>CM065818.1:69607591-79607591 GCA_033398695.1 Orobanche coerulescens | reverse complement strand
AGATCAATTTGGAACAATATGCGAACTTGCTCGAATGACAAAGGCGAGAAACAACATAAGGTCAGAAACATCAACGAATACCATCGAGTCGATAGAGTCGAACAAAATGGAAGCAGAAAAAAATGTGGGTATTACACCATATCACCTTTAAAAGAGGTTTCGTCCCCAAAACCTAAACAACGAGAACGGAGTACTAGAATAGCAGCCTTCCCGTCAATATTCTCGTGGTTCTGCATCCGATCTTCATGACCATTTGTACTGTGCTCACGACCGCGTCCTTTGTCCATCGGCATACTAAGCGGGTACTCGCTCAATACAATGGCACAACTTCGCAAAATAACATACTAAAGTGCCAACTCAGCACGACATATCACATAAGGTACTAATAGCAACTCGATAAGAAGATCCACGAGGTAGCCTTTTGAAAATCTTTGGATTTGGATGATATTCAAAATAAAACTTTGAAAGTATTTTTGGTAGCTTGCGCTGTTTTATCAAAACATGTAAACAAAAGACTTTAACCGTCCCATTTTATTGCAAAACAATAATTCATTGTAACCGGCATCATCAAAATCACCATGCCATCACGCATCATCGTCACCTTTGATAACAAACAAGGTAAACACACAAGATCATCAAACCATTCGTACATACACTAACATTTCCAAATCCGAGTTTGAAATTTAAATCAAGTAAGATTTTACATCTTTCACTATATATTTTTGAAAAATAAAAAATCGTATTGGGTTTAAAAGAAAAGCTTATGGTGTGAAAGAATTTTTGAAAATCATGTACTTGGATTATTTGAAAATAAAACAATACGTTAAACTCATTTTCGAAAATCCTCTCAAAGACTACGCAAAATCAACGCATTTAAAGATTTTATGAAATGTCTAAAGGTACTTTAAAACAACTCTTTTCAATACCGCCGAAGTTTTTATTTCGTAATCCGATGCCACCGCTACCCAAATAATTTTCAAAGTCCATATGAAGCCGCATATTAATCGAACTATCAAAACTTTATTAAATTTTCAGAAAACGCTTTAACACATACACAGCAGACAATTTATCAATTCATCAAACATAATCAATTATTACCTAGACTACGAAAAGTCATAACACATTCACACCCAACAGCTTGTCATCACTAGACAACAGACTTAGAATACAACACAGATGATCGATCATAGTAGTTAAACCTAACGGCTAAAAATGCGGTTCCACATCCTCTCGCCTGTGCCGATTAGCTACATAACAACATTAAGGTGCGCTACTCATGCCACATTAGCGCGCGCTAGCCTCATACTTACCATCGCTAACTGCTCTAATTCAGCGCCATGATTGCGAACATATATACGACATTACTAGAACCGAAGGTTACAAATGAACAATGGCAGCATACGAACCTAAATGCCATCGATTCACATAAGTACAACACCACACGAGCAACCATCAAAAGGCAATTGTCATTCAAACCAAAATCTCACCTATCAATAAACAGGGATATCTCAACGTACACATACCGATCGACCCATCATTCACATCACTATTTTAATCATAAAACTGGCACCACTGCCTAAACAATGAGAACATCATTATGTACTTCTTGACTAACAACCATGAAACTGAAAAGTTGAAAGCGAGAGTCACGTCTTGAGTATTTGAGTTTAAAAATCGTGTTTTGAAAACTTATGATACCATATGAAAATGAAATATCGGTAGCTTGAATTCCCAAAAGAATTTCGACCTTGATGACATCATACGAAAATCAAACTTTTTCCTCCTTTGCAGGATGTTTTAAAAAAAAAATTATGTGACTCGAAACATTTAAAGCTTTAAAATAACACACTCATGAATTTTCCTTGAGTAACCATTCCAATGCCATTACTCTTGTAAAAGAAAGTGATTTATGGAACGGTATATATATATATATACATAAACACCGACATCACTCTTCATTCTAGCATAACATTCTAGCATAACACGAGAACCAAACAAGCATAGACCACGTAGTCATAAATCACATTTAAACTCTACCCCGAAATTCTGAATCACACAACTAGCTCATATAACTCGAGGCACAACATGTAGTAGGGAGACTTACACCCACAAATCGCACGAAGATGATGGCTGCACGTTGATACTAATCACGACCGACATCACAGACGACGCATCGCGACACGACTCAGGCAGACACGATCTGACAAGACAGGACACGATAATACACGACTGGACCCTACAGCCTAGGTTTCCGCAACCTAAGATCCGATACCATAAATGTAACACCCCCAGAATCAAACAGGAAATATTACACGCCGCAGACGCTCTCTGTGAGGATCCACCAAGCTAGACATCGAAACAACACAATACATTACATATTGACATGATAGAATAACGAGTCAATAGACTGATTTAATCTTACATCATTATCATACAACTCTAATATACATAACTCGTCTGACTCATACCCATGCAAGGGTAAAAATACACTCACAGATAAAAAAGTACGACAACGGAATGACCAAATAATGAATCGCAATCGATCGCACCCAAAATCGCCTTCGTGGTGATTAGTATCATTCGCCTTCCATCATCCTTCGCACTAATCCCGTGTTTTGCTCCCCAAAACCAAGATGTACCGGATGCGTATCAGACATCCACCCCCGAATACTCTGGGTTAGCATAACTCCACCGTTTTGCTAGTAAAAGTACAAAATACAAATACGAGCCATACACAACACATTCCTAGAATACAAAGAACGACTTCCCGAGATATTTCATGAGTATGAAGTAGTTCAAATGATAAAAAATAAATGAAACCATTAGTCATTTAAAAATTGATTCAGATCTCGGAGTTTTGAAAATGTTTAATTGAAAAGTTCTTAATTTATCAAAAGCCACTTAGTGGTCTCAAATTTCAAAACTTTATTTTCCAAAATATAAATCCATTCCAAACACACGAGGTCCATGACCCAACCAACCACATCGCATACTCGAGGGAACAACCTAATGGTCAAACTCGATACACAACCAATTCACAATGCACAGAATCAATCAAAGGGCACGCGTCCTTATGCCAAAAATATCACAACCAAGAAACGAATCATATACAACACTTATGCTGGTGCCATTCTAGCCAAACATCAATACTCGATATACAATGTCTCTCGACCCCGAGCACAAAGTATTGTGATACTCCGGACATATCACAACCAACCATCAGAAAAAACACTCTGAATTCTCGCGACCTTGGCCCACCCACCAAACCCCCGTGCGCCTGGCCGAGTGACCCAGTGAGAATACCCACTCAAACGTAACCCTCGCGACCCTAGCCGCTAAGCCACTAGGTCCCCGTGTGACCCCATCGAGTCAAACCTGAGTGAGAGTACCCGAGAATAACCTTACAATTCTCATCCGTTCACATTTCCAAACCACAATTCTCAAGAGTCGATCACAGTATATATAGTCGGGGTATTTTGCTGGAATGGCCAAATTATCCAAGACATACTCACGATCCAGACCCAAAACAATCAACAAGAAAGCACACTATCTCATCAGCACTGAACGGCACAACCAATATCACCCAAACTCACGTATTCATCGAGAACCACATGTTTCCACGCCTACATCTTAACCAAAGCATTTGATACGTATTCTCTCTCGGTACAGCAGAAGACTCTTTCACGATCAGAGCGAACAAAGACTCACCGAAATGAATCAAACCACTACAGCTAGCCCGAACAAAGAAGAACTCATCGATACAAAGACTTCCGAACAGCAACAACTCGCCGACATAAAGACTTCCGAACAAGCAAGGCTCGCCGATACAAAGAATTCCGAACAGCAGAACTTGTCGATACAAAGAAAATAAAGGTGGTGGCCAAATTATATGGGTTTCGCCGTGAGTTAGGATAGTGTATGGGTTTGAATGTGTTTTATCAAATTAGACCTATAACTCGATAAAGATAATCTCTCCTCAAGACCTATTGAGAATTGATCAAGTTATAATTCGAGACGCGTCGAAATAATAACCAAGGTTTTGTTGAACTCGTTCAACGTATATTTCAAGAGAAATATAGTGTTTTATAAATTTCAAGCTACTTACAAATACAACATGAACTACTATATATAGTAGTTTACAACCATAAGGAAATACAACAAAACAAGAAAATGAAACTTCCTAGCAATGGATCGGCCGAATCAATCAAGGGTGGGGGATGGGATCATGAAGATTTTGGACAAGATATGATCTCAATCATCTTGGACTTATTAGGGTGACTTTGACATGAAGAAAAGGTTTGATCAAAGTCTTTGTCCTAGCTCATGTTTTGGCTGATTTTGTGGGGGAGGGAGTTGATGACTTATGATATGTATCTTGGACTAGATAAGATATGAAGGTGGGGACTAATTTTGATGACTTTGGCCGATTTCAAAGAAGGTGGGGGAGGAGGAGATCTTCAAGATTTTGGTAAGATATGAAGACAAATAATGAGTCCCTTTCAAGCATGATATGGCCGAAATTTCCATGCTTTTGGACCGATTCCGTCGTCAAGTTTTACGTTACTCCGGTTCCGATTAACAACGTAACTCCAATCCGCGTGTTCTTTTCTCTCAAGTATGATGATGCATGGTCATGCGAATTTGTATCGTCGTTGATGTCGATTTTTATTGAAGCTTCTTCGATTGGAATATTTGATATCGTATCATTCCTCCTCTTTGAAAGGAATTGACCTCAATTCCGTAATGCCATCGCCGCCAAGGTAAGGCGAGAGATCACCTACGTTGAAAGTCGCGTGTACTCCGTAATCGCCCTAAGTTCTACTTTGTAGGCGTTGTCGTTCACTTTTCCCACAATTTTGTACGGACCTTCGGCTCTCGGCATTAATTGGTTCTTGCATTTGTTTGGGAATCGTTCTTTCCTCAAATGTATCCAAACTAAGTCGCCAACATCAAATAATCTCGCTTTTTTATTTTTGTTCGACTTCCGTTTGTAAATTACATTCACTTCTTTAATCCGCCTCGTACCTTTTCATGTAACTTCATCATTGACTTGAGTTTTGATTCGTCTTTGTGAACCAATTGTCAGCCGGCAATCGAATCAAATCCAATGGCAAGTGCGGATTTATTCCGTATACTACTTCAACAGTGAATGGGCCGTGGCGAAACCGGTGATCGATTGTATGCGAATTCCGCATGTGCAAGTTTAACGCCCCAATCTTTTTGTGTTTTGTTCACCAATCCTCGCAATA
The DNA here is from genome assembly GCA_033398695.1 of Orobanche coerulescens. NCBI lineage: Eukaryota > Viridiplantae > Streptophyta > Magnoliopsida > Lamiales > Orobanchaceae > Orobanche > Orobanche coerulescens. The sequence continues at coordinate 79,602,342 of CM065818.1, read as the reverse complement.
ATGCTCCCAAGGTTCGGCTGGTCACTTCCGTTTGTCCATCGGTTTGTGGGTGGTGCGAAGTACTGAATAGAAGTTTTGTACCCACTTTCCTCCATCAAGTATTACAAAAGTAACTTAGGAATTTAGAATCTCGATCCGACACGATAGTTTTTGGAACTCCTTGCAAACGAACTACTTCTAAATACAAGTCCGCCACATTGCTTGCATCATCGGCTTTGTGGCATGCTATAAAGTGAGCCATTTTTGAAAAACGGTCGACGACCACCATGATCGAGTCTTTGCCTCGTTGAGTACGAGGTAAAGCAACAATAAAATCCATCGAGACATCCTCACACGGACTCAAAGGTATAGGCAACTGCATTTAGTTACTTGGCTTGAACGAGCTTTTCATCATGTGACAAGTGACGCATTTACTTACGATGTTGCTTACGTCACCATACATCTTTGGCCAAAAGAAATGCTCCTTTAGGACTTCCACGGTTTTAGCCGAACCAAAATGACCGGCTAGTCCTCCTCCGTGCGCCTCCCGAATTAGTAATTCCCGAATCGTATGCTTCGGCACACATAGTTTGTTTCCTTTAAAAAGAAAGCCCTCCTGTAAAATAAATTCTTCGTACGGGCCTGCTTTACAACGGGTAAAAATTTTTCCGAAATCCAAATCGTCAATGTAATGATCTTTCAAAGTCTCGAACCCCAACAAACGAACATCTAGAATGGAAAGTAAGGCATACCGTCTTGATAGTGCATCCGCCACGATATTACTCTTACCGTCTTTGTACTTGGATGAAAAGTGAAAAGATTGCAAAAATTCCACCCATTTTGCATGTTTCGGACTTAGCTTGCTTTGCCCGTTAATGTATTTCAATGACTCGTGATCCGAATGCAACACGAAATGTTTCGATCGTAAATAGTGACTCCAATGATCGAGTGCTCTCACGATAGCATAGAACTCTTTGTCGTAAGTATAATAATTAACTCGAGCACCACTTAATTTTTCCGAAAAATAGGCGATGGGGCGGCCTCTTTGAATAAGTACTGCCCCAATTCCAACTCCACTAGCGTCGCATTCCACCTCAAATGGTTGTGAAAAATCGGGTAACGTTAAAATCGGTGCTTCACATAACTTTCCTTTTAATTTTTCAAAAGCCTTTTGGGCAGCCTCGTTCCATGCAAAGGTTCCTTTTTTAAGACACTCCGTGATCGGACTGGAGATGGTGCTAAAGTCCCGTATGAATCGTCGGTAAAAAGAAGCGAGGCCATGAAATGATCATACCTCCGTGATAGTTTTTTGTGTCGGCCAAGACTTGATTGCCGCGATTTTTCTTGATCTACCGAAACTCCTTCTTTAGAAACGACATAGCCGAGAAAGACAAAACTCTCGACTAGGAAAGTACACTTCTCCCGCTTTCCATAAAGTTTCGTTTCCTTAGAGTTTCAAAAACGTGTCGCAAGTGCTCGAGATGCTCCTCTAAGGATAGATCAGATTAAAATGTCGTCTAAGTATACGACAACAAATTTTCCCAAGAAAGGTTTGAGAACCTCGCTCATCAATCTCATGAAAGTGCTCGGGCATTAGTGATACGAATCGGTTAACATCATCAAATACAAAAAGAAGATTATCCGACCAAGCTTGATTGAGTCGCAGGCATACATAAAATCCTCATGCAAAATACATGGACAAATTACCAATTCTCGCGCGCGCGACGACTTCGTAGCAGTTTTAGTATTTTGCCCATAACTTTCTCGTCCGAAATCCGACTCAGGTGATTCAAGTGGCCATGGAAAGCTAAGAAAGAGAGCTACAAATCTTATGAAACCATAGGACCAAATTCGGACCCATTGGATCCCAGAAATGACAAACCGACAGCATCATATTTGGTCCAAGATCATGAAGATTTTTGTCTCTTCTAGTTTCAAGACTTCATTTTCAAAGTCCACTACAATGCTTGGGTCCCTCCACACTTCAATAATTAGGCCAAACCAAGTGGATGGAAGCTTGATTTTTGTTGTCCTTGTCAAGTATCACATGGGAGAGATTTTGTCCCCACCTTTGAACTTGATGCGATTACGACATCTCCAAACGAAGTAAGAATCAACGTAGGTGACGATACCAAGTTGCATGCACATGCACCTACATACTTCGGTGAGAAAACTGATACGATATCAAATATTCCAATCGAAGAAGCTCCAATAAAAATCGACATCCATGACGATACAAATTCGCATGGCCATGCATCATTATACTTGGGAGAAAAGAACACGCGGATTGGAGTTACGTTGTTAATCGGAAGCGGAGTAAAGTTAAACTCGACGTCGGGATCGGTCAAAAAGCATGGAAATTCGACCACATCATGCTTGAAAGGGACCCCTACTTATCTTCATTATCCTCCTTCCCCACCTTACTACAAATCGGCCAAAACATAAATAATTGATGAAGACTTTCATCAAATATTTCCTTCATGTCATAATCCTCCATGTCATAATCACCATAATAATTCCAAAAGGCTTGATATCATATCTTCACAAAATCCTCACCCCACCTTGATGATTCGGCCGATTTGAACATTTGATGAAGACTTTCATCAAATGTTTCCTTCATGTCATAGTCCTTCATGTCATAGTCACCATAATAATTCCAAAAGGCTTGATATCACATCTTCACAAAATCCTCATAAATCCTCCTTGATGAATTCGGCCGATTTGAAGGATTTGCTAGGAATTTCATTTTCTTGTTTTGTTGTATTTTCTATGGTTGGAAACTACTATATATAGTAGTACTTGTTGTATTTGTAAGGAATCTTGAAATTTATAAAACATTGTATTTCTCTTGAAATATACGTTGAACGAGTTCAACAAAACCTTGGTTATTATTTCGATGCTTCCCGAATTTTAACTTGATCAATTCTCAATAGGTCTTGAGGAGAGATTATCTTTATCGAGTTATAGGTCTAATTCGATAAAACACATTCAAATCCATACACTATCCTACCTCACGGCCGAAAACCATATAATTTCTGCCACCACCTTTATTTTTGATTGATACTTTGATACTTGTAAAAACGTAATAATCTTCCGTTGTATTTCATACGCTTTACGTACACTTACATACGTAATTCGTATCATAAGTGGTATCGGAGCCCAAGGTCATCTCCTTGGGCGATCAACTATATTCACCGAATTTTTTTTTGTTGAAGTATTTAGTCACCTTCTTGGGTTGTTCTTCACGGTTAGAAGAATTTTCGCATAACATTGGCAGATTAGCGCAGTCGGAAGAAAATAAATTTTCCCGTGGATTCAACCGTTGGATCGTCACGAAATTTTGACAAAGGTAAGCCAACTCATTGAACTACAGTCTGAACGGTGGAGATCAGATTCTTTGATCATCTTCTTGGTTCATTCTTCACGGCTTTCTTGGCAAATTTTATGTTCGGAGCTCAAGGTCATCTCCTTGGGCGATTTATTCAACGATTTCTTATCAAGAACTATCTCTTGATTCTTGTTATGGATTTCTCCGATCTCAATTTCTTGATGAAACTCCGTGACGCACTTAATCAAGCACCGGAGCAACATATGCAAGCAAGACGCAGAGACGACGCCAACGATATTGATTTCTTGGCTAAATTCCGCAGCATACCGGAGTTCCACGGATCTAGTAATCCAGATGCGTGCATGGATTGGCTCCATGCTTGTGAGGAGCATGCGGACTTTAAGGCTGCCCTGATCAACCGCCGCATTTCGCTGGTGACAAAGCGCCTCCGCGGTAGCGCCGCCTTCTGGTGGAAAAAATTGAAACAATCCCGCTCACAACAACGTAAGCCTAAAATCAGAGCTTGGCAAAAATTCAGGAAATATTTTGTCAGAAAATTTATCCCAAACGCGAAACAAGATCACGGCTTTATGCTTTCTGAAACGGCTAATCTTGAAGATGAACTCTTTGTCACTGACGACTTTGATATGACAGAATTTCCTGCGGCATTTTTTGATGACAAAGAAGACGATGGTTGGAGTCGAGCTGCCCTATCAGAGCAAAGTGGGTCGTATGACTTTGTTGCGGTACGAAACGAGCTTAGTGGGTTAATTTTTTATGAGACATTATTCAAGGAGCCCGATAATATGGAAAGTGGATCGGGTTATGATGGACCGCCAATATTTGATACAGAATCAGATGACAAAGAGGACCCCATAATTGATCTCGAGCTTCCCATTTTTGAAGGTGAGCATGTACACATGCGGGTGCTTAAAGAGACCCGAGATAATGGCGTGGTTGTGCAAAGCGAACTAATCGAACAAAGACCGCCTTGTTATATTCCACACAAGGTTGTTTCAATTATTGTCAAAGAACTGGATGGTCCTAATCCATTTGTTCTTGTTGAACCAGCTTCTTGACACCGACTAACGGAAAGCAGCGTGGCTGCGTATAATCGGAAAATAGTAAGGGACGAATTCATTATCAAGGGAGTGAGGACGCGATTTGTGTTCACTTAGCACAGGAGTTGGAAATTACTCCGTTGAACTATAAATCATCTTTTCGGGATTCCATTAAGGGGAATGGAAGACTCCTAGGTATGTCGTTTGTTTCCATTTTGCATGTTGTCCTTTTGGATACGCAATCACAAGTTAAAGTCAACATTATGGACGAAAATTACATCTTCAAACCGGGAGGAGTGCAACCATATCCGGAGTATCAACCCTTCTTTCGGGCATTAGAATCAAGAATGAATCTTCTTGAAAAAGAAGGGAATGATGCGATTAAGACCGAGCATCCAATGAACTACATGTCAAGTCTTACAAAGACAAAAAAAAAGTTCAAAACTGGATTTGAGGTCAAATCCTTTGAAAGGGGAGGGTATGATACGAATCGGTCAACATCATCAAATACAAAAAGAAGATTATCCGACCAAGCTTGATTGAGTCGCAGCATACATAAAATCCTCATGCAAAATACATGGACAAATTACCAATTCTCGCGCGATTTACTTCAGAGCGCTTTAGTATATAGCCCATAACTTTCTCGTCCGAAATCCGATTCAGGTGATTCAAGTGGCCATGGAAAGCTAAGAAAGAGAGCTACAAATCTTATGAAACCATAGGACCAAATTCAGACCCATTGGATCCCAGAAATGACAAAACCGACAGCATCATATTTGGTCCAAGATCATGAAGATTTTTGTCTCTTCTAGTTTCAAGACTTCATTTTCAAAGTCCACTACAATGCTTGGGTCCCTCCACACTTCAATAATTCGCCAAACCAAGTGGATGGAAGCTTGATTTTTGTTGTCCTTGTCAAGTATCACATGGGAGAGATTTTGTCCCCACCTTTGAACTTGATGCGATTACGACATCTCCAAACGAAGTAAGAATCAACGTAGGTGACGATACCAAGTTGCATGCACATGCACCTACATACTTCGGTGAGAAAACTGATACGATATCAAATATTCCAATCGAAGAAGCTCCAATAAAAATCGACATCCATGACGATACAAATTCGCATGGCCATGCATCATTATACTTGGGAGAAAAGAACACGCGGATTGGAGTTACGTTGTTAATCGGAACCGAGTAACGTAAAACTCGACGACGGATCGGTCCAAAAGCATGGAAATTCGACCACATCATGCTTGAAAGGGACCCCTACTTATCTTCATTATCCTCCTTCCCACCTTACTACAAATCGCCAAAACATAAATAATTGATGAAGACTTTCATCAAATATTTCCTTCATGTCATAATCCTCCATGTCATAATCACCATAATAATTCCAAAAGGCTTGATATCATATCTTCACAAAATCCTCACCCCACCTTGATGATTCGCCGATTTGAACATTTGATGAAGACTTTCATCAAATGTTTCCTTCATGTCATAGTCCTTCATGTCATAGTCACCATAATAATTCCAAAAGGCTTGATATCACATCTTCACAAAATCCTCATAAATCCTCCTTGATGAATTCGCCGATTTGAAGGATTTGCTAGGAAATTTCATTTTCTTGTTTTGTTGTATTTTCTATGGTTGGAAACTACTATATATAGTAGTACTTGTTGTATTTGTAAGGAATCTTGAAATTTATAAAACATTGTATTTCTCTTGAAATATACGTTGAACGAGTTCAACAAAACCTTGGTTATTATTTCGACGCGTCTCGAATTTTAACTTGATCAATTCTCAATAGGTCTTGAGGAGAGATTATCTTTATCGAGTTATAGGTCTAATTCGATAAAACACATTCAAATCCATACACTATCCTACCTCACGGCCGAAAACCATATAATTTCGCCACCACCTTTATTTTTGATTGATACTTTGATACTTGTAAAAACGTAATAATCTTCCGTTGTATTTCATACGCTTTACGTACACTTACATACGTAATTGTGTCAATTAGTGAGGCCGAATGGCATCACAACCCACTCGTAAAGTCCATTCTTTGTTTTAAATGCCGTCTTCCATTCGTCTCCTCTCGCATGCGAATTTGATGGTATCCGCTCCGTAAATCAACTTTTGAAAATACAATCGAGCCATGCAACTCGTCTAACATGTCGTCTAGTCTCGGATGGGGAACCGATACTTGATGCTGATGTTATTCACGGCTCTATCACAATGCACATTCGCCATGATCCGTCTTTTTTGGTACAAGTAGATCGAACCGCACACTAATTAAACTTTCTGACATATCCGTGACTCATGAGCTCATCAATTTGACGTTGTAGTTCTTTGTTTTCTTTGGGATTACAACGATACGCCGCTTTATTCGTAATGGAGCTCCGGTACAAGATCAATTTGGTGTTCGATTCGCGGATAGGTGGTAATCCCACCGCAAGTCTTCGGGAAATACATCCGTGAACTCGTAATATTGTATCTATCTCTTCTTCGTGGTGTGATTTGGTAGCAAGGTTTCGGATTTCTTTGATCATCATCAAATAAACACGCTCGCCATCGTCAATGGCGTGTTCGACTTCTTTTCGCTTGCAAGCATCGTAAGCTTCGCCCTTCGACTTTTTTGAACTCATTGTTCGGATAGCTTGAGGTGACATAGGTTTAAGAACAATTTTTTACCTTTGTCACGTAACTCATACTCGTTGCTCCTCCTCGATGTAGTACGTCCCGATCAAATAACCAAGGTCTTCCCAACAATACGTGACATGCGTCCATCGGTAGTACATCGCATGTAATATCATCACCATACGAACCCATGGTGAGTCCGACCTTCACTTGTCTTGATACTTTCACCTTATTTCCATCATCGAGCCAATGGAGTGCATACGGATTCGATGAGCCGTGGTGATTAATCCGAGCTTCGAGACCATCTCGCTTGATGCCACGCTTGTACAACTTCCACCGTCAATGATCAAGCTACACCATTTCTCTCCGACACGACACTTCGTGTGAAAGATTTGATCTCGTTGTTCTATATCACTCCGGCCGCCTTCGTTTGTAACATGCGAAGGACGAGTTTCGTGTCATAGTTCGGGGCATCGTATGCCTTGCAATCTTCTTCTTCTTCGTCGGCTTCCAAGTTAAAGACGCCTCCAATTCTTTCTTCTTCGGCTAGTAATTCTTCTCTGACGGCTATGGCTTCTTGTAACGTCACTATTCTCCGATTTGGATAAGCACTTTGATAGTGTCCAAATCCTTGACATTTGAAACACCGGACTTTAGATAAGCTTGTTTCTTTTGGTGTGATAGGAGTTTTGGAATGGTAGTAACGGTGGACTTGTTGTGACAGCTTTTGGAACCGAGCTAGAACTCGTGCCAAAGTTGGCATTTCCGTATTTAGGTGGGAATTCGGGTTTAGAAAATTTTGTCTTGTTTTGAGTTTCCAACTTTATGCAAAGTCCGCATAAAGTATCAAAGTCGAATAGGGGTAGAGTTCCACTGCATTAGCAATATTTTTATTCAAACCTCGTAGGAAACGGACATCCGTAATTCTTCGCTTTCTTCAAGTTCTCCCATCAAGGATAAGTTTTCAAACTCCTCGATGTACTCCTCGACACTTAGCTTTCCTTGCGTGAGGTCGAAATTTTTCGATACAAACTTAACTTGTGTGTAGCCGGACATATCTTTTCGTAGTTTCTTTTTTAGAGAATTCCACGAACGTATCTTCTCCTTACCGCACGAACTCGTTGTGTCTTCATTCGTTCAAACCAAAGGGAAGCTCCCTTTCCAAGTGTATGTACTGTATCCGTAAAATTACAAAGATTCCCCCTTAAAAGGTACATATAGGATCCAATTCTTACAAAGAATTTTTAGATTAATACCGTATTCATGGGTCGTCCGTATTCCCCCTTAATTAATGCGAAGTTAGCCGTAGGAAGGCTCCATGCCTTCTTTTTCCTACAGAAGATCGACTTGTTCCGAGTGTACATTTAATCAAAGTGGATACTCTATTCGTGGGTCTTACAGGAGTCGTGCCATAGCATTCCCAATTCTTGGCGAAGCATGCGTAATCTAGTTGTGCTAAGAGGTTTTGTAAAGATGTCGGCAAACTGATTATATGTATGAATTTTATCGATCCGAACATCTTTATTCTCAACATGATTCCTGATGAAGTGATGCTTCATATCAATATGCTTAGTTCGCGAGGGAAATATAGAGTTGTGCATTATTGCAATTGCACTCGTGCTATCGCACATGATTGGCATCTCTCTGCACCGATTCCATAATCCTGTAGGTGCTGTTGCATCCAGAGAATCTGCATACAACAACTTCCAGCGGCATAATACTTCGACTCAGCTGTTGAAAGTGAGTTGGCCAATTGCTTCTTACTGAACCATGACACAAGTCTAGGTCCAAGAAAGTGACAAGTACCGCTTGTGCTCTTCCTATACAACTTAAAGCCTCTGAGATCTGAGTTGCTGTATCTAACCAAATCGAATCCTCCTTCCTTAAGATACCACAATCCTACATCAATTGTTCCTTTCAAATACTTAAGGATTCATTTGGTTGTCGTGAAGTGTGACTCCTTAGGTGCTACTTGACACCGAGCAGACACTCCTACAACGAACTGGATATCGGGCCTGCTAGCCATTAGATACATGAGTGAGCCTATAAGCTTCCTATAGAGTGATCAATCAATCGGATTTCCAGCTTCGTCAGCACTAATTTGTCTGGAAGTGCTCATGGGAGTTGACGAGGATTTAGAGTTCTTCATCCCAAACTTGATGAGCAGCTCCTTGCTATACTTTTCCAGGTTGATGAAGATTCCTGTAGGCAATTTCTTAACCTGCAATCCTAGGAATTAACTAAGTTCTCCCATCATATTCATTTCAAATTTACTTTGAACAAGATGAGAGAACCTTTGACATAAAGCAAGGTTATTGCAACCAAATATAATATCATCTACATATATTTGTACCATTAACATGTCATCACCTTCGTGTATCCTAAAGAGAGTCTTGTCCGCAACACCTTTCTCAAATCTATTGTTGATTAGGTATAGGGACAGGGTTTCATACCATGCTCTAGGTGCTTGCTTAAGTCTATACAGAGCTTTTCGTAGCCTGTATAGCAAGTCTCCGCCTTTAGTGTTGACAAACCCTGGTAGTTGTTCAACATAGACTTCTTCAGCGAGGTCTCCATTCAGAAATGCGCTTTTAACGTCCATTTGATATACTATAAAGCTCTTATGGGCGGCAATGTCTAGAAATATCCGGTAGCTTCTAGTCTAGATACAGGGGCAAACGTCTCATCATAGTCTATGCCTTCATCCTGTCTATATCCTTGTGCAACTAGACGGGATTTGTTCCTGATAACAAGTCCATTCTCATCCTTCTTATATCTAAATACCCATTTGGTGTAACACCCCCATAAATCAACCAGGAATATCACACGCCATGGACCCCACACTCGAGGATCCACCAGGCTGAACACAATCATATGACCAAATGTTTGACCAGCCAGAATCAAACAGCATAAAGACACAGACCGATAAGGTCACACAACAAAATCAAACTGTAATAATTTGTGTACAACTCATACCCACACAGGGGTCCAAAATACAAAACGATACAACACATCGAAAGACAGAGAAATAATACAAGGACACAACAATAATCAATAAAATCCCATATCTCTTGATAAGTAAGGCGGCCCATCATCTTTTGTGCTGATCCTGTGACTGCTCCCGCGTGCCTGCATGAACCTGGACACAATACAGATATCCACCCCGATTACTCTGGGGTTAGCAAAATTCCACTGTTTTACTAGTGAAAGTATCAAACTATACAAAATGTAACAAGCAATTACAAATCATAAATTAGGCAACCACACAATACCAATCACAAATCAACCAATCATGTATTCCCGAGAAGTTTTAATAATATAGAAACCAACGCCAGTGGAATCTTTATAAAAGGAAATGTCATCTTGGGAATCTTAGAAAGCGCAAATCCTTTAGGAATTCATGTCCTAAGTTTGTCAAAATCTTTTAGGAACTCATGTCTTAAGTTTGTCAAAATCCTTTAGGAACTCATATCCTAAGTTTGTCAAAATACTTTAGAAACTCATGTCCTAAGTTTATCAAAATCCTTTAGGAACTCATGTCCTAAGTTTGTCAAAATATTTGTCAAACATTAGGGTTTCAACCCAAAATCCCATTTAAAAGTAAATATTTTACAATCCGAAAATAATTTCACAAATCACTTGGGTCTCAGCCCAATAGTTCCGTTTCGTAAAACTTTCTTTTCAAACACTTTGTTTATCAAAACATACTTTCTGACTCTGTGATCCTCCGCCACGAGTCACCGTAGGTTCAACAACCTGCACGGTCTTAGCCAAACATAATAATCACAAATATTAATCCCCAACTCCGTGATCTACCGTCGCGAGTCACCATAGGTTCAACAACTCGTACGGTCTTAACAAAACACAATAATCACAAATATCAATCCTCGACTCCGTGATATACTGTCAGAAGTCACCATAGGTTCAACAACCCGCACGATCTTAACAATGCACAACAATCACAAATATCAATCCTCGACTCCGTGATGTACCATCACGAGTAACCGTTGGCCCCATCGAGCCCACACGGTTGGACGTACTGTGTCCTGACCCCATGATCCTCCGTCATGTGTCATCGTAGGCCTCGTCAAACCCTCATGATTGGACCGCAGCACTGCATACTAAGTTCCGATCCCATGGTCTTCTGCCATGAATCCTCATAGGTCCCGTTGAACCACATGAGTGAACTTAGAATTACCACACATAACATTCACGTTCACATTCCTTCAACAATGAGCACGGCCAATCAAACACACTGATCACCACGAAATCACATATCACGCACACATAACACAATCATTCAACCATCATCAATCAACGACACACCACCAACATAACTCATGATCAATACACGATACATTGCACAACCATGTGTACAACCAAGCCAACATGATTATCACAATCCTGCACACATAACACAACACACAATAGATATACGAAAATAACGCAGTCATCACCAAGACTTTACGACAGTTAACACATAATTAATTCACATGAACCATGTTTACAAACATAAGCCAATAATCAAAACACAACACACGATTTCTAATCATAAGGTACAAGTTGTATAAGGAAGATACTTGCCTCGAATCAACACGCGAATACTCCGACGGACACGGCTCGACCAAAGTGCCTCAAAACCGACAACTTCCGCAAGACACAATGAAACACAATGACAACAAGGTTCAAGACCAACAACAATGGAAATCACCTCAAAACATCAAAGGAAACTCATTGAAACATTTAATCAAACATTAAATGTTCAATATTCCCCAAGAACACTCAAATCTCCAATCGAGTTAGACAAACTCGAAATGTGGATATACAATCCATGGAACACGATTAATAAAATTATACCACCCCAATCGATTCATCAAAATCGGACTAGGATCAATATCAAGAACAAATCTCCAAAAAGTCAACTCGAAGAAAAATCAAGAAATTACCTCGATCCGACTAAAAACAACGGATTAGATGATTTTATAATCACCTAGGATACTCCAAAACACATTTGGATTGAGTAAAATCTGCCAAGATCGTGAACACTAGTCGCCCTTGACTCACACCCATGAGAGAAGAGGAAGAAATGAAAAATGAGGAAAGACGGCTATTGTCCGTTTTATACCGGCAGTTAGCGCTAACCGCAGTCGTTAGAGTGTGGTAACGGGACCTACAACTCACCCAAGAGCTTCAGACGCCGCTGAACTACTAGGTAGTGTGCGCTACCCTTCCGATAGCGTGCGCTACGCACTCCATAACATGCGCTATCGACTTCCCAGCCCAAGGCAGTAACTTCTGCCTCAGTTTTGAAATCGCCGTTAGCGTGCGCTAACGGATCCTTAGCGTGCTAAATAAATGTAATAGCTCTGGCTACCCTAGTGTTGGCCACTAAGTATACTGGATATAGTTTGGAAAGTGTTTTAAACAACAAGTCAGATCGATTTTAAAACCGAGTGCATAGCGGAAGTCTTAAATATAGTAAGTTGTTGTGGATACAGCAACTCAATGTGCAGTGTATACTTAAATAATCACAGTTAAATAAAACAAGTAAGGCAGAAGGTAAATAACACAGTATTTAAAGTGGTTCGAGGTAAACCCCTCTACGTCCACTGGTCCTCCACACAGGAGTAAAAAGTTTATTATAATTACTGCATACACAACTACGTAATTATAACAACACTTAGTCAATATATCGCTCACACAGATTGATATAAAGATCTTAGCTTCAACCGTTCACGCAGATTGGTTTGAGCGAACACTTTGACTGGCTTCTTCACACATAGTTCTGAAGCTTCGTCTTCTTCGATGCGATTCCTTCACACACAGTTCTGGAGTAGCAAAGATTACTCAGTCTACACAGGGCTGATCTGGGTTTGTTAAAATGATAGAACAGGGTATGAACAACAGCTTTGACTTTCTGAGCTTCTAGCTGATGATGTGTTGTTCACGATTTTAGCACTGTATATCTCTTTATATCTGAATAGCAGTAAGCTTTGGAGATATGTTTTGCTCTGATGTATATGATAACTTCGTAAGCTTTTGTTTTTGGTAACTTCGTCACTTGGTAACTGATGATCTTCAAACTCTGGAGATATATATAGTCTCTGAAGTATATCCATTGGAGATCTATCCGTTGCGCAAGATTCTGTGACAACAGATATTCAACTGAGATCCGGATATTGCGGGATTTGAAGATCTTCTGACTTACAGTATTTAAAAACTTATCCTTTATTGTGTAAATACTTCTTTATCAACGGGACTTGACTTTTAGTGAAGACTGAAGATTCCTTATTTGTCCTGTTGAGAGCTATATGGAAGGATTACGTATTGACAATTCGAGACAGCTTCCATACTTTAGTCTTTATGAGACTTCTTTGTTGTACTGAAGATATGCTGGATCTATGAGAGGTCTTCGATACAGGTTGACACTATAGATCAGCTTTTCGATACAGTTCGCTTACTTTATGCTGGATTGGTATATTGTCAAAATATACTGACACTACGATCAATACAGGGCAGTATCGATACATGGTTTTGTTATCCTAACAAATTCGATACAGGGTATTGTTATCCCAACAATTTCGATACAGGGTATTGTTATCCCAACAATTTCCCCCTTTTTGACAATTTGCCAAGACTTTAAATCTTTCAAGTCCTTCTTGATGATGCCAAAACCTTCTTCATGAAGCGAATGGCTTTCTTTGATGGCTTCGGGCAGATTTCTTGGTCTTCTGTCAAATGATCAGGCTTTCAGCAACTTAGTCTAATTTATGAACTGCTCGCAGGCGAGTTCGACATCTGACCTCCTACATCACATGGTGGCGTGGAACCGAGCATGATCCAGAAGAGGCCATGGAGACATTCTGATTATAGGAGCTGAAATCCTTGTATTTTTGTTTGTAATTTTTCTTTCAAAACAAAGAATCCTTGTACTCTATTTTTGAATATCAATAAAATGTTTGGATATTCAAAACACAAGGATTATAGGATTCTTGGTCTTTTGAATTTTTATTAAATGTATAGAAGAGGCTTTCTCTACCATCGTATGATCTGTCGAAGGCAAGAATCCAGTCTTCTGGATGGGTGATCCGATCTCCTCTTCTATGCTTGGATTTCATTTCGATTTGGAGAGGAATCTTTCCTTCTTCTAACATCTTCGTGAATTTGTCTGCAGCCTCCGCTAATGTTTTATAACCTTTGAAGATGGCGGATTCCCTGACGAGTTTTTCAAAATATATCATCAGTTCATTTCTCCTCCATTGCTTCACTTCTTCAGCAGTGGGATGGCGGTTGGCTTGCAGACGAATTTCAGAAGGTCTTTGGATAATACTTTGCCAGGGGACATTGGGGTCATGGAACTCAGGTCGAGAACCTGAAATCCTGAAACTTTGAGAGGGTGGAGCTAATTTGTTCAATTCAGCGGTAATGCTGTCTTGAGCAGCATTAAGTTCCCTTTCATGCTGAAGCCTTGTTCTCCTTGCTGCTTCTCTTGCTTCTTCCCCCTTTTTGGCGTCATCAAGACGTCATAGGATCTCCAGAGCGGCATCCTGTTTCGTCTCAATGTTTGTCATTCTCTCGACAAGGGTGGAGAGCACCTGTGACATATCTCTAATATTTTTGTCGTGGGCTCGAAGATGGGAAGATGTTTCGATAATGGCAGCTGCTATCTTGGCCTAAGATATGCGAGTTTTAGATTCCTCGTCTCTCAGGAGTTGCTCTTGTTTTTCTTGCAGATTCTTCAGGGCGTGCTTGAAGACTTCTAGCAAAACAGTGAAGGCCTCGACTACTCGAGAGACTTCATGCTGTAATCTAGTCATCTCTTCAACAGCAGAAGTGTGCATCCAATTCAGAGCTTTTTCCACTGAATACAAGGCATTAACTGCATCCTGGGTAAAGACAGTTTGAAGGCTAGGAGCACGTAATCGCTCTTTCTTAGCAGCAGTGCTGGGAGAATCCGGCTTGGCGAAGTCCTCGACTCCATTCAACCTTCTCAAATTCACGTTAGGACGTGAAGTGAGTTGGACATCCTCAGGTGTAGTACCATCGTCGGATTCCATGGTTGATGGAGCGGGAGCAGCAGTTTCGGGTTCGGCAGCAGGGGGTGCGACGTCCTCCTGTGTCGAAGGGATTTCTGCAGACATAGATACAGGAGGGACTGATTCCTCATGTTATCTCTCAGCAACTTCTTCTTCTTCTTCGGCAGCAGCAGGCTCGGGCGCCTATTCCGAAATATTTTCTTCTTCCTCCGCGACAGGAGGGACTGATTCCTCCTGTTCGGGAATAATATCTGGCTGTTGCGAGGGGGGCTCATGGCGGCTTGATGTCCCTTCATCATTTTGTTGAACCTGGGGGACTTCTTTTTCGTGAGCCTCCTCACGGCTCATTCTCAGACCTGCCTGAAAGGCGTCGTCGTCGTCGTCTGAGTCGTAGTCTTCTTTTGGATTTTCGGGAGATTCCTCGGACTTATCTTTTCCTTTTCTTCTGGCATCAGATTTTTGCAAAGGATGGCTTTCAATCAACTCTTTGCAGTATAGATTGTCCCATTGGATCAGGGCTTCAACTTCTGTGGAGTCCATCACTTCCAATATGAATTTTTCTTCATTTCTCCACTCGCTGCAGTTGTATAGGGTATCGTACGGAGCTAGCCTGTAGCTTTTCCATTGAAGAAATTTTTCATATGCCTATTCAATTTGCACAGAGAGAAGGGTTTTGTTTATAATAGTGTCCGAGGAGGGACTTCGTACAACGTCTGAGTCCGCTGTAGCGAGGGGTTCCTCTACAGGTGTGGCATCCTGTATGGAAGAGGGATTCCTTACAGGGGATGGTGCCCCAAAGGAAGGTGGATCCTGTACGGGTGTGGAATCCCGCATAGGAGAGTTAGCTGTTAGCTCCAAAGGGGCAGCGGACTCGCTAGAGTCTTCCAAGTTGGCAGATGTCCTCATATCCGTCGTTTCCTCCAAAGGCTCAGGATTTACTGTGGATACAGTAATGGGCATCACTTCCGTAGGGGTTGGGCCCTGGGGTAGTTGTTCAGTAGGTTGCACCATGGTAGAAGCTTCCTCGGAGGTTTTTGTGGATTTGGCTTTAAAAAGCCTCCTTAGCTTCCTTTTCGGCTTCTCAGCAGCAATAAGTGTCTTGCTGTGAGATCTCTTTCTTTTCCTTTAAGACTCCACACTCTGGGACTTCAAAGAAACATCCCCTAGATCTTCATACACGGGCATACTACCTACGGATGGTTGGTTGCAGGCCAGAGTGCTCTGGTTAAAAGTCGAAGGCTTGACGCCTCCTAAGTAGATCCAGGAACTGATTTTCTTTGCATCTGCGGATTGTAGAAGTCCGCATTTCGTCAAAATGTGGTTTAAAAATAAACCAAATGATTTTTTTTTGAGTGACAGGCTTGTACACTTCTTCCTGCAAGCGCTTCAAAATAATCTGACACCAATTGACCTTTTCACCGGTCAAAATCGCAACCATCATTCTAAACCTAAGATTAGTGCACATTTCAAATGCACCAGTGCAATTTTCGATGATTCTGCAACAAAAGTCATGCAAGTACACGTATGGCAAACATAAATTCTTCTTGTGACAGGTGGTGTGAACCACTTCAAACGTAGCTGAGCCGGTGAACAGGCCATAGTACTTGGTCATCAGCTCTTGAGACCCAAAAGTCTCAAGTTCTTCCATGGTCAGGCCATCAGCGGGCAGCTTGTAAATGTTCTGGAGAAGATCTCGGTTGATGCAGATTTCCACTCCTTGAATGACAGTGGTGATGTCAGCGACGTGGCCTCCCTGGGCCAGTGACAGAAAGCGAACGGCAGCGTTGAGGTAGAAGTCCTCAACCAAATGGACATCGTATTTCTCGGTGGTGTGACTCCCAAGGCGGTAGAGGCCTTGCTGACGGAGTCTGATGATGATGAACTCCATGGGTTCGACGTCATTAGTTTTAGCGAGAATACGCTCGATGACGACATATCTAGATAATATCTATCCATCAATGATGTTTGAGGATTTCTTGAGGGCGGGAGAAGATGTCTGAGCATCCATAGGTGATTCTCAAGAAAATATGAAAGAGATTAAGAGAAATTTGCAGTAAAACACAGAAAAAACTTGTAGGCTGTATTTGCTTGAGTGCTCTCAAAATATCCAGAAGGCGTAAAGAGTCTCAAATGTCAATTACAGTCCTTTTATAGTGGGCGGCGAAGAAGGGTTTTCCAGAGAACGAATGGTCAGATATAAGGGATGGGAACCGACTTTTGAAATGAATGGTCACGATGAACTGAGTATAACTGGTACACTAATCCAGTGAATTTTAAAATAGGAGCAGGTCCCACTTCTGTCATTTGTTGTTACCCTCGATGCCTAAAACGGCGGTTTTAAACATTAAACAATTGGAAAACATCGTGGCTTTTGAGATTCAGTTGTCCAGATGTCGTGTAAGGCATTTAATGTAAATGACGTTTGACATGAACACAGGGCACGTGGACAAAAATTATTTTAAAATGAAATATTATAATATATATACTGAATCGAAATCCTATAGTATGTGCTGTATCCGCGACGATACAGCGTTCCCCCTTAAAAGGTACATATAGGTTTTAATTCCATACAGCAACTTTTGGATTAATGCTGTATTCATGGGTCATACTGTATTCCCCCTTAATTATTGCACACATCAGCTGTAGGATGATTCATATGTCTTTGTTCCCTACAGTGCTGTATTGAAGGCTCTGAGTGTACAGATAATTAATGGTGGATACTGTATTCTTGGGTCTTACAGCATTCCCCCTCAATTGTTGAGTAAAAACAGTAAATTACTTACAGGGAGTGGGGCTGTAGCATTCCCAATTCTTGTCTAAGCATGTTGAATCTTGCTGTGTCAAGAGGCTTGGTGAAGATGTCGGCCAACTGAATATCTATATGAACCTTTTCGAGCCGAACATCCTTGTTCTCGACATGATTCCTTATGAAATGATGCTTCATGTTGATATGCTTAGTGCGCGAGTGCAATACAGGATTGTGCGTGATTGCAATTGCACTCGTGCTATCACACATGATTAGCGTTTCATTGGCTTCAATTCCATAATCTGACAACTGCTGCTGCATCTAAAGGATCTGCATACAGCAACTACCATCAGCATAGTATTCTAATTCAGCCGTGGAAAGTGAGTTAGCCAATTGCTTCTTACTGAACCAAGAAACAAGTCTAGGTCCAAGAAAGTGACAAGTTCCACTTGTACTCTTCTTATCTAGATTGCAGCCTCCGAGATCCGAGTCGCTGTATCTAACTAAATCGAATCCACCTTTTTTTAGGATACTACAGTCCTACATCGACTGTTCCTTTAATGTACTTCAGGATTCGTTTAGCTGTATTGAAGTGTGATTCCTTAGGTACTACTTGATATCTCGCACACACTCCTATAGCAAACTGGATATCGGGCCTTCTAGCCGTTAGGTACAGGAGCGAGCCAATAAGCTTCTTGTAGAGTAATTGGTCAACCGACTTTCTGGCTTCATTAGCACTAATTTGCACGGAAGTGCTCATGGGAGTTGGCGATGATTTGGAAGTGTTGATTACAAATTTGTTGAGAAGCTCCTTGCTGTATTTTTCCTGGTTGATGAAAATACACCTTAGGCAATCGCTTTACACCGCAAACCTAGGAAATAACTAAGTTCTCCCATCATACTCATTTCAAATTTACTTTGCATGAGATGAGAGAACCTTTCACACAAATCAAGGTTAGTTGAACCAAAAATTATATCATCTACATAAATTTGCACCATTAGAAGGTCATCACCTTCCTGTATTTTGAACAAGGTCTTGTCCACAACACCTTTCTCAAATCCATTATCGGTTACATACTGGGACAGGGTCTCATACCAGGCTCTAGGGGCTTGCTTAAGTCCATACAGTGCTTTCCTCAGCCTGTATACTAGGTCGATGCCGTCTGTGTTGGCAAACCCTGGTGGTTGTTCAACATAAACTTCTTCGGCAAGGTCTCCATTTAGGAATGCACTCTTGACGTCTATTTGGTATACAATAAATCTCTTATGGTTGGCAAAGGCTAAAAATATCCTAATGGATTCTAGTCTGGCTACAGGGGCAAAGGTTTCATCGCAGTCTATGCCTCTTTCCTGTCTATAGCCTTGTGCGACTAGACTTGATTTGTTCCTTATGATTAGTCCATTTCGATCCTTCTTGTTTCTAAATACCCATTTGGTTCTTATAACCGATTGATGCGTAGGTCTAGGTACAAGATACCATACATTGTTTCTTTCGAAACCGTTAAGCTCTTCTTCCATAGATGTTATCCAATGAGAGTTATTAAGAGCGTCTATGGTAGAAACAGGTTCGGACTGGGCTAAGAATACAGCAATAGTGCACATATTGAGTCTTCTAAGCTAGGATTGATATTTCCATTCAGGGAATGGTGATGTCTCAGTATTTAGTTCTTCTTATGCACAAAGTACATTTCCTTGTGTACTCTGTATTCTATTACGAGTAGAAACACCAGCATCAATGTTTCCGTTGATCAGCTCTTGCGAGTGATCTCTCAACCATCTTCGGTCGGGTTCTAATTCAGGGTCCCGTAATGTATCGAGAGTTTCTGTAGATATAGCTTCAGCTTGTACAGCGTCGGCTTCATCTATGTCGATTCTTATAGCTGCGGGGTTGATTTCTAGGTCAACAACAGGTTCTATGGGAGTTGGTGGATCTAAGATGGAAAGATGTTGGATGTTCGGAGTAATATCATCTACTCCTGTAGGGTCATGGTGAGGTTTGTCGAACACTACATGAACTGATTCCTCGATCGTCAGCTTCCTTTTATTAAAGATCATGTAAGCTTTGCTGACGGGGGAGTATCCTCCAAATATTCCTTCATCAGATTTCTCATCAAAGGTTCTAAGTTGATCCTTCCCATTGTTCAACACATAACACCTGCATCCAAAAATGTGAAAATATGAAACTAATGGAGTTTTGTTGTTCCATACCTCGTATGCTATTTTGTTGTGGTGCTTGTTGACGATACAGCGGTTTTGAGTGTAGCATGCTGTATTGGTTGCTTCACCCCAGAAATGTTGTGGAAACTTGCTTGCGGCAATCATTGTCCTTGTTGCTTGTTTCAGCGTCCTATTATTTCGCTCGGCAACACCATTTTGTTGAGGTGTACGGGCAGCTGAGTATTCATGCTGTATCCCATTTTCCGAACAGTATTGCTCTATAAAGCGGTTAGTAAATTCTATACCTCTGTCGGAACGAATGGACACGATACTCAATGCCTTTTCATTTTGAAGCTTTCTCAGGAGATCGGGCAGCTTTGATGTTGTTTCCTTCTTCTTGCTTAGGAAAATTGTCCAAGCATATCTGGCGTAATCATCAACAACAACAAGATAGTATTTCTTACCTCCCAAACTTACTGGGTCGACAGGACCGTAGAGATCAATGTGTAGCATCTCCAAAACTCTGTGAGTGAAAAGGTAGGATTTGCTCTTCAGGGTTGACTTGATTTGCTTGCCTTTCTGACATGGTCCGCAGACGCTGTCCTTTTTGAATGACACGTTTGGAAATCCTCTTACCATTCCCTATCTTGAGAGCTTGTTGATCGACTTGAAGTTGACTTGAGACATCCTCTTGTGCCATAACCAGCTTAGATCTGCAGTGCCTTTGGCAATAAAGAATGGAATTGAGGAGCTCATAGGCTTCCAGTCAGCAATATACATGTTACCTGATCTGCTTCTTGTAAGCACAACTTCTTTGGTATGGATGTTCTTGACTCTACAGCGATCTATATAGAATTTCACCAAGAACTGTTTATCACAGAACTAGCTAATACTAAGTAGATTGTACTGTAAGCCTTCAACATATGCAACATCGGTGAATTTAAATTTTCCGACAAGAAGGTTTCCTTTCCCTCTTGTTCTTCCTTTATATTTATCACCGAAGCAAACTTTTGGACCGCGACCTTCTACAAAATCTGATAGCTTGCTTCTATCTTCGGTCATGTACCGAGAGAACCCACTATCAAAGTACCAGGTGTCCTCCTCTAGGATGACCTTTATGGAAAGAGATTAAGTAGATTTAGGTCCCCTTTGATTGTTGGGTCCATATATGTTAGTGCCTTTAGGTACCCAAATTTTCCTGACAACAATTGATTTACTGTAGGTCACATTCGGTACAGTGTTGCGGTATCTACGTGGGGCATAAACGTAGTCACTATAACCATGATAATTGTTATGCATGTAAAATTCAGGGTTATTATTATTTGTCCAGTACGAGTGCTGTCTTGGAGGTGGAGCCATCTTTTTTGGCCTAATAGCTTGCCTTCTGGGTCTCCAGTTGGATTCCCAACGCTGTTGTTGATACTAAGTGGGCACCTGTTGTCTCGAGGAATAACGGGGCTCATGTATCCAATACCTCGGCGTGCTGTACTGATAGTAATGCCGTGAGGGCCTTTGGTATTTGGATACAGCCTTCCTTCTGAACGGCTATTGGCGCTGTTGATATGCCCAGGGAGCATGCTGTTGAGTGTGCCTTTCAGGTCTGAATGGCTGGTGATTCCGCTGTCTGGAGTATGATTGAGGTGGCAGAATGGCAGCCTTTGCTGTTCACTGTGCAACAGGTTCCTTCACAGGACTCAAAGTTTCTTACGATAGAGGAATGGGTTCCACACCCCTGACAAACACTGTACTAGTTTTCCCTTTGTTTGAACATTAGCTGTATCCTAAGCCACTTTTATCATGAGCATGTTGCCCAGTGCTTAAAATTTCTTCCATTCTTTTGGACGATTTCTCGAACGATTTCAGAATAGTCTCAAGTTCATCTTCTCGTTTTTCGAGAGTTTTGACTTTGACTTGAAGTAGAACCAAATCATTTGTCTTGCTCTCGTTGTGAGTTTAAACCTCACTTAGTTTATGAGCAAGTTGATGATTGCTCTCCATGAGTTTTTCAAAATCGACTTTGCTGGTTTCACAATCAATGGACATATTTTCATAATTTATTTTCAGCAAGTCATTTTCATCTGTCAGCTCTAGGTTAGACAATTGGAGCTGTATATTCTCATTTTTCAATGTCTTATGGGACTTTTGAATGTTTTTAAACTCATTCATCATGTTTTCAAAAGTATGAGATGCATTTACTGGAATAGCTGAGGTTGAGCTTACCTCATCGTCGCTATCTTCACCTTCCGGAATGTCCTTGGCCATAAAGCACATATATGCTTTATCATCGAACTCATCGTCATATGAATCGCTTTCAGTGACCACCTGAAGACATTCTTCTGATTTGGATGGTGCGGGGGAGGCTTCTGATTCTCCAATCAGGGCCTTGAGATTGTTTTTCCAAGCACATCTTCTTTCATCTCTCTCTTGTTGCTCGGCTTCCGGCAACCTTTGAACTTTGGGATGAGGACATTTATTTGCATAATGTCCTTGTTTCCTGCAATTATAGCATAGGTTAGCATCACCGGATGAAGTTTTGGTACTTACCTTGTGGACAGGTTTGGGCATGTAGGGAGTCTTTCCAGACTGCTTGATGAACTTTTTGAATTTGTGCATGAGAAGCGCCATTTCATCTTGAGACATGATGTCGTCGTCACTGTCAGCACTCTTGTGACTAGGCTTCGACGAGTTGGGCATGCTCTGTCGACGATTCGATACAGCGGCTAGTGCTGTAACCTTTGAAGGAGATTCTTCAGCTTTCTCTCTTCTGTCAATATCATACTCAAAAGCTTTGAGGTCAGAGAAGAGATCAAAAGTAGATATTTTATTAAGATTGCAAGACACACGCATAGATGTGGTCTTAATGTCCCATCGGGCAGGGAGAGATCTGAAAATTTTTAAATTCTTCTCCTTTTGGGTATAAATTTTGCCCAAAGCTTCAAGTTCACCAAAAATACCAGTGAATCTGAGGTCAAGTTCCTCAAGTGTCTCAGTTGGTTTCATTTCAAAAGATTCAAATTGTTGAGTCAGTTTTGAAATTTTGTTTTCTTTTGAGAGCTCAGTTCCCTCACAAATCATCTTGAATTTATCCCAGATTTCCTTAGATGTTTTACCGCTCTTTACCTTCGAGAACGTGCCTTTGTCAAGAGTGACAAATAACGCGTTCTTAGCCACATTGTTGAGGTTGGCACGCTTTCTTTCATCTGTGGTCCATTGCTCGCGCTCCTTCTCAAGCATCTCAGCATAGGCTTGGCCTTCAATCCTTGCGGCCGTGATTACCTTCATGATCTTAATGGGGCCATCCTGTGTAACAAAAATCATCTCTTCGTGCATTGCTGTAAGATGAGCCTCCATCCTAATTCTCCAATCATCAAATTCTTTAATAGAGAACATAGGCACTTTGTTGATCATAGATGTATCCATGTGAGAATAAAGGAATGAAAAAGACTGTTTTAAAAATAAGTGATTTGGATCTGATTCGGTTAAAAATACGACTGATTCTTTTTAGAATCAACCACTCCAATACCACTTGTTGGCAACTAAGTACACTGGATACAGCTTGGAAAGTGTTTTAAACAACAAGCTGTACTGATTTTAAATCTGAGTGTGTAGCGGAAGTCTTAAATACAGTAAGTTGATGTGAATACAGCAACTCGATGTGCAGTGTATACTTAAATAATCACAGTTACATAAAAAAGTAAGGCAGAAGGTAAATAACACAGTATTTAAAGTGGTTCGAGGTAAACCCCTCAACGTCCACTGGTCCTCCACACAGGAGTAAAAAGTTTATAATAATTACTGCGTACACAACTACATAATTATAACAACACTTAATCAATATATCGTTCACACAGATTGATATAAAGATCTTAGCTTCAAACGTTCACACAGGTTGGTTTGAGCTAACACTTTGACTGGCTTCTTCACACACAGTTCTGAAGCTTCGTCTTCTTCGATGTAATTCCTTCACACACAATTCTGGAGTAGCAAAGATTACTCAGTCCACACAGGGCTGATCTGGGTTTGTTCAAAGGATAGAACAGGGTATGAACAACAGCTTTGACTTTCTGAGCTTCTAGATAATGATGTGTTGTTCACGATTTTAGCACTGTATATCTCTTTATATCTGAATAGCAGTAAGCTTTGAAGATATGTTTTGCTATGATGTATATGATAACTTCGTAAGCTTTCATTTTTGGTAACTTCGTCACTTGGTAACTGATGAACTTCAAACTCTGGAGACATATATAGTCTCTGAAATATATCCGTTGGAGATCTATCCGTTGGGCAAGATTCTGTGACAATAGATATTCAACTGATATCCGGATATTGCGGGATTTAAAGATCTTCTGACTTACAGTATTTAAATACTTTATCCTTTAGTATTTAAATACTTTTTTATCAACGGGACTTGACTTTTAGTGAAGACTGAAGATTCCTTCTTTGTCCTGTTGAGAGCTGTATGGAAGGATTACGTATTGACAATTCGAGACAGCTTCCATACTTTAGTCTTTATGAGACTTCTTTGTTGTACTGAAGATATGCTGGATCTATGAGAGGTCTTCGATACAGGTTGACACTATAGATCAGCTTTTCGATACAGTTCGCTTACTGTATGCAGGATTGGTATATTGTCAAAACATACTGACACTACGATCAATACAGGGCGGTATTGATACAGGGTTTTGTTATCCTAACAAATTCGATACAGGTTATTGTTATCCCAACAATTTCGATATAGGGTATTGTTATCCCAACACCTAGGCTCCTAGCGTGTGCTATTCCTGCTGAACAGGCAATCCGATCGCACCAAAACTCATCACAACAACGATTCCTGCCAACGGAACGACAAACATGCTACAATCTGAATCGCAACTGGCTCACATCAGCGCATGGCACACGATCATATAGGCACAAACAACATACAATCCACTAAACAGTATAAAAAAATTCAGCACAACCGGAAACAAAAATCTCGGGTATTACATTCTGCCCTACTGAAAATAAGTTTCGTCCCAAAACTTAAAACAAAGGCATCACAGTGTTGCAAAACAAAACAAAAACATTCAATCATCAAGTGACCCCGTGGTCTCCTATCACGTGTCTCCGTAGGTTCAACAACCCACACAGAAATATTCAAGCCAAACATCAAGTATCAATATCAAATCTCTGCACGAGATACAATCTACAAAACAAAACACAATAATTACAATCACTGGGCACCACTAGGCCCTCCAGGAGTAGGAACGGAATTCTGATTCCCGAACATCTTAGCAACGGTATCAAAATGTACCGCTTGGTATCCCGCTTGACCACACTTGAAACAATTCACTTGTGGCCCACACGACTGCAGTTGAAACACGTTTTCACACTGCTACCCTTACTCATGGTTACAACCACGACCTTGTCTCCTCGGCATGCCGAACATGCAATCACTAAGTACAACGAAACGTAACATCGCAAAGCAACGCACCATGATGCCAACTCAGCACAACATATCGCAAATCAATAGGCCGAAATGCCTACTCAGCATAACATGCCAACGTAATCCAACAATTAACAACAAGACAAACATATCTACTCTGGGAAATTACACGAATACAAGAACTATCATTGCAACATATGGAACTTACAATCGTAAACGAATCACAAGATCAGATCAACAAAGAACTTACGACCATTCTCAATACGACCACGATCGTAAAGACTACACATCATTTTAACCAATCACTGACCACATTCTTTTTAAAACTCCACGAGGTATTCGTTTAAATAATAGCATTTGGAAATCTTTAATTTCGTATATTTTTCCGAAGTAAAATTTGAAAATACTTTTAATACCTCGGGTTGTTTTACCAAAACCATAACCCATAGATAGCAACAGTCTCGTTTTGAAATCATTTGCAAAATAATACTCCAGAACATCACCTGGAGTACATCACATTCTTTGAAAACAACATCATCACAAACGTCAACACACCTGGTAATCACCTATTACCACTCAATATCATCACAATCAACAACACATAAGGCAATCACATGTTACCACTCAACATCATCACAATCAACAGCACATAAGTTATCCCATGGTCATGCTCTCTTGGCATCAACCCCAGAGGTTTCACCGAACCATCCCCGTATTGGCAACCTATTCATATATACAACATAAATTCCCACATATCAACCATCACATCCAAGCCATACAACACAATGCATCTTAACATGCGTTAAGCCTACGATTAGTGTGTGTTAACTATATCACTAGTCTACCAAGTCTAGTTAGCGTGCGCTAAATAGCACATTAGCGTGCACTAACTGACACAATTTAGGAAGATTTATCCTCCACCCTTTTAGAAATTAAAATCGTGTTGGATTTAGAAATACAAAAATTTTATGGTGTGAAGGTTTTAAAATTAGTTGCTCAAATCATTTGGAAATAGAACGAATACGCAAAAGAAATTCTCTCAAAATTCATTCAAACCTGACAAAAGTTCACCCTTGGTAACATTTTACCAAGTATCCAAAATACTTCAAAATGCTCGTTTATACACACACACGCAGCGGATACAATTAAATCAACGATCCGAAATCTATCAATTTCGAAACACATGCCCATTCGGCATACAAAATCACCAATTCTACAAACTACTCACAAATACCGGGTTCGAACACATGTCAACCCATCCATCCAAGTTTAATAACATAATTTACAAACACCATTTCGAACACATGTCGAAACCATCAATGCTTCCCCTGAGCATCTCTAATCAATACACACATAATACATCACAAACACCAAATACAAACTTAATTTCACAACAAACTTGTGACAAAATCAATAACACAAAATACGGTAGAAGAGACTTACACCACAGATCGCATGAAGATGACGGCCGCCCATGATACTAATCTTCTCTCGTCATCCTACAACTCAAGTGACAGAACAAAACACAACTCAACTCAATTCAGCTTGTCAATCGACACCTCGAATGACTCGATAATGACACAACTCAACTTGACCCTACAGCATAGGTTTACACAACCTAAGCTCCGATTCCATAATTGTAACACCGCCAGAAATCAACCGGGAATATCACACGCCATGGAACCCACACTCGAGGATCCACCAGGCTGAACACAATCATAGGACCAAATGTTTGACCGTCTGGAATCAAACAGTATAAAGACACGGACCGATAAGGTCACACAACAAAATCAAATTGTAATAATTTGTTTACAACTCATATCCATACAGGGGTCCAAAATACAAAACGATACGACACATCGAAAGACTGAGAAGTAATACAACGGAACAACAATAACCAATAGAATCCCATATCTCTTGATTAGTAATTCGGCCCATCATCTTTTGTGCCGATCCTGTGACTGCTCACATGTGCCTGCATGAACCTGAACACAATACAGATATCTACCCCCTAATTATTCGGGGGATATCAAAACTCCATTGTTTTGCTAGTGCAAGTATCAAACTATACAAAATGTAACAAGCAATTACAAATCACAAATTAGGCAACCACACTCTACCAATCACAAACCAATCAATCACATATTCCCTAGAAGTTTTAATATAGAAACCAACGCCAGTGGAATCTTTATAAAATGAACTGTCATCTTGGGAATTTTAGAAAACGCAAATCCTTTAGGAACTCATTTCCTAAGTTTGTCAAAATCTTTTAGGAACTAATGCCTAAGTTTGTCAAAATCCTTTAGGAACTCATGTCCTAAGTTTGTCAAAAT
The DNA here is from genome assembly GCA_033398695.1 of Orobanche coerulescens. NCBI lineage: Eukaryota > Viridiplantae > Streptophyta > Magnoliopsida > Lamiales > Orobanchaceae > Orobanche > Orobanche coerulescens. Next base: position 79,574,643 of record CM065818.1, on the reverse strand, counting down.
CCTTTAGGAACTCATGTCCTAAGTTTGTCAAGATCTTTTAGGAACTCATGTCCTAAGTTTGTCAAAATCCTTTAGGAACTCATGTCCTAGGTTTGTCAAGATCTTTTAGGAACTCATGTCCTAAGTTTGTCAAAATCCTTTGTCAAACATTAGGGTCTCAACCCAAAATATCATTTTAAAAGTAAATATTTTACAATCCGAAAATATTTCCACAAATCACTTGGGTCTCAGCCCAATAGTTCCGTCTCGTAAAACTTTCTTTTCAAACACTTTGTTTATCAAAACATACTTTTTGACTCCGTGATCTACCTCCACGAGTCACCGTAGGTTCAACAACCCGTACGGTAATAGCCAAACATAATAATCACAAATATTAATCCCTAACTCCGTGATCTACCGTCACAAGTCACCGAAGGTTCAACAACTCACATGGTCTTAACAAAACACAACAATCACAAATATCAATCCTCGACTCCGTGATCTACCGTCATGAGTCACTGTAGGTTCAACAACCCGCACGGTCTTAACAAAACACAACAATCGCAAATATCAATCCTTGAATCCGTGATCTATCGTCACGAGTCACCATAGGCCCCATCGAGCCCACACGGTTGGACGTACTGTGTCCTGACCCCATGATCCTCCGTCATGTGTCATGGTAGGCCTCGTCAGACCCGCACGACTAGACTACAGCATCGCATACTAAGTTTCAATCCCATGGTCTTCAGCCATGAATCCTCGTAGGTCCCGTCAAACCCACACGAGTGAACTTAGCATTACCACACATAACATTCACTTTCACATTTCTTCAACAATGAGAACGGCCAATCAAACAAATTGATCACCACGAAATCACACATCAACTGCACATAACACAATATCAACAATTCAACCATCATCAATCAACGACACACCACCAACATAACTCACGATCAATACACGATACATTGCACAACCATGTGTACAACCAAGCCAACACGATTATCACAATCCTGCACACATAACACAACACACAATACATATACTAAAATAAAGCAGTCATCGCCAAGCCTTTACAACGGTTAACATAATTAATTCACACGAACCATGTTTACAAAGATAAACCAATCATCAAAGCATAACACATGATTTCTAATCACAAGATACAAGTTGTATAAGCAAGATACTTGCCTCGAATCAACACGCGAATACTCCGACGGACACGGCTCGACCAAAGTGCCTGAAAACCTAAAACTTCCGCAAGACACAATGAAAACACGATCACAACGATGTTCAAGACCAACAATAATGGAAATCACCTCAAAACATCGAAGGAAACTCATTGAAACATTTCAACGAAATATGGATATACAATCCATAGAACACGATTAATAACATCATACCACCCCAACCGATTCATCAAAATCGGACTAGGATCGATATCAAGAACAAATCTCCAAAAAGTCAAGTTGAAGAAAAATCAAGAAATTACCTCGATCCAATGAAAATCAATAGATTAGATGATGTTATAATCACTTAGGATACTCCAAAACACCTTTGGATTTAGCAAAATCAGCCAAGATCGCGAACTCTAGTCGCCCTTGACTCACACCCGTGGAGAGAAGAGGACGAAATGAACAAATGAGGAAACACGGCTGCTGTCCGGTTTTTATACTGGACAGGTTAGCGTGCGCTAACCGCAGGTCGTTAGCATGCACTAACGGGACCTCCAACTCAGTCCAGTAGCTTCTGGACTACCCCCTAACTACCAGGTAGCGTGCGCTACCCTTCTGATAGCGTGCGCTAACTGTAGCACCCTAGCTTGCGCTACGCACTCCATAACATGCGCTATCGACTTCCCAGGTCAAGGTAGTAGCTTTTACCTCATTTCTAAAATCTCCATTACCATATGCTAATGGAGCCTTAGCGTGCGCTAAATAAATGTAATAGCGCGGGCTACCCCTAGCGTGCGCTATTCCTGCTGAACAGGCAATCAGATCGCACCAAAACTCATCACAACAACGATTCTTGCCAATAGAATGACAAACACGCTATAATCTGAATCACAACCAGCTCACATCAATGCATGGCACATGATCATATAGGCACAAACAACATACAATCTATTAAACAGTAGAAAAAAATTCAGCACAACCGGAAATAAAAATCTCGGGTATTCCATTTGGTTCCAATTACAGCTTGGTGTTCTGGCCTGGGTACTAGATACCATATATTGTTTCTTTCGAAACCATTAATCTCTTCTTCTATATAAGTGATCCAGTGAGAAATATCCAAAGCTTCATGGTCGAAACATGTTTGGATTGGGCTAAGAATACATCCAAGGTGCACATAGCTAGTCTCCTAAACTCTGTTTGAGATTTCCATACAGGAAATGGAGATTTCTCAGAATCGATATCTTCTTGCGCATGCAGGACAATTCCTTGTGTACTCTGGATTTTTCTATAGGTAGATACACCATCATCAATATCAACTATAATCAACTCTTGGGGGTGATATCTTAGCCATCTCCTGTCAGGTTCTAGTTCGGCATCCCGTTCTGTATCTTGTGGTGCTCTAGTCTCAGTTCCAGCTTGTACAGCATCAGCTTCAACTACTTCTAATCTTGCATCTGCAGGATGGATCTCTAAGTCTACAATAGGTTCTATTGGAGCTCGAGGATCATTAATAGAAAGAGTTTGGATGGTCTGGGTTATGCCCTCTACTCTTGTAGAATCATGATAGGGTTAATCGAACACTACATGGATACATTCCTCTATCGTCAGCTTCTTTTTGTTAAAGACCGTGAAAGATTTGCTTACTGAGGAATATCTTACGAATATCGCTTCATCTGACTTTTCGTCGAAGGTCTTGAGTTTATCTTTCCCATTATTCATAACATAACACCTCCATCCAAAAATGTGAAAGTATGCAACCAATGAAGTTTTATCATTCCATACCTCATAGGCTATTTTGTTGTGATGCTTGTTGGTGATATAATAGTTTTATGTGTAGCATGCTGTATTTGTTGCTTCTTCCCGGTACCACTGCGGCAACTTGCTTGCAGCTATCATGGTTCTTGTTGCTTCCTTGAGCGTCATATTCTTTCGCTCAGCAATACCATTTTGTTGATGAGTCTGGGCTACTGAGTATTCGTGTTGTATTCCATTGTCAGAATAGTACTGCTCTATAAAGTGATTTGTGAATTAAGTATCTCTGTCGGAACGAATGGACACGATACGCAACCCTTTCTCATTCTGTATCTTTCTCAGTGCTCTGGAAACTTCGTTGTTGTTTATTTTTTCTTGCTCATAAAGATTGTCCAAGCATACTTGGAAAAATCATCAACAATAACGCGATAGTATTTCTTACCACCCTAACTTATAGGGTCTACAGGGCCGTAGAGGTGCATGTGTAGCATATTCAGAACCCTATGGGTGGACAGGTATGATTTGCTTTTCAGGATGGTTTTGACTTGTTTGCTTTCTGACAGGGTCCACAGATGATGTCTTTATGAAAAGACACATCAGGCAAACCTCTAATCATTCCCTGTCTGGCGAGTTTGTTGATTGTCTTGGAGTTGATATAAGACAACCTCTTGTGCCATAGCCAGCTTTGATCTGTAGTGCCTTTGGCAACAAAGCACGGAATAGTGGAGCTCATAGGCTTCCAGTTAGCAATATACATATTACCTGATCTGCTTCCTGCAAGAACAATTTCTTTGGTCTTGATGTCCTTCACCCTACAGTGATCTATATAGAATTTCACCGAGAAGTGTTAGTCACCGAACTGGATAATACTAAGTAGATTGCACTGTTGGCTTTCAACATAGGCTACATCGGTGACTTTAAACTTTCCTACAAGCAGAGTTCCCTTCCCTCTTGTTATTCCTTTGGACTTATCACCAAAGCGCACATTTGGACTGCGGCCTTCTACGTAATCTGACAGCTTGACGATATCTCCTGTCATGTGTCGAGAACATCCGTTGTCAATAAGCCGATGATCTTCTCTTTAATATCTTATAAGCAAAGGATTTAAGTAGATTTAGGTCTCCTTTGATTGTTGGGTCCATGTATGTTAGTGCCTTTAGGTACCCAAATTTGCATGATAGCAATTCGCTTGTTGTAGGTTACTTTTGGTCCTGTCTTGCGATTTCTACATGGGGCAGGCACATAGTCGCTGTAACCTTGATTATTATGCATGTAAAATCTAGGGTTATTACTCTAGTATGATTGTTGTATAGGAGGTGGAGCCAATTTCTTTGACCTTACAGCTTGCCTTCTGGGTCTCCAGTTGGATTCCCAGAGCTGTTGTTGATACTGCGCGGCGACCTGCTTTCTAGATGGATAACTTGGCTCCTGTATCCAATATCTATCGGCATTGTACTGTTGGTAGTACTGCAGTGCTTGCCTTAGATATTTAGATTGTTGGACAAAATATATGTAACACCCCCAAATCAAACCGGGAATATTACACGCCGCAGACCCTCTCCGTGAGGATCCACCAGGCTAGACATCAACACAACACATTACATTACATACTGACGAATTAAAATAACGAATCAATAGACCGATTTGGTCTTTCGACACTGACTTACAAATAAAAGTACATAAATTCATCCAGACTCATACCCACGCAAGGGTACGATAATTACCACTACAAACAATAAGACAGCGGAAAAGACAATACAATGGACTCCGACTAACTGAACCCAAAACTGGCCTTCGTGTGATTAGTATCATTCGTCTTTCATCATCCCTCGTGCCGATCTTGTGTCTTGCTCCCGAAAACCAGCATGTACCTGGACACAATATAGATATCCACCCCCCGATTACTCGGGGGTTAGCAAAACTCCACTGTTTCGCTAGTGCAAGTATAAAGTGCAAATACGAGCCATACACAACACATTCCGAGAATATAACGAAAGACTTCCCGAGTTATATTTAGTTAAAAATAGTTCAAGTCTTGAAAGCAGAAACGAAGCAAGTAAGCATTTTGAAAACATTTCCAAATCTCGGGAGTTTTGAAAACATCAAAAATTGAAAATGTTCTTAATTCCTCGAAAGCCATTTAGGGTCACAGCCCCAAAGTTCATTTTTCAAAATACAAATCCGTTTAACAAAACACGGGGTCCACGACCCAACCATTCCGGTCACAAAACACAGGGTCCACGACCCGATCATCCACTTCAATTCACTTACAAGGACACATTACACATAACACATTATTCTTATGCCATTCTAGCCAAGCACCAAGACTCGATATATAATGTCTCTCGACCCCGAGCGCAAAGCATTGTGATACTCCGGACAATGTCACAATTAATCATCAAAACATCAACATCAATATCACCGAAACCACACTTGGTAACCCATGGCCGTACCCATTAGTATCGGCCCCCAGAGGCCCCGTCGGACCGTCCCCAGGTGGGAAACCACTTCCGCGACCGTACCCATTAGTATCGGCCCCCAGAGGTCCCGTCGAACCGTCCCCAGGTGGAAGAACATCAACACACGCATCCAAGTTCACTTCCGTGGCCGTACCCATTAGTATCGGCCCCCAGAGGCCACATGCCATCCCCAGGTGGAAGAACAACAACACACGCACCCAAGTCCACTTCCGTGGCCGTACCCATTAGTATCGGCCCCCAGAGGCCACATGCCATCCCCAGGTGGAAGAGTAACAACTCACAGATACAAAACCACGACCCTCAAAGGTCAAACACACAAAATATATATAGTCGAGGTACCTTGCTAGAATGGCCAATTCATCCAACACATGCTCACAACCCAGAACTAATACTATCAACAAGAAAGCACACTATTCCAACAGCACCGAACGGCACAATCCATATCACATAAATTCACATAATTCGTCCATAGCCACGGGACTCCAAGCACATAATTTGACAAAAGAATTACACTTTATATTTACCAATGACATAATCATACGCAATGACATCACAAGAAAGTAAGGTGATTCTATACTCGACACTAGCACACATATTCAACTAAGCACATTAATTCCCGACACACATGGGTCACCTTTACAAAAACCATGATGATAAATATTCCGATTCTTTTGAAAAATGGTTATTAATATTTATTTAGCACATATCGACGATTAACAACCGTAATATCCACAAAACACATAATGTATGGACAAGATACTTGCCTTGAACACGATGAAACAAGGGAAACAACGAAGGAATAGGTTTTGGTCCGAACAATCCTCCCAAATCCGCTCCTAACACAACAACGGTATACAACAAGTCTCAATAATGCGGAAAGGTAAGAATTAATCCTAATTCTACCCGTTGGGACAATTCATCGGACACCAAGAGTGCATAAGGAAATGAAATCGGTCAATGGTATAACAACGGGATTTCATCCCAATCAAAAACAAGAAAACCATGGGTCGCGTAATACTATCAAAATCTAATAACAACATCGGTTAATTCGAATTAAAACACAGGATCACCACCAAACCCTCCCCAAAATCTAATAACAACATCGGTTGACTCGTCTGACAGACTCGACCGCGTCCGCCTGACATGGTCGCGGCGCGCAGCTGGCCGGCAGGGACTCGACCGTGTCCTGCTAGACACGGTCGCGGCGCGGAGGGGCCTTCCGATAGTGACCCGTCCGACAGCGACTCGGCATGACACGACCATGTCCTAGAACACGGTCGGGCGTCTGGGCAGTCGGTTCTGGATTATCCGGAAGAGTTCGACTCGGCCGCGCTGCATTTACACGGCCGGGTCCCGAGGCGTAGACTTCGGCATTTCCGGACGAGACGGCACGGGCCGTGTCGGACGACACGGCCGAGTTCGGTCGGCGATGATCGCCAATAATCGAAAAAATGAGCGGGTGAGCTAAAACGACCAGAACTCTCGCGTCCGGACTCCGCTTGACTCACCGGTGGAACCATGGCAACTCTAATTCGATGCTCTATAATATTGCAAAGATTTAGAATTTTTGGAGTTACCAAAAATTAATGGTGATCTAACAAAGTCGAACTCATAAGAGGAAAGTTGAAACAATGAACAATAATGATACACAACTCGAAGTTTTTCCGAACGGTGAACACGGTGAATGAACATGATTGATGAATGATTATAATTGAGTGAAAATACACTGAGTGACAATTACAGACTGATAATTACTGAATGAAAATGAATGAATTACAACCGGGTATTACACGGATGACAAAAAGTCCAGAATTAATCATTCTCGAAATGACGAAACGGTCATGAGCGAGTCGTCAAAACGGACTCCGACTGAAAAAGAAATTTACCGAAAAATCGGAAATTGCGGATATTACATTCTACCCTCCTTAAAAGAAGTTTCGTCCCGAAACTTAAAACAAGTAGGGAGAAGCAATATCCCGCCAGGAAAACTCAACGAGATACGCAAGGAAACGCGTAACTTACGCCCATCGGCGAAACGTTACAAGCAACGCAAAGGAATACACGGCGTGAAAACACGCTCCACGACCAACACACCGCCGCCGTTAGGGATATAATAAAACCAACAAGTGACAAGCGTCATCAACTGGATAATAGAATCAAGTCAATTATCCGAACAAACACAAAACCCAACGGACGAAAATCAATACGATTGACCAACCCAACGGTACATCAATCAAAACGCGAGCCAATCGCTGAACAAATACGGAATTCCACCGCCCAAGGGTTGGAAGATCGAAAACGAGACTAATTTTTCGAACTTGAAAAGGTCACAACGATATATAGATCAATTTGGGACAATATCAGAACTCGCTCTAATGACAAAGGTGAGAAACAACACTGTGTCAAGCATCAACGAACACAATGAGTCGATACGATTGGACGAAACAGAAGAGAAAGAAAGAAAAATGCGGGTATTACATCATATCACCTTTAAAAGAGGTTTCGTCCCGAAACCTAAACAACGAGAACGAAGTGCTGGAATACCAACCTTCCCGACCATATCCTCTTGGTCCACATCCGATCTTCATGGCCATTAGCATCGTGGTCACGACTGCGTCCTCTGCCCATCGGCATACTAAGAGGATTCCCACTCAATACGATTGCACAACTTCGCAAAATATTATACTAAGGTACCAACCCAGCACGACATATCACATGGGGTAACCAATAACAACTCGAAAAGAAAATCCACGAGGTATCCTTTTAAAGGAATTCTTTTGAAAATCCTTGGATTTGTATATCTATTTGAAATAAACTTTAAAAGTACTTTTGGTACCTCGGGTTGTTTCATCAAAACTTGCAAACAACATACTTTAACCGTCTCATTTGAAATCATTTGAAGTCATCATGCCTCTACGTATCATCATCGCCGTTAACAACTAACAAGTTAACCATGCAAGATCATCAAATCATTCTTACATACTCTAACATTTCCGAATCCGAGTTTGAACTTTACATCGAGTGATATTTCTCATCTTTCACTATATATTTTTGAAAATAAAAATCGCATTGTTTTTTTGAAATAAAATATTTTTATGGTGTGAAAGATTTTGAAAATCATTCACTCGAATTATTTGAAAATGCAACAATATGTTAAAATCATTTTCTAAAATTCTCCCAACACTTCACAAACATCAACGACGGTAAAATTTTACAAAATGTTCAAGGTACTTTAAAACAACTCTTTCAAATACCGTCGAGGTTTTATTTGAGAATCTTAGGCCGTCTCGCAAATTTCAAACAATTTCCAAAGTTCATACGAAGCCGCCGGCTAATCGCACTTGCACAAACTTATGAAAGTTTTAGAAAAGCGTGTTCGAACACACTCGCAGCAGACATAATTTATCAATTCATCAAACACAATCAAATATCACCTAGCAATACGAAAAGTCTTAACACACATTCACGCACAACATTGTTATCACTAGACACCACGTAGAGAATACAACTACAGGTGATTGGCCGCAAAAGTTAGACCTAACGGCTATAATGCGGTTCCATAGCCTCTGCCCAGATCGATTAACGCCGTTACAACACATATTTAGCGTGCGCTACCCATGCTGCATTAGCGCGCGTTAGCCTTACACTTAGCGTGCGCTAACGGTTCTATTTTAGCAACATGATTGCGAACATATATACGACATCACTGGAATCGAAGGTCACAATTAAACAACAACAATATTCGAATCTCAAAGCCATCGATTCACATAATTACAACACATCATGAGCAACCTTCAAAAGGCAATTGTCATTCAAAACGAAAGTTAAAAGCAAGGATCACGTCTTGAGTATATTTTGTAGAACTCATTTGAGTTCAAAACTCGTGTTTTGAAAACTTATAGTACACAGTGGAAAAGAATTATCAATAATTCGAGTTTTCAGAACTTTCAGCCTTGTGGTCAATCATACGAAAATCAACTTTTTCCTCCCTTGGAGGGCATTTTAAAAAATTTTACGTGACTCCCCGAAAGGATTCGAAAACTTAAAATTCCAAGGTTTATACTCTTGTAAGAAAAATGATTTATACAAGGATACATTCAGCAATATCATTCTACATTTTAGCGCAAGACGGGAATCAACAAATATATGTCACTTACTCACGATGCACCTTCAAATATTAACTACATAACACAAAATCACACAGGCTCGTATAGCTCGTGGTACAACCTGTAGTAGGGAGACTTACATCCACAGATCGCACGAAGATTATGGCTGCACCCTGATACTAATCACGGCCGACATTCCAAACGACGCGTCGCGACACGACATCAGTCAGACTCAATCTGACAAGACAAGACCCAACAATACACGATTGGACCCGACAGCCTAGGTTTCCGCAACCTAAGCTCTGATACCATAAATGTAACACCCCCAGATCAAACCGGGAATATTACACGCCGCAGACCCTCTCCGTGAGGATCCACCAGGCTAGACATCAACACAACACATTACATTACATACAGACGAATTAAAATAACGAATCAATAGACCGATTTGGTCTTTCGACACTGACTTACAAATAAAAGTACATAAATTCATCCAGACTCATACCCACGCAAGGGTAAGATAATTACCACTACAAACAATAAGACAGTGGAAACCTTCGTGTGATTAGTATCATTCGTCTTTCATCATCCCTCGTGCCGATCTTGTGTCTTGCTCCCGAAAACCTGCATGTACCTGGACACAATACAGATATCCACCCCCCGATTACTCGGGGGTTAGCAAAACTCCACTGTTTCGCTAGTGCAAGTATAAAGTGCAAATACAAGCCATACACAACACATTCCGAGAATATAACGAAAGACTTCCCGAGATATATTTAGTTAAAAATAGTTCAAGTCTTGAAAGCAGAAACGAAGCAAGTAAGCATTTTGAAAACATTTCCAAATCTCGGGAGTTTTGAAAACATCAAAAATTGAAAATGTTCTTAATTCCTCGAAAGCCATTTAGGGTCACAGCCCTAAAGTTCATTTTTCAAAATACAAATCCGTTTAACAAAACACGGGGTCCACGACCCAACCATTCCGGTCACAAAACACAGGGTCCACGACCCGATCATCCACTTCAATTCACTTACAAGGACACATTACACATAACACATTATTCTTATGCCATTCTAGCCAAGCACCAAGACTCGATATATAATGTCTCTCGACCCCGAGCGCAAAGTATTGTGATACTCCGGACAATATCACAATTAATCATCAAAACATCAACATCAATATCACCGAAACCACACTTGGTAACCCATGGCTGTACCCATTAGTATCGGCCCCCAGAGGCCCCGTCGGACCGTCCCAAGGTGGGAAACCACTTCCGCGACCGTACCCATTAGTATCGGCCCCCAGAGGTCCCGTCGAACCATCCCCAGGTGGAAGAACATCAACACACGCACCCAAGTTCACTTCCGTGGCCGTACCCATTAGTATCGGCCCCCAGAGGCCACATGCCATCCCCAGGTGGAAGAACAACAACACACGCACCCAAGTCCACTTCTGTGGCCGTACCCATTAGTATCGGCCCCCAGAGGCCACATGCCATCCCCAGGTGGAAGAGTAACAACTCACATATACAAAACCACGACCCTCAAAGGTCAAACACACAAAATATATATAGTCGAGGTACCTTGCTAGAATGGCCAATTCATCCAACACATGCTCACAACCCAGAACTAATACTATCAACAAGAAAGCACACTATTCCAACAGCACCGAACGGCACAACCCATATCACATAAATTCACATAATTCGTCCATAGCCACGGGACTCCAAGCACATAATTTGACAAAAGAATTACACTTTATATTTACCAATGACATAATCATACGCAATGACATCACAAGAAAGTAAGGTGATTCTATACTCGACACTAGCACACATATTCAACTAAGCACATTAATTCCCGACACACATGGGTCACCTTTACAAAAACCATGATGATAAATATTCCGATTCTTTTGAAAAATGGTTATTAATATTTATTTAGCACATATCGACGATTAACAACCGTAATATCCACAAAACACATAATGTATGGACAAGATACTTGCCTTGAACACGATGAAACAAGGGAAACAACGAAGGAATAGGTTTTGGTCCGAACAATCCTCCCAAATCCGCTCCTAACACAACAACGGTATACAACAAGTCTCAATAATGTGGAAAGGTAAGAATTAATCCTAATTCTACCCGTTGGGACAATTCATCGGACACCAAGAGTGCATAAGGAAATGAAATCGGTCAATGGTATAACAACGGGATTTCATCCCAATCAAAAACAAGAAAACCATGGGTCGCGTGAATACTATCAAAATCTAATAACAACATCGGTTAATTCGAATTAAAACACAAGATCACCACCAAACCCTCCCCAAAATCATACTAGGGTTGAAGGAGTTCTTACCTCTTGAAGATTCAAGCCCTATAATCCGAAGAACACGTGCTAGGTCCACAATCCGAGCTACATGATCGAAGGAGGATGAAGAAAATCATACACTCAAATGATTTGTGAAGGAAAAACCCTCCCTCAAGCTATCTCTCTCGGTTGTAGGTGAAGAAAAGCGAAAGAAATGAGCTGAAATGCTCAAAAAACGAATTTATAGGGGTTGACTCGTCTGACAGACTCGACCGTGTCCGCCTGACATGGTCGCGGCGCGCAGCTGGCCGGCAGGGACTCGACCGTGTCCTGCTAGACACGGTCGCGGCGTGGAGGGGCCTTCCGATAGTGACCCGTCCGACAGCGACTCGGCATGACTCGACCGTGTCCTGGAACACGGCCGCGTCTGGCGATCGGTTACGCTTATCCTAAGAGTTCGACTCGGCCGTGCCAGGCGACACGGTCGGGTCCTGAGGCAGAGACTTCGGCATTTCCGGACGAGTACGGCACGGGCCGTGTCGGACGACACGGCCGAGTTCGGTCGGCAGTGATCGGCCAATAACTGAAAAAATGAGCGGGTGAGCTAAAACGACCATAACTCTCTCGTCCGGACTCCGATTGACTCACCGTTTGAACCATTGGAAAGCTAATTCGATGCTCTATAATATTGCAAAGATTTAGAATTTTTGGAGTTACCAAAAATTAATGGTGATCTAACAAAGTCGAACTCATAAGAGGAAAGTTGAAACAATGAACAATAATGATACACAACTCGAAGTTTTTCCGAACGGTGAACACGGTGAATGAACATGATTGATGAATGATTATAATTGAGTGAAAATACACTGAGTGACAATTACAGACTGATAATTACTGAATGAAAATGAATGAATTACAACCGGGTATTACACGGATGACAAAAAGTCCAGAATTAATCATTCTCGAAATGACGAAACGGTCATGAGCGAGTCGTCAAAACGGACTCCGGCTGAAAAAGAAATTTACCGAAAAATCGGAAATTGCGGATATTACATTCTACCCTCCTTAAAAGAAGTTTTGTCCCGAAACTTAAAACAAGTAGGGAGAAGCAATATCCCGCCAGGAAAACTCAACGAGATACGCAAGGAAACGCGTAACTTACGCCCATCGGCGAAACGTTACAAGCAACGCAAAGGAATACACGGCGTGAAAACACGCTCCACGACGACCAACACAATGCCGCCGTTAGGGATATAATAAAACCAACAAGTGACAAGCGTCATCAACTGGATAATACAATCAAGTCAATTATCCGAACAAACACAAAACACAACGGACGAAAATCAATACGATTGACCAACCCAACGGTACATCATTCAAAACGCGAGCCAATCGCTGAACAAATACGGAATTCCACCGCCCAAGGGTTGGAAGATCGAAAACGAGACTAATTTTCCGAACTTGAAAAGGTCACAACGATATATAGATCAATTTGGGACAATATCAGAACTCGCTCGAATGACAAAGGTGAGAAACAACACCGTGTCAAGCATCAACGAACACAGTCGAGTCGATACGATTGGACGAAACAGAAGAGAAAGAAAGAAAAATGCGGGTATTACATCATATCACCTTTAAAAGAGGTTTCGTCCCGAAACCTAAACAACGAAAACGAAGTGCTGGAATAGCAACCTTCCCGACCATATCCTCTTGGTCCACATCCGATCTTCATGGCCATTAGCATCGTGGTCACGACTGCGTCCTATGCCCTTCGGCATACTAAGCGGATTCCCACTCAATACGATTGCACAACTTCGCAAAATATTATACTAAGGTACCAACCCAGCACGACATATCACATGGGGTAACCAATAACAACTCGAAAAGAAAATCCACGAGGTATCCTTTTAAAGGAATTCTTTTGAAAATCCTTGGATTTGTATATCTATTTGAAATAAACTTTAAAAGTACTTTTGGTACCTCGGGTTGTTTCATCAAAACTTGCAAACAACATACTTTAACCGTCTCATTTGAAATCATTTGAAGTCATCATGCCTCTACGTATCATCATCGCCGTTAACAACTAACAAGTTAACCATGCAAGATCATCAAATCATTCTTACATACTCTAACATTTCCGAATCCGAGTTTGAACTTTACATCGAGTGAGATTTCTCATCTTTCACTATATATTTTTGAAAATAAAAATCGCATTGTTTTTTTGAAATAAAATATTTTTATGGTGTGAAAGATTTTGAAAATCATTCACTCGAATTATTTGAAAATGCAACAATATGTTAAAATCATTTTCGAAAATTCTCCCAACACTTCACAAACATCAACGACGGTAAAATTTTACAAAATGTTCAAGGTACTTTAAAACAACTCTTTCAAATACCGTCGAGGTTTTATTTGAGAATCTTAGGCCGGCTCGCAAATTTCAAACAATTTCCAAAGTTCATACGAAGCCGCCGGCTAATCGCACTTGCACAAACTTATGAAAGTTTTAGAAAAGCGTGTTCGAACACACTCGCAGCAGACATAATTTATCAATTCATCAAACACAATCAAATATCACCTAGCAATACGAAAAGTCTTAACACACATTCACGCACAACAGTTGTTATCACTAGACACCACGTAGAGAATACAACTACAGGTGATTGGCCGCAAAAGTTAGACCTAACGGCTATAATGCGGTTCCATAGCCTCTGCCCTTGCATCGATTAACGCTCGTTACAACACATATTTAGCGTGCGCTACCCATGCCGCATTAGCGCGTTAGCCTTACACTTAGCGTGCGCTAACGGTTCTATTTTAGCAACATGATTGCGAACATATATACGACATCACTGGAATCGAAGGTCACAATTAAACAACAACAATATTCGAATCTCAAAGCCATCGATTCACATAATTACAACACATCATGAGCAACCTTCAAAAGGCAATTGTCATTCAAAACTGAAAGTTAAAAGCAAGGATCACGTCTTGAGTATATTTTGTAGAACTCATTTGAGTTCAAAACTCGTGTTTTGAAAACTTATAGTACACAGTGGAAAAGAATTATCAATAATTCGAGTTTTCAGAACTTTCAGCCTTGTGGTCAATCATACGAAAATCAACTTTTTCCTCCCTTGGAGGGCATTTTAAAAAATTTTACGTGACTCCCCGAAAGGATTCGAAAACTTAAAATTCCAAGGTTTATACTCTTGTAAGAAAAATGATTTATACAAGGATACATTCAGCAATATCATTCTACATTTTAGCGCAAGACGGGAATCAACAAATATATGTCACTTACTCACGATGCACCTTCAAATATTAACTACATAACACAAAATCACACAGGCTCGTATAGCTCGTGGTACAAACTGTAGTAGGGAGACTTACATCCACAGATCGCAAGAAGATGATGGCCGCACCACGATACTAATCACGGCCGACATTCCAAACGACGCGTCGCGACACGACATCGATCGGACTCAATCGACAAGACAAGACCCAACAATACACGATGGACCCGACACCTAGGTTTCCGCAACCTAAGCTCGATACCATAAATGTAACACCCCCGCATCAAACCGGGAATATTACACGCCGCACCCTCTCGTGAGGATCCACCGAGCTAGACATCAACACAACACATTACATTACATCGTGAATTAAAATAACGAATCAATAGACCGATTTGGTCTTTCGACACTGACTTACAAATAAAAGTACATAAATTCATCCAGACTCATACCCACGCAAGGGTAAGATAATTACCACTACAAACAATAAGACAGCGGAAACCTTCGTGTGATTAGTATCATTCGTCTTTCATCATCCCTCGTGCCGATCTTGTGTCTTGCTCCCGAAAACCTGCATGTACTTGGACACAATACAGATATCCACCCCCCGATTACTCGGGGGTTAGCAAAACTCCACTGTTTCGCTAGTGCAAGTATAAAGTGCAAATACAAGCCATACACAACACATTCCGAGAATATAACGAAAGACTTCCCGAGATATATTTAGTTAAAAATAGTTCAAGTCTTGAAAGCAGAAACGAAGCAAGTAAGCATTTTGAAAACATTTCCAAATCTCGGGAGTTTTGAAAACATCAAAAATTGAAAATGTTCTTAATTCCTCGAAAGCCATTTAGGGTCACAGCCCCAAAGTTCATTTTTCAAAATACAAATCCGTTTAACAAAACACGGGGTCCACGACCCAACCATTCCGGTCACAAAACACAGGGTCCACGACCCGATCATCCACTTCAATTCACTTACAAGGACACATTACACATAACACATTATTCTTATGCCATTCTAGCCAAGCACCAAGACTCGATATATAATGTCTCTCGACCCCGAGCGCAAAGCATTGTGATACTCCGGACAATATCACAATTAATCATCAAAACATCAACATCAATATCACCGAAACCACACTTGGTAACCCATGGCCGTACCCATTAGTATCGGCCCCCAGAGGCCCCGTCGGACCGTCCCCAGGTGGGAAACCACTTCCGCGACCGTACCCATTAGTATCGGCCCCCAGAGGTCCCGTCGAACCGTCCCCAGGTGGAAGAACATCAACACACGCACCCAAGTTCACTTCCGTGGCCGTACCCATTAGTATCGGCCCCCAGAGGCCACATGCCATCCCCAGGTGGAAGAACAACAACACACGCACCCAAGTCCACTTCTGTGGCCGTACCCATTAGTATCGGCCCCCAGAGGCCACATGCCATCCCCAGGTGGAAGAGTAACTACTCACAGATACAAAACCACGACCCTCAAAGGTCAAACACACAAAATATATATAGTCGAGGTACCTTGCTAGAATGGCCAATTCATCCAACACATGCTCACAACCCATAACTAATACTATCAACAAGAAAGCACACTATTCCAACAGCACCGAACGGCACAACCCATATCACATAAATTCACATAATTCGTCCATAGCCACGGGACTCCAAGCACATAATTTGACAAAAGAATTACACTTTATATTTACCAATGACATAATCATACGCAATGACATCACAAGAAAGTAAGGTGATTCTATACTCGACACTAGCACACATATTCAACTAAGCACATTAATTCCCGACACACATGGGTCACCTTTACAAAAACCATGATGATAAATATTCCGATTCTTTTGAAAAATGGTTATTAATATTTATTTAGCACATATCGACGATTAACAACCGTAATATCCACAAAACACATAATGTATGGACAAGATACTTGCCTTGAACACGATGAAACAAGGGAAACAACGAAGGAATAGGTTTTGGTCCGAACAATCCTCCCAAATCCGCTCCTAACACAACAACGGTATACAACAAGTCTCAATAATGCGGAAAGGTAAGAATTAATCCTAATTCTACCCATTGGGACAATTCATCGGACACCAAGAGTGCATAAGGAAATGAAATCGGTCAATGGTATAACAACGGGATTTCATCCCAATCAAAAACAAGAAAACCATGGGTCGCGTGAATACTATCAAAATTTAATAACAACATCGGTTAATTCGAATTAAAACACAAGATCACCACCAAACCCTCCCCAAAATCATACTAGGGTTGAAGGAGTTCTTACCTCTTGAAGATTCAAGCCCTATAATCCGAAGAACACGTGCTAAGTCCACAATCCGAGCTACACGATCGAAGGAGGATGAAGAAAATCAAACACTCAAATGATTTGTGAAGGAAAAACCCTCCCTCAAGCTATCTCTCTCGGTTGTAGGTGAAGAAAAGCGAAAGAAATGAGCTGAAATGCTCAAAAAACTAATTTATAGGGGTTGACTCGTCTGACAGACTCGACCGTGTCCGCCTGACATGGTCGCGGCGCGCAGCTGGCCGGCAGGGACTCGACCGTGTCCTGCTAGACATGGTCGCGGCGCGGAGGGGCCTTCCGATAGTGACCCGTCCAACAGCGACTCGGCATGACTCGACCGTGTCCTGGAACACGGTCGGGCGTCTGGCGATCGGTTACAGCTTATCCGAAGAGTTCGACTCGGCCGTGCCGGGCACAGTCGGGTCTCGAGGCGAGACCCGGCATTTCCGGACGAGTGCAGCACGGGCGTGTCGGACGACACGGCGAGTTCGGTCGGTAGTGATCGCCAATAATCGAAAAAATGAGCGGGTGAGCTAAAACGACCATAACTCTCTCGTCCGGACTCGATTGACTCACCGCTTGAACCATTGGAAAGCTAATTCGATGCTCTATAATATTGCAAGATTTAGAATTTTGGAGTTACCAAAAATTAATGGTGATCTAACAAAGTCGAACTCATAAGAGGAAAGTTGAAACAATGAACAATAATGATACACAACTCGAAGTTTTTCCGAACGGTGAACACGGTGAATGAACATGATTGATGAATGATTATAATTGAGTGAAAATACACTGACTGACAATTACAGACTGATAATTACTGAATGAAAATGAATGAATTACAACCGGGTATTACACGGATGACAAAAAGTCCAGAATTAATCATTCTCGAAATGACGAAACGGTCATGAGCGAGTCGTCAAAACGGACTCCGGCTGAAAAAGAAATTTACTGAAAAATCGGAAATTGCGGATATCACATTCTACCCTCCTTAAAAGAAGTTTCGTCCCGAAACTTAAAACAAGTAGGGAGAAGCAATATCCCGCCAGGAAAACTCAACGAGATACGCAAGGAAACGCGTAACTTACGCCCATCGGCGAAACGTTACAAGCAACGCAAAGGAATACACGGCGTGAAAACACGCTCCACGACGACCAACACAACGCCGCCGTTAGGGATATAATAAAACCAACAAGTGACAAGCGTCATCAACTGGATAATACAATCAAGTCAATTATCCGAACAAACACAAAACACAACGGACGAAAATCAATACGATTGACCAACCCAACGGTACATCAATCAAAACGCGAGCCAATCGCTGAACAAATACTGAATTCCACCGCCCAAGGGTTGGAAGATCGAAAACGAGACTAATTTTCCGAACTTGAAAAGGTCACAACGATATATAGATCAATTTGGGACAATATCAGAACTCGCTCGAATGACAAAGGTGAGAAACAACACCAGGTCAGAAGCATCAACGAACACAATGAGTCGATACGATTGGACGAAGCAGAAGAGAAAGAAAGAAAAATGCGGGTATTACATCATATCACCTTTAAAAGAGGTTTCGTCCCGAAACCTAAACAACGAAGCAGTCTTTGGAATACCAACCTTCCCGACCATATCCTCTTGGTCCACATCCGATCTTCATGGCCATTAGCATCGTGGTCACGACTGCGTCCTCTGCCCATCGGCATACTAAGCGGATTCCCACTCAATACGATTGCACAAGTTCGCAAAATATTATACTAAGGTACCAACCCAGCACGACATATCACATGGGGTAACCAATAACAACTCGAAAAGAAAATCCACGAGGTATCCTTTTAAAGGAATTCTTTTGAAAATCCTTGGATTTGTATATCTATTTGAAATAAACTTTAAAAGTACTTTTGGTACCTCGGGTTGTTTCATCAAAACTTGCAAACAACATACTTTAACCGTCTCATTTGAAATCATTTGAAGTCATCATGCCTCTACGTATCATCATCGCCGTTAACAACTAACAAGTTAACCATGCAAGATCATCAAATCATTCTTACATACTCTAACATTTCCGAATCCGAGTTTGAACTTTACATCGAGTGAGATTTCTCATCTTTCACTATATATTTTTGAAAATAAAAATCGCATTGTTTTTGAAATAAAATATTTTTATGGTGTGAAAGATTTTGAAAATCATTCACTCGAATTATTTGAAAATGCAACAATATGTTAAAATCATTTTCGAAAATTCTCCCAACACTTCACAAACATCAACGACGGTAAAATTTTACAAAATGTTCGAGGTACTTTAAAACAACTCTTTCAAATACCGTCGAGATTTTATTTGAGAATCTTAGGCCGGCTCGCAAATTTCAAACAATTTCCAAAGTTCATACGAAGCCGCCGGCTAATCGCACTTGCACAAACTTATGAAAGTTTTAGAAAAGCGTGTTCGAACACACTCGCAGCAGAAATAATTTATCAATTCATCAAACACAATCAAATATCACCTAGCAATACGAAAAGTCTTAACACACATTCACGCACAACAGTTGTTATCACTAGACACCACGTAGAGAATACAACTACAGGTGATTGGCCGCAAAAGTTAGACCTAACAGATATAATGCGGTTCCATAGCCTCTGCCCAGACTGACTAACGCTCGTTACAACACATATTTAGCGTGCGCTACCCATGCTGCATTAGCGCGCGTTAGCCTTACACTTAGCGTGCGCTAACGGTTCTATTTTAGCAACATGATTGCGAACATATATACGACATCACTGGAATCGAAGGTCACAATTAAACAACAACAATATTCGAATCTCAAAGCCATCGATTCACATAATTACAACACATCATGAGCAACCATCAAAAGGAAATTGTCATTCAAAACTGAAAGTTAAAAGCAAGGATCACGTCTTGAGTATATTTTGTAGAACTCATTTGAGTTCAAAACTCGTGTTTTGAAAACTTATAGTACACAGTGGAAAAGAATTATCAATAATTCGAGTTTTCAGAACTTTCAGCCTTGTGGTCAATCATACGAAAATCAACTTTTTCCTCCCTTGGAGGGCATTTTAAAAAATTTTACGTGACTCCCCGAAAGGATTCGAAAACTTAAAATTCCAAGGTTTATACTCTTGTAAGAAAAATGATTTATACAAGGATATATTCAGCAATATCATTCTACATTTTAGCGCAAGACGGGAATCAACAAATATATGTCACTTACTCACGATGCACCTTCAAATATTAACTACATAACACAAAATCACACAGGCTCGTATAGCTCGTGGTACAACCTGTAGTAGGGAGACTTACATCCACAGATCGCACGAAGATGATGGCTGCACCCTGATACTAATCACGGCCGACATTCCAAACGACGCGTCGCGACACGACATCAGTCAGACTCAATCTGACAAGACAAGACCCAACAATACACGACTGGACCCGACAGCCTAGGTTTCCGCAACCTAAGGGGTTGACTCGTCTGACAGACTCGACCGTGTCCGCCTGACACGGTCGCGGCGCGCAGCTGGCCGGCAGGGACTCGACCGTGTCCTGCTAGACACGGTCGCGGAATGGAGGGGCCTTCCGATAGTGACCCGTCCGACAGCGACTCGGTATGACTCGACCGTGTCCTGGAACACGGTCGGGCGTCTGGGCAGTCAGTTCTGGCTTATCCGGAAGAGTTCGACTCGGCCGTGCCAGACGACACGGTCGGGTCCTGAGGCAGAGACTTCGGAATTTCCGGACGAGTACGGCACGGGCCGTGTCGGACGACACGGCCGAGTTCGGTCGGCAGTGATCGGCCAATAACTGAAAAAATGAGCGGGTGAGCTAAAACGACCATAACTCTCTCGTCCGGACTCCGATTGACTCACCGTTTGAACCATTGGAAAGCTAATTCGATGCTCTATAGTATTGCAAAGATTTAGAATTTTTGGAGTTACCAAAAATTAATGGTGATCTAACAAAGTCGAACTCATAAGAGGAAAGTTGAAACAATGAACAATAATGATACACAACTCGAAGTTTTTCCGAACGGTGAACACGGTGAATGAACATGATTGATGAATGATTATAATTGAGTGAAAATACACTGAGTGACAATTACAGACTGATAATTACTGAATGAAAATGTATGAATTACAACCGGGTATTACACGGATGACAAAAAGTCCAGAATTAATCATTCTCGAAATGACGAAACGGTCATGAGCGAGTCGTCAAAACGGACTCCGGCTGAAAAAGAAATTTACCGAAAAATCGGAAATTGCGGATATTACAATATATTTGGATGATGCATCTTAAAAACATTTAAAAAGTAAAGCAGAAGGCTCGATAAATGGCGAACATTCCTTCATAAATCAAAAAGCTTCAAAAACAAGAGACATTAGCGCACGCTATGTTCCTAGTCTAGCGCATGCTACACAAGGTTTTGGACCTATTTAGAAACAGCCTAACGCACGCTATCTACCCTCTGATGTGAAGATTAGCGCACGCTATTAATACTAATAGCTCACGCTACCTGTTCCAAGTGCAATCAAGGCAGTAAGGCCACTGAGATCTGGAATTCAAACGAAGCAACAGTTAACACACGCTATCATGAAGTCAACGGACGCTATGAGGAAATGGTAACGCACGCCACAGACACTATTTGCGCTCGCTACCTGATAGTCTATGTAACACCCCAAATTAGGCGGATATTACAGTGCCGTGGATCCCCGACTAGGACCCACCAGGCGAATGAAAACTGATGAATTAAATAATATAATTGTAGTACCGAACCACATTATATTACCAAATACTCCGATGAGGAGTTTAAGTACAAAACACCAGGATAATACCGAATACTAGTATATTTTATATGAAGATAAAATACACAACACTGAATGAAACGGAGTATCCAAATGAAAATCTGCAGCGGAAAATAAATGACAACAACATGAATGACTGAAAAGATCGGGGAGACCTACTAGTATCACTAGGACTCCTTGCTGTCAACGTTCTATTCCCGTGCTTTTGCCTTGCCATGACCTGAAAACAAAATCCCCAGCCGGGGTCAGTTACACAGAAGAACAAGCCTCAAGGGATGAAAATACACAATCATGATATATCTTTAGTTATGAAATATCCTTAGTTATGAATTACGCTGAAGAGGAGTATCATAGTACGCCCGTAATGTTCTGTGCAAGTGTACAAGACGAATGACCGGAGACACCCGTCCTTGTACCTAATTAGTCTCACGGTGGTAATCGTTACCGTGTGCACAGTCCAATGTATCGATCCCAATACATGACCTTCGTGTGCTCGACTAAAAATTCCACACATCCGCACTCGGCCACGCAATATGAACGCAGAAGGTCACATGAACGAGAATGACCAAGATGAATATCAATGAATAATAATCCGACAAGGTCAAGAATGACTCACCGAGATGAAAATAATAGTGAAGTGAATGATAGTTCAATGAAATGATTGGAACCGTCGTTCCTCGTTAATGAAGTGATTACTCGACAATTACAAGTCTCAATATGGTTAATACAATGATGAATGAGTTATGATTATGAATGAACAACAACAAAAAGGAATGAATATCCTTTTACCCGAGTAAGAATTATCTTACTCAACACCAATGAAGAATGTCCTTTACACGAACAAACGTCCTAAATGAAATGTCGGTCGCTCGAACAACCTTGAATAACACAATTTCAAAAAGTCCATTCAACATACGAATCAAACACGATGATAGCCAACATCAAAACGTCGATACGACTAAACCAAGTTCATTGGGGCATAATATCAAACACGTTGTGACCAATCTCCGATTGTTAACAACCAAACTTCAATTATACCAATATCAAAACCCCAAGAAGTGTTTCAAACCAACAAAACATCTTCAATACGATCAATAAACCAAAATGAATATCCAAATTCGTGATTTCAACAACAATTAATCGAAAACCCCCAAATCCAACTAAATATTCAAAGTGTTCTTGAACAATCATTCAATAATCCAATGAATAATCATATATATCCATAATCATGCGTACATCACTTCATACAACATGTTTTTAACGTCTAAAACATCATATCTCAATACAAAATCGAAGTCCAAGATGTTGAAGAATATTACCTTTGAAGATCCAAGTACTTCGATCCAATGAAAACGTGAAAAAACGACTATCCAAGCTCCCCAAACGAATGAAGATGATGAAAACCGAATACCCTTATGATTGATGAAGAAAGATCTATTCCTCAAGCTCTCTCTCTCGGACAAGATGAAGGAAATGAGAAAATGAGTAAAAGTCCCATCCAAGATCCTTATAAACTGCCGGAAGTTACGGCCGTAACTCGGCCTTCTTACGGCCGTAACATCCCAGGTCAACGGCCTTACGGCCATAACCAGCCAACTCGTGCGGCCGTAACTCAACTTCGTCCAAACACCTGCCGACAGCCTTACCGCCATATCCATACCTGACTTACGGGCGTAACTCGCCCTCGTCCAAAACTCCTGCCGACATCCATATGGCCGTACCCGCACACCTTATAGGCGTAACTCGACCGATACGGCCGTATCCGGCCAAACTTTCGGGCGTATGACCCCTTCGTCGAAAATGACCAGGCACCCTGCCTATAATGTACGGCCGTATCCGGCCAAGCCTTACGGCCGTACCTTCCTCGTCTTACGGTCGTATGCCGCAACCCTTACGGCCGTAAGTCCCTCTCGTCCGACACATCTTGAAAAACACGAACACTCCTTATGGCCGTATCCTGCCCCTCTTACGGTCGTAACTCGCCTTCGGCCAAAAACACCCAGACACCCTGCTCGACACGTACGGCCGTAACCGGCCAAGCCTTACGGCAGTACCTGCTCAACTTACGGCCGTATGCCGTAACCTTACGTCTGTAAGTCCCGTTCATCCAAAATGGCCTGAAATCAAATAATGCCTGTTACGGCCGTATCCGACAATCTTACGGCCGTAAATCGTTGATGGACAAGGTGAAAATCCGATAACTCCGATTCCTCGCTACGATTGAAGATTGATCCGACATACCATACGTATGTGAAAGTGAACAAGTCCAACACATGCCAAAGATAATACTTCCAGTACAAGACTACCAATCATGATGAAAATGATAACACTCCCGTCTAGATCTATAAACGGAGATGAAATGACGATCGGTAACTGATATACGATTACAACATGCCAACAGTGGACGCAAATGAATGAATCATGAATGATGAGTGATTAATACTGAGTGAAAATTACTGAGTGATAATTACTGACTGATTAATACTGAATGAAAATGAATGAATTACAACCGGGTATTACAAACTCCCTCCTTAAAAAGAGTCTTATCCCCGAAACTAAGGGTCAAACAACTCGGGATAATTCTCCCGCATACCATCCTCGGTTTCCCAAGTAGCCCCTTCGACTCCGTGTCTAGACCACTGAATCTTGACCAAAGGAATCGTCTTGTTCCTAAACTGTTTGATTCGCCGCTCTAAAACTCGTATAGGATGCTCCTCATACGAATGATCATCCGCGATCTCGATTTCATCGAACTAAAGAATGTGGCTCGGATCGGCAACATACTTCCGCAACTGAGAGACGTGAAACACCTTATAAATTCGGCTCAATGCCGGAGG
Source organism: Orobanche coerulescens (assembly GCA_033398695.1). NCBI lineage: Eukaryota > Viridiplantae > Streptophyta > Magnoliopsida > Lamiales > Orobanchaceae > Orobanche > Orobanche coerulescens. The sequence continues at coordinate 79,549,563 of CM065818.1, read as the reverse complement.
TAAAGCCAATCGATAAGCTAACTCGCCTACTCGATCTAAAATCTCAAACGGTCCAATGAATCTCGAACTCAACTTTCCTCGTTTTCCGAAACGGAAAATGCCTCGACTCGGGGATATCTTGACCAACACGTGGTCACCTGTCTCGAACTCTAGTGGTCGACGACGATTATCTGCATATGATTTCTGTCGACTCTGAGCTGTCAACAAACGACTCCTGAACAAAGCTACCTTCTCACGGGCGGCTATAAGCATATCGGGCTCAGTGCCGATTGATTTTGATAAGTCATCCCAACACAAAGGAGATCTACTACGACGACCGTACAAGGCCTCGTAAGGTGCCATGTTAATCGAAGCGTGCCAACTATTATTGTACGTGAACTCAATCAACGGTAGTTGGGCTTCCCAATCGTCTTTCCAGTCGAGGACACATGCCCTCAACATGTCCTCCAATGTCAGAATAGTCCTATCTGATTGTCCGTCGGCCTGAGGATGAAAAACGGTACTGAGATTAAGCTGAGTTCCCAGAGCACGATGAACTGATTTCCAAAAATATGACACGAATCGTCTGTCACGATCGGAAACAATACTCTTAGGAGTACCATGCAATCTCACTATCTCTTAGATGAACAACTGGGCAAGTCTCTCGGGACCCCACGTATCCTTAATCTCAAGGAAATGAGCTGACTTAGTCGAACGGTCCACAATTACCCAGATTGTATTCATGTCACGACGACTCATCGGCAAACTCGTGATGAAATCCATAGAACTATGTTCCCACTTCCACCCTGGAATAGGGAGCGGTTTCAGCATACCTGCCGATCGCTGATGTTCCATCATGACTCGCTGACGGTTAAACCTCTCGAAACAAATTTTGCGACTTCTCGTTCATATTACTCTACCAGTAATTTTGTTTCAAGTCCTTGAATATCTTGCTGGACCCCGGATGAATGGAAAAAGGGGTAGCATGAGTTTCTCTCAAAATCAAGTTTTTTCAACTCGTCATCCGCCGGTGCGCATAACTGATTCTTGAATCGCTTCGCCCCAGAAATGCTGCGACAACTTGCTTGCGGCGATCATGGTTCTTGTTGCTTCCTTGAGCATCATGTTCTTTCGCTCGGCAACACCATTTTGTTGAGGAGTCTGGGCTGATGAGTATTCGTGTTGTAGTCCATTTTCCGAACAGTATTGCTCTATAAAGCGGTTAGTAAATTCAGTACCTCTGTCGGAACGAATGGACATGATACTCAACCCTTTCTCATTCGGAAGCTTTCTTAGGTGCTCGGGAAGCTTTGTTGTGGTTTCCTTATTCTTGATCAAGAAGATTGTCCAAGCATACCTGGAATAATCATCAACAATAACGAGACAATATTTCTTACCTCCCAAACTTACAAGGTCTACAGGACCGTAGAGATCCATATGTATCATTTCCAGAACTCTGTGAGTGGACATGTATGACTTGTTTTTCAAGGTGGTTCTGATTTGTTTGCCTTTCTGACAGGGTCCACAGATGGTGTCTTTTTGGAATGACACATCGGGCAAACCTCTTACCATTCCCTGTATAGCGAGCTTTTTGATCGTCTTGAAGTTGACGTGCGACATCCTCTTGTGCCATATCCAGCTTTGATCTGCAGTGCCTTTGGCAACAAAACATGGAATAGTGGAGCTCGTAGGCTTCCAGTCAGCAATATACATGTTACTTGACCTGCTTCCTGTGAGCACAACGTCTTTGGTCAAAATGTTCTTGACTATACAGTGATCTGTATAGAATTTTACCTAGAACTATTTGTAAGCCTAAGTAGATTATATTGTAAGCCTTCAACACAAGATACATTGGTAACTTCGAATTTTCCTACAAGAAGGTTTCCCTACCCTCTTCTAATATGCTCGTGGAGCATGCTGTTGGTTACGCCTTACAGGTCTAGGTGGCTGGCGATTCCGCTGTCTGTGATATGACTTTGGTGGCGGAATGACAACCTTTGCTGTATGCGGATCAGCTGTTTTCTTTGCGGGACTCGGGGTCTCTTCAGGTATAGGAATGGGTTCCACACCCCTGACGAACACTGTACTAGTTTTCCCCTTATTGGAGAATGAGTTGTATCCTAAGCCACTTTTATCATGAACATGTTGCCCAGTGTTTATAATTTCTTCCATCCTTTAGATGATTTCTCAAAAGATTTCAAGATGGTCTCTAGCTCTCCTTCTCGTTTCTCAAGAGTTTTTACATTAGCTACTAGTAGAGCGAAATTATTTGTCTTGCCCTCATCATGAAACTTGGTCTCATTTAGATCGTGGGAAAGTTCATGATTGCTCTCCATGAGTTTTTCCAATGTGATCTTGCTGTTTTCGCAATTGGTGGACATATTTTCGTAATTATTTCTTAGCAAGTCATTTTCATCTTTCAGCTCTAAGTTAGAAATTTCGAGCTGTATACTTTCTCGTTTCAATGTCTCATGGGCCTTTGGAATGTTCTTAAATTCATTCATCATATTTTCGAAAGTATGGGATGCATTAATAGGAATATTGGATGTTGACCTTACCTCATCATCGCTATCTTCATCATTCTCTATATTTTTGGCCATAAAGCACATGTATGCTTTATCTTTGAGCTCATTGTCGGACGAGTCACTGTCATTGACTGCCTGAAGACAGTACTCGGACTTGGTTGGTGCGGGCGAGGCTTCTGATTCGCCGATCAGGTCATTGAGCTTGTTCTTCCAAGCACGCATCCTTTCATCTTTTTCCTGTTGCTCAGATTCCGGCTATAATACCCGAGATTTTCGTTCCGGTTATTTTGGATTTTTCTGGATATTTCTCGGTTGCCAAGTGTCGGTGATTTATTTTTGTGATTATGGCCGTATGTGGTGAATTGTTATATGTTGTTTTTATTTCGGATCGATGATGTTGTCCGCGAGCATTTTGTCGTGTTCGTTTCATGTGTTTTCGGAGAATCGAGTCGCCGGGGCAAGGCGGCTGGGCACTGGCCGGATAGTTGCGACAGGAACCAATAGGGCGGCTGGGCATTGGCTGGACAGGCACGACAGGAACCGGCATAGCACACACTACTGTCGGATGGCAGAGACCGCTAATAGGCAGGCATAGCGCACGCTATCTGCAGCCCAGCGCACGCCACTTGGCTGGGCAGAGAGGTTTCTGAGGTTCTGGACTCGAGAAGGGTGTAGTGCACGTTGTCGGCCGAGCAGCGCATGCTACATGGCCAAGCAGTTTAGTAAAGGGGGTTCTGGACTGGTCGGCTAGCGCACGCAAGCGCCCGCGTAGCGCGCGCTATCGTGGTTAGACAATAAAGTTCTGTACGGCAGGATAGGTCGACAGGATTGGGTCATGCGGGCCCCAACCGAAGGTTCTATGCCGAGACTGAGCAGTCTTATTTTCACTCGTTTTTCATTTCTCTCTTTCCCTACGGCGACTGGAGTCCTGGTGAGCAACGAGGCATGTTGTAAAGCGATGAATCCACGAAGTTCTGGAGTTCCTACCATTGATTAATCATTCCATAACCTCCTTTGATCGAGCGAATCAAGGTTAGATTTCCTAAAATCGTAGTTTTGGGGAAATTGGAGGTTTTGCTTGGTTTTGTCCGATTAAACCGTTATAACTCAGATTTGTTGTGGATCGATGATTATTAAGATATATTCTATCATTTCCCTTGTTGTTCCATGGTTGGATTGTCTAGAATTCGTCGTTTTGTTGAGTTCATAGTCGACCCCTTGAAGGTGTCCGATAAAAGATCTTAGAGGGGTATTTAGGCGTTATACGATTATTATTCCTCGTACGATCGTTGATATATTGATGGTACGTCTTGGGAACGAAATATTTATGAAGAACTCGAGTCGGAACCCTTCCGTTCGTTGTCTTCTTCGAGGTCAGAGGTTTCCCGGTTGAACCGTATTCTTCGGAGTGTACGAATCAGTTATTGAGACAAGTATTCTACTTATACGATTTGTGTCATGTGAATAGAGCTTACATATTGGATTTTATGATGGTTTGGTTTACCTTCTTGGATATGATTCGTGCGAATTGAATATCCGAACGGTTGTGGGTATTAATGATATTCTTGCTTGTTTAATGTTGTGAAGTTGTGTTGGTCATGATAGTTGCGTGATTTGTGTTGGACTTGATTGCTCGGGTTTGATGTCTTATGTTGATTATGATTATTGTGTTGTATTGACCATACACTTGGCCATGTATTTTGGTGTATGATTGGATGTTCAAAGGTGTGTTATTCTTGGTGATGTGTTGCGTTGTTTGATATGTGTTGGGAAGTTGTGTGTGTGCGGTCCAGGTACGGTCCGTGTGACCTCTCGAGTTCGGTACATGAGGTGTACGAACATTGTGTGTGGTCCAGGTATGGTCCGTGTGACCTCTGGACTTCGGTACATGCTGTGTACGAATAGTGTATGTGGTCTAGGTACAGCCCGTGTGGCCTCTGGAGTTCAGTACATGATGTGTACGAATAGTGTATGTGGTCCAGGTACATTCCGTGTGGCCTCTGGAGTTCGTTACATGATGTGTACGAACAGTGTATGTGGTCCAGATACGGTCCGTACGACATCTGGAGTTCAGTACATGATGTGTACGAACAGTGAATGTGTGGAACCGGGTACAGTCCGTCGTGACCTCCGAGGTTCGTTACTTGACGAGTACGAAAGTGATTGTGTTGACAATGTTTTGATGTTAAATCTCAGACACGTGATGATATTTTCACTAATGTGTTTTGAAACAAGAACGGGGATGAAGCCTTGATGATTTTCGAAAGAGGTTTTGCAATTTGGGACTCGAGGTCCAAAAAAAATTGTACTTTAAAAACTCCCGAGATGCCGAATTTAATTTTAAAAACTTCATCACTTATTTTCTGATTAATAAAACCTCTTGGGAATGTTTTTACCATTGATTGTGTTACCTGATTCGTAGTTACTTTCTGCTTGATGCATTTCGTATACTTGTAGTAGTAAAACAATGGAGTTTTACTAACCCCCAAGTAATTGGGTGGTGGATGTCTGTTTTGCGTCCAGGTACATGCTGGTTCGGGGGAGCAGTCACAGGATCGGCACAGCAACTGACGAGCTATGATACTAATCAAGAGTTAAGAGTTTGGTCGGGTTATGTTGTGTCGACCGAGTTATAGTCAGACTTCCGCTATTGTGTATCTTTACCCCTGCATGAGTATTTATTGTAAAGAGTAGTATTTCATCTCGTTTGCGTTAATCGTGTGACCTCATTGGTCTGTGTGGTTGTACTGTAATTGACCTTAATGGTCTGCATTGTATTGATTGACTCCGGTCGGTCAAGTTTTTGGTAGTTCTGTGTTGTTTAGCCTGGTAGGTCCTTGTGGGGAGAGTCTACGGCGTGTAATATTTCCATATGGTCTGGGGGTGTTACAGTTATGGTATCTGAGCTTAGGTTGCAGAAACCTAGGCTGTTGGGTTGAGTAGAGTCGTGGTTTGTCGGGTAATATGAGATTATGTCATTTGAATTACCGGGTGACAAGTTGGGTTGTGCGAGGTCACAACGTGTCGTATGTATTGTAGGGCAATATTAGTATTGTGGGCGATCGTCATCTTCGTGCGACCTGTGGACGTAAGTCCCCTCTTTTATGCGAGGTATCGGTGTTTCATGAATTCATTTATGTGCGATAATTGTGGTGCATAATTTGTTTGCATGGTGTTGTTAAATGGAATCCATGTTTGATATTCGTGGTACGCCGTTTGTGTCTTGAGTTGAATATATTGATGGTTGGACACCGAACGGTGCAATGCGATATAAATTGTGAACTTAATGTGATCCAGAGATTGTATTGACGACAGAGTTCGTGAGAAACTCATATGGATGGTTTTGACGTATGTTTGAACTCGGTGTTGATGAATCGTATTTCGATGGTGTGGTTAAATAACGATTTTATATGGATTTTGAAATCGGTTGAACTTTGACGAATTAGTCATGTATTTTCAAATGACACTTTGAGATGGTATATGAAAAATGTGTTTTAAAATACTTCAGACATTGCAAACCGTTACCGTCATTTTTGGATATGATGGAAATGATTTTTGGAATTTTTTTATTTTGCAAAACGACTTTGATTTTTTTTCGAAATTTAAAATGTTATGTGTTTGTGTGTTGGGACTAAGTCATTGCAACAAGTTTGTTATGTTGTTATGCTCGTCGGAGAATTTTGCACTATTTCTAAATGCCAGGATATATTGTTAGGAGTCGAACCTTAACCTTCGGAGCCGTTCGGGGCTGCTGGGATAATTCTGATGTCCTGCAGGCGGCCGTAAGATGTTTACCATTACGGCCGTAAGATCTTAAGTGTTATGGCCGTAAGCTCCTAGATGTTATGGCCATAAACTGCATGTTATTATGGCCATCAGCTTGTGTCTGTTACGACAGTAGCTTTATTGTTACAGTGAGATTTGTGCTCTTTGTCGATCGTTTGATTCCATGGATATTATTGACGTGTTATTAATTGTTACCTTTCTTGTTAGCGAACTTTGGTTGTACACTTAGGTGTTGTGACTGCAAGGTCTGTTTTAATTGTATTATTCTATGATGTATCCTGATGGGATAGTTGATTTGTGGTAATGATTAGTGCTAGTACAAGCGGTTTTCCACCCGGGGATGGTTTGGCGAAACCTCTGGGGGTCGATGCTAAGGGGCATGGCTACATATTTTCATGTGCGTTGTTATTCTTGATGGTGTGGCGTGGTAACATGTGGTTACCCTGTAGTTCATTTTGATGATATCGGTTATCGAGTAAATATGATATTTCGAAACGTTGCTTTGCAAATGACTTCAAACGAAACAATTATGATAAGGAATCATGGTTTTGACTAAACAACCGAGGTATTAAAAGTATTGTTTTTCAAAAATTTCATTTTGCCAAAATCTTTCAAACTCAAGAATTTTAAAATATTATCATTCGAACGAATACCTCGGAAAATTTTATTTTAAAGAATGTTACAAATGTTTGACCCCAATGATATGTATATGGTTTTGACAGTGTTTGTTTTAATAAATGTAATACATTTCTGTTTATGTGGCCATGTGGATTATTTATGGAATTAGGTTCTATTGTTGTAGTGTTGGTTCGTATATTCGTGTAATGACTCGGAGTGAATATTTTATTAGGCTGTTGTTCGTTGTCCTATGTTAATCCTATGATGTTTGTTTTGTTGTGTTATTCTGAATGGTTGTCCATTCAGTATGCTGAGAGGTCGAGGCCGAGGACGTGGTCGTGGTAGTAGTCGTAATCAGGAGCATGAGAGGGCGACTCCCTCATCGTCGAGTGCCAATCAGCTCAGTACACATGGTCGAGATGACCCATCGCGTGATCAGGGGAAATCATCTAGAGGTAATATTGACATTGGTGCCGCCACCGTCCTTCGACAGGTGGTTGCTCAGTTGGCACAGATGAATCAAAACGTGCACCGGGATGAGAACCCAAATAGGGATAATGAAGCTAGTTGCTTACAAGATGTGATGAGAATGTACCCGCCTCGTTATGTAGGTTCTTCGAACTTGTTAGGTTGGGAGAACTGGCTCTTCCAGTTGGACAGTACATTTGATGCTGTAGCTTGTCCGGATGAGAGGAGAGTACCCATTGCTCAATATCTGCTCGATAAGGAAGCTGCAGACTGGTGGAAGTCCGTAGCGTCTAGTGATCGTGCAGCTACTTGGGCTGAATTCAAGAATGTCATGGAGTCCGAGTATTGTCGGACGCCTGTTAAAGTGCGTAGGATCGTCGAGTTCTTCTCGGATACGCCCCAATATGTGTTGATATCTCAGGTAATAGTCGATTATAATTGGCAGTTTTGTTATGTTCGAGATCAAGTGAGAAGTGAGGCAGATAAGGTTCATTATTTCGATATGCGTATGAAACCTCATGTTCGGCAGCGTATGGCTCCTTTTATGTGTACTACGTTAAAGGATTATCAAGATCAAGCCTTAGCTTTTGAAATGGCTGTATTGTCTACCGAGTCGATATCTGTAGCATAGAAACAGAGGATTTCGGATGATGCCTCAGGAATTAAGGAAATTGGGATTTTAAAATCCCAAGCCTCATATCAGATGAGTATGGGACCTTCTCGGTCAGCTAGAGAATCTAAAAGACCCAGGTCGGTGTCTTTGACTTCAGGTCGTTCTCCAAGATGTTTCAACTGTAATGTACTAGGCCACGATCATGCGAGTTGTAAGAAACCACCGGTAACTTGTTATAATTGTGAACGTGAAGGGCATCGAGACCAGTACTGCGAGACCGTTGCTAAGATGGTTGGGAACCGGAATTCCGTTCATACTTCTGGAGGGCTCAGTGATGCCCAGTGATAATATTTTGTGGTTGTAGTGCGGATGGTCTCCCGTGTGCGGACTCATTATGTAATTTTTTTATGTTCGGTGCATGATGATCGATGTTTCATGTGTATATGAATCCGTGTGGGTTGTTGAACCTACGGAGACACTTGACTATAGATCACAGGGTCATGAGTTTGATATTTTTATGTTTGAGCGTGATGTTTTGCTAGCACTGCGATGTCTATGTTTTAAGTTTCGGGACGAAACTTGTTTTTAGGAGGATAGAATGTAATACTCGAGATTTTCGTTCCAATTATTTTGGATTTTTTCGGATATTTCTCGGTTGTCGAGTGTCGGTATTATTTTCTCGATGATTGATTTTAGTGTTTATGGACGTATGTGGTGAATTGTTATATGTTGTTTGCATTTCGGATCGATGATGTTGTCCACGAGCGTTTCGTCGTGTTCGTTCCGTATGTTTTTGTAAAATCGAGTCGCCGGGGCATTACGGCTAGGCACTGGCTCGACAGGTGCGGCAAGAACCGGCATAGCGCACGCTACTGTCGGATGGCAGCGCACACTAATCGGCAGGCATAGCACACGCTATCGTCCGCCCAGCGCACGCCACCTGGCTGGGAAGAGAGGTTTCTAAGGTTCTGGACTCGGGAAGGATCGGTAAGTAGCACATGCTACTGTCGGTCGTTGCGCGCGCTAATCATCAGGTGTTCGCATGCTGTCGGCCAATCAGCGCACGCTACCTGGCCGAGCAGTTTAGTCCAGGGGGTTTTGGACTGGTCGGCTAGCGCAAGCGCCCGCGCAGCGCGCGCTATCGCGGTCGGACAAGAAAGTTCTGGACGGCAGGATAGGTCGACAGGATTGGGTGATGCGGGCCCCAGCCGAAGGTTCTCTAGGCCAAGACTGCCCGCTAGCGCACGCTACTCAGAACACCTAGCGCACGCTAATGCCCACCCCTATAAATATGACTGAGCAGTCATATTTTCACCCGTTTTTCATTTCTCTCTTTCCCTCCCGCGGCAGGAGTCCTGGTGAGCAAGGAGGCATGTTGTCAAGCGATGAATCCACGAAGTTCTGGAGTTCCTACCATTGATTAGTCATTCCATAACCTCCTTTAATGGAGCGAATCAAGGTTAGATTTCCTAAAATCTTAGTTTTGGGAAAATTGGGGTTTTTGCTTGGTTTTGTTCGATTAACCCGTTATAACTCAGATTTGTGGCGGATCGATGATTATTAAGATATACTTTATCATTTACATTGTTGTTACATGGTTGGATTGTTTAGGATTTGTCGTTTTGTTGAGTTCCTAATCGACGCATTGAAGGTGTCCGATAAGAGGTCTTATAGAGGGATTCGGGCGTTATACGATTTTATTCCTCGTACGATCGTTTATATATTGATGATATGTCTTAGTAACAAAATCTTTGTGAAGAACTCGAGTCGGAACCCTTCCGTTCGTTGTCTTTTTCAGGGTCCGATGTTTCCCAATTGAACTTGTAATATCCGCAATCTTCGATTTTCGGTAAATTTGTTTTTCGACCGGAGTCCATTTTGACGACTCGCTCATGACCGTTTCGTCATTTCGAGAACGATTAATTCTGCACTTTTTGTCATCCGAGTTCGTTTCAGTATCGTTTTGTTGAGTTCCGAGCTTTTTAGCGACTTTTTCGCACTTGAGTTCGATTCTTGCGAATCTCGTCCGAAACTGTTGTTTCGAGTTTCTCATAAGTTCATTTAATGTTATTATTCATGTTGCGAGCTTTGGTTTGGTGTTTCGATCGCGTATCATGATTTTCGGATGTTTTGGGCTATTTTCGTAATTTCCCAAAGTTTTGGGTAATTACTTCCGTTGTCGAATTCCGAGCCTTCGGGTGGTCGGAATTGTGTGTTCTCTTAGCTGTTATATTCGTCTTTGCGAGTACGTCGTAACCGTATCATCGATTCGTATTCAGGTTCGGGTTTCGGGGTCATTCGGGCCGTCGGAGTTGGCCCCGGCCGAGTCATGGCCGGGCAATGCAGGCCGGGCCGCCGATTACGGCCGGTAGTGCTCGGCAGCTTCTGGCCGAGCAGGCCTTACCGTGGGCCGCGGCACATGCCGGCAGGGCCGCGGCACACTCGTGCATTTTTCGGCCAAACCGTCTGTACCTGGTGTCGCGGCACATGTCGGCCGGGCCGCGGCACACTGCCGATCACTGGACGCAGATTTGGCCCTGTGCCGCGGCACACTCCCGCTGGGCCGCGTCACACTGTGCACCCTATTTATGGCCCTGCAGACGGGTTTTTGGCCATTTTTCTCAATCTTCCCTTTCTCTTCCGTGGATGTGGTCTTGGGAATCTTGAAGCCATGTTGTTTAACAACAAATTCATGAAGTTCTTGAGGTTATAACATCAATCAATTATCCGTTATCATCCTTTGATCCAGCGAATCAAGGTAATCTTCCTTAGAACCCTAATTTCGCGAATTTGGGGGGTTTTGCATTTAATCCATTGTTCTTCGTCGAATCGAAGTATATTTCTTGATTTCCTTCGAATCGACTTTTTGGGGGATTTGTTCTCGATCTCATTTTCCATCCGTTTTTGTTGGATAAATTGTGGTTAAATGATGTTGTTAAACATATTCTATGGATTGTATATCCATATTTCGACTTAGAATTCCGTTTTCGTGTTTTGTCGGGACGAATCGTGTTCTTGGCCGTTTTGGGGAAAACACTTGAACTTTCGTCATTCGTTCTTTGAATTCAGCGGCTTTGGGTCGTACTTTGGAATTTATTTTCGTTGTTATTGTTTTCGTTCGTAGTTCATTATTGCGGATTGTCGTTCAGTGGAGTCCGCGAGTTCGTAGTCGGTTCGTGCCAACCTACTTCGGCCGATTCTCTGCGTTGTGGTTATTCGAGGCAAGTATCTTGCCCATACATTACGTGTTTTGTGGATATATTAGTTGGTAATTTACGATACGTGATTTATGAATGCCTATAATTAACTTTCAAAGGAATTGATATGCTTTTCAATACTTCCTTAAAAGATGACTCGTATGATTTTGTTGTTAAATATGCTTGTCTAAGTATGTGTGGGATATCGTTTTGTGTGATTATGACGTTGTGGATTTATAGCTTAACCTTTCCTTGAGATATGTATGGAACGTATGCCTATTGATGATCCTGTCTCATTGTGTCGTTCGGCGTGGTTGGATAGGTATTTTCCCTCGTTGCTATGTTATTTGTACTAGCTGCATCGTTGAAATTCTAGCATGAATCGTATCATTACTTGGTCGTGAGTATATGTTGGATGAACTGTCCATTCTAGTAAGGTACCTCGACTATATATTCTGTGATTAACCTACGAGGCTTGTGGTTTGCAACTGTGATTTTGGAACATGTGTGTGTGTTGTTCCTTCCACCCGGAGTGTCCGATGGGATGTCTGGGGGTAGATACTAAGGGGTACGGCCACGGAAGTGGACTTGGGTGCTTGTGTGGATGAACTTCCACCCGAAGTGTGCGACGGGATGTCTGGGGGTCGATACTAAGGGGTACGGATGCGGAAGTGGTTTCCCACCCGGAGTGTCCGACGGGATGTCTGGGGGTCGATACTAAGGGGTACGGCCGCGGGTTACCAGTTGTGGTTTTCATCTTGAGGATGACGTTGATGTTTTCGTTAATTATGATATTGTCCGGAGTATCACAATGCTTTGTGCTCGGGGTCGAGAGACATTATATATCGAGTCTTGGTGCTTGGCTAGAATGCCATAAGAATGATGTGTTATGTGTAATGTGTCCTTGTAAGTGAATTGCAGTGGATGATCGGGTCGTAGACCCTGTGTTTTGTGACCGGAATGGTTGGGTCGTGGACCCCGTGTCTTGTTAACGGATTTGCATTTTGGAAAATGAACTTTGGGGCTGTGACCCTAAATGACTTTCGAGGAATTAAGAACTTTTCAATTTCTAATGTTTTCAAAACTCCCGAGATTTGGAATGTTTTCAAAGTGCTTACTTGCTTCGTTTCTACTTTCAAGACTTGAACTATTTTTAACTAAATATATCTCGGGAAGTCTTTCGTTGTATTCTCGGAATGTGTTGTGTATGGCTCGTATTTGCGCTTTATACTTGCACTAGCGAAACAGTGAAGTTTTGCTAACCCCCGAGTAATCGGGGGGTGGATATCTGTATTGTGTCCAGGTACATGCAGGTTTTCGGGAGCAAGACACAGGATCGGTGCGAGTGATGATGAAAGACGAATGATACTAATCACACGAAGGCCAGTTTGGACTTCAGTTAGTCGGAGTCCATTGTATTGTCTTTTCTGCTGTCTTATTATTCGTTGTTGCAAGTATTTTACCCTTGCATGTGTATGAGTCTGGATGAGTTTATGTATTTTGATTTGTAAGTCAGTGACGGATGACAAAATCGGTCTATTGATTCGTTATTTTGATTCATTAGTATGTAATGTAATGTGTTGTGTTGATGTCTAGCCTGGTGGATCCTCACGGAGAGGGTCGGCGGCGTGTAATATTCCTGGTTTGATCTGGGGGTGTTACATTTATGGTATCGGAGCTTAGGTTGCGGAAACCTAGGCTGTCGAGCCCAGTCGTGTATTGTTGAGTCTTGTCTTGTCAGATTGAGTCTGACTGATGTCGTTTCGCGACGCGTCGTTTAGAATGTCGGCCGTGATTAGTATCAGGGTGCAGCCATCATCTTCATGCGATCTGTGGATGTAAGTCTCCCTACTACAGGTTGTACCATGAGCTATACGAGCCTGTGTGATTATGTGTTATGTAGTTAGTATTTGAAGGTGCATCGTGAGTAAGTGACATATATTTGATGATTCCCGTCTTGCGCTAAAATGTAGAATGATATTGCTGAATGTATCTTTGTATAAACCGTTTTTCTTGCAAGAGTATAAACCTTGGAATTTTAAGTTTTCGAATCCTTTCGGGGAGTCACGTAAAATTTTTAAAATGTCCTCCAAGGGAGGAAAAAGTTGATTTTCGTATGTTGACCTCAAGGTTGAAAGTTCTGAAAACTCGAATTATTGATAATTCTTTTCCACTGTGTACTATAAGTTTTCAAAACACGAGTTTTGAACTCAAATGAGTTCTACAAAATATACTCAAGACGTGACCCTTGCTTTTAACTTTTCGGTTTTGAATGACAATTGCCTTTTGATGGTTGCTCATGATGTGTTGTAATTATGTGAATCAATGGCTTTGAGATTCGAATATTGTTGTTGTTTATTTGTGACCTTCGATTCCAGTAATGTCGTATATATGTTTGCAATCATGTTGCTAAATAGAACCGTTAGCGCACGCTAAGTGTAAGGCTAGCGCGCGCTAATGCAGCATGGGTAGCGCACGCTAAATATGTGTTGTAGTGCGCGTTAGTTAGTCTGGACAGAGGCTAGGGAACTACATTTCTTTTAGCCCTTAGGCCTAACCTTAGCAGTCAATCACCCGGGACTGTATTCTATGTGTGTTGTCAAGTAATGACAACTGTTTTGTATGAATGTGCGTTATGATTTTTTTTTTCGTTGCGCTAAGTGATAATTGATTGGGTTCGGCAAATTGATAAATTATGTCTGCTGCGAGTGTGTTCGAACACGCTTTTCTAAAACTTTCATAAGTTTGTGCAAGTGAGATTAGCCGGCGGCTTCGTATGAACTTTGGAAATTGTTTGAAATTTGCGAACCGACCTAGGATTCTCAAATAAAACCTCGACGGTATTTGAAAGAGTTGTTTTAAAGTACCTTGAACATTTTGTAAAATATGACCATCGTTGATGTTTGTGAAGTGTTGGGAGAATTTTCGAAAATGATTTTAACGTATTGTTGCATTTTCAAATAATTCGAGTGAATGATTTTCAAAAATCTTTCACACCATAAAAATATTTTATTTCTAAAACCAATGCGATTTTTATATTCAAAAATATATAGTGAAAGATGAAAAATCTCACTCGATGTAAAGTTCAAACTCGGATTTGGAAATGTTAGAGTATGTAAGAATGATTTGATGATCTTGCATGGTTAACTTGTTAGTTGTTAACGGTGATGATGATACGTAGAGGCATGATGACTTCAAATGATTTCAAATGAGACGGTTAAAGTATGTTGTTTACAAGTTTTGATGAAACAACCCGAGGTACCAAAAGTACTTTTAAAGTTTATTTTAAATAGCATACAAATCCAAGGATCTTCAAAAGATTTTCTTTAAAAGGATACCTCGTGGATTATCTTTTCGAGTTGTTATTGGTTACCTTATGTGATATGTCGTGCTGAGTTGGTACTTTAGTATAATATTTTGCGAAGTTGTGCAATCGTATTGAGTGGGAATCCGCTTAGTATGCCATTGGGCAGAGGACACAGTCATGACCATGATACTAATGGCCATGAAGATCAGATGTGGACCAAGAGGGTATGGTCGGGAAGGTTGCTATTCCAGCACTTCGTTCTCGTTGTTTAGGTTTCGGAACGAAACCTCTTTTAAAGGTGATATGATGTAATACCCACATTTTTCTTTCTTTCTCTTCTATTTCGTCCAACCGTATCGACTCGACTGTGTTCGTTGATGCTTCTGACCTGGTGTTGTTTCTCACCTTTGTCATTCGAGCGAGTTCTGATATTGTCCCAAATTGATCTATATATCGTTGTGACCTTTCCAAGTTCGGAAAATTTGTCTCGTTTTCGATCTTCCAACCCTTGGGCGGTGGAATTCCGTATTTGTTCAGCGATTGGCTCGCGTTTTGATTGATGTACCATTGGGTTGGTCAATCGTATTGATTTTCGTCCATTGTGTTTTGTGATTGTTCGGATAATTGACTTGATTGTATTATCCATTTGATGACGCTTGTCACTTGTTGGTTTTATTATATCCCTAACGGTGACGTCGTGTTGGTCGTCGTGGAGCGTGTTTTCACGCCGTATATTCCTTTGCGTTGCTTGTAACGTTTCGCCGATGGGCGTAAGTTACGCATTTACTTGCGTATCTCGTTGAGTTTTCCTGGCGGGATATTGCTTCTCCCTACTTGTTTTAAGTTTCGGGACGAAACTTCTTTTAAGGAGGGTAGAATGTAATATCCACAATCTTCGATTTTCGGTAAATTTCTTTTTCGGCCGGAGTCCGTTTTGACGACTTGCTCATGACCGTTTCGTCATTTCGAGAATGATTAATTCTGCACTTTTTGTCATCCGAGTTCGTTTCGGTATCGTTTTGTTGAGTTCCGAGCTTTTTAGCGACTTTTCCGCACTTGAGTTCGATTCTTGCGAATCTCGTCCAAAACTGTTGTTTCGAGTTTCTCGTAAGTTCATTTAATGTTATTATTCATGTTGCGAGCTTTGGTTTGGTGTTTCGATCGCGTATCGTGATTTTCGGACGTTTGGGGCCATTTTCGTAATTTCCCAAAGTTTTGGGTAATTACTTCCGTTGTCGAATTCCGAGCCTTCGGGTGGTCGGAATTGTGTGTTCTCTTAGCTCTTAGATTCGTCTTTGCGAGTACGTCGTAACTGTATCATCGATTCGTATTCAGGTTCGGGTTTCGAGGTCGTTCGGGCCGTCGGAGTTGGCCCCGGCCGAGTCATGGCCGGGCAATCTGGGCCCAGGCCGGCACTGGCCGAGTTACGGCCGGTAGGCCGAGCAGGCCGTACCGTGGGCCGCGGCACACTCGTGCATTTTTTTCGGCCAAACCGTCTGTACCTGGTGCCGCGGCACATGTCGGCCGGGCCGCGGCACACTGCCGATCACTGGGCGTAGATTTGGCCCTAGGCCGCGGCACACTGTGCAGCCTATTTATGGCCCTGCAGACGGTTTTTTGGCCATTTTTCTCAATCTTCCCTTTCTCTTCCGCGGATGTGGTCTTGGGAATCTTGAAGCCATGTTGTTTAACAACAAAATCATGAAGTTCTTGAGGTTATAACTTCAATCAATCATCCGTTATCATCCTTTGATCCAGCGAATCAAGGTAATCTTCCTTAGAACCCTAATTTCGCGAATTTGGGGGTTTTTGCATTTTTATCCGATTCGTTCCGTGTTGTTGATTAATCCATGATGGGTATGATTAATCTTGGTAGTATTCTTGTGTTTAACATCATTTAATCCATTGTTCTTCGTCGAATCGAAGTATATTTCTTGATTTCCTTCGAATCGACTTTTTGGGGGATTTGTTCTCGAACTCGTTTTCCATCCATTTTTGTTGGATAAATTGTGGTTAAATGATGTTTTTAAACATATTCTATGGATTGTATATCCATATTTCGACTTAGAATTCCGTTTTCGTGTTTTTTCGGGACGAATCGTGTTCTTGGCCGTTTTGGGGAAAACACTTGAACTTTCGTCATTCGTTCTTTGAATTCAGCGGCTTTGGGTCGTACTTTGGAATTTATTTTCGTTGTTATTGTTTTCATTCGTAGTTCATTGTTGCGGATTGTCGTTCAGTGGAGTCGGCGAGTTCGTAGTCGGTTCGTGCCAACCTACTTCGGCCGATTCTCTGCGTTGTGGTTATTCGAGGCAAGTATCTTGCCCATACATTACGTGTTTTGTGGATATATTAGTTGGTAATTTACGATACGTGATTTATGAATGCCTATAATTAACTTTCAAAGGAATTGATATGCTTTTCAATACTTCCTTAAAAGATGACTCGTATGATTTCGTTGTTAAATATGCTTGTCTAAGTATGTGTGGGGTATCGTTTTGTGTGATTATGACGTTGTGGATTTATAGCTTAACCTTTCCTTGAGATATGTATGGAACGTATGCCTATTGATGATCCTGTCTCATTGTGTCGTTCGGCGTGGTTGGATAGATATTTTCCCTCGTTGCTATGTTATTTGTACTAGCTGCATCGTTGAAATTCTAGCATGAATCGTATCATTACTTGGTCGTGAGTATATGTTGGATGAACTGGTCATTCTAGTAAGGTACCTCGACTAGATATTCTGTGATTGACCTACGAGGCTTGTGGTTTACAACTGTGATTTTGGAACGTGTGTGTGTGTTGTTCCTTCAACCCGGAGTGTCCGAAGGGATGTCTGGGGGTCGATACTAAGGTGTACGGCCACGGAAGTGGACTTGGGTGCGTGTGTGGATGAACTTCCACCCGGAGTGTCCGACGGGATGTCTGGGGTTCGATACTAAGGGGTACGGCCGCGGAAGTGGTTTCCCACCCGGAGTGTCCAACGGGATGTCTGGGGGTCGATACTAAGGGGAACGGCCGCGGGTTACCAGTTGTGGTTTTCATCTTGAGGATGACGTTGATGTTTTCGTTAATTGTGATATTGTCCGGAGTATCACAATGCTTTGTGCTCGGGGTCGAGAGACATTATATATCGAGTCTTGGTGCTTGGCTAGAACGGCATAAGAATGATGTATTATGTGTAATGTGTCCTTGTAAGTGAATTGCAGTGGATGATCGGGTCGTAGGCCCTGTGTTTTGTGACCGGAATGGTTGGGTCGTGGACCCCGTGTCTTGTTAACGGATTTGCATTTTGGAAAATGAACTTTGGGGCTGTGACCCTAAATGACTTTCGAGGAATTAAGAACTTTTCAATTTCTAATGTTTTCAAAACTCCCGAGATTTGGAATGTTTTCAAAGTACTTACTTGCTTCGTTTCTACTTTCAAGACTTGAACTATTTTTAACTAAATATATCTCGAGAAGTCTTTTGTTGTATTCTCGGAATGTGTTGTGTATGGCTCGTATTTGCACTTTATACTTGCACTAGCGAAACAGTGGAGTTTTGCTAACCCCCGAGTAATCGGGGGGTGGATATCTGTATTGTGTCCAGGTACATGCATGTTTTCGGGAGAAAGACACAGGATCGGTGCGAGGGATGATGAAAGACAATGATACTAATCACACGAAGGCCAGTTTTGACTTCAGTTAGTCGGAGTCCATTGTATTGTCTTTTCTGATGTCTTATTATTTGTTGTTGCCAGTATTTTACCCTTGCATGTGTATGAGTCTGGATGAGTTTATGTATTTTGATTTGTAAGTCAGTGACGGAAGACCAAATCGGTCTATTGATTCGTTATTTTGATTCGTTAGTATGTAATGTAATGTGTTGTGTTGATGTCTAGCCTGGTGGATCCTCACGGAGAGGGTCGGCGGCGTGTAATATTCCTGGTTTGATCTGCGGGTGTTACAGAACTGTGTTCTTCGGAGTGTTCGGTAACGGTTATTGAGGCAAGTATTCTACTTATACGATTTGTGTCTTGTGAATAGAGCCTACGTATTGGATTTTATGATGGTTTGGTTTACCTTCATGGATATCATTCGTGTGAATTGAATATCCGAACGGTTGTGGGTATTAATGATATTCTTGCTTGTTTAATGTTATGAAGTTGTGTTGGTCATGATAGTTGCGTGATTTGTGTTGGACTTGATTGCTCGGGTCTCATATCTTATGTTGATTATGATTATTGTGGTGGATTGGCTATACACTTGGCAATGCATTTTGGTGTATTATTGGATGTTCGAACGTATTTATATTGAGGTGTGTTATTCGTGGTAATGTGTTGCGTTGTTTGATATATGTTGGGAAGTTATGTGTGTGCGGTCCAGGTGCGGTCTGTGTGGCCTCTGGAGTTCGGTACATGAGGTGTACGAACAGTATGTGTGGTCCAGGTACGGTCCGTGTGACCTCTGGAGTTCGGTACATGATGTGTACAAACAATGGATGTGGTCTAGGTACGGCCCGTGTGGCCTCTAAAGTTCTGTAAATGATATGTATGAATAGTGTATGTGGTCCAGGTACGGTCCGTATGGCCTCTGGAGTTTGGTACATGATGTGTACGAATAGCGTGTGTGGTCCAGGTACGGTCCATATGACCTCTGGAGTTCGGTACATGATGTGTACGAACAGTGAATGTGTAGAACCGGGTACGATCCGTCGTGACTTCCGGGGTTCGTTACTCGACGAGTACGAACAGTGATTGTGTGGATAATGTTTTGATGTTAAATCTCGGACATGTAATGATATTTACACTAATGTGTTTTGAAACTAGAACGGGTGTGAAGCCATGACGATTTTCGAAATAGGTTATGCAATTTGGGTCTCGAGGTCCAAAAGAAATTGTACTTTAAAAACTCCCGAGATGCCGAATTTAATTTTAAAAACTTCATCACTTATTTTCTGATTAATAAAACCTCTCGGTAATGTTTTGACCATTGATTGTGTTACCTGATTCGTGGTTGCTTTCTGCTTGATGCATTTCGTATACTATTATACTTGCATTAGTAAAACAATGGAGTTTTACTAACCCCCGAGTAATCGGGGGGTAGATGTCTGTTTTGCGTCCAGGTATATGCTGGTTCGGGGGAGCAGTCACAGGATCGGCACAGGAAGTGACGAGCTATGACACTAATCAAGAGTTGAGAGTTTAGTTGGGTTATGTTGTGTCGACCGAGTTATAGTCAGACTTCCACTGTTGTGCATCTTTACCCCTGCGTGGGTATTTATTGTAAGGAGTAATATTTCATCTCGTTTGCGTTAGTCATGCGATCTCAACGGTCTGTGTGGTTGTATTGTAATTGACCTTAATGGTCTGTACTATTGTATTGATTGACTCTGGTCGGTCAAGTTTTTGGTAGTTCTGTATTGTTTAGCCTGGTAGGTCCTTGTGGGGAGGGTATACGACGTGTAATATTCCCATATGGTTTGGGGGTGTTATACCGGAAACTTTTGGACTTTAGGATGCGGACACTTATTTGCATAATATCCTGATTTCCTACAATTGTAGCATAGATTAGAATCACTAGATAGAGAAGATTCAGAACATACCTTGTGAAAAGGCTTGGGCCTGAATGCAGTCTTTCCAGACTCTTTGATGAATTTCTTGAATTTGTGCATGAGCAGGCCCATTTCATCTTGTGACAGGATATCATCGTCACTGTCAGCATTCTTGTAGGCAGATTTGGATGTGCTGGGCATGTTGTGTCTTCTGTTAGATATAACGGCTAGTGCTGTAGTCCTAGCATGTGACTTTTCGGCCTTCTCTCTCCTATTAATGTCATACTCGAAAGCTTTTAGGTCAGAGAAGAGATCAAAAGTAGAAATGTCATTGAGATTACATGACATACGCATAGCTGTGGTTTTTATGTCCCATCGGGCAAGGAGTGATCTAAAGATTTTAAAATTTTTTTCCTTTTGGGTATACACTTTACCCAATGCTTCAAGTTCACCGACAATGCCAGTGAATCTGAGGTCAAGTTCCTTAAGAATCTCAGATGATTTCATTTCAAATGATTGAGATTGCTGAGTTAGTTTTGAAATTTTGTTTTCTTTTGAGAGCTCAGTTCCCTCACAAATCATCTTGAGTTTACCCCAGATTTCCTTGGCTGCCTTACAGCTTTTTACCTTCGAAAATGTGCCATAGTCGAGAGTGACAAATAGCATATTCTTAGCAACTTGTCGAGGTTATCACACTTGCGTTCATCGGTCGTCCATTGCTCACGCTCATTCTCGAGCATCTCTGCATGAGGTTGTCCTTCTATCCTTGCGGAGGGATTAACCTTCATTATCTTGATGGGGCCATCTTGGATGACAAAAATCATCTCTTCATGCACGGCAGCAAGATTTGCTTCCATCCTAATTCTCCAATCATCAAATCCGTTAATCGAGAACATAGGAACTATGTTTATCATAGAGGTATCCATATAGAAGAATAGGGAGGATAAAGTCTGTTTTCAAAAAGAATGTGTAATTTTGGATCTAATTCGGTTAAAAATACGACTAATTCTTTTTATAATCAACCTCTATGATACCACTTGTTGGCCACTAAGTATACAGAATACAGCTTGGAGAAGTGTTAGTACAACAAGCTGTGCGATTTTCAAATAAGAGTGCGTAGCGGAAGTTTGTTTAAGTGAGTTGCTGTAAATACAACAACTAGGCTTTCTCCTGTTGGCTTGGTGCGTACACGGTTTTGCAATGTATACTTGTCAATAATCACAGTGGTGAAAATACTAAAGGCAGAAGGTAAATAACACGCAATATAAAGTGGTTCGAGGTAAACCCCTCTACGTCCACTGGTCCTCCACACAGGAGTAAAATATTTATTATAATCACTACGTACACAACTACGTGGCGATAATCAAACCTATCCTTGTATCGTTCACACAGATTAATACAAACACTGTAGCTTTCAACCATTCACACAGATCGGTTGTTGGCTTCATTTAATTGCTTCTTCTCACATAGGTTAAAGCTTCGTCCTATTCTTCCCACGCAAGTCTATCTCTTCCTTAGTCCACACAGGGCTAAGATTACTCAAAGGTTATGATGGTAAAATCACAGGTTTGAACAACAGCTTGAATGGTTGATGAGCTTTAGGCTGATGATGTGTTGTTCATGTTGAGCACTTATGTATATTTCTTCACTCAGGTTTTGCAGTATGCTCGAAGAAATATGTGTGCTCTTGCAAGCTTGATATAATTCTTTATGTGTTTGGATCACGTGTGAAGTTCAGAATATCTCAGTATATCTCTTTTTTCTTGCAATGTCCTCTTGCATTGACTATTTATAATTTTGGAATAGATCCGTTATAAATATGTTCGTTGGCTGGTTGGTGAGCAAAGATCCATTTTAATTGGTTGATTGACTTTCAAGATGCTAGATCTGGATTTTGAATTTTGTCTGAAGATCCTTGTCGGTTGGTATTTACATACTTTATCCGATCAGTATTTAAATACTTCTTCAAACGGCATTCTGACTTTAGCGAATAAAGTAGATTCCTTCACAATGGTATTCAGTCCTGTTGGATAAGTGTTTATTTTCCGAACTCTTTCAGCATGTATGTTATATCCAACATGTTACGTCTTTAATGCTGTAGCTATAGACTTCAATGCTGTTATATATCTCCAATGCTTTATGAGTGACGCTGTATGGAGATTCCAGATAGTTTTCGTACTTGGCGGTATTTCGAATCCTTCCAGTTTCTTGAGATAACTTGCTGTAGAATGGATAGACTTGTTGTATGATGGCAATAGGAAATATTGTTGTATGATGGTATTTATCAAAACAAGGTACAGGATTGTTTGTCCTAACACAAAGCTACATACTTTTGTCTTTTATATTCATCATATATCCTCTTCATGGATTCCTCTATGATTAATAAAGTTAATATGTACTCGATTAACGAATTTGATGATTAGAGAATCAGAATGGAAGCACACCTGCTGCCATGCACGAAGAGATGCTCTTCTTAATACAGGAAGGAACTATCACCATCATGAAGGTCCATACAGCTACCAGAATGGAAGGAAACCCCATGCAGAGATGATCGAGAAGTCTCGTGATCAGCGAGCTAACTTGAACAACATTGCTAAGAGTGCGTTGTTTGTCACTCTTGACAAAGGTACATTCTCAAAGGTAAAGAGCTGCAAGAAAGCCAAGAAAATTTTGGATAAACGCAAGATGATCTGTGAGGGCACTAAGCTCTCAAAGTAAAACAAAGTTTCAAAATTCACTCAACAGTCTGAGTCTTTCGAAATGAAATCTTCAAAAACTCTTGAGAATCTTGACCTCAAATTCACTGGCATTGTCGGTGAACTTGAAGCACTGGACAAAGTTTACTCCCAAAAAGAGAAGTACCTTATAATCTTTAGATCACTCCTTACCCGATGGGACTTTCGACCTATTTTCTGACCTCAAGGCTTTTGAGTACGATATCGATAGGAAAGAGAAGATATAAGAGGCCCCTTCCAAGACTACAACACTTGCTGTTATATCCGACAGAAGACAAAGTTGTTCGATACTAATTTTGCTACCTGCAAGTGTACAGAGTAGATGTAGAAAGTGGCGAGCAAGGTCGTATCCATAAAGACTAATTATTCCTGTTGTACTAAGTACTAGATCGTAGTATCCCCAATTTTATCTGGACGATCGAATATTGATGAGATTCTAATTCACTAAATATTGAATGAAATAAAATAATAACAAAAACAAGTTTCAAAGGGCGGACTTGTATGATAAATATGTAGATTCCAAGACTATGTTTCCATTGTTCGCTAGGATCGAAAGTGTTGACTTGTGATTAATATTTTATTTGTCTTCCTAATATGATGATCACAAAATTCAAGTGTACGGAGTAGATGTAGAAAGTGGCGAGCTAGGCCATATCCACAGAGACTAATTATCTCTATTATATTGAGTACTAGATCGTAGTACCCCAATTTATCTAGACAATCGAATATTGAGGAGAGACTAATTCACTAAAAATTGAATTAAATAAAATAACAACAAAACCAAGTTTCAAAGGGAGGATTTGTATGATAAATAAGTATATTCCAAGACTAGGTTTCTGCTGTTCGCTAGGATTGAAAGTGTTGACTTGAGATTAATGTTCTACTTGTCTTCATAATATGACGATCACAAAATTTCTTTAAAAGTCTCTCTCGAGATGCTATGAAAATGTAGATTAAATAACCTATGATGACGTCTCCATCTACCACAAATTATCTAACTCCAAAAAGTACAAGAGATAAAAGTCATCACAATCAATTACCGATCTCTCGATCTCTTAATCGATTATGTTAATTAATTGCGCCCTATTATTGAACTCATATCTGTAATTATGAACAATAATGTTAAGCATGTGAAACAGTGATCTAGTGTTCAAACATGAATAAAAACCAATTAAATGAAAAAGATATTCAAGTAGATAGAAATTTAGTAGTCAATCCTAACAAGCCATTACGAACAACGTACTCCCATATCCGGAATCTAACAAGTTTAGCTGGACATGGTGAAAAGAGAAGGTGAAATCATAATCAAGTTGAACGACATGCTTCAACTAATTAAAATAAACTAACAAGAAAAGAAAGAAAGAAGATAAAACTCGGATGATGATCTCTTGATCTTGTTCAAATCCTTGTACTTGAGCTCCCTTGATGCCTTTGATTCTCTTTTGATGATGTTTTTAGCCTCCTAAACCCTTCTTCAACTTGATAATCCCGAAAATTGGCCTTTCTGGTCCTTCTGTAGCTGCCAGATAGGATTTAGGGCTGTTAAACTGTGTTACTAGTCAAACAAGGGAATTAGTACCGCACAGTGACTCGAACGTGTCATATAACACGGCCCATATCATATTGTTACACAAAGTCACAAAATGTTGTCTCTCCCCTCATAGACACCCATCATCCACCATAGATATAGCTCAATTCGTCGATAGATAAAATGTAGTGATGATTATCCAATTGGAAAAATATACTCTCTGATGTTGCCGGCCTCATCTTATTTTTCACCGTCAAGGTAGATAAGAACTCAAGAATCATCCATTTTTATGAAGGCTATCTCCATAGCATAGCATTCTCGATTCTCCCTTAATGAAATAAGTCCATATGCCCTCACGGATTTTCAAGAAATCTCATCACACATCATCAGTGTACCTTGACGGTTTAGATTTCAATTTCACAAAGCGATTACGTCTTTGCAATTGTTCGGGTGTAGTGAGTATCACCCTAAGATTGCGTGGATCATACAAACTCCTTGGTGGTGATAGTTGTGGAGGAGGTGGTAATGATTTGTCCACCACCTTAGCTTTTTCCTCTTCATTTGGTAGCTTTTGTTCTTTTAGGTCTTTCCGCCATGATGATTAAGTACCTATAAATATTCATAAACCAGTCTCCTTTTATTCAACAAACACCATCAAGCATTATATTTTAAAATCACACAACTTCAGCATTACAAAAAAAGTTCATTGGGATTTTGAATAGTTAAGAGATCTATCAGCACCCATGACCTTGATATGGTTTCCTTGTCTAATTCTTTACTTTATCAAACTTTATAACAACAAGAAACTAATTTAATGAAATCAATTGAACAAACTAATACACATCAGGTATTGATACAATTTCCCAATGAAAAAAATTAAATTTAACCACCAGTTAAGGTTACTGATATCCTAAACAACAACTATCAACCATAATTATAGACAAAGAAGGGTATTTCATACCTTGGAGATGAAGAACAAACAAATTTGAACTGGAAATTGGCCCCTTTTAAAAATGGTGAAAATTCCCCTTCTATTTGAAGATGTTGGATGAATCGTGGATTGTGGTGGACATGTGAAGCGTGATGTGTAATTGAAAGGATTTTGAAAATTTTATGTTTAGGAGAAGAAATTTTGAAGAAGCTTCACCCTACCATATCTTTATTTGCATGACTTTTGCTGCAGGGTGGTTGAAAATAGAACAAATGCATTTGAGATGTGCACAAATCTTCGCTTCATGATGATGGTGGCCATTATGCCTGGAGAAAAGGTGAACTGGTGCCAGATCATCTTGAAGAGGCTTCATGAGGAAGTATCAAAGCCTGACTCTGCCAGAAAATCATTTGGCGTGATACTGAATTACATCCTGACAAGTTGTGGCAAAGAGCAATAAGCCAGTTCCAAGAAGATTCTTGCCGGGAAGTTCCTTGGTGGCTCTATGCCATTAGTGTTTAACAAGGACTCGCTTCTCGCCAACAGGCCCGATCCCTTTTCCCTCCCAACATTCAAAGATCCTAGGGATGTCATAGACCTTCCCTCAATTTCCAAATCAGTTTAAAGCAAGAATAAAGTAGTAAGCAAGAAAAGAAGTGTTCCCGACAGCAGCTCGCCTACAGCTGTCGAGAAGAAGCATAAAATCAAGAAATCAGCGAAGCCGGAAGCTGTGTCTATAGCATCTCCAGTGGCTATAGCGGCCATTGATACAATCCCACAAGTTGTATCTGCCGAAACAGCAATTCCACAGGGTGGAACCCCTTTGGAATGAACTCTGGATCCTCTCACAGCAGATCCTGAGCCCGTTGAGGCGATGACGGATGACCAGACGTTCATGAAAATAGAAGGCTATGGTGAATCGGCTGCCCCTTTGGATCCGAAGCCCACCACTCCAAACAGGGCACCCAGCCATGTACAGAGTCCCTCTCCCAACAAGGCATCGCACCCTATCAGGGATCCCGCTTCTCCACAGGCCCCCTTACCTGTCGAGAATACCAACCGGACAGTGGAACCCCACTGATATCATTAATAACACTCTCCTTCAAGTCCGGATAGAGGAAACCTTCGAGCGCTTCAAAGTTTGGAAATTATATAGGGTCGCCCCATATGACACCCTGTATAATTGGGAGGACTAGAAGGAATAAGAGTTGTTCGCTTTGGAAGTGACAGACTCCCAAAATATCGAAGTCCTGATCAAGTGGGATGATCACCTTTGCCAGGAACTTATTTCTTCACACTGTGGCAAAGGAGAAGACGAGACTAAAAGGGAAGTCTCCATCCACTGACAAACCCAAGAGTCCGAGCCACCACTCTGACACCGACAAAGATGATGACGACCTTCAGACGGGTCTCAGAATGAGCCATGAGGAGGCTCGTGAGAATAAATATGCTCATTCCAACGCAGCAAATGGCCAAGGAACATCTGCCGAGCAACCCCCGTCAGCACCTACCAAGGAGGATTCAGTTCTTCCGCCCGAAGCTCATGTGACCCGCATCGCCCGCCAAGAGGAATCATTCCCTCTTTCGGAACAGGCGGCCGCTGAGAGTCGGCAGGAGAAATCAGTCCCTCCTATAATTTCGACTATCGAAACCCAACAGAGGCAGGAGGAATCAGTTCCTTCTGTCTCCCAGACAGAGCCTGCAGCACAACCTACAGAAGCTCATGCTTCCGAACAGGTGCAAACTTCTATCTCTATAGGATCTCCATATGAATCAGATGATAGTTTCCTTGCTGATGACAAACTACGCAAGCCCCGTCACAACATGGTTCTTAAACAGCTTGGAGAACCATCTGACTACAAGATTGTGCATCCACACTCTCTGCGCACAGAGGCACTAATCGAGCAACTCCAAGCCATCGATTGCCAAATCGTGTTCCTACAATATGCCATTAAGGCACTGCATGACATCGGAAAGGAATTGGACTGTATGCAAGAAACAGCTCGGGATGAGCTCCCAAAGCTTCAAAGGGCCATTAATGATGTACAAGAGCCTTTCTGCCTCATGCCCAATGCTCTATGGCAAGCCCTGAATCAACTGAAGCAGCATCATGAGTGAATCCTGAAGCAAAAGCAAGAGAACCTTCGTGTCGCTGATGTAACACCCCGAAAATGGCGGCTATTACAGTGTCGTGGACCTCACACTAGGACCCACCAGACAATACCCAAATATAACTTAAACCAATCAAATCGCAAATTGTGATACCGAACCACAGAATAATATTCAATACCTCGATGAGAGGTTTAAACATCTCACGACCAGAATTTCGTAGTACACAGGATCCGGAATATTAGTATAGACCATATGAATATGGAATATACTTAAAATAATAATACAAATAACAAGAGTTACATAAAAGCGGAATAAATACCAATACATAATTTAAAGTATAACTGGATAAAAGTAGACTTGGGGCCCCTGAACTAGTATCCTTCAAACCCTTCGCCGCCATCATGTTCTCCCTGCGCCTTGGCCTTGCCCCGACCTAAAATACAACATAATTATTTCGCCCAAAACCACAGGGTCAGATATACATGATAATAATTCTCAAGATGTTATACAATTCATATACATTGGATCTCGAATAAACTACTCGACTGTCGAACATACCCCTCGGGCGTATGAACAACCAGTCGCCAAACCGTCAAACATACCCAATCAAACATGGAATATAACGACCAATCATTATGGCTCAAGACGGACGTCACAGTACGCCCGATCCAGAAATATGTCCATGCACATGTCCACCCCGTATACGAATCCAGGATATATGTGGGACATGTACCTAATTAGCCTCACGAACTAACTTCTCATGTGCACGGTCCAAATGCAAAAACATCAACGCACGACCACATATGCCTGGCTAAAAATCCTACACAATAACCAATCGGCACGCAGATATGATTCCAGACATGTCACGATGCAACATGACAACGAAACTCAATCAATTACTCATCCAACGAGGATCAAGACTCACCAAATGATAAACAATAATCAACGAGACCAACGACATCAAGGATAGCGAACTTGGGAATACAATCCCTCAACAAACGATAGACACAAGCAACGACAATACCCATTATGAATAGTAAATTCATAAAGCAATACATATATATACGAAGAGTATAACATTCACGAGTATTCCAATTATCATTATCACCAAGCAAGATAACTTGCCTCAATATGGAGACATGAATAATTCTTCCTCGATGAACAAACGGACATACTGTCCTCGACTAATAATAATTACCCGAACAATCGACCTTGAATGAAATACAATTCATTCAATAATACATTCATAAAATCGTCTATATCGAATTCGTAGGAAACAACATCCGTAAATTAATCCGAAGGTTCAACTATCTCAAAAGGTATTGTGGTTCTAATTCAAGAACTCTGTAATTCCCTAATTCATTCCTATGATCGAATTCTCACCTTCATCAAGTTCTTAATAAGTTATGAAGTTCTATCAACCAATAATCTAACAACAATAATACTTATTGATAAACATATATCATCAAAACCCCCCTTTAGAACATTAACAACATTCCAATATGATCTTCTAAACAATCCTACTTCGTCACTCGATCAAGTTTATTTTGATCATAACAAAATCATAAGGCTTATTCAACAATTCATTAAGTTTATACTTGAATATATCATATTTGTGATGATTATCTAATAATTCATGGAAAAATCCTTTCTTTAACAAGGTTATAACATCTAACAATTTATAATGGTGAAGAATAGACTTATCTAAATGTTGTTAGTCATCTCTTCCTAACAATCAATAGTAATCTTGTTATCTTTCAACATTACAATCATTTAAGAAGGTTTTATCATCAATATTGAATGCTCTTATTTAGTTACTCAAGATTCTGCTAACTAACATGATATGCTTGATTAATCAGCTATGAATGAAAGAAAATTTATAACAGTTCAGAATCGATACGAGTTAAAACAACCAACCTTTGAGAATGGGAGATAACCTCCAAACCCTTCAAGAACACACTCAAATCCTTAATCTTAATGCTTCAATCCAAGATACAATGCTCCAATGCAAGATACAATGCTCCAATGCAAGATAGATGAGTCTAAAATCTATATGGGGTAGTAGGAGGACGATTTCTAAAGATAAAAATGAAGTTTGGTTCGTTTAAGAATGAAAGACAAGACATGATTATATAACCTGCATACTTCATTACGTACGTTAACAGGGCAATATTACGTACATAATGAACTTTACGCACATTAAGACTTTCAGTGTTATGTACGCAATATACTATCAAACCCCACTGCCTCAAAACCCAGCCTCTATTACGTACGTTAAAGGATTATACGTACGTAAGGCTCACATGCATTACGTACGTTAAAACACACATGTTACGTATGCTCGTTGACCTGCTGTCCAAATAGAGATGGGAATCCAAGCCACACACGACCCCACACGCCGAAAGTCTAGATATGATCTGATACTCTACATTACGTACGTAAGGCACCAGGAATAACGTACGTAACTTTTTATGAATAATGTACATTATGGTCTCAACATAGCATACGTAAGTGCACTAATGATAGAGTCCATAATGCAACTCACCAAGGATATCTACACTCAAGATGATACGAACATCTACAATCAAGATGATACGATTATAGTAAATCTCAACATCATGAACATCACATTAATTCTAATTATGACACGACGATACTCGAATCATCCGAATAATTCAACAATAAAAATGCAAAAGTAAAATAAAGTTACAATCGGATATTACATACGACCCCTTTTAAAAAGAGTTTTGTCCTCGAAACAAAGGGTAAACAATATGGAATATCACATACTCTCCCCCTTAAAAGTGTTCCAACCTCGAAACTAAGGGGTAACCAACTCGGGATATCACTCCCGCATGCTATCATCGGTCTCCCACGTAGCCTCCTCGACTCCATGTCATGACCACCGAACTTTCAGCAGGGGGATCGTCTGGTTCCTTAATTGTTTGATCCTCCTTCAAGTATCTGTACAGGATGCTCCTCGTACGAATGGTCATCAACTAACTCAATCTCTTCGAACTGAAGTATGTGACTAGTATCGGCAACATACTTCCTCAACTGGGAAACATGAAACACATTATGGATTCGCCTCAATGCTGGCGGCATGCTAAATGATAGACCAGATCGCCTACTCTTTCCAAAATCTCGAATGGCCCAATATACCTCGGACTTAGTTTACCTATTTTCCCAAAACGAAAGACACATCGGGTAGGAGACACTTTAACCAACACATGGTCACCAATCTAGAACTCAAGCATCACCGACGATTATCTGCATATGGCTTCCGCCAGCTTTGAGCCATTAGCAAATGACTCCTAATTAGGGCGATCTTTTGATGGGCTGCTAACAACATATCGGGTTCCGTACCCATAGATTCAGACAGGTCGTCCCAACACAAAGGGGATCTACAACGACGGCCATACAGCGCCTCATATGGTGCCATCTTGATCGAAGCGTGCCAACTATTATTATAGGTGAATTCCACTAAAGGTAGTTGGGCCTCCCAATCGTTCTTCCAATCGAGAGCACACGCCCTCAACATATCTTCTAGAGTTTGAATAGTCCTTTCCGATTGGCCATTGGTTTGAGGATGAAATGTCATACTGAAGTTCAACTGAGTACCCATTTCACGATGAACTGCTTTCCAAAAATGCGACACGAACCGCTCGTCACGGTCCGGCATGATATTCTTAGGGGTACCATGTAGCCTTATAATTTCTTTAATAAACAGCTGGGCCAATCTCTTGGGACCCCATGTGCGTTTAATCTCTAAAATGTGGGCTGATTTGGTCAGACGATCCGTAATCACCCAAATCGTATTCATACCTCGACAGCTCATCGGCAAGTTTGTGATAAAATCTATAGATATGTCCTCCCATTTCCATTCCAGAATCGGGAGTGGTTCCAGCTTACCCACTGGTTGCTGATGCTCAATCTTAACCTGCTGACAGGTTAAACATCTCACAACAAACTCTACAAACTAACGTTTCATATTACCCCACCAATAATATTGCTTCAAATCCTTATACATATTTCTAAACCCCCCGGTGAATGGAGTATAGGGTAGTATGAGCCACCTTCAGAATAGAGCTTTTCAACTCTTCGTCTGCCGGTACACATATTCGATTCTTGAATCGCACCAACCCATCCTCGTGGATCAAAAATCCAGGGGCTTTCCCCTGAGTTACTTCATTCTGAATCCGAGATAAGAACGGGTCCGTAATCTGCTTCGATCTGATTATATCATCAATGGATGATGAAATCTCAAGTGTGCAAAGTTGTCCCTGAACACGCTGTAACCAGACTTCAATTTCCAGCATCATAAAATCTAACTGCAATTCTCTTTGAGCTATCAGACTGCTAAGCATTTGCTCCTATACCGTCTTACGACTTAAGGCATCGGCAACCACATTTACTTTACCTAGATGATAAAGGATCTCGATATAATAGTCTTTGATTAGCTCTCGCCACCTTTTCTGTCTCATGTTCAATTCCTTCTGAGTAAAAATGTACTTCAGGCTCTTGTGATCAGTAAAAATCTGATAGGTAACTCCATACAAATAGTGACGTTAGATTTTAAAAGCAAACACCACGGATGCTAGATTCAAATCATGAGTCGGGTAGTTGACCTCATAAGGTAGCAACTGTCTCGATGCATAGGCAATCACTTTCCCATTCTGCATTAACACACATCCAAGGCCCTGCCTTGACGCGCCACTGTACACCACGAATCCCTCAGTTCCCTTCGGTAAAACTAAAACCGGTGACCAAATTAATCGACTTCTGAGCTCATCAAAACTACACTGACATGCATCTGACCACAAATACTTCTTGTCCTTCCTAAACATATTAGTCAACAGTTGAGCAATTTTGGAAAAACCTTCCACAAACCGTCGGTAATAACTTGATAGGCCAAGGACACTGCGAACTTCCTTCACGTTCTTCGGAGGTAGCCAACCTCATATAGCCTTTTTCTTCTGCGGGTCTACTCTCACTCCATCGCCTGATATCACATGCCCAAGAAAAATAACCTCGGACATCCAGAACTCACATTTGGAAAATTTTCCATAAAGCTGCTCTTTCCTCAACACCTCGAGAACCTGATGGAGATGATGCTCATGCTCTTCGTGGTCACAAGAGTAAATCAGAATGTCGTCAATAAAAACGACTACAAAACGATCCAGATGGCATCACCACGAACTCATAATGCCTATAGCGAGTACAAAAAGTTGTCTTCGAAATCTCAGACTCTCGAATCCTCAACTGATGATATCCGGATCTCAAGTCGATCTTAGAAAACATAGCAGCTCCCTGAAGTTGATCCGATATATCATCAATACGAGGCAACGAATATTTGTTCTTGATTGTTACCTTGTTCAACTCACGGTAAGCAATGCACAAACATAGAGAGACGTCTTTCTTCCATACAAATAACACTGGTGCTCTCTAAGGGGACATACTAGGTCGAATATAGCCCTTCTCAGTCAACTCCTCAAGCTGGCTCTTCAACTCCTGCATCTCAGTCGGTGCCATACGATATGGTGCTTTCGAAAGCGGTGACGTACCTGGCTCTAACTCAATGGTAAACTCTACCTCACGTACATCTGGGTAGTCTCGAACTACCGGAATATCAGCCAATTCAACTGGTCTGTTGTTTTGGTCATGTAACACCAATAACCAATACACCATTGATTAAGCAGTTTCACTGTTTTCATTTTGTGTTGATGACTCTCCAGGAACGACTGGGATTATCACCCTGAAAAATGCACTCGAAACCATCATCAGAAGTGACAGTCACCATACACTTATGGACACTAAGTATGGCATCATGACGATCCATCCAATCGATATCCAAGATTACATCATCTTTAGGTAAATAGACCACAATCAAATCTGACAATCACTCACGGTCGTTCAAATGAATCAGGTAGTCCTGAACTTCATGATTCCCAATAATTCTTCTACCATCAGGTAGACCGATCACATAAGGCTCACAATTGACAACATGATCTAATTATAAACAGCTCAAACAAGATGCATATATAAAGGAATGCGAGGCACCAGTATCAAAAAGAGTGCAAACAGGCTGAGAATAGATCTTGAGTGTACCCGCGATCATCCTGGCTTCGGGGCTGTCGGCTCTCTTCATCTCGTAGATTCTGTGTTTTGTTGCCCCGGTACAAGATGTACCCACTTGATTCCCTCTACCTACTCCCATGTTCGCCCCAGTAGTTTGGTGGGAAGCGGGCGGAGGTGCACATTCCTGGACTGATGATTGGACTGGAGCATATGAACCCGCTGGAGTACGTCTTGGTCCACTCCTGCAAAAATGAGTACGATGCCCAGAAATCCCACAAGTAAGGCATACGATAGCCAGCTTTGGGTATTTGGTGCGGATGTGTCCCTGATCTTCACAGTTAAAACATACAATGGACAAGATGGCTACTCGGGAATATAATCCTACTAGTTTTGACGTTGTAGGCTGCCTCTTAGAGAACGTCGGTCCGGATTGGTGCTTCTTGAATGTCCCCTGGTTACCCTCAGATTGGTTCTGATTCCTCGATCTCTTGTTAGAAGACTGAGATTGCTTCTTAGAGATCTCCTTCAAAGTAAGTCCATAATCAAGGGCTCTCTTAATAAACTCCAGTAGAGTCATACAATGGTGATTAAGCAACTGCATCCTCATCCGAGGTTTCAATCTCTTCAGGAAATACTTGATCTTATCAGCTTCTGTTCGAACAATGGACGTGGCTAATGGAATAAGCGCTTGGAATATCTCCGCAATCGATAACAAATCATCATCCTCATACGAGTCTGCGTTCAGCAACTCTGACAGTTTAGCTTCACAGAGCGGAGTTGGATAGTAACGGTCCAACATGAGATTCTTGAATTCATCCCAGTTGCACAAACCATCGGCCGGTCTTGCAGATAGCCACTAGGTGTGGGCGCTCTTACTAAGGTGGTAAGCCGCCACAGATACTTGGTTCTCCTCGAAACACTCCAACATCTCGAACAACTTCTTGAAGTGCTCAATACAATGGACAATATCAGCAGGCTTAGATGAGCCTTCAAAATTCGGAGGTCGCTGGAGAGAGATGTCACTGACGATCTGACTCACTACCTCACCGTACACAAGAGGTGGTGGATGGGGTCCCTGCTGCTGGCCAGTAGCAGCCCTTTGCATAGTTTCCATTATTTGACCCATCTAGCTCATCTGTGCCATCATGCCCTGCATAATCACATAAAGGTCGGCATGCGCGCCCTCGTGCCATTCGGTGTGTTGTGACTGGTTACCGGTAGTCGAGTCACTACCTGTTGAGCTTTGTCCCACACTCGAATGCATATTAGCTCGTGGTCTCGGGATTCAACCCCTTCCACGGCCTCGGTCCCCTCTACCAC
Organism: Orobanche coerulescens; assembly: GCA_033398695.1. Lineage (NCBI taxonomy): Eukaryota > Viridiplantae > Streptophyta > Magnoliopsida > Lamiales > Orobanchaceae > Orobanche > Orobanche coerulescens. The sequence continues at coordinate 79,514,831 of CM065818.1, read as the reverse complement.
GGCCTCTCACATTTCTTTCCATACTGAAAGAATAAAACAATAATCATAAGCACAGTTCATACACGTCCTCGCGGCTACCCTGAACTAGTATCCTTCAGACCCTTCGCCGCCACCGTGTTCTCCCTACGCCTTGGCTCGACTTAAAATATAACACAAGCATTTCGCCCAAAACCCTAGGGTCAAATATACATGATAATAATTCTAAAGATGTTATACAATTCATATACATTGGATCTCGAATAAACAACTCGACTATCGAACATACCCCTTCGGGCATACCAGTCGCCAAACCATCGAACATATCCAATCAAACATGGAATATAACGACCAATCATTATGGCTCAAGACGGACATTACAGTATGCCTTGTCCATAAATGTGTTCGTGCACATGTCCACCCCATATACGGAATCCAGGATATATGTGGGACATGTACCTAATTAGCCTCACGAACTAACTTCTCGTGTGAACGGTCTAAATGCGAAAACATCAACACACGACCAAAGGTGCCTGGGTAAAAATCATACACAATAACCAACCGGCACACAGATATGATTCCAGATATGTCACGATGCAACATGACAACGAAACTCAATCAATTACTCATCCAATGAGGATCAAGACTCACTCAATTGATAAACAATAATCAACAAGAACAACGACATCAAGGATAGCGAATTTGGGAATACAATCCCACAACAAACGATAGATAGAAGCAACGACAATACCCATTATGAATCGTCGATTCATACAGTAATACATATATATACGAAAAGTAAATGTTCACAAGAATTCCAATCATCATTATAACCAAGCAATATAACTTGCCTCAATACGGAGACGTGAGTAATTCTTGCTCGATGAACGAACGGACAGACGGTCCTCTACTAACAATAATTACCCAAACAATCGACCTTGAATGAAATACAATTCATTCAATAATACATTCATAAAATCATCTATATCGAATTTGTAGGAAACAACATCCAGAAATTACTCCGAAGGTTCAACTATCTCAAAAGGTATTGTGGTTCTAATTCGAGAACTCTATAATTCCCTAATTCATTCCTATGGTCAAATTCTCACCTTCATCAAGTTCTTAATAAGTTATGAAGTTCTATCAATCAATAATCTAACAAGAATAATACTTATTGATAAACATATATCCTCAAAACCCCCTTTAGAACATTAACAACATTCTAATATGATCTTCTAAACAATCCTACTTCGTGACTCGATCAAGTTTATTTTGATCATAACATAATCACAAGGGTTATTCAACAATTCATTAATTTTATACTTGAATATATCATATTTGTGATGATTATCTAATAATTCATGGAAAACTCCTTTCTTTAACAAGGTTATAACATCTAACTATTTATAATGGTGAAGAATAGACTTATCTAAATGTTCTTAGTCATCTCTTCCTAAGAATCAATAACAATCATGTTATCTTTCAACATTACAATCATTTAAGAAGGTTTTATCATCAATATTATCATGCTCTTATTTAGTTGCTCAAGATTCTGCCAACTAACATGATATGCTTGATTAATCAACTATGAATGAAAGAAAGTTCATAACAGTTCAGAATCGATACGAGTTAAAACAACCAACCTTTGAGAATGGGAGATAACCTCCAAACCCTTCAAGAACACACTCAAATCCTTAATCTTAATGCTTCAATCCTACAATGCTCCAATGCAAGATACAATGCTCCAATGCAAGATAGATGAGTCTAAAATCTATATGGGGTGGTAGGAGGACAATTTCTAGAGAGAAAAACGAAGTATGGTTCATTTAAGAATGAAAGACAAGACATGATTATAAAACCTGCATACTTCATTACGTACGTTAACAGGGCAATATTATGTACATTAACACTTTCAGTGTTATGTACGCAATATACCATCAAACCCCACTGCCTCAAAACTCAGCCTCTATTACGTACGTTAAAGGATTATATGTACGTAAGGCTCACATGCATTACGTACGTTAAAACACACATGTTACGTACATAATGCTTGTTGTGCTGTCCTAATCTAGCCTAGAATCCAGGCCACACATGACCCCACACGCCGAAAGTCTAGATATGATCTGATACTCTACATTACGTACGTAAGGCACCAGGCATAACGTACGTAACTTTCCATGAATAATATACGTTATTGTCTCAACATAGCGTACGTAAGTGCACTAAGGATAGAGTCGAGAATGCATCTCACCAAGGATGTCTACACTCAAGATGATACGAACATCTACAATCAATATGATACAATTATAGTAAATCTCAATATCATAAACATCACATTAATTCTAATTATGAGACGACGATACTCGAATCATCCGAATAATACAACGATCAAAATCTAACAGTAAAATAAAGTTGCATCCGGATATTACAGCTGAAGCCAAGACTGTTTTTGCCCTTGAATACACCGGCTCAAATCTCACTGACCATGATCACAAGATCGGCGATCTTACAGTAGTGGTTGCAATGCTGGTTGATAATGTCACTGATCAGAAGAACATGTAACACCCCAAACTAGGCGGATATTACAGTGCCGTGGACCCCCGACTGGGACCCACCAGGCATATGAAACTGGATGAATTACACAGGGTAAATGTAGTACCGAACCACATTACAACATCAATTACTCTGATGAGGAGTCTCATACAACACACCCAGGATAATACAGAATACATGTATATTTTATATGAAGATAAAATACACAACACTGAATGAGATGAGTATTCAAACGGAATGTCTGCAGCGGAATAAATGAAGGAAACATAAATGACTGAATAAAAGACTGAAAAGACTGGGGGCCCCTACTAGTATCACTGGGACTCATCGCCGTCACCGTGCTCTCCCCGTGCTTTAGCCTTGCCATGACCTGAAAAATAATATCCCCCAACGGGGTCAGTTACACAGAACAACAATCCTCAAGGGTTGAAAATACACAATCATGATATATCTGAAGCTATGAATTATCCTGTCGAAACATACGCAATCAAACATGCTATATGAATCAACTATCAGTACGGCTCAAAGGAATGGCGCCACACTACGTCCGGGATGGAAATGTGTCTGTGCACAAGCCACCAACGAGTATCAATCGAATACACGCGTGGTCTTGTACCTAATCAGTCCCACGAAGCCATCAACTCATGTGCACAGTCCAATGTCAGGCCACCAACCAACACACGACTATAATGTGCCCGACATGAAAATCCTACACATACCAACCGGCACGCTAGTATGACCCGGAATGCCACGATATAACAAAAGTGACAACGAAAATGAATAATGACTCACCAATATGAAATGATGGTGAAATGAATGACAGCTCAATGAAATGATTGGAACCGTCGTTCCTTATGACTGAGGTGATTAATTGACAATGACAAGTTTTGATACGGTTAATACAATGATGAATGTGTTACAATTATGAATGAACAACAACAAAAGGAATGAATATCCTTTTAACCGAGTAAGAATTAACTTACACAACACCGATGAAGAATGTCCGTCCACGAACAACGTCCTAAATGAAATGTCGGTCGCTCGAACAACATTGAATAACATAATTACCAATAATTCGATCATTACGCGACTCAAATACGATCATAACCGACTCAAACGTCGATACAACAATATCCTAACTCGAATATATCGAAACCAACTCCAAGATGAGTATTTCAAACCATCAAAACACTTTCAATGATGTCAATAATCCCATAGGAATCCACAATTCAAGATTACAACAACGTCAATCGGAAATCCCCAAATTAACCGAAGTCAACCCCAAGGGTTCTTGATATAAATCCCCAAAATAACCATTTAATCCGTAGGAATATATTTATCCAAAATAGATAATCCATATCTAATATATTCCAACAATAATCCAAGCTTACACGAAGAAAATCGGAAGGAAAACCCAAAAATCCGAGATTCTAGATCCAAGAGATTAATACCTTTGATTTGATGTTAAGGAGGTGATGAAGTGATGATTAATCCGAATGATGAGCTTGAAGATGATGATTGATGATTACACCTCGAAGGATACTCTCCAAAACGCCCGAAATCGCCCAAAACCGATGAGGGAATGAGAAAGAATGATAAATGACGAACTCGGGCTAACTGTCCAATATATAGTCATTCCAGGTTAGCGTGCGCTAGACCAAGTGCGTAGCGTGCGCTAACGGGTATTTTGGGTAGTCCAGTACCCACTGTCCGAAAACGGTAGCGTGCGCTACGTACCTTTTGTAGTATGCGCTACAACCATACCATTAGCGTGCGCTAATACCCATGGTTAGCGTGCGCTAACGAATTATTTGATGCCCGATCTTGGAATCCGTAAACCGCCTGGCCCTCTCGATTCGACTCGGTAGCGTGCGCTACAACCAATATTTAGCGTGCGCTATAATATCGATTGCGTACGCTAAAAACAACTCATAGCGTGCGCTATGAATTAATCCAGTGCAGTCCAGTAGCTACTGGACTCAACCTGATCCGTCCTTAGCGCGCGCTACAGCAATCATTAGCGTGCGCTACTACAACCCACTAGCGCGCGCTACTTACCACTCGTAGCGTGCGCTACTAATAACTCACCTGCAGTCCAGTACCTTCTGGACTGCAGCCAAGGTAACATTAGCGTGCGCTAATGCTGAGTGGTAGCGTGCGCTACCTGTACTCAATTAACGCGTGCTAGAAAGAGTACGTAGCGTGCGCTACTCCTCACGCACAGCCCACAATGAAAACGACAATGATGACAAACACGGCACGAAACTCCAATTAGATTGATGATGGATGACGATTGATACACGATATAATTACTCTGAATGATGAATACCATGATTGAATATGAGTGACAAATAATCATTAATGAGTGAAATTACTGAGTGACAATTACTGAATGATAAATACTGAATGATAATAACTGAATTACAGCTGGGTATTACATACACCCCCCCTTAAAAGAGTTTCGTCCTCGAAACTAAGGGTCAAACAACTCGGGATAACTCTCCCGCATACTATCCTCGGTTTCCCAAGTAGCCTCTTCGATCCCGTGTCTAGACCACTGAATCTTCACCAAAGGAATCGTCTTGTTCCTCAACTGTTTGATTCGCCGTTCTAAAACTCGTATAGGACGCTCCTCTTATGAATGATCATCGGCGATCTCAATTTCGTCGAACTGAAGTATGTGACTCGGGTCGGCAATATACTTCCGCAACTGTGAGAAACACATTATGAATTCGGCTCAACGCCGGAGGTAGAGCCAGTCGATAAGCTAACTCGCCTACTCGATCCAAAATCTCAAACGGTCCAATGAATCTCGGACTCAACTTCCCCCTCTTCCCGAAACGGAAGATACCTCAACTCGGGGATACTTTGACCAAAACGTGGTCACCCGTCTCGAACTCTAGTGGTCGAAGACGATTTTCTGCGTAAGATTTTTGTCGACTCTGAGCGGTCAACAAACGACTCCTGATCAAAGCTACCTTATCACGGGCGGCTATAAGCATATCGGTCTCGATGTCGATTGATTCTGATAAGTCATCCCAACACAAAGGAGATCGACAACGACGACCGTACAAGGCCTCGTAAGGTGCCATCTTAATCGAAGAATGCCAACTATTATTATACGTGAACTCGATCAATGGTAGTTGGGCTTCCCAATCGTCTTTCTAATCGAGGACGCATGCCCTCAACATGTCCTCTAATGTCTGAATAGTCCTCTCTGACTGCCCGTCGGACTGAGAATGAAAGGCGGTACTGAGATTAAGCTGAGTTCCCATAGCACGATGAACTGATTTCCAAAAATGCGACACAAACCGTCCGTCACGATCGGAAACGATACTTTTAGGTGTACCGTGCAATCTCACTATCTCCTTGATAAATAACTGGGCAAGTCTCTCGGGACCCCACGTATCCTTAATCTCAAGGAAATGAGCTGATTTAGTTAAGCGGTCCACAATTACCCAGATCGTATTCATGCCACGACGACTCGTCGGCAAACTCGTGATGAAATCCATAGAAATGTCTTCCCACTTCCATTCTGGAATAGGGAGAGGTTTCAGCATACCCGCCGGTCGCTGATGTTCAATCTTAACTTGTTGACAGGTAAAGCATCTCGAAACAAATTCTGTGACTTCTCGCCTCATATTACTCCACCAGTAATTTTGTTTCAAGTCCTTATACATCTTGCTAGACCCCGGATGAACAGAATAAGGGGTAGCATGAGCTTCTCTCAAAATCGAGTTTTTCAACTCGTCATCCGCCGGTACGCACAACCGATTCTTAAATCTCAAAAGTCCATCCTCGTGGACCACGAATCCAGGGGCTTTCCCCTGAGCCACATCCTCACGGATGCGCAACAATGATGGGTCTGAAACCTGCTTCTCTCTGATTGCCTCCTCAAGTGACGATGAAATCTCTAACATACAAAGCCGTCTCGAACTCATCAAGCTGACCTCGATCTCGGGTCTAAGGAATTCCACAAGCTCTTTCGAATCAAGTAAACGAGCAAGCATCTGCTCCTGGATGGACTTACGACTCAAGGCGTCGGCGACAACGTTCGCCTTGCCCGGGTGGTAAAGGATCTCGATATCGTAATCTTTGATTAGTTCCGACCACCGTCTCTGACGCATATTTAACTCCTTTTGAGTAAATATATACTTCAAACTCTTGTGATCGGTGAAAATTTGACAGGTGACGCCATAAAGGTAATGACGCCAGATTTTCAAAGCGAACACCACGGCTGCTAGCTCCAGGTCGTGGGTCGGATAATTAACCTCGTAAGGTCTCAATTGCCGCGAAGCATAAGCAATAACTTTCCCGTTCTGCATGAGTACACATCCGAGACCCTGCCCGGACGCATCACTATAAACCACAAATCCTTCCGTCCCTTGCGGCAAGGAAAGAACAGGTGCTGAGGTTAACCGGCTCTTGAGTTCCTCAAAACTCTGTTGACACGCGTCGGACCACGTGTATTTCTTATCTTTCCATAAAAGATTCGTCATGGGTTGAGCGATTTTAGAAAATCCTTCAACAAACCGCCGATAATAACCGGCTAATCCGAGAAAGCTCCGGATCTCCTTAACATTCTTCGGAGGTAGCCAATCTCGAATAGCCTCCGTCTTCTGAGGATCGACACGAACTCCGTCTGAAGAAATTACGTGTCCGAGAAACGTCATTTCGGACATCCAGAATTCACATTTGGAAAACTTCCCATAAAGTTGCTCTCGTCTCAACACGTCGAGAACCTGATGAAGGTGAAACTCGTGTTCCTCCCGGTCACGAGAATAAATCAAAATGTCATCAATGAAGACAACCACAAATTGATCCAAAAAGTCGATGAAAACCCGATTCATTAACTCCATGAATACCGCAGGCGCATTAGTTAATCCAAACGGCATTACCACGAATTCATAATGACCATAGCGTGTACGAAACGCCGTTCTCGCGATGTCCGACTCTCGAATTCGCAACTGATGATATCCAGATCTTAGGTCGATCTTGGAAAATACTGAAGCTCCCTGAAGTTGATCTAAAAGATCATCGATACGGGGTAGAGGATATTTATTCTTGATCGTCACCCGGTTCAATTCTCAATAATCAATACACAAGCAGAACGAACCATCCTTCTTCTTGACAAATAAAACTGGTGCTCCCCACGGGGACGCACTCGGTCGGATATAACCTTTCTCGAACAACTCCTCAAGTTGGTTCTTTAACTCCTGCATTTCGGTCGGGGCCATGCGATACGGTGCCTTCGATATCGGGGACGTACCGGGCTCCAACTCAATCGTGAATTCCACATCTCTCTGTGGAGGCAGACCAGGTAACTCGTCTGGAAAAACATCGGCATATTCCCTCACTACCGGAATATCCGTCAACATTACTGGTGATTTCTCGGTTTTGGTCATATAGCACCAATAACCAACACACCCCTGACTGAGTAATCTCACTGCTTTCATTAAGTTAATGACCTTACCAGAATAGCCGGGATTACCTCCCTGAAAAACACATTCAACACCATCATCTGAAATGATAGTGACCATACGCTTGCGGACACTAATGATGGCATCATGACGATCCATCCAGTCAATACCCAGAATGACGTCGTCTCTCGGAAAATCTACTATGATTAGGTCTGCTAGCCATACACGGCCATGAAGCTGAATCGGACAATTCTGAATCTCACGATTTCCGATAATTCTTCTACCGTCAGGTAGACCAATGACATAAGGCTCACAACTAGCAGCACTACCCAGACGTAGTCTACTCAAGCATGACTCGGAAATGAATGAATGCGATGTACCAGTATCAAAAAGGGTACACACAAGTTGAGATAGAATATCGAGTGTACCTGATATCATCCGGGCCTCTGGATCGTTGATCTTCTTCATCTCATAAATTCGGGGCTTGCCGACCCCCGAACCGGACGCTCCCATCTGATAGCTCTTGGCTCCGCCTTTAGCTCCTGTCATCTTGAACGACGCTGACTGAGTGGCCTGATTCTGCACCACTGAATGACCTGGGGCCTGAGATGACGCCGGAGTGGGTTTAGAGTCCCTTCGGCAAAAACGGGCCCTATGCCCAGCAATCCCACAGTTGTGGCACGTGACAGACTGCTTCGGACATTTGGTGCTGAAATGACCCTGTTCCTCACAGTTGAAACAGGTGATGGCCGAACTGGCCGCTCGTGACTGAGATTCCGCGGGTTTAGACGCCATGGGAGGTCGCTCAGAAAAAGTAGAGCCCGCACGTGGTTTCTTGAAAGTGGCCTGACTCCCGTCAGACTGATTACGGTTCTTGGACTTCTTGCTAGCAGATGAAGGTTGCTGCTTAGCAATCTCCTTAGCAGTAAGCTCATAGGTAAGAGCTTTCTCAATGAATTCGGCCAACGTGGTGCAATTATGATTAAGCAGCTGTAGTCTCATACGGGGTTTCAGCCTCTTGCTGAAATACTTGATCTTGTCCGCCTCAGAGTGAATGATAGACGAGGCGAACGGAAGAAGTTCCTGAAATTTTTCGGCGATGGCGAGAACATCATCATCCACCGAAAGGTCGGGAGTGAGTAATTCCGACAACTTGGCCTCCCTGAGTGGGGCCGGATAGTACCTCTCCATCATGAGAGTTTTGAACTGATCCCAAGTACATGATCTGTCTGTGGGCTTCAACGATAACCACCATAAATGAGCGATAATACCAAGATAGTAAGCCGCAACTGAAACTTTATGCCCTTCAGGGCAATCCACCATAGCAAATAACTTCTCGAAATGCTCAAGCCAATGAACAATATCCGCCGGCTCAGATGAGCCCTCAAAGGTAGGTGGTCGCTGGTGAGAGATATCGCCAATGATATTGCTTACATCCCTCTCTTGCCTCTGAGGTGGCGGCGGAGGAGCCTGTTGATTTTGAGTAGTGGAGTTATGCATCGCCTCCATTAGTTGTGCCATCTGAGTCATTTGGGCCATCATGCCCTGCATAAAAGTCAGTGGGTCAACTCGAACACCCTCTGACTGAGCTGTGTCCCGGGTACGACTCCCTGATAGCGAATGATCACGTCCAGGCGAATGAGTGGCAGCGTGACTGCTCGATGAGTTAGCATTATTCCTGGCATTCGCACATGTATTCACACGAGTCCTCGGGTTTCGGCCTGCACCACGGCCTCTTCCCCCTCGTCCTCTGCCAGCTCTTTCCATACTGAAGTGGAAAGTCACATGATGATTATATCTCTCGCATGAATATCACATTATGACTATGACATGAGATGATGAAAATGAGCATACGCTCTAACACAGTGGTTACATGAATGATTAACCGAGGTGACATGATTATCTGATGAAATTATTGAAATAATTGTCTTGAACAAGTTAACAAGATTAATGATATGATCTTCCAGATCAACAACTGAGTAATGAAATGAATTGAGTGATTAATGAGTTAACATGACCGTCCTGGTCAAAATGAAAATGATGATTGAGGATTGTTAACTGATAAATTATGAATGGATGATTATTGCCAGAAACTATACCATGGCGTTAAAAATCTTACAGTTCTTGGTCTGATTGGCTCGGCATTTTCACAGGTCACACGTGACGCGAAAATCCAGTGATACTAGTCCGATGACGATGATTTAAAATGAGACATGACTTGGAGGGTAGTATTCAAGACCACTCTCCGATACCAACTCTGTAACACCCCAAACTAGGCGGATATTACAGTGCCGTGGACCCCCGACTGGGACCCACCAGGCGTATGAAACTGGATGAATTACACAGGGTAAATGTAGTACCGAACCACATTACAACATCAATTACTCCGATGAGGAGTCTCATACAACACACCCAGGATAATACAGAATACATGTATATTTTATATGAAGATAAAATACACAACACTGAATGAGATGAGTATTCAAACGGAATGTCTGCAGCGGAATAAATGAAGGAAACATAAATGACTGAATAAAAGACTGAAAAGACTGGGGGCCCCTACTAGTATCACTGGGACTCCTCGCCGTCACCGTGCTCTCCCCGTGCTTTAGCCTTGCCATGACCTGAAAAACAATATCCCCCAACGGCCGCCATACGTAACAACAATTCTCAAGGGTTGAAAATACACAATCATGATATATCGAAGTTATGAATTATCTGCCGAAACATACGCAATCAAACATGCTATATGAATCAACTATCAGTACGGCTCAAAGGAATGGCGCCACACTACGTCCGGGATGGAAATGTGTCCGTGCACAAGCCACCAACGAGTATCGATCGAATACACGCGTGGTCTTGTACCTAATCAGTCTCACGAAGCCATCAACTCGTGTGCACAGTCCAATGTGAGGCCACCAACCAACACACGACTATAATGTGCTCGACATGAAAATCCTACACATACCAACCGGCACGCTAGTATGACCCGGAATGCCACGATATAACAAAAGTGACAACGAAAATGAATAATGACTCACCAAGATGAAATGATGGTGAAATGAATGACAGCTCAATGAAATGATTGGAATCGTCGTTCCTTATGACTGAGGTGATTAATTGACAATGACAAGTTTTGATATGGTTAATACAATGATGAATGCGTTACGATTATGAATGAACAACAACAAAAGGAATGAATATCCTTTTAACCGAGTAAGAATTAACTTACACAACACCGATGAAGAATGTCCATCCACGAACAACGTCCTAAATGAAATGTCGGTCGCTCGAACAACATTGAATAACATAATTACCAATAATTCGATCATTACGTGAATCAAATACGATCATAACCGACTCAAACGTCGATACAACAATATCCTAACTCGAATATATCGAAACCAACTCCAAGATGAGTATTTCAAACCATCAAAACACTTTCAATGATATCAATAATCCCATAGGAATCCACAATTCAAGATTACAACAACGTCAATCGGAAATCCCGAAATTAACCGAAGTCAACCCCAAGGGTTCTTGATATAAATCCCCAAAATAACCATTTAATCCGTAGGAATATATTTATCCAAGATAGATAATCCATATCTAACATATTCCAACAATAATCCAAGCTTACACGAAGAAAATCGGAAGGAAAACCCAAAAATCCGAGATTCTAGATCCAAGAGATTAATACCTTTGATTTGATGTTAAGGAGGTGATGAAGTGATGATTAATCCGAATGATGAGCTTGAAGATGATGATTGATGATTACACCTCGAAGGATACTCTCCAAAACGCCCGAAATCGCCCAAAACTGATGAGGGAATGAGAAAGAATGATAAATGACGAACTCGGGCTAACTGTCCAATATATAGTCATTCCAGGTTAGCGTGCGCTAGCCCTTGTACGTAGCGTGCGCTAACGGGTATTTTGGGTAGTCCAGTACCCACTGTCCGAAAACGGTAGCGTGCGCTACGTACCTTTTGTAGCGTGCGCTACAACCATACCATTAGCGTGCGCTAACGAATTATTTGATTCCCACTACTGGAATCCAGAAACCGTCTGTCCTCTGATCTGACCTCGGTAGCGTGCGCTACAACCAATATTTAGCGTGCGCTATAATATCGATTGCGTACGCTAAAAACAACTCATAGCGTGCGCTATGAATTAATCGATGCGATCCGGTAGCTACTGGACTCAACCTGATCCGTCCTTAGCGCGCGCTACAGCAATCATTAGCGTGCGCTACTACAACCCACTAGCGCGCGCTACTTACCACTCGTAGCGTGCGCTACTAATAACTCACCTGCAGTCCAGTACCTTCTGGACTGCAGCCAAGGTAACATTAGCGTGCGCTAATGCTGAGTGGTAGCGTGCGCTACCTGTACTCAATTAGCGCGCGCTAGAAAGAGTACGTAGCGTGCGCTACTCCTCACGCACAGCCCACAATGAAAACGACAATGATGACAAACACGGCACGAAACTCCAATTAGATTGATGATGGATAACGATTGATACACGATACAATTACTCTGAACGATGAATACCATGATTGAATATGAGTGACAAATGATCATTAATGAGTGAAATTACTGAGTGACAATTACTGAATGATAAATACTGAATGATAATAACTGAATTACAACCGGGTATTACAGAAAAAACATGATGAATCTATGGAACTCCTTCGTGATATTCACGAGAAGGTCTTAGAACTTGACAATGGCAAAAAGGGGGAAGTCGAGAGAGGTTGTGAGGAAGTGGAGGCTGGAGAGAGAGAGAAGGAATGGAGGCTGCTCTAGAGAAAAGCGTTACAACTGCCATCAGAAGACTGGCCAGACCCGGGCTAGGTCAAGGAGCGAAATGATACAGGGTAATTGGTTCTTGACCTGAGTTCCAGGATCCCAACTTTCCGTGGAAAAATACTATATGCATGCCTACCGAGATATTGCTCCCAACGGATCGACAGGCTACAACAGATGAATTAAAAACATGGAAAAATACTGAACTGCTGAGATACTACTGTATGCTCATCAGGGAGTCGACCATGTTTAATAAATTCAGAACACTGGAGGATGCCGCAAATGAGTTCTCGAGGCTACTGGTAGAAGGAAAGCAACCCTTACAACTAAAAATGAAGTCTAAACACTAGAATGGTGGTCGGGTAACCCATCCTGAAGATTAGATTCTTGCCTATGATGTCTCCTATGAAAGATGAAGCATCTACAGGTACCGAGACAAAGATTCCCTAATCAACTGGTGGAGAGGAACCGAACATGATCCCCCTCGAAAGACTTGGAAGCATCAATATTATAGGGACTACCTTCTGTTAGTTGTACTTTGTATTATATCCTACTGTATTCTCTTCGATATAGTATTTTCATATCTTTCGAGCCCTGTAATCTCAATCATCAATAAAATTTTGATTTCTTGAAAGATTACAACTCATAATTTGTTTTTACTGTTTTAATGTTTTGATTACGACGAAGTATTGAAATATCCAACAAGTACAAAACTTGATAAAATTCAAGCTGTAAGAACTTGTCTGCAAATATTTCATAGATTAAGTTATATTTAATTAATATTACATCATGTAAGATTGTGCCTGCGCGCCAATCATAAGTTAAGTTGTAATACACTTAGTCCAATCGGATTCTTCATTTTAGAACATGCCTGCGAGCAGTTCAAATTTTAGACTAATACATGAAGATCAGATCTTTTGATAGAAGATTTCAAGACAGTCTATCCGTATTAAGGAAGTTTTGGCATTATCAAAAAAGTGAAAATTGTTGGAAAAAATATAGCTTTATTTTGATAATTGCCACCATACACCATAAAGTCTACAAAGTCAGCATTCTGCTCTAAGTATGTAAGCTGTTAGAAAACTTCATACAACATGTCCATGCAACAAGAGATCTTCCTGCATAGTCCTTTCCTACAGCGACTACATTATTATACAACAGAGATGAAGAAAGTTAGATACAATAATCTTGCTTCTTCCTGCATAGTCCTTTCCTACAGCGACTACATTATTATACAACAGAGATGAAGAAAGTTAGATACAATAATCTTGCTGTAGGTGTTTTACTTAAGAAAAGTAAGACACACATCCAACAGAACTGAAGAAAACCTTTAAACTATTGCGAAACAAACACTGTTTATTCATAAAGTACACACGGTTAAAGTAACATTTAATGCTGATAGGATAACATTTAATTCGGCCAAAAAAGACAACAGTCTGAATGCGCTGAAGAGCATTTAATACAAAGTCAAAGAGAATGTCTGAAGCATTAAGTGCGGATCACCTTTAATTCAAACATTCCGCAGCCACCAACCAGAGCTGTCTCAGTCTCACTAACCGGCCAACGGCTATATTTATAACAGATCTATTTCAACGGTTATAAATAGCCCTAAGCAAGAGAACATTAAAAAAAACAAGTGATTATCTCGTGCAATACATATGACGATTAGCTTTGACAAATCAGAATATCAAGCTAATAAAGAGCAGTATATTTCTTGAGCATACAACACCATTAAAGGAAACAAAAATTTCCAGCCCTCAATGCAAATAGCACATCATACAGCGAACGATCATCAAAGCATACAGTTATTGTTTGAACTTGTTCTACCTTATCTTTATGTTGAGACATCCTTAGCCCTGCTTGAACTAAGTCCTTGCTAGTTCTGACCTGTGTGGGAAGAATAGCATTGAAGATGAAGCTTCGATCTGTGTGAGAAGAAGCAAGTCGAAAGAGCCAAAGCCAGTCTGTGCGAACGGTCCAAGCTGTTGTCACTGTATAGATCTGTGCAAGTGATACAACGACAGGTTTAGAAGTCACGTAGCTGTGTACGCAATGATTTTAATAAACATCTTACTCCTGTGTGGAGGACCAGTGGACATAGAGGGGTTTACCTTGAACCACTTATATTTGTGTGTATTTTATATTCTGTCCTTACCTTTTTTTATGTTAACCTGTGATTTAAAGTATACATATTGTGAAAACCCTGTACACATCAAGGAAACAGGAGGTCACCTAGCTGCTGCATTTATAGCAACTAAATATTAGTCTTCTACTATGCAAATAACTTCGAAAAAGATATAGCTTATTCAACCCCTCATTTTAAGCTGTTTACTGTATACTCTGTGGCCAACACATATTGATTAAGGTTTTGGATTGCTCCCATTCGGTAGAATTTACTCCAAAATGGCTTTTGATTTGGGTAATCAATCCATCTTACATAAGTACTCCTGACTTCGCACGACTATCCAACCTTGACCAATTCTCCACTAAGAAGAATGTTAGATCGATCGGCTCTCCCTTGAGCATGCACCAAAGTATGAAAAACTCATGAGTGGTCACACTTCCTCCATCATTTCACGGGAATGTCGAATGTGCAAATACATGATGAATGTAGCACAAAATATAATTTCTAATCATGGTTGCCTTAGCGGTATTAGGGTAAAACTCTTTTTGTTCTAACAAAGCCACTGATCCGCTTATTTTGTCCCAAGTGCGACTTCAGTTATACTTGCTTAGTGACACGGCCGGGGCCACGTTTGTGTCATTTGACACGACCTGTGTTGTTTGACACGTTTGTGTCCATGTTGTCTTGTTTAGCCTTATTTTTCAGTCCTTCTTCAGTTCATACTCATTTTCGTGCATCACCTAATCTGTGTGAGGGGTTGAGACTTGTTCATTGTTGATAATGGCCATATAAATGCCTGGAAACACAACAAAAACTATCAAAGTGTTATCGAGTCCAATCAAAATAGAAAATAAATATAAACACAATAATTACACAAATTCAAGATCAATAAGTGCAAGAAATCACAATAAAAATATGGGTAAAATTGTGTGCAAGCAAAATCCCCCAAACTTAAATATTGATCGTCCCGAGTGTTTTATATATTTTTGGTATTATTTTTATTAGTATTTTATATATATTTTTGTGTTCTGTGTGATAAGTTATAATTTTTACTGTATATTTTTATTATTTTACTTCTATAGAATTTTCTATATTTTGTGTCATTTTTGAATAATTAATTAGAGATAAATTATATCTGCAGGTTAACCAACCTGTACAAGACATATCAATTGGTTCAAGGGCGATATTTTTCGAGAATCCAAACATAGACATGAGCGGTCTCATTTTATTCATATCATCGAGATATCGTTTAGACTTTACAAAAATCCGAGTTCGCATGAAGAAGTTATGGTCATTCAAAGTTTGAAGGACGATTAAACACATGGACCAATAGTATCGCGCCATGTGTCAAACCAGATTGGACAAGCCGTCAACTACAGAGTGACATCATCCATGACGTTAGCATCTATGCGTGTCATTCTAGTCAGCTGCCACGTCCGCAAATGCACACGTCAGCATATTCTAGCCAATCAGAACGCGCCACGTGGCATCACACGTCAATAAAACACGCGCCTGAATCTCGTCCGAGCCAGCTGTACATTTTTGGCCACTCGCACCACCCTCGCCAGTTGCACAGACGCTCGTCCAGAATCGCCAATTCGGAGTGTTGCACACGCGCGCGTCAGAAAAAGCGCCACCTCAGCTGATGATGTGGCAAATCAAATGGAATTATTGTGGGGTAATTTTCTGATTTTTTGGAGGTGTATCATTGATGAGTGTTGTATTAAAATAATTAGTGATAAGTTTATTTATTATTTACTGTAAGTTTATTTATTACTACCTTTAGTTGTCCTGTTTTGACTTTCAATGGTCAAATTGACCAATTTTTAACCAAATATTATGAATAATTCTTTTATTATTTTAGAAACTAGAAATTGCATTTTAAAATAGATTATATGTACTTTACAATGATATATTTTGTTTTATTTTATCAACTATATAAAATTCGTAAATTTCAGTCAAATTTTTGTCAATTTGACCATTCAAAAGTCAAACTTGACAACTAAAAAGGGACGGAGGGAGTATTTAATTGTATTAAAAATTCTAAAGTAGTAGTATAAATAGGAGAGGAGGTTGAAAGGAAAAATGGAAGAAAAAGAATAGAGAGATGATATTGTAAGAGAAAGAGAGAAAATATTGTGTAATAAAATTATATTTGAGAAATAATATTATGAAATATTTATTTATTTGTGTTATTATGAGTGAGTAATTTTCTTTTACTGAGATTATGATGAAACCATGTCTAAATTATTATATATATTTATATAATAATTCCAACTGTATGTGTTAATGATTATGATTTTCGCTTCAATAGGAGAATATTACTTCAACAATCATATCATGTATTTTTGATAGTTATAAATTCTCTGTTGCTTTATGATTATTGATATTAGTTCATTTCCTTGATTATATATTTTTCATTAAATTGGATACATATAATGCTTAGAAATTAGAATTATCAAGGAAAATCTGTAGGCAAATAATAACTTTGTATTTATTGTGACATCTATAGGGAATAGCGAGACTGATTTCAAAATTTATTCTCTTAATTTCTTGGGATTAATATATATATAATAAGTAATAAATAGATATTGGTAGATTTTAAATCCTAATAAATTTTTAAAAAATCTATTTATCTAAAATTCACAAATATTGTTTTTTATTGTAATTATTTTAATCATTCCAACAATCATATTATTTGGGACTAGGTTCGAATTTAATATAATTTGGTTTAAAATGATAGAAATATTTTTACTTCACTATCATAGTCCTCCTTGTGGCATCGATCTTGCACCGCATATCTACATCGAACGAATCGTGCGCTCGCGAGTATTAGACTTTAGAGACAACAAAAAGTTTTTGGCGCCCGTTGCCGGAGTGCCACAAACGAAGTACACGAAGACTGTCATCACCAAGTTAGTTAAATGCTTCTACTACTTATTCATTTTACTGCTTTTCATTATTATGATTCTTTATCTTTTAAATACGTTTTAGATTGTGTTACTTTAAATAATAATTTGTAGTAGAATTTTTGTTTATGTTCATAAGAAAAATCTGAAAAATAATAAGAACTTGTAATAATAATAATAAATATAATAATATTATTAATATTAATAATAATAATAATAATAATAAACTACTATTTGTTTTTGTAAAATAATAATAAAAAATATAAAATCTAAAAAATATGAAAAACCTAAAAAACCTGGAAAGTCTAAAAAAGATTCAGAATTTTATTTAAAAAATCTGGAAAACTAAAAAAGAAAATCGAAACTTTAAGTAATTTTAATTCTGGAATATTAATATTAAAGAACTGAAAGTTTTTAATTAAAGTTTGAAAATAAAAAATAAAAATAGGATATATTTATCAGCTGTTTTTATTAAAGAAACTAGAATATTATTCTTCATAAAATAAATAAATATCTGAATTATTTTATTTTATTTTAAAAGAAAAACCTGCTAGTTTTTTGTAAAAAAAATACTTTTCATCAATATAATTGTTAAAAAATAATTTGAAAATCTAAAAATGCAGATGAAGAATTAATATTTAAAAAATATGGAATATATATAATAAAAAAATTGTTACTTATATTTCGAACTTCGAATTTTCTTTTTTGAAAACAGAAACTTAAGTTTTTTTATTTAAAATAAAACTTAAAAGTTTTAGTAAAAAGGGCAAATACTAGAATATATATATTTAAGAACTTATAAAAAATAAAAAAATCAGGAAAAAAATTGGCTATAAAATAAACTGTTTTTGTCTTATTGCTTGCATAAGTAAAATAAAAGTTTGTAAATTTGATTTTTCTTAAAAAATATCTAAACTTTTTCCATAAAATACCTGGATATATTTTCTTATCTTAATATTATTAGTCTAAAAGTATAATAAAATTATAATTATATATATATATATATAAACTGAAAGTAAAAAAAAATATATAAAACTGAAAATAAAAAATATGAAAAAATAAAATAAGATAATTCTTAATTTTTTTTTAAATAATTTATGTCTTGTCTTTAGTTTAATAGAATCTTATAGTGGTAAATTTAGATTATGTTTTTAGTTGTTATTTTCTATTTACAGTACTTTTAGATATTTAGTTTAATTGCAATATTTATTGTCGTACAATTTAGTTTATCAACAAATACTGTTTCCGTAGACCAATTAGTAGGTTTATTCCTCTGCATTCGATTACATCGTACAAAATTAGTAATAATTATAAAAATTATCATAATTATTAATAATTATAACAATAAAAATCACTGAAAAGATTCAACAAGGGATTGAGGACCGTCTGAATTTTGGCAAAAAGGCCTCTATTGTACATGCCGAAGAAATTTGGATTTTAAGTGCGACTGTTGTGATGCCTCCAACGATCTGGATGTTCGATCGACTATCATAATTTGGTTTGTATGCAAAGCAAAAAAAAAAGAATTGAAATATTAGTGAATGCAAGTTTGACAAACGAAATAATAAATGTCGATTAACAAGAAGAAGATTGTTGTAACTAAAACTGAAGTTCAACAAACAATACCGATAAAAAATGGACAAAATCAAAAATCCAAATAATCAAGTTGCAAAAGAAAAGACTTTAATAGAATATTTTTATCCGGTAACTACTAATTCTCCTTCTTGCATACTGTTTCCTACAATGAATGCAACTCATTTCGATCTTAAGCCATCAATAATTCAACTTCTTCCATATTTTCACGGTTTGAGAAGAGAAGATCTGTATATGCATGTCAAGGAATTTCTTGACATTTGTTCTACTTTCCGATTCCAAAATTCTCTGATGAATCCATAAACTTAGACTATTTCCATTTTCTCATAAAGATAAAGCAAAATTCTGGCTAAATTCTCTTCAAGCAAGAACAATTACTAGTTCAGACCAACTAGTGAATAAATTTCTCGCAAAATTTTTTCTAATGTCCAAAACTGATAGTCTTAGAAGAGAAATATCAGACTTTCTTCAAAAAGAAAATGAAGAATATTAAGAGTGTTGTGAAAGATTTAATGATTTAATCCTTAAGTATCCCCATCATGATTTTGAAATATGGCGTCTCGTAAAATAATTTTATGACTACTTAGGTCCAAAAAATCATTAATTAATCCAATCAATGCATGGTAGAAAATTTCTTCACCTTATTGGAGATGAATTTGGGAATGCGCTAGAAAATTTGTCAATTGATTCAAAACAATAGAATCCGCTCGACTCTAGAGCTAAATCAATGCATACGACCCCTAAGAAAGATGGAATTTACGAGGTTACACAAGAGGTTGAAATAAAATCTACTATAGATGATTTAGTATGAAAAGTGAATGTGTTAGTCTTGAAGAAATCCATCACCTCGTCAAACTAAAAAAATAAATTTTGCATCTCATGTTCAGAATCATTTCATTCATCTCTATGGTCCACAAAGTCAAGAAATTTTTAACGAAGAAGTCAATGCATTACACTAATATGAAAAATATTCAGATAGTCCATTTGCTCCAACTTATAATCCAAATTGGAGGAATCATCCAACTTGCAACCACTTTAGCTGAAAGAGAATGGAAAATTTCAGAGTCAATCCATTCCTAATCCTAAATGACAATATGAAGTAAACTCTTCTAATGCAGAAGTTCAGTCCATAACTACCCTTAGGAAAAGAAATACAAAAGCATATGATCCGAAAGAAAAATCAAATGAACCACAAGTCTCAAAATCAAAAGATTCTAAGGAAAAACAAAAGCTTTATGTTCCAAAAGCTCCATTTCCTCAAAGACTTACTCCAAAAAATAAAAGTACGCAATACAAAGATATATTGGAAGTATTTAAACAAGATCATGCAAATATTCTATTTTTTGATGCTATTAAACAAGTGCCTGCTTATTCTAAGTTCTTTAAAGATCTTCGCATTGTAAAAAGAAACACAAATATTCACAGAAAGGCGTTTTTTGCTGAACATGTTAGCTCAATAATCCAGAATGAAACTTCTGTTAAGTATAAAGATCCTGATTGTCCAACAATATCTCAGAGACGTTCAGGTCAGAGAACTTCACTTCAGAGCAGAAAAGATCATCTCAGAGAAGTTCAAGACAGAGAACCTCAAGTTAGAGAACTTCATCTCAGAGAAGTTCAGGTCAGAGAACCTGAGAGGACTTCACATTAGAGCACTTTACATCAGATAAGGTTGATTGCACTTCAGGCAGCTTTGACCAAGTTATTCCAGACAGGTTCTCAGTTCAACCAAGATACTCATCAGCAAGAGTTGAAAGTCAACAGTCACGGAAAGCCGCATGCGGACGTAGGAGACAAACTTGAAAGATTCCTAGAAAGCAAGAAATTAATTATTCATCAAGATCCGCGTTCTGAAGCCTTTATACTTACTCTAATCAAGAATAATGGCGCTCACAAGAAAGTCTTTCAAATGGTAAGAATTGAAAAGGGAGTCCATCCTTGTAATGGTTTGATAAGATAAACAAAGAAGTCCACTCTCCAACGGACGGATTTGTTAAAGTAGTGCAACGGCTACGAAGGAAGCTGAAGGATCGTACTATATATATCTGAAGATATGAATTGAGCAAGATATGATGCAAACAATAGTGCGAACAAAACTTAAAAGTGATCAAATCATTCAAGCAATCAAAGACATTCTATAGCATCGTGAAAGAGCAAGATTAAGAGATCATATCCAAAGAATCTCTTTGTTGGAGAAGACAACGCTCTTGTCTAAAAACTGAGTACGGGGTTGCTTTCTTGAACGAGGTTCTTGGAAGTAAAGAGACTGTAAACGCATCCACGGGTTCTTGATTGGAAGGTGATAGACAACTCAAGCATTTTTTAGGCATCCAAGGGTTTTCAATCAGGAGGTGCTAGGCAGTCAAGGGAGTTGCAACGACCACAGGTTTCCACTGGTTGGAAGCTGTTGTAACTAGGCAAAATTCATTGTAACCTTTATCACTGGTTGACAGTTATAGTGAATTTATCTCCAACTGGTTCAGAGAGGAGTGGATTAGTAGAGGATTACCCCACCTCTGAAACCACTATAAGTGCCTGCGTGTTTTACTGCATTGAACATCATACTTACCTGCTGCATACATATTTATTGTTTCATTAGTTAGTTATCTACAGAGAACATTAAGTTACCTGCTATCGTCATCAGTTGTCTTCCGCATATCTTGTCTTCAGACAACTTTAAGTCATCTATACTTATTACAGCTGAGAAACTCACCTGACTTTTAAAAAAGAGTTTCAATAAGTCTATTCACCCCCTAGACTTATTCCTGGCGACTTGTGACCTACAAGTGGTATCAGAGAGGTTAGTTCAATTTTTACAGAACCAGATCCATATATCATAGGATATATATATATATATATATATATATATATATATATATTAACCTCTCATTTATAATGGAACACATGCAACACATGCACTCTAGAATATCTGTATTTTCTGTTGATGAATATGAACTCTGGAAGATAAGAATGCAGGCACACTTATCATCCATCCACGACGACATGTGGTGCATCATTGTAGACGTTCCTTTCATATTTGAGAAGGACAATTCCCCTGAAGAAATTACAACTGGGAAGCCAGAATATTCTCAAGAAGAGGACGGAGCTGACCCCTGAAGAAAGGAAGCTGGCCAATCTTGACAACCGGGCCAGAGATGTGCTGTACCAGACTCTTTACAAATCAACCATGGTCAATATCAAGAATTATAAAAATGCCAAAGAAATTTGGGATACATTAGCTGTAATGTGTGAGGGAACAGAGCTGCTAAAAGAAAATAAGTTATCAATTGCTACTCAAAAGTTTGACAGCTTCAAAATGAAGAATGGTGAATCAATTGACCAAGTGGACATAAGATTCACTGAGATCATAAATGAAATTAACGCCCTTGGAAAGACCTATGGCAACAGGGAGATGGCCCTAAAAGTTCGAATCAGTACTTCTTTTTATTTCGCGAGTGCCTAAGATCCCTCAACCCCGAATGGAGCATGAAGGCGGTGGCTATGACAGAATCAAAGGATCTCAACAAGATAAAGATCCAGGATCTGTTCTCTGATCTGAAGGCTTATGAATTCCAGCTTCCATGTTCATCATCAACTGAGCCAGCAGAGAAGTGAATAGCATTTGCAGCAGAGTCCCCGGCCAAGACCCTATCTGAAGTTAAACCTCCGAATCCTCTAGATTTTGAGTAAGAGATGACATTCATAATGCAAAGATTTAGCAACATCCAAAAAAACTACTCCAAGTATAAGAACTACAAAGACAATCCAAGGAGGAATTAAAAGGCTGGAAACTGGAAGGTTGAATGCTACAACTATCATAAGACAGGGCATATACAATTTGACTGTCCTGATCTTAAGAAGGATGAAATCAAGAAGGACATGAGCAGAAATGAGGACAAGAGGAAAGCTCTCATCATTGAAGATCAGATCGAAGAGAGAGTAGAATCAAGCCGTGGATTCTTCTCTGATAATGATGATGAATACAGTTTTCTGATGGCCAACCTAGCTGATGAAGAGGTAACCACCAAACCTCAAACTACAGAGGGTTTTAGCTCTGACATGTCTGAAGATATGAATCTTCATGAACCTGTAAATCTGTTATTAAAAGACTTTGAAACCCTTAAATCAGCTCACCAGATTGTGACAGCCGAAAATGCACAGCTGAAAGATGAGAAAGCACAGCTGAAAAATGATTTTGACAAGTTCAGTCAAGAGTCAGCAAAATTTAAAAATACTATATCTGAGCTTGAAAAACAATCTGAAAATTCTTTGAAAAACTCAGCTGAAAATACTGCAGCTGAGATACATAAGCTGACTGTTCAACCTAGTATCATGATTTATCTCATCTAAATCGACCAATATAATTACCAAGATTCAGAAATCTATCTTAGATCGGGTTAAATGAATCAACATCCTTATAGTATGAAGAATCTTAACTAACATCCGAAACTCTTATCAAAATTCCATTGAATCATATATAACATCATCATCTGATTATCCAACATGCTCCTCACATGTAATCATCCAAGAAAAACGAACCACCATCAAAGGGATATGAAAATTACCTGGATTGGATGAACCATGAATAAGAACATTTGACTCCATTTCAAGAATCATGAATAACTTGAAGAACAAGGCTTCAATCCATGCTCTCCATCTTAATCTTGTTAAAGATCATCATCTCATCGTGTTTGGGAACCTCAAGAACCTCCCAAAGCTCTCTCTATCGATTGAAGAAGAAAAAATGGACTAAATGCATCTCAAAACCCGTCTGTCCCCTTATATAGAATACATTACTAGAGTGCGCTAACATCTCATGTTTAGCGTGCGCAACAGCCTTAGCGTGCGCTAACTGACTTTGTTAGCGTGCGCTATCGGGGTCCAGAGGCCACTGTCTGGCTTCGTACATGTGCTTGCATACGTAATGCCCATGCATTAGCATACGTAACTTATACTGTCTAGCATACGCAAGTCCTTTGCCCTTAGCGTGCGCTATCCAAAGTTGACTTACTACAGTATTCAACTACCACTCGTGCCCCCACATGCCGAAAGCATCCGCGATTTCTGGGATTCCTCTAACCGATCTGGAATTAGCATGCGCTCACCATACGGTTTAGCGTGCGCTAGCCCTGCATGACAAACACCCGCTGACCTTATCTGGACACGCGTTACAAGTAGCCGGGTCCACTCGCCGAAAGCCAAGATTCCCTCTGATCTGTTCTGAACTAGCGTGTGCTATCTTTTACCATTAGCGTGCGCTAAACCTGCACGATAGCGTGCGCTAGGAATGCATATTAGCATGCGCTAATAATGCTACACTTAGCCGTTTCCCGCAAATTCTGTCCAACGTCTCGACATACCAAAAATGAACATACGACACACTGAACACAAATAATATTCTCATATGATATACCCAATATCAAAAGTGCGATAACCTGATACACGACATTCTTAATTGTGATTGTCTACCAAATACGACAATTATACTAATACTGACATCTCAGTCCTTCATTATTTTATCCATACTGTACAGATTCCACGCTGTACAACATAACTCGGATAAAATAAGATTAAACAACAGTAGTAGAAATTCTGGATATTACATTCTACACCACTTAAAATAAGTTTCGGCCTCGAAACTTGCAAGCCGTCATAAAAACAAACAAACATACCGTTCAACCCAAAATATCCCAAAACCATCACGACAATGATCAATCATCATCACTATAGAATAACCACAACAGCATACTTACCAATGCGCGAAGTCGCCGATATCCTGAGATACAAGCTAGTGACCTCACTGTAAAGTCTCAATATACTTTACAATCACAATTCCTTGAGTCTCAACAAAATATATCATCTTCGGATGAAACAATCTGCCCGAATCAAATTCTGTCTGCCTGATTACATAATCAGGTCTCAATTCCGATAAGACGAATAATACACAATTCATCTTCGAAACAACTGCCCAAAACGACACGAATCCCGAGACACCGACACAAAATCTGAACGCTCAGATGATCACCAACAATGATCAACCAATAAGTCAATCGAATTTATCATCGACATGATAAATTCCAATATGACCGACCAGAGGTCAAAACACAATCGAGAATATCATCAACATGATAAACTCCAATATGACCAACTAGAACCACAGAAATCGATATACAAACGAATAAAGTTCTCAAAGCGACATGCCAATCACATACAGTGGATCACAATAAACACAACCGACTGTTGAACGAACCTCAATTTTTGCCACTTTTAATCAGTGTATTCATCATCTTCCATTACCATGGTATCGTGGTAGCATATTATCATCAACGAAATCATTCTACTCTATCCGAATTTAAGGTATTTTGGCCTAGAACCCTAACTCCGTCAATTTTGGGGGGTTTTGGATATTTGTCCTTTTAAACTCGAATTGTTCATTTATATTGTTATATTTATTCTCAATTATTGTTAGTTGGTAATGCCCAATCCGTTTCCATCGAGGTAAGTCCGTGAATTGTTGATTCGGGACGGTTTTGTGAAAACCCTCGCCCATATTGGTCATACGTGTATGGTTGTGGTTGGTAATCGGGGTTGTGGGCATATTCCGTTCGGTTATTGATGTCGTTTTAGACTGATTCACGTTAACCCTTCATTTAGGAACGTTCGTGGTCACTCCGGGTCATTCCTAGCCGTCGTTTATTTTCCGTCTCGTCGAAGATGTCTCAGAGGCAAGTAGTTTACATTTGTATGCATATTCTAGTATTTGATTTATGGCTTCTCATGTATGTTGTGGATGTGAATGTGTATGTTTGCCCAGGGATGGTCCGACAGGGCCTCTGGGGATACGTAGTGCCGTGTGTATGCATATCGTGAACTGGTATTAACCACCCAAGGATGGTCCGATGGGGTCTCTGCGGGGTGCGGTGGCCGTGAGTGTCATACCAACGGTTAACCTTTGAAATGTTTTGTTGGAGAACTATGTTTCGTGCTTGTGCACCGTAATATTCCAGAATATAAAGGTTTTCTAAAATGATTTTGGCGCATATTTCATCTGATTAGAATGATAGTTCAAATGGATTGTACTTGCACTAGATGTTGTCGCTAACCCCTTAAATGGGGGAAATACTTTTGTATTTCAGGTACAGGTCATGGAGGCGAACGAGTATGCAGACAGTACGAGGATGATGGGCAAGGGTGATTCTGTTCAATGATCATGTTTGGCGTCTAGTCTTTAATTTTATTAATTATGTCATTTCTTTCAGTACTCGATTACTTTCTTCTTTTGGGCTTGTAATTGTTGTGTACCCGATTTGGGAATGGTTATCATGTTGAATTTTACTGTTGGGTTCAGTCTATTTATTTGTGAATGTCTTAAATTATGGAATCGTTTGTATGTTGATGATGTTTTTCGTCAGTCTTGATGTCAAGTTGTGCGTTAGCCTGGTGGATTCCAAAGGGTTGGATCCACGGCGCTGTAATATACCCTAAATGTCTTGGGGGTATTACACTATATGTCATTAATTTGCACCTTCCATGTATAAACATAAATCGCTTAACTTTTAGTCTAAACCTAAAAAGAGCAAAGAACCTTTAAGCATAAACCAAACATACCTGTGGCATCTACGGTTAGGTCATGTAAACCTTAGAAGAATTCAAAGATTGGCAGATGATGGCCCATTGTATAAACTCCAAGTTGAGTTATTTCCAATTTGCGAATCCTGTCTCGAAGTTAAAATAACCAAAAAGGTTTTGAAAACTAAGGGAAACCGTGCTCAGTATGTGCTAGAATTGGTTCATAAGGATGTATATGGTCCAGTGAACATCCAGGCTAGGGGGATTTTGAATACTTTATCATGTTTATAGTTGATTATTCAAGATATGGATATATCTATTTGATGCGATGTAAGTCTGAAGCTTTGACAAGTTCAGAGATTTCAAGGCTGAAACAGAGAAGCATTATGGGAACAGTATCAAGTCACTACGATCTGATCGTAGTGGCGAATACCTTAGTAGAGAGTTTTTGGATTTCTTGGCAAATGAGGGGATCATGTCACAACTCACTGCGCCGGGAACCCCATAACAAAAGGATGGTGCTGAGAGAAGGAACAATACTCTTTTAGAAATGGTTAGATCAATGATGAATTACTCAGATTTACCTATTTCGTTCTAGAGGTATGCCTTGGAAACCTCGGCGTACATACGAAGCCCGGTGCCTTCAAAATAAATTCCAAAAATACCCACAGAACTGTGAACTGGGGGAAATCCCAGTCTATGACATGTTCCGATTTGGGGTACTCCAACGCATGTGCTGAATAAGAATGCTGATAAGTTGGCATCTCGAGGTACAAGTGTTTGTCGGATACCATAAGGGAACGAAAGGTGGCTTGTTATATAGTTCCCAGGATCAGAAGGTCATTGTTAGCACCAATGCCCGATTCCTGCAAGAGGATTCTGTGAGTATTGACAAGCCCATGAACGAAATAATTCTATAAGAGTTGAGGGGCGAGACTCCATCTATACTAATCGTGCAAGCACCAACTCAGGATTTTCCTCGTCATAGTGGGAGGCTTGTTCATCAACCAGAACAATTTATAGGCGTGGGAAGTCTTGAGACTCAATCCCAAAGGAAGATGAATCAGATCCCTAAACGTACAAAGAGGTAATCCAAGATAAAAACGCTGACTCCTGGAAAATAGTAATGGAATCAGAAATGGATCTATGGATTCCAATCAAGTATGGGAGCTAGTAGAACCACTTGATAGGGTACAATCCATTGGGAGTAAGTGGGTCTACAAGCGAAATAAAGGAGGCGACGGGAAGGTTGAAACCTATAAAGCAAGGCTTGTAGCGAAATGTTACACTCAGAAGGAGGGCATCGATTGCGATGAAACCTTTTTGCCGGTAGACATGCTTAAGTCAATCCGGACTTTTTTAGCTATAGTTGCGCATTTGGATCTAGAGATTTGGCAAATGGATGTCAAGACTACATTCTTGAATGGAAGTATAGACAAGGGGATATACATGTGCCAACCAGAGGGATTAATTGCTGAAGAAGAAGAGTACTTAGTGTGCAAGCTTAAGAGATCCATTTATGGACTTAAGCAAGCATCTAGATCTTGAAACACTCGATTGACGAGGTTGTCCAATCACATTTATTCGTCCAATATCCAAGTAAGAGTTGTGTATATAAGAGATGTGATGGAATGTTTCTTGTATTGTACGTAGATGATATCCTTATGATTGGAATTTGAAGGAATTATCGGACGTACGGGCATGACTATTTGAGTAGTTCGATGTGAAGGATTTGGGAGAAGCGGGGCACATCCTTGGGATCAGGATCTTTCATGATGGGAAGAAAAGGATATTGTACTTATCTTGGACATCCTATATCGATACAATGCTAAAGCGGTTTAATGGAGAATTCCAAAAAAAGATTTTCTACCTTACAGACATGGAATTCAACTATATAAGAATATGTGTCATAAGACACAAAAGGAGATAGATGACATAAATCTGGTCCCTTATCCCTCAGTTGTGGGAAACCTCATGTATATTATGGTTTGCACTAGACCAGATATCTATAATGCTGTAGGCATATGGCTGCTAGATATACTCGAACCCTGGACCTGGATACTGGATTGCTGTCAAGCACATACTCATGTACATGAGAAGGACTAAGGATCATATGCTAGTATATCAATCTGGGGACCTATGTTCAGTGGGTTACACTGACTCAGATTTTTCGTCAGACAAAGAAAAGTCCAAGTCTACTTCTGGTTATGTGTTTACTATGGGAGGTGAAGCCATTAGTTAGAAGAGTGTGAAGCATAAATGCATCTCGGACACTACAATGGAAGTCGAGTACATGGCAGCCTCTCAGGTAGTCAAAGAGTGCTGGAAAATTTTATTCCAAATATTCATTATCGAGTTTTGATGATTAGTTGTTAAACAAAGAAAAACAATAAGGAAGAAAAACAAAACAACAAAGTCAACCAAGCTGGGCAAAATTCACCTGATCAGACAGCGAATGCAAAGTTACCTGATCAGATGGGAATGCAAAGTTATCTGATCAGACGAGTTAGAAAAGCTACCTGTAGTCAGAAAAGTCGACTGCAGATAACATGCTTAATGCACGTTATATGCATTATATAGTGCACACTATCAAAGGTGCTTAACGTACGTAACATAAAGTTGTTAACGTACGTAATGAAGTATTTCAGAATTCAAACAAGACACCTATTGGAAGATTCCGGGTCAAAGTCAAGCTTACAACGGAGTTTGACAAAATTGGGCAATGGATGTATTGTATGATTAACGCACGCTACGAGGAAGGAATAGCGTACGCTACTGAACGTAGTTAACTACGTAATGAAGGATGACAACGTACGTAATGAAAGAAACGAAAGCTACTGGACTAATCTGCATTGAGCTTAACGTACGTAACATTATGTTGTTTAGGTACGTAACACACTTAATGTACGCCATAGAAGAAGTGTAACGTACGCTAAAGAGTCATGGAAGAATGACAAGAAAAATAAGAATACATGAATCAAGTCGAAAGTCGAAAAGAAAAGAAAAGAAGAAGTTTGAAAAATAAGAAGAAATTGAAAAGGCAAAAAGAAAACATGGGAGTCGGAAACTAACGAAATGGACAAAGTCGAAAACTTTGATCTAAATATATATATATATATATATATATATATTATATTTTACAGGTTTATCCCGTTCAAGAGTGTTGTGTTGTAATCATCAAAAATAGGGAAATTGTTGGAATATTTTATTCCAAATATTCATTATCGAGTTTTGATGATTAGTTGTTAAACAAAGAAAAACAACAAGGAAGAAAAACAAAACAACAAAGTCAACCAAGCTGGGCAAAAGTCACCTGATCAGACAGGGAATGCAAAGTTACCTGATCAGACGAGTCAGAAAAGCTACATGTAGTCAGAAAAGTCAATTGCAGATAACATGCTTAACGCACGCTATATGCATTGTATAGCACACGCTATCGAAGGTGCTTAATGTATGTAACACAAAGTTGTTAACGTACGTAATGAAGTATTTCAGAATTCAAACAAGACACCTGTTGGAAGAATCCGGGTCAAATTCAAGCTTATAACGGACAGTTTGACAAAAGCAGGCAATGGATATATTGTGTCATTAATGCACGCTACGAGGAAGGAATAATGTACGCTACTGAACATAGTTAACGTACGTAATGAAGGATGACAACATACATAATGAAAGAAACAAAAGCTACTGGACTAATTTGCATTGAGCTTAACATACGTAACATTATGTTGTTAATGTACGTAACACACTTGACGTACGCTACAAAAGAAGCGTAACGTACGCTAAAGAGTCAGAAGAGGCTAACGGCTAGTTGGAGGAAAATGCCTATAAATACGAAACTATTTGGTATCAATCTACACAACAACCTTGAGCAAATCATCTATACTTTTGATATCATTGTAAATATTCTTGTTGTTGTATTTGAGCTTATATTGATAAGTGTTTGAGTGTTATACACGAAAACATACACGAGAGGAAAAAGAAAGGATAAGATTGGATGTTATTAGGATCAAGGATCCGGAATTTTTAGAATCGCAATATATATCCACGTGAGGTTTGTCTAGTACCCATAGAAAGCTAGATAGGTTGATTCCTTGTCCGATAGAAAGGGAAAACGGTTTAACTTGGACCGACAAAAAGACAAGTGTGTGAAGGGTTTATCTCGGACCGATAGAATACGAGATTGTAATGGTAGTACCTCGACTGATAGAAGAGAGGTGCAGAGGTTGATCTTTAGCCTATAGAAAAAAATACGAAAAGAGAACGTAGGCACGTTTGGCCGAACCTCTATAAATCTTGTGTCATTTATTTTCCGTATATTTAAATACGCTTCCGCACAATAGCGCATATACCGAATATTGCTACAACAAAGAGGCGGTATGGCTCAAGTACTTCCTGCAGGACATAGATGTAATTCCCGTTTCCAAAGGGTATTCCAGTTTACTGTGATAATACCGGTGCAACCGCAAAATTCGATGGAACCACGAGACCATAAGGCAAGTAAACATATCAACCGCAAGTACCATATCATACGACACTTTATAAAGGAATGAGACATAGTTGTAGCCAGAATTGCATAGAAAGATAATCCTGCTGATCCTTTCACGAAAGGCTTACCCTCAAACTTAATAGTTGATCAAATTAATACTGACTAAATTAAATTTTCAATAAAAATAAGACTATTAGTCCGGTGTTGCAAAACACCCCTGGGTGAAAATACACAATGACTTTAAATTTATTTAGGTCCAACAATCGGTGAGCCTCACTTAATATCAATGAGGGACCTAAGTTTACAGATAAATATAATTAATTCACGTTAATAATTACCCTAATTAGATTTTCAAATAAAAATGAAACTATTTTATTAGACTAATTTAACTCTCAAATTAAATTTCTTAATAGAAATAAAATTATTAAACTCATGCTGCTATTTGGTTGGAGAAATATACATTGATTATAAGTGTTTTTCTAAGTTCTCCGGTTAGTTGGATCTCATCTAAAGCTTATGTAGAATCTATAATTTTAGATAGATATGATTGGTAAGATATTAATTTCTCAATAAAAAAATAAAATTATTTATTGGCCAACTTAAAAATTGACCAAATTAATATTGATTTGTTAGGCCTGAGTAGAAAAACTATTTTGCCAAATTAAATTTTCCAATAAAAAGAAAACTCTTAAACTAACGGTGGAAAATAACTATAAGATGGAAACATACGTACTAATTTACGTATTTATTTAGGTCATTCGATCGATGAAGTCTCGTCTTAAACCGATGTGGCGTTTAAAATTTTAAATAAATACTAATAATATAATTGGCGAAATTAAAATTTAAATAATAATAAAACTATTTATTGCCTAACCTAATGATTGGCAAAATTAATATTTGCCAAATTAATTAATCCAATAAAAGTAAATTTATTCAATTCGTGGTGCAGAATAATTATGGATAAAAATACACATTGATTCTCAAAATTTATTTATGTTTCAATTGACAGAGTCTCACTTAAAGCGAAGAGATTCAAAATCTTTAGGATTAACGCAAATTCAATAATTGATCAAATAAGCTTCTTCAATAAGAAATAAAATTTATTTATTTGGTCAACTTAATAATTTTTAATATTAATATCGACCAAATTAAATTTCTTAATTAAAATAAAACTATTAACTATTAGTGAAAATAGTTCGGGAGTAGACAAATACACATTGATTCTAAGAATTTATTTAGGTTCTTCAATCGGTGAATATTCATCGAAAATCAGAGTGAGGTACAGATTTTAGACAAGTAGGATTATTGCAAAATTTAGTAATTGGCCAAATTGAATTCCCCAAAAAATTAAAATTATTTATTTGATAAACTTAATAATTGGCCAAATCAATATTTGCCAAATTAAATTTATCAATAAAAATTAAGTTAAATTAATGTTGCCAAATTAAAATTTTCTAGTAATAATAAACTTTTGAAACTGATGGTGTAAAATAATAAAGGATAGAAAAATACGCATTAATTATAAATATTTTTTAGCTTCTCCAATCGGTAGTGTTTTTATTCAAGATTTTATATAAGTAGTATTAATTATGAATTTAATAATTCACCAAATTAAGTTCTTAACAAAACAACTATTTATGTGGCCAATTTAATAATTGGCCAAATTAAGTTTTTTAATAAGAATAAAATTATTAAGCTGGTGGTGCAAGATAATTATGGGTGGAAAATGTACCTTCATTTTAAATATTTATGAATTTTTCAATTGATGGGGTCTTGTTAAAGTCGATGGGGTATTCATGATTTCAGATAAATAAGATTAATATAGATTTAATACTTGGCCAATTTGAATTTTTAATAAAATTATAACAATTTAATAATTGACCAAGTTAATATTGCAAAGTTATAGAAAAATACAAATTTATTCTAAGTCTTTATTTAGGTTCTCTAGTCTAGAGTCTCATTTAAAATCTATATAAGATTCAAAATTTTAGATAAATGGGATAATATAAATTTAGTAATTGGCCAGAATAAATTCTCCAATAAAAAT
This sequence comes from Orobanche coerulescens, assembly GCA_033398695.1. Taxonomy (NCBI): domain Eukaryota; kingdom Viridiplantae; phylum Streptophyta; class Magnoliopsida; order Lamiales; family Orobanchaceae; genus Orobanche; species Orobanche coerulescens. The sequence continues at coordinate 79,481,342 of CM065818.1, read as the reverse complement.
TAAAATTACTTATTTGACCAACTTAATAATATTTGCCAATCCATATGTGGGAATAAATTTTTTAATACCAAATCATAAAATTGATAAGTTTTATATCCTCATTCATAAAACTATAAGTTTTTAGTACCATTTTGATTAAAAAGACTAAAATGTCCTCTTTTATTGTAATGTTGATTTTTCCCTTTTTTTATTTTATTTAATTTAAAATATTTTTCTTCTCTTTTTTCTTTTTTACTTTCCTTATCTGCTTCGATCGCTATTAATGTCCAACAACCAAAATTTAACTACAACATATACATCAAAACAACACAACCATTTTTGACAAAGGGTCTCTCAAAAATCTTATAAAAATCACAAGATTATTCGAAAAGAAAAGTTGACGTTCAAATAGGAGTTCATATGTCGTGCTTCAGGGTTCTTAAAGAAGGTATGCATCAGTATTTGACCGCTGGATTTTTTTTCCAGACCAGTTCTTACGGACACGATCGCTGCACACGATGGGAAGCCACCATGTGCAACGATCGTGTGCAACGGTCGTGTCCAACGACCCTGGCATCGTGCGCACAACTAACGTGTTCATGATCGTTTAACACGATCGTCTATAATTGTGCGCAGCGATCGTGTTCATGGCTAGAAACTTGCACACGATCGCTGCACACGGTAGCATACGACCGTGTGCATCGGTCGTGTCCAAGGCAGACCGTTTTATAATATTGTTCACTCAGTTTTCTGAATAGTTATTCATCTTTTTTTAATCAGATGTCGTGGCAGCATATTTTGATATATCACGGTGGTCATTGGGAGCGATCGACAAATGTAGATGGGGACTCCTTTTTTGTCTGCATCGACACGAGCAAATTTAGTCGTGCAAACCTCGTGGGGGTTATCAGAGAGGGTTTGGGTGGTCCAAATGATTCCGATTACAAATTATGGTACTTGACACACATGGACAAGGGAAACAAAGTAAAAGTTCTATTACGGGCCGATACCGAGATACTTCGATTACTAGTAGAATACAAGGAGGATCCTGAGGTCTATGTTGAGAACGGCAGCTCCTCCACTCCCGAGGTTAATATGGGATGTAGCAGCTCGAGAGTCGATCCCGACAACATAAATTATGACATGCCTTCCAAAGATTATCAATACGAGGAAGATGAGGAGGTGCATACATCCGAAGATGAAGATTGTTGTAAAGTCTTGCTTGAGTCACTATCTGTGGAATTTCTTGCTTGGGTTCGCCAACCGGCCCAAATAGATAGGATTATGAGTCGTCGAAACTTCTCATTCGTCCATCAATCTGTGAGCGAGCATGAGCATCTACAATAAATGCGTAAGTGGATCATTCCATTTTCGGACCCCGGTAGTGCCGGGACTTTGGGTTGGGTCGAGCAGCCTCCACCGGTCACCGGTCAGCTAGAGGTGGGGTCCACCTTTCGGTCCAAGACAGAGATGAGGATAATTGTAGGAATGTATCATTTATAAAACATGCTATAGTGTATCACTGATCGTTCCACCGATAAACGTATAGTGTTTGTCTATAAGAGTGGGTGAAAAAATTGTCAGTTTAGGTTGTGTGCTATTGAGGGTGCAACTATTTGGAGAATTACTAAGTTGACCTTGGAGCACAGTTGTCACCCTGATTTGACCCGTGCTGCCACACGATCGGTCACTTCTGAGGTTGCCGCCCATTATTTTGCTAAAAGATTGACCAGTGAGGGGGTCACTTTGAGGCCAATGGAGATGATTGCAGAGATGTGTAGGGAGTACGGCATTGACATGCTATACAGTTTTGCTCTCCGGACGAGGAATATAGTGATAGAAAATACATATGGCGGCTTTGATGAGTCGTATCAGAGGCTCCCATCTTATCTGTATTTGTTAAAACAGCGTAATCCAGGGATAATTTATGATTTGCAGACGACTCGTGAGGGAGTGTTTTGCCAAATTTTCGTTGCACTCGGACAGAGTATTAGGGCATTTGATACGTGCCTTCGACCCGTGATTATAGTTGATGGGACCCACCTGAAGGGAAGGAATAAAAGAACTCTATTTGCGGCCGTCACATTTGACGGGAACGAGCATGTATTTCCTCTTGCAGTTGGTCTCGGTCTGATAGAGAACGACGAGTCATGGACTTATTTTCTGTATAACCTGCGCAGATGCTACAATCCGATGGAAGATTTACTGATTGTGAGTGACCAACATAAGAGCATTCAGAATGCTGTTCGATCTGTCTATCCGAATGCATTCCACGGGTTGTGCTATCACCATCGTGTGAAAGGCAGGAGGCTTTGATCTTCTTGCCCACGATGGCACATACGATCGACGACCGTCATGTGAAAACCATCGTGCCCACGAAAGACCATCGTGCACACGATGGTGTCATCTTCTTCAGCACCATCGTGAGATGATGAACAACCGTCGTGGAACGATCGTGTGTGAATGAAAATGCACTAACCGTCGGCTCATTGACGAATTCCTCTTCAGATGGAGTGTCACTAGCGTGTGAGGAACTTCTGGCGTCTTCAGCTTCTCTGTCATAGTCGGAGTTCAACATCTTCTGGCCGGCGAAAGGGTTTCACGATAGGGGTTTTTGGTTCTACGAGAAATGCAGCGAGAGAGTTTTTTTGCAAGAGAGAGAAATATTCAGTTGTCGGACCGTTTAGATTATTATTGTTTGCTTTTAATAATTTTCTCTTTTTATGTTTTTTATCTTTTAGTGGTAGACTTTAAGCGTAATAATGTCTTTTAACACATTTTGGTATCAAAACTTATAGTTTTATGTATGGTGATATATAACTTATTAGTTTTATACTTTGGTACTATAAAGAGAGATCCGATAACAAATTACAGAAAATATATATTGGTTACAAGTATTTATTAGGTACTCCAATATGTGGTTATATAAAACTGATGTGATATTCAGGATTTAGATAATAGGATTAATATAAATTTATAGTTAGCTAAATTAAATTTCTCACTAAAAATCAAACTATTTATTTGTGCAACTTAAGATACGACCAAATTAAACACAATAAAACTAAACTATTAAAGTGGCATGTGAAATAATTATGGGTGGAAAATACACATTGAATTTCAAGTATTCATTAGGTTCCACATCAATAGAGTTCCATTTTAAATCGATGTGGAATTCAAGATTTTAAATATATATGAATCCAAAATTAAGAAAATGTCACATAAGGCTCCGAATTCATAATGTTCTCTCTCTCTCTCTCTCTCTCTCTCTCTCTATATATATATATATATATATATATATATATATATATATATATACCCATTATATATTGTAATATTCGCATTTTTTCCTTTTTTCGGTATTTTATTTTGGTATATTTTCATTTTTAGTGACTTGTTTGTAACCATATTGATATTTCGAGAATATTTAATACTGGACTTTTTGTCATCTGAGCTTGTTTCGGACTTATTTTACTCAATTCCATGTTTAATGTCATTTCCGAAGCTATTTCGTTCGATTCTCGTAATCATTGTTCGGAACCATCGTCTCAGGGTTGCCGCAGATCCATCTCATGTTATTATGCGTGTTGTGAGCTTTCGTATGTCATTTCGATCATGTATCGTGTGTTTCGGATGTTTTGGGTCGTTTTGTCAATTCCTAAAGTTTTGGGGCGATTACTAACGTTGTAGTTTTCCGAACCCTTTGATAGTCGGAATCGTGTTTTCTTTTAGTGCTTTGGTTCTGACTCGATCTTATTGTTCATGTGTCTTCTTCGGCCCGTTGTTTGGTGTCGGATGCGCGTTGTTTTCATCCGAGATGGAATTTGTTGTTTTCCATGTTTAGGTGCTATCTATACTGCTGTCTGCACCAACTAGCGCGTGCTATTCCTGTTGTCTAGCGCACTCTAGTGTCGTTGAGTAGCACACGCTACGTTCATTTTGTAGCGCGTGCTAATGACTCAAGCACAGCAGTGACAGTGGGTTGTTTCTGCTCTCTGCTCTCTGGACGAGCAGTTTAGCACACTAAAATTTTATATTAGCACACAATACGGTTTGGACTTAGCGCACGCTGGATGACCGGTAGCGCGCACTAACTCGGTAGTCCAGACTGGGCAGAATATTTCTAGACTCGGTCTGGTGTCCAAGTAGCGCACGCTATGGCCTGATAGCGCGCGCTATCGAGGGCTGTTTACGCACGCTATTCTCTGGTAGCGCACGCTAACTATGGATCGTTAGCGCACGCTAAGCTCTCTGGTTATATAAACCAGAGAGTTGACCCAGATTCACCTCATTATTCATTTCTTCTTCTTCTCCACGGCCGAGCGACCCTTTAGGCGATTCGGAGGCGATTTCTTCTTCCAATCACTTCATATATCATTTTCCTTGAGTTCTTGGTGTATATTAACAACATCTACTTGGATCCTTCATCCTTAATCCAAGGTAATATCCTAGAACCCTATTTTGGGAAATTTGGGAGCTTTTGAGTTTTTGTCCGATTCGTTCCATATTGTTGATTAATCCATGATGTATATGGATAATTTTGGTGGTATTCTTGTTTTCCCTACGAGCTCATAGTAAGTTTCGTGATATTTGTGAAATCGAGAGCATTCGGTTGCGATCCTTCCTCGTCATTGTTTTTGTACAAACTTACATGAATCGTAGGTGAGGTTTCGGGTGTTTTCCGTTATTGTTATTCTTGTTGAATTAGTTGCAATGAAATTTGACGAATCATCTAGGTTCGGTGTGTCAGGTTTCTCGCAACCACGATTGTCCATTTCGTCATTTCGCCGTAATAATCGAAGCAAGTATTCTTAATGAACTTACACTCTTAACATGATAGTATTGCATGAGTGATGTGTGTGTGTGTGTATGCTCAGTACGGGTTAGATCGGCGGAGTCTCGGTAGGGCTCCACAGAGGCATAGATCTAAGAGCTTGGCTTTTAACCACTATGGGTTAGATCCGACGGGGTCTCGGTAGGGTTCCACAGAGGCGTGGATCGACGGTTAATTGTGGTGCATTTTTATAAACATGTTTGGGGTTATGGCGGATGAGTGCTTTTGAACTTTGATTTCATGATTGCATGCATTGACTAATTGTGTAAGATGTAAGTTGTTCATTTGGCCTACTTGTACTAGCATAATTGCTAACCCATTTGGGGGACCCTTTTTGGGGAAATTCATTTAATGAATTTCACGACAGGATCAGTGGAACGAGCGGGCACTGGATCAGTACGAGGATGACGGTCGTGCGTGATAATTGTGCAAACGTAGTGTTTCATCTATTTTCCGTCTTTAAATCATTTTGAAAACTTGTAAACTAATAGAAGTACTCAAGTACTTAGGATCTTTTGATTTGGTGAATTGAAGTGCTTCATACATTATATTTTCGTTGGGTTGTTGTGATGTTGCTTGACCGGTTGAATCAGGTATATTATTGTTTTGCATCTTTATGACGTGGTGTTATTGTGTTGAATCCGTGAGGCAATGAGTGTAGTTGGTCACCTAGCCTAGTGGGTCCCACGTAGGGGGCCACGGCGCTGTAATATACCCTGAATATATTGGGGGTGTTATAGAAAATGGTATCGGAGAACTAGGTTAATGGATACCTAGGCTTGTCGGTTATTTGGGTCTACTCGTGTTTTATTTCTGCACATCATCATCACGCTGCCATTATCTCGGTACTTCTAGTGTTCGTAAGCTTTCCTTACTCGATTCCTTGTTTTATCGTATCGAACTTCTATTTCTTGAACTGTGACTGTTTTTCCACTCGTACTTATCATCGAATTGCTTTTGCTACATCTTATCTTCAGTATGGATGCTGGGAGAGGCCGAGGTAGAGGTCGTGGCCATGGTCGTGGATGCGGTCGGGGACGTCAGGCAGCCAGTGAGGTGGCCACGTCACACAATTCTAGGGTCGGTAGTACTGATGGTCGTCAGAGGTGGTCGTGGACGCAGTCGGGGACGTCGGGCAGCCAGTGAGGCGGCCACGTCACACAATTCTGGGGTCGGTAGTACTGATGGTCGTCAGAGCCATAGTGCTACTCAAGAGGGCGCAACTGGTGTTGATGCCGATCTTGGTGTTGCAGCTTTGAGGCAGCAAATGGTGAACCAAATGGCTGCAATAGCTCAGGTGGTTCAGAACCCGACTCCGGCCCATGCTACTTGGGGCGGAGCAGATCGTTGGCTTCAAGATGTCATCAAGATGCATCTGAAATACCCGAGATCTTTGTTCCAGTTTTGTTGAATTTTTCTTCAGTCGAACGGACTGTTGTCATCCGCGTCCTTGGAATCATGTGCTTGCACTTTGGTTTGTTGAATTTAATAGCCTCTTCATTGTTGTTTTGGATCATAGACGGTGCGTTTGCGTGATCGAGACGTCGTCGAGTCTCTAGCTGGGCAGTCTGAGGGCTGGCTAGGTCGAGTTATGGCTGTAAGGCCTGGCCGATTACGACCGTAAGACACCCGTATAACCTGGCCTAGGAGGACTCGGTTACGGCCGTAAGGGTCATCCAGTTACGTCCATAAAGCTTCGTTACGGCCGCTAGGCATTGGCCGATTACGGCCGTAATGCGTCGGCAGATTTCGGGCAGTAGCCCTGGGGACCCGGTTACAGCCTTAAGGCTGCATCGAGTACGGTCGTAAGGCGCACTCATTACGCATGTAAGGCAACATCCGTTATGTATGTAAATGGAGTTGACCGAGTTACGACGGTAAGGCACTTCCGGTTACGGCCGTAACGTTGTCGGTCATATATAAGCCTAGCGACGGGCCATACCTCATTTCCTTGTGTTTTCTTCTTCTCGTGGCGGATCACGGACGTGTGCGATGGGGAGTGGCGTTCTTGGCCGATTCTACTCATTCCCAAGGCGTTTTGGAAGGCCTTTGTTGATTCGATCACCATCAAATCCTTGTTCTTCGCTGAATCGAGGTAATTCTTCCGTAGAACCCTAGTTGTGTTAATCTTTGGGGGTTTTCTTCGTGATTCGTTGATTTTGTCCGATATTGATGAATTTTTCATTGTAATCTCGTTGTATTGGTCATGATCTTCGAATTTTGTAACTCGTTTATCGATTTTTATCACCCGGGACTTGATTCTCGATTTCCTCGAAGAAACCCTCGGATTCTTGATGTTTTTCGAGTTGACTCGGATTCCGTTTAGCGTTATTGATTCGTGGTGATATTATTTTTGTAGTTTTTGTGGAGTTGTCGAGTTCTTGGTTGTTCTTGGAAGTTCGAGGGCTACCCGACCGTGTCCGTTCGTTGTTCCGTTGCTCGTGGTATCGAGGCAAGTATCTTGCCCATACATTTCGTGTTTCGTAGACGTGATAGTTGGCAATTGATTATATTTGGAATTTTAATGTTTTAATGAACTTTCAAAAAGGATTGATATATTCTCGATAAAGGTTTTCCTTCGAAGATAACTCGTATGCTTTGTGAATAAATGTGATTTCTGAATATGTGCATTAGTGTTTTATGATGGAAGGTGTTGTGATTGTATTACGTGATTATAGTAGACTCTTTTCCACTGGTCGAGGATTATGTATTGATACGTGTACTCGTTCGGTAAATATATGATGTTGTGTGACATCAGTTGTGTATATATGTCGGATGAAGTGGCCATTCTAGCAAGTACTTTACATTTGTTTGCATATTCTAGTATTTGAATTATGGCTTCCCATGGATGTGGCTGTGTGTTCACCCAGGGACGGTCCGACGGGGCCTCTGGGGGTACGTAGTGTCGTGTGTGTGCGTATCGCGAACTAGTTTAACCACCCAGGGATGGTCCGATGGGGCCTCTAAGGGGTGAGGTGGCCATGAATCTCCTACCAACAGTTAACCTTTGAAATGTTTTTTTGGAGAACTTTGATTTTGGCGCATACTTCATCTGATTAGAGTGGCAGTTCAAATGGCATTTTACTTGGCTGGAATGGCACCAGAAAATGTGTTCTGTGTGATCCGTCTATTGGTTGCGATGTTTTGGTATGGATACGTGAGTCCTGTGGTTGCTCCGTGCATTGTAGATTTGTGGTGTGTCGAGTTCAAAAACATGATTAAGTTGCAGAGTTGTGCTCTCTGATGTCGTTCTGTGAGACTATTGTCATGGTAATATTTGACATTGTGTAGTTTCCGTCGGGTTATTCTTTAGAGTATGTGATGTGGATGATTGGTTCGTAGACCCCGTGGTCTGTGACCGGATTTATATTTTGGAAAATAAACTTTGGTTTATACCCTAAGTGGTTTTTGATAAGTTAAGATTTATTCAATTCCTAATGTTTTCTCCCGAGATCGTAAAATATTTTGTAAGATGTACATTGGGTTTATTTCCTACCTTTCACGATTTGAACTATTTGATCATGTGATTTATCTCGGGAAGTATGTTCACGATTATTATGTTCTTTAAGTATGTTGTGTATGTTTTGTATTCGTATTTTATATTTGCACTAGCAAAAAAGTGGAGTTTTGCTAACCCCCGAGTATTCGGTGGGTGGATGTCTGTATTGTGTCCAGGTACTTACAGGTTGCTGGGGAGCGAATCACAGGATCGGTATGAAAGATGATGGAAGACGATGATACTAACCACATGAAGACCAGTCGTTCAGTATTTTGGTAGGGTTTTGTTGTTTGTCTCTCTGTTGTGTTATTCTCTTGTTTTAGGGGAATGTTGATGTATGTTAACCCTTGCGTGAGTATGAGTTGTGAGAAAGAGTTATATATGCTTGATGTGTATGTTGTGGTAAAAGACCAAATCGGTCTAGTGGTTCGTTAGTAGCCATGTTGACATGTATTGATATGTTGTGTTTTCTGTATTTAGCCTGGTACATCCTTGTGGAGAGGGTCTGCGGCGCTGTAATATTCCCGAGTGGTTTGGGGGTGTTACAGAATATGGTATCGGAGATTTAGGTTGCGGAAACCTAGGCCGTCGGGTCGAGTTGTGTGTTGTCGGGTCTTGTCTTGTCAGATTTTGTCTGACTGTGTTGTGGCGCGACGCATCGTCTGAGATGTCGGTCGTGATTAGTATCGAGGTACAACCATCATCTTCTTGCGATTTGTGGATGTAAGTCTCCCTACTTTGCTATGACTCGTGTTATACGAGCTTGTGTGATTTTGTGTTATCATGTGGAGTTTAAACGTGACCCGGCAGCCTACAGCAACGCCCTCGGCCGCCTATAGGACCCACTCGGCACTGACCCTGAGGCCTACAGCAACGCTCGGCCGGATACAGCAACGCACTCGGCCGCCTACAGGACCCGCTCGGCACTGACTCGACAGCCTACAACAACGCTCGGCCACTGTCAGGCAGCTGTATGGTATATAGTCCAACGATTGCATAAAACTCATTTTTGGGAAGATTTCTAAAATCCTGTTATTCCTGATCTATATATTATTAATATAAATCATATTTCCAAGAAAAAACTGATTTATACCATAACATAAAATCACGGAAAAACAACACTACGACGAACAATAAAATACCTATGATTATCAAAGTGATTCTAAATCACAAAACAAGCATTCCAAATGCTAAAATATCGTATATACGATCTCAAGACCTCGCTCCGATACCACTTTTGGGATTTGGTGCCTAAAAAGAAGGCCCAACAGAAGTGGTAAAATGAAAATTAATTCGATCCGAATCCCTACGAGGATCGGTCGAGCTACGCATATATTTATATAAAATAAACAAAGGAAGATTCGAAATCATACCCTCGTAGTCCGTTGATTATATGACGTTCTTCTCTTAAGCTATTCCCCAAGCTACGATCCAAAGTGCTCCAAGCCCTTGGATGATCCAATGCCAAAAATACCGCGACTCTACCTGCAACGCACTGGAGAAACGAACGAGATGACTATCACCTTGCTATCCTCTAAGGATACGGCTAGAGCTTGATGATGAAGCTTTCGATTATAACACTCTAAGTGTATATTTTATTTCTCTCTTTGATTTCTTGATTTTTCTCCAAGAATTACCAAGAAGAAATGAGGAAGAAGATGAAGACGATTGAGAAAACTATTTTCTCTCTCTCTCACTTGCTATTCACGGTTGGAATGGGTAAGGAAGAAGTGATGAGAGTCTTCATCTTATTCTACATAATATCCTCCCCAAATCAAGACCAAATCATTAATATGAATTAATTAAAGTATCTTGTCCCCTTGAGACTTCAAGTCATCCACCAACATGTGGAGACAATGACCAAAGGAAATGGGAAGGAAAAGGGGGCGGCCATCTAGAAGGAATTTTAAGAGTTCAGTTCGTTCTGGACTCCCGTGAGTCTAAATAGATAAACTCTGATTCCATTCTGATGTATTTATATCGATTAATTAATCCAATTAATTAATCATATCAAATATATAATGACATAATTAATTTCTCCAAGAGATAATTATATTCATGAATTAAATTAATCACCCGGTAATTTATTTAATTCATTAGACCGTAAATTAGTTTATCCAATTAATCAATTTAGACATCCAATGTCCGAAATTAGATATCCAATATCTAATATTAATAATGAGAGATTAAGCTAGATTCATTCCGTCGTCAATCATATTGCGCGACTCGGTAGGTTCGTCTCAGTCAGCAATGGGAGGAACCAAAGAGTAGTAGCACCACCTAGCCAGCCTAGCGGCCTACACTGTACCCCAACTGAGAACGAATGATTGGGATCATTCAAGAACCATTCTGTCGTGAATACCAGTATACGTATAAACCCTTCTTTCAAATGTCCCGATCAAGATATAGGGTCGTGGTCACTCAAACCCTATCTGTTCTTGACGCTATGCATGCATTAATGCAAATCGAGATCATCAAGCTCTCGTGTATCTAATAAAACTAGATCCAACGCTTTGGACAAACACTTATGATCTCATCTGCTAATAACTGCATAGGGCATATAACCCGTTCACTAACAGGAGAAAGAATTCTATCTTGGTATTCAGTAGGACCTGCTACTTGCCCATTAAGATGGACGTCGAGGTTTACCCCCACCTCCCGATTTATAGGGTCGAACTACTCTAATGAAAATCTTGACGTCACAAGCACATCCCTACTAAATCCTCAAGTCGAAGGTTCACGAATATCTATCACAACCTTTCGATTCCGTCATTGACTGTCCTGGAGTGAAATCCATGCGACGAATCGAGGTGAATCGGTTCGAGTATACTAATCCAATTAGCATACCTATAACGTGTGCTCCCACTAACCATTAGTGTTTGACAGGCACTCTCCATGTCAAAGAACACGTCATACAAGTCTTTACATAAACTTAACGCTCAGTCAAGTTTCATCGACTTGCGAATGATTAAGTATTCGAGCTATAGACCTTTCCAGTGCTGACCCCCTTATCCAATAAGGAGTGGAACGTTTTGCTCTCAAATAAACGGACTAGTTTCTATATATATATTTACGAGTTAGGAATGCTAGTAACTACCAGTAAATAAATAAACATCCATTGCCTTATATTAATGATTTACATAATTACAAGTACAATGCCCTCACTCAACATCCTCTGAGTGGCATTCGAGGGCATACTCCTAACAACTACATGTCTGGGATCACCTGCACCACCTTAAAGGATTATCAGAGTAGAGCTTTTGCATATGATATGTCTTTGACGGCCAAGGACGCGGCTCGTGAGAGCAAGAAACAGAAGTCTGTCGGAAATTTTTCGGGCCACATGGGTGGAGGTCAGCAGAAATCTCAGTCTGCTAATTTTCCCACTGGTGGTGGTCCAGCTCGTTCTAGTGGGGGTTTTCGTGGGGCTGCCAGTACTTCTTCCCGTGATGTGAAGTGTTTTAACTATGGCCGATCAGGCCACATCAGTCGAACTTGTCTGAGTCCTTTACTGACGTGTAATCGGTGTGGCCAGCCGGGCCATAAGGCTACTTTCTGTGCTGAGAGAAAGAGAAATCGTGGTGCCCAGACTTCCTTCCCAATGCCTAGGGATCCGAGTGTAATATCCGGATTTATTATTGAGTATCTCATTTGTATTTGAGCCATGTCGGAATTATGATATCGATAATTAGAGTATGATATTTCTCACATTTGTATCTTTGTACATGAGTATAGCAGCATGCAAATTTTCTCATGCAAACTCGTGATAGCACACGCTAAGAATGTAGCTTAATGTGCGCTATCGGCTAAAACTAGCGCACGCTACAAATGAAGATTTGCGTGTGCTAGGCAGTCAATTATTGAGCTAGACGGCTAGCACATGCGCCAGCCGGACGTGGGTCTGGATAAGATTCCCGCGGGCGAACCTGGACAGATTTGGAGTCAACGCTAGTTAGCATGCTCTAAGGATTTTGCGATAGCGTGCGCTAATTAACGTACGTACAGAAATGTTATAAATGGGACAGCAACCCATTTTACTTAGTTTACATTTCCTTCACTCGTCCTTCGTTCTTGAGAGACCAGAGAGCATTATATCCTCCTTAAACACTTAGACCACCTCTACTTGATTCATTAAAGATTGGATATCACTTGTGATTGATCATTGAAGTGGAGTAGCACCTTGGATTGGCATACAAACAATCGGAGTTGGATTCTACATTTTTAGCTCAGTGATTTCTTCATCTTAAGGTATGTTAATTCTATCTCCAGCCTTAGATTCATGTTCTGAAGAATAAAGATGATCATGCTATCAAGATATTGAGTTTCATTGATGATATCTTCAAACAAACATCATGTTTAGAAGTCGGAATGATTATGCTTATAATATCGTTGTTGATACATCGTAGTTGGAATTGTTAGTTCACCTTTAAGATGAAGTCTGAATGTATAAATGACAATGAAATCTAGTGCATCAACTTGAGATCACGAACTTCACATGAGAATGATAATCGAGTTGGATATAAGAGTTGTGAGGATATTCATTTACTTGAATTCAAAGATGTTTGAATCCGTAAGATCATTCATAAGTTTATGAACATGACATGTAGACGGATAATGTACGTTAATCACTAAGGAGTTCGTAAATTTCATCACCGTTGGAGCGGTCTGCTGCCCAGTAGTGAAACTGCCATGCACGCTTAGCGTACGCTAAGCTATGTAGATTAACGTGCACTATCGGGCCTAAGTTAACGTACGCTACACTTGGAACATAACGTGGGTTATATCATCAGACGAGTCAATCGACTGATCAGTGTGGTACTGACAGTGCATGGTTAGCGTACGCTAGACCTCGTTTAATTACGTGCGCTAACGAGTAGCCTTAACATACGTTACATAGGATACGTAGCATGCGTTAAGCAATCCAGGCAAATTACGTTTTATGAACTTTCGACCATAATTTGGATTGTTAGATGTTCGTACGACGTGTGATGAACTCTATATTATTTCTTTTGTTTAAGGTTCGAGCTTGCTATGTGATTGATCGAAGGGGCGACCTTCGAGTGTTTCGTTTTTTTGTGTGGAAGTATTGTTCTTGTCTTCGAATCGAGGCAAGTACCTTAATTGTTTTATGTATTGATGTTATACATATTGTTGGACATGTATGTCGTTGTTGTATCCACCTCATGTTGGTCCGACGGGATCATCGGGGGATCTATGCTAGCGTGCACTGGATCATCGGACGGGATTTTCCACCTCGGGTTGGTTTGACGGAATCATCGGGGGGTCTAGGCAGTGAACGCTGGATCATTGGAATTATCATGTGTATGTTGTGATATCATGTTGTGATTATCATGTGTGTATGTTATTATTTGAGTTTTTCGCAGGAGAAGACACCTTGGTTCTTTGTCATTTATGTTATTATTATTCTTCGTGAGATGTTGAATAATATGTTGTGGTACTTGTACTAGCATCGTTGTGTAAACCCCTTCGGGGGTGAACATTTATTTATGTTCAGGATCCAGGAGAGTGGGGAAACAACCACTGGATCTGCATGACGACGAGGGTGCGGAGTGATGTTCCGGCCAGGTTTATTGTCTGTTGTTGGTTATTTTAATAAGTACTCGAGTACGTCGTAATTTGTGATTTTTAGATTTCAGTGATGTATTAATATTCTTCATTTGGATATTTATATTCTCGGTATCGAACCAGAACTGTCGTATTTTATTTCAGTAATTTCATAATTTGGCAACTGTTATTGTCTTTTCTTTTATTCAGCATTGTAAATTCTTATGTAAAGGATTTACAGCGCTGTAATATTCCTGAATATATCGGGGGTGTCACAGAATATGGTATCGGAGCTAAGATTATGGATATCTTGGCGATTGGGTTAAAATAGGGGTCATATGTCTTTTGAGGTAACCGATCGCGAATAACATCACTGTACTGCCTACGTCTTCATGCGAGCAGTGGTTGTAAGTTCCTAAATTCTATCTCGTCCTTTGCATGTTGTATCTCTTTATACTTGAACATTAGAACGATATTGTTTCCTGTATATTGAGTATTTATGATTACAGTATGTTGAGAGGTGGACGTGGACATGGTCGTGGTCGTGGACGCGGACGAAGGAATGCCGAAAGAGAAGCTTCGCCTTCTAATCAGGCCAGCCACAGCTCAGATGAGCCACAAATATCTATTAATAATGAACCGGAACCTGCTGTGCCCGAAATCCTTCGTCAATTGGTGAACTAGATGACTCAGTTCGCCCAGGTCGTGGACCGAATGCAGGTGGCAGTGGGATTACAGTAGGGAGATAGACAGCAAGGGATCCCAGACATGGGAAATCGAGGCGACCGATGGCTGCAAGAGGTGGGGAAGATGCAACCACCTAAATTCGACGGTATTTCTGAGACTCCCACCTGGGGTCATTGGTTGAAGGAACTAGAGAAAATTTTTGCCGGAATTAATTGCCCTGACGACCAGAGAGCCTCTATTGCTCAGTACTTTTTGATAGGGGAAGCATCCGAGTGGTGGGAAGCCATCCGGCCTGCAGATCATGATGCGGACTGGACCTAATTTAAATTGATGATGGAAGCTCAGTACTGCCCTCGTCCTGTGAGGGAAGCCAAAGTTCGGGAGTTTTTCTCCGCTCAACTGCATCTCAGGCAATTAAGACGTTTAACCAGCAGCTGGCATTTGTTCGACATCTGGTCAGAACAGATGCATAAATGATGATCCATTTTGATATGAGAATGAAACCAGAAATCTAGAGGTACATGTCCGGTTTTAAATGTACCACTCTCCATCAATACTAGGATAAAGCATTGACGTACGAAACCAAGGAAGCAGCAATGGAGAAGTTTACAGAATCCAAGAAGCAGAAAGTCTCTGGTACTTTTACAGAGCATAAGAGCAGCGGGCCCCGCAAGGCCCACTCATCCTTTCATTCTTTCAAGAAACCTCCGCACCCATCAAAGAGAGGAAGGAACTTCGGAGCAGCATCAACCACGACGGATGTCACCAGGAAATGCTTTAACTGTGCCCAGACGGGGCACTATCGACGGAATTGCCCCTTACCTGCCGTGACTTGTTTTGATTGTGGTCGAGAGGGACATCGTGCAGTGTTCTATGAAGAAGCTGCAAAGTCTTTTAGAGCCCGTACACCACAGACAGTTCAGAAGGAAGCCGGTATCCAACAGACACAGCAAAGTGTTCAGATGCCTCAGAATTTTGGCCGCGGATGAGGCAGAGGACAGTGGGACCGAAAGAGTACAGCGAGTGCCGGATCTATTCCCCCACGTCTGTACGAGATGAGGAGAATAGATGATCAGGATGCTGCTGTCACATCAGGTACTGTTCAGATCCTTTCCCAGCCAGTTTGCGTTTTATTCGATACAGGATCTACGCATTCATTTATATCCTTATCTTGTGTAAATCGTTTAAATATTTTTGGTTTTCATAATTGTGAACCTTATGTTGTTGGTTTACCAAGTGGAGAGAGGATTATTGGAAACCTAGAAACTAGAGATTTCCCTGTATCATTTGGAGGCAGAGAGTGGCTCTCAAATCTGATTGTGATAGAAATGCAAGAAGACGACCTGATACTCGGAGACGATTTGCTTAATCAATATGGAGGTATTGTAAACTACCGAAGAAGGAATATCTCGCTGATCGCTGAGGATGGTTCCGAAATACTGTTTGAAGGATGGAAACCAGGAAGCTCAGGAAAGTTGATCAAGGCGATGAAAGCTGTCAAATTGTTGAAACAGGGATGTACTGGATACTGGTGCTATGCAATGAAGAAAGAGGACGGAATTGTGGAACTCTCATCAATTCCTATTATAAATGAATTTCCGGATGTATTCCCTGACGAGTTACCTGGACTACCTCCACGACGGGATGTAGAATTCACCATTGAGCTGGAACCCGGAGCTACACCAATTTCTAAGGTGCCGTATCATATGGCACCTACTGAGATGTTAGAGTTGAAAAAGCAACTGGAGGAGTTACTGGACAAAGTCTATATTCAGCCAAGCGTTTCGCCCTGGGGAGCACCAGTTCTTTTTGTCCGGAAGAAGGATGGATCGCTTCGACTGTGTATTGACTATCGAGAGCTGAAAAAGATGACGATTAAGAACAAGTATCCGTTGCCATGGATTGATGATTTGTTTGACCAGTTACAAGGAGCAACAGTGTTTTCAAAAATCGACCTGAGATCAGGATATCATCAGCTGAGGATTAAGGAATCTGATGTTCCAAAATCAGCATTCAGAACTCGCTACGGACACTATGAGTTTGTAGTGATGCCATTTGGTCTCACTAATGCACCTGCTGTATTCATGCAATTGATGAACCGAGTGTTCATCGAATATTTGGATAAATTTGTGGTCGTGTTCACTGATGATATTCTGGTGTATTCTGAGAGCCCGAAAGAGCATGCACAACATTTACGGATTGTGTTAGACCTGTTGAGAAATGAACAATTGTACGCCAAACTTTCTAAGTGTGAATTCTGGCTGAAGGAAGTGATGTTCCTCGGACATGTGGTATCAGCAGAAGGAGTCCGAGTAGGTCCTCAGAAGATCGAAGCAGTTATGGATTGGAAACCTCCAAAAATGTGAAAGAAGTCCGTAGTTTCTTAGGACTTGCTGGGTATTATCGTCGATTCGTGGAAGGGTTTTCCAAAATATTCCGCCCACTTACTCGACTTCTGCAGAAAACTCAAAAGTTTGAATGGAATGAAATGTGTCAGAAAAGATTTGATGAATTGAAGAAGAGATTGACGACATCACCGGTTTTAATACTTCCACAGGGAACTGGAGGATTCATAGTTTACAGTGATGCTTTGAACCAAGGACTCAGATGTGTATTGATGCAGAATGATAAGGTGATCGCTTATGCGTCACGACATCTGAAACCTTATGAAGTGAATTACCCAACACATGATTTGGAACTTGCAGCAGTAGTTTTTGCTTTGAAAATCTGGAGGCATTACCTGTACGGGACTCACTGTCAGATCTTTACGGATCACAAGAGTTTCAAATACATCTTCAGTCAGAAAGAGTTGAACATGCGGCAAATAAGATGGTTAGAGCTGATTAAGGACTACGACTTGGAAATTTTGTATCATCCAGGCAAAGCGAATGTAGTGGGCGATGCACTCAGCCACAAGCTTGTTTCTATTCAGATGCTGGAGACTCTGACCTCCCAACTCAGCATTCAACGAGAGATGATTCGAGAAGGAATTGAAGTGTGGTTACAAAAAGTCCAAGGACAACTGTGCGTGATGGAAATAACTTCATCGTTAACCGAAGAAGTCAAATCTAAGAAAGCAGATGATCCATTGATGATTTGGTTACGTGATGAAGTGATCAAGGGAAAGGCCACCGGATTCGTAATTCATGATGATCGAGTTTTGAGATTTTAGAACTGACTGTGAGTTCCCGATGTCGATGTTCTGAAACAGACGATTATGAAGGAAGCTCATAGCTTGCCCTATTTTATCCACCCGGGCACCAGTAAGATGTACAAGGACTTGAAGCAGAATTTCTGTTGCGGCAACATGAAGAAAGTTGTAGTGGATTATGGTTCGAAATGCTTGACTTGTCAGCAGGTTAAGATCGAGCATCAACGACCTGCCGGAATGTTGAAGCCACTCCCGATTCCTGAATGTAAGTGGGAGGACATATCAATGGACTTTATCACTAGTATGCCGAGAACCAAGACAGGAATAAACATGATTTGGGTGATAGTTGATCGTCTAACCAAGTCGGCTCATTTTCTAGGCATTCAGGACACTTGGGGACCCGAGAGGTTAGCATGAGTATTTATTTCAGAGATAGTTCGATTGCATGGTACGCCAAAGACCATTATTTTTTATCGAGATGGTCGTTTTGTGTCTCATTTTTGGAAAGCAATTCATAAGGCCTTGGGGACCAAATTGAACTTCAGCACAACTTATCACCCGCAGACAGACGGACAATCCGAGAGGACTATTCAAACGGTGGAAGACATGCTGAGGGCCTGTGCCTTAGATTGGTCAAATGATTGGGAAATTCATCTACCATTGATTGAATTTACCTACAACAATAGTTGGCATGCTTCCACTAAGATGGCACCGTTTGAGGCCTTGGACGGGAGAAGATGCAGAATGCCCCTATGTTGGGACGATTCATCAGACTTGATCGGGACAGAACCAGAGTTGATCGTACAGACACGAGAGAAGATAGCCTTGCTTCGTGAAAGGCTGTTGACCGCCCAGAGTCGACAGAAATCTTATGCAGACGTACGCCGTCGCCCATTGGAGTTCAGTACTAGAGACCACGTACTTTTAAAAGTTTCTCCTACTCGGGGAATCTTTCGTTTTAGGAGAAAAGGTAAGCTGAGTCCAAGATATATCGGACCATTCGAGATTCTTGAGTGAATTGGAGAGTTGGCATACAGATTAACATTACCGCCATGATTGAGCCATGTTCATAACGTGTTCCACGTATCCTAGTTACGGATATATATACTGGATCCTAGTCATGTCATTGATTTCGGCGAAATCAAAGTCGCTCAAGATGGAACGTTTGAAGAAATACCGGTCAGGATACTCGAGAGTCGAGTTAAGCAGTTGAGGAACAAACCAATCGTTTTGGTCAAAGTTCAGTGGTCACGTCACGGAGTGGAAGAAGCCACTTCGGAAACGGAAGATAGCATGAAGTCCAGATATCCCGAGTTATTTTCGTCTTGAGTTTCAGGACGAAACTCCTTTTTAGTAGGAGAGTATGTAATATCCAGATTTATTATTGAGTATTTCATTTGTAGTTGAGCCATGTATTATTCGGAATCGTGATATCGATAATTGGAGTATGATATTTCTCACATTTGTATCTTTGCACATGAGTATAGTAGCATGCAAATTTTCTCATGCAAACTCGTGATAGCGCGTGCTAAGAATGTAGCTTAACGTGCGTTATCGACTAAAAC
The DNA here is from genome assembly GCA_033398695.1 of Orobanche coerulescens. Classification (NCBI taxonomy): domain Eukaryota; kingdom Viridiplantae; phylum Streptophyta; class Magnoliopsida; order Lamiales; family Orobanchaceae; genus Orobanche; species Orobanche coerulescens. Next base: position 79,462,065 of record CM065818.1, on the reverse strand, counting down.
TAGCGCACGCTACAAATGAAGATTTGCGTGCGCTAGGTAGTCAATTATTGAGCTAGATGGCTAGCACATGCGCCAGCCAGACGTGGGTCCGGATAAGATTCTTGCGGGCGAACCTGGACAGATTTGTAGTCAATGCTAGTTAGCGTGCGCTAAGGATTTTGCGATAGCGTGCGCTAATTAACGTACGTACAGAAATGTTATAAATGGGACAACAACCCATTTTACTTGGTTTACATTTCCTTCACTCGTTCGTTCTTGAGAGACCAGAGAGCATTATATCCTCCTTAAACACTTAGACCACCTCTACTTGATTCATTAAAGATTGGATATCACTTGTGATTGATCATTGAAGTGGAGTAGCCCCTTGGATTGGCATACAAACAACCGGAGTTGGATTCTACCTTTTTGGCTCAGTGATTTCTTCATCTTAAGGTATGTTAATTCTATCTCCACCCTTAGATTCGTGTTCTGAAGAATAAAGATGATCATGCTATCAAGATATTGAGTTCCATTGATGAATTATTCAAACAAACATCATGTTTAGAAGTGGGAATGATTATGCTTATAATAGCGTTGTTGATACATCGTAGTTGGAATTGTTAGTTCACCTTTAAGATGAAGTCTGAATGTATAAATGACAATAGAATCTAGTGCATCAACCTGAGATCACGAACTTCACATGAGAATGATAATCGAGTTGGATATAAGAGTTTTGAGGATATTTATTTACTTGAATTCAAATATGTTTGTATCCGTAAGATCATTCATAAGTTTATGAACATGACATGTAGATGGATAACGTACGCTAATCACTGAGGAGTTCGTAAATTTCATCACCGTTAGAACGGTCTGCTGCCCAGTAGTGAAACTGCCATGCACGCTTAGCGTACGCTAAGCTATGTAGATTAACGTGCGCTATCGGGCCTAAGTTAACGTACACTACGCTTGGAACATAACATGTGTTATATCATCAGATGAGTCAATCGACTGATCAGTGAGGTACTGACAGTGCATGGTTAGTGTATGCTAAACCTCGTTTAATTGTGTACGCTAATGAGTAGCCTTAATGTACGCTATATAGGAGACGTAGCGTGCGTTAAGCAAGCCAGGCAGATTACGTTTTATGAACTTTTGACCGTAATTTGGATTGTTATATGTTCGTACGACATGAGATGAACTCTATATTATTTCTTTTATTTAAGGTTCGAGCTTGCTACGTGATTGATCGAAGGGGTGACCTTCGAGTGTTTCGTTTTTTTGTGGAAGTATTGTTCTTGTCTTCGAATCGAGGCAAGTACCTTAATTGTTTTAAGTATTAATGTTATACATATTGTTGTACATGTAAGTCGTTGTTGTATGTCCACCTTGTGTTGGTCCGATGGGATCATCGGGGGATCAATGCTAGCGTGCGCTGGATCATCGGATGGGTTTCTCCACCTCGGGTTGGTTTGATGGAATCATCGGGGGATCTAGGCAGTGAACGCTGGATCATTGGAATTATCATGTGTATGTTGTGATATAATGTTGTGATTATCATGTGTGTATGTTATTATTTGAGTTTCTCGCAGGAGAAGACTCTTTGGTTCTTTGTCATTTATGTTATTATTATTCTTCGTGAGATGTTGAATAATATGTTGTGGTACTTGTACTAGCATCGTTGTGCTAACCCCTTCGGGGGTGAACATTTGTTTATGTTCAGGATCCAGGAGAGCGGGGAAACAACCACTGGAGCTGCATGACGACGAGGGTGCAGAGTGATGTTCCGGACGGGTTTATTGTCTGTTGTTGGTTATTTTAATAAGCACTCGAGTACGTCGTAATGTGTGATTTTTGGATTTCAGTGATGTATTAATATTCTTCATTTGGATATTTGTATTCTCGGTATCGAACCAGAACTGTCGTATTTTATTTCAGTGATTTCATAATTTGGTATCTGCTATTGTCTTTTCTTTTATTCAGCCTTGTAAATTCTTATGTAAAGGATTTACGGCGCTGTAATATTCCTGTATATATTGGGGGTGTTACACCGAGTGTGAACCAAGGGTCTCCTAATCTACAGCCCCCGCAGAGTACCGGCCGAGGGAGGGGTCGGGGCCAGCCCGCTAGAGGGAGAGCTTCCAGCGTCGTCTCCGCTCACTCGCGTGTTTATGAGATGAGGAGGGCCGATGATCACGCGGCTACTGTGGCGACAGGTACTTTTCATATTCATTCTCATCCTATCAGTATGCTTTTCGATTCTGGTTCTATGCATTCGTTCATCTCTCTGGAATGTGTGTGCCGTTTGGGTCTTGACTATTTGACGCCTTCCGAGCCATTCATCGTTAAACTTCATAGCGGTGATAAGATCATTGGTGATCGAGAGATCCGAGATTCTTTTGTGATTATTTGTGAGAGCGCTTGGCTCTCTAATCTTATTGTTGTGGGTATTGAGGGTGAGGATTTGATTCTCGGGGATGATTGGCTCGAGCGGAATGGTGCGATCATGAACTACCGCACGAAAATCATCACCATGTTAGCCAAGGACGACACCAAGCACTCTTTCGCGGGGCGAAAGATGGGGAACCAGAAGTTCGTGATTAATGCCTTGAAGGCGATGAGACTCCTGCGGAAGGGGTGTACTGGTTATTGGTGTTGTGCCTTGAAGGTGGAGGATGGTGGAGTCGAGTTTTCATCGATTCCAGTCGTCAATGAGTTCCCTGATGTCTTTCCTGATGAGTTACTAGGGTTGCCACCGGACCATGAGGTTAAGTTCGCTATCGAGTTAGAGCCGGGTTCGGCTCCGATTTCGAAGGCGCCGTATCGCATGGCACCTTCAGAGATGGCTGAGTTGAAGAAGCAGTTGAGTGAGCTTCTTGAGTCAGGGTATATTCGGCTGAGCGCTTCGCCTTGGGGCGCACTGGTTCTATTTGTGCGGAAGAAGGATGGTTCATTGCGTTTATGTATCGAATACTGCGAGCTAAACAAGGTGACCATCAAGAACAAGTATCCCTTGCCGAGGATTGATAACTTGTTCGATTAGTTGCAAGGAGTTGTGGTATTCTCGAAGATCGACTTGAGATCGGAGTACTATCATCTTCGGGTAAAGGAGTCCGATCTCCCGAAAATAGCTTTTCGGACGGGATACGAACATTATAAGTTTGTGGTTATGCCCTTTGGGCTAACGAACATGCTGGCAGTATTCATGCAGTTAATGAACAAAGTTTTCATAGAGTATTTGGATAAGTGCGTTGTCGTCTTCATTGACGATATCCTTATCTATTCGAAGAATGAGGAGAAGCATGCACATCATCTGCGTTTGGTGTTAGACATTTTGAGGACCGAGCGACTCTATGCGAAGTTCCTGAAATGGGAGTTGTGGATGGATGAGGTGATGTTTATGGGTCATGTGATTTCAGCCGAGGGGGTCCGTGTGGATCCACAGAAGATTGAGGCAGTGTTGGATTGGGCACCGCCTAACAATGTGAATGATGTTCGTAGTTTCTTGGGTTTGGCTGGCTACTATCGTAGGTTCATCGAGGGGTTCTCGAAACTGGCTCGGCCACTTACACAGTTGCTCCATAAATCCGAGAAATTCTTCTAGAATGACGAACGATAGTCGAGTTTTGAGGAGTTGAAGAGGGGTTTGACTTCAGCCCCAAGTTTAGTGTTGCCGTGTGGCAACGAGGGTTTTGCCATCTATAGCGATGCTTCGGGTCAGGGTCTTGGGTGCGTGTTGATGCAGCATAACAAGACTATTGCGTATGCGTCGAGACAGTTGAGGCCGTATGAGCTTAACTACCCTACTCACAATTTGGAGTTAGCGGCAGTTGTTTTCGCACTCAAGATTTGGCGTCATTACCTTTTTGGCTCTACATGTCATATTTTTACCGATTATAAAAGTCTGAAGTACATATTCACTCAGCGGGAGTTGAATATGAGGCAGAGGAGGTGGTTGGAGTTGATTAAGAATTATGACCTCGAAATCCTTTATCATTCGGGCAAGGCGAACGTCGTGGCAGACGCATTGAGTCAAAAACCGGTTGCGTTGCGGACGCTTGAGATACTTACGTCTCAATCTGAGATTCAGTGGGATTTGATCAAGTTGAGTGTGGATATTTTGTTGCCAGGAGCTGTCCGGCAGCTTTGCGCTTTGGAGATTTCGTCGTCGCTGATCGATGAAATTAAACTAAAGCAGTTGGAAGATCTGATGATTACTCAAATCCAAGAAAATGTTCTTCAGGGAAAGTCTCCTGGGTTTTTGATGCACGAGGATGGAGTGTTGAGATTCCAGAGTCGGCTTTGTGTACCAAACGATTTGGAATTGAGGCAGAGTATTTTGCGTGAGGCCCATGTTACGCCTTATTCAGTTCATCTGGGTTCGAGTATGATGTACAAGGACCTAAGGAGGAACTTTTGGTGGAATGACATGAAGGAGGAGGTTGCACAGTTTGTAGCGAGATGTTTGACTTGTCAGCAGGTCAAAATTGAGCATCAGCGACCGGTCGGGTTATTGCAGTCGCTTCCCGTTCCGGAATGGAAATGGGAAGATATTTCGATGGACTTCATCATGATCTTGCCGAGATCGAAGTCTGGTATGAATATGGTTTTGGTGATTGTGGATCGTCTGACCAAGTCGGCATATTTTCTGGGCATCAAGGATACTTGGGGTCTGGAGAAGTTGGCTCGTGCATTTATTGCGCAGATTGTGGGCCTCACGGTACTCCGAAGTCTATTGTTTCGGATCGAGATGGCCATTTTGTATCGCACTTTTGGCGGGCGGTATATAAGGCATTGGGTACTCGTTTGCATCTGAGCACTTCTTTTCACCCCCAGTCGGATGGGCAGTCGGAACGCACTATCTAGACATTTGAAAATATATTGCGTTCTTGTTCTCTCGATTAGAGCAGTGACTAGGAGGAGCATTTGCCGTTGATCGAGTTCACGTACAATAATAGTTGGCACGCATCGATCAAGATGGCACCATATGAGGCACTTTATGGGCGGCGTTGTCGATCGCTGATTTGTTGGAACGAGGCATCCGATATGGTCAGGACCGAACCGGATATCACCTTAGAGACGAGGCGGAAGGTAGAATTAAGTCGGGAGAGGATGTTGACTGCTCAGAGTCGATAGAAATGCTATGCCGACGTCCGTCGTCGACCTTTGAAATTCGAGGTGGGAGACCACGTTTTGCTAAAGGTGTCGCCGATGAGGGGAGTTTTTCGCTTCGGGAAGAAGGGAAAGTTGAGTCCGATCTTTATTGGGCCTTTCGAGATTCTCGATAGAGTCGGCGAGATGGCATACCATTTAGCGTTGCCTCCGGCATTTAGTCACGTTCATAGCGTTTTCCATGTTTCCCAGCTGAGGAAATATGTTTCGGATCCTAGTCACATCATCGACTATGGTGATATCAATATCGCTGAGGATATTACCTTCGAGGAGCGTCCCTTGAAGAATTTAGAGCACCGCGAGAAACGACTAAGGCATAAGACCATTCCTTTGGTCAGGGTGCAGTGGTCGAGGCATGGTGTCGAGGAGGCAACTTGGGAAACTGAGGACAATATGCGTGCTAGATACCCCGAGTTGTTTGTTTCTTAACTTTCGGGATGAAACTTATTTTTAGAGGGGTAGAATGTAATATCCGCATTTTTTCCTTTTTTCCGGTATTTTCATTTTGGTGTATTTTCATTTTAAGCGACTCGATTATAACCGTATTGATATTTCGAGAATCTTTAATACTGGAATTTTTGTCATCCGAGCTTGTTTCGGACTTATTTTACTCAATTCCGTGTTTAATGTCATTTCCGCCGCTATTTCGTTCGATTCTCGTAATTGTTGTTCGGAACCGCCGTCTCGGGGTTGCCGCAGATCCATCTCATGTTATTATGCATGTTGTGAGCTTTCGTATGTTGTTTCGATCATGTATTGTGTGTTTTGGATGTTTTGGGCCGTTTTGTAAATTCCTAAAGTTTTGGGGCGATTACTAACGTTGTAATTTTCCAAACCCTTGGGTAGTCCGAATCGTGTTTTCTTTTAGTGCTTTGGTTCTGACTTGATCTTTTTGTTTGTGTGTCTTCCTCGACCCCTTGTTTGGTGTCGGATGCGCGTTGTTTTCATTCGAGATGGAATTCGTTGTTTTCCATCTTTAGGTGCTGTCTGTACTGCTGTCTGCACCCACTAGCGCGTGCTATTCCTATTTTCTAGCGCACGCTAGTGTCGTTGAGTAGCGCAGCTACGTTCGTTTTGTAGCGCGCGCTAATGACTCGAGCATAGCAGTGACAGTGGGTTGTTTCTGCTCTCTGCTCTCTGGACGAGTAGTTTAGCGCACGCTAAAATTTTATATTGTTGGAGCACTATTGGTCGGTATCGCCGTTTGGAATAGAGTTGTAAAACTCTTTCGCATTGCAGAAGCGATTTAATGGAAGTGCAGAAAATAAATCGACACAAGGATTTATAGAGGTTTGGCCAAACGTGCTTACGTCCTCTCTCAGTATCTTTTTCAATAGGATGAGGATCAACCTCTGCACCTCTTTTCTATCGGTTGAGGGATAACCGTTACAAACTTGTCTTCTATCAATCCAAGTTAAACCGTACAATCTCTCTTCTATCAGTCAATATATTACCGCTTGCACTTGTCTTTTTGTCGGTCCAAGTTAAACCGTTTTCCTTTTCTACTGGACAAGTAATCAACCACTCTAGCTTTCTATCGATACTAGATAAACCTCACTTAGATATCGATTTCGATTCTAACAATGTCGGATCCTTGTTCCAAATAACACTGAATCCAATCGTATCTTTTCTTTTACCTCTCGTGTATGTGTTGAATGTTCAAACACTAAAACTATCAATATAAGCACAATTACAACAACAATAATATCAATATGAATATCTGATCAATGAGTTGTTTGCTTTGCGTTGTTGTATGATGAATACAATTAGAAGTGGTATTTATAGGCATTTCTCTTCCAACTAGCTGTTAGCCTTCTGTGCCTCTCTTACGTATGTTAAAGCCTCTTCCTTACGTACGTTAGCTATGTTACGTATGTTAGCTCATCCAAGTTACGTACGTTAACATCTTTCAGTTTTAGTCCAGTAGCTTTCGTTTTGATCATTGCGTAAGTTAATCAAATACCCATTACGTATGTTATATATAGTCAATATGTCCGTTGCATGGTGACCTATGCCATGACATCATATCCAATGTTCATCTCGTTTGAACTCATAAATATCCCATTACGTACGTAAGTAACATGTGTTACGTACGTTAATCTTCCACTATTACGTACGTTAAGCTATCTGTATAGCGTACGTTATCTTCCTTCAGACCAGCTTTCCGACTTCAATTTCTTCATCGCTTCGCTTTGCCTCTTTATTGTTTTGTTTTATTTATCGACTTAATCTTCAAAACTCTATTAATGAATGTATGGAATAAAATATTCCAACATATATTAGCGCACGCTATGGTTTGGACTTAGCGTACGCTGGATGACCGGTAGCGCATGCTAACTCGGTAGTCCAGACTGGACAGAATGTTTCTGGACTCGGTCTGGTGTCCAGGTAGCGCACGCTATGGCCCGATAGCGCGCGCTATCGAGGGGCTGTTAGCGCACGCTATTCTTTGGTAGCGCATGCTAATGGGCCAGAACCGTAGGTTTTGGACTGGTTTTTGGGTGGATAGCGCACGCTAACCATGGATCGTTAGTGCACGCTAATCTCTCTGGTTATATAAACCAGAGATTTGACCCAGATTCGTCTCATTATTCATTTCTTCTCCTTCTCCGCGTCCGAGCGATCCTTTAGGCGATTCGGTGGCGATTTCTTCTTCCAATCACTTCAGATATCATTTTCCTTAAGTTCTTGGTGTAGATTAACAACATCTACTTGGATCCTTCATCTTTAATCCAAGGTAATATCCTAGAACCCTCTTTTGGGAAATTTGGGGGTTTTTGAGTTTTTATCCGATTCTTTCCGTATTGTTGATTAATCCATGATGTATATGTTTAATCTTGGTGGTATTTTTGTTTTCCCTATGAGCTCATAGTAAGTTTCTTGATATTTGTGAAATCGAGAGGGTTCGATTGCGATCCGTCCTCGTCGTTGTTTTTGTGCGAACTTACATGAATTGTGACCCTTGGGCAAAACAAGTACATCTTCTAAAGTCAAAACAAAGCCGGATTATAAACCTAAAAGAAGTGATCCTGTGTCGGTCGCCTCGACACTATTCCCGCTTCCGACTGTGATCATAACTTCTCCATATCCAAGCTTCCTACTTTGTTCCAGATCCTGATTCATGGTACAAATATGAGAACTAGCACCAGAATCTAGTATCCAGGAAGTAGAAAATACAGTAGCATAACAATTTGTTTCCAAAACTAAAAGTTCTGTACCTGAAGTGCCATGAAGAATCGGACAGTCTCTAGCCCAGTGGCCTACCTCACCGCACTTGAGACAAGCATCCTTCTTCTTCTTGTTCTTCAAAACCGTTGGGGCCTTGCCCTTTCCCTTGAAGTCCTTGACATGTGGTCCAGTCTGCTTCTTGGTCTTTTTCTTCTTGTTCTTAGACCTCCGAGGTCCAAAAGAAATCACAAGACCAGACTCCTTCATCTGCGGAGTCTTCATCTGAGACTGAGCGGTCACAAGTTTGTTCATTAGCCCAACTAAATTACATGCAATCTCATTGCAGTTGAAGTTCATAACAAACTGTGAGAAGGAATCAGGGAGAGACTAAAGGATAAGGTCGGTTTGGAGAGAAGTATCCATTTTAAAATCAAGAGCCTTCAATCTCTCGATCATGGATATCATTTTGAGGACGTGTTCCCCAACCTTCTCACCTTCCTTCATCCTTGCACCAAACAGTTGCTTGGATATCTCATATCTAGCAGTTCTGCTGTGCTCACCATAAAGTTCAGTTAAGTGAGATAGAATCTGCCTAGCAGAAGTCATTTTCTCATGAGCTCTCTGATGCTCATTAGACATAGAAGCCATCATGTATGCACGGACTTTTATGTCATCCTTAACCCACTTTTCGTGGTTTTCAATCTCTTCATGATTGGCTCTGGTCCGCACAGGAGGCGCCGGAATGTCCGTCTCCAAGACGTATCCCTGTGCCTCTCTACTGAGGACAATCATCAGATTGCGGAGCCAGTCCACAAAGTTAGGTCCAATCAGGGTGTTCTTTTCGAGTAGGATTGCGAGTAGTATTGAGAGTTATGTCTGCATTAAGTATAATAGATTAATTAATGACTTGCTATATTATGATCTAAGTATAGAATTAAGGTCTTTTCTATTCTTGTTACCCAGCTCCCACTATTTTTATCGGAATAACACACTCCCATGTGAAATCCGGAAGTATCGTCGCTCCACTTCATAGTGGTGATCGAGTTCTTTATAAATATTAATAGAGGGCAACCGAACAGGTTTCTAGTCTATTAATTTTCATAAAGTGGTGTTCAACACCAACCCATCTAATGGAGGATTCGATCTTCTTTTTCCCCTTGTTCACTCCCCTCAACCTATACGGTTTCTATGGTTCGTGAACAAGTTAAGTTTATATCGACGCAAATCAGTTTGACAATTGAATCTTATCCGGCAACCTATCAGGTCTCTCGGGATAAAATTTGCTACAACCGAAGGTATCCAATGCGCTCCCGGTAATTTATCCATCCTCCCCGAACAACTACCCCGATAACTCGGAAGCATAGCATATCCGGTTTGGATTTCAATTTCCCGAAAACTCGATGGACGGAAGGAAAAACCTTGAAACCTTACAAACTTAATAATTTGTTGCGGGAGAATTATCGCGATTAATGTTGCACTTTGCACATTAATTCATTTAAGCGCATTTGTTGCATTCAAACTACCATTCACAACCTAGTTGCTACCAACATGTGGTTCATGGACCGTTCATAGAAAACAAAAACTCCGTAATCTAATTACAAGTCTTCGTCTTGAATCTTCGTCTTCTCGAAACGGATCTTCCTCCGGTCTTCGTCATTACATATAAATTTTACATTGAAAATTGCATCCTAGATACAAAAATTTCTAGTAAAATAAATAGGCTCAAAATGGCCTTTACAACCCAATCGAAAGAAAAACGAACGATTCAAAAACTAAGTCCACGAACCACATCCCCATTCAAAAGCATTCATCCAATAAATACTATATAAATGGAAAGCGAGAAGATTACATTGATCTAATCAATATATAATCAACAATAAATAGAATTGATCCGATTAATTCAACAATAATTGACAATTTAATTTTCGTCCGTAGTGAACCCTTAAAATATTTTGTTTGAATTTTCCCTCATCAAAAATTCCAAATTAATGATTTTAATACTGGGAAAATCAATTATCAAAAATATACTGAAAAACGAGACCCAGTGCCCGACAGCCTGGAAACTACCAAGCAGCACCAGGCACCATGCTCGGCAGCCTACAGGACGCGCCCGGCAGAATACAGCACGTACTCGGCCGGATATAGCAAGCACTCGGCCGCTGTCAAGACACGCCCGGTAGAATACAGCAAGCACCCGTCCACTGTCAGGACACGCCCAACAGAATACAACAAGCACTCGGCCGGATACAGCAAGCAATTGGCCGGATACAGCAAGCGCTCGGCCGGATCTAGCAAGCACTTGGCCGGATCCAGCAAGCACTTGGTCGGATCTGACAATGCGCTCATTTGCATCTGGCCGGCCTTCAGTACCTCTGACAACGCTTCGGCCGCATATAGCAATGCGCTCGGCCGCATACAGGACCCGCTCGGCACTGACTCGGCAGCCTGCAGCAACGCTCGGCCGCATACAGCAATGCGCTCGGCCACTGTCAGGCAGTTGTATGGTATATTGTCCAACGATTGCATACAGCTCATTTTCGGGCAGATTTCTAAAATCCTGTTATTCCTGATCTATATATTATTAAAATAAGTCATATTTCCAAGAAAAAACTGATTTATACCATAACATAATATCACGGAAAAACGACACTACGACGAACAATAAAATATCTACGATTATCAAAAAGTGATTCTAAATCACAAAACAAGCATTCCAAATGCTAAATATCGTATATACGATCGCAAGACCTCGCTCTGATACCACTGTTGGGATTCGGTGCCTAAAAACAAAGGCCCAACAGAAGTGGTAAAACGAAAATTAATTCGATCTGAATCCCTACGAGGATCGATCGATCTACACATATACGAATATAAAATAAACAAAGGAAGATTCGAAATCATACCCTCATAGTCCGTTATTATATGGTATTCTTCTCTTAAGCTATTCCCCAAGCTACGATCCAAATTGCTCCAAGCCCTTGGATGATCCCATGCCGAAAATACCGCGTCTCTACTTGCCACGTGCCGGAGAAACGAATGGGATGACTATCACCTTGCTATCCTCTAAAGATACGGCTAGAGCTTGATGATGAAGCTTTTGATTATAACACTCTAAGTGTATACTTTATTTCTCTCAATTATTCCTCACAATATTTTTCAAAAAAAAATATATTGAAGATGAAGGATACTATGAAGACAAAGAAAACTCTCCTGCTCTCTCTCCTTCTCAACCTTTCGTATGGAATACCTTTCAAGGAGTGAGATGAGTCTTCCTATTATTCTTCATTCAATCACATGAAATCACCTTTTTAATATAAAAGGGATATTCCATGTCCCCTAAGACAAAACACTTCATGATATTAAATCATGAAGTCTTCCACCACATTAGGTGGGAGACAAAAGGGGGCGTCCATCTAGAAGGGTAGGTGGAGTTCGGTCTGTTTCGGACTCCCGCGAGTCCAAACAGATAAACTCCGATTCCGTTCTGATGTATTTATATCAATTAATTAATCCAATTAATTAATCATATCAAATACATAATAACATAATTAATTTCTCCAAGAAATAATTATGTTCATGAATTAAATTAATCACCCAGTAATTTATTTAATTCACTAGGCCGTAAATTAATTTATGCAATAAATCGATTTTGACATCCAATGTCCCAATTTCTTAGATATCCAATATCTAATATTCATAATGAGAGAATAAGCTCGATTCATTCCGTCGTCAATCCTATTGCGCGACTCGGTAGGTTCGTCTCAGTCAGCAATAGGAGGAACCAAAGAGTAGTAGCACCACCTAGCCAGCCTGGCGGCCTACACTGTACCCTAATTAAGAACGAATGATTGGGTTCATTCAAGAACCATTCTGTCATGAATACCAGTATACGTATAAACCCTTCTTTTAAATGTCCCGATCAAGTTATAGGGTCACAGTCAGTCAAACCCTATCTGTACTTGACGCTATGCATGCATTAATGCCAATCTAGATCATCGAGTTCTCGTGTATCCAATACAACTAGCTCCAATGCTTTGGCCAAAGACTTTTGATCTCATCTGTCAATAACTGCATAGGACATATAACACGCTCACTAACGGGTGAAAGAATTCTATCTTGGTATTCAGTAGGACCTGTTACTTGCCCGTCAAGATGCACGTCGAGGTTGACCCTCGCCTCCCGGTTTACAGGGTCAAACTACTCTAATGAAAATCTTGACGGCACAAGCACATCTCTACTAAATCCTCAAGTCGAAGGTTCACGAATACCTATCACAACCTTTCGATTTCGTCATTGACTGTCCCGGAGTGAAATCCGTGCGACGAATCGAGGGTAAGTCGGTTCGAGTATACTAATCCAATTAGCATACCTATAACGTATGCTCCCACTAACCATTAGCGTTCGAAATGCACTCTCCATGTCAAAGAACACGTTATACAAGTTTTCATATAAACTTAACGCCCAGTCAAGTTTCATCGACTTGCGAACGATTAAGTATTTGAGCTATAAACCTTTCCAATGCCGACCCCCTTATCCAATAAGGAGTGGAACGTTTTGCTCTCAAATACACGAACTAGTTTCTATATGTTTATTTACGAGTTTGGAATGCCACTAACTACCAGTAAATAAAGAAAGATTCATTGCCTTATATAAATGATTTACATAATTACAAGTACAATGCCCTCACTCAACTTTCTCTAAGTGGCATTCGAGGGCATACTCCTAACACTCCTGTATCCTGAAAATAAAACAAATGTCCACCCCCGAAGAGGTTAGCACAACAATGCTAGTACAAGTACAATAATTATACAAAAACAGATTATTCAATATCTCATGAAGAATAACTACAACATCCTCAATGACAACAATAACAACGAGTCTCTACCACGATAAGACTCACAATACCAGACACAACATGATAAATATAACATGATACAACATACACATGGTAATTCCGATGATCCAGCGTTCACTGCATAGATCCCAAGATGATCCCGTCAGACCAACACGAGGTGGAAAAACACGTCCAATGATCCAGCGCATGCTAGCATAGATCCCAATATGATCCCATCGGACCTGTTAGGAGTATGCCCTCGAATGCCACTCAGAGGATGTTGAGTGAGGGCATTGTACTTGTTATTATGTAAATCATTATCAAAAGGCAATTGTTTGTTTCTTTATTTATTGGTAGTCACTGATATTCCTGACTCATAAATATATATATATAGAAACTAGTCAGTGTATTTGAGAGCAGAACATTCCACTCCTTATTGGATAAGGAGATCGGCACTGGAAAAGGTTATGGCTCAAATACTTAATCGTTCGCAAGTCGATGAAACTTGACTGGGCGTTAAGCTTATGTGAACACTTGTATGACATGTTGTTTAACTTGGAGTGTGACTTTCAAACACTAATGGTTAATGGGAGCACACGATATAGGTATGCTAATTGGATTAGCATACTCGAACCGACTCACCCTCGATTCATGACACTGATTTCACTCTGGGATAATCAATGCAGAATCGAAAGGTTGTGATAGGTATTTGTGAACCTTCGACTTAAGAATATAGTAGGAATGTGCTTGTGACGTTAAGATTTTCATTAGAGTAGTTCAACCTAGAAAGCCGGAAGGTGGGGGTCAACCTCGATGTGCATCTTGACGGGCAAGTAGCATGTCCTACTGAAAGGAAATTGCTGAGCAACAACCTTTATCTGTCAGCAAGAAATCAACGAAGCGTAATTAGTCCGAAGGCGGTCATTCAACCTTCAAGAAGCCTCGTGCGGGCCCTAACATTTATGAGCGACCTCCTACGGTGCATAATCGTGCGGGATCTCAGTCCCGAGCGGCCAGTTCGGCCATCACCTGTTTCAACTGTGGAGCGTCGGGTCATTACAGCACTAAGTGTCTGAAACCGTCTATCACATGCCATAATTGTGGGATTTTTGGGCATAAAGCCCGTTTTTACCGAAAGGGCTCTAAGCCGTCTCCGGTGGCATCTCAGGCCCCGAAGCAATCAGCGATTCAGAATCAGACTGCTCTGTCAGTGTCGGTTAAGACGATGGAAGCAAATAAAGGTGGAACTCATATTTATCAGACGGGAACGTCTGGTTCGGGGGCCGGTAAGTCCCGAATTCACGCGATGAAGAGGACCGAAGATCCGGTGGCCCGAATGATCTCAGGTATACTCGTAATTTTATCTCAACCTGTGTGTACCTTTTGATACTGGTGCACCGCATTCATTCATTTATGAATCATGTTTGAATAGACTTAATTTGGATAGTCCTATTGATTGTGGACTTTATATCATTGGTCTACCTGACGGTAGAAGAATTTTAGAAATCATACCGAATTAAGCTTAATGACAGCAATTGGTTGGCGGACCTCATCATGGAGGACTTATCTAAGGACGATGTAATATTGGGTGTTAACTAGATGGATCGTCATGATACCATCCTCAGTGCTCATAAGCGTTTGGTCACTATCATTTCAGTCGTTGGAGCCGAGTGTGTATTTCAGGGAGGTAATCCCTGTTATTATTATGATGGAGGCAGTGAGATTACTCAATCGAGGTGTTCAATCATTCATTGGATCATTTTCATCGATTCTCCGTTCTAAGGCAATCAAGGTGTTCAATCATTCATTGTATCATTTTCATCGATTGGCCGTTCTAAGGCAATCGAGGTGTTCAATCATTCATCGTATCATTTTCATAGATTGGCCGTTCTAAGGCAATCGAGGTGCTCAATCATTCATTGTATCATTGTCATCGATTGGCCGTTCTAAGGTAATCGAGATGTTCAGTCATTCACTGTATCATTGTCATCGATTGACCGTTCTAGGGCAATCGAGGCATTCAATCATTCGTGGTATCATTGTTATCGATTGACGATGTACTCCCAGACGAGCTACCTGGTTTACCTCCACCGAGGGATGTGGAATTCACAATAGAGTTGGAGCCTGGTATGCCTCCATTATCGGAGGCACCATATCGGATGGCCCCGACCGAAATGCAGGAGTTGAAGATTCAACTTGAGAAATTGTTCGAGAAAGGTTATATGCGACCGAGTGCGTCCCTGTGGGGAGCACCAGTGTTTTGTCAAGAAGAAGGATGGTTCGTTTCGTGTGTGTATTAATTATCGGGAGTTAAACAGGTTGACGATCAAGATTAAGTATCCTCTACCCCGTATTGATGATCTCTTAGATCAACTTCAGGGAACTTCAGTATTTTTACAAGATCGACTAAAGATCTGGATATCATCAGTTGCGAATTCGAGAGTCAGATATCGCGAGGACGGCGTTTCAAACACGCTATGGTCATTATGAGTTCGTGGTAATGCCGTTTGGGTTATCTAATGCATCAGCGGTATTCATGGAATCAATGAATCGGGTTTTCATCGATTTTTTTTTGGATCAGTTTGTGGTTGTCTTTATTGATGACATTTTAATTTATTCTCGTGACCGGGAGGAGCACGAGTTTCACCTTCATCAGGTTCTCGACGTATTGAGACGAGAGCAACTTTATGGAAAGTTTTCCAAATGTGAGTTCTGGATGTCCGAAGTGACGTTTCTCGGGCATGAAATTTCATCAGATGGAGTGCGTGTTGATCCTCAGAAGACGGAGGCTATCCAAGATTGGTTACCTCCGAAGAATGTTAAGGAAATCCGAAGCTTTCTCGGATTAGCCGGTTATTATTGGCGGTTTGTGGAGGGATTTTCTAAAATCGCTCGATCAATGACGAACCTTTTGCGAAAGGATAAGAAATACACGTGGTCCGACGCGTGTCAGCGGAGTTTTGAGGAACTCAAGAACCGGTTAATTTCACTACCTGTCCTTTCCTTGCCACAAGGGATGGAATGATTCGTGATTTTTAGTGACGCGTCCGGACACGGTCTCGGATGTGTATTAATGCAGAATGGGAAGGTTATTGCCTATGCTTCACGGCAATTGAAACCTTACGAGGTTAATTATCCGACCCATGACCTGGAGCTATCAGCCGTAGTTTTCGCGTTGAAGATTTGGCGTCATTACCTTTATGGCGTCACCTGTCAGATATTCACCGATCATAAGAGTTTGAAGTATATATTTACTCAGAAGGAGTTAAATATGTGACAGAGGCGGTGGTTGGAACTAATCAAAGATTATGATATCGAGATCCTGTACCACCCGGGTAAGGTAAACGTGGTTGCCGATGCCTTGAGTCGTAAGTCCGTTCAGGAGTAAATGCTTGCTCGTTTAACAGTTCAGAAGGAGCTTCAGCAGGAATTCCTTAGACCCGAGATCCAGGTCTGGATTCAGCGAGTGCAAGGGCAACTTTGCATGTTAGAGATTTCATCGCCACTGAGGAGGCAATCAGAGTAAATCAGGGTTCAGACTTATCATTTTTACGCATCCAAGAGGATGTGGTTCAGGGGAAAACCCCTGGATTTGTGGTCCACAAGGATGGACTTACAACGTGCTATACACAAAATCGTTGTATCATCAAGCATCACAACAAAACAACATACGAGATATGGAACAACAAAACTCCATTGGTTCGTATTTTCACATATTTGGTTGTAGATGTTATGTCCTGAACAATGGAAAAGACCAACTTAGAACGTTCGATGAAAAGTCGGGTGAAGGGATATTTATAGGATAATCCCTTGTGAGCAAAGCTTTCAGGATCTTTAACAAAAGGAAGCTGATAGTCGAGGAATCAGTACATGTAGTGTTTGAAGAACCTTACCATGACCCTACAGGAGTAGAAGATATGACTCAGAATATCTAGCAACTCTCTATTAATGACCCTCCAACTCCAATAGTGCCTGTCGTCGACTTAGAGATCAACCCTGTAGCTGTAAGAATAGAGATAGTTGAAAATGACGCTGTACTAGCTAATGCTAAAACTACAACACCATAAGATACAGTACGGGATGCTGAAGTAGAACCCGACAGAAGATGGTTGAGAGATCACCCATAGGAGCTAATCATAGGAGACATTGATGCTGAATTATCTATTAGGAATATGCCCTCGAATGCAACTCAGAGGATGAGAGAGTGAGAGCAATTGTATTGTAATTATGAATATTATATTTAATAAAGCAATTATTATTTCTATATTATTGTATATCAGTGGCATTGTGATTTGGTATATAGAATAATAGTCCTTGAATTTGAGAGTGAACATTCTACTCCTTATGGAGATAAGGAGATAGACACTATAAGTGTTTAGAGCTCGAATGCTTAACTAGTTCGCAAGTCGATAAAACTTAACAGGACATTAAGTTTTAATAAGACTTGTATAACTGATGTTAGGACGTATGTACATCTTGATAGCATAGTTATAAGTATATTGGTGGGACCAGTATACTCGAACACGACTCATACTCAATTCAGTCACACGGTATTCACTCTCGGAGAGTCGATGATGAATCGAAAGGTTATGATAGTATACGTGGACCTTTGACTTGAGGGTTCAGTATAAGATGTGCTTGTGACGTTTAGTTTGTCATTAGAGTAGTTAGACTCATTTGCTTAATTGTTGAGTCGACCTCGAAGTGCGTACTATACGGGCAGGTAGCAGTCTTTACTGTACGCCAAGAAAGGATTCTATCTCCTGTTAGGGAGCAGGCGAATGTCCTATACGGTTAATGGCAAATAAGATCATAAGTCTTTGGCCAAAGCATTCTGATATAGTCGTATTAGATACACTATTAATCAGTCGGTCTTGATTTGCATTAACACATGTATAGAGTTTAGTCAATAGTAGGGTTTGACTTTACCGTGACCCAAAGACTTGACCAGCACATCTGATGAAGGGTCTATACGTATATAGTATTACGACATAATGGTTCTGGAATGATTCGTTCATTCGTTCTCAGTAGGGGTTTACAGTGCGGCTCGCTAGGCTGGCTAAGTGCTGCCCGCACTCATTGGTTCCTCCCAATGCCGGATGAGATGAACCTACGGAGTCGCGCAATAGGATCGTTGATGGATAAATGTGAATTAATTATCTCTCTTATAATATTAGATATTAGATATCTAATTTTGATTTATCGGATAAATCAAATAGCGGTCTTATGAATTGTAAGTAGGTTACTGGGTGATTACTTTAATTCATAAATTATATTTCTTAGAGAAATATATATTTGCGTTTGATATAATTAATTAATTGGATTAATTAATTAGTCCAAACACATTGGAAATAAAATGTATTCGTTTGACGAGCATCCGGTACACGAGGGATTTGTTTTGACGAACATCCAATTCACGAGCCGAGTAAATTCGACCCGTCTTCTTGGAAATTTCCCTTAGGGCCGCCCCCTCCCTCTATTGTCTCTTTTATACTTATTTTATGTCACTAGGTGACATATGTGAAGTGTATTTGATACCCTCAATCATGTGTTATAGGGTGACTTTTATTTTTTTATAAATAAAAGTCTTTAGAAAAGAGAGAGAACTTCTTCTTCTTCCTTGAACTCAAAATCACAAATTAGAGAGAGATAGAGTAAGGTTGATAACTTCATCTTGATCTTAGAGACAAGATATAAGAAGAACACATTGAGAGAGAAAATTCCTACAAGCTTCCCTAGCCGCATTCTTGAAGAAAGAAAGCTTGTCGATTTTTCCATCAAGTTCCGGCGTTAGAGGCACCTTGCTTTAGGTGCTTGGAACAAAGGGCTATTCATCATCATCATCATCATATGAAGGTTTTTCAGAGACATCATAGGTATGGGACTTTGATTCCTTGATCTTCGTATTTTTCTTTTCGTATATACGTTACTTGCTCGATCCTCTTAGGGATTCCGTTTATTCTTCTGCTGCGTTTATTTTATGTGGAATCCCAACAGTGGTATCGGAGAGAGGTCAAATATATCGTATATACGATCATCTTTGCATTTGGAATGTTATTTGATGATGTTTATGATTTAGAATCATAATAGATATAATCGAAGAAATTTAATCGTTCGTAGTAAGTCAAGTTTCGACTATTTTATGTGAATCATAAATCTGAAAAATTTGATTTTTGTTGATTTATAAGTTCTTCATGAGGTTAAGAAACTTTTTCGTTTTGGAAGCGAGTCGAAAAAATGAGAAAAACGGGGGTTAAACACGAATACCGCACGAAGACGCATTGCCGGCGGCTGCTGGACTCTTGCACTGGCCGGTAGAGTGACTCGGTAGGCTCTATGTGAACTAGTAAGCTCGGCCAGCCTGCCGGCGATGGCGAGTGACTCGGTCCGGGCGGTTCTCGGGTTTTCGGCTCGATTTTGAATCGGGCCGTGGGCTGGGCCTGATACCAGATTTTCCGGGACTCCATTTTTGTGTTTATATTTCGTTGTAATAATTTCCAAAATTTAAATTGGATTTAGTTGGATTTAATAAAATATTTGGAATATTTTTTATTAAGGGAAATTATTAGACGAGAATATTGTTTTGGCCGGATTACTTTGAACGGATTAAAATGACGATTATAAATATTAATTTGATTAATAATGTAGAAATTAAATAGATTAATTTTTATATTAATTGGATTAATATATTAATTGATTATTTAATTTAATTTACCGTTACATGTTGTATGGAATGCCTTATGTGATGGTGATATAGCTCGTGGACTTAGTTGTTGATTTGTTCGATTCGATATGGTTGTAAAGGCCGTTTTGAGGCTATTTATTTTTACTAGAAAATATGTATAATAGGACGTATTATTCAATGATGTAATTATTCATATGGCTATGACGAAGACCGAAGACGACCGACTAGAAGACGAAGAATTAATACTGTATTTTTCCTTTCTTTATTTGGCCTGGCCCAATACTTAGGAAAAAGTCCATGAGCTATATGTTGGTAGTAACTAGGTTGCTATTTACTGTTTTTCATTTTGAATGATTGACAAACCACAAACCGCGCTTATAAACGGATTAATGTGCAAAGTGTAACATATAATCGCGTTAATACTCCCACATACAAACACTAAGTTATAAAGGTTATGAGGTTTCCTACCCTCCGTCAAACTCATGGAAAATTGAAATATAAACCGGAATATTATTCTTCCGAGTATGTCGGGGTAATATTTTTGGGGAAAGTCGATAAATTCCTAGAGTGCATTAGATGCCTTTGGTTGTGACAAATCAAACCTCTATAAACCGTATGTGTTGCCGGGTAAGATTCAATTGTCAGACTAATAGGAGTTGACGGTTTAAACTTAGATAGTTCAGCGAGCCATAGAAACCGAATGGGTTGAGGGCAAGTGAACTAGGGGTAAAAGAAGATTGAATCATCCATTAGATGGGTTGGTATTAGACACCACATTATAAAGAATAATAGAATAGAAACCGTATGGGTTGCCCTCTATTAAACTTTGTAAAGAAATCGATCACCACTATGAAGTCACCCAAGACTTCCGGATTTAACATGGGAGTATGTAAATGCCGATAAAATAGTGGGAGCCGAGTTATGAATAAAGAAAGCCCTTAAATTCTTTACTCGGATCATAATTAAATAATCACTAACGAATCTTAAATTATTCTCTGATTAACAAAACTCTCAATATGACAATGAACCCACTCGCTATACTACTTGAAAAGAACGTCTGGTAGTCCGAACTATGTGGGTAGCCGGAACTTGAGGATTGTCCTAACTATGGAAATCTTGGGATACGTCTTGGAGGCGGACATCCCAGCGGCTCCTGCAAGAACCCGAGCCAATCAGGAAGATGTCGATGCCCATGAGAAATGGGTAAAAGACGACATAAGAGTGCGAGGGTACATGTTAGGCTCAATGACCAATGAGATTCAATGTGCCCATGAAAAGATGACGTCTTCGAGAGCCATCTTATCGCACCTGGCTGAGCTCTATGGAGAGCATAGCCGAACTGCTAGATATGAGATATCGAAGCAATTAGTCGGCACCAGGATGAAGGAAGGAGAGAGGGTTGGGGACCATATCCTCAAGATGATCTCGATGATTGAGAGATTGGAAGCTCTTGATTTTCAGATGCATGCATCTCTCCAAACTGACCTTATCCTGCAGTCACTTCCTGACTCCTTTTCACAATTTATCATGAACTTCAACTGTAATGAGATTGCATGTAACTTAGCTGGGCTAATGAAGAAACTGACGACTGCCCAGTCTCAGATGAAGACAAAGGGAAAGGAAACTGCACTTGTGATTTCTTCTGGGACTTGGAAGTCCAAGAATAAGAAGAAAAAGAACAAGAAGCAGTTAGGTCCAATAGCCAAGATCGACAAGGGAAAGGGCAAGGCCCCAATGGTTCAAAAGAGCAAGGGGGCCAAGAAAACGGATGTATGCCTCAACTGTAATGAGCTAGGCCACTGGAAGAGGTACTGTCCAAAGCTTGACCGTAATGCGCCTTCAGGTACGGAACTACTAGTTTTAGAAACAAATTGTTCTGTAACTGTATATTATACTTCTTGGATACTTGATTCCGGTGCGAGTTCTCACATTTGTACAATGAATCAGAATCTGGAACGAAGTAGGAAGCTGGATTCAGGAGAGGTGATGGTCACCGTCAGAAGTGGGCATAGTGTCGAGGCTTCTGATATCGGATCCCTTATGTTGGATTTAGAATCTGGTTTTATTCTTACTTTAGATGATGTACTTGTTTTGCCCAAGGGCCATAAGAATATTGTATCAATTCCGGTCATAGACCGAAAGGGATTTCACTTCTTTATTGGAGATGGGTCCCGTCGTATTTATTTCAGAAATAAATTGGTTGGTACTGCTACATTATTAAATGGTTTATACCATTTAAATTTAAAGAATAAAACAACTGTGAACACTATAACTAGGAAGCGTGGTAGGGATTAAACGAACCAAGCACTTAAGTGGCATCTTAGACTTGGTCATATCGGTCAGACCAAGGTTCATAAAATGGAGAAAGATGGGCTTACGGGTCCATTGGGATCAGATCCCTATCCAACTTGTGAATCTTGCCTTCAAGGCAAAATGACTAAGTTACCCTTTGCAGGGACTTTTGAAAGAGCTGATGAAAAACTTGGATTGATCCATACCAACGTCTGTGGCCCTTCTGAAGTGGCACGAGATGGCTTTCAGTATTTCATTACATTCACTGATAACCATACCAGGTATGGATTCGTGTACTTAATGAAACATAAGTCTGAAGCTTTTGATAAATTCAAGGAATTTAAAGCCCTAGTTGAAAATCAAACAGGTAACCGTGTTAAAACTCTTCGGTCAGACCGGGGTGGTGAGTACATGAGTACCGAAATTGATGAGTTCTTAAAAGAACTAGGAATAGTGTCATAATTCACTCCTCCAGCTACTCCACAATTAAATGGTGTATCAGAAAGAAGGAACCGAACCTTGTTGGACATGGTTCACTCCATGCTTAACTATACTGATCTACCGATTTATTTGTGGGGTTACGCGCTCCTTACTGCTGTGCATATCATGAACAGATGTCCTTCCAAATCCATTCCTAAGACTCCCCATGATATGTGGAGAGGTAGGAAACCAAGTCTTAATCAAGTTGGGATTTGGAGATGCCCTGCTTATGTCAAGAAGACTAAAGTAGAGAAATTGGAAACTAGGTCTGTGAAAGGTCGTTTCATAGGATATCCAGGGGATTCCATGGGATATGTATTCTACATGCACGAAGATCATAGGATCATCATTGCTATACAAGCACACTTCCTGGAAGATCAGTTTATTCAGGAAGAAGGGGCAGGTAAAAATATTTCTTTGGAAGAAATAAAAGAAACACCAAATGAGACACCTATGCAAGATATTAGAACCCAACCTTCTGAAATACAAACACAACCTCACAAGTCTAGTAGAATTTCTCAAATACCTGAGAGGTATGGCTATCTGCATCAAGAGGAACTGGGTGTCCATGAGATGACGGAAAGTAGTCAAGAGAATGATCCTTCTACATACGACCAAGCGATGGTAGACGTTGACTCCACCAAGTGGCAAGAAGCTATGGAAGCTGAGATAGACTCAATGCATGCTAATCAGGTCTGGACTTTAGTAGATCGTCCTAAAAGCATAGTGCCTATTGGAAACAAATGGATCTATAAGAGAAAGACTGATGGAGATGGCAAGGTTGCTACTTATAAGGCCAGGCTTGTGGCAAAGGGTTATTCCCAAAGAGAAGGAATCGATTACTTCGAGACCTTCTCGCCTGTAGCTATGATTAAGTCTATTCTCATGATGCTTGCTATAGCATCCCACTTAGATTATGAAATATGGCAAATGGATGTGAAAACGGCATTCCTAAATGGATTCCTCGAGGAGGAGATTTACATGGAACAGCCTAAGGGATTCATATCTCAAACCAATATTCATAAAGTATGCAAACTTCAGCGTGCCATTTATGGACTGAAGCAAGATTCACGGAGTTGGAATCTTCGTTTTAACGAGAAAGTCAAAGAGTTTGATTTTGTCCAAAACGAAGAAGAGCCCTGTATTTACAAGAAGGTTAGTGGGAGCAAAATTGTGTTCTTAATACTATATGTAGATGACATTCTACTTATAGAAAACGACGTAGGAATGCTCAGTTATGTGAAAGCTTGGCTTTCTAAAGAGTTCTTAATGAAAGACTTGGGAGAAGCTACCTATATTATGGGTTCGTCTCTACCGGGATAGAGCGAAAAGAATGTTAGGTCTTTCCCAAGCCCTCTATATAGAAAAAATCCTGAAGCGATTTAGGATGGAAGATTCTAAAAGAGGGTTCCTTCCTATGCAACATGGTGCAAAACTTTCCCTAGAGATGTGTCCTCAAAGTGACGAATACATAAAGGAAATGAGTAAGGTGCCCTATACTTCGGCAGTAGGTAGCCCCATGTATGCTATGATTTGCACTAGACCGGACATTGCTGATACGGAATCATTTGATATGAACGAAGAAGACGAAGTAAGGATCGATATAAATGACCTTACTACACGCTATGCACGGGCTACTACGTATTTAGGCGAGAAAACGGACATAAGACGTGGAGTCTCGGTCTCAGCCGTGTCATATAACACGGCCCGTGTCATGCTATGCCGGAAGGTCGACAATCGACCGGAAAATGGGCAAGCTAGGAAAAATCACCACCGTAGGAAAATTCACCACTGCCGGGCCGGTCGATCACTGCCGACCACCACTGCCGGGCGGCCGATCATTACTGCTAGGCGGCCGATCAACTGCCGGCGAATCCGGCCGTGTCATCCGACACGGCCGTGCCGAGGTGTCTGGATAATGAAATCTCATTGCCGACCGAACCGACCGTGTCATCCGACACGGCCGTGCCGACACAACCCGACCGTGCCAGCGACACGGCCGAGTCACACTCTTCCGGATAGTGCAATTCCCATTGTCCAGACCAACCCGGCCGTGCGGGCGACACGGTCGAGTCCCTGCTGCGGCAGATGCGCGCCGCGGCCGTGCCGATCGGCGCAGCCGTGTCGGCAGAACCGGAAATGCCATTATTGCTGGTTTTTTTATTTTGTTGTTTTTCTTCCCCTCACATGTCATGATTAGACTTGCATGTTATGTGGGGTGTCTTATATTCATTTTGTTGTGTGATTCCCCCTCCCTTTGATTTGATTCCCTTGTATTTTATCTTGTGTTTTGTTTTTCATTTCAAGATCATGTGATCTTGTTTGATTCCTTAGTTGCTAAGAAGACTACCATGCTATAAGTAGTCTTGTTGATGCTTTCATTTTGGATATTGTATGTTGAAGAAATAAGAATACACTTGTGTTTTCTTGGTGAATGCTTTTCATCGAAACCTTGGTTATAATTCGACGCGTTTTCGAGTTTTAATCGAATCGATTCTCAATAGGTCTTGAGAAAAGATTATCTTATCAAACTATAGGTCTAGTTTGATAAATCATTCATATTGTTCTTGTTTATGTAAGCCGAATTGCCCTACTTTCGGTTATATCTTACGAGTGTTACACATATACGAGTGTTGTGGGGTAACAAAATATATCCGCTGCATTTTCCGGCGAATTTACGTTCATCTTATTACGTAATTCGTATCAATTGCCTATGTTGTGAGTGTAGTAAGTCGGTTTCAGTCAAATCCAGGGTAGGAACATTGGACTGCTGGACTGCTGTAAAGAACATTCTTAAGTACCTAAGTAGGACTAAAGACTTGGTTCTTACATACGGCGGTGGAGAACTAAGAGTGATGGGTTATACAGACTTAGATGTCCACATCAGGGTATATCTTTACGCTGAATGGTGGGGCAGTTTCTTGGAGAAGTGCCAAGAAAAGTTCGACTGTTATCTCTACATGTCAAGCCGAATATCAAGCAGCCACGGAGGCTGCTAAACAAGCTTTTTGGATAAAGAAGTTCACTGAGGAACTTCAAGTGGTTCCTAACGCAGAGAAGCTTGTAACACTGTTTTGTGACAACGACGGAGCTGTTGCACAGGCTAAGGAGCCTAGGGCTCACCACAACACCAAACATATTGCGAGAAAATATCATTTTGTTATAGAAATGGTTCGGGACAGGAATGTTACACTGCAGAGAGTAGACACAGCAAATAACGTTGCTTATCCGCTTACAAGCCACTATCTCAGAAGGTCTTAGAGAGACATCTGGAGAGTATGGGTATTAGATACCATAGTTTGTGGCATTGAGTGCAAGTGGGAGATTGTTAGGAATATGCCCTCAAATGCCACTCAGAGGATGAGAGAGTGAGAGCAATTGTACTGTAATTATGAATATTATATTTAATAAGGCAATTATTATTTCTATATTATTGTATATCACTGGCATTGTGATTTGGTATATAGAATAATAGTCCTTGCATTTGAGAGTGAACATTTTACTCCTTATGGAGATAAGGTGATAAGCACTAGAAGTGTTTAGAGCTCGAATGCTTAACTAGTTCGCAAGTCGATAAAACTTAACAGGACATTAAGTTTTAATAAGACTTGTATAACTGATGCTAGGACGTGTGCACGTCTTGATAGCATAGTTACAAGTATATTGGTGGGACCAGTATACTCGAACACGGCTCATACTCGATTCAGTCAAATGGTATTCACTCTCGGAGAGTCGATGACGAATCAAAAGGTTGTGATAGTATATGTAGACCTTTGACTTGAGGGTTCAGTAGAAGATGTGCCTGTGACGTTTAGTTTGTCATTAAAGTAGTTAGACTCATTTGCTTAATTGCTGAGTCGACCTCGAAGTGCAGATTATACGGGCAGGTAGTAGTCTTTACTGTACGCCAAGAAAGGATTCTATCTCCTGTTAGTGAGCAGGAAAATGTTCTATACGGTTAATGGCAAATAAGATCATAAGTCTTTGGCCAAAGCATTCTGATATAGTCGTATTAGATACACTATTAATCAGTCGGTCTTGTTTTGCATTAACACATGTATAGAGTTTAGTCAACAGTAGGGTTTAACTTTACCGTGACCCGAAGACTTGACCGGGACATCTGATGAAGGGTTTATACGTATATAGTATTCACGACATAATGGTTCTGGAATGATTCGTTCATTCGTTCTCAGTCGGGGTTTACAGTGCGGCTCGCTAGGCTGGCTAAGTGCTGCCCGCACTCATTGGTTCCTCCCAATGCCGGCTGAGACGAACCTACAGAGTCGCGCAATAGGATCATTGATGGATAAATGTGAATTAATTATCTCTCTTATAATATTAGATATTAGATATCTAATTTTGATTTATCGGATAAATCAAATAGCGGTCTTATGAATTGTTAGTAGGTTACTGGGTGATTACTTTAATTTATAAATTATATTTCTTAGAGAAATATATATTTGTATTTGATATAATTAATTAATTGGATTAGTTAATTAGTCCAAGCACATTGGAAATAAAACGGATTCGTTTGACGAACATCCGGTACACGAGGGATTCGTTTTGTGAACATCGATACAGTGAGTAAATTCGACCCGTCTTCTTGGAAATTTCCCTTAGGGCCGCCCCCCTCCCTCTCTTGTCTCTTTTATACTTATTTTATGTCACTAGGTGACATATTTTAGGTGTATTTGATACCCTCAATCATGTGTTAAAGGGTGACTTTCATTTTTTTATAAATAAAAGTCTTTAGAAAAGAGAGAGAACTTCTTCTTCTTCCTTGAACTCAAAATCACGAATTAGAGAGAGAGAGAGAGAGAGAGAGAGAGAGAGAGAGTAAGGTTGATAACTTCATCTTGATCTTAGAGACAAGATTTAAGAAGAATACATTGAGAGAGAAAATTCCTACAAGCTTCCCTAGCCGCATTCTTGAAGAAAGAAAGATTGTCGATTTTTCCATCAAGTTCCAGCATGTGAAGTAGAGGCACCTTGCTTTAGGTGCTTGGAACGAAGGGCTCTTCATCATCATCATCATCATACGAAGGTTTTTGAGAGACATCATAGGTATGGGACTTTGATTCCTTGATCTTCGTATTTTTTTCGTATATACGTTACTTGATCGATCCTCTTAGGGATTCTGTTTATTCTTCCGATGCCTTTATTTTCTGTGGAATCCCAACAGTATCTACCCGTAGGAGAATACAGAGTACACAAGGAACTGTACTGTGTGCAAGAAGAACTTGAATCCGAGAAATCTCCATTTCCTATATGGAAATCTCAAGCTGAACTTAGAAGACTTGCCATGTGTACAATTGATGTATTCTTAGCTCAACCAGAACCTATTTCTACCAAAGAAGCTCTAAACAATTCTCACTAGATCCCTTCAATGGAAGAAGATCTTAATGGTTTTGAAAGAAACAATATATGGTATCTAGCACCCAGACCTGAGCATCAAGCCGTAATTGGAACTAAATGGCTATTTAGAAATAAGAAGGATGAGAATGGACTTGTAATCAGGAACAAACCCCACCTAGTCGCACAAGTCTACAGACAGGAAGAAGGCATAGACTACGATGAAACATTTGCTCCTGTAGCCAGACTAGAAGCCATTAGGATATTTTTAGCGTTTGCCGCCCATAAGAGCTTTATTGTATATCAAATGGATGTTAAGAGTGCATTCCTGAATGGAGACCTCGCCGAAGAAGTCTATGTTGAACAACCACCAGGGTATGTTAACACAGAAGGCAGAGACCTAGTATACAGGCTACGGAAAGCACTGTATGGACTTAAGCAAGCACCTAGAGCGTGGTATGAAATCCTATACCTGTACCTAAACAATAATAGATTTGAGAAAGGTGTTGTGGACAAGACTCTGTTTAAGATACAGGAAGGTGACGACCTATTGATGGTTCAAATATACGTAGAAGATATTATATTTAGTTCCACTAACCTTGCTTTGTGTCAAAGGTTCTCCCATCTCATGTAAAGTAAATTTGAAATGAGTACGATGGGGGAACTTAGTTATTTCCTAGGATTGCAGGTAAAGCAGATGCCTACAGGAATCTTCGTCAACCATGAAAAGTACAGCAAGGACCTACTCAATATGTTTGGGATGAATAACTCCAAATCCTTGTCAACCCCCATGAGCACTTCCGTGCAAATTAGTGCTGACGAAGTTGGAAAGCCGGTTGAGCAATCACTCTACAAGAAGCTTATTAGCTCACTCCTGTACCTAACAGCTAGCAGGACCAATATCCAGTTTGCTGTAGGTGTGTGTGCTCGGTATCAAGTAGCACCTAAAAATCACACTTCACAACAGCCAAATGAATCCTTAAGTATGTTAAAGAAACAGTCGATGTAGGACTGTGGTATCATAAGGAAGGCAGATATGATTTGGTTGGCTACAGCGACTCGGATCTCGGAGGCTGCAAGCTAGATAGGAAGTGTACAATCGATACTTGTCACTTTATTGGACCTATACTCATCTCCTGGTTTAGTAAGAAATAATTGGCAAACTCGCTTTCCACAGTTGAATCGGAATACTATGCTGCTGGAAGTTGCTGTATGCAAATTCGCTGAATGCAAGAGCAGCTACCAGATTATGGAATCATTGCCAAGGAAACATCGATCATGTGCGATAGCATGAGTGCAATTGAAATAACACACAATCCTGTAATGCACTCGCGAACTAAGCATATTGATATGAAGCATCACTTCATTCGAAATCATGTTGAGAATAAGGATGTTCGGATCAAGAAAATTCATACAGACATTTAGTTAGACGACATATTTACGAAGCCTCTTAGCACCACCAGATTCTATATGCTTAGACAAGAATTGGGAATGCTACAGCCTGACTCCCTGTAAGTTTTTATGCTTTTACTCATCAATTGTGGGGGAATCCTGTAAGACCCAAGAATACAGTATCCACCGTTAATTAACTATACACTCAGATAGTCAAACAGCACTGTAGGACTAAGAAGACATAAAATCCTCCTACAGCTGACGTGTGCATTAATTAAGGGGGAATACAGTATGACGCATGAATACAGTTCCAAAGATTGATGTAAGAATTGAATCCCGTATGTACCTTTTATTAGACTTTTTGTCGTTCGAGCTTGTTTCAGACTCGTTTTACTCGATTCGATGTTTTATGTTGTTTTCGTCGCTATTTCGTGTATTCTCGTAAATCATTATTCGGAACCGCCGTTTTGGGGTTGCCGAGGATCCATCTCATGTTATTATACGTGTTGTGAGCTTTTGTTTGTGTTTCGACCATGTATCATACATTTCGGATGTATAGGGCTGTTTTGTAATTTCCCAAAGTTTTGGGATAATTACGTTTGTTGTTGTTTTTCCGAACCTTTGAGTAGTCGGGAATATGTTTTCCTTCAACACTTAAGTTCGTTGCCTCAAATCCTTTACGTTCGTACCATCGTGAGTCGTTCACCATTGCATTTCGATTTTTTCGGTTCCTTCGTTACCAGTGGTTGCGGCCTGTACTCCCGAGGAAGGAGCATTACGTACGTAATGCATGTTGCTGTTACGTACGTAACGGTGTGTGTAAAATAGTACAGGTAATTCTGCGATTTTCGTTACGTACGTAAGCATGGGATAGCTTACGTACGTTAACAGGCTAACGTACATTAACAGGCTAACGTACGTTAGCTACCTGTGGCTAACGTACGTAACTCGACCTGGGTTTATAAACCTAGGAGTTGACCGATTTCGGCCATTTTCATTTCTCCTCCTCCCCATCCGACTCCTAGGCGATTCTCTTGGCACTTCCGGCGATTTGAAGCTTTGTAACTCCGAGCCATCATCTTCTTCGAGTTTTTAGAGTGTATTATCATCATCTAATCGTGTTCTTCGTCATTAATTCGAGGTAAACTCCAAGAACCTTGTTTTTGGGTAAATTGGGGGTTTTCACGTTTTCGTCCGATTCGTTCCGTATGATATATTAATTCATGATGAATATGATTAATCTCGCTGGTATTATTGGTTTTCCTACGGATTCATGATATATTTCGTAGTATTTTTGTAATCGAGAGGGTTTGGTTGTGATCATCCCTCATTATTGTTTTTATACGAATATACATGAATCGTAGGCGGGTTTTCGGGTGAATTCCATTTCCGTATTCATTTAGGAATGGTTGTAATTGTATTATTCGAATCGTTAGGTTCGGTTTCGCCGGTTCCTCGTGGTCGTGTTTGATTCTTCCTTTCCGTTCGTGTCACCTTATATCAATCGAGGCAAGTATCCTTATGAACTTACAATCTTGACATAGTAGTGTTGCATGAGAAATGTGTGTGTGTATGCTCACTACGGGTTAGATCCGATGGGGTCTCGTTAGGGGTCCACGGAGGGGTGGATCCACGAGCTTGCTTTTAACCACTACGGGTTAGATCCGACGGGGTCTCGGTAGGGGTCCACGGAGGGGAGGGTACGCGGTTAACTGTAGTGCATTTTGCAAATGTGTTTTGGATTATTGGCATTTCCGGAAATGTGTGTTTTCAACCGATGTTTTATTGACTGCATGCATTAACTATATGTGTAAGGTGTAAGTTGTTCATTTGGTTACTTGTACTAGCATAATTGCTAACCCCTTATGGGGACCCATTTTGGGGAAATTCGTTTTATGAATTTCAGGTCAGGTTCTTCAAGACGAACGGACGCTGGACTAGTACGCGGATGACGGCCACGCGTGATGATTGTGCAAAAGTGTATCTTCATGTTGTCCCATCTTTCGATGCGTTGTATCATTTGTAAACTAATATAAGTACTCGAGTACTTAGGCAATTTTATCCGTTCGGATTGTAGTTTGTTTGTCCGTTGTAATTGTATTGAATGATTTTGCCGCGTTTGACCGGTTGAACCAGGTGGATTTTTTTGTTTTGCGTCTGTATGACGTGGTGTCATTATGTTGATCCCGCGAGTCGACGAGTATATTTTGGTCATTAGCCTCGTGGGTTCCATGTAGGGATCCGCGGCGCTGTAATATACCCTGGACATCCTGGGGGTGTTACAGAAAATGGTATCAGAGCCCTAGGTTTATAGATACCTAGGCTTGTCGGTTTATTGGGTCTTGTTGTGTTTCGTTTTGCACATCGTCATCACGCTGCCATGATTCCGGTGCTTCCAGCGCCCGTAAGTTTTTCCTTACCCTGTTCTTTGTTTCATTGTAACGCATCTTCGCTTCTTGATTGTGGTTTTTTTTCCTCTCGTACTTACCACCGTATGGTTTTTGCTACTTATTTAACATCAGTATGGATGCTGGAAGAGGACGTGGTCATGGTCGTGGTCGTGGACGCGGCTGGGGACATGGGGCAGCTGGTGGGGCGGCCACGTCGCATTCTTCGGGAGCCGGCAGTACCGGCAACCGCCATAGCCATGCCACTTCTCAGGATGGCGCTGACCTTGGTGTTGCGGCTGTTATGAAACAAATGGTGAATCAGATGGCGGCAATAGCTCAGGCGGTTCAGAATCCTAATCCGACCCATGCTGCTAGGGGCGGAGCAGACCGTTGGCTTCAGGATGTCATCAAGATGCATCCTCCTCAGTTTTCGGGAGCTTCAGACCCGATTGGATGGGAGGGGTGGATCAAGGAGATATCCAAAGTTTTCGTCGCCACCAACTGTCCTGAGGACCGCAAGGTCCCCATAGCCCAGTATTTTCTTACTGGGAATGCTACCGACTAGTGGGAAGCCGTTGAGCCCAGAGACCGCGCTGCCACATGGGATGAGTTTAAGGACCTGATGGAGACCGAGTATTGCCTGTGGCCGGTCAAACAGGCCCAAGTCCATGCTTTCTTTGATGCTCAACCTCGGGAATCCCTGTTTCCTAGGCCATCGCCGATTACAACCGGGAGTTGGGCTTCGTGAAGGCCCAGGTTAGGGAGGAGAGTGATAAGACATTTCTCCAGGCGGATGAAACCGTCGATTCGTGATTACATGTCTGGTCTCGTTTGCACTACCTTGAAGAATTATCAGAGTAGGGCCCTTGCTTATGATATGTCTGTGACGGCGAGTGAGGCGGCTCGCGAGAGCAAGAAGCAAAAGTCCGCAGGAAATTTTTCAGGCCACAGAGGTGGGGGTCAGCAAAAGTCCCAGTCTGCTAACTTTTCCGTTAGTGGTGGTCCCGCCCGTTCTACTGGAGGTTCTCGCGGAGCTACTAATACTCTTTCTCGGGGTGTGAAGTGTTTTAACTGTGGCCGGCTGGGCCACATCAGTTGCAATTGTCCGAGCCCTTTGCTGTCATGTAATCAGTGCGGCCAGCCGGGCCATAAGGCTGCTTTTTGTGAGAGAGAGAGAATTCTTGGTGCCCAGGCTTCCATTCCAGCGCCTAGGGAACCGAGTGTGAATCAAGGTCCGTTTGTTCCACAGTCTCCACCGAATGCTAGCCAAGGGAGAGGCCGGGGTCAGCCCAGTAGAGGGGGAGCTTCCAGTGTCAGCTCCGCCCACCCGCATGTTTATGATATGAGGAGGGCCGATGACCCAGCCGCTACCGTTGCCACAGGTACCGATCACATCCATTTACATCCTATTAGTGTGATTTTCGATTCTGTGATACGCATTCGTTCATGTCTTTGGAATGTGTTCCCCGTTTGGGCCTTGATTTCTTGTCGCCATGTGAGCCTTTCATCGTTAAACTTCCTAGCGGTGATAGGATTGTTGGTGACCGTGAGATTCGAGATTGTGCTGTGACTATTTGTGAGAAGGCTTGGCTCTCTAATCTTATTGTTTTGGAAATTGAGGGTGATGATTTAATTCTTGGGGATGACTGGTTCGAACGGCATAGTGCGATCATGAACTACCGTACGAGAATCATCACTACGTTAGCTGAGGACGGCACCGAGCACTCTTTCACGGGGCGAAGGAGGGGAAACCAGAGACTTGTTATTAATGCTTTAAAAGCGATGAACCTCCTACGGAAGGGGTTTATTGGTTACTGGTGATACTCCTTGAAGGCGGAAAGTGGTGGAGTCGAGCTTTTATCGATTCCAGTTGTTAGTGAGTTTCCTAACATTTTTCCTGACGAGTTATCGGGTTTGCTGCCGGACCGTGAGATAGAGTTTGCTATTGAGTTAGAGCCGAGTGCGGCTCCGATTTCGAGGGTGCTGTATCGTATGGCACCCTTCGAGATGGCCGAGTTGAAGAAGCAGTTGAGTGAGCTTTTTAAGTCGGGGTATATTCGACTGAGCGCTTCACCTTGGGGCGCATCGGTTCTGTTTGTACAGAAGAAGGATGGTTCACTTCGTTTATGTATCGACTACCGAGAGCTAAATAAGGTGACCATCAAGAATAAGTATCCCCTGCCAAGGATTGATGACTTGTTCGATCAGTTACAGGGAGCTGCGGTATTCTCGATGATCGACTTGAGATTGGGGTACTACCAGCTTCGGGTGAAGGAGTCCGACGTACTGAAAATAGCTTTTCGGAAGGGATACGGACATTATGAGTTTGTGGTCATGCCCTTCGGTTTGACTAATGCGCCGGCGGTGTTCATGCAGTTGATGAACAAGGTTTTTATCGAGTATTTAGATAAGTGTGTCGTCGTCTTCATTGATGACATCCTTATCTATTCGAGAAGTGAGGAGGAACACGCGCATCATCTTCGAATAGTGTTGGACATTTTGAGGAACGAGCAACTCTATGGAAAGTTCTCAAAATGTGAGTTTTTGCTGAAGGAAGTTATGTTTCTGGGTCACGTGATTTCAGTCGAGGGAGTCCGTGTGAATCCGCAGAAGATCGAGGCAGTACTAGATTGGGCACCACCTAAGAATGTGAAAGAGGTCCGTAGCTTTTTGGGTTTGGCCGGCTACTATCGTAGGTTCGTCGAGGGTTTCTCGAAACTAGCTCGGCCACTTACGCAGTTGCTTCAGAAATCCGAGACGTTCGTCTGGAATGACGAAAGACAGCCGAGTTTTGAGGAGCTGAAGAAGCATTTAACTTCAGCCCGGTTTTAGCATTACCATGTGGTAACGAGGGTTTTGCTGTGTATAGTGATGCTTCGGGTCAGGGTCTTGGGTGCGTACTGATGCAGCACGGCAAGATTATTGCGTATGCGTCGAGACAGTTGAGGCCATACGAGCTTAACTACCCTACTCGTGACTTGGAGTTGGCGGCAGTTGTCTTCGCGATCAAGATCTAGCGTCATTATCTTTTGGCTCCACATGTCAGATTTTTATTGACCATAAAAGTATGAAATACATATTTACCCAGCGGGAGTTGAATATGAGGCAGAGGAGGTGGTTGGAGTTGATCAAGGATTATGACCTCGAAATCCTTTATCATCCAGGCAAGGCAAACGTTGTGGCTGACGCCTTGAGTCGGAAAACAGTTGCGTTGAGGACACTTGAGATCTCTGCGTCTCAGTCTGAGCTTCAGTAGGTTTTGATCGATTTGGATGTTGAGATTTTATTGCCGGGAACGGTCTTGTGCTTTAGAGATTTCATTGTCGCTAGTCGACGAAATTAAACAGAAGCAATCAGAGAACCGGATGATTTCTCAGATTCGAGAAAATGTTCTGAAGGGGAAGTCTCTCGGGTTTGTGATTCACAAGGATGGTGTGTTAAGGTTCCAGGGTCGGCTCTGTGTGCCGAATGACTCAGAATTGAGACAGAATATTTTGCAGGAGGCGCATGCCACGCCTTAATCCATTCATCCTGGGTCAAGTAAGACGTACAAGGACCTGAGGAGAAATTTTTGGTGGAATGATATGAAGGAGGAGGTCGCACGTTCGTAGCGAGATGGTTGACTTGTTAGCAGGTCAAAATCAAGCATCAGCGACCGGTTGGATTATTACAGTCACTTCCCATTCCGGAATGGAAATGAGAAGATATTTCGATGGATTTCGTCACGAGGTTGCCGAGATCGAGATCAGGCATGAATATGGTTTGGGTAGTTGTTGATCATCTGACCAAATCGGCACATTTTCTGGGCATCAAGGATACTTGTGGCCCGGAGAAGTTGGCTCTTGTGTTTATTGCACAGATCGTGAGGCTTCACGGTACTCCGAAGTCTATTGTCTCGGATCGGGATGGTCGTTTTGTATCGCACTTCTCGCAAGCAGTGCATAAGGCGTTGGGTACAAATTTGCGTCTAAGTACTTCTTTTCACCCTCAGTCGGATGGACAGTCAGAGCACACTATTCAGAGATTTGAGGATATGTTGCGCGCTTGTGCTCTCGATTGGAGTAGTGACTGTGAGGAATATTTACCGTTGATCGAATTTACGTACAACAATAGTTGGCACGCGTCAATTCGCATGGCACCGTACGAGGCACTTTATGGGTGGCATTGTCGATCATCGATTTGTTGGGATGAGGCATCCGATCTGGTTGGGACCAAGCCGGATATCGTTATGGAGACGAGGCGGAAAGTGGAATTGATTCGAGAGAGGATGTTGACCACTCAGAGTCGATAGAAGTCGTATGCCGATGTTCGTCGTCGACCATTGGAATTCGAGGTGGGGGACCACGTCTTGCTAAAAGTGTTGCCGACGAAGGGAGTTTTCCGCTTCGGGAAGAAAGGAAAGTTGAGCACGAGATTTATTGGGCCCTTTGAGATTCTCGAGAGAGTCGGTGAATTGGCATACTAGTTAGCATTACCTCCGGACTTGAGTCACATTCATAGTGTTTTCCATGTTTCCCAACTGAGGAAATATGTCCCGGATCCTAGCCACGTCATCGATTATGGCGAGATTGATATCGTTGAGGATATTACATTCGAGGAGCATCCTATGAGGATCCTAGAGCATCGTGAGAAGCGACTGAGGCATAAGACCATCCCCTTGGTCAAAGTGCAGTGGTCGAGACATGGTGTCGAGGAGGCAACTTGGGAAACCGAAGATAGCATGCGTGCTAGGTACCCCGAGTTGTTTACTTCTTAAGTTTCGGGACGAAACTTGTTTTTAGAGGGGTAGAATGTAATATCCGCATTTTCCCTTCTCTTGATATTCTCGTTTTGGTGTATTTTCATTTTTAGCAACTCGCTTGTAACCGTATTGACATTTCGAGAATATTTAATATTAGACCTTTTGTCGTTCGAGCTTGTTTAGGACTCGTTTTACTCGATTCGGTGTTTTATGTTGTTTTCGTCGCTATTTCATGTATTCTCGTAAATTGTTATTCGGAACCGCTGTTTTGGGGTTGCCGAGGATCCATCTCATGTTATTATGCGTGTTGTGATCTTTTGTTTAGTGTTTCGACCATGTGTCGTACATTTCGGATGTTTAGGGCTGTTTTGTAATTTTCCAAAGTTTTGGGATAATTACGTTTGTTGTTGTTTTCCCGAACCTTTGAGTAGTCGGGAATATGTTTTCCTTCAATACTTAAGTTCGTCGCCTCGAATCCTTTATGTTCGTACCATCGTGAGTCGTTCACCGTTGCATTTTGATTTTTTCTGTTCCTTCCTTACCAGTGGTTGCGACCTGTACTCCCGAGGAAGGAGCATTATGTACGTAATGCATGTTGTTGTTACGTACGTAACGGTGTGTGTAAAATAGTACAGGCAATTCTACGATTTTCGTTACGTACGTAAGGATGAGATAGCTTACGTACGTTAACAGGCTAACATATGTTAGCTATCTGTGGCTAACGTATGTAACTCGACCTGGGTTTATAAACCTAGGAGTTGACCGATTTCGGCTATTTTCATTTCTCCTCCTCCCCATCCGACTCCTAAGCGATTCTCTTGGCACTTCCGGCGATTTGAAGCTTTGTAACTCCGAGCCATCATCTTCTTCGAGTTTTTGGAGTGTATTATCATCATCTAATCGTGTTCTTCGTCATTAATTCGAGGTAAACTCCTAGATCCTTGTTTTTGGGTAAATTGGGGGTTTTCACATTTTCGTCCGATTCGTTCCGTATGATAGATTAATTCATGATGAATATGATTAATCTCGCTGGTATTATTGGTTTTCCTATGGATTCATGGTATATTTCGTAGTATTTTTGTAATCGAGAGGGTTTGGTTGTGATCCGCCCTCGTTGTTGTTTTTATACGAATAGACATGAATCGTAGGCGAGTTTTCGGGTGTATTCCATTTCCGTATTCATTTAGGAATGGTTGTAATTGTATTCTTCGAATCGTTAGGTTCGGTTTCGCCGGTTCCTCGCGGTCGTGTTTGATTTTTCCTTTCCGTTCGTGTCACCGTATATCAATCGAGGCAAGTATCCTTATGAACTTACAATCTTGACATAGTAGTGTTGCATGAGAAACGTGTGTGTGTATCCGACGGGGTCTCTACGGGTTAGATCCGACGGGGTCTCGGTAGGGGTCCACGGAGGGGTGGATCCGCGAGCTTGCTTTTAACTACTACGGGTTAGATCCGACGGGGTCTCGGTAGGGGTCCACGGAGGGGTGGGTCCGCGGTTAATTGTGGTGCATTTTGCAAATGTGTTTTGGATTATTGGCATTTTCGGAAATGTGTGTTTTCAACCGATGTTTTCTTGATTGCATGCATTGACTATATGTGTAAGGTGTAAGTTGTTCATTTGGTTACTTGCACTAGCGTAATTGCTAACCCCTTCTGGGGACCTATTTTGGGGAAATTCGTTTTATGAATTTTAGGTCAGGTTCTTCAAGACGAACGGGCGCTGGACCAGTACGCGGATGACGGCCACGCGTGATGATTGTGCAAAAGTGTATCTTCATGTTGTCCCGTCTTTCGATGCATTGTATCCTTTGTAAACTAATAAAAGTACTCGAGTACTTGGGCGTTTTTATCCATTCGGATTGTAGTTTGTTCGTCCGTTGTAATTGTATTGAATGATTTTGCCGCGTTTGACCGATTGAACCGGGTGGATTATTTTGTTTTGCGTCTGTATGACGTGGTGTCATTATGTTGATCCCGCGAGTCGACGAGTATATTTTGGTCATTAGCTTGGTGGGTTCCATGTAGGGATCCGCGGCGCTGTAATATACCCTGGACATCCTGGGGGTGTTACATCCCAATGCTCACCTCGGGCATTACAACTCGTGGATGGACCCGCATGGGTCTCACAATGCTTTTAGGTGCCGAATATTCTCCCTAACCTTCGGAGAACGAGCTCAAAGGTGGTACCACTCTCTCCCCCACTATTCTGTCAAAACCTGGGCTCAGCTCCACGCGGCGTTCTGATCCCACTTCATGGGATCTCAGGTATGCATCGCCTTACGCTCCTCTATTGCTTCTATTATGCACGGACCGAATAAGTCCCTAAAAAACTATATGTCTGCTTTAGTAAGCAAATCTTGGAGACAGAGCCCATGTCTGATGACGCGCTGGCTATAATTGCTCAAGCCGGCCTTTTAATAAATTTGTTCTTATGTTGGACGGTGTGCCAGAACACCCATGCACTTACCAGGCGTTCTTGGAACACGCCAACTTTCATGATGTTACTGAAACAGCCATGTCGGCCCCAGTCTTAGTCATGCATCTGATGAACGGGGTCGAGCCAGAAGAAAGAAGAAAGACGTGACCTCCATGCGAGAATCGTCAAGAACCATGCCGCAAAAGTAAGAGGGAAGGCCCCTCCGAAACTAGTCAGGCTATCCGAAATTTCGGGGGACGCAAGACTGAGCTTATGGCCACCTATGCCCAGATCTATTTAGTGGGGGCTGCAAACTTATTCCATCGGATCAAGAGCCTAGCTTTACTCCCGGTCCCTAGGCCAATCTACAAGGATCCAAAGGAAATGGACCAGACCCGCTTCTACAAACATCACGAGTTTTGCGGGCCGTAACACCAAATAGTATCGGGACCTCATCGCGGCGTTGATCGCAGTATGCGATTATAGTAGATTGAGGCGATTTACCCGGAACCAACCCCGGGATTTCCAGGACC
Source organism: Orobanche coerulescens (assembly GCA_033398695.1). Lineage (NCBI taxonomy): Eukaryota > Viridiplantae > Streptophyta > Magnoliopsida > Lamiales > Orobanchaceae > Orobanche > Orobanche coerulescens. The sequence goes on along the minus strand of CM065818.1, from coordinate 79,422,631 downwards.
TGGCCGAGTCGGCCAAAAGAAACAACGAGCGAGTACCACCACCGCCTAAGTCCCCTCAGAAGCGATAGAGGAAAGCTTCGCTCCGAGAGGCCACCACTTCCTACCAGCGAGTTGAGTGCTAATCAGAAGGTTTTTCTGTCTGTGGCTGGGGGGACCTCCGATAACCCCCAACTTGTCGTCACTTTCAATGAATCCGACACGAACGGCCTAGTCCATCCTCATTTAGATGATCTCCTCATCACTTTGCCGATAATGGGGATCCTTGCGCATCGAGTGTTCGTCGATTCGGGGCCCTACGCCAGCGTCATATACCTTCACACATTACGGAAGATGAAGGTAGACCAGTCCTATGTCCAGCCCTGCAAAAAGGATATCCATGGCTTTGCTAACTGCCGTATCACCCCACTAGGAGAGAATTTGGCCAAGGCTCGATCAAGAGAACAATGATCACCACTTTCAAGATCATTGACATGCACAATAATTATAATGCCATCATAGGCCGACCTGTGATGTCGAAGTTGAGGGCCATTCAGACCACTTGTGCATGAAATTCCCCACGTCAGAGGGACTCGGGAACCAATGGGTTGATCAGTGTGCGGCCCGGTAGGGCCGAGTTGGTTACCAGGGAACATGGTAACCGACTGAAAATTCCCGTACCGACTATAGTTGGTAAAGGTCATATGCGGTTACCGCATAATCGGTACGGTTTTACCGTATATGTCCTTACCATTCGGTACGGTAATGATAATGTATTTCTTAAAAATTCGGTTATTGTACCATACCGATATATTTATTTTTTATATGAATCTGAACCGTTCCTTAGTAACCACACATCCTAGCCATCCATTTCAATTCAAAGGAAACCATATTATTGACTTATTGTTACTTCGATACATTTTCATTCTCAGTAGGTAAATTCAAATTCTCCATCTCTATTCTCTCCGCCTTTCGATCTCAGAAAACTGAAAGAGTAAAAGAAAACCTAATCGGCTAATCGCCCTTCGATCTGCAGTTCTTCGAGGATGAGAAATTTAAGGAGTCGATTCACAAGTAAGTATATATACTCGGTTTGCTTTGACTTTGCTCTGATTCTGTGAGTATGTTCTTTGTGATTGCTAATCGCCGTTCACCTTTTTGCTCAGTTTGCTTGATTTTGTGCGCTTCAATTAGCTTTTCTTTTCCTTTTCCTATACCTTCCACATTTGCTTGATTTTTGTGCGCTTCAACATTTTTTCCTTTGTGCGCTTCTGCTTTTCACCTTCTGCGTTCCTCTTCTGCATTTCATAGAACTTCTAGAAATAGATTTTTTTACGCGGGGGGCACGGGGGGTGGGGGATGGGTGGGAATATAAAAATAAGTTGGCATTTTTACTTTAAAATCAGTGTAGAAACTAGAATGAGCATGAAGAAAAGAGGTTTTAGCTTTAGTTTGAATTGGGCTGCCGAAATTAATGCAGAACAAGAGTTTTGAATATGAGCAAGAATAATAAATCAAGATTTGAATAGCCTTCTGCTGCTGATATTGATTGCTTACGGATTCAATTTTGATTGATTGCTCGCTTTTCAGTTTATTATATTTAGTATTTGATTGATTCCTTATATTGAGTAGTTTGGTTCGCTGAAAGTTTCAGTTTCTTACCTCTGAACGTAGTTATATTGGCTCATCTTCTAAGCCATTTTAATTTTCTAGTAAGATGTTTTTTTGCTGAAAGTTTATTGTTCCAATTTCTTGGTTGTTTGTTCCAAGAAATATTTGTTTTATTACGTTGTTTGTTTTACTTTACAACAGAAAACTAAGTTCATTATGTCTTGTATTATTGGATTTCTTGCATATGTGTTTAGGTAAACCATGACAAAGCAGCAAACAAGAGAAGCTCATGGTCATCCAAACAGCTCCAGTCCAAGTATCAATTCTGATATGAATTCTCATATGAATGATGTGGATACTACAACTCAAGCCCAATTGTTAATATCGATTGGCGGAGGCTCTACTTCAGCTGCTACTCAAGAGGCAGATCCAAGTAATGTTGCTACCATGATTGGGCAGAAGAGGAAGCAACCTGCTAACAAAAGCATTCTGTGGAGTCATTTTACAAAGTGTAACCTCCCTGGGACAAAAACATGGGATAAATTGTCGTGCATATGCAACTATTGCAAGAATAAAGTTTTGTGCAACTAGATAAAATGGTACAAGCTTGATGTGGAATCTTGCAAGGAGATGTGAGAAGCATTAGACCTGGCAATTCGTTCGTGTCGTGTATTTTCGTATTGTGTACTTTCGTGTTTCGTGTACCAAAAGTCCAAACCCATACACGACACTAAATAAATTCGTGTCATAACGTGTCGTGTACCGCGCAAATTCGTGTCGTTTCGTGTCGTGTTTTCGTGTCAGTCACATAATATAAAATAAATATTACAATATTATAAAAAATAATAATTTTAATATTATAATATTATTTTTATAGGTTTTAGTAGACGAAATGAAATGAATGACAACGAAAACACGAATGTTTACACGAAATTTATGAAAATTCACATTATATTTTCAAATTTTAAAGTTTAGTACAAATAGAATTCATAAAATATATATTTTTAATAAATCAAATATACAATATTATATTTATTTATTTATTTATTTCGCGTATCTCGTGTCGTGTCGTGTACCCAAACGGTAAACACGAAACTGACACTAAATCTCGATCGTGTATTTTCGTGTTTGTGTATTTTCGTGTCGTGTACTCAAAATGCAAACTCAAACAGTAAATTTTCATGTCGTTTTCGTGTCGTGTGGTAAATTGCCGGGTCTAAGAAGCATGCACTATATGAAGGAAAAAGTGATTCAAAAAGCAATCGAAGATGAATGTGAATAATGTTAATGGAGCACTGCAACAACATAAGTACAACCGTAAAATATGAGTGCTCAGTCTCGGCCTAGAACCTTCGGTTGGGGCCCGCACGACCCAATCCTGTCGACCTATACTGTCGTCCAGAACTTTATTGTCCGACCACGATAGCGCGCGCTACGCGGGCGCTTGCGTGCGCTAGCCGACCAGTCCAGAACCCCCTGGACTAAACTGCTCGGCCATGTAGAGTGCGCTGCTCGACCAACAGCGTGCGCTGCACCTAATGATTAGCGCGCGCAACGACCGACAGTAGCGTGCGCTACCTGTCGACCCTTCTCGAGTCCAGAACCTCAGAAACCTCTCTGCCCAGCCAGGTGGCGTGCGCTATGCCTGCCGATTAGCGGTCTCTGCCATCCGACAGTAGCGTGCGCTATGCCGGTTCCTGTCGTACCTGTCCAGCCAATGCCCAGCCGCCCTATCGGTTCCTGTCGCAACTGTCCGGCCAGTGCCCAGCCGCCTTGTCCCGGTGACTCGATTTTCCGAAAACACATGAAACGAACATGACAAAACGCTCGCGGACAACATTATCGATCCGAAATAAAAACAACATATAACAATTCACCACATACGGCCATAAACACAAAAATCAATCACCGACACTTGGCAACCGAGAAATATCCAGAAAAATCCAAAATAACCGGAACAAAAATCTCGGGTATTACAGCCGGAATCCGAGCAACAGGAAAAAGATGAAAGGATGCGTGCTTGGAGGAACAAGCTCAAGGACCTGATCGGCGAATCAGAAGCCTCGCCCGCACCAACCAAGTCCGAGGACTGTCTTCAGGCAGTCACTGACAGTGACTCGTCCGACAATGAGCTCGAAGATAAAGCATACATGTGCTTTATGGCCAAAAATATAGAGAACGATGAAGATAGCGATGATGAGGTAAGGTCAACATCCAATATTCCTATTAATGCATCCCATACTTTCGAAAATATGATGAATGAATTTAAGAACATTCCAAAGGCCCATGAGACATTGAAACGAGAAAATATACAGCTCGAAATTTCTAACTTAGAGCTGAAAGATGAAAATGACTTGCTAAGAAATAATTACGAAAATATGTCCACCGATTGCGAAAACAGCAAGATCACATTGGAAAAACTCATGGAGAGCAATCATCAACTTTCACATGATCTAAATGAGACCAAGTCTCATGATGAGAGCAAGACAAATAATTTCGCTCTACTAGTAGCTAAAGTAAAAACTCTTGAGAAACGAGAAGGAGAGCTAGAGACCATCTTGAAATCTTTTGAGAAATCATCTAAAAGGATCGAAGAAATTATAAGCACTGGGCAACATGCTCATGATAAAAGTGGCTTAGGATACAACTCATTCTCCAATAAAGGGAAAACTAGTACAGTGTTCGTCAGAGGTGTGGAACCCATTTCTATACCTGAAGAGACCCCGAGTCCCGCAAAGAAAACAGCTGATCCGCATACAGCAAAGGTTGTCATTCCGCCACCAAAGTCATATCACAGACAGCGGAATCCCCAGCCACCTAGACCTGTAAGGCGTAACCAACAGCATGCTCCACGAGCATATTAGAAGCGCCAACATCCGTTCAGAAAGAAGACTGTATCTAAATATCAAAGGCCTGCACAGCAGTACTTTCAACAGTATAGTGCACCTAGATACTGGATACAGGAGCCTCGTTATCCAGCGAGAAAGCAGGTCATCGCGCAATATTAGCAACAGCTTTATGAATCCAACTGGAGACCCAGGAGGCAAGATGTAAGACCAAAGAAAATGGCTCCACCTCCAAGATGACAGTCATACTGGATTAATAATAATAATAATAAACTTGAATTTACATGCATCATAATTACCAAGGTTACAGCCACTACGTGTCTACACCACGTAGACATCGCAAGAACGGACCAAAAGTAACCTACAACAAGCCAATTGCTGTCAAGCAAATATGGGTACCTAAAGGCACTAACATCCATGGACCCAACATACAAAGGGGACCAAAATCTACTTAATCTATTTGCCTATAGGACATCAAAGAGACGGACATGTGGTACTTCGACAGTGGATGTTCTCGGCACATAATAGTAGATAGAAGCAAGCTGTCAGATTATGTAGAAGGTCACGGTCCAAAAGTGCGCTTCGGTGACAAGTCCAAAGGAAGAACAAGAGGGGAGGGAAACCTTCTTGTAGGAAAATTCAAAGTCACCAATGTAGCTTGTATTGAAGGCTTACAATATAATCTACTTAGTATTAGCCAGTTCTGTATCAAACAGTTCTAGGTAAAATTCTATACAGATCACTGTAGAGTCAAGAACATTCTGACCAAAGAAGTTATGCTCACAGGAAGCAGGTCAGGTAACATGTATATTGATGACTGGAAGCCTACGAGCTCCACTATTCCATGTTTTGTTGCCAAAGGCACTGCAGATCAAAGCTGGCTATGGCACAAGAGGATGTCGCACGTCAACTTCAAGACGATCAACAAGCTCGCTATACAGGGAATGTTAAGAGGTTTGCCCGATGTGTTATTCCTGTTGGGATTCGGTGCCTAAAACGAAGGCCCAGCGGAAGCAATAAAACGAAAATTAATTCGATCTGAATCCCTATGAGGATCGATCGAGCTACGTATATACGAATATATAAATGAAAAGCAAGAGTCGTAAGAAACTAACCCTCGAAGTCCGTTGAATAAATGGTAACCTTCTCTTGAGCTATTCCCCAAGCTTTAGTTTGATCTCTACGAGTTCAATCCGCTCCAAGCCCTTGAACGATCCAACGCCGAAAGCACCGCGTCTCTACTTGCCACGCGCCGGAAAAATGACCGGAATGACTAAACCTCATTATCCTTCAAGGATACGACTAGAATAAGGTTATAGAAGCTATGCAACTCAAGATTACAACACTCTAAGTGTTTAATCTAGTATCTCTCTATCTCACAAATATTTTTCTCCAAGAAAAACTTATGAATGTTGTGAAGATGATGATGAATAGTATGAAGCCTTGGAAAAAACTTTTCCTCTCTCCTTCTACTTACAAAAAACGTGAGTTCTATTTCTTGCAAGGAGATGTGGTCTTCTAAATATATTATCCATCAAATCCTCTCATATCAATCACCTTTTGACAAAATCACCTAAGGTGATATTTTGTCCCCTTGACAAAACATAAGTCTTCCACCAACATGTGGAGACTATGACCAAAGAAAAGGGAAAGAAAGAGGGGCGGCCATCTAGAAGGAGCCAGGCGAGTTCGGTCCGTTTCGGACTCCCGTGAGTCCAAACAGATAAACTCCGATTCCGTTCCGATGCATTTATATTGATTAATTAATTCAATTAATTAATCATATCAAATACATAATAACATAATTAATTTCTCCAAGAAATAATTATATTCATGAATTAAATTAATCACCGAGTAATATATTTAATTCATTTGGCCGTAAATTAATTTATCCAATAAATTAATTTAGACATCCAATGTCCCAAATTTAATTTGACATCCAATGTCTAATAAATTAGATATCCAACATCTAATATTTATAATGAGAGAATTAGCTTTATTCATTCCGTCGTCAATCCTATTGCGCGACTCGGTAGGTCCGTCTCAGTCAGCAATGGGAGGAACCAAGAGTAGTAGCACCACCTAGCCACTGGTGGCCTACTGCACCCGAATGAGAACGAATGATTGGGATCATTCAAGAACCATTACATCGTGAATACCGATGGCGTATAAACTCTTCTTTCAAATGTCCCGATCAAGTTATGGGGTCACGGTCAGTCAAACCCCATCTGTACTTGACGCTATGCATGCGTTAATGCAAATCGAGATCATCGAGCTCTCGTGTATCTAATACAGCTAGCTCCAATGCTTTGGCCAAAGACTTATGATCTCATCTGCCAATAACCGCATAGGACATATAACCCGTTCACTAACAGGAGAAAGAATTCTATCTTGGTATTCAGTAAGACATGCTACTTGCCCATCAAGATGCACGTCGAGGTTGACCCCTGCCTTCCGGTTTATAGGGTCGAACTACTCTAATGAAAATCTTGACGTCACAAGCACATCCCTACTTAATCCTCAAGTCGAAGGTTCACGAATACCTATCACAACCTTTTGATTCCATCATTGACTGTACCGGAGTGAAATCCGTGTGACGAATCGAGGGTGAGTCGGTTCAAGTATACTAATCTAATTAGCATACCTATAACGTGTGCTCCCACTAACCATTAGTGTTCGACAGGTACTCTCCTTGTCAAAGAACACGTCATACAAGTTTTCACATAAACTTAACGCCCAGTCAAGTTTCATCGACTTGCGAACGATTAAGTATTTGAGTTATAAACCTTTCCAGTGCCGACCCCCTTTTCCAATAAGGAGTGGAACGTTTTGCTCTCAAATACACGGACTAGTTTCTATATGTATATTTACGAGTTAGGAATGCCAGTAACTACCAGTAAATAAAGAAACATTCATTGCCTTATATAATTGATTTACATAATTACAAGTGCAATGCCCTCACTCAACATCCTCTGAGTGACATTCGAGGGCATACTCCTAACAATCTCCCACTTGCACTCAATGCCACACACTATGATATCTAATACCCATGTTCTCCAGATGACGCTCCAAGCTAGTCTGAGAAAGTGGCTTGGTCAGTGGATCGACGACGTTGTCAGTCGAGTCTACTCTGTGCAGCACAATGTATCCCTTGCAAACAAATTCTCTTACGAGATGATACTTCCTCTCAATATGTTTGGTTCTGTAGTGAAACCTCGGCTCCTTGGCCTGCGCTACAGCTCCGTCGTTGTCGCAGTACAGTGGAACAGGTAGCTCAGCACATGGTATCACTTGAAGTTCTCCCAGAAACTTCTTAATCCAGAACCCTTCCTTGGAAGCCTCCGAGGCTTCTTGATACTCAGTCTGACAGGTGGAATCAGCAGTCGCGCTTTGCTTGGTGCTACGCTAAGATACTGCTCCTCCATTAAGAGTAAATATGTAGCCAGAAGTAGACATCGAGTCGTCCTTCAGTCCTTGAAAGTACGAATCAGTGTATCCCACCACATCTAATTCTCCACCGCCATACATCAGAACCATATCTCTAGTCCTTCTCAAATACTTGAGAACGTTCTTTACGGCAGTCCAATGTTCCCTACCTGGGTTTGCCTGAAACCTACTTACCACGCTTACTGCATGCGCAATGTCAGGTCTCGTACACAACATAGCATACATAAGACTACCCATGGTTGAAGCATATGGTATATTACTCATTTCCTTTCGTTGTTCCTCACTTTGAGGACACATCTTCAAGGTGAGTTTTATTCCATGTCGCATCGGTAGGAACCCTCTTTTAGAATCATCCATCTTAAATCGCTTTAAGATCTTATCTATATAGAGGGCTTGGGAAAGGCCTATTGTTCTCTTCGCTCTATCCCGGTAGAGTCGAATTCCAAGAATATAGGTTGCTTCTCCCAAGTCTTTCATGGAGAAATTACTCGAAAGCCAAGCTTTTACAGAACTGAGCATTCCCACATCATTTCCTATTAGCAGAATATCATCCATATATAGTACTAAGAATGCGATCTTGCTCCCACTAACCCTCTTGTATACACAAGGTTCCTCTTCATTTTGCACGAAGTCAAACTCAAAGACCGCCTCGTCAAAACGAAGGTTCCAACTACACGACGCTTGCTTCAGTTATAAATGGAACGCTGAAGCTTGCACACTTTCTGAATATCGACTTCGGACACAAAGCCTTTAGGCTGCTCCATATAGATTTCCTCCTCGAGGAATCCATTAAGGAAAGCCGTCTTTACGTCCATTTGCCATATCTCATAATCGTGGTAGGCAGCTACAACAAGCATCATGCAAATAGACTTGATCATGGCTACGGACGAGAAGGTATCGTGGTAATCGATCCCTTCCTTCTGGGTATAACCCTTTGCCAAAAGTCTGGCCTTATAGGCGTCAACCTTGCCATCACCATCAATCTTTCTCTTGTAGATCCACTTGTTCCCAATAGGCACTATGCCCTTGGGGCGGTCTACTAGAGTCCAGACCTGATTGACATGCATTGAGTCTATCTCAGCTTCTATAGCTTCACGCCATTTTGCGGAGTCTACATCCACCATCGCTTGGTCATAGGTCGTCGGGTCGGTCTCTTGGCTATCACTTGGAACCTCATGGAGACCCAGCTCCCCCAAGTGCACAAGCCCATACCTCTCAGGTAAATGAGACACCCTACTAGACCTACGAGGTAGTTGTACTTGTGTTTCAGAAGGTTCGGTTCCAGTTTCTTGCACAGGTGTCTCCCGAGGAGTTTCATTGTATTCTTCTAAAGAAATACTTCTACCTACTCATCTTCCAGGAAGTGTGCTTGTAAAGCAACAACGATCTTTCGATCTTCGGGCATGTAGAATAGATATCCCATCGTCCCAGACGGGAATCCAATGAAACGTCCCTTCGCAGACCTAGCTTCCAACTTTTCCACCTTAGTCTTCTTGACATAGGCGGGACATCCCCAAATCCTAATATGATTAAGACTTGGTTTCCTTCCTTCCCACATCTCATGTGGAGTTTTAGGAACGGATTTGGAAGGACATCTGTTTAAGATATAAGCGGCACTCAGGAGTGCATACCCCCATAGGTAAATTGGTAAGTCAGTATAGCCTAGCATGGAACGAACCATATTTAACAAGGTCCGGTTCCTTCTTTCTGACACACCATTTAACTGAGGAATACCTGGAGGTGTTAGTTGTGAAACTATTCCATGTTCCTTAAGGAACTCGTCAAACTCCGTACTCATATACTCGCCACCTCGGTCCGACCGAAGTGCTTTGATATGACTACCAGTTTGTTTCTCGACTAGGGCCTTGAATTCCTGGAATTTCTCAAAGGCCTCGGATTTATGTTTCATTAAGTATACATAACCATACCTAGTATGGTCATCTGTAAACGTAATGAAATATTGATATCCGTCACGTGCTACTTCCAAAGCACCACATACGTCGGTATGGATTAATCCCAGTTTATAAGCGGCTCTTTCAAAAGTCCCTGTGAAGGGGGACTTAGTCATTTTGCCTTTAAGGCAAGATTCACAAGTAGGAAAGGGATCCGATCCCAATGGACCCATAAGTCCATCTTTTTCCATCTTGTAAATCTTGGTCTGACCAACATGACCAAGTCTCAGATGCCATTTCAAAACTTGATTGGTTTCATCCCTAACACGTTTTCTAGTCATAGTATTCACAACTACTTTGTTGCTGAGATTTAGATGATACAATCCATTCAACAATGTAGCAGTACCCACTAGTTTATTTCTAAAATAAATTTTGCAGGAACCATTACCAATGAAAAATGAAAAGCCTTTTCGGTCCATGACCGGAATGGATATAATATTTTTGTGCCCCTTGGGCAAAACAAGTACATCTCCTAAAGTCAAAACAAAGCCGGATTCTAAACCCAAAAGAAGTGATCCTATGTCGGTCGCCTCGACACTATGCCCGCTTCCGACTGTGATCATAACTTCTCCATCTCCGAGCTTCCTACTTTGTTCCAGATCCTGATTCACGGTACAAATAGGAGAACTAGCACCAGAATCAAGTATCCAGGAAGTAGAAAATACAGTAGCAAAACAATTTGTTTCCAAAACTAAAAGTTCTGTACCTGAAGTGCCATGAAGAATCGGACAGTCTCTAGCCCAGTGGCCCAGCTCACCGCACTTGAGACAGGTATCCTTCTTCTTCTTGTTCTTCAAAACCGTTGGGGCCTTGCCCTTGCCCTTGAAGTCCTTGACATGTGGTCCAGTCTGCTTCTTGGTCTTTTTCTTCTTGTTCTTAGACCTCCGAGGTCCAGAAGAAATCACAAGAGCAGACTCCTTCATCTGCGGAGTCTTCATCTGAGACTGAGCGGTCACAAGTTTGTTCATTAGCCCAGCTAAATTACATGCAATCTCATTGCAGTTGAAGTTCATAACAAACTGTGAGAAGGTATCAGGGAGAGACTAAAGGATAAGGTCGGTTTGGAGAGAAGTATCCATTTTAAAATCAAGAGCCTTCAATCTCTCGATCATGGATATCATTTTGAGGAGGTGTTCCCCAACCTTCTCACCTTCCTTCATCCTTGCACCGAACAGTTGCTTGGATATCTCATATCTAGCAGTTCTGCTGTGCTTACCATAAAGTTCAGTTAAGTGAGATAGAATCTGCCTAGTAGAAGTCATTTTCTCATGAGCTCTCTGACGCTCATTAGACATAGAAGCCATCATGTATGCACGGACTTTCACGTCATCCTTAACCCACTTTTCGTGGTTTTCAATCTCTTCCTGATTGGCTCGGGTCCACACAGGAGGTGCCGGAATGTCCGTCTCCAAGACGTATCCCAGTGCCTCTATACTGAGGACAATCATCATATTGCGGAGCCAATCCACAAAGTTAGGTCCCATTAAGGTGTTCTTTTCGAGTAGAATTGCGAGTGGATTCATTGTCATATTGAGATTTATCTGCACTAAGTATAACAGATTAATTAGTGACTTGTTATATTATGATCTGAGTATAGAATTAAGGTCTTTTCTATTCTTGTTACCCAGGTCCCACTATTTTTATCGGAATAACACACTCCCATGTGAAATCCGGAAGTATCGTCGCTCTACTTCATAGTGGTGATCGAGTTCTTTATAAATCTTAATAGAGGGCAACCGAACATGTTTCTAGTCTATTAATTTTCATAAAGTGGTGTCCAACACTAACCCATCTAATGGATGATTCGATCTTCTTTTTCCCCTTGTTCACTCCCCTCAACCTATACGGTTTCTATGGTTCGTGAACAAGTTAAGTTTATACCATCGATGCAAATCAGTTTCACAATTGAATCTTATCCGGCAACCTATCAGGTTTCTAGGGATAAAATTTGCTCCAACCGAAGGCATCCAATGCGCTCCAAGTAATTTATCCGTCCTCCCCGAACGACTACCCCGATAATTCGGAAGCATAGCACATCCGGTTTGGATTTCAATTTCCCGAAAACTCGATGGAGGGAAGGAAAACCTTGAAACCTTATAAACTTAATAATTTGTCGTGGGAGAATTTTCGCGATTAACGTTACACTTTGCACATTAATCATATTAGCGCGTTTGTGGTATTCATACAATATGAAAAAACCATTCACAACCTAGTTGCTACCAACATGTGGTTCATGGACCGTTTCTTGAAAATAAAAACTCCGTAATCTAATTACAAGTCTTCGTCTTGAATCTTCGTCTTCTCGAAATGGATCTTCCTCCGGTCTTCGTCATTACATATAAATTTTACATTAAAAATTGCATCCTAGATACAAATATTTCTAGTAAAATAAATAGGCTCAAAACGGCCTTTACAACCCAATCGAATAAAACCGAACGATTCAAAAACTAGGTCCATGAACCACATCACCATTAAAAAATAATGCATCCAACACATTAAATAAATGGCATTCATAATGAATGTGAATATTGATCCAATCAATATAAAACAATCCATCCAAAACGAATTAATCCAATTAATTCAAACAACCGTCAATTTTAAATTTGTTCCGGACGAAAAAATATTTCATTAAATTAATTCCCCTAAGAATAAAATTACCATAATTAAATCTTAGTCAAATTAAATCCAATTTAATTTGTGGGAAATTAATTATCGAACGAAATATAAAAATGGAGTCGGAAAACACAGCCGGGCCAAGCCCGGACACCGCCAATGCCAGGCCGCCGAGAACTGCGCAGGTGCCGAGAACGGCCGGATGCTGCCGACCAGACTCGCTCGTCTTTGCCGGACCGCGGTCCATACAGCATGAGGTAGTGCCTGGCGGCTCAAGCGTAGGGTCCATTTACGTTTTTGGCTCGTTTTTCGCCCCGATTCTAAAAATAATATTTTTCTAATCTTTATATTACTCATTTAAATCAGTTTCTCAAAAGAAAAATAGATTTATATTGTAACATAAAATCATGAAAAATTAATTTTTAGATGAACAATAGAAAATCAACGATTAATACGATTATGATTCCAAATCATACACCATCTAATTGAGCATTCCAAATGCCAATATCGTATATACGATCGCAAGACCTACGCTCTGATACCACTATTGGGATTCGGTGCCTAAAACGAAGGCCCAGCGGAAGCGATAAAATGAAAATTAATTCGATCCGAATCCCTACGAGGATCGATCGAGCTACGTATATACGAATATATAAACGAAAAGCAAGAGTCGTAAGAAACTAACCCTCGAAGTCCGTTGATTAAATGGTAACCTTCTCTTGAGCTATTACCCAAGCTTTAGTTTGATCTCTACGAGTTCAATCTGCTCCAAGCCCTTGAACGATCCAACGCCGTAAGCACCGCGTCTCTACTTGCCACGCGCCGGAAAAATGACCGGAATGACTAAACCTCGTTATCCTTCAAGGATAAGGCTAGAACAAGGTTATAGAAGCTATGCAACTCAAGATTACAACACTCTAAGTGTTTAATCTAGTATCTCTCTATCTCACAAATATTTTTCTCCAAGAAAAACATATGAATGTTGTGAAGATGATGATGAATAGTATGAAGCCTTGGAAAAAACTTTTCCTCTCTCCTTCTACTTACAAAAAACGTGAGTTCTATTTCTTGCAAGGAGATGTGGTCTTCTAAATATATTATCCATCAAATCCCCTCATATCAATCACCTTTTGACAAAATCACCTAAGGTGATATTTTGTCCCCTTGACAAAACATAAGTCTTCCACCAACATGTGGAGACTATGACCAAGGAAAATGGAAAGAAAGAGGGGCGGCCATCTAGAAGGAGCCGGGCGAGTTCGGTCCGTTTCGGACTCCTGTGAGTCCAAACAGATAAACTCTGATTCCGTTCCGATGCATTTATATTGATTAATTAATCCAATTAATTAATCATATCAAATACATAATAACATAATTAATTTCTCCAAGAAATAATTATGTTCATGAATTAAATTAATCACCTAGTAATATATTTAATTCATTTGGCCATAAATTAATTTATCCAATAAATTAATTTAGACATCCAATGTCCCAAATTTAATTTGACATCCAATGTCTAATAAATTAGATATCCAATATCTAATATTTATAATGAGAGAATTAGCTTTATTCATTCCGTCGTCAATCCTATTGCGCGACTCGGTAGGTCTGTCTCAGTCAGCAATGGGAGGAAACAAAGAGTAGTAGCACCACCTAGCCAGCCTGGTGGCCTACACTGTACCCCGACTGAGAACGAATGATTGGGATCATTCAAGAACCATTCTGTCGTGAATACCAGTAAACGTATAAACCCTTCTTTCAAATGTCCCGATCAAGTTATGGGGTCACGGTCAGTCAAACCCCATCTGTACTTGACGCTATGCATGCATTAATGCAAATCGAGATCATCGAGCTCTCGTGTATCTAATACAGCTAGCTCCAATGCTTTGGCCAAAGACTTATGATCTCATCTGCCAATAACCGCATAGGACATATAACCCGTTCACTAACAGGAGAAAGAATTCTATCTTGGAATTCAGTAGGACCTGCTACTTGCCCATCAAGATGCACGTCTAGGTTGACCCCCGCCTTCCGGTTTATAGGGTCGAACTACTCTAATGAAAATCTTGACGTCACAAGCACCCTACTAAATCCTCAAGTCGAAGGTTAACGAATACCTATCACAACCTTTCGATTCCATCATTGACTGTCCCGGAGTGAAATCTGTGTGACGAATAGAGGGTGAGTCGGTTCGAGTATACTAATCTAATTAGCATACCTATAACGTGTGCTCCCACTAACCATTAGTGTTCGACAGGCACTCTCCTTGTCAAAGAACACGTCATACAAGTCTTCACATAAACTTAACGCCCAGTCAAGTTTCATCGACTTGCGAACGATTAAGTATTTGAGTTATAAACATTTCCAGTGCCGACCCCCTTATCCAATAAGGAGTGGAACGTTTTGCTCTCAAATACACGGACTAGTTTCTATATGTATATTTACGAGTTAGGAATGCCAGTAACTACCAGTAAATAAAGAAACATTCATTGCCTTATATAATTGATTTACATAATTACAAGTGCAATGCCCTCACTCAACATCCTCTGAGTGGCATTCGAGGGCATACTCCTAACAATTCCAAAAAGACACCATCTGTGGATCGTGTCAGAAAGGCAAACAAATCAGAACCACCTTGAAAAGCAAGTTATACATGTCCACTCACAGAGTTCTGGAAATGCTACATATGGATCTCTACGGTCCTGTAGACCCTGTAAGTTTGGGAGGTAAGAAATGTTGTCTTGTTATTGTTGATGATTATTCCAGGTATGCTTGGACAATCTTCGTGATCAAGAATAAGGAAACCACAACAAAGCTTCCCGAGTACCTGAGAAAGCTTCCGAATGAGAAAGGGTTGAGTATCGTGTCCATTCATTCCGACAGAGGTACTGAATTTACTAACCGCTTTATAGAGCAATACTGTTCGGAAAATGGACTACAGCACGAATACTCATCAGCCCAGACTCCTCAACAAAATGGTGTTGCCGAGCGAAAGAACATGATGCTCAAGGAAGCAACAAGAACCATGATCGCCGCAAGCAAGTTGCCGCAACATTTCTGGGGCGAAGCAACAAATACAGCGTGCTATACACAAAATCGTTGTATCATCAAGCATTACAACAAAACAGCATATGAGATATGTAACAACAAAACTCCATTGGTTCGTATTTTCACATATTTGGTTGTAGATGTTATGTCCTGAACAATGGAAATGACCAACTTAGAACGTTTGATGAAAAGTCGGGTGAAGGGATATTTGTAGGATAATCTTTTGTGAGCAAAGCTTTCAGGATCTTTAACAAAAGGAAGCTGATAGTCGAGGAATCAGTACATGTAGTGTTTGAAGAACCTCACCATGACCCTACAGGAGTAGAAGATCTGACTCAGAATATCCAACAACTCTCCATTAATGACCCTCCAACTCCCATAGTGCCTGTCGTCGACTTAGAGATCAACCCTGCAGCTGTAAGAATAGAGGTAGTTGAAGATGACGTTGTACTAGCTAATGCTGAAACTACAGCACCATAAGATACAGTACAGGATGCTGAAGTAGAACCCGACAGAAGATGGTTGAGAGATCACCCATAGGAGCTAGTCATAGGAGACATTGATGCCGAAGTATCTACCCGTAGGAGAATACAGAGTACACAAGGAACTGTACTGTGTGCGCAAGAAGAACTTGAATCCGAGAAATCTCCATTTCCTATATGGAAATCTCAAGCTGAACTTAGAAGACTTTCCATGTGTACAATTGATGTATTCTTAGCTCAACCAGAACCTGTTTCTACCAAAGAAGCTCTAAACAATTCTCACTGGATGACTTTAATGGAAGAAGATCTTAATGGTTTCGAAAGAAACAATATATGGTATCTAGCACCCAGACCTGAGCATCAAGATGTAATTGGAACTAAATGGCTATATAGAAATAAGAAGGATGAGAATGGACTAGTAATCGGGAACAAACCCCGCCTAGTCGGACAAGTCTACAGACCTGAAGAAGGTATAGACTACGATGAAACATTTGCTCCTGTAGCCATACTAGAAGCCATTAGAATATTTTTAGCGTTTGCCGCCCATAAGAGCTTTATTTTATATCAAATGGATGTTAAGAGTGCATTCCTGAATGGAGACCTCGCTGAAGAAGTCTATGTTGAACAACCACCACGGTATGTTAACACAGAAGGCGGAGACCTAGTATACAGGCTACGGAAAGCACTGTATGGACTTAAGCAAGCACCTAGAGTGTGGTATGAAATCCTGTACCTGTACCTAAACAATAATATATTTGAGAAAGGTGTTGTGGACAAGACTGTGTTTAAGATACAGGAAGGTGACGACCTATTGATGGTTCAAATATACGTAGATGATATTATATTTAGTTCCACTAACCTTGCTTTGTGTCAAAGGTTCTCCCATCTCATTTAAAGTAAATTTGAAATGAGTATGATGGGGGAACTTAGTTATTTCCTAGGATTGCAGGTAAAGCAGATGCCTACAGGAATCTTCATCAACCATGAAAAGTACAACAAAGACCTACTCAATATGTTTGGGATGAATAACTCCAAATCCTCGTCAACCCCCATGAGCACTTCCGTGCAAATTAGTGCTGACGAAGTTGGAAAGCCGGTTGATCAATCACTCAACAAGAAGCTTATTAGCTCACTCCTGTACCTAACATCTAGCAGGCCCAATATCCAGTTTGCTGTAGGAGTGTGTGCTCGGTATCAAGTAGCACCTAAAAATCACACTTCACAACAACCAAATGAATCCTTAAGTATGTTAAAGAAACAGTCGATGCAGGACTGTGGTATCATAAGAAAGGCAGATGCGATTTGGTTGGCTACAGCGACTCGGATCTCGGAGGCTGTAAGCTAGATAGGAAGAGTACAAGCGGTACTTGTCACTTTCTTGGAAGTTGCTGTATGCAAATTCTCTGAATGCTAGAGCAGCTACCAGATTATGGAATCATTGCCAAGGAAACATTGATCATGTGCGATAACATGAGTGCAATTGAAATAACACACAATCCTGTAATGCACTCGCGAACTAAGCATATTGATATGAAGCATCACTTCAATCAGAATCATGTTGAGAATAAGGATGTTCGGATCGAGAAAATTCATACAGACATTCAGTTAGACGACATCTTTACGAAACCTCTTAGCACCACCAGATTCTATATGCTTCGACAAGAATTGGGAATGCTACAGCCTGACTCCCTGTATGTTTTATGCTTTTACTCATCAATTGAGGGGGAATCCTGTAAGACCCAAGAATACAGTATCCACCGTCAATTAACTATACACTCAGATAGTCAAACAGCACTGTAGGACTAAGAAGACATAAAATCCTCCTACAACTGACGTGTGCATTAATTAAGGGTGAATACAGTATGACCCATGAGTAAAGTTCCAAACATTGCTATAAGAATTAAATCTCGTATGTACCTTTTAAGGGGAAACGTTATATTATTTGCGGATACAGTACATACACTATGGGACATCAATTAATATTTTATTATGATTCTATTAGTACAAAAATCATTTTAGTCCACGTCCCCTGTTTCAAAATTCAAATGTGTCATCATTTAATGCTTAAAATGATATCTGGACTTTATTATCTCAAACGCCGCGGTTTTTAATTAATTCAAACCGCCATTTCATGCAATGAGGGAATACGAATTGTCAGGAGTGGGACCGGTTATCATTTCAAAAGCGGATGGATAAGATATATAAGTTAAATCTCAGTTCATCCTGTTCGTTCTTTTCAAAGATGGTTCCCATCCCTTAAATCTGACCATTCACTGTTTTGTAACCCTAATCTTCCCTGCACACTTTACGCTTTCTGCATATTAAACGAGTCTTCATGCAAACAGCCTACATCGCCTACTGCATTTTACTACTTTCTTTGTTCTACACTCACTTTTTCTTCAAAAATCAAATGGTATATTCTCAGACATCATCTATATCCCTCAAGAAGAGAGACTCCATCATTGACAGGCGAATCTTCGCCAGATCCGTCGTGCTTGAACGAGTTCGCATTGAAACCGAGGATGTTGAAGCCAAGGAACTCATCGTTTCTAGAATCTAACAACAAGGCCTCTACTGCCTTGGAAGCCACCATCCTGAGCTCTACGATGAGCGTATCGTAGAGGAATTCTATATCGACACTTCTGTTAGATTCTTCTCTCTGAAAAGAGGAGGAGAGCTTTCCGATATATCTGCTACCGTCCGCGTAGTCCAGATCTGTGTTGACCAGGAACTTCTGTAGAATATTTATAGGCTGCCGTCTGATGGCCTGACCATGGAAGAGCTTGAGACCTTTGGGTCCCAAGAAATCCTCACTGCCTATTGGGGATTGTTTACTGGCGATGCTTCGGACAAGAACATCCATGCATCTTGCCACAAAAAGTGGTTTTGCTTAGCTTTTGTTTACTTGCACAATCTTTGTTGTCGTGTTGTTGAAAACATGACCGACGCATTTGAGATGTGCGCCAACCTGAGGTTCAGAATGATGGTCGCCATCATGTCTGGTGAAAAAGTCAACTGGTGCCAGACAATCCTAAAAAGGCTACAGGAAGAGGCTTCTAAGCCTGCTACTTAGAAGAAGTCATTCGGCCTCATTCTCAACAACATTCTTACCAAATGTGATTGGCCACGGCAAGTGTTGGGATTCGGTGATAAAAATGAGATACGCGGCGGAAAATAAACTGGTCCAACCGGATAAAATCAAACCCCAAAAATGGACCGATCAAGTATCATATAAATGAATATAAATAACGAGAATGATAATCACAGAATAATTACCCTCGTAGTCCTTTGATAATATAATCTTCGAAGTAAAAACCCGAGCAAGCCTTTTCCCGGTTACCGACAAGAACACGAATCCAATTCGTTATAGCTTGTTGAATGATCCAACACTGAAAATGCCGAATGTCTCTACTTCACACACGTCGGATATTGATCGAAAAAATAGTATGATTCGTTCTCAAAGAAAACGGCTAGGAATCGACACAATATTTTTCGTCTCTTCTCTTATTCCTTTTCTTTCTCTCTAAGATGAACATGAAAAATAAAATAAAATTTTCCTCCCTCCAACCTTAACTCATGGCCAGCAGGCTGAATTTGAGGTGTGTGTTTGTGTTTTTTCTACTCATTCCATAATGAGAAGATATTACATTATATAATGGAGATGAGATCAAAATGATGAGATATGAAATCTCATCCTTTTGTCCTCAATCCATTAAACAATTAAACACACCACACACACCACATGGAAGGAAGGGGGGGGGGGGGGGGGTACATTGTTTGGTGAGAAAACGAGCCGAGCCACTCGGCTCATGTGCCAGACGTTCGCGTGTCTAGTCCGTTAAATACACTTCGTTTTTTCCCAAATGTATTTATACTTAATTAATTAATCTAATTAATTAATTTTATCAAATATAAAATTATAATAATATATTTCTAAGAAATAATTATTTATGAATTAAATTAATTACCCGGCAATTAATTTCAAGTCACTAGACCTCATGATTTATCTAATAAATCAAATTAGATATCTAATATCCAATATTAATGAAGAGATAGTAAATACATATTTATCCATCAAATATCCTTGTGCGAGACTCCGTAGGTCCGTCTTAGTTGGCAATGGGAGGAACCAAGGAGTACGGGTAACACTTAGCCAGTCTAGTGCTTTGTACCGTAACTCAACTAAGAACGAATGATCGGATCATTCCAAAATCATTATGTCGTGAATGATGTATATGTATAAACCCTTAAATCATATGTCCCGGTCAAGTATTAGGGTCACAGTAAAGTCAAACCCTATTGTAACTTGACTCTATGCATTTGTTAATGCAAACCGAGACCACCGAGCTCTTGTGTATCAAATACAACTAGCTCTAACTGCTTTGGCCAAAGACTTATGGTCTCATTTGGCATTAACCGCATAGGACATTTACCTGCTCACTAACAGGAGAAAGAATTCTATCTTGGTATTTAGTAAAGACTGCTACTTGCCCACTAAGTTGCATTTCGAGGTTGACCCCACCTACCGGCGATTGGATCGAACTACTTTAATGACTAAATTAATGTCACAAGCACATCTCCTACTGAAACCTCAAGTCATAGGTCCACGTATACCTATCACAACCTTTCGATTAAGTCATTGACAAACCCTGAGTGATATCCATGTGACCGAATCGAGGTGAGTCGTGTTCGAGTATACTAATCTCATTAGCATATCTATAACGTGTGCTCCCACTAACTTTTAGTGAAGACAGGCACTCTACATATCAAAGTACATGTTATACAAATCATTGATAAACTTAATGCCCAATTGAGTTTTATCGATTTGCGAACTAGTTAAGCATTCGAGCTCTAAACACTTCTAGTGCCTATCTCCTTATCTCCATAAGGAGTAGAATGTTTGCTCTGAAATGCAACCAAATCATAATGCCAGTGATATACAATGATATAGAAATAATAATTGTCTTATTAAATATTCGTAATTACAATACAAATGCTCTCACTCTCTCATCCTCTGAGTGGCATTTGAGGGCATATTCCTAATAGCAAGTACATAGGTGGAAGCAAGCTGACACGCTTTTAGTGTAACTATCGCAAGTGCACGATATCGTATCAAGTAGTAAAGTGGACTTTTTGAGTCCGGTTTATCGATCCCACAAGGAAGTTTGGTTATAATTTGAATGATACACTATTAGTCTATTTTTATATATACTTAAGATGAGTGAAACACACAATTAAAAAGTTTGGTTTAATTGTTGCAAAGTAAATGCAATAATAGTTCTAATATTTTAAAGAAATAAAAATATAGCAATAATAACAGATTGAATAAATGATAAAATGAAATAGTTGTGATTACAAACTTAGTTCGTCATTAGTTATAAAAGATGTATTGGAGATCATAAGATGAATTTACTTATTATGTTGTGTAGATTCGATTTTCCTTAAAAAGACGGTTTCTCTTTCGAACTATAAAACGTCCCTTACATATTGAATCAATCCACTATATTTCTATGTTGATTGGCTTCAATACATAGCATTAGGATTTATGAAAATAACTCAAAGAATCATCTAAGGACTAGGGGTATATTTATATCCCCTAGAACAACTTAGAGTGAAGATCATTTGATCTAATCAAACATATTTTCTTTCGAAACATATGAAGACCATAAATATCGTCATTTATTGGCCAAATAAATAAAGATTGTTCAAACAATGAAAATCACACACAATAATAAGTAATTCATAATAGATCTTTATACAAACATAAATAACACGACTAACCTTGTTTATAATCCCAACTAAAGATTACTTAGCCCATTAAGGGTTTATTACACATATTACAAGCTTGTGTGGTCATTATTAGTTGAATCAAGAGGAAGAATTGATCCTAACTCCCTTAGTAGATAAAGGAGATAGAAGCAATAAACTCTCTGAACAACATATTCTATACCACACTTACAAAGATCACTCAAGAACACAAGTGTGTTCTTCACACAAAAAGAAAAGTTTACAAAAAATGGAAAATTATAAGATGAATGATGAATGATGAAGGATCTAAGGGGTCTATTTATACACCTAAAGTCATTTAATAGCTCCAAAACTCCAGCATTATTACATTAGATCGGATCAATGCCAGCCATCCCCTCAATAATACACAAAAAGTATAAAAAATTAGACAAATCATAGCAATCTGTCAAGAGTTACGGCCGTAACATTCAGGAGTTACGGCCGTAACAAGGGTGACTTACGGCCGTAACTCCTGAATGTTACGGCCGTAACTTGGCTTCGTAAATTTGTTCACTGGTTGCTTTGAAAGTTACGTTTTCAGCCCAGAATTTCTCAGACTTTGTGTTTTTGCCCCAGATCTTTTTCGGATGATAACTTTTGATATATAACTCTGATTTTGAATCCGGAAAGACTGCCGAATTCGTCTCGAAAAGCCCTACAACATGAATATATCAAAATTCAATAAAGAGAATATTTATTAAACGTGTTGTTTCTTGAGTAATTCAGTTATTTAATCCGATCATCATCCGATAAAAATAAAATTATTAAAACTAATAAGTTAAAAGCAAAAAACGAGTAGACTAGCTCAATTATGGGTGAATTTTATCGATACAAACCATGGATAAGTGTACAAAACTGACACTTATCACACCCCCAAACTTGAATTCTTGCTAGTCCCGAGCAAGACTCTTTATTATTCATGCTCCAAAAATAAAAATAAGAAAAAATAATACACACATAAATTAAAATATAAAAGAGAAAAGGAGATCAAAATGCCATTAATAAACAACAACCAGCTTTATACAGTAGATAGAAATGAATCAAGATTCAAAATAAATCTACTAATGTTTTTGAAGTTAAAACACGGTTTTTATTTTGTAATTCCAAAATGTAAGGTTTCCCCCCAATAGGTTGATTATTTCTTTCCCACTCGTGATATACACGACTCCCTTTAATGGTTGCTCTCGATCACTCGTTTATTTTTCGACTCAATATGAAGAAGAATTTTATTGGCGTCATCAAATATTGTGATTTTCACAAAATTGAGTGTATTGAAATTCAGCTTCTAATTAATTCAAATCTGCTCATAAACTACATCCCTTTTAGTGATAGCTTTCACACCGTTATTTGCTAACGTGTAGCTCTTTTCACTAACACAATTTCTATCTCATTATTTTTTTTCGTAAAAAGGTGATAGCTTTCACACCGTTATTTGCTAACGTGTAGCTCTTTTCACCAATTTTTCTGAGACGGCAGCTACACACCAATAATGGTTAGTCCTTTATTTTTCGCAAAATTTAAGACTTCCAAAATTAGGCAGTTGTTGCTGCTCAACACTTCTCCTTTTCGTCATTTTTTCTTTTAGGTGATAGCTTTCACACCGTTATTTGCTAACGTGTAGCTCTTTTCACCAATGACTCTTTCTTTATTTTTTTTAGGGAATAGAATTTTTGCAGAAAATCATTTTTTTAGTTAAGCATGAAAAATCAAAAACTCCACAAATTAAGTAAATTTCAATTCTATTTTTCATCAACCAATTGATTCTTCTTTTCTCAAGGTAACGAATGACTTGATTTTATATGATAACTACAAGGCTTGGAAAGAGAGATTAAGGCTCAAAAAATTTTGGAATGTACAAATTTTTTTTATTTACCGGTTAGAACGATTTTAGAAGCATGTATATACCTAATGTATTGGTGTTGTGGCTAGATCTAGAAATCTCATAAATCAAAATAATATATATATATATATTATAAAAAAAAATTAAGGCAAATATCCAAATCAATCAAAACACACCAAAATAATAAAACAAACCACCCCCAAACTTGAAAATAAAACTGTCCTCAGTTTTTAAAAAATAAAATAAAGTAAAAATCAATGCAGAAAAACAGAATATTCCCTATTAAGAAAATTGATATCTGAGCTAACGCCTTTTAGAATCTGCAAGATAATAAATATACGAGGCACACAACAAAAGAAAATAAAATATACTCGTAAGTATAACATAATTTTTAAGATGCGCATCAAGAAAGTCCGAAGAGTCGCCTTACGCTGCCATCAAAGTTTTTATAAAAGCAAAACACGAAATAAAAATTACAGCAATACATAAATCGCGAATAGATGCGCGTCAAGAGATCAAGAAGAAACTCCTTAAGCTGCCATCATTTAGCACGATTATTACACACGACAGAAAGTAAAAATACAAGAGGTCCGACATGGGTTATCAAAGGGAGAGGAATGAATCCACTTTTTGTTTTCTCACGGTAAAATCTTCTACCCAGACAATTTTAGCTAGAGCTGGATCTGGTTGAGGAACAAATTCATTGAGTTTTTTGATTAGTTCTTCTGGTGTTGTTGCAACGACTATGATTCGTTTTGCACGCTCGGAAATAAAGCCCTTTTCAGCAGAGTAGTCGATGAAAGACAGTAAACCATCAAAGAAACCATTGACATTAAGCACACCTATTGGTTTTTGATGAACATTTAGCTGGGCTCTGGTAACCACATGAAAAAGTTCCTCAAGGGTGCCAAAACCACCGGGAAGGGTGATAAAGGCGCCAGAATTATTTATCATGTGAGTTATGCGATCTTGCATATTCACGATCTAAACTCATCTCCAATAGTTGACCGGTGATTTTACTTTCGGCAGAGGTTTTGGGATTATTCCCAACACTCTTACTCCTTCCATATAGGCGTATGTGCAGCCGTCCCATTAATCCTAGACTTCCTCCTCCGTAAACTACATGAATGCATTTTTCTCCTAAGGTACGACCCAAGTTGTGGGTCTTCAAGAAAGCATGCCTCTTTTCCGAACTAGCTCCACCAAAAATGCAGACTGTATTAAATTTTTTTGTTGAAGATGATGACTCCATTTTTGAAAAGAAATTTTTAGAGAGAAACAGAGAAAAGTGCAAGTTTGAGGGATGAATGAAAGAAACCAGTAGAAAGTTTATTTATAGAAGAAAAAGAAGGAAAAATTGTTTAACAAGTTTGTGATTGCGTTTGATTGTGCTTCAACTACTCAATAGAATAATGAAAGCATTTATCGCGTATCACATTTTTTTATTCAGAAAATCTCACCACACGACAAAAATAAAAGATACTTACGCGTATGTACAGTAGTTGTGATTGTGGCTCACATCATCCTCTGATTTTACGTTCAGAAACGGCCTAAACGCCGTCTATGAGTCGGGGAGAAGCTTCCCATCCAATTTTCTTACAAATTGGCAAACAGGGTCTTTTAACGTCAGATTCCCAAGATGTTGTTCATATTCTGGTTGGAATTTATTCCACAAACATCGAATTCCGTAATATACAAGTCCACTAGGATGCGTGTCAAGAGAAATTTCGATATTATCTAAATTCTCTTTATTCAGACCATCATTAATGAACTGAATTTTATCTTCCCTGTTTGTAGATGGAATTCCTAAAGATCGACATTTTAAATTACAGTTCCATCTAGCACATTTATAGCAAACGGCTAGCATCTTTGCTCGTCTTTTCTTGGCATATGAACTTTTTCCAAGCCCTGGTAAAAATCTAGTCGGTGTTTCTGTGAATTCACCCTCTATTCTTACTTTGGCTTCAATTATGAATCTGATGTCAAAAGGTATGCTTTTATTCACAAGCAACCTCATCCTTTCAAGCCTTGCCTTGTAAATTTTTAAAATTGCATTTTTGCTTAGAAAGGGAAATCTTTTTTCAATTTTATACAACGTTTCTTCCATGATAAAAAAAATAAAATAAAAAGACAATGCAAATAATTGAAGAAGATATCTAAAAATATCAGTTGTTGTGGGAAATTGAAAAATCCGACTTTAATAGTCACGGAGTACCGTTATCCGCCACTTGACCGGACAAACACAATTTAGTACTTAAGTTACAATGTCGATAAATTTGTACCTATAAAAATAGTTTACAATTTAAGATTTCAAATATAACTTATACTTCCCCGGCAACGGCGCCAAAAACTTGACACGCTTTTAGTGTAACTATCGCAAGTGCACGATATCGTATCAAGTAGTAAAGTGGACTTTTTGAGTCCGGTTTATCGATCCCACAAGGAAGTTTGGTTATAATTTGAATGATACACTATTAGTCTATTTTTATATATACTTAAGATGAGTGAAACACACAATTAAAAAGTTTGGTTTAATTGTTGCAAAGTAAATGCAATAATAGTTCTAATATTTTAAAGAAATAAAAATATAGCAATAATAATAGATTGAATAAATGATAAAATGAAATAGTTGGGATTACAAACTTAGTTCGTCATTAGTTATAAAAGATGTATTGGAGATCATAAGATGAATTTACTTATTATGTTGTGTAGATTCGATTTTCCTTAAAAAGACGGTTTCTCTTTCGAACTATAAAACGTCTCTTACATATTGAATCAATCCACTATATTTCTATGTTGATTGGCTTCAATACATAGCATTAGGATTTATGAAAATAACTCAAAGAATCATCTAAGGACTAGGGGTATATTTCTATCCCCTAGAACAACTTAGAGTGAAGATCATTTGATCTAATCAAACATATTTTCTTTCGAAACATATGAAGACCATAAATATCATCATTTATTGGCCAAATAAATAAAGATTGTTCAAACAATGAAAATCACACACAATAATAAGTAATTCATAATAGATCTTTATACAAACATAAATAACATGACTAACCTTGTTTATAATCCCAACTAAAGATTACTTAGTCCATTAAGGGTTTATTACACATATTACAAGCTTGTGTGGTCATTATTAGTTGAATCAAGAGAAAGAATTGATCCTAACTCCCTTAGTAGATAAAGGAGATAGAAGCAATAAACTCTCTGAACAACATATACTATACCACACTTACAAAGATCACTCAAGAACACAAGTGTGTTCTTCACACAAAAAGAAAAGTTTACAAAAAATGGAAAATTATAAGATGAATGATGTATGATGAAGGATCTAAGGGGTCTATTTATATACCTAAAGTCATCTAATAGCTCCAAAACTCCAGCATTATTACATTAGATCGGATCAATGCCAGCCATCCCCTCAATAATACACAAAAAGTATAAAAAATTAGACAAATCATAGTGTTGCTACCCAAAATATTATCCGGAGATAGATATTGCTGGAATGGATGGGATAGCAAACAAATGCAAGAGCACTTCCGTGAGAAAGATAAATAACACAAGATTTGTCGGGGTTGTTAATCCCGGGCTTGAATGCTCTCGCGAGATATTGTTAATACCAATATTCGGGGATACAAGTACTAATGTAAGAATACAATTACAATGAGTGTAAAGATTCTTGTTATCTTAGCAAGCGAGCGTGTAGATTGCCGGAAGAACCAGATTTGATGCTCTGTGAGTTCTTGTAACAAAGGAGATGAACAGTCGCGGCGGTGAGAGATCGATCGTCTCTCACGGCGAGTATTTAGCTGGGTGCTTGGGCTCCGGGGCTTATGAATCCTTTGGAATCTGTCTAGTGGAGACTTGCTGCTTCTGCCGATCGTCTTCTAGACGAGAGATTTGGAGAGAGAAGTCCTGAGATGGATTCCGGTGAGATAGCCGGGAGCTTGATGATATGTATGTTCTTCAGTATTTCCGTGAATGTATCGGAATGTGAGAGAATGTGAACCTTTTTCCTGTAGGAGGAGGTTCTCTATTTATAGAGCTTGGATACACCGGGCGATCGCCTTTTCTGCATTATAATAATCGGGCGATCGTCTTTTTAGCACATGGGCCTGTCCCCTCAAAGCCTGCAGGAGTTGCTGGCAGTCAACTATGCGGTCCAATGGGGAGCTTACACGCGTCCTGAGTTGCTGACATGGGTGGTCCTACTGACAACTTTCGGCGCGCATTCTGGTAGGTGAGGTAGATGGCAGGCTGTGGTCAACGGTCTTGTCTGTCAGCTAAAGATCTTGTCTGCTACGAAGATCTTGTCAGCGCCTTTGGTGGATCTGCACGTGGGTGCTTTTCTGAGACCCAGTCCTTGATGACTTTTGACGGGCGATCGTCTCTGCTCGGGGTGTAGGTCGATTGCCCTTAGCCGGTCACTAGAGTAGATCGCCAGCTGCCAAAGGGCGATCGCCTTGGGAGTCGATCGCCAGGTACCTGATGGTGGTCTGATATCTTCGACTTGGCGAGCTAGCCATAGTTTGACTGGAGTTGACTTGGTCGCTCGGCCTTATAGTCGATCGCACTGTCGGGATGAATAAATCGTGACACAACAATTGCCCCCCAGCTCGCTCATACGTTGGAAACGTGGGGTGAGGTGGCTCTCTTGGCGATCGCTGAACTTTTGATGAGCGACTTCGTGTTTTATTGAACTGGCGATCGTCGTTGAGCTGATATATCCTGAGTTCGGACGACCTGGTTGGCCGCTGAACTGCGCGGGAAAAAGCAACGGGCGTTGAAAAGTCTCCGCGCACGTGTCGGGCTTCTATTGGAGGACACCAACGGTCATTAATGACTCCTCGGCTGACGCGTCCTCGAAAAGACGCGTACGCGGGTCTCGAGGGGGTCAACTAATGTGTCGTTTGAGATCCGACCCTTGAGGTTTTCCCTTATTGCAAACGGGTCCCTGCCTTCTCCTATAAAAGGGGCGCGGGGCTGCAGTATCACTCACGCGAACTTTTTGGAGAAAGAAGGACTTGCTGCCGAATTTTCTGAAGATCTTAGTGCCGATCGTCGTTCGACTTCACCTTAGGGTAAGAAAAATTCTTTTCTCCTTTTCTGCTTCTGAAAATGGCCGGAAACTCATCATCATTTGGAGCGGGTACCAGCTCTGCCGCCGGGACATCGGCTGCCCGGGGAGAAACTTCTCCCGTCTTCCACTGAGACGGGCAAGCTATTCGGGCGGAATCGACCCGGCCAAGTCGAGGCTTTATTCAATGAGGCCGATATTGCTAAGGAGTCGGTCAGCTGAGGAGAGACGATCGCAGATCGAGAGAGATCTCGCGATCGGGGCTTACCGGGAGCAACACAATGCGTTTCGGTTGGGCCTATAGGGCCTTTGGCCGAAATAATGGAGAGGTTAGCCGGTCTACTCCGAGATTCGATTTCGGGGATACTCGGCCGCTTATCCATATGTGCTTCCCAAGCGGTCGCGATGATCGTGCCGCGCAATGATCGTTGTGGTCGCTCGGCCAATACGGAGCTCGGCGACCGGGAGAGATCCGGCCGTCAAGGACAAGATTCCATGTTCCTTCGTATGTGGACATGTTCGCGCGGCGGAGAATGAACGAGCCGACCAGCCTCCGATGGGTATGGTCGCAGTGAGTGAGGCCGTTATGGAGGCCTCGGCTTCGCTCTCCGCCCTTGCGGTCTCCCATCCGTTGCCGCTTGAACGTGGCGCCCTTCACCGACGCCAATGCCTCGGCTCCAAATTATTTGCACCCTCACCCTTTTCGGCGGTCACCGCTGTACCGCCTCCCATCGCCGTTGGAGATGAATCATTTGTTTAAACCGACGGCTCATAGAGGTTTGGTCGGCGGTTACCATATTCAAGGCCGATCTGGTCGGGTGATTCATGGAGTTCGAATAAGATACGGGCGATCGACGAAGTGGTTCTCAGGTCGCCGCAAGTGGAGAGCTTCGGCGAGCGACAATCCCAGTGCGAACCGGAGATCCCCACCGAATTTCGGAGAGGAATCCTGAAGGGTTTAGACTCTCCCTTCGTTTGGATGCGTTTTGACTGATCTAATTTGATTGCTTTTGCGCTTTCATATTCCGGCGATCGAGGAGCTGCCTTTCGACTTTCTCGTCGTTTGGGAGTGAATTAGGAGCTTGTCGGACGACGACCTTGACGCCACTCGGATCAACAAGGAGAGTCGCTGGTTGTCGGCTCGACTATTCCGTTTCCCGAGACATCTCGTGGTGCCAGGTATGAGTTCCTGCGACCTTCAATTTCTAGGCGATCGCCTTACTTGAGGATAGTGTCTGACCGTTAGTCGATCGTCTTTAACTGCAGAGGTTCGTTTCCCTCGCTTTTTGGAGCCTCCGGCGGAGATCGCTATGTCGAACCCAGGAGTCCTAGGCCGTCTTCGTCATAAGAGGTCGACTCGGGTCCCACCCGTTGCGTTGCCTATAGTTTCGGAGGCGGAGCCTCGCGTGGAGCCGGAGCCCTGCGTGGAGCCGGTCGTGGTTGAGGAGGAAATTCCGGAGGAGGGGCTTCGAGCTAATCGCAAGAGGTCGAGGCCGAAAGGAACTTCGATTCCTGCCCCGGGCGGTGAAGTGCCGATCGCCGCGCCTCCGATCACCATCGTTGCTCCAGAGAGCGAGCCGCCCTCTGCGGCTTTTCTGCGGGAGACGGCGATTGCGGATGCTGAGACCCCTCGAGGGAAACCGTTTTTCGGTCGGGATCCCGAGAAGGCTGAGAGGTAGATAGCATTTCTGTGTTGAAAATTGCATCTGCGTAGGAGTTGTATTAACTTAGCTGTTTTGATGCAGGATCCGTCGCGCAGATCCGTCTTGTCCACCGATGGTCGTGGATTTCCTGGCGAGCCGATCTCCTCGCCATTCCTGCGACATTCCTGCATATGTTAGCAAAGCTGCGTCTGCTCTGCCGAAGGCATGGACGACTGATCTGGATGCGATCGCTCGGCAGCGATCGTCGAGTTCGATGCATGCTGTTCTCGCCCTTTCTCTTCAGACGGCGACCATGGCCGTTCAGGCTGCTCAGGAGTTTGAGGGGCGGCCCTCCACTATTTGCCTTCAGGAGGATCTCGAGGCGGCTCGGAAAGAGAACGCCGAGTTTGCTGACAAGATCGCGGCGATGGAGAAGGACTCCTTAGAGGCGGCCAAGCGGGCGAGCCATGAGCTTGAGCTGGAGAAGAAAGAGACTGAGAAATATCGAATGGCGGTCGACCGATTTCGGGACCAGATGCAGAGTGCCATCCAGGCGCGGAATGTTGCTGAAGAGGAGGCCGATCGCCAGAAGGTGACGATCGCTCGGCTGACCAGCGAGCTGGCAGAGGCGAAAGAGAAGGTTGCTGCGAGGGAGGCCGAGCTCCAGGGATCGCAACAGGCGATGGACGAACTGAGAGGAGAGGTTGAGGCGACCAAGGCCGATCCCTTCCAAAACTTGGAGTATGTCAGCGAGTTCGCCTATTATTTGGCGTTCGCCGACTCGATCCGAGCGGCTAAGAAGGGAGGCTTGGAGGTCGGTCCTCTAGCTGAGAAGTTCAAGTCATATGCATTGGAGCATCCTCTTCATTCAGCTTTCTCCTTGCCGATCCTGGATCTTGCGGACATCGGCGTGGATTTGAGCTGGTATCCGTCTCCAGCCAATCTTGCTCATCCCGACGCTCCGGAAGATGAGGGGACCGCGCCGAATGTTGATGGCGAAGGCCAGGCAGGGGCCTGAGGCGCTTCATTTTTGACGTTCTTAGCTTACTTTCTTAGTAGTTTGGTAGCTTTCTTTTGTAGCACTTAGGCCTTCGGGCGACCGTGTACTTTGATCTTCTCAAGCAATGAACTGAATGTTTGATTATCTTCGATTACTTGAATGAATGGTTATTTTTGAGTCTTTGTTTGACTTTGCACAAATGTGTGAGGAGAGATCGTTGCGAGGGTGGTTCCAAATGAATTGATAAACTCATAAAGACAACTTTTTACAACAAATTCGATCGCTGCACTACATCTGAAAAAATGACGATCTCCATACGTGGTTGAATAGCGACGATCGTCGTGTAGGTAGTCCGCACTCTTATTTCCCCTTGTTTTTATTCACTTAGTGGAAGTAAGGGGATGAAAATAATTCCTTGAGTGAGCGGTCTTCAACTTTGTCGAATCCTCGGGGACGGTCGTCCATCTTGAGGAACCGTGCACGATCGCGGAGTTCGATGGACCGACTCCTTGATCATGTCCTGATGCGCGAAGACATTGAGTGTCTCGTGACTCACTTTATTATGAGGGTCCTCTGTTAGGCTGCGCCTCGCCTCGTATTTAAACGAAGGGCGTGCGGTCTCGGTCTAGAGGAGTCCTTGTGCGGGGCAGCGTCGGATGAATCAACTCCACGCCCGCGGCTTGTTAGCTCTGCTTCTACCTCGGCCAGCCATGGAGATGGCCGACCTCGACGGTGTACGTTGAGACGGGGGTTGTGGCACGTCGCATTGTCCGGGTTCACCATGTTAAATGATGAACCTTTGAGGGCGAGCGATCGTGTCCACTGATTTATTTTGGAGGGCCTCGGACTACGCCGGCCTCGTATTTAAACGAAGGGCGGGCGCTCTTGGCCTTAAGGGACGTTGGATGGCCTAATCAGTCGGTTCCTTCGACGAGCAGGACCATGGATGCACTATTCCACCTTGTATGATCATGCAGATGCCGACCTTCGACGGTGTACGTTGTGCGGGGGAGGCGATCTCGTGGCTTAGTCCATCATGTTAGATGGTGAACTGTAGATGGCGATCGAGTCCTCCGGTTTCTAAATAAGGAGGGAGATCGGGGTGACTTCCGTTGTCTCCTTCTCTTGATTGAAGCATGCAGGGACGGTCGCCGAGGTTGGTCCAGGGGTCGGCTCATATGAGCTTTCCAGCCTATTTTGTGTTCGACTCGGACGAGCGTCCATAGAGATAGGTAGGGGCTTCGGCTAAACCAATAAGCTGTCCAACTTGCCCTCCTCGAACAATCTCCAGAGCTGTTTGAGGAGGTCACGACATTTGTTGGTGCTGTGGCCGGGACTCTTGTGGTAGGCACAATATTGATTGTTGTCCAGGTGACCGTGGTCCCTTATCGCCTTTGGCTTTTTGAGCTCTTCGTGCCCCTTGATGGCATAGAAAATATGAGCCGGAGTTCTGTTGAACGTATGGAGGAGATGGGCTTCCATGTCCTCGAAAGCCTTGAGATCTCCGGGTGTCTTGGCGATCGCCTTCTTTGCTTTGGCGATCGCTATCTTCTGGACAAGAGGTGGCGTTTCCTCGTCTAAGCGGAGGGTGAGTAGCCTTTGCCTGGCCAGAAGTTGGCGGCTTTAGCGCGGAAGATCGCGTAAGTTGGGGAATATCCTTGGAGAGATGTCTAAACATGGGAGAGTGACCGCGGAATCCCCATGGCCGAATAGAGAGCGAGCTCGTCAGCGGGTTATTTGGTGAGGACGATTTCGTCCACTCGGTCAATGTAATTTGCGTCGATTCGTCTATCCCCGCTTGATTTTTATCATGCGGTGGGGGCCTTCTGATGCAGCGACCTTCTTTGGCGAAGTATGACGTGAAGTCATTCGCCGCTTCTTAAAAGATGTGATAGATCGCGGTGGTAGTGAGACGTACCATCTATGGGCCACCGCCAATGTCAACGGAAGATCCGGCACTTGGTAGCGTCGGATGCCCCACACCCATCATGTAAATTCGGAATTTACTCGGGTGGGTTTCGGTCCGATCTCCCCTCATACAGAGGTGTTTTGGGAGGAGCGATCGTTGTTTGTATGGGGGCAAGCTCGATGTGGACCGCGAGTGGCTCGGTCGGCCCGGCGATCTTCTTGCTGGTGCTTGCCCCAGTGTCCAAGAGTGCTCTCATCTCGTCGAGCTAGCGTTGTATGGCGGCCATCGCCGTGGCCTGGCTGCTCGCGGCTCGGCGCTCGGAGCGGGTGCCGAGGCGATTGAGTACTGATCCCCTGGCGATCGGGGCGGGAGTCAGATGGCTGACCTGCGTTCGGCTGTGAGGTGGGTAGGCCGAACTTCTGGTGACGGATTCGGGTTCCGTCTTTTCGAGGTTGGAAACAGAGTGCCCCGGTCGCCAGGATGGGTCGCGCCCCAAGCGATCGAATATGGATCCGTCCGGTCGTGCGAGAGCCTTTCCTCGCGAATTCGGGCTTTCTGACGATCGCTCGTTCAGTAGCCCGTTGAATTTCCGTTTTCCCATGCGGCGGATGATCGAGGGAGTTATCGCGGGCGACGCGCATGCTCTCCGTCGCTCCTCCAGGATGGCCATAGCCTCCTCGATCTGTTCTTTGGTTTGGAACTGATCGAGTGAGAGGTTGGGGCCATCTCTTGGATGCGGGATCGAGAGTCTCGCGTTGCTGCGGCTTCCCCCCGTCGTTGGCTGGGGTTCGGACTGGGCCGGGATATGGTGTCCGGCGGTTCGGAGAGCGGCTTTCTTCGACGTACCGGCGGATGTCATGATTCTGAAGGTTTTCTTTGAAGTGCAGTGAGTGTCACTTCAAGTATATGCCCCGAGAACAGTGAGTGTTCTTCGGGACGGTAGAAATAAAAGTTTGAGGGTTGAATCCCCTTCCTCTAGCGCCAATTGTTGCTACCCAAAATATTATCCGGAGATAGATATTGCTGGAATGGATGGGATAGCAAACAAATGCAAGAGCACTTCCGTGATAAAGATAAATAACACAAGATTTGCCGGGGTTGTTAATCCCGGGCTTGAATGCTCTCGCGAGATATTATTAATACCAATATTCGGGGATACAAGTACTAATGTAAGAATACAATTACAATGAGTGTAAAGATTCTTGTTATCTTAGCTAGCGAGCGTGTAGATTGCCGGAAGAACCAGATTTGATGCTCTGTGAGTTCTTGTAACAAAGGAGATGAACAGTCGCGGCGGTGAGAGATCGATCGTCTCTCACGGCGAGTATTTAGCTGGGTGCTTGGGCTCCGGGGCTTATGAATCCTTTGGAATCTGTCTAGTGGAGACTTGCTGCTTCTGCCGATCGTCTTCTAGACGAGAGATTTGGAGAGAGAAGTCCTGAGATGGATTCCGGTGAGATAGCCGGGAGCTTGATGATATGTATGTTCTTCAGTATTTCCGTGAATGTATCGGAATGTGAGAGAATGTGAACCTTTTTCCTGTAGGAGGAGGTTCTCTATTTATAGAGCTTGGATACACCGGGCGATCGCCTTTTCTGCATTATAATAATCGGGCGATCGTCTTTTTAGCACATGGGCCTGTCCCCTCAAAGCCTGCAGGAGTTGCTGGCAGTCAACTATGCGGTCCAATGGGGAGCTTACACGCGTCCTGAGTTGCTGACATGGGTGGTCCTACTGACAACTTTCGGCGCGCATGCTGGTAGGTGAGGTAGGTGGCAGGCTGTGGTCAAAGGTCTTGTGTGTCAGCTAAAGATCTTGTCTGCTACGAAGATCTTGTCAGCGCCTTTGGTGGATCTGCACGTGGGTGCTTTTCTGAGACCCATTCCTTGATGACTTTTGACGGGCGATCGTCTCTGCTCGGGGCGTAGGTCGATTGCCCTTAGCCGGTCACTAGAGTAGATCGCTAGCTGCCAAAGGGCGATCGCCTTGGGAATCGATCGCCAGGTACCTGATGGTGGTCTGATATCTTCGACTTGGCGAGCTAGCCATAGTTTGACTGGAGTTGACTTGGTCGCTCGGCCTTATAGTCGATCGCACTGTCGGGATGAATAAATCGTGACACAACACATAGCAATCTGTCAAGAGTTACGGCCGTAACATTCAGGAGTTACGGCCGTAACAAGGGTGACTTACAGCCGTAACTCCTGAATGTTAAGGCCGTAACTTTGCGTCGTAAATTAGTTAACTGGTTGCTTTGAAAGTTACGTTTTGCCAGAATTTCTCAGACTTTGCGTTTTTGCCCCAGATCTTCTTCGGATGATAACTTTTGATATATAACTCTGATTTTGAATCCGGAAAGACTGCCGAATTCGTCTCGAAAAGCCCTACAATATGAATATATCAAAACTCAATAAATAGAATATTTATTAAACGTGTTGTTTCTTGAGTAATTCAGTTATTTAATCCGATCATCATCCGATAAAAATAAAATTATTAAAACTAATAAGTTAAAAGCAAAAAACGAGTAGACTAGCTCAATTATGGGTGAATTTTATCGATACAAACCATGGATAAGTGTACAAAACTGACACTTATCACAAGCCCTCCGCATACAACGGAGACGGACTCATTTCGTCGAGACCCTTTGCCCGATATCTGCCTATTTATGATGATCCAAGGGATGTCACTCTGAGGTCCGGGAGTGAGGAGAAATCAAAGAAGAAGAGAAAGAGACCATCTCATAGAAAATCACCTCTTGCTGTCGAGAAGACAAAGAAGAATCTAAGAAGAGATTCAAAAGCCAAGGCTACAGAGGTTACAGCGATTCTGTAGACATCCCTACAACGGCGCAACCCGCTGTACAACACCCACAGGGCGCAACCCCTGTGGAAGAAGTAATTGGTGCATGTGCTATAAATCCCGAGCTATTGGCTGCTATGACATATGATCAATTACTTTCCAAGATAGAAGGAACGGGCGAATCGGCTTCCCATTCGGAGCCGACTGTTGCGTCTCCTGTAAGGGAACCCACACCCGTACAGGATCCCTCTCCCATCAGGGTACCAACCCCTGTTAGGGTTCCCTCTCCAAAACAGGCTCCCACACCTGTCGCGGATCCCATTCCTACAGTAGACCCACACACTGTACGGAGCCCCTCCCCCATTGCTATCATTAAGGAAACCCTTCTTCAAGTGCAGATTGAGCAAGCATTTGAACGGTTTGTACAATGGAAGTCGTACAGGGTTGCACCTTACGACATCCTGTATAACTGGGAGGAGAGAAAGAAGAAGAAGCTTTTGCACTGGAAATCTCGGACACTCAAGACATCAAATCTTGATTCAATAAGACAACAACTTTTGCCGAACGCTGATCTCAAATTACTATTTGCCAAAAGAACAGGCCCAATTGAAGGGAAAGTCTAAGTCCGAAGACACCATTCCTAACAGCCCCGAATCTGATCCCGAGTCAAACAACAATGACGACGCCCTACAGGCAGGTCTGGGAATAAGTTGAGAGGACGCTCAAGAATAGGAACTTTCTAGGATGCAAGACCAACATGGTCAGGGGACCTCAAACAGCCGAC
The DNA here is from genome assembly GCA_033398695.1 of Orobanche coerulescens. NCBI lineage: Eukaryota > Viridiplantae > Streptophyta > Magnoliopsida > Lamiales > Orobanchaceae > Orobanche > Orobanche coerulescens. The sequence continues at coordinate 79,385,811 of CM065818.1, read as the reverse complement.
ATCAGTCCCCTCCCGAACAACAAGAAGAAGCTGCGAAGGACAGCATACAAGAGGAATCAATCTCTCCCGTCCAGCATGAAGCTTCCGAACAGGAACCCCAACCTCAACAATAAGAAGCCCGCGCCATCCCACAGGAGGAATTAGTCCCTCTGCCGGAGCAGGCGGAAGCTGAGAGTCAGTAGGAGGAATTAGTCTCTCCTGTATGCTTGACTACAGAAACCAAATAGGAACAGGAGGAATCAGTCCCCCTGTACCCAAGACTGGTGATGCTGCCCAACCATCAGCCCAGCTCGCGCCTGATGGCCCCGCATCACCTATCTCTGTCAGCTCCGAGTCCGATCATGGATTCCTTCCTGACGAGAGACCACGTCCTTATGTGGCTATGCGTCAACTAAATGGAGCAGAGGATGAGAGAATAGGGCACCCCAACTCTCCGCATACAGAGGCCCAGATAAAGAAACTTCAAGCCACTGGCCGCCAAACTGTGTTCATGCAGGATGCCGTGAAGGCACTATATGATGTTGGCAAAGAGCTTGATTGGATGAGAGAAACTGCTATTGACCAGATGATGGGCCTGAGGAGAGAAGTTCCAAAAGTTGAAGAAACATTTCGCATTGTGTCTAGTGCATTATGGCAGGCACTCAATCAACTTCAACAGCACCTGGAGCATATTCCAAGAAAGAGCGGGAAAAGCTCAGGATATCCGAAGCCAAGACTGTCGACGCCCTATAGAAAACTGGCTCCAGACTCACAGGACATGATAAAAATATAGATGACACGTCTGTGATGCTCAGTTCTCTTGTGGCAAAAATCTCGAGTATAGAGACCAAGTAGGACAATACGATGAAACTCCTGGAAAGCATTGATGCTAAGGCCACTTACCTTGATGATGCCCAAAAGGGGGAAGAAGCGAGAGAGGCTGGAAGGCAATGGAGGCTTGAGAGTGAAAAAGAGTTTGACGCTGCATTAGAAGAAAGCGTTGTTGCTGCAATAAACCATTTGGCCGCGCCCGCACAAGGATATATGGTAACCGGTTCTCGCCCAGAGTTCCAGGACCCTAACTATCCCTGGAAGAATAATGTGCAGTGACCATTGGAGATTCGTCTCCCTATCGACCGTCAGCCTACAGCTGATGAAGTAAAGGCATGGAGGAAGAATGAACTGATGAGATACTTTGTTAAGCTCATCAGGGAGTCCGCCATCTTCAATAAGTGCAAGACACTGGCGGAGACTACGGATGAATTTGCAAGGATGCTGGAAAAGGGATTGCTCCCCATGCAAATTTTCATGAAATCAAGGCACCAGAAAGGTGGTTGGCTTACTCATCCCGACGATTGGATACTTGCATTCGAAAAATCAGCTGAAGGAAGAGCGATCTATCTAGATCGAGGCAAGGATTTCCTGGAGAACTGGTGGAGAGGAACTGATAATGATCCTGACAGGAGGCCTTGGAGACATGCTCATTACAGGAGTTAGCATGGATGCTCCTTTATCCTTGTACTTAGCAGCATACAATCTCTGTATCTTTCTTTGTCTAGGCATTGTAATCTTTTGATCTCAATCAATAAAATTCTATCTTTTCTTGAAAGATTACAGCTCGTAATCTACGCTTACTGTTTTTACTGGCTGATTAGGAATTTAATTCATTTGCTGTAAACAAACAAGTATAAAACTTGTTAAGTATTAAGCTGTAAGAACTTGTCTGCGAACAGGTCATAGGTTAAGTTGTATTCAAACTAGATCACACTGTAAGATTGTGCACGAGCGCCAATCATAAGTTTAAGTTGTAATACACATCCCTGTAGATGTTTATGAGTTCTTAGAACTTGCCTGTGAGCAGTCATACATTTTTAGACTAAGTGCTGAAAACTAGACCAATCGACAGAAGATCAAGGAGTCAGCCTCTCTAGATCAAGATGTTATCTTTAAGAGGTTTTGCCATTATCAAAAAGGGAGAAATTGTTGGGATAAACAATCATGTACCTGTTAGGAATACTTGTTAGATTTTGATGATGTCATCCTTGTATTTGTTTATTCAAATGTATGTTCATTACTTCTGATACGTATTCTCTCTCGGTACAGCAGAAGACTCTTTCACGTACGGTAGCGAACAACACTCAGCCGAAATGAATCAAACCGCTACAGCAGTTCCGAACAGCAACAACTCGTCGATACAGCACTTCCGAACAGCAACAACTCATCGATACAGCACTTCCGAACAGCAAGGCTCGCTCGATACTGAATTCGAACAGCAACTTGTCGATACAGCAAAATAAAAGGTGGTGGCCGAAATTATATGGGTTTCGGCCGTGAGGTAGGATAGTGTATGGGTTTGAATGTGTTTTTATCGAATTAGACCTATAACTCGATAAAGATAATCTCTCCTCAAGACCTATTGAGAATTGATCAAGTTATAATTCGAGACGCGTCGAAATAATAACTAAGGTTTTGTTGAACTCGTTCAACGTATATTTCAAGAGAAATACAATATTTTATAAATTTCAAGCTACTTACAAATACAACATGAACTACTATATATAGTAGTTTACAACCATAAGGAAATACAACAAAACAAGAAAATGAAACTTCCTAGCAATGGATCGGCCGAATCAATCAAGGGTGGGGGAGGGGATCATGAAGATTTTGGACAAGATATGATATCAATCATCTTGGACTTATTAGGGTGACTTTGACATGAAGAAAAGGTTTGATGAAAGTCTTTGTCCTAGATCATGTTTTGGCCGATTTTGTGGGGGAGGGAGTTGATGACTTATGATATGTATCTTGGACTAGATAAGATATGAAGGTGGGGACTAATTTTGATGACTTTGGCCGATTTCAAAGAAGGTGGGGGAGGAGGAGATCTTCAAGATTTTGGTAAGATATGAAGACAAATCATGAGTCCCTTTGAAGCATGATATGGCCGAAATTTCCATGCTTTTGGACCGATTCCGTCGTCAAGTTTTACGTTACTCCGGTTCCGATTAACAACGTAACTCCAATCCGCGTGTTCTTTTCTCCCAAGTATGATGATGCATGGTCATGCGAATTTGTATCGTCGTTGATTTCGATTTTTATTGAAGCTTCTTCGATTGGAATATTTGATATCGTATCATTCCCTCCCTCTTTGAAAGGAATTGACCTCAATTCCGTAATGCCATCGTCGTCAAGGTAAGGCGAGAGATCACCTACGTTGAAAGTCGCGTGTACTCCGTAATCGCCCGGAAGTTCTACTTTGTAGGTGTTGTCGTTCACTTTTCCCACAATTTTGTACGGACCTTCGGCTCTCGGCATTAATTTGTTCTTGCGTTTGTTTGGGAATCGTTCTTTCCTCAAATGTATCCAAACTAAGTCGCCAACATCAAATAATCTCGCTTTTTTATTTTTGTTCGACTTCCGTTTGTAAATTTCATTCACTTCTTTAATCCGCTCTCGTACCTTTTCATGTAACTTCATCATTGACTTGAGTTTTGATTCTGCGTCTTTGTGAACCAATTCGTCGCTCGGAAACGGAATCAAATCCAATGGCATGTGCGGATTTATTCCGTATACTACTTCAAAAGGTGAATGGGCCGTGGCGAAACCGGGTGATCGATTGTATGCGAATCCACATGTGCAAGTTTAACGTCCCAATCTTTTTGTGTTTTGTTCACCAATCCTCGCAATAATGCTCCCAAGGTTCGGTTGGTCACTTCCGTTTGTCCATCGGTTTGTGGGTGGTGCGAAGTACTGAATAGAAGTTTAGTACCCACTTTCCTCCATAAAGTATTCAAAAAGTAACTTAGGAATTTAGAATCTCGATCCGACACGATAGTTTTTGGAACTCCGTGCAAACGAACTACTTCTCAGAAATACAAGTCCGCCACATTGCTTGCATCATCGGTTTAGTGGCATGCTATAAAGTGAGCCATTTTTGAAAAACGGTCGACGACCACCATGATCGAGTCTTTGCCTCGTTGAGTACGAGGTAAAGCAACAATAAAATCCATCGAGACATCCTCCCACGGACGCAAAAGTATTGACAACGGCATGTAGGTACTTGGCTTGAACGAGCTTTTCATCATGTGACAAGTGACACATTTACTTACGATGTTGCTTACGTCACCATACATCTTTGGCCAAAAGAAATGCTCCTTTAGGACTTCCACGGTTTTAGCCGAACCGAAATGACCGGCTAGTCCTCCTCCGTGCGCCTCCCGAACTAGTAATTCCCGAATCGTATGCTTCGGCACACATAGTTTGTTTCCTTTAAAAAGAAAGCCCTCCTGTAATTCTTCGTACGGGCCTGCTTTACAACGGGTAAAAATTTCTCCGAAATCCAAATCGTCAATGTAATGATCTTTCAAAGTCTCGAACCCCAACAAACGAACATCTAGAATAGAAAGTAAGGCATACCGTCTTGATAGTGCATCCGCCACGATATTACTCTTACCATCTTTGTACTTGGATGAAAAGTGAAAAGATTGCAAAAATTCCACCCATTTTGCATGTCTCGGACTTAGCTTGCTTTGCCCGTTAATGTTTTTCAATGACTCGTGATCCGAATGCAACACGAAATGTTTCGATCGTAAATAGTGACTCCAATGATCGAGTGCTCTCACGATAGCATAGAACTCTTTGTCGTAAGTACAATAATTAACTCGAGCACCACTTAATTTTTCCAAAAAATAGGCGATGGGGCGGCCTCTTTGAATAAGTACTGCCCCGATTCCAACTCCACTAGCGTCGCATTCCACCTCAAATGGTTGTGAAAAATCGGGTAACGTTAAAATCGGTGCTTCACATAACTTTCCTTTTAATTTTTCAAAAGACTTTTGGGCAGCCTCGTTCCATGCAAAGGTTCCTTTTTTAAGACACTCCGTGATCGGACTGGAGATGGTGCTAAAGTCCCGTATGAATCGTCGGTAAAAAGAAGCGAGGCCATGAAATGATCGTACCTCCGTGATAGTTTTTGGTGTCGGCCAAGACTTGATTGCCGCGATTTTCTCTTGATCCACCGAAACTCCTTCTTTAGAAATGACATAGCCGAGAAAGACAAGACTCTCGACTAGAAAAGTACACTTCTCCCGCTTTCCATAAAGTTTTTGTTTCCTTAGAGTTTCAAAAACGTGCCGCAAGTGCTCGAGATGCTCCTCTAAGGATCGACTGTAGATTAAAATGTCGTCTAAGTATACGACAACAAATTTTCCCAAGAAAGGTTTGAGAACCTCGTTCATCAATCTCATGAAGGTGCCCGGGGCATTAGTGAGGCCGAATGGCATCACAACCCACTCATAAAGTCCATTCTTTGTTTTAAATGCCGTCTTCCATTCGTCTCCCTCTCGCATGCGAATTTGATGGTATCCGCTCCGTAAATCAACTTTTAAAAATACAACTGAGCCATGCAACTCGTCTAACATGTCGTCTAGTCTCGGGATGGGGAACCGATACTTGACGGTGATGTTATTCACGGCTCTATTGTCAATGCACATTCGCCATGATTCGTCTTTTTTTGGTACAAGTAGGACTGGAACCGCACACGGACTTAAACTTTCTCGGACATATCCGTGACTCATGAGCTCATCAATTTGACGTTGTAGCTCTTTGGTTTCTTCGGGATTACAACGATACACCGCTTTATTCGGTAATGGATCTCCTGGTACAAGATCAATTTGGTGTTCGATTCCGCGGATAGGTGGTAATCCCACCGGCAAGTCTTCGGGAAATACATCCGCGAACTCGTGTAATAGTGTATCTATCTCTTATTCGTGGTGTGATTTTGTAGCAAGGTTTCGGATTTCTTTGATCATCATCAAATAAACACGTTCGCCATCGTCAATGGTGTGTTCGACTTCTTTTTCGTTTGCAAGCATCGTAAGCTTTGGCCCTTCGACTTTTTTTGAACTCATTGTTCGGATAGCTTGAGGTGACATAGGTTTAAGAACAATTTTTTTACCTTTGTCACGTAACTCATACTCGTTGCTCCTCCCTCGATGTAGTACGTCCCGATCAAATAACCAAGGTCTTCCCAACAATACGTGACATGCATCCATCGGTAGTACATCGCATGTAATATCATCACCATACGAACCCATGGTGAGTCCGACCTTCACTTGTCTTGATACTTTCACCTTATTTCCATCATCGAGCCAATGGAGTGCATACGGCTTTGGATGAGCCGTGGTGATTAATCCGAGCTTCGAGACCATCTCGCTTGATGCCACGTTTGTACAACTTCCACCGTCAATGATCAAGCTACACCATTTCTCTCGACCACGACACTTCGTGTGAAAGATTTGATCTCGTTGTTCTATGTCACTCGGGGCCGCCTTCGTTTGTAACATGCGAAGGACGAGGTTCGTGTCATAGTTCGGGGCATCGTATGCCTCGCAATCTTCTTCTTCTTCGTCGGCTTCCAAGTTAAAGACGTCTCCAATTCTTTCTTCTTCGGCTAGTAATTCTTCTCGGACGGCTATGGCTTCTCGTAACGTCACTATTCTCCGATTTGGACAAGCACTTTGATAGTGTCCAAATCCTTGACATTTGAAACACCGGACTTTAGATAAGCTTGTTTCTTTTGGTGTGATAGGAGTTTTTGGAATGGTAGTAACGGGTGGACTTGTTGTGACAGTTTTTGGAACCGAGCTAGAACTCGTGCCAAAGTTGGCATTTCCGTATTTAGGTGGGAATTCGGGTTTAGAAAATTTTGTCTTGTTTTGAGTTTCCAACTTTATGCAAAGTCCGCATAAAGTATCAAAGTCCGAATAGGGGTAGAGTTCCACGGAATTAGCAATATTTTTATTCAAACCTCGTAGGAAACGGGACATCCGTAATTCTTCGCTTTGTTCAAGTTCTCCCATCAAGGATAAGTTTTCAAACTCCTCGATGTACTCCTCGACACTTAGCTTTCCTTGCGTGAGGTCAGAAATTTTTCGATACAAACTTAACTTGTGTGTAGCTGGGACATATCTTTTTCGTAGTTTCTTTTTTAGAGAATTCCACGAACGTCTCTTCTCCTTACCGGCACGAACTCGTTGTGTCTTCATTCGTTCAAACCAAAGGGAAGCTCCCTTTCCAAGTTTGAGAACCGTGTACTTGCATCGTACCTCATCATCGAGATCCTTGAACTCAAACATTCGTTCAATTTTCCTTTCCCACTCCAAATAAGCCTCGGGATCGGTGCCGCCTACGAACTCCGGAAGTTCGCTTGTCTTGTATTCATCCGCATGTCGTGGTGCATGCATGGTGTCGTATCCTCGTCGTGCATGGATTCGGGGCTCCGGTAAGCCGCGAAGAACGTCACGTAGTTGTGCTATTTCTTCATCGGTGAATGCCATCTTCTTGAGTGACTTAGAGAACCGTGAGACAAATGTCTCTGATACCACTTATGATACGTATTCTCTCTCGGTACAGAAGAAGACTCTTTCACGTACGGTAGCGAACAACACTCAGCCGAAATGAATCAAACCGCTACAGCAGTTCCGAACAGCAGCAACTCGTCGATACAGCACTTCCGAACAGCAACAACTCGTCGATACAGCACTTCCGAACAGCAAGGCTCGCTCGATACAGCAATTCCGAACAGAAGCAACTTGTCGATACAGCAAAATAAAAGGTGGTGGCCGAAATTATATGGGTTTCGGCCGTGAGGTAGGATAGTGTATGGGTTTGAATGTGTTTTATCGAATTAGACCTATAACTCGATAAAGATAATCTCTCCTCAAGACCTATTGAGAATTGATCAAGTTATAATTCGAGACGCGTCAAAATAATAACCAAGGTTTTGTTGAACTCGTTCAACGTATATTTCAAGAGAAATACAATATTTTATAAATTTCAAGCTACTTACAAATACAACATGAACTACTATATATAGTAGTTTACAACCATAAGGAAATACAACAAAACAAGAAAATGAAACTTCCTAGCAATGGATCGGCCGAATCAATCAAGGGTGGGGGAGGGGATCATGAAGATTTTGGACAAGATATGATATCAATCATCTTGGACTTATTAGGGTGACTTTGACACGAAGAAAAGGTTTGATGAAAGTCTTTGTCCTAGCTCATGTTTTGGCCGATTTTGTGGGGGAGGGAGTTGATGACTTATGATATGTATCTTGGACTAGATAAGATATGAAGGTGGGGACTAATTTTGATGACTTTGGCCGATTTCAATGAAGGTAGGGGAGGAGGATATCTTCCAGATTTTGGTAAGATATGAAGACAAATCATGAGTCCCTTTCAAGCATGATATGGCCGAAATTTCCATGCTTTTGGACCGATTCCATCGTCAAGTTTTACGTTACTCTAGTTCCGATTAACAACGTAACTCCAATCCGCGTGTTCTTTTCTCCCAAGTATGATGATGCATGGTCATGCGAATTTGTATCGTCGTTGATGTCGATTTTTATTGAAGCTTCTTCGATTGGAATATTTGATATCGTATCAACTTCGCAAAATGTAAAGAAGGACCAACTGAGTATCTTCTATAGGCCAAATTATATTAAGTTAGAAACTTGGTAAAATGTAAAGAAGAACCAAATGAGTATCTTCTAAAGATTATCGGGAGGATATCAATGTTGGGTACATTTGAGATGTAGCCTTGTTTTTCGGATTACTGTTTAACTTAATATGCATCGTAGTATTATGGTTGTGAACCATCTGTTGTTGATTTATCTTGTAACTATAGTATTTGAGAATCTTGAGATTTGGGTCATTGGTTGCGATTTATTCCCTTTGGTGTTGTACCTGAGATTTCGTGATAATCTGAGTAATTGTTCATTGTGATTCGAGACATCAAGTCATGGGAACTTTGGCGTACGATTGATATGTTTCCAAGGACTATATGTGCATTGTTGCTTTTCTTTTGAGGCGCGAGTCGGTGCTTGCCTAGGCTTCCGACGCCGATGAGGACAGGGAAGTGTACATCGATGGATTGTAGACATGTACAATGAGCGGCTCCCTCGGGATGTGTACGCTGGTGTTTCGAATCATGCCGTTGGTACAACTTTCTGGCCGGCCTCTGGCGAAGGAGTCATGGGTCGGTTGGTCTCGTATTTTGGTTGAGTGTTTTATCACTTGTTTTTCGCCTTATTCAGGAAAAGGAGATATGGGGACCCAAGGGGTTGGCCCATTTGCTCAAGCGAAGTGATTTGCATTGAGAAGTATTCCTGGAGATGTTATTTTCAGATTCGGTTGTATATTTCATATTCCGAGTTGTGTACCCTCAGTTTTGAGGACGAAACTTTTTTTAAGAGGGGGAGTGTGGGAATTTTTTTATTTAATTTTTTTTATTTCATTGTTACTGTTGTATTGTACGTATTCATTTGGAATTGTACAAGTATTATTGTCTTGGATTGATACAATTCAGATTGTATTGGGATATTTCGAAATCGAAATATTTTTGTTATCGTCGGTATTGTTTTACTGATTGGACGTGACTTATTATCGTGTAAGTCGTGCGGGTCGTGTGTATGCATGCGTGGCATGGCATATTGTTTTTCATTGTCGTTTTCGCCTCTTTGAGGGTTGTGAACTCTTGTTATCGTCCATTTCGAGTTGGTTTTGTTTTGGGTACTTTCGGAGCCGTGTCGGGCTCGATTTTAGCCCTTGTTTGTTGCACACAAGCAAGGCACACGAGTAGGTACTCGTACGCAGCTCGTGCGGCATTCCAGTGTTCGGGCAGTGCACTTTGGCACTCAACAGGGATGCACAAGCATGACATACAGCAGGTGCTCGTGCGTGCTGCTCGTGCGTGGCAACAGAGTTGGATAGTGCACTTTGGCACTCATCAGGAACACACGAGCAGGTGCTTGTGCATGTTGCTCGTGCGTGAGGTCAGTGGCCGGGCAGTGGCCTGGCGCACGACCAAACACACGGACATTTGGTCGTGCGTGTTGGTCGTGCGTCACTGAAGTATTTAAGGGGACAGACGGGTTTTTCACCTCATTTCACCCCTTTCTCTCATTCTTCTCGCGGTAGTCATGCGATCCGACAAGGGTTTGTGGTTATGATCGATTCCACTCCATCCAATCATGTTTTGGAGGCTCTAGATGATCATATCAACATCTAATCCTTCTTCTTCGTCGAATCGAGGTAATTCTCTTGGTTTTCCTAGAATTGTCCATTTTGGGAGTTTTGGTTTTGGTTTTGTTTTACGTCTGATTTTAATTGGTCGATTGAGGTTATTAGATGATGTTAGACATGTTCTATAGATTGTATATCCATATCTTCGATTCGTTCAACCCGATTGATGATTCTTAGGTTCTTGAGGAACTTTGAACATTTAGTGTTTGATTAAATGTCTCAAAGAGTTTCGTTCGGTCGTTGTGTTGTTTTCGATTGATATTGTGTTGTTGAATGAATTGTATTTTATTCAAGGTTGTTCGAGCGCTTGTGTTTATCGTAGGATGCCGTTCGTTGTTCGTGGAAGGAATTCATCGCCTTCGGTTGAGGCAAGTTTTAAACTTGTACTAGTCAATGAGATTAATGTTATCATATATGTGTATGAATGTGTTGTATCATTCCGAGACTTAGTCTCTTCCTGAGTTCATTGATATTAAGGGATTGTTCAATACGATACTTTTCGGCAATTATGCCAAATGTTTGCTATTGTTCATTAATGGCCGGCTCAAGGCATTGGGATACTCGTTGTTAATGTTATTGTCGATAGCCGGCTCGCGGTATCGATGTATCGATTATTGTTGTTGATATTGATGTCAATCTAAGAAATTTTTGTAATCATTGTTATTGATGTTGGTGTTTTGTCATTGATGTTTTATTGGCCGATTGAAGGCATTGGCGTATACGTTTCTCATCTTCGTCGTCGGTAACCGATTAAAGGTGCCGAGGCATTCTTCGTATCATTGTATCGATTGGCCGTTCTAAGGCAATCGAGGTACTGAATCATTCGTTGTATCATTGTTATCGATTGGACGTTCTAAGGCAATCAAGGTATTGAATCCTCCGCTGCATCATTGTTATCGGTTGGCCATTCTAAGGCAATCGAGGTATTGAATTGGGACTATCGAGGATAGTTCCCATCCGTTATGTCGTTGTTATCGATTGACCATTCTAAGGTAATCGAAGTATTGAACTGGGACCGCCGAGGACGGTGACCATCCGTGAGTCATCATTATCGTGTTGGCCGACTAAAGGCAGCACACTATCATTCTCGTGAATTTGTTAATCATGGGATTGTTGCTGTTTATGATCTCATTATGTGTAAGTTTGGGGCTTGAACCTTCGCGGTTGGTTTCCCAACACATACAGCTCAGTAGGTCACGGTCAGGTTTATGATCTCATTATGGGTAAGTTTGGGGCTTGAATCTTCGCGGTTGGTTTCCCAACACCTACAGCTCAGTAGGTCACGGTCATGTTTATGATCTCATTATGGGTAAGTTTGGAGCTTGAACTTTCACGGTTGGTTTCCCAACACCTACAGTTCAGTAGGTCACGGCCATTGGATGGTCTCATTATGATACGGCTTCGTGCCGTGGCTTCGGCCCTCATTGATATAGCTTCGGGCTGTTTTGGCTTCAAGTGATTGTGATATTTGACAGCTTCGGCTGAGTGGCTTTCAGGCCTTTGCGGTGTCTTAGTATTTTCATGGGAGACTCCGGGCATTGTGATTCATATCTAATTCAGTTCTGGTTTGGTTCATGTTCGTGTAATTCATTGTGGTGTTCTATAATTATGATTCGCCATTGGGCATTTATGTTCTAACCTGTTGAACAGGTATTAAAAGTATGCCGTGGGCATAGTGTTTCATGAATGCTCGGTTCTTACCTTGGTTTGTGAGCATCTCGTATTATTATTATTATCATTGTACCGTTTCATTCTGCCTTTGGATGCATATCATGTTATACATGTATTTGATGTTCATTATCTGGATGACTGACCCCATAGGGGCGGAACATGTTTTCATGTTTTAGGTGCTTGCGAGGAGAGAGTTGAGACATGGGGGCATGATGTTGGCGACGAGGCATTCGAGTGATACTAGTCCGAGTTGTTCATGTTGGTCAGTTCGAGTGTTCTCCAGTTGGTCAGTCATTGTCATTATGTACTACCCGAGCAGATGCTCGTGGATGTTGTTGTACTTTTATTTTGGCCCTGTAGGCCCATCGTTGTCGTTGAAATTCCTCATCAGAATATTGTGTCGGATATCATAGTAGGGACTGTGATTCCCCTTGTTGGTTAATTCAATGTATTTTAGTCGTGTTCGCCTGGTGGATCTCTGGATGTGGGGTTCACGGCACTGTAATAACCTAATGGAATTTGGGGTTGTTACAATCGGCAGCTGAAAATGATTTTGAAAAACTCAGCCTAGAGTTGAATAAAACCAAATCTGATCTTGAAAAACAGGCTGCAGACAACTTTAAAAACCAGGCTGATATCAACACAGCTGAGATAAAACGATTAACTATTTTAAATAGTGAAAAATTAGTTGTGCTTGCTCATGTCAAAGCTAAGTTTACTAAACTGACTCAGCTAAGTAAAACTCAGGCAAAGGAAATAACCTCCCTGAAGGCGTCTCTAGCTTTGGACGAACTGTGTATGAACAAAAGGCCACTATATGTAACACCCCCAATCCACTCAGGGATATTACACGCCGTAGACCCTCTCCTCGAGGATCTACCAGGCTGGTAACAACATTTAACATCTCGACAGTGCCTTCAAGGCTAAAACGACTCAGTAGACCGATTTGGTCTATCAATAAATTATACAACTCAATTACAAGCGCATACCCACGCAGGGGTCAAAATACAATAAACTCCCGTACAACGTGGAAAAGATACTGCAGCGGAAAAGAAAATACAACAAGACCAATACGCCATCAACGGGTCCTCGTGTGATTAGTATCGTTCATCTTTCATCATCCTCCGTGCCGACCTTATGCTATGCTCCAAAACCTGAATGCAAAAATAGACATCCACCCCCCCGAATACTCGGGGGTTAGCAAAACTCCACTGTTTTGCTAGTGCAAGTACAAGTGCAAAAATACGAGCCATACAATACAAGTTCCAAGAACAATAATAATCAGGAATCCTCAAAGTTCCAAACGTAATGAAAAGCACTTCCCGAGGCATGAATTTGGTAAAATATTCCAAAACCGAAAGATCACAATTCAAGGGAAAACAATTTATAAAACAATTTAAAATGCCATCGAGAGTTTTGATAGAAAACAACTTAGGATTTCCAAATCCTTCTCTTTCCAAAATCAACAGGGTCACACCAAAGGTTTTGTTTTTCGCAAATAGAAAACAGACAACTCACGGTGGTCAAAGCCCAACATCACGTGTCCTCAACGGACGAAAAATAAACCAAACATAAACAAGCACGCGCATCGCCTAGGACCGGGACGAAACAACCGACATCCCACCAGAGGCCTCGAATGACCCTCCCGAGCTGGCTAGCGAAACAAATCACACACATCTCACGGTTTGATCAATCGCTTGTTGCATCCTTGCCACATGATCACATGCCATGTGCCACCGTAGATTATCTCAGGCTCTCACGGTTGGATCAATCACTTGTTGCATCCTGGCCACATGATCACATGCCATGTGCCACCGTAGACCTTCAACCATATCCACACATTCACACAAATAACATATCACATCAAGGATATTCAAACAATTCGCCCAGAGGCATCAAACACTTAGCAAAACACCACGTCAATCCACAACGCACCGAAATGAAATAATATACGTCCACACACAATACCAAGTGCAACATGAACACCAAGCATATACATAGAATTCACATAGTTATTCCCGAACCACACCAATCACAAAACACACACGGTTTTGAAAGAGGCCTTTAACGAGACTAACCAAATCTTTTGAAAACTCATTTCAAACATACAAACAAACCAAGACGATCACCAATCATCATATCCGCGAAACAAGAAAAGTATGGACAAGGTACTTGCCTCGAAAAAGAGCAACGCGGAGAATCGACCAAAGTAGGTTGGCACGAACCGACTACGAACTCGCGGACTCCACCGAACGACAATCCACAACAAGGAACTACGAACGAAAACAATAACAACGAAAATGAATTCCAAAGTACGACCCAAAGCCGCTAAATTCAAAGAACAAATGACGAAGGTTCAAGGTTTTCCCCAAAATGGCCAAGAACACGAATTGACCCGACAAAAATATGAAAACGGAATTTCAATCCGTGGGATATGATCAAAGCGAATAGATAACGACAATAGAACTAACAATCTCGGATTGAAATCACGAAATCGAAACAAACCCCGAAAATATCTCAACTAGGGTTCTAAACCTTACCTTGATTCGAAGAAGAATGAAGGCTAGATGTTGATGAACACGAAGAAGACCCACCGGAGTGATTACTACCGTCAAAGATCGACGAAGGCTCGTCCAAAATCTACCCCAAATCGCCCAAAACGCAGCAGGGAGGAGGAGAGGAAGAAATGACCCGAAATTGGTCAACCCTCAGATATATAAACTCGCGAAGCTAACGACGTAAGCCATAAGCTTTAACGACGCTAGTGATGTTACGTACGTAATGGACAAGTTATTACGTATGTAAGAGTTAATCCAAACTCAACCGTCCGAAGACTGAACAACGTAACGCACGTAACAAGTCTTTGTGTTACGACGTAAGGAAGGCACGGATAGCGTACGCTCTCGATGAGGAATAGCGTGCGCTAACGGGTACTCAGCATCTACCGGATCAATCTCGACTAGGTAACGACGTAACCATCGTTGTGTTACGTAATGCGGGCATCGATAGCGTCGCTATCTATGGAGAATAGCGTGCGCTAATCATCCGGGCGATGCAATGTACCGCCAGAGATCGAATCAAAAGGATCGCGAACGCGAAACACGAATCACTACCGTCGAACAAGACAAGTAGTACAATAATAAAAACACGAGCTCAAGTTTAAAACAAATACATGATCCCGACACTCCTGAGTAGGGTAAAGCGAATACGAACACAAGTACCCAAATCTTGGGAAATTACAAACGGCCCAAACGCCCTAAATCACGATACGTGATCGAATACACAAACCGAAGTTCACAACACGTCTAACAAAGTTAAACGGACTTACGGAAACTCAAACAGCCGTTTGAGCGAGATTCGCAAGAATCGAACTCAAGTGCGGAAAAGTCGCTAAAAAGCACGGAACTCAACAAAATGACACCGAACGAACTCGGACGTCAAAAGTGTAGAATTAATCATTCTCGGAATGACGAAACAGTCACGAGAGAGTCGTCAAAACGGACTTCGCCGAAAAAAGAAATTTACCGAAAATCGAAAATTGCGGATATTACATTCTACCCTCCTTAAAAGAAGTTTCGTCCCGAAACTTAAAACAAGTAGGGGGAAGAAATATTCCGCCAGGAAAACTCAACGAGATACGCAAGAAACGCGTAACTAACGCCCAACGGCGAAATGTTACACACAACGCAACGGGATATACGGTGTGAAAACACGCTCCACAACGACCAACACAACGTCGCCGGTAGAGACATAATAAAACCAACAAATGACAAGCGTCATCAAATGGATAATACAATCAAGTCAATTATCCAAACAATCACAAAACACAAAGTACTTGTTACAAGAAAACACGCACAGTCGAGAAAACAGAGAATAAACATAAAACGATCCACAAGGGTAATTATAAATAATTCGGACTACGCCGAAATCCTCAAAACCACCCTAGGCATCTCCGTGACCTTTCGGAGCAGAGACGCAACCTCGATCCCCAAATCTCTCAGCTACCGTCTCGCAATGCACGGATCGGTGACCCACCTGGCCACACTCAAACGGTGACTAACGGTGAACGACAATTCTTCGCAGTATGGCCCGCTCGACTACAGTTATAACATATCTTCGAAGTGCTCACATTACTCACTGCAGGGGTACTACTCCTCTGATCACGCGATCTAGGAATCATTTTGGGATGACGAGACGAAGTCCCATCCTCAAGGGGCCCACTCCCCTGATTTCCTGAAAAGTTCCCAACGGTTTTCTGTTTCTTCGAGTCAGACATACTCTCGGCCGATAACTGATAGCTCATAGGCTAGCGCCCTATTTTGATAATCTCTCAAGGAAGTACAAGCGAGACCTGACATGTACTGGCGAATCTCCGGCTTCATCCGCCTACTAAAATGACAAATCTTGTCCTCCTCTGTCCTTACTTGATTTTGCACATAGCCGAGCTGTTTGCTAAAATCAATAATATCTTGAGACAGCGGTACATCCTGCGGTTTCGCCGAAAAGAATTCATTAATCCTCTGATTTCTGATCGGTTCCGGACAAAACTCATCTCTCATGAATTTCTGGAACTCTGCCCACGTGACAACGCGATCTCAAGGCTTAGTAGCCTCCCACCAGCTAGCGGCATCTTTGTCGAAAAGATACTGAGCTACCGGAACCTTACGTTCTTCTGGACAATCAACTATCTCGAAAATCTTTTCCAACTGGAAAAGCCAACCATCCTGGCTAAAGCATCTGCGGCACCCGGTAAGCAGGGGGATTCATACGAACCACTTCTCGAAGCCACCGATTTGCACCAGTGTCTTCGGGTCACATCTGTAACACGCTGAACTGCCTGAGTCAACTGAGTCATCTGAGTGGCTACCTGCTGTAAAATAGTAGCAACACCAATACCAATACTATCACCGGAAGCATGCTCCCGACCACGCGTCCGATCACCACGACCACGACCTCGGCCCCTCGGCATACTGAATAAGTAACCACTCAGCACAACAGAAAATCATAACACATAACACATACAACGATTACCATCGTAAGGCAATACACACATGAATATCACAATAACGACGGCATCGTCCGGCGACATCAACGACTCGAATGATGACCAGTGCACAATTACAAAACATCAAGGAACAACCACGTATATACACAATCATACAAACTCCAGTTCCAATAGCTCGCACAAGTGCGATAATACATAATTCATCACAAGGCGACAACATTCAATATCAACATCTTACACACCTTCTCCGACCACAAGCAGGAAATGATGGGTTTTAAAAACGAAAACCACCTTTTGAAAATAGTTTGGAAACACCAGTTGATCTTGAGTATCATTTTACAAAAAGTTAAACAAACATCATTTTCGAGACTTTGAAATTCATCTTGCGTTCGGACTAAAATGAGGACACTTTTCTTTTAGTGAAAAACTTTCAGAATATCCGACCCTCGGGTCTAAGTATAAATGTTTCTAAACATCGAAAATATCTCAAAACATTTTGGTCCTCGAGGTAGAAAAATTTTGAAACAGATAGTTGCGCTAGTAGGCGCCTTGAAAATACAATCCATTTAAAGTACGTCTCGAATTTTATTTTCTAAGATACTCAAGGTTTTCAAAGATAATTCAATGGGCTACAATGCCCAAAAATTTCAGGTAAATACACGGAACATTATAGCGCCGTGGGTCCCGCACCGAACCCACCAGCTAAAAACCAATTACAAGAATGCCCAAAAGGTCGATGACGGTAGTAATTATCAAAAATAACAAATTCATTTGAAAAAACACAACTACCGTCAAAATGGTCAATTCCAACAACTATGTTAAAGGAATCGATTTTGAAATAAAATTCATCGGTAAAATACCAAAGCTATTACAAAGGAACTCACGCATGGAAAAAAGAAATACAGTCCAACCCGCACAATCCAAAGAACTACTCCTCACATGAAAGAAATATGAGAGTCAAATAGTCACGTATCAAGAAATCAAAATCCATAAAAGGATTCCGTCACTTAATAAATAATCATAAAAAATATAGCTCGTGTCACACGAGGCACAACACAAAGAAGGGAGACTTACGGCCCACAGTGTCGCACGAAGATGATGATTGCCCACGATACTAATCACGACCAACCAACTCGGGCACGACGCGTCGCGACGACTCGGTCGGATAAAATCCGACGAGACAAAAACTCGATAGACACCATCGACCCTAGGTTTCCACAACCTAAGCTCTGATACCATTTATGTAACACCCCCAATCCACTCAGGGATATTACACGCCGTAGACCCTCTCCTCGAGGATCTACCAGGCTGGTAACAACATTTAACATCTCGACAATGCCTTCAAGGCTAAAACGACTCAGTAGACCGATTTGGTCTATCAATAAATTATACAACTCAATTACAAGCGCATACCCACGCAGGGGTCAAAATACAATAAACTCCCGTACAACGGGGAAAAGATACTGCAGCGGAAAAGAAAATACAACAAGACCAATACGCCATCAACGGGTCCTCGTGTGATTAGTATCGTTCATCTTTCATCATCCTCCGTGCCGACCTTATGCTATGCTCCAAAACCTGAATGCAAAAATAGACATCCACCCCCCGAATACTCGGGGGTTAGCAAAACTCCACTGTTTTGCTAGTGCAAGTACAAGTGCAAAAATACGAGCCATACAATACAAGTTCCAAGAACAATAATAATCAGGAATCCTCAAAGTTCCAAACGTAATGAAAAGCACTTCCCGAGGCATGAATTTGGTAAAATATTCCAAAACCGAAAGATCACAATTCAAGGGAAAACAATTTATAAAACAATTTAAAATGCCATCGAGAGTTTTGATAGAAAACAACTTAGGATTTCCAAATCCTTCTCTTTCCAAAAATCAACAGGGGTCACAGCCCAAAGGTTTTGTTTTTCGCAAATAGAAAACAGACAACAACTCACAGGGTCAAAGCCCAACATCACGTGTCCTCAACGGACGAAAAATCAACGAAACATAATCACGCACGCGCATCGCCTAGGACCGGGACGATACCACCGACATCCCACCCGAGGCCTCGAAGGACCCTCCCGAGCTGGCTAGCGAAACAAATCACACACATCTCACGGTTGGATCAATCGCTTGTTGCATCCTGGCCACATGATCACATGCCATGTGCCACCGTAGATTATCTCTTGCTCTCACGGTTGGATCTATCACTTGTTGCATCCTGGCCACATGATCACATGCATTGTGCCACCGTAGTCCTTCAACCATATCCACACATTCACACAAATAACATATCACATCAAGGATATTCAAACAATTCGCCTGCAGGCATCAAACACTTAGCAAAACACCACGTCAATCCACAACGCACCGAAATGAAATAATATACGTCCACACACAATACCAAGTGCAACATGAACACCAAGCATATACATAGAATTCACATAGTTATTCCCGAACCACACCAATCACAAAACACACACGGTTTTGAAAGAGGCCTTTAACGAGGCTAACCAAATCTTTTGAAAACTCATTTCAAACATACAAACAAACCAAGACGATCACCAATCATCATATCCGCGAAACAAGAAAAGTATGGACAAGGTACTTGCCTCGAATAAGAGCAACGCGGAGAATCGACCAAAGTAGGTTGGCACGAACCGAATACGAACTCGCGGACTCCACCGAACGACAATCCACAACAAAGAACTACGAACGAAAACAATAACAACGAAAATGAATTCCAAAGTACGACCCAAAGCCGCTAAATTCAAAGAACAAATGACGAAGGTTCAAGGTTTTCCCCCAAAATGGCCAAGAACACGAATTGACCCGACAAAAATATGAAAACGGAATTTCAATCCGTGGGATATGATCAAAGCGAATAGATAACGACAATAGAACTAACAATCTCGGATTGAAATCACGAAATCGAAACAAACCCCGAAAATATCTCAACTAGGGTTCTAAACCTTACCTTGATTCGAAGAAGAATGAAGGCTAGATGTTGATGAACACGAAGAAGACCCACCGGAGTGATTACTACCGTCAAAGATCGACGAAGGCTCGTCCAAAATCTACCCCAAATCGCCCAAAACGCAGCAGGGAGGAGGAGAGGAAGAAATGACCAAATCGGTCAACCTCGATATATAAACTGCGCGAAGCTAACGTCGTAAGCCATGGCTTTAACGTACGCTAGTGATGTTACGTGCGTAATGGACAAGTTATTACGTATGTAAGAGTTAATCCAAACTCAACCGTCCGAAGACTGAACAACGTAACGTCGTAACAAGTCCGTGTTACGACGTAAGGAAGGCACGGATAGCGTCGCCATCGATGAGGAATAGCGTGCGCTAACGGGTACTCCGGTACCTCGGATCAATCTGAACTAGGTAACGACGTAACCATCGTTGTGTTACGACGTAATGCGGGCATCGATAGCGTCGCTATCTATGGAGAATAGCGTGCGCTAATCATCCGGCAAGCATGCAATGTGCCAGAGATCGAATCCAAAAGGATCGCGGGCAACGCGAACACGAATCACTACCGTCGAACAAGACAAGTAGTACAATAATAAAAACACGAGCTCAAGTTTAAAACAAATACATGATCCTGACACTCCTGAGTAGGGTAAAGCGAATACGAACACAAGTACCCAAATCTTTGGGAAATTACAAAACGGCCCAAATGCCCGGAAATCACGATACGTGATCGAATACACAAACCGAAGTTCACAACACGTCTAACAAAGTTAAACGGACTTACGGGAAACTCGAAACAGCAGTTTCGAACGAGATTCGCAAGAATCGAACTCAAGTGCGGAAAAGTCGCTAAAAAGCACGGAACTCAACAAAACGACACCGAAACGAACTCAGACGTCAAAAAGTGTAGAATTAATCATTCTCAGAATGACGAAACGGTCACGAGAGAGTCGTCAAAACGGACTTCGGCCGAAAAAAAGAAATTTACCGAAAATCGAAAATTGCGGATATTACACTATATTCCAGATCAGGCCTTGGATATGATCCTAACACTCCCTCTAGTTCTAAAACCACCTTCATCAAGGGAGAAACACTTGTCCCAACTGCTGAGCCTACTTACAAACTTGTGTTTCAAAATAGGCAGCAGCCAAGTCACAAGTCTAGGTTGTAGACAAGGTATACAAGGCAGCCACCTAGACAAGAGACTAGGCAATGGCCAAGGCAGAAGCAGCAGCCCAGACAACATGCCCATTATTATCAAAGCCTCCCCAAAAACAGATTTCAAAATGTGAGGGGCAAATGGAAACCTCAAGGTTATCCAAGTTTTCAAACTCAACAGGTATGGAGACGTCAAAGATTTTATAAATGGTCTCAGCCAAGATTTAGGAATGGCCCACACGACCAAATATATGAGGCATATCCAGTACACAATCCTAACCGAGGATACATGCCCCGACCATACACACCTTTTAGGGGCAATCACCACAACTTCCCTAATCCCAGGAGAAATCAATTCTCCTGGAACCAACCATCTAACCCCCGAGGACCCACATAGATTTGGGTACCTAAATCTCTACTTATCTGATTGCAGAAAAGGTGGAAGGACTACTACCACATCTCCACAAATTCAAATATAGGAGGTGAAATGGTTTGTAGATTCCGGATGCTCAAGGCACATGATCGGGAACAAGAAGGTGCTGTAAAATTACATCAAACTAAAAGACAGACTAAAGGCTTTGGAGAGCTGCACAGAGGAAATATAACAATATCCAAAGTCCATTATGTAAAAGGGCTCAAGTACAATCTTTTGAGCATAAGTCAATTATGTGATGAGAAGAACCTAGTAGTCTTCACCATTTGGAAATGCATGGTGATAGATATCCTATATGGAGAAGTGAAGCCACAAGGATTCAGAAGAAGAGATGTCTATATAATAGATTGGAACACAAGAACTCCTAATACCTGTTTTCTATCCAAGACAATAGTTGACAATGGATGGCTGTGGCACAAAATCCTATGTCACCTAAACTTCAAAGCCATCAACAAGATTAGTTCTCAAAAGCTGGTCAGAGGACTTCCAGAATAAGTATTCAGAAAGGAAGCTCTCTGTGATGCATGTCAGAAAGGGAAGCAAACAAGAGCATCATTCAAGCCGGTTCAACCTACCACTCTCACATCAAGGATTTTAGATCTACTTCACATAGATCTATTTGGTCCTATCAAGCCAAGGACCCTAAGGAGAAGAAAACATGCTCTAGTAGTAGTAGATGACTACACAAGGTTCACATGGATTGTCTTTCTGCATAAAAAGAGTGAAACCTTGACAAAGCTACCTGAGCTGCTAAGGAAGATCCAGAATGAGAAATCTCTCTCAATCATCAAGATCAGATCAGATCGAGGAGGAGAATTTCTCAACAAAGCAATCACTGATTACAGTGATAAGAATGGGATCCAGCACGAGCTCTCTGCAGCCAAGACTCCACAGCAGAATGGTGTTGCCGAAAGAAGAAATCAAACCTTGAAGGAAGCTGCCAGGTCCATGATTACAGGAGCAGACCTGCCCAAAAGGTTCTGGATGAAGCTGTTAACACAACATGCCACACTCAGAACAGGAGTATGATTGTAGGGAGACATGACAAAACTCCCTATGAGGTTGGGAATGGCAGAACACCAAATGTTGCATATTTTCGTATTTTTGGTTGTAAGTGTTTCATCCACAACAATGGTAAAACCCAACTAAATGCCTTTGATGCTAAAACTGATGATGGTCTCTTTATGGGATACTTGCAAAGAAACAAGGCATATAGAGTTTTTAAGGAAAGAACCTTAGTTGTGGAAGAAACACTTCATGTTGTGTTTGATGAATCTTCTGTTGAGTATAGGAAAAAGGTGGAATTAATTGAGAATAAGCTCACAACTGCCACCCTAGAAGAAGTTATCATCCATGATACAAGAATGATGGACTCACCTGCAGACCAGCCTGAAGACCCAATTGGAGATCAGATAGGACCTCAAAACCTACCTGATCCAGTTGCTACTGATGAAGACCCATCTGTAGCCGATAAAGACCCATCTACAGAACAGACAGGATCCCTACCTGCAGATGTAAAGACGGTAGCTGATCCAGTTACAGATCAAGGAAGCCAGAACCAAGCTGATGCAGAAAGAGAAGAAATCCACCAAAGCAAATCTACAGGGGGAATAGACCCTGAAGAAGAAGACATTCCTAAGTGGCTTAAAGATCATCCCAGCCAACAAATCATTGGGAAGTTAACTGATGGAGTCAAAACCAGACAGTCCACTCTACCCGCAGGAATGGCAATCTTTTCATGCTTTATGTCTCAAATAGAACCCAAGACTATAGAACAATCCTTGGAAGACTACTCATGGATCAAATGCAATGCAAGAAGAGCTAAACCAGATGGAAAGGAATAATGTTTGGGAACTAACCGATAGACCAGATCACAAGAAGATTATTGGCACCAAATGGGTGTACAAGAACAAATGCGATGAATATGGAGCTGTTGTTAGGAACAAAGTCAGACTTGTTGCTAAAGGTTATGCACAATGTGAAGGAATATATTTTGATGAAACTTATGCACCTGTTGCAAGATTAGAAGCCATCAC
Organism: Orobanche coerulescens; assembly: GCA_033398695.1. Classification (NCBI taxonomy): domain Eukaryota; kingdom Viridiplantae; phylum Streptophyta; class Magnoliopsida; order Lamiales; family Orobanchaceae; genus Orobanche; species Orobanche coerulescens. The sequence goes on along the minus strand of CM065818.1, from coordinate 79,362,467 downwards.
ACTATTCCTTGCATATGCAGCATTCAAAGATTTTGAAGTCTACCAAATGGATGTGAAGAGTGCCTTTCTAAATGAATTTTTAGAAGAAGAAGTCTATGTGGTGCAACCCCCTGGATTTGTCAAAGGAGACAAAGTCTACAAGCTTCTGAAAGCTCTATATAGACTTAAGTAGACACCAAGAGCATGGTATAAAAACCTTATCTGTATTTCTTGAGAAAAAGGGTTTCAGCAAAGGAAAAGTAGACAAGACTCTATTTAGAGTGGAGTATGAAGGCCACATATTACTAGTTCAAATATATGTAGATGATATCATATTTGGCTCAACCAATCTGAAGCTATGTGAGAAGTTCTCAAATCTCATGCAAGGAGAATTTGAGATGATTATAGTGGGCAAACTGAATTTCTTTCTAGGTTTGCAAGTTAAGCAGATGAATAATGGAATTTTCATCAACAAAGCCAAATATACCAGAGATTTAATCAAGAGATTTGGAATGGAATCAGCCAAGCCAGCAAGAATTCCTATGAGCACATGCACACACCTAGATGCCGACGAAGAAGGCATATCAGTGGATTCAACCCACTACAGTGGACTCATTGGATCAATTCTTTATCTGATTGCAAGCAGGCCAGACATTTCATATGCTGTAGGAGTATGTGCACGATTTTAGTCCAAACCCAAGCAGTCACACCAGGAAGCAGCTAAGAGGATCATTAAATATATTAAGTCTACCATTAATGTTGGATTATGGTATCCTAAAGATAACAACTTTGAGTTATCAGGATACTCAGATGCAGACTTCGCAGGATGCAAAATTAATAGGAAGAGCACCAGTGGAACGTGCCCATTCTTAGGAACTAGACTGATATCCTGTTTTAGCAAGAAGCAGGTATCTAACTCTATATCAACAACAGAGTCAGAATACCTAGCTGTAGGTAGCTATTGTGCCCAGATTTTATAGATTAGACAACAGCTAAGGGACTACAACATCATTGCAAATGATGTCCCAATATGATGTGATAACAATAGTGCAATTGCAATAACCAACAACCCAGTATTGCACTCCAGGACGAAGCACATTGATGTTAAACATTATTTCATAAGAGACCATGTGCTTAACAAGAGAGTCAGAGTAGAAAGAGTCAGCACAGAATACCAGATTGCTAACATATTCACCAAACCTTTACCAGAAGAAAAGTTTTTGTAGCTGAGCAGGGAACTTGGATTACTAGATTGGAAATATAGTACAGACGGGAAATCTAGCTGAGCAGATCAGACAAGAATATGAAGGCCAGACGAAGAAACCTAGCTGGTCGAGACTACAGGCGATACAACTCACCTGATGCAGATCAGTCAAACAAGTCAAACGGTCAACCAGCTAAGTTCTCTATCCCTGACCGACTCTAGAATATTAAAGTATTATTTATCTACATGTGGAAACTACATGTTCACACGATCTCCACAATGACCAATTAAATTCAACCGTCACTTTTAAAATTTTCAAAAGCTGGACCACCGATTAATTTAATTTAAATTTTAAAATCTCAAAAGGTGGACTACCGCTTAAATAAATGAATATTAAATTCCAAACGTCTCTTCACTTTTCCAGTTAAAGACGGGAAAATCATTTCACAACTTTACCTTCTTCAAAGCACTCAAACCCTAGTTTTCAAAAGTAGAAATTTACGAATTTTCAATACACTCAGAGAAAAATTTCTTGTGCAGAGATGGAATCATACTTCGAAGGAGTGAATCTGAAGGCCGTCAAAGACCAGATCATCTTTAGTATGGTAGTCGATTTCGAGGGGCTGCTCGAATCAAATCTGGACAATGACGTGTATCACAATATCAGATCCATGAAGATGAATAGGATTTACCATTCCTGAGCATGAGCCCCAAACTCCTTTACAAGGAGGCAGTTATCGCATTTTTCAAGGAGGCCGAAGTGCTAGAATCGGGCATCAAGAGATCGGTTTTTGGAGAATCAGTAACAATCACACTGCAGACTGTCGGAGAGGCCTTCGGGATGAAATCTCGAGGTGTGGTCGTAGAGGCATTGAAGCAGAACGCAGCCGACACCTGGATAGAGATCAAGGGTCTTGACCAGCCGTCAAAATTGAAGTTAAATGCGAAGAGGAGTGAGCTTCGGAAGGAATATCGCTATGTATTGGATATCACCAACAAAATAGTGATGGGTATGGCTAGCAGCTACGATCAGCTGTCATCAGCCAAGTTTACGGTTATGGGAGCCCTAATTCAGTCTGAGCCAATTGACTGGGTAGACTACATCTATAGATAATTGGTGCGTGAAGTGAATAAAGTCCCATGGCTAGATGATGAGAAGAGGTTCAAAACTAAGCTGGTCTTTGGGACACAGGTTAGTTGGATTCTGGAGCATTTAGGCGTGGCAAAGGGAAATGCAGATCCCGTCCACTTCAACAAAAGACTTGGTCACCTAGACAAGAAACTCTGAGAAGACAGGGCAGTGAAAGGAAAGCAGCCAAAATACTGGAGGAAATGCCTATTAAGCCTACACCCTACAGATATCCCTCAAGCTTAGACGAGTCTGATGGAGACCAAGGTGCAGCCCACGACTTACCTGCAAATCAGTCTGATTCGGACTCAGACAACACCCCACTATCCCTATGTTTCAAGAGATGGGGAGCAACCCCTGGGGAGCCATCTTTGATCCAATCTTAACCTGAACCCTCCCCGAAGAGGTCCAGGCGTCTAATTTTTTGAGGAGGAAGAGTACCTAGATCACCTATCTGCACCTGCCCCTGCAGATCAGATGCAGATCATCACTACACTAATTCCTATCCCTGTCCAACCAAATCTTGTTGCTAAAGTAGTTCCTCTGCTCACTCTGCTAGACATGACTGAGGAAGAGGAAGCTGATCTTGTGATCAATATTCCTGAGGCAGGATATTCTCTAAATTTGCTGGACACCAATCCTTTGGGGCTAACTGTGGAAGAGCTCCAAGAGGTAAAATAAAATGCTTTTCAAGTGTCTTTCATTAATATCTATGATGAATGGAAATACTTTAAATCACTTTCATTCTCTCAATTACAAAAAATTGTAGAAAACAGTAGCTGGGATCTTCCCCAGGCCACAGAGCAGCTTCTCATGAATTTCTGCCATGAGACTGACATCTTTTTAATGTTCAAACCAAACTGGTTTCTGTCCAATTTCAAAACAAATATGGACAAATGTATTTATTTTATAATGTAAAGTGTCCTAGCTAGCACTGTTCCTGGTGATGGGAGTGGGAGTGGAGAGAAGTATCTGAGAAAAAAGAAGAAGAACAAGAAGAAAAAATTATAGTTGAAGAAAAAGGAGAAGAAGTGAGACAGGAGGAAGAAGAAAAAGAAAAAGAGGAAGAAAATATTGAAGTTGAAAAATATTCTGGTGAAGGAGAGGATGAAAAGATAGAAGAATTAGTGGAGGAAGAAGAAGAAGAAGAAGAAGAAGAAGAAGAAGAAGAAGAAGAGGGAGAAGAGGTTGAGCAAGAAGAAAAAGATGATGATGAAGATAAGAAGGATGAGGAAGAAGAAGATAAGGAAGAAGAATAAGATAAACAAAAAGAAAAAGAAGATGAAGGAGACAGAGAGGATGAGCCTGGGGCACCTGCTCAAAACCCAGCTCAAAAGAAGAATACAGATCGGGGACTCCAGATCAAACCCCATCTGATAAGCAACCTGCAAACAGGAGTCTGCAATCAGGCAGGTCCATCAACCGACCTGCAACTGCAGAAGGAGCTGGCGACCATTCTCCACAGGCAACACCTATCTCAAATGAGATGGCTGACCTATTCAAAGCTCTAGTCAGAGAAACTATTGGCCAGCTCATTGCAACTGAAATCAAACCTGACCTCTAGACCATCAATGCTAAAATAGATACCCTACTGCAGAGGAATGTCCCTCAACCTCCTCCTCCTACAAACTCCAGAATGCCCCTTGGCATGATAGACTTGATGCATAAAGTTGAGCAACAGTTAACTATGTTAGTTGATGCTGGAAAAAAGGGGGAAGGAAGTAGACAGGGGGAAGCAACAGGTCAGGAAGAGACTAAGGAAGCAAGAGAAGAGCTCAGAACTAAAAAGGGGCATGCCCTCTACTTGAAGTAGGGACATCTAGCCGAAAAAAGAAGGAAGTAGATGCTCCAAATGAAGCTGAAGACCAGCCTGCCTTGAAGTCAAGAAGGACCATGCAAGGAGAAGAGCCAAGATATGAATGGGAAGGCAAACAGTTATGTCACGTTGAAGAGTTCTTGCCTACAGAGTTCATGAATGTTTGGGCGGATGCGAAGAAGGAGTTCACATAAAAGTACTATCTCTGGGAGATACTCCAGGACAAAGAAAGCTCCCCTCAACAGATTTTCATCAATTATATGAACACCAGATGGCCAACCCTTTGGAAGATCCAACTAAAATATGCAGCCAACTGGGATGCATACCCTATGATCCCTCCATTCAGAGCAGGAGAGCCTCCTACTCGATTGGACGATGAAATGGATGAGCTAGCTTTGCAGGAAGAGATTAGAGCATTGTGCAAGAGAAATAACTTCTCAACCACATATGAGCAGGAATTTGCCTCCCAGATTATCAAAAGAAAATATGGTCTTGCACCTATCAAGAAGAGACCAATTGGTGCAAAGCTCTTTAGGCCTCCCAAACAAATTGTCCGCAGAGGCAGAGGCAGATAGGAGATTTGTTTTTGTACTTTTTATGTAATCTCTGTTTTTAGAAGTACTTATAATTTTCTGTATTTTGTTTGATCATTTAAAACCTATGTACTTGTAAATAATTTAGAAAAATCATATAAACAGTCATTTGAATGACAACCTCTAGTTGTCTCGAAACAAAGACTGATTTTAGTTTGTGTCTTGCACTTGATTATGTGCAGACCTGTTCTTCATTTGAATAATTTGCTAAAGTTTTGTCATCATCAAAATTGGGGAAATTTGTTAGGAATACTTGTTAGATTTTGATGATGTCATCCTTGTATTTGTTTATTCAAATGTATGTTCATTACTTGGAAAAATGTAAAGAAGAACCAAATGAGTATCTTCTATAGGCCAAATTATATTAAGTTAGAAACTTAGCAAATGTAAAGAAGAACCAAATGAGTATCTTCTATAAGCCATATAAGGCTTAATTTCAACTAAAATAAGTTCATCAGAGATGTCTTGGTCAGACAATCAACATCAGAGAGGTCTGACCAAGCACTACAAAAAGTCGAATTGCAGACAAGTGAGAATCAGAGAATTTCTGGTCAACAATTTTATCAGAGAGGTTTGACCAGACTACAGTCAAGTGATTAGACGGAGTCCAAGGCATCTGAAGTTTGACCATCAGATCAGTCAAGTTCATCAGGTCAGAAGACTTCAGACAAGTCGGCAGATTAGAGAAGTCATCATCAGAGAAGTCCAACAACATAAAATGTTGAGTGCACATCAGACAGATTGACCTAAAGAGATCAGATATGTTCCGTCTGAGTAATCAGCCAAGTAAACCAGTCCATGTCAGCATGCGTTGAAAAGTCAATAATTACAAAGAGTCACATGCGGGCGATAAGGGACAGATTGGAGAGATTCCCGGAAAGATATGAATTAAATAATTCATCGAGACCCACCTCTGAAGACTTTAAGCATATTAATATCAAAAGATTCGTCGCCATCACGTGAAAGTCTTCACAACGGTCGGAAATGGGTTAAATAAGGGAACCCAACCTTGCAACGTTCAGAAACAAAAACAAAGAAGTCTATTTCTCCAACAGATGGATTTGTTACAGATTTGCAACGGCTATGAAGAAAAGCTCAAAGGATCGACAAGCTATAAATATATGAATATTTGATGTGGAGCAGTACGATGCGAACAATACTCTTGAGCAATCAAAGCAATCAAAGTAATCAGAAATCTACTGTAATACCCGGTTGTAATTCAGTCATTATCATTCAGTATTTATCATTCAGTAATTGTCACTCAGTATTTTTTTCACTCATTAATGATCATTTTTCACTCATAATCAATCATAGTATTCATCGTTCAGAGTAATTGTATCGTGTATCAGTCGTCATTCATCATCAATCAAGATGGAGTTTCGTGCCGTGTTTATCACCGTTGTCATATTCATAGTGTGCTGTGTGTGAGGAGTAGCGCACGCTACGTACTCTCTTTAGCGTGCGCTAATTGAGTACTGGTAGCGCACGCCACCTCTCAACACTAGCGCACACTAGTGTAGTTGAGCAGGCAGTCCAGAAGGCACTAGACTGCAGTTGGGATTGTAGGTAGCACACGCTACGAATGGTAAGTAGCACGCGCTAGTGATCCAGAGTAGCGCACGCTATGCAATCGGTGTAGCGCGCGCTAAGTTCGGGTCAGGTTGAGTCCAGTGGCTACTGGACTGAATTGAATTAATTCATAGCGCATGCTATGAGTGGTTTTAGCGTACGCAAATGGTGTAGTAGTGCACGCTAATTGTTGGATGTAGCGCACGCTACCGAGATTACATCAGAGGACAGAAGGTTCTGGACTCCAGTACTGGACATCAGATAATTCGTTAGCGCACGCTAACCTTTTGTGTTACCGCACGCTAATTACAGGGGAGTAGCGCACGCTACAAGAGGTACGTAGCGCACGTTACCGTTCTCGTACAGTGGGTACTGGACTACCCAAAATACCCGTTAGCGCACGCTACGCACAGGAGCTAGCGCACGCTAAATTGGAGTGACTATAAATAGGACAGTGCAATCCATTTCGTCATTTTTTCATCTCAATTCACTCCTTCGGCGATTTTGGGCGATTTGGAGCGATTTGGAGAGTATTCTTCGAGGTGTAATCATCAATCATCATCTTCAAACTCATCATTCGGATTAATCATCTTTTCATCATCTTCATCACATCAATCAAAGGTATTAATCTCTTGGATCTAGAATTTCGAATTTTTGGGTTTTTCCTTCCGATTTCTTCGTGTAAGCTTGGAGTGTTGTTGGAATATGTTAGATATGGATTATCTACCTTGGATAAATGTATTCCTATAGATTTAATGACACATATTTCGGATTTCAAGAACCTTTTGGGGGGGTTGACTTTGATATTTTGGGGGTTTTCGATTAGATGTTGTCGTTAACTCGAACTATGGATTCCTATGGGATTATTGATATCATTGAAATTGTTTTGATGGTTTGAAATACTCATCTTGGAGTTGGTTTCGATATATTCGATTTTGGATATTGTTGTATCGACGTTTGAATCGGTTATGATCGTATTTGATTCGTGTATTGAACGGTTGTTGGTAATTATTATTATTCAAGGTTGTTCGAGCGACCGACACCTCATTTAGGACGTTGTTTGTGGAAGAACATTGTTCACCGGTGTTGGGTAAGTTAATTCTTACTCAGTTAAAAGGATATTCATTCCTTTTGTTGTTGTTCATTCATAATCGTAATTCATTCATAAGGTAGTAACCGTTTTAAACCTTGTAATTGTCACTTAATCACTTCATTCACGAGGAACGACGGTTCCAATCATTTCATTAATCTGTCATTCATTTCACCATCATTTCATCTTGGTGAGTCATTATTCATTTTCGATGTCACTTTTGTTATATCGTGGCATTCCAGGTCATACTGGCGTGCCAGTTGGTATGTGTAGGATTTTCATGTCGGGCACATTTAAGTCGTGTGTTGGTTGGTGGCCTCACATTGAACTGTGCACACGAGTTAATGGCTTCGTGAGACTGATTAGGTACAAGACCACACGTGTATTCGATCGATACTCGTTGGTGGCTTGTGCACGGACACATTTCCATCCCGGACGTAGTGTGGTGCCATTCCTTTGAGCCATACTGTTAGTTGATTCATATAGCATGTTTGATTGCGTATGTTTCGACAGGATTGTGTATATTCAACTCTTGAGGATTGTTGTTCTGTGTAACTGACCCCGTTGGGAAATATTGTTTTTCAGGTCATGGCAAGGCGAAAGCACGGGGAGAGCACGTTGACGGCGAGGAGTCCCAATGATACTAATAGGGGCCCCCAGTCTTTTCAGTCATTTATGTTTTCTTCATTTATTCCGCTGCAGACATTCCGTTTGAATACTCATTTCACTCAGTGTTGTATATTTTATCTCCATATAAAATATACAAGTATTCTGTATTATCCTGGGTGTGTTGTATGAAACTCCTCGTCGGAGTAATTGATGTTGTAATGTGGTTCGGTACTACATTTACCCTGTGTAATTCATTCATTTTCATTCGCCTGGTGGGTCCCAGTCGGGGGTCCACGGCACTGTAATATCCGCCTAGTTTGGGGTGTTACAGAGTTGGTATCGGAGAGTGGTTTTGAATACTACCTTCCGAGTCATGTCTCATTTGAAATCATCGTCATCGGACTAGTATCATTGGACTTTCACGTCACGTGTGACTTGTGCAAATGCCGAGCCAATCAGACCAAGAACTGTAAGATTTCTAACGCCATGGTATAATTTCTGGCAATAATCATTCATTTATAATTCATTAGTTAACAATCCTCAATCATCATTTTCATTTTGAACAGGACGGTCATGTTAACTCATTTATCACTCAATTCATTTCATTACTCAGTTGTTGATCTAGAAGATCATATCATTAATCTTGTTAACTTGTTCAAGATAATCATTTCAAGAATTTCACCAGATAATCATGTCACCTCAGTTAATCATTCATGTAATCACTATGATAGAGCGCGTGTGCTCATTTTCATCATTTCATGGCATAATCATAACGTGATATTCATGCGGGAAATATAATCATCATGTGACTTTCCTACTTCAGTATAGAGAGAGCAAGAAGAGGACGTGGAGGACGAGGCCGCGGTGCGGGCCGAATCCCGAGAGCTCGTGTGAATACACGTGTGAACGCGAGAAATAATACTAATTCATCTGGATGTGATCATTCACTATCGGGGAGTCGTACCCGGGACACAGCTCAGTCAGAAGCTGTTCGGGTGGACCCACTCGGTTTTTTGCAGGGCATGATGGCCCAAATGACTCAGATGGCTCAACTAATGGAGACAATGCATAACTCAACTACTCAGAAGCAACAGGCTCCTCCGCCGCCACCTCAGAGGCAAGAGAGGGGTGTAAGTAGTATCATTGGCGATATCTCTCGCCAACGACCACCTACCTTTGAGGGCTCATCTGAGCCGGAGGATATTGTTCATTGGCTTGAGCATTTCGAGAAGTTATTTTCTATGGTGGATTGCCCTGAAGGGCATAAAGTTTCAGTTGCGGCCTACTATCTTGGTAAGAGCGCTCATTCATGGTGGTTATCGTTGAAGCCCACCGACGGATCATGTACTTGGGATCAGTTCAAAACTCTCATGATGGAGAGGTATTATCCAGCCCCACTCAGGGAGGCTAAATTGTCGGAATTACTCACTCCCGACCTCTCAGCGGACGACGATGTTCTTTCCATCGCCGAAAAATTTCAGGAACTTCTTCCGTTCGCCTCATCTATCATTCACTCTGAGGCGGACAAGATCAAGTATTTCAGCAAGAGGCTGAAACCTGGTATGTGGCTAAAGTTGCTTAATCATAATTGCACCACTCTGGCCGAATTCATCGAGAAAGCTCTTATTTACGAGCTTACTGCTAAGGAAATTGCTAAGCAACAACCTTCATCTGCTGGCAAGAAGTCTAAGAACTGTAATCAGTGTGACGGCAGTCAGGCCACTTTCAAGAAACCACGTGCGGGCTCTACTTTTTCTGAGCGACCTCCCATGGTGTATAGACCCGCGGAATCTCAGTCACGAGCGGCCAGTTCGGCCATCACCTGTTTCAACTGCGAAGAACAGGGTCATTTCAGCACCAAGTGTCCGAAACAGACTGTCACGTGCCACAACTGTGGGATTGCTGGGCATAGGGCCCATTTTTGCCGAAGGGACTCTAAACCTACTCCGGCATCATCTCAGGCCCCAGGACATTCAGCGGTGCAGAATCAGGCCACTCAGTCAGCATCATTCAAGACGACAGGAGATAATAAAGGCGGAGCCAAGAGCTATCAGACGGGAGCATTCGGTTCGGGGGCCGGCAAGCCCCGAATTTATGAGATGAAGAAGACCGACAATCCAGAGGCCCGGATGATCTCAGGTACACTCGATATTTTATCTCAACCTGTGTGTACCCTTTTTGATACTAGTGCATCGCATTCATTCATTTCTGAGTCATGCTTGAGTAGACTACGTTTGGGTAATGCTACTAGTTGTGAGCCTTATGTCATTGGCCTACCTGATGGTATAAGAATTATAGATAATCATGAGATCAAGCATTGTCCGATTCAGCTTCAGGGCCGTGTTTGGTTAGCAGACCTAATTGTGGTGGATCTACCGAGAGACGACGTCATCATGGGTATAGACTGGATGGATCGTCATGATGCCATCATTAGCGTCCGTAAGCGTATGATCACTATCATTTCAGACGATGGGGTTGAATGTGTTTTTTAGGGAGGTAATCCCGGCTGTTCGGGTAAGGTCATTAACTTGATGAAAGCAGTGAAATTACTCCGTCAGGGGTGTTTTGGTTATTGGTGCTATATGACCAAAATCAAGAAATCATCAGTAATGTTGACGGATATTCCGGTAGTGAGGGAATATGCCGATGTTTTCCCAGACGAGTTATCTGGTTTGCCTCCACAGAGAGATGTGGAATTCACGATTGAGTTGGAGCCCGGTACATACCCGATATCAAAGGCACCGTACCGGATGGCCCCGAACGAAATGCAGGAATTAAAGAACCAACTTGAGGAGTTGTTCGAGAAAGGTTATATCCGACTGAGTGCGTCCCCGCGGGGAGCACCAGTTTTGTTTGTCAAGAAGAAGGATATTTTGTTCCGTTTGTGTATTGACTACCGAGAATTGAACAGGGTGACGATCAAGAATAAGTATCCTCTACCCCGTATCGATGATCTTTTGGATCAACTTTAGGGAGCTTTAGTATTTTCCAAGATCGACTTAAGATCTGGATATCATCAGTTGCGAATTCGAGAGTCAGATATCGCAAGAACGGCGTTCCGAACACGCTATGGTCATTATGAGTTTGTGGTTATGCCGTTTGGGTTGACTAATGCACCTGCGGTATTCATGGAATTAATGAATCGGGTTTTCATCGACTATTTGGATCAATTCGTGGTTGTCTTTATTGATGACATTCTAATTTATTCTCGTGATCGGGAGGAGCACGAGTTTCATCTTCATCAGGTGCTCGACGTGTTGAGACGAGAGCAACTTTTTGGAAAGTTTTCCAAATGTGAGTTCTGGATGTCCAAAGTGACGTTTCTCGGACATGTAATTTCATCAGACGGAGTTCATGTCGACCCTCAAAATACGGAGGCTATTCGAGATTGGCTACCTCTGAAGAATGTTAAGGAGATCCGAAGGTTTCTCGGATTAGCCGGTTATTATCGGCGATTTGTGGAGGGATTTTCTAAAATAGCTCAACCCTTGACGAACCTTTTGCGAAAGGATAAGAAATACACGTGGTCCGACGCGTGTCAACAGAGTTTTGAGGAACTCAAGAGCCGGTTAACTTCAGCACCTGTCCTTTCTTTACCGCAAGGGATGGAAGGATTTGTGGTTTATAGTGATGCGTCCGGACAGGGTCTCGGATGTGTACTCATGCAGAATGGGAAGGTTATTGCTTATGCTTCGCGGCAATTGAGACCTTACGAGGTTAATTATTCGACCCACGACCTGGAGTTAGTAGCCGTGGTTTTTGCATTGAAGATTTGGCGTCATTATCTTTATGGCGTTACCTGTCATATATTCACTGATCATAAGAGTTTAAAGTATATATTTACTCAGAAGGAGTTAAATATGCGACAGAGATGGTGGTTGGAACTAATCAAAGATTATGATATCAAGATCCTTTACCACCCGGGCAAGGCGAACGTTGTCGCCGACGCCTTGAGTCGTAAGTCCGTTCATGAGCAGATGCTTGCTCGATTAACAGTTCAGAAGGAACTTCAGCAGGAATTTCTGAGTCCCGAGATCGAGGTCTGGTTACAGCGAGTACAAGGGCAACTTTGTACGTTGGAAATTTCATCGCCACTTGAGGAGGCGATCAGGGAGAATCAGGGTTCGGACCCATTTTTGTTACGCATTCGAGAGGATGTGACTCAGGGGAAAGCCCCCGGATTTGTGGTCCACGAGGATGGACTTTTGCGTTTTAAGAATCGATTATGCGTACCGGCGAATGACGAGTTGAAAAACTCGATTTTGAGAGAAGCTCATGCTACCCCTTATTCCGTTCACCCGGGGTCTAGCAAGATGTATAAAGACTTGAAACAAAATTACTGGTGGAGTAATATGAAGCGAGAAGTCGCGGAATTTGTTTCGAGATGCTTAACCTGCCAGCAAGTCAAGATAGAACATCGACGCGGGTATGTCAAAACCTCTCCTATTCCACTGAAGTGGGAGGATATTTCAATGGACTTCATCACGAGTTTGCCGACGAGTCGTCGTGGCATGAACACAATCTGGGTAATTGTGGATCGCCTAACTAAATCAGCTCATTTCCTTGAGATTAAGGATACATGGGGTCCCTAGAGACTTGCCTAGTTATTTATCAAAGAGATAGTGAAATTGCACGGTACTCCTAAAAGTATCGTTTCCGATCGTGACGGACGATTCATGTCTCGTTTTTGGAAATCAGTTCATCGTGCTATGGGAACTCAGCTTAATATTAGCATAGCTTTTCATCCTCAGTCCGATGGATAATTAGAGAGGACTATTCAGACTTTGGAGGACATGTTAAGGGCATGCGTCCTCGATTGGAAGAATGATTGGGAAGCCCAACTACCGTTGATCGAGTTCACGTACAATAATAGTTGGCATTCTTCGATTAAGATGGCACCTTACGAGGCCTTGTACGGTCGTCGTTTTCGATCTCCTTTGTGTTGGGATGACTTATCAGAATCAATCAGCACCGAGCCCGATATGCTTATAGCTGCCAGTGAGAAGGTAGCTTTGATTCGGAGTCGTTTGTTGACCGCTCAGAGTCGACCGAAATCATATGCAGATAACCGTCGTCGACCATTAGAGTTCGAGACGGGTGACCATGTTTTGGTCAAGGTATCCCCGAGTTGGGGTATCTTCCGTTTTGGGAAGAGGGGAAAGTTGAGTCCGAGATTCATTGGACCGTTTGAGATTTTGGATCGAGTAGGCGAGCTAGCTTACCGATAGGCCTTACCTCCGGCGTTGAGCCGAATTCATAATGTGTTTCACGTCTCTCAGTTGCGAAAGTATGTTGCCGACCTGAGTCACATACTTCAGTTCGACGAAATCGAGATCGCCGATGATCATTCATATGAGGAGCGTCCTATACGAGTTTTAGAGCGGCGAATCAAACAGTTGAGGAATAAGACGATTCCTTTGGTTAAAATTCAGTGGTCTAGACACGGAGTCGAAGAGGCTACTTGGGAAACCGAGGATAGTATGTGGGAGAGTTATCCCGAGTTGTTTGACCCTTAGTTTCAGGGACGAAACTCTTTTATGTGGGGGTGTATGTAATAACCGGTTGTAATTCAGTCATTATCATTCAGTATTTATCATTCAGTAATTGTCACTCAGTATTTTTTTCACTCATTAATGATCATTTGTCACTCATATTCAATCATAGTATTCATCGTTCAGAGTAATTGTATCGTGTATCAGTCGTCATTCTTCATCAATCAAGATGGAGTTTCGTGCCGTGTTTATCACCGTTGTCATATTCATAGTGTGTTGTGTGTGAGGAGTAGCGCACGCTACGTGCTCTCTTTAGCGTGCACTAATTGAGTACTGGTAGCGCACGCCACCTCTCAACACTAGCGCACGCTAGTGTAGTTGAGCAGGAAGTCCAGAAGGCACTGGACTGCAGTTGGGATTGTAGGTAGCGCACACTACGAATGGTAAGTAGCGTGCGCTAGTGATCCGGAGTAGCGCACGCTATGCAGTCGGTGTAGCGCGCGCTAAGGTCGGGTCAGGTTGAGTCCAGTGGCTACTAGACTGAATTGAATTAATTCATAGCGCACGCTATGAGTGGTTTTAGAGTACGCAAACGGTGTAGTAGTGCACGCTAATTGTTGGATGTAGCGCACGCTACCGAGATCAGATCAGAGTACAGAAGGTTCTGGACTCTAGTACTGGACATCAGATAATTCGTTAGCGCACGCTAACCTTTTGTGTTAACGCACGCTAATTACAGGGGAGTAGCGCACGCTACAAGAGGTACGTAGCGCACACTACCATTCTCGTACAGTGGGTACTGGACTACCCAAAATACCCGTTAGCGCACGCTACGCACAGGAGCTAGCGCACGCTAAACTGGAGTGACTATAAATAGGACATTGCAGTCCATTTCGTCATTTTTTCATCTCATTTCACTCCTTCGGCGGTTTTGGGTGATTTGGAGCGATTTGGAGAGTATTCTTTGAGGTGTAATCATCAATCATCATCTTCAAACTCATCATTCGGATTAATCATCATTTCATCATCTTCATCACATCAATCAATGGTATTAATCTCTTGGATCTAGAATTTCGGATTTTTGGGTTTTTCCTTCCGATTTCTTCGTGTAAGCTTGGATTGTTGTTGGATTATGTTAGATATGGATTATCTACCTTGGATAAATGTATTCCTATGGATTCAATGACACATATTTCGGATTTCAAGAACACTTTGGGGGGGTTGACTTTGATAGTTTGGGGGTTTTCGATTAGATGTTGTCATTAACTCGAACTATGGATTCCTATGGGATTATTGATATCATTGAAAGTGTTTTGATGGTTTGAAATACTCATCTTGGAGTTGGTTTCGATATATTCGAGTTTGGATATTGTTGTATCGACGTTTGAGTCGGTTATGATCGTATTTGATTCGTGTATTGAACGGTTGTTGGTAATTATTATTATTCAAGCTTGTTCGAGCGACCGACACCTCATTTAGGACGTTGTTCGTGGAAGGACATTGTTCACTGGTGATGGGTAAGTTAATTCTTACTCAGTTAAAAGGATATTCATTCCTTTTGTTGTTGTTCATTCATAATCGTAATTCATTCATAAGGTACTAACCGTTTTAAACCTTATAATTGTCACTTAATCACTTCATTCACGAGGAACGACGGTTCCAATCATTTCATTGAGCTGTCATTCATTTCACCATCATTACATCTTGGTAAGTCATTATTCATTTTCGATGTCACTTTTGTTATATCGTGGCATTCCGGGTCATACTGGCGTGCCGGTTGGTATGTGTAGGATTTTCATATCGGGCACATTTAAGTCGTGTGTTGGTTGGTGGCCTCACATTGGACTGTGCACACGAGTTGATGGCTTCGTGAGACTGATTAGGTACAAGACCACGCGTGTATTCGATCGATACTCGTTGGTGTCTTGTGCACGGACACATTTCCATCCCGGACGTAGTGTGGCGCCATTCCTTTGAGCCATACTGTTAGTTGATTCATATAGCATGTTTGATTGCGTATGTTTCGACAGGATTGTGTATATTCAACTCTTGAGGATTGTTGTTCTGTGTAACTGACCCCGTTGGGGAATATTGTTTTTCAGGTCATGGCAAGGCGAAAGCACAGGGAGAGCACGTTGACGGCGATGAGTCCCAATGATACTAGTAGGGGCCCCCAGTCTTTTCAGTCATTTATGTTTTCTTCATTTATTCCGCTGCAGACATTCCATTTGAATACTCATTTCACTCAGTGTTGTATATTTTATCTCCATATAAAATATACAAGTATTCTGTATTATCCTGGGTATGTTGTATGAAACTCCTCGTCGGAGTAATTGATGTTGTAATGTGGTTCGGTACTACATTTACCCTGTGTAATTTATTCATTTTCATTTGCCTGGTGGGTCCCAGTCGGGGGTCCACGGCACTGTAATATCCACCTAGTTTGGGGTGTTACATCTACAGCATCGTGAAGACCAGAATTCACAAGTTCACATACTAAGAAAGCTCTTAGTTGGAGAAGACAAACACTCTTGTCTTAAAACTTGAGATCGGTGTACTTCACTGGTTGAAGTTGCGCGACTGATAGGTATCTAAGGATTTGAAGATGAAGTTGTGCTAGGCAGTCAGAAAGGAGTTGCAACGACAGGATTTCCACTGGTTGGAAGTTGTTGTAGCTAAGTTGTAGTATCACTGTAACCTTTATCACTGGTTGAAAATTATAGTGGATTCATATCCAACTGGTTTGGAGAAAAGTGGATTAGTAGAGGATTACCCCACCATTGAGACCACTATAAATTGCCTGCGTATTTTACTACTTTAGTATCATACTTATCTGCTTCATTCATATCTACTGTTCCATTGATTAATTTTCTATATTCGTCATTAGCTGACTTCCGCATTCTTATTGTCTACAGACGTCTGTAAGTCATCTGTACCATCAGATGAGAAACTCATCCTTCTTGGAAAAAGAGTTTCAATAAGTCTATTCAGACCCCCTCCCCCTCTAGACTTATTCCTGGATGACTTGTGACCTACAGTACCTTGTTTTGATAAATGCCATCATACAGCAATATTTCATATTACCATCATACAACAAGTCTAGCCATGCTACAACAAGTTGTCTCAAGAAACCGGAAGGATTCGTAATACCGCCAAGTATGGAAACTTTCTGGAATCTCCATACAGAGCCTCTCATACAGCATTGGAGATAGCCTACAGCATTGAACTCTACAGCTACAGCATTAAAGACGTAACATGTTGGATATAGCATAGAGGCTAAAAGTGTTGGGAAAATAAACACTTATCCAACATGACTGAAGACAGTTGTGAAGGAATCTACTTTATTCACTAAAGTCAAAACGCCATTTGAAAGAAGTATTTAAATACTGATCGGATAAAGTATTTAAATACCAACCGACAAGATCTTCAGACAAAAATCAAAATCCAGATCTAGCATCTTGAAAGTCAATCAACCAATCAGAATGGATCTTTTCTCACCAACCAGCCAACGGATATATTTATAACAGATCTATTCCAAAATTATAAATAGTCCATGCAAGAGGACATTGCAAGAAAAAAGAGATATACTGAGATATTCTGAACTTCATACGCGATCCAAACACAGAAAGCGTTATATCAAGCTTTCAAGAGCAGACATATTTCTTCGAGCATACTGCAAAACCTGAGTGAAAAAATATACATAAGTGCTCAACGTGAACAACACATCATCAGCCTAAAGCTCATCAAGCATTCAATCTGTTGTTCAAACCTGTGATTTTACCATCATTACCTTTGAGTACTCTTAGCCATGTGTGGACTTAGGAAAAGATATTCTGACCTGTGTGGGAAAAATAGGACGGAGCTTCAATCTGTGTGAGAAGAAGCAATTCAACGAAGCCAACATCCAATCTGTGTGAACGATTGAAAGCTACAGTCTTTGTATCAATCTGTGTGAACGATACAAGGATAGGTTTGATTATATTCACGTAGTTGTGTACGTAGTGATTATAATAAATATTTTACTCCTGTGTGGAGGAGCAGTAGATGTAGAGGGGTTTACCTCGAACCACTTTATATTACGTGTTATTTACCTTCTACCTTTAGTGTTTTCATTACTATGATTATTTACAAGTATACATTGCAAAACCCTGTATGCACCAAGCCAACAAGAGAAAGTCTAATTGTTGTATTTACAGCAACTCACTTAAACAAACTTCCGCTATGCACTATTATTTGAAAATGGCACAACTTGTTGTACTAACACTTTTTCAAGCTGTATTCTGCATACTTAATGGCCAACACTTTGAAAGATTGTGACTAGGGATCTGGTTCAGGTACAGGTTAAAAATAGACTGATTATTTATAGAACTAACTACTCTGATATCACTTGTTGGTCATGATATACTTAAATGACAACTTAGAAGGGGGGTGAATAAGCTGTACTTTTTTTCCGAAGCTTAAATATGTAGTGGAATACTAATGCAAGTCGCTGCGACTATAGTAAATAAATGATCTCCTGTTAAATGATGCTTACCGGATTTTTCAGAGTAAGTATAATAAAATCACAGGCAGTAGGTTGTTGGAACATTTTGTTCCATACATAAATTTAAAGTGTTTTGATGATTAATGTTCATGAGCAAAACAAAACAACGAAGAGACGAAGCAAGCATCGAAGGAAACGAAGTGCAAAAAGCTGGAAAATCACAAAGCTAACGTACGTAACAAGGAAAGGTTAACGTACGTAATATATGACAATTAACGTACGTAATAGTATGAAGCTAACGTACGTAAACAAGTTCAAACCAGATGAACGTTGGAGGAGTCAAAGTCAGAAAAGCATCCAACGGATATATGACGTCAGCAGTGACGTAATGTTAACGTACGTAACAAAGGAAAGGCTAACGTACGTAACTCAAATGACGAAACTCACTAGTCTATTTTGTGAAGATGCTAACGTACGTAACCAGGCAGGGTTAACGTACGTAAAGGACCTTACGTACATAATGGAGAGCATATAGCGTACGTAATGAGCAGTCTGGCAGCTAACGGCTAGTTTGATCAAGAAGCCTATAAATACCATGCTTATGGTATTGATCAAGTACAACAACTTCAAGCATACTACATATTCATCTGAGATTGATATTCATTGTATTGTTGTTGTAATATTGAGCTTACATTGAGTGATTGAGTGTTATAAACAAAATCATACACGAGTGCTAAAAGAAAAGATACGATTGGATTCGGTGTTATTAGGATCAAGGATCCGACATTATTAGAATCACAACCGATATCTAAGTGAGGTTTATCTAGTACCCATAGAAAGCTAGAGCGGTTGATTCCTTGTCCGATAGAAAAGGAAAACGGTTTAACTTGGACCGACGCAAAGACAAGTACGAGTGGTTTATCACGGACCAATAGAAGACGTGATTGTAAACGGTTATACCTTGACCGATAGAAGAGAGGCGTAGAGGTTGCTATCTTTAACCTATTGAAAAAGATAAAGAGAGGACGTAGGCTCGTTTATAGCCGAACCTCTATAAATCCTCGTGTCATTTATTTTCCGCACTTTTTATTTACGCTTCCGCAAACGGCGAAAATATACAATCCCGTACCCAAAAATTAGTATCAGAGCGGTACTCCAATACGCGGCTTAACATTCAAGGAGAAAAGATCCAATGGCGTTTCAATTTGCTCCTGTCGAAGGCCTTGCTCTCAATCAACCACCATTCTTCGATGGCTCAAATTATTTGACATGGAAGAAAAAGATGTCAATCTTTATTCGTGCCTACGATATAGAGATTTGGAAGATTATTTATCTCGGCCCGAAAGTTCCAATCAAATCCGACGGTACGCTCAAATCTTTCGAAGAATACGACGATGCCGATTGGAAAAATGACCATCTAAATTGTAAAGCTACTCAACTCTTATTTTTTGCCTTAAATCCGGAAGAGGTCAATCGAATCTCATCGTGTGAGAGTGCGAAAGAAATATGGAAAATTCTAGAAATCACACACGAAGGGACTACTCAAGTCAAGGAGATGAAAATCAATATGCTTCTCCATGACTATGAGTTATTCATGATGAAAGGTGACGAGTCCATCACCAATATGCTCGACCGATTTTCGGTCATCACCAATGGACTTGCTTCGTTCGGAAAACCATTATCTAGTAGTGAAAAAGTTAAGAAAATTTTACGATCACTATCTAGCAAATGGGACGGCACCGTGACCGCTATTATGGAATCCAAAGATCTCAACACTCTCGATTTTAGCGCCCTCGTTGGTTCGCTAATTAATTATGAGATCGTGTTAAAATCACGAAGTGTCAAGCCGAAACCGAAAGAAAAATCGCTAGCCATGAAGGCTAAGATATCGAGAAAGAAGGAAGAAATCCCGGTGGAAGAAAGCGACGAAGAAGCGGCATATTATGCCAAGAATATTAATAAATTTCAAACTTTATTAAACCGGAGGAAGAAGGATATCTCGAGCGAAACGAAGAAGTTCGACAACTCTTGTCGACAATGTGGAAAACCAGGCCACTTTGCTAAGCATTGCCGTGCCAAACCCAAGAAGGAGGTTCTCGTGGCTACTTGGAGCGATGAAGATGAAGACGATGAATTCATCAATCAAAATAATCTCGCTCTCATGGCCCGGAGTTCGTTCGACGACAGCGACGTCGAAAGCCAAGTAAGTACATCCTCCCGTGATGAACTTTTTGATGCATTTGAATTACTTCATACGGACTTTCAAAATGCATTATCGGAAATCAAATCCCTGAAGTCCAAAATTAAAACTTTGGAAATTGAAAATTCCAAAATTATCGAAAAAGGGAAATTTGTTGAAATCGATCATTCAAAGTGTATTGAAAATGAAAATATTTTGAAGAATGATCTCGCTAAAATCCAAACCGAGCTTAAATCTTTAACAAAGAAATTCTCATGCGGAAACGAGAAATTTGAACAAATGCTTGGTGTTCAAAAATATACTTTAAATAAAGAGGGTTTAGGATTCAAAACTCGTTTGAAAAACGAATTCGTTAATTTTAAAATACCCCATTGCGAAAAGTGTTTGAAAATCGGGCATCATATTTCAAGTTGTAATAGCCCGAGACGGACGATAAAAATTAAGAAAATTTGGGTTCCTAAAGGAACAATCATTTCAAATATCGTCTATGTTTCTAAACAAAAACCAAGTATAGGTTGGATCCCCAAAAATTGATTTTTGTATTTTACTCAGGGGGAGTAATTTTTTTTAAAAAATAAACGGATAATATTTTCAGGGGGAGTTAATACCCTTATATTTATTTTTGCATATTTCAATATTTATTGAATTTTTTTTTATTGGTATTTTTTTTGCATTTTTCTTTGATGAATACAAAAAGGGGGAGAGATAGGAGAATGGAGAAATAAGTCGAAAATGTGATTAACCGTGAAAGGGGGAGAAACGAAGGAGTTGAACAAAAATGCGGAGACGTCGAAAAAGACGATGAAAAATTAAAGAAGGAGAAAGAAGGAGTCGAAAAATAAATGGGAGAAGAAACTAACGAAACGGACAAAGCCGAAAACTTTGGTCTGTACACATATACATATATTTACATTTTTTTTGCAGGAAAATTCCATTGACGAAGGGTTATTTTGTAATCATCAAAAAGGAGGAGATTGTTGGAACATTTTGTTCCATACATAAATTTAAAGTGTTTTGATGATTAATGTTGATGAGCAAAACAAAACAACGAAGAGACGAAGCAAGCATCGAAGGAAACGAAGTGCAAAAAGCAGGAAAATCACAAAGCTAACGTACGTAACAAGGAAAGGTTAACGTACGTAATATATGACAATTAACGTACGTAATAGTATGAAGCTAACGTACGTAAACAAGTTCAAACCAGATGAACGTTGGAGGAGTCAAAGTCAGAAAAGCATCCAACGGATATATGACGTCAGCAGTGACGTAATGTTAACGTACGTAACAAAGGAAAGGCTAACGTACGTAACTCAAATGATGAAACTCACTGGTCTATTTTGTGAAGATGCTAACGTACGTAACCAGGCAGGGTTAACGTACGTAAAGGACCTTACGTACGTAATGGAGAGCATATAGCGTACGTAATGAGCAGTCTGGCAGCTAACGGCTAGTTTGATCAAGAAGCCTATAAATACCATGCTTATGGTATTGATCAAGTACAACATCTTCAAGCATACTACATATTCATCAGAGATTGATATTCATTGTATTGTTGTTGTAATATTGAGCTTACATTGAGTGATTGAGTGTTATACACAAAATCATACACGAGTGGTAAAAGAAAAGATACGATTGGATTCGGTGTTATTAGGATCAAGGATCCGGCATTATTAGAATCACAATCGATATCTAAGTGAGGTTTATCTAGTACCCATAGAAAGCTAGAGCGGTTGATTCCTTGTCCGATAGAAAAGGAAAACGGTTTAACTTGGACCGACGCAAAGACAAGTACGAGTGGTTTATCACGGACCAATAGAAGACGTGATTGTAAACGGTTATACCTTGACCGATAGAAGAGAGGCGTAGAGGTTGCTATCTTTAACCTATTGAAAAAGATAAAGAGAGGACGTAGGCTCGTTTATAGCTGAACCTCTATAAATCCTCGTGTCATTTATTTTCCGCACTTTTTATTTACGCTTCCGCAAACGGCGCAAATATCCGATCCCGTACCCAACATAGGTAAGTATTAAGTAAAGTAAGTAATGACATAAGATTTAATGTGGTTCGAGGAAATATCCTCTACGTCCACAAGTTCTCCACATAGGAGGGGATATTAAAATCACAGAGTACACAATTATATGATTTTAACTAAACACGACACTGTATCTTTCACACAGATACACCTGACTATATCTTAAGTCGTTCACACAGATTGGTTGTAGGCTTCCTTAAACTAACTTCTTCTCACATAGATCGAAACTTCATTTTGAACTCTCTTTGTCCCACACAATTCAGAAAGGTTCTTTGTTAGTCCACACAGGGCTAAGTTACTCAACATTAAGGAGATATTGTAAGAATATGAACAGCAGCTGTAGGCACTTTAGTTCCTTGCAGTAGTGTGCTGTTCACAATTGAGGACTGACTTTCTCTTCAATAAGATATGAATTATAGGTTGAAGAGAGTATTTTCTCTGGTACGATATCATAAGTAGTTGATCAGTTTTTCCATAGTTCAATACTTTTGTAATTCAGTAAGTGAGCAAGTCCTCTGGAATGGGCTATTTATAACATCATAATTAGATCCGTTATATGTAGTTGTTGGCCGGTTGGTGAGATGTGGACATTTCATATTGACGGCTGATGAATGTTTGAATTAAAGTGTCAGCATTAAATACTCCAGACATTCTTTTTGGCCTTCATTAAATGTTCTTCAGTCCACAGTCTACGACGGCATTAAATATTGTCTCCGTCAGCATTAAATGCACTTTAAACATCGTGAATACTTTGTGAATAAAGAATTACTTATCTCACACCAATTTTAAAGTCTAAGTGTTATCCTGTTGGTTTTGCATATTACTTTTCTTAAGTAAAATGCATAAAGCATTTATGCTGTAGCCAACAGGTCTATTTGCTGTAAGATGGATCTTCATTACTCTTGGATGTGTTGGAATATTTTACTCCATATTAATGATTTTGATGATAAGTTCATGGAATCAAACCAAAATAACAAAGGAAACAACATCGAAACAAGAAGAAGTCGAAGACGAACGAGCTGGACAACAGAACTATGTTTTGAAGCAAAAACAAGCTTAACGTACGCTACACAATACATATAACATACGTAATAGAAACCCAGCTGAAGACAATGAAGACGCAACATGAAGAATAACGCACGCCAAGCATGGAAGCTAACGTACGTAATACAGTGTACTTAACATACGAAATGTCAAGTTGAAGTTCGAATTCAAATGAAATCAATCCGTTGGATTGATACTAGAAGGTCAAAACATACAACGGATATATGAGATAACGTACGCTATGGGGAGATGATAACGTACGCTACATGTAACACCCCCAAAACCATACGGGAATGTTACAGCGCCGTGGGGCCCATATTGGAACCCGCAAGGCTAAAATCATTTCCGCAACATTTAAAAAGGCCAAAAGACCCTTTTGAAGTACACACACACAGCGGATAAAAACACAGTTCAAAGAATACCGAAAGCCATTTAGAAACATACACACACAGCGGATAAATATAATTAAATACATTTGCAGCTGAATTACAAAAACCAGAAAAGAATACACAATCCGACCAATCACGCCATAGCCAGTATCACCAGAAAGCTCATCCCTTCACGACCGCTACTAGCTCGAACTCCCAGTACTTAAAAGATAAAGCCCACGATGGGGTCAGCCATAATACTCAACAATGATAACGATCACATCACAAAAACAATTACATATCAATGTAATCACAAGGCAAGAGTAAATCCAGTGTAACCTTACTGATCCATCATAATCCATATCAAATTAGTTCTTACCATAATCCACGTCCCACGTCCTTAAGTAATGAACGAATTCAAATGTAATCACCTGTACTGTATCTGAAACACTACCGAGATTTCCAAACATAAACGTATCTAGAGTATAGAATAATCTGGCCAAGTTCAATTCTGCTGGTTGGGCCGCACAATTGGATTCCAATACTGATAGAAACCGATATCACATGATACATCTGCAAATCAACTGTCCCGAAACAATGGCAAGTCCCGGATATCAATACAAAGCATGAATGCTCACACGATCAATAATGATAAACAATCAATGCATCATAATGGAAATATCAATGACATGATATTTCCACACAAGATCGACAAGGATCAACCACGAACGAGAATACCATGATGTGGTAACTCCAACAAGATCAATGAAAAATCAATAACCAAGAATACCAGCAATACGGCAAATCCCAACAAGATCAATAAAAGGTCGACAACCGAGAATATCGATGACACGGTAAGGATCAACGAAGAATCAATAACTGAGAATACCGACGACACGGTAAGGATCAATGGAGAATCAATAACTGAGAATATCGACGACATGGTAAGGATCAATGAAGAATCAATAACCGAGAATACCGACGATACGGCAAACTCCAACAAGATCAATAAGAGTCGACAACTAGAAATACCAACGGTACGATAAAATCCAATAAGAGCAATAAGGAATCTACAACCGAGAATACCGACGACACGGTAAACTCCAATAACATCAATCAAGGACTAATAACTAAGAATACCAACGGTGAGACAACTCCCAAATGGAATCAATAAGGATGAATAATGAACGAGATTACCAATGACAGGGTGAACTCCAAACGAGATTTATAAAGGATCGATATCAATGAGTTGACCATCGATATGGTAACTCCGAATGAGATTAGTAAAGGTTCAACGGTGATAGATACACGAGAGAATAAAATCGTCAACCATATACAAATCATATATACGGGATTTCAAAGACAACCTGAATATCGAACAGACCCAATAATACATGGACTGTGAACGACCAATCAGTAAGACTCAATATGGACGTCACGATACGCTCGATCCGGACATGTGTCCGTGTACAAGCTAACCACAGGTATTGATCAATACATTCTGGTATCGTACCTAATCAGCCTCACGAAGTACGCCTCGTGTGCACGGTTCAATATGAGGTCGAAACCAACATATGCGACACGTGCCCGTCCCGAAAATCCTACACATGAATGATTAGAACGTATCTGACTCCAGATATGCCACGATACAGCATGACAACCAATCTCGAAGAAACGCATATCCAACAAGGATCAAAAGATTTTCCAAGAGGGAAATAATAACTCGATCATGAAAGACCGACACGACCACAATGTCGTATTCCGTCAGACAACAGTTCACAGCATGCTCAACAATGCATATAATAATAGCACATAAACTCCCAAGGCAGCAACCAAGGGTCACGAAAGCATCTACTGAGGAATACTCCGGACAATATCACATAAACTCCCAAGGCAGCAACTGAGGGTCACGGAAGCATCTACTCAGGAATACTCCAGACAATATCACATAAACTCCCAAGGCAGCACCCGAGGATCACAGAAGCATCTACTCAGGAATACTCCGGACATAGGTGCCATTTAGGTCTTATCCCCTAACACATTTCCATTCGGGTACCATACAGGTTTTATCTCCAACACATTGGCCCCACAGATTACGGCTCAAGGAAAGAGCACGTCACAAAACGTAACAAACAATGGTGCATATTCACCGCATGAAATATCAACACACACATGCAATAATGCAACATGATGATTATCATAGTCTAACAATATTAATTTACCTCAAGCTGGAGACGCCAACCTTTCCACGACCAACCTCCCTGAATGATTACACCGTTAAACCGAAAAATCCAAAATGCAATACAGTCCGTTACTAATACCAAATCACCATCCCGAGTTCAACATCGGCAGGATAACTAACCTTGATATCTTACTTCTCATATAATATACCAATTATAATTCACGCTCCCATTTCCACTAGACATCCTTAAAATCATATACATTATGATTTATCTCGGTCCAATCATAATATACGTACGATCATTCCGACAACCCATATTCCACGATACCATTGCTATATGAATCATAAATGAAATGAATATGAAATCATTTATTAACATTATGAACTGAGCAAGCATAACTTGCCTCGATACCGATACGATGAAGTTGTTACTAGTACTGTTGTCTTCATCTACATGCTCCGCAGCCCCGACTCACCGTCGCACAACGGTTAATATCAACGATCACCTAACGCAACCTAATACAATAATCAATCAATGATATGTTCGATAACAATCAACAATCGGTATAATCAACTAATCAAACTGAATGGTATCTCAATCATACGAAATCAAACCATATCAACTCTTATCAATACGAATACGAGCCAAATTTCGATAATCAATAGTTCTATCAACGTCTACAACATTCTTGGTTCCGACTTCAATCTTATATTCGGATTAACACGACTTATTCTTGCAATTTCATAGGAATACAATTACCGGCTATCATCATAAATAATCATATACCAAAATTAACCGTAATCCTTTCAATTTACGGACATATATCATTCAATAATTCTTCAAGAACATGAATTAGTCCATAATCATATTTGAAGCCAACAAAACGACGTAATTGGATGTGTTCTAACATCTAATCATCATCTAATCCATAATCCAAGGCATGTATCATTTTGTTCTTCAATATACGATTCGTATAATCTCAAAATCATAACATCAACACCATAATTATCACTATACGGAGAAGAACATCAACGCTAACATCAAAATCCGAATTCAAGGAGTAGAGTTCATCAACATACCTTTTGAAGAAGAACCACAAGGATCAAACACTTCAAGAATCATTAACATCTTCATATCCAAGCCTCAAATTCATGCTCTCAAGCTCCTAGCCAAGTTAAAAGTGTCTAGAATACACTTAGAAGTGAAGAAGGACGAACTGGGGTGGGAGAAATGAGTTTCCTTTCGTGATCAAATGAAAGACCAACTCTTATTATATAAACTGTGCATCTCGTTATGTACGTTAAGTCCCAATCTTAACGTACGTAAGGCCTTTGACGTACGCTATATGTCCTGTATAGCATACGTAATCGTCATCCAGGGTTAACTGTACTATTATGTACCTTACGTTACGTACGTAATACCATCACCATACCGTACGTAATGTAGCAGTTGACTTGCTACAGTATCAACCCATATTACGTACGTAATATGCCATGCATAGCGTACGTAATGTCGAAATTGACTCGCCTGTCCACATCCTGCGCCGAAAGCAGCCGACACCAGGTTCCACCTGCCGACCACGGCTCGATCCTATCCGAATCCCTTCTTAACGCACGTAATGTACATTCCTTAACGTACGTTAATCCTGCTTACTTACGTACGTAAGACTCCTTACATAGCGTACGTAATGGCTTTCATACTTGGCCATTTCTGCCCCTGTCTGTCGTCTCAATAAACCGAACACATACACGTGACATACCGAATACATATACTCGTTCCGATAACATTTCCATACGATATATCTGATGCACGATATCCTCAATTACAACTGTCAACCAAGTACGGCAATCATACAAATACTCATACGGTATATCCGACATCGAAAAACACACCAAGCATGTAATATCCTAGAATCAAAATAACCTCGATAGACATACTGGCACGATTGTCACGGTTTCCAAAATTATCCACTCATATCATGTCAGTCGCACTCTGTACAGTACAACCCAGATAAAATAATGCGAAAAATTCATAGTGAAATTCTAGGATATTACATATATACCCACTTAAATAAGTTTCGTCCTCGAAACTCAACACCTGTCATAATCAGTATCTCAATCCCGAAATATCTCAAAATCATGACACCATACTCAAATAATCATTATCAAAACTGAAATGACTGAAAGAACATACGTAAAGATCCGTGAAGTCGATGAACTTCTGTGATACCAGCTTACGACTCCCATACAAAGTCTCAATACACTAACAACACATCGGCATCGGAAATACAGCAATTTGAAAATATTTCAAAAATTTTGAACCCTCCAAAATTGGTTTGACCCAAAAGTCAGAAAATCATTTTCAAAAGTCACGCTACTACCGCACCGGTAGAGCCACATAACACACACGCCCGGGTTTTACGAAACCCAAGCTCCGATACCATCTTCTGTAACACCCCAAAACCATACGGGAATATTACAGCGCCGTGGGCCCCATATTGGAACCCACAAGGATAAAATCATTTCCGCAACGTTTAAAAATGCCAAAAGACCCTTTTGAAGTACACACACAGCGGATAAAAACACAGTTCAAAGAATACCGAAAGCCATTTAGAAACATACACACACAGCGGATAAAATATAAATACATTTGCAGTTGAATTAGAAAAACCAGAAAAGAATACACAATCGGAACAATCACGCCATAGCCAGTATCACCAGAAAGCTCATCCCTTCACGACCGCTACTAGCTCGAACTCCGAGTACCTAAAAGATAAAGCCCACGATGGGGTCAGCCATAATACTCAACAATGATAACGATCACATCACAAAAACAATTACATATCAATGTAATCATAAGGCAAGAATAAATCTAGTGTAACCTTACAGATCCATAACAATCTATATCAAATCAGTTCTTACCATAATCCACGTCCCACGCCCTTAAGTAATGAACGAATTCAAATGTAATCACCTGTATTGTATCCGAAACACTACCAAGATTTCCAAACATAAACGTATCTAGAATATAGAATAATCTGGCCAAGTTCAATTCTGCTGGCTGGGCCGCACAATTGGATTCAAATACTGATAGAAACTGATATCACATGATATATCTGCAAATCAACTGTCCCGAAACAATGGCAAGTCCCGGATATCAATACAAAGCATGAATGCTCACACGATCAATAATGATAAACAATCAATGCATCACAATGGAAATATCAATGACATGATATTTCCACACAAGATCGACAAGGATCAACCACGAACGAGAATACCATGATGTGGTAATAACAACAAGATCAATGAAAAATCAATAACCAAGAATACAGCAATACGGCAAATCCCAACAAGATCAATAAAAGGTCGACAACCGAGAATACCAACGACACGGTAAGGATCAATGAAGAATCAATAACTGAGAATGTCGACGACACGATAAGGATCAATGAAGAATCAATAACCGAGAATACGGATGATACGGCAAACTCCAACAAGATCAATAAGAATCGACAACCAGAAATACCAACAGTACGATAAACTCCAATAAGAGCAATAAGGAATCGACAACTTAGAATACCGACGACACGGTAAACTCCAATAACATCAATCAAGGACTAATTACCAAGAATACCAACGGTGAGACAACTCCCAAACGGAATGAATAAGGATAAATAACGAACGAGATTACCAATGACAGGGTGAACTCCAAACGAGATTTATAAAGGATCGATATCAATGAGTTGACCATCGATATGGTAACTCCGAACGAGATTAGTAAAGGTTCAACTTTGACAGATACATTAGAGAATAAAATCGCCAACCACATACAAATCATATATACGGGATTTCAAAGACAACCTGAATATCGAACAGACCCAATAATACATGGACTGCTAAGACTCAAGATGGACGTCACGATACGCTCGATCCGGACATGTGTCCGTGTACAAGCCAACCATGGGTATTGATCAATACACGTCTGGTCTCGTACCTAATCAGCCTCACAAAGTACGCCTCGTGTGCACGGTTCAATATGAGGTCGAAACCAACATATGCTACACGTGCCCGTCCCGAAAATCCTACACATGAACGATCAGAACGTATCTGACTCCAGATATGCCACGATACAACATGACAACCAATCTCGAAGAAATGCATATCCAACAAGGATCAGAAGATTTTCCAAGACGGAAACAATAACTCGATCATGAAAGACCGACACGACCACAATGTCATATTCCGTCAGACAACAGTTCACAGCATGCTCAACAATGCATATAATAATATCACATAAACTCCCAAGGCAGCAGCCAAGGGTCACGGAAGCATCTACTCAGGAATACTCCGGACAATATCACATAAACTCCCAAGGCAGCAGCCGAGGGTCACGGAAGCATCTACTCAGGAATAGTCCGGACAATATCACATAAACTCCCAAGGCAGTAGCCGAGGATCACGGAAGCATCTACTCAGGAATACTCCGGACATAGGTGCCATTTAGGTCTTATCCCCTAATACATTTCCATTCGGGTACCATACAGGTTGTATCCCCAACACATTGGCCCCACAGATTACGGCTCAAGGAAAGAGCACGTCACAAAACGTAACAAACAAAGGTGCATATTCACCGCATGAAATATCAACACACACATGCAATACTGCAACATGATGATTATCATAATCTAACAATATTAATTTACCTCAAGCTGGAGACGCCAACCTTTCCACGACCAACCGCCCTGAACGAATACACGGTTTATCCGAAAAATTCAAAATGCAATACAGTCCGTTATTAATACCAAATCACCATCCCGAGTTCAACATCGGCAGGATAACTAACCTTGATATCTAACTTCTCATATAATAGACCAATTATAATTCACGTTCCCATTTCCACTAGACATCCTTAAAATCATATATATTATGATTTATCTCGGTCCAATCATAATATACGTACGATTATTCCGACAACCCATATTTCACGATACCATTGCTATATGAATCATAAATGAAATAAAAACGAAATCATTTATTAACATTATGAACTGAGCAAGCATAACTTGCCTCGGTACCGATACGATGAAGTTGTTACTAGTCCCGTCGTCTTCATCTACAAGCTCCGCAGCCCCGACTCACCGCAGCACAATAGTTAATATCAACAATCACCTAACACAACCTAATACAATATCAATCAATGATATGTTTGATAACAATCAACAACCGGTATTATCAACCAATAAAAAAAACGGTATCTCGATCATACAAAACCAAACCATATCAACTCTTATCAATACAAATACAAGCCGAATTTCGATAATCAATAGTTCTACCAACGTCTACAACATTCTTAGTTCCGACTTCAATCTTAAATTCGGATTAACACGGCTTATTCTTGCAATTTCATATGAATACAATTACCGGCTATCATCATGAATAATCATATACCAAAATTAACCATAATCCTTTCAATTTACGGACATATACCATTCAAGAATTCTTCAAGAACATGAATTAGTCCATAATCATATTTAAAGCCAACAAAACGACGTAATTGGATGTGTTCTAACATCTAATCATCATCTAATCCATAATCCAAGGCATGTATCATTTTGTTCTTCAATATACGATTCGTGTAATCTCAAAATCATAACATCAACACCATAATCACCACTATACGGAGAAGAACATCAATGCTAACATCAAAATCCGAATTCAAGGAGTAGAGTTCATCAACATACCTTTTGAAGAAGAACCACAAGGATCAAACACTTCAAGAATCATTAACATCTTCATATCTAAGCCTCAAATTCATGCTCTCAAGCTCCTAGCCAAGTTAAAAGTGTCTAGAATAGACTTAGAAGTGAAGAAGGACGAACTGGGGTGGGAGAAATGAGTTTCCTTTCGTGAACAAATGAAAGACCAGCTCTTATTATATAAACTGCGCATCTCGTTATTACGTTAAGTCCCAATCTTAACGTACGTAAGGCCTTTGACGTACGCTATATTCCTGTATAGCGTACGTAATAGTCATCCAGGGTTAACTGTACTATTATCTACCTTGGGTTA
The DNA here is from genome assembly GCA_033398695.1 of Orobanche coerulescens. NCBI lineage: Eukaryota > Viridiplantae > Streptophyta > Magnoliopsida > Lamiales > Orobanchaceae > Orobanche > Orobanche coerulescens. The sequence continues at coordinate 79,330,605 of CM065818.1, read as the reverse complement.
CGTACGTAATACCATCACCATAGCGTACGTAATGTAGCAGTTGACTTGCTAAAGTATCAACCCATATTACGTACGTAATATGCCATGCATAGCGTACGTAACGCCGAGGTTGAATCGCCTATCCACATCCTGCGCCGAAAGCAGCCGACACCAGGTCCCACCTGCCGACCACGGCTCGATCCTGTCTGAATCCCTTCTTAACGCACGTAATGTACATTCCTTAACGTACGTTAATCCTGCTTACTTACGTACGTAAGACTCCTTACATAGCGTACGTAGTGGCTTTCATACTTGGCCATTTCTGCCTCTCTCTGTCGTCTCAATAAACCAAACACATACACGCGACATACCGAATACATATACTCGTTCCGATAACATTTTCATACGATATATCTGATGCACGATATCCTCAATTACAACTGTCAACCAAGTACGGCAATCATACAAATACTCATACGGTATATCCGACATCGAAAAACACACCAAGCATGTAATATCCTAGAATCAAAATAACCTCGATAGACATACTGGCACGACTGTCACGGTTTCCAAAATTATCCACTCATATCATGTCGGTCCCACTCTGTACAGTACAACCCAGATAAAATAATGCGAAAAATTCATAGTGAAATTCTAGGATATTACATATATACCCACTTAAATAAGTTTCGTCCTCGAAACTCAACACCTATCATATTCAGTATCTCAATCCCAAAATATCTCAAAATCACGACACCATACTCAAATAATCATCATAAAAACTGAAATGACTGAAAGAACATACTTACAGGTCCGTGAAGTCGATGATCTTCTGTGATACCAGCTTACGACTCCCATACAAAGTCTCAACACACTAACAACACATCGGCATCGAAAATACAACAATTTGAAAATATTTCAAAAATTTTGAACCCTCCAAAATTGGTTTGACCCAAAAGTCAGAAAATCATTTTCAAAAGTCACGCTACTACCGGACCGGTAGAGCCACATAACACACACGCCCGGGTTTTACGAAACCCAAGCTCCGATACCATCTTCTGTAACACCCCAAAACCATACGGGAATATTACAGCGCCGTGGGCCCCATATTGGAATCCACAAGGCTAAAATCATTTCCGCAACGTTTAAAAATGCCAAAAGACCCTTTTGAAGTACACACACACAGCGGATAAAAACACAGTTCAAAGAATACCGAAAGCCATTTAGAAACATACACACACAGCGGATAAAACATAATTAAATACATTTGCAGCTGAATTAGAAAACCAGAAAAGAATACACAATCCGAACAATCACGCCATAGCCAGTATCACCGGAAAGCTCATCCCTTCACGACCGCTACTAGCTTGAACACCGAGTACCTAAAAGATAAAGCCCACGATGGGGTCAGCCATAATACTCAACAATGATAACGACCACGTCACAAAAACAATTACTTATCAATGTAATCACAAGGCAAGAATAAATCTAGTGTAACCTTACTCATCCATCACAATCCATATCAAATCAGTTCTTACCATAATCCACATCCCACGTCCTTAAGTAATGAACGAATTCAAATGTAATCACCTGTATTGTATCCGAAACACTACCAAGATTTCCAAACATAAACGTATCTCGAGTATAGAATAATCTGGCCAAGTTCAATTCTGCTGGTTGGGCCGCACAATTGGATTCCAATACTGATAGAAACCGATATCACATGATACATCTGCAAATCAACTGTCCCGAAACAATGGCAAGTCCCGGATATCAATACAAAGCATGAATGCTCACATGATCAATAATGATAAACAATCAATGCATCACAATGAAAATATCAATGACATGATATTTCCACACAAGATCGACAAGGATCAACCACGAACGAGAATACCATGATGTGGTAACTCCAACAAGATTAGAGATGTTAAACGGGCTAGCCCTAGCAGTTCCGGGATAGCCCTAGCGGGCTTCGGGCTAAACGGTCCGGGTCAAAAAAGCCCGGATTTAAACGGGCTAGGAAATATCGGCCCTAACCCTAACCCTAACGGGTTTCGGGCTAAACGGGCTAAACGGGCAAAATATTTAAAAAATCTATTTTTTATTTTTTATAACTCATAAAAAAAAGTAACAATATATTTTATATATATAGTAATAACTATACTATAATAAATATAACAAAAAATACACTTTTATGTACATACATATATATATATATATATATATATATATATACACACACACACACTATATTAACAAATATAGTAATAATTTATATTATATATAATATTAATATATATTACATATATAATATTAATATATGTTATATAAATATAGTATTAGTGTAAGTTGAAATTAACAATATATCGGGCTTCGGGCTAGCCCTAGCGGGCTTCGGGCTAGCCCTAACGGGCTTCGGGCTAAACGGTCCGGGCCAAAAAAGCCCGGATTTAAACGGGCTAGGAAATATCAGCCCTAACCCCGTTTTTTGGCGGGTTAAACGGGCCAGCCCTACGGGCCCGAGCCCGTTTAACATCTCTAAACAAGATCAATGAAAAATCAATAACCAAGAATACAGCAATACGGCAAATCCCAACAAGATCAATAAAAGGTCGACAACCGAGAAGACACGGTAAGGATCAATGAAGTATCAATAACCGAGAATACCGACGATACGGCAAACTCCAACAAGATCAATAAGAGTCGACAACCAGAAATACCAACGGTACGATAAACTCCAATAAGAGCAATAAGGAATCGACAACCGAGAATACCGACGACACGGTAAACTCTAATAACATCAATCAAGGACTAATAACCAAGAATACCAACGGTGAGACAACCCCCAAACGGAATCAATAAGGATCAATAACGAACGAGATTACCAATGACAGGGTGAACTCCAAACGAGATTTATAAAGGATCGATATCAATGAGTTGACCATCGATATGGTAACTCCGAACGAGATTAGTAAAGGTTCAACGGTGATAGATACACGAGAGAATAAAATCGCTAACCACATACAAATCATATATACGGGATTTCAAAGACAACCTGAATATCGAACAGACCCAATAATACATGGACTGCTAAGGCTCAAGATGGACGTCACGATACGCTCGATCCGGACATGTGTCCGTCTACAAGCCAACCATGGGTATTGATCAATACACGTCTGGTCTCGTACCTAATCAGCCTCACAAAGTACGCCTCGTGTGCACGGTTCAATATTAGGTCGAAACCAACATATGCTACACGTGCCCATCCCGAAAATCCTACACATGAACGATCAGAACGTATCTGACTCCAGATATGCCACGATACAACATGACAACCAATCTCGAAGAAACGCATATCCATCAAGGATCAGAAGATTTTCCAAGAGGGAAACAATAACTCGATCATGAAAGACCGACACGACCACAATGTCGTATTCCGTCAGACAACAGTTCACAGCATGCTCAACAATGCATATAATAATAGCACATAAACTCCCAAGGCAGCAGCCAAGGGTCACGGAAGCATCTACTCAGGAATACTCCGGACAATATCACATAAACTCCCAAGGCAGCAGCCGAGGGTCACAGAAGCATGTACTCAGGAATAGTCCGGACATTATCACATAAACTCCCAAGGCAGCAGCCGAGGATCACGGAAGCATCTACTCAGAAATACTCCGGACATAGGTGCCATTTAGGTCTTATCCCCTAACACATTTCCATTCGGGTACCATACAGGTTTTATCCCCAACACATTGGCCCCACATATTACAGCTCAAGGAAAGAGCACGTCACAAAACGTAACAAACAAAGGTGCATATTCACCACATGAAATATCAACACACACATGCAATAACGCAACATGATGATTATCATAATCTAACAATATTAATTTACCTCAAGCTGGAGACGCCAACCTTTCCACGACCAACCGCCCTGAACGAATACACGGTTTATCCGAAAAATTCAAAATGCAATATAGTCCGTTACTAATACCAAATCACCATCCCGAGTTCAACATCGACAGGATAACTAACCTTGATATCTAACTTCTCATATAATAGACCAATTATAATTCACGTTCCCATTTCCTCTAGACATCCTTAAAATCATATATATTATGATTTATCTCGGTCCAATCATAATATATGTACGATCATTCCGACAACCCATATTTCACGATACCATTGCTATATGAATCATAAATGAAATGAAAACGAAATCATTTATTAACATTATGAACTGAGCAAGCATAACTTGCCTCGGTACTGATACGATGAAGTTGTTACTAGTCCCATCGTCTTCATCTACAAGCTCCGCAGCCCCAACTCACCGCAGCACAACAGTTAATATCAATGATCACCTAACGCAACCTAATACAATATCAATCAATGATATGTTTGATAACAATCAAAAACCGGTATTATCAACCAATCAAACTGAACGGTATCTCGATCATACAAAATCCAACCATATCAACTCTTATCAATACGAATATAAGCCGAATTTTGATAATCAATAGTTCTATCAACGTCTACAACATTCTTGGTTCCGACTTCAATCTTAAATTCGGATTAACACGGCTTATTCTTGCAATTTCATAGGAATACAATTACCGGCTATCATCATGAATAATCATATACCAAAATTAACCGTAATCCTTTCAATTTACGGACATATACCATTCAAGAATTCTTCAAGAACATGAATTAGTCCATAATCATATTTGAAGCCAACAAAACGACGTAATTGGATGTGTTCTAACATCTAATCATCATCTAATCCATAATCCAAGGCATGTATCATTTTGTTCTTCAAAATACGATTCGTATAATCTCAAAATCATAACATCAACACCATAATCACCACTATACGGAGAAGAACATCAACGCTAACATCAAAATCCGAATTCAAGGAGTAGAGTTCATCAACATACCTTTTGAAGAAGAACCACAAGGATCAAACACTTCAATAATCATTAACATCTTCATATCTAAGCCTCAAATTCATGCTCTCAAGCTCCTAGCCAAGTTAAAAGTGTCTAGAATACACTTAGAAGTGAAGAATGACGAATTGGGGTGGGAGAAATGAGTTTCCTTTCGTGAACAAATGAAAGACCAGCTCTTATTATATAAAATGTGCATCTTGTTATGTACGTTAAGTCCCAATCTTAACGTACGTAAGGCCTTTGACGTACGCTATATTCCTGTATAGCGTACGTAATCATCATCCAGGGTTAACTGTACTATTATGTACCTTGCGTTACGTACGTAATACCATCACCATAGCGTACGTAATGTAGCAGTTGACTTGCTACAGTATCAACCCATATTACATACGTAATATGCCATGCATAGCGTACGTAACGCGGAGGTTGACTCGCCTGTCCACATCCTACGCCGAAAGCAGCCGACACCAGGTCCCACCTGCCGACCACGGCTCGATCCTATCCAAATCCCTTCTTAACGCACGTAATGTACATTCCTTAACGTACGTTAATCCTGCTTACTTACGTACGTAAGACTCCTTACATAGCGTACGTAATGGCTTTCATACTTGGCCATTTCTGCCCCTGTCTGTCGTCTCAATAAACCGAACACATACACGTGACATACCGAATACATATACTCGTTCCGATAACATTTCCATACGATATATCTGATGCACGATATCCTCAATTACAATTGTCAACCAAGTACGGCAATCATACAAATACTCATACGGTATATCCGACATCGAAAAACACACCAAGCATGTAATATCCTAGAATCAAAATAACATCGATAGACATACTGGCACGACTTTCACGGTTTCCAAAATTATCCACTCATATCATGTCGGTCCCACTCTGTACAGTACAACCCAGATAAAATAATGCGAAAAATTCACAGTGAAATTCTAGGATATTACATATATACCCACTTAAATAAGTTACGTCCTCGAAACTCAACACCTATCATAATCAGTATCTCAATCCCAAAATATCTCAAAATCACGACACCATACTCAAATAATCATCATCAAAACTGAAATGACTGAAAGAACATACTTACAGGTCCGTGAAGTCGATGATCTTCTGTGATACCAGCTTACGACTCCCATACAAAGTCGCAACACACTAACAACACATCGGCATCGAAAATACGGCAATTTGAAAATATTTCAAAAATTTTGAACCCTCCAAAATTGGTTTGACCCAAAAGTCAGAAAATCATTTTCAAAAGTCACGCTACTACCGCACCGGTAGAGCCACATAACACACACGCCCGGGTTTTACGAAACCCAAGCTCCGATACCATCTTCTGTAACACCCCAAAAACCATACGGGAATATTACAGTGCCGTGGGCCCCATATTGGAACCCACAAGGCTAAAATCATTTCCGCAACGTTTAAAAATGCCAAAAGACCCTTTTGAAGTACACACACATAGCGGATAAAAACACAGTTCAAAGAATACCGAAAGCCATTTAGAAACATACACACACAGCGGATAAAACATAATTAAATACATTTGCAGCTGAATTAGAAAAACCAGAAAAGAATACACAATCCGAACAATCACGCCATAGCCAGTATCACCGGAAAGCTCATCCCTTCACGACCGCTACTAGCTCGAACACCGAGTACCTAAAAGATAAAGCCCATGATGGGGTCAGCCATAATACTCAACAATGATAACGACCACATCACAAAAACAGTTACATATCAATGTAATCACAAGGCAAGAATAAATCTAGTGTAACCTTACTGATCCATCACAATCCATATCAAATCAGTTCTTACCATAATCCACGTCCCACGTCCTTAAGTAATGAACGAATTCAAATGTAATCACCTGTATTGTATCCGAAACACTACCAAGATTTCCAAACATAAACGTATCTCGAGTATAGAATAATCTGGCCAAGTTCAATTCTGCTGGTTGGGCCGCACAATTGGATTCCAATACTGATAGAAACCGATATCACATGATACATCTGCAAATCAACTGTCCCGAAACAATGGAAAGTCCCAGATATCAATACAAAGCATGAATGCTCACACGATCAATAATGATAAACAATCAATGCATCACAATGGAAATATCAATGACATGATATTTCCATACAAGATCGACAAGGATCAACCACGAACGAGAATACCATGATGTGGTAACTCCAACAAGATCAATGAAAAATCAATAACCAAGAATACAGCAATACGGCAAATCCCAACAAGATCAATAAAAGGTCGACAACCGAGAATACCAACGACACGGTAAGGATCGATGAAGAATCAATAACTGAGAATGCCGACGACACAGTAAGGATCAATGAAGAATCAATAACCGAGAATACCGACGATACGACAAACTCCAACAAGATCAATAAGAGTCGACAACCAGAAATACCAACGGTACGATAAACTCCAATAAGAGCAATAAGGAATCGACAAACAAAAATACCGACGACACGGTAAACTCCAATAACATCAATCAAGGACTAATAACCAAGAATACCAACGGTGAGACAACTCCCAAACGGAATCAATAAGGATCAATAACGAACGAGATTACCAATGACAGGGTGAACTCCAAACGAGATTTATAAAGGATCGATATCAATGAGTTGACCATCGATAACTCCGAACGAGATTAGTAAAGGTTCAACGGTGACAGATACACGAGAGAATAAAATCGCCAACCACATACAAATCATATATACGGGATTTCAAAGACAACCTGAATATCGAACAGACCCAATAATACATGGAGTGCTAAGACTCAAGATGGACATCACGATACGCTCGATCCGGACATGTGTCCGTGTACAAGCCAACCATGTGTATTGATCAATACATGTCTGGTCTCGTACCTAATCATCCTCACAAAGTACGCCTCGTGTGCACGGTTCAATATGAGGTCGAAACCAACATATGCTACATGTGCCCGTCCCGAAAATCCTACACATGAACGATCAGAACGTATCTGACTCTAGATATGCAACGATACAACATGACAACCAATCTCGAAGAAACGCATATCCAACAAGGATCAGAAGATTTTCCAAGAGGGAAACAATAACTCGATCATGAAAGACCGACACGACCACAATGTCGTATTCCGTCAGACAACAGTTCACAGCATGCCCAACAATGCATATAATAATAGCACATAAACTCCCAAGGCAGCAGCCAAGGGTCACGGAAGCATCTACTCAGGAATACTCCGGACAATATCACATAAACTCACAAGGCAGCAGCCGAGGGTCACGGAAGCATCTACTCAGGAATACTCCGGACAATATCACATAAACTCCCAAGGCAGCAGCCGAGGATCACGGAAGCATCTACTCAGGAATACACCAGACATAGGTGCCATTTAGGTCTTATCCCCTAACACATTTCCATTCGGGTACCATACAGGTTTTATCCGCAACACATTGGCCCCACAGATTACGGCTCAAGGAAAGAGCACGTCACAAAACGTAACAAACAAAGGTGCATATTCACCGCATGAAATATCAACACACACATGCAATAATGCAACATGATGATTATCATAATCTAACAATATTAATTTACCTCAAGCTGGAGACGCCAACCTTTCCACGACCAATCACCCTGAACGAATACACGGTTTATCCGAAAAATTCAAAATGCAATACAGTCCGTTACTAATACCAAATCACCATCCCGAGTTCAACATCGACAGGATAACTAACCTTGATATCTAACTTCTCATATAATAGACCAATTATAATTCACGTTCCCATTTCCACTAGACATCCTTAAAATCATATATATTATGATTTATCTCGGTCCAATCATAATATACGTACGATTATTCCGACAACCCATATTTCACGATACCATTGCTATATGAATCATAAATGAAATAAAAACGAAATCATTTATTAACATTATGAACTGAGCAAGCATAACTTGCCTCGGTACCGATACGATGAAGTTGTTACTAGTCCCGTCGTCTTCATCTACAAGCTCCGCAGCCCCGACTCACCGCAGCACAACAGTTAATATCAACGATCACCTAACGCAACCTAATACAATATCAATCAATGATATGTTTGATAACAATCGACAACCGGTATTATCAACCAATCAAACTGAACGGTATCTCGATCATACAAAATCAAAACATATCAACTCTTATCAATACGAATACAAGCCGAATTTCGATAATCAATAGTTCTATCAACGTCTACAACATTCTTGGTTCCGACTTCAATCTTAAATTCGGATTAACACGGCTTATTCTTGCAATTTCATAGGAATACAATTACCGGCTATCATCATGAATAATCATATACCAAAATTAACCGTAATCCTTTCAATTCACGGACATCTACCATTCAAGAATTCTTCAAGAACATGAATTAGTCCATAATCATATTTGAAGCCAACAAAACGACGTAATTGGATGTGTTCTAACATCTAATCATCATCTAATCCATAATCCAAGGCATGTATCATTTTGTTCTTCAATATACGATTCGTATAATCTCAAAATCATAACATCAACACCATAATCACCACTATACGGAGAAGAACATCAACGCTAACATCAAAATCCGAATTCAAGGAGTAGAGTTCATCAACATACCTTTTGAAGAAGAACCACAAGGATCAAACACTTCAATAATCATTAACATCTTCATATCTAAGCCTCAAATTCATGCTCTCAAGCTCCTAGCCAAGTTAAAAGTGTCTAGAATACACTTAGAAGTGAAGAAGGACGAACTGGGGTGGGAGAAATGAGTTTCCTTTCGTGAACAAATGAAAGACCAGCTCTTATTATATAAACTGCGCATCTCGTTATGTACGTTAAGTCCCAATCTTAACGTACGTAAGGCCTTTGACGTACGCTATATTCATGTATAGCGTACGTAATCGTCACCCAGAGTTAACTGTACTATTATGTACCTTGCGTTACGTACGTAATACCATCACCATAGCGTACGTAATGTAGCAGTTGACTTGCTACAGTATCAACCCATATTACGTACGTAATATGCCATGCATAGCGTACGTAACGCCGAGGTTGACTCGCCTATCCACATCCTGCGCCGAAAGCAGCCGACACCAGGTCCCACCTGCCGACCACGGCTCGATCCTGTCCGAATCCCTTCTTAACGCACGTAATGTACATTCCTTAACGTACGTTAATCCTGCTTACTTACGTACGTAAGACTCCTTACATAGCGTACGTAATGGCTTTCATACTTGGCCATTTCTGCCCCTGTCTGTCGTCTCAATAAACCGAACACATACACACGACATACCGAATACATATACTCGTTCCGATAACATTTCCATACGATATATCTGATGCACGATATCCTCAATTACAACTGTCAACCAAGTACGGCAATCATACAAATACTCATACGGTATATCCGACATCGAAAAATACACCAAGCATGTAATATCCTAGAATCAAAATAACCTCGATAGACATACTGGCACGACTGTCACGGTTTCTAAAATTATCCACTCATATCATGTCTGTCCCACTCTGTACAGTACAAGCCAGATAAAATAATGCGAAAAATTCATAGTGAAATTCTAGCATATTACATATATACCCACTTAAATAAGTTTCGTCCTCGAAACTCAACACCTGTCATAATCAGTATCTCAATCCCAAAATATCTCAAAATCACGACACCATACTCAAATAATCATCATCAAAACTGAAATGACTGAAAGAACATACTTACAGGTCCGTGAAGTCGATGATCTTCTGTGATACCAGCTTACGACTCCCATATAAAGTCTCAACACACTAACAACACATCGGCATCGAAAATACAGCAATTTGAAAATATTTCAAAAATTTTGAACCCTCCAAAATTGGTTTGACCCAAAAGTCAGAAAATCATTTTCAAAAGTCACGCTACTACCGCACCGGTAGAGCCACATAACACACACGCCCGGGTTTTACGAAACCCAAGCTCCGATACCATCTTCTGTAACACCCCCGAAACCATACGGGAATATTACAGCGCCGTGGGGCCCATATTGGAACCCACAAGGCTAAAATCATTTCCGCAACGTTTAAAAATGCCAAAAGACCCTTTTGAAGTACACACACACAGCGGATAAAAACACAGTTCAAAAAATACCGAGAGCCATTTAGAATCATACACACACAGCGGATAAAACATAATTAAATGCATTTGCAGCCGAATTAGAAAAACCAGAAAAGAATACACAATCCGAACAATCACGCCATAGCCAGTATCATCGGAAAGTTCATCCCTTCACGACCGCTACTAGCTCGAACACCGAGTACCTAACAGATAAAGCCCACGATGGGGTCAGCCATAATACTCAATAATGATAATGACCACATCACAAAAACAATTACATATCAATGTAATCACAAGGCAAGAATAAATCTAGTGTAACCTTACTGATCCATCACAATCCATATCAAATCAGTTCTTACCATAATCCACGTCCCACGTCCTTAAGTAATGAACGAACTCAAATGTAATCACCTGTATTGTATCCGAAACACTACCAAGATTGGGCCGCGCAATTGGATTCCAATACTGATAGAAACCGATATCACATGATACATCTGCAAATCAACTGTCCCGAAACAATGGCAAGTCCTGGATATCAATACAAAGCATGAATGCTCACACGATCAATAATGATAAACAATCAATGCATCAAAATGGAAATATCAATGACATGATATTTCCACACAAGATCGACAAGGATCAACCACGAACGAGAATACCATGATGTGGTAACTCCAACAAAATCAATGAAAAATCAATAACCAAGAATACTAGCAATACGGCAAATCCCAACAAGATCAATAAAAGGTCGACAACCGAGAATACCGACGACACGGTAAGGATCAACGAAGAATCAATAACTGAGAATGCCGACGACATGGTAAGGATCAATGAAGAATCAATAACCGAGAATACCGACGATACGGCAAACTCCAACAAGATCAATAAGAGTCGACAACCAGAATACCAACGGTACGATAAACTCCAATAAGAGCAATAAGGAATCGACAACCGAGAATATCGACGACATGGTAAACTCCAATAACATCAATCAAGGACTAATAACCAAGAATACCAATGGTGAGACAACTCCCAAACGGAATCAATAAGGATCAATAACGAACGAGATTACCAGTGACAGGGTGAACTCCAAACGAGATTTATAAAGGATCGATATCAATGAGTTGACCATCGATATGGTAACTCCGAACGAGATTAGTAAAGGTTCAACGGTGACAGATACACGAGAGAATAAAATCGTCAACCATATACAAATCATATATACGGGATTTCAAAGACAACCTGAATATCGAACAGACCCAATAATACATGGACTGCTAAGACTCAAGATGGACGTCACGATACGCTCGATCCGGACATATGTCTGTGCAAGCCAACCACGGGTATTGATCAATACACGTCTGGTCTCGTACCTAATCAGCCTCACAAAGTACGTCTCGTGTGCACGGTTCAATATGAGGTCGAAACCAACATATGCTACACGTGCCCGTCCCGAAAATCCTACACATGAACGATCAGAACGTATCTGACTCCAGATATGCCACGATACAACATGACAACCAATCTCGAAGAAATGCATATCCAACAAGGATCAGAAGATTTTCCAAGAGGGAAACAATAACTCGATCATGAAAGACCGACACGACCACAATGTCGTATTCCGTCAGACAACAGTTCACAACATGCTCAAAAATGCATATAATAATAGCACATAAACTCCCAAGGCAGCAGCCAATGGTCACGGAAGCATCTACTTAGGAATACTCCGGACAATATCACATAAACTCCCAAGGCAGCAGCCGAGGGTCACGGAAGCATCTACTCAGGAATACTCCGGACATAGGTGCCATTTAGGTCTTATCCCCTAACACATTTCCATTTGGGTACCATACAGGTTTTATCCCCAACACATTGGCCCCACAGATTACGGCTCAAGGAAAGAGCACGTCACAAAACGTAACAAACAAAGGTGCATATTCACCGCATGAAATATCAACACACACATGCAATAATGCAACATTATGATTATCATAATCTAACAATATTAATTTACCTCAAGCTGGAGACGCCAACCTTTCCACGACCAACCGCCCTGAACGAATACACGGTTTATCCGAAAAATCTAAAATGCAATACAGTCCGTTACTAATACCAAATCACCATCCCGAGTTCAACATCGGTAGGATAACTAACCTTGACATCTAACTTCTCATATAATAGACCAATTATAATCCACGTTCCCATTTCCACTAGACATCCTTAAAATCATATACATTATGATTTATCTCGGTCCAATCATAATATATGTACGATCATTCCGACAACCCATATTTCACGATACCATTGCTATATGAATCATAAATGAAATGAAAACAAAATCATTTATTGACATTATGAACTGAGCAAGCATAACTTGCCTCGATACCGATACGATAAAGTTGTTACTAGTCCCGTCGTCTTCATCTACAAGCTACCCAGCCCCGACTCACCACAGCACAACAGTTAATATCAACGATCACCTAACGCAACCTAATACAATATCAATCAATGATATGTTTGATAACAATCAACAACCGGTATTATCAACCAATCAAACTGAACGGTATCTCGATCATACAAAATCAAACCATATCAACTCTTATCAATACGAATACAAGCCGAATTTCGATAATCAATAGTTCTATCAACGTCTGCAACATTCTTGGTTCCGACTTCAATCTTAAATTCGGATTAACACGGCTTATTCTTGCAATTTCATAGGAATACAATTACCGGATATCATCATGAATAATCATATACCAAAATTAACCGTAATCCTTTCAATTTACGGACATATATCATTCAAGAATTCTTCAAGAACATGAATTAGTCCATAATCATATTTGAAGCCAACAAAACGACGTAATTGGATGTGTTCTAACATCTAATCATCATCTAATCCATAATCCAAGGCATGTATCATTTTGTTCTTCAATATACGATTCGTATAATCTCAAAATCATAACATCAACACCATAATCATCACTATACGGAGAAGAACATCAATGCTAACATCAAAATCCGAATTCAAGGAGTAGAGTTCATCAACATACCTTTTGAAGAAGAACCACAAGGATCAAACACTTCAATAATCATTAACATCTTCATATCTAAGCCTCAAATTCATGCTCTCAAGCTCCTAGCCAAGTTAAAAGTGTCTAGAATACACTTAGAAGTGAAGAAGGACGAACTGGGGTGGGAGAAATGAGTTTCCTTTCGTGAGCAAATGAAAGACCAGCTCTTATTATATAAACTGCGCATCTCGTTATGTACGTTAAGTCCCAATCTTAACGTACGTAAGGCCTTTGACGTACGCTATATGTCCTGTATAGCGTACGTAATCGTCATACAGGGTTAACTGTACTATTATGTACCTTGCGTTACGTACGTAATACCATCACCATAGCGTACGTAATGTAGCAGTTGACTTGCTACAGTATCTACCCATATTACGTACGTAATATGCCATGCATAGCGTACGTAACGCCGAGGTTGACTCGCCTGTCCACATCCTACGCCGAAAGCAGCCGACACCAGGTCCCACCTGCCGACCACGGCTCGATCCTATCCGAATCCCTTCTTAACACACGTAATGTACATTCCTTAACGTACGTTAATCCTGCTTACTTATGTACGTAAGACTCCTTACATAGCGTACGTAATGGCTTTCATACTTGGCCATTTCTGCCCCTATCTGTCGTCTCAATAAACCGAACACATACACACGACATACCGAATACATATACTCGTTCCGATAACATTTCCATACGATATATCTGATGCACGATATCCTCAATTACAACTGTCAACCAAGTATGGCAATCATACAAATACTCATACGGTATATCCGACATCGAAAAACACACCAAGCATGTAATATCCTAGAATCAAATAACCTCGATAGACATACTGGCACGACTGTCACGGTTTCCAAAATTATCCACTCATATCATGTCGGTCCCACTCTGTACAGTACAACCCAGATAAAATAATGTGAAAAATTCATAGTGAAAGTCTAGGATATTACATATATACCCACTTAAATAAGTTTCGTCCTCAAAACTCAATACCTGTCATAATCAGTATCTCAATCACGAAATATCTCAAAATCACGACACCATACTCAAATAATCATCATTAAAACTGAAATGACTGAAAGAACATACTTACAGGTCCGTGAAGTCGATGATCTTCCGTGATACCAGCTTACGACTCCCATACAATGTCTCAACACACTAACAACACACCGGCATCGAAAATATAGCAATTTGAAAATATTTCAAAAATTTTGAAACCTCCAAAATTGGTTTGACCCAAAAGTCAGAAAATCATTTTCAAAAGTCACGCTACTACCGCATCTAATATTGGTAACTGCATAGAACGCGTCATATATATATATATATATATATATATATCACTAGTAGAAAAAACATCAAAGACTTCGGTACGTCTCACTTCGGTAATGTATATTAGCGAAGTAAAATCAAACAACAACTTCGCTTTTCAAGTTACTGAAGTAAACAACACACATAGACTTCAGTAAATTGTACCAAACAAAAAGGCACGAGCTAGTTAGAAATTTTAAGTTCAAAAGACTTCGCTAATTTTATAATTATCAAGTAAAAAGTGTTTAATTTTATTTTTGACGCAATATTTTTACAACGGTGAAATGTTTACTTAACCTCATTTTTTTTTCGGACTCCAAAACCCTCTGTCTTCTTCACCCGCTCAATTATTTCCTCCCCAAAATTTTTCCCACTCCATTTCTTTTCACAGATCCATCGATAAAAACCTGCTACCGCTGCCGGCCCACCCCTCGTCCAACCCTTCAAAACATCCGTGACCCATAAGTGAAAAGAAAAAAGAACGAGCAGAAAAAAAAAAGAGCAGAACAAGCGACGGCGAGCGGCACTTGCAAGGCGCGCGCGGAAATTGAAGTATAACGGCGACCAGCAAGGCGAGCGGTGGTCCGACGGAAGTCTGAAGCGGCGCTTTGGTTTAGGAGGTTAGGGTTTTCTACTTTTCTTTCGGTTTGAGTTGTCTAATAATCATGGCTGTTATATAATTGTACTAGTTGGTTCGTATATTTGCTGATACTAACACGAGACAACCCTCCAGCGTCGCGGATCTCGCCCTCCACAGCCGCTCTCCTTCGCCGGCGGTTAGATTCTTACTTCCCTCGATTTTGAGTTCTGAGCGAATTTCGTGTGACCTAGGTTTTATTTTCTATTTTGCAAATCTTTGGGTGACCTAATTTTTGGTCAAAGTTCTAAGTAAGCTTCCATAATTTTGACCTAATTTGTTCTTCCTTCCAAGTGTGGTGACCTTAAACAATTGTGCATTTCTTTGTGTTGTGCTAGTTTTTCTTGTTGGGAAAAACAACTCGACATTTACAACATACATTGAGATGGTCAACTATCATTTGGTGTTTGTAACGATTCTTGCATTATGCTCGAGCAGTTATTTTTCGTCGGAAATGATGGGCGAGTCAATGAAGCAATTCCAACAAGAGCTCATCCACGTTGAAATTGAAGGTGAAAATCTTTTATTGGCACGTCATGAGGTAATTAGAATTAATGTTGGATTGCTAGATTGAATTTGCGATTATTCAGATATCCTTGGTATGTTTTTCTTTTGTGATTGCGGCTAGTTGAAATTGAGTGAGAAAGCGGTAATAGGAAGCTTTAACAGCTTGAGAAAGAGGGCTAGAAACGACCGAACCGGTGTCCCTTTACCTTTTGAGTCAATAATGAAGGATGTTGATACAAGGCCACCTTTGGTGAAAGAGGTGCATGCAACCTGTGGTGATCATGATTCGAGGGAGACGACATTATTAATGTTTCCAGGAACTGACCTCTTTGGGAGCATACCATTTCATGCTGCTCATACCATTTTAGAGGAAGGTATCATTTTATTTTTCTTTCTAGTTTTTTTAATGACGAGTTATTATGGTAACCCTCGCACAATACTCATCACTTGCAATTGCAATTAGAAGAAGGGTTTCTATTTATGCCTTTTGTACTCAGGATCTATATGTTATTAATGAGGAACCATGGTTTTAGATCGTGTTAGTGTTGAAGCCGTATCGGCCTTTTGTCTCGTCTTTCCATATTCGTCACATACTACATCCCATCATTTTGCTAGTTGCATGCTTTAGTAATCAAGTGTAATGGTGAGCAGCTCATTCTTTAATTTGTATTGCTTGGATAAGCTTGTTGATTAATACTTATAAATGGACATCCTTTTTTAAGCCTTTTCTTTCATTTATCAATATACCTTTTTACACAAAAACTTGCATGACACTTGGGATATTTTTTACAATTCTCATTGCGGTCGAGCATTTTAGATGTTTTTTGTGTGTGTTTTAATTTCTCATATATTGAGATATCCACACCTCTTTCCTATTGCATCAATTGTTCTTTGTTGATTTCTTGTGTGAGATGGTGTGATGTTCCATGTTCCACCGACTGTTGACACTTTCTACGTCCCAGTTTCTCATGTAGCTGTGCTTACTACATCTTTGAATTCCTAGTGCTGACATTTTCCTGGACGCATTACAGTTTATTTGACGTGCAACTACGATATTGCAGTCTAAGGAACAATGTGAGTATCTGATAAATCTTGCTAGATCACACATGGTTAAATCAACGGTGGTTGATAGCAAGACCGACAAAGAGTATAGATAGCGAGTTTGTTCCTTCGATGCATCTCCGATGCTTTTTGTTTTATTATTTCATCTTATGGAAGAAGAATTTGCATTAAAATTACATTGCTTTGTATTATTATTCTTGTCATTGATGAAGAAACACCATCTTTTCGAGTGCAATGTTCTTGAGGAGAGGTCGGGATAAAGTCATCAAGGACATCGAGAAAAGAATAGCACGCATTTATACCGTAGTATGGGATGAACTTACTCAAATAGTAATCATGCTCTTGTCCTTGCCTATTCTTTTATGTCTTTCTATAAGTTACGCATGAACACGATGGACGAAAGAGTATTTATTCACTCATGTGAAGTTGTCGTGTGGTAAATATATAATATTCCACGCAAGTTTGCTGATTAGTGATTACAGTATTGACACGGGAAGGAGAGGGAAAATAACCCTATTAAATTATGTAAAAATTATTCACCGTGGAGTTGATATATTGGCTCTTAATTATGCTAAACAGGAAATGTCAATTGGAGTTGAACTACCGTCAATATTTTTATGATTTTTCGTAGGGGGTAGAGGGTATGAAACTTTTTGCTTATGAAGGGGAATATGAGATATGCGGTCAAAACCTTTTTTACGTAATTTTGAGTTCTCTCTGTCTTTTTGGTAAATACCTTGAACCTCATGGGTGATTTTTGTAATTATCAAATTTTAGTTTATAAAATACTTTTCTCTATACACATGACTAACATTGCAACTTAAGAATCTTTTTGTTGCTGCGGTCATTTGTGTCACCTGAGTACTTTTGCGACCTTCGGGTTTGGATCGAAAAGCAGTATATAAATGTGCTTCTGGTTTTTTTGTCCTAGGTAATGTTCAAAAGCTAATAATCTATATTGTATTGTAGATGATGAAAGTAAGCATCATAACAATCCTACCTTTTTCACAGAATGGCTTCTGCCACGGTTGAGATTCTCAGACAGATTAACGAGATTGTTGTTACTTTTTTTTTACGGGATGGTCTCTTGGTTATTTTATGAGCAGGCGGGACTCTATTATGGATCGATTCTTAGAAGCGGCAGGATGGTCTCTTGGTTTTTTCTATGTGTATGTTGAGTTGTTGGTTTTAAATTTTTGTTTATTCGGGATGAATCAAGCGTCGCGACTTTCGAATCCGTGAAGAAGATTGTGAATGGAGGTGGCGGCACATCGGTTGATCTCATCAAACAAGCAAACTATTAATGAAAGATAAATCTATTCATAAAGCCCCATCAATGCCTGGTCATCAGTTCTACAAGTACCCTAAAATTTCAATATTTTCCATCCCTGAATGGTTTTTAATTCGATATTACCTTTACTTTTAAAAATATAAACTACGAGCATTTAAGTATGGTTATGTTTGAGGTGATGGATCCTAATTTTATGTTTGATGTTAACTTAATAACATATATTTTTCCATAATTCTGAGGAATTGAAATGCTTTCTCTTGGTTCATTCAAAAGTGTGGCATTCTATTGGTGAGGATTTCTTTTCGGTCTTTCCATTTTTTCAAACACGGGATTTTTAATGATAACATGATCTAATATGCAGGTTGGACTTTTTTCCTATGATATGTTATGGGTGTTTTTTTACACCGGTAATGGTCGATTCGCCAAATCTTTTGATGCTCCTATTATTAAGGTAGTGTATGAATTTTTCTTTAAAATGGGCTGTTCATGTACCATATTTTGAGATTCTTTATCAGTCTCACACAATGTTTTTAATCCATATCCGACTTATTTTCCCAACAAGAGTTG
Source organism: Orobanche coerulescens (assembly GCA_033398695.1). Classification (NCBI taxonomy): domain Eukaryota; kingdom Viridiplantae; phylum Streptophyta; class Magnoliopsida; order Lamiales; family Orobanchaceae; genus Orobanche; species Orobanche coerulescens. Next base: position 79,311,083 of record CM065818.1, on the reverse strand, counting down.
TTGCACGTCCATATTCTATGCTTGGTTTAGGCGACTTTGTAATTCCAGTGTATGGCATTCTTAGTGGGCAAGATACACCTATTACTACTTGATGATTGTGTTTTGGCCGTTTATAAGGAAATTTTATCAATTTATAACTTTATCAATTTTTGTAAGTTGTATTTGCATATATTTATGTTAGCCAACAGGAATTTTGTAGCTTTGGCTTTGAGGTTTGATGTATCAAAAGGGAGTAAGAGCAATCATTTTAAAAGTGCTTTTTAGGTGAATGGGTGGTTTTTGCTATTGGACACGGCGTATGAGTAAGGTTTTGATGAGCGATGGGTGCCTCACCCGGATGTGTATGTTGTGACTACACCACTCAACTAAAGTAGGTTTTACATGTGCCGATTGAGTATTTCGAGTAACTTGATCATTACACATGCAACTAATCGTTTATGAGCTTTAAAATTCGCTAATCTTGCGCTTTCTTTAGTATATATATTTTCACTTTATAATGGTGACTTACGTAACAAGTAAAAAATTAAGTTCGCGTACTTTGTTGTTTCTGCGTAAGATGCATCCAAAAATGTCTAAATAAGTAGATCGAAACATCCCATGATTGCCCCTTAATGCCTATTTATTTGTTGGTTCGGGCAAATGAAAGATTTCAACCCGGGAATGACTATGCTACCTCATGAACAAGTTACTTCAAGTTATTACGACTACAAAGAAGGTGCAATTAATTCGTTGGTGGAAGTTTATTTGATGTTGGCATATTATAGTTATGCCCAATGCAAACTTGTGAATCACGCGAATCGAATATTTGGCATTTTTGTACGACAATCCGCCGTTTATATATGAAATTGTGGTTTATTACTATTATCAATGCTTATGATCTTGTGTTATTGAATTGGGATCTTGTGATTTGAGTTTGTTGGATTTTTAATGAGGTTGATTGATGTATTTGAGGTTGTGTTGTTGAGATCTTGTGAATTGAGGTTTTTATTGGATGGATCATGTTTTTGTACAACAGGATTCTATATTTACAAATTGAAAAGAAATATGCAATGTGGTTATTTACTTCGGATAAAAAACGAAGTCAGAGATATATAATTAGCGACACAAAATAGAATAAGCGAAATATACACTTCAGCGATTATAAAATAAGTGAAGTGGAAGGATCTTTTTTACTTCGCAAACCCCCATATCTGGGTTTTAAAAACCGAGATAGACTTCGGTTATTACGATATTAGACTTCGTCTAATAAGCGAAGTCTAAAGTATACCTTTAACTACACGAACATAGACTTCGGTAATTATAACATTTTTACTTCGGATATTATCCGAAGTCTTTGACGTTTATTCTTATAGTGTATATATATATATTAACACACATACAAACACATAAACACACTCACACAAAGATACACGCACACGCAATCAGCCCTACACACACATACAGAACACATATATAATATATATATATATATATATATATAGCAAACACAACAGACACCCAGAAAGACAGACGCACACCAACACACACACAACGCAGACATGTACACACGCAAACACAGAGACATATACACACACATACCTGTACATAGACCCGACAATTTACCACACGACACGAAAACACGACACGAAAACGACACGAAAATTTAGTGTTTGAGTTTGCATTTTGAGTACACGACACGAAAATACACGAACACGAAAGTACACGACTGAGATTTAGTGTCGGTTTTGTGTTTACCCTTTGAGTACACGACACGACACGAGGTACACGATATAATAAATAAATAAATAAATATAATATTTTATATTTAATTTAATAAAAATATATATTTTATGAATTCTTTATACTAAACTTTAAAATTTGAAAATATAATGTGAATTTTCATAAATTTTGTGTAAACATTCGTGTTTTCGTTGCCATTCCTTTCATTTCGTCTACTAAAACCTATAAAAATAATATTATAATATTAAAATTATTATTTTTTATAATATTTTAATATTTATTTTATATTATGTGCCTGACACGAAAACACGACACGAAACGACACGAATTTGCGCGGTACACGACACGACACGACACGAATTCATTTAGTGTCGTGTATGAGTTTGAACTTTTGCTACACGAAACATGAAAGTACACGACACGAAAATACACGACACGAACGAATTGCCAGGTCTACCTGTACACACAAGCATACAAATACACACACACACAATCCGACAGAAAACCACCACCCCCTTACATGACCAAAACCTGGATCTTCGACAATTCGACCCGCCTGAACTCGTCCAGCTCCAACTCAGATCCGGCCATGACCGGAGCTCACCTAACTCCAGCCCGCCTGCAATTCTTCGCCGGAAGTTTCGCCGCGCCTCCGTTCACCCCGTACATCAGATCTAAAGCCATCCGGTTGGCGGAAAACTCAACTCAGGTAGCTGAATTCTATCAAAAGCCATCTCCGGTTATCGAAAATCTGGCTCACTGGAACACCACTAACCAACATCTGATATGAAAATAAAGTCCGTCGCTAGAGACTATGAAGAAAACTGGCTGCCGATTATTCAGCTTCACCTCGTCGGAAAATCAAGGCTTGAACTGTAATATCCGTACTTTTATACTTTTGGTAATTTTCACTTTTAGTGCTTTTCCATTTTTGGAGACTCGCTTGTGATCATTTCGATATTTTGAAACTATACGATTCTGCACTTTTTGCTATTTGTACGAGTTTCGAGGCCATTTTAATTGAATCCGTGAAATATTGCGACTTTTCCGCTTGTTGATTTGATTTCGGTATATGTTGATTGAAACTGTTCGATATTTCGATATTTCTACAAGCTCGTTTAATATTTACAGACTTGTTGTGAGCTTTGGTATTACTGTTCGATCTCGAATCATGCTTTTCGACATTTTGGGCCATTTTATAATTTCGCAAAGTTTTGGGCGTGTGATTTCTTATTCATTTTTCTGTATCTTTGGATGGTCAGAATCACGTGTTTGTTTAGCGCTTGGATTCGTATTTTGGTTCTCTTCGTAATTGCTTCGACGAATGTTGTTAATCTTCGAGCTCTGTGTGGTCCGCAACTTGTTCGGACTGATCAGGCTGCACAGCTAAACTGCTGTGCAGAAGTCTTAGAGCACACTAAAGTATAGTAATAGCGCACGCTAGTGTGTATAATTAGTGCACGCTATCGAATCTATTAACATACGATAACTGGTATGGACAAAAGGAAGGTTATGTCCTTAAATGTATTACCTTGTTAGCGCACATTAAGTCATGATTAACGTATGCTAACTGGTGTGGACAGAAGGGTTTGTCCTTCACTGGATTGCCTCCTTAGAGCATGCTATGTATAGCCTTAGCATACATTAACGGGTTCTCGCAAAACATCCAGTTTGTTTTCTGGCTCGTTAGTGCACGATAATTTGGGGAGCTAGCGTGCGCTAACTGAGTCCACCATATAAGGGTAGACAGCCGTGTTTTTAGCCATTTTTCTTCCCATTCCATCCCTACCAATGAGAGGACGTGAGAGAGGTGATCTTGTGGTGATTCGGTGCAACCTTACATCATCTATCACCATTTTTGGTCTGATAACAAAGATTATACAACATCTAATCCGTTTCTTCTTTCCAAATCGAGGTAAATTCCTTAGAACCCTAGTTCGGGGAATTTTTGGGGGTTTCTTAGATTCATCCGTTGAATTCGTTTTGAATCTTGAAATCCTTGAGATTATTAAGTAATTACTCTGTACCCACTTTTCCGTTACGATTATACGAATGTTTCTGTGTATTACCTGGAATTGAGAGGGTTTGGATGATTTCCAACCTCTATATGAATATTCTTAAAGAATTATGAATCGTAGGCGGGGTTTTGGGAGTTCATTCTTGTGCATTATGTACTAATTGTTGATTATCGTATTCCTTGCGAATCATTTAGGGCTGGAAGTGCATTCCTGGACCAATCGAGCTTGAATACCTTTTCCCTTCGATTTAATATGTCTCAAAGGCAAGTATATATTTGTGATTGTATTTTATTGACTTTGAAAGTAAAGTATGTGTGATGTGATGATTATATATTCACTCTGGGATGGGCCGACGGGTCCTCTAAGGGGTCATTGCTTTTGGTGCGTTCCATTGAATATTTTTGGATTAACCACTCTCGGACGGACTGACGGGCCCTTTGAGGTGTCACTGCTTCTGTACGATCCATGGTTAATCACGTATATGATTGAAACGATATGAGATTTAGTTATTCCAAAATACTAGTCTTGAGTTTGATGAAATGAGGTTATGTTTACTTTATCGTTCAAGAACTATTATGTCTAGCTATTCCATGGATAACCTCATTCAGGGGAAATATGTTTAATGTATATCAGGTTCCAGAGGATCAGACAAGCGAGTACCGGGTCGGTGCGAAGATGATGGGCAAGAGTGATGTTGTGTCATTTCATTTTCCGTACTATTTATGTCCTCCATCTAAGATGTTGTATCTTTCATGAATTTTAGTACTTGAGTACTATGGGATGTTATTCTTGTTGTTTTGCTTGTATTGTTCTAGGACTAATTGCCAATGACTTTTATCCTATCAAACTTGACTATTACTTTGGACGTCAATTCTTAACATCTTTCGTTTGATTATATCTTGACCTTGTCGGTCAAAGTTCATGGTTACGTGTATGTATATCCTTGTGGGTCCCATGTAGGGGCTCACGGTGCTATAATATACCCTAAATATTTTGGGGGTATTACAGAATATGGTATCAGAGCTTAAGTTTATGGATATCTAGGCTGTCGGTCTCTTTGGGTCGAATTAAGTCATCATTTGTATACAGTATCACTACATTGCCATCATCTCAGTATGACTGGTGCTCGTAAGTTATCCTTATCTCTATTCTCTCTTCTTTTATGTATCGTTTTGAATTTGAACCTTTGGGAATTGATCACCTCGATTGTGAGTAATTTGAATTGTACTCACGAATAATCTCACTGTTCCTCATAATGTCTGCGGGTAGGGGGTGCCGACACGGACGTGGGCGTGGCGCAACCGGTTGGGAAGACATGTCCTTCAGCACTGATGTTGGTTCGACCACTCCTACGTTATCGAAGTCAGTGCATCCTAGTACATATGGTCGGCAGGACCAGTCGGACGGCCAAGGAAATAATGTGAATGCCGGTTTTGCGAACATTCTTTAGCAGGTGGCAAATCAAATGGCTCTCTTGACCCTGACAATTTAAAAGAATAATACAAACCCGATGACTAATGTGGGTTTGGAAAGATTGCTCCAGGATATAGTCCGTATGCATCCTCCATAGTTTATTGGTGCTACTGATCTGACCAATTGGGTTAGGGATGGAAAAAGGTTTTTAAGCAGTCGGTTGTCCCGAGGCAAGGAGAGTACCCCTGGCTCAATATTTCCTTGCGAAGGAAGCTGCGACTTGGTGGCAAGCAGTTAAGCCCCAAGGTCATGCTGCTTCTTGGGATGAGTTCAATAACCTGATGGAGGCCGAGTTTTGTACTTGGCTAGTTTAAGAGAGCAGAATCCAGGCCTTTTTTGAGGCTAAGCCACAAGATATCCCAATTTCACAAGCAATAGTTGAGTACAACCAGCAGTTAGTCTATGTGAAGAATCAGGTGCGCGATGAGCATGATAAGATCCGCCATTTTGATATGCGGATGAAGACAGAGATAAGGCACTATATGGTTAGGTTAGCCTGCACCACACTAAGAGAGTTTCAAGATAAGGCAATGGCCTACGACTTGTTGAGTTTGGCGACTGAGAAAGCTACCGAACAGAAGAAACAGAAAACCACTGGGAACTTTTCTGGTAACAAGGGTGGTAAGTTTCAGATATCCCATTCAGTTAATCATCCAGTCGGGAAGCCATCACATCCTTTTAGGGGGGAAGGGTTTTAATTCTGCTCTGGACGCCTTGACTCGCGAGGTGACATGCTTTAATTGCAACCATACTGGTCACATCAATCACGAGTACCATTTTTCACCTCTGAGATGTAACACTTGCGATCATATGGGTCACAGAGCGATTTATTGCACTGGAGGGGATAATATCTTTGATACTCAAGCTTTTGCACTAGTACTTAGAGAGCCGACTGTGAATCAGCAGAAGTCATCTAGCCAGCCACAGCAGCGTTTCGTTAGAGTCCGGGTACGGGGTTAGTCCATTGGGGAGGAAGATTCTTGTGCTGGTTTGATACACCTACAAATTTACGAAATGCAACGAGTGTATGATCCCAATGCGGCGGTGTCCTCAGGTACCATTCGTATTTTATCTCATCCACTTCGACTTCTATTTGATTATGGTGCTACACATTCTTTCATTTCCTTTAATTGTGTACGTCGTTTGAGTATTCATTGCATAACTTCTTGTGAGCCTTTTATTATGAGACTACCTAGTAGGGATAGAATCATGGGTAATCGTGAGATTAGAAATTATCCAGTGAGTATAGCAGGATTTTATTTGTCCTCGATGGTGATTGGCTCGAGATCCATAGAGCGATTATGAATTATTGCACTAAGGTTATCACTATGATGACTTACGATGGTTCCGAGTACTCTTTTGTGGGCACTAAACTAGATAAGCATAAATTGCTTATTAGTGCCATGAAGGCCGTGAAACTCCTGGATAAGGGTTGCATGGGCTATTGGTGTTATGCTTTGAAAACATAGGAGGCCGAATTGACTTATACTCGATCCTAATCGTTAATGAGTATCCAGATATTTTTCCAGATGATCTTCCCGAATTACCGCCGGATAGAGAGATAGAATTTTTTGTTGAACTAGAGCTTCATGCGGCACCGATTTCTAAGGCGCCTTATCGCATGGCACCTTCCGAGATGCAAGAGTTGAAGAATCAGTTGGGAGAGTTGTTGGAGAAGGGGTACATTAGACCGAGCATTTCTCTTTGGGGCACACCGGTCCTATTTGTGAGGAAGAAGGATGGTTCATTGCGTTTATGCGTCGACTACCGCGAGCCAAATAAAGTGACCATAAAGAACAAGTATCTATTACCTTGTATAGATGACTTGTTTGATCACTTTCAGGGACCTAAAGTATTCTCAAAGAGCGATTTGAGATCAGGATACTATCAGCTTCGAGTGAAAGAGTCCGATGTTCCGAAGACCACTTTTTGAACGAGATACGGACATTATGAGTTTGTGGTCATGCCTTTCGGTGTGATCAATGGTCCAGTAGTGTTCATCCAGTTGATGAATAAGACATTTATCGAGTACCTTGATAAATGTGTGATCGTCTTGATTGATGATATTCTGATTTAATCTCGAGATGAAGAGGAGCATGCCCAGCACTTGCATTTAATATTATACACTTTGAGAGCTCATAACCTTTATGCGAAGTTCTCAAAATATGAATTCTGGCTAAAGGAGGTTATGTTTCTCGGCCATGTGATCTCTGTCGAAGGAGTTTGTGGGGACCCACAAAAGATTGAAGCAGTTTTGGATTGGACACCACCTAAAAAAGTAAAGGAAGTTCGTAGCTTTTTAGGTCTTGCGGGGTACTATCGTTGGTTTGTCGGGGGCTTCTCTAAACTTGCTCGACCACTTACACTATTACTCCAGAAGACAGAAAAGTTTGTTTGGACTATTGAGAGACAGCAAAGCATTGATGAACTGAAGAATCGATTGATGTTAGCGTCGATTTTGGCTTTACCGGAAGGTAATGAGGGGTTCAGGGACTCAGGTGTGTGCTTGTGCAACACGATAAGACAATAGCATTTGCGTCGACAGTTGAAGACCTATGGAATGAATTATCCTACTCACGACTTAGAATTGGCAGCAGTCGTGTTTGCACTGAAGATTTGGCGACATTATTTGTATGGCTCTCCATGTCCGATCGACACAAATCACAAGAGTTTGAAATATATTTTAGTAAAAAAGAGTTAAATATGAGGCAGCGCCGTTAGTCGGAATTGATAAAGGATTATGACTTAGAAATCCTTTACTATCTCGAAAAATCTAATGTCATCGCAAATGCGTTGAGACGGAAGTCGGCATCACTCCAGATGCTCGAAGTCCTTACACCTCAAGAAAATATTCGGCAAGAATTGATCAAATAGGGAATAGAAGTTTGGCTTCAGAGAGTACAAGGACAGTTGTGTACCCTCGGAATTACTTCGTATTTGGCCCATGACATCAAAGGAAAGCAGTAGAGTGACCCGATGATTACTCAACTAAAGTAAGATGTAATTAAAGGCAAGGCCCCTAGTTTTATGGTCCATGAGGACAATATTTTGAGATTCCAGGACAGACTTTGTGTTCCGAATGACATAGAGTTGAGGCAAAAGATACTTCAAGAGGCTCATGCTAGGCCTTTACTACTCTATCCATTCTAGTACGAGTAAGATGTACAAAGATTTGGAGCAAATTTTTTGGTGGAATAATATGATGAAGGATGCCACAAAGTTTGTTTTGCAGTGTTTGACTTGCCAACAAGTCAAAATCGGGCATCAATGACCAGTGGGGTTGCTGAAGCGACTTTCTATTCCCGAGTGGATGTGGGAAGACATCTCCATAGACTTTATCATTGGAATGCCTAGGACTAAAGCTTAAATGAATATGATTTGTGTAATTGTCGAACGATTAACCAAGTCAGCACATTTTCTTGGTATTAAGGATATTTTGGGACCAGAGAAGCTGGTTCGAATAATTATAGCAGAGATTGTTATATTTCACGGTACACTTAAAACTATCGTATCCGATCAAGATGGCCATTTTTTGTCATATTCTTGGCAGACGGTCCATCAAGCCTTGGGTACCGAGTTGAAGTTGAGCACATCTTTTCATCCACAGTCAAACGGTCAGACCGAGCGAATGATTCAGACGTTAGAGGACATGTTGTGGGCATGTGCCCTAGACTGGAGCAGTGATTGGGAAATATATTTGTTGTTAATCGAGTTTACTTATAGAAATAGTTGGCATGCATCGATCAAAATGTCGCCTTTAGAGGCACTTTTATGGTAGGCGGTGTAGGTCGCCATTATGTTGGGATGAGGCCTCAGAATTAATTGGAATGGAACCGGATATGTTGATGAAAACTAAGAAGAAGATTTCTATCATTCGTGACTGATTGTTAACTGCCCAGAGTCGACAGAAATCATATGCTGATATTCGCCGTCGACCCATGGCATTCGAAGTAGGGGATCATGTTCTGCTCAGGTGTCGCCGACGAAAGGAGTCTTCGATTTTTAGAAGAAAGGAAAACTTAGTCTGAGGTATATCAAATAGTTTGAGATTTTAGACATAGATAGAGATAGCTTATCGCTTGGCATTACCTCCATCTTTGAGTCACGTCCGTAATGTTTTCATATTTCCCAATTGAGAAAATATGTACCAGATCCGAGCCATATTATCGACTATGGTGAGATCAATGTAGCCGAAGATATTACCTTTGAAGAAAGACCGATGAAGATCCTTGAGCATGACGAGAAACAACTAAGGCACAAAGTCATTCCGTTAGCCAAAGTACAATGGTCGAGGCATGGAGTCGAAAAAGAAACTTGGGAGATGGAGAGAAAATACGTGCGAGATACCTCGAACTTTTTGTTTCTCAAGTTTTGGTACGAAACTTTCTTTTAGAGGGGAGAATATAATATCAATACTTTTCTACTTTTGGTAATTTTCATTTTTAGTGCTTTTTCATTTTGGACGACTCACTTGTGATCATTTCAATATTTTGAAACTATCTCATTTTGCACTTTTTGCTATTTAAACGATTTTCGAGGCTGTTTTATTTGAATCCATGAAATATTGCGACTTTTCCGCTTGTGGGTTCTATTTCGGTAAATCTTGATTGAAACTGTCGTTTCAATGTTTCTACAAGATAGTTTAATATTTCCATACCTGTTATGAGCTTTGGTATTATTGTTCGACCTCGAATCGTGTTTTACGGATATTTTGAGCCATTTTGTAATTTTCCAAAGTTTTGGGCGTGTCATTTCGTATTCGTTTTTCCATATCTTAGGATGGTTGGAATCACTTGTTTGTTTAGTACTTGGGTTCGTATTTTGGTGCTCTTCGTAAGCGCTTCATTGGATGTTGTTAATTTGAGCTCTGTGCCATCCGGAACTTATTCGGACTGACCGGGCTGCACACTAAACTGCTGTGTGGAAGCCTTAGCGCATGCTAAAGTATAGTAAGACCGCACGCTACTGTGTATAATTAGTGCACGCTATCGAAGCTATTAACGTACGCTAACTGGTATGGATAGAAGGAAGGTTTCGTCCTTCATTGTATTGCCTCGTTAGCGCACGTTAAGTCATGATTAGCGTACGCTAACTGGTATGGACAGAAAGGTATATCCTTCACTAGACTGCCTCCTTAGCGCAGCTATGTATAGCCTCAGCGTATGCTAATAGGTTGTCGCAGAACGGCCAGTTTTCAGGCTCGTTAGCGCAGGCTTATTTGGGGAGCTAGTGCATGCTAACTGAGTCTACTGTTGAAATATATTGTATTGCCACTTGATAGTGGGATAATATCGCAGAGTAGAGTTTTCATATTCTTTTGCATTTGTGGAAACGTAATTAAATAGCGGAAGATAAATGACACAAGATTTATAGAGGTTCGGCCAATAATGCCTACGTCCTTTCTTCGTATCTTTTTTTTTAGGCTTAAGATCAACCTCTACACCTCGTCTTCTATCGGTCCGAATGATATAGTTACAATATTATCTTCAATTGGTCCAAGATAAACCGTTATGCTCTTATCTTTTTGTCGGTCCAAGCTAAACCATTTTACTTTTCTATCGGACAAGGAATCGACCTATCTAGCTTTCAATTGGTATTAGACAAACCTCACTTGGATTTAGATATTGATTCTAACAATGCCAGATCAACGATCCTAATAACACCGAATCAAATCTTCAACCTTTCTTTCCTCTCGTGTATGGTTTAGTGTATGAACACTCAAAATCTTTTGAATTAAGCACAAATACAATAACAATAATGTATACAATGATAATAAGTATGTATATAAGTTCCTTGAAGTTGTTGTTCGGAATGATTCCAAATTCCTTGGGATTTATAGGCATAAAGCCTCAACTAGCCATTGCTGGCTGTCTTCATTAGCGTGCACTATTCCATATCTTACGTGTGCTAATATCCTCTAGTGTATGTAATATCCACCTGTAGCGTACCTTAACTGTTGATCAGTTGAGTCCAGTAGATTCCGACTCTATCTTTAGCGTGCGTTAGTAACCTTCGTAGCACGCGTTAATGTTTTGTCATTGCTTGCACCATAAATGACCGTTTGTGATATTTGACTTCTCTTGAATCACTCCAACGAACATAATTCAAACTTAGTGTTCAAACTTCAATTTTTAGATTCTTTGACCATACGCGTGATCTCCATGTTGAAAGTCTTCACAATGGATTTATTCATTCGTTAGCGTGCATTAGCTTCACTCTTAGCGTGCGCTAACTCGGTCATTTAGCATGTGCTAGCTTATGTTCTAGCGTGCGTTATTATTCATGCTGAATCTTCATTGTCTTCCGCTGGGTTTCTATTACGTACGTTATATGTATTGTGTAGCGTACGTTAAGCTTGTTTTTGCTTCAAAACACAGTTCTTTTGTCAAGCTCATTCGTCTTCGACATCTTGTTGTTTCAATGTTGTTTCCTTTGTTGTTTTGGTTTGATTCCATCAACTTATCATCAAAATCATTAATCTGGAATAAATTATTCCAACAATCTCCTCCTTTTTGATGATAACAAAACAACAATCAATTGACGCGATACCTATAAAATATAAAATATATACAGATCATGTAACACCCCGAGATATTCGGAATAATTACAGTGCTGTAAATCCTTTATATAAGAATTTACAAGGCTAATATGAGAAATATGAAAATAATACAATAGTACCATTAAAGTTTAGAATACAAAACCAGTTCAAATGAGTCCATTATTACAAGCGTCTCAAAACATCAATAAGACACGCGTACTCGAGTACTGAAAATAAACCAGAAAGACAAGGCAACAACAATTAATATCACTGAGCCCATTCGTTGCCATGTCGTTACTATGGCTGCTTCTCCACTCCTTGGCTACCTGAACATCAAAAAAAATGTCCACCCCCGAAGGTGTTATCAAAACGATGCTAGTACAAGTATCATAATACACAAGTCGGATATGCAACAACAATGCATAATAAAATGCACAATACGGACTTCCGTTACAGGAATCCAACAATGCGAATCCACATGATTCCATCAACACAACATGGGTATTCCAACGATCCAGCGCCCTCAACATAGATCCCAAGATGATCCCGTCGGACCAACACGAGGTGGAAAACCCGTCCAATGATCCAGCGCCCTCAGCATAGATCCCAAGATGATCCCGTCGGACCAACACGAGGTGGACATCCGATCCGGCGCCCTTAGCATAGATCGCTCGATCCTTTCGGATCAATCACAACATACAGAAACACAACTATGCATACATATATGCAAAATCGCTATGTCCATCAACATGAACATACGAGTAATCGATAACGAATATCATGATAATTCAACGAAAATAATCTCATGTTCAACAACATGAACAAACAGTATGCATGATCAAAATCACCAATATTAACAAATTTCCAAATACAATACTTGCCTCAAAGATTTAAATACTCCAATGAATGTCAACGCATCTGAAGGTCGCCGCCCCTCGATCGATCACCTTGTACAAGGGAAATAACAAGGAATTCAACAAACCTCTCGAAACTAATGCACGAGCACCAAATGCCCTAAGTTATAATCGAGTTATCATTAATGAACGGCCGGTTCTCGGTTATACTTCCCGACGAACACTAGGTTTGGAAAAATGGCATGCAAATTCAAGAGATCATAATGGGGCACAATGCCGTTGTCTACAATTCCAAGGATATTCATCATACCATTAAACTCCATACTTTAATTCCGATTATCAACTCAAATGCTCGATTTGGTTGTCTCAATGATATATAGCGAGATAATCACGTTCAACCTTGTTCTAGGTTAATTCACCCCTACGATTCATGTTCTTCCGCGAGTAGTTCTTCTTATCAAGTTCTCCATTCAAAATGATTGTCCCAAATATCCTACCTAGTTCCAATCATCCATATGTAGATTAACAAGGAATTCTTTTTAAGGCAAGAATTATAATTGAACTCTCTCCACATTCACCTTCTTGAATTTATCTTACATAGGGGGTAAGCCTTAACAAGTTGCTCATCAAAAGAGTGTTTCGAAAGCATCATCAAGGCGTGTTCATCTCAGAAAACTCCATTCTTATAATTGGTAAAGATCATGGCTCAACTAATAACAACGGAAACCTTAATTCACCCAATATAATCCTCCTAAACATGGTGTTGGATTCACTACGACATAACGAGTTCAATAATCTCTGTAAAAAGCTCATAATATAACTAAGAACATAATCTCCATCTTGGTGTAGAGTTAACTTACCTCAAAGAAGAGAAGAACAATAAATACTTGAAGAAACTCTTCACCGGAAGCTTGAACACCAATCCACAAGGTATATGATTCTTAAAAATCGGGCTAAGATGATGACATGATGGATATATGATGCTGGGTACTCTTCAGATTACGAAAATCGGCCAAGGAGTGAGGAAGAAATGAAATGGGGGTTGAGGTCTATAAATAGATTTCTAACCATTACGTACGTTCCAATACTCCATTACGCACGTAATGTCCTTAGCGTACGCTATACTCAAATATTAGCGTACGTTAACGTCTGGCCAGAGCTCACTGACCTGATTCTGGCATGAGCTTACGTACGTTATCACTGTGGTTTACGTATGTAACACCATGCACTTAGCATGCGTTAACACTCCACCTTAACATACGCTAAGCCCATTTGACTTGCTTATCTGTAAAACCATACAGGTTCATGAGAGCAATCTCCATGAATCTTCATCGGGTCCCCACACGCAAACCCTTGTCTGATCTCAAATTGACTGACCCTGTAACACACCAGCTCTAACGTAAATTATATTAAACATGTAGCGTACGTTATGCTCATGTTTTAGTGTGTGTAATGACGTGCAGAGTCATGCATGCATGAATGTTTGGAAATATAAAAACGTAGGGATACAAATACGGGAAACCAATCTACGATTAAATACGTCACAGAGTCGAAACTTACAAGATCAAATACAGGATAAATAAAAAATAATTATCCGGGCATTACATACTACCCCTCTAAAAAGAAGTTTCGGCCCGAAACTTAGAACGAAAATAATTTCGGGTATCTCGACTTCATACTATCTTCAGTCTCCCAAGTGGCTTCTTCAACTCCATGTCGAGACCACTGAACTTTAACTAAGAAGATTGGTTTATTTATCAATTGCTTGACTCGGCTCTCGAGTATCTTGATTGGCTTTTCATCGAATGTACCATCATTAGCCACTTCAATCTCACCAAAATCAATTATATGACTAGGATTCGGTACATATTTCCGCAATTGGGATATGTGGAATACATTATGAACGTGACTCAGTGATGGCGGTAAGGCCAACCTGTACGCCAACTCCCCAACTCTCTCGAGGATCTCAAATGGTCTGATATATCTCGGATTCAGCTTTCCTTTCCTCCCAAAACGAAAAATTCCCCGAGTAGGAGAAACTTTCAATAGTACATGGTCCCCAATCTCAAACTCCAACGGGTGTTGGCGCACAACTGCATAAGACTTCTGTCGACTCTGGGCAGTTAACAACCTTTCATGAATCAGAGCTACCTTCTCTTGAGTCTGAACTATCAGCTCTGGTTCCGTCCCGATCAAGTCAGAAGAATCATCCCAACACAGGGGCGATCTGCATCTTCTCCCATAAAACGCTTCAAACGGTGCCATCTTAATGGAAGCATGCCAACTATTGTTGTAGGTGAATTCAATCAACGGAAAATGAACCTCCCAGTCGGTTGACCAATCTAAGGCTCAAGCTCTTAGCATATCTTCTAATGTGTGTATAGTCCTTTCGGACTATCCCTCCATCTGAGGATGATAAGCCGTGCTAAAGTTCAGCTCGGTTCCCAAGTCCTTATGAACTGTCTTCCAAAATTGCGACACAAAGCGACCATTCCGATCCGAAATAATGGTCTTCGGTGTACCATGCAATCGGACTATTTCTGGAATAAACACTCATGCTAACTTCTTGGGTCCCCAAGTGTCTTTAATACCCAGGAAATGAGTCAACTTGGTCAGTTGATCAATTATTACCCAAATCATGTTCATTCCCGTCTTGGTCCTTGGCATATTGGTGATGAAGTCCATCGATATATCCTCCCACTTCAACTCAGGAATCAGAAATGGCTTCAACATTCTGGCAGGCCGCTGATGTTCAATCTTAACCTGTTGACAAGTTAAACACTTTGAAATGTACTCCGCTACGTCTTTCTTTATATTTCCCCACCAGAAATTTTGTTTTAGATCGTTATACATCTTACTGGTGCCCGGGTGAATAGAATAGGGTGCGCTGTGAGCTTTCTTCATGATCGCCTGCTTTAAAACATCATCATCGGGGACACAAATTCGACTTTAAAATCTGAGAACCCCATCATCCTGTATCACGAATCCTGGGGCCTTCCCTTTGTCTACTTCATCACGTAACCTAATAATTAGAGAATCATCCAACTGCTTAGATTTGATTTCTTCGATTAACGATGAAGTTAGTTCCATCATACACAGTTGCCCTTTGACTCCTTCTGACCATACTTCAATTCCTTCGCGAATCAGTTCTCGTTGAATGCTGGTTTGGGACGTAAGCGCTTCCAACACTCAAAGAGAAACAGGTTTGCGGCTCAGTGCATCAGCTACCACGTTCGCTTTGCCTGGATGGTAAAGAATTTCTAGGTCGTAATCTTTGATCAATGCCAACCACCCCCTCTGCCTCAAGTTTAATTCCTTCTGACTGAAAATGTACTTGAGGCTCTTATGATCTATGAAGATCTGACAATGAGTGTCGTACAAATAATGTCGCCAAATCTTCAGGGCAAAGACTACAACTGCTAACTCTAAATCATGAGTCGGGTAGTGAACCTCGTACGGTTTCAACTGTCGACAGGCATAGGCAATCACCCTATCCTTTTGCATCAACACGCAACCCAGACCCTGATTTGAAGCATCGCTGTATACCATGAATCCATCGGTTCCATCTGGTAATGCTAGTATAGGTGTCGTTGTCAGTCTTCTCTTAAGTTCATCAAACCTACCCTGACATTTCTCGTTCCACATGAATTTTCGAGTCTTTTGCAACAGCAGAGTAAGTGGACGAGCAATTTTAGAAAATCCTTCTACAAAACGGCGATAATATCCAGCAAGTCCTAAGAAAATTCGGACTTCTTTCATGTTATTAGGAGTTTCCCACTCCAAGATTGCCTCAACTTTCTTCGGGTCTACCTGAACTCCGTCAGTTGATATCACATGCCCAAGGAATGTTGCTTCCTTAAGCAATAACTCGCACTTAGAATGTTTTGCATAAAGCTGTTCATTCCTCAAAGTATTCAAAATAATACGCAAATGCTCTGCATGCTCCTCGGGGTCTTTCGAATAGATCAATATGTCATCAATGAAAACGACCATGAATTTATCCAAGTATTCTAAGAATACCCGATTCATCAATTGCATAAACACCGCAGGAGCATTAGTAATTCCGAATGGCATCACCACAAATTCATAGTGCCCGTACCGGGATCTGAAAGTAGATTTCGGTATATCCTATTCCTTAATTCTAAACTGATGGTATCCTGATCTCAAGTCGATCTTCGGGAATACCTTTTCCCCTGCAGTTGATCAAACAAGTCATCGATCTGAGGTAGTGGGTACTTGTTCTTGATCGTCATCTTGTTTAGCTCCCTGTAATCAATACACAATCGGAGGGATCCATCTTTCTTCTGGACAAAGATAATGGGTGCTCCCCAAGGGGAAACACTAGGTTAGATGTAACCCTTCTGCAATAATTCCTCAAGATGTTTCTTTAATTCATACATCTCGGTTGGCACCATACGGTATGGTGCTCTAGAAATAGGTGCGGCTCCAAGCTCTAATTCGATATTAAACTCTACTTCTCTCCACAGAGGTAACCCATGTAGTTCGTCAGGAAGTACGTTTGAGAATTCGTTCACAACTAGAATAGATGAGAGCTCTACTCCTTCTTTCTTCATGGCATAACACCAAAATCCTTGACAACCCTACTTTAGCAATTTAACTGCTTTCATAGCTTTGATCAATTTTCCTGAGATTACCAGTCTCCATCCTTTGAATAAATGTTCAGATCCATCATCAGCAATGATCGAAATAACTCTCTTCCGATAATTCAAAATAGCCCCATAACGATTGAGCCAATCATCCCCGAGAATTAAGTCGTCACCATGGATGTCGACCACAATAAGTTTTGATGGCCAATATCTCCCTCCTATAGACACATGGAAATCTCTAATTTCTAGGGTGATACGGAATCATTTGATATGAACGAAGAAGACGAAGTAAGGATCGATATAAATGACCTTACTACACGCCATGCACGGGCTACTAAGTATTTAGGCGAGAAAACGGACATAAGACGTGGAGTCTCGGTCTCAGCCGTGTCATATAACACGGCCCGTGTCATGCTATGCCGGAAGGTCGACAATCGACCGGAAAATGGACGAACTGCCGGAAAAATCACCACCGGCCGGAAAATTCACCACCTGCCGGAACTGGCCGATCATTGCCTGCTGGAACTAGCCGATCACTGCCGAGCGAATCCGGCCGTGTCATCCGACACGGCCCGTGCCGAGGTGTCTTGGATAATGAAATCTCGCTGCCGACCGAACCCGACCGTGTCGTCCGACACGGCCCGTGCCGACACAACCCGACCGTGCCAGGCGACACGGCCGAGTCACACTCTTCCGGATAGTGCAATTCCCATTTGTCGACCAACCCGACCGTGCCGTGCAACACGGTCGAGTCCTGCCGGCAGGATGCGCGCCGCGGCCGTGCCGATCGGCCGTGTCCGGCACTGAACCAAATGCCATTATTGCTGATTATTTTTATTTTATGTTGTTTTTCTTCCCCTCACATGTCATGATTAGACTTGCATGTTATGTGGGGTGTCTTATATTCATTTTGTTGTGTGATTCCCCCTCCCTTTGATTTGATTCCCTTGTATTTTATCTTGTGTTTTGTTTTTCATTTCAAGATCATGTGATCTTGTTTGATTCCTTAGTTGCTAAGAAGACTACCATGCTATAAGTAGTCTTGTTGATGTTTTCATTTTGGATATTGTATGTTGAAGAAATAAGAATACACTTGTGTTTTCTTGGTGAATGCTTTTCATCGAAACCTTGGTTATAATTCGACGCGTTTTCGAGTTTTAATCGAATCGATTCTCAATAGGTCTTGAGAAAAGATTATCTTATCAAACTATAGGTCTAGTTTGATAAATCATTCATATTGTTCTTGTTTATGTAAGCCGAATTACCCTACTTTCGGTTATATCTTACGAGTGTTACACATATACGAGTGTTGTGAGGTAACAAAATATATCCGCTGCATTTTCCGGCGAATTTACGTTCATCTTATTACGTAATTCGTATCATTGGTGGCATCGGAGCCCAAGGCTATTTCCTTGGCAATTTTATTGAAGATTTCTTGTTCAAAACTATCTCTTGATTCTTGTTATGGATTTCTCCGATCCCGATTTCTTGATGAAACTCCGGGACGCACTAAGCGGTCTACCGGAACCACGTATGCAAGCAAGACGCGGGGATGACGCACGTCAAATACACCATGCGGATGAGTTTAAAGTAAACGAACTTCCGGAGTTCGTTGGAGGTACCGATCCCGAAGCTTATTTGGAGTGGGAACGGAAAATTGAACGCATGTTCGAATTCAAAGACCTTAACGACGAGAAACGTTGTAAATATGCAATTCTCAAGTTAGGGAAGGGTGGTAAAGACGCGAAGAACTCGGGAGGGAAAAGCAAAAATCCGTTCGTAGGATTTTTTAAAAAGAAAACTTCGTAAGAGGTATGTGCCATCATCACACCGGTTAACCTTATACCGGAAGATTGCCGACTTCATGCAAGGCAAACTTAGTGTCGGTGAATATATTGAAGAGTTCGAAAGTTTGGTCTTGATGGGAGAACTAGAAGAAAACGAAGAACAAAAGATGTCCCGTTTTTTACGTGGCTTAAATAAAAACATAGCCAACATGGTGGAGTTATATCCATATGAAGATTTCGATACTTTATGTGGACTATGCATAAAGATAGAAGCCCAAAATAAATTGAAGTTTTCAAGACCCGAATTTCCTTCCAAATTCGGGAATCCAAGTGCCGGTTCGAGTTCGGGTGCTAAAAGCACCACACCAAGTCATGTCCCTGTCACGGCACCTAAGACTCCCTATGTACCCAAAGAAACAAGTTTGGCGAAGGTACGATGTTTCAAGTGTCAAGGATTCGGCCATTACCAAAATGCATGTCCGAACAAACGGGTGGTGACACTAAGAGAAGCTCTTGCGGTCCGAGACGAACTTTTGGTCGAGGACGAGAAGGAAGGCCTTGGTGACGTATTTAACATGGAGGCCGAGGAAGAGAATGAGGATTGTGAGACTTATGATGCTCCGGAATATGATACTACTCTAGTGCTTCGAGCACTACATACCAAAATCGTTCCAAGTGATACGGAGCAAAGAGACCAAATCTTTCATTCCAAATGCAAAGTCGGAGAAAAGTGGTGTAGCTTGATAATAGACGGAGGGAGTTGCACGAATGTAGCATCAAACGAGATGGTCACCAAGCTCGGGCTAACTACTACGGCTCACCCGAGACCGTATGCTTTACATTGGCTCGATGATGGAAGCAAAGTGAAGGTGACGAGACAAGTACGGGTCAACTTAACCATGGGATCATATGGAGACGATGTGTTATGTGACGTACTCCCGATGGACGCATGCCACGTACTTTTGGGACGACCATGGATGTTCGACCGAGATGTTTTGCATCGAGGAAGGAGTAACGAATATGAATTACGAGATAAAGGCAAGAAGATTGTGCTTAAACCGATGGCACCCCAAGCCATTCGATCGATGAGTTCTAATCAAATGGAGAAACCAAAGCTTAACATGTTTGCTAGTGAGAAATAGGTGAGACACGCTATTGACGATGGCGAGCGTGTGTATTTATTGATGATTAAAGAAACACGAGATGTTGACGTGATTGTGCAAGGCAAGAGAGATATCGATACCTTGCTACAAGAATTTGCGGATGTCTTCCCGGAAGACTTACCGCCGGGTTTGCCACCCTTACGTGGGATTGAACACCAAGTCGACCTTGTAACGGGTGCATCACTCCCTAACAAGGCCACCTATCGATGTAACCCCGAGGAGACAAAGGAGTTGCAAAAGCAAATCGAGGAACTAATGAACCGCGGGTACGTTCGAGAAAGTTTGAGCCCTTGTGCGGTTCCGGTTTTACTTGTTCCAAAGAAGGATGGGTCATGGCAGATGTGTATAGATAGTAGAGCCGTGAACAACATAACCATCAAATATCGGTTCCCAATTCCGAGACTTGATGATATGTTGGACGAGTTGCATGGTTCGGTGATTTTTTCGAAGGTTGATTTGAGAAGCGGCTATCATCAAATTCGCATGCGGGAAGGAGATGAATGGAAAACGGCTTTCAAGACAAAACATGGATTATATGAATGGCTCGTCATGCCCTTTGGACTTACAAATGCGCCAAGTACTTTCATGCGATTAATGAATGAGGTACTTAAGCCATTTTTGGGAAAATTTGTCGTCGTATACTTGGACGACATCTTAATTTATAGTCGATCATTGCAAGAGCATACCGGGCACTTGAGGAAAGTCTTTGAGATCCTTAGGGATCAAAACTTTATGGGAAAAAGGAGAAGTGTTCGTTTCTAGTCGAGAGTGTAGCCTTTCTTGGCTACATCGTTTCTAAAGAAGGAGTGTCGGTTGATCAAACCAAGATCGAGGCGATTAAATCTTGGCCTACGCCTAAAACCATCACGGAAGTCCGATCCTTTCACGGACTTGCTTCATTTTATCGGAGGTTCATACGAGACTTTAGTACCATTTCTAGTCCGATAACGGAATGCTTGAAAAAGGGACCGTTTATGTGGAACGGCTGCCCAAGGGCGTTTGAAAAATTGAAGGCGAAAATGTGTGAAGCACCTATCTTGGCTTTACCCGACTTTTCACAACCTTTCGAGGTAGAATGTGACGCAAGTGGAGTGGGTATTGGGGCGGTCCTCGTCCAAGGGAGGCGACCAATTGCCTACTTTTCGGAGAAATTGGGTGGGGCTCGACTCAACTATTGTACTTATGACAAGGAGTTCTATGCCATTGTGAGAGCTCTTGATCATTGGAGCCATTACCTTCGGCCGAAACATTTCATCCTACATTCGGATCATGAGTCCTTGAAATATATCAACGGCCAACTAAAGTTGAGTCCGAGACATGCTAAATGGGTGGAATTCTTGCAATCATTCCACTTTTCATCGAAGTACAAAGATGGCAAGAGCAACGTTGTGGCGGATGCTTTGTCTAGACGGTATGCCTTGCTCTCTACTCTTGACATTCGGTTGCTTGGGTTCAAGCATTGAAGGAGTATTATGATGGGGATGTGGATTTTGGTGAGGTTTTCATTCGGTGTAAATCCGGTCCGTTTGGAGAGTTTACGTTGCAAGAAGGATTCCTTTTCAAAGGGAATCGCCTATGTTTACCCAAACACCCGATTCGGGAATTATTAGTTCGGGAAGCTCACGGTGGAGGCTTGGCGGTCATTTTGGTTCGGCCAAACGTTGGAGGTCCTTAAAGAGCATTTTCATTGGCCGAAGATGCAAGTGAATGTACACGACATAATTAATAAGTGTGTGACATGCCATATTGCTAAAAGCTCATTCAAACTGGAGCATACATGCCTTTGCCGATTCCTAAAGACCGTGGGAAGATGTCTCAATGGATTTTATTGTTGCTTTGCCTCATACTCAACGAGGGAGAGATGCTATTATGGTTGTCGTAGACCGATTTTCGAAGATGGCTCACTTTGTGGCTTGCCACAAGACAGACGACGCGAGTAACGTCGCCGATTTGTATTTCCGAGAAATCGTACGATTGCATGGGGTTCCAAAAATGATTGTTTCGGATCGGGACTCAAAATTCCTTAGTTATTTTTGGAACACCTTGTGGAGAAAGGTGGGAACCAAACTACTATTTAGCACGTCACATCATCCACAAACGGACGGTCAAACCGAAGTGACCAATCGAACGTTGGGCACATTACTATGTGGTCTTGTGAGCAAGACCCAGAAGGATTGGGACTTAAAACTTGAACATGCGGAGTTCGCTTATAATCGCTCTCCTACTCATGCCACGGCACACTCTCCGTTCGAAGTAGTTTACGGACTAAACCCGTACATGCCGTTAGATCTAATTCCATTGCCAAGTGACGAGTTAGTGCACAAGGATGCGGAATCCAAATTGAAATCGATGATGAAATTACACGAGCAAGTACGTAATCGAATCAAGGAAATAAACGAGGCTTACAAAAGAAAGTCGAACAAACAAAGAAGGCCGAGATTGTTCGAAGTTGGTGATTTGGTTTGGTTGCATTTAAGAAAAGAGCGATTTCCAAATAAACGTAAGAACAAATTAATGCCACGAGCGGAGGGACCGTTTAAAGTAATCGCGAAAGTGAACGACAACGCTTACAAATTAGAACTTCCGGGAGATTATGGGATTCATGCAACCTTTAATGTTGGGGACCTCTCACCTTACATCGATGATGACGGAATTTCGGAATTGAGGACAATTCCTTTTAAAGGAGGAGGAGATGATACGGAATCATTTGATATGAACGAAGAAGACGAAGTAAGGATCGATATAAATGACCTTACTACACGCCATGCACGGGCTACTACGTATTTAGGCGAGAAAACGGACATAAGACGTGGAGTCTCGGTCTCAGCCGTGTCATATAACACGGCCCGTGTCATGCTATGCCGGAAGGTCGACAATCGACCGGAAAATGGACGAACTGCCGGAAAAATCACCACCGGCCGGAAAATTCACCACCTGCCGGAACTGGCCGATCACTGCCGACCACCACCTGCCGGAACTGGCCGATCATTGCCTGCTGGAACTGGCCGATCACTGCCGAGCGAATCCGGCCGTGTCATCCGACACGGCCCGTGCCGAGGTGTCCTGGATAATGAAATCTCGCTGCCGACCGAACCCGACCGTGTCGTCCGACACGGCCCGTGCCGACACAACCCGACCGTGCCAGGCGACACGGCCGAGTCACACTCTTCCGGATAGTGCAATTCCCGCTGTCCGACCAACCCGACCGTGCCAGGCGACACGGTCGAGTCCCTGCCGGCCAGATGCGCGCCGATCGGCCGATCGGCACGGACGTGTCCAGCACCAAAGAAATGCCATTATTGGTGATTGTTTTATTTTTTGTTGTTTTTCTTCCTCACATGTCATGATTAGACTTGCATGTTATGTGGGGTGTCGTATATTCATTTTTTTGTGTGATTCCCCTCCCTTTGATTTGATTCCCTTGTATTTTATCTTGTGTTTTGTTTTTCATTTCAAGATCATGTGATCTTGTTTGATTCCTTAGTTGCTAAGAAGACTACCATGCTATAAGTAGTCTTGTTGATGCTTTCATTTTGGATATTGTATGTTGAAGAAATAAGAATACACTTGTGTTTTCTTGGTGAATGCTTTTCATCGAAACCTTGGTTATAATTCGACGCGTTTTCGAGTTTTAATCGAATCGATTCTCAATAGGTCTTGAGAAAAAATTATCTTATCAAACTATAGGTCTAGTTTGATAAATCATTCATATTGTTCTTGTTTATGTAAGCCGAATTGCCCTACTTTCGGTTATATCTTACGAGTGTTACACATATACGAGTGTTGTGAGGTAACAAAATATATCCGCTGCATTTTCCGGCGAATTTACGTTCATCTTATTACGTAATTCGTATCATAGGGTCCCCACAATTCTCTCTCCGCTCGGTAGACCCACAATATAAGGCTCACAATCATGTAAACATGAGATTTTCAAACGATTAACACAGTTCAATGATATGAAAGAATGCGTAGCTCCTGAATCGAATAAGACACTAACTGGTTGCAAAAGGATCTGAATCATACCTGATGCAACAGCAGTGTTCTGATCGTCTGACTTCCTCATCTCGTAAAGGCGCGTAGGAACGGACCCAACACTGGACGCCTCTCTTTTCCCAACATTCTGCTGCTGAAAACCACTTTGCTGTGTCTGGTTCACACTTGTATCTTTTGGAACTAGTACTGGAGTGCGAGTACCAACTGATCTAAGTCATATTTCCGCAAAAAGTCGCATGGTGCCCTTCCTGTCCACATTCGAAACAGGTCACAGAAGGTGCGTAGCAATCACGCCAGACATGCCCTGCTCAACCATAGTTATAACACTTCTTCGATGCGTCTGAAACCGTTGATGCTGTCCGGGACTTCTTTCCACCTCGAGAAGGATACAGAGGTTCCCTGGATGAATGAAAAGAGGACTGGCCCTTGCAGGGCCCACTTCTTTTGTTCTCCGTGAAGTTTCCAGACACTTTCTGCTTCTTGGTTTCCGTCAATTTCTCCACTGCTACCTCTTTCATATCGTATGCCAGTGCTTTGTCCTGATACTGTCGCAAGGTAGTACATTCAAATCCGGACATATATTGCTGAATATCAGGATTCATCCGCATGTCGAAATGGAAAATCTTCTCCACCTTGGTCCTAACCAAGTGTCGCACACAGGTCAGCTGGTGATTAAAAGTCTTAATCACGTCTGTCACAGATGCCTCCAGATTTTGTAGTGAGAAAAACTCTCGGACTCTAGCCTCTCTAACTGGGCGAGGATAATATTGTGCTTCCATCATTAATTTGAATTCCGTCCAGTCAACATTATGATCCTCAGGTCGAATGGCCTCCCACCAGTCGAAAGCCTCCCCAGTCAGAAAATACTGGGCGATCGGAACTTTTCGGTCATCGAGACAGTTAATCCCCGCAAATATCTTCTCTAACTCCTTCAGCCAGTGATCCCAAGTAGGCATCTCTGCAGAACCGTCAAATTTTGGTGGGTGCAATTTGGCCACCTCCGTAAGCCACTTGTCTGCCCGATTATCCTTGTTGCACTGTTGGCCCATCGCCATCTGCATGCAGTCAACTACCTGAGCAAACTAGGTCATCTGAGCGACCACCTATTGAAGCACTCCCGGCATGTTAGGTTTTGCGTCATCATTTACTTATTCTTATTGTCCTCCATAATGGGAATCAGTTCGGTTAGTCGATGCATCTGGGGTGGATGCTGAATCTTCCTGTCTCGCATTACCACATCTGCGTCTACGTCCACGACCTCCTCTCAACATACTGTAACCGCAAATACTCAATATCCAGGGCAAATCTTCTAGAAGAAAATCCGTCAATATCCACAAAACACAATTAAATTAAACGGTAGTATATGAGATTAGGAAACTTCTCCTTTGGTTTCGGTTTGGCGTTCCGAGATTTTATAACAATCTCGTAGTTGATAAGAGAACCAACGAGAGCACTAAAATCGAGAGTATTTAAATCTTTGGATTCCATTAATGCCGTAACCGTACCGTCCCATTCTCGAGGTAGTGATCGGAGAATTTTCTTTACATTCTCACTACTCGAAAGTGGTTTTCCAAAACATGCTAATCCATTGGTGATGACTGAAAATCGGTCGAGCATAATCGAGATGGATTTGTCGTCCTTCATTTGGAATAATTCATAATCGTGAAGGAGCATGTTTATCTTCGTCTCTTTGACTTGAGACGTACCTTCGTGTGTTACCTCAAGCATTTTCCAAATTTCTTTGGCACTATCACACTATGATATCCAGTTGTTTTCTTCCGGATTTAAAGCACAGTATAATAATTGCGTGGCTTTGCAATTATAATGGTCGTTTTTCCAATCCGCATCATCATACTCTTCAAAGGTTTTGAGAGTTACGTTTAAGTTTGTCGGAATTTTGGGACCAAGGAATATCACCTTCCATAATTGATATCGTAAGCTCGGATGAAAATAGACATTTTCTTCTTCCAAGTCATGAAATTCGATCCATCAAAAAATGATGGTCAGTTGAGAGCAAGGCCTTCGACTGGAGCCATTTGAAACGCCATTTTGGATCTTTTTCTCCTCGGATGTTAAGCTATGTATTGGAGTACCGCTCCGATACCAATTGTTGGTATAAAATCGGATATTTGCACCGTTTATGCGGAAGCGTAAATAAATTGTGGAAAATAAATCACACAAGGATTTATAGAGGTTCGGCTATTAACGAAGCCTATGTCCTCTCTCGATGTATCTTTTTTTTAGGATTAAGATCAAAACCTCTACGCCTCTCTTCTATCGGTCGAGGGATTACCGTTACAAGCTCGTCTTCTATCGGTCCGAGTTAAAACCGTTTTTCCTTTTCTATTGGATAAGGAATCAACCACTCTAGCTTTCTATGGGTACTAGATAAACCTCACTTAGATGTCGATTGCGATTCTAACAATGTTGGATACTTGATCCTAATAACACCGAATCCAATCGTATCTTTTCTTTTACCTCTCGTGTATAATGTTGAATGTATAAACACTCAAACTAACAATATAAGCTCAATATTACAACAACAAAGTGAGTATATGAATATAAGATCAATGTCTTGAATGCTTGGAGTTGTTGTGTGGAATAATACCAACTCCTTGGTATTTATATCCTTCTTCCTCCTTACTAGCCGTTGCTGCCAGTTGACTAGCTAGCGTGCGCTAGCTCTTCCTTCTTAGCGTGCGCTATCACACATTTTTGCTTTAGCGTACGTAATGTATTTCATGTAGCATACGTTAATCATTTTATGCTTCAGTCCAGTGGCTACTGTCCTTGACAGTTAGCATGCGCTACCACTTCCTTTGTAGCGTGTGCTAATCTAATATATCCGTTGCATGACTTGTCAAAGTATCCGTTTGATATGCTGACTTTGACCTGCTTTTCCCAACGTTCTGATTGACTAGAATTCAAACTGATATTTAGCGTGCGCTAAATATCATTCCTTGCGTGCGCTAGAACTGACTTCATTGCATGCGTCATTCTAAGTTTGAATATCTTCACAATGATAACAAGGCTCGATAGCATGCGTTAATGATCAAGCGTAGCGTGCGCTATCTCGACAGATGACTTCCCTTCAGGTAACTTCGAACTTGACTGATATGCAGATTACTCCCCGTTAGCATGCACTAGCATATAGGTTTTAGCGTGCGCTAGACATGCATTTTGCTCGGCTTTTTGTGTCTTCATCTGCTTGGTCGTTTTGCTTCGCCTCGATGTTGTTTTGTTGTTTAGCAACTTTAATCATCAAAACATAAATTAAATAAAGTGTGGAATAAATATTCCAACAATATATGCATAATCTCTATGTCCATCAACATGAACATACGAGTAACCGATAACAAATATCATGATAATTCAACGAAAATAATCGCATGTTCAACAACATGAACAAACAGTATGCATGATCAAAATCACCAATATTAACAAATTTCCAAATACGATACTTGCCTCAAAGATGGCAAGATTAAATACTCCAACAAATGTCAACACGTCCGAAGGTCGCCGCCCCTCGATCGATCACCTTGTACAAGGGAGATAACAAGGAATTCGACAAACCTCTCGAAACTAACGCACGAGCACCGAACACCCTAAGTTATAATCGAGTTATCATTAATGAATGGCTGGTTCTCGGTTCTACTTCCCGACGAACAATAGGTTTGGAAAAATGGCATGCAAATTCAAGAGATCATAATGGGACACAACGCCGTTGTCTACAATTCCAAGGCTATTCATCATACCATTAAACTCTATACTTTAATTCCGATTATCAACTCAAATGCTCGGTTCGGTTGTCTCAATGATATATAACGAGATAATCACGTTCAACCTAGTTCTAGGTTAATTCACCCCTACCATTCATGTTCTTCCGCGAGTAGTTCTTCTTATCAAGTTCTCCATTCAAAATGATTGTCCCAAATATCCTACCCAGTTCTAATCATCTATATGTAGATTAACAAGGAGTTCTTTTTAAGTCAAGAATTATAATTGAACTTCCTCCACATTCACCTTCTTGAATTTATCTTACATAGGGGGTAAGCCTTAACAAGTTGTTCATCAAAAGAGTGTTTCGAAAGCATTATCAAGGCGTGTTCATCTCCGAAAACTCCATTCTTATAATTGGTAAAGATCATGGCTCAACTTGTAACACCCCAATTCACAAATGGGACATTACATGCCGTAGAACCCCGTGAGGTCTACCAGGCTAACTCAATGACTCGTAAACCACAAATATATCCCAAAAGGTGTATTCCAAAAAGTAAATAAGGCCGTGGCCCCGGCCAAAACATTTTAACGGAGTACATGAAGTATATGTTAAATACCAATTCATCGCCCACGCAGGGGACTTAAACCAAGTTGAAAAATAAACAGTCTAACTCCAATACTCGACAAATACAATGCCAAAACATTAAAATACAGACTCGAGCCACATCATCATGCCAGCCCATCCTTTGTGTGTGCATCCCGTGCCTGCTCCTTAGCTCTCCCGGTAGCTGAAATGCATAAGACGCATTTCCCCCATTTAAGGGGTTAGCATTCGAATAGCTAGTGCAAGTACACAATTACACATCATTATATACATACACGATTCAACGCAAACAAAACATTAGGAAAAGTCATTTTAAAAATCAATATTGCGGAATATCACATTTACACCAAAACAATATATCATCAAGCTTTCCACATCATAATTATCCAAGTTTGGTAACTCGCGACTGTACCCATTAGTATCGGCCCCCAGAGGTCCCGTCGGACCGTCCCCAGGTGAGAAACCACTTCCGCGGCCGTACCCATTAGTATCGGCCCCCAGAGGTCCCGTCGAACCGTCCCCAGGTGGAAGAACATCAACGCACGCACCCAAGTCCACTTCCGTGGCCGTACCCATTAGTATCGGCCCCCAGAGGCCCCATGCCATCCCCAGATGGAAGAGTAACCATCACAATCGTTCAATAAACCAGTTTACATCATTCGCATCAAAACCGTACACATATAATGAAATATAATACATGTACTTTCCTTGGATAATACGACGCAAAGAAACGACGAAGGAATATGTTTCGGTCCGAACAATCCTCTCAAATCCGACCCTAACACAATAATGATATACAACCAATCTCAACATCATGAATACGAAGAAAATTCATCCTAGTTCTACCCGTTGGGACAATTCATCGAACAGCTCAAGTGCATAGGGAGTTGAAATCGGTCAACGGTGTAATAACGAGATTTCATCCCATCCAATAACAAGGGAAATCAAGGATCACGAGTAAACTATCAAAATCTAACAACAACTATGGTTAAATCGGATTAAAAGGAAAGATCACCACCAAACCCTCCCCAAAATCATACTAGGGTTATAAGAGTTCTTACCTTGATTCAAAGCCGAACAATAGATGATTTGGTGTTGTGTTGATGATATGATGCCAAGTTATGCTTCCCAAACGGTGTTTGGATGAAAATCTGATGAACCCTCGCCTTGGAAAATCACCCCGACGTGAAGAAGAGATGAGGAATGAGAAAATGAGTGAATTTCGCTGAAAAAAAACGCAGTTATAGGTTGACTGCTTTGTGTGCCGCGGCCCAGCCGAAGTGTGCCGCAACACAGGGCCAAAAATTGCGCCCAGTGATCGGCAGACCGCTCTGTGTGCCGCGGCCCAGCCGAAGTGTGCCGCGGCAATGACTCGGCATTGTGCCGCGGCCCTGTCGGCATGTGCCGCGGCACAAGGTACAGAAGGTTTGGCCGATAAGTGCAACACGAGTGTGCCGCGGCCCGGACGAGTGTGCCGCGGCAGTGACTCGGCAGTGTGCCACGGCACACGGTACAGACTGCTCGGCCAGAAACTGGACAACGTGTGTGCCGCGGTGCACAATCCTTGTGCCGCGGCCCTGATACGATATCTAATATTCCAATCGAAGAAGCTCCAATAAAAATCGACATCTACGACGATGCAAATTCGCATGGCCATGCATCGTTCTACTTGGGAGAAAAGAATACGCGAATTGGAGTTACGTTGTTAACCGGAGTAACGTAAAACTTGACGACGAGATCGGTCCAAAAGCATGAAGATCGGCCAAAACATGCTTGAAAGGGACCCTTTGTCTTCATATCTTTCATAAGATAAGTGAAGATCACCTCCTTCCCCACCATCTTTGAAAATCGGCCAAAGACAACAAACAAAGTCCCCACCTCCATATCTTATCTAGTCCAAAATCCATGAAAGATATCATGTCCTAAATAAATCATCAAGTCTCCCCACAAGATCGGCCGAAATTTCCCCTTGATGAAGACTTCCATCAAATCTTTTTCTACATGTCAAAATCATATGCAATAAGTCCAAGATGCTTGAAGATTGTCCAAGATCTCTCCTTCCCCACACCACATCTCGGCCAAGACATAAGGAAGCTTGGTGTTTCGCTTTTTTCTTGTTGTTTTTGTATCATTATCCTTGTAAACTACTATATATAGTAGTCCATTTGATGATTGTAAGATATCCGAATCATAATAAACCTTGTATTTCCTTTGAAATATACGTTGAACGAGTTCAACAAACTTTAGTTATTGTTTCGACGCGTCTCTCGAGATTTTAACTTGATCAATTCTCAAAAGGTCTTGGGAAGAGATTACCTTTTATCGAGTTATAGGTCTAGTTCGATAAAACACATCAAACTCCGTACATCATACTACATCACGGCCGAACACCATCAAATTTCGCCACCCTTAGTAAAATTCAAGTGATACTTTGATACTTGTTAAACTTCCGTTGTATTTTATACGTATTACTTACGTAATTCGTATCATAAGTGGTACCGAGACATTTGCCTCACGCTTCTCGACGTTACTCAAGAAGATGGCATTCACCGATGAAGAAGTGGCACAACTACGTGACGTTCTTCGTGGCTTACGAGCCCGTAATCCAAGCACGACGAGGATACGACACCATGCATGCACCACGACATGCTGATGAATACAAGACAAGCGAACTCCCGGAGTTCGTAGGCGGCACCGATCCCGAGGTTTATTTGGAGTGGGAAAGAAAAATTGAACGAATGATTGAGTTCAAGGATCTCAATGACGAGGTACGTTGCAAGTATGCGATACTCAAACTTGGAAAGGAGCTTCCTTTGGTTTGAGTGAATGAAGACACAAAGAGTTTGTGCCGAAAAGAGAAGATACGTTCGTGGGATTCTCTAAAAGAAACTACGAAAGAGATATGTCCCGACTACACACAAGTTAAGCTTGTATCGAAAAATTTCTGAACTCACGCAAGGAAAACTAAGTGTCGAGGAGTACATCGAGGAGTTTGAAAACTTATCCTTGATGGGAGAACTAGAAGAAAGCGAAGAATTGCGGATGTCCCGTTTCCTACGAGGTTTGAACAAAAACATTGCTAATTCCGTGGAACTCTACCCCTATTCCGACTTTGATACTTTATGCGGACTTTGCATAAAGTTGGAAAATCAAAACAAAACAAAACTCTCTAAACCCGAATTCCCACCTAAATACGGAAATACCAACTTTGGCGCGAGTTCTAGCTCGTTTCCAAAACCTATTACCACAAGCCAACCCGTTACTACCATCCCAAAAACTCCTATCACACCAAAAGAAACAAGCCTATCTAAAGTCCGGTGTTTCAAATGTCAAGGATTTGGACACTATCAAAGTGCCTGTCTAAATCGGAGGATTGTGACGTTACGAGAAGCCATAGCCGTCCGAGAAGAATTACTAGCCGAAGAAGAAAGAGTTGGAGACGTTTTTAACTTAGAAGCTGACGAAGAAGAAGAAGAATGCGAGGCATACGATGCCCCGAACTATGACACGAACCTCGTCCTTCGCATGTTACAAACGAAGGCCGCCCCAAGTGACGAAGAACAACGAGACCAAATCTTCCACACGAAGTGTCGTGTCGGAGATAAATGGTGTAGCTTGATCATTGACGGTGGAAGTTGTACAAACGTGGCATCAAGCGAGATGGTCTCAAAACTCGGTTTGATCACCACGGCCCATCCTAAGCCGTATGCACTCCATTGGATCGATGATGGAAACAAAGTGAAAGTATCAAGGCAAGTGATGGTCGGACTCACCATGGGTTCGTATGGCGATGATATTACATGCGATGTACTACCGATGGACGCATGTCACGTGTTATTAGGAAGACCTTGGTTATTTGATCGGGACGTACTACATCGAGGGAGGAGTAATGAGTATGAGTTACGTGACAAAGGTAAAAAAATTGTTCTTAAACCTATGTCACCTCAAGCTATCCGGACGATGAGTTCGAAAAAAGTCGAAGGACCGAAACTTACGATGTTTGCAAACGAGAAAGAAGTCGAACACGCCATTGACGATGGCGAACGTGTTTATTTGATGATGATCAAAGAGGTCCGGAATCTTGCCACCAAATCGCAACATGAGGAAGAGATAGACACACTATTACACGAGTTTTCGGACGTATTTCCCGAAGACTTGCCGGTAGGATTACCACCTATCCGCGGGATTGAACACCAGATTGATCTTATACCGGGAGCTCCATTACCGAACAAAGCGGCGTATCGTTGTAATCCCGAAGAAACCCAAGAACTACAACGTCAAATTGATGAACTCATGAATCACGGATATGTCAGAGAAAGTTTAAGTCCGTGTGCGGTTCCAGTTCTACTTGTACCAAAAAAAGACGGAACATGGCGAATGTGTATTGACAGTAGAGCCGTGAATAACATCACCGTCAAGTATCGGTTTCCCATCCCGAGACTAGACGACATGCTGGACGAGTTACATGGCTCGGTTATATTTTCCAAAGTTGATTTACGGAGCGGATACCATCAAATCCGCATGCGAGAGGGAGATGAATGGAAAACGGCGTTTAAAACAAAGAATGGACTTTACGAATGGGTTGTGATGCCATTCGGCCTCACCAACGCCCCGAGCACTTTTATGAGGTTGATGAACGAGGTTCTTAAACCTTTCTTGGGAAAGTTTGTTGTCGTGTACTTAGACGACATTTTGACCTACAGTCGGTCCGTAGAGGAACATCTCGAACATTTGCGGTACGTATTTGAGACGCTAAGGGAACAAAAACTTTATGGAAAACGGGAGAAGTGTACTTTCCTAGTCGAGAGTCTTGTCTTTCTCGGCTATGTTGTTTCGAAAGACGGAGTTTCGGTCGACCAAGAGAAGATCGCGGCAATCAAGTCGTGGCCGACCCCAAGGACAATCACGGAGGTCCGGTCATTTCATGGCCTCGCCTCTTTTTACCGACGATTCATACGGGACTTTAGCACTATCTCCAGTCCGATCACGGAGTGTCTGAAAAAGGGAACCTTTGCATGGAACGAGGCGGCCCAAAAGGCTTTTGAAAATTTAAAGGGAAAATTATGTGAAGCGCCGATTTTGACGTTACCCGATTTTTCACAACCATTTGAGGTAGAATGCGACGCTAGCGGAGTTGGAATCGGGGCAGTGCTTATTCAAAGAGGCCGTCCCATCGCCTATTTTTCGGAGAAGTTAAGTGGCGCCCGAGTGAATTATTGTACTTACGACAAGGAGTTCTATGCTATCGTAAGAGCACTCGATCATTGGAGTCATTATCTCGCGTCAAACATTTCGTGCTGCATTCGGATCACGAGTCGTTGAAATACATCAACGGACAGCGTAAGCTAAGCCCGAGACATGCAAAATGGGTGGAATTTTTACAATCTTTTCACTTTTCATCCAAGTACAAAGACGGGAAGAGTAATGTAGTGGCGGATGCACTATCAAGACGGTATGCCTTACTGACGATGCTAGATGTTCGTTTGTTGGGGTTCGAGACTTTGAAAGATCATTACAACGACGATTTGGACTTCGGGGAAATTTTTAACCGTTGTAAAATGACCCCGTACGAGGAATTTGTTTTACAGGATGGCTTTCTTTTCAAGGGAAATAAATTATGTGTGCCGAGACATACAATTCGGGAATTGCTGGTTCGGGAGGCGCACGGAGGAGGACTAGCCGGTCATTTCGGCTCGACCAAGACTGTAGAGGTGCTAAAAAAACATTTCTTTTGGCCGAAGATGTATGGTGACGTAAGCACAATCGTGAGCAAATGCGTAACTTGTCACATGATGAAAAGTTCGTTCAAGTCGAGTACATACATGCCGTTGCCAATACCGTTACGACCGTGGGAGGATGTCTCGATGGATTTTATTGTGGCTTTACCTCGTACTCAACGAGGCAAAGACTCGATCATGGTGGTCGTCGACCGCTTTTTCGAAAATGGCTCACTTTATCGCGTGCCACAAAACCGATGATGCAAGCAATGTGGCGGACTTGTACTTCCGGAAGTAGTTCGTTTGCACGGAGTTCCAAAACTATCGTGTCGATCGAGATTCCAAATTTCGAGTTACTCGAATACTTTATGGAGGAAAGTAGGTACTAAACTCCTATTCAAGATTTCACATCACCCGCAAACCGACGGATGCACCGAGGTAACTAATCGAACCTTGGGAGCATTATTGCGAGGGTTGGTAAATAAAACACGAAGGATTGGGACGTTAAACTTGCTCATGCGGAATTCGCATACAACCGATCACCGGTTATGCCACGGCCCATTCACCTTTGAAGTGGTATACGGATTAAATCCGCACTTGCCATTGGACTTGATTCCCTTGCCGAGCAACGAATTGGTTCACAAAGACGCCGAAGCAAAACTCAAATCAATGATGAAGTTACATGAAAAGATACGGGAACGGATTAAAGAAGTGAATGAAATTTACAAACGGAAGTCGAACAAAAATAAAAAGCGAGGTTATTTGATGTTGGCGACTTAGTTTGGATACATTTGAGAAAAGAAAGATTCCCAAGCAAACGGAAGAACAAATTGATGCCGAGAGCCGAGGGTCCGTACAAAATTGTGGAAAAAGTGAACGACAACGCATACAAAGTCGAACTTCCGGGCGAATACGGAGTACACGCGACTTTCAACGTAGGTGATCTCTCACCTTACCTTGACGACGATGGCATTACGGAATTGAGGTCAATTCCTTTCAAAGAAGGAGGGAATGATACGATATCTAATATTCCAATCGAAGAAGCTCCAATAAAAATCGACATCCACGACGATGCAAATTCGCATGGCCATGCATCGTTCTACTTGGGAGAAAAGAATACGCGAATTGGAGTTACGTTGTTAACCGGAGTAACGTAAAACTTGACGACGAGATCGGTCCAAAAGCATGAAGATCGGCCAAAACATGCTTGAAAGGGACCCTTTGTCTTCATATCTTTCATAAGATAAGTGAAGATCACCTCCTTCCCCACCATCTTTGAAAATCGGCCAAAGACAACAAACAAAGTCCCCACCTCCATATCTTATCTAGTCCAAAATCCATGAAAGATATCATGTCCTAAATAAATCATCAAGTCTCCCCACAAGATCGGCCGAAATTTCCCCTTGATGAAGACTTCCATCAAATCTTTTTCTACATGTCAAAATCATATGCAATAAGTCCAAGATGCTTGAAGATTGTCCAAGATCTCTCCTTCCCCACACCACATCTCGGCCGAAGACATAAGGAAGCTTGGTGTTTCGTTTTTTTCTTGTTGTTTTTGTATCATTATCCTTGTAAACTACTATATATAGTAGTCCATTTGATGATTGTAAGATATCTGGAATCATAATAAACCTTGTATTTCCTTTGAAATATACGTTGAACGAGTTCAACAAACTTTAGTTATTGTTTCGACGCGTCTCGAGATTTTAACTTGATCAATTCTCAAAAGGTCTTGGGAAGAGATTACCTTTTATCGAGTTATAGGTCTAGTTCGATAAAACACATCAAACTCCGTACATCATACTACATCACGGCCGAACACCATCAAATTTCGGCCACCCTTAGTAAAATTCAAGTGATACTTTGATACTTGTTAAACTTCCGTTGTATTTTATACGTATTACTTACGTAATTCGTATCAGGCCCACACCCCCCCTTGGGTCCCAAAATGATGAAAAATGATCCGGGAAGAGACTAAAAGCAATAAGAATCGATATTTGGGTAACAATAACATGAAATGGAAGTACGGAAACCCCAAAACGATCCGAGGTACACAACCAAAATCGAACAAGGAACAAATTCCCTAAACTTCTAGGAAATTACAAAAATGGCCCAAACATCCGAAAATCACGATACAACGTCGGATTAACAATCCGAAACTCACAACATGCTCTACTCAACCATACGAACTCATGGAAATAGGAAAATGATGAAATCGAACGAGTTTAATGAGAGTCGAAAACACATGCGATAACTCAAGATGAAATTACATAAAAACATCATCGAGACTCATCCCAACGGAGAAACTCCAAGAACTAAATAGATTCAGAAATCCAAAACAGTACCAAGCGAGTTGTCCGAAACGAATATACACCGAAAATAGAAATTACCAAAAATAGAAAACACGGATATTACATTATCTCCCCCTAAAAATAAGTTTCGTCCCGAAACTTACAACACGAATAACTCGGGGTATCTCGATCTCATACTCTCTTCCGTCTCCCACGTGGCTTCCTCGGACCCATGCCTCAACCATTGCACTTTAACCAAAGGAATTGTTTTGTGCGTGAGTTGTTTCACCCGACGCTCTAAGATCTGAATCGGCCTCTCCTCGAAGGTAATGTCAGGCCCCAACTCGATCTCTCCAAATCAATAATATGACTAGGGTCCGGTACGTACTTCCTAAGCTGGGAAACATGAAATATGTTATGCATGTGGCTCAGGGACGGCGGCAAACCTAACTGATATGCAAGCTCTCCAACTCTCTCTAGAATCTCGAACGGCCCAATAAATCTCGGACTAAGTTTACCCTTCCGACCGAAACGGTAAACTCCCCGTGTTGGCGACACCTTAAGCAACACATGGTCTCCCACCTCAAACTCCAACGGTCGGCGACGTGTATCGGCATAAGACTTCTGCCAGCTCTGGGCCGTTACCAATCTATCACGAATCAGGGAAATCTTCTCTCATCTCAACTACCATATCGGGCTCGGTACCAATCAGCTCGGATGCATCGTCCCAACACAATGGCGATCTGCACCTCCTCCCATACAATGCCTCAAATGGTGCCATTTTGATCGAGGCGTGCCAACTATTGTTGTACGTGAACTCGATCAACGGCAAGTGCGACTCCCAATCATCCTTCCAATCTAAGGCACAGGCTCTCAACATATCCTCCAACGTCTGGATCGTCCGTTCTGACTGTCCATCAGTCTGAGGGTTGTAAGACGTACTGAGCCTCAACTCACTCCCCAAAGCTCGATGAACCGCCTGCCAAAAATGTGATACAGACCGGCCATCTCGATCTGAAACAATACTCTTAGGAGTCCCACGCAATCTCACGATCTCTGCAATAAACACTCGCGCCAGCCTCTCCAGTCCCCAAGTGTCCTTAATACCCAGGAAATGAGCTGATTTGGTTAGTCGGTCAACAATAACCTAAATCATGTTCATTCTAGTCCGAGTCTTAGGCATCCCGGTAATGAAATCCATAGAGATGTCTTCCCATTTCCATTCCGGAATGGGAAGTGGTCGTAGCAACCCCGCGGGCCGCTGATGCTCAATCTTAACCTGCTGACAGGTCAAACACTTCGCCAAAAACTCATTAACGTCCGATTTCAAATTACTCCACCAGTAGTTACTCCTCACATCCTTGTACATTTTGCTCGTACCAGGATGTATGGAATAAGGCGTAGTATGAGCCTCACTCAAAATCTTCTGTCTCAACTCAATGTCATTCGGTACACATAATCTGCCGCGAAATCTCAGAACGCCATCATCCTGAACCACAAATCCAGGGGCTTTCCCCTTCCTCACATCCTCCCTCAGCTGGACTAAAAACGGATCATCATACTGTTTCGCCTTGATATCATCAGTCAAGGACGAAGTGATCTCCAACGTACATAACTGACCCTGAACTCTCGGAACCAAAACCTCGATATTCTGACATATAAAATCTCGCTGGATCCTACTCTGTGGTGTAAGTACCTCTAACATCTGTAACGTCATCGGCTTCCGTCTTAATGCATCAGCCACTACGTTAGCCTTACCCGGATGGTAAAGTATCTCGAGGTCGTAATCTTTAATTAGCTCCAACCACCTTCGCTGTCTCATGTTCAACTCTTTTTTACTGAAGATATACTTCAAACTCTTGTGATCCGTAAATATCTTACACGACGACCCATAGAGATAATGCCTCCAGATCTTTAAGGCGAAAACGACTGCAGCTAACTCCAAATCGTGCGTGGGGTAATTCGCCTCATACGGTTTCAACTGGCGGGACGCATAAGCAATAACCCTATCTCTCTGCATCAAAACGCATCCGAGTCCAAGGCCCGAAGCATCACTATATACCACGAAATCTTCGTTCCCTTGAGGCAATGCTAACACGAGTGCGGTAGTTAGCCGTCTCTTCAACTATTCAAAACTATTCTGTCTGTCTGCGGTCCACTCGAATTTCTGAGTCTTCTGGAGCAACTGAGTGAGTGGTCTAGCGATCTTAGAAAACCCTTCAACAAATCTACGGTAATAACCGGCGAGACCCAGAAAACTCCTCACCTCCTTCACATTCTTAGGCGGCTCCCAAGCCATCACCACTTCTATCTTCTGTGGATCTACCCGAACCCCCTCTGCTGAAATCACATGCCCGAGGAACATCACTTCTTCGAGCCAAAACTCACACTTAGAGAACTTCGCATACAACTGTTCAGCTCTCAAAATGTCTAATACAATCCGGAAATGTAAGGCGTGCTCCTCCCGACTCCGTGAATAGATCAAAATGTCATCGATAAAGACGACTACGAATTTGTCCAGATACTCAATAAAAACTTTGTTCATCAACTGCATGAACACTGTTGGGGCATTGGTTAGCCCGAAAGGCATAACCACAAACTCGTAATGGCCATATCTCGTCCAAAAGGCAGCTTTCGGTATATCGATGTCCCGAATCCTCAACTGGTAGTAGCCCGATCACAAATCAATCTTCGAAAAGACTGTCGCCCCCTGAAGCTGATCGAACAAGTCGTCAATCCGGGGTAAAGGGTATTTATTTTTGATGGTCAACTTGTTTAATTCTCGATAATCGATGCATAAACGAAGCGATCCATCCTTCTTCTTAACAAAAAGTACGGGCGCACCCCAAGGCAATGCGCTCGGCCGAATATACCCTTTATCTAACAACTCTCTCAACTGATTCTTCAACTCTAGCATCTCCGACGGTGGAATACGGTACAGTGCTCGAGAAATAGGGGCTGCATTCCGCTCAAGATCAATAGGAAACTCCACCTCTCGATGTGGTGGTAATCCCGGCAAGTCATCCGGAAATACGTCGGGGTATTCACCAACAACTGGAATTGACGATAAGTCAACTCCACCATCTTCCGCCTTCAGAGCGTAACACCAGTAGCCGACACAACCCTGGTTCAGAAGTTTCATCGCCTTCAAGGTGCTAATCACACTCCCCGATCTACCCAGCTTACAACCGACGAGAGTATGCTCGGTGCCGTCCTCGGCCACTATCGAGATGGTATGAGTCCGATAGTTCATGATAGCACCGTGACGATCCAACCAATCGTCCCCGAGGATCAAATCCTCACCCTTAAGGTCTATAACAATGAGATTCGAGGGCCAACTCGGCTCCCGATCCTCACTGGGCAATCCCTAACTTCCCGGTCCCCAACCATACGATCCCCGCTGGGCGTACCCACTACAAACGGCTCACACTCAAACAAGCAGTCAAAACCAATACGATTCACACAATCCGAAGCAATAAAGGAATGGGTAGCACCCGAATCAAAAAGCACTGAAACTGGATTAGTAAGGATCTGAGTGGTACCTGACGCTACTGGAACGTCTGCCTCCTCTGTGCGCCTCATCTGATACAATCGGGGGTGAACTGAACCCGAACTCGGCACTGTATGGCGATCCGGCTGACCCCGACCCCTACCACGGCCCGAACTCAGCGGAACATGAGTAGCTGGAGTGCTATGATCCCTCTGATCGGCGGTGGTAGTCGGAGCTCTAGAGGCCCTGGTGGCCCTCTCACAATGAGCTGCCCGATGCCCGGTCTGTCCGCAAGTAAGGCAAGTAACTAACGGGAATGGGCAATCCTTCATAACGTGCTCGGGCTGACTGCAATTAAAACAAACTCTCCCACCAGGTGCCACAGACTGGATTGAACGGTTACCCTGAGATCCACCGGCCTGATGAAACGGCCTCTTCCCAGGTGTAGGAGCAGAACGAGACCTCGAAAACTGTCCACCTTTACCGGCCGAGAACCCGCCGATAG
The DNA here is from genome assembly GCA_033398695.1 of Orobanche coerulescens. Lineage (NCBI taxonomy): Eukaryota > Viridiplantae > Streptophyta > Magnoliopsida > Lamiales > Orobanchaceae > Orobanche > Orobanche coerulescens. The sequence continues at coordinate 79,270,601 of CM065818.1, read as the reverse complement.
TCTTCTGCTTCTTAGCTTCCGAAACCGACTCTGATTCCTGGACAGCCATCTCGATCGCCAGAGCGCGATCCTGGTATTCCTTCAAAGTGGCACACATGAGCGCTGCCATACTTTGCCTGATATGCGGCTTCATGCGCATATTGAAGTAATGGATTTATCGGCCTCCGTCCTCACCTGATCTTTCACAAAACCCAACTGCTGATTGTAAGTAATGATGGCCTGAGAAATAGGCACATCCTGAGGTGTGGCAGTGAAGAACTCCACAATTCTGCATTCTTTGACTGGTGGCGGACAATATTCTGCTTCCATAGCAGCCCTGAACTCTTCCCAAGTAGCTCGACGGTCTCGGGGCGCAACGGCCTCCCACTATTCCGCAGCTTCCTTATCCAGGAGGTACTGGGCAATATGTACCCTCCTGTCTTCAGGACAAGCTACGGCATCAAAGGTCCTGGACAACTGAAAGAGCCAATTCTTCCAACCGAGGGAGTCAGAAGATCCGGAGAAACGAGGGGGGTGCATCTTAGTCACCGTCTGAAGCCACTTACTAGCTTTCTCTTCAGGTGTCGGGGGCGGATTCTGGCGTGCACCCTGAGCTATCTGAGCAAGCTGGGCTACTAACTGCTGAAGTACAGCAGTAGCCCCGACGTTGGCATTATTACCTGACGGCACTGAGTGAGAGGCTGAGTCCGCAGAGGACTGAGAAAGTGAGCCCTCTTCATTATCAGCACCCCGACCACGGCCTCAGCCGCGTCCCCTACCTGGTCTACCACGACCTCTCAACTTACTAAAGGAAGAATGAAAAGAACAAGGTTAGAAAGATTCACAATTGACAAAGTTGGTATCACAATTCATAATTCCGAACAACGCAAGAAAACGAGTTACAGAAATATAAGAGTTCGAGGAGACTTACAGCCACGGGTCGCATGAGAAGACGGTAGCATGATGATATTAGGCTCAACGACTGACTCTAATGACGCAACTGACAGACCCAAAAATTTACCGACAGCCTAGGTATTCAAAACCTAAGCTCTGATACCATAATTGTAACACCCCAATTCACAAATAGGACATTACACGCCATAGAACCCCCGTGAGGTCTACCATGCTAACTCAATGACTCGTAAACCACAAAGATATCCCAAAAGGTGTATTCCAAAAAGTAAATAAGGTTGTGGCCCCGGCCAAAACAATTTAACGTAGTACATGAAGTATATGTTAAATACCAATTCATCGCCCACGCAGGGGACTTAACCAAGTTGAAAAATAAACAGTCTAACTCTAATACTCGACAAATGCAATGCCAAAACATTAAAATACAGACTCGAGCCACATCATCATGCTAGCCCATCCTTTGTGTGCGCATCCCGTGCCTGCTCCTCAGCTCTCCCGGTATCTGAAATGCATATGACGCATTTCCCCCATTTAAGGGGTTAGCATTCGAATAGCTAGTGCAAGTACACAATTACACATCATTATATACATACATGATTCAACACAAACAAATCATTAGGAAAAGTCATTTTAAAAATCAATATTCCGGAATATCACATTTACACCAAAACAATATATCATCAAGCTTTCCACATCACAATTATCCACGTTTGGTAACTCGCGACCGTACCCATTAGTATCGGCTCCCAGAGGTCCCGTCGGACCGTCCCCAGGTGAGAAACCACTTCCGCGGACATATCCATTAGTATCGGCCCCCAGAGGTCCCGTCGAACCGTCCCCAGGTGGAAGAACATCAACGCATGCACCCAAGTCCACTTCCGTGTCCGTACCCATTAGTATCGGCCCCCAGAGGCCCCATGCCATCCCCAGGTGGAAGAGTAACCATCACAATCGTTCAATAAACAAGTTTACATCATTCGCATCAAAACCGTACACACATAATGAAATATAATACATGTACTTGCCTTGGATAATACGATGCGAAGAAACGACGAAGGAATAGGTTTCGGTCCGAACAATCCTTTCAAATCCGACCCTAACACAATAATGATATACAACCAATCTCAACATCATGAATACGAAGAAAATTCATCCTAGTTCTACCCGTTGGGACAATTCATCGAACAGCTCAATTGCATAGGGAGTTGAAATCGGTAAACGGTGTAATAACGGGATTTCAACCCATCCAATAACAAGGGAAATCAAGGATCACGAGTAAACTATCGAAATCTAACAACAACTACGGTTAAATCGAATTAAAAGGCAAGATCACCACCAAACCCTCCCCAAAGTCATACTAGGGTTATAGGAGTTCTTACCTTGATTCAAAGCCGAACAATAGATGATTTGGTGTTGTGGTGATGATATGATGCCAAGTTATGCTTCCCAAACGGTGTTTGGATGAAAATCTGATGAACCCTCGCCTTGGAAAATCGCCCCGACGTGAAGAAGAGAGCAGGAATGAGAAAATGAGCGAATTTCGCTGAAAAAAACGCAGTTATAGGTTGACTGCTTTGTGTGCCGTGGCCCAGCCGAAGTGTGCTGCGGCATAGGGCCAAAAATTGCGCCCAGTGATCGGCAGACCGCTCTGTGTGCCGCGGCCCAGCCGAAGTGTGCCGTGGCAATGACTCGGCACTGTGCCGCGGCCCTATCGGCATGTGCCGCGGCACAAGGTACAGAAGGTTTGGCCGATAAGTGCAACACGAGTGTGCCGCGGCCCGGACGAGTGTGCCGCGGCAGTGAGTCGGCAGTGTGCCGCGGCACACGGTACAGACTGCTCGGCCAGAAACTGGACAACGTGTGTGCCGCGGCCCACACCCCCCCTTGGGTCCTAAAATGATGAAAAATGATCCGGGAAGAGAATAATGTAATATCCGGATTTATTATGGTGTATTTCATCTGTATTCAAACCCTGTATTATTCGGATTTGTGGTTTTGATTATTGGAGTATGATATTTCTTGCATTGATATCATTGTACATAAGTATAGAAGCATGCAAAATTTCTCATGCAAACTCGTGATAGCGCACGCTAAGAATGTATCTTAACGCGCGCTATCGGGCTACTATTAGCGCACGCTATGCAGATAGGAGTTGCGTGGGCTAAGAACTCAATTATTGAGCGGGACAGCTAGCACATGCGCCAGCTGGGACATGGGTCTGGATAAGATTCCCGCGGACGAACCTGGACAGTTCTGAAGTCAACTATTATTAGCGCACGCTAAGGAAAGCTTAGTAGCGTGCGCTAACTTGTTAAAATGCAGAATATTATAAATGGGACAACAACCCGTCTTGGCTTACATTTTACTCGTCCATTCTACATTCTTGAGAGACCAGAGAGCTGAAATAATCCTCCTACACATTTAGAACACATCTTGTTGGTGTTTATATATTGGTTATCACTTGGGAGTAAACATTGAAGTGGAATATCACCTTGGAGTGGCATACAACCAACCGGAGTCGGATTCTACTTTACGGTTCAGTGATTTCATCATATTGAGGTATGTTCAATCTATCTCCAGACTTAGAGTTGGATTCTAACGAATTTGATGATCATGTTAACGAGATATTGATTTTCATAGATGAATTATCCAAAGTATATCATGTTGGAATATTGAGATGATTAAGCCTTAAGTACCTTGATTATGATCATCATGATTCGAATTTTATTACATTGAACAAGTAAAGGAAGCTTCTATCATTGGTAATCCGAATCTAGTAGATGACTTTATAATAATCATGGACTTGACTTTAACAATCATTATTGTTAGATAAATCTAAAGGATTGATCACGGAAGGATTTATCTAGTATAGATGGAACGTTTAACAACTTCAGCATGATAATATTGATTGATATAGAGGTGTTGATATCAACCGTTAAGCTTTTCGAATCGTCATATGAAGAATTGTAGTCGAAATGGAATATGGTTTTAATGGTATGCATATCCTTGAATCCAAAGTTGTTGCTACCCGTAAGATCATTCATAATCGTATGAACATGATATTCATGGAGGTAACATGAATTATCACGGAAGATTTCATTGTTTTGATCATGATGAGAACAGTTTACTGCCCAGCAGTAAACTGCCATGCATAGATAGCGCACGCTAAGCTATGAAGATTAACGTGCGCTATCGAGCACGAGTTAGCGTACGCTACGTTTGGTACGTAACGTACGCTAGGCCATCAGACGAGTCAGTCGACTGACCAGTGAAGTACTGACCATACATAGTTAGCGTACGCTAGGCTTTGTTGTTTGCGTGCGCTATCGAGCAGACTTAACGCACGCTACACAGAGTACTTAGCGTTCGCTAATCAGTTCAGGCAGATTGCATTTTATGAACTTTTGGCCGTAAATCGAATTGTTAAACATTCGTACGACGTGAGATAAATCCTATATCATTTCTTTTGTTAAGGTTTGATCTTGTTGCGTGATTGATTGAGGAGGACGACCTTCGAGTGCTCGTTTTCATTCTTGTCTTCAAATCGAGGCAAGTACCTTAATTGTTTTATGTATTGTTGTTATACATATTGTCGTGCATGTATGTCGTTATTGTATGTCCACCTCGTGTTGGTCCGACGGGATCATCGGGGGATCTATGCTAGCGTGCGCTGGATCATCGGACGGGTTTTTCCACCACGGGTTGGTCTAACGGGATCATCGTGGGTTCTAGGCAGTGAACACTGGATCGACGGAATTACCATGTGTATGTTATGATATCATGTTGTGATTATCAGTTGTGTATGTCATTTATGAGTTTCTCGTAGGAGAAGATTCGTTGGTATTTTGTCGTTTACGTTATTATTCTTCGTGAGATATGAATAATATGTTGTGGTACTTGTATTAGCATCGTTGTGCTAACCCCTTCTGGGGTGAACATTTTGTTTATGTTCAGGATCCAGGAGAGCGGGAAAACAACCACTGGAGCTGCATGACGACGAGGGTGCAGAGTGATGTTTCGGCCGGGTTTATTTGTCTGTTGTTTATTTGTTATTTCAATAAGTACTCGAGTACGAAGTCATTTATGTTGAATTTGAATTTGGTGATGTATTAATAAGTTCCTGTTGAACAATTGTACTCTCAGTTGGTCAGAACTACTGTATCTTAATTCCGTTAGTTCCATTCGTTAATACCTTTTAAAGTCTGTTCCATTCTTCAGCCTTGTAAATCCTTATGTAAAGGATTTATGGCGTTGTAATATTCCTGAATATATCAAGGGTGTTACAGAATATGGTATCGGATCTAAGATTATGGATATCTTGGCCGTTGGGTTAAAATAGGGGTCATTTATGTCTTTTGAGGTAACCGGCCGTGAATGACATCACTGAACTGCCTACGTCTTCATGCGAACGGTGGTTGTAAGTTCCTAAACTCTATCTCGTTCTTTACATGTTGTGTCTCTTTATACTCGAATATTAGAACGATGTTGTTTCCTGTGTATTGAGTAATTATGCTTACAGTATGTTGAGAGGCGGGCGTGGACGTGGTCGCGGTCGTGGACGCAGACGGAGAAATGCTGAAAGGGAAGCGTCGCCTTCTAACCAGGCTAGTCATAGCTCAGGCGAGCCGCAACAATCTATTAATAATGAACCAGATCCTGTTGTACCAGAGATCCTTCGTCAAGTGGTGAACCAGATGACTCAGTTCGCCCAAGTCGTGGACCAAATGCAAGTGGCGGTGGGACTACAGCAGGGAGAGAGACAGCAAGGGATCCCAGACATGGGAAATCGAGGTGACCGGTGGCTGCAAGAGGTGGCAAAGATGCAACCACCAAAATTCGACGGTATTTCTGAGACTCCCACCTGGGACCATTGGTTGAAGGAACTGGAGAAAATCTTTGCCGGGATTAACTGCCCAGATGACCGGAGAGCCTCTATCGCTCAATATTTTCTGATAGGGGAAGCATCTGAATGGTGGGAAGCCATCCGGCCTGTAGACCATGATGCCGATTGGACAGAGTTTAGATTGATGATGGAAGCTCAGTATTGCCCTCGTCCTGTGAGGGAAGCCAAAGTTCGGGAGTTTTTCTCCGCTCAGCCTTCTGATGTGCCAGTATCCCAGGCAATTAAGACGTTTAACCAGCAGCTGGCATTTGTTCGACATCTGGTCAGAACAGATGCAGAAATGATGATCCATTTCGATATGAGGATGAAACCAGAAATCCAGAGGTACATGTCCGGATTTGAATGTACCACACTCCGTCAATACCAGGATAAGGCGTTGGCGTATGAGATCAAGGAAGCAGCTATGGAGAAATTTTCGGAGTCCAAGAAACAGAAAGTCTCTGGTACTTTTACAGAGCACAAGAACAGCGGGCCCCGTAAGGCCCAGTCATCCTTTCACTCTTTCAAGAAACCTCCGCACCCAGTTAGGAGCGGAAAGAACTTCGGAGCGACATCAACTATTACTGATGTTACCAGGAAATGCTTTAACTGCGCCCAGACGGGGCACTATCGACGGAATTGCCCCCTTCCTGCCGTGACTTGTTTTGATTGTGGACGAGAGGGACATCGGGCGGTGTTTTGTGAAGAGGCTGCAAAGTCTTTTAGAGCCCGTACACCACAGCCAGTCCAGAAGGAAGCCAGTATCCAACAGACGCAGCAAAGTGTTCAGATGCCTCAGAATTTTGGCCGCGGACGAGGCAGAGGACAATGGGACCGAAAGGGGACATCGAGTGCCAGATCTGCTCCCCCACGTCTGTACGAGATGAAAAGGACAGACGATCAGGATGTGCCGCCGCATCGTGCAATCGGCCCGATCCTTTCCCAGCCAGTTAGCGTTTTATTCGATACAGGAGCTACACATTCTTTTATATCTTTGTCTTGTGTAAATCGTTTGAATATTTCCGGTTTTCATACTTGTGAACCGTATGTTGTTGGTTTACCGAGTGGAGAGAGGATTGTCGGAAACTTAGAAACTAGAAATTTACCTATATCATTTGGAGGCAGAGAGTGGCTCTCAAATCTGATCGTAGAAATGCAAGGAGACGACCTGATACTCGGAGACGATTGGCTTAATCGATATGGAGCAATCGTGAACTACCGAAGGAGGAATATCTCGCTGATCGCTGACGATGGTTCCAAAATATTGTTCGAGGGGTGGAAACCGGGAAGCTCAGGACAATTGATCAAAGCGATGAAAGCTGTCAGATTGTTGAAACAGGGTTGTATCGGGTACTGGTGTTATGCAACGAAGAAAGAAGACGAAATTGTGGAACTTTCATCCATTCCTGTTGTGAACGAATTTCCAGATGTATTTCCTGACGAGTTACCTGGACTACCTCCACGAAGGGATGTGGAATTTACCATTGAGCTGGAACCCGGAGCTACACCAATTTCCAAGGCGCCGTATAGTATGGCACCTACTGAGATGTACGAACTGAAGAAGCAGCTGGAGGAGTTACTGGACAAGGACTATATTCAGCCAAACGTTTCACCACAGGAGCGCGATTCTTTTGTCCGAAAGAAGGATGGATCGCTCCGACTGTTTATTGACTATCGAGAGCTGAACAAGATGACGATTAAGAACAAGTATCCGTTGCCACGGATTGATGATCTGTTTAACCAGTTGCAAGGGGCAATGGTATTTTCTAAAATCGATCTGAGATCAGGATATCATCAGCTGAGGATTAAAGAATCTGATGTTCTGAAATCAGCGTTCAGAACTCGCTACGGGCATTATGAGTTTGTAGTAATGCCGTTTGGTCTCACTAACGCACCTGTTGTATTTATGCAATTGATGAATCGTGTGTTCATTGAATTTTTGGATAAATTTGTGGTCGTGTTCATTTATGACATTCTGGTGTATTCTAAGAGCCCGGAGGAACATGCGCAGCATTTGCGGATTGTATTGGAACATTTTAGAAACGAGCAATTGTACGCCAAACTTTCTAAGTGTGAATTCTGGCTAAAAAAAGTAATGTTCCTCGGCCATGTGGTGTCAGCTAAAGGAGTCCGAGTATATCCTCAGAAGATCGAAGCAATTATGGATTGGAAGCCTCCAAAGAACGTGAAAGAAGTCCGAAGCTTCTTAGGACTTGCTGGATATTATCGACGATTCGTGGAAGGATTTTCTAAAATTTCCCGCCCACTTACTCGACTCATGCAGAAAACTCAAAAGTTTGAGTGGAACGAGTCGTGTCAGACTAGTTTTGATGAGTTAAAGAAGAGACTGACGACGGCACCGATTCTATCACTTCCACAGGGAACTGGAGGATTTATAGTTTACAGTGATGCTTCGAACCAAGGACTCGGGTGCGTATTGATGCAGGATGATAAGGTGATCGCTTATGCGTCGCGACAGCTGAAACCTTATGAATTGAATTACCCAACACATGATTTGGAGCTAGCAGCAGTGGTTTTTGCTTTGAAGATCTGGAGGCATTATCTGTACGGGACTCACTGTCAGATCTTTACGGATCACAAGAGTCTCAAGTACATATTCAGTCAGAAAGAATTGAACATGCGGCAAAGCAGATGGTTAGAGCTGATCAAGGACTATGACTTGGAGATTTTGTATCATCCAGGCAAAGCAAACGTAGTGGCCGATGCACTTAGCCGCAAGCCTGTTTCTATTCAGATGCTGGAGACGCTAACCTCCCAACTTAGCCTTCAACCAGAGATGATTCGTGAAGGAATTGAAGTGTGGTTACAAAGAGTCCAAGGACAACTGTGCGTGATGGAGATAACTTCATCATTAACCGAAGGAATCAAATCTAGACAGGCAGATGATCCTCTGATGATTCGGTTACGTGATGAAGTGATCAAAGGAAAGGCCCCCGGATTCATAATTCATGATGATGGAGTTTTGAGATTTCAGAACCGACTCTGCGTTCCCGATGATGATGTTCTGAAACAGACAATTATGAAGGAAGCTCACAGTTCGCCCTATTCTATCTACCCGGGCACCAGTAAAATGTATAAGGACTTGAAGCAGAATTTCTGGTGGGGCAACATGAAGAAAGATGTAGCAGACTATGTTTCTAAATGCTTGACGTGTCAGCAGGTTAAGATCGAGCATCAACGGCCTGCTGGAATGTTGAAGCCGCTCCCAATTCCTGAATGGAAGTGGGAGGACATATCGATGGATTTTATCACTAATATGCCGAGAACCAGGACAGGAATGAACATGATTTGGGTGATAGTTGATCGTTTAACCAAATCAGCTCATTTTCTAGGCATTAAGGATACGTGGGGACCAGAGAGGTTGGCACGAGTATTTATTTCAGAGATAGTTCGATTGCATGGTACACCGAAGACCATTGTTTCTGATCGAGACGGCCGTTTTGTGTCTCACTTTTGGAAAGCAGTTCATAAGTCCTTGGGGACCGAATTGAACTTCAGTACAGCTTATCACCCGCAGACTGACGGACAATCCGAGAGGACCATTCAAACGGTGGAAGATATGCTGAGGGCCTGTGCCTTAGATTGGTCAAACGATTGGGAAGTTCATCTACCTTTGATTGAATTTACCTACAACAATAGTTGGCATGCTTCCATTAAGATGGCACCGTTTGAGGCATTATATGGAAGGAGATGCAGATCGCCCCTATGCTGGGACGATTCATCGGACTTGATCGGAACAGAACCAGAGTTGATCGTGCAGACTCGAGAGAAGATAGCCTTGATTCGTAAAAGGTTGTTGACCGCCCAGAGTCGCCAGAAATCCTATGCGGACGTACGCCGTCGCCCATTGGAGTTCAATACTGGAGACCATGTACTTTTGAAGGTTTCTCTTACTCGGGGAATCTTTTGTTTCGGAAGGAAAGGAAAGCTGAGTCCGAGATATATCGGACCATTTGAGATCCTCGAGAGAGTTGGGGAGTTGGCATACAGATTGGCATTGCCGCCATCATTGTGCCATGTTCATAACGTGTTCCACGTATCCCAGTTACGGAGGTATATACCAGATCCCAGTCGTATCATTGATTTCGGCGAGATCAAAGTCGCGCAGGATGGGACGTTTGAAGAAAGACCGGTCAAGATACTCGAGAGTCGAGTTAAGCAGCTGAGGAACAAACCAATCGTTTTGGTCAAAGTTCAATGGTCACGTCACGGAATGGAAGAAGCCACCTGGGAAACGGAAGCTGATATGAAGTCTAGATATCCCGAGTTATTTTCATCTTGAGTTTCGGGACGAAACTCCTTTTTAGTAGGAGAGTATGTAATATCCGGATTTATTACGGTGTATTTCATCTGTATTCAAACCCTGTATTATTCGGATTTGTGGTTTTGATTATTGGAGTATGATATTTCTTGCATTGATATCATTGTACATAAGTATAGAAGCATGCAAAATTTCTCATGCAAACTCGTGATAGCGCACGCTAAGAATGTATCTTAACGCGCGCTATCGGGCTACTATTAGCGCACGCTATGCAGATAGGAGTTGCGTGCGCTAAGAACTCAATTATTGAGTGGGACGGCTAGCACATGCGCCAGCCGGGACATGGGTCCGGATAAGATTCCCGCGGACAAACCTGGACAGTTCTGAAGTCAACTATTATTAGCGCACGCTAAGGAAAGCTTAGTAGCGTGCGCTAATTTGTTAAAATGCAGAATATTATAAATGGGACAACAACCCGTTTTGGCTTACATTTTACTCGTCCATTCTACATTCTTGAGAGACCAGAGAGCTGAAATAATCCTCCTACACATTTAGAACACATCTTGTTGGTGATAATATATTGGTTATCACTTGGGAGTAAACATTGAAGTGGAATAGCACCTTGGAGTGGCATACAACCAACCGGAGTCGGATTCTACTTTACGGTTCAGTGATTTCATCATATTGAGGTATGTTCAATCTATCTCCAGACTTAGAGTTGGATTCTAACGAATTGGATGATCATGTTAACGAGATATTGATTTTCATAGATGAATTATCCAAAGTATATCATGTTGGAATATTGAGATGATTAAGCCTTAAGTACCTTGATTATGATCATCGTGATTCGAATTTTATTACATTGAACAAGTAAAGGAAGCTTCTATCATTGGTAATCCGAATCTAGTAGATGACTTCATAATAATCATGGACTTGACTTTAACAATCATTATTGTTAGATAAATCTAAAGGATTGATCATGGAAGGATTTATCTAGTATAGATGGAACGTTTAACAACTTCAGCATGATAATATTGATTGATATAGAGGTGTTGATATCAACCGTTAAGCTTTTCGAATCGTCATATGAAGAATTGTAGTCGAAATGGAATATGGTTTTAATGGTATGCATATCCTTGAATCCAAAGTTGTTGCTACCCGTAAGATCATTCATAATCGTATGAACATGATATTCATGGAGGTAACATGAATTATCACGGAAGATTTCATTGTTTTGATCATGATGAGAGCGATTCTTGCGCCCGGTAAAGAAACTGCCATGCATAGATAGCGCACGCTAAGCTATGAAGATTAACGTGCGCTATCGAGCACGAGTTAGCGTACGCTACGTTTGGTACGTAATGTACGCTAGGCCATCAGACGAGTCAGTCGACTGACCAGTGAAGTACTAACCATACATAGTTAGCGTACGCTAGGCTTTGTTGTTTGCGTGCGCTATCGAGCAGACTTAACGCACGCTACAGAGAGTACTTAGCGTGCGCTAAGCAGTTCAGGCAGATTGCATTTTATGAACTTTTGGTCGTAAATCAAATTGTTAAACATTCGTACGACGTGAGATAAATCATATATCATTTCTTTTCTTAAGGTTTGATCTTGTTGCGTGATTGATTGAGGAGGACGACCTTCGAGTGCTCGTTTTCATTCTTGTCTTCAAATCGAGGTAAGTACCTTAATTGTTTTATGTATTGTTGTTATACATATTGTCGTGCATGTATGTCGTTATTGTATGCCACCTCGTGTTGGTCCGACGGGATCATCGGGGGATCTATGCTAGCGTGCGCTGGATCATCGGACGGGTTTTTCCACCACGGGTTGGTCTGACGGGATCATCGTGGGTTCTAGGAAGTGAACGCTGGATCGACGGAATTACCATGTGTATGTAATGATATCATGTTGTGATTATCAGTTGTGTATGTCATTTATGAGTTTCTCGTAGGAGAAGATTCATTGGTATTTTGTCGTTTACGTTATTATTCTTCGTGAGATATGAATAATATGTTGTGGTACTTGTATTAGCATCTTTGTGCTAACCCCTTCGGGGGTGAACATTTTGTTTATGTTCAAGATCCAGGAGAGCAGGAAAACAACCACTGGAGCTGCATGACGACGAGGGTGCAGAGTGATGTTTCGGCCGGGTTTATTTGTCTGTTGTTTATTTGTTATTTCAATAAGTACTCGAGTACGAAGTCATTTATGTTGAATTTGAATTTGGTGATGTATTAATAAGTTCCTGTTGAACAATTGTACTCTCAGTTTGTCAGAACTGCTGTATCTTAATTCCGTTAGTTCCATTCGTTAATACCTTTTAAAGTCTGTTCAATTCTTCAGCCTTGTAAATCCTTATGTAAAGGATTTACGGCGTTGTAATATTCCTGAATATATCGGGGGTGTTACAAATAAAAGCAATAAGAATCGATATTTGGGCAACAATAACACGAAATGGAATTACGGAAACCCCAAAACAATCTGAGGTACACAACCAAAATCGAACAAGGAAAAAATTCCCTAAACTTCTAGGAAATTACAAAAATGGCCCAAACATCCGAAAACCACGATACAACGTCAGATTAACAATCCGAAACTCGCAACATGCTCTACTCAACCATACGAACTCATGGAAATAGGAAAATGACGAAATCGAACGAGTTTAACGAGAGTCGAAAACACATGCGATAACTCAAGATGAAATTACATAAAAACATCATCGAGACTCATCCCAACAGAGAAACTCCAAGAACTAAATAGATTTAGAAATCCAAAACAGTACCAAGCGAGTTGTCCGAAACGAATATACATCGAAAATAGAAATTACCAAAAATAGAAAACACGGATATTACACAACTAATAACAACAGAAACCTTAATTCACCCAATATAATCCTCTTAAACATGGTGCTGGATTCACTACGACATAACGAGTTCAATAATCTCCGTAAAGAGCTCATAATATAACTAAGAACATAATCTCCATCTTGGTGTAGAGTTAACATACCTCAAAGAAGAGAAGAACAATGAAATACTTGAAGAAACTCTTCACGGAAGCTTGAACACCAATCCACAAGGTCTAAAATTCTCAAAAATCGGGCTAAGATGATGATATGAGGGATATATGGTGCTGGGTAGTCTTCAAATTACGAAAATCGGCCAAGGAGTGAGGAAGAAATGAAATGGGGGTTGAGGTCTATAAATAGATTTCTAACCATTACGTACGTTACAAATACTCCATTATGTACGTAATGTCCTTAGCGTACGCTATACTCAAATATTAGCGTACGTTAACGTTTGGCCAGAGCTCACTGACCTGATTTTGCATGAGCTTACGTACGTTATCGTTGTGGTTTACGTCCGTAACACCATGCACTTAGCGTGCGTTAACACTCCACCTTAACGTACGCTAAGCCCAGTTGACTTGTTTAGATGGAAAGTCGTCCAGGTTCATGCGAGCAATCTCCACGAATCTTCATCGGGTCCCCACACGCAAACCCTTGTCTGATCTCGAATTGACTGACCCTTACATACGTAACACACCAGCTCTAACGTACGTTATATTAACAGGTAGCGTACGTTATGCTTATGTTTTAGCATGTGTAATGATGTGCAGAGTCATGCATGCATGAATGTTTTCGATTAAATACGTCACAAAGTCGAAACTTACAATATCAAATACAGGATAAATACACAATAATTATACGGGCATTACAGATCAAAGTTTTCGGCTTTATCCATTTTAGTTAGTCTCCCTATCTTCTATTCTCTTCTCTCTTTCTTTTCTTCTCCCCATTATATTTTTTCGTCTTATTTTTCTCATCTATATTCTCCTTCATTCTTCTCCCCCTTTTTGTCATTAGCAAAAAAATGCATATAAAACATAAAATTGATAACAAACTAAAAAAATGGGTAAAACTCCCCCTGAAAATTATATCTCCCCTTTTTTTAAAATGATAACTCCCCCTGAGTTAAATACCAGTTAATAAAATATTAATTTTAAATTTTGGGGATCCAACCGACTCGTGATCGTTTTTCATTAGCTAAATAGATGATATTTGGTATTATGGTTCCTTTTGGAATCCATATTTTCTTAATTTTTATCGTTCATCTTGGGCTTTTACAATTCGAAATATGATGCTCGTTTTTTAAACATTTACCACAATGTGGTATTTTTAAATTTAAGGAATCATTGGATTCATTTTAAAACTCAGTTTGAATCCTAATCCTTGTTTAACCGAAAGTAATTTTTCAAAATTGTCATTTCCACAGGAAAATTTGTTTGTTAAGTTTCTAAGTTCTTTTTGAGCTTTCAATAAATCATTTTTTCAAAATATTCTCTTTATCTAAACATCCAAAATGATCGATTTCAGTAAATTTCTTTCTCCTTTAATTTGGAGATTTCATCTTCCAAAAGTTCATTTTTAATTCTAAGAGATTTATTATCTTTCAAGGAATTTTGAAAGTCCGTGTGTAATTGTTCGAAAGCAGTAAAAAGTTCATCTTCATACGAGGCACTTACATGGCTTTTGTCGTCACTTCCTTCAAAAGATCTTCTTGCCATGAGTGCGAGATTATTTTGAATAAATTCATCTTCTTCATCTTCGTCACTCCTCGTGGCTATAAGCACTTCCTTCTTGAAGTCGAGCCTCGGCAATTTTTAGCAAAGTGGCCTGATTTTCCACAGTTTCGACAATTATCGTCGAATTTCTTTGACTCGTACCGGTCCTGCGAGATGTCTTTTATTCTCCGGTTGATTAAGTTTTGAGACTTATTTATGTTCTTGGCATAAAATGTCGATTCTTCATCATTATCGTCCACCGGGATGATTTATTCATTTGATCTTGACATCGTAGCTTTTAAAGCTATTGATATTTCCTTCGGTTTTGGTTTGGCATTTGGAGATTTAGGAACTATCTCATAATTTATTAGCGAGCCGACAAGGACGCTAAAATCAAGATTATTTAAATCTTTAGATTCCATGATTGTCGTAACCATCCCATCCCATTCAACAGGTAGTGATCATAAGATTCACTACTTATTAATGGTTTCCCAAAACAAGCCAGTCCATTTGTAATGACCGAAAATCGGTCAAGCATGTTCGTTATGGACTCTTCGTTCTTCATCATAAAAAGCTCGTAGTCATGGAGAAACATATTGATCTTCGTCTCCTTGACTTGTGATGTTCCTTCATGAGTTACCTCAAGCATTTTCCAAATCTCTTTGGCACTATCACATGATAATATCTGGTTGTGTTCTTTCGGATTTAAAGCACAATAAAGCAGTTGCGTTGCTTTACAGTTGTAATGGTCATTCTTCCAATCAGTATCATCATACTCTTCAAAGCTTTTGAGAGTTCCATTGGAATTCGTGGGAATTTTCGGACCAAGACATATAACTTTCTAGAGCTCAATATCATAGGCTCGGATGAATATAGACATCTTCTTTTTCCACGTCATAAAATTTGATCCGTCAAAGAAAGGAGGTCGATTTAAGATGAGACCTTCGACCGAGGCAAACTGGAGCGCCATTCAGTCATTTCTCCTTGGATGTTAATCCGACTTTTAGAGATACCTCTCCGATACCAATTGTTGAAATATATTGTACCGCCACTTGATGGTGGGATAATATCGCAGAGTAGATTTTTCAAATTCTTTTGCATTGGCGTAAGCGTAATTAAATAGCGAAAGATAAATGACACAAGATTTATAGAGGTTTGGCCAATAATGCCTATGTCCTCTCTTCATATCTTTTTCTTTAGGCTTAAGATCAACCTCTACACTTTGTCTTCTATCGGTCCGAGGGATACCGTTACAATATTGTCTTCAATCGGTCCAAGATAAACTGTTATGCTCTTGTCATTTTGTCGGTCTAAGATAAACTGTTTTCCTTTTCTATCGGACAAGGAATCAACCTATCTAGCTTTCAATTGGTACTAGATAAACCTCACTCGGATTTAGATATTGATTCTAACAATGCCGGATCAACGATGCTAATTACACTGAATCAAATCTTCAATCCTTTCTTTCCTATCGTGTATGGTTCAGTGTATGAACACTCAAACTCTTATCAATTAAGCACAAATACAACAATAATGTATACAATGATAACAAGTATGTATATAAATTCCTTGAAGTTGTCGTTCGGAATGATGCCAAATACCTTGGTATTTATAGACATAAAGCCTCAACTAGCCATTGCTGGCTGTCGTCATTAGCGTGCGCTATTCCATATCTTAGCGTGCGCTAATATCCTCTAGCATACATAATATCCACCTGTAGCATACGTTAACTGTTGATCGGTTGAGTCAGTAGATTCTGACTCTATCTTTAGCGTGCATTAGTAACCTTCATAGCATGCGTTAATGTTTCGTCATTGCTTGCGTCATAAATGATCGTTTGTGATATTTGACTTCTCTTAAATCACTCCAACGGATATAATTCAAACTTAGCATGCGCTAAGTAATCTTCATAGCGTGCGCTATCTATTCAAACTTCATTTTTTAGATTCTTTGACCATACACGTGATCTTCGTGTTGAAAGTCCTCACAACGAATATATTCTTTCATTAGCATGCGTTAGCTTCACGCTTAGCGTCCGCTAACTCAGCCATTTAGCGTGCGCTAGCTTATGTTCTAGCGCATTATTATTCATGCTGCATCTTCACTGTCTTCGGCTGGGTTTCTATTACATACGTTATATGTATTGCTAGTGTACATTAAGCTTGTTTTTGCTTCAAACACAGTTCTTTTGTCCAGCTCATTTGTCTTCGACTTCTTGTTGTTTCAATGTTGTTTCCTTTGTTGTTTTGGATTGATTCCATCAACTTATCATCAAAATCATTAATCTGGAATGAATTATTCCAACATCCACTAGAAGGGTGGATAACCGTGTTCTTAGCTATTTTCTTCCCATTTCCAATCCTACCGACGAGACGACACGAGAGAGGCAATCTTTAGGCAATTTGGTGTAACCTTTCATCATCTATCACTATTTTTGGTTTGATAACAAAGATTATACAACATCTAATCCTTTTCTTCCTTCCGAACCAGGGTAAATTCCTTATAACCCTAATTTTGGGGAATTTTGGGGGTTTTCTTAGATTCATCCGCTGAATTCATTTTGAAGCTTGAAATCCTTGACATTATGAAGTAATTACTCCATACCGACGTTCCCTTGTGATTATACGAATGTTTTTGGGTATTACTCGGAATTGAGAGGGTTTGAATGATTTCCAACCTCTATATGAATATCCTTGAAGAATTATTAATCGTAGGTGGGGTTTCGGGAGTTCCTTCTTGTTCATTGAGTTGATTGTTGATTATCATATTCCCTATGAATCATTTAGGGCCGGAAGTACGTTCTTGGACCAACCGAGCATGAATACCTTTTCCCTTCGATTTAATATGTCTCAAAGGCAAGTATATATTCATGACTATATTTTCTTGACGTTGAAATTAAGTGTATTTGATGTGTATGATTATATGTTCACTCCGGGATGGGCCAACGGGTCCTCTGAGGGGTCATTGCTTCTGGTGCGATCTATTGAACATTTTTAGGTTAACCACTCTGGGACGAACCGATGGGTCCTTTGAGGGATCGCTGCTTCTGGTATGATCCATGGTTAATCACATATATGGTTGAAATGATATGAGATTTACTTATTCCGAAATACTAGTCTTGAGTTTGATGAAATGAGGTTATGTTTAATTTATCGTTCAAGAAGTATTGTGTTTCATATTCAATACACTTGCACTAGATATTCCATGGCTAACCCCATTCTCGGAAAGTACGTTTCATGTATTTCAGGTTCCAGACGAGCAGACGAGTGGGTATCGGGTCGGTGCGAAGATGATGGGCAAGAGAGATGTTGTGTCATTTCATTTTTCATACTATTTATTATTGGAATATTTTATTCCAAATATTCACTAATAGAGTTTTGATGATTAAGTTGTTAAACAAAGGAAAACAACAAAAAAACAAACAAAACAATAAAGAAGTCGAAGACGTAAAAAGTCACGTAATCCGGGAAAAGCTAACTGTGCAGATCAGTTAAGATGGCAACCAACCTGATCAGACGAGATCAACCTACCTGATCAGACGATATCAAACCTACCTGATCAGACAAGAAGATAAGTTACCTGATCATACATAACGTACGCTAACAAGGAAGCTTAACATACGTAATGGTACAAGGATAATGTACGTAATACATGGTGTGTAACGTACGTAATGAAGTGTTTCATAATTCAAACAAGGTGAACGTTGAAGATGATGTCATGGCATAGGTCAGCATGCAACAGATAATTTGACTGAAGATAACGTACGTAATGGGTGTTTGATTAACGTACGTAATGATCAAGACGAAACCTACTGGACTGTTTTGTGAAGCATATAACGTACGTAACATATTGATGTTAACATACGTAATGAATCTAACGTATGTAAGATATGGGTGATAACGTACATAATGAAGGCTAAAGTGGCTAACGGCTAGTTGAGGCTTTGGAGCCTATAAATACCACTTCCTTGGTATCAAACCATACAACAGCTTCAAGCAATCGAGATATTGATCATATATTGTTATACATTCTATTGTTGTTGTAATTGTGCTTATATTGTCAAGAGTTTGAGTGTGATACACGAAAACTCATACACGAGAGGAAAAATAAAGGATATGATTGGATTCGGTGTTATTAGGATCAAGGATCCGACATTGTTAGAATCGCGATCGATATCTACATGAGGTTTATCTAGTACTCCTAGAAAGATAGATTGGTTGATTCCTTGTCCAATAGAAAAGGAAAACGGTTTAACTTGGACCGGCATAAAGACAAGTGATTGAACGGTTTACTCGGACCAATAGAAGACGAGTATGTAACGGTTATCCCTCGAACGATAGAAGAGAGGTGCAGAGGTTTATCTTTAGCCTATAGAAAAAGTTACCGAAGAGAGGACGTAGGCACGTTTGGCCGAACCACTATAAATCCTATGTCGATTTATTTTCTACACACTCATTTAAATGCGCTTCCGCATAATAGCGTGTATAACCAATATTGCTCCAACAATTAGTATCAAAGTGGTACCTCCTAGAAGCGGCTTAACATCCAAGGAGAAGATCCAAATGGCGTTTCAATTTCCTCCGGTCGAATGTCTTGTCTTGAACCGACCTCCTTTTTTTGACGGATCTAACTTCATGACATGGAAGAAGAAGACGTCAATATTCATCCGAGCTTATGACATCGAGCTATGGAAAGTGATTTGTCTTGGTCCGAAAATTCCTCTCTAATCTGACGGTTTGATAAAAACTTTTAAAGAATATGATGATGCAGATTGGAAAAACAACCACTATAATTGCAAATTCACGCAATTATTATATTGTGCTTTAAATCCGGAAGAACACAACTGGATATCTTCGTGTGATAGTGCGAAAGAAATATGAAAAATGCTTGAAGTCACACACAAAGGAACGTCTCAAGTGAAGGAGACAAAGATTAATATGCTTCTTCATGAATACGAGCTATTCCAAATGAAAGAAGAAGAATCTATTATAGTCATGCTCGACCGATTTTCGGTCATCACAAATGGATTGGCTTGTTTTGGGAAGCCCCTTTCGAGTAGTAAAAAAGTTAAAAAGATCCTACGATCACTACCTCGAGAATGGGATGGAACGGCGGAGACAATAATAGAATCAAAAGATTTAAACAATCTTGATTTTAGTGCTCTCATTGGTTCACTTACAAACTACGAGATTGTCCTAAAATTTCGGAATGCCAAACCGAAGCCGAAGTAAAAATCGATAGCTATGAAAGCTAAGATGTCGATAAATAAAGAAGAAATCCCAGTGGACGAAAGCGGTGAAGAATCGGCATATAATAATAAGTTTCAAAACTTATTAAACCAGAGAAAGAAAGACATCTCGGGTGGAATGAAAAAATTCGACAACAACTGTCGAGTCTGTGGCAAACTAGGCCATTTCGCAAAGAATTGCCAAGCAAATCCAAAGAAGGAAGTTCTCATTGCAACATGGAGCGATGAAGACGTAGATGATGATTTCATCAATCAAAATAACCTCCCTCTTATGGCCCGAAGCTCATTCGACGATAGCGACGCCGAAAGTCAAGTAAGTAATTCTTACGATGAACTTTTTGAAGCATTTGAATTATTGCATACGGATTTCTATAATACTTTATCTGAAATCAAATCCCTCCAATCTAAAAATAAATATTGGAAAATAAAATTTCCAAATTAAATGAAAAGGGGGAAATTTTTAAAACCGATCATTCTCAATGCGTTGAAAATGAAAATATTTTAAAGGATGATCTCTTGAAAGTTCAAACCGAGCTTAAAATTTTAACGAAGAAATTTTCGTGTGGGAATGAAAAATTTGAACAAATGCCCTCGGTTCAAAAATTCACTTTGAATAAATAGGGGTTAGGATTCAAACCAAATATTAAAACCGAATCCTTAAATTTCAAAATACCCATTGTGAAAAATATTAAAAATTGGGCACCATATTTCGAGTTGTAAAAGTCCACGGTGGAAGATTAAAATTAAAAAGGTTTGAATTCCTAAAGAAACCACTATTCCAAACATCATCTATGTCAATGAAAAACGACCGACTTTCGGTTGGATCCCAAAAAATTAATTTTCATAAATTGGTATTTTACTCAGGGGAGAGTAATATTTTTAATGGGGAGATTTTTGGTTGTGGGATTTTACCCTTGTATGCATATTTTATCATCAATTGGTATTCTTTATTTACACTTTTTGCTGATAACAAAAAGGGGGAGAAAATAGTTGAAAAGGATAAAAAGCGTCATGGAAGAATGACGAGAAAAAAAAAAGTAAAAAGGGGGAGAGGAAAATAAAAAGAAGAAAGTCGACAAAGAAAACGAAGAAGTTGAAAAATGAAAAGAAGAAGTCGAAAACGAAAAAAAGAAAAGATGGGAGAAACTAACGAAACGATCAAAGCCGAAAACTTTGATTCGTAAAATATATATATACTTTATTTTGCAGGTTTTATCCATTTCAAGGTATTGTTTTGTAATCATCAAAAAGGGGGAGATTGTTGGAATATTTTATTCCAAATATTCACTAATAGAGTTTTGATGATTAAGTTGTTAAACAAAGGAAAACAACAAAGAAGCAAACAAAACAACGAAGAAGTCGAAGACGCAAAAAGTCGCGCAATCCCGGAAGAGCTAACTATTCAGATCAGTCAAGATGGCAACCTACCTGATCAGACGAGAGCAACCTACCTGATCAGACGAGATCAAACCTACCTCATCAAACAAGAATATAAGTTACCTGATCATACATAACGTACGCTAACAAGGAAGCTTAACGTACGTAATGGTACAAGGATAACGTACATAATACATGGTGTTTAACGTACGTAACGAAGTGTTGCAGAATTCAAACAAGGTGAATGTTGAAGATGACGTCATGCCATAGGTCAGCATGCAACAGATAATTTGACTGAAGATAACGTACGTAATGGGTGTTTGATTAACGTACGTAATGATCAAGACGAAAGCTATTGGACTGTTTTATGAAGAGTATAACATACGTAACATATTGATGTTAACGTACGTAATGAATCTAACGTACGTAAGAGATGGGCGATAACGTACGTAATGAAGGCTAAAGTGGCTAACGTCTAGTTGAGGCTTTGGAGCCTATAAATACCACTTCCTTGGTATCAAACCATACAACAACTTCAAGCAATCGAGATATTGATCATATATTGTTATACATTCTATTGTTGTTGTAATTGTGCTTATATTGTCAAGAGTTTGAGTGTGATACACGAAAACTCATACACGAGAGGAAAAATAAAGGATATGATTGGATTTGGTGTTATTAGGATCAAGGATCTGACATTGTTAGAATCGCAATCGATATCTACTTGAGGTTTATCTAGTACCCATAGAAAGCTAGACTAGTTGATTCCTTGTCCAATAGAAAAGGAAAACGGTTTAACTTAGATCGACATAAAGACAAGTGATTGAACGGTTTACTCGGATTGATAGAAGACGAGTTTGTAATGGTTATTCCTCGACCGATAGAAGAGAGGTGCAGAGATTTATCTTTAGCTTATAGAAAAAGATATCGAAGAGGGGACGTAGACACGTTTGGCCGAACCTCTATAAATCCTGTGTCGATTTATTTCTGCACACTCATTTAAATACGCTTCCGCACAATAGCGCGTATAACCAGTATTGCTCCAACATTTATGTCCTCCATCTGAGATGTTGTATCTTTCATGAATTATAGTACTCGAGTACTATGGGATGTTTTTCTTGTTGTTTCGCTTGTATTGTTCTGAGACTAATTCCCAATGACTTTTACCCTGTCAAACCTGATTATTACTTTGGACGTCAATTCTTATCGTCTTCAATTTGATTATATCTGGACCTTGTCCGTCAAAGTTCATGGTTACATATACGTACAGTCTTGTGGGTCCCACTGAGGGTCTCATGTCTCTGTAATATACCCTGAATATATTGGGTTGGTTACACGAACAGCCCGATCTAAATCCAGCATCCACGGCCTGACCTTGTCTTCCCCGTCTCTGATCGTACATCCCTGAAATCGAGCCACCAGAACACGATCCTAAGGTCAAGAGCCTAGTTTATTTCCGACTCCATTCGGACCTCCTTTAACTCCGACCCAAGACTCAAAATCTAGCCTCCATCAAACTCTGCAACCACCAGAAGCCTGGACCCGAGTCTACCAAGATCGAGTCCCGCTACCTCGCCCTCCTTTGCCATCGCATGAAACTCACCGAGAGAGAGAGAGAGAGAGAGAGAGAGAGAGAGAGAGAGAGAGAGAGAGAGAGAGAGAGAGAGAGAGAGAGAGAGAGAGAGAGAGAGAGAGAGAGAGAGAGAGAGAGAGAGAGAGAGAGAGAGAGAGAGAGAGAGAGAGAGAGAGAGAGAGAGAGAAGGAAGTGTTAGGGTTGTATACGTTAAAGCATACTTTATGCTTGTATTACCGAATTTCCCGGTCTTTATCTATGAGAATATTTAATTCATTTATCACATATTTTACATATTTATTTACGCTATGGTTATGTAAATGTAGTCTAAATTACTTTATATTATAGATAATATGGTGTGTCGTGTCACACGGAAGATCATATTATCGGTTCCTTATATAGTAATAATTAGTTCACAACCTCTATAACATTAGACCGTTATGTGAGAGATTGTAGTATATGCTTGTTATTGGTTGGTCTTGACCATTAGCATATATTAGCGTATTCGGTATACGTTGAACAGGATCGAGGTGAGATAGATTCTTCTGTACTGACTATAAGAAGAACACACATCTCGGGAAATTATTATTTCTTAATTCTAGTGATTAATATTTAATATTTATTGCTTTGATTTATCATGGGTGAGAGCCACAATGATTGACTCAATATGCTCGATATTTTGGGTAATATTATTATTTATATAATAATTAATATTATAGCTAGAAATCCTGTCCCGACCAGTCGGGTTGATCATGTCCCTTGAGGCACTCGAAAGGATAATTATATTAAACCCTGCAGGTAGAATTAATTTTCTGATATAATAATAAAAGTTGAGTGGTATACTCATGTATAACACATTAATTAATTAAAAGCTGTCAGTAGCTTAAATTAATTACTGGACATGGAATATCTTAAACACGTGAAATAATTAATTCAAAAAGGCGCCCAGTTTCGTAATTTGAGATTTTGGTAGGAAGTGCAATATCAACATTTTAGTTGACTAAGTTGATATTTAATAGAGTCATTATATTAGGAAGAGTTCTAATATAGGAAGATGGCATGTATTAACAGTCCTTACCATATCCTCCTTAAGGTCCCTAGAGTAGCCCAAAACACCTATATATAGGGCTACATGGGAGGCCGATTTTTCTACAATTATTGAGCCAAAATTTCGATTTTTTTATGTGTGTTTAATTGTGGATCTTGACTTGTGTCTTGGATTCCATAATTTAGTTAACACAATATTTTTATAAAATACCACAAATATTCAAGAAAAATAGAGAGAAAATCGAAAGGAATTTTGGACGAATATTTCGGTCGATCCCTGTTGTTGGCCAAGTAGTCTGGTAGATTGTTACCCACACGACATCCAGATAATAGGCGGGATATACTCTAGAAGACTTTGAGGTAGAAACACAAGTAGATCAAGGAAGAATACAAGAAGGTGTTCGATCGATCCATGGAGGGAATTTCTACCACTTCGCATCAAAATTATTAATTACCGACTCCCATGCGTAAATATATTTATTTAATTGTTTATTAATCTATTTAGTTAATTAATTGACAAGTCTAAATAGATCCGGTTTTTATGTTGGTTAGTTTATAAAACCTTTCATAAAATATTTTCACCATCTAGCTTCTGCTGCGTTTTATATTCCAACAATTGGTATCGGAGATGGTCTTCAGGTTCTGTTCAATTTAATTAATTTGGTGATTAATATGCTAGCAATTAAATATTCATATAGTATGATTTTTGGAATATTTTGCTAGAATTTGTAGGGAGCGATGCTATTGATAGGAGCTCTTGGAGGCGCCAGATCAGAGTTGTGGATTCCTTTGTAGGGAGCGATACTGTTGTTGAGAGCCTCAGGGTTGGGTTGTCTTGGTTAGCTTTAACCTAGAGCATTGCATCTTTTACTTTTATTATATATTTTATCCTATTGCCTTTTGCATGTGCTGTATTTTTGACAGAGAACTATGCGCAGAGTCAACCTCTCTTATGTTAGAGCAACATCCATCGAGAGTGCAGTTGCCAAAGTCCCATTAGGTAAGGCTCATATGAATTAAGCCATGGGCCCAGGTATGGTTTGGAGCTTTTTCGTATCATATTCTTCTTTGTAAATATCACGCTAATCTTTGCTGTGCACTAAGCTGGGGGTCTTCACGGAAGCAGCCTCCCTACCGTGAGAAGTAGGGGCGTGGTCTGCCTACATCTTACCCTCCCCAGATCCTGCTCTGCGCGGGATATACTGGGTATGTTTGGTTTGGTTTGGTTTGGTTTGGTTTGGTTTTTGCTAGAATTTGTCTTGCAGGAGAATATAATCCAATTATCATGGCTACGTGATGTTTTTTATTTATTTAAGTGTTTTTTGTAATTTAGCCCGATTTTGAGGCATGTATAAGTTTTTCCCGTGAGAAAATCCACGAGTAGAATAGGATTATTTTTCTTGTGATTTGCTGTAAATTCGATGTATTTTATTTCGAATAAAATTGTAATCGAATTGGAACACACAAAGTACGAAAGAGAAAGAAGTCCAGCGCGAAGAGGAGTCCCGATCGGACGAACCGACCGAGACCAACAGGCTGCCGATCGAGACTCGGCCGAACTGGATGCAGTTGCGCTCGGCCAGCAGCTCGGGTCGGGTAGCGGGTCGGGCAGTTGGGAAGCGGGTCGAGCAGTCGAGCAGCGGGTCGGGCAGTTCGGGCAGTGGCCAGCAGGTCGGGCAGCGGCCAGCGGGTCAAGTTGTCCGGATTCGGGTCGTTCTATTCATTTTTCCGCAAGATGCTTGAAGTAGTAGGAGAAAACGAGCCGTAGATTTTCTCGTTATTCAAAACGAGGAATAAAAGCCATGATAATTGGATTTAATTATCTAATTTTTTTTATTTTGTTGGTTTTTATTATTTTGATGTATCGCATGTATGGATGTATGCGTGATATGTCCATACATGTGTAACACCCCAAAAAGGCGGCCATTATAGTGTCGTGGACCCCACACTGGAACCCACCAGGCGATACCCAAAATACAGATTAATTACGCAATACTTGTGACACCGAACCACAATACATAGTATTTACTACGATTACGAGTTCACATTAGTATGACCAATGGCCTTATGACACACGGGATCCGAAATACGAGTATAATCCATATGGAGATGGAATATACCTAAAATAACAATACATTTGTTCATAATTTAAAATAAAGCGGGAAGATAACATTACACGGTTCGAACAAAACCGGACAACAAAAGACTCGGAGCCCCCGAACTAGTATCCTTCGAACCCTTCGCCGTCACCATGATCTTCCTGTGCCTTGCCTTTACCTCGACCTAAAATACAACACAAGTATACCCAACACAGGGTCAGATATACATGATTAATGAATTCTCAAGATATTATACAATTCACATACATTAGATCTCAAGGAAAATAACCCGACTAACGAACACAACCCTCGGGCGTATGAACTATTAGTCACAAAATGTCGAACACATCCAAATATATAAATGGACTATGAATGACCAAAATAGTACGGCTCAGGATGGACATCACAGTACGCCCGATCCGAAAATGTGTCAGTGCACATGTCCACCCCGTATACGGAATCCAAGATATACGTGGGACAATGTACCTAATTAGCCTCACAAACTACATCTCGTGTGCATAGTCCAATACGGAAACATCCATGCATGACTATATATGTGTCTGGATAAAAATCCTACACAATAACCAATCGGAACGCATATATGATTCCGGATATGTCATGACAACGAATTCAATAAGTCACATATTCGATTAAGGATCAAGAAACTCACCGAAATGACAATAAGGATCAATGATATCAACAATTCAAAAGTGAGGAACTTGGGAATGCAATCCCACGATGAAAACGGAACATCATCAAGAATAATATCAAATCACGGGTCACAAATTTATAATTGTTTCATATACACGAAACGCATAATCATCACAAGAATCCAAACATCATAATAACTAAGCAAGATAACTTGCCTCAATGCGGAGACGAGAATAATCCTTCCTTGTCGCATGAACGAGCGAACGGCTCTCAACTTAATATCGGTTACTTGAACAATCAACCTTGTAAGGGATACAATCCATTCAATAACACATTCTCATAATTATCGATATCTAGTTCAACGAATCGATATCTTACATTCAATTCGCTTAGTTCAACTATAATTCCATTTCAAGGATTCGTACTATCTTCAATTTATACTCATTATCGGTTATCATTCAAGGTGTTCTCGGTTATTCGTATCGTTCAAACGGATGAGAATTTATCAAGAACAATCATCAAGGAGAACTTTTCTAAAATTGATATGCCGATAGAATTTCTTAAAAACAACATAAATGTTTTGAAAGATATCATCCAAACAACTACGTTCCACAAAACATTGATCAAAACGAAGGTTACACAGCGATTATCATTGTTCAACGAAACGTGGGTTTGTAAAATTATTACTATGTTCATCGGTTATGAGTTCTCCTAGTTAGATTAACGATATAGTCGAGTTATTTATCACAAGATCATTACAATATCATCATTAGGGTGAATTAAACACCTATGAACTATAACCTTATGTTGATATGATTCAAGGTTCAACCAAATTTAGATGAAGATCTTAAGTTCATTTAGTTTAGAATCTTCCTAAACATGATGGCTTGATTCAATATAATGATAACAATCCTGCAAATCAACCTATCTACAATGAAACTAAGGATCATTATTGTTCTAGTGATGTTAATAGCCCAGCAAGAAGAGTGTGGTTTAACTAAACATGATCATCACCATTAAAACACCAAGAACACATCATTACAAAACCCTTAATCACCATATTCATCATTAAGTTGTTAAAAGATTAACTACAAACATGTTTAGCTTGATTAATTCAACGTTAGGTGGAGTATACATTATCACTAACATTATAACTACGAGATTATAGGGTGAAATCGTATAACATACCTTCAGAAATGAGAACAATACACCAAAAGAACAAGAACACACTCTAAGCTTCAAGAATGACTCCAAACTTCCAATGAACAAGCTCAAAAATCAAAATGCAAAGCTCAAACACAAGTTGGAAGAAGGTAAAATTGATCTAGGGAGGCAGGGGGATGATTATATGGGTGAAAAATCGGAGTTGAACATGCAAAATGAAAGACACAAGTTGTCTATTTATAACTGCACAGTTCGTTATGTACGTTATACACAAGAGGATAATGTACGTTAGCAACTTTACGTACGGTACACCAAAAGTGTTACGTACGTAAGCTAGTTCCAGAGAATACTGGACTAAAATACAAACATCATTACGTACGTTATGGATTACAGCATTACGTACGTAATGTAGGTCAAGTAGGGTGCTCCAAAAGATCAGATATTCGAATCACGCCCGACCCCACACGCCGAAAGTTGAGATCGGATAAGACTACATGCATTACGTACGTAAAAAGCACCTCCTTACGTACGTAAAACCCACAATATAGCATACGTTATGCTGAAGGGTTAGCGTACGTTAAGCACAGAATTACTAGCCCATCGAGAAATCAATCATAGTGCGATTGATAGTTATATTCAAGTCGATTATGATATATTCCAACATTAATAAACATTAAACAAATGCAGCAAGACTACAACAGTATTGAATTATCCGAATAATACAATAGTAGGTAATAATTTCCATCGGATATTACATACTCCCCCTTAAAAGGAGTTTTGTCCCAGAAACTAAGGGGTAAACAATTCGGGATACCTCTCTTGCATGCTGCTCTCCGTCTCCCACGTGGCCTCCTCGACTCCGTGTCGTGACCACTGAACTTTCAGTAGGGGAATTGTCTTGTTCTGCAATTGTTTGATCCTCCTCTCAAGTATCCGTACGGGGCGCTCTTCGTACGAATGGTCCCCTGCTATATTGATCTCATCGAACTGAAGTATATGACCCGGATCAGCAACATATTTCCTTAACTGGGAGACATGGAACACGTTATGAATCCGGCTCAGAGCTGGTGGCAACGCCAGGCGATAGGCAAGATCGCCTACTCGTTACAAAACCTCAAATGGCCCAACATATCTCGGACTCAGCTTGCCTCTCTTCCTAAAACGAAAAACACCTCGAGTAGGGGACACCTTCATTAGTACATGGTCGCCAACCTCGAACTCAAGTGTTCGTCGAAGGTTGTCTGCATAAGACTTATGTCTGCTTTGAGTCGTCAACAAACGACTCCTAATTAGAGCGATCTTCTCACGGGATGCTAGCAACATATCAGGTTCGGTACACAAGGATTCAGATGGATCATCCCAAGACAAAAGAGATCTACAACGATGGCCATACAATGCTTCATAAGGTGCCGTCTGAATCGAAGCATGCCAGCTATTATTATAAGTGAATTTCACCAAAGGTAGTTGGGCCTCCCAATCATCCTTCCAAACAAGAGCGCACGCCCTTAACTTATCCTCTAGAGTCTAGATAGTACTCTCAGTCTGACCATCCATCTGCGGATGAAATGTTGTGCTGAAGTTCATTTGCGTACCCATCGCATGATGAACTGCCTTCCAAAAGTGTGACACGAATCATCCGTCACGATCCGATACAATACTCTTGGGGTACCATGTAACCTTATAATCTCTTTGATAAACAGGTGGGCCAATTACTCGGGTCCCCATGTGTCTTTAATCTCCAAAAAGTGGTCTGATTTGGTCAGACGATCCACAATCACCCAAGTCGTATTCATCTCTCGTCGACTCGTTGGCAAGCTAGTGATAAATCCATCGATATGTCCTCCCATTTCCACTTGGGAATCGAGAGCGGTTTCATCATTCCTGCAGGTCGCTGATGCTCAATCTTAACCTGTTGACAGGTTATACATCTCAAAATGAATTCTGCAACTTCACGTTTCATACTTCCCCACCAATACTATTGCTTCAAATCTTTATACATTTTGCTAGACTCCGGGTGAATGGAGTACGGGGTAGCATGAGCCTCTCTTAGGATAGAGTTTCTCAATTCGTCATCTCCGGGTACACAAACTCTATTACTGAAGCATATCAATCCATCCTCGTGGATCATTCCTGAAGCGTATCAATCCATCCTCGTAGATCACAAAGCCAGGGGCTTTCTATTGAGTTACTTCATCCCGAACTCGAGATAGAATGGGTCCGTAACCTGCTTCGACCTCAAGGGACAATGAAATCTCAAGTGTGCAGAGTTGTCCTTGAATACTCTATAACCAGACTTCTTTTTCTGGACTCACCAACTCTAACTGCAATTCTCTCTGAACTGTCAAGCGGGCAAGCATCTGCTCCTGTACTGTTTTACGACTCAAAGCGCCGGCAACTACATTTGCTTTGCCCGGATGATAAAGGATCTTGATATCATAATCTTTTATGAGTTCTAGCCACCTTCTCTGCCTCATATTTAACTCTTTTTGAGTAAAAATGTACTTCAGGCTCTTGTGATCGGTAAAAATCTGACAGGTAACTCCATACAGATAGTGACGCCAGATTTTTAAAGCAAACACCATGGCTGCAAGTTCCAAATCATGGGTTGGGTAGTTGACCTCGTACGGTCGTAGATGCCTTGATGAATAGGATATCACCTTCCCGTTCGGCATTAGTACACATCCAAGGCCCTATTTAGACACGTCACTATACACCACAAATCCTTTTGTTCCTTCCGGTAGGACCAAAATAGGTGTCGAAATCAACCGACTCTTGAGTTCATCAAAACTCCACTGACATGCTTCTGACCATAAATACTTCTTATCCTTACTTAACAGGTTAGTCATTGGTTGCACAATCTTTGAAAAACCTTCCACGAACCGTCGGTAATAACCTGCTAATCCCAAGAAACTGCATACTTCCTTCACGTTCTTTGGTGGTATCCAGTCTCAGATAGCTTCTGTCTTCTGTGGGTCTACTGCCACCCCATCAACTGATATCACATGTCCGAGAAAGATAATTTCACGCATCCAGAACTCACATTTTGAAAATTTTCCATAAAGCTGCTCCCGTCTTAACGCCTCGAGAACCTGATGGAGATGACGCTCATGCTCTTCATGGTCACGAGAATAAATCAGAATGTCATTGATAAAAATGACCACAAAGCGATCCAGATAATTAATAAAGACCCAATTCATCAATTCTATGAATACTTCCGGTACATTAGTCAGTCCAAAAGGCATCACTACGAACTCATAATGCCCATAGCGAGTATGAAAAGCGGTCTTCGAAATGTCAGACTCACGAATCCTCAGCTGATGGTAACCGGACCTCAAGTCGATCTTAGAAAACACAGCAGCCCCCTAAAGCTGATCCAATAAATCATCAATATGCGGCAATGGATATTTGTTCTTAATGGTTACCATGTTCAGCTCACGATAATCAATACACACACGCAGAGATCCATCTTTCTTCCGTACAAAAAGCACTGGTGCTCCCCAAGGGGATGCACTAGGTCGAATATAGCCCTTCTCTGTCAAATCTTCAAGCTGACTCTTCAACTCCTGCATCTCAGTCAGAGCCATACGATATGTTGCTTTCGAAAGTGGGGATGTACCTGGCTCTAACTCAATATTGAACTCTACATCACGATGTGGAGGTAAGCCTGGCAACTCAACTGGAAATACGTCTGGGTAGTCTCGGACTGGATTACCACAAAGTCGACACGTGTTGTCGAATTTCTTAGATTCGCCCACTTGAATGTCCTTCTTCCTCCGGTTTAATAAGTGTTGGAACTTATTAATATTCTTGGCATAATATGCCGATTCTTCGTCACTTTCATCCACCGGGGTTTCTTCTTTCTTTTTCGACATTTTAGCCTTGAAGGCTATCGACCTCTCCTTTAGTTTCGGTTTGGCATTCCGAGATTTTAGAACAATCTCGTAGTTGATAAGAGAACCAACGAGAGCACTAAAATCGAGAGTATTTAAATCTTTGGATTCCATTATTGTCGTAACCGTACTGTCCCATTCTCGAGGTAGTGATCGGAGAATTTTCTTTACTTTCTCACTACTCGAAAGTGGTTTTCCAAAACATGTTAATCCATTGGTGATGACCGGAAATCGGTCGAGCATAATCGAGATGAATTCGTCGTCCTTCATTTGGAATAATTCATAATCATGAAGGAGCATGTTTATCTTCGTCTCTTTGACTTGAGACGTACCTTCGTGTGTTACCTCAAGCATTTTCCAAATTTCTTTGGCACTATCACACTATGATATCCGGTTGTGTTCTTCCGGATTTAAAGCACAGTATAATAATTGCGTGGCTTTGCAATTATAATGGTCGTTTTTCTAATCCGCATCATCATACTCTTCAAAGGTTTTGAGAGTTACGTTTAAGTTTGTCGGAATTTTGGGACCAAGGCATATCACCTTCCATAATTGATATCATAAGCTCGGATGAAAATAGACATTTTCTTCTTCCAAGTCATGAAATTCGATCCATCAAAAAATGGTGGTCAGTTGAGAGCAAGGCCTTCGACTGGAGCCATTTGAATTGCCATTTTGGATCTTTTTCTCCTCGGATGTTAAGCCATGTATTGGAGTACCTCTCCGATACCAATTATTGGTATAAAATCGGATATTTGCACCGTTTATGCGGAAACATAAATAAATTGCGGAAAATAAATCACACAAGGATTTATAGAGGTTCGGCTATTAACGAAGCCTACGTCCTCTCTCGATGTATCTTTTTCTTAGGATTAAGATCAAAACCTCTACGCCTCTCTTCTATCGGTCGAGGGATTACCGTTACAAGCTCGTCTTCTATCGGTCCGAGTTAAAACCGTTTTTCCTTTTCTATTGGATAAGGAATCAACCACTCTAGCTTTCTATGGGTACTAGATAAACCTCACTTAGATATCGATTGCGATTCTAACAATGCCGGATACTTGATCCTAATAATACCGAATCTAATCGTATCTTTTCTTTTACCTCTCGTGTATAATGTTGAATGTATAAACACTCAAACTAACAATATATGCTCAATATTACAACAACAAAGTGAGTATATAAATATAAGATCAATGTCTTGAATGCTTGGAGT
The DNA here is from genome assembly GCA_033398695.1 of Orobanche coerulescens. Classification (NCBI taxonomy): domain Eukaryota; kingdom Viridiplantae; phylum Streptophyta; class Magnoliopsida; order Lamiales; family Orobanchaceae; genus Orobanche; species Orobanche coerulescens. Next base: position 79,237,715 of record CM065818.1, on the reverse strand, counting down.
TATTGTGTGGAATAATACTAACTCCTTGGTATTTATATCCTTCTTCCTCCTTACTAGCCGTTGCTGCCAGTTGACTAGCTAGCGTGCACTAGCTCTTCCTTCTTAGCGTGCGCTATCGCACATTTTTGCTTTAGCGTACGTAATGTATTTCATGTAGCGTACGTTAATCATTTTATGTTTCAGTCCAGTGGCTACTGTCCTTGACAGTTAGCGTGCGCTACCACTTCCTTTGTAGCGTGCGCTAATCTAATATATCCGTTGCATGACTTGTCAAAGTATCCGTTTGATATGCTGACTTTGACCTGCTTTTCCCAATGTTCTGATTGACTAGAATTCAAACTGATATTTAGCGTGCGCTAAATATCATTCCTTGCATGCGCTAGAACTGACTTCATTGCATGCGTCATTCTGAGTTTGAATATCTTCACAATGATAACAAGGCTCGATAGCGTGCGTTAATGATCAAGCGTAGCATGCGCTATCTCGACAGATGACTTCCCTTCAGGTAACTTCGAACTTGGCTGATATGAAGATTACTCCCCATTAGCGTGCACTAACATATATGTTTTAGCATGCGCTAGACATGCATTTTGCTCAGCTTTTTGCGTCTTCGTCTGCTTCGTCGTTTTGCTTCGCCTCGATGTTGTTTTGTTGTTTAGCAACTTTAATCATCAAAACACAAATTAAATAAAGTGTGGAATAAATATTCCAACAATATATGCAAAATCTCTATGTCCATCAACATGAACATACGAGTAATCGATATCAAATATCATGATAATTCAACGAAAATAATCGCATGTTCAACAACATGAACAAACAGTATGCATGATCAAAATCACCAATATTAACAAATTTCCAAATACGATACTTGCCTCAAAGATGGAATGAATTAAATACTCCAACAAATGTCAACACGTCCGAAGGTCGCCGCCCCTCGATCGATCACCTTGTACAAGGGAGATAACAAGGAATTCGACAAACCTCTCGAAACTAACGCACGAGCACCGAACACCCTAAGTTATAATCGAGTTATCATTAATGAATGGCTGGTTCTCGGTTCTACTTCCCGACGAACAATAGGTTTGGAAAAATGGCATGCAAATTCAAGAGATCATAATGGGACACAACGCCGTTGTCTACAATTCCAAGGATATTCATCATACCATTAAACTCCATACTTTAATTCCGATTATCAACTCAAATGCTCGGTTCGGTTGTCTCAATGATATATAACGAGATAATCACGTTCAACCTAGTTCTATGTTAATTCACTCCTACCAATCATGTTCTTCAGCGAGTAGTTCTTCTTATCAAGTTCTCCATTAAAAATGATTGTCCCAAATATCCTACCCAGTTCTAATCATCCATATGTAGATTAACAAGGAATTATTTTTAAGGCAAGAATTATAATTGAACTTTCTCCACATTCACCTTCTTGAATTTATCTTACATAGGGGGTAAGCCTTAACAAATTGTTCATCAAAAGAGTGTTTCGAAAGCATCATCAAGGCGTGTTCATCTCAGAAAACTCCATTCTTATAATTGGTAAAGATCATGGCTCAACTAATAACAACGGAAACCTTAATTCACCCAATATAATCCTCTTAAACATGGTGCTTATAATTGGTGCTTATATTGTCAAGAGTTTGAGTGTGATACACGAAAACTCATACACGAGAGGAAAAATAAAGGATATGATTGGATTCGGTGTTATTAGGATCAAGAATCCGACATTGTTAGAATCGCGATCGATATCTATGTGAGGTTTATCTAGTACTCCTAGAAAGATAGATTGGTTGATTCCTTGTCCAATAGAAAAGGAAAACGGTTTAACTTGGACCGACATAAAGACAAGTGATTGAACGGTTTACTCGGACCAATAGAAGACGAGTATGTAACGATTATCCCTCGAATGATAGCATAGAGGTGCAGAGGTTTATCTTTAGCCTATAGAAAAAGTTACCGAAGAGAGGACGTCGGCACATTTGGCCGAACCACTATAAATCCTATGTCGATTTATTTTTCTACACACTCATTTAAATATGCTTCCGCACAATAGCGTGTATAACCAATATTGCTCCAACAATTAGTATCAGAGTGGTACCTCCTAGAAGCGGCTTAACATCCAAGGAGAAGATCCAAATGGCGTTTCAATTTCCTCCGGTCGAAGGTCTTGTCTTGAACCGACCTCCTTTTTTTGATGGATCTAACTTCATGACATGGAAGAAGAAGATGTCAATATTCATCCGAGCTTATGACATCGAGCTATGGAAAGTGATTTGTCTTGGTCCGAAAATTCCTCTCTAATCTGACGGTTTGATAAAAACTTTTAAAGAATATGATGATGCAGATTGGAAAAACAACCACTATAATTGCAAATTCACGCAATTATTATATTGTGCTTTAAATCCGGAAGAACACAACTGGATATCTTCGTGTGATAGTGCGAAAGAAATATGAAAAATGCTTGAAGTCACACACAAAGGAACGTCTCAAGTGAAGGAGACAAAGATTAATATGCTTCTTCATGAATACGAGCTATTCTAAATGATAGAAGAAGAATCTATTACAATCATGCTCGACCGATTTTTGGTCATCACAAATGGATTGGCTTGTTTTGGGAAGCCCCTTTCGAGTAGTAAAAAAGTTAAAAAGATCCTACGATCACTACCTCGAGAATGGGATGGAACGGTGGCGACAATAATAGAGTCAAAAGATTTAAACAATCTTGATTTTAGTGCTCTCATTGGTTCACCTATAAACTACGAGATTGTCCTAAAATTTTGGAATGCCAAACCGAATCCGAAGTAAAAATCGATAGCTATGAAAGCTAAGATGTCGAGAAATAAAGAAGAAATCCCAGTGGACGAAAGCAGTGAAGAATCAGCATATAATAATAAGTTTCAAAACTTATTAAACTAGAGAAAGAAAGACATCTCGGGTGGAATGAAGAAAGTCGACAACAACTGTCGAGTCTGTGGCAAACCAGGCCATTTCACAAAGAATTGCCAAGCAAATCCAAAGAAGGAAGTTCTCATTGCAACATGGAGTGATGAAGACGTAGATGATGATTTCATCAATCAAAATAACCTCCCTCTTATGGCCCGAAGCTCATTCGACGATAGCGATGCCGAAAGTCAAGTAATTCTTACGATGAACTTTTTGAAGCATTTGAATTATTGCATACGGATGTCTAAAATGCTTTATCTGAAATTAAATCCCTCCAATCTAAAAATAAATTATTGGAAAATAAAATTTCCAAATTAAATGAAAAGGGGGAAATTTTTAAAATCGATCATTCTCGATGCGTTGACAATGAAAATATTTTAAAGGATGATCTCTTAAAAGTTCAAACCGAGCTTAAAATTTTAACGAAGAAATTTTCGTGTGGGAATGAAAAATTTGAACAAATGCCCTCGGTTCAAAAATTCACTTTGAATAAACAGGGGTTAGGATTCAAACCAAATATTAAAATCGAATCCTTAAATTTCAAAATACCCGTTGTGAAAAATATTAAAAATTGGGCACCATATTTCGAGTTGTAAAAGTCCACGGCGGACGATTAAAATTAAAAAGGTTTGGATTCCTAAAGGAACCACTATTCCAAACATCATCTATGTCAATGAAAAACGACCGACTTTCGGTTGGATCCCAAAAAATTAATTTTCATAAATTGGTATTTTACTCAGGGGAGAGTAATATTTTTAATGGGGAGATTTTTGTCAGTGGGAGTTTACCCTTGTATGCATATTTTATCATCAATTGGTATTCTTCATTTACACTTTTTGCTGATAACAAAAAGGGGGAGAAAATAGTTGAAAAGGATAAAAAGTGTCATGGAAGAATGACGAGAAAAATAAAAAGTAAAAAGGGTGAGAGAAAAATAAAAAGAAGAAAGTCGACAAAGAAAACAAAGAAGTTGAAAAATGAAAAGAATAAGTCGAAAAGGGAAAAAAGAAAAGATGGGAGAAACTAACGAAATGATCAAAGCCGAAAACTTTGATTCGTAAAATATATATATACTTTATTTTGCAGGTTTTATCCATTTCAAGGTATTGTTTTGTAGTCATCAAAAAGGGGGAGATTGTTGGAATATTTTATTCTAAATATTCACTAATAAAGTTTTGATGATTAAGTTGTTAAACAAAGGAAAACAACAAAGAAGCAAACAAAACAACGAAGAAGTCGAAGATGCAAAAAGTCGCGCAATCCCGGAAGAGCTAACTATTCAGATCAGTCAAGATGGCAACCTACCTGATCATACGGGAGCAACCTACCTGATCAGACGAGATCAAACCTACCTCATCAAACAAGAATATAAGTTACCTGATCATACATAACGTACGCTAACAAGGAAGCTTAACGTACGTAATGGTACAAGGATAACGTACATAATACATGGTGTTTAACGTACGTAACGAAGTGTTGCAGAATTCAAACAAGGTGAATGTTGAAGATGACGTCATGCCATAGGTCAGCATGCAACGGATAATTTGACTGAAGATAACGTACGTAATGGGTGTTTGATTAACGTACGTAATGATCAAGACGAAAGCTATTGGACTGTTTTATGAAGAGTATGACGTACGTAACATATTGATGTTAACGTACGTAATGAATCTAACGTACGTAAGAGATGAGCGATAACGTACGTAATGAAGGCTAAAGTGGCTAACGTCTAGTTGAGGCTTTGAAGCCTTTAAATACCACTTCCTTGGTATCAAACCATACAACAACTTCAAGCAATCGAGATATTGATCATATATTGTTATACATTCTATTGTTGTTGTAATTGTGCTTATATTGTCAAGAGTTTGAGTGTGATACACGAAAACTCATACACGAGAGAAAAAATAAAGGATATGATTGGATTTGGTGTTATTAGGATCAAAGATCCGACATTGTTAGAATCGCAATCGATATCTACGTGAGGTTTATCTAGTACCCAGAGAAAGCTAGACTGGTTGATTCCTTGTCCAATAGAAAAGGAAAACGGTTTAACTTGGACCGACATAAAGACAAGTGATTGAACGGTTTACTCAGACTGATAGAAGACGAGTTTGTAATGGTTATTCCTCGACCGATAGAAGAGAGGTGCAGAGATTTATCTTTAGTTTATAGAAAAAGATATCGAAGAGAGGACGTAGGCACGTTTGGCCGAACCTCTATAAATCCTGTGTCGATTTATTTTCTGCACACTCATTTAAATACGCTTCCGCACAATAGCGCGTACAACCAGTATTGCTCCAACATTTATGTCCTCCATCTGAGATGTTGTATCTTTCATGAATTATAGTACTCGAGTACTATGGGATGTTTTTCTTGTTGTTTCGCTTGTATTGTTCTGAGACTAATTCCCAATGAATTTTACCCTGTCAAACCTGATTATTACTTTGGACGTCAATTCTTATCGTCTTCTATTTGATTATATCTGGACCTTGTACGTCAAAGTTCATGGTTACATATACGTACAGTCTTGTGGGTCCCACTGAGGGTCTCATGTCTCTTTAATACACCCTGAATATATTGGGTTGGTTACACGAACAGCCCGATCTAAATCCAGCATCCACGGCCTCACCTTGTCTACCCCCGTCTCTGACCGTACATCCCTGAAATCGAGCCGCCAGAACACGATCCTAAGGTCAGGAGCCTCGTTTATTTCCGACTCCATCCGGACCTCCTTTAACTCCGACCCAAGACTCAAATTCTGGCCTCCATCAAACTCTGCAGCCACCAGAAGCCTGGACCCGAGTCTACCAAGATCGAGTACCGCTACCTCGCCCTTCTTTGCCGTCGCATGAAACTCGCCGAGAGAGAGAGAGAGAGAGAGAGAGAGAGAGAGAGAGAGAGAGAGAGAGAGAGAGAGAGAGAGAGAGAGAGAGAGAGAGAGAGAGAGAGAGAGAGAGGGAGGGAAGTGTTAGGGTTGTATACGTCAAAGCATACTTTATGCTTGTATTACCTAATTTCCCGGTCTTTATCTATGAGAATATTTAATTCAATTATCACATATTTTGCATATTTATTCACGCTATGGTTATGCAAATGTAGTCTAAATTACTTTATATTATAGATAATATGGTGTGTCGTGTTACACAGAAGATCACATTATCGGTTCCTTATATAGTAATAATTAGTTCACAACCTATATAACATTAGACCGTTATGTGAGAGATTGTAATATATGCTTGTGATTGGTTGGTCTTGACCATTAGCATATATTAGCATATTCGGTATACGTTGAACAGAATCGAGGTGAGATAGATTCTTCTGTACTGACTATAAGAAGAACACACATCTCAGGAGATTATTATTTCTTAATTCTGGTGATTAATATTTAATATTTATTGCTTTGATTTATCATGGGTGAGAGCCACAATGATTCACTCAATATGCTCGATATTTTGGGCAATATTATTATTTATATAATAATTAATATTATAGCTAGAAATCGTGTCCCGACCAGTCGGGTTGATCATGTCACTTGAGGCACTCGAAAGGATAATCATATTAAACCATGCGGGTAGAATTAATTTTTTGATATAATAATAAAAGTTTAGTGGTATACTCATGTATAACACATTAATTAATTAAAAGTTGTTAGTAGCTTAAATTAATTACCGGACATGGAATATCTTAAACACGTGAAATAATTAATTCAAAAAGGCGCCCAGTTTCGTAATTTGAGATTTTGGTAGGAAGTGCAATATCAACATTTTAGTTGACTAAGTTGATATTTAATAGAGTCATTATATTAGGAAGAGTTCTAATATAGGAAGATGGCATGTATTAACAGTCCTTACCATATCCTCCTTAAGGTCCCTACAGTAGCCCAAAGCACCTATATATAGGGCTACATGGGAGGCCGATTTTTCTACAATTATTGAGCCAAAATTTCGATTTTTTATGTGTGTTTAATTGTGGATCTTGACTTGTGTCTTGGATTCCATAATTTAGTTAACACAATATTTTTCTAAAATACCACAAATATTCAAGAAAAATAGAGAGAAAATCGAAAGGAATTTTGGAAGAATATTTCGGTCGATCCCTGTTGTTGGCCAAGTAGTCCGGTAGATTGTTGCCCACACGACATCCAGATAATAGGCGGGATATACTCTAGAAGACTTTGAGATAGAAACACAAGTAGATCAAGGAAGAATACAAGAAGGTGTTCGATCGATCCATGGAGGGAATTTCTACCACTTCGCATCAAAAGTATTAATTACCGACTTCCATGCGTAAATATATTTATTTAATTGTTTATTAATCTATTTAGTTAATTAATTGACAAGCCTAAATAGATCCGCTTTTTATGTTGGTTAGTTTATAAAACCTTTCATAAAATATTTTCACCATCTAGCTTCTGCTGCGTTTTATATTCCAACAATTGGTATCGGAGATGGTCTTCAGGTTCTGTTAAATTTAATTAATTTGGTGATTAATATGCTAGCAATTAAATATTCATATAGTATGAATTTTGGAATATTTTGCTAGAATTTGTAGGGAGCGATGCTGTTGATAGGAGATCTTGGAGGCGCCAGATCAGAGTTGTGGATTCCTTTGTAGGGAGCGATGCTGTTGTTGAGAGCCTCAGGGTTGGGTTGTCTCGGTTAGCTTTGACCTAGAGCATTGTATCTTTTACTTTTATTATATATTTTATCCTATTGCCTTTTGCATGTGATGTATTTTTGACAGAGAACTGTGCGCAGAGTCAACCTCTCTTGTGTTAGAGCAACATCCATCGAGAGTGCAGTTGCCAAAGTCCCATTAGGTAAGGCTCATGTGAATTAAGCTATGGGCTCAGGTATGGTTTGGAGCTTTTTCGTATCATATTCTTCTTTGTAAATATCACGCTATTCTTTGCTGTGCACTAAGCTGGGGGTCTTCACAGAAACAGCCTCCCTACTGTGAAAAGTAGTGGCGTGGTCTGCGTACATCTTACCCTCCCCAGACCCTGCTCTGCGCGGGATATACCGGGTATGTTTGGATTGATTTGGTTTGGTTTGGTTTGGTTTTTGCTAGAAGTTGTCTTGCAGGAGAATATGATCCAATTATCATGGCTATGTGATGTTTTTTTATTTATTTAAGTGTTTTTTGTAATTTGGCCCGGTTTTGAGGCATGTATAAGTTTTTCCCGTGAGAAAATCCACGGGTAGAATAGGATTATTTTTCTTGTGATTTGCTGTAAATTCGATGTATTTTATTTCGAATAAAATTGTAATCGAATTGGAACACACAAAGTACGAAAGAGAAAGAAGTCCAGCGCGAAGAGGAGTCCCGATCGGACGAACCGACCGAGACCAGCAGGCTGCCGATCGAGACTCAGCCGAACTGGATGCAGTTGCGCTCGGCCAGCAGCTCGGGTTGGGTAGCGGGTCGGGCAATTGGGCAGCGGGTCGAGCAGTCGAGCAGCGGGTCGGGCAGTTCGGGCAGCAGCCAGCAGGTCGGGCAGCGGCCATCGGGTCAAGTTGTCCGGATTCGGGTCGTTCTATTCATTTTTCCGCGAGAGGCTTGAAGCAGTAGGAGAAAACGAGCTGTATATTTTCTCGTTATTCAAAACGAGGAATAAAAGCCATGATAATTGGATTTAATTATCTAATTTTTTTTATTTTGTTGGTTTTTATTATTTTGATGTATGGCATGTATGGATGTATGCGTGATATGTCCATACATGTGTAACACCCCAAAAAGGCGGCCATTATAGTGTCGTGGACCCCACACTGGGACCCACCAGGCGATACCCAAAATACAGATTAATTACGCAATACTTGTGATACCGAACCACAATACATAGTATTTACTACGATTAGGAGTTCACATTAGTATGGCCAATGGCCTTATTACACACAGGATCCGAAATACGAGTATAATCCATATGGAGATGGAATATACCTAAAATAACAATACATTTGTTCACAATTTAAAATAAAGCGGGAAGATAACATTACACGGTTCGAACAAAACCGGACAACAAAAGACTCGGAGCCCCCGAACTAGTATCCTTCGAACCCTTCGCCGTCACCATGATCTTCCCGTGCCTTGCCTTTACCTCGACCTAAAATACAACACAAGTATACCCAACACAGGGTCAGATATACATGATTAATGAATTCTCAAGATATTATACAATTCACATACATTAGATCTCAAGGAAAATAACCCGACTAACGAACACAACCCTCGGGCGTATGAACTATTAGTCACAAAATGTCGAACACATCTAAATATATAAATGGACTATGAACGACCAAAATAGTACGGTTCAAGATGGACATCACAGTACGCCTGATCCGGAAATGTGCCAGTGCACATGTCCACCCCGTATACGAAATCCAGGATATACGTGGGACAATGTACCTAATTAGCCTCACAAACTACATCTCGTGTGCATAGTCCAATACGAAAATATCCACGCATGACTATATATGTGTCTGGCTAAAAATCCTACACAATAACCAATCGGAACGCAGATATGATTCCGGATATGTCATGACAACAAATTCAATAAGTCACATATTCGATTAAGGATCAAGAAACTCACCGAAATGACAATAAGGATCAATGATATCAACGGTTAAAAAGTGAGGAACTTGGGAATGCAATCCCACGATGAAAACAGAACATCATCAAGAATAATATCAAATCACGGGTCACAAATTTATAAGTGTTTCATATACACGAAACGCATAATCATCACAAGAATCCAAACATTATTATAACCAAGCAAGATAACTTGCCTCAATTCGGAGACGAGAATAATCCTTCCTTGTCGCATGAACGAACGAACGGCTCTCAACTTAATATCGGTTACTTGAACAATCAAGCTTGTAAGGGATACAATCCATTCAATAACACATTCTCATAATTATCGATATCTAGTTCAATGAATCGATATCTTACATTCAATTCGCTTAGTTCAACTATAATTCCATTTCAAGGATTCGTACTATCTTCAATTTATACTCATTATCGGTTATCATTCAAGGTGTTCTCGGTTATTCGTATGGTTCAAACGGATGAGAATTTATCAAGAACAATCATCAAGGAGAACTTTGCTAAAATTGATATGCCGGTAGAATTTCTTAAAAACAACATAAATGTTTTGAAAGATATCATCCAAACAACTACGTTCCACAAAACATTGATCAAAACGAAGGTTACTCAGTGATTATCATTGTTCAACGAATTGTGGGTTTGTAAAATTATTACTATGTTCATCGGTTATGAGTTCTCCTAGTTAGATTAACGATATAGTCGAGTTATTTATCACAAGATCATTATGATATCATCATTAGGGTGAATTAAACACATCTGAACTATAACCTTATGTTGATATGATTCAAGGTCCAACCAAATTTAGATGAAGATCTTAAGTTCATTTAGTTTAGAATCTTCCTAAACATGATGGTTTGATTCAATATAATGATAACAATCCTGCAAATCAACCTATTTACAATGAAACTAAGGATCATTATTGTTCTAGTGATGTTAATAGCCCAGCAAGAAGAGTGTGGTTTAACTAAACATGATCATCACCATTAAAACACCAAGAACACATCATTACAAAACCCTTAATCACCATATTCATCATTAAGTTGTTAAAAGATTAACTACAAACATGTTTAGCTTGATTAATTCAATGTTAGGTGGAGTATACTTCATCACTAATATTATAACTACGAGATTATAGGGTGAAATCGTATAACATACCTTCATAAATGAAGAACAATACACCAAAAGAACAAGAACACACTCTAAGCTTCAAGAATGACTCCGAACTTCCAATCAACAAGCTCAAAAATCAAAATGCAAAGCTCAAACACAAGTTGGAAGAAGGTAAAATTGATCTAGGGAGGCAGGGGGATGATTATAGGGGTGAAAAATTGGAGTTGAACATGCAAAATGAAAGACACAAGTTGTCTATTTATAACTGCACAGTTCGTTATGTACGTTATACACAAGAGGATAACGTACGTTAGTAACTTTACGTACACTACACCAAAAGTGTTACGTACATAAGCTAGTTCCAGAGGCTACTGGACTAAAATACGAACATCATTATGTACGTTATGGCTTGGAGCATTACGTACGTAATGTAGGTCAACTAGGCTGCTCCAAAAGATCAGATATTCGAATCACGCCCGACCCCACACGCCGAAAGTTGAGATCGGATAAGACTACAAGCATTACGTACGTAAAAAAACACCTCTTTACGTACGTAAAACCCACAATATAGCATACGTTATGCTGAAGGGTTAGCGTACGTTAAGCACAGAATTACTAGCCCATCGAGAAATCAATCATAGTGTGATTGATAGTTATATTCAAGTCCATTATGATATATTCCAACATTAATAAACATTAAACAAATGCAGCAAGACTACAATAGTATTGAATTATCCGAATAATACAATAGTAGGTAATAATTTCCATCGGATATTACATGCCCCCCTTAAAAGGAGTTTTGTCCCAGAAACTAAGGGGTAAATAATTCGGGATACCTCTCTTGCATGCTGCTCTCCGTCTCCCACGTGGCCTCCTCGGCTCCGTGTCGTGACCACTGAACTTTCAATAGGGGAATTGTCTTGTTCTGCAATTGTTTGATCCTCTTCTCAAGTATCCGTACGGGGCGCTCGTCGTACGAATGGTCCCCTACTATATCGATCTCATCGAACTGAAGTATATGACCCGGATCAGCAACATATTTCCTTAACTGGGAGACATGGAACACGTTATGAATCCGGCTCAGAGATGGTGGCAATTCCAGGCGATAGGCTAGATCGCCTACTCGTTCCAAAACCTCAAATGGCCCAACGTATCTCGTACTCAGCTTGCCTTTCTTCCTAAAACAAAAAACACCTCGAGTAGGGGACACCTTCATTAGTACATGGTCGCCGACCGCGAACTCAAGTGTTCGTCGACGATTGTCTGCATAAGACTTCTGTCGGCTTTGAGTCGTCAACAAACGACTCCTAATTAGAGCAATCTTCTCACGGGCTGCTAGCAACATATCAGGTTGGGTACCCAAGGATTCAGATGGATCATACCAACACAAAAGAGATCTACAACGTGGCCATACAATGCTTCATAAGGTACCGTCTGAATCGAAGCATGCCAGCTATTATTATAAGTGAATTTCACCAAAGGTAGTTGGGCCTCCCAATCATCCTTCCAATCAAGAGCGCACGCCCTTAACTTATCCTCTAGAGTCTGGATAGTACTCTCAGTCTGACCATCCATCTGCGGATGAAATGTTGTGCTGAAGTTCATTTGCGTACCCATCGCATGATGAACTGCCTTCCAAAAGTGTGACACGAATCATCCGTCACGATCCGATACAATACTCTTGGGGGTACCATGTAACCTTATAATCTCTTTGATAAACAGCTGGGCCAATCACTCGGGCCCCCATGTGTCTTTAATCTCCAAAAAGTGGTCTGATTTGGTCAGACGATCCACAATCACCCAAATCGTATTCATCCCTCGTCGACTCGTTGGCAAGCTAGTGATAAAATACATCGATATGTCCTCCCATTTCCACTTGGGAATCGGGAGCGGTTTCATCATTCCTGCAGGTCGCTGATGCTCAATCTTAACCTATTGACAGGTTATACATCTCAAAACAAATTCTGCAACTTCACGTTTCATACTTCCCCACCAATAATATTGCTTCAAATCTCTATGCATTTTGCTAGACTCCGGGTGAAAGGAGTACGGGGTAGCATGAGCCTCCCTTAGGATAGAGTTTCTCAATTCGTCGTCTCCGGGTACACAAACTCTATTCCTGAAGCGTATCAATCCATCCTCGTGGATCATTCCTGAAGCGTATCAATTCATCCTCATGGATCACAAAGCCAGGGGCTTTCCCTTGAGTTACTTCATCCCGAACTCGAGATAAGAATGGGTCCGTAACCTGTTTCGATCTAATTATATCCTCAAGGGACAATGAAATCTCAAGTGTGCAGAGTTGTCCTTGAATACGATGTAACCAGACTTCTATTTCTGGCCTCACCAACTCTAACTGCAATTCTCTCTGAACTGTCAAGCGGGCAAGAATCTGCTCCTGTACTGTTTTACGACTCAAAGCGTCAGCAACTACATTTGCTTTGCCCGGATGATAAAGGATATCGATATCATAATCTTTGATGAGTTCTAGCCACCTTCTCTGCCTCATATTTAACTCTTTTTGAGTAAAAATGTACTTCAGGCTCTTGTGATCTGTAAAAATTTGACAGGTAACTCCTTACAGATAGTGACGCCAGATTTTTAAAGCAAACACCATGACTGCAAGTTCCAAATCATGGGTGGGGTAGTTGACCTCGTACGGTCGTAGATGCCTTGATGAATAGGAGATCACCTTCCCGTTCGGCATTAGTACACATCCAAGGCCCTGTTTAGATGTGTCACTATACACCACAAATCCTTCCATTCCTTCCGGTAGGACCAAAATAGGTGTCGAAATCAACCGACTCTTGAGTTCATCAAAACTCCTCTGACATGCTTCTGACCATAAATACTTCTTATCCTTACTTAACAGGTTAGTCATTGGTTGCACAATCTTTGAAAAACCTTCCACGAACCGTCGGTAATAACCTGCTAATCCCAAGAAACTACGTACTTCCTTCACGTTCTTTGGTGGTATCTAGTCTCAGATAGCTTCTGTTTTCTGTGGGTCTACTGCCACCCCATCAGCTGATATCACATGCCCGAGAAAGATAATTTCACGCATCCAGAACTCACATTTAGAAAATTTTCCATAAAGCTGCTCCCGTCTTAATGCCTCGAGAACCTGATGGAGATGACGCTCATGCTCTTCATGGTCACGAGAATAAATCAGAATGTCATTAATAAAAATGACCACAAAGCGATCCAGATAATTAATAAAGACCCAATTCGTCAATTCTATGAATACTTCTGGTGCATTAGTCAGTCCAAAAGGCATCACGACGAACTCATAATGCCCATAGCGAGTACGAAAAGCGGTCTTCGAAATGTCAGACTCACGAATCCTCAGCTGATGGTAACCGGACCTCAAGTCGATCTTAGAAAACACAGCAGCCCCCTAAAGCTGATCCAATAAATCATCAATACGCGGCAACAGATATTTGTTCTTAATGGTTACCCTGTTCAGCTCACGATAATCAATATACACACGCAGAGATCCATCTTTCTTCCGTACAAAAAGCACTGGTGCTCCCCAAGGGGACGCACTAGGTCGAATATAGCCCTTCTCTGTCAAATCCTCAAGCTGACTCTTCAACTCCTGCATCTCAGTCGGAGCCATACGATATGGTGCTTTCGAAAGCGGGGATGTACCTGGCTCTAACTCAATATTGAACTCTACATCACGATGTGGAGGTAAGCCTAGCAACTCATCTGGAAATACGTCTGGGTAGTCTCGGACTACCGGAATATCGGCCAATTCAGCTGGTCGATCTGCTGTTTTGGTCATGAAACACCAATAGACAATACACCCCTGATTAAGCAGTTTCACTGCTTTCATAGCGTTGATGACTCTCCCGGAACGGCTGGGATTGTCACCTTGAAAGGTACACTCAACACCATCGTCAGATGTGACGGTCACTGTTCACTTGCGGACACTAAGTATGGCATCATGACGATCCATCCAATCGATACCAAAGATCACATCATCTTTAGGTAAATCGACCGCAATTAAATTCGACAACCACTCACGGTCGTTCATGCGAATCGGACATTTCTGAACTTCACAATTCCCAACAATTCTTCTACCATTGGGTAGACCAATTATATAAGGTTCACAATTGGTAACATGGTTTAATTGCAAATGACTCAAACAAGAAGCAGATAAAAATGAGTGTGAAGCACCAGTATCAAAAAGAACACAGACAGGCTAAGATCGGATCTCGAGAGTACCTGCAATCATGCTGGATTCAGGATTTTCGGCCTTCTTCATCTCGTAAACTCTGGGTTTTGCAGTCCCGGTACCAGATGTATCAGCTTGATTTCCATGGCCCATCCCTCTGTTTGCCCCGGTAGTCTGATAAGAAGCGAACGGAGGTACACGGTCCTGGACGGAAGACTAAACTGGAGCATGATGTGCTGCTGGGGTACGTCTGGGTCCACTCCTACAATAACGAGCATGATGTCCATTCTTCCCACAAGTATGGCATGCAACGCCCGACCTCGAGCATTTAAAATTGATGTGCCCCTGGTCTCCACAGTTATAGCACACCACAGACAGGCTGACCGCTCGAGGTTGCGATCCGGTTGGCTTTGACGCCATGGGTTGCCATTCAAAGGATTTGGCACTGGTTGGGGCCTCTTGAATGTTCCCTGGTTGCTGTCAGTCTGGTTCTGGTTCCTGAATTTCTTGTTGTTGGACTGCGGTTGCTTCTTGGAAATTTATTTTGTGGTCAGTTCGTACTCCAGAGCTTTCTTGATGAACTCCGGTAGGGTCATATAGTGGTGATTCAGCAGTTGCATTCTCATTCGGGGTTTAAGCCTCTTGAAAAAATATTTGATCTTATCAGCCTCCGTTCAGACAATCGTCGAGGCAAAAGGAAGAAGTGCGTGGAATTTCTCGGCAACAGATAGTACATCATCATCTTCGAATGGGTTTGGATTCAGTAATTCTGGCAGTTTGGCCTTGCGGAGGGGACCCTGATAGTAACGGTCTAGCATGAGGTTTTTAAATTCTTCCCAAGTACATATGCCATCAGCTAGCCTCACCGAAAGCCACCAGGTGTGGGCGACCTTGCCAAGATAGTAAGGTGCTACGGAGACGCGATTCTCTGCTGGACAGTCTACCATATCAAATAATTTCTTGAAGTGTTCAATCCAATGCAAGATCTCAGTAGGCTCAGAGGAGCCTTCAAAAGTCGGGGGTCGCTAGGGAGAGATGTCGCTGATGATCCGACTCATCGGTCCGCCATGTACAGGAGGTGGTCTCTATTGCTGGTCGGTAGTAGCTCTCTTCATAGCTTCCATTAACTGACCCATCTGGGTCATCTGAGCCATCATGCCCTGCTTCACAGCATAAGGATCGACACACGCATCCTCGCATCCAGTGTGGTGCGAGTGGTCCCTAGAAGGTGAATCACTGTCTGCGGAACTATGCTCTACATTCACACGCCCATTAGCTCGTGGTATCGGGACTCGGCCCCTTCCGCGGCCTCGTCCCCCTCTGCCACGGCCTCTCAGATTTCTTTCCATACTGAAAGAATCAATTCATAATGATAACCATAAGTATAGTTCATGCTACCAATCAAAATCATGCTTTAAGTTAATAGCAACAAGAATTTACATATTCAAGAAAAGAGTTCATAATGATTTATTGACACTACAAGTGTCACACAGAATATCATATCGACGTTGAGTCCAACAATTTCAATCATATAATCAATCCAGAATTTACCTTGAATTATCAATCAGATAAATCCTGCCACGAACCTCGAAAATAACAAGATCAACAAGGAGATCCATTCCAATATCAATATCATGCCAGTAATTAAACTATGGCTCGTAGAGTACATACCGCATTTGGCTCGTAGGATCAGGCGCTTGCACAGGTCACACGTGACACGAAGGTCTCTTGATACTAGTTCAACACACAATGACTTAAGAAAAATCGACTCTCTGATACCATCTTCTGTAACACCCCAAAAAGGCGGCCATTACAGTGTCGTGGACCCCACACTGGGACCCACCAGGCGATACCCAAAATACAGATTAATTACGCAATACTTGTGATACCGAACCACAATACATAGTATTTACTCCGATTAGGAGTTCACATTAGTATGTCAATGGCCTTATTACACACAGGATCCGAAATACGAGTATAATCCATATGGAGATGGAATATACCTAAAATAACAATACATTTGTTCATAATTTAAAATAAAGCAGGAAGATAACATTACACAGTTTGAATAAAACCGGTCAACAAAAGACTCGGGGCCCCCGAACTAGTATCCTTCGAACCCTTCGCCGTCACCATGACCTTCCCGTGCCTTGCCTTTACCTCGACCTAAAATACAACACAAGTATTTCGCGCAACACAGGGTCAGATATACATGATAAATGAATTTTCAAGATACTATACAATTCACATACATTAGATCTCAAGGAAAATAACCCGACTAACGAACATACCCCTCGGGCGTATGAACGATTAGTCACAAAATGTCGAACACATCCAAATATATAAATGGACTATGAACGACCAAAATAGTACGGCTCAAGATGGACATCACAGTACGCCCGATCCGAAAATGTGTCAGTGCACATGTCCACCCCGTATACAGAATCCAGGATATACATGGGACAATGTACCTAATTAGCCTCACGAACTACGTCTCGTGTGCACAGTCCAATACGGAAACATCCATGCATGACTATATATGTGACTGGCTAAAAATCCTACAGAATAACCAATCGGAACGCAGATATGATTCCGGATATGTCACGATACAACATGACAACGAATTCAATAAATCACATATCCGATTAAGGATCAAGAAACTCAACGGAATGACAATAAGGATCAATGATATCAACGGTTCAAAAGTGAGGAACTTAGGAATGCAATCCCATGATGAAAACGGAACATCATCAAGAATAATATCAAATCACCAATCACAAATTTATAAGAGTTTCATATACACAAAACGCATAATCGTCAAAAGAATCCAAACATCATTATAACCAAGCAAGATAACTTGCCTCAATACGGAGACGAGAATAATCCTTCCTTATCGCACGAACGAACGAACGGCCCTCAACTTAATATCGGTTACTCGAACAATCAACCTTGTAAGGGATACAATCCATTCAATAACACATTCTCATAACTATCGATATCTAGTTCAACGAATCGATATCCTAAATTCAATTCGCTTAGTTCAACTATAATTCCATTTCAAGGATTCATACTAGCTTCAATTTATACTCATTATCAGTTATCTTTCAAGGTGTTCTCGGTTATTCGTTTGGTTCAAATGGATGAGAATTTATCAAGAACAATATCAAGGAGAACTTTGCTAAAATTCATATGCCGATAGAATTTCTTAAAAACAACATAAATGTTTTGAAAGATATAATCCAAACAACTACATTCCACAAAACATTGATCAAAACGAAGGTTACTCGGTGATTATCATTGTTCAACGAATCGTGGGTTTGTAAAATTATTACTATGTTCATCGGTTATGAGTTCTCCTAGTTAGATTAATGATATAGTCGAGTTATTCATCACAAGATCATTACGATATCATCATTAGGGTGAATTAAACACCTCTGAACTATAACCTTATGTTGATATGATTCAAGGTTCAACCAAATTTAGATGAAGATCTTAAGTTCATTTAGCTTAGAATCTTCCTAAACATGATGGTTTGATTCAATATAATAATAACAATCCTGCAACTCAACCTATCTATAATGAAACTAAGCATCATTATTGTTTTAGTGATGTTAATAGCCCAGCAAGAAGAGTGTGGTTTAACTAAACATGATCATCACCATTAAAACACCAAGAACACATCATTACAAAACCCATAACCACCATATTCATCACTAAGTTGTTAAAAGATTAACTACAAACATGTTTAGCTTGATTAATTCGATATTAGGTGGAGTATACTTTATCACTAACATTATAACTACGAGATTATAGGGTGAAATCATATAACATACCTTCAGAAATGAAGAACAATACACCAAAACCACAAGAACACACTCTAAGCTTCAAGAATGACTCCAAACTTCCAATCAACAAGCTCCAAAATCAAAATGCAAAGCTCAAACACAAGTTGGAAGAAGGTAGAATTGATCTAGGGAGGCAGGGGGATGATTATAGGGTTAAAAAAATGGAGTTGAACGTGCAAAATAAACGACACAAGTTGTCTATTTATAACTGCACAATTCGTTATGTACGTTATACACAAGAGGATAACGTACATTAGTAACTTTATGTACGCCACACCAAAAGTGTTACGTACGTAAGCTAGTTCCAGAGGCTACTGGACTAAAATATGAACATCATTACGTACGTTGCGGCTTGGAGCATTACGTACGTAATGTAGGTCAACTAGGCTGCTCCAAAAGATCAGATATTCGAATCACGCCCGACCCCACATGCCGAAAGTTGAGATCGGATAAGACTACAAGCATTACGTACGTAAAAAGCGCCTCCTTACGTACGTAAAACCCATAATATAGCGTACGTTATGCTGAAGGGCTAGCGTACGTTAAGCACTGAATTACTAGCCCAAAAAAAATGCCCTTATCTATACAACATCGACAAATCAATCATAGTGCGAATGATAGTTATATTCAAGTCTATTATGATATATTCCGACATTAATAAACATTAAACAAATGCAGCAAGACTACAACAGTATTGAATTATCCGAATAATACAATAGTAGGTAATAATTTCCGTGGGATATTACAGCATGTTAGGACGAGAAAATTAAAAATCTTATTTTTTCAAAATAACTAAGTGATTTTAAATTGATTTTTCAAAATCAAATTGGCCTCCATAATTGGTTTAAATTGTGAAATAATTACCATGCACGTTGATATTAGAGTCTTCCTCCATATCGGATGTGCTTATTATTGGCTCACTGGTTTTAAACTTCAAATTTGATAACAAAAAGGTGAATATTATTTTTTATGATAGGACCTCTCCATCTATAGGACTATTATCATTAAATGATATTCTAAGGTTTGTTAAATTATGGTGTTCACTTAGGTGTATTGATTAATAAGCTCCCCATTGGAGTCTATGTTAATTAAATACATGGCCAAGAGGAACCAACTATTAATTTTACTTGTCAAAACGCATCTTGGATAGATAGTAAAATTAAAGACGTTAAAATCTACTTGAAAATATATGTGTAAACGTCCACACTATCGTGGCTTGCATGTGCGGTTTTTCAAGGTGTTGGTTGATTGCATATATATTGTCTTTTAAGATTTTTCAATATATGTTGCATCGAATTATGTGATGAATGGTGTTTTTAATTTTATTCTTAGATGTCTTTCAATCCACTAGCTGTTATTCTCAAAGAAAACAAACTTAATGGCACTAACTTTGCCGACTGGAAAAGAAATCTTGATATTGTCTTGACTGCCGAGGGGCAAAAATTTGTTTTAACGGAGGATCCCTTTGGAACCAGAAATAGATGCCACTCCTGAAGAGTTGGCTGAATTCTAGAAATGCAAAAGGTCTTATGAGATGGCTCGCTGTTATGTTTTGACTTCATTGACAAATGTATTGCAGCATCAGCATCAGATGATGGGCTCGGCCGTGGAAATGATGAAAAATCTCACTGAGATGTTTGGTTATCAGAACCGGGCGGCCAGACAAAATGCAATGAGGGTTTTGATGACAACCCAAATGTCTGAATGGACCCCAGTTGTAATACCCGGCTGTGAATTCATTTATCATTACTCTGTAACTATCACTCATGATTTTTTTCACTCAGTAATACCCATTCATCACTCATGTTCATTCAGTTGTAACCATCGTTCGGTGTACTTTGGAATCGCGTATCAGTTGCTTTTCGTCAATCATCACTGTTTAAGATCGATCCGAGATTATTGTCATCATCATCACATTTTTGGTTTTCAGTTTAAGAGGTAGCGCACGCTACATATTCTAGTTAGCGCGCGCTAATGAGGTGCAAGTAACGCACGCTATGATTCAGTATTAACGCACGCTAGCACAAGAGAGGCAGACAGTCTAGAAGGTACTGGGCTGATTTTGGAAATTCGTAGCGCGCGCTACGAGTGGTAAGTAGCGTACGCTAACTGTGCTAGTAACGCACGCTAAATCACATTAGTAGCGCACGCTAACGTGTGCAAGGCAGAGGACAGTAGGTTCTGGGACTTCAGTTTTTGAGTATCAGACATCAGTTAGCGCACGCTAACAATTTGGGATAACGCACGCTATCGGTAAGGTGTTAGCGCACGCTGCCAAGTCGTAGCGCATGCTAGCGAGGCATTTCAGAGCTCACTGGACTGCCCAGTAAACCGCTAGCACACGCTAAATATCAAGTCATAGCATGCGCTAAGCTGGGACAGTATAAATAAGTCAGTTCAGTCCAACCTTCGTCATTTCTTCATTTCTCAACCATTTCGGACGAGCTTAGGCGATTCGGAAAGGTATTTTCGAGCTGCAATCATATAGCATCGTCTTCAAGCTCCTAAGTTGGATTAATTATCATCTAAATCAGTTTCTTCACTCCGAATCAAGGTAATGATTCTTAGATCTAGAATTTCGGATCTTGGGTGTTTTGCTTTCGATCTCTTCGTGTTAAATCGATATTATGTTGGAATATGTTAGATATGGATTATCTATCTTGGATACATGCATTTCTACGGATTCATTGGTGTAATTTTCGGAATTTGTGAATAATTGAGGAATTGTTCAAGAACCCTTACGGGTTGACTTTGGAATTTTGGGGGTTTTCGACCAAATGTTGTTGAAATATCGATTTAAGTATTCCTATTGGATTATTGATAATATTCATGAGGTTTTGTGGGTTTGAATCATTCATTGGAAGTTGGTTTCGGAGGTAATTGAGTTTTGGTTGTAAACGATTGGAGATTGTTTACGACGCGTTTGTTTAAATGCCCCAATGAGTTTCGGGTATTGTTGTATCGACTTTTGAGTTGGTTGTGATCATGCTTGATTTGTGTATTAAGAGAATTGTTGGTATTTGTGTTGTCTAAGGTTGTTCGAGCGGCCGATAATTTCATTAAGGGCGTTGATCGTGGAAATACCTTCTCGCCTTCGGTTTGAGGCAAGTTTTATACTTGTACTAGTCAATGAGATTAATGTCATCATATATGTGTATGAATGTGTTGTATCATTCCGAGACTTAGTCTCTTCATGAATTCATTGATATCAAGAGATCGTTCGATACGATACCTTTCGGCAATTATGCCAAATGTTATTATTGTTCGTTAATGGCCGATTCAAGGCATTGTGATACTTGTCATTAATGTCATTGTCGATAGCCGGTTTGCGGTGTCGATGTATCGATTTTTGTTGATACTGATGTCAATCTAAGACATCGTTGAGATCATTGTTATTCCTGTTGGGGTTGTCATTAAAACTGTATTGGCCGATTAAAGGCATTGGCGTATTCATTTCTCATTTTCATCGTCGGTAATCAATTAAAGGTGACGAGGCACCCTTCGTATCATTGTTATCGATTGGCCGTTCTCAGGCAAATCGAAGTGTTCAATCATTCATCATATCGTTGTTATCGATTGGCCGTTCTCAGGCAAATCGAGGTGTTCAATCATTCATCATATCGTTGTCATCGATTGGCCGCTATCTGGCAAATCGAAATCATTCAATATATCATTGTTATCGATTGACCATTCTAAGGCAATCGAGGTATTCAATCATTCATCGTATCATTCGTATAGATTGGCCATTCTAAGGAAATCGAATCCCCAATCATTCATGGAATCATCCGCTGCATCATTGTTATCGTGTTGGCCGACTCAAGGCAGCACACTATCATTAATTGTGATACGGATTCGTGTCGTGGCTTCGGCCCTTATTGTGATACGGCTTCGTGCCGTGGCTTCGGGCCTTATTGTGATACGGCTTCGTGCCGTGGCTTCGGCCCTTATTGTGATACGGCTTCGTGTCGTGGCTTCGGCCCTTATTGTGATACGGCTTCATGCTGTGGCTTCGGCCCTCATTGGTACAGCTTCGGGCTGTTTTGAATTCAGGTGTTTGTGATATTTGTTAATTTCCGCTGAACGATTTTCAGGCCTTTCGTAATGTCTTGGTATTTTCATTGGAGCCTTTGGGCATTATGATTCATATTAAATTCAGTTTTGGTTTGGTTCATGTCGTTTAAATCATTGTGGTATTCTGTGATTATGATTCGCCGTTGGGCATTATGTTCTAACCTGTCGAACAGGTATTAATAGTATGCCGTGGGCATAGTATTTCACGAATGCTCGGTTCTTACCTTGGTTTGTGAGCATCTCGTATTATTATCATCATTGTACCGTTTCATTCTGCCTTTGGATGCATATCATGTTATACATGTATTTGATGTTCATTATCTGGATGACTGACCCCGTGGGGGCGGAACATGTTTTTCATGTTTTAGGTGCTTTCGAGGAGAGAGTTGAGACATAAGGGCATGATGATGGTGACGAGGCATTCGAGCGATACTAGTCCGAGTTGTTCATTGTCGGTCAGTCAGTTGGAGCGTACTCCAGTCTTGTCTGTTGTTGTCGTGTTGTATTACCCGAACAGATGTTCGTGGATGTTGTTGTATTTCATTTTTGGCCATGTAGGCCACTTTTGTCGTTGAAATTCCTTATCGGAATATTGTGTCGGATGTCATGGTAGGAACTATGATTTTCCCTTGTTGTGTTATTTAATGTATTTTTAATCATGTTCGCCTGGTGGATCTCCTGGCGTGGGGTCCACGGCACTGTAATAACCCAATAGGATTTGGGGGTGTTACAGAAGTGGTATCAGAGCTTTGGGTTGTGAGATACCCTGATATGTGAGTTATGTGGCTCTACCGATGCGGTAGTAGTGGGGACCGAGAATTATGACAATCTGGACAGTCGGGTTTTGTGAGTCGTAATATTAATACGACTGCACGAGTCATTCATTCATCGAGTCGTCGTCAGTTGGGACTAGTATCGTGAGACCTCGAAGCTTCGTATGACCTGTGTAAGGACTCGATTCTCTTTATGTTCATACATTCATCATGTCATTAATTATTCATGCTCTGTTGAAACCGATATGTGATATTAGTGTTATGATTGATTCATGACTAAATGTTTTGGAGCATGTGTGACTTGTGTAAGCATTAAGGATCAACTCATTCATCAGCTAATAATCCTCAATCATCATTTCGATCTCACCGCTCAGTTAATTCATTCATCACTCAGTCAATATCATCACTCAGATAATCCATTCATCACTCAGTTAATATCATCACTCAGATAATTCATTCATCACTCAGCTAATTCATTCATCACTCAGTCAATATCATCACTCAGATAATTCATTCATCACTCAGTTAATTCATTCATCACTCAGTCAATATCATCACTCAGATAATTCATTCATCACTCAGTTAATTCATCCATCACTCAGTCAATTTCATTGTTCAGTTAATTCATTAATCATTCAGCCCATCTCACGGTTCGGTTGTTGATCTTGAGGATCGAATTTTCAACCTTGTTAACTTGTTCAAGGTAATCCTTTCAGGAATTTCATGAGGTAATCATGTTACCTCATTTGATGTTTCATACGATCTTATCATACTCCGGCGTAATGTCGACGATCATTTCATTAAATCATTAGTGCATTCATTGTGTTAGAGTATGTATGCTCATTATTGTCACTCTGTAACGTAATCATAATGCGATATTCATGCGGAATCTATAATCATCATGTGACTTTCCTACTTCAGTATGGATAGAGCTGTCAGAGAACGCAGGGGAAGAGGCCGCGGTGCGGGCCGGAACCCGGGGTCTCGTGTGCATGCCCACACGAACGCGAGGGATATCATTAATTCATCAAATAGCGAGGCTACTCATTCATCAGCAGATAATCATTCACTGTCAGGGAGTCGTACCCGAGAGGCATCTCACTCGGAAGGTGTTCGGGTTGACCCATTCATATTTATGCAGGGCATGATGGCCCAGATGACTCATATGACGCGGATAGTGGAGACCATGCAGACCTCGATGGTTCGTGGTCCACCGCAACAGGGATGCCAGGTGCCATTTCATGGACAGACTGGAGGAGTGAATCAGATTGTTGGCGATATCTCTCGTCAGATGCCACCTACTTTCGAGGGTTCGTCGGAACCAGCTGATATTGTTCATTGGCTCGAGCATTTTGATAAACTCTTCGACATGGTTCAGTGTCCGGAAGAGAGTAAAGTGGCAGTAGCGGCTTATTACTTGAGTAAGGGCGCTTATTCGTGGTGGCTTTCTGTGAAACCCATCGATCGTGATTGTATTTGGAGTGAGTTCAAGACTCTCATGTTAGAGAGGTATTACCCGGCTCCACTTTGTGAAGCCAAGTTGTCAGAAGTTTTGAACCCCGAATCTGTCGAGGACGAGGGTGTTATTGTCATTGCCGAGAAGTTTCAGGGACTACTTCAGTTTGCTTCATCAATTATCCGTACTGAGGCGGATAAAATTAAGTATTTTAGCAAGAGGCTAAATCCGCAGTTGAGGATGCAGTTGTTCAATCACAATTGTAATTCACTTAGTGAGTTCATCGGGAAGGCTCTTGGAGCAGAGCTTTTGATCAAGGAGCTTACACAGAAGCATCCTTCAGATTCTTCGGGTGAGAGGACTAGAATGCCGGCTCGTTCAGAGGGACATCGGGCTCCGACGTCCAAGGGGTTGTTTTCTAATTGTCTTCGTGCTGAGATAGCATCTTCCTCTCAGGCGACGAGTTTGACTGTTGTTTGCTTTAACTGTGATTCAGCAGGTCACGTTAGTACCCGGTGTACGGTGCCAGCTATTGTTTGTTTTATGTGTGGGAGACATGGACACCTTCAGAAATACTGCAGGAGTTCAAGTGCCGGTAGATCTCGAGAGAGCTCAAGGGTCTCGAGGGACTTTGTTACTCCAGCTCGTGCTTCATTCAAGGGGTCCTATCAGGCTTCGAGAGCCCGAGGTAAGGACATCCATCATCGGTTTGAACAAGTTAATTCTTGTTCGTTAATAGTGTAATCATTCATTTCGTTATCGTTCATTCATTCATATAATTCATTCATCATACATCAATCATGTGGAGACTTGTCATCATGAAACTGATCATTGAATTCACGAGGAACAACGGTTCCAATAATTTCACTTGAACTATCACTCATGACGTTATTAATTCACCTTGGTGAGTCATTCTTAATCCTGGTCGGATTTATAGTCATTTATCATTCATCATTCATTTTAGTCACTTTCATTCTCGTGACCCTCTGAGATCATATTTAGCGGTGAGTTGATCTTCGGATACACCTTAAATCGTTGAGATAGAGGAGATCGATGATAAGGAAGGATATCGATGTCGGGTACATTTGAGATGTAACCTTGTTTTTGGATGACTGTGTAAATCTATCCGTAATAATGTATAGTGACTGTGGATCATTTATTGTTGATCTATTTTATTTTGATCATATTCGAGAATCTTGAGATTTGGGTCATTTGTTGAGAATTCGTCCCCTGGCGTTGCACTCAAGATTTCGTGATAATTTGGGAAATCGTTCACTGTGATTCGGGACGTCAAGTCTTGGGGCTTGAGTGTGCGATTGATTTGGTCCGGGGACTAATTGGGCATTTTTGTTTTCAGACCATGATGGATAGTTCATATCCCGAGTTGTTTACCCTTAGTTTCGAGGACGAAACTCTTTTTAAGGGGGGGGGGGGGGTATGTAATACCCGGCTGTGAATTCAT
This sequence comes from Orobanche coerulescens, assembly GCA_033398695.1. Lineage (NCBI taxonomy): Eukaryota > Viridiplantae > Streptophyta > Magnoliopsida > Lamiales > Orobanchaceae > Orobanche > Orobanche coerulescens. The sequence goes on along the minus strand of CM065818.1, from coordinate 79,211,263 downwards.
TTATCATTACTCTGTAACTGTCACTCATGATTTTTTTCACTCAGTAATACCCATTCATCACTCATGTTAATTCAGTTGTAACCATCGTTCGGTGTACTTTGGAATCGCGTATCAGTTGTTTTTCGTCACTCATCACTGTTTGAGATCGATCCGAGATTATTGTCATCATCATCACATTTTTGGTTTTCAGTTTAAGAGGTAGCGCACGCTACATATTCTAGTTAGCGCGCGCTAATGAGGTGCAAGTAACGCACGCTATGATTCAGTATTAACGCACGCTAGCGCAAGAGAGGCAGACAGTCCAGAAGGTACTGGGCTGATTTTGGAAATTTGTAGCGCATGCTACGAGTGATAAGTAGCGTACGCTAACTGTGCTAGTAACGCACGCTAAATCACATTAGTAGCGCACGCTAACGCGTGCAAGGCAGAGGACAGTAGGTTCTGGGACTTCAATTTTTGAGTATCAGACATCAGTTAGCGCACGCTAACAATTTGGGATAACGCACGCTATCGGTAAGGTGTTAGCGCACGCTACCAAGTCGTAGCGCAGGCTAGCGAGTCATTTCAGAGCTCACTGGACTTCCCAGTAAACCGCTAGCGCACGCTAAATATCAAGTCATAGCGTGCGCTAAGCTGGGACAGTATAAATAAGTCAGTTCAGTCCAACCTTCGTCATTTCTTCATTTCTCAACCATTTCAGACGAGCTTGGGCGATTCGGAAAGGTATTTTCGAGTTGCAATCATCTAGCATCGTCTTCAAGCTCCTAAGTTGGATTAATTATCATCTAAATCAGTTTCTTAACTCCGAATCAAGGTAATGATTCTTAGATCTAGAATTTCGGATCTTGGGTGTTTTGCTTTCGATCTCTTCGTGTTAAATCGATATTATGTTGGAATATGTTAGATATGGATTATCTATCTTGGATACATGCATTTCTACGGATTCATTGGTGTAATTTTCGGAATTTGTGAATAATTGAGGAATTGTTCAAGAACCCTTACGGGTTGACTTTGGAATTTTGGGGGTTTTCGACCAAATGTTGTTGAAATATCGATTTAAGTATTCCTATTGGATTATTGATAATATTCATGAGGTTTTGTGGGTTTGAATCATTCATTGGAAGTTGGTTTCGGAGGTAATTGAGTTTTGGTTGTAAACGATTGGAGATTGTTTACGACGCGTTTGTTTAAATGCCCCAATGAGTTTCGGGTATTGTTGTATCGACTTTTGAGTTGGTTGTGATCATGCTTGATTTGTGTATTAAGAGAATTGTTGGTATTTGTGTTGTCTAAGGTTGTTCGAGCGGCCGATAATTTCATTAAGGGCGTTGATCGTGGAAATACCTTCTCGCCTTCGGTTTGAGGCAAGTTTTATACTTGCACTAGTCAATGAGATTAATGTCATCATATATGTGTATGAATGTGTTGTATCATTCCGAGACTTAGTCTCTTCATGAATTCATTGATATCAAGAGATCGTTCGATACGATACCTTTTGGCAATTATGCCAAATGTTATTATTGTTCGTTAATGGCCGATTCAAGGCATTGTGATACTCGTCATTAATGTCATTGTCGATAGCCGGTTTGCGGTGTCGATGTATCGATTTTTGTTGATACTGACAATCTAAGACATCGTTGAGATCATTGTTATTCCTGTTGGGGTTGTCATTAAAACTGTATTGGCCGATTAAAGGCATTGGCGTATTCATTTCTCATTTTCGTCGTCGGTAACCAATTAAAGGTGACGAGGCACCATTCGTATCATTGTTATCGATTGGCCGTTCTCAGGCAAATCTAAGTGTTCAATCATTCATCATATCGTTGTTATCGATTGGCCGTTCTCAGGCAAATCGAGGTGTTCAATCATTCATCATATCATTGTCATCGATTGGCCGCTCTCCGACAAATCGAAATCATTCACTATATCATTGTTATCGATTGACCATTCTAAGGCAATCTAGGTATTCAATCATTCATCGTATCATTCGTATCGATTGGCCATTCTAAGGCAATCGATTCCCCAATCATTCATGGAATCATCCGCTGCATCATTGTTATCGTGTTGGCCGACTCAAGGCAGCACACTATCATTAATTGTGATACGGCTTCGTGCCGTGGCTTCGGCCCTTATTGTGATACGGCTTCGTGCCGTGGCTTTGGCCCTTATTGTGATACGGCTTCGTGCCGTGGCTTCGGCCCTTATTGTGATACGGCTTCGTGCCGTGGCTTCGGCCCTTATTGTGATACGGCTTCGTGCCGTGGCTTCGGCACTCATTGGTACAGCTTCGGGCTGTTTTGAATTCAGATGTTTGTGATATTTGTTAATTTCCGCTGAACGACTTTCAGGCCTTTCGTAATGTCTTGGTATTTTCATTGGAGCCTTTGGGCATTATGATTCATATTAAATTCAGTTCTGGTTTGGTTCATGTCGTTTAATTCATTGTGGTATTCTGTGATTATGATTTGTCGTTGGGCATTATGTTCTATTCTGTCGAATAGGTATTAATAGTATGCCGTGGGCATAGTATTTCACGAATGCTCGGTTCTTACCTTGGTTTGTGAGCATCTCGTATTATTATCATCATTGTACCATTTCATTCTGCCTTTGGATGCATATCATGTTATACATGTATTTGATGTTCATTATCTGGATGACTGACCCCGTGGGGGCGGAACATGTTTTTCATGTTTTAGGTGCTTTCGAGGAGAGAGTTGAGACACAGGGGCATGATGATGGCGACGAGGCATTCGAGCGATACTAGTCCGAGTTGTTCATTGTCGGTCAGTCAGTTGGAGCGTACTCCAGTCTTGTCAGTTGTTGTCGTGTTGTATTACCCGAACAGATGTTCGTGGATGTTGTTGTATTTCATTTTTGGCCATGTAGGCCACTTTTGTCGTTGAAATTCCTTATCGGAATATTGTGTCGGATGTCATGGTAGGAACTATGATTTTCCCTTGTTGTGTTATTTAATGTATTTTTAATCATGTTCGCCTGGTGGATCTCCTGGCGTGGGGTCCACGGCACTGTAATAACCCAATAGGATTTGGGGGTGTTACACCAGTAAGGGATCACGTTCTTAAAATGATGTCTCATTTGAACGAACTCAGCATACTGGGGGCCACTATTGATGCGGAGTCGCAGGTCGATATTATCTTGGACAGTTTACTAAGAAGCTTTGAGCAATTCCGCCTCAACTACAATATGAATCGTAGGATTTACACATTAGTGGAACTTCTGACAGAGCTTCAGTTTGCTGAAGTTCTCTTCAAACAAGGTTATCATCAAATTCTTGCAGAAACTGGTGCTGCTTCTTCAAAACCAAAATGGGAAAAGAAGAAAAAGCAGGTTGGCCAGAAGCAAGTGGCAACCTTCAAAGCTAAGGGCAAGGCTCCTCAGTCAAAGGCTCCTCATCCTGAGGCGAACAAAAAGCCGAAGGGCAAGTGCTTCAATTGCGGTCTGAAAGGGCATTTCAAGAGTGACTGCCCTAAAAAAGGTACGTCTCATGCACTAGTAGTCAAAACATGTTTGGCTGCCTGTTCTATCACTTCGTGGATAGTAGATTCGGGCTCCACTAATCATGTTTTTTATGACTCGCAGGGGTTCCAAGTAACCAAGGTACTTAGTGCGGATGAGATTGCTATTAGCTGGGGCGCCTATTCCAGGCTGAAGGCTATTGCAGTGGGATTCGTGCAGTTAAAAGTTGATGATAGGATTTTAGTTCTAAATAATGTATTATTGGTACCTAATTTTAGAATGAATTTAATTTCAGTTTCTAAATTTCGTCGTGATGGATATTCAGTTTCTTTTGAAGATAATGTAATTATTAAAAGAAATGGTGAATATGTTTACGGGAGTACTTATAATAAAGAACTTTATATCATTAATGCTGCACCAGCTCCCTTGCATAATTATAAATCGCTTAATTCTTTGACTAATCCTAATCAAATAAAAGAACCTTCAAGCATAAATCAAACATATTTGTGGCATTTACAATTGAGTCGTATTAACCTTAGAATGATTCAAAGATTGGTGAGCGATGGCCCATTGGATTCGCTCCAAGTTGAGTCATTTCCAATATGCGAATCCTGTCTGGAAGGCAAAATGACTAAAAGGGCTTTCCAAAGCAAAGGAAATCGTGCACAAAATGTATTGGAATTAATACACACCGATGTATGTGGTCCAATGAATATCCAGGCTAAGGGTGGTTTCTAGTACTTCATCACGTTTATAGATGATTCGAGATATGGATACATCTATTTGATGTGACGTAAGTCTCAATCTTTTGATAAGTTCAAAGAATTCAAGGCTGAAACGGAGAAGCTTCATGGATGTAGTATCAAGTCACTACGATCTAATCGTGGTGGTGAGTATCTTAGTGGAGAGTTTTTGGATTTCTTGGCACATGAGGGTATTACTTCCCAGCTCACTGCGCCTGGTACACCACAACAAAATGGTGTTGCTGAAAGAAGGAATCGTACTTTATTAGAGATGGTTAGGTCAATGATGAGTTATTCTGATTTGCCTATTTCGTTTTGGGGATATGCCTTGGAAACAGCGGCGTATATTCTAAACTTGGTGCCTTCGAAATCAGTTCCAAAAACACCCACATAACTATGGAATGGGTGCAAGCCCAGTGTAGGACATGTTTGGATTTGGGGTTCACCAGCACACATGCTGAATAAAGAAGCTGATAAGTTGGCATCTCGTACAGAAGTGCAAGTGTTTGTAGGATATCCGAATGGAACGAAGGGTGGCTTATTTTACAGTCCTAAAGACCAGAAGGTCATTATTATCACCAATGCCCGGTTATTAGAGGAGGACTATGTAATAAGGCACAAGCCTAGGAGTGAGGTCATTCTAGAAGAACTTAGGGGCCAGATTTTGACAAAACCAATTATACAAACACCTAGTGAACCACGTATCGACACTATTATAGATACGCAAACCAAGAACATGCCTCGTCGTAGTGGGAGGGTTGTTCGTCAACCTGAACATTTCATCGGCGTGGGAGCATCTTCGGACCACTCCCCGGACCAAAGTGAAACGGATCCATGTACGTATAAACAGGCAGTTCAAGACAAGGATGCTGAATCCTGGCAAACTACATTGGAATCCGAAATGGGATCTATGGATTATAATCAAGTGTGGGAGATAGTAGAGATATCCAATAAGATAAAGCCCATTGGAAGTAAGTGGGTCTACAAGCGTAAGAGAGGATCGAAAGGGAAGGTCGAAACCTTCAAATCAAGGCTAGTTGTGAAAGGTTACACTCAGAAGGAGGGCATCAACTACGATGAGACCTTTTCGCCAGTATCCATGCTTAAATCGATCCGGATTCTCTAAGCTATAGCTACGCATTTGGATATGGAGATTTGGCAGATGGATGTCAAGACTGCATTCTTGAACAGGAGTCTTGATAAGGAAATCTACATGCGCCAACCTGAGGGATTCATTGTTGAAGGAGAGGAGCACTTAGTGTGAAAGCTTAAGAGAGCCATTTATGGTCTCAAACAAGCATCAAGGTCTTGGAACATGCGATTTAATGAGGTCATTAAATCGTATGGTTTTGAACAGTGTCCTAGTGAGGTTTGTGTATACAAAAAGTGCAATGGAAACATGCCAGTGTTTCTTGTACTATACGTAGATGATATACTTCTAATTGGAAACAATATGAAGGTATTATCAGATGTAAGGGTATGGCTATCTGAGCAGTTAGATATGAAGGATTTGGGATAAGCTGGGCACATCCTTGGTATTAAGATCTTTTGAGATCGCAAGAAAAGGATGTTGTGCTTATCTCAGGAACCCTATATCGATACAGTGCTAAAGCGGTTTAGCATGGAGAATTCCAAGAAAGGTTTCTTACCTTATAGACATGGAATTCAGCTATCTAAGGCTATGTGTCCTAAGACATAGAAGGAGATAGATGACATGAAGTTGATCCCTTATGCTTCGGAAGTGGAAAGCCTCATGTATGCTATGCTTTGCACCAGGCCTGATATCTGTCATGTTGTAGGCATGGTGGCGAGATATCAGTCGAACCCAGGACCAGGACATTGGATTGCTGTCAAGCATATACTCAAGTACCTGAGAAGGACTAGGGAGCATATGCTTGTATATCAATCGGATACACTTTGTCCTTTGGGTTACACTGACTCGGATTTCAGTGCGGACAAAGAAAAGTTGAAATCAACTTCCGGATATGTTTTCACTTTGGGAGGTGGAGCCATCAGTTGGAGGAGTGTGAAGCAGAAACGCATAGCAGACTCTACCATGGAAGCCGAGTATGTAGCAGCCTCAGCGGCAGCTAAAGAGGTGGTATGGCTCAAGTACTTCCTAAAAGATTTGGGTGTGATTCCTAATTTGCCTAGGAGTATTACACATTATTGTGATAATACCGCTGCTGTTGCAAATTCGAAGGAACCACGAGCCCACAAATCAAGCAAACATATCAAGCGCAAATATCATATCATTCGAGATTTTGTGAATAGAGGGAAGATTATTGTCTCCAAGATAGCATCTGAAGACAACCTAGCTGATCCTTTCACGAAAGGATTGCCCTCAAAGTCATTTGAAGGGCATGTGGAAGGAATGAGATTGAGATGTATGGCAGCATTGCTTTGAGTATAAGTGGGAGATAGATACACATAGTCTAGATAGTATACTTCAAAAGCATGTTTTGAGTATAAGTGGGAGATTGTTAGGGTTGTATACGTCAAAGCATACTTTATTCTTGTATTACCTAATTTTCCGATCTTTATCTATGAGAATATTTAATTCATTTATCACATATTTATTCACGCTATGGTTATGCAAATGTAGTATAAATTACTTTATATTGTAGATAATATGGTGTGTCGTGTCACACAGAAGATCACATAATCGGTTCCTTATATAGTAATAATTAGTTCACAACCTATATAACATTAGACCGTTATGTGAGAGATTGTAGTATATGCTTGTGATTGGTTGGTCTTGACAATTAGCATATATTAGCGTATCCGGTATACGTTGAACAGGATTGAGGTGAGATAGATTCTTCTGTACTGACTATAAGAAGAACGTACATCTCGGGAAATTATTATTTCTTAATTCTAGTGATTAATATTTAATATTTATTGCTTTGATTTATCATGGGTGAGATCCACAATGATTGACTCAATATGCTCGATATTTTGGGCAATATTATTATTTATATAATAATTAATATTATAGCTAAAAATCGTGTCCCGACCAGTCGGGTTGATCATGTCCCTTGAGGCACTCGAAAGGATTATTATATTAAACCCTGTAGGTGGAATTAATTTTCCGATATAATAATAAAAGTCAAGTGGTATACTCATGTATAACACATTAATTAATTAAAAGTTGTTAGTAGCTTAAATTAATTAATGGACATGGAATATCTTAAACACGAAAAATAATTAATTCAAAAAAGAGCCCAATTTCGTAATTTGGGATTTTGGTAGGAAGTGCAATATCAACCTTTTAGTGGACTAAGTTGATATTTAATAGAGTCATTATATTAGGAAGAGTTCTAATATAGGAAGATGACATCTATTAAGAGTCCTTACCATATCCTCCTTAAGGTCCCTAGAGTAGCCCAAAACACTTATATATAGGACTACATGGGAGGCCAATTTTTCTACAATTATTGAGCCAAAATTTCGATTTTTTTGTGTGTGTTTAATTGTGGATCTTGACTTGTGTCTTAGATTCCGTAATTTAGTTAACACAATATTTTTCTAAAATACCACAAATATTCAAGAAAAATAGAGAGAAAATCGAAAGGAATTTTGGAAGAATATTTCGGCTGATCCTTGTTGCTGTCCAAGTAGTCCGGTAGATTGTTGCCCACACGACACCCTGATAATAGGCGGGATATACTCTAGAAGACTTTGGTGTAGAAATACAAATAGATCAAGGAAGAATACAAGGAGGTGTTCGATCGATCTAAGGAGGAAATTTCCACCACTTCGCGTCAAAGGTATTAATTACCGACTCCCATGCGTAATATATTTATTTCATTGTTTATTAATATGTTTAGTTAATTAATTGACAAGCCTAAATAGATCCGCTTTTTATGTTGGTTAGTTTATAAAACCTTTCATAAAATATTTTCACCAACTAGCTTCCGCTGCGTTTTATATTCCAACAGGAAGTTGGTGGTGTTTCATCCGAGTGGGGTGGGTAGGTAGGGAAAATGAGAGAGTGGGAGAAGAAACGTTATATATATAATAGTTAGTTGCGTATTTGACTGAATAAGGTCCGATTATAAATTATTCAATTAAAAATGGATTGATCTCGGCTTCGTTATTCAATCCCCCTATTCGATATCCGATTAACTCATACTATGTCATATAACTTCAATTGTCAATAATTCACCAATAATTTGGGCTAATATCTCAAGAGTCCGCTCAATTTATAATTAGTCACCTAATAAAATAATAAAAAAATAATTAATTCCGCAAAAGTTTAAATTTAAAATTTCTGGATATTACATACTATCCCAGTTGAAATAAGTTTCGTCCCCGAAACTTGCAATGTTTCCACCATCTCACTGTAACCGTTGTTCGAAATGCTGATTGCGGACCGGTTCAATACCATCCAAGACCCAAGAATCGATCGGTAAAAACTAACAAACTAGAAAGTGGCAATATATATATATATATATATATATATATATTGTTTCAGGAGAAAGTAAAAGACTGTAAATAGAGTCAATCAATTGTATTCATAACACTGATAGAGGGGCCTTTATATAGGCATTACAATGAGGGTCCTTCCATACATAGGATTCCTAGATAAGGTAAGACATCTAATATGATCCTACTACCTCTACAAGGATCTAGAACATTCCATCTATGTATCTACAATCAGTATTAGGTAAGACACATCACGGGAATAATAATTCCCGGAACACTCCCCCTGTGTCGAGCACTAATACAACAATGGTGCAGAAGATGTTGCCTTCGTAAAAACCTATTCCAAACCAAAACAAAACCCCATGGGAAAACAAAGGCTTGATGAGGAAAAGATTGCAACGCACCAACATAACATGTCATGTATACTCCCCTGATGTATACATAACGACTCCCCCTGATGAGTACCTCAAATCATAGGAGTCGGATGCCAAATTGCCCTCACAACTATACCAAGGAAAAACCCAGAGGGAAAAATACCTCTTGGTCTAAGTTGAACAGAAGTACAATGCATCATTGTATGGATGTTCTCATAGGTCGCCTCGTTAAAAACCTTACCAAGTGAAAACCCAGTGGGAAAAACAAACCTTGGTTTAAGGACAAAAATAGCGCGACACATCCAAAGTGCAGAGTGGCTAAAGACTTATCAAGTTTTCTAAAGTCTTGACCTCCATGCACTAAATCAGCCATAACTTCTTCGATTCAATAGGCATCAACGAAACTGTAAGAACTTATGAAAACTAGACACACATAGCTTTTCATTCACATATAGTATGTAACCTAGATCAGCCTGAGCAGATCACAAAACTCTATCGAAGTTAACTCAGCAAATTACCGGACATATCCTGTCCTACTTTGCAACAATAGTCATATGTCACTCAACATGATGGATGTGATCAAATGGTTTGTTTCCTTGGAAAGTAGACACAAACCTTTCCATTGGAACCAATTTCACCATTTTCCAATAAGTGAGCTGCCCTGTAGGTCATATGGGAGATAGACCAACACATTCTGGGCAGATTCGGGTATCGGTTTTCAAGTGTCCTTTTTATCGATATAGAGCGAGCTCCAAGCTTCTTGTTAATCACAGACATTGCGTGAGCGCATCCTAGGCCATCATCACAGTGGCTTTACCGGATTATTACGAATGAGTACATCGAGTCAAACATGAGTACATAATACCATACTTTTCTCTTAAGATTGCATCATCACTTAAGTGAGCCAAGTCTTATGATGACTTCGACTAGTCATAGGGAATCATATAGGCATTACTTTATCGTCTATTAGGGAAACCGTCCCTTAGATTGCCTTAAACCGATTGATAAATACGCATCATCAAGTGTTCCCAAGATCCTTTCATTCTTGTCTTTGGATTTAGCGGAATCTCTTAGTCTCATAAGAGTACATCACTATAAACCCTTAGCTTTACACGCAAAAGCTTCATATCTCTTCCAAATCAAGTATATACTTAGTATGCATTCCCGACAATCACTTGTCGACATGCTCCGTGGTCAGGAGACACTTGATTTGAGTCTGATCCACCACGAGATCCTTTATATCACTTAACTTAATTCCCCACTAAGATAAGATTTTAACCACAAGCTGCACGTCAGTTTTTGGGAAACTATCTAAGTCAAAAGATAGTGGATGCTATAACATCCATTACGATAGCACAACTAAGTTTCATGTCATCGTAGTCGATTCCAGTGCATTCATAAGAAACCTCGCGCCATGAGGTGAGTTTAACTCTTTCTCTCACTCGCTTTAACAAAGTATACGGATAGATCTTATCTTTGGAGTGTCGGCACCACTTCAACAAAGGGATATCACTTTGTTTATACTGGAGTGGCATATATTTCCATTTTAGGCCAAGGCTACAACGTTGTAGATTTTCAACGAAGTATGGTTCAATTAAACTCACATTCCACGTCCTCATGTACCGGCTTTATTCATAGAGTACTCTTTATGGATTGGCATTCATTGAGGCGTCCCCAATGATGACTATAATCCAGAATCACATGAGACGGATGAGTTCATTTGATCATATGATCAAGTTTCATGTACCAAACTCGCATACATTCTTAGCGAGAGTATTTATCGAACCAAGTGGCATCCCAATACTCGATGAGATCCACGGCCTAGTAACACCATCTACCGCAATTTGTGGTGTTACCATATCACCATTTATAGATGACTAACGTCCATGACCGGACACAATCCTTGCAGACATGTTTGCAGCATGTATTTAATCTCGTCACTTTAGGGAACTTGGTGGGCACAGTAGGGACAAACTACGACAATTCCAAGTCATTCTACTCGAACATGATCGTTCGCATCTCCCCCTAACAATGGGAAGACTGGCTCATCAAAGTGACTTACGAGATCGTCTGCCAAGGTAAATTTTAAGTGGACTATGAGTGAAAGCGCATGTCATATTCATCATTTATAACCCGTCATAATACGTTGTGGTGACGCACTTTGGCACATGAACATGTGGACGATAAAGGTTTTCAGTGTTAACTCAATCCAGTTAACAAAATGCATACTGTTACACTCGTAACTAAACATTTGAATGATGATAGGTATAGGTGAATATGACATGTTGACCGATGCTACATAACCGTTGCTACTGGTCTTGAGAATCTAACAAAACCGCCACCATGCACCACCGGGATCGAACATAAAGAAATGATTGAATCGATGATAGGCCGTTGGTTTTATCGAACCTCTAGTGCTTTCTTGAAGATTTCACTCCCTTCACTAGCCCCAAACACCTCAAAATTTCATGAGCATGTATAAACGGGTGTTTAGGATTCCAAAACCATCAACCTTGTGGTCAGAAATCGGTTGAAATGACATCGAACTAGTTGATAGGACGGCTGGTGGTATGTGAAAACTTCATTTAAGTGGTTCACCTCCTTCCTTGTCTCGAAATGGCACCGAAATTTGTGAGAAGGTAGCCTTGGATGTTAGGAAGTACTCGTTAAAATTTCACTATAAGACTTGGTCTAAAAAGTGGGTGAACCGACCTTTAGAATGACTGGTCCGCAAGTTAGACAACCATAACTCAGGTTTCATCAACTTATCAATCATTGTCAAAGGAACAACATAACATATAAATGTTATCACTTGAGTACGACCATTTGTGAACACCATCATAGCATCATAAGCCACCCAGGCTAATACTTATGTTCATGTATGTATAAGGACTCGGTGAAAAGGGAGGACTCAGCACCATGCTTATGCGAGTCGCTACATTATTCTCTTTAGCATAGGAGGGTGTCATCTCCTATTCGTGCCAAAGAATAGTCTTAAATCAATGAACATGGCGAAGAAGGATCATTGGGGGGTTCTTTGGCGTCACACATATTTATGAAAACAAGACGCGGATGACATAAATATCATCACCGGTCATGAGCCCTGCTCATGACTCCACCAACGTCTTTGGTGTCTTTGATCCAACTAGTTTCTTTGTTCAAAGAAAATGATGTCCATGACAATACCGTGGTATATGGATCATCAAATTGTCCAAACTCCGGACTATTAAAGCTTAAATCTATCAGTGTCCCAATACATATTCTGGTTACACAAACCGATGCAAGCTGGACCATATTTGTAATACCCGTACTTTTTGTAAATCTTCTACTCTTGTGCTTTGTAATTTTGACACTCGTGTAAGCGTTTAGTAAGCTTATATTAATCTTGGAACTCTTGTCAATTAGATTTATCCTTTTTCTTGTTCGGATCGTCGCTGCTTTCGAATCCTTGATGCGATTATACTACCTTCGTGTAAAGGGTAGCGCACGCTAATTTAGTGAGGGTAGCGCACGCTATCTGTTATAATCAGCGCAGGCTACTAATGTATTGGAGGCAGACAGTTCAGTAGCTACTGGACTGAAAAAGGGAATTCCTAGCGCATGCTAGGTGTGGCTGGTAGCGTACGCTAGATTTTAGTGGTAGCGCACGCTACGTTACTCGAGTAACGTGCGCTAAAGAGAGCAGAGCTGGGGACAGTAGGTTCAGGACTGGGCACCGACTACCAGGTAGCGCACGCTATTAGAAAGAATTAGCGCACGCTATTTTAAGGTTCTAGCGCACGCTATTAGTAGGTGTTAGCGTACGCTAACGAAGCTGGCAGAGGCCACTGGACTGCCTGGTGAGTCCGATAGCGCGCGCTATTCTTCATAACTAGCGCACGCTAGTTCCTATTTAGTATAAATAGGACACTTCTGTTCCCAAATTGTCATTTCTTCCTTACTTCACCTCCTTGGACGATTTCGGGCGATTCCGGGCGATTTGTGAGGAGTTCTTCGAGCTGCAATTATCTAGCAACATCTTTGAGTTACTAGTTCGGATTTATCAACGTTTAATCCTCCCCACCGCTCCAAATCAAGGTAAACTTCTCACAACCCTAGATTTTCGGGATTTTGGGATTTTCCATCCGATTTCTTCAATCCAGCTTGTTGTTATGTTAGGGTATATCGATTATGAATTATCTACCTTGGATACATGTTTTCCTATGGATTTATTGGTATATTTCCGGAGTTCTTGAGTATTTGGGATATTTAACTTGCGATTCATCATCTAAGAGAATTATTCCCGGAACACATGTATCGGGGTAGTAAATTCGAGTGATTCCAACTTATTTTCATACCGATGGGGTTTTGATAATTGAATTACGAACTTGTTTAGGTTCGGAGTTGTCGAATCCTTCAATCTTGGTACCTTGTCGTTCGTACCCTTTTCTCTCGATTCCAGGCAAGTGATTCTTGTGAAAGATATGTTCTTAAATATGAAAAGTAATGCATGTGATTGAGAGAGTTATATTTGTTCACTCCAAGAGGGCCCGACGGGGTCGAGCAGGGTTCCGCTTATGTCGGTTCCGTGAACACTTGGGTTAGCCACTCCGAGATGATCCGACGGGGTCGAGGAGGGATTCACGCATTGTCGAGTCCATGGTTAATCAAGAGATATCATCATTTCTAAATATGTTTGGATAATTGTATTTTCCGGAAAATCATTATCATGGATTTGAATTGGTGCATATGCTTTTATGTATAAGACTTGACGTTTCACTTGAAATACTTGCTCTAACCCCTCTCGTTTGGGGAAAATTACTTTTGTGTTTTTCAGGTCCTAAGGATCCATACGAGCGAGCACCGGGACGATACGATGAGGATGGCGAGGCGTGATACTATGGCTAGTTGTGTTCCATTTTGTTTGGTCGTTGTTCTCTTCGGTCCATTTTGTCCTTGTAATAATAAATGGTACTCGAGTACTTTAGGAAAGTCCTTTTCCATTGTCGAGTACTTCATGGTATTGTTTGTCCGTGGTTGAACTTCCTTGTTTGTATCGAATTTATTGATTCCCAAGTGGATTTTGTCAAATTTGATACGTTGTGAGTAAGATAAGCCTAGTGGGTCCCAGGTCAGGATTCACGGCGCTGTGATATTCTCCGAATATCTCGGGGGTGTTACAGAATTTGGTATCGGAGCTTAGGTTTATGGATACCTAGGTTGTCGGATTGCTGGGTCTAAATATACTATTCCGAGAACACAGTATCATCGCGCTTCCATCATCTTGTACGACCGGTACTCGTAAGTTCCCTATCTTATTTACCCTCTTTATTCACTCATTGTCATTCGATTATGGGACATGAGAAGTCCATATTCTAGATGGGATTGCTTCGAGCTATGCTTATGATTTTACTTCCATTTTTCCTTTAGAATGTCAACTGGTAGAGGACGTGGAGGCGGCCGTGGTCATGGCTGAGGGCGTGGCGCGGCCGGTGGAGTGGCCATATCCCTCAGCTCGGTAGGAGGCTCAGCTTCGCCTAGCTTGTCGGACTCTATTCAACCTAGCACCGGTAGTCATCAGGAGCCATCGGCCAGTATGGGAACTTCTACAGGGAGCCAAGCGGATGTGGGTGTTGCCACCATACTGTAGCAAGTGGCGAACCAAATGGCTCTTTTAACCCAGGTGGTACAGCTTAACCAACCACCTCCTGTTACCGACACTGGGGCTGAGAAATGGTTACAAGATGTTATTCGTATGCGCCCTCCCCAATTTATTGGTGCAAATGATCCGATCGGCTGGGAAGATTAGATTAATGAAATGAATAAAGTTTTCATGGCCGCGAATTATCCAGAGGCACGTAAGGTGCCAGTTGCCCAGTACTTTCTATCAAGGGATGCGGCTAGTTGGTGGCAAGCGGTTGCACCTCAGGATCGTGTGGTTTCATGGGACGAGTTTAAGGAATTGATGGAGGCCGAGTTCTGCTCGTGGCCTGTTCAGGAGTCCAGGATTCGAGCCTTTTACGAAGCTAAACCCCAGGATGTCCCTGTATCTCAGGCAATCATTGAATACAACCGTCAACTCAAACATGTGAAGAATCAAGTGAAGGAAGAGAGAGATAGAATTCGTCACTTTGACATGTGAATGAAGCCAAAAGTTCGGCACTATATGTCGGGCTTCGCTTGCACCACATTGAAGGAGTATCAAGATAGGGCATTAGACTATGATATGTCCTTCACTACTACTGAAACGACAAGTGAGAGTAAGAAGCAGAAGACCACTGGAAAGTTTTCTAGCGGTAGAGGTGGCAACCAGCGGGGATCACAGTCGGCAAGTTATTCAACCAAAGGATCTTCCCGTGCATCGGGGGGTAAACGGAATTTCAGAGCTGGTGCTAGTGTGTCCAACCTGGTTGTGACATGTTTTAATTGTGGCCAACAGGGCCATCTTAATTGTGATTGTGGTCTACCCCTATTGAAGTGTTTTAATTGCGGCCAGGAAGGCCATAGAGCCATGTACTGTACGGAAGAAGAAAATCCATTTGGAACTCAGGCATCAGCCCCTACGCCTGGAGAACCGAGTGTTAATCAGAAGTCATCTACGGGTCAGCCATCCCAGAGTTACGGTCGAGGCAGAGGCCGTGGTCAGTCTGTTAGAGGGGAAGCCCCCAGTGCTGGTTCGGTGCAACCTCGTGTCTATGAGATGAGGAGAGTTGGAGATCCGGAGGCTACCGTGGCGACAGGTATAGTTTCTCTTTTGTCTCATCCAGTTAGAGTGCTTTTTGATTCCGGTGCTTCTCATTCGTTCATCTCTTTGTATTGTGTGCGTCGGTTGAATATTGAGGGCTTGTCTCCTTGTGAGTCCTTTGTGATTAAGTTGCCCAGTGGTGATAGAATCGTGGAGAATAAGGAAGTTAGAGATTGTCCGGTGTTAATCGCTGAGAGAGTGTGGTTTTCGAATTTGATAGTTGTAGACATTGTTGATGAAGATCTAATCCTCGGTGACGATTGGCTCGATAGACACGGTGCGGTAATGAATTATCGCACGAAAATCATATCAATGTTAGCCAAACATGGTACCGAACATTATTTTGCGGGATACAAGAGGGGATGTCAGAAATTTTTGATTAGTGCCTTGAAGGTGACAAAACTTATTAGAAAAGGCTGTGTTGGGTATTGGTGTTATGCCATGAAAGTCGAGGATGGGAAAGTTGAACTTCCCTCGATTCCTGTTGTAAGTGATTTTCCGGATGTTTTCCCAGATGAATTACCGGGACTACCACCGGGGCGGGAAGTTGAATTTACAATTGATTTGGAGTTGGGAGCAACCCCGATTTCTAAGGCACCGTATCGTATGGCACCTTCAGAAATGCAAGAGTTGAAGAAACAACTGGGAGAATTGTTGGATAAAGGGTATATTAGACCCAGTGCCTCGCCATGGGGTGCACCGGTCTTGTTCGTAAGGAAGAAAGATGGTTCACTACGTTTGTGCATTGATTATTGGGAACTGAACAAAGTGACCATTAAGAATAAATACCCTTTGCCGCATATCGATGATTTGTTTGATCAATTGCAGGGAGCCGCGGTGTTCTCGAAAATTGATTTGAGGTCCGGTTACTATCAACTTCGCATTAAGGAATCCGGCGTTCCTAAAACCGCTTTCCGTACAAGGTATGGGCACTATGAGTTTGTGGTTATGCCTTTTGGGTTAACCAACGCACCGGCGATATTTATGCAATTGATGAATAAAATATTTATTGAGCATCTTGATAATTGTGTAGTCGTTTTTATCGATGATATTCTGGTCTACTCTCGTGATGAAGAGGAACATGCTCGGCATTTGCGATTGGTGTTGGAGATTTTGAGGACTCAGTATCTCTATGCAAAGTTTTCTAAGTGTGAATTCTGGCTGAAGGAAGTCATGTTTCTCGGACATGTGATTTCAGCGGAAGGGGTTCGGGTAGATCCCCAGAAAATTGTGGCAGTGTTAGATTGGGCTCCACCTAGGAACGTAAAGAAAGTTTGTAGCTTTTTAGGTCTGGCCGGATACTACCGGAGGTTCGTTGAGGGGTTCTCCAAACTTGCTCGACCAGTTACTCAATTACTACAGAAGTCTGAAAGGTTCGAATGGAATGAGGAGAGACAACGGAGTTTCGAAGAGCTGAAAAGGTGTCTGACTACCGTGTCGGTTTTAGCCCTGCCCCAGTGAATCGGTGGGTATTCGGTTTATTGTGACGCATCAGGACAAGGACTTGGGTGCGTACTCTTGCAGCATGATAAGACGATTGCCTATGCTTCACGACAACTTAAACCGTATGAGCTGAATTATCCTACCCATGATTTGGAGTTAGCTACTGTAGTGTTTGCATTGAAAATCTGGCGTCACTATTTGTACGGTTCTTCATATCGAATTTATACTGACCACAAGAGCCTAAAGTATATTTTTAGCCAGAAAGAGCTGAATATGAGACAACGACGTTGGTTAGAGCTGATAAGGGATTATGATTTGGAAATCCTTTACCATCCAGGAAAGGCTAACGTTGTAGCTGATGCATTAAGCCGGAAGTCGATATCTCTTCAGATGCTTGAGGTCCTTATGCCTCAAGTTAAGATCAGACGGGATTTAATTGAGCAGGGAGTCGAAGTATGGATCCAACGGGTTCAGGGTCAGATGTGTACTTTTGAGACTATTCTGTCCTTGATCGACGACATCAGGGAAAGACAGTGGAATGACCCAATGCTTGTCCAACTGAAGGCGGATGTGGAAAAAGGGAAAGCCCCTGGTTTTATGATCCACGAGGATGGCAATTTGAAATTTCAAGGTAGGCTTTGCGTTCCGAATGACTCGGAGCTGAGACAGAGAATACTCCGAGAAGCCCACGCTACACCTTACTCGATCCATCCTGGGATGAGTAAGATGTACAAGGATCTTAAAAGGAGTTTTTGGTGGAATAATATGAAGAGAGATGTCACCGAGTTTGTGTCAAGGTGTTTGACATGTCAACAAGTCAAATTTGAGCATCAACGGTCGGCCGGGCTGTTGAAACCACTCCCTATTCCTGAATGGAAGTGGGAGGATATTACCATGGATTTCATCACCGAGATGCCGAGGACTAAGACGGGGATGAATATGATTTGGGTTATTGTTGACCGATTGACTAAGTCGGCACATTTTCTTGGCATTAAGGACATGTGGAGACTGGAGCGATTGTCCCGAATTTTTATATCGGAGATCGTGAGATTACACGGTACGCCAAAGTCTATTGTTTCCGATCGTGATGGTCATTTCGTGTCGCATTTTTGGAAGGTGGTCCATCAAGCCTTGGGCACCGAGTTGAGGTTGAGTACTTCTTTCCACCCATAGTCCGACGGTTAGACTGAGCGGACGATCCAGACATTGGAAGATATGCTGAGGGCGTGCGCCCTGGACTGGAGTACCAATTGGGAAATACACCTACCTTTGATCGAGTTCACTTACAATAATAGCTGGCACGCATCGATCAAGATGGAACCTTTTGAGGCGTTGTATGGTAGGCGGTGTAGATCCCCACTTTGTTGGGATGAAGCTTTAGACTTAATCGGGACGGAACCCGATATGTTGATGGAAACCAAAGAGAAGATTTCCATCATCCAAGACCGATTGTTGACCACTCAGAGTCGACAAAAATCCTACGCTGACAATCGTTGTCGGCCTTTGGAATTTGATATGGGAGATCATGTCCTACTCAAAGTATCACCGATTAGAGGAGTCTTCAGATTCGGGAAAAGGGGCAAACTTAGCCCAAGATATATTGGACCATTTGAGATTCTCGACAGAGTTGGGGAACTGGCCTATCGGTAGGCTTTACCTCCAGCCCTTAGCCATGTTCACAGTGTGTTCCATGTTTCCCAACTGAGGAGGTATGTCCCTGACCCGAGTCATATCATTGATTACGGGGACATCGAGATCGCAGAGGATGTCACATTTGAAGAGAAACCAGTGAAAGTACTAGAGCATCGAGTAAAACAACTCCGACACAAAACCATACCGTTGGTTAAGGTTCAGTAGTCACGACACGGAATTGAGGAAGCAACGTGGGAAACCAAAGAGAGCATGCGCACTAGATACCCAGAGTTATTAATTTCTTAAGTTTCGGGACGAAACTTCATTTTAGAGGGGGGGGATGTAATACCCGTACTTTTTGTAAATCTTCTACTCTTGCGCTTTGTAATTTTGACACTCGTGTAAGCGTTTAGTAAGCTTATATTAATCTTGGAACTCTTATCAATTAGATTTATCCCTTTTCTTGTTCGGATCGTTGCTGTTTTCGGATCCTTGATGCGATTGTACTACCTTCGTGTAAAGCGTAGCGCACGCTACGCACACCTTGTAGCGCACGCTAATTTAGTGAGGGTAGCGCACGCTATCTGTTATAATCAGCGCATGCTACTAATGTATTAGAGGCAGACAGTCCAGTAGCTACTGGACTGAAAAAGGGAATTCCTAGCGCACGCTAGGTGTGGCTGGTAGCGTACGCTAGATTTTAGTGGTAGCGCACGCTACGTTACTCAAGTAACGTGCGCTAAAGAGAGCAGAGCTATGGACAGTAGGTTCTGGACTGGGCACCGACTACCAGGTAGCGCACGCTATTAAAAAGAATTAGCGCACGCTATTTGAAGGTTCTAGCGCACGCTATTAGCAGGTGTTAGCGTACGCTAACGAAGCTGGCAGAGGCAACTGGACTGCCTGGTGAGTCCGATAGCGCGCGCTATTTTTCATAACTAGCACACGCTAGTTCCTATTTAGTATAAATAGGACACTTCCGTTCCCAAATCGTCATTTCTTCCTTCCTTCACCTCCTTGGACGATTTCGGGCGATTCCGGGTGATTTGTGAGGAGTTCTTCGAGCTGCAATTATCTAGCAACATCTTTGAGTTACTAGTTCGGATTTATCAACATTTAATCCTCCCCACCGCTCCAAATCAAGGTAAACTTCTCACAACCCTAGATTTTCAGGATTTGGGGATTTTCCATCCAATTTCTTCGATCCAGCTTGTTGTTATGTTAGAGTATATCGATTATTAATTATCTACCTTGGATACATGTTTTCCTATGGATTTATTGGTATATTTCCGGAGTTCTTGAGTATTTGGGATATTTAACTTGCGATTCATCATCTAAGAGAATTATTCCCGGAACACATGTATCGGGGTAGTAAATTCGAGTGATTCCAACTTATTTTCATACCGATAGGGTTTTGATAATTAAATTACGAACTTGTCTAGGTTCGGAGTTGTCGAATCCTTCAATCTTGGTACCTTGTCGTTCGTACCCTTTTCTCTCGATTCCAGGCAAGTGATTCTTGTGAAAGTTATGTTCTTAAATGTGAAAAGTAATGTATGTGATTGAGAGAGTTATATTCGTTCACTCCAAGAGGACCCGACGGGGTCGAGGAGGGTTCCGCTTATGTCGGTTCCGTGAACATTTGGGTTAGCCACTCCGAGATGATCCGACGGGGTCGAGGAGGGATTCGCGCATTGTCGAGTTCATGGTTAATCAAGAGATATCATCATTTCTAAATATGTTTGGATAATTGTATTTTCCGGAAAATCATTATCATGGATTTGAATTGGTGCATATGCTTTTATGTATAAGACTTGACGTTTCACTTGAAATACTTGCTCTAACCCCTCTCGTTTGGGGTAAATTACTTTTGTGTTATTCAGGTCCTAAGGATCCATACGAGCGAGCACCGGGACGATACGATGAGGATGGCGGGGCTTGATACTGTGGCTAGTTGTGTTCCATTTTGTTTGGTCGTTGTTCTCTTCGGTCCATTTTATCCTTGTAATAATAAATGGTACTCGAGTACTTTAGGAAAGTCCTTTTCCATTGTCGTACAACTTCTTGTATTTCTTCATGGTATTGTTTGTCCGTGGTTGAACTTCCTTGTTTGCATCGAATTTATTGATTCCCAAGTGGATTTTGTCAAATTTGATACGTTGTGAGTAAGAAAAGCCTAGTGGGTCCCAGGTCGGGATTCACGGCGCTGTGATATTCTCCAAATATCTCGGGGGTATTACAATATTGACTCATGAATATTTTCCTTTCACATATTCAATACAAGTGATGCATAAGATTTTTTTTCTCACAAATCATAATGAGATGCTATGAGTGATACACTTTGGCACATGTATCTTCGAGTCATAACATGGTTCAATTGTTACGGAATATATGTGACTAGAAAACGCCATTCGGCATTCAACAACTTGAGCATTATACCACCCATTGATTGTGATGACCTATTCATCATAGTCACAATGGATTTATAAACCGAAATCTAAAAATATCATGTTCCTTGAAAATAGCTTAATACGCCCTCAATTTCGCTTGCAAAATTTTACAAATATGAGCATAGCGAACATTCTAACAACATAGAGGTTTTATACCAGATATGATCAAAATGATCTATCATATTGAGTGCATAACATGACAAGGTTATATACCTAAGGGGCAAAATTACGACACAAGCATGGTGTAACACTACCATGCACACGCTCGACCTTCTTATAAGGGTGCGTATTTTGTGCATCCCCAAGGAAACTGTTTTTCAACGTTTGAAAGATGATAGTTTAGCGTACAACGCATACCAAAAACTGCATCATCTATGGCAAATTCAGCCAAAAAGAGGTTGAAAATATGTGTCATAAGACCACTTGCAAATTTAAGATGGGAACCAAGTTGGTTGGGACAAAAGTTAGCACAATCGCTGGAAATAAAATTCCACGCAGCTTGACCTCTGTTCACTTAAACAGTGATAACTCCCTTGTTAGGAAGGCTATGGACGAACGGTTAGATGTTCTGGAAACTAGACTTCCGTATCTTTCTATCCATATATTTTGCACTACACAGATCATTAAACTCAGATCACAGTATATGCTTTAATTGGCTGCTTTAGTATTTCCCAAGTTTAGTGAGAAAACAAGGTTGGGACCATATCCAACGGCATAAGTGTTGATGCAAAAATATGGCAATAACAGCCATAGGTGCGTCTAAACGCAGCAGGGTGTTCGATTTCTTATCTCGGCTAATGATCCTTTCGGTAACTCCAACTTGGTAGACTTGCAGAGAAAGTAGGAATGTCGGTACAGCTAAGGCTGTTTAAAAACCACTTATTCCATTTGAACTTTCAAAGCATAAACAAATATCAAGGAGGATGAGTCTAGTCATGATCAAAAGTCTAGACAAAATCCACCAAAGTGCATCAAATCAACCAAGAATTTTAATTCTCAATTTGCAAGTATACGTCATAATAGTCATGTTATATAGATACAACGTGGTGCATCATAATTAAGCATTTTGTGCCATGAGACATAATGAATATACCATAACCAACTTGTCTTGCCCATCTAATAAGATCGACTAAACATAATCAAATGTATAAGGCACATGCCTTTACAAATACTCAGAAAAGTATTCGGACCTATAGTCATTCGAACTATAATCGAGGTCAATGAATTCATGTATTTACCGCAATATTCCATTGCTTTACATGTTGAAATTCATGAGAATTACTCTTACACTCTTTCATATATTATATTGCAAGGAGATGGTGCATGACTATACCCACATGCAATATTTTATTTTAATAGGATGAAAGATGGAGTTTTCCAAGTATGGGATTGGGTCAAGACTAATGTGGTAATCGCTTAATTCAACGTGACAAATCCGTCACAAATCGATTTTAACCATGACATATTCGTCGCAATCGATGTTTGTCCCATTTGTACGTCACAAATTCGTGACTAATCATGAACAAGTCATAACTTTACCATTACCGACAATGTTCGTTTTATTTAATTATTGGTTTAAAATCGACAAAACGGCGATGTCAAATCGCACCCAAACCGTGGTGTATGCAACAACCACAACTATCAACTTTCAACAATTATCTGTGACTCCCCCAGGACCGTCACACAGCTTACTTCGATATCCGAGAGTGATACCACCTCTCATTGTCTCATCCATCGCAAAGTAGCGTGGGAGATAAAGAACTCAAATATCCAATTCCCCAAATAAAAAATTTCCCAAAAGAGAGGAATTGAAAAACGGGAACTTTAATAAAGTCTTACGGGTACTTGGTTCCATATTTGCTTTGATCCTTGAACGGGAGCTTCTCTCCATATGAGCAATATTTTCGTGGTACTTGGTTCTATATTTACTTTGATCCTTGAACGGGATAATAAATATGGCTTCTCTCCATCATGAGCAACATATTTTTCTATATTCATGTAAAACATAAACATGGTAAGATTCATACGTGTACAAATTAATAAACAAATGAATCATTAATTAGGAAAAGATGGAGAGTTGAGAAATGTCCGGATAGGGCTACTGGGCTTGATAATTCGGCCGAAAAAGGACTCGAGCGCGGCGATGCAGCAGTTCGGTATTGGATGAGGTCGGATCTCCAAATTTCCTCGTAAAAATCTGCTTCTGTTCGGCGACAGATTCAGTAATCAATATTACTCAGAATCCGATCTTCACCGTTGAATATACAGATATTTGTGTGGGAAGTGCCAAAATTTCACACCGATCTGACGGTTAACGAATCAGAAAACATGATTTTGGTACGACTGCGCTGTGCAGAAAATTTACGTGCGGAAATTCTCGTCTCTCGGTTTTTTTTTCTTTCGATTTTGATAGGTTTTGTCTCGATTTCACTAGGTTTTCAAACAGTAAATATCACGTGCATAAAACCATAAGAAAATCCGGCGGTGCTTCGATCAGATCGGGTCGCGGCTTTAGGTAACAGTCGGCTGGACGAAAACGGTCTGAAAATGGGACTACCGGGCGGGTCGGATCGCGAGTCGGGTTCAGGCGCTCTGAAAATTGGGTTTGCAAACTAGTTGTCAGTCGAAGCAGGGGTGTCGGGCAGTTAGGGGTGCTACATCGCGTGCGGAGGTCTTGTTGTGGGGAAAAGCGGCAGATCACGGCGAGGGTGGGGAAAACGGTTGTTGCAGGTCCGATTTCCCGCAGGTCGAAAGGCGACGAGGGAAGGAGGTGGCCGATTGAGTCCCGCGTTCTTTTTTTTTTTCGGGATTTTGGACGAATTTTTCGTACTCAGTTGAGATACTACGTGCTGATAACGTGTTTCAGGAGAAAGGAAAAGACTGTAAATAGAGTCAATCAATTGTATTCATAACACTGATAGAGGGGCCTTTATATAGGCATTACAATGAGAGTCCTTCCATACATAGAATTCCTAGATAAGGTAAGACATCTAATAGGATTCTACTACCTCTAGAAGGATCTAGAACCTTCCATCTATGTATCTACAATCAGTATTAGATAAGACACATCACGGGAATAATAATTCCCGGAACATAAATATATATATATATATATATATATCAGTTCCAATATATCTAAAATGATAAACTGTGATCTCACCTATCACAAAAACCAAAAACATGTGTCTCACTCATAGTATCATAGTACCATTTATCTCTATTTACTCTCCAATATTAAAACGTCTCCATCCCAGAAGTCCTACTCCAACTTTCACAAAACTGAGTTCTCATCACTATATGATGCTCATAAAAAAACGTAATACAAACATACCCTGGCTATTTTTTTTAATTGACATACTTGAATTTTTTTTCCAAACCCCAGTTTTAAATGGTCAAGTTTTTACCATAGATGAATACTTCGACCGAAAAAATTGTAACTTTCAAAGTGCCTTCACGGAATATATTGTGAAGATAATACTCGCCAATAGTAGACGAACGTGTTCGAAATAAATTTAAAATTCAAAATGTGAGTTCAATTGCTCACTCTTATAATTATCATTTTAAAATATAATGCTTAAATTTATTTATTTCATGAAATATACGTTCGTCATCAAACACATTTTTGGAAATTGAAATTAGGGGAATTAGTTTCACAAACCTCATGCAAAATACTACTAGAAAACTGGAGGTGCGAAGTACGAAGTTTGAAATCACTTTTATGCACATGCTTGTCCTACACTCACCTTACTATTGCAACAACTGTTTATCAATCTCGCCTACTTGGTACGCTGTTCATATCATGAATACTTACTCCCCAATATATCAGACGATACTCAAGAGAGGTTATCTCGTCTGTGACAGCCATTGGGCCGACTTGCAGTCCATCATAGAGAAATAATTACCCGTCTCATATAACACCATTATCATTATGTAACTTCACTTGGGGCACCTACCCCACTTAAAATATTCATACATGCTAAATAAAAGTTCAAAATAATAATATTTTTTTTACAAAACTCAAAATTACTAGAAAGAATTTATATAGATTTCCATCTTATATTTCGAAAATCTGAGTATTCAACTCGTTTGATCAAAATTTTAGGACCCTCGCCCTTTGTAAACAATAGAAAATATTTTTATCTCTGGAAAGTTTCAAAACATCGCCCTAAAATATATAGGTTCGCATCAAGCACCTTTTGATTTTTCAAAATATCAAAAACCACCTTTAAGCTGCCAAAATTCTCCCTTTATCAAAATATAAAATTATTAATTTTTCCCATTTTAAAATACTCATAAGAGTTTTTATTCAAATTAACAAAATGTCTACGCATCAATCTGTCCTTCAAGACATGCATAAAAAATATTTTTAATCCTCAAAATAATTTATCGAGTTGCAAAAATCAACTCATTTGTTCAAAATGACAAAATAGTTTACTGTTTTGATTACGGTCAATATTTATTACTTCAAAATACAACTCATATATTTTATAAAACAAGTCATTACGCCTTTGAAATTTTACTGGTATTCAGACCAAACAACCATATGCGTCAAAACACCACACTCTCACCTATCTAACACATGCCACTGTCCGCCACTATAGAATCACACTCGGACCGAATCAAATACACTGGATTGTAGTACCTAAACTCCGTATGACTTAATCAAGACGAACTGCCTTATAATTATCGTCTTCGCCAATAATATCGAAATACCATTACTCCCAATATCAAAAAAGAAAATAGGCAACGACCAATTCCATCATTTATATCATACCATACCTTCAAAATTCTCGAGTACTCTACATGGTTAATTTATACCAGTTCTCGCGACTATCCTAGAAGACAGGATCCATTCTAAATGAATCATTGACATAATATCTCAAGCACTCTCATTGTACAATTTACACCAAACAATGATGTATTCACACATCAAACAAACATAAACACACGTGCACGTGTATAAACAGAGTTCACGGAAATAGAGTCTTACGTCCATAGGTCGTACGAAGATGATGGACGCACCATGGTACTAATCACAAGTGACAACTCAGACGAGACGACACGATGACACATAACTCGACTCGACAATCGATAACTAGGACGACACGACACGACATAACAACACCTAACTTGACTCAACCCAACATCCTAGGTTTCATCAACCTAAGCTTTGATGCCATAAATGTACCACCCCAAACCATTTTGGGTTGTTATATGCCGTAGACCCTTCCGTAAGGATCCACCAGGCAAACACAGAACAACTCAAACTATAATTGACCAATGAGGTCAATCTACACGAAAATCAATAGACAAGATACAATGACAATTGTAATACCCAAAATTTTTATTCTGATTTATTTGAATTTTTCTTCTTAGACCAGGAATTTCTCGGTTGTCGAGCGTTGGTATTATTTTTCTCGACGATTGATTTTGTGTTTATGGCCATATGTGGTGATTTGTTGTATGTTTTTTTTATTTCGGATCGATATTGTTGTCCGCGAGCGTTTCGTTGTAATATCCGTGTTTTTCATTTTTAGTAATTTCTACTTTTGGTGTATGTTCATTTCGGACAACTCGCTTGACACTGTTTTGGAATTCTGAATCTATTTTGTTCTTGGAGTTTCTCCGTTTGGACGAGTTTCGATGATGTTTTTACGTATTTTTTTATCTTGAGTTATATTTTATCGCATGTGTATTCGATTCTCGTAGAACTCATTCGATTTCATCATTTTCCTATTTCCATGAGTTCGTATGGTTGAGCGGAGTATGTTGTGAGTTTCGGATTGTCAATCCGACGATTGTATCGTGATTTTTGGACGTTTGGGCCGTTTCGTAATTTCCTATAAGTTTAGGAAATTTATTCCATGTTCGATTATGGTTGTGTACCTCGGACCGTTTCTGGTTATTGGATATTGTTTCTCGTTGCATGTGATTTTCTCGAACAGTTGGGTCGGCATATCGTGTTTTGGCTTATCGTCTTTTCCGTTTTGGTGGCGTTGTCTTGTGTCCAGAGGTTGTCTGGCCTAACCTGTGCAAAACGGCGCAAGACCCATGGCATTCTGCGCCGGGTCTGTGCACCGTGTTTCCCAGTGGTGCCCGCTGCCTTGTGAAACGGCGCAAGACCCGCGGTATTTTGCGCCGTGTCGCACAGGGGTCGCCCGCTGACCCGCAATACGGCGCTGAACACGGCGCCATTTGGGCCGTTTGTTGCGCCGTGTTATGTCCAGTATATATAGGACAGACACGGGTTTTAACCCCATTTTTCACCATTCCTCTCGGCTCTCTACTCCCTCATCGCGATTTTGGGCGATTTCAACCGGATATTGCATTCTATCATCTTATAAATCGGAATTGGACATTCTAGCACGAATCAATCATCTTCCTTCCACCATTCCATCGTTGAATTGAGGTAATTGGACATGATACCTAATTTTAGGGTTCTTGGCTGTTATTCATTTTTCCTTTCATTTTTGCTTCGATTGATGATGAATATTAGTTGGGTAATCGTGGTGTTATGTTTTCCTAGAACTTTAGCGGATAAATTCCAAGTTTTTCCCCTTCGTTGATCGAATTTGAACCTTATGCCTCCGTAGTGTTCAGCATATTGTCCCTTAGGGTAGAATGTCGATTAATTCGTGATTTCTCAGTGGAATTGTAGTTGATTGAGTCTCTATTGTTGTTAGGATCAGATTTGTGAAGATTGTTCAGACCGAAACCTTTTCGTTCACCATTTTTCTTCACGTCGTGTTAACCAAGGCAAGTACATGTATTATATTTCGTTATGTATGTTGCGTTTTCGATATGAATAATTAATTGTGGTTTTCGGGTGCGTGAGTTGTGTTCCTTCCACCCGGAGCGTTCGACGGGATGTCTGGGGGTCGATCCTAAGGGGTACGGCCGCGGAAGTGGACTTGGGTGCGTGTGTGGTTGAACTTCCACCCGGAGTGTCCGACGGGATGTCTGGGGGTCGATACTAAGGGGTACGGCTGCAGAAGTGGTATCCCACCCAGAGCGTTCGACGGGATGTCTGGGGGTCGATACTAAGGGGTACGGCCACGGGATACCAGTTGTGATTTTGTGATATCGTGATGATTGAAAACTTATTCGATTGCCAATGTAGTATTCCGGAATATTTATGGCAAATGATTTCTGCTTGTAATGACTGCGTAATAATCGTATTTTGTATATAATGTTGTGTAATTGTGTACTTGCACTAGCTATTCGAATGCTAACCCCTTAAATGGGGAAAATGCGTCTTATGCATTTCAGGTACCGGAAGAGCTAAGGAGCAGGCACGGGACATGCACGCAAAGGATGGGTTGGCATGATTATGAGGCTCGAGTCTTTAATTATGTTGGGCCATTTATAATGTTTGAGTATCGGAATTTGAATGATTTTATTGTATTCAGTTAAAGTCCCCTGCGTGGGCAATGTCATGGTATCGACTTATACTTTCACGTATTTCTATTAAAATATTTTGGCCGAGGTCATGGCCTTATTTACTTTTGAGTGCATCTTTTGGGATATCATTGTGGTTTACGTGTCATGAGTTAACCTGGTAGACCTCACGGGGGTTCTACGGCGTGTAATGACCCATTTGTGAATTGGGGTGTTACATTCGTCATGTTCGTTTCTGTGCGATTTCGAAAAATCGGGTCGTCGAGTCATGGCGGCTGGGCATCGGCCGGTCAGGTGCGGCAGTTACCGGCCAAGTACGCACAAGCAGCCCACACGGGCCGGCGCTCGTGCGGCGCTCGTGTGGGGACGAGCGGCTTTGGCGGTCCACAGGGCGCGCCTGGCGAGTGCACGAGCAAGGCGCACGGGCCAGCGCTCGTGCGGTACTGGGCAGGAAGAAGCAGGCGCGCACGAGCAGTGCTCGTGCGCGGTGCTCGTGCGATGTGTGTGAATCAAGGCAAGTACCTTGATATACGAATTATAACAACGTGAAGCCATTGTTGCCGAAGTGTGTGAATCATTAATATATATTATCTTTGTATGTTAAATATATAGGGTAGCAGTGCAGCAGTGCACACAATGTTGAATACCCATTGGGTACCCGATTACCCGATGGGCAATACCCAAACCCGATTCGAATCAAATAGGGTAGGGTATGGAGGAGACATACCCGTACCATACCCGATCCATTGACATCCCTAAAAATGACGAAGTTATGGTGAAGTCCGCCTATTTATACACATAGGCATTAGCGCGCGCTAGCCAAGTACCGGTAGCGTGCGCTATCGGGCTGGGATAGGTCCAGAAGTTTCGGCCGATCCTTGCTTAGCGCGTGCTGGCCGAACGCTAGCGTGTGCTAGCTGGCCAGCCCAGAACCCCGTAAGCCCCTCTGACCAGTCCAGGTAGCGCGCGCTGCGGCCTAATAGCGTGTGCTACGCCCGCTGAGTCAGTACATGTTTAGTATATTTTGAGTAATATTTTTATTAGTATTTTATGTATATTATTGTGTGTTTTGTGTGATAATTTATTGGTTTTTACCATATATTTATATTATTTCGTTTTGTTAGAATTTTCTATAATTTTATGTCATTTTTTGATAATTAATTGGAATTAAATTATATCTGCAGGTTAACCAACCGGTACAAGACAAATCAATTGGTTCAAGGACGATATTTTTACAAAATTCAAATATAGTCACGACTGATCTCACTTTATTCGTCTCATCGAGATGATCGTTTTAAAAAAATTCATCCGAATCCGAGTTCGTATGAAGAAGTTATGACCGTTCGAAGAACAATTAAATAGACGGACCATATTGTGCCACGTGTCAACACCTAATTGGACCGAAATTTCAACTCTGTGCTGATGTCATCCATGACATCAGCACCTCATGAGCAGCCGTGAATTATTAGGGGGTGGGGTTTTAAAATTGTAAAAATGATTATTTTATTGATTTTGAAGTAGTATAAATAGGGGATGAATGTGTAGTGTTTGGAGAGGAGAAAAAAAGGAGAAAAAAATAGAGAGATATTGTTGTAAGAGTGAGAAATAAAAATATTGTGTAATAAAATTATATTTAAGTAATAATATTATGAAATATTTATTTATTTGTGTTGTTATTATGAGTGAGTAATTTTCTTTTACTGGGGTTATGATGAAACCATGTCTATATTATTATTAATATTTATATAATAATTCCAAATAAATATTTTTAACGATTATGATTTTCGCTTCAATAGGGAAATATTATTTCATCAATTATATCACGTATTTTTTATAGTTATAAATTCTCCATTGCTTTGTAATTATTGATATTAGTTAATTTCTTTGATTATTTGTTTTCCATTAAATTGGATACATATAATGCTTAGAAATTACATTTTTTAAGCGAAGGAAAATCTATATTTGAATTATAATTTTGTACTTATTGTCAAATCTATAGGGAAATAGTGAGATTGATTTCAGAATCTATTCCCTGCATTTCTTGGAATTAGAATATAAAATATATAATAAATAGATATTGGTGGATTCTAAACCCTAGTAAATTATTTAAAATCAATTTACCTAAAATCTACTTAAAAATTATTGTTATTTATTGCAATTATTATAACCAATAAAAAATCAAATTATATGGGACTAGGTTAGAATTTAATATAATTTGGTTCAAAACGATAGGAATAATTTGACTTCACTATTATAGTCCTCCCTGTGGAATCGACCTTGCACTGCATATCTACATCGAACAAATCGTGCGCTTGCGAGTATTAGACTAAAGAATCAACCAACAACAAGTTTTTGGCGCCGTTCTTAGGCGCAACGAAGTACAAGAAGACCGTCGTCACCAAGTTAGTTGAATTCTTCTACTAGTTATTTATTTTACTGCTTTTCTTTATTATTATTATTATCTGTCTTTTTAATATCCGTTTTAAATTGTGTTAGTATAAATAATAGTTAGTAGTAGAATTTATTTTCTTTTTATATTTATAAAAAAAAATTCTGAAAAATAATGAAAACTTATAATAATAAATATAAAATATAATTAATAATAATAATAAAAGCTACTGTTCATTTTCGTAAAAATAATAATAAAATAAAAAAAATTAGAAAAGTCCAAAAATAAAAAATCTGAAAAAAATTTATAAAATTCAGAACTTATTTATTTTTATTTTAAAAAAAAGATCTGAAAAAGAAAAAAAAAGTTTCAGACTTTAAGGTAATATTTTTGTAATTTTGAAATATTAATATTAAAAAATCAAAATTTTTAATTTTAATTCGAAAAAAATAAAAAATAATAAAAATAAATTAAAAAATAATCTGAAATCTTATTTTCCGTAATAAATAAAATCGGAATTATTTTATTTTATTTTTAAAAGTAAAACCTGCTAGTTTTATTAAAAAATTTAATTTTCATAAAAAATCTAAAAATCTAATAAAAAATAAGATTAAGAATTAATAATTTAAATAATCTGGAATATATATAATAAAATAAACTTTCTGAACTTTGAATTTTTTTTAATAAAAACATAATTTTTTTAAAAATAAATTACAATATTTTAATAAAAAGGGAAAATACTAAAAAAAATTAAAAACCTGAAAATTTAAAAAAAAAACAGAAACGAAAATTTGTAAAAAAAAAAAAACTATTTTGATTGTTTGCATAAATAAAATAAAGTTTGTAATTTTTATTTTTTTTTCCTAAAAAAAAATCTGAATTTTTTTGTGAAAAAAATAAATAATATATCTTGATATATATATATATATATTAGCTCAATATTATTAGTCTAAAAATATAATAAAATTATAATAAATATAAAAATATAAAAACTAAAAAAAATATAAAATATAAAAAAATCAATTTTTTTAATTTTTATATCTTGCCTTTAGTTTTAATAGAATCTTGTAGTGGTAATTTAGATTGTGTTTTTAGTTGTTATTTTCTATTTACATTATTCTTAGACATTTAGTTTAGTTGTAATATTTCTCGTCGTACAATTTAGTTTATCAATAGATATTGCTTCTGTAGATCAATTAGTAAATTTATTCCTTTGCAATCTATTACATCCTATAATTTTAGTAATAATTGTAATAATTATCATTGTATTATTAATAATAATAAAAATATAAAAACTCAAAAAAAATAATTAAACAATAAAATCCTTTAAAAGATTCAACAAGGGATTGATATTTTTCACTCACTACTTTGTTCGATTTGAATAGAGAAAAGCTAAACATCAATCTTGTACAAACTGATTTTGAAAATCGATTGAATTTTGGCAAAAAGGCCTCTGTTGTACATGCCGAAGAAAGTTGGATTTTAAGTGCGACCGTTGTGACGCCTCCAACGATCTGGAAGTTCGATCGACTATCATAATTTGGTTTGTATGCAAAGTTAAAAAAATTGAAATATCGGTGAATGCAAGTTTGGCAACGAAATAATAAAGGTCGATTAACGAGAAGAAGATTGTCCTTAACTAAAATTGAAATTCAACAAACGAAACCGATACAAAAAATGGACGAAATCGAAAATCGGAATAATGAAGTTGCAAAAGAGAAAACTTTAATAGAATATTTTTCTCCAGTGAGTGCTAATTCTCCCTCTTGCATAGTGTTGCCTACGACTAATGCAACTCATTTCAAACTTAAACCATCAATAATTCAACTTCTTCCATCTTTTCACGGTTTGGAAAGAGAAGATCCGTATATGCATATCAAGGAATTTCTCGACATTTGTTTTACTTTCCGATTCCAAAATTTCTCTGATGAATCTGTCAAACTTAGATTATTTCTATTTTCTCTCAAAGATAAAGCAAAATTTTGGCTAAATTCTCTTCAAGCAAGAACAATTACTAGTTGGGACCAACTAGTGAATAA
This sequence comes from Orobanche coerulescens, assembly GCA_033398695.1. Classification (NCBI taxonomy): domain Eukaryota; kingdom Viridiplantae; phylum Streptophyta; class Magnoliopsida; order Lamiales; family Orobanchaceae; genus Orobanche; species Orobanche coerulescens. The sequence continues at coordinate 79,178,166 of CM065818.1, read as the reverse complement.
ATTTCTCGCAAAATTTTTTCTAATGTCCAAAACTGATAGTCTTAGGAGAGAAATATCAGAATTTTTCCAAAAAGAAAATGAAGAATTTTATGAGTGTTGGAAAAGATTTAATGATTCAATCCTTAAGTGTCCCCATCATGATTTTGAAATATGGCGTTTGGTAAAATATTTTTATGACGGTTTAACTCCAAACAATCGCCAATTAATCCAATCAATGCATGGTGGAAAATTTCTTCACCTTATTGGAGACGAAGCTTGGAATGCACTAGAAAATATGTCAATTAATTCACAACAATGGAATTCACTCGACTCTAAAAAAAGGTGGAATTTACGAGATTAAACAAGATGTTGAAATAAAATCTACTATAGATAATTTAGTACGAAAAGTGGATGCGTTAGTCTTGAAGAAATCCATCCCCTCGTCAAACTCAAAACATGAATTTTGTATTTCATGTGCGGAATCATTTCATTCATATCAATCTTGTCCCTCTGGTCCACAAAATCAAAAAAATTTTAATGAAGAAGTCAATGTGTTACATTCATATGGAAAATCTTCGGACAGTCCATTTGCTCCAACTTATAATCCAAATTGGAGGAATCATTCAAATTTTTCCTGGAAGCAAAACATGCCTCCAATGAATCAAGGAGGACATCAAATGAACATGTCAAATCAACAAAATGTCCGTCTTAATCAATATCCTCCAAATACTTATCAGTATCCTTCTATAGTGCCAAAGAAACCATCTTTGGACGATACATTGCAACAATTCATGCAATCTACTCAACAAATGTTTCAATCAACTCAGCAGGCTGTACAATCAAACTCACAGGCTATTTCTAAGCTTGAAACACAAATTGGTCAACTTGCAACAACTTTAGCTGAAAGAGAAAAGGGAAAATTTCCGAGTCAATCCATCCCTAATCCTAAAGGACAATATGAAGTAAACTCTTCTAACGCAGAAGTTCAGTCTATAACTATCCTTAGAAGCGGAAAAGAAATACAAAAGCCTGACTATGATCCGGAAGAAAAACCAAATGAACCACAAGTTTCAAAATCAAAAGATTCTAAAGAAAAAGAAAAGCCTTACGTTCCAAAAGCTCCATTTCCTGAAAGACTTATTTCAAAAGATAAAAGTGCGCAATACAAAGATATAATGGAAATATTTAAACAAGTTCGAATAAATATTTCATTCCTTGATGCTATTAAACAAGTGCTCCTTATTCTAAGTTCTTGAAAGATCTTTGCCTTGTAAAAAGAAGAACAAATGTTCCAAGAAAGGCATTTTTAGCTGAACATGTTAGCTCAATAATCCAAAATAAAACTCCCGTTAAGTATAAAGATCCTGGTAGTCCTACAATATCTTGTGTCATTGGAGATCACATCATTAAACGAGCCTTGCTTGATTTAGGAGTCAGTGTGAATTTATTACCATATTCTGTTTATACACAACTTGGATTAGGGGAGCTAAAATCAATATCTGTGATACTTCAACTAGCTGATAGATCTATAAAAATACCTCGAGGAATCGTAGAGGATGTTCTGATTCAAGTAGATAAATTCTACTTTCCTGTTGATTTTATAGTCATAGACACTGAACCTGTTGAGAATACCAAAGATCAAATCCCTGTCATTTTAGGAAGGCCATTTTTAGCTACTTCAAATGCATTAATTAACTATAGAAATGGCATCGTAAAATTTTCTTTTGGAAATATGACTGTTGAACTAAATATGTTTAACATTTCTCAACAACATGATGATCTTGATGATGTCTGTGAGGTAAATATGATAGAGAGTATGGGTCCTTATTTCTTTCCAAAAATAGATAATGATGATCTTTTTGAAAGTTGTCTTGCTCATTTTGGATCAGATTTTGACATCGACAGTTCAATTAATGAAGTAAATTCTTTACTAGAGTCTACACCATTATTGGATAATAATAAATGGAAAGCTAAAACTGAACCACTTGAGAGTCAAATGAATAAAGAAGTACCTATTGAGGATTTAAAGATAGAGCTCAATCCATTACCTGAGTCTCTAAAATATGCATTTTTAGGACCATCAGAAACCCTGCCTGTCATCATAGCATCTGATTTAGATGAAGAACGAGAAGATAAGTTAATCAATGTTCTTAAAGAACATAAAGAAGCAATAGGCTGGACCATCTCCGATATTAAAGGTATTAGTCCTTATATATGCATGCATCGAATTCACCTTGAAGAAAATGCGAAAACTTCCCGAGAATTTCAAAGAAGACTAAATCCTAATTTGAAAGAAGTTGTAAGAGCTGAAATAATTAAACTCTTAGATGTAGGGATCATCTATCCTATTTCTGACAGCTCTTGGGTTAGTCCTATTCATATAGTTCCAAAGAAATCTGGCATAACTGTAATCACGAATGAAGAAAATGAACTTGTTCCAACCAGAATTCAAACTGGATGGAGAGTTTGTATTGATTACAGAAAATTGAACTCTGTTACAAGAAAATATCACTTTCCACTTCCTTTTATTGATCAAATGCTAGAAAGGTTAGCCGGTCATGCTTATTATTGTTTTCTTGATGGATATTCCGGTTATAACCAAATTCCCGTTGCTCCTGAAGATCAAGAGAAAACCACTTTTACCTGTTCTTTCGGCACTTTTGCTTACCGACGAATGCCATTTGGTCTGTGTAATGCACCTGCTACTTTTCAGCGGTGTATGATGAGCATTTTCTCTGACATGGTTGAGCGGTTTTTGGAAATTTTATGGATGATTTTTCTGTATTCGGGTCTAGCTTTGATGAATGTTTACACCACTTAACCCAAGTGTTGGTTAGGTGTAAGGAGAAGAATCTTTTCCTAAACTGGAAAAAATGTCATTTTATGGTTAAAAAAGGAATTGTCTTAGGACATGTGATTTCTGAAAAAGGAATTGAGGTGGACAAATCTAAAGTTGATTTAACATCCAGTCTTCCACCCCCACGAACGATTAAAGAAAATCAGTCATTCTTAGGCCATGCTGGTTTTTACCGTCGATTCATCAAAGATTTTAGCAAAATTTCAAAGCCATTATGTAACTTACTTTCAAAAAACACACCTTTCGTATTTGATGATCATTGTCTAAAAGCTTTTAAGACACTCAAATCTATGTTGAGCTCTGCACCTATCATCAAATCTCCAAACTGGAATCTTCCTTTTGAAATAATATGTGATGCATCCGACTATGCCGTCGGTGTAGTATTGGGTCAAAGAGAAAATAAATTGCCAACTGTAATATATTATGCAAGCAGAACTCTAACTGATGCCCAATTAAATTATTCTACAACTGAAAAAGAATTGCTTGCAGTCGTTTTTGCCTTAGACAAATTTTGACCTTACTTGATTGGTTCGAAAGTCATAATTTACTCTGATCATGCTGCATTAAAATATCTTCTTTCTAAGAAAGATGCTAAACCTCGCTTGATCCGTTGGATTCTATTGTTACAAGAGTTTGACGTAGAAATTCGAGATAAAAAGTGCTGAAAATGTTGTTGCTGATTATTTGTCTAGGCTAATCATGAATTTTACTGATAAAGAACCTCCTATTAATGAGACATTCCCTGATGAACAACTCATGTCTGTTTCTCAAATACCTTGGTATGCAGACATTGTCAATTATCTTGTCACTAGTAACATGCCATCTCATTGGAATAACTAAGATAAAACAAAAATTTTAAACGAAGTAAAAAAATTCTTTTGGGATGATCCATATTTGTTCAAATATTGTCCTGATCAAATCATTAGGAGATGTGTGCCAGAACATGAACAACAAAATATCATTTCCTTTTGTCATGATCATGCATGTGGAGGTCATTTTAGCTCAAAGAAAACAACTGCTAAAATTCTGCAATGTGGTTTTTATTGGCCAACACTTTTCAAAGATACACATTCATATTGCAGCACATGTGATAGATGTCAAAGATTAGGTCGAATTTCTAAAAGAAATATGATGCCTTTAAACCCAATTTCAATTATTGAAATATTTGATGTTTGGGGCATAGATTTTATGGGACCTTTTCCAATTTCTTTTGGCAATCTTTACATCCTTGTGGCCGTCGATTATGTTTCAAAATGGATAGAAGCAATTGCTTGCAAAACAAATGACCACAAAGTCATGGTAAAATTTTTGAAAGAAAATATTTTTTCCAGATTTGGAACACCACGAGCAATTATAAGTGATGGAGGAAAATATTTTTGTAACCAATTTTTGAATCATTTATTAAAAAAATATGGTGTTACACATAAAGTTGCTACTCCTTATCACCCTCAAACAAGTGGACAAGTTGAAATTTCAAACAGAGAAATCAAACATATTCTTGAAAAAACTGTTAATCCTACAAGGAAAGATTGGTCTTTGCGATTGAATGATGCATTGTGGGCTTACCGTACTGCTTTTAAAACTCCCATCGGAATGTCTCCATTTAGGCTTGTCTTTGGAAAACCATGTCATTTGCCTGTTGAATTGGAACATAGAGCATACTGGGCCATAAAACGATTAAATTTTTCATTAGACATGGCTGGAATTCATAGGAAACTTTAACTAAATGAATTGGAAGAAATCAGAAATGATGCTTACGATTATGCAAGGAAATATAAGGACAAAATGAAATTTTTTCATGATAAACACATTTTGAGAAAAACTTTTTCTCCTTGTCAAAAAGTCCTTCTTTTTAACTCTCGTTTGTTATTATTTCTAGGCAAGTTGCGTTCACGATGGTCTGGTCCATTTATTATTCATACGGTCTATCCTCACGGAGCTGTAGAAATTGAAAATCCAAAAAATGGTAATATTTTCAAAGTAAATGGTCAATGGTTAAAACCATATTTGGAATTAAAATCTTTTGAGGTAGAAGAGATTCTTCTTAAGGACCCCGATATTATGGATTAATACTCCATTGTGTTTGCCCGGTCAAGTGGCGGATAACGGTACTCCGTGGCTAGTAAAGTCGGATTTTTCAGTTTCCCACAACAACTGATTTTGTAGATATTTTTTTTTTTTAATTTTAATTATGGAACAAACTTTGAAAACAATTGAAAAAAGATTTCCCTTTCTTAGTAAAAAAGTCATTTTGAAACTTTACCAAGCTAGAGTTGAAAGGATGAGGTTGCTTATGAATAACGGCATACCTTTTGATATTTGATTCATTATTGAAGCCAAAGTGAGAATAACGGGTGAATTCACGGAAACACCAACTAGATTTTTACCAGGGCTTGGAAAAAGTTCATATGCCAAGAAACGATGAGCAAAGAAAATCGCCGTTTGCTACAAATGTGCTAGGTGGAACTGTGATTCAAGATGTCGATCTTTAGGAATTCCTTCCACAAACAGAGAAGATAAAATTCAGTTCATCAAGGATGGTCTGAATAAGGAGAATTTAGATGATATCGAAATTTCTCTTGACACGCATCCTAGTGGACTCGTACATTACGGGATTCGATGTTTGTGGAATAAATTCAAACCAGAATATGAACAACGTCTTGGGAATCTGACGTTAAAAGACCCTGTTTGCCAATTTGTAAGAAAATTGGATGGGAAGCTTCTCCCCGACTCATAGAAGGCATTTAAGCCGTTTCTGAACGTAAAATCAGAGGAAGATGTGAGCCACAATCACAACTACTGTGTAATATCCGCAATTTCGGATTTCGGTAATTTTTTTTCCGGTGGAAGTCCATTTTGGTGACTCTCCCATGACCGTTTCATCATTCCGAGAATGTTTAATTCTGCACTTTTCGACATCCGAGTTCGTTTCTGTGCCGTTTTGTTGAGTTCCGTGCTTTTTAGCGACTTTTCCGCACTTGAGTTCGATTCTTTCAAATCTCGTCCGAAACTGTTGGTTCGAGTTTCTCGTAAGTTCATTTAATGTTATTATTCATGTTGCGAGCTTCGGCTTGGTGTTTCGGTCGTGTATCGTGTATTTCGGACGTTTTGGGCCATTTTCGTAATTTCCCAAAGTTTGGGGTAATTACTTTCCGTTGTCGAATTTCGAGCCTTCGGGTGGTCGGAATCATGTGTTCTCTTAGTGCTCGAATTCGTATTTGCGAGTACTTCATAATCGTATCTTCGATTCGTATTCATGTTCGGGTTTCGGGGTCGTTCGGGCCGTCGGAGTTGGCCCCGGCCGAGTCATGGCCCTGGCAGGCCTGCACGCAGATCGGCCGAGTTAGCGCTCGGCAGTTACGTGTGCCGGTTACATATGTAACCCTTGGCCGGTTACGTATGTAAGGATGCCGGCATTTTTGGGCAGCGTCTTGGCCATGGCCGGTTACGTACGTAAGCCCTTGGCCGGTTACGTACGTAACTCGGCCGGCAGGCAGCCTATTTAAGGCCCTGCGGACGGGTTTTCACCATTTTTTCTCAATCTTTGCTTTCTCTTCCGCGGCTGTGGACTTTGGTATCATGAAGCCATGTTGTTGAACATCAAATCCATGAAGTCTTGGAGTTCATATCATCAATCATCAATCCTATAACATCCTCCGATCTACCGAATCAGGTCAGATTTCCTAGAAATCTAGTTTTGGGGAATTTGGGTGTTTTGGGTGTTTTGGTTGTTTTCATCCGTTTAATCCGATTTAACTTAGGATTATGATGGATTGATGATTATTTAGATGTATTATATCATTTTCCTTATTATTCCATGGTTGGATCGTATCGATTCGTCGTTTGGTCGAGCTCTTGACCGACGCCTTGAAGGTGTCCGGTAGAATGTCTTAGAGGGGTTTTCGGGCGTTCTACGATTATCCTTCCTCGTATGATTGTTGATTTATGGATTATATAATGTTAGGGTCGAGTTTCTTGCGAAGAAACCGTGTTGAACCCTTCCGTTCGTTGTCGTTTTCCTTTTCGAAAGCATCGGGCGTTTCGAAGCTTTCCGGTTGAGCCGTGTTCATCGGGATACTTGCGTGCCGATTTTGAGGCAAGTACCTTGTCCATATAATTCTTGTTTTGTGGATACGATAATTAGTGATCGTCTAAATGTGGTTGTTTGGTCGTTTGAATCGAACTTTCAAAAGATTCGGTTTAGCCTTGTTAAAGGCTTGCTTTCAAAACGCGTGTGTTTTGTGAATGGTGTGGTTTGTGAATAACTATGTGAATTCTATGGATATGTTTGGTGTTGATGTTGCACTTGGTATTACGTGTGGACGTATATTATTTCATTCTGGTACGTTGTGGTTTGACGAGATGTTTTGCTAAGTGTTTGATGCCTCTGAGTGAATTGTTTGGATATCTTTGTTGCATTGTGCTATGTGTGTGATTGTGTGGATGTGGGCGGGGTATACGGTGGCACGTGGCATGTGACCATATGGCCAGGATGCAACAAGCGATTGATCCAACCGTGAGAGCCTAAGAAAAACTACGGTGACACATGGCATGTGATCATGTGGTCAGGATGCAACAAGTGATTGATCCAACCGTGAGCGCTGAAGATGTTGTGATTTGTTTAGCTAGCCAGCTCGGGAGGGTCCTCCGAGGCCTCGAGTGGGATTTGTGGCTTCGTCCCGGTCCTAGGCGATGCATGTGTGTGATTTGTTTAGCTAGCCAGCTCGGGAGGGTCCTTCGAGGCCTCGAGTGGGATTTGTGGCTTCGTCCCGGTCCTAGGCGATGCGCGTGCACGATTATGTTTTGTTGATTTTTATGTCCGTCGAGGACACGTGATGTTGGGCTCTGGCCCTGTGAATTGTTGTCGGTTTTCTATTTGTGAAAACAAAACCTTTGGACTGTGACCCCTGTTGATTTTTGGAAAGGATAAGGATTGATAATCCTAAGTTGTTTTCTATTAAAACTCCCGAGGGTATTTTAAACCATTTTGAAAACCGTTCTCGTTATTTGTGATCTTTCGGATTTGGAAAGTTTTACTCAAACTCTTGCCTCGGGAAGTATTCGTTTCGTTGTATTTGAATCTTTGAGGATTCCTGGTTATTATTGTTATTCTTGAAACTTGAATTATATGGCTCATATTTGCACTTTGTATTTGCACTAGCAAAACAGTGGAGTTTTGCTAACCCCCGAGTATTCGGGGGGTGGATGTCTGTATTGCATTCAGGTTTTGGAGAAGAGCACAGGGTCGGCATGAAGGATGATGAAAGATGAACGATACTAATCACACGAGGACCCGTTGATGTCGTATTGGTTTCGTTGTATTTTATTTCCGCTGTAGTATTTTTCCCCGTTGTACGGGAGTAGTTTGTATTCGACCCCTACATGGGCATGTAATGTGTTAGAGTTGTATGTATTTATTGAAAGGCCAAATCGGTCTACTGAGTCTTTTTAGCCTTAAAGGCACTGTCGAGTTGTTCGTTTGTTGTTACCAGCCTGGTAGATCCTTGAGGAAAGGTTCTACGGCGTGTAATATCCCTGAGCGGATTGGGGGTGTTACATAAATGGTATCGGAGCTTAGGTTGTGGAAACCTAGGATGTCGGGTCAAGTCGTGTTGTTTGAGTCTTGTTTCGTCGAATTTTATCTGACTAAGTCGTGTCGCGACTCGTCGTCTGAGTTTGTTGGTTGTGATTAGTATCGTGGGCGATCATCATCTTCGTGCGACCTGTGGATGTAAGTATCCCTTCTTTGTGTTGTGCCTTGTGTGACACGAGCTATTTTTATGATTATTTGTTTAGTGACGGAATCCTCTTATGGATTTTGGATTTCGTGATATGTGGTTATTTGACTATCATATTTCGTTCATATAAGGAGTAGTGTTGCTGGATTGTGCATGTTAAACTGTATTTCTTTTATCCGCTGCGTGAGTTCTTTTGTAATGACTTTCGGTATTTTACCGACTGGATTTTATTTCGAAAACCGATTCCCTTAACCGAGTTTTTGGCATTTTAGCCTTGAATATTTTATGACGGTTTGATAAATGATCATATGAGTTTTTAGGCATTCTAGCCTAATAGATTTTTGAAAACCTTGAGTATCTTAGAAAATAAATTTCGAGACGTACCTTTTAAAATGAATTATTTTCTCGCGGTACTTTCAAGGTACCTTCTAGTGCCGCAATATGTTTCAAAATTATTCCAATTGAGGACCAAAATATTTTGAGATATTTTCAATTATTTTTAGAAATGCAGTTGCTTAAACCTAAGTGTTGAATATTTCTGAAAGTTTCAATTTAAAGGAGAGTGTCCTCGTTTTATCAAATGCAAGATGGTTTTCAATGTCTCGATAATGGTGTTTGTACAACTTTTTGAAAATGTGATACTCAAGATCAACTGGTGTTTTCCAAATTGTTTTTCAAAATGTGGTTTTCGTTTTCTTTAAAACCTATCAATTCCCGTTTGCGGTCTGGGAATGTATGTATGATGTTCGCATAGTCGTTATGATGTTAGCTTCCGAATATGATCGAATTGGTGGCATGAACGTTGAGGCGTTGCCACGTATTTATAGTACTAGCCCTCTGTGAGGTGTAAATTGGTATTTACTATTTGTCGCATCGTGGTGATTTGCGTGTTGTCGCACGAGTGTGAGCTGTTGAAGCTTGGGTTGGTGCGTTCATGTATATGTGTGGTTGTTTCCATGATGTTTTGTGAATATGTGCTGGTTATCGTTCGGGTCGTTGAGATCGCTGAATGATACCGTCGTTGCTATGATTTTAGTATGCGTGTTGCTTTACGATGGAAATCCTTGTATGTGGTATGTGTTATGATTTTTCTGTTGTGCTGAGTGATTACTTATTCAGTATGTCGAGGGGATGAGGTCGTGGTCATGGCAATCAGATGCGTGGTCGAGATCATGCTGGCGGTGATGATGCCGGTATCGGTGTTGCTAATATTTTACAGTAGGTAGCCACACAGATGACTCAGTTGACTCAGGCAGTTCAGCGTGTTACAGATGTGACCCAGAATACTGGTGCAAATCAGTGGCTTCGAGAAGTGGTTCGTATGAACCCCCCTCGTTTCGCTGGTGCTGCAGATGCATTAGGCTGGGATGGTTGGCTTTTCCAGTTGGAAAAGATATTCGAGGTAGTTGATTGTCCAGAAGAACGTAAGGTACCGGTAGCTCAGTATCTTTTCGACAAGGATGCCGCTAGCTGGTGGGAGGCTGTTAAGCCTCAAGATCGTGTTGTTACATGGGAAGAGTTCCAGAGATTCATGAGAGATGAGTTTTGTCCGGAGCCGATCAGAAATCAGAAGATTAATGAATTCTTTTCGGCGAAATCGTAGGATGTACCGCTGTCTCAAGCTATTATCGATTTTAGCAAACAGCTCGGCTTTGTGCAGAATCAAGTAAGGACAGAGGAGGACAAGATTTGTCATTTTAGTAGGAGGATGAAGCCGGAGATTCGTCAGTACATGTCAGGTCTCGCTTGTACTTCCTTGAGAGATTATCAGAATAGGGCTTTGGCCTATGAGCTATCCAGATTGCCGACCGAGATTATGTCTGCGTCGAAGAAACAGAAAACCGCTGGGGACTTTTCATGAAATCAGGGGAGTGGGCCCCCTGAGTTTGGAACTTCGTTTCGTCGTCCTAAGGTGGTTCCTCGATCGCGTGATCAAGGGAATAGTACCTCTGCAGGGAGTTATGTGATCAGCTCGAAGATATGTTATAACTGTAGTCGAGCGGTCCATACTGCAAAGAATTGTCGTTCACCGTTAGTCAACTGTTTCAAGTGTGGCCAGGTGGGTCACCGAGCCGTACATTGCGAGACGGTAACCGAGACATTTGGGGATCGAGGTTGCGTCCCTGTTCCGAAAGGACACGGAGATGCCTAGTGTGGTTTTGAGGATTTCGGCGTAGTCCGAATTGTTTGTGATTGTCCTTGTGGATCGTTTGTGTGTTTATTTCTGCTTTCTTGACTGTGCGTGTTTCCTTATAATAAGTACTTTGTGTTTTGTGATTGTTCGGATAATTTACTTGATTGTATTATCTGTTTGATGATGCTTGTCACTTGTTGGTTTTATTATGTCTCTACCGGTGACGTTGTGTTGGTCGTCGTGGAGCGTGTTTTCACGCCGTATATTCCTTTGTGTTGCTTGTAACGTTTCGCCGTTGGGCGTAAGTTACGCATTTCTTGTGCATCTCGTTGAGTTTTCCTGGCGGGATATTGCTCCGCCCTACTTGTTTTAAGTTTAGGGACGAAACTTCTTTTAAGGAGGGTAGAATGTAATATCCGCAATTTCGGATTTCGGTAATTTTCTTTTTTTCGGCGGAAGTCCGTTTTGGTGACTCGCTCATGACCGTTTCATCATTCCGAGAATGTTTAATTCTGCACTTTTCGACATCCGAGTTTGTTTCTGTGCCGTTTTGTTGAGTTCCGTGCTTTTTAGCGACTTTTCCGCACTTGAGTTCGATTCTTTCGAATTTCGTCCGAAACTGTTGGTTCGAGTTTCTCGTAAGTTCATTTAATGTTATTATTCATGTTGCGTGCTTCGGCTTGGTGTTTCGGTCGTGTATCGTGTATTTCGGACGTTTTGGGCCATTTTCGTAATTTCCCAAAGTTTGGGGTAATTACTTTCCGTTGTCGAATTTCGAGCCTTCGGGTGGTCGGAATCGTGTGTTCTCTTAGTGCTCGAATTCGTCTTTGCGAGTACTTCGTAACCGTATATTCGATTCGTATTCAGGTTCGGGTTTCGGGGTCGTTCGGGCCGTCGGAGTTGGCCCCGACCGAGTCATGGCCGGGCAGTCTGGGCCCAGGCCGGCACTGGCCAAGTTACGTACGGTAGCGCTCGGCAGTTACGTACGTAATGCCGGTTACGTACGTAACCCTTGGCCGGTTACGTACGTAAGGATGCCGGCATTTTTGGGCAGCGTCTTGGCCATGGCCGGTTACGTACGTAAGCCCTTGGCCGGTTACGTACGTAACTCGGCCGGCAGGCAGCCTATTTAAGGCCCTGCGGACGGGTTTTCACCATTTTTTCTCAATCCTTGCTTTCTCTTCCGCGGCTGTGGACTTTGGTATCTTGAAGCCATGTTGTTGAACATCAAATCCATGAAGTCTTGGAGTTCATATCATCAATAATCAATCCTATAACATCCTCCGATCTACCGAATCAGGTCAGATTTCCTAGAAATCTAGTTTTGGGGAATTTGGGTGTTTTGGTTGTTTTCATACTTTAATCCGATTTAACTTAGGATTATGATGGATTGATGATTATTTAGATGTATTATATCATTTCCCTTGTTATTCCATGGTTGGATCGTATCGATTCGTCATTTTGGTCGAGTTCTTGACCGACGTCTTGAAGGTGTCCGGTAGAATGTCTTAGAGGGGTTTTCGGGCGTTCTACGATTATCCTTCCTCGTATGATTGTTGATTTATGGATTATATGATGTTAGGGTCGAGTTTCTTGCGAAGAAACCGTGTTGAACCCTTCCGTTCGTTGTCGTTTTCCTTTTCGAAAGCATCGGGCGTTTCGAAGCTTTCCGGTTGAGCCGTGTTCGTCGGGATACTTGCGTGCCGATTTTGAGGCAAGTACCTTGTCCATATAATTCTTGTTTTGTGGATACGATAATTAGTGATCGTCTAAATGTGGTTGTTTGGTCGTTTGAATCGAACTTTCAAAAGATTCGGTTTAGCCTTGTTAAAGGCTTGCTTTCAAAACGCGTGTGTTTTGTGAATGGTGTGGTTTGTGAATAACTATGTGAATTCTATGGATATGTTTGGTGTTGATGTTGCACTTGGTATTGCGTGTGGACATATATTATTTCATTCCGGTACGTTGTGGTTTGACGAGATGTTTTGCTAAGTGTTTGATGCCTCTGAGTGAATTGTTTGGATATCTTTGTTGCATTGTGCTATGTGTGTGATTGTGTGGATGTGGGCGGGGTCTACGGTGGCACGTGGTTTGATCATGTGGCCAGGATGCAACAAGCGATTGATCCAACCGTGAGCCTAAGAAAAACTACGGTGACACATGGCATGTGATCATGTGGTCAGGATGCAGCAAGTGATTGATCCAATCGTGAGCGCCGAAGATGTTGTGATTTGTTTAGCTAGCCAGCTCGGGAGGGTCCTTCGAGGCCTCGAGTGGGATTTGTGGCTTCATCCCGGTCCTAGGCGATGCATGTGTGTGATTTGTTTAGCTAGCCAGTTCGAGAGGGTCCTTCGAGGCCTCGAGTGGGATTTGTGGCTTCGTCCTGGTCCTAGGCGATGCGCGTGCGCGATTATGTTTTGTTGATTTTTATGTCCGTCGAGGACACGTGATGTTGGGCTCTGGCCCTGTGAATTGTTGTCGGTTTTCTATTTGTGAAAACAAAACCTTTGGGCTGTGACCCCTATTGATTTTTGGAAAGGATAAGGATTGATAATCCTAAGTTGTATTCTATTAAAACTCCCGAGGGTATTTTAAATCGTTTTGCAAACCGTTCTCGTTATTTGTGATCTTTCGGATTTGGAAAGTTTTACTCAAACTCTTGCCTCGGGAAGTATTCGTTTCGTTGTATTTGAATCTTTGAGGATTCCTAGTTATTATTGTTATTCTTGGAACTTGAATTATATGGCTCGTATTTGCACTTTGTATTTGCACTAGCAAAACAGTGAAGTTTTGCTAACCCCCGAGTATTCGGGGGGTGGATGTCTGTATTGCATTCAGGTTTTGGAGCAGAGCACAGGGTCGGCATGAAGGATGATGAAAGATGAACGATACTAATCACACGAGGACCCGTTGATTTCGTATTGGTTTAGTTGTATTTTATTTCCGCTGCAGTATTTTTCCCCGTTGTACGGGAGTAGTTTGTATTCGACCCCTGCGTGGGCATGTAATGTGTTAGAGTTGTATATTTTTATTGAAAGGCCAAATTGGTCTACTCAGTCTTTTTAGCCTTAAAGGCATTGTCGAGTTGTTCATTTGTTGTTACCAGCCTGGTAGATCCTTGAGGAAAGGTTCTACGGCGTGTAATATCCCTGAGCGGATTGGGGGTGTTACATATTGTACATACACGTGAGTATCTTTACTTTTTGTCGTTTTTTTTAGATTTTCTGAATAAAAAAAGTGATACGCAATCAATGCATTCATTATTCTATTGAGTAGTTGAAGCGCAATTAACGCGGTCACAGATTTGATAAATCTTTTTATTTTATTTTGCATCTATAAATAAACATTGCAGTTGTTTTTTTTCTGCATCCCTCAAACTTGTATTCTTTTCATTTTCTCTCTAAGCAATTTCTTTTCAAAAAATGGAATCATCATCTTCCACAAAAAGATTTAACTCCATCTGCATTTTTGGTGGAGCTAGTCATGGGAAAGAGGCTTGCTTTACTGAAGCAGCCCACAACTTGGGTCGTACCTTAGGAAAAAAATACATTCATGTAGTTTACGGAGGAGGAAGTCTAGGATTAATGGGACGTGCTGCTGCTTCTGCCTATATGGAAGGAGTAAAAGTGTTGGGAATCATTCCAAAATCTCTGGCTGAAAGTAAAATCACCGGAGCAACCATTGGAGATGAGTTCAGAGCTGTGAATACGCAAGACCGCATAACTCACATGATAAATAATGTTGATGCCTTTATCACCCTTCCCGGTGGTTTTGGCACTCTTGAAGAACTTTTTCATGTGGTTACCAGAGCCTAGCTAAATGTTCATACGAAACCAATAGGTCTGCTAAATGTCAATGGTTTCTTCGATGGTTTATTATCTTTCATCAACTACTCTTCTTAAAAAGGTTTTATTTCTGAGCGTGCTAAACGAATCATAGTTGTTGCAACAACACCAGAAGAGCTGATCAAAAAATTTATTGCATTTGTTCCTGAACCTGACCCAGCTTTAGCTAATATTGTTTGGATGGAAGATTTCACTGTGCGGAAACGCAAAATTGATACATTCCTTTCCCTCTGATATCCCACTTCATTCCTCTTGTTGTTTTTACTTTTTAGCGAGTGTAAAAATCGTGAAAATGATGGCAGCTTAAGGAGTTTTCTTTTCGATCTCTTGACGCGCATCTATCCACGATTTATGTATTGTTATTTCTATTACTGTACTTTTTCTTGTTTGTTTTTAATAAAAGCATTGATGGCAGCGTAAGGCGACTCTTCGGACTCTCTTGAAGCGCATCTAGGTTGTTTGTGTTATACTTCCGGGTATATATTTTCTTTTGTTGTTTTGCCACACTTATTTCTTGCAGGTCCCAAAAAAAAGGCTTGAGTGGAGCGTCGTCTTTCATAAACAGGGAAGCCTTATTTAAACCCTTACTCCATTATTCTTTTTACACAATAAGGATATTGTTTATCATTAAGTGTGGGGGAAGGTGTATATCTATATCTATATCTATATCTATATATATGCAATAAAAAAAATGTTGAAAATCACGGCACCATTTTCTTGAGAAAACGTTAGTGAAAAAATCATTTTTGGGATGTTTCACTGGTTTTGATAATGGATTTGGATGAAGGTGTATGGGATTCAGTACACAACACCCTTTTTGTGAGTTTTGAGCCTTAGAGCAATCCTTATATATACGCTCTATATTTTTTGTTGTGTGGTCAAACATATTGTGTTCATTCTAGAACTTGCTCATTTATACATTTCGAGACTACATTCATAAACTCTTGCATTAAGATGATAAAGGCAATTATGATTAACCCCTTGTTGGCTTATATTTTTCTCACCCATTACATTTTATCCTTAGAAGCCCTATTGAGCCTGAGCCTATTTCTTTGATCAAGCACATTACTTTAGCCATTATCCATTCTTGTTGATGACCCATCCATTTGCACCCTCTAGTCAAAGATTTAATTGTGAACTAGATGTGTGACAAATAGGGGCCGATGTTCATAAGAGTATTGTGGAGATTAAGAGCTTTTGTTGAAAGTAAAAGGGTGTGAAGTACAGTGGAGTATTGAATCGAAAAAAAATATAAATAAAGGCAAAAAAAAACGGCCTGATAAAGAAAAAAAGAAAAAAACGGGAGGTCAAGTGCAAAATTCATCACTATATATACATAAAATAGCACTTGAACTATCCCTTGAGTGATACATAATTCCTTCCAGAAGATCCATTGCATACTTTTTCTTACATAAGAGTATGACCTTACCAGATGAATATTCAATTACCATGTACAGAATAACTTGGGGATGATGGTTTGAGAGTTTTTATTACAGAAGAGGGGGTGTTGATTGTTATTTGTAGGATTTGTTATGCATCTAAATTCACAATTGATCTTGGCTAGCAAACCTCATAATTTTCCCTTTATCCTACCCATACCCAAAGCCACATTACAACCAAAAGAAAGACCTTTTGATTTATGCATGAGTTTATTTTTAAGTAGTGGAGATTTGATTTTTGACCAAACATATGGTAATGACACATTATGCTTTGATATGAGTGAACTCTTCTCGAATATCCCGTATATACATTTGAGTAAAGAGTGATATCCACTGTGAGGTTATTGAATCTTTTGGCATTCGATTCTCAATGAAGTTGTTAGAATTCGGTGCGACATCCTATTTTTCTCTGATCTCACTTGGGTCATGATCACTTGTTCTCTCTTGATATTAGTTTTGTCATGATTTTTTCAGCATATGAGTATTATAACTCGGGTATAAGATTTGCCCGAGGACGTGCAAAAGATAAGTGTGGGGGAATTTGTTTAGTATATTTTGAGTAATATTTTTATTAGTATTTTATGTATATAATTGTGTGTTTTGTGTGATAATTTATTCGTTTTACCATATATTTATATTATTTCATTTTGTTAGAATTTTCTATAATTTTATGTCATTTTTGGATAATTAATTGGAATTAAATTATATCTGCAAGTTAACCAACCGGTACAAGACAGATCAATTGGTTCAAGGGCGATATTTTTACAAAATTCAAATATAGTCACGACTGGTCACACTTTATTTGTATCGTCGAGACGATCGTTTTAAAAAAAAAAAATCATCCGAATCCGAGTTCGTATGAAGAAGTTATGACCGTTCGAAGAACAATTAAATAGACGGACCATATTGTGTCACGTGTCAACACCTGATTGGACCGGAATTTCAACTCTGTGCTGATGTCATCCATGACATCAGCACCTCATGAGCAGCCGTGAATTATTAGGGGTGGGGTTTTAAAATTGTAAAAATGATTATTTTATTGATTTTGAAGTAGTATAAATAGGGGATGAATGTGTAGTGTTTGGAGAGGAGAAAAAAGGAGAAAAGAATAGAGTGATATTGTTGTAAGAGTGAGAAATAAAAATATTGTATAATAAAATTATATTTAATTAACAATATTATGAAATATTTATTTATTTGTGTTGTTATTATGAGTGAGTAATTTTCTTTTACTGGGGTTATGATGAAACCATGTCTATATTATTATTAATATTTATATAATAATTCCAAATAAATGTTTTTAACGATTATAATTTTCGCTTCAATAGGGAAATATTATTTCATCAATTATATCACGTATTTTTTATAGTTATAAATTCCCCATTGCTTTGTGATTATTGATATTAGTTAATTTCTTTGATTATTTATTTTTCATTAAATCGGATACATATAATGCTTAGAAATTATATTTTTTAAGCGAAGGAAAATCTATATTTGAATTATAATTTTGTACTTATTGTCAAATCTATAGGGAAATAGTGAGATTGATTTCAGAATCTATTCCCTGGATTTCTTGAAATTAGAATATAAATTATATAATAAATAGACATTGGTGGATTCTAAACCCTAGTAAATTATTTAAAATCAATTTACCTAAAATCTACTTAAAAATTACTGTTATTTATTGCAATTATTATAACCAATAAAAAATCAAATTATTTGGGACTAGGTTAGAATTTAATATAATTTGGTTCAAAACGATAGGAATAATTTGACTTCAGTATTATAGTCATCCCTGTGGAATCGACCTTGCACCGCATATCTACATCGAACAAATCTTGCGCTTGCGAGTATTAGACTAAAGAATCAACCAACAACAGTGCGCACTACATCCGAGTAACGTGCACTACCTGTTGAGTCTGGCGGAAGCCCAAAACCCTGTTGCTCTCTGATGTCGGCCTCAATAGCACGCGCCAGGCAGCAGAATTGGCGTGCGCTACATATACCGAGTTAGCGCGCGCAATGCCCAGCCGACGTGCGCTAACTGCTGGCCTGGTCGGAGTCCTGAACCTGCTGCCTCTGCTGCCCGACCACTTAGCGCGCTCTGCCGACCGATAGCAGCGTGCTACACATCCTACCTAGCGTATGCTATTCTTCAGCCATGGCGTGCGCTAGTTCTTCCATACGCAACACGAAATACGAATACGTCAAGAACGGTACAACTTGATGGATTCCAAGAATCAATGAAGTACGAGCGACGAATAATAACACGGAAAACTCAAACTCTGAAACGCATGATTCCACTATCCGCCAACAGAACAAAATAGCCAGCACAATCGACAAAATTCAAAATTAACCTGAAACGAAAATCTCGGGTATTACATTCCACCCCACTAAAAATAAGTTTCGTCCCGAAACTTAAAACAAGAAACAATCAGAGCAAGGCGACCCTAGATAACACATGTTATCTATTGCTGACAGCGTATAAAAGCTCCATGTAGTACATAACTGTTGCGGTCTGATTCGATACGCACAAATGTTTACGAAAAGCATCGAACATGAGTTTCTACGGTTGATAAAACCGGACTATACAACAGCCAAAATACGAGTTTAACACTGAAACAATACGAAATTCCAATAATCTCAAAGGTTGGGAAGATCGATCACATACGGGAACAAGTACTCCAAACTTAAGGAAATTACAAAGTGTCCAGATGCCCAATAATCACGATACGAGATCGAACAACAACGATCAAACAACAACTCTAAAGTTCACAACTCAAAACATCAATAAACTTGCAGGAACCACGATGTTTCAATTTCGCACAGGGTTCACAGGAAATCAAATCGAACTCAGAAAGATCACAATGATAAACAGATCAATCCAAAACAATCTCAAAATTCGATCGAGCGACAAACGCGAAAACAAATCAAGGCCAGATGTACCAACAAAAACAAACGAGTCAATAGAGTCGAAAAATATGGGAGCGGAAATATGGGTATTATACTCTATCACTCTTAAAAGAGGTTTCGTCCTCGAAGCCAAAACAACGGGAATGAAGTGCTAGAATAGCAGCCTTCCCGGTAATATTCTCTTGGTTCCGCATCTGATCTCCATGACCATCCGTTACTGCGATCACTACCGTGTCCTCTGCCCCTCGGCATACTAAGCGGATACTCACTCGATATGATAACACAACATCACGAAATAATATACTAAAGTGCCAACTCAGCATGACATATCACATAAAACAGCTAATGGCAACTTGATAAGAAGATCCGTGAGGTATCCTTTTAAATGATTTCATTTAAAAATCCTTGGATTTGTATGTTTATTCGAAAAAAAACTTTGAAAGTATTTTTGATACCTCGTGATGTTTTACCAAAACTTGTAAACAAAAGACCTTAACTGTCTCATTCTGGAATCATTTGCAAAATAATATTTCGGAATATCAATTTCCCTTGTAGTCAGTATAATCATTATCGTTAATATCAAACAGGATAACCACGCATTACCATCAAACCATTCGTACATGCACTAAACATTTTCACCAATCAACAATCATTTTAGAGTGATTCAAACTTTTCCAAATCCGAGTTTGAAGTTTTAATCGAGTAAGATTTTTCATCCTTCACTATATAGTTTTGAAAAAAATAAAAATCGTATTGGACTTTGAGATGTAAAAAAAATTATGGTGTGAAAGATTTTTGAAAATCATGTACTTGAATTATTTAAAAATACAACAATACATTGAAAATCATTTTCGAAAATCTTCTCAACACTACACAAAATTCAAATCCAATATCACAGACGACAACGTACTCGAGTACTTATTTAAATCAACACAAACATCTGACAATTAAACCCGGTCGGAACATCACTCTGCACCTTCATCGTCATGCAACTCCAGTGGTTGTTTTCCCGCTCTCCTGGATCCTGAACACAAAACAAATGTTCACCCCCAAAGGGGTTAGCACAACGATGCTAGTACAAGTACGATAATTATGCAACAATGATTTATTCAACAATAATCATGACAAGTTTCTCCGACGAGAAATAATAATAATACATAACACATTATGATAATCTCAACATACTGATGGTATTCCAACGATCCAGCGCACACAGCTATAGGTTCCCATGATGATCTCGTCGGACCAATACATGATGGAATTACCTGTCCAGCACACACAACATAGATTCCCTTTGATGATCCCGTCGGATCAACGCATGGTGGACAATTAATCACAACACGTATGCACATTACAACAAATACATAACCAACATAATATGAACAACTATAATTAAGGTACTTGCCTCAAATTGACGATAAGGATATACTTCGACAGATATCAATACACTCGAAGGTAACCCCCTCGATCTATCGCGTTGCAAGCTCAAACATTAAACAATAGAAATGAATAAAGAGTTCGTCATAACTGATGTACGAACATCTAACATCCTAAACTATGGCCGAAAGTTCAACAAAATGTATCCTGTCTGATCTGCATAACATACATTACATATCCAACGTAGCGTAGGTTAAGTCTGCTCGTTAGCGTATGTAAGTTAGGAAACCTAGCACACGCTAAGCATGCATTGACAGTTTCTTCTCTGATCAGATGACTATCTCGTCTGATGATATAACATACGCAATGCATAATGCTTAACGTACGTTATAATCACATATACATTACTCATGCAAACTTGAATGATCCTACGGTTTTAGACATCTTCGAATTCAAGGATAACATGCCATCATAATACTCCACTCCAATCTCGATTATGAGTTCAAATATGCAGTTTGGATAATCTATGGTTGATACACTTGTTACCAATATCTTCATTTCATTCAAACTTCATCATGAAGATTAGCTTGCCAAATTCAACTTACAAGATATGACAAAACCTTCGATGATTCTTCTCTTAAGTCCTTCCAACAAAAGTGATATCAATATCAAGTCTACGGTCATTATGGAAACACCATTCAATACGGATTTATCAATCTCAGAAAACTTCCCTTACTTATTCATCATAACAAGATTCGAACTATAATGCTCTTAACAATGGTAACTTAGGCATAAACATTCCAACTTCCTAAACATGATGTTCGGTTATAGAAGTCATCTATGGGACCTGATAATCTCGGTAGTATGCTCATAACATCCTTAAGAACATGAATACAAGGGTTGGAGATAGCATTACATACCTTAATATGAAGAAAACACCGAGACAATAGGTAGAATCCAACTCCGATTGCTTGAGTGCCAATCTAAGGTGTTTCTTAACTTCAATGATCAAGTATATGCAATATCCAATCTTCAATGATCAAGTATATGTTGTCTAAAGGTGTTTAGGTAGTAGGGGTGCTCTATGGACTTGAGTAGAGGAGAAGGACAAGTAAAAGAGACGAAGTGTAATGAAATGAGGTGTTGTCCCAGTTATAATTTTCTGACCTTTACGTACGTTAGCCTTCGTGCATAACGTACATTATCCACTTAGCGTACGCTATATGATATACTTAGCATACGCTATCATCCATTGATAGCTTACTGCCTCATTTTTGTACTCTCTTACGTACACTACATAAATAGGGTTACGTACGTAATCCACTATACTTAGCGTACGCTATATACTCCCTTAGCGTACGTTAATCTCTGTTGACCTGTTTTTTTCAAAAAGCTGTCCGGGCCACGCGGGAAATCTTATCCTTGTCCCCGTCTCGAGGTGGCCCATGTGCCGACCAATCTTGATCAACAATTTACTGCCTTACGTACGTTATGCCTTGCTCATAGCGTACGCTATCTGTGGCTCGTAATGTACGTTACGCTTACTAGCTAGCGTACGTTACAATGTAGTTGCATGTATAAATTTACAAGGTTGATATGATCATGCATGTGGATACAAATACAGGAAAGATCATACTTCGATTAATGATATCACAATTTTGAATAATACAAGGTTCAAATACGGATGAAAATACTCAACAATTTATCCAGATATTGTAGAACGCGTCGTCTTCGCGGTCGGGAGTGAGCGTTGGGAATCCCAAGCAAGCATCGGTGACACTTGGTAAGAGGAGAGGGTGCTTCAATTACAACCGTCAGGGACATGTTCGTGCAAATTGTCCCTTTCCACTCTTGACTTGTTACCGGTGCGGGTGTGAAGGTCATCGGGAGAAACATTGTGAGATAGTTTCCGAATTGGCAAAGAATGCTACCCTGTTGGCGAGCAGAGCAAGTGACCGGAGAGTGTCCCGAAACCCTATGTCTCATTCTGAAGAGCCTAACATGGGAGAATGATGATTTTGTACAATGTCCTAATCGTTGATGTTTCCAACAATCGTGACTTTGATCATTTTTCATTTCATTGCTTTACGTTTCCAACTCTTGTTGTTCTAAGTTTTGGGGTCGAAATGTCTTCTTAGTATGAGGGAATGTATTACCCGTAATCTTCTTAGTATTTTTGGTGTTGGGTGACTTTCATTGTTGGTGATTCATCTGTAATCCTCTCGACAATTTTAAACTACCCTGTTCTACTTAGCCTACCGTCCTCCGAATGAATTTCAGAGCTGTTTGTTTGACTCTATGGATTATTGTGGTCCTTCCACATCTGAACATGATCCTTGCAAATTTTTTTCGAAACTATTGTTCCCACACATGCAATTAACTTTTCCAAATGTGTTATGTACTTGGATGCGGTTGGTCGAGCTCGAAACATGGTTTCAGGACGTCTGAGCCATTTTATGATTTTCCCTAACTCTTGGAGCTTTTATCTCCAAACTCATAATCCTCTACCTCGACTTCTCATGTTCACATATATTTTATCGCCTCGACTCACGTACCAGATGCTTGCTAGGTCAGTTCATCGTATTTCTAGGATCCTCGCGTTCGCGCATTGCTCGTGATGTTTTGGGGCTGATCAAGTAGTTATTTTTTTTTCTTTTCTCTTGATTGTTCCACCTTTCTCTATTTTAAGTTTCGGGACAAAACTTATTTTAAGGGGGTAGAGTGTAATACCCGAGATTTTTATTCTAATTTATTTGAATTTTTCTTCTTAGCCCACACAGACCGGCCAGGTACGCACGAGTAGCCCACACGGACCGGTGATCATGCGGCGCTCGTGCGGGACAGGCAGCCTGCTGGCCAATCCCTGGGGCCACACACGAGCAAGGCACATGGGCCGGTGCTCGTGCGGTACTGGGCAAAAAGTAGCAGGCGCGCATGAGCAGTGCTCGTGCAGTGCAGCAGAGGCCAGGCAGTGCCGCGCACGATCAGGCCACACGACCGGACGCCCGAGCATCATGCTCGTGCATGTCCGGAAGACTTCTAGACGTGTTCCGACAGGTTCTTGGTGCACGAGTCACGCACGGCCGGTGCTCGTGCGCGTCTGCTCGTGCGTCATGCGGGTTCTATATAAATGACCGGGCAGACGTGTTCCTCACCTATTTTCTTCCCCAAACTCACCTCTTCCGCAGCCAAGAATTAGAGAACACGAAGTCATGGTGTATAACTACCGATCCACGTCATTTTTGAGTTTATAACATCGATTAATCATCTTATAACCTTCTCCGATCCATCGAATCAAGGTATGATTTCCTAAAAATCTAGTTTTGTGGATTTTGGTTGATTTCATCCGCTTTAATCGTATTAACTCAGATTACTGATGGATAATCGAAGATTAAGTTGTATTCTATCAATTTCATCATTTTCCCATGGTTTTGTCATTACTAATTCGTTGTTTAAATGAATTCCCAATTGACGCCTTCACGGTGTCTGGGAAAATACCGCAGAGGGAGATTCGGTCGTTTTAGGAATTTTTCCTTGTGTGATTGATTGTTTATTTTATGATAGGATATTAGGGATGAATTCCCTACGAAGATCTGGTGTTGAACCTTTCCGATCATCGTTTTCATTGGAGTTTTGGATTTTTCCGATCGATCGTATTTTTTGGAGTATTGGCGAGAGATTACCAAGACAAGTACCTTGATATACGAATTATAACTACGTGAAGCCATTGTTGCCGAAGTGTGTGAATCATTTTATTAATATATATATATATATAATATATTATCTTTATATGTTAAATATATGTATGTATATAGATATACGTATGTATATATATATATATATATATATGTGTGTGTGTGTGTGTATGTATGTGTATATATATACATATGTCGGTGAGTGTCGGGTGATTAATACCGATACTAGTTGACATACTCAACTTGGATTAAAGTATGAACCATATTTATAGAGATAATATAGTAAGGTTTATATATTCGATTGAGTTACAATATAAGGATATATGCGTAGCGTTGGTTGGTTATGCCGAAGGCTTATTGTGTTGAGTCTTGATTGATAACGTGCGTGTTGTTGTTTATTTGTGTGGTTATGACTGACGGATAATTTGTGTGAATTGGTGTGCTGATTTGATAATTGTTGCAACGATTGACTGTGTGCTTGATGTTTGTAACAATGTGAATACTTGTTGTGAGAGACGTCGTATTAGGGAGCCTCTGAGGGCGGGGCGTGTACTCCGGCCTGGTGTACGCTACAATGAGCGGCTCCATATGGTTGGTGGTGTAACCTAATGCGTGTGCAGGGGGCAGCTCTTGCGGGAGTGAACGCCGGCGCGGTGACATGTTCAAGGGGCGGCCAACATAGTGGAGTGAACGCCGGTGCACAGGTGTGCAAGGGAGGCGCCTGGCAGGCTTATTGGTTACGCATATTCGAGTGACAACTAAGACCTCATTACCGAACGATGTTCGTAATTCAAAGTTCTTTCAACTCATTTTAAATATTGGTCTCGATATAGACTGATATTCGTGTTTTCGAAAGTTTGTTTCAACTTGTTTTAAACGTTGGTATCAGGGTTAATTAACCAAGGATATTTGACGAGATCTTCGAGGGTTAATTAATCAAGGGTCTTGAGTAGGATTTGTCGATATGAGAGGCTGTGTCATTGATTGTGCTGTGATGATATTTTGTCGAATCGGGTTGAGAACCACGTGAAATGTTGAGATGATTGATCTCATGATGATATTCTTTGGATTGGGTCGCTAACCCCGTGAAATGTTGAGACGATTGATCTCGTGATGATATTCTTTGGATTAGGTCGAGAACCTTGTGAGATGTTGTAATGATTCGTTTGTGATTGTGTTCTATAAATTGGATCGAGGATCTCGAATAATGTTGTAATGGTTTTCTTGTAAAATTGTTTTCCACATGCTGGGTCAAGGACCCAAGAGCTTTTGAAATTATTTCCTAAAAGTATTCTCATTCAATTTTCAAAATCCCAAGACGGCCCGAGTCAATAATAACGTTTACAAACTATCTTATCAAAATATTTTTCCTTTTTAAAAGGGAGTTTTCTAACTAGATCTTTTGACTCATTAGGCTCGTTTAAAGTTTCATTGGTGTTATGTTCCGTAAAGAGAATATGACTATGTGATTATCTTTCACCTTGTGTAAACGAGTGCTATTTTGTGCTGGCAATGGGAATGCGTGGTTTGTGTTAAGGCTTCGCGGCTGTTGAGTTTTGTGTTAATATTTTTCGTATATTTTGTGTATTATGTACTTGTACTAGTAAAATTCCAGTTTGCTAACCCCCGAGTTTTTGGGGGTGGGTGCCTGTTATGCGCTCAGGTTTTGCAGCTCGAAAGCAGTCATGGGATTGGCTTGGAAGGAGATGGAGGACAATGATGCTAATCACATAAGAGTCAGAGTCTTTTCTTTTGTTTCATTTTGGTCGGTATTTCTCTTTCGGTCGAGTATTCACCCTTACATGGGTGTAGTTTTCATTTATTAAATTGAGTTGCCATTCCTTTCTGTGTTTAAGTTTATTATTGTTGTTGAGATATGAATTACATTAGTTTCTGAATTGTTTAATGACCTTATCGGTCTATATTGTAATTAATTTGACCCCGGTCGGTCAATCATTGAGTAGTCTTTTGGAGTTTAGCCTGGTAGATCCTTGTGAGAATAGTCTACGGCATGTGACATTCCCGGTCGAATTCTGGGGGTGTTACAAAAATAACCCATAATACGTCAACATACCTATGTAAGGGTACAACACGACAGTGGAAGAAATATACAATAATGACACTATACCGACTATCTTGTGATTAGCATCATGGCCTTTCATAATCTTCCATGTTGATCATGTGAATGCTCCCAAACTCAGAATACCTGAATGCATAAAAGGCATCCACCCCCGAATACTCAGGGATTAGCAAACTAAAATTTTGCTAGTGCAAGTACATAATATACAAGCTATACCAATCATATTTCATGATACAAATATAATAGTAAATCACTGATAACATTCTTTGAAAATTCCACGAGGTATTTATTTAATAAAAGCATTTCAAAATTCTTGAGTTCGTAGAATTTTCTGACATAAAGTTTGAAAATACTTTAGATAACTCGGGTAGTTTTACCAAAACTATAAACTATAGCTCATAGACATCATTTTATTCAGGTGACATTCTAGTCAAGTACCAAAGGCCTATATATGATATAGCTCAGCATCGAGAACATAACATTGCGATATTCCGGACATATCACATTTATCGTCAAAAACAACATCATCAAAATTTCACAACACACAAGGTAACCCGTGGCCATATCTATTAGCATCGACCCTCAGAGGTCCCGTCGAACCGTCCCCAGGTGGAAAACCGCGTCCACGATCCAACGCCCTTAGCAAAGATCCCTAGAGGCCCCGACGGGCCCATCCCCGATGGACGAACCACTCACACACACAGACACTTAATGTTTCACAACTTTCATAAGTTCCAATGCTTAATTATAATATATTTATAGTTAAGGCACTTGCTAGAGATGGACACTTTAATCAACACATATTCCTAACCAAATAATAATACATTTAAGATGAATCTAACAAACATCGATCATCCAATGATACACCAATTATCAATTTCACCATAATCGTTTATAGGAATCATCGAATCACGAAATAACACAAGTGCACAAACATCACAATCATAGTGGTACTTTCTAATATTAAACAACAATATTCGCACCAACAACCACAACTCATATATAATTATTAAATAACATAATTATAACAAAGTAGGTCACTTAATCACTAACATAGTTACACTAAGAGAAAACATAAATAATGATAAATATATTTATACTCAAGGAAAATATGATATGTATAGATAGGGTACTTGCCTTCATTGAAGATGGTTTACTCGACATAAGCCTAGCTGGGTCAATCCGGCCAATCCATTGAAATCCCAACCTTTACTATAATCACCTAATAGACAATTTAATATAAAGACCTAAATTATTATCTTATAATTACAAGGTAATTAATCAGATGATATAATACCTCAGTTTTGCCCCATAATTTATCAATCGGATCAAACGAACAACGATACCCAACCTGGATCAATATCTCGAGTTAACTAGTGATGGAAATTTTAATTCAAACTTTGGCTGATTACCCTGAATACGAACTCTGAACTCGGCTCACTCCGTAGGCCCAATCACAACAACCCACTTGTTGAGTAAAATATTAAAACCTCCATTATGCTTACGTCTTTCCCGTCACTCACACACACACAAACACACACACACACACACACACACATATATATATATATATATATATATATATATATATATATTAACACACATACAAAAACATAAACACACAATCACACAAACATACACACACATGCAAGCAGCCCTGCATACACACACACACATATACAAAAAACACACAGACACAGACGCACACCAACACACACACCGGCACACACAGACACAGACATGTACACACACAAACACAGATATATATAGACACACATGCGTGTACACACACGCAAGCATACAAATACACACACACAATCCGACCAGAAAAACAACCCCCGCCATCGTCTCCTTACATCACCAGAACCTGGATCACCGGTAATGCAACCCGCTGGAACTCATCCAACTCCAACTCAGTTCCGGCCACGATCGGACCTCACCTAAATCCAACCTAGCCTGCAACCCTTTGCCGGAAGTCTCGCCGCGCCTCCGTTTACCCCGTCCATCAGATCTAAAGCCATTCAGCCGGCAGAAAACTCAACTCAGGTAGCTGAATTCTGTCAAAGCCATCTACGATCGTCGAAAATCTAGCTCACTAGAACACCACTAATCGGCCAACATCCGATATGAAAATTGTGTCCATCCCTGGAGACTATGAAGAAAACTGGCCGCCGATTCTTCAGCTTCACCTCATCGGAAATTCAAGGCTCGAACAGCCCGATCTAAATCCAGTGGTCAACGGCCTGACCTCGTCTAGCTCCTCCTCCAACCATCCTTACCTGAAATCGAGCCGCTGGAACACGACTCTTTTACGATCTAAATCGAGTGAATAGATAGCACGGGTCAGGAACCCAGTTCATTTCCGGCTCCATTCGTACCTCCTTTAACTCCGGCCCAAGACTCAGAATCTGGCCTCCTTCGAACTCCGCCGCTGTCAGAAGCCTGGCCCTGAGTCTACCAAGACCGAATCCCGCTACCTCGCCCTCCTTTGTCGTCGCCTGAAACTCGCCGAGAGAGAGAGAGAGAGAGAGAGAGAGAGAGAGAGAGAGAGAGAGAGAGAGAGAGAGAGAGAGAGAGAGAGAGAGAGATGGGAGTTGGTGGTGTTTCATCCGAGTGGGGTGGGTATGTACGGAAAATGAGAGAGGGGGAGAAAAAATGTGATATATATAATATGTAGTTGGGTATTTGACCGAATAAGGTATGATAAAAATTATCCGATTAAAAATAGATTGATCTCGGATTCGTTATTCAGTGCCCCATTTCGGTTATTCGATTAATTCATACTACGTCATATAACTCCAATTGTCAATAATTCACCAATACTTTGGTCTAATATCTCAAGAGTCCGCTCAATTTATAATTAGTGAGCTAATAAAATAAAAAAATATTAATTAGTTTTCCGCTAAAATTCTAATTTAAAATTCCTGGATATTACAATGAACCCTAAGCACTGCATTTTCTTCATTACACATGTTGAATTCCTTTATCACTTTTATTTTAAACTGTCTACCATCGACGTTAGTCGAACTCACAATTTGCGCTATTTATTAGAGGGAAGTACATATAAAGAGAGTTGCTTTCCCTCTGACAGTCGTATCCCCCCTCACATTTTTTTCCAATTTTATTCTTTATATTTTGTTTTGTTTGTTTTCTTCTTTTTGCATTATTTATTTATTTCTTATGAAATTAAATTTATTTGTTCTTTTTTCTTTGAGTTTTTATTTTACTTTATTATTATCAAAATTATTAATTTTTATTATTTATTTATTTTTAATTATATTATTTATGATTAAAACTAACTATGACATAATATAATAAATAATAAATACGAAAAATATGATCAACATTGATAAATAAACTATTCAATTACATTATCTGCTCATCAAATTTAACCAAGATTGTATCCTTTCTCCGTATGGATCAGCCCATCCTTTACAATCTTCACTCACATTATTCCACCATAACATTGGGATTGGTGGTACAGGATAATCGAAGTTCAAAAAAAACTTGAACAAAATAATTATTATTAACTAATGCAATTGCTATATGTTGACGTTGTTGAAATAGAATTGGAGCGGACCTAAATGGCTACTGTGTAAAATAATTTCCACTAACAGGAGTAAATGCATGCAACAAAATATTATATCGTGTTGCAATGACAACCCATGCATAATGTCCATCCAGCTCCATTGTTGTGGCGGAGATTCGAAAAAATTTAGTGCTTGCATCATATTATTGGCAGCACCTCGTTCAAAAAAAAACACGATCGTAGAACTCCATATTCTGTTCAATTTCACATTAAACTGCACGAAGCTGCTTCCAACCATCTTCTGAATTATACCCAACTTGTGCGGCCATCGCCCTATATCCACAGTTACCATCCCCAAGAACATCAATAGTACGACTGACATGACTCTAATATGCACTTCGCATTTGTTTGATATATGGATCATTGATTCTTTTTGCTGAATTTCGTGTACGAGTGTTCATAGACTTAAAGCAAGAACGTATCCTTGGATGACTTTGCTCTTTTTTACTAGGCCGACCTTTGTTTTTTGTATTGTAGGGTGGTTCTTGATATTTGCAGTTAGATGGATCTACCATGTCAATCCTTTTATCTAACATATGATATCCCATAGTTGGATTCATTTTATCCAACTGCGTCTTTATGTTGTCATTCTATCGGGGGACTTGGCCTGGCAAAGCAGAGGTCATGGATAACCTTTTCCAGTGGCATTGGATCTCTCCTATTGGAATTGACAAGAATTGTGACTGAAAAAACGATAAGTGATGCTTACATGGCAAACCATATACAAATTTGAAGCTACAACTACAATTGTACAGATATTGTCCGTCGACCTTCTTCAACTCATTAGAGATCAGGTGGAGTGCCTTCAAGGATATGCAGCCTAGTATATTTTCGTAGATTTCATCATTAAAAATATGACATCTCATAATACGGGACCTTTCAAATGATGCTTTGGTATTTCTAAATTCGAGAATCAATATCTTGTCGGTTTTTTCAAACAGATGTGTCGATCGAAGACATCGTATCACCCAAATATTTTTTCAATCTTGAATGGGCTGAGTCTACCCTGAAAATTTATATTATTGTGTTAGAATATGAAAGCAAGATGGACAAATACTAGTATTTTAAGTACATTACATAATATCTTTGACTTGAACGACATCCTATGTGCATGTAATTATTCGTCCAAGCATAGATAAATCGATCACTGTAAGGCAATAACCATGTTGACCATAGATATTCTCACTCTCGGGTACGATTTATATTTATCTATCAATAATTTCATTCATGTTCAAAAGAATCCAGATCATATGACATAAACTTTTTGTGCCAAGACTGATTAAAGTTAGTCTATTCGGCACCTAAGAAGGGACTGTATTTTTTCATGACATTTTTATTTATGTGCCATATGCAGAGAATGTGATGTGCGTTTAGAAAAACTTCTCCTATTGAAGATATTCTCTACGAGGTGTACCGATTCCTCCAGATGGTATTTTGTGGGGAATTACTGTTGTGTGCGGAAAGCATAATCATGCCCCAGCACAATATTTTGAGGCCATGAGTGCACATCAAGACTAACACGAGATAAAAAGTGCATTGTGAGTAAAATGGCCGAGATGACGGCTCCTCGGTTTATTCTGAGCGCTTTGAAGGAACGTGACCCGTCTAATACTGCAGGCATTAAAAGTATTTACAGTACAGTACAAAGCGAACGGAAGGCCAAAAAGAGTTTACTACAGCGTCCAATATGCTTTATCTTAATTAATTCATAAAGATAATTAAGTTTTTTTTTTCATTTCAAATATTAATATAATTTGTCCATCTATTAACTAACTATTTTTTGGTACATGCAGGTTATTTTCATATTCACCGTGTGCATCCATAGATATTTTCCGCCCTTTTCACAAATGAGAGTGCATTTCGGGAGTTTGTTACCTATTTTCTTTGCGGATTTATCAATAACTATGACGAATCAATTTGTCCTTCCGATCGTCCTCACCTAATCTAACATATCATCTCTACTTCCAATAATATACTATAAAAATATTTTTATTATATTTTCAAATATAAAGAGCAACACACACACACACACACACACATATATATATATATATATATATATATATACTAAATTAATGAAAAGAGCAAAATAAAAAAATATGTTCTAAAAATGTTTTTACTATATTTTCAAATAAAAATATATATATATATATATATATATATATATATATATATATATATAGAGAGAGAGAGAGAGAGAGAACTAATTAAATGGAAGAGCAAAAAAAATTCTTTAAATAATGTTTTTATTTTATTTTCAAATAAAAAAGAGCAATATATATATACAAAAAAATGACGAAACACGAAAAATAATGATATCTACACGAAGTCACACCTGATCAGTGGTAAATTCACACGATATATTCCCGTTATTTACTGAATTATATTCTTCCATTTATTATAAACATAATAGTGTTTCAGAAATGTGAACAAATAAGTGATATTACATGAGAAATTTCAGAAGAAAATATAGAGAGATGATGAGTTAGTCTTCTTCTTCACTCCATATAAATTGTATTCCTTCGTCCACGATATTCCTTTACATTTTGCCATTTCGGTCCGTCCACAATCTTTCTTTACATTTCACTTTGCCAAATAAGGAATTTTTTTTAAACAATTTTAACCTCACACATGAACATCATTACTTTAACTAGATTAATACTATCATTTACAAAATTACCATGATGGACCCACATTTAACATCATATATCAATTTCATTACTTTATCTTTCCACCTTTAATTTCAAACACATATCCAAGTAGGACTCAAACTCCACTCACTAAACATCTCTAATCAAAGTCAATATATATTATTAAAATCCGTGCCAGGTCAAAACTTAAAAGAAAGATGATGGACGGATGAAGTATTATCTTTTTTATGTGCCAGTAATGTCCTTATTAATCTTTTTTCTTAATAACCTAGTGCAAGAGACTAAATAATAGGAGTATCTCACAAGAAATGTTGTGTACATTGGGAACATTTTCAGCGAGGTAAAAATGGAAGATGAAATAAATGTAAAAGAAAAGTGAAAAAGGCAAGTGGGACATAAATCCAAAATAACTTAATTACGCTTTAGGTAAATTACTTGGAGTAATCTACATGGGCATTTTTACCTTTACCCAAGAAGATGAATGAGTTGATGCATTTTGTAAAGAAAGTGAAAGAGAAGGCCATATTCTGACCAGGAAAAATGTCTTCTTCTCGAGATAGTTGTATTGTACCCAGCATGAGACACTGTGCTTGCTGACAACTCCTTATTTAAGTCCCTCAATTACTTTTTTTTTGAACTCTTCATCTTTCTTTCCTCATAAATGACAATTAACACTTCTATCTCTCTCTCTCTCTCTCTCTCTCTCTCTCTCTCACACATACACACGTACACAGTTATCCCGCCCTGCCAAGCCAGCTCAACCCTGCTCACACACAGTACACACTGCAGAACACTCAATCTCACATCTCTCTCTCTCTCTCAACACAGTGTCCTCCGAACCCAGAAACCGACCCATATTATCTCATCTTACCCAGATTTAGCCAAACACAGTCCCAACTCCCTTAAAAACTTCGAATTTTAACCACCTTCAGACACACACATACACCATTAATCTGCCTTCGTTCACCAACAAAAAACACACACACACACGCGCACACACACACACACCCCATTGATCCGCCTTTCCACACCATTAATCCGCCTTTCTTCACCAACAAAACACGCACACGCGCGCGCGCGCACACACACACATACATTCATGAACAGAATCTTGAGACATCGATCGTCAACTGGGCTGCTGGTGGATGTTACAAGAGTTTCAAAACTTAGTTTCACATACAAGGGAAAAACACAATAATCATTCATTTTTTTCCATTAAATGGGTTGTCTGATATCTCAGCTGGCAGCCAAATTTGCTTTCTTCCCACCTGCGCCGCCGACTTACCAGGTCAAGAAAAGGGGCGACGGTAAGCTGGTGGCCGTCTTAACGACGTCGTCTTTGCCAATAGCTATTGATGACTCCACGCTGGATGTGTTGTCCATCCAGACTAAGAGAGGCAATCAGATTGTAGCTTTTTACTTGAGGAACCCGTACGCTAGGCTTACTGTGTTGTACTCTCATGGCAATGCGGCTGATCTGGGCCAGCTCTATGATCTCTTTGTTCAGCTCAAAGCCAATCTCAGAGTTAATCTCATTGGGTCAGTTTATTTTATTTTTCTCGTCATATGATCTGAGTCCCCATTTTGAGTGGAAAATGAAAAAAAAGAATCTTGTTCATTTTTTTTTTTGACATTTTGGAATGGTCTTTCTTGCTTGTGCATATATTTCACCCCCCACCGGGAGTACATGAGAAGTGTAATTTTTACTTTTAATTTTTGTCTGAAGCTTTTGGCTGTGGGGATTTTGTATGAAATGTTTTTTTTGGGGCGTGTGTGTGTGTATGTGTGAGTGTATACCAAAACACATGCGCCTACACACCTTTTCAGTTGTAACTTCTCCTCTGTAAAAGTTAACTTTGGTTTCTTTAGGGCTAATGGATTCCAAGTATTTTTGTTGAAACTTTTATGCTGGGGGGGGGGGGGGGGGGATATTAAAACCGTATGGATTATTTTGGTCGTCGATTGACTCCTGTTTCCTTTTTTTTTTGGGGGTTAAGAAGAATAAAGTAAATGTTGTTTGTTAGTCTTTTTCCTACTTTGGATGCTTGTGATTTTGCTTTGTTCCGAGTTTGTGCTTCTAGGCAGTGACTTCTTTATCTTTACTTTCATGTTATCTGCAATTGCTTTTGTCAGACTGAATGATTTTCAAGCTTAACACTTGCTTTTGTGTCATATTTGCTTCTTTTCAGCATGTTTAGCTGTGAATGAACATAAATGAAAAACAATACAAATTTATTCCTTTTTCCTTCATTTTCTTTTCTTTCTCTCTCTCTCTCTCTTTTTTTTTTTTTTAAAACGAAATCTTATATTGTTATGCTTAGGAGAATGATATTGTTGACTTGTATGCTTCGGATAACAGTTTTGTTAAACCACTAGATTTATTATGGACTTGTATGCTTAAGAGAAGATTTTGTTCATGGAGATTAGCAGTTTAAAAACTTTCATGTAGTTTTGTCATCTACTTCCACCAAGTTTGTGTGAATCATGAAGAATGAATACTATTGTCTTCACTTTTACTCGGTGCATGATTGAATTAACAGACTTATATATTTCCCGTATCTATCCCTATCGCGTTTCTATGGTGCAGATATGATTACTCTGGTTATGGAGCGTCTACCGGTGAGGTAAAATCCCATCTAACTTCTTCTTTTCAAAAATAGAAAGAGGAAATGTGTTCACTTTAAGATTGTAGTACACAAGTGCAAGCTAACATCAACATAAGCTGATGTCTAACTTGACTGATTACTATATAAAGAAGTGCTGTTGCAAAAAACTGGTAAGTGTTTGACAAATAATATTAAAAGCTCAAAAGGTCAGGAAAGCTGCTGTACAAATGTCTCTTTTACATTTTACATGACCAAAAAGGACAATGTAAAATGAAATATTATAAATGATTCTCTATGGATCCCACTTTTATAACTTTATTTTAAATTACCAAAAAAGTAATCAAATTACCAAAAAAAAAAATTTATAACTTTATTTTTTCCATTCTTGCTAGATCATCAAAACATAAACTTTACCTCAAACGTCCAATGTCCACAAACATCACAAACTTATTTTTTACGGGCCCATTCATTCTCCACCATATTTTAGTTTCTAAATTCATCAAGTATTTATATATATTTTCATTCACTTATTAATTATTATTTGAATAATATATAAGTAACTTAAAAAAGTTATATAATAATTTATTATATAATGCAAATTAAACAAGAAAGAAGACAAATTTAATTGTAATTAATTATTTAAATCTATTTTTTTAAAACATAATATATAAATTTCGTCCAAAAAAAAAATCATAAAACATAATATTGAAAAAAACATAAAACATAAAAATAAGTAAAGTATAAAAAAAGAAAAAAAAATACAAAACCAATGCAAAAAGAAAAATATATATTATGTTTAGTGGTAATTAAGTCAAAGTTATAAGGTTATTTTTGTCAAATATCATTATAATATCTGCTTTCTGCATAAGCTCCGAAAGCTGCTTTAGATAGGAAAACTGGGAAAGCTGCTTTAGATAGGAAAACTGGGAAAGCTGCTTTTAGGCCTTTGGTAACCAATGCCAAACGGGGTTATGTGTCAACAATTATATGAGTTATATCTCTGATTTTGGCATGTCTTACTTTAATCCGTATATTTACTTTTTTGCAACAACAACAACATGCGAGACTTAATCCCAAAATGATTTAGGGTCGACTAACATGAATCGGCATTGGAAACCGTCAATGACACCAAAAAAATGAAAAATGAAGTCTAAAGAAAAATCAAATTGACTCTAGAGAAGAAGAAGAAGGAAAAAAATAAAAATAAAAACAACAATAATAATAATAATAATAATAATAAAATAATCAAACTCCATCATCCATCGTACATTTACCTTTTTAAGTAGAAAAAAAATCTTCAATTTAAGATGAAATATTTGTCTTCTTGGTATGATCCAGCCAAGCGAATATGACACATATGCCGATATAGAGGCTGTCTACGAGTGTCTTCAAACCGAGTATGGAATTAGCCAAGAAGTTCTAATTTTATACGGACAATCAGTTGGAAGTGGGCCAACGTTGCATTTAGCAGCTCAATTGCCGAGGTTGAGAGGTGTAGTTCTTCACAGTGCTATACTATCCGGCCTTCGTGTGCTTTGTCATGTGAAATTCACTCTCTGTTGTGATATTTACAAGGTTAGTAACATTTTGGTATTTTTCCCAAAAACAAAACATATACTTGTGGCCTAGTGATAGCTAATTCAAAAAATCACGTTTGGAGTTGACCCCTGTGGATTTTCCTATTTTAAATGGTGGTTGACCGTGATTCATTATTTGTTCCGCAAAGAGAGTAATAATTCTATCTCTTTCTAATTCTTTTTTTTCCCACCTTTTTCATGTTTTATGCATTCTTTGATGCTGAAATGTTTCAGACATTACTAACACGGGTTTTCAAATTGACATGGTAACAATAAGAAGTGTGGAAATTTCTGTTTGTTGTCACTTCAAGTTACTAACTTCATTCATCTATGCAGAATGTGAATAAAATTTGCAAGGTGAAGTCCCCTGTGCTCGTTATACACGTAAGTGATCTCTATGCATTTGGAATTGAAACATTTTAATTATTTATTGGCATAAAAACCTTATGTTTCTTGGAAGTTTTGTTTCTTTGGTGTCTGATGTAAATGGTTGCATATCGCGTGCATACAAAAGTAACTTCATATTTTTGTGGGTAATATTTTCTACTTTTGTAGTTAAATATAGAAATATTTATAAAGTTATGAATATATATAAAAAATGATATTAATATTAAGAAAATTATCAAGTCGGGTTCGGGGGGAGGATATTTGTTAGCAATGTTTGAAAAGGTGAAGGCATAAGCCTAGGCGTTGGCCTCCCAAAAAGCGAGGCGTAAGCCTTGAGGCGCCGAGGCATAAGCACTACATGTTTTTTTTTAAGTATAAGATAACACCTAAATAATAATCCCTTAATCAAATAAGCTTCAAATACGTAATAATACAACTTAAGCAACATGTATAAAGTTTAAAAACATAAATGCAACCAAAAAAAATAAAATAACATAAGTTCAACGATACAAGTCACAAGTTTAACATGAAAGAAAATAAGTTCAACAATAAATGATTAAGTAACATCTTGCTTGTACTCATTGTTTTGAGTTGTGCTAGAGAGAGAAAAAAATCACACCAGGGAAAAAAAACAAGAGAGCCAGAGAGAGAAAAGTGAGAAGGAAAAAAATCACAGCGGGAGGGAGAAGGGTTTCAAAGTCGCTGTCCAAGAGTGATCTAATTATCGGGGGATTAAGTTGATGAGTCATATCATGAAATTATGGGAACGAGTGATTGAGCAACGTCTTAGAAGGCGTGTGGAGATATCAGAAAACCAATTTGGATTTATGCCTGGGAGATCGACTGTGGAAGCAATATTTCTGATGAGACAGATGATTGAACACTATCGTGATAAGAAGAAAGACTTGCATATGTTTTTTATTGATTTAGAGAAGGCTTATGATAAGGTACCAGAGAGGTACTTTGGTGGGCATTAGCCAAAAAGGGCGTGTCTAAGAAGTATATTAACATCATTAGAGACATGTATGGAGGAGCTACTACAAGTGTACGTACTATCATGGGAAGGACTGAGGAATTCCTATTATGATTGGGGTGCATCAAGGCTCGGCTCTTAGTCCTTTCCTCTTTGCCATAGTCTTGGACGAATTGACAAGGTCAATTCAAGACGATATTCCTTGCTGCATGATGTTTGCAGATGATATGGTATTGGTTTATGAAACGAAGGACGGTTGAAAGAAAGTTGGAACTCTGGAGAAATACGCTTGAAACTCGTGGTTTTAGGCTGATCAGAAGCAAGACTGAATATTTGGACTGTAGCTTTAGTGGAAATGGAAGTAGAGAGGCGGATACAATCACTTTTGATGGGAATGTTATGTTGAAAGATTGTGCAGAAGTCCTGAATGTTCTAGAATAATTAAGTCCCGAAGGTTCTAGAATAATTAAGTCCTGAAGGTTCTAGAATAAATTAAGGAGTTAATTATGCATTTATAGTTCATGCACTAGAAGGTTCATTGTGTAGAAAGTTCTAATACTTTTCTGCATTTCATGTACTAGAAAGTTCTTGTACTTTTCTGCATCTAATAATCATCTAGAATATTCTACTGCTACTATAAAATGTACTCAGCAGATTTGTATCAAATTAGTGTTAAAAATCCCTGCTCTCTCTTGTGTAAACCAGCAGTGTTGTGTGTGTTTTAAGTGCAATTTTCTGCCCAGACTTAGGCCTGCAGTTAGTGTGTCTACTGTAGTTTTGAGAGTGTCCATAATTCTCTCAACTTGGTATCGGAGCTGTGTTCAGTGGAGGCTGCTCGCGAAAAAAGAAGGCAGAAAATTGGTTTAAGGCATAAAATCTACTATTGTTGCTGGTGTTTGTATTCCAGGAGATGGATATTGAATCATTTTTTTTTTTTTTTTTTTTTTTTTTTTTTGGATATTGAATCAGTTTGGAATGGAGAAACTAACAAACAACAACTATCAATATTGGAGGATGTGCATGAAAGCATATCTTCAAGGACGAGATCTTTGGGATATCGTTGATGGAGGTGATACTGATTTGCCTCTAAGATACACCAGAAAATTCTGAAGCAAGAAGAAAATGGAAGATTAAGTGTGGAAATGCCTTGTTTGCTTTGCGAGGCTCTATTCACAAAGATTTGATCGATCACATTCGAGATAAGGAGTCTCCAAAAGATGTGTGGGACACATTGGAGAAGCTGTTTACTAAGAAGAACACGGCCAGACTTCAGTTTTTGGAGAATGAACTAGCAAATACAAATCAAGGGAGCATGGCAATTGCTCAATATTTCCAGAAAGTAAAGAGCTTATGTGCTGAAATTTCAGAGCTTGATCTGGAGGAGCCCATCAAGGAGGCACGAATGCGAAGATATCTTATCCGTGGCATAAAGAAGGAGTATACCCCGTTCTTGACATCAATACAAGGATGGGCAAATCAGCCTAGCATTGTCGAGTTGGAGAATCTACTTACCAATCAAGAAGCCCTAGCTATGCAGATGGCAAAAGCTTCAATTTCTGATAATGACGAGGCATTGTTTGCTGGAAGAAGGCGCTACAACTACAAGAATTGGAAGGAAAATAATTTCAAGGAAAGAGAGCACCCAAAGGGAAGGAATTTCAGCCGTGGGGAGCATTGGAAAATGACAAGCTCAGATGAAAGAAGGAACTGGCCCAGAAAGAACTTTAAAGAAAAAGAGATGAATTCCGAAAATTGGCAATATAAGGCCAGGATGAAGATAATTTGCAACTGGTGTGGCAAACCTGGACACATTAAGAAGTTTTGCAGATCAAGATTCGTAGAAGGAAATGCAAGCATTTATCAAAACAAGGAGGAAAATTCTGATGATTGGGGAACTTGTCTTTCAACCGAGATGACAAATTTGGAGAACTTTGTACAAGAACCCGCACTAACTTCAATAAATGGAGGCTCTTTAGAAGAGGGTCTTGCAACTATCGATTATTCAAAAGATTGGATCATTGATTCAGGTTGCTCTCATCATTTAACAGGCAATGATTCCTCTCATCATTTAACAGGCAATGATTCCTTACTTTCATCGCAAAAGGAATACACGGGAAACAAAGCAATTGTGACAGCGGACAACTCCATTCATCCGGTTGAAAAGGAGGGACATGTCAAGGTGAAGGCAGTGCAAGGACACAGAATCGATCAGTGTGTACCATGTTCCCGGTATGACAAAAAATCTAATTTCTGTTTCTCAACTAACAAATTCTGGTCGATATGTTTTATTTGGTCCAAGTGATTTCAAAATTCTGGAAAACGTCAAAGGCATTGATGCTAATACAGTATTGGAAGGGAAGAGAGTTAATTCTCTTTATGTTCTATCAGCAAGTGAAGCCTTTGTGGAGAAAACAAGCCGACAAGATAAGGCATCTTTGTGGCATGCTCGCTTGGCTCATGAGAGTTATGAGAAGTTGAAAAATATTTCAGCAAACAATATTGTTAACGGGCTGCCTCACTTGGGAAGTTTTCATCATGAAGGTATTTGTGAAGGTTGTCAATATGGTAAAGCACATCTGTCTTCCATTTGGCAAATCTTCAATCAGATGTACAAAACCTTTGCAGC
This sequence comes from Orobanche coerulescens, assembly GCA_033398695.1. Lineage (NCBI taxonomy): Eukaryota > Viridiplantae > Streptophyta > Magnoliopsida > Lamiales > Orobanchaceae > Orobanche > Orobanche coerulescens. The sequence goes on along the minus strand of CM065818.1, from coordinate 79,137,700 downwards.
TGATCCATTCTGACTTATTAACAAGCAATGCGGCAAGTTATGGTGGCCTTCATTATATATGCTTGTTATTGTTGACGATTATACAAGATTTTCTTGGGTGTTTTTCATAAAAGAGAAGTCTGACACATTCCCAATCTTCAAGCAATTCAAGAGGAAGATTAAGGGGGAGCTTCAAAGAAAGATCAAGTGCTTGCGAACTGATAATGGAGGGGAATTTACATCCAACGAGTTTGCTGATTTTTGTGAAAGGCATGGACTAAGAAGACAATTGACATGTCCAAGAACATCGCAGCAAAACGGAGTTGCTGAATGGAAATTAAGGCACTTACAAGAGGTAAGTAGAAGTTGGATGCATGCTAAAAGTCTTCCTCAAGAGCTATGGGCAGAAGCTATGCGATGTGCTTGTCATGTAATAAACAAGTTGCCCTCAAGGGTTATTAACATGAAAACTCCCTATGAACTTCTCTACAAGGAGAAACCATCGGTTTCATATTTTTGAATCTTTGGCTCTACATGCTATGTCCATGTTTCTGATCAGATGCGTGAAAAAATGGATGCCAAGGCAAAGAAATGCGTGTTTGTTGGCTACGATCCTAATAGAAAAGGATGGCGATGTATGGATCCCGACACACTCAAAGTTGTGACATCCAGAGATGTTATCTTTGATGAAACATCATCTTACTATGTGCAGCCTATACTAACACATTCCAGATTCTTCAAACAATGAAAATGAAGATGTAGATGATAAATCAAATTCTCCAAGTCCAACCGCATTACGAAGATTACGCGGTGAAAGTGAGGCAACTCATGAAGAAAATGAAGAAAACGATAGAACTCAAGAAGGTGATCAGCTGCCTCGACGATCACAAAGAGCACGCAAGAGGAATGAAAGATACAAAGACTACACTATAGGAGCTGATTATGATAAAATAACAGAGTGTTTCTTTGCTGGCCCATTTGATGAATCCGAACCATCGGCGTATGAAGAGGCTAAAGGTAATCAAAATTGGGAAGCTGCTATGGAGGAAGAAATATCAGCACTTTATAGGAATGAGACATGGGATCTAGTTCCTAAACCTAAAGGAGTTTAGCCGATTTCTTGCAAATGGGTTTACAAAGTCAAGCGTAAATCTGATGGAAGCATTGATTGATATAAAGCGAGGCTTGTGGCTCGTGGTTTCTCTAAAAAATATGGGCTGGATTATGAAGAAACTTTCAGTCCAGTTGCAAAGATGACGTTCGTTCGAGCTATTTTATCCATGGATGCCTCAAAGCGATGGAAACAAAGAATTTATATGGAGCAACCTTTGGGGTTTAAATCAAAGAATTTTCTAGGTTACGTATGTCGGCTCAAGAAAGCTCTTTATAGGCTCAAACAAGCACCGCAGGCCTGGTTCGGAAAAATTGCTCAGTATCTAAGCTTTTGTGGTTATGTTTCCTCGGGTGGACTCTTTCTTCTGCTTCTATGATAGCAGTCTTGTGCTTGATTAAATGAACTAAGTGCTGATGCGAGTTTATTTATAAAGAAAGATTCAAAGATGCACATTCTTGTGTTATTATATGTCAATGACATGATAATAACCGGTAATGATGAGAAAGAAATAAACAAGTTGAAAGATGAACTTGTCATCCGGTTTGAGATGAAAAATCTAGGAGAACTAAAGCACTTTCTCGGTTTGGAGGTATCAAGGTGCAAGGAAGGCATTTTTGTTTCTCAAGGTCAGTATGCTAAAAAGATCCTTGAGAAATTCAAGATGATCAATTGCAGACCAGCAACTACTCCAATGGAGCAGAATTTGAAGTTAAGAACTAATGTTGGGGAAGAGCTCAAGAATGGAAAAACGTATCGGACTTTGGTTGGGAGCTTAATATATTTGACAATTACAAGACCTGATATTTCATTTCCAGTCGGAGTTGTTAGTCAATTTATGCAAAAGCCAAGGAAGCCACATCTGGATGCAGCAAATAGGATCCTTCGTTATCTTAAACATACGATGAATTGTGGGCTGATGTATAAAGAAGGCACAGAGATTTTTCTTAGTGGATTCACCGATGCAGATTGGGCAGGTGATCCCTCCTCAAGACGTTCTACGTCAGGTTATACTTTCGACCTTGGTTCAGCTGCTATCTCGTGGTGTAGCAAGAAGCAAGCAACTGTAGCATTATCAAGTACAGAGGCAGAGTATAATGCTGCTACACTCGCTGCACAAGAGCGTGTATGGTTAACGAGACTGATCAAGGACATTTCTCATTCTAAAATGGAACCGGCTGAGCTATATTGTGACAATATGAGTTCAATTCGACTAGCCTCAAATCCTGTTTTTCACGCAAGAACTAAACACATTGAAGTGCACTGTCATTTTATGCGGGAGAAAGTGTTGCAAGAAGAGATTGACTTCATCAAAGTTGATACAAAAGAACAACTTGCTGATATATTTACGAAGGCATTACCTAAGGCGAAGTTTGAGTTTCTTAGAGCACAACTTGGTTTGGTATCCGAAGTTCGCACAAAGGGAGGGTGTTGAAAGATTGTGCAGAACTTCCTGAAGGTTCTAGAATAATTAAGTCCTGAAGGTTCTAGAATAATTAAGTCCTGAAGGTTCTAGAATAAATTAAGGAGTTAATTATGCATTTATGGTTCATGCACTAGAAGGTTCATTGTCTAGAAAGTTCCAATACTTTTCTGCATTTCATGTACTAGAAAGTTCTTGTACTTTTCTGCATCTAATAATCATCTAGAATATTCTACTGCTACTATAAAATGTACTCAGCAGATTTGTATCAAATTAGTGTTAAAAAAATTAGAATACTTCTTAAGTAAAATCCCTGCTCTCTCTTGTGTAAACCAACAGTGTTGTGTGTGTTTTAAGTGCAGTTTTCTGCCCAGCTCTTAAGTCTGATCTTGGGCCTGCAGTTAGTGTGTCTACTGCAGTTTTGAGAGTGTCCATAATTCTCTCAACTTGTTATACGAGGATCGGAGTTTTTTCGTTATCTTGAGCCTATTCTTCAAAAGGATGGAGAATTAGACGATGACGTGGCCCATAGGATTAAGGCGGGATGGTTGAAATGGAAGAGCGCAACGGGGTTATTATGTGATCAAGGCGTACCTTATAGATTAAAGGGAAAAATTTTACCGAACAACAATTAGGCATGCACTTTTATTTGACACTGAATGCTGGGCTGTAAAGCATAGTCATGTGCATAAGATGAATGTGGCGGAAATGCGTATGCTAAGATGGATCTGTGGCCATACGAGAAAGTATCGACTTAGAAATGATGTGATTAGGAAAGAAGTACGAGTGGTCTCTATAGGATAAGTTGTTGGAGAATCGATTAAGATGGTTCAGACATGTGAGACGGAGGCCGTTTGATGCACCAGTGCGGAGGCTTGAAGAATGGGGAGCGCATAGGCCGGTGAGGGGTAGAGGAAGACCTAAACAGACATGGATAAGAGTGATTGAGAATGTTATGAGGTTTCTTGGGATTGGAGAAGTTATGGCGTTGGATAGGACGACGTGGAGGGAGAGAATTCGGGTGGTTGATTATGTTTGAGTTTTTTTTTTTTTTTGATTATTACTATTTTTTATTAAATTTTTATTATTTAATTATTTTTGCATTTTTTTTTACGTACTAAACTTTTCACCTATCACTTTTGCATTTTCATAGGACTGTTTTATTGGAGACGACTTGACGTTTTCAGAGATTGATTCATGTTAGCCGACCCCAAAACATTTTGGGACTAAGGCTCTGTTGTTGTTGTTGTTGTTGTGGGAGGGAGAAGGGTTTCACTGCTGCTGTTTTTTTTGGAGGACAGGGTTTCACGTTTTATTATAATCATATTTATTAAAGTTTTTCTTTTATTATGCTGGAAACAGCTACGTTTTTTTTTCTTAGGGTTCCTTTCTTGGTCTAACACGTCGGCGCTCCTTTCCTTCTTTTTTTTTTGTTTTTTCTTCCTTCCTGGAAAGGACGTCGTTTCCAGGCCCCAGCTTTTAGAAAAAAAAAGCACAAAAATCGTGCGCCCCGTAGAAAAGGCGCTGAAGGCGCACACTGTGCCTTAATAGCGTGCGCCCCGTCCAAAAGGCGAACGCTTTCCTATTTTCCGCAGGTCGCCAAACGTCTTGATGCGTTTCCGGCCAAAGACGCTCCGAGGCGCGCTTCAAGGCACGCTTTTTCAAACATTGGTTGTTAGAGCTGAAAGACTCAATGCTATTCGCGCACCTGTCAGAAGTGAAGCACAAAAAAAAATTATAAAACAAAATGACAATAAAATATAATTTTTCACAAAAAAATCGACAGTTTACAAAAATAAACTGTCAAAACAATAAAAAACAATCTTTAAAAGTGTTCTAAAAACAAAACAACAAAAAACTAATGTACAGATGCGCGCCTAAGACCGATGTAGAAGGTGCACCGAGGCGCACGCCACACCCACATTGCCCACTTTTGGACTTGAGAGGCAATGATGGTTCTTTCTACACGTGCCTGAGATGCGCCTTTGACAACTGTGTCATTGTAACCTATGGATATGACGGATAAATTCGTTATAGTGCTAGAACAATAGTCTGATGCCTCTCGATCCAAAAAACAAAATGTTGGAATCAGAAAGAGTATTGTTTGAAGAAGATGTCATCTGATGTCTAAGAAATTCCGAAACACAAACAACTGATGTTTTGTACTCCAGAAACATATCCTCGATCTTGAGCAACATATTTCTAACTTGTTATTTCAGTTCTTTTTGTGATAAATAAGTTGACCCATGTAGAAGCTGCCGGTTCATCTATGAAACTTGATTCCTACAGGTTGCGCTTCAGTTTCCTTTCTGAAACTTGTTATCTGCTTTCTTTCACCCTCAAGATACTGTTGCTTGCTTTGCATTCTTCCTCGAATTCCCTTGAGATATCTACTGTTGGTTAAGGTGGCAGTAGTCCTCGAATGCTTCACTATAACATGTCCCTAAAGGTTGTTTCATCATTGTGACCGTCATAAGGTGTTCTCGGAGGAAAATAGGCCAGACTTACTAAGCATTCAACCAAATTACTTCTTTATGGAATAAATGGGGTTTAGTCATAACTGTGTACTACTCAATCTGAAATAGGATCCTTGCCAGTTGCCAATCTGGCATATTTTATCCATGACACTCGAGTTTAAGACAGTTGCACACCCCCCAATTTTTTTTTTTTTTTTTTGCCTACTAAACTTTACAAATCTTTCTCTACCTCTACCTCTATATCTCTCTCTCTCTCTCTCTTTTTTTTTCTTTTAAGTTAAGCCTAAGTTTGAACATTTTACACTTAGATTCCGGGAGCTATCTTAAAACAGGTCGCCACATGTCAACTTTCGGTTGGTTGGTTAGTGCAACGAATCATATAGTGTAGAACTTGTATTTTCAAAATTTAGTAGATTAAAAACCACTACAGTTTTGATACGAATCGGTCAACATCACCAAATACAAAAAAGAAGATTATCCGACCAAGCTTGGTTGAGTCGCAGGCATACATAAAATCCTCATGCAAAATACATGAACAAATTACCAATTCTCGCGCGCACGACGACTTCGTAGCAGTTTTAGTATTTTGCCCATAACTTTCGTCCAAATCCGATTCAGGTGATTCAAGTGGCCATGGAAAGCTAAGAAAGAGAGCTACAAATCTTATGAAGACCATAGGACCAAATTCGGACCCATTGGATCCCAGAAATGACAAAACCGACAGCATCATATTTGGTCCAAGATCATGAAGTTATTCTCCTTCCCCACCATGATGACAAACGGCCAAAAACACAAGATTGGAAGAAGACTTTCATCCTTCATGTCACTTTCCCTCATGTCATAGTCACCCTAATAATTCCAAAGGGGCTTGATATCATAATCCACCATGATACCTCACGTAAGAAACATAAAGATTAGATGAAGACTTTCATCCTTCATGTCACTTTCCCTCATGTCATAGTCACCCTAATAATTCCAAAGGGGCTTGATATCATAATCCTCCTAATCACTCCTTGAAGAAGCTCGGCCGATTTGAAGCTTGCAAGGGAGGATATTTGGTGAAGATTTTCTTCATGTCACCATCACCATAATAAGTCCAAGATTCATCAAGGATTTCTTCATGTCATAATCACCATAATCAAACCAAGATCTTGATATCTCCTCCTTAGATATTTCGGCCAAATGGAAGCATGTTAGGAAGTTTCATTTCTCGTTTTGTTGTATTTTCTTACGGTTGGAAACTACTATATATAGTAGTACTTGTAACATTTGTAGGGAAGCTGGAAAGTAATAAACCTTGTATTTCCTTTGAAATATACGTTGAACGAGTTCAACAAAACTTTAGTTATTATTTCTGAAGGCTGGTATGTTTCATCTGTTGCCCTAATGTACAATAAAGATCGTATATATGCATTACATCATGGGCCTAACATAAATACTACAATAATATAAACAAGGCTAATGGGCCTCATACAAATAACCCGCTAACATCCCCCCGCAGTTTGAGCGGGAGAGGAACGAACACTCAAGCTGGAGCGAAACTCATCAAACAATGCAGTAGGTAGACCTTTGGTGAAAATATCTGCGCATCGATAACGCTGACGGGCGTGAAGTACTCGGATATGACCGATGCAACGAGGTCTCTAACAAAGTGAATGTCGATCTCAATGTGTTTCGTGCGTTGATGTTGCAGGATTAGAGGGCAGTAGACCGCACTCACATTGTCACAATAGACAAGTGTAGTCAGGCAGTGGTGTGTGAAGCTCACGTAAAGGTTTCGTAACCGGCAGGCCTCCGCTACAAGATTAGCAACACCTCGATACTCGGCCTCGCACTAGAGCGAGAGAGTGTAAACTGCTTCAAGACCAAGATAGGAGATTGTTACCCGAAAAGACGCAATACCCTAAGTAGACCGCCGTGTAGTAGGGCATCCGCCCAATCTGCATCTGAATAAGCTACCAAAGATGATGTCGTAGATGTATATAATCGTAAACCGTAAGTCAAAGTACCTCGCACATATCGCAGATCCGCTTGAGAGCAAACAAAATGGGGCTCCAGAGGATCATGCATAAATAGACAAATCTGCTGAACTGCATAAGAAATATCCGGACGTGTAAAAGTCAAATACTGTAGTGCCCCCGCAAGACTGCGATATAATGTAGGATCAGAAACATGGTCACCATCAGCAGAAAGCTTGGAATCTGTGTCAACAGGAGTACGACACGGATTACAAGTAAGCATACCAGCGCGCTCAAGTACCTCAGAGGCATATTTCTGTTGAGACAGGAACATCCCAGACCTGTTGCGAGTCACAGAGACACCCAAAAAATAGTTAAGAGGGCCCAAATCGGTCATAGAGAACTCTGCATGTAGAGAGGCAATAACCCGCTGAAGAAAAGCTGTAGAAGAGGCAGTCAAGATAATATCATCCACATACAGAAGCAAATAAGCTATATCAGTCCCATGTCTGTAGATAAATAATGACGAGTCACAACGACTGTGATGAAAACCAACACGAGAAGCATAAGCAAATCTACGAAACCAACGGGGAACTGTTTAAGCCCATAAAGTGACCTCTGCAAAAGACAAACATGATCGGGATTGTGCGCATCCCAGAAAACCGAAAAGGCTGGTGCATATAAAGCAGTCTCGAGATAAATTACCATGTAAACGCATTCTTGACATCCGGTGATGAGCAGACGATGTCTAGAAATAGCGAACTTCAGGCGTGCGAATAGTGGCGGCTTAACCCTTTGGGCTAAGCGTCTCATCTACATCAATACGCAAGTAGGTGCGCCATTCGCAACAAGGCGAGCCTTGTAGCGATTAAAGTGCCATCGGCATTGTACTTATGCGAAAGAGCCACGAGGCGAACAACGTTCGCGTCCGTGCTAGGAACTAGAACCCAGTATTATTTTTAATTAAAGCATTATATTCATCAAGCATACGATACCAATTAGGGTCATTGAAAGCTTGTTTGTAAGTCTTTGGAATGGGGGAAATGGTGGACACATTTAAAGTATAGCGTTGAGTAGGTTTGTTAGTACCGACACGGAAGCGTGTGACCATGGAGTGAGTCGATGCGGGATTTGGGTTGGCAGTAGGTATAATGGTTGGGGAGGCAGGATGTGATTCGGTTGAAGCGGAGCTGGCCAGTAATGTTGGGTGGTTGGTGTGGGAGAAGGGGCTCGGTTTATGCAGTCTAGTGGTGGTGTTATGCGTAGGGTGAGGAGGCTCTATGATGTAGTTCAGGTACATGGGGCGGAGCGGAAGATAGAGTGGATTTGTTTAGTAAACGTTGTTGAATAAGGTTGGGCGAAGTGTCTAAAAAGGTGTACGAAGGTGAGGTATGAGGTGTCATAGACCCGTGCGGAAAAACGGTCTCGTCAAAAGTAACATGTCGAGATAGGATAATTTTATTCGTATTTAAGTCAAGGCATCGATACCCACGGTGATTGGTCGGGTAGCCGAGAAAAATAGAGGGAGTTGCTCTTGGTTCAAGTTTATGGTTGGTGTGGAGATGTGGGTAACAAAGGCAACCAAACACACGTAAGTCCGTGTAATTTGGGGTCGTCTTAAAGAGACGAGTGTGAGGTATTTCGTTTTGTATTGCGGTGGATGGTAATATATTTAACAAGTAGGCGGCCATGTGTAGTGCTTCAACCCAAAAGGTAGGTGGCAAGTGTGCTTGAAACAAGAGGGTTCTAATAAGGTTGTTAATGGTGCGTATCATACGTTCGGATTTACCATTTTGTTGTGATGTTTTAGGACACGAGAACCGAATGGTAATACCATTAGAGGCAAATAATTGGTGTAGGGCATTGTTGTCAAACTCGCCGCCATGGTCACATTGCAATGATTTAATGTCACACTGAAAATGGTTTTTAACATACGCACGAAAATGAATAAATTTAGACGATTGCCTCGGACTTATATTTCAACGGATACACCCACAGATAATGTGAAAAATGATCAAGAAACAAAACATAATATTTAATACCCGAGATGCTCGGAAGTGGTGATGTCCACAAATCCGAATGAATAATGTCAAAAGGAGACTTAACAATTGTCTCAGAAACAGAAAAGGGAAGTCGCACGTGCTTGCCAAGCTGACAAGCATGACAAAGCACGGGAGACTTAGACTTATTACATGAAATGAAATTATTAGAAACTAAATTACGTAGCACTTCACTTCCAGGGTGACCAAGACGTTGGTGCCACGTATGCTGATGGACCAATAAGGCTTGAGGGTATGATGGAGATGTGACAGGATAGAGATCACCCGTGCTGTCACATCGGAGTAGAATTTGACGGGTCCAGAAGTCCTTCACAGAAAAACCAAACTCGTCAAATTCAATAGTACATTTATTATCACGGACAAACTGACGGACCGAAATTAAATTTTTAACGATATTAGGTGTGATAAGTACATTGTTTAAGTGAAGGGGTCTATAGGGAGTGGCTAAAGTGCTATGGCCCGTGTTGGTAACCGGAATAGAATTCCCGTCACCAACAAGAACAGATGGATACATGCAAGAATTAAAAATAGTACTAAGGTTACTAGTAGAAGAGTTGAGATGAGAGGGCCTTTTGGTGTCCATGTTCCAATTTGTATTGTTGGGGTCTGAAGAGTCATGGTATTAAACGCGTTGGGGAGAAGCGTTTCTTGACCAGCAGCCACATTCGAGCCTTGCCTTTGTATTAGTAAATAAAGCCTGTTGTTGTGGAGTAAATGGATAATGAGCTGCCTGTTGCGGTGTGGACTGAAGACCAGTGGGTATGGTGGGCCTGGGGCTCATAAGAGAATTATGTCCTGACTGTCTTGAGGCTGCCAAGTTGGAAATGCCATATTGTGCCAGTAATGAATTTTGGGCTTGAAGCAAATTCAATAGTTGTTGGTGGCCTGCTAGTTCCATTCTGTTTGACCAAGTCCAGCATGCATGGAGTTATTAACAATAGAGTTGCGCATGCCACTCGAATGACTGTATTTCGAGACCGGTGTTGCGGCTTGGACCATGAATAAATTTGCAGCTCGCACCCAACGCAGCCAGAACCCACGTCCGAGATTCGACAAACCTCGGTGGTGCGGTAATTGATGCGATTACTTGTGTCACGGTCCGTGTATTGCGGCTGTATTGTCACGGTTTGTATTGGCCTCGGCAAGAAGGACTTGTGGTGCATTCGAAGTGTTGTTGGAAGGCGGATTGGAAGGCTTTGAGCGAATCCTCATCTCCTCCGTTGTGACCATGGAGCAGACGATGCGAGATCGGAAAGGGGTCTTTATGAGCGATAATCGGCGAGGCTCCCATATTTGTCGCTTAAGCCATTAATGGCGTAAGTGACAACGTCGTCTTCACTTACATCCGAGCCGAGGTCATTAAGTAATGTGATGATGGAATCAATTTTGGAGAAGTATTCCTCGGCAGAGCGTTCTTCCATTTGTATCATACGAAGTTCGCCTTTTAAAGCAACCGTTCGGGTACGTTTGTTATCTTGGAAGATTGTTTCAATGGTGTCCCAAGCGGCTTTAGCCGTTTTAGGGTTTGCTTTGATCATTCTCTTTCGGAGTGTAGACGAAAGAGTGAGAAACATCCATGATTTGACAATCGAATCAGCCGTGAGCCACTCATCTGTTGGTGGCGTTGATGATGAAGCATCATCGCTGGATCCTTCGATGTGCGTTAGGACACCGAAGTTGGTGCAATGACCTTTGAAAAAATAACACCACGATGAATAATTAGATTCAGCGAGATCGAGTTTTTCGGGAATGAAATTTGTTAATGTTGTGAACCGCATATAGTCTTTCGACCAAGGTGAGGGTAGGAGGTGGTGGAGGTGGATTGGAGTTTGTCATGGTGATTGTGGTGGTGCCGTGGAGAGAAGGTCGACTGTTAAATCGACAGCAGTTTAGGTTTTAGGTTTAGGATCAGTTAGGTCGTCTGATACCATGAAGGCTGGTATGTTTCATCTGTTGCCCTAATGTACAATAAAGATCGTATATATGCATTACATCATGGGCCTAACATAAATACTACAATAATATAAACAAGGCTAATGGGCCTCATACAAATAACCCGCTAACAATTTCGACGCGTCTCGAGATTTTAACTTGATCAATTCTCAATAGGTCTTGGGAAGAGATTACTTTTATCGAGTTATAGGTCTAGTTCGATAAAACACATCCAAATCCGTATACACTACTACCTCACGGCCGAAATCCATTTAAGTTCGGCCACCCCTTGTATTTTTCGAGTGACACTTTGATAATCGTCAAGACATAATAATCTTCCGTTGTATTTCATACGCATTACGTACGTAATTCGTATCATCTTCTTGTTCGATATTTTTTATTGTTATATCCGATATTATTCACATACAAAATACATCCGAAAACTCCATATTCGTAAAAGCCTTCCGCTATCATACACTTACATATACTCCGACCGATACGTATCCACTTCTCCCGGATAATTCGTATCATAAGTGGTATCGGGCCCAAGGTCATCTCCTTGGGCGATCAACTATATTCACCGAATTTTTTTGTTGAAGTATTTAGTCACCTTCTTGGGTTGTTCTTCACGGTTAGAAGAATTTTCGCATAACTTTGGCAGATTAAGCGCAGTCGGAAGAAAACAAAGTTTCCGTGGATTCGACCGTTGGATCATCACGAAATTTTGACAAAGGTAAGCGACTCATTGAACTACGGTCTGAGCGGTGGAGATCAGATTCTTTGATCATCTTCTTGGTTCATTCTTCACGGATTTCTTGGGAAAATTTTCTGTCCGATTTCTTGTCAAGAACTATCTCTTGATTCTTGTTATGGATTTCTCGAGCTCGATTTCTTGATGACACTCCGTGACGCACTAAACGGCTTACCGAGCAACGTATGCAAGAAAGACACAGGACGATGCCAACGATATTGATTTCTTGGCCAAATTCGCGGATACCGGAATTTCACGGAGATAGTAATCCCAAATGCGTGCATAGATTGGCTTCGTGCTTGTGAGGAGCACTCGGACTTCAAAGGCGCCCGATCAACCGCGCGTTTCGTTGGTGGCAAGGCGCCTCCGCGGTAGCGCCGCCGTTTGGTGGCAAAAGCAAAGCTTGATCCGTTCACAACAACGTAAGCTTTAAAATCCAATTGGCTTAAATTCAAAAATATTTCAATCGAAGGTTCAAATCCCCATCTTACCACCAATCCTTCGACGCCCCCACCACGGCATTCGATCTAAGGTCTTCCTCCATCAAGGAATTCCCAAGCGAGAATCTTTTTTCGATGAAGACAATGTCCCTACGGTCATTTTCAAAGAAGTAGGCGAGACGAGTTTTCAACGGAGCAATTCAACGAAGAAGATGAGTTGAGCCGTGTCTCCTAGTCGACGAACCTAGATCTTGCTACTTTGATCATGGGCTAGTTGGTTGTGTTGGTCAAATTGACCAAACGGACCAAATTATTTTAGTAACGCGAAACAAGATCACGGCCTTATGCTTTCAAAGCGGCTAATCTTGAAGATGAACTCTTTGTCACCGCGACTTTGATATGAAATTTCTGCGGCATTTTTGATGACAAAGCGGATGATGGTTGAGTCGAACTACCTATCGGAGCAAAGTGGTTCGTGTGACTTTGTTGCGATGCAAGCGAGCTTCGTGGATTAATTTTTGATGAGACATTATTGGAGAGCACGGCAATATTGAAGCGGAGTGTTGGTTAGATTATGACGGACCTTGACATTTGATGAGGAACCGATTGATGAAGAGGAATCAGTAATAAATCTATGGTTCCCCGTAATAAATTCTGTTTTCCATTTTTGATGATGAACCCGAGAAATCAGTGTTTCCAATTCTGGAGGAGGAACCCGATGTGGAGTTAACCGTGCGTCCCATTTCAGATATCCACTCATGTCATGATATCGGTATTACCTGGCGGAGTAAATATTATTATTTTATTAATAATGATAGTTATTTTGTTGGTGATTCTCGAGGGGGCCCCACTACCTATCGTCTCAAGATTTTGGGTCATGTACGTACTGCGGACATCTTCGAGATCAAATACTTAGAGGCTTTAGTCAATTATCTTGGTGACGAAGGGAGTTCGGAATTGAGGACAATTCCCTTTAAAGAGAGAGGGTATGATACGAATTGGTCAACATCACCAAATACAAAAAAGAAGATTATCCGACCAAGCTTGGTTGAGTCGCAGGCATACATAAAATCCTCATGCAAAATACATGAACAAATTACCAATTCTCGCGCGCACGACGACTTCGTAGCAGTTTTAGTATTTTGCCCATAACTTTCTCGTCCGAAATCCGATTCAGGTGATTCAAGTGGCCATGGAAAGCTAAGAAAGAGAGCTACAAATCTTATGAAGACCATAGGACCAAATTCGGACCCATTGGATCCCAGAAATGACAAAACCGACAGCATCATATTTGGTCCAAGATCATGAAGTTATTCTCCTTCCCCACCATGATGACAAAGCGGCCCGAAAACACAAGATTGGAAGAAGACTTTCATCCTTCATGTCACTTTCCCTCATGTCATAGTCACCCTAATAATTCCAAAGGGCTTGATATCATAATCCACCATGATACCTCACGTAAGAAACATAAAGATTAGATGAAGACTTTCATCCTTCATGTCACTTTCCCTCATGTCATAGTCACCCTAATAATTCCAAAGGGGCTTGATATCATAATCCTCCTAATCACTCCTTGAAGAAGCTCGGCCGATTTGAAGCTTGCAAGGGAGGATATTTGGTGAAGATTTTCTTCATGTCACCATCACCATAATAAGTCCAAGATTCATCAAGGATTTCTTCATGTCATAATCACCATAATCAAACCAAGATCTTGATATCTCCTCCTTAGATATTTCGCCAAATGGAAGCATGTTAGGAAGTTTCATTTCTCGTTTTGTTGTATTTTCTTACGGTTGGAAACTACTATATATAGTAGTACTTGTAACATTTGTAGGAAGTGGAAAGTAATAAACCTTGTATTTCCTTTGAAATATCGTTGAACGAGTTCAACAAAACTTTAGTTATTATTTCGACGCGTCTCGAGATTTTAACTTGATCAATTCTCAATAGGTCTTGGGAAGAGATTACTTTTATCGAGTTATAGGTCTAGTTCGATAAAACACATCCAAATCCGTATACACTACTACCTCACGGCCGAAATCCATTTAAGTTCGGCCACCCCTTGTATTTTTCGAGTGACACTTTGATAATCGTCAAGACATAATAATCTTCCGTTGTATTTCATACGCATTACGTACGTAATTCGTATCATCTTCTTGTTCGATATTTTTTATTGTTATATCCGATATTATTCACATACAAAATACATCCGAAAAACTTCATATTCGTAAAAGCCTTCCGCTATCATACACTTACATATACTCCGACCGATACGTATCCACCTCTCCCCGGATAATTCGTATCAAGTTTAGTGGGAAAAATGAAATTACTTCTATACTTTACTAAAATTCACACTTACACTTAAAAAATGCTCACCATTAACAAGGTACTGTAGTATGGAATATGCTCAAGCATTGCCAGTTTTTGCCACTCCATCAGTAATTGGAATATATTTGGTCTTGCCATTACAACAGATGTATTTGTTCGGTTTTGTTTCTATAATTTCGTCATTTCTTGTCTAGAGTTCCTTGTACCATTTTGAATTTCTCATATGTTGGTTCCTTTTTATAAAAGTGTGAACATCTTTTAGTACCATTATGTTGATAGTGACTTCTTCAGTTATAGCATTATGTTGATAGTGACATTTTCGGTTATAGCAACATGTCTTAGACTCTTAATAGTGATATCTTGTTTCGTCTGATCTTCAGTTTTAACATTATGTCGATCACTCCCTTCTAAGTGAATATTCATTTTGTAACTCTGCATTTTGGTGGAGAAAAAAATCGCTGTCTTGGAAAAGCTAAACAAATTAACTTTGCTTGGTTCCTCAAATTTTGGAATTAATCTAAAGATTATTAACGGGATAGGCTATTAGCAGTTGTTGTCATTCAATGTTCAATTTCTAGAGAGGTTTCTCATTAATATTCTGGAATGGTATACTCCTGAAACTGTTAGATGGTTCTTTAACAAATCCACTCCCTCTTCCTGAAATATTATAGTTTTGAATGATTTTTTTTTTTTTTATTTAGGTTGTTCGTCTTTATCTCATTTTATGTAGTAAAATATCTGCAAATTGTTCCCACCAGGACTAGTTTTCTATATAGATTTTATTTTTGCTCTAAGGGAGTATGAATATAACACTTGAACCTTAACTGGCTTAAAGTTTGCCAATCCACCTATCCATGAACATCAACTTCTAGTTCTACAACATGTCGCTAGACTAGCGAAATTCAACATCCTTGCTACATCTATATTACCATAATAATCTCTGCCCTTTTCAAGTTTTACGCTTTTGGTCGTTGTAGTTCTATTCTTGCTGGACTTCCAGATATTATCTAGTCTGAGTAATTCCTTCATAATCCAAGTGGTTTTCCATCTAGAATTGGTAAATCACAAAGTTGATGTTAGATATTGTTAAATCGATGTTGCAGAAAGATTCTATGTAGAAACTCAAATCCTATATTGAAACTAATTTTGTTTATTGACAATCTTATTGATTTTTTAGTACTATGTAGTTGCCTACGGCTTTAGATAAAGAAGTACAAAATCATATTGATTGGATAAAGGTTAATGAGAAGAATTACAGAAGTATGATTTTATTTTTGGAATATTTCCCACCATAAAAGGACATTTTGTACCCAATTTTTATGTTTCCCAGTAATCACACTTTTGCTAGTATGATGCAAAATCTTCAGAATTTTTTATTCCAAATAAAATACCATATACAAGAATAACATATATATGTACTGGAATGGACTTCCGTTTTCACGTCAACATTTATTTCTAAGATTCGGTATCTGTTTTCATCTTCTCATGATCCATCTATGTTATCCATGTCTAAACAAAGTATTTTGTTTTTTTGTGCAAGCTCTTAACATTTTATTGACAACCTCGTCCAAACAAGTGTTTTTGTCTCCAACACCAAAGCGACAGTAGACATCAGTGTCAATTTCAAAAAGCCAACAAACTAAGTACATTTCTCATCTTCCACTCTGTGCTAAAGGAGTTCGCTTAATTCGTCAGTCACATCTTGTTCACACATCAGTGAGTAACATGAAATGGTTTAAACCTTCACCTTGTAGGTGTCGAGATATCCTACTCTTGTAATTGCTAAACGAGTTAGCTTTTTATACCCATCAGGAGTTGAGTTCGTTTGTCACCAGGACCATGGAATTCGGTACTTTCTCGATGTCTCTCTGTCTGACCTTTTGGGATCTTAACAAAGTGCGAACAAAAGCATAAAGTCTCTCCTGACCTTTTGGGATCTTAACAAAGTGCGGACAAAAGCATAAAGTTCCGACAATGTGACCTGGTGGGACCCTCAAAATCATTTTCTCCAACTCTTTGTGCGCAAGTATGCTCTAGTAAAAGCTCTCTCTCTCTCTCTCTATCACACACACACATGACACAGATACCATCTCTCATATAAGTTTATTCGCTCTGACCAACTATCTGGTTGACCAGCCTATACTTCCATCGACTATGTAGTCGTAATGCTTCACATTCGACTTAATGCCGTATACATTTGTCATCATGCTTAGATATGTCAGGCTCTACTCCAATTGCTTTACAATTGCGTAGCCAAAACAACCAGAAAAAGTTGTGCCATTGGAGGTTGTATGCCGCAGACATGTGTCATCATGCAAAAGTATAAAAAGCCCTTCTAATTGCCTTTCATGCGCACAACCGAACAAATCCTAACAAAAGTTGTGCTGTTGGACCTTGACACTTTAAGGATGATGACAGATGTCTACAATATTTAGTTCAACTGAATGTTAAGCATTATGATTGCATAGTCGAAAGGTCCATGTATATCTATCACAATCTTTCGATTCAGTTATTGACTACCCCAAAGTGAAATTCATGTGACAGAATCGAGGTTAGTCGAGTCTGAGTATACTAATCTCATTAGCATACCAATAACTTGTGCTCCCACTAACCCTTAGTGGGGAAGCACTCTACATGTCAAAGTACACGTTATACAAGTCTTGTCTAAACATGACCCACTTAAGTATTATTGACTTGCGAACGAGTTAAGCATTTGAGCCCTAAACACTCCCAGTGCCAACCTCATTATCCCATAAGGAGTGGAATGTCCACTCTCAAATGCAAGGACTATTTTTCTATATATATCAAATCATGATGCCAATGATATATAATAATATAGCAATAATAAATGTTTATAATAATAATAACGAGGCCTTACGAACCCGTGCGATGCACCGGCTGTGTTTTGGTTTAATATCTACGTGTTTTTACGTAATGTTGGTGCAGACTCTTGGCCTTCATAATTACTGTCGTAATCATCTTTCATCACCTAACAATCTGCATCATTGTTAGAAGATGATGATGGCAAATATGTAGCAACATTTGATGTTGTCGAATCAGTTATTGATAGTATCGACCTCATTGTTTTTTCCCTTTCATTGACTTATAGTTTAATTCTTGTTGTTGTCCTTTTTATTCTTTTTTACTTTTTTTTATTGTTAATTTCTCAAAATTTGGGATTGGGGTAGTAAGGGTAGTAAGGTGCGGTTTGGAACTTGGAACGTTGGCTCTTTGACGCGGAGATCAGCAGAAGTGGGGGAGGTTATGAAAAGGAGGAGAATTCACATAATGTGTCTACAAGAGACTAAGTGGGTTGGCGAGAAGGCAAGAGTGTTAGCTCCTTGGGGTTACAAGCTTTGGTACTCTGGAAAGGATAGAAGTAGAAATGGAGTGGGTATCGTCATTGATAAAGAATTCATTGATGATGTGGTGGAAGTGTCAAGAAAGAGCGATAGAATAATGAGTATTAAGCTTGTGATAGGGGATGAGTTTCTAACTATCATAAGTGCTTATGCACCTGAGTAGGATTGGATGCATCGATCAAACAAGAATTTTGGGAAGATTTGGAAGAGGTTGTCGAGCGAATTCCTATGGGTGAGAAATTGATCATTGGTGGTGACCTCAATGGGCATGTCGGTGTTAGCGAGAGATGGCTTTGAGAGCATTCATGGTGGCTTTGGTTTTGGGGACGGGAATGAAGCAGGAAATAGTATATTGGATTTCGCATTAGCTCATGACTTGGGTATTATGAACACTTGGTTCGAAAAGGGACTCTCATTTGGTGACATATAGAAACGGAGGTGTCTGAGTCGATTGATTTCTTTTTAGTAAGGAATGTTTGGAGGAAAAGTTTTACTAATTGCAAGGTGATACCGGTGAGGCTGTTGCAACACGGCATAGGGTTGTGGTGCTTGACTTTCGAGGTAAGAGGCACTTAAGAAGAGAAGACCACAAGTTGACCCTCGAATTAAGTGGTGGAAGCTCCGAGGAGAGTCGACATACTTTTGTGGCTAAGATTGCTGATAGTGGTATTTGGTCGATTGCACGGAGATGGATATAGATTCGATGTGGAACTTGTTGGAGCATAACATAAAGGAAGTTGCAAAAGAAGTCTAGGAGAATCTAAAGGAAACAGACCATCAAGTAAGGACACATCTTGGTGGAATGATGAAGTTAAGCAAGTGATAAAGACCAACGTGAATGTTATAAGGTCTTGGGTAAATGCTCGGCGATGAGAATTATGAGAAGTACAAGAAAGCTCGAGCGAAGCTAAAAGGCGGTCACGAAATGCCCGATCAAAGGTAAATCAAGAATTATATGCAAGATTAGATACTATAGAAGGGGAAAGAGATATCTATAAACTTGCACGAATGAGAGAGAAGAAGACGCGAGATATTGGAAAAGTTAAATGTGTAAAGATCTTGACCAAAAGTTTTGGTTCAAGATAAAGAGATAAAGAGAGATGGAGGTCATACTTTGATACCACTATTGATGGCCATCAAGAACAAGATATTGGGAATTTAAACATCCCCTCAAGTATGGTTAAGAGAGTTTAAGAGAAGAATTCAAAAGGGTGAAGTGACAATTGCATTGAAAAGATGGGGTCAAAAAGCGGAAGGACCGGATGGTATACTATTGAAGTTTGGAGGTGTTTGGGGCGAGAGAGGATCGAATGGGTAACTATGCTTTTCAATAAGATTTGGAGAAGCAATAAGATGCCATCGCATGGAGGAAAAGTATTCGTCCCTTTGTATAAGAACAAAGGTGATGTTGAAATTGTTCTAATTATCGCGGAATTAAACTAATGAGTCATACCATGAAGTTGTGGGAGCGAGTGATTGAACAAAGGATCGGGAAATGTGTGAAGATAATGAGAAAATCGGTTTGGATTTATGCACGGAAGATCGACCATGGAAGCAATTTATCTTATCCGTGATTGATGGAACATTATCGAGATAAAAGAAAGATCTGCATATGGTTTTATTGATTTAGAGAAGCGTATGATAAAGTACCAAGAGAAGTACTTTGGTGGGTCTTAGCAAAGAAGGGTGTATCGCGGAAATATATTGACATTATAAAGGACATGTATGAGGGAGCTAGTACAAGTGTACGTACTAATGTTGGGAGGACGAAGAATTCCCTATTACGATTGGGGTGCATCAAGGATCTGCTCTTAGTCCTTTTCTCTTTGCCATAGTCATGGGCGAATTGACCGAGAGAAATTGAAATGGCGTTCCGTGGTGTATGATGTTCGCGAGATGATATTGTGTTGATTGATGAAGCGAAGGTTGGAGTCTGAGAAATTGGAACTTTGGAGGATACTTTGGAAGCTCGAGGCTTTAGGGTGGCGAGTAAGGCCGAATATATGGAGTGTAGGTTTAGCGAAAACAATGATAGAGAGGCGGGGATGATCACATTTGATGGGAAAGTTGTTCATGGATCCACTTTCTTTCGGTATCTTGGATCTATTATCGAAAAGGATGGAGAGCTAGATGGCGATGTGGCTCATGAGAATAAAGGCGGGGTGGTTGAAGTGGAAGAGTGCCACGGGGTTTTATGTGATCTGGCATGCCTCATAGATTAAAGGGTAAATTTTACCGCACGGCAATTAGGCTGCTTATTGTTATATATGGCAAGTGTTGAGGTGTAAAAGCGATGTCACGTTGAAAGATGAATGTGGCGGAGATGCGTATGCTACGATGGATGTGTGGTCATACAAAAAAGGATCGGCTCAGAAATGAGGTGATCAGAGAGAAGGTAAGAGTTGCGTCTATAGAAGACAAGATGATAGAGAATCGATTACGATGGTTTGGTCATGTGAGAAGAAGGCCTATTGATGCCCCAGTGAGGAGGCTAGAAAGTTGGGGAACAAGTAATGTTGTGAAAGGTAGAGGAAGACTCAAGAAAACTTGGATAAAGATGATTGAAAATGATATACGGTTTCTTGAAATTGGAGAAAGTATGGCGATGGAGAGGCAAATGTGGCGGGAAAGAATACGGATGGTGGATGGAGTCTGATTCCTCCTTTTTTTTTTTTTTTTTTTCTTTTTTTTCTATTTTCTTTTATTTCATGTTATCTTTTAATTTATTTTTCAGTTTTTTTTTTTTTTTTTTTTTACATTATTCTTTTTTTATTTGCTTTTTTCTCTACTTTTTCCCTCTTTTTTTCCTTTTATGTTATTTATGTAACGATTATTGACGGTTTCAAAGTTTGATTCATGTTAGCCGACCCCAAATCATTTTGGGACTAAGGCTTAGATGTTGTTGTTGTTGTTGTATTATTATTATTATTATTATTATTATTATTATTATTATTGGCCCCTACGTGGGTATATTTAGGTTATAATTATTAATTGGCTTTGAGGTGGATATAAATAGTTGAGTAGGTCATTAGTTGTTAACCTGATTATTATTCGGCGCTGTGTGCTTGGGCAGGAGAGTCGCCTGATTATCTTTTTCATATTCAATTATCTATCTATAGTTATTTCCTCTTTACTCTATCACGCTTCACCTTGACTATGCGTTGAAATGGCGTGCTCCTTGAGGTGTAAGAGGCGTTTGTAAGCCACTCAAGCTCTCTGGGTACTCCATGGAAGGCGACCTAGAACTCTGAATTTATTGTGCTGGTGTTTACTGCCTAAGAGGAGCACTATGGGCGGCGCACCTTTATGGTGGTCGTTGAGTTGCAGCTCTGAAGTGGACAAATTCGAAGAAGATGAATATGAAACACGTTTTTATATAAATTGGGTAGGGGAAGACTATTATATTAAACACTTAATTACTCTTAAATTAAATATCTATTATCGATTGGGTGAAATTTAGGACTTTCAACAACTTTTATCGAACTTGTCCAGTCAGAGTGCCTCAAACTCGCTTTGCGCCTTTTAAAATATTGATGACTAATGTGCTTGAGGGATTAATGTCTACTGTAGCTCCCCTGCCTGAGACAATATACCATTTGGGAGGACTCTGTCAATAAAATGTCAAGAGCGTGAACAAAAAATGAAAATATTTTATTTAGAAAGGACATTGAATTATAAAAATACTGACGCGAGAAGTGAAGTCTTTGTTAGATCATACGAGATGCATATCAAACACTGAATTTGAGAAAAGTAATCACTTGATACGTAACAAACTTTTTTTTTACTTAAACGGTGTTACCCTATAGTGTGTGTTTAGAATATGCTAGATTGCAATTTTTATATCTTCTTTCTTTTATTTCGATCACCCTTCAGTGGTTTGTGCGCCTGAGAACATGTTATACAAATATATTGTCTTGGACGTGTTGGAATTTTGGCTATAATAAAAGAGAAGTTTTTGAAGATTGTCCCACATCGGTGAAACAATGAAAGGTGGAAGGGACTTCAAGCCTATAAAAAGAGGTCAAAGGCTAAGGTTTAAAGTGCACCAATTAAATACACTTTAAGTATTTAATTATTCTTTCTTTCTTTCTCTTGTCTTAGAGTGTGAAAGGTGTGAGTTAAATCTTTGGAGAGTGTGGGTGTAATTGGGGGTTGGCTTGAGAGATTATAGTTGTGTGATTGTAATAATTTTTTACATAGTGGATTTTCTTCTCTCTGGAGCCCCGTGGTTTTTCTCCGGTTTTGGAGTTTCCACGTATATTCTTGTGTTATTTATTTTTCTCTATTATTGTTCTTTGGGAGGGTTATTGGGGATCTTTGAGGCCATTTTCCCAACAAGTGGTATCGGAGCCATGTTCGGGGGAGGTCTCGGTTTTAGAGGTTTGGAGTATGCTCTGTGGTTGTGGTTGCAGCTTTGCCTGATCTTCCACATCACAAACAAATTTCTATTGGTCGTATTAGAGGGTGTCTTGGTATTTCAGAGGTTCGGAGTATGCTCTGTGGTTGCAGCTTTATCTGATCTTCCACATCGGAAACGAGGATTCTGTTAGGTTTGAGATACGGATACGATGTCAAGGTTCAGTCCCATGAGGTTCGATGTAGAAAAGTTTGACGGAAGGATCAATTTTGGCTTGTGGGAAGTTCAAGTCAAGGATGTGCTGATTCAGTCCGGATTACACAAGGCATTGAGGGGGAAACCAGTCCCTGTTTCCAGCGATGATAAAAGCGGGACCAGTAAAGGCGATGAAGAATGAGATGATATGGATTTGAGAATGGCAAGTGCTGTGTCTGGCAAAGAATGTGCTTGCTAATGTGCATGGGTTGTCAACGGCAAAGGAGCTTTGGGAGAAGCTTGAACAGTTGTACCAAGGCAAGGGCATCTCGAATCGGTTGTATCTCAAGGAGCAGTTTCATACTCTACGTATGGATGAAGGTACAAAAATTTCAGATCATCTGAGTGTTCTTAATGGTATCGTCTCGGAACCGGAGGCTATCGGAGTGAAGGTTGAAGATGAAGATAAAGCGTTGAGGCTCATATTATCTTTGCCATCTTCCTATGAACATATGAAGCCTATTCTGATGTACGGGAAAGAGACCCTGAAGTATGAAGATGTTACTAGCAAACTCCTGTCCGAGGAGAAAAGACTGGAAGGTAGCAACTATACTTCATCAGAAGGTGCGGTTTTGATATGTGGGACCAGGAAGAAGAAAAACTCTTCGAAGTATCCAACGTGCTGGAAGTGTGGACAGTCTGGGAATGTCAAGAAAAATTGTCCAGGTGGAGCGTATTCGGCAAAATGCTCCGATTCTGCTAACAATGTCTCCATCGTCACCGATGGTGAAGAATTCTTTTGAGAAGTTGGCATCCCCATGGTATGCCCGTTACCATGGAAAGGGATGTGTCCTTTTGTTAGAGGGTTCACGGATTTACACATGGGCATTGGGTTGGCATTGATGCAAGATGTGTGGTGAAGATTGATGTCGAGGGCTGATGAACTTCCGATGGCCAACAAGGAAGTTGTACCATAAACATTTCAGCAAGTTTTTCGTCATGTGCCGAGGGAAATTCTTAGAATGGTTGATTCTAAGTGGTTAAAATTCTTAGACGGGTTTGTTCCAAGTGTTCTACTCATATGGTGGAGTAGGTTATTCTCTTTTTTGAGGATGGTGATTCTTTGGTTTAAGAATCATGATTGTCGGTGAAGACAATGGATTGTGGGTGAAGACGGTGAAGTTTTCTTTTATTTAGCCAAGGTGGAGTTTATTGGAATTTTGGCTATAATAAAAGAGAAGTTTTTGAAGATTGTCCCACATCGGTGAAACAATGAAAGGTGGAAGGTTCAAGCCTATAAAAAGAGATCCAAGGCTAAAGTTTAAAGTGCACCAATTAAATACACTTTAAGTATTTAATTCTTCTTTCTTTCTTTCTCTTGTCTTAGAGTGTGAAAGGTGTGAGTTAAATCTTTGGAGAGTGTGAGTGTAATTGGGAGTTGGCTTGAGAGATTATAGCTGTGTGATTGTAATAATTTTTCACATAGTGGATTTTCTTCTCTGTGGAGGCCGGTGTTTTTTCTCCGGTTTTGAAGTTTCCACGTATATTCTTGTATTATTTATTTTTCTCTATTATTGTTCTTTGGGAGGGTTGTTGGGGATCTTTGAGGCCATTTCCCCAACAGGACGGACTTCACTAGTGCAATTTCTTGGTTCTCCTTTGTGAAAACCAATTGTCACTAACATTCCATATGACATAGGACTGCAAACGGAGTGAGTAGCTCGAATTCGCTCGAAATCTGCTCGGTGAAACCTGATTCGGAAACCCGCTTGAAATAATTTCGAGCAAAGGTACGAGTTTCACCCAGAACTCGAAATTATTTCGAGTAATACTCGAACTAGACTGAAAAATAAATAAAATGTCAAAAATGGTCCTAACCGGGTTTCCGCTCGATACTCGATTCATATTAACCGGCTTTAAATGCTGTCGAAATAATTTCGAGCCGAGTTTCGAGCTTGACTTACTAATGAGTAACATTCAACTCGAGCTGAAATTATTTTGGGTCAATTTGGGCATCTCACTACTTGACTCGACTCATTTGCAGCCTATATCTCCCAAGAAGTTCAACATGTCTTAAACACTTAATAGTGACATTTTGTTTCATTTAATCTTCCGTTAACATCTTTGCTTTGGATATGCTCATCACTCCCTTCCAAATGAATATTGTCAAAACAGCTAACAAATCTAATACATCTTGGGGTATTTAAAACCAATTAATTCTAATTTGGATATGTTGATATTCATCTTTTAACTCTGCGTTTTGGCAAAATGTTTGTTGCTTGGTTGTGTGTGTGTGTGTGTGTGGTGCTTTAAACAAAATTAAACCTGCTTGGTTCCTTAATTTCTGGATTTATGAATCATATGTTATTAGCCGAATAGCCTATTGTGAGTTGATGCCGCTCAAAGTTGAATTTCATTCGCTGCTAGGTGAATAGAATCATGAATTCCAAGAGAGCTTTCTGCTTAATTATTTTTTAATGTGACATTTGCAGTCGTCTCTTTTTATGTAGTAATGGTGGCTTACTGGTTAGGAATATTTTTCTCTGGAGATTGTACTTTTGCTCCGAGGGAACAGTAAAAAGTAAATACCACTCAACATGATGCAATTTACAGGGAAAGGATGACGATGTTGTAAATTGGTTGCACGGCAACCAATTGTGGAAAATGGCAAGGGAACCATACGAGCCCCTATGGATTAAAGGAGGCGGACACTGCAACTTGGAGCTTTATCCAGATTACATCCACCATCTTTGCAGGTTCGTACAAGAAATGGAGAACATCACTACTGAAGTCCGACTAAGAAAGATCCGCCAGACTCTCCGTCTGCATAAAAAGACAAAGTCTGCTAATAGTAATAATAGATGCTGTAAGATTAACCTCAGACAGCCTAAATGTCTGAAATGTCCGAATCATGGTTGCATAACAAGCTGCTGCTGTTGCAAGTGGAGGCCCGAATGTTCCAAGTGGCGGACGAAATGCCAGGTTTGGAAGCCCACATGCCTCATGTGTTGTTTCAGACCAAACTGTCCGAGCTGTTCTTGTCGGTGCAAGAAATGCTCGTGCAGGTGCACGATGTGCTCGTGTTTGTGCGCTGCTAACTGTTCTTGCTGGTGATATTTGAATGGTGTGTATAGGAAAATAACGTTTAAGGTGAGGGACTGAGAAGGTAGATTTTTGTACAGATTGCAAAGTCAGTTGTTTTAACTTTTTTTTTTTTTTTTTACTCGGTTGTTTGAACTTTTAACGCCTTGCTGATGGTGTGTTAATCTCTGATGTAGATCTTTCCTTTACAATGCAACTTATTTTTTTCATGGTGTTAGTGTTCAACTGTTGCAACTTCTTTACTTTATTGTATTTTGTGTGTATATATGTATGTGACAAAAATGAGTTTTTTCTAGCGCACCAGTTTTAAGTGATGGGCAAATAGGCCCGACTCCATCTTGGACCTGTTTGACACATGCCTTTATACATTGACTTCCCAATTAAAAAAATATGAAACAAAAAACTCTAAAAACTCATTGTGTCATTAACTCGATTAATAAAAAGAATATCTCCTGATTTTGAAAGTTTACATTTCAAATTACTGTGTAGTATCCTAGTATATAAATTGAGATTTTAGTTCTTGATTCATCGTCGGTGCATCAGTAGAATTGGAATTCTAAATTCGCCTATGGATGTAACGAGTTGAAAGCACAATTTTGATGCACATGGTCAAACTATAATGAAAGGTCCATTAGTTCAGGGAACTTTGTGATCAAATTTTAAGAACGGATCAGCAACTTTCATCTTGATATGACTGCTTTTGTAATTTATCCAGAAGACAACATATAGATACTTTGTATGAAGTCTACTCTTTAATGTATAACTACTCTTTTTGATATGTATCAACCCGCATTATGAAATATTCGCACAATCTTATGAATAAATATTATCTTTAATTTAAACAAATGCTAATGCTGTGATAAGATCATTTCAAATTAATATTGTGATACTCATACTAGTAATTTAAGATTCCTTGTTTAGTTGTCTGATCAGGTCCTCTAAGGTAATTGGGTTTGAAGTCATTATATTTTGTGAGATTCATTGTCACAGATCAGGATTGCTTTATGGAATGAAAATCTTAGAGAAAGAGTTCGCTTATCTTGATCATTTCTTTCGATTATTTGTTGTTACTTTATTTATTATTTTAGTTTAGGAGAAATTCTAAGTTACCCACTTGGTACCATACCTGATATCATGATCTATTGTTACTGCTGTTAACGCGATTACTATCAGGTCCGGTAATGTCCCGCTCGATAACCTATGCTGTGAGATCCCGATGTCTGATCTTATGTTCTTGAAGTTGATTTTCAAATCAAAATTCCAATATGCATATTTATTTCCCAAGATTCTAATATGTTCTAATTATCTTAAATTCGAAGTACAGATATGTTCTTCTAAATAATTTTCGAACAAAGTAAAATAGATTTTCTGGGAACAAAGATTTGAACGTCACTGGATCTGATATTGTTTATACTCCTGACAGTTGATTTTAATTTAAATAGACTTTCTGTATAATCCAACCCTTCGGCCATTAAAGAGGGTTGGGATTTGGAGCCGAGGTGATAGATCCTCAATCGGATTTTGAATCTGAGGAGACACAGCACGTCAATGGCTCTCGAGGCAGGACCACCATGTCTTACATGACGATCCATGGTCTGCGAGACTGCAAGGCGGAGGTGTTGGTGCGGCGACTGGCACTGCCAGAAACTGTGTCGCTGGATAAAGTTTAAGCGTGCATCCTTGGAGCGGTGTACTGCCGGATATCTGGGACGCCCATGTTAGGGTACTAGCAGTGAGCTGACTGAAGCGGAAACAAGGCCAGATAAGGCAACCGGCGAGTGAGTCACGCGACCACAGACAATGGCGACTGGATCGGAAAAAAAAAAAAAAACTAGGTCTGATCGTGGGTTTTGGGCCAACAATTGACAATTAGATAACAACCTGAAAAAGTGTGCAATTTTTTGAAAAAACTAGTGCATGACCCGTGGAAATTTGATGGGAATAAATAGATGGTGGTTATAAAATCGAAATATTATGGAGAGGATTTAGAGAGAGAATAGAGAATGATTCTGAAGTATATCTTTCATTAATAACTGAAGTCATATTTATATGAAAACTTCAGATGGCACAATCGTAATTACATAATTACATCAGGGGCATAATAGTCATTCACATATTATAATACATTATTTTGTTACGCATTACGAGAAGTGATATACTTCAACAATTCTTAACACTCCCCTTGAATGCCTATTTACATAAATATTTGCCGAACTAGTATGAAGAAAAACCCAATGGGAGAAAAACTCTCAAACTTTTTGTATCGAAGCGTGTGACAATCGTATCACGTTGCATCATAACGTTGGTAGGAAACATATGTTAGATAAAACTTCAACAATCTGTAATCTCGTAAATTTGCTCCCCCTTATCTTGATAGTTCTTGTATGAGTTTTCTTGTGCCGTCTCAGTAAAACCGCATGGGACAAAATTGAGTGAATCTGTCATGTATATTATTCGTTGTTGGGGTATCCACGTGTTGCCTCATTAAAACCTTGTCAAGAAAACCCAGTGGGAAAAAAAAAACTTGATCGAAGGAAAAAGAGTACAACTACCCCTTATGTTTTTAAATCTTTGAGGAATAAAATTGATCTTTAAAATTTTCCTCATTATGCCATGAATATACCTCGTTAAAACCTTATTAGGAAAAACCCAATGGGAAAAATCCTAATGTAGGGCAAAGAGTACAGTATTCATACTAATACGCCATTCAAGTTGCCTCGTTAAAAACCTTGCTAGGAAAACCCAATGGGACAAAACCTCAGTCAGGGGAAAAAAAGTGCAACGCATATTTTATAAATATATCCCAGGCATTTCAATAATCCTCCAAGGATTAGTATGAGTATCGTATTCAATGCAATTTGTAATCTTGCACTCATATTCTTTGCAGTACGTTTCAAATCTCTTTGGAGATTCCATATTAGCTATGATTAAGCTGCCTCGTTAAAAATCTTGCCAGAAAAACCCAGTGGGATAAAACCCCAGTCAAGGAAAAGAGTACAACATACAATTCTCTTTCACAACACCTTATTTTGAGTGACTGCATGCACATAAATATGTTTAAAATCTCTTCAGGAGTTACTTTCGATGCCCATATGTTTCATTTTATTATAAGGGCATATGTTTCAATTTCAATGGATTTCAATATCCTCATTTCAAATATCTATATTCCACGATCATGGATTTCAATAGCCTCATTTCATTTATAGCGCTATATTGTGTCGACAATTTCAACATTTATTTCCTGTAGCAACATAACTTGTCGAGATATCTCATTATCTTCCTTTATAGTTATGTCTATATACTTCAAAAGTATGTACCTCCTTTTATCATTTACTTTGATTTATATTCGGGAAATTATTATGTGTTTATCAAAGCAGTTGTAGTTGGTACCAAAGATTAATAATTTATCATGCATCTTTGAACTTCAAGTCTATATAGTTGTGAGGATATAGTGTGATGCATTTCACATAGTTCCAACTACTAATACTCCCCCTCATGCTAA
Organism: Orobanche coerulescens; assembly: GCA_033398695.1. Taxonomy (NCBI): domain Eukaryota; kingdom Viridiplantae; phylum Streptophyta; class Magnoliopsida; order Lamiales; family Orobanchaceae; genus Orobanche; species Orobanche coerulescens. The sequence continues at coordinate 79,108,723 of CM065818.1, read as the reverse complement.
GAGATTTCCTGAGCACCAAACTCATATGCCAGTACCTCAGTATTCATCTTCAGTCATGGGGGTTTGTATATTATGTTCTCGATATTGGCAGGAGGACTTCGAATAGTATGCCAATTAATATCCCACTTGTATGCGCATATCTTGATCCTTTCTGGGATCTATTCAAGTTTATTTGGGATATGTTACTAGCTTAATCTGATATGGAATAAATGCTCCAACCATGAGCAAATCATTTCGTAAATTTCCGATTACGAGTCATATACACATGTGACTATCTAGTGGATCCATAATATCTAGTAGTTCACATATAGAGGAAATGGGGCCATACTCCCCCTTAATATATTCCAAATTTAGGAATTCATTCCCAGTATTGGCTAGTAGTGATATTAATCGAGAACAAATATTTGAAGACATGATGTGTCTATATCAACATATAGATATTTTACCGACATATCACATCATCTTTCGGTGCCATTATTGCACATCATTATCAACATGGAGTCGCCGCTCCCACATGTCATATTATGTTTATTATTCAAATATAGAATTGTAGTTCATACGCTTTGGGATATGAACTATTGAAACGCGGAGTCAAATCTCATACACGTAATTTCAATCTATAAATAGATTAGAATTGTATTCACAATCACCCATATCGAGGGTTTGATTATCATAATGGATTCAATGCTTTCTAGTCTTCACAAATATTACCCGTGAATATCATAAAAAGAGTTTATCGAGCTCGACTCGAAAGATATTCGATGGTTGATCGAAGCACAAGTTCGATTATCTGGCGAATTTTCAAATTCATTTAAGTACATGCCAGGTACAAAAGATTAGGTGGATGCTATAAATATGCTCGGTGGACATGTGACACACAGTGCAAATTGGTGGGGTTTGTATCCAAAAATCGAGAAGACAAAATCACATTTATCAAGGATGGATTGAGTAAGGAATCTATGGATCACGATATCCAACCGATTCTTGATACACATCCTAGTGGATACGTTCATCGTGAACTATTGGCTTTGTGGACACAATTTAAGGATGAACTGGAACGCTATAGTCATGAAAAATTAGTTTCAAAAGATCCAGTTTGTAAGTCCGTTCTGTCAAAGTTGGTATAAGGTAAATAGCAAAATAATGCTAGTTTATGAATATTGTTCTTCAATATTTAAATTTCTCAGCTGCCGATAGATAACGTCATCATTGTAAAATATAATATCATATCTTTTGTTTTCTTCTGCAATTTTGTCAAAAAGAAAATAGTAAAGCGATGACTTATCGGTGCTCATTTTTCAATGAAAATAGTGAAGTCATTTGTCTTCTAGTAAGGAGTTTGTTCTTTAAATTTGGGATCCACAAATCAGAAATTGTATATCTCATAAAAGTACTTTGAAAATCTAGTATAGAGAGATGGAGTTCTCAGAATCCTCATAAAGATCTCATACAATTAAAACTATATATATTTTAGGTGGATCCAAACTGATAGGTCATATCCAGCATATAGATATGTCGTATCAGTTCGTAAAAGAATTATGAAAACACAAAATCGATATATTGTATGGTGGGAGTAATCATAGATTTTTGGGTTGCCTTTTAGAGTTTGCACATAATGGGAAAATAAAGAGTAACAAGTGCATTGCACTTCCCCACGATTAGAACCCGGTGGTATAGGAGGTTCAATTTGGGTTGATGCTTCAAGCACGATCATGCATAATGATATGATGTATATGGTGAATAATAGTGATGCCTTTATTGTACTTTCAGGTGGCTATGACACACTCAATGAGATATTCAATATCACGTCATGGGCTGAGCGGGACTTCCATACCAAACCTATAGGTTTGTTGAATATAATAATTTCTGCAACGATTTGCTTGCCTTTCTGGATCAAGGAGTAGATCACAAGTTTATCTCTCAGCCATCAAGAGATATTATTATATGTGCTGATACAGTTGCTGATCTATTTATAAAGTTTCAATCATATAGTAGAGTTAAGAATTTGGAAGTCAAAGCCCATCAACCACAAACTATTGGCGCCAAACGAAAAAGAAGTTTAGATCCTTTAAATCTTTCATTATGAACCCTAATGCCAGGGGGTGGCAGAGTTACGGATTTTTATACTCTCAAAACGCACCCCTTTTTATGGGTTTCATATGTATTCTCCTTTTCGCATATTGTCGAGTGTTTATTATCTTTTTGGCTAGTTTCAATATTTTCCACTTCGACTGTTTTGTGCTTCTTCCAACAATAATATGACCACCTTTTGCCTTTATGCAAATACACTATTCTCACGAATATGTGACATATGATTCTCCATGAGCATTGTCATATCAATATGATTTCATACGATCTCACCACGAGATATAATCAACATGAGATTTATTGAGCAATTGTTTTTTGGTGATAGTTTTTCATATCACTTGTCAGATGATCCCACATGGGATTTTCTTTAATTTGATCGATTATAACTTGTGGTATCGTTTGCTCAATTTTCTCCATCTGCGTTTAATAATCGTGGAGATCGGATATTAGTGCTATCAACTGCTTCTTTTTTCGAGAGCATGATTTGAATCATTGATCAACTACTTCTTCAGAGTAGAATTTATTTTTATCAAATGCTTCTTCGAGAGTAGGATTTAGATAACCGATCAACTACTTCTACAGAGTAGGATTTATATTTATCAACTGCTTCTTCGAGAGCAGGATTTAGATAATCGATCAATTACTTCTCCAGAGTAGGATTTATATTTATCAACTGCTTCTTCGAGAGCAAGATTTAGATAATCGATCAACTACTTTTCCAGAGTAGGATTTATATTTATCAACTGCTTCTTCGAGAGCAGGATTTAGATAATCATTTATGTGGTATAACCAACCATGTTAGGAAAAACAAACACCCTGTATCGATTGGTAGGGATACCCGATCCACTGTATCGATTGTTATTTGTTATTGAGAAGGTTTTGACATATATGCCAAATACAAGAAAGGAAAAGCGTATCGAGGATTCAAGGATTCATCATGTATCGAAGACACACCTCGAATCGGCATAAGTGAAGCTCGTCGATCTGACAAGAAGACTTGTAAAAAGATCAAGTATGGAAAGCTGTCTCGATGCTCTAAATACGATCATCTTCCATACGATTCACAAAAGGACAAGAAAGAACACAAGTCAAGTTCCGTTGAACAAAGAAGTATTTAAATACTCAAGGATAAAGTATTTAAATCGCCGATCTTCGAATCTTCAGAATCCCGCGAAATCCGGATCATGTCATATTCCCGTTGAAGGAAATCTTATTCAAACGGACATCTCAACGGATACTTTCTTCAGAGGCTATATATATCCTTGAAGACATTGAAGATCAGTTACTTACGAAATCTACTGAAGTAACCCAACTCTCAAAGCTATCAAAGTTATCATCTGAGCAAACATATCTCCAAAGCATATCGCAAGTTAGAACGAAAGAGATATACAGTGCTCAAACATCAAGAACAGCTATCATCAGATCTTGATATTCAAAGCTGCTGTTCTTACCTGGTTACCTAACCTTTTACCTCTGTGTAAAAACCGAGCTCTGTGTGAACTCAACAAGTTATTCTGACCTGTGTGGGACGAATAAGGACGAAGCTTTGGGCGTGTGTGAAGAAGCTAGTCGAAGGAAACTTTAACCAATCTGTGTGAGCGGTTGAAAGTGACATTCTTTGTATCAATCTGTGAACGATACAAGGATAGGTTTGTTTATAATTACGTAGTTGTGTACGCAGAATTATATAATAAACTTTTACTCTGTGTGGAGGACCGGTGGACGTAGAGGGTTTACCTCGAACCACTTAAATTCTTGTGTCATTTACCTTGACTTTTCTTGTTTGAAATTCTTGTGATATATTAAGTATACACCAAATACTTTGTTCTTTGTATCACGGCAACTAAGCGTATCAAGACTTCCGCTACTTTCGATTTAGATTCCATACGGTTTGTTGTTTAAGCGATTTTCCAAAGCGTATCCGGTATATAAGTGGCCAACAAGTGGTATCGGAGTGGTTGATTCTAAAAAGAATCGGTCGTATTTCTTTTCACCGAATCGATTCAAATCACTTATTTTCAAAAGCAGTTTCTTTCATTCCTATATTATCGGTATGGATACTTCTATGATTAACAAAGTCCTATGTTCTCTATTAACGAATTTGTATTTGGAGAATTAGAATGGAAGCTCATCTTGCGGCAATGCACGAAGAGATGATTTTTGTTATACGGGATGGTCCGATCAAGATTATGAAGGTCAATCCGCAAGGATTGAGGGCCAAGCCCATCTTTGAAATGCTCGAGAAAGAACGCGAGCAATGGACAACCGATGAAAGGCGAGCCAATCTAGACAACGTGGCTAAGAACGCGTTATTTGTCACTCTTGACAAAGGCACGTTCTCAAGGTAAGAAGGCGCAAAAGCGACGAAGAAATCAGGATAAACTCAAGTTAATTTGTGAGGAAGGCTCTCAAAAGAAAACAAGATTTCAAAACTTACTCAAATTTGAATCTTTTGAAATGAAACCAACGGAAACACTTGAGGAACTTGACCTCAGTTCTTGGTATTGTTGGTGAACTTGAAGCGTTGGGCAAGATTTACACCCAAAAGGAGAAGAACTTAAAAATTTTCGGATCTCTCGGCCCAGATGGGACATTAAGACCACACTATGCGTGTATCATGTAATCTTAATGAAATATCCACTTTTGATCTCTTCTCCGACCTTAAAGCTTTTGAGTATGACATTGTGAAGAGAAAAAGTGAAGAATCTCCTTCAAAGGTCACGACTCTCGCCGTATCGAACCGTCGACCACGGCATGCCTAGCTCGTCAAAACCCGGTCACAAGAGCGGCGCGATGTGGCAACGACATTACATCACAAGATGAAATGGCGCTTCTAATGCATAAATTCAAAAGTTCATTAAACGATGCGGAAAGACTCCTACGAGCCCAAACACATCAACAAGGTAAATGCAGAAACATCATCCGGTGATGCTAACTTGTGTTATAAGCTGCGAGGAAACCGAGGCCATTATGCAAACAAATGTCCTCATCCCAAAGTCAAAGGTTGCGGAGGCGAGCAACAAGAGCGAGATGAAAGAAGACGTGCTTGGAAAGACAAGCTCAAGGCCACGATTGGAGAATCGAAGCCTCCCCCACACCATCCAATCATGAGAATGTCTTCGGTGGTCATCGAGAGTGATTCATCGGCGATGAGTTCGATGATAAAGCATACATGTGCTTTATGGCCAAAGATGTTCGAAGGTGAAGACAACACGATGAGGTAAGTTCAACCTCGGTTGTTCCACCTAATGCATCTCATACTTTCGAAAATATGATGAATGAATTCAAAAACATTCAAAAGCCCATGAGACTCTAAAAGCGAGAATATACGACTTGATTAACAAATCTAGAGTTGAAAGATGAAAATAACTTGAAAATAAATTATGAAAATATGTCTCTTGATTGTGAAACCAAAAGGTCGATTTGAAAAACTCATGGAGAGATCATCAACTTGCTCATGAACTAAATGAGGTTAAAACCCATAATGAGAGCAAGACAAATGATTTGGTTCTACTACAAAACAAATTTACAACTCTCGAGAAGCGAGAACATGAACTTGTGACCATTATGAAGTCTTTTGAAAAATCGTCAAAAGAATGGAAGAAATTAAGCAACTGGGCAACATGCTCATGATAAAAGTGGCTTAGGATACAGCTCATGTTCGAATAAAGGTAAAACTAGTACTGTGTTCGTCAAGAGTGTGGAACACATTCCTGAATCAGAAGATACTCCTAGTCCTATAAAGGAACCTGCTGTACCGAGAAAACCGAAGGTTGCCATTCCGCCTCCACAACTCTACTATTCGAAACAGTGGAACCAACAACCACTCAGAAGGCGTAATCTAAAGCATGCTCCACAAGCATATCATCAAAGCCGACAGTCATTCAGAAAGAAGACGGTATCCAACCACCAAAGGCCTGCACAACAGTACCCTCAGTACAGTGCACCTAGGTATTGGATACAGGAGCCCCGTTATCCCTCAAGACAGCAGATGCCAGTTCAGTATCAACAACAGCATTGGGAATCCAACTGGAGACCCAAAAGACAAGCTGTTAGGCCTAAGAAAATGGCTCCACCTCCTAGACGGCACTCGTACTGGAATAATAATAATAACCCTGATTTTTACATGCATAATAATTATCATGATTATAACAACTACGGATATGCCCCCCGTAGATACCGCAATACTGATCGAATACATCCTACAAGAAACCAATTCTTTGTCAGAAAATCTGGTACCTAAAGGAACTAACATATATGGACCCAAAAATCAAAGGGACCTAAATCTACCTAATTTCTTTGTTACGGGACATCTTAGAGGAGGATACAGTACTTCGATAGTGGATGCTCTCGTCACATGACCAGGAGATAGGAGCAAGCTATCCGATTTTGTAGAAGGTCGCGGTCCAAAAGTTCGCTTGGTGATAAATCTAAAGGAAGAACAAGAGGAAAGGAAACCTACTTGTCGGGAAATTCAAAGTCACCGATGTTGCATATGTTGAAGGCTTACGGTATAATCTACTTAGTATTAGCCGATTACGTGATAAACATTCTCGGTGAAGTTCTATATAGATCATTTGTAGAGTCGAGAACACCCAAACCAAGGAAGTTGTGCTTACGGGAAGCGAGATCGGGTAATATGTACATTCTTGTTTGGAAGCCTATGAGCTCCTCAATTCCATGTTTTGTTGCCAAAGGCACTGCAGATCTTAGTGGCTATGGCACGAAGATGTCTCACGTCAACTTCAAGGCGATCAACAAGCTTTCAAGACAGGTATGGTAAGAGGTTTGCCGGATGTGTCATTCGAAGGACGGCGTCTGCGGACCATGCCAAAAGGCAAGCAAATCAAGTCAACCACGAAGAGCAAATCCTACCTTTCAACCCAAAGAGTATTGGAAATGCTACACATGGATCTCTACGGTCCTGTAGACCCGTAAGTTTGGGAGGTAAGAAATATTGTATGGTTGTTGTTGATGATTATTCCGGTATGCTTGGGACGATCTTTCTTAGCAAGAAGAAGGAAACAACATCAAAGTGCCCGAGCTCTGAGAAAGTTGCGAGAATGAAAAAGCATCGAGTATCGTGTGCATTCGTTCGACAGTCTTGAATTTACTAACCGTTTCATAGAACAATACTGTTCGGAGAATGGCATACAGCACGAGTACTCAGCTGCCCGTACACCTCAACAAAATGGTGTTGCCGAGCGAAAGAATAGGACGTTGAAAGATGCAACAAGGACAATGATTGCCGAAAGAAAATTGCCGCAGCGTTTGCAGGGTGAAGCAACCAATACGACGTCTACACTCAAAACCATTTGTATCGTCAACAAGCACCACAACAAAGCGACTTACGAGGTATGGAACAACAAAACTCCATTAGTTTCGTATTTTCACATTTTTGGATGCAGGTGTTATGTATTGAACAATGGGAAGGACCAACTTAGAACCTTTGATGAAAAATCAGATGAAGGAATATTCGTAGGATACTCCTCAAATCGGCAAAGCTTTGAATCTTTAATAAAAAGAGGTGACGATCGAGGAATCGATTCATGTAGTGTTCGGACGAACCACACCATGACCTACGGGAGTAGATGATATCACTCGGGACATTCACCATCTATCTATCTTGGATCCACCTACACCCATTGAACTGTAGTTGATTTAGAAATCAACCCCTTGGTAAGAATCGATGTGGATGAAGGCGTATGTCTGGTGAAGCTGTACCCACGAAACTTTCGATACTGATGCGGGATCTGAACTAGAACCCGACCGAAGATGGTTGAGAGATCACGCAAGAGTGATCATTGGAAACATTAATGCAGTGTTTCTACTCGTAGGAGAATACAGTACACAAGGAAATGTACTTTGTGCACAAGAAGAATCTAATCTTTGAAGTCTCACAGTTTCCTGAATGGAAATCTCAATCCGAACTTAGGAGACTCAATATGTGCACTATCGCTGTATTCTTAGCCCAGTCCGAACCTGTTTCGACCATAGACGCTCTTAACATCTCTCATTGGATAACATCTATGGAAGAAGAGCTTAACGGTTTCGAAAGAAACAATGTATGGTATCTTGTACCAGACCGACACACCAATCGGTTATAGGAACCAAATGGGTATTTCGAAACAAAAAGGATGGAAATGGACTTATCATAAGAAACAAATCCAGACTAGTAGCACAAGGCTATTGTCAGGAAGAAGGAATCGACTATGATGAAACCTTCGCCCCTGTAGCGAGACTAGAAGCCATTAGGATATTTTTAGCCTTTGCCGCCCATAAGAGTTTTATCGTATACCAAATGGACGTCAAGAGTGCTTTCCTGAATGGAGAGCTTTCAGAAGAAGTTTATGTTGAACAACCACCAGGGTTTGCCAACACAGACGGTATCGATCTAGTTTACAGGCTAAGGAAAGCCATGTACGGACTTAAACAAGCCCCTAGAGCCTGGTACGAAACCCTGTCCCAGTATCTAACCAACAACGGATTTGAGAAAGGTGCTGTCGACAAAACCTTGTTCAAGATACAGGAAGGTGATGACCTTCTAATGGTACAAATTTATGTCGATGATATTATTTTTGGTTCAACTAACCTTGCTCTATGTCAGAGGTTCTCACATCTCATGCAAAGCAAATTTGAAATGAGTATGATGGAGGAACTTAGTTATTTCCTAGGTTTGCAGATAAAGCAGATGCCTACAGGTATATTCATCAACCAGGAGAAATACGGAAGGAGCTTCTCAACAAATTTGGAATGAACACTTCCAAATCCTCGCCAACCCCCATGAGCACTTCCGCAAATTAGTGTTGATGAAGCCGGAAGCCGTTTGACCAATCACTCTACAGAAGCTCATTGGTTCGCTCCTGTACCTAACGGCTAGCGAGCCGATATCCGATTCTTTGTTGGAGTGTGTGCGAGATACCAAGTTGCACCTAAGGAATCATACTTCAATACGACTAAACGAATCACGAAATACGTTAAAGGCAGTCGATGCGGGGTGTGGTATCTAAGGAAGGCGGATTCGATTTAGTTGGATCTGACGACTTCGGATCTCGGAGGTGCAAGCTAGATAGGAAGAGTACAAGCGGAACTTGTCACTTTCTCGGACCTAGACTCGTATCTTGGTTGAGAAGAAGCAATTAGCTAACTCTCTTTCCACATGAATCAGTACTATCTGCTTTGGTAGGCTGCTGTATGAATCCTTTGGATGCGGCAACAAGCTGTCGATTATGGAATCGATGCTAGAGAGACTCGATCATGTGTGATAGCACGAGTGCAATTGCAATCACACACAATCTTTTGCACTCGCGCACTAAACATATCAACATGAAGCATCATTTCATCAGAATCATGTCGAGAACAAGGATGTTCGCTGGAAAAAGTCCATCTGAGACATCCAAGGTGGTGACATTTTCACCAAGCCTCTCGACACGGCAAGATTCAACATCTTAAGAACGAGTGGGAATCTGCGGCCGGACTCCTGTAAGTAAATTTCGCTTTACTCAACAATTGAGGAGGCATTTGTAAGACGTGAATACGATATCAACATTAATTATCGTACACTCGTAATCATCAATACGATCAGTGTGACGAAGGCATATGAATACTACAACCGATGTGTGCGATAATTAAGGGAATCTTGTAGGACTCATGAATACGACATTAATCAAATATTGATGTATGGAATTTAAAACCTATTAGTACCTTTTTAAGAGGCAATGTATCGACGCGGAGAACGGCACATACTATGGGATTTCGATTGATATATAATATAATATTATTTCCTTTTTAAAATAATTTTTGTCCACGTGCCTGTTTTATGTCAAAGCGTCATGTTCATTAAATGCCTTACACGACATCTGGACAATGAATCTCAAAAGCCGCGATGTTTTTAAATTGTTTATTATTTTTAAATCGCCGTTTTAGGCATTTAGGGTAATCAACCTATGTCGAAGTGGGACCCATTGTATTTTAAAACCTTTTTAATGGATTAGCGTACGATTACATTAAATCCATCCCGACCGTCGATTTCAAAACCGGTTCCCATCCCTTAAAATCGACCATTCGTACTCTGCAAAACCTATTTCGCCCAAGTATAAAAGGACTGTATCTGCCATTAGAGACTCTTTACGCTTTCTGCAATTACAAGAGATCTCAAGCAAACAGCCTACATATTTTCTGCATATTCACTGCAAATTTCTACTGTTTTCTTCCACCTTCGTTTTAAGAAAACATCCATGGCTACTCAATCTTCATCCCCCGTTCTGAAGAAAACTTCCAGCATCATTGATGGCCGGATCTTCTCGAAACCCGTCATCATCGAGCGTATCATCTCTGAAATCAACGACACTGAACCGATGGAGTATATTATTACTCGTCTTGAACAACAAGGACTTTATCGCTTCGGAAGCAAAATTGCCGACAAATACGACGCTCATCTAGTTGAGGAATTCTACCTCAACGCTGCCGTTCGTTTTCTCTCACTAGCCCAGGGAGGACATGTTGCTGACATCACCGCAATGATCCAGGAGTGCAAGTCTGCATCAATAGCGACCTACTTGAGAAAATCTACAGCCGCCGTGACGGCTGACCATGGACCCGACTTGAGGCGTTTGGGTCTCAAGAGTGATTACCAAGTTTTATGGACTATTTACGGGTCGAAGTGGTTGATATGGTGACAACCACGTGCCACAAGAAAAATTTTCTTCTTCATTTCGTTTATCTCCACGATTTCTGTTCCAGGATCATTGAAAATCGAACCGGTGCGTTCGAGATGTGCACGAATCTAAGGTTCAGAATGATGGTTGCCATTTTGACCTGTGAAAAGGTCAACTGGTGTCAAATCATTTTGAAACGACTTCAGGAAGAGGCTGAAGCCCAAGCCACCTCTCCACCCAGAAAAAACGAAGGGCCATCAACCCAAGCTAATCCACCTTCGCCACAGCCGGAGAACATTCCCGAACAGGAGGAATCAGTCCCTCCAGTCGAGGAAAATCAAGAAATTTTGGAACAGGCACCCGAGCCTATTGCGACCAAAGAAGCCAGTCCTACAACCCAACAGGAGGATTCAGTCCCTCCTGCATCCATGTCTGCCGAAGAACCTTCGCCACAGGATGCTTCAGAACCAACTGTCGCCATTCCACAAGAAGCTACTCCCGCCCCTGCAACCTTGGAATCAGGGCGGTAGAACACGAGGATATCCAACTTACTTCACGTCCATCCGTGAACGTAAGAAGGTTAAGCGGTCTTTGAAGACTTCGCCCGGCTGACTCTCTATCTCTGCGCCGCAAAGCGCTGCAAGCTCTTGGCCTTCGATGTATTTATCAAGATGCGATTAACGCTCTCTCTTAGTAGAAAAGGCATCGAATCGATGCACACCTCTGCGATTGAAGAAATGACAACTCTTCAACACGAAGTATCTCGAGTTGTCGACGCATTCATCATCTTGCCGAAGTGTTCAAGCAAGCCTTGAAGATTATGGAAGATAAACAAGCGCAATCTGAAGGAGGAAGCTTCAAAGACAAGAATTGCTGAAGCAAGACCGCTGTGCAATGATAGAGAAACGACTCTCGGTGCGTCGCCACGACAAATCCATTCAAGAGATGTCGCAGACTCTTTCCTCCCTCGTTGAAAGAATAAACAAGATCGAGACCAAACAGACGCCGCTCTTGAAATCCGCAAAGTCTTGATGAGGCCAAAAGGGGAAGAGGCTCGAGAAGGCTGCAAGGAGAATAAGGCGCAACAGAAAGGGAATTTGAGGTGCTCGAGCAAGATAGCCGCCGAATTGAACAAGCTAGCACCTCAACCCCAAAACTTTAGAATTTCGTGCTCCGGACGAGAATTCCATGACCCAAATGTCCCTTGGCAAAATCTTGTTCAAAGACCTTCGGAAATACGTCTGCCGACCAACCGCAACCCAACTGCCGAAGAAGTGAAGCACTGGAGGAAGAATGAACTGATGAGATATTTTGTCAGACTCATCAGGGAATCCGCCATCTTCAAAAATTATAAAACGTTGGCGGAAGCAGTAGATAAGTTTTCAAAGATGCTAGAAGAAGGTAAGCTCCCTCTCCAAATCGAGATGAAATCAAAACATAGAAGAGGAGATCGGGTCACCCATCCAGAAGATTGGATACTTGCCTTTGATCGTTCATATGAAGGAAGAGCAATTTACCAGGAACGAGGCAATGATTCACTTCAAAACTGGTGGCGCGGCACCGAGAATGAGCCAGGAAGAAGACCATGGAGGCATGCGGATCAAAGATAAAGAGCTGAAATTTATGTATATTATTTTTGTTTTTGTAATTTCTATTCAACACAGCAAACCTTGTACTCAATCTTTTTGAATATCAATAAAATAGTTTGTTTGTCTTGAAAGATTACAACTCGTAATCTACTGTGTTTATGTATGATTACTTAAATTGTTTGATAGGAATCTCAAGTTAGATAAACTTGATTGAAAAATAAGGCATGCGAACTAGTCTACGAAGCGGTTCATAGTTTCGATTGTAAACTTAGAATACATTGTAAGATTGTGCTGCGCGATCATAGGCTTAAGTTGTAATAAAACTCAAATCGTATCGAACGTGCTCATGAAGCGATTCATTATTGTAGACTAAGTCACTAAGTCGACCTATTGACAAGAGACCAAGAAATCGCGAAGTCATCGAAGAAGAATGCTTCATGAAGAAGGTTTTGGCATCATCAAGAAGACTCGAAGAGTTTAAGTTAAGACTTGGCAAATTGTCAAAAGGGGGAAATTGTTAGGAAAAACAAACACCTGTATCGATTGGTAGGGATACCCGATCCTGTATCGATTGTTATTTGTTATTGAGAAGGTTTTGACATATATGCCAAATACAGTAAAGGAAAACTGTATCGAGGATTCAAGGATTCATCATGTATCGAAGACCTGCCTCGAATCAGCATAAGTGAAGCTCGTCAGTACAACAAGAAGACTTGTAAAAAGATCAAGTATGGAAACTGTCTCGATGCTCTAAATACAGTCATCTTCCATCTGATTCACAAAAGGACAAGAAAGAACACAAGTCAAGTTCCGTTGAACAAAGAAGTATTTAAATACTCAAGGATAAAGTATTTAAATACCGTCGATCTTCGAATCTTGAGAATCATAAAATCCGGATCATGTCATATTCCCGTTGAAGGAAATCTTATTCAAACGGACATCTCAACGGATACTTTCTTCAGAGGCTATATATATCCTTGAAGACATTGAAGATCAGTTACTTACGAAATCTACTGAAGTAACCCAACTCTCAAAGCTATCAAAGTTATCATCCGAGCAAACATATCTCCAAAGCATATCGCAAGTTAGAACGAAAGAGATATACGGTGCTCAAACATCAAGAACATTTATCATCGATCTTGATATTCAAAGTCATTGTTCTTACCGGTTACCTAACCTTTACCTCTGTGTAAAAACCGAGCTCTGTGTGAACTCAACAAGTTATTCCGACTGTGTGGGACGAATAAGGACGAAGCTTTGGAGGCGTGTGTGAAGAAGCTAGTCGAAGGAAGCTTTAACCAATCTGTGTGAGCGGTTGAAAGTGACATTCTTTGTATCAATCTGTGTGAGCGATACAAGGATATGTTTGTTTATAATTACGTAGTTGTGTGCGCAGAATTATATAATAAACTTTACTCTGTGTGGAGGACCGGTGGACGTAGAGGGTTTACCTCGAACCACTTAAATTATCGTGTCATTTACCTTCGGCTTTTTCTTGTTTGAAATTACTGTGATATATTAAGTATACACCAAATACTTTGTTGCTGTATCCACGGCAACTAACTGTATCCAAGACTTCCGCTACGCACTCAGATTTAGATTCCATACAGTTTGTTGTTTAAACGATTATCCAAACTGTATCCAGTATACTTAAGTGGCCAACAAACCACGATGGTGATATATAATATATAAATTGCGTACATGTAAAACCATCCATCTTGTGATAATTGAACTCATCACATAGGAGGTATAGTAAATATGTAAAACCATCCGTCTTGTGACAATTACATTTATCATATAGGAGGCATCGCCATCCATCTTGTGATAATTAAACTTGTAACATAGGAGGTATAGTAAATATGTAAAACCATCCGTCTTGTGACAATTACATTTATCATATAGGAGGCATCGCCATCCATCTTGTGATAATTAAACTTGTCACATAGGGGATATAACCATCCATCTTGTGGTAATTAATTATCATATGGGAGGTATCACCATCCATCTTATGATAATCAGACTATCACATGGGAGGTATAGTAATATTTACATAATGTAAGCTCAACAAATAGATGGTTTCAACCACCACTTGGAGATAATTATAATAAAGTCAGGAATTAGATTAGTAAATATTTAACTGCTTCTTCTGGAGCAGGTTCGTCCAACCATTTTCTCAAAGTATAACCATGTGGTATTAGGTTGGATCATTAATAGTCATCATCGACCCCAGTTGTCGGCATCAGTCGGTGCTTTGGTGGTCCGTAATATTACACATACCACTTTATAAATTTCACAATGAGACATATATCCACAAGTCTTTTCAATATTTGTGAAGGAATCAAGGTACTAATTTGTACATTTTAATAAATTTTGATAATGACAGATATTAAAAGGATTATAATCAACATATCAAAATTAGTGTCAAATTGAAGCTCTCGTAAAATGGGTCATGGTGGTATCAAGAAAAATCAATTCTGACATCATATATATCTTATATGTAAGTAAAATCGAATTAATAATTTAATGAATTAAAGGAATATTATATTTTTATATTTTTCTTGTACTTCTTACCTCCCCTTCTTTTTTTTCTATGCTGGCACGTCGTCTCCATCCCTGTTCTTCTCCTTCTTTTTTTTTTTCTTTTTTTTTTTTGCTGGTTATCCCTTTTTTTTTCTTGCTTCCGCAGCCGATTTAACCACCATCATCCAGTTGGCCGGAAATATCAGCCCAGAATCTGATTCAAAAGCTCGATCCAATCCTAAATCCGGACTCCAAATTGAAACTTCTGTCTTCTCGAAGATTGAATTCTGCTTTAACTGCTCATATTAATCAGGAGGAAAATCTTACTGCTAATTTGAGATATTTAAAGAGTATCGCCTGCCAAACCTCTAGGGCGATTGTTCACTGATTTGGAGCGAAAAGGAGAAAATATGAGAATTTTTTCTTTTGGCTGCCCGACGGGAAAGAAACAGGTCACTAAGCTTTCCAACTCCACTACTACCCTGACTCCGTGTTGGTGGAGACGTAGGTCTGATTTGGATGATCCGATCTGTGTGAGTTTTAGGCGATTCAATTCTCCCGGCGGTGGCGATCGTTTTTCAACGGGAAGAAGCTAGGGTTTCAGAAAATATATTTCTATTCTCCTTTTTTTCTTGGAAACTCTTTACTAAGGATTAGAACATTCGTGCTGATAACGTGTTATAAAATCGAAATATTATAGAGAGGATTTAGAGAGAGAATAGAGAAAATGATTCTGAAGTATATCTTTTATTAATAACTGAAGTCCTATTTATAGGAAACTTCAGATGGTACAATCGTAATTACATAATTACATCAGGGGCATAATAGTCATTCACATATTATAATACATTATCTTTATTACGCATTCACAGTGATATACTTCAACAATTCTTAACAATGGTGATTTTATTAAATAAAAATATATTTAAATGTGAACAATAATGAATAATTTCATAAAAATATACATCACAATTCGTCGAAAATTTCTTTATAGACATCATTGATGTCGTGTCATGCATCTGACCCTCTTTTTGGCAAATTAAAACTTTAAGGCCTTTCCTGCTTGTGACTCGGGATAAAACAACGTACAACTGATCATGACTGAAAATGCGAGTTTGGGGAGGTAAAGTTCTATAATATTGGATATTATATTTATTAAGAAGTTGAATAATGAGTAATATATAATATATGATATTATATATATATTATATTATTTAATTATATCAACTGAGAATGGTAAATATTATATTGGATATTATATTTATTATAGGATTTAATAATAAATAATATATAATCTAAGATATTATATATATTGTATTATTTAATAAATTGGGAGATAACTAAGCAAATACTAGAGTTTTAACTATAAGGTCTACTTAGTATAAATAAAGGGTCTTGGACAAGTAGTCATAAGATTAAAATTACACAACCCTAATTGTGTATGAAAAATTCGCCCTCTCCCACTCATCAAATCGACCGCATTATTTCTGTCCAAGAAATCCTGATCGGCCATCTCCATTTTCTTCCCTTAGTTGATTTTGATCAATAGTACAATCCTTCTAGCAAAGAAATATATGTTGTAGTGTTTATCAACATTAAATGCAGTTTAGCAATCCAAATGTACCAATTGTTCGTGTGTGGATCATAGAAGAGGAAGATGATTTTCATCGACACAGTCGGATTTAGATCCGAACTTCAAATTAAGGTAATTCGACGAACTCTTAATTAAATCAATTAAGTTATTTCATGAAGATCCTCATTTAGATCTTTCGATAATTATTCCGCTGCATTTTTGCTCAAATTTCTTGTATTAGATACACGTAAAACCCAACAGTGGTATCAGAGCTAACTTGCAAGTAATTTAATTGTTTATGTAGAACATACTTTTATGCTTTGAATATATAAATTGTGTTCTTGATTATTATCACAAGATAGAGATTTTATAAATATTTTTCTGATTTAATTTGATGAAATCGGGTCGTTAGAATTTTTTGGGCGATTTTTGAGGTTATTTTTGTCCAGAACTTTTCTGGAACATATTTGTTTCTGGCGGGTCGGTGGACCGGGTCGGGTCCGGGTCGGCTTGCGAACCGCGGACTAGAACCTGCAGGTCACGGAAAATTTACAAACATTTGTGTTGTTTAGGGGGTTCGATCCCGCGATGTCCGAGCCTTGGTGCGTCTCGCCAGGTTGCGTTATGCATTTATTAATTTTATTCGCTGAGTTTTATTTGACCGGTACAACCTGTTCAAAATTCCAAATAAATATTGCCGAAAATCCTGTTTTTGTTGGTGGCGGGTTTCGAACCAACGGGGCCGTGTGCGGTCTTAGAATGCTCGGCCAACTGCGAAAGCCAACTCGCGATAACAAACTACGAAGGACAATAACAACAATAAAATGAATTCCATAGCACGACTTAAAGCCGTTGAATTCAAGGAACAAATGACGAAAGTTCAAGTGTTTTCCCCAAAACAGCCAAGAACACGATTCGTCCCGTCAAAACACGAAAACGAAATTCCAAATCGAAATATGGATATACAATCCATAGGATATGTTTAACAACATCATTTAACAACAATCGATCCATCAAAAATGGATGGAAAACGAGATCAAGAACAAATCCCCCAAAAAGTCGATTCGAAGGAAATCAAGAAATATACTTTGATTCGACGAAGAACAATGGATTTGTTGTGTCGAGATTTATTCACCTCGACAGGCGATTGACTACAAGGCCAAGCGACCGAGTCCACAACAAATCAAGCTATGGCGATCGTGTCAGAACGGAGATAACAGTCCACCTTTGAGTATCAAGCGATCGACTCCCAGGGCGATCGCCTTTTGGCATCTAGCGACCGTCTATGATGCCCGACCTGAGACGACCATCCTGTGCCACGAACAAGACCTTCGTCCGTCAAAGTCTACGAAGACCGGATCTCAATCTGACGCCCATGTGCAGATCCGCGAAAGGCGCCACATAACATGGATCTTTGACCACAGCCTGGCACCACCTTATCACCTACCGACAAACCCGCCTAAAGGTACAAGGTGGGGCCGCCCGTGACAGCGACTCAGATGCGTGCCGACCTATCATTGGACCGCATAGCTGGCTGTCAGCAACTCCTGTGGACTTTAAGGAAACCAGTTCATGTGCTAAAATACGATCGCCCGCTTATTATAATACAGCAGAGGCGTTCGCCCAGTATCTCCCAGTGCTATATATAGAGAACCCCCAGCAACTGGAAAAAGGTTCTCCATTCTGTTCAGAGAAAACTCTCAGTTGGAAAATCATTCCTAAAAACATACATACCTCAGGCTCTTGACTTCCTCTCCCGAATCTACCTTAGGATTTCTCTCTCAGCACCTCTCAACCAGAAGACGGTCGGCAGAGGCAAGAAGTCTCCATAGTATAGATTCGAAGAGACTCACAAGTCCAGGAGCTCAAACATACAGCTATTACACACTGTGAGAGAGTGTCGATCTCTCACCGTCGTCACAGCTAATCAACGTTGTTACAAGAACTCACAGAGCATCATATCTGGTTCTTCCGGCAATCTTCACGCTCAATAGCTAAGATAACTAGGATCTTTACACGCATTGTAATTGTACTATAACATTAATACTTGTATCCCAGAATATTTGTATTAATAACATCTCGCAAGAGCATTCAAGCCCGGGACTAACAACCCCGACAAATCTTGTGTTATTTACCTTCTCTATGGAAGTGCTCTCGCACTTTGTTTGCTATTCATCCATTCCAGCAATATCTATCTTCGGATAATATTTTGGGTGGCTCTCAATATCATAATCTTTGATTAGTTCCAACCACCTCCTCTGTCGCATATTGAACTCCTTCTGAGTAAATATATACTTCAAACTCTTGTGATCGGTGAATATCTGACAGGTGACGCCATAAAGATAATGACGCCAAATCTTCAACGCGAAAACCACGGCTGCTAGCTCCAGGTCGTGGGTCGGATAATTAACCTCATAAGGTCGCAATTTCCGTGAAGCATAGGCAATAACCTTCCCATTCTGCATTAATACACATCCAAGACTGTGTCCGGACGCATCATTATAAACCACAAATCCTTCCATCCCTTGTGGTAAGGAAAGGACAGGTGCTGAAATTAACCGGCTCTTCAGTTCCTCAAAACTCTATTGACACGCATCGGACCACGTGTATTTCTTATCCTTTCGCAAAAGGTTCGTCATTGGTTGAGCGATTTTAGAAAACCCTTCCACAAACCGCCGATAATAACCAGCTAATCCGAGAAAGCTTCGGATTTCCTTAACATTCTTTGGAGGTAGCCAATCCCGGATAGCCTCCGTCTTCTGAGGATCAACACGTACACCGTCTGATGAAATTACATGTCCGAGAAATGTCACTTCGGACATCCAGAACTCACATTTGGAAAACTTTCCATAGAGTTGCTCTCGTCTCAACACGTCGAGAACCTGATGAAGGTGAAACTCGTGCTCCTCCCGGTCACGAGAGTAAATCAAAATGTCATCAATGAAGACAACCACGAACTGATCCAGATAATCGATGAAGACTCAATTCATTAACTCCATGAATATCGCAAGTGCATTAGTCAACCCAAACGGCATTACCACGAACTCATAATGACCATAGCGTGTTCGAAACGCCGTCCTCGTGATATCCGACTCTCGAATTCGCAACTGATGATATCCAGATCTTAAGTCGATCTTGGAAAATACTGAAGCTCAGGAAGCGGGGAAAGTTGAGTCCAAGATTTATTGGACCGTTTGAGATTTTGGAACGAGTAGGCGAGCTAGCTTATCGATTGGCCTTACCTCCGGCGTTGAGCCGAATTCATAATGTGTTTCACGTCTCTCAGCTACAGAAGTATGTTGCCGACCCAAGTCACATACTTCAGTTCGACGAAATCGAGATCGCAGATGATCATTCGTATGAGGAGCATCCATACGAGTCTTATAGCGGCGAATCAAACAGTTGAGGAATAAGGCGATTCCTTTGGTTAAAATTCAGTGGTCTAGACACGGAGTCGAAGAGGCTACTTGGGAAACCGAGGATAGTATACGAGAGAGTTATCCCGAGTTGTTTGACCCTTAGTTTCGGGAACGAAACTCTTTTAAGGGGGGTTGTATGTAATACCTGGTTGTAATTCAGTCATTATCATTCAGTAATTTCATTCGGTAATCATCTCTATGTAATTTTTCACTTGTTAATAACCGTTCATAATCCACATTCATTCATCCGTGTTCACCGTTCGGAATAACTTCGAGTTGTGTCGATATTGTTCATTGTTTCAACCTTACTTGGGAATCGAGACAAGAGTATTATCTTGATTGTTGTAATTGATCCATTAGTCGATGTTGACGTTGGAATTCATGTCATTTCAAATCTCCTCATTGTTCAAATTGTGCTTTTGTTGGGCGAACCCTTGTAATCATTGCTTGGAACCACCGTTTTGGGGATTTCGCACTTCCATTTCGTGTTATTATTTCCCAAATATTGATTCCTATTGCTTTTATTCTCTTCCCGGGTCATTTTTCATCATTTTAGGACCCAAAGGGGTGTGGGCCGCGGCACAAGGGAGTGTGCACCGCGGCACACACATATTGCAGTTTTGGCCGACCAGCCTGTACCGGGGGCCGCGGCTCCTGCCGGCAGGGCCGCGGCACACTGCCGAGTCACTGCCGCGGCACACTCGGCCGGGCCGCGGCATGTTGCCGAGCACTGGGGGCAGATTTTGGCCCTGTGCCGCGGCACACTCGGCCGGGCCATGGCACACAATGCAGTCTGCACTATTATTACGTTTTTTGAGAGGATCAAGCTCATTTTTCATCCTATATCCGAGAGAGAGGGTTTGTGGGAGAAAGTTTCATTATCAATCACTTGAATACTCGATTCTTCATCATTTTCATTCGGTTGTGAAGCTCGGATCGTCGATCTAACGCGTATTCATCGAATCAAAGTGTTTGGATCTTCAAATGTAATATTCTCAAACCTCTTGGATTTCGATTTGTGTTGAGATATGATGTTTTGGACGTTATAATCATGTTGTATGAAGAGATATACATATGATTATGAATATGTATGAATATTCATCGGATTATTGAAAGGTTATTCAAGAACACTTTGAATATTGAGTTGGATTTGGGGTTTTCGATTAATTGTTGTTGAAATCACGAATTTGGATATTCATATTGGATTATTAATCATATTGAAGATATTTTGTTGGTTTGAAACACTTTTTGGGGATTTGATATTGGTATTACTGAGGTTTGGTTGTAAACAATCGAAGTTTGGCCTCAACATGTTCGATATAATGCCCCAATGAACTTGGTTTAGTCGTATCGACGTTTTGAGTTAGTTATATTCGTGCTTGATTCGTATGTTGAACGGATTGTTGGTAATTGTGTTATTCAAGGTTGTTCGAGCGACCAGTAGTTTTCTTAGGACGTTGTTCGAGAGAGGTCGTATCATCACCGGTGTTAAGGTAAGTTAATTCTTACTCAGTTAAAGGGATATTCATTCCTTTCGTTGTTGTTCATTCATATCATAATTCATTCATATTGTATTAACCGTATCGAGACTTGTCATTGTTAATTAATCACTTGATCCACGAGCAGCGGTTCCAATCATTTCATTGAGCTATCATTCATTTCACTATCATTTCATCTCGGTGAGTCATTTTTGATTTCGATGTCACTTTTGTTATCTCGTGGCATTAGGGTCATCTTGGCGTGCGGTTGGTATGTGTAGGATTTTCATGTCGGGCACATATTAAGTCGTGTGTTGGTTGTTGGCCTCACATTAGACATGCACACGAGAAGATCACTTCGTGAGACTGACTAGGTACAAGACCACACGTGTATTCGATTGATACTCGATGGTGGCTTGTGCACGAAAACATTTCCATCCCGGGCGTAGTGTGGCGCCACCCTTTGAGCCGTACCGTTAGTTGATTCATACAGCATGTTTGATTGCATATGTTTTCAACAAGATTGGGTTATAATCTAACCGATTCATTTTTGATCGAACTTGTGGTTCCAAGGCGAAACCATTGGACTCCCTCCGTGGCCCCGTCGAACCCTCCCGAGGTGAGCAAACACATTCACAAAATATACACACGCAGCGGTGAAGTTTCACTTGTGAATCCAGGGCGAAACTATTGGACTACCTCCGTGGCCCCGTCGAACCCTCCCGAGGTGAGCAAACACATTCACAAAACATACACACGCACCCGCATCGCCTAGGACCGGTACGAAGCCACAAATCCCACTCGAGGCCCCCGTCGGACCCTCCCAAGCTGGCTAGCGAAATAATCAAGCACCACACATCACCTAGGACCGGGACGAAGCCACGAATCCCACTCGAGACCCCGTCAGACCCTCCCGAGCTAGCCGCGAAATAATCAAGCACAAGTAACAAATCACACCAAGGATATCCAAACAATTCGTCAAGAGGCATCAAACACTTAGCAAAACACCACGGCAAACCATAACGCACCGAAGAGAGATAATATATGTACACACGCATTATCAAGCGCAACATCAACACCAAACATATCCAAAGGATTTACGTAGTCACTTACAACCCACACAATTTACAAAACACACGCGTTTTGAAAGTGAGCCTTTAACGAGGCTAGCCGAATCTCTTGAAAACTCATTTCAAACAAACAAACAAACACACCAAGACGATCACCAATCATCATATCCACAAAACAAGAATAGTATGGACAAGGTATTTGCCACGAATAAGAACAACGCGGAGAATCGATCGAAGTAGGTTGGTGATACAACATTTTTTTGTATAGCACGCTGTATTTGTTGCTTCTCCCCAGAAACGCTGCGGCAATTTGGTTGCGGCTAACATGGTCCTTGTTGCTTCTTTGAGTGTCCTGTTCTTTCGCTCGGCAACACTATTTTGTTGAGGAGTTCAGGCTGCTGAGTATTCGTGCTGTATGCCATTATTCGCACAGTATTGCTCTATAAAGCGATTTATGAATTCTGTGCCTCTGCCGGAACGAATGGATACAATACTCAACCCTTTCTCATTCTGCAGCTTCTTCAGGTGCTCTGGAAACTTTGTGATGGTGTCTTTCTTCTTGCTCAGAAGGATTGTCCAAGCATACCTAGAAAAATCATCAACAATAACAAGATAGTATTTCTTATCTCCCAAGCTTACAGGGTCTACAGGGCAATAGAGGTCCATGTGTAGCAAATCCAGTACCCTGTAGGTGGACATATATGACTTGATTTTCAGGGTGGTCTTAACTTGCTTGCCTTTCTGATAGGGTACACAGATACTGTTTTTATGAAATGACAGATCAGGCAAGCCTCTGACCATTCCCTGTCGAGTGAGCTTGTTGATAGTCTTGAAGTTGATGTACGGCATCCTTTTGTTCCATATCCAGTCAGCAATGTACATATTACCTGACCGGCTTCCTGTAAGGATGACTTGCTTTGTCTTGATTCCTTCACCCTACAGTGATCTACATAGAATTTTATCGAGAATGGTTTGTCACAGGAACTGGCTAATACTAAGTATATTATACTGTAGTCTTTCAACATAGGCAATGTCGGTGACTTTAAACTTTCCTACAAGCAGGTTTCATTTCCTTCTTGTTCTTGCTTTAGATTTATCACCGAATCGCACCTTTGGACCGCGACTTTCTATATAATATGACATCTTGCTAATATCTCCTGTCATGTGTCGAGAACATCCGCTGTCGAAGTACCAGATATCCTTCTCCTTGATGTCCTGTAATCAAAAGAATTAGGTAAATTTAGGTCCCCTTTGATATTTGGGTCCTTGGATGTTAGTGTCTTTTGGTATTCAAATTTGCGTGGCTGACAATTGGTTTCTTTGTAGTTACTTTTGGTCCTATTTTGCGATATTTATGTGGAGCAGCACGTATTCACTATATCGATTATTATGCATGTAATATCTAGGTTTTTGGTTCGATCTGATTCTTGTCTCGGAGGAATCATTTTCTTTGGCCTCACTATTTGCCTTCTAGGTTTCCGGTTGGATTCCCAGATACATTGATGATGGGCTAGCAGCTGCGGCTTTGCTTCTTGGTGGAATCTAGGGGCTCCTGTATCCCGTACCTAGGTGCACTGTACTGTTGATAGTACTGCGGTGCATACCTTTGATACTTAGATATATCCTTCTTTCTGGATGGTTGCTGACGCTGTTGGTATGCTTGAGGAGCATACTATTGATGATTAACATTGTGTATTACAGGTCTGGGAGGCTAGGGTTTATGCTACTTATGATAGGAACTGAGCGGAATCACATCCTTTGCTGTCTGAGGTGGAGCAGCTGTAACCTTTATGGGACTTGGGGCCTCTTTGGGCTCAGGAATGAGTTCCACTCCCCTGACAAACACCGTACTATAGACTTTCCCTTGTGGGAGAACGAGTCGCATTCTAAGCCACATTTATCATGGGCATGCTGCCTATTGCTCAGAATTTCTAACATCCTTCTTGATGATTTTTCAAATGATTTAAGAATGGTCTCGAGTTCTCCTTCTCATTTCTCGAGAGTTTGCATTTTAGCGTCTAACAATGCATAATCATTTGTATTGCAATCATTATGAGTTTTTACCTCATTTAATTCTATTGCAAGTTGATGATTGCTTTCCATGAGTTTTTCGTGGGCAATTTTGCTTTTTCACAGTCTAAAGACATGTTTTCGTAATTATTCTTCAGCAAATCATTTTCATCTTTCAGCTCTAAGTTTGAAATGGCGAACTGTATGTTTTCCTGTTTAAGCATCTCATGGGCTTTCAGAATGGTTTTAAATTCATTCATCATATTTTCAAACATATGCGATGCATTGATCGGGAATAGTTGAGGTTGAGCTTACCTCATCATCGCTGTCATCATCATCCTCTTCTTTTTTGGCCACAGAGCACATATATGCTTTATCCTCTATTTCATTGCCGGAGGAGTCACTATCAGTGATCACCTGTAGGCACTCCTCGGTCTTGTTTGATGCGGGCGAGGCTACTAATTCTCCAATCAGAGACTTGAGATTGTTTCTCCAAGCATGCCTCTTCTCATCCTTTTCCTATTGCTTGTCTTGGGGCGACTTCTATACTTTTGGATGAGGACACCTAATCGCATAATGTCCTGGTTTCCTGCAATTGTAACACCTGTTAGAGTCTCCATATGAAGGGGATTCAGAACTCACCCTGTTGAATGGATTGGGACTGTATGGGGCCTTTCCGGGTCTCTTGATGAGTTTATTGAATTTGTGCATGAGCAGGGCCATCTCGTCTTGTGATAGGATGACATCATCGATATCTGCCGCCTTGCATGCCTATTTGGATGTCTTTGGGTGCGGGGCTATATCTCTTGTCGATACATAGCCGATCTTATAATCTTGGCAGGTGACTTTTTGGATTTCTCTCTCCTGTCTATGTCATACTCGAATGCCTTTAGGTCAGAAAAGAGATCAAAAGTGGAAATATCATTTAAATTTCAGGACACACGCATAGCTATGGTTTTTATGTCCCATCGGGCAGGGAGTGATCTAAAGATTTTTATTTTTTTTCTCCTTTTGGGTATACACTTTATCTAATGCTTCAAGTAGACCGACAATGCCGGTAAATCTGAGGTCAAGCTCCTCAAGCATTTCTGAAGATTTCATTTCAAAAATTCGAATTGCTGAGTTAATTTAGAAATTTTATTTTCTTTAGAGAGCTCAGTTCCCTTGCAAATAAGCTTGAGTTTCTCCCAGATTTGTTTGGCTATCTTAGAACTTTTTACCTTCGAGAATGTGCCTTTGTCGAAAGTGACAATAGCCCATTCTTAGCAACATTGTCGAGGTTCGCACACTTGCGATCGTCCGTTGTCCACTATTCGTGCTCCTTCTCAAGCATCTCCACATAGGGTTGCCCATCGATCCTCGCGGCGGTGTTGACCTTCATTATCTTGATTGGTCCTTCCTGGATGACGAAGATCATCTCTTCATGCATTGCTGCAAAATGAGCTTCCATCCTAATTCTCCAGTCATCAAATTCATTACTAGAAAATATAGGGACTTTATTGATCATGGAGGTGTCCATTATAAAAGTAGAATAAATGTTGAAAATAGAAAAGTAAAGTTTTCAAAAGCTAGTGATTTTTGTGGATCTGATTTAGTTAAAATCGGAAGATTCTTTTTAGAATCAACCACCCGGATACCACTTTTTGGTCACAGTATACAATAAGCAACTTAGAGGGGGGTTGAATAAGATGTATCTTTTTTGAAGTTATTTGCGTAGCGGAAGACTGATATTAAGTTGCTATAAATACAGCAACTAGGTAATCTCATGTTTGCTTGGTGCGTACAGGGTTCTTGCAATATGTACTTTAAATCACACAAGTAGATATGAAAACAGTAAAGGACAGAATGTAAATGCACACAGACATAAGTGGTTCGAGGTAAACCCCTCTACGTCCACTGATCCTTGACACAAGAGTAATATGTTTATTAAAATCACTGCGTACACAACTATGTGATTTTAACTAAACCTGTCGCTGTATCGTTCACACGGAATGATACACCGACAAAAGCTTGGGCCGTTCACATAGATTGTCTTGGCTATTTTGGCTTGCTTCTTCTCATACAGATCGAAGCTTCGTCTTTAATGCTATTCTTCCCACATAAGTCGGAACTAGCAAGGGCTTAGTCCACACAGGGCTAAGTTGATCTCAATGTAAGGTTTGAGTATAGCAAGTTTAAACAACAGCTGTATGCTTTGATGAGCATTCGCTGTAAGATGTGTTGTTTGCATTGAGGACTGTATATTTCTTCTCGTGATGAATTTGTATTCTCAAGAAAATATACTGCTCTTTTTAAGCTTGATATTCAGATTGTCAGAGCTAATTCGTCAGATGTATTTCGCGAGTTAATGTACTGAGTGAGCAATGTCCTCTTGCTTGGGGCTATTTATAACCTTGGAAAAAGATCCGTTATAAATGTAGCCGTTGTCCGGTTGGTGAGATTGAGGCTCTCGATTGGCGTCTTCATAATGTTTGAATTAAAGGTGATTTGTATGTAATGTTTCAAAGATTCTTTTTGACTATCATTAAATGCTCTTCATCTTATTTGATCAGTAGTCTCTTCGGCCACATTAAATGCTGTCCTATTAACATTAAATGCTAATTTAACCGTGAATATTTTGTGAATAAACAATGTTTCTTTCACAATGGCTCAAAGTTTTCCTTCAATCCTGTTGGATATGTGTTTTACTTTTCCCAAGTAAAACACCTACAACAAGTTTGTTGTATCCAACTTCTTCATCTCTGCTGTATAATGATGAAAGTGTTGTAGAAAAGGACTTCTGAATAATCTGGAAGATCTTTTGCTGTATGGACAGGTTGTATGAAGTTTCCTAACAGCTTCCATACCAAGACTGAAATGCTGACTTTGAAGAATTATGCTGTATGGGGCAATAATCAAAACGCAGGGCTGATTTTTCCCAACAGATATCATAGTTTGTGGCATTGAGTGCAAGTGGAAGATTGTTATGAATATTTCCTCGTATGCCACCCATAGGATATAAGAGTGAGAGCATTATATTGGAATTATGAACATCAGTCGCATAAGGCATTAATTATTACTATATCATTATATATCATTGGCATCATAATTTGGTATATATAATAATTATCCTTGCATTTAAGAGCGAGCATTCCACTCCTTATGATATAACGACATAGGCACTAGAAGTGTTTAGCTCAAAATGCTTAAATAGTTCACAAGTCGATAAAACTTAACTGGCATTAAGTTTAGGCAAGACTTGTAGAACGTATACTTTGACATGTAGAGTGCCTGTCTTCACTAAGAGTTAGTGGGAGCACACATTATATGCTAATGTGATTAGTATATTCAGACTTTACTCACCTCGATTTGGTCATATGAATTTCACTCCGGGATAGTGAATGACTGAATCGAAAGGTTGTGCAGGTATATATGAAACTATGAATTGAGGATCCAATTGTTGGAATTCGGTGCCTAAAACGAAGGCCCAGCGGAAGCGGTAAAATGAAAATTAATTCAATCCGAATCTCTATGAGGATCGATCGAGCTACGTATATACGAATATAATGCGAAGCACAATAGATACGAGAAACATACCCTTGTAGTCCGTTGATTTAAATGGTGTCCTTCTCTTGAGATATTCCCCAAGCTTGAGATGAATTCCCTACGATCCAATTTGCTCCAAGCTCTTGGATGATCTAATGCCGAAAGGACCGCGTCTCTACTTGCCACGCGCCGGAGAAACGATCGGAATGACTAAACCTCATTATCCTCCAAGGATACGACTAGAACAAGGTTGTAGAAGCTTTGCTAATCAAGATTACAACACTCTAAGTGTTTAATCTATAATCTCTCTATCTCACAAATATTTTCTCTAAGAAAACTTATGAATGAGGATGAAGATGATGAAAAATGTTATGAAGCCTTGGAAAAACTTTTCCTCTCTCCTTTCTACTTGCCAAAACCGTGAGTTCATGTTGGTGCAAAGGAGATATGGTCTTCTCATTTTATTCTCCATCAAATCCCCTCAAAATCACTTACCTTTTGACAAAATAACCCTAGGTGATATTTTGTCCCCTTGAAAAACATAAGTCATCCACCAACATGTGGAGACTATGACCAAAGGAAAAGGGTAGGAAAAGGGGTGGCCATCTAGAAGGAGCCGGCGAGTTCGGTCCGTTTCGGACTCGAGAGTCCAAACAGATAAACTTTGATTACATTAGATGTATTTATATCGATTAATTAATCAAATTAATTAATCATATCAAATACATAATAACATAATTAATTTCTCCAAGAAATAATTATATTCATGAATTAAATTAATCACCCAGTGATATATTTAATTCATTAGGCCGTAAATCAATTTATCCAATAAATCGATTTAGACATCCATTGTCCCAATGTGGATATCCAATATCTAATATTCATAATGAGATGATAAGCTCGATTCATTCCGTCGTCAATCCTATTGCGCGACTCGGTAGGTCCGTCTCAATCAGCAATGGGAGGAACCAAAGAGTAGTAGCACCACCTAGCCATCCGGGCAGCCTACACTGTACCCTAATTGAGAACGAATGATGGGATCATTCAAGAATCATTCTGTCGTGAATACCAGCATACGTATAAATCCTTGTTTCAAATGTCCCGATCAAGTTATAGGGTCACGGTCAGTCAAACCCTATCTATACTTGACGCTATGCATGAGTTAATGCAAATCTAGATCATCGCTCTCGTGTATCCAATACAACTAGCTCAAATGCTTTGGCCAAAGACTTATGATCTCATCTGCCAATAACCGCATAGGACATATAACCCGCTCACTAACGGGAGAAAGAATTCTATCTTGGTATTCAGTAGGACCTGCTACTTGCCCATCAAGATGCACGTCGAGGTTGACCCCCGCCTTCCGGTTTACAGGGTCGAATTACTCTAATGAAAATCTTGACGTCACAAGCACATCCCTACTAAATTCTCAAGTCGAAGGTTCACGAATACCTATCACAACCTTTCGATTCCGTCATTGACTGTCCCGGAGTGAAATCCGTGTGACGAATCGAGGGTGAGTCGGTTTGAGTATACTAATCCAATTAGCATACCTATAGCGTGTGCTCCCACTAACCATTAGTGTTCGACAGGCACTCTCCATGTCAAAGAACACGTCATACAAGTCTTCACATAAACTTAACGCCCAGTCAAGTTTCACCGACTTGGGAACGATTAAGTATTTGAGCTATAAACCATTCCACTGCTGATCCCCTTATCCAATAAGGAGTGGAATGTTTTGCTCTCAAATAAACGAACTAGTTTCTATATATATATTTACGAGTTAGGAATGCCAGTAACTACCAGTAAATAAAGAAACATCCATTTGCCTTATGATAATGAATTACATAATAACAAGTATAATGCCCTCACTCAACATCCTCTGAGTGGAATTCGAGGGCATAATCCTAACAATCTCCCACTTGAACTCAATGCCACACCCTATGGTATCTAATACTCATGTTCTCCAGATGACGCTCCAAGCTAATCTGAGAAAGTGGCTTGGTCAGTGGATCAGCGACGTTGTCGGATAAGTCTACTCTATGCAACTCAATGTATCTCTTGTGAACAAATTCTCTTATGAGATGATACTTTCTCTCAATATGTTTTGAACCATTGTGAAACCTCGGCATATAAGCATGTGCTATTGCTCCATCGTTATCGCACAAAAATGAAAACAGACAGTGCAACACATGGTGTCACTTGAAGTTCACCCAGTAACTTCTAACTCCAAAAACCCTTCCTTAGAAACCTCCGAGGCTGCTCGATACTCAACCTGACTGGTGGAATCAGTAGTCGTGCTATGCTTGGCACTATGCCCAGTTACTGCTCCTTCATTAAGAGTAAAATTTAGCCAAAAATAGACATTGATTCGTCTTTCTGTCCTTGGAAGTCTAAATCAATGAAGCCCACCACATTCAGTTCTCCATCTCCATATTTAAGAACCAGATCTCGAGTCCTTCCAAAGTACTTGAGAACATTCTTTACAGCGGTCTAATGTTCCCCACCTGGGTTTGCCTGAAACCTACTTACCACGCTTCCAGCATGCATAATGTCAGGTCTTGTACACAACAAAGCATATATAAGTCTACCCACGGCCGGAGCATATGGTATATTACTCATTTCCTTTCGTTGTTCCTCACCTAGAGAACACATCTTCGAGGAGAGTTCTATTCCATGTCGCATCGGTAGGAACCCTCTTTTAGAATCATCCATCTTAAATCGCTTTAAGATTTTATCTATATAGAGGGCTTGTAAAAGACCTATCATTATCGCCGCTCTATCCCAGTAGAGTCGAATCCCAAGAATATAGGTTTCTTCTCCCAAGTCTTTCATGAAGAAATTACTCGAAAGCCAAGCTTTCACAGAACTGAGCATTTCCACATCATTTCCAATTAGTAGAATGTCATCTACATATAGTACTAAGAATGCAATCTTGCTCCCACTAACCCTCTTGTATACACAAGGTTCCTCTTCATTTTGCACGAAGTCAAACTCTATGACTGTCTCGTCAAAACGAAAGTCCCTACTACATGAAGACTATTATAGTCCATTTCATGGAGTCTACATCCACCATTGCTAGGTCATAGGTCATTGGGTCGGTATCTTGGCTATCACCTAGAACCTCATGGAGACCCAGCTCCTCCAAGTGTACAAGGCCATACCTCTCAGGTAAATTGTAACACCCCCAGAGCCATCCAGGAATATTATAGCGCCGTGGGCAGATGGAACCTAGAGGCTAAAAGACATTTTCACAATCATTTACAAACGTCCAAGAGGCTAAAGACAGTCTACCTTTTAAAAACATTCAAAGACTTAATAAAATCCGTTTAACAAAGCGTCGTAAAAATCTCATTTGAAACTACAAGGCCCGAGATGCCAAAACTCAACGGTTTAAAAACATACGTTAAGCTATCGCCATACGTCTGCAGAAAAAATAGTTTAGAAAATAATTTCCCAAAGTAGCTTAATTTACCCGATATCGAAAGGTCATTTAAAAAAAATACTCACGCAGCGGAAAAGACAAACAGATAAAAATACTCTAGCAGCGGAATACAACAACTGATCAGGAAACTCAATTCACGAATACATGCTCTATCCAGTATCCTCCGGGAAGCTCATCTCTTCACGACAACTACAAGCTCAATACCCAAAAACCTAAAAAGAAAGCCCACGACGGGGTCAGCCATAATATCCAACAATGATAACAATCACATCGCGTCAATAATTACATACCAGTGAAAATACTACATAAGAATACGACCAATATAATCTTACTGCCGTAACTGTACTTACTCGAATAATCCTCAATAAAATAACCACTATCATATTACCCATCTCGTAAACTCGATTAACCAATAAACTCAAACATAACATCTGTACTGTACCTCAAACAATACTCAAGTTTCTAAAGACATCATCATAACTCGCGATACGGAAATGTACAATCTCTGACCAATCCGACCCATCGGATAACATCAACAAATATCAAGACGATAATCGATTGTCCATCCAAAGACAAGAACCAAGAAGAAAAAGACAGAACATAAGTCGATCTACGCAATGCCATGATGAATCATGTTAGTCTAATCCGAGATCAGATCAGTACCGCATACGGACATGGTCGTAACACAAGACCTACAAATGCATGCTCGTATGACATCGTCAATGTGCTCACATCAATAGCAACAATGAATACTTATGGAAATCCGATGATTCAGCGCACACAGCATAGATCCTGATAGATCAACACGAGGTGGATAACCCATAATATACATATGCACAACAACATATGGGTAATCCGATGATCCAGCGTTCACTGCCTAGATCCCCAGATTATCTCATCGGACCAACATGAGGTGGATAAACCCGTCGATGATCCAACGCACGTGGCATAGATCCCAAGATGATCCCGTCAGATCAACACAAGGTGGACATACGACAACAATGCACATGCATATTGACAACAATACACAAATGCATGACAACAACAATACACAATGTATCACAATATGATCGACACAAAATGACAACAATTAATTGAGCATTTGCCCCGAGTCCTCCGAGAAATCTCGATGTATAAACCATCACCAACCATTATCCTCAATATTCGACGTTCCAAAATGTCACGGACGGTAGATAATTCATATCTTCGTCTTTATCACCATGTATCCTCGTTACCCAAGTATACCCATAACAAAAGTAAATCATATACATTATGATTTAAATTCCCAAAATCAAAACAACTTACAATTCCAAATCTCTTGTGTTCACAATTATAATCATTCTATATGAATTATAAGCGAATGAAAGCCGAAACTATTCATTAAATACTATAAGCGGTCAAGTAATAACTTGCCTCGATACCTGACACGATGATGAAGCCGTTACCAATTCCTTGCCGTCTACAAGCTCCTCGGCTCCCGACCAAAGCGATTCACGAACATTCTCGAACACGACCGCAACACACTTTCTATTCGACAATTATAACCAACGTTCAATGATCACAACCTATTGAAGTAATCAATTCACACATATTCGATAATAATCAATTCCCGATATAACCAATCAATCAAACTCAACGGCTCATTAATTCCTCATTCATATACAAGACCAAATAATCCAACTCAACAAATACGAACTCATATCTACAATACAAACTGCAACTCGATGATTATACTTAACAATCAATACAACCGATCAATAAACCGAACGGTTCCATAATATCCCGATTAAACATAAATCCGAACAACCCGAATCAATAAATCATGAATTCATAACCACGATACATTTCCATAATAAAAATTCCAATATGCATATTTATTTCCCAAGATTCTAATATGTTCTAATTATCTTAAATTCGAAGTACAGATATGTTCTTCTAAATAATTTTCGAACAAAGTAAAATAGATTTTCTGGGAACAAAGATTTGAACGTCACTGGATCTGATATTGTTTATACTCCTGACAGTTGATTTTAATTTAAATAGACTTTCTGTATAATCCAACCCTTCGGCCATTAAAGAGGGTTGGGATTTGGAGCCGAGGTGATAGATCCTCAATCGGATTTTGAATCTGAGGAGACACAGCACGTCAATGGCTCTCGAGGCAGGACCACCATGTCTTACATGACGATCCATGGTCTGCGAGACTGCAAGGCGGAGGTGTTGGTGCGGCGACTGGCACTGCCAGAAACTGTGTCGCTGGATAAAGTTTAAGCGTGCATCCTTGGAGCGGTGTACTGCCGGATATCTGGGACGCCCATGTTAGGGTACTAGCAGTGAGCTGACTGAAGCGGAAACAAGGCCAGATAAGGCAACCGGCGAGTGAGTCACGCGACCACAGACAATGGCGACTGGATCGGAAAAAAAAAAAAAAACTAGGTCTGATCGTGGGTTTTGGGCCAACAATTGACAATTAGATAACAACCTGAAAAAGTGTGCAATTTTTTGAAAAAACTAGTGCATGACCCGTGGAAATTTGATGGGAATAAATAGATGGTGGTTATAAAATCGAAATATTATGGAGAGGATTTAGAGAGAGAATAGAGAATGATTTCAAGTATATCTTTCATTAATAATGAAGTCGTATTTATATGAAAGCTTGGATAAGCGCGATCGTAATTACGTAATTACATCAGGCGTAATAGTCGTTCGCGTATTATAATACATTATTTTGTTACGCATTCACGAGTGATATCTTGACAATTCTTAACACTCATGAATCTTTATTCATAAATATTTGCCGAACTAGTATGAAGAAAAACCCAATGGGAGAAAAACTCTCAAACTTTTTGTATCGAAGCGTGTGACAATCGTATCACGTTGCATCATAACGTTGGTAGGAAACATATGTTAGATAAAACTTCAACAATCTGTAATCTCGTAAATTTGCTCCCCCTTATCTTGATAGTTCTTGTATGAGTTTTCTTGTGCCGTCTCAGTAAAACCGCATGGGACAAAATTGAGTGAATCTGTCATGTATATTATTCGTTGTTGGGGTATCCACGTGTTGCCTCATTAAAACCTTGTCAAGAAAACCCAGTGGGAAAAAAAAACTTGATCGAAGGAAAAAGAGTACAACTACCCCTTATGTTTTTAAATCTTTGAGGAATAAAATTGATCTTTAAAATTTTCCTCATTATGCCATGAATATACCTCGTTAAAACCTTATTAGGAAAAACCCAATGGGAAAAATCCTAATGTAGGGCAAAGAGTACAGTATTCATACTAATACGCCATTCAAGTTGCCTCGTTAAAAACCTTGCTAGGAAAACCCAATGGGACAAAACCTCAGTCAGGGGAAAAAAAGTGCAACGCATATTTTATAAATATATCCCAGACATTTCAATAATCCTCCAAGGATTAGTATGAGTATCGTATTCAATGCAATTTGTAATCTTGCACTCATATTCTTTGCAGTACGTTTCAAATCTCTTTGGAGATTCCATATTAGCTATGATTAAGCTGCCTCGTTAAAAATCTTGCCAGAAAAACCCAGTGGGATAAAACCCTAGTCAAGGAAAAGAGTACAACATACAATTCTCTTTCACAACACCTTATTTTGAGTGACTGCATGCACATAAATATGTTTAAAATCTCTTCAGGAGTTACTTTCAGTAAGCCCATATGTTTCATTTTATTATAAGGGCATATGTTTCAATTTCAATGGATTTCAATATCCTCATTTCAAATATCTATATTCCACGATCATGGATTTCAATAGCCTCATTTCATTTATAGCGCTATATTGTGTCGACAATTTCAACATTTATTTCCTGTAGCAACATAACTTGTCGAGATATCTCATTATCTTCCTTTATAGTTATGTCTATATACTTCAAAAGTATGTACCTCCTTTTATCATTTACTTTGATTTATATTCGGGAAATTATTATGTGTTTATCAAAGCAGTTGTAGTTGGTACCAAAGATTAATAATTTATCATGCATCTTTGAACTTCAAGTCTATATAGTTGTGAGGATATAGTGTGATGCATTTCACATAGTTCCAACTACTAATACTCCCCCTCATGCTAAGAGATTTCCTGAGCACCAAACTCATATGCCAGTACCTCAGTATTCATCTTCAGTCATGGGGGTTTGTATATTATGTTCTCGATATTGGCAGGAGGACTTCGAATAGTATGCCAATTAATATCCCACTTGTATGCGCATATCTTGATCCTTTCTGGGATCTATTCAAGTTTATTTGGGATATGTTACTAGCTTAATCTGATATGGAATAAATGCTCCAACCATGAGCAAATCATTTCGTAAATTTCCGATTACGAGTCATATACACATGTGACTATCTAGTGGATCCATAATATCTAGTAGTTCACATATAGAGGAAATGAGGCCATACTCCCCCTTAATATATTCCAAATTTAGGAATTCATTCCCAGTATTGGCTAGTAGTGATATTAATCGAGAACAAATATTTGAAGACATGATGTGTCTATATCAACATATAGATATTTTACCGACATATCACATCATCTTTCGGTGCCATTATTGCACATCATTATCAACATGGAGTCGCCGCTCCCACATGTCATATTATGTTTATTATTCAAATATAGAATTGTAGTTCATACGCTTTGGGATATGAACTATTGAAACGCGGAGTCAAATCTCATACACGTAATTTCAATCTATAAATAGATTAGAATTGTATTCACAATCACCCATATCGAGGGTTTGATTATCATAATGGATTCAATGCTTTCTAGTCTTCACAAATATTATCCGTGAATATCATAAAAAGAGTTTATCGAGCTCGACTCGAAAGATATTCGATGGTTGATCGAAGCACAAGTTCGATTATCTGGCGAATTTTCAAATTCATTTAAGTACATGCCAGGTACAAAAGATTAGGTGGATGCTATAAATATGCTCGGTGGACATGTGACACACAGTGCAAATTGGTGGGGTTTGTATCCAAAAATCGAGAAGACAAAATCACATTTATCAAGGATGGATTGAGTAAGGAATCTATGGATCACGATATCCAACCGATTCTTGATACACATCCTAGTGGATACGTTCATCGTGAACTATTGGCTTTGTGGACACAATTTAAGGATGAACTGGAACGCTATAGTTGTTGTGTCAAGATTTAACACCTTCCGACCGGCGATCGACTAGGAGGACGGGCGACCGAGTCACTGCCGAGCGACCAAGGCAAGTCTGCCGACCAGCAACCTGGCGACCGAGCCTTAACCCAGCGGACATGCTAGGCAGCGGCCAGAAGGGCCGGGGCGAATCCGGTGCGAGCGATCGACATCAAGACGATCGCCTCTCAGTACTCGACGATCGACCCTTGGCGATCGACCGACTCTCGGCACCTGGCGATCTACCCTTGGCGACCGACCCCTTGGCGACCTCCATCCACTGGCCGATGGCGGCCTCCGAAGACCATCCAGGGACGACCGCCTCATGTCGATCACCACCGATGGACATCCAGTCGGCAAAGGCCGAGCACCAGGACTGGCACCATGTGCAAAGGCCGGACAAGATCCGCGAATCCCGGGCCATTGACCACAATCGTGATTCCCTCCACCGGCACCCGGCCAAAGCTTGTCGGTAGGGCCACATGTTGGCCCGACTCGGACACGTGATGGCTCCTTATTGGACCGCCAGTGGCGCCCGGCCACGCATTGGACTTTATTCGACAGCGGCATCTTCCTTGGACTTTAGCTTTGTGCCGAGATCGCCCCATTAAAGTATTGGCCGTGACGATCGGCGAGAATATTAAAATGGCCGTGACGTCAGCGACAAAGGACAGGACCCATTGTCCCTATATAAGCAAGCGGCACTGCACTTGTATTTTCCACAGGCAATCTCACGATTCAAGCACTCAATACGAAACAATATACGACTCTTGGCTAACATCCAACTCTTGGCAACACTTTCTTTCGGTCTTACTTCTCCCGGCCTTTTCTCCTCGATTTAAGCGGGACGAAGAACACCTAGCTTCGCTCAAGAGCCGGATCAACGAGTCTTTTACACTCATTGTATTTAGATTTCTCTAATTAATACTTGTATCCACGAATATTTGTATTAATAACATCTCGCGAGAGCATTCAAGCCCGGCCTAACAAACCCGGCAAATCTTGTATTATTTACCTTCTCTCGGAAGTGCTCCGCATTTGTTTGTTGTCCGTCTTCCAAGTATTAATCTTCGGATAAATATTTTGGGCAACAACAATTGGCGCTAGAAGAAGGGGATCCAACCCTCAAATTTTTACACCTACCGTCCCGAAGAACACTCACTGTTCTCGGCGGATATTTGAAGTGACACTCACCGCACTTCAAAAGAAATCCTTCAAAAACATGTCTTCCGCATCCGCGTCGAAGAAAGCCGGCACCGGTGGCACCCTGCCCCGGTCGAGCGCGGCCGATGGTGGAAGGTAGCGCCGCCGGAGGCGCTTCGACCACGTCCGGGAAGGCGGCCCGAGCCTCTCGCTCGACGGTTCGAACCAAGGAACAGATCGAAGGGGCCTTGGCCGTCCTACAGGAGCGACGGACTGCTCTCGACGCGCCTCCAGCTACCGCCCCCCCGGTCTCTCGCCGGAAGTTCAAGCGGAAGCTTAAGGCACTACTGGCCGAGCAAGTGCCAGGAGGCTCGCCGCAAGAAGAGGCGCTCGCAGAGGCACGTCATCTTCGATCGCACAGGCGCCGACCCGACCTGGCGACCGGGGCAGTCCGGCCCCAGCTACGAGACGACGGAGTTGGTGTCCATCACCAGGAGCTCGGCCTACCCGGCTCCCACAAGACGATCCAGCCGCCTGGCTCCCACTCGCCGAATTCCCGAGGTCGGCAGCAGCAGGGTCCGGAGATCGGTACACGATCGCCTCGGCCCCCGCTCCCAAAGCCGGTCCATAGCGGTAGAGCCGCGGCGATCGCGCAATGCAACGCGTCAGTTGACGACATGAAGGCGCTCCTGCAATCCGGGGCAAGCGCCACCGGGACGATCGCCCCGCGCCGGCGAGCCGCTCGCGATCGACATCGAGCTCGCCCGGTGCGGCACACGATCGCCCCTCCTAAGACACCGTGTACCAAGGGCGATCGGACCCCGTGCACACTGCACAAGTTCAACATCTACATGACCGGGTGTGGGGCATCGGACGCGACCAGTGCCGAATGTTCCCTCGACACTAGACGACCTCGCCCACCGGTGGTACACCTCATTGCCACCTCGGTCCATAGGCTCCTTTAACGAGTGGCGCACGTCTTCACGGAATACTTCGCCACGGGGCCGCTCGGCCGGAAGGTCCCCATCGCATGTGGCGGATCGTGCAAGGAGAACAGAGTCCGACTCGGACTACATCGGCCGGGTTGACATGATCATCCTCAACGGCGAGCCCGTAGCGATGAGACCGCCTCTACGCGGTCCTAAGAGGTTTTCGGGGCTTCGCCTATGTTCGGGCATCTCACGAAGACCCTACCGACGACCTACGCGGCCTTCCGGCCGAGCCGCAGACTTCTGTCGTGCAAAGGCTTCTTCTTGGCCTAGAGTAGAACGATCGGCACCGCGCGACGACCTCCGGCCTCCCGGCCACGATCGCTACTACCCAGAGCCGGAGGACTCGATCACCGCCTCTGATCCATTCTAACATGAGCGACTAGCCGCCGCCCGATCGCCAATTTCGACCTACGAATGAAGCGATCGGCCGCAACGGCGATCGCCCGATTTCCGGCAGATCGCAACATCATCAGCGGCCGGTGGACACGATCGCCATCTACCGGCCAGATATAACATGACGGACTAAGGCCTAAGATCGCTCCACCGCGCATCATAAAGCCATGGCCACTGGCGTCGATGGAACCGCCGCCGGCCATGCAAGGTCCTTTCGGCCGAGATCGCCGCCTTCGTTTAAATACGAGGCCGGCGTAGTCGGAGGGCCCTCCAACATTAATCAGTGGACTCATTCCACAAACCCGTCTCAACGTACACCGTCGAGGTCGGCCATCTCCATGGCTGGCCGAGGTGGAAGCAGAGCTAACAAGCCGCGGGCGTGGAGTTGATTCATCCGACGCCGCCCGCGCAAGGACTCCTCTAGGACCGAGACCGCACGCCTTTCGTTTAAAAACAAGGCGGCGCGCACTAACGAGGACCCTCATAATAAAGTGAGTCACGAGGCACTCATTGTCTTCGCGCACCAAGACACGGTCATGGGGTCGGTCCATCGATCTCCGCGACCGTGCACGATTCCTCAAGCAAGCGAAACCACCAAGTTTCCATGGGGATCGGCCAATGTTGTTTTT
Source organism: Orobanche coerulescens (assembly GCA_033398695.1). Classification (NCBI taxonomy): domain Eukaryota; kingdom Viridiplantae; phylum Streptophyta; class Magnoliopsida; order Lamiales; family Orobanchaceae; genus Orobanche; species Orobanche coerulescens. The sequence continues at coordinate 79,069,025 of CM065818.1, read as the reverse complement.
GCGGTACAAGACCGAAAGATAGCTAAGCCAATCGACCATGATTAAGCCCAAGTCCGAGTCCTAAGTCATTTCGGATCGCCGTCCTCATCCGGACACGATCGCGGCAAGAACCACCTCGCCCCATGTCTTCAACATAGGAGCAAGGCAGGGGGCAATTGTTGTGTCAAGATTTAACACCTTCCGACCGGCGATCGACTAGGAGGACGGGCGGCCGAGTCACCGCGAGCGACCAAGGCAAGTCTGCCGACCGGCAACACAGCGGCCGAGCCTTAACCCGGCGGACATGCTAGATCAAGGCCAAGAAGGGCCCGGGGCGAATCCGGTGCCGGCGATCGACATCAAGGCGATCGCCTCTCGGTACTCGACGATCGACCCTTGGCGATCGACCGACTCTCGGCACTGGCGATCTACCCTTGGCGGCCACCCTTGGCGACCTCCATCCACTGGCCGATGGCGGCCTCGAAGACCATCCAGGACGACCGCCTCATGTCGATCACCACCGATGGACATCCGGTCGGCAAAGGCCGAGCACCGGGGCGGCACCATGTGCAAAGGCCGGGACAAGATCCGCGAATCCGGGCCATTGACCACAATCGTGATTCCCTCCACCCGGTAGACGGGCCGAAAGCTTGTCGGTAGGGCCACATGTTGCCCGACTCCGGACACGTGATGGCTCCTTATTGACCGCCACGGTGGCGCCACCACTGCATTGGACTTTATTCGGACAAACAAGATCTTCCTTGGACTTTAGCTTGATGCCTGTGAGATCGCCCCATTAAAGTATTGGCGTGACGATCGGCGAGAATATTAAAATGGCTTGCAGCGATCGGCAAAAAAGGACAGGACCCTATTGTCCCTATATAAGCAAGGCACTGCACTTGTATTTTCCACAGGCAATCTCACGATTCAAGCACTCAATACGAAACAATATACGACTCTTGGCTAACATCCAACTCTTGGCAACAGACTTTCTTTCGGTCTTACTTCTCCCGGCCTTTTCTCCTCGAGCGATTACGGCGGACGAAGAACACCTAGCTTCGCTCAAGAGCCGGATCAACGAGTCTTTTACACTCATTGTATTTAGATTTCTCTAATTAATACTTGTATCCACGAATATTTGTATTAATAACATCTCGCGAGAGCATTCAAGCCCGGGCCTAACAAACCCGGCAAATCTTGTATTATTTACCTTCTCTCGGAAGTGCTCCCGCATTTGTTTGTTGTCCGTCTTCCAGCAGTATTAATCTTCGGATAAATATTTTGGGCAACAACAATAGTCATGAAAAATTAGTTTCAAAAGATCCAGTTTGTAAGTCCGTTCTGTCAAAGTTGGTATAAGGTAAATAGCAAAATAATGCTAGTTTATGAATATTGTTCTTCAATATTTAAATTTCTCAGCTGCCGATAGATAACGTCATCATTGTAAAATATAATATCATATCTTTTGTTTTCTTCTGCAATTTTGTCAAAAAGAAAATAGTAAAAGCAGTGACTTATCTGGTGCTCATTTTTCAATGAAAATAGTGAAGTCATTTGTCTTCTAGTAAGGAGTTTGTTCTTTAAATTTGGGATCCACAAATCAGAAATTGTATATCTCATAAAAGTACTTTGAAAATCTAGTATAGAGAGATGGAGTTCTCAGAATCCTCATAAAGATCTCATACAATTAAAACTATATATATTTTAGGTGGATCCAAACTGATAGGTCATATCCAGCATATAGATATGTCGTATCAGTTCGTAAAAGAATTATGAAAACACAAAATCGATATATTGTATGGTGGGAGTAATCATAGATTTTTGGGTTGCCTTTTAGAGGCTGCACATAATGGGAAAATAAGAGTAACAAGTGCATTGCACTTCCCCACAGTTAGAACCAGTGGTATAGGAGGTTCAACTGGGTTGATGCTTCAAGCACAGTCTGTGCATAATGATATGATGTATATGGTGAATAATAGTGATGCCTTTATTGTACTTTCAGGTGGCTATGACACACTCAATGAGATATTCAATATCACGTCATGGGCTGAGCGGGACTTCCATACCAAACCTATAGGTTTGTTGAATATAATAATTTCTGCAACGATTTGCTTGCCTTTCTGGATCAAGGAGTAGATCACAAGTTTATCTCTCAGCCATCAAGAGATATTATTATATGTGCTGATACAGTTGTTGATCTATTTATAAAGTTTCAATCATATAGTAGAGTTAAGAATTTGGAAGTCAAAGCCCATCAACCACAAACTATTGGCGCCAAACGAAAAAGAAGTTTAGATCCTTTAGATCTTTCATTATGAACCCTAATGCCAGGGGGTGGCAGAGTTACGGATTTTTATACTCTCAAAACGCACCCCTTTTTATGGGTTTCATATGTATTCTCCTTTTCGCATATTGTCGAGTGTTTATTATCTTTTTGGCTAGTTTCAATATTTTCCACTTCGACTGTTTTGTGCTTCTTCCAACAATAATATGACCACCTTTTGCCTTTATGCAAATACACTATTCTCACGAATATGTGACATATGATTCTCCATGAGCATTGTCATATCAATATGATTTCATACGATCTCACCACGAGATATAATCAACATGAGATTTATTGAGCAATTGTTTTTTGGTGATAGTTTTTCATATCACTTGTCAGATGATCCCACATGGGATTTTCTTTAATTTGATCGATTATAACTTGTGGTATCATTTGCTCAATTTTCTCCATCTGCATTTAATAATCGTGGAGATCGGATATTAGTTCTATCAACTGCTTCTTTTTTCGAGAGCATGATTTGAATCATTGATCAACTACTTCTTCAGAGTAGAATTTATTTTTATCAAATGCTTATTCGAGAGTAGGATTTAGATAACCGATCAACTACTTCTACAGAGTAGGATTTATATTTATCAACTGCTTCTTCGAGAGCAGGATTTAGATAATCGATCAATTACTTCTCCAGAGTAGGATTTATATTTATCAACTGCTTCTTCGAGAGCAAGATTTAGATAATCGATCAACTACTTTTCCAGAGTAGGATTTATATTTATCAACTGCTTCTTCGAGAGCAGGATTTAGATAATCATTTATGTGGTATAACCAACCATGTTAGGAAAAACAAACACCCTGTATCGATTCAGCCGGGATACCCGATCCCTGTATCGATTGTTATTTGTTATTGAGAAGGTTTTGACATATATGCCAAATACAGTAAAGGAAAACTGTATCGAGGATTCAAGGATTCATCATGTATCGAAGACCTGCCTCGAATCAGCATAAGTGAAGCTCGTCAGTACAGCAAGAAGACTTGTAAAAAGATCAAGTATGGAAACTGTCTCGATGCTCTAAATACAGTCATCTTCCATACAGTTCACAAAAGGACAAGAAAGAACACAAGTCAAGTTCCGTTGAACAAAGAAGTATTTAAATACTCAAGGATAAAGTATTTAAATACTTTCGATCTTGAATCTTGAGAATCCCGCGAAATCCGGATCATGTCATATTCCGTTGAAGGAAATCTTATTCAAACGGACATCTCAACGGATACTTTCTTGAGGCTATTTATATCATTGAAGACATTGAAGATCAGTTACTTACGAAATCTACTGAAGTAACCCAACTCTCAAAGCTATCAAAGTTATCATCTGAGCAAACATATCTCCAAAGCATATCGTAAGTTAGAACGAAAGAGATATACAGTGCTCAAACATCAAGAACAGCTATCATCAGATCTTGATATTCAAAGCTGCTGTTCTTACCTGGTTACCTAACCTTTTACCTCGTAAAACCGAGCTCAGGTGAACTCAACAAGTTATTCGACTGTGTGGGACGAATAAGGACGAAGCTTTGGAACTGTGTGTGAAGAAGCTAGTCAAGAAGGAAGCTTTAACCAATCTGGTGAGCGGTTGAAAGTGACATTCTTTGTATCAATGCTGTGAACGATACAAGGATAGGTTTGTTTATAATTACGTAGTTGTGTATGCGATAATTATATAATAAACTTTTACTCCTGTGTGGAGGACCGGTGGACGTAGAGGGGTTTACCTCGAACCACTTAAATTATGTGTCATTTACCTTCACTTTCTTGTTTGAAATTACCGTGATATATTAAGTATACACCAAATACTTTGTTCTTTGTATCACGGCAACTAATCGTATCCAAGACTTCCGCTACGCACTCGATTTAGATTCCATACGGTTTGTTGTTTAAACGATTTTCCAAATCAGATCCAAGATACTTAAGTGGCCAACAAGTGGTAATCGGAGCGGTTGATTCTAAAAAGAATCACGTATTTCTTTTCACCGAATCGATTCAAATCACTTATTTTCAAAACAGCTTTCTTTCATTCCTATATTATCGGTATGGATACTTCTATGATTAACAAAGTCCCTATGTTCTCTATTAACGAATTTGACGATCGGAGAATTAGAATGGAAGCTCATCTTGCGAATGCACGAAGAGATGATTTTTGTTATACAGATGGTCCGATCAAGATTATGAAGGTCAATCCGGCCCAAGGATTGAGGGCCAAGCCCATCTTTGAAATGCTCGAGAAGGAACGCGAGCAATGGACAACCGATGAAAGGAAGCGAGCCAATCTAGACAACGTGGCTAAGAACGCATTATTTGTCACTCTTGACAAAGGCACGTTCTCAAAGGTAAAGAGCTGCAAAACAGCCAAAGAAATCTGGGATAAACTCAAGTTAATTTGTGAGGGAACTGAGCTCTCAAAAGAAAACAAGATTTCAAAACTTACTGAGCAATTTGAATCTTTTGAAATGAAACCAACGGAAACACTTGAGGAACTTGACCTCAGATTTACTGGTATTGTTGGTGAACTTGAAGCGTTGGGCAAGATTTACACCCAAAAGGAGAAGAACTTAAAAATTTTCAGATCTCTCCCAGCCCGATGGGACATTAAGACCACAGCTATGCGTGTATCATGTAATCTTAATGAAATATCCACTTTTGATCTCTTCTCTGACCTTAAAGCTTTTGAGTATGACATTGACAGAAGAGAAAAAGCTGAAGAATCTCCTTCAAAGGTCACAGCTCTCGCCGCTGTATCGAACCGTCGACACAGCATGCCTAGCTCGTCAAAACCCGGTCACAAGAGCGCTGACAGTGACGACGACATTCTGTCACAAGATGAAATGGCGCTTCTAATGCATAAATTCAAAAAGTTCATTAAACAGTCTGGAAAGACTCCCTACAGGCCCAAACCTGTCAACAAGGTAAGTACCGAAACATCATCCGGTGATGCTAACCTGTGTTATAACTGCAGGAAACCAGGCCATTATGCAAACAAATGTCCTCATCCCAAAGTCCAAAGGTTGCCGGAGGCCGAGCAACAAGAGCGAGATGAAAGAAGACGTGCTTGGAAAGACAAGCTCAAGGCCCTGATTGGAGAATCAGAAGCCTCCCCCACACCATCCAAATCCGCAGAATGTCTTCAGGTGGTCACTGAGAGTGATTCATCTGACGATGAGTTCGATGATAAAGCATACATGTGCTTTATGGCCAAAGATGTTCCAGAAGGTGAAGACAGCGACGATGAGGTAAGTTCAACCTCAGTTGTTCCACCTAATGCATCTCATACTTTCGAAAATATGATGAATGAATTCAAAAACATTCAAAAAGCCCATGAGACTCTAAAAACTGAGAATATACAGCTTCAATTAACAAATCTAGAGCTGAAAGATGAAAATGACTTGCTGAAAATAAATTATGAAAATATGTCTCTTGATTGTGAAACCAGCAAGGTCGATTTCGAAAAACTCATGGAGAGCAATCATCAACTTGCTCATGAACTAAATGAGGTTAAAACCCATAATGAGAGCAAGACAAATGATTTGGTTCTACTACAAACCAAAATTACAACTCTCGAGAAGCGAGAAAATGAACTTGAGACCATTCTGAAGTCTTTTGAAAAATCGTCCAAAAGAATGGAAGAAATTCTGAGCACTGGGCAACATGCTCATGATAAAAGTGGCTTAGGATACAGCTCATGTTCGAATAAAGGTAAAACTAGTACTGTGTTCGTCAAGAGTGTGGAACACATTCCTGAATCAGAAGATACTCCTAGTCCTATAAAGGAACTCTGCATCGAGAAAACCGAAGGCCGCCATTCCGCCTCCACAACTCTACTATTCAAACAGTGGAACCAACAACCACTCGAAGGCGTAATCTAAAGCATGCTCCACAAGCATATCATCAAAGCCGATCATTCGTAAAGAAGACGGTATTCCAACCACCAAAGGCACTGCACAACAAGACTCAAGGTGCACCTAGGTATTGGATACAGGAGCCCCGTTATCCCTCAAGACAGCAGATGCCATTTCAGTATCAACAACAGCATTGGGAATCCAACTGGAGACCCAGAAGACAAGCTGTTAGGCCTAAGAAAATGGCTCCACCTCCTAGACGGCACTCGTACTGGAATAATAATAATAACCCTGATTTTTACATGCATAATAATTATCATGATTATAACAACTACGGATATGCCCCCCGTAGATACCGCAATACAGTACCGAATACATCCTACAGTAAACCAATTGCTGTCAGGAAAATCTGGGTACCTAAAGGAACTAACATATATGGACCCAAAAATCAAAGGGGACCTAAATCTACCTAATTTCTTTGTTACAGGACATCTTAGAGGAGGATACCTGGTACTTCGATAGTGGATGCTCTCGTCACATGACCGGAGATAGGAGCAAGCTATCCGATTTTGTAGAAGGTCGCGGTCCAAAAGTTCGCTTCGGTGATAAATCTAAAGGAAGAACAAGAGGGAAAGGAAACCTACTTGTCGGGAAATTCAAAGTCACCGATGTTGCATATGTTGAAGGCTTACAGTATATTCTACTTAGTATTAGCTTGATTACGTGATAAACGGTTCTCGGTGAAGTTCTATATAGATCGTCAGAGAGTCAAGAACACCCAATCCATGGAAGTTGTGCTTACAGGAAGCTGATCATGTAATTTGTTCTTTGCTGACTGGAAGCCTATGATCTACTCATTTACTTGTTTTGTTGCAAAAGGCTGTGCAGATCTTTGGTGGCTATGTCACAAGAAGATGTCTCACGTCAACTTCAAGACGATCAACAAGCTTTCAAGACAGGTATGGTAAGAGGTTTGCCGATGTGTCATTCAAGAAGGACGTCTGCGGACCATGCCAAAAAGGCAAGCAAATCAAGTCAACCACGAAGAGCAAATCCTACCTTTCAACCCAAAGAGTATTGGAAATGCTACACATGGATCTCTACGGTCTGTAGACCCAGTAAGTTTGGGAGGTAAGAAATATTGTATGGTTGTTGTTGATGATTATTCCGTATGCTTGGACGATCTTTCTTAGCAAGAAGAAGGAAACAACATCAAGGCCCCGAGCTCCCGAGAAAGTTGCGAGAATGAAAAAGCATCGAGTATCGTGTGCATTCGTTCCGACAGAGGTACCGAATTTACTAACCGTTTCATAGAACAATACATTCGGAGAATGGCATACAAAGACGAGTACTCACCGCCGTACACCTCAACAAAATGGTGTTGCCGAGCGAAAGAATAGGGCGTTGAAAGATGCAACAAGGACAAAGATTGCCTAAAGAAAATTGCCGCTGCTTCGGGGTGAAGCAACCAATACGACGTGCTACACTCAAAACCGTTTGTATCGTCAACAAGCACCACAACAAAACGACTACGAGGTATGGAACAACAAAACTCCATTAGTTTCGTATTTTCACATTTTGGATGCGTGTTATGTATTGAACAATGGGAAGGACCAACTTAGAACCTTTGATGAAAAATCGGATGAAGGAATATTCGTAGGATACTCCTCCGTCAAAGAAAGCTTTGAATCTTTAATAAAAGGAGGTGACGATCGAGGAATCGATTCATGTAGTGTTCGACGAACCACACCATGACCCTACGGGAGTAGATGATATCACTCGGGACATTCACCATCTATCTATCTTGGATCCACCTACACCCATTGAACTCGTAGTTGATTTAGAAATCAACCCCGCACTGTAAGAATCGATGTGGATGAAGCCGACTGCATGTCAAGCCGTACCCACGAAACTTTCGATACAAGACGGATCCTGAACTAGAACCCGACCGAAGATGGTTGAGAGATCACCCGCAAGAGCTGATCATTGGAAACATTAATGCGGTGTTTCTACTCGTAGGAGAATACAGTACACAAGGAAATGCACTTTGTGCACAAGAAGAATCTAATCTTTGAAGTCTCACAGTTTCTGAATGGAAATCTCAATCCGAACTTAGGAGACTCAATATGTGCACTATCGCCGTATTCTTAGCCCGGTCCAACTGTTTCGACCATAGACGCTCTTAACATCTCTCATTGGATAACATCTATGGAAGAAGAGCTTAACGGTTTTGAAAGAAACAATGTATGGTATCTTGTACCCAGACCGACACACCAATCGGTTATAGGAACCAAATGGGTATTTGAAACAAAAAGGATGGAAATGGACTTATCATAAGAAACAAATCCACTAGTAGCACAAGGCTATTGTCGGGAAGAAGGAATCGACTATGATGAAACCTTCGCCTGTAGCGAGACTAGAAGCCATTAGGATATTTTTAGCCTTTGCCGCCCATAAGAGTTTTATCGTATACCAAATGGACGTCAAGAGTGCTTTCTGAATGGAGAGCTTTAAGAAGTTTATGTTGAACAACCACCGTGGTTTGCCAACACAGACGGTATCGATCTAGTTTACGAGGCTAAGGAAAGCCCCATGCGGACTTAAACACGCCCTAGAGCACAGTACGAAACCCCGTCCCAAAGATCTAACCAACAACGGATTTGAGAAAGGTGTCACGACAAAACCTTGTTCAAGATACAGAAGGTGATGACCTTCTAATGGTACAAATTTATGTCGATGATATTATTTTTGGTTCAACTAACCTTGCTCTATGTCGAGGTTCTCACATCTCATGCAAAGCAAATTTGAAATGAGTATGATGGGGAACTTAGTTATTTCCTAGGTTTGCGAGATAAAGCGGATGCCTACAGTATATTCATCAACCAGAGAAATACGGCAAGGAGCTTCTCAACAAATTTGGAATGAACACTTCCAAATCCTCGCCAACCCCCATGAGCACTTCCGTGCAAATTAGTCTTGATGAAGCCGGAAAGCCGTTTGACCAATCACTCTACAGAAGCTCATTGGTTCGCTCCTGTACCTAACGGCTAGCAGGCCCGATATCGATTCTTTGTTGGAGTGTGTGCGAGATACCAAGTTGCACCTAAGGAATCACACTTCAATACAGGCTAAACGAATCACGAAATACGTTAAAGGAACAGTCGATGCGGATTGTGGTATCCTAAGGAAGGCGGATTCGATTTAGTTGGATACAAATGACTGATCTCGAGGTCGCAAGCTAGAAAGGAAGAGTACAAGCGGAACTTGTCACTTTCTCGGACCTAGACTCGTATCTTGGTTCAAGAAGAAGCAATTGGCTAACTCTCTTTCCACTTTGAATCAGTACTATGTTTGGTAGGCTGCCGTATGCGAATCCTTTGGATGCGGCAACAAGCCGGATTATGGAATCGATGCTAGAGAGACTCCAATCATGTGTGATAGCACGAGTGCAATTGCAATCACACACAATCCTGTTTTGCACTCGCGCACTAAACATATCAACATGAAGCATCATTTCATCAGGAATCATGTCGAGAACAAGGATGTTCGCCTGGAAAAAGTCCATACAGACATCCAGCTGGCCGACATTTTCACCAAGCCTCTCGACACAGCAAGATTCAACATGCTAAGAACAGAATTGGGAATACTGCAGCCAGACTCCCTGTAAGTAAATTTACTGCTTTTACTCAACAATTGAGGGGGAATGCTGTAAGACCCGTGAATACAGTATCCAACATTAATTATCTGTACACTCAGAATCATCAATACAGTACTGTAGCGAACGAAGGCATATGAATCCTACAGCTGATGTGTGCAATAATTAAGGGGGAATACTGTAGGACCCATGAATACAGCATTAATCCAAATATTGCTGTATGGAATTTAAAACCTATTAGTACCTTTTTAAGGGGGAACGCTGTATCGACGCGGAGAACAGCACATACTATAGGATTTCGATTCAGTATATAATATAATATTATTTCCTTTTTAAAATAATTTTTGTCCACGTGCCCTGTTTTATGTCAAACGTCATGTTCATTAAATGCCTTACACGACATCTGGACAACTGAATCTCAAAAGCCGCGATGTTTTTAAATTGTTTATTATTTTTAAATCGCCGTTTTAGGCATTTAGGGTAATCAACCTATGTCAGAAGTGGGACCCGCTGTATTTTAAAACCTTTTTAATGGATTAGCGTACCAGTTACATTAAATCCATCCTGACCGTCGATTTCAAAACCGGTTCCCATCCCTTAAAATCTGACCATTCGTACTCTGCAAAACCCTATTTCGCCGCCCAAGTATAAAAGGACTGTATCTGCCATTAGAGACTCTTTACGCCCAGGGAGGACATGTTGCTGACATCACCGCAACAGTCCAAGGAGTGCAAGTCTACATCAATAGCGACCTACTTCAGAAAATCTACAGGCTGCCCGCCGACGGCCTGACCATGGACCAGCTTGAGACGTTTGGGTCTCAAGAGCTGATTACCAAGTTTTATGGACTATTTACCGGGTCCAAAGTGGTTGATATGGTGACAACCACGTGCCACAAGAAAAATTTTCTTCTTCATTTCGTTTATCTCCACGATTTCTGTTCCAGGATCATTGAAAATCGAACCGGTGCGTTCGAGATGTGCACGAATCTAAGGTTCAGAATGATGGTCGCCATTTTGACCTGTGAAAAGGTCAACTGGTGTCAAATCATTTTGAAACGACTTCAGGAAGAGGCTGAAGCCCAAGCCACCTCTCCACCCAGAAAAGACGAAGGGCCATCAACCCAAGCTAATCCACTTTCGCCACAGCCGGAGAACATTCCCGAACAGGAGGAATCAGTCCCTCCAGTCGAGGAAAATCAAGAAATTTTGGAACAGGCACCCGAGCCTGTTGCGACCAAAGAAGCCAGTCCTACAACCCAACAGGAGGATTCAGTCCCTCCTGCATCCATGTCTGCCGAAGAACCTTCGCCACAGGATGCTTCAGAACCAACTGTCGCCATTCCACAAGAAGCTACTCCCGCCCCTGCAACCTTGGAATCCGAGGACGGTAACGAACCTGAGGATATCCAACTTACTTCACGTCCATCCGTGAACGTAAGAAGGTTAAACGGTGCTGAAGACTTCGCCCAGCCTGACTCTCCTATCTCTGCTGCACGCAAAGAGCGCCTGCAAGCTCTTGGCCTTGATCAGATTTATCGAAGATGCGCTAACGCTCTCTCTTAGTAGAAAAGGCATCGAATCGATGCACACCTCTGATTGAAGAAATGACAACTCTTCAACACGAAGTATCTCGAGTTGTCGACGCATTCATCATCTTGCCGAAGTGTTCAAGCAAGCCTTGAAGATTATGGAAGATAAACAAGCGCAATCAGCCAAGGAGGAAGCTTCAAAGACAAGAATTGCTGAAGCCAAGACCGCTGTGCAATGATAGAGAACGACTCTCCATTGCGTGCGCACGACAAATCCATTCAAGAGATGTCGCAGACTCTTTCCTCCCTCGTTGAAAGAATAAACAAGATCGAGACCAAACAGACGCCGCTCTTGAAATCCTGCAAAGTCTTGATGAGGCCAAAAAGGGGGAAGAGGCTCGAGAAGCTGCAAGGAGAATAAGGCGCAACAGAAAGGGAATTTGAGGCCGCTCAGAGCAGTATAGCCGCCGAATTGAACAAGCTAGCACCTCAACCCCAAAGCTTTAGAATTTCGGGCTCCGGACTGAATTCCATGACCCAAATGTCCCTTGGCAAAATCTTGTTCAAAGACCTTCGAAATACGTCTGCCGACCAACCGCAACCCAACCGCCGAAGAAGTGAAGCCTTTGGAGGAAGAATGAACTGATGAGATATTTTGTCAGACTCATCAGGGAATCCGCCATCTTCAAAAATTATAAAACGTTGGCGGAAGCAGTAGATAAGTTTTCAAAGATGCTAGAAGAAGGTAAGCTCCCTCTCCAAATCGAGATGAAATCAAAACATAGAAGAGGAGATCGGGTCACCCATCCAGAAGATTGGATACTTGCCTTTGATCGTTCATATGAAGGAAGAGCAATTTACCAGGAACGAGGCAATGATTCACTTCAAAACTGGTGGCGCGGCACCGAGAATGAGCCAGGAAGAAGACCATGGAGGCATGCGGATCAAAGATAAAGAGCTGAAATTTATGTATATTATTTTTGTTTTTGTAATTTCTATTCAACACAGCAAACCTTGTACTCAATCTTTTTGAATATCAATAAAATAGTTTGTTTGTCTTGAAAGATTACAACTCGTAATCTACTGTGTTTATGTATGATTACTTAAATTGTTTGATAGGAATCTCAAGTTAGATAAACTTGATTGAAAAATAAGCTGTACGAACTAGTCTACGAGCAGTTCATAGTTTCAGTTGTAAACTTAGAATACATTGTAAGATTGTGCCTGCGCGCCAATCATAGGCTTAAGTTGTAATAAAACTCAAATCAGATCGAACGTGCTGCGAAAGCGATTCATTATTGTAGACTAAGTCACTAAGTCAGACCTATTGACAAGAGACCAAGAAATCTGCCAGAAGTCATCGAAGAAGAATGCTTCATGAAGAAGGTTTTGGCATCATCAAGAAGACTCGAAGAGTTTAAGTTAAGACTTGGCAAATTATCAAAAAGGGGGAAATTGTTAGGAAAAACAAACACCCTGTATCGATTCAGCCGGGATACCCGATCCTCAGACGATTGTTATTTGTTATTGAGAAGGTTTTGACATATATGCCAAATACAGTAAAGGAAAACTGTATCGAGGATTCAAGGATTCATCATGTATCGAAGACCTGCCTCGAATCAGCATAAGTGAAGCTCGTCAGTACAGCAAGAATTTTATTCTCGACGGGAAAGAAACAGGTCACTAAGCTTTCCAACTCCACTACTACCCTGACTCCGTGTTGGTGGAGACGTAGGCCTGATTTGGATGATCCGATCTGTGTGAGTTTTAGGCGATTCAATTATCCCGATGGTGGCGATCGTTTTTCAACGGGAAGAAGCTAGGGTTTCAGAAAATATATTTCTATTCTCCTTTTTTTCTTGAAAACTCTTTACTAAGGATTAGAACATTCGTGCTGATAACGTGTTATAAAATCGAAATATTATAGAGAGGATTTAGAGAGAGAATAGAGAGAATGATTCTGAAGTATATCTTTTATTAATAACTGAAGTCCTATTTATAGGAAAACTTCAGATGGCACAATCGTAATTACATAATTACATCAGGGGCATAATAGTCATTCACATATTATAATACATTATCTTGTTACGCATTACGAGAAGTGATATACTTCAACAATTCTTAACAATGGTGATTTTATTAAATAAAAATATATTTAAATGTGAACAATAATGAATAATTTCATAAAAATATACATCACAATTCGTCGAAAATTTCTTTATAGACATCATTGATGTCGTGTCATGCATCTGACCCTCTTTTTGGCAAATTAAAACTTTAAGGCCTTTCCTGCTTGTGACTCGGGATAAAACAACGTACAACTGATCATGACTGAAAATGCGAGTTTGGGGAGGTAAAGTTCTATAATATTGGATATTATATTTATTAAGAAGTTGAATAATGAGTAATATATAATATATGATATTATATATATATATATTATATTATTTAATTATATCAACTGGGAATGGTAAATATTATATTGGATATTATATTTATTATAGGATTTAATAATAAATAGTATATAATCTAAGATATTATATATATTGTATTATTTAATAAGTTGGGAGATAACTAAGCAAATACTAGAGTTTTAACTATAAGGTCTACTTAGTATAAATAAAGGGTCTTGGACAAGTAGTCATAAGATTAAAATTACACAACCCTAATTGTGTATGAAAAATTCGCCCTCTCCCACTCATCAAATCGACCGCATTATTTCTGTCCAAGAAATCCTGATCGGCCATCTCCATTTTCTTCCCTTAGTTGATTTTGATCAATAGTACAATCCTTCTAGCAAAGAAATATATGTTGTAGTGTTTATCAACATTCGTACGGATTTAGCAATCCAGCTTGTACCAATTGTTCGTGTGTGGATCACCGAAAGAGGAAGATGATTTTCATCAGCTTCTGGTCCGGATTTAGATCCGAACTTCAAATTAAGGTAATTCGACGAACTCTTAATTAAATCAATTAAGTTATTTCATGAAGATCCTCATTTAGATCTTTCGATAATTATTCCGCTGCATTTTTGCTCAAATTTCTTGTATTAGATACACGTAAAACCCAACAGTGGTATCAGAGCTAACTTGCAAGTAATTTAATTGTTTATGTAGAACATACTTTTATGCTTTGAATATATAAATTGTGTTCTTGATTATTATCACAAGATAGAGATTTTATAAATATTTTTCTGATTTAATTTGATGAAATCGGGTCGTTAGAATTTTTTGGGCGATTTTTGAGGTTATTTTTGTCCAGAACTTTTCTGGAACATATTTGTTTCTGGCGGGTCGGTGGACCGGGTCGGGTCCGGGTCGGCTTGCGAACCGCGGACTAGAACCTGCAGGTCACGGAAAATTTACAAACATTTGTGTTGTTTAGGGGGTTCGATCCCGCGATGTCCAGACGCCAGGGCTGCGTCTCGCCAACTGGGTTGCGTTGTCTGTTTATTAATTTTATTCGCTGAGTTTTATTTGACCGGTACAACCTGTTCAAAATTCCAAATAAATATTGCCGAAAATCCTGTTTTTGTTGGTGGCGGGTTTCGAACCAACGGGGCCGTGTGCGGTCTTAGAATGCTCGGCCAACTGCGAAAGCCAACTCGCGATAACAAACTACGAAGGACAATAACAACAATAAAATGAATTCCATAGCACGACTTAAAGCCGTTGAATTCAAGGAACAAATGACGAAAGTTCAAGTGTTTTCCCCAAAACAGCCAAGAACACGATTCGTCCCGTCAAAACACGAAAACGAAATTCCAAATCGAAATATGGATATACAATCCATAGGATATGTTTAACAACATCATTTAACAACAATCGATCCATCAAAAATGGATGGAAAACGAGATCAAGAACAAATCCCCCAAAAAGTCGATTCGAAGGAAATCAAGAAATATACTTTGATTCGACGAAGAACAATGGATTTGTTGTGTCGAGATTTATTCACCTCGACAGGCGATTGACTACAAGGCCAAGCGACCGAGTCCACAACAAATCAAGCTATGGCGATCGTGTCAGAACGGAGATAACAGTCCACCTTTGAGTATCAAGCGATCGACTCCCAGGGCGATCGCCTTTTGGCATCTAGCGACCGTCTATGATGCCCGACCTGAGACGACCATCCTGTGCCACGAACAAGACCTTCGTCCGTCAAAGTCTACGAAGACTGGATCTCAATACAGCGCCCATGTGCAGATCCGCGAAAGGCGCCACATAACATGGATCTTTGACCACAGCCTGGCACCACCTTATCACCTACCGACAAACCCGCCTAAAGGTACAAGGTGGGGCCGCCCGTGACAGCGACTCAGATGCGTGCCGACCTATCATTGGACCGCATA
Source organism: Orobanche coerulescens (assembly GCA_033398695.1). Taxonomy (NCBI): domain Eukaryota; kingdom Viridiplantae; phylum Streptophyta; class Magnoliopsida; order Lamiales; family Orobanchaceae; genus Orobanche; species Orobanche coerulescens. The sequence goes on along the minus strand of CM065818.1, from coordinate 79,053,337 downwards.
GCTGGCTGTCAGCAACTCCTGTGGACTTTAAGGAAACCAGTTCATGTGCTAAAATACGATCGCCCGCTTATTATAATACAGTAGAGGCGTTCGCCCAGCATCTCCCAGTGCTATATATAGAGAACCCCCAGCAACTGGAAAAAGGTTCTCCATTCTGTTCAGAGAAAACTCTCAGTTGGAAAATCATTCCTAAAAACATACATACCTCAGGCTCTTGACTTCCTCTCCCGAATCTACCTTAGGATTTCTCTCTCAGCACCTCTCAACCAGAAGACGGTCGGCAGAGGCAAGAAGTCTCCATAGTATAGATTCGAAGAGACTCACAAGTCCAGGAGCTCAAACATACAGCTATTACACACTGTGAGAGAGTGTCGATCTCTCACCGTCGTCACAGCTAATCAACGTTGTTACAAGAACTCACAGAGCATCATATCTGGTTCTTCCGGCAATCTTCACGCTCAATAGCTAAGATAACTAGGATCTTTACACGCATTGTAATTGTACTATAACATTAATACTTGTATCCCAGAATATTTGTATTAATAACATCTCGCAAGAGCATTCAAGCACGGGACTAACAACCCCGACAAATCTTGTGTTATTTACCTTCTCTATGGAAGTGCTCTCGCACTTTGTTTGCTATTCATCCATTCCAGCAATATCTATCTTCGGATAATATTTTGGGTGGCTCTCAATATCATAATCTTTGATTAGTTCCAACCACCTCCTCTGTCGCATATTGAACTCCTTCTGAGTAAATATATACTTCAAACTCTTGTGATCGGTGAATATCTGACAGGTGACGCCATAAAGATAATGACGCCAAATCTTCAACGCGAAAACCACGGCTGCTAGCTCCAGGTCGTGGGTCGGATAATTAACCTCATAAGGTCGCAATTTCCGTGAAGCATAGGCAATAACCTTCCCATTCTGCATTAATACACATCCAAGACTGTGTCCGGACGCATCATTATAAACCACAAATCCTTCCATCCCTTGTGGTAAGGAAAGGACAGGTGCTGAAATTAACCGGCTCTTCAGTTCCTCAAAACTCTATTGACACGCATCGGACCACGTGTATTTCTTATCCTTTCGCAAAAGGTTCGTCATTGGTTGAGCGATTTTAGAAAACCCTTCCACAAACCGCCGATAATAACCAGCTAATCCGAGAAAGCTTCGGATTTCCTTAACATTCTTTGGAGGTAGCCAATCCCGGATAGCCTCCGTCTTCTGAGGATCAACACGTACACCGTCTGATGAAATTACATGTCCGAGAAATGTCACTTCGGACATCCAGAACTCACATTTGAAAAACTTTCCATAGAGTTGCTCTCGTCTCAACACATCGAGAACCTGATGAAGGTGAAACTCGTGCTCCTCCCGGTCACGAGAGTAAATCAAAATGTCATCAATGAAGACAACCACGAACTGATCCAGATAATCGATGAAGACTCAATTCATTAACTCCATGAATATCGCAAGTGCATTAGTCAACCCAAACGGCATTACCACGAACTCATAATGACCATAGCGTGTTCGAAACGCCGTCCTCGTGATATCCGACTCTCGAATTCACAACTGATGATATCCAGATCTTAAGTCGATCTTGGAAAATACTGAAGCTCAGGAAGCGGGGAAAGTTGAGTCCAAGATTTATTGGACCGTTTGAGATTTTGGAACGAGTAGGCGAGCTAGCTTATCGATTGGCCTTACCTCCGGCGTTGAGCCGAATTCATAATGTGTTTCACGTCTCTCAGCTACAGAAGTATGTTGCCGACCCAAGTCACATCTTCAGTTCGACGAAATCGAGATCGCAGATGATCATTCGTATGAGGAGCATCCATACGAGTCTTATAGCGGCGAATCAAACAGTTGAGGAATAAGGCGATTCCTTTGGTTAAAATTCAGTGGTCTAGACACGGAGTCGAAGAGGCTACTTAGGAAACCGAGGATAGTATACGAGAGAGTTATCCCGAGTTGTTTGACCCTTAGTTTCGGGGACGAAACTCTTTTAAGGGGGGTTGTATGTAATACCTGGTTGTAATTCAGTCATTATCATTCAGTAATTTCATTCGGTAATCATCTCTATGTAATTTTTCACTTGTTAATAACCGTTCATAATCCACATTCATTCATCCGTGTTCACCGTTCGGAATAACTTCGAGTTGTGTCGATATTGTTCATTGTTTCAACCTTACTTGGGAATCGAGACAAGAGTATTATCTTGATTGTTGTAATTGATCCATTAGTCGATGTTGACGTTGGAATTCATGTCATTTCAAATCTCCTCATTGTTCAAATTGTGCTTTTGTTGGGCGAACCCTTGTAATCATTGCTTGGAACCACCGTTTTGGGGTTTTCGCACCTCCATTTCGTGTTATTATTTCCCAAATATTGATTCCTATTGCTTTTATTCTCTTCCCGGGTCATTTTTCATCATTTTAGGACCCAAAGGGGTGTGGGCCGCGGCACAAGGGAGTGTGCACCGCGGCACACACATATTGCAGTTTTGGCCGACCAGCCTGTACCTGGGGTTGCGGTTCCTACCGGCAGGGCCGCGGCACACTGCCGAGTCACTACCGCGGCACACTCGGCCGGGCCGCGGCATGCTGCCGAGCACTGGGGGCAGATTTTGGCCCTGTGCCGCGGCACACTCGGCCGGGCCATGGCACACAGTGCAGTCTGCACTATTATTACGTTTTTTGAGAGGATCAAGCTCATTTTTCATCCTATATCCGAGAGAGAGGGTTTGTGGGAGAAAGTTTCATTATCAATCACTTGAATACTCGATTCTTCATCATTTTCATTCGGTTGTGAAGCTCGGATCGTCGATCTAACGCGTATTCATCGAATCAAAGTGTTTGGATCTTCAAATGTAATATTCTCAAACCTCTTGGATTTCGATTTGTGTTGAGATATGATGTTTTGGACGTTATAATCATGTTGTATGAAGAGATATACATATGATTATGAATATGTATGAATATTCATCGGATTATTGAAAGGTTATTCAAGAACACTTTGAATATTGAGTTGGATTTGGGGGTTTTCGATTAATTGTTGTTGAAATCACGAATTTGGATATTCATATTGGATTATTAATCATATTGAAGATATTTTGTTGGTTTGAAACACTTTTTGGGGATTTGATATTGGTATTACTGAGGTTTGGTTGTAAACAATCGAAGTTTGGCCTCAACATGTTCGATATAATGCCCCAATGAACTTGGTTTAGTCGTATCGACGTTTTGAGTTAGTTATATTCGTGCTTGATTCGTATGTTGAACGGATTGTTGGTAATTGTGTTATTCAAGGTTGTTCGAGCGACCAGTAGTTTTCTTAGGACGTTGTTCGAGAGAGATCGTATCATCACCGGTGTTAAGGTAAGTTAATTCTTACTCAGTTAAAGGGATATTCATTCCTTTCGTTGTTGTTCATTCATATCATAATTCATTCATATTGTATTAACCGTATCGAGACTTGTCATTGTCAATTAATCACTTCAGTCACGAGGAACGACGGTTCCAATCATTTCATTGAGCTATCATTCATTTCACTATCATTTCATCTCGGTGAGTCATTTTTGATTTCGATGTCACTTTTGTTATCTCGTGGCATTCCGGGTCATACTGGCGTGCCGGTTGGTATGTGTAGGATTTTCATGTCGGGCACATATTAAGTCGTGTGTTGGTTGTTGGCCTCACATTAGACTGTGCACACGAGAAGATCACTTCGTGAGACTGACTAGGTACAAGACCACACGTGTATTCGATTGATACTCGATGGTGGCTTGTGCACGAAAACATTTCCATCCCGGGCGTAGTGTGGCGCCACCCTTTGAGCCGTACCGTTAGTTGATTCATACAGCATGTTTGATTGCATATGTTTTCAACAAGATTGGGTTATAATCTAACCGATTTATTTTTGATCGAACTTGTGGTTCCAAGGCGAAACCATTGGACTCCCTCCATGGCCCCGTCGAACCCTCCCGAGGTGAGCAAACACATTCACAAAATATACACACGCAGCGGTGAAGTTTCACTTGTGAATCCAGGGCGAAACTATTGGACTACCTCCGTGGCCCCGTCGAACCCTCCCGAGGTGAGCAAACACATTCACAAAACATACACACGCACCCGCATCGCCTAGGACCGGTACGAAGCCACAAATCCCACTCGAGGCCCCCGTCGGACCCTCCCAAGCTGGCTAGCGAAATAATCAAGCACCACACATCACCTAGGACCGGGACGAATCCATGAATCTTACTCGAGACCCCGTCAGACCCTCCCGAGCTAGCCGCGAAATAATCAAGCACAAGTAACAAATCACACCAAGGATATCCAAACAATTCGTCAAGAGGCATCAAACACTTAGCAAAACACCACGCCAAACCATAACGCACCGAAGAGAGATAATATATGTACACACGCATTATCAAGCGCAACATCAACACCAAACATATCCAAAGGATTTACGTAGTCACTTACAACCCACACAATTTACAAAACACACGCATTTTGAAAGTGAGCCTTTAACGAGGCTAGCCGAATCTCTTGAAAACTCATTTCAAACAAACAAACAAACACACCAAGACGATCACCAATCATCATATCCACAAAACAAGTAGTATGGACAAGGTATTTGCCACGAATAAGAACAACGCGGAGAATCGATCGAAGTAGGTTGGTGATACAACATTTTTTTGTATAGCACGCTGTATTTGTTGCTTCTCCCCAGAAACGCTGCGGCAATTTGGTTGCGGCTAACATGGTCCTTGTTGCTTCTTTGAGTGTCCTGTTCTTTCGCTCGGCAACACTATTTTGTTGAGGAGTTCAGGCTGCTGAGTATTCGTGCTGTATGCCATTATTCGCACAATATTGCTCTATAAAGCGATTTATGAATTCTGTGCCTCTGCCGGAACGAATGGATACAATACTCAACCCTTTCTCATTCTGCAGCTTCTTCAGGTGCTCTGGAAACTTTGTGATGGTGTCTTTCTTCTTGCTCAGAAGGATTGTCCAAGCATACCTAGAAAAATCATCAACAATAACAAGATAGTATTTCTTATCTCCCAAGCTTACAGGGTCTACAGGGCAATAGAGGTTCATGTGTAGCAAATCCAGTACCCTGTAGGTGGACATATATGACTTGATTTTCAGGGTGGTCTTAACTTGCTTGCCTTTCTGATAGGGTCCACAGATACTGTTTTTATGAAATGACATATCAGGCAAGCCTCTGACCATTCCCTGTCGAGTGAGCTTGTTGATAGTCTTGAAGTTGATGTACGACATCCTTTTGTTCCATATCCAGTCAGCAATGTACATATTACCTGACCGGCTTCCTGTAAGGATGACTTGCTTTGTCTTGATGTCCTTCACCCTACAGTGATCTACATAGAATTTTATCGAGAATGGTTTGTCACAGGAACTGGCTAATACTAAGTATATTATACTGTAGTCTTTCAACATAGGCAATGTCGGTGACTTTAAACTTTCCTACAAGCAGGTTTCATTTCCTTCTTGTTCTTGCTTTAGATTTATCACCGAATCGCACCTTTGGACCGCGACTTTCTATATAATATGACATCTTGCTAATATCTCCTGTCATGTGTCGAGAACATCCGCTGTCGAAGTACCAGATATCCTTCTCCTTGATGTCCTGTAATCAAAAGAATTAGGTAAATTTAGGTCCCCTTTGATATTTGGGTCCTTGGATGTTAGTGTCTTTTGGTATTCAAATTTGCGTGACAGCAATTGGTTTGCTATAGTTACTTTTGGTCCTATTTTGTGATATTTATGTGGAACAGGCACGTATTCACTATATCCTGATTATTATGCATGTAATATCTAGGTTTTTGGTTCCAGTACAGTTGCCGTCTCGGAGGGGGAATCATTTTCTTTGGCCTCACTATTTGCCTTCTAGGTTTCCAGTTGGATTCCCAGATCTGTTGATGATGGAACTGCGCTGCAGCCTGCTTCTTGGTGGATACCGGGGCTCCTGTATCCCGTACCTAGGTGCACTGTACTGTTGATAGTACTGCGGTGCATACCTTTGATACTTAGATATATCCTTCTTTCTGGATGGTTGCTGACGCTGTTGGTATGCTTGAGGAGCATACTGTTGATGATTAACATTGTGTATTACAGGTCTGGGAGGCTGGGGTTTATGCTACTTATGATAGGAACAGAGCGGAATCACATCCTTTGCTGTCTGAGGTGGAGCAGCTGTAACCTTTATGGGACTTGGGGCCTCTTTGGGCTCAGGAATGAGTTCCACTCCCCTGACAAACACCGTACTATAGACTTTCCCTTGTGGGAGAACGAGTCGCATTCTAAGCCACATTTATCATGGGCATGCTGCCTATTGCTCAGAATTTCTAACATCCTTCTTGATGATTTTTCAAATGATTTAAGAATGGTCTCGAGTTCTCCTTCTCATTTCTCGAGAGTTTGCATTTTAGCGTCTAACAATGCATAATCATTTGTATTGCAATCATTATGAGTTTTTACCTCATTTAATTCTATTGCAAGTTGATGATTGCTTTCCATGAGTTTTTCGTGGGCAATTTTTCTTTTTCACAGTCTAAAGACATGTTTTCGTAATTATTCTTCAGCAAATCATTTTCATCTTTCAGCTCTAAGTTTGAAATGGCGACCTGTATGTTTTCCTGTTTAAGCATCTCATGGGCTTTCAGAATGGTTTTAAATTCATTCATCATATTTTCAAACATATACGATGCATTGATCGGGAATAGTTGAGGTTGAGCTTACCTCATCATCGCTGTCATCATCATCCTCTTCTTTTTTGGCCACAGAGCACATATATGCTTTATCCTCTATTTCATTGCCAGAGGAGTCACTATCAGTGATCACCTGTAGGCACTCCTCGGTCTTGTTTGATGCGGGCGAGGCTACTAATTCTCCAATCAGAGACTTGAGATTGTTTCTCCAAGCATGCCTCTTCTCATCCTTTTCCTGTTGCTTGTCTTGGGGCGACTTCTGTACTTTTGGATGAGGACACCTAATCGCATAATGTCCTGGTTTCCTGCAATTGTAACACCTGTTAGAGTCTCCATATGAAGGGGATTCAGAACTCACCCTGTTGAATGGATTGGGACTGTATGGGGCCTTTCCGGGTCTCTTGATGAGTTTATTGAATTTGTGCATGAGCAGGGCCATCTCGTCTTGTGATAGGATGACATCATCGATATCTGCCGCCTTGCATGCCTATTTGGATGTGCTGGGTGCGGGGCTATATCTCTTGTCAGATACATAAGCCAGTGCTATAATCTTGGCAGGTGACTTTTTGGATTTCTCTCTCCTGTCTATGTCATACTCGAATGCCTTTAGGTCAGAAAAGAGATCAAAAGTGGAAATATCATTTAAATTTCAGGACACACGCATAGCTGTGGTTTTTATGTCCCATCGGGCAGGGAGTGATCTAAAGATTTTTATTTTTTTTCTCCTTTTGGGTATACACTTTATCTAATGCTTCAAGTAGACCGACAATGCCGGTAAATCTGAGGTCAAGCTCCTCAAGCATTTCTGAAGATTTCATTTTAAAAATTCGAATTGCTGAGTTAATTTAGAAATTTTATTTTCTTTAGAGAGCTCAGTTCCCTTGCAAATAAGCTTGAGTTTCTCCCAGATTTGTTTGGCTATCTTAGAACTTTTTACCTTCGAGAACGTGCCTTTGTCGAAAGTGACAATAGCCCATTCTTAGCAACATTGTCGAGGTTCGCACACTTGCGATCGTCCGTTGTCCACTATTCGTGCTCCTTCTCGAGCATCTCCACATAGGGTTGCCCATCGATCCTCGCGGCGGTGTTGACCTTCATTATCTTGATTGGTCCTTCCTGGATGACGAAGATCATCTCTTCATGCATTGCTGCAAAATGAGCTTCCATCCTAATTCTCCAGTCATCAAATTCATTACTAGAAAATATAGGGACTTTATTGATCATGGAGGTGTCCATTATAAAAGTAGAATAAATGTTGAAAATAGAAAAGTAAAGTTTTCAAAAGCTAGTGATTTTTGTGGATCTGATTTAGTTAAAATCGGAAGATTCTTTTTAGAATCAACCACCGGATACCACTTTTTGGTCACAGTATACAATAAGCAACTTAGAGGGGGGTTGAATAAGATGTATCTTTTTTGAAGTTATTTGCGTAGCGGAAGACTGATATTAAGTTGCTATAAATACAGCAACTAGGTAATCTCATGTTTGCTTGGTGCGTATAGGGTTCTTGCAATATGTACTTTAAATCACACAAGCAGATATGAAAACAGTAAAAGACAGAATGTAAATGCACACAGACATAAGTGGTTCGAGGTAAACCCCTCTACGTCTACTGATCCTTGACACAAGAGTAATATGTTTATTAAAATCACTGCGTACACAACTATGTGACTTTAACTAAACCTGTCGCTGTATCGTTCACACGGATTGATACACCGACAAAAGCTTGGGCCGTTCACATAGATTGTCTTGGCTATTTTGGCTTGCTTCTTCTCATACAGATCGAAGCTTCGTCTTTAATGCTATTCTTCCCACATAAGTCGGAACTAGCAAGGGCTTAGTCCACACAGGGCTAAGTTGATCTCAATGTAAGGTTTGAGTATAGCAAGTTTAAACAACAGCTGTATGCTTTGATGAGCATTCGCTGTAAGATGTGTTGTTTGCATTGAGGACTGTATATTTCTTCTCGTGATGAATTTGTATTCTCAAGAAAATATACTGCTCTTTTTAAGCTTGATATTCAGATTGTCAGAGCTAATTCGTCAGATGTATTTCGCGACTTAATGTACTGAGTGAGCAATGTCCTCTTGCTTGGGGCTATTTATAACCTTGGAAAAAGATCCGTTATAAATGTAGCCGTTGTCCGGTTGGTGAGATTGAGACTGCTCTGATTGGCGTCTTCATAATGTTTGAATTAAAGGTGATTTGTATGTAATGTTTCAAAGATTCTTTTTGACTATCATTAAATGCTCTTCATACTGTTTAGACTGTAGTCTCTTCGGCCACATTAAATGCTGTCCTATTAACATTAAATGCTAATTTAACCGTGAATATTTTGTGAATAAACAATGTTTCTTTCACAATGGCTCAAAGTTTTCCTTCAATCCTGTTGGATATGTGTATTACTTTTCCCAAGTAAAACACCTACAACAAGTTTGTTGTATCCAACTTCTTCATCTCTGCTGTATAATGATGAAAGTGTTGTAGAAAAGGACTTCTGAATATGCTGGAAGATCTTTTGCTGTATGGACAGGTTGTATGAAGTTTCCTAACAGCTTCCATACCAAGACTGAAATGCTGACTTTGAAGAATTATGCTGTATGGGGCAATAATCAAAACGCAGGGCTGATTTTTCCCAACAGATATCATAGTTTGTGGCATTGAGTGCAAGTGGAAGATTGTTATGAATATTTCCTCGTATGCCACCCATAGGATATAAGAGTGAGAGCATTATATTGGAATTATGAACATCAGTCGCATAAGGCATTAATTATTACTATATCATTATATATCATTGGCATCATAATTTGGTATATATAATAATTATCCTTGCATTTAAGAGCGAGCATTCCACTCCTTATGATATAACGACATAGGCACTAGAAGTGTTTAGCTCAAAATGCTTAAATAGTTCACAAGTCGATAAAACTTAACTGGCATTAAGTTTAGGCAAGACTTGTAGAACGTATACTTTGACATGTAGAGTGCCTGTCTTCACTAAGAGTTAGTGGGAGCACACATTATATGCTAATGTGATTAGTATATTCAGACTTTACTCACCTCGATTTGGTCATATGAATTTCACTCCGGGATAGTGAATGACTGAATCGAAAGGTTGTGCAGGTATATATGAAACTATGAATTGAGGATCCAATTGTTGGAATTCGGTGCCTAAAACGAAGGCCCAGCGGAAGCGGTAAAATGAAAATTAATTCAATCCGAATCTCTATGAGGATCGATCGAGCTACGTATATACGAATATAATGCGAAGCACAATAGATACGAGAAACATACCCTTGTAGTCCGTTGATTTAAATGGTGTCCTTCTCTTGAGATATTCCCCAAGCTTGAGATGAATTCCCTACGATCCAATTTGCTCCAAGCTCTTGGATGATCTAATGCCGAAAGGACCGCGTCTCTACTTGCCACGCGCCGGAGAAACGATCGGAACGACTAAACCTCATTATCCTCCAAGGATACGACTAGAACAAGGTTGTAGAAGCTTTGCTAATCAAGATTACAACACTCTAAGTGTTTAATCTATAATCTCTCTATCTCACAAATATTTTCTCTAAGAAAACTTATGAATGAGGATGAAGATGATGAAAAATGTTATGAAGCCTTGGAAAAACTTTTCCTCTCTCCTTTCTACTTGCCAAAACCGTGAGTTCATGTTGGTGCAAAGGAGATATGGTCTTCTCATTTTATTCTCCATCAAATCCCCTCAAAATCACTTACCTTTTGACAAAATAACCCTAGGTGATATTTTGTCCCCTTGAGAAAACATAAGTCATCCACCAACATGTGGAGACTATGACCAAAGGAAAAGGGTAGGAAAAGGGGTGGCCATCTAGAAGGAGCCGGGCGAGTTCGGTCCGTTTCGGACTCGAGAGTCCAAACAGATAAACTTTGATTCTGTTCCGATGTATTTATATCGATTAATTAATCAAATTAATTAATCATATCAAATACATAATAACATAATTAATTTCTCCAAGAAATAATTATATTCATGAATTAAATTAATCACCCAGTGATATATTTAATTCATTAGGCCGTAAATCAATTTATCCAATAAATCGATTTAGACATCCATTGTCCCAATGTGGATATCCAATATCTAATATTCATAATGAGATGATAAGCTCGATTCATTCCGTCGTCAATCCTATTGCGCGACTCGGTAGGTCCGTCTCAATCAGCAATGGGAGGAACCAAAGAGTAGTAGCACCACCTAGCCATCCGGGCAGCCTACACTGTACCCTAATTGAGAACAAATGATGGGATCATTCAAGAATCATTCTGTCGTGAATACCAGCATACGTATAAATCCTTGTTTCAAATGTCCCGATCAAGTTATAGGGTCACGGTCAGTCAAACCCTATCTATACTTGACGCTATGCATGAGTTAATGCAAATCGAGATCATCGCTCTCGTGTATCCAATACAACTAGCTCAAATGCTTTGGCCAAAGACTTATGATCTCATCTGCCAATAACCGCATAGGATATATAACCCGCTCACTAACGGGAGAAAGAATTCTATCTTGGTATTCAGTAGGACCTGCTACTTGCCCATCAAGATGCACGTCGAGGTTGACCCCCGCCTTCCGGTTTACAGGGTCGAATTACTCTAATGAAAATCTTGACGTCACAAGCACATCCCTACTAAATCCTCAAGTCGAAGGTTCACGAATACCTATCACAACCTTTCGATTCCGTCATTGACTGTCCCGGAGTGAAATCCGTGTGACGAATCGAGGGTGAGTCGGTTTGAGTATACTAATCCAATTAGCATACCTATAGCGTGTGCTCCCACTAACCATTAGTGTTCGACAGGCACTCTCCATGTCAAAGAACACGTCATACAAGTCTTCACATAAACTTAACGCCCAGTCAAGTTTCACCGACTTGGGAACGATTAAGTATTTGAGCTATAAACCATTCCACTGCTGATCCCCTTATCCAATAAGGAGTGGAATGTTTTGCTCTCAAATAAACGGACTAGTTTCTATATATATATTTACGAGTTAGGAATGCCAGTAACTACCAGTAAATAAAGAAACATCCATTTGCCTTATGATAATGAATTACATAATAACAAGTATAATGCCCTCACTCAACATCCTCTGAGTGGCATTCGAGGGCATAATCCTAACAATCTCCCACTTGAACTCAATGCCACACCCTATGGTATCTAATACTCATGTTCTCCAGATGACGCTCCAAGCTAATCTGAGAAAGTGGCTTGGTCAGTGGATCAGCGACGTTGTCGGATAAGTCTACTCTATGCAACTCAATGTATCTCTTGCGAACAAATTCTCTTATGAGATGATACTTTCTCTCAATATGTTTTGAACCATTGTGAAACCTCGGCATATAAGCATGTGCTATTGCTCCATCGTTATCGCACAAAAATGAAAACAGACAGTGCAACACATGGTGTCACTTGAAGTTCACCCAAGAACTTCTAACTCCAAAAACCCTTCCTTAGAAACCTCCGAGGCTGCTCGATACTCAACCTGACTGGTGGAATCAGTAGTCGTGCTATGCTTGGCACTATGCCCAGTTACTGCTCCTTCATTAAGAGTAAAATTTAGCCAAAAATAGACATTGATTCGTCTTTCTGTCCTTGGAAGTCTAAATCAATGAAGCCCACCACATTCAGTTCTCCATCTCCATATTTAAGAACCAGATCTCGAGTCCTTCCAAAGTACTTGAGAACATTCTTTACAGCGGTCTAATGTTCCCCACCTGGGTTTGCCTGAAACCTACTTACCACGCTTCCAGCATGCATAATGTCAGGTCTTGTACACAACAAAGCATATATAAGTCTACCCACGGCCGGAGCATATGGTATATTACTCATTTCCTTTCGTTGTTCCTCACCTAGAGAACACATCTTCGAGGAGAGTTCTATTCCATGTCGCATCGGTAGGAACCCTCTTTTAGAATCATCCATCTTAAATCGCTTTAAGATTTTATCTATATAGAGGGCTTGTAAAAGACCTATCATTATCGCCGCTCTATCCCAGTAGAGTCGAATCCCAAGAATATAGGTTTCTTCTCCCAAGTCTTTCATGAAGAAATTATTCGAAAGCCAAGCTTTCACAGAACTGAGCATTTCCACATCATTTCCAATTAGTAGAATGTCATCTACATATAGTACTAAGGATGCAATCTTGCTCCCACTAACCCTCTTGTATACACAAGGTTCCTCTTCATTTTGCACGAAGTCAAACTCTATGACTGTCTCGTCAAAACGAAAGTCCCTACTACATGAAGACTATTATAGTCCATTTCATGGAGTCTACATCCACCATTGCTAGGTCATAGGTCATTGGGTCGGTATCTTGGCTATCACCTAGAACCTCATGGAGACCCAGCTCCTCCAAGTGTACAAGGCCATACCTCTCAGGTAAATTGTAACACCCCCAGAGCCATCCAGGAATATTATAGCGCCGTGGGCCCCGAGATGGAACCCACAAGGCTAAAAGACATTTTCACAATCATTTACAAACGTCCAAGAGGCTAAAGACGGTACTACCTTTTAAAAACATTCAAAGACTTAATAAAATCCGTTTAACAAAACTGTCGTAAAAATCTCATTTGAAACTACAAGGCCCGAGATGCCAAAACTCAACAGTTTAAAAACATACGTTAAGCTATCGCTTATACGTACCGAAAAAATAGTTTAGAAAATAATTTCCCAAAGTAGCTTAATTTACCCGATATCGAAAGGTCATTTAAAAAAAATACTCACGCAGCGGAAAAGACAAACAGATAAAAATACTCTAGCAGCGGAATACAACAACTGATCAGGAAACTCAATTCACGAATACATGCCCTATCCAGTATCCTCCGGGAAGCTCATCTCTTCACGACAACTACAAGCTCAATACCCAAAAACCTAAAAAGAAAGCCCACGACGGGGTCAGCCATAATATCCAACAATGATAACAATCACATCGCGTCAATAATTACATACCAATGAAAATACTACGTAATAAAACGACCAATGTAATATTACTGCCGTAACTGTACTTACTCGAATAATCCTCAATAAAATAACCACTATCATATTACCCATCTCGTAAACTCGATTAACCAATAAACTCAAACATAACATCTGTACTGTACCTCAAACAATACTCAAGTTTCTAAAGACATCATCATAACTCGCGATACGGAAATGTACAATCTCTGACCAATCCGACCCATCGGATAACATCAACAAATATCAAGACGATAATCGATTGTCCATCCAAAGACAAGAACCAAGAAGAAAAAGACAGAACATAAGTCGATCTACGCAATGCCATGATGAATCATGTTAGTCTAATCCGAGATCAGATCAGTACCGCATACGGACATGGTCGTAACACAAGACCTACAAATGCATGCTCGTATGACATCGTCAATGTGCTCACATCAATAGCAACAATGAATACTTATGGAAATCCGATGATTCAGCGCACACAGCATAGATCCTGATAGATCAACACGAGGTGGATAACCCATAATATACATATGCACAACAACATATGGGTAATCCGATGATCCAGCGTTCACTGCCTAGATCCCCAGATTATCTCATCGGACCAACATGAGGTGGATAAACCCGTCCAATGATCCAACACACGTAAGCATAGATCCCAAGATGATCCCGTCAGATCAACACAAGGTGGACATACGACAACAATGCACATGCATATTGACAACAATACACAAATGCATGACAACAACAATACACAATGTATCACAATATGATCGACACAAAATGACAACAATTAATTGAGCATTTGCCCCGAGTCCTCCGAGAGAAATCTCGATGTATAAACCATCACCAACCATTATCCTCAATATTCGACGTTCCAAAATGTCACGGACGGTAGATAATTCATATCTTCGTCTTTATCACCATGTATCCTCGTTACCCAAGTATACCCATAACAAAAGTAAATCATATACATTATGATTTAAATTCCCAAAATCTGAAAACAACTTACAATTCCAAATCTCTTGTGTTCACAATTATAATCATTGCTATATGAATTATAAACGAATGAAACTGAAACTATTCATTAAATACTATAAACAGTGCAAGTAATAACTTGCCTCGATACCGACACGACGATGATGAAGCCGTTACCAATTCCTTGCCGTCGTCTACAAGCTCCTCGGCTCCCGACCAAAGCGATTCACGAACATTCTCGAACACGACCGCAACACACTTTCTATTCGACAATTATAACCAACGTTCAATGATCACAACCTATTGAAGTAATCAATTCACACATATTCGATAATAATCAATTCCCGATATAACCAATCAATCAAACTCAACGGCTCATTAATTCCTCATTCATATACAAGACCAAATAATCCAACTCAACAAATACGAACTCATATCTACAATACAAACTGCAACTCGATGATTATACTTAACAATCAATACAACCGATCAATAAACCGAACGGTTCCATAATATCCCGATTAAACATAAATCCGAACAACCCGAATCAATAAATCATGAATTCATAACCACGATACATTTCCATAATCCGATAATCATATCAATGATCCACTCATCTCGATAACAAGGATTACATAACATACTCTATTACAAATTCATACGAATTAACACGATTCCTCCTTGTTTATAATTATAAATTTCATAGTAGGACAATACTATCGGCACAATCGGCAATCCGAACTACCCAAATAGTTCAATGCCATTCAGAATCTTGTTATAAGATTAACTATAATCTTCCCTGATTCAAAACTGTTATCATGATTCGTATTTCATCAAGGACATACAAATTCTACCACTACAATCAACATAGCATGGGTTTCAATCCTCAAATCCATGGTTATACTTAAAACCATTATGTATCCTATCACATTTTCCTCTTTGATGTGATAAATATACCAAGAACATCAAGAACATCAAGAACACCATGATTCCATAATCATGTTTATAATAAATAACATAATTGAAGACATAAATCATCGTATCCTTCAACATACAATTCACATAACCTCAAGAATCGTAACAACAACACCATAATCATCTTCATACGAATCATTCATCAATAATAGCATAAAAATCTGAATTCAAGGTGTAAAGTTCATCAACATACCTCAAGAACATGAATAACACAATCAAACTCTTCAAGAATCATCAATATCTTCATATTCAAGCCTCAAATCCATGCTTTCAAGCTTATAACCAAGTTAGAAGAGGTTAAATCTCACTTTCATGTACAGAGGGACGAAGTTTGGAGGAAGGAATGGTTTTTTTCTCGTGAAGAAATGAGGAACCGATCCTTATTTTATAATCTGCACAGCCATTACGTATGTTATCAATCAACATTAACTTACGTAATGCTTCCTTACATGCGCTATCGGTACTTGATAGCGTACGTAACATCATTCTAGAACTTACTGACTTGTTTCGTTCGATTGATTACGTACATAACACTTGTTCCATAGCATACGTAATACGTATGTTGACTTGCTATAGTAAATATCCGTTTAACGTACGTAATACACTACTCAGAGCGTACATTATTGAGGAGTTGACTCGCCCATGCACGTTCTGCGCCGAAAGCTGCCAACCACGGGACCCACCTGTCGGCCATAGCCTGGTCCTGTCTGATTCCCCTCGTTACGTACGTAATGCGTCATACATAGCTTACATTACACTTAACACTTTAGCGTACATTATCTCTTAAACTTAATGTACGTTAAGGGCTCTGTGCTTTAGCCATTTACACTGATCTTGCTCGTCGTCTCAATATACCGAATATGTATACACGATGTAATACCCGGTTGTAATTCAGTAATTATCATTCAATATGTATCATTCAGTAATTTCACTCATTAATGATCATTTGTCACTCATATTCATTCATGGTATTCATCGTTCAGAGTAATTGTATCGTGTATCAATCGTCGTTCATCACTAATATAATTGGAGTTCCGTGCCGTGTTTATCATCTTCGTCATTTTTCATTGTGGGCTGTGCGTGAGGAGTAGCGCACGCTACGTACTCTTTCTAGCGCACGCTAATTGAGTACAGGTAGCGCACGCTACCACTCAGCATTAGCGCACGCTAATGTTACCCTGGCTGCAGTCCAGAAGGTACTGGACTGCAGGTGAGTTATAAGTAGCGCACGCTACGAGTGGTAAGTAGCGCGCGCTAGTGGGTTGTAGTAGCGCATGCTAATAATTGCTGTAGCGCGCGCTAAGAACGGATCAGGTTGAGTCCAATGGCTACTGGACTGCACTGGATTAATTCATAGCACACGCTATGAGTGATATTTAGCGTACGCAAACGGTGTAGTAGCACACACTAAATATTGGTTGTAGCGCACGCTACCGAGGTCAGATCAGAGGACAGACGGTTTCTGGATTCCAGTACTGGGCATCTAATAATTCGTTACCGCACGCTAACCATGGGTATTAACGCACGCTAATGGTATGGTTGTAGCGCACGCTACAAAAGGTACGTAGCGCACGCTACCGTGTTCGGACAGTGGGTACTGGACTACCCAAAACACCCGTTAGCGCACGCTAAGAGCTGGGGCTAGCGCGCGCTAAACTGGGATTGCTATAAATAGGACAGTTCAGCCCTTAATCCATCATTTATCATTTCTATTCGTTTCTTCGGCGGTTTCGGGCGATTCCGGGCGATTTGGAGAGTGTTCTTCGGGGAGTAATCATCAAGCATCATCTTCAAGCTTATCTTTTGTATTAATCATCATTTCAACATCCTCATCACATCGAATCTAAGGTATTAATCTCTTGGACCTAGAATTCCGGATTTTTGGGTTTTTCCCTCCGATTTCTTCGTGTAAGCTTGGATTATCATTGGAATATGTTAGATATGGATTATCTACCTTGGATAAATATATTCCTACGGATTTAATGGCTATTTTCGGAATTATTTCAAGAACCCTTGGGGTTGACTTCGGTTAATTGGGGATTTTCCGATTGATGTGGTTGTAATCTTGAATTGTGGATTCCTATTGGATTATTGATATCATTGAAGTGTTTTGTTAGTTCGAAATACTCATTTTGGTGTTGGTTTCGATTAATTCGGGATTGGATATTTCCGAAGTTGTGTGGTTGGTTACGTATTCGTTAGAATGCCCCTATGAGTTTGATTATCGTTGTATCGACTTTTGGGTTAGTCGTGTTTTGTTGCTTGACCCATGTATTGATCGGTTGTTGGTAATTATTGTTATTCAAGGTTGTTCGAGCGACCGGTATCTCGATTAGGACGTTGTTCGTGGAAGGACATTGTCATCGGTATTGAGTAAGTTAACTCTTACTCGGTTAAAAGGATACTCATTCCTTTTGTTGTTGATTGCTCATAATCATAACTCATTCATCATGGTATTAATCATATTGAGACTAGTAATTATCGAATAATCATTTCATTCACGAGGAACGATGGTTCCAAATCATTTCATTGGGTTATCAACCAAGTCACTATTATTCTCATCTCGGTGAGTCATCTTGGCCTTGTCGAATTATTATTCATTGGTATTCATTGTGGTCATTCTCGTTCATATGACCTTCTGGGTTCATATTGCGTGGACGGGTGTGGCTGTGTGGAATTTTTAGTCGGGCACACGATGGTCATGTTTTGGGTTCACCGATACATTGGACCGTGCACACGGTAACGCCTACCTCCATGAGACTAATTAGGTACAAGGACGGGTGTGTCCGGTCATTCGTCTTGTACACTTGCACAGAACATTACGGGCGTACTATGATACTCCTCTTCAGCGTAATTCATAACTAAGGATATTTCATAACTTCAGTTAATTCATGATTGTGTAATTTCAACCCTTGAGGATTGTTGTTCTGTGTAACTGACCCCGTTGGGGGATTTTTGTTTTCAGGTCACGGCAAGGCAAAGGCACGGGAAGAGCATGTTGACGGTGAGGAGTCCCAGTGATACTAGTAAGGGGCCCCAATCATTCCGTTTGTTTCAGTCATTTCAGTCATTTCTGTCATTTGTATTTTCCGCTGCAAATTCCGTTTGAGATGTTTAATTGTTCAGGGTGGTGTATTTTATCTCCACATAAAATATACTAGTATTCGGTTTTGTGCTAGTGTGTTGTACTTAAACTCCTCATCGGAGTACTTGGTAATATAATGTGGTTCAGTACTACAATTATATTATTTAATTCATCATTTTCATTTGCCTGGTGGGTCCTAGTCGGGGATTCACGGCACTGTAATATCCGCCTAGTTTGGGGTGTTACAGAGTTGGTATCAGAGAGTGGTTTTGTATACTACCCTCCAAGTCATGTCTCATTTGAAATCATCGTCATCGGACTAGTATCATTGGACTTTCGCGTCACGTGTGACCTGTGCAAATGCCGAGCCAATCAAACCAAGAACTGTAAGATTTCTAACGCCATGGTATAATTTCTGGCAAGAATCATTCATTTATAATTCATCAGTTAACAATCCTCAACCATCATTTTCATTTGACCAGGACGGTCATGCTAACTCGTTAATCACTCAATTCATTTCATTATTCAGTTGTTGATCAGGAAGATCAAATCATTAATCATGTTAACTTGTTCAAGATAATCATTTCAGTAATTTCATCAGATAATCATGTCACATCAGTTAATCATTCATGTAATCACTGTGTTAGAGCGCGTATGCTCATAACGTGATATTCATGCGGGAAATATAATCATCATGTGACTTTCCTACTTCAGTATGGAGAGAGCAAGAAGAGGACGTGGAGGACGAGGCCGTGGAGCGGGCCGAATCCCGAGAGCTCGTGTGAATACACGTGCAAACGCGAGAAATAATGCTAATTCATCGAGCAGCGACGCTGCCACTCATTCACCTGGACGTGATCATTCACTAACGGGGAGTCGTACCCGGGACACGGCTCAGTCAGAAGGTGTCCGGGTTGACCCACTCGCTTTTATGCAGGGCATGATGGCCCAAATGACTCAGATGGCACAACTGATGGAGACGATGCATAACTCCGTCAATCAAAATCAACAGGCTCCTCCGCCGCCACCTCAGAGGCAAGAGAGGAATGTGAGCAATATCATCGGCGACATCTCTCGCCAGAGGCCACCTAATTTCGAGGGCTCGTCTGAGCCGGCAGATATCATTCATTGGCTCGAGCATTTCGAGAAGTTGTTTGCTATGGTAGAGTGTCCCGAAGGACACAAAGTTTCTGTTGCGGCTTACTACCTAGGTAAGAGCGCACACTCTTGGTGGTTGTCGTTGAAGCCCACCGAAGGATCATGTACTTGGGATCAGTTCAAAACTCTCATGATGGAGAGGTATTATCCGGCCCCGCTCAGAGAGGCCAAACTGTCAGAATTACTCACCCCCGACCCCTCAGCAGACGAGGATGTTCTCGCCATTGCCGAGAAATTTCAGGAATTCTTCCGTTCGCCTCATCTATCATTCATTCCGAGGCAGATAAGATTAAGTATTTCAGCAAGAGGATGAAACCCCGTATGAGACTACAATTGCTTAATCATAATTGCACCACGTTGGCTGAATTCATTGAGAAAGCTCTTACCTATGAGCTTACTGCTAAAGAGATTGCTAAGCAGCAACCTTCGTCTGCTAGCAAGAAATCGAAGAATCGTAATCACCAAGGCGGCCGACAACCTTCAAGAAACCGCGTGCGGGCTCTGCTTTTTCTGAGCGACCTCCTGTGTCGTCTAAACCCGCGGAATCTCAGTCTCGAGCGGCCAGTTCGGCCATCACCTGTTTTAACTGTGGGGATCTTGGTCATCTCAGTACCAAGTGTCCGAGACAGACTATCACGTGTCATAATTGTGGGATTGCTGGGCATAAGGCCCGTTTTTGCCGTAGGGACTCCAAACCTACTCAGACGTCATCTCAGGACCCTAAGCAACACTGCTCGTAATCGTGCCACTCAATCAACGTCGTTTAAAATGACAGGAGCGACTAAAAGTGAAGCCTATAGCCAGCAGACGGGAGCGTCCGGTGCCGGGACTAGCAAGCCCCAGATTTATGAGATGAAGAAGACCGATGATCCAGAGGCCCGAATGATCTCAGGTACACTCGATATTCTATCTCAACCTGTGTGTACCCTTTTTGATACTGGTGCATCACATTCATTCATTTCCGAGTCATGTTTGAGTAGACTACGTCTGGGTAGTGCTACTAGTTGTGAGCCTTATGTCATTGGCCTACCTGATGGTAGACGAATTATCGGTAATCGTGAGATTCAGAATTATCCGATTCAGTTTCATGGTCGTGTATGGCCAGTGGACCTAATCATAGTAGATTTGCCGAGGGACGACGTCATCTTGGGTATTGATTGGATGGATCGTCATGATGCCATCATTAGTGTCCGTAAGCGTTTGATCACTATCATTTCAGACGATGGGGTTGAATGTGTGTTTCAGGGAGGTAATCCCGGCTGTTCTGGTAAGGTCAATAATTTGATGAAAGCAGTGAGATTACTCAATCAGGGGTGTGTTGGTTATTGGTGCTATATGACCAAAACCGAGAAATCATCAGTAATGTTGACGGACATTCCGGTAGTGAGGGAATATGCCGATGTTTTTCCAGACGAGTTACCTGGTTTGGCTCTTCAGAGGGATGTGGAATTCACGATTAAGTTGGAGCCTGGTACGTCCCCGATATCGAAGGCACCGTATCGGATGGCCCCGACCGAAATGCAGGAATTAAAGAACCAACTTGAGGAGTTGTTCGAGAAGGGTCATATTCGACCGAGTGCGTCCCCGTGGGGAGCACCAGTGTTATTTGTCAAGAAGAAGGCTGGTTCTTTTCACTTGTGTATCGATTATCGGGAGTTGAACATGGTGACAATCAAGAATAAGTATCCCTTACCCCGTATTGATGATCTCTTAGATCAACTTCAGGGAGCTTCAGTATTTTACAAGATCGACTTAAGATCTGGATATCATCAGTTGCGGATTCGAGAGTCGGATCTCGCGAGGACGGCGTTTCGAACACGCTATGGTCATTATGAGTTTGTGGTTATGCCGTTTGGAGTGACTAATGCACCTGCGGTATTCATGGAGTTAATGAATCGGGTTTTCACCGACTTTTTGGATCAGTTTGTTGTTGTCTTCATCGATGACATCTTGATTTATTCTCGTGACCGAGAGGAACACGAGTTTCACCTTCATCAAGTGCTCGACGTGTTGAGACGAGAACAACTTTATGGGAAGTTTTCCAAATGTGAGTTCTGGATGTTCGAAGTGACGTTTCTCGGACATATAATTTCTTCAGACGGAGTTCGTGTCGATCCTCAGAAGACGGAGGCTATTCGTGATTGGCTACCTCCGAAGAATGTTAAGGAAATCCGAAGTTTCCTCGGATTAGCGGGTTATTATCGGCGATTTGTGGAGGGATTTTCTAGAATCGCTCAACCCTTGACGAGCCTTTTACGGAAGGATAAGAAATACGTGTGGTCCGACGCGTGTCAGCGGAGTTTTGAGGAACTCAAGAGCCGGTTAATGTCAGCGCCTGTACTTTCCTTGCCGCAGGGGACGGAAGGATTTGTTGTTTATAGTGATGCGTCCGGACAGGGTCTCGGATGTGTTCTCATGTAGAATAGAAAGGTTATTGCCTATGCTTCACGGCAATTGAGACCTTACGAGGTTAATTATCCGACACACGACCTGGAGCTAGCAGCCGTGGTGTTCGCTTTGAAGATTTGGCGTCATTATCTTTATGGCGTTACCTGTCAGATATTCACCGATCATAAGAGTTTAAAGTATATATTTACTTAGAAGGAGTTAAATATGCGACAGAGACGGTGGTTGGAATTAATCAAAGATTATGGTATTGAGATCCTTTACCACCCGGGCAAGGCGAACGTTGTCGCCGACGCCTTGAGTCGTAAGTCCGTTCAATAGAAGATGCTTGCTCGTTTAACAGTCCAGAAGGAGCTTCAGCAAGAATTCCTTAGACCTGAGATCGAGGTCTGGCTTCAGCGAGTTCAGGGACAGCTTTGTATGTTGGAGATCTCATCGTCACTTGAGGAGGCAATCAGGGAGAATCAGAGTTCAGACCCTTCATTGTTGCGCATCCGTGAGGATGTGACTCATGGGAAAGCCCCTGGATTTGTGGTCCACGAGGATGGACTTTTGAGGTTTAAGAATCGGTTGTGCGTACCGGCGAATGACGAGTTGAAAAACTCAATTTTGAAAGAAGCTCATGCTACCCCTTATTCTGTTCATCCGGGGTCTAGCAAGATGTACAAGGACTTGAAACAAAATTACTGGTGGAGTAATATGAAGCGAGAAGTCGCGGAATTTGTTTCGAGATGCTTAACCTGTCAACAAGTCAAGATCGAACATCAGCGACCAGCGGGTATGCTGAAACCTCTCCCTATTCCAGAATGGAAGTGGGAAGACATTTCTATGGATTTCATCATGAGTTTGCCGACGAGTCGTCGTGGCATGAATACGATCTGGGTAATTGTGGACCGCTTAACTAAATCAGCTCATTTTCTTGAGATTAAGGATACTTAGGGTCCCGAGAGACTCGCCCAGTTATTCATCAAAGAGATAATGAGACTGCACGGTACTCCTAAAAGTATCGTTTCCGATCGTGACGGACGGTTTGTGTCGCATTTTTGGAAATCAGTACATCGCGCTATGGGAACTCAGCTTAATCTCAGTACCGCTTTTCATCCTCAGTCCGACGGGCAATCAGAGAGGACTATTCTGACATTAGAGGACATGTTGAGGGCATGCGTCCTCGATTGGAAAGACGATTGGGAAGCCCAACTTCCATTGATCGAGTTCACGTATAATAATAGTTAGCATGCTTCGATTAAGATGGCACCTTACGAGGCCTTGTATGGTCGTCGTTGTCGATATCCGTTGTGTTGGGACGACCTATCAGAATCAATCGGCACCGAGCCCGATATGCTTATAGCCGCCCGTGAGAAGGTAGCTTTGATCAGGAGTCGTTTGTTGACCGCTCAGAGTCGACAGAAATCATATGCAGATAACCGTCGTCGACCATTAGAGTTCGAGGCAGGTGACCACGTGTTGGTTAAGGTATCCCTGAGTCGTGGGATCTTCCGTTTTGGGAAAAGGGGTAAGTTGAGTCCGAGATTCATTGGACCGTTTGAGATTCTGGATCGAGTAGGCGAGTTAGCTTACCGATTGGCTTTACCTTCGGCGTTGAGCCGAATTCATAATGTGTTTCACGTCTCTCAGTTGCGGAAGTATGTTGCCGACCCGAATCACATACTTCAGTTCGACGAAATCGAGATCGCCGACGACCATTCATATAAGGAGCGTCCTAAACGAGTTTTAGAGCGGCGAATCAAACAGTTGAGGAATAAGACGATTCCTTTGGTTAAGATTCAGTGGTCTAGGCACGGAATCGAAGAGGTTACTTGGGAAACCGAGGATAGTATGCGGGAGAGTTATCCCGAGTTGTTTGACCCTTAGTTTCGGGGACGAAACTCTTTTAAGGGGGGGTGTATGTAATACCCGGTTGTAATTCAGTAATTATCATTCAGTATGTATCATTCAGTAATTTCACTCATTAATGATCATTTGTCACTCATATTCAATCATGGTATTCATCGTTCAGAGTAATTGTATCGTGTATCAATCGTCGTTCATCACTAATATAATTGGAGTTCCGTGCCGTGTTTATCATCTTCGTCATTTTTCATTGTGGGCTGTGCGTGAGGAGTAGCGCACGCTACATACTCTTTCTAGCGCACGCTAATTGAGTACAGGTAGCGCACGCTACCACTCAGCATTAGCGCACGCTAATGTTACCCTGGCTGCAGTCCAGAAGGTACTGGACTGCAGGTGAGTTATAAGTAGCGCACACTACGAGTGGTAAGTAGCGCGCGCTAGTGGGTTGTAGTAGCGCACGCTAATAATTGTTGTAGCGCGCGCTAAGGACGGATCAGGTTGAGTCCAGTGGTTACTGGACTGCACTGGATTAATTCATAGCGCACGCTATGAGTGATATTTAGCGTATGCAAACGGTGTAGTAGCGCACGCTACCGAGGTCAGATCAGAGGACAGACGGTTTCTGGATTCCAGTACTGGGCATCTAATAATTCGTTAGCGCACGCTAACCATGGGTATTAACGCAGGCTAATGGTATGGTTGTAGCACACGCTACAAAAGGTACGTAGCGCACGCTACAGTGTTCGGACAGTGGGTACTGGACTACCCAAAACACCCGTTAGCGCACGCTAAGAGCTGGGGCTAGCGCGCGCTAAACTGGGATTGCTATAAATAGGACAGTTCAGCCCTTAATCCGTCATTTATCATTTCTCTTCATTTCTTCGGCGGTTTCGGGCGATTCCGGGCGATTTGGAGAGTGTTCTTTGGGGAGTAATCATCAAGCATCATCTTCAAGCTTATCTTTTGGATTAATCATCATTTCAACATCCTCATCACATCGAATCTAAGGTATTAATCTCTTGGATCTAGAATTTCGGATTTTTGGGTTTTTCCTTCCGATTTCTTCGTGTAAGCTTGGATTATCATTGGAATATGTTAGATATGGATTATCTACCTTGGATAAATATATTCCTACGGATTTAATGGCTATTTTCGGAATTATTTCAAGAACCCTTGGGGTTGACTTCGGTTAATTGGGGATTTTCCGATTGATGTGGTTGTAATCTTGAATTGTGGATTCCTATTGGATTATTGATATCATTGAAGTGTTTTGTTAGTTCGAAATACTCATTTTGGTGTTGGTTTCGATTAATTCGGGATTGGATATTTCCGAAGTTGTGTGGTTGGTTACGTATTCGTTAGAATGCCCCTATGAGTTTGATTATCGTTGTATCGACTTTTGGGTTGGTCGTGTTTTGTTGCTTAACCCGTGTATTGATTGGTTGTTGGTAATTATTGTTATTCAAGGTTGTTTGAGCGACCGGTATCTCGATTAGGACGTTGTTCGTGGAAGGACAGTGTCATCGGTATTGAGTAAGTTAACTCTTACTCGGTTAAAAGGATACTCATTCCTTTTGTTTTTGATTGCTCATAATCATAACTCATTCATAATGGTATTAATCATATTGAGACTTGTAATTATCGAATAATCATTTCATTCACGAGGAACGACGGTTCCAAATCATTTCATTGGGTTATCAACCAAGTCACTATTATTCTCATCTCGGTGAGTCATCTTGGCCTTGTCGAATTATTATTCATTGGTATTCATTGTGGTCATTCTCGTTCATATGACCTTCTGGGTTCATATTGCGTGGCCGGGTGTGGCTGTGTGGAATTTTTAGTCGGGCACACGATGGTCATGTTTTGGGTTCACCGATACATTGGACCGTGCACACGGTAACGCCTACCTCCGTGAGACTAATTAGGTACAAGGACGGGTGTGTCCGGTCATTCATCTTGTACACTTGCACAGAACATTACGGGCGTACTATGATACTCCTCTTCAGCGTAATTCATAACTAAGGATATTTCATAACTTCAGTTAATTCATGATTGTGTAATTTCAACCCTTGAGGATTGTTGTTCTGTGTAACTGACCCCGTTGGGGGATTTTTGTTTTCAGGTCACGGCAAGGCAAAGGCACGGGAAGAGCATGTTGACGGCGAGGAGTCCCAGTGATACTAGTAGGGGGCCCCAGTCATTCCGTTTATTTTAGTCATTTCAGTCATTTCTGTCATTTGTATTTTCCGCTGCAAATTCCGTTTGAGATGTTTAATTGTTCAGGGTGGTGTATTTTATCTCCACATAAAATATACTAGTATTCGGTTTTGTCCTGGTGTGTTGTACTTAAACTCCTCATCGGAGTACTTGGTAATATAATGTGGTTCGGTACTACAATTATATTATTTAATTCATCATTTTCATTTACCTGGTGGGTCCCAGTCGGGGATTCACGGCACTGTAATATCCGCCTAGTTTGGGGTGTTACACACGACACATTATATCCTTAAATGCAATTGTCTACCAAGTACGACAATGATACCAATACAGATGTCTCAGTCCTTCATTTATTTTATCCATACTGTACAGATTCCACGCTGTATAGCATAAATTTGGATAAAATAACATTAAAAAATAGTAATAGAAATTCTGGATATTACATACTACACCACTTAAAATAAGTTTCGTCCTCGAAACTTGCAATCCGTCATAGAAAAACAAACAAACCGTTCAACCAAAATATTCTGAAACCATCACGACAACGATCAATCATCATCTTTAACGAATAACCAAAATAATATACTTACATATGCGCCAAGTCGATGATCTCCTGAGATACTAGCATGTGACCCCACCGTAAAGCCTCAATACGCTTACGATCACAATTCATGAGTCTCAACAAAATATATCATCTTCGGATGAAATAATCTATCTGTGTCAAATCTTGCCCGCCTGACCGCACAATCAAATCCCAATCCTGATACGTTGAGAAACAACTGCCCAAAACAATGACACAAATCCCAAAACATCGACACCAAATTCGAACGCTCGGATGATCACCAAAAATGATCAACCAATAATTAACCGAGAATATCATCGACATGATAAACTCCAATATGACCAACCAAAGGTCAAAACACAATCGAGTATATCATCAACATGATAAACTCTAATATGACCATCCAAAGGTCAAAACACAACCGAGTATATCATCAATATGATGAATTCCAATATCATCAACGAACGATCAACGATAATCGAGAATACCCTCACATGGTAAGCTCTAATACGATTAACACATAATCACAAAGACAGATATACGGACGAATAAAATTCTCAAAACGTTACACCAATCACATGCAGCGGATCTCAAAGAAACACACCTGACTGATGAACATACTCCTCGGCGTATGAACAACAAGCCGCAAACTGACGAACATACTCCATCCTACACGGAGTGGGAAGGACCAATCAATACCCAGAACAACCATCCTGGGGTCACCATCCCCAAATCCACACTTACAAAGGAATCATTCAAAAATCACTATAGTAAAATCATACTACTACCATACCAATGGAATCACATAACACATATCTCCCGGTTTCACAAAACTTGTCATTCCAAAATCACATTCCGTGCATGAATCTACAACACGCATCATATTCCTCTTATCCGATCAATCAACCGATTATCCCTGGATAACCAAACTACCATACTAAAGTTCGAATCTCTTTTTCATCATACCATACTGATATATTATCCAATTCGTGAGTCACATTCATAACTTCACCATGATATGCACTATGCACTAAATGCGTATGTATATCAGTCACATTTCCAAAACTAGTTTGAAATCATATAATCTCGTCAAGAAGATATACCACTGTCACCAATTCCACTGACACTCCATTGGAAAACCACACGGTAGAGTTCCAAAATCTCAATATATAGACTCCGATAAAAACTCCTTTTCCACATATGACTCGCAACGTCAACCATTATCCCATCCTGGATCACCTCAACTATGCTATGACAAAACATTGAATAATCAATAAATCAAACAAAACGAAATACTACCCGAGAAGTTTCATTTGAATAAATAAACCAAAACCCCGAAAGGCAGTAATAAAATAGATAAACGATTGGTAAGGTGTTTTACAAATCTCGGGAGTTCTAGAAAACAGAACAGCCTTTTTGGAACATTAGGGTCTCAGCCCATATCCTGTTCCACATTACAAGAAGTTTATAAGGTAGAAAACCCTTTGGGACCCCAAGTTCTGATTTATAAACTATTTCAAAATCGATTAGGTCTCAGCCTAAAAATCATTTTCCGTAAAATATCCGTGAAACATTCATTTTGAAAAGTATCAGTTTCAAATGCTCAAAAATAGTTCATATATCTCAAAATGAACTAACATGACTACATGTTCTTCTCAACTATTCACAATATTTTTTCCAAATGCACAACTCCTTTCCAATATTTAACCGACATATTGATTTCCAAGACCATAGCTTCTTAAGATCATCAATCCTGTCTCAACTCTGTTACCTCATACTGTGACGCATAATATCTTTTCGGATCTCAAAGCATATCAACTTAGAACGGCAATAAATCTCAATGCAATTTAAAAATCCAAATACTTACAGATCGTGAAGCTGACGATTCCCCGTGATACTGGCACATGTCTCAACCCTAGAAAATACTTGACACATATATTTTCAAAATACACATTTCGCAAACTCAGTTCAACTCGAGAACACAACACATCTCTATCCGAAGAAACACGTTAATACCATTTGGAAAAGTTTACAACAACCCCAGTACTACACTGGAAAATCACGTAACGCACAAGCCCGAGTGAACAACAAAAAACCAGGGCTCTAGAATTCATCAATCGACAACTCGAATGACGCGACAAAAGCACGACTCGACTCGATCCGACTGCCTAGGTTTTGTAATACCCGGTTGTAATTCAGTAATTGATACTCAGTAATTTCATTCATTATTGATCATTTGTCACTCATATTCAGTCATGGTATTCATCATTCAGAGTAATTGTATCGTGTATCAATCGTCAGTCATCATTTATCTGATTGGAGTTTCGTGCCGTGTTTATCATCATTGTCATTTTCGTTGCGAGCTGTGCGTGAGGAGTAGCGCACGCTACATACTCCTTTTAGCGTACGCTAATTGGGTATAGGTAGCGCACGCTACCACTCAGCTTTAGCGCACGCTAAGGTTACCCTGGCTGCAGTCCAGAAGGTACTGGACTGCAGGTGAGTTATATGTAGCGCACGCTACGAATGGTAAGTAGCGCGCGCTAGTGGGTTGAAGTAGCGCACGCTAATATGAGGTGTAACGCGCGCTAAGGACGGATCAGGTTGAGTCCAGTGGCTACTGGACTGCACTGGATTAATTCATAGCGCACGCTATGTGTTGTTGTTAGCGTACGCAACCGATATTTTAGCGCACGCTAAACAATGGTTGTAGCGCACGCTATCGGGGTCAGATCAGAGGTCAGACAGTTTTCTGGACTCCAGTGCTGGGCATCAATATTTCGTTAGCGCACGCTAATAATGGGTCTTAGCGCACGCTAGTAGTATGGCCGTAGCGCACGCTACCAGAAGGTACGTAGCGCGCGCTACCGTGTTCGGACAGTGGGTACTCGAATACCCAAATTACTCGTTAGCGCACGCTACGCACAAGGGCTAGTGCATGACTATAAATTGGACAGTTTATTCAGATTTCGTCATTTATTCATCTCATCTCACTCCTTCGGTATTTTGGGTGATTTCGAGTGATTCGGAGAGGATTCTTCGAGGTGTAATCATCAACCATCATCTTCAAGCTCATCTTTCGGATTAATCATCATTTCATCATCTTCATCGCATCGAATCAAAGGTATTAATCTCTTGGACCTAGAATTTCGGATTTTTGGGTTTTCCTCCCAATTTCTTCGTGTAATCTTGGATTATCATTGGAATATGTTAGATATGGATTATCTACCTTGTATAAGTATGTTCTTACGGATTTAATGGTTATTTTCGGAATTATTTCAAGAACCCTTGGGGTTGACTTCGGTTATTTTGGGGATTTCCGATTGTCGTTATTATTAACTTGAATTGTGGATTTCTATGAGATTATTGATGTCATTGATAATGTTTTGCTGGTTTGAAACAATCATGTTGGAGTTGGTTCGATTATTCGGGTTTGGTTTTAACCAACGGGTATCTCAACATTTTCGTTAGAGTTCATCTACGAGTTCGGATATTGTTGTATCGACGTTTGGGTCGGTTATGGTCGTATTTGATTCGTGTATTGATCGGCTGTTGGTAATTATTGTTGTTCAAGGTTGTTCGAGCGACCGACATTTCATTTAAGACGTTGTTCGTGGAAGGACATTATCATCGGTATTGTGTAAGTTAATTCTTACTCGGTTAAAAGGATATTCATTCCTTTTGTTGTTGTTCATTCATAATCGTAACTCATTCATCATTGTATTAATCGTATCAAAACTTGTCATTGTCAATTAATCACCTCAGTCATAAGGAGCAGCGGTTCCGATCATTTCATTGAGCTATCATTCATTTCACCATCATTTAATCTTGGTGAGTCATTATTCATTTTCGTTGTCACTTTTGTCATATTGTGGCATTCCGGGTCATACTGGCATGCCGGTTGGTATGTGTAGGATTTTCATGTCGGGCACATTATAGTCGTGTGTTGGTTGGTGGCCTCACATTGGGTGTGCACACGAGTTGATGGCTTCGTGAGGATCGATTAGGTACAAGACCACACGTGTATTCGATCGATACTCGTTGGTGGCTTGTGCACGGACACATTTCCATCCCGGACGTAGTGTGGCGCCATTCCTTTGAGCCGTCGATAGTCGATTCATATAGCATGTTTGATTGCGTATGTTTCGAGGATAATTCATAATTTGGATATATCATGATTGTGTATTTTCAACCCTTGAGGATTGTTGTTACGTATGGCCCGGCCCGTTGGGGATCTTTGTTTCGTGTCATGGCAAGGCTAAGGCACGGGAGAGCACGGTGACGGCGAGAGTCCCAGTGATACTAGTAGGGGCCCCCAGTCTTTTCAGTCATTATGTTTCTTTTATTTATTCCGCTGCAGACATTCCGTTTGAATATTCATTTCACTCATTGTTGTATATTTTATCTCCATATAAAATATACTTGTATTCAGTATCATCCTGGGTGTGTTGTATAAAACTCCTCATCGGAGTAATTGATGTTGTAATGTGGTTCGGTACTACATTTACCTGTGTAATTCATTCATTTTCATTCGCCTGGTGGGTCCCAGTCGGGGGTCCACGGCACTGTAATATCCGCCTAGTTTGGGGTGTTACAGAGTTGGTATCGGAGCGTGGTTTTGAATACTACCCTCCAAGTCATGTCTCATTTGAAATCATCGTCATCGGACTAGTATCATTGGACTTTCGCGTCACGTGTGACCTGTGCAAATGCCGAGCCAATCAGACCAAGAACTGTAAGATTTCTAATGCCATGGTATAATTTCTGGCATTAATCATTCATTCATAATTCATCAATTAACAATCCTCAATCATCATTGTCATTTTGACCGGAATGATCGAGTTAACTCATTAATCACCAATTCATTTCATTGTTCGATTGTTGATCAGGAAGATCGAATCATTAATCTTGTTAACTCATTCAAGATAATCATTTCAATAATTCCATCAGATAATCATGTCACGTCAATTAATCATTAATGTAATCGCTGTATTTGAGCGCGTATGCTCATTTTCATCATTTCATAATATAATCATAATGTGATACTCACGCGAGATATATAATCATCATATGACTTTCCACTTCAGTATGGAAAGGGCTGGCAGAGGACGTGGAGGACGAGGCCGTGGAGCGGGCGAATCCGAGAACTCGTGCGAATACACGTGCAAATGCCGGGAATAATGCTAACTCATCGAGCGGTGACGCTACCACTCATTCACCGACGCGATCATTCACTATCGGGAGTCGTACCAGGACACGGCTCGGTCGAGGGTGTCCGGGTTGACCCACTCGCATTTATGCAGGGCATGATGGCCCAAATGACCCAGATGGCTCAGTTGATGGAGACGATGCATAACTCCGTCAATCAAAATCAGCAGGCTCCTCTGCCGCCACCTCAGAGGCAAGAGAGGGGTGTAAGCAATATCATTAGCGATATCTCTCGCCAGCGACCACCTACCTTTGAGGGCTCATCTGAGCCGGCGGATATTGTTCATTGGCTTGAGCATTTTGAGAAGTTATTTGCTATGGTGGATTGCCCTAAAGGGCATAAAGTTTCAGTTGCGGCTTACTATCTCGGTAAGAGCGCTCATTCATGGTGGTTATCGTTGAAACCCATGGATGGATCATGTACTTGGGATCAGTTCAAGACTCTCATGATGGAGAGGTACTATCCGGCCCCACTCAGGGAGGCCAAGTTGTCGGAATTACTCACTCCCGACCTTTCGACGGATGATGATGTTCTCGCCATCGCCGAAAAATTTCAGGAACTTCTTCCGTTCGCCTCATCTATCATTCACTCAGAAGCGGACAAGATCAAGTATTTCAGCAAGAGGCTGAAACCCCGTATGAGACTTCAGTTGCTTAATCATAACTGTACCACTCTGGCCGAGTTCATTGAGAAAGCTCTCACTTACGAACTTACGGCTAAGGAAATTGCTAAGCAGCAACCTTTGTCTGCTAGCAAGAAGTCCAAGAACCGTAATCGGTCGACGGAGTCGTGCCACTTTCAAGAAACCACGTGCGGGCTCTACTTTTTCGAGCGACCTCCCACGGCGTCTAAACCCGCGGAATCTCGATTGCGGCGGCGGTTCGGCCATCACTGTTTCAACCGTGAGAGGAACAGGTCATTTCGGCACCAAATGTCCAAGCGATGCATCACGTGCCACAATGGGATTGGTGGGCATAGGGCCCGTTTTGCCGTAGGGACTCTAAACCCACTCCGGCGCCATCTCAAGCCCCTGTGTCATTCGGCGGTGCGTAATCAAAGCCACTCGGTCGGCGTCGTTCAAGACGACAGGAGCTAAAGGCGGAACCAAGAGCTATCGACGGGAGCGTCGGTTCGAGGCAGTAAGCCCCGAATTTATGAGATGAAGAAGACCGATGATCCGAGGCGAATGATCTCGGGTACACTCGATATTCTATCTCAACTCGTGTGTACCCTTTTTGATCTTGGTGCATCTCATTCATTCATTTCCGAGTCATGTCCGAGTAGACTACGTGCAGGTAGTGCTACTAGTTGTGAGCCTTATGTCATTGGCCTACCCGATGGTAGACGAATTATCGGTAACCGTGAGATTCGAATTGTCCGATTCGATTTCATGGTCGTGTATGGCGTGGACCTAATCGTAGTAGATTTCTTTGAGGGACGACGTCATCTTGGGTATTGATTGGATGGATCGTCATGATGCCATCATTAGTGTCCGAAAGCGTTTGGTCACTATCATTTGCACGATGGAGTCGAATGTGTGTTTCAGGAGGTAATCCTACTGCTCGTAAAGTCATTAATTTGATGAAAGCGGTAAGGTTACTCAATCGAGGATGTGTCGGTTATTGGTGCTATATGGCCAAAACCGAGAAATCATCGATAATGTTAACGGATATTCGGTGGTGAGGGAATATGCCGATGTTTTTCCAGACGAGTTACTGGTTTGCCTCCACGAGGGATGTGGAATTCACGATTGAGTTAGAGCACGATGCGTCCCGATATCGAGGGCACCGTGCGGATGGCCCCGACCGAAATGCAGGAATTAAAGAACCAACTTGAGGAATTGTTCGAGAAAGGTTATATCAGACCGAGTGCGTCCCCATGGGGAGCACCAGGGTTGTTTGTCAAGAAGAAGGATGGTTCATTCCGCTTATGTATTGATTATCGGGAGTTGAACAAGGTGACGATCAAGAATAAGTATCCCTTACCCCGTATTGATGATCTCTTAGATCAACTTCAGGGAGCTTCAGTATTTTCCAAGATCGACTTAAGATCTGGATATCATCAGTTGCGGATTCGAGAGTCGGATATCGCGAGGACGGCGTTTCGAACACGCTATGGTCATTATGAGTTTGTGGTTATGCCGTTCGGATTGACTAATGCACCTGCGGTATTCATGGAGTTAATGAATCGGGTCTTCATCGACTTTTTGGATCGGTTTGTTGTTGTCTTCATCGATGACATTTTGATTTATTCTCGTGACCGGGAGGAACACGAGTTTCACCTTCATCAAGTGCTCGATGGGTTGAGGCGAGAACAACTTTTTGGGAAGTTTTCCAAATGTGAGTTCTGGATGTCCGAAGTGACTTTTCTCGGACATGTAATTTCATCAGACGGAGTTCGTGTCGATCCTCAGAAGACGGAGGCTATTCGGGATTGGCTACTTAGAAGAACGTTAAGGAAATCCAAGTTTTCTCGGATTAGCGGGTTATTAGCGGCGGTTTGTGGAAGGAGATTCTAGAATCGCTCAACCCTTAACGAACCGTTTGCGGAAGGATAAGATATAGACGTGGGCCGACGCGTGTCGTGAGTTCGAGGAACTCAAGAGCCGATTAATGTCGGCTTTGTACTTTCCTTGCCGCAGGGGACGGAAGGATTTGTGGTCTATAGTGATGCGTCCGGACAGGGTCTCGGATGTGTACTCATGCAGAACGAGAAGGTTATTGCCTATGCTTCACGGCAATTGAGACCTTACGAAGTTAATTATCCGACCCACGACCTGGAGCTAGAAGCCGTGGTGTTCGCTTTGAAAATTTGGCGTTATTATCTTTATGGCGTTACCTGTCATATATTCACCGATCATAAGAGCTTAAAGTATATATTTACTCAGAAGGAGTTAAATATGCGTCAGAGACGGTGGTTGGAATTAATCAAAGATTATGATATCGAGATACTCTACCACCCGGGCAAGGCGAACGTTGTCGCCGATGCCTTGAGTCGTAAGTCCGTTCAGGAGCAGATGCTTGCCCGTTTAACAGTTCAGAAGGAGCTTCAGCAGGAATTCCTTAGACCCGAGATCGAGTGCGGCCCGGCAAGTTCGAGGCAGCTTTGTATGTTAGAGATTTCATCGTCACTCGAGGAGGAAATCCGAGAGAATCAGGGTTCGGACCCATCATTGTTGCGCATCCGAGAGGATGTAGCTCAGGGGAAAGCCCCTGGATTTGTGGTCCACGAGGATGGACTTGTGAGGTTTAAGAATCGGTTGTGCGTACCGGCGAATGACGAGTTGAAAGACTCGATTTTGAAAGAAGCTCATGCTACCCCTTATTCTGTGCATTCGGGGTCTAGCAAGATGTACAAAGACTTGAAACAAAATTACTGGTGGAGTAATATGAAGCGATAAGTCGCAGAATTTGTTTCGAGATGCTTAACCTTTCAACAAGTTAAGATTGAACATCAACGACCGGCGGGTATGCTGAAACCCCTTCCTATTCCCGAGTGGAAGTGGGAAGACATTTCTATGGATTTCATCACGAGTTTGCCGACGAGTCGTCGTGGCATGAATATGATCTGGGTGATCGTGGACCGCTTAACCAAATCAGCTCATTTCCTTGAGATCAAGGATACGTGGGGTCCAGAGAGACTTGCTCAACTGTTCATCAAAGAGATAGTCAGACTGCACGGTACTCCTAAAAGTATCGTTTCCGATCATGATGGACGGTTTGTGTCGCATTTTTGGAAATCAGTTCATCGTGCTATGGGAACTCAGCTTAATCTCAGTACCGCTTTTCACCCTCAGTCCGACGGACAATCAGAGAGGACGATTCAGACCTTAGAGGACATGTTGAGGGCATGCGTCCTCGATTGGAAAGACGATTGGGAAGCCCAACTACCATTGATCGAGTTCACGTATAATAACAGTTGGCATGCTTCGATCAAGATGGCACCTTACGAGGCCTTGTATGGTCGTCGTTGTCGATCTCCGTTGTGTTGGGACGACCTATCAGAATCATTGGGCACCGAGCCCGATATGCTTATAGCCGCCCGTGAGACGGAAGCTTTGATCACCAGTCGTTTGTTGACCGCTCGAGTTGGCCAATCATACGCGATTAGCTAAATGCCGACCATTAGAGTTCGAGGCTGGCGACCATGTGTTGGTCAAGGTATCCCCGAGTCGTGGTATCTTCCGTTTTGGGAAGAGGGGAAAGTTGAGTCCGAGATTCATTGGACCGTTTGAGATTTTGGATCGAGTAGGCGAGTTAGCTTATCGATTGGCTTTACCTCCGGCGTTGAGCCGAATTCATAATGTGTTTCATGTCTCTCAGTTGCGGAAGTATGTTGCCGACCCGAGTCACATACTTCAGTTCGATGAAATCGAGATCGCCGACGATCATTCATATGAGGAACGTCCTATACGAGTTTTAGAGCGGCGAATCAAACAGTTGAGGAATAAGACGATTACTTTGGTTAAAATTCAGTGGTCTAGACACGGAATCGAAGAGGTTACTTGGGAAACCGAGGATAGTATGCGGGAGAGTTATCCCGAGTTGTTTGACCCTTAGTTTCGGGGACGAAACTCTTTTAAGGGGGGGTGTATGTAATACCCGGTTGTAATTCAGTAATTGATACTCAGTAATTTCATTCATTATTGATCATTTGTCACTCATATTCAGTCATGGTATTCATCATTCAGAGTAATTGTATCGTGTATCAATCGTCAGTCATCATTTATCTGATTGGAGTTTCGTGCCGTGTTTATAATCATTGTCATTTTCGTTGCGAGCTGTGCGTGAGGAGTAGTGCACGCTACATACTCCTTTTAGCGTACGCTAATTGGGTATAGGTAGCGCACGCTACCACTCAGCTTTAGCGCACGCTAAGGTTACCCTGGCTGCAGTCCAGAAGGTACTGGACTGCAGGTGAGTTATATGTAGCGCACGTTACGAATGGTAAGTAGCGCGCGCTAGTGGGTTGAAGTAGCGCACGCTAATATGAGGTGTAACGCGCGCTAAGGACGGATCAGGTTGAGTCCAGTGGCTACTCGACTGCACTGGATTAATTCATAGCGCACGCTATGTGTTGTTGTTAGCGTACGCAACCGATATTTTAGCGCACGGTAAACAATGGTTGTAGCGCACGCTATCGGGTCGATCGAGGTCGAGCGCTTTTACGGACTCGATCTTTGGGCATCAATATTTCGTTAGCGCACGCTAATAATGGGTCTTAGCGCACGCTAGTAGTATGGCCGTAGCGCACGCTACCAGAAGGTACGTAGCGCGCGCTACCGTGTTCGGACAGTGGGTACTGGACTACCCAAATTACTCGTTAGCGCACGCTACGCACAAGGGCTAGTGCATGACTATAAATTGGACAGTTTATTCAGATTTCGTCATTTATTCATCTCATCTCACTCCTTCGGTATTTTGGGCGATTTCGAGTGATTCGGAGAGGATTCTTCGAGGTGTAATCATCAATCATCATCTTCAAGCTCATCTTTCGGATTAATCATCATTTCATCATCTTCATCGCATCGAATCAAAGGTATTAATCTCTTGGATCTAGAATTTCGGATTTTTGGGTTTTCCTCCCAATTTCTTCGTGTAATCTTGGATTATCATTGGAATATGTTAGATATGGATTATCTACCTTGTATAAGTATGTTCTTACGGATTTAATGGTTATTTTCGGAATTATTTCAAGAACCCTTGGGGTTGACTTCGGTTATTTTGGGGATTTCCGATTGTCGTTATTATTAACTTGAATTGTGGATTTCTATGAGATTATTGATGTCATTGATAATGTTTTGCTGGTTTGAAACAATCATGTTGGAGTTGGTTGGATTATTCGGGTTTGGTTTTAACCAACGGGTATCTCAACATTTTCGTTAGAGTTCATCTACGAGTTCGGATATTGTTGTATCGACGTTTGGGTCGGTTATGGTCGTATTTGATTCGTGTATTGATCGGTTGTTGGTAATTATTGTTGTTCAAGGTTGTTCGAGCGACCGACATTTCATTTAAGACGTTGTTCGTGGAAGGACATTATCATCGGTATTGTGTAAGTTAATTCTTACTCGGTTAAAAGGATATTCATTCCTTTTGTTGTTGTTCATTCATAATCGTAACTCATTCATCATTGTATTAATCGTATCAAAACTTGTCATTGTCAATTAATCACCTCAGTCATAAGGAACGACGGTTCCGATCATTTCATTGAGCTATCATTCATTTCACCATCACTTAATCTTGGTGAGTCATTATTCATTTTCGTTGTCACTTTTGTCATATTGTGGCATTCCGGGTCATACTGGCGTGCCGGTTGGTATGTGTAGGATTTTCATGTCGGGCACATTATATTCGTGTGTTGGTTGGTGGCCTCACATTGGGTGTGCACGAGTTGATGGCTTCGTGAGACTGATAAGGTACAAGACCACACGTGTATTCGATCGATACTCGTTGGTGGCTTGTGCACGGACACATTTCCATCCCGGACGTAGTGTGGCGACATTCCTTTGAGCCGTACTGATAGTCGATTCATATAGCATGATTGATTGCGTATGTTTCGGCAGATAATTCATAATTTCGATATATCATGATTGTGTATTTTCAACCCTTGAGGATTGTTGTTACGTATGGCGGCCCGTTGGGGGATGCTGTTTTTCAGGTCATGGCAAGGCTAAGGCACGGGGAGAGCACGGTGACGGCGAGGAGTCCCAATGATACTAGTAGGGGCCCCAGTCTTTTCAGTCATTATGTTTCTTTTATTTATTCCGCTGCAGACATTCCGTTTGAATATTCATTTCACTCATTGTTGTATATTTTATCTCCATATAAAATATACTTGTATTCAGTATCATCCTGGGTGTGTTGTATAAAACTCCTCATCGGAGTAATTGATGTTGTAATGTGGTTCGGTACTACATTTACCTGTGTAATTCATTCATTTTCATTCGCCTGGTGGGTCCCAGTAGGGGGTCCACGGCACTGTAATATCCGCCTAGTTTGGGGTGTTACAGGTTTTCTCAACCTAAGCTCCGATACCATATTCTGTAATACCCCCAGATCCATCAAGGAATATTACAGCGCCGTGGGCCCCAATATGGAACCCACAAGGCTAAAAGACATTTTCGCAATCATTTACAAACGTCCAAGAGGCTAACGACGGTACTACCTTTTAAAAACATTCGAAGACTTAATAAAATCTGTTTAACAGAACCGTCGTAAAAATCTCATTTGAAACCACAAGGCCCGAGATGCCAAAACTCAACAGTTTAAAAACATACGTTAAGCTATAAACACACGTCTGACAAAATAGTTTAGAAAATAATTTCCCAAAGTAGCTTAAGTTACCCGATATCGAAAGGTCATTTAAAAAAATACTCACGCAGCGGAAAAGGCAAACAGATAAAAATACTATAGCAGCGAAGTACAACAACTGATCAGGAAACTCAATTCACGAATACATGCCCTAGCCAGTATCCTCCGAGAAGCTCATCTCTTCACGACCGCTACAAGCTCAATACCCAAGAACCTAAAAAGAAAGCCCACGACGGGGTCAGCCATAATATCCAACAATGATAACAATCACATCGCGTCAATAATTACATACCAATGAAAATACTACGTAATAAAACGACCAATGTAATATTACTGCCGTAACTGTACTTACTCGAATAATCCTCAATAAAATAACCACTATCATATTACCCATCACGTAAACTCGATTAACCAATAAACTCAAACATAACATCTGTACTGTACCTCAAACAATACTCAAGTTTCTCAAAACATCATCATAACTCGCGATACGGAAATGTACAAGATCTAACCAATCCGATCCATCGGATAACATCAACAAATATCAACACGATAATCGATTGTCCATCCAAAGACAAGAACCAAGAAGAAAAATACCGAACATACCTCGAACTACGCAATACCACGACGAATCACGTTAGTCTAATCCGAGATCAGATCAATACCACATACGGACATGGTCCTAACACAAGAACTACAAACATACTCGTATGACATCGTCAATGTGCTCACATCAATAACAACAATGTATACTTATGGAAATCTGATGATCCAGCGCATAATATACATATGCACAACAACATATGGGTAATCCGATGATCCAGAATTCACTGCCTAGATCCCAAGATGATCCTGTCGGACCAACATGAGGTGGATAAACCCGTCCAATGATCCAGCGCACGCTAGCATAGATCCCAAGATGATCCCGCCAGATCAACACGAGGTGGACATACGACAACAATGCACAAATGCATATTAACAACAGAAATGCATGACAACAATACACAATGTATCACAATATGATCGACACAAAATGACAAAAATGATTAGAGTACTTGCCCCGAGTCCTCCGAGAGCAATCTCGATGTCTAAACCATCACCAACCATTATCCTCAATATTCGACGGTCCAAAATGTCACGGACGGTAGATAATTCATATCTTCGTCTTTATCACCATGTATCCTCATTACCCAAGTATACCAATAACAAAAGTAAAATCATATACATTATGATTTAAATTCCCAAAATCCGAAAACAACTTATAATCCCAAATCTCATGTGTTCACAATTATAATCATTGCTATACGAATTATAAATGAATGAAACTGAAACCACTCATTAAATTTATAAATTGTGCAAGTAATAACTTTCCTCGATACCGACACGATGATGATGAAGCCGTTACCAATTCCTTGTCGTCGTCTACAAGCTCCTCGGCTCCCGACCAAAGTGATTCACGAACGTTCTCGAACACGACCGCAACACACTTTCTAGTCGACGATTATAACCAACGATCAATGATCACAACCTATTGAAGTAATCAATTAACACATATTCGATAATAATCAATTCCCGATATAACCAATCAATCAAACTCAATGGCTCATTAATTCTGTAACGCCCCCAAAACCATCCAGGGATATTACAGCACCGTGGGTCCCGCGCCAGAACCCACCAGGCTAAAAACTATTTCAAAAACGTTAAAAAACGCCAAAAGGCTCATGACGGTAATATTTTAAATACCCAAAATGTTTACCAAATACCATCATCAAATACTATTTGAAAATACAAGGCGAAATGCCAAATCCCGACAGTTTCAAAATGTACGCTAAGCCACTACTTAAACGTACCAACAAAATAGTTTAGGAAAAAAGGTTTAACGAAATAACCCAAGTTTGCAAAATACCAAAAGGCCATTTTGAAAGTTAAACACGAGTTGGTAAAAATAATGGAATGCCATTTCAAAATACACACGCAGCGGATAAATCACAGTACAAAATACACTTTTGCAGCGGAAATAAAACAATCAGAAAAGAATACTCAATTCTCAAATACATGCCACGGTCAGTATCACCCGTGAAGCTCATACAAAATATTCTCATACGATACTCCTGATATCCAAATCAGAACAATCTGATACACCATATCCCATAATATACATATGCACATCAACATATGGGTAATCCAATGATCCAGAATTCACTGCATAGATCCCAAGATGATCCCGTCGGATCAACATGAGGTGGATAAACCCATCCAATGATCCAGCGCACGCTAGCATAGATCCCAAGATGATCCCGCCAGATCAACACGAGGTGGACATACGACAACAATGCACAAATGCATATTAACAACACAAATGCATGACAACAACAATACACAATGTATCACAATATGATCGACACAAAATGACAAAAATGATTAGAGTACTTGCCCCGAGTCCTCCGAGAGCAATCTCGATGTCTAAACCATTACCAACCATTATCCTCAATATTCGACGGTCCAAAATGTCACGGACGGTAGATAATTCATATCTTCGTCTTTATCACCATGTATCCTCGTTACCCAAGTATACCAATAACAAAAGTAAATCATATACATTATGATTTAAATTCCCAAAATCCGAAAACAACTTACAATCCCAAATCTCATGTGTTCACAATTATAATCATTGCTATACGAATTATAAATGAATGAAACTGAAACCATTCATTAAATTTATAAATTGTGCAAGTAATAACTTGCCTCGATACCGACACGATGATGATGAAGCCGTTACCAATTCCTTGTCGTCGTCTACAAGCTCCTCGGCTCCCGACCAAAGCGATTCACGAACGTTCTCGAACACGACCGCAACACACTTTCTAGTCGACGATTATAACCAACGATCAATGATCACAACCTATTGAAGTAATCAATTAACACATATTAGATAATAATCAATTCCCGATATAACCAATCAATCAAACTCAACGGCTCATTAATTCTGTAACGCCCCCAAAACCATCCGGGGATATTACAGCGCTGTGGGTCTCGCGCCAGAACCCACCAGGCTAAAAACCATTTCAAAAACGTTAAAAAACGCCAAAAGGCTGATGACGGTAATATTTTAAATACCCAAAATGTTTACCAAAACATAGTTCTCAAATACCATCATCAAATACTATTGGAAAATACAAGGCGAAATGCCTAATCCCGACAGTTTCAAAATGTACGCTAAGCGACCACTTAAACATACCAACAAAATAGTTTAGGAAAAAGGGTTTAACGAAATAACCCAAGTTTGCAAAATACCAAAAATCCATTTTGAAAGTTAAACACGAGTTGGTAAAAATAATGGAAAGCCATTTCAAAATACACACGCAGCGGATAAATCACAGTACAAAATACACTTTTGCAGCGGAAATAAAACAATCAGAAAAGAATACTCAATTCTCAAATACATGCCACAGCCAGTATCACCCGGGAAGCTCATACAAAATATTCTCATACGATACTCCTGATATCCAAATCAGAACAATCTGATACACCATATCCCCAAATATAACTGTAAATCAATGACGTAAATTACACAAATACAACTGTCTGTGTCTTTAAATTATTTTATCCATACTGTATAGACACCAAGCTATACAATTTATCTCAGATAAAATAACGCGAAAAATTTATACTGAAAATCCGGGTATTACATACTACCCCCCTTAAAATAAGTTTCGTCCTCGAAACTTGCAATCCTGCCACAACAACAGATCAATCCAAAATTTCCAAACTCATCACAAAAGCAATCAATCGTCGCCACAAGCGAATAACCAAACCAATATACTTACATGTGCGTGAAGCCGATGATCACCCGTGATACTAGCACACGACTCCCATACGAAGTCTCAACACAACACCAACACACACTAATATCACAATTAGCAATTTGAAAAGAATCTCAAAAAATTTGGAATCTCCAAAAATCGATTAGGCACAAAAGGTCAGAAAATCATTTTCAAAAGTCACGCTACTACCGTACTGGTAGAGCCACATAACACACACGCCCGGGTTTCACAAAACCCAAGCTCTGATACCATCTTCTGTAACGCCCCCAAAACCATCCGAAGATATTACAGCGCCATGGGTCCCGCGCCAGAACCCACCAGGCTAAAAACCATTTCAAAAACGTGAAAAAACGCCAAAAGGCTGATGACGATAATATTTTAAATACCCAAAATGTTTACCAAAACATAGTTCTCAAATACCATCATCAAATACTATTTGAAAATTCAAGGCGAAATGCCAAATCGCGACAGTTTCAAAATATACGCTAAGCCACCACTTAAACGTACCGACAAAATAGTTTTAGCAAAAAGGGTTTAACGAAATAACTCAAGTTTGCAAAATACCAAAAAGCCATTTTGAAAGTTAAACACGAGTTGGTAAAAATACCGGAAAGCCATTTCAAAATACACACGCAGCGGATAAATCAGAGTACAAAATACACTTTTGCAGCGGAAATAAAACAATCAGAAAAGAATACTCAATTCTCAAATACATGCCACATCCAGTATCACCCGAGAAGCTCATCCCTTCACGACCGCTACTAGCTCGATCTCCGAGTACCTAAAAATAAAGCCACGACGGGATCAACCACAATACTCAACAATGATATCGATCACATCATCATAAATAATTACATACCAATGTAATAATAAAGTAAGAACCAATGTAATCTTACCGTCATAACCTTACCGACCCCTAGCAACCCATACCAAATCAATCCTTACCATAATCCATATTTCGCATTCTCAAATGACGAAATGAACTCAACTACAACCATTTGTACTGTATTCAAACAATACCAAGAATCCTCAAAGCATCATCATAACTCATAAGCATGAACTGATTCATCCGTGCCAAATCCTATCCGTCGGATTTACACCATCAAATCTCAATCTGGATAAAAACCAATATAACACAATATATCTGTAGATCAACTACCACAAAACAATGATAACAAGTTCCGAAACATCGACGTACAGTCCGAATGCTCATACGATCAAAAAACCATGATCAACCAAAACATCGATCGAGAATATCATCGACATGATAAATCCAATACGATCAACAAAGGATCAACGATAACCGAGAATACCATCAACATGATAAACTCCAAAACGATCAACAACGGATCAACAACGACCGAGAATACCATCAACAAGGTAAACTCCAAACGATCAACAATAATGGATCTCAAAGAAATCACCCCGAATGTCGAACATACCCCTCAGGCGTATGAACAACCAGTCGCAAACCGTCGAACATATCCAATCATACATGAACTATGAACGACCAAACAATATGGCTCAAGATGGACATCACAGTACGCCCGATCCGGAAATGTGTTAGTGCACATGTCCACCCCGTATACGGAATCCAGAATATACGTGGGACAATGTACCTAATTAGCCTCACGAACTACGTCTCGTGTGTACAGTCCAATACGGAAACATCCACGCATGG
The DNA here is from genome assembly GCA_033398695.1 of Orobanche coerulescens. NCBI lineage: Eukaryota > Viridiplantae > Streptophyta > Magnoliopsida > Lamiales > Orobanchaceae > Orobanche > Orobanche coerulescens. Next base: position 79,008,340 of record CM065818.1, on the reverse strand, counting down.
CTATATATGTGCCTGGCTAAAAATCCTACACAATAACTAATCGGAACGCAGATATGATTCCAGATATGTCACAATCATGACAACGAAACTCAAAGAATCGCATAACAAATAAGGATAAAAAAGACTCACCGAAGTGAACAATGACACCCGGATAATGAAAGATCGACACGACCGACAATATCCAAAACAAACATCCTGGGATCACAATTCCCAAAGAATGATCAACACGATCAACAATCTCAACACTACCGTCCTGGGATCAACATCCCTCAACGAACAACCAAATACGAATCTCATTATATGAAACACCCACATACAACTATTCATCAGAATAATTATCCTCATAACTGAACAACACTTAAATTACCTCAAGGCCGAAGACAATATCCTTTCCATGAACAAACCATCATCCCGACAATTTACATTTATAATATCATTGCTATATGAATTATAAATGAAATGAAAGCGAAACCATTCATTAAATATTATAAACTGAACAAGTATAAACTTGCCTCGATACCGATACCACGAAGTCGTTACCAAAATCCATTGCCTTCGTCTACGAGCTCCTTAGCCCTGACGAAAAAGCAATCTACGAACTCCTCAACCTCAACCGCAACACAACAGTCATAATCCACGATCAAACATCTCAACCTATTGAAGTAATCAATCAACAACAATCCGATAACAATCAATAACCGACATAGGCAACCAATCAAACTCAACGGCTCAACAATACCTCGATCATATATAAAACCGAACAACACAACTCAAACAATTACAACTCATATCCACAATACAAGCCACAACTCGATAATCAATATAACCGATCAATAAACCCAACGGTTCCACAATATCCTGATTAAACACAAATCTGAATAAGCCCAAATCAATCAATCAATCATGAACTCAAAACCACAACACGATTCATAATCCGATAATCATATCAATAATCAAATTAAACCAATAACAAGGGTCTAAACGTTATCGATTCCAAATTCAATCTTAAATACGAATACAAGATTCCTCCTTGTAAATCCATGATTAGAACCAATTACCAATTATCATCATCAATCCGGACAATCCAATTAGTTCAACATTATAGATAATCAAATTCCAAGGGTTTCAAATAACTCAATCATTCGATTTGAACACTTGTTCAATACGTATGAACTTCCCACTTAAAGATGAATAATAATCTTATCAAACTCGGAATCATATTCGTATTCCTATACGAATACTGTACCAAAATACATAACTTAGTTCTAGATATAATATTCTATATTCATATCCAAAACACCAACATGTCTTAAACATATTCATCATATCAATGATCAATTCGTCTTGATATTAAGGATTTCATAGCATATCCGATTCCAACTTCAACTTTAAACACGAAACAACAAGATCCCATTTTGTTCATACTTGTAAACAATATTATCAACATAATAGACAATCCGAACTACCCAAATAGTTCAATACCATTGATAATCTTGTTATGAGATTAACCATAACCTTTCCGGATTCAAACTTGTTATCATGATTCATATTTCGTCAAGAACATACGAATTCTACCACTACAATCAACATAGTATTGGTTTCAATCATCAAATCAATGATTATACTTAAAAACCTTTATGTATCCTATCACATATTCCTCTTTGATGTGATATATATACCAAGAATACCAAGAACACCAAGAATACCATGATTCCATAATCATGATTAACATAGTCAAAACATAGATCATCATATCATTATCTTCCTTAACAAAATTCCCGTAAATACCAAGAATCATCACAACAACTCCATAAACTATCACCATACAAACTAATCATCAACAACAACATCAAAAATCCAAATTTAAAGAGAGGATTATCCGACATACCTCTTAGTACATGAAATACACAAGTAACCACCTTAAGAATCATCAATATCTTCATATCCAAGCCTCAAATCCAAGCCCTCAAGCTCATAACCAAGTTAGAAGATCCAAAAATCGGTCTTGGAGGGGTGAAAGATGAAGAAACAAGGTGAAACCCCTTCAAATGACGAAATGACGGGCCTCATATATATATATATATATAAACATCCCATACGTACGTTATATGAACTATATAGCGTACGAAACAGCTATTACGTACGTTATCCTTCCTTGGTAGCGTACATAATGATAGTCGAGAACCTCCTGTCTCAATTTGTTCGATGCATTACGTACGTAAAACAAGTGCCATAGCATACGTAACACATACGTTGACTTGCTACAGTAAATATCCAGTTTGCGTACGTTATACACTAATCGTAGCGTGCGCTAACGTCAGCGTTGACTCGCTCGTCCACATCCATGCCGAAAGCTGCCGACCGCGGGCCCACATGTCGATCATATCTTGGATCCTGCCTGATATGAACTTTACGTACGTCAACTCATCCACTTAACATACGTAATAGTTGTGCACCTTACGTATATTAACTATCCTTCTTAACGTACGTAATCCTTGTGCATTAGCGTACGTTAAGTATGCATCGTAGTGTGCACTATCGTGGCTGTACTTAGCCATTTTTAGATATTCTTGTCCAACGTCTCTACATAAAGAATACGAACAAACGACATACTAAATACACATACTTCTCCCGAAAATATTCTCTTACGATACTCCTAATATCCAAATCAGAACAATATGATACACCATATCCTCAAATATAACTATAAATCAATGACGTAACTTACACAAATACAGCTGTCTCAGTCTTAAAATTATTTTATCCATACTGTATAGAACCAAGCTATACAATTTATCTCAGATAAAATAACACGAAAAATTTATACTGAAAATCCGGGTATTACAAAGTCCTCGATCATATACAAAACCAAATAATCCAACTCAACAAATACGAACTCATATCTACAATACAAACCGCAACTCGATGATCATACTTAACAATCAATACAACCGATCAATAAACCGAACAGTTCCATAATATCCCGATTAAACATAAATCCAAATAACCCGAATCAATCAATCATGAATTCATAACCACGAAACATTTCCATAATCCGATAATCATATCAACGATCCACTCATCTCGATAACAAGGATTAGATAACATACTCTATTCCGAAATCATACGAATTAACACGATTCCTCCTTGTTTATCATTATAAATTTCATAGTAGGACAATAATAAAATAAATAGGCTCAAAACGGCCTTTACAACCCAATCGAATAAAATGAACGATTCAAAAACTAAGTCTACGAACCACATCCCCATTAAAAAACATTCTTCCAATAATACTATATAAATGGAAAGCTTAGAGATACATTGATCCAATCAACAATACGGACCGATCCAATCGGTTCATCTAAAATGAATTAATCCAATTAATTCAAACAACCGTTAATTTTAACTTGTCTCGAATGACAAAATATTTCATTAAATTAATTCCCCTAAGAATAAAATTACCATAATTAAATTTTAGTCAAATTAAATCCAATTTAATTTGTGGGAATTAATTATCGAACGAAATATAAAAAACGGAGTCAAAAAACACGGTCGAACCTTGCCGCCAAAGAAGCGCTGCCAGGCGGCAGCGAGACCGAGACCATTTACGAGCGGCAAGTGATCGCCGAGCGTTGCCGATCACAAGCCCAGATCGCGATCTGCTGCCTCGGACCGCGAGGCAGTGCCCGACCAGCTCCAAGCTGCCGGGTCCGATTACGTTTTTGGCTCATTTTTCGCCCCGATTCCAAAAATAATATTTTTCTAGTCTTTATATTACACTTTAAATCAGTTTTTTAAAAGAAAAATAGATTTATATTGTAATAAAATCATGAAAAATTAATTTTTAGATGAACAATAGAAAATCAATGATTAATACGATTATGATTCCAAATTATATACCATCTAATCAAGCATTCCAAATGCCAATATCGTATATACGATCACAAGACCTACGCTCCGATACCACTGTTGGAATTCGGTTCCTAAAACGAAGGCCCAGCGGAAGTGGTAAAATGAAAATTAATTCGATCTGAATCCCTACAAGGATCGATTGAGCTACGTATATACGAATAAAATGCGAAACACAAGAGATACGAGAAATGTACCCTTGTAGTCCCTTGATTTAAATGGAGTCCTTCTCTTGAACGATTCCCCAAGCTTGAGATGAATTCCCTACGATCCAATTTGCTTCAAGCTCTTGATGATCCAACGCCGAAAGGACCGCGTCTCTACTTGCCACGCCGGAGAAACGACCGGAACGACTAAACCTCATTATCCTCCAAGAATACGGCTAGACCAAGGTTGTAAAAGCTTTGCTAATCAAGATTACAACACTCTAAGTGTTTAATCTATAATCTCTCTATCTCACAAATATTTTCTCCAAGAAAACTTATGAATGAAGATGAAGATGATGAAGAATGTTATGAAGCCTTGGAAAAACTTTTCCTCTCTCTTTTCTAGTTGCCAAAATCGTGAGTTCAAGTCGGTGCAAAGGAGATATGGTCTTCTCATTTTATTCTCCATCAAATCCCCTCAAAATCACTTACCTTTTGACAAAATCACCCAAGGTGATATTTTGTCCCCTTGACAAAACATAATCATCCACCAACATGTGGAGACTATGACCAAAGGAAAAGGGAAGGAAAAGGGGTGGCCATCTATAAGGAACCAGGCGAGTTCGGTCCGTTTCGGACTTCCAAGAGTCCAAACAGATAAACTCCGATTCCGTTCTGATGTATTTATATCGATTAATTAATCCAATTAATTAATCATATCAAATACCTAATAACATAATTACTTTTTCCAAGAAATAATTATATTCATGAATTAAATTAATCACCTAGTGATATATTTAATTCATTAGGCCGTAAATCAATTTATACAATAAATTGATTTAGACATCCAATGTCCCAATTTAGATATCCAATATCCAATATTCATAATGAGATGATAAGCTCGATTCATTCCGTCATCAATCCTATTGCGCGACTCCGTAGGTCCGTCTCAGTCAACAATGGGAGGAACCAAAGAGTAGTAGCACCACCTAGCCAGCTTGGCGGCCTACACTGTACCCCAATTGAGAATGAATGATGGGATCATTCAAGAACCATTCTGTCGTGAATACCAGTATACGTATAAAACCTTCTTTCAAATGTCCCAATCAAGTTATAGGGCCACGATCAGTCAAACCCTATCTGTACTTGACGATATGCATGAGTTAATGCAAATCGAGATCATCGAGCTCTTGTGTATCCAATACAACTAGCTCCAATGCTTTGGCCAAAGACTTTTGATCTCATCTGCCAATAACCGCATAGGACATATAACCCGCTCACTAATAGGAGAAAGAATTCAATCTTGGTATTCAGTAGGACCTGCTACTTGCCCATCAAGATGCACTTCGAGGTTGACCCCCGCCTTCCGATTTACAGGCTCGAACTACTCTAATAAAAATCTTGACGTCACAAGCACATCCCTACTAAATCCTCAAGTCGAAGGTTCACGAATACCTATCACAACCTTTCGATTCCGTCATTGACTATCCCGGAATGAAATATGTGTGACGAATCGAGGGTGAGTCGGTTCGAGTATACTAATCCAACTAGCATACCGACAACATGTGCTCTCACTAACCATTAGTGTTCGACTGGCATTCTACATGTCAAAGAACACGTCATACAAGTCTTCACATAAACTTAATGCCCAGTCAAGTTTCATCGACTTGCGAACGATTAAGTATTTGAGCTATAAACCTTTCCAGTGCCGATCCCCTTATCCAATAAGGAGTGGAATGTTTTGCTCTAAAATACACGGACTAGTTACTATATATATTTACGAGTTAGGAATGCCAGTAACTACCAGTAAATAAAGAAACATCCATTTGCCTTATGATAATGAATTACATAATAACAAGTACAATGCCCTCACTCAACATCCCCTGAGTGGCACTCAAGGGCATATTCCTAACACCAATAGGAGATGTGTTTGTGAAATTAAGTTAGTCACTAGAGTATTCTGATCCAATCATCGGTTGGTGGGGTCAAAGTGCAACCTGATGGGCAAGTTGCAGTCTCTATTAAATACCAAGATAGAATTCTTTCTCATGTAAGTGAACGGGTAGATGTCCTATGCGATTTTTGGCAAAAGAGATCATATGTGAACGGGTAGCCTTTGTTTTAAACTGGAAGGTTTGATATGTTTTGGATACAAAACAAAGGCTTCATCCTCCACTTCAAAAGTGAAGACAATTGGCCATGAGTAGTGAGAAGAAGAGAGAGATATTTCATCTTATTTTACACTTAAGTTTTAAGTGTATTTGGGAGGAAAATAATTTCTATAAAATACTTTGAGTATTTATAAAATTGAAACTAAGTTAATTTTATCTACTTCTAGCCATATTCTTCGAGAATAAGAAGATAAAATATTTTTCGGTCATCTTCCGAAAGCTTCAGACGGTATTTTCGATGCTCGAGACGTTGCGAAAGCTTGGATCGTTTTCTTCAATATTTAATCAAAGGACTTCAAGGGTTTGATTTCTTATTCATGCTTTGATTTATTATATTCGCATATACGATGCTTGATCGATTCTCTTAGGGGTTCGAATTTTTTCGGTTTGATCCATTTTTATTTCCGTTATGCATTTTGTCATTATCACTGAATCCTAACAGGTACTATTGGCCTACCATGAGGTCTGACTCGACAAACTACATGAGAAAATGTGACAAGTGTCAACGCGTTGCTCAGGTATCTCACCTTCATCCAGAGCCAATTAACGTGATTATATCACCTGGCCAATCATGAAATGGGGAATGGATATAGTAGGTGAGTACCTACCGCACCCGGACAAAAGGAGGTGTATATGCTGGCGGTAACTGACTACTTCGGTAAATGGATTAAAGCAGAATTATTCCACCGGGTCCGATACAGGGAAGTGAAAGGAAAGATTCAACTCGATTGACTCGATCAAATAAAAAAAGAGTATATCAAAATGAGGTGACAAATGAGGGTAAATTCAAAAATGAGGGCACATCTCGAGTGTTGACATGCAAATACAATGCATCCATGACGTTGGGTGTGTTTGAGACATGCATTTTTTAGTGGGAGATGCATACGGCACTACGCCATATATGGGCTTTAACAACGTTTTTTTCAATGTTACATGCAAAAGTGTAACCATATATGCCTTGAAAGTGATCTAGGCCTACACTTTTTTCCGGTGTTAGCATTGCTATAAATCAGTGTTACGGTAGACGTTATTCAGTATCTATGGTAACGTTGAAGTCGGTGTAGTCGTTGGTCTTTAAAAAATGTGTAGCCGTTTGTCTTTAAAAATCAATAAAAAATAGGCGAGCTCAATGATTGTACGAATATTAGTCAATTAAATAGGCGGACTCAATCTTTGTCCAAATATTTCAATTAAGCGGGTCAAATTTCAATTATTCACTCTCAACTCTCAACTCTCTCACAGCTCGACCATTGACTAGCCAACCGGCAAATACATTTCGTATCGTATATATTCTCTCTCTCTCTCTCTCTATATATATATATATATAGAAAAAATAAATATGAGTTAATATATATATATCCTCTCTTTTTTATATCTTTTTATATATATATTTTTTCTGAAAAAAAGAGGGTATGTCGGCCGGTCGAAATTGTAATATCCGCGTTTTCTATTTTTAGTAATTCCTATTTTTGGTGTATATTCGTTTCGGACAACTCGCTTGGCACTATTTTGGAATTCTGAATCTATTTTTGTTCTTGGAGTTTCTCCGCTTGGACGAGTCTCGATGATGTTTTTACGTAATTTCATCGTGAGTTATATTATGTCGCATGTGTATTCGATTCTTGTTAAACTCGTTCGATTTCGTCATTTTCCTATTTCCATGAGTTCGTATGGTTGAGTAGAATATGTTGCGAGTTTCGGATTGTTAATCCGACGTTGTATCGTGAATTTTCGATTGTTTGGGCCATTTTGTAATTTCTTAAGAGTTTAGGGTGTCTTTACCCTCCTTGTCGTATTGTGGATTCCTCGGTAGTTAGAAGTGCATTTTCTTTCAGCACTCAGCTTCGTTGTTTTGAACACCTCGTAATTACACCTTTGATTCTATCCTCGTGTCGTGTTCCATCGTTGTATCGACTGTGCTGCATATGATTTTTCAGAACTGGGGTCTGCTACATGCATAACGTACGTTATGCATGATCCATAACGTACGTTATGGCCTCCGCATTTTAGTTCAGGCAGTTTGTTACGTACGTTAACCAGTGTTGGGTTACGTACGTAACCCTCGTTACGTACGTTAACAGCTTGCGTTAACGTACGTAACGCGCTGTCAGGCCTTTTAATCCTTGACTTATCCTCAGTCGCCTCATTTCGTTTCTTTTCTTTCCTTCTCGCGACGAAAGTTCCCTTTGAGCGATTTGGTGCGATTTGTCCGGTGCAATCCGTAGAAACCTTCTAAAGGTCAATTTTTGCGTCCCAAGGAAGGTTAATCATCATCATTCTCCATCCGAATCGAGGTATATTTTTTTTAGAACCCTAGTTTTTGGGGATTTCGGGATTTTGGTAAAATTCTTCCTCTTAATCCGATTTAGCTTCGATGACTTGTTAGATTACGATTGTGTAGTCGTAAATCCCTTGTTTCCAGTATAGTTTAACGGATTTAACCTAGTAATTTCTCCATTGTTAGATTATAACCATCTTGGACTTCGTATTTTCCGACAAATCGTTCCAAGGGGTAGAATTAGGATTAATTCTTACCTTTCTGCATTATTGAGACTTGTGTATACCGTTATTGTGTTAGGAACGGATTTGGGAGGATTGTTCGGACCGAAACCTATTCCTTCGTCGTTTCCTTCGTTTCGTTTCATTCAAGGCAAGTACATGTATTACATTTCGTTATGTATGTTGTGGTTTTCGAAATGAATGATGAATTGTGATTTTTGGGTGCGTGAGTTGTGTTCCTTCCACCCGGAGTGTCCGACGGGATGTCTGGGGGTCGATACTAAGGGGTACGGCCGTGGAAGGGAACTTGTGTGCGTGTGTGATTGAACTTCCACCCGGAGTGTCCGACGGGATGTCTGGGGGTCGATACTAAGGGGTACGGCCGCGGAAGTGGTATCCCACCCGGAGTGTTCGATGGGATGTCTAGGGGTCGATACTAAGGGGTACGGCCACGGGATACCAGTTGTGATTTTGTGATATCGTGATGATTGGAACTGATTTGATTGCCAATGTAGTATTCCGGAATATTTATGGCAAATGATTTCTGATTGAGATGATGGTGCTAAAAACCGTATTTTGTATATAATGTTGTGTAATTGTGTACTTGCACTAGCTATTGAATGCTAACCCCTTAAATGGGGGAAATGCGTCTTATGCATTTCAGGTACTGGTCGAGCTGAGGAGCTGGCACGGGATGCGCATGCAAAGGATGGGTTGGCATGATGATGCGGCTCGAGTCTTTATTTTTCTGTTTTGTCACTGCATCTGTTAATTACTGGAGTTAGACTGTTTATTTTTAAACATGGTTTAAGTCCCCTGCGTGGGCAATAGATTGGTATTTAACTTATGACTCATGTACTCCGTTAAAATGTTTTGGCCGAGGCCACGGTCTTATTTACTTTTGGGTGCATCTTTTGGGTCATCATTGTGGTTTACGTGTCTTGAGTTAGCCTGGTAGACCTCACGGGGGTTCTACGGCGTGTAATGTCCCATTTGTGAATTGGGACGTTACAATTATGGTATCGGAGCTTAGGTTCTGAATACCTAGGCTGTCGGTGAATTTTGGTCTGTCAGTTACGTCGTTAGAGTCAGTCGTTGAGCCTAATATCATCACGCTGCTGTCTTTTCGTGCGACCCGTGGCTGTAAGTCTCCTCGAACTCTTACATTTCTGTAATTTGTTTTCTTGCGTTGTTCGGAATTGTGACTTGTGTTACAAACTTCGTGAATTGTGAATCTTTCTGATCTAGTTCTTTTCTTATTTTCCTTCAGTATGTTGAGAGGACGTGGTAGACCAGCTAGGGGACGCGGCCGAGGCCGTGGTCGGGGTGCTGATAATGAAGAGGGCTCACTTTCTCAGTCCTCTGCAGACTCAGCCTCTCACTCAGTGTCGTCGGGGAATAATGCCGACGCCGGGGCTACTGCCGTACTCCAGCAGTTAGTAGCCCAGCTTGCTCAGATAGCTCAGGGTGGACGCCAGAATCCGCCCCCGACACCTGAAGAGGAAGCTAGTAAGTGGCTTCAGACGGTGTCTAAGATGCATCCTCCTCGTTTCTCCGGATCTTCTGACTCTCTCGGTTGGGAGAATTGGCTCTTTCAGTTGTCCAGGACCTTTGATGCCATAGCTTGTCCTGAAGACAGGAGGGTACATATTGCCCAGTACCTCCTGGATAAGGAAGCTGCGGAATGGTGGGAGGCCGTTGCGCCCAGAGACCGTCGGGCCACTTGGGATGAGTTCAGGGCTGCTATGGAAGCAGAATATTGTCCGCCGCCAGTCAAAGAACGCAGAATTGTGGAGTTCTTCACTGCCACACCTCAGGATGTGCCTATTTCTCAGGCCATCATTTCTTACAATCAGCAGTTGGGTTTCGTGAGAGATCAAGTGAGAACGGAGGCTGATAAAATCCGTTACTTTAATATGCGTATGAAACCGCATATCAGGCAGAGTATGGCACCGCTTATGTGTGCCACTTTGAAGGAGTATCAGGATCGCGCTCTAGCGATCGAGATGGCCGCACCAGAACCAGAGTTGGGTGCTGAGGCCAAGAAACAGAAAACAGTTGGCAGCTTCTCAGCCGGCAAGAGTGGCCGATTTTCGAGAGCACAGTCTGCCCCTACACCTTGGAAGAGACCGTTTCACCAGACTGGGGGATCTCAGGGTAACCGTTCAGTTCAGTCCGCCGTTTCTGGTGGCATGGTTTGCTTTAACTGCAACCAATATGAGCATTTGATGAAGGATTGCCCTTTTCCTCTAGTTACTTGCTTCACTTGCGGGCAGACCGGGCATCGGGCGACTCATTGTAAGAGGGCCACCAGGGCTGTTAGAGTTCCGGCTACCACTACCGATCAGAGGGATCACAGCACTCCAGTTACTCATGTTCCGCAGAGTTCGAGTCGTGGTAGGGGGCGAGGTCAGCCGGATCGCCGTGCAGCCTCAAGTTCGGGTTCAGTTCACCCCCGATTGTATCAGATGAGGCGTACAGAGGAGACAAATGTTCCAGTGGCATCAGGTACTACTCAGATCCTTACTCATCCTGTGTCAGTGCTTTTTGATTCGGGTGCTACCCATTCCTTTATTGCTTCGGATTGTGTGAGTCATATTGGTTTTGACTGCTTGTTTGAGTGTGAGCCGTTTGTAGTGGGTACACCCAGTGGGGATCGTATGGTTGGGGACCGGGAAGTTAGGGATTGCCCAGTGAGGATCCGGAGCCGGGATTGGCCCTCGAATCTCATTGTTATAGACCTTAAGGGTGAGGATTTGATCCTCGGGGACGATTGGTTGGATCGTCACGGTGCTATCATGAACTATCGGACTCGTACCATCTCGATAGTTGCCGAGGACGGCACCGAGCATACTCTCGTCGGCTGTAAGCCGGGTAGATCGGGGAGTGTGATTAGCGCCTTGAAGGCGATGAAACTTCTGAACCAGGGTTTTGTCGGCTACTGGTGTTTCGCTCTGCAGGCGGAAGATGGTGGGGTTGACATATCGTCGATTCCAGTTGTTAGCGAGTATCCTAATGTATTTCCGGACGACATGCCGGGATTACCACCACATCGAGAGGTGGAGTTTCCTATTGATCTTGAGCCCAATGCGGCCCCTATTTCTCGAGCACCGTACCGTATGGCACCGTCGGAGATGCTAGAGTTGAAGAATCAGTTGGGAGAGTTGTTAGATAAAGGGTATATTCGACCGAGCACATTGCCTTGGGGTGCGCCTGTACTTTTTGTTAAGAAGAAGGATGGATCGCTTCGTTTATGTATCGATTATCGAGAATTAAACAAGTTGACCATCAAAAATAAATACCCTTTGCCCCGGATTGACGACTTGTTTGATCAGCTTGGGGCGGCAGTCTTTTCGAAGATTGACTTGCGATCGGGCTACTACCAGTTGAGGATTTGGGACAGCGATATACCGAAAGCTGCCTTTCGGACGAGATATGGCCATTACGAGTTTGTGGTTATGCCTTTCGGGCTAACCAATGCCCCAGCAGTGTTCATGCAATTAATGAACAAAGTTTTTATTGAGTATCAGGACAAATTCATAGTCGTCTTTATCGATGACATTCTTATCTATTCACGGAGTCGGGAGGAGCACGCCTTACATCTCCGGATTGTATTAGACACTTTGAGGGCTGAGCAGTTGTACGCGAAGTTCTCTAAGTGTGAGTTTTGGCTCGAGGAAGTGATGTTCCTCGGGCATGTGATTTCAGCAGAGGGAGTTCGGGTAGATCCGCAGAAGATAGAGGCGGTGATGGCTTGGGAGCCGCCTAAGAATGTGAAGGAGGTGAGGAGTTTTCTGGGTCTTGCCGGCTATTACCGTAGATTCGTGGAGGGATTTTCTAAGATCGCTAGACCACTCACTCAGTTGCTCCAGAAAACTCAAAAGTTCGAGTGGACTGCAGACAGACAGGACAGTTTTGACGAGTTAAAGAGACGTTTGACTACCGCACCTGTTTTAGCATTGCCTCAGGGGAACGAGGATTTCGTAGTATATAGTGATGCTTCGGGTCTTGGGCTCGGATGTGTTTTGATGCAGAGAGATAGGGTCATTGCGTATGCGTCCCGCCAGTTGAAACCTTATGAGGTGAATTACCCCACGCACGATTTGGAGTTAGCTGCAGTCATTTTCGCCTTAAAGATCTGGAGGCATTATCTCTATGGGTCGTCGTGTAAGATTTGTACAGATCACAAGAGTTTGAAGTATATCTTCAGTCAGAAAGAGTTAAATATGAGGCAGCGTAGGTGGTTAGAGCTAATTAAAGATTACGACCTCGAGATACTTTACCATCCGGGTAAGGCCAACGTAGTGGCTGATGCGTTGAGCCGAAAGCCGATGGCTTTACAGATGTTAGAGGTACTTACACCGCAGAGTAGGATCCAGCGATATTTCATGTGTCAGAATATTGAGGTTTGGGTTCAGAGAGTTCAAGGCCAGTTATGTGCGTTAGAGATCACTTCGTCCTTGACTGATGATATCAAGGCGAAACAGTATGATGATCCGTGTTTGGTCCAGTTGAGGGAGGATGTGAGGAAGGGGAAAGCCCCTGGGTTTGTGGTTCAGGATGATGGCGTTCTGAGATTTCGCGGCAGACTATGTGTACCGAATGTTATTGAGCTGAGACAGAACATCTTGAGCGAAGCTCATACCACACCTTACTCCACACATCCTGGTACGAATAAAATGTACAAGGATGTGAGGAGCAACTACTGGTGGAGTAATTTGAAGACAGACGTTAGCGAGTTTGTGTCGAGGTGTTTGACCTGTCAGCAGGTTAAAATCGAGCATCTGCGACCCGCGGGGATCTTACGACCACTTCCTATCCCGGAGTGGAAATGGGAGGATATTTCTATGGATTTCATTACCGGTATGCCTAAGACTCGGACTGGAATGAATATGATTTGGGTCGTTGTCGATCGACTAACCAAATCAGCTCATTTTCTGAGTATTAAGGACACTTGGGGGCCAGAGAGACTTGCACGAGTGTTTATTGCGGAGATCGTGAGGTTACATGGGACCCCTAAGAGTATTGTTTCGGATCGTGATGGCCGGTTCATATCACATTTTTGGCAGGCCGTTCATAGAGCTTTGGGAACCGAGTTGAGACTTAGTACATCCTACCACCCTCAGACAGACGGACAGTCTGAGCGGACGATACAGACGCTAGAGGATATGTTGCGAGCCTGTGCTTTAGATTGGAAGGATGACTGGGAGTCGCACTTGCCATTGATCGAGTTCACATACAGCAATAGTTGGCACGCCTCGATCAAAATGGCACCATTTGAGACATTGTATGGGAGGAGGTGCAGATCGCCGTTGTGTTGGGACGATGCGTCCGAGCTGATTGGTACCGAGCCTGATATGGTAGTTGAGACGAGAGAGAAGATTACTCTGATTCGTGATAGATTGTTGACGGCCCAGAGTCGACAGAAGTCTTATGCCGACACACGTCGCCGACGGTTGGAGTTTGAGGTAGGAGACCATGTGTTGCTTAAGGTGTCGCCGACACGGGGAGTTTACCGCTTCAGTCGGAAGGGTAAACTCAGTCCGAGATTTATTGGACCGTTCGAGATTCTAGAGAGAGTTGGAGAGCTTGCATATCGGTTAGGTTTGCCGCCGTCCCTGAGCCACGTGCATAACGTATTTCATGTTTCCCAGCTTAGGATGTACGTACCGGACCCTAGCCATATTATTGATTTTGGAGAGATCGAGTTGGGGCCCGACATTACCTTTGAGGAGAGGCCGATTCAGATCTTAGAGCATCGGGTGAAGCAACTCAGGCACAAAACCATTCCTTTGGTTAAAGTGCAGTGGTCGAGGCATGGATCCGAGGAAGCCACGTGGGAAACGGAGGAGAGTATGAGGTCGAGATACCCCGAGTTATTCGTGTTGTAAGTTTCGGGACGAAACTTATTTTTAGGGGGGATAATGTAATATCCGCGTTTTCTATTTTTAGTAATTCCTATTTTTGGTGTATATTCGTTTCGGACAACTCGCTTGGCACTATTTTGGAATTCTGAATCTATTTTTGTTCTTGGAGTTTCTCCGCTTGGACGAGTCTCGATGATGTTTTTACGTAATTTCATCGTGAGTTATATTATGTCGCATGTGTATTCGATTCTTGTTAAACTCGTTCGATTTCGTCATTTTCCTATTTCCATGAGTTCGTATGGTTGAGTAGAATATGTTGCGAGTTTCGGATTGTTAATCCGACGTTGTATCGTGAATTTTCGATTGTTTGGGCCATTTTGTAATTTCTTAAGAGTTTAGGGTGTCTTTACCCTCCTTGTCGTATTGTGGATTCCTCGGTAGTTAGAAGTGCATTTTCTTTCAGCACTCAGCTTCGTTGTTTTGAACACCTCGTAATTACACCTTTGATTCTATCCTCGTGTCTTGTTCCATCGTTGTATCGATCCGTCCGCATATGATTTTTCGAATCAATCTGCTACATGCATAACGTACGTTATGCATGATCCATAACGTACGTTATGGCCTCCGCATTTTAGTTCAGGCAGTTTGTTACGTACGTTAACCAGTGTTGGGTTACGTACGTAACCCTCGTTACGTAAGTTAACAGCTTGCGTTAACGTACGTAACGCGCTGTCAGGCCTTTTAATCCCTGACTTATCCTCAGTCGCCTCATTTCGTTTCTTTTCTTTCCTTCTCGCGACGTAAGTTCCCTTTGAGCGATTTGGTGCGATTTGTCCGGTGCAATCCGTAGAAACCTTCTAAAGGTCGATTTTTGCGTCCCAAGGAAGGTTAATCATCATCATTCTCCGTCCGAATCGAGGTATATTTTTTTTAGAACCCTAGTTTTTGGGGATTTCGGGATTTTGGTAAAATTCTTCCTCTTAATCCAATTTAGCTTTGATGACTTGTTAGATTACGATTGTGTAGTCGTAAATCCCTTGTTTCCAGTATAGTTTAACGGATTTAACCTAGTAATTTCTCCATTGTTAGATTATAACCATCTTGGACTTCGTATTTTCCGACAAATCGTTCTAAGGGGTAGAATTAGGATTAATTCTTACCTTTCCGCATTATTGAGACTTGTGTATACCGTTATTGTGTTAGGAACGGATTTGGGAGGATTGTTCGGACCGAAACCTATTCCTTCGTCGTTTCCTTCGTTTCGTTTCATTCAAGGCAAGTACATGTATTATATTTCGTTATGTATGTTGTGGTTTTCGAAATGAATGATGAATTGTGATTTTTGGGTGCGTGAGTTGTGTTCCTTACACCCGGAGTGTCCGACGGGATGTCTGGGGGTCGATACTAAGGGGTACGGCCGTGGAAGGGAACTTGTGTGCGTGTGTGATTGAACTTCCACCCGGAGTGTCCGACGGGATGTCTGGGGGTCGATACTAAGGGGTACGGCCGCGGAAGTGGTATCCCACCCGGAGTGTTCGACGGGATGTCTGGGGGTCGATACTAAGGGTACGCCACGGGATACCAGTTGTGATTTTGTGATATCGTGATGATTGGAACTGATTTGATTGCCAATGTAGTATTCCGGAATATTTATGGCAAATGATTTCTGATTGAGATGATGGTGCTAAAAACCGTATTTTGTATATAATGTTGTGTAATTGTGTACTTGCACTAGCTATTCGAATGCTAACCCCTTAAATGGGGGAAATGCGTCTTATGCATTTCAGGTACTGGTCGAGCTGAGGAGCTGGCACGGGATGCGCATGCAAAGGATGGGTTGGCATGATGATGTGGCTCGAGTCTTTATTTTCTGTTTGTCACCGCATCATTAATTCTCGGAGTTAGACTGTTTATTTTTAAACATGGTTTAAGTTCCCTGCGTGGGCAATAGATTGGTATTTAACTTATGACTCATGTACTCCGTTAAAATGTTTTGGCTGAGGCCACGGTCTTATTTACTTTTGGGTGCATCTTTTGGGTCATCATTGTGGTTTACGTGTCTTGAGTTAGCCTGGTAGACCTCACGGGGGTTCTACGGCGTGTAATGTCCCATTTGTGAATTGGGATGTTACAGAAATCGTGTATGCGAATAACACACATTCTCTTCTTCTTCTTCTTCTTTTTTCACTCTCTTCTTCTGCCTGAAGATTATGCAGAGGTCGTTTTAGACCTCGCGAGCTCAATAAGCTCCAAAATTGCACCTTCTTCAACCATAAACCTCTTAATTTCTTCAACCACGCCAAGATTTCTCGAAACCCCACAAACTAGAACAATCAATTCGCTACTGGTACCTCTCTTATTACCACAAATCTCCAACAGGGCAGTCACCCCACCATGTGCGGAAACGGACCACACATTGTCTGAATTCTCTGTGACTTCCATCAAACACCTACCTAGTGGCATGTTCCCTACTCAATTCACTCCCATATCAAGAACCCTAATCAAAGGCGCAATTATCCTTGCACCAATCAATCAACATGCTTTTACCTTATTGAAGCCTCGCGATTAAAGAAATGGATTTTGTGGTTTGATCTCGTTCGGAAAAGAAAGGTGGCAAGTTGCTATTGTTCCGGTTGTTTCAGGTATTTGGATGGTTGGCCGTGGATTTGTGGCGATGCGGCGGCGATAGTAAATAGCCAATGCTGTTCATCTTCTCCTTTTTTTTCTTTTTTCTTTTTGATGTTTATCCCGACGTCCGATTGGCTAGGGTTTTGCGAGGCCCAGTATCGATCTGCCGCGATTAAGTGCAGAAAATAGACATCAACACGGTTCAGGGTTTCAAAATACTTTCGTATAATCACCAAATAGACAAATAACACTAAGAACCCACCAACAGTCTACTACAGTCATTTGTAGTGTGTATATAAAGAAACTCCCGTCAATTCATCATCTTCACTTGCTTCATCCTTTCGGATTAGCAAGGTGGCAAAGGGTAATTTGATATATGTACTTTTCATTTGAATTTGAGGTGACGTAGGTCGGCCCATTTGAATTACAAGGTTTAGAGAATTTGCACTCCATTTATTTTCTTCACCTGTTTATGACTGGTTTATTTATTACTTTTCTTTGATAAACTTTTTTTTTTGAGACTTTCTTGTTTTATGTTTTTGAATTTAGGGAGGAGCACGGGGCTCCAACCATTGAGGACGATGACTCTATTTTGACTGAAGACTTGGATGATGATCTTCTTGATGGTACGTTGTAATTGTGTTCTGTTGCAGCAATAAAGTTTTCGCATTTTTCATCCTTTGATTTTCGAATTGCAAAATTTGGATATTATAAATTGATTGAATATTTGATATATATTTAAGGTGAAGGGAAAAAGTGGGTTTCACAAAATTGGAACTTAAACCTCATGCGAATCGCCCATTGTGGGCTTGCGCGGATGGTCGAATTTTCCTTCAGACTCTCTCCCCATTGTATAAACAGGCCTATGATTTCCTCATTGCTATTGCTGAACCAGTTTGCAGGTATATTTTTGGGTCAGTATAATATAGTTATTCACCTAAAGCATTTTTATAATATTTATCGTAGTTTGTAAAATGATGCATCTTTTTTTACTATCCTTTATATTATGACATATGAAATTATAATATACCACCAATATTTGCAGGAATAACACTCATCCTTTCCATTTGATCTTTTTTGATGACCGTTTCAAGTCGTAAATTGTATGGTAGTACTTTACAAAGTGATCACAGAAGTGTACTCTTCAGTAGCACCTTCTTTGTTTAAATGGAAAATATAACTTTTATACTGCTTGAATCATATTCTTTTTACATGAAAAATATACTTCAAGTTTGTTCTCTGTTTTCTCCTTGTTGTGTCCATCCAAATCGTATTGAAATATAGTTTGATGTCAGTATTATTTGACAGGCCAAAGTCAATGCACGAGTACAACTGACACGAGTACAACTTGACCCCACATTCTTTATACGCCGCACTGTCAGTGAGACTTAAAACACAGACTATTATTTTTGTCTGGAATAAGTTGTCAAAGACCACGCTTTCAAAAGAGATGATTGATTTCATTCATGGTTCTACTGCTAACTACGGCAAAGTAGGGCTGGTGCTCAAGAAAAATAAATACTTTATTGAGTTCCCATTTCTAGGCGAGATAAATTATTCATATCTCTTATTGAGTTAGAGGATATATGAATGCTTTGTTAAACATTATATAACACGTCTGGCTATATACAGGTGTTGACAAGGTTACCTAAAGGCGAGGTTATAGGATGAGCTAGAATATTGTCTGAGGTATGTGCTGAGGGAGATTGTATCACGGTGAGCATAAAATATCGTGAAGATCCCTCCTCCCTCGAGGTAAACATTCCCTTCTCCATTTTTTGCATACCTGCCTATACCTGATGCTTGTGTGATATTTATGCGAACTTGTTGTGTGATATTATGAAATTTGGGGTTTATTAAGGCCATTACCTCTGGTTCTATTGTTAGTGATGATTCTCTCTTCTTTGGCTGTGTAGCTAATAAGGTCTGGTAAATTGACGAGATTTTTCTGCTCGTCTATTCTACTTTCAACTAATCGATTTTCCCTTCAACTCGATCTCAAGGGTATTTGCTACAAATCCTGTAACTTAAAGGCTATATACTTCAAATTTTGTTAATATTTTACCATCCAACTCTTAGCTCAACCGGGTATTTTCGTAGAAGGCTAAACTTCAAAGGCAGAAGTTGTAATTATTGTTTTCAATGTGCATTAGACTTGTTCCAGATCAAGAACCTTCAGAACTGTAATAACCGTTTTGTTATCTTTTCCTTTTTTCTGTGCTGGTAGAACAAAATACCTTATGAAAGTCGGCTTCCCTAACAAAACATGTCTTCTTTTCTCATTCTCATCATTTTACCGCTAGGTCTAATTCACCATCGTGTTTCTTCATCTGCCGATTCTTTTGCCTCTCCTCATCTGGCGTTTTTTTCCCTTCATTTACCGGCCATCGATTTTGATTTACTTGTGGTTTCTGAGGGCAATAGAGGTTCTGTGATTTCTTTTAATTTATTTGTGGTTTTTTTCCTAGGGATCTCTATTTATCGTTGATATGGTGTTTTTCGTTTGATTTCACAACTTCTTTTTGAGATTGTCGTTGATGTCGAAGGGGTGTGTCTCTGCCAGAGCAACCCTTCACTGGCGCCACTCAAAAACAGGTATTGTGTGGTTATTGGTGGTGTATTGTTGATTTCACAACTTGCTCAGGGTTAATTTTATAGTTGGTCCGTAAGCTTATAAACTAATATTTGCTCATGCTAAAAATATCTGTATTTATCATTGTAGATTTCATTACCAGACTTCTTGCTATCAATTTACAAGTCAGTTATCCTATTTTATTTTTTTCTTCTTTTTCAGAAGTTTAAAATTTTACATTTGCTACTATGGTTGGGGAGACTACAAACTGAGGCAGAACAACTGCTGAGAAAACGACGTGTTCAAGACTTTCTCTTACATTATAGCAACAATACCATACTGGTGGCGCTTTCTTCAGGTGCACGTAAATCAAACATCTGAAAAGAGACTTGTTATAATTGCATATAGTACACTTGAAGTATAGCCTAATTACAAAAAGAGTCCTATTATATCTGTTAAAAATTACAAATATTGTCTAACTATATGTTTTTAAATTACCTATAAACATCATGCATGTATAGATTGACCGACATCACATGATTGTATAGTGTCTAAGGCGTCTGTTCGAAGAGAAAGACGCGATGCAAGGGTACAATAGATTGAGGGACAAACTGCTCGTCCCCCACAAAGGCGTTTACTATGCAGCCATTGTATGTAATTTGTCAAGCGCAAAATAAAAAATCAGACATTCGTAAATTGTTTTTCAATACTAGAAATTTTGCACATTCATCGTTTTAGTTTTCAAAATTCAAGATTTCGGAATTGGAATTCAGATTCTGTTTGATAAACAGACACTAAACGGTGTAGTGCAGGTTTTGAATGTGTTGTTGAGATTAGCATGGATGCAAACTGTGATGAGTATCACCATTTTTTGTAACGGGTGGATATACTCGGCCCTTTGGTGATTCGAATCATTGCGATAGTATCCTTTAACATCCTTGTATTCATTTTGGATTTATGTAGTTATTTCGAATGATTTATCTATTTGGTGGTTGTTTGATAACCTTTTATGTATTGGGATGTTTGAATTTATTTTTAATGGGTAACTCTATTTTTAAATACCATATGTTGATTTTTAGCATTTAGATTGTTGGTAAAATACCTGCGAAAATTTAGCCATTGACCCCAAAAATATACTATTTACGTGTTGGCAAAAGAATAACATAGTGTAGCCAAAGATATTAAATTGTTTAAGAAACAAGTCTAGCCATAATGATAAAGGGTGTTGCCAACAATATTGAAGTATTTCACAATTTTATGTTACAGTAGTACTAAATAGGTGTAGCTATAGGTCTACAGCTATACTTTTAATGGTGTCACCACATAGATAACAGTGTTGGCATAGGTCTACAACACCACCTCTTACGGTGTAGGAACAAAACCAAAAAGTGTTGGCATAGGGGTCTACAACTACACCTTTCCGCAGTGTTACGAGAAACTATAAAAGTGTTAGCGTAGACCCCTATGGTAGCGGCCATTTTTGTAACACCCTCAAATTTGGTCAAAGTGTAGTTGTAGCCTTTTTTTTCTTTTACCAACACTTTTTGGGCTGTGAACACACTTTTTTAGGTGTGACTGATGCCCATATATGGCGTAGTGCGGATTAAATTTCTCGCCTTTCGTTCGGCGGGCCAGTCAAGCATAGGGCGGACCCTCAGGGTAGGTCATGGGTGCGCCGGTCCAGGGCCCAACCCAAACAGGGGCCTAAAAAAATTTATATTTTTTACCCCCTGCTCAATACATGGCTCACGACTGAAAAAAAAGAATACCTACTCATTTAAGATTACCGTGTCTGCCTATATAAAAACAATATTGAAATTGGGCAAGATTGTTTTCACTTTCTAATTTTGTAATTTAAAGTAAAAATTGGCCAAGTTTGTTTCCACTTTCCAACTTGGCAGCAACTCCAAATTAATTTTGGTACTCTCTTCTCTTTACAACATTTTCATTCAATTAGTTATATAATATGCAAGTTTAGTAGTTTACATAACCTTAAATTGTGTCTTTGGTTGTGTTTATTCCCCTAATGCCTTTATTTTGAAAGAAAGGGAAAAATAGATTAAGAGAAAATGAGAAATTAGGAATTAGGGACATTTTAATGCTAGGGAATTTGGAAATCTGTGATTTTGTCCCTAATTCTATGCTAATAGTAGGAAAATATGTTTATTGGTTAGTTGTTGTCTTGCCTTGTTCTCTCGTACTAGGAATCTGTCGTTTTGCTTCTATAATTCCACTTCGATTTAGTTTTGTCATCCAAGTGTCTGTACTCTTCGTTATTTCTTGCAATGAATTAGGATATAGAATTGATGGTGTTTTCCTTAAGGAGGATTTTACACCACAAAATTTTAATGAGACTCATTAAAAATTACTTCATTTTGCTTTAAAAAATAATCTAAACGTATATTAAATTAAGTAAAATGGCTTATTTATCAGACTTCGACTAGGACCAACCAAATATCAAGACGGACCCGGGTCAAGCATATTTCTTCCATCATGATTTGTCACCTCATTTTTTATCTACTCTATAATTATATTCACAGAGCAACACAAAACGCTTGTAGGACCGTTAAACAAACCATTGAAAAATATTGTGCAATTTCAGTTCAGAAAGTAAATTATCGTAAATCAGCTTTCCAAACGTCGAAAAATGTAGAGAATCAATGTAAACAAAGGGTACAACAAGTCCTGAACAATGAACATAATACTTGGGTTGTCCGATTATCCACGGGAGAGTAAGGGGCTGTTTGTTTGGCTCTTAATGGTTACATTAAGGGCCTACCTCTGAATCGCTAAGAGGTCATGACTGTTTGGCAAAAAAAATATGACCTCTTAATGGTTATAATAACCTCTTAACCATTAAGCATCCATACTCTCTCTCAACCGTTAAGAGGCAAATAATTTCCAGCTTTACCCCTCCTCTTAAATTAAGAATTATTATTTATAATAATTATTATTATTTTTTAAATGAATTTAAATAAAAAAAATATTAGACATAATTATTATTATAATTTTCTAAATGAATTAAATTAAAAAATATTATACATAATTATTATTATTATTTAAATGAATTAAATTAAAAAATGTTATGCATAATTATTATTATTTCAAATGAATTAAATTTAAAAATATTATACATAATAATAATAATTATTATTATTTTAAATGAATTAAATTTAAAAATATTATACATAATAAGAATTATTATTATTATTTTAAATGAATTAAATTTAAAAATAGTATACACAATTATTTATAAAAATTAGGGTTTTTATTTATAAAAAGGAGAGGTTTTGGTACGCAAGTGGAGGAAAAATGAGATTTTTAATCGCTACTTTTATATAGAAGGGTAAAATGATAATTTGTGACCATTCAGAGTTACCATTCAGAACAGTTACCAAACAACCAAATTTCATTCTGCACTCAACCATACAGAGCTCTCAACCATTCTGGCCTCTCAACCATTGTGCACTAAATCATTCAGCAACTGTCAAACAGTCCCTAAGTAAAGACACGTTCATAGAAACAGTTGGAATAGCAAAAACTCAGCTAACTAAATGGAAAGTTAATTCCCTATCACAATAAGGACGTACAACACTAATCCGTTCAAACCTCGCCGCAAAACCCAACTACCTTATGCAAAGGTTTTTGCTACCAACACACATACATAATGAACTTGACCAAATAAATAGGTGTTTCTTGTGGAATAAAAACCAAAACTACAAACCACTAGTAGGGTGGGACAGGATATGCAGACAAACACATGGTGGATTAGGAACAAGAAAAATTGAACACATGAACAAAGTACTACAAATGAAACTACTTTGGAAACTGCTGGTGAAACCTAACAATGTATGGGTATACTTGATGAATGAAAAATATCTTAAAAATGAATTCCTACTCTCATATAAGAAAAAAAACTAACACGCCGTGGCAATGGACTAAACTGATGAGCCTTCCTTCATCCAAAATTCGAAGAAGGCTTAATATGGCAAGTCGGGGATGGAGAAACCATAAACTTCTGGACCAATAATTGGGTTATACCTGAACCATTGTTAAAATATGCATTAGACCAGATAAATTGCAATAAACAAACAACGGTTAGCGAATTCCTCACCCCAGAAAAACAATGGAAGGTGGAAGAACTTGTAAATGTACTCCCACATGATATGGTGGAACGAATATGATAGACACTTGTACCAACCTCAAAGATAGAGACGCCTCTATTGGGCACTAGGTAAAAACGGTTGGATTTGGAAACTAAACACCTTTCCTAAAGTAAGAAATTTTCAATGGAAAAAATCGACACTAACCAACAAAAGCAAGATTACGTGAAAAACATATGCCAACCTCCTCCCCCCCCCCCCCCAAGGATGCCTTATGTGCCATTGCACCTATGAAGACTTAGCACACCTGATGATACAATGCCCTCATGCAAAGAATATCGTACAAAAAATCAATCCACACATAGCAATCTCACTAAACACGATCAACATCGACAACAAATCGCCCTCTACATTATAACAGATGTTGACGTCTGGTTTGGTCAACGTCACGTGTGCTGATATGGACGAATAGATCGAAGACACGTAGAAAATAATAAACAAGATGAAAGGTGTTTGATCACTAAATTTTATTAATGACCTTGATATAGAGTAGAGCCGAGCAGGATATTTTATGCCGGTCTATCTTTTTTGCTTGTTAATTACAAGTCTTATCTTTTTTCTCAGTCAATCTGAATTCTCTCTTTTTTCTCTCTATCTCATAAATGCTAAAAATCCAAAGATCTGCTTTCACTGTACATTTCTTCTATATATAGACAATTTGGGCCAGTGGAGAGATGACAGCTGGCGAATGTTTGGGAAATATGCCCAAAACACTTGTCAGTCTGCATATATGTCTTGGACACGTGGCGGTCTCTAAGGAGTGCCTCGGGAAGGGGCGTGACTGCATGCCTTAATTGGCATGCGGGCCTGCCTCGCATGCTTCTGGCGGTGCTTATCCGCTGGGGTCGGCCTTCGGGTCTCCCGCCCTTCAGGTCGGCCTTGTTGCAATCTTGAATCGGAGCATTTGATCTTCTCTCTGCTCGGCCCTCCCGGGTCGGATATCGGGTCGGCTCTGGTGTCTCTGCCCAGTCCTGTTCTAGCGAGCCCGGGAGAAAAACGGGTTTGTGCCCGGTCCGGCTTTAGGCTCTGCTCGACCGGTTCATGAGTTTGGAGGGCCTACGTGGATTCCAAGGTGGATGGGCTGCCAACAAGGGCCCCCGAGTCCAGGGCCGTGCCGGGTTGGCCGGGGCTGGGGTCGTTTCAAGTTGAGGCCGATCTGGCTTGTGGGAGGATAAGATCTCTCGAAGGGACGCCTCTTCGAGAGTCGCGTCGATTCGATTTCGGGGCCATTAAGTGTCATTATGAGGGGGACACGTGGCTTAATCTGATTCGGTGGCGTTGTCACGCGCCTTCGAATTTCGCGACGGTTCAACAGGAATCGCCGCTCCACGCGCCTGGCATTTAATGCCTTTATTCCCCTATAAATATAGCCTGTCTTCTCCTTCATTGTTTCCTTCGCCATTTTTACGTCTTGTTGCAGAGAGAGAGAATTTTTCCGGCGATTTTTCTTTTTCAGATTTTACAAAGACTTTCCCGGTAAGCTTGTTCTTCCTCCTCTTTTTTCTTTTTTATTTAAGATGTCGGAGATGAGGGGCGAGACAGAGGCGGATTTGACCGTGTCGTCGGACCGCACGGGTGTGGCGGATCTGTCGATGGGCGGAGTTCCCGTTGACTGGAGCGTCGAGGAAGAAGAATGCGAAGTCGTGAAGTCGCTGGGATCTGGGGAAGTGGAGATGGTGGCGCCGTTGACAGCCGTTGGAGAGACTCAGGCGGAAGAAAGAGTCGAGCCGGTGGTGGCTTGGATTCGCCCTCGGCCATCCCCTTTCGTGGAGGCGGAGTGGGATTCGGCCTCGATTCAGAGCACCGTTACAGAGGAACAATTGGCGGCGTGGCGACTGCAATTTAAGATTCCGGCGAGGGTGCGGATGTTTGTTCCGAACCCCGAGCAGAGGCCCCACACTCCGCCCGTCGGTTGTACGGCGGTATATTACCGCTCTCTACTGGTCGGGCTTAGGTTTCCGCTTCCGTTAGCTTTTTCCCGGTGGCTAAGGCAGTGGGGCCTTCCTGTCCCTCAAATCCATCTGAATTCCTGGGCTCGGGTGGTGGGCCTTTTCATTCTTTTTAACCAGCACGCTTGGCCCGAGCCCAGTTTTGAGGAGTTCAACAGCCTCTTTCTATGGAGGTCGGTTGGTAGATCCAGCTCGGGCTGGTTTTACCTGACGGCCCGGCATGCTATGCATAAGGAGTTAGTGGGGGTGCCTGAGACCATCCATAGCTGGAAGGAACAGTGGTTCTTCATAGGGGGACCGTGGAGGAGCTCGTTGGATGAGTGGGAGCCTGGGGTGATAGATGCCGAGCTGCGGGTCCCCGAGCACTTTACGGCCAAAATGAGTGAGTGTCGTATTTCTTATTCCTGTTCCTTTTTTTGTCTAACGCTCATCATTTGTTGCACGTGCAGAATGCATCCCGGCGCCAGAGACCTCTCCCGAGTTCGACGACCGGGTTGAGCAGCTTTTGGATCTTTCTCTTGAACAAAGGAAGTCTGATCTTTTGGTGATCGAGGAAAACCTTTGGGCAGCCGGACTTAGATCGACCAATCCGAGCATAATGTCTTCTTCAGGTAGCTCTTTTTTTTTTTTTTTTGACATGTCTTCTTTTTCCAGCTCCTAAGGCCAAAACTCCGTCCGGGCGGAAAGAGACGCCCGCGCAGCGTGTGGCGAGGCTGGCAGCTGAGGCCGCCGAGCGGAGGGAGCGGGCCGGTAAGCGTAAGAGGGTGGAGACCGGGCCTGAGGACAGCGCGACCAAGGCTGAGGGTTCGTCTGCTCCTGAAGTTGTCGTGTCCGCCCCGACTCCTGTCCGGACTGGTCGTGAGGAGCCCGTCATTAATTTAGAGGGCCATTATCTCCCGGTTAACCAGGAACGGGTGGAACCGTGCGACCAGATGAAGGGGCGACGGCCGCGCTGGTTCCTTGACTACGTCCGGGCACCTACCTTGACCCCTGAGATGCTCAACCGAGTTCCTCCTGTGGTGGCCGTCTCCAGTCATATTCCGATCAGGGGTTGGACGCCCAAGTTGGAGATGATGACTAATGACATGGATCCGGTTGAGCAGATCCAGTTTCGAAACGCTCTGGTCGGTCGCGCCATGTGCACCTATGTGAAGGCCTCCAATGAGTTTTTGGCCTTGTATGAGAAGCATAAGAAGGCGGAGGCCGACCTCAAAGCTTTGCAGGAGGAGCACCACATATGTCCTTCATTGATCAAGTCTCTGGAGGGGGAGATAACCTCCATGAGGGGTGATATGGAGCTCCTGGATAGTTGGGTCCTCCAGGCCGACATATAGAAGCTGAAGGCCGAAGAGATGACCGAGGCAGCCGAGCAGGCGCACAGGCAGTATTTGGATACCCGGGCTGAGCACGAGGCTTACTTTAAGGAAACCAAGGCCCAGGTTGAAAGCCTGACCGAGCGTGTTAGCACCTGCGAGGCTTCGAGCTACGCTAGGGGTCGTGCCGAAGGGGCGGAGGCCTTTAAGGAGACACCTGCATTTGAGGAGCTGATCAATCTGAATTATGTCTCCACCTATTACGAGATATTAGATCTCATGAAGGGTGGTAAGACCGTTCAGGAGATCGAGGCCTACATTACATCTCAAGCGGCCGATCTTCATGTTGACATCACTGGAGCCGATGAGCCAAAGGTCGCTGAGGTTGAGGATGCCGGTCTGGCTCCGCACGGCGAAGGTGAGGGGCAATACTTTCAGGCGGCCGGCCAGGAGGCTGGGTCCGAGTAGTTTCCTTAAATTTTGCTTCTCGCATGGCCTGCGCGCCCGTCTTTGTCTTTCTTTTGTTTTATTTTATGTACGGCCTGCATGCCAATCCGCCTTGGTTTGTTGTCACCGTTTGTAATCTGCAACGACTTGATTAAATAAAATCTTCCTTGTAGCATTGGTTGTCGCTCTTTTAGATGTTTGGGCCCAGTTGAATGGGCCGTTGCCTTTCTATCATGTTCATCATTTGTTGATTGTGCCGACACGAGCTCGGTCTTATAGCGCCGGATGAGCCGGTCTTTATGAGGTGCCGAGACGAGCTCGGTCTTATAGTGCTGGATGAGCCGGTCTTTATGAGGTGCCGAGACGAGCTCGGTCTTATAGTGCCGGATGAGCCGATCTTTATGAGGTGCCGAGACGAGCTCGGTCTTATAGTGCCGGATGAGCCGGTCTTTATGAGATGCCGAGACGAGCTCGGTCTTATAGTGCCGGATGAGCCGGTCTTTATGAGGTGCCGAGACGAGCTCAGTCTTATAGTGCTGGATGAGCCGGTCTTTATGAGGTACGAGCTCGGTCTTATAGTGCCGGATGAGCCGGTCTTTATGAGGTGCCGAGACGAGCTCGGTCTTATAGTAGCGGATGAGCCGGTGTTTATGAGGTGTCAAGACGAGCTCGGTCTTATAGTGCCGGATGAGCCGGTCTTTATGAGGGTATCAGATTGTTGATTCTTGCGTGGATATTTATCTTATGCCTGACTATCATGCAGATTCATCTTGTGTGTTTAATTAATTATGTGATAATTAATTTTAGTATATGTTAAGTGTATGACATAACCATAAATTGACCAGTATGACTGGATGTTTCAATTTAATTTTGGGTTGGTTTCAACGGCCTGTGTGTCGTTTAATTATAATTAGTTTTTACGACATGCGAGTCATCTATTAATTTATTATTCTATTTACGGCATGCATGTCGTTTGCCCTCTTGTAATTTACGTCACTAGTGCAGTATAGTTTTTCATTAATGTAATGAAGACAATAAGGAGATGAAAGATGGACTGGAGGAGCCAATTGATCGCGTGTGACGTTCCAAGGAGTTGGAAGAGCAATGAAGACCAATTATACCCTTTAGATTGACCTTTGTGATTCCATTGTTAGCTCATGAAAATCACGTTAGGATTATTGTCATGTTATACACGGTCCTATGCTTTATTATGTCATGTAATGCTATGTATGTTTAAATTTATGCATGTATGTTTAGATGTATGTTAACCAACATAGACATGAAATATGAGATAAAACCCCTTGTTAAAATTCTAATGCCGTTCAATTGAAACACCTATCAAGACTTCGATCATCTTGAGCAGGCCATGCAAAGATGGGTGCTCGGATTTTCTTAGTAAGGTATGATAGGTAATGGTGATACCTATGTGTTTTAATGAACTAAGAATTTAAAATAGTTTTGAACCTTAAGGCATAAGATGGGATGATAACATGCTTGGGCATAAGATGCCAAATCCCATAAGTATAATCTAAGAGTTACATATGATGTAATCGATAAAGGGTTATCCACCTAAAGTAGCTCAATTCTGGGCCTCATGCAAAAGCTGAGTTTAGAATTGGGCAAAATGGGATCTTAGCCCACTAAAATTACAAATGCTGTAAATTTGAGGGTATTTTGTTTTAGTGGAATTTTTCCAGAAATAGAAATGTGACTAAATACTTTTCATATTGAATTCTGTAGATAATAGAATGGCATCAAACAGTGCATCCACCATTTCACTGCGATCCGTCCTTGAGAAGGACAAGCTCAAAGAAAACGGCAGCAACTATCTGGATTAGATCCGGAGCTTGAGAATAGTTCTCAAGCTAGAAAGAAAGTTGTACGTTCTTAAGGAAGAAATTCCTGACGAGCCTGCTGACAATGCTAACAAACCAACAAAAGACAAATGAAAGAAACAATGATGATTCCATTGATGTCAGTTGTCTTATTTTGGCTACCATTTGTCCAGAATTTCAGACGAATCTGAAAGAAATTGAAGCCTATGAGCTTAATGCTCACCTCAAAGAAACTTTCTCAAAGCACGCTAGGCAAGAGAGCTATGAGACCTTTCAAGCGCTGTATGCTTGAAAGATGGTTGAGGGGATATCTTCAGTGCTCATGTACTCAAGATGAAAGGATACATTGATAATCTTGATAGGCTTGGTTTTCCACTTTCTAAGGAGCACTCCACGGATGTGATTCTAAACTCATTGCCCAATAGTTTAGGTCAGTTTATTATGAACTATAATATGAATAAGTTGGAGAAGTCCATTGCTGAGCTGCATGGGATGCTTAAAATGGCTGAGAAAAATATTACGAAGAAACCAAGCTACGTGGTGATGGTTAGCAAAGGAAGTTCTTCAAGAACAAAGGCAAGGGTAAAGTTAAAGCAAAATTTGCAAAGATAAAGACCCAA
Source organism: Orobanche coerulescens (assembly GCA_033398695.1). Classification (NCBI taxonomy): domain Eukaryota; kingdom Viridiplantae; phylum Streptophyta; class Magnoliopsida; order Lamiales; family Orobanchaceae; genus Orobanche; species Orobanche coerulescens. The sequence continues at coordinate 78,978,221 of CM065818.1, read as the reverse complement.
CTAAGCCTATTTTCAAGGCAAAAGATCCGAAAGATGGAAATTGCCATCATGCAGTAAACCAGGACACTGAAAAAAATTTGCAAGATTTACTTGGAAGAGCTAAAGCGTATCAATGGTAGTGAGACTATCACAGGTATACTTATTATAGAAGTTAACTTATGTACTTCTAACTCCTGGGTATTGAATACTGCATGTGGATCTCACATTTGTACAAATATGCAGGGGTTAAGAAGCAATAGAGAGCTGAAGAAAGGGGAGGTGCATCTAAGAGTCGGCAATGGAGCAAGAGTTGATGCACTAGCCATTGGAACTTATGATCTAGTTTTACCCAATGGGCTTTTGTTACTTTTGAATAATTGCTATTATGTTCCTGCTACGAATATGAATATTATTTCAGTTTCTACATTAGATTGTGAAGTTTACAGTTTTCTTATTAAGAATAAGATTATTCGTATTTTCTTTGATGACTTGCTTTATGGTACTGCAAAGTTATATACTGACCTTTACTATATTGATCTATATGAGTCCAATAATTTGGAATTATATAACATTGCAACCAAGAAACCTAAGCCCAACGATTCTAATCCGACTTACTCATGTCAGAGGCGGATATCAATACTTCATCACCTTTACCGATGATTTTACTCGGTATGGATATGTTTGTCTTATGAAGCGTAAACATAAATCTTTTGAAATACTCAAAATATTCCAGAGTGAAGTACATAATCAACTTATCAAGATGATTAAAGCCCTTTGATTGGATTGAGGTGGTGAATACTTGAGCCAAGAATTCGATGATCATCTTAGGAGTTGTGGAATTGTTTCACAACTTACTCCTCATGGAACACCTCAAACATAATGGCGTGTCTGGAGGAGGAATCGAAATTTATTAGATATGTATCGATCCATGATGATTTGAACAGAGCTTCCATTATCATTTTTGGGCCACGCCTTAGAAATAGCAGCATTCACCCTTAACCATGTTCCATCTAAAACAGTTGAAAAGACACCATTTGAGAAATGAACTGGTAAGAGATCAAACTTGTCTTTTCTAAAGACCTGGGATTGCGAAGTGTTCATAAGACGCTAAGTATTTGACAAACTTGTTTACTTGTGGGATATCCTAAAGGAAACTCAAGGATACTACTTTTATAAGACCGCAGAGAACAAATTGTTTGTTGTTCGGAATGTTGTCTTCTTAGAAAGGGAATTTATTTCCAAAAGAGACAGTGGGAGAAAAGTAATTCTCGAGGAAACTCGAGAACCACAAGAATACATTTCTTCGCCGATAGAAACTGAAAAGGCTCAATAATTAGTTGAGGAGCCAGTTCAAAGTACACAAGTTCCTCGTAGATCTGATAGGGTGCGACATGAACCTGAGAGATATGGGTGTCTCGTAACAGAGGATGATGACACATCGCTCATAGATGATGAAACTAGTACCTATACAAAAGCTGCTTTAGGACCAGAGTCCGAGGAATGGCTAGAGGCCATGAAGTCAGAGATGCAGTCATGTACGACAATCAAATTTGGAACTTGATAGATCCACCTGAGGGTGTTAAAACAATTGGGTGTAAATGGGTGTTCAAAAGAAGAAAGACATAGACGATAATCTACAAGCCTATAAAGCTAGACTAGTTGCAAAAGGTTATAGACAGACTCATGGTATTGACTATGATGTAACCTTTTCCCCAATAGTCATGCTTAAATCAATTAGAACATTATGTGCTATTGCCACATACTATAATTATGAGATATGGCAAATGGATGTCAAAACAACATTTCTTAATGGAAACTTACTCGCAGGTGAGTACATGACACAACTTGAGGGTCTTGTTCATCCAGAAAATTTTAAGAAGGTTTGCAAGATTTAAAGATCCATTTATGAATTGAAGGAGGCTTCTGAGAGCTGGAATCTTCGTTTTGATGCAACTGTCAAAGGGTTTGGGTTTATTCAAAATGAAGATGAACCATGTGTGTACAACAAGGTTAGTAGGAGTATAGTTGTTTTTCTAGTCTTATATGTAGATGACATATTACTCATTGGAAATGACATACCCACCTTGCAGATAGTTAAGACTTGGTTGGAAAGTTGTTTCTCCATAAAAGACTTATGAGAAGCTGCTTACATTGTTTGGGTAAAAATCTATAGATATAGATCAAAGAGAATGACTGGTCTGAGTCAGAGTACCTACATTAACAAAATATTGAATAGGTTCATATGCAAGACTTAAAGAGAGGACTCTTGCCAATGTCACACGGCATTCATCTGAGTATGACTCAGAGTCCTTCGACTCCTGATGAGCGAGCCCGCATGAGCAAGATTCCATATTCTTCGTCTATTGGATTGATCATGTATGCCATGACTTATACACGACCAGATGTATCGTTTTCCCTTAGCATGATGTTAGGATAAATATTCCGGTTTTAATAATCGCCAACATACATCAAAGAAGTCTTAAGAAGTCAGAATATCGCTAAGTATGCAAGTTGTTAGGAATCTCCGTACAGCCCATCCACACAACAAAGAGACCTTCTATAGAGTCCATCCTACAGTTATTGCATCATATAGTAGAAGAGATAATACGATTGGATACAACAATCAGACTGTAGGTGCTTTACTTAAGAAAAGTAAAACATAATCCAACAGGACTGAATGAAAAAGCTTTAAACCGTTGTGAGATAAACATTGTTTATTCATAAAGTATTCACGGTTAAAGCAACATTTATTGTTGATAGGTCAGCATTTAATGCAGTCGGAGAGAGACAAGTCTGAACGCGCTGAAGAGCATTTAATGCGAAGTCAAAAAGAATGTCTGAAGCATTAAATGTGATCTGCTTTAATTCAAACATTCAGTAGCCGCCAATCAGAGACGTCAACATCTCACCAACCAGCAATGGCTACATTTATAACGGATATATTTCCAAGGTTATAAATAGCCCCAAGCAAGAGGACATTGCTCACCTAAGATAATTCATTCTCGCGCATACATCTGACAGATTACTCTGACAATCTAGATATTAAAGAGCAGTATATTTCGTGAGCATACAACAATATTTAAGCGAACAAATATACTAAGTCCTCAATGCAAACAACACATCATACATCGAATGCTCATATAAGATATAGTTGCTGTCTAGAATCGTTCTACCTTTTACCGTTGAAATAATCATTAGCCCTGTGTGGAGTAAGGTTTCTTGCATATTCCGACCTGTGTGGGAAGAATAACATTGAAGACGAAGTTTCGATCTGTGTGAGAAGAAGCGAGTCGATAGAGCTCAATCCAATCTGTGTGAACAGCCTAAAGCTACAGTCCCTGTATCAATCTGTGTGAACGATACAGAGACAGTTTTAGTTAAAGTCACGTAGTTGTGTACGTAGTCATTTTAATAACCTCTTTACTCCTGTGTGGAGGACCAATGGACATAGAGGGATTTACCTCAAATCACTTAATTTTGTGTGTTATTTACTTTCTGTCTTTACTGTTTTCATTCAACTGTAATTTTTTAGTATACATTGTGAAAATCCTGTATGCACCAAGCAAACATGAGAACACCTAGTTGCTGTATTTACAGTAACTCCCTAACAGACTTCCGCTATGCAATTAACTTCTAAAATTGTACAGCTTATTGTATTTTCACCTTCTAAGCTCTTTACTATATACTCTGTGGCCAACAAGTGGTATCAGAGAGGTTTATTCTAAATTCCATTACTCTATGTATAAGATGGACTCATCTATGATAAACAAGGTTCCCATATTTTCCATTAATGAGTTTGATGATTGGAGAATCAGGATGGAAGCCCATCTTGCGGCCATGCACGAGGATATGATTTAAGTCATCCAGGAGGGACCTATCAAGATTTTGTAGGTCAACACAGCCCCAAGGATGGAAGGGAAACCTTATGCCGAGATGCTCGAGAAAGAGCGCGATCAGTGGATGACTGATGAGCGCAAGCGAGCCAACCTGGACAACATCGCCAAGAATGCGCTATTTGTAACTCTCGACAAAGGCACATTCTCGAAGGTAAAGAGATTTCAGACAGCCAAGCAAATCTCGGAGAAACTCAAGCTTATTTGCAAGGGAACTAAGCTCTCGAAAGAAAACAAAATTTATAAACTTACTCAGCAGTTCGAATATCTCGAAAGAAAACAAAATTTATAAACTTACTCAGCAGTTCGAATATTTTGAAATGAAAACTTCTGAAACACTTAAGGACCTTGACCTCAGATTCACTGGCATTATCGTTGAACTTGAAGCATTGGGTAAAGTGTATACCCAAAAGGAGAGAAATTTAGAAATATTTAGATCACTCCCTGCCCGATGGGACATTATGTAACACCCCAAACTAGGCGGACATTACAGTGCCATGGACCCCCGACTGGGACCCACTAAGCGAATGAAAATGAATGAATTACACAGGGTAAATGTAGTACCGAACCACATTACAACAATAATTACTCCGATGAGGAGTTTCATACAACACATCTAGGATAATAGAGAATATATGAAGATTAAATATACAACACTGAGTGAAATGAGTATTCAAACGGAATGTTTGCAGCGGAATAAATGAAGGAAACATAAATGACTGAAAAGACTGGGGCCTCCTTCTAGTATCATTGGGACTCCTCGCCGTCAACGTGCTCTCCCCGTGCTTTCGCCTTGCCATGACCTGAAAAACAATATTCCCCAACGGGGTTAGTTACACAGAACAACAATCCTCAAGAGTTGAATAAACACAAACATATATATGCTGTATAAACCACAAGTTCGATCAAAAATGAATCGGTTAGATTATAACCCACTCTTGTTGAAAACATACGCAATCAGACATGCTGTATGAATCAACTAACAGTACGGCTCAAAGGGTGGCGCCACACTACGCCCGGGATGGAAATGTGTCCGTGCACAAGCCACCAACGAGTATCGATCGAATACACGTGTGGTCTTGTACCTAATCAGTCTCACGAATCAATCAACTCGTGTGCACAGTCCAATGTGAGGCCAACAACCTACACACGACTTAAATGTGCCCGACATGAAAATCCTACACATACCAACCGGCACGCCGGTATGACCCGGAATGCCACGAGATAACAAAGTGACATCGAAAATCAATAATGACTCACCGAGATGAAATGATAGTGAAATGAATGACAGCTCAATGAAATGATTGGAACCGTCGTTCCTTGTGACTGAAGTGATTAATTGACAATGACAAGTATTGATACGGTTAATACAATGATGAATGAGTTATGATTATGAATGAACAACAACAAAAGGAATGAATATTCTTTTAACCGAATAAGAATATTAAATTAACTTACACCACACCGGTGACAATTATCCATCCACGAACAACGTCCTAATTGAGATATCGGTCACTCGAACAACCTTGAATAATACAATTACCAACAATCCGTTCAATATACGAATCAAACACGAATATAACGAACTCAAAACGTCGATACGATTAAACCAAGTTCATTGGGGCATTATATCGAACACTTTGTGGCCAAACTTCGATTGTTTATAACCAAACCTCAATAATACCAACATCAAATCCCCAAGAAGTGTTTCAAACCAACAAAACATCTTCAATATGATCAATAATCCATTATGAATATCCAAAATCGTGATTTCAACAACAATTAACCGAAAACCCCCAAATCCAACACAATATTCAAAGTGTTCTTGAATAATCCTTCAATAATCCAATGAATAATCAAAGATGTCCATAATCATGTGTATATCACTTCATACAACATGATCTTAACATCCAAAACATCATATCTCAGTACAAAATCGAAATCCAAGGGGTTTGATGAATATTACCTTTGAAGATCCAAGTACTTTAATCTGATGAAATCGCGTTAGATCCACAATCCGAGCTTCACAACCGAATGAAAATGATGAAAAATGAATACTCAAGTGATAGATGATGAAAATCCTCTCCCTCAAGGCTTCTCTCTCGAAACAAGGTGGATGAAATGAGAAAAATGGGTTGAACTCGCTGAAAAAACACAATTATAGTGCTGACTGCACTGTGTACCGCGGCCCTGCCGAAGTTTGCCATGGCACAGGGCCAAAAATAGCCCCCAGCGATCGGCAGCGTGCCGCGGCCCGGACGAGTGTGCCGCGACAGAGACTTGGCAGTGTGCCGCGGCCCCGTCGGCATGTGCCGCGACCCACGGTACAGAGAGGTTGGCCGATAAGTTGCAACACGAGTGTGCCGCGGCCCGGACGAGTGTGCCGCGGAATTGACTTGGCAGTGTGCCGCGGCACTTCCGGCATGTGCCGCGGCCCACAGTACAAGCTGCTCGGCCAAAAACTGGAAAACGTGTGTGCCGCGGCCCACACCCCCCTTGGGTAAATGATGAAAAATGATCCGGGAAGAGAATAAAAGCAATATGAATCACTATTTGGGAAACAATAACACGAAATGGAAGTACGGAGACCCCAAAATGGTGGTTCCAAGCAATGATTACAAGGATTCGCCCGACAAAACACAATTCGAACAATGAGGAGATTAGAAATGACATGAACTCCAACGTCAACATCGACTAATGAATCAATTATAACAATCAAGATAATACTCTCGTCTCGATTCCCGAGTAAGGTTGAAACAATGAACAATATCGATACACAACTCGAAGTTATTCCGAACGGTGAACACGGATGAATGATTATAACGAGTGAAAAATTACATAGTGACAATTACCGAATGAAATTACTGAATGATAATGACTGAATTACGACCGGGTATTACATATACCCCTTTAAAAGAGTTTCGTCCCCGAAACTAAGGGTCAAACAACTCGGGATAACTCTCCCGCATACTATCCTCGGTTTCCCAAGTAGCCTCTTCGACTCCATGTCTAGACAACTGAATTTTAACCAAAGGAATCGTCTTATTCCTCAACTGTTTGATTCGCCGTTCTAACACTCGTATGGGACGCTCCTCATACGAATGATCATCCGCGATCTCGATTTCGTCGAACTGAAGTATGTGACTCGGGTCGGCAACATACTTCCGTAGCTGAGAGACGTGAAATACATTATGAATTCGGCTCAACGCCGGAGGTAAGGCCAAACGATAAGCTAGCTCGCCTACTCGTTCCAAAATCTCAAACGGTCCAATAAATCTTGGACTCAACTTTCCCCGCTTCCCGAAACGGAAGATACCTCGACTCGGGGATACCTTGACCAACACGTGGTCACCTGTCTCGAACTCTAATGGTCGACGACGATTATCTTCATATGATTTCTGTCGACTCTGAGTGGTCAACAAACGACTCCTGATCAAAGATACCTTCCCACGGGCGGCTATAAGCATATCGGGCTCGGTGCCAATTGATTCTGATAAGTCGTCCCAACACAAAGGAGATCGACAACGACGACCGTACAAGGCCTCGTAAGGTGCCATCTTAATCGAAGAATGCCAACTATTATTGTACGTGAACTCGATCAACGGTAGTTGGGCTTCCCAATCATCTTTCCAATCGAGGACGCATGCCCTCAACATGTCCTCTAATGTCTAAATAGTTCTCTCTGATTATCCGTCGGACTGAGGGTGAAAAGATGTGCTGAAATTAAGCTGAGTTCCCATGGCACGATGAACTGATTTCCAAAAATGAGACACGAATCTCCCGTCACGATCAGAAACGATACTTTTAGGAGTACCGTGCAATCTCACTATCTCTTTGATAAATAACTGGGCAAGTCTCTCGGGACCCCACGTATCCTTAATCTCAAGGAAATGAGCTGATTTAGTTAAGCAGTCCACAATCACCCAGATCGTATTCATGCCACGATGACTCGTCGGAAAACTCGTGATGAAGTCTATTGAAATATCCTCCCACTTCCATTCTGTAATAGGGAGAGGTTTCAGTATACCCGCCGGTCGCTGATGTTCTATCTTGACTTGCTGACAGGTTAAGCATCTCGAAACAAATTCCGCGACTTCTCGCTTCATATTACTCCACCAGTAATTTTGTTTCAAGTCTTTATACATCTTGCTAGACCCCGGGTGAACGGAATAAGGAGTAGCATGAGCTTCTCTCAAAATCGAGTTTTTCAACTCATCATTCGCCAGTACACACAACCGATTCTTAAAACGCAAAATTCCATCCTCATGGACCACAAATCCGGGGGCTTTCCCCTGAGTCACATCCTCTCGAATGCATAACAAAAATGGGTCCGAACCCTGATTCTCCCTGATCGCCTCCTCAAGTGGCGATGAAATTTCCAACGTACAAAGTTGCCCTTGTACTCGATGTAACCAGACCTCGATCTCGGGTCTCAGAAATTCCTGCTGAAGCTCCTTATGAACTGTTAAACGAGCAAGCATATGCTCCTGAACGGACTTACGAGTCAAGGCGTCGGCGACAACGTTCGCCTTGCCCGGGTGGTAAAGGATCTCGATATCATAATCTTTGATTAGTTCCAACCACCGTCTCTGTCGCATATTTAACTCCTTCTGAGTAAATATATACTTTAAACTCTTATGATCGGTGAATATCTGACAGGTAACGCCATAAAGATAATGACGCCAAATCTTCAATGCAAAAACCACGGCTGCTAACTCCAGGTCGTGGGTCGGATAATTAACCTCGTAAGGTCTCAATTGCCGTGAAGCATAAGCAATAACCTTCCCATTCTGCATGAGTACACATCCGAGACCCTATCCGGACGCATCACTATAAACCACAAATCCTTCCATCCCTTGCGACAAGGAAAGTACAGGTGCTGAAATTAAACAGCTCTTGAGTTCCTCAAAACTCCACTGACATGCGTCAGACCACGTGTATTTCTTATCCTTTCGCAAAAGGTTCGTCATTGGTTGAGAGATTTTAGAAAATCCTTCCACAAACCGCCGATAATAACCAGCTAATCTGATAAAGCTTCGGATTTCCATAACATTATTCGGAGGTAACCAATCTTGTATAGCCCCCGTCTTCTGAGGATCAACACGCACTCCATATGATGAAATTACATGCCCGAGAAAAGTCACTTAGGACATCCAGAACTCACACTTGGAGAACTTTCCATAAAGTTGCTCTCGTCTTAACACGTCGAGAACCTGATGAAGATGAACCTCGTGTTCCTCTCAATCACGAGAATAAATCAAAATGTCATCGACGAAGACAACAACAAACTGATCCAAAAAGTCGATGAAAACCCGATTCATTAACTCCATGAATACCGCAGGTGCATTAGTTAGCCCGAACGGCATAACTACGAACTCATAATGACCATGGCGTGTTCGAAACGCCATCCTTGCGATATCCGACTCTCGAATCCGCAACTGATGATATCCAGATCTTAAGTCGATCTTGGAAAATACTGAAGCTCCCTGAAGTTGATCCAAAAGATCATCGATACGAGGTAAAGGATACTTATTCTTGATCATCACCCAGTTCAATTCCCGGTAATCAATACACAAGTGGAACGAACCATCCTTCTTCTTGACAAACAACACTGGTGCTCCCCATGGGGACGCACTCGGACGGATATAACCTTTCTCGAACAACTCCTCAAGTTGGTTCTTTAATTCCTGCATTTCGGTCGGGGCCATCCGGTATGGCGCCTTCGATATCCGGGACGTACCGGGCTCCAACTCAATCGTGAATTCCACATCTCTCTGTGGAGGAAAACCAGGTAACTCATCTGGAAAAACATCGGCATATTCCCTCACTACCGGAATATCCGTCAACATTACTGATGATTTCTCGGTTTTGGTCATATAGCACCAATAACCAACACACCCCTGACTGAGTAATTTCACTGCTTTCATCAAGTTAATGACCTTACCAGAACAACCGGGATTACCTCCCTGAAAAACACATTCAACCCCATCGTCTGAAATGATAGTGACCATACGCTTACGGACACTAATGATGGCATCGTGACGATCTATCCAATCAATACCCAAAATGACGTCGTCTCTCGGTAAATCTACCACGATTAGGTCTGCTAGCCATACACGGCCCTGAAGCTGAATCGGACAATTCTGAACCTCACAATTTCGGATAATTCATCTACCATCAGGTAGACCAATGACATAAGGCTCACAACTAGTAGCACTACCCAGACGTAGTCTACACAAACATGACTCGGAAATGAATGAATGCGATGCACCAGTATCAAAAAGGGTACACACAGGTTGAGATAGAATATCGAGTGTACCTGAGATCATTCGGGCCTCTGGATCGTCGTTCTTCTTCATCTCGTAAATTCGGGGCTTGCCGGCCCCCGAACCAGACGCTCCCGTCTGATAGCTCTTGGATCCTCCTTTGTTAGCTCCTGTCATCTTGAATGATCCTGACTGAGTGGCCTGATTCTGCACCGCTGAATGTCCTGGGGCCTGAGATGACGCCGGAGTGGGTTTAGAGTCCCTTCGGCAAAAACGGGCCCTATGCCCAGCAATTCCACAGTTATGGCACGTGACAGACTGTTTCGGACATTTGGTGCTGAAATGACCCTGTTCTTCACAGTTGAAACAGGTGACGGACGAACTGGCCGCTCGTGACTGAGATTCCGCGGGTTTAGGCGCCAAAGGAGGTCGCTCAGAAAAGGTAGAGCCCGCACGTGGTTTCTTGAAAGTGGCACACCGCCGTCGGATCGATTACGGTTCTTAGACTTCTTGCCAGCAGATGAAGGTTGTTGCTTAGCAATATCCTTAGCAGTAAGATCGTATGTAAGAGCTTTCTCGATGAATTCGGCCAGAGTGGTGCAATTATGATTAAGCAACTGTAGCCGCATACGAGGTTTCAGCCTCTTGCTGAAATACTTGATCTTGTCTGCCTCAGAGTGAATGATAGATGAGGCGAACGGAAGAAGTTCCTGAAATTTTTCGGCGATGGCAAGAACATCGTCGTCCGTTGAGAGGTCGGGAGTGCGTAATTCCTACAATTTAGCCTCCCTGAGTGGGGCTGGATAATACCTCTCCATCATGAGAGTTTTGAACTGATCCCAAGTACATGATCCATCGGTGGGCTTCAACGATAACCACCATGAATGAGCGCTCTTACCAAGATAGTAGGCCACAAATGAAACTTTATGCCCTTCAGGGCAATCCACCATAGCAAATAACTTCTCGAAATGCTCAAGCCAATGAACAATATCCGCCGGATCAGATGAGCCCTCGAAGGTAGGTGGTCGCTGGCGAGAGATATCGCCAATAATACTGCTTACACCCCTCTCTTGCCTCTAAGGTGGCGGCGGAGGAGCCTGTTGATTCTGAGTAGTTGAGTTATGTATTGTCTCCATTAGTTGAGCCATCTGAGTCATTTGGGCTATCATGCCCTGCATAAAAGCGAGTGGGTCCACCCGAACACCTTCTGACTGAGCTGTATCCCGGGTACGACTCCCCGATAGTGAATGATCACGTCCAGGTGAATGAGTGGCAGCGTCGCTGCTCGATGAATTAGCATTATTTCTCGCGTTCGCACGTGTATTCACACGAGCTCTCGGGATTCGGCCCGCAACGCGGCCTCATCCTCCGCGTCCCCTTCTTGCTCTCTCCATACTGAAGTAGGAATGTCACATGATGATTATATTTCCCCGCATGAATATCACGTTATGATTATGCCATGAAATGATGAAAATGAGCACACGCGCTCTAGCATAGTGATTACATGAATGATTAACTGAGGTGACATGATTATTTGGTGAAATTCTTGAAATGATTATCTTGGACAAGTTAACAAGATTAATGATATGATCTTACAGATCAACAACTGAGTAATGAAATGAATTGAGTGATAAATTAGTTAACATGACCGTCCTGGTCAAAATGAAAATGATGATTGAGGATTGTTAACTGATGAATTATGAATGAATGATTATTGCGAGAAATTATACAATGGCGTTAGAAATCTTACAGTTCTTGGTCTGATTGGCTCGGCATTTGCACAGGTCACACGTGACGCGAAAGTCCAATGATACTAGTCAGATGACGATGATTTCAAATGAGACATGACTCGTAAGGTAGTATTCAAAACCACGCTCCGATACCAACTCTGTAACACCCCAAACTAGGCGGACATTACAGTGCCGTGAACCCCCGACTCGGACACACTAGGCGAATGAAAATGAATGAATTACACAGGGTAAATGTAGTACCGAACCACATTACAACAATAATTACTCCGATGAGGAGTTTCATACAACACATCCAGGATAATACAGAATACATGTATATTTTATATGAAGATAAAATATACAACACTGAGTGAAATGAGTATTCAAATGGAATGTTTGCACCGGAATAAATGAAGGAAACATAAATGACTGAAAAGACTGGGGCCCCCTTCTAGTATCATTGGGACTCCTCGCCGTCAATGTGCTCTCCCCGTGCTTTCGCCTTGCCATGACCTGAAAAACAATATTCCACAACGGGCCGGGCCATTACGTAACAACAATCCTCAAGAGTTGAATAAACACAAACATATATATGCTGTATAAACCACAAGTTCGATCAAAAATGAATCGGTTAGATTATAACCCACTCTTGTTGAAAACATACGCAATCAAACATGCTGTATTAATCAACTAACAGTACGGCTCAAAGGGTGACGCCACACTATGCCCGGGATGGAAATGTGTCCGTGCACAAGCCACCAACGAGTATCGATCGAATACACGTGTGGTCTTGTACCTAATCAGTCTCACGAAGCAATCAACTCGTGTGCACAGTCCAATGTGAGGCCAACAACCTACACACAACTTAAATGTGCCTGACATGAAAATCCTACACATACCAACCGGCACGCCAGTATGACCAGGAATGCCACAAGATAACAAAGTGACATCGAAAATCAATAATGACTCACCGAGATGAAATGATAGTGAAATGAATGACAGCTCAATGAAATGATTGGAACCGTCGTTCCTTGTGACTGAAGTGATTAATTGACAATGACAAGTATTGATACGGTTAATACAATGATGAATGAGTTATGATTATGAATGAACAACAACAAAAGGAATGAATATCCTTTTAACCGAGTAAGAATTAACTTACACAACACCGATGACAATTATCCTTCCACGAACAACGTCCTAATTGAGATATCGGTCGCTCGAACAACTTTGAATAATACAATTACCAACAATCCGTTCAATATACGAATCAAATACGAATTTAACGAACTCAAAACGTCGATACGATTAAACCAAGTTCATTGGGGCATTATATCGAACACTTTGTGGCCAAACTTCGATTGTTTATAACCAAACCTCAATAATACCAACATCAAATCCCCAAGAAGTGTTTCAAACCAACAAAACATCTTCAATATGATCAATAATCCATTATGAATATCCAAAATCGTGATTTCAACAACAATTAATCGAAAACCCCCAAATCCAACACAATATTCAAAGTGTTCTTGAATAATCCTTCAATAATCCAATGAATAATCAAACACGTCCATAATCATGTGTATATCACTTCATACAACATGATCTTAACATCCAAAACATCATATCTCAATACAAAATCGAAACCCAAGGGGTTTGATGAATATTACCTTTGAAGATCCAAGTACTTTAATCTGATGAAATCGCGTTAGATCCACAATTCGAGCTTCACAACTGAATGAAAATGATGAAAAATGAATACTCAAGTGATAGATGATGAAAATCCTCTCCCCCAAGCCTTCTCTCTCGGAACAAGGTGGATGAAATGAGAAAAATGGGTTGAACTCGCTGAAAAAACACAATTATAGTGCTGACTGCACTGTGTGCCGCGGCCCGACCGAAGTGTGCCGTGGCACAGGGCCAAAAACAGCCCCCAGTGATCGGCAGCATGCCGCGGCCCGGACGAGTGTGCCGCGGCAGAGACTCAGCAGTGTGCCGCGGCCCCGTCGGTATGTGCCGCGGCCCACAGTACAGAGGGGTTAGCCGATAGGTTGCAACACGAGTGTGCCGCGGCCCGGACGAGTGTGCCGCGGCAGTGACTCGGCAGTGTGCCGCGGCACTGCCGGCATGTGCCGCGGCCCACAGTACAAGCTGCTCGGCTAATAACTGGAAAACGTGTGTGCCGCGGCGCACTCCTTGTGCCGTGGCCAACACCCCCCTTGGGTTCTAAAATGATGAAAAATGATCCGGGAAGAGAATAAAAGCAATAGGAATCAATATTTGGGAAACAATAACACAAAATGGAAGTACGGAGACCCCAAAACGGTGGTTCCAAGCAATGATTACAAGGATTCGCCCGAAAAAACACAATTCGAACAATGAGGAGATTAGAAATGACATGAACTCCAACGTCAACATCGACTAATGAATCAATTATAACAATCAAGATAATACTTTCGTCTCGATTCCCGAGTAAGGTTGAAACAATGAACAATATCAATACATAACTCGAAGTTATTCCGAACGGTGAACGCGGATGAATGATTATAATGAGTGAAAAATTACATAGTGACAATTACCGAATGAAATTACTGAATGATAATGACTGAATTACGACCGGGTATTACATACACCCCTCCTTAAAAGAGTTTCGTCCCCGAAACTAAGGGTCAAACAACTCGGGATAACTCTCCCGCATACTATCCTCGGTTTCCCAAGTAGCCTCTTCGACTCCGTGTCTAGACCACTGAATTTTAACCAAAGGAATCGTCTTATTCCTCAACTGTTTGATTCGCCGTTCTAACACTCGTATGGGACGCTCCTCATACGAATGATCATCCGCGATCTCGATTTCGTCGAACTGAAGTATGTGACTCGGGTAGGCAACATACTTCCGTAGCTGAGAGATGTGAAATACATTATGAATTCGGCTCAACGCCGGAGGTAAGGCCAAACGATAAGCTAGATCGCCTACTCGTTCCAAAATCTCAAACGGTCCAATAAATCTTGGACTCAACTTTCTCCGCTTCCCGAAATGGAAGATACCTCGACTCGGGGATACCTTGACCAATACGTAGTCACCTGTCTCGAACTCTAATGATCGACGACGATTATCTGCATATGATTTCTGTCGACTCTGAGCGGTCAACAAACGACTCCTGATCAAAGATACCTTCCCACGGGCGGCTATAAGCATATCGGGCTCGGTGCCGATTGATTCTGATAAGTCGTCCCAACACAAAGGAGATCGACAACGATGACCGTACAAGGCCTCGTAAGGTGCCATCTTAATCGAAGAATGCCAACTATTATTGTACGTGAACTCGATCAACGGTAGTTGGGCTTCCCAATCATCTTTCCAATCGAGGACGCATGCCCTCAATATGTCCTCTAATGTCTGAATAGTTCTCTCTGATTGTCCGTCGGACTGAGGGTGAAAAGATGTGTTGAAATTAAGCTGAGTTCCCATGGCACGATGAACTGATTTCCAATAATGAGACACGAATCGCCCGTCACGATCAGAAACGATACTTTTAGGAGTACCGTGCAATCTCACTATCTCTTTGATAAATAACTGGGCAAGTCTCTCGGGACCCCACGTATCCTTAATCTCAAGGAAATGAGCTGATTTAGTTAAGCGGTCCACAATCACCCAGATCGTATTCATGCCACGACGACTCGTCGGCAAACTCGTGATGAAGTCCATTGAAATATCCTCCCACTTCCATTCTAGAATAGGGAGAGGTTTCAGCATACCCGCCGGTCGCTGATGTTCTATCTTGACTTGCTGACAGGTTAAGCATCTCGAAACAAATTCCGTGACTTCTCGCTTCATATTACTCCACCAGTAATTTTGTTTCAATTCCTTATACATCTTGCTAGACCCCGGGTGAACGGAATAAGAGGTAGCTTGAGCTTCACTCAAAATCGAGTTTTTCAACTCGTCATTCGCCGGTACGCACAACTGATTCTTAAAACGCAAAAGTCCATCCTCATGGACCACAAATCCGAGGGCTTTCCCCTGAGTCACATCCTCTCGAATGCGTAACAAAAATGGGTCCGAACCCTGATTCTCCCTGATCGCCTCCTCAAGTGGCGATGAAATTTCCAACGTACAAAGTTGCCCTTGTACTCGCTGTAACCAGACCTCGATCTCGGGTCTCAGAAATTCCTGCTGAAGCTCCTTCTGAACTGTTAAACGAGCAAGCATCTGCTCCTGAACGGACTTACGACTCAAGGCGTCGGCGACAACATTTGCCTTGCCCGGGTGGTAAAGGATCTCGATATCATAATCTTTGATTAGTTCCAACCACCGTCTCTGTCGCATATTTAACTCCTTCTGAGTAAATATATACTTTAAACTCTTATGATCGGTGAATATCTGACAGGTAACACAATAAAGATAATGACGCCAAATCTTCAATGCAAAAACCACGGTTGCTAACTCCAGGTCATGGGTCAGATAATTAACCTCGTAAGGTCTCAATTGCCGTGAAGCATAAGCAATAACCTTCCCATTCTGCATGAGTACACATCCGAGACCCTATCCGGACGCATCACTATAAACCACAAATCCTTCCATCCCCTTGCGACAAGGAAAGTATAGGTGCTGAAATTAACCGACTCTTGAGTTCCTCAAAACTCCGCTGACATGCGTCGGACCACGTGTACTTCTTATCCTTTCACAAAAGGTTCGTCATTGGTTGAGCGATTTTAGAAAATCCTTCCACAAACCGCCGATAATAACCGGCTAATCCGAGAAAGCTTCGGATTTCCTTAACATTCTTCGGAGGTAACCAATCTTGGATAGCCTCCGTCTTCTGAGGATCAACATGCACTCCATCTGATGAAATTACATGCCCGATAAAAGTCACTTCGGACATCCAGAACTCACACTTGGAGAACTTTCCATAAAGTTGCTCTTGTCTTAACACGTCGAGAACCTGATGAAGATGAACCTCGTGTTCCTCTCGATCACGAGAATAAATCAAAATGTCATCGATGAAGACAACAACAAACTAATCCAAAAAGTCGATGAAAACCCGATTCATTAACTCCATGAATACCGTAGGTGCATTAGTTAGCCCGAACGGCATAACTAAGAACTCATAATGACCATAGCGTGTTCGAAACGCCGTCCTTGCGATATCCGACTCTCGAATCCGCAACTGATGATATCCAGATCTTAAGTCGATCTTGGAAAATACTGAAGCTCCCTGAAGTTGATCCAAAAGATCATCGATACGGGGTAAAGGTTACTTATTCTTGATCGTCACCCGGTTCAATTCCCGGTAATCAATACACAAGCGGAACGAACGATCCTTCTTCTTGACAAACAACACTGGTGCTCCCCACGGGGACGCACTCGGACGGATATAACCTTTCTCGAACAACTCCTCAAGTTGGTTCTTTAATTCCTGCATTTCGGTCGGGGCCATCCGGTACGGCGCCTTCGATATCCGGGATGTACCGGGCTCCAACTCAATCGTGAATTCCACATCTCTCTGTGGAGGCAAACCAGGTAACTTGTCTGAAAAAACATCGGCATATTCCCTCACTACCGGAATATCCGTCAACATTTCTGATGATTTCTCGATTTTGGTCATATAGCACCAATAACCAACACACCCCTGACTGAGTAATTTCACTGCTTTCATCAAGTTAATGACCTTACCAGAACAGCCGGGATTACCTCCCTGAAAAACACATTCAACCCCATCGTCTGAAATGATAGTGACCATACGCTTACGGACACTAATGATGGCATCGTGACGATCTATCCAATCAATACCCAAAATGACGTCGTCTCTCGGTAAATCTACCACGATTAGGTCTGCTAGCCATACACGGCCCTGAAGCTGAATCGGCCAATTCTGAACCTCACGATTTCCGATAATTCGTCTACCATCAGGTAGAACAATGACATAAGGCTCACAACTAGTAGCACTACCCAGACGTAGTCTACTCAAACATGACTCGGAAATGAATGAATGCGATGCACCAGTATCAAAAAGGGTACACACAGGTTGAGATAGAATATCGAGTGTACATGAGATCATTCGGGCCTCTGGATCGTCGTTCTTCTTCATCTCGTAAATTCGGGGCTTGCCGGCCCCCGAACCAGACGCTCCCGTCTGATAGCTCTTGGCTCCGCCTTTGTTATCTCCTGTCGTCTTGAACGATGCTGACTGAGTGGCCTGATTGTGCACCGCTGAATATCCTGGGGCCTGAGATGACGCCGGAGTGGGTTTAGAGTCCCTTCGGCAAAAACGGGCCCTATGCCCAGCAATTCCAGAGTTATGGCACGTGACAGACTGTTTCGGACATTTGGTGCTGAAATGACCCTGTTCTTCACAGTTGAAATAGGTGACGGCCGAACTGGCTGCTCGTGACTGAGATTCCGCGGGTTTAGGCGCCAAAGGAGGTCGCTTAGAAAAGGTAGAGCCCACACGTGGTTTCTTGAAAGTGGCCTGACTGCCGTCAGACTGATTACGGTTCTTAGACTTCTTGCCAGCAGATGAAGGTTGTTTCTTAGCAATCTCCTTAGCAATAAGCTCGTAAGTAAGAGCTTTCTCGATGAAATCGGCCAGAGTGGTTCAATTATGATTAATCAACTGTAGCCGCATACGAGGTTTCAGCCTCTTGCTGAAATACTTGATCTTGTCCGCCTCAGAGTGAATGATAGATGAGGCGAACGGAAGAAGTTCCTGAAATTTTTCGGCGATGGCAAGAACATCATCGTCCGTTGAGAGGTCGGAAGTGAGTAATTCCGACAATTTAGCCTCCCTGAGTGGGGCTGGATAATACCTCTCCATCATGAGAGTTTTGAACTGATCCCAAGTACATGATCCGTCGGTGGGCTTCAATGATAACCACCATGAATGAGCGCTCTTACCAAGATAGTAGGCCGCAACTGAAACTTTATGCCCTTCAGGGCAATCCACCATAGCAAATAACTTCTCGAAATGCTCAAGCCAATGAACAATATCCACCGGCTCAGATGATCCCTCGAAGGTAGGTGGTCGCTGGCGAGAGATATCACCAATAATACTGCTTACATCCCTCTCTTGCCTCTGAGGTGGCGGCGGAGGAGCCTGTTGATTCTGAGTAGTTGAGTTATCCATTGTCTCCAATAGTTGAGCCATCTGAGTCATTTGGGCCATCATGCCCTGCATAAAAGCGAGTGGGTCCACCCGAACACCTTCTGACTGAGCTGTATCCCGGGTATGACTCCCCGATAGTCAATGATCACGTCCAGGTGAATGAGTGGCAGTGTCGCTGCTCCATGAATTAGCATTATTTCTCGCGTTCGCACATGTATTCACATGAGCTCTCAGGATTCGGCCCGCAACGCGGCCTCGTCCTCCGCGTCCTCTTCTTGCTTTCTCCATACTGAAGTAGGAAAGTCACATGATGATTATATTTCCCCGCATGAATATCACGTTATGATTATGCCATGAAATGATGAAAATGAGCACATGCGCTCTAGCATAGTGATTACATGAATGATTAACTGAGGTGACATGATTATCTAGTGTAATTCTTGAAATGATTATCTTGGACAAGTTAACAAGATTAATGATATGATCTTCCAGATCAACAACTGAGTAATGAAATGAATTGAGTGATAAATGAGTTAACATGACCGTCCTGGTCAAAATGAAAATGATGATTGAGGATTGTTAACTGATGACTTATAAATGAATGATTATTGCGAGAAATTATACAATGACGTTAGAAATCTTACAGTTCTTGGTCTGATTGGCTCGGCATTTCCACAGGTCACACATGACGCGAAAGTCCAATGATACTAGTCGGATGACGATGATTTCAAATGAGACATGACTCGGAAGGTAGTATTCAAAACCACGCTCCGATACCAACTCTGTAACACCCCAAACTAGGCGGACATTATAGTGCCGTGGACCCCCGACTGGGACCCACTAGTCGAATGAAAATGAATGAATTACACAGGGTAAATGTAGTAACGAACCACATTACAACAATAATTACTCCGATGAGGAGTTTCATACAACACATCCAGAATAATACAGAATACATGTATATTTTATATGAAGATAAAATATACAACACTGAGTGAAATGAGTATTCAAACGGAATGTTTGCAGCGGAATAAATGAAGGAAACATAAATGACTGAAAAGACTGGGGCCCCCTTCTAGTATCATTGGGACTCCTCGCCGTCAATGTGCTCTCCCCATGCTTTCGCCTTGCCATCACCTGAAAAACAATATTCCCCAACGGGGTCAGTTACACAGAACAACAATCCTCAAGAGTTGAATAAACACAAATATATATATGCTGTATAAACCACAAGTTCGATCAAAAATGAATCGGTTAGATTATAACCCACTCTTGTTGAAAACATACGTAATCAAACATGCTGTATGAATCAACTAACAGTACGGCTCAAACGGTGGCGCCACACTACGCCCGGGATGGAAATGTGTCCGTGCACAAGCCACCAACGAGTATCGATCGAATACACGTGTGGTCTTGTACCTAATCAGTCTCACGAAGCAATCAATTCGTGTGCATAGTCCAATGTGAGGCCAACAACCTACACACGACTTAAATGTGCCCGACATGAAAATCCTACACATACCAACCGGCACACCAGTATGACCCGGAATGCCACGAGATAACAAAGTGACATCGAAAATCAATAATGACTCACCTAGATGAAATGATAGTGAAATGAATGACAGCTCACTGAAATGATTGGAACCGTCGTTCCTTATAACTGAAGTGATTAATTGACAATGACAAGTATTGATACGGTTAATACAATGATGAATGAGTTATGATTATGAATGAACAACAACAAAAGGAATGAATATCCTTTTAACCGAGTAAGAATTAACTTACACAATACCGATGACAATTATCCTTCCACGAACAACGTCCTAATTGAGATATCGGTCGCTCGAACAACCTTGAATAATACAATTACCAACAATCCGTTCAATATACGAATCAAACACGAATATAACGAACTCAAAATGTCGATACGATTAAACTAAGTTTATTGGGGCATTATATCGAACACTTTGTGGCCAAACTTCGATTGTTTATAACCAAACCTCAATAATACCAACATCAAATCCCCAAGAAGTGTTTCAATCCAACAAAACATCTTCAATACGATCAATAATCCATTATGAATATCCAAAATCGTGATTTCAACAACAATTAATCGAAAACCCCCAAATCCAAAACAATATTCAAAGTGTTCTTGAATAATCCTTCAATAATCCAATGAATAATCAAACTTGTCCATAATCATGTGTATATCACTTCATACAACATGATCTTAACATCCAAAACATCATATCTCAATACAAAATCGAAATCCAAGGGGTTTGATGAATATTACCTTTGAAGATCCAAGTACTTTAATCCGATGAAATCGCGTTTGATCCACAATCCGAGCTTCACAACCGAATGAAAATGATAAAAATGAATACTTAAGTGATAGATGATGAAAATCCTCTCCCTCAAGCCTTCTCTCTCGGAACAAGGTGGATGAAATGAGAAAAATCGGTTGAACTCACTGAAAAAACACAATTATAGTGCTGACTGCACTGTGTGCCGCGGCCCGGCCGAAGTGTGCCGCGGCACAGGGCCAAAAACAGCCCCCAGCGATCGGAAGCTTGCCGCGTCCCGGACGAGTGTGCCGCGGCAGAGACTCGGCAGTGTGCCGTGGCCCCGTCGGCATGTGCCGCGGCCCACGGTACAGAGGGGTTGGCCGATAAGTTGCAACACGAGTGTGCTGTGGCCCAGACGAGTGTGCCGCGGCAGTGTGCCGCAGCCCTGCCGGCATGTGCCGCGGCCCACAGTATAGGCTGCTCGGCCAAAAACTGGAAAACGTGTGTGCCGCGGCGCACACTCCTTGTGCCGCGGCCCACACCTCCCTTGGGTTCTAAAACGCTCCTGACTTACGGGCATAATTCGCCCTCGTCTAAAAATACCTACCGACATCCTTACAGCCGTACCCACACACCTTACGGGCATAACTCGGACGATACTGCCGTATCCGGCCAAACTTATGGGCGTAAGCCCCCTTCGTCGAAAATGACCAGGCACCCTGCCTGTAACGTACGGCCGTATCCGGCCAAGCCTTACAGTCGTACCTTCCTCGTCTTACAGCCGTATGCCGCAACCCTTACGGCCGTAAGTCCCTCTCGTCCAACAAAACCTGAAATTTACGAATACCACTTACGGCCGTATCCTCCCTTCTTACGGCCGTAACTCGCCTTCGGCCAAAAAATGCCTGGGCACCCTGCTGGACACGTACGACCGTAACCGGCCAAGCCTTACGGCCGTACATGCTCAACTTACGGACGTATGCCGAAATCCTTACGGCCGTAAGTCCCGTTCGTCCATACTGACCTGAAATCACCCAACGCCTGTTACGGCCATATACGACAATCCTTACGGCCGTAACTCGCTCTTGGAGGTGACAAAAATCCGACAATTCCGTCTACTCGTTACAAACGGTGAAAATCCGACGTACAATACTCGTATGATTGAAAATGAGTTCAATAACACGTGATAGAAGATACTTCCAACACGAGACTATATTCCCGATGATATTGATGATACTCTCGTCTCGATCCACAAACGGAGATGAATGATGATCGGTAACTGATACACGGTTACAAAATGCCAACGATGAACACAATTGAATGAACCATGAATGATGAGTGATTATTAATGAGTGAAAATTACTGAGTGGCAATTATAGACTGATAAATACTGAATGATAATGAATGAATTACAACCGGGTATTACATATAATCTCACCGTAAGACAAGAAATGATATTCACCATCACGTGAGGAAGGTAGGTGGCGGCCAAGAGCGAGAAAAATAGTGTTGGTTCATTAATATTAATATAATTAATTAATCTAATTAATTAATGATATTAAATATAATTTTTCTAAGAATTAATATGAATAAAATTAATTGCCACGTAATTTATTAATTCATGAGACCAATTTAATTAATCTAATAAATTGAATTTGACATCTAATGTCCAATATTTGCCAATATCGAATACGTTAAAAATAATCCATTGTCAATTCCTAGGCCGCGACTCGTAAGTTCGTCTCTGTTAGCATTGGGAGGATCCAGTGGGTGTTAGCACCACATAGTTAGTCCCATGGCCTACACCGTGACCCAAATGAGAACAAATGATAGGGATCGTTACATAAACCATTACGTTGTGAATACCATATATGTAACCCTTCAATCATATGTCTGGATCAAGTCTTAGAGTCACGATAATATCAAACCCTATTGTAACTTGACTCTATGCATTTATTAGTGAAAATCGAGATTATCGAGCTCTCGTGTATCAAATACAACTATCTCTAAATGCTTTGGCCAACAACTTATGATCTCATTTTCCACTACCGCATAGGACACTTACCTGTTCACTTAGAGGAGAAAGAATTCTATCTTGGTATTGTAATATCCTGAATTTCTACTATAGTCGTTTAATGTTATTTTATCCGAATTATACTGCACAGTGTGGAATATGTATAGTAGTGATGAAATACTTGAAGGACTGAGACATATGTACTGGTATAATTGTCGCCCATGCCGAGACAAAGATATCTTTGGACGAGTCCCGATCGGCCCAGTCGGTAGTCTCGGCCGATTCGTCCGATCGGGACTCCTTTTCGTGCTGGACTTATTTTCCTTCATACTTTGTGTATCCAACTCGATTACAATTTTACACTTAATAAAATACATCGAATTTTACAACAAAAATTACTAGGAAAAATAAAATCCTATTCTATCCATGGATTTTCTCATGGGAAAAACTTATACATGCCTCAAAATCGGTCCAAATTACCAAGAAAATTTCATAAATAAATAAAAATATCACATAGTCATGATAATTGGACCATATTTACCCGCAAGACAATTTTTAGAAAAATATTCTAAACATCATACCATATGAATATATTAAATTGCTAGCAAATTAATCAAAAAATTAATTAAATTGAACAGAACCTAAGCATCGGCTCCGATACCAATTATTGGAATATAAAACGCCGCGGAAGCGAGATTGAATATTTGAATATATTTGGTCTTATAAACTAACCAACAAAATTGCGGATCTATTTAGGCTTGTCAATTAATTAATTAATTAAACAAACTAATTAACAATTTAAATATACGTATTTACGCAGTAGAATTGCTAATTCTTACCTTTGAAGTGAAGTGGTAGAAAGATCCCTATTTGGTCGATCGAACTCCTCCTTGTACTCCTCCTTGATCTTCTTATATTTCTACCTCAAGATCTTTTAGAGCATATCCCGCCTATATCCGGATGTCGTGTGGGCAACAATCTACCGGACTGCTTGGACTGCAATATGGATCAACCGAAAATTTAGAAAAATATTGTGTTACCTAAATTGTGGAATCCAAGACACAAGTCAAGATCCATAATTAAACACAAAGTATGAAAAAATCGAAATTTCTTGTTTAATAATGGTGAAAAAATCGGCCACCCCTTGTGTCCTATTTATAGATGTTTTGAGCTAGTCTAGGGACCTTAAGGAGGACAAGGTAAGGACTCCCAATAGATTTCATCTTACCAATATTATGACTCTTCCTAATATAATGAATCTATTAATGTCAGCTTAGTCCACTAAAAGGTTGATATTGCACTTCCTACCAAAATCCCAAATTATGAAACTGGGCTCCCTTTTGAATTAATTATTTCTCATGTTTAAGATATTCCATGTCCATTAATTAATTTAAGCTACTGATAGCTTTTAATTAATTAATATGTTATACATGAGTATACCACTTGATCTATATTATTATATCGAAAAATTAATTCCACCTGCCGGGTTTAATATAATAATTCTTTTGAGTGCCTCAAGGGATATGATCAACCAGACTGGTAGGGACACGATTTCTAGCTATAATATTAATTATCATATAAATAATAATATTGCCCAAAATATCGAGCATATTGAGTCAATCATTTTGGCTCTAGCAATAAATATTAAATATATTATTAAATATTAATCACTAGAATTAAGAAATAATAATTGTCTGCGATGTATGTTCTTCTTATAGTCAGTACAGAAGAATCTATCTCACCTCGATCCTGTTCAACGTGTACCGAATACGCTAATATATGCTAATGGTCAAGACCAACCAATATCATGCATATATTACAACCTCTCACATAATGGTCTAATGTTATATAGGTTGTGAACTAATTATTACTATATAATGGACCGATAATGTGATCTTCTGTGTGACTTGACACACCATATTATCTACAATATAAAGTAATTTAGACAACATTTGCATAACCATAGCGTAAATAAATGTGCAAAACATGTGATAAAATGAATTAAATATTCTCATAGATAAAGACCGGGAAATTAGGTAATACAAGCATAGAGTATGCTTTGATGTATACAACCCTAACAATATATTCATAACGTGTTGCTGAATTAGAGCAGTTAGCGCACGCCAAGTGTGCAGCTAGCGCGCGCTAATGTGGCACGGCTAGCGCACGCTAAGTCTCTGTTGTAGCGCGCGCTAATCAGTCTGAATAGAAGTTATGGAACTGCATACTGTCCGTTAGGTCTTACTTTTGCAATTGTTAGACCGATCATCTGTGACCGTATTCGATGTGTGTTGTCTAGTGATGACAATTGTTGTGTGTGATTTTGTGTTATGATTTTTCATCGCACTAGGTGGTTACTTGTTAGTATGTCGAGGGCAGAGGTCGAGGTCGTAACCGTGGTACAGATGGCCATGGGGATCGACGCGGGATCAAGAGAAAATTGCCGGGAATGATATTGGTATGGGTGTTACTACTATATTGCAACAAGTAGCAGCACAGATGACTCAGTTGAGGCGGTTCAACGCAACACTGACGCGACTCAGAACGTCAGTGTAAATCAATGGCTTCGAGAGGTAGTTCGTATGAATCCCCCTCGATTAGCCAGTACTGCGGATGTGTTGGGCTGGGATGGTTGGCTTTTCCAATTAGGAAAGATATTCGAGGCAGTTGATTACCCCGAAGAGCGGAAGGTGCTTATCACTGAGTACCTTCTTGATAGATATTCCGCTAATTGGTGGGAAGCTGTTAAACCTCATGACCGTGTTGTCACGTGGGCAGAGTTCCAAGAATTTATGGAAACTGACTTTTGTCCGAAACTAATTAGGGATCAGAGGATTCGTGATTTTTGCTTGGCAGAACCGCAAGATATATTGGTGTCGCAGGCTATCATTGATTATAGCAAACAACTTAGTTATGTGCGAGATCAGGTGAGGACTGAAGAAGAGAAGATTTGTCACTTCGACATGCGGATGAAGCTAGAGATTCATTAGTATATGGCGGGATTCGCTTCCAATTCGTTGAGAGATTATCAGGATCGAGCCTTAGCTTACGAGCTAGCTTCGTTATCAATGGAACGTGTGCCCGAGTCAAAGGAACAGAGGAAAATTGTTGATCTTATGGGCGGTACAGAAGTTGGTGTTTCTAGATTACAATGTCGTGGTATTTCTGTTGTGAAGATCTATTGCCCGATGAGTGGGACTAAGAGTTCCAAGTCGCCAACTTTGACTCCTGGTAAAGCCAGGAGGTGTTTTAACTGTAATGCATCGGGACATGTACGTGCACATTGTCCTTCTCCGCCAGAATGTGTTACAACTGCGGAATCAAGGGACATCGGATTCAGTTTTGTGAGTTGATCACCTAGTCTTCCTAGGCACGGACTTGAGCACCAATGTCAGGATCGACCCTGAGAGGTTCCTGAGAGGTGTAGTCTACCAGTGCTTGTTATGTTTTTCCTTGTTTCGTTGTTTCAGATTTCGGGGGTAACCTTCTTTATTTAGAAGTGGATCGAATTTTTGAACTTCTGTATTTTCAATCTTATCGACTCATTTTTGTTCGTTGGTATTTTCTGAATTTGTTCTGTTCTTGTCTTTGTCGTTCGAGCGAGATCTGATACTGTTCGGATTAATCCATTTATCATTGTGACTTTTTCTGAGTTCGGTTCAATTTCCGTGAACCTTATATAAATTGAGCATCTTGTAGTTCTTGCAAGATAATTTAATGTCTTGAGTTGAGGTGTAACTTCGGAGTGGTTGTTCGATTGTTTTTGTTTTGATCGTTGCCGCTCAATCATTATTCTTCGATTGTTATTGTCCGATTGTTTTTGTTTGGTATTGTGTAGTGATTCTTGAGCGTCTGAGCCATTCCGTAATTTTCCATAGTTTTAAATGATTGTCTTTGTATAGATCTTCCAAATCTTTGGAGCTACCAGAATTTCATTCTTGTTCAGCGTTAGACTTGTGTTTTGATCGTGGTGCTCTTCGGATTAATATACCGTAGTGACTTCTGTTCATTGCGTTTTGTTATCGCTCTAGCATAGCGAATCGTATTGTAGCAGTTCTGTACTGCTCTAACGTGCGTCATCTGAGATTGCCTTTCGTAGTCTGTATCAGGTTTTAAGTTTTGGGATGAAACTTATTTTTAGGGGGGTAGAATGTAATACCTGAGATCTTCCCTCCAGTTTCGTTGAGTTTTTCTGCGGGTTATCGGATTGGCATTGTCTATGTCCTTGTAATGTTGTGCCATGTTTTGGTGTGTCATGAGTAGACACTTGATTGATTTCGTTTCATATCGTTGCATGAATTTTCGGTTCATTGTGGTGTAGCGCACGCTAACACTTGTGGTGTAGCGCGAACTACGGTGTTGCAGTTAGCGCACGCTATAGGGTGTGCAGCGCGCGCTAACTGGCAGTCCAGGAGCTACTAGACTGGGGCTGGAGTCTCGATAGCGCACGCTAAGTTTAGTAGTTACTGCACGCTATCGTCTGTATTAGCGCACGTTATTGTTGGCTTTGCCCACGCTGCCTGTCGGTGCGGTATTGTCCAGAAGCCACTGGACTGGTCACATGCCTCATTAGCGCACGCTATGTTTCTTGGCTAGCGCACGCTAATAGTTGTTGCGGGCAGAATGTTCTAGAGCATTGACCCCGTTAGAACGCGCTAATGCAGTATGTTTAGCGCACGCTAATAACTGTCCAGTATAAATACTGGACAGCAGATCAGTTGTGTATTCTTGTTGTCCTGGTTGCGATCTTCGGATTAGCGGCTCATTTATTGATTTCATTTCACCCGGAGCATGATCTCGATTTCTTTGAGTAACCTTCGGGTCCTTGTTGTTCTTAGTGTCGATTCGGATTCCGATTGATGTTTTTGACCCGTGATGGTATTGTTCTCGTAGTATTCGGGGGATTGTCGAGTTCTTGGTCATTCTTGGAAGTGCAAGGGCTACCCGACTGTGTCCGTGCGTTGCTCTATTGCTCGTACTATTGAGGCAAGTATCTTGCCCATATACTTCGTATTTCGTAGACGTGATAGTTGATAATTGATTTTATGTGGAGCTTGAATGTTTTAAGGAACTTTCAAAAAGGATCGGTATATTCTCGGTAAAAGTTTTTCCTTCAAAGATAACTCGTATGCTTCGTGAACAAATGTGTTTTTGGAATATGTGTGTTAGTGTCGTTTGTTGGAGGATGTTATAATCATATTTCGTGTATATAGTAGACTGTAATCACTTATCGAGGATGGTGTATCGATATGTGTACTTGTTCGGTGAATATGTGACGTGCTGTGATATTAGTTTTTACTCCCTTGAAAGGAGGTTGTGATGCTTAGTGTTGTTTGGCTTGGTATTTGCTTATTGTTGTGTGATTGTTGTAAGTGTTTTGCCACCGGTAAGATTGTTGAATCTCCGGGATTCGTCCTTACTAGTATAGATCGGGCGTGACCGTGGGGTTATCCAATCGGGTATATCTTGCGGGGACTCCGAGGTTCGTGGCTTGCTAGCCCGATGCCGGGATAACTTGTAGGGTTATCCAATCCGGGTACGTCTTGCAGGGACTCCGAGGTTCGTAGCTTGTTAGCGCAATGCCGAGATAACTTATGGTTGTGGTTTAGTTGTGTGACGTACGTGTCATGGGTTGTCTAATCGGGTACGTCTCGTGGAGGTTCTTAGGTTCGTGGCTTGCCAGCCCGGTACGGGGATAACTATGAACGTATGTATGGAAGTGTTTACGTGTCTGTTGTCACGGTAATATGTGATATTGTGTGGCTTCCCATTGGGTTATTCACTCGGGTATGTTCTGTGGGAGCGTCTGAGCTCCGTGGCTTGTTAGTACTGGACACGAATAATCCTTGGGAATATGTTAATATGGATGATTGGGTCGTAGCCCCCGTGTTTGGTTATCGAAATTGTATTTTGGAAAATGATCTTTGAGCTGTGTCCCCAAGTTGTTTCGAAAGGCTTGAGAATTTTAAATCCCAAATGTTTTTAAAACTCCCGAGATCGTAAAATGTTTTGTAAGACGTATATTGGGTTTATTCCTACCTTTCATGATTTGAACTGTTTTGATGAAGTGATTCATGATTATTATATTCTTGTAGTTTGTTGTGTATGGCTTAGTTTTTGTATTTTATACTTGCACTAGCAAAACAGTGGAGTTTTGCTAACCCCCGAGTAATCGGGGGTGGATGTCTGTATTGCGTCCAGGTACTTGCAGGTTCTTGGGGAGCTGATCATAGGATCGGTATGAAGGATGATGGAAGATAACGATACTAATCACATGCAGATCAGTATGGAGTCTATTGGGCAAGTCTTGTGGTATTGTCTTTTCCATTGTGGTGTTTTTCCCGTCTTAGGGGAGTGTTGATGTATCCCGACCCCTGCGTGGGTATGAGTTGTGATGAAGAGTTATGTATGTTTGATGTGTATGTTGAGGCGAAAGACCGAATCGGTCTAATAGTTTGTTATTTAGCCAGTTTGGCATCTATTGTGTTGTTGCGTTTTCGGTATTTAGCTTGGTAGATCCTCACAGAGAGGGTCTGCGGTGCTGTAATATTCCCCAGTGTCTTGGGGGTGTTACAGAATATGGTATCAGAGCTTAGGTTGCGTAAACGTAGGCTGTCGGGTCGAGTTGTGTGTTTTCGAGTCTTGTCTTGTCAAATTTTGTCTGACTGAGTCGTGTCGCGACGCGTCATCAGAGATGTCGGTCGTGATTAGTATCAAGGTGCAGCCATCATCTTAGTGCGACCTGTGAATATAAGTCTCCCTACTATATTGTGCCTTGTGGTATACGAGCTTGTGTGATTTTAAGTGATGAGGTGGAGTTTAAATGTGAATTGTGAATACGTATTCCATACTTGTTTGGTTCTCCTATTGTGCAGGGATGAAGAGTGGTGGTGGTATATATATATATCTTGTTTAATTTGTTTTTACATGGGTGATGGTTTTGGTGTGGTTACGTAAGGAAAGTTTATCAATGCGATATTTTAGAGCTCTAAATGTTTGTGGGGAGTAACGTAAACCTTATTTTAAAACATCCTTCAAGGAAGGAAAAAGTTGATTTTCGTATGAGACCTCAAGACCGAATCTTTTTTTTTTTGAGAATTCAACATATTAATATTTCAATTTTCATTGTGTATTATATATTTTCAAAAAGCATTTTTTTTAAACTCAAATGAGGTCTACAAAATTTACTCAAGACGTGACTCTCGCTTTTATCTTTTTGGTTTCATGATTGTTATTCAGAAGGTAGGTGGTGATGATGTTATAGTTGTTTGGGCAATAGTGCTCAGACATGTGATTATAATGAGGTGTGAATGCTGAGTCGTTCGGTATGTACTCGTTGTGTTAGTCCTCTTTACTGAGAGGTGGAATTTGGGGTTTGAATGTAAGTTGTCTTTTGAGGGTTACTCGCGGGATGATGTAATCATGTGAATCGACCGCGTTTGGATTCGTATGTTTTTGTATATTTGTAACCTTCGATTTTGGTATTTTTTGGTATATGTTCATAACATGTTGCTGAATTAGAGCAGTTAGCGCACGCCAAGCGTGCAGCTAGCGCGCGCTAATGTGGCATGGCTAGCGCACGCTAAGTCTCTGTTGTAGCGTGCGCTAATCGAATGAATCTATGGAATTGCATCGTCTGCTAGATCTAATCGCTATGCGATCATTAGACCGATCATCTGTGACCATATTCTATGTGTGTTATCTAGTGATGACAATTGTTGTGTGTGATTTTATGTTATGATTTTTCGTTGCACTAGGTGGTTACTTGTTAGTATGCCGAGGGGTAGAGGTTGTGGTCGTAACTGTGGTACAGATGGCCATGGGGATCAGACGTGGGATCGAGAGAATATTGCCGGGAACGATATTGGTATGGGTGTTGCTACTATATTGCAACAAGTAGCAGCACAGATGACTCAGTTGACCCAGGCGGTTCAACGCAACACTAATGAGACTCATAACGTCGGGGTAAATCAATGGCTTCGAGAGGTAGTTCGTATGAATCCCCCTCCATTTTCCGGTGCTGAGGATGTGTTGGGCTGGGATGGTTGGCTTTTCCAATTAGGAAAGATATTCGAGGCAGTTGATTGCCCCGAAGAGAGGAAGGTGCCTATCGCTCAGTACCTTCTTGATAGAGATGCCGCTAATTCGTGGGAAGTTGTTAAACCTCGTGACCACGTTGTCACGTGGGCGGAGTTCCAGGAATTTATGGAAGCTGAGTTTTGTCCAAAACCGAGTAGGGATCAGAGGATTCGTGATTTTTACTTGGCAGAATCGCAGAATATATCGGTGTCGCAGGCTATCATCGATTATAGCAAACAACTCAGTTATGTGCTAGATCAGGTGAGGACTGAAGAAGAGAAGATCTGTCACTTCGACATGCGGATGAACTGGGAGATTAGCCAGTATATGGCGGGATTCACTTGCACTTCCTTGAGAGATTATCAGGATCGAGCCTTAACTTACGAGCTAGCTTCGTTATCATCGGAACGTGTGCCCGAGTCGAAGGAATAGAGGAAATCGGATGATGTTATGGGCAGTACAGAAGTTGTTGTTTCTAGATTACAATGTCGTGGTCTTTCTGCTGTGAAGCTCCATCGCCCGATGAGTGGGACTAAGAGTTCCAAGTCCTCAGCTTTGACTCTTGGTAAAGCCAGAAGGTGTTTTAACTGTAATACATCGGGACAGGTATGTGCACATTATCCTTCTTCGCCAATAATGTGTTACAAGTGCGGACTCGAGGGACATCGGATTTAGTTTTGAGGTGTAACTTCGGAGTGGTTGTTCGATCGTTGTTGTTTTGATCGTTGCCGCTCGATCATTGTTGTTCGACCGTTGTTGTTTGATTGTTATCATTTGGTATTGTGCAGTGAGTCTTGAGCATCTGAGCCATTCTGTAATTTTCCAGAGTTTCAAATGATTGTCTTTGTATCAGATCTTCCAAATCTTTGGGGCTACCAGAATTTCATTCTTGTTCTGATCGTGGTGCTCTTCGGATTAATATACTGTAGTGACTTCTGTTCATTGCATTTTGTTATCTCTCTAGCATAGCGAATTATATTGCAGCAGTTCTGTACTACTTGGGGTTCGTTGTGTATTGTCGGGAACAGATAACATGCGTCATCTGAGATTGCCTTGCGTATATTGTATCGTGTTTTAAGTTTCGGGACGAAACTTATGTTTAGGGGGTAGAATGTAATACCCAAGATTTCGCTCCAGTGTCGTTGAGTTTTTCTACGGGTTATCGGATTGGCGTTGTCCATGTCCTTGTAATGTTGTGCCATGTTTGGGTGTGTCATGAGTAGAAACTTGTTTGATTTCGTTTCAGATCGTTGCATGAGTTTTCAGTTCATTGTGGTGTAGCGCACGCTAACGCTTGGGGTGTAGAGCGCGCTACAGTGTTGCAGTTAGTGCATGTTATAGGGTGTGCAGCGAGCGCTAACTGGCAGTTTAGAGGTAGTCCAGGAGCTACTGGACTGGGACCGGAGTCTCGATAGTGCACGCTAAGTTTAGTAGTTAGCGCACGTTATCGTCCGTATTAGCGCACGTTATTGTTGACTTTGCATACGGTACCTGGTAGGTGTGGTATTATCCAGAAGCCACTGGACTGGTCACATGCCTCGTTAGCGCGCGCTATGTTTTTTGGCTAGCGAACGCTAACAGTTATTGCGGGAAGAATGTTCTTGAGCGTTGACCCCGTTAGCACGCTCTAATGCAGTATGTTTAGCGCACGCTAATAACTGTCCAGTATAAATACTGGACAACAACCTTTATTTCGTCATTTCTCATCTTTCTTCATCTCTTTCCATCGGGAGCGAGCTCTTGGGGTGATTTTGGGCAAGCTTCATCATCAAGTTTCATCTTGGAGTGGATTTGTGTATGTTCAACATCATCTAATCATCTTCTTTGTTCGAATCAAGGTATTCTCTTCTTAGAACCCTAGTTTCTAGAATTTGGGGATTTTCCTTTGTTTCATGATTCTTACCTGATCTCATCCGATCGGTTGTGTATTCTTGCTGTCCTGGTTGCGATCTTCGGATTGGCGACTCGTTTATTGATTTTATTTCACCCGGAGCATGATTTTGATTTCTTTGAGTAACATTTGGGTCCTTGTTGTTCTTAGTGTCGATTCGGATTCCGATTGATGTTGTTGACCCGTGATGGTATTGTTCTTGTAGCATTCATGGGATTGTCAAGTTCTTGGTCGTTCTTGGAAGTGCAAGGGCTACCCGACCATGTCTGTGCGATGCTCCGTTGCTCGTGGTATCGAGGCAAGTATCTTGCCCATACACTTTGTGTTTGGTAGACGTGATAGTTGGCAATTGATTTTATATGTGGAACTTGAATGTTTTAAGGAACTTTAAAAAGGATCGGTATTGTTTTATTGTGAACAAATGTGTTTTTGGAATATGTGTGTTAGTGTCGTATGTTGGAGGATGTTATAATCATATTTCGTGTATATAGTAGACCGTAATCACTTATCTAGGATGGTGTATCGATACGTGTACTCCCTTGAAAGTAGGTTGTGATGGTTAGTGCTGTTTAGCTTGGTATTTGCTTATTGTAGTGTGATTGTTGTAAGTGTTGTGCCACCGGTTAAGATTGTTGAATCTCCAGGATCCATCCTTGCTAGTACGGATCGGGCGTGACCGTGGGGTTATCCAATCAGGTTTGTCTTGCGGGGACTCCGAGGTTCGTGGCTTGCTAGCCCGATGTCGGGATAACTTGTAGGGTTATTCAATCTGGGTATGTCTTGTAGGGACTCTGAGGTTCGTAGCTTGTTAGCGTGATACCGGGATAACTTATGGTTATGGTTTGGTTGTGTGACGTAAGTGTCATGGGTTGTCCAATCGGGTATGTCTCGTGGAGGCTCCGAGGTTTGTGGATTACTATCCCGGTACCGGGATAACTATGAACGTATGTATGGATGTGGTTAGGTGATTGTAGTCATGGTAACATGTGATATTGTGTGGTTTCTCATTGGGTTATTCACTCGGGTATGTTCTGTGGGAGCATCTGAGGTTCGTGGCTTGTTAGTACGGGACACGAATAATCCTTGGGATTATGCTGATATAGATGATTGGGTCGTAGACCCGTGTTTTGTTATCGGAATTGTATTTTGGAAAACGATCTTTGGGCTGTGTCCCTAAGTGGTTTCGAAAGGCTTGAGAATTCTTAAATCGCAAATGTTTTCAAAACTCCCGAGATCGTAAAATGTTTTGTAAGATGTATATTGGGTTTATTCCTACGTTTCATGATTTGAACTATTTTGATCAAGTGATTTATCTCGGGAAGTATGTTTATGATTATTATGTTCTTGGAGTTTGTTGTGTATGACTTGTATTTGTATTTTATACTTGCACTAGCAAAACAGTGGAGTTTTGCTAAGCCCAATGTAATCAGGGGGTGGATGTCTGTATTGCGTCCAGGTACTTGCAGGTTCTTGGGGAGCTTATCACAGGATCGGTATGAAAGATGATGGAAGACAACGATACTAATCACATGCAGATCAGTGTGGAGTATTTTGGGTAAGTCTCGTGGTATTGTCTTTTCAGTTGTGGTGTTTTTCCCGTCTCACGGGAGTGTTAGTATATCCCGACCCCTGCATGGGTATGAGCTTTGAGGAAGAGTTATGCATGTTTGATGTGTATGTTGTGGCGGAAGACCAAATCGGTCTAATGGTTCATTATGTAGCTAGTTCGGCATGTATTGTGTTGTTGCGTTTTCTGTATTTAGCCTGGTATCCTTATGGATAAGGTCTGTGGCACTGTAATATTCCCGAGTGGATTGGGGGTATTACAGAATATGGTATCAGAGCTTAGGTTGTGGAAAACTAGGCTGTCGGGTCGAGTTGTGTGTTGTCGAGTCTTCTCTTGTCACATTTCGTCTGACTGAGTCATGTCGCGATGCGACGTCTGAGATCTCGGTGGTGATTAGTATCAAGGTGCAGCCTTCATCTTCGTGCGACCTGTGGATGTGAGTTTCCCTACTATATTGTGCCTTGTGTTATACGAGCTTGTGTGATTTTACGTTATGATGTGGAGTTTAAATGTGAATTGTGAATACGTATTCCATACTTGTTTGGTTCTCGTATTGTGATGGGATGAAGAGTGGTGCCGGTATATATTTATGTATATATCTTGTGTAAATCGTTTTTACAGGGGTAATGGTTTTGGTGTGGTTACGCAAGGAAAGTTCATCAATGTGATATTTTAAAGCTCTAAATGTTTTTGGGGAGTTACGTATACTTTATTTTAAAACATCCTTCAAGGGAGGAAAGAGTTGATTTTCGTATGATAACCTCAAGACCGAATTTTTTTTTTTTGAGAATTCAAACTATTAATATTTCAACTTTCATCTTGTATTATAAGTTTTCAAAATGTGGTTTTTTTAAAACTCAAATGAGGTCTACAAAATATACTCAAGACGTGACTCTCGCTTTTAACTTTTCAGTTTCATGATTGTCAATCAGAATGTAGGTGGTGATGATTTTATTGTTGTTTGGGCAATAGTGCTCAGACATGTGATTATAATGAGGTATGAATGCTGAGTCATTCGGTATGTACTCATTGTGTTAGTCCTCTTTACTGAGAGGTGGAATTTGGGGTTTCAATGTAAGTTGTCTTTTGAGGGTTGCTCGCGGGATGATGTAATCATGTGAATCGGCCGTGTTTGGATTCGTATGTTTTTGTTTATTTGTAACCTTCGATTTTGGTATTGTTTGGTATATGTTCATAATATGTTGCAGAATTAGAGCAGTTAGCGCACTCCAAGTGTGCAGCTAGCGCGTGCTAATGTGTCACGGCTAGCACGCGCTAAGTCTCTGTTGTAGCGCACGCTAATCAGTCTGAACAATAGCTATGGAACTGCATACTGTCTGGTAGGTCTAACTTTTGCGATCGTTTGACCGATCATCTTTGACGGTATTCTATGTGTGTTGTCTAGTGATGACAATTGTTATGTGTGATTTTGTGTTATGATTTTTCATTGCGCTGGGTGGTTACTTGTTAGTATGCCGAAGGGCAGAGGTCTTGGTTGTAACCGTGGTAAAAATGGCCATGGGGATCAAATGCGGGATCGAGAGAATATTGCCAGGAATGATATTGGTATGGGTGTTGCTACTATATTGCAACAAGTAGCAGCACAGATGAATCAGTTGACCCAAGCGGTTCAACGCAACACTGAAGCGACTCAGAACGTCGGTGTAAATCAATGGCTTCGAGAGGTATTTCATATGAATCCCCCTCGATTCGCCGGTGCTGCGGATGGGTTTGGATGGGATGGTTGGCTTTTCTAATTAGGAAAGATATTCGAGGCAGTTGATTGCCCCGAAGAGCAGAAGGTGCATATCGCTCAGTACCTTTTTGATAGAGATGCCGCTAATTGGTGGAAAGCTGTTAAACCACGTGACTGTGTTGTCACGTGGGTCGAGTTCCAGGAATTTATGGAAGCTGAGTTTTGTCCGAAACCGATTAGGGATCATAGGATTCGTGATTTTTACGTTGCAGAACCGCAGGATATATTGGTGTCGCGGGCTATCATCGATTATAGCAAACAACTCAGTTATGTGCGAGATCAGGTGAGGACTGAAGAAGAGAAGATCTATCACTTCGACATACGGATGAAGCCGGAGATTCGCCATTATATGGCGGGATTCACTTGCACTTCATTAAGAGATTATCAGGATCGAGCCTTAGCTTACGAGCTAGCTTCGTTATCATCGGAACGTGTGCCCGAGTCGAAGGAACAGAGAAAATCTGATGATCTAGGGGCAGTACAGAAGTTGGTGTTTCTAGATTACAATGACGTGGTCTTTCTGCTGTGAAGCTCCATCGCCCGATGAGTGGGACTAAGAGTCCCAAGTCGTCAGCTTTGACTCCTGGTAAAGCCAAAAGGTGTTTTAACTGTAATGCATCGGGACATGTATGTGCACTTGTCCTTCTCCGCCAGTAACGTGTTACAGGTGCGGACTCGAGGGACACTGGATTCAGTTTTGTGAGTTGATCACCGAGTCTTCCGAGGCATGGACTTGAGCACCGATGTCAGGATCGATCCTGAGAGGTTCGTGAGAGGTGTAGTCTACCAGTGCTTGTTATGTTTTTCCTTGTTTTGTTGTTTCGGATTTCGGGGGCAAACTTCTTTATTTAGAAGTGGGTCGAATTTTTGAACTTCTGTATTTTCAATCTTATCGACTCATTTTTGTTCGTTGGTATTTTCTGAATTTGTTCTGTTCTTGTCTTTGTTGTTCGAGCGAGATCTGATACTGTTCGGATTAATCCGTTTATCATTGTAACTTTTTCGAGTTCAGTTCAATTTCCGTGAACCTTATATAAATTGAGCATCTTGTAGTTATTTCAAGATCATTTAATGTCTTGAGTTCAGGTGTAACATCGGAGTGGTTGTTCGATCGTTGTTGTTTTGATCATTGTCGCTCGATCATTGTTGTTCGACCATTGTTGTTCGATTGTTATTGTCCGATTGTTATCGTTTGGTATTGTGTAGTGATTCTTGAGCGTATGAGCCATTCCGTAAGTTTCCAGAGTTTCAAATGATTATCTTTGTATCAGATCTTACAAATCTTTGGGGCTACCAGAATTTCATTCTTGTTCCGCGTTAGACTTGTGTTTTCATCGTGGTGCTCTTCGGAATAATATACCGTAGTGACTTCTGTTCATTGGGTTTTGTTATCGCTAGCATTACGAATCATATTGTAGCAGTTCTGTACTGCTTGGGGTTCGTTGTGCACTGTCGGCAACAGATAACGTGCGTCATATGAGATTACCTTGCGTAGAATATATCCTGTTTTAAGTTTCTGCACGAAACTTATTTTTAGGGGGTAGAATGTAATATCCGATATCTTCGCTCCAGTTTCGTTGAGTTTTTCTGCAGGTTAATAGATTGGGTCTGTCGACACTTATTTGATTTCGTTTCAGATCGCTGCATGAGTTTTAGGTTCATTGTGGTGTAGCGCATGCTAACGTTTGTGGTGTAGCGCGCGCTACGGTGTTGCAGTTAGCGCATGCTACAGGGTGTGCAGCACGCTAACTGGCAGTTCAAAGGCAATCTAGGATCTACTGAACTGGGACTGAGGTGTCGATAGCGCACGCTAAGTTTAGTAGTTAGCACACGCTATCGTCCATATTAACGCATGTTATTGTTGGCTTTGCGCACGCTACCTGGTAGGTGCGGTATTGTCCAGAAGCCACTGGACTGCTCACATGCCTCGTTAGCACGCGCTATGTTTCTTGACTAGTGCACGCTAACAGTTGTTGCGGGTAGAATGTTCTGGAGCGTTGACCCCATTAGCACGCGCTAATGCGGTATGTTTAGCGCACGCTAATAACTGTCTAGTATAAATATTATACAACATCCTTTATTTCGTCATTTCACATCTTTCTTCGTCTCTTTCCATTGGGAGTGAGCTCTTGGGGCGATTTTGGGCGATCTTCATCAACAAGTTTCATCTTGGAGTGGATTTGTGTATGTTCAACATCATCAAATCATCTTCTTTGTTCGAATCAAGGTATTCTCTTCTTAGAACCCTAGTTTCTAGAATTTGGGGGTTTTCCTTTATTTCGTGATTCTTACCCGATCTCATCCGATCGGTTGTGTATTCTTGTTGTCCTGATTGCGATATTCGGATTGGCGACTCGCTTTCTTTGAGTAACCTTAGGGTCCTTGTTGTTCTTACTATCGATTCGAATTCCGATTGATGTTGTTGACCCATGATGGTATTGTTCTCTTAGTATTCGTGGGATTGTCGAGTTCTTGGTCGTTCTTGGAAGTGCAAGGGCTACCCGACCGTGTCCGTGTGTTGCTCCATTGCTCGTGGTATCGAGGCAAGTATCCTGCCCATACACTTCGTGTTTCGTAGACGTGATAGTTGACAATTGATTTTATGTGGAACTTGAATGTTTTAAGGAACTTTTAAATTGGATCGGTATATTTTCGATAAAAGGTTTTCCTTCAAAGACAACTCGTATGCTTCATGAACAAATGTGTTTTCGGAATATGTGTGTTAGGGTCGTATGTTGGAGGATGTTATAATCATATTTCGTGTATATAGTAGACCGGAATAACTTATCGAGGATGGTGTATCTAAACATGTACTTCCTCGGTGAATATGTGACGTGGTGTGATATTAGTTGTTACTCCCTTGAAAGGAGGTTGTGATGCTTAATGTTGATTGGCTTGATATTTGCTTATTGTTGTGTGATTGTTGTAAGTGTTGTACCATCGGGTAAGGTTGTTGAATCTCCGGGATCCGTCCTTGATAGTACGGGTCGGGCGTGACCGTGGGGTTATCCAATCGGGTATGTCTCGCGGGGGCTCCGAGGTTCGTGGCTTGCTAGCCCGATGCCGGGATAACTTGTAGGGTTATCTAATTCCGGTATGTCTTGCAGGGACCCCGAGGTTCGTAGCTTGTGGTTTGGTTGTGTGACGTACGTGTCATGGGTTGTCCAATCGGGTATGTCTCGTGGAGGCTCCGAGATTCGTGGCTTGCTAGCCCGGTACCGGGATAACTATGAACGTAGGTATGGATGTGGTTACGTGACTGTTGCCACAATAACATATGATATTGTGAGGTTTCTCATTGGGTTATTCACTCGGGTATGTTTAGTGGGAGCATCTGAGGTTCGTGGGTTGTTAGTACGGGACAATGAATAATCCTTGGGAATATGTTGATATGGATGATTGGTTCGTAGACTCCGTGTTTTGTTATCGGAATTGTATTTTGGAAAAATATCTTTGGGCTGTGTAGTGATTTCGAAAGGCTTAAGAATTCTTAAATCCCAAATGTTTTCAAAACTCCCGAGATCGTAAAATATTTTATAAGATGTATATTGGGTTTATTCCCACCTTTCATGATTTGAACTGTTTTGATCAAGTGATTTATCTCGGGAAGTATGTTCATGATTATTATGTTCTTGGAGTTTGTTGTGTATGGCTTGTATTTTTATTTTATACTTGCACTAGCAAAACAGTGGAGTTTTGCTAAGCTCCTAGTAATCGGCGGGTGGATGCCTGTATTGCGTCCAGGTACTTGTAGGTTCTTAGGGAGCTGATCACAGGATCGGTACGAAGGATGATGGAAGACAACGATACTAATCACATGCAGATCAGTATGGAGTATTTTGGGAAATCTTGTGGTATAGTCTTTTCCGTTGTGGTGTTTTCCCGTCTTATGGGAGTGTTGATGTATCCCGACCCCTACGTGGGTATGAGTTGTGAGGAAGAGTTATGTATGTTTGATGTGTATGTTGTGGCGAAAGACCAAATCGGTCTAATGGTTCATTATTTATCCATTTCGGCATGTATTATGTTGTTGCGTTTTCT
The DNA here is from genome assembly GCA_033398695.1 of Orobanche coerulescens. Taxonomy (NCBI): domain Eukaryota; kingdom Viridiplantae; phylum Streptophyta; class Magnoliopsida; order Lamiales; family Orobanchaceae; genus Orobanche; species Orobanche coerulescens. The sequence continues at coordinate 78,937,617 of CM065818.1, read as the reverse complement.
GTATTTAGCCTGGTAGATTCTCACGGAGAGCGTCTGCGGCGCTGTAATATTCTCGAGTGGCTTGGGGGTGTTACAGAATATGGTATCCCAAGATACCGCCTCGAGTTGTGTGTTGTCGAGTCTTGTCTTGTCAGATTTTATCTGACTGAGTCATGTCGCGACGCGTCGTCTGAGATGTCGGTCGTGATTAGTATCAAGGTGCAGCCATCATCTTCGTGCGACCTATGATTGTGAGTCACCCTACTATATTGTGCCTTGTGTTATACGATCTTGTGTGATTTTACGTTATGAGGTGGAGTTTAAATGTGAATTGTGAATACGTATTCCATACTTATTTGGTTCTCGAATTGTGAATACGTATTCCATACGTATGAGGTAGAGTGGTGCCGGTATATATATATATATATATTGTGTAAATTGTTTTTACAGGGGTAATGGTTTTGGTGTGGTTACGCAATGAAAGTTTATCAATGCGATATTTTAAAGCTCTAAATGTTTTTGGGGAGTCACGTAAACTTTATTTTAAAACATCCTTCAAGGGAGGAAAAAGTTGATTCTCGTATGATGACCTCAAGACCGAATTTTTTTTTTGAGAATTCAAACTATTAATATTTCAATTTTCATCTTGTATTATAAGTTTGGTATGATTCTCGTATGTTATTGTCCGATTGTTATCGTTTGGTATTGTGTAGTGATTCTTGAGCGTCTGAGCCATTCCGTAATTTTCCAGAGTTTCAAATGATTGCCTTTGTATCAGATCTTCCAAATCTTTGGGGCTACCAGAAATTCATTCTTATTCAGCATTAGACTTGTGTTTTGATCGTGGTGCTCTTCGGATTAATATATCCATACTTCGACTTGGTTTAACTCGATTGACAATTTGAGTGTTCTTGGGAATCATTGAACATTTAATGTTCGATTAAATGTTTCAATGAGTTTCTTCCAATGTCTTGATGTAATTCCTAGTGTTGTTGGTCTCGGTCCTCGTTGTGATCTTGTTTTTGTTGTTTCTTCCAGAGGATTATAGGTGCTCGAGGATTCTGAGTCGATCATCATTTTGTGTTGGTAATTCGTGCGTTGTTATCCTTGTAGTTTTCGCAGTGCTATCGCATGCTTGATTACGTTCAGGAGTTCGGGGCTGCCCGACCATATCTCATTCATCGTCTCGCTTCAATCGTAGTTTCGAGGCACGTATTTTCTTATACGAGTTGTGTCCTGCAAATAGAGTTTACATGTTGGATTTACGATGGTCAGTTTACCCTCGTGACTGTAATTCGTGTGAGTTGATTTTGATTTGATTATTTTGAACGTTGAAGGTTTTAATGATGTTTCCATTGGTTTAATGTTGTGGAATCGTGTATTCCGTGTTAGTTGTGTTGTGGTGTTTTGAAGAGTTTGATAATGGTGTCGGATAAGTGGCCATCTCTAGTAAGTATTCTTGATGAGCTTACATTCTTAGCATATTAGTATTGCATGAGTAATGGTGTGTGTGTGTATGCTCACTACGGGTTAGATCCGATGGGGTCTCAGTAGGGGTCCACAGAGACGTGGATCGACGAGCTTGCTTTTAACCACTACGGGTTAGATCCGACGGGGTCTCAGTAGGGGTCCACAGAGACGTGGATCGACGGTTAATTGTGGTGCATTTTACAAATGTGATTTGATTATGGAATTTCCGGAAATGAATGCTTTTGAACGGTTTTCATGATTGCATGCATCGACTAAGTGTGTAAGAGGTAAGTTGTTCGTTTGGCTTACTTGGCTAGGATGGCACTAGAGTATTTGTCGTCTGTGTTTAAACCTTGGGTTGTGGATTTGATGTTGGAAAATGAACCTTGATATTATTCTCGTGTACTGTGAATTGATGAGATTTGGGATGAGATCCCAACGGTTTGTAAAGATCGTTTTATGGAAAGTGATTTTGGGCCGGGACTCATTCATTTTGAAATGGTTATTTTTCAACTAAGGACTTGAGGTCTAACAAAGTTTCTATTTTCAAAATCCTCGAGATGAGGAATTTATTTTCAAACACTTCTTTGATGGTTTCTAATTAATAAAACTTCCCGGGAAGTCTTTTGTAATTATTTGTCGTACCCGATTCGTGATTTCTATTTCTTTGTTACATTTCCTATGATTTCATAATTGTACTAGCAAAATAGTGGAATTTTGCTAACCCTTGAGAAATCAGGGGATAAATGTCTATTTTGCATTCAGGTTTTGGGGAGCATGACACAGGGTCGGCATGAAGGATGATGAAAGATGATCGATACTAATCACATGAGGATCCATACGATATCGTATTAGTTTTATTGTACTTTATTTTCGCTGCAGTGTTTTACCCGTTGTACGAGAGTACGTTATGTTTTAACCCCTGTGTCGGCATGTATTGAGATTGAGTTGTATGTATTTGCTGAAAGACCAAATCGGTCTATTGAGTCTTGTTAGCCTTAAAGGCATTGTTGAGTTGTTTCATTTTGTTACCAGCCTGGTTGATCCTTGAGAAAAGGTTCTGCGGCGTGTAATATCCCTGATCGGATTGGGGGTGTTACATAAATGGTATCAGAGCCAGGTTGTGGAAACCTAGGCTGTCGGGTGAAGTTGTGTCTGTTGAGTCTTGGTCTCGTCGGATTTTGTCTGACTGAGTCGTGTCGCGACGCGTCGTCCAAGTTTGTTGTTCGTGATTAGTATCGTGGGGCGATCATTATCTTCATGCGACCTGTGGATGTAAGTCTTCCTTCTTTGTGTTGTGCCTCGTGTGACACGAGCTATTTTTATGATTATTTGTTAAGTGATGGAATCCTTCTGTGGATTTTGATTTCACGATATGTATTTAGTCGACTCTCGTATTTGGTTTATACAAGGAGTGTCGTCGCTGCTGATGTCTTTTTTTACTGTTGTTTTTGTCTGTTGCTGATAATTTTTGAACTGATTTGCTCGTTTTACAAGTCCTCTGGTGGAAGCTTAGTACTTATATGCGTTCGATTTTTCACTAGCCTGTGCGGGAGGGTCCTTAGAGGCCTCGAATGGGGTCAGTGGTTTTGTTCTGAATCCTAGACGGTTTTCGACTGAGGTATTTTACCGTTTGTTTTCCGTTAAAAGACATGTATTGTCTTGATTTTAAACGTTTTGATGCGTGTACTAGAATGTGTTTTAGCGTACGTCGATATGTGTGAGTTTTGGACATTCTGGCCTATTGGATTTTTGAAAACCTTGAGTATCTTAGAAAATAAATCTCGAGACGTACTTTTAAAATGGATTGTTTTCTCGCGGTACCTTCAAGGTGCCTACTAGCGCCACTGTGTGTTTCAAATTTATTCCACTTTGAGGACCAAAAATATTTTGAGATATTTTTAATGATTTAGTAATGCAATTGTTTAGACCCGAAGGTCGAATATTTCTAAAAAGTTTAATTTAAAGAAAGGTGTCCTCATTTTTTATTTTTTCAAACGCAAGGTGGTTTTTCAATGTCTCGATGATGATCTTTGTACTACTTCTTTTTATATATGATACTCGAGATCAACTCGTGTTTTCAAATTATTTTCAAAAGTGGTTTTCGTTTTTAAAACCTACCATTCCTATTTGCGTTCCAGGAATGTATATGTGACGTTAGCATTGTTGTTAGGGTGTTGGCCCTGTGAGTTGTAGTCGAATTGGCGGTGTGAGCGTTGAGTCGTTTTCCACACATTTGTTGTGTTAGCCCTCTGTGAGAGGTGGGATGTTGGTAATGAATGTTGTCGCCTCGTGGTGATTTCTGCGTTATCGCACATGTGCGAGCTGTTAGAGCTTGGTTTGGTATGACCGTGTTCATCGGTGATTGTTCCGTTATGTGTCGGTTGTTTAATGTATTGTTACCTTGCTTCTGTTTTTGTGAATTTCGTGGACGAGGTCGAAGGTAATACCCGTACTATTTTGACTTATGTATTTTCTCTTTCTCCATTTTTTCGACTCGCTCGTGTTCGTTGATACTTTATGAACTTATTCTGTATTTCGGTTTTTATCGTTCGAAAGAGCCGTGACCTTGTGTTGGATCGATCTGGTTATCGCTGTGACTTTTCTGAGTTTGGTTCGATTCTTGTGAACCTTGTTCAAAAGTAACATCTTTTAGTTTCTACCGGCTCTTTTAATGTCTTGAGTTAAGTGAGAACTTTGGGGTGTTGTTCGATCATTGTTGTTCGACCGTTATTATTTGACCATTATTATTGATCGTTGTTGTTCGATCATTGTCGTTTGATCATTGTTGTTCGATCCTTGTTTTTCGATCGTTCTGTTTGGTCATCGTGATTGTCTGACTATTGTTGCCTGATCTCGTACCACTGAGAGTGACCGTTCACCGTTAGTCAGCTGTTTCGTTTGTGGTCAATTAGGACACCGAGTCGTGCATTGCGAGACAGTAACTGAGAGGTTCGGGAATCGAGTTTGCATCTGCTCCGAAGGGACACGAAGATGCCTAGTGTGGTTTTCGAGAACTTCGACGCATTCAGAGATTTCCGTGGTAGCCTTTGCGGATTGTTGTGCGCTTCATCCTACTGTGCGTGTTTTCCTGTAATAGGCGCCTTTTGTCGCTTCATGGTTCGGATAATTGACTTGATTGCGTTATCCAGTTGGTGGTGTTTGGCACTTGGTGATCGTGTTTTGTCCTTGCTTGTGACATGGTAATGATTGTCGTTGAGCATACTTTCGCGCTGTATGCCTCCTTCCGTTCTTGTAACGTTTTGCCGGTGGGCGTAAGTTGCACAGTTCTTGTGTATCTCGTTGAGATGTTCCTGGTGGGATATTGCTTCTCCCTACTTGTTTTAAGTTTCGGGATGAAACTTCTTTTAAGGAGGGTAGTATGTAATATCAACAATTTTGGATTTTCGGTAATTTTCTTTTTTTTGGTGAGAGTCCATTTTGACAACTCGCTTGGGACCGTTTCATCATTCTGATAATGATTAATTATGCACTTTTTGCCATCCGAGATCGTTTCGGTGCCGTTTTGTTGAGTTTCGTGCTTCGTACCGACTTTTCCGCACTCGAGTTCGATTCTTGCGAATCTCGTTCGAAACTACTCGAGTTTCCCGTAAGTCCGTTTAACTTTGTTAGAAATGTTGTAAACTTCGGTTTGGTTATTTGATCACGTATCGTGATTTTCAGGCATTTTGGGCCATTTTGTAATTTACCCAAAGTCGTGGGTATCCGCATTCGTAATTATGGTCTTGACCCTTTTTCTTGGATGCGTGCGATTATTTGTTGGATGGTATTTCGTTTCGGATCGATGGTGTTGTCCGCGAGCATTTCGTTGTGTTCGTTCCGTGCGTTTTTGGAAAATGAATCGTCGGGTCATGGCGGTTGGGCACTGGCCGGACGAGTACGTCAGGCACTGTCCGGAGTGCTGGGCACTGGCCGGGCAGACGAGGCAGGAATTGGTATAGCGCGTGCTACTGCAGGAAGACTGCGCGCGCTAGCTCGGCAGGAGTAGCGCACGTTATGCGTCCGGCCGACGCACGCTATCGGGCTGGGCAGATAGGTTCCTGGAGTTCTGGACTCGGGGAGGATCGGCAGGTAGCGCACGCTACTGTCGGTCGTGGCGCGTGCTAATCGGCATGTGTAGCGCACGCTGTCGGCCAACTAGCACACGTTACCTGGCCGAGCAGTTTAGTCTAGAGGGTTCTGGACAGGTCGGCTAGCGTGCGCTACTGTCTGCGCAGCGCACGCTATCGGGGTCGGGCAGGCGAGTCCCGGTTGGCAGGTCGGGCCGACAGTGCTGAGTCATGCGGGGCCCGACCGAGGGTTCTGGGCGATACTGGCCGATAGCGCACGCTAGTGCCGGAAGGATAGCGCGCGCTAGGCCGCACCAGTATAAATATGGCTGAGCAGTCATATTTTCATCAGTTTTTCATTTCCATCTTCTCATTTCCGCGGCTGGAGGCTTGGTGGTCAAGAAGAGATGTTGTCAAGCAATTAATCCACGAAGTTTGGGAGTTCATATCATTGATTAATCATCCTATAACATCCTTTGATCCAGCGAATCAAGGTTAGATTTCCTAGAACCCTATCTTGGAAATTTTGGGGTTTTTGGGTTTTTGTCCGATTCGTTCCATATTGTTGATTGACCCGTGATGGGTATGATTAATCTTAGTAGTATTCTTGTGTTTAACATCATTTAAACCATTGTTCTTTGTCGAATAAAGGTATATTTCTTGATTTTCCTTCAAGTTGACTTTTTGGGAGTTTTATTCTTGATTTCATTTTCCATTCGGTTTTGATAAACCGATTGTTGTCTAATGATGTTATTAATCGTATTCTATGGATTGTATATCCATACTTCGAGTTGGTTTAAGTCGATTGACAATTTGAGTGTTCTTGGGAACCATTGAACATTTAATGTTCAATTAAATGTTTCAATGAGTTTCTTCCAATGTCTTGATGTAATTCCTAGTGTTGCTGGTCTCGGTCCTCGTTGTGATCTTGTTTTTGTTGTTTCTTCCGGAGGATTATAGGTGCTCTAGGATTCCGAGTCGATCATCATTTTGTGTTGGTAATTCGTGCGTTGTTATCCTCGTAGTTTTTGCGGTGCTATTGCATGCTTGATTACGTTCAGGAGTTCGGGGCTGCCCGACCATATCTCATTCATCGTCTCGCTTCAATCGTAGTTTCGAGGCAAGTATTTTCTTATACGAGTTGTGTCCTGCAAATAGAGTTTACATGTTAGATTTACGATGGTCAGTTAACCCTCGTGACTGTGATTCGTGTGAGTTGATTTTGATTTGATTATTTTGAACGTTGAAGGTTTTAATGATGTTTCCATTGGTTTAATGTTGTGGAATCGTGTATTCCGTGTTAGTTGTGTTGTGTTGTTTTGAAGAGTTTGATAATGGTGTCGGATAAGTGGCCATCTCTAGTAAGTATTCTTGATGAGCTTACATTCTTAGCATATTAGTATTGCATGAGTAATGGTGTATGTGTATGCTCACTATGGGTTAGATCGGACGGGGTCTTGATAGGGGTCCACAGAGACGTGGATCGACGAGCTTGCTTTTAACCACTACGGGTTAGATCCGATGGGGTCTCGGTAGGGGTTCACAGAGACATAGATCGACGGTTAATTGTGGTGCATTTTACAAATGTGATTTGATTATGGCATTTCCGGAAATGAGTTCTTTTGAACGGTTTTCATGATTGCATGCATCGACTAAGTGTGTAAGAGGTAAGTTGTTCGTTTGGCTTACTTGGCTAGGATCAATAGAGTATTTTCCGTCTGTGTTTAAACCTTGGGTTATGGATTTTGATGTTGGAAAATGAACCTTGATATTATTCTCGTGTACCGTGAATTGATGAGATTTGGGATGAGATCCCAACGGTTTGTAAAGGTCTTTTTATGGAAAGTGATTTTGGGTCGGGACCCATTCATTTTGAAATGGTTATTTTTCAACTAAGGACTTGAGGTCTAACAAAGTTTCTATTCTTAAAATCCCCAAGATGAGGAATTTATTTTCAAACACTTCTTTGATTGTTTCTAATTAATAAAACTTCTCGGGAAGTCTTTTGTAATTATTTGTCGTACCCGATTCATGATTTCTATTTGTTTGTTACTTTTCGTATGATTTCATACTTATACTAGCAAAATAGTGGAATTTTGCTAACACCCGAGAAATCGGGGGGTGGATGTCTGTTTTGCATTCAGGTTTTGGGGAGCATGACACAAGGTCGGCATGAAGGATGATGAAAGATGATCGATACTAATCACATGAGGATCCATATGATATCGTATTGGTTTTGTTGTACTTTATTTCTGCTGCAGTGTTTTACCCGTTGTACGGGAGTACGTTATGTTTTGACCCATGCGTGGGCATGTATTGAGATTGAGTTGTATGTATTTGTTGAAAGACCAAATCGGTCTATTGAGTATTGTTAGCCTTAAAGGCATTGTTGAGTTGTGTGATTTTGTTACCAGCCTGGTAGATCCTTGAGAAAAGGTTCTACGGCGTGTAATATCCCTGAGCGGATTGGGGGTGTTACATAGTTATGCGTGGATGTTTTCGTATTAGACTGTGCACACGAGACGTAGTTCGTGAGGCTAATTAGGTACATTGTCCCACGTATATCCTGGATTCCGTATACGGGGTGGACATGTGCACTGCCACATTTTCGGATCGGGCGTACTGTGATGTCCATCTTGAGCCATACTATTTTGGTCGTTCATAGTCCATGTATAATTGGATGTGTTCGACATTTTGTGACTGATCGTTCATACGCCCGAGGGGTATGTTCGTTGTTTGGGTTGTTTTCCTCAAAATCTAATATATATGTGATTTGTATAATGTCTTGAGAAATCATTTATCATGTATATCTGACCCTGTGTTGGGCGAAATACTTGTGTTGTATTTTAGGTCGTGGAAAAGGCAAGGCACGAGAAGATCATGGTGACGGCGAAGGGTTCGAAGGATACTAGTTCGGGGGGCCCAAGTATTTTGTTGTCCGGTTATGTCCAAACCGTGTAATGTTATCTTTCTGCTTTATTTAAATTGTTGACCGAATGTACTGTTATTTGAGGTATATTCCATCTCTATATGGATTATACTTATATTTTGGATCCTTTGTATAATAAGGCCGTTGGTCATACTAATGTAAACTCCTAATCGGAGTAAGTACTGTTTATTGTGGTTCGGTATCACAAGCATTGCATATTTAATCTGTATTTTGGGTATCACCTGGTGGATCCCAGTGTGGGGTCCACGACACTGTAATGGCCGCCTTTTTGGGGTGTTACAGATTTGAGGCCCCGGATTCCAACAGTGGTCGTCCTAAGAGCGCAGTCTATTCGATCGTATAAATGATATTCGCATTTAGAATGCTTGATTGAATATTTTTATGATTTAAAATCATAATTGTTTTAATCATTAATGTTCAATTGTTCGTCTAAAATTTATTTTTCATGATTCTATGTTACAGTATAAATCTATTTTTCTTTTGAAAAATTGATTTATATATGTGTAACTTAAAAATTAGAAAAATATTATTTTTGGATTCGGGATGAAAAGACTAGACGGAAAAATGGCCGGACCCGGCACCTCGGGGCTGCTGGCAGCGACCGGTAGTAAGTTTCCTTCACTTGGCAAGTAGCAGCCCGGGGGGCTGGCCTCTCGGCCAGGGCCTGGTAGCCTGCTTGGCCTCGGGCTTGGCCAGGGCCTTGTGTTTCTGACTCCATTTTTATATTGCATGTTCGATAAAATAATTTCTCCCAAATTAAATTGGATTAATTTGACTAAAATATAAATCTGGTACTTTTATTTTTTAAGGAAATTAATTTAATAAAATATTTATTTTTGTTCAGAACAAATTAAAATTATCGATTGTATGAATTAATGGATTAATTCTAATAGATAGATTAATTTTATTTGGATCAATGTATTACTATGTCATTATTTTAATGTATTTATTACATTTATTTTGTGATGGTGATGTAATTCATGGACTTAGTTTGAATCTTTATCGGTTGTGAAGGCCGTTTTAGGCCAATGTACTTTATTAGAAAATTTGTATAGGCTGAAATTTTCATTGATCTAATAAATTAGCTAAGATGAAGAGCCGAGGACAAACCTCTATTAAGATGAAGATTCAAGACATGTTATTTGATTACTTGTTTTTACTGGGTCGACGATTACTCGGTATTTAGGAACGGTCCATGAGCCGCATGTCAGTAGATTTAGGTTGTGGATGTTTTTATATTGTATGACAAACAAACAAACGGACATACTGTGCTTATAAATGGATTGATGTGTAACATATATCACGTAATACTCCCACTTACAAACACTAAGTTATAAAAAGTTACGAGGTTTTCTACCCTCCATCTGTAATATCCGCATTTTTCTTTCCCTTGTATTTTCATTTTCGGTGTATTTCTCGGTCGTAGTGACCCTCTTGTATCTTTCAGTGTATCTTTTCAGTCACCTGTTGATCTAATTCTCGTTATTGTTGTGCGGAACCACCGTTTAGGGGTTGCCGTGGATCCATTCTACGTTATGATACGTTTTGAGATGTTCCGTTTGATGTTTCATTCATATTCCGGTGTTTTGGACCGTTTATATTTCGTACCTAGCGCACGCTATCTTTTCTGCATAGTGTAACACCCCCAGATCGAACCGGGAATATTACACGCCGTAGACCCTCTCCGTGAGGATCCACCAGGCTAGACATCAAAACAACACATTACATTACATACCGACGAATCAAAATAACGAACCAATAGACCGATTTGGTCTGTCGTCACTGACTTACAAATCAAAATACATAAACTCATCCAGACTCATACCCATGCAAGGGTAAAATACTCGCAACAATGAACAATAAGACAGCGGAAAAGACAATACAATGGACTCCGACTAACTGAACCCAAAACTGGCCTTCGTGTGATTAGTATCATTCGTCTTTCATCATCCCTCGTACCGATCCTGTGTCTTGCTCCCGAAAACCTGCATGTACCTGGACACAATACAGATATCCACCCCCGATTACTCGGGCATTAGCAAAACTCCACTGTTTCGCTAGTGCAAGTATAAAGTGCAAAAACGAGCCATACACAACACATTCCGAGAATACAACGAAAGACTTCCCGAGGTATATTTAGTTAAAAATAGTTCAAGTCTTGAAAGTAGAAACGAAGTAAGTAAGCACTTTGAAAACATTTCCAAATCTCGGGAGTTTTAAAAACATTAGAAATTGAACAGTTCTTAAATTCCTCGAAAATCATTTAGGGTCACAGCCCCAAAGTTTTTTTTTTCCAAAATGCAAATCCGTTAACAAAACGCGGGGTCCACGACCCAACCATTACGGTCACAAAACACAGGGTCCACGACCCGATCATCCACTTCAATTCACTTACAAGTGCACATTACACATAACACATTAATCTTATGCCATTCTAGCCAAGCACCAAAACTCGATATATAATGTCCCTCGACCCCGAGCGCAAAGCATTGTGATACTCCGGACAATATCACAATTAATCATCAAAACATCAACATCAATATCACAGAAACCACATGTAATATCCTAGAATTTCACTATGAATTTTTCGCATTATTTTATCTGGGATGTACTGTACAGAGTGGGACCGACACGATATGACTGGATAATTTTGGAAACCGTGATACCGTGTATGTCTATCGAGGGTATTTTGATTCTAGGATATTACATGCTTGTTGTGTTTTCGATGTCGGATATACCGTGCGAGTATTTGTTTGATTTCCGTACTTGGTCGACAGTTGTAATTGAGGATATCGTGCATCAGATGTATCGTATGGAAATGTTATCGAGACAAGTATATGTATTCGGTACGTCGCGTGTATATGTTCGGTTTATTGAGACGACAGACAGGGGCGGAAATGGCTAAGTATGGGAGCCATTACGTACGTTATGTGTTGAAGCTTACGTACGTTAAATTGGTAGAGTTACGTACGTTATGGCCGAGACATTACGTACGTAACATAGGAATCAGACGATCGAGTCGTGGTCGGCAGGTGGGACCCCGTGTCGGCAACTTTCGGCGGAGGATGTTGACAGGTGAGTCAACGTACGTGTTACGTACGTTATACAGGACGTGTTACGTACGTAACACGACCATTGTACTGTAGCAAGTCAACGTACGTATTACGTACGCAACGGAACAAGTGTTACGTACGTTACGGGGCGACTGGCCGAGTCGTGGCCGAGATGTCCTGGATGGCCGAGCATGGCCGGACGTGACCCGTTGGGATGGCCAAGTATGGCCGGACGTGACTCGTTGGGATGGCCGAGCATGGTCGGCAGTGACTCGCTGGGGGCTAGGACTGGCCGATTACGTACGTAAGGCAGTGGCCGGTTACGGCCGTAAGGGCCAGTTACGTACGTAAGCCATCTGCCGGTTACGTACGTAAGGGTGCCGAACAAACCGATGAAGGTAGGCCGCCGATTACGTCGTAGCTACGGCCGATTACGTCGTAATCGCCGGCAGGTCTCGGCCTATATAAGGCCTGGACCGAGTCATCTGCTCATTTCTTCGTTTTTCTTCGTTCCTTCCGCGATTTCTTCAGCAAATATGATGGTTTTGAGTAGAATCAACTTATAACAACATGTTTTGGAAGTTGGAATCATGGATTAACATCACCCTCCACCCGGATCGAAGGTAAGAACACATGAACTTTTGGTTTTTAGATGTTCTTGAGGTTTCTTGGTGTTTTGGCCGATTTGCTCCATTTTGATTCGGATTATTGATAGAACTTGATTGTATACTCGTAATCATTCAATACTCTTGAAGTTTTGTGGAACAAATTCGAGTATTTCTTCGTTAAAACGATTAAATTGGATTATGCCTTCAAAGTGTTCGGTGAAATGCCTCAATGAGTTGAACTTGGGAAATTCTATACGTTTTCGCATGGATGGTGATTGAATTGATATTATTGTTTAGGAATGAACTTTTGAAGGAAGTTGAATCGGTACCCTTCCCTTTTGTCGATTTCTTCGCACCGTGCTATTCAAAACAAGTGATTACTTGTGTATGTCATCTTCTAGAGGTATGTTGATAATCCTCTCCTTGAATTCGGATTTTGATGTTATCGTTGAAGAAGGATTCGTATGAAGATGATTATGGTTTTGTTGTTACGATTCTTGCGGTTATATGAACTATATGTTGAAGACATTGTTTGGATTATTGAACACCGAATTTCGACTTGTGTCTGTATTGTTAAGAGTTGATATGGGTTGGTTTCATATGATCGAGATATCATTGAACCATCGAGTTTGGTTAGTTGGTCATTTCGGTTGTTGATTGTTATTGAACGTATCGTTAATCGATTATTGCATTAGGTTGCGTTTAGTGATCGCTGAAGTTAACCGTTGTCTTTGCGGAGCTTGTAGACGAAGACGGCGGGATTGATGGTGGCTTCATCGTATGGGTATCCAGGCAAGTTATGCTTGCTCAGTTCATAATGTTAATAAATGATTTCGTTTTCATTTCATTTATGATTCATATAGCAATGGTATTATGGAATATATGAATTGTCGGAATGGTGGTATGTAAGATAAATCATAATGTATATGATTTTAAGGATGTCTAGTGGAAATGGGAACGTGAACTATAATTTGGTCTATTTCCTGACAAGTTGGATATCAAGGTTAGTTATCGTGTCGATGTTGAACCCGGGACGGTGGTTTGGTATTAGTTATGGACTGTACATCATTTTGGATTGTCGGATAAACCGTATTCGTTCAGGGCGGTTGGTCGTGGAAAGGTTAGCGTCTCCAGCTTGAGGTAAATTAATATTGTTAGAATATGATAATCATCATGTTGCATTTTTGCATGTGTGTGTTGATATTTCATACGGTGAATGTGCACCATTGTTTGTTACGTTTGTGAAGTGCTCTTTCTTGAGCCGTAATCTGTGGGGCCGATGTGTTGTGGATAAAACCTGTATGGTACCCGAATGGAAATGTGTTAGGGGATAAGACCTAAATGGCACCTATGTCCGGAGTATTCCTGAGTAGATGCTTCCGTGACCCTCGGCTGTTGCCTTGGGAGTTTATGTGATATTGTCCGGAGTATTCCTGAGTAGATGCTTCCGTGACCCTTGGCTGCTGCCTTGGGAGTTTATGTGTTATTATTATATGCATTGTTGAGCATGCTGTGGACTATTGTCTGACGGAATACGACATTGTGGTCGTGTCGGTCTTTCATGATCGAGTCATCGTTGCCCTCTTGGAAAATCTTCTGATCCTTGTTGGACATGCGTTTCTTCGAGATCTGTTGTCATTGTTGGGTTTTCTATGTATCGAATACAAAATAATCGGAGTAAAAACGCAGCGGAACAATAAAAGTGAAAACCCAATTTAGGATCGCATGCAGTAATTTAATTGTTTAATTAAAGAGTTAATCGAATTACCTTAATCCGATTGAACAAATCTAGATCCGGACTAGAAGCAGATGAATATCTCCTTCCTCTTCTGGTGATCCACACACGAACAATTCCACAAGCCGGATTGCTAGATCCTTACGAATAATATTGATAAATAGTACAACACAAATTTCTTACTAGAAGGATTGTACTATTGATCAAGATCAACTAAGGGAAGAGGAACGACCGACTCCGTTCTCCTACAGTATAATGTAGATGGCGATTTTTCTTCTTCTTGAAGGGCCGATTTTAGGTCTTATTTTAAGTTACAACTCCTTGTCCAAGACCTTATATTTATACTAAGTAAACCCTAGATTCAATAATCTAGTATTTGCTTAGTTGCCCCTCAACTTATTAAATAATACAATATATATAATATCCAATATTATATATATTACTTTATTATTTAATCTCCTTATAAATATAATATCCAATATTATATTTATTATTCCCAGTTGATATTTATTCCTACTTGTCTATAATTGTCGTATGTGCGACCCAAAGGCTTATATTATGTTGGCAATTATTTAATACCTTATTAAATAATAAATCATAAGCGGCCTCTAGCAAGACATTATGATTACCCAAATAATATAAGTTAATAGTCCATTAAACCTTTTAACGTGTCAAATCCCTTTGTCACGCGATATCATATTTGAACTAAGTCATGGAGTCTGTCATACTTATTTATGTTCAAATGCTTTCTCGATCTTAAGTAGATCGATTGAATCAAATGACTCTTCATTTGAGCATGGCCATGCATTTCCTTGATCCTACTTATCGAGGGGCCAGAGATATCTCTCTCACTTAAGAGAGGGACAAATCCCCATCTTGATTATTCATTGCCCTCTACATGACTCCCACTAATCCCGATCGCTAACCTTTATGATCACCATGTTTTGAGATGACGTTGGATTACGTCAAGGCATAGCGATTATCATGTTGGACTCTATGATAATCTCGTGTTCAAGGATTTATTGACATCTTGTATTGAGATTCACTTATGACATTTCCATGCGGTGATCTCAATGCGGGTCGGTCCAAGATTAGTTCTCCAACCAATAGCCATAAGATTGATCCGTACCATACGCATAATCATCCGATGATTATCAATCAAACTTATACTAGTATATTAATCACTTGAGTCTCTACTCAACGCGATTTTACCAGGACATTTGAATAATCTTATTATTCGTGAATAACTATTATTCGATTATTATAATATTAAAACATGCACACATTATAATAATCAATGAGAAATAAATGATATCAAATAACTTTATTTAAATGTGACAATTACAAATCTAGGCACATCGAATGTCCTAGGGCACTATTCCCAACAATCTCCCACTTGCACTAGGACCATTCATTCATGACCTTTAGTCCTATCGCTCTAGCATGCTCAACATGCTTTCCTTGTGAGAGAGGCTTGGTAAGTGGATGCAACATTCTCTTCCGTTGCTACTTTGCATATTGTAATATCTCCTCGTCGACGATCTCTCGACTAGGTGATATTTTACGAGTATATGTTTGGAATTATGATGGGACCTAGGCTCTTTAGCTTGTGCAATAGCACCATTATTGTCACAATAAAGGCTTATGGGACCCTGGATGGTTGGCACCACTCCTAGTTCGGTAACAAACTTCTTGATCCATACGGCTTCCTTAGCTGCATCCGATGCCGCAGTACTCGGCACATGTGAGAATCAGCAACCGTGCTTTGCTTGGAACTCTTCCAACTCACGGCACCTCCATTCAATACAAACACATAACCAGTTTGCGATTTGAAATCGTCTCTGTCGGTTTCGAAACTTGCATCGGCGTAACCTCTTACATCCATTTCGTTTCCCACCCCTCCATAAACTAGGAAATCATCCTTGGTTCTTCTCAAGTACTTTAGGATGGTTTTCACCGCTGTCGATGACTTTCACCTGGATTCGATTGGTATCGACTTGTCATACTAAGAGCAAACGATACATCCGGGTCGAGTACAAATCATGGCATACATGATCGATCCAATAGCCGATGCGTATGGTATCTTGCTCATACGTGCTCGCTCATCGAGTCTTAGGACTCGAGTCTCACTCGGATGAATGCCATGTGACATTGGCAAGAGTCCTCTCTTGGAGTCTTGCATATTGAACCTCTTCAATATTTTATTAATGTATGTACTTTGACTCGGACAATCAATCTCTTTGATCTATCTCTATAGATCTTTATCCCAAGAATATAAGCGGCTTCTCCTAAGTCTTTCATTGAGAAACAACTTCCCAACCAAGTCTTGGTATGCGCAAGGTGGGAATGTCATTTCCAATGAGTAATATGTCATCTACATATAAGACTAAGAAAACAACTATTCTCCCACTAACCTTCTTGTACACACAAGGTTCATCTTCATTTTGAATGAACCCAAACTCTTTGTGATTTCATCAAAAGCGAAGATTCCAGCTCAGAAGCTTTGCTTCAACCCATAAATGGATCTTTGAAGCTTGCAAACCTTTTTAGAATTTTACGGATGAACAAAACCTTGAGGTTGTGTCATATACACATCCTCGAGTAAGTTTCCATTAAGGAATCTTTGTTTTGACATCCATTTGCCATATTTCATAATCATAGTATGCGGCAATGGCAAATAAAATTCTAATTGATTTAAGCATGACTCTTGCGAAAAGGTCTCATCATAGTCAACACCATGAATCATCTATAACCTTTTGCCACTAGTCTAGCTTTATAGGCTTGCATTATCATCCATGTCTTTCTTCTTTTTATAGACCCATTTGCACCCAATGGTTTTAACACCCTCAGTGGATCTATCAAGTTCCAAACTTGATTGTCATACATGGATTGCATCTCGGACTTCATGGCTTCTAGCCATTCCTCGGACTACGGTCCAGGCGGCTCAGATAGGTACTAGGCTCATCATCTATGAGCGATGCATCATCATCCTCCGTTACGAGATAACCATATCTCTCGGGTTCATGTCGCATCCTATCGATCTGCGTGGGACTTGTGTACTTTGAATGGGCTCTTTAACTGATTGTTGAGCTTGTTCGGTTTCCATCGGTGAAGCGATGTCTTCTTGTGGTTCTCGAGTTTCCTCGAGAATTACTCTTCTCCCACTGTCTCTTTTGGAAATAAATTCCCTTTCTAAGAATACAGCATTTCGAGCAACAAACACTTTGTTCTCTGCGGGCTTATAAAAGTAATATCCTTTAGTTTCCTTAGGATATCCCACAAATAAACATCTTTCAGATCTGGCCGCCAGTTTGTCAAACACTTGGCGCCTTATGAACGCTTCGCAACCCCAGATCTTTAGAAAAGACAAGTTTGGTCTTTTACCAGTCCATTTGTCAAATGGTGTCTTTTCAACTGCTTTAGATGGAACACGGTTAAGGGTGAATGTTGCTGTTTCTAAGGCGTGGCCCCAAAATGATAATGGAAGCTCTGTTCGACTCATCATGGATCGAACCATATCTAATAAAGTTCGATTCCTCCTCTCGGACACTCCGTTATGCTGAGGTGTGCCGGGAGGAGTAAGTTGCGAAACAATTCCACAACTCCTAAGATGATCATCGAATTCTTGGCTCAAGTATTCCCCACCTCGATCTGATCGAAGGGCTTTAATTGTCTTGCCAAGTTGATTATGTACTTCATTCTGGAATATTTTGAACATTTCAAAAGATTCATGTTTATACTTCATAAGATAAACATATCCATATCGGCTAAAATCATCGGTGAATGTAATGAAGTATTGGTATACGCCTCTAGCATGAGTGCTAAGAGGTCCGCACACATCAGTATGTATTAGGCCTAATAGATCACTAGCCCTTTCTCCATGACCGGTGAAAGGATTCTTCGTCATCTTGCCCAATAAACAAGATTCGCATGTCCCATATGATTCATAGTCAAAAGAGTCTAAAAGTCCATCATTATGGAGTTTAGAAATGCGTTTCGTTTATGTGACCAAGTCGACAATGCCATAAGTAAGTCGGATTAGAATCATTGAGCTTAGGTTTCTTGGATGCAATGTTATAGACTTCCAAAGTGTCGGACTCATCTAGATCAATATTGTAAAGGCCAGTATATAACTTTGCAGTACCATAAAGCAAGTCATCAAAGAAAATACGAATGATCTTATTCTTAATAAGAAAGCGTAACCTTCACAATCTAATGTAGAAAGCGAAATAATATTCCTATTCATAGCGGGAACATAATAGCAATTGTTCAAAACTAACAAAAGCCCATTGGGCAAAACTAGATCATAAGTTCCTACGGCTAGTGCGGCAACTCTTGCTCCATTGCCGACTCTTAGATCTACTTCCCTTTCTTCATTCTCTCTTGCTTCTCAACCCCTGCACATTTGTACAAATGTGAGATCCACATCCAGTATCTAATACCCAGGAGTTAGAGGTAGATAAGTTAACTTCTATAACGAATATACATGTGGCAGTCTCACTGCCCTTGGTACGCTTTAGCTCTTCCAAGTAAATCTTGCAATTTCTTTTCCAATGTCCTGGTTTATTGCAATGATGGCAATTTCCATCTTTGGGAGCTTTAGCCTTGAAACCCGGCCTAGTAGGGTCTTTAGATTTGGCAACTTTTGCCTTACCTTTGCCCTTGCCTTTGTTCTTAAAGGATTTCCCTTTGCTGACCATCAACACATGGTTTGGTTTCTTCTTAATATTCTGCTCAGCCGTTTTAAGCATCCCATGCAGCTCAGCAATGGACTTCTCCATCTCATTCATATTATAGTTCATAATGAACTGACCGAAACTTTCGGGCAATGAGTTTAGGATCACATCCGTGGAGTGCTCCTTAGAAAGTGGAAAACCAAGCCTTTCAAGATGATCAATATATCCTTTCATCTTGAGCACGTGAGCGCTGACAGATGTCCCTCAACCATCTTGCAAGCATACAAGGCTTGAAAGGTCTCATACCTCTCTTGCCTAGCATGCTTCGAGAAAGTTTCCTTGAGGTGAGCATTTAGCTCATAAGCTTCCATTTCCTCCAGATTCTTCTGAAGTTCTGGACAAATGGTGGCCAACATAAGACAACCGACATCAATGGAATCATCACAATGTTTCTTCCATTTGTCTTTTGTTGCTTTATTTGCATTGTCAGCTGGCTCATCGGGAATTTCTTCCTCAAGAACATACAGCTTTCTTTCTTGCTTGAGAACTATTCTCAGGCTCCGGATCCAATCCAGATAGTTCTTTGCCATTTTCTTTGACTTGTCCTTCTCAAGGACGGATCGCGATGAAATGGTGGATGTGTTGTTTGATGCCATTCTACAAAATTCAATATGCAAAATATTTAGTCACATTATTTTATTTCTCGAAAAATACTCCCACTAAAACAAAGTACCCTCAATTTACAACATTTGTAATTTTAGTGGGCTAAGATCCCATTTCGCACAATCCTAAACTCAGCTTTGGCATGACGCCTAGAATTGAACTACTTTAGGTGGATAACTCTTTATCGATTACATCATATGTAACTCTTAGATTATGTCATGGGATTTGGCATCGTATGCCCAAGCATGTTATAATCCCATCTTATGCCTTAAGGTTCAAAACTATTTTGATTTCCAAATTCATTAAACGTATAGGTATCACCATTACCTATCCTACCTTACTAAGATAATCCGAGTGCCCACTTTGGCATGACCCACTCATGATGATCGAAGTCTTGATAGGTGTTTTTCAAATGAACGGCATTAAAATTTTAACGAGGATTTTTATCCTATGTTAATGTCTATGTTTGCTAACATACATCTAAACATACATAGCATCACATACATGCATAAATTTAAACATACCTCGCATCACATGACAATAAAGCATAGGACCGTGTATAGCATGACCATAATCTAACGTGATTTTCATGAGCCAACATGAAAATCACAAAGGTCATCTAAAGGGTTAAATATGGTCTTCATTGATCTTCCAACTCCTTGGAACGTCATACGCGATCAATTTGCTCCTCGAGTCCATCTATCTCGTCCTTCTTGTCTTCATTACATTAATGAAATTTAATACTACACTAATAAATTAAATTACAAGAAGTACAAACGACACGCAGCCGTAAAATAATAAACAATTTAAATAGACGACTCATGGCCGTAAAACCAATTATAATTAAACGACACGCAGGCCGTAAAAACCAACCCATAAGAAATTAAATTATCCAATCACATTGGTCAATTTATGGTCATGCCATACACCACACACATACCATAAATAATTATCAAATAATTAATAAAGCATGTAATATACTAAATAATCAATTTATCTAACAATCAGACAATAATTAAAATTTGAGTCATCACATGAACAAAACTGGACTCTGGCCGAGATGGCTGCCAGCGAGATCTGGGCACGGGTTTGCCCGGGTTCGAAACCCGGCGGTTGCAGTTGCAACATTTTGCAACTATTATTTCCAAATTTACTTTTATAACAAAAGGACTTATAAAAGGAACTACTGAAAAGTTACCAAAACAAGATCCAGCCGAGATGGAAAGTGGTGCTGAAGGATAGCCGACTGGCGCGGGATCGACTCCGAGTTTTTTCGGAAGTTTTTTTGCAATTTTTAAAACAGATTTATTTGCCTTTTATAAAACCTTCCGTATTATTTCCAAAACAAACTCGCAGCGCACATGGTAAGTCGCTAGGCCGCTTTGAACCTCCGGGGTTCGAACCCCTGGTGATGCAAAATCATTTTTGCTAATTAATACAACCAGCGGGTCCAGGCCCGACCCGACCCGACCGTGCCGGACCGAATGCCCGACTGCACACTGCATCGTTCCCGAGCGATTCACGGGCGATTTTTGCTTGATCCAGAAAATTATTTTTGACGATCCGATTTAATCAAATTAAACCAGAAAAAATATTTTATAAAATCTATATTTTATAAACATAATCAGAAACATAATTTACACATAAATATGTTCTACATAAACAATTAAATTACATGCAAGTTGGCTCCGATACCACTGTTGGGTTTTCTATGTATCGAATACAAAATAATCGGAGTAAAAACGCAGCGGAACAATAAAAGTGAAAACCCAATTTAGGATCGCATGCAGTAATTTAATTGTTTAATTAAAGAGTTAATCGAATTACCTTAATCCGATTGAACAAATCTAGATCCGGACTAGAAGCAGATGAATATCTCCTTCCTCTTCTGGTGATCCACACACGAACAATTCCACAAGCCGGATTGCTAGATCCTTACGAATAATATTGATAAATAGTACAACACAAATTTCTTACTAGAAGGATTGTACTATTGATCAAGATCAACTAAGGGAAGAGGAACGACCGACTCCGTTCTCCTACAGTATAATGTAGATGGCCGATTTTTCTTCTTCTTGAAGGGCCGATTTTAGGTCTTATTTTCTGGTTACAACTCCTTGTCCAAGACCTTATATTTATACTAAGTAAACCCTAGATTCAATAATCTAGTATTTGCTTAGTTGCCCTCAACTTATTAAATAATACAATATATATAATATCGATATTATATATATTACTTTATTATTTAATCTCCTTATAAATATAATATCCAATATTATATTTATTATTCCCGATTGATATTTATTCCTACTTGTCTATAATTGTCGTATGTGCGACCCGAAAAGGCTTATATTATGTTGGCAATTATTTAATACCTTATTAAATAATAAATCATAAGCGCCTCTAGCAAGACATTATGATTACCCAAATAATATAAGTTAATAGTCCATTAAACCTTTTAACGTGTCAAATCCCTTTGTCACGCGATATCATATTTGAACTAAGTCATGGAGTCTGTCATACTTATTTATGTTCAAATGCTTTCTCGATCTTAAGTAGGTGATTGAATCAAATGACTCTTCATTTGAGCATGGCCATGCATTTCCTTGATCCTACTTATCGAGGGGCAATGAGATATCTCTCTCACTTAAGAGAGGGACAAATCCCCATCTTGATTATTCATTGCCCTCTACATGACTCCCACTAATCCCGATCGCTAACCTTTATGATCACCATGTTTGAGATGACGTTGGATTACGTCAAGGCATAGCATTATCATGTTGGACTCTATGATAATCTCGGGTTCAAGGATTTATTGACATACCGTATTGAGATTCACTTATGACATTTCCATGCGGTGATCTCAATGCGGGTCGGTCCGGATTAGTTCTCCAACCAATAGCCATAAGATTGATCCGTACCATACGCATAATCATCCGATGATTATCAATCAAACTTATACTAGTATATTAATCACTTGAGTCTCTACTCAACGCGATTTTACCAGGGACATTTGAATAATCTTATTATTCGTGAATAACTATTATTCGATTATTATAATATTAAAACATGCACACATTATAATAATCAATGAGAAATAAATGATATCAAATAACTTTATTTAAATGTGACAATTACAAATCTAGGCACATCGAATGTCCTAGGGCACTATTCCCAACAATCTCCCACTTGCACTAGGACCATTCATTCATGACCTTTAGTCCTATCGCTCTAGCATGCTCAACATGCTTTCCTTGTGAGAGAGGCTTGGTAAGTGGATCTGCAACATTCTCTTCCGTTGCTACTTTGCATATTGTAATATCTCCTCGTCGACGATCTCTCGACTAGGTGATATTTTACGAGTATATGTTTGGAATTATGATGGGACCTAGGCTCTTTAGCTTGTGCAATAGCACCATTATTGTCACAATAAAGGCTTATGGGACCACTGGATGGTTGGCACCACTCCTAGTTCGGTAACAAACTTCTTGATCCATACGGCTTCCTTAGTGCATCCGATGCCGCAGTGCTCGGCCATGTGAGAATCAGCAACCGTGCTTTGCTTGGAACTCTTCCAACTCACAGCACCTCCATTCAATACAAACACATAACCAGTTTGCGATTTGAAATCGTCTCTGTCGGTTTCGAAACTTGCATCGGCGTAACCTCTTACATCCAGCTCGTTTCCCACCCTCCATAAACTAGGAAATCATCCTTGGTTCTTCTCAAGTACTTTAGGATGGTTTTCACCGCCGTCGATGACTTTCACCTGGATTCGATTGGTATCGACTTGTCATACTAAGAGCTAACGATACATCTGGTCGAGTACAAATCATGGCATACATGATCGATCCAATAGCCGATGCGTATGGTATCTTGCTCATACGTGCTCGCTCATCGAGTCTTAGGACTCGAGTCTCACTCGGATGAATGCCATGTGACATTGGCAAGAGTCCTCTCTTGGAGTCTTGCATATTGAACCTCTTCAATATTTTATTAATGTATGTACTTTGACTCGGACCAATCAATCTCTTTGATCTATCTCTATAGATCTTTATCCCAAGAATATAAGCTTCTCCTAAGTCTTTCATTGAGAAACAACTTCCCAACCAAGTCTTGGTATGCAAGGTGGGAATGTCATTTCCAATGAGTAATATGTCATCTACATATAAGACTAAGAAAACAACTATTCTCCCACTAACCTTCTTGTACACACAAGGTTCATCTTCATTTGAATGAACCCAAACTCTTTGTGAGTTTCATCAAAACGAAGATTCCCACTCAGAAGCCTGCTTCAACCCATAAATGGATCTTTGAAGCTTGCAAACCTTTTTAGAATTTTACGGATGAACAAAACCTTCGAGGTTGTGTCATATACACATCCTCGAGTAAGTTTCCATTAAGGAATCTTTGTTTTGACATCCATTTGCCATATTTCATAATCATAGTATGCGGCAATGGCAAATAAAATTCTAATTGATTTAAGCATGACTACCGCGAAAAGGTCTCATCATAGTCAACACCATGAATCTGTCTATAACCTTTTGCCACTAGTCTAGCTTTATAGGCTTGCATTATCATCCATGTCTTTCTTCTTTTTATAGACCCATTTGCACCCAATGGTTTTAACACCCTCAGTGGATCTATCAAGTTCCAAACTTGATTGTCATACATGGATTGCATCTCGGACTTCATGGCTTCTAGCCATTCCTCGGACTACGGTCACAGGCGGCTCTGTATAGGTACTAGGCTCATCATCTATGAGCGATGCATCATCATCCTCCGTTACGAGATAACCATATCTCTCAGTTCATGTCGCATCCTATCGATCTGCGTGGGACTTGTGTACTTTGAATGGGCTCTTCAACCGTTTGTTGAGCTTGTTCGGTTTCCATCGGTGAAGCGATGTCTTCTTGTGGTTCTCGATTTTCCTCGAGAATTACTCTTCTCCCACTGTCTCTTTTGGAAATAAATTCCCTTTCTAAGAATACGAGATTTCGAGCAACAAACACTTTGTTCTCTGCGGGCTTGTAAAAGTAATATCCTTTAGTTTCCTTAGGATATCCCACAAATAAACATCTTTCGAGATCGGCTGCCGGTTTGTCAAACACTTGGCGCCTTACGAGCTTCGCAACCCCGGATCTTTAGAAAAGACAAGTTTGGTCTTTTACAGTCCATTTCTCAAATGGTGTCTTTTCAATCTTTAGATGGAACACGGTTAAGGGTGAATCTTCTGTTTCTAAGGCGTGGCCCCAAAATGATAATGGAAGCTCTGTTCGACTCATCATGGATCGAACCATATCTAATAAAGTTCGATTCCTCCTCTCGGACACTCCGTTATGCCGAGGTGTGCGGGAGGAGTAAGTTGCGAAACAATTCCACAACTCCTAAGATGATCATCGAATTCTTGGCTCAAGTATTCCCCACCTCGATCTGATCGAAGGGCTTTAATTGTCTTGCCAAGTTGATTACGTACTTCATTACGGAATATTTTGAACATTTCAAAAGATTCATGTTTATACTTCATAAGATAAACATATCCATATCGGCTAAAATCATCGGTGAATGTAATGAAGTATTGGTATCCGCCTCGGCATGAGTGCTAAGAGGTCCGCACACATCGGTATGTATTAGGCCTAATAGATCACTAGCCCTTTCTCCATGACCGGTGAAAGGATTCTTCGTCATCTTGCCCAATAAACAAGATTCGCATGTCCCATATGATTCATAGTCAAAAGAGTCTAAAAGTCCATCATTATGGAGTTTAGAAATGCGTTCGTTTATGTGACCAAGTCGACAATGCCATAAGTAAGTCGGATTAGAATCATTGAGCTTAGGTTTCTTGGATGCAATGTTATAGACTTCCAAAGTGTCGGACTCATCTAGATCAATATTGTAAAGGCGGTATATAACTTTGCGGTACCATAAAGCAAGTCATCAAAGAAAATACGAATGATCTTATTCTTAGTAATAAAAAAGTAACCTTCACAATCTAATGTAGAAACTGAAATAATATTCCTATTCATAGCAGGAACATAATAGCAATTGTTCAAAACTAACAAAATCCCATTGGGCAAAACTAGATCATAAGTTCCTACGGCTAGTGCAGCAACTCTTGCTCCATTGCCGACTCTTAGATCTACTTCCCCTTTCTTCAGTTCTCTACTGCTTCTCAACCCCTGCACATTTGTACAAATGTGAGATCCACATCCAGTATCTAATACCCAGGAGTTAGAGGTAGATAAGTTAACTTCTATAACAAATATACATGTGGCAGTCTCACTGCCCTTGGTACGCTTTAGCTCTTCCAAGTAAATCTTGCAATTTCTTTTCCAATGTCCTGGTTTATTGCAATGATGGCAATTTCCATCTTTGGGAGCTTTAGCCTTGAAACCCGGCCTAGTAGGGTCTTTAGATTTGGCAACTTTTGCCTTACCTTTGCCCTTGCCTTTGTTCTTAAAGGATTTCCCTTTGCTGACCATCAACACATGGTTTGGTTTCTTCTTAATATTCTGCTCAGCCGTTTTAAGCATCCCATGCAGCTCAGCAATGGACTTCTCCATCTCATTCATATTATAGTTCATAATGAACTGACCGAAACTTTCGGGCAATGAGTTTAGGATCACATCCGTGGAGTGCTCCTTAGAAAGTGGAAAACCAAGCCTTTCAAGATGATCAATATATCCTTTCATCTTGAGCACGTGAGCGCCGAGATGTCCCCTCAACCATCTTGCAATGATACAAGGCTTGAATGGTATCATTCATATCTTGCCTAGCATGATTCGAGTAAGTTTCCTTGAGGTTAGGATTTAGCTGATATGCTTCCATTTCCTCAGTTCTTACGAAGTTACGGACAAATGGTGGCCAACATAAGACAACCGACATCAATGGAATCATCACAATGTTTCTTCCATTTGTCTTTTGTTGCTTTATTTGCATTGTCGGTGGCTCATCGGAATTTCTTCCTCAAGAACATACGACTTTCTTTCTTGCTTGAGAACTATTCTCAGCTCTGATCAATCCGGATAGTTCTTTGCCATTTTCTTTCGCTTGTCCTTCTCAAGGACGGATCGCGATGAAATGGTGGATGTGTTGTTTGATGCCATTCTACAAAATTCAATATGCAAAATATTTAGTCACATTATTTTATTTCTCGAAAAATACTCCCACTAAAACAAAGTACCCTCAATTTACAACATTTGTAATTTTAGTGGGCTAAGATCCCATTTCGCACAATCCTAAACTCGGCTTTGGCATGACGCCTAGAATTGAACTACTTTAGGTGGATAACTCTTTATCGATTACATCATATGTAACTCTTAGATTATGTCATGGGATTTGGCATCGTATGCCCAAGCATGTTATAATCCCATCTTATGCCTTAAGGTTCAAAACTATTTTGATTTCCAAATTCATTAAACGTATAGGTATCACCATTACCTATCCTACCTTACTAAGATAATCCGAGTGCCCGACTTTGGCATGACCCACTCATGATGATCGAAGTCTTGATAGGTGTTTTTCAAATGAACGGCATTAAAATTTTAACGAGGATTTTTATCCTATGTTAATGTCTATGTTTGCTAACATACATCTAAACATACATAGCATCACATACATGCATAAATTTAAACATACATCGCATCACATGACAATAAAGCATAGGACCGTGTATAGCATGACCATAATCTAACGTGATTTTCATGAGCCAACATGAAAATCACAAAGGTCATCTAAAGGGTTAAATATGGTCTTCATTGATCTTCCAACTCCTTGGAACGTCATACGCGATCAATTTGCTCCTCGAGTCCATCTATCTCGTCCTTCTTGTCTTCATTACATTAATGAAATTTAATACTACACTAATAAATTAAATTACAAGAAGTACAAACGACACGCAGGCCGTAAAATAATAAACAATTTAAATAGACGACTCGCAGGCCGTAAAACCAATTATAATTAAACGACACGCAGGCCGTAAAACCAACCCATAAGAAATTAAATTATCCAATCACATTGGTCAATTTATGGTCATGCCATACACCACACACATACCATAAATAATTATCAAATAATTAATAAAGCATGTAATATACTAAATAATCAATTTATCTGACAATCAGACAATAATTAAAATTTGAGTCATCACATGAACAAAACTGGACTCTGGCCGAGATGGCTGCCAGCGAGATCTGGGCACGGGTTTGCCCGGGTTCGAAACCCGGCGGTTGCAGTTGCAACATTTTGCAACTATTATTTCCAAATTTACTTTTATAACAAAAGGACTTATAAAAGGAACTACTGAAAAGTTACCAAAACAAGATCCAGCCGAGATGGAAAGTGGTGCTGAAGGATAGCCGATCGGGCGCGGGATCGAATCCCGCTTTTGCGGAAGTATTTTTGCAATATTTAAAATGCATTTATTTGCCTTTAATAAAACCTTCCGTATTATTTCCAAAACAAACTCGCAGCCGCACATGGTAAGTCGCTAGGCCGCTCGAACCTCCGTGGTTCGAACCCCCGTGATGCAAAATCATTTTTGCTAATTAATACAACCAGGTCCAGGCCGACCCGACCCGACCGGACCCGACCGCCTGAGCACACTGCATCTTGTTCGAAACGCTTGACGGGCCAGCTTTTGCGAAAAACATCCGTAAAATTATTTTTGACGATCCGATTTAATCAAATTAAACCGAAAAAATATTTTATAAAATCTATATTTTATAAACATAATCGAAACATAATTTACACATAAATATGTTCTACATAAACAATTAAATTACATGCAAGTTGGCTCCGATACCACTTTGTTGGGTTTTCTATGTATCGAATACAAAATAATCGGAGTAAAAACGCATGAACAATAAAAGTGAAAACCCAATTTAGGATCGCATGCGTAATTTAATTGTTTAATTAAAGAGTTAATCGAATTACCTTAATCCGATTGAACAAATCTAGATCCGGACTAGAAGCAGATGAATATCTCCTTCCTCTTCTGGTGATCCACACACGAACAATTCCACAAGCCGGATTGCTAGATCCTTACGAATAATATTGATAAATAGTACAACACAAATTTCTTACTAGAAGGATTGTACTATTGATCAAGATCAACTAAGGGAAGAGGAACGACCGACTCCGTTCTCCTACGGTATAATGTAGATGGCCGATTTTTCTTCTTCTTGAAGGGCCGATTTTAGGTCTTATTTTCTCGGTTACAACTCCTTGTCCAAGACCTTATATTTATACTAAGTAAACCCTAGATTCAATAATCTAGTATTTGCTTAGTTGCCCCTCAACTTATTAAATAATACAATATATATAATATCCAATATTATATATATTACTTTATTATTTAATCTCCTTATAAATATAATATCCAATATTATATTTATTATTCCCGATTGATATTTATTCCTACTTGTCTATAATTGTCGTATGTGCGACCCAAAAGGCTTATATTATGTTGGCAATTATTTAATACCTTATTAAATAATAAATCATAAGCGCCTCTAGCAAGACATTATGATTACCCAAATAATATAAGTTAATAGTCCATTAAACCTTTTAACGTGTCAAATCCCTTTGTCACGCGATATCATATTTGAACTAAGTCATGGAGTCTGTCATACTTATTTATGTTCAAATGCTTTCGATCTTAAGTAGGCGATTGAATCAAATGACT
Source organism: Orobanche coerulescens (assembly GCA_033398695.1). NCBI lineage: Eukaryota > Viridiplantae > Streptophyta > Magnoliopsida > Lamiales > Orobanchaceae > Orobanche > Orobanche coerulescens. Next base: position 78,908,728 of record CM065818.1, on the reverse strand, counting down.
CTTCATTTGAGCATAGCCATGCATTTACTACAGACCTACAAATCGAGGGGCCCAAAAGATAACACACTCACTTAAGAGAGGGACAAATCCCCATCTTGATTATTCATTGCCCTCTACATGACTCCCACTAATCCCGATCTCTAACCTTTATGATCTCCATGTTTCATATGAAGTTGGATTACGTAAACGCATAGCAGTTATCATGTTGGACTCTATGATAATCTCAGGTTCAAGGATTTATTGACATACTGTATTGAGATTAACTTATGACATTTCCATGCGGTGATCTCAATGCGGGTCGGTCCAAGATAGTTCTCCAACCAATAGCCATAAGATTGATCCGTACCATACGCATAATCATCCGATGATTATCAATCAAACTTATACTAGTATATTAATCACTTGAGTCTCTACTCAACGCGATTTTACCAGGGACATTTGAATAATCTTATTATTCGTGAATAACTATTATTCGATTATTATAATATTAAAACATGCACACATTATAATAATCAATGAGAAATAAATGATATCAAATAACTTTATTTAAATGTGACAATTACAAATCTAGGCACATCGAATGTCCTAGGGCACTATTCCCAACAGTCATGTTGTATCGTGGCATATCTGGAGTCAGATACGTTATGATCGTTCATGTGTAGGATTTTCGGGACGGGCACGTGTAGCATGTGTTGGTTTCGACCTCATATTGAACCGTGCACACGAGACGTACTTCGTGAGGCTGATTAGGTACGAGACCAGGCGTGTATTGATCAATACCCGTGGTTGGCTTGTACACGGACACATGTCCGGATCGAGCGTATCGTGACGTCCATCTTGAGTCTTATTGATTGGTCGTTCACAATCCATGTATAATTGGATCTGTTTGATATTCGGATTGTCTTTGAAACTCCGTATATATGATTTGTATATGGTTGACGATTTTATTCTCTCGTGTATCCGTCACCATTGAACCTTTATTAATCTCGTTCGGAGTTACCATATCAATGGACAACTCATTGATATCGATCCTTTATAAATCTCGTTTGGAGTTCACCCTGTCATTGGTAATCTCGTTCATTATTGATCCTTATTGATTCCAATTGGGAGTTGTCTCACCGTTGGTATTCTTGGTTATTAGTCCTTGATTGATGTTGTTGGAGTTCACCGTGTCGTCGGTATTCTCGATTCTTTGATCCCTTATTTTCCCTATGGAGTATACCGTGTCGCCGTATTCTCGATTGTCGATTTCTTATTGTTCTTGTTGGAGTATACCGTATCGTTGGTACTTCTTAGGTCGTTGGTCCTTATTGATCTTGCTAGAGTTTACTATGTCATCAGTATTCTCGGTTGTTGACCTTGTTGATCTTATTGGGGTTTATCGTACCGTTGGTATTTCTGGTTGTCGACTCTTTTGATCTTGTTAGAGTTTACCATGTCGTTGGTATTCTCGATTATTGATTCTTCATTGATCCTTACCGTGTCGTCGGTATTCTCGGTTGTCGACCTTTTATTGATCTTGTTGGGAATTGCCGTGTTGTCGGTATCCCCGGTTATTGATTCTTCATTGATCTTGTTGGAGTTACCACATCATTGGTATTCTCATTCGTGGTTGATCCCTTTATCGATCTTGTGTGGAAATATCATGTCATTGCTATTTCCGTTGTGATGCATTAATTGTTTATCATTATTGACTTTGTCAACATTCGTGTTTTGCATTGATATTCGGGACTTGCTATTGTCTCGGAACAGTTGGATTACAGGTGTGCCATGTGATATCGGTCTTATCAGGATTGGGATTCGATTGTGCGACCCAGCCGATAGAGTTATTCATGGCCAGATCATTCTATAATTGAAATATGATAAGTTTGGGAATTTTGGTATCGTTTCGGATACAGTACAGGTGGTTACTTTTGAATTCATTCATCACTAAGGATACGAGGCGTGGGTTGGTAAGAATTGATTTGTTATGGATTGTGACAGGTTGGTAAGATTACTACGGTGAGACTACATTGGAATTATTCTCACCTTGTAATTACATTGATATGTATTGTTTTTGTGATGTGATCGTTATCATTGTTGAGTATTATGGCTGACCCCGTCGTGGGCTTTATCTTTTAGGTACTCGGAGTTCGAGCTAGTAGCGGTCGTGAAGGGATGAGCTTTCCGGTGATACTGGCTATGGCGTAGTTGTTGGGATTCGAGTGTTCTTTCTGGTTTTTATAATTCCGCCGCAAATGTAATTAATTGTGTTTTATCCGATGTGTGTGTATATTTAAAATGGCTTTCGATATTCTTGAAACTGAGTTTTTATCCGCTGTGCGTGTGTGTTCTTTCAAAGGGCTTTTTGACATTTTTAAACGTTTGCGAAAATGATTTTAGCCTTGTGGGTTCCAATATGGGGCCCACTACTGTAATATTCGGTCGGTTTTGGGGGTGTTACGGAAAATGGTATCGAGCTTGGGTTTCGTAAAACCCGGCGTGTGTGTTATGTGGCTCTACCGGTGCGGTAGTAGCGTGACTTTTGAAAATGATTTTCGACTTTTGGGTCAAACCGATTTTGGAGGTTTCAAAATTTTTGAAATATTTTCAAATTATTGTATTTGCGATGCGGTGTGTTGAGACTTTGTATGGGAGTCGTATGTCAGGTATCACGGAAGATCATCGACTTCACGGACCTGTAAGTATGTTCTTTCGATTATTTCGCTTTGATGATGATTATTTGAGTACGGTGTCGTGATTTTGAGATATTTTGGGATTGATATACTGATTATGACAGGTGTTGAGTTTCGAGGACGAAACTTATTTAAGTGGGTGTATATGTAATATCCTAGAATTTCACTATGAATTTTTCGCATTATTTTATCTGGGATGTACTGTACAGAGTGGGACCGACACGATATGACTGGATAATTTTGGAAACCGTGACAGTCGTGCCAGTATGTCTATCGAGGGTATTTTGATTCTAGGATATTACATGCTTGTTGTGTTTTCAATGTCGGATATACCGTGCGAGTATTTGTTTGATTTCCGTACTTGGTCGACAGTTGTAATTGAGGATATCGTGCATCAGATGTATCGTATGGAAATGTTATCGAGACAAGTATATGTATTCGGTACGTCGCGTGTATATGTTCGGTTTATTGAGACGACAGACAGGCGGAAATGGCTAAGTATGGGAGCCATTACGCACGTTATGTGTTGAAGCTTACGACGTTAAATTGGTAGAGTTAAATGCGTTATGGCGAGACATTACGTCGTAACATAGGAATCGACGATCGAGTCGTGGTCGGCAGTGGGACCCCGTGTCGGCAACTTTCGGCGGAGGATGTTGACAGTGAGTCAACGCGTCGTGTTACGTCGTTATACGACGTGTTACGACGTAACACGACCATTATCTCAGAGCAAGTCAACGCGTGATTATTACGCAAGCGGAACAAGTGTTACGTGCGTTACGGGCGATCGCCGAGTCGTGGCCGAGATGACTGGATGGCCGAGCATGGCGGACGTGACCCGTTGGGATGGCCGAGTATGGCCGGACGTGACTCGTTGGGATGGCCGAGCATGGTCGGTGACTTCACTGGGGCTAAGATCGCCGATTACGTACGTAAGGCGGTGGCGATTACGGCCGTAAGGGCCATTACGTCGTAAGCCATCTGCGATTCATGACGTAAGGGTGCCGAACAAATCGATGTAAGGTAGGCCGCCGGTTACGTCGTAAGCTACGGCCGGTTACGTACGTAATCGCCGGCAGTCTCGCCTATATAAGGCACTCGACCGAGTCATCTGCTCATTTCTTCGTTTTCTTCGTTCCTTCCGCGATTTCTTCAGAAATATGATGGTTTTGAGTAGAATCAACTTATAACAACATGTTTTGGAAGTTGGAATCATGGATTAACATCACCCTCCACCGGATCGAAGGTAAGAACACATGAACTTTTGGTTTTAGATGTTCTTGAGGTTTCTTGGTGTTTTGGCCGATTTGCTCCATTTTGATTCGGATTATTGATAGAACTTGATTGTATACTCGTAATCATTCAATACTCTTGAAGTTTTGTGGAACAAATTGAGTATTTCTTCGTTAAAACGATTAAATTGGATTATGCCTTCAAAGTGTTCGGTGAAATGCCTCAATGAGTTGAACTTGGGAAATTCTATACGCGTTTCATGGATGGTGATTGAATTGATATTATTGTTTAGGAATGAACTTTTGAAGGAAGTTGAATCGGTACCCTTCCCTTTTGTCGATTTCTTCGCACTGCTATTCAAAACAAGTGATTACTTGTGTATGTCATCTTCTAGAGGTATGTTGATAATCCTCTCCTTGAATTCGGATTTTGATGTTATCGTTGAAGAAGGATTCGTATGAAGATGATTATGGTTTTGTTGTTACGATTCTTGCGGTTATATGAACTATATGTTGAAGACATTGTTTGGATTATTGAACACCGAATTTCGACTTGTGTCCGTATTGTTAAGAGTTGATATGGGTTGGTTTCATATGATCGAGATATCATTGAACCATCGAGTTTGGTTAGTTGGTCATTTCGGTTGTTGATTGTTATTGAGCGTATCGTTAATCGATTATTGCATTAGGTTGCGTTTAGTGATCGTTGAAGTTAACCGTTGTCTTTGCGGAGCTTGTAGACGAAGACGGCGGGATTGATGGTGGCTTCATCGTATGGGTATCCGAGGCAAGTTATGCTTGCTCGATTCATAATGTTAATAAATGATTTCGTTTTCATTTCATTTATGATTCATATAGCAATGGTATTATGGAATATATGAATTGTCAGAATGGTGGTATGTAAGATAAATCATAATGTATATGATTTTAAGGATGTCTAGTGGAAATGGGAACGTGAACTATAATTTGGTCTATTTCGACAAGATGGATATCAAGGTTAGTTATCGTGTCGATGTTGAACCCGGGACGGTGGTTTGGTATTAGTTATGGACTGTACATCATTTTGGATTGTCGGATAAACCGTGTATTCGTTCAGGGCGGTTGGTCGTGGAAAGGTTAGCGTCTCCAGCTTGAGGTAAATTAATATTGCTAGAATATGATAATCATCATGTTGCATTTTTGCATGTGTGTGTTGATATTTCATACGGTGAATGTGCACCATTGTTTGTTACGTTTTGTGAAGTGCTCTTTCTTGAGCCGTAATCTGTGGGGCCGATGTGTTGGGGATAAAACCTGTCTGGTACCCGAATGGAAATGTGTTAGGGGATAAGACATATATGTCACCTATGTCCGGAGTATTCCCGTAGATGCTTAGTGACCCTCATTTGTTGCCTTGGGAGTTTATGTGATATTGTCCGGAGTATTCCCGAGTAGATGCTTCCGTGACCCTTGGTCCTTGCCTTGGGAGTTTATGTGTTATTATTATATGCATTGTTGAGCATCTTTGTGGACTATTGTCTCGGCGGAATACGACATTGTGGTCGTGTCGGTCTTTCATGATCGAGTCATCGTTGCCCTCTTGGAAAATCTTGATCCTTGTTGGACATGCGTTTCTTCAAGATCTGTTGTCATGTTGTATCGTGGCATATCCGGAGTCGATACGTTATGATCGTTCATGTGTAGGATTTTCGGGACGGCACGTGTAGCATGTGTTGGTTTCGACCTCATATTGAACCGCACACGAGACGCATTTCGTGAGGCCGATTAGGTACGAGACCAGCGTGTATTGATCAATACCCGTGGTTGGCTTGTACACGGACACATGTCCGGATCGAGCGTATCGTGACGTCCATCTTGAGTCTTATTGATTGGTCGTTCACAATCCATGTATAATTGGATCTGTTTGATATTCGGATTGTCTTTGAAACTCCGTATATATGATTTGTATATGGTTGACGATTTTATTCTCTCGTGTATCCGTCACCATTGAACCTTTATTAATCTCGTTCGGAGTTACCATATCAATGGACAACTCATTGATATCGATCCTTTATAAATCTCGTTTGGAGTTCACCCTGTCATTGGTAATCTCGTTCATTATTGATCCTTATTGATTCCAATTGGGAGTTGTCTCACCGTTGGTATTCTTGGTTATTAGTCCTTGATTGATGTTGTTGGAGTTCACCGTGTCGTCGGTATTCTCGATTCTTTGATCCCTTATTTTCCCTATTGGAGTATACCGTGTCGTCAGTATTCTCTATTGTCGATTTCTTATTGTTCTTGTTGGAGTATACCGTATCGTTGGTACTTCCGGTCGTTGGTCCTTATTGATCTTGCTAGAGTTTACTATGTCATCAGTATTCTCGGTTGTTGACCTTGTTGATCTTATTGGGGTTTATCGCATCGCTGGTATTTCGGTTGTCGACTCTTTTGATCTTGTTACGCTTTACCATGTCGTTGGTATTCTCGATTATTGATTCTTCATTGATCCTTACCGTGTCGTCGGTATTCTCGGTTGTCGACCTTTTATTGATCTTGTTGGGAATTGCCGTGTTGTCGGTATCCCTGTTATTGATTCTTCATTGATCTTGTTGGAGTTACCACATCATTGGTATTCTCATTCGTGGTTGATCCCTTTATCGATCTTGTGTGGAAATATCATGTCATTGATATTTCCGTTGTGATGCATTAATTGTTTATCATTATTGACTTTGTCAACATTCGTGTTTTGCATTGATATTCGGGACTTGCTATTGTCTCGGAGCAGTTGGATTACGGTGTGCCATGTGATATCGGTCTTATCGATTGGGATTCGATTGCGACCACCCGATAGAGTTATTCATGGCCGATCATTCTATAATTGAAATATGATAAGTTTGGGAATTTTGGTATCGTTTCGGATACAATGCAATTGGTTACTTTTGAATTCATTCATCACTAAGGATACGAGGCGTGGGTTGGTAAGAATTGATTTGTTATGGATTGTGACAGGTTGGTAAGATTACTACGGTGAGACTACATTGGAATTATTCTCACCTTGTAATTACATTGATATGTATTGTTATTGTGATGTGATCGTTATCATTGTTGAGTATTATGGCTGACCCCGTCGTGGGCTTTATCTTTTAGGTACTCGGAGTTCGAGCTAGTAGCGGTCGTTAAGGGATGAGCTTTCCGGTGATACTGGCTATGGCGTAGTTGTTGGGATTCGAGTGTTCTTTCTAGTTTTTATAATTCCGCCGCAAATGTAATTAATTGTGTTTTATCCGATGTGTGTGTATATTTAAAATGGCTTTCGATATTCTTGAAACTGAGTTTTTATCCGCTGTGCGTGTGTGTTCTTTCAAAGGGCTTTTTGACATTTTTAAACGTTTGCGAAAATGATTTTAGCCTTGTGGGTTCTAATATGGGGCCCACGGCGCTGTAATATTCCCGGTCGGTTTTGGGGGTGTTACACCACACTTGGTAACCCGTGGCCGTACCCATTAGTATCGGCCCCCAGAGGCCCCGTCGGACCGTCCCCAGGTGGGAAACCACTTCCGCGGCCGTACCCATTAGTATCGGCCCCCAGAGGTCCCGTCGAACCGTCCCCAGGTGGAAGAACATCAACACACGCACCCAAGTTCACTTCCGTGGCCGTACCCATTAGTATCGGCCCTCAGAGGCCACATGCCATCCCCAGGTGGAAGAGAAACAACTCAGATTACAAAACCACGACTCTCAAAGGTCAAACACACAAAATATATATAGTCGAGGTACCTTGCTAGAATGGCCAAATTATCCAACACGTACTCACGACCCAGAACTATATCAATTCAAAAGGGAGCACAAGATCTCAACAGCACCGAACGACACAACCAATATCACAAAAACTCAATATATTCATCCATAACCACGGGACTCCAAGCACATAATTTGACAAGAGAATTACACTTTACATTTACCAACGCCATAATCATACATAATGACATCACACGAAAGTAAGGTGATCCTATACTCGAAACTAGCACACATAATCAACTAAGCATATTAATTCCCGACCCACACGGGTCACCTTTACGAAAACCATAATGGTAAATATACCGATTCTTTTGAAAAATGATTATAAATATTTATTTGGCACATATCAACATTTAGCAACCATTATATCCACAAAACACGTAATGTATGGGCAAGATACTTGCCTCGATAATCGACACCGGACACTCCTACAATCACGGCTCAGTCGGGACACCTCGAACGCCTACGATTCCCCGGCGAAGGAAAATAATACACCCACGATCGAGAAGCTTGAAGAAAACGACGAACGGAAGGGTTCCGACTCGAGTTCTTCACAAGAATTCGACCCTAACAACATATAATCAATAAATCATCGATCATACGAATAAGAATAATCGTGGAACGCCCGAAAACCCCTCTACGACATTCTACCGGACACCTTCAAGGCGTCGATCAAGAACTCGACCAAATCGACGAATCTATACGATCCAACCATGGAATAATAAAGGAAATGATAAAATATATCTAAATAATCATCAATACATCATAACCCTAAGTTAAATCGGATTAATCGGACGAAAACAACCAAAATACCCAAATTCCCCAAAACTAGATTTCTAGGAAATCTGACCTGATTCGGTAGATCGGAGGATGTTATAGGATGTATGATTGATGATATGAACCTCAAAACTTCAAGGATTGATTGTCCAACAACATCTCTCCATGATTAACCAAGCTCCAGCCGCGGAAGGGAAGAAAACGAGTGAGAAAAATGGCCAAAAACCCGTCTGCAGGGCCATAAATAGGCTGCACAGTGTGCCGCGTCCCAGCGGGAGTGTGCCGCGGCACAGGCCCAAAAATGGCTCCCAGTGGTCGACAGTGTGCCGCGGCTCGGCCGGAGTGTGCCGCGGCACCAGTCGATCGGTTTGGCCAAAAATGCCACAGTGTGCCGCGGCCCCGCCAGATGTGCCGGCTCACGATCGCTCGGCGAAGGCTGCCGAGCACCGCCGGCCGTGACTCGGCCGAGCCGCCGAGCACTACCGGCCGTGACTCGGCGATGCCGGGCCCAGGTTGCCCGGCCATGACTCGGCCGGCCAACTCCGACGGCCCGAACGACCCCGAAACCCGAACACGAATACGAATCGATGATACGGTTACGACGTACTCGCAAAGACGAATCTAAGAGCTAAGAGAACACACAATTCCGACCACCCGAAGGCTCGGAGTTCAACAACGGAAGTAATTACCCAAAACTTTGGGAAATTACAAAAATGGCCCAAAACGTCCGAAAATCACGATACGCGATCAAAACACCAAACCAAAGCTCGCAACATGAATAATAATATTAAATGAACTTACGAGAAACTCGAAACGACAGTTTCGGACGAGATTCACAAGAATCGCACTCAAGTGCGGAAAAGTCGCTAAAAAGCCCGGAACTCAACAAAACAATACCGAAACGAACTCGGATGACAAAAAGTGCAGAATTAATCATTCTCGAAATGACGAAACGGTCATGAGCGAGTCGTCAAAACGGACTCCGGCTGAAAAAGAAATTTACCGAAAAATCGAAAATTGCGGATATTACATTCTACCCTCCTTAAAAGAAGTTTCGTCCCGAAACTTAAAACAAGTAGGGAGAAGTAATATCCCGCCAAGAAAACTCAATGAGATACGCAAGGAAATGCATAACTTACGCCCATCGGCGAAACATTACAAGCAACGCAAAGGAATATACGGCGTGAAAACACGCTCCACGACGACCAACACAACGCCGCCGTTAGGGATATAATAAAATCAACAAGTGACAAGCGTCATCAACTGGATAATACAATCAAGTCAATTATCCGAACAAACACAAAACACAACGGATTTAAAATCGACGATTGACCAACCCAACGGTACATCAATCAAAACGCGAGCCAATCGCTGAACAAATATGGAATTCCACCGCCCAAGGGTTGGAAGATCGAAAACGAGACTAATTTTCCGAACTTGAAAAGGTCACAACGATATATAGATCAATTTGGGACAATATCAGAGCTCGCTCGAATGACAAATGTGAGAAACAACAACAGGTCAGAAGCATTAACGAACACAGTCGATTCGATACGGTTGGACGAAACAGAAGAGAAAGAAAGAAAAATGTGGGTATTACATCGTATCACCTTTAAAAGAGGTTTCGTCCCGAAACCTAAACAACGAGAACGAAGTGCTGGAATAGCAACCTTCCCGACTATACCCACTTGGTCCACATCCGATCTTCATGGCCATTAGTATCGTGGTCACGACTGCGTCCTCTGCCCATCGGCATACTAAGCGGATTCCCACTCAATACGATTGCACAACTCCGCAAAATATTATACTAAAGTACCAACTCAGCACGACATATCACATAAGGTAACCAATAACAACTCGAAAAGAAAATCCACGAGGTATCCTTTTAAAGGAAATCTTTTGAAAATCCTTGGATTTGTATATCTATTTAAAATAAACTTTAAAAGTACTTTTGGTACCTCGGGTTGTTTCATCAAAACTTGCAAACAACATACTTTAACCGTCTCATTTGAAATCATTTGAAGTCATCATGCCTCTACGTATCATCATCACCGTTAACAACTAACAAGTTAACCATGCATGATACGATATCTAATATTCCAGTCGGAGAATCTCCAATAAAAGTCGACATCCATGATGATGCAAATTCGCATGGCCATGCATCATTATATTTGGGAGAAAAGAATACGCGGCTTGGAGTTACGTTGTTAATCGGAATCGGAGTAACGTAGAATTCGACGACGGAATCGGTCCGAAAGCATGAGAAAATCGGCCATATCATGCTTGAAAGGGACATATTTTGACTTCATATCTTTACAATCTTTACAAAATAAAAAAAGTGATTCCCTCCTTACAAAACAAAGTCACAAACGGCCGAAATGCATATGGATGGAGTGAAGACTTTCTTCATCATGTCACTATCACAAATCTACACCAAATAAGGAGGATCGGCCGAAATACATGCATGGGAAGAAGGGTGTTTTGTTCTACTTCATGTCACCATCAAAGACCAAAATAACTTCATGTCTCTTTCACCTAATAACACCAAGAGATTTGATATCTCAATCCTTGGATTTTCGGCCGAAATGATGTTGCTAGGAAGTTCGTTTTTTCGTTTTGTGGTATTTTCTTTCGGTTGTAAACTACTATATATAGTAGTGTTCGTTGTACTTGTAATTCATCGAGAATCATAATAAACTTTGTATTTCCTTTGAAATATACGTTGAACGAGTTCGACAAACCTTAGTTATTGTTTCGACGAGTCTCGAGATTTTAACTTGATCAATTCTCAATAGGTCTTGGGAAGAGATTACCTTTTATCGAATTATAGGTCTAGTTCGATAAAACACACCAAACTCCGTACATCATACTATCTCACGGCCGAACACCATCAACTTTCGGCCACCCTTAGCAAAATTCAAGTGATACTTTGATCTTCCGTTGTGTTTTATACGTATTACTTACGTAATTCGTATCATAAGTGGTATCAGAGACATTTGTCTCACAGTTCTCGACATCACTGAAAAAGATGGCGTTCACCGATGAAGAAGTAGCACAACTACGTGACGTTCTTCGTGGCTTGCCGGAGCCCAGAATCCATGCACGACGAGGACATGACACCATGCATGCACCACGACATGCGGATGAATACAAGACCAGCGAACTTCCGGAGTTCGTAGGCGGCACCGATCCTGAGGTTTATTTGGAGTGGGAAAGAAAAATTGAACGAATGTTTGAGTTCAAGGAGCTCAATGACGAGATACGTTGCAAGTACGCGATTCTCAAACTTGGAAAGGGAGCTTCCCTTTGGTTTGAGCGAATGAAGATGCAAAGAAGTCGTGCCGGAAAAGAGAAGATACGTTCGTGGGATTCCCTAAAAAGGAAACTACGAAAAAGATATGTCCTGCTACACACAAGCTAAGTCTCAGAAAATTTTCTGACCTCACGCAAGGAAAGCTAAGTGTCGAGGAGTACATCGAGGAGTTTGAAAACTTATCCTTGATGGGAGAACTTGAAGAAAGCGAAGAATTGCGCATGTCCCGTTTCCTACGAGGTTTGAACAAAAATATTGCTAATTCCGTGGAACTCTACCCCTATTCTGACTTCGATACTTTATGCGGACTTTGCATAAAGTTGGAAAATCAAAACAAAACCAAACTCTCTAAACCCGAATTCCCACCTAAATACGGAAATACCAACTTTGGCGCGAGTTCTAGCTCGTTTCCAAAACCTGTCACCACAAGCCAGTCCGTTACTACCATTCCAAAAACCCCTACCACACCAAAAGAGACGAGCCTATCTAAAGTCCGATGTTTCAAATGTCAAGGATTTGGACACTATCAAAGTGCTTGTCCGAATCGGAGGATTGTAACATTACGAGAAGCCATAGCCGCCGAGAGGAATTATTAGCCAAGAAGAAAGAGTTGGAGACGTTTTAACTTAGAAGCTGACGAAGAAGAAGAAGAATGCGAGGCATACGATGCCCCGAACTATGACACGAACCTTGTCCTTCGCATGTTACAAACGAAGGCCGCCCCAAGTGACGAAGAACAACGGGACCAAATCTTCCACACGAAGTGTCATGTCGGAGATAAATGGTGTAGCTTGATCATTGACGGTGGAAGTTGTACAAACGTGGCATCAAGCGAGATGGTTTCAAAACTCGGTTTGATCACCACGGCCCATCCTAAACCGTATGCACTCCATTGGCTCGATGATGGAAACAAGGTGAAAGTATCAAGGCAAGTGAAGGTCGGACTCACCATGGGTTCGTACGGCGATGACATTACATGCGATGTACTACCGATGGACGCATGTCACGTGTTATTAGGAAGACCTTGGTTATTTGATCGGGACGTACTACATCGAGGGAGGAGTAATGAGTATGAGCTACGTGACAAAGGTAAAAAAATTGTTCTTAAACCTATGTCACCTCAAGCTATCCGGACGATGAGTTCGAAAAAGTCGAAGTACCGAAACTTACGATGTATGCAAAAGAGAAAGAAGTCGAACACGCCATTGACGATGGCGAACGTGTTTATTTGATGATGATCAAAGAGGTCCGAAATCTTGCCACAAAATCGCAACATGAGGAAGAGATAGACGTATTATTACACGAGTTTTCGGACGTATTTCCCGAAGACTTGCCGGTAGGATTACCACCTATCCGCGGGATTGAACACCAGATTGATCTTATACCGGGAGCTTCATTACCAAACAAAGCGGCGTATCGTTGTAATCCCGAAGAAACCAAAGAACTACAACATCAAATTGATGAACTCATGAATCACGGATATGTCCGAGAAAGTTTAAGTCCGTGTGCGGTTCCAGTTCTACTCGTACCAAAAAAAGACGGAACATGGCGAATGTGTATTGACAGTAGAGCCGTGAATAACATCACCGTCAAGTATCGGTTTCCCATCCCGAGACTAGACGACATGCTGGACGAGTTACATGGCTCGGTTATATTTTCCAAAGTTGATTTACGGAGCGGATACCATCAAATCCGCATGCGAGAGGGAGACGAATGGAAAACGGCGTTTAAGACGAAGAATGGACTTTACGAATGGGTTGTGATGCCATTCGGCCTCACCAACGCCCCGAGCACCTTTATGAGGTTGATGAGCGAGGTTCTTAAACCTTTCTTGGGAAAGTTTGTTGTCGTGTACTTAGACGACATTTTGATCTACAATCGGTCCGTAGAAGAACATCTCGAACATTTGCGGTACGTGTTTGAGACGCTAAGGGAACGAAACTTTATGGAAAACGGGAGAAGTGTACTTTCCTAGTCGAGTCTTGTCTTTCTCGGCTATGTTGTTTCGAAGACGGAGTTTCGGTCGACCAAGAGAAGATCGCGGCAATCAAGTCGTGGCCGACCCCAAAGACAATCACGAGGTACGGTCATTTCATGGCCTCGCCGTTTTACCGACGATTCATACGGGACTTTAGCACTATATCCATCCGATCACGAGTGTCTCAAAAGGGAACCTTTGCATGGAACAAACGGCCCAAAAGGCTTTTGAAAACTTAAAGGGAAAATTATGTGAAGCGTCGATTTTGACGTTACCCGATTTTTCACAACCGTTTGAGGTAGAATGTGACGCTAGCGGAGTTGGAATCGGGCGGTGCTTATTCAAAGAGGCCGTCCCATTGCCTATTTTCGGAGAAGTTAAGTGGCGCCCGAGTGAATTATTGTACTTACGACAAGGAGTTCTATGCTATCGTAAGAGCACTCGATCATTGAGTCATTATCTGCGTTCAAACATTTCGTCTTTGCATTCGGATCACGAGTCGTTGAAATACATCAACGGACAGAGTAAGCTAAGCCGAGACATGCAAAATGGGTGGAATTTTTACAATCTTTTCACTTTTCATCCAACTACAAAGACGGGAACAGTAACGTAGTGGCGGAAGAACTATCGAGACTGAATGCCTTACTGTCGATTCTATATTTTCGTTTGTAGGGGTTCGAGAATTTGAAAGATCACTACAACGACGATTTGGACTTCGGGAAATTTTTAACCGTTGTAAAACGGCCCCGTCTGAGGAATTTGTTTTACAGGATGGCTTTCTCTTCAAAGGGAATAAATTATGTGTGCCGAGACATACGATTCGGGAATTGCTGGTTCGGGAGGCGCACGGAGGAGGACTAGCCGGCCACTTCGGCTCGACCAAGACTGTAGAAGTGCTAAAAGAACATTTCTTTTGGCCGAAAATGTATGGTGACGTCAGCACAATCGTGAGCAAATGCGTAACTTGTCACATGATGAAAAGTTCGTTCAAGTCGAGTACATACATGCCGTTGCCGATACCGTTACGACCGTGGGAGGATGTCTCGATGGATTTTATTGTGGCTTTACCTCGTACTCAACGAGGCAAGGACTCGATCATGGTGGTCGTCGACCGTTTTTCGAAAATGGCTCACTTTGTCGCGTGCCACAAAACCGATGATGCAAGCAACGTGGCAGACTTGTACTTAGAAGTAGTTCGTTTACACGGAGTTCCAAAACTATCGTGTCGGATCGAGATTCCAAATTTCGAGTTACTTCGGAATACTTTATGGAGGAAAATAGGTACTAAACTCCTATTCAAGACTTCACATCACCCGCAAACCGACGATGCATCGAGGTAACTAATCGAACCTTGGGAGCATTATTACGAGGGTTGGTAAATAAAACTTCGAGAAAGATTGGGACGTTAAACTTGCTCATGCAGAATTCGCATACAACCGATCACCCGGTTATGCCACGGCCCATTCACCTTTTGAAGTGGTATACGGATTAAATCCGCACTTGCCATTGGACTTGATTCCCTTACCGAGCAACGAGTTGGTTCACAAAGACGCCGAAGCAAAACTCAAATCAATGGTGAAGTTACATGAAAAGATACGGAACGGATTAAAGAAGTAAATGAAATATACAACGGAAGTCGAACAAAAATAAAAGGGCGAGATTATTTGATGTTGGCGACTTGGTTTGGATACATTTGAGAAAAGAAAGATTCCCAAGCAAACGGAAGAACAAATTGATGCCGAGAGCCGAGGGTCCGTACAAAATTGTGGAAAAGGTGAACGACAACGCATACAAAGTCGAACTCCCGGGCGAATACGGAGTACACGCGACATTCAACGTAGGTGATCTCTCACCTTATCTTGACGACGATGGCATTGCAGAATTGAGGTCAATTCCTTTCAAAGACGGAGGGAATGATACGATATCTAATATTCCAGTCGGAGAATCTCCAATAAAAATCGACATCCATGATGATGCAAATTCGCATGTCCATGCATCATTATATTTGGGAGAAAAGAATACGCGGCTTGGAGTTACGTTGTTAATCGGAATCGGAGTAACGTAGAATTCGACGACGGAATCGGTCCGAAAGCATGAGAAAATCGGCCATATCATGCTTGAAAGGGACATATTTTGACTTCATATCTTTACAATCTTTACAAAATAAAAAAGTGGTTCCCTCCTTACAAAACAAAGTCACAAACGGCCGAAATGCATATGGATGGAGTGAAGACTTTCTTCATCATGTCACTATCACAAATCTACACCAAATAAGGAGGATCGGCCGAAATACATGCATGGGAAGAAGGGTGTTTTGTTCTACTTCATGTCACCATCAAAGACCAAAATAACTTCATGTCTCTTTCACCTAATAACACCAAGAGATTTGATATCTCAATCCTTGGATTTTCGGCCGAAATGATGTTGCTAGGAAGTTCGTTTTTTCGTTTTGTTGTATTTTCTTTCGGTTGTAAACTACTATATATAGTAGTGTTCGTTGTACTTGTAATTCATCGAGAATCATAATAAACTTTGTATTTCCTTTGAAATATACGTTGAACGAGTTCGACAAACCTTAGTTATTGTTTCGACGAGTCTCGAGATTTTAACTTGATCAATTCTCAATAGGTCTTGGGAAGAGATTACCTTTTATCGAGTTATAGGTCTAGTTCGATAAAACACACCAAACTCCGTACATCATACTATCTCACGGCCGAACACCATCAACTTTCGGCCACCCTTAGCAAAATTCAAGTGATACTTTGATCTTCCGTTGTGTTTTATACGTATTACTTACGTAATTCGTATCAATGCAAGATCATCAAATCATTCTTACATACTCTAACATTTCCAATTCCGAGTTTGAACTTTACATCAAGTGAGATTTTTCATCTTTCACTATATATTTTTGAAAATAAAAATCGCATTGGTTTTTGAAATAAAATATTTTTGTGGTGTGAAAGATTTTTGAAAATCATTCACTCGAATTATTTGAAAATGCAACAATACATTAAAATTATTTTCGAAAATTCTCCCAACACTTCACAAACATCAACGACGGTAATATTTTACAAAATGTTCAAGGTACTTTAAAACAACTCTTTCAAATACCGTCGAGGTTTTATTTGAGAATCCTAGGTCGGCTCGCAAATTTCAAACAATTTCCAAAGTTCATACGAAGCCGCCGGCTAATCGCACTTGCACAAACTTATGAAAGTTTTAGAAAAGCGTGTTCGAACACACTCGCAGCAAACATAATTTATCAATTCATCAAACACAATCAAATATCACCTAGCAATACGAAAAGTCTTAACACACATTCATGCACAACAGTTGTTATCACTAGACACCACGTAGAGAATACAACTACAGGTGATTGGCCGCAAAAGTTAGACCTAACGGCTATAATGCGGTTCCATAGCCTCTGCCTGCATCGACTAACGCCCGCTACAACACATATTTAGCGTGCGCTACCCATGCTGCATTAGCGCGCGCTAGCCTTACACTTAGCGTGCGCTAACGGTTCTATTTTAGCAACATGATTGCGAACATATATACGACATTACTGGAATCGAAGGTCACAATTAAACAACAACAATATTCGAATCTCAAAGCCATCGATTCACATAATTAAAACACATCATGAGCAACCATCAAAAGGCAATTGTCATTCAAAACCGAAAAGTTAAAAGCAAGGGTCACGTCTTGAGTATATTTTGTAGAACTCATTTGAGTTCAAAACTCGTGTTTTGAAAACTTATAGTACACAGTGGAAAAGAATTATCAATAATTCGAGTTTTCAGAACTTACAGCCTTGTGGTCAACATACGAAAATCAACTTTTTCCTCCCTTGGAGGGCATTTTAAAAATTTTACGTGACTCCCCGAAAGGATTCGAAAACTTAAAATTCCAAGGTTTATACTCTTGCAAGGAAAATGATTTATACAAAGATACATTCAGCAATATCATTCTACATTTTAGCGCAAGACGGGAATCAACAAATTTATGTCACTTACTCACGATGCACCTTCAAATATTAACTACATAACACAAAATCACACAGGCTCGTATAGCTCGTGGCACAACCTGTAGTAGGGAGACTTACATCCACAGATCGCACGAAGATGATGGCTGCACCCTGATACTAATCACGACCGACATTCCAAACGACGAGTCGCGACACGACATCAGTCAGACTCAATCTGACAAGACAAGACCCAACAATACACGACTGGACCCGACAGCCTAGGTTTCCGCAACCTAAGCTCTGATACCATAATTGTAACACCCCCAGATCGAACCGGGAATATTACACGCCGTAGACCCTCTCCGTGAGGATCCACCAGGCTAGACATCAAAACAACCCATTACATTATATACCGACGAATCAAAATAACGAACCAATAGACCGATTTGGTCTGTCGTCACTGACTTACAAATCAAAATACATAAACTCATCCAGACTCATACCCATGCAAGGGTAAAATACTCGCAACAATGAACAATAAGACAGCGGAAAAGACAATACAATGGACTCCGACTAACTGAACCCAAAACTGGCCTTCGTGTGATTAGTATCATTCGTCTTTCATCATCCCTCGTACCGATCCTGTGTCTTGCTCCCGAAAACCTGCATGTACCGGACACAATACGAGATATCCACCCCGATTACTCGGGGTTAGCAAACTCCACTGTTTCGCTAGTGCAAGTATAAAGTGCAAATACGAGCCATACACAACACATTCCGAGAATACAACGAAAGACTTCCCGAGGTATATTTAGTTAAAAATAGTTCAAGTCTTGAAAGTAGAAACGAAGTAAGTAAGCACTTTGAAAACATTTCCAAATCTCGGAGTTTTAAAAACATTAGAAATTGAAGCTTCTTAAATTCCTCGAAAATCATTTAGGTCACAATGACCCAAGTTTTTTTTTCCAAAATGCAAATCCGTTAACAAAACGCGGGGTCCACGACCCAACCATTACGGTCACAAAACACAGGGTCCACGACCCGATCATCCACTTCAATTCACTTACAAGTGCACATTACACATAACACATTAATCTTATGCCATTCTAGCCAAGCACCAAAACTCGATATATAATGTCTCTCGACCCCGAGCGCAAAGCATTGTGATACTCCGGACAATATCACAATTAATCATCAAAACATCAACATCAATATCACAGTAACCGCACTTGGTAACCCGTGGCCGTACCCATTAGTATCGACCCCCAGAGGCCCCGCCGGACCGTCCCCAGGTGGGAAACCACTTCCGCGGCCGTACCCATTAGTATCGGCCCCCAGAGGTCCCGTCGAACCGTCCCCAGGTGGAAGAACATCAACACACGCACCCAAGTTCACTTCCGTGGCCGTACCCATTAGTATCGGCCCCCAGAGGCCACATGCCATCCCCAGGTGGAAGAGAAACAACTCAGATTACTAAACCACGACTCTCAAAGGTCAAACACACAAAATATATATAGTCGAGGTACCTTGCTAGAATGGCCAAATTATCCAACACGTACTCACGACCCAGAACTATATCAATTCACAAGGGAGCACAAGATCTCAACAGCACCGAACGACACAACCAATATCACAAAAACTCAATATATTCATCCATAACCACGGGACTCCAAGCACATAATTTGACAAGAGAATTACACTTTACATTTACCAACGCCATAATCATACATAATGACATCACACGAAAGTAAGGTGATCCTATACTCGAAACTAGCACACATAATCAACTAAGCATATTAATTCCCGACCCACATGGGTCACCTTTACGAAAACCATAATGGTAAATATACCGATTCTTTTGAAAAATGACTATAAATATTTATTTGGCACATATCGACATTTAGCAACCATTATATCCACAAAACACGTAATGTATGGGCAAGATACTTGCCTCGATAATCGACACCGGACACTCCTACAATCACGGCTCAGTCGGGACACCTCGAACGCCTACGATTCCCCGGCGAAGGAAAATAATACACCCACGATCGAGAAGCTTGAAGAAAACGACGAACGGAAGGGTTCCGACTCGAGTTCTTCACAAGAATTCGACCCTAACAACATATAATCAATAAATCATCGATCATACGAAGAAGAATAATCGTGGAACGCCCGAAAACCCCTCTACGACATTCTACCGGACACCTTCAAGGCGTCGATCAAGAACTCAACCAAATCGACGAATCGATACGATCCAACCAAGGAATAATAAAGGAAATGATATAATATATCTAAATAATCATCAATCCATCATAACCCTAAGTTAAATCGGATTAATCGGACGAAAACAACCAAAATACCCAAATTTCCCAAAACTAGATTTCTAGGAAATCTGACCTGATTCGGTAGATCGGAGGATGTTATAGGATGGATGATTGATGATATGAACCTCAAAACTTCATGGATTGATTGTCCAACAACATCTCTCCATGATTAACCAAGCTCCAGCCGCGGAAGGGAAGAAAACGAGTGAGAAAAATGGCCAAAAACCCGTCTGCAGGGCCATAAATAGGCTGCACAGTGTGCCGCGGCCCAGGGCCAAAAATGGCTCCCAGTGGTCGGCAGCAGGCTCGGCTCGGGAGTGTGCCGCGGCACCCGCAGACACGGTTTGGCGAAAAATGCCACAGAGTGTGCCGCGGCCCCGCCAAAGATGTGCCGCGACTCACGATCGCTCGGCTTGAAGCCGCGAGCACTACCGGCCGTGACTCGGCCAAAGGCCTGGGCCTGTTGCCCGACCATGACTCGGCCGGGGCCAACTCCGACGGCCCGAACGACCCCGAAACCCAAACCTGAATACGAATCGATGATACGGTTACGACGTACTCGCAAAGACGAATCTAAGAGCTAAGAGAACACACAATTCCGACCACCCGAAGGCTCGGAGTTCAACAACGGAAGTAATTACCCAAAACTTTGGGAAATTACAAAAATGGCCCAAAACGTCCGAAAATCACGATACGCGATCAAAACACCAAACCAAAGCTCGCAACATGAATAATAACATTAAATGAACTTACGAGAAACTCGAAACGACAGTTTCGGACGAGATTCACAAGAATCGCACTCAAGTGCGGAAAAGTCGCTAAAAAGTCCGGAACTCAACAAAACAATACCGAAACGAACTCGGATGACAAAAAGTGCAGAATTAATCATTCTCTAAATGACGAAACGGTCATGAGCGAGTCGTCAAAACAGACTCCGGCTGAAAAAGAAATTTACCGAAAAATCGAAAATTGCGGATATTACACATAGCACACCCTAGATGTCCCTTAGTAGCGCACGCTACGACTGCTTCGTAGCGCGCGCTAGAGAGCAAGCCCTGGGAGTGGCAGTGCTGATTCCAGCCCTCTGGACTGGTGGATTAGCGTACGCTACGTATTCTAGCGCACGCTGAGACGCCCGGTAGCGTGCGCTAGTGTGAATGTCCAGTACTGGACAAATTGCCACTGGACTCGACTGATGCCCAGGTAGCGCACGCTATTGGTCGATAGCGCGTGCTACCGATACACTTTAGTGCACGCTACATTTGGTCGATAGCGCGCGCTAACCGGATCAGGTGTGTACTGACAGTTGCTTCTGGACTCGGCTGATGTCTAGGTAGTGCACGCTATTGGTCGATAGCGCGCGCTACCGAGAGGTTATTAGCGCACGCTACGTTTGGAGTAGCGCACGCTAACAGCCATAAATCTGGCTACTGGACTGGAGTTTGTTTCGTTAGCGCACGCTAACTTTGAGGATTAGCGCGCGCTAACACTCCCTGGCTATATAAACCAGGGAGTTGACCGAGATGAACGTATTATTTCCATTTCTTCCTCCTTCCGCGGCTGTGGCGATTCCGGGCGATTTCTTGGTGATTTCTTCCTCCAATCATCTCAACCATCAACTTCCTTAAGTTCTTGGTGTATATTAACAACATCAACACGAATCTTTCATCCTAATCCAAGGAAAAATCTCTTAGAACCCTACTTTTGGATAAATTGGGGGTTTTGGGATTTTCGTCCGATTCGTTCCGTTTTGTTGGTTAATCCATGATGAATATGATTAATCTTGTTGATATCATTAGTTTTCCTACGGATTCATGGTATATTTTCATGGTTTTGCGAAATCGGGAGGGTTTGGTTGTGGTCCGCCCTCGTTGTTATTTTTATACGAATATACATGAATCGTAGGCGGGTTTCTGGGTGTATTCCATTTCTGTATTCATCTAGAGTTGGTTGTGATTGTGTTCTTCGAATTGTTAGGTTCGGTTCCGTTGGTTCCTAGCGTTCGTCGGTGTTTTTCCTTCCGTTCGTTGCGTCGTCAATTATTCAAGGCAAGTATTTTTGGAAACCTTTATGCTTAACGTAAAATGGTAATGTATATTGTGTGTGCTTTACTCACCTCGGGAGGGTCCGACGGGGCCTCGAGGGAATCTATGGCTTCGTCATGGATTCATGAGTTTGTTTAGCTAGCCAGCTCGGGAGGGTCCTTAGAGGCCTCGAGTGGGATTCGTGGCTTCGTCCCGATCCTAGGTAACGTGTGGTGCTTGATTTGTTTTATGAATGTGGCCAGCTCAGGAGGGTCCTTAGAGGCCTCGATTGGGATTCGTGGCTTCGTCCCGGTCCTAGGCAAATTGATTGTGACTGTTTGTTTCTGGAAAAGACATGTCTGGTTTTGGTTTTTGAAATGATATTGGTGCATGTACTATGAAATGTGTAAGCGATTGGTTTGCCTTGATTACTTATACTAGCGTAATTGCTAACCCCTTTGGGGACCCGTTGTGGGGAAATTCTTGTTATGGATTTCAGATTATGATCATCCGGACAAACGAGCACTGGGACAGTACGAGGATGTTGGCCAGGGTCGTTGACATGTGTATTTGGGTCATCTTATTTCTTTTTCCCATTTCGATATGGTTGTTTCCACATTTATAAACTTATAGATTGTACTCGCGAGTACTTAGGCTTTTCATTTCGAACTACGTTTGTATTACCTTATATTGCTACATTGTCGGTTGATGCTTAATTCGCCGGTTGCTCCGGGCGTATTTTAATTGTTGTATTATTAAAATGTGTGTCCTCGCTAACCGAGATGGTTAGTCGAGTGGGGTTTTCTTGTTGTAGCCTGGTGGGTCCCATG
This sequence comes from Orobanche coerulescens, assembly GCA_033398695.1. NCBI lineage: Eukaryota > Viridiplantae > Streptophyta > Magnoliopsida > Lamiales > Orobanchaceae > Orobanche > Orobanche coerulescens. The sequence goes on along the minus strand of CM065818.1, from coordinate 78,885,828 downwards.
TAGGGGTCCACGGCACTGTAATATACTCTGAATATCTCGGGGGTGTTACACCATCAAACTCATGGAAAACTGAAATCTAAACCGAAATACTATTCTTTCGAGTATGTAGGGTAGTGTTTCGGGGGAGGTCGATAAATTCCTAGAGTGCATTAGATTCCGTTGATTGTGACAAATCAAACCCCTCGAAACTATAAAGGTTGTTGGGTGAGATTCAATTATCAGACTGATAGGAGCTGACAGTTTAAACGTAGATAGTTCACCAAGACATATAAACAGTATCAGTTGAGGGAAAGTGAACTAGGGGTAAAAGAAGACTGAATTATCTATTAGATAGATTGGTGTTAGACCCACTTTATAAAGAATCATAGAATAGAAATCGAATGGGTTGCCCTCTATTTTACCTTGTAAAGAACTCGATCACCACTATGAAGTTAACCATGACTTCCGGATTCCACATGGAAGTGTGTAATACCGATAAAGCAGTGGGAGCCGAGTTATGAATATAGAAAGGTCTTAAATTTTTTACTTGGATCATAATTAAACAATCACATATAAATCTAAAATTATTCTCTGCAGTTCAACATACAACACCCTCACAAAATTGTTGGGTTATGGTTCCGCCACTTGAAGGAAGGTTAATAGTGCGGTGTAGAGTTTTTAAACTCTTCTGCATTTGAAGCATATTTAAATGCGGAATATAAACAACACAATACTTATAGAGGTTTGGCAAAATATTCCTACATCCTCTCTCCGTATCTTTTTCTATTGGCTTAAGATAAACCTTTCCGCCTTGTCTTCTACCGATCTGAGGGAAACCGTTACAATCTTATCTTCGATCGGTCCAAGAAAAACCATTACAATCTTGTCTTTATATCGGTTCTAGATAAACCGTTTTTCCTTTCTGTCGGATAAGGAATCAACCTTTCTAGCTTTCTATCGGTACTAGAAAAACCTCACTTGGAGTTAGACATGTGCTTGGGAGCGTTGAAAGATTCTGGCGTAAACAAAAATCCAATGTCAAGGCAAAGCACTATTTTGCCTTTGACAATGATGATGATAGGGTAGAACATGCTTCGGATACATTTTCCGAAAAGCATTTTACAGACTTGTTAGAGTATTAGAATTTGAAAATAGTGCATGTAAGCTATTTTTTTCCTTAGAACTGTCACTCTGTGGAGCAAAAATATGCTTGACCATATAATCTTATGCCAGGCCTGGGTATATGGTAACAAGCATTTTTCAATCGGTTGAATTGTGGGAGTTTGTTATTGCATAATTATAGGACTAGACCCCCTCGCACAACAAAAGGCATGAAGAGTACCAGGATATAGATTGTAGTATAAGATTTAGTTCCAACCGTTTTCCTAGGAATATGCAGTAGTAGTATATGTGGGTAACTATTTGTAGAATGTGATATGTGATGAGATCGTGGAAATTGTTGTTGAAATTTATAATGAAGTCAGGCTTCTAGATATTCATTAAGAATGTAGGACCATTTTGTGGATTTAATAAGCTAAAGTTGGGGATAGACATGTTATGTTGAAGCATTAGTTCGCGAGCTCATTGCATGTAAAGAAAGGATATTGAAATGTATCTCGGAACCACAGTAAAGTCGAGTAACTCTACTAAGTGTTTCAGACTGAAACACACACTATAATTTTAACCTATATCATTAGAGACACAAATTCGACCTTTTCTGATGGGTTGTTTTATTCTGAAAAAACAGGTAGAAAGCAAAAAGAAACAGAAAAACAGTACGAACCAGATAGATAGGCACACCATGGGTCTTATGAGCTCTGCGACGAAGCAATATGCATTGGTGAATGAACTGTTCTTGAATTCACTTTATTTACTATAACACTATTTTATCCTTTTATCTCAATGTAAACTATTTCTGTAATTTGAAATTTTGTGATAGCAACAACAAGATGCAGAGAAGAGGCCACCATCCGAAGCTTGTATGTACAAAGAAACTAGAAAAAAAAGCCGGTAATGAATACAAAACGCCATATGAGGCTATTCAAAGTAACATAGTAAGTGCCACTATCTCTAATTACTTAACTCCGCACATATAGCGTCTGATATGAATTCTTGTCAGAAATGAATCCATGACGACCACAGTAAGAGGTATTGTCATTATGGTGTTTTCTTAAAATCTTATGAGTGCTTATTCTGATTATGAATTCTTTTCAGAATCTTGTTTGTAGAGCTAAAGGATGAGGATTTCATAGGTAGAATAGTAGTGTTGGTTATCTTGGTTTCGCTGAGTATGATTGTATGATGAACCTACTGATCAAACCAATGAGTCTGAAATTTGTAGTTTAAATAATGTTGTTTATACTTATAGAACTTAACAGTTTGTACTTCTGATTATGTTGTTTATACTTGCTATTTCTATCCAACAATTCTGGTAAGTTACAGATTTTAGTTGCATCATTTTAGTTGCATCATTATTCTGCCTTCCCCTGTTCCTCTACAAGAATTGTCGTAAGTTGAAGATTTTATTCTGAACTTATGTTTCATATTGTTAATTCTTTAGTTTTAATATAGGACAAGATGGATGAAGTCCAATTAGAAAGGAAAGTTGATGGAGGTAGTGCATATTGTGAAGTAATGGAGTCCGATAATTCAAAGAGTCAAATGCAATTGAGGAAGTGCTCTATCATCAAAGGATAGAGTAAGAGGCTTTCAGCGGGTAGTATGATAATTCCCGATGAGTGTCTACAACCAATTAAAGAGCAAATTATGAAAGACACTGTTAAAGAAGTAATAAAGATGTTCAAGGAACAACTCCACCCAGAAACCTTTTGCTAATTTGAGTCAAACACTCGGTGATTTATCATATGTTCCAGAATTAGAAACTGATTAAGAACGAGATAATGCCAAAAATCCTTCTGGAGACCATGTTCAGGTGTGTGTTTTTTTATTGACAAAATATTTTTTTCATTTTATTTTTCTGGGTTTTATTGACTTATTTACAACCATTTGTGTTGTAGTCTTATTTTTTAGTTTTATAATATCATTAATTTAACAAAAACAAATATTCATCATGTGTTTATTTCTCTCTTTTAGGATCAAGACGATGAGGTGGAGTAATGCATCTCAGAGGTATAGCGATGGCGTATAATCGAAAATTGAAAAGTCATGGCATAGAAATAATACAATTAGAATAATATTTGGACTTTAGATATATTTATTCAATGTATATATGCATTTTTCATTTATATATTGTCTACAGAATATGAATTATATCATTGAATTATTTTCATCTATTGAAACAATATTTTTTGTTATGAAATATTTTGTTTGGGCTTATTAATTTTATTAATGTACTTCTTATTTATTATATATGATAATAATAATAATAAATAATAATAATAATAATAATAATAATAATAATAAGTGTTACTTTATAATGATCAATGTGTTACATGAGTTGGTACAAGTGATACATATAAGTTGTAATAGTGTTCTTAATGTATCTTAAAAATATTATTAATAGTGAAATAGTGTTACTTAAGAAATTTGAAGAACACTTAATGTTACTAATAGTGAAATAGTGTTACCTAATAAATTTGGAGAACACTTTAGAACTGTTACTAATAGTGAAATAGAGTTATCTAATAAATTTGGAGAACACTTTAGAAATGCTGCTAAAAGTAAAATAGTGTAACTTAAGAAATTTAGAGAACACTTTTGAAGTGTTACGAAAAGTGATACATAAGATGACTTAATAGAACACTTGTTAAAATATTACCAAAAATGATCAAAAGTGATACTTAAGGGCATAGGAAACACGAGCATGAGTATCACCCACAAAACTATTACATATGAGCTATAGTAACATTTTAGGATATTTAGGTAGCACTTTATGTGTGTTACTTAATGTTTGTTTTCTAGTAGTGGATGCATGCTTCTCTCCAGACCGACCTTATCATACAGTCACTTCCTTACTCCTTCCCTCACTTAGTAATGAACTTCAACTGTAATGCAATTGCTTTCAACTTAGTTGGGCTGATGAACAAACTGAATACGACACAATCTCAGATGAAGACTAGGCCGAAGGAACTTCTCCTGTAATTTCTTATGGGCCTTGGAGGTGCAACAACAATAAGAAAAAAGGAAAGAAGCAGTTGAAGTCAAAGGTGGGGCACAGAAAGATATGGACAAGGCCCTAATATTTCCATAGAGAAAGGGCTAAGAAGACAGATGTATGTCTCAACTGCGGTGAGTTAGGTCATTAGAGGAGGCACTGTCCAAGACCGCAACGTGCCTTCAGGGAGGAACTACTGATTTTGGAAGTGAATTGTTCTGTAAGCGTTTATTATACTTGTTGGATACTGGATTCTGGTGCCAGTTCTCACATATGTACAATGAAGCGGAATCTAGAATGAAGTAGGTAGCTTGGAGCTAGAGAAGTGATGATTATAGTCGTCAATGAGCATAACATCGAGGCTACTGACATCATATCACTCATGTTGGATTTAGAATGTGATTTTATTATTACTTTGGATGAATTATGTGTTTTACCCAAGGGGCACAAAAATATTGTATCAATTCTGGTCGTGGACCGTTAGGGATTTCTTTCTTTATTGGAGATGGGTCCTGTCATATTTATTTTAAAAATAAATTAGTTGGAACTGCTATATTATTGAATGGTTTATACCATTTGAACTTAAAGAATAAAACTACTGTGAAGACTATAACTATGACGCATGGTAGGGATGAAAAAACCAGTTAGACTTGGTCATGTTGGTCAGACCAAGGTTCATAAAATGGAGAAAGATGGGCTTACGGGTCCATTGGGATAAGATCCCTAACCAACTTATGAATCTTGTCTTCAAGGCAAAATGACTAAGTTACCCTTCACATGAACTTTTGAAAGAACTTCTGAAAAACTTAGATTGACCTATCCTGATGTACGTGGCCCTTTTAAAGTAGCACGGGATAGTTTTTAGTATTTCATTACATTCAAAGATGACCATACTAGGGATGGGTTCGTGTACTTAATGAAATATAAATCAGAAGAATTTGATAAATTCAAAAAATTCAAGGTACTAGTTGAAAACTAAACAGGTCATCATATTATAGCACTTCAGTCGGACCGATATAGTGAGTATATGAGTAACAAATTTGATTAGTTCTTAAAAGAACTAGGAATAGTATCACAATTTACCCCTCGAGCTACTCCACAATTAAATGGTGTGACAGAAACAAGGAATGAAAATTTGTTGGCATAGTTCGCTCCATGCTTAATTATACTGATCTACCAGTTTACCTGTGGGGTTATGCGCTCCTTACTGCTGCACATATCTTGAATAGATGTTCTTCCAAATCCATTCCTAAGACTCCACATGGGATGTGAATAGGTAGAAAACCAAGTCTTAATCATATTAGGATTTAAGGATGTCCTGTTTATGTCAAGAAGACTAAAGTAGAGAAGTTGGAAGGTGGTTTTGTGAAGGATTGTTTCACAGAATATCCAGGAGATACCATGGGATCTATTCTACATGCACGAGGACCATGGGGTCGAAATTGCTTTACAAGCATACTTCCTTGAAGATGAGTTCATTTAGGAGGGAGACGCAGGTAGAAGTATTTCTTTACAAGAAATAAAAGAAACACCAAATAAAACACATGTACAAGATAGTGGAACGGAACCTTTCGAAATACAAACACAACCTCACAGGTCTTGTAGTGTTTCTCATTTACCTTATAGGTATGGCTATCTGCATCAAGAAGAACTAGGTCCCTATGAGATGACCGAAAGTAGCCAAGAGAATGGTCCCTCTATATATGACCATGTGATGGTAGATGTATACTCTTCGAAGTGGCGAGAGGATATGGAAGCTAAGATAAACTCTATGTATGCTAATCAGGTCTGGAATTTAGTAGATCGTCCTAAGGGCATAGTGTCCATTGGGAACAAATGGATCTACAAAAGAAATACTGATGGAGATGGAAAGGTTGATACCTATGAGGCCAGGCTTGTGGCAAAGGGTTATTCCCAAAGATAAGGTATTGGTTACTTCTAGTCATTCTCTCTTGTAGCCATGATTAAGTCTATTCTTATGATGCTTGCCATAGCAGCCTACTTAGATTATGAAATATGGTAAATGGATGTGAACAAGATATTCTTAAATGGATTCCTCAAGGAGGACATCTAGATGGAACAACCTAATGGATCCATACTGAAATCAATACTCATAAAGTGTGCAAACCTCAGCGTGCCATTTATAGACTGAAGCGAGCTTTGCGAAGTTGGGATCTTTGTTTTGATGAGGCAATCAAAGAGTTTGATTTTTTCCAAAATGAATATGAGCCTTTTATTTACTGCGTTCTTAATACTATATGTGGATGACATTCTACTTATAGGAAATGATGTAGGAATGCTCAGTTCTGTGAAAGCTTGGCTTTCAACTGAGTACTCAATGAAAGACTTAGGAGAAGCTACCTATATTCCGGGTATTCGTCTCTACCGGGATAGGGCAAAAAAATATCAGGCTCCCAAACCTACTATATAGAAAATATCATAAAGTGATTTAGGATGGGAGATTCTAAAAGAGGGTTCCTGGGTTTACGACATGGTATAAAACTCTACTTAGATAAGTGTCCTCAAAATGAGGAAGAAAAAAAGAAAATGAGTAAGGTGCCCTATCCTTCGGCAGTGGGTAGCCTACACTATAATTTATACTAGATCGGACATTGCTTTTGATGTGAGCATGGTAAGTCGATATTAGTTAAATCCAGGAAAAAAACATTGGACTGTTGTAAGGAACATTCTTAAGTACCTTAAAAGGAGTAAAAACCTGGTTCTTACATACGGCGACGGAGAACTTAAAGTAGAGAGTTACACGGACTCGAATTTTTCGGGAGACATAGATATGTCCACTTCATGGTATATCTGTATTCTGAATGGTGGAGCAGTATTTGGAGAAGTGGCAAGCAAAGCGCGACTATGATTTCCATCTGTCAAGTCGAATATCATGCAGCCACGTAGGCTGATGAAGAAGAATTTTGGATTAAGAAGTTTACTGAGGAACTTCAAGTGGTCCCTGACTCAGATCAGCCCATGGTGCTATTTTGCAACATCGATGGAGCTGTTGCATAGGCTAAGGAGCTTAGGGATCACCACAATACCAAACATATTGAGAGGAAATATCATTTTGTTAGAGAAATGGTTAACAAGGAAATGTTACACTGTATAGAGTAGACACATCAAATAATATTGCTGATCCATTGACCAAACCACTATCTCAGATGGTCTTAGAGTGACATCAGGAGAATATGGGTATTAGATACCATAGTTTATGGCATTGAATGCAAGTGGGAGATTGTTAGGAATATGCTCTCGAATGCCACTGAGAGGATGATCACTTGAATAAGGCATTTATTATTGTTATATTATTGTATATCATTGGCATCCTAATTTGGTATATAGAACAATAGTCCTTGCATTTGAGAGCAAACATTCCACTCATTATAAATATAAGGAGATAGACACTGCAAGTTGTAACACCCCTAGAATTCGACCGGGAATGTCACATGCCATAGACCCTTCTCACAAGGATCTACCAGGCTAAACTCCAAAAGACTACTCAATGATTGACCGACCGGGGTTAAAATAATTACAAAACAGACCGATAAGGACATTAAACAATTCATAAACTAACGTAATTCACATCTCAACGACAATAATAAACTTCCTGGCGGTCACTAAGTATACAGTATACAGCTTGAAAATTGTTTTAAATAACAAGCTGTACGGTTTTCAAATCTGATTGTGTAGCAAAAGTCTTGTTAAGAGAAGCTACTGTAAATACAGCAACTAGATATGAAGTGTATACTTAAAGATAATCACAAATATTAAAACATTAAATGCAGAAGGTAAAAGACATGGTAATTAAAGTGGTTCGAGGTAAACCCCTCTACGTCCACTGGTCCTCCACACAGGAGTGAAAAATGCTTATTATAAATACTACATACACAACTACGTATTTATAATCAAACCAAATCAATATTTCGTTCATACAAATTGATATAATGATCTTAGCCCTCAACCGTTCACACAGATTGGTTTAAGCTTTCACTTGACTGGCTTCTTCACACATAGTTCCGAAGCTTCATCTGTTCAATGCAAGTCCGTCACACACAGTTCGGGAATAGCAAGGTTTCTAAGTCCACACAGGGCTGATGGGTTTTGTTCAAGGGTAGAACTATGATTGAACAACAACTTTGACTTTCTGAGCTTTTAGTTGATGATTTGTTGTTCATGGTTTGAGCACTGTATATCTCTTCTTTTAGAATAGCAGAATGCCTTGGGAGATATGTTTGCTCAGATGTATATGATGATAACTTCGTTTTAGTTGATTTCGTGTACTTCGATCGTCAAAGACTGGGGATACATATAGCCTTCTGAAATATATCCGTTGATATAAATCCGTTGAGCAAGATTCCGTTCCAACAGGATGATGTGTTTAAATAAAACACGATCCGGATTTTGCGCTAGATTAAAGATCTCTGACGACTTGATATTTAAATACTTTATCCTTTAGTATTTAAATATATCTTCTCAAACGTGACTTTAACTTTAGCAAATAACAAAGATTCCTTCTTGTCCTGTTTGGATGCTGTATGGAATGATAGCTGTATTGTCGATTCGAGACAGCTTCCATACTTAGTCTTATGAGAGTCCTTTGCTGATAGATTCACTGTATGTTGGGGATACGAGAAGTCTTCGATATAGGTTGATACCTTTTGATCAGCATTTCGATACAGCTGTCTGCTGTATGCTGGATTGGCACATTGTCAAAACATTATGTCCTGATCTTTCGATACATGGATTGTTTATCCCGACAATTTTTATACAGGGATTGTTTATCCCAACAATTTTCCCCTTTTTGATAATTTGCCAAGTCATTCCAAGTCTTACTTTTAAAACCTTATGTTGTTATCCAAATATCCCTGATGATGCCAAAACTTTGACACTTAGCATCTTGAAGGAGGGCAAACTTCTTGGTTTTCTGTTCGAATGTTCTGGCCTTCAGCAATTAGCTAAATACTAAGAACTGCTCGCAGGCAAGTTCAGCTTTTATCAAAAGAGTGTTACATGATTAAACTTATGATTGACGCGCATGCACAATCTTACATTGTATTCTAGATACATACAACTTAAACTATGAACTGTTCGCAGACAATTTCTTACAGTTTATGTATTAAAATAAGTTTTATACTTGTATATAGCAAGAATAAATTTAAGTGTTTGTAAACATACACGAACATAGTAGATTACGAGTTGTAATCTTTCAAGACAACAAATATTTTTATTGATATAGAAACAAGGAGTACAAAATTTTGTTGTCATGAAAATAAGATTACAAAAAAAAAATAATACAAGGAAATTTAACTCCTGTAGTCTGCGTGCCTCCATGGACTTTTAGGGTCATTCTTGGTATTCTTCCACCAGTTATGATGAGCATACCTGTCTTGATTCAGATATAAGGCTCGTCCTTCATATGATTTATCTAAGACTAGGATCCAATCTTCTGGATGGGTAACCAAGTCACCTTTTCTATGTTTAGACTTCATCTGCAGCTGTAGCGGGAGCGTTCCTTCTTCCAGCTTATTTTTGAATTCCTCAGCTGCTTCCTGAACCATCCTGCATCTGTTGAATAATGAGGATTCCTGATCAGAACGACAAAGTATCTTAGCAGTTCATTTCTCCTCTAATTCTTGATCTCTACTACAGTAGGCTGTCGGTCGGCCAGGAGGTTCATAGATTGAGGCTTTTGGACTAGGCTCTTCTAAGGATACTTAGGATCCTGGAATTTTGGTCGATCTCCCTGTATTCTAATGTTCGGCATTGAAATACGGGTTATATCAGCAGTGATGGAGTCTTCAAAAGGAGCTAACATTTCTTTCTCTTGCTCCAGACTTGTTCTACTAGCAGCTTCCCTCGATTCTTCCCCCTTTTTGGCATCATCAAGGTATGACACATTATCATGAAGGAGTTTTAGGATTTGCAAAGCAGCATCCTGTTTCGTCTCAATATTTGTCATTTTCTCAACCATGGAGGAGAGCACCTGCGACATATCTTGAATTTTTTTATCGTGGGCTCGAAGCTGGGAACCGGTTTCAATCATAGCTGATGCTGTCTTGGCCTCGGACACGCGTAGCTTTGATTGTTCATCTCGCAGGATCTGCTCCTGTTTTTCTTGCAATTGGCTCAGGGCCTGCTTGACGACGTGTGGCAAGACAGTGAAGGCTTCTATCACTCGGGAGACTTCGTGCTTTAGTCCTGTCTTCTCTTCAATGGCAGATGTGTGTAGCCAATCAAGAGATTTTTCAACAGAGTATAGAGCTTTGACAACGTCCTGGATGAAAACAGTTTGGAGGCTAAGAGCATGTAATTGCTCTTTTCTTGTGGCAGTCCTAGGAGAGTCTGGCTGGGCGAAATCCTAAGCCCCGTTCAACCGTCTCAAATTCACATTGGGACGTGAATTGAGTTGGACATCCTCAGGTATTATACCGTCGTCGTAATGCAAGGCCGTTGAGGGTGCGGGAGTATCAGATTCGGGCTCGACGACAGGGGGTGCTGCTTCCTCCTATGCTGAAGTCGTTTCTGAAGACATGGATACAGGAGGGACTAATTCCTCCTCCTGTCTCTCAGCTTCCGCCTGCTCCGGTAGAGGGACTGATTCCTCATGATGGATGGCGTGGGATTTTTCTTCTGCTTAGGCGGCGATTAGCTCGGTTGACTATTGCGAAATAGATTGTTCCTCCGCGACATGAGGGACTGAATCCTCGTTGTCAGGAACAACGTCTTGTTGATGGGGAGGTGATCGGTGTTGACTGGAAGTTCCTACACCCATCTGAAATTCAGATTCCCCGTGACTCATTCTTAGACCAGCCTGTAGGGCGCCATCATCATCGTCCGAGTTGGGATTTGACTTTGGAATATCGGGAGATTCCACGGACTTAGCTTTTCCTTTCTTTCATGCTTTGGCTTTTTCAAAAAGATGGCTCTCAATAAGCTCTTTAACGCATAGGTTGTCCCATTGTATCAGGACAGCAACATCTTGAACGTCTGTCACTTCCAAAACAAATCTTTCTTCGTTGCTCCATTCGCTCCAGTTGTACAGGTTGTCGTACGGAGCAAGTCTGTAACTCTTCCATTGGACAAACTGTTCATAATACTGTTCGATTTTCATATAAAGTAGGGTTTTGTTAATAATGTCCGGGGAGGGGCTGCGTACAGCGCTTGAGTCCGCTGTAGGTATGGGTTCCTCTACAAGTATTGAATCCTGTATCGGAGAGGGATCCCTTACAGGGGTTGGTACCCTGATGGGAGATGGACCCTTAACGGGTTTGGAATCCCGCATAGGAGAAGTAGCTTTTGGCTCCAAATTGGCAGCCGACTCGCCAGAGTCTTGTATGTTGGCAGATGTCTCATCATCCGTCACAGCCGCCAAAGGCTCGGGATCTACTGTATCGACAGTAGCAGGCATCTCTTCCACAGGGTTGGGCCCTGAGGGATTTGTTCAGTGGGTTGGGCCACGGTAGGAGCATCCTTGGAGGTTTCTGTAGCCTTAACTTTTGAAAGCCTCCTTACCTTCCTTTTCGGCTTCTCAACAGCAACTGAAGTTTTGCTGTGAGATCTTTTTCTCTTCCTTGCAGTCTCCTCACTCTGGGTCTTCGAAAATACGTCCCTTGGGTCGGTAGAAAGGGGCAATTTGCGAACATAAGGCCTGTTTCCAATAAGGGGTCCTTTCTTGAAGACGGTGGGTCTGATGCTTCCCATATAGATGCGAGAAGTGATCTTCTTAGCTTTATCGTCTTGCGGAACACCGCATTTCGTCAAGATGTAGTTCAAAAGAAGACCAAAGGATTTATTCTGCGAGGCAGGCTTAGAAACTTCTTCCTGCAACCATTTGAGGATGATTTGACACCAGTTGACCTTCTCACATGTCATTATTGCAACCATCATCCTGAACCGAAGATTGGTACACATCTCAAAAGCATCTGTTCTGTTTTTAGTAATATGGCAACAAAAATCGTGTAAATAGACAAAAGGTAAACAAAAGTGTTTCTTATGGCATGAGGTATGAACCGCTTCCACCGAGGATGAACCGGTGAATAAGCCATAGTAAGCGGTTAACAGTTCCTGGGACCCAAAGGTCTCAAGATCTTCCATAGATAGGCCATCAGCAGGATGCCTGTAGATGTTCTGGAGTAGCTCTTGGTCAACGCAGATCTCGACTCCGCGAACGACGGTTGTGATGTCAGCAACATGTCCTCCCTGGGCCAGTGAAAGGAAACGAACCGCAGCATTGAGGTAGAACTTCTCAACCAGATGAACATCAAATCGTTCAGCAGTGTGGCTGCCAAGGCGATAGAGGCCTTGTTGACGAATCCTAGTGATGACGTACTCCATCGATTCGACGTCATCCACTTCGGCATGAACACGTTCAAGCATGACAGATCTAGAAAAGATCCGACCGTCGATGATGTTGGATGTTTTCGTGAGAGAGATGGAAGAGGTCTGAGAAGATGACATTGTTGATTCTCGAAGAAAAGTTAAAAAGGATTCAAAGAAAAATGCAGTAAGCACAGAAAGTTTGTAGGTTGTATGCTCAAGAACTCTTACAATATGCAGAAAGCGTAAAGAGTCTCAAATGGCATTTTCAGTATTTTTATAGTGGGCGGCGAAGAAGGGTTTTCAGAGACTAAACGGTCAGATTTAACGGATGGGAACCATTTGTTTAAAATGGACGATCAAGATGGACTGAGTGTAACTGGTACAACTTATCCATCAAATTTAAAATAGGAGTGGGTCCCACTTCTGACATTTCAAATTAACCTTATTGCCTAAAACAGCGGTGTAAAATTAAAACAAAATTTGAAACATCGCGGCTTTGAAAATACCAATGTCCAGATGTCGTGTAAAGCATTTAATGCAAACGACTTGTAATAATAACAGGGCACGTGGACATAAAATATTATTTAAAATAAATAATCTGATAATTGATTTCTCATTGTAGGTGCTGTATCAGCGTTCCCCCTTAAAAGGTACATACAGGTTTCGATTCGATACAGCAACTTTCGGGTGAAGACTGTATTCTTGGGTCGTACTGTATTCCCCCTTAATTATTGCACACATCAGCTGTAGGATAATTCATATCGCTTTGTTCCTACAGTGCTGTTCTGATGGTCTGAGTGTACAAATAACTAACGATGGATACTGTATTCTTGGGTCTTACAGCATTCCCCCTCAATTTGCTGAGTAAAAGCATTAAAAACTTATAGGGAGTGAGGCTGTAGCAATCCCAATTCATGTTGAAGCATGCGGAATCTTGTTGTGTCGAAAGGCTTGGTGAAGATGTCAGCTAACAGGATATCTGTATGGACCTTTTCGAGCCGGACATCCTTGTTCTCAACATGATTCCTAATGAAGTGATGCTTCATGTGAATATGCTTGGTGCGAGAGTACAATACAGGGTTGTGAGTGATAGCAATTGCACTCATGCTATCGCACATAATCGGCATTTCTTTGGCTTCAATTTCATAATCTGACAGCTATTATTGCATCCAAAGGATCTACATACAGCAACTACCAGCAGCATATTATTCTGATTCAGCCGTGGAAAGCGAGTTTGCCAATTGTTTCTTGCTAAACCAAGACACAAGTCTAGGTCCAAGAAAGTGACAAGTACCGCTTGTACTCTTCCTGTAACACCCCCAAGATATTCGAGGAGAATTACAGCGCCGTGGACCCCTACATGGGACCCACCAGGCTAACACAAGAAAACACCACTCGACTAACCGCCTCGGTTAGCAAGGAAACAATTGTTAACAATAAGAACATAAAACAACACGTCCGGTACAACCGGCATAAATAACATCAACCGACAAATACAGTAACTCCAACGAATACCAATCACAATCTGAAAGGAAAAGCCTAAGTACTCGCGAGTACAATCTATAAGTTTACAATTTGGAAAACATCCACATCAAAAGAGACAGTAAGAAATAACAAGACTCGATTGCACATGTCAACAACCTTGGCGACATCCTCGTACCATCCAGTAGCCCGCTCAATGCATTTGAACATAACACGAAATCCATAACAAGAATTTCCCGACAACGGGTCCCAGAGGGGTTAGCAATTACGCTAGTACAAGTAATCAAGGCAAACCAATCGCTTACACATTTCATAGTACATGCACCAATATCATTTCGAAAACCAAAACAAGACATGTCTTTTCCGAAAATAAACAGTAAACAATTAGCCTTGAGAACAGGGCGGCAGATACATTCTCACTCGGGGCCTCACAGGACCCTAACGAGTTGGCTACAATTACGAAAAACAAAACCACGCACACGCTAAGCCGTGAGAACAGGCGGCGGATACATTCTCACTCGAGGCCTTGCAAGGACCCTAACGAGTTGGCTAGCGGTACGAAACTCGTGAAATCCAGGGCGGCAGATAGATTTCCCTCCTTGACCCCGTCAGCCAACACAAGGTGAGTTACAAACAAGTAATATACATCACCATTTCATGTTAAGCTTAAAGGTTTCCAAAAATACTTGCCTTGAATTATTGACGACGCAACGAACGGAAAGGAAAGTCACCGACGAACGCTAGGAACCAACGAGACCGAACCTAACGATTCGAAGAATACAATCACAACCACTTCTAAACGATTATGGAAATGGAATACTCCGGAAACCCGCCTACGATTCATGTATATTCGTATATAAACAACAACGAGGGCGGACCACAACCGAACCCTCTCGATTCCGTAAAAATCACGAAATATACCATGAATCCGTAGGGAAACTAAGAATACCAACAAGAATAATCATATTCATCATGAATCCATCAACGAAACGGAAAGAATCGGACAAAACCCCAAAATCCCCAATTATCCAAAAAGGTAGGGTTTCAAGAGATATTACCTTGAGTGATTCAAGTATTTAGATTCGTAGAACACGCGTTGGATTGATTGTCCGGCTTCACAACCGAAGAAGAATGATGAAAATCAACCCTCCAAATGATAATGATGAGAAGCTCTCCTCCTCTCTTACTCTCTCTCGCGTCTAAGGAAAAAGAAGAAGGAAATGAGCCGTTCACGCTCAAAACGACACATTTATAGTGTAACACGGCAGAACCTATCGGCCCGGCTATCGGCCGATAGGCCAACCGATACCCATACGGAATGCCGGCAGAGAGCCTATCGACCCCCTATCGGCCGAAAGGCTCTGGAAGTGATCGGCCAAAATCGAACGACCATAACTCTCTCGTCCGACTCCGATTGACTCACCGCTTGAACCATTGGAAAGGTAACTCGATGTTCTATAATATTGCAAGATTTATAATTTTTGGAGTTACCAAAAATTAATGGTGATCTAACAAAGACGAACTCATACTTAGAAAAGTCGTTTAGTAATCCCTGAATTCAACAAAACGACACCGAAACCGTACGAATACGAACCGAAGATACGGTTACGAAGTACTCACAAAGACGAATCTAAGAGCTAGTAGGACACACAATTCCGACCACCCGAAGGCTCGAATTCGACAACGGAAGGTAATTACCCCAAACTTTGGGAAATTACGAAAATGACCCAAATGCCCGAAAATCACCATACGTCAACGAATAATCAAACCGAAGTTCACGACACGCCTAACAAAGTTAAACGGACTTGCGGGAAACTCGAAGCAGCGATTTGACGAGATTCGCAAGAATCGAACTCAAGTGCGGAAAAGTCGCTAAAAGCACAGAACTCAACAAAACAACACCGAAACGAACTCGGATGACAAAAGTGCAGAATTAATCATTCTCGGAATGACGAAACGGTCATGAGCGAGCCGTCAAAACGGACTCCGTCCAAAAGAAATTCACCAAAAATCGAAAATTGCGGATATTACATTCTACCCTCCTTAAAGAAGTTTCGTCCCGAAACTTAAAATAAGTAGGAGAAGCAATATCCCTTGCCGAGAAAACTCGACGAGATACACAAAACCGAAAACTCGCGCCCGACGGCGAAACACCGCAAGGAACGCAAAGAGACATACGGCGAGAAAATACGCTCTAGGGCGACTAACGCAACGTCACCGGTAGAGACATAATAAAATCAACGAGTGACAAGCGTCATCAAATAGACAATACAATCGAGTCGATTATCCGAACAATCACAAAACTCAACGAACGAAAATCAATATGATTGACCAACCCAACGGTTCACCAATCAAATGCGAGCCAAACGCGGAATAAATACGAATTCCACCGCCCAAGGGTTGGAAGATCGAAAACGAGACTAATTTCCCAAACTTAAGGAAATTACGAAGGAGCCTGAACGCTCAACAATCACGAAACGAGAACAAAAACCGAACAAACAAACGATTGAGACAACAAAAATCGAACAATCATGTCCGAAACACGTAGGATAATAAAATTCAAACCACAACTCCCAGGATGACCTGGTGAGAACAGCAAGACGTGCATTCCCACAATATCCACAGAAAGGGAATAGCGATTGAAAAGCCACAACGAGCGAGTTATTCCAAAACAATACCACCCTCGTCCGATTAACAAAAGCAAGGGATATGGAAAGTTCGAAATGTTAACGAGCATAAACGAGTTGGCCAGTCGAAAATACGAAGTTCCAAATCCGATCCACTTCAATAAAAGAACTAGTAGGACCAAAAGATGTTACTTCGAACAAGGTTCACAAGAATCGAATCGAACTCGGAAAAGTCACAGCGATAACCAGATCGACCCAAAACAAGATCACAGCTCGTTCGAATGATGAACCCGAAATACAAAACAAGTTCAGACAGTATCAACGAACACGAGCGAATCGATAGACTGGAGAAAGAGAAAATATAGAAGTCAAAATAGTACGGCTATTACCTTTGACCTCGCCCCCGAAACTCACCACAACGGAACCAAGGTAACAATACAACAAGCAACCGACACAATGTGGAACAATCACCGATGCACACAATCATACCAACCCGATCTCTAACAGCTCGCATATATGCGATAACGCATAAACCGCTACGAGGCGACAACATCCAATACCGGCCTCACACACCTCTCAGAGGCTAACTCGACACCTGTGTGGCGAACGACTCAACGCTAACACCACCAATTCAACAACCCCTCGTTGGTTAATACCCTAACGAGAGCACGGACATCACACATATATTCCCGGACCACAAATAGGAATGATAGGTTTTGAAAACGAAAACCATCTTTTGAAAATAACTTGCAAGCACCAGTTGATCTTGAGTATCATATATCAAAAAAATAGTACAAACGTCGTCATCGAGACTTAAAAAAAATCATCTTGCGTTTGAAAAAAAAAAAGAAATGAAGACACCTTTCGTTAAATTAAAACTTTTCAGCTGTTTTCGACCTTCGGGTCTAAGCGAATGCGTTTCTAAATCATTAGAAATATCTCAAAATATTTTGATCCTCAAAGTAGGATAATTTTGAAACATAGCGTGGTACTAGTAGGCATCTTGAGAGCACTGTGAGAAAATAATTCATTTTAAAAGTACGTCTCGAGGTTTATTTTCTAAGATACTCAAGGTTTTTCAGAAGTACAATATGCCAAAATGCCCAAAATCCGCACGTATCAACATTCACTTAAACACATCATATCACACGCATTAAATCGCTCAAAATTACGACAATGATATATACAATCCTCAGGATATGTTTAACAACATCGTTAAAACAACAATCAGTTTATCAAAACTGGATGGAAAACGATATCAAGAACAAAACTCCAAAAAGTCAACTCTAGGGATTCAAGAAAATACCTAGATTCGGCGAAGAACAATGGATTAGATGATGTTAAAAATCATCTAGGATACTCCAAAACACCTTTGGATGGAAGAAAAATCAGCCTAGATGTGAAACCGAGTCGCTACGCTCAAACTCATAGAGGAAGAAGAAGAAATGAAGAAAAGAAAAAAAAAATGCAACTTCTAGACTGGTGTCCAGTATTTATACTGGACACAATTAGCGTGCGCTAATCATTAAGGTTAGCGTGCGCTATCACGGCACCAAACAAAACTCCCGACCAAAAATACACTGTTAGCGTGCGCTAACCCCAAGTGTTAGCGTGCGCTAACGAGAACTTCAGACCCAGTCCGGTAGCCCCTGGACTGCCCTGAACTACCGTGTAGCGTGCGCTATCCTCCCCTTAGCGTGCTACTAACGCACTCTTGCGCGCGCTAGCCGCAAAGCGTAGCGTGCGCCGATGACCAACAGAGACAACAACAGAACATATCGTAAAGATTACATGCCGTAAACCTTTCTCACACAGTTTACCGTGCTAAGCACAATTTCCACGTCATTTCAAAAATGCTAAAAAGACCAATGACGGTAATATTTTCCAAAACTCACAAAAATCATTTGTCAAACCATCATGAAATATTCAAGGCCAAAATGCCAAAACTTGATTCAAGGAATCGGTTTTACGAAATAAAACTCGGTTGCAAAATACCGAAAGCCGTTTGAAAGAACTCACGCAATGGATAAAATACGGTACGAAAATACATCAAGAAGGATTTACACTCCTCGTATAAACCAAATACGAGAGTCTAATAAACACATATCGTGAAATCAAAATCCACGAAGGATTCCATCATTTAACGACTAATCATACAAATAACTCGTGTCACACGAGGCACAACACAAGGAAGGAGTTTAACATCCATAGGTCGCACGTAAGTGACGACCACCTCGATACTAATCACGACCAATGATCTCAAACGACGCGTCGCGATGCGACTAAGTCGACAAAAATCCGTTAAGACAAAACTCGACAAACACAACATGATTCGACACTAGGTTTCCCAGCTAATCGATTTTAAAATCGTATACTCTAGTCATTCGAAAATAAAACCGTAAGTTAAAAATCGCTTTCAAGACCCTTTTAAACACGACAAGGGCTTAACAATGGTAGCATTTTATAAAATGTCCTAAAACGCTTTTAAACATGACCTTTAAAAACGACACAAGGTTTTATTTGAAAATACAAGGCTGGCTCGCCCAAATTCATGTCACTTTCAAAACCCACAATACGATCAAGTCTAAGAAATTTTCAAGCATGCACGCCGCATGTATTATTATTAATAGAAACACATTGGTTGTAAATAATAATAATTAGCCAAGTACCAACAATTCCCGGACACACTCATATACGACATTCAAAATCACCGATTCAAAAGCGCAACTCGGAAATACTAATTCCAAGCATATGTCAAACTATCTCTCCAAGTTTAACAAACGTAACCAAAGATCACCGATTTGGACATATGTCGAAACCAAACTACGTGAGTTTCTCAACTCATCGGTACATTCGGCTCAACATACATTTAGTATATCGCAATTACCAAACACATATTTCATCACACAGCAAAAGACTAGAGAGTCAAGCCCTCTCACAATATACCACGGAGCAAAACTCGGATCTTTCGATCACCAACGATCCCACCAACGCTAGGAAGTTTAGCTATGGAAAGCTCAAAAGCGACAAACGGTCAAGCCCGAACGGCGCACATACTCCGAGAGAGACAAAGGATCGCGCAATACTAGAATCAAAAGTACACGAACCGGATGGATCGAAAACAACTCGACAATAAGTACGAGAGAGGCAATCACGGTTCAAGAAGTGGAATTTCAATACGAGAAAACAAGAGAATCGAGTAAGGAAAACTTACGAGCACCGGATGTACCGAGATGCGGCGGTGTGACAATGTGCAAAGCAGAACACAACTAGACCCAAATAACAAACAAGCCAAGGTATCCATAAACCTAGAGCTCCGATACCAATTCAGTAACACCACCAAGATATTCGAGGAGAATTACAGCGCCGTGGACCCCTACATGGGACCCACCAGGCTAACACAAGAAAACACCACTCGACTAACCGCCTCGGTTAGCAAGGAAACAATTGTTAACAATAAGAACATAAAACAACACGTCCGGTACAACCGGCATAAATAACATCAACCGACAAATACACGACCTCCAACGAATACCAATCACAATCTGAAAGGAAAAGCCTAAGTACTCGCGAGTACAATCTATAAGTTTACAATTTGGAAAACATCCACATCAAAAGAGACAGTAAGAAATAACAAGACTCGATTGCACATGTCAACAACCTTGGCCGACATCCTCGTACCATCCCAGCGCCCGCTCGTCTGGCTGAACATAACCTGAAATCCATAACAAGAATTTCCCCGACAACGGGTCCCCAGAGGGGTTAGCAATTACGCTAGTACAAGTAATCAAGGCAAACCAATCGCTTACACATTTCATAGTACATGCACCAATATCATTTCGAAAACCAAAACAAGACATGTCTTTTCCGGAAAATAAACAGTCAAACAATTAGCCTTGAGAACAGGGCGGCAGCATACATTCTCACTCGGGGCCTCACAGGGACCCTAACGAGTTGGCTACAATTACAGAAAAACAAAACCACGCACACGCTAAGCCGTGAGAACAGGGCGGCAAGATACATTCTCACTCGAGGCCTTGCAAGGACCCTAACGAGTTGGCTAGCGGTACGAAACTCGTGAAATCCAGCGGCGGATAGATTTCCCTCCTTGACCCCGTCGGGCCAACACAAGGTGAGTTACAAACAAGTAATATACATCACCATTTCATGTTAAGCTTAAAGGTTTCCAAAAATACTTGCCTTGAATTATTGGCGACGCGAACGGAAAGGAAAGTCACCGACGAACGCTAGGAACCAACGAGACCGAACCTAACGATTCGAAGAATACAATCACAACCACTTCTAAACGATTATGGAAATGGAATACTCCTGAAACCCGCCTACGATTCATGTATATTCGTATATAAACAACAACGAGGGCGGACCACAACCGAACCCTCTCGATTCCGTAAAAATCACGAAATATACCATGAATCCGTAGGAAACTAAGAATACCAACAAGAATAATCATATTCATCATGAATCCATCAACGAAACGGAAAGAATCGACAAAACCCCAAAATCCCCAATTATCCAAAAAGGTAGGGTTTCAAGAGATATTACCTTGAGTGATTCAAGTATTTAGATTCGTAGAACACGCGTTGGATTGATTGTCCGGCTTCACAACCGAAGAAGAATGATGAAAATCAACCCTCCAAATGATAATGATGAGAAGCTCTCCTCCTCTCTTACTCTCTCTCGCGTCTAAGGAAAAAGAAGAAGGAAATGAGTCGCTCACGCTCAAAACGACACATTTATAGTGTAACACGTAGAACCTATCGGCCAGCCTATCGGCCGATAGGCCAACCGATACCCATACGGAATGCCGGTGAGAGCCTATCGACCCCCTATCGGCCGAAAGGCTCTGGAAGTGATCGGCCAAAATCAAACGACCATAACTCTCGTCCGGACTCCGATTGACTCACCGTTTGAACCATTGGAAAGCTAACTCGATGTTCTATAATATTGCAAAGATTTATAATTTTTGGAGTTACCAAAAATTAATGCTGATCTAACAAAGACGAACTCATACTTAGAAAAGTCGTTTAGTAATCCTGAATTCAACAAAACGACACCGAAACCCGAACCTGAATACGAACCGAAGATACGGTTACGAAGTACTCACAAAGACGAATCTAAGAGCTAGTAGGACACACAATTCCGACCACCCGAAGGCTCGAAATTCGACAACGGAAGGTAATTACCCCAAACTTTGGGAAATTACGAAAATGGCCCAAATGCCCGAAAATCACCGATAATCAAACCGAAGTTCACGACACGTCTAACAAAGTTAAACGGACTTGCGGGAAACTCGAAACAGCAGTTTCGGACGAGATTCGCAAGAATCGAACTCAAGTGCGGAAAAGTCGCTAAAAAGCACAGAACTCAACAAAACAACACCGAAACGAACTCGGATGACAAAAAGTGCAGAATTAATCATTCTCAGAATGACGAAACGGTCATGAGAGAGCCATCAAAACGGACTCCGGCCGAAAAAAGAAATTCACCAAAAATCGAAAATTGCGGATATTACACTTCCTATCTAGCTTGCAACCTCCGATATCCGAGTCGCTGTAGCCAACTAAATCGAATCCACCTTCTTTAGGATACCACAATCCTACATCGACTGTTCCTTTGACGTATTTCAGGATTCGTTTAGCTATTGCGAAGAGTGATTCTTTTGGTGAAAATTGATATCGCGCACACACTCCCACAACGAACTGGATATCGGGCCTGCTAGCCGTTAGGTACAGGAGTGAGCCAATAAGCTTCCTATAGAGTGATTGATCAACCGGCTTTCCAGCTTCATCAGCACTAATTTGCACGGAAGTGCTCATGGGGGTTGATGATGATTTGGAAGTATTCATTCCAAATTTGTTGCGAAGCTCCTTGCTGTATTTTTCCTGGTTGTTGAAAATGCCTGTAGGCAATTGCTTTACCTGCAAACCGAGGAAATAACTAAGTTCTCCCATCATACTCCTTTCAAATTTACTTTGCATGAGATTGGAGAACCTTTGACATAAAGCAAGGTTAGTTGAACCAAATATTATATCATCTACATAGATTTGAACCATCAGGAGGTCATCACCTTACTGTATTTTGAACAAGGTCTTGTCCATAGCACCTTTCTCGAGTCCATTATCAGTTAGATACTGGGAAAGAGTCTCATACCATGCTCTAGGGGCTTGCTTTAGTCCATACAGTGCTTTTCTTAGCCTGTATACTAAGTCTTCGCCTTCTGTATTGACAAACCCTGGTGGTTGTTCAACATATACTTCTTCTACAAGGTCTCCATTTAGGAATGCACTTTTGATGTCCATTTGGTATATAATGAAGCTCTTATGGGCGGCAAAGGCTAAAAATATCCTAATGATTCTAGTCTGGCTACAGGAGCAAATGTCTCATCGTATTCTATGCCTTCTTCCTGTTTGTATCCTTGAGCGACTAGTCGGGATTTATTCCTGGTAATGAGTCCATTTCTATCCTTCTTGTTTCTAAATACCTATTTGGTTCCAATTACTGATTGATGCGAAGGTCTCGGTACAAGATACCATACGCTGTTTCTTTCGAAACCGTTAAGCTCTTCTTCCATAGATGTGATCCAATGAGAGTTGTTGAGAGATTCTTTGGTAGAAACAGGTTCGGATTGGGCTAAGAATACAGCAATAATGCACATATTAAGTCTTCTAAGCTCGGATTGAGATTTCCATTCAGGAAATGGAGATATCTCTGACTCGAGGTCTTCTTACGCACATAGTACACTTCCATGTGTACTCTGTATTCTCCTACGGGTAGAAACACCAGCATCAATGTTTCCAATGATCAGCTCTTGCGGGTGATCTCTAAACCATCTTCTGTCGGGTTCAAATTCGGGGTCCCATACTGTATCTTGAGTTTTTGTAGTTTCGGCTTCAGCTTGTACAGCATCGACTTCATCTACGTCAGTTCTTATAGGTGCGGGGTTGATTTCTCGATCAACGACAGGTTCGATAGGAGTTGGTGGATCTATGATGTAAAGTTGTTGGATGTTTTGAGAAAGGTCTTCGACTCCTATAGGATCATGGTGGAGTTCATCGAACACTACGTGAACTGATTCCTCAATTGTTAGCTTCCTTTTATTGAAGATCCTGTAAGCTTTGCTAACATAGGAATATCCTACGAATATCCCTTCATCCGATTTCTCATCGAAGGTTCTAAGCTGATCCTTACCGTTGTTCAAAACGTAACACCTGCATCCAAAAATGTGAAAGTACGAAACTAACAAAGTTTTGTTGTTCCATACCTCGTATGTTGTTTTTTTGTGATGCTTGTTGATGATACAACAGTTTTGTGTATAGGACGCTGTATTGGTGGCTTCACCCCAGAAACGTTGTGGAAATTTGCTTGTGGCAATCATTGTCCTTGTTTTATTAAGCGTCCTGTTCTTTCGCTCGACAACACCATTTTGTTGAGGTGTTCGGACAGCTGAGTATTCGTGCTGTATCCCATTTTCCAAACAGTACTGCTCAATAAATCGGTTAGTAAATTCTGTACCTCTGTCGAAATGAA
Source organism: Orobanche coerulescens (assembly GCA_033398695.1). Lineage (NCBI taxonomy): Eukaryota > Viridiplantae > Streptophyta > Magnoliopsida > Lamiales > Orobanchaceae > Orobanche > Orobanche coerulescens. The sequence goes on along the minus strand of CM065818.1, from coordinate 78,861,753 downwards.
TGGACATGATACTCGACCCTTTTTCATTTTGAAGCTTTCTCAGGTGCTTGGGCAGCTTTGAGTTTGTTTCCTTCTTCTTGCTTAGGAAAATTGTCCAAGCATACCTGGAATAATCATCAACAATAATGAGAAAGTATTTCTTACCTCCCAAACTTACTGGGTCTACAGGACCATAGAGATCCATATGTAGTATTTCCAAAACTCTATGGGTTGAAAGGTAGGATTTGCTTTACATGGTGGACTTGATTTGCTTGCCTTTCTGACAGGGTCCACAAATGGTGTCTTTCTGGAATGAAACGTTTGGCAATCCTCTAACCATTCCCTGTCTACAGAGTTTGTTGATAGTCTTGAAGTTGACGTGTGACATCCTTTTGTGCCATAGCCAGCTTAGATCTGCAGTGCCTTTGGCAACAAAACAAGGAATTGTGGAGCTCATAGGCATCCAGTCATCAATATACATATTACCTGATCTGCTTCCTGTGAGCACAACTTCTTTGGTTAGGATGTTCTTGACTCTACAGTGATCTATATAGGACTTCACCGAGAACTGTTTGTCACAGAACTGGCTAATACTAAGTAGATTGTACTGTAAGCCTTCAACATAAGCTACATCGGTGACTTTGAATTTTCCTACAAGTAGGGTTCATTTCCCTCTTGTTCTTCCTTTAGATTTATCACCGAAGCGCACTTTTGAACTGCGACCTTCTACGAAATCTGATAACTTGCTTTTATCTCCTATCATATGCCGGGATCCGCTGTCGAAGTACCAAATGTTCTCCTCTAAAATGTCCTGTAGCAAACAAATTAGGTAGATTTAGGTCCCCTTTGATTTTTGGGTCCATGGATGTTAGTGCCTTTAGGTACCCAGATATTCTTGACAGCAATATGTTTACTGTAGGATGGTTTAGGTCCATAGTTGCGATTTCTACGTAGGGCATATACGTAGTTGCTATAACCATGATAATTATTATGCATGTAAAATTCAGGGTTATTATTAGTCTAGTACAAATGCCGTATTGGAGGTGGAGCCATTTTCTTCGGCCTAACAGCTTGCCTTCTGGGTCTCCAGTTGGATTCCCAATGCTGTTGTTGATACTGTGCAGAAACTTGCTATCGAGAGAAATGACGGGGCTCCTGTATCCAATACCTAGGCGTGCTGTATTGAAAGTACTGTCGTGCGGGCCTTTGATATTTGGATACAGGCTTCCTTCTGAACGGCTGTTGGCGTTGTTGATATGCTCGAGGAGCATCCTGTTGAATACGCCTTACAGGTCTAAATGGCTTGTGATTCCGCTGTCTGGAATAGGACTGAGGTGGCGGAATGGCAGCTTTTGCTGTTCGCGGTGCGACGGGTTCCTTCACAGGACTTGGAACTTCTTCCGATACAGGAATGGGTTCCACACCCCTGACGAACACAGTACTAGTTTTGCCTTTATTGGAAAATGAGCTGTATCCTAAGCCACTTTGATCATGAGCATGTTGCCCAGTGCTTAGAATTTCTTCCATTCTTTTGGATGATTTCTCGAAAGATTTCAAAATGGTCTCAAGTTTTCCTTCTCGTTTTTCGAGAGTTTTTACTTTGGCTTGAAGCAAAACAAAATCATTTGTATTACTTTCACTATGAGATTTAGTCTCACTTAGTTCATGAGCAAGTTGATGATTGCTCTCCATGAGTTTTTCATACTCGACTTTGCTGTTTTCACAATCAATAGACATATTTTTGTAATTTACTTTCAGCAAGTCGTTTTCTTCTTTCAACTCTAAGTTAGAAAGTTGGAGCTGCATATTTTCATTTTTCAATGTCTCATGGGCCGTTTGAATGTTCTTAAACTCATTCATCATGTTTGCAAAAGTATGAGATGCATTAGTGGGAATAGCTGAGGTTGAGCTTACCTCATCATCGATATCTTCATCTTCCGTAATGTCCTTGGCCATAAAGCACATATAGGCTGTATCTTCGAAATCATCATCAGATGAATCACTGTCAGTGACTACTTGAAGATATTCTTTAGATTTGGATGGTGCAGGGGAGGCTTCTGATTCACCAATCAGGGCCTTGAGCTTCTTTTTCCAAGCACGTCTTCTTTCATCCTTTTCTTGTTGCTCGGATTCCGGCAATCTTTGAACTTTGGGATGAGGACATTTATTTGTATAATGCCCTAGTTTCCTGTAGTTATAATACAGGTCAGCATCATCAGAGGAAGTTTCAGTACTTACCTTGTGTACAGGCTTGGGCCTGTATGGAGTCTTTCCCGACTGCTTGATAAACTTCTTGAACTTATGCATGAGGAGAGCCATTTCGTCTTGCGACAGGATATCTTCGTCGCTGTCAGCATTCTTATGAATGGGCTTTGATGAGCTCGGCATGCTGTGTCTTCGGTTAGATACAACGGCTAAGGCTGTAGTCCTGGCGGGAGATTCTTCAGCTTTTTCTCTCCTGTCTATATCGTACTCAAATGCTTCAAGGTCAGAAAAGATATCAAAAGTGGATATTTCACTAAGATTGCACAACACACGCATAGCTGTGGTCTTAATCTCCCATCGGGCAGGGAGAGATCTGAAAAGCTTTAGGTTTTTCTCCCTTTGGGTATAAATCTTGCCTAATGCTTCAAGTTCACCAACAATGCCAGTGAATCTGAGGTCAAGTTCCTCAAGTGTTTCAGTTGGTTTCATTTCAAAAGATTCAAATTGCTGAGTTAATTTTGAAATCTTGTTTTCTTTTGAGAGCTCAGTTCCCTCACAAATTAACTTGAGTTTATCCCAGATATCCTTGGCTGATTTACAGCTCTTTACCTTAGAGAATGTGCCTTTGTCAAGAGTGACAAATAGCGCATTCTTCGCGACATTGTCGAGGTTGGTGCGCTTTCTTTCGTCAGAAGTCCATTGTTCACGATCTTTTTCAAGCATCTCTACATGAGCCTGGCCTTCAATCCTTGGGTCCGGATTTACCTTCATAATCTTTATGGGGCCATCCTGTATGACAAAAATCATCTCTTCGTGCATTGCTGTAAGATGAGCCTCCATCCTAATTCTCCAATCATCAAATTCGTTAATAGAAAACATAGGAAATTTATTGATTAATGATGAATCCATATGAGAATATAGGGAATAAAAAGACTGTTTTACAAAAATAAGTGATTTAAGGATCTGATTCAATCAAAAGTACGACTGATTCTTTTTAGAATCAACCGCTCCGATACCACTTGTTGGTCACTAAGTATACAGGATACATCTTGGAAATTGTTTTAAACAACAAGCTGTATGGTTTTCAAATATGAGTGCATAGCGGAAGCCTTGTTAAGAGAAGTTGCTGTAAATACAGCAACTAGATATGAAGTGTATACTTAAAGACAATCACAAATATTAAAACATTAAATGCAGATGGTAAAAGACACGGTGATTAAAGTGGTTCGAGGTAAACCCCTCTACTTCCACTGGTCCTCCACATAGGAGTGAAAATATTTATTATAAATACTACATACACAACTACGTATTTATAATCAAACCTAATCAATATATCGTTCACACAGATTGATATAATGATCTTAGCCTTCAACCGTTCACATAGATTGGTTTAAGCTTTCACTTGATTGGCTTCTTCACACACAGTTTCGAAGCTTCGTCTCTTCAATGCAAGTCCGTCACACATAGTTCGGGTATAGCAATGTTTCTCAGTCCACACAGGGCTGATGGGTTTTGTTCAAGGGTAGAACAATGATTGAACAACAACTTTGACTTTCTGAGCTTTTAGCTGATGATATGTTGAGCACTATATACCTCTCTTCTTTCAGAATAGCAGAATGCCTTGGGAGGTATGTTTGCTTAGATGTATATGATGATAACTTTGTTGTAGTTGATTTCATGTACTTCGATCTTCAAGGACTGGGATATATATAGCCTTCTGAAATATATCCGTTGATATAAATCCATTGAGCAAGATTCCGTTCCAATTGGATGATGTGTTTAAATAAAACACGATCCGGATTTTGCGCTAGATTGAAGATCTCTGACGACTTGATATTTAAATACTTTATCCTTTAGTATTTAAATATATCTTCTCAAACGTGACTTTGACTTTCACAAATAACAAAGATTCATTCTTGTCCTGTTTGGATGCTGTATGGAATGATAGCTGTATTGTTGATTCGACACAGCTTCCATACTTAGTCTTATGAGACTCCTTTGCTGATAGATTCACTGTATGACGGGGCTACGAGAAGTCTTCGATACAGGTTGATACCTTTTGATCTGTATTTCGATACAGGGTTTGTTTATCCCGACAATTTCGATATAGGGATTGTTTATCCCAACACCGGCCTTCGTCCAGCCATGCCTGCCAATCACTTACGGCCGTAGACGATCACTTACGGCCGTAACTCGGCCAGGTGAGTCCATGCCCCAAGACGTGCGGCTATGACTCGGCCGTGGCCAATTCCGACAGCCCGCTTAGGCATTCGACAACGTTTCGGTTACACTAACACACCGGTTATGATTCAAAACAATAACGAGCAAATTACGAAACACAACGTACCGTTCATAACTAAAAACGAATCCCACATAAGTATAACGACACGAAATCACCGATACCAACCGACAAATAGTTCAAGGCAACCAGAATAAAAGTCTCGGGTAATACAATAAACACAAAAATCAATCATCGAGAAAAATAATATCGATACTCGGCAACCGAGAAATATCCGAAAAAATTCAAATTAACCGGAATAAAAATCTCAAGTATTTCATTCTCTCCCCTTAAATAAGTTTCGTCCCGAAACTTAAAATAGAGAGCGGCGGAATAATCAGGTAAAAATAACTACTTTCTCATCCCCAAAACATCACGAGCAAAGCGCGAATGCAAGGTTTTAGAAATACAATGAACTGGCCTCGCAAGTATCTGGTACGTGAGTCGAGGCGATAAAATATATGTTAACATGAGAAGTCGAGGTGGCGGAGTATGAGTTTGGAGATAAAAGCTCCATGCGTTAAGGAAAATTACAAAACGGCTCAGACGTCTTGAAACCATGTTTCGAGCTCGACCAACCATATCCAAGTTCATAACACATTTGGAAAAGTTAATTGCATGTGTGGGAACAATAGTTTCGAACAAAATTTGCAAGGACCATGTTCGGATGTGAAAAGACAACAATAATCCACGGAGTTAAAGAAACAACTCTGAAATTCGTTCGGAGGACGGTTGGCTAAGTAGAACATGGTAGTTTAAAATTGTCGAGAGGATCGCAGATGAATTACCAACAATGAAAGTCACCCAACACCGAAAATACTAAGAAGAGTACGGGTAATATATTCCCCCATACTAAGAAGACATTTCGATCCCGAAACTTAGAACAACAAGAGTTAGAAACGTAAAGCAATGAAATGAAAAACGATCAATGTCACGATTGTTGGAAACAACAATGATTAGGACATAGTACAAAATCTTCATTCTTCCATGTTAGACTCTTCAGAAGGAGACATAGGGTTTCGGGACATTCTCCGGTCACTTGCTCTGCTAGCTAAAAGGGTAGCATTCTTTGCCAATTTGGAAACTATCTCACAATGTTTCTCCCGATGACCTTCACACCCGCACCGGTAACAAGTCAAGAGTGGAAAGGGACAATTTACACGAACATGTCCCTAACGGTTGCAGTTGAAGCACCCTTTCTTCTTACCGAGAGTCACCGATGCTGGTTTGGGGTTTCCAGCGCTCACCCCCGACTGCAAAACGACGCATTCAAATGACTTGGGGGTTTGGGAACCTTAGTCTCTTTACCGCCCAAAATTTTTCCAGATGTCCTCGGTCTCTTCGCTTCGTGTGTAGGCTCGATCACTTAGGAGATTTCATAGGATATCATTTGATCTTGATACTCCTTCACCGTAGCATGAATCGTTGTCGTACGAACCACCTCACCGCTTCCACTTCCATCATCACGTCTACATTCGCCAAGGCTCGTCATGCTAATATAGATAGATCCATTCAGCATTATCAAAAAAAATTAGTCGTACAGTATACCACAATTATCAACAAAAGGTTTAGTTAGCATCCTTAGATTAACGGTAATATCATAAAGCACAAAGTCTTCTGAAGTCAATTTCCAGTCCTTCGACTAGGACGATCATTATATGCATGCACTTAATGAAAACAAATTTTCGAAAAAGAGGGCGAGTCACGCTACGCCCGAAACTTGTAAATACTGTCCTTTATTTTGGAAGATGAAGTTTATACATCGACTTTAAAAATTATTTTCGAATAATGTATAAAAGGAATTCTTTTATGAATCGTGACTAATTTGAAATATTCCAAAAGTGTTGAGTTCCAAATACAACAATTTGAAAATCATTCCTCTTCTACCAAAATGCTTAATCGAAAGAACTTTTCACCGAGATACATGACCATTTGACATGACGACATTAAATCATGGGTTTTCACAATGTTAGAAAGTTTCGAAGCACCACTTTAAAATGTTTGTGATATTACAGCGCCGTGGGCCCCACGCCGGAACCCACCAGGCTAAATACCATTTTTAAAAATGCTCAAAACGCCAAAAAGGCTGATGACGGTAAAATTTTCAAATACTCACAAAAGTCATTTATAAAATATCAAATACCGTCATAAGAATACCGTCAAAACGTGCAAGACCAAAATGCCAAAACTCGGTTTAGGAAATCGGATTTATGAAATAAAATTCAGTTTGCAAGATACCAAAAGCCATTTCAAAATACTCACGGAGCGGATAAAATTAACACTCAAAGATTTATTCTAATGAAATGTAGAAACCGATAAATATGCTTGACTTCCGAAGCATACTACATAACCATTTTTACTCGGACCGTATACGCATGTTATATCCTAAAACAATTATATCACCAACAAGTTCCAAGCTTTGTTCACATTAAACACATTAGCACAATATAATCAAATACGTATATAAGGGGACTTAAGATCGGGAGACTTACCATCAAGGATTGCCTGAAGATGATGTCGAAACCACGACACTAATTACAACTCTGATGCGCGAGACTTACACAGGACATGGACTTGACCCAATGACCTAGGTTTTTCGCAAACCTAAGCTCTGATACCATAACTGTAACACCCCCAGAATTCGACCGGGAATGTCACATGCCGTAGACCCTTCTCACAAGGATCTACCAGGCTAAACTCCAAAAGATTACTCTATGATTGACCGACCGAGGTCAAAATAATTATAAAACAGACCGACAAGGACATTAAACAATTCAGAAACTAACGTAATTCACATCTCAACGACAATAATAAACTTAAACATAGAAAGGAATGACAACTCAATTTAATAAATGAAAACTACACCCACGCAAGGGTGAATACTCGACCGAAAGAGAAATACCGATCAAAATGAAACAAAAGAAAAGACTCCGACTCTTGTGTGATTAGCATCATTGTCCTCCATCTCCTTCCAAGCTAATCCTGTGACTGCTCCCGAGCTGCCAAATCCTGAGCGCATAACAGGCACCCACCCCCCGAAAACTCGGGGGTTAGCAAACTGGAATTTTTCTAGTGCAAGTATACAAGATATACGAAAAATATCAACACAAAACTCAACAGCCGCGAAGCCTTAACACAAACCATGCATTCCCATAATCAACACAGAAAAGCACTCGATTACAACAAGGTGAAAAATAATCACATAGCCATGTTCACTTTATGGATTATAACACTAATGAAACTTTAAATAAGCCCAACGAGTCAAAAGATCTAGTTTGAAAAACCCCTTTTTAAAAGGAAAATATTTTGATAAGATAGTTTGGAAATGTTGTTATTGACTCGGGCTGTCTTGGGGTTTTGAAAATCGAATGGGAATACTTTTAGAAAATAACTTCAAAAGCTCTCGGGTCCTTGACCAAGTATATGGAAAACAATTTACAAGAAAACCATTTCAACATTATTCGGGGTCCTCGACCAAATTTATAGAACACTATCACGAGCGAAATATTACAACATCTCATGGGATTCTCGACCCAATCCAAAGAATAACACCACAAGATCAAATATCTCAACATCCCACGGGGTCTTCGACCCAATACACAGAATAACACCACCAGATCAAATATCTCAACATCTCACGGGGTCCTCGACCCAATACACAGAATATCATCATGGCACAATCAAGGACACAACCTCTCATTTGACGAATCGTGCTCAAGACCCTTGATTAATTAACCCTCGGAGATCTCATCAAATATACTTGCTTAATTAACCCTGATACCAACGTTTAAAAGAAGTTGAAATAAACTTTCAGAAACACGAATTGCGGTCTATATCAAGACCAACATTTTAAAGCGGGTTGGAAGAAATTAGAATTACAAAAATTGTTCGGTAACGGGGTCTTATCTATCACTCGAATATCCATCTGTTAACAATAAGCCTGCCAGGCGCCTCCCTTGCACACCTGTGCACCGGCGTTCACTCCACTATGTTGGTCGCCTCTTGAACATGTCACCGCGCCGGCGCTCACTCCCGCAAGAGCCGCCCCTTGCTCACGCATTATGTAACACCAGCATTCACCAACCATATGGAGCCGCTCATTGCAGCATACACCAGGCCGAAGTACACACCCCGCCCTCAGAGGCTCCCGGATACGACGTCTCTCACAACAAGTATTCACATTGTTTCAAACATCAAGCACATAGTCAATCGTTGCAAAAATTATCAAATCAGTACACTAATTCACATAAATATCCGTCAGTCCTCAACCACACAAATAAATAACAACACGCACGTTATCAGTCAAGACTCAACACAATAAGCCTTCGGCAAAACCAACCAACGCTACGCATATATCCTTATATCGTAACTCAACCGAATACATAAACCTTACTATATTATCTCTATAAATATGGTTCGTACTTTAATCCAAGTTGAGTACGTCAACTAGTATTGGTGTTAATCACCTGACAATCACCGACATATGAATACGTATATCTATATACATGCATACCTACATATATATATATATATATATATATATATATATACATATATTTAACATATAAATATAAATATAAATATATATATATATATATAGGGAAGAGTTCAAATAGAAACTTTTACTTAGGTGTTAACTATGAACTGATTTGAGCCCTTTAATTTTTTCGATCAATGGTTAGAATTAATTAGTGATTAATAATTTAGTAAGAGCTTAATTTCTATGCGTAAGGGCATTAGTGTATTTGTATAAACATTTATATAGGGTGATTCACGGCTGATTGAGGCCATCTTAATTATCCTTTACACACTGTATTAAATGTGGAGATATTTATTTTCTCTCATAGTAGGTTATTAACGTTTAAATTAATTGCTTCACCCTTCTTAGTGGGATGCTTCAAATCTTCTTTTTTTAGGGACCGATGCTTGCTATCTTAAACTTAAATGTGTAGAAATTTGCTATCTTTAAAAAGAAAAACAATAAGCAATAATTAATATTTTAATAAGCAAAGCATAAACAAAATATAAGCAATGTATATATTAATAATATGTTAATAAGCAATACATAAATAACATATAAGCAATGTATATATCAATAATAAGCAATAACATATTATGTTAATAAGCATTACATAAATATTAATAAGCAATACATAAATAAAATATAAGCAATGCATATATCAATAATATGTTAATAAGAAATACATAAATAAAATATAAGCAATGTATATATCAATAATAAGCAATAACATATTATGTTAATAAGCAATACATAAATATTAATAAGCAATACATAAATAAAATATAAGTAATGTATATATCAATAATAAGCAATAACATTTTATTTTAATAAATAATATAAAAATAAAGAAAAAATATTAAGCAATGCGTAAACAACATGTTGGATACATACCATAACTAATACAATAAAAAAACAGCATCATGCGATTTAAATAAAAATACCTCAATTTCTAGTTGTACTCCTTGTATAGCGTTTCCACAAATCACGTTTGAAGAAATTATGGTAAGTTTGATGGTAACACAATTTGACATCCTTAACCTTGTTTGACTAATTTAGGTAATTTTCGGTCAAAGTTATATAGTCTTCCTTATTTTTGAAATAAATCTCATCCATCTATATTGATTCAATAAATGGTTAATATTGGTTCCTAGTTAATATATAGGGGATGGTTTTTATTATAACCCTTCCATATATATATATATATATATATATATATATATATATATATATATATATTTGTAGAGATAATTCACACACTTCGGCAACAATGATTTCACATAGTTATAATTTTTATATCAAGGTACTTGCCTTGGTAATCTCTCGCGAATACTCCAAAAATACGGTCGATTGGAAAAATCCAGAACTCTGATGACAACGACGATCGAAAAGGCTCAACACCAGATTTTTGTAGGGAAATCATCCTTAATATCCCATCATCAAATAAACAATCAATCACACGAGGAAAAACATTGTAAACCGACCGGATCCCCGTCTGCGGCATTTCCCCGGACACCTTGAAGGCTTCAACTAAGAACTCATATAAACGACGAATCGGTAATGGTAAAACCATTGAAAGATGATGAAAATGATAGAACACAACTTAATCTTCGATTATCCATCAGTAACCTGAGTTAATATGGTTCGAACGGATGATATCTATCAAGATCCTAAATTTCCCAAAGTTTAGATTTTAGGAAAAACTAATCGATGTTAGAAACTCAAGAATTTCGTGGATTGATAGTTGAACAACATATCATCGTGTCCTCCAAGCCCCAGCTGCGGAAAGGAAAGCAGAGAAATGAGAAAATGAGTGTAAACCCGTCTGCTCGATCATATTTATACTGCCCAGTGTGTGCCGATCACTTACGGCCGTAACCGGCACCATTACGGCCGTAACCAGCCTTCTTGAAAGTTCTGCCCAGCAGGTGCCGATCATTTACGGCCGTAGCCGATCACACCTTACGGCTGTAACCGGCCATCATCCAGCCATGCCTGACGATCACTTACGGCTGTATCCGATCACTTACAGCCGTAACCGGCCTTCGTCCAGCCATGCCTGACGATCACTTACGGCCGTAACTCGTCTAGGCGAGTCCATGCCCCAAGACGTGCGGCCGTGACTCGGCCGTGGCCAATTCCGACAGCCCAGTTAGGCATTCGACAACATTTCGATCACACTAACGCACCTGTTATGATTCAAAACAATAAAGAGCAAATTATGAAACACAACATACCGTTCATAACAGAAAAATGAATCCCACATAATTATAACGACACGAAATCACCGACACCAACCGATAAATAGTTTAAGGCAACCAGAATAAAAGTCTCGGGTATTACAATAAACACAAAAATCAATCATCGAGAAAATAATATCGATACTCGGCAACCGAGAAATATCCGGAAAAATTCAAATTAACCGGAACAAAAATCCCGGGTATTTCACAAGTGTTTAGAGTTAGAATGCTTAACTGATTCGCAAATCGATAAAACTTAATTTGGTATTAAGTTTAGATAAGGCTTGTATAACATGTACTTTGACATTGAGACTGCTTGTCTTCACTAAGGGTTAGTGAGAGCACAGGTTATAAGTATACTAATGTATTAGTATACTCGGACTCGACTCATCTCAATGCGATCATATAGATTTCACTCTAGGATATTCAATGACTGAATCGAAAGGTTGTAATAGGTATACGTGAACCTTTGACTTAAGGTTTTGATAGGATATGTGCTTGGGATATTAACTTAGTCACTAGAGTAGTTCGATCCCATCACCGGTTGGTGGGGTCAACCTCGAAGTACAACTTAGTGGGCAAGTAGCAGTCTCTACTCAATACCTGTAACACCCCAGAGCCATCTGGGAATATTACAGCGCCATGGGCCCCAAGACGGAACCCACTGTAATATCCGCAATTTCGAATTTCGGTAATTTTCTTTTTTTCGGAGGAAGTTCGTTTTGACAAATCTATCATGACCGTTTCGTCATTCCGAGAATGATTAATTCTGCACTTTTTGTCATCCGAGTTCGTTTCGGTGTCGTTTTGTTGAGTTCCGTGTCCTTAATCGACTTTTTCACGTGGGAGTTCGACTTTGTAAAGTCACCATTAATTCTTGGAAACTCCAAAAATTCTGAATCTTTGCAACATTATAGAGAATCAAGTTAGCTTTCCAATGGTTCAAACGGTGAGTCAATTGGAGTCCATACGAAGGAGTTATGGTCGAAATAGCAAAGACTGCACGGTGTGCCTTTTTGGTGTTGAAGGGGGCTGTACCGTGTGCCGCGGCACACTCAGGCTGTGCTGCAGCACTAAGCTGATTCCAAGGCGTTTTTGGTGGCCCTGGGCCGCGGCACACTTGTCCTGTGCCGCGGCACACGGGCTTTTTCTGCGTTTTTTTTAGCAGATTTGCGAGGAGAAAAACTTCATTTTTTCTCCTCTCTTCTTCCTCCTTCATCTTAGGCGATTGTGGGCGATTCTTGGGCGATTTGAGTGCTCCAAAACTTGTAGAGATCATCTACCTCAAGTCTTGTTGTAGATTTTCGACCTCTACTTGAATCCTTCATCCAAATCAAGGTATATTTCTTGATTATCCTTCAAGTTGACTTTTTGGAGAAATTGTTCTTGATTTCGTTTCTAATCCGATTTTGATACATCGATTGGTGTAGTATGATGTTATTAATCATGTTCTATGGGTTGTATATCCATATATCAAGTTTGTTTAACTCGATCGACGATTCGAGTGTTCTTGGGAATTATTGAACATTTAGTGATCGATTAAATGTCCCAATGAGTTTCCCTTCGATAGTTTGTTGGGATTTCCGTTGTTTTGGCCTTGATTCTCGTCGTAACCATGTGTTATTGTTACTTCCGGAGGTTTATAGGTGTCCGAGGATTCCGATGTTGAATTCCGTTTGGTGATTGGTGATTGATGATTCGTGTGGTGTTATTCTCGTAATACTCGTGGTGCTATCGCGTTCTTGATATTGTTCGGGGGTTCGGGGCTATTCGACCGCGTCCTATCCGTCGTCTCGTTGCGATTGTGATTTCGAGGCAAGTACCTTGCCCATACTTTTCTTATTTTGTGGATATGATGATCGGTGATCGTATTAGTGTGTTTGTTTGGTTGTTTGAAACGAAGTTTCAAAAGATTTTGGTTTGGCCTCGTTAAAGGCTTTCTTTCAAATGCGTGTGTGTTTTGTGAGCGGTGTGTTTTGGGAATTGATTATGATTTGATTATTTTGAACGTTGAAGGATTTGATGATGATACTCCTCTTGTTTAAAGTTATGGAATCGTGTATTCCGTATTTAATCTTGTTATTGTGTTTTGAAGAGTTTGATAATGGTGTCGAGTTAATGGCCATCTCTAGTGAGTATTCTTAATGAACTTACATTCTTATCATGTTAGTATTGCATGAGTAACGTGTGTGTGTGTATGCTCACTGCGGGTTAGATCCGACGGGGTCTCGGTAGGGCTCCACGAAGCTGTGGAACCGCGAGCTTGCTTTTAACCACTGTGGGTTAGATCCGACGGGGTCTCGGCAGGGATCCACGAAGCTGTGGGTCCGCGGTTAATTGTGGTGCATTTTACAAATGTGGTTTGATCATTGGCATTTCCGGAAATGAGTGCTTTTGAACGGTTTTCATGATTGCATGCATTGACTAAGTGTGTAAGAGGTAAGTTGTTCGTTTGGCCTACTTGGTTAGGATGGCTCTAGAGTATTTTGTTGTTTGTTTTAAATCCTTTATTTGTGGATTTTGATGTTGGGAGACGAACCTTGTGGTCGTTCTTGTGTACTGTGAGTTGATGAGATTTGGGGCTAAAATCCCAATGGTTTTGTAAAAGTCATTTTATGGATTGGGGCTAAAATCCCAACATTTTTGTAAAAGTCATTTTACGGATTTGGGGCTAAAATCCCAACGGTTTGGTAAAGGTGATTTTACGGAAAGTAAACTTTTGGGCGGTGACCCCTTTTGTCTTGTGGATTTTGAAAAGTAGGATTTGATAATCCTAAATGGTTTTCTATTAAAACTCTCGATGGCATTCTAAACCGTCTTATAAATTATTTCCATTGGTTTATGGTATTTCGATTTTGAAATGTTTTCTCAAACCCTTGCCTCGAGAAGTACTTTTCGTTTTGTTTGGATCTTTGAGGATTCCTAGTTATTGTTATTCGTGGAATGTGAATTGTATGGCTCGTATTTGCACTTTGTATTTGCACTAGCAAAACAGTGGAGTTTTGCTAACCCCCGAGTATTCGGGGGGTGGATGTCTATTTTTGCATTCAGGTTTTGGAGCATAACACAGGGTCGGCACGAAGGATGATGAAAGATGAACGATACTAATCACACGAGGATCCGTTGATGTCGTATTGGTCTAGTTGTATTTTCTTTTCCGCTGCAGTATATTTTCCCCGTTGTACGGGAGTTTATTGTACTTTGACCCCTGCGTGGGTATATGTTGTAATTGAGTTGTATATTTTATTGAAAGACCATATCGGTCTACTGAGTCATTTAGCCTTGAAGGCATTGTCGAGATGTTAAATGTTGTTACCAGCCTGGTAGATCTTCGAGGAGAGGGTCTACGGCGTGTAATATCCCTGAGTGGATTGGGGGTGTTACACCCACAAGGCTAAAAGAGATTTTTACAAACATTTCAAATACGCCTAAGCAGCGATGACGGTAATATCTTTTTTTTTTTAAAAAAAATATTCAAAGACTATGAAATCCATCAATACCGTCGTAAAATCTCATTTGAAAGTACAACGCTGAAATGCCAAAACAAATCAATCTAAAAGTATATGTTAAGCCATTGCTTATACGTACCGACAAAATAGTTTAGAAGATGATTTTCCAAAATGAACCCAAGTTCGTAAAATCCTAGCAACCCATTTTAAAAACACACTCGCAGCGGATATGGCAAGTAACTAAAAATACCTTTGCAGTGAAAAATGACAACTAGTCAAAGTACTCGATTCACAAACACACGCCATAGCCAGTATCCTCCGGGAAGCTCATCTATTCACGACCTCTACAAGCTCGATATCCCAAGAACCTAAAAATAAAGCCCACAACGGGGTCAGCCATAATATCCAACAATGATAACGATCACATCACATCAATAAATATATCAATGAAAATACTAAATAAGGATACTACCAATGTAATCTTACCGCTATAACTTTACCAACTCGTGATAATCCTTTCCAAAGTTCACACCTCGTATCCTCAACAACACAATAAACTCATACCCAAACATCTGTATTGTATCTCAAGCAATACCTAAGGTTCTCAAAACATTATAACTCACTGATACGAAATATACCAACTCTGACCAATTCAATCCATCGGATATCATTATCAACTCTAAACACGAAAATCGATTGTCCATCAAAGACAAATACCAAAAATGAAATACGGAATATACCTCAGGATACGCAATGCCACGACGAATCACGTCAGTCTAATCCGAGATCATATCAATACAACATACGGACATGGTCCTAACACAAGACCTACAAATGCATACTCACATGACAACGTCAATATGCTCACATCAATAAGAACGATGTATACTCATGGAAATCCGATGATCCAGCGCACATAGCATAGATAACAAGATGATCCTGATAGACCAACACGAGGTGGATAACCTATAATATACATATGCACAACAACAACACATGGTTAATCCGATGATCCAGCACACACAACATAGATCTCAAGATGATCCTAATAGATCAACACGAGGTGGATAACCGATAATATACATATGCACAACAACATATGGTTAATCTGATGATCCAGCGCACACAACATAGATCCCAAGATGATCCCGTCGGACCAACACGAGGTGTAAAACCCATCCAACGATCTAGCGCACACAGCATAGATACCCAAGATGATGCCGTCGGACCAGCACGAGGTGTACATACGACAACGATGCATAAATAAATGATAACAACAATACACAAATGCACGACAACAACAATACACGAATGTATCACAACATGATCGACACAAAATGACAAAAATGATTAGAGTATTTGCCCCGAGTCCTTTGAGAGCAATCTCGATGTCAAAAACCATCACCGATGATTATCCTCAATATTAGACGATCCAAAATATCACGGACGGTAGATAACTCATGTCTTTACCATAATGTATCCTCGATACCCAAGTATACCAATAACAAATGTAAATCATATACATTATGATTTAATTCACAAAATCAGAAAACAACGTACAATCCCAAATCTCCAGAGTTCACAATTAAATTCATTGCTATACGAATTATAAACGAATGAAACTGAAACCATTCATTAAATATTATAAATTGAGAAAGTAATAACTTGCCTCGATACCGATACGATGATAGTGAAGCTGTCACTAATTTCCTTGCTTTCGTCTACAAGCTCCTCGGACTTGACCATGTAATTCACGAACATCCTCGAATTCGACCGCAACAACCTATTGTAATAATCGATAAACAACAAGTTCGATAACAATCAGTAATCAATATAGCCAATAAATCAAATTCAACGGTTCAACGATACCTCGATCATATTCAGTACCAAATAATCCAAAGTAATAAATACGAACTCATATCCACAATACAAACCATAACTCGATAATCATAATTAACAATCAATATAACCGATCAACAAACCCAACGGTTCCGCAATATCCCGATTTAAACACAAATCTGAACAACCCAAATCAATCAATCAAGAACCCATAACCATAATACGATTCCACGATCCGATAATCATATCAACAATCAATTCAACCAATAACAAGGGTCTTAACATTCTCAATTCCAACTTCAATCTCAACTACAAATTAACAAGGTTCCTCTTGGTCATACTCGTAAGTTCACAGTTAAATAATACGACAGACATAATCGACAATCCGAACTATCCAAATAGTTCAACACCATTGATAATCATGTTCTAAGATTTACCATAATCTTTCCGGGTTCATCCAAATTATCATGATTCATATTTCATCAAGAACATACGAAATCAACTACTATAATCAACATAATATTGGTTTTAATTATCAAATCCATGTTTATAAAAAAACCCATTATATATCATATCAGATATTCCTCTTTGATATGATATATACCAAAAACACCAAGAGCATCATGATTCAATAATCTTGATCATAGCAAAGAACATATTGAAGACATATATCATCATATTTTTCAACATACAATTCACATAACCTGAAGAATCACAACAACACCACCATAACCATCATCATACGAAGAAAATATCAACAACAACATCAAAATCCGAAATTAAATAGAGGAGTTATCCAACATACTTCTTGAAGAAGAAACACAACAATCAAACACTTTAAGAAACATCAAGGATTCCAAACCTCAAGCTTTTAATCGAACTATCCAGGTCTCAACCAAGGTAGAAGGGTCTGGAGTAGGCTTAAAAGTGAAGAGGGACGAAGTTTGGGAGAAAGATATCTGTTTCTTCTCATGAATAAATGAAAGACTGATCCTTATTTTATAACCTGCACATATCATTACTTACGTTAACACCCAACACTAACATACGTAAGACCTACTAACGTATGCTACATGTCCTACATAGCATACATAATCAGCATCCAGAGCTCATTGCCTCATTTCGTTTGAAGCCTTACATACATAAGGCCCATGCCATAACGTATGTAATACATATGTTGACTTGCTCTAGTAATATACCCCTTTAACATACGTAATGTATAGTCCATAACGTACGTAATCCTCGACATTGACTCGCATGTCCACATCTGCGCCGAAAGTTGCTGACACCGGGCCCACTCGTCGATCATAGCTCGGACCCTACCTGATACGACCTTTATATACATTAACAAACCCACTTAACGCACGTAATCTCTGTGCACTTTACGCACGTTAACTATCCTTCTTAACGTACATAAGCCTTGTGCAATAGCATACGCTAAGTCCTTACTTTAGCGTACGTTAATTAGGCTATACTCAGCCAATTCCAACTGTTCTTGTCCATCGTCTCAACATATGGGATACGTATGCATGACATACTGAATACATATACTCATTCCAATAATATTCTCATACAATACGCCTGACACACAATATCTTCAAATGCAATTATCGACCAAGTGCGACAATTATACCAGTACATATGTCTCAGTCCTTCAAGTATTTCATCACTACTATACATATTCCACACTATGCAGTATAATTCGGATAAAATAACATTAAACGACTATAGTAGAAATTCAGGATATTACAATACCAAGATAGAATTCTTTCTCCTCTAAGTGAACAGGTAAGTGTCCTATGCGGTAGTGGAAAATGAGATCATAAGTTGTTGGCCAAAGCATTTAGAGATAGTTGTATTTGATACACGAGAGCTCGATAATCTCGATTTTCACTAATAAATGCATAGAGTCAAGTTACAATAGGGTTTGATATTATCGTGACTCTAAGACTTGATCCAGACATATGATTGAAGGGTTACATATATGGTATTCACAACGTAATGGTTTATGTAACGATCCCTATCATTTGTTCTCATTTGGGTCACAGTGTAGGCCATGGGACTAACTACGTGGTGCTAACACCCAATGGATCCTCCCAATGCTAACAGAGACGAACTTACGAGTCGCGGCCTAGGAATTGACAATGGATTATTTTTAACGTACTCGTTATTGGCAAATATTGGACATTAGATGTCAAATTCAATTTATTAGATTAATTAAATTGGTCTCATGAATTAATAAATTACGTGGCAATTAATTTTATTCATATTAATTCTTAGAAAAATTATATTTAATATCATTAATTAATTGGATTAATTAATTATATTAATATTAATGAACCAACACTAATTTTCTCGCTCTTGGCCGCCACCTACCTTCCTCACGTGATGGTGAATATCATTTCTTGTCTTACGGTGAGATTATATGTAATACCCGGTTGTAATTCATTCATTATCATTCAGTATTTATCAGTCTATAATTGCCACTCAGTAATTTTCACTCATTAATAATCACTCATCATTCATGGTTCATTCAATTGTGTTCATCTTTGGCATTTTGTAACCGTGTATCAGTTACCGATCATCATTCATCTCCGTTTGTGGATCGATACGAGAGTATCATCAATATCATCGAGAATATAGTCTCGTGTTGGAAGTATTTTCTATCACGTGTTATTCAACTCATTTTCAATCATACGAGTATTGTACGTCGGATTTTCACCGTTTGTAACGAGTAGACGGAATTGTCGGATTTTTGTCACCTCCAAGAGCGAGTTACGGCCGTAAGGATTGTCGGATATGGCCGTAACAGGCGTTGGGTGATTTCAGGTCAGTATGGACGAACGGGACTTACGGCCATAAGGATTTCGGCATACGGCCGTAAGTTGAGCATGTACGGCCGTAAGGCTTGGCCGGTTACGGTCGTACGTGTCCAGCAGGGTGCCCAGGCATTTTTTGGCCGAAGGCGAGTTACGGCCGTAAGAAGGGAGAATACGGCCGTAAGTGGTATTCGTAAATTTCAGGTTTTTTCGGACGAGAGGGACTTACGGCCGTAAGGGTTGCGGCATACGGCCGTAAGACAAGGAAGGTACGACCGTAAGGCTTGGCCGGATACGGCCGTACGTTACAGGCAAGGTGCCTGGTCATTTTCGACGAAGGGGGCTTACGCCCATAAGTTTGGCCGGATACCGCCGTATCGTATGAGTTATGCCCGTAAGGTGTGTGGGTACGGCCGTAACGATGTCGGTAGGTATTTTTAGACGAGGGCGAATTACGCCCGTAAGTCAGGAGCGGAAACGGCCGTAAGGCTGTCGGCAGGTTTTTAGACGAAGCCGAGTTACGGCCGTACGAGTTGGCCGGTTACGGCCGTAAGGCCGTTGACCTAGGATGTTACGGCCGTAAGAAGGCCGAGTTACGGCCGTAACTTCCGGCAGTTTATAAGGATCTTGGACGAGACTTTTCCTTATTTTTCTCATTTCCTTCATCTTGTCCGAGAGAGAGAGCTTGAGGGATAGATCTTTCTTCATCAATCACTTGAATACTTGGTGTTCATCATCTTCATTCGTTTGGGGAGCTTGGATAGTCGATCTAACACGTTTTCATCGGATCGAAGTGTTTGGATCTTCAAAGGTAATATTCGTCAACATCTTGGATTTCGATTTTGTATTGAGATATGATGTTTTAGCCATTAAAATCATGTTGTATGAGGTGATGTACGCATGATTATGGATATGTATGAATATTCATTGGATTATTGAAGGATTATTCAAGAACACTTTGAATATTAAGTTGGATTTGGGGGATTTCGATTATTGTTGTTGAAATCACGAATTTGGATATTCATTTCGGATTATTGATCGTATTGAAGATGTTTTGTTAGTTTAAAACACTTCTTGGGGATTTAATGTTTGTATAATTGAGGATTGATTGTTAACAATCGGACATTGGTCACAACGTGTTTGTTATAATGCCCCAATGAACTTGGTTTAGTCGTATCGACGTTTCGATGTTGGTTATCATCATGTTTGATTCGTATATTGAACGGGCTGTTCGAAATTGTGTTATTCAAGGTTGTTCGAGCGACCGACATCTCATTTAGGACGTTGTTCGTGGAAGGACATTCTTCATCGGTGTTGGGTAAGTTAATTCTTACTCGGTTAAAAGGACACTCATTCCTTTTTGTTGTTGTTCATTCATAATCATAATTCATTCATCATTGTATTAATCGTATTGAGACTTGTAATTGTCGAGTAATCACTTCATTCACAAGGAACGACGGTTCCAATCATTTCATTGAGCTATCAATCACTTCACTATTATTTTCATCTCGGTGAGTCGTTCTTGACTTTGTCGGATTATTATCCATTGATATTCATTATGGCCATTCTCGTTCATATGACCTTCTGAGTTCATATTGCGTGGCCGAGTGCGGATGTGTGGAATTTTTAGTCGAGCACGCGATGGTCATGTATTGGGATCGATACATTGGACTGTGCACACCGTAACAATTACCTCCGTGAGACTAATTAGGTACAAGGACGGGTGTTTTCGGTCACTCGTCTTGTACACTTGCACAGAACATTACGGGCGTACTATGATGCTCCTCTTCAGCGTAATTCATAATTAAGGATATTTCATAACTAAAGATATATCATGATTGTGTATTTTCACCCCTTGAGGATTGTTGTTCTGTGTAACTGACCCCAGTTGGGGATTTTGTTTTCAGGTCATGGCAAGGCAAAAGCAAGGGAATAGAACGTTGACGGCGAGGAGTCCCAGTGATACTAGTAGGGGTCCCCGATCTTTTCAGTCATTCATGTTGTTGTCATTTATTTTCCGCTGCAGATTTTCATTTGGATACTCCGTTTCATTCAGTGTTGTGTATTTTATCTTCATATAAAATATACTAGTATTCGGTATTGTCCTAGTGTGTTGTACTTAAACTCCTCATAGGAGTATTTGGTAATATAATGTGGTTCGGTACTACAATTATATTATTTAATTCATCAGTTTTCATTCGCCTGGTGGGTCCCAGTCGGGGATCCACGACACTGTAATATCCGCCTAATTTAGGGTGTTACAGAGTTGGTATCGGAGTGTGGTTTTGAATACTACCTTCCGAGTCATGTCTCATTTGAAATCATCATCATCAGACTAGTATCATTGGACTTTCGCGTCACGTGTGACCTGTGCAAATGCCGAGCCCATTAGACCAAAAGAACTATAAGACTTCTAACGCCATGGTATAATTTCTGGCAATAATCATTCATTCATAATTCATCAGTTAACAATCCTCAAACATCATTTTCATTTGATCAGGACGATCATGTTAACTCATTAATCACTCAATTCATTTCATTACTCAGTTGTTGATCTGGAAGATCATATCATTAATCTTGTTAAATTGTTCAAGATAATCATTTCAAGAATTTCATCAGATAATCATGTCACCTCAGTTAATCATTCATGTAATCACTATGTTAGAGCACGTATGCTCATTTTCATCATTTCATGACGTAAATCATAATGCGGTACTCATACGAGATCTATGATTATCATGCGACCTTCCTACTTCAGTATGGAGAGAGCTGTCAGGGGATACACGGGGAGAGGTCGCGGTGCGGGCCAAAACCCGGGAAATAATCACTCGCTGTCAGGAAATCGTACCCAGGACTCGGCTCGATCAGAAGATGTTCGGGTTGATCTACTCATTTTTATGCAGGTCATGATGACTCATATGCAATTGCTTAATCATCATTGCGCCACTCTGGCCGAATTAATTGAGAGAACTCTCCCGTATGATCCTGCTGCTAAGAAAATTGCTGAGCTACAACCTTCATCTGTCAGCAAGAAATCAACGAAGCGTAATCAGTCCGAAGGCGGTCAGTCAGCTTTCAAGAAGCCTCGTGCGGGCCCTAACATTTCTGAGCGACCTCCTACGGCGCCTAATCGTGCGGGATCTCAGTCCCGAGCGGCCAGTTCGGCCATCACCTGTTTCAACTATGGAGCGCCGGGTCATTACAGCACTAAGTGTCTGAAACCGTCTATCATGTGCCATAATTGTGGGATTGTTTGGCATAAGGCCCGTTATTGCCGAAGGGACTCCAAGCCGACTCCGGTGGCATCTCAGGCCCCGAAGCAATCAGCGATTCAGAATCAGGCTGCTCGGTCAGCGTCGTTTAAGATGACAGAAGCGAATAAAGGCGGAGCACATATTTATCAGACGGGAGCGTCCGGTTCGGGGGCCGGCAAGTCCCAAATTCACTCGAGGAAGAGGACCGACGATCCGGTGACCCGAATGACCTCAGGTATACTCGCAATTTTATCTCAACCTGTGTGTACCCTTTTTGATACTGGTGCATCGCATTCATTCATTTCTGAATCATGTTTGTAGAGACTTAATTTGGATAGTCCTATGGATTGTGGACCTTATATCATTGGTCTACCTGACGGTAGAAGAATTTTCGGAAATCATGCCGAATTAAGCTTAATGACCACAATTGGTTGGCGAACCTCATCGTGGTGGATTTATCTAAGGACGATGTAAAATTGGGTATTAGTTGGATGGATCGTCATGATACCATCCTCAGTGTTCGTAAGCACTTGGTCACTATCATTTCATTCGTTGGATCCGAGTGTGTATTTCAGGGAGGTAATACCCGTTGTTCCAGATGAATTATTAATATGATGGAGACAGTGAAATTACTCAATCGAGGTGTTCAATCATTCATTGTATCATTTCCATCGATTGGCCGTTCTAAGGCAATCGAGGTGTTCAATCATTCATTGTATCATTTTCATCGATTGGCCGTTCTAAGGCAATCGAGGTGTTCAATCATTCATTGTATCATTTTCATCGATTGGCCGTTCTAAGGAAATCGAGGTGCTCAATCATTCATTGTATCATTGTCATCGATTGGCCGTTCTAAGGCAATCGAGGTGTTCAGTCATTCACTGTATCATTATCATCGATTGACCGCTCTAGGGCAATCGAGGCGTTCAATCATTCGTGGTATCATTGTTATCGATTGACGATGTACTCCCAGACGAGCTATCTGGTTTACCTCCACCGAGGGATGTGGAATTCACAATAGAGTTGGATCCCGGTACGCCCCCGTTATCGAAGGCACTATACCGGATGGCCCCGACCGAAATGCAGGAGTTGAAGATTCAACTTGAGGAAATGGTCGAGAAAGGTTATCTCCGACCGAGTGCGTCCCCGTGGGAAGCACCAGTGTTATCTGTCAAGGAGAAGTACGGTTCGTTTAGTGTGTGTATTAATTATCAGGAGTTGAACAGGGTGATGATCAAGATTAGTATCCTCTACCCCGTATTGATGATCTCTTAGATCAACTTCAGGGAACTTCAGTATTTTTCCGAGATCGACTTAAGATCTGGATATCATCAGTTGCGAATTCGAGAGTCGGATATCGCGAGGACGGCGTTTCAAACATGCTATGGTCATTATGAGTACGTGGTAATGCCATTTGGGTTACCTAATGCGTCTGCGGTATTCATGGAATCAATGAATCGGGTTTTCATCGACTTTTGGGATCAGTGTGTGGTTGTCTTCAGTGATGATATTTTAATTTATTCTCGTGACCAGGAAGAACACGAGTTTCACCTTCATCAGGTTCTCGACGTGTTGAAACGTGAGCAACTCTATAGAAAGTTTTCCGAATGTGAGTTCTGGATATCCGAAGTGTCGTTTCTCGGGCATGCATTTTCATCAGACGGTGTACGTGTCAATCCTCAGAAGACGGAGGCTATCCGAGGTTGGTTACCTCCGAAGAACGTTAAGGAAATCCAAAGCTTTCTCGGATTAGCCGGTTACCATCGGCGAATTGTGGAAGGATTTTCTAAAATCGCTCAATCAATGACGAACCTTTTGCGAAAGGATAAGAAATACACGTGGTCCGACGCGTGTCAACGGAGTTTTGAGGAACTCAAGAGCCGGTTAATTTCAGCACCTGTACTTTCCTTGCCTCAAGGGACGGAAGGATTCGTGGTTTATAGTGACGCGTCTGGACACTGTCTCGGATGTGTATTAATGCAGAATGGGAAGGTTATTGCCTATGCTTCACGGCAATTGAGACCTTACGGGGTTAATTAACCGACCCATGACCTGGAGTTAGCAGCCGTGGTTTTCACGTTAAAGATTTGGCGTCATTACCTTTATGGCGTCAGCTGCCAGATATTCACCGATCACAAGAGTTTGGAATATATATTTACTCAGAAGGAGTTAAATATGCGACAGAGACGGTGGTTGGAACTAATCAAAGATTATGATATCGAGATCCTGTACCACCCGGGTAAGCCAAACGTGGTTGCCGATGCCTTGAGTCGTAGGTCCGTTCAGGAGTAAATACTTGCTCATTTAACAGTTCAGAAGGAGCTCCAGTAGGAATTCCTTAGACCCGAGATCGAGGTCTGGCTTCAGCGAGTGCAAGGGCAACTTCGCATGTTAGAGATTTCATCGCCACTTGAGGAGGCAATCAGAGTGAATCAGGGTTCAGACCCATCATAGTTGCGCATCCGTGAGGATGTGGCTCAGGGGAAGTCCCTGGATTTGTGGTCCACGAGGATGGGCTATTGCGGTTCAAGAATCGGTGGTGCGTACCGGCGAATGATGAGTTGAAAAACTCGATTTTGAGAGAAGCTCATGCCACCCCTTATTCCGTTCATCCGGGGTCTAGCAAGATGTATAAGGACTTGAAACAAAATTACCGGTGGAGTAATATGAAGCGAGAAGTCGCAGAATTTGTTTCGAGATGCTTAACCTCTCATCAAGTCAAGATTGAACATCAGCTACTGGCGGGTATGCTGAAACCTCTTCCTATTCCAGAGTAGAAGTGGGAAGACATTTCTATGGATTTCATCACGAGTTTGCCGATGAGTCGTCGTGGCATGAATACAATCTGGGTAATTATGGACCATTTGACTAAATCGGCTCATTTCCTTGAGATTAAGGATACGTGGGGTCCCGAGAGACTTGCACAGTTGTTCATCAAAGAGATAGTGAGACTGCACGGTACTCCTAAGAGTATCGTTTCCAATCGTGACGGACGATTCGTGTCTTATTTTTGGAAATCAGTTCATTGTGTTATGTGAACTCAGCTTAATCTCAGTACTGCTTTTTATCCTTAGTCCGACGGACAATCAGATAGGACTATTCAGACATTAGAGGATATGTTGAGGGCATACGTCCTCGATTGGAAGGACGATTGGGAAGCCCAATTACCGTTGTTTGAGTTCACGTACAATAATAGCTGGCATGCTTCGATTAAGATGGCACCTTACGAGGCCTTGTACGGTCGTCGTTGTCGATCTCTTTTGTGTTGGGATGACTTATCAGAGTCAATAGGCACCGAGCCCTATATGCTTATAGCCGCCCGTGAGAAGGTAGCTTTGATCAGGAGTCGTCTGTTGACCGCTCAGAGTCAACAGAAATCATATGCAGATAATCGTCGTCAATCACTAGAATTCGAGACAGGTGACCACGTGTTGGTCAAGGTATCCCTGAGTCGAGGTAATTTCCGTTTCGGAAGACGGGGAAAATTGAGTCCGAAATTCATTGGACCGTTTGAGATTTTGGATCGAGTAGGCGAGTTAGCTTATCGATTGGCTTTACCTTCGGCGTTGAGCCGAATTCATATTGTGTTTCATGTCTCTCAGTTGCGGAAGTATGTTGCCGACCCGAGTCACATATTTCAGTTCGGCGGAATCGAGATCACGGATGATCATTCGTATGAGGAGCGTCCTATACGAGTTTTAGAGCGGCGAATCAAATAGTTGAGGAACGAGACGATTACTTTTGTCAGGATTCAGTGGTCTAGACACGGAATCGAAGAGGCTACTTGGGAAGTCGAGCATAGTATGCGGGAAAGTTATTCCGAGTTGTTTGACTCATAGTTTCGAGGACGAAACTCTTTTTAAGAGGGGGAGTATGTAATACCCGGTTGTAATTCATTCATTATCATTCAGTATTTATCAGTCTATAATTGTCACTCAGTAATTTTGACTCATTAATAATCACTCATCATTCATGGTTCATTCAATTGTGTTCATCGTTGGCATTTTGTAACCGTGTATCAGTTACCGATCATCATTCATCTCCGTTTGTGGATCGAGACGAGAGTATCATCAATATCATCGGGAATATAGTCTCGTGTTGGAGGTATCATCTATCACATGTTATTGAACTCATTTTCAATCATACGAGTATTGTACATCGGATTTTCACCGTTTGTAACGAGTAGACGGAGTTGTCGGATTTTTGTCACCTCCAGGAGGGAGTTACGGCCGTAAGGATTGTCGGATACAGCCGTAACAGGCGTTGGGTGATTTCAGGTCAGTATGGACGAACGGGACTTACGGCCGTAAGGATTTCGGCATACGGCCGTAAGTTGAGCAGGTACGACCGTAAGGCTTGGCCGGTTACGGTCGTATGTGTCCAGCACGGTGCCCAGGCATTTTTTGGCCGAAGGCGAGTTACGGACGTAAGAAGGGAGGATACAGCCGTAAGTGGTATTCGTAAATTTCAGGTTTTGTCGGACGAGAGGGACTTACGGCCGTAAGGGTTGCGGCATACGGCCGTAAGACGAGGAAGGTACGGCCGTAAGGCTTGGCCGGATATAGCCGTACGTTATAGGCAGGGTGCCTGGTCATTTTCTACGAAGGGGGCTTACACCCGTATGCTTGGCCGGATACGGCCGTATCGTCCGAGTTACGCCCGTAAGGTGTGCGGGTACGGCCGTAAGGATGTCGGCAGGTGTTTTTAGACGAGGGCGAGTTACGCCCGTAAGTCAGGAGCGGATACGGCCGTAAGGCTGTCGGCAGGTTTTTAGATGAAGCCGAGTTACGACCGTACGAGTTGGCCGGTTACGGCCGTAAGGCCGTTGACCTGGGATGTTATGGCCGTAAGAAGGTCAAGTTACGGCCGTAACTTCCAGCAATTTATAAGGATCTTGGACGGGACTTTTCCTCATTTTTCTCATTTCCTTTATCTTGTCCGAGAGAGAGAGCTTGAGGAATAGATCTTTCTTCATCAATCACTTGAATACTTGCTGTTCATCATCTTAATTCGTTTGGGGAGCTTGGATAGTCGATCTAACACGTTTTCATCGGATCGAAGTGTTTGGATCTTCAAAGGTAATATTCGTCAACATCTTGGATTTCGATTTTGTATCGAGATATGATGTTTTAGCCATTAAAATCATGTTGTATGAGGTGATGTACGAATGATTATGGATATGTATGATTATTCATTGGATTATTGAAGGATTATTCAAGAACACTTTGAATATTAAGTTGGATTTGGGGGATTTCGATTATTGTTGTTGAAATCACGAATTTGGATATTCATTTCGGATTATTGATCGTATTGAAGATGTTTTGTTCGTTTAAAACACTTCTTGGGGATTTAATGTTTGTATAATTGAGGATTGATTGTTAACAATCGGAGATTGGTCACAACGTGTTTGTTATAATGCCCCAATGAACTTGGTTTAGTCGTATCGACGTTTCGATGTTGGTTATCATCATGTTTGATTCGTATGTTGAACGGGCTATTCGAAATTGTGTTATTCACGGTTGTTCGAGCGACCGACATCTCATTTAGGACGTTGTTCGTGGAAGGACATTCTTCATCGGTGTTGGGTAAGTTAATTCTTACTCGGTTAAAAGGACACTCATTCCTTTTTGTTGTTGTTCATTCATAATCATAATTCATTCATCATTGTATTAATCGTATTGAGACTTGTAATTGTCGAGTAATCACTTCATTCACGAGGAACGACGGTTCCAATCATTTCATTGATCTATCAATCACTTCACTATTATTTTCATCTCGGTGAGTCGTTCTTGACTTTGTCGGATTATTATTCATTGTTATTCATTATGGTCATTCTCGTTCATATGACCTTCTGAGTTCATATTGCGTGGCCGGGTGCGGATATATGGAATTTTTAGTCGAGCACGCGATGGTCATGTATTGGGATCGATACATTGGACTGTGCACACGGTAACGATTACCTCCGTGAGACTAATTAGGTACAAGGATGGGTGTGTCCGGTCATTCGTCTTGTACACTTGCACAGAACATTACGGGCGTACTATGATGCTCCTCTTTAGCGTAATTCATAACTAAGGATATTTCATAACTAAAGATATATCATGATTTTGTATTTTCAACCCTTGAGGATTGTTGTTCTGTGTAACAGACCCCGGCTGGGGATTTTGTTTTCAGGTCAAGGCAAGGTAAAAGCACGGGAATAGAACGTTGACGGCGATGAGTCCCAGTGATACTAGTAGGGGGGCCCGATCTTTTCAGTCATTCATGTTGTTGTCATTTATTTTCCGCTGCAGATTTTCATTTGGATACTCCGTTTCATTCAGTGTTGTGTATTTTATCTTCATATAAAATATACTAGTATTCGGTATTGTCCTGGTGTGTTGTACTTAAACTCCTCATCAGAGTATTTGGTAATATAATGTGGTTCGGTACTACAATTATATTATTTAATTCATCAGTTTTCATTCGCCTGGTGGGTCCCAGTCGGGGATCCACGGCACTGTAATATCCGCCTAATTTGGGGTGTTACATTATATTTGATTTGTGGGGTCTTTCATTATAGAATTGGTGTATATTGAAATGAAATGTTTTTGGTGTGTAGTGAAGGATTTTTTGACTTATATATCTTCATTATCATCATCCTTTACATTAAAACACCACCTCATTCTTGTAGCAAAAGGCGAAATCCCTCGCCCCCAGGACTCCACCCCCCGTCCCGATAGGGATTGGTGGAGGAATTAATCATGAACACCACCTCATTCTTGATTCTTGGCCGTGCGCTAGAGATAAGGAGAGAGAGAAAGATTTCTCACGTTGTATGCTCATTTTGAAGTGTATTTTTAGGGAAAAATATATTTAAAAAATACTTATAATTTGTCAAATAAATAAAGGCTAATTCTATCTACTTCTAGCCGTATTCTTCGAGAATAAGGAGATAGAAAATATTCCGGTCATCTTCCGATGCGTGATATGTAGAGGCGCGTATTGTTCTATATTGATTTATTATACTCGTATATACGATGCTAAATCCTGAGCACCAGAAACACCGTGCCTCTACGAATCACGCGTCAGAAGATAACCGAAAATTTTCTATCAATTTATTCTCGAACAATACGGCTACAAGTAGATAGAATTAGCTTATAATTATTCTTATAAATACTCTAAGTATTCTATAAATAATATTTTTCCTTAAAATTATGCTTAGAACACAAGTGTAAAAACAGAAAAATATCTCCCTTCCTCTCTTATTGCTCTCGACAAAAATAACACTTTAGCCAACGACTAGCTGGAGAACGACCGACGGTCGGCCAGCATTATCGGCTAAAGTCATCAAGTTTAGCCGAAGGCTTACTTATTGTCGGCTAAAGTAGTTTAGCCGACGACTTTGCTTTTTGTCGTCGTCTAAAGTCCAGCTAGTCGTCGACTAAAGTTTTGTAGTTTAGCCGATGACTACGAGACTTTAGCCAACAACTTTTTAATGTGTAGCCGCCTTCTAGTATACTTTAGCCTATGACCATCCGTCGGTTAAAGTCTTACAAGTTTATTTATGCAGAATATATCACCATATAACACTTCAAAACATCATTTACAACACATTCGGAAATTACAAAACAAGAACACGAAAAACAACAATTTTCTCTGGTTTGATCATTCAAGAAATCATAGGGAAAGTATGTTTATTGAATTTTAATATCAATTATAATTATATTATGCATATAATATATCTATTTGGATGATTATGAACATGTTTAAGAATTAGTTCGTTTTCTCGAATATTTCTTAGTGTATGTAACACACACACACACATATTTATATATATATATATATATATATATGTGTGTGTGTGTGTGTGTGTGTGTGTGTGTGTGTGTGTGTGTGTGTGTGCATGGATTTGACATCTTGAATTCGAGCTATGATTATTGTAATCGTAATTTTTGTATGTTCTTGATAAATACAATGATTAATATTGATGTTATTTTTGTTATAGGATGGAAAAAAGTTGGATTGGTCTGCAAAAATGGGATCCAAGGGTCATAGATGGAATGCGAGGGTTTATTCGATTTGTGAAGGAGCATGATAGTGATAGTATGAATCATTACTGTCCATGCAATAAGTGTAAATATCGCAGCGATATGTACTATTTTACACTTGATGTCGTATGGGAGCATTTGAAAAGGAATGGATTTTGGGATAAATACACATGTTGGATTTACCACGGTGAAAGATCAAATTCAATTATTCCCCATGATCATGGACAGTACAGTGGTATCACATCCAATGACCCCACTAGAAGGTTGATTGACGACGTGTTTGGTTATTACGGGATGGACGTGTCGGCTGAAGGTCAAGAATACCATATAGCTGATCAACCAGACATCCGAATGCCTACATTGATACCTGTTAACACTATTTATGTTGATAGATACAACAAGCTAATCCAGCTCCAACAGACTCTTATTTATGTTGGGTATCACACGAGAGTTCTTGATAGTGTCATAGAGACTATGAGAGTCAAGGTGGAGAACAAAACCTCGATTAAAGCTGTGGATGATTATTTAGAACTTACAGGGAAAATTCTCCCAGAAGGTCATCATCTTCCTAGTAATCACAGTAAAATGAGACGTATCCTGAAAGGTCTTGGGCTATCGTACATCAAGATCCACGTATGCATATATGATTGTGCTTTATTTTGGAGAAAGCCTAATGAAGACCTAAAGAGATGTCCGGTATGTGACACAGAGAGGTATAAGTTCACTCCTTCTGGTAAAGAGAAAGCTATGAAGGTTCTTTGGTATTTCCCTCTGAAGGATAGATTGGAAAGGCTTTTTATGTCTCCTTACACAGCCAAGGCAATGAGATGGCACGCCAAGCCTCGTGTGACTGACGAGGATATTATGATACACCCTTCTGATGGAGAGGCTTAGAAGCATATAGATATGGAGTTTCTAGGGTTTGCAGCAGGTGTCCGAAATGTAAGACTCGGACTTGCATCTGATGGATTCAACCATTTTGGCAACACGAGTCTTTCGTATAGTATATGGTCGGTGGTAATGGTTCCTTACAACCTTCCTCCATGGATGTGCATGCAGAAGAAATACAATATGTTGACTCTTTTAGTACCTGGCCCTGGGTATCCAAAAAAGTGTATTGATGTTTATTTGAGACCTTTGATAGAGGAGCTGAAGTTGTTGTGGGAGCAAGGTCATCCGACGTATGACAGTTACTCACATGTGATGTTCTACTTACGTTCTATGTGTACCGGTACCATCAATGATTTTCCTGCATACGAGATGCTGTCCGGATCTGTTATTAGTAAATATAGAGGATGTCCAGTGTGCTTGAATGCAGACTGCAGAAGGTATCATTGTCGGAAGGTTATCAGAATGGGTCACCGTATATAGCTTGAGAGGATGCATGTCAGGCGTTCGGATGCTACAGCATTTGATGGGACTGAAGAGGTTGGTGATCCACCACGGGAGTGAACTGGTGAGGATATTTTGGCCATGCTGAATGAGTATGATTATGGGCAGTTGAGGAACCATCCTGATATAGTAGTGGCAACTCCTGAAAGACCGGATAGGTATAAGTACTGCTCCCACAAAAGTATTTTCTGGGATCTACCTTATTGGAGTAAGTTCTTGGTTAGTAAGTACCTATATGTGATGCACATAGAAAAAGTGTTTGTGAAAGTGTTGTCGGTACAGTGTTATGTTGGGAAGGGAAGACTAAAGACGACCCTAAGACACGCATTGGTTTAAAAGAAATGAAAATTAGAAAAGATCTATACTTGAAGGAAGAGAAGGGAAAACACAAAATGTCGAAAGTTGCTTACACCATCACCCCTGAGCAAAAGGCTGAGATTTTTTCGTGGATGAAGGCTGCTAGGTATCCCACAGGATATGCTGGAAATATAGAAAGGTGTGTTAACTTCAAGGAGAACAAGTTAAATGGACTGAATAGCCATGATTGTCTATCCTCTTACAACGCTTGTTTCCTATGTTTATTCGACCATACTTGTCCGAACAGGTGGTCGAGCCTTCTGTATCATTATCCAGCTTTTTTTGAAAAGTTATGCACTAGGGAAGTAAGGAAGTCAGATCTACGGCTCATGCAAAAGGAGATCATTTATATCTTATGAAAATTTGAGAGGATCTTCCCATCGAATTTTGTTGATCTCATGCCTCACCTCATTATCCATCTCCCTCGCTAAGTTTTACTAACATGCCCGGTCTACCACACGTCGATGTTTCCAATATAAAGGCAACTTGGTGAGTACAAGGACACTGTGACAAATAAGTATGCACCAGAAGGATGTATAGATGAAGCATATCTTGCATGGGAGTGTGTAACATATACCAAGTTCTATTTAGGCACGATGGATCCCACACCCGACCCTATGTCAACCTTACCAGTGCAATTTAATCTCTCCATCATCCCCAGCGAAGTTGAAGTTCAAGGAAGATTACCTGATAGTCATTCACAACCTTACGAGCTAGGAATTGCACATTGGTGGATATTGCTTAACTATCCAGAAGTTCAATAATGGAAAGACATTCATCTTTCATGTGTTGCTGTGAATGGAGACATTAGATTCCATAATGAAGCATTTGCTGATTATTTCGGATAATGGGTAAGTGTATAATTACTGTTTACTTAATTTGATTACATAATTTACTTAATTACGAAATTCGCCTTAATTAATATCCAGATGACGAACATACAAAGTGATGGCCACCCGATGTGGTCACGTGAGTTGATGCTTCTTTCGACGAAGCCTGTTATATCTAGAGTTTATTCAATGGCGAAAGTAAATGGTGTGACATTTGTATGTATTGACAGAGATCAAAGAAGGAAGTGTCAAAATTCAGGGGTTATGATTGACGGTGGATATTACGGTTGTAACACACACCAAATCTCATAAGGGACATTACAGGCTGTAGAACCTTCACAAGGTCTACCAGGCTAACACATGACACATAATACACGAAAGAAATCTCATAAGACACATTAAGAATAATAAGTAGGGTCGTGGCCTCGGCCAAAACGATTTAGCTCAATTTTAGTAAACAGAAAGTAAAATGAATTTATTGCCCACGCAGGGGACCTCAACGACATCATTAAACCATAACACGTTCACACGACTACTTCAACAAACAAACAATAAACAAAGCATAACAAGGTAAGTGACATAGACTCGAGCCTCATCATCATACTGGTCCATCCTTTACATGCGCATCCCGTGCCGGCTCCTCAGCTCGCCCAATACCTGAAATGCATAAAACGCACTCCCCCCATTTAAGGAGTTAGCATTCGAATAGCTAGTGCAAGTACACAATTACACTACATTATATATCAATGATTCAACACAGTCATCTCATTTAGAAAGCCATTGAAAATCATATTTCCGAATATCACATTTACGTTAAACATCATTTTCTTAAACATCACAACAACTCATTGCATCTCACTAACATCCATACTTGGTAACCTGTGACCGTACCCATTAGTATCAACCCCCAGAGGCCCCGTCGGACCGTCCCTGGGTGAGAAACCACTTCCGCCACCGTACCCATTAGTATCGGCCCCCAGGGATCCCGTCGAACCATCCTTGGTAGGAAGAACATCAACACACACACACGATCTCACAGTTCATAATCATATCAAGACTGTAACACACATAACGAAATGTAATACATGTACTTGCCTTCAATAATACGACGCAAAGGAACTGTGAACGGAGAGGCTACGATCCAAACTCACTCCAAGCGTTCACTCCTAGCACACAATGATATACAATTAACTACAACACTACGGAATCAAAAGGGTTATCCTAGATTCTACCCCTTTGGAAGGATTTGCCGAACACTACGAGTGAAAAATGGGTCGCAATTGATTAACGATGGAATAACGGAACTTCAGTCCATAAAAACACAAGGAAAACTAAGGATTACGAGCATACTGTAGAAATTTAACAACAATCAAAGCTAATTTGGTTCAGATATATGAAATCACCTTAAAATCCCCAAAATCCCAAAAACTAGGGTTCTACGAAGAATACCTTGATTCAGATGGTGGAATACAATTAGGTGCTGATAAATCCGCACAAGAAACCCTAGGATAGAAATAGATGACGATATCTGACTGAGATCGACCTTTTTAGCCTGTATTCGCCGTGGTTCGCCGAAGGACTGGGAAAAGGACGGAAAAATGACAAATTAACTATTGTTGTCCTATTATACTAGACAGACTTAGCGGGCGCTACACAATGCATAGCGTGCGCTAACGGTGTGCAGAATACTAGTCCAGAAAGAAGTCAGAGGCTTCTGTCCTCCCGTTAGCGTATGCTGCCACCAGCATAGCGTGCGCTAAGGTTAGCAATTAGCGTACGTTAACAGATAGTTAGCGTACGCTACCTGGTTCAGTTCAGAAATACTGAACCTTCTGTCCAGTCCCAGAGTACTCTGCCCAGATGCATTAGCGTACGCAATTATATAAGTCTAGCGTGCGCTAGATATACCCTCATAGCGCGCGCTACGGATATAACATTAGCGTGCACTAACTGTTCCTATATAGAATCTGCACCCGACTCGAAAGGCATGAGACTCGATAGATACCAGCGAACAACGAGACATAAAAAGAAAACAACAACATGCAATCACCATACAACGGGATGGACAACAATTCTTAAAGGTGATACCCAAAACTATAATAAATTATAAAACAGCCCAAACTCTCGAGAATCATAACTCGAGGCCAATTAACAATCTCCAAAAGTTGTAACAACTCTAGAAATATTAAAAGAACTCACCGACGAAATGAAATGTCGATTTAGGATGAGATTTATGAAAATCGAGTCTAAACGTAGGAAAGTTACCCAATATTCGAAATCTCGTAAAAACAACTTCGAAACTCATTCAGATTGCCATGAACACAGAATAGAAGAACTTCAGAATATCAAACCACATACAAGCGAGTCGTCTGAAATGAAAATGCACTAAAAATAGAAATCACTAAAAATAGAAAGTGTGGATATTACAATGGTGTTCTTCTCGAACTAGTGGAACTAAATTATGGAGAAGGCTTGATAGTTTACTTGTTCAAGTGTAGGTGGTTTGATACAAATCGAAAAGGAGGATAATTATGGACTATTATCTGTTGATACTTCTACAAGTTGGTATGAAGGTGATCCTTTTGTTTTTCCAACATCTGCTAAACCAATTTACTACCTAGATGACTTGGTAAAAAAAGGAGCATGGAAGATCGTAAATCATGTGGCTACGAGAAATATATATAGTGCGGCTACACTTGGATAAGCAGTCGATACGGATGACAATGAGGCATATCAAGAGCCGGATACAACTAATATTCCACCATCCTCCACAATACTACTGTATAATGTTGTAGAAGGTCGAGTGGTTCGGATACATGGTGGAGAACGTGGGTTCATTGATGAAGGTACAGATGAATTACGTGCAGACTCTGATGAAGATGATGAGGAGGAGTTCCGACATATGCTGCTAGTTATCAACTCCGACACAGAGACAGAGTCAAGTGGTGATTCTGACTACGAACCTTAGAAGGACATATCATTTGTAAAACTTCCTTAAATATTCATTGTTGTGTGCCGCTCGAACGAATCGAAAAAGTGATATTATTACTTGATTTTTTTATTTTGTTATATTCATTGTTCCATTAATGATTTTCTCAAATATAAACTATTATATACATATATATAATAAAACAAGAATAAAATATTATATAAAATACAGATATATAATCATATTATATATATTTATTTATAATGAAATTCAAATATATAAAATATTATTATATAAAAACATGTTTAAATACATAAAATATTATTATATAAAAACTGTATAAATATAAAGATATATAAATGTGAATATTTATATTTAAATTCAAATATATAAAATATTATTATATATAAGATATGTATAAATATAAAAACTAGGTTACAATGTATGAAGGATAAACATGACCCACTGGAAAAATGCCATATTGCTTATATAAATGGCGCGGGATCGAACCCCGACAGCCACTGGGTCATGTTTTTTTTAGGGGATTAAGCATAGCCGACGGCTGTCGTCGGCTAAAGTCCCAGGTATAACCGACAGCAGCCTGGTCGTCGGCTAAAGTGTAGCACCCGTGTCGTTTGTAATACCCGAATTTTCAGTATAAATTTTTCGTGTTATTTTATCTGAGATATACTGCATAGCTTGGTGTCTATACAGTATGGATAAAATAAATTGAAGACTGAGACAGCTGTATTTGTATAATTGTCGTACTTGGTCGATGATTGTATATGAGGATATCGTGTATCAGAGGTATCGTATGAGAATATTTTCAGGATAAGTATATGTATTCAGTATGTGAGTATACGTATCCAGTATGTCGAGACGGACAAGAACAGTTGGATTTTGGCCAAGTACAGAAGGCCATTACGTACGCTAAGCTTAAGGACTTACGTACACTAAACTGGTAAGCATAACGTACGTCATGTGTTATGCATTATGTATGTTATCAGTTGAATCGGACATAATCCATGTTGTGGCCGACAGTGGGCCCATGGTCAGCAGCTTTCGGTGCGGATGTGGACAGGTAAGTCAATGGATGGTTTAATGTACGCTATGTAGATGGTGTTATGTGCGTTAATAGTGTATGAAGATTACGTATGATATACCCGTTGTATTACGTACGTAATAGTATCAGTTGTTAAGAGCAGTTGTTTCTGGATTGCGGATAACGCACGCTAGTTTTAGGTGATTACGTACGCTAATGGATTGCTACGTACGTAAAGAGTGGACATTACATACGTAAACTGACATACTGTAGTAAGTCAACTCCTGTATTACGTACGCTATGGCATGGGCCTTACGTACGTAATCGTGTTATGGAATTAAGACAGGAGACTCTGAACCATTGTTACATACGCTATCAAGGACAGATAACGTGCATAAAGGTGTGTTACGTACGTTAACTTATGCATGTTACTTACATAACGATCTGAGAGTTTATATATGTGGGATGCCTATCACTTCGTTTTTCTTCAGAACATCACTTCGTTTTTCGCCTTCAACACTCAGAGAGAGCATTTTGGTCCTTCTAAGTTGATTATGAGCTTGAGGGCATGGATTTGAGGCTTGGATATGAAGATATTGATGATTCTTGATGAGGATACTTGTGTATTTCATCTTCAAAGAGGTATGTTGGATAATCCCCTCTTTAAATCCGGACATTTGATGTTGTTATTGATGATTAGTTCGTATGATGATAGTTTATGGAGTTGTGATGATTCTTGGTATTTACGGGAATTTTGTTAAGGATGATGATGATATGATGATATGTCTTTGATTATGTTGTTTATGATTGTAGAATCATAGTGTTCTTGGTGTTCTTGGTATTCTTGATATATATCACATCAAAGAGGAATATGTGATACAATACATAATGGTTTTTAAGTATAATCATGGATTTGATGATTGAAACCAATACTATGTTGATTGTAGTGGTGGAATTCGTATGTTCTTAACGAAATATGAATCATGATAACAAGTTTGAATCCGGAAAGATTATGGTTAATCTTAGAACAAGATTATCAATGGTATTGAACTATTTGGGTAGTTCGGATTGTCTATTGTGCCGATAATATTGTTTTACTATGAAATTTACAAGTATGAACAAGAAGGAATCTTGTTAATTCGTGTTTAAAGTTGAAGTTGGAATCGAATATGTTATGAAATCTTTAATATCGAGACAAATTGATCATTGATATGATGAATGTGTTTAAAAGGTGTTGGTGTTTTGGATATGAATATGGAATATTCATATCTCGAACTAAGTTATGTGTTTTGGTACAATAATCATATAGGAATACGAATATGATTTCGAGTTTGCTGAGATTATTATGCATCTTTTAGTTGGGAAGTTCATACGTATTGAACAAGTGCTCAAATCGAATGATTGAGTTATTGACACCCTTGGAATATGATCATCTATATGTTGAACTAATCGGATAGTCCGTATTGATGATGATAATCAATAATTGGATTTGATTATGAATTTACAAGGAGGAAACTTGTATTCTTATTTAAGATTTAATTTGGAATCGATAACATTTACACCCTTGTTATTGGTTTAATTTGATTATTGATATGATTATCAGATTATAAATTATGTTGAGATCTTGAATTCGTGATTGATTAGTTTGGGTTGTTTGGAATTGTGTTTAATCGGGATATTATGGAACCATTGGGTTTGTTGATCGGTTATATTGATTGTTATTTATGAGTTGTCGAGTTGCTGTTTGTATTGTGGATATGAGTTCGTAATTGTTTGAGTTGTATTGTTCGGTTTTGTATATGATCGAGATATTGTTGAGCCGTTGAGTTTGATTGGTTGGCTATGTCGGTTATTGATTGTTATCGGATTGTTGTTGATAGATTACTGCAATTGGTTGAGATGTTTGATCATGGATTATGACCGTTGCGTTGCGGTTGAGGTTGAAGAGTTCGTAGATTGCTTTTGGTCGGGGCTGAGGAGCTCGTGGACGAAGGCAATGGAGTTTGGTAATAGCTTCGTGGTATCGGTATCGAGTCAAGTTATACTTGTTCAGTTTATAATATTTAATGAATGGTTTCAGTTTCATTTCATTTATAATTCATATATCATAGATATTATGAATGTAACTTGTCGGGATGATGGTTTGTATATTATGCGTTGGTATGGATTAAATCATAGTGTATATGGTTTAAATGTGTTTAGTAAGGATAGAGATGTGAGTTATCTTTGGTCATTGATATGGAATGTCATATATCGAGGATGGTTTACTGTGTCGACATTGATGTCGGGACGGTGGTTTGTTGTTATAAATGGACTATACTTATTTTGGGATTATTCGTATAACTGTGTATACGTTCAGGGATGTTGGTTCGTGGAAAGAATATTGCCTTCGGCTTTGAGGTAATTTAAGTATTGTTCAATTATGAAGATAATTATTATGTTGAGTTGTTGTATATGTTGTACGTTGAGGTTTCGTATATTGAGATTCGTATTGGTTGCTCATTGAGGGATGTGGATCCTAGAACTATTATTTGGTATTAATGGTTGTGTCGATCGATCGTTGAGGGATGATGATCCCAGGGCTGTAGTGTTGAGGTTGTTGATCGTGTTGATCATTATTTGGGGATTGTGATCACAGGAGGGTGGTTTCAGATATTGTTGGTCGTGTCGATCTTTCATTATCCGTGTGTCTTTGTTCACTTTGGTGAGTTTCTTGATCCTTATTGGATATATGATTCTTTGAGTTTCGTTGTCATGTTGCATCGTGACATATCTGGAGTCATATCTGCGTGCCGATTGGTTATTGTGTAGGATTTTTAGTCGGGCACACTATGGTCATGTGGTGATATTTCCACGTTGGACCGTGCACACGAGACGTAGTTCGTGAGGCTAATTAGGTACATGTCCCACGTATATCCTGGATTCCGTATACGGGGTGGACATGTGCACAGACACATTTCCGGATCGGGCGTACTGTGACGTCCATCTTTGAGCCATATTATTTGGTCGTTCATCCTCCATTTATGGTTGGGTATGTTCGACGGTTTGCGACTGGTTGTTCATACGCCCGAGGGGTATGTTCGACAGTCGGGGTTATTTCTTTGAGATCCATTATTGTTGATCGTTTGGAGTTTACCTTGTTGATGGTATTCTCGGTCGTTTATTGGTCCTTTGTTGATCGTTTGGAGTTTACCTTGTTGATGGTATTCTCGATCGTTGTTGATCCTTTGTTGATCGTTTGGAGTTTACCTTGTTGATGGTATTCTCGGTCGTTGTTGATCCTTTGTTGATCGTGTTTGGAGTTTACCTTGTTGAGGGTATTCTGTAACACCCCAAACTAGGCGGATATTACAGTGCCGTGGACCCGACTGGGACCCACCAGACGAATGAAAATTAATGAATTACACAATACAAATGTAGTACCGAACCACATTACGTCATCAATTACTCCGATGAGGAGTTTCAAATACAACACACCCAGGGAATACTGAATACGTGTATATTTTATATGATGATAAAATATACAACACTGAACAATTGACAATTCAAAAGGAAGTGCAGCGGAAAATACATAACAAGAAACATGAATGAAATGAAGAGACTGGGGCCCCCTACTAGTATCACTGGGACTCCTCACCGTCAACGTTATCTTTCCATGCTTTTGCCTTGCCATGACCTAAAAACAATATCCCCAACGGGGTCAGTTACATAGAACAACAATTCTCAAGAGTTGAACAATATACAACAACCACATGAATGAATTAAGGAATAGAGTTGAATGATGAGCATCATAGTACGCCCGAATGGAATGTGTGAGTGCACAAGTAGCCGAGTGTCCGGAGTCCCGCATATACACCCACAACTTGGCCTAATTAGTCTCAAGGAGGTACTTTACCGTGTGCACTATCCAAATTTGTCCGGAGTCCCGCATATACACATGACCATAGTGTGCCCGACTAAAAATTCCACACATCCACCACCCGGCCACGCAATACAATCCCAGAAGGTCACAAGAATAAAGGCGACCAAGATGAGAGATAATGAATAAAATCCGACAAGGATAAAGAATGACTCACCGAGATGACATGATGATACAACGAGTGATAGCTTCAATGAAATGATTTGGAACCGTCGTTCCTCATGAGTTACATAATTAGTTTATGATTACAAGTGACTTGAATGATATATAATGAGTGAATTACATGTATGAATGAACAACAACGTAAGGAATGAATATCCCTTTAACCGAGTAAGATTTTACTTACCCAACACCGGTGATGAAAGGTCTCCTCACGAACAAATGTCTCTAATGGAGATACTGGTCTCTCGAACAACCTTGTATAACATAATTACCAACAAATGCTCAATAAACATACTAAACACGATTATTACCAACTCAAACGTCATTACAACAATAACCAAAACTCATTGGGGCATTCTAACGGATATGTTGAAAACATTCTCTCGTTGGTTACAACTATCCCCCAAAAATATATCGAACCAACCTCCACAATAAAATTAATCCAATAAAACTTCATTAACTACATCAATGATCCAACAGGAAACCACAACTTAAGGTTACTACAACATCAATCGGAAACCCCCAAAAATCCAAAGTCAAACCCCAAGGTTTCTTGAATAATTCCCCAAATTTTCATCAAATCTGTTATATACACCAATAAATCCATAGGAATACATGTATTCAAGGTAGATAATCCATATATAACATATTACAACATCATAGCAAGCTCACATGAAGAGATCGGAAGATAAACACTCGAACTCCAAATTTCTAGATTCAAGAATGATTACCTTGATTTGATGTGTTGGAGAGGATTACGTGATGATTAATCGAACTTAGAAGCTTGAAGATGATGATAGGTGAGTGCAGCTCGAAAAGATCTCTCCAAATCACCCGAAATCACCCGAAAACGCCAAAAAACAAAGTGATGAGTGAAAATGACGAAACTTGACTGGACTGTCCAATTTATACTGATCCAGTTTAGCGCACGCTATGTCCTGATATGTAGCGTGCACTAGCGGGTTAACCGGACATTCCAGTGAGCGCTGACTGCCTCGCTAGCGTACGCTTCGAACTTGGTAGCGTGCGCTAACGTCCTCCCGATAGCGTGCGTTAAACCAAAATGTTAGCGTGCGCTAACTGATGTCTGATGTCCAGTAACTAAAGTCCAGAACCTACTATCCCCAGTACCCACTGGACTATCTGTTCCAATACGCTAGCGCACGCTGATGGATCCCGATAACGTGCACTACACACATCATTAACGTACGTTGTACTCCAATTGTAGCGTATGTTATGAGTCCCACTAGTCTAGTCCAGTGCCTTCTGGACTGTCTGCCCAATTGCATTAGCGTGCGCTAGTACTGAGAGGTTAGCGTACACTACCTATACTCAATTAGCGAGCGCTAAAAAGAGTACATATCGTGTGCTACTCCTCACGCACAGTTCACCATAAAAATGACGATGAAGATAAACTCGGCTCAAATCTCAAACAAGGTAGAAAGACGAATGATAACTGATCCAAGATTCTGAGTACGTCAAACAGTGAACACGGTGAACAAACATGAATGGTGAATGATTATTAGTGAGTAAAATATTACTGAATGAAAATTAACTGAATGATAATTATTGAATTTACAATCGGGTATTAAATACTTCCCCCCTTAAAAATAGTTTCGTCCCCGAAACTAAGGGTCAAACAATTTGGGATAACTCTCCCGCATACTATCCTCTATTTCCCAAGTAGCCTCTTCGACTCCGTGTCTAGACCACTGAATCTTAACCAAAGGAATAGTCTTGTTCCTTAACTATTTGATACGCCGCTCTAAGACTCGTACAAGACGCTCCTCATACGAATGATCATCCGCGATCTCGATCTCATCGAACTGAATTATGTGACTCGGGTCGGCAACATACTTCCACAGCTTAGAGACATGAAAAATGTTATGAATTCGACTCAAGGCTGGAGGTAAGGCCAATCGATAAGCCAGCACGCCTACTCGATCCAAAATCTCAAATGGTCCAATGAACCTCGGACTCAACTTCCCCCATTTCCTGAAATGGAAAATCCCTCGACTCGGGGATACCTTGACCAAAATGTGGTCACCTATCTCGAACTCTAATGGTCGACGATGATTTTCTGCATATGACTTATGTCGACTCTGAGCGGTCAACAAACAACTTCTTATCAAAGTTACCTTCTCGCAGGCGGCTATAAGCATATCAGGCTCAGTGCTGATTGATTCTGATAAGTCGTCCCAGCATAGGGGAAATCGACAACGATGACTGTATAAGGCCTCGTAAGGTACCATCTGAATCGAAGCGTGCCAACTGTTATTATATGTGAATTCGATCAATGGTAGTTGGGCTTTCCAATCATCTTTCCAATCAAGGACGTAGGCCCTCAACATGTCCTCCAACATGTGAATAGTTCTCTCTGATTGTCCATCAGACTAAGGGTGAAAAGCCATGCTGAAGTTGAGTTGAGTTCCCATGTCACGATGAACTGATTTCCGAAAATGTGACATGAATTGCCCATCACGATCAGAAATGATACTCTTAGGAGTACCGTGCAATCACACTATCTCTTTGATAAATAACTGGGCAAGTCTCTCGGGACCCCACGTATCCTTAATCTCAAGAAAATGAGCTGACTTAGTTAAACGGTCCACAATCACCCAAATTGTATTCATGCCCCGCCGACTCGTCGACAAACTCGTGATGAAATCTATTGAAGTATCCTCCCACTTCCATTCTGGGATAGGAAGCAGTTTTAGCATGCCCGTCGGTCGCTGATGTTCTATCTTGACTTGTTGGCAGGTGAGACATTTCGAAACAAACTCTGTGACTTATCGCTTCATATTACTCCACCAGTAATTTTGTTTCAAGTCTTTGTACATCTTGCTAGACCCCGGATGAATAAAATAAGGGGTAGCATGGGCCTCTCTCAAAATCGATTTTTTCAACTCGTCATCTGCCGGAACACATAACCGGTTCTTAAATCGCAAAAGTCCATCCTCGTGGACCACAAATCCATGGGCTTTCCCCTGAGTCATATCATCTCGAATGCGCAATAAAAATGAGTCTGAACCCTGTTTAAGTCTGATCGCCTCCTCAAGTGGAGATGAAATCTCCAGCATGCAAAGCTGTCCTTGCACACGCTGTAACCAAACCTCAATATCATGCCTACGGAATTCCCGCTGAAGTTCCATCTGAACATTCAAGCAAGCAAGCATCTGCTCCTGAACGGACTTACGGCTCAAGGCATCGGCGACAACATTCGCCTTAACCGGGTGATACCGAATCTCAATATCATAATCCTTAATCAGTTCTAACCACCGTCTCTGACGCATATTTA
Organism: Orobanche coerulescens; assembly: GCA_033398695.1. Classification (NCBI taxonomy): domain Eukaryota; kingdom Viridiplantae; phylum Streptophyta; class Magnoliopsida; order Lamiales; family Orobanchaceae; genus Orobanche; species Orobanche coerulescens. The sequence continues at coordinate 78,817,212 of CM065818.1, read as the reverse complement.
ACTCCTTCTGAGTAAATATATACTTCAAACTCTTATGGTCGGTGAAAATCTGACAGGTGACACCATAAATATAATGACACCAAATCTTCAATTCGAATACCACGGCCGCTAGCTCCAGGTCGTGGATCGGATAATTGACCTTATAAGGCCTCAGTTGTCGCGAGGCATAAGCAATTACTTTTCCGTTCTGCATTAGTACACATTTGAGACCCTGCCCGGACGCGTCACTATAAACTATGAATCCCTCCGTCCCTTGCGGTAAGGAAAGGACAGGCGCTGAAATTAACCGGCTCTTGAGTTCCTCAAAACTCCGCTGACACGCGTCAGTCCACGTGTATTTCTTATCCTTCCGCAAAAGGTTTGTCATAGGTTGAGCGATTTTAGAAAATTCCTCCACAAATCGCCGATAATAGCCAGCTAATCCGAGAAAGCTTCGGATTTCCTGAACATTCTTTGGAGGTTGCCAATCCCGGATAGCCTTCATCATCTGAGGGTTGACACGTACTTCGTCTGATGAAATTACATGTCCGAGAAACGTCACCTCGGACATCCAAAATTCACACTTGGAAAACTTCCCATAGAGCTGCTCTCGTCTCAACACGTCGAGAACCTGATGAAGGTGAAATTCGTGCTCCTCTCGGTCACGAGAATAAATCAAAATGTCATCAATGAAGACAACCACGAACTGATCCAAATAGTTGATGAAAACTCGATTTATTAATTCCATGAATACCGCAGGTGCATTAGTTAACCCAAACAGCATCACTACAAACTCTTAATGTCCATAGCGCGTTCGAAACGCCGTCCTTGCGATATCCGACTCTCGAATTCGCAACTGATGATACCCAGATCTTAAATCTATCTTGGAAAATACTGAACCTCCCTGAAGTTGATCGAAAAGATCATCGATGCGGAGTAGGGGATATTTATTCTTGACCGCCTGTTCAACTCTCGATAATCAACACACACGTGAAATGAACCATCCTTCTTCTTGACAAATAATACAGGTACTCCCCACGGGGACGCATTCGGTCGGATATAACCTTTCTTGGACAATTCCTCAAGTTGGTTCTTCAATTCCTGCATTTCTATCGGGGCCATTCGATATGGTGCCTTCGATATTGGAGATGTACCAGGCTCCAACTCAATCGTGAATTCCACATCTCTCCGTGGAGGCAAACCAGGTAACTTGTCTGGAAAAACTTCGGCGTACTCCCTCACTACCGGAATGTCCGCCAATGACACTGATGATTTCTCGGTCTTGGTTGTAACACCCCGAGATATTCGGAATAATTACAGCACCGTAAACCCTTTAAGTAAGGATTTACAAGGCTAATAAAAAGGAAAGTAAATCTAAGACATTAATACTGCGGAAATTCAAGTTTGTGAAACGTACAACTAGTTCGACGAGAAATTAATACAACCATATCGAATTAATATCAATAAGACACGCGTACTCGAGTACAGGAACCAAACCAAGAAAACAAATCTCCAATAACAGTAAACATCACTGAACCCCTTCGTCGTCACGTCGGTATTGTGGCTGTTTCTCTGCTCCTCGGCTACCTGAACATCAAAACAAATGTCCACCCCGAAGGGGTTAGCAAAACGATGCTAGTACAAGTATCATGTTAAACAATTCGAATATACATCATCAATACATAACAAGATACACTACACGGACTTCCGCTACCGGAATCCGACAATGCGAATCTACAAGATTCCATTACACAGCATGGGTATTCCAATGATCCAGCGCCCTCAGCATAGATCCCAAGATGATCCCGTCGGACCAACACGAGGTGGAAATAACCCGTCCAATGATCCAGCACCCTCAGCCTAGATCCCAAGATGATCCCGTCGGATCAACACGAGGTGGACATCCGATCGAGCGCCCTCAGCATAGATCGTACAACGTATACAAACACAACTCATGCATACACATATGCCAAATCATTATGTTCATCAACATGAACATATAAACACTATATAACGAATACCATGGCAAATCAACGAAGTAAATATCATGTTCAACATCATGAATAATCATACGCATACTCCAAAAATATCAATATTAACATATCACGATACTTGCCTCAAAGATGGCAAGAACGATACACTTCAATGCTCTCGACACACTCGAAGGCCGCCCCCTCCGATCAACGTAACAAGCTCGAACCTTAACAAAAGGAACGATATACAAATCATCTCAAGTCGAACGATGGCCTAACAATTCGGTCTACGGCCGAAAAGCTCAAAATAAACAATCTGCCTGGACTGCTTAGCGCGCGCTACGTACTCAACGTAACGTGCGCTAAGCCGGACTGTTGGCGTACGCTATCGTATAAGACTAGCGTGCGCTAGCCACGGACTGGCAGTCTGACTCGGCTGGTCTCATAACGTACGCTACGTACGTTTCGTGCGATAACCGAACCTCGATAGCGCACGTTAACTCACACATGTTAGCGTGCGCTAATCTTGCATGGCAGAATACTGCAAACCGAAAACTGGTTGAATGGTGAAGAACTCCTGAATTCTACCGTGATAATATAAGTTATTCTCGGGCATATCATGCTAATAAGGTTTGTGGAAGATTTATGATTATGAGATACCAATATACGGATAGTCATCTCAATATCATAATCCATTACGATCTTCAAGAAGTAATCTAAGTTCCGATCGTCTCACGATCCAAAACACATGATTCCAACGTGTACAACTCAGCCACTGGGTAATATCCGATTACTTGATCATAAATCGATTTGAACATGCTTAGGAGTCCTTATAATAAGATGGTTCAAAGGTTCATTCGATATATAGTACCGATACGTCAAAAGTATCCTTCTAACATGTGATGACCGATTAAAAACGAAATACTTGCTATCCAGACATGATTCAAACTTCCTTAGGAACATTACTAATCATTGGTGAAGAATCACCTACCTCAAAGTAGTAAAGAACACGGATGAAAATGAAGCAATCCAACACCGAAGGCTTGAACACCAATCTCCAATGATATGTGATCTTCAATCTCGAACTAGGAGGTTGATACGAAGTGTTTAGGACGAAGGGTGTTATGTTCTAAGTGTCAGAGTTCGGGTTATGAGAGTAGAAAGAACTGAAATCTCGAATAGGATGGTGTCCTATTTATAATAAATGGCTATTAGCGCGCGCTAGACCCTGTTCGTAGCGTGCGCTAACGGCTCATAGTCTAAACTGTACTCGGCACTTAGCGTGCGCTACGCATATACCTGTAGCATGCGCTAAGGCGTTGACTCGGCTTTTCCCGAAAGCCGTCCAGGTACATCCGACACGATCCGATAGGGGTCCCCCGGCCAGATCTCACCTACCGCATGTCTCAATCAAATTGACCATGCATAGCGTGCGCTAATGACCCTCTATATCGTGCGCTATGAATCTATGTTAGCGCACGCTAAACACATCCGATAGCGTGCGCTACATGCGCAGATTTAAAATCTTAAAAATCACAACCATGAAATTAAACGCTCGGCAACATCGGACTATGAAATACGGAGAATAGTACTCAGACAAAAGTACAATCATTACAATATCACAAGTTTCAATTACATAACAGAAATCTCGGGTATTACATCCTTCCTCCCTAAAAAGAAGTTTCGTCCCGAAACTTAGGATGAAAACAACTCCGGATATTTAGCCTTCATACCGTCCTCCGTTTCCCAAGTGGCCTCTTCGACTCCATGTCGTGACCATTGTACTTTAACCAAATGTATTGGTTTATTCCTCAATTGTTTGATCCGGCTCTCAAGTATCTTGATTGGTCTCTCTTCGAAGGTGCCATCATTAGCTATCTCGACCGCGTCGAAATCAATGACGTGACTGGGGTCTGGTATATACTTCCGCAATTGGGATACGTGAAACACATTGTGAACGTGACTCAGTGATGGCGGTAAGGCCAACCTGTACGCTAAATCCCCAACTCTCTCTAGGATCTCAAATGGCCCGATATACCTTGGACTAATCTTACCTCTCTTCCCAAAACGGAAAATCCCTCGTGTAGGAGACACCTTCAATAGTACGTGGTCCCCTGCGTCGAACTCTAGAGGGCGACGACGTACATCGGCATAAGACTTCTGTCGACTCTGGGCAGTCAACAGTCTCTCTCGAATCAAAGCTATCTTCTCTTGAGTCTGAATAATCAATTCCGGTTCCGTCCCGATCAAATCCGAAGAATCATCCCAACACAGGGGTGATCGGCATCTTCTCCCGTACAAAGCTTCAAATGGTGCCATCTTAATAGAAGCATGCCAACTATTATTGTAAGTGAATTCGATCAAGGGCAAGTGAACTTCCCAATCAGTTGACCAATCCAACGCACAAGCTCTAAGCATGTCTTCTACAGTTTGAATAGTCCTTTCGTACTGACCGTCTGTTTGGGGATGATAAGCTGTGCTAAAGTTGAGCTCAGTCCCCAAAGCCTTGTGAACTGCTTTCCAGAAGTGCGACACGAAACGACCATCTCGATCCGAAATAATGGTCTTCGGCGTCCCATGCAATCTGACTATCTCCGCAACAAACACTCGCGCCAATCTCTCGGGTCCCCATGTATCTTTGATTCCTAGGAAATGAGCCGACTTGGTTAGTCGATCAACTACGACCCAAATCATGTTCATTCCTGCTCTAGTCCTTGGCATACTGGTGATGAAATCCATCGAAATGTCCTCCCACTTCCATTCAGGGATCGGAAGCGGCTTTAACATCCCGGCAGGTCGCTGATGCTCAATCTTGACCTGCTGACAAGTCAAACACTTCGAAACGTGCTCTGCTACGTCCTTCTTCATATTCCCCCACCAGAAGTTTTGTTTTAGATCCTTATACATCTTACTGCTGCCTGGGTGAATAGAATAGGGCGCGCTATGAGCTTCCTTCAGAATTGTCCGTCTCAAATCATCATCATCGGGAACGCAAAGTCGACTTTGAAATCTCAGAACTCCATCATCTTGTATCACGAATCCTGGGGCTTTTCCTTTCTTTACTTCATCACATAATCGAAGGATCAGAGAATCGTCCAACTGCTTGGACTTGATCTTCTCGACTAGTGATGAAGTCAGTTCCATCACATAAAGTTGTCCTTGGATTCCTGGTGCCCATACTTCAATCCCCTCGCGGATCAGTTCCCGTTGAATACTGGTTTGGGATGTAAGTGTTTCCAACACTCGAAGAGAAACGGGTTTTCGGCTCAAAGCATCAGCTACTACATTTGCTTTCCCCGGATGATAGAGAATCTCTAAGTCGTAATCCTTGATCAATTCCAGCCACCTTCTCTGCCTCATGTTTAATTCTTTCTGACTGAAAATGTATTTGAGGCTCTTATGATCTGTAAAGATCCGACAATGAGTGCCGTACAAATAATGTCGCCAAATTTTCAAGGCAAAGACCACAGCTGCTAGCTCCAGATCATGAGTCAGATAATTAACTTCGTACGGTTTCAATTGCCGAGAAGCATAAGCAATCACTTTATCCTTCTGCATCAACACACAACCCAAACCCTGATTTGAAGCGTCGCTGTATACCATGAATCCATCAGTTCCATCTGGCAGTGCTAAAATAGGTGCTGTCGTCAGTCTCTTCTTAAGTTCATCAAAGCCAGCCTGACATTTCCCATCCCACGTGAACTTTCGAGTTCTCTGTAACAGCTGAGTGAGTGGACGAGCAATTTTGGAGAATCCCTCTACAAAGCGGCGATAATATCCAGCAAGTCCTAAGAAGCTTCGGACTTCTTTCACGTTTTTAGGGGCTTCCAATTCCAAGATTGCTTCGACTTTCTTTGGGTCCACCTGAACTCCGTCGGATGATATCACATGCCCAAGGAAGGTTACTTCCTTAAGCCAGAATTCGCATTTAGAAAGCTTAGCATACAGCTGTTCCTTTCTCAAGATGCTCAAAACCACACGTAAATGTTCAGCATGTTCCTCTGCGTCCCTCGAATATATCAGAATGTCGTCAATGAAAACGACCACAAACTTATCCAAGTACTCTAAGAATACCCGATTCATCAATTGCATGAATACCGCAGGAGCATTGGTAAGTCCAAATGGCATCACTAAAAATTCATAATGCCCGTATCGGGATCCGAAAGCAGATTTCGGTATATCCGATTCCTTAATTCTCAACTGGTGGTATCTTGATCGCAAGTCAATCTTCGAGAATACCCTTGCCCCTTGCAGTTGATCAAACAAGTCGTCGATCCGAGGTATAGGATACTTATTCTTGATCGTCATCTTGTTGAGTTCCCTGTAATCAATACACAGTCGGAGGGATCCGTCTTTCTTCCGGACAAAGAGAACGGGCGCTCCCCAAGGGGAAACGCTCGGTTGAATATAGCCCTTCTGTAACAATTCCTCCAGTTGCTTCTTGAGTTCATACATCTCGGTTGGCGCCATGCGGTATGGTGCCCTGGAAATAGGGGTTGCTCCAGGCTCTAATTCGATGGTGAATTCCACTTCTCTTTGCGGAGGTAACCCTGGTAGCTCGTCAGGAAATACATCTGAGAACTCATTCACAACTGAAATAGACGAGAGCTCTACTCCTTCCTCTTTCCTCATGGCATAACACCAAAGTCTATGACATCCCTGTTTCAGTAATTTTACGGCTTTCATTGCTTTGATCAATTTTCCCGAGCTTCCCGGTCTCCATCCTCGGAATAAGTGTTCATACCCATCATCAGCAATGATAGAAATGACTCTCTCTCGGTAATTCAGGATAGCTCCATAACGGTTGAGCCAATCGTCTCCGAGAATTAAATCGTCACCGTAGATGTCAACAACAATGAGATTCGACGGCCAATCTCTTCCTCCTATAGATACTGGAAAATCTCTAGCCTCTAGGGTTCCTACAATTCTCTCTCCACTCGGCAATCCCACAACATACGGTTCACAATCAATTGAGCGCGAGATTTTTAAACGATTTACACAGTTCAAAGATACAAAAGAATGCGTAGCTCCGGAATCGAATAAAACACTAACTGGTTGCAAAAGGATCTGAATCGTACCTGATGCAACAGCAGTGTTCTGATCATCAGATCTCCTCATTTCGTACAGGCGCGGAGGAACGGACCCAGCACTGGATGTCTCTCTCTTCCCAACGTTCTGCTGCTGAAATCCACTCTCCTGTGTCTGGTTCACACTTATCTCCTTAGGAACTGGTGCTGGAGTGCGGGTACCAAAAGATCTAGCAGCGGCTCCACAGAAGGCCGCACGGTGCCCTTCTTGCCCACAATCGTAACAAGTCACAGAAGATGCGGGGAAATCACGTCGAATATGCCCTGCTCGACCACAATTGTAGCATTTCTTTGATGCGTCCGAAACTGCTGATATTGTCCGGAACTTCTTTCCGCCTTTAAAAGGATGTGGAGGTTTCCTAGTCGAATAAAAGGAAGATTGGCCCTTGCGGGCCCCGCCACTCTTGTTTTCTGCAAAGCTGCCGGTCACCTTCTGCTTCTTTGCCTCTACTGATTTCTCCACCGCCGCTTCTTTCATGTCGTAGGCCAGCAGTTTGTCTTGATACTGTCGCAATGTAGTACACTCGAATCCGGACATGTACTGCTGAATCTCCGGCTTCATCCGCATATCAAAATGAAAAATCTTTTCTGCCTCCGTTCTGACCAAGTGTCGCACACAAGTCAACTGATGATTAAAAGTTTTAATTATATCTGTCATAGATGCCTCCGAACTCTGTGGTGAGAAAAACTCTCGGATCTTTGCCTCTCTAACTGGACGAGGACAATACTGTGCTTCCATCATTAGTTTGAACTCCGTCCAATCCGCATTATGATTCTCGGGTCGAATAGCCTCCCACCAATCAAAGGCCTCCCCAGTCAGAAAATACTGGGCAATGGGAACCTTCCGGTCCTCGGGACAGTTAAGACCCGCGAATATCTTTTCCAACTCCTTGAGCCAGTGATCCCAAGTAAGTGCCTCAGCAGATCCATCAAATTTTGGCGGGTGCAATTTAACCACTTCAGCAAGCCATCTGTCTCCCCGGTTATCCTCGTGGTGCTGCTGTCCCATCGCCGTCTGCATGCGATCAACGACCTGAGCGAACTGGTTTATCTGCGCCACCACCTGTTGAAGCACTCCCGGCATGTTAGGATTTGCGTCATCTTTCGCTGATCCTTGCTGCCCTCCAGAATGGGAATCGGTTCGACTAGCCGATATTTCGGGGGTAGTTGCGGAATCCTCATGTCTCATGTTACCACGTCCGCGTCCACGACCGCGTTCGCGTCCACGTCCTCCTCTCAACATACTGTAAACGCAATTTCTCAATATCCAGAACAAAATTTTTGAAATAAAGTCCGTCAATACTCACAAAGCAACAGTGATGTTACAAACGACCCGTAAAGCAAATAACGTAAACAGACCCAAATAAAACCCGACTGCCAAGATATCCATGAATCTTAGCTACGATACCATATTCTGTAACACCCCGAGATATTCGGAATAATTACAGCGCCGTAAACCCTTTAAGTAAGGATTTACAAGGATAATAAAAAGGAAAGTAAATCTAAGACATTAATACTGCGGAAATTCAAGTTTGTGAAACGTACAACTGGTTCGATGAGAAATTAATACAACCATATCGAATTAATATCAATAAGACACGCGTACTCGAGTACAGTAACCAAACCAAGAAAACAAATCTCCAATAACAGTAAACATCACTGAACCCCTTCGTCGTCACGTCGGTACTGTGGCTGTTTCTCTGCTCCTAGGCTACCTGAACATCAAAACAAATGTCCACCCCCGAAGGGGTTAGCAAAACGATGCTAGTACAAGTATCATGTTAAACAATTCGAATATGCATCATCAATACATAACAAGATACACTACACGGACTTCCGCTACTGGAATCCGACAATGCGAATCTACAAGATTCCATTACACAGCATGGGTATTCCAATGATCCAGCGCCCTCAGCATAGATCCCAAGATGATCCCGTCGGACCAACACGAGGTGGAAATAACCCGTCCAATGATCCAGCGCCCTCAGCCTAGATCCCAAGATGATCCCGTCGGATCAACACGAGGTGGACATCCGATCCAGCGCCCTCAGCATAGATCGTACAACGTATACAAACACAACTCATGCATACACATATGCCAAATCATTATGTTCATCAACATGAACATATAAACACTATATAACGAATACCATGGCAAATCAACGAAGTAAATATCATGTTCAACATCATGAATAATCATACGCATACTCCAAAAATACCAATATTAACATATCACGATACTTGCCTCGAAGATGGCAAGAACGATACACTTCAATGCTCTCGACACACTCGAAGGCCGCCCCCTCCGATCAACGTAACAAGCTCGAACCTTAACAAAAGGAACGATATACAAATCATCTCAAGTCCAACGATGGCCTAACAATTCGGTCTACGGCCGAAAAGCTCAAAATAAACAATCTGCCTGGACTGCTTAGCGCGCGCTACGTACTCAACGTAACGTGCGCTAAGCCGGACTGTTGGCGTACGCTATCGTATAAGACTAGCGTTCGCTAGCCACGGACTGGCAGTCTGACTCGGCTGGTCTCATAACGTACGCTACGTACGTTTCGTGTGATAACCGAACCTCGATAGCGCACGTTAACTCACACATGTTAGCGTGCGCTAATCTTGCATGGCAGAATACTGCAAACCGAAAACTGGTTGAATGGTGAAGAACTCCTGAATTCTACCGTGATAATACAAGTTATTCTCGGGCATATCATGCTAATAAGGTTTGTGGAAGATTTATGATTATGAGATACCAATATACGGATAGTCATCTCAATATCATAATCCATTACGATCTTCAAGAAGTAATCTAAGTTCCGATCGTCTCACGATCCAAAACACATGATTCCAACGTGTACAACTCAGCCACTGGGTAATATCCGATTACTTGATCATAAATCGATTTGAACATGCTTAGGAGTCCTTATAATAAGATGGTTCAAAGGTTCATTCGATATATAGTACCGATACGTCAAAAGTATCCTTCTAACATGTGATGACCGATTAAAAATGAAATACTTGCTATCCAGACATGATTCAAACTTCCTTAGGAACATTACTAATCATTGGTGAAGAATCACCTACCTCAAAGTAGTAAAGAACACGGATGAAAATGAGGCAATCCAACACCGAAGGCTTGAACACCAATCTCCAATGATATGTGATCTTCAATCTCGAACTAGAAGGTTGATACGAAGTGTTTAGGACGAAGGGTGTTATGTTCTAAGTGTCAGAGTTCGGGTTATGAGAGTAGAGAGAACTGAAATCTCGAATAGGATGCTGCCCTATTTATAATAAATGGCTATTAGCGCGCTAGACCCTGTTCGTAGCGTGCGCTAACGGCTCATAGTCTAAACTGTACTCGGCACTTAGCGTGCGCTACGCATATACCTGTAGCGTGTGCTAAGGCGTTGACTCGGCTTTTCCCGAAAGCCGTCCAGGTACATCCGACACGATCCGACAGGGGTCCCCCGGCCAGATCTCACCTACCGCACGTCTCAATCAAATTGACCATGCATAGCGTGCGCTAATGACCCTCTATAGCGTGCGCTATGAATCTACGTTAGCGCACGCTAAACACATCCGATAGCGTGTGCTACATGCGCAGATTTAAAATCTTAAAAATCACAACCATGAAATTAAACGCTCGGCAACATCGGACTATGAAATACGGAGAATAGTACTCACACAAAAGTACAATCATTACAATATCACAAGTTTCAATTACATAACAGAAATCTCGGGTATTACATTGGTCATATAGCACCAATAACCAACACACCCTTGATTGAGTAATCTAACTGCTTTCATCATATTGATAACTTTTCCGGAATGGCTGGGGTTACCCCCTGAAAAACACACTCGACCCCATCGTTTGAAATGACAGTGACCATACGCTTACGAACACTGAGGACGGCATCATGACGATCCATCTAATCAATACCCAAAATAACATCGTCTTTGGTTAAATCTACTACGATCAGGTCTGACAACCACACACGGCCATTAAGCTGAATCGGACAATTCTTAATCTCACGATCTCCGATAATTCTTCTACCGTCAGGTAGACCAATGATATAAGGTTCACAACTAGTAGCACTATCCAGGTGAAGTCTACTCAAGCGTGACTCGAAAATGAATGAATGCGATGCACCAGTATCAAAAAGGGTACACACAGGTTGAGATAAAATTTCGAGTGTACCTGAGATCATTCGGGCCTCCGAATTGTCGACTCTCTTCATCTCATATATTCGGGGCTTGCCAGCACCGGAACCGGATGCTTCTGTCTGATAGCTATGGCCTCCGCCTTTGTTTGCTACCGTCGTTTTAAACGACGCTGACTGAGTAGCCTGATTCTGAGTAGCTAACTGCTTCGGGGCCTGAGATGTCGCCGGAGTAGGCCTGGAGTCTCTTCGGCAGAAACGGGCCTTATGCCCAGCAATCCCACAGTTATTACACGTGACAGTCTGCCTCAGACATTTCGTGCTGAAATGGCCCTGTTCACCACAGTTGTAACATGTGATGGCCGAGATGGCCGCTCGGCACTGGGATTCCGCAGGCTTAGGCGCCATAGGATGTCGCTCCGAAAAAGTAGACCCCGTACGAGGCATCTTGAAAGTGGCTAGGCTGCCTTCGGACTGATTATGCTTCTTCGATTTTTTGCCAGAAGATGAAGTTTGATTCTTAGAAATTTCCTTAGCACTAAGCTCATAAGCAAGAGCTTTCTCAATGAATTAAGCTAGAGTGGTGCAATGATGATTAAGCAATTGAAATTAAGCAATTGAAGCCTCATATCAGGTTTCAACCTCTTACTGAAATACTTCATTTTATCCGCCTCCGAGTGGATAATAGATGAGGCGAAAGGCAGCAGCTCCTGAAATTTCTCGGTAATGGCGAGAACATCATATTCCGTTGAGGGGTCGGGACTGAGTAACTCCGACAATTTGGCCTCTCTGAGTGGGGCCGGATAATCTTTCCATCATGAAAGTTTTGAACTGGTCCCACGTGCAAGCTCCGTCGCTGGGCTTCATAGATAGCCACCATGAATGAGCGCTCTTACCCAGGTAGTAAGTCGCGACTGAAACTTTGTGTCCTTCGGGACACTCCACCATAGCAAACAGTTTCTCGAAATGTGCCATCCAGTGAATGATGTCCGCCAGCTCAGATGAGCCCTCTAAGGTAGGCGGCCTCTGGCGAGAAATGTCGTTGATGGTGCTACTCACACTCCTCTCTTGCCTCTAATGTGGCAAAGGAGGAGCCTGCTGATTCTGAGCCATTGAATTCTGCATCGTCTCCATCAGACGTGCCATCTGAGTCATTTGGGCCATCATGCCCTGCATAAAAGTGAAAGGGTCAACTCGAACACCCTCTGATTGAGTTGTGTCCCGAGTACGATTCCCTGACAGTGAAGGATTATTTCCAGGTGAATGTGTGGCAGCGTCGCTGCTTGATGAGTTAACATTATTCGTCGCGTTCGCACGAGTATTCATTCGAGCTCCCAGGTTTCGGCCCGCACCGCGGCCTCTTCCCCTGCGTTCTCTGCCAGCTCTCTCCATACTGAAGTAGGAAAGTCACATGATAGTTATAGATCTCGCATGAATACTGCATTATGATTACGTCATGAAATGATAATAATGAGCATACGCGCTCTAACACAATGATTCTATGAATGGTCAACTGAGGTGACTTGATTATCTGGTGAAATTCTTGAAATGATTATCTTGAACAAGTTAACAAGATTAATGATACGATCTTCAATATCAACAACTGAGTGATGAAATAAATTTAGTGATTAATGAGTTAACATGATCGACATGATCATAATGAAGATGATGATTTAAGATTGTTGACTGATGAATGATGTATGAATGATTCTTATTGCCAGAAATTATACCATGGCGTCAGAAATCTTACAGTTCTTTCGGTCTAATGGGCTTGGCATCTGCACGGGTCACACGTGACGCGAAAGTCTAATGATAATAGTCTGATGAACGATGATTTTAAATGAGACATGACTTGGAAGGTAGTGTTCAAAACCACGCTCTGATACCAACTCTGTAACACCCCAAACTAGACAGATATTACAGTGCCGTGGACCCCCGACTGGGACCCACCAGGCGAATGAAAATTAATGAATTACACAATACAAATGTAGTACCACACCACATTACGTCATCAATTACTCCGATGAGGAGTTTCAAATACAACATACCCAGGGAATACTGAAGACATGTATATTTTATATGAAGATAAAATATACAACACTGAACAATTGACAATTCAAAAGGAAGTGCAGCGGAAAATACATAACAAGAAACATGAATGAAATGAAGAGACTGGGCCTCCCTACTAGTATCACTGGGACTCCTCGCCGTCAACGTTCTCTTCCCGTGCTTTTGCCTTGCCATGACCTAAAAACAATATCCCCAACGGGGTTAGTTACACAGAACAACAATCCTCAAGAGTTGAACAATCACTACAACAAAAAACCCCTTTTACAACGTACAATCTACAATGATATTTTGAAATGTTGTAAAAAGTTATACCTTCTACAACTTTTGTAAAAATAACGTTGTAGATGGTATGTTGTAAAATGTTTTTTTCATTAAAATGTTGTTGGACTTCATATTTTTTACAATGATGAGAAGAAATGATGTAAATTCGACCTTTAATATCAGTACTTTAGTTGCTGTCAAATAATTATTTTTGACAATGTGTAGACACAGTTGTGAATTTTCAATATTATACAATGACTTTTTAACATTGTAATCGCACCATTTGACCACATATATATACGTTGTAATTAATCTGTCTAAATCATAATCGACAATGCCAGCATGACGTTGTAAATTAGTATAAATTAGTCATACTTATACAACTTAGACACCACGTTGTTGTAAGGTTTATCTACAATCTATATGTCCCGTTGTGGTAAGGGTTACTGTACATATACCTTAGTTATACCATGCCACATTATATTAGAAAAAAAATTACATCTCAATTCCGCGTAAGAAAATATTATAAATAAAAGTAATGGTAATACACATACTTCCTCCGTTCTTTTATTATTGCAACGTGTTGACTATTACACTGTTCATATACTCTCTTTTGACCATCTTTTGTGATTTATACATAAGAAAAAATATAGTCATGTGGGATCTTGTTAGGTTCATCTCGAAATATACTTTCAAAATATCAACTTCTTATAATTTTTAAAAGTAAAAAATTGAAGATATTAATAATCAAATTGTGCATTGGCAAACGTGAAAGTCCAGATGTTGCAGTTATAAGAGAACGGAGGTAGTATTATGTAAGTGTTATATTATACAATTTTCACTATATTCCTTAATTAGTTATATAATGTACTTGCCACGTTCATATAACATTGTAAACTTGGAACAACGTTATATAGAATAATATGTGCAAAGTAAGGCTATATGATAAAGAACTTTTTTTCTGCAATACTTCGGTTGTGCAGTGATTATTTGCCTAGTATTATGTTATTATCATTGTGACTAGTGACGTGACATAAGAATAAGCCATAAGGGTAAATGGCTCGGTGACATGGGAATTAAATGCATAGCACAATAACTGGCTTGCAAGGCATGTTTCGTTAACAGGCTCATGTAATGCTTGGACTGATTTTGTCACTATTTGTATTGGCTCTATTTCTATGAATGAAAGAAACTGTTGATCTGGTTTGGATCTCTTAAAAAAAACTGGCTTGTGGTAACTACTCGACTGAGCCCTTGATAAAAAAATGTACAAATTACATTGTATCTCATTAGGGAAAACTACGATATTTTTGGCATTACCGATATGTTTTGAGTTTCGTTTTTGGGGGACTAACATAAAATAGTCTTCAAACTAGACCCGGAAATTTACCATACTACACGAAAACACGACAGGAAAACACACGAACACGAACGTACACCACCGAGATTTAGTGTCGGTTTTGTGTTTACCCTTTGGGTACACGACACGACACGAGGTACACGAAATAAATAAATAAATAAATAAATATATATAATATTGTATATTTAATTTAATAAAAATATATATTTTATTAATTATGTTTATACTAAACTTTAAAATTTGGAAATATAATGTGAACTTTCATAAATTTCGTGTAAACATTCGTGTTTTCATTGTCACTCGTTTCATTTCGTCTACTAAAACCTATAAAAATAATATTGTAATATTAAAATTATTATCCTTTATAATATTTTAATATTTATTTTATATTATGTGCCTGACACGAAAACACGACATGAAACGACACGAATTTATGCGGTACACGACACGACATGTCACGAATTCATTTAGTGTCGTGTATGGGTTTGGACTTATGAAATACGAAAGTACACGACACGAAAATACACGACACGAACGAATTGCCAAGTGTACTTCAAATCTATCGAACTTAATTAGTGGGAGAATTTTAGGGGAGAAATTTTATGGGAAAAACTAGGGGAGATTTTGGCGCTATAAGCCATTTTAGGGGGGAGATTTCATGGGAAAAATCGGGGGGAAATTTTTTTGGGAGATTTATTTCCCATGTCCCGATAACCCCTTTGATTCATTTTCTTCTAATCTCCTTCTTCTCTGGCCGACGGGATTACCCTTTAATCCATTTTCTTCTAATCTCCTTCTTCTCTGGCCGCCGGGGATTACCCATTTTCCTTTAATTCTCTTCTTTTATTTTAAACCCCTTCTTCTTTTGAGGGACGGGAGGCGAACGGAGTTGTTAACAGACGAAGAAGAAGGATAAGAAGAGAAGATGCTGATGAAGAACAACAACGGATTTTAACAGGTTAGATTTTAACTTTTTTGTTTGGTGGGATTTTTAAGAACTGATTTTAGGGTTTTTCAGAGTAGAAGAACAAAATTCACTATTTTAATAGAAGAACAAAGTTCAGGGATCTTCACAGGTGATTTTGTGTTTGAGCAGTAAGACGTGTTCTTTGTTCTGGTATTTGACTTTGGTCCTCTAATATTTGCAGACTAATGAACTCTATCAATTGGCATCTGTCGCTTTCTGCTTACTAGTTGCTTGGGTTTGTTTCCTGACTTCCTAATTATGTCATTAAGCTGCTATAATAAATTCTCGGATTGTTGTTGTTCAAGTATTTTGCAGCTTCTGTAATTTGAACAGAAATTCTTAGATATTACTGTTTTTTAAACTTTTAATTAATTCTCCCTAAATTTACTTATTTTCATAATATGTCGTTTTATGCATACTAACATACTAATATCATCTTTCTCTTACCAGTGTAGTGACAAGTTGGGTCTGAGCCTTGAATTGGGTTCCTTTGCTCTATCACAATGTTTAATTCATATTCAGCTGGTTCTGGATGAGCTGGAGGCAAGGTAGTCATATCATATATTGGATGTGTGTCATTTTGCAAAAAATAGTATCGTGTATCGTAATGTATCGTAAGATACACTTTATTTTAATAAAAGAAAATAAATCAATAAAAGAAATTTTAATAGGCTGATTACATATTTCATCTACATCTCTTTGTCCTTGATCAATAACTTGCTTTCCCTTGGTATTCTTTTCATAAGTTAAATTTCTAGGCCCTAAACAATGGTTTGACCATCTTATTTGATCCTTTATAATCATTCACATAATGAGCTGATGTTACTCTTTAATTTGCTTGTAATTTTATTGATTCACTTAATATAATAATGAGCTTGGTTGTTACTCTTTAATTTGCTTGATTTGTGTGATTGATGACATTGGTATTTGCCCTAATCTAGAAAGTGTTGACGTTTTTTTATGCTAGTGTGCGGCTGTTTCTAAAAATGGACAAAGCTTGGTTGTCTTGTGAAAGGTTTTGCTGTTACTTCTGATGACTTAGGGCTTCCAAATTTTTTACTTGTTTTGATTGATAAAATTCTAATATTTGTTAATTTTTCACTTTTAAATATGTAGAAATACCATTGAATACCGAGATGGAGCATTGAATTTTGTAACTGATGCATTGAGGAATTTAGGATACCCAGAGAAACTTTCTTGTCCTTGTAAGATTTGTAAGAACTTGGATCATTTTATTGGCTCAGTTGTGCATGAGCATATAGTGATCCATGGAATGGATCTGTTCTGCACTGTTTGGGTATTACATGGGGAAAAGTCTGCAAGTGCACATCAAAATACAATATCACCTGATATTTATCAGATGTATGCTGATGCAGTACCTTAACATGAAAGGATTATCGATAGTGGTAGTGATGTAATAGGAAATTCTGTTCAAGTCCCGAAAGATGTTGAAACCCCATTGTACCCAGGTTGTACAAATCAAACAAGATTGGAGGCCACAATAGCTTTGCACAAAATAAAAAGTTCAAATGGTCTATCAAAGGTTTGTTTTGATGAACTTCTTAAAACCGTAGGTGGTATGCACTCACAAATGGTATGAGCTTCTCAAATGGTCTCTCACAAATATTGCGTGAAGACAAACCTAGAAAAACAGTAGTAGGACTTGGTTTTGGAGTTACACCAGGTAAATTGAAAGCCCAAGCACATGCAACAAAGATGATGCATGCACTCCAAATAAAGTATGAAGCACTGGAGGAGAAGATTGATAAAATCATTCAGGTAGGTATTTGTTATTGTAAAAATTCATATACTTCAGGTAAATATTGTCAATGTATGAACTTACATGATTCTTAATGTATGGTAACCAGCAAGGAGGTAACAAAAGTGGTGAGGTAGGAGAAAATAGAAGTGGATCAGAAAATGTGCAGCTAACACAAGTTAATACGACTGAGGTGAATTTTCGACAAATGTATAATATTTCGACCTTTAGAACATCTCATTTGTCATATTTAACTATATATTATTTGCGTTTATGAACAACAGTCACAACACGATAGCACCACCAATGAGCCTCTGTTAGGACAGAAATGCAAAATTCTGAGCTGGTACAATAAGGGAGAGATTATTGCTGAAGGGTCAATAGCAAATACAGATCCTAATGCCAAAGTCCACTGTAGACGCCTTGGATTGGATGCTTGGAGTGTTTGGGTCGAAGTTGCCTTGGTTCCTGATGCTGAACTATACAAGAGTACAGATGAGGCAACTGTTATTGGGCAAGCTGAAGGGTCAACAGTAGCCTGGAGCAAATATCATATTCAGCTGGTTCCTTAATTCTTGGTTTAGACTTTACAACTTGTGGTTTAAACTTTACCAACATGATATTAATTTTCTGCAGTTGGCTGATCACCGACTTGGTGTCAATCATCTTGAAATTAAGGATTTTCTTTATGCCTGCATCTTCGATCTTGTACTTCTTTCTCCAAAGAATTTCACAATTCCTTGGCCGTTTTGATTGAACTATACACATTTTAAATCATGTCGTCCAACATGTTCAGGATATAATTCCTGCATAAAGATCACTGTGATGCCAAGCATCTACATTGGTCCTCCACTGGGTATTGTTGTCTTCTTCAGAATCTTTTTGGGGGGTCCTCTAACATGTTCTGTTATCAGCTTTTGAAAGCGACGCTGGTGAACTTAATCGTTTTTTTTATTCAACTCTTAATATCTAAATTTCAGCTCGAAATTCACGACAAGTGAGGGAAATCTAGAAATAGTGAAGCTGCGAAACAATTTTTCTTGGTTTTGTTTTCATCTCAAGTCCTCTAATTCAGTCGTATGATTTCCAATTTCTTCAATCTTAATCCATCTTTCATTTGAATATTGTATTCCTCTCTTTTTTATACACCTCTTACTCTGTATGTTGGGATATTCTAGATTAAGTACATGGTGTTTTTAGTCTGGGTTGTTCTTATAGAGATGTGGTGTTAATGATTAGTTGTGCGGTTTTATACTAGTTTGTTACGTTTATTGTTTGTTTTGTGATGTTATTTTTATTTGGGCTGTTTATTATTAGGTGTTTTTTTGATTTGGGTTATATTGGATTAGGTCGGTGGTGTTCAGATTTGTGGCGTAGTGTGTCGAGGTTGTTTATTTTAGAGTTTGCGGTGTTACAATGCTTGGGGTTGTTTCTGATTTGTTTTGTGGTGTTATTTGATGTGGGCTATTTTGGATTGGGTCTCTGTTGTTCGTAATATTACTCATGGTTTAGATCTGTGTAGCAGTTGCTTAGATTTGTTGTGTATGTTGGGTTGTTATCGCTTAAATATGTGGTGTTTTTAAATCTGGATTGTTTGAATTCAGGGCTGTTATTGCTTATTATGTGGTGATTTGTTTCATGTGGTGATATTTTTTTTTACTTTTTCATCTTTGAACCGTGATATATAGTGAATGTGTTATAAACTGAAATTAAGCTTTTCTGAAATGCACTGGAATAAGAGGGATATGCAATCTCTTGTCTAAGAGTTATTATGAAATTTGAAGCAATATTTTAAAAAACGCAAGAGGCATACGCCTCAAGGCGAGGCGCGCCGAAAATGCCTTGAGGCACTGTAATTTCATTCAGACTTGAGGCGAATGCCTCACCCGATCGAGGCGTTCCGGAGGCGTTTCAGATTTGTTTGTGTTTGACTATTTCGTTTGCTGTTATACAGTAATATGGTCTTTAGATTCTTGTGTCCTATCAATGTGCAATACTTTTGAATTTTTGAATCTTAATGTCGCAATACAAATCTATTTGCACTCTATATGATGAAGCTTGTATGGAACTCTTTTTTTTTTCAGGGCCCCTATAAGTTGATATAGGTGGGGAGGAATCAATGGAGGAATCAATCTTTGAACGTGGCTGGAGTTTGAGATCATTCTACTTAATGTGCATTATTTGTGCTACAAGGGGTATATTCTTATATGATAAGCATGTGATTATTACAATGAATAGTTCCCTGATGAAGTTGGAGACTCCAAGTGTTCTTTGTGTGTGATGCCTTCTTTCCCCTCTTTTATGGTTTGTTCTTTTTTGCAAGACATGGAGAGAGCAATTACGAGAGACCTTGTCATGCATATTCTTGAATTCCCCGTTTCTTTACGCAAGGCTGTTACTTTTGCAGCTGAGCTTAATAATACTAGATCACATCACATGAAGTTTTTCCTTCAATTGCAGGGTTCACATCTTTGTCCGACCGAGTGTGAGTCGTGTTGTAAATAGGTAAGAATTATTCAGCTTAGTTCAATAATTCAGTTGCCTTTCTAACTGTATTATGGCTGGATTCATCTATAATGGATGTTTTGTGTAGGAATTTTACTCTCTTGAGCTGACCTTTTTCTATCTGGAAGAATATAATCATTAATATCATGTGTATCTGGTTTTTACATTCAACTAGCCGGAATATGGGTTCTACAGTATTGAATTTGTTGATTGGGATACAAATCTTCTTAAATTTATCTGCATGAAACTTGCGTTTCCTTTTACATTGGTATCATCTTTTTCTTTCTACTAATGATATTGTGTTTCTTATGAAAAACAAATTATTGTTGCACTCAGCTACTTTTCTTGCAAAGTCTATTGTCTTGACTCTTGACTATTGAAGTATATTCTGTTAAAGGTTCACGCCACATCATTATTTGTGGTATTTCACTTCATAATCACTATATTTTTACTGGATTTACATGTTTTAGTCACTTCTTTAGAGATGCAATGTAATATCCGACGGAAATTCTTACTTACTGTTGTACTATTCGGATAATTCAAAACTGTTGTAGTCTTGTCACATTGTGAAATGAATATTGATGTTAGAATATATCATAATAGACTTAATAAAAATGATCACTCGCACTATGTTCGAATTTTCAGCGTTGTATAGATAAGTACATATTGTACTATGAAAATCTGAGCCTAACGTACGTTAATCATTAGGCATAGCGTACGCTATTTTTAGGCCTTTACGTACGTAAAGTGGTACCTGTTACGTACATAACCAGTGCAATCGTATCCAATCTCAACTTTCAGCGTGTGGGGCCGGATGGGATTCGAATATCTGATCTTTTGGAGGCAACCTAGTTGACCTACATTACGTACGTAATGCTTCTAGAGGTAACGTACGTAATGAAGTTCGTATTTCAGTCCAGTAGCCTCTGGACTTAGCTTACGTACGTAACACTTTTTGTGTAGCGTACGTAAAGATGTTAACATACGTTATCCTCTTGTGATAACGTACGTAACGAACTGTGCTGTTATAAAAAGACAACTTGTGTCTTTCATTTTGCACGTCCAAACTCCGATTTTCACCCTTATAATCATCCCCCTTCATCCCTAGATAAAGTTTACCTTCTTCCAACTTGTGTTGGAGCTTTACATTTTGATTTTGGAGCTTGTTGATTGGAAGTTGGAGACATTCTTGAAGCTTATATTGTGTTCTTGTGGTTTGGTATATTGTTCTTCATTTCTGAAGGTATGTTCTACTATTTAACCCTATAATCTCGTAATGATAATGATAGTGATTAAGTATATTTCACCTAGTGATGAATTAATCAAAATAAACATGTTGTAGTTAAGCTTTCAACAAACATAATGATGAACATGATGATTAGGGGATTTGTAATGGTGTGTTCTTTGTGTTTTAAAATGGTAAGGATCATGTTTAGTTTAACCACACCCTCATTGCTAGACTAATAACACAATTGGTATAATAATAATCCTTGTTTCATTGTAATGTAAATGACTTGTTGGAATAATTACCATATATGTTTTAAGAAACCCTTGTTGATCATTAGAAGAATGAAATGATCTTCTTGAACCTAGGCTAAGTGAATTCAGAGGTATGATGTTTGAATATCCAAGTTAGTTGGAAGAGTATAAGGGTGGTTCTAAACTTGAGATAGTCTTCATAATCATGATATGGATTTACAACTAATTAACTCAACATAAGTAATTGTGTGTAGTGCAGATTTTACTTTTAATCATTTGAGATGTTCTTGATAAGATTAAAGGATAGGAGATTATTGTTTAACACACTATGGAATGATTCTTAATCTAACAAACATTTGGTATCATCTTGTAATCAATTGTAAGAATTGAATGGTATGAATAAGGTTCTTGAAGTAACACTTCAAAAGTTGAACTACTCAATCGGGAATTAAGATGTTATCTCGTTAAAATTCGGTATAGATGATCATATAAATGTATTAATGAGCAAAATATACTTCATTCAAGGTTGATTGTTCGAGTACACAATATTAGTCGAGGGCCATTTGTTCATTCCGACAAGAAGATGACTATTCTCGTCTCCGTATTGAGGCAAGTTATCTTGCTTGGTTATAATGATGATTAGATTCTTGTGATGGTTATATATTTCATATGTTTTAATTGTTCATGTAATGTTTGTCGTGATTTGACATTGTCCTTGACGTTATTCTGTTTCTTCATGGGGTTGCATTCCCAAGTACGTCGCTTTGAATCGTTGATCTCGTTGGTCTTATTTTC
Organism: Orobanche coerulescens; assembly: GCA_033398695.1. Classification (NCBI taxonomy): domain Eukaryota; kingdom Viridiplantae; phylum Streptophyta; class Magnoliopsida; order Lamiales; family Orobanchaceae; genus Orobanche; species Orobanche coerulescens. Next base: position 78,794,805 of record CM065818.1, on the reverse strand, counting down.
ACTTTGGTGAGTTTTTCTTGATCCTTAATCGGATATGTGATTTATTGAATTCGTTGTCATGTTGTATCGTGACATATCCGGAATCATATCTGCGTTCCGATTGGTCATTGTGTAGGATTTTTAGCCAGGAACGTATATAGTCATGCGTGGATATTATTCTGCATTGGACTGTGCACACGAGACGTAGTTTCGTGAGGCTAATTAGGTACATTATCCCACGTATATTCTGGATTCCGTATACGGGGCAGACATATACACGGACACATTTCCGGATCTGGCGTACTGTGATGTCCATCTTGAGCCATATTGTTAATTGTCCATAGTATTGGATGTGTTCGACGGTTTGTGACTGATTGTTTCATACGCCCGAGGGGTATGATTAATAGTCGGAATGATTTCCTTGAGATCTATATATATGTGAATTGTATAATGTCGGAAGAATTAATTATCATGTATATCTGACCCTGTGTTTTGGGCGAAATACTTGTATTGTATTTTAGGTCAAGGCAAAGGCAAGGCACGGGAAGAGCATGTTGACGGCGAAGGGTTCGAAGGATACTTGTTCGGGGGGCCCACATCATTTATTGTCCGGTTATGTTAAATCGTGTTATGTTATTTTATTTGCTGCTTCATTTAAATTACTATCTGGTTGTATTGACATTTGAAGTATTTTCCATCTCCATATGGTTTATACTTGTTTTTCGGATCTTGTGTATTATAAGGCCGTTGGCCATATTTTTGATAAACTCCTAATCGGAGTAATGACCATTCGTGGTGATTCGGTATCACAAATAATATTCATTTAATCTGTTTTGGTTATCACCTGGTGGGTCCCAGTATGGGATCCACGGCACTATAATAGCCGCCTTTTGGGGTGTTACAGAAGATTGTATTCACCTATATAAAGTATTATATCAAAGCTTCTTCCACTTTTTAAGCTAATTGCGTACTGTTTAATGATAGGTTGAAGTATATATGTAACAAGGAAAGTATTATATCAAAGCTTCTTCCACTTTATAAAGTTGAGCGCTTGTTGATTCACAGGGATTGCTACTGCAGCTATTATGCATTTGAATTTTTTTTTTTGTTACAGGAGTTTTCCACAACGTTTTTATGATATTGTAAATATATCTTAACAGCACGTAATGAACCCATTTTAAAAGATTTAACCACAACGACCTCCAGATCTTGTTGATGGTTGAAAGACACTACTGTATAAATGTTGTAAGTTATTGTTTACATCTTTTAAAGGACATTGTTAAAGAGTTACCCACAACGTATTTGCGTAGTTGTTGATGTAAGAAACGCAATTACCGAAAGATGTTGTAATAGATTTACCTACAACATAATCACAACGTTGTTGATCATGGAAAAAATAATTATGTGATGAAGTTGTAAATAGTTATGCACCACTTCTACAAAACATTGTAATAGAATTACATACAGTATCTTTGTACCGTTGTTGATGTAAGAAATACAATTTCAATAGAATGTTGTAAAAACATCTGTGCATACTGAAAATATGTATTTACAACGGGGTGTACGACGCCACATGGGCGTTGTAAAAAAAAGTCATACTTTTAACAATGCCTTATTATACAACGAGATTGAAAACGTTGTTAAAACCCTTCTACAATGTCCGCGCACCGTTGTAAGAAGGGTTTTTTGTTGTAGAGAATATACAACAATCACATGAATGAATTAAGGAATAGAGTTGAATGAAGAGCATCATAGTACGCCCGAATGGAATGTGTGAGTGCACAAGTAGCCGAGTGTCCGGAGTCCCGCATATACACCCGCAACTTGGCCTAATTATTCTCACGGAGGTACTTTACCGTGTGCACAGTCCAAATGTGTCCGGAGTCCCGCATATACACATGACCATAGTGTGCCCGACTAAAAATTCCACACATCCGCCACCCGCCACGCAATACAATCCTGGAAGGTCACAAGAACAAAGGCGACCAAGATGAGAGATAATGCGTAAAATCCGACAAGGATGAAGAACGACTCAACGAGATGACATGATGATACAACGAGTGATAGCTTCAACGAAATGATTTGGAACCGTCGTTCCTCGTGAGTTACATGATTAGTTGATGATTATAAGTCTCGACATGAATGATATATTATGATGTATGAATGAACAACAACGTAAGGAATGAATATCCCTTTAACCGAGTAAGAATTTACTTACCCAATACAAGTGATGAAAGGTCTCCTCCCGAACAAACGTCTCTAATGGAGATACCGGTCACTCGAACAACCTTGAATAACATAATACCAACAAACGCTCAATAAAAGTACTAAACACGATTATTACCAACTCAAACGTCGTTACAAAAATAACCAAAACTCATTGGGGCATTTTAACGGAAACGTTGAAAACATTCTCTCGTTGGTTACAACTATCCCCCAAAAATATATCGAACAAACCTCCACAAGCAAATCAATCCATTAAAACTTCATTAACGACATCAATGGTCCAATAGGAAACCACAACTTAAGGTTACGACAACATCAATTGGAAACCCCCCAAAATCCAAAGTCAAACCCCAAGGTTTCTGTAACACCCCGAGATATTCGGAATATGTTACAGCGCCGTAGACCCCTACATGGGACCTACCAGGCTACAATAGAAAAACTCTACTCGACTAACCATCTTGGTTAGCGAGGATACACAATTAAATAATATGACATATAAAGATACGCCCGGAGCAACCGGCAAAATAAGCATCAACCAACAACGTGACAATTTAAAAGCAATACAATACGGAGTTTGAAACAAAAAGCCTAAGTACTCGCGAGTACAATCTATAAGTTTAAAACTGTGGGAACAACCATATCGAAATGGACAAAGGAAATAAGTAGACCCAAATGCACATGTCAACGACCCTGGCCAACATCCTCGTACTGTCCTGGTGCTCGCTCGTCCGGATAATCATAACCTGAAATCCATAACAAGAATTTCCCCGACAACGGGTCCCCAAAGGGGTTAGCAATTACGCTAGTACAAGTAATCAAGGCAAACCAATCGCTTACACATTTCATAGTACATGCAACAATATCATTTCAAAACCAAAACTAGACATGTCTTTTTCCGGAAAACATACAGTCCACAATTAGCCTTGAGAACAGGGCGGCAGCATACATTCTCACTCGAGGCCTCGCAGGGACCCTCCCGAGTTGGCTACAATTTCAGAAAAACAAAACCACGCACACGCTATGCCGTGAGAACAGGGCGGCAGCATACATTCTCACTCGAGGCCTCGCAGGGACCCTCCCGAGTTGGCTAGCGGTACGAAAACTCGTGAAATCCAGGGCGGCAGCATAGATTTCCCTCCTTGACCCCGTCGGGCCAACACAAGGTGAGTTACACACAAGTAATATACATCACCATTTCATGTTAAGCTTAAAGGTTTCCAAAAAATGCTTGCCTCGAATTATTGACGACGCGAAGAACGGAAAGGAAAGTCACCGACGAACGCTAGGAACCAATGAAACCGAACCTAACGATTCGAAGAATACAATCACAACCGTTTCTAAATGAATACGGAATTGGAATACACCCGAAAACCCGCCTACGATTCATGTATATTCGTATATAAACAACAACGAGGGCGGACCACAACCAAACCCTCTCGATTCCGTAAAAATCACGAAATATACCATGAATCCGTAGGGAAACTAAGAATACCAACAAGATTAATCATATTCATCATGAATCCATCAACAAAACGGAACGGATCGGAAGAAAATCCCAAAACCCCCAAATTATCTAAAAGTAGGGTTCTAAGAGATTACCTTGGATTTAGGATGAGAAACACAAGTGGATGATGTTAATCTACACCAAGAATTCAAGCAAAAGAATCTCTGAAGTGATTGGAAGAGGAAAATCGCCTCAAATCGCCTCTGGAGTCGCTCGGCCGCGGAAGAAGGAGAGAAATGAGAAATTGTGTTTATCTCGGTCAACTCCCTGGTTTATATAGCCAGGGAGTGTTAGCGTGCGCTAATCCTCAAGGTTAGCGTGCGCTAGCGGGGAAAAATTATAGGCCAAAATAGTTAGCGTCCAGTCCAGTAGCCAGACTTTTGGCCGTTAGCGTGCGCTACTCGAAACGTAGCGTGCGCTAATAACCTCTCGGTAGCGCGCGCTATCGACCAATAGCGTGCGCTACCTGGACATTAGTCGAGTCCAGTGGCAAACTGCCCAGAACCCACCTGATACGTTAGCGTGCGCTACCATGCAAACGTAGCGTGCGCTAACTGATCCGTTAGCGTGCGCTACCATACAAGCGTAGCGTGCGCTAACTGGCACTTTGACCGTTCGGTAGTAAAGCCGTCGATCTTGGACACTCACGCTAGCGCACGCTACAGGGCATCATCAGCGTGCGCTAGCCCCTCGACATTAGCGTGCGATAACATATGTAGCGTACGCTATTACGCTAGTCCGTATAGTGGAAAACAAGATCGCCACTCCAGTTTACTCGCTAGCGCGCCATTTAAACAAACGTAGCGTGCGCTACTAAGGGACCCCTAGCGCGCACTATGCAGAAAAATAGCGTGCGCTAGGTATGAAATATGAACGGTTCCAAAACACCGGAAGGTGGACGAAACATCCAACGGAACATCTCAACGGGTTTCATAACATAGAATGGACCCACGGAAACCCCGAAACGACGGTCCCGCTCACAATAACGGGGATAAAATCCATAGATAATAGAAAAGATACACTGAAAGATACACGAGGGTCACTACTATCGGGAAATACGCCGAAAAAGAAAAATACAAGGGGAAGAAAAATGCGGATATTACATTATACCCCTCTAAAAACAAGTTTCGTCCCGAAACTTAAGAAACAAACAACTCAGGGTACCTAGCACGGATGCTATCCTCGGTCTCCCACGTTGCCTCCTCGACACCGTGTCTCGACCACTGCACCTTGACCAAAGGGATGGTCTTATGCCTCAGCCGTTTCTCCCGATGTTCTAAAATCTTCAAATGACGTTCCTCAAAAGTAATATCCTCGGCAACGTCAATCTCCCCATAGTCGATGATGTGACTAGGATCCGGGACATATTTCCTTAGCTGGGAAACATGAAAAACGTTATGAACATGACTCAGGGCCGGGGGTAACGCCAACCGGTATGCTAACCCACCAACTCGCTCGAGAATCTCGAAGGGTCCAATAAATCTCGGACTCAACTTCCCCTTCTTCCCGAAACGGAAAACTCCTCTCGTAGGTGACACCTTCAGCAAAATGTGGTCTCCCACCTCGAATTCTAAAGGTCGTCGACGGACATCGGCATATGACTTCTGTCGACTCTGGGCAGTCAACATCCGTTCTCGAATTAATTCTATCTTCCGTCTCGTCTCTAAAACGACATCCGGTTCGGTCCTTATCAAATCGGACGCCTCATTCCAACAAATCGGCGATCGACATCGTCGCCCATAAAGTGCCTCGTACGGTGCCATCCGAATCGACGCGTGCCAACTATTGTTGTACGTGAATTCGATCAATGGCAAGTGCTCCTCCCAGTCACTACTCCAATCGAGGGCACAAGCACGCAACATGTCCTCGAATGTTTGGATAGTGCGTTCCGACTGTCCATCTGACTGGGGATGAAAAGAGGTACTCAAATGTAAACGGGTACCTAACGCCTTATGCACCGCATGCCAAAAGTGCGATACAAAACGGCCATCACGATCCGAAACAATAGACTTCGGAGTACCGTGAAGTCTCACAATCTGCGCGATAAACACACGAGCCAATTTCTCCGGGCCCCAAGTGTCCTTGATGCCCAGAAAATGTGCCGACTTGGTGAGACGATCAACAACCACCCATACCATATTCATGCCCGACCTCGATCTCGGCAAACTCGTAACAAAATCCATCGATATATCTTCCCATTTCCATTCTGGAATGGGAAGTGACTGCAATAATCCAGCCGGTCGCTGATGTTCGATTTTGACCTGCTGTCAAGTCAAGCATCTCGCCACAAACTGTGCGACCTCCTCCTTCATATCATTCCACCAGAAGTTCCTCCTCAGGTCCTTGTACATCTTACTCGAATCAGGATGAACAGAATAGCGTGTGGAATGGGCCTCATGCAAAATACTCTGTCGCAACTCTGGATCGTTCGGCACACAAAGCCGACTCTGGAATCTCAAAACGCCATCCTCGTGAATCACAAACCCAGGAGACTTTCCCTTAAGAACGTTCTCTCGGATTTGAGTAATCATCGGATCCTCTAATTGCTTCAGCTTAATTTCATCGATCAAAGACGATGAAATCTCTAGAGCACAAAGTTGCCCGACAGCTCCAGGCAACAAAACTTCAACATCTAACTCGATCAGAGCCCGTCGGAGCTCAGACTGAGGCGTAAGGACCTCAAGCGTTCGCAACGCAATCGGTTTCCGACTCAAGGCGTCGGCCACGACGTTCGCTTTGCCCGGATGATAAAGAATTTCAAGGTCATAATCCTTAATCAGCTCTAACCACCTCCTCTGCCTCATATTCAACTCCCGCTGAGTAAATATGTATTTCAGACTTTTATGATCGGTAAAAATCTGACATGTAGAGCCGAAAAGATAGTGACGCCAAATCTTGAGTGCAAAGACTACCGCTGCTAATTCCAAATCGTGAGTAGGGTAGTTAAGTTTATACGGCCTTAACTGTCTCGACGCATAGGCAATGGTCTTGCCGTGCTGCATCAATACGCACCCAAGACCACGACCGAAGCATCGCTATAAACGGCGAATCCCTCGTTGCCACATGGCAACGCCAAGACCGAGGCTGAAGTCAAACGCTTCTTCACTCCTCGAAACTCGGCCTCTCATCGGTCCGCACGAACTTCTCGGATTTATGGAGCAAGCGAGTAAGTGGCCGAGCTAGTTTTGAGAAACCCTCGGCGAACCTACGGTAGTAGCCACCAAACCCAAGAAACTACGGACCTCCTTCACATTTGTGGCGATGCCCAATCCAATCTGCCTCAATTTTCTGCGGATCCACACGAACCCCTTGGTGAAATCGCGTGACCCAAAAACATCACTTCCTTCACCTAACTCACATTTCGAGAACTTCGCATAGAGTTGCTCGGTCCTCAAAATGTCTAACACTATCCGCAAATGATGGGCATGCTCTTCCTCATTCCTCGAATAGATAAGAATATCGTCAATGAAGACGACGACACACTTATCCAAATACTCGATAAAGACTTTGTTCATCAACGCATGAACACCGCGGCGCATTAGTTAACCCGAAAGGCATAACTACGAATTCATAATGTCGTATCTCGTCCGAAAAGCTATTTTGACACGTCGGACTCTCTCACCCAAGTGATAGTACCCGATTTCAAATCAATCTTCGAGAATACCGCGACTCCTCATGGAATCGAACAAGTCATCAATCCTCGGCAAAGGATACTTGTTCTTGATGGTTACCTTGTTTAGTTCGCGATAGTCGATACACAAACGTAGTGAACCATCCTTCTTCCGCACAAACAGGACCGGTGCGCCCCAAGGCGAGGCACTCGGTCGAACATACCCCGACTCAAGAAGCTCACTCAACCGCTTCTTCAACTCGACAACTCACGAAGGTGCCATGCGATACGGCGCCTTTGAAATCGGATCCGCGCCCGGCTCTAATTCTATAACAAACTCAACCTCACGATCCGGTGGCAGCCCCGGCAACTCGTCAGGAAATACATCAGGAAACTCACTAACGACTGGAATCGACGAAAGCTCGACTCCACCATTCTCCGCCTTCAAGGCGTTGCACCAATAACCAGTACACCCCTTTCGCAGGAGACTCATTGCCTTCAAGGCATTAATGACGAATTTCTGATTTCCCCTCCTTCGCCCCGCGAAGGAGTGCTCGGTGCCATCCTCGGCTAACATGGTGATGATCCTCGTGCGGTAGTTCATGATTGCACCATGCCGCTCGAGCCAATCATCCCCGAGAATCAAATCCTCACCCTCAATATTAACGACAATAAGATTAGAGAGCCAAGCTCTCTCACAAATAAACACAGAGCAGTCTCGGACTTCTCGATCACCGACAATTCTATCACCGCTAGGAAGTTTAACGATGAAAGGCTCGCAAGGTGACAAACAGTCGAGACTCAAACGGCGTACACACTCTAGAGAAATGAACGAATGCGTAGCACCCGAATCGAAAAGCACACTGACAGGATGGAAATGAACGTGAACGGTACCTGTCGCCACAGTAGCTGCTGGATCATCGGCCCTCCTCATCTCATAGATACGCGGCTGCCGACACTGGAAGCTCCCCCCTAGCGGGCTGAGCCCGACCCCTACCTCGGCCGGCACTCGGTGGAGGCGGCAGAGCAAATGAACCCTGGTTCACACTCGGCTCCAACGGTACTGGTTGGGAAGAACGGGCGCCACGAAGCTGTTTGACCTGCTCACAAAAAGGGGCCCGGTGGCCCAGCTGTCCACAAGTGTGACAAGTAAGCTTCGGACGAGAACACTGCCGGCTCCTATGGCCCGCACACCACGCTTAAAACATGTGGGTTCACGAGCGGAGGTTCGGTGGCACCCCAGCTCCCGAGAAACGAGCCGAGCGCCGTTGAAATATTTGCGGCTTGAGATTTCTGTGGCCTCCACTCTTGGGACGAGAAAAATTTCCGACCGACTTCGCTTCTTGCTCTCACGAGCCAAATCGCTAGCCGTCACCGACATATCATAAGCAAGAGCTCGACTCGATAATCCTTCAAGGTAGTACGCATGCCCAGACATATAGTCCCGAATGGGCAGCTTCATCCTCCTGGAAAAATGGAAAATTTTGTCGCTCTCTGCGACAACTTGGGTCTTCACATAACCCAACTCCTTGTTAAAGTCGGCAATGGCCTGAGATACGGGGATATCCCGTGGTTGAGCATCATAGAAAGCATGCACTCGAGCCTGTCTGACCGGCCACGGACAATATTCGGTCTCCATCAATTCTTGGAATTCGTCCCACGAAGCAACGTGATCTTTGGGACCAACGGCCTCCCACCAATCTGTATCATCTCCCGTGAGAAAGTATTGAGCAATAGGGATCCTACGGTCCTCGGGGCAATTAGTAGCAGTGAAGACTTTGGATATCTCCTTGATCCACCCTTCCCAGCCGATCGGGTCCGAAGCTCCCGAAAACTGAGGAGGATGCATCTTGATGACATCCTGAAGCCAGCGATCCGCTCCGCCCCGATTAGCATGGGCCTGATCGGGGTTCTGAACCACCTGTGCTATAGCCGCCATCTGGTTAACCATTTGCTGCATGACAGCCGCAATACCAAGATCGGCGCGCTCCCGAGAAGAAGCATGACTGTGACGGTCGCATCGCGGCTCCTGAAGAGTGCGACGTGGCTGCCCCACCGGCTGCCCCGCGTCCTCGGCCGCGTCCACGGCCACGACCACGACCACGACCACGGTTTCCTCCGGCATCCATACTGGTGTTAAAAGATAACAGGAGCATATCGAGGATGAGTAAGGAAAACTACGATGATAAGCAAAAGAGGGAGAATAACCACGGTTCAAGAAACGGAATACAGTATGTGAAAGCAAACAATCGGGTAAGGAAACTTACGAGCACTGGAAGTACTGAGATGCCGGCAGCGGTGTGACAATGTGCAAAACAAAACACGACTAGACCCAAGTAACCGACAAGCCTAGGTATCCATAAACCTAGTTCTCCGATACCATTTTCTGTAACACTCCGAGATATTCGGAATATGTTACAGCACCGTAGACCCCTACATGGGACCTACCAGGCTACAATAGAAAAACTCTACTCGACTAACCATCTTGGTTAGCGAGGATACACAATTAAATAATATGACATATAAAGATACGCCCGGAGCAACCGGCAAAATAAGGATCAACCAACAACGTGACAATTTAAAAGCAATACAATACGGAGTTTGAAACAAAAAGCCTAAGTACTCGCGAGTACAATCTATAAGTTTAAAACTGTGGGAACAACCATATCGAAATGGACAAAGGAAATAAGTAGACCCAAATGCACATGTCAACGACCACGGCCAACATCCTCGTCGTCACGGTGCTCGCTCGTCCGGATAATCATAACCTGAAATCCATAACAAGAATTTCCCCGACAACGGGTCCCCAAAGGGGTTAGCAATTACGCTAGTACAAGTAATCAAGGCAAACCAATCGCTTACACATTTCATAGTACATGCAACAATATCATTTCAAAACCAAAACTAGACATGTCTTTTTCCGGAAAACATACAGTCCACAATTAGCCTTGAGAACAGGGCGGCAGCATACATTTTCACTCGAGGCCTCGCAGGGACCCTCCCGAGTTGGCTACAATTTCAGGAAAAACAAAACCACGCACACGCTATGCCGTGAGAACAGGGCGGCAGCATACATTCTCACTCGAGGCCTCGCAGGGACCCTCCCGAGTTGGCTAGTGGTACGAAAACTCGTGAAATCCAGGGCGGCAGCATAGATTTCCCTCCTTGACCCCGTCGGGCCAACACAAGGTGAGTTACACACAAGTAATATACATCACCATTTCATGTTAAGCTTAAAGGTTTCCAAAAAATACTTGCCTTGAATTATTGACGACGCGAAGAACGGAAAGGAAAGTCACCGACGAACGCTAGGAACCAATGAAACCGAACCTAACGATTCGAAGAATACAATCACAACCTTTTCTAAATGAATACGGAATTGGAATACACCCGAAAACCCGCCTACGATTCATGTATATTCGTATATAAACAACAACGAGGGCGGACCACAACCAAACCCTCTCGATTCCGTAAAAATTACGAAATATACCATGAATCCGTAGGGAAACTAAGAATACCAACAAGATTAATCATATTCATCATGAATCCATCAACAAAACGGAACGGATCGGAAGAAAATCCCAAAACCCCCAAATTATCCAAAAGTAGGGTTCTAAGAGATTACCTTGGATTTAGGATGAGAAACACAAGTGGATGATGTTAATCTACACCAAGAATTCAAGCAAAAGAATCTCTGAAGTGATTGGAAGAAGAAAATCGCCTCAAATCGCCTCTGGAGTCGCTCGGCCGCGGAAGAAGGAGAGAAATGAGAAATTGTGTTTATCTCGGTCAACTCCCTGGTTTATATAGCCAGGGAGTGTTAGCGTGCGCTAATCCTCAAGGTTAGCGTGCGCTAACGGGGAAAAATTACAGGCCAAAATAGTTAGCGTCCAGTCCAGTAGCCAGACTTTTGGCCGTTAGCGTGCGCTACTCGAAACGTAGCGTGCTGTCACGGCCGACAGTCGACAACGAGACAGGTGTGCGCAGACGGTCGCACAGGGTGCCGAGGGACCGGCACGAGCAGGACGCCATGGATGGCATCGGGCTGCATGTGAAGAGTCAGCCTTTAGGACGGCGTGACCGGACGGAGAGTCACGCGTTGAAACCGTGGGAGGAGCACGGACGCCGCTATGGGAAGCGGATCGCCCAAAGGGCATTGCGGACGGGACATGTCCGGGACTGTCCGACAGCGCAGGGGACGCGGGCAAGGTCGGACGAGCAGCAGTCGTGTGGGACAAAGCACGACGGGACGAGGCCGAGTCTGGGAACAGGACTCGAGCTGGACGGCCGGACGCGGGCGTGGGATGCCGGGCGCGGCCGGCGTCTTGTGGCGCACGCGAGGTGCGAGAGAGACCCTCCCCCCCTATAATAGGCTTAGACGGAAAAAGCCTTGTGGGGCAGTAGACATTGAAAAGCTGAGGAGCCACTCAGCAGGAAAGACTCGACCGGAAGCAACTAGAAGCGGACCGGCTTGGTCCAGGAGGTTCGGGAAGAGTCTGGAACATTGTAGAGACGGGCCCAAGTGTTCGGGCCGAGATGGGCCGGTGCGGGCCGGGCCGGGACGATGCGGGCCGGGACGGACAGAGACGGGCCGGGGCGCCCGGATGATGGAAGAACCTTCTAGGACCCTCCTAGAAGGATGAAGTACTTGAAGATTGTGGAGCATTCTAGATTATACTTGGTAGAATACTCTAGAATGTGTTTGTAAGACTTGTATATTGTAGACAAGTGTGGATGATTCTAGAGTTAGGTTCTAGAATTGTAATATTGTAGATAGGTCTAGAACCTTCCAAATGAGGAGGTGGAGTATAAGGTTCTAGGTTCTTAGGAGTAGTATAAATAGGTGAGGAGGAGGCTCATTTGCACTCAAACCCTCAAGGACTCAACATTCTTGTGTACTTGTAAAGTTTGTGAAATAGTGAAGTGTTTTACTCTCAACTCCCAAGTGTTTAAACCCCTCTTTCATACTTAGCAACCGAGTGAGTTAGGCTTACTAGCTAGATCGAGGCAATTCTAGTCTAGTGCCGCACGGGTCCGAGGAGCTTTCGAGTGCTCAAACCCAACCCCGTGACAAGTGGTATCGGAGCCAGGCTAGTGGTTCAAGGAACTTCCGCATTGAGACGTTGCTGAGAGGTTTTGTGCAAGGAGGACCGATTGAGACTAAGTCCAGCATCACCAAAGTTCAACCCGTCCAGGAGAAGGACAAGTCGAGGAAAGGGTCTAGGGACAAGTCCATGGAAAGAGGTGTTGCCATGGAAGCCCGAGTGGCTCGGCTGGAGGAAACCATGGGCAAGCACGCAGATGCTCTTGAGGTATGGAGCAATGTGGCCGACCAGGTGACGGAGATGAGCGAGTCGTTGGAGGAGCTTGAGAACCGGGTGACGGGCACCCTTAACGCGTTGCGACGCGACTTGTGTGAGGAGATCCTTGAGTCTGTCAGGAAGGAGGTTCGGTCCATGATCGCAGCCTTTCGAGAGGAGATCATCGGGAGGATCGAGACCATCGAGGGAAGGACAGCATTGTACGAGCGGGCGATGGCCCACGGTCGGGACCAGCGGGGTGCGGCACCCCATCGAATAGACATCCCCCGGCCGTGTTCGTTCCAAGGATCGCGGAATGGTAGGGAAGTGGATGACTTCCTGTGGAACATGGAGCGTTACTTTGGTGCATCGGGGATAGTAGATGATGCGACCAAGTTGCAGACGGCTCCATTCTTCTTAGCAGATGTGGCGCTGCTATGGTGGAGAAGGCGCGAAACATAGATCGCGCGTGGAACATGTCGGATGGAGACATGGGAGGATTTCAAGGCCGAGTTCAAGCGGCAGTTTTACCCGGAGAATGTTGAGTTTGAGGTCCGGGCTAGGTTGAAGGTTGGCCTTACGGACAAGGCGATCAAGGACTATGTGAAGGAGTTCCAGGAGATCGTGCTGGAGTTGCCTAGCCTTAGTGAGCAGGAAGCTTTGTTCGCGTTCGTGGATGGGCTAAAACCGTGGGCAAAGTTGGAGGTGCAGAGGGCCAAGGCACAGAACGTGTCCGAGGCGATTGCGATAGCGGAACGGCTGATCGAGTTGAAACCAGCCGGGGAGAGCCGGAAGTCCAGGAGGGACGAGGACGGCATCGGTACGCAGGACAAGTCGTACCAGGGTACGGATAGGGGCGCGAGGATGGCCAAGCCCAAGGAAGGCAAGCAGTCAGGGTGGACTCAGACTTTCCATGGGTGCGGGAGTGCAGACCATCTCGTAGCAGCGTGTCCGAAGAAGAAGAAATGTGAGATTTGCTGGAGCACGGAGCATTCGACGAGGCAATGCTCGAAGTTTCCGAGGGTAGCCGCCATGGAATACACCAAGGCACGGGACGATGCCGAGGGTGATGGGACATCGATGGCGCTTCAGGTGTTGAACTCAGCCATAGGGATGGCATCGCGGGACGGAGCACCGCTGGAGGTAAACCAGCTGTATGCGACGGGGCTGATCAATGGGAAACCCGTCAAGGCGTTGGTCGACACAGGGGCCAATTACAACTACATTGACGAGGCTGAAGCACAGAGGCTGGGGCTTCAGGTCATCGAGGGACGGGGCTGGATGAAGTCGAATAATGCACCACCCGTTCGGGTTACAGGAGTCGCCAATGGGGTGCGACTAAAGATTGGCACGTGGGAACCGCGCGTGCACTTCAAGGTGACGAGCATGGATGATCGGGACATTATACTGGGCATGGACTTCCTGAAGAAGAACAATGTTGGCGTAGTTCCGCACAAGAGGGCGCTGTACGTGTGTGATCAAGCCAAGCTGCAGGAAATACGCTTGACCACAGAGCCTTCGGGACAAGCTATGTCGGCACTCAAGTACGTGAGGAAGCTTGAGGAGCCGAGTTACCACCTTGGAGCAGTTCGGTTCATCGAGGGGCCGCCACGTCGCCGAGGACGTCGACGAAATGGGCGGGGGAGAATGTCACGGCCGACAGTCGACAACAAGACAGGTGTGCGTGACAGTCGCCGAGTGCCGAGGGACCGGCACGAGCAGGACGCCATGGATGGCATCAGGCTGCATGTGAAGAGTCAGCCTTTAGGACGGCGTGACCGGACGGAGAGTCACGCGTTGAAACCGTGGGAGGAGCACGGACGCCGCTATGGGAAGCGGATCGCCCAAAGGGCATTGCGGACGGGACATGTCCGGATCGTCCGGCAAGCGAGGGACGCGGCAAGGTCGGACGAGCAGCGATCGTGTGGGACAAGGCACGACGGACGAGGCCGAGTCCAGGAACGAGACTCGAGCCGGGCCCGGCCGGGCGGCGTGGGATGCGGGCGCGGCCGGCGTCTTGTGGCGCCTTGCGAGTGCGAGAGACCCTCCCCCTATAATAGGCTTAGACGGAAAAAGCCTTGTGGGCGATGGACATTGAAAAGCTGAGGAGCCACTCAGCAGGAAAGACTCGACCGGAAGCAACTAGAAGCGGACCGGCTTGGTCCAGGAGGTTCGGGAAGAGTCTGGAACATTGTAGAGATGGGCCCAGGTGTTCGGGCCGAGATGGGCCGGTGCGGGCCGGGCCGGGACGATGCGGGCCGGGACGGACAGAGACGGGCCGGGGCGCCCGGATGATGGAAGAACCTTCTAGGACCCTCCTAGAAGGATGAAGTACTTGAAGATTGTGGAGCATTCTAGATTATACTTGGTAGAATACTCTAGAATGTGTTTGTAAGACTTGTATATTGTAGACAAGTGTGGATGATTCTAGAGTTAGGTTCTAGAATTGTAATATTGTAGATAGGTCTAGAACCCTCCAAATGAGGAGGTGGAGTAGAAGGTTCTAGGTTCTTAGGAGTAGTATAAATAGGTGAGGAGGAGGCTCATTTGCACTCAAACCCTCAAGGACTCAACATTCTTGTGTACTTGTAAAGTTTGTGAAATAGTGAAGTGTTTTACTCTCAACTCCCAAGTGTTTAAACCCCTCTTTCATACTTAGCAACCGAGTGAGTAAGGCTTACTAGCTAGATCGAGGCAATTCTAGTCTAGTGCCGCACGGGTCCGAGGAGCTTTCGAGTGCTCAAACCCAACCCCGTGACAGTGCGCTAATAACCTCTCGGTAGCGCGCGCTATCGACCAATAGCGTGCGCTACCTGGACATTAGTCGAGTCCAGTGGCAAACTGCCCAGAACCCACCTGATACGTTAGCGTGCGCTACCATACAAACGTAGCGTGCGCTAACTGATCCGTTAGCGTGCGCTACCATACAAGCGTAGCGTGCGCTAACTGGCACCTGACCGGGTTCAGTAGTAAACTGTCCAGTACTGGACACTCACGCTAGCGCACGCTACAGGGCATCATCAGCGTGCGCTAGCCCCTCGACATTAGCATGCGCTAACATATGTAGCGTACGCTATTACGCTAGTCTAGAAGGCTGGAAAAACAGCACTGCCACTCCCAGGTTTACTCGCTAGCGCGCGCTACGAAACAAACGTAGCGTGCGCTACTAAGGGACCCCTAGCGCGCGTTATGCAGAAAATAGCGTGCGCTAGGTATGAAATATGAACGGTTCCAAAACACCGGAAGGTGGACGAAACATCCAATGGAACATCTCAACGGGTTTCATAACATAGAATGGACCCACGGAAACCCCGAAACGACGGTCCCGCTCACAATAACGGGGATAAAATCCATAGATAATAGAAAAGATACACTGAAAGATACACGAGGGTCACTACTATCAGGAAATACGCCGAAAAAGAAAAATACAAGGGGAAGAAAAATGCGGATATTACAGTTTCTTGAATAATTCCCCAAATTTTCATCAAATCCGCTATATACACCAATTAATCCGTAGGAATACATGTATTCAAGGTAGATAATCCATATCTAACATAATACAACATCATAGCAAGCTCACATGAAGATATCGGAAGATAAACACTCGAACTCTAAAATTCTAGATTTAAGAATGATGACCATGATTTGATGTGTTGGAGAGGATTAGGTGATGATTAATCAAACTTAGAAGCTTGAAGATGATGATAGGTGAGTTCAGCTCGAAAAGATCTCTCCAAATCACCCGAAATCGCCCGAAAACGCAGAAAAACAAAGTGAGGAGTGAAAATGACGAAACTTGACTGGACTGTCCAATTTATACTGATCCAGTTTAGCGCACGCTATGTACTGATATGTAGCGTGTGCTAGCGGGTTAACTGGATAGTTCAGTGAGTGCTGACTGCCTCGTTAGCGTACGCTACGAACTTGGTAGCGTGCGCTAACGTCTTCCCGATAGCGTGTGTTAAACCAATATATTAGCGTGCGCTAACTGATGTCTGATGCCCAGTAACTAAAGTCCAGAACCTACTGTCCTCTGGCCTGATTGATCCTTAGCGCATGCTACCCGATTATTAGCATGCGCTACCAAGTGACCCTTGCGTACGCTATGCACACTCTTAGCGTACACTACGAATTATTTCAACCCAGTCCAGTTCCCACTGGACTGTCTGTTCCAATACGCTAGCGCACGCTGATGGATCTCGATAGCGTGCACTACACACATCATTAACGTACATTGTACTCTAACTGTAGCGTACGTTATGAGTCCCACTAGTCCAGTCCAGTCCTTCTGGATTGTCTGCCCAATTGCATTAGCGTGCGGTAGTACTAAGAGGTTAGCGTGCACTACCTATACTCAATTAGCGCACGCTAATAAGAGTACGTAGCATGCGCTACTCCGCACGCACAGTTCACCACAAAAATGATGATGAAGATAAACTCGGCTCAAATCTCAAACAAGGTAGAAAGACGAATGATAGCTGATCCAAGATTCTGAGTTCGTCAAACAGTGAACACGATGAACAAACATAAATGGTGAATGATTATTACTGAGTGAAATATTACTAAATGAAAATTAACTGAATGATAATGAATGAATTTACAATCAGGTATCGGTTTCTATTGATTCTCTATTTATCGTGTTAGAGTTTACCATGTTGATGGTATTCTTGATTATTGTTGATTCTTTATTGATAGTATTGGGGTTTATTATGTTGATGATATTCTTGGTTGTGGTTGGGCTTTCATTGGTCGTATTGGAGCTTATCATGTCGATGATATTCTCAGTTGATTATTTGGTTGATCTGTTATTTATCGTATGACTATACGTCAAAGTTTCATGAGTTGTTATCATTATTTTGTGGTAGTTGATCTGCAGATATGTTGTGTGTTATTGGTTTATCCAGGTTGAAATTTGATTGTGTAATCCGACGGACAGGATTTGGCACGGATGGATTATTTCATGCTTATGAGTTATGATGATGTTTTTGAGGAGTTTTGAGTATTGTTTTGATAAAGTACAGATGGTTGTCGTTGAGTTCATTTCGTCATTTGAGAATGCGAAATGTGGATTATGGTAAGGATTGATCTGTTATAGATTGTTATGGGTTGGTGAGGTTATGACAGTAAGATTATATTGGTAGTATTCTTACTTGAAATTACATTGGTATGTAATTATTTATGATGATGTGATCGTTATCATTGTTGAGTATTGTGGCTGACCCCATCGTGGACTTTATTTTTAGGTACTCAGAGATCGATCTAGTAGCGGTCGTGAAGTGATGAGCTTCCCAGGTGATACTGGCTATGGCATGTATTTGAGAATTGAGTATTCTTTTCTGGTTGTTTTATTCCGCTGCAAATGTTTATTTTGAACTGTGTTTTTATCCACTGCGTGTGTATTTTAAAATGGATTTTCGGTATTTTTACCAACTCATGTATATTTCAAAATGGCTTTTTGGTATTTTACAAATTTGGGTTACTTCATTAAACTCTTTTTCCTAAACTATTTTGTCGGTACATTTAAGTGGTGGCTTAGCAGATATTTTGAAACTGTCGAGATTTGGCATTTCACCTTGTATTTTCAAATAGTATTTGATGATGGTATTTGAGAACTATGTTTTGGTAAATGTTTTCGGTATTTAAAATATTACCGTCATCGGCCTTTTGACATTTTTAAATGTTTGTGAAAATGGGTTTTAGCCTAGTGGGTTCTGGTGCGGGTCCCACGGCGCTGTAATATCCCCGGATGGTTTTGGGGGCGTTACAGAAGATGGTATCGGAGCTTGGGTTTTTTAAAATCCGGGCGTGTGTGTTATGTGGCTCTACCAGTTCGGTAGTAGCGTGGCTTTTGAAAATGATTTTTCTGACCTTCGAGTCAAACCGATTTTTGGAGACTCCAAAATTTTTGAGATCTTTTCAAATTGCTATTTGTGATATTAGTGTGTGTTGGTGTTGTGTTGAGACTTCGTATGGGAGTAGTGTGCTAGTATCACGGGATATCATCGGCTTCACACACCTATAAGTAAGTTGGTTTGGTTATTCGCTTGTGGCGACGATTGATTGCTTTTGTGATGAGTTTGGAAATTTTTGGTTAATCTGTTGTTTGTGATAGGATTGCAAGTTTCGAGGACAAAACTTATTTTAAGAGGGGTAGTATATAATATCCGGATTTTCAGTAAAAATTTTCCGCGTTATTTTATCTGAGATATACTGCGTAGCTTGGTGTCTATACAGTATGGATAAAATAAATTGAAGATTGATACAGTTGTATTTGTATAATTGTCGTACTTGGTCGACGATTGTATATGAGGATATCATATATCAGAGGTATCGTATGAGAATATTTTTAGGATGAGTATATATATTTAGTATGTGAGTATACGTATCTAGTATGTCGAGACAGACAGGAACAGTTGGATTTTGGCTAAGTACAGAAAGCCATTACGTACGCTAACCTTAAAGACTTACGTACGTTAAACTGTAAGCATAACGTACGTTTGTGTTATGCATTACGTACGTTATGAGGAGAATCGGACATGATCCAGGCTGTGGCCGACAGTGGGCCCGTGGTCGGCAGCTTTCGGCACGGATGTGGACAGGTTAGTCAATGGATGGTTTAGCATACGCTATGTAGACAGTGTTACGTACGTTAATAGTGTATGAAAATTACGTACGTTATACCCATTGTATTACATACCTAATAGTATCAGTTGTTAAGAGCAGTTGTTTCTGGATTAAGGATAACGTACGCTAGTCTTAGGTGATTACGTACGCTAATGGATTGTTACGTACGTAAAGAGTGGACACTACGTACGTAAACTGAGATACTGTAGTAAGTCAACTCCTATATTACGTACGCTATTGCATGGCCTTACGTACGTAATCGTGTTATGGAATTAAGACAGGAGCCTCTGGACCATTGTTACGTACGCTATCAAGGACAGATAACTTACGTAAAGGTGTGTTACGTACGTTAACTTATGCATGTTACGTACATAATGATCCGAGAGTTTATATATGTGGGATGCCTGTCACTTCGATTTTCTTGCGAACATCACTTCATTTTTCGCCTTCAACACTAAGAGATGGCGTTTTCGTCCTTCTAAGTCGATTATGATCTTGAGGGCATGGATTTGAGGCTTGGATATGAAGATATTGATGATTCTTGAGGAGGCTACTTGTGTATTTCATCTTCAAAGAGGTATGTTGGATAATCCCCTCTTTAAATCCGGATTTTTGATGTTGTTATTGATGATTAGTTCGTATGATGATAGTTTATGGAGTTGTTGTGATGATTCTTGGTATTTACGAAAATTTTGTTAAGGAGGATGATTATATGATGATATGTCTTTGATTATGTTGTTTATGATTGTGGAATCATAGTGTTCTTGGTGTTCTTAGTATTCTTGATATATATATCACATCAAAGAGGAATATGTGATAGGATACATAATGGTTTTTAAGTATAGTCATGGATTTGATGATTGAAACCAATACTATGTTGACTGTAGTGGTAGAATTCGTATGTTCTTGACGAAATATGAATCCTGATAACAAGCTTGAATCCGGAAATATTATGGTTAATCTTAGAACATGATTATCAATGGTATTGAACTATTTGGGTAGTTCGGATTGTCTATTGTGCCGATAATATTGTTTTACTATGAAATTTACAAGTATGAACAAGAAGGAATCTTGTTGACTCGTGTTTAAAGTTGAAGTTGGAATCGAATATGTTATGAAATCTTTAATATCGAGACGAATTGATCATTGATATGATGAATGTGTTTAAGAGGTGTTGGTGTTTTCGATATGAATATGGAATATTCATATCTCGAACTAAGTTATGTGTTTTGGTACAATATTCGTATAGGAATACGAATATGATTTCGAGTTGGATGAGATTATTATGCATCTTTTAGTTGGGAAGTTCATACATATTGAGCAAGTGTTCAAATCGAATGATTGAGTTATTTGACACCCTTGGAATATGATCATCTATATGTTGAACTAATCGGATTGTCCGGATTAATGATGATAATCAGTAATTGGTTTTAATTATGAATTTACAAGGAGGAAACTTGTATTCGTATTTAAGATTGAATTTAGAATCGATAATGTTTAGACCCTTGTTATTGGTTTAATTTGATTTTTGATATGATTATCGGATTATAAATCGTGCTGAGATCTTGAATTCGTGATTGATTGGTTTGGGGTGTTTGGAGTTGTGTTTAATCGGGATATTGTGGAACTGTTGGGTTTGTTGATCGGTTATGCTGATTGTTATTTATGAGTTGTCGAGTTGCGGTTTGTATTGTGGATATGAGTTCGTAATTGTTTGAGTTATATTGTTCGGTTTTGTATATGATCGAGGTATTGTTGAGCTGTTGAGTTTGATTGGTTGGCTATCTCGGTTATTGATTGTTATCGGACTGTTGTTGATAGATTACTTCAATAGGTTGAGATGTTTGATCGTGGATTATCACCGTTGTGTTGCGGTTGAGGTTGAAGAGTTCGTAGATTGCTTTTGGTCAGGGTTGAGTAGCTCGTGGCCGAAGGCAATGGATTTTGGTAACGACTTCGTGGTATCGGTATCGAGGCAAGTTATACTTGTTCAGTTTATAATATTTAATGAATGGGTTCGGTTTCATTTCATTTATAATTCATATAGCAAAGATATTATGAATGTAACTTGTCGGGATGATGGTTTGTATACTATGCGTTGGTATGGATTAAATCATAGTGTATATGGTTTAAATGTGTTTAGTAAGGACAGAGATGTGAGTTATCTTTGGTCATTGATATGGAATGTCATATATCGAGGATGGTTTACTCTGTCGACATTGATGTAGGGACGGTGGTTTGTTGTTATAAATGGACTATTCTTATTTCGGGATTATTCGTATAACTGTGTATTCGTTCAGGGATGTTGGTTCGTGGAAAGAATATTGCCTTCGGCTTTGAGGTAATTTAAGTATTATTCAATTATGAAGATAATTATTATGTTGAGTTGTTGTATATATTGTACGTTGAGGTTTCGTATATTGAGATTCATATTAGTTGCTCGTTGAGGGATGTGGATCCCAGGATTATTGTTTGGTATTAATGGTTGTGTTCATCGATCGTTGAGGGATGATGATCCCAGGGCTGTAGTGTTGAGGTTGTTGATCGTTTTGATCATTCTTTGGGGATTGTGATCCCAGGAGGGTGGTTTCGGATATTGTTGGTCGTGTCGATCTTTCATTATCCATGTGTCTTTGTTCACTTCGGTGAGTTTCTTGATCCTTATTGGACATATGATTCTTTGAGTTTCGTTGTCATGTTGCATCGTGACATATCTGGAGTCATATCTGCGTGCCGATTAGTTATTGTGTAGGATTTTTAGCTGGGCACACTATGATCATGTGTTGATATTTCCACATTGGACCGTGCACACGAGACGTAGTTCATGAGGCTAATTAGGTACATGTCCCACGTATATCCTGGATTCCGTATACGGGGTGGACATGTGCACGGACACATTTCTAGATCGGGCGTACTGTGACGTCTATCTTTGAGCCATATTGTTTGGTCGTTCATCCTCCATTTATTGTTGGGTATGTTCGACGGTTTGCGACTGGTTGTTCATACGCCCGAGGGGTATGTTCGACAGTCGTGGTTATTTCTTTGAGATCCATTATTGTTGATCGTTTGGAGTTTACCTTGTTGATGGTATTCTCGGTCGTTGATTCTTCCTTTGTTGATTGTTTGGAGTTTACCTTGTTGATAGTATTCTCGGTCATTGTTGATCGTTTGGATTTTACTTTGTTGATGATATTCTCGGTCGTTGTTGATCCTTTGTTGATTGTGTTTGGAGTTTACCCTGTTGAGGGCATTCTCGGTTGCTATTGATTCTCTGTTGATCGTGTTAGAATTTACCATGTTGATGGTATTCTCAATTATTATTGATTCTTCGTTGGTAGTATTGGGGTTTATTATGTTGATGATATTCTTGGTTGTGGTTGGCATTTGGTTGGTCATATTGGAGCTTATCATGTCGATGATATTCTCAGTTGATTATTTGGTTGATCTGTTATTGATCGTATGACTGTACATTGAAGTTTCGGGAGTTGTTATCATTGTTTTGTGGTAGTTGATCTACATATATGTTGTGTGCTATTGGTTTATCCAAGTTGAGATTTGATTGTGTAATCCGACGGACAGGATTTGGCACGGATGAATTATTTCATGCTTATGAGTTATGATGATGTTTTTGAGGATTTTTCAGTATTATTTTGATACAGTACAAATGGTTGTAGTTGAGTTCATTTCGTCATTTGAGAATGCGAAATGTGGATTATGGTAAGGATTGATCTGTTATGGATTGTTATAGGTTGGTGAGGTTATGACGGTAAGATTATATTGGTAGTATTCTTATTTGTAATTACATTGGTATGTAATTATTTATGATGATCTGATCGTTATCATTGTTGAGTATTGTGGCTGACCCCGTCGTGGGCTTTATTTTTAGGTACTCGGAGATCGAGCTAGTAGCGGTCGTGAAGGGATGAGCTTCCCGGGTGATACTGGTTGTGGCATGTATTTGAGAATTGAATATTCTTTTCTGGTTGTTTTATTCCGCTGCAAATGTGTATTTTGAATTGTGTTTTTATCCGTTGCGTGTTTTAAAATGGCTTTTCGGTATTTTTACCAACTCATGTATATTTCAAAATGGGTTTTTGGTATTTTGCAAATTTGGGTTACTTCGTTAAACCCTTTTTCCTAAACTATTTTGTCGGTACGTTTAAGTGGTGGCTTAGCATACATTTTGAAACTGTCGAGATTTGGCATTTCACCTTGTATTTTCAAATAGTATTTGATGATGGTATTTGAGAACTATGTTTTGGTAAATGTTTTGGGTATTTAAAATATTACCGTCATCAACTTTTTGGCGTTTTTAAATGTTTGTGAAAATGGTTTTTAGCCTGGTGGGATCCGACGCGGGGCCCACGGCGCTGTAATATCCCCAGATGATTTTGGGGACGTTACATCACTCGACACGGTCGGGTCGCACTTGTATGGAACACGCGGAAGTCCCTGTCCGTGGACAAGGTCTTGTCATATTTGACACCGCCGAGTCGGCTTTCGCCGACGACAGTTGTCGGCTGAAGTATTGATATTTTATTTTTTATTAAATATATTTATAATTAAATTTAAATATATAAAATATCATTATATAAAAATTGTATAAATATATACAAATATTTAATCATTATATATTTATATATATATATTTATAAATATATTATTTATAATTAAGTTCAAGGAATATAAAATATCAGTATATGTATAAATCAAAAAACTATGTTTAATGTACGAATGATAAACATGACTCAGTGGCAAAATGCCATACCACTTATCCAAATTGCCCGGGTTCGAACCCCGGCTACCACTGGGTCATGTTTTTTTTGTTGGGATTTAGTTTAGACGACGACAGCCGTCGGCTAAAGTCCGTAGCATTTATAGTTTAGCCGATGACGACTTCTGTCGTCGGCTGAAGTGCCCTTACATATAAAAAAAAATGGGACTACTGTTATTTTTTACTTTCTTCACTTTAATTCCTTCTTCCTGGAATCCCACTGCCGAAAAATCCGAAGCCGACCGCTGCACCCAGCACCAGGCATCCGCTCCTCCGTTAGCCGTCCGTCGTCTGTCATCTGTTGTCCTCCGTCCAGCTTCAGCCGTGTTTTCGCCTTCAGCCGTCCATCATCAGGCGTGAGTTTGGCCCGTTTTCCGTTGTTTCGCCTTCCACCGTCCGCCAGACTAATTTTGAAGGTATCCGTTTTCTAATGTTGTGAATATTTTATGAATATTTTTCCTTTTCTGAACATAATCCTAACCTTCCAGACTGATTCGGAAGGTAACCCGCCTTCCACCGTCTATCAGTTTGCCCTTACATATAATCTTTTCTGAATATTTTCCCTTTTCTTTTTTGGAATTTCAGATACTTGGGAGGAAATACATTCTCAGTGACTGCAAAATTTCTTTCATTTCTGTATTGCTCCCTTGAAATTTAGCTTGAATTTTCCGTGTAGGAATTTTGCAGGTATTAATTTGTTTTGGCCGATTAGGAATGAAGGATTTAGATTTGAATTTTGAGATTTCTAGACTAATTTGGGTTGTGACAAATTACGAAAATTAAAACCTGCAAAGATTGTAAACCGAATGAAATTGACATTACCTTCGGTTGTAATAAGGTAACTGAAATTGAGATTACCTTATTACGGCCATAGAAAATTATAAAATAAAGGAAATTTTAGGGTTTATGTATAAGAATGGAAAATATGGTTTTAGGGTTTGTGTATAAGAATTGATTTCTGTTTAGGGTTTATGATATTTGACTGGTTTTCTTAATCCCTAGGGTTTATGGTTAGGGTTTATGTATAAAAATAATTGATTTCTGTTTTTGAATTTGTACCGGTTAAATGGATCAAATTAAGAGACTAGTGTGTGGTAAGAAAAAATCGAAGACTCTGGAGCCGGGGGATAGTTCCGCAGCTTCCAATCGTGCAGATCCTGTGGGTAGATATTTGGATGAGAGTAACAGTCGCATACGTGGGGTAGTACAGAATAATGGACTGAAGTTTAAGGATGAAAACTTGTATACGGCGGATGACGCACATACTATTGCGAGGCGTTTATCGTATCAGACTCCCAGATCTCGGACGACCCCCACTACTTTCGAGACAACTCAACCTCGTATGCCTCCTATATACCGCATTCCCTTCCCCCTACTACATCTAGGAGCGGCCGATATACACTGAGCATGTCATCCGAGGTGCCTTCCGGTCCACCGTCGACTCTATTTATGTCCACTATGGTACCGTCGATTCCAGGGGTCGATGCGAAAGGAGTCCGCCAGCCATATTGCTTGGTTAACCCAATGGAGGTGAATGTGTTGCAGGCATGTCCTGAGAAAATGATTGGCGGACGGTCGGATATCTAAGACGAAGTTGTACGCGGCGCTTGCGGAGCTTGAGAATTAGGAGGGTCGTACTGAAGCCGAACCGAAAAGACGAAGAAGACTCGTGGCCCATCGAAGGGTCTATCACTTGACGTATATGTTTCAAAAAATGGCCGTCACAAGATAGCAGTAGATTAAAAGTATCGACGACCCATTTTGGCTTCGGATGTTTGTACGGTATATTATCGTAATATTGGGTTTGTGATACGCGATAGAGTTCCGGTACTGTGGGCTTAGTGGAAGGATGTGCCACATTGTGTGAAGGATGCATTGAACAATGCTATGTCGGTAAGTTTATCTCACTTTCGAAAGCTACTTTGTGTATTTAAATTCGGAAAATTTTAGTAATATATATTATATGCTAATTTTAGGTTTGGTTTGAGGTTCCTTCTTTCCTACTACATACTTGGTGTGATGAAGTGCAAACAATCAAGTAAGTAATTTTCACAATACGTAGTTGAGTAATTACTCGAGAAATTTTTGCATCATTTTAGTTATTTTTAAAAATATGTATTTGTCAAATGTTTTAATAATTTATTTATTAATACAAAATAATTTGTAATAAAAAATTCACAACTTGTAAAAATATAAGGTAATTTGATTGATAAATTTAAACTTGGTAAACATTCTAATTTACTTGTAATTATGAGTAATATAACATACACTTTTAGAATTACATAAAATATTATAATATTAATTATACATAAAATAATAAAACTAACACATTAACATTCCATAATCATACACAAACAACAAATATGTAACATAACCACTAAACTTAAATCTTAACATTCACCTGCATAATAACAACTGTATACACACAAGAGGTTATTTATGAATAACATAACAAACACATAACATTATGAATAAGAATAAAACAATAACACAAAATCACAGTAAATAAATACATAAAATTTACAAAATACTTTACAAATATATTTGACTAATGTTTGATTATTATTTGTAAATATCTGTTACAGGTACAAATCTTGGAAAAATGAGCTACACATGTTTTGGTCAGCTAGGGGTAATTCCCGCGAGGCTACTCCCGAGGAGTTCAAGTATCGGGAGTACGAGTGGAGGTGGCTATCCACATTTTAGCGACCCGGACTATATTATATGTAATCGAGCTCTAAATATTGTCGTAATGTTATTGTTGTTTAAAGATATGTACGTATATGAAACTTGTGGTAATTTTGTTTCTTGTAAAATGAAAATTACATGTTTTTATGTGTAGGCGAGCAATTCAACAAACACTGTTAACCGTAAGGGTTTGACGGAGCACCACAACTTAGGTTCGCGGTCGTTGGCGAGAGTTTCGCATGAGGCCACTTCTGATGAAAATGTGGCAAATACCTTTGTCTACTGTTACGTATTTTTGTGAACGCAAGTGCACGTTGTCATAATCATGTAATAACGTGATGAGAAAGATATCGTTCCCTCGAGGACTGATGCACTAATTACCAATTTATTCGTATTCCTAATTTTATTTAAATGACCGAATTTTGTGGTTGAAGAATTATTAAAAACTAAAAATGCGATAAACTAGAAACAAATAAAAAAATCAATAATCCGAAGAAAGGAGATCAAATAAGAGAAGAATCTAGGATTGAGAATTCGCCTCGATTAATCCGAATTAATCTTGATTAATATAATTTATGTAATTTCTCAATTTATTGAAAGCGAAGATTCTAATATAATGTAATGCCTCTCCCCAGGTCAGAAGAATTTTCTAAGGCGAATAATTCACTCTATTCCTAGGTGAGTTAATTCAACAATAGTCAAACAGTTCTAAAATCTTCAAACAAGCTACGTAATTCTTATGAGTATATTCCTATCTCACAAGACAAAACAGTTTCACCCAATTTTCACTACAAACTCTCCTCTCCCAATTCAAGTTATGTAATTATAACAATTCAATTATAGGCCACACAATTGAAAGCATTAAGAACAATTGGTAAAACTCAATAGAAAAAGGAAATATATTAATAATGTAAACTCAAGAATTAATTCATGAAAACATCTCGGTTTCATCACAATCCTAGAAACAAAGGGTCTAGCCCGACATGCTAGAAATTAATACACAAAGAATTGAATAAAACATAGGAAAGAAATTCAAACACAATTGAAGAACCGAATCTCTTCCGTTCTCTGGCCTTTGCTTTCAGCTGCTAGGTATTTTTTTCTCCTCTTCTTCGATGATTTCTTTTCTGACCTTCCCTGTCTTTTTATAACCTTCTTTCTGCCTCCAAAAGCGCATCCGAGGATTAGGTCGAAAACGGCCTCCAAAACAGTCCAAATCGAGGGCTGACATCAGAAATCCCGCACCGCGGGCTGTGGCCTGGCTTAAGTGCGCCGCGACCCTTGTCCGTGTGCTGCCAGGCGTGGCGATTTTTTCCTTATGGGCCGTGGCTCAGGATGAGCATGCCGCGGCCCCCGGTACAGTTCGTACCGATTACTTCTGGGTGTGCCTGTGCCCTGGCTCTGGCTCGATGTGACGCGACCCTTGACCAAAAAATGTCGTTTTGGCATTTTTCTTCGTTTAAGCTTCCGGACTCTAATTTCCTTCAAAACATATAAACATAATGCATTAAAAACTCATTTATGCATATTTAAACCAAAAATGGAGATAAAATAATGATAATCAAGCGCACAAAAATACATCTAACAAATACCCCCAAACTTAAGCCTTTGCTTGTCCTCAAGCAAAAATCAATTTCAAATAAGACGACAAGTATCGTGGACGATCGTGCAAATCCATAGTGCTAAACTAATTAATATTACCCTGAAAATCTTAAAGAATAATATGGATATCGTACCAGTGAGTCACAGTACGGACAATGATTCCACAAGGTAAACATTTCTAGTGCAAATCAATAGCTCATGAAGAAAATCAAGGCTCAAAGATTAACAAACGTGAATTGAGCCGACCGCCAATATAAATGTTGAGAGTATAATAAACTCACCCAGTCCCACAGTCTCGTGGCAAAAACACAAGAGTCTCATAATATTCCTCGGACAGTACTCCCTTATATATGCTCATTATAATGATTCGAGTTAACCACTAGGTTTCGACTCTCGGGATGTTTCATCGGAAGAACCTTAGGGTGGATTTCCATTCTCATGTATCGGGGAACCGTTTGACGTAAAAGACACTCATGGGGCTCATGAATGCTTCTAGTTACTAAGTCTCCCTCTACAGCGGAGAAAAAACTCGAATAGCAACTCCTGCACGTCCGATTCAGGGTTGTTGTTTTACGCGAGAGTAAACAACGGGTCACGTGAATACCCCCGGTTACTTGGCTTCCTATCATCGGAGATGCGATTTTTTTGAAACATTAGTCTGTTCAGGGTTGTCGTTTTACGCGAGAGTAAACAACGGGTCACGTGAATACCCCCGGTTACTAGACTTCCCATCATAGAACATGCAAAATTTCTCAAATTTTGGGAATTACAACTGCCCGACTCAATGCCTAAACTTAGGTACTTAATTGAATGCCAACAAGACTAATGTTACTGGACGACTAGCTAAGTGAAAAGTGCAACCAAACGTATAGACGATGGCTCATGTAATGCGGACACTACAAACACGTATGTCTCATTTCTTATATGCCTAGACTACCACAATAACGCAAAAAAAATCAGACCGAAATGAATACTCGAGGGAAACAAAAATCACATAATGCGAACTCGACCAATACTCATCCGTTTTTCAAAAATAAATCAGTATCATATAATCAGTCTTACACAAGGCTGCACGAAATATTCACGAATGCAAACAAAGTCCAGAATATCATAGAAGACAAGCAAGGCTAGAATCAATAACAACGAAAAATAAATAACAACTAAAAAGTACCCCCCCAAACTTGAGATGTACATTGACCTCAATGGACAACAAATAATAATACGCAATAAGAGAAAGGTCAAGTACTCCCCTAAGGTAAGCTCAGGCGCTGGCATCGGCCTCGTCCGGTGAAGTGGGTGGTATAGGTGGTCTGACCGGAGGAATGAAAGGTCCGTCCGGGCGAAGGATATGGTCCGTCTAAACAGCTAGGTAGTCCCGATGGTAGGCGTCTCTCGCAGCTAAGAGCCTCTCCGCACGCCGATTGGCCCGGCGGACGTGCTCGTACATCTCCTCTCAAACGGTAGCGATCACGCTATCTCTCTCTGCTCGCATCTCCTCACTCAAGCCGTCAAACATCGCCTGAAGAAGGTGATCTCTCGCTGGCGGTGGAGTGGACTCGATCTGCTCCTCAGTTTCTGCCGCCGGCTCATGAGTCAGAAGAAGTGGTTCGGGGGAGTGCTCATGTGGCTCATCTAGAAGAAATCCTCGTCCCCGCAGGTGTGCCCGCGTGCCACTCCACTTGTCGAAGTGAGAGATAATGTGATGATCGATCGGACCCTGGGGTGCTATAGTCGGCTCGTCATCCGACCAAGTCACGCCCGAATGGCGGCATAAGGCACAAATGAGATAAGGATGTTTTAGCCCTGTCTTGGCCCCTCCTTGGATGCACTAGAGAATAGACTGGACTAGCTGTGGGGCCACATCAAATCGAAGTCCGGCCGTAATAATATATAACAGTCTGGCATGAGGAAACAGGACAGAGCGGATCTGCGAAGTCAGGTCAACTCCCGAGCAGAGAAAATAAAGCCTAGCTCGCCCGAGCTGACTGAGACGAGAACTCTTGAAGAAAAAGGATGTGACCCAGTGGTCATCTAGAAGGCCACCAAATTGGAATTTCAACCATTCACATTCAATTCCATCCACTCACCATTCACACCATTCAACAACCAACACAATTGAATATTTGCAGCCATCTTTGATTGAAACATTAGGTATTCACATTGTGTTTTATATCTATAAATAGGCTAATATCATATGTATTAAATCATCTTGAATTTAAGGAATAAATTGACTGTGTTTAGAAAAAGAGTTCTCTCTTGTTTCTATCTCTTGTTTCTATACCATTTGGTACCGGAGCAAGTTCTTAGATCCCGGAGTTAAGCTTGAGTGAAAAAAATCAACGGAAAGTTAAGTGTTTTTGGTGAGAAAGAGAGTCGTCTGCCAAAAACTCCACTTTGCGGCCATCTTTTCACAAAACTAACGCCGCCATCACGTCCGGAACGTCAAAAAACCTTGGGAACCCAAGTTTCGCGTCAGCCAGACCTCCACCGCCCGCGACGAAGGTCACGGAAAATTCGCAGGAAAATTTCTAGTAGCCGGAAAATCCACCGGAAAATCCCGATCGGCGGAAAGTGCGGAGGCTGCGCCGGACCACTGCCGAAAAAAAAAGAACTGTCGGAAATTTGAGGTTGAAGACGACGCCACGTCACCGTCCACATCATAGTGCCACGTCACACCATCAACCACTCTCTTCACGCCACGTGTCAAGAGAGCCACTTCACTGCCACCTCACTGTGACATCATCAGTCAAAATTTGACCAGTCAAAGTTTGACCAGTCATAGTCAGAGTTGACCCGAAAAAAAAAAAAGATTTATTCATTTGGCAACATGCCTCCGCGAACACAACCTCTACGAGACATTGAAATGGCGGACATGCGGAGACAAATTCAGGAACTCCAAAACGCGTTGCAAGCCCAACAAGTCTTGTTAAACGAACGCCAAACCGAAGATGGAGAAAATTCCAGTGATTCCTCAACACCTAGAAATCATCGTCCCCAAAGACCACCAGTCAGACATAATGACATCAAAGTTGACATTCCTGACTTTGAGGGAAGACTTCAACCAGATGATTTCATCGATTGGCTTCAGACAGTCGAAAGGGTGTTTGAATACAAAGAGATTCCAGAAGAGAAAAAGGTGAAGATTATTGCTGTAAAATTAAAGAAACAGGCTTCCATTTGGTGGGAAAATCTTAAGAAAAGACGAGACCAAGAAGGAAAAAGCAAGATCAAAACATGGGAAAAAATTCGAAAGGAATTAACCAGAATGTTCCTTCCTCCTCAATACTACCAAGACAAATTCATCCAACTGCAAAATCTTCGTCAGAAGAATTTATCAGTCGAAGACTACACAAGAGAATTTGAGAAGCTGATGATGCAGTGCGATATACAAGAAAAAGAGGAGCAAACGATTGCCAGATATCTTGGAGGATTAAACAATGATATTGTTGATCGTGTTGAACTTCAACAATATTGGTCGTTAGAGGATGTTATTCGTCTTGCTACACGAGTAGAGAAGCAGTTACCCAAAAGATCGACATATAAAAATTTTTCCCCAGCATATCAACCACCTTACACTCGAAAACCACCTACCAACCAACCAAATTCTTCCAACCAAACCCCTTCCAAACCCATTTCTACAGAAAACAAAACCAAGGCCATCAAATGCTTTAAATGCCAAGGTTTTGGTCACATTGCTTCCAACTGTCCAAACCGGAGAACTATTACAATTATTAAAGAAGAAGCCTATGAAGTTTTTGAAGAAGATGAGACTCGAGAAGAATCTGAAGGAGAATATAATGCCGATCCAATTTATGATGAAGAAGTTACTGTTGCTGACCACGGTGAATCTTTAGTAATCAGACGAAGCCTACATACAATGACCACAAACGAAGAACCCTGGTTGAGGCGCAATATTTTCCACACCCGTTGCACTTCCGCTAAAAAAATTTGTGATGTCATTATCGACAATGGAAGTAGCGAAAATGTTGTTTCGAGTTACATGGTTGAAAAGTTGGATCTACCAACCCAGATTCATCCACACCCCTACAAGTTGCATTGGCTCAATAAAGTAAGTACAGTAAAAGTTGACAAACGATGCCTTGTGACATTTTTGATTGGTCAGAAGTACTAGGATCAAGTTTGGTGTGATGTTGTACCTATGGATGCCTGTCATCTTCTCCTAGGCAGACCATGGCAGTATGATCGTCGAGTACTTTATGACGGTTATGCAAATACCTACTCTTTTGTCAAAGATGGAGTAAAAATCAAGCTAGCTACTCTGCCGCCGAGTGAGCTTGATAAAAACAAGAATGAAGTCAAACCGTTGGTGTCCCTAGTCACGAAGGAACAACTGAAAGAAGTTGTAGAGGAAGTTCAAACCATGAGCTTGATTCTATTATTCGAATCAAACAAGGAGACTACTATTCAAGTAGAAATTAAACAACTACTTGAGGAGTTTCCTGATGTGGTACCAAAAGAAATTCCATCTGGACTGCCACCAATGCGAGACATCCAGCACGCCATTGATTTCATTCCAGGAGCAGTGATTCCAAACAGACCAGCCTACAGAATGAGTCCTCAGGAGCATGCTGAAACTCAAAGTCAAGTGGAAGGACTATTAAAAAAAGGATTAATACATGAAAGTGTTAGTCTGTGTGCGGTTCCTACCATTCTAGTCCCTAAGAAAGACGGAAGCTGGAGAATGTGTGTTCATAGTCGGGCTGTCAACAAAATTACCATCAAGTATAGATTTCCAATTCCCAGACTTGATGATTTGCTAGATCAGATACATGGTTCCACTATCTTTTCAAAAATTGATCTTCGAAGTGGATACCATCGATCGATTCGACCAGGAGATGAATGGAAGCGCCTTTAAAACCGAGAGATGGTCTTTATGAATGGTATTATGCCTTTTGGGTTATCCAATGCCCCGAGTACATTCATGCGACTCATGAATCAAGTCCTCCGACCTTTTATTGGTAAATTTGTCGTCGTCTATTTTGATGACATTTTGATCTTTAGTAAGGATAAAAACGAACACTTGGAGCACCTTCGACAAGTGCTACAAACTCTTCGTGAACAAAAACTCTATGCCAACTTGAAGAAATGTTCTTCCTTAACCAATGAAGTTACTTTTCTTGGTTATATCATCACCTCTGAAGGCATACGAGTTGATCCTGAAAAGATAGAAGCAATCAATAGTTGGCCTATCCCACAATCAATCCGTGAAGTAAGAAGTTTCCATGGATTATCTTCTTTTTACAGAAGATTCATAAAAAACTTCAGTTCAGTTGCCGACCCACTTACAGATTGCATAAAAGGGGACAAGTTTCAATGGACCGAAGCCGCGCAAAAAAGTTTTGACAAGCTGAAGAAATATTTGACTGAAGCACCAGTATTAGCTCTTCCCAATTTTGATCAAGTATTTGAAGTTAGCTGTGACGCTTCTAACGCTGGAATTGGTGCTGTTTTAAGTCAAGAAGGTCATCCTATAGCCTTCTTCAGTGAAAAGCTCAACGATACTAAACTCCGATATTCAACATACGACAAGGAGTTTTATGCAATTGTTCGTGCTTTGCACCATTGGAGTCATTACCTGCTGAATAAAGAATTTATTCTTTATTCGGATCATGAAGCTTTAAAACACTTGAACTCTCAACAGAAGATTAGCCGTCGACATGCTGCTTGGAGTGAGTTTTCTGATCTTATCCTTTTCTGATCAAGCACAAGGCTGGAGTTCAAAATATTGTTGCAGATGCCCTCAGTAGGCGCCATACTCTGCTTTCTACCCTCCAAACAAAAGTAGTTAGCTTTGAAATGATCAAGGAGTTGTACCCGGATGATCACGACTTTCAGAAAATATGGGATGCTACTGAATTGCAATCCTCCCAAGATTACTACAGGCATGAAGGATTTTTATTCAAAGGGAAAACTTTGTGTATTCCTCAATGTTCACTACGAGAAGCCATTATCTAGGAAGCCCATGATGGAGGATTAGCTGGTCACTTTGGACGAGATAAAACGGTGGCCCTGGTGAAGGAGAATTTTTATTGGCCAAGACTGGAAAGAGATATCAATCGGCATATACAACGATGCAGAATCTGTCATTTGGCTAAATCTAAACGTCAAAATACCGGATTATATTTGCCACTTCCAGTACCAGAATCACCATGGGAAGATGTTAGCATGGATTTCATTCTAGGACTACCACGAAGTCAACGCCAGAAATATTCAATCATGGTCGTGGTAGACATATTTTCAAAGATGGCTCATTTCATTCCCTGTCACAAGACTAATGATGCTGTTCAAGTTGCTGATTTATATTTCAAGGAAATAGTTCGTCTTCATGGAATTCCAAAAACTATCACTTCTGATCGAGATGTGAAGTTCTTAAGCCACTTTTGGAGAACTTTGTGGAAAAAGATGGGAACTAAACTTCAGTTCAGTAGTGCTAGTCATCCCCAGACTGATGGACAAACCGAAGCTGTCAATCGTCTATTGGGAAATCTACTTCGAAGTTTTGTTGGTAAAAATTTGAAGCAGTGGGATCTTATTCTTCCTCAGATTGAATTTGCTTACAACAATTCAACTAATCAAGCCACTGGGAAATGTCCTTTTGAAGTAGTATATGGCACTCGTCCCCTGAGTCCACTTGATTTGACTCCGTCAACCGACAAACAACAATTCAGCTCCGATGCAGATAGTCGAGCAAAGGAAATCAAGAAACTACATGAACAAGTTCGAGAGAGGATTCAAAAACAAAATTCGAAATATAAAACTCAGCATGACAAACATCGGAAGAAACAAATTTTTAAAGTTGGAGATTTGGTCTGGATTCATCTGTGAAAGGAAAGATTTCCAAATCAACCAAATGCCAAGTTGTCACCTAGAGCTAATGGACCGTTCAAAATTGTGCAGAAAATCAATGACAATGCTTACAAAGTAGAACTGCCTGGAACATATGGTGTTTCCGCAACTTTTAACGTTGCTGATCTTTCGCCTTATTTAGATGATGAAGCAGATTAAACTCGAGGGCGAGTTCTTCCCAACCCGGGGAGTATATGACCCAGTGGTCATCTAGAAGGCCATCAAATTGGAATTTCAACCATTCACATTCAATTCCAACCACTCACCATTCACACCATTCAACAACCAACACAATTGAATATTTGCAGCCATCTTTGATTGAAACATTAGGTATTCACATTGTGTTTTATATCTATAAATAGGCTAATATCATATGTATTAAATCATCTTGAAGTTAAGGAATAAATTGAGTGTGTTTAGAAAAAGAGTTCTCTCTTGTTTCTATCTCTTGTTTCTATACCAGGATGTGGACCCCGGGACGCGCGTTTCCTAAATGGAATCCGGCAGAGCAAGCATCTCTAGCAAAACTTCCATTGAGAGCCTACTCACTGTCCACGTGTATGCCGATTCGTCAACCCCGGGAATCTCGTATAAGATCCGTATCGCAGCTACCGAGAAGTCCACTGTCTGGCCACGGACGACGAACTCAGTACGTATATCCATTCGTCCCATCATCTGCCCTGCCTCGATATGTAGTAATAACGCACTGGCGTAGAATTCTTGGACGATAGAAATTACTGTCGGCTCGGGTGGTGCAGCGAATCGAGTCCATCCCATTTCAGTAATCATCGTTAAAAGCTCGCCGTCTTGGGGGGCAAGAGTGAATCCCTACTCAGGAATTATAGGACGAGGACGGATTCTCTCATTAAAAATTCGATGGATCTCGGGATCGGAAAATTGTTGGGATTGCCCTTCTGTTTGGTTTTGCGAGGTTTCCCCTCTCGTGGGGGATGATCGAGTCCTCGTCCTTGTGCTCAACTTTCTCTTCCGTGCCATAGAGAATTCATGGAAAATAAACACAGGATATTAGACAACTTTAAATAACAATACACCACTCACAACTTATAACGTGCGGGAAACGAATGTAGCCTCTAAGACTTTCACTTCCGTATGAGGGATATGATGCAAAAATTTTAACTCAAACTTGACGTAAGGGCTGGGGGGCATATTATTCCGATAATCGTATTCGTTGCAGATAAATTGGAGATGTTTAGATCAAAAAATTTCATTGGGGTATTTCATCAAACACTTTGTGTGCGTAAACTTAAATGAAGAACAAGAATAATCATTGGTGAATTCAATCCCCAACAACAAACAAAATAGCAATAATTCATGACAAATCAACGAAACATAATCAATCAATCGATAATCTCAACATATTTTGATAAAAAATATGATATAACTTTAGGAAATAAAAAAACAAATTCATCAATGAATGAAGAACATTACCCCACTTCTCAATCCATGTTGCAATTAAGATTAAGGAATAAGGATTACCTTGTATTGGATTAAAGAAGATGAGAAGAAGAAGAACTTCGGAGAAGGTGACCTTGCGCCGCGCGAAAGAAGAAAGAATTTGTGAAGTGATACAATACCTTTGTTTCAACCGATTGGATTCTGAGCAGCCCAGCCCCTTTTAAAATA
This sequence comes from Orobanche coerulescens, assembly GCA_033398695.1. Classification (NCBI taxonomy): domain Eukaryota; kingdom Viridiplantae; phylum Streptophyta; class Magnoliopsida; order Lamiales; family Orobanchaceae; genus Orobanche; species Orobanche coerulescens. The sequence goes on along the minus strand of CM065818.1, from coordinate 78,757,987 downwards.
TTGGCAAGGGCCGCGGCACGTAGCAAGTGAGCCGTGTCCCGTAGTACAGTTTGCTTTGGGCGTTGGGGAGTCTCGCAGTGTGCCGCGGCTCATTGCACAGGTGCCGCGGCTTCCAGGGTTAGTGTGCCGCGGCTCAGCACTTTCGTGCCGCGGCACAGAGTACAGGATGTTGGGCTGATTTCTGGGTCTTCGGTGTGCCGCGGTCTGCTATTTATGTGCCGCGGCCCTAAGCTTAAAATTTCCCCTGGAGAGTTCCTGCCCAGATTTTTCAAATGAAAACACATAGAACATGAGAGAGAAGCAACACAAAGCAAAAATACCGAAAGAAAAGACTCCTAAAATGAAGGAAAACAACGAAAAACTAAAATCTACAATTAATGCTCAGGTTGCCTCCCGAGAAGTGCTAAGTTTATAGTCTTCAGCCGGACTTTGCTAGAATTCACTCTGCGGCGGAAAGGACGACTGTCGACTTATGCACGTCTATTGAATTACCCATGTATACCTTCAACCGCTGCCCATTTACTTTAAATTTTCGATCCTCTTTTTGTACTTCCACTGCTCCGTGTGGAAATACTTAAACTATACTGAACGATCCCGACCATCGTGAACGTAATTTCCTAGGAAACAACCTCAAGGGAGAATTAAATAATAACACCTCTTGACCTGGAACGAACTCTCGATGTATAATGTGCTTATCATGCCAATTCTTGGTCCGCTCCTTATAAAGTTTCGCATTATCGTAGGCATCATGATGTATCTCCTCTAACTCATTCAACTGCAAGCAGTGCTTTTCACCGGCCGATTTAAGATCAAAATTAAGTTTCTTGATCGCCCAATATGCACGATGCTCCATCTCTACCGGCAAATGACAACCTTTCCCAAAAACTAATCTATACGGTGACATGCCGATAGGTGTCTTGTACGCAGTACGGTATGCCCAAAGTGCATCATCGAGTTTAAGGGACCAATCTTTTCGAGACGAGTTCACTGTTTTTTCTAAGATCCACTTTAGCTCTCGATTGTATATTTCGACTTGACCACTCGTCTAGGGATGGTAGGATGTAGCAACACGATGAGTGACTCCGTATTTCTTTAAGACCGCATCAAGGAACTTGTTGTCAAAGTGTGAGCCACCATCACTGATAATAGCACGTGGAGTCCTAAAACGCGTGAAAATATATTTTTTTATGAATTTGATCACGACATTGGACCCATTTGTTGGTAGTGCCACCGCTTCGACCCACTTCGAGACGTAGTCCACTGCTACTAGAATATAAAGGTTCTTATTTGATGGAGGGAATGGATCCATAAAGTCGACCCCCCATACGTCCAATAATTCAACCTCAAGTATGGTGTTCAATGGCATTTCATGTCGTTTTGAGATGTTTCCCGTCCGTTGACACCGGTCACACGTGGACACGAAGGAGTGAGCATCCTTGAATAATGATGGCCAGTAGAAACCTGACTGCAAAACTTTTAGCGTTGTCCTATTGCCACCAAAATGCCCTCCGTAAGGTGATGCATGGCAATAACTCAACACGCTGTGAATTTCCTCGTCCAGAATACATCTATGAATAATTCGATCAGGACATCTTTTAAAAAGAAAATGGTCGTCCCACAAGTAATACTTTGCGTCTGAAATCAGCTTCTTCTTTTGATGACGCGAGAGATCATTCGGAATAATTTTGCTTGCAAGATAGTTCACTAGGTCAGCGTACCAAGGTGCTTGTTGCGAATCCACCTTGTAGAGCTGTTCATCGGGGAAATTTTCCACAATTCGTGGATGACTCTCTGCCTTCTCGAGGGGATTTTCTAAGCATGAAAGGTGATCTGCAATGACATTCTTGGTCTTTCTTGTCTCGAATCTGCAAATTGAATTCTTGTAGTGGAAGCACCCACCTAATCAACCTTGGTTTAGCATCTTTCTTCTCCAAAAGGTATTTGATCGTCGAATGGTCAATCCACACAACTACTTTTGTTCCCAATAAATAAGCCCAGAATTTATCAAAAGCAAAAATCACGGCTAATAATTCTTTTTCTGTCATGGCATAATTTCTTTGGGAATCATCAAGAGTTCGGCTTGCATACTACACGAGGTGAAACACTTTCCCTCGTCGCTGTCCCAAAACAGCCCCAATGGCAAAATCGCTAGCATCACACATCAACTCGAATGGAAGGCTCCAGTCTGGAGCGACTATGACAGGAGCGGTGCTTAGAGCCTTCTTCAAGAGGTTGAAGCTTTCTTTACAAGACTCATCAAAATCAAACGGGACATCTTTCATGAGCAAATTGCACAACGGCTTCGCGATCTTCGAAAAATCTTTAATAAAACGGCGGTAAAAACCGGCGTGTCCCATAAAACTCCTCACCCCCTTTACAGAAGTAGGTGGAGGCATCTTCTCAATTGTTTCAATTTTAGGACGGTTGACTTCAATCCCATAGGCAGATATGCGATGGCCTAGTACAATGCCCTCCTGGACCATAAAATGGCACTTCTCCCAATTCGACAACAGATTTGTTTCTTCGCATCTTTTTAGGACTTTCTGCAAATTCTGAAAACATAAATCAAACGAATCATCAAAAACAAAAAAAAATCATCCATAAAAATTTCAATACAATGCCCTACCATGTCAGAAAAAATAGCCATCGTACACCTTTGAAAAGTGGCCGATGCATTACATAAACCAAAAGGCATGCGCCTATAAGCGAAAATGCCGTAAGGACATGTAAACGTCGTCTTTTCTTGGTCTTCTGGGGCTATATAAATCTGATTATACCCAGAATAACCATCAAGAAAACAGTAAAAATCGTGTCCGGCTAATCTATCCAACATTTGATCAATAAACGGTAAAGGAAAGTGGTCTTTTCTAGTGGCTTTATTTAATTTTCTATAATCTTTGCACATACGCCACCCCGTAATAATTCTAGTGGGAATTAATTCATTATTATCATTTTGAATAACCATTATCCCACCCTTCTTTGACACAACTTGAACCGGACTTACCCACTTGCTATCAGAAATAGGAAAGATCATACCTGCGTCAAGGAGTTTTAAAACCTCGACTTTTACCACTTCTTTTATATTTGGATTTAAATGACGTTGATGCTCCACAGAGGGTTTGTAGTCTTCCTCCATTCAAAATCCTATGCATACAAATGGACGGGCTGATTCCCTTGATATCCGCAATAGACCATCCAAGGGCAGATTTGTACTCTCTCAATACTCTCAATAATTTCTTCTCTTGATCACCCGCCAAAGTGGCAGAAAGAATGACAGGTAGGGAATCGTCGGGCCCCAAAATGCATATTTCAAATGATTCAGTAGTTGCTTGAGCTTTAGCTTTGGGGGCCTCTCAATTGATGGGACGGGTCGAGTTGGTGAACTTCCGAGCTCCTCACTTGTTCTACGAGTGAAAAATGGTGGTGACGCATCCATGTGTCATAGATAGGCTACATGTTCTGAATTCAACTCGGTAGCGGACCAGAATAAAACGGACTCTAGTGGATCTGATGGATAGCTCTCCCGAAAAGCTCTTCTTACACACGAGTCAATGACGTCAATTTGAAAGCAATTCTCAACATCACTAGGATGTTGCATAGATCGAAATATATTACATGTAAATTGCTCCTCTTCAACTCGTAAAGTGAGTTTCCCTTTCTCCACATCAATGAGAGTTCGGCTAGTTGCTAAAAATGGTCTTCCCAAGATAATTGGGATATCATGGTCCTCCTCCATATCAAGCACAATGAAATCAGCAGGAAAGATGAATTTATCGACCTTGACCAGGACGTCTTCTATTACCCCCCTCGGATACTTGATGGATCTGTCAGCTAGTTGCAAAGAGACCGTAGTCGGCTTGGCCTCCCCAATACCTAGCTTCTTAAAAATGGAAAGGGGCATAATATTAATGCTGGCTCCGAGATCACATAAGGCTCTATCAAAGGACGAATTTCCAATAGTGCATGGTATACTGAAACTTCCCGGATCCCTCAATTTAGTCTGGAGCTTTTTCTGTAAAATAGCGCTGCACTCTTCAGTCAATGCCACTGTCTCATACTCTTCGAGCTTCCTTTTGTCAGATAAGATCTCCTTCATAAACTTCACATAGCTCGACATTTGTTCTAAGGCGTCGGCAAATGGAATATTGATATGTAATTACTTGAAGACGTCAAGAAACTTGGAGAATTGCTTGTCCAATTTTTGCATTTGTAGGCGTTGTGGGAATGGGATTGGTGGTGTAGGATGAGTGGTCGATACTGCTTTTGACTTGGGCTCGTCGTCCTTTGTTCTCTCAATGGGGCTACTCTTTTTCTTGCTACTCTTGGGCTGCTCGTGTAGCTCCTTTCCACTTCGTAGCTCAATAGCTTGCACATTTTCCTTGGGGTTCTTCTTGGTAGCGCTTGGTAATACACCTTGAGGTCGAGACGATAATAAATTTGCAATCTGCCCCATTTGGACTTCCAAGTTCCAAATAGAAGTGGAATGATTTTGTAGAGTAGTCTCCGTGCGAGTCATGAATTGGCTCGTGCTAGCCGCCATTTGAGCAAGAGCATCTTCCAAAGAGATCTTTGGTGGTTGAGGGGGATGTTGTGGGGGCTGAGTGAATTGAGCTTGCGGAGGTTTATTTAAAGCTTGCCCGTTCCTCCACGAAAGATTTGGATGATTTCGCCACCCTTGGTTGTAAGTGTTGGAATACGGGTTGTTTTGGCGATTTCCATTTCCCATAAATTGAGCTTGTTCCATATGAGATTGCTCAAAAGGGTTCCCGACTTGACATTCAGCACTAGGATGAGACCCGTTGCACCAATTACATGTTTCCATGGTATTGGTAGAAGGGGCATGTGAAAAAGATTGCAATTGTTGAGTTAACGCTGCAACTTGGGCTGATAGTGTAGGGATTGGATCGTTGTCGGAAATTCCCATAACTCGCTTTGGGTTCACCCGTTCAGAAGGCCACTGATAAGCATTTGCAGCCACAGCTTCCAATAAAGAATGAGCTTCAGCCATCGTCTTGCCCATTAAAGCTCCTCCAGCGGATGCATCAGCAAGAGTGCATGTAGAAGCACTCAGTCCATTATAGAATGTCTGAATCTACAGCCAATCCGATATACCATGATGTTGGTATCTCCTTAGCAAATCCTTGTATCGCTCCCATGCCTCATGCAGCGATTCCATCTCAAATTGTCCGAAAGTAGTTATCTCATTTCTGAGTCGTGCTGTTTTCGCTGGTGGAAAGAACTTCGCCAGAAAAGCTTGTGTCAATTCCGCCCACATTGTGATAGATTCAGGCGGGGGTGAATTCATCCAGAACTTGGCTTTGTCCCTCAGAGAGAATGGGAAAAGCCGTAGATAAATGGCATCATCAGAAACTCCATTATTTTTTAATGTGTCACAAATCTCGAGAAATGAAGCAATGTGAGAATTGGGGTCGTCATTCGCCAGTCCGCAAAATTGGCTCGCTTGCACCATTTGGATGATGGCCGGCTTAATCTCGAAATTATTTACTTGAATGGTTGGACGCCGAATCCCCGAAAAATTCGCGTGAATTTGTGGAATCTCATAATCACGGAGTGCCAATGCCGGTTGAGCTTACTGAATAGAATTGTCGATCCCTTGATTTCCGATGTTGTCAGCCATGGTATCCGTAGTTGACAACTCATGTCTTTCCTTCCTATTTTTTCGCAAAGTGTGCTCGAGTTCGGTATCCAAAGGGAATAGACCTTCGTCACCAAATTTTCTCATGCACTAAACGAACTCCTGAAAGAAAAGCAAATAAAAACAAATTTACACAAAAATAAAATAATGTTCAAATTAAGACTAAAAATACTGAAATTGATATTAGTAAAAACAATCAGTCCCCGTCAATGGCGCCAAAAACTTGTTATGTACTTTTGTGAATGCAAGTGCACGTTGTCGTAATCATGTAATAAAGTGATGAGAAAGATATTGTTCCCTCGAGGACTGATGCACTAATTACCAATTTATTCGTATTTCTAATTTTATTTGAACGACCGAATTTTGTGGTTGAAGAATTATTAAAAACTAAATAATGTGATAAACTAGAAACAAATAACAAAATCAATAGTCCAAAGAAAGGAGATCAAATAAGAGAAGAATCTAGGATTGAGAATTCGCCTCGATTAATCCGAATTAATCTTGATTAATATAATTTATGTAATTTCCCAATTTATTGAAAGCGAAGATTCTAATATAATCTAATGCCTCTCCCGAGGTCAGAAGAATTTTCTAAGGTGAATAATTCACTCTATTCCTAGGTGAGTTAATTCAACAATTAGTCAAACAGTTCTAAAATCTTCAAACAAGCTACGTAATTATTATGAGTATATTCCTATCTCAGAAGACAAAACGGTTTCACCCAATTTTCACTACTAACTCTCCTCTCCCGATTCAAGTTACGTAATTATAACAATTCAATTATAAGCCACACAATTGAAAGCATTAAGAACAATTGGAAAAACTCAATAGAAAACGGAAATATATTAATAATGTAAACTCAAGAATTAATTCATCAAAATCTCGGTTTCATCACAATCCTAGAAATAAAGGGGCTAGCCCTACATGCTAGAAATTAATACACAAAGAATTGAATAAAACATAAGAAAGAAATTCAAACACAATTGAAGAACTGAATCTCTTCCGTTCTTTGGCCTTTGCTTTCTGCTGCTAGGTATTTTTTTCTCCTCTTCTTCGATGATTTCTTTTCTGACCTTCCCCGTCCTTTTCTAACCTTCTTTCCGTCTCCAAAAATTTGTTCGAGGATTAGGTCGAAAACGGCCTCCAAAACAGTCCAAATCGCGGGCTGACTTCAGAAATCCCGCGCCGCGGGCCGCGGCCTGGCTTATGTGTGACGCGGCCCTTGTCCGTGTCTTTGCCGGGCACAGGCGATTTTCCTTACGGGCGCGGCTCGGGATGAACGTCTTTGCGGCCCCGTGCAGTTAAATGCAGGTTACTTCAGGTGTGCACATGCGGCTCTGGCTCGATGTGACGCAGCCCTTGACCAAAAAATGTCATTTTGGCCCGTTTTTCTTCGTTTAAGCTTCCGGACCCTAATTTCCTTCAAAACATATAAACATAATGCATTAAAAACTCATTTATGCAGATTTAAACCTAAAATAGAGATAAAATAATGATAATTAAGCGCATAAAAATACATCTAACATCTACGTGACTCAGAAGGCATATCCGAACTATCCGGATAGACTTGTAAGTTGTAAATGTATCCTAACCATTTTAATACTGCTGTTAGTCTTTACCTCTGAACTTTATTAATATTCAGTTAATTTTTGTGTTCCCACTTAATTAGGAGAGAGTGATTGAGGAGTCTGAGAGGATGTTCAGAGATGGCAAGGGAGGAGCATCTGGATTTGGACGAGACTGGCCTCGAGTTAGCATGCCGAGAGATCAATCAGGCCGATCCCTACATTAAGGCAAGGGTGTAGGCTAACATTTACCCTCCTAAAGGGAGTCATCATCGGACGCCGATAATAGGATCTGAAGGCAACCGATTATTGAAGAATACTATAGGGTTTCAGAGCAATCAAAGGGGCGACACTTAAAAGGCCTATCTGGAGGAGCAATTGAGGATCGAGAGGGAGCTCCGAGCTGAGGAGCAAAGGAAGTCTCAAGGGGAGTTCCAGAAATTCCAAGAGGAACAAAGGAAGGTTCAACAAGCCATGATGTAGTATATGATGTCATTGAGTCAGACCGTGGCTCAGTCGGGAATTCCGGTACCACCACCACGTCAATTCTTCGATTCACAAACACCCCCCTTCTTCACATCCTCGGGACGACAAGATGCAAGACAGTAGTAATCCTTCTTCTATGTTTAAGAATTCGATGGATCTTTGAGGATTTTAATTGTCATTGTAGTAGTTCTTTTGCTATATAAACATATTATTAATGCTAAATATTTTTTTATTTAGACTCTTGTTCGTTAACGTTGGTATTTATAGTGATTTTGTTGATGTTGCTACATGACATGTTGATATGGTGTGTTTTTTATACTGTTGGCGTTTAGAAACTAGGGTTCTAAGAAGAGAATACCTTGATTCGAACAAAGAAGAGGATTAGATGATGTTGAGCATACACAAATCCACTCCAAGATGAAACTTGATGATGAAGCTCGCCCAAAATCGCCCCAAGAGCTCGCTCCCGACAAAAAGAAATGAAGAAAGATGAGAAATGATGAAATAAAGGATGTTGTCCAGTATTTATACTGGACAGTTATTAGCTTGCGCTAAACATACTACATTAGTGCGTGCTAATGGGGTCAACGCTCCAGAACATTCTGCCCGCAACAACTGTTAGCGAACATAGCGCGCGCTAACGAGGCATGTGACCAGTTCAGTGGCTTTTGGACAATATCGCACCTACCAGGTAGCTTGCGCAAAGCCAGCAATAACGTGCGCTAACGTCCTAGTGCAGTAGCTTCTGGACTGCCTCTGAACTGCCAGTTAGCACACGCTGCAAACCCTGTAGCGTGCGCTAATTGCAACACCGTAGCGGGCGCTACACCACAAGCATTAGCGTGCACTACACCACAATGAACTGAAAACTCATGCAACGATCTGAAACGAAATCAAACAAGTGTCTACTCATGACACACCCAAACATGGCACAACATTACAAGGACATGGACAACGCCAATCCGATAACCCGCAGAAAAACTCAACAAAACTGGAGCGAAGATCTCGGGTATTACATTCTACCCCCTAAAAATAAGTTTCGTCCCGAAACTTAAAACATGATACATTCTACGTAAGGAAATCTCAGATGACGCACGTTATCTGTTGCTGATAGTACACAATGAACCCCAAGCAGTACAGAATTGCTACAATACGATTCGCTATGCTAGAGCGATCACAAAATGCAATGAATAGAAGTCACAACGGTATACAATACATAGAATACGATTAATAACATCATTAGACAACAATCAGTTTATCAAAACCGAATGGAAAACGAAATCAAGAACAAAACTCCCAAAAAGTTAACTTGAAGGAAAATCAAGAAATATACCTTGATTCGACGAAGAAAAATGGATTAAATGATGTTAAACACAAGAATACTACTAAGATTAATCATACCCATCACGGATCAATCAACAATACGGAACGAATCGGACAAAAGCTCAAAAACCCCAAAATTTCCCAAAGATAGGGTTCTAGGAAATCTAACCTGGATTCGTTGGATCAAAGGATGTTATAGGATGATTAATCAATGATATGAACTCCCAAACTTCGTGGATTAATTGCTTGACAACATATCTTCTTGACCACCAAGCCTCCAGCCGTGGAAATGAGATGATGGAAATGAAAAACGGGTGAAAATATGACTACTCAACCATATTTATACTGGCGCGGCCTAGCGCGCGCTAGCCTTCCGGCAGTAGCGTGCGCTATCGGCCAGTATCGCCCAGAACCTGTAACACCCCCAAATCCCATTGGGTTATTACAGTGCCGTGGACCCCAAACCCGGAGATCCACCAGGCGAACACAATTAAAATACATTAAATTAACCAACAAGGGAAATCACAGTCCCTACCATGATATCCCACACAATATTCCGATAAAGAATTTCAATGACAGAAGTGGCCTACAAGGCCAAATTAAAATACGACAACATCCACGAGCATCTGCTAAGGTAATACAACACGACAACAACTGACAAGACTGGAGTACACTCCAACTGACTGACCAACAATAAACAACCCGGACTAGTATAGATCGAATGCCTCGTCGCCATCGTCATGCCCCTGTGTCTCAACTCTCTCCTCACAAGCACATAAAACATGAAAACATGTTCCGCCCCCATAGGGTCAGTCATCCAGATAATGAACATTAAATACATGTATAACATGATATGCATCCAAATTGAGAATGAAACAGTACAATGATAATAATAATACGAGATGCTCACAAACCAAGGTAAGAATCGAGCATTCGTGAGTTACTATGCCGACGGCATATTACTAATACTTACTCAAAAGATCAAAACATGAATGCCCAACGGCGTATCATAATTATATAACACCACAATGAATTACACGAACATGAACCAAACCATAACTGAGTTAAACATGAATCACAATGCCCGAGGGCTCTAATGAAATTACCAAGACATCGCAAAGGCATGAAAGCCACTCAGCCGAAGCTGTCACAATATCACAATCACCTAAAATCAAAACAGCTCGAAGCTGCATTTATGAGGGCTAAATCCACGACACGAAGCCGTATCACAATGAATAATAGTGTGCTTCCTTGAGTCGGCCAACACACAATGAGGTCATCCAATGACCGTGACCTACTGAGTTGTAGGTGTTGGGAAACAAACCGCGAAGGTTCAAGCCCCAAACTGACCCATAAGATCACCTAGTGACCGTGACCTGCTGAATTGCAGGTGCTGGGAAACCAACCACGAAGGTTCAAGCCCCAGACTTACCCATAATAAGATCATCAACATGACCGTGACCTACTAAACTGTAGGTGTTGGGAAACCAACCGTGAAGGTTCAAGCCCCAGACTTACCCATAATAAGATCATCAACATGACCGTGACCTACTGAAATGTAGGTGTTGGGAAACCAACCGCGAAGGTTCAAGCCCCAAACTTACCCATGATGAGATGAGCACTAGCCTCCAAAACACAATTAATCACAAACAGCAACGACCCAAAGATTACCGAAATCACAAGAATGATAATGTGCTGCCTTGAGTCGGCCAACACGACGACAGTGACTTACGGATGGGCACCCTCCGTGACAGTGCTAATTCAATACATCAATTGCCTTAGAGTGGCCAACCGATAACAATGATGCAGCGGATGATTCAATACCTCGGTTGCCTTAAAATGGCCAACCGATGACGATGATACAATGAATAATTGAATGCTTCGATTGCCTTAGAATGGCCAATCGATAACAATGATACAATGAATGAGTGAATACCTCGATTACCCTAGAACGGCCAATCGATAGCAATGATACGAAGGATGCCTAGACACCTTTAATCGGTTACCGACGACGAAGATGAGAGATGAATACGCCAATGCCTTGAATCGGCCAATACAACGTCAATGATAAAACACCAACATCAATAACAATGATTACAACGATGTCTTAGATCGACATTAATATCACAACCATAATTGATACATCGATGCCGCGAACTGGCTATCGACAATAACATTAACAACATTTGGCATAATTGCCGAAAGGTATCGTATCGAACGATCTCTTAATATCAATGAATTCATGAAGAGACAAAGTCTTGGAATGATACAACACATTCATACACATATATGATAACATTAATCTCATTGACTAGTACAAGTATAAAACTTGCCTCAAACCGACGGCGAGAAAGTCCTTCCACGAACAACGCCCTTAATGAAATTATCGGCCGCTTGAACAACCTTGAACAATACAAATGCCAATAATTCGCTCAATATACGAATCTAGCATGATCACAACCAACTCAAAATTCGAAACAACACTACCCGAAACTCATTGGGGCATTAAAACAAACACGTTGTAAACAATCTCCCATTGTTTACAACTAAACCCAATAATATCAAAAACCAACCTCCAATGAATGATTCAATTCAACAAAACGTCATGAATACCATCAATAATCCAATAGGAATACTTAAATCGGGATTTCAACAATATCTAGTCGAAACCCCCAAAAATTCCAAAGTCAACACCAAGGGTTTCTTGAAAAATTCCTCAATGATTCACAAATTCCGAAAATTACACTAATGAATCCGTAGAAATACATGTATCCAAGATAGATAATCCATATCTAACATTTTCCAACATAAAAGCAAGCTAACACAAAGAGATCGTGAATAAAACCTTCAAATCCCGAAATTCAAGCTTCAATGAAAAAATTACCTTGATTTGGAGTGATGAAACTGATTAGGTGATGATTAATCCAACTTAGGAGCTTGAAGATGATGATAGGTGAATTCATCTCGAAAAGATCTCTCCAAAACATCCAAAATCGCCCAAAACCGACGAAAGGAGGAGGAGAAAATGAAAAATGACGATTCTGGATCGAACTGTCCCATATATACTGATCCTCGATTAGCGCACGCTATGACCTGATATTTAGCGTGCACTAGCGGTTAACTGGGCAGTCCAGTGAACCCTGACTACCTTGTTAGCGAGCGCTACGAACTTGGTAGCATGCGCTAACGCCTTCCCGATAGCGTGCGTTAACCAATTGTTAGCGTGCGCTAACTGATGTCTAAAGCCCAGAAACTGAAGTCCAGAACTTCCTGTCCTCTGACCTGTTCGTGATTAACATGCGCTACCAATGCGACTTAGCATGCGTTACTAGCACAGTTAGTGCACGTTACTTACCACTCGTAGCGTGCGCTATGAATTAATCCGATTCAGTCCAGTACCCAGTAGACTGTGCCTGATCGGCCTTAGCGCGCGCTATACCGGTTGCATAGCGTGCGCTACCTCAAACTTCTAGCGCGCGATACTTACCACTCGTAGCATGCGCTACTACAACTTAACTGCAGTCCAGTGCCTTCTGGACTGTCTGCCTCACTTGCGCTAGCGTGCGCAAATTCTGATGCCTAGCGTGTGCTACCTATACCCCATTAGCGCGCGCTAACAGGAGTACGTAGCGTGCGCTATATCACATACATACTACCAAAATATGATGATGATGATGATGATGATGTTGTTGACAATAATCTTGGCTCGATCTCAAACAGTGATGAATGACGAATAGCAATTGATATGCGATTCCAAAGTACGCCGAACAATGGTCACAACTGAATGAACATGAATGATGAATGTTTTTTACTGAGTGAAAAAAATTCTGAGTGACAATTAATGAATGATAATCAATGAATTTATAACCGGGTATTACATACTCCCCCCCTTAAAAAGACTTTCGTCCTCAAAACTAAGGGTAAACAACTCGGGATATGAACTATCCATCATGATCTGAAAACAATAATGCACATATAGTCCTCGGGACCAAATCAATCGCACGCCCAAGTCCCCAAGACTTGACGTCTCGAATCATAGTGAATGATTATCCAAATTATCACGAAATCTTGAGCACAACGCCAAAGAGACAAATTCCCAACAAATGACCCAAATCTCAAGATTCTCAAATATGATCATAATAAAACAGATCAATATAAAATGATCCACAGTCATGATACATTATTACGGATTGAGTACCACAGTCATCCGAAAAACAAGATTACATCTCAAATGTACCAAATATCGATATCCTCCATATCATCGATCCCCTCGATCTCAACGATTCAAGGTAGACCCAAATCTAAACTCACCGCTTAATATGAACCCAAAAGGTTATAAGAACTAAATGATCACAATGAATGATAATGAATCGGAATCCAACAAGGGTCAAGAACGACTCCTCGGGGTGAATTAATATCGCAAGGAGTGATAACTCAATGAAATGATTGGAACCATCGTTCCTCGCGAAATAAATGATTAGTTTGATACTTATAAGTCTCAACATGACTGATATATGATGAATTAATTATCTGAATGAATGAACGACAATGAAATGAATGATTATACTATTACCGAGCAAGAATTAACTTGTTCAAAACTGGTGATGAATGTCCTTACCTCTGGCTCTCGAAGCCTGATAAGGCCCCTTGGAGGAGGTACGGGCTGGAGTAACAAAACCTCTCGAGGTTTGCGAGCTCCCTTGAGATCTACTGGTACTAGAACTCCTGCAGTATTTCTGAAGGTGTCCATGTCTCCCATACAGGAAACAAGTAAGGGCCTGCATCGAGCACCGGGTACTGCGATGTCCTATTACATCACAGTTAAAGCAAACAACGGTCGAACTCGTTGCCTTAGAAGAGGATGCTCCCTCCGCACGAAGACAACTAGAAAATGACCTCTTGGACGTCGGAGCCCGATGTCCCTCTGAACGAGCCGGCATCCTAGTCCTCCCACCCAAAGAAACTGAAGGATGCTTCTGAATAAGCTCCTTGATCGAAAGCTCTGCTCCAAGAGCCTTCCCGATGAACTGACTAAGTGAATTACAATTGTGATTGAACAACTGCATCCTCAACTGCAGATTTAGCCTCTTGCTAAAATACTTGATCTTATCCGCTTCAGTATGGATAACAGACGAAGCAAACTGAAGTAGTCCCTGAAACTTCTCAGCAATGACAATAACACCCTCGTCCTTGACGGATTCGGGGTTCAAAACCTCTGATAACTTGGCTTCCCGAAGTGGAGCACGATAATACCTCTCTATCATTAGGTTCTTGAACTCGCTCCAAACACAATCACGATCGGTTGGTTTCACAGAAAGCCACCAAGAATAAGCACCCTTACCCAAGTAGTATGCCGCTACTGCCACTTTACTCCCTTCCGGACACTGAACTATGTCGAAGAGTTTATCAAAATGCTCAAGCCAATGAACAATATCATCTGGTTCCAACGAACCCTCAAAAGTAGGCGGCCTCTGACGAGAGATATCGCAAATAACCTGACTCACTCCTCCAGTCTGTCCATGAAACGGCACCTGGAATCCATGTTGCGGTGGACCACGAACCATCGAGGTCTTCATGGTCTCCACGATCCGCGTCATATGAGTCATCTGGGCCATCATGCCCTGCATAAATATGAATGGGTCAACCCGAACACCTTTCGAGTGAGCTGCATCTCGGGTACGACTCCTTGACAGCGACTGATTATCTGCTGATGAATGAGTAGCCTTGCTATCTGATGAATTAATGATATCCCTCGCGTTCGCACGGGTACTCGCACGAGGTCCCGGGTTCCAGCCCGCACCGCGGCCTCTTCCCCTGCGTCCTCTGACAGCTCTATCCATACTAAAGTAGGAAAGTCACATGATTATTATAGATCCCGCATGAATATCACATTATGATTACGTTACCGAATGACAACAATGAGCATACACGCCCTAACACAATGAATGCATTAATAATGTAATAAAATGATCGTCAACCTGACGCCGGAATATGATAAGATCGCATGAAAGATCAAATGTGGTAACATGATTACCTGATGGAATTCCTGAAATGATTACCTTGAACAAGTTAACAAGGTTGAAAATTCGATCCACAAGATCAACAACTGAACAATGAGATGGACTGGATGATTAATGAATTGACTGGGTAATGAGATTGAGTGAGTGATGAATGAACTAATTGAGTAATGAGATTGACTGAGTGATAAATGAATTAACTGAGTAATGAGATTGACTGGGTGATAAATGAATTAACTGAGTAATGAGATTGATTGAGTGATGAATGAATTAACTGAGTAATGATATCGACTGAGTGATGAATGAATTAACTAAGTAATGATATTGACTAAGTGATGAATGAATTAAAATGATTGACAAGATCAAAAAAATGACAAATGAGGATTTCTGACTGATGAATGAGTTGATTCTTATCGCTTATACAGATCACAAGTGTTCCAAAACAATTAGCCATGAATCAATCGTAACACTAATATCACATATAGGTTTCAACAAAGCAAGTATAGTTAATGACATGATGAATGTATGAACATAAAGAGAATCGAGTCCTCACACAGGTCATATGAAGTTTCGAGGTCTTGCGATACTAGTCTCTACTGATGACGACTCGATGAATGAATGACTAGTGCAGTCGTACAAATTTCACGACTCACAAAACCCGACTGTCCAGATTGTCATAACCTGATAGTCCCACTACTACCTCAACGGTAGAGCCACATAACTCACATATCAGGGTATCTCACAACCCAACGCTCTGATACCATCTTCTGTAACACCCCCAAATCCCATTGGGTTATTACAGTGCCGTAGACCCCACACCCGGAGATCCACCAGGCGAACACAATTAAAATACATTAAATTAACCAACAAGGGAAATTACAGTCCCTACCATGATATCCCACACAACATTCCGATAAGGAATTTCAACGACAGAAGTGGCCTACATGGCCAAATTAAAATACAACAACATCCACGAGCATCTGCTAGGGTAATACAACAAGACAACAACTAACAAGACTGGAGTACACTCCAACTGACTGACCAACATTGAACAACTCGGAGTAGTATCGCTCGAATGCCGCGTCGCTATCGTCATGCCCCTGTGTCTCAACTCTCTCCTCGCAAGCACCTAAAACATGAAAATATGTTCCGCCCCCACGGGGTCAGTCATCTAGATAATGAAAATCAAATACATGTATAACATGATATGCATCCAAAGGCAGAGTGAAACGGTACAATGATAATAATAATACGAGATGCTCACAAACCAAGGTAAGAATCGAGCATTCGTGAGTTACTATGCCCACGGCATATTACTAATACCTGCTCAACAGATCAAAACATGAATGCCCAATGGCGTATCATAATTATATAACACCACAATGAATTACACGAACATGAACCAAACCAGAACTGAGTTAAACATGAATCACAATGCCCGAGGGCTCCGATGAAATTACCAAGACATCGCAAAGGCCTGAAAGTCACTCAGCCGAAGCGGTCACAATATCACAATCACCTGAAATCAAAACAGCCCGAAGCTGCATTTATGAGGGCCAAAGCCACAGCACGAAGCCGTATCACAATGAATGATAGTGTGCTGCCTTGAGTCGGCCAACACACAATAAGGTCATCCAATGACCGTGACCTACTGAGTTGTAGGTGTTGGGAAACCAACCGCGAAGGTTCGAGCCCCAAACTTACCCATAAGATCACCTAGTGACCGTGACCTGCTGAATTGCATGAAGGTTCAAGCCCCAGACGTACCCATAATAAGATCATCAACATGACCGTGACCTACTGAACTGTAGGTGTTGGGAAACCAACCGCAAAGGTTTAAGCCCCAGACTTACCCATAATAAGATCATCAACATGATCGTGACCTACTGAAATGTAGGTGTTGGGAAACCAACCGCGAAGGTTCAAGCCCCAAACTTCCCCATGATGAGATGAGCACTAGCCTCCAAAACACAATTAATCACAAACGGCACCAATGATTACCGAAATTACAAGAATGATAGTGTGCTGCCTTGAGTCGGCCAACACGACGACAGTGACTTATGGATGGACACCGTCCGTGACAGTCCCAATTCAATACCTCGATTGCCTTAGAGTGGCCAACTGATAACAATGATGGAGGGGATGATTCAATACCTCGGTTGCCTTACAATGGCCAACCGATGACGATGATACAATGAATGATTGAACGTTTTGATTGCCTTAGAACGGCCAATCGATAACAATGATGCAATGAATGAGTGAATACCTCGATTACCCTAGAATGGCCAATCAATAGCAATGATACGAAGGATGCCTCGGCACCTTTAATCGGTTACCGATGACGAAGATAAGAGATGAATACGCCAATGCCTTCAATCGGCCAATACAACGTTAATTGATAAAACACCAAAATCAATAACAATGATTACAACGATGTCTTAGATCGACATCAATATCACAACCATAATTGATACATCGATGCCGCGAACCGGCTATCGACAATGACATTAACAACATTTGGCATAATTGCCGAAAGGTATCCTATCGAACGATCTCTTAATATCAATGAATTCATGAAGAGACTAAGTCTTGGAATGATAAAACGCATTCATACACATATATGATAACATTAATCTCATTGACTAGTACACATATAAAACTTGCCTCAAACCGACGGCGAGAAAGTCCTTCCACGAACAACGCCCTTAATGAAATTTTCGGCCGCTTGAACAACCTTGAACAATACAAATACCAACAATTCGCTCAATATACGAATCGATCATGATCACAACCAACTCAAAAGTCGAAACAACACTACCTGAAACTCATTGGGGCATTAAAACAAACACGTTGTAAACAATCTCCCATTGTTTACAACTAAACCCAATAATATCGAAAACCAACCTCCAATGAATGATTCAATCCAACAAAACGTCATGAATACCATCAATAATCCAATAGGAATACTTAAATCGGGATTTCAACATCATCTAGTCGAAACCCCCCAAAATTCCAAAGTCAACACCAAGGGTTTCTTGAAAAATTCCTCAATGATTCACAAATTCCGAAAATTACACCAATGAATCCGTAGAAATACATGTATCCAAGATAGATAATCCATATCTAACATTTTCCAGCATAAAAGCAAGCTAACACAAAGAGATCGGGAATAAAACCTTCAAATCCTGAAATTTAAGCTTCAATGAGAAAATTACCTTGATTTGGAGTGATGAAACTGATTAAGTGATGATTAATCCAACTTAGGAGCTTGAAGATGATGATAGGTGATCTCTCCAAAACATCCAAAATCGCCCAAAACCAACGGAAGGAGGAGGAGAAAATGAAAAATGACGATTCTGGATCGAACTGTCCCATATATACTGATCCTCGATTAGTGCACGCTATGACCTGATGTTTAGCGTGCGCTAGCGGTTAATTGGGCAGTCCAGTGAGCCCTGACTGCCTTGTTAGCGTGTGCTACGAACTTGGTAGCATGCGTTAACACCTTCCCAATAGCGTGCGTTAACCAATTGTTAGCATGCGCTAACTGATGTCTGAAGCCCAGAAATTGAAGTCCATAACTTCCTGTCCTCTGACCTATTCGTGATTAACGTGCGCTACCAATGCGAGTTAGCGTGCGTTACTAGCACAGTTAGCGCACGTTACTTACCACTCGTAGCGTAGCGTGCGCTATGAATTACCAATCGAGCATACCGGTTGCATAGCGTGCGCTACCTCAAACTTCTAGCACGCACTACTTACCACTCGTAGCGTGCGCTACTAAAACTCAACTGCAGTCCAGTGCCTTCTGGACTATCTGCCTCACTTGCGCTAGCGTGCGCAAATTCTGTTGCCTAGCGTGCGCAACCTATACCTCATTAGCGCGCGCTAACAGGAGTACGTAGCTTGCGCTATCTCACACACATACTACCAAAATATGATGATGATGATGATGATGATGATGATGACAATAATCTTGGCTCAATCTCAAACAGTGATGAATGACGAATAGCAACTGATATGCGATTCCAAAGTACGCCGAACAATGGTCACAACTGAATGAACATGAATGATGAATGTTTATTACTGAGTGACAAAAATTCTGAGTGACAATTACTGAATGATAATCAATGAATTTATAACCGGGTATTACAGAACCATCGGTCGGGGCCCGCATGACCCGGCACTGTCGGCCCGACCTGCCGACTGGGACTCGCCTGCCCGACCCCGATAGCGTGCGAGGCGCGGACGCTAGCGCACGCTAGCCGACCTATCCAGAACCCTCTGGACTAAACTGCTCGGCCAGGTAACTTGCGCTAGTCGGCCGACAGCATGCGCTACACATGCCGATTTGCGCGCGCCATGACCGATAGTAGCGTGCGCTACCTGCCGATCCTCCCCGAGTCCAGAACTCCAGGAACCTATCTGCCCAGCCCGATAGCGTGCGTCGGCCAGCTGCATAACGTGCGCTACTCCTGCCGAGCTAGCGCGCGCAGTCTTCCGGCAGTAGCGCGCGCTACGCCGGTTCCTGCCGCGTCTGCCCGGCTAGTGCCCAGCACTCCCGATAGTGCCTGCCGCACTCATCCGGCCAGTGCCCAGTCGCCATGACCCGACGATTCGGTTTCCGAAAACGCACGAACGAACATGACGAAATGCTCGCAGACAACATCATCGATCCGAAATGAAATACCATGCAACAAATAATCGCACGCAACCAAGAAAAAGGGTCAAGACCACAATTACGAATGCGGATACCCACGACTTTGGGTAAATTACAAAATGGCCCAAAATGCCCGAAAATCACGATACGTGATCGAATAAACAAACCGAAGTTTACAACACGTCTAACAAAGTTAAACGGACTTACGGGAAACTCGAAACAGTAGTTTCGAACGAGATTCGCAAGAATCGAACTCGAGTGCGAAAAAGTCGCTACGAAGCACGGAACTCAACAAAACGGCACCGAAACAATCTCGGATGGCAAACAGTGCAGAATTAATCATTCTTAGAATGATGAAACGGTCCCAAACGAGTCGTCAAAACGGACTCTTGCCAAAAAAAGAAAATTATCGGAAATCGAAAATTGCGGATATTACAGACTATATATGTGCCTGGCTAAAAATCCTACACAATAACCAATTGGAATGCAGATATGATTCCGGATATGTCACGATACAAAATGACAATGAATTCAATAAATCACATATCCGATTAAGGATCAAGAAACTCACCGAAATGACAATAAGGATCAATGATATCAACGGTTCAAAAATGACGAACTTGGAAATGTAATCCCATGATGAAAACAAAACATCATCAAAAATAATACCAAATCACGGGTCACAATTTCATAAGTGTCTCATATACACGAAACGCATAACCATCACAAGAATCCAAACATCATTATAACCAAGCAAGATAACTTGCCTCAATATGGAGGTGAGGATAATCCTTCCTTGACGAACGAACGAACGGTCCTCGACTAATATCGGTTACTCGGACAATCAACCTTGAATGAAATATATTTCACCCAATAACACATTCATATAATCATCGATATCGAATTTAGTGCGACGACATCCTAATTTCTATTTGAATAGTTTAACTTTATATATATATATATATACACACACACACACACACACATATATATATATATATCCACATTCCATTACAAGGATTCATACTAACTTCAATTCGTTCTTACGATTCGGTTATCATTTCAAGATGTTCTCAATTATTCGTATGGTTCAAACGGCCAAGAATTTATCAAGAACAATCACTAAGAAGGACTTTGTTAAAATGTCGATATGCCGGTAGAATTCCCTAAGAACATCATCAATTTTTTGAAAGTGATGATCCAACAACTTTGTCTCACGAAAAAATTTATCATTATTAAGGTTTACTCAAAGATTATCATCATCCGTACGAACCATGAATCATTCTTGTAAAATTATTACCATGTTCATCGGTTATGAGTTCACCGAGTTAGGTTAACGATATGGTCGAGTTATTCATCGCATGATCATCATGAAATCATCATCAAGGTGAATTAAACATCACTGAACTATGATCTTATGTTGATATAATTCCATGTTCAACCAAATCCGATGAAAAACCTAAGTTCATCTAGTTCAAAATCTTCCTAAGTATGGTAGTTTGATTCAATATAATTCTCCAAATCAACCTATCTAAAATGAAACTAAGGATTATTATTGTCCTACTGATGTTAAAATAGTCCATCAAGAAGAGTGTGATTCAAAAACTAAACATGATTGCCACCATTTAAAACATCAAGAACACATCATTACAAACCCTTAATCACCATGTTCATCACTAAGTTGTTAAAAGTTTAACTATAAACATGTTCTACATGATTAACTCAATCATTATGTGTAGTATACTATATTTTGTAACATCACAACTACGAAAATAGAGAGTAAAAATCGTACTACATACCTTACCACAGAAGAATAATGAAGGAACAATAAGGGAACAATGAAACCGCTTGGTGCAAATAAACGTCGGATGCTTGAACACCAATCTTCAATGTTCTATGCCTTCAACAAATCATGGGTAGAGGTTTATATGGGGTGGAAATATCGTGAGGTTATTGGACCAGGTTGTGTCAGTCGACTAAGGGCCGAAGTTCAGGGTGAAAAATGAAGTGGGGGTGAAGTCTTATTTATAAGAAATGATTATTAGCGTGCGCTACCCTTACAGCTTAGCGTGCGCTAACAGGATCTCAGGCTACTATATTCTACTGTTCTCGGCCTTGCGTACGCTAAATGGCCTTAACGTTCGCTAATAACATGTTTTAGCTACGTTATACACTCGTTAGCGTGTGCTAACGAGTTTTACGAAGCTCACTGACCTCACTGACTGCCCACTGACCTACATTTAGCGCGCGCTAGCAACAACACTGTAGCGTGCGCTAAACCCCGTTGACTCAACTTTTCAAAAGTAGTCCGGGTGAGTCCAAAAGAGTCTGGTATTCTCGCGATCCAGTTCCCCACCTACTGATCCTGTCACGATCTAGTTGACTGAGTGTAGCGCACGTTAAGTATAACACTAGCGTGCGCTCCTCTCCAGTATTAGCGTGCACTACGAATAAGTCGCTAATCACGAATGAGAACATGCACAACTACAACTCTATAAAATCGTGAAATCCACAATATTGATTCACGAATGTGTAGAAACATACATCAATTAGAAATACAACATAAGCAATTATCAAGAAGGTTCCAATATAGATAATTTACATATCAAAATATTCGGATATTACAAAATCGAAGGTGCAGCGGAATAATAAAATTGATCCAATCAATTAACCGAACCTCTGACCAAGATCGATCAAGCATGCAGATACGAATATAATAATTCAAAGCATGAATTTTGAAATCATACCCTTGAAGTCCTTTGATTAAATGTTGATGAAAAACGGTAAGCTTACGCAACATCCCAAGCACCAAAAATACCGTGTCTCTACATATCACGCATCAGAAGATGACCAAAAAATATTCTATCACCCTATTCTTCAAACGACTAGGTGTAGATAGAGTTAGCTTTATTTGTTTTACAAATACTCTAAGTATTTTATAAATAATTTTCTTCTCTCAAAATACACTTCAAAATAAGCATACAACTTGAGAATATTTTTTTCTCTCTCCTCTCAAGCTCACGGCCAAGACTCAAGAATGGGGTGGTGTTTTATAATTAAGTATGGTGATAATGAAGATATATAAATCAAAAAATTCTTCAATACACACCAAAAGCCTTTCAGTTTAATATACACCAAGTTTATAATGAAAGCCCCCACAAATCAAATATAATCTTACCATAAGACAATAAATGATATTCACGATCATCTGAGGTGGCGATGGGGCGACCAAGATGGAGAAAAATAGTGTTGGTTCACTTCTGTCCGTGGAACGGACCCTCGTGTATCTAGTTCGATAGATAAACTTGGATTGTTTTAATATTAATACAATTAAATAATCCAATTATTTAATTATATTAAATATAAATTCTCTAAGAAATAATATGAATAAAATTAATTACCAGTAATTTATTTAATTCACGAGACCGATATATTAACTGAGAGAGAATAATCTAAAAATAATTCGTCGTCAATTTATGTGGCCCGACTCTGTCGGTCCGTCTCAGTTAGAATTGGGAGGATCCAACTAAAAACGAACGATAGGGATCGTTCAAAAAATCATTACTTTATGATACCCTATATACATAAACCCTTCAATCATATGCCCCGGTCAAGTATTACGGCCACAGCAATGTCAAACCTTATTGTAACTTGACTCTATGCATTTATTAGTGCAAAATAAGATCACCTAACTCTCGAGTATAAAATATAACTAGCTCTAAATGCTTTAGCCAAAGACTTATGGTCTCATTTGCCACTAACCGCCACTATAAGAATAAACGTCAAAGACTTCGGATAATATCTGAAGTAAAAATGTTATAATTACCGAAGTCTATGTTCGTATAGTAAAAGGTATACTTTAGACTTCGCTTTTTATGCAAAGTCTAATATTCTAATAATCGAAGTCGATCTCGATTTTTTTTCTAATTATGATCCAAATGTGAGGATAAGTGAAGTAAAAGAATGTTTTTAACTTCGATTATTTTATAATTGGCATAGTAAATAAAAAACTTTTTACTTCAGTTATTATATAATATATATTAGTATTTTCTGCAGTAATATATATTATTATTTCACATTTTAATTTAAAATTCATTGCCAAAATCTACATTCAACTATAACTAACCATCAACCACAAGAGCTCAATAATATAAGAACCAACAATTTCATATCACCTCATCTTTAAAAAAATAACATGCGTTCCAACCCATTCAAAACCAGATACATATCATAACAAAGACAGAATGTATAACAAGATTCTATCTATTTCATCATGAACACCACAAATAGGACAAAAAGGATTAAAAAAGATCATATACTTCGAAACGACAAAGTCTCTCTTCAGCACATCATTGCTTTTCATCAGATGATACAGGCATCCCACCTTCAGACATGCATTTAGTGCATCCAACATATTTACAAATATCTCTGTCTCTGGTTCCTGCATGACATGAGAATATATCTATCGCTGACCAGATACCGAAAACAGTAGTCATAATTGCAGAATATACTGACAATAACTATAACCCACACCTTATGTAAAGCTTCCACTAAAGCAGGAACTATATAGTCACATAGGTGCTTAACATATGCCGCATTCCGTCCCTGAGATATCCCTTTTTCTACAGCCAATCTTGCACACTCCAAAAGCTCCGGCATTACTATAAACAAACAATGAACAAAACAGAACATGTATTAGCAAGTTCAACATTTTGTACAAACAAACTACTCTAAGGAAAGTCTGTATCACCTGAAACGGCAGCTTTTCTGACTTCTTCATGGAAATAAAACTTCAACAACGGAACCAAAGTTGGGGCTACCTATACCAAATCATAATGTGTCAGGACTTCTTAAACTGTGATTTTCCATCTGAAGCACTAAGCAAAGACAAAAGAATCTTCACTAACATGGTCGATCCACGGGTAAAAACCTTCCTTCAACTCATCAGCATAGCAGCACAGCATTTTATACCAATTCTTTTATCCCCAAGGGTTATCATCTACATGCTGTAAAATGGGAAAGACAGTAATCTTTGGTCCAACTAGGAGAAATACATTAAAAGTACGAAGCAAGAAGAATGTTATTCACACTCTCATGTTCCAGAACAAACAAAAGCATTAAGCCCATGCACTTGTAATAAATTTTTTGGTCAAATATATACATAGAAAGGATGCTTGTCAGTCTAGTAACTTACGGTGCGCTAAGAAAAAACAAAAGTTGCACAAGGAAATAACTGAACCAGGAATAAATCGACTTCCTACAGGTCACTAGCTAACCAAGGTCACATAATACAAATGAATAAGGATGGAACTAATTACTTTGGTGGAAAGATTAAATATAAATACAAAACCAAGTTGCTAATGCATGTTCATCAATTAAGTATATATGCTTTTGTTAAGACCAACAGTAAGGTGAAGCAATTTTGCCATAAGAAACACAAATGGACCAATTACTGAAGTGTCATAAACAAAGTGACCTCTCAAGGACAAAATATGGCTTCATCAATGACAGTGAAAAACTGATGTAAACTATTTCCATGGTGGACAAAAAAAAAGGTTAACAGAAGCAAATACCAACCTTCCTCCAAGGACCAGCTTTCGTGGTTGATGGATTTTGATTATCAGACTGCAAAATACACACACATATGTGCACACACAAGAACATAAGGAAAATTACACCAAATACAAAGTTAGTAGATAAGATGTCCAAATGACAATGGAGAAAACCTCTTCAAACTTTTCAAAGTTATGCGCATCCAGTTCATCATTAACTTCTGGAATGAATGCAGCTTCATTTTGATACAACTTATCCCATTCAATGCCTTTGAACCACGGGTGACCCTGTGACATCATTGAAACAGGTTAGAGTTCAAGGTTTATTATGAAATAAACTCCATTTTTAGATCAAATCAAACATATCACCTAACACCTTCAAAATGCTAATTCCAAAAAAGGCTCAAGCAAACGACCTTCAAAAGAAGGTCCATTCATATAGTTCATAAAATTTAGAGTATTGTACTCTCACCCATATTTCCATAAAATGATAATATCTTCTCATTACACCCTACCCCGAAATTTTATATAATTTCTATACAATATCAAGACTATAGTGTACCAAATTACCAATAACTTCTTATAAACAATTATACTGAAACAAATATATTGAGTGTCCCGAAATTGCCAGTTTTACCTTGTCAGCGACTGGATCCAAATATGCACCAAACTGAGTACCCAATTTCATCTGTAACACCATTGTTGTAACAAGAACATGTTAGTTACGGGATAGATAAATCTCACTAGATGTCCTCAAGAAACTTGAGGTTAGAAAAGCAGCACCTTTCGAGCAAGGTATCCCAAACAACGGTCTTTCCCCTTGTTCCTAGAGTTGGATGTGTCGATGTATAGATTCCGAACGCACTTCCGGCTATGGGAAAAAGTGGGGGTAATTTCGATGCTCTCTGCGGCTGCGCATGGGGTTATCCTACACCACTTGTCGGAAAAGTACTTGAGCCGGGGAACTGTTCTCGCTTCGGCAGTGGCAGTGACGGTGGCGGATATAGAGGTGGAAGGGGGGAATTATTGATAAATTTGGAGGGTTTGTGAACGTGGATGGGGTGTTAGGGTGGAAAATGGGGAGGGTGATCGGGTAGGAGATGCAGGAGAGAGATAGAGAGAAATAGGAACGACCTGATTTTGCAAGGGTTTTGACCAATTAATATCTTTATTCGGTTGGGCGGCCAATGCCTTCTTGAACTCCAAATCTTTTTAACTAAAAACAATTCAAGTCTTTCTTGTTGTTATTTTGGTAATGTTTTTGATAAAATTGTTCATTTTAGTAATTTTTATCATGGATATTGGAGTAAAAAATTTGAGGGAGGACCAAAATGGAAAAGTAGCAGTTAAGTATGGGACGTATGGAGTATTTGCTAAGTGTTTTTTGGAGCCCAAATGAAAAAAATTGAACCACAAAAATATTAATTCCCGGACTCAAGACGTACACTTCGCTATTGTAAATTTTTTTTGGTAAAAAATAAAATTTCACACTTTTTACTTCAGTAATTATCAAATTAGCGAAGTCTTTGTAACTTAAAATTTCTAACTAGCTCCTGTTTTTTTGTTTGGTACCATTTACTGAAGTCTATGTGGGTGTTTTACTTCAGTAAATTGAAAAGCGGAGTTATTGTTTGTTTTTTACTTTGCTAATATACATTACCGAAGTGAGACGTACCGAAGTCTTTGATGTTTATTCTACTAGTGCGCATAGGATATTTACCTGTTCACTTACAGGAATCCTACCTTGGTATTCAGTAGAGACTGCTATTTCTCCACCAAGTTGCACTTCGAGGTCAACTCCACCAGCCGGTGATTGGATCGAACTACTCTAGTGACTAACTTAATATCACATGCACATCTCCTACAGAATCCTCAAGTCAAATGTTTATGTACACCTATCACAACCTTTCGATTCAGTCATTAACTATCCCAGCTGATTGAAACTCATGTGATTGAATCGAGATGAGTCGAGTCCGAGTATACTGATCCCATTAGCACACTTATAATGTGTGCTCCCACCAACCCTTAGTGAAGACAGACACTCTCAATGTCAAAGTACATATTATACAAGCCTTGTCTAAACATAATGCCCAGTTATGCTTTATCGACTTGCGAACTAGTTAAGCATTCGAGTTCTAAATACTTCTAGTGCCTATCTCCTTATCTTTATAAGGAGTGTAATGTTTGCTCTCAAATACATGGGCTATTATTCTATATACCAAATCATGATGCCATGAATATAGCAATAATAAATGCCTTATTCAATTGATGTTCATAGTTACAATATAATGCTCTCACTCTCTCATCCTCTGAGTGGCATTCGAGGACATATTCCTAACAGTCGGATGTGGGTGAAGCTTTTCAGGCAATATTTAGGTGAAGTGTAGATGAAGGGGGCTGGATGATTGGACTTTTCTATAGGCCAGACTTTAGCTGATCACAGGTCATAGGGTCGTCAGCTAAACTTGAGCGAGTCATCGGCCGAACTTCTACGGGTCGTCGGCTAAAACCTGTACATTAGCTGACAACTATCGTCGGCTATACCCTAATATTAAAAAAAACTAACTCAGTTGCAGTCGGGACTCGAATTCGGGTCACTGGAATAAATAATGAGGCTCTCTGCCACTAAGTCATGTTTGTCATTCAAACAAAATAAGATATTTTTTATATTCATACATTTACTAAAAATTATTTATATATTTAAAAGTAAAATATATATAATGATTATGTTTTGTCAATAAGATAATTAATTATATTAAATATTATAGAAAATATATGGACGGAAAATAGTAGCTTTAATTATTAATTAAATATTTAGAGTTAAATTTTAAAATGGACGAAAAATCATCAAAAATTGTATTAATTGTAATTTTTAATAAAAAAAATAAATCATAATGATAATGATGAAAAAATATCACTTTTGCGAACCGTTGGAACTGCAAACAACGATGAACACCATTTTTGACTTATTTTTGCATGTGTAAAGCAACTAAATAAATATTCAACTTCAAATATTTTGTGAGTTTCTAAATAAAACAAATATTTATAGAACTTCACAAATGATATGTCCTTATATATAGATAAGGCTCATACTCAGAATCATCACTTTAGTCTGTCTCAGTGTCGGAGTTGAGAACTAACAACATATGTCTAAACTCTTCCTCATCGTGTTCATTGGAGTCTGCACGTAATTCATCTGCACCAACATCTATGAACCCACGTTCTTCACCATGTAGTCGACTCACTCGATCTTTTAGAATATTATTCAGTGGTATTGTGGAGGATGGTGGAATATTAGATGTATCCAGCTCTTGATATGCCTTATTTTTGTCCTTGTCTACTGCTTGTCCATGTGTAGCAGCATCTATATATATATATATATATATATATATATATATATCGTAGCCACGCGATTGATGATCTTCCATGCCACTATTTTGAACAAGTCAAGTAGTACACTTATGTAGCCGGTGTTGCAAAAGTAAAAGGACCACCTTCATACCAACTTGTAGAAGTATCAACTAATACTAGTCCATAATCGTCCTCCCTATCGATTCCTGGATTGGTTCAAACCATCTACACTTGAACAAGTACACTTTCAAGCCTTCTCAATAAATTAGTTCCACCACTTTGAGAAGAACACCGTAATATCCACGTTAATCATAACCCTGAATTTTGACATCTCGTTATTTGATATCTGTCAATACATACAAATGTCACACCACTTACGCCATTAAATGAACTCTAGACATAACGGGCTTCATCAAAGAAGCATCAACTCACGTGACCACATCGGGTGGCCATCACTTTGTATTTGCGTCATCTGGATAATATATATTTATATAAGGTGAACGTCATAATCCATCTAGAATGTCTACAATTTATATAAGAAAATTAAGTTATAGTAATTAAACATTTACCAGTTGCCCAAAATAATCTGCAAATGTTTCATTATGGAATCTAATATCCCCATTCACGGTATCATATGGAAGGTGAGTGTCTTTTCAGTATTAAACTTCTAGACAGTTAAGCAATATCCACAAATGGGCAACTCCTAGCTCGTAGGGCTATAAATGACTGCCAGGCAATTTTCTTTGAACCTCAACTTCATTGGTGATGATAGAGAGATTAAATAGCACTGGAATGGCTGGCATAGGCTGGCGTGGGGAATCTATCGAGCCCAAATAGTACTTGGTATATGTTAGACACTCCCATG
This sequence comes from Orobanche coerulescens, assembly GCA_033398695.1. Taxonomy (NCBI): domain Eukaryota; kingdom Viridiplantae; phylum Streptophyta; class Magnoliopsida; order Lamiales; family Orobanchaceae; genus Orobanche; species Orobanche coerulescens. The sequence continues at coordinate 78,728,512 of CM065818.1, read as the reverse complement.
AAATATATACTTCGGCTATACATCCTTCAGGTGCAGACTTATCAGTCAAAAAGTCCTTGTAATCGCCAAGTTTCCTTTTTATTGGAAACATCCACGTGTAGTGGATAGGACCTGTTAGTAAAAGTTGGCGAGGAAAATGGATCATGAGGTGAGGCATCAAAAAAAATCGGTGGGAAAATCCTCTCGAATTTACATAACATATAAATGATGAGCGGAAGATTTGACTCCCTCACTTCACTAGTGCATAACTATTAAAAGAATCTTGATAACAATACACAGGCTCGACCACCTATTTGGACAAGTATGGTCGACTAAAAACCGGAAAGAGGTGTTGCAAAAGAATAAGGCAATCATGACTCTATAATCCAGTTAATGTTCTCTTTGAAATTAACACACCTCCGTATTGTAATATCTAAGGTAATTTTTTTACTGTTATATTATACGTATTCATTTGGAATTATACAAGTGATGTTGTATTGGACTTATACAATGAATATTGCATTGGGATTATGAAATAGAACTATTTATGTTTATCATTGGTATCATTTTTACAGATTGGACATTACCTAGTGAGTTATGTTTTTGGCTAAGTATTACTAACATAGTGCACATTACTTTTATAGATAACGCATGCTAATTGGCAAACTTAGCACATACTAATTTTTAATATTAATGTGTGTTAGACAACTTCAGACAAGGATCCAGCCCGTGGCCGATAGGTGGTCGAAAACTTTTAGCATGCATGTGCTGTAATATCCGACTGTAACTTTTCATTTTTACGTGTCATTGTATTATTCGGATAATCTGATTATCATGAATCGTTGCATTTAGTATTATGTCGTGGTATTATAGATTTGAATATCATATCGTTGTTATTTCATTTCATATGTGATGATTCGATGTTAATTAGAGTGTTGCATTTTCGAAATTTTCTGTTAGTGTAGCGTACGCTACACAGTAAGATTAACGTACGCTAATCCTGTGCATTAGCGTGCGTAAGGTTTCCTCGGTTGCGTACGCTAAGAGGGAATCTGGCAGCAGTTGACTTCAGACCGTGAACTCCTTAGCCGTTAGCATGCATGTGATCTAAATCTGAGCTGGCGTGTCGGTGAGAATCTACTTTTATTAGCGTGCGTAACCCAATTCTCGTTAGCGTGCGCTAACGGCCTGCGATAATTCAAGACAGTAGCCACTGTAAGCCGCTTACGTACGTAATATCGACCGGATAGCGTACGTAAGTGCATTAGCGTACGCTAAACTGTTCCGATAGCGTGCGCTAAGTATGTCCAGTCTATTTATAGGGCCTGCCTGTTTTTCATTTCTTCACAACTCTAAACCGATTCTCTCTCCATTTATCGTCCCTCTGCACTCTAAAAACGATATCAACCTTCACCAACTTGTTTCTAAGCCTTGAATCTTGGAGTGGAGCTCATTCCCTTGGAGATTTGGAGTTGTTTTTGAGCTTGGAATATATTCTCTCATAGCATTGAAGTTGTTCTTCATTTCTGGAGGTAGGTGTACTTTCTTCTCTGCATTAATTTCTTATGTTGATGTTAAAGACGAATTATACTTCACCTAGAGTTAGATTAAGCAAGTAAAACATGGTTATAATTAAACTCTTTAAACACTTCTTGATGAATATGATAAATGAGGGTTTAGTTTAGAGGAGTTCTTGATATTGTAGTAATGGTAACCATGTTTGTAGATGTCATTACTCATCTTCTGGACGAATTTAGCTCAGTAGGACATTGTTGGATCGGTTAGCTTCATCATAACTGGACTTAGTCAAGAACTTGATATCATAAAGTGATTAAACACCATTTTAGGTATTTATTTACCTTGAGAAGAACTTGATAATGTTAAAGATAAGATTAGATGATCTAGTTCAGAAATCTTAGAAGCTTTAACTCGGGAATGCAGTAAGGCCAGTACCAAAACAAACCATATTTGTTCAGTTTCACAAGTCTTTGAAGAATGATAAGGATCTTACAACAATAACTTTTCACCAATCTATTGTGTTGATAACTTAGAATGTGGTTCATCATCATGCTAAATAGATAGTGTTCTTAAGTAAGATGATGATGTTTATGAATAATACTATCATGGTATATTGAGTATCAAATTCATTATGACTATCCTTTTATAAATAAGAGATGTTGTAGAACATAAGAATTTGATTTAAACTAATTTTATTGGCAAATTGAAGATGTTTTTGTTCATGGAATAACAAGAGAATTTCAAGACACTTTTGGTATGGTAATCCGATTTTGGAGGATGAATTAGTCGTATTGAAACCTTTCATTAATCGTTAAGGTATTCATCAAGGGGGGATGAATTATTCGAGTAGGTTGCGGGCGTCGTTTTCTACGAATTGATATTAATATTATGTGAATATGTTATTGAATGAATTACGTTTCATTCAAGGTTGCTCGTTCGATTGAGTGTTTAACCGAGAATACCATATGTTTGATCATTTGGAGAAGGACTATCTTTCACTTACGGATTTGAGGCAAGTTATCTTGCTTGGTTATAATGATGATTAGATTCTTCTGATGGTTATATTTTTCATATGTATGAATTGTTCATGAAATGTTTGTCGTGATTTGACATTGTCCTTGACGTTATTCCGTTTTCTCCATGGGGTTGCATTCCCAAGTATGTCGTTTGAATCATTGATCTCGTTGGCCTTATTTTCACTACGGTGAGTGTTTCTTGATCCTTAATCGGATATGTGATTTGTTGAATTCGTTGTCATGTTGTATCGTGACATATCCGGAATCATATCTGCTTTACGATTGTATATAGTGAAGGATTTTTAGCCGTGCACATATAGTCATTGGCGGATATTATTCCGCATTGGACTGTGCACACGGGACGTAGTTTCGTGAGGCTAATTAGGTACATTGTCCTACGTATATTCTGGATTCCATATACGGGGCGGACATGTGCACGGACACATTTCCGGATCGGGCGTACTGTGATGTCCCTCTTTGAGCCATACTGTAAATCATCCATAGTATTGGATGCTTGTGACTGATCGTTTCATACGCCCGAGGGGTATGATTGATAGTCGGAATGATTTCTTTGAAATCTATATATGTGAATTGTATATGTCAGAAGAATTGATTATCATGTATATCTGACCCTGTGTTGGGCGAAATACTTGTATTGTATTTTAGGTCGAGGCAAAGGCAAGGCACGGGAAGAGCATGTCGACGGCGAAGGGTTCGAGGGATACTAGTTCGGGGGGGCCCCACACCTCTTGTTGTCCGGTTATGTTAAACTGTGTTATGTTATTTCCTGTTTCATTTAAATTACTATTTGGTTGTATTTGACATTTGAAGTATTTTCCATCTCCATATGGTTTATACTTGTTTTTGGATCCTGTGTATTGTAAGGCCGTTGGCCATATTTTAATAAACTCCTAATCGGAGTAATGACTATTCATTGTGGTTCGGTATCACAAATAATATTTGTTTAATCTGTTTTGAATATCGCCTTGTGGGTCCCAGTGTGGGATTCACGGCACTGTAATAGCCGATTTTCGGGGTGTTACAGAAGATGGTATCAGAGCGTTATTTTTTTTATGAGTCATTGAGAAATGAACTAGTATCAAGAGACCTTCGTGTCACGTGTGACCTGTGCAAGCGCCTTACCCTACGAGCCAAAAACGATTTGTACTTTATGAGCCATGATTTAATTACTGGCATGATATTGATATCAGTATGGGTCTCCTTGCTGATCATGTTATTTCGAGGAATTGTGACAGGATTTATCTGATTGATAATCCGAGGTAAATGCTGAATTTATTATACAATTGAAATTGTTCGACTTGACACCGATATGATATTCGGTGCGACAATTGTGGTATCGCTAACCGTTTTGCTTGAATATGTGATTCCTTGTTGCTATTAACTTAGCATGAATTTTAGTATCTTGAACTGTACTTATGGTTATCATTATTATTGATGCTTTCAGTATGGAAAGAAATCTGAGGGGTCGTGGCAGAGGGGGACGAGGCCGCGGAAGGGGCCGAATCCCGATACCTCGAGCCAACAGACGCGCGAATGCGGATCAGAGTTCCGCAGACAGTGGTTCACGTTCTAGGGAACAATCGCACCACAGTGGGCGCGGGGATGCGCGTGTCGATCCTTACGTCGTAATGCAGGGCATGATGACACAGATGACCCAGATGGGTCAACTAATGGAAGCTATGCAGAGGGCCGCTACTGGCCAGCAGCAGGGGGCTCATCCTCCTCCTGTGATTGGCGGACCCGTGAGTCGAATTATCAGCGACATCTCTCGCCAGCGACCACCGACTTTTGAAGGCTCCTCTGAGCCTGCTGACATTATGCATTGGATCGAGCATTTTGAGAAACTTTTCCAGATGGTGGACTGCCCGGAAGAGAATCGCGTTTGATAGCCGCGTATTACCTTGGCAAAGGCGCTCACACCTGGTGGCTTTCGGTAAGGCCGGTGATGGTGTTTACACTTGGGAGGAATTTAAAACCTCATGCTAGGCGTTACTACCTGTGGCCACTCATGAGGCCAAACTGTCGGAACTTTTGAACCCCGACCCGTCTGAAGACGATGATGTATTATCTGTTGCTGAGAAATTCCAGGCACTCCTTCCTTTTGCCACGACAATTATCCGAACAGAAGCCGACAAGATCAAATACTTTCTCAAGAGGCTTAAACCCCGAATGAGAATGCAGCTGTTGAATCATCACTGTACTACCTTACCAGAGTTCATCGATAAGGCTCTGGAGTACGAACTCACCGCGAAGGAGATTTCCAAGATACAACCCCAGTCCAACAACAAAAGGTCCAAGAACCAGAACCAGACTGACAATAATCGGGGGACATTCAGGAAGCCCCAGTCTTTGCCAAACCCTTCTGATCGACCACCCATGGCGTCAAAACCCGCCGGATCGCACTCTCGAGCGGTTCCCTCTTCCGTGGTGTGCCACAACTGTGGGGGCCAGGGGCATATCAACTTCAATTGCCCAAAGCCTGCCATCACATGCCATACTTGTGGGAAGAATGGTCACCGTGCTCGTTTTTGCAGGAGTGGGCCCGGACATGATCCAGTGGCGTCTCATGCTCCAGTTCAATCTTCTGTCCAGAACCGGACGCCTCCGTCCGCTTCCTATCAGACCACCGGGGCGAATAGGGGAATGGGCCGTGGGACTCAGAGTGGTACACCTGGTGCCGGTACTTCGAAACCCAGGATTTACGAGATGAAGAAAGCTGATGATCCCGAGGCCAGCATGATTTCAGGTATACTCGAGATCCACTCCCAGCCTGTATGTGTTCTTTTTGATACCGGTGCTTCACACTCCTTTATATCTTCTTCTTGTTTAAGTCGTTTGCCTCTAGACCATGTTATCAACTGTGAGCCCTACGTGATTGGTCTACCTGATGGTAGAAGAATTATTGGAAATCGTGAAGTCCAGATTGTCAGATTCGTTTGAGCGACCGTGAGTGGTTGTCAAATCTGATTGTAGTCGATCTACCTAAGGATGATATAATCTTGGGTATCGATTGGATGGATCGTCACGATGCAATACTCGGTGTCATAGCGGATGGTTACCGTCATACTTGATGGATTCGAGTGTATTTTTCGAGGTGATAATCCCGGTCGTTAGGAGAGTCATCGGCGCTATGAAAGCAATGAAACCGCTTAATCAAGTATATTGGTTATTGGTGCTACATGACCAAAGCAGACGAATCGACCGATTGAATTGGCCGACATTCCGGTAGTCGAGATTACCCGATGTATTTCCGCACGAGTTACGTGCTTACCTCCTCATCGTGACGTGGAGTTTATTATTGAGTTAGAACCAGGTACGTCCCCGCTCTCAAAAGCACCGTACCGTATGGCTCCGACTGAGATGCAAGAATTGAAGAACCAGCTTGAGGAGTTGACTGACAAAGGCTATATTCGACCTAGTGCGTCCCCTTGGGGAGCACCAGTTTTATTCGTACGGAAGAAAGATGGATCTCTACGCTTATGTATTGATTACCGTGAGCTGAACAGGGTAACCATCAAGAACAAGTATCCCTTGCCTCGTATTGATGATTTATTGGACCAACTTCAGGGAGCTGCCGTGTTTTCTAAAATCGACTTGAGATCTGGTTATCATCAGTTGAGGATTCGAGAGTCTGACATTTCAAAGACAGCATTCCGTACTCGCTATGGGCATTATGAGTTCGTGGTGATGCCATTTGGACTGACTAATGCACCGGCAGTATTCATGGAGTTGATGAATCGAGTTTTTATTAACTATCTGGATCGCTTTGTAGTCGTTTTCATAGACGACATTCTGATTTACTCTCGCGACCACGAGGAGCACGAGCGTCACCTCCACCAAGTTCTCGATACATTGAGGCGGGAACAACTTTATGGGAAATTTTCTAAGTGTGAATTCTGGATGCCTGAGGTTGTCTTTCTCGGGCATGTGATATCAGCCGAAGGGGTGAGAGTGGAGCCACAAAAGACGGAAGCCATTCGAGATTGGCTACCACCGAAGAACGTGAAGGAAGTACGTAGTTTCCTCGGCCTAGCAGGTTACTATCGACGATTCGTAGAAGGATTCTCTAAAATTGCGCAACCAATGACTAACTTACTGCGGAAGGACAAGAAGTATTTGTGGTCAGAAACATGTCAGAAGAGTTTTGACGAGCTCAAGAGTCGATTGATTTCGGCCCCTGTTTTGGTCTTACCAAAAGGAACGGAAGGATTTGTGGTGTATAGTGACGCGTCGAGACAGAGTGCAGGATGTGTACTAATGCAGGAAGGGAAAGTGATTGCCTATGCATCGAGACAATTACGACCCTATGAAGTTAACTATCCGACCCATGACTTGGAGTTAGCAGCCGTGGTGTTTGCTTTAAAAATCTGGCGTCACTATCTTTATGGGATTTCCTGCCAGATCTTTACAGACCACAAGAGCCTAAAGTACATTTTTACTCAGAAGGAGTTGAACATGAGGCAGAGAAGGTGGCTAGAATTAATCAAGGACTATGATATCGAGATACTTTATCATCCGGGTAAAGCTAATGTGGTTGCCGATGCATTGAGCCGTAAAACCGTGCAGAGCGAATCTTGAGCCGTTTGGCAAGACGAGAGAGTTACAGTTGGACCTTATGAGGTCAGAAATTGAAGTTTGGTTACAGCGTGTTCAGGGACAACTTTGCACCCTTGAGATTTCTTCGTCTCTTGATGATATGATCAAGTCGAAACAAATTACGGACCCATTCTTATCTCGAGTTCGGGATGAAGTAAACCAGGGGAAAGCCCCTGGATTCGTGATCCACGAGGATGGATTGATACGTTTTAGAAATCGAGTTTGTGTACCCGCTGACGAAGAGTTGAGGAACTCTATCATGAGAGAAGCCCATGCTACCCCGTACTCTATTCACCCAGGCTCTAGCAAGATGTATAAGGATTTGAAGCAGAATTATTGGTGGGGAAATATGAAACGTGAGGTTGCCGAATTCATTTCGAGGTGTTTGACCTGTCAGCAGGTTAAGATTGAACACCAGCGACCCGCAGGAATGCTGAAACCGCTCCCGATTCCTGAGTGGAAATGGGAGGACATATCTATGGATGTTATCACTAGCTTGCCGACGAGTCGTCGAGGAATGAATACGATTTGGGTGATTGTGGACCGTCTGACCAAATCAGCCCACTTTTTGGAGATTAAGGACACGTGGGGCCCCGAGAGATTGGCCCAGCTGTTTATTAAGGAAATTGTGAGACTTCACGGTACCCCCAAGAGCATTGTATTAGACCGTGACGGGCGATTTGTGTCATACTTCTGGAGAGCAGTTCATCGTGCGATGGGCACGCAGTTGAATTTCAGTACGGCTTTTCATCCACAGACTGATGGTCAGTCGGAGAGAACCATTCAGACTCTAGAGGATATGTTGAGAGCATGTGCTCTTGATTGGAAGAACGATTGGGAAGGCCAGCTGCCTTTGGTGGAATTCACTTATAATAATAGTTGGCACGCTTCGATTCAGATGGCACCGTATGAGGCATTGTATGGTCGTCGATGTAGGTCCCCCTTGTGTTGGGACGAACTGTCAGAATCTCTGGGTACGGAACCCGATATGTTGTTAGCCGCCCGTGAGAAGATCACTTTGATTAAGAGTCGGTTGTTAACGGCTCAAAGTCGACAGAAGTCTTATGCTGACCACCGTCGACGACCGCTTGAGTTCGAGGTTGGTGACCATGTGTTAATGAAGGTGTCTCCTACTCGAGGTGTTTTTCGTTTCGGGAAAAGGGGCAAGCTGAGCCCAAGGTACATTGGGCCGTTTGAGGTTCTGGAGCGTGTAGGTGATCTGGCCTATCGACTAGCCTTGCCACCGACCTTGAGTAAGATTCACAACGTGTTTCATGTCTCCCAGTTGAGGAAATACGTTGCTGATCCGAGCCACGTACTTCAATTCGAAGATATTGAATTAGCAGAGGATCATTCGTACGAGGAGCGTCCTGTACGGATACTCGAGAGAAGGATCAAGCAGTTGCGAAACAAGACGATTCCCCTACTGAAAGTTCAGTGGTCACGACACGGAGTCGAGGAGGCTACGTGGGATACCGAGGATAGTATGCGAGCGAGATACCCCGAGTTATTTACCCCTTAGTTTCGAGGACGAAACTCTTTTTAAGAGGGGGAGTATGTAATATCCGACTGTAACTTTTCATTTTTACCTGTCATTGTATTATTCGGATAATCTGATTATCATGAATCGTTGCATTTAGTATTATGTCGTGGTATTATAGATTTGAATATCATATCGTTGTTATTTCATTTCATATGTGATGATTCGATGTTAATTAGAGTGTTGCATTTTCGAAATTTTCTGTTAGTGTAGCGTACGCTACACAGTAAGATTAACGTACGCTAATCCTGTGCATTAGCGTGCGTAAGGTTTCCTCGGTTGCGTACGCTAAGAGGGAATCTGGCAGCAGTTGACTTCAGCACGTGAACTCCTTAGCCGTTAGCATGCATGTGATCTAAATCTGAGCTGGCGTGTCGGTGAGAATCTACTTTTATTAGCGTGCGTAACCCATTTCTCGTTAGCGTGCGCTAACGGCCTGCGATAATTCAAGACAGTAGCCACTGTAAGACGCTTACGTACGTAATATCGACCGGATAGCGTACGTAAGTGCATTAGCGTACGCTAAACTGTTCTGATAGTGTGCGCTAAGTATGTCCAGTCTATTTATAGGGCCAGCCTATTTTTCATTTCTTCACAACTCTAAACCGATTCTCTCTCCATTTATTGTCCCTCTACACTCTAAAAACGATATCAACCTTCACCAACTTGTTTCTAAGCCTTGAATCTTGGAGTGGAGCTCATTCCCTTGGAGATTTGGAGTTGTTTTTGGGCTTGGAATATATTCTCTCATAGCATTGAAGTTGTTCTTCATTTCTGGAGGTAGGTGTACTTTCTTCTCTGCATTAATTTCTTATGTTGATGTTAAAGACGAATTATACTTCACCTAGAGTTAGATTAAGCAAGTAAAACATGGTTATAATTAAACTCTTTAAACACTTCTTGATGAATATGATAAATGAGGGTTTAGTTTAGAGGAGTTCTTGATATTGTAGTAATGGTAACCATGTTTGTAGCTGTCATTAATCATCTTCTGGACGAATTTAGCTCAGTAGGACATTCTTGGATCGGTTAGCTTCATCATAACTGGACTTAGTCAAGAACTTGATATCATAAAGTGATTAAACACCATTTTAGGTATTTATTTACCTTGAGAAGAACTTGATAATGTTAAAGATAAGATTAGATGATCTAGTTCAGAAATCTTAGAAGCTTTAACAAACCATATTTGTTCAGTTTCACAAGTCTTTGAAGAATGATAAGGATCTTACAACAATAACTTTTCACCAATCTATTGTGTTGATAACTTAGAATGTGGTTCATCATCATGCTAAATAGATAGTGTTCTTAAGTAAGATGATGCTGTTTATGAATAATACTATCATGGTATATTGAGTATCAAATTCATTATGACTATCCTTTTATAAATAAGAGATGTTGTAGAACATAAGAATTTGATTTAAATCAATTTTATTGGCAAATTGAAGATGTTTTTGTTCATGGAATAACAAGAGAATTTCAAGACACTTTTGGTATGGTTATCCGATTTTGGAGGATGAATTAGTCATATTGAAACCTTTCATTAATCGTTAAGGTATTCATCAAGGGGGGATGAATTATTCGAGTAGGTTGCGGGCGTCGTTTTCTACGAATTGATATTAATATTATGTGAATATGTTATTGAATGAATTACGTTTCATTCAAGGTTGCTCGTTCGATTGAGTGTTTAACCGAGGATACCATCCGTTTGATCATTTGGGGAAGGACTATCTTCCACTTACGGATTTGAGGCAAGTTATCTTGCTTGGTTATAATGATGATTAGATTCTTCTGATGGTTATATTTTTCATATGTATGAATTGTTCATGAAATGTTTGTCGTGATTTGACATTGTCCTTGACGCTATTCCGTTTTCTCCATGGGGTTGCATTCCCAAGTATGTCGTTTGAATCATTGATCTCGTTGGCCTTATTTTCACTACGGTGAGTGTTTCTTGATCCTTAATCGGATATGTGATTTGTTGAATTCGTTGTCATGTTGTATCGTGACATATCCGGAATCATATTTGCGTTCCGATTGGTTATTGTGTAGGATTTTTAGCCAGGCACATATAGTCATTGGCGGATATTATTCCGCATTGGACTGTGCACACGGGACGTAGTTTCGTGAGGCTAATTAGGTACATTGTCCTACGTATATTCTGGATTCCATATACGGGGCGGACATGTGCACGGACACATTTCCGGATCGGGCGTACTGTGATGTCCCTCTTTGAGCCATACTGTAAATCGTCCATAGTATTGGATGCTTGTGACTGATCGTTTCATACGCCCGAGGGGTATGATTGATAGTCGGAATGATTTCTTTGAAATCTATATATGTGAATTGTATATGTCAGAAGAATTGATTATCATGTATATCTGACCCTGTGTTGGGCGAAATACTTGTATTGTATTTTAGGTCGAGGCAAAGGCAAGACACGGGAAGTGCATGTCGACGGCGAAGGGTTCGAGGGATACTAGTTCGGGGGCCCCCCACACCTCTTGTTGTCCGGTTATGTTAAACCGTGTTATGTTATTTCCTGTTTCATTTAAATTACTATTTGGTTGTATTTGACATTTGAAGTATTTTCCATCTCCATATGGTATATACTTGTTTTTGGATCTTGTGTATTGTAAGGCCGTTGGCCATATTTTAATAAACTCCTAATCGGAGTAATGACTATTCATTGTGGTTCGGTATCACAAATAATATTTGTTTAATCTGTTTTGAATATCGCCTGGTGGGTCCCAGTGTGGGATTCACGGCACTGTAATAGCCGATTTTTGGGGTGTTACATGTGCATGGCTGAGTCAATGGCATTCATCGTACGCTAAAGCACAGAACTAACAGACCTAAATTCATATCAGTCCACGAGAATCTAATGTGTGTTCTCGGATGCTTTTGGCACGTGTTTTGAGGTCATAAAGTGTTGTTATGTGCGTATAATATATAAGATTAGCGCATATTATCCTTTGACATTAGCTTATGCTAGAGGGGTTGAAAAACTAGCTCTCTGCCAAACTGCCTTAGCGCGCGCTAAGTGTAACACCCCCAGACCATATGGGAATATTACATGATGTAGACCCTCCCACGAGGACCTATCAGGCTAAACAGCACAGAATTACCAAAAACTTGACCGACCGGAGTCAATCATTTCAATAATACAAACCATTAAGGTCAATTACAATACAACCACATAGACTGATGAAGTCACACGACCAATGCAAACGAGATGAAATATAGCTATTTGAATAGATACCCCACGCAGGGGTAAAGATACACAACAGCGGAAGTCTGACTATAACTCGGTCGATACAACATAACTCGACCAAACTCTCAACTCTTGATTAGTATCGTAGCTCGTCACTTCCTATGCCAATCCTGTTGTAATATCCGTACCTTTCCATTTTAGCAGTTTCCATTTTTGGTGTATGTCTATTTTTATCGACTTACCTGTAACCGTTTCGACATTTTGAATCTATTTTATTCTTGGAGTTTTTCCCTTTGGACGAGTTTCGGAGATGTTTTCACTTAATTCCATTCTATGTTATGTTTTGCCGTATGTACGTTCGATTCTTGTTGAACTCGTTTTTTTTTCATCGTTTCATTGTTTACATAAGTTCGTATGGTTGAGTTGTTCGTGTTGTGAGTTTCGGTTTGTCAATCCGACGTCGTATCGTGATTTTCGAGCGTTTAGACCGTTTTGTAATTTCCTTAAACTTAAGGGAATTTTACTTTCGTCGTCGAATTTCGAACCTTTGGGTAATCGGAATTGTGTTTTCTTTTAATGCTTAGATTCATCATCGAGAATACTTTGTAATCATATTTTTGGTTCGATAGCAGGTCCGAGTTTTGGGGTCGTCCGGGACAGTTTGGACAGCAGCTTCTTAGACTGCTGTCCAGTTGGGTGTTATGGCCGTAACACCCCATTCATTACGGCCGTAATATTGGATTTGTTACGGCCGTAAGGCATCCCCTGTTACAGCCGTAACAGCCCGCTGTTTTAAAACAGCGGGCAGAGGTCAGAAACCTCATTTTTTCACATCTTTCTTTCGTTTCTTCATCGGGCGACGTCAGAGGGCGATTCCCACCATGCTTGATCCGGGTCTTATTCATTTTCCATCACCGTAGAGTCGTTCTATCATATCATCATCAATGTAATCATCTTCCTCCGTCTGAATTCAAGGTATTTTCGTCTAGAACCCTAACTTATCGATTTTAGTGGTTTTCTGGTTTTGCTTGATTAATCTCGAATTGTTCAAGTATGTTGTATTATTCCTTACCGATTGTTGTTATTAGGTGATTCCCAATCCAATTTAGTCGAGTTTAATCCGTGAATTATTGATTCGGGGATATTTTGCGTAAACCCTCGCCCGTATCGAGTGAACCTATATTGTCGTAGCTTGTAATTGGGGTTATGGGCGTATTCCATTCGATTATTGTTATCGTATAGGACTGAGTTATGTTAATCCTTCGTTTAGGAACGGCCATTTTCCCTCCGAATCATTCGTAGTCGTTGTTCTTTCCCGTTTCATCAAGGATGTCTCAGAGGCAAGTACTTTACATTTGTTTACATGTTCTAGTATTTGAATTATGGCTTTTCGTGGTTGTTGTGGATGGATGTGTGTATGTTCACCTAGGGACAGTCCGACAGGGCCTCTAGGGATACGTATTGCCGTGTTTGTGCGTATCACAAACTAGGGTTAACCACCCAGGGATGTCCAACGGGGCTCAGCGGGGTACGGTAGCCGTGAGTCTCGTTCCAACGTTAACTTTGAATTGTTTTGTTGGAGAAATGTATTTTGTGCTTGTGCACCGTGAAAATTCCGGAATATAAATGATTTCTAAAATGACTTTTGGCGCATATTTTCATCTGATTAGAATGGTAGTTCAAATGGATTGTACTTGCACTAGCAGTTGTCTCTAACCCCTTAAATGGGGGAAATACTTTTGTATTTCAGGTACAGGTCATGGAAGCAAACGAGCATACGAGCTGTACGAGGATGATGGGCAGGCGTGATTCTGTTCAGTGGTTGTCCGTTGGTGTTTGTTTCTGGAGTTTATTTATTGTGTCATTTGCTTAAGTACTCGAGTACTTCTTTATTAAATTTATTAATATTGTGTACCCGTTTTGGGGGTGGATTTAATGTCGAATTGTATTGTCAATTTCGGTCTTCTGTTTTGAATATCGTGGATTGAGAAATTGTATGTGTATTAATGATGTTTGTCTTTGTCGAATGTCATATTGGTATGTTAGTCTGGTGGATTCCAATGTGTGGGGTCCACGGTGCTGTAATATGTCCTGATCGTCTTGTGACTGCTCCCCCGAACCTGCATGTACCTGGACGCAAAACAGACATCCACCCCCCGATTACTCGAGGGTTAGTAAAACTCCACTGTTTTACTAGTGCAAGTATAATAGTATACGAAATGTATCAAGTAGAAGCAACCACGAATCAAGTACGACAATCAATTGTCAAAACATTCCCGAGAGATTTTGATGTTTAGAAAACAAACTCAATTCTTTAAAAAAAATGAATCATCATCTCGGCCGACGTTGAAAGTATAGAACCCTTTTAGGACCTCAAGTCCGAAATTGTAAACCTTTTTCGAAATATTAGGGCCTCAACCCGTATCTCATCTCACATTACAAAAGTTTATAAAATGGAAAACCTTTTTGGACGTCACGTCTTTAGTTACAAAACCATTTCAAATCCTATACGCCCCGTTGGACATCACTAGGTTGGATAATCTTGGCCCAGCATGGCTTTCCACGCATACACACAATCAACATCACAACAGCCATCACGAATAGTACACATTCAATCATGCCACAAAGTGCACAAACAACGCATCATCAACACAATGATTCTCAATATATCATAATACCCACCTAAGTGTATTATCCAATGAACACAACCTTCACCATCAACACGTATTCACGACCAGAACAATCAAACACATAATATATTCCTCAATCCCAACTCCTCACAATACATATCAAAAGTATAATAAACTAACTAGATCATCACAATCGATATAATAGCACAACAAGAGATGATCGAATACAATCAACACATAACTAGACATGCACGACGGCAATTCACAAAATTCATAATCAACTAGGACAACCAAATTGTTATAATTACATTATTCAACTTCAATTCCAAGATATAAATTGTATAGACAAGAACACTTGCCTCAATAATCATTAACGAAACTCCGACGAACATGGCTCACCCGAAACAGCCCCAAAACCTACAACCTCCGCAAGACACAACCAAAACATGATTACAACGAGGTTCAAGACCAACAACAACTGAAATCACGCCAAACAATCGATAAAAACTCATTGGAAGATTTAATCAAACATTAAATGTTCAATAATTCCCAAGAACACTCGAATCGTCAATTGAGTTAAACAAACTCGAGATATAGATATACAATCCATAGAACGCGATTAATAACATCATACTACACCAATCGATTCATCAAAATCGGACTAGGATCGAAATCAAGAACAAATCTTCGAAAAGTCAACCCGAAGAAAAATCAAGAAATTACCTCGATTCAACAAAGAGGAAGGATTAGACATTGATATGATCACTTAGAGCCATCCCGAAACACATTAGGATGGAGTAGAATAAACCAATGCCTCAAACCCTAGTTCACCCAATCGGCCGCCGCGAGAAGAAGTGAAGAAATGGGTGAAATGAGGTGAGAAAACCCGTCTCCCTGTTTTATACTAACATGGGCGTACGACCATCACGCACGACCAAATGCTCATGCGTCTGGTCGTGCGTTAGGACACTACCCAACATCAAACAACACGCACGAGCAGCACGCACGAGCATCTGCTCGTGTGGCTTGCTCATGCGTCCCTATTCTTGGCCAGACTACACTGTCTGGTGCACTGGTTGTGCACGAGCACCTGCTCGTATGGACTACTCGTGTGCTACACTAAGGGACCAATATCGAGCCCGACACGGCTTCGAAAGCACCCAGAACATAACCAACTCGAGAGGGGACGATAGCAAGGGGTCACAACGCCCTCAAAGAGGTAAAAAGACATCGGAGTGCAATATGCCATGTTACACATGCATATAGACGACCTGGATGACCTACACAACATCAAGTCGTATCCGAAGAACACCACGACACGGTCCATCATACCACCCATAATATAGAGAAATTATGAATAATCATCAACGAAACAAAATAATCGACACAAACAGCAAATAATTCAAAATAATCGGAACCTCAGTAAAAATAAGTTTCGTCCCGAAACTTAAAACAAAGGCCAACAAGAAGAAAACAAGCAAGTATCAAGAAAAACAATTGTCAAGGATCTCCACTAGTCGATATCAACATCAGTGTTGAAGCCTGAGTCCAAAATGCACCAAATACTCCCTCCCAGTACTGGACTCGATGCACTTCGTGTTCACAATTATAGCAAGTCACCGGAGGCTTCTTACAATTCGCACAAACATGGTTCAGAATGTTACAGTTGAAACATCTCGGCGCACCACCGAAAGTCAATGATACCGACTTGGAACCCTTTGATCCTCTGATCGATGGCGAAGGTCCCACAAACGGTCGACACGAGGGTTGAGGTTTAGGAACTCCAGTTCCTTTACCTCACGATGAATCTCAATAAGTCTTCTGTTTCCTTGCCATGGACGTAAACTCCATCAATGTTCGCCATCTCAAACGCTGGATCTCCGCTACCATCGATATTCTCTCCAGCTACTTGTTTTGATCACGCGACTGGTCTTCACGACCATATGCACTGGGCTGATCGGTTCTCGATAACGAATGAGTTACCTTACCACATTCATGGCTACTACCACGACCACAATCTCGTTTCTTCGGCATATCGAACATACAACCGCCAGATACAATAAAACATGACATCGCAAAACAACATACCGAAATACCAACTCCGCATCACATGGCAACAAACAACAACATGACAAAAATATCCATTCCGTGTAATTACACAAATACAAGAACTACCGCCGCAACAATTATAACTTATAGTCATAGATAAATCACATAACCATATCCACAGATTACGACATTACCGATACAAACACGGTCGTAACAAACTACAGTTTATTGTAGTCAATCATTCGTAACATTATTTCTTTAAAACTCCAAGAGGTATTAGTCTGAATAATATCATTTACAAATTCTTGTTCGTTTGATTTTCCTAAAAAAATTGAAAATACTTTTAATACCTCGACTGTTTTATCAAGACCATAAATCATATATATCATAATCGTTTCGTTTTGAAATCATTTGCCAAAACAATATTTTAGGATATCAAATTCCTCGAAAATAGTTTCCTCAATATAACCATTTCATCACGTATCATCATCATCATTAGCAACACACAGGGCAACCGCATGTTACCCCATAACACCAAACACACAAATATCATCGCACAAGTAACCCGCACTCCCAGAGGTTCCGCCAAACCATACCCGGGTGGGAAACCACTCATACTCGCACTAATCATTTCCACGAATCCACAATCACGTCGGAATAACATCATAGAAGTTACAAGCAAACCAACCCATGTACTCACAATATTTAGGTGTACATCGGAAATCCTTTAGCGAGAATGCCAACACAACAAGTATATCAAGGCAACTTGGCCTCACACACAATCACATTAGTCCCAGCTCTAGTCTATCGTCTTAAGCGATAATCCAGATCATACACACACTGTAACTTAACGCGCCCTTGACCTACGGTTAACGTGCATTAACTAGCTCAATTCAGAAAATCTTTCCAAAATTCAAATTTTAAAGTCTAAGTCGAGTCAGATTTTTCATCTTTCACTTGTATTTTTTTGAAAATGAAAATCACATCTTTATTTTAAAATACAAAAGTTTTATGGTGTGAAAGATTTTTAAAATTGTATACTCGAGTCATTTGAAAACAAGACCAATTCGTTAAAATCATTTTCAAAAATTCTCCCATCCACGACAAAGAAAATTCCCGACGGTAATATTTTTACAAAATGATCAAAATACTTCGAAACATTTCTTTCAAATACCGTCACAAGGTCTCACTCGAAAATACGAGGTCGGCTTACCAAAAATTCAAATTACTTTCAAAATCCACACAAAGCCGCCATTTAACCGCATTGTCAAAACATTTTGAAAATTGATTTTTCCACAACATACTCAAAGTCGATGAAGTTCCAGAAACCGTTTTCAAACATATACACGCAACAGGTAAAACTACTAATAAGGACACATTAGCAATAACTAACCACAATTAACCAAAATCATTCAACTCTCAAACATATGCTTATCCGGCTTTCAAAATTATTAGTTTCAACAACACAACTTCATAACACCAAATGCAAACAAAAGTCGGCATAACCTGCTCCGGTTCTCGACGAACTCTATCACTAACACACTTTCTAAAACACATCAAGATTCAGCAATTTGCAACACATTACATCACTCAGAATTCAATCCGTCAATATATCTCAATCATTACACACATAATATACCACAAATGTCAAACATGGATTCCATCTCACAACACCGTATAGACAAAACTATGAACCACAAATATCGCACATACAAGAGGAGACTTACATCCATAGGTTGCACGAAGATGACGGTTTCCCATGATACTAATCTCAACCAACAGCGCAGACGACATAATGTGTAAACACACAACTCAACTTGTCGCTCGACATCTCGAACGACACAACAAAACACGACTCAACTCGACCCGACAGCCTAGGTTTCTGCAACCTAAGCTACGATACCATAACTATAACACCCCCAGACCATATGAGAATATTACATGCCGTAGACCCTACCCACGAGGACCTACCAGGCTAAACAACACAGAATTACCAAAAACTTGACCGACCGGAGTCAATCATTTCAATAATACAAACCATTAAGGTCAATTACAATACAACCACACGGACCGATGAGGTCACATGACCAATGCAAACGAGATGAAATACAGCTCTTACAATAGATATCCCACGCAGGGGTAAATATACACAATAGTGGAAGTCTGACTATAACTCGGTCGATACAACATAACTCGACCAAACTCTCAACTCATGAATAGTATCGTATCTCGTCACTTCCTATGCCGATCCTGTGACTGCTCCCCCGAACATGCATGTACCTGGACGCAAAACAGACATCGTCGGTGGTTAGTAAAACTCCACTATTTTACTAGTGCAAGTATAATAGTATACGAAATGTATCAAGTAGGAGCAATCACGAATCAAGTACGACAATCAATTGTCAAAACATTCCCGAGAGATTTCAATGTTTAGAAAACAAACTCAATTCTTTAAAAAAACGAATCATCATCGCGGGCGACGTTGAAAGTAAAGAACCCTTTTAGGACCTCAAGTCCGAAATTGTAAGCCTTTTTCGACATATTAAGGTCTCAACCCGAATTTTGTCTCACATTAAAAAGTTTATAAAATGGAAAACATTTTTGGACATCACGTCCTTAGTTACGAAACCATTTCAAATCCATTAGTTCTCGGTCCTAAGCCATTTTTCGTAAAACAACCTTTCGAAACACTTGACTTCAAAACAATTTAGTATTCCAAAATAAATTCCATATCAGTCCATAAATCTTTAGGGTTCACCAACCCAAAAATAGTTTCACTGCGATCAATGATTATCCGTGTTCCGCCCCTCAAGGTACGAAACCTTATATGCCTCGTCGGACATCCCTAGGTGGATAATCTCAGCTCAACATTCATTTTCCGCAATAATCAATGATTATCCATGTTCCGCCCCTCAAGGCATGAAACCTTATACGCCTCGTCGGACATCCCTATGTGGATAACCTCACGTTCGCGATCCGCCCCTCAAGGTACGAATCCCCATACATCCCATCGGACATCCCTGGGTGAACATTACAACCTTTCTCACTCATATGCATGATCCCACGATTATCCGTGTTTCGTCCCTTAAGGCACGAAACCCTATACGCCCCGTCGGATATCCCTAGGTTGGAAAATCTCGGCCCAACATGAATTTCCACACATACACACAATCAACATCACAACAGCCATCACGAATAGTACACATTCAATCACGCCACAAAGTACACAAACAACGCATCATCAACACAATGATTCCCAATATATCATAATACACGCCTAAGTGTATTATTCAATGAACACAACCTTTACCATCAACACGTATTCACGACCGGAACAATCAAACACATAATATATTCCTTAATCCCAACTCGTCACAATACATATCAAAAGTATAATTAACTAACTAGATCATCACAATCGATATAATAGCACAACAAGAGACGATCGAATACAATCAACACATAACTAGACATGCATGACGGCAATTCACAAAATGCATAATCAACTAGGACAACCAAATTGTTATAATTACATTATTCAACTTCAATTCGCAAGATATAAATCGTATAGACAAGAACACTTGCCTCAATAATCGTTAACGAAACTCCAACGAACACGGCTCACCTGAAACAGACCCGAAACCTACAACCTCCGCAAGACACAATGAAAACATGATCACAACGAGGTTCAAGACCAACAAAAACTAAAATCACGCCAAACTATCGAGGAAAACTCATTGGAACATTTAATCAAACATTAAATGTTCAATAAGTCCCAAGAACACTCGAATCGTCCATCGAGTTAAACAAACTCGAGAAATGGATATACAATCCATAGAACGTGATTAATAACATCATACTACACCAACCGATTCATCAAAATTAGACTAGGATCGAAATCAAGAACAAATCTCCAAAAAGTCAACCCAGGAGAAAAATCAAGAAATTACCTCGATTCAACGAAGAGGAAGGATTAGACATTGATATGATCACCTAGAGCCTTCCCAAAACACATTAAAATGGAGTAGAATCGACCAATGCCTCGAACCCTAGTTCACTCGATTGCCAGCCGCAAGAAGAAGTGAAGAAATGGGTGAAATGAGGTGTAAAAACTCGTCTGCCCCATTTTATACTAACAGGGACACACGACCATCACGCATAACCAAATGCTCGAGCATGTGGTCATGCGTTAGGCCACTGCCCAACATCAAACAACACGCACGAACAGCACACACGATCACCTGCTCATGTGGCTTGCTTGTGCGTCCCTGTTCCTGGCCAGACTACACTCTCTGGTGCACTAGTTGCGCACGAGCATCACGCACGAGCACCTGCTCGTGTGGAATGCTCGTGTGCTACACTAAGGGACCAATATCGAGCCCGACATGGCTTCAAAATCATCCAGAACATAACCAACTGAGGGGACAATAACAAGGGGTCACAACGCCCTCAAAGAGGCGAAAAGACAATGGAGTACAATATGCCATGTCACACATGCATACACACGACCTGTACAACATACACAACATCAAGTCATATCCGACGAACACCACGACACGGTCCATCATACAACCCAATATAAAGAGAAATTTCGAATAATCATCAATGAAACAAAATAATCGACACAAACAGAAAATAATTCAAAATAATCGGAAGTGAAAATCTCAGGTATTACACTGAGGCTGCCAGTAGCGCAAACTAGTAATGTATATTATATACATATTGCGGATCAACTTTCAGCTAATTTTCACTTCATCTTTCATTTTATCTTTGTTTCTTCCGAGAGAAGTACTGCTTAGGGCGGTTTTTGACATTTAAGTACTTAGGAGTTCATAGTTTTGTTCATATAAAACAATTGTGAAGCTTGGAATGTGATTTAGAGAGGATCGAACCATAGATTTTCATCGAAATCTTCGAGAGGTAATTGTTCACCATCTTGAATTTCATTTCCGAATGATTATGATGTTTTTGAGTTGTAATCATAATATATATGAGTTTATATGTATGATTACGAGATGGGTATGTGGATTCCTTGATTTATTAGAATTTATTTTGAAGAACACTATGAAGATGGTTTTGGACTAGAAGGATTTGATTGTGGATTATTGTAATCTTGGATCATGATATGATTTTGGGTTGGATGATGTTGTTCATTGGGAATTAATCATTGTGTTACGAGTTAACAATATTAATTGAGTTTGGTCGGTAAACTTTTAAAGATTTTTTTTTACAAAGGGTTGTTTGATGATTCCATTAGACTGGAATGAGTTTTTTGAGATTTCTGGATTACCTTGTTAAGGGTAATCGACTGTTATAATATTTGAGACTTATTATCCGATCATTAATGTTGAATTAATTGTATTTCTTCAACGGTGTTCGTGTGGTTGATTGATTCGTGGGAGGATGTTGTTCGTGGAAGGACTTTCTCGTCTTCGGTTTGAGGCAAGTTTTATACATGTACTAGTCTATGAGGTTAATGTTATTATTTATATGATTAAATGTGTTGTATCATTTAGATACATAGTCTCTTCATGATTTTGTTGAGATCGGAAGATTGTTTGATATAACTCCCTTCGATAAATTATGCTAAATGTAATCATTGTCATCAATAGCCGGTTCAATACATTAAGACACTTGTTGTTATTTTTATTGTCGATAGCCAGTTCGAGATCTTGACATATCTGTTGTTGCTGATATTGATGTTCGATACGAGACATCATTATGATTGTTGTCATTGTTGTTGTATTGTCGGATTGATGACATTGATGTATTCAATTATCATCCTTATCATCGGTTGCCTATTAAAGGCACCGAGGCATCTGTTATTGTTGTTGTTATCGATTGGACGATTAAAGACAATCGAGGTATTTGCATTGGGACTAGCAAGGATGGTGCCCATCCGTTATCCTATGGTTATCGATTGCCCAATTAAAGGCAATTGAGGTATGTGAATTGGGACTGTGATGACGGTGCACATCCGTTATTCTACTGTTATCGATTGGTCGATTAAAGGCAATCGATGTACTTGAATTGGGAATGTGATAACGATGCCCATATTTTATTCTATTTTAATCGACTGGCCGATTACAGGCAATCAAGGTATTTGAATTAGGATTGTGATGATGGTGCCTATCCGTTATTCTATTGTAATCAATTGGCCAATTAAAGGCAATCGAGTTATTTGCATTGGGATTGTGATGATGTGCCCACTGTTGTTCTATTGTTATAGATTGGCTAATTAAAGGCAATCAAGGTAGCTGAATTGGGACCGCCGAGAATGGTGCCCATGTAACACCTCAAACTAGGCAGATATTACAGTGACGTGGATCCCCGACTAGGACCCATCAGGCGAATGAAAATTAATAAATTACACAATACAAATGTAGTACCGAACCACATTACATCATCATCTACTCCGATGTGGAGTTTAAAATACAACACACCCAGGGAACACTGAATACATGTATATTTTATATGAAGATAAAATATACAACACTGAACAATTGACAAACCAAAAGGAAGTGCAGCGGAAAACAAAATACATAACTAGATACATGAATGAAATGAAGAGAATGGGGGCCCCTACAAGTATCACTGGGACTCCTCGCCGTCAACGTTCTCTTCCCGTACTTTTGCCCTGCCATGACCTAAAAACAATATCCCCAACGGAGTCAGTTACACAGAACAACAATCCTCAAGAGTTGAACAATATACAACAATCACATGAATGAATTAAGAAATAGAGTTGAATCATGGGCATCATAGTACGCCCGAATGGAATGTGTAAGTGCACAAGTAGCCGAGTGTCCGGAGTCCCGCATATACACCCGCAACTTGGCCTAATTAGTCTCACGGAGGTACTTCACCGTGTGCACAGTCCAATGTGTCCGGAGTCCCGCATATACACATGACCATAGTGTGCCCGACTAAAAATTCCACACATACGCCACCCGGACACGCAATACAATCCCGGAAGATCTCAAGAACAAAACGACCAAGCTGAGAGATAATGAATAAAATCCGACAAGGATAAAGAACAACTCACCGAGATGAAATAATGATACAACGAGTGATAGCTTCAATGAAATGATTTGGAACCGTCGTTCTTCGTGAGTTACATGATTAGTTGATAATTACAAGTTTCGACATGAATGATATATATGAGTGAATTACATGTATGAATGAACAACAACGTAAGGAATGAATATCCCTTTAACCGAGTAAGAATTAACTTACACAACACCGGTGATGAAATGTCTTCTCATGAACAAACGTCTATAATAGAGATATTGGTCACTCGAACAACCTTGAATAACATAATTATCAACAAACGCTCAATATACGTACTAAACACGATTATCACCAACTCAAAAGTCATTACAACAATAACCAAAACTCATTGGGGCATTCTAACGGATACGTTGCAAACATTCTCCCATTGGTTACAACTATCCCCCAAAAATATATCGAAAACCAACCTCCAAAAGTAAATCAATCCAACAAAACTTCATTAATGACATCAATGATCCAATAGGAAACCACAACTCAAGGTTACAACAACATCAATCAGAAACCCCCAAATATCCAAAGTCAAACCCTAAGGGTTCTCGAATAATTCCCCAAATATTCATCAAATCCGCAATATACACCAATAAATCCATAGTAATATATACATTCAAGGTAGATAATCCATATCTAACGTATTACAACATCATAGCAATCTTACATGAAGAAATCGGAAGGAAAACACTCGAACTCTAAAATTCTAGATTCAAGAAATAATTACCTTGATTTGATGTATTGGAGAGGATAAGGTGATGATTAATCCAACTTAGAAACTTGAAGATGATGATAGGTGAGTGAAGCTCGAAAAGATCTCTCCAAATTGCCTGAAATCGCCCAAGAATGCCGAAGGGAGGAAGTGAGATGAAAAATGACGCAACTGGACTGAACTGACCAATTTATACCTGAGCCAGTTTAGAGCACGCTAACCCCTGATGCTTAGCGTGCGCTAGCGGGCACACCGGTTAGTCCAGTATCCACTACCTGTATCGTTAGCGCACGTTACGTACTTGGTAGCGTGCGCTAATGCCTCCTCCTTAGCGTACGTTAACCTTATGTTAGCGTGCGCTACCTGAAAGTTGATGCCCATTAACTGGAGTCCAGAACCTATTATCCTCTTGCCTTGATCGGGATAGCGTGCGTTACTCCAATTACTTATTGTGCGCTACTACACCATTAGCGTACGCTAATATCCACTCATAGCGTGCGCTAAAAATTATTCCATTCCAGTCCAGTACCCACTGGACTCTGCCTGCTCAGACCTTAGTGTGCGCTACACTAATTACGTAGTGTGCACTATCCACACAACTTAGCGTACGCTACTTACCATTCGTAACGTGTGCTACTACAACTTAAATTCAGTCCAGTGCCTTCTCGGCTGTCTGCCTGAACCATATTAGCGTACACTAATGCTTAAAGGTAGCATGCATTGCCCATACTCAATTAGCGCGCACTAAAGAGAGTACGTAGCGTGCGCTACTCGTCACACACAGCCCACTACAAAGATGACAATGATGATATGCACGGCCCGATTCTCCAACCGAGTTGAATGACGAATAATAACTGATACACGATACAAAATTACTCCGAACAGTGAATACAATGAATGAATGAGAATGATGAATGATTATTAATGAGTGAAAAATTATCGAGTGACAATATACTGAATGATAATGAATGAACTTACAATCGGGTATCATACTCCCCCCCTTAAAAATAGTTTCATCCCCGAAACTAAGGGTCAAACAATTCGGGATAACTCTCCCGCATACTATCTTCGGTTTCCCAAGTAGCCTCTTCGACTCCGTGTCTAGACCACTGGATCTTGACCAAAGGAATCGTCCTGTTCATCAACTGTTTGATACGCCACTCTAAGACTCGTACAGGACGCTCCTCATACGAATGATCATCCGCGATCTCGATTTCATCGAACTAAAGTATGTGACTCGGGTCGGCAACATACTTCCGCAACTGAGAGACATGAAATACGTTATGAATTCGGCTCAAGGCTGGAGGTAAATCCAATCGATAAGCCAGATCGCCCACTCTATCCAAAATCTCAAATGGTCCAATGAATCTCAGACTCAACTTCCCCCGCTTCCGAAACGGAAAATACCTCGACTCGGGGATACCTTGACCAAAACGTGATCGCTTGTCTCGAACTCCAAGGGTCGACGACGGTTATCGGCATATGATTTTTGTCGACTCTGAGCGGTCAACAAACGACTCCTGATCAAAGCTACCTTCTCGCGGGCAGCTATAAGCATATCGGGCTCAGTGCCGATTGATTCTGATAAGTCATCCCAGCATAGGGGAGATCGACAACGACGACCGTATAAAGCCTCGTAAGGTGCCATCTGAATCGAAGTGTGCCAACTGTTATTATACATGAACTCGATCAACGGTAGTTGAGCTTCCTAATCATCTTTCCAATCGAGGATGCATGCCCTCAACATTTCCTCTAATGTCTGAATAGTTTGCTTTGATTGTCTGTCGGACTGAGGGTGAAAATCCATGTTGAAGTTGAGCTAAGTTCCCATGGCACGATGAACTGATTTCCAAAAATGTGACACGAATCGCCCGTCACGATCAAAAACGATACTCTTAGGAGTACCGTGCAATCTCATTATCTCTTTGATGAACAACTGGGCAAGTATCTCTGGACACCATATATCCTTAATCTCAAGAAAATGAGCTGACTTAGTTAAATGGTCCACAATCACCCAAATTGTATTCATGCCCCACTGACTCATTGGCAAACTCGTGATGAAATCAATTGAAATATCCTCCCACTTCCATTCTGGAATAGGAAGTGGTTTCAGAATGCCCGCCGGTCGCTGATGTTCTATCTTGACTTGTTGGCAGGTGAGACATCTCGAAACAAACTCTGCGACTTCTCGCTTCATATTACTCCACCAGTAATTTTGTTTCAAGTCTTTGTACATCTTGCTAGACCCCGGATGAATAGAATAAGGGGTAGCATGGACCTCTCTCAAAATTGAGTTTTTCAACTCGTTATCCGCCGAAACACATAACCGGTTCTTAAATCGCAAAAGTCCATCCTCGTGGACCACAAATCCAGGTGCTATTCCCTGAGTCACATCATCTCGAATGTGCAATAAAAATGGGTCTGAACCCTGATTCACTACGATCGCCTCTTCAAGTGGCGATGAAATCTCCAGCATACATAATTGTCCTTGTATATGCTGTAACTAAACCTCGACCTCATCCCTAAGGAATTCCTGCTGAAGTTCCTTCTGAACAGTTAAAGGAGCAAGCATCTGCTCTTGAATGGACTTACGGCTCAAGGCATCGGCGACAACATTCGCCTTACCCGGGTGATACTGTATCTCGATATCATAGTCCTTAATCAGTTCTAACCCCCGTCTCTGATGCATATTTAACTCCTTCTGAGTAAATATATACTTCAAGCTCTTATGATTGGTTAAAATCTAACAGGTGACGCCATAAAGATAATGACGCCAAATCTTCAATGCGAAAACCACGGCTACTAGCTCCAGGTCATGGGTCGGATAGTTGACCTCATAAGGCCTCAGTTGTCACGAAGCATAGGTGATTACTTTTCTATTCTGCATTACTACACATCCGAGACCCTGCCCGGACGTGTCACTATAAAATATGAATCCTTCTGTCCCTTGTGGCAAGGAAATGACAGGTGCTAAAATTAACCGGCTCTTGAGTTCCTCAAAACTCTGTTGACACGCGTCAGACCACGTGTATTTCTTATCCTTCCGCAAAAGGTTCGTCACAGGTTGAGCGATTTTATAAAATCCTTCCATAAATCACCGATAATAACCATCTAATCCGAGAAAGCTTCGGATTTCCTTAACATTCTTCGGAGGTTGCCAATCTCGGATAGCCTCAGTCTTCTGAGGGTCGACACGTACTCCGTCTGATAAAATCACATGTCCGAGAAACATCACTTCGGACATCCAGAACTCACATTTGGAAAACTTTCCATAGAGTTTCTCTCGTCTTAACACGTCGAGAACCTGATGAAGGTGAAGTTCGTGCTCCTATAGGTCACGAGAATAAATCAAAATGTCATCAATGACGACAACCACGAACTGATCCAAATAGTTGATGAAAACTCAATTCATTAATTCCATGAATACCGCAGGTGCATTAGTTAACCCAAATGGTATCACCACAAATTCATAATGTCCATAGCGTGTTCGAAACGCCATCCTCGCGATATCCGACTCTCGAATTCGCATCTAATGATACCCGGATCTTAAATCGATCTTGGAAAATACTGAAGCTCCTTGAAGTTGATCTAACAGATCATCAATACGGGGTAGGGGATATTTATTCTTGATCGTCACCCTATTCAACTCTCGACAATCAATACACAAGCGAAATGAACTATCCTTCTTCTTGACAAATAACACAGGTGCTCCCCATAGGGAGGCACTTGGTCGAATATAACCTTTCTCGGACAATTCCTCAAGTTGATTCTTCAATTCCTGCATTTCTGTCGGGGCCATTCGATATGGTGCTTTCGATATTGGAGATGTACCAGGATCTAACTCAATCGTGAATTCCACATCTCTCTGTGGAGGCAAACCAGGTAACTCGTCTGGAAATACATTGGTGTATTCCCTCACTATCGGAATGTCCGCCAATGACACTGATGATTTTTCGGTCTTGGTCATATAGCACCAATAACCAACACACCCCTGATTGAGTAATCTAACTACTTTCATCATGTTTAGAACTTTTCCGAAACAGCTAGGGTTACCCCCCTGAAATACACACTCGACCCCATCGTATGAAATGATAGTGACCATACGCTTACAAACACTTAGGATGGCATCATGACGATGCATCCAATCGAAACCCAAAATAACATCGTCTTTGGGTAAATCTACTACCATCAGTTCTGCCAACCACACACGGCCATTAAGCTGAATCGGACAATCCTTAATCTCACAATCTCTGGTAATTCTTCTACTGTCAGGTAGACCAATGATATAAGGTTCACAACTAGTAGCACTATCCAGGTGAAGTCTACTCAAGCATGACTCGGAAATGAATGAATGCGATGCACCAGTATCAAAAAGGGTACATACAGGATGAGATAAAATTTCAAGTGTACCTGAGATCATTCGGGCCTCCGGATCATCCGCTCTTTTCATCTCATATATTCGGGGCTTACCAGTCCCAGAACCGGATGCTCCTGTCTGATAGCTGTGGGCTCTGCCTTTGTTTGCTTCCGTTGTTTTAAACGACGCTGACTGAGTAGCCTGATTCTGAATAGCTGACTGCTTCGTGGCCTGAGATGTCGCCGGAGTAGGCCTGGAGTCTCTTCGGCAGAAATGGGTCTTATGCCCAGCAATCCCACGGTTATTACACTTGACAGTCTGCCTCAGACATTTCGTGCTGAAATGGCCCTGTTCACCACAGTTGTAACAGGTGATGGCCGAGCTGGCCGCTCGGGAATGAGATTCCGCAGGTTTAGGCGCCGTAGGAGGTCGCAGTCGCAGACACGGACGAAGGAATGCAGAAAGAGAAGCTTCGCCTTCTAATCAGGCCATCCACAGCTCAGGCGAGCCGCAAAGATCTATTAATAATGAACCGGAACCTGCTGTGCCCGAAATCCTTCGTCAGGTGGTGAACCAGATGACTCAGTTCGCCCAGGTCGTGGACCGAATGCAGGTGGCGGTGGGATTAAAGCAGGGAGATAGACAGCAAGGGATCCCAGACATGGGAAATCTAGGCGACCGATGGCTGCAGGAGGTGGCAAAGATGCAACCACCCAAATTCGACGGCTTTTGTGAGACTCCCACATGGGACCATTGGTTGAAGGAATTAGAAAAACAATTTGCCGGAATTAATTGCCCAGAAGACCGTAGAGCCTCTATTGCTCAGTACTTTCTGATAGGGGAAGCATCTGAGTGGTGGGAAGCCATCCGGCCTGTAGACCATGATGCTGACTGGGCAAAATTTAAATTGATGATGGAAGCTCAGTACTGCCCTCATCCTGTGAGGGAAGCCAAAGTTCAGGAGTTTTTCTCCGCTCAGCCTTCAGATGTGCCAGTATCTTAGGCAATTAAGACGTTTAACCAGCAGCTGGCATTTGTTCGACATCTGGTCAGAATAGATGCAGAAATGATGATCCATTTTGATATGAGAATGAAACCAGAAATCCAGAGGTACATGTCCGGTGTTGAATGTACCACTCTCCGTCAATACCAGGATAAAGCATTGGCGTATGAAATCAAGGAAGCAGCAATGGAAAAGTTAGCAGAGTCCAAGAAACATAAAGTCTCCGGTAGTTTCACGGAGCATAAGAGTAGTGGGGCCCGCAAGGCCCAGTCATCCTTTCATTCTTTTAAGAAACCTCCGCACCCATCTAAGAGCGGAAGGAACTTCAGAGCAGCATCAACCACGACGGATGTCACCAGGAAATGCTTTAACTGTGCCCAGACGGGGCACTATCGACGGAATTGCCCCTACCTGTCGTGACTTGTTTTGATTGTGGTCGAGAGGGACATCGTGCGGTGTTCTGGGAAGAGGCTGCAAAGTCTTTTAGGGCCCGCACACCACAGCCAGTTCAGAAGGAAGCCAGTATCCAACAGATGCAGCAAAGTGTTCACATGCCTCAGAATTTTGGTCGCGGACGAGGTAGAGGACAGGGGGACCGAAAGGGTACATTGAGTGCCGGATCTGTTCCCCCACGTTTGTACGAAATGAGGAGAATAGACGATCAGGATGCTGTTGTCGCATCAGGTACTGTTCAGATCCTTTCCCAGCCAGTTAGCGTTTTATTCGATACATGAGCTACGCATTCATTTATATCCCTATCTTGTGTAAATCGTTTGAATATTTCTGGTTTTCATAATTGTGAACCTTATGTTGTTGGTTTACCGAGCGGAGAGAGGATTGTTGGAAACTTAGAAACTAGAGATTTCCTTGTATCATTTGGAGGCAGAGAGTGGCTCTCAAATCTGATTGTGATAGAAATGCAAGAAGACGACCTGATACTCGGAGACGATTGGCTTAATCGATATGGAGCTATTGTAAACTACTGAAAGAAGAATATCTCGCTGATCGCTGACGATGGTTCCGAAATACTATTTGAAGGATGGAAACTAGGAAGCTCGGGAAAGTTGATCAACGCGATGAGAGCTGTCAAATTGTTAAAATAGGGCTGCACCGGATACTGGTGCTATGCAATGAAGAAAGAAGACGAAATTGTGGAAATCTCATCCATTCCTGTTGTGAACGAATTTCCGGATGTATTCCCTAACGAGTTACCTGGACTACCTCCACGACGGGATGTAGAATTCACCATTGAGCTGGAACCTGGAACTACACCAATTTCTAAGGCGCCGTATCGTATGGCACCTACTGAGATGTACGAACTGAAAAAGCAACTGGAGGAGTTACTGGACAAAGGCTATATCCAGCCAAGCGTTTCACCCTGGGGAGCACCAGTTCTTTTTGTTCGGAAGAAGGATGGATCGCTTCGACTGTGTATTGACTATCGAGAGCTGAACAAAATGACGATTAAGAACAAGTATCCGTTGCCACGGATTGATGATTTGTTTGACCAGTTACAAGGAGCAACAGTGTTTTCTAAAATCGATCTGAGATCAGGATATCATTAGCTGAGGATTAAGGAATCTGATGTTCCAAAGTCAGCATTCAGAACTCGTTACGGACATTATGAGTTTGTAGTGATGCCGTTTGGTCTCACTAACGCACCTGCTGCATTCATGCAATTTATGAACCAAGTGTTCATCGAGTATCTGGATAAAATTGTGGTTGTGTTCATTGATGACATTCTGGTGTATTCTAAGAGCCCGGAAGAGCATGCACAGCATTTACGGATTGTGTTAGACCTGTTGAGAAATGAACAATTGTACGCCAAACTTACTAAGTGTGAATTCTGGCTAAAGGAAGTAATGTTCCTCGGCCATGTGGTATCAGCAGAAGGAGTCCGAGTAGATCCTCAAAAGATCGAAGCAGATATGGATTGGAAGCCTCCAAAGAACGTGGAAGAAATCTGGAGTTTCTTAGGACTTGCTAGGTATTATCGTCAGTTCGTGGAGGGGTTTTCCAAAATTACCCACCCACTTACTCGACTACTGCAGAAAACTCAAAAGTTTGAGTGGAACGAGTTGTGCCAGAATAGCTTCGATGAATTGAAGAAGAGATTGATGATGGCACCGATTTTAGCACTCCCACGGGGAACTGGAGGATTTATAGTTTACAGTGATGCTTAGAACTAAGGACTTGGATGCGTGTTGATGCAGAATGATAAGGTGATCGCTTATGCATCACGACAGCTGAAACATTATGAAGTGAATTACCCAATGCATGATTTGGAGCTAGCAGCAGTAGTTTTTGCTTTGAAAATCTAGAGAAATTACTTGTACGGGACTCATTGTCGGATCTTTATGGATCACAAGTCTCAAATACATCTTCAGTCAGAAAGAATTGAATATGCGGCAAAGGAGATGGCTGGAACTTATTAAAGACTATGACTTGAAGAGTCTTTATTATCCAGGCAAAGCAAATGTAGTGGCCGATGCACTTAGCCGCAAGCCTATGCTGGAAACTCTAACCTCCCAGCTCATCATTTAATGAGAAATGATTCGTGAAGGAATTGAAGTGTGGTTACAAAGAGTCCAAGGACAATTGTGCGTGATGAAAATAACTTCATCGTTAACCGAAGAAATCAAATCTAAGCAAGTAGATGATCCTCTGATGATTCGGTTACGTGATGAAGTGATCAAGGGAAAGGCCCCTGGATTAGTAATTCATGATGATGGAGTTTTGAGATTTCAGAACCGACTTTTCGTTCCCGATGTCGATGTTCTGAAACAAACGATTATGAAGGAAGCTCACAGCACGCTTTATTCTATCCACACGGGCACCAGAAAGATGTATAAAGACCTGAAACAGAACTTTTGGTGGGGCAACATGAAGAAAGATGTAGTGGAGTATGTCTCGAAGTGTTTGACTTGTCAGCGGGTTAAGATCGAGCATCAACGACCTGTCGGGATGTTGAAGCCGCTCCCAATTCCTGAATGGAGTGGGAGGACATATCAATGGACTTTATCACTAATATGCCGAGAACCAAGATAGGAATGAACATGATTTGGGTGATAGTTGATCGTTTAACCAAATCAGCTCATTTTCCAGGCATTAAGGACACGTGGGGACCAGAGAGTTTGGCACGAGTATTTATTTTAGAGATAGTCCGATTGCATGGTACGCCGAAAACAATTATTTCTGACAGAGACGGTCGCTTTGTGTCTCATTTTTGGAAACCAGTTCATAAGGCATTGGCGACCAAATTGAACTTCAGCACAGCTTATCACCCTATGCTAAGGGCTTGTGCCTTAGATTGGTCAACTGACTGGGAAGTTCATCTACCGTTGATTGAATTTACCTACAACAATAGTTGGCATGCTTCTATTAAGATGCCACCGTTTAAGGCATTATATGGGAGAAGATGCAGATCGCCCCTATGTTGGGATGATTCATCAGACTTGATCGGAACGAAACCAGAGTTGATCATGCAAACTCGAGAGAAGATAGCTTTGATTCGCGAAAGGCTATTGACCGCCCAGAGTAGACAGAAATATTATGCAGATGTACGCCGTCGTCCATTAGAGTTCAGTATTAGAGATCACGTACTTTTAAAGGTTTCTCCTACTCGGGGAATCTTTCATTTTGGAAGGAAGGGAAAGCTGAGTCCGAGATATATCTGACCATTCGAGATCCTTGAGAGAGTTGGAGAGTTGGCATACAGATTGGCATTACCGCCGTCATTGAGCCATATTCATAACTTATTCCACGTATCCCAGTTACTGAGATATATACTGTAATACCCGGTTGTAATTCATTCATTTTCATTCAGTAATTATCAGTCTGTAATTGTCACTCAGTAATTTTCACTCATTATTAATCACTCGTCATTCATGATTCAGTCATTTGCGCTCACTGTTGGCATGTTGTAACTGTGATCGTCATTTCATCTCCGTTTATAGATCGAGACGGGAGTATTATCATTTTCACCGTGTTTGGTAGTCTTATACTGGGAGTATCATCTTTGGCTTGTGTTGGACTTGTTCACTTTCACATTCGTATGATATGTCGGATCATTCATCAGTCGTAGCGAGGAATCGGAGTTATCAGATTTTTCACCTTGTCCGCATTGAGTTACGGCCGTAAAGATTGTAGGTTACGGCCGTAACAAGGGTTCGTTGTTTTCAGGCCATTTTGGACGAATGGGACTTACGGCCGTAAGTTCTTGTAATACGGCCATAAGTTGAGCAGGTACGGCCGTAAGGCTTGGCCGGTTACGGCCGTATGTGTCCAGCAGGCTGCCCAGGCATTTTGGCCGAAGGCGAGTTACGGCCGTAAGAAGGGTAGGATACGGCCGTAAGTGGTATTCATAAATTTCAGGTTTTGTCGGGCAAGGGGGACTTACGGCCGTAAGGGTTGCGGCATACGGCCGTAAGACGAGGAAGATACGGCCGAAAGGCTTGGCCGGATACGGCCGTACGCTATAGGCAGGGTGCCTGGTCATTTTCGACGAAGGGGGCTTACGCCCGTAAGTTTGGGCGGATACGGCCTTATCATCCGAGTTACGCCCGTATGGTGTGCGGGTGCGGCCGTAAGGATGTCGGCAGATGTTTTTGATGAAGGCGAGTTACGCCCGTAACTCAGGAGCGGTTACGGCCGTAAGTCTGTCGACAGGCTTTTGGATGAAGCCGAATTACGGCCGTACGAGTTGGCCGGTTACGGCCGTAAGGCCGTTGACCTGGGATGTTACGGCCGTATGAAGGCCGAGTTACGGCCGTAACTTCCGGCAGTATATAAGGACCCGGCCGGGACTTTTTCTTCACTTTCACCCTTTTCTTCACTTTGTTCCGAGAGAGAGACTTGAGGGAGGGATTTTTCCATCATCAATCATTTGAGTGTGTAATTTTCATCATCTTCATTCATTTGGGAAGCTTGGATACTCGATTTAACGCGTGTTCATCGGATCGAAGTGGTTGGATCTTCAAGAGGTAATTTCTTCAACATCTTGGATTTCGATTTTGTGTTGAGATATGATGTTTTGGACGTGATAATCATGTTATATGGAGGGATATGCATATGATTATGAGTTTGTATATAGATTCATTGGATTATTGAGGGATTATTCAAGAACACTTTGAATATCGAGTTGGATTTGGGGATTTTCGATTAATTGTTGTTATAATCATGTATTTGGATATTCATAACGGATTGTTGATCGTATTGAAGATGTTTTGTTGGTTTGAAACACTTCTTGGGGATTTGATGTTGGTATTATTGAGGTTTGGTTGTAATCAATCGAAGTTGGCCACAAAGTGTTCGATATAATGCCCCAATGAACTTGGTTTAATCGTATCGACGTTTTGAGTTCGTTATATTCGTATTTGATTCGTATATTGAACGGATTGTTGGTAATTATATTTATTCTAGGTTGTTCGAGCGACCGATATATTAATTAGGACATTGTTCGTGGAAGGATAATTGTCACCGGTGTTGAGTAAGTTAATTCTTACTCGGTTAAAAGGATTTCATTCCTTTTGTTGTTGATCATTCATAATCATAACTCATTCATCATTGTATTAATCATATTGAGACTCGTAAGTGTCGAAGAATCACTTCATTAATGAGGAACGGCGGTTCCAATCATTTCATTGAAACTATCAATCACTTCATTATTACTTTCATCTCGGTGAGTCATTCTTGACTTTGTCAGATTATTATTATTCATTGATATTCATTGTGGTCATTCTCGTTTATATGACCTTCTGGGTTCATATTGCGTGGCCGGGTGCGGATGTGTGGAATTTTTAGTCGGGCACGTGATGGCCATGTATTGGGAGTGATACATTGGGCTGTGCACACGGTAAAGATTAACTCTGTGAGACTAATTAGGTACAAGGACGGGTGTGTCCGGTCATCCGTCTTGTACACTTGCACAGAACACTACGGGCATACTATGATACTCCTATTCAGCGTAATTCATAACTAAGGATATTTCATAACTTCAGTTAAATCATGATTGTGTATTTTCAACCCTTGAGGATTGTTGTTACGTATGGCGGCCGTTGGGGATTTTGTTTTAGTCACGGCAAGACAAAGGCACGGAATAGCATCTTGTGGCGAGAGTCTAGTGATACTAGTAGGGGCCCCGGTCATTAGTGTATTTCGATCATTTCGATCGTTCCAGTCATTTCAGAAATTCTTATTTCTCTTCAGTTGTATTGCCGCTGCAAATTCCGTATGAGATGTTATTTATTCAGGGTGGTGTATTTTATCTCCATATAAAATATACTAGTATTCTGTTTTGTCCTGGTGTAATGTACTTAAGCTCCTCATCGGAGTATTTGGTAATATAATGTGGTTCGGTACCACAATTATATTATTTAATTCATCAGTTTTTTCATTCGCCTGGTGGGTCCCAGTCGGGGGTCCACATCACTGTAATATCCGCCTAGTTTGGGGTGTTACATATACCGGATCCTAGTCATGTCATTGATTTCGGCGATATCGAAGTCGCTCAAGATGGAACGTTTGAAGAAAGACCGGTCAGGATACTCAAGAGTCGAGTTAAGCAGTTGAGGAACAAACCAATCGCTTTGGTCAAAGTTCAGTGGTCACGCCACGGAGTGGAATAAGCCACTTGGGAAATGGAAGATAGCATGAATTCCAGATATCCAGAGTTATAACGTGCGTTATATCATCAGACAAGTCAATCGACTGATCAGTGAGGTACTGACAGTGTATGGTGTACGCTAGACTTCGTATAATTGGTGCGCTAACGAGTAGCCTTAACGTACGCTACATAGGATACGTAGCGTGCGTTAAGCAATCCAGTCAGATTACGTTTTGTGAACTGTCGATCGTAATTTGGATTGTTAGATGTTCGTATGACGTGAGATGAACTCTATATTATTTCTTTTGTTTAAGGTTGGAGCTTGCTACGTGATTGATCGAAGGGGCGACCTTCGAGTGTTTTGTTTTTCGTGGAAGTAATATTCTTGTCTTCGAATCAAGGCAAGTACCTTAATTGTTTTACATATTGATGTTATACATATTATCGTGCATATATGTCGTTGTTGTGTGTCCACCTCGTGTTGGTCCGACGGGATCATCGGGAGATCTATGCTAGCGTGCGCTGGATCATCGGACGGGTTTTTCCACCACGGGTTGGTCTGACGGGATCATCGTGGGTTCTAGGCAGTGAATGTTGGATTGTCGGAATTACCATGTGTATGTTGTGATATCATGTTGTAATTATCATTTGTGTATGTTATTTGTGAGTTTCTCATAGGAGAAGACTTGTTGGTATTTTGTCATTTACGTTATTATTATTCTTCGTGAGATGTTGAATAATATGTTGTGGTACTTATACTAGCATCGTTGTGCTAACCCCTTCGGGGGTGAACATTTGTTTATGTTCAGGATCCAGGAGAGCGGGGAAACAACCACTGGAGCTGCACGACGATGAGGGTGCAGAGTGATGTTCCGGCCGGGTTTATTATCCGTTGTTGGATATTTTAATAAGTACTCGAGTACGTCGTAATTTGTGATGTTTGGATTTCAGTGGTGTATTAATATTCTTCATTTGGATATTTGTATTTTCGGTGTTGAACCAGAACTGTCATATTGTATTTCAGTGATTTCATAATTTGGTATCTGTCATTGTCTTTTCATTTATTTAGCCTTGTAAATTCTTATGTAAAGGATTTACGGCACTGTAATATTCCTGAATATATCGAGGGTGTTACAGAGACTGAGTAACTCCGAAAATTTGGCCTCTCTGAGTGGGGCCGGATAATATCTTTCCATCATGAAAGTTTTGAACTGGTCCCACGTGCAAGCTCCGTCGGTGGGCTTCAGAGATGCCACCATGAGTGAGCGCTCTTACCCAGATAGTAAGCCGCGACTGAAACTTTGTGTCCTTCGGGACACTCCACCATAGCAAATAACTTCTCGAAATGCTCCAGCCAGTGAATAATGTCCGCCGGCTCTGATGAGCCGAAGGTAGGCAGCCTCTGGCGAGAAATGTCGTTGATGATGATGCTCACACTCCTGTCTTGCCTCTGAGGTGGCGACGGAGGATCCTGCTGATTCTGAGCCATTGAGTTCTGCATCATCTCCATCAGACGTGCCATCTGAGTCATTTAGGCCATCATGCCCTGCATAAAAGCGAGTGGATCAACCCGAACACCTTATGATTGAGCTGTGTCCCGGGCACGACTCCCGGATAGTGAAGGATTATTTCCAGGTGAATGAGTGGCAGCATCGCGGCTCGATAAATTAGCATTATTCCTTGCGTTCGCGTGTGTATTCGCACGAGCTCCTAGGTTTCAGCCCGCACCGCGGCCTCTTCCCCTGCGTCCTCTGCCAGCTCTCTCCATACTGAAGTAGGAAAGTCACATGATAGTTATAGATCTCGCATGAATACCGCATTATGATTACGTCATGAAATGATAATAATGAGCATACGCGCTCTAACATAATGATTTCATGAATGATCAACTGAGGTGACATGATTATCTGATGAAATTCTTGAAATGATTATCTTGAACAAGTTAACAAGATTAATGATACGATCCTCAAGATCAACAACTGAGTGATGAAATGAACTGAGTGATTAATGAGTTAACATGATCGATATGACCAAGATGAAATTGATGATTGAGGATTATTGACTGTTGAATAATGAATGAATGATTCTTATTGCAAGAAATTATACCATGGCGTCACAAATCTTACAGCTCTTTCGGTCCGAGGGGCTTGGCATTTGCACAGGTCACACGTGACGCGAAAGTCCAATGATACTAGTCTGATGAACGATGATTTCAAATGATACATGACTCGGAAGGTAGTATTCAAAACCACGCTCCGATACCAACTCTATAACACCCCAAACTAGGTAGATATTATAGTGTCGTGGACCCCCGACTGGGACCCACCAGGCGAATGAAAATTAATAAATTACACAATACAAATGTAGGACTGAACCACATTACATCAGCATCTACTCCGGTGAGAAGTTTCAAATACAACACACCCAGGGAACACTGAATACATGTATATTTTATATAAAGATAAACATACAACACTGAACAATTGACAAACCAAAAGGAAGTGCAGCGGAAAACAAAATACATAACAAGACACATGAATAAAATGAAGAGACTGGGGCCCCTACTAGTATCACTGGGACTCCTCGCCATCAGCATTCTCTTCCCTTGCTTTTGCCCTGCCATTACCTAAAAACAATATCCCCAACGGGGTCAGTTACACAGAACAACAATCCTCAAGAGTTGAACAATACACAACAATCACATTAATGAATTAAGAAATAGAGTTGAATGATGGGCATCATAGTACGCCCGAATGGAATGTGTAAGTGCACAAGTAGCCGAGTGTCCGGAGTCCCGCATATACACCCGCAACTTGGCCTAATTAGTCTTACGGAGGTACTTTACAGTGTGCACAGTCCAATGTGTCCGGAGTCCCGCATATACACATGACCATAGTGTGCCCGACTAAAAATTACACACATACGCCACACGGCCACGCAATACAATCCCGGAAGATTTCAAGAACAAATCGACCAAGATGAGAGATAATGAATAAAATCCGACAAGGATAAAGAACGACCCACCAAGATGAAATAATGATACAACGAGTGATAGCTTCAATGAAATAATTTGGAACAGTCGTTCCTCGTGAGTTACATGATTAGTTGATAATTACAAGTTTCGACATGAATGATATATTATGAGTGAATTACATGTATAAATGAACAACAACGTAAGGAATGAATATCCCTTTAACCGAGTAAGAATTAACTTACACAACATCGGTGATTAAATATCTTCTCACGAACAAACGTCTCTAATGGAGATACCGGTCGCTCGAGCAACCTTGAAATAACATAATTACCAACAAACGCTTAATATACGTACTAAACACGATAATCACCAACTCAAAAGTCGTTACAACAATAACCAAAACTCATTGGGGCATTCTAACGGATACGTTGCAAACATTCTCCCATTGGTTACAACTATCCCCAAAAAATATATCCAAAACCAACCTCTAAAAGTAAATCAATCCTACAAAACTTCATTAATGACATCAATGATCCAATAGGAAACCACAACTCAAGGTTACGACAACATCAATCGAAAACCCCCAAAATATCCAAAGTCAAACCCAGGGGTTCTTAAATAATTCCCCAAATATTCATAAAATCCGCAATATACACCAATAAATCCATAGGAATACATGTATTAAAGGTATATAATCCATATCTAACATATTACAACATCATAGCAAGTTCACACGAAGAAATCGGAAGGAAAACACTCGAACTCCGAAATTCTAGATTCAAGAAATAATTACCTTGATTTGATGTGTTGGAGAGGATAAGGTGATGATTAATCCGACTGAGAGGCTTAAAGGTGATGATAGGTGAGTGAAGCTTGAAAAGATCTCTCCAAATCGCCAGAAATCGCCCGAAAACGCTGAAGGGAGGAAGTGAGATGAAAAATGACGCAACTGGACTAAACTGTCCAATTTATACCTGAGCCAGTTTAGCGCACGCTAACCCCTAATGCTTAGCGTACTCTAGCGGGCACACCGGTTAGTCCAGTATCCACTGCCTGCATCGCTAGTGTATGTTACGTACTTGGTAGCGTGCGCTAACGCCTCCTCCTTAACGTACGTTAACCTTGTGTTAGCGTGCGCTACCTACACTGATTACGTAGCGTGCGCTATCCACACAACTTAGCGTACACTACTTACCATTCGTAACGTACGCTACTATAACTTAAATTCAGTCAAGTGCCTTCTGTACTGTCTGCTTGAACCACATTAGCGTACGCTAATGCTTAGAGGTAGCGTGCGCTACCCGTACTCAATTAGCGCGCGCTAAAGAGAGTACGTAGCATGCGCTACTCCTCACACACAGCCCACTACAAAGATGACAACGATGATATACACAGCCCGATTCTCCAACCGGGTTGAATGACGAATAATAAGTGATACATGATATAAAATTACTCCGAATGGTGAATACAATGAATGAATGAGAATGATGAATGATTATTAATGAGTGAAAAATTACCGACTGACAATATACTGAATGATAATGAATGATTTTACAATCGGGTATTACAGCCCATCTATGAATTATTGTTGTTTCGTTGGCCGACTCAAGGCAGCACACTACCATTCTTGTAGATTCAGTATTTTTGTGATCATTGCCATTTGTGCTTATTTGTACTTTGGAGGCTAGTCTCGGTTAGTGCTCAGTGTGTAAGTATGAGGCTTGAACTTCTCACAGTTGGATTCCCAATACATGTAGTTCAGCAGGTCATAAGCAATATGTGATCTAATTATGGGTAAGTTTGGGGTTTGACTTCTTGAAGTTGGTTTTCCAGCATCTGTAGTTCAGCAGGTCACAGTCACTAGGTGATCTCATTATGGGTAAGTCATGGGCTTAAACTTCTCGTAGTCGGTTTTCTAGCACCTTCATTTTAGCAGGTCATGGTCATTGGATGATCTCACATTGCAGCTTTGTCTAAGGGCTTTTAGGCCATTTGTGATGTTTTGCAGCTTCGACTGGAGGCTTTTTATGCCATTATAATGTATTGTAGCTTTGGCTGGGGGTTTTAGATTATTTATGAAGTATCGTGATTTCGATTGGAGCCTTCGGGCATCTTTTCTGTTATTTGTTTCAGTTTTGGCTGCTTTGCCTTTAGAGAGTTTGTTATTTCATGTTTATTATTGATTATTCCCCGTTGGGCATTTTTATCCTAACCTGTGAACAGGTGTTGATCGTATGCCATGGCGTAGTGTTTTCGTGATTTTTGGTATTTAATGTTCTTGTGAGCATCTCGTATTATTGCTATATCCTTTGATTTTCTTTGGATGCACATCATGTTATGCATGTCTCGGGTATGCATTATCCGGATGGTTGACCCCATGGGGGCGGAACATGTTTATATATTTCAAGTATTTGTCAGGAGGGGGTTAGACACATGGACATGACGATGGTGAAAAGACATTCGAGCAATACTAGTCCCAAGTTGTTTCGGGGTTCATGTTTGTTGGTCAGTGTTGTTTGAATATTTTCTAACTTGTCAATTATTGTTATTTTGTGTTATCCGAGCAAGGCTCATGGATGTTGTTGTATTTATGTTATTGGCCATGTAGGCCCACCTTTATTGTGTTGGATATCATAGTAGGGGCTGTGATTTTTCTTTTTGGTCAACGTTAGAGTATTTTTTTCATGTTACGCTGTGAATTCCTTGTGTGGGGGTCCACAACACTTTAATAACTCAATGGGATTTTGGGGGTGTTACATCTATATTTCCAGCATATCTTGCAGGATACCTAGCAGCCTTCATCTACGAAAAAATCTCAGCCTCTTGCTCAGGAGTGGCAGTGTAAGCTGATTTCAGCATTTTATGTTTATCCTTTTCTTCTTTCAACCATAAATATTTTAATGTTCATTTATTTTAAACTAATTTAATCTTTCCCTTCCAACATAACACTTTACCGACAACACTTTCACAAATTTTTTCTTATATGTGCATCACATCTAGGTAGATCCTAATTAACAACTTACTCACTCATTAAGGTAGATCTCGGAATATATACTCTTGTGGGACCAGTACTTATACCTGCCCGACCTTTCAGGAGTTGTCGCTACTATATTAGGATGGTTGCTCAACTGCACATAATCGTACTCATTCAGCACGACCAGAATTTCATCACCAGTCTACTCCCGTGGTAGATCACCCATCTCTTCTGTCCTATCAAATACTGCGGCATCGATATGCCTCACATGAATCCTCTCAAGCCATACAACGTGACACATTTTCATAACCTTCCGGCAGTGATACCTTGTGCAGTCTGCATTCAAGCACACTGTACATCCTCTCTATCCACTAACAGATGCGGACAGCATCTCATATGCAGAAAAGTCACTAATGGTACCATTACACGTGGCACGTAAGTAGAACATCACATGTAGTAACTATCGTATGTCGTATGACCTTGCTCACACAACAACTTCAACTTCTCTATCAATGTCTCATATACACATCAATACACTTTCTTGGATACCAAGGTCTGGTACTAAGAGAGTCAATATATTATATTTCTTCTTCATGTATATCCATAGAGGAAGGTCGTAAGGAATCATTACCACCGGCCATATACTATACAAAAGACTCGTGTTGCCAAAAGGGTTGAATCACCAGATGCGAGACCGAGTCTTATATTTCAGACATCATATGCAAGCTATGAAAACTCCCTATCTATATGCTTCCGAGTCTCTCCATCATAAGGGTGTATTATAGTATTCTCATCATGGATGTGAGGCTCGGCGTGCCATCTCATTCCCTTGGATGTGTGAGGAGACATGAAAAGCCTCTCTAGTTTATCCTTTAATGGAAAATACCAAAGTACCTTCGTAGCTTTCACTATTCTCAAAGTAGTGAGCTTATACCTATCTGTGTCACATACCAAACATCTCTCCGTGTCAAATAAAGCACAATCATATATGCACATGTGAATCTTAATGTACGACAACCCAAGACTTTTCAATATGCGTCCCATTTTACTGTGACTATTCGGAAGATGATGACCTTCTGGGAACATTTTTCATGTAAGTTAAAAATAATCATCCATAACTTTGATTGAGGTTTTGTTCTCCACCTTTACCCTCATAGTCTCTATGACACTATCAAGAACCGTCATGTGACACCCAGGGTAAAGAAGGGTCTGCTGGAGTGTGGATTAACTTGTTGTATCTATCAACATAAACA
The DNA here is from genome assembly GCA_033398695.1 of Orobanche coerulescens. NCBI lineage: Eukaryota > Viridiplantae > Streptophyta > Magnoliopsida > Lamiales > Orobanchaceae > Orobanche > Orobanche coerulescens. Next base: position 78,685,016 of record CM065818.1, on the reverse strand, counting down.
CTATTAATGGGTATCCATGTAGGGGTTCAAATGACTGGATGATCAGTTATAGGTATTCTTAACTTTCAGTCGGTACGTCCCTATCTTTAACCAAACACTTCATCAATCAACCTTCTAGTGGGATCATTGGATGTGCTACCACTGTACTGTCCATGATCATGCAGAATAAGTGAGTTTGATCTTTCACTCTAGTAAATTCAACATGTGTATATATCCCAAAATATGTTTTTTTTTCAAGCGCTCCCATACAACATCAAGTGTGAAATGGTATATATCGCTGCAACATTTATATTTCTTACACGGACAGTAATGTATTGTACTATCACTATCATGCTCTTTCACAAATTTAATGAACCCTTCCATTCCATCTATGACTCTTGGATCCCATTTTTTTAGATCAATCCAACTTCTATCTATCCTAAAATATAAATAACAATATTATCACACAATCTTGATAATATATATATATATATATATGTAAAGCCTATCATAATTAAGTATCTCAATGAGCATAATAACCATATATAATCATTATCTCAACATAAAATAACCATTATAATCATCTCAATGAACAATTAATATTTCTATATATATATATATATATATATATATTGTGAACAAATAGAAGTCAAAATTTAATAAATATACTTTAAATATAATTTCTTGAATGATCAATCCAGATAAAATTGTTGTTTCTCGTACTCTTGTTGTGTATTTTTTGAGTTTATTGTAAATTATGTGTTTTGAAGTGTGAGATGATGATATTCTATTTAAAAAAAGATGCACGACTTTAGCCAACAACTAGCCCTCGACTAAAGATCGTCGGTCGTCAGCGAAGCTGTACTTAGTCATCAGCTAAATGCCCAAAATTTAGCCGATGACATTTGTACCTTTATCTGAGGATAAAAATCAAGTTCAGCCGACGAGAATAAAGTCGTCGGCCAAAAGGCCGACCTTTAACCGATGACTTCGGCCGGCCCTCGGCCTTTCCCCGGCTGGTCGTCGGTAAAGTATTTTTTTTGGTAAAGAATTATATGCGTAGTTACAATAATAATTGAGTGAATTGCAAAATTCCGAAAACTCGTTGAGTTATTACAGTACCGTGAACCTTACACAAGGAATCTACAAGGCTATAATGGCTAAAATAACTCGATAATGACCAAAAAAAACAATCGCAGTCCATACTATGGTATCCAAAAACTACTCGTGTATGGGTGTTATTTTACCTACTTGCCATTTTGGTCTACAGCAATTCCACTTGAGGAACAAAGCCAAATAACTATTGCATATGTTAACGATAACCACTTTGTTCAATTATTTTTATATCCGGGTTATCTGGTACCACCAATTGTAAGTATGTGGAGCGAAAATATTACAAAAGAAAATGGAGGATGGGTGCATCCATATCGTGAAAGGATTCAACCATAGCGGAACTTAGTGGCTCAAAATAAGTTTTTTTTTGTATTAGCATGATTATATTTCTCTATTTTCTGGTATTATCTTACATAAATTAATTAAATTTTTCTTGAGTTGATCCACTTTATATAATATTTATCTATTAAAGTAATGCATTTTTATTTTATATAAAATTATATATATTTATAATTAAATAAATTAAATTAAGAAACTGAAAAGAAAAGTAAGGCATCGTGAAATACTTGCGTGAGGAGAAATGGGGGGAGAGGGAGGGAAGGGGGAGAGAGCGTGAGAGGGAGAGGTAGTTGATGGAAAAAACATGATGTGATATATGTCTAATCATGTTTGGGGGAAAGTGGCTCTCTTAAGCTACGTTTAACATCGACCACCTTAACCAACCATCCATCCAATCTTTTTTATATTTAATTAATTTTTCTCTCTTCCGCATCATTAATATTTATCTCAACCCAACCACACCATTTTTGAGATATTTATCCATGACCACCCAACCACAATATTTTATAAAATTATTATGTATTATCCAAATGACATATAAATAGAAAAAAATAAGAAAAAAATTATAAATTGTAACAAAAAATACTAAGAATCGCAAACTAAAATTTAGATGTTTTAGCTGATGGTCGGGATGTCGTCGGCTAAAACCTACAAACTTTAGCCGACAATATTAACTACGTCAGCTAAAACCTAAACATTTTAGCCGACAACTTATCCACCGTCGGCTAAAGTTCAACTTTAGCTGACGACCTTTTGAATTTGTCGTCGGCTAAACTTTAGCCGACCGACCTCGATCGATAGACATTTAGCCGACAACTGGTAGCTTAAGACGACGACATTGGACTTTAGCCGACGAGTTTTTGTCATCGGCTAAAGTATAAACATTAGTAGTGTCTTTGATTATCATCCTCGTTATTTTTTATTCCTTTATACGATGCTAGATCGATCCGTTTTTGGGGTTTGATTTTTTCCGGTTGGACCGGTTTATTTTTCACTCTGTATCTCAATTTTAATTACAAAATCCCAACAGTGGTATCGAAGAGAGGTCTATGTGATCGTATATTCGATATTAGCATTTGGAATGCTTTATTTTTTTATGATTTAGAATCATAATTATGTTAATTGTTGATGTTTAATTGTTCATCTAAAAATTATTTTTCATGATTTTATGTTACAATATAAATCTATTTTTCTTTTGAAAAACTGATTTAATTGTGTAATATAAAAATTAGAGAAATATTTTTTATGGATTGAGACGAAAAGCAGGCCGGAAAAATGGCAAAACCGTGACTCGGGCTCCCGAAGTGCCCAGGATCGCGTGTGACAAGAAATTTCTTTGGTCAATTTTAATTTGATTAGGGCTTGGCAGCCTTGTATTTTCCGACTCCGTTTTTATATTTCGTTCGGTAAATTAATTTCCCGCAAATTAAATTAGATTTAATTTCACTAAAATATAATTATGGTAATTTTATTTTAAGGAAATTAATTTAATAAAATATTTATTTTGTCCGGAACAAATTAAAATTAATGGTTATGTGAATTAATTGGATTAATTCTAATTATTATATTAATTTTTGTTGATTACATCAATATTTAGATTAATCATTTTTACCATTTATTTAATGTAATTGTTGCATTAATTTTGAACGGGGATGTAGTTCATGGACCTAGTTTTGAACCATTTGTTTTCTTCGATTGGGTTGTAAAGTCCATTTTAAGCCTATTTATTTTACTAGAAAATTTGTATAGGATGCATTTTTTCAAATGTAAAATTTATATGTAATGACGAAGACCGGAGGAAGATCCGCTCGAGAAGACGAAGATTCAAGCCCGAAGACATGTAATTAAATTACGATGTTTTTGTTCTAGGAACGATCCATGAACTGCATGTTGTTAGTTTTAGGTTGTGTATGTTTTCATATTGTATGACAAACAAACAAACCGACAAACCGCGCTTATAAACGGATTAATGTGCAAAGTGTAACATATATCGCATTAATACTCCCACTTATAAACACTAAGTTATAAAGGTTACGAGGTTTCCGACCATCCGTCAAACTCATGGAAAATTGAAATCTAAACCGCAATATTATTCTTCCGAGTATGTCGGGTAATATTTTTTGGGAAGGTTGATAAATTCCTAGAGTGCATTAGATGCCTTTAGTTGTGAAAAATCAAACCCCTATAAACCGTATGGGTTGTCGGGTAAGATTCAATTGTCAGACTAATAGGAGTTGACGGTTTAAACTTAGATAGTTCGGCGAGCCATAGAAACTGAATGGGTTGAGGGCAAGTGAACTAGGGGTAAAAGAAGATCGAATCATCCATTAGATGGGTTGGTGTTAGACACCACTTTATAAAGAATGATAAAATAGAAACCGTATGGGTTGCCCTCGATTAAACTTTGTAAAGAACTCGATCACCACTATGAAGTTAACCGTGACTTTCGGATTTCACATGGGAGTGTGCAAATGCCGATAAAATGGTGGGAGCCGAGTTATGAATAAAGAAAGTCCTTAAATTCTTTACTCGGATCATAATTAAACAATCACTTACGAATCTTAAATTATTCTCTGCAGTTAACAGAACTCTCAATATGACAATGAACCCACTCGCTATACTACTTGAAAAGAACGTCTTGACTGGTCCGAACTATTTGGACTGGCTTCGGAAGTTTAGTATTGTCCTTGTAATATTCGTACTTTCTATTTTTGGTAATTTCTATTATTAGTGTATGTTCGTTTCGGACGACTCGCTTGTTACTGTCTTGAAGTTCTGAACCTATTTTGTTCTTGGAATTTTTCCGTTTGAACGAGTTTCGAAGATGTTTTCACGTAATTTTATCTTGAATTATATCTTGTCGCATGTACGTTCGATTCTCGTAAAACTCGTTTGTTTTCATTGTTTCTTGGTTTGCATAAGTTCGTATGGTTGAGTTAGTCGTATTGAGACTTTCGATTTGTTAATCCGTCGTCGTATCGTGATTTTCGGGCACTTGGGCCATTTTTGTAATTTCCTATAAGTTAGGGAATTTCACTTTCTTTGTCGCATTACGGACTCTCCGGTGGTCGGAGTTGTATTTTCTTTCAACAGTTAGCTCCGTCATCAAGAATATTCCGTGTTTATGTTTCTGGATTCTGGCCTTGCTTTGCATTTCGATTTTCGTACTGTCTGCAGCAGTGTACGGATCTGAGCAGTATTGGACTGCTGCCTGAGTAGCGCACGCTACTCCTTGATTCCTTGCATGCGCTATCGTTGTGTGGTTAGCGTACGCTAACTTGGAGTTTGTGGCGTGTGCTAACGATTTCAGCGGACTGGGCAGAAGGTTCAGTATTTCGGTACTGAACCAGATAGCGTATGCTAATTGAGTGTTAGCGCACGCTAATTTCTAACATTAGTGCACGCTAATCTTGTTATCCTGCGTACGCTAACGGGAGGACAGAAGTCTCTGATTGCATTCCGCACCCTATTAGCGCACGCTAATTCTTGTGCGTAGCGTGCGCTAAGCCTGTTTGATATAAATAGGACAGCAACAGCCCAACTTCGTCATTTTCCATCCTTACTTCTTCTCTTCGGCCTTGGGCGATTCCAGACGAGGGTTAGGGCCTATTTCGACCAAATATCATCATCCACTAACATCCTTGCATTCGTTGCGCGAATTCTTCAAGTTCTTAACATTTTTCCGCCATCCGAATCAAGGTAAGAATCCCTGAAACCCTTGTTTTGAGATTCTGGGGAAATTTTGGGGATTTCTTGTGATTTGACTCTTTTAATCCGAATTATCATGGATTATTGCTAGACTTCAATCGTATACTTGTAATCCTTCATTTTTCTTGAGGATTTGTGGTTTTAAACTCCGATTTTTCCATTGTTCGTCACTTATACTCGACGATACCCTAATAATGTTCGACGAATTGTTCCAGCGGGTAGAACTATGATGTATTCCTATGTTTTCGTAGTATTGAGATTGGTTGTATATCGTTATTGTGTTAGGATCGGATTTGTGAAGATTATTCGGGCCAAAACCTTTCCGTTCACCGTTTTCCTTCACGTCGTGTTAATCAAGGCAAGTACATGTATTACATTTCATTATGTGTGTACGGTTTTGATGCGAATGATGTAAAATGTGTTATTGCATGGGTGTGTTATCGTTCTTCCACCCGGGGATGGCATGTGTGGCCTCTGGGGGCCGATACTAATGGGTACGGCCACGGAAGTGGACTTGGGTGCGTGTGTTGATGTTCTTCCACCCGGGGATGGTTCGACGGGACCTCTGGGGGCCGTTACTAATGGGTACGGCTGTGGAAGTGGTTTCTCACCCGGAGACGGTCCGACGGGGCCTTTGGGTGTCGATACTAATGGGTACGGCCGCGGGTTACCAATCGTGGATAGTTGTGATGTGGAAAACTCGAGGATATACTGTTTTGGTGTTAATGTGATATTCCGAAATATTGGTTTCAAATATTTTTTTCTCTCAAATGAATTGCTTGTGTCGAATCATGTATATATATATAATGTTATGTAATTGTGTACTTGCACTAGCTATTCGAATGCTAACCCCTTAAATGGGGAAAATGCGTTTTATGCATTTCAGGTACCAGAAGAGCTGAGGAGCAGGCACGGGATATGCACGCAAAGGATGGGTTGGCATGATTATGAGGCTCGAGTCTTTATTTATGTTGGGTCATTTATATTGTTTGAGTATCGGAATTTGATTGGTTTTATTTTATTCGGTTAAAGTCCCCTGTGTGGGCAATGACATGGTATCGACTTATATTTTCACGTACGTCTATTAAAACGTTTTGGCCGAGGCCACGGCCCCATTTTTTTACATTGATGATTATGTCTTTGGGATTTTTCATGTACGGAATGTGTGTCATGTGTTAGCCTGGTAGAACTCACGAGGGTTATACGGCGTGTAATGTTCCATTTGCGGGTGGGGTGTTACGGTCTAACTATGGAAATGTTGGGATACGTCTTGGGCGGACATCCCGGCTCCTGCAAGAACCCGAGCCAATTAGGAAGATGTCGATGCCCATGAGAAATGGGTAAAAGGCGACATAAGAGTCTTGTGGTACATGTTAGGCTCAATGACTAAAGAGCTTCAACATGCCCATGAAAAGATGACATCTTCGAGAGCCATCTTAGCGCACCTGGCTGAGCTCTATGGAGAGCATAGTCGAATTGCTAGATATGAGATTATTGAAGCAATTATGCGGCGTGGGATAAAGGAAGGAGAGAGGGTTGGGGACCATGTCCTCATGATGATCTCGATGATTGAGATATTAGACGCTCTTGATTTTCAGATGCATGCATCTCTCCAAACTGACCTTATCCTACAGTCACTTCCTGACTCCTTTTCCCAACTTCTCATGAACTTCAACTGCAATAAAATTTTATGTAACTTAGCTGGGCTAATGAACAAACTAACGACTGCCCAGTCTCAAATGAATACAAAGGGAACGCTTTGTTAAATTTAAATACATACATGTTGTCAAGTAGATATGACATGCCTGAACCTGGTGATTGCCCGAATGCCATTAATATACGAACTTTGTACATACTGCCTATTACTCATTGGAGGCTACAACGTAAATAATATGCAAACTTTGAGCACATTATTCCTACTACTCATTGGAGGCTACAACATAATTAATATGCAAACTTTGAGCATATAAATGTTTGGCAAGAAATAATCATATATACAAGTAACATCATGCATTAACTAAAACAAGCGTAAAATCCCCACCTCGAAATACGATGATGATCCTTGAAAATTGGGATGCGAATGCGATTAGTCACAGAACCAGTCCTCGTCTCCTAAAATAACAAGAAAAATCTAATATTGACATAGCGTCCAAAAAAATCCCTTCTTTTCACATCGTCTTCCTCCTGACTCCCTCTCTAAACTCTCTCTAAAAAAATTCCCGTCACTAAACAATTTCTTCTCGGCAGACGGCAGTACCGATTTCAAAAAGAAAAGAATTTTTCCTGGCCTCCAAACGTAAAGACACACTCACACACACTCACAATCGAAAAAAAAATGTAATGGACATGCCGTCACAGTGAGATTGACGGGCGATTGAATCTCTCCGCGAACGACGTTCTCCGGTGGATAGCGGCGGAAGCTCGCTTCACATAGTGCACACGTTCGACCGCGGTCGCATTGGGATGGGTCAGCCACTAACGAATCGATAAGCTATGGCGATGGCGAATTGTATGTGACTGAAGGTTTGGGTTAATTTGGTTCCCGAATTCGGGTTCGTCTGCTCGGGAAAGTCGAAAAGTATTAAGTTTTGGTTTACAGTGTTTATGATTCCCGTTTTTGTGATTTTTGTTGGTTTGGTTTGGAACTGAATCCGACTTTCATGGTTCCGACGAGTTAAGCAGTTTTAAGTTTCCTTGAATTCATCCAGCCGTGATTTGCGTGATGAAGAGTTCTATTGAAAATTTTGATTATAAAAATATTCGATATTAAACATGAGACTAACTAACAGTAAAAGAGTCTGAGTTACCTGATGTATTTGGTGGAAAGTGAATTATTGTGATGAGAATTGTATTTATAGATATATGTTTGAAATGTTTAAGTTGCATTAGAATTTGTGTTGGATAAGTATTGAGGAGCTTCGATAAAGTGAGAGAAGTGAGAGTACGATCGATCTGGGGGAAATAATTCTTAATTATGATTAGTGTGGTTTAATCATAGTTGGTTAATTTATAAAATATGGTTAATTATAAATGGTATAATAATAATAGTAAATGTAGAATAATAATTAATTGGTAATATTGATCATGAAATAAATCTGAAAAATGATAATGATAACAATAATAATATTAATACTTAATAAAATGGTATTAATAATATTATTATTAATAATAATAATAATAATAATATTGATAGTAGTGTTAGCATTATACTCGAATAATTAATAACACTATCATAAAATAAATAATGACCACTTAAATATATATATATATATATATATAAATAAATATATATATATATAGCCCTTAAGTTCCGGAGTGGTTTATGCTCGAGTATTCGTCACATCGTGGCTGGTCATGGGGTGCTACCGTATACCGAGACAATGTTCAGAGCTCAAGAGGTTGAAGCTAGTCAGAACTTGAGTCCTCAACCAGCTGCTAAGTCATCCTCTGGGAAGAGAGGTGATACGATATCTAATATTCCAATCGAAGAAGCTCCAATAAAAATCGACGTCCACGACGATACGCATGGCCATGCATCATTATACCTGGGAGAAAAGAATACGCGGATTGGAGTTACGTTGTTAATCGGAACAGGAGTAACGTAAAACTCAACGACGGATCGGTCCGGAAGCATGTAAACTCGGCCAAGACATGCTTGAAAGGGACCTCACTTGACTTCATATCTTTGACAAGATAATGAAGTGATTTTCCTTCCCCACCATGATAACAAACGGCCGAAACACCAAGATTTGAAGAAGACTTCCATCCTTCATGTCATTGTCCCTCATGTCATTATCACCTATATAATTCCAAAGAGGATGATATCATAATCTACACCAAATCCTCCTAGCAATCCTTGATGAGCTCGGCCGAATTGAAGAATGGAAGGAAGGATATTTGGTTTTTCTTCATGTCACCATCACTTAATAAGTCCAAGATGTCTTCATGTCTTAATCAACATAAAATCCAAGATGGTATCTCCTTGGATATTTTCGGCCGATTAGGATGTTACTAGGAAGTTTCGTTTTCTCGTTTTGTTGTATTTTCTTTCGGTTGGAAACTACTATATATAGTAGTGCTCGTTGTATTTGTAAATCATCTTGAAAGTAATAAACCTTGTATTTCTTTGAAATATACGTTGAACGAGTTCAACAAACTTTAGTTATTGTTTCGACGTGTCTCGAGATTTTAACTTGATCAATTCTCAATAGGTCTTGGGAAGAGATTACCTTTTATCGAGTTATAGGTCTAGTTCGATAAAACACATCAAAACCCGTACATCACACTACCTCACGGCCAAACACCATTCAAACTCGGCCACCCTTAGTAATTTTCAAGTGTTACTTTGATACTTGTTAAACTTCCGTTGTATTTTATACGTATTACTTACGTAATTCGTATCATAAGTGGTATCAGAGACATTTGTCTCACAGTTCTCGACGTTACTCAAGAAGATGGCATTCACCGATGAAGAAGTAGCACAACTACGTGACGTTCTTCGTGGCTTACCGGAGCCCAGAATCCAAGCACGACGAGGATACGACACCATGCATGCACCACGACATGCTGATGAATACAAGACAAGCGAACTTCCGGAGTTCGTAGGCGGCACCGATCCCGAGGTTTATTTGGAATGGGAAAGAAAAATTGAACGAATGTTTGAGTTCAAGGATCTCAATGACGAGGTACGTTGCAAGTATGCGATTCTCAAACTTGGAAAGGGAGCTTCCCTTTGGTTTGAGCGAATGAAGACACAAAGAGTTCGTGTCGGAAAAGAGAAGATACGTTCGTGGGATTCTCTAAAAAAGAAACTACGAAAAAGATATGTCCCGACTACACACAAGTTAAGCTTGTATCGAAAAATTTCTGAACTCACGCAAGGAAAGCTAAGTGTCGAGGAGTACATCGAGGAGTTTGAAAACTTATCCTTGATGGGAGAACTTGAAGAAAGCGAAGAATTGCGGATGTCCCGTTTCCTACGAGGTTTGAACAAAAATATTGCTAATTCCGTGGAACTCTACCCCTATGCCGACTTTGATACTTTATGCGGGCTTTGCATAAAGTTGGAAAATCAAAACAAAGCAAAACTTTCTAAACCCGAATTCCCATCTAAATACGGAAATACCAACTTTGGCGCGAGTTCTAGCTCGTCTCCAAAAACCGTCACCACAAGCCAACCCGTTACTACCATTCAAAAAACTCCTATCACCCCAAAAGAAACAAGCCTATCTAAAGTCCGGTGTTTCAAATGTCAAGGATTTGGACACTATCAAAGTGCTTGTCCAAATAGGAGAATTGTGACGTTACGAGAAGCCATAGCCGCCCGAGAAGAATTACTAGCCGAAGAAGAAAAAATTGGAGACGTTTTTAACTTAGAAGCTGACGAAGAAGAAGAAGAATGCGAGGCATACGATGCCCCGAACTATGACACGAACCTCGTCCTTCGCATGTTACAAACGAAGGCAGCCCCGAGTGACGAAGAACAACGAGACCAAATCTTCCACACGAAGTGTCGTGTCGGAGATAAGTGGTGTAGCTTGATCATTGACGGTGGAAGTTGTACAAACGTGGCATCAAGCGAGATGGTCTCAAAACTCGGTTTGATCACCACGGCCCATCCAAAGCCGTATGCACTCCATTGGCTCGATGATGGAAACAAGGTGAAAGTATCAAGGCAAGTAAAGGTCGGACTCACCATGGGTTCGTATGGTGATGATATTACATGCGATGTACTACCGATGGACGCATGTCACGTGTTATTAGGAAGACCTTGGTTATTTGATCGGGACGTACTACATCGAGGGAGGAGTAACGAGTATGAGTTACGTGACAAAGGTAAAAAAATTGTTCTTAAACCTATGTCACCTCAAGCTATCCGGACGATGAGTTCAAAAAAAGTCGAAGGACCGAAACTTACGATGTTTGCAAACGAGAAAGAAGTCGAACACGCCATTGACGATGGCGAACGTGTTTATTTGATGATGATCAAAGAGGTCCGAAATCTTGCCACCAAATCACACCATGAAGAAGAGATAGATGCGCTATTACACGAGTTTTCGGACGTATTTCCCGAAGACTTGCCGGTAGGATTACCACCTATCCGCGGAATTGAACACCAGATTGATCTTATACCGGGAGCTCCATTACCGAACAAAGCGGCGTATCGTTGTAATCCCGAAGAAACCAAAGAACTACAACGTCAAATTGATGAACTCATGAATCACGGATATGTCGAGAAAGTTTAAGTCCGTGTGCGGTTCCGGTTCTACTTGTGCCAAAAAAGACGGATCATGGCGAATGTGTATTGGATGAGAGCCGTGAATAACATCACCGTCAAGTATCGGTTCCCCATCCCAAGACTAGACGACATGTTGGACGAGTTACATGGCTCGGTTATATTTTCCAAAGTTGATTTACGGAGCGGATACCATCAAATCCGCATGCGAGAGGGAGACGAATGGAAAACGGCGTTTAAAACAAAGAATGGACTTTACGAATGGGTTGTGATGCCATTCGGCCTCACCAACGCCCCAAGCACTTTTATGAGGTTGATGAACGAGGTTCTCAAACCTTTCTTGGGAAAGTTTGTTGTCGTATACCTAGACGACATTTTGATCTACAGTCGATCCGTAGAGGAGCATCTCGAACATTTGCGGCACGTATTTGAAACGCTAAGGGAACAAAAACTTTATGGAAAACGGGAGAAGTGTACTTTCCTAGTCGAGAGTCTTGTCTTTCTCGGCTATGTTGTTTCGAAAGAAGGAGTTTCGGTCGACCAAGAGAAGATCGCGGCCATCAAGTCGTGGCCGACCCCAAAGACCATCACGGAGGTACGATCATTTCATGGCCTCGCTTCTTTTTACCGACGATTCATACGGGACTTTAGCACTATCTCCAGTCCGATCACGGAGTGTCTGAAAAAATGAACCTTTGCATGGAGCAGGCGGCCCAAAGGCTTTTGAAAATTTAAAGGGAAAATTATGTGAAGCACGATTTTGACGTTACCGATTTTCACAACCGTTTGAGGTGGAATGCGACGCTAGCGGAGTTGGAATCGGGCGTGCTTATTCAAAGAGGCCGTCCCATCGCCTATTTTTCGGAGAAACTAAGTGGCGCCCGAGTGAATTATTGTACTTACGATAAGGAGTTCTATGCTATCGTGAGAGCACTCGATCATTGGAGTCACTATTTACGTTCAAAACATTTCGTGTTACATTCGGATCACGAGTCGTTGAAATACATCAACGGACAAAGCAAGCTAAGCCCGAGACATGCAAAATGGGTGGAATTTCTACAATCTTTTCACTTTTCATCCAAGTACAAAGACGGGAAGAGTAATATAGTGGCGGATGCACTATCGAGACGGTATGCCTTACTGTCGATTCTAGATGCTCGTTTGTTGGGGTTCGAGACTTTGAAAAATCATTACAGCGACGATTTGGACTTCGGGGAAATTTTTAACCGTTGTAAAATAGCCCCGTACGAGGAATTTGTGTTACAGGATGGCTTTCTCTTCAAGGGGAATAAATTATGTGTGCCAAGACATACAATTCGGGAATTGCTAGTTCGGGAGGCGCACGGAGGAGGGCTAGCCGGTCACTTCGGCTCAACCAAGACTGTAGTGTGTCTAGACGGAGGAGGGCTAGACGGAGGAATTTGTGTTACAGGATGACTTTTAGAATTGCTAAAAGAACACTTCTTTTGGCCAAAGATGTATGGTGACGTAAGCACAATCGTGAGTAAATGTGTCACTTGTCACATGATGAAAAGTTCGTTCAAGTCGAGTACATACATGCCGTTGCCAATACCGTTACGACCATGGGAGGATGTCTCGATGGATTTTATTGTGGCTTTACCTCGTACTCAACGAGGCAAAGACTCGATCATGGTGGTCGTCGACCGTTTTTCGAAAATGGCTCACTTTATAGCATGCCACAAAACCGATGATGCAAGCAATGTGGCGGACTTGTACTTCCGGGAAGTAGTTCGTTTACACGGAGTTCCAAAAACTATCGTGTCGGATCGAGATTCCAAATTTCTGAGTTACTTCTGGAATACTTTATGGAGAAAAGTGGGTACTAAACTCCTATTCAGTACTTCACATCACCCACAAACCGATGGACAGACCGAGGTAACTAATCGAACCTTGGGAGCGTTATTGCGAGGATTGGTGAATAAAACACAAAAGGATTGGGACGTTAAACTTGCTCATGCGGAATTCGCATACAACCGATCACCCGGTTATGCCACGGCCCATTCACCTTTTGAAGTAGTATACGGATTAAATCCGCACTTGCCCTTGGACTTGATTCCCTTGCCGAGCAACGAGTTGGTTCACAAAGACGCCGAAGCAAAACTCAAATCAATGATGAAGTTACATGAAAAGATACGGGAACGGATTAAAGAAGTGAATGAAATATACAAACGGAAGTCGAACAAAAATAAAAAAGCGAGATTATTTGATGTTGGCGACTTAGTTTGGATACATTTGAGAAAAGAATGATTCCCAAGCAAACGGAAGAACAAATTGATGCCGAGAGCCGAAGGTCCGTACAAAATTGTGAAAAAAGTAAACGACAACGCATACAAAGTCGAACTTCCGGGCGAATACGGAGTACACGCGACATTCAACGTAGGTGATCTCTCGCCTTACCTTGACGACGATGGCATTACGGAATTGAGGTCAATTCCTCTCAAAGAAGGAGGGAATGATACGATATCTAATATTCCAATCGAAGAAGCTCCAATAAAAATCGACGTCCACGACGATACGCATGGCCATGCATCATTATACCTGGGAGAAAAGAATACGCGGATTGGAGTTACGTTGTTAATCGGAACAGGAGTAACGTAAAACTCAACGACGGATCGGTCCGGAAGCATGTAAATTCGGCCAAGACATGCTTGAAAGGGACCTCACTTGACTTCATATCTTTGACAAGATAATGAAATGATTTTCCTTCCCCACCATGATAACAAACGGCCGAAACACCAAGATTTGAAGAAGACTTCCATCCTTCATGTCATTGTCCCTCATGTCATTATCACCTATATAATTCCAAAGAGGATGATATCATAATCTACACCAAATCCACCTAGCAATCCTTGATGAGCTCGGCCGAATTGAAGAATGGAAGGAAGGATATTTGGTTTTTCTTCGTGTCACCATCACTTAATAAGTCCAAGATGTCTTCATGTCTTAATCAACATAAAATCCAAGATGGTATCTCCTTGGATATTTTCGGCCGATTAGGATGTTTCTAGGAAGTTTCGTTTTCTCGTTTTGTTGTATTTTCTTTCGGTTGGAAACTACTATATATAGTAGTGCTCGTTGTATTTGTAAATCATCTTGAAAGTAATAAACCTTGTATTTCTTTGAAATATACGTTGAACGAGTTCAACAAACTTTAGTTATTGTTTCGACGTGTCTCGAGATTTTAACTTGATCAATTCTCAATAGGTCTTGGGAAGAGATTACCTTTTATCGAGTTATAGGTCTAGTTCGATAAAACACATCAAAACCCGTACATCACACTACCTCACGGCCGAACACCATTCAAACTCGGCCACCCTTAGTAATTTTCAAGTGTTACTTTGATACTAGTTAAACTTCCGTTGTATTTTATACGTATTACTTACGTAATTCGTATCAAGAGGTTGGAATGGTAATCAATCTAAGTCGGCAGCTTCCAATAAGCATAATAAGGTAGATGAGAAATCTGGACCGGGTGCGCCGATCACTAGGCATGCATGCCCAAAGTGTGGTAAGAATCATGGCGGGGAGTGTTTGTATGTAAAGGCTGTCTGCTATAATTGCGGGAAGCCAGGTCACACAAGCCGACACTGTCCACAATCTAAGGGCAAAGGACAAGCATCAGGAGGTCAAGATCGAGTCTACTCAATGAATCAGGCTGATAATAGTCCCGACACAGTATCAGGTATGCTTATGATCTCTAATGTGCCTGCTTTCGCTTTGTTTGACACTGGTGCCACACACTCTTTTATGTCTGCAAAGTTTTATCATGCCATTGCTCATAGAAGCGTTAGAACTGTTGAGTCTCTTGAGGTTAGCTTACCATCAGGAAATACGATCCTCACTAATAGAATGATTAACGAGAGTATCAAGATAGGAGGAACATAATTTGACGCTAGTCTGTATTTGATTGACTCGATGGATTTTGACGTGATCCCTAATATGGACTGGATCGATAGACACGATGCCGATATAAGCTGCCGTGAAAAGAAGGATGGGTCATTTTGGATGTGTGTTGATTACAGGGATCTGAATCGACTAACGGTAAAGAACAAGTACCCATTACCGAGAATCGAGGATATATTCGATCAAATGAGGGGAGTCGGAACCTTTTAGAAGATCGATTTGAGGTCGGAGTACCACCAACTGAATATTAGGGAGTGTGATATTCCCAAGACAGCTTTCAGGACCTGTTATGGACACTTTGAATTTGTAGTGATGCCATTTGGTCTGAGTAATGCACCGACAATCTTTATGGATTTGATGAACAGGGTGTTCCAACCTTGCTTGGATAAATTCGTGATCGTCTTCATAGATGACATCTTGGTGTATTCTAAGGACAAGGAACAACACCAAGAGCATGTGAGGATTACATTGGAGACACTTCGCAAAGAGGAGTTGTATGCCAAGTTCAAGAAATGTGAGTTTTGGTTGAACAGAGTTGGATTCCTTGGACATGTGGTGACTTCAAAAGGAATTGAGGTAGATCCCGATAAGGTTGTAGCAGTGAGTAGTTGGGGATAGACCTGGCAAACGGGCGGGCTCGGCCCAAACGGGCCGGGCATAAAACGGGCGGGCTTTTTTTGGACCGGGCCAAAAAGTCCCGTTTTTTTCTGGGCCAAAATTATTAGGCCCGTGGCCCGCCCCGGCCCGCGGGCCTCGACTTTTTTTTTTTGAAAATATTAATTCTGAAATAAATATACAAATATTTTTCAATCCTTAATTATTATATTATTCACTATACTATCACAATCAGATAAATAAATATATAATTATTTTTATTTGATAATTACATTATTTACTACACTACCACAATCAAAAGACAAATATACAAATATTTTTATTTGGTCATCATATCATTTATCACGACTACTTTCTTATAAAATCATAAAATAATATTATTATTATTGATATGAGATACTACAAAATAATCACAAAGTCCCATAAAAAATAAAATTACATCAATAATTAATATATAGATGTATTATAATCTAACAAACAAGGAAAAAAATTTAAATATTATAATTACACATAACATAAATTTAAAAAAAAAAAAAAACTGGGTCAGGCGGGCCGTCCGCGGGCTGGGCCTCCACGGGCGGGCCAAATCTGGGCCGGGCCAAAAAGGCCCGATTTTTGTTTGGGCTAATAATATGCGATGATGCATGCCGCCCAAAACGGCGGGGTGGCCCCACGGGCACAGGCCTATTTTAGGGTCTAGTTGGGGAGTACCCAAGAATGCGAGCGAAGTTCGCAGCTTTCTGGGCTTAGCTGGCAATTATAGAAGATTTATCGAAGGATTTTCTAAAATCGCCACTCCTATGACCCAATTAACCAGGAAAGGCGTGAGGTTTGAATGGAGTGAGAGGTGCGAGGAAAGTTTTCAAGAGTTGAAAAGGAGACTAACCTCGGCACCAGTATTAACGATTCCTGATCCGATGGAAGACTTTGTTATTTACAGTGATGCCTCAACGCAGGGTTTGGGTTGTGTTTTGATGCAACATGGTAAAGTAGTAGCCTATGCATCGAGACAGCTTAAACCACATGAGTTAAAGTATCCAACGCATGATCTGGAGTTGGCTGCTGTACTACATGCGCTGAAGATTTGGTGCCACTATCTCTACAGAGGGAAGTGCGAGATATACACAAACCATAAAAGTCTGAAGTATCTTTTCACACAGAAGGATCTTAATATAAGGCAAAGGGTATGGTTAGAATTGGTGAAGTACTATGATTGTACCATCCATTACCATCCGGGTAAGGCTAATGTGGTAGCTGATGCCTTGAGTCAGAAGACTAGAGGCGAGTTAGCTTGCTTGACCAATCAGGAGAGTTTGAAAAAGGAGTTCTCCCAATTGAGGATTGAGGTAGTTGAGTCTTCAAAACGTTCGAAAGCAATCCTATTATCTTTGGTCTTGCAACTAAACTTGAGGGATAAGATTAAGGAGGCTCAACCACGTGATAAGTTCTTGTGCAAGATGAACGATCGAGCACAAGATGGGAGTTTTGAGAAATTTGTCGTTGCCGCAGACGACTTTTTGACTTACGATGGTAGGTTGTGTATTTCTATGGATCTATCCCTTAGGAGGAAAATCCTTGAAGAAGCTCATAATGTACCATACTTCGCTCACTCGGGAGGTACAAAGATGTACCACGACCTGAAAAAGTTCTTTTGGTGGAGAGGAATGAAACGGGATATTGGTGTATTTGTGGAGAGGTGTATGATATGTCAACAGGTGAAGGCAGAACACCAATGGCCAGGAGGTTTACTTCAACTGTTGGAAATCCCATAATGGAAATGGGAGCATATCACAATGGATTTCGTGGTTGGTCTGTCACGAACCGTGAGGAAGAACGATGCTATCTGGGTGATAGTAAATCGTTTGGCTAAGTCATCTCATTTTCTACCTGTGAGGATGACTTACAAAATGGAACAATATGCAAGGATTTATATTCGGGAGATTGTGAGGTTACATGGTGTTCTAGTGTCGATCGTCTCGGATAGAGATCCGCGATTTACGTCGAAATTTTGGAAGAGTCTTCAGAGTGCGTTGGGCACTAAGTTGAATTTCAGTACTGCATATCATCCGCAGACCGATGGTCAATCTGAACGGACTATCAAAACACTCGAAGATTTGTTGAGGACGTGTGTTCTTGATACTGGTGAGAATTGGGAGAATATTTTGCCTTTAGTAGAGTTCGCTTATAACAATAGCTACCAAGCGACTATACAAATGGCCCCGTATGAGGCTCTATACGGAAGGAAATGTCGATCGCTCCTTTATTGGAGTGAGGTTGGAGAAGGAAAGATTTTAGGTCCAGAATTGATCGAGCAGACTGTAGAGAAGATAGCCGAGATCAGAAGTAGGATTAAGACCGCCCAGGATCGACAGAAGTCTTACGCTGATAAACGAAGGAAAGATATCCAATTTGAGATTGGAGAAAAAGTGTTCTTGAAGGTAGCGCCGATGAAAGGAGTGATATGATTCGGTAAAAAGGGAAAGCTACAGCTTCGTTATATCGGACCTTTTGAGATTTTGGGTCATGTTGGTGATCTTGCTTATAGTTTGGCATTGCCGTTGGAGTTATCGGGGGTGCACAACCTATTTCACGTCTCCATGCTGAGAAAATACGTACATGATCCTGGTCATGTATGCAATTTCAAAGAGTTGCACGTAGCCAAAAACCTGACTTATGAGGAGGTACCAATAACTGTTTTGGAGCGTAAGGTATATCGGTTACGAAACAAAGAGGTTAAATTGGTGAAAGTTCAGTGGAGCCGTCATGGACCGAACGAAGCGATGTTGGGAATGTGAAAAAGAGATCCGTTCTAAGTATCTGATGTTCGGCATTGAAGGTACATGATTTAATTTTCGAGGACGAAAATTCATTTAAGAGGGGTAGGTTGTAACGCCTCAATTTTCGAGCATGTATTTAATTTATAATTTATAGAAAGCGCATGAATGATTTTAAATGTCCAACAATTTATTTACGAATTTTATTTCCATTTATTAAATAAGGTCAAAATTTTCCTTATTCGCATATCATGATTGTAATTTACGCTCCAGGCACGAGTCCAAGTTCTCATATTATAATGGCCCGAGTCATTTCGTCATATATTCAGTATCCACCATGTGCTCCACAAAGAAGCTGATTTGGTTGAATTTTCTCTCGTATTCTTCAACCGATAAGCTCCCTTGCTCAAGGTTCCAGAAATCTCTCTCCATATTCTCTCGGTAGTGCTGTGGATAGTGCTGTTCCATCACTAGTTCCTTGAACCGGTCCCAAGTTAATGCAGCACGCTCGGCTGCCGGCCTCAAATGCCAATAGTTCATCCACCAGCGTCCAGCATCCTCTACCATTTGATACTGGGCGCAAAGAATCTTTTGCGCATCGGTGCACCCAATGATCTCAAGGGTACGATCCAATGACATCAACCATTCGTCGACAAAAGCTGGTCCTTCTCGACCATTGAATGATGGTGGTATGAAACGTCGGAACTGCTGCACAACTTGTGCTTGGGTAAGAGCTGGCTCATTATTATTGTGGTTATCTTGACCTCCGTTACCATCACCACCAGCTCCAGCATTGGCATTCTAACCTCCAAGATTATCAGAACCTCGGTTAGCTGGGCGTCCACGTCCACGAGTTGCCATGGTCCTCGAGTACATTATAGTCAATAACTTCTCATGAATCTCCTCATAAAGGATCGAAATAAAAATTTACATCGCGTCTAAGGGTTAACTGCTCCCAATAGACGTTCTAGTAGTGCTATACTAACGCATCTACATGTTTATAAATTTATACGAAAGCACATACATGTCCAACATTTATTATGAATCTCAATAGCATATCATCTCTAAAATATAAACATGGTATTGCAACATGATTCAAAAATGAGTTGAATCTCATAACCGTAAAACTTTGTTATGATTACAACATAAACATAACTTGAAATGTGTACCTTGGAGTTGACGTGGAGCGGCGACGGTGGCTGATAATAATCATAGATGCCATTAAAGTTTTAACTATTTGCGAAAAAAAGGAAAATTTAGTTTGAAAAAAAAATTATTTTAACGAGTCTACAGAACCGTAAACCCATCGGATACCACTTATGTGGCGACCACTTTTCAAAATATCTTTTTAAAATAATTTCAAGGGAGATTAAACATCCCAAAAAAATATAATTGAATAATTGCAGTGGAAATTGAAATAAGGTCATCCATTTCGCAAGTAAATAAAAATAAATTCTCAATATTTCAAATACCCATAATATTCAACATGACATTGAAACTAAAGTTAAAACTTTAAATGAACGAAATAAATAAAAAAAGCTGATAAATATTATTATCACGCCACGCCTTTGCCCGCCATGCCAGACTCCTCAACCTGAAAGATTTAAATAATGGGGTGAGCTTTCAACTCGCTCAATGAGGAGGGAACGCTTTGTTAAATTTAAATACATACATGTTGTCAAGTAGATATGACGTATGCGAACACAGTGATTGCTAGAGGGCCATTAATATGCGAACTTTGTGCATTATGCCTACTACTCTTTGGAGGCTACATCGTAAATAATATGCAAACTTTGAGCACAATATGCCTACTACTCATTGGAGGCTGACGTAAATAATATCAAACTTTGAGCGCATTATTCCTACTACTCATCGGAGGCTACATAATTAATATCAAACTTTGAGCATATAAATGTTTGGTAAGAAACAAGCATATATACAAGTAACATCATGCATTAAATAAAGCAAGCGTAAAATCCACCTCGAAATACGATGATGATCCTTGAAAATTGGGATGCGAATGCGGTTAGTCACAGAACCAGTCCTTATCTCCTAAAATAACAATAAAATTCTAATATTAACAAAGCGTACAAAATAAATTAATATAATTTATTGAATTTATATATTGTGTAAAAGAGATCTAATTTTAAATATTAAATATTGGCTGGGATCAAATTAAAAGAATCGAGAAAACTGAGGACTGAAATTGAGGTTTTAAAGTTGACTGGGGTCAAATTGAATAACTAGAAAAAGAGTTGGGTGAGATTGGAGAAGTCCAGAAATCTGGGGGTTAAATATAACCCTAAAATTTCTCGGGTATAAAAACCCTCAAACCTAACCTATCGGCTGACACCTCTCGCTATCCCTTCTTCTCACATCGTCTTCCTCCTGACTCCCTCTCTAAACTCTCTCTAAAAAATTCCCTTCACTAAACAATTTCTTCTCGGCAGTACCGATTTCGAAAAGAAAAGAATTCTTCCTGGCCTGCAAAACGGAAAGACACACTCACACACACTCACAACCGAAAACAAAAATGTAATGGACATGCCGTCACAGTGAGATTGACGGGCGATTCCTGGCAGCGGCGGTTGAAGCTCTCCGCGAACAACGTTCTTCGGTGGATAGCGGCGGAAGCCCGCTTCAGATGGTGTACACGTTCGACCGCGGTCGCATTGGGATGGGTCAGCCACTGACGAATCGAGAAGCTATGGCGACGGCGAATCGTATGTGACTGAAGGTTTGGGTTAATTTGGTTCCCGAATTCGGGTTCGTCTGCTCGGGAAAATTGAAAAGTATTAAGTTTTGGTTTACAGTGTTTATGATTCCCGTTTTTGTGATTTTTGTTGGTTTGGTTTGGAACTGAACCCGACTTTGATGGGTTCCGATGAGTTAAGCAGTTTTAAGTTTCCTTGAATTCATCCAGCCGTGATTTGGGGGATGAAGAGTTCTATTGAAAATTTTGATTATAAAAATATTCGATATTAAACATGAGACTAAGGGGCTGTTTATCAAATTTATGCATGCAGGTAAATTGTGTATGCATCTTGTTAAATTTATGCATGCAGGTAAATTGATCTTTGTTGTTTCTTTTTAAATCCGAATAAACTGTCTGAATAATAGAAATGACCGATTTACCTCTGAATATGAATTATAAATTGTTTTATAAATTGTTGTTTATTTTTTAAGTAATATAAATGATATAATCCAAAAATCAAACATAAATTCATAAAGTATTTAAAAATTCAATTTCAAACACAAAAAGTCGAGTTGATTACAAAGTAATAAATTCAAATTGAAGTAGATAAATTTAAATATTATTGAAAAATCAAGTTTGACTCATCTTCTAGATATATATTATTTAAATTTAAACAAAATATTATATATAAATGATTCAATTTTGTATGTAAGTAATATATAAAATATTTAATAATTTACAATATATATTTATATATAGAAATATATTTTAAATATATAATAACATATATAATAAATATTATACATATGAATAAATGTTAATATATAAGTAATATATAATATTTATTTATATATTCATAATATATATGATATTTTGTAGATATAAAAGTTTATTTATACAATAATATATAGTAACAAATATTATATATAAATTAATAATGTATATTATTTATATATGAATAATATATATTACATTCATTTATATTAAGACTTAAATTTTTATATTGTATATATAAATGAGTATATATAATGGGAACAGGAGTCATTTTTTGTCCTAAATTATTTATATTGTATATATAAATGTGTGGTTTTCAATTAGGGGTAGGGGAGTCATTTTTTTGTCTTAATGGGGACAACACCTCTTTTCATGCTTAACGAATAAGCCATTTTTGTCTTCCCGGATAAGCCATTAAGCCACAAGTAAACACCTCCAAACGTCTGAGCGAATAAGACATTTTACCCATTAAGTCACAAGTAAATAGCCCCTAACTAACAGTTCGAGTTACCTGATGTATTTGGTGGAAAGTGAATTATTGTGATGAGAATTGTATTTATAGATATAGGTTTGAAGTGTTTAAGTTGCATTAGAATTTATGTTGTATAAGTATTGAGGAGATTTGATAAAATGGGAGAAGTAAGAGTAAGATCGATCTGGGGAAAGAATTCTTAATTATGATTAGTGTGGTTTAATCATAATTGGTTAATTTATAATATGTGGTTAATTATAAGTGGTATAATAATAATAATAGTAAATGTATAATAATAATTAATCGGTAATATTGATCATGAAATAAATCTGAAAGATGATAATGATAACAATAATAATAATATTAATACTTAATAAAATGGTATAATAATATTAATAATAAAAATAATAACATTATTGATAGTAGTGTTAGCATTATACTTGAATAATTAATAACACTATCATAAAATAAATAATGACTACTTGAATATATATATGACGAAATGACTCGAGTCTGGAGCGTAAACTACAATCATGATATGCGAATAAGGAAAATTTTGACCTTATTTAATAAATAGAAATAAAATTTGTAAATAAATTGTTGGACATTTAAAATCATTCATGCGCTTTCTATAAATTATAAATTAAATGCATGCTCAAAAATCGGGGCGTTACACTTTTGATATTGGATCTCTTATGTTGGATTTAGAATTTGGTTTTATTCGTACTTTAGATGATGTACTTGTTTTGCTGAAGGGGCACAAGAATATTGTATCAATTCCAGTCATGGGCCGAAAGGGATTTTACTTCTTTATTGAAGATGGGTCTTGTCGTATTTATTTCAGAAATAAATTAGTTGGTACTGCTACATTATTAAATGGTTTATACCATTTAAATCTAAAGAATAAAACAACTGTGAACACTATAACTAGGAAGCGTGGTAGGGATGAACAAACCAAGCACTTAAATGACATCTTAAACTTGGTCATGGTTCATAAAATGGAAAAAGATGGGCTTACGGGTCTATTGGGATCAGATTCCTATCCAACTTGTGAATCTTGCCTTCAAGGCAAAATGACTAAGTTACCCTTCGCAGGAACTTTTGAAAGAGCTGCTGAAAACTTGGATTGATCCATACCAACGTCTTTAGCCGACGACTGTCGTCGGCTAAAGTCCGTAGCATTTATAGTTTAGCCGACAACGGCCGTCGGCTAAAGTGTAGATATTATAATTTTTATTAAATATATTTATAATTAAATTTATATATAAAATTTCATTATATAAAAATTGAATAAATATGTACAAATGTATAATCATTATATATATATATATTGATAAATATATATTTATAATCAAATTCAAAGAACTTAAAATATTAATATATGTATAAATATATTTTTAGAATTTAGTTTAGTCGACGACAGCCGTCGGCTAAAGTCTGTAAAAATTATTATTAAATATATAGATATCTTAATTTTGTATTAAATATATCTATATTATTATAATAAACTGTATAAGTATATATATATTATTATATAAAAAATGTATAAATATATACAATATATAATCATTATATATATATTTATAAATATATTATTTATAATTAAAGTCAAAGAATATTAAATATTAGTATATGTATAAATATAAAAAAAGTTTTTAAATGTACGAATGATAAACATGACCCAGTGGTGAAATGCCATGTCACTTATATAAATGGCCCGGGTTCGAACCCCGGCTGTCACTGGGTCATGTTTTTTTTTTTGGAATTAGTTTAGCCGACGACTGCCGTCGGCTAAAGTGACATGGCCCGTGTCAAATGACACCGCCCGTGTCGAAGTGTTCTAAATTTCCAAAAGGTTTCTGGACATGTAACCCAATCGAGTCATTCGACACGGTCGAGTCGAAACAGTTTAGCCGGCGACAGTCGTCGGCTAAAGTCCGAAGCATTTAGAGTTTAGATGACGACGACTGTCGTCGGCTAAAGTCCGAAGCATTTAGAGTTTAGATGACGACGACTGTCTCGTCGGCTAAAGTGCCCTTACATATAAAAAACGGGACTGATTGTTATTTTTTTCTTTCTTCACTTCAATTACTTCTTCATGCAGGAACCCTACCGCCGAAGAAGGCGAAGCCGACCGCCGCCCCAGCACCGACCGCCGCACCCAGCAATGAAGCCGTCGTCCGTGGTCCGTCGTTTCGCCTTCCACCTTCAGCCGTGTTTTCGCCTTCAGCCGTCCATCATCAGTCGTGAGCTTCGCCCGTTTTCCGTCGTTTCGCCTTCCACCATCCGCCAGACTGGACGAAACTTCTTTTTAGGGAGAGAGGATGTAATACCCGAGATTTCTGATGTGTATTTGAACCTTGTGATATTGTATTTGTTGCATTTTGATCTGAGTATTATTCTTCGTATTTCATGATCCCGTGTTGTTGAGCATATGATTTCATGAAGGTGTTCAAAATGGTGATTTTTGCACATGTAGCGCACGCTATCGACTAAGCGTAGCGTATGCTAATTTGGGTTCGTAGCGCACGTTGTGCATGAACATTAGCGCGCGATATACGTAGTCAACATGATTAAGACAGGGTGGTAGGTGAGACTGGTTGCGGATCTTGGTTGGGACATGCCGGGATGAACCTGGACGGCTTTTGGAAAAAGCCGAGTCAACGCTGTTTAGCGCACGCTACTGGTATGAGGATAGCGCACGCTAAATGTTGAGTACAGTGAGGTCAGTAAGCTTCGTATGGCCGTTAGCGCTCGCTATGGATATAGACTAGCGCGCGCTAATAACTATTTCCTTTATATAGGACAACACCCTTTTTCATTTTTTTAGATTTTCTTCACTTCCCAAACTCGATTTCTGAGACTTAGAGAGTTACTCTGTCCATCCTAAACCTCTCATATCAACATCCTAGCACGAGTTTGAAGATTTTAGATCATTGGAGATTGGTGTTCAAGCTCTCGGTGTTGGATTTTCTTCAAGTTCCTCCTTGTTCTTCACTACTTTGAGGTAGGTGATTCTTCACCAATTGAAGTAGTATTCTTAAGGATGTTTTGATCATGATTTGAGATTATCTAGTCAGTTAAATTCGTACGTAGTCGAACATCATGTTGTTAGAAGGATATTTTTGATGTTTCGGTACTTCTTCATCGTTTAGACCATTGAACCTTTTAGTGTTTAAACTCCGAAGCACATTCATGAAGCTACAAAACCGATTATGGCCAGTTTATGGAGATTATCAAGTTCTTATGTTTTTACATAATGGAATTATATATTTTGGGACATAGAATGGATTGAACTTAGGATATTTTCTTGAAGATCAAGTTGAATTATGGTGTTGTGATGATTATACGTATCCTTGTATCTCGGAGTCGTTTAATCCGTAAGATCATTCATAAACCGTATGAACATGATATGCATGGAGATGACCTATATTAACACTGAACATTTCATGAGTTTCATCACCATTAGATCAAGTCTACTGCCCTGTAGTGAACTGCCATGCACGGTTAGCGCACGCTAAGATATGTATATTAACGTATGCTATTGGGCATAAGTTAACGTACGCTATGTTTGGTACGTAACGTACGTTATGTCATCAGGCGAGTCAGTCGGCTGATCAGAGAGGACTGTCAGTGTAACACCCCCAAGATATTCGAGGTATATTACAGCGCCGTGAATCCCTACATGGGACCCACCAGGCTGGTCAAACATCATACTCATCGACTCACAGAACAACAGAATAACACCTCGTCATAAAGACGCCCAACAAAATAATCCACCCGGTTCAACCGGTCAACATAACACCATAATTCGACACAAACATGATAAACAACAATACAATCCAGACGAGTGAAAATTCTTAAGTACTCGAGTACTTCTATTAGTTCAAACAAAACCACAAAAGATAAAAAGATAGAAGACACTAAGACATCACTCGTGCACAATCATCACGCACGGCCGTCATCCGCATACTAGTCCAACGCCCGTTCGTCTCGATGAACCTGACCTGAAATTCATAAAACAAATTTCCCCAAAACGGGTCCCCAGAGGGGTTAGCAATTACGCTAGTACAAGTAACCAAATGAACAACTTACATCTTACACATATAGTAAATGCATGCAATCAAGAAAAGCATAGTTTCAAAACACTCATTTCCGGAAATGCCATAATCAAATCACATTTGTAAAATGCACCACAATTAACCGTCGATCCACGTCTCTGTGGACCCCTACCGAGACCCCGTCGGATCTAACCCGTAGTGGTTAAAAGCAAGCTCGTCGATCCACGTCTCTGTGGACCCCTACCGAGACCCCGTCGGATCTAACCCGTAGTGAGCATACACACACACACACCATTTCTCATACAATACTACTATGTCAAGATTGTAAGTTCATAAGGATACTTGCCTCGATTAATAGACGATGACACGAATGGAACGGAAGAATCAAGCACGACCTCGAGGAACCGACGAATGAACCTAACGATTCGAATAACATAATCACAACCACTCCTAAACGATTACGGAAATGGAATACACCCGAAAACCCGCCTACGATTCATGTATATTCGTACAAAAATAACAACAAGGGCGGACCACAACCAAACCCTCTCGATTTCGCAAAACCATGAAAATATTCCATGAATCCGTAGGAAAACTAATTATACCAACAAGATTAATCATATTCGTCATGAATCCACCAACAAAACGGAACGGATTGGAAGAAAATCCCAAAACCCCCAAATTATCCAAAAGTAGGGTTCTAAGAGATTTACCGTGGATTAGGATGAAAGATTCGTGTTGATGTTGTTATAATACTCCAAGAACTCAAGAAAGATGTTGGATGAGATGATTAGAGGAAGAAATCGCCAAGAAAATCGCCCCGGAATCGCCTTCGCCGCGGAGAGAGGAAGAAATGAGAAATTATGTTTATCTCGGTCAACTCCCTGGTTTATATAGCCAGGGAGTGTTAACGCGCGCTAATCCTCAAGGTTAGCGTGCGCTAACGGGATGAAAATACAGACCAAACAATTGGCGTCCCAGTCCAGTAGCCAGATTTCTGGCCGTTAGCCTGCGCTACTCTAAACGTAGCGTGCGCTAATAACCTCTCGGTAGCGCGCGCTATCGACCAATAGCGTGCGCTACCTAGACATCAGCCAAGTCCAGAAGCTAACTGCCCAAAACTCACCTGACCCGTTAGGGTGCGCTAACGTACAAATGTAGCGTGCGCTACCTGGCGCCTGACCGAGTTCGATAGTAAAGCATCGATCTTGGACACTCACGCTAGCGCACGTTACAGAAATCTCGGCGTCGCTAGCCAGGCATTAGCGTGCGCTAGACTATGTAGCGTACGCTAATCCGCCAGTCCAGAGGGTTGGAAACAGCACTGCCACTCCCAGGGCTAATTCGCTAGCGCGCGCTACGAAGTAAACGTAGCGTACGCTACTAAGGGACCTCTAGCGTGCGCTATGCAGGAAATTTAGCGTGCGCTAGATACAGAATATAAACGGCCCAAAACACCGGGATATGAACGAAACGTTAAACAGAACATCTCAAGATGCATCGAAACATGGAATGGATCCACGGCAACCCCGAATAGCGGTTTCGTACAACGATAACGAGAATCAGATCAATAGATGACGGGAAAGATACACTGAAAGATACACGAGGGTCACTACAACCGAGAAATACACCGAAAAATGAAGATACAAGAGAAAGAAAAATGCGGATATTACATTCTACCCCTCTAAAAATAAGTTTCGTCCCGAAACTTAAGAAACAAACAACTCAGGGTAGCTAGCACGCATGCTATCCTCGGTCTCCCAAGTTGCCTCCTCGACACCGTGTCTCGACCACTGCACTTTGACCAAAGGGATGGTCTTATGCCTCAGTCGTTTCTCACGATGCTCCAAAATCTTCAAAGGACGCTCCTCGAAAGTAATATCCTCGGCGACATCAATCTCACCATAATCGATGACGTGACTAGGATCCGGGACATATTTCCTCAACTGGGAAACATGAAAAACGCTATGAACATGACTCAAGACTGGAGGTAACGCCAAACGGTATGCCAACTCACCGACTCGCTCGAGAATCTCAAAGGGTCCAATAAATCTCGGACTCAACTTCCCCTTCTTCCCGAAACAAAAAACTCCCTTCATCGGCGACACCTTAAGCAAAACGTGGTCTCCCACCTCGAATTCCAAAGGTCGACGACGGACATCGGCATACGACTTCTATCGACTCTGGGCAGTCAACATCCGTTCCCGAATCAATTCTATCTTCCGCCTCGTCTCTAAAACGACATCTGGCTCGGTCCCGACCAAATCGGACGTCTCATTCCAACAAATTTGTGATCGACATCGCCTCCCATAAAGTGCCTCATACGGTGCCATCCGAATCGACGCGTGCCAACTGTTGTTGTACGTGAATTCGATCAATGGCAAATGTTCCTCCCAATCGCTACTCCAATCGAGGGCACAAGCACGCAATATATCTTCGAATGTCTGGATAGTGCGTTCCGACTGTCCATCTGACTGGGGATGAAAAGAGGTACTCAAATGCAAACGGGTACCCAACGCCTTATGCACTGCCTGCCAAAAGTGCGATACGAAACGACCATCACGATCCGAAACAATAGACTTCGGAGTACCGTGAAGTCTCACAATCTGCGCGATAAACACACGAGCCAACTTCTCCGGGCCCCAAGTGTCCTTGATGCCCAGAAAATGTGCCGACTTGGTCAGACGATCAACAATCACCCATACCATATTCATGCCCGACCTCGATCTCGGCAAACTCGTAACGAAATCCATCGATATATCTTCCCATTTCCATTCCGGAACGGGAAGTGACTGCAATAACCCAGCCGGTCGCTGATGCTCGATTTTGACCTGTTGACAAGTCAAAGATCTCGCTACAAACTGTGCGACCTCCTCCTTCATATCGTTCCACCAGAAATTCCTCCTCAGGTCCTTGTACATCTTACTCGAACCAGGATGAACAGAATAAGGTGTAGTATGGGCCTCACGCAAAATACTCTGTCGCAACTCTGGGTCGTTCGGCACACAAAGCCGACTCTGGAACCTCAAAACACCATCCTCGTGAATCAAAAACCCAGGAGACTTTCCCTTAAGAACGTTCTCTCGGATTTGAGTAATCATCGGATCCTCTAACTGCTTCAGCTTAATTTCATCGATCAAAGATGACGAAATCTCTAAAGCACAAAGTTGCCCGATAGCTCCAGCCAACAAAACCTCAACATCTAACTCGATCAAAGCCCTCCGAAGCTCAGACTGAGATGTAAGGATCTCAAGCATTCGCAACGCCACCGGTTTCCGACTCAAGGCGTCAGCCACGACGTTCGCCTTGCCCGGATGATAAAGGATTTCGAGGTCATAATCCTTAATCAGCTCTAACCACCTCCCCTGCCTCATATTCAACTCCCGCTGAATAAATATGTATTTCAGACTTTTATGATCGGTAAAAATCTGACATGCAGAGCCGAAAAGATAGTGACGCCAAATCTTTAGCGCAAAAACAACTGCCGCTAACTCCAAATCATGTGTAGGGTAGTTAAGCTCATACGGCCTCAGCTGTCTCGATGCATAAGCAATGGTCTTGCCGTGCTGCATCAACACGCACCCAAGACCCTGTCCCGAAGCATCGCTATAAACAGCAAAACCCTCGTTGCCACATGGCAATGCTAAAACCGGGGCTGAAGTCAAACGCTTCTTCAATTCGTCAAAACTCGACTGCCTCTCGTCATTCCAGACGAATTTCTCGGATTTCTGGAGCAACTGCGTAAGTGGCCGAGCTAGTTTTGAGAAGCACTCGACGAACCTACGGTAGTAGCCAGCCAAACCCAAGAAACTACGGACCTCCTTCACATTTGTGGGCGGTGCCCAATCCAACACTGCCTCAATTTTCTGCGGATCCACACGAACCCCCTCGGCTGAAATCACGTGACCTAAAAACATCACTTCCTTCAGCTAGAACTCACATTTCGAGAACTTCGCATAGAGTTGCTCGGTCCTCAAAATGTCTAACACTATCCGCAAATGTTGGGCATGCTCTTCCTCGTTCCTCGAATAAATAAGAATATCGTCAATGAAAACGATGACACACTTATCCAAAAACTCGATAAATATTTTGTTCATCAACTGCATGAACACCGCCGGCGCATTAGTTAACCCGAAAGGCATAACTACAAACTCATAATGTCCGTATCTCGTCCGAAAAGCTGTTTTCGGTACGTCGGACTCTCACCCGAAGCTGATAGTACCCCGATTTCAAATCGATCTTCGAGAATACCGCAGCTCCCTGCAACTGATCGAACAAGTCATCAATTCTCGGCAAGGGATACTTGTTCTTGATGGTCACCTTGTTTAGTTCGCGAGACAAACAGGACCGGTGCGCCCCAAGGCGAGGCGCTCGGTCGAATATACCCCGACTCAAGAAGCTCGCTCAACTGCTTCTTTAATTCTGTCATCTCTGAAGGTGCCATACGATACGGCGCCTTAGAAACCGGAGCCGCGCCCGACTCTATCTCTATAGCAAACTCGACCTCACGATCCGGTGGCAATCCCGGTAACTCGTCAGGAAATACATCAGGAAACTCACTAACGATTGGAATCGAAGACAGCTCGACTCCACTACTCTCTGCCTTCAAGGCGTAGCACCAATAACCAGTACACCCCTTTCGCAGGAGTCTCATTGCCTTCAAGGCATTAATAACGAACTTCTGGTTTCCCCTCTTTTGCCCCGCGAAAGAGTGCTCGGTGCCGTCCTCGGCTAACATAGTGATGATTCTCGTGCGGTAGTTCATGATCGCACCATGCCGCTCGAGCCAATCATCCCCAAGAATCAAATCCTCACCCTCGATACCCACAAAAATAAGATTAGAGGGCCAAGCCCTCTCACAAATAAGCACAGAACAGTCTCGAACCTCCTGATCACCAACGATCCTATCACCGCTAGGAAGCTTAACGATGAAGGGTTCACAAGGCATCAAACAGTCGAGACTCAAACGGTGCACACACTCGAGAGATATGAACGAATGCGTAGCACCCGAATCGAAAAGCACACTGACAGGATGAGAAAGAATATGAACGGTACCTGTCGCCACAGTAGCTGCTGGGTCATCGGCTTTCCGCATCTCATAAACCCGCGGATGGGCGGAGCCGACACTAGAAGCTCCCCCTGCGCGGTCGACCCGACCCCTCCCTCGACCGGCACTCGGTGGGGACCGAAAAGCAAACGATCCTTGATTCACGCTTGGTTCCCTAGGCGCTGAGTGGAAGCCGGGCACCAAGAATTCTCTCCTCTCGGCCTGACGACCTTGTGGCGGTGGCCCTGCGATTACACGTCAATAAAGGGCTCAAGCAAGTCACGGTAGCGTGGCACTGTCGGCCACAATTGAAACACTTTACATCACGGAAAGGAGCACCGGTAGTTCCACGAGGACCCCCAGTAGCTTAGTGGACCCCAGCGGGGAAGTTAGCAGATTGGGATTTCTGCTGACCCCCACCCTTGTGGCCCGAAAAGTTCCCAGCGGACTTATGTTTCTTGCTCTCGCGGGCCGCCTCGCTAGCCGTCACCGACATGTCATAAGCAAGGGCCCTACTCTGGTAATCTTTCAAGGTAGTACAGACAAGCCCCGACATATAGTCCCGAATCGACAACTTCATCCGTCTGGAAAAATGGAAAATTTTGTCGCTCTCCTCGACAACTTGGGTCTTCACATAACCCAACTCCTTGTTAAAATCAGCAATAGCTTGAGATACGGGGATATCCCGCGGTTGAGCATCATAAAAAGCATGTACCCGAGCCTGTCTGACTGGCCACGGGCAATATTCAGTCTCCATCAATTCTTGAAACTCAGCCCACGAAGCAGCATGATCTTTGGGCCCAACGGCCTCCCACCAGTCCGTAGCGTCCCCAGTGAGAAAGTACTGGGCAATAGGGACCTTACGGTCCTCGGGACAGTTGGTAGCAGTGAAGACTTTAATTATCTCCTTGATCCACCCTTCCCAGCCAATCGGGTCTGAAGCTCCCGAAAACTGAGGAGGATGCATCTTGATAACATCTTGGAGCCAACGATCCGCTCCGCCCCGATTAGCGTGGGCCTGATCCGGGTTCTGAACCGCCTGAGCTATCGCCGCCATTTGGTTCACCATTTGCTGCATAACGGCCGCAATACCAAGGTCGGCACGCTCCTGAGAAGAAGCATGGCTATGACGGTCGCCGCCCCACCGGCTGCCCCACGTCCTCGGCCGCGTCCACGACCACGTCCACGACCACGGCCTCTTCCAGCATCCATACTGGCGTTAAATAAGTAGCAAAAGCCATACGATGGTAAGTACAAGAAAAGAACAATCACAAATCGAGAATCAAAGGTGCGATACAAGGGAATAAGGAACAGAGGAAGGAAAAACTTACGGACACTGGTAGTACCGGAATCATGGCAGCGTGATGATGATGTGCAAAACAAAACACAACAAGACCCAATAAACCGACAAGCCTAGGTATCCATAACCTAGAGCTCTGATACCATTTTCTGTAACACCCCCAAGATATTCGAGGTATATTACAGCGCCGTGAATCCCTACATGGGACCCACCAGGCTGGTCAAAAAGACGCCCAACAAAATAATCCACCCAGTTCAACCGGTCAACATAACACCATAATTCGACATAAACATGATAAACAACAATACAATCCAGACGAGTGAAAATTCTTAAGTACTCGAGTACTTCTATTAGTTCAAACAAAACCACAAAAGATAAAAATATAGAAGACACTAAGACATCACTCGTGCACAATCATCATGCACGGCCGTCATCCGCATACTGGTCCAGCGCCCGTTCGTCTCGATGAACCTGACCTGAAATTCATAAAACGAATTTCCCCAAAACGGGTCCCCAGAGGGGTTAGCAATTACGCGAGTACAAGTAACCAAATGAACAACTTACATCTTACACATATAGTAAATGCATGCAATCAAGAAAAGCATAGTTCCAAAACACTCATTTCCGGAAATGCCATAATCAAATCACATTTGTAAAATGCACCACAATTAACCGTCGATCCACGTCTCTGTGGACCCCTACCGAGACCCCGTCGGATCTAACCCGTAGTGATTAAAAGCAAGCTCGTCGATCCACGTCTCTGTGGACCCCTACCGAGACCCCGTCGGATCTAACCCGTTGTGAGCATACACACACACACACACCATTTCTCATACAATACTACTATGTCAAGATTGTAAGTTCATAAGGATACTTGCCTCGATTAATAGACGATGACACGAACGGAACGGAAGAATCAAGCACGACCGCGAGGAACCGACGAATGAACCTAACGATTCGAATAACACAATCACAACCACTCCTAAACGATTACGGAAATGGAATACACCCGAAAACCCGCCTACGATTCATGTATATTCGTACAAAAATAACAACGAGGGTGGACCACAACCAAACCCTCTCGATTTCGCAAAACCATGAAAATATGCCATGAATCCGTAGGAAAACTAATTATACCAACAAGATTAATTGTATTCCTCATGAATCCACCAACAAAACGGAACGGATCGGAAGAAAATCCCAAAACCCCCAAATTATCCAAAAGTAGGGTTCTAAGAGATTTACCGTGGATTAGGATGAAAGATTCGTGTTGATGTTGTTATAATACTCCAAGAACTCAAGAAATATGTTGGATGAGATGATTGGAGGAAGAAATCGCCAAGGAAATCCCCCCGGAATCGCCTTCGCCGCGGAGAGAGGAAGAAATGAGAAATTATGTTTATCTCGGTCAACTCCCTGGTTTATATAGCCAGAGAGTGTTAGCGCGCGCTAATCCTCAAGGTTAGCGTGCGCTAACGGATGAAAATACGACCAAACAATTGGCCCCATCCGAAGAGCGATTACGGCCGTTAGCGTGCGCTACTCGAAACGTAGCGTGCGCTAATAACCTCTCGGTAGCGCGCGCTATCGACCAATAGCGTGCGCTACCTAGACATCAGCCGAGTCCAGAAGCTAACTGCCCAAAACTCACCTGACCCGTTAGCGTGCGCTAACGTACAAATGTAGCGTGCGCTACCTGGCGCCTGACCGAGTTCGGAGTAACCTGCCCAAGATCGACACTCACGCTAGCGCACGTTACAGAAATCTCGGCGCTAGCCCCCGACATTAGCGTGCGCTAGACTATGTAGCGTACGTTAATCCGCCAGTCCAGAGGGTTGGAAACAGCACTGCCACTCCCAGGGCTAATTCGCTAGCGCGCGCTACGAAGTAAACGTTGCGTGCGCTACTAAGGGACCTCTAGCGTGCGCTATGCAGGAAATTTAGCGTGCGCTAGAAACAGAATATAAACGGCCCAAAACACCGGGATATGAACGAAACGTTAAACAGAACATCTCAAGACGCATCGAAACATGGAATGGATCCACGGTAACCCCGAATAGCGGTTTCGTACAACGATAACGAGAATCAGATCAATAGATGACGGGAAAGATACACTGAAAGATACACGAGGGTCACTACAACCGAGAAATACACCGAAAAATGAAGATACAAGGGAAAGAAAAATGCGGATATTACAGTCAGTACATAGTTAGCGTACGCTAGACTTCGTCGTTTATGTACGCTAACGTATAGGCTTAACGCACGTTACGTAGAGTACGTAGCGTACTCTAAGTAGCTCAGGCAGATTACATTTTTAGAGATTTCGTCCGTAGATCGGATTGTTAGACATTTGTACGACATGAGATGAATTCTATATTATTTCTTTTGTTAAGGGCCGAGCATTGCCAACGTGTGATCGAAGGAGGCGGCCTTCGAGTGTGTTGAGATCATCGGAGTGATTAGTTCTTGCCATCCTTGAGGCAAGTATCGTAATTTGTTCATGTTGGTATTTTGAGCATGCATGTGGTTTATTCATGTTGTTGAACATGGGATTTATTTCATTGAATTGTCATGATATTCGTTATCAAGTGTTTGTATGTTCATGTTGATGGACATAGCAATTTTGCATATTTGTATGCATGATTTGTATTTGTGTATGTTGTACGATCTATGCTGAGTGCGCTGGATCGGATGTCCACCTCGTGTTGGTCCGACGGGATCATCTTGGGATCTATGCTGAGGGCGCTAGATCATTGGACGGGGTTTTCCACCTCGTGTTGGTCCGACGGGATCATCTTGGGATCTATGCTGAGGGTGCTGGATCATTGGAATACCCATACTATGTTAATGGAATCTTGTGGATTCGCATTGTTGGATTCCGGCAGCGGAAGTCCGTGATTATGTATTTTTATGCATTGTTGTTGCATATTCGATTTGTTAATATGATACTTGTACTAGCATCGTTTTGCTAACCCCTTCAGGGGTGGACATTTGTTTTGATGTTCAGGTAGCCGAGGAGTGGGAAAATAGCCACAGTACCAACGTGACGACGAAGGGGCTCAGTGATGTGTATTGTTATTGTGACTTGTCTTTTGGATTATTTCCAGTACTCGAGTACCTGTGTTTTAATAATATTATTTCGATATGGTTGTATTAATGAACTCAATGGATCAGTTGAAACCGATTTTGAATTTTGAACTTCTAGGGTACTATTGTATTATA
Organism: Orobanche coerulescens; assembly: GCA_033398695.1. Classification (NCBI taxonomy): domain Eukaryota; kingdom Viridiplantae; phylum Streptophyta; class Magnoliopsida; order Lamiales; family Orobanchaceae; genus Orobanche; species Orobanche coerulescens. Next base: position 78,648,758 of record CM065818.1, on the reverse strand, counting down.
TTTACATTTCTTTTAATTAGCCTTGTAAATCCTTACTTAAAGGGTTTACGGCGCTGTAATTATTCCGAATATATCGGGGTGTTACAGTGAGCCCTTAACGAGGCTAAACCGAATCTTTTAAAAGTTCAAATCAAATGATCAAACAAACACATAGAGACGATCACTAATTATCATATTCACAAAAACAAGAATTGTATGGACAAGGTACTTGCCTAGGAACCACGTTCGCAACAAGACGACGGATGGAATGCGGTCGAACAGCCCCGAACGCCCGAACACTATCAAGAACGCGATAGCACCGAAATTACTACGGGAAAACACCACACGAATCATCAATCACCAACGGAATTCAACATCGGAATCATCGAGCACCTATAATCCTCCGTAAGGAACAATAAAACATGATTACGATGAGAATCAAGGCCGAAAACAACGGAAATCCCAACAAACTATCAAAGGGAACTCATTCGGACATTTAATCGGACATTAAATGTTCAAGACCCTTCAAGAACAAAGAAATCAACCCTCGGGTCGAACGAACCAAAGGTACGAGTATCCAATCTGTAGAACAAGTTCAAAACAACGTTTATACAACAATTAATTGATCAAAAATGGATTGGAATCGAAATCAAAAGGAAAATCCCCAAAATCTTCAAAAATAATGGTTCAAGCCAAAATACCTTGACTCGGACGAAGAACATGGATTAGATGATGATATAATCAACAAGAATCTTCCAAAATGCCTTGGAATTGATTAGAATCGGGCAAGAACTCGATTTCCCGAGTCTCCCGTCGCCAGCCGTCACAAAAACAAGGAAAGAAGGTGAAAAATGAAGTATGGCCGAGCCAAGCCTATATATGGCCGGCAGGGTTACGGTCGTAACCGGCAGGGCCTTACGGCCGTAACCGGCATTCGTCAAAATCCGCCCAGCGCCTACCGATCGCTTACGGCCGTAACCGACAGGGCCTTACAGCCGTAACTCGGCACTTACGGCCGTACCCGGCAGGTCCTTACGGCCGTAACCGGCATTCGTCCAGCCATTTCTGCTGAGCACGTACGGCCGTAACCGGCACCTTATGGCCGTAACTCGGCCAGGCCAGGCCCTGCTCCGGCCGTGGCCACTCCGACAGCCCGGACAACCCCGAAACCCGAACCTGAATATAAACCGACGATACAGTTACGAAGTACTCGCAAAGACGAATCTAAGATCTAAGAGAACACACGATTACGACCACCCGAAGTGCCGAAATTCGACAACAGAAGTAATTACCCCAAACTTTGAGAAATTACGAAAACGGCCCAAAACGTCCGAAATACACGATACACGATCGAAACACCAAACCAAAGCTCGCAACATGAATAATAACATTAAATGAACTTACAAGAAACTCGAAACAATAGTTTCGGACGAGATTTGCAAGAATCGAACTCAAGTGCGGAAAAGTCGCTCAAGAACGCGGAACTCAACAAAACAACACCGAAACGAACTCGAATGACAAAAAGTACAGAAGTAATCATTCTCAGAATGACGATACGGTCATGAGCGAGTCATCAAAACGGACTTCCGCCGAAAAAAAGAAATTACCGGAAATCGAAATTGCGGATATTACAGAGTGATAGCAGTATTAAAATGGTTAGGATACATTTACAAGTTACAAGTCTATCCGGATAGTTAGGATATGCCTTTTGAGTCACGTAGACAAAGGCATTCGCCAAATTTTCATCAGAAGTGGCCTCGTGCGAAACTCTCGCTAACGATCGCGAACCTAAGATGTGGTGCTCCGTCAAACTCTTACGGTTAGCAGTGTTGGTTGAACTGCTTGCCTACACATAGAAACATGTAATTTTCATTTAACAAGGAGCAAAATTACCACAAGTAAATTTTATATACGTTACATATCTTTAGACAACAATAACATTACGACAATATTTAGAGCTCGATTACATATAATATAGTCCGGGTCGCTAAAATGTCCACATATCCACCTCCACTCGTACTCCCGATACTTGAACTCCTCGGGAGTAGCCTCGCGGGAATTACCCCAAGCTGACCAAAATATGTGTAGCTCATTTTTCCAAGATTTGTACCTATAACAAATATTTATAAATAATAATCAAACATTAGTCAAATATATTTGTAAAGTATTATGTAAATTTTATGTATTTATTTACCGTGATTTTGTGTTATTGTTTTATTCTTATTCATAATGTTATTCATAAATAATCTGTTTAGTGTATACAGTTGTTATTATGCAGTTAAATATTAAGATCTAAGTTTAGTGATTATGTTACATGTCATTTTATATTTGTTGTTTGTGTATGATTACATAATGTTAATGTGTTAGTTTTATTATTTTTATGTATAATTAATATTTTAATGTTTTATGTAATTCTAAGAGTGAATGTTATAATACTCATAATTACAAGTAAATTAGAGTGTTTACCATGTTTAAATTTATCAATCAAATTATCTTATATGTTTACAAGTTGTGAATATTACATTACAAATTGTTCTGTATTAAAACATTTGACAAATACATATTTTTAACAATAACTAAAATGATGCAAAAATTTCTCGAGTAATTACTCAACTACGTATTGTGAAAATTACTTACTTGATTGTTTGTACCTCATCACACCAAGTATGTAGTAGGAAAGAAGGAACCTCAAACCAAACCTACAATTAGCATATAATATATATTACTAAATTTTTTCCGTATTTAAATACACAAAGTAGCTTTCGGAATTGAGATAAACTTACTGATATAGTATTGTTCAATTCATCCTTCACACTTTGTGGCACATCCTTCCACTCAGCCCGCGGTACCGAAACTCTATTGCGTATGACAAACCCAACATTACGACAATATGCCGTACAAGCATCCGAATCCAAAATGGGTCGTCGATACTTTTCATCTACTGCTATCTTGTAACGACCATTTTTTGAAACATATGTGTCAAGTGCTAGACCCTTCGATGGGCCACAAGTCTTCTTCTTCTTTTTCGGTTCGTCTTCGGTACGACCCTCCTCATTCTCAAGCTCCGCAAGTGACACGTACAACTTCGTCTTAGATATCCGACATGTCCGCCAAATCATTTTCTCAGGCCACGCGTGGAACACATACGCCTCTATCGGGTTAATCAAGCTATATGGCCGACGGACTCCTTTCTCATCGACCCCTGGAATCGATGGTACCATAGGGGGCATAAATAGTGTCGACAGCGGACCGGAAGGCACCTCAGATGACGTGCTCGGTGTAGATCGGCCGCTCCCAGATGTAGTAGGAGGGGAGGGAATGCGGTGTATAGGAGGCATACGAGGCTGAGTCCTCTCGACAGTAGTGGAGGTCGTCCGCGACCTGGGAGTCTGATACGATAAGCGCCTCGCAATAGTATGTGCGTCATCCGCCGGATACAAGTTCCCATCCTTAAACTTCAGTCCACTATTCTCAACAAGCCCACGTATGCGAGCACTACTCTGATCCAAATATTTACCGACAGGATCCGCACGATTGGAAGCTGCGGAACTATCTCCCGACTCTGGAGTCTTCAATTTTTTCTTACCACTAGTCTCTTAATTTTATCCATTTAACCTGTACAAATTCAAAAACAAAAATCAATTATTTTTATACATAAACCCTAAATAGAAACCCTAGGGATTAAGAAAATCAGTAAAACATTATAAACCCTAAACAGAAATCAGTTCTTATACATAAACCCTAAAACCCTATTTTCAGTTCTTATACATAAACCCTAAAATTTCCTTCATTTTATGATTTTCTACGGCCGCAATAAGGTAATCTCAATTTGAATGACCTTATTACAACCGAAGGCAATGTCAATTTCCTTAGGTTTACAATCTTTGCAGGTTTCAATTTTCTTAATTTGTCACAACCCAGATTAGTCTAGAAATCTCAAAATTCAAACCTAAATCTTTCAGTCCTAATCGGACGAAACAAATAAATACCTGCAAAATTCCTACATGACAAATACAAGCTAAATTGCAAGGAAGCAATACAGAAATGTATTTAAAAATTCTTCGCTTGATTTCGTTCTTTAAAAAATTTACAAGCCGATAAAAGATGACAAGGAAAAAACTATCTTTATAAATCATAAATATTCTAAATTACAGTTTATTTACATTTTACACTCGAAAAAAGCCCAATATGTAATCGGACAATCACCATTTTTCTAACTATGAACAAACTGAAGTTCAATTTTTTTTCGAAGCAACTGATTTCGGACTAACCGTCCATCTGAGGATGATAAGCCGTGCTAAAGTTCAGTTCGGTTCCCAAAGCCCCGTGAACTGCTTTCCAAAAATGCGATACGAAGCGACCATTTCGATCCGAAATAATGGTCTTCGGCGTCCCATGCAATCTAACTATCTCTGCAATAAATACTCGTGCCAATTTCTCAGGTCCCCACGTGTCTTTAATTCCTAGGAAATGAGCTGACTTGGTCAGTCGATCAACTACAACCCAAATCATGTTCATTCCCGCCTTGGTCCTTGGCATACTGGTGATGAAGTCCATCGAGATATCCTCCCACTTCCACTCAGGGATCGGAAGTGGCTTCAACATTCCGGCAGGCCGCTGATGTTCAATCTTAACCTGCTGACAAGTCAAACACTTCGAAACGTATTCTGCTACGTCCTTCTTCATATTTCCCCACCAGAAGTTTTGTTTTAGATCCTTATACATCTTACTGCTACCCGGGTGAATAGAATAGGGCGCGCTGTGAGCTTCCTTCAGAATTGTCTGTCTCAAAATATCATCATCGGGAACGCAAAGCCGACTCTGAAATCTCAGAACTCCATCATCTTGTATCACGAATCCTGGGGCCATTCCTTTCTTTACTTCGTCACATAACCTAAGAATCAGAGAATCGTTCAACTGCTTAGATTTGATTTCCTCGACTGGTGACGAAGTTAGTTCCATCACATATAGTTGCCCTTGGGTTCCTGGTGACCATACTCCAATCCCTTCACGGATCAGTTCTCGTTGAATGCTGGTTTGGGACGTAAGTGCTTCCAACACTCGAAGAGAAACAGGTTTACGGCTCAGTGCGTCAGCTACTACGTTTGCTTTACCCGGATGATAGAGGATTTCCAAGTCGTAATCCTTGATCAATTCCAGCCACCTTCTCTGCCTCATGTTTAATTCCTTCTGACTGAAAATATATTTGAGGCTCTTATGATCTGTAAAGATCTGACAATGAGTGCCGTATAAATAATGTCGCCAAATTTTCAAAGCAAAGACCACAGCTGCTAACTCCAGATCATGGGTCGGGTAATTAACTTCGTACGGTTTAAACTGTCGAGAGGCATAAGCAATCACCCTATCCTTTTGCATCAACACACATCCCAGACCCTGTTTTGAAGCATCGCTGTATACCATGAACCCATCAGTACCATCTGGTAATGCTAATATAGGCGCTGTCGTCAGTCTCCTCTTAAGTTAATCAAAACTAGCCTAGCATTTCTCATTCCACGTGAACTTTTGAGTTTTCTGCAACAGATGAGTGAGCGTATGAGCAATTTTGGAAAACCCCTCTACAAAACGACGATAATATCCAGCAAGTCCTAAGAAGCTTCGGACTTCTTTCACGTTATTAGGAGGTTCCCATTCCAAGATTGCTTCAACTTTCTTCGGGTCCACCTGAACTCCGTCAGCTGATATCACATGCCCAAGGAAAGTTACTTCCCTAAGCCAGAACTCGCATTTAGAAAGTTTCGCATAAAACTGTTCATTCCTCAAGGTGCTCAAAATAACACGCAATTGCTCAGCATGCTCCTCTATGTCTTTCGAATAGATCAAGATGTCATCAATGAAAATGACCACAAACTTATCTAGGTATTCTAAGAATACCCGATTCATCAATTTCATAAATACCGCAGGAGCATTGGTAAGTCCGAATGGCATTACCACAAATTCATAGTGTCCGTACCGGGATCTGAAGGCAGATTTCGGTATATCCAATTCCTTAATTCTCAACTGATGGTATCCTGATCGCAAGTCAATCTTCGAGAACACCCTTGCCCCTTGCAGTTGATCAAACAAGTCATCGATCTGAGGTATAGGATACTTGTTCTTGATTGTCACCTTGTTTAGCTCCCTGTAATCAATACATAATCGGAGGGATCCATCTTTCTTCCGGATAAAGAGAACGGGCGCTCCCCAAGGAGAAACGCTAGGTTGAATGTAACCCTTCTGTAATAATTCCTCCAGTTGCTTCTTTAGTTCATACATCTCGGTTGGCGCCATACGGTATGGTGCTCTAGAAATAGGAGCGGCTCCAGGCTCTAATTCGATAGTGAACTCCACTTCTCTCTGCGGAGGTAACCCAGGTAGTTCGTCAGGGAATACATCTGAGAATTCATTCACAATTGGAATGGATGAGAGCTCTACTCCTTCTTCCTTCTTCATGGCGTAGCACCAAAATCCATGACAACCTTGCTTCAGTAATTTCACTGCTTTCATCGCTTTGATCAATTTTCCCGAGCTTCCCGGTCTCCATCCTCTGAATAAGTGTTCAGATCCGTCATCGGCAATGATAGAAATGACTCTCTTTCGGTAATTCAAAATAGCTCCATAACGGTTGAGCCAATCGTCTCGGAGAATTAAATCGTCACCATGGATGTCGACTACAATAATATTCGATGGCCAATCTCTCCCTCTTATAGATACTGGAAAATCTCTAGTTTCTAGGGTTCCCACAATTCTCTCTCTGCTCGGCAAACCCACAACATAAGGGTCGCAATCAAATAAACACGAGATTTTAAAACGATTTACACAGTTCAATGATATGAAAGAATGTGTAGCTCCTGAATCGAATAAGACACTAACTGGTTGCAAAAGGATCTGAATCGTACCTGATACAACAACAGTGTTCTGATCGTCAGATTTCCTCATCTCGTACAGGCGCGGAGGAACGGACCCAACACTGGATGTCTCTCTCTTCCCAACATTCTGCTGCTGAAAACCACTCTGCTGTGTCTGGTTCACACTTATCTCTTTCGGAACTGGTGCTGGAGCGCAAGTACCAAAAGATCTAGTCACATTCCTGCAAAAATTCGCACGGTGTCCTTCTTGCCCACATTCAAAACAAGTCACAGAAGGAATGGGACAATCACGTCGGATATGTCCTGCTCGACCACAATTATAGCACTTTTTTGATGCGTCCGAAACTGCTGATGTCGTCCGGAACTTCTTTCCACCTCGAGAAGGGTGTGGAGGTTTCCTAGATGAATGAAATGAAGACTGGCCCTTGTGGGCCCCACCACTCTTGTTTTCTGAGAAGTTGTCGGACACTTTCTGCTTCTTTGCCTCCATCGATTTTTCCACCACTGCCTATTTCATGTCGTAGGCCAATGCCTTGTCCTGGTATTGTCGCAACGTAGTACACTCGAATCCGGACATGTACTGCTGAATCTCCGGCTTCATCCGCATATCGAAATGAAAAATCTTCTCCGCCTCCGTTCTGACCAAGTGGCACACACAAGTCAGCTGATGATTAAAGGTCTTGATCATGTCTGTCACAAATGCTTTCGAACTCTGCGGTGAGAAAAACTCTCGGATTTTAGCCTCTCTAACTGGACAAGGACAATATTGTGCTTCCATCATTAGTTTGAATTCCGTCCAGTCAGCATTATGATTCTCAGGTCGAATAGCTTCCCACCAGTCAAAAGACTCCCCAGTCAGAAAATACTGGGCAATAGGAACTTTTCGGTCCTCGGGACAGTTAATCCCCGCAAATATCTTCTCTAACTCCTTTAGCCAATGATCCCAAGTAAGTGCCTCAGCAGAACCGTCAAATTTTGGTGGGTGCAATTTGACCACCTCAATAAGCCATCTGTCTCCCCGATTATCCTCGTTCTGCTGCTGTCCCATCGCCGTCTGCATGCGGTCAACTACTTGAGCGAACTGGTTTATCTGAGCCACCACCTGTTGAAGCACTCCCGGCATGTTAGGATTCCCATTGTAAACACAATTACTCAATATCCAGGGCAAAATTTTCAAAAACAAATCCCATCAATATGCACAAAACAGAAATTAAGTATAATGGTAGTATAAGAGATTAGGAGACTTACAACCACGGTCCACATGACGACGCTGGCTGAACAATGATGTTACGAATGACCCGTAAACCAAATAACGTAAATAGACCCAACTAAGACCCAACTGCCAAGATATCCATTAATCTTAGCTCCGATACCATATTCTGTAACACCCCGAGATATTTGGAATAATTACAGCGCCGTAAACCCTTTAAGTAAGGATTTACAAGGCTAATTAAAAGAAATGTAAATATAACACAACAATACCCTAGAAGTTCAAAATACAAAACCAGTTTCAACTGATCAATTGAGTTCATTAATACAACCATATCGAAATAATATTATTAAAACACACGTACTCGAGTACTGGAAATAATCCAAAAGACAAGTCACAATAACAATACACATCACTGAGCCCCTTCGTCGTCACGTCGGTACTGTGGCTGTTTTCCCGCTCCTCGGCTACCTGAACATCAAAACAAATGTCCACCCCCGAAGGAGTTATCAAAACGATGCTAGTACAAGTATCATATTAACAAATCGAATATGCAACAACAATGCATAAAAATACATAATCACGGACTTCCGCTACCGGAATCCAACAATGCGAATCCACAAGATTCCATTAACACAGTATGGGTATTCCAATGATCCAACGCCCTCAGCATATTTCCCAAGATGATCCCTTCGGACCAACATGAGGTGGAAAAACCCGTCCAATGATCCAGCACCCTCAGCATAGATCCCAAGATGATCCCGTCGGACCAACACGAGGTGGACATCCGATCCAGCGCCCTCAGCATAGATCGTACAACATACACAAATACAAATCATGCATACATATACACAAAATTGCTATGTCCATCAACATGAACATACAAACACTTGATAACGAATATCATGACAATTCAATGAAATAAATCCCATGTTCAACAACATGAATAAACCACATGCATGCTCAAAATACCAACATGAACAAATTATAATACCTGCCTCAAAGATGGCAAGAACTAATCACTCCGATGATCTTAATGTAATACCCGAGATCTTTATTCCGGATTCAATGGGTTTTCTGGGTTTTCTCGGATTGTCATTGTCCTCATCGTTGGAATTTTGTGCCATATTTTGGTCGTGCATTATTGGGGCATGTGTTTGGAGGCATTTCGGATCACTATGTGAGTTTTTGAGTTTTGGTGGTGTAACGCACGCTAATGCTTGAGGCATAGCGCACGCTACTGCGTGGTGGTTAGCGCACGCCATCAATGTGTAGCACGCTAATCGGCGATCCAGAGGTAGTCCAGTAGCTACTGGACTGGGACTGGAGCTTTGTTAGCGTACGCTAAGGCCGATAGCTAGCGCACGCTATCGACTGCTTAGCGCACGCTCTCTCTTCTTTCTAGCGCACGCTACCCGGCAGATGCGGTTCTGTCCGAGGGCTACCGGATCGTTTTGTGACCCGTTAGCGCACGCTACGGCTTTTGGCTAGCGCACGCTAACTGTGTTATAGGCGGTTTCTCTGGAGCGTTGACCCCGTTAGCGCACGCTAATGCAGGGTGTTTAGCGCGCACTAATAACTGTCCAGCATAAATACTGGACAGCAGCGTTAAGTCGTCATTTTCCACTTTTCTTCATCCCTTCCGACGGGAGTGAGATCCAGAGGCGATTAGGACCGATCTTCTTCTTCTAGCTTCATCTCTGAGCGGATTTGTAGATGTTTAACAACATCTAATCGTCTTCTTGGTCCAGATCAAGGTAATCTCTTCTTAGAACCCTAGTTTCTTAAATTTGGGGTTTTTCCTTGGATTTGTGATTCTTAACCGATCTCATCCGATCGGTTGTGTATTTTTGGTTGTCTTCACCGTAATCTTCAGATTTTGTTAACCGTTCATCGATTTTTATCGCCCGAATCAACAATTCTTGATTTCTTTGCGAATACTTAGATTCTTGTCGTTTTTAGGATCGTTTCGGATTTCGATTAGTGTTATTGATTCGTGGTGATGCTATTTTCGTAGTATTCGTGGGCTGTCGAAGTCTTGATCGTTTTTGGAGGTTCGAAGGTTGCCCGATCGTGCCCGTTCGTCGTTTCGTTGCTCGTGATATCGAGGCAAGTATCTTGTCCATACGTTTCATGTTTCGTAGGCGTAATTATTGATAAATGATTATATACGAAACCCAATGTTTAATGAACGTAAAAAGGGATTGGTATGTTCTCGATAAATGTTGTCTTTCAACGATAATTCGTGTACTTCGTGAATATATGTGTTCTCGGGATATGTGTGTTGGTTTTGTATGTTGAAAAGATGCTATGACCACTTTGAGTGAGTTTAATAGACTGTAATCCTTTGCCGGGGATTACGTATTGTTATGTGTATTTGTTCGGTAAGAACGTATTGGGTGTGATATTAGTTGATACTCCTTTGAAAGGAGGTTGTGATGTTTAAGTGTTGCTTGGCTTGATATTCTGCTCATTGTTATGTGATCGTTGATAGTGATGTGCCTCCGGGTAGGATTGTTGAATCTCCGGGATCCATACTTGCTAGTATGGGTCGGGCGTGACCATAGGGTTATCCAATCCGGGTATGTCTTGCGGGGACTCCGAGGTTCGGGGCTTGCTAGCCCGATGCCGAGATAACTTGTGGGGTTATCATCGGGTATGTCTTGCGGGGACTCCGAGGTTCGTGGCTTGTTAGCCCGATGCCGGGATAACTTATGGTTGTGGTATGGAATGGTTCCGTGACTGTTGTCACGAGGACATGTGATTTGGTATGGTTTCCTATTAGGTTATTCACTCGGGTATGTTCTACGGGAGCATCTGAGGTTCGTGGCTTGTTAGCACGGGACGCGAATAATCCTTAGGAACATGTGTTATGTGATTCGGGTCGTGGACCCTGTGGCTTATGATTTGGGTCTTGGACCCCGTGTGTTGTGAATTGGGTTGTGAAACCGCGTTTTATTATTGGAATCGTATTTTGGAAAGACGATTTTGGGCCGTGCCCCAAGTGTTTTCGAAAGACTTGAGAATTCATTATTTCCAAATGTTTTCAAACTCCCGAGATTATAAAATGTTTTGTAAGAGATACATGGTATTATTTCCTACCCTTTTTATAAATCAAACTGTTTTGATTAAGTGAATTATCTCGGAAAATATATTCAAGATTATTATATTCTTGAAGCACGTTGTGTATGGCTTGTACTGCTTTATACTTGCACTAGCAAAACGGTGGAGTTTGCTAACCCCAGTATTCGGGGTGGATGTCTCAGACAAGGCCAGTACTTGCAGGTAGCTGGGGAGCGAATCACAGGATCGATACGAAGGATGATGGGAGACGAAGATACTAATCACGTGAAGACAAATTGTAGAGTATTTGGTAGAGTCATGTTGGTTATCCCTCCGATGTGTTGTTACCCCGATTTATGGGAGTGTTATTGTATTCTAGCCCCTGCGTGGGTATGTGTTCTGGGCAAGTATCATGTATGTAATGTTGTGTGTGTTGTGATATAAGACCTAATCGGTCTAACGGTCCATTACGTAGCCATGTCGGCATGTGAAGTGATGCATTGTTTTGTATTTAGCCTGGTAGATCCTCGCGGAGAGGGTCTGCGGCGCTGTAATATTCCCGAATGGTTTGGGGGTGTTACAGAATATGGTATCGGAGCTTAGGTTGAGGAAACCTAGGCTGTCGGGTTGAGTTGTGTGTTGTTGGGTCTTGTCTTGTCAGATTTGGTCTGAATGAGTGGTGTCGCGACGCGTCGTCTGAGTTGTCGGTCGTGATTAGTATCGAGGTGCAACCATCATCTTCGTGCGATCTGTGGATGTAAGTCTCCCTATTTTATTGTATCTAGTGTTGTACGAGTTTATGTGATTCTGTGTTATTATGTGGAGTTTAATTGTGCCTCGTGAATACTTACTCCATACTTGTTTGATTCTCGTATTGTGTTGGAATAAAGGGTAGTACCGGTGTGCATGTATATATGTATACATCTTTGTGTGAAATCGTTTTTACAGGGATGATGTTTTGGACTAGTTACTCAATAAAAGTTTATCAATGTGGTATTTTAAACTTCAAATGTTTTGGGGAAGTCACGTAAATTCTATTTAAAAACATCATTCGAGGAGGAAAAATGATTTGATTTTCGTATGATGACCTCGAGAATGAAGATTTTGAGGATTCAACTACATATATTTTATTTTCATCTTGCATTGAAAATTTTCAAAGTTCGATTTTTAAATGCTTAAACGAGGTCTACCAAAAGTTTACTTGAGATGTGACTTTTGCCTTCAACTTTTCGGTTAAAAGATATGTAGTGAGGATGTAAATTGTTGGCGTTTGGATTAGTATGTTGTTGATTACTTGTAACCTTCGACTTTTGATATTACTTGGTATATGTTTATGGATGTGTGCTGGATTGGAATAGCTAACGCGTGCTAACGTAATATGGCTAGCGCACGCTAAGTCTCTGTTAAATCATATACTAAATGGTCTGATCAGAAGCCCGGAAATTGCATTCTGGCCGTAAGTCTAACTTTTGCGATTGTTAGACTGACCGTTTGAGACCGTACTCTATGTGTGTTGTCCATGAATAACAATTGTTGTGTATGGTTATGTGTAATTTGAACTGTGTTCTTGTCCGCTGCGTGTGTAAAGTCCAAAATGACTTTTTGGGTACTTTTACCAAATAGTGTGTGTTTCAAAATGACCTTTCGGGTTTGTAAATTTGAATTATTTCGTTGACCGTTTTTCCTAACTCTTTTGTCGGGTGACTTAACATATATTTTGAAACTATTGAATTTTCGCCTCTACGCCTTGTAATTCCAAATGGTATTTGATGATGGTATTTGGTATTTGGAAAATGACTTTTGGGGAGTATTTGGAAAGTATTACCGTCATCGGCCTTTTTGGCATTTTGGAACGTTTTTGAAAATGGTTTTCAACTTGGTAGGATCCGGTGCGGAAAACGTACAGAAAATGATTTTGATATGATGGATGATTTCAATTTCATTGCATTTATAAATCGCATGACAACGGCATTATAAATGAAGATTTTTGGTATAATAGTTTGTATATTGTGCTCTAGCTGGGATTAAATGGTAATATGTATATGATTTAATGATGTTGGATTAAAGACAGAGATGTGAATATCTTGCTATGTGTTATGATCTTTCGTTACCATAGGTTGTTGTTTGTTAGTATGCCGAGGGGCAGAGGTCGTGGTCGTAACCGTGGTGTTGATGGCCACGGGGATCGATGCGTAATCGAGGGAATGTCGTTGAGAATGATTTTAGTTTGGGTGTTGCTACTATATTGCAACAAGTAGCGACTCGATGACTCGTTGACCTGTGGTTCAACGTAGCATTGACGCGAGTCGAACGTTGGTGTAAATCAATGGCTTCGCGAGGTAGTTCGTATGAATCCCCTCGATTCGCCTGTCGCGGATGCGTTGAGGCCAGGATGGTTGGATTTTCCAGTTGGGAAAGATTTTCGAGGTCGGATGTCCCAAGAGCGGAAGGTACCTATCGCTCGACCTTCTCGACAAAGATGCCGCTAATTGGTGGGAAGCTGTTAAACCTCGTGATCGTGATGTCACGTGGGCGGAGTTCCAAGCATTTATGGAAGCCGAGTTCTGTCCGAAACCGATTAGAGAGCAGAGGATTCGCGAATTCTACTTGGCATAACTGCAAGATATATCGGTGTCGCAAGCTATCATCGATTATAGCAAACAACTCAGTTATGTGCGAGACCGGGTGAGAACCGAGGAAGAGAGAATCCTTCACTTTGACAGACGGATGAAGCCGGATATTCGCGTGTATATGTCGGGATTCAATTGCACCTCGTTGAGGGACTATCAAGATCGAGCATTAGCCCGTGAACTAGCTTCGTTATCGTCGGAGCGTGTGCCCGAGTCGAAGAAGCAGAGGAAGTCCGATGACCGTGTGGACGGTGCAGGAGTTGGTATTTCTAGTTTTCAATGTCGTAGCCTTTCCGCTGTGAAGCTCCATCGCTCGATGCGTGGAACTGAGAGTTCCAAGTCTTCTGTTCTGACTCCTGGTAAAGCCAGGAGATGTTTTAACTGTAATGTGGCGGGACATGTTCGTGCACATTGTCCTTCTCCGCCAGTAACGTGTTACAGGTGTGGACTCGAGGGACACCGAGTTCAGTTTTGCGAGATGGTTACCGAGCCTTCCGGGGCACGGGCTTGAGCACCGACATCTGGATCGACTCCGAGAAGCCCCTGAGTGGCTTATCCTATCAGTTGTTTGTTATGTTATTTCCCTCGTTTTGTTGTTTTGATATTCCGGAGATTAACTTCTTTTATTTGAAGTGAATCGGATTTTGAACTCTGTACTTTCGACTCTGTCGAATCGTTTATGTTCGTTGATATTTTCTGAACTTGTCCTGTCTTGTGCTTTTGGTTGATCAAACGAGTTGTAGTATTGTTTCAGAATAAACCGTTTGTCGCTATGACTTTCCAATTGCTATTCCCTTTCCTGTGGATCTTATGTGAATACACATCTTGTTGTCTTCACCGGATCGTATATTGTCTCGAGTCGAGATGTGAACTTTGGGGTTGTTGTTTGAGTATTATTGTTCGTCGTGATTCGAACATGATTGATCGACTGTTGTTGTCTCGATCGTTGTAACTCAATCGTTTGATGGTTCAGTTTTTGTTGATCTCGTTTCGTAATTGTTGAGCGTTCGGACTCCTTCGTGATTTCCTTAAGTTCGGGAAATTTGCTTCATTTTCGACCTCCCAATCCTCGTGTTGTGGAATTTCGTATTTGTTCAGCGATTAGATCGCATTGTGATTGGCGTACTGTTGGACCGGTCAACCATATTGATTTTGTTCGTCGCTCGTTATATTTCACGTAGCAACATGCATGGTAGCGCACGTCTTTGCATGTGATTCGCTTCACCTTGTCGATAACGGATATCTTGTGCCATCCGGAATTGTTTTGCGTTATTCGTTTTATGTTTCAAGTTTCGGGACGAAACTTCTTTTAAGAGGGGTAGAATGTAATACCCGAGATCTTTATTCGGATTCGATGGGTTTTCGGTTTTATCGGATTGTCATTGTCCTCATCGTTGGAATTTTGTGCCATATTTTGGTCGTGCATTATTGGGGCATGTGTTTGGAGGCATTTCGGATCACTATGTGAGTTTTTGAGTTTTGGTGGTGTAACGCACGCTAATGCTTGAGGCATAGCGCACGCTACTGCGTGGTGGTTAGCGCACGCTACTGAATGTGTAGCGCACGCTAACCGGGATCAGGCGATCCCAAGAGCTACCGGATCGGGATCGAGCTTTGTTAGCGTACGCTAAGGCCGATAGCTAGCGCACGCTATCGACTGCTTAGTGCACGCTCTCTCTTCTTTCTAGCGCACGCTACCCGGCAGATGCGGTTCTGTCCAGGGGCTACTGGATTGGTTTTGTGACCCGTTAGCGCACGCTACGGCTTTTGGCTAGCGCACGCTAACTGTGTTATAGGCGGTTTCTCTGGAGCGTTGACCCCGTTAGCGCACGCTAATGCAGGGTGTTTAGCGCTAATAATCGGCCCAGATAAATACCGACAAAGAGCGTTAAGTCGTCATTTTCCACTTTTCTTCCTCCCTTCCGACGGGAGTGAGATCCAGAGGCGATTAGGACCGATCTTCTTCTTCTAGCTTCATCTCTGAGCGGATTTGTAGATGTTTAACAACATCTAATCGTCTTCTTGGTCCAGATCAAGGTAATCTCTTCTTAGAACCCTAGTTTCTTAAATTTGGGGTTTTTCCTTGGATTTGTGATTCTTAACCGATCTCATCCGATCGGTTGTGTATTTTTGGTTGTCTTCACCGTAATCTTCAGATTTTGTTAACCGTTCATCGATTTTTATCGCCCGGATCAACGATTCTTGATTTCTTTGCGAATACTTAGATTCTTGTCGTTTTTAGGATCGTTTCGGATTTCGATTAGTGTTATTGATTCGTGGTGATGCTATTTTCGTAGTATTCGTGGGCTGTCGAAGTCTTGATCGCTTTGGAGGTTCAAGGTTGCCCGATCGTGCCCGTTCGGCTTTACGTTGATCGTGATATCGAGGCAAGTATCTTGTCCATACGTTTCATGTTTCGTAGGCGTAATTATTGATAAATGATTATATACGAAACCCAATGTTTAATGAACGTAAAAAGGGATTGGTATGTTCTCGATAAATGTTGTCTTTCAACGATAATTCGTGTACTTCGTGAATATATGTGTTCTCGGATATGTGTGTTGGTTTTGTATGTTGAAAAGATGCTATGACCACTTTGAGTGAGTTTAATAGACGTAATCCTTTGCCGGGGATTACGTATTGTTATGTGTATTTGTTCGGTAAGAACGTATTGGGTGTGATATTAGTTGATACTCCTTTGAAAGGAGGTTGTGATGTTTAAGTGTTGCTTGGCTTGATATTCTGCTTATTGTTATGTGATCGTTGATAGTGATGTGCCTCCGGGTAGGATTGTTGAATCTCCGGGATCCATACTTGCTAGTATGGGTCGGGCGTGACCGTAGGGTTATCCAATCCGGGTATGTCTTGCGGGGACTCCGAGGTTCGGGGCTTGCTAGCCCGATGCCGAGATAACTTGTGGGGTTATCATCGGGTATGTCTTGCGGGGACTCCGAGGTTCGTGGCTTGTTAGCCCGATGCCTGGATAACTTATGGTTGTGGTATGGAATGGTTCCGTGATCGTTGTCACGAGGACATGTGATTTGGTATGGTTTCCTATTGGGTTATTCACTCGGGTATGTTCTACGGGAGCATCGAGGTTCGTGGCTTGTTAGCACGGACGCGAATAATCCTTAGGAACATGTGTTATGTGATTCGGGTCGTGGACCCTGTGGCTTATGATTTGGGTCTTGGACCCCGTGTGTTGTGAATTGGGTTGTGAAACCGCGTTTTATTATTGGAATCGTATTTTGGAAAGACGATTTTGGGCCGTGCCCCCAAGTGTTTTCGAAAGACTTGAGAATTCATTATTTCCAAATGTTTTCAAACTCCCGAGATTATAAAATGTTTTGTAAGAGATACATGGTATTATTTCCTACCCTTTTTATAAATCAAACTGTTTTGATTAAGTGAATTATCTCGGAAAATATATTCAAGATTATTATATTCTTGAAGCACGTTGTGTATGGCTTGTTGCACTAGCAAAACAGTGGAGTTTTGCTAACCCCCGAGTATTCGGGGGGTGGATGTCTGTATTGCGTCCAGGTACTTGCAGGTAGCTGGGGAGCGAATCACAGGATCGATACGAAGGATGATGGGAGACGAAGATACTAATCACGTGAAGACAAATTGTAGAGTATTTGGTAGAGTCATGTTGGTTATCCCTCCGATGTGTTGTTACCCCGATTTATGGGAGTGTTATTGTATTCTAGCCCCTGCGTGGGTATGTGTTCTGGGCAAGTATCATGTATGTAATGTTGTGTGTGTTGTGATATAAGACCTAATCGGTCTAACGGTCCTTTACGTAGCCATGTCGGCATGTGAAGTGATGCATTGTTTTGTATTTAGCCTGGTAGATCCTCGCGGAGAGGGTCTGCGGCGCTGTAATATTCCCGAATGGTTTGGGGGTGTTACACTTAACACACTCGAAGGCCGCCTCATTCGATCATACGTTCGCAATGCTCGGCCCTTAACAAAATAAATAATATAGAATTCATCTCATGTCGTACGAATGTCTAACAATCCGATCTACGGCCGAAATCTCTAAAAATGTAATCTGCCTGAACTACTTAACGTACGCTACGTACTCTACGTAACATGCGTTAAGCCTGTTCGTTAGCGTACGTAAACGATAAAGTCTAGCATACGCTAACTATGTACTGACAGTCCTCTCTGATCAGCCGACTGACTCGTCTGATGACATAACGTACGTTACGTACCAAACATAGCGTACTTTAACTTATGCCCGATAGCGTACGTTAATATACATATCTTAGCGTGCGCTAACCGTGCATGGCAGTTCACTACAGGGCAGTAGACTTGATCTAATGGTGATGAAACTCATGAAATATTCAGTGTTAATACAGGTCATCTCCATGCATATCATGTTCATACGGTTTAGGAATGATCTTACGGATTAAACGACTCCGAGATACAAGGATACGTATAATCATCACAACACCATAATTCACCTTGATCTTCAAGAAAATATCCTAAGTTCAATCCATTCTATGTCCCAAAACATATAATTCCATTATGTATAAGAACTTGACAATCTCCATAAACTGGCCATAATCGGTTTTGTAGCTTCATGAATGTGCTTCGGAGTTCAAACACTAAAAGGTTCAATGGTCTAAACGATGAAGAAGTACCGAAACATTGAAAATATCCTTCTAACAACATGATGTTCGACTACGTACGAATTTAACTGACTAGATAATCTCAAATCATGATTAAAACATCCTTAAGAATACTACTTCAATTGGTGAAGAATCACCTACCTCAAACTAGTGAAGAACAAGGAGGAACTTGAAGAAAATACAACACCGAGAGCTTGAACACCAATCTCCAATGATCTAAAATCTTCAAACTCGTGCTAGGATGTTGATATGAGAGGTTTAGGATGGAGAGAGTAACTCTCTAAGTCTCAGAAATCGAGTTTGGGAAGTGAAGAAAATCTAAAAAAATGAAAAAGGGTGATGTCCTATATAAAGGAAATGGTTATTAGCGCGCGCTAGTCCATATCCATAGCGTGCGCGAATGGCCATATGAAGCTTACTGACCTCACTGTACTCAACATTTAGCGTGCGCCTATCCTCATACTAGTAGCGTGCGCTAAACAGTGTTGACTCGGCTTTTTCCAAAAGCCGTCCAAGTTCATCCCGACATGTCCCGACCAATATCCACAGCCGATCTCACCTACCACCCTGTCTTAATCATGTTGACTACGTATAGCGTGCGCTAATGTTCATGCACAACGTGCGCTACGAACCCAAATTAGTGTACGCTATGCTTAGTCAATAGCGTGCGCTACATGTGCAAAAATCACCATTTTGAACACCTTCATGAAATCATATGCTCAACAACACCGGATCATGAAATACGGAGAATAATACTCAGATCAAAATGCAACAAATACAATATCACAAGGTTCAAATACACATCAGAAATCTCAGGTATTACACTCACTTTCAAAACGCGTGTGTTTTGTGAATATTGTGCCCCGTGAATGATTAAGTGAACCCTATGAATTCGCTTGTTGTTGTTATGCTTTGATAATATATATATACACATATTATCCTTTTCGGTGCGTTATGGTTTGATGTGGTGTTTTACTAAGTGTTGGTTGCATTAACTCATGATTTGATGTGTTGTAATTGTGGCAAATGTGAAGCCCTTGTTGTTGTGAACTCGATGCATTGATGATTTGACCACAAGGTTATCAATTCGGGTAAGTCTGGACAGGGCTCCGAGAATCGTCACTTGCGAGTGCAATGTCACGATAACTTGTGGGTATGTTCGATTGATGTTTGACCGGGTAGGGACCTGTGAGGCCTTCGGCGGCGTGTACTTGCGAGTACAACCAGTGTGTATGATTTGACCATAAGGTTATCTAATCGGGTAGGTCTGAAGAAGGCTCCGAGAATCAGTACTTGCGAGTACGATGTCAAGATAACTTCTGGGTGGTTTGAGTTTGTTTCTCTAGCCAACTCGGGAGGGTCCTTAGAGGCCTCGGGTGGGATTTGTGGCTTCGTCTCGGTCCTAGGCGATGCCTGTGTGTGTATGTTTTGTGAATGTGTTTGCTCACCTCGGGAGGGTTCGACGGGGCCACGGAGTGAGTCCAATGGTATAGCCCTGGATTCACGAGTAAAACTTCACGAATGCATGTGTATTTTATGTCCGTCGAGGATGCATGACGTGGGTTTTGACCTTGTTTATTGTTGTTGGTTTCATTTGTGAAAACAAAACCTTTGGGGTGTGACCCCTGTTGATTTTGGAAAGAGAAGGATTCGGTAATCCTAAATTGTTTTCTATTAAAACTCTCGATGGCATTTTAAACTGTTTTATAAATTGTTTCCCCTGATTGGTGATCTTTCGGTTTTGGAATGTCTTTCCCAAACTCTTGCCTCGGGAAGTACTTTTCGTTACATTTGGCTTTTTGAGGATTCCTGGTTATCCGTGGAATGTGAATTATATGACTCGTATTTTGCACTTTGTTCTTGCACTAGCAAAACGGTGGAGTTTTGTTAACCCCGAGTATTCGGGGGGTGGATGTCTGTTTTTGCATTCAGGTTTGGGAGCATAACACAGGGTTGGCACGAAGGATGATGAAAGATGATCGATACTAATCACACGAGGATCCGTATGATGTCATTGGTTTAGTTGTATTTTATTTCCGCTGCAGTATTCTTTCCCGTTGTACGAGAGTGTGTTGTATTCGACCCCTGTGTGGGCATGTAATGTGTTTGAGTTGTATGTATTTATTTAAAGACCAAATCGGTCTACTGAGTCATTTTAGCCTTAAAGGCATTGCTGAGATGTTCTATGTTATTACCAGCCTGGTAGATCCTTGAGGAAAGGTTCTACGGCGTGTAATATCCCTGAGCGGATTGGGGGTGTTATATAAATGGTATTGGAGCTTAGGTTATAGAAACCTAGCCTGTCGGGTCAAGTTGTGTCTGTTGAGTTTTGTCTCGTCGGGTTTTGTCTGATTGAGTCGTGTCGTGACGCGTCATCTAAGTTGGTTGGTCGTGATTAGTATCGTGGAGCGATCATCATCTTCGTGCGACCTGTGGATTTAAGTCTCCCTTCTTTGTGTTGTGCCTCGTGTGACATGATCTGCTTGTATGATTATATCGTTGAGTGATTGAATCCTTCTGTGGATTTTGATTCCGTGATATGGGGGCATTCGACTCTAATATTTTATTTATATAAGGAGCGGTGTCGCTGCTAATGTATTTTCGAACTGTATTTTATCTGCTGCGTGAGTCCTTTCAAAAATGACTTTCAGTATTTTGCAAACTGAGTTCTAATTTGTAAAACCGATTCCCTAAATCGAGTTTAGGCACTTTGGCCTTGAATGTTTTATGATGGTTTTTGATAAAGGATTTTGTGAGTTTCAGGCATTCTGGCCTATTGAATTTTTGAAAAAACCTTGAGTATCTTAGAAAATTAAATTTCGAGACGTACTTTTAAAACGAATTATTTTCTTGCGGTGTTTTCAAGGTGCTTTCTAATGCCGCAATACATTTCAAAAATTTTCCAGTTGAGGACCAAAAATATTTTGAGATATTTTCAATTATTTAGAAATGCTTTGCTTAGACCCGAGGGTCGAATATTTCTGAAAGTCTTTCACCAAAAAGAAAGTGTCCTCATTTTTATCAAACGCATGATGGTTTTCAAAGTCTCGACAACGATGTTTGTACAACTTTTTGAAAGGTGATACTCAAGATCAACTAGTGTTTCCAAAATCATTTTTTTCAAAGGTGGTTTTCGTTTTTAAAACCTATCGTTCCTGTTTGCGGTCCGGGAATGTATGTATAATGTTCGAACTTTCGTTAGGGTGTTAACCCCCGAGTTGTGATTGAATTGGTGGTGTGAGCATTGAGTCGTACGCCACACATTGTTGTGTTAGCCCTCTGCGAGGGGTGTGATCCTTAATGTTGTCGTTTCGTGGTGATTTACGTGATATCTCACCCGTGTGAGCGGTTAGGACTTGAGTTTGTATGATTGTGTACATACGTGGTTGTTTCGTGATGTTTAGTAATTATATGCTGGTTATCGTTCGGGCCATTGTAATCGTCAAACGATGCTGTGGTTGTTGTGATTTTAGTGTGTGTTGATATGTTATGCCAAGTTGGCATCTCCGGTTTGTTGTTTTGCGACGTTATATTCCATTGTACCTAGCAGTTTTATATTCGGTATGCCGAGCCGAGGTGTTTCAATCGTGGTGTGCCGGGGGCATGCACGTACCAATTGTCCTTCTTGTCAGTAACGCATTTCAAGTGTGGACCCGAGAGACACAGGATCCAGTTTCGCGAGTTGGGTTCCGAGTCTTTCGGGGCACGAACTTCAGTACAGATATCATGATCGGCTCTAAGAGGCCCATGGGAAATGTTTCCGTCAGCTGCTTTTATGTTGTTGCCTTGTTTGCATTATTGTGAGTTGCGGGGACGAACTTCTTTTATAAGAGGTCGAATGTAATACCCGTATTGTCTTTGGACTTCTGCATTTCCTCTTCCTCAAGTCTATCGACTCGCTCGTGTTCGTTGACATTTTCTGAGCTTGTCTTGTCCCTTGTTTTTGTTGATCGAACGAGTGTGGTATTGTTTCAGAATAACTCGTTTGTCGTTGTGACTTTTCAATTGCTATTCGCTTTCCTGTAGATCTTATGTGAATGCACATCTTGTTGTTTTCACCGGATCATATATTGTCTCGAGTCGAGACGTGAATCTGGGAGTTGTTGTTTGAATTTTATTATTTTTCGTGATTCGAACATGATTGTTTGATTTTTGTTATCTCGATCATTGTGGTTCGATCGTTTGATTGTTCGGTTTTTGTTGATCTCGTTTCGTGATTGTTGAATGTTTAGACTCCATCTTAATTCCCTTAAGTTCGGGAAATTAGTCTCGTTTTCGATTTTCCAACCCTTGGGCGGTGGAATTCCGTATTTGTTCAGCGACTGGCTCGCGTTTTGATTGATGTACCATTGGGTTGGTCAATCATATTGATTTTCATTCATTGTGTTTTGTGATTGTTCGGATAATCGACTTGATTGTATTATCTGTTTGATGACGCTTGTCACTTGTTGGTTTTATTATGTGTCTAACGGCGACGTTGTGTTGGTCGTCGGGGAGCGTGTTTTCACGCCGTATATCCCTTTGTGTTGCTTGTAACGTTTCGCCGTTGGGCGTAAGTTACGCATTTCTTGTTTATCTCATTGAGCTTTCCTGGCGGGATATTGCTTCTCCCTGCTTGTTTTAAGTTTCGGGACGAAACTTCTTTTAAGGAGGGAAGTATGTAATATCCGCAGTTTCGATTTTCGGTAATTTCTTTTTTCGGCGGAAGTCCATTTTGACGACTCGCTCATGACCGTATCATCATTCTGAGAATGATTAATTCTGCACTTTTTGTCATTCGAGTTCGTTTCGGTGTCGTTTTGTTGAGTTCCGCGTTCTTGAGCGGCTTTTCCGCACTTGAGTTCGATTCTTGCGAATCTCGTCCGAAACTGTTGTTTCGAGTTTCTCGTAAGTTCATTTAATGTTATTATTCATGTTGCGAGCTTTGGTTTGGTGTCTCGATCGTGTATCGTGTATTTCGGACGTTTTGGGCCATTTTCGTAATTTTCCAAAGTTTGGGGTAATTACTTCCATTGACGAATTCCGACACTTCGGGTGGTCGGAATCGTGTGTTCTCTTTGCTCTTAGATTCGTCTTTGCTAGTACTTCGTAACCGTATCTTCGGTTTATATTCAGGTTCGGGTTTTGGGGTTGTCCGGGCCGTCGGAGTGGCCACGACCGAGTCACGACCGGAGCAGGGCCTGGCCTGGCCGAGTTACGGCCGTAAGGTGCCGGTTACGGCCGTACGTGCTCGGCAGACATGTCTGGATGAATGCCGGTTACGGATGTAAGGACCTACCGGGTACGGCCGTAAGTGCCGAGTTATGGCCGTAAGGCCCTGTCGGTTACGGCCGTAAGCGATCGGCAGGCGCTGGGCGGATTTTGATGAATGCCGGTTACGGCCGTAAGGCCCTGCCGGTTACGGCCGTAACCCTGCCGGCCATATATCGGCCTGGCTCGGCTAGACTTCATTTTTCACCTTCTTTCCTCATTTTTGTGACGGCTGGCAACGGGAGACTCGGGAAATCGAGTTCTTGCCCGATTCTAATCAATTCCAAGGCATTTTGGAAGATTCTTGTTGATTATATCATCATCTAATCCGTATTCTTCATCCGAATCAAGGTATTTTGGCTTGAACCCTTGTTTTTGAAGATTTTGGGGATTTTCCTTTTGATTTCGATTTCAATCCGTTTTTTATCCATTAATTGTTGTATAAACGTTGTTTTGAACTTGTTCTATGGATTGGATACTCGTACCGTTGGTTCGTTCGACCCAAGGGGTGATTTCTTTGTTCTTGAAGGGTCTTGAACATTTAATGTCCGATTAAATGTCCGAATGAGTTCCCTTTGATAGTTTGTTGGGATTTCCATTGTTTTCGGCCTTGATTCTCGTCGTAATCATGTTTTATTGTTCCTTACGGAGGATTATAGGTGCTCGATGATTCCGATGTTGAATTCCGTTGGTGATTGATGATTCGTATGTTGTTTTCGCGTAGTAATTTCGGTGCTATCGCGTTCTTGATAGTGTTCGGGCATTCGGGGCTGTTCGACCGCATTTCATCCGTCGTCTTGTTGTGAACGTGGTTCCTAGGCAAGTAACTTGTCCATACAATTCTTGTTTTGTGAATATGATAATTAGTGATCGTCTCTATGTGTTTGTTTGATCGTTTGATTTAAACTTTCAAAAGATTCGGTTTAGCCTCGTTAAGGGCTCACTTTCAAAACACGTGTGTTTTATGAATATTGTGCCCCGTGAATGATTAAGTGAACCCTATGAATTCGCTTGTTGTTGTTGTTGTTATGTTTTGATAATATATATATATATACACATATTATCTCTTTTCGGTGCGTTATGGTTTGACGTGGTGTTTTACTATGTGTTGGTTGCATTAACTCATGATTTGATGTGTTGTGATTGTGGCAAATGTGAAACCCTTGTTGTTGTGAACTCGATGCATTGATGATTTGACCACAAGGTTATCAATTCGGGTAGGTCTGGAGAGGGCTCCGAGAATCATTACTTTCGAGTGCGATGTCACGATAACTTGTGGGTATGTTCGATTGATGTTTGACCGGGTAGGGACCTGTGAGGCCTCCAGTGGTGTGTACTTGCGAGTACAGCCACTGTGTATGATTTGACGATAAGGTTATCTAATCGGGTAGGTCTGGAGAGGGCTCCGAGAATCGGTACTTGCGAGTACGATGTCAAGATAACCTATGGGTGGTTTGAGTTTGTTTCGCTAGCCAGCTCGGGAGGGTCCTTAGAGGCCTCGGGTGGGATTTGTGGCTTCATCCCGGTCCTAGGCGATGCCTGTGCGTGTATGTTTTGTGAATGTCTTTGCTCATCTTGGGAGGGTTCGACGGGGCCACGAAGGGAGTCCAATGGTATGGCCCTGGATTTACGAGTAAAACTTCACGAGTGCGTGTGTATTTTATGTCTGTCGAGAAAGCGTGACGTGGGTTTTGACCTTGTGTATTGTTGTTGGTTTCATTTGTGAAAATAAAACCTTTGGGCAGTGACCCCTGTTGATTTTGGAAACAGAAGGATTCGGTAATCCTAAATTGTTTTCTATTAAAACTCTCGATGGCATTTTAAAATGTTTTATAAATTGTTTCCCCTGATTGGTGATCTTTCAGTTTTGGAATGTCTTTCCCAAACTCTTGCCTCGGGAAGTACTTTTCGTTATGTTTGGCTTTTTGAGGATTCCTGGTTATTGTTATTCGTGGAATGTAAATTGTATGACTTGTATTTTTCACTTTGTTCTTGCACTAGCAAAACAGTGGAGCTTTGCTAACCCCGAGTATTCGGGGGGTGGATGTCTGTTTTTGCATTCAGGTTTGGGAGCATAACACAGGGTCGACACGAAGGATGATGAAAGATGATTGATACTAATCACACGAGGATCCGTATGATGTCATTGGTTTAGTTGTATTTTATTTCCGCTGCAGTATTCTTTCCCATTGTACGGGAGTGTGTTGTATTCGACCCCTGTGTGGGCATGTAATTTGTTTGAGTTGTATGTATTTATTGAAAGACCAAATCGGTCTACTGAGTCATTTTAGCCTTAAAGGCATTGTTGAGATGTTCTATATTGTTACCATCCTGGTAGATCCTTGAGGAAAGGTTCTACGGCGTGTAATATCCCTGAGCGGATTGGGGGTGTTACACACTCTTTACCTCTTTACTTTATTAAAATTCGGTTACTTTTTTTGTTCCCACTTAATTAGGAGAGAGTGAATGAGGAGTCTGAGAGGATGTTGACAGAGATGGCGAGGGAGGAGAATCCGGATTTGGATGAGACTGGCCTCAAGTTAGCACGCCGAGAGATCGATCAGGCCGATCCCTACATTAGGCCAAGGGTGTGGGCTAACATTTACCTCCTAGAGGGAGTCATCACCGGACGCTGATGATGGGTGCTGAAGGCAACCGACTATTGAAGAACACTACAGGGTTTCAGCATAATCAAAGGGGCGACACTCAAAAGGCCTATCTGGAGGAGCAATTGAGGATTTAGAGGGAGCTCCGAGCTGAGGAGCAAAGGAAGTCTCAAGACGAGTTCCAGAAATTCCAAGAGGAACAAATGAAGGTTCAACAAGCCATGATGCAGTATATGATATCCTTGAGTCAGACCGTGGCTTAGTCGGGAATTCCGGTACCACCACCACCACCTCAATTCTTTGATTTACAAGCACCTCCCTCTTCTTCACAGCCTCGGGATGATGACATGCAAGACAGTAGTAATCCTTCTTCTATCTTTAAGAATTTGATGGATCTTTGAGGATTTTAGTTGTCATTGTAGTAGTTCATTTGACGGATCTTTGAGGATTTTATTTAGACTTGTGTTTGTTAACGTTGGTGTTTACATTGATTTTGTTGATGTTGCTACATGACATGTTGACATGGTGTGATTTTTAAACTATTGGTGTATAAATTATGCTCATTGGACATTGATGTATGTTGATTATGATGTACATTTGGATTGACAGGTTATCTGAACAGGTTTGGATACTAAGATCTGAATATTTTTTTTTTAAATAGACTTTAGCCGACGGCAGTTGCATTAACCGTCAGCTAAAATTTGAATTAAAAATAAAATAAAAAACAAACTTAGCCGACGACTTACCCCGTCGGCTAAAATTTAGATGTTTTAGCCGACGGCCGGGATTTCGTCGGCTAAAACCTACATACTTTAGCCGACGATATTAAATCTGTCGGCTAAAACCTAAACATTTTAGCCGACAACTTGTCCACCGTCGGCTAAAGTTCAACTTTAGCCGACGACCTTTTGAATTTGCCGTCGGCTAAACTTTAGCCGACCAACCTTGGCCGACAGACTTTTAGCCGACAATGGGTAGCTTTAGCCGACGACATTGGACTTTAGCCGACGACCTTTTGCCGTCGGCTAAAGTATAAATATTGGTAGTGAATGCAACAATATCAATACTGTATTACAAACAAAATGATTGTGCTTCAAACAAATAGATAAAAATTACATATTCAATAATATATTTATTTATATATAATAAAGTATGTAACAATTATATTAATATTTAAAATAAATAAATAAATAAATAAGTAAATAAGTGACAAATGTCAAATGCTCATGGGATGACCGAGTCGTTCATTTTTTATCGACCCTTAACTGCGGTCAGTCTCTTATTCAATCTGCAATCTCAATTTTTGTTTTTTTTAATAGAATTATTGATGACGTGCACGGTCGACCACTCCTCTTGGGTCACCACTATTGATAGTCTTAGGCTATATTTAATAGCAATCATCTCAATCATCCAACCATCCATTCTTTTCAATTAATTTCTCTCTCTTCCACATTATTAATATTTATCTCAACCCTACCACACTATTTTTCAGGGATTTATCCATAACCACCCAACCATAATATTTTATAAAATTATTATGTATTATTTTATAAGCATCCAAATGACATATAAATAAAAATCATATAAAAAAGAAATAATTACTACTAGATACATTTTTTTGGAATACAATTGCAATTAGGTACAATTTTTTTTTTGCATTACTACTAGGTACAAAACATGATGCAAAATACCCAAAATACCCTCCAACTCCAAATACCCAAAACAACTGTATTATAATGTTAAAAATAAAAACAACATTATTAATAACAAAATCACTAGTGGAAAAATACCATTTTACATTGCACTTTCTAGATCGGTTGCAGTATAGCCGATTTAAAAAGTGAATAGGTTTCATTTTACATCGGTTATTAGGAAACCGATGTAATATATCACTTTTTTAAATCAGTTAATAGGGACCCGATGTAAAATATTAGTTTTTTACATCGGTTAATCGAAAACCGATTTAGTATATATACGTTTCACATTGGTTAACAACACTTTAAACGCCCCCACCGCCCAACTTAAGTCATTAACCTTTTCTCCCCCGTTTATTCCCTTTCTCCTTCACTGTGTCCCCCCCGTTTATTCCCTTCTCCTTCACTGCGTCTCCCCCGTTCTGCGATTCGTCTCCTCCCCTTTGTTCATTAACCTTCTCACCCGTTTATTCCCTTTCTCATTCACTGCGATTCATCTCCTCCCCTTTCGATAACAAAAATATTGCGCCGATTAGCTTCCTTCCAGTGATTAGAGGTCGATGCAATTGAGACGAATAACTCGATACTATCTTGCTTAGAAAGCGCCTAGCCCTCGTCCGGTAAAGCTACTTGAATATCGGTATGTTTCATATCATTCTGGATTTTGTTTTCTCCATTTTTCTTGCCATGATATTAGGTTTGAGATTTACTATACACTCAGAAAAAATCAGGGTATAATTTCAATTCTGAAGGTACATTAGTTTTTTAGGGGTAAAAGAAATGATATTGCTTTCTTTGAATCTTTTCATCTTGCTTCGACTGAGTTTCTTCTTATCGGGGGCTTCATAACAGATCATTATTTACCCATATCTTTCACATTTTCAGTTTGTTTTAGGGAGGAGGGTTTTCTTCTTGTCCCTTCAAGGGGAATTATAACTGATACTTTTCTCCAATTAGCTTTATATATATGCCTCTTAAAACAGACATGTATGTTATATACTCTAAGATGATAACTTACTTTGCCCTCTGGATAAGATTCTGTTCTAAAGTCAAACCTCATGGGTGATTTTCGTAATTTTTGAAGTTTCTATTTTGGTAAATATCCCAAACTTCAGGGGTACGTTTTACAATTATCCCATTGACTTACAACTTATGAAGGAAAATAACCAACAAAGAATGCCAGAAAATAACCCATTAATATTAATGTGTACAAGAGAAAGTAATTTTTAAAATTATTAAGATTATCCTAAATATAAAGTTCATATATCTTGAAAGCCTCATCAAAAATTCAGACCGCTAAATATCTTGTTGGATATTGTAGAGTCTTATCAGTGAGATTGTTGGATATTTCTTACCTTGAACCCTCTCATAAACTAATGTCGTGTGAACTCTATTCTCAATTAAGTAATTATGGATCGTAGTTGGATAAATGTTGCACGAACAAGTAATGAATATGAGAATGGTGTGGAAGAATTTTTGGAGTTTGCTAGGAGACATGTTCCAAACAATAACGTGAGGTTTTACTGTCTGTGTGTCAACTGTTTGAATGATAGACGATTATATGTCGAAGAAATCAAAGAACACGTCCTATGTGATGGTTTCAACAGGAGTTACACACGATGGATATGGCATGGTGAATTTGAAATGCCAAGTGTATCCCGAAATAAAGAAGTTTATGAGAATATGTATGATCGACTAGAAGACATGATCAATGATGTTGTACAAAGGCTTATCTGCATCAGAGGACAAGGTAATTGTAAGTCAATGATGTTCACGTTGAAGGCATCTCAGGGGTCCGCTGATGCAGATAAGCCTTTGTACAATAATTCTACAAAGTTTTCACGGTTGTCTGATGTATTGAAATTGTTCACGTTGAAGGCATCTCATGGGTGGAGTGACAAAAGTTTCACAGAGTTACTTTGTTTGTTAAAACATATGTTTCTGGAGGATAATGAATTACCAGATTCTAACTATAAGGTGAAGAAAATCTTGTGCCCATTGGGCATGGGTTATAAGAAGATTGACGCATGTCCTAATGATTGTATTTTGTATCGAAATGAGTACAAAAGTTTTCATGCCTGTCCAGTATGCGGGACTTCACGTTTCAAAAACAACGGTGAAGGCGATGCTAGTTCTGATGTTGGTAATAAAAAACCACCTACAAAGGTGTTATGGTATCTCCCAATAATACCAAGATTCAAATACTTGTTTGCTAGTGCAAAGGAGGCAAAAAACTTGAGATGGCAAGGATAACTGATGGGAAGCTCCGACACCCGGGTGATTCGCCTTAATGGAAGAAAATTAACCAGTTGTTTCTTTCATTTGGAAATGAGCCAAGAAACCTGAGACTGGGACTTTGTACTGATGGTATGAACCCATTCGGCAATCTTAGCAGCAAGCACAGTGCATGGCCGGTTCTATTGGCCATTTACAATCTTTCTCCTTTATTGTATATTAAATGCAAGTACATTATGTTGTCTATGATGATTTCTGGTCCAAAGCAACCAGGAAATGATATAGATGTCTACTTGCAGCCGTTGATTGAAGACTTGAAAATGTTGTGGGAGGAAGGTGTTCATGTTGTTGATGTATTTGATGCGTATAAAAATGAAACTTTTAAGATGCGTGCAATGGTGTTCTGCACAATTAATGACTTCCCAGTATATGGAAACTTGTCTGGTTATAGTGTTAAGGGGCATAAATCATGCCCTATATGTGAAGAAGGCACATGCTACCATCAGCTTAAGCACGGAAGGAAGACCGTATACCTTGGTAGTCGAAGATTTCTCAAGTCAGACCATCCTTATCGTAGATTGAAGAAAGATTTCAACGGTGAACAAGAGTTTAAAGCTATTCCACAAGCATTAAGTTCACAGGAAGTGTACGAGCGAGTGAGAGATATTAATGTTACACTTGGTAAGACGCAAAATCCTGTTGAGAGAAGCTCATGGAAAAAGCGATCTATCTTTTTTGAGCTTCCGTACTGGAAAGAGCTTGAAGTGAAACACTGTATTGATGTGCTGCATGTGGAGAAAAACGTTTGTGATGGTCTTATAGGAACACTTCTCAACATACAAGGGAAGACTAAGGATAACATGAATGCGTGAAAGGATATGGTTGATATGCGAATACGAAAGGAGTTAGCTCCAGTACCACAAGATAAGAGAACTTATCTATCACCAACTTGTCATACATTATCTAAAAAGGAGAAAAGAAGTTTTTGTGAGTGCTTACGTTGCATAAAAGTTCCTCAAGGTTATTCTTCGAATGTTAAGAGGTTGGTGTCAATGAAGGACCTGAAATTGGTAGGCTTAAAGTCTCATGACCATCATGTGTTGATGCAACAACTTTTACCTATGGCTATTCGAGGAATACTCCTAAAGAAATTAAGACGTACCATAAGTAGATTGTGTTTCTTCTTTAATGTTATTTGTATGAAGGTGATTGACCCTCGGGTATTGGATGATCTTGAGAATGAAGCTGCAATTATTTTATGTCAGCTTGAAATGTATTTCCCACCTTTTTTTTGATATTATGGTACATTTAATCATTCATCTAGTGAGGGAGATACGATTATGTGGACCTGTGCATTTATGATGGATGTATCCGTTTGAGCGATACATGAAAATACTTAAGAGGTATGTGAAAAATCATCATAGGGCGGAAGCCTCTATTGTTGAAAGATATGTTGCAGAAGAGGCTGTGGAATTTTGTAATGAATATTTATCTGAAACGAAATCTATTGGGATTCCTAAGTCTTGCCACGATGGTAGAGGTCTTGGAAAGGGAACACATGGGGGGAAAATGAAGAGTGTTGATCATGAAGAGATGCTACGAGCACATCTATACATCCTAACGAACACTCCTGAAGTTCAACCTTACTTAGACGCACATAAGGCACTCATAAAAGAACAAAATCCTCGAAAATCTGAAATGTGGTTGGTGAATGAGTATAACAAGACATTCTTATCTTGGTTCAAGGATCATGTTGCAAATGATCACTCAGTTCCGAATATAGTTACATGGTTAGCTGGTGGACTGAACTTTGATGTCATATGTTGGCGTGGATACGACATAAACGGGTATTCCTTCTACACAAAGGACAAATATGAGAAGTGTAATACCCGTACTTTTTATTGACTGTTTGACCTTACCATTCTTCCTGTTTTGTCGCTCTGTATACTCTTTGTGATAGCGTCGGCGTTGATCTAGAGTTTTATGCCTTGTTTGGATCATGATCGTGCTGCTTAGACCTTTCAGAAGTGTTCTGGGTCAGGGAGGTAGCGCACGCTAGGCCTATGCTAATGCACGCTAATTATGTGTGAGTAGCGCACGCTAGTTTTGAGCCTTAGCATGCGCTAATGGACTGAGTCGGCAGAGGCAGTGAGGTTTCAGACTTTCTGGACTAGCAGGCATTGCACGCTAGGCAACGGCTAGCGTACGCTATATGTATTGCGTAGCGCACGCTAGTGCTCAGTTTTAACACATGCTAGCGGACCGAGGCAGTGAACTGAGATTTTGGCAGGACACCAGTTAGCGCACGCTAAGGATGTGGAGTAGCGCGCGCTAACGTCCGCGGATAGTAGCCACTGGACTACTGGGTGACCCGTTAGCGCACGCTAATATTAAGGCGTAGCGTGCGCTAGACTGGGACAGTATATAAGGGGACAGTCAACCCCTGCACTTGTCATTTCTCTTCATTTCCACTTTTTCCAATCGGGAGAGGCGATTTGGGGCGATTTGAGGCAGTCCTTCTTCAGATATCATCATTTTGGGTTGAATAACAATGATTATGCAACATCTAATACATTTCTATCCTCCAAATCAAGGTAAAATCCTTAGAACCCTATTTTTGGGAATTTTGGGGTTTTTCTTAGATTCGTTCGATTTATCTGGTTTGAGGCTTGAGGACTTTGAGATTATGATGTATCTATCCCGTATGCATGCTTTTCCTATGATTTTACGGATTGGATTGTGCCGTTTTCGGACTTGTGAGGGTTTGGACGATTTTCCAACCTCTAGTTGTTTATCCGTGTATTTTCATGAATCGTAGACGGGTTTGGGGAGTTTCTTCGTGTAGTTTGAGTATGGATAATTGATTATCATATTTCTTGCGAACCGTTTAGGTGCCGGAAGCGCATTCTTGGACCTACCGAACTCATACTCCTTTCCGTTCAATTTCTCGATGTCTCAAAGGCAAGTATATATTTATGATTGTACGTTCTCGACTTTGAAAGTAAGATATATTAATGGCATGATTATTTATATCCACTCTAGGGTGGGCCGACAGGTCCCCTGAGGGTTTCGTAGCCTCTGGTGCGATTCCACGGATGATATGAACGAACCACTCTGGGACGGACCGACGGGTCCTCTGAGGGTTCCGTAGCCTCTGGTGCGGTTCCACAGTATTCATATATATATTGATGAGATGCTATGAGATTTAGTTATTCCGGAATACTAGTCTTGAATTGATGAATTGACGGTTACATTTACTTTATTATCAAGGAGTATTGTGTTTCATACTTGATATACTTGCACTAGCTATTCGACGGCTAACCCCTTTATGGGGGAAATACTTTTTATGTATTTCAGGTTCCAGGAGAGCGGATAGGCAGGTATTGGGTCGGCATGAAGATGATGGGCAAGCGTGATACTGTGTTTCATCTCCGGTTATGTTTTGTGTTCCTCCATTCAGTGTCATTGTACTGGAATGGGTATTGAATACTCGAGTATTGTTCGTTTTCAGTCTACCTTGATGTTCCGGCATGTGTTGCCGAGGTTTTGATTTTTGTACTGTGATGTATTTGGATACATTGGACATGGTTTGAATACCCTTTGTATCGTCTTTCATTTCGTTGTATCTAGACCTTCTCGGTCAAGTTTTGTAGTTCCGCATATGATTAGCCTTGTGGGTCCCTCTGTGGGGTTCACAGCGCTGTAATATACCCTGAATAACTTAGGGGTGTTACATAATATGGTATCAGAGATCTAGGTTTATGGATACCTAGGCTGTCGGTATTTTGGGTCGATTGAGTCATTGCTTGTCTACAGTATCACTACTTTGCCATTATCACAGTACGACCGGTACTTGTAAGTCCTATTGCTCTTCTTATGTTTTCTTAACCGCTTTGTTTTTAGTTTGATATTCTTGAGAATCGGTCACTTCGAGGACGTGCGATTTGGATTGTACTTATGCACTTTGTGTATCCTTTAGAATGTCTGCTGACAGGGGACAGAGACGAAACCGTGGTCGCGGACGCGGAAAGATATTTTCAAATTGCTAATTGTGATATTGGTGTGTATCAGTATTGTGTTGAGACTTTGTTTGGGAGTCGCATGCTAGTATCACGGGAAATCATCGACTTCACGCACCTGTAAGTATATTGTCTTGGTTATTCGCTGGTGGAGACCAACGATTGCTCTTGTGATGAGTTCGGATATTTTGGTTGATTTGTTTGGCTGTGACGGGATTGCAAGTTTCGAGGACGAAACTTATTTCAAAGGGGGTACAATGTGATATCCTGACTTTTAGTACGTAATATCCGGATTTCAGTATAAATTTTTCGCATTATTTTATCTGAGATATAATGGATAGATTGGTGTTTATACAGTATGGAAAAAATAATTGTAGACTGAGACAGCTGTATTAGTATAATTATCGGTATTAGTATAATTGTCGTAGTTGGTCGACAATTATATTTGAAGATATCGTGTATCATGTTATCGTACTTTTGATATTGGGTATATCATATGAGAATATTATCAGGTTGTATATATATGTATTCAGTATGTCGTGTATATACATCTAGTATATCAAGACGACAGACAAGAATAGTGGAAAATGGCTAAGTACAGCCATGTTAGCTCACGCTACAAGGTATGCCTAGCGCGCGCTAAGATATATACTTAGTGTACGCTACGGTGCATACTTACCGCACGCCAAGAGATTTGAGTTACGTACGCTAAGGAGGACCCCCAACGTACGTAAGGTATTCTGTATAAGGCCGTAAGGTGGCCGACAGGTAGGCCCAGACTGTTTATAATCGGCGATTAGCGCACGCTAATTCATGTTGTTAGCGCACGCTAATTTCAGATCGTCAACAGGGAATCTTGGCTTTATTGGTTTCTTTCGGCGTGTAGGACCCGGGCATCTTCTGGGAAGGTATAGGTTTTCGGGTCAACGACGATTAGCGCGCGCTAAAGTCGAGGAATAGCGCACGCTACTAAGCATTTCACTGTAGCAAGTCAACGCCTGTTTGCGTACGCTAATGCATGGGCATCACGTACGTTAGATGAATTTCGAAGCAATGCAGTAGCTTCTGAACTGCCCGATAGCGCACGCTATCAAGGAAGGATAGCGCATGCTAGTTCTGTAGCGCACGCTAAATATAAGGTCTAGCGCGCGCTAGTGATGTGTTTTATAAAGAGGATAGACGAGTGCTGAGAGGCATTTTGTCCATTCTCCTTCCTTCAGTCGATAGAGAGAGCCTTGGGAGGTACTTGAAGTTCCTAAACATTGAGAGATGATCCTCTTAAACAAGATTAAGATAGAGAGCTCAGATTTAAGTATTGTTCTTGAAGTTTTTGATAATTCTTGGAATGGAGTTCAATTGTTCTTCTCCGTGGATCGTCCATACAAGGTAATCCTCGTAACCCTTTGATAGTGGTTCGTTTTTAAAGTATTACTACTTGGGAGGGAGCATGTTGGGATCATCATGTGATAATGTTATATGATATTTATTGGAATTGTAATAAGAGATGTTGGATATTGATATGATTATTGATACCTTCTTCATATGATGATAATGGTTTTGTTGCGATTCTTGAGGTTATATGGATGGCATGATGAGGAAAATGATAACATGAAGATATATACCTCGGATATGTTGTTCTGAACGTGATTTCGGATATTTCATGTTCTTGAAGAACTCTTGAATTATACGAGGTGATGAAAATTTATAAGAAGTGTTGATGTTTTGAATATGAATATGGAATATTCATATCTAGAAATAAGTTATGTGTTTGAAATAATATTCGTATAGGAATACGAATGTGATTATGAGCTTGACGAGACTATTATTCATCTATGAATTTGGAAGCCCATATGTATGGAGCAAATGTTCAAGTCGAATGATTGGATTGTTTGATAACCTTTTTAATATGATTATCTATTGTTTTGAACCAGTCGGATGGTTCGAATTGATGACGGTATAGGTAAATTTTAACGATGGATTTACGAGAAGGGAACCTTGTCAATTCGTATTTAAGAATTGAGTTTAAAATCGATAACATTTAGACCCTTATTATTGGTCCGAATTGGTTGCTGATATGATCATCGGATATCGACTCGTATTGTGGACATGGATTCGTGAGGGTCTGAGTTGGATAGTTCAGACTGTATTTAATAGAGATATTGTGGAACCGATGAGTTTGTGGCCTGGTTGTATTGATATTGGTCGTCATCGAACCTGTTGATTATTAATCCTTCGTTTTACAATAAGATATGATGTTTGATTGTGGATTATGATTTTTGTGTTGCGGTTGAGGTTGAAGAGCTCGTAGATTACCTTGGTCGGGACTGAGGAACTCGTAGACGAAATTAACTGAATTGGTAACAGTTCATTGTATTGATATCGAGGCAAGTTTTATACTTGTACTAATCAATAAGATTAATGTTATCAGGTAGGTATACGAATGTGTGTATCATTTCGAGACTTGGTCTCTTTATGATTTTGTTGATATCAGGGGATTGTTTGATACGACACCCGTCGGCAAATTATGCCAAATGTTGTTGTTGTTGTTCGTAAATGGCCAGTTCAAGGCATTGCGATACTTGTTGGTAAAGTTGCTGTCGATAGCCGGTTTGCGGTATCGACGTATCGATTGTTATTGTGATTGATGTTCCATTGAGATATTGTGGCGATCGTCGTTATTGATATTCGTGTTTTTCTATTGATATTGTATTGGCCGATTGAAGGCATTGATGTATTCGATTATCATCTTCGTTATCGGTAACCGATTAAAGGTGCCGAGACATCTATTGTATCGTTGTTATCGACTGACCATTCTAAGGTAATCGATATATTGAATTGGGACTGTCGAGGACAATTCCCATCCGTTGTATCGTTGTTATCGATTTGCCGTTCTAAGGTAATCGAAGTGTTGAACTGGGACTGTCGAAGATAGTTCCCATCCGTTGAGTCGTTATCGATTGGTCGTTCCAAGACAATCGAGGTATTGAATTGGGATCGCCGAGGACGGTACCCACCCGTGAGTTATTATTGTCGTGTTGGCCGACTCAAGGCAGCACACTATCATTCTTGTGAATTCGGTAATTTTGTGATCGTTGAGGGTTGAGGAGTTCCAGATTGTTGTTCGTGTTAATCGGTCCTTGGGGATCGTGATCCCAGGAAGGTTACATTGGATATTGTTGGTCGTGTCGATCTTTCATTATTTATGTATCATCGTTCACTTTGGCCAGTCGTATGATCCGTATTAGATGTGTTATCCTTTGAATTTCGTTGTCATGTTGCATCGTGATATACCTGGAATTATATCTGCGTGCCGATTGGTTATGTGTAGGATTTTTAGCCAGACACGATGGTCATGCGTGGATGTTTCCGCATTGGACCGTGCACACGGGACGTAGTCCGTGAGGCTAATTAGGTAAATTATCCCACGTATATTCTGGATTTCGTATACGGGGTGAACATATGCACGGACACATGCAAACATTGTAAAAAAATCGATGAGATGGAAATGCGATTTACTAACATTTTTAATGAGCTGTCCATTTCACGGAAAGAATACTCCAAGAAGGACGTGTGTGTGAGTCTGACAGGGCCTTGTCTTTGATATGGAAAGACTCGAAAAGAAGAAGCTACAAATGATAAGTTATCTGCTGCTTTAGTAGCAGCTTCCGCTAGTGGATAAAAATCAAGAAGATACGCCCATAAAGAACAAAGAAAGGGCCTCATATTATAAAAGAACAATGGATGAAGAGATGGAACAAAAAGAGCTCTTCTAATGAAAACATTTAGAAAAGAGAAATAATAGGGCAGCACCCTGAACCACACTCTTAAACACACTCGTGCTTTATGGGTATTGTACTATGTGTTTTAATATTAATTTATTATAATATTATTATAAATATTTTATCTATAAAGCATGCGGTACAACACCCATAAAGCACGGGGTGTGTATGAGGGTGTGGTTCAGGGTGTTGCCGTATTACCCCTCTTTAGAAAATTCATCAAAATTGGGTACAAGGAGAGCACTAGAGGTGGCCATGGTTCGGGTCGGGCCGGGCTCGGTCCGGGCTGGAGTGGCGGCCCATATTTGTGGTGGGCTCGGTGGGATGGGCTTGGGCTGGGCGGCCTCGGCCCACTGTCCCCCGCCCTCGAGCTGTCCTGGGCCGTGCTGGGCTAGAGCTGGATATTTAATTTTTTTTTTTAGAAAAAACTGTTTTGAATTTAAAAATATGTTAACATTAAATTAAAGATCATCTTGAAAAAATCTGCGTACAGTAAAGACTGCTACCTGCCCGTATAGTCCGCACTTCGAGGTCGACTAAGCAATTAAGCAAATGAGTCTAACTACTCTAATGACAAACTAAACGTCACATGCACATCTTCTACTGAACCCTCAAGTCAAAGGTCTACGTATACTATCACAACCTTTCGATTCATCATCGACTCTCCGAGAGTGAATACCGTGTGACTGAATAGAGTATGAGTCGTGTTCGAGTATACTGGCCCCACCAATATACTTATAACTATGCTATCAAGACGTGCACGCATCCTAGCATCAGTTATACAAGTCGTATTAAAACTTAATGCCCATTTTAAGTTTATTGACTTGCTAACAATTTACGTAAATAAACTTTGAACACTTCCAGTGCATTTTCTCTTATCCCATAACGAGAATGGAATGTTCGATTTGTTTACATGGACTTCACTTCAATGTTTAACAAGTCAAGAATGCAATTGAAATACAATAAACATTGAATGAATCGTATTGCCTTTTTATTAATTATTCCATAATTACAAGTACAATGCCCTTACTCTCTCATCCCCTGAGTGGCATTTGAGGGCATATTCCTAATAATCATGTGGTCAGGATGCAACAAGTGATTGATCCAACCGTGAGAGCCTGAGATAATCTACGGTGACACATGATTTGTGATCATGCGATGCAACAAGTGATTGATCCAACCGTGAGATATGGTGTGTGATTTGTTAGCTAGCCAGCTCGGGAGGGTCCTTAGAGTCCTCGGGTGGGATTTGTGGCTTCGTCCCGGTCCTAGGCGATGCATGTGCGTGATTTGTTTTATGATTGTGTCCAGCTCGGGAGGGTCCTTTGATACGAATTACGTATGTAAGTGTACGTAAAGCGTATGAAATACAACGGAAGGTTATTACGTTTTGACAAGTATCAAAGTATTAACCAAAAATACAAGGTGGTGGCTGAAATTATACGGTTTTAGGCGTGAGGTAGGATAGTGTATGGATTTGAATGTGTTTTACCGAATTAGACCTATAACTCGATAAAGATAATCTCTCCTCAAGACCTATTGAGAATTGATCGGGTTAGAATTCGAGACGCGTCGAAATAATAACCAAAGTTTTTTTGAACTCGTTCAACGTATATTTCAAGAGAAATACAATGTTTATAACTTTCAAGATGCTTACAAATACAAGGTGGACTACTATATATAGTAGTATACAAAAGATAAGGGAATAAAAAAGACAAGAAAAAAACGAAAATACAAGTCTCCATCATAGCATGCTTCGGCCGATCTTCAATGGCGGGGAGGAGGAGATCTTCAATATCTTGTATAAGATATGAAGACTTTGAGAGGTCCTTTTCAAGATGCTTTGACCGAAAATTTCTTCAAAGGTGGGGGAAGGAGATCTTCAATTATTTTGGACAAGATATGAAGAAAAAAAATGCTAGACAAATCTTTCATGTATCTTGGAGTGATCGGCCGAATCCCCTATGATTTGGTCCGATTCCAACGTTAATTTGTCGCCATGTTTACGTAACTCCAGTTCCGATTAATAATGTAACTCCAATCCGCGTATTCTTTTCGCCCAAGTATGATGATGCATGGTCATGCAACTTTGTATCGTCGTTGACGTCGATTTTTATTGACTCCTCTTCGATTGGAATAAATGATATCGTATCATTCCCTCCCTCTTTGAAAGGAATTGACCTCAATTCCGAAATGCCATCGTCGTCAAGGTAAGGCGAGAGATCGCCTACGTTGAAAGTTGCGTGTACTCCGTATTCGCCCGGAAGTTCTACTTTGTAAGCGTTGTCGTTCACTTTTCCCACAATTTTGTACGGACCTTCGGCTCTCGGCATTAATTTGTTCTTGCGTTTGTTCGGGAATCGTTCTTTCCTCAAATGTATCCAAACTAAGTCGCCAACATCAAATAGCCTCGCCTTTTTATTTTTGTTCGACTTCCGCTTGTAAATTTCATTTACTTCTTTAATCCGATCTCGTACTTTTTCATGTAACTTCATCATTGACTTGAGTTTTGATTCTGCATCTTTGTGAACCAATTCGTCGTTCGGCAAGGGAATCAAATCCAATGGCATGTGTGGGTTTATTCCGTACACTAATTCAAAAGGTGAATGGGCCGTGGCGAAGCCGGGTGATCGGTTGTATGCGAATTCCGCATGTGCAAGTTTAACGTCCCAATCTTTTTGTGTTTTGTTCACCAATCCTCGCAATAATGCTCCCAAGGTTCGATTAGTCACTTCAGTTTGTCCAGCGGTTTGTGGGTGATGTGAAGTACTGAATAGAAGTTTAGTTCCCACCTTTCTCCATAAAGTATTCCAAAAGTAACTCAGGAATTTAGAATCTCGATCCGACACGATAGTTTTTGGAACTCCGTGTAAACGAACTATTTCTCGGAAATATAAGTCCGCCACATTGCTTGCATCATCGGTTTTGTGGCATGCTATAAAGTGAGCCATTTTTGAAAAACGGCCGACGACCACCATGATCGAGTCTTTGCCCCGTTGAGTACGAGGTAAAGCAACAATAAAATCCATCGAGACATCCTCCCATGGTCGTAAAGGTATTGGCAACGGCATGTATGTATTTGGCTTGAACGAACTTTTCATCATGTGACAAGTGACGCATTTACTCACGATTGTGCTTACGTCGCCATACATCTTTGGCCAAAAGAAATGCTCCTTTAGCACTTCTACGGTTTTAGCCGAACCGAAATGACCGGCTAGTCCTCCTCCGTGCGCCTCCTGAACTAGTAATTCCCGAATTGTATGCTTCGGCACACATAGTTTATTTCCTTTGAAAAGAAAGCCATCCTGTAAAAAAATTCTTCGTACGGGACTATTTTACAAAGGGTGAAAATTTCTCCGAAATCCAAATCGTCAATGTAATGATCTTTCAAAGTCTCGAACCCCAACAAACGAACATCTAGAATAGAAAGTAAGGCATACCGTCTTGATAGTGCATCCGCCACTATATTACTCTTACTGTCTTTGTACTTGGATGAAAAGTGAAAAGATTGCAAAAATTCCACCCATTTTGCATGTCTCGGACTTAGCTTGCTTTGCCCGTTAATGTATTTCAACGACTCGTGACCCAAATGCAACACGAAATGTTTCGAACGTAAATAGTGACTCCAATGATCGAGCGCTCTCACGATAGCATAGAACTATTTGTCGTAAGTACAATAATTAACTCGAGCACCACTTAACTTTTCCGAAAAATAGGCGATGGGGCGGCCTCCTTGAATAAGTACTGCCCCGATTCTAACTCCACTAGCGTCGCATTCCACCTCAAATGGTTGTGAAAAATCAGGTAACATTAAAATCGGTGCTT
Source organism: Orobanche coerulescens (assembly GCA_033398695.1). Taxonomy (NCBI): domain Eukaryota; kingdom Viridiplantae; phylum Streptophyta; class Magnoliopsida; order Lamiales; family Orobanchaceae; genus Orobanche; species Orobanche coerulescens. The sequence goes on along the minus strand of CM065818.1, from coordinate 78,606,965 downwards.
CATATAACTTTTCTTTTAATTTTTCAAAAGCTTTTTGGGCAGCCTCGTTCCATGCAAATGTTCCTTTTTTAAGACACTCCATGATCGGACTGGAGATGGTACTAAAGTCCTGTATGAATCGTCGGTAAAAAGAAGCGAGGCCATGAAATGATCGTAATTCCATGATTGTTTTTGGTGTCGGCCAAGACTTTATTGCCGCGATTTTCTCTTGATCCACCGAAACTCCTTCTTTAGAAATGACATAGCCGAGAAAGACAAGACTCTCGACTAGGAAAGTACACTTCCCCCGCTTTCCATAAAGTTTCTGTTTCCTTAGAGTTTCAAACACGTGCCACAAGTGTTCAAGATGCTCCTCTAAGGATCGACTGTAGATTAAAATGTCGTCTAAGTATACGACAACAAACTTTCCCAAGAAAGGTTTAAGAACCTCGTTCATCAATCTCATGAAAGTGCTCGGGGCATTAGTGAGGCCGAATGGCATCACAACCCACTCGTAAAGTCCATTCTTTGTTTTAAATGCCGTCTTCCATTCGTCTCCCTCTCGCATGCGAATTTGATGGTATCCGGTCCGTAAATCAACTTTTGAAAATATAACCGAGCCATGCAACTCGTCTAACATGTCGTCTAGTCTCGGGATGGGGAACCGATATTTGACGGTGATGTTATTCACGGCTCTACTGTCAATGCACATTTGCCATGATCCGTCTTTTTTTGGTACAAGTAGGACTGGAACCGCACACGGACTTAAACTTTCTCGGACATATCCGTGACTCATGAGCTCATCAATTTGACGTTGTAGCTCTTTGGTTTCTTCGGGATTACAACGATACGCCGCTTTGTTCGGTAATGGAGCTCCTGGTATAAGATCAATTTGGTGTTTGATTCCGCGGATAGGTGGTAATCCCACCGGCAAGTCTTCGGGAAAAACATCCGTGAACTCGTGCAACGGTGTATCTATCTCTTCTTCGTCTTGTGATTTTGTAGCAAGGTTTCGGGTTTCTTTGATCATCATCAAATAAATACGTTCGCCATCGTCAATGGCATGTTTGACTTCTTTTTCGTTTGCAAACATCGTGAGCTTCGGCCCTTCGACTTTTTTTGAACTCATTGTTCGGATAGCTTGAGGTGACATAGGTTTAAGAACAATTTTTTTACCTTTGTCACGTAACTCATATTCGTTGCTCCTCCCTCGATGTAGTACGTCCCGATCAAATAACCAAGGTCTTCCCAACAACACGTGACATGCGTCCATCGGTAGTACATCGCATATAATATCATCACCATACGAACCCATGGTGAGTCCGACCTTCACTTGTCTTGATACTTTCACTTTATTTCCATCATCGAGCCAATGGAGTGCATACGGCTTTGGATGAGCCGTAGTGGTTAGTCCGAGCTTCGAAACCATCTCGCTTCATGCCACGTTTGTACAACTTCCACCATCAATGATCAAGCTACACCATTTTTCTCCGACACGACACTTCGTGTGAAAGATTTGATCTCGTTGTTCTATGTCACTTGGGGCCGCCTTTGTTTGTAACATGCGAAGGACGAGGTTCGTGTCATAGTTCGGGGCATCGTATGCCTCGCAATCTTCTTCTTCTTCGTCGGCTTCCAAGTTAAAGACGTCTCCAATTCTTTCCTTTTCGGCTAGTAACTCTTCTCGGACGGCTATCGCTTCTCGTAACGTCACTATTCTCCGATTTGGACAAGCACTTTGATAGTGTCCAAATCCTTGACATTTGAAACACCGAACTTTAGATAAGATTGTTTCCTTTGGTGTGATAGGAGTTTTTGGAATGGTAGTAACGGATGGACTTGTCGTGACAGTTTTTGGAAACGAGCTAGAACTCGTGCCAAAGTTGGTATTTCCGAATTTAGGTGGGAATTCGGGTTTAGAAAATTTTGTCTTGTTTTGAGTTTTCAACTTTATGCAAAGTCCGCACAAAGTATCAAAGTCGGAATAGGGGTAGAGTTCCACGGAATTAGCAATGTTTTTATTCAAGCCTCGTAGGAAACGGGACATCCGTAATTCTTCGCTTTCTTCAAGTTCTCCCATCAAGGATAAGTTTTCAAACTCCTCGATGTATTCCTCTACACTTAGCTTTCCTTGCGTGAGGTCAGAAATTTTTCGATACAAACTCAACGTGTGTGTAGCCGAGACATATCTCTTACGTAGTTTCTTTTTTAGAGAATTCCACGAACGTATCTTTTCCTTACCGGCACGAACTCGTTGTGTCTTCATTCGTTCAAACCAAAGGGAAGCTCCCTTTCCAAGTTTGAGAATCGCGTACTTGCATCGTATATCGTCATCGAGGTCCTTGAACTCAAACATTCGTTCAATTTTCCTTTCCCACTCTAAATAAGCCTCGGGATCGGTGCCGCCTACGAACTCCGGAAGTTCGCTTGTCTTGTATTCATCAGCATGTCGTGGTGCATGCATGGCGTCGTATCCTCGTCTTGCATGGATTCGGGGATCCGGCAAGCCTCGAAGAACGTCACGCAATTGGGCTACTTCTTCATCGGTGAATGCCATCTTCTTGAATAACGTCGGGAACCGTGAGACAAATGTCTCTGATACCACTTATGATACGAATTACGTATGTAAGTGTACGTAAAGCGTATGAAATACAACGAAAGGTTATTACGTTTTGACAAGTATCAAAGTATCAACCAAAAATACTAGGTGGTGGCCGAAATTATACGGTTTTCGGCCGTGAGGTAGGATAATGTATGGATTTGAATGTGTTTTTACCGAATTAGACCTATAACTCGATAAAGATAATCTCTCCTCAAGACCTATTGAGAATTGATCGGGTTAGAATTCGAGACGCGTCGAAATAATAACCAAAGTTTTGTTGAACTCGTTCAACGTATATTTCAAGAGAAATACAATGTTTATAACTTTCAAGATGCTTACAAATACAAGGTGGACTACTAATTATAGTAGTATACAAAAGATAAGGGAATAAAAAAGACAAGAAAAAACGAAAATACAAGTCTCCATCATAGCATGCTTCGGCCGATCTTCAATGGTGGGGAGGAGGAGATCTTCAATATCTTGTATAAGATATGAAGACTTTGAGAGGTCCTTTTCAAGATGCTTTGGCCGAAAATTTCTTCAAAGGTGGGGGAAGGAGATCTTCAATTATTTTGGACAAGATATGAAGAAAAAAAATGCTAGACAAATCTTTCATGTATCTTGGAGTGATCGGCCGAATCCCCTATGATTTGGGCCGATTCCAACGTTAATTTGTCGCCATGTTTATGTAACTCCAGTTCCGATTAATAATGTAACTCCAATTCACGTGTTCTTTTCGCCCAAGTATGATGATGCATGGTCATGCAACTTTGTATCGTCGTTGACGTCGATTTTTATTGACTCCTCTTCGATTGGAATAAATGATATCGTATCATCCTTAGAGGCCTCGGGTGGGATTTGTGGCTTCATCCCGGTCCTAGGAAATACTTGTACATGATTACATTGTGTTGATTTTATGTCCGTCGAGGACACGTGATATGGGCTCTGACCCTGTGAATTGTTAGTGGTTTTCTATTTGAGAAAACAAAAACCTTTGGGCTGTGACCCCCGTTGATTTTGGAAACAGAAGGATTTGATAATCCTAAATTATTTTCTATTAAAACTCCCGATGGCTTGTTAAACCATTTTGTAAATTGTTTTCTCCTGGATTGTGATCTTTTGGTTTTGGAACGTTTTACCCAAACTCTTGCCTCGGGAAGTGTTTGTTTCGTTGTATTTAAATCTTTGAGGATTCCTGGTTATTGTTATTCTTGGAACTTGAATTATATGGCTCGTATTTGCACTTTGTACTTGCACTAGCAAAATAGTGGAATTTTGCTAACCCCCGAGTAATCGGGGGGTGGATGTCTGTATTGCATTCAGGTTTTTGGAGCATAGCACATCGTCGGCACGAAGGATGATGAAAGATGAACGATACTAATCACACGAGGACCCGTATGTTGTCGTATTGGTCTAGCAGTATTTTATTTCTGCTGCAGTATTCTTTCTCCGTTGTACGGAAGTGTGTTGTATTCGACCCCTGCGTGGACATGTATTGTAATTGAGTTGTATGTATTTATTGAAAGACTAAATCGGTCTACTGAGTCATTTTAGCCTTAAAGGTATTGTTGAGTTGTTCGATTTTGTTACCAGCCTGGTAGAACCTTGAGAAAAGGTTCTACGGCGTGTAATATCCCTGAACGGATTGGGGGTGTTACACTTTCCGTCCTTATACTTCGATGAAAAGTGAAACGATTGCAAGAACTCCACCCACTTAGCATGTCTCGGACTCAACTTCTATTGCCCATTAATATACTTTAAAGATTCATGGTCCGAATGCAGAATAAAATGTTTCGGCCGAAGGTAATGGCTCTAATGATCAAGAGCTCTCACTATGGCATAGAACTCCTTGTCGTAAGTACAATAGTTGAGTCGAGCCCCACCCAACTTCTCCGAAAAGTACGCAATAGGCCGCCTGCCTTGAATGAGGACCGCCCCAATACCAACTCCACTAGTATCACACTCCACTTCGAACGGTTGTGCAAAATCGGGTAATGCCAAGATAGGTGCTTCACATAACCTTGCCTTCAACTTTTCAAACGCCCCTTGGGCAGCCCTGCTCCACACAAATGGGCCCTTCTTCAAACACTCAGTTATCGGACTCGTTATGGTGCTGAAATCTCGAATAAACCTCCGATAAAAAGAGGCAAGATCGTGGAATGATCTAACTTCAGTTACGGTTTTAGGAGTAGGCCACGACTTAATAGCTTCAATTTTACCTTGATTAACCGACACTCCTTCCTTCGAAACAACATAGCCAAGAAAATTTATGCTCTCGACGATAAACGCACACTTTTCTTTCTTTCCATAAAGCGTTTGAGACCTAAGAGTCTTGAATACTTGCCGTAGATGCCCGAGATACTCCTCCACCGACCGACTATAAACCAAAATATCATCTAAATAAACAACCACAAATCTACCCAAAAATGTCTTAAGTACTTCGTTCATCAAACGCATGAAAGTAATCGGGGCATTCATAAGTCCAAATGGCATGACGGTCCACTCATACAGCCCATGCTTAGTTTTGAAAGCCGTCTTCCTTTCATCCCCCTCCCGCATACGAATCTGGTGATAGCCACTTCGCAAATCAATTTTAGAAAAGACCACCGAGCCATGTAGCTCGTCTAACATATCATCAAGCCTTGGTATCGGGAATCGATACTTGATCGTTATGTTATTTACGGCCCGGCTATCGATACACATCCGCCAAGACCCATCCTTCTTAGGAACAAGCAGGACCGGAACCGCACATGGACTTAAACTTTCTCGAACATACTCGTGGCTCATTAGTTCTTCAATCTGCTTCTGAAGTTCCTTCGTTTCCTCAGGATTACACCTATAGGCAGCCTTATTCGGAAGAGGCACGCCTGGTATAAGGTCGATTTGATGCTCAATTCCACGGATTGGCGGCAAACCCGATGGCAATTCTTCAGGGAAGACATCCGCGAACTCATGTAATAGGTCGACCACTGTATCCTCGTTCTTCGCTACCACGAAATCATCTCGAGTCTCCTTTATCACCAGCATGTAAACATGCTCACCACTCTCCATAGCGTGTTCAACTTCCCTCTCTCTAGCGAATATGGTGAGGTTCGGTTTTTCCCCTTTTTTGGCACTCATGGAACGGATAGCTTGAGGAGACATCAGTTTCAACACAATCTTCTTTCCCTTATCTCATAACTCGTATTCGTTGCACCTACCCCGATGCAAAACATCCTTATCAAATAACCAAGGACGTCCCAAAAGTACGTGACAAGAATCCATCGGAGTCAAATCACATAATATCTCCATTGCCAATCCGACCCAAACTTGCTTCGAAACCCTCACCTTACTTCCGTCATCAAGCCAATGTAAAGCATATGGCTTAGGGTGAGCGGTGGTGGTTAGTCCAAGCTTCGTCACCATTTTACTCGAAGCTACGTTGGTGCAACTCCCTCCGTCGATAATTAAAATACACCACTTATCTCCAACTTGACACTTCGTATGGAATATTTGGTCTCGTTGTTCTGACTCGCTTGGAACCGACTTGGCTTGCAAAGTGCGAAGGACCAAGGCTGTATCGTAATTTGAAGCATCGTAAGCCTCACATTCTTCTCCTTCTTCGTCCTCCATGCTGAAATAAAACACACCACCTAGTATTTCTTTTTCGTCCTCAACCAACAAATCATCTCGGATCGTGACAGCTTCCCTTAGTGTCACCACTCGTTTGTTCGGACAAGCATTTTGATAATGCCCAAACCCTTGACATTTGAAACATCTTACTTTAGCCAAACTCGTCTCCTTCGGTACGTAGGGGGTCTTAGGAATCGCAACAGGGACCAGAGTCGGTACAGTTTCCTTGGTAGTTGAACTAGAACCGCCACTTGGGTTTCCAAATTTGATTGGAAACTTGGGTTTATACAGCTTCATCCTGTTTTGAGCTGCTAACTTCACACATAGCCCACATAATGTATCGAAGTCCTCATATGGATATAGTTCCACCGAGTTAGCTATGCTTCGGTTCAAGCCATGCACGAATCGCGACATCTTCTGCTTCTCATTCTCCTTTATTTCTCCCATTAAGGTCAGATTCTCAAACTCCTCAATGTATTCACTGACATTCAACTTTACTTGCATGAGATCTGCAATCTTCCTGTACAAGGACAACCGTTGTGATGTTGGTACATATCTTTTATGAAGTTTTCTTTTTAATGAATCCCACGAATGGATCTTTTCTTTCCCCACACGAGCTCTTCGTGTTTTAATTCCTTCGTACCAAAGTGAAGCTCCTTTCCCCAACTTGAGAATTGCATACTTACACCTTTTCTCATCATCAAGGTCTTTAAACTCGAACATGCGGTCAATTTTACGTTCCCATTCCAAGTAGACTTCGGGGTCTGTTCCGCCAACGAACTCTGGAAGCTCATTAACCTTGAATTCTTCGCCATGGCGTGAGGGTCGCTCATAGTCACCACGCCTAGGTTGCAACGCTGGTCCCATTGTTCTGGTACGTCACGCAATGCGTCACGATGTTTTGCCAAGAAATCAGGGTCGTTGAGATCCATAATGCCAAAGATCAAGAACTTGGGCTCCGATGCCACTTATGATACGAATTCTCGCTGATGATGCGAATTCGTTATCGATACAGCAGGAAGCTGTTTTGACGAGCGGAAGCGAATCGGCAAGAAACTATCATGAAATGGTGACAGCAGCTCGATATAGCAATAGGGCAGGAACTTGGCCGAATGTAAAAGACTTAATACAGGTAACTTCCAAACAGCGAAACTCGAAACAACACGTTTTGACCGGATGCTAATTGAAAAGCAGGAAGACAAGTTCGAAGGATCGACCAATACTTGATGCGAAATCCCGAACAAGTACAAGCTGTATCTAAAGGTAAAAAGAGTATCGAAACAGGACCGAAACAGTTGTTTTATCGAATTAGACCTATAATTCGATAAAGTGATTTCTTCTCAAGACCTATTGAGAATCAATCGGATTAATAATCGAAAACGCATCGAATAAAAATCAGGTTTTGATAAAAAGCATTCACCAAGGAAAACACAAAGTGTATTCTTTGTTTTTTTTTCAATATTCAATATCGTTCATTACAACTTCATCGCCCTATTTATAGGCAAAAACAGCCTGACAAGTGTTAGGATTATATACTGCAAAGCATACTTTATGCTTGTATTACCTAATTTCCCTGTTACTACCTATGAGAATATTAATTACATTTAATCACATGTTTTGCATATTTATTCACGTTATGGTTATGCAAATGAAATGTCTAATTATTTTATATTTTAGATAATGTGGTGTGTTGGTGTCACACGGAAGATCACATTATCGGTGTCTTATAAAATAATATAATAGTTCACAACCTATATAATTATTAGACAAATTATATAAATGGTTGTAGTGTATGCTTGAGAATAGTTGGTCTTGACTATTAGCATACATTAGCGTATTTGCATACATTGAACTGGATCGAGGTGAGACAGTGTCTTCTGTACTGACTGTAAGAAGAACGTAATTATTATTTCTTAATTCTAAGTATATAATATTTACTTGTGTATTTATAATAATTATTGCTTTGATTTACCATAGGTGAGAGTCAAAATGATCGACTCAATAAGCCTCGTATCTTGGGCAATAATATTATTTATACGACAATTATTATTATTACTAGAAATCGTGTCCCGACTCGTGTGGGTTGATGATGTCCCCTTGAGGAGCTCGATAATGATTATTATATTAAACCCTGCAGGTGGATTAAATTCCGATATAATAATAAGGTTCGAGTGGTACTACTCTTGGATAAGATATTAATTAATTAAAGCTGTCAGTAGCTTATAATTTATTAATGGACATTCGATATCTTAAACACGGGAAATAATATATTTAATAAGGAGCCCAATTTCGTAATTTGGGATTTTGGTAGAAAGTGCAATATCAACTTTTTAGTGGACTAAGTTGATATTAATAGATTCATTATATATTATGAAGAGTCATAATAAGGTAAATTGAATTTATTGGGAGTCCTTGCATAATCCTCCTTAATATCCCTAGTAGTAGTCCAAGAGCCTATAAATAGGACATCTTGGGTGTTGGCCGATTTTGATCACTTTCATACACAAGGAATTTCGATTTTTTCTTCTAAGTGTTTAATTGTGGATCTTGACTTGTGTCTTTGATTCCACAATTGAGAGAACACTTTTATTCTTGCTACATATCGGGATAACTTGAAGAAAAGAAAATTGAGAGTTGTGAGGGATAAGAATTGGCCGACCCAAAGGTTGTCCAAGAAAGATCCGGTAGCACGTTGCCCACACAACGTCCGGGTTAAGGCGGATCATACTCTAGAAGATCTAAAGGTAGAAATACAAGGTGATCAAGACGGAAGTAACCAACACGCTTCAAAAGGTAATATCCTATGATCTTGGATCAAGATTAAGATATTTTAATAATCAAAATATTTAATTAATAAATAATAAATAATATTTAAATTGCTTATTAGTCTTAGTAATTAATTAATTAGCATGCCTAAATAGATCTTATGCTCGTAGATGCGTAAAACGCGATTATCATCTTTCTCAAACTTCGCTTCCGCTGCGTTTTACTTTCCAACAATTGGTATCGGAGCCGGATTTTTAGGCTTTTGCTATTTTAATTAATTTTGGTGATTAATTGATAGCAATTTAAATATTCATATATTTTGATGTTGGAATATTTTGCTAGATGTGTTCTTGCAGGTGATATGATCCAATTATCATGGTTTATATGAATGGTGTATTTATTTATTTATTTTTATTAATTATGCAATTGTTGGTTTGGCCCGTTTTTTTAGGCATGTAATGGTTTTTCCCGTGAGAAAATCCGCGGGTAGTTCTAGGTGGTTTTATTTTTCATGTAATCTTGATGTAATTTCGATGTATTTTATTTTGTATAAAATTGTAATCGAATTCGGAAAAGACGGGATCACGAAGAAATAGAGCGGTAACCGGATCGGGATCATTGGCATCCGCGGCCGACAAGCGGCAAGCAAGCGCTGCCAAAGCAAGACACGGCCGTCAGCGAATGCAGCAAGGCGACTGGTTCGGGCAGGTCATCCAGTTTTGGTCCGGTTCGTTTTCGCCGCCGTTCGTTGCGTCCGCTGGAGATTCGGGATTTAAAATTAATTTTTTTTTTCTGTAATTAATTTTGCATAAAAGTGAAATTTTAATTTTGGAAATCCACGGCCCGGTCGGGGAGGAGCGACGTGATGCTCAGTGGGAGAGATCGAGTCGAAGATTTTCTCGGATTCAACTCAAGGAAGAATACCATAATAATTGGATAATTTAATTATCCATGCATTGTTTTTGGTTTTTATTGCTTTGATGTATGACATGTATGGATGTATGCGTGATATGTTTCCTTGCATGTTAGGACGAGAAAAATTAAAAACCTTAAGGCTAAAATAACTAAGTGATTAAATTGATTTATCTTTAAAAATAAAATCAAATTGGCCTCCATAATTAATTTAAATTGTGAAGTAAGTAGCATGCGCATTGACATTAGAGTCTTCCTCCATATCGGATGTGCTAATTATAGGTTCACTAGTTTTAAATTTCAAAATGATAACATAAGTTAAATATTAATTTTTATGATAGGACCTCTCCATCTGTAGGACTATTATTTAAAAGATAATATTTTAAGGATATTAAATTATGGTGTTCACTTAGGTGTATTAATTAATAAGCTCCCCATTGGAGTCTATGTTAATTAATACATGGCCAAGAGGAACCAACTATTAATTTTACTTGTCATAACATAATTTGACTAGATAGTAAAATTAAAGACGTAAAACTCTACTTGAGAAATGTGTGTGTAAACGTCCACACGATCGTGGCTTGCATGTGCGGATTTTTCGAAGTGTTGGTTGCTAGCATATATATTGTGTTTTGAGGTTTTTCGATATATTTTGCTATGCATTATGTGATGGATGTTTTTAATTTTTATCTCAGATGTCTTTCAATCCACTAGCTGTTATTCTCAAAGAAAATAAACTTGATGGCACTAACTTTGCCGATTAGAAAAGAAATCTTGACATTGTCCTGACTGTTGAGGGGCATAAATTTGTCTTAATCGAAGAAAGCCCTCTAGAACCAGAACCGGTTGCCACTCCCGAAGAGTTGGCTGAATTCCGAAAATGGAAAAAGTCTAATGAGATGGCTTGCTGTTACATTTTAGCTTCACTGACAAATGTATTGCAGCATCAGCATCAGACGATGGGCTCGGCCGTGGAAATGATGAAAAGTCTCACCGAGATGTTTGGTCATCAGAACCGGGTGCCTAGACAAAATGCAATGAGGGTATTGATGACAACCCAAATGTCTGAAGGGACTCCGGTGAGGGATCATGTTCTAAAAAATGATGTCCCATTTGAACGAACTGAGCATACTGGGGGCTACTATCGATGCGGAAACGCAGGTCGATATTATCTTAGGCAGCTTACCTAGAAGCTTTGAGCAGTTCCGCCTTAACTATAATATGAACCGTAGGACATATAGTTGGGCGGAACTTCTGACAGAGCTTCAGTCTGCTGAAGGTCTCTTCAAACAAGGTTATCATCAGATTCTTGCAGCAACTGGTGCTACTTCTTACAAACCAAAATGGGGAAAGAAGAAGAATCAGGTTGGCCAGAAGCATGTGGCAACCTCAAGGTGAAAAGCAAGGCTCCTCACCCCGAGGCAAACAAAGAGCCAGAGGGAAAGTGCTATAAGTGCGGTCAGAAAGGACATTTTAAAGCGGACTGCCCTGTTCTTAAGAAAGGTATGTCTCGTGCACTAGTAGTCCAAACATGTTTGGCAGCTTGTTCTTCCACTTCGTGGATAGTTGATTCAGGCTCCACTGATCATGTTTGCTTTGACTCGCATGGTTTTCAGGTAACCAAGCAGCTTAGTGCGGGCAAGATTACCATCAATTGGGGCGATTATTCCAGGCTTATGGCTGTTGCAGTGGGAGTCGTGCAGTTGAAGATTAATGATAAATTATTAGTTCTCAATAATGTATTATTAGTACCGGATTTTAGAATGAATTTAATTTCGGTTTCTAAATTAAAAAGCGATGGTTATTCAGTTTATTTTGATGATGATGCCATTATTAAGAAAAGAAGCGGTGAATATATTTGCAAAGGTACTTTTAATAATGGACTATATGTTGTTAATACTGCACAAACTCCTATGCATAAATTACTTAACTCTTTGTCTAAACCTAAAAAGAGAAAAGAACTTTCAAGCATAAACCAAACATATCTGTGGCATTTACGGTTAGGACATGTAAACCTTGGAAGGATTCAAAGATTGGTAGATGATGGCCCATTGGATGATCTCCAAGTTGAGTCATTTCCAATGTGTGAATCCTGTCTGGAAGGTAAAATGACCAAAAGGGTTTTTAAAACCAAGGGAAACCGTGCTCAGAATGTGTTAGAATTGGTTCATACGGATGTATGTGGTCCAATGAATATCCAGGCTAGGGGTGGTTTCGAATACTTCATCACGTTCATAGATGATTATTCGAGATATGGATACATCTATTTGATGCGACGTAAGTCTGAAGCCTTTGACAAGTTCAGAGACTTCAAGGCTGAAACGGAGAAGCGTCATGGGAAGAGTATCAAGTCACTACGATCTGATCATGGTGGCGAATACCTTAGTAGAAAGTTTTTGGATTTCTTGGCGAATGAGGGGATTTCGTCCCAGCTCACCGCGCTGGGAACTCCACAACAAAATGGTGTGGCTGAAAGAAGGAATAGGACTCTTTTAGAAATGGTTAGATCAATGATGAGTTATTCAGATTTACCTATTTCGTTTTGGGGATACGCCTTAGAAACAGCGGCGTACATTCTAAACCTGGTGCCTTGAAATCGGTTCAAAAACACCTGAAGCTGTGGAGTGGGCATAAGCCCAGTCTAGGACATGTTCGGATATGGGGTACTCCAGCACATGTGCTGAATAAGGAAGCTGATAAGTTGGCATCTCGTACAGAAGTACGAGTGTTTGTAGGTTATCCTAAGGGAATGAAGGGTGGCTTGTTCTATAGTCCCCAGGATCAGAAGGTCATTGTTAGCATCAATGCCCGATTTCTGGAAGAGGATTATATGATTAGTCACAAGCCCATGAGCGAGATAATTTTGGAAGAGCTGAGGGGCGAGACTCCGTCTATACCAATTGTACAAGTGCCAACTAACACTGCACAACGTATCGATTCTGATACTTTTACACCAACTCAGGATTTGCCTCGTCATAGTGGGAGGGTTGTTCGTCAGCCCGAACGATTCATAGGCATGGGAAAGTCTTCGGACTCAACCCCAGGCGAAGATGAATCAGATCCCTGGACCTATAAGGAGGCAATCCAAGATAAAGATGCTGAATCCTGGCAAGTAGCAATGGAATCAGAAATGGGATCTATGGATTCCAATCAAGTGTGGGAGCTAGTAGAGCTACCTGATGGTGTACAAGCCATTGGGAGTAAGTGGGTCTACAAGCAAAAGAAAGGACGTGACGGGAAGGTTGAAACCTTAAAATCGAGACTTGTTGCAAAAGGTTACACTCAGAAAGAGGGTATCGATTATGATGAAACCTTTTCGCCGGTAGCCATGCTTAAGTCAATCCGGATTCTTTTAGCTATAGCTGCGCATTTGGATCTGGAGATTTGACAGATGGATGTCAAGACTGCATTTTTGAATGGGAGTCTAGACAATGAAATCTATATGCGCTAAGCAGAGGGATTCATTGCTGAAGGAGAAGAGCACTTGGTGTGCAAACTTAAGAAATCCATTTATGGACTTAAGCAAGCATCTAGATCTTGGAACACTCGTTTTGACGAAGTTGTCCAGTCATATGGATTCGTCCAATGTTCGAGTGAGAGTTGTGTGTATAAGAAATGCGATGGAAACGTGTTGGTGTTTCTTGTACTGTATGTACACGATATCCTTCTGATTGGAAACAACGTGAAGGAATTGTCGGATGTACGGGTATGGCTATCTGAGCAGTTCGATATGAATGATCTAGGAGAAGCAGGACACATCCTTGGAATCAGGATCTTTCGTGATCGGAAGAAAAGGATGTTGTGCTTATCCCAGGCATCCTATATCGATACATTGCTGAAGCGGTTTAGCATGGAGAATTCCAAGAAAGGTTTTCTACCTTACAGGCATGGAATTCAACTATCTAAGAACATGTGTCCTAAGACACAAAAGGAGATAGATGACATGAAGATGGTCCCTTATGCATCTGCTGTGGGAAGTCTCATGTATGCTATGCTTTGCACTAGACTAGATATCTGTCATGTCGTGGGCATGGCTGCTAGATATGAGTCAAACCCAGGACCAGGACACTGGATTGCTGTCAAGCACATACTCAAGTATCTGAGAAGGACTAGGGAGTACATGCTTATATATCAATCAGACGACCTGTTTCTGGTGGGTTACACTGACTCAGATTTTTCATCAGACAAAGAAAAGTCCAAGTCTACTTCGGGTTATGTGTTTAGCCTGGGAGGTGGAGCCATTAGTTGGAGGAGTGTGAAGTAGAAATGCATCTCGGACTCTACCATGGAAGCCGAGTAAGTGGAAGCCTCTGAGGCAGCCAAGGAGGCAGTGTGGCTCAAGTATTTCATGCAGGACTTAGATGTGATTCCCGATTTGCCAGAGGGTATTACACTTTATTGTGATAATACTGGTGCAGTCGCAAATTCAAGGGAACCACGAGCCCATCAGGCAAGTAAACATATCAACCGCAAGTACGACATCATACGACACTTTGTAAAGGAAGGAGACGTAGTTGTAGCCAGGGTTGCATCGGAAGATAATCTTGCTGACCCTTTCACGAAAGGCCTACCTTCAAAAGTTTTTGAAAGGCATGTGGAAGGAATGAGATTACGGTGTATGGCAGCATTGCTTTGAGTATAAGTGGGAGAAATGAGAGACTATGTAATAGAGTAGTATACTTAAAAGCATGCTTTGAGTATAAGTGGGAGATTGTTAGGATTGTATACTGCAAAGCATACTTTATGCTTGTATTACCTAATTTCCCTGTTACTACCTATGAGAATATTAATTACATTTAATCACTTGTTTTGCATATTTATTCACATTATGGTTATGAAAATGAAATGTCTAATTATTTTATATTATAGATAATGTGGTGTGTTGGTGTCAAACGGAAGATCACATTACCGGTGTCTTATAAAATAATATAATCGTTCACAACCTATATAATTATTAGACAAATTATATAAAAGGTTGTAGTGTTTGTTTGAGAATAGTTGGTCGTGACTATTAGCATACATTAGCGTATTTGCATACGTTAAACTGGATCGAGGTGAGATAGTGTCTTCTGTACTGACTGTAAGAAGAACGTAAATCTCGGATAATTATTATTTCTTAATTCTAAGTATATAATATTTAATTGTGTATTTATAATAATTATTGCTTTGATTTACCATAGGTGAGAGTCAAAATGATCGACTCAATAAGCCTCGTATCTTGGGCAATAATATTGTTTATACGACAATTATTATTATTACTAGAAATCGTGTTCCGACTCGTGCGGGTTGATGATGTCCCCTTGAGGAGCTCGATAATGATTATTATATTAAACCCCGCAGGTGGATTTAATTCCGATATAATAATAAGGTTCGAGTGGTACCACTCTTGGATAAGATATTAATTAATTAAAGTTGTCAGTAGCTTATAATTAATTAATGGATATTCGATATCTTACACACGGGAAATAATATATTTAATAAGGAGCCCAATTTCGTAATTTGGTATTTTGGTAGGAAGTGCAATATCAACTTTTTAGTGGACTAAGTTGATATTAATAGATTCATTATATATTAGGAAGAGTGGTAAGATGAATTTATTGGGAGTCATTCCATAATCCTCCTTAAGATCCCTAGTAGTAGTCCAAGAGCCTATAAATAGGACATCTTGGGTGTTGGCCGATTTTGATCACTTTCATACACATGGAATTTCGATTTTTTCTTCTAAGTGTTTAATTGTAGATCTTGACTTGTGTCTTTGATTCCACAATTGAGAGAGACTTTTATTCTTGCTACATATCAGAATAACTTGAAGAAAAGAAAATCGAGAGTTGTGAGGGATAGGAATCGGCCGACCCAAAGGTTGTCCAAGAAAGATCCGGTAGCTCGTTGCCCACACAACATTCGGGTTAAGGCGGATCATACTCTAGAAGATCTAAAGGTAGAAATACAAGGTGATCAAGACGGAAGTAACCAACACGCTTCATAAGGTAATATCCTATGATCTTGGATCTAGATTAGGATATTTTAATAATCAACATATTTAATTAATAAATAATAAATAATATTTAAATTGCTTATTAGTCTTAGTAATTAATTAATTAATTAGCATGCCTAAATAGATCTTATGCTCGTAGATGCGTAAAACGCGATTATCATCTTTCCCAAACTTCGCTTCCGCTGCGTTTTACTTTCCAACAATTGGTATCGGAGCCGGATTTTTAGGCTTTTGCTATTTTAAATAATTTTGGTGATTAATTGATAGCAATTTAAATATTCATATATTTTGATGTTGGAATATTTTGCTAGATGTGTTCTTGCAGGTGATATGATCCAATTATCATGGTTTATATGAATGGTGTATTTATTTATTTATTTTTATTAATTATGCAATTGTTGGTTTGGCCGTTTTTGAGGCATGTAATGGTTTTCCGTGAGAAAATCGCGGGTAGTTCTAGGTGGTTTTATTTTCGCGTAATCTTGATGTAATTTCGATGTATTTTATTTTGTATAAAATTGTAATCGAATTCGGAAAAGACGGGATCACGAAGAAATAGAGCGTAACCGGATCGGGGCTAATCTTTGGGCAGCGGCGACAAAGCGACAAGCGGCCGCTGGCAGCGGCTTCACAGTACTGCCGGCAGCGCCCGGCATTTGCCGATGCGGCAACTGGTTCGGGCGATTATTTGGTTCGGGCGTAAATCGATTTTGGTCCGGTTTATTTTCGCCGCCGTTCGTTGCGTCCGCTGGAGAGTCGGGATTTAAAGTTAAATTTTTTTTCTGTAATTAATTTTGCATAAAAGTGAAATTTTAATTTTGGAAATCCACGGCCCGGTCGGGGAGGAGCGACGAGATGCTCAGTGGGAGAGACCGAGTCGAAGATTTTCTCGGATTCAACTCAAGGAAGAATACCATGATAATTGGATAATTTAATTATCCATGCTTTGTTTTTGGTTTTTATTGTTTTGATGTATGACATGTATGGATGTATGCGTGATATGTTTCCTTGCATGTTAGGACGAGAAAAATTAAAAACCTTAAGGCTAAAATAACTAAGTGATTAAATTGATTTATTTTTAAAAATAAAATCAAATTGGCCTCCATAATTAATTTAAATTGTGAAGTAAGTAGCATGCGCGTTGACATTAGAGTCTTCCTCCATATCGGATGTGCTAATTATAGGTTCACTAGTTTTAAATTTCAAAATGATAACATAAGTTAAATATTACTTTTTATGATAGGACCTCTCCATCTGTAGGACTATTATTTAAAAGATAATATTTTAAGGATATTAAATTATGGTGTTCACTTAGGTGTATTAATTAATAAGCTCCCCATCGGAGTCTATGTTAATTAATACATGGCCAAGAGGAACCAACTATTAATTTTACTTGTCATAACATAATTTGACTAGATAGTAAAATTAAAGACGTAAAACTCTACTTGAGAAATGTGTGTGTAAACGTCCACACGATCGTGGCTTGCATGTGCGGATTTTTCGAAGTGTTGTTTGCTAGCATATATATTGTGTTTTGAGTTTTTTCGATATATTTTGCTATGCATTATGTGATGGATGTTTAAAATTTTTATCTCAGATGTCTTTCAATCCACTAGCTGTGGATTTAATATTAAACCCTGCAGGTGGATTTAATTCTGATATAATAATAAGGTTCGAGTGGTACCACTCTTGGATAAGATATTAATTAATTAAAGCTGTCAGTAGCTTATAATTAATTAATGGACATTCGATATCTTACACACGGGAAATAATATATTTAATAAGGAGCCCAATTTCGTAATTTGGGATTTTGGTAGGAAGTGCAATATCAACTTTTTAGTGGACTAAGTTGATATTAATAGATTCATTATATATTAGGAAGAGTCCTAATAAGGTAAGATGAATTTATTGGGAGTCATTCCATAATCCTCCTTAAGATCCCTAGTAGTAGTCCAAGAGCCTATAAATAGGACATCTTGGGTGTTGGCCGATTTTGATCACTTTCATACACATGGAATTTCGATTTTTTCTTCTAAGTGTTTAATTGTGGATCTTGACTTGTGTCTTTGATTCCACAATTGAGGGAACACTTTTATTCTTGCTACATATCAGAATAACTTGAAGAAAAGAAAATCGAGAGTTGTGAGGGATAGGAATCGGCCGACCCAAAGGTTGTCCAAGAAAGATCCGGTAGCTCGTTGCCCACACAACATTCGGGTTAAGGCGGATCATACTCTAGAAGATCTAAAGGTAGAAATACAAGGTGATCAAGACGAAAGTAACCAACACGCTTCAAAAGGTAATATCCTATGATCTTGGATTAGGATATTTTAATAATCAACATAATTAATTAATAAATAATAAATAATATTTAAATTGCTTATTAGTCTTAGTAATTAATTAATTAGCATGCCTAAATAGATCTTATGCTCGTAGATGCGTAAAACGTGATTATCATCTTTCCCAAACTTCGCTTCCGCTGTGTTTTACTTTCCAATAACAAGAGCCTGACAAGATAATCTTAAACTATTACAAGCTGGTCTTAAAATAATAAGAGATAATAAAAAGGTTCCTCATGTCACTTGCTGACAAAAGTAAAAGCTATGCCTTGTTTCCAAGTTGAAAGCTGATAGCCGCTTTTTCACACAGCATGTTGCCGAGAATCCTGCTGCTTTTATAATAAAGAAAATGCTGAAATTCTTTTATTCTTTTACCACTTGGACACCTTTTCCCAAGATGCAAGTTACCTATTGTTTAAGTTACTCCAAGTCCAGTTATTAAGGTAACTCCGTGTCTCGTCTCCATTTTCTCGCCCAAGTAAGTTGCATGGTTGTTTACGTCGATCATCACCTCGTCTTCTTCCCTTAGAGTTGTCAACCCCGTATCATCTATTCGATCGTTCGAACTTGTTTCTTGTTTTAATTAGCATACGACCGAAACTTGCTGTTTCGAGTGCCGCTGTTTGGAGGATTGCCTATTTCGAGTCATTTCCATTCGGCCAGTTCCTGTCTTGTTGCTGTGTCGAGTTGCCGTCATCATTTCCTATCGTGTGCGCATACCGCTAGACAATGTTATTGTTGTAGCGAACTGTTGTTATCAGTTCCTGACAGTTTCTTGCTGTTCGCTTTCGCTCGTCAAAACAGCCTCCCGCTGTATCAATAGAGAATTCGCATCACTATGCAGCACAATGTATCCTTTGCGAACAAATTCTCTCACGAGATGATACTTTCTCTCAATATGTTTTGTACCATTGTGAATCCTCGGCACCTAAGCCTGTGCTACTGCTCCATCGTTATTGTATAAAAATGAAAATAGGCAGCGCAGCACATGGTGTCACTTGGAGTTCACCCAGTAACTTCTTAATCCAAAACCCTTCCTTTGGAGGCCTCCGAGGCCGCTTGATACTCATCCTGACAGGTGGAATCAGCAGTCGCACTATGCTTAGCACTATGCCAAGATACTGCTCCTCCATTAAGAGTAAAATGTAGCCAGAAGTAGACATAGAGTAATTTTTCTGTCCTAGGAAGTCTGAATCAGTGAAGCCCGTCACATTCAGTTCTCCACCACCATACATAAGAACAAGATCTCTAGTCCTTCTAAAGTACTTGAGAAAATTCTTAACGGCGGTTCAATGTTCCCTACTTGGGTTTGCCTAAACCTACTTACCCCGCTCCCAGCATGCGCAATGTCAGGTCTCGTACACAACAAGGCATACATAAGGCTACCCACAACCGAAACATATGGTATATTACTCATTTCCTTTAGTTGTTCCTCACTTTGAGGACACATCTTCAAGGTGAGTTTTATTCCATGTTGCATCAGTAGGAACCCTCCTTTTAGAATTATCCATCTTACCTCGCTTTAAGATTTTATCTATATAGAGGGCTTGGGAAAGACCTATCATTCTCCTCGCTCTATCCCAGTTGAGCCGAATTCCATAAATATAGTAGCTTCTACCAAGTCTTTCATGGAGAACCTACTCGAAAGCCAAGCTTTCACAGAACTGAGCATTCCCACATCATTTCCTATTAGTAGAATGTCATCTACATATAGTACTAAGAATACGATCTTGCTCCCACTAACCCTCTTGTATACACTATAATACCCAGTTGTAAATTCATTCATTATCATTTAGTATTTTGTCACTAAGTAATTTTTCACTCATTAATAATCATTCATCATTCATATTCATTCATTGTACCCACCGTTCAGAGTAATTTATATCATGTATCAGTTCTTATTCGTCACTCAACCCGGTTGGAGAGTCGGCCCGAGCATATCATCATTGTTATCTTTGTAGTGGGATGTGTGTGAGGAGTAGCGCACGTTACGTACTCTCCTTAGCGCGCGCTAATTGAGTACGGGTAGCGCACGCTACCTCTCAGCATTAGCACACGCTAATGTGGTTTAGGCAGACAGTCCAAAAGGCACTGGCTTGAATTTGAGTTGTAGTAGCACACGCTACGAATGGTAAGTAGCGTTCGCTAGTAGTTTGGATAGCACACACTAAGCAATCAGTGTAGCGCGCGCTAAGGTCGAATAGGCAGAGTCCAGTGGGTACTGGACTGAAATGGAATAATTCCTAGCGCACGCTATGAGCGGATGATAACATGCGCTAGTGGTAAGTGTAGTGCACGCTGAGTTTTGGGTGTAGCGCACGCTATCGCGAGAAGGTCAGAGGACAGGAGGTTCTGGACTCTAGTTGCTGGGTATCAACATCAGTTAGCGCACGCTAACATTTTGGATTAACGCACGCTATCAGGAAGGCGTTAGCGCATGCTACCAAGTTCGTAGTGCACGCTAACGAGGCAGTCTGAGCTCACTGGACTACCCGGTTAACTGCTAGCGCACGCTAAATATCAAGGCCTAGCATGTGCTAATCTGGGATCAGTATATATAGGACAGTTCAGTCCAGTTTCGTCATTTCTTCATTTCTCCTCCTCCTCTCGACAGTTTTGTGTGATTTTGGACGATTTGGAGAGATCTCTTCGAGCTGCATCCACCTATCAACATCTTCAAGCTTATAATTCGGATTAATCATCATTTCATCTTCTCCAACACATCAAATCAAGGTAAATATTTCTTGAATCTAGAATTTCGGAATTTGAGTGTTTTCCTTCTGATCTCTTTGTGTAAGATTGCTATTATGTTGGAATAGTTAGAATGGATTATCTACCTTGGATACATGTAATCCTACGAATTTATTGGTGTATATTTCGGATTTGATGAATATTTGGGGAATTATTCTAGAACCCTTGATGTTTGACTTTGGTTATTTTGGGGGTTTCCGATTGATGTTGTCGTAACCTTGAGTTGTAGTTTTCTATTGGATTTGATGTCATTAATGGAGTTTTGTTGGGTTGAATCATTCCTTGGAGGTTTGGTATCGATATTCTCGGAGTTGGTTGTAACCAAAGGGAAGAATGTTTACAACGTATTCGTTGGAATGCCCCAATGAGTTTGATTATTATTGTATCGACGTTTGAGTTGGTTATAATCGTGCTTGATATGTATATTGAGCGTTTGTTGGTAATCATGTTATTCAAGGTTGTTCGAGCGACCGGTATTTTCCTTAGGACGTTTGTTCGAGAGAGGACGTTTCATCACCGGTATTGAGGTAAGTTGATTCTTACTCGGTTAAAAGGATATTCATTCCTTTCATTTTTGTTCATTCATATTCATAATTCATTCATGATATATTATTCATGTCGAGACTTGTAATTATCAAACCAATCATTCAATTCACGAGGAACGACGGTACCAATCATTTCAGTGAGCTATCATTTATTCATTATTATTTCATCTCGGTGAGTCATTCTTGACCTTGTCGGATTGTTATTTATTAATATTCATCGTGGTCACTTTTGTTCATGTAACCTTATGGGGTCATATTGTGTGGCCGGGTGGTTATATGTGGAATTTTTAGTAGGGCACACGATAGTCATGTGGCGGGTTCACCGACACAATGGACTGTGCACACAGTAACGTGCCCCCGTAAGACTAATTAGGTACAAGTGCAGGTGTGTCCGGACACTCGTCTTGTGCACTTGCACGTCCCATTACGGGCGTACTAATGTGCCCCTCTTCAGCTTAATTTCATAACTATAATATATAATGATTGTGTTTATTCAACTTTTGAGGATTGTTGTTCTGTGTAACTGACCTCGTTGGGGGATGTTGTTTTCAGGTCATGGCAAGGCTAAAGCACGGGAAGAGAACGTTGACGGCGAGGAGTCCCAGTGATACTAATAGGGGCCCCCAGTCCTTTTCAGTCATTCATGTTTCTTCACTTTTATTTCCGCTGCAGACTTCCGTTTGGATATTCATTTTTATTCAGTGTTGTATATTTTATCTTCATATAAAATATACATATATTTTGTATTTCCTAGGTGTGTTGTACTTGAAACTCCTCATCGGAGTAATAAATGATATAATGTGGTTCGGTACTACAATTATATTAATTAATTCATTAATTTCATTCGCGTGGTGGGTCCTAGTTGGGGGTCCACGTCACTGTAATATCCGCCTAATTTGGGGTGTTACAGAGTTGGTATCGGAGCGTGGTTTTGAATAATATCTTCCGAGTCATGTCTCATTGAAATCATCATTCATCAGACTAGTATCATTGAAATTTCGCATCACGTGTGACCTCTGCAAGTGCCAAGCCCCTCAGACCAAAGAACAGTAAGATTTCTGATGCCATGGTATAATTTCTGGCAATAAGAATCACTCATTCATCATTCAACAGTCAAAAATCCTCAATCATCATTTTCTTTTTTTGACCATGTCGATAATGTTAACTCATTAATCACTCAATCTATTTCATTGCTCAGTTGTTGATCTTAAGGATCGTATCACTAATCTTGTTAACTTGTTCAAGATAATCATTTCAAGAATTTCATTAGATAATCATGTCACCTTAGTTGATCCTTCATGTAATCATTGTGTTAGAGCGCGTATGCTCATTATCATCATTTAATAACGTAATCATAATGTGATATTCATGCGAGATCTATAATTATCATGTGACTTTCCTACTTCAGTGTGGAAAGAGCTGTCAGAGGATGCAGGGGAAGAGGCCACAGTGCGGGCCGAAACCCGAGAGCTCATGTGAATACACGCGCAAACGCAAGGAATAATGCTAATTCATTGAGCAGCGACGCTGCCACTCATTCACCTGGAAATAATCATTCATTGTCAGGGAGTCGTACCCGGTACACAGCTCAATCAGAAGGTGTTTGGGTTGATCTACTCGCTTTTATGCAGGGCATGATGGCCCAAATGACTCAGATGGCACGTCTGATGGAGATGATGCAGAACTCAACTGTTCAAAATCAACAGGCTCCTCCGCCGCCACCTCCGAGGCAAGAGAGGAGTGTGAGTAGTATCATTAGCGATATCTCTCGCCATAGACCACCTTCTTTCGAGGGTTCATCTGAGTCGGAGGCTGGCTTGAACATTTTAAGAAGTTATTTGCTATGGTGGATTGTCCCGAAGGGCATAAAGTTTCAGTCATGGCTTACTATCTGGGTAAGAGCGCTCACTATTGGTGGTTATCTTTGAAACCCACCAACGGATCTTGTACATGAAATCAATTCAAGACTCTCATGATGGAAAGGTATTATCCGGCCCCACTCAGGGAGGCCAAGTTATCATAATTACTCATTCCCGACCCCTCAGCGGAAGATGATGTTCTCGCCATCGTCGAGAAATTTCAGGAACTTCTTCATTTCGCCTCATCTATTATCCACTCCGAGGCGGATAAGATCAAGTATTTCAGTAAGATATTGAAACCTTGTATGCGGATGCAGTTGCTTAATCACAATTGCACCACCCTGGCCGAATTCATCGAGAAAGCTCTTACTTATGAGCTTACTGCTAAGGAGATTGCTAAGCAACAACCTTCATCTGCTAGCAAGAAGTCAAAGAATCGTAATCAGTCTGAAGGCAGTCAGACAACCTTCAAGAAGCCTCGTGCGGGCTCTACTTTTTCTGAGCGACCTCCTATGGCGCCGAAACCTGTGGAATCTCAGTCCCGAGCGGCCAGTTCGGCCATCACCTGTTTCAACTGTGGAGAACAGGGTCATTTCAGCACTAAATGTCCGAGGCAGACTATCACGTGCAACAACTGTGGAATTGCTGGGCATAAGGCCCGTTTTTGCCCAAGAGATTCCAGACCTGCTCTGACAGCATCTCATGCCCCGAAGCTGTCAGCTGTTCAGAATCAGGCTGCTCAGTCGGCATCGTTTAAAATAACGGGAGCGAATACAGGCGGAGCCCATAGTCATCAGACATGAGCGTCCAGTGCAGGGACTAGCAAGCCCCGAATTTATGAGATGAAGAGGACCGACGATCCGGAGGCCCGGATGATCTCAAGTACACTCGAAATTCTATCTCAACCTGTGTGTACCCTTTTTGATACTGGTGCATCGCATTCATTCATTTTCGAGTCATGTTTGAGTAGACTACGTCTGGGTAGTGCTACTAGTTGTGACCCTTATGTCATTGGTCTACCAAATGGTAGAAGAATTATCGGAGATCGTGAGATTAAGAATTGTCCGGTTCAGCTTAATGGCCGTGTATGGCTAGCAGACCTAATCATGGTGGATTTACCTAGAGAGGACGTCATCTTGGGTATTGATTGGATGATCGTCACGATGCCATCATTAGTGTCCGCAAGCATATGGTCACTATCATTTCAGACGATGGAGTCGAATATGTATTTCAGGGGGGGTAATCCCAGCTCTTCCGGATGGATCATTAATATTCGGCAGTGCTCCTCATTTCAGCACAACATGAGAATCAACAAGCATGGATTACGTATTCAAAATTCACATTTAAGCTCCACATGATAACACAAAACCATACAAACTCGTATAACACGAGACACGGCAAAGTAGGGAGACTTACATCCACAGACGCACGAAGATGATGGCTGCACCTCGATACTAATCACGACCGACATCTCAGATGACGCGTCGCGACACGACTCAGTCAGACAAAGTCTGACAAGACAAGACAAGACAAGACCCGAAAACACACAACTCGACCCGACAGCCTAGGTTTCCGCAACCTAAGCTCTGATACCATATTCTGTAACACCCCCAAACCACTCGGGAATATTACAGCGCCGCAGACCCCCTCCGTGAGGATCTATCAGGCTAAATACAGAAAACATCACAATACAAAACATACGAACATGGGTAATTAACGAACCATTAGATCGATTTAGTCGTTTGCCACAACATACACTTCAACCATACATTACTCTTTCTCGCAACTCATACCCGCGCAGGGGTTAACATAAATCAACATTCCCATAAAACGGGAATAGTAGACACAACGGAAGGACAAAACAACAAGACATCGCCAAAATACTCAACACCGGTCTCCATGTGATTAGTATCGTCGTCTTCCATCATCCTTCGTAACGATCCTATGAATCGCTCCCCAGCAACCTGCAAATACCTAGACGCAATATAGACATCCACCCCCCGAATACTTGGGGGTTAGCAAAACTCCACTGTTTTGCTAGTGCAAGTAAAAATACAAGGACAAGCCGTACATATCATACTACAAGAAAATAATAATCGTGAATATACTTCCCTATATAATTCACTTGATCAAAACAGTTTGAATTATCAAAGATAGGAATAGAACCTTTTTACATCTTACAAAACATTTTACAATCTCGGGAGTTTTGAAAACATTTGGGGTTTAAGAATTCTCAAGCCTTTCGAAACACTTAGGGGCACAACCCAAAAATCATTTATTTCAAAATAAGATTTCGATAGCAAAATACGGGGTCGACGACCCAATCATAACATTCCAAACACAAACACGGGGGTCCACGACCCAAATCATCCACATCACATACTCGCAAGAATAACTCGACGGAAACTACACTGTGTCAAACATTACTATGACAACAGTCTCACAGAACGACATCAGAGAACACCACTTTGCAACTTAACCATACGGGTGAACTCGACACACCACAGAGCTACAATACATAGAGCAACCACAGGACTCACGTACCCATTCCAAATTATCACAGCCAAGGGACGACTCACACACAACACATTTACTGGTGCCATTCCAGCCAAGTACAATACCATTTGAACTGCCATTCTAATCAGATGAACCATGCGCCAAAAATCAAAGTTCTCCAACAAAACATTTCAAAGGTAACCGTTGGTACAAGACTCACGGCCACCGCACCCCGCAGAGCCCCGTCGGACATCCCTGGGTGGTTAACCCTAGTTCGCGATACGCACACACGGCAATACGTATCCCCAGAGGCCCCATCAGAACATCCCTAGGTGAACATACATAATCATCCACAACGCCACGGGAAGCCATAATTCAAATACTAGAATATGCAAACAAATGCTAGGTACTTTGCTAGAATGGCCACTTTAGTCGATGTATACCCACACGAATGTCACACAACAACAAACAAATACTAATACCAAACGACAGCAAGTGCCACAACCTCCTTATGAAGGAGTAACAACTAATATCACACAACGTCACATATTCATCGAACAAGTACACGTGTCAATACACAATCCTCGGCAAGTGATTATGGTCTACTAAATTCATGTAATACAATCACAACACCTTCCAACATACGGCACCGACTGCATATAATCAGAAAACACATTTACTCACAAAGCCTACGAGTTATCCTTGAAGGAAAATCTTTTATAGATGATATACCTATCCTCTTTGAATGTTCATTAAAACGTTAAAATTTTACATATAATCTATTATCAACTATCACGTCTACGAAATACGAAATGTATGGGCAAGATACTTGCCTCGGATAATTACAAACGCGGAGAATCGACCGAAGTGAGGAGACCCGAACCGTCCACGAACCCGCCGACCCCGCCGAGCGACAACCCGCGACGATAAACTACGAATGACAATAACAACAATGAAAATAAATTCCACAACATGACTCAAAGCCGCCGAATTAGAGGGTCAAATGACAAAAGTTCAAGGGTTTCCCCCAAAACGGCAAAGAACACGAATCGACTCGTTAATTCATGAAAAATGTAATTCCAACCATGGGTTATGATCAACATGACTAGCTAACAACAAAGGAACCAACAATTTCGGATTAAAATCACGAAATCAAGACAAACCCTCAATTATTGCCGAAATAGGGTTCTAGGATGATTACCTCGATTCAAGGGGGAAAATGATGATTTGATGTTGTTAATCCACACCAAGACCTTTATGATAATGTTGTAGGATGAAATATTGATGAATTCACGTGAAGAATAGCCCTGGAATCGCCTCAAGACTCTGCCCGTCGCGTGAGGAAGGAAAAGAGCAAAACTGTTCTGAAATAACACTGCCTACTGCCTAAAATATAGGCCCTTGTTACGGCCGTAACATCATGTCCATTACGGCCGTAATATGCTGGCCATTAAGGCCGTAACATGCTGCATTTTGCAGCATATTCCTTCTGCTGCCCGATCAGTTCCGAACAACCTCAAAATGCGATGACCCTAAAGGTGCGACATAGCGCTAATGAAGGGTTCTCAACAACGAATGAAAGCGCTAAACAAACATGCGATTCCGACAACTCGGAGGTGGGTAAAAATGAGTATGAAAACAAATACCCAAAACTTTAGGAAATTACAAAACGGCCCAAACGTCCGAAAAATCACGATACATGATCGAATAACTAAACTGAAGTTCACAACACATCTAATAAGGCTAAACGGACTTGCGGGAAACACAAAATAATAGTTTCGAATGAGATTCGTAAGAATCGAACTTAAATACGGAAAAGTCACCCAAAAAGCACAGAACTCAGCAAAGCGACACCGAAACGAACTCGGATGTCGAAAAGTACAGAATTAATCATTCTCAGAATGACGGAACGGGCAGAAGAGAGCCGTTAAAACGGACTTCCGCCCAAAAAAGAAAATTACTGAAAATCGATAATGCGGGTATTACAATACCCATGTTCTCCAGATGATGCTCTAAGGTAATATGAGATAGTGGCTTGGTCAGTGAATCAGCGATGTAGTCGGATGACTCTACTCTATGCAGCACAATGCATCTCTTTGCGAACAAATTCTCTTACGAGATGATACTCTCTCTCGATATGTTTCGTATTATTATGAAACCAAGGCTCCCAGACCTGTGCTACTGCTCTATTATTATCGTATAAAAATGAAAACAGGCGGCGTAGCACATGGTGTCACGTGAAGTTTACCCAGTAGCTTCTAAATCCAGAACCCTTCCTTAGAAACCTCCGAGGCTGCTTGATACTCAGCCTGACTGGTGGAATCAGCAGTCGCGCTATGCTTGGCACTATGCCAAGTTACTGCTCCTCCATTAAGAGTAAAATTTAGCCAGAAATAGACATTGAGTCGTTTTTCTGTCCTTGGAAGTCTAAATCAACGAAGCCCATCACATTCAGTTCTTCATCTCCATATTAAAGAACCAGATCTCTAGTTCTTCCAAAGTACTTGAGAACGTTCTTTACTGTGGTCCAATGTTCCCCATATGGGTTTGCCTGAAACCTACTTACCACGCTTCCAGCATGCGTAATGTCAGGTCTTGTACACAACAAAGCATACAGAAAGCTACCCACGGCCGAAGCATATGGTATATCACTCATTTCCTTTCGTTGTTCCTCACCCAAAGGACACATCATTGAGGAGAGTTTTATTCCATGTCGCATCGGTAGGAACCCTCTTTTAGAATCTTCCATCTTAAATTGCTTTAAGATCTTATCTATATAGAGGGCTTGGGAAAAACTTATCATTCTCTTCGATCTATCCCAGTAGAGTCGAATCCCAAGAATATAGGTTTCTTCTCCCAAGTCTTTCATGGAGAAATTACTTGAAAGCCAAGCTTTCATAGAACTGAGCATTCCCACATCATTTTCTATTAGTAGAATGTCATCTACATATAGTACTAAATGTGATCTTGCTCCCACTAACCCTCTTGTATACACAAAGTTCCTCTTGATTTTGCACGATGCCAAACTCTTTGACTGTCTCGTCAAAACGAAGGTCCCAACTACATGAAGACTACTACAGTCCATTTCATGGAGTCTACATCCACCATTGCTAGGTCATTGGTCGCGGGATGGTCTCTTGTTTATCACCTGGAACCTCGAGGAAACCAAGTTCCTCCAAGTGCATAAAACTATACCTCTCAGGTAAATGAGACACCCTACTAGACCTACGAGGTAGTTGTACTTGTGTTACAGAAGGTTCGGTTCTAATTTCTTGCACAGATGTCTCGTGAGGAGTTTCATTGTATTCTTCCAAAGAAATATTTCTACCTGCTCCGCCTTCCTGAATGAACTCATCTTCCAGGAGCATGCAAAGCAGCAACGCTCTTTCGATCTTTGGGCATGTAGAATAGATAACCCATCGCCTCAGATGGGAATCCAATGAAACATCTCCTCACGGACCTCGTTTCCATTTTGTCCACCTTAGTCTTCTTGACATAGGCGGGACATCCCCAAATCCTAATGTGATTAAGACTTAGTTGCCAGCCTCCCACATCTTATGTGGAGATTTGGGAATGGATTTGGAAGGACATCTATTCAAGATATATGCCGCAGTCAGGAGTGTATACTCCACAGGTAAATTGGTAAGTCCGTGTAGCCCAGCATGGAACGGACCATGTCCAACAAGGTCTGGATGCTTCTTTCTGACACACCATTTAACTGAGGAGTGCCTGGAGGTGTTAGTTGTGAAACTATTCCATGTCCCTTCAGGAACTTGTCAAACTCCATACTCATATCCTCGCCACCTCGGTCCAATCGAAGTGCTTTGATATGATTCCCAGTTTGTTTCTTGACTAGGGCCTTAAATTGCTGGAATTTCTCAAAGGCCTCGAATTTATGTTTCATTAAATATACATAACCATACCTAGTATGACCATCTGTAAACGTAATGAAGTACTAATATCCATCACGTGCTGCTTCCAAAGCACCACATACGTCGGTATGGATTAATCCTAGTTTATCAGCGGCTCTTTCAAAAGTCCCTGTTAAGGGGGACTTAGTCATTTTGCCTTTAAGGCAAGATTCACAAGTAGGAAAGGGATCTGATCCCAATGGACCCATAATTCCATCTTTTCCATTTTGTAAACCATGGTTTGACCAACATGACCAAGTCTAAGATGCCATTTCAAGACTTGATTAGTTTCATCCCTATCACGCTTCCTAGTCATAGTATTCACAACGACTTTGTTACTGAGGTTTAGATGATACAATCTATTTAATAATGTAGCAGTGTCCACGAGTTTATTTCTAAAATAAATTTTGCAGGAACCATCATCAATGAAAAATGAAAAGCCTTTCTGATCCATGACCGGAATGGATACAATATTTTTATGCCCCTTGGGCAAAACAAGTACATCTTCTAAAGTCAGAACAAAAACTGGGTTCTAAACCCAAAAGAAGTGATCCTATGTCAGTTGCTTCGACACTATGCCCGCTTCCGACAGCGATCATTACTTCTCTAGCTCCAAGCTTCCTACTTTGTTCTGGATCCTGATTCACGGTACAAATATGAGAACTTGCACCAGAATCCAGTATCCATGAAGTAGAAAATACAGTAGCAGAACAATTTATTTCCAAAACTAAAAGTTCTGTACCTGAAGTGCCATGAAGAATTGGACAGTCTCTAGCCTAGTGGCCTAGCTCACCGCACTTGAGACAAGCGTCCTTCTTCTTGCTCTTCGGAACCATCGGGGCCTTGCACTTTCCCTTTAAGTCTTTGACTTGTGGTCTGTCTGCTTTCTCTTAGACATCCGATGTCCAGAAGAAATCACAAGGGCAGACTCCTTCATCCGCGGAGTCTTCATCTGAGACTGAGCGGTCACTAGTTTGTTCATTAGCCCAGCTAAGTTACACGCAATCTCATTGCAGTTGAAATTCATAACAAACTGTGAGAAGGAATCAGGGAGAGACTATAGGATAAGGTCAGTCTGAAGAGAAGTATCCATCTTAAAATCAAGAGCCTCCAATCTCTCGATCATGGATATCATTTTGAGGATGTGGTCCTCAACCTTCTCATCTTCTTTTATCCTTGCACCGAACAGTGATTGGATATCTCATATCTAGCAGTTCGACTGTGCTCGCCATAAAGCTCGGTTAAGTGAGATAGAATCTGCCTAGCAGAAGTGATTTTCTCATGATCTCCCTGAAGCTCATTAGACATGGAAGCCATCATATATGCACGGACTTTCACGTCATCCTTAACCCACTTTTCATAGTTTTCGATCTCTTCCTGATTGGTTTGGTCCGCACAGGAGGCGTTGGAATGTTCGTCTCTAAGATGTATCCCAGTGCCTCTATACTGAGGACAATCATCAGATTGTGGAGCCAATCCACAAAGTTAGGTCCGATTAGGGTGTTTTTTTCAAGTATAATTGCGAGTGGGTTCATTGTCATATTGAGAGTTATGTCTGCATTTAAGTATGACAGATTAATTAGCGACTCGTTTAATTATGATCTGAGTATAGAATTAAGGTCTTTTCTATTCTTGTTACCCAGCCCCCACTATTTTTATCGGAATAACACACTCCCATGTGAAATCCGGAAGTATCATCGCTCTACTTCATAGTGGTGATCGAGTTCTTTATAAATCTTAATAGATGGCAACCGAACAGGTTTCTAGTCTATTAATTTTCTTAAAGTGGTGTCCAACACCAACCCATCTAATGGATGATTCGATCTTCTTTTTCCCCTTGTTCACTCCCCTCAACCTATATGGTTTCTATGGTTCGTGAACAAGTTAAGTTTATACCATCGACACAAATCAGTTTCACAATTGAATCTTATCCGGCAACCTATCAGGTTTCTAGGAATAAAATTTGCTCCAACCGAAGGCATCCAATGCGCTCCCGGTAATTTATCCGTCCTCCCCGATTGACTACCCTTATAACTCGGAAGCATAGCACATCCGGTTTGGATTTCAATTTCCTGAAAGCTCGATGGAGGGAAGGAAAACCTTGAAACCTTATAAACTTAATAATTTGTTGTGGGAGAATTATCGCGATTAATGTTACACTTTGCACATTAATTCAATTAAACGCATTTAGGGCATTCATACAATATGAAACAACCATTCACAACCTAGTTGCTACCAACATGTAGTTCATGGACCGTTCCTAGAAAATAAAAACTCCGTAATCTAATTACAAGTCTTCGTCTTGAATCTTCGTCTTCTCAAAACGGATCTTGCTCCGGTCTTCGTCATTACATATAAATTTTACGTTGAAAGTTGCATCCTAGATATAAATATTTCTAGTAAAATAAATATGCTCAAAACGGCCTTTACAACCCAGTCGAATAAAACGAACGATTCAAAACTAAGTCCACAAACCACATCCCCATTCAAAAGCATTCATCTAATAAATATTATATAAATGGAAAGCGTAGAGATACATTGATCCAATCAACAATACGAACCGATCCAATCGATTCACGCAACCGGTAATATGAAAAACATTCAAATAATTCGGTCACCTATAAATATTCCAATTAATCAAATTTTTCTTGTAAAATGAAATACCATAAATCATTTTAATCATATTAAATCCAATTTAACATGTGGGAGATTAATTTTCTGGAATACACGAAAAAATCGAGCAGGGGCGAAAACTGGCCTGCCTGGCCGAGTCACCCTCGACAGCCTGCCGGCAGACACGCATTGTCCCGAAAGGCATGGTAGAGTCACGCTCGGCATCCTGCAGGCCGGGCACGGCCCGTGTCGCCAGACACGTTTGGGTAAATCTGCACAGCACGGCCGTGTTACCCGACACGGCGGGTCGTCTCGGCGATGGCTGCACAGGCGCGCGACACGGCCCGTGTCCCCCAGGACATGGCCGAGTCACCCTGGCAGCTTCCTGCCCTTGTCCGAAAAAGTCATCCGGCAACGATTCGGAGCTAGATTTTCGACCGGATATCCAATATCAATATTTTCCGACTTTCATATCTTCAATATAAATCATATTTCCCAGAAATTTAAGATTTATATTTAGACATAAACTTACGAAAAACATAACTATAACGAAAGTAAAACATATACCACGATTATGACTAAAATGATTCCAAATCATTCACCATCTAATCGAGCATTCCAAATGCCAATATTGTATATAAGATCGCAAGACCTACTCTCTGATACCACTGTTGGGATTCGGTGCCTAAATCGAAGGCCTAGTGGAAGCGGTAAAACGAAAATTAATTCGATCCGAATCCTACGAGGATCGATCGAGCTATGTATATACGAATATATAAATAAAAACACAAGAGATGTAAGAAACTCACCCTTGTAGTTCGTTGATTAAATGGATTCATTCTCTTGAGCTATTCCCCAAGATTTAATTGTAAATTCCTACGATCCAATGTGCTCCAAGCCCTTGGATGATCCAACGTCGACAATACAACGCCTCTACTTGCCACGCGCCGGAGAAACGAACGGGATGACGATCACCTTGCTGTCCTCCAAGGATATGGCTAGAGCTAGGCGATGAAACTATTGATTTGTGATTACAACACTCTAAGTGTATAACTCACTTTCTCTCTTTAATTTCTTGATTTTCTCCAAGAGAACTCAAGTTTAATGTGATGAACAAGAAGAAGACTAGAGGAAAATATTTTTCTCTCTCTTGAACTCTCTAAATAAACCGTATGAAATCAATCAATGAGAGAGAGGAAGTCTTCCATCATATATTCTACTCCCACATCAAGCAACTCATCCACATGAGATTCGTTACAAGTTTTTTTTCATCCATTATAAAATGGACACAAAAGAACAAGATGGGAAGGTGGATGGAAAGTGGAGGGGGAGGGCAATCTAGAAGGAGTCGGATGAATTCTGTTCGTTTCAGAATCCCGAGAGTACAAACAGATAAAGTCCAATTCCGTTCCGATGTATTTATATCAATTAATTAATCATATCAAATACATAATAACATAATTAATTTCTCCAATAAATAAATATATTCATGATTTAAATTAATAACCGAGTAATTTATTTAATTCATTAGGCCGTAAATCAATTTATCCAATAAATAGATTTAAACATCCAATGTCCCAAATTTAGATATCCAATATCTAATATTCATTCTGAGAGAATCAGCTTGAATCATTCCGTCGTAAATCCTATTGCGCGACTCAGTAGGTCCATCTCAGTCAGGAATGGGAGGAACCAAAGAGTAGTAGCACCACCTAGCCAGCCTGGCGGCCTACATTGTACCCCAACTAAGAACGAATGATTGGGATCATTCAAGAACGATTCTGTCGTGAATACCAGTATACGTATAAACCATTCTTTCAAATGTCCCGATCAAGTTATAGGGTCATGATCAGTCAAACCCTATCTGTACTTAACGCTATGCATGCGTTAATGCAAATCGAGATCATCGAACTCTCGTGTATCCAATACATCTAGATCCAATGCTTTGGACAAAGACTTATGATCTCATCTGCCAGTAACCGCATAGGACATATAACCCTCTCACTAACAGGAGAAAGAATTGTATCTTGGTATTCAGTAGGACCTGCTACTTGCCCATCAAGATGCACGTCGAGGTTGACCACCGCCTTCCGGTTTACAAGATCGAACTACTCTAATGAAAATCTTGACGTCACAAGCACATCCCTACTAAATCCTCAAGCCGAAGGTTCACGAATACCTATCACAACCTTTCGATTCCGTCATTGACTGTCCCGGAGTGAAATCTGTGTGACGAATCGAGGGTGAGTTGGTTCGAGTATACTAATCTAATTAGCATACCTATAACATGTGCCCCCACTAACTATTAGTGTTCGACAGGCACTCTTCATGTCAAAGAACACATCATACAAGTCTTTACATAAACTTAACGCCCAGTCAAGTTTCATCGACTTGCAAACGATTAAGTATTTGAGCTATAAACCTTTCCAGTGCCGACCCCCTTATCCAATAAGGAGTGGAACGTTTTGCTCTCAAATACACGGACTATTTTCTATATGTATATTTACGAGTTAGGAATGCCAGTAACTACCAGTAAATAAAGAAACATCCATTGCCTTTTATAGTAATGGTTTACATAATTACAAGTACACTGCCCTCACTCAACAACCCCTGAGTGGCATTCGAGGGCATACTCCTAACATAAATATCCCCTACCCCACATCAATGATCTTTTGGATCAACTTCAGGGAGCTTCATATTTTCCAAGATCGATTTAAGATCTAGGTATCATCAGTTGCAAATTCGAGAGTCGAATATCGCTAGAACGGCGTTTCGAACACGCTATGGTCATTATGATTTTGTGGTAATGCCATTTGGGTTAACTAATGCACCTGCGGTATTCATGGAATTAATGAATCGAGTTTTCATCAACTATTTGGATCAGTTCGTGGTTGTCTTCATTGACGACATTTTGATTTATTCTCATGACCGGGAGGAGCACGAATTTCACCTTCATCAGGTTCTCGATGTGTTAAGACGAGAGCAACTCTATGGCAAGTTTTCCAAATAAGAGTTTTGGATGTCCAAAGTGACGTTTCTCGTATATGTGATTTCATCAGACGGTGTACGTGTCGACCCTCAGAAGACAGAGGCTATCCGAGATTGGCAACCTCCGAAGAATGTTAAGGAAATCCGAAGATTTCTCGGATTAGCAAGATATTACAGGCGATTTGTGGAAGGATTTTCTAAAATCGCTCAACCTATGACGAACCTTTTGCGGAAGGATAAGAAATACACGTGGTCTGATGCGTGTCAACAGAGTTTTGAAGAACTCAAGAGCCGTTTAATTTCAGCACCTGTCCTTTCTTTACCGCAAGGGACGGAAGGATTCGTGGTTTATAGTGATGCGTCCGGACACAGTCTTGGATGTGTATTAATGCAGAACAGGAAAGTGATTACCTATGCTTCGCGGCAACTTAGACCTTACGAGGTCAATTATCCGACCCACGACCTGTAACTAGCAGTCGTGGTTTTCGCGTTGAAGATTTGGTGTCATTGCCTTTATGGCGTCACCTGTCAGATTTTCACCGATCATAAGAGTTTGAAGTATATATTTACTCAGAAGGAGTTAAATATGCGACAGAGACGGTGGTTGGAATTAATTAAAGATTATGATATTGAGATTCAATACCACCCGGGTAAGGCGAACGTGGTCGCCAATGCCTTGAGTCATAAGTCCGTTCAGGAGCAAATGGAGTTCCTAAGACCCGAGATTGAGGTCTGGTTACAGCGAGTGCAAGTGCAGCTTTGCATGTTAGAGATTTCATCGCCACTCGAGGAGGCTATCAGAGTGAATCAGGGTTCAGACCCATCTTTGTTGCACATTCGAGATAATGTGGCTCAGGGGAAAGCCCCTGGATTTGTGGTCCATGAGAATGGACTTTTGCGATTTAAGAATCGGTTATGCGTACCGGCGAATGATGAGTTGAAAAACTTGATTTCGAGAGAAGCTCATGCTACCCCTTATTCCATTCATATGGGGTCTAGCAAGATGTATAAAGATTTGAAACAAAATTACTGGTGGAGTAATATGAAGCGAGAAGTCACAGAATTTGTTTCAAGACGTTTAACCTGTCAGCAAGTCAAGATAGAACATCAGCGACCAACGGGTATGCTGAAACCAATCCCTATTCCAGAGTGGAATTAGGAGGATATTTCAATGGACTTCATCACGAGTTTTCCGATGAATCGTCGTGGCATGAATACAATTTTGGGTAATTGTGGACCGCTTAACTAAGTCAGCTCATTTCCTTGAGATTAAGGATACGTGGGGTCCTGAGAGACTTGCCCAGTTGTTCATCAAAGAGATCGTGAGATTGCGCGGTACTCCTAAGAGTATTGTTTCTGATCATGACGGGCAATTCGTGTCACATTTCTGGAAATCAATTCATCATGCTATGGGAACTCAGCTTAATCTCAGCACAGCTTTTCATCCTCAGTCCGACGGACAATCAGAGTGAACTATTCAGACATTGGAGGACATGTTGAGGGCATGTGTCCTCGATTGGAAGGACGATTGGGAAGCCCAACTACCATTGATCGAGTTCACATAAAATAATAGTTGGCATGCTTCGACTAAGATGGCACCTTACGAGGCCTTGTACGGTCGTCGTTGTCAATCTCCTTTGTGTTGGGATGACTTATCAGAATCAATCGGCACCGAGATCGATATGCTTATAGCCGCCCGCGAGAAGGTAGCTTTGATCAGGAGTCATTTGTTGACTGCTTAGAGTCGACAAAAATCATATGCAGATAATCATCGTCGACCACTAAAGTTCGAGGCAGGTGACCACGTTTTGGTCAAGGTATCCCCGAGTCGAGGTATCTTCCGTTTCGGGAAACGGGGGAAGTTGAGTCCGATATTCATTGGACCATTTGAGATTTTGGATCAAGTAGGCAGTCTGGCTTATCAATTGGCCTTACCTCTGGCATTGAGCCGAATTCATAATGTGTTTCACGTCTCTCAGTTGCAGAAGTATGTTGCCGACCCGAGTCACATACTCTAGTTCGATGAACTCAAGATCGCGGATGATCATTCGTATGAGGAGCGTCCTGTACGAGTCTTAGAGCGGCGAATCAAGCAGTTGAGGAACAAGATGATTTCTTTGGTTAAAATTCAGTGGTCGAGTCATGGAGTTGAAGAGGCTACTTGGAAAACCGAGGATAGTATACGGGAGAGTTATCCCAATTTGTTTGACCCTTAGTTTCGAGGACGAAACTCTTTTAAGTGGGGGTGTTGTAATACCCGAGATCTTTGTTCTGGATTCGTCGAGTTTTCTGGGTTTTACCGGATTGATATTGTCCTCATCGTTGGAATTTTGTGCCATGTTTGGGGTGTCCCTTATTAAGGCATGTGTTTGGAGGCGTTTCTGATCACTATGCAAGTTTTTGGGTTTTTGTGGTGTAGCGCACGCTAATGCTTGTGGCATAGCGCACGCTACTGTGTTGTGGTTAGTGCACGCTAACTAGCAGTCCAGCGACAGTCCGGGAGCTACTGGACTGGGACTGGGGTCTCGTTAGCGCACACTAAGGTTGGTAGCTAGTGCAAGCTATCGACTGCTTAGTGCACCCTAATCGTTCTTTCTAGTACCTGGTAGGTGCAGATCTGTCCAGGGGCTACTGGACTAGTTTCGTGACCCGTTAGCGCACGCTAGGCTTATTGGACTAGTGCACGCTAACTGTGTTATAAGCATTATTTTATGTGGCGTTGACCCCATTAGCGCGCGCTAATGCAGGGTGTTTAGCGCACGCTAATAACTGTCCAGTATAAATACTGGACAGCAGCATTAATTCGTCATTTTCTCTCCCTTCTTCATCCCTTCCGACGGGAGTGAGCTCCAGAGGCGATTTTGCGCGATCTTCTTCATCAAGCTTCATCTTGGAGCGGATTCGTAGGTGTTTAACAACATCTAATCATCTTCTTGGTCCAAATCAAGGTAATCTCTTCTTAGATCACTAGTTCTTGAATTTTGGGGGTTTGTGAGGTTTCGACCGATTTAAGCCGATATAGCCCAGATTGTTGTGAGATCTTCGTTGTATACTCGAGATCCTTTGTTAATGTTGAGACTTTGTGGGTTGAACTTCATAAATTCATATATTCGTCGGTTATGGTGATGTGAGCCTTTGAGATGTCCGACGAATTGCTCCATTGGGTAGAAATTAGGATGATCCCTATATTTTCGATGTATTGTTGATTCATGGTAGTATTGTTTTCATAGTATTCGTGGGCTGTCGAATTCTTGGTCGTTTTTGGAAGTTCGAAGGCTACCCGACCGTGTCCGTTCGTCGTTTCATCGCTCGTGGTATCGAGGCAAGTATCTTGCTCATACAATTCGTGTTTCATAGATGTATTCATTGGTATTGGAACCAAATTACAATTTGAATGTTTTAATGAACTTTTAAAAGGATCGGTGTGTTCTCGATAATTGTTGTCTTTCAAAAGATAACTCGTATGCTACGTGGATTGATGTGCTTTCGGAATATGTGCATTAGTTTCGTATGTTGGAAGATGTTGAACATATTTAGTGAATTTAGAAGATCGTAATTATTTGCCGAGGATTGTGTATTGATATGTGTAATTATTAGGTGAATATGTGATGTTGTGTGATATTAGTTGTTACTCCTTCGTAAGGAGGGTGTGGCGCTTGGTGTCGTTTGGTATTGGTATTTGTTGTTGTTGTGTGACATTCGTGTGGGTATACGTCGTCTAAAGTGGCCATTCTAGCGAATTACCTAGCATTTGTTTGCATATTCTAGTATTCGAATTATGGCTTCCCGTGGCGTTGTGGATGTTTATGTGTGTTCACCTAGGGACGGTCTGACGGTGCCTCTAGGGATACGTATTGCCGTGTGTATGCATATCACGAACTAGGGTTAACCACCCAGGGATGTCCGACGGGGCTCTTCGGGGTACGGTGGCCTTGAGTCTCGTACCAACGGTTAACTTTGAATTGTTTTGTTGAAGAACTATGATTTTTGGCGCATATTTCGTCTGATTAGAATGGCAGTCCAAATGGTATCGTACTTAGCTGGAATGGCACCAGTAAATGTGTCGTATGAGATTTGTCTCTTGGCTGCGATAATTTGGTATGAGTACGTGAGTTCTGTGGTTGCTCTATGCATTTTAACTCTGTGGTGTGTCGAGTTCGACCGTATGGTCAAGTTGCAAAGTTGTGCTCTTTGATGTTGTTCTGTGAGACTGTTGTCATGGTAATGTTTGACACGGTGTAGTTTCCGTCGGGTTATTCTTGCGAGTATGTGATGTGGGTGATTTGGGTTGTTGACCCCGTGTTTGTGATTGGAATGTTATGGTTGGGTCGTGGACCCGTATTTTGTAATCAGGATCGTATTTTGAAATAAGTGATTTTTAGGCTGTGTCCCTAGGTGTTTCGAAAGGCCTGAGAATTCTTAAACCCAAACATTTCCAAAACTCCCGAGATCGTAAAATGTTTTGTAAGATGTAAAATAGTTTTATTCCTATCTTTCATAATTCAAACGGTTTTAATCAAATGAATTATCTCGGGAAGTATATTCACGATTTCTATGTTTCGTGGAGTATGATTTGTATGGCTTGCCTTTGGATTTATACTTGCACTAGCAAAACAGTGGGGTTTCGCTAACCCCCGAGTATTCGGGGGGTGGATGTCTGTATTGCGTCCAGGTCATGCAGGTCGCTGGGGAGCAATTCACAGGATCGTTACGAAGGATCATGGAAGACGACGATATTAATCACATGAAGACCGGTGTTGAGTATTTGGTGATGTCTTGTTGTTTTGTCCTTCCGTTGTGTTTGTTTTCCCGTTTTATAGTCATGTTGATTTATGTTAAACCCTGCGTGGGTATGAGTTGCGTGAAAGAGTAATGTATGGTTGATGTATTTATTGTGCTAAAAGAAGAAATCGGTCTAATGGTTCGTTAATTACCCATGTTGGCATGTTTTGTATCGTGGTGTTTTCTGTATCTAGCCTAGTAGATCCTCACGGAGGGGGTCTGCGGCGCTATAATATTCCCGAGTGGTTTGGGGGTGTTACAGAATATGGTATCTGAGCTTAGGTTGCGGAAACCTAGGCTGTCGGGTCGAGTTGTGTGTTGTTGGGCCTTGTCTTGTCTTGTCTTGTCTTGTCAGATTTTGTCTGACTGAGTCGTGTCGCGACGCGTCGTCTGAGGTGTCGGTCGTGATTAGTATTGAGGCACAGCCATCATCTTCGTGCGATCTGTGGATGTAAGTCTCCCTACCTTGTTGCGTCTCGTGTTATACGAGCTTGTGTGATTATGTGTTATTATGTGGAGTTTAAATGTGAATTGTGAATACGTAATCCATGTTTGTTGATTCTTGTGTTGTACTGGAATGAAAAGTGATATCGCTGTATAAATATGTATATATATTGTGTGAATCGTTTTACTGGAGTAACAGCTTGGTGTGATCCCACAAGGAAAGTTTGTCAATGTGATATTTCAAAGTTTAGTTATTTTTGAAGAGTCACGTAAATTTTATTTTAAAACATCCTTCAAGAAAGGAAAAATTTTGATTTCGTATGATGACCTCGAGACCGGACTTTTTTTTAGAACTTAACTACTTATATTTTATTTTCATCTTGCATTGTAAGTTTTCAAAATTTGATTTTAAAGACTCAAATGAGGTCTACCAAAAATTTACTCGAAATGTGGCTCTTGCTTTCGACTTTTTGATTTCATGATCGTCGGTTCGGGGGTATGTAGTGATGTTGGCATTATTAATTGGTCAATAATGCTCAAAATTTTGATTAAGTTGGTGGTGTGAACGTTAAGTCGTCCTAAATGCACTTGTTGTGAGAGTCCTCATTACTGAGAGGTAGGATTTCAGTTTTAGATGTTAATTATCTTTTGACGGTCGCTTTTGTGATACTGTAATTATGTGGATAGATGATGTTGACGTGTGATTGGATTTGATGGTAATGGATCATATTTTGATAAAGTGGTAAATTATGTCTGTTGTGTGTGTGTGTGTTCGAAAACATTTTTCTGAAAATTTTATAAACTTGAGCAAGTTGTGAAAAATTAAATTTCATAAAGTTTTGACAGTTCGCTTAATCGGCGGCTTCGTGTGGACTTTGAAAATCATTTAAAATTGGCGAGCTGGCCTTGAATTTTCTAAAGGAACCCCGACGGTATTGAAAGAGTCATTTTAAAGTACCTTTGAACATTTTGTAAAATGTTATCGTCGTTGATTATTGTGTAGTGTTGAGAAGATTTTTAAAAATGATTTTTGACGTACTGTTATATTTTCAAATGATTCGAGTACATGATTTTGAGAAATCTTTCACACCATCAAAAAAAAATTATTTTCAAGAACCAATACAATTTTTATTTTCAAAATATATTGTGAGAGATGAAGAATCTTACTCGATTTAACTTCAAACTCGGATTTAGAAAAGTTTTCTGTACTGAGTCAGTTATTGTGCGTGACTTTGAATCACTCCAAAATGATGATGTGTAGTGGCATAGTGATTTTGATAGTGCTGGTTGTAAGGAAATATTGTTTTCCAAATAATTTCAAATGAGATAGTTAAAGTCTGTTTTTTAAATGTTTTGACAAAAAGCCCGAGGTACCAAAAATACTTTCAAAGTTTTATTTTAAATAAACATGCAAATGTAAGGATTTTCAAATGATATCATTTAAAAAGATACCTCATGGATCTTCTTATCGAGTTGCTATTAGTTGTCTTATGTTATATGTCAAGCCAAGTTGGCAATTTGGTATATTATTTTTCGATGCTGTACCATTGTATTGAGTGAGTATCCGCCTAATATGCCGAGGGGCAAAGGGCGCGGTCGTGACCGCGGTACAGACAGTCATGGAGATCAGATGCGAGACCAAGAGAAGGTTTCCGGGAAGGTTGCTATTCTAGCACTTCGTTCTTGTTGTTTAAATTTTGGGGACGAACCCTCTTTTAAAGGTGATATGGTGTAATACCCATATTTTTTTCGCTTTCTTTTTGTTCGACTCGTTTGTGTTCTTCGATATTTTCTGGACTTGTTCTACTCTACACTTTTTGTTGTTCGAACGAGTTGCGGTATTGTTTCGGGTTAATCCATTTGTCGTTGTGACTTTTCCAAATTCGGCTCCGCTCATGTGAATCTTATGAAAATGTATATCATGTCGTTTTCATCAGATCGTATATTATCTTGATTCATGCTGTGGACTTCAGGGATGCTATTCGATTTCTGTTATTCGTTATGATTCGGATATGATTGTTCGACCATTGATGTCTCGGTCATTGTTGTTCGATCGTTTGTTGTCCGGTATTCGTTGATCTCGTATCATGATTTTTGAGCTTTCAAACCACTTTGTAATTTCCTTAAGTTCGGGAAATTAACTTCATTTTTGATCTTCCAATCCTCGTGTTGTGGAATTTCGTATTTGTTCAGCGATTAACTCGCGTTTTGGTTGATGTACTGTTTGGGTTGTTCAACCATACTGATATTTTGTCCGTGCATTTTGTTATCATTCTGAAATGGCGATGTGGATGTTAGCATCCACATTATGCATATGATTCGTTGCAAGCCGTTGGCAACGGACAGCGTGTGTTATCTAAGATTGTTTTGCGTCGATCGTTTTATGTTTTAAGTTTCAGGGACGAAACTTCTTTTAAGAGGGGTAGAATGTAATACCCGAGATCTTTGTTCCGGATTCGTCGAGTTTTCTGGGTTTTACCGGATTGGTATCATCCTCATCGTTAGAATTTTGTGCCATGTTTTGGGTGTGCCTTATTAGGACATGTGTTTGTAGGCGATTCGGATCACTGTGCGAGTTTTTGGGTTTTTGTGGTGTAGCGCATGCTAATGCTTGTGGCATAGCGCACGCTACTGTGTTGTGGTTAGCGCATGCTACCGGATGTGTAGCGCACGCTAACTGGCAGTCCAGCGGCAGTCCGGGAGCTATTGGACTGGGACTTGGGTCTCGTTAGCGCACGCTAAGGTTGGTAGCTAGCGCACGCTATCGACTGCTTAGCGCACCCTAATCGTTCTTTCTAGCACACACTACCTGGTAGGTGCAGATCTGTCCAGGGGCTACTGGACTGGTTTCGTGACCCGTTAGCGCACGCTACGCTTATTGGACTAGCGCACGCTAACTGTGTTATAGGCGGTATTTTCTGGGGCGTTGACCCCGTTAGCGCGGGGTAATG
The DNA here is from genome assembly GCA_033398695.1 of Orobanche coerulescens. Taxonomy (NCBI): domain Eukaryota; kingdom Viridiplantae; phylum Streptophyta; class Magnoliopsida; order Lamiales; family Orobanchaceae; genus Orobanche; species Orobanche coerulescens. The sequence continues at coordinate 78,563,420 of CM065818.1, read as the reverse complement.
CATGGTGTTTAGAGAACGCTAATAACTGTCTAGTATATACTGGACAACAGCGTTAATTCGTCATTTTTCCTCCCTTCTTCATCCCTTCCGACGGGAGTGAGCTCCAGAGGCGATTTTGAGCAATCTTCTTCATCAAGCTTCATCTTGGAGCGGATTTGTAGGTAACAACATCTAATCATCTTCTTGGTCCAAATCAAGGTAATCTCTTCTTAGAACCCTAGTTCTTAAATTTTGGGGGTTTGTGAGATTTCGGCCGATTTAAGCTGATCTAGCCCAGATTGTTGTGAGATCTTCATTGTATACTCGAGATCCTTTGTTAATCTTGAGACTTTGTGGATTGAACTTCTTAAATTCATATGTTCGTCGGTTATGTTGATGTGAGTCTTTGAGATGTCCGACGAATTGCTCCATTGGGTAGGAATTAGGATGATCCCTATATTTTCGATGTATTATTGATTCATGGTGGTATTGTTTTTGTAGTATTCGTGGGCTGTCAAATTCTTGGTCGTTTTTGGAAGTTTGAAGGCTACCCGACCTTGACCGTTCGTCGTTTCGTCGCTCGTGGTATCGAGGCAAGTATCTTGCCCATACATTTCGTGTTTCGTAGACGTATTCGTTGGTATTGGAACCAAATTACAATTTGAATGAGTTAATGAACTTCTAAAAGGATCGATATGTTCTAGATAATTGTTGTCTTTCCAAAGATAACTCGTATGCTTCGTGGATTGATGTGCTTTCGGAATATGTGCATTAGTTTCGTATGTTGGAAGATGTTGAACATATGTATTGATATGTGTAATTGTTCGGTGAATATGTGACGTTGTGTGATATTAGTTGTTACTCCTTCGTAAGGGGGGTGTGGCGCTTGGTGTCGTTGGGTATTGGTATTTGTTGTTGTTGTGTGACATTCGTGTGGGTATACGACGTCTAAAGTGGCCATTCTAATGAAGTACCTAGCATTTGTTTGCATATTCTAGTATTCGAATTATGGCTTCCTGTGGCGTTGTGGATGTTTATGTGTGTTCACCTAGGGACGGTCTGATGTGGCATCTAGGGATACGTATTTCCATGTGTGTGCGTATCCCGAACTACGGCTAACCACCCAGGGGTGTCCGACGGGGCTATGCGGGGTACGGTGGCCATGAGTCTCGTATCAATGGTTAACTTTGAATTGTTTTGTTGGAGAACTATGATTTTCGGTGCATATTTCATCTGATTAGAATAGCAGTCCAAATGGTATCGTACTTGGCTGGAATGGCACCAATAAATGTGTCGTGTGAGATTTGTCTCTTGGTTGCGATAATTTGGTATGAGTACGTGAGTTCTGTGGTTGCTCTGTGCATTGTAAATCTGTCGTCTGTCGAGTTCGACCGTATGGTCAAGTTGCAAAGTTGTGCTCTTTGATGTCGTTCTGTGAGACTGTTGTCATGGTAATGTTTGACACGGTGTAGTTTCTGTCGGGTTATTCTTGCGAGTATGTGATGTGGATGATTTTGGTCGTGGACCCGTGTTTGTGATTGGAATGTTATGGTTGGGTCGTCGACCCCGTATTTTGTAATCGGGATCATATTTTGAAATAAGTGATTTTTGGGCTGTGTCCTTAAGTGTTTCGAAAGGCTTGAGAATTCTTAAACCCAAACGTTTCCAAAACTCCCGAGATCGTAAAATGTTTTGTAAGATCTAAAATGGTTTTACTCCTATCTTTCATAATTCAAACGGTTTTAATCAAGTGAGTTATTTCGGGAAGTATATTCACAATTTCTATGTTTCTTGGAGCATGATTTGTCTGGCTTGCCTTTGGATTTATACTTGCACTAGCAAAACAGTGGAGTTTCGCTAACCCCCAAGTATTCGGGGGGTGAATGTCTGTATTGCATCCAGGTTCATGCAGGTCGCTGGGGAGCAATTCACAGGATCGTTATGAAGGATGATGGAAGACGATGATACTAATCACATGAAGACCGGTGTTGAGTATTTGGTGATGTCTTGTTGTTTTTCCTTTCGTTGTGTTTGTTTTCCCATTTTATAGGCATGTTGATTTATGTTAAACCCTGCGTGGGTATGAGTTGCGTGAAAGAGTAATGTATGGTTGATGTGTTTATTGTGGAAAAAGACCAAATCGGTCTAATAGTTCGTTAATTACCCATGTTGGTATGTTTTGTATCGTGGTGTTTTCTGTATCTAGCCTGGTAGATCCTCACGGAGGGGGTCTGCGGCACTGTAATATTACTGAGTGGTTTGGGGGTGTTACAGGTATATGTAATACCCGATTGTAAATTCATTCATTATCATTCAATATTTTGTCACTCAGTAATTTTTCACTCATTAATAATCATTGATCATTCATATTCATTCATTGTATCCACCGTTCAGAGTAATTTATATCGTGTATCAGTTATTATTCGTCATTCAACCCGATTGGAGAGTCGGGCCAAGCATATCATCATTGTCATCTTTGTAGTGGGTTGTGTGTGAGGAGTAGCGCACGCTACGTACTCTCCTTAGCGCATGCTAATTGAGTACGGGTAGCGCACGCTACCTCTCAGCATTAGTGCACGCTAATGTGGTTCAGGCAGACAGTCCAGAAGGCACTGGACTGAATTTGAGTTGTAGTAGCGCACGCTACGAATGGTAAGTAGCGCGCGCTAGTAGTTTGGATAGCGCATGCTAAGCAATCAGTGTAGCACGCGCTAAGGTCGAACAGGCAGAGTCTAGTGGGTACTGGACTGAAATGGAATAATTCATAGCGCACGCTACGAGCGGATCATAACGTGCGCTAGTGGTAAGTGTAGCGCACGCTGCGTTTTGGGTGTAGCGCACGCTATCGCGAGAAGGTCAGAGGATAGGAGGTTCTAAACTCCAGTTGTTGGGTATCAACATCAGTTAGCACATGCTAACGAGGCAGTCTGAGCTCACTAGACTGCCCGGTTAACCGCTAGCGCACGCTAAATATCAGGGCTTAGCGTGCCCTAATCTGGGACCAATATATACAGGATAATTCAGCCCAGTTTCGTCATTTCTTCATTTCTCCTCCTCCTCTCGACGGTTTTGGGCAATTTCGGACGATTTGGAGGGATCTCTTCGAGCTGCATCCACCTATTAACATCTTCAAGCTTATAATTCGGATTAATCATCATTTCATCTTCTCCAACACATTAAATCAAGGTAAATATTTCTTGAATCTAGAATTTTGGAATTTGAGTGTTTTCCTTCTGATCTCTTCGTGTAAGCTTGCTATTATGTTGGAATATGTTAGATATGGATTATATACCTTGGATACATGTAATCCTACGGATTTATTGGTGTATATTTTGGATTTGATGAAAATTTGGGGAATTATTCTAGAACCCCTGATGTTTGACTTTGGTTATTTTGGGGGTTTCCTATTGATGTTGTCGTAACCTTGAGTTGTGGTTTCCTATTGGATTATTGATGTCATTAATGGAGTTATGATGGGTGAATCATTCCTTGGAGGTTTGGTATCGGTATTATGAGGGTTGGTTGTAACCAAAGGGAAGAATGTTTACAACGTATTCGTTAGAATGCCCCAATAAGTTTGATTATTATTGTATCGATGTTTGAGTTGGTTGTAATCGTGCTTGATATATATATTGAGCGTTTGTTGGTAATTATGTTATTCAAGGTTGTTTGGGCGACCGGTATTTTCCTTAGGATGTTTGTTCGAGAGAGGACGTTTCATCACCGGTATTGAGGTAAGTTGATTCTTACTCGGTTAAAAGGATATTCATTCCTTTCGTTGTTGTTCATTCATATTCATAATTATTCATAATATATTATTCATGTCGAGACTTGTAATTATCAAACTAATCATTCAATTCACGAGGAACAACGGTTCCAATCATTTCAGTGATCTATCATTTATTCATTATTATTTCATCTCGGTGAGTCATTCTTGACCTTGTCGGATTGTTATTTATTAATATTCATTGTGGTCACTTTTGTTCATGTGACCTTCTGGGTTCATATTGCGTGGCCGGGTGGTTATGTGTGGAATTTTTAGTCGGGCACACGATAATCATGTGGCGGGTTCACCGACACAATGGACTGTGCACACGGTAATGTTCCTCCGTGAGACTAATTAGGTACAAGTGCGGGTGTGTCCGGACACTCGTCTTGTGCATTTGCACGTCCCATTACGGACGTACTATGATGCCCCTCTTCAGCTTAATTTCATAACTATGATATATAATGATTGTGTTTATTCAACTCTTGAGGACTGTTGTTCTGTGTAACTGACCCCGTTGGGGGATGTTGTTTTCAGGTCATGGCAAGGCTAAAGCACGGGAAGAGAACGTTGGCGGCGAGGAGTCCCAGTGATACTAATAGGGGGGCCCAGTCCTTTTCAGTCATTCATGTTTCTTCACATTTATTTCCGCTCCAGACTTCCGTTTGGATATTCATTTTTATTCAGTGTTGTATATTCTATCTTCATATAAAATATACATATATTCTGTATTTCCCAGGTGTGTTGTACTTGAAACTCCTCATCGGAGTAATAAATGATATAATGTGGTTCGGTACTACAATTATATTATTTAATTCATTAATTTCATTCGCCTGGTGGGTCCTAGTTGGGGATCCACAGTACTGTAATATCCACCCAATTTGGGGTGTTACATACACGAGGTTCCTCTTCATTTTGCACAAAGTAAAACTCTTTGACTGCCTCGTCAAAACGAAAGTTCCAACTACGTGAAGACTACTACAGTTCATTTCACGGAGTCTACATCCACCATCACTAGGTCATAGGTCGCGGGTCAGTCTCTAGGCTATCACCTGGAACCTCGTGGAGACCCAGTTCCTCCAAGTAGATAAAACCTATACCTCTCAGGTAATTGAGACACCCTACTAGACCTAGAGGTGGTTGTACTTGTGTTTCAGAAGGTTTGGTTCCATCTTGTTGTACAGGTGTCTCCTGGGAAGTTTCATTGTATTCTTCCAAAGAAATACTTCTACATGCTCCACCTTCCTGAATGAACTCATTTTCCAGGAAGTGTGCTTGCAAAGCAACAATGATCTTTTAATCTTCTTAATCAAGAAGCAAAGGTTTAATAAGAGCTATTATAACGAATCCTTACTATAACAAATTAATCAGGAAAGAAAAGATTAATCGAAGCTGTTATAGCCAATTCCGAGTATAAAAGGCTCGAATCTTGATACGATATTGACACATCCAAACCAAGTAAACGAAGTAATAATTGACGTAAGTGACGATACCACGTTGCATGCACATGCACCTACGTACTTCAGTGAGAAAACAAATGCAGAAATGGGAACAATCTTAATAATCGGAACCGGGATAACTTAGACCTACCAAACATGCATACGTATGCATGTTCATGCATACTAATCAACAACAATAGGGGGAGATTCGGACGATTATGTTTGGAGATCCATGAGGATCTTTGTCCCCTCTAGTTTCAAGATTTCTTTTCATTTTCAAAGTACACCACAAGAGAATCAAAGATAGGAGATTTGCCTCACTCCACACCTCACCAAACTTGGTCGAACAAGGAGAAAAATGCCAAGGAGTTGCTTCCATTTTTCAAGCCTTTGTCAAATGAGTTGCTTCCATTTTTCAAGCCTTTGTCAAAGTCTTACAAAAGAGTATCAGATGTGAAACATTTTGTCCCCTCCACACCCATACCTCATGGCCGAAAGCAAGGAGTGTCCAAGCTTGGTGTTGATTCTTTTTTCTTTGTCAAAGTCTTGTTAGAATAGTTTAATATTTGTTTGATTTTAGTTTGATATTGTTTGATCTTGTAATGGCTATTTATAGGCCATATTTTCATCCTTTTCAAAGCATCTTGAATCATAAAAACGAAATACATTGTGTATTACTTCTTGTTGAATGATTTTCATCAAAACCTTGGTTATAATTCGACGCGTTTTTGAGTTGTAATCTAATCGATTCTCAATAGGTCTTGAGGAAAGATTACCTTATCAAACTATAGGTCTTGTTTGATAAATCACGTTCATATTGCTCTTGATTACGTAAGCCGATTTGCCCTACTTTCGGTTATTTTCTTACGAGCGTTACATATATTTGAGAGTTGTGAGGATCAAAAATATTTCCGCTGCATTCCATGCGAGTTTACGTCCATTTGAATACGTAATTCGTATCATTAGTGACATTGGAGCCCAAGGTTATTTCCTTGTCAAAATTTTCTTGGCGATTTTCATTTTAAAGCTATCTTATCATGGATTTTTCCGACGTTGATTTCATGGAGAAACTCCGTGAGGCACTACACAACTTACAAGAACCACGTTTTCAAGCTAGAAGAGGAGGATATGACGCACATTTACCACGTCATGCCGATGAATTTAAAGTAAATGAACTTCCGGAATTTGTCGGAGGTACTGATCCCGAAGTCTACTTGGAGTGGGAGAGGAAGATTGAACGTATGTTCGAGTTCAAGAATCTTAACAATGAGAAACGTTGCAAATATGCGATTCTCAAGTTAGAGAAGGGCGCTTCCCTATGGTTCGAGGGTGTGAAAACACAACGAGCTCGTGCGAGAAAGGAGAAGATCCATTCCTGGGATTCTTTGAATAAAAAACTACGTAAAAGGTATGTCCCGACATCACATCGGTTAAGCTTGTACCGAAAGATTGCCGAATTCGTGCAAGGGAAACTAAGTGTGGGAGAATACATTGAAGAATTTGAAGGCTTAGCCTTAATGGGAGAACTCGAAGAAAATGAAGAACAAAGAATGTCACGTTTCTTACGTGGCCTAAACCAAAACATTGCAAATACGGTGGAATTATACCCCTACGGAGATTTTGACACTTTATGCGGACTATGCATAAAGATAGAAGCTCAAAACAAGGTGAAGTTTGCCAAACCCGAATTCCCATACAAATTTGGAAATGCAAGTGTCGGCTCAAGCTCGACTACGAAACTTACCGCACCTTTTCAAGTCCCTACCCCAGCCCCGGAGGTTCCTCACGTGTCCAAAGAAATGAGCTTGAGTAGAGTACGATGCTTTAAATGTCAAGGATTTGGTCACTATCAAAATGCATGTCCAAATAAATGAGTGGTCACGTTAAGAGAAGCTCTTGCGGTCCGAGACGAACTTTTAGTCGAGGACGAGAAGGAAAGCCTTGGTGATGTATTTAACATGGAGGCCGAGGAAGAGAACGAGGAATGCGAGACTTGTGATGCTCCGGAATATGATACTGCTTTAGTACTTCGAGCTCTACATACCAAAATCATTCCAAGTAATACGGAGCAAAGAGACCAAATATTGCATTCCAAATGCCGAGTCGGAGTCGACGAAGGAAGTTGCACGAATGTAGCTTCCAATGAGATGGTTACAAAACTCGGTCTAACTATTATGGCTCACCCGAGACCGTATGCTTTACATTGGCTCGATGATGGAAGTAAAGTGAAGGTGTCGAGACAAGTACGGGTCAACTTAACTATGGCACGATACGGAGACGATGTGTTATGCGACGTACTCCCGATGGACGCATGCCACGTACTTTTAGGACGACCATGTGTTATGCGACGTACTCGGAGTAATGAATATGAATTACGAGACAAAGGAAAGAAGATTGTACTCAAACCGATGTCCCCGCAAGCTATCCGTTCGATGAGTTCTAGTCGAGTGGAGAAACCAAAACTCACTATGCTTGCTAGCGATAGGGAAATGGAACATGCCATTAATGACGGGGAGCGAGTATATTTGGTGATGTTTAAAGAGACACGGGACGAGAACATGGGAGTACAAAACGGAGGAGAGATAGATATGTTATTACACGAATTTGAGGATGTATTTCCCGAAGAATTACCGTCGGGTTTACCACCTATTCGTGGTATTGAACACCAAATCGATCTTATAACGGGAGCACCACTTCCTAATAAAGCCACCTATAGATGTAATCCCGAGGAGACGAAGGAGTTACAAAGACAAGTCGAAGAACTTTTGGACCGCGGGTATGTCCGGGAGAGTTTGAGTCCGTGTGCGGTTCTGGTCTTACTTGTCCCTAAGAAAGATGGTTCTTGGCGAATGTGTGTGGATAGTCGGGCCGTGAACAATATCACCATCAAGTATCGGTTCCCCATCCCGAGACTGGATGATATGTTAGACGAACTACATGGTTTGGTTGTCTTTTCAAAGGTTGATTTACAAAGCGGATATCATCAAATTCGAATGCGAGAAGGTGACGAGTGGAAGACAGCCTTCAAAACAAAAAATGGATTATATGAATGGACCATTATGCCGTTCGGTCTTACAAATGCACCAAGTACCTTCATGAGATTGGTGAACGAAGTGCTCAAACCATTTCTGGGAAAATTCGTGGTTGTATATCTGGATGACATCCTGATCTATAATGGATCATTACAAGAACATTTCGGGCACTTAAGGTGATACGAAACCGACTACTCCAAGCGAAGAAGACGAAGTAAGAATTGACGTAAAACATCTCGACCATACTCTAACGTACTTGGGCGAGAAAACAGACACAAGACACGGAGTTACCTTGATAGTCGGAATTGGAATAACTTAAACAAAAGGCAACTTGCATCTTGGAAGGGAGGAGGTCCAAGTGGTAGCTAAACGATAAAAGAATGTTCAGCATTTTCTTACAAAAGCAGCAGGATTCTTGGCAAAAGGCGGCTGTCAACTTTCAACTTGGAGACAAAGCCCAGCTTTTATTTTTGTTTGCAAGTGACATGGGGAACCTTTTATTATCTTTTCATTATTTTAAGAACAGCTTGTATTAGTTTAGTTTATCTTGTCAGGTTACTTTTTCCTATAAATAGTGGCAGTAGAGTTGTAATGAACATTATTGAATGTTGAGGAATTAAGAATACACTTTGTGTTTTCCCTGGTGAATGCTTTTCATCAAAACTTTGATTATTATTCGACACGTCTTCGAATCTTAGTCCGATTAATTCTCAATAGGTCTTGAGAAGAAATCACTTTATCGAATTATAGGTCTAATTCGATAAAACAACTGTTTCTGTCCTGTTTCGATATTCTGTTTGTTTTCGATACAGTTTTATACTTGTTCGGTATTTCCATAAAGTGTTGTTCGATCCTTCGAACTTGTTTCCTGTTTCAAATTCGCTTCCGACCAAAATGTACTGTTTCGAGTCATTTTCATTCGACCAAGTTCCTGTCTTGTTGCTGTATCGATCTACCGTATTCATCACGCGCGCATACTACTCGCGTCGATTGTATTCCGTAGCGAACCTGTTATCGATTCGAGCTTTCTTGCCGATAGCTTCCGCTCGTCAAAACAACTTCCTGCTGTATCGATAGCGAATTCGCATCACCAGCGAGAATTCGTATCATAATGGCATCAGAGACCAAGTTCCTGATCTTTGGCATTATGGATCTCAACGACGCTGATTTCTTGGCAAAACTTCATGACACATTGCGTGATGTACCAGAACAACGCGACCAGCGTTGGCAATCTAGGCGTGGTGACTATGAACAACCCTCACGCCATGTCGAAGAATTCAAGGTGAACGAGCTTCCAGAGTTCGTTGGAGGGACAGGCCCTGAAATTTACCTGGAATGGGAACGAAAAATTGATCGTATGTTCGAGTTTAAAGACCTTGACGATGAGAAAAGGTGTAAGTATGCAATTCTCAAGTTGGGGAAAGGAGCTTCACTTTGGTACGAAGGAGTTAAACCACGAAGAGCTCGTGCGAGGAAGGTCTGTTCGTGGGATTCATTAAAAAGAAAACTTCGTAAAAGATATGTACCAACCTCACACCAGTTGTCCTTGTACAGGAAGATTGCAGATCTTATTCAAGGAAAGTTGAATGTCAGTGAGTACATTGAGGAGTTTGAGAGTCTAACCTTAATGGGAGAGATAGAGGAGAATGAGGAGCAAAAGATGTCACGATTCTTGCGTGGCTTGAACCGAAGCATAGCTAACTCGGTAGAAATGTATCCATACGAGGACTTCGATACATTATGTGGGCTATGTGTGAAGTTAGAAGCTCAAAACAAGATGAAAATGTATAAACCCGAGTTTCCAATCAAATTTGGAAACCCAAGTGTTGGCTCTAGTTCAACTACTAAGGCAACTCTACCGACTCCGGTCCCTGTTGCGATTCCTAAAACGCCCTACGTGCCGAAGGAGATGAGTTTGGCTAAAGTAATATGTTTCAAATGTCAAGGATTCGGACATTATCAAAATGCTTGTCCGAACAAACGAGTGGTGACACTAAGAGAAGCTGTCACGATCCGAGACGAGTTGTTGGTTGAGGAAGAAAGACTGGGTGACGTATTTGATTTCGACATGAAGGACGAAGAAGGAGAAGAATGCGAGACTTACGAAGCTACAAGCTATGACACGACTTTAGTTCTGTGGACGCTACAAGCCAAAGCTGTTTCGAATGATTCGGAACAGCGGAATCAAATATTTCACACGAAGTGTCAAGTTGAAAATAAATGGTGTAGTTTGATCGTTGATGGAGGTGGTTGCACCAACATTGCTTCTAGCGAGATGGTGACTAAACTCGGGCTGACCACTACGGCTCACCTGAAACCTTACACTTTGCATTGGCTCGATGATGGGAGCAAAATAAGGGTGACTAAACAAGTGAGGATTGGACTAGCCATGGGTTCATATGAAGACAACATATTATGTGATGTACTCCCGATGGATGCATGCCATGTACTGTTGGGAAGACCATGGATATTTGATAGGGACGTTTTACACTGAGGAAGAAGCAATGAGTACGATTTACGGGATAAGGGCAAGAAGATTGTGCTTAAACCAATGTCACCTCAGGCTATTCACTCTATGAGTTCTAGTCGGAGTGAAAAGCCAAAACTGGCCATGTTTGCTGAACGACGAGAGGATGGATGCCTTATTGCACGAATTTGCGGATGTTTTTCCCGAAGATTTACCAGCGGGTTTGCCACCTATTCGTGGGATTGAACATCAGATCAATCTCGTACCGGGTGTGGCGCTCCCTAACAAAGCTGCCTATAGATGTAATCCCAAGGAGACGAAGGAATTACAAAACCAAATCGAAGAACTAATGGATCGTGGGTATGTTCGAGAAAGCCTAAGTCCTTGTGCGGTTCCGGTATTACTGGTTCCTAAGAAAGACGGATCTTGGAGGATGTGTATTGACAGTCGAGCCGTGAATAATATAACCATCAAGTATCGATTTCCAATTCCAAGGCTTGATGACATGTTGGATGAATTACATGGATCCGTGATCTTTTCAAAGGTTGACCTACGGAGTGGTTATCACCAAATCCGGATGAGAGAAGGAGATGAGTGGAAGACGGCCTTCAAAACTAAACACGGACTCTATGAATGGACCGTTATGCCGTTCAGTCTTACAAATGCGCCGAGCACTTTCATGCGCTTAATGAATGAGGTACTTAAGCCATTTTTGGGGAAATTTGTGGTGGTATACCTGGATGATATTTTGATCTATAGCCGATCGTTACAAGAACATTTCGAACACTTGAGACAAGTCTTCGAAACCCTTAGAAACCAGAGGCTGTATGGAAAAAGAGAGAAATGTTCATTTTTGGTCGAAAGTAAAGTCTTTGTTGGCTATATTGTTTCAAAGGATGGAGTATCGGTCGATCAAGCAAAGATCGAAGCAATTAAGTCCTGGCCAGTTCCGACGACAGTGACGGAAGTTAGATCGTTCCACGGACTGGCTTCATTTTACCGAAGATTCATTTGAGATTTCAGTACCATTGCAAGCCCAATAACCGAATGTTTGAAGAAGGGTACGTTTAATTGGAGCCGGGCTGCTCAGGAGTCATTTGCAAATTTGAAGGTGAACTTGTGCGAAGCACCAATCTTAGCATTATTCGATTTTTCGCAACCGTTCGAAGTAGAATGTGATGCTAGCGGACTTGGCATTGGAGCGATTCTCATTCAGGGAAAGCGACCTATTGCTTATTTTTCAGAGAAGTTAAACGGTGCTCGTCTCAATTATTGTACGTATGACAAGGAGTTTTATGCTATCGTGAGGGCTCTAGATCATTGGAGTCACTACCTTCGGCCAAAGCATTTTATCATACACTCGGACCATGAATCTTTGAAGTATATTAACGGGCAACACAAGTTGAGTCCCAGGCATGCGAAGTGGGTGGAATTTTTACAATCGTTTCACTTCTCATCAAAGTATAAGGATGGAAAGAGTAATGTTGTAGCAGATGCATTGTCTAGGCGGTATGCCTTACTCTCTACCCTTGATGTTCGATTACTTGGATTCGAGACAGTGAAGGAATATTACGATGATGACGCGGATTTTAGCGAGACCTTTGCCCTTTGCAAATCTGGCCCGATGGGAGATTTTTTGATACAGGAAGGCTTTCTTTTTAAGGGAAATCGTCTTTGCCTACCCAAGCACACAGTTCGGGAATTGCTGGTTCGAGAAGCTCATGGGGGAGGTTTGGCTGGCCACTTTGGTTCGGCCAAAACATTGGATGTGCTTAAAGAACATTTTTATTGGCCAAGGATGCAGGGGGGTGTCCATAATATAATCAGTAAGTGTGTGACATGCCATATTGCGAAGAGTTCGTTCAAACCAGGAATATACACACCTTTACCGATTCCGGAGAGGCCATGGGAAGATGTCTCAATGGATTTCATTGTGGCTTTGCCTCGAACCCAACGAGGTAAGGATGCGATTATGGTTGTTGTCGATTGTTTTTCAAAGATGGCTCATTTTGTTCCTTGTCACAAAACCGATGATGCGAGTAATGTTGCTGACTTGTATTTCCGGGAGGTGGTACGGTTACATGGAGTCCTAAAAACTATTGTTTCGGACCGGGACTCGAAGTTTCTAAGCTACTTTTGGAACACATTGTGGAGAAAGGTGGGAACCAAGCTTTTGTTTAGTACTTCACATCACCCTCAAACAGACGGACAAACTGAAGTGACTAATCGAACACTGGGAATGCTGTTGCAAGGCTTGGTAAGCAAAACACAAAAGGACTGGGATCTGAAACTGGCACATGCGGAGTTCGCTTATAATCGATCTCCTACTCATGCCAAAGCACACTCTCCATTTGAAGTAGTTTACGGGCTGAATCCTTACATACCGCTAGATCTAATCCCACTACCAAGTGACGAATTGGTGCATAAGGATGCAGAGTCAAAACTAAAATCAATGATGAAATTACACGAACAGGTGCGGGATCGAATCAAGGAAATAAACGAAACGTACAAAAGGAAGTCAAACAAGCAAAGAAAGCCGAGACTATTCGAGGTTGGAGATTTAGTTTGGTTACATTTGAGGAAGGAAAGATTCCCGAGTAAGCGTAAGAATAAGTTAATGCCACGAGTCGAGGGACCATTTCAAATAATTGCGAAGGTGAACGACAATGCTTACAAGTTAGAACTTCCGGGTGATTACGGAGTGCATGCTACTTTCAACGTAGGTGATCTATCCCCTTATCTCGACGACGATGGAATTGCGGAATTGAGGACAATTCCTTTTAATGAAGGAGGGAATGATACGAAACCGACTACTCCAAGCGAAGAAGACGAAGTAAGAATTGACGTAAAACATTTCGACCATACTCTAACGCACTTGGGCGAGAAAACAGACACAAGACATGGAGTTACCTTGATAGTCGGAATTGGAATAACTTAAACAAAAGGCAACTTGCATCTTGGAAGGGAGGAGGTCCAAGTGGTAGCTAAACAATAAAAGAATGTTCAGCATTTTCTTACAAAAGCAGCAGGATTTTTGGCAAAAGGCGGCTATCAACTTTCAACTTGGAGACAAAGCCCAGCTTTTACTTTTGTTTCCAAGTGACATGGGGAACCTTTTATTATCTTTTCATTATTTTAAGAACAACTTGTATTAGTTTAGTTTATCTTGTCAGGTTACTTTTGCCTATAAATATTGGCAGTAGAGTTGTAATGAACATTACTGAATGTTGAGGAATTAAGAATACACTTTGTGTTTTCCCTGGTGAATGCTTTTCATCAAAACTTTGAATATTATTCGACGTGTCTTCGAATCTTAGTCCGATTGATTCTCAATAGGTCTTGAGAAGAAATCACTTTATCGAATTATAGGTCTAATTCGATAAAACAACTGTTTCTGTCCTGTTTCGATATTCTATTCGTTTTCGATACAGTTTTATACTTGTTCGATATTTTGCATAAAGTGTTGTTCGATCCTTCCAACTTGTTTCCTGTTTCAAATTCGCTTCCGACCGAAACGTACTGTTTCGAGTCATTTTCATTCGACCAAGTTCCTGTCTTGTTTTTGTATCAAGCTACCGTCTTCATCGCGCGCGCATACTACTCGTCAGTATTGTTGCTGTAGCGAACTGTTGTTATCAGTTCCCGACAGTTTCTTGCCGATAGCTTCCGCTCGTCAAAACAACTTCCTGCTGTATCGATAGTGAATTCGCATCACCAGCGAGAATTTGTATCATAAGGCAAGTCTTCGAAACTTTGAGGGACCGAAAACTATATGGAAAAAAAGAAAAGTGTTCATTCTTAGTCGAGAGTATAATCTTTCTTGGCTATGTCGTTTCGAAGGACGGAGTGGCGGTTGATCAAACAAAAATCGAAGCAATTAAGTCTTGGCCGACCCCAACGACCGTGATGGAAGTGAGGTCATTTCACGGACTTGCTTCTTTTTATCGGAGGTTTATTCGAGACTTTAGCACCATTTCAAGTCCGATAACGGAGTGTTTAAAAAAGGGACCATTTGTATGGAACGGGGCTGCCCAAGGAGTGTTCAAAAAGTTAAAAGCCAAATTATGCGAAGCACCAATCCTAACACTACCCGATTTTACTCAACCATTCGAAGTAGAATGTGATGCTAGTGGAGTTGGAATTGGAGCGGTTCTTATTCAAGGTAAACGACCTATCGCTTACTTTTTGGAGAAATTGAACGGTGCTTGGTTGAATTATTGCACTTACGATAAAGAATTCCATGCTATCGTAAGGGCCCTTGATCATTGGAGTCATTACCTTCGGCCGAAACATTTTATTCTACACTCAGACCACGAATCATTGAAATACATTAACGGACAACACAAACTGAGTCCGAGGCATGCCAAGTGGGTGGAATTCCTACAATCGTTTCACTTTTCATCCAAGTACAAAGACGGTAAAAGCAATGTCGTTGCGGATGCGTTATCTAGAAGGTATGCTTTACTTTCTACTCTGGAGGTTCGGTTACTTGGTTTCGAAATGTTGAAGGAGTATTATGATAATGATACGGATTTTGGAGAAGTTTTTACTCATTGCAAATCTGGTCCATTCGGGGAGTTCATGATACAAGATGATTTCCTATTTAAAGGAAATAGACTATGTGTTCCAAAACATGCGGTTCGGGAATTGTTGGTTCAGGAGGCTCACGGAGGAGGCTTAGCAGGTCACTTTGGCACGGCTAAGACATTGGAGGTACTTAAAGAAGATTTCTTTTGGCCAAAAATGCTAAAAGACGTTTACAATATTTTAAGTAAATGTGTAACATGTCACATCGCAAAGAGTTCGTTCAAACCGGGATCGTATATGCCTCTACCGATTCCAGAAAGATCGTGGGAAGATGTATCAATGGATTTTATCGTCGCTTTACCCTGTACTCAATGAGGTAAAGATGCTATTATGGTGGTCGTTGATCGTTTCTCGAAGATGGCTCATTTCGTGGCTTGCCACAAAACCGACGACGCAAGTAACGTGGCCGATTTATACTTCCGAGAGGTGGTTCGTTTACATGGAGTTCCGAAGACTATTGTTTCGGATCGGGATTCGAAATTTCTTAGCTATTTTTGGAATACATTATGGAGGAGAGTGGGAACAAAGCTCTTGTTTAGCACTTCGCACCATCCTCAAACAGATGGTCAAACCGAAGTCACAAATCGAACACTAGGAACGTTGTTGCGAGGACTTGTTAATAAAACGCAAAAGGATTAGGACATGAAACTTGCTCATGCGTAATTTGCCTATAACCAATCCCCTACACATGCCACGGCACATTCTCCCTTTGAAGTTGTTTACGGGTTAAATCCTTATATACCCTTAGACTAGATTCCATTGCCGAAGGACGAGTTGGTACACAAAGATGCGGAATCTAAATGTAAATCGATAATCAAGTTACACGGACAAATACATGATCGAATCAAAGAGGTGAATGATGCATACAAACGGAAATCCAACAATCACAGAAAACCGAGACTATTCGAAGTAGGCGACTTGGTTTGGGTACACTTAAGAAAAGAGAGATTTCCTAGTAAACGCAATAACAAACTTATGCCGAGGGCCGAGGGACCTTACAAAATCGTGGGTAAGGTGAACGACAAAGCATATAAAGTAGAACTTCAGGGCGATTATGGAGTACATGCCACTTTTAACGTGGGCGATCTATCTTCTTACCTT
Source organism: Orobanche coerulescens (assembly GCA_033398695.1). Lineage (NCBI taxonomy): Eukaryota > Viridiplantae > Streptophyta > Magnoliopsida > Lamiales > Orobanchaceae > Orobanche > Orobanche coerulescens. Next base: position 78,547,049 of record CM065818.1, on the reverse strand, counting down.
GACGACGAGGGAATCACTGAATTGAGGTCAATTCCTTTCAAAGGGGAGGAGATGATACGATATTGACACATCCAAATGAAGTAAACGAAGTAAGAATTGACATAAGTGACGATACCACGTTGCATGCACATGCACCTACGTACTTCGGTGAGAAAACAAATGCGGAAATGGGAACAATCTTAATAATCGGAACCGGGATAACTTAGACGTATCAAACATGCATACGTATGCATGTTCATGCATACTAATCGGCCATATTAGGGGGAGATTCGTCCGATTGTGTTTGGAGATCCATGAGGATCTTTGTCCCCTCTAGTTTCAAGATTTCTTTTCATTTTCAAAGTCCACCACAAGAGAATCAAAGATAGAAGATTTGGCTCACTCCACACCTCACCAAACTCGGCCGAACAAGGAGGAAAATGCCAAGGAGTTGCTTCCATTTTTCAAGCCTTTGTCAAAGGAGTTGCTTCCATTTTTCAAGCCTTTGTCAAAGTCTTACAAAAGAGTATCACATGTGAAAGATTTTGTCCCCTCCACACCCATACCTCACGGCCGAAAGCAAGGAGTGTCCAAGCTTGGTGTTGATTCCTTTTTCTTTGTCAAAGTCTTGTTAGAAAAGTTTAATCTTTGTTTGATTTTAGTTTGATCTTATTTGATCTTGTAATGGCTATTTATAGGCCACATTTTCAGCCTTTTCAAAGCATCTTGAATCATAAAAACGAAATACATTGTGTATTACTTCTTTTTGAATGATTTTCATCAAAACCTTGGTTATAATTCGACGCGTTTTCGAGTTGTAATCTAATCGATTCTCAATAGGTCTTCAAGAAAGATTACCTTATCAAACTATAGGTCTAGTTTGATAAATCACGTTCATATTGCTCTTGATTACGTAAGCCGAATTGCCCTACTTTCCGTCATTTTCTTACGAGCGTTACATATATTCGAGAGTCGTGAGGATCAAAAATATTTCCGCTACATTGCATGCGAGTTTACGTCCATTTGAATACGTAATTCGTATCAAATCTAACCAATAAACTCGAGTTTTCATAGAGTTCTGACTCGAATGCATGTAATGTGGTGTTATCTCCTATTAATAAGACTTAATAAAGAAGTAAAGGTTTAATCGGGGCTATTATAACGAATCCTTGCTACAACAAGAATTAATCAAGAAAGAAAAGATTAATCAGAGCAGTTGTAGCCAATTCTGAGTACAAAACGCTTGGATCTAATCAATAAACCCGAGTTTTCATAGAGTTCCGATTCGAATACATGTAACGTGTTCTTATCTCCTATTAACAAGACTTAATCAAGAAGTAAAGGCTTAAACGTAGCTATTATAGCCAATCCTTGCTACAACAAGACTTAATCAAGAAAGAAACGATTAATCGAAGCTGTTATAGCCAATTCTGAGTAAAAAAGGCTCGGATTTAATAATAAACCCGAGTTTTCATAGAGTTCCGACTCGAATGCATGTAATGTGGTCTTATCTCCTATTAACAAGACTTAATTAAGAAGTAAAGGCTTAATCGGAGCTATTATATCCAATCCTTGCTACAACAAGACTTAATCAAGAAGTAAAAAATTAATCGGAGCTGTTATAGCCAATTCTGAGTACAAAAGGCTCGAATCTAATCAATAAACCTGAGTTTTCATAGAGTTCTGACTCGAACGTATGTAATGTGGTCTTATCTCTTATTAACAAGACTTAATCAAGAAGTAATGGTTTAATAGGAGCTATTATAACAAACCCTTGCTACAACAAGACTTAATTAAGAAAGAAATGATTAATCGGAGCTGTTGTAGCCAATTCTGAGTACAAGAGGCTCGAATCTAATGAATAAACCCGAGTTTTCATAGACTTCCAACTCGAATGCATGTAACGTGGTCTTATATACTATTAACAAGACTTAATCAAGAAGTAAAGGCATAATCATAGCTATTATAATGAGTCCTTGATACAACAAGGCTTAATCAAGAAAGAAACGATTAATTGGGGCTGTTATAGCCAATTCTGAGTACAAAAGGCTCGAACCTAATCAATAAACCCGAGTTTCATAGAGTTCCGACTCGAATGCATGTAATGTGGTCTAATATCATATTAGCAAGACTTAACAAGAAGTAAAGGCTTAATCGGAGCTATTATATCCGATCCTTGCTACAACAAGACTTAATAAATAAGTATTATAGCTAATTTTGAGTGTAGAAGGCCAAAATCTAATCAATTAACCCGAGTTTTCATAGACTTACGACTCAAATGCATGTAACATGGTCTTATCTCCTATTAACAAGATTTAATCAAGAAGTAAACACTTAGTCTGATCAATTATGGCGAATCCTTGCTACAACAAGACTTAATCAAGGAAGAAAAGATTAATCGAAGCTATTATATCCAACTCCGAGTATAAAAGGCTCGAATATAATCAATAAACCCGAGTTTTCATAGAGTTCTGACTCGAATGCATGTAATGTGGTCTTATCTCCTATTAACAAGACTTAATCAAGAAGTAAAGGCTTAATCGTAGCTATTATAATGAATCCTTGATACAACAAGGCTTAATCAAGAAGTAAAGGCTTAATCGGAGCTATTATATCCAATCCTTACTAAAACAAGACTTAATCAAGAAGTAAAAGATTGATCGGAGCTGTTATAACCAATTTTGAGTATAGAAGTCTCGGATCTAAACAATCAACCCGAGTTTTCATAGACTTCTGACTCGAATGCATGTAACATGGTCTAATATCCTATTAACAAGATTTAATCAAGAAGTAAAGGCTTAATCGGAGCTATTATAGTGAATCCTTGCTACAACAAGACTTAATCAAGAAAGAAAACATTAATCGAAGCTGTTATAGCCAATTCTGAGTAAAAAAGGCTCGGATCTATTCAATACATCCGAGTTTTCATAGAATTCCGATTCGAATGCATGTAAAGTGGTCTTATCTCCTATTAACAAGACTTGATCAATAAGTAAATGATTAATCGGAGCTATTATATCCAATCCTTGCTACAACAAGACTTAATCAAGAAGTAAAAGATTAATCAGAGCTGTTATAGCCAATTGTGAGTATAGAAGGCTCGAATCTAATCAATAAACCCGAGTTTTCACAAAGCTCTGACTCGAATACATGTAATATGGTCTTCTTTCCTATTAAAAAGACTTAATCAAGAAGTAAAGGTTTAATCAGAGCTATTATAATGAATCCTTGCTATAACAAGATTTAATAAAGAAAGAAAATGATTAATCGAAGCTGTTATAGCCAATTCTAAGTACAAAAGGCTTGGATCTAATCAATAAACACGAGTTTTCATAGAATTCCAACGCGAATGCATGCTTATCTCCTATTAACAAGACTTAATCAATAAGTAAATGCTTAATCGGAGCTATTATATCCATTCCTTGCTACAACAAGACTTAATTAAGAAGTAGAAGATTAATCAGAGCTGTTATAGCCAATTTTGAGTAGAGAAGGCTCGAATCTAATCAATAAACCCGTGTTTTCACAAAGTTCCGACTCAAATAAATGTGATGTTGTCTTATCTCATATTAACAAGACTTAATCAAGAAGTAAAGGTTTAATCAGAGCTATTATAGCGAATCATTGGTACAACAAGACTTAATGAAGAAAGAAATTATTAATCGAAGTGCCGAGAATCCTGTTGCCTTTCTAATAAAACATGCTGAAATTCTTTTATTCTTTTACCACTTGGGCCCCCTTCCCCCAAGATGCAAGTTACCTATTGTTTAAGTTACCCCAAGTCCGGTTATTAAGGTAACTCCATGTATCATTTTCTCGCCCAAGTATGTTGCATGGTCGCTTACGTCGATCATCACCTCGTCTTCTTCCCTTGGACTTGTCAACCCCGTATCATCCCCTCCCCCTTTAAAAGGAATTGTCCTCAATTCTGCAATCCCGTCGTCATCAAGATAAGGAGATAGATCACCTATGTTGAAAGTAGCATGCACTCCATAATCGCTCGGAAGTTCTAACTTGTAAGCATTGTCGTTTACCCTCGCAACTATTTTAAATGGCCCCTCGGCTCGTGGCATTAGCTTATTCTTACGCTTACTCGGAAATCGCTCCTTTCTCAAATGTACCCAAACTAAATCTCCAACCTCAAATAATCTCGGTTTTCTTTGCCTGCTCGACTTCCTTTTGTACGCCTCGTTTATCTCTTTGATTCGGTCACGCACCTGTTCGTGTAATTTCATCATCGATTTCAGTTTTGACTCTGCATCCTTATGCACCAAGTCGTCACTCTGTAATGGAATTAAGTCTAGCGGTATGTAAGGATTTAGGCCGTAAACTACTTCGAATGGAGAATGCGCTGTGGCATGAGTAGGAGAGCGATTATATGCGAACTCCGGGTGTGAGAGCTTCAAATCCCAATCCTTTTGTGTTTTGCTCACCAAGCCTCGCAACAGCGTTCCCAGTGTTCGATTAGTCACTTCGGTTTGTCCATCTGTTTGAGGATGATGTGAAGTACTAAACAAAACCTTGGTTCCCACCTTTCTCCACAACGTGTTCCAAAAGTAACTCAGAAACTTCGAGTCCCGGTCCGAAACAATAGTTTTTTGGAACTCCAAGCAATCGTACCACCTCTTGGAAATACAAGTCAGCAACATTACTCGCATCATCGGTTTTGTGACAAGAAACAAAATGAGCCATCTTTGAAAAATGATCGACCACAACCATAATCGCATCCTTACCTCGTTGGGTTCGCATCAAAGCAACAATGAAATCCATCGAGACATCTTCCCATGGCCTCTCCGGAATCGGTAAAGGTGTGTATATTCCTGCTTTGAACGAACTCTTCGCAATATTGCATATCACACACTTACTAATTATATTATTGACATCCCCTTGCATCTTTGGCCAATAAAAATGTTCTTTAAGCACATCTAATGTCTTGGCCGAACTAAAGTGGCCAGCCAAACCTCCCCCGTGAGCCTCTCGAACCAGCAATTCTCGAATCATGTGCCTGGGTAGACAAAGACGATTTCCCTTAAAAAGAAGGCCTTCCTGTATCGAAAATTCTCCCATCGGTCCAGATTTGCAAAGTGCGAAGGTTTCGCCAAAATCCGAATCACAGTCATAATATTCTTTTAGTGTATCGAATCCAAGCAATCGAACATTAAGGGTAGAGAGTAAGGCATACCGCCTGGACAGCGCATCAGCCACCACATTGCTCTTATCGTCCTTATACTTCGATGAAAAGTGAAATGATTTCAAGAATTCCACCCACTTCGCATGTCTGGGACTCAACTTCTGCTGCCCATTAATATACTTTAAAGATTCATGGTCCGAATGCAGAATAAAATGTTTCGGCCGAAGGTAATGGCTCCAATGATCAAGAGCTCTCACTATGGCATAGAACTTGATAAGAATTATCCTGGAAAAGTGGATACGTATCGGTCGGAGTATACGTAAGTGTATGATAGCGGAAGGCTTTTTACGATTAGGGTGTTTTTGGATGTATTTTGTAGGAGTAATATCGAATATGACAATGAAAATTTGAACAAATGAAAAATGGAAGTAATATCGGAAAAGGTGATAATATCGATCAAAGTGATTCGATCGAACAAGAACAAAGGTTTATCGAATTAGACCTATAATTCGATAAGGTGATTTCTTCTCAAGACCTATTGAGAATCAATCGGATTAATACTCGAAAACGCGTCGAATAAAAATCATGTTTCGGTAAAAATCATTTACCAAGGATAGAAATACAAAGTGTATTCTTTCACATTCAAATTCATAATACAATGATCTTACAATGCTTATACAAGGCTATATATAAGAAACCTCAAGTCTTCCTAATAGTTAAAGAAAACAATTCAAAGATTACAAAATCTTTGAATAATCAAAACAAATCAAATAAAATAAGAAAAAGAAACATAAATCACAAAACATGGGAACACAATCCCTAAAATAGTAAAGAAATTGATACGGAATCAATCGTGTCAAATGCAGAAGACAAAGTAAGGATCGACGTAAATGACCTTACAACACGCCATGCACAGATTACTACGTATTTAGGCGGGAAAACGGACATAAGACGTGGAGTCTCGGTCTCAGCCGTGTCATATAACATGACTCGTGTCATGCTATGCCGGAAGGTTGACAATCGGCCGGAAAATGGACGAACTGCCAGAAAAATCACCACCTGTCGGAAAAATCACCACCTGCCGGAACTGGCCGATCGCTGTCGACCACCACCTGCCGGAACTGGCCGATCACTGCCGACTGAACCCGGCCGTGTCATCCGACATGGCCCGTTCCGAGATGTCCTAGAAAGTAAAAATCTCGCTGCCGACCGAACCCGACCGTGTCGTCCGACACGGCCCGTGCCGACACAACCCGACCGTGCCAAGCGACACGGCCGAGTCACACTCTTCCGGATAGCAAATTCCCGCTGTCCGACCAACCCGACCGTGCCAGGCGACATGGCCGAGTCCTGCCGAACATGTGCGCCCGCACATGCCGCCGCGGCCATGCCGATCGGCACGGGCCGTGTCCGACAACCAGCAAACTCACATTATTGCTGATTTTTTTTTGTGTTTTTTTGTTGTTTTCCCTCCCCTCACATGTCATGATTAAACTTGTATGTTATGTGGGGAGGCTTATAATCATTTTGTTGTGTGATTCCCCCTCCCTATCATTTGATTCATTTGTATTTTATTTTGATGTTTTGTTTTTCATTTCAAGATCATGTGATCTTGTTTTATTCCTTAGTTGCTTAGAAGACTACATTGCTATAAGTAGTCTTGTTCATGCTTTCCTAAGACATATTGTATGTTGAAGAAATAAGAATAAACTTGTGTTTTCTTGGTGAATGCTTTTCATCAAAACCTTGGTTATAATTCGACGCGTTTTCGAGTTTTAATCGAATCGATTCTCAATAGGTCTTGAGGAAAGATTATCTTATCAAACTATAGGTCTAGTTTGATAAATCATTCATATTGTTCTTGTTTATGTAAGCCGAATTTCCCTACTTTCGGTTATGTCTTACGAGTATTACACATATTTGAGTGTTGTGAGGATCAATTATATTTCTGCTGCATTCCATACGAGTTTACGTCCATTCTCATACGTAATTCGTATCATTAGTGGCATCGGAGCCCAAGGTTACTTCCTTGGCGAATTTCTCTTGGCGATTTTCTTATCAAAACTATCTTATCATGGATTTTTCCGACGATTTCATGGAGAAAGTACGTGAGGCACTACACAGCATGCAAGAACCACGTTTTCAAGCAAGAAGAGGAGGATATGATGCACATTCACCGCGTCATGTGGATGAATTTAAAGTTAATGAACTTCCGGAATTTGTCGGAGGTACTAATCCCGAAGTTTACTTGGAGTGGGAGAGGAAGATTGAACGTATGTTCGACTTCAAGCACCTTAATGATGAGAAACGTTGCAAATATGCAATTCTCAAGTTAGGGAAGGGCGCTTCCTTATGGTTCGAGGGTATGAAAACACAACGAGCTCGTGCGGGAAAAGAGAAAATCCGTTCTTGGGATTCTTTGAAGAAAAAACTACGTAAAAGGTATGTCCCGACATCACATCGGTTAACCTTATACCGAAAAATTGCGGAGTTCGTACAAGGGAAACTAAGTGTGGAAGAATATATCGAAGAATTTGAAGGCTTCGCCTTAATGGCAGAACTTGAAGAAAATGAAGAACAAAGAATGTCACGTTTCTTACGTGGTCTAAACCGAAACATTTCAAATACGGTGGAATTATACCCATACAGAGATTTTGACACTTTATGCGGACTATGCATAAAGATAGAAGCTCAAAACAAAGTGAAGTTTTCCAAAACCGAATTTACATCAAAGTTCGAGGATCCAAGTACCGGTTCAAGTTCAATTACCACAACGATACCGACTCCTATCTCTACTACCGTTTCTAAAACCCCCGACGTACCGAAGGAAACAAGCCTAACCAAAGTAAGGTGTTTTAAATGCCAAGGATTCGGCCACTATCAAAATACTTGCCCTAACAAACGAATTGTGACGCTAAGAGAAGCCATCACGATCCGAGACGAGTTGCTAGTCGAGGATGAAGGAGAAAGACTAGGTGATTCCAACGTGGAGGAAGACGAGGGAGAAGAATATGAAACTTACAAGGCTCCAAACTATGATACAACATTGGTTCTTCGTACTTTACAAGTCAAACCCATTTCAAATGATTCGGAACAACGGGATCAAATTTTTCACACCAAGTGTCAAGTCGGGAACAAATGGTGTAGTGTGATCATCGATGGAGGAAGTTGTACCAACGTAGCGTCAAGGGAGATGGTGACGAAACTCGGACTCATCACTACTACTCACCCAAAACCATACGCATTACATTGGCTCGATGACGGGAGTAAAGTGAAAGTCTCGAAACAAGTACGGGTCGGTTTGACCATGGGTTCGTACGTCGACAACATATTATGCGATGTACTCCCGATGGATGCATGCCATGTACTCTTGGGACGACCATGGCTATTTGATAGAGATGTTTTACATCGAGGAAGAAGTAACGAGTACGAGTTACGGGATAAGGACAAGATGATCGTGTTGAAACCAATGTCACTTCAATCTATGATCCCTAACCGAGGTGAGAAACCGAATCTAACCATGTTTTCTAGTGAGAGGGAAATTGAACTTGGTACTGGGATTGGCCGGTCAAAAGAAAACGACAACTTTGGGCCAAATTCTTATAACGACGCATTTCTCGTAATGGACTTATTGTCTTGGATGATTACCAAATTGAGGAAAGTAAATTATTTTGTGATGGGCTATTATTGGAGGAGCCCAACAATATTGAAACGGAGAGTTGGTCAGATTATGACGGGCCGCCAGCATTTGATGAGGAACCAGTTTATGAAGAGGAATCCGTAATAAATCCTTTTGTTCCCATTCTTGATGGTGAACCCGATGTGGAATTATCAGTGTTTCCAATTCTGGAGGATGAACCCGATTTGCAATTAACCGTGCGTCGCATTTCAGATGTCCGCTCATGTCATGATATCGGTATTACCGGGCAAAGTAATTATTATTATTTTATTAATAATGATAGTTATTTTATTGGTGATTCTCGAGGGGCCCCCACTACCTATCGTCTCAAGATTTTGGGCCATGTACGCACTACGGACATTTTCGAGATCAAATACGTAGAGGTTTTAATTAATTATCTTGATGACGAGGGAAGTCCGGAATTGAGGACAATTCCTTTTAAAGAAGGAGGATAAGATACAGAATCAATCGTGCCAAATGCAGAAGACAAAGTAAGGATCGACGTAAATGACCTTACAACACGACATGCACAGATTACTACGTATTTAGGCGGGAAAACAGACATAAGACGTGGAGTCTCGGTCTCAGCCGTGTCATATAACACGACCCGTGTCATGATATGCCGGAAGGTCGACAATCGGCCGGAAAATAGATGAACTGCCGGAAAAATCTCCACCTGCCGGAAAAATCACCACCTGCCGGAACTGGCCGATCGCTGCCGACCACCACCTGCCGGAACTGGCTGATCACTGCCGACAGAACCCGGCCGTGTCATCCGACATGGCCCGTGCCGAGATGTCCTAGAAAGTGAAAATCTCGCTGCCGACCGAACCCGACCGTGACGTCCGACACGGCCCGTGCCGACACAACCCGACCGTGCCAGGCGACACGGCCGAGTCACACTCTTCCGGATAGCAAATTCCCGCTGTCCGACCAACCCGACCGTGCCAGGCGACATGGTCGAGTCCTGCCGAACATGTGCGCCCGCACATGCCGCCGCGGCCATGCCGATCGGCAAGGGCCGTGTCCGACAACCAGCAAACTCACATTATTGCTGATTTTTTTTTGTGTTTTTTTGTTGTTTTCCCTCCCCTCACATGTCATGATTAAACTTGTATGTTATGTGGGGAGGCTTATAATCATTTTGTTGTGTGATTCCCCCTCCCTATCATTTGATTCATTTGTATTTTATTTTGATGTTTTGTTTTTCATTTCAAGATCATGTGATCTTGTTTTATTCCTTAGTTGCTTAGAAGACTACATTGCTATAAGTAGTCTTGTTCATGCTTTCCTAAGACATATTGTATGTTGAAGAAATAAGAATACACTTGTGTTTTCTTGGTGAATGCTTTTCATCAAAACCTTGGTTATAATTCGACGCGTTTTCGAGTTTTAATCGAATCGATTCTCAATAGGTCTTGAGGAAAGATTATCTTATCAAACTATAGGTCTAGTTTGATAAATCATTCATATTGTTCTTGTTTATGTAAGCCGAATTGCCCTACTTTCGGTTATATCTTACGAGTGTTACACATATTCGAGTGTTGTGAGGATCAATTATATTTCCGCTGCATTCCATACGAGTTTACGTCCATTCTCATACGTAATTCGTATCAGAAATGAAAAGAGAAGACAAAACACACAAAAATCAGCAATAAAAAAAAGTTGAATGGCTGCCGTATCTGGTCGGCAGTGACTCGACCGTGTCCGCTTGACACGATCGCGGCGTGACAGGGACGTCCGACAGCGACTCGACCGCGCGGCGCGACAAGGACGTCCGACAGCGACTTGACCGCGCGGTGAGACAGGGACGTTCGACATTGACTCAACCGTGTCCTGGAACATGGTCGGGCGGCTGGGCAGTCATTTTCTACATTTCCGGAAGAGTAGGACTCGACCATGTCGGACGACACGGTCGGGTTCGGCCGACAGTGACTTTGGCATTTCCGGACGAGCACGATACGGGCCGTGTCGGACGACACAACTGAGTTCGGTCGGCAGTGCTCGGCATTTTCCGGCAGGCGTGACTTTTTCCGGCAGGTTGGATATTTTCCGGCAGGCGACGACATTTTCCGGCAGGTTGTGTCATTTTCCGGCTTGTGTCCGTTTTCTCGCCTAACAATGTCGTCGTACGTGCATGACGCATTGTAAGACCGTTTATTTTGATCCTTGCTCCGTCTTCTTCGTTTTGACTAGTTGATTTCGTATCATTCCCCCCCCCTTAAAAGGAATTGTCCTCAATTTCTAACTCCCGTCGTTTCCAGATGAAATAGCTAAAACCTCTACGTACTTGATTTCGAAAATATCCGCAGTGCGTATATGGCCCAAAATCTTGAGACGGTAGGTTATGTGGAATCTCCAGGAATCACCAAACAAATAACTATCATTATTAATGAAATAATAATAATTATTCTGCGAGGTAATACCGATATCACGATATGAATCATCATATAACCGGACATCTGAAATGGGAAGCACGACAATAATAATAGGTCGCTCTTCATCGGATGCCACTTCAAGACCTGGGAAAAATGCTTCGTCGTCGACTTTCATATCAAAATATTGGTAAGGCTCAAGATATAGATGTTCCGGAATCATAACATCTTCTTGCTCCGTATCAAGAACCGAAACCACCTCATTGTAGTCTGCATCATTAATTGGACGAAAATCTTCAAAACAACTTTTATCGAGATATGGACCGTCGTTGGGCACAACATCAAAAATGGGAAGTATTGATGATTTCACGTCGGGTGCACCATAAAAAATGGGAAACACGGAATCAATTATGGGCTCCTATTCGTCAACTGGTTCGGTATCAAATACTGGTGGCCCTTCATAATCCGGCCCGGTTTACATGACACTAACAAGTTCCTCACCATTAACATAAGTTGGTCCGTCTTGGTCAAATTGACCAACACAACCAATTGGCCCATGCTCAAAATAGCAAGATCCAAGTTCGTCAATTAGGGAAACACGGCTCAACTCATCTTCTTCGTTGAATTGCGCCATTGAAAACTCTGTCTCGTCTACTTAATTGAAAATGGTGGTAGGGACATCGTCTTCATCAGAAAAAGCTTCGCTGGAAATTCTTTGATGAAAAAAAAATCTTTGATCGAAGGTCGGCGGCGGGGCATCGAAGGATTGGTGGTGGGGAAACAACGACTGGTGGTAAGATGTGTATTTGAACCTTTGCTTGAAATATTTTCTGAATTTTTGCCAATCTGTAATTTTAGGCTTACGTTGTTGTGAACGAGACTGTTTCAATTTTTGCCACCAGAAGGCGGCGCTACCGCGGAGGCGCTTTGTCACCAGCGAAACGCGGCGGTTGATCGGGGCAGCCTTGAAGTCCGCATGCTCCTCACAAGCATGGAGCCAATCTATGCACGCATCTGTATTACTAGATCCGTGAAACTCCAGTATGCTGCGGAATTTAGCCAAGAAATCAATATCGTTGGCGTCGTCTCTGTATCTTGCTTGCATACGTTGCTCTGGTAAGCCATGTAGTGTGTCACCGAGTTTGATCAAGAAATCGAGATCGGAAAAATCCATAACAAGAATCAAGAGATAGTTCTTCACAAGAAATCGTTGAATAAATCGCCCAAGGAGATGACCTTGGGCTCCGATACCACTTATGATACGAATTATCCTGGAAAAGTGGATACGTATCGGTCGGAGTATACGTAAGTGTATGATAGCGGAAGGCTTTTTACGATTAGGGTGTTTTTGGATGTATTTTGTAGGAGTAATATCGAATATGACAATGAAAATTCGAACAAATGAAAAATGGAAGTAAAATCGAAAAAGGTAATAATATCGATCAAACTGATTCGATCGAACAAGAACAAAGGTTTATCGAATTAGACCTATAATTCGATAAGGTGATTTCTTCTCAAGACCTATTGAGAATCAATCGGATTAATACTCGAAAACGCGTCGAATAAAAATCAAGTTTCGGTAAAAATTATTTACCAAGGATAGAAATACAAAGTGTATTCTTTCACATTCAAATTCATAATACAATGATCTTACAATGCTTATACAAGGCTATATATAGGAAACCTCAAGTCTTCCTAATAGTTAAAGAAAACAATTCAAAGATTACAAAATCTTTGAATAATCAAAACAAATCAAATAAAATAAGAAAAAGAAACATAAATCACAAAACATGGGAACACAATCCCTAAAATAGTAAAGAAATGAAAAGAGAAGACAAAACACACAAAAACCAGCAATAAAAAAAGTTGGATGGCTGCCGCATCTGGTCGGCAGTGACTCGACCGTGTCCGCTTGACACGGTCGCGGCGTGACAGGGACGTCCGACAGCGACTCGAACGCGCGGCGCGACAAGGACGTCCGACAGCGACTCGACCGCGCGGCGCGACAGGGACGTTCGGCATTGACTCGATCGTGTCCTGGAACACGGTCGGGCGGCTAGGCAGTCATTTTCTACATTTCCGGAAGAGTAGGACTCGACCATGTCGGACGACACGGTCGGGTTCGGCTGACAGTGACTTTGGAATTTCCGGACGAGCACAGTACGGGCCGTGTCAAACGACACGACCGAGTTCGGTCGGCAGTGCTCGGCATTTTCCGACAGGCGTGACTTTTTCCGGCAGGTTGGATATTTTCCGGCAGGCGACGACATTTTCCGGCAGGTTGTGTCATTTTCTGGCTTGTGTCCGTTTTCTCGCCTAAAAATGTCGTCGTACGTGCATGATGCGTTGTAAGGCCGTTTATTTTGATCCTTGCTCCGTCTTTTTCATTTTGACTAGTTAATTTCGTATCATTCCCCCCCCCCCTTAAAAGGAATTGTCCTCAATTCTGAACTCCCGTCGTTTCCAGATGAAATAGCTAAAACCTCTACGTACTTGATTTCGAAAATATCCGCAGTGCGTATATGGCCCAAAATGTTGAGATGGTAGGTAATGTGGGATCTCCGGGAATCACCAAACAAATAACTATCATTATTAATGAAATAATAATAATTATTCTGCGAGGTAATACCGATATCACGATATGAATCATCATATAACCGGACATCTGAAATGGGAAGCACGACAGTAATAATAGGTCGCTCTTCATCGGATGCCACTTCAAGACCTGGGAAAAATGCTTCGTCGTCGACTTTCATATCAAAATATTGGTAAGGCTCAAGATATAGATGTTCCGGAATCATAACATCTTCTTGCTCCGTATCAAGAACCGAAAACACCTCATTGTAGTCTGCATCATTAATTGGACGAAAATCTTCAAAACAACTTTTATCGAGATATGAACCATCGTTGGGCACAACATCAAAAATGGGAAGTATTGATGATTTCACGTCGGGTGCACCATCAAAAATGGGAAACACGGAATCAATTATGGGCTCCTCTTCGTCAACTGGTTCGGTATCAAATACTGGTGGCCCTTCATAATCCGGCCCGGTTTACATGACACTAACAAGTTCCTCACCATTAACATAAGTTGGTCCGTCTTGGTCAAATTGACCAACACAACCAATTGGCCCATGCTCAAAATAGCAAGATCCAAGTTCGTCAATTAGGGAAACACGGCTCAACTCATCTTCTTCGTTGAATTGCGCCATTGAAAATTCTGTCTCGTCTACTTCATTGAAAATGGTGGTAGGGACATCGTCTTCATCAAAAAAAGCTTCGCTGGAAATTCTTCGATGAAAAAAAAAAATCTTTGATCGAAGGTCGGCGGCGGAGCGTCGAAGGATTGGTGGTGGGGAAACAACGACTGGTGGTAAGATGTGGATTTGAACCTTTGCTTGAAATATTTTCTGAATTTTTGCCAATCTGTAATTTTAGGCTTACGTTGTTGTGAAGCAGAGCTTCAATTTTGCCACCGGAGCGGCGCCGCCTGAGGCGCTTTGTCACCAGCGAAACGCGGCGGTTGATCAGGGCAGCCTTGAAGTCCGCATGCTCCTCACAAGCATGGAGCCAATCTATGCACGCATCTGGATTACTAGATCCGTGAAACTCCGGTATGCTGCGAAATTTAGCCAAGAAATCAATATCGTTGGTGTCGTCTCTGCATCTTGCTTGCATACGTTGCTCTGGTAAGCCATTTAGTGCGTCACCGAGTTTGATCAAGAAATCGAGATCGGAAAAATCCATAACAAGAATCAAGAGATAGTTCTTCACAAGAAATCGTTGAATAAATCGCCCAAGGAGATGACCTTGGGCTCCGATACCACTTATGATACGAATTATCCCGGAAAAGTGGATACGTATCGGTCGGAGTATACGTAAGTGTTTGATAGCGGAAGGCTTTTTACGATTAGGGTGTTTTTGGATGTATTTTGTAGGAGTAATATTGAATATGACAATGAAAATTCGAACAAATGAAAAATGGAAGTAATATCGGAAAAGGTGATAATATCGATCAAAGTGATTCGATCGAACAAGAACAAAGGTTTATCGAATTAGACCTATAATTCGATAAGGTGATTTCTTCTCAAGACCTATTGAGAACCAATCGGATTAATACTCGAAAACGCGTCGAATAAAAATCAAGTTTCGGTAAAAATCATTTACCAAGGATAGAAATACAAAGTGTATTCTTTCACATTCAAATTCATAATACAATGATCTTACAATGCTTATACAAGGCTATATATAGGAAACCTCAAGTCTTCATAATAGTTAAAGAAAACAATTCAAAGATTACAAAATCTTTGAATAATCAAAACAAATCAAATAAAATAAGAAAAAGAAACATAAATCACAAAACATGGGAACACAATACCTAAAATAGTAAAGAAATGAAAAGAGAAGACAAAACACACAAAAATAAGTAATAAAAAAAGTTGGATGGCTGCCGCATCTGGTCGGCAGTGACTCGACCGTGTCCGCTTGACACGGTCGCGGCGTGAGGGCGTCAAGCAGCGGCTTCGACCGCCGGCGCGGCTGGGGCGTCCGGCGGCTTCGGACCGCGCGGCTCGATAGGGACGTTCGGCATTGACTCGACCGTGTCCTGGAACACGGTCGGGCGGATAGGCAGTCATTTTCTGCATTTTCGGAAGAGTAGGACTCGACCATGTCGGACGACACGGTCAGGTTCGACCGACAGTGACTTTGGCATTTCTGGACGAGCACGGTACGGACCGTGTCAAACGACACGACCGAGTTCGGTCGGCATTGCTCGGCATTTTCCGGCAGGCGTGACTTTTTCCGGCAGGTTGGATATTTTCCGGCAGGCGACGACATTTTCCGGCAGGTTGTGTCATTTTCCGGCTTGTGTCCGTTTTCTCGCCTAAAAATATCGCCGTACGTGCATGACGCGTTGTAAGGCCGTTTATTTTGATCCTTGCTCCGTCTTCTTCATTTTGACTAGTTAATTTCGTATCATCCCCCCCCCCCCTTAAAAGGAATTGTCCTCAATTCCGAACTCCCGTCGTTTCCAGATGAAATAGCTAAAACCTCTACGTACTTGATTTCGAATATATCCGCAGTGCGTATGTGGCCCAAAATCTTGAGACGGTAGGTAATGTGGGATCTCCGGGAATCACCAAACAAATAACTATCATTATTAATGAAATAATAATTATTATTCTGCGAGGTAATACCGATATCACGATATGAATCATCATATAACCGGACATCTGAAATGGGAAGCACGACATTAATAATAGGTCGGTCTTCATCGGATGCCACTTCAAGACCTGGGAAAAATGCTTCGTCGTCGACTTTCATATCAAAATATTGGTAAGACTCAAGATATAGATGTTCCAGAATCATGACATCTTCTTGCTCCGTATCAAGAACCGAAAACACCTCATTGTAGTCTGCATCATTAATTGGACGAAAATCTTCAAAACAACTTTTATCGAGATATGGATCGTCGTTGGGCACAACATCAAAAATGGGAAGTATTGATGATTTCACGTCGGGTGCACCATCAAAAATGGGAAACACGGAATCAATTATGGGCTCCTCTTCGTCAACTGGTTCGGTATCAAATACTGGTGGCCCTTCATAATCCGGCCCGGTTTACATGACACTTACAAGTTCCTCACCATTAACATAAGTTGGTCCGTCTTGGTCAAATTGACCAACACAACCAATTGGCCCATGCTCAAAATAGCAAGATCCAAATTCGTCAATTAGGAAAACACGGCTCAAGTCATCTTCTTCGTTGAATTGCGCCATTAAAAACTCTGTCTCGTCTACTTCATTGAAAATGGTGGTAGGGACATCGTCTTCATCAAAAAAGCTTCGCTGGAAATTCTTCGATGAAAAATAAATCTTTGATCGAAGGTCAGCGGCGGGGCGTCGAAGGATTGGTGGTGGGGAAACAACGACTGGTGGTAAGATGTGGATTTGAACCTTTGCTTGAAATATTTTTTGAATTTTCGCCAATCTGTAATTTTAGGCTTACGTTGTTGTGAACGGGACTGTTTCAATTTTTGCCACCAGAAGGCGGCGCTACCGCGGAGGCGCTTTGTCACCAGCGAAACGCGTCGGTTGATCGGGGCAGCCTTGAAGTCCGCATGCTCCTCACAGGCATGGAGCCAATCTATGCACGCATCTGGATTACTAGATCCGTGAAACTCCGGTATGCTGCGGAATTTAGCCAAGAAATCAATATCGTTGGTGTCGTCTCTGCATCTTGCTTGCATACGTTGCTCTGGTAAGCCATTCAGTGTGTCACCGAGTTTGATCAAGAAATCGAGATCGGAAAAATCCATAACAAGAATCAAGAGATAGTTCTTCACAAGAAATCGTTGAATAAATCGCCCAAGGAGATGACCTTGGGCTCCGATACCACTTATGATACGAATTATCCCGGAAAAGTGGATACGTATCGGTCGGAGTATACGTAATTGTATGATAGCGGTACGATTAGGGTGTTTTTGGATGTATTTTGTAGGAGTAATATTGAATATGACAATGAAAATTCGAATAAATGAAAAATGGAAGTAATATCGGAAAAGGTGATAATATCGATCAAAGTGATTCGATCGAACAAGAACAAAGGTTTATAGAATTAGACCTATAATTCGCTAAGGTGATTTCTTCTCAAGACCTATTGAGAATCAATCGGATTAATACTCGAAAACGCATCGAATAAAAATCATGTTTCGGTAAAAATCATTTACCAAGGATAGAAATACAAAGTGTATTCTTTCACATTCAAATTCATAATACAATGATCTTACAATGCTTATACAAGGCTATATATAGGACACCTCAAGTCTTCCTAATAGTTAAAGAAGACAATTCAAAGATTACAAAATCTTTGAATAATCAAAACAAATCAAATAAAATAAGAAAAAGAAACATAAATCACAAAACATGGGAACACAATCCCTAAAATAGTAAAGAAATGAAAAGAGAAGACAAAACACACAAAAATCAGCAATAAAAAAAGTTAGATGGCTGCCGCATCTGGTCGGCAGTGACTCGACCGTGTCCGCTTGACACGGTCGCGGCGTGACAGGGACGTCCGATACAGACTCGACCGCGCGACGCGACAAGGACGTCCGACAGCGACTCGACCGCGCGGCGCGACAGGAACGTTCGGCATTGACTCGACCGTGTCCTGGAACACGGTCGGGCGGCTGGGCACTCATTTTCTGCATTTCCGGAAGAGTAGGACTCGACCATGTCGGACGACACGGTCGGGTTCGGCCGACAGTGACTTTGGCATTTCCGGACGAGCACGGTACGGGCCGTGTCGGACGACACGACCGAGTTCGGTCGGCAGTGCTCGGCATTTTCCGGCAGGCATGCCTTTTTCCGGCAGGTTGGATATTTTCCGGCAGGCGACGACATTTTCTGGCAGGTTGTGTCATTTTCCGGCTTGTGTCCGTTTTCTCGCCTAAAAATGTCGCCGTACGTGCATGACGCATTGTAAGGCCGTTTATTTTGATCCTTGCTCCGTCTTCTTCATTTTGACTAGTTAATTTCGTATCATTCCCCCCCTTAAAAGGAATTGTCCTCAATTCCGAACTCCCGTCGTTTCCAGATGAAATAGCTAAAACCTCTACGTATTTGATTTCGAAAATATCCGCAGTGCGTATATGGCCCAAAATCTTGAGACGGTAGGTAATGTGGGATCTCCGAGAATCACCAAACAAATAACTATCATTATTAATGAAATAATAATAATTATTCTGCGAGGTAATACCGATATCACGATATGAATCATCATATAACCGGACATCTGAAATGGGAAGCACGACAGTAATAATAGGTTGCTCTTCATCGGATGCCACTTCAAGACCTGGGAAAAATGCTTCGTCGTCGACTTTCATTTCAAAATATTGGTAAGGCTCAAGATATAGATGTTCCGGAATCATAACATCTTCTTGCTACGTATCAAGAACCGAAAACACCTCATTGTAGTCTGCATCATTAATTGGACGAAAATTTTCAAAACAACTTTTATCGAGATATGGACCGTCGTTGGGCACAATATCAAAAATGGGAAGTATTGATGATTTCACGTCGGTGCACCATCAAAAATGGGAAACACGGAATCAATTATGGGCTCCTCTTCGTCAACTGGTTCGGTATCAAATACTGGTGGCCCTTCATAATCCGGCCCAGTTTACATGACACTAACAAGTTCCTCACCATTAACATAAGTTGGTCCGTCTTGGTCAAATTGACCAACACAACCAATTGGCCCATGCTCAAAATAGCAAGATCCAAGTTCGTCAATTAGGGAAACACGGCTCAACTCATCTTCTTCGTTGAATTGCGCCATTGAAAACTCTGTCTCGTCTACTTCATGGAAAATGGTGGTAGGGACATCGTCTTCATCAAAAAAAGCTTCGCTGGAAATTCTTCAATGAAAAATAAATCTTTGATCGAAGGTCGGCGGCGGGGCGTCGAAGGATTGGTGGTGGGGAAACAACGACTGGTGGTAAGATGTGGATTTGAACCTTTGCATGAAATATTTTCTGAATTTTTGCCAATCTGTAATTTTAGGCTTGCGTTGTTGTGAACGGGACTGTTTCAATTTTTGCCACCAGAAGGCGGCGCTACCGCGGAGGTGCTTCGTCACCAGCGAAACGCGGCGGTTGATCGGGGCAGCCTTGAAGTCCGCATGCTCCTCACAAGCATGGAGCCAATCTATGCACGCATCTGGATTACTAGATCCGTGAAACTCCGGTATGCTGCGGAATTTAGCCAAGAAATCAATATCGTTGGTGTCGTCTCTGCATCTTGCTTGCATACGTTGCTCTGGTAAGCCATTTAGTGCGTCACCGAGTTTGATCAAGAAATCGAGATCAGAAAAGTCCATAACAAGAATCAAGAGATAGTTCTTCACAAGAAATCGTTGAATAAATCGCCCAAGGAGATGACCTTGGGCTCCGATACCACTTATGATACGAATTATCCCGGAAAAGTGGATACGTATCGGTCGGAGTATACGTAAGTGTATGATAGTGGAAGGCTTTTTACGATTAGGGTGTTTTTGGATGTATTTTGTAGGAGTAATATTGAATATGACAATGAAAATTCGAACAAATAAAAAATGGAAGTAATATCGGAAAAGGTGATAATATCGATCAAAGTGATTCGATCGAACAAGAACAAAGGTTTATCGAATTAGACCTATAATTCGATAAGGTGATTTCTTCTCAAGACCTATTGAGAATCAATCGGATTAATACTCGAAAACGCGTCGAATAAAAATCAAGTTTCGGTAAAAATCATTTACCAAGGATAGAAATACAAAGTGTATTCTTTCACATTCAAATTCATAATACAATGATCTTACAATGCTTATACAAGGCTATATATAGGAAACCTCAAGTCTTCCTAATAGCTAAAGAAAACAATTCAAAGATTACAAAATCTTTGAATAATCAAAACAAATCAAATAAAATAAGAAAAAGAAACATAAATCACAAAACATGGGAACACAATCCCTAAAATAGTAAAGAAAGGAAAAGAGAAGACAAAACACACAAAAATCAGCAATAAAAAAAAGTTGGCAGGCTGCCGGACACGGGCCGTGTCGCTTGACACGGCCGCGGCGCGCATCTGGTCGGCAGTGACTCGACCGTGTCCACTTGACACGGTCGTGGCGTGACAGGGACGTCCGACAGCAACTCAACCGCGCGGCGCGACAAGGACGTCCAACAACGACTCGACTGCGAGGCGCGACAGGGACGTTCCGCATTGACTCGACCGTGTCCTGGAACACGGTCGGGCGGCTGGGCAGTCATTTTCGGCATTTTCAGAAGAGTAGGACTCGACCGTGTCGGACGACACGGTCGGGTTCGGCCGACAGTGACTTTGGCATTTCCGGACGAGCACGGTACGGGCCGTGTCGGACGACACGACCGAGTTCGGTCGGCAGTGCTCGGCATTTTCCGGCAGGCATGACTTTTTCCAGCAGGTTGGATATTTTCCGACAGGCGATGACATTTTCCGGCAGGTTGTGTCATTTTCCGGCTTGTGTCCGTTTTCTCGCCTAAAAATGTCGTCGTACGTGCATGATGCGTTGTAAGGCCGTTTATTTTGATCCTTGCTCCGTCTTCTTCATTTTGACTAGTTAATTTCATATCAGAACTCCTTGTCGTAAGTACAATAGTTGAGTCGAGCCCCACCCAACTTCTCCGAAAAGTACGCAATAGGCCGCCTGCCTTGAATGAGGACCGCCTCAATACCAACTCTACTAGCATCACACTCCACTTCGAACGGCTGTGAAAAATCGGGTAACGCCAAGATAGGTGCTTCACATAACCTTGTCTTCAACTTTTCAAACGCCCCTTGGGCAGCCCTGCTCCACACAAACGGACCCTTCTTCAAACACTCAGTTATCGGACTCGTTATGGTGCTGAAATCTCGAATAAACCTCAGATAAAAAGAGGCAAGACCGTGGAATGATCTAACTTCAGTTACGGTTTTGGGAGTAGGCCATGACTTAATAGCTTCAATTTTACCCTGATACCGACACTCCATCTTTCGAAACAACATAGCCCAGAAAAGTTATGCTCTCGACGAGAAACGCACACTTTTCTTTCTTTCCATAAAGCCTTTGAGACCTAAGAGTCTCGAATACTTGCCGTAAATGCCCGAGATGCTCCTCCACCGACCGACTATAAACCAAAATATCATCCAAATAGACAACCACAAATCTGCCCAAAAACGCCTTAAGTACTTCGTTCATCAAACGCATGAAAGTACTCGGGGCATTCGTAAGTCCAAATGGCATGACGGTCCACTCATACAGCCCATGCTTAGTTTTGAAAGCCGTCTTCCATTCATCTCCCTCCCGCATACGAATCTAGTGATAGCCACTTCGCAAATCAATTTTAGAAAAGACCACCGAGCCATGTAGCTCGTCCAACATATCATCAAGCCTTGGTATCGGGAATCGATACTTGATTGTTATGTTATTTACGGCCGGGCTATCGATACACATCCGCCAAGAACCATCCTTCTTAGGAACAAGTAGTACCGGAACCGCACATGGACTTAAACTTTCTCGAACATACCCATGGCTCATTAGTTCTTCAATCTGCTTCTGAAGTTCCTTCGTTTTCTCGGTATTACACATATAAGCAGCCTTATTTGGAAGAGGTGCACCTGGTATAAGGTCGATTTGATGCTCAATTCCACGAATTGGCGGCAAACCCGACGGCAACTCTTCAGGGAAGACGTCCGCGAACTCATGTAATAAGTCGGCCACTCTATCCTCGTTTTTTTCTGCCACACAATCATATCGAGTCTCCTTTATCACCAGCATGTAAACACGCTCACCACTCTCCATAGCGTGTTCAACTTCCCTTTCGCTAGCGAACATGGTGAGGTTAGGTTTTCCCCCTCGTTTGGCACTCATGGAACGGATAGCTTGGGGTGACATCGGCTTCAACACGATCTTCTTTCCCTTATCTCGTAACTCGTATTCATTTCTCCTTCCCCGAAGCAAAACATCCATATCAAATAACCAAGGGCGTCCCAAAAGTACATGACAAGCATCCATTGGAATCACATCACATAATATCTCATCGTGATATGAACCCATTGCCAATCCAACCCGAACTTGCTTCGAAACCCTCACCTTACTTCCGTCATCAAGCCAATGTAAAGCATATGGCTTAGGGTGAGTTGTGGTGGTTAGTCCAAGCTTCGTCACCATTTCACTCGAAGCTACGTTGGTGCAACTCCCTCCATCGATAATCAAACTACACCACTTATCTCCAACTTGACACTTTGTATGGAATATTTTGTCCCGTTGTTCTGACTCGCTCGGAACCGACTTGGCTTGCAAAGTGCGAAGAACCAAGGCTGTATCGTAATTCGGAGCATCGTAAGCCTCACATTCTTCTCCTTCTTCGTCCTCCATGCTGAAATCAAACACATCACCTAGTCTTTCTTTTTCGTCCTCAACCAACAGTTCGTCTCGGATCGTGACAGCTTCCCTTAGTGTCACCACTCATTTGTTCGGACAAGCATTTTGATAATGTCCGAACCCTTGACATTTGAAACATCTTACTTTATCCAAACTCGTCTCCTTCGGCATGTAGAGGGTCTTAGAAATCGCAATAGGGAACGGAGTCGGTACAGTTGCCTTGGTAGTTGAACTAGAACCGCCACTTGGGTTTCCAAATTTGATTGGAAACTCGGGTTTATACAGCTTCATCCTGCTTTGAGCTTCTAACTTCACAGATAGCCCACATAATGTATAGAAGTCCGCGTATGGATACAGTTCCACCGAGTTAGCGATGCTTTGGTTCAAGCCACGCAAGAATCGCGACATCTTCTGCTCCTCATTCTCCTCTATTTCTCCCATTAAGGTCAGATTCTCAAACTCCTCAATGTATTCACTGTCATTCAACTTTCCTTGCATGAGATCTGTAATCTTCCTGTACAAGGACAATTAGTATGATGTTGGTACATATCTTTTACGAAGTTTTCTTTTTAATGAATCCCACGAACGGATCTTTTCTTTCCCCGCACGAGCTCTTCGTGTTTTAATTCATTCGTACCAAAGTGAAGCTCCTTTCCCCAACTTGAGAATTGCATACTTACACCTTTTTTCATCGTCAAGGTCTTTAAATTCAAACATGCGGTCAATCTTACGTTCCCATTCCAAGTAGACTTCGGGGTCTGTTCCGCTAACAAACTCTGGAAGCTCATTAACCTTGAATTCTTCGACATGGCGTGAGGGTCGCTCATAGTCACCATGCCTAGGTTGCCAATGCTGGCCGCGTTGTTCTGGTACGTCACGCAATGCATCATGAAGTTTTGCCAAGAAATCAGCGTCGTTGAGATCTATAATGTCAAAAGATCAAGAACTGGGCTCTGATGCCACTTATGATACGAATTCTCGCTTGTGATGCGAATTCGCTATCGATACAGCAGGAAGCTGTTTGGATGAGCGGAAGCGAATCAGCAAGGAACTGTCAGAAACTGAGAACACTCGTTCGCTACAGCAATAACACGGGCTAGCGGTACGTATTCGCGACAGGAAAGGATGACGGCAACTCGATACAGCAACAAGACAGGAACTTGGATAAAGGTAAAAGACTTGATACAGGCCACCTCCAAACAGCGACACTCGAAACAGCACGTTTCGGTCGGATGCGAATTTGAAACAGGAAACAAGATCGAAGGATCGAACAACACTTGATGCGAAATGCCGAACAAGTATAAAACTGTATCGAAAACAAGCAGAATATCGAAATAGGATAGAAACAGTTGTTTTGTCAAATTAGACCTATAATTCGATAAAGTGATTTCTTCTCAAGACCTATTTAGAATCAATCGGATTAAGATTCGAAAACGCGTCGAATAATAATCAAAGTTTTAATGAAAAGCATTCACCAAGGAAAACACAAATTGTATTCTTATTTCTTCAACATTCAATATATGCTTCATTACAACTTCATCGCCCTATTTATAGGCAAAAGTAGCCTGACAAGATAATCTTAAATTATTATAAGTTGGGTTTAAAATAAGAAAAGATAATAAAAAGGTTCCTCATGTCACTTGCTGACAAAAGTAAAAGCTGGGCCTTGTCTCCAAGTTGAAAGCTGATAGCCGCTTTTTCACACAGCATGTTACCGAGAATCCTGTTGCCTTTCTAATAAAATATGCTGAAATTCTTTTATTCTTTTACCACTTGGGCCCCTTTCCCCCAAGATGCAAGTTACCTATTGATACGAATTATTCGGGGGGAGGCGGATACGTATCATTCGGAGTGTGTGTATGAATATCGTAGCGGAAGTCTTTTTACGAGTATGGGTGTTTTTGGATGTATTTTGTGGGAGTAATATCGAATATGACAATGAAAATTCGAACAAATGGAAAATGGAAGTAATATCGGGAAAAAGTGATAATATGGATCAAGAAGACTTGAACGATCAAGAACAAGGGTTTATCGAATTAGACCTATAACTCGATAAGGTGATTTTTTCCCAAGACCTATTGAGAATCAATCGGATTAATACTCAAAAACGCGTTGAATAAAAATCAAGTTTCGGTAAAAATCATTTACCAATGATAGAAACACAAAGTGTATTCTTTCACATTCAAATTCATAATACTCTATCTCTTTACAAATGATAATCAACTCCTACTTATAGGAGGTGAAACCTTAGTCTAAGGAATCAAACAAAAAAAAGAAAATAATTCAAAGATTTATAAAATCTTTGAATAATCAAAACAAATCAAATAAAATACATACAAGAAACATAAATCACAAAATGGGGAAAGCATAATCCCTAAAATAAGTAAAAAGGAAAAGAGAAGTAAAAAATACACAAAAGTGTATAAAATAAGTGGGCTGTCGGCAGGACTCGACCGTGTCCCGTGACACGGCCGCGGCGCGGTCGACAGGCGCCGGCAGGGACTCGACCGTGTCCGCTTGACACGGTCGCAGCGCGACAACAACGTTTGACAGTGACTCGGCACGGGCACGGCGTGACAAGGACCGGCAGTGACTCGACCGTGCGGCGTGACAAGGACGTTTGGCAGGACTCGGCACGGGCGCGGCGCGACAAGGACCGGCAGCGACTCAACCGTGCGGCGTGACAAGGACGTTTGGCAGGACTCGATCGTGTCCTGGAACACGGTCCGGCGTCAGGGCAGAGGGTTCCGGTAGTTGTGGGCGAGTAGGACTCGACCGTGTCTCCTGGCACGGTCG
This sequence comes from Orobanche coerulescens, assembly GCA_033398695.1. Classification (NCBI taxonomy): domain Eukaryota; kingdom Viridiplantae; phylum Streptophyta; class Magnoliopsida; order Lamiales; family Orobanchaceae; genus Orobanche; species Orobanche coerulescens. The sequence continues at coordinate 78,521,142 of CM065818.1, read as the reverse complement.
GGTTCGGCTGACAGCGACCTTGGTTGTTCCAGACGAGCAAGACTCGACCGTGTCGGATGACACGACCGAGTTCGGTCGGCAGTGCCCGGCATTTTCCGGCAGGCGTGACTTTTTCCGGCAGGCGATGACATTTTCCGGCAGGTTGTGTCTTTTTCCGGCTTGTGTCCGTTTTCTCGCCTAAAAATGTCGCCGTACGTGCATGACGCGTTGTAAGGCCGTTTATTTTGATCCTTGCTCCGTCTTCTTCATTTTGACTGGTTAATTTCGTATCATATCCTCCCCCTTTAAAAGGAATTGTCCTCAATTCCGTAACCCCGTCGTTTCCAGATGAAATAATTAATATCTTTACCTCAAAAATATTTGCGGTGTGTATCTGGTTCAGAATCTTGAGACGGTAGGTAGTAGGGGTTCCCAGAGAATTACCAACGAAATAACTATCATTATTAATAAAATAATAATAATTATTCTGTGAGGCAAAATCTTTATCATCGTGGTTGAACTCATCGGATGCAATTTCAAGACCGAAGAAAATTGCCTCGTAATCGTCTTTCATGCCAATCGGGTGTGATTTCACTTGTGAACAAATTTCACAATCGCATTCATCAAAAACAGGAGGTTTTGACCAATCAACAACAAGATCTAAACTTGAAGATTCGGAGAACGGATAACAGAATCAAACATTTTTTATTCTTTTTTTTTTGGAAAGAAAAATTGATAACAAAATACCTCAACAAAAAAAAAATCGTTGAATAAATCGCACAAGGAGATGACCACAGGCTCCGATACCACTTATGATACGAATTATTCGGGGAGAGGCGGATACGTATCATTCGGAGTGTGTGTATGAATATCGTAGTGGAAGTCTTTTTACGAGTATGGGTGTTTTTGGATGTATTTTGTGGGAGTAATATCGAATATGACAATGAAAATTCGAACAAATGGAAAATGGAAGTAATATCGGGAAAAAGTGATAATATGGATCAAGAAGACTTGAACGATCAAGAACAAGGGTTTATCGAATTAGACCTATAACTCAATAAGGTGATTTTTCCGAAGACCTATTGAGAATCAATCGGATTAATACTAAAAAAGCGCGTCGAATAAAAATCAAGTTTCGTAAAAATCATTTACCAATGATAGAAACACAAAGTGTATTCTTTCACATTCAAATTCATAATACTCTATCTCTTTACAAATGATAATCAACTCCTACTTATAGGAGGTGAAGCATTAGTCTAAGGAATCAAACAAAAAAAAAGAAAATAATTCAAAGATTTATAAAATCTTTGAATAATCAAAACAAATCAAATAAAATACATACAAGAAATATAAATCACAAAATGGGGAAAGCATAATCCCTAAAATAAGTAAAAAGGAAAAGAGAAGTCAAAAATAAACAAAAGTGTATAAAATAAGTGGGCTGTCGGCAGGACTCGACCGTGTCCCGTGACACGGCCGCGGAGCGGTCGACAAGCGCCGACAGGGACTCGACCGTGTCCGCTTGACACGGTCGCGGCGCGACAGCAACGTCTGACAGTGACTCGGCACGGGCGCGGTGGGACAAGGACCGGCAGTGACTCGACCGTGCGGCGTGACAAGGACGTTTGGCAGGACTTGGCACGGGCGCGGCGCGACAAGGACTGGCAGCGACTCGACCGTACGGCATGACAAGGACGTTTGGCAGGACTCGATCGTGTCCTGGAACACGGTCGGGCATCAGGGCAGAGGGTTCCGATAGTTGTGGGCGAGTAGGACTCGACCGTGTCTCCTGGCACGGTCGGGTTCGGCTGACAGCGACCTTGGTTGTTCCAGACGAGCAAGACTCGACCGTGTCGGACGACACGACCGAGTTCGGTCGGCAGTGCCCGGCATTTTCCAGCAGGCGTGACTTTTTCCGGCAGGCGATGACATTTTCCGGCAGGTTGTGTCTTTTTCCGGCTTGTGTCCGTTTTCTCGCCTAAAAATGTCGCCGTACGTGCATGACGCGTTGTAAGGCCGTTTATTTTGATCCTTGCTCCGTCTTCTTCATTTTGACTGGTTAATTTCGTATCATATCCTCCCCCTTTAAAAGGAATTGTCCTCAATTCCGTAACCCCATCGTTTCCAGATGAAATAATTAATATCTTTACCTCAAAAATATTTGCGGTGTGTATCTGGTTCAGAATCTTGAGACGGTAGGTAGTAGGGGTTCCCAGAGAATTACCAACGAAATAACTATCATTATTAATAAAATAATAATAATTATTCTGTGAGGCAAAATCTTTATCATCGTGGTTGAACTCATCGGATGCAATTTCAAGACCGAAGAAAATTGCCTCGTAATCGTCTTTCATGCCAATCGGGTGTGATTTCACTTGTGAACAAATTTCACAATCGCATTCATCAAAAACAGGAGGTTTTGACCAATCAACAACAAGATCTAAACTTGAAGATTCGGAGAACGGATAACAGAATCAAACATTTTTTATTCTTTTTTTTTGGAAAGAAAAATTGATAACAAAATACCTCAACAAAAAAAAAATCGTTGAATAAATCGCACAAGGAGATGACCCTGGGCTCCGATACCACTTATGATACGAATTATTCGGGGAGAGGCGGATACGTATCATTCGGAGTGTGTGTATGAATATCGTAGTGGAAGTCTTTTTACGAGTATGGGTGTTTTTGGATGTATTTTGTGGGAGTAATATCGAATATGACAATGAAAATTCGAACAAATGGAAAATGGAAGTAATATCGGGAAAAAGTGATAATATGGATCAAGAAGACTTGAACGATCAAGAACAAGGGTTTATCGAATTAGACCTATAACTCAATAAGGTGATTTTTTCCGAAGACCTATTGAGAATCAATCGGATTAATACTAAAAAACGCGTCGAATAAAAATCAAGTTTCGGTAAAAATCATTTACCAATGATAGAAACACAAAGTGTATTCTTTCACATTCAAATTCATAATACTCTATCTCTTTACAAATGATAATCAACTCCTACTTATAGGAGGTGAAGCATTAGTCTAAGGAATCAAACAAAAAAAAAGAAAATAATTCAAAGATTTATAAAATCTTTGAATAATCAAAACAAATCAAATAAAATACATACAAGAAATATAAATCACAAAATGGGGAAAGCATAATCCCTAAAATAAGTAAAAAGGAAAAGAGAAGTCAAAAATAAACAAAAGTGTATAAAATAAGTGGGCTGTCGGCAGGACTCGACCGTGTCCCGTGACACGGCCGCGGAGCGGTCGACAAGCGCCGACAGGGACTCGACCGTGTCCGCTTGACACGGTCGCGGCGCGACAGCAACGTCTGACAGTGACTCGGCACGGGCGCGGTGGGACAAGGACCGGCAGTGACTCGACCGTGCGGCGTGACAAGGACGTTTGGCAGGACTTGGCACGGGCGCGGCGCGACAAGGACCGGCAGCGACTCGACCGTACGGCATGACAAGGACGTTTGGCAGGACTCGATCGTGTCCTGGAACACGGTCGGGCATCAGGGCAGAGGGTTCCGATAGTTGTGGGCGAGTAGGACTCGACCGTGTCTCCTGGCACGGTCGGGTTCGGCTGACAGCGACCTTGGCTATTCCGGACGAGCAAGACTCGACCGTGCCGGATGACACGACCGAGTTCGGTCGGCAGTGCCCGGCATTTTCCGGCAGGCATGACTTTTTCCGACAGGCGATGACATTTTCCGGCAGGCGATGACATTTTCCGGCAGGTTGTGTCTTTTTCCGGCTTGTGTCCGTTTTCTCGCCTAAAAATGTCGCCGTACGTGCATGATGCGTTGTAAGGCCGTTTATTTTGATCCTTGCTCCGTCTTCTTCATTTTGACTGGTTAATTTCCTATCATCTCCTCCCCCTTTAAAAGGAATTGTCCTCAATTCCGTAACCCCGTCGTTTCCAGTTGAAATAATTAATATCTTTACCTCAAAAATATCTGCGGTGTGTATCTGGTTCAGAATCTTGAGACGGTAGGTAGTAGGGGTTCCCAGAGAATTACCAACGAAATAACTATCATTATTAGTAAAATAATAATAATTATTCTGTGAGGCAAAATCTTTATCATCGTGGTTGAACTCATCGGATGCAATTTCAAGACCGAAGAAAATTGCCTCGTAATCGTCTTTCATGCCAATCGGGTGTGATTTCACTTGTGAACAAATTTCACAATCGCATTCGTCAAAAACAGGAGGTTTTGACCAATCAACAACAAGATCTAAACTTGAAGATTCAGAGAACGGATAACAGAAATCAAACATTTTTTATTCTTTTTTTTTTGGAAAGAAAAATTGATAACAAAATACCTCAACAAAAAAAAAATCGTTGAATAAATCGCCCAAGGAGATGACCCTGGGCTCCGATACCACTTATGATACGAATTATTCGGGGAGAGGCGGATACGTATCGTTCGGAGTGTGTGTATGAATATCGTAGCGGAAGTCTTTTTACGAGTATGGGTGTTTTTGGATGTATTTTGTGGGAGTAATATCGAATATGACAATGAAAATTCGAACAAATGGAAAATGGAAGTAATATCGGGAAAAAGTGATAATATGGATCAAGAAGACTTGAACGATCAAGAACAAGGGTTTATCGAATTAGACCTATAACTCAATAAGGTGATTTTTTCCGAAGACCTATTGAGAATCAATCGGATTAATACTCAAAAATGCGTCGAATAAAAATCAAGTTTCGGTAAAAATCATTTACCAATGATAGAAACACAAAGTGTATTCTTTCACATTCAAATTCATAATACTCTATCTCTTTACAAATGATAATCAACTCCTACTTATAGGAGGTGAAGCATTAGTCTAAGGAATCAAACAAAAAAAAAGAAAATAATTCAAAGATTTATAAAATCTTTGAATAATCAAAACAAATCAAATAAAATACATACAAGAAATATAAATCACAAAATGGGGAAAGCATAATCCCTAAAATAAGTAAAAAGGAAAAGAGAAGTCAAAAATAAACAAAAGTGTATAAAATAAGTGGGCTGTCGGCAGGACTCGACCGTGTCCCGTGACACGGCCGCGGAGCGGCCGACAAGCGCCGACAGGACTCGACCGTGTCCGCTTGACACGGTCGCGGCGCGACAGAACGTCGACAGCTGACTCGGCACGGGCGCGGTGGGACAAGGACCGGCAGTGACTCGGCCGTGCGGCGTGACAAGGACGTTTAGCGGGACTTGGCACGGCGCGGCGCGACAAGGACCGGCAGCGACTCGACCGTGCGGCATGACAAGGACGTTTGGCAGACTCGATCGTGTCCTGGAACACGGTCGGGCATCGGGCGGAGGGTTCCGATAGTTGTGGCGAGTAGGACTCGACCGTGTCTCCCACGCAGTCGGGTTCGGTGACAATGACCTTGGCTATTCGGACGAGCAAGACTCGACGTGCGGATGACACGACCGAGTTCGGTCGCGGTGCCGGCATTTTCCGGCGAGCATGACTTTTTCCGACAAAGATGACATTTTCCGGCAGCGATGACATTTTCCGGCGAGTTGTGTCTTTTTCCGGCTTGTGTCCGTTTTCTCGCCTAAAAATGTCGCCGTACGTGCATGATGCGTTGTAAGGCCGTTTATTTTGATCCTTGCTCCGTCTTCTTCATTTTGATGGTTAATTTCCTATCATCTCCTCCCCTTTAAAAGGAATTGTCCTCAATTCCGTAACCCCGTCGTTTCCAGTTGAAATAATTAATATCTTTACCTCAAAAATATCTGCGGTGTGTATCTGGTTCGAATCTTGAGACGGTAGGTAGTAGGGGTTCCCAGAATTACCAACGAAATAACTATCATTATTAGTAAAATAATAATAATTATTCTGTGAGGCAAAATCTTTATCATCGTGGTTGAACTCATCGGATGCAATTTCAAGACCGAAGAAAATTGCCTCGTAATCGTCTTTCATGCCAATCGGGTGTGATTTCACTTGTGAACAAATTTCACAATCGCATTCGTCAAAAACAGGAGGTTTTGACCAATCAACAACAAGATCTAAACTTGAAGATTCAGAGAACGGATAACAGAAATCAAACATTTTTTATTCTTTTTTTTTTGGAAAGAAAAATTGATAACAAAATACCTCAACAAAAAAAAAATCGTTGAATAAATCGCCCAAGGAGATGACCCTGGGCTCCGATACCACTTATGATACGAATTATTCGGGGAGAGGCGGATACGTATCATTCGGAGTGTGTGTATGAATATCGTAGCGGAAGTCTTTTTACGAGTATGGGTGTTTTTGGATGTATTTTGTGGGAGTAATATCGAATATGACAATGAAAATTCGAACAAATGGAAAATGGAAGTAATATCGGGAAAAAGTGATAATATGGATCAAGAAGACTTGAACGATCAAGAACAAGGGTTTATCGAATTAGACCTATAACTCAATAAGGTGATTTTTTCCGAAGACCTATTGAGAATCAATCGGATTAATACTCAAAAATGCGTCGAATAAAAATCAAGTTTCGGTAAAAATCATTTACCAATGATAGAAACACAAAGTGTATTCTTTCACATTCAAATTCATAATACTCTATCTCTTTACAAATGATAATCAACTCCTACTTATAGGAGGTGAAGCCTTAGTCTAAGGAATCAAACAAAAAAAATAAAATAATTCAAAGATTTATAAAATCTTTGAATAATCAAAACAAATCAAATAAAATACATACAAGAAACATAAATCACAAAATTGGGAAAGCATAATCCCTAAAATAAGTAAAAAGGAAAAGAGAAGTAAAAAATACACAAAAGTGTATAAAATAAGTGAAATTTGTCGGCAGACTCGACCGTGTCCCGTGACACGGCCGCGGCCATGATCGACAAAGCGCCGAGGACTCGGCCGTGTCCGCTTGACCGGTCGCGGCGCGCGACAAAGAACGTCAGCGATGACTTCGGCACGGGCACGGCGTGACAAGGACCGGCGGACTCGACCGTGCGGCGTGACAAGGATGTTTGGTAGGACTCGGCACGGGCGCGGCGCGACAAGGACAGCGGCGGCTTCAGCCGTGCGGCGTGACAAGGGCGTTTGGCGAGACTCGATCGTGTCCTGGAACACGGTCGGGCGTCGAGCGAGGGTTCCGGTAGTTGTGGGCGAGTAGGACTCGACCGTGTCTCTGGCAGTCGGGTTCGGTGGCAAGCGACCTTATTCGGGACGAGCAAGACTCGGCCGTCTTGCGACACGGCCGAGTTCGGTCGGCAGTGCCCGGCATTTTCCGACAGGCGTGACTTTTTACGGCAGGCGATGACATTTTCCGGCAGGTTGTGTCTTTTTCCGGCTTGTGTCCGTTTTCTCGCCTAAAAATGTCGCCGTACGTGCATGACGTGCTGTAAGGCCGTTTATTTTGATCCTTGCTCCGTCTTTTTCATTTTGACTGGTTAATTTCGTATCACCTATTATTTACATTACCCCAAGTCCGGTTATTAAGGTAACTCCGTGTCTCGTTTTCTCACCCAAGTATGTTGCATGGTCACTTACGTCGATCATCACCTCATCTTCTTCCCTTGGACTTGCCAACCCCGTATCAGTGGCGAAACTAAAGTCACTAAACAAGTGTTAGTAGCGTTTTGGATCGGTAAATATCAAGACGAAATACTGTGTGATGTTGTACCAATACAAGCCGGACACTTGTTGCTAGGACGATCTTGGCAATTCGATCGGCATGTAATGCACAACGGGTACACTAACAAGTACTCGTTCGACATTAATCAATGCCAAAATACCCTTGCCCCTTTAACTCCACAAGAAGTCTACAAGGACCAACTCAAAATGCAAGAAGCGGACGATCTAAGAAGGAATGCCGAGACCAAAGGAAAACAAAACGAGAGTTCTAAAATCAGCCTCTACGCTAAGGCGGGAGAAATAAAACGGGCAATAAAAGAACAACAACCCATAATTGTAATTTTGTTTAGAGAGACACTACTAACAACTAACGAGCTTGAGAGCTCTCTACCCGATGTTGTTTCTTCTCTTTTGCACGAATACCAAGATGTCTTTCCAGACGAAGCCCCACCCTGATTACCTCCCATTCACGGAATCGAACATCAAATAGACTTCATTCCCGGAGCACAAATTCCGAACCGACTGGCGTATCGGGATAATCCAGAAGAAACCAAAGAAATTCAGAGGCAAGTAACCGAACTCATGAGCAAAGTCCATGTACGAGAGAGTTTAAGCCCCTGTGCCGTACCCGTGCTCCTCGTGCCGAAAAAGGATTCTACTTGGAGAATATGTATTGATTGTCGAGCTACCAACAACATCACAGTAAAGTATCAACACCCCATTCCTCGTTTAGACGACATGTTAGATGAATTACATGGTTCTAGCATATTCTCTAAAATCGATCTTAAAAGTGGCTATCACCAAATACGAATGAAAGAATGAGACGAATGAAAAACCGTGTTTAAAACTAAATACAGATTTTATGAATGGATGGTCATGCCATTCGGATTCACAAACGCTCCTAGTACTTTTATGCGCCTAAGTAAATGCACTTTCTGCATGGACAAGTTAGTATTCTTGGGGTTTGTTGTCAGTGCGCAAGGAATTCAAGTAGATACGGAAAAGGTAAAAGCTATTCAAGAATGGACAAGTCCTAAAAATATTGGCGACGTAAGAAGTTTTCACGGACTAGCTAGTTTTTATCGATGCTTTGTGCCTAATTTCAGCACCCTAGCCGCACCAATGACCGAAATACTAAAAAAGAACGTAGGGTTTAAATGGGGAGAAGCGCAAGAAACGGCCTTTAAGTTATTAAAATAAAAGCTAACTAAGGCCCCGTTTTTATCACTTCCTAATTTCACTAAGTCTTTTGAGGTTGAATGTGACGCATCCGGAACAGGGATATGAGCCGTGCTAATGCAAGAAGGTAAACCAATAGCATACTTTAGAGAGAAATTGGGTGGTCCCACACTTAATTATCCTACATATGACAAAGAACTCTACGCTTTGGTCAGAGCATTGAAAACATGGCAACATTATTTATGGCCAAAACTGTTCGTAATCCATACGGACCACGAGTCTCTAAAATACTTAAAGGAACAATATAGCCTCAACAAAAGACATGCTAAGTGGATAGAATTTATTGAGACTTTTCCTTATGTCATCCGCTACAAGAAAGGTAAAGAAAATGTGGTCGTCGATGCTCTCTCGAAGGTATGCACTTATCTCTACTCTTGATGCTAAACTACTCGGGTTTGAACATATTAAAGAATTGTATGCCAATGATCTTGATTTCGGACAAATTTACAAAGAATGTGAACAAATAGCTCACGGCCAATTCTACAAACATGATGATTATCTGTTTCGTGGAAATCAGTTATGTCTTCCCGCTTGCTCGTTGCGAGAATTATTTGTGCATGAAGCACATAGTGGTGGTTTAATGGGACACTTTGGTATATCAAAAACTTTAGCTATTCTACATGAACATTTTTATTGGCCACGTATGAAACGTGACTTCGAAAGAATTTGTAGTCGTTGTATAACATGTAAACTAGCTAAATCAAAAGTGTTACCTAATGGAATGTATACTCCTTTACCTATCTCAACCGAACCGTGGGTGGATTTGTCAATGGATTTTGTCTTAGGTCTACCAAGAAGTAAAAATGGAAGGGATTCAGTTTTTGTAGTAGTTGATAGGTTTTAAAAAATAGCCCACTTTATTCCATGTCACAAGACCGATGATGCTTCACATGTCGCTAATCTATTCTTTAAAAAAATAGTAAGGTTACATGGAATGCCTCGAACAATTGTTTCTGACGGAGATACTAAATTCTTAAGTTATTTTTGGAAAACCTTATGGGGAAAATTGGGCACAAAATTGCTGTTTTCAACTACTTGCCATCCCCAGACGGACGGACAAACTGAAGTTGTTAATCGAACCTTATCCACTCTACTAAGATCAGTTATGAAAAAAAATATTAAAACATGGGAAGAATGCCTACCCCATGTTGAATTTGCTTATAACCAATCAGTGCATTCGGCCACTAAATATTTACCGTTTGAAATTGTGTATGGCTTTAATCCCCTAACTCCCTTGGATCTAATTCCTTTGCCTATTTCTGAGTTTGTCAATCTAGATGGTGCTAAGAAAGCCGAGTTCGTCAAGAAAATACATGACAGTCACGCCTAAATATTGAAAGGAGAACTGAGCAGTATGCAAAGCAAGCCAACAAAGGGCGCCTTAAGCTAACATTTAAACCAGGTGATTGGGTTTGGTTACATATGCGAAAAGAGAGAATTCCTATACAGCGACTATCTAAGCTACTTCCACGAGGAGACGGTCCTTTTCAAGTCCTGGAGCACGTCAACGACAATGCCTACAAACTGGATTTGCGAGGTGAGTATAATGTCAGTGCTACTTTTAATGTGGCTGACTTAAGCTGTTTTGATGCAGGTGACGGAACGGATTTGAGGTCAAATCCTCTTCAAGAGGAGGGGAATGATGCGAACGCACTAAATTATGCAACATAACCAATTCAAGTGCCCATCGGACCGATCACAAGAGCAAGAGCTAAAAGATTCAAGGACTCCATCAACGATCTAGTTCAAATTATTTAGGAAAGAGAATTGGTTAATAAACTGATCGAAACCGACATAAAAACGAAGTATTTATTAATATCATCAAGATGCACGAAGAAGATGATCTGGGAATACAAGTGATACGAAATTGACTAGTCAAAATGAAGAAGACAGAGCAAGGATCGACGTAAACGGCCTTATAACGCGCCATGCATGTACGACGACATTTTTAGACGAGAAAACGGACACAAAACGAGAAGGACCAAGGTGCCTGGTCTAGGCCGTATCATATGACACGGCCCGTGTCATGCTATGCCGGAAAGGGCCGAACTGCCTGCCTGCCGAACTCGGCCGTGTCGTCCGACATGGCCCGTGCCGTACTCAAATGCCAAAGTCACTGTCGGCCATACCTGACCGTGTCCCAGGACACGACCGTGTCACACCCTTCCGAAAGCAGCCGAACGAACTGCTGCCGAGCTCGACCGTGTCCCAGGACACGACCGTGTCACACTCCTCTGGAAAATGCCGAACGAACTACCGACTAGCTCGACCGTGTCCCGAGCCACGACCATGTCCTACTCTTCCAGAAAGCGTCGAAAGTTTACCGACCAGCCCGACCGTGTCATATGAACACGGTCGAGTCCTACTCGCCTAGAAGCGCCGAAACACCTGCCGACCAGCCCGATCGTGTCAGTCGAACACGGTCGAGTCCTGCTGCATCCGTCCGCAATTCGCCACGACCGTGTCAATCGACACGGCCGAGTTCAGCAGCCAATCTGCTATGTTTATACACCTTCTGTGTTGTTTTTGATTCCTTTTCCTTTCTTTATCTCCCTATTATTTATTGTTGTTATTTTTATAGTTTTATTTTGATTCTGGTCTTCCTTTTCAAGATCATTTGATCTTGCTTTTGATTTCTTTACTTGGTTATTGTTTTTCATTTCAAAGACCATGTGATCTTGTTGTTTTAGATTCCTTAGTTGTAAGAAGACTTCACCTCCTATAAGTAGTCATTGATTAGCCTTGTAATGAGAAGAATTGTATGTTGAAGAAAAAGAATACACTTTGTGACTTTGGCATTTGAGTACGGCATGGGCCGTGTCGGACGACACAACCGAGTTCGGCAGGCAGGCAGTTCGGCCCTTTCCGGCATAGCATGACACGGGCCGTGTCACATGACACGGCCGAGACCAGGCACCTTGGTCCTTCTCGTTTTGTGTCCATTTTCTCGTCTAAAAATGTCACCATACGTGCATGGCGCATTGTAAGACCGTTGTCGTCGATCCTTGCTCCGTCTTCTTCATTTTGACTAGTCAATTTCGTATCACCCCCCCCCCCCTTTTAATGGGAATTGTCCTCAATTCCGAAATCCCTTCGTCATCAAGATAATAACTAAAGCCTCTAATACTTGATCTTGAAAATATCCGTAGTGCGTACATAGCCCAAAATATTGAGACGTTAGGTAGTAGGGGGTTTCAGAGAATCTCCAACAAAATAACTATCATTATTAATAAAATAATAATAATTATTCTGCGAGGTAATACCGATATCACGATATGAATCCTCCTTTAAATGGACATCTGAAATGGGAAGCGTGACAGTAATCATAGGTCGCTCTTCATCAACTGGTTCCTCATCAAATACTGGTGGTCCGGCATAATCCGGTCCACTCTCCATTTTAACATTATTGGGCTCCCCAAATAACGGCCCATCGATAATTAATCCATTAAGCCCAATCCGGTAATTATCCAAGACTCAAAATTGTCGTTTTCTCCTAACTGACCAATTTTAGTACCAAGCTCAATTTTGTCTTCCACATCTTCAAAAGGCCCGACTTGTGTTAAATAGTCATCTGACCATAATTCATTCGGCCCATCAATTCTGTTTTGGTCAATTTGGCCAACACAACTAATTGGCCCATGCTCATAATAGCAAGATCCAAGTTCGTCAACACGGCCCAATTCATCTTCTTCGTTGTATTGCGCCGTTGAAACCTCTGTCTCGTCTAGTTCATTAAAAATGACCACTGGGACATCGTCTTTATCGAAAAAGGATTCTGCTGGGAATTCCTTGATGGGAAAAAACCTTAGATCGAGGGTCGGTGGCGGGGCATCGAAGGACTGGTGGTAGGGGAAACAACGAGTGTTCGTATGATTTGAACCTTCGATTGAAATGTTTTATGAATTTTTGCCAATCTCTGATTTTTGGCTTACGTTGTTGTGAACGAGACTGTTTCAGTTTTTGCCACCAGATGGCGGCGCTACCGCGGAGGCGCCTTGCCACCAGCGAAACGCAGCGGTTGATCGGGGCAGCCTTGAAGTCCGAGTGCTCCTCACAAGCATGGAGCCAATCTATGCACGAATCTAGATTAAGAGATCCGTGAAACTCCGGTATGCTGCGAAATTTAGCCAAGAAATCAATATCGTTGAACTCCATTCTGCTGAAAGATCAAGAACCTTAACTGAATTAAGAAATTCAGGCGTGGTTTCCGATGACAAGAATCAAGAGATATTTCTTTGACAAGCAATCGTTGAATAAATCGCCCAAGGAGATGACCTTGGGCTCCGATACCACTAATGATACGAATTCACCTGGAAAAGTGAATATGTATCGGTCAGAGTATATGTAAGTGTATGATAGCGGAAGGCTTTTTACGAGTAGGGTGTTTTGAGTGTATTTTTATGGAAGTAATATCGGATATGACAATGAAAATTCGAACAAGAACAAGGGTTTATCGAATTAGACCTATAATTCGATCAGAGATTTCTTCTCAAGACCTATTGAAAACCAATCGGATTAATACTCGAAAATACGTCGAATAAAAATCAAAGGTTTGATGAAAAGCATTCAACAATGGTGAAAACACAAAGTGTATTCTTTTTCTTCAACATACCATTCATCCTATTGCAAGGCTAATCAATGACTACTTATAGGAGGTGAAGTCTTCTTATAACTAAGGAATCTAAAACAACAAGATCACATGATCTTTGAAATAAAAAACAATAACCAAGTAAAGAAATTAAAAGCAAGATCAAATGATCTTGAAAAGGAAGACAAGAATCAAAATAAAACTATAAAAATAACAACAACAAATAATAGGGAGATAAAGAAAGGAAAAGGAGACAAAAACAACACAGAAGGTGTATAAACAAAGCAGGCTGGCTGCTGAACTCGGCCGTGTCGATTGACACGGTCGCGGCGCATTGCGGACGGATGCAGCAGAACTCAACCGTGTTCGACTGACACGGTCAGGCTGGTCGGTAGGTGTTTCGGCGCTTCTAGGCGAGTAGGACTCGACCGTGTTCGTATGACACGGTCGGGCTAGTCGGTAGACATTCGACGCTTTCTGGAAGAGTAGGACACGGTCGTGGCTCGGGATACGGTCGAGCTGGTCGACAGTTCATTTGGCATTTTCCAGAGGAGTGTGACACGGTCGTGTCCTGGGACACGATCGAGCTCAGAAGCAGTTCGTTCGGCTGTTTCCGGAAGGGTGTGACACGGTCGTGTCCTGGGACACGGTCGGGTATGGCCGACAGTGACTTTGGCATTTGAGTACGGCACGGGCCATGTCGGACGGCACGGGCCGTGTCGGACGACACAGCCGAGTTTGGCAGGCAGGCAGTTCGGCCCTTTCCGGCATAGCATGACACGGGCCGTGTCATATGACACGGCCGAGACCAGGCACCTTGGTCCTTCTCGTTTTGTATCTGTTTTCTCATCTAAAAATGTCGCCATATGTGCATGGCGTGTTGTAAGACCATTTACGTCGATCCTTGCTCCGTCTTCTTCATTTTAACTAGTCAATTTCGTATCAACAAGACTAGCCATGCACACGTAAAAGAGCATGCAATTTTCGTCCATTTCAAATTCAAAATGGACGTTGGAATGAGTAGCAACAAAGTGGAAAATCAACCATCCCAAAGTCTTCTAATCATTCTGTCCATTTCAAATTCAAAATGGCCGTTGGAATGAGTAGCAACAAAGTGGAAAATCAACCATCCCAAAGTCTTCTAATCATACCATCTCTCACTACAAAGTCTTGATGCATGTTCTCAAAATCATAAGGAGTATCTAAAGTGTAAGACTTCATCCCTCAAAGTAATTCCTCATAGTTGTTGCAAACATTACAAAGTCTTGAGATTATCATATTGTTTTTTCCTACTTATGATTTAGTCTTAGATTAGGTAATCATATTGTTTTTTTTTTAAATGTTGCTAAGAGGCTCCTCCTTCACCTATTTAAAGGAGCATTTTCAGATTTGTAAGACACTTAATTTTGAATACTCATAAATACTTTGTATTTACATAAGTTTGATAACTTATTGTTTTGGTTTGATATATATAAAATATCACTTCGTTTTATCACCCGAAGTGTCGTTTTTCCCTTTGATTCCAAGGTTCGTCGAGCGTATAAATTGTTGGGTTCTAGTTATCTTGCTAGAGTTCGTATTTTACACTTTGTCGGGTTAAGGACCGTTTCATCCACCAAAATACATCCGTTTGGTTCCATTACGATTGATCACTTATATTTCAAACATTACTCAAATTGCTTCCGCAAAATGGATCATCTTTTCGGAGAGGATCATATCATTATCTTTGTTTGAAGCAGGTGATCTCGCGGATCTGAGGACAGATTCTGCTCAAGAGGGAGGGGATGATACAACCACGATTATGCTACCAATAGAGTTAGGAACGGTTGGAGCTGTCATGGACCCCACTGGTCCTATCACACGTACACGTACTAGGAACTTGAGAGAACAAACGAGTGAAATATTGAGAACGAGTGACACTAGCACCACCTCACGAAATAAACTTAATGCACGTTCCACACCTGTTACCTTATTATCTGTTACTAACTCTTATCAAGACAACTCGATTCCTACTCAAGAGGTTTATTGTATGGCCTCGATCAAATCCTCTCTTGAAGACCCTCACACTGAGGCTGCTTGGAGTGCACTGAATAAAGACTCTGAGCCTAGAAGAATTCACGTCCAAAGAAAAGAAGAAGACAAACTCGTCCTTAAGTTGCCCGAATTTGAAGTGGAAATCATTTCTATATTTAGTGACTGTGCGATGGTGGATCTACTTGAGATTCAAGAAGGCCCGACGGTTGTTCAAATCCTAAGCCCAGAAATAGCTTTGCTTGAGGGCAGCCCATATATAGCTAAAAACAGAAAGCTTGAGGTCAGACCCCAGATATTGCCTAA
Source organism: Orobanche coerulescens (assembly GCA_033398695.1). Lineage (NCBI taxonomy): Eukaryota > Viridiplantae > Streptophyta > Magnoliopsida > Lamiales > Orobanchaceae > Orobanche > Orobanche coerulescens. The sequence goes on along the minus strand of CM065818.1, from coordinate 78,505,404 downwards.
ATAATGGCATGAGGGCGTCTTTGTCGAATTTTCTGAAAATGAGAGTTAAATCATAAAACTCGAAAAGAAAAATACTCTATAAAGGATGAACAACTGAAGGTCGACTTGATGATTAAGCAAAATCCATCCTAGCTTAGGAATTAGACTTAGGCGTTGATACGGGGTTGACAAGTCTAAGGGAAGAAGACGAGGTGATGATCGACGTAAACAACCATGCAACTTACTTGGGCGATAAAACGGAGATGAGACATGGAGTTACCTTAATAACCGGACTTGGAGTAACTTAAACAATAGGTAACTTACATCTTGGGGGAAGGGGTACAAGTGGTAAAAGAATAAAAGAATTTCAGCATTTTCTTTATTATAAAGGTAACAGGATTCTCGGCAACATACTGTGTGAAAAGGCGGCTATCAGCTTTCAACTTGGAGACAAGGCCCAGCTTTTACTTTTGTCAGCAAGTGACATGAGAAACCTTTTTATTCTTTTTATTATTTTAAGACCAGCTTGTAATAGTTTAAGATTATCTTGTCAGGCTCTTGTCAGGTTGTTTTTGCCTATAACTAGGGCGATGAAGTTGTAATGAAGAGAGAATTTTGAATGTTGAAAGAATACACTTTGTGTTTTTCTTGGTGAATGCTTTTCATTACCTTTGATTATTATTCGACGCGTTTTCGAATCTTAATCCGATCGATTCTCAATAGGTCTTGAGAAGAAATCACTTTATCGAATTATAGGTCTAATTCGATAAAACAACTGTTTCTGTCCATTTCGATACTCTTCTTGCCTTTCGATACAGCTTGTACTTGTTCGGGATTTCGCATCAAGTATTGGTCGATCCTTCGAACTTGTTTCTTGTTATTTTTAATTAGCATCCGCACGAAACGTGCTGTTTCGAGTACCGCTATTTGGAGGTTCCCTGTATCAAGTCTTTTACATTCGGCCAAGTTCCTGCCCTGTTGCTTTATCGAATTGCTGTCACCATTTCCTGATAGTTTCTTGCCGATTCGCTTCCGCTCGTCAAAACAGCTTCCTGCTGTACCGATAGAGAATTCGCATCATAAGTGAGAATTCATATCATAAGTGGCATCGGATACCAAGTTCTTGATCTTTGGCATTATGGATCTCAACGACGCTGATTTCTTTGCAAAACTTCGTGACGCATTGAGTGACGTACCAGAACAACGCGACCAGCATTGGCAACCTAGGCGTGGTGACTATGAGCGACCTTTATGCCATGTCGAAGAATTCAAGGTTAATGAGCTTCCAGAGTTCTTTGGTGGGAAAGACCCAGAAGTTTACTTGGAATGGGAACGTAAGATTGACTGCATGTTCGAATTTAAAGACCTTGACGATGGGAAAAGGTGTAAGTATGCAATTCTCAAGTTGGAGAAAGGAGCTTCACTTTGGTACGAAGGAATTAAAACACAAAGAGATCGTGCGGGGAAAGAAAACATCCGTTCGTGGGATTCATTAAAAAGAAAACTTCGTAAAAGATATGTACCAACATCACACCGGTTGTCCTTGTACAGGAAGATTGCAGATCTCATGCAAGGAAAGTTGAATGTCAGTGAATACATTGAGGAGTTTGAGAATCTGACCTTAATGGGAGAAATAGAGGAGAATGAGGAGCAGAAGATGTCGCGATTCTTGCGTGGCTTGAACAGAAGCATAGCTAACTCGGTGGAACTGTATCCATACGAGGACTTCAATATATTATGTGGGCTATGTGTGAAGTTAGAAGCTCAAAACAGGATGAAACTGTATAAACCCAAGTTTCCAATCAAATTTGGAAACCCAAGTGGAGGTTCTAGTCCAACTACCAAGGCAACTGTACCGACTCCGGTCCCTGTTGCGATTTCTAAGACCCCCTACGTACTGAAGGAGACGAGTTTGGCTAAAGTAAGATGTTTCAAATGTCAAGGGTTCGGGCATTATCAAAATGCTTGTCCGAACAAGCGAGTGGTGACATTAAGGGAAGCTGTCACGATCCGAGATGAATTGTTGGTTGAGGATGAAAAAGAAAGACTCGGTGATGTGTTTGATTTCAGCATGGAGGACGAAGAAGGAGAAGAATGTGAGGCTTACGATGCTCCGAATTATGATACAACATTGGTTTTTCGCACTTTGCAAGCCAAGTCGGTTCCGAGCGAGTTAGAACAACGGGACCAAATATTCCATACAAAGTGTCAAGTTGGAGATAAGTGGTGTAGTTTGATTATCGACGGAGGGAATTGCACCAACGTAGCTTCGAGTGAAATGGTGACGAAGCTTGGACTAACCACCATAACTCACCCTAAGCCATATGCTTTACATTGGCTTGATGACGGAAGTAAGGTGAGGGTTTCAAAGCAAGTTCGGGTCGGATTGGCAATGGGTTCATATCACGATGAGATATTATGTGATGTGATTCCAATGGATGCTTGTCACGTACTTTTGGGACGCCCTTGGTTATTTGATAGGGATGTTTTGCATCGGGGAAGGAGCAACGAAGATGAGTTGCGAGATAAGGGAAAGAAGATCATGTTGAAGCCGATGTCACCCCAAGTTATCCGTTCCATGAGTGCCAAACGAGGGGAAAAACCGAACCTCACCATGTTCGCTAGCGAAAGGGAAGTTGAACATGCTATGGAGAGTGGTGAGCGTGTTTACATGCTGGTGATAAAGGAGACTCTGGGCAGATTTGTGGTTGTTTATTTAGATGATATTTTGGTTTATAGTCGGTCGGTGGAGGAGCATCTCGGGCATCTACGGCAAGTATTCGAGATTCTTAGGTCTCAAAAGCTTTATGGAAAGAAAGAAAAGTGTGCGTTTCTCGTCGAGAGCATAACTTTTTTGGGCTATGTTGTTTCGAAAGATGGAGTGTCAGTTGATCAGGGTAAACTTGAAGCTATTAAGTCGTGGCCTACTCCAAAAACCGTAACTGAAATTAGATCATTCCACGGTCTTGCCTCTTTTTATCGGAGGTTTATTCGAGATTTCAGCACCATAACGAGTCCGATAACTGAGTGTTTGAAGAAGGGTCCGTTTGTGTGGAGTAGGGCTGCCCAGGGGGCATTTGAAAAGTTGAAGACAAAGTTATGTGAAGCACCTGTCTTTGCGTTACCCGATTTTGCACAGCCGTTCGAAGTGGAGTGTGATGCTAGTGGAGTTGGTATTGGGGCGGTCCTCATTCAAGGCAGGTGGCCTATTGCGTAATTTTCGGAGAAGTTGGGTGGGGCTCGACTCAACTATTGTACTTATGACAAGGAGTTCTATGCCATAGTGATAGCTCTTGATCATTGGAGCCATTACCTTCGGCCTAAACATTTTATTCTGCATTCGGACCATGAATTGTTAAGACATGCTAAATGGGTGGAGTTCTTGTAATCATTTCACTTTTCATCGAAGTATAAAGATGGTAAGAGCAATGTGGTGGCTGATGCGCTGTCTAGAAGATATGCTTTAGTCTCTACCCTTAATGTTCGATTGCTTGGATTCGATACAGTGAAGGAATATTATGACAGTGATGCGGATTTTGGCGAAACCTTCGCCCTTTGCAAATCTAGACCGATGGGAGAATTTTCGATACAGTAAGGGAAATCGTCTTTATCTACCAAGGCACACGATTCGAGAATTGCTGGTTCGATAGGCTCACGGGGGAGGTTTGGCTGGCCACTTTGGTTCGGCCAAGACATTAGATGTGCTTAAAGAACATTTTTATTGGCCAAAGATGCAGGGGGATGTCAATAATATAATTAGTAAGGTGGGAACCAAGCTTTTGTTTAGTACTTCGCATCATCCTCAAACAGACGGACAAACCGAAGTGACTAGTCGAACACTGGGAACGCTGTTGCGAGGCTTGGTGAGCAAAGCACAAAAGGATTGGGATTTGAAGCTCGCACATGCGGAGTTCGCATATAATCGCTCTCCTACTCATGCCACATCGCATTCTCCATTCGATGTAGTTTACGGCCTAAATCCTTACATACCGCTAGACTTAATTCCATTACCGAGTGACGAATTGGTGCATAAGGATGCGGAGTCAAAACTGAAATTGATGATGAAATTACACGGACAGGTGCGTGATCGAATCAAAGAGATAAACGAGGCGTACAAAAGGAAGTCGAGCAAGCAAAGAAAACCGAGATTATTCGAGGTTGGAGATTTAGTTTGGGTACATTTGAGAAAGGAGCGATTTTCGAGTAAGCGTAAGAATAAGTTAATGCCACGAGCCGAGGGGCCATTTAAAATAGTTGCGAAGGTGAACGACAATGCTTATAAGTTAGAACTTCCAGGTGATTATGGAGTACATGCTACTTTCAATATAGATGATCTATCTCCTTATCTTGATGACGATGGGATTACAGAATTGAGGAAAATTCCTTTTAAAGGGGGAGGGGATGATACGGGGTTGACAAGTCCAAGGGAAGAAGACGAGGTGATGATCGACGTAAACAACCATGCAACTTACTTGGGCAAGAAAACGGAGAGGAGACACGGAGTTACCTTAATAACTGGACTTGGAGTAACTTAAACAATAGGTAACTTACATCTTGGGGGAAGGGGTCCAAGTGGTAAAAGAATAAAATAATTTCAGCATTTTCTTTATTATAAAGGCACCAGGATTCTCGGCAACATGCTGTGTGAAAAGGCGGCTATCAGCTTTCAACTTGGAGACAAGGCCCAGCTTTTACTTTTGTCAGCAAGTGACATGAGGAACCTTTTTATTCTTTTTATTATTTTAAGACCAGCTTATAATAGTTTAAGATTATCTTGTCAGGCTCTTGTCAGGATGTTTTTGCCTATAACTAGGGTGATGAAGTTGTAATGAAGAGAGAATTTTGAATGTTGAAAGAATACACTTTGTGTTTTTCTTGGTGAATGCTTTTCATCAAAACTTTGATTATTATTCGATGCGTTTTCGAATCTTAATCCGATCGATTCTCAATAGGTCTTGAGAAGAAATCACTTTATCGAATTATAGGTCTAATTCGATAAAACAACTGTTTCTATCCATTTCGATACTCTTCTTGCCTTTCGATACAGCTTGTACTTGTTCGGGATTTCGCATCAAGTATTGGTCGATCCTTCGAACTTGTTTCCTGTTATTTTTAATTAGCATCCGCCCGAAACGTGCTGTTTCGAGTACCGCTGTTTGGAGGTTCCCTGTATCGAGTCTTTTACATTCGGCCAAGTTCCTGCCCTATTTCTTTATCGAACTGCTATCACCATTTCCTGACAGTTTCTTGCCGATTCGCTCACAGCCAAAACAATCTTCTTGCATCGATAGAGAATTCGCATCATAAGTGAGTATTCGTATCAGGCGTGAGGAAGCTTCAAGGAAGGTGTGATATTTTATTTTATCTTAGAAAAAGTACTTTAGCATATGGGAGCTTCAAAATGAGCGTGATGTTGTGAAGACCAAGACCTTTTCAAAGACTTCTTTATTTACTTTCTAGGATAGTTGTTGTTAGTTTATTTCCTTTTAATCTAGTCACATGTGTGGCTGCCCTTCATTGTTTTAGAAATAGGGACATTCTTGATTTTATTCCCTTAGTTTAATATGTCAGGGATAATATAGTTTGTTCTGTACACTCCTATAAAAGGAGGCCTTTTGGTAATGAAAAAACAGATCACTTTTGCTATCAAAAATATATTTCGGCCTTGTGCTTGAGTCCAGAGCTGTTTCTCAAATTTTCTTGAGTATTATTCTTATAATTCTCACTTCTACATTCTTACAATTTTAGTTCATAAAATTGTTAAGTCGTAGTCACAGAAACTTGAGTTCTTAGAATAATTCTAAATGTTTCTTTAGAACAGGATTCTAAGGGGATTATTGATATGAATCCTGCATCGAGACGAAGCGGAAGCAGAATTTTGCGAAAACTAAACAAACAACAATCTACCAAATGGGCTCAAAACAGTAACCTTCCTTCACTACAGCAATAATGAACCGCAATAGTCAACCACTAACAGCAACCACCCTTCGCTACAGCAGTAGCAAACAACAATAATCACGACTAAACAGCGACTACCCTTTCGCTACAGCAGTAGCGAACAGCAACAATCACGACTAAACAGCGACTACCCTTTCGCTACAGAAGTAGCGAACAACAACAATCAACAGCTAAACAGTGGCCGGTCGAACGGAAAACAATAGCAACAAAGAATCGCCAACAACTGTACCGAGCAGTGAATTGTGGTCGAATGTGGAGGAAACAGGAATCACGCTCGGTCTCTGGACAACAACTCGATCAAATATGAGTTTTGCGATTTAACGAGATGGAAGCAAGTTCCATGAACAAGAAACTGGATAATACTCTGATGAACAACACCACGAACGACTCCAAAGATTCTGTCCAAATAAGAACAGTTTCCGATTGGACGAACAGAAAAACCATAAAAGATTTTAACGAGTTAGACCTATAACTCTTCAAAGATGATCTCTTCCCAAGACCTATTGAGAATTGATCGGATTATGATTCGAAATAGCGTCGAACAATAATCAAGAATTGGTGTTTGAGACACATCAAACAAATAAAACTCAAAGAGAGCAAAACATCAAGTGTATTCAATGAATTCCCATCGGCCGAGCTATATGATGTATATATAGCCACCAAACCCTAGTAACATAAATAAGGATACTCCCTAAAACGCCCTTAAACAAGTTTGGGCTACTACTGATTAAGGAAAATAACACACAAAGCAACATAGGGATGCACATGTCGCACCCGTTATTAAATAAATAATACCAAATAATGATAAACTACATTATTCCGAGCCTCACCACCAAAGTCACTCCAAGCCTCGTGTCTATCTTCTCGCCTAAGTATGTAGCATGGCCGCTTACGTCGATCATCACCTCGTCTTCTTCCCTTGGACTTGTCAATCCCGTATCATCCCCTCCCCCTTTAAAAGGAATTTTCCTCAATTCTGCAATCCCGTCATCATCAAGATAAGGAGAGAGATCTCCTACATTAAAAGTAGCATGCACCCCATAATCCCCCGGAAGTTCTACCTTGTATGCATTGTCATTCACCTTCGCAACTACTTTAAATGGTCCCTCAACTCGTGGCATCAATTTGTTCTTACGCTTACTCGGAAATCGCTCCTTTCTCAAATGCACCCAAACCAAATCGCCAACTTCGAATAATTTCGGTTTTCTGTGCTTGCTCGACTTTCTTTTGTAAGCTTCGTTTATCTCCTTGATTCGGTTATGTACTTGCTCGTGTAATTTTGCCATTGATGATACGATATCAACTATCCCAATCGAAGAGGAGTCAATAAAAATCGACATCAACGACGATACAAAGTTACACGCACACGCATCATCATACTTGGCGAGAAGAACACGCGAATTGGAGTTACGTTATTAATCGGAACTGGAGTAACGTAAAACATGACGATGAAATCGGTCCAAATCATGGGGAATTCGGCCGATTTAGTCCAAGATGCTTGAAGATTTTATCAAAACTATATCTTGTCCAAAATCTTCTCCCTCCCCACACCTTTGATTTTCGGCCAAAGCATGCCCCTTGGTGAAGACTTTCATCAAGTCTTTTTCTTCATGTCAAAGTCATCAAATAAGTCCAAGATTTGGAAGATCTCCTCCCCCACTCTTTTGGAATTTTCATCCAAAACATCATGAAAGGGACTCATCAAAGTCTTCATATCTTACACAAGATATTGAAGATCTCCTCCTTCCCACACCCTTGAAATTCGGCCGAAACATGCTAAGGAAGGAGACATGTAGTTTCGTTTTTTCTTGTTCTGTATTTCCTTATCTTTTGTATACTACTATATCTAGTAGTTCATATTGTGATTGTAAGCATCTTGAAATTTATAAAACATTGTATTTCTCTTGAAATATACGTTGAACGAGTTCAACAAAACCTTGGTTATTATTTCGACGCGTCTCGAATTTTAACTTGATCAATTCTCAATAGGTCTTGAGGAGAGATTATCTTTATCGAGTTATAGGTCTAATTCGATAAAACACATTCAAATTCATACACTATCCTACCTCACGGCCCAAAACCATATAATTTCGGCCACCACCTTTTATTTTTTTTCGTTACTTTGATACTTGTAAAAGCCGTGATAATCTTCCGTTGTATTTTATACGTTTTACGTACACTTATATACGTAATTCGTATCATAAGTGGTACCAGAGACATTTGTCTCACGGTCCTCGACGTTACTCAAGAAGATGGCATTCACCGATGAAGAAGTAGCCAAATTGCGTGACGTTCTTCGAGGCTTGCCGGAGCCCCGAACCCATGCACGACGAGGATACGACGCCATGCATGCACCACAACATGCGGATGAATTCAGGACAAGCGAACTTTCGGAGTTCGTAGGTGGCACCGATCCCGAGACTTATTTGGAGTGGGAAAGGAAAATTGAACGAATGTTTGAGTTCAAGGATCTCGATGACGAGAAACGATGCAAGTACGCGATTCTCAAACTTGGAAAGGTAGCTTCCCTTTGGTTCGAAAGAATGAAGACACAACGAGTTCGGACCGGTAAGGAAAAGATACGTTCTTGGGATTCTCTAAAAAAGAAACTACGTAATAGATATGTCCCGGCTACACACAAGTTGAGTTTATATCGAAAAATTTCTGACCTCACGCAAGGAAAACTAAGTGTAGAAGAATACATCGAAGAGTTTGAAAACTTATCCTTGATGGGAGAACTTGAAGAGAGCGAAGAATTATGGATGTCCCGTTTCTTATGAGGCTTGAATAGAAACATTGCTAATTCCGTGGAACTCTACCCCTATTCCGACTTTGATACTTTGTGCGGGCTTTGCATAAAGTTGAAAACTCAAAACAAGACAAAATTTTCAAAACCCGAATTCCCACCTAAATTCGGAAATACCAACTTTGGCACGAGTTCTAGCTCGTTTCCAAAAACTGTCACGATAAGTCCATCCGTTACTACCATTACAAAAACTCCTATCACGCCAAAGGAAACAAGCTTATCTAAAGTTTGGTGTTTCAAATGTCAAGGATTTGGACACTATCAAAGTGCTTGTCCAAATCGGAGAATAGTGACGTTACGAGAAGCCATAGCCGTCCGAGAAGAGTTACTAGCCGAAGAAGAAAGAATTGGAGACGTCTTTAACTTGGAAGCCGATGAAGAAGAAGAAGATTGCGAGGCATACGATGCCCCGAATTATCACACAAACCTCGTCATTCGCATGTTACAAATGAAGGCGGCCCCGAGTGACATAGAACAACGAGATCAAATCTTTCACACGAAGTGTCGTGTCAGAGAAAAATGGTGTAGCTTGATCATTGACGGTGGAAGTTGTACAAACGTGGCATCAAGCGAGAGGGTTTCGAAGCTCGGACTAACCACTACGGCTCATCCAAAGCCGTATGCACTCCATTGGCTCGATGATGGAAATAAAGTGAAAGTATCAAGACAAGTGAAGGTCGGACTCACCATGGGTTCGTATGGTGATGATATTATATGCGATGTACTACCGATGGACGCATGTCACATGTTGTTGGGAAGACCTTGGTTATTTGATCGGGACGTACTACATCGAGGGAGGAGCAACGAGTATGAGTTACGTGACAAAGGTAAAAAATTGTTCTTAAACCTATGTCACCTCAAGCTATCCGAACATTGAGTTCAAAAAAAGTCGAAGGACTGAAGCTCACAATGTTTGCAAACGAAAAAGAAGTCGAACACGCCATTGACGATGGCGAACGTGTTTATTTGATGATGATCAAAGAAACCCGAAACCTTGCTACCAAATCACACCACGAAGAAGAGATAGATACACTATTACACGAGTTCTCGGATGTCTTTCCCGAAGACTTGCCGGTGGGATTACCACCTATCCGCGGAATCGAACACCAAATTGATCTTGTACCAGGAGCTCCACTACCAAACAAGGCGGCGTATCGTTGTAATCCCAAAGAAACCAAAGAGCTACAACGTCAAATTGAAGAGCTCATGAGTCATGGCTATGTCCGAGAGAGTTTAAGTCCGTGTGCGGTTACAGTCCTACTTGTACCAAAAAAAGACGGATCATGGCGGATGTGCATTGACAGTAGAGTCGTGAATAACATCACCGTTAAGTATCGGTTCCCCATCCTGAGACTAGACGACATGTTAGACGAGTTGCATGGCTCGGTTATATTTTCAAAAGTTGATTTACGGAGCGGATACCATCAAATTCGCATGCGAGAGGGAGACGAATGGAAGACGGCATTTAAAACAAACAATAGACTTTACGAGTGGGTTGGGATGCCTTTCGGCCTCACTAATGCCCTGAGCACTTTCATGAGATTGATGAACGAGGTTCTTAAACCTTTCTTGGGGAAGTTTGCTGTCGTGTACTTAGACGACATTTTAATCTATAGTCGATCCTTAGAGGAGCATCTTGAACACTTGCGGAACGTGTTTGAAACTCTAAGGAAACAGAAGCTTTATGGAAAGCGGGAAAAGTGTACTTTTCTAGTCGAGAGTCTTGTCTTTCTCGGCTATGTCGTTTCTAAAGAAGGAGTTTCGGTGGATCAAGAGATAATCGCGGCAATCAAGTCTTGGCCGACACCGAAAACTATCACGGAGGTACGATCATTTCATGGCCTCGCTTCTTTTTACCGACGATTCATACGGGACTTTAGTACCATCTCCAGTGTGATCACGGAGTGTCTTAAAAAAGGTACATTTGCATGGAATGAGGCTGCCCAAAAAGCTTTTGAAAAATTAAAGGAAAAGTTATGTGAAGCACCGATTTTAACGTTACCCGATTTTTCACAACCATTTGAGGTGGAATGCGACGCTAGTGGAGTTGGAATCGGAGCAGTACTTATTCAAGGAGGCCGCCCTATCGCCTATTTTTCAGAAAAGTTAAGTGGTGCTCGAGTTAATTATTGTACTTACGACAAAGAGTTCTATGCTATCGTGAGAGCACTAGATCATTGGAGTCACTATTTGCGTTCGAAACATTTCGTGTTACATTCGGATCACGAGTCGTTAAAATACATTAACGGGCAAAACAAGCTAAGTCCAAGACATGCAAAATGGGTGGAGTTTTTGCAATCTTTTCACTTTTCATCCAAGTACAAAGACGGTAAGAGTAATATAGTGGCGGATGCACTATCGAGACGGTATGCCTTACTTTCTATTCTAGATGTTCGTTTGTTGGGGTTCGAGACTTTGAAAAATCATTACATCGACGATTTGGATTTCGGAGAAATTTTCACCCGTTGTAAAACAGGTCCGTACGAAGAATTTATTTTACAGGATGGTTTTCTTTTCAAAGGAAATAAACTATGTGTGCCGAAGCATACGATTCGGGAATTACTAGTTCGGGAGGCGCACGGAGGAGGACTAGCCGGTCATTTCGGTTCGGCTAAAACCGCGGAAGTTCTAAAGGAGCATTTCTTTTGGCCAAAGATGTATGGTGACGTAAGCACAATCGTGAGTAAATGCATCACTTGTCACATGATGAAAAGTTCGTTCAAGGCAAGTACATACATGCCGTTGCCAATACCTTTGCGACCATGGGAGGATGTCTCGATGGATTTTATTGTAGCTTTACCTCGTACTCAACGGGGCAAAGACTCGATCATGGTTGTCGTCGACCGTTTTTCAAAAATGGCTCACTTTATAGCATGTCACAAAACCGATGATGCAAGCAATGTGGCTGACTTATATTTCCGAGAAGTAGTTCGTTTACACGGAGTTCCAAAAACTATCGTGTCCGATCGAGATTCTAAATTCCTGAGCTACTTTTGGAATACTTTATTGAGAAAGGTGGGAACTAAACTTCTATTCAGTACTTCACACCACCCACAAACCGATGGACAAACCGAAGTGACTAATCGAACCTTGGGAGCATTATTGCGAGGATTGGTGAACAAAACACAAAAAGATTGGGACGTTAAACTTGCACATGCGGAATTCGCATACAACCGATCACCCGGTTTCGCCACGGCCCATTCACCTTTTGAAGTAGTGTACGGAATAAATCCACACATACCATTGGATTTGATTCCCTTGCCGAGCGACGAATTGGTTCACAAAGACGCAGAATCAAAACTCAAGTCAATGATGAAGTTACATGAAAAGGTACGAGATCGAATTAAAGAAGTAAATGAAATTTACAAACGGAAGTCGAACAAAAATAAAAAGTCGAGACTATTTGATGTTGGCGACTTAGTTTGGATACATTTGAGGAAAGAACGATTCCCAAACAAACGCAAGAACAAATTAATGCCGAGAGCCGAAGGTCCGTACAAAATTGTGGAAAAAGTGAACGACAACGCTTACAAAGTAGAACTTCCGGGCGAATACGGAGTACACGCAACTTTCAACGTAGGCGATCTCTCGCCTTACCTTGACGACGATGGCATTACGGAATTGAGGTCAATTCCTTTCAAAGAGGGAGGAAATGATACGATATCAACTATCCCAATCGAAGAGGAGTCAATAAAAATCGACATCAACGACGATACAAAGTTACACGCCCACGCATCATCATACTTGGGCGAGAAGAACACGTGAATTGGAGTTACGTTATTAATCGGAACTGGAGTAACGTAAAACATGACGACAAAATCGGTCCAAATCATGGGGAATTCGGCTGATTTAGTCCAAGATGCTTGAAGATTTTATCAAAACTATATCTTGTCCAAAATCTTCTCCCTCCCCACACCTTTGATTTTCGGCCAAAGCATGCCCCTTGGTGAAGACTTTCATCAAGTCTTTTTCTTCATGTCAAAGTCATCAAATAAGTCCAAGATTTGGAAGATCTCCTCCCCCACTCTTTTGGAATTTTCGGCCAAATCATCATGAAAGGGACTCATCAAAGTCTTCATATCTTACACAAGATATTGAAGATCTCCTCCTCCCCACACCCTTGAAATTTGGCCGAAACATGCTAAGGAAGGAGACATGTAGTTTCGTTTTTTCTTGTTCTTTATTTACTTATCTTTTGTATACTACTATATATAGTAGTTCATATTGTGATTGTAAGCATCTTGAAATTTATAAAACATTGTATTTCTCTTAAAATATACGTTGAACGAGTTCAACAAAACCTTGGTTATTATTTCGACGCGTCTCGAATTTTAACTTGATCAATTCTCAATAGGTCTTGAGGAGAGATTATCTTTATCGAGTTATAGGTCTAATTCGATAAAACACATTCAAATCCATACACTATCCTACCTCACGGCCAAAAACCATATAATTTCGGCCACCACCTTTTATTTTTTTTCGTTACTTTGATACTTGTAAAAGCCGTGATAATCTTCCGTTGTATTTTATACGTTTTACGTACACATATATACGTAATTCATATCAATTGACTTCAGCTTCGACTCCGCACCCTTATGCACCAACTCGTCGCTCGGTAATGGAATTAGATCTAACGGCATATAAGGATTAAGCCCGTAAACTACTTCAAATGGAGAGTGTGCCGTGGCATGAGTAGGAGAGCGATTATAAGCAAACTCCGCATGTGCGAGCTTCAAATCCCAATCCTTTTGTGTCTTGCTCACAAGACCACGTAATAAAGTGCCCAAGGTTCGATTGGTTACCTCGGTTTGGCCATCGGTTTGAGGATGATGCGAAGTACTAAACAAAAGCTTGGTTCCCACCTTTCTCCACAATGTGTTCCAAAAGTAGCTAAGAAACTTCGAGTCCCGGTCCGAAACAATAGTCTTCGGAACTCCATGTAAACGTATAACCTCTCGGAAATACAAGTCAGCAACATTACTCGCATCATCGGTTTTGTGACAAGCAACAAAATGAGCCATCTTCGAAAAACGATCGACAACAACCATAATCGCATCCTTACCTCGTTGGGTTCGAGGCAAAGCAACAATTAAATCTATCGAGACATCTTCCCACGGCCTTTCCGGAATCGGTAGAGGCATATACTCGCCCGGTTTGAATGAGCTCTTTGCCATTTGACATGTTACACACTTGCCAACGATGTTAGCCACGTCCCCTTGCATCTTCGGCCAATAAAAATGTTCCTCGAGCACCCCCATGGTCTTAGCCGTGCCAAAGTGACCAGCCAAGCCCCCTTCAGGAGCTTCGTGAGCCAACAACTCCCGAACGACATGCTTGGGCAAGCAATGCCGATTTTCTTTAAAGAGAAACCCCTCCAGTATCACAAACTCCCCAAACGAACCAGATTTACAACGGTCAAAAATCTCCCCAAAATCAGCATCGTCAACATAATAATCTTTCAACGTTTCGAACCTCAACAAACGAACATCAAGGGTAGATATTAAAGCATACCTCCTAGACAGCGCATCAGCAACCACATTGCTCTTACTGTCCTTATACTTCGATGAAAAGTGAAACGATTGTAAGAACTCCACCCACTTAACATTTCTCGGACCCAACTTCTGCTGTCCATTAATATACTTCAAAGATTCATGGTCCGTAAAATGTTTCGGCCGAAGGTAATGACTCCAATGATCAAGAGCTCTCACTATGGCATAGAACTTGATACGAATTCTTACTTGTGATGCGAATTCTCTATCAGTACAGTGGGAGGCTATTTTGACGAGTGGAAGCTATCGACAAGGAACTGTCAGGAACTGATAACAACAGTTCGCTACAGCAATAAGACTGGCTAGTGGTATGCGCCACGCGATAGGAAATGATGATAGTAGCTCGATACAGCAACAAGACAGGAACTAGCCGAATGGAAATGACTTGAGACAGGCAACCTCCAAATCATGCACTCAAACAAAGAAACTTCGGTCGGATGTTAATGAAAACAGGAAACAAGTTCAAACGATCGAACAACACTTGATGCGAAAATCTCGAACAAGTATAACCCTGTATCGAAAACAAGAGGAATATCGAAACAGGACAAAAATAATTGTTTTATCGAATTAGACCTATAATTCGATAAAGTGATTTCTCCTCAAGACCTATTGAGAATCAATCAGATTAAGATTCGAAAACGCGTCGAATAATAATCAAAGTTTTGAAGGAAACTCGTCCAACACTTAAACAATACACAAGGTATGTTGTTTTATCATTCAAAATCAATCCCCTTCATTAAAACTCCATCGCCACTATTTATAGGCAAAAATGGCCTGACAAGATAATCTAAACTATTACAAGCTGGTCTTAAAATAAGGAAAAGAAAATACAAGGTTCCCCACGTCACTTGCAAACAATAGTAAAATCTGGGCTTTGTATCCAAGGTGATAGCCGCCTTTTACCACGCATACTGCCAAGAATTCTGCTGCCTTTATAATAAAGAAAGTGCTGAAATTCTTTTATTGTTTAATACTTGGACCCCTTCCCCAAGATGCAAGTTGTTTATGCTTAAGTTACTCGAAGTTCGATTATCAAGGAAACTCCGGGTCTCGTATCCGTTTTCTCGCCCAAGTATGTTGGAGTATGGTCGAGGTGTTTTACGTCAATCCTTACTTCGTCTTCTTCGCTTGGACTAGTCGGTTTCGTATCATTCCCTCCTTTCAAAGGAATTGTCCTCAATTCTGCAATCCCATTGCCGTCGAGATAAGGAGATATATCACCTATGTTGAAAGTAGCATGCACTCCATAATCACCCTGAAGTTCTAACTTGTAAGCATTGTCGTTTACCTTCGCAACTATTTTAAATGGTCCCTCAGCTCGTGGCATTAACTTGTTCTTACGCTTACTCGGGAATCATTCTTTAGTCAAATGCACCCAAACTAAATCTCCAACCTCGAATAATCTCGGTTTTCTTTGCTTGTTCGACTTCCTTTTGTACGTCTCGTTTATCTCCTTGATTCGTTCACGCACCTGTTCGTGTAATTTCATCATTGATTTCAGTTTTGACTCTGCATCCTTATGCACCAATTCGTCACTTGGTAATGGAATTAGATCTAGCGGTATGCAAGGATTCAGCCCGTAAACTACTTCAAATGGAGAGTGCGCCGTGGCATGAGTAGGAGAATGATTATAAGCAAACTCCGCATGTGCTAGTTTTAGATCCTAGTCCTTTTGTGTTTTGCTTACCAAGCCTCGCAACAGTGTTCCCAGGGTTCGATTAGTCACTTCATTTTGTCCGTCGGTTTGAGGGTGGTGTGAAGTGCTAAACAAGAGTTTTTTTCCCACCTTCCTCCATAGGGTGTTCCAAAAGTAGCTGAGAATTTGGAGTCTCGATCGGAAACAATAGTCTTCGGAATCCCATGTAAACGTACCACCTCTCGAAAATATTAGTCGGCCACATTGCTTGCATCATTTGTCTTGTGGCACGCTACAAAATGAGCCATTTTCGAAAAACAATCTACGACTACCATAATCGCATCCCTCCCTCGTTGAGTACGGGGTAAAGCCACAATAAAATCCATCGAGACATCTTCCCATGGACTCTCCGGAATCGGTAAAGATATGTATATTCCTGGTTTGAACGAACTCTTCGCAACATGGCATGTCACACACTTACTAATTATGTTACTAACATCCCCCTGCATCTTTGGCTAATAAAAATGTTCCTTCAGCACATTTAATGTTTTAGCCGAACCAAAGTGGCCATTATAGCCCATTCTGAGTACAAAAGGCTCGAATCTAATCAATAAACCCGAGTTTTCATAGAGTTCCAACTCGAATGCATGTAACGTGGTCTTATCTCTTATTAAGAAGACTTAATCAAGAAGCAAATGTTTAATTGGAGATATTATAGCAAATCCTTACTACAACAAATTAATCAAGAAAGAGCATCTCCTCAACAATACAAAATAAAAGAGGGGACATGGGATCACCTTGTCGAACCCCTTGACTGTACGCAAAGTAACCCGTAGGAGCGCCATTTATAAGAATGGAAAGCTTCACTGAGTGAAGAATGGTGGAAACCCAAGCAACAAATTGGTCGTGAAAACCAAAACTGTGAAGAACATCCAATAAGAACTCCCAGGTGAGAGTGTCAAAAGCTTTACGAATGTCAATTTTAATAACCATGTTACCGCCGAACGCACGGCGATTCAAACAATTAACGCATTCCGAAGATATAGATATACAATCGTGGATGCGCCGACCCGGAATAAAGCCAAACTGATGGGGACTGATGATCTCATGAATAAAACTAGAAAGTCTGGCTGTTAGGATTTTAGTAATAATCTTGAAGATAAAGTTACTTAAGACAATAGGCCGGAATTACTCAATAGAGATGGCCCCTTAGACTTTAGGAATGAGAGCTACTAATCTAGAGTTAAGACCGTCAGAAGATCACCCTCAATGAAAAATTGCCGAATAGCCGCCACAATATTGGTACCAATGACCTCCCAAGAGAATTGATAAAGTAATCGAGTAAAGCCGTCAGGCCCAGGGGCACTGTGAGGCTCCATATCGAATACTGTAGAACGAATTTCCTTGGAATGGGGAATAGCGGTAAGGATGGAGTTATGCTGATGAGAAACCTTAGGAAGACAGAAACCAGTGGGCCAGTTAGTAGCAATCTGGTGGCCTTCGAAAAGGTGCTGATAAAAATTCACAATGTGGTTCGATATGGTAGGCGGATCACGACAAAGATCACCGTCAATAAGGAGAGAAGAGAGCCGAAGACGATTATTCCTCATCTTAACTGTCCTATGGAAAAAGGCAGTATTCTGATCACCATACTTAAGCCCGTTAGTCCTACTCCTTTGTTGGAAGAAAAGACTCTCTTTATTAAGGATGTCGTTCAAGGCCGCAGTTGTTTCGACCTCCTGACAGAAGAGCTCGTCGGTATACCCATCTGCATCAATGAGAGACTGAATCTCACCAAGTTGATTCAAAAGCTGACTTTTTTTAGTGAAAATATCACCAAAAGATGAAAAATTCCAATGCGTGAGGGTACGACGCAGTCTTTTAAGCTTGTACAAAACCAAGTCCCAAGGAGACCGGTTCCCACAATTAAGATTCCAACAGTAGTCCACATACGCTGAAAATGGAAAGGTCTGGGAGAAGAAGTATTACCCAAAGTGGAGGTGAGCTAGATCGGGTGGTGATTAGAGCAGGTCCTAGGGAAAACATGATATTTCAAGGAAATCCAGTGATTGATAAAATTGGGGGTGGCAAAAAACCGATCAATGCGGGTATCAACATGAGAATCATCGTGAAATCTGCCTCTCCAGGTAAATCGATGACCAGTAAAAGGGATGCCGACAAGCAAGGCCTCATCAATAAATTGACTGAACTCCCGACAAGAGGTAGCGTTGGGAACATGAAGACTGCAACGGTTATGTGCCCTAATGACGGCATTAAAATCTCTGAAAACTAAAAGATTAGGGTGAAGGAAGCTCAGGATATCCTCCCAAAGATTCCTGCAACCAATATAGTTACGAGCACCATGTACAACGGATGCCCGAAAGTCCCATCCATTAAAAGAGATGTCCATGATGATAACCTGATCAGAGACATGGATGACTTGGCAATTAGATATGTTGAGGGATCCGAGCACCCAAATTTCGGAGTCCCGATTCCCTCGCTGATTCTCGGCTAGAAGAGAAAGACCACCCGAACGCCAGAGAGAAAGATCGGAACGAGCAAAAGAAGTGAATGGCTCGATGATACAAAGAATATCCGGCTTACAAACTGTGATATAGTGACGAAGCTGGTCCCTAGCAACCCGCTTCCTGATCCCCTTGATATTCCAGGGAAGGATATTCATTTAGAAACGGCAGTTATCCGTGCTTCAGGCGGATTATTTTGCTGATCCTCTTCCTCAGAAGAATTTTGCCAAGGTTTAGAAGCGGCCAAATTAAGATTTTTCGCTGCCGTGGAGTTTGCAGGGAGTAATTGCACTGTCTTTGGGAATTTAACATCCCTTTTGGCTTGTTTTAGCAGAGCGTGAGCTTTTTTTGAGGAAATAAGAGGACAAATAACAATAGATTTTCCTGCCTTAGCAGTAATGGTATGGCTCTTATCTTTGTCATGGTCAGCAGACACAATAGGGGGCCCAACCGTGTCAGTCGGTTGCTCATGACGAGAGGATGAAGAAGGGTCAGGCAAGATCGTGCCCTTGGAAGACACTTACGTGTTGTTATTATCAGGCCGGAAGACGTTAGTGGTAAGGGATAACATGTTATTGTTGGTATGTTCAACGGAGAACTCAGAAGTGGGGACAGTGGTATCATTTTGCTATATTGAAGGCTCGAAAACCATCAAGGCGAGCTGATTGTGATCATGAATGGAATCACCTTCTGTTGTTTCAACATCAAGCACATTGAAGCGGTTATTGTTGTTTGGATTATTGACCCTAACAGTAGGGGTAGGGGATGGTTTCCGTACATGTTTGGATTGACGATTCTGGCGGTCGCTAGGACCCGTAGAGTTGGAGTTCAGAGCCAATTTTTTGCTTCTACAGGAATTGTTGGAGTGACCAATGATTGAGCAATGAGTGCAAAACTCTGGAATTTTTTCGTAGCTAATACAAGGGAAAACACAATGACCCGAACATTCAACCATGACATTGTTGTGAACATGGTCTTCCAAGTCAATTTCAATTAGGACCCGAACAAAATGACCTACCTCCCCATTCAGAGAACGTTCATAAATTTTCAAAGGGTTGCCAAGAGTCTTAGCAATAGTAAAAATAAGTTGAGGGTGCCAGTATTCAATCGGCAACTCATAGATTCGGATCCAAACTTGTGCTTTAGAAGTAGCAATTTTATAAGGGTTGAAATCCGAAACCCAAGTGGATAAACGAAAATATCCGGAGACCAAGTTCCAAGAGGTTTTGCTAAAAACACGATGTTTATCTTCCGAATTATTGAATTGAATGTTAAAGTATCCTTTTCCCAGAGGTATTAATTTCCAGGACGTGGAGATAGACCAAGCATTTTGCAACTCAGCCTTCAGTTGATCAACAGAGTAAGGCTTAGAGTTTTTCTGTTGCAACAACCGACCATTTAAGGAATTTTGAAGGTATTTAACTCTTTCAGAGTAAATTTTTTCATCCAAGGAAATAGATATAAAGTCCCCTTTGCGCACCGGATCACAGTAGTTACGATAAATATCATCTGAGAAATGAATATCTTTCCTCGAGTTAGAGAGATTACCTGTCAGAGCTTCCTTGAAAGATAGAGGAGAGGGACCCGTAGTTTTTCCCAAACCTGGGTCGTCTTGATTGAGGGAACCGAGCTGGTGGGCCGAATTCTGGAGCAGCGCCGAAGTCGGGAATGATGGAGAGGCCGAAGGCGTCTCCAAATAGGAAATGCTGGAAAGAGAAGACATCATATGTTGAAAGCATGACATGAGGACTTCCGTAGAAATCATTATCGGAATCGCCGCAGGGTGAACAAAGTCTGGTTGGTGCCCATTCGCCGGCAGCGACCGGCCATCATCGGCTATGACAGAAGGAGCAAAACTGCTGGAGAGCGGCTCCCAAGAACCGCCTAAGAAAGACCCGCCGGAAAATCTCGCCGGAATCTGAGGTGGCCGGAACCTGGTCGAAATTGCAAGCAATGGAAGCGGCTCGACAAGAGGAATCCAATGGAGGTGGTGGCCAAGAGTTTGCACCGTGGACGTGGCCGGAAAATGCAAACGAAGTTCGGCGAAAATCTAGTTTCCAGTCGGAATTTGCAACCTAGATTTGCACAGGTAAACGTGGTCCGAATTGAGTGAAATTTGGAGGGGACAATCATCTCGAAGAGGCGAACAATCGGCCGTGGTCCAATGATGGAGGGGATGTCTCACGCGCCCGCACGCGCCGCCGGGCCGGGAGCTGCAAAACTGCACACTAAGTGTGTGAAAATCGCAAGTAGTAGGGAACTTTGGGGAATTTTCTTTTGAATTCCAGAGCACTTAGCTTATTTGAGTAACATATCCGAGTTGTACTTCCGGGAGGTGGTACGTTTTACATGGAATTCCTAAAACTATTGTTTCGGATCGGAATTCCAAATTTCTTAGCTACTTTTGGAACACGTTGTAGATAAAGGTGGGAACCGAAGTTTTATTTAGTAGTTCGCATCATCCTCAAACCGACGGACAAACCGAGATGACTATCGAACTTTGGGTACTTTGTTACGTGGCCTTGTAAGCAAAACACAAAAAGATTGGGATTTAAAACTTGCACATGCGGAATTTGCATACAACCGATCCCCTACTCATGCCACGGCTCACTCACCTTTTGAAGTCGTTTATGGGTTGAATCTGTACATTCCATTGGATTTAATTCCCTTGCTGAGTGATGAGATAGTACACAAAGATGCGGATTCAAACTTAAGTCCATGATAAGGTTGCATGAATAGGTGTGTGATCGAATTAAAGAGATAAATGATGCTTACAAACGGAAGTCTAACAAACAAAGAAAACTGAGGCAATTTGAAGTTAACGATTTGGTTTGGGTACATTTGAGGAAGGAATGATTTCCGCGAGCCGATGGGCCTTTCAAGGTAATTGCCAAAATAAACGATAATGCATATAAAGTAGAACTTCCGGGTGACTATGGAGTACATGCTACTTTTAATGTAGGTGATCTATCTCCATATCTCGATGACGATGGAATTGCGGAATTGAGGACAATTCCTTTTAAAGGAGGGAATGATACGAGATCGACTATTACAAGTGAAGAAGACGATGTAAGAATCGACGTAAGCAACTTTGAAAAACGCCATACAACTACGTACTTGGGCGAGAAAACGGATACAAGGATTGGAATCACTTTGGTAATCGGACTCAGAATAACTTAGATTAGATGCATCATGATTGGTCCAAGTTGGTGAAGATCTCGTCCGATCTTGTCCAAGATGATGAAGATTTCATCCCATTTCTTTTTATTAAAGTGATGCATGATATCTCAAAAATATCATGTGAAGAAGATTTCACCTACCCTTTGTCCCCTTGACTGACCGGGGCCCCCTTTGGCATGGAGTATGCCAGCTGTTTTGTTGTCCTTTTTTTTTCTCTTTTTGAAGATCATGTGATCTTACCTTTAGAATATTTTAATTAGTAGTCATATTTGAAATGTATTTGGGCATCTTGAATAATATACATTGTATCACTCTTTTGAGTTATATTTGTTTGACGTGTTCAATCAAAATTCTTGATTATTATTCGACGCATTTTCGAATTTTAATTCGATCGATTCTCAATAGGTCTTGAGAAGAAATCACTTTATCCAATTATAGGTCTAATTTGATAAACACCTTGTTCCTGTCCTATTTCGGTGGAATCGTTCTATTTTCGGACGATCCTTACTTTTTATTCCATACTTCGAATTATTGTTCGTGTTCCCTGTTCGCAAAGACACTTCTCTTGTTTTCGATATAGGGTTATACCTGATCAGGAGTTCGCATCAGTTGCTGTTCGTTGTCCAAAGCTTATTTCCTATTTTCCGTTGCATCTGATCTTGCTGTTTCGATTGCTGCTGTTTGGAGTTGGTTGTTCCTGTTTGTTTTCATTCGGCAAGTCCCTGTCTTGTGCGCGTTACTGCTAACAACGAGTTCCTTGATACGAAATTGACTAGTCTGAATGAAGAAAATGAAGTAAGGATCGACGTAAAAGGCCTTACAACGCGCCATGCATCTGCGGCTACATTTTTAGGTGAGAAAACGGACACAAAACGAGAAGGACCATGTGATACGAATTCTTACTTGTGATGCAAATTCTCTATCGGTACAGCGGGAGGCTGTTTTGATCAGCGGAAGTTATCGACAAGGAACTGTCAGGAACTGATAACAACAGTTCGCTACAGCAATAAGACTGGGTAGTGGTATATTCCACGCGACAGGAAATGATGACAGTAGCTCGATACAGCAACAAGACAGGAACTGGCCGAATGGAAATGACTCGAGACACGCAACCTCCAAACAGCGGCACTCGAAACAGCAAACTTCGGTTGGATGTTAATGAAAATAGGAAACAAGTTCGAACGATCGAACAACACTTGTTGCGAAAATCTCGAACAAGTATAACCCTGTATCGAAAACCAGAGGAATATCGAAACAGGACAGAAACAGTTGTTTTATCGAATTAGACCTATAATTCGATAAAGTGATTTCTCCTCAAGACCTATTGAGAATCAATCAGATTAAGATTCGAAAATGCATCGAATAATAATCAAAGTTTTGAAGGAAACTCGTCCAACACTTAAACAATACACAAGGTATGTTGTTTTATCATTCAAAATCAATCTGCGCACCACCACTCCATCAACCCTATTTATAGGCAAAAGTAGCCTGACAAGATAATCTAAACTAATTCAATCTGATCTTTAAAATAAGAAAAAGAAAATACAAGGTTCCCCATGTCACTGGCAAACAAAAGTAAAAGATGGGTTTTGTCTTCAAGGTGATAGCCGCCCTTCATGCTGCCGAGAATCCTGCTACTTTTATAATAAAGAAAGTGCTAAAGTTCTTTTTTATTCTTTTGCCTTCACTACTTGGAACCCTTCCCCAAGGTGCAAGTTGCTTATGCTTGATTTACTCCAAGCCCGATTATCAAGGTAACTCCAGGACTCGTATCTGTTTTCTCGCCTAAGTACGTTAGAGTATGGTCGAGATGTTTTACGTCAATCCTTACTTCGTCTTCTTCGCTTGGAGTAGTCGGTTTCGTATCACCATGGTGCCAGGCCTCGGCCGTGTCATATGACACGACCCGTGCCGTACTGTCCCGGACAAGCAAAAGTCATTGTCGGCCAGACCTAACCGTGCTAGGCGACACGGTCGAGTCCTACTCGTCCAGAACTACCGGAACTTCTGCCCGTCCAACCCGATCGTGCTAGGCGACACGGTCGAGTCCTACTCGCCCAGAAACATCAAAACCTGTTGCCGCCCGGCCCGACCGTGTCAGACGAACACGGTCGAGTCCTGCCGAACATGTTGCGTCCGCACATGCAGCCGCGACCGTGTCAATCGACACGGCCCGTGTCCGGCAGCCAGCCCCTCTTATTTTATACACTTTTGTGTATTGTTTGTCTTCCCTTTTTCTTTCTTTTTCTTCCTAAAGATTGTGTTCCCCCTCCTTTTGATTTACTTTGTTTTATTTTGATTTTATGTTCCCCTCTTTATTTTATCTTGATTTTCCAAGATCATGTGATCTTATTTTTATTCTTTCTTTATTTCATTTGAGGAGACTACAAGATATAAGTAGTCATGTTGTATCTTGTAATTAGAAGAATTGAATGTTGAAGTAAAAAGATTACACTTTGTGTTTTCATCCTTGGTGAATGATTTTCATCGAACTTTGATTTTATTCGATGCGTTTTCGAGTATTAATCCGATCGATTCTCAATAGGTCTTGAGAAGAAATCATCTTATCGAATTATAGGTCTAATTCGATAAACCTTTGTTCTTGATCGTTCAAGTCTTCTTGATCGATATCATCACTTTATCCAATATTACACCCATAAAACTACATCCGAAATACACTAGTCATAAAAGACATCCGCTACGATATATTTATACACACTCCGATCGATACATATTCATCTTTCCAAGCGAATTTATATCATAAGTGGTATCGGAGCATCAAGGTCATCTCCTTGGCGATTTTATCAACGATATCTTGTTAAAGAAATATCTCTTGAAGACACACCTGAATTTCTTAATTCAGTTGAGGTTCTTGATCTTTGAAAAAAATGGAGTTCAACGATATTGATTTCTTGGCTAAATTCCGCAGCATACCGGAGTTTCACGGATATAGTAATCCAGATGCGTGCATAGATTGGCTCCATGCTTGTGAGGAGCACTCGGACTTCAAGGCTTCCCCGATCAACCGCCGCGTTTCGCTGGTGGCAAAGCGCCTCCGCGGTAGCGCCGCCATCTGGTGGCAAAAACTGAAACAATCCCGTTCACAACAACGTAAGCCAAAAATCAGAGATTGGCAAAAATTCAGAAAATATTTCAATCGATGGTTCAAATCTACATCATACTACCACTCGTTGTTTCCCCACCACCAGATCTTCGACGCCCCACCGCCGACATTCGATCTAAGGTTTTTCCCCATCAAGGAAGTCCCAGCAGAGTCCTTTTTTGATGAAGAGGATGTCCCTACTGTCATGTTTAATGAAGTAGACGAGACAGAGGAACGGCGCAATACAATGAAGAAGATGAGTTGAGTCATGTTTCCCTAATTGACGAACTTGGATCTTGCTATTATGAGCATGGGCCAATTAGTTGTGTTGGCCAAATTGACCAAAACAGAATTGATGGACCGAATGAATTATGGTCAGAAGAATATTTAACACAAGTCGGGCCTTTTAAAGATGTGGAAGACAAAATTGAGCTTGGTAGTAAAATTGGTCGGTTAGAAGAAAACCACAATTTTGAGCCTAATTTTTATATCGACTCAGTTTCTGGTGATGGACTTATTGTCTTGGATAATTACCGGATTGGGCTTAATGGATTAATTTTCGATGGGCCATTATTTGGGGAGCCCAATAATGTTAAAATGGAGAGTGGACCAGATTATGATGAACCACTAGTATTTGATGAGGAGCCGGTTGATAAAGAGCGACCTATGATTACTATCGCGCTTCACATTTCAGATGTCCAGTTAAATGATGATTCATATCGTGATATCGGTATTACCTCATAGAATAATTATTATTATTTTATTAATAATTATAGTTATTTTGTTGGTGATTCTATAAAACCCCTACTACCTACCGTCTCAAGATTTTGGGCCATGTACGCACTGCGGATATTTTCGAGATCAAGTACTTAGATGCTTTAGTTATTTATCTTGATGACGAAGGGATTTTGGAATTGAGGACAAGTCTTTTTAAAGAGGGAGGGAATGATACGAAATTGACTAGTCCGAATGAAGAAGACGAAGTGAGGATCGACGTAAAAGGCCTTACAACACGCCATGCACGTGCGACTACATTTTTAGGCGAGAAAACGGACACAAAACGAGAAGGACCATGGTGCCAGGTCTCGTCCGTGTCATATGACACGACCCGTGTCATGCTGTGCCGGAAAATGCCGAAGGACTGCCGATCGAACTCGGTCGTGTCATCCGACACGGCCTGTGCCGCACTGTCCTGGACAAGCAAAAGTCATTGTCGGCCAGACCCAACCGTGCCAGGCGACACGGTCGAATCCTACTCGTCCAGAACTGCCGGAATGTCTGCCCGTCCAACCCGACCGTGCCAGGCGACACGGTCGAGTCCTATCGCCCAGAAACATCAAAACCTGCTGCCGCCCAGCCTGACCGTGTCAGACGAACACGGTCGAGTCCTGTCGAACATTTTGCGTCCGCACATGCAGCCGCGGCCGTGTCCGGCAGCCAGCCCCTCTTATTTTATACACTTTTGTGTATTGTTTGTCTTCCTTTTTTCTTTCTTTTTCTTCCTAAAGATTGTGTTCCCCCTCCTTTTGATTTACTTTGTTTTATTTTGATTTTATGTTCCCCTTTTTATTTTATCTTGATTTTCCAAGATCATGTGATCTTATTTTTGTTCTTTCTTTATTTCATTTGAGGAGACTACAAGCTATAAGTAGTCATGTTGTATCTTGTAATTAGGAGAATTGAATGTTGAAGTAAAAGATTTGTAGTCCCCTTTACATTAAATTCATCTACATGACGCGGTGAATGTGCATCATATCCTCCTCTTCTAGCTTGAAAACGTGGTTCTTGTAAGTTGTGTAGTGCCTCACGGAGTTTCTCCATGAAATCAACGTCGGAAAAATCCATGATAAGGTAGCTTTAACAAGAAAATCGCCAAGAAAATTTCGACAAAGAAATAACCTTGGGCTCCGATGCCACTAATGATACGAATTACATATAAGGATGGACGTAAATTCGCATGTACTGCAGCGGATATATTTTTGATCCTTACAACACTCGAGTATATGTAACGCTCGTTAGAAAATAACCGAAAGTAGGGCAATTCAGCTTATGTAAACAAAAACAATATGAAAGTGATTTATCAAACTAGACCTATAGTTTGATAAGGTAATCTTTCCTCAAGACCTATTGAGAATCGATTAAATTACTGGGCAATTCGGTTTACATGAACAAGAACAATATGAATGATTTATCAAACTAGACCTATAGTTTGATAAGATAATCTTTTCTCAAGACCTATTGAGAATCGATTCGATTAAAACTCGAAAACGCGTCGAATTATAACCATGTTTCGATGAAAAGCATTCACCAAGAAAACACAAGTGTAATCTTATTTCTTCAACATACAATATCCATAATGAAAGCATCAACAAGACTACTTATAGCATGGTAGTGTTCTTAGCAACTAAGGAATCAAACAAGATCACATGATCTTGAAATGAAAAACAAAACACAAGATAAAATACAAGGGAATCAAATCAAAGGGAGGGGGAATCACACAACAAAATGAATATAAGACACCCCACATAACATGCAAGTCTAATCATGACATGTGAGGGGAGGAAAAACAACAAAAAATAAAAAAATCAGCAATAATGGCATTTCTTTGATGCCGGACACGGCCGTGCCGATCGGCACGTCGGCCGCGCGCGCATCTGGCCGGCAGTGTCTCGACCGTGTCGCCTGGCTCGGTCGGTTTGGTCGGACAGCGGGAATTTTACTATCCGGAAGAGTGTGACTCGGCCGTGTAGCCTGGCACGGTCGGGTTGTGTCGGCACGGGCCATGTCGGACGACACGGTCGGGTTCGGTCGGCAGTGAGATTTCATTATCCAGGACACC
Organism: Orobanche coerulescens; assembly: GCA_033398695.1. Taxonomy (NCBI): domain Eukaryota; kingdom Viridiplantae; phylum Streptophyta; class Magnoliopsida; order Lamiales; family Orobanchaceae; genus Orobanche; species Orobanche coerulescens. Next base: position 78,477,829 of record CM065818.1, on the reverse strand, counting down.
TCGGCACGGGCCGTGTCGGATGACACGGCCGGATTCGCAGCGGTGATCGGCCGCCCAGCAGTGCTGATCGGCCGGCCCGGCAGTGGTGGTCGGCTGATCGGCCATTCCGGCGTGTGGTGAATTTTCCGGCCGGTGGTGATTTTTCCGGCAGTTCGTCCATTTTCCGGCCGATTGTCGACCTTCCGGCATAGCATGACACGGGCCGTGTTATATGACACGGCTGAGAACGAGACTCCACGTCTTATGTCCGTTTTCCCGCCTAAATACGGAGTAATATGTGGATGGCGTGTTGTAAGGTCATTTACGTCGATCCTTACTTTGTCTTCTGCATTTGACACGATTGATTCTGTATCATCCCCTCCTTCTTTAAAAGGAATTGTCCTCAATTCCGGACTTCCATCGTCATCAAGATAATTAATTAAAACCTCTACGTATTTGATCTCGAAAATGTCCGCAGTGCGTACATGGCCCAAAATCTTGAGACGATAGGTAGTGGGGCCCCCTCGAGAATCACCAATCAAATAACTATCATTATTAATAAAATAATAATAATTACTTTGCCCGGTAATACCGATATCATGACATGAACGGAAATCGGAAATGGGACACACGGTTAATTTCAAATCGGGTTCATCCTCCAGAATTGGAAACACTGATAATTCCACATCGGGTTCACCATCAAGAATGGGAACAAAAGGATTTATTACGGATTCCTCTTCATAAACTGGTTCCTCATCAAATCTTTGGCGGTCCGTCATAATCGACCAACTCTCGTTTCAATATTGTTGGGCTCCTCCAATAATAGCCCATCACAAAATAATTTACTTTCCTCAATTTGGTAATCATTCAAGACAATAAGTCCATTACGAGAAACCTCGTTGTTATAAAAATTTGGCCCAAAGATGTCGTTTTCTTTTGACCGGCCAATCTCAGTACCAAGTTCAATTTCCCTCTCACTAGAAAACATGGTTAGATTTGGTTTCTCACCTCGGTTAGGGATCATAGATTGAAGTGACATTGGTTTCAACACGATCCTCTTGTCCTTATCCCATAACTCGTACTCGTTACTTCTTCCTCGATGTAAAACATCTCTATCGAACAGCCATGGTCGTCCCAAGAGTACATGGCATGCATCCATCGGGAGTACATCGCATAATATGTTGTCGATGTACGAACCCATGGTCAAACCGACCCGTACTTGTTTTGAGACTTTCACTTTACTCCCGTCATCGAGCCATTGTAATGCGTATGGTTTTGGGTGAGTAGTAGTGATGAGTCCGAGTTTCGTCACCATCTCCCTTGACGCTACGTTGGTACAACTTCCTCCATCGATGATCACACTACACCATTTGTTCCCGACTTGGCACTTGGTGTGAAAAATTTGATCCCGTTGTTCCGAATCATTTGAAATGGGTTTGACTTGTAAAGTACGAAGAACCAATGTTGTATCATAGTTTGGAGCCTCGTAAGTTTCACATTCTTCTCCCTCGTCTTCCTCCACATTGGAATCACCTAGTCTTTCTCCTTCGTCCTCGACTAGCAACTCATCTCGTATCGTGATGGCTTCTCTTAGCGTCACGACTCGTTTGTTAGGACAAGTATTTTGATAGTGACCGAATCCTTGGCATTTAAAACACCTTACTTTGGTTAGGCTTGTTTCCTTCGGTACGCCGGGGGCTTTAGAAACGGTAGTAGAGATAGGAGTTGGTAACTTGAACCGGTACTTGGATCCTCGAACTTTGATGTAAATTCGGTTTTGGCAAACTTCACTTTGTTTTGAGCTTCTATCTTTATGCATAGTCCGCATAAAGTGTCAAAATCTCCGTATGGGTATAATTCCACCGTATTTGACATGTTTCGGTTTAGACCACGTAAGAAACGTGACATTCGTTGTTCTTCATTTTCTTCAAGTTCTCCCATTAAGGCCAAGCCTTCAAATTCTTCGATATATTCTTCCACACTTAGTTTCCCTTGTACGAACTCCGCAATTTTTCGGTATAAGGTTAACCGATGTGATGCCGGGACATACCTTTTACATAATTTTTTCTTCAAAGAATCCCAAGAACGGATTTTCTCTTTTCCCGCACGAGCTCGTTGTGTTTTCATACCCTCGAACCATAAGGAAGCGCCCTTCCTTAACTTGAGAATTGCATATTTGCAACGTTTCTCATCGTTAAGGTGCTTGAAGTCGAACATACGTTCAATCTTCCTCTCCCATTCCAAGTAAACTTCGGGATTAGTACCTCCGACAAATACCGGAAGTTCATTAACTTTAAATTCATCCACATGACGCGGTGAATGTGCATCATATCCTCCTCTTCTTGCTTGAAAATGTGGTTCTTGCATGTTGTGTAGTGCTTCACGTAGTTTCTCCATGAAATCGTCGGAAAAATCCATGATAAGATATTTTTGATAAGAAAATCGCCAATAGAGATTCGCCAAGGAAGTAACCTTGGGCTCCGATGCCACTAATGATACGAATTACGTATTAAGATGAACGTAAATTTGCCGGAAAATGCAGCGGATATATTTTGTTACCTCACAACACTCGTATATGTGTAACACTCGTAAGATATAACCGAAAGTAGGGCAATTCGGCTTACATGAACAAAAACAATATGAATGATTTATCAAACTAGACCTATAGTTTGATAAGATAATCTTTTCTCAAGACCTATTGAGAATCGATTCGATTAAAACTCGAAAACGCGTCGAATTATAACCAAGGTTTCGATGAAAAGCATTCACCAAGAAAACACAAGTGTAATCTTATTTCTTCAACATACAATATCCATAATGAAAGCATCAACAAGACTACTTATAGCATGGTAGTCTTCTTAGCAACTAAGGAATCAAACAAGATCACATGATCTTGAAATGAAAAACAAAACACAAGATAAAATACAAGGGAATCAAATCAAAGGGAGGGGGAATCACACAACAAAATGAATATAAGACACCCCACATAACATGCAAGTCTAATCATGACATGTGAGGAGGAAAAACAACAAAAATAAAAAAATCAGCAATAATGGCATTTTAAGTGCCGGACACGGCCCGTGCCGATCGGCCATGCGGCGCGCATCGGCCGGCGGGGACTCGGCCGTGTAGCCGCACGGTCGGGTTGGTCGGACAGCGGGCATTGTACAATCCGGAAGAGTGTCACTCGGCCGTGTCGCCTCGCACCGTCGGTGTGTGTCTCCACGCGCCGTGTCGGACGACACGATCGCGTTCGGTCGGCGGCGAGACTTCATTATCCAGACACCTCGGCACGGGCCGTGTCGGATGACACGGCCGGATTCGCTCGGCAGTGATCGGCCAGTTCCAGCAGGCAGTGATCGGCCAGTTCCGGCAGGTGGTGGTCGGCAGCGATCGGCCAGTTCCGACAGGTGGTGAATTTTCCGGCCGGTGGTGATTTTTCCGGCAGTTCGTCCATTTTCCGGCCGATTGTCGACCTTCCGGCATAGCATGACACGGGCCGTGTTATATGACACGGCTGAGAACGAGACTCCACGTCTTATGTCCGTTTTCCCGCCTAAATACGGAGTAATATGTGGATGGCGTGTTGTAAGGTCATTTACGTCGATCCTTACTTTGTCTTCTGCATTTGACACGATTGATTCTGTATCATCCCCTCCTTCTTTGAAAGGAATTGTCCTCAATTCCGGACTTCCCTCGTCATCAAGATAATTAATTAAAACCTCTACGTATTTGATCTCGAAAATGTCCGCAGTGCGTACATGGCCCAAAATCTTGAGACGATAGGTAGTGGGGCCCCCTCGAGAATCACCAATCAAATAACTATCATTATTAATAAAATAATAATAATTACTTTGCCCGGTAATACCGATATCATGACATGAACGGAAATCGGAAATGGGACACACGGTTAATTTCAAATCGGGTTCATCCTCCAGAATTGGAAACACTAATAATTCCACATCGGGTTCACCATCAAGAATGGGAACAAAAGGATTTATTACGGATTCCTCTTCATAAACTGGTTCCTCATCAAATGCTGGCGGTCCGTCATAATCTGACCAACTCTCCGTTTCAATATTGTTGGGCTCCTCCAATAATAGCCCATCACAAAATAATTTACTTTCCTCAATTTGGTAATCATTCAAGACAATAAGTCCATTACGAGAAACCGCGTTGTTATAAAAATTTGGCCCAAAGATGTCGTTTTCTTTTGACCGGCCAATCTCAGTACCAAGTTCAATTTCCCTCTCACTAGAAAACATGGTTAGATTCGGTTTCTCACCTCGGTTAGGGATCATAGATTGAAGTGACATTGGTTTCAACACGATCCTCTTGTCCTTATCCCATAACTCGTACTCGTTACTTCTTCCTCGATGTAAAACATCTCTATCGAACAGCCATGGTCGTCCCAAGAGTACATGGCATGCATCCATCGGGAGTACATCGCATAATATGTTGTCGACGTACGAACCCATGGTCAAACCGACCCGTACTTGTTTTGAGACTTTCACTTTACTCCCGTCATCGAGCCAATGTAATGCGTATGGTTTTGGGTGAGTAGTAGTGATGAGTCCGAGTTTCGTCACCATCTCCCTTGACGCTACGTTGGTACAACTTCCTCCATCGATGATCACACTACACCATTTGTTCCCGACTTGGCACTTGGTGTGAAAAATTTGATCCCGTTGTTCCGAATCATTTGAAATGGGTTTGACTTGTAAAGTACGAAGAACCAATGTTGTATCATAGTTTGGAGCCTCGTAAGTTTCACATTCTTCTCCCTCGTCTTCCTCCACATTGGAATCACCTAGTCTTTCTCCTTCGTCCTCGACTAGCAACTCATCTCGTATCGTGATGGCTTCTCTTAGCGTCACGACTCGTTTGTTAGGACAAGTATTTTGATAGTGACCGAATCCTTGGCATTTAAAACACCTTACTTTGGTTAGGCTTGTTTCCTTCGGTACGCCGGGGGCTTTAGAAACGGTAGTAGAGATAGGAGTCGGTAACTTGAACCGGTACTTGGATCCTCGAACTTTGATGTAAATTCGGTTTTCGCAAACTTCACTTTGTTTTGAGCTTCTATCTTTATGCATAGTCCGCATAAAGTGTCAAAATCTCCATATGGGTATAATTCCACCGTATTTGAAATGTTTCGGTTTAGACCACGTAAGAAACGTGACATTCGTTGTTCTTCATTTTCTTCAAGTTCTCCCATTAAGGCCAAGCCTTCAAATTCTTCGATATATTCTTCCACACTTAGTTTCCCTTGTACGAACTCCGCAATTTTTCGGTATAAGGTTAACCGATGTGATGCCGGGACATACCTTTTACATAGTTTTTTCTTCAAAGAATCCCAAGAACGGATTTTCTCTTTTCCCGCACGAGCTCGTTGTGTTTTCATACCCTCGAACCATAAGGAAGCGCCCTTCCCTAACTTGAGAATTGCATATTTGCAACGTTTCTCATCGTTAAGGTGCTTGAAGTCGAACATACGTTCAATCTTCCTCTCCCATTCCAAGTAAACTTCGGGATTAGTACCTCCGACAAATACCGGAAGTTCATTAACTTTAAATTCATCCACATGATGCGGTGAATGTGCATCATATCCTCCTCTTCTTGCTTGAAAATGTGGTTCTTGCATGCTGTGTAGTGCTTCACGTAGTTTCTCCATGAAATCGTCGGAAAAATCCATGATAAGATATTTTTGATAAGAAAATCGCCAATAGAGATTCGCCAAGGAAGTAACCTTGGGCTCCGATGCCACTAATGATACGAATTACGTATTAAGATGAACGTAAATTTGCCGGAAAATGCAGCGGATATATTTTGTTACCTCACAACACTCGTATATGTGTAACACTCGTAAGATATAACCGAAAGTAGGGCAATTCGGCTTACATGAACAAGAACAATATGAATGATTTATCAAACTAGACCTATAGTTTGATAAGATAATCTTTTCTCAAGACCTATTGAGAATCGATTCGATTAAAACTCGAAAACGCGTCGAATTATAACCAAGGTTTCGATGAAAAGCATTCACCAAGAAAACACAAGTGTAATCTTATTTCTTCAACATACAATATCCATAATGAAAGCATCAACAAGACTACTTATAGCATGGTAGTCTTCTTAGCAACTAAGGAATCAAACAAGATCACATGATCTTGAAATGAAAAACAAAACACAAGATAAAATACAAGGGAATCAAATCAAAGGGAGGGGGAATCACACAACAAAATGAATATAAGACACCCCACATAACATGCAAGTCTAATCATGACATGTGAGGGGAGGAAAAACAACAAAAAATAAAAAAAATCAGCAATAATGGCATTTGCTGGTCTGCCGGACACGGCCCATGCCGATCGGCACGGTCGCGACGCGCATCTGGCCGGCAGGGACTCGACCGTGTCGCCTGGCACGGTCGGGTTGGTCGGACAGCGGGAATTGTACTATCCGGAAGAGTGTGACTCGGCCGTGTCGCCTGGCACGGTCGGGTTGTGTCGGCACGGGCCATGTCGGACGACACGGTCGGGTTCGGTCGGCAGCGAGACTTCATTATCCAGGACACCTCGGCACGGGCCGTGTCGGATGACACGGCCGGATTCGCTCGGTAGTGATCGGCCCAAGCAGTGATCGCGATTCGGCAGTGGTGGTCGGCAATGATCGGCCAGTTCCGGCAGGTGGTGAATTTTCCGGCCGGTGGTGATTTTTCCGGCAGTTCGTCCATTTTCCGGCCGATTGTCGACCTTCCGGCATAGCATGACACGGGCCGTGTTATATGACACGGCTGAGAACGAGACTCCACGTCTTATGTCCGTTTTCCCGCCTAAATACGGAGTAATCTGTGGATGGCGTGTTGTAAGGTCATTTACGTCGATCCTTACTTTGTCTTCTGCATTTGACACGATTGATTCCGTATCAATTACAACTCGAAAACGCGTCGAATTATAACCAAGGTTTTGATGAAAATAATTCAACAAGAAGTAATACAAAGTGTATTTCGTTTTTAACATTCAAGATGCTTTGAAAGGGCTGAAGATGTGGCCTATAAATAGCCATAACAAGATCAAACAAGATCAAACTAAAATCAAGCAAATATTAAACTAATCTATCAAGACTTTGACAAAGAAAAGGAATCAACAACAAGCTTGGCCACTTCCTTGCATTTCGGCCGTGAGGTAGTTCAAAGGAGGAGACAAAATCTTTCCCATGTGATATTCTTTTGTAAGACTTTGACAAAGGATTGAAAATGGAAGCAACTCCTTGGCATTTTCTTCCTTGTTTGGCCGAGTTTGGTGAGGTGTGGAGTGAGCCAAATCTCCTTATCTTTGATTATCTTGTGGTGGACTTTGAAAATGAAAAGCAATCTTGAAAGTAGAGGGGACAATGATCCTCATGGATCTCCAAACACAATCGGCCGAAATCTCCCCCTAATGTGGCCGATTTAGTATGCATGAACATGCATACGTATTCATGTTTGATACGTCTAAGTTATCCCGGTTCCGATTATTAAGATCATTCCTATTTCCGCATTTGTTTTCTCACCGAAGTATGTAGGTGCATGTGCATGCAATGTGGTATCGTCACTTACGTCAATTCTTACATCGTTTACTTCGTTTGGAGGTGTCAATATCGCATCATCTCCTCCCCCTTTGAAAGGAATTGACCTCAATTCAGTGATTCCCTCGTCGTCAAGGTAAGAAGATAGATCGCCCACGTTAAAAGTGGCATGTACTCCATAATCGCCCGGAAGTTCTACTTTATATGCATTGTCGTTCACCTTACCCACAATTTTGTAAGGTCCCTCGGCCCTCGGCATAAGTTTGTTCTTGCGTTTACTAGGAAATCTCTCTTTTCTTAAGTGTACCCAAACCAAGTCGCCTACTTCGAATAGTCTCGGTCTTCTGTGATTGTTAGATTTCCGTTTGTATGCGTCATTCACCTCTTTGATTCGATCATGTATTTGTCCGTGTAACTTGATCATCGATTTAAGTTTAGATTCCGCATCTTTGTGTACCAACTCGTCCTTCGGCAACAGAATCAAGTCTAAGGGTATATAAGGATTTAACCCGTAAATGACTTCAAAGGGAGAATGTGCCGTAACATGTGTAGGGGATCGGTTATAGGCAAATTCCGCATGAGCAAGTTTCATGTCCCAATCCTTTTGCATTTTATTCACAAGTCCTCGCAACAACATTCCTAGCGTTCGATTTGTGACTTCGGTTTGACCATTGGTTTGAGGATGGTGCGAAGTGCTAAACAAGAGCTTTGTTCCCACCTTCCTCCATAATGTATTCCAAAAATAGCTAAGAAATTTCGAATCCCGATCCGAAACAATAGTCTTCAAAACTCCATGTAAACGAACCACCTCTCGGAAGTATAAATCGGCCACGTTACTTGCGTCGTCGGTTTTGTGGCAAGCCACAAAATGAGCCATTTTTGAGAAACGATCAACAACCACCATAATAGCATCTTTACCTCGTTGAGTACGGGGTAAATCGATGATAAAATCCATTGATACATCTTCCCACGGTCTTTCTGGAACCGGTAGAGGCATATACGATCCCGGTTTGAACGAACTCTTTGCGATGTGACATGTTACACATTTACTTAAAACATTGTAAACGTCTTTTAGCATTTTTGGCCAAAAGAAATGTTCTTTAAGTACCTCCAATGTCTTGGTCATGCCAAAGTGACCTGCTAAGCCTCCTCCGTGAGCCTCCCGAACCAACAATTCCCGAACTGCATGTTTTGGAACACGTAGTCTATTTCCTTTAAATAGGAAATCATCTTGTAACATGAACTCCCCGAACGGACCAGATTTGCAATGAGTAAAAACTTCTCCAAAATCCGCATCATTTTCATAATACTCCTTCAACATTTCGAAACCAAGTAACCGAACCTCCAGAGTAGAAAGTAAAGCATACCTCCTAGATAACGCATCCGCAACGACATTGCTTTTACCATCTTTGTACTTGGATGAAAAGTGAAATGATTGTAGGAATTCCACCCACTTGGCATGCCTCGGACTCAGTTTGTGTTGTCCGTTAATGTATTTCAATGATTCGTGGTCCGAGTGTAGAATAAAATATTTCAGCCGAAGGTAATGACTCCAATGATCAAGGGCCCTTACGATAGCATAGAATTCTTTATCGTAAGTGCAATAATTCAACCGAGCACCGTTCAATTTCTCCGAAAAGTAAGCAATAGGTCGTTTACCTTGAATAAGAACCGCTCCAATTCCAACTCCACTAGCATCACATTCTACTTCGAATGGTTGAGTAAAATCGGGTAGTGTTAGGATCGGTGCCTCGCATAATTTGGCTTTTAACTTTTCGAACGCGCCTTGGGCAGCCCCGTTCCAAACAAATGGTCCCTTTTTTAAACACTCCCTTATCGGACTTGAAATGGTGCTAAAGTCTCGAATAAACCTCCGATAAAAAGAAGCAAGTCCGTGAAATGACCTCACTTCCATCACGGTCGTAGGGGTCGGCAAAGACTTAATTGCTTCGATTTTTGTTTGATCAACCGCTACTCCGTCCTTCGAAACGACATGGCCAAGAAAGACTATACTCTCGACTAAGAATGAACACTTCTCCTTTTTACCATATAGTTTTCGGTCCCTCAAAGTTTCGAAAACTTGCCTTAAGTGCCCGAAATGTTCTTGTAATGATCGACTATAGATCAGGATGTCATCCAGATATACAACCACGAATTTCCCCAGAAATGGTTTAAGCACTTCGTTCATCAACCTCATGAAGGTACTTGGTGCATTGGTAAGACCAAACGGCATAACGGTCCATTCATATCCATTTTTCGTTTTGAAGGCCGTCTTCCACTCGTCACCTTCTCGCATTCGAATTTGATGATATCCGCTTCGTAAATCAACTTTTGAAAAGACAACCGAACCATGTAGTTATTCTATCATATCATCAAGTCTCGGAATAGGGAACCTATACTTGACAGTGATATTGTTCACGGCCCGACTATCCACACACATTCGCCAAGAACCATCTTTCTTAGGGACAAGTAAGACGGGAACCGCACACGGACTTAAACTCTCCCGGACATACCCGCAGTCCAAAAGTTCTTCGACTTGTCTTTGTAAATCCTTCGTCTCCTCGGGATTACATCTATAGGCGGATTTATTAGGAAGTGGTGCTCCCAGTATAAGATCGATTTGGTGTTCAATACCACGAATAGATGGTAAACCCGGCGATAATTCTTCGGGAAAGACATCCTCAAATTTGTGTAATAACATATCTATCTCTCCTCCGTTTTTTATTCCCATGTTCTCGTCCCGTGTCTCTTTAAACATTACCAAATACACCCGCTCCCCGTCATTAATGGCATGTTCCATTTCCCTCTCGCTAGCAAGCATAGTGAGTTTCGGTTTCTCCACTCGACTAGAACTCATCGAACTGATAGCTTGTGGGGACATCGGTTTGAGTACAATCTTCTTTCCTTTGTCTCGTAATTCATATTCATTACACTAGTAGAAAAAGAGTCTTTCTTGACGCGCATTTGGTTCACTTGGTTCATTTGGTTCTTCGTCTTGATCGCTCCAGAAATGGTAATTACTTGCACCCTCAGAAGCATTACTTCCACATCTTTTCATTCTTGCTAACTCATCTTCAACATCTCTGAGCCGTTGGTTCATCTTCTTAGCATGTTGTCTCAGGTACTGCTTGATATTTTTGGGTATTAGAAATCTTGATGCGGTGTTATATAACGACCCATCCCACGAACACGCCCACGTTGTTCTTCGGTACCCAGAGCTTCTGTTAACAAATCTTGTGCTCCCATTGGATCTTCTATGAAATCTTTGTCCTTCTTTAGCTCCTCCTGAATACACAAACCAGATTACAAGTCAAACATACCAAAATAGTTAACAACAAACAAACAACAAGTCAAACTTTTAAAAACTTATAACATACCAAAATAAAGAAGAGACTATATGAAACTTACAATTTTATCGATAACTTGTTGGACAGCTGGATCGAAACCTCCTTTCTTCTTTTCTCTTGCTTTTTCCAACATTCTACCCGATCAATTTCTTCTTCCTCTAGGCAGTTGTCATCTAAGTTGTCAACAAAATAAAAGTCAATTAACCTAAGAATATAATTAAATTAAATTAAATTAAATTACATATACCATCTCAGAAATGAGTCCAGCATATCCCTTTCGGCTCAAACGATGGTTGTACTTATTACATGCCCGGATAGCTGACGCCTTTGCACTCCTTTCCTGTTTTACAAATACAAATAGTTAGAAACTTAAACAAATACAAATTATAACTATTTAACAAACTTAAACAAATACAAATACCTCAAAAGCTTTCTTAGTTCTTTGTGATACGAGCCTACTTTTTTTTTTTTCACGGACGGATAACATGCAGGAGGAGTATTTAACTGCTCCTTGGCCTCCTGGGACTCATCATCCTTTAGTGGCTTAATGTACATCTTGTAGAGATAATGCTTGAAGTTTTTCCACTTTACCCCGATTGACTGGAGAACTTGCTTCCGACTCTTTAGGCTAACTACAAAATGTGTCTGAAACATAACAAAACACAGTTAGAATAAATTACTAATACTAAAACATAATTAGAATAAAATATTTCAATACTTACCAAAATATATTGCCAACAAGCTTCCTTTGTTTCAGCATCTACAACTAACCAAGAATCATAGGTTATGGGAACCATAGATCTTGCAACCAATCCCTCAAAAGTTGTGAGTTTCTTCGCCCGGTCAGTGGCACACCTCTTTTATTATAAGTAATTATTGTTTTGTTCTTCGCCTTTGCTTTTATTGTTGGGCCTCTTTGCTTGGAACCGAATTCGGGATCCGACTCGAACTGCAACCGGTTCCAAACATCTTCACGTCCGAATCGAACTAACCCGAGGCCATCTTATTACCAAAAGCAACCTCGTTTAAAATTAACAAAATAAATCATAACAAATAATAAATAAACAGTTAAATAGTAAATAAACAGTTAAATAATAAATAAACATACCAAAAACTAATGATCTAAGACGAATATGCCCTCGTCATCCGGCGCGTACACTTAAAATCATCGTCTAGTACGCTAAAGACAGTTCATATCTTGTGTAACATCAAATTCACCCACATCATCATTTTCACTTAAATCTCCATATTTATGCATCCTATGTGGTGTGAAGCCAACAACTAACGAGTTCCTATCTTGTTGGTCCGAGCGAAAAAAACTTGTCTTGCTTGACTAGCTAATATGAAGGGTTCGGACCGTTGACCAAGCCTATCAAAGTTAACTCATGAACCCTAAATCATCTTTTCTTACTCCACGACTATCTACCCATTCACACATGAAAACAGGAATCGTAAATGTACGATAATCAAGATCCCATATTTTCAATATACGACCAAGTAGGTAATGATGCCGCATAATCGGATTGGAGTCTTTTGCACTAGCAATCTGCATAGTATTTGCAACTATAGATACTCCACTACCTTGAGTGGTTTTAGAATCATCGCGAGATTTTGTATGGAATTTATATTCATTTATGGCATAACCGGTATATTCACTAACGGCAAAATCAGGGCATTTTGCTAACCAACGAACAGTTTCACAAATATTTTCCCCGTTAGCCAAACCCTTTTCAACCAACTTCTTAAACCAGCCACTAAACGTCCGACTATGTTGGGTCTGCAGCCATGTATTATTTCAACGCGGGTTAAGATCCTTAAGTTCTAACATATGCTGATTTATGTACGGTTCAACGTCGGCAGTGTTTCGTATTACATAGAGATGAGCCTGATCAAGTAACTTAGAATCCAAAACACGGATGGTAGCCGCTGATAAAGGTTTACCAGTGCGAATTCTTTCGTCAACTCGATCATTTCGATTTCCAATAGACTTCATGTTTTCTTAGTAACCGGAACAGAACTCTAATGCTTCCTCTGCCACATAACATTCTGCCATGCAACCCTCGGGTCGATAATGGTTTCGTTCATAACCCTTTAGTGTTTTCATGTACCTCTCAAACGGATACATCCACCTAAAGTGGACTGGGCCACATAACTTAACCTCTCTGACTAAATGCACCATCAAATGAATCATGACATCGAAAAACGAAGGCGGAAAATACTTCTCTAATAAGCACAAAGTTAATACGATGTCATTTTGCAGCTTGCCTAGCTTACTAACATCAACAACTTTACTACACAGCTCGTTGAAGAAGTGACACAACGATATAATAGTTTTCCTAACTTTCACGTCTAACACCCCTTTGATTGCAAAAGGAAGAATCTGTTACATTAGTACGTGACAATCGTTGGACTTCAATCCATTCAACTTCGAATCGTTGGACACCAGATTCTTAAAATTGGAGGAATAGCCTTCGGGCACTTTTATGTTAGACAGCGTGTCATAAAACATAAGTTTCTCCGAGCTGTTTAATGAGTAGACAGCTGGTGGAAGATAATGGCCGACTTTCGGTTGACTTATTAACTCAGGCTTAATCCCCAACTCTTTAAGATCTTTTCGTGCGTTTAAACCGTCCTTCGTCTTGCCTTGCAAATTCAGTAACGTCCCATAAATACTCTCGCATACATTTTTTTCTATATGCATCACATCTTGTAGCGACCACTTTTCTAAAATATAATTCTTCACAATTTTAAGAAGAATAAATAAAAATTTTGCAGCGGAAATACATTTCAAAAAGACAAACTTAATAATTTCAAGTAATCTTCTCGAGTCATTGTTAAAACAAAACATACCTTGACATAAAAATAAAACAAATTGAACACTTGTTCATAAATATAGTTTGAAAGAAATAACATTAAATAAATAAACATCTAATCATAGGTTTGATCATCCCACTCTCAATCGCATGCCACATCGAGCTCCTCAACCTGAAAGGGGGTAAAATGGTGGGGTGAGCTTCCAACTCGCTCAGTGTGGAGAGTACGCAATATGTCTACGTTAATTACTAAATATATTAGCAAGTATAAACAACATGACTGATAAATTCTGATGCCCGTCGGCTAGCCAGAAGGCTTTATGCACAATTAAGTGCTTCTGACTGATTTGCACATTTAAGTGCTTCTGACTGATTGCACATTTAAGTGCTTCTGACTGGTTGCACATTTAAGTGCTTCTGACTGATTGCACATTTAAGTGCTTCTGACTGATTTCACGTGCACATACGAGACAATATATAAAGCAATTAAAATAAACAAAAGCGTAATAAATCCCCACACCTGGATAAAATGCGATTCTTGAACTTGAATGTGATGAGATGCTTGACTCGACAATTCTAGGCCCGTAAATTCTTGTTATTATCTACAATTAATAATAATAGAAAATTATTATTATTATATGACTCAGAATTAAATTATGAGTGAATAATAATATAAATTAAAAAAATGTCAACATGTTAAAAGCTTGGCCGAAAGGGACTAATTTTAAATATTAAAAACTAGTTGGCGTTCATTTGAGGGAATTGGGACTGAATGGACTGAAATTAAAAAGGCTGAAAAAGAATCTGGGGTTAAATCGAAAGGTCTGGAAAACAAGGGGGACTCAATTGAATAACCCTAGGAAAATAGGGGTATAAATACCCTATTAACCCCATGTCGGCCGAATAAATCTCATTCAACTCATCTCACTCTCTCTCCAACCCTTTTTTTTTTTTTCTCTTCCCAGTTGCGTCGGCCCTCTCTCTCTCTCAAGTATCAACTCCCTCTCCTCTGAACTCTCTCTCTATAAAACTCTCACTACTGGAAAAATTTCTCTACCTGACACACTCAAACTTATACACACACACGCACCTAAAGACACACCAAATCACGACCGACAAAAGAAAAGAAAGGGGAATGGCGGTCGCGGCCGGATTAGGGCTTTTGTCGGGGCGATTGACAACGCCACCGCGGCAGCGGACGAGTGGCGACGGAAACAAGGCGACTGAAACTTGGGATTGACGGGTGTTGATCTTGGTTCGGGCCGAAGCTTGGCCGATTAGAATTGTTTTGGGTTTTTGATGGATTTCTGGGCTTGGGTTTGGCTGAAATCTGGACTGGGGTTGTATATGCGGGATTGATTTCTGATCTGTTTTCTTGGTTCGGGGTTTGATGATTTCAATCGGTTCTTTTTTTTTTTTTTTTTTTGGGTTCAAATTTGGGGATGTTCATGATTCTGATTGGGTTATCGGCTGAGCAAAATGGTTTTATGAGAAATAGAGAAATTCAACAGGACAGAACTGACAAAAAAAGGATTACTGATATTAAAGAAAGGGTTGTAGAAGATTGTTTACCTTTGGAGAAACTGATAATTTTGTAGAAGAGGAGAGGAAGCAGATGATCCGCAGAAGATACAAGTTTTGTGTTGCGGCTACAGTGAGCTTATGTGTATTGTGTATTCTAGTTGTATTATACAGTATTTATATTGAAAGAATTGTAACCGTCCCCATGATGAATAACTTCCCCTGAAGTTCCTCCCCCTCAACTCCACTCTTGCCAACCTCCATCGTGAGAAAGTGGAGTTTCCACCTTACTGATCGTGTGGAATATTTCTAAATGGGCTGGGGTTTATTAATTTTGATTGGGCTTGGCAATTAATGGTAGGATTTGGACTATAATTATTATTATTAGTTGATTTGGGCCTTATAATGGTTGGCTGGCCCAAAATGAATATATTAAAATTAATTAAAATGAAATTGTAAAATTTTATGGATAACGATTAATATCACTTAAAATTTGACTCGGGCCTAGAAATGACGATATGAAACACGATAAAATAAAATAAGAAATGACACGACATGAATCACGTGACTCGACATGAATTATATTGACAAATGAATTTGCATGATCATGAAATAAAATGAATTAAACGATAAATTATTCGGGCATTAATTTAATAAAATTGAATATGTTTTCTATAATTCACAATAAATGTATGTGTGAAATCGGGGCGTTACAACCTACCCCCCTTTAACAAATTTTCGTCCTCGAAAATTAAGTTTCGTACCTTGAAAAATGAATGTTGGATACTTAGAACGAATCTCCTCTTCACGTTCCCAAGTTGCCTCATTTGGTCCATGACGACTCCATTGAACTTTCACCAATTTAACCTCTTTATTTCGTAATTGGTGTACCTTACGCCCCAAAATAGCTATAGGTACATCCTCATAAGTCAGATTCTTGGCTACATGCAACTCTTTGAAATTACATACATGACCAGGATCATGTACGCATTTTCTCAGCATAGAGACGTGAAAGACATTGTGCACTCCTGACAATTCCACCGGCAATGCCAAACTATAAGCAAGATCACCAACACGACCCAAAATCTCAAAAGGTCCGATATAACGAGGCTGTAGCTTTCCTTTCTTACCGAATCGTATCACTCCTTTCATAGGTGCTACCTTCAAGAACACCTTCTCTCCAATCTCAAATTGGATATCTTTCCTTCGTTTATCAGCATAAGACTTCTGCCGATCCTGGGCAGTCTTAATTCTGCTTCTGATCTCGGCTATCTTCTCTACAGTCTGCTCGATCAATTCTGGACCCAAAATTTTTCCTTCTCCAACCTCACTCCAATAAAGGGGCGATCGACATTTCCTTCCGTACAGAGCCTCATACGGGGCCATTTGTATAGTTGCTTGGTAACTATTGTTATAAGCAAACTCCACTAACGGCAAAATATTCTCTCAATTCTCACCAGTGTCAAGAACACACGCCCTCAACAAGTCTTCAAGTGTCTTGATAGTCCGCTCAGATTGACCATCGGTTTGCGGATGATATGCGATCGAAATTCAACTTAGTGCCCAAAGCACTCTGAAGACTCTTCCAAAATTTCGACGTAAATCGCGGATCTCTATCTGATACGATCGACACTGGAACACCATGTAACCTCAAAATCTCCCGGATATAAATCTGTGCATATTGTTCCATACTGTAAGTCATCCTCACAGGTAGAAAATGAGATGACTTCGTCAAATGATCTACTATCACCCAGATAGCATCGTTCTTCCTCACTGTTCGTGGCAGACCAACCACGAAATCCATTGTGATATGCTCCCATTTCCATTCTGGGATTTCTAACGGTTGAAGTAAACCTCCTGGTCGTTGGTGTTCTGCCTTCACCTGCTGACATATCATACACCTTTCCACAAATACACCAATGTCTCGTTTCATTCCTCTCCACCAAAAGAACTTCTTCAAGTCGTGGTACATCTTTGTACCTCCCGGATGAGCAGAGTATGGTGCATTATGAGCCTCTTCAAGGATTTGCCTCCTAAGGGATGTATCCTTAGGAACACACAACCTCCCATCGTAAGTCAAAACGTCGTCTGCAGCAGTGACAAATTTCTCAATACTCCCAGCTTGTGCTCGATCCTTCATCTTGCACAAGAACTTATCACGTGGTTGAGCCTCCTTAATCTTATCCCTCAAGTTTGGTTGCAAGACCAAAGATGATAGGATTGCTTTCGAATGTTTTATAGACTCAACTACCTCAATCCTCAACTGGGAGAACTCCTTTATCAAACTCTCCTGATCGGTCAAGCAAGCTAACTCGCCTCTAGTCTTCTGACTCAAGGCATCAGCTACCACATTAGCCTTACCCGGATGGTAATGAATAGTACAATCATAGTCCTTCACCAATTCTAACCATCGCCTTTGTCTCATGTTAAGGTCCTTCTGTGTGAAAAGATACTTCAAACTTTTATGGTCAGTGTATATCTCACACTTTCCTCCGTAGAGGTAGTGACGCCAAATCTTCAGCGCATGTACTACAAAGCACCTAACTCCGGATCATGCGTTGGATAGTTCAACTCATGTGGTTTAAGGCTGTCTCGATGCATAGGCTACTACTTTACCATGTTGCATCGTAACACAACCCAACCCCTGCTTTGAGGCATCACTATAAATAACAAAGTCTTCCGTCGGATCGAGAATCGTTAATACTGGTGCCGAGGTTAGTCTCCTTTTCAATTCTTGAAAACTTTCCTCGCACTTGTCGTTCCATTCAAACCTCACGCCTTTCCTTGTTAAATGGGTCATAGGAGTGGCGATTTTCGAAAATCCTTCGATAAATCTCCTATAATAGCCAGCTAGACCTAGAAAGCTGCGGACTTCGCTCGCATTCTTGGGTATTCCCCAACTACTCACTGCTACAACTTTATCGGGATCAACCTCAATTCCTTTTGAAGTCACCACATGTCCAAGGAATCCAACTCTGTTTAACCAAAACTCACATTTCTTGAATTTAGCATACAACTTCTCCTTGCGAAGTGTCTCCAATGTAATCCTCAAATGTTCTTGGTGTTGTTCCTTGTCCTTAGAATACACCAAGATGTCATCTATAAAGACGATCAGGAACTTATCCAAGTAAGGTTGGAACACCCTGTTCATCAAATCCATAAAGACTGCCGGTGCATTACTCAAGCCAAAAGGCATCACTACAAATTCAAAATGTCCATAACGGGTTCTGAAGGCCGTCTTGGGAATGTCACACTCCCTAATCTTCAGTTGGTGATACCCCGACCGTAAATCAATCTTCGAAAAGGTTCCGGCTCCCCTCAACTGATCGAATAGATCCTCGATTCTCGGTAGTGGGTACTTGTTCTTCACCGTGAGTCGATTCAGCTCTCTGTAATCTATACACATCCGAAGTGACCCATCTTTCTTTCTTACAAACAGTACTGGTGCACCCCAGGGTGACACGCTAGGACGAACAAATCCGAGCTCCAGTAGCTCTTGAATCTGGACCTTCAATTCTTGAAGTTCCTTCGGAGCCATTCTATATGGCGCTTTGGATGTAGGGGCCGCCCCAGGGACCAAATCAATGCTAAACTCCACTTGTCGGTCGGGTGGGACTCCCGGCAAATCTTCTGGAAACACATCCAGAAACTCTCGTACTATAGGTACGTCTGTAGGGGACACCTCATTAGTACGAGTGTCGACCAAACTCACCAAGTAACCCTGGCATTTCTCCTTCCTTAGACCTCTCAATGCTTTCATGGCTGTGATTACTCTTGGTACTGTCCTACTCTTAGTACCGTAAAAGGTGATCGACTCTCCTTCGGAACACCTCAATGTTACCTTCTTCTCACGGCAACTTATATCGGCATCATGTCTATCGAGCCAGTCCATACCAAGGATCACATCAAAATCCATCGAGTTAATTAAATACAGGCTAGCGTCAAATTCTCTACCTCCTATCTCAATATTCTCGTCAATCATTGTATTAGTGAGGATCGTATTTCCTGACGGTAAGCTAACCTCAAGAGACTCAACGGTTCTAATGCTTCTATGACCAATAGCATGATAAAACTTTGCAGACATAAAAGTATGTGTGGCACCAGTGTCAAATAAAGCAAAAGCAGGCACATTAGATATCATAAGCATACCTGACACTGTGCCGGGATTCTCATCTGCGTCCTTTTGGGTCAAAGAATAAATACGAGCCTTTCCTCCAGCACCTTGACCTTTGGCCCTTTGGAGATGACAATTCGAAGCTGCATGCCCTGGCTCCTTGCATCTGTAGCAGACACCTTTTCCATACAAACACTCCCCGCCATGATTCTTACCACACTTCGAGCACTCTGGCTTACTGGTTTGAGGCTTAGGTCCGGACCTTTGATCAACCTTTGCTTGCTTATTAGAGACCATGGCCTTATTTTGGTTTCCATTCCAATGCCTCTTACCGATATTAGGCTTCGTAGACTGTTGTTGATCCAGATTATGGCTAGCCTCAACCTCTTGAGCTCGAAAAACCGTCTCGGTATAGGGTAGCACCCCATGACCAGCCACGATGTGACGAATACTCGGGCGTAAACCACTCCGGAACTTAAGGGCCCTCTTTCGATCTGTATCCACCATGTGCTCCACAAAGAAGCTGATTTGGTTGAATTTTCTCTCATATTCTTCAACCGTCATTCCTCCTTGTTCAAGGTTCCAAAACTCTCTCTCCATCTTCTCTCGGTAGTGCTGTGGGTAGTACTGTTCCATCACTATTTCCTTGAACCGATCCCAGGTTAATGCAGCACGCTCGGCCGCCGGCCTCAAACGCCAATAGCTTATCCACCAGCGTCCAGCATCCTCCACCATTTGATATTGGCCACAAATAATTCTTTGCGCATCGGTGCACCCAATGAGCTCAAAGGTGCGCTCGAGCGACATGAACCATTCATCAACGAAAGCTGGTCCTTCTCGACCGTTGAATGTGGGTGGAGTGAAACGTCGGAATTGTTGCACAACTTGTGCCTGAGTTAGAGCTGGCACGTTATTGTTGTGGTTATCCTGACCTCCGTCACCACCACCAAGGTTAGCATTCTGACCACCGAGATTATCTGCACCTCGGTTAGCTGGGCGTCCACGTCCACGAGTTGCCATTATCCTAAGGCATACCACACGCAACGATCCTTCAATACTTACCCAACGAGAGGGAGAAATAAAATGGAGCGTTATACTGCATCTATAGGTTGAGCACCAGAGATTTCTAGCAATGATGACTTTCGCATGTCACACATATACTTATGAATTTATAAGAAAACAATTTCATGCCCAAATATTTTATCATAAAATTCTTATATACAAAATAGACTGAAGATGCATCTTTAATGCAAGAATCATGGTTGATCTGGGAAACTGCATTTATCACATAATGAATGATCATAACTTAATGTACCTTGGAGTCGACGTGGAGCGGCAGAGGTGGATGATCATAATTGCTAAAAATATTTGATTACTTGCGAAAATGAAATATTCAGTTTAGAAAAAGAAATCATTTTAACGAGTCTACAGAACCGTAGACCCGCTCTGATACCACTTATGTAGCGACCACTTTTCTAAAATATAATTCTTCACAATTTTAAGAAGAATAAATAAAAATTTTGCAGCGGAAATACATTTCAAAAAGACAAACTTAATAATTTCAAGTAATCTTCTCGAGTCATTGTTAAAACAAAACATACCTTGACATAAAAATAAAACAAATTGAACACTTGTTCATAAATATAGTTTGAAAGAAATAACATTAAATAAATAAACATCTAATCATAGGTTTGATCATCCCACTCTCAACCGCATGCCACATCGAGCTCCTCAACCTGAAAGGGGGTAAAATGGTGGGGTGAGCTTCCAACTCGCTCAGTGTGGAGAGTACGCAATATGTCTACGTTAATTACTAAATATATTAGCAAGTATAAACAACATGACTGATAAATTCTGATGCCCGTCGGCTAGCCCGAAGGCTTTATGCACAATTAAGTGCTTCTGACTGATTTGCACATTTAAGTGCTTCATTGATTGCACATTTAAGTGCTTCATCGTTGCACATTTAAGTGCTTCGATCGATTGCACATTTAAGTGCTTCTGACTGATTTCACGTGCACATACGAGACAATATATAAAGCAATTAAAATAAACAAAAGCGTAATAAATCCCCACACCTGGATAAAATGCAGTTCTTGAACTTGAATGTGATGAGATGCTTGACTCGACAATTCTAGGCCCGTAAATTCTTGTTATTATCTACAATTAATAATAATAGAAAATTATTATTATTATATGACTCAGAATTAAATTATGAGTGAATAATAATATAAATTAAAAAAATGTCAACATGTTAAAAGCTTGGCCGAAAGGGACTAATTTTAAATATTAAAAACTAGTTGGCGTTCATTTGAGGGAATTGGGACTGAATGGACTGAAATTAAAAAGGCTGAAAAAGAATCTGGGGTTAAATCGAAAGGTCTGGAAAACAAGGGGGACTCAATTGAATAACCCTAGGAAAATAGGGGTATAAATACCCTATTAACCCCATGTCGGCCGAATAAATCTCATTCAACTCATCTCACTCTCTCTCCAACCCTTTTTTTTTTTTTCTCTTCCCAGTTGCGTCGGCCCTCTCTCTCTCTCAAGTATCAACTCCCTATCCTCTGAACTCTCTCTCTCTAAAACTCTCACTACTGGAAAAATTTCTCTACCTGACACACTCAAACTTATACACACACACGCACCTAAAGACACACCAAATCACGACCGACAAAAGAAAAGAAAGGGGAATGGCGGTCGCGGCCGGATTAGGGCTTTTGTCGGGGCGATTGACAACGCCACCGCGGCAGCGGACGAGTGGCGACGGAAACGAGGCGACTGAAACTTGGGATTGACGGGTGTTGATCTTGGTTCGGGCCGAAGCTTGGCCGATTAGAATTGTTTTGGGTTTTTGATGGATTTCTGGGCTTGGGTTTGGCTGAAATATGGACTGGGGTTGTATATGCGGGATTGATTTCTGATCTGTTTTCTTGGTTCGGGGTTTGATGATTTCAATCGGTTCTTTTTTTTTTTTTTTTTTTTGGTTCAAATTTGGGGATGTTCATGATTCTGATTGGGTTATCGGCTGAGCAAAATGGTTTTATGAGAAATAGAGAAATTCAACAGGACAGAACTGACAAAAAAAGGATTACTGATATTAAAGAAAGGGTTGTAGAAGATTGTTTACCTTTGGAGAAACTGATAATTTTGTAGAAGAGGAGAGGAAGCAGATGATCCGCAGAAGATACAAGTTTTGTGTTGCGGCTACAGTGAGCTTATGTGTATTGTGTATTCTAGTTGTATTATACAGTATTTATATTGAAAGAATTGTAACCGTCCCCATGATGAATAACTTCCCCTGAAGTTCCTCCCCCTCAACTCCACTCTTGCCAACCTCCATCGTGAGAAAGTGGAGTTTCCACCTTACTGATCGTGTGGAATATTTCTAAATGGGCTGGGGTTTATTAATTTTGATTGGGCTTGGCAATTAATGGTAGGATTTGGACTATAATTATTATTATTAGTTGATTTGGGCCTTATAATGGTTGGCTGGCCCAAAATGAATATATTAAAATTAATTAAAATGAAATTGTAAAATTTTATGGATAACGATTAATATCACTTAAAATTTGACTCGGGCCTAGAAATGACGATATGAAACACGATAAAATAAAATAAGAAATGACACGACATGAATCACGTGACTCGACATGAATTATATTGACAAATGAATTTGCATGATCATGAAATAAAATGAATTAAACGATAAATTATTCGGGCATTAATTTAATAAAATTGAATATGTTTTCTATAATTCACAATAAATGTATGTGTGAAATCGGGGCGTTACACATCTAACTGGTGACGAACAAGCAAATGCTTCCAGTACTCTAGTTCAAAAAAGATAGATTTTTTATGAAATAGTTTCGATCTCGCATCGACAGTTTCTTTTATCTTTTTCGATCTCTGCAAACGTGGCATTTTCTTCTTCTTCTTTGATATTTTCTTCTTCCACGTGTAAATATCCTTCTTTGCCTTAATCTTCTTACCCCATTTAGTCTCAAAACCCTCAAGATACTCGTAAACTTCTTCACCCGATTTCGGTCTTCTAATCAGACCGCTCTCTTGTTGATTATTGAAATCCTTTTTTCTTTTGCGAAACGGATGTATTACTGGGAGGAATCTTCTATGCCCGAGGAAGCATACTTTTTTGGAATTTGTCAGCCATTGTGAGTAGGTCTCCTCGGAACATACTGGACACGCTTTATAACCTTTGGTAACACACCCCGACAGGTCACCATATGCGGGAAGGTCATTTATAGTCCAAAGTAAGACTGCTTTTAAATTGAAGAACTGTTTCCTATAAGCATCGTATGTCTTAACGCCCGGTTCCCACAACTCTTTCAGATCTGCAATTAGTGGTGCCAAGTAGACATCGATATTGTTACCAGGTTGCCTTGGACCTGATATCAATAGAGTCAACATCAAGAACTTTCTTGACATACACAAATTAGAAGGCAGATTGTATGTTGCTAGGGTAACCGGCCAACAACTATACTTTGCACTTAATGACTTATGAGGACTTATACCGTCCGCGGACAAGGCTAACCTCAGATTCCTATCTTCGTTTCCAAAGTCTTTCCACTTGTCATCAACACGTTTCCAAGATGGGGAATCAGAAGGATGTCTCAGCTTTCCATTACTGACCCGACCTTGCGCGTGCGAAGTCAGGTCCCGTGCGGTTTCTGGTGACGCGAACATTCTCCTAAATCTAGGAATTGGCGGAAAATACCAAAAAACTTTTCTCGGCACGTTCTTGGTATTCTCCTTTCACCGAGAAGTGCCACATGTTGGACATTGAGTAGCATCCTCATGTTGTTTCCAGAATAAGACACAGTCATTAGCACAAGCATGATACTTTATGTATTCTATAGTTAGGCCTTTTAGCAACTTCTTGGCTTCGTATAGCGACTTAGGGATTGCATTATTTGGAGGCAAAACATCATTTAGCTCGCCCAATAAAGCATCAATGCTTGTATCAGACCAGCCAAATTGACCCTTCAAATGTTGTAATTTCAGCAACCCACTTAGTGCATTATGGTTAGACCCTTCATAAAGTGGCTTGTCGCATTGTTCAAGAAGTGACTTCAATGAACTAGGTTCATTCTCTGCATATGTGTAGGCATCATGTAGCATCTCCTTCGCGTAGTCGAACTGAGGAGGTCTAGGCTGATTAGACTCATTAGGTTCAGACTTAGATAAACTCTCTCCGTGGAAGGACCAAACCTTATACTTCTCATCGAACCCGTGTTTAAACAGGTGATAGCGCACGTTGGAAACTGAAGTGTGACACAAATTTATACAGTTTACACAAGGACATGGAATGGCATCCGAATTCGGATTATTACATTGTGCAAACTCTAAAAATGCATTCACACCTTCCTCGTACGCGATTGATAATCTATCGGACAGAATCCAAGATTTATCCATGAGAGTTTTGATTAGGTTTTATGAACATACCTTTTTGATTACGCGACTGCAACTTCCACAAAACGACTGAAATTAGGGCTTGAGAGATTTGGGGCAAAATCAACTGATGTGTGTGAGATTTGGGGGTGAATCGACTAAGTGTGTGTGTTTGAGAGATTTGAGTGATTTGAGTGATGAATCGACTGATGTTTGTGAGAGATTTGTGAGATTTGGTTAAGTGTGTGTGTTTGAGTGTGTTTCTTGTGTTGACGGGAATTGGAGGAAGGAATCGATAAGTGGAGTAGGAGAGGAATGAAAACGATTATGACTGCCACTTTTTGACACATGTAAACTCGCGTCATCGCTAATGGACATTTTACGCATTATGACTCTGATTATGTGACTAAGCTATTTGCGAGTCATCTTCGACTGTTGGTCATAAAAAAAGGGTCAAGGAAGGGGCTGTTTCTACTAGTGTTACTCTGACCTCGATGTAAAACATCTCGGTCGAACATCCATGGTCATCCCAAAAGTATGTGGCATGCGTCCATCGGGAGTACATCACATAACACATCGTCTCCGTATGGTCCCATAGTTAAGTTGACCTGTACTTGTCTCGACACTTTCACTTTACTTCCATCATCGAGCCAATGTAAAGCATACGGTCTTGGGTGAGCCATAGTAGTTAGACCGAGTTTGGTAACCATCTCATTTGAAGCTACATTCGTGCAACTTCCTCTGTCTATTATCAAACTACACCACTTTTCTCTGACTCGGCATTTGGAATGAAAGATTTGGTCTCTTTGCTCCGTATCACTTGGAATGATTTTGGTATGTAGAGCTCGAAGCACTAAAGTAGTATCATATTCCGGAGCATCATAAGTCTCGCATTACTCGTTCTCTTCCTCAGCCTCCATGTTAAATACGTCACTAAGTCCTTCCTTCTCGTCCTCGACTAAAAGTTCGTCTCGGACCGCAAGAGCTTCTCTTAACGTGACCACTCGTTTATTTGGACA
Organism: Orobanche coerulescens; assembly: GCA_033398695.1. Classification (NCBI taxonomy): domain Eukaryota; kingdom Viridiplantae; phylum Streptophyta; class Magnoliopsida; order Lamiales; family Orobanchaceae; genus Orobanche; species Orobanche coerulescens. The sequence continues at coordinate 78,452,058 of CM065818.1, read as the reverse complement.
TGCATTTTGATAGTGACTGAAGCCTTGACATTTAAAGCATCGTACTTTAGTGAAGCTCATTTCTTTGGACACGTGAGGAACTTTCGGGGCCGGGGTAGGGACTTGAAAAGGTGCGGTAAGTTTTGTAGTCGAGCTTGAGCCGGCACTTGTGTTCCCGAATTTTTATGGGAATTCGGGTTTGGCAAACTTCACCTTGTTTTGAGCTTCTATCTTTATGCATAGTCTGCATAAAGTGTCAAAATCTCCGTAGGGGTATAATTCCACCGTATTTGCAATGTTTCGGTTTAGGCCACGTAAGAAACGTGACATTCTTTGTTCTTCATTTTCTTCGAGTTCTCCCATTAAGGCCAAGCCTTCAAATTCTTCAATGTATTCTCCCACACTTAGTTTCCCTTGCACGAATTCGGCAATCTTTCGGTACAAGGTTAACCGATGTGATGTCGGGACATACCTTTTACGTAGTTTTTCTTCAAAGAATCCCAAGAACGGATCTTCTCCTTTCCCGCACGAGCTCGTTGTGTTTTCACACCCTCGAACCATAGGGAAGCGCCCTTCCCTAACTTGAGAATCACATATTTGCAACATTTCTCATTGTTAAGGTTCTTGAACTCGAACATACGTTCAATCTTCCTCTCCCACTCCAAGTAGATTTCGGGATCAGTACCTCCGACAAATTTCGGAAGTTCATTTACTTTAAATTCGTCTACATGACGTGGTGAATGTGCGTCATATCCTCCTCTTCTAGCTTGAAAACGTGGTTCTTGTAAGTTGTGTAGTGCCTCACGGAGTTTCTCCATGAAATCAACGTCAGAAAAATCCATGATAAGATAGCTTTAACAAGAAAATCGCCAAGAAAATTTCGACAAGGAAATAACCTTGGGCTCCGATGCCACTAATGATACGAATTACGTATAATGATGGACGTAAATTCGCATGTACTGCAGCGGATATATTTTTGATCCTTACAACACTTGAATATATGTAACGCTCGTTAGAAAATAACCGAAAGTAGGGCAATTCGGCTTACGTAAACAAAAATAATATGAAAGTGATTTATCAAACTAGACCTATAGTTTGATAAGGTAATCTTTCCTCAAGACCTATTGAGAATCGATTAAATTACAACTCGAAAACGCGTCGAATTATAACCAAGGTTTTGATGAAAATCATCCAGCAAGAAGTAATACAAAGTGTATTTCGTTTTTAACATTCAAGATGCTTTGAAAGGGCTGAAGATGTGGCCTATAAATAGCCATAACAAGATCAAACAAGATCAAACTAAAATCAAGCAAATATTAAACTAATCTATCAAGACTTTGACAAAGAAAAGGAATCAACAACAAGCTTGGCCACTTCCTTGCATTTCGGCCGTGAGGTAGTTCAAATGAGGAGACAAAATCTTTCCCATGTGATATTCTTTTGTAAGACTTTGACAAAGGATTGAAAATGGAAGCAACTCCTTGGCATTTTCTTTCTTGTTTGGCCGAGTTTGGTGAGGTGTGGAGTGAGCCAAATCTCCTTATCTTTGATTCTCTTGTGGTGGACTTTGAAAATGAAAAGCAATCTTGAAAGTAGAGGGGACAAAGATCCTCATGGATCTCCAAACACAATCGGCCGAAATCTCCCCCTAATGTGGCCGATTTAGTATTCATGAACATGCATACGTATGCATGTTTGATACGTCTAAGTTATCCCGGTTCCGATTATTAAGATCGTTCCTATTTTCGCATTTGTTTTCTCACCGAAGTACGTAGGTGCATGTGCATGCAACGTGGTATCGTCACTTACGTCAATTCTTACATCGTTTACTTCATTTGGAGGTGTCAATATCGCATCATAAACTTAGTCAACTAAACAATAATTAAAAGAGTACACATGATAAGGGACTTCTACTGACCAAGACTTTGTGATTACAATAATGAAGATTTGTGGGAGGATGGGAACGGCTATGTAGGAAAGTGGGGGCTGAATTTCCTCTTTCAATTCTTCTTTGAATGGTGGGGCTGAATCTTCTTGTAATGATACACTTAAGGACCAATGAGATCACATTCATGATAAACCAAGACTTGTAGGAAGGTGGGGCTGGGCCAAAATTTCTTCAAATTTCTTCAAATGCAACGTCTCTTTTGCATAGAATACGGGTATAACCGTCCGCGTATAATGCGTGTAGATTTTATGTATGCATGTTATTTAACCGAGCTTAATTGGATCGTTCTCTTCTTGTATCATGATGATGTTGACGATCACGTTGCTTTTAGGGTCCATCTCGGTTGGTTTCTTAGCCAAATCCCTATCACACATGATTTGTACGAGTCCGTTGATTGATTCCTTGAATTGTTTAGCTCTTGCTCTTGTGACTGGACCGACGGGTATTTTTACTGGGTCCGGAGGATAATCCAGTGGTTTCTCATCATTCCCTTCCTCTTGAGAAGGATTTGTCCTCAAATATGTTTCATCCCCTGCATCGAAACATCTTAAGTCAGCCACATTAAAAGTAGTACTAACATTATACTCACATGGTAAATCCAGCTTGTAGGCATTATCGTTGACGCGTTCCAGGACTTGAAAAGGACCATCTCCTCGGGGGAGTAGCTTAGATCGTCATTGTGCTGGAAATCTTTCTTTTCTCATATGCAGCCAAACACAATCCCCTGGTTCGAATGTTACCTTACGACGTCCTTTGTTGGCTTGCTTGGCGTATTGTTCAGTTCTCCTTTCAATATTTAGGCATGTCTGTTCATGTGTTTTGTTGATGAACTCAGCTTTCCTATCACCATATAAATTAACAAACTCAGAAATAGGCAAAGGAATTAAATCCGAGGGAGTTAAGGGGTTAAAGCCATACACAATTTCGAATGGAGAACATTTAGTAGCTGAATGCACCGATCGATTATACGCAAATTCAATGTGATGGAGGCTTTCTTCCCATGTTTTGATATTCTTCTTAATAACTGTTCTTAATAGAGTGGATAAGGTTCTGTTAACAACTTCATTTTTACCGTCCGTTTGGGAATGGCAAGTAGTTGAAAATAGTAATTTTGTGCCCAATTTTCCCCACAAGGTTTTCCAAAAATAACTTAAGAATTTTGTATCTCTATTAGATTGTCCGAGGCATTCCATGTAACCTTCCTATTTCTTTAAAGAATAGATGAGCGATGTGTGAAGCATCATCAGTTTTGTGACATGAAATAAAGTGTGCCATTTTTGAAAACCTATCAACCACCACAAAAAATGAGTCTTTTCCATCTTTACTTCTTGGTAGTCCTGGGACGAAGTCCATAGATATATCTACCCATGGTTCGGTAGAAATAGGTTAGGGTGTATATAGTCCATTAGGTAACACTTTTGATTTAGCTTGTTTACATGTTACACATCGATTACAAATTTGCTCAACATGATGCTTCATATGCGGCCAAAAAATGTGTTCATGTAAAATAGCTAAAGTTTTTGCTATCCCGAAGTGTCCCATTAAACCATCACTATGCGCTTCATGCATAAATAAGTCTCGCAACGAACAAGCAGGAATACATACCTGATTTCCACAAAACAAATAATTATCATGTTTGTAAAATTGACCGTGAGCTATTTGTTCACATTCTTTGTAAATTTGTCCGAAATCAAGATCATTGATATACAATTCTTTAATATGTTCAAAACCGAGTAGTTTAGTATCAAGAGTGGAGATAAGTGTATACTTTCAAGAGAGAGCATCAACGACCATATTTTCTTTGCCTTTCTTGTAGCGGATTACATAAGGAAAAGTTTCAATAAACTCTACCCATTTAGCATGTCGTTTGTTGAGTCGGTGCTGCCCTTTTAGGTGTTTTAGCGATTCATGATCCGTGTGAAGCACAAATTGCTTTGGCCATAGGTAATGCTGCCAAGTTTTCAAAGCTCTCACCAATGCATAGAGTTCCTTATCATACGTCGGGTAGTTGAGTGTAGGACCACTCAATTTTTCACTGAAGTAAGCTATAGACTTTCTTTCTTACATTAATACAGCACCTATCCCTGTTCCTGATGCATCACATTCAATCTCAAAAGAGTTAGAGAAGTTAGGGAGGGATTGTTAGGAGTATGCCCTCGAATGCCACTCAGGGGATGTTATAGTGAGGGCATTGTACTTGTTATTAAGTAATTCATTATCTAGAGGCAATTTTATGTTTATTTATTTACTGGCATTCCTGACTCGCATATATATATATATATATATACATATATATATATATATATATGTAGAAACTAGTCGGTCTATTTGAGAGCAAAATATTCCACTCCTTGTTGGATAAGGAGGACGGCAGTGGAAATGTTTATGTCTCAAATACTTAATCGTTCGCAAGTCAATGAAACTTGACTGAGCGTAAAGTTTATGAGAAGACATGTATGACGTGTTCTTTGACTTGGAGAGTGCCTGTTGAACAATAATGTTTAGTGGGAGCACATGTTATAAGTATGCTAATGAGATTAGTATACTTGAACTGACTCACCCTCGATTCATCACACGGATTTCACTCCGGGATAGTCAATGACAACCAAAAGATTGTGATTGGTATCCGTGAACCTTCGACTTGAGGATTTAGTAGGGATGTGCTTGTGACGTTAAGATTTTCATTAGAGTTGTTCAACCCAAAAAACCAGAAGGTGGGGGTCAACCTTGACGTGCGTCTTTACGGGCAAGTAGCAGGTCCTACTGAATACCAAGATAGAATTCTTTCTCCTGTTAGTGAACGGGTTATATGTCATATGCGGTTATTGGCAGATGCGATCATAAGTCTTTGGCCAAAGTATTGGAGCTGTCTCTATTGGATACACGAGATCTCGATGATCTCGATTTGCAGTAACTCGTGCATAGTGTTAAGTACATATAGGGTTTGACTGACCGTGCCCTATAACTTGATCAGGACATTTGGAAGAAGGGTTTATACGTATACTGGTATTCATGATAGAAAGGTTTTGGAATGATCCTCATCATTCGTTCTCAGTTAGAGTACAGTGTAGGCCGCCAGACTGGCTAGGTGGTCCTCTCATTGCTAACTGAGACGGACCTACTGAGTCGCGCAATAGGATTGAGGACGGAATGAATCGAGCTTATTCTCTCTTTACATATATTAGATATTGGATATCTAATTTACTGGGCATTGGGTGTCAAATTGATTTCGAGATATTGGATGTGTAAATTAATTTATTGGATGAATTAATTTACGGCCTAATGAGTTAAATAAATTACTAGGTAATTAATTTAATTCACATATATAATTATTTCTTGGATGAATTAATTATATTACTTTATATTTGATATAATCAATTAATTGGATTAATTGATTTATATAAATACATCGAGAATGGAGTTTATTGGATTGGACTCGCGGGAGTCCGAAACGAACCGAACTCCATTACATCTTCAACTAGCCCAACCCCCCCCCCCCCCATGTTTTCCACCTAATGTGGTGGAAGACTTAATTATATAATAGCATGATATATTTTTATCAAGGGGGACATGACATCTTGTGATGAATTAAGAATTGGATGTCTTGATTTGTCATGTGAGATGAATAATTAAAGATTAGAATAAAAGTCTCCTCTCCCCACTTGTGAAAAGAACATACGGTTCACACATGAGAGAGAGAGAGAGAGAGACTTTGTCTTCAACATTCATCTTCATCTTCTTCATCCACTTCTTCAATTTTCTTAGAGAAAAATTGAGTGAAAAATAGAGAGAAAATATATCTATACACTTTGATACGAAATTGAGTAGTCCAAATAAAGAAAACGAAGCACGGATCGACATAAATGGCCTTACGACACGTCCTGCACATACGACGACATTTTTAGGCGAGAAAACGGACATAAGACGTAAAAAGAATGTCCAACCTGCCGGAAAATGTCCAACCGGCCGGAAAATATCCAGCCTGCCGGAAAAAGTCACGCCTGCCGGAAAATGCCGAGCACTGCCGGCCGGACTCGACCGTGTCGTCCGGAACGATCGAGTCTTGCTCGTCCAGAATGACCCAAGGTCGTCATTGTCAGCCGAACCCGACCGTGCCAGGAGACACGGTCGAGTCCTACTCGCCCACAACTACCGGAACCCACTGCCCTGACGCCCGACCGTGTTCCAGGACACGATCGAGTCCTGCCAAACGTCCTTGTCATGCCGCACGGTCGAGTCGCTGCCGGTCCTTGTCGCGCCGCGCCCGTGCCGAGTCCTGCCAAACATCCTTGTCACGTCGCACGGTCGAGTCACTGCCGGTCCTTGTCACGCCGCGCTCGTGCCGAATCACTGTCAGACATTGCTGTCACGCCGCGACCGTGTCAAGCGGACACGGTCGAGTCCCTGTCGGCGCCTGTCGACCGCACTGCGGCCGTGTCACGGGACACGGTCGAGTCCTGCCAACAGCCCACTTATTTTATACACTTTTGTGTATTTTTGACTTCTCTTTTCCTTTTTACATATTTTAGGGATTATGTTTTCCCCATTTTGTGATTTTATGTTCCTTGTTTGTATTTTATGTTGATTTGTTTGGATTATTCAAAGATTTTATAATCTTTGAATTATTTTCTTTTTTTTGTTTGATTCCTTAGACTAAGGCTTCACCTCCTATAAGTAGGAGTTGATTAGCCTTGTAAAAAATATGGTATGATGAATGTTGAAGTATAAGAATACACATTGTGTTTTCTATCCTTGGTAAATGATTTTTACCGAAACTTGATTTTTATTCGACGCGTTTTCGAATATTAATCCGATTGATTCTCAATAGGTCTTGGGAAGAAATCACCTTATCGAGTTATAGGTCTAATTCGATAAACCCTTGTTCTTGATCGTTCAAGTCTTCTTGATCGATATTATCACTTTTCCCAATATTACTTCCATTTTCCATTTGTTCGAATTTTCATTGCCATATTCGATATTACTCCCACAAAATACATCCAAAAAACCCCATACTCGTAAAAAGACTTCCGCTACGATATTCCTACATACACTCCATCCGATACGTATCCACTCTCCTGGAGAATTCGTATCATAAGTGGTATCGGAGCCCAGGGTCATCTCCTTAGGCGATTTATTCAACGATTGCTTGTCGAAGAAAATAACTCTTGATTCTTGTCATCGGAAACCACACCTGAATTTCTTAATTCAGTTAAGGTTCTTGATCTTTCAACCAAATGGAGTTCAACGATATTTATCTCTTGGCGATATTACGCGACGCATTACACAGCGTACCGGAGTTCATGGGACATTCCGATCCAGAAGCAGGTGTTGATTGGCTCCACGTTTGTGAGGAGTTTTTCAACCACAATTCAATTCCAGTAGACCGCCGAGTCTCGTTGGCGACAAAACGCCTTCGTGGTCGCGCCTCGACCTGGTGGCAGAAATTGAAAACCAGCCGTTTACACCAAGGTAAACCCAAACTAAGAGACTGGAACAAATTCATAAAACACTTTACTCGGAAATTCATCCCCACAAATTCTCACCGCCACGATCCACCAACGGCACCACACCGGAAATTGCAGAAGTTCGGCACCACCCCGCCACCGGCATTCGATCTAAGGTCTTTCCCCATCAAGGAATTCCAAGTAGAATCTTTTTTCAATGAAGAAAATGTCCCTACAGTCATTTTCAATGAAGTAGACGAGACAGAGTTTTCAACAGAACAATTCAACGAAGAAGGTGAGTTGAGCCGTGTATCCCTAGTTGACGAACCTGGATCTTGCTACTTTGAGCATGAGCCAGTTGGTTGTGTTGGCAAATTTGACCAAGACGGACCAAATTATGTTAATGGTGAGGAACTTGATTCTAGCCACACCGATTCTGGAACTAAAATGGAGGAATTTGATTTCTTGTGGTCTCACTTGGCTACCGCCATTGATGGAGTTTTTGACAGTTCTTGTCAATGGGATGACGACAATTTACCTGTGCCGCCACCGCCATCTTCCCCAGTCTTGGCAGCCCTGATTGTCGCTATAACAGCAGTACCGGATCGAGATCCAGCTTCCCATGTCTCACAACCACCATGCCACACGACCATGCTTCATGAAATCCATAATTATGATGGACCACCTATTTTTGATAAAGATGAAGAACGGTGCTATATTTACCCAGTGATTCCTGTTTATGATACCGAGCCTAAAGACGAGCCTTCCCAATATTTTGATGTGAAAGGTGATTCCGAGGCAATTTTCTTGGTTCTTGAAATTGCATCCAATGAGTTCAACCACGATGATAAAGATTTTGCCTCATAGAATAATAATTATTATTATTTCATTAATAATTATAGTTATTTGTTTGATGATTCCCGGAGATCCCATACTACTTATCGTCTCAAGTTTTTTGGCCATGTACGTACTGCGGACATTTTCGAGATCAAGTACTTAGAAGCTTTAATTAATTATCTTGATAACGAAGGAAGTTCGGAATTGAGGACAATTCCCTTTAAAGGGGGAGGGGATGATACGAAATTGAGTAGTCCAAATAAAGAAAACGAAGCACGGATCGACATAAATGGCCTTACGACACGTCCTGCACATACGACGACATTTTTAGGCGAGAAAACGGACATAAGACGTAAAAAGAATGTCCAACCTGCCGGAAAATGCCGAGCACTGCCGGCCGGACTCGACCGTGTCGTCCGGAACGGTCGAGTCTTGCTCGTCCCGAATGCCCAAGGTCGCTTGCACCAACCCGACCGTGCCAGAGACACGGTCGAGTCCTACTCGCCCACAACTACCGGAGCCCACCGCCTCGACGCCCGACCGTGTTCCAGACACGATCGAGTCCTGCCAAACGTCCTTGTCACGCCGCACGGTCGAAGCCGCCGCTGTCCTGTCGCGCGCGCCCGTGCGAGTCTCGCCAAACGCCCTTGTCACGCCGCACGGCCGAAGTCACCGGTCCTTGTCACGCCGCGCCGTGCCGAGTCACTGCTGACGTTGTCATTACGCCGCGACCGTGTCAAGCGGACACGGTCGAGTCTCGCTGCGCTGCCGATCACGCCGCGGCCGTGTCACGGGACACGGTCGAGTCCTGCCGACAGTCCACTTATTTTATACACTTTTGTGTATTTTTGACTTCTCTTTTCTTTTTTACATATTTTAGGGATTATGTTTTCCCCATTTTATGATTTTATGTTCCTTGTTTGTATTTTATGTTGATTTGTTTGGATTATTCAAAGATTTAATAATCTTTGAATTATTTTCTTTTTTTTGTTTGATTCCTTAGACTAAGGCTTCACCTCCTATAAGTAGGAGTTGATTATCATTTGTAAATAGATTGTATGATGAATGTTGAAGTATAAGAATACACATTGTGTTTTCTATTCTTGGTGAATGATTTTTATCGAAACTTGATTTTTATTCGACGCGTTTTCGAGTATTAATCCGATTGATTCTCAATAGGTCTTGGGAAGAAATCACCTTATCGAGTTATAGGTCTAATTCGATAAACCCTTGTTCTTGATCGTTCAAGTCTTCTTGATCGATATTATCACTTTTCCCGATATTACTTCCATTTTCCATTTGTTCGAATTTTCATAGCCATATTCGATATTACATCACAAAATACATCCAAAAACACCCATAATCGTAAAAAGACTTCCGCTACGACATTCCTACATATACTCCGAACGATACGTATCCGCCCCTCCGGGATAATTCGTATCACACTTAGAGTGTTATTAGCAAGCTCCTATCACTTCGTTCTAGCCGTGTTCTTAGAGGACAACGAGGTGAAGTCGTTCCGGTCGTTTTTACGGCGCGTGGCAAGTAGAGACGCGGTGTTTTTGGCGTTGGATTATCAAAAATCTTGTTGCGGATTGGATTCGCAAGAGACATCTTCTACACACCATTTAATCAACAGACTACGAGGGCATGATTTTGAATCTTACTTTCTTTTGTTTTTTCATATATATGTAGCTTGATTGATCCTCTTAAGGGATTCAGATCGAATTAGATTCGTATATTCCTTCCGCTGCGCCTTCGTTTTAGGCACCGAATCCCAACAGTAGTATCAGAGAGTAGGTCTTGCGATCATATATACGATATTTTGCATTTGAATAATCATTATCGTATTAATCATTGATATTCAATTGTTCATCTCTTTCCAACATTTCCTATTTGGAGACGCCTTCGGCCCCTCCATTATTCCCGGCTTCGGCGCCGCTTGAGAATTCGGCCTACCAGCTCGGTTCCCTCAATCAAGACGACCCAGGTTTGCGAAAAACTACGGGTCCCTCTCCTGCATCTTTCAAGGAAGCTCTGACAGGTAATCTCTCTAACTCGAGGAAAGATATTCATTTCTCAGATGATATTTATCATAACTACTGTGATCCAGTGCGCAAAGGGGATTTCATATCTATTTCCTTGGATGAAAAAATTTACTCTGAAAGAGTTAAATACCTTCAAAATTCCTTAAATGGTCGATTGTTGCAACAGAAAAACTCTAAGCCTTACTCTCTTGATCAACTGAAGGCTGAGTTGCAAAATGCTTGGTCTATCTCCACGTCTCGGAAATTAATACCTCTGGGAAAAGGATACTTTAATGTTCAATTCAATAATTCGGAAGATAAAAATCGTGTTTTTAGCAAAGCTTCCCGGAACTTGGTCTCCGGATATTTTCGTTTATCCACTTGGGTTCCGGATTTCAACCCTTATAAAATTGCTACTTCTAAAGCACAAGTTTGGATCCAAATCTATGAGTTGCCGATTGAATATTGGCACCCTCAACTTATTTTTACAATTGCTAAGACTCTTGGCAACCCTCTGAAAATCGATCAACGTTCTCTGAATGGGAAGGTGGGTCATTTTGTTCGGGTCCTAATTGAAATTGACTTGGAAGACCATGTTCACAACAATGTCATGGTTGAATGTTCGGGTCACTGTATTTTCCCTTCTATTAGCTACGAAAAATTTCCAGAGTTTTGCACTTATTGCTCAATCGTTGGTCACTTCAACAATTCCTGTAGAAGTAAAAAATTGGCTCCGAACTCCAACTCTACGGTTCTTAGCGACCGCCAGAATTGTCAATCCAAATATGTTCGGAAACCACCCCCTACCCCTACTGTTAAGGTCAATAATTCAAACAACAATAACCACTTCAATGTGCTTGATGTTGAAACAACATAAGGTGATTCTATTAATGATCACAATCAGCTCGCCTTGACGGTTTTCTAGCCTTCAATAGAGCAAAATGATACCACTGTCCCCACTTCTGAGTTCTCCGTTGAACATATCAACAATAACACGTTATCCCTTACCACTAACATCTTCCAGCCTGATAATAACAACACGTCAGTGTCTTCCAAGGGCACGATCTTGCCTGACCTTTCTTCATCCTCTCGTCATGGGCAACCGACTGACACGGTTGGGCCTCCTATTGTGTCTGCTGATACGAAACCGACTACTACAAGCGAAGAAGACGAAGTAAGGATTGACGTAAAACACCTCGACCATACTCCAACATACTTGGGCGAGACCCGGAGTTACCTTGATGATTGGGCTTGGAGTAAATCAAACATAGACAACTTGCATCATGAGGAAGGGGTCCAAGTATTAAACAATAAAAGAATTTCAGCACTTTCTTTACTATAATGGCAGCAGGATTCTCGGTAGTATGCTTGGTAAAAGGTGGCTATCACCTTGGAAACAAAGCCCAGCTTTTACTCTTGTTTGCAAGTGACGTGAGGAACCTTGTATTTTCTTTTCCTTATTTTAAGACCAGCTTGTAATAGTTTAGATTATCTTGTCAGGCCACTTTTGCCTATAAATAGTGGTGATGGAGTTGTAATGAAGGGATCGATTATTGAATGATAAAACAACATACCTTGTGTATTGTTTGACTGTTGGACGAGTTTCCTTCAAAACTTTGATTATTATTCGACGCGTTTTCGAATCTTAATCTGATTGATTCTTAATAGGTCTTGAGAAGAAATCACTTTATCGAATTATAGGTCTAGTTCGATAAAACAACTGTTTCCTGTTCTATTTTGATATTCATCTTGATTTCGATACAGGATTGTACTTGTTCGGGATTCCACATCAAGTGTTGTTCGATCGTTCGAACTTGTTTCTTGTTTTAATTAGCATCCGACCAAAACTTGCTGTTTCGAGTGCCGCTGTTTGGAGATTGCTTGTTTCGAGTCATCTTCATTCGGTCGGTTCCTGTCTTGTTGCTGTATCGAATTGCCGTCATCATTTCCTACCACTTGCGCACACCGCTAGCCAGTTTTATTGCTGTAGCGAACGGGTGTTATCGCCTCGACAATTTCTTGCTTCGCTGCTAGTCAAACAAATTTCTCCATTGCATCGATAGAGAATTCGCATCCTAAGTGGAATCCGCATCATAAGTGGTATCAAAGCCCAAGTTCTTGATCTTTGGCATTATGGATCTCAACGACGCTGACTTCTTGGCAAAACTTCGTGACGCATTGCGTGACGTACCAGAACAACGCGACCAGCATTGGCAACCTAGGCGTGGTGACTATGAACGACCCTCACGCCATGTCAAAGAGTTCAAGGTGAACGAGCTTCCGGAGTTCGTTGGCGGAACAGACCCTGACGTTTACCTGGAATGGGAATGCAAAATTGATCGTATGTTCGAGTTCAAAGACCTCGACGATGAGAAACGGTGCAAGTATGCAATTCTCAAGTTGGGGAAAGCCGCTTCGCTTTGGTACGAAGGAGTGAAAACACGAAGAACCCGTGCGGAAAAGGAAAAGATCCATTCATGGGATTTGTTAAAAAGAAAACTTCGTAAAAGATATGTACCAACATCACATCGGTTGTCCTTATACAGAAAAATTGCAAATCTCATGCAAGAAAAGTTGAGTGTCAGTGAATACATTGAGTTTTAGAATCTAACCCTAATGGGAGAGATAGAGGAGAATGAGGAGCAGAAGATGTCACGATTCTTGCGTGGCTTGAACCGAAGCATAGCTAACTCGGTGGAATTATATCCATATGAGGACTTCGATACATTATGTGGGTTATGTGTGAGGTTGGAAGCTCAAAACAGGATGAAGTTGTATAAACCCGAGTTTCCAGTCAAATTTGGAAACCCAAGTATCGGTTCTAGTTCAACTACTAAGGCAACTGTACCGACTCCGGCCCCTATTGCGATTCCTAGGGCCCCCTACATGCCGAAAGAGACGAGTTTGGCTAAAGTAAGATGTTTCAAATGTCAAGGGTTCAGACATTATCAAAATGCTTGCCCAAACAAACGAGTGGTAACACTAAGAGAAGGTGTCACGATCCGAGACGAGTTGTTGATCGAGGACGAAAAGGAGAGACTGGGTGATGTGTTTGAATTCGACATGGAGGGTGAAGAAGGAGAATAATGTGAGACTTACGATGCTCCAAACTATGACACGGCTTTAGTTCTGCGCACTCTACAAGCCAAAGCTGTTTCAAATGATTCGGCACAGCGGGATCAAATATTTCACACAAAATGTCAAATCCGAAATAAATGGTGTAGTTTGATCGCTGATGGAGGGAGTTGCACCAACATAGCTTCCAGCAAGATGGTGACTAAACTCGGGCTTACCACTACGGCTCACCCGAAACCTTACACTTTACATTGGCTCGATGATGGGAGCAAAATAAGGGTGACTAAACAAGTGAGGATTGGACTAACCATGGGTTCGTATGAAGACAACGTATTATGTGATGTACTCCCAATGGATGCCTGCCATGTACTTTTGGGAAGGCCATGGATGTTTGATAGGGACGTTTTACATTGAGGAAGAAGCAATGAGTACGAGTTATGGGATAAGGGCAAAAAGATTATGCTTAAACCAATGTCACCTCAAGCTATTCACTCTATGAGTTCTAGTCGGAGTGAAAAACCAAAACTGGCCATGTTTGCTAGTGAATGGGATGTGGAACATGCTATTAATGATGGCGAGTGCGTGTACTTGTTAATTCTGAAGGAGAAACAGAATGGTAGCATGGTTGTGCGGAATGACGAAAGGATGGATGCCTTATTGCACAAATTTGCGGGTGTTTTTCCCGAAGAATTACCATCGGGTTTGCCACCTATTCGTGGGATTGAACATCAGATCGACCTCATACCGGGTGCGGCGCTCCCTAACAAAGTTGCTTATAGATGTAATCCCGAGGAGACGAAAAAATTACAAAACCAAATCGAAGAACTAATGAATCGCGGGTATGTACGAGAGAGCCTAAGTCCTTGTGCGGTTCCGGTATTACTGGTTCCTAAGAAAGACGGATCTTGGCGAATGTGTATTGACAGTCGAGCCGTGAATAATATAACCATCAAGTATCGATTTCCAATTATGAGGCTTGATGACATGTTGGATGAATTGCACGGATCCGTGATCTTTTCAAAAGTTGACCTACGAAGTGGTTATCACCAAATCCGGATGCGAGAAGGGGATGAGTGGAAGACGGCCTTCAAGACTAAACACGGGGTGTATGAATGGACCGTTATGCCGTTCGGCCTTAAAAATGCGCCAAGTACCTTCATGCGCTTGATGAATGAGGTGCTTAAGCCATTCTTGGGGAAATTTGTGGTTGTATATTTAAACGATATCTTGATTTATAGCCGATTGTTACAAGAACATTTCAGACACTTGAAACAAGTCTTCGAAACCCTTAGGGACCAAAGGCTGTATGGAAAGAGGGTGAAGTGCTCATTTTTGGACGAAAGTATAGTTTTTCTTGGCTATGTTGTTTCAAAGGATGGAGTGTCGGTCATTCAAGCGAAGATCAAAGCAATTAAGTCCTGTCCAGTGCCCACTACAGTGACGGAAGTTAGATCGTTCCACGGACTGGCTTCATTTTACCGAAGATTCATTCGAGATTTCAGCACCATTGCAAGCCCAATAATCGATAGTTTGAAGAAAGGTATGTTTAACTGGAGCCAGGCTGCTCAGGAGTCATTCGCAAATTTGAAGGCAAAGTTGTGCGAAGCACCAATCTTAGCATTACCCGATTTTTCGCAACCGTTCGAGGTAGAATGTGATGCTAGCGGAGTTGGCATTGGAGCGATTCTCATTCAAGGAAAGTGGCCTATTGCTTACTATTCAGAAAAGTTAAACGGTGCTCTTCTCAATTATTGTACGTACGACAAGGAGTTTTATGCTATTGTGAGGGCTCTAGATCATTGGAGTCACTATCTTCGACCGAAGCATTTCATCATACATTCAGACCATGAACCATTGCAGTATATTAACGGGCAACACAAGTTGAGTCCCAGGCAAGCGAAGTGGGTGGAATTCTTACAATCATTTCACTTCTCGTCGAAGTATAAAGATGGCAAGAGCAATATTATAGCAGATGCATTGTCTAGGCGTTATGCCTTACTCTCCACTCTTGATGTTTGTTTGCTTAGATTCGAGGCAGTGAAGGAATATTACGACGATGATGCGGATTTTGGCGAGCCCTTCGCCCTTTGCAAATCTGGGCCGATGGGAGAATTTTCGATACAGGAAGGCTTCCTTTTTAAGGGAAATTGTCTTTGCCTACCCAAGCACAAGATTCGAGAATTGCTGGTTCGAGAGGCTCACGGGGGAGGTTTAGCTGGCCACTTTGGTTCGGCTAAAACATTAGATGTGCTGAAGGAACATTTTTATTGGCCAAAGATGCAGGGGGATGTTAGTAACATAATTAGTAAGTGTGTGACATGCCATGTTGCGAAGAGTTCATTCAAACCAGGAATATACACACCTTTACCGATTCCGGAGAGGCCATGGGAAGATGTCTCGATGGATTTTATTGTGGCTTTACCCCGTACTCAACGAGGGAGGGATGCGATTATGGTAGTCGTATATCGTTTTTCGAAAATGGCTCATTTTGTAGCGTGCCACAAGACAGATGATGCAAGAAATGTGGCCGACTTATATTTTCGAGAGGTGGTACGTTTACATGGGATTCCGAAAACTATTGTTTCCGATCGAGACTCCAAATTTCTCAGCTACTTTTGGAACACCCTATGGAGGAAGGTCGGAACAAAACTCTTGTTTAGCACTTCACACCACCCTTGTTAGGCGTATTTTTATACGCTTATTTATCATTATTTTGTATTGTTTTTATAATTAAATCTGCATAAATGAGCTTGTAATGCCCTATTCTTTTATGTTTTGCAGGAAATTGGAGTCCGGAAGCTAAAACGATGAAAACGGATGAAAACGGCGAATTTTGCCCTGGGGCCGTGGCACAGACAAAGCGGGCCGTGGCACACGCAGAGGACCAGCGACCCCCCGAGTAAATTGTACTCTGAGCCGCGGCACAAGTATAGTGAGCCGCGGCCCAGAAGAAAAAAATAGCACCCAGGTTTTAATCTGAGCACCGTGATCCGCGGCACAGATAAAGTGAGCCACCGCCCATGGGGCGGTTTTGACAGAAAGTGCCGCGTTTTTGGTCCGTTTTAGAGCCTATTCTCGACCTAATTACACGGACGCATTTTTGAGGCAAAAGAGGATTATAAATAAGGGTTTAAGGTCATAAGAAGAGGGAATCTTGGAAAAGGAGGATCGCAGAAGACAAGAAGCAGAAGACACCAAGGGCAGAGGGCGGAAGCCAAAAGAACGGAGGAATCCGAGCTCTTCATCTGCGTTTGATTTCAATGCTTTCATTTATTATTTCTGTATTTTTATCTTTTAGCATGTCAGGCTAAAACCCTGTTCTAGGATTTTGATGAAACCAAAGTTTTGACGAATTTACTTTTGATTATCTATATAATTCCCTTTCTGCTGAGTTTTCCCAATCAATTTTAATGCTTTCAATTGTCTGGCCAATAATTGGATTGTTTTAATTACGCAACTCGAATCGGGAGAGGAGAGTTGGTGAGGAACTATTGGTGAGAACCGTTTTATCTTGTGAGATAGGAATATACTAATAGGAACTACGTGGCCTTTTGGAGATTTTGTGCTTTTTGCCTATTGTCGAATTAATTCACCTAGGGATAGAGTGCGTTATTCGCCTTTAGAAAAATCTATTGACCTCGGGAGAGGTGGTAGAGTATTTTAGCAATCTTTGCCTTCAATAAATTGGGGAAATCATTAACTTCAGATAATCGAGAGTAAATTCGGATAAACCGAGGTGGATTCACAATCCTAGACTTTTTCATTATTTGATTTTCTTTCTTCGAGCGATCGTTTTTCTGTTTATTACTGATTTTCTTTAGTCATTAATTGCAACCCAAATTTCGACTGTTCAAATAAAATTAGAATACATTTAAATTGGTACTTAGTGATTCAGTCCTCGTGGGGACGATACTCACTCATCACTTTATTACTTGTCAACGATAACGTGCACTTGTGTTAACGAAAAATCCCAACAAGTTTTTGGCGCCGTTGCCGGGGACTGATTTTCTACTAATATCGATTTTGGTACTTCTAGTCTTAGTTTGAACATTTTTTTATTTGTTTCAGGGAGTTGCACGAATGTGGCATCAAACGAGATGGTCACCAAGCTCGGGCTAACTACTATGGCTCACCCGAGACCATATGCTTTACATTGGCTCGATGATGGAAGCAAGGTGAAGGTGACGAGACAAGTACGGGTCAACTTAACTATGGGATCATACGGAGACGATGTGTTATGTGACGTACTCCCGATGGACGCATGCCACGTGCTTTCGGGACGACCGTGGATGTTCGACCGAGATGTTTTACATCGAGGTCGGAATAATGAATATGAATTACAAGACAAAGGAAAGAAGATTGTACTCAAACCGATGTCCTCGCAAGCCATCCGTTCGATGAGTTCTAGTGGAGTGGAGAAACCAAAACTTACCATGCTTGCTAGTGAAAGATAAATGGAACATGCCATTAATGACGGGGAGCGAGTATATTTGGTGATGTTTAAGGAGACACGGGAAGAGAACATAGGAGTACAAAACGGAGGAGAGCTAGATGTGTTGTTACGCGAATTTGATGATGTTTTTCCCGAAGAATTACCGTCGGGTTTACCACCTATTCGCGGGATCGAACACCAAATTGATCTTATACCGGGAGCACCACTTCCTAATAAAGCCGCGTATAGATGTAATCCCGAGGAGACGAAGGAATTACAAAGACAAGTCGAGTAGCTTTTGAGTCCGTGTGCGGTACCGGTCTTACTTGTCCCTAAGAAAGATGGTTCTTGGCGGATGTGTGTGGATAGTCGGGCCGTGAACAATATCACCATCAAGTATCAGTTCCCTATCCCGAGACTTGATGATATGTTAGACGAACTACATGGTTCGGTGATCTTTTCCAAAGTTGATTTACGAAGCGGATATCATCAAATCCGAATGCGAGAAGGTGACGAGTGGAAGACGACCTTCAAAATGAAAAATGGATTATACGAATAGACCGTTATGCCCTTCGGTTTTACAAATGCGCCTAGTACCTTCATGAGGTTGATGAACGAGGTACTTAAACCATTTCTGGGGAAGTTCGTGGTTGTATATCTGGATGACATTCTAATATATAGTCAATCACTACAAGAACATTTCGGACACTTAAGGCTAATTTTCGAAACCTTGAGGGACCGAAAATTGTATGGAAAAAAAGAGAAGTGTTCGTTCCTCGTCGAAAGTATAGTCTTTCTTGGCTATGTCATTTCGAAGGACGGAGTGGTGGTTGATCAAACAAAAATCGAAGCAATTAAATCTTGGCCGACCCCTACGACCGTGACGGAAGTGAGATCATTTCACGGACTTGCTTCTTTTTACAGGAGATTTATTCGAGACTTCAGCACCATTTCAAGTCCGATAACGTAGTGTTTAAAAAAAGGACCATTTGTATGGAACGGGGCTGCCCAAGGAGCTTTCGAGAAGTTAAAGGCCAAGTTATGCGAAGCACCGATTCTAACACTACCCGATTTTTCTCAACCATTCGAAGTTGAGTGTGACGCTAGCGGAGTTGGAATTGGCGCGGTTCTTATTCAAGGTAAACAACCTATCGCTTACTTTTCGGAGAAGTTGAACGGAGCTCGGTTGAATTATTGTACTTACGATAAAGAATTCTATGCTATCGTACGGGCCCATGATCATTGGAGTCATTACTTACGGACGAAGCATTTTATTCTACACTCGGATCACGAATCATTGAAGTACATTAACGGGCAACATAAACTGAGTCCGAGGCATGCCAAGTGGGTGGAATTCCTACAATCATTTCACTTTTCATCCAAGTACAAAGACGGTAAAAGCAATGTCGTTGCGGATGCATTATCTAGGAGGTATGACTTACTTTCTACTCTGGAGGTTCGGTTACTTGGTTTCGAAATGTTGAAGGAATGTTATGAAAATGATGAAGATTTCGGAGAAATTTTTACTCGTTGCAAATCTGGTTCGTTCGGGGAATTCATGTTACAAGATGATTTCCTATTTAAAGGAAATATACTTTGTGTTCCAAAACAGGCGGTTCGGGAATTATTATTCCGAGAAGCTCACGGAGGAGGTTTAGCAGGACATTTTGGCACAGCTAAAACGTTGGAAGTAATAAAAAAACATTTCTTTTGGCCCAAAATGCTAAAAGACGTTTACAATGTTTTAAGTAAATGTGTAACATGTCACATCTCGAAGAGTTCGTTCAAACCGGGATCATATATGCCTCTACCGGTTCCAGAAAGACCGTGGGAAGATGTATCCATGGACTTTATTGTCGCTTTACCCCGTACTCAACGAGGTAAAGATGCTATTATGGTGGTTGTTGATCGGTTCTCAAAGATGGCTCATTTCGTGGCTTGCTACAAAACCGACGACGCAAGCAACGTGGCCGACTTATACTTCCGAGAGGTGGTTCGTTTACATGGAGTACCGAAGACTATTGTGTCGGATCGGGATTCTAAATTTCTTAGCTATTTTTGGAATACTTTATGGAGGAAAGTGGGAACGAAACTCTTATTTAGCACTTCGCACCATCCGCAAACCGATGGTCAAACCGAGGTCACGAATCGAACATTAGGAACGTTGTTGCGAGGACTTGTAAATAAAACGTAAAAGGATTGGGACGTGAAACTTGCTCATGTGGAATTTGCCTATAACCGATACCCTACACATGCTACGGCACATTCTCCTTTCGAAATCGTTTACGGGTTAAATCCTTATATACCCTTGGACTTGATTCCATTGCCGAAAGACGAGTTGGTACACAAAGATGCGGATTCGAAACTTAAGTCGATGATCAAATTGCACGGACAAATACATGATCGAATCAATGAGGTGAATGATGAATACAAACGGAAATCCAACAATCACAGAAAACCGAGGCTATTCGAAGTAGGCGACTTGGTTTGGGTACACTTAAGAAAAGAGAGATTTTCGAGCAAATGCAAGAACAAACTCATGCCGAGGGCCGAGGGTCCTTACAAAATCGTGGGAAAAGTGAACGACAATGCGTATAAGGTAGAACTTCCGAGCGACTATGGGGTACACGCCACTTTTAACGTGGGCGATCTATCTTCTTACCTTGACGATGAGGGAATCACTGAATTGAGGTCAATTCCTTTCAAAGGGGGAGGGGATGATACGATTACGGCATCTCCAAACGAAGTAAGAATCGACGTAGGTGACGATACCAAGTTGCATGCACATGCACCTACGTACTTTGGTGAGAAAACATCCGCGGAAATGGGAACGATCTTAATAATCGGAACCGGGATAACTTAGACGTATCAAAACATGCACACGTATGCATGTTCATGCATACAAAATCGGCCATATTAGGGGAGATTTCGGCCGATTGTGATGGGTGATCCTTAAAGGATCTTTTGTCCCCATTACTTTAAATAATTGCTCTCATTTTTCAAGCCCACCAACAAGATCAAGGAAAGAGACTTGATTCACTCCACTCTCTTGAAAGTTTCGGCCGAACCATGTGAGAAGAAGAGGCCAAAATGTCACTTTCATGATCAAGTCATTATCAAGACTTACAATATATCACATGAGGAGGATTCTTGTACACTCTTTCTTGGAAGCCCCAAGGCCAATTTGTGCACCTCAAGCCAAAATGTTGTGATCTTTGTAGAATAGTTTAATAAATGCTTGTATTTTAGCTAGATTTTGTGTGATCTTGTTTGGCTTGGTTAGGAGTTATAATGGCTATATAATAGCCTCATCCTCAAACATTTGTAATCACTTTTGAATGAAGAAAAAACGAAATACATCACATGTATTCTAGTTGAATGATTTTCAGCACACTTCGATTATAATTCGACGCGTTTTCGAGTTGTAATTTAATCAATTCTCAATAGGTCTTGAGGAAAGATTGTCTTATCAAACTATAGGTCTAGTTTGATAATCTACTTTCATTTTATTCATGTTTTCGCAAAGCCGAATTGCCCTACTTTCGGTTAAATTTTACGAGTGTTACACAAAAACGAGTGTTGTGAGGAAACAAATATAACCGCTGCATTTTCCGGCGAATTTATGTACATATCATACGTTAATTCGTATCAAATACAAATCTGCTCTTGGATGGTCGATCGCGGATATTAAGGGGATCAGCCCGTCTATTTGCATGCACAAGATTTTGATGGAGGAAGACTACAAACCATCCGTGGAGCATCAACGCCGTTTGAATCCAAACATGAAGGAGGTGGTAAAAGTCGAGGTTTTAAAACTCCTCGACGCAGGTATGATGTTTCCGATTTCTGATAGCAAGTGGGTAAGTCCGGTCCAAGTTGTGTCAAAGAAGGGTGGGATAACGGTTATTCAAAATGATAATAATGAATTAATTCTCACTATGATTGTCACGGGGTGGCGTATGTGCATAGATTATAGGAAGTTAAATAAAGCCACTAGAAAAGACCATTTCCCCTTACCTTTTATTGACCAAATATTAGATAGATTAGCCGGACACGATTTTTATTGCTTTCTTGATGGTTATTCTGGGTATAATCAGATTTATATAACCCCAGAAGACCAAGAGAAAACGACGTTTACATGTCCATACGGCATTTTCGCTTATAGGCGCATGCCTTTTGGATTATGTAATGCGCCGGATACTTTTCAACGGTGTATGATGGCTATTTTTTCTGACATGGTAGAGCATTGCATTGAGATTTTTATGGATGATTTTTCTGTTTTCGATGATTCGTTTGACATTTGTTTGAAAAATTTGCAGAAAGTCCTAAAAAGATGCGAAGAGACCAATTTGGTCTTGAACTAGGAGAAGTGTCACTTTATGGTTCAGGAGGGCATAGTACTTGGCCATCGAATATCCTCACATAGAATTGAAGTCGACCGGGCAAAAATTGAAACAATCGAGAAGATGCCTCCGCCTACTTGGTTAAAGGGATTAGAATCTTTTTGGGACATGCCGGTTTCTATCGCCGATTTATTAAGGATTTTTCGAAGATCACGAAGCCGTTGTGCAATCTACTCATGAAGGATGTTCCGTTTCATTTTGACGAGTCGTGTAAAGAAAGTTTCGATTTATTGAAGAAAGCTCTAAGCACGGCACCGGTGATAGTCGCTCCAGACTGGGACCTTTCGTTCGAATTAATGTGTTATGCGAGTGATTTTGCCATTGGGGCTGTTTTGGGACAAAGACGAGGGAAAGTGTTCCACGTCGTGTATTATGCGAGCCGAACACTCGACGACACCCAAAGAAATTATGCCACAATGGAAAAAGAATTGTTGGCGGTAATCTTTGCATTTGATAAATTCCGGGCATATCTACTAGGGACGAAAGTGATAGTGTGGACCGACCATTCAGCAATAAAATACCTTTTGGAAAAGAAGGATGCTAAACCAAGGTTGATTAGGTGGGTGCTTCTCCTTCAAGAATTCAACTTGGAAATTCGGGATAAAAAGGGGATTGAGAATGTTATAGCCGATCACCTTTCATGGTTAGAGAGTCCCCTCGAGCGAGGAGAAAGTCATCCGCAAATCATGGAAACCTTTTCCGATGAGCACCTCTACAAGTTGGGTTCGCAACACGCGCCTTGGTATGCCGATCTAGTGAACTACTTGGAAAGCAAAATAATTTCAAACGACCTCTCACGCCATCAAAAGAAGAAGCTAATCTGAGACGCTAAGTATTATTCGTGGGACGATCCTTTTCTATTCAAAAGATGCCCCGATCAAATCATTCGCAGATGTATTCCGGATGAGGAAATCCACAGTGTGCTGAACCATTGTCATGCATCACCCTACGGTGGACATTTTAGTGGAAATAGAACAGCGGCAAAGGTCTTACAATCAGGGTTCTATTGGCCGTCATTATTCAAGGATTCTCACTCCTTTGTGTCCACATGTGATCGGTGTCAACGGACAGGAAACATCTCAAGACGACACGAAATGCCGCTGAACACCATACTTGAGGTTGAATTGTTCGACGTGTGGGGGATCGACTTCATGGGTCCATTTCCTCCATCCAATAAGAATCTCTATATTTTGCTAGCCGTGGACTACGTCTCAAAGTGGGTTGAAGCAGTGGCACTACCAACGAATAGTTCCAATGTCGTAATTAAATTTATAAAAAAAATACATTTTTTCGCGTTTTGGGACTCCACGTGCTATTATCAGTGATGGTGTTTCACACTTCGACAATAAATTCCTTGATGCGGTCTTGAGAAAATACGGAGTCACTCATCGTGTTGCTACAACCTACCATCCTCAGATGATCGGTCAAGTCGAGATATCAAATCGAGAGTTGAAGTGGATCCTAGAAAAAACAGTCAGCTCGTCTCGAAAAGATTGGTCTTTTAAACTCGATGATGCACTTTGGGCGTACCGTACTGCGTATAAAACACCTATCGGGATGTCGCCTTACAGATTAGTTTATGGGAAAAGTTGCCATTTGCCCGTAGAGATGGAACATCGTGCTTACTGGGTGATAAAGAAATTAAACTTTGATCTGAAATATGCTGGTGAGAAGCGTTGTTTACAGCTGAACGAGTTGGAGGAAATTCGGCACGACTCATACGAAAATGCGAAGCTTTATAAGGAGCGGACAAAGATTTGGCATGATAAGCACATCACACAAAGAGAGTTTGTCCCGGGTCAAGAAGTGTTGTTATTTAATTCTCGCTTAAGGTTATTCCCCGGGAAATTGCGTTCACGATGGTCGGGACCGTTCACCGTAGTTCAAGTGTTCCCACATGGTGCAGTGGAAGTACAAAAAGATGACGGCAAATTCAAAGTTAATGGACAGCGGTTGAAGGCCTACTTGGGAAATCCAATAGACGCGCAAAAGACAAATGTCGTCTTATCCACCGCCGGATGAATGCCGGAAAAGTCCGGCTGAAGCCTGTAAACTTAGCGCTTCTCTGGAGGCAACCCGAGTATTAGTTGTAAAATTTTTATTTTTTAGTGTTTTCTTGCATTTTAGAGTCTTTATTTTTCGTCATTTTGGCTTTGATTTGCTTATCCCTCTCGTTCTTGATGTTTTCCTTTAAAAATTCTGTGCAGGAATCACCCCAGGGGAAGAAATCAATGATGGGCCGCGGCATAAGAATAGTGAGCCGCGGCACACACCAGTTGCAGGAATAAGCCAAACTAGACTGTATTCTGTGCCACGGCACGATCTTACTGAGCCGCGGCACACCAGACCTATGAGCCGCGGCACGTTGCTGCTGAGCCGCGGCACGCCAATTGCCAAAAATCTGCCCAGGAGGCTGTACTCTGTGCCGCGGCACATATGTGCTGAGCCGCGGCACATTAACATTATGAGCCGCGGCACCCGTATGCTGAGCCGCGGCACCCGGCGACATCACAAAAAGTCCCAGGCCGACTGTACTATGGGCCGCGGCTCACTTAGGCTGTGCCGCGGCCCCTGTCGCAAATAGGAAAGCCCAGGTATCCTTCTTATACTCGATCGGCCGGGATTCAGGTAAACTTCTTCCCTTCCTTCCTTCACACAAGCACTCGGCCGATATCTTTTTCTGCTCCCTCTTCTTATATTCTTCATTCCAAGTCAGATAATTTTCAATCTCTTAATCATAATTGATACATGATTTGAAAAGTGAATTGAAGTTATATGTTGCTAGTTGTTCTTCAAAGTTTTCTAAAAAATGGAGTTGGAATATGGTGAATATGGTGTTTGATTGTGATGGTATTGGTGATTATGAACGAATTGGTGATGTTAGTTGTCATTTTTCATGGCTATATATCTGTGTTATTAATTTTTGGGAATTGGAGTTAGCCATTAAACTTCTTGTTCTTCATTTTGACTTGTGCATACTAAGTGTTTGATAAATTGCAGCAATGAAAAATTGTTAAGCCAAGCATTTTCAAACTATATGCAACGAATCGTTTTCTCGGATTATATTGTCTCCCATCCCTTACATCATGTTTAAACTTGAGAGCTCATCCTAAATTTCCTCTTTGTTGTTGCAAGCTCACTCATTCACGTTCCGCATGGTGTAGTCGAGATACGTGCAGGCTCGCCGGACGACGCCGGCACTAGTTCGTGAGCTGACTATAGGGGAGTACTTGACCTTTTTCTTTTATTGCATATTACATTTTGTCCATTGAGGTTGATACGAATCGGTCAACATCATCAAATACAAAAAGAAGATTATCCGACCAAGCTTGATTGAGTCGCAGGCATACATAAAATCCTCATGCAAAATACATGGACAAATTACCAATTCTCGCGCGCACAACGACTTCGTAGCAGTTTTAGTATTTTGCCCATAACTTTCTCGTCCGAAATCCGATTCAGGTGATTCAAGTGGCCATGGAAAGCTAAGAAAGAGAGCTACAAATCTTATGAGACCATAGGACCAAATTCGGACCCATTGGATCCCAGAAATGACAAAACCAACAGCATCATATTTGGTCCAAGATCATGAAGATTTTTGTCTCTTCTAGTTTCAAGACTTCATTTTCAAAGTCCACTACAATGCTTGGGTCCCTCCACACTTCAATAATTTGGCCAAACCAAGTGGATGCAAGCTTGATTTTTGTTGTCCTTGTCAAGTATCACATGGGAGAGATTTTGTCCCCACCTTTGAACTTGATGCGATTACGACATCTCCAAACGAAGTAAGAATCAACGTAGGTGACGATACCAAGTTGCATGCACATGCACCTACGTACTTCGGTGAGAAAAAATCCGCGGAAATGGGAACGATCTTAATAATCGGAACCGGGATAACTTAGACGTATCAAAACATGCACACGTATGCATGTTCATGCATACAAAATCGGCCATATGGGGAAGATTTCGGCCGATTGTGACTTGCATCCTTGAAGGATTTTGTCCCCACTACTTTCAACATTTGTGTCCATTTTCAAAGTCCACCATATCAACACTTGAGATTTGATTTCCCTCCACCTTATCACTTCGGCCGAAATACATGGGTGGAAGACTACAAGATGTTGCTTTCTTGTTCAAAGTCTTTGTCAAAGACTTATCACATAAGATAGATGGTGACCTCCTCCACTTCATGATACCCACGGCCGAACTCAAAGAAACCAAGCATGTGTTGTTTTTATTTTTTAAAAGTCTTGATGTCTTAGTTTAATAATTGATTGTCTTTTAGTTTGATTTTGTGTGATGTTGTTTGGCTTGGTTAGGAGTTGTAAATGGCTATATAAAGCCTCATCCTCCACTTGTTGTAAGCATCTTGAAATTTATAAAACATTGTATTTCTCTTGAAATATACGTTGAACGAGTTCAACAAAACCTTGGTTATTATTTCGACGCGTCTCGAATTATAACTTGATCAATTCTCAATAGGTCTTGAGGAGAGATTATCTTTATCGAGTTATAGGTCTAATTCGATAAAACACATTCAAATCCATACACTATCCTACCTCACGGCCGAAACCATCTAAATTCGGCCACCACCTTTTATTTTCGTTGTTACTTTGATACTTGTCAAAACATAATAACCTTCCGTTGTATTTCATATGCTTTACATACACTTACATACGTAATTCGTATCATAAGTGGTATCGGAGCCCAAGGTCATCTCCTTGGGCGATCAACTATATTCACCGATTTTTTTGTTGAAGTATTTAGTCACCTTCTTGGGTTGTTCTTCACGGTTAGAAGAATTTTCGCATAACATTGGCAGATTAGCGCAGTCGGAAGAAAATAAAGTTTCCCGTGGATCCAACCGTTGGATCGTCACGAAATTTTGACAAAGGTAAGCCAACTCATTGAACTACAGTCTGAACGGTGGAGATCAGATTCTTTGATCATCTTCTTGGTTCATTCTTCACGGATTTCTTGGCAAATTTTCTGTTCGGAGCTCAAGGTCATCTCCTTGGGCGATTTATTCAACGATTTCTTATCAAGAACTATCTCTTGATTCTTGTTATGGATTTCTCCGATCTCGATTTCTTGATGAAACTCCGTGACACACTAAACTGCTTATCGGAGCAACATATGCAAGCAAGACGCAGAGACGACGCCAGCGATATTGATTTCTTGGCTAAATTCCGCAGCATACCGGAGTTCCACGGATCAAGTAATCCAGATGCGTGCATGGATTGGCCCCATGCTTGTGAGGAGCATGCGGACTTCAAGGCTTCCCCCATCAACCGCCGCGTTTCGCTGGTGACAAAGCGCCTCCGCGGTAGCGCCGCCTTCTGGTGGAAAAAATTGAAACAGTCCCGTTCACAACAACGTAAGCCTAAAATCAGAGCTTGGCAAAAATTCAGGAAATATTTTGCCAGAAAATTTATCCCAAAAGCGAAACAAGATCACGGCTTTATACTTTCTGAAACGGCTAATCTCGGAGATGAACTCTTTGTCACTAACGACTTTGATATGACAGAATTTCCTGCGGCGTTTTTTGATGACAAAGAAGACGATGGTTGGAGTCGAGCTGCCCTATCGGAGCAAAGTGGGTCGTATGACTTTGTTGCGGTACGAAACGAGCTTAGTGGGTTAATTTTTGATGAGACATTATTCAAGGAGCCCGATAATATGGAAAGTGGATCGGGTTATGATAGACCACCAATATTTGATACAGAATCAGATGACAAAGAGGACCCCATAATTGATCTCGAGCTTCCCATTTTTGAAGGTGAGCATGTACACATGCGGGTGCTTAAGGAGACCCGAGATAATGGCGTGGTTGTACAAAGCGAACTAATCGAACAAAGACCACCTTGTTATATTCCACACAAGGTTGTTTCAATTATTGTCAAAGAACTGGAGGGTCCTAATCCATTTGTTCTTGTTGAACCAGTTCTTGACACCGACCAACGTGAAAGCAGCGTGGCTGCGTATAATCGGAAAATAGTAAGGGACGAATTCATTATTGAAGGGAGTGAGGACGCGATTTGTGTTCACTTAGCACAGGAGTTGGAAATTACTCCGTTAAACCATAAATCATCTTTTCGGGATTCCATTAAGGGAATGGAAGACTCCTAGGTATGTCGTTTGTTTCCATTTTGCATGTTGTCTTTTGGATACGCAATCACAAGTTAAAGTCAACATTATGGACGAAAATTACATCTTCAAACCGGGAGGAGTGCAATTATATCCGGAGTATCAACCCTTCTTTCGGGCATTAGAATCAAGAATGAATCTTCTTGAAAAAGAAGGGAATGATGTGATTAAGACCGAGCATCCAATGAACTACATGTCAAGTCTTACAGCACAAAAAAAAAGTTCAAAATCTGGATTTGAGGTCAAATCCTTTGAAAGGGGGAGGGTATGATACGAATCGGTCAACATCATCAAATACAAAAAGAAGATTATCCGACCAAGCTTGATTGAGTCGCAGGCATACATAAAATCCTCATGCAAAATACATGGACAAATTACCAATTCTCGCGCGCACGACGACTTCGTAGCAGTTTTAGTATTTTGCCCATAACTTTCTCGTCCGAAATCCGATTCAGGTGATTCAAGTGGCCATGGAAAGTTAAGAAAGAGAGCTACAAATCTTATGAAACAATAGGACCAAATTCGGACCCATTGGATCCCAGAAATAACAAAACCGACAGCATCATATTTGGTCCAAGATCATGAAGATTTTTGTCTCTTCTAGTTTCAAGACTTCATTTTCAAAGTCCACTACAATGCTTGGGTCCCTCTACACTTCAATAATTCGGCCAAACCAAGTGGATGGAAGCTTGATTTTTGTTGTCCTTGTCAAGTATCACATGGGAGAGATTTTGTCACCACCTTTGAACTTGATGCGATTACGACATCTCCAAACGAAGTAAGAATCAACGTAGGTGACGATACCAAGTTGCATGCACATGCACCTACGTACTTCGGTGAGAAAACATCTGCGGAAATGGGAACGATCTTAATAATCGGAACCGGGATAACTTAGACGTATCAAAATATGCACACATATGCATGTTCATGCATACAAAATCGGCCATATGGGGAAGATTTCGGCCGATTGTGACTTGCATCCTTGAAGGATTTTGTCCCCACTACTTTCAACATTTGTATCCATTTTCAAAGTCCACCATATCAACACTTGGGATTTGATTTCCCTCCACCTTATCACTTCGGCCGAAACACATGGGAGGAAGACTACAAGATGTTGCTTTCTTGTTCAAAGTCTTTGTCAAAGACTTATCACATAAGATAGATGGTGACCTCCTCCACTTCATGATACCCACGGCCGAACTCAAAGAAACCAAGCATGTGTTGTTTTTATTTTTTAAAAGTCTTGATGTCTTAGTTTAATAATTGATTGTCTTTTAGTTTGATTTTGTGTGATGTTATTTGGCTTGGTTAGGAGTTGTAAATGGCTATATAAAGCCTCATCCTCCACTTGTTGTAAGCATCTTGAAATTTATAAAACATTGTATTTCTCTTGAAATATACGTTGAACGAGTTCAACAAAACCTTGGTTATTATTTCGACGCGTCTCGAATTATAACTTGATCAATTCTCAATAGGTCTTGAGGAGAGATTATCTTTATCGAGTTATAGGTCTAATTCGATAAAACACATTCAAATCCATACACTATCATACCTCACGGCCGAAACCATCTAAATTCGGACACCACCTTTTATTTTCGTTGTTACTTTGATACTTGTCAAAACATAATAACCTTCCGTTGTATTTCATACGCTTTACGTACACTTACATACGTAATTCGTATCATAAGTGGTATCGGAGCCCAAGGTCATCTCCTTGGGCGATCAACTATATTCACCGATTTTTTTTTGTTGAAGTATTTAGTCACCTTCTTGGGTTGTTCTTCACGGTTAGAAGAATTTTCGCATAACATTGGCAGATTAGCGCAGTCGGAAGAAAATAAAGTTTTCCGTAGATCCGACCGTTGGGTCGTCACGAAATTTTGACAAAGGTAAGCTAACTCATTGAACTACAGTCTGAACGGTGGAGATCAGATTCTTTGATCATCTTCTTGGTTCATTCTTCACGGATTTCTTGGCAAATTTTCTGTTCGGAGCTCAAGGTCATCTCCTTGGGCGATTTATTCAACGATTTCTTATCAAGAACTATCTCTTGATTCTTGTTATGGATTTCTCCGATCTCGATTTCTTGATGAAACTCCGTGACGCACTAAACTGCTTATCGGAGCAACATATGCAAGCAAGACGCAGAGACGACGCTAGCGATATTGATTTCTTGGCTAAATTCCGCAGCATACCGGAGTTCCACGGATCTAGTAATCCAGATGCGTGCATAGATTGGCCCCATGCTTGTGAGGAGCATGCGGACTTCAAGGCTGCCCCCATCAACCGCCGCGTTTCGCTGGTGACAAAGCGCCTCCGCGGTAGCGCCGCCTTCTGGTGGAAAAAATTGAAACAGTCCCGTTCACAACAACGTAAGCCTAAAATCAGAGCTTGGCAAAAATTCAGGAAATATTTCGCCAGAAAATTTATCCCAAAAGCGAAACAAGATCACGGCTTTATGCTTTCTGAAACGGCTAATCTCGGAGATGAACTCTTTGTCACTGACGACTTTGATATGACAGAATTTCCTGCGGCATTTTTTGATGACAAAGAAGACGATGGTTGGAGTCGAGCTGCCCTATCGGAGCAAAGTGGGTCGTATGACTTTGTTACGGTAAGAAACGAGCTTAGTGGGTTAATTTTTGATGAGACATTATTCAAGGAGCCCGATAATATGGAAAGTGGATCGGGTTATGATGGACCGCCAATATTTGATACAGAATCAGATGACAAAGAGGACCCCATAATTGATCTCGAGCTTCCCATTTTTGAAGGTGAGCATGTACACATGTGGGTGCTTAAGGAGACCCGAGATAATGGCGTGGTTGTACAAAGCGAACTAATCGAACAAAGACCACCTTGTTATATTCCACACAAGGTTGTTTCAATTATTGTCAAAGAACTGGAGGGTCCTAATCCATTTGTTCTTGTTGAACCAGTTCTTGACACCGACCAACGTGAAAGCAGCGTGGCTGCGTATAATCGGAAAATAGTAAGGGACGAATTCATTATTGAAGGGAGTGAGGACGCGATTTGTGTTCACTTAGCACAAGAGTTGGAAATTACTCCGTTAAACCATAAATCATCTTTTCGGGATTTCATTAAGGGGAATGAAAGACTCCTAGGTATGTCGTTTGTTTCCATTTTGCATGTTGTCCTTTTGGATACGCAATCACAAGTTAAAGTCAACATTATGGACGAAAATTACATCTTCAAACCGGGAGGAGTGCAATTATATCCGGAGTATCAACCCTTCTTTCGGGCATTAGAATCAAGAATGAATCTTCTTGAAAAAGAAGGGAATGATGTGATTAAGACCGAGCATCCAATGAACTACATGTCAAGTCTTACAGCACAAAAAAAAAAGTTCAAAATCTGGATTTGAGGTCAAATCCTTTGAAAGGGGGAGGGTATGATACGAATCGGTCAACATCATCAAATACAAAAAGAAGATTATCCGACCAAGCTTGATTGAGTCGCAGGCATACATAAAATCCTCATGCAAAATACATGGACAAATTACCAATTCTCATGCGCATGACGACTTACTTGAGCAGTTTTAGTATTTTGCCCATAACTTTCTCGTCCGAAATCCGATTCAGGTGATTCAAGTGGCCATGGAAAGCTAAGAAAGAGAGCTACAAATCTTATGAGACTATAGGACCAAATTCGGACCCATTGGATCCCAGAAATGACAAAACCGACAGCATCATATTTGGTCCAAGATCATGAAGATTTTTGTCTCTTCTAGTTTCAAGACTTCATTTTCAAAGTCCACTACAATGCTTGGGTCCCTCCACACTTCAATAATTCGGCCAAACCAAGTGGATGGAAGCTTGATTTTTGTTGTCCTTGTCAAGTATCACATGGGAGAGATTTTGTCCCCACCTTTGAACTTGATGCGATTACGACATCTCCAAACGAAGTAAGAATCAACGTAGGTGACGATACCAAGTTGCATGCACATGCACCTACGTACTTCGGTGAGAAAACATCCGCGGAAATGGGAACGATCTTAATAATCGGAACCGGGATAACTTAGACGTATCAAAACATGCACACGTATGCATGTTCATGCATACAAAATCGGCCATATGGGGAAGATTTCGGCCGATTGTGACTTGCATCCTTGAAGGATTTTGTCCCCACTACTTTCAACATTTGTGTCCATTTTCAAAGTCCACCATATCAACACTTGAGATTTGATTTCCCTCCACCTTATCACTTCGGCCGAAACACATGGGAGGAAGACTACAAGATGTTGCTTTCTTGTTCAAAGTCTTTGTCAAAGACTTGTCACATAAGATAGATGGTGACCTCCTCCACTTCATGATACCCACGGCCAAACTTAAAGAAACCAAGCATGTGTTGTTTTTATTTTTTAAAAGTCTTGATGTCTTAGTTTAATAATTGATTGTCTTTTAGTTTGATTTTGTGTGATGTTGTTTGGCTTGGTTAGGAGTTGTAAATGGCTATATAAAGCCTCATCCTCCACTTGTTGTAAGCATCTTGAAATTTATAAAACATTGTATTTCTCTTGAAATATACGTTGAACAAGTTCAACAAAACCTTGGTTATTATTTCGACGCGTCTCGAATTATAACTTGATCAATTCTCAATAGGTCTTGAGGAGAGATTATCGTTATCGAGTTATAGGTCTAATTCGATAAAACACATTCAAATCCATACACTATCCTACCTCACGGCCGAAACCATCTAAATCCGGCCACCACCTTTTATTTTCGTTGTTACTTTGATACTTGTCAAAACATAATAACCTTCCGTTGTATTTCATACGCTTTACGTACACTTACATACGTAATTCGTATCAGAGGTCAATGTACATCCTAAGTTTGGGGGGGGGGGGGTTACTTTCTGTTGCTATTATTATTGCTGTATTTATTCGTGTGCACTTTAGTTATCCTTTTGTTCTTAGCCTTGCTTGTCGTGTTTTTAATTACATTCGTGAATTTTTCGTGCTTCTTTTTGTGTAAAACTGATGTTACGATACTGATTTCTCTCTGAAGAAACGGTTGAGTTTTAGTTGAGTTGCAGTCAGCGATTTCTGTTTCTGTTGAGTCTTCATTTAGTTCCGAATTTTTTCGTTTTTGTAGATATCTTAGCGGATAAGAGAGGAGACATACGTATTTTCAAATCGCCGTCGATACGTTTGGTTACATTTATTGGTTAGCTAGTCGTCCAGTAACATAAGTCGTGTTGGCACTTGCATTGAGTTTAGAGTCGGACAGTTTTTCCCAAATGTCGAGATATTATTTGTTCTGTGATGGGAAGTCTAGTAACCGGGGGTATTCACGTAACCCGTTGTTTACTCTCGCTAAAACGACGACCCTGATTAGACTAGTGGTTTAGAGATTTCGCATGTGCCGATAATGGGGAGCCTAGTAACCGGGGGTATTCGCGTGACCCGTTGTTTACTCTCGCGTTGAATAGCGACCTTGAATCGGACATGCGGGAATAGCTATTCGAGTTGTTTCTCCGCTGTTGAGGGGAACTTGGTAACTAGAAGGATCCATGTGCCCCATGACTGTCTTTTATGTCAAACGGTTCCCCAACACACGAGAATGGAATTCCACCCTAGGATGATTCAGATGAAACATCCCGAGATCCGAACCTAGTGGTCAACTCGAATCAATTTATTGATCATACATAAGGGAATGCTGTCCGAGGAGTAATTTTGATAATGAAACTCTTGTATTTTGCCACTAGACTGTGGGATTGGGCTAGTTAGCTTATTTATTTTAACCCTTCATATTGGCGGTCGATTAAATTCACACTTGTTAATCTTTGAGCTGGATTTTCTTCATGAACGATTGATTAGGACTGAAATTGGTTACTTTGTGGAATCAGTGTCCTGAACATGGCTCACTATTACAATACTTGTATTATTCTTTGAGAATTTCAGGATAGTATTGATTAGGTTGAGCACTATGAGTTGCACGATTATTCACGATATTCTTTTGTTTGAAATTTATTATTTTTGCTTGAGGACAAGCAAAGGCTCAAGTTTGGGGGTATTTGTTAGGCGTATTTTTATATGCTTATTTATCATTATTTTGTATTCTTTTTATAATTAAATCTGCATAAATGAGCTTGTAATGCCCTATTCTTTTATGTTTTGCAGGAAATTGGAGTCCGGAAGCTAAAACGATGAAAACGGACGAAAACGGACGAAAACGGCGAATTTTGCCCTGGGGCCACGGCACAGACAAAGCGGGCCGCGACACACGCAGAGGAACAGCGACCCCCCGAGTAAACTGTACTCTGAGCCGCGACACAAGTATAGTGAGTCGCGGCCCAGAAGAAAAAAATAGCACCCAGGTTTTAATCTGAGCACCGTGAGCCGCGGCACATATTAAGTAAGCCACGGCCCACGGGGCGGTTTTGATAGAAAGTGCCGCGATTTTGGGCCGTTTTGGAGCCTGTTCTCGACCTAATTACACGAACGCGTTTTTGAGGCAAAAGAGGATTATAAATAAGGGTTTAAGGTCATAAGAAGAGGGAATCTTGGAAAAGGAGGATCGCAGAAGACAAGAAGCAGAAGACACCAAGGGCAGAGGGCGGAAGCCAGAAGAATGGAGGAATCCGAGCTCTTCATCTGCGTTTGATTTCAATGCTTTCGTTTATTATTTCTGTATTTTTATCTTTTAGCATGTCAGGCTAAAACCCTGTTCTAGGATTTTGATGAAATCAAAGTTTTGACGGATTTGCTTTTGATTATCTATATAATTCCCTTTCTGTTGAGTTTTCCCAATCAATTTTAATGCTTTCAATTGTCTGGCCAATAATTGGATTGTTTTAATTACGCAACTTGAATCGGGAGAGGAGAGTTGGTGAGGAACTATTGGTGAGAACCATTTTATCTTGTGTGATAGGAATATACTCATAGGAACTACGTGGCCTTTTGTAGATTTTGTGCTTTTTGCCTATTCTCGAATTAATTCACCTAGGGATAGAGTGCGTTATTCGCTTTTAGGAAAATCTATTGACCTCGGGAGAGGCGGTAGAGTATTTTAGCAATCTTCGCCTTCAATAAATTGGGGAAATCATTAACTTCAGATAATCGAGAGTAAATTCGGATAAACCGAGGTGGATTCACAATCCTAGACTTTTTCATTATTTGATTTTCTTTCTTCGAGCAATCGTTTTTATGTTTATTACTGATTTTCTTTAGTCATTAATTGCAACCCAAATTTCGACTGTTCAAATAAAATTAGAATACATATAAATCGGTACTTAGTGATTCGGTCCTTGTGGGAACGATACTCACTCATCACTTTATTACTTGTCAACGATAACGTGCACTTGCGTTAACAAAAAATCCCAACAACCCTCAAACCGACGGGCAAACTGATGTGGCTAATCGAACACTGGGAACACTATTGCGAGGATTGGTAAACAAAACACAAAAGGACTGGGATCTAAAACTAGCACATGTGCAATTTGCTTATAATCGTTCTCCTACTCATGCCACGGCGCACTCTCCACTTGAAGTAGTTTACGGACTGAATCCTTACATACCGCTAGATCTAATTACATTACCAAGTGACGAATTGGTGCATAAGGATGCGGAGTCAAAACTGAAATCAATGATGAAATTACATGAACAGGTGTGTGAATGAATAAAGGAGATAAACGAGACGTACAAAAGGAAGTCGAACAAGCAAAGAAAACTGAGGTTATTTGAAGTTGGAGATTTAGTTTGGGTGCATTTGAGGAAAGAACGATTCCCGAGTAAGCGTAAGAACAAGTTAATGCCACGAGCCGAGGGACCATTTAAAATAGTTGCGAAGGTGAACGACAAGGCTTACAAGTTAGAACTTCCGGGTGATTATGGAGTGCATGCTACTTTCAACATAGGTTATCTATCTCCTTATCTCGACGACAATGGGATTGCGGAATTGAGGACAATTCCTTTTAAAGAAGGAGGGAATGATACGAAACCGACTACACCAAGCGAAGAAGACGAAGTAAGGATTGACGTAAAACACCTCGACCATACTCCAACATACTTGGGAGAGAAAATGGATACGAGACCCGGAGTTACCTTGATAATCGGGCTTGGAGTAAATCAAACATAGACAACTTGCATCTTGGGGAAGGGGTCCAAGTATTAAACAATAAAAGAATTTCAGCACTTTCTTTACTATAAAGGCACCAGGATTCCCGACAGTATGCTTGGTAAAAAGCGGCTATCACCTTGGAAACAAAGCCCAGCTTTTACTCTTATTTGCAAGTGACATGAGGAACCTTCTATTTTCTTTTCCTTATTTTAAGACCAGCTTGTAATAGTTTAGATTATCTTGTCAGGCCACTTTTGCCTATAAATAGTGGCGATGGAGTTGTAATGAAGGGATCGATTACTGAATGATAAAACAACATACCTTGTGTATTGTTTGAGTGTTGGACGAGTTTTCTTCAAAACTTTGATTATTATTCGACGCGTTTTCGAATCGTAATCTGATTGATTCTCAATAGGTCTTGAGAAGAAATCACTTTATCGAATTATAGGTCTAGTTCGATAAAACAACTGTTTCCTGTTCTGTTTCGATATTCTTCTTACTTTCGATACAGGATTGTACTTGTTCGGGATTCCACATAAAGTGTTGTTCGATCGTTCGAACTTGTTTCTTATTTTAATTGGCATCCGACCAAAACTTGCTGTTTCGAGTGCCGCTGTTTGGAGATTGTCTGTTTCGAGTCATTTTCATTCGGCCGGTTCCTGTCTTGTTGCTGTATCGAATTGCCGCCATCATTTTCTACCGCTTGCGCACACCGCTAGCCTGTTTTATTGCTGTAGCGAACTAGTGTTATGAGTTCCTGATAGTTTCTTGCTGTTCGCTTCCGCTCGTCAAAACAGCCTCCCGCTGTACCGATAGAGAATTCGCATCCTAAGTGGAATACGCATCATCTGCTGACCATGACAAAGATAAGAGCCATACCATTAATTCTTCGACATGGCGTGAGGGTCGCTCATAGTCACCACGCCTAGGTTGCCAACGCTGGTCGCGTTGTTCTGGTACGTCACGCAATGCGTCACGAAATTTTGCCAAGAAATCAGCGTCGTTGAGATCCATAATGCCAAAGATCAAGAACTTGGGCTCCGATGCCACTTATGATACGAATTCTCGCTGGCGATGCGACTTCGGTATCGATACAGCGGAAGACTGTTTTGATAAGCGGAAGCTATCGGCAAGAAACTGTCAGGAACTGAGAACACTCGTTCACTACAGCAATAACACGGGCTAGCGGTACGCACTCGCGACAGGAAAGGATGAGGGCAACTCGATACAGCAACAAGAGAGGAACTAGGCCAAATGGAAAGGACTCAAAACCGGTAACCTCCCGGCACGCTTTCAGCAACAAACTTGGTCGAATGCATTGTTTGGAGATTATGCTTTGAGTCATCTTCATTCGGCCGGTTCCTGTCTTGTTGCTGTATCGAATTGCCGCCATCATTTGCTACCGCTTGCGCACACCGCTAGCCTGTTTTATTGCTGTAGCGAACTAGTGTTATCGATTCTGATAGTTTCTTCTTTGCCGCTCGCTCGTCAAAAAACCTCCCATTGCCGATAGAGAATTCGCATCCTAAGTGGAATACGCATCATCTGCTGACCATGACAAAGATAAGAGCCATACCATTAATTCTTCGACATGGCGTGAGGGTCGCTCATAGTCACCACGCCTAGGTTGCCAACGCTGGTCGCGTTGTTCTGGTACGTCACGCAATGCGTCACGAAATTTTGCCAAGAAATCAGCGTCGTTGAGATCCATAATGCCAAAGATCAAGAACTTGGGCTCCGATGCCACTTATGATACGAATTCTCGCTGGCGATGCGACTTCGGTATCGATACAGCGGAAGACTGTTTTGATAAGCGGAAGCTATCGGCAAGAAACTGTCAGGAACTGAGAACACCCGTTCACTACAGCAATAACACGGGCTAGCGGTACGCACTCGCGACAGGAAAGGATGAGGGCAACTCGATACAGCAACAAGAGAGGAACTAGGCCAAATGGAAAGGACTCAAAACCGGTAACCTCCCGACAGCGGCACTCGAAACAGCAAACTTCGGTCGAATGCTAATAGAAGCAGAACACAAGTTCGAACAATCGAAAGGCACTTGAAACGAATTTTTGATTAAGTACAATACTGTATCGAAAACAAGAAGAATATTAAAATAGAACAAAAATAGGTGTTTTTCGAATTAGACCTATAATTCGATCAAGTGATTTCTTCTCAAGACCTATTGAGAATTAATCGGATTAAGATTCGAAAACGCGTCGAATAGTAATCAAAGTTTTGATGAAAGGCATTCACCAAGAAAAACACAAAGTGTATTCTTATTTCTTCAACATTCAATAATGTTTCATTACAACTTCATCGCCCTTTTTATAGGCAAAAACAGCCTGACAGGAGCCTGACAAGATAATCTTAACTATTACAAGCTGGTTTTAAAATAATAAAAGATAATAAAAAGGTTCCTCATGTCACTTGCTGACAAAAGTAAAAGCTGGGCCTTGTCTCCAAGTTGAAAGTTGACAGCCGCCTTTTCATACAACATGTTGCCAAGAATCCTGCTGCACGCTGAAATACTTTTTAACCACTTGGGCCCCTTTCTCCAAGTTGTAAGTTACCTAGTGTTTAAGTTACTCCAAGTCCGATTATTAAGGTAACTCAGTGTCTCGTCTCCGTTTTCGCGCCTAAGTAAGTTGCATGGTTGTTTACGTCCATTATCACCTCGACTTCTTCCCTTGGACTTGTCAACCCCGTATCATGATCGGAATACTGCCTTTTTCCATAGGACAGTTAAGATTAGGAATAATCGTCTTCAGCTCTCCTCTCTCCTTATTGATAGTGATCTTTGTCGTGATCCGCCTACCATCTCGAACCACATTGTGAATTTTTATCAGCACCTTTTCGAAGGCCACCTGATTTCTACTAACTGGCCCACTGCTTTCTCTCTTTCTAAGGTTTCTCGTCAGCATAACTCCATCCTTATTGCTATTCCCCATTCTGAGGAAATTCGTTCTACAGTATTCGATATGGAGCCTCACAGTGCCCCTGGGCCTGACGGCTTTACTGGATTATTTTATCAGTTCTCTTGGGAGGTCATTGGTATCGATATTGTGGCGGCTATTCGGAAATTTTTCATTGAGGGTGATCTTCCGACGGGTCTTAACTCTAGCTTAGTAGCTCTCATTCCTAAAGTCAAAGGGGCCATCTCTATTGAGCAATTCCGGCCTATTGTCTTAAGTAACTTTATCTTCAAGATTATTACTAAAATCCTCACGACCAGACTTTCTAGTTTTATTCATGAGATCATCAGCCCCCATCAGTTTGGCTTTATTCCAGGTCGGCGCATCCACGATTGTATATCTATAGCTTCGGAATGCGTTAATTATTTGAATCACCGAATGTAGGGCAATTCGGCTAACGTAAACAAAAATAATATGAAAGTGATTTATCAAACTAGACCTATAGTTTAATAAGGTAATATTTCCTCAAGACCTATTGAGAATCGATTAAATTACCACTCGAAAATGCGTCGAATTATAACCAAGGTTTTGATGAAAATCATCCAACAAGAAGTAATACAAAGTGTATTTCGTTTTTAACATTCAAGATGCTTTGAAAGGGCTGAAGATGTGACCTATAACAAGATCAAACAAGATCAAACTAAAATCAAGCAAATATTAAACTAATCTATCAAGACTTTGACAAAGAAAAGGAATCAACAACAAGCTTGGCCACTTCCTTGCATTTCGGCCGTGAGGTAGTTCAAGTGAGGAGACAAAATCTTTCCCATGTGATATTCTTTTGTAAGACTTTGACAAAGGATTGAAAATGGAAGCAACTCCTTGGCATTTTCTTCCTTGTTTGGCCGAGTTTGGTGAGGTGTGGAGTGAGCCAAATCTCCTTATCTTTGATTCTCTTGTGGTGGACTTTGAAAATGAAAAGCAATCTTGAAAGTAGAGGGGACAAAGATCCTTTTTTTTGGGAAAAGTCAATTGCATTAAATAGAAAAAAAAAAGAAAAAAGAGATTGGCCAACAAGGCTGGCCACTACCCAGCAACCATTACAGAAGGTGCACCAACAGCACGAAATAGAATAATAATAAAGGAGTTACAATGGAACTACCAAGAAACCCTCCAAATACGCCTAACAGCAACCGCAGATAAGGAATGAGGCGGCCAACGCTGAGAGATAATATCACGAACAAGACCCATCCCCTGGAAGGTAACTGTGTGAGGATCACGACGCCTCTGACCGAATCTGTGCTCATTTCGCTCCTGCCAGAGTAAGTAGACGAATGCCGCTAAAAAGATACGGTAAGCCATGTTAACCACATGCTTTCCTCTCCAACTCCTAGTCGCCCAAAGAACACCCGTGCTCCACTCCGAGTGAGGCCAACAAAATTTTACGTCCCTCCTAGCAATAGAGATACACCTACTAGAGTAAGGGCACATAAAGAATAAGTGAGAATGAGATTCTAACGCCATCCCACAAAGGACACAAATACCATCTTCATGCTGTAGCCAAGGCTTATCCATAGTCGACAGACGCTCCTGAATAGCCAACCATAAAATAAAGGAGTGCCTAGGAATCTTCCCGGGACCAAGAAGTAGAGGGGCCCACGGAACAGAAGGAGAATACGCTCTAAGGAATCGAAAAGCGGACGAGGAAGAATAGGAACCTGAGCTATGCGGTCTCCAAGAGATGCGATCCTGGCCTCCATAGATAGGAGGGAGGGCAGAAACAACCTGCTGGAACCCAGGACGATCAACCACTGGCCAAACCCATTGACCATCAGAAATAACAGAGCCAAGACGGGTATGCACATCAATGCCAGTCCAAAGGCGCTCTGGCGAGGCGCCTAATCAAACCCATAGGGTGCCAAGGATCCGACCATAAACGGAAGGAAGAGCCATCACCAATGAGAATCTTAAACGCTCCCATGACAAGGGGACGCCTTGAAATGTTTCCAATACCAAGAAGACGCAGCAGAGATAGGGATATCCCAAAAAGAGCACTGCTGAACTCTATGCGAACGAACCCAGCTAACCCAAACAGAACGAGAAGACCCAGCCAGGAGAGCCCAGATATGGCGGGTCATAAGGGTCTGGTTCTAAACCCTCAACGGAGTAATACCAAGGTCACCACACTCTACAGGCAAGTAAACCTTAGACCAAGCCACTTTAGCATGCCCAGAGTCACGAGAACCTTTCCAAAGAAAACGCCTTAAATGTTTCTCAATAAGGGCAAGCACGCCCTTAGGCAGGATGAAAATACAGGCCCAATAAATGTGAAGAGCTGATAACACAGACCGGATAAGCTGACAACGACCGGCCATGGACAGAGATCTACAAGCCCAGTCATTCAGCCGACCATCAATCCTGACATGCAAAGGAGAGCACTGAGCCACCGTGAGCTTCGAAGAAGATAATGGGACACCCAAATACCTCACAGGGAGCTGGCCCATATGAAATCCTAATAACTACTCAACCTGAGCCCCCTGCTCCAATGCACTCGCCGAGGGAAAAAATTACTCTTCCCAGGGTTAGCACGTAGCCCCGAAAGAGAATCAAATATATCAATACTCCTCTTAAGAACACCAATAGAGACCTCATCTGGATTACAGAAAAGAAGGAGATCATCAGCAAAGGCGAGCATGAAAGTACGGGTGGCCTCACACTTCCAGTGGTATCGAAACCCCGGGGTCTGAGCGATCTCACGAGACATAATACCATGAAGCACCTCCATAACAATAACAAAGAGATAAGGGGAGATGGGGTATCCCTGCCGAAGACCCCTACGACCTCTAAAGATTCCCTCAGCATCACCATTCAAGGATACCGAAAAGGCAGTAGTGGTGATGCACTCCCTGATCCAGGCAATGAAGGACTGATGGAAACCCATACACTGCAGATCAATCAGCACAAAATCCCACTCAACAGTGTCATAAGCTTTCATAAGGTCAACTTTAAACACACACCGTCTAGGCATCCCCCTCTGCCCATAACCATGAAGAAGTTCCTGTGCAAGAAGGATATTATCACTAATCCTTCTCCCAGGAATAAAAGCAGTCTGATCCGGGTCAATCAAGGCATCCAAGCTATCACGCATACGGTGAACAATAATTTTCGAGATAGCCTTATATAATAAGTTGCAGCAAGAGATCGGTCTAAAATCCGACATGCTCCTAGGCAAGGCTACTTTCGGAACAAGAGAAATGATCGTAGAATTGATCTGCCTGACAAACTTCCCAGTAGCAAAGAAATGCATAATAGCAAACGAAATCTCACTCCCCACAATCGGCCAAGCCCGCCGGTAAAAAGCAGCATTAAAACCATCAGGGCCCGGGGCCTTGTCCTTATCAAACTCGAAGAACACAGACCGAACCTCATCGGCAGTAACAGGTCTAACCATGTGTACCGCATCATCAGGAGAAATAGAAGCCGAAATAAAAGGCCTAACCTGGCTGAACGACAAAGGCATAATCCGATTAGAGTAACCCAACAGCCTCTCATAGAACCCAACAACCTCATTCGTAATAAGAGCAGGGTCAGTCAGCTCAGTACCATCCTCCGTATTAAGCCTATAGATACGAGATCTGACTCGCCTAGAAGCAATCTGCCGGAAAAAGAAGGCAGTACACTGATCCCCATCCTTAAGCCAAGCCAACTTAGCCATTGCTCGAGCGAGGCGCTCCTGAGCCACAACAACAGAGAAGACCCACCGACAACACCTTTCCAACAACAAAACTGAATCGTCCATGGGATGGTCCCTAAGAATACTCTGGGAAGAAGAGAGGAATGAAGTAGCAGCAGCGACATTCAAAGCCAAATCCCCTTTCCTCTTCCTGAACGCGCGAAAAACAGGCTTAAGGGCGTCCAACTTGCGACAAATCGCATAAAACGGGGCCCCCACAATATGGTGATGCCAAATGTCCAAAACTGCCGGGAGGAAATCCTCAGAGTCAGCCAGAAAATTATCAAATCTGAACATTTTACCTCTGCATCGAGGCAAACTATCAAGACCCAGAATAAGGGGGCTATGATCAGAGGTCCGCGGCAGATCACAAGAGTAAGTACGATCAGCGTGATCAATAAACCACTGCGAGTTACCCAACACCCTATCTAGACGTTTCCATAAAGAACGAGGAGACGGGCTCTTGTTATTCCAGGAGAACCAAGAGCCTACCATCGGAAGAGTCTCAAAATCCGCACACCTGCAAAGCTCTCTGAACTCCACTAGGGGGGGCTCATCGTCAGAGTGAGGAGCTTCCCCCCCAAGATCTCACTAGTGTCCAGAACAGCATTAAAATCACCCATAACTACCCAAGGCTCAGCAGCATGTAGAACCGAGAAATCAGTGAGATACTGCCACAACAGCCGCCTCTCAATAAGATCATTAGAACCATAAGCAAAGGTAACCAAAAGACAGGACGAGTCGAGCAACAGAGTAATACGACAATGAATAAATTGCGACTCCATAGCAATAATATCAATGAAAGCAACGTGATCCCAACCAATCCAGATCCTCTTCCCAGGCCCACAACCGTAATCAGAGAACCACTTCCAAGAGCCAGAAATAAAAGAAGAAACACGCCCAAAGTTACCAACCGAGACACGCGTCTCGAGAAGAGCAATACAACAAAGATTAAATGAACTAATTACCTCCCGTACGGAGATCTGATGCTCAGTACGGTTAAGCCCACGAACATTCCACACATCAATAGGGATCATTTAACAACAACGACCTGGGCTGCATCAATAATAGAGCCCAAAGGAGAAGAAGTAGAATAAAGCGACGTGCCGACAAACTCAGGAATCTCAGCCTCAATATCATCGTCGAGACCAGAAAGAGCCGCAAACCTGTTGTGAGACGGCTCATACAAACCAGCACAGGCCCTCATAGGCGACACGATAGGAGAGCTGGTAGTAACCAAGGAGAAAGTAGATACACTACTCAACAGGCCCAAACCAGCACTTCGACCACCAGTGCCC
Source organism: Orobanche coerulescens (assembly GCA_033398695.1). NCBI lineage: Eukaryota > Viridiplantae > Streptophyta > Magnoliopsida > Lamiales > Orobanchaceae > Orobanche > Orobanche coerulescens. The sequence continues at coordinate 78,407,739 of CM065818.1, read as the reverse complement.
CCAGCTAACCCCACATCTGGGCACCCGGATCTGACATCGGGGCCAACCCCCGCCTGAGCGACCTTCCCAGCCGGAACCAGACCCAACGAGGACCCCGGACCATGAGCGCCTGAGGGAGCAGGCTTAGCCACATAAATACGAGCTTGCTTAACCTGCTTCTGAACCAAGGGCTTAGAAGTGCTCGGGCAAACCTGATCACGATGCCCGAAAACTCTACAAACACCACACCGATGTGGTAACCATTCATACTCGACATGGATCCTTCTAACACTAGAACAATCACCATCAGAGGGAAGAACCATAAGAAACGAGCGAATCGGGCTAATATCAGCGTCTAACATGACGCAAACTCGAGCATAATCCACTTTTAGACAGTTCTTGGTGAACACGTCAGCAAAAAGTGGCTCCCCGATAGAACTAGCAGTGATTCTGAGTCCCTCGTCAGTCCAATACTCGAGGGGAACATTACGAAGTTTCACCTAAACAGGGACATGTTTAGGCTGGACCTTCATAAGAGACATACCAAGCTTCCACCGGGTAAGAAGAATGGACTGGCCCTGAATCAGCCAAGGCCCTCCCTCTAACGCCTCGGTCAAGGCTTGCTCACTACCAAACTTAAAGAAATAAAAACCCCCCTCAGAGGAGAACACCTCCTTAAGACCCTTCCAGGCCGACAGAAAGTAATTCTTGATCAAATTGAGAGAAGGGGCTTTCCCCAAAAAATAACCAACTAAGGTGCAATGCCACCTCTTAACACCTTCAATACCAACACTAGCACCCGGTTTTACAATAAGCTCGCCATTTTGAATTTCCGGTTTAACATACTTAAGCCCCCTACGCTTACCAAAAATATTACCATTAGTTACAATAGGGACCGCCTGGTCCAAAGAAATTGGAGTAGCAAAAGAACCAAATTTCCTAGAAACATTAGCTTTTCCTTTAACAATAGAATTAGCATTCATAGAACAAGGCATATCCAAACCTCCCTCAATACAACTAGAAACACCAAAAGAAGGCTTAGCAGCCTCAAAAGTAACTACAGAATCATGTGAATTACAATTGTCCTTAGCTGAGGATGAACAGGACATCTGCATAAGGGCCGTAGGAACAACATCATCCAAAGAAGGGATGAAGCCACCAGCTACAGGACTAGAAACAGCATGGGGAAAGCCCGAGCTAGAAACAGGACCCGCTGAGCACAACATACCACCCGGGTTGACAAACGGGTCAACGACCCGGTCCAGACGAGGATCACGCCTAGCCCGCACGGGAGCCCCAATTGGCAACAACCGTGTAACACCACCACCAGGAGCCATGGCTGCCGCCTCCTGAAGAGAAACCGGATGAGAAACAGCACAAGAACGACCAAGAATTTCGTCAATATGAGCCTTTAGGAGCTCCGAATCAGAAAAACCAAGTACTTTCATCCCTAACTCACTAAAGCCTTGAGCATCAAAGGCCTGAGATAGGTTGCCTGCCGTCCCAGACGCCGGCGAGCTGACCACCGGCCGGGAAGAAGAAGAAAACAGGCCACACGCTGTAGACGAAGACATAAGAAACAAGCAGGCCCCGATTCGCGAACAAATGCCAGAAAAACGTTCAACCCGAGAGCAAGGACGCTTGAATCCGTAGACGAAATCGCGAAAACAATACGCACCACAATCCGCCCAGCAAGAACAAATCGCAAAAGACGAACCACACCGGGAGAGAACAGCCGCCAAACCTCAAACAACAAACTTAACTCAAAAAATCGAAAAAAAATATGGATAGGAAGGAATTGAGAATCCGAACAAATAACTTGAAGGCAGATTATCTGGATAATTCACAAGAAAAGGGTAGGAGATGGGGACAAAGATCCTCATGGATCTCCAAACACAATCTGCTGAAATCTCCCCCTAATGTGGCCGATTTAGTATGCATGAATATGCATACGTATGCATGTTTGATACGTATAAGTTATCCCGGTTCTGATTATTAAGATCGTTTTTATTTTCGCATTGTTTTCTCACCGAAGTACGTAGGTGCATGTGCATGCAACGTGGTATCGTCACTTACGTCAATTCTTACATCGTTTACTTCGTTTGGAGGTGTCAATATCGCATCATAAACTTAGTCAACTAAACAATAATTAAAAGACTACACATGATAAGGGACTTCTACTGACCAAGACTTTGTGATTACAATAATGAAGATTTGTGGGAGGATGGGAACGGCTATGTAGGAAAGTGGGGGCTGAATTTCCTCTTTCAATTCTTCTTTGAATGGTGGGGCCGAATCTTCTTGTAATGATACACTTAAGGACCAATGAGATCACATTCATGATAAACCAAGACTTGTAGGAAGGTGGGGCCGAAACTTCTTCAAATTTCTTCAAATGCAATGGCTCTTTTGCATAGAATACGGGTATAACCATCCGCGCATAATGCGTGTAGATTTTACGTATGCATGTTATTTAACCGAGCTTAATTGGATCGTTCTATTCCTGTCTCATGATGATGTTGACGATCACGTCGCTTTTAGGGTCCATCTCGGTTGGTTTCTTAGCCAAATCCCTATCCCACATGATTTGTACGAGTCCGTTGATTGATTCCTTGAATTGTTTAGCTCTTGCTCTTGTGACTGGACCGACGGGTATTTTTACTGGGTCCAGAGGATAATCTAGCGGTTTCTCATCATTCCCTTCCTCTTGAGAAGGATTTGTCCTCAAATATGTTTCGTCCCCTGCATCGAAACATCTTAAGTCAGCCACATTAAAAGTAGTACTAACATTATACTCACCTGGTAAATCCAGCTTGTAGGCATTATCGTTGACGCGTTCCAGGACTTGAAAAGGACCATCTCCTTGGGGGAGTAGCTTAAATCGTCATTGTGCTGGAAATCTTTCTTTTCTCATATGCAGCCAAACCCAATCCCCTCGTTCGAATGTTACCTTACGACGTCCTTTGTTGGCTTGTTTGGCGTATTGTTCAGTTCTCCTTTCAATATTTAGGCGTGTCTGTTCATGTGTTTTCTTGACGAACTCAGCTTTCCTATCACCATCTAAATTAACAAACTCATAAATAGGCAAAGGAATTAAATCCAAGGGAGAAGGGGTTAAAGCCATACACAATTTCGAATGGAGAACATTTAGTAGCTGAATGCACCGATCGATTATACGAAAATTCAACGTGATGGAGGCTTTCTTCCCATGTTTTGGTATTCTTCTTAATAACTGTTCTTAATAGAGTGGATAAGGTTCTGTTAACAACTTCAGTTTTACCGTCCGTTTTGGAATGGCAAGTAGTTGAAAATAGTAATTTTGTGCCCAATTTTCCCCACAAGGTTTTCCAAAAATAACTTAAGAATTTTGTATCTCTATTAGATTGTCCGAGGCATTCCATGTAACCTTACTATTTATTTAAAGAATAGATGAGCGATGTATGAAGCATCATCAGTTTTGTGACATGAAATAAAGTGTGCCATTTTTGAAAACCTATCAACCACCACAAAAATTGAGTCTTTTCCATCTTTACTTCTTGGTAGTTCTAGGACGAAGTCCATAGATATATCTACCCATGGTTCGGTAGAAATAGGTTAGGGTGTATATAGTCCATTAGGTAACACTTTTGATATAGCTTGTTTACATGTTACACATCGATTACAAATTTGCTCAACATGATGCTTCATATGCAGCCAAAAAATGTGTTCATGTAAAATAGATAAAGTTTTTGCTATCCCGAAGTGTCCCATTAAACCATCACTATGCGCTTCATGCATAAATAAGTCTCGCAACGAACAAGCAGGAATACATACCTGATTTCTACGAAACAAATAATTATCATGTTTGTTAAATTAACAGTGAGCTATTTGTTCACATTCTTTGTAAATTTGTCCGAAATCAAGATCAGTGATATACAATTCTTTAATATGTTCAAAACCGAGTAGTTTAGTACCAAGAGTGGAGATAAGTGTATACTTTCAAGAGAGAGGATCAACGACCATATTTTCTTTGCCTTTCTTGTAGTGGATTACATAAGGAAAAGTTTCAATAAACTCTACCCATTTAGCATGTCGTTTGTTGAGTCTGTGCTGCCCTTTTAGGTGTTTTAGCGATTCATGATCCGTGTGAATCACAAATTGCTTTGGCCATAGGTAATGCTGCCAAGTTTTCAAAGCTCTCACCAATGCATAGAGTTCCTTATCATACGTCGGGTAGTTGAGTGTAGGACCACTCAATTTTTCACTGAAGTAAGCTATAGGCTTTCCTTCTTACATTAATACAGCACCTATCCCTGTTCCTGATGCATCACATTCAATCTCAAAAGAGTTAGAGAAGTTAGGGAGGGATTGTTAGGAGTATGCCCTCGAATGCCACTCAGGGAATGTTATAGTGAGGGCATTGTACTTGTTATTAAGTAATTCATTATCTAGAGGCAATTATATGTTTCTTTATTAACTGGCATTCCTAACTCGCAAATATATATATATATATATATATATATATATATATATATAGAGAGAGAGAGAGAGAGAGAGAGAGAGAGAAACTAGTCGGTCTATTTGAGAGCAAAATATTCCACTCCTTGTTGGATAAGGAGGTCGGCAGTGGAAATGTTTATGGCTCAAATACTTAATCGTTCGCAAGTCGATGAAACTTGACTGAGCGTAAAGTTTATGAGAAGACTTGTATGACGTGTTCTTTGACTTGGAGAGTGCCTGTCGAACAATAATGTTTAGTGGGAGCACATGTTATAAGTATGCTAATGAGATTAGTATACTTGAACTGACTCACCCTCGATTCATCACACAGATTTCACTCTGGGATAGTCAATGACAATCAAAAGATTGTGATTGGTATCCGTGAACCTTCGACTTGAGGATTTAGTAGGGATGTGCTTGTGACGTTAAGATTTTCATTAGAGTTGTTCAACCCAGAAAACCGGAAGGTTGGGGTCAACCTTGACGTGCGTCTTTACGGGCAAGTAGCAGGTCCTACTGAATACCAAGATAGAATTCTTTCTCCTGTTAGTGAACGGTTTATATGTCATATGAGGTTATTGGCAGATGCGATCATAAGTCTTTGGCCAAAGTATTGGAGCTGGCTCTATTGGATACACGAGATCTCGATGATCTCGATTTGCAGTAACTCGTGCATAGTGTCAAGTACATATAGGGTTTGACTGACCGTGACCCTATAACTTGATCGGGACATTTGGAAGAAGGGTTTATACGTATACTGGTATTCATGATAGAAAGGTTTTGGAATGATCCTCATCATTCGTTCTCAGTTAAAGTACAGTGTATGCCACCAGACTGGCTAGGTGGTCCTCTCATTGCTAACTGAGACGGACCTACTGAGTCGCGCAATAGGATTGACGACGGAATGAATCGAGCTTATTCTCTCTTTACATATATTAGATATTGGATATATAATTTACTGGGCATTGGGTGTCTCGTTGATTTCGAGATATTGGATGTGTAAATTAATTTATTGGATGAATAAATTTACGGCCTAATGAGTTAAATAAATTACTAGGTAATTAATTTGATTCACATATATAATTATTTCTAGGATGAATTAATTATATTACTTTATATTTTATATAATCAATTAATTGGATTAATTGATTTATATAAATACATCGAGAATGGAGTTTATTGGATTGGACTCGCGGGAGTCCGAAACGAACCGAACTCCATTACATCTTCACCTAGCCCCCCCCCCCCCCCCATGTTTTCCACCTAATGTGGTGGAAGACTTAATGATATAATAGCAAGATATATTTTTATCAAGGGGGACATGACATCTTGTGATGAATTAAGAATTGGATGTCTTGATTTGTCATGTCAGATGAATAATTAAAGATTAGAATAAAAGTCTCCTCTCCCCACTTGTGAAGAGAACATACGGTCCACACATTAGATAGAGAGAGAGAGACTTTGTCTTCAACATTCATCTTCATCTTCTTCATCCACTTCTTCAATTTTCTTAGAGAAAAATTGAGTGAAAAATAGAGAGAAAATATATCTATACACTTAGAGTGTTATTATCAAGCTCCTATCACTTCGTTCTAGCCGTGTTCTTAGAGGACAATGAGGTGAAGTCGTTCCGGTCATTTTTTCGGCGCGTGGCAAGTAGAGACGCGGTGTTTTTGGCGTTGGATTATCAAAAAGCTTGTTGCAGATTGGATTCGCAAGAGACATCATCTACACACCATTTAATCAACGGACTACGAGGGCATGATTTTGAATCTTACTTCTTTTGTTTTTTCGTATATATGTAGCTTGATTGATCCTCTTAAGGGATTCAGATCGAATTAGATTCGTATATTCCTTCCGCTGCGCCTTCGTTTTAGGCACCGAATCCCAACCGTAGTATCGGAGAGTAGGTCTTGCGATCGTATATACGATATTTTGCATTTGAATGCTTGATTGGTTGTTCTTATGATTTGGAATCATTATCATATTAATCGTTGATATTCAATTATTCATCTCTTTCCAACATTTCCTATTCGGAGATGCCTTCGGCCCCTCCATCATTCCCGGCTTCGGCGCCGCTCCAGAATTCGGCCTACCAGCTCGGTTCCCTCAATCAACACGACCCAGGTTTGGGAAAAACTACGGGTCCCTCTCCTTCATCTTTCAAGGAAGCTCTAACAGGTAATCTCTCTAACTCGAGGAAAGATATTCATTTCTCAGATGATATTTATCATAACTACTGTGATCCAGTGCACAAAGGGGATTTCATATCTATTTCCTTGGATGAAAAAATTTACTCTGAAAAAGTTAAATATCTTCAAAATTCCTTGAATGGTCGATTATTGCAACAGAAAAACTCTAAGCCTTATTCTCTTGATCAACTGAAGGCTGAGTTGCAAAATGCTTGGTCTATCTCCACGTCCTGGAAATTAATACCTCTATGAAAAGGATACTTTAATGTTCAATTCAATAATTCGGAAGATAAAAATCGTGTTTTTAGCAAAGCTTCCCGGAACTTGGTCTCCGGATATTTTCGTTTATCCACTTGGGTTCCGGATTTCAACCCTTATAAAATTGCTACTTCTAAAGCACAAGTTTGGATCCGAATCTATGAGTTGCCGATTGAATATTGGCACCCTCAACTTATTTTTACAATTGCTAAGATTCTTGGCAACCCTATGAAAATCGATCAACATTCTCTGAATGGGGAGGTGGGTCATTTTGTTCGGGTCCTAATTGAATATGACTTGAAAGACCATGTTCACAACAATGTCATGGTTGAATGTTCGGGTCACTGTATTTTCCCTTCTATTAGCTACGAAAAATTTCCAGAGTTTTGCACTCATTGCTCAATCGTTGGTCACTTCAACAATTCCAGTAGAAGTAAAAAATTGGCTCCGAACTCCAACTCTACGGTTCTTAGCGACCGCCAGAATCGTCAATCCAAATATGTTCGGAAACCATCCCCTACCCCTACTGTTAAGGTCAATAATTCAAACAACAATAACCGCTTCAATGTGCTTGATGTTGAAACAACAGAAGGTGATTATATTAATGATCACAATCAGCTCGCCTTGACGGTTTTCCAGCCTTCAATAGAGCAAAATGATACCACTGTCCCCACATACCAATAATAACATGTTATCCCTTACCACTAACATCTTCCAGCCTGATAATAACGACACATCAGTGTCTTCCAAGGGCACGATCTTGCCTGACCCTTCTTCATCCTCTCGTCATAAGCAACCAAATGACATGGTTGGGCCCCCTATTATGTCTGCTGATACGAAACCGACTACTCCAAGCGAAGAAGACAAAGTAAGGACTGACGTAAAACACCTCGACCATACTCCAACATACTTGGGCGAGACCCGGAGTTACCTTGATAATTGGGCTTGGAGTAAATCAAACATAGACAACTTGCATCTTGGGGAAGGGGTCCAAGTATTAAACAATAAAAGAATTTCAGCACTTTCTTTACTATAAAGGCAGCAGGATTCTCGGTAGTATGCTTGGTAAAAGGTGGCTATCACCTTGGAAGCAAAGCCCAGCTTTTACTCTTGTTTGCAAGTGACGTGAGGAACCTTGTATTTTCTTTTCCTTATTTTAATACCAGCTTGTAATAGTTTAGATTATCTTGTCAGGCCACTTTTGCCTATAAATAGTGGCGATGGAGTTGTAATGAAGGGATCGATTATTGAATGATAAAACAACATACCTTGTGTATTGTTTGAGTGTTGGACGAGTTTCCTTCAAAACTTTGATTATTATTCGACGCGTTTTCGAATCTTAATCTGATTGATTCTCAATAGGTCTTGAGAAGAAATCACTTTATCAAATTATAGGTCTAGTTCGATAAAAAAACTGTTTCCTGTTCTGTTTCGATATTCTTCTTGCTTTCGATACAGGATTGTACTTGTTCGGGATTCCACATCAAGTGTTGTTCGATCATTCGAACTTGTTTCTTGTTTTAATTAGCATCCAACCAAAACTTGCTGTTTCGAGTGCCGCTGTTTGGAGATTGCTTGTTTCGAGTCATCTTCATTCGGCCGGTTCCTGTCTTGTTGCTGTATCGAATTGCCGCCATCATTTTCTACCGCTTGCGCACACCGCTAGCCAGTTTTATTGCTGTAGCGAACTGGTGTTATCAGTTCCTGACAATTTCTTGCTGTTCGCGTCCGCTCGTCAAAACAGCCTCCCGCTGTACCGATAGAGAATTCGCATCCTAAGTGGAATCCACATCATAAGTGGTATCAGAGCCCAAGTTCTTGATCTTTGGCATTATGGATCTCAACGACGCTGACTTCTTGGAAAAACTTCGCGACGCATTGCGTGACGTACCAGAACAACGTGACCAGCGTTGGCAACCTAGGCGTGGTGACTATGAACGACCCTCACGCCATGTCAAATATTTCAAGGTGAACGAGCTTCCGGAGTTCGTTGGCGGAACATACCCTGAGGTTTACCTGGAATGGGAATGCAAAATTGATCGTATGTTCGAGTTCAAAGACCTCGATGATGAGAAACGGTGCAAGTATGAAATTCTCAAGATGGGTAAAGGCGCTTCGCTTTGGTACGAAGGAGTGAAACACGAAGAACCCGTGCGGGAAAGGAAAAGATCCGTTCGTGGGATTCGTTAAAAAGAAAACTTCATAAAAGATATGTACCAACATCACATCGGTTGTACTTGTACAGGAAAATTGCAGATCTCATGCAAGAAAAGTTGAGTGTCAGTGAATACATTGAGGAGTTTGAGAATATAACCCTAATGGGAGAGATAGAGGATAATGAGGAGCAGAAGATGTCGCGATTCTTGCGTGAATTGAACCGAAGCATAGCTAACTCGATGGAATTATATCCATACGAGGACTTCGATACATTATGTGGGTTATGTGTGAAGTTGGAAGCTCAAAACAGGATGAAGTTGTATAAACCCGAGTTTCCAGTCAAATTTGGAAACCCAAGTGTCGGTTCTAGTTCAACTACTAAGGCAACTGTACTAACTCCGGTCCCTGTTGCGATTCCTAAGACCACCTACGTGCCGAAAGAGACGAGTTTGGCTAAAGTAATATGTTTCAAATGTCCAGGGTTTGGACATTATCAAAATGCTTGCCCAAACAAACGAGTGGTAACACTAAGAGAAGCTGTCACGATCCGAGACGAGTTGTTGATCGAGGACGAAAAGGAAGACTGGGTGATGTGTTTGAATTTGACATGGAGGGTGAAGAAGGAGAATAATGTGAGACTTACGATGCTCCAAACTATGACACGGCTTTAGTTCTGCGCACTCTACAATCCAAAGCTGTTTCAAATGATTCGGAACAGTGGGATCAAATATTTCACACAAAATGTCAAATCGGAAATAAATGGTGTAGTTTGATCGCCGATGGAGGGAGTTGCACCAACGTAGCTTCCAGCGAGATGGTGACTAAACTCGGGCTTACCACTACGGCTCACCCAAAACCTTACACTTTACATTGGCTCGATGATGGGAGCAAAATAAGGGTGACTAAACAAGTGAGGATTGGACTAACCATGGGTTCGTATGAAGACAACGTATTATGTGATGTACTCCCAATGGATGCCTGCCATGTACTTTTGGGAAGGCCATGGATGTTTGATAGGGACGTTTTACAATGAGGAAGAAGCAATGAGTACGAGTTACGGGATAAGGGCAAAAAGATTATGCTTAAACCAATGTCACCTCAATCTATTCACTCTATGAGTTCTAGTCGGAGTGAAAAAACAAAACTGGCCATGTTTGCTAGCAAACGGGATATGGAACATGCTATTAATGATGGCGAGTGCGTGTACTTGTTAATTCTGAAGGAGAAACAGAATGGTAGCATGGTTTTAAGGAACGACGAAAGGATGGATGCCTTATTGCACGAATTTGTGGGTGTTTTTCCCGAAGAATTACCGTCGGGTTTGCCACCTATTCGTGGGATTGAACATCAGATCGACCTCATACCGGGTGCTGTGCTCCCTAACAAAGCTGCTTATAGATGTAAACCCGAGGAGACGAAGGAATTAGAAAACCAAATCGAAGAACTAATTAACCGCGGGTATGTACGAGAGAGCCTAAGTCCTTGTGCGGTTCCGGTATTACTGGTTCCTAAGAAAGACGGATCTTGGCGAATGTGTACTAACAGTCGATCCGTGAATAATATAACCATCAAGCATCGATTTCCGATTCCGAGGCTTGATGACATGTTGGACGAATTGCACGGATCTGTGATCTTTTCAAAAGTTGACCTACGAAGTGGTTATCACCAAATCCGGATGCGAGAAGGGGATGAATGGAAGACGGCCTTCAAGACTAAACATGGGCTGTATGAATGGACCGTTATTCCGTTCGGCCTTACAAATGCGCCAAGTAGCTTCATGCGCTTGATGAATGAGGTGCTTAAGCCATTTTTGGGGAAATTTGTGGTTGTATATCTAGACAATATCTTGATTTATAGCCGATTGTTGCAAGAACATTTCAGACACTTGAAACAAGTCTTCGAAACCCTTAGGGACCAAAGGCTATATGGAAAGAGGGAGAAGTGCTCATTTTTGGTCGAAAGTATAGTTTTTCTTGGCCATGTTGTTTCAAAGGATGGAGTGTCGGTTGATCAAGCAAAGATCGAAGCAATTAAGTCCTGGCCAGTGCCCACTACAGTGACGGAAGTTAGATCGTTCCACGGATTGGCTTCATTTTACCGAAGATTCATTTGAGATTTCAGCACCATTGCAAGCCCAATAATCGATAGTTTGAAGAAAGGTACGTTTAACTGGAGCCGGGCTGCTCAGGAGTCGTTCGCAAATTTGAAGGCAAAGTTGTGCGAAGCACCAATCTTAGCATTACCCGATTTTTCGCAACCGTTCGAGGTAGAATGTGATGCTAGCGGAGTTGGCATTGGAGCGATTCTCATTCAAGGAAAGCGGCCTATTGCTTACTTTTCATAAAAGTTAAACGGCGCTCGTCTCAATTATTGTATGTACGACAAGGAGTTTTATGCTATTGTGAGGGCTCTAGATCATTGGAGTCACTATCTTCGGCCGAAGCATTTCATCATACATTCGGACCATGAACCATTGCAGTATATTAACGGGCAACACAAGTTGAGTCCCAGGCATGCGAAGTGGGTGAAATTCTTACAATCATTTCACTTCTCGTCGAAGTATAAAGATGGAAAGAGCAATATTATAGCAGATGCATTGTCTATGCGTTATGCCTTACTCTCCACTCTTGATGTTCGTTTGCTTGGATTCGAGGCAGTGAAGGAATATTACGACGGTGATGCGGATTTTGGCGAGACCTTCGCCCTTTGCAAATCTGGGCCGATGGGATAATTTTCGATATAGGAAGGCTTCCTGTTTAAGGGAAATCATCTTTGCCTACCCATGCACACGATTCGAGAATTGTTGGTTCAAGAGGCTCACGGGGGAGGTTTAGCTGGCCACTTTGGTTCGGCTAAAACATTAGATGTGCTGAAGGAACATTTTATTGGCCAAAGATGCAGGGGGATGTTAGTAACATAATTAGTAAGTGTGTGACATGCCATGTTGGGAAGAGTTCATTCAAACCAGGAATATACACACCTTTACCGATTCCGGAGAGGCCATGGGAAGATGTCTCGATGGATTTTATTGTGGCTTTACCCCGTACTCAACGAGGGAGGGATGCGATTATGGTAGTCGTAGATCGTTTTTCGAAAATGGCTCATTTTGTAGCGTGCCACAAGACAGATGATGCAAGCTATGTGTCCGACTTATATTTTCGAGAGGTGGTATGTTTACATGGGATTCCGAAAACTATTGTTTCCGATCGAGACTCCAAATTTCTCAGCTACTTTTGGAACACCCTATGGAGGAAGGTGGGAACAAAACTCTTGTTTAGCACTTCACACCACTCTCAAACCGACGGGCAAACTGAAGTGACTAATCGAACCCTGGGAACACTATTGCGAGGATTGGTAAACAAAACACAAAAGGACTGGGATCTAAAACTAGCACATGCGCAGTTTGCTTATAATCGTTCTCCTACTCATGCCACGGCGCACTCTCCATTTGAAGTAGTTTACGGACTGAATCCTTACATACCGCTAGATCTAATTACATTACCAAGTGACGAATTGGTGCATAAGGATGCGGAGTCAAAACTGAAATCAATGATGAAATTACACGAACAGGTGCGTGAACGAATCAAGGAGATAAATGAGACGTACAAAAGGAAGTCGAACAAGCAAAGAAAACCGAGGTTATTTGAAGTTGGAGATTTAGTTTGGGTGCATTTGAGGAAAGAATGATTCCCGAGTAAGCGTAAGAACAAGTTAATGCCATGAGCTAAGGGACCATTTAAAATAGTTGCGAAGGTGAACGACAATGCTTACAAGTTAGAACTTCCGGGTGATTATGGAGTGCATGCTACTTTCAACATAGGTGATCTATCTACTTATCTCGACGACAATGGGATTGCGGAATTGAGGACAATTCCTTTTAAAGAAGGAGGGAATGATACGAAACCGACTACTCCAAGCAAAGAAGACGAAGTAAGGATTGACGTAAAACACCTCGACCATACTCCAACATACTTGGGCGAGAAAATGGATACGAGACCCGGAATTACCTTGATAATCGGGCTTGGAGTAAATCAAACATAGACAACTTGCATCTTGGGTAAGGGGTCCATGTATTAAACAATAAAAGAATTTCAGCACTTTCTTTACTATAAAGGCAGCAGGATTCTCGGCAGTATGCCTGGTAAAAGGCGGCTATCACCTTGGAAACAAAGCCCAGCTTTTACTCTTGTTTGCAAGTGACATGAGGAACCTTGTATTTTCTTTTCCTTATTTTAAGACCAGCTTGTAATAGTTTAGATTATCTTGTCAGGCCACTTTTGCCTATAAATAGTGGCGATGGAGTTGTAATGAAGGGATCGATTATTGAATGATAAAACAACATACCTTGTGTATTGTTTGAGTGTTGGACGAGTTTCCTTCAAAACTTTGATTATTATTCGACGCGTTTTCGAATCTTAATCTGATTGATTCTCAATAGGTCTTGAGAAGAAATCACTTTATCGAATTATAGGTCTAGTTCGATAAAACAACTGTTTCCTGTTCTGTTTCGATATTCTTCTTACTTTCGATACAGGATTGTACTTGTTCGGGATTCCACATCAAGTGTTGTTCTATCGTTCGAACTTGTTTTTTGTTTTAATTAGCATCCGACCAAAACTTGCTGTTTCGAGTGCCGCTGTTTGGAGATTGCCTGTTTTGAGTCATTTTCATTCGGCCGGTTCCTGTTGTTGCTGTATCGAATTGCCGCCATCATTTTCTACCGCTTGCGCACACCGCTAGCCAGTTTTATTGCTGTAGTGAACTGGTGTTATCAGTTCCTGATAGTTTCTTGTTGTTTGCTTTCGCTCGTCAAAATAGCCTCCCGCTGTACCGATAGAGAATTCGCATCCTAAGTGGAATCCGCATCATCTGCTGACCATGACAAAGATAAGAGCCATACCATTACTGCTAAGGCAGGAAAATCTATTGTTATTTCTCCTCTTATTCCCTCAGAAAAACCCCACGCTCCACTAAAACAAGCCAAAAGGGATGTTAAATTCCCAAAGACGGTGCAATTATTCCCTGCCAACTCCACGACTGCGAAAAATCTTAATTTGGCCGCTTCTAAACCTTGGCGAAATTCTTCTGAGGAAGAGGATCAGCAAAATAATCCGCTTGAAGCATGGATAACTGCCGTTTCTAAATGAATATCCTTTCCTGGAATATCAGGGGGATCAGGAAGCAGGTTGCTAGGGACCAGCTTCGTCACTATATCACGGTTTGTAAGCCGGATATTCTTTGTATCATCGAGCCATTCACTTCTTTTGCTCGTTCTGATCTTTCTCTCTGGCGTTCGGGTGGTCTTTCTCTTCTTTTCGAGAATCAGCGAGGGAATCGGGACCCCGACATTTGGGTGCTCGGCTCCCTCAACATATCTAATTTCCAAGCCATCTATGTCTCTGATACGAATCGGTCAACATCATCAAATACAAAAAGAAGATTATCCGACCAAGCTTGATTGAGTCGCAGGCATACATAAAATCCTCATGCAAAATACATGGACAAATTACCAATTCTCGCGCGCACGACGACTTCGTAGCAGTTTTAGTATTTTGCCCATAACTTTCTCGTCCGAAATCCGATTCAGGTGATTCAAGTGGCCATGGAAAGCTAAGAAAGAGAAATACAAATCTTATGAGACCATAGGACCAATTTCGGACCCATTGGATCCCAGAAATTACAAAACCGACAGCATCATATTTAGTCCAAGATCATGAAGATTTTTGTCTCTTCTAGTTTCAAGACTTCATTTTCAAAGTCCACTACAATGCTTGAGTCCCTCCACACTTCAATAATTCGGCCAAACCAAGTGAATGGAAGCTTGATTTTTGTTGTCCTTGTCAAGTATCATATGGGAGAGATTTTGTCCCCACCTTTGAACTTGATGCGATTACGACATCTCCAAACGAAGTAAGAATCAACGTAGGTGACGATACCAAGTTGCATGCACATGCACCTACGTACTTCGGTGAGAAAACATCCGCGGAAATGGGAACGATCTTAAAAATCAGAACTGGGATAATGTAGACGTATCAAAACATGCACACGTGTGCATGTTAATGCATACAAAATCGGCCATATGGGGAAGATTTCGGCCGATTGTGACTTGCATCCTTGAAGGATTTTGTCCCCACTACTTTCAACATTTGTGTCCATTTTAAAAGTCCACCATATCAACACTTGAGATTTGATTTCCCTCTACCTTATCACTTCGGCCGAAACACATGGGAGGAAGACTACAAGATGTTGCTTTCTTGTTCAAAGTCTTTGTCAAAGACTTATCACATAAGATAGATGGTGACCTCCTCCACTTCATGATACCCACGACCAAACTCAAAGAAACCAAGCATGTGTTGTTTTTATTTTTTTTAAAGTCTTGATGTCTTAGTTTAATAATTGCTTGTCTTTTAGTTTGATTTTGTGTGATGTTGCTTGGCTTGGTTAGGAGTTGTAAATGGCTATATAAAGCCTCATCCTCCACTTGTTGTAAGCATCTTGAAAGTTAAAAAACTTTGTATTTCTCTTGAAATATACGTTGAACGAGTTCAACAAAACCTTGGTTATTATTTCGACGCGTCTCGAATTATAACTTGATCAATTCTCAATAGGTCTTGAGAAGAGATTATCTTTATCGAGTTATAGGTCTAATTCGATAAAACACATTCAAACCCATACACTATCCTACCTCACGGCCGAAACCATATAAATTCGGCCACCACCTTTTATTTTCGTTGTTACTTTGATACTTGTAAAAACCGTGATAATCTTCCGTTGTATTTTATACGTTTTACGTACACTTACATACGTAATTCGTATCATAAGTGGTATCGGAGCCCAAGGTCATCTCCTTGGACGATCAACTATATTCACCGAATTTTTTTTGTTGAAGTATTTAGTCACCTTCTTGGGTTGTTCTTCACGGTTAGAAGAATTTTCGCATAACATTGGCAGATTAGCGCAGTCGGAAGAAAATAAGTTTTTCCGTGGATTCGACCGTTGGATCGTCACGAAATTTTGACAAAGGTAAGCCAACTCATTGAACTACAGTCTGAACGGTGGAGATCAGATTCTTTGATCATCTTCTTGGTTCATTCTTCACGGCTTTCTTGGCAAATTTTCTGTTCGGAGCTCAAGGTCATCTCCTTGGGCGATTTATTCAACGATTTCTTATCAAGAACTATCTCTTGATTCTTGTTATGGATTTCTCCGATCTCGATTTCTTGATGAAACTCCGTGACGCACTAAACTGCTTACCGGAGCAACATATGCAAGCAAGACGCAGAGATGACGCCAACGATATTGATTTCTTGGCTAAATTCCGCAACATACCAGAGTTCCACGGATCAAGTAATCCAGATGCGTGCATGGATTGGCTCCATGCTTGTGAAGAGCACGCGGACTTTAAGGCTGCCCCGATCAACCGCCGCGTTTCGCTGGTGACAAAGCGCCTCCGCGGTAGCGCCGCCTTCAGTGGAAAAATTGAAAGCGATCCGTTCACAACAACGTAAGCCTAAAATCAGAGCTTGGCAAAAATTCAGGAAATATTTTGCCAGAAAATTTATCCCAAACGCGAAACAAGATCACGGCTTTATGCTTTCTGAAACGGCTAATCTTGAAGATGAACTCTTTGTCACTGACGACTTTGATATGACAGAATTTCCTGCGGCATTTTTTGATGACAAAGAAGACGATGGTTGGAGTCGAGCTGCCCTATCAGAGCAAAGTGGGTCGTATGACTTTGTTGCGATGCAAGCGAGCTTAGTGGGTTAATTTTTTATGAGACATTATTCAAGGAGCCCGATAATATGGAAAGTGGATCGGGTTATGATGGACCGCCAATATTTGATACAGAATCAGATGACAAAGAGGACCCCATAATTGATCTCGAGCTTCCCATTTTTGAAGGTGAGCATGTACACATGCGGGTGCTTAAGGAGACCCGAGATAATGGCGTGGTTGTGCAAAGCGAACTAATCGAACAAAGACCGCCTTGTTATATTCCACACAAGGTTGTTTCAATTATTGTCAAAGAACTGGAGGGTCCTAATCCATTTGTTCTTGTTGAACCAGTTCTTGACACCGACCAACGTGAAAGCAGCGTGGCTGCGTATAATCGGAAAATAGTAAGGGACGAATTCATTATTGAAGGGAGTGAGGACGCGATTTGTGTTCACTTAGCACAGGAGTTGGAAATTACTCCGTTAAACCATAAATCACCTTTTCGGGATTCCATTAAGGGGAATGGAAGACTCCTAGGTATGTCGTTTGTTTCCATTTTGCATGTTGTCCTTGTGGATACGCAATCACAAGTTAAAGTCAACATTATGGACGAAAATTACATCTTCAAACTGGGAGGAGTGCGAGTATCAACCCTTCTTTCGGGCATTAGAATCAAGAATGAATCTTCTTGAAAAAGAAGGGAATGATGTGATTAAGACCGAGCATCCAATGAACTACATGTCAAGTCTTACAGCACAAAAAAAAAGTTCAAAATCTGGATTTGAGGTCAAATCCTTTGAAAGGGGGAGGGTATGATACGAATCGGTCAACATCATCAAATACAAAAAGAAGATTATCCGACCAAGCTTGATTGAGTCGCAGGCATACATAAAATCCTCATGCAAAATACATGGACAAATTACCAATTCTCGCGCGCACGACGACTTCGTAGCAGTTTTAGTATTTTGCCCATAACTTTCTCGTCCGAAAACCGATTCAGGTGATTCAAGTGGCCATGGAAAGCTAAGAAAGAGAGCTACAAATCTTATGAGACCATAGGACCAAATTCGGACCCATTGGATCCCAGAAATGACAAAACCGACAGCATCATATTTGGTCCAAGATCATGAAGATTTTTGTCTCTTCTAGTTTCAAGACTTCATTTTCAAAGTCCACTACAATGCTTGGGTCCCTCCACAATTCAATAATTCGGCCAAACCAAGTGAATGGAAGCTTGATTTTTGTTGTCCTTGTCAAGTATCACATGGGAGAGATTTTGTCCCCACCTTTGAACTTGATGCGATTACGACATCTCCAAACGAAGTAGGAATCAACGTAGGTGACGATATCAAGTTGCATGCACATGCACCTACGTACTTCGGTGAGAAAACATCCGCGGAAATGGGAACGATCTTAAAAATCGGAACCTGGATAACTTAGACGTATCAAAACATGCACACGTATGCATGTTCATGCATACAAAATCGGCCATATGGGGAAGATTTCGGCCGATTGTGACTTGCATCCTTGAAGGATTTTGTCCCCACTACTTTCAACATTTGTGTCCATTTTCAAAGTCCACCATATCAACACTTTAGATTTGATTTCCCTCCACCTTATCACTTCGGCCGAAACACATGGGAGGAAGACTACAAGATGTTGTTTTCTTGTTCAAAGTCTTTGTCAAAGACTTATCACATAAGATAGATGGTGACCTACTCCACTTCATGATACCCACGGCCAAACTCAAAGAAACCAAGCATGCGTTGTTTTTATTTTCTTAAAAGTCTTGATGTCTTAGTTTAATAATTGCTTGTCTTTTAGTTTGATTTTATGTGATGTTGTTTGGCTTGGTTAGGAGTTGTAAATGGCTATATAAATCCTCATCCTCCACTTGTTGTAAGCATATTGAAAGTTAAAAAACTTTGTATTTCTCTTGAAATATACGTTGAACGAGTTCAACAAAACCTTGGTTATTATTTCGACGCGTCTCGAATTATAACTTGATCAATTCTCAATAGGTCTTGAGGAGAGATTATCTTTATCGAGTTATAGGTCTAATTCGATAAAACACATTCAAACCCATAAACTATCCTACCTCACGGCCGAAACCATATAAATTCGGCGACCACCTTTTATTTTCGTTGTTACTTTGATACTTGTAAAAACCGTGATAATCTTCCGTTGTATTTTATATGTTTTACGTACACTTACATACGTAATTCGTATCAGTCTCTGATCAGGTTATCATCATGGACATCTCTTCTAATGGATGGGACTTTCGGGCGTCTGTTGTTCATGGTGCTCGTAACTATATTGGTCGCAGGAATCTTTGGGAGGATATCCTGAGCTTCCTTCACCCTAACCTTTTAGTTTTCGGAGATTTTAATGCCGCCATTGGGGCACATGAGCGTCGCAGTCTTCATGTTCCCAATGTTACTTCTTGTCGGGAGTTCAATCAATTTATTGATGAGGCCTTGCTTGTCGGTATCCCTTTTACTGGTCATCTGTTTACCTGGAAAGGCAGGGTTCATGATGATTCTCATGTTGAGACCCGCATTGATCGGTTTTTGGCCACCCCCGATTTTATCAATCACTGGGTTTCCACGAAATATCATGTTTTCCCTAGGACCTGCTGTGATCACCACCCGATCTGGCTCACCTCCACTTTGGGTAATACTTCTTTTCCCAGACCTTTCCGTTTTCAACATATGTGGACTACTGATAATTCATTTATTAATGTTATTCGGAACTCTTGGAATCTTAATTGTGGGAACCGGTCTCCTTGGGACTTGGTTTTGTACAAGCTTAAAAGATTGTGTCGTACCCTCAAGCATTGGAATTTTTCGTCTTTTGGTGATATTTTCACTAAAAAAGTCAGCTTTTGGATCAACTTGGTGAGATTCAGTCTCTCATTGATGCGGATGGGTATATCGATGAGCTCTTCTGCCAGGAGGTCGAAACAACTACGGCATTGAACGACATCCTTAATAAAGAGAGTCTTTTCTTCCAACAAAGGAGTAGGTCTAAATGGCTTAAGGATGGTGATCTGATACGAATTCTCGCTGGTGATGCGAATTCGGTATCGATACAGCGGAGGACTATTTTGATAAGCGGAAGCTATCGGCAAGAAACTGTCAGGAACTGAGAACACCCGTTCGCTACAGCAATAACACGGGCTAGCGGTACGCACTCGCGACACGAAAGGATGAGGGCAACTCGATACAGCAACAAGACAGGAACTAGGCCGAATGGAAAGGACTCAAAACCGGTAACCTCCCGATAGCGGCACTCGAAACAACGAACTTCGGTCGGATGCTAATAGAAGCAGAACACAAGTTCGAACAATCGAACGGCACTTGAAACGAATTTTTGATTAAGTATAATACTGTATCGAAAATAAGAAGAATATTAAAACAGAATAGAAATAGGTGTTTTATCGAATTAGACCTATAATTCGATAAAGTGATTTCTTCTCAAGACCTATTGAGAATCAATCGGATTGAGATTCGAAAACACGTAGAATAGTAATCAAAGTTTTGATGAAAGGCATTCACCAAGAAAAACACAAAGTGTATTCTTATTTCTTCAACATTCAATAATGTTTCATTACAACTTCATCGCCCTATTTATAGGCAAAAACAGCCTGACATGAGCCTGACAAGATAATCTTAACTATTACAAGCTGGTCTTAAAATAATAAAAGATAATAAAAAGGTTCCTCATGTCACTTGCTGACAAAAGTAAAAGTTGGGCATTGTCTCCAAGTTGAAAGTTGACAGCCGCCTTTTCATACAACATGTTGCCAAGAATCCTGCTGCACCCTAAAATACTTTTTAACCACTTGGGCCTCTTTCCCCAAGTTGTAAGTTACCTAGTGTTTAAGTTACTCCAAGTCCGGTTATTAAGGTAACTCCGTGTCTCGTCTCCGTTTTCGCGCCTAAGTAAGTTGCATGGTTGTTTACGTCCATTATCACCTCGACTTCTTCCCTTGGACTTGTCAATCCCGTATCATCCCCTCCCCCTTTAAGAGGAATTGTCCTCAATTCTGCAATCCCATCGTCATCAAGATAAGGAGATAGATCACCTATGTTGAAAGTAGCATGCACTCCATAATCGCCCGAAAGTTCTAACTTTTAAGCATTGTCGTTCACATTCGCAACTATTTTAAATGGCCCCTCAGCTCGTGGCATTAGTTTATTCTGATGCTTACTCGGAAATCTCTCCTTTCTCAAATGTACCCAAACTAAATCTCCAACCTCAAATAATCTCGATTTTCTTTGTTTGCTTGATTTCCTTTTGTACGCCTCGTTTATCTCTTTGATTCGGTCACGCACCTGTTAGTGTAATTTCATCATCGATTTCAGTTTTGACTCCGCATCCTTATGCACCAATTCGTCACTCGGTAATGGAATTAAGTCTAGCGGTATGTAAGGATTTAGGCAGTAAACTACTTCGAATGGAGAGTGTGCTGTGGCATGAGTAGGAGAGCGATTATATGCGAACTCCGCATGTGCGAGCTTCAAATCCCAATCCTTTTGTGTTTTGCTCACCAAGCCTCGCAACAGCATTCCCAGTGTTCGATTAGTTACTTCGGTTTGTCCGTCTTTTTGAGGATGATGCGAAGTACTAAACAAAAGTTTGGTTCCCACCTTTCTCCACAATGTGTTCCAAAAGTAACTCAGAAACTTCGAGTCCCGGTCCGAAACAATAGTTTTCGGAACTCCATGTAATCGTACCACCTCTCGGAAATACAAGTCGGCAACATTACTCGCATCATCGGTTTTGTGACAAGAAACAAAATGAGCCATTTTTGAAAAACGATCGACCACAACCATAATCGCATCCTTACCCCATTGGGTTCGCGGCAAAGCAACAATAAAATCCATCGAGACATCTTCCCGTGGCCTCTCCGGAATTGCTAAAGGTGTGTATATTCCTGGTTTGAATGAACTCTTCGCAATATGGCATGTCACACACTTACTAATTATATTATTGACATCCCCCTGCATCTTTGGCCAATAAAAATATTCTTTAAGCACATCTAACGTCTTGGTCGAACCAAAGTGGCCAGCCAAACCTCCCCCGTGAGCCTCTCAAACCATCAATTCTCGAATCATGTCCTAGGTAGACAAAGACGATTTCCCTTAAAAAGAAAGCCTTCCTGTATCTAAAAATCTCCCATCGGTCCAGATTTGCAAAGGGCGAAAGTTTCGCCAAAATCCGCATCACTGTCATAATATTCTTTCACTGCATCGAATCCAAGCAATCGAACATTAAGTGTAGAGATTAAAGCATATCTCCTAGACAGTGCATCAGCCACCACATTGCTCTTACCGTCCTTATACTTCGATGAAAAGTGAAATGATTGCAAGAATTCCACCCACTTAGCATGTCTCGGACACAACTTCTGTTGCTCATTAATATATTTTAAAGATTCATGGTCCGAATGCAGAATAAAATGTTTCGGCTGAAGGTAATGGCTCCAATGATCAAGAGCTTTCACCATGGCATAGAATTCCTTGTCGTAAGTACAATAGTCGAGCCCCACCCAATTTCTACGAAAAGTACGCAATAGGCCGCCTGCCTTGAATGGGGACCGCCCCAATACTAACTCAACTAGCATCACACTCCACTTCGAACGGCTGTGCAAAATCGGGTAGCGCCAATATAGGTGCTTCACATAACCTTTCATTCAATTTTTCAAACGCCCCTTCGGCAGCCCTGCTCCACACAAATGGGCCCTTCTTAAAACACTCAGTTATCGGACTCGTTATGGTGCTGAAATCTCGAATAAACCTCCGGTAAAAAGAGGCAAGGCCGTGGAATGATCTAACTTCAGTTACAGTTTTAGGAGTAGGCCACGACTTAATAGCTTCAATTTTGCCCTGATCAACCGACACTCCATCCTTCGAAACAACATAGCCAAGAAACGTTATACTCTCGACGAGAAACGCACATTTTTTTTCTTTCCATAAAGCCTTTGGTACCTAAGAGTCTCGAATACTTGCCGTAGATGTCCGAGATGCTCTTCCACCGACCGACTATAAACCAAAATATCATCCAAATAAACAACCACAAATCTGCCCAAATATGCCTTAAGTACTTCGTTCATCAAACACATGAAAGTACTCAGGGCATTCGTAAGTCCAAATGGCATGACGGTCCACTCATACAGCCCATGCTTAGTTTTGAAAGCCGTCTTCCATTCATCTCCCTCCCGCATACGAATCTGGTGATAGCCACTTCGCAAATCAATTTTAGAAAAGACCACCGAGCCATGTAGCTCGTCCAACATATCATCAAGCCTTGGTATCGGGAATCGATGCTTGATCGTTATGTTATTTACGGCCCGAATATCGATACACATACGCCAAGAACCATCCTTCTTAGGAACAAGTAGGACCAGAACCGCACATGGACTTAAACTTTCTCGAACATACTCGTGGCTCATTAGTTCTTCAATCTGTCTTTGAAGTTCCTTCGTTTCCTCGGGATTACACCTATAGGCAACTTTATTTGGAAGAGGTGCTCCTGGTATAAGGTCGATTTGATGCTCAATTCCACGAATTGGCGGCAAACCCGACGGCAACTCTTCAGGGAAGACGTCCGCGAACTCATGTAATAAGTGAGCCACTGTATCCTCATTTTTCGCTGCCACGAAATCATCTTGAGTCTCCTTTATCACCAGCATGTAAATATGCTCACCACTCTCCATAGCATGTTCAACTTTCCTTTCGCTAGCGAACATGGTGAGGTTTGGTTTTTCCCCTCGTTTGCCACTCATGGAATGAATAGCTTGGGGTGACATCGGCTTCAACACGATCTTCTTTCCTTTATCTCGCAACTCATATTCGTTGCTCCTTCCCCGATGCAAAACATCCCTATCAAACAACCAAGGGAGTCCCAAAAGTACGTGACAAGCATCCATTGGAATCACATCACATAATATCTCATCGTGATATGAACCCATTGCCAATCTGACCCGAACTTGCTTCGAAACCCTCACCTTACTTCCGTCATCAAGCCAATGTAAAGCATATGGCTTAGGGTGAGTTGTGGTGGTTAGTCCAAGCTTCATCACCATTTCACTCGAAGTTACGTTGGTGAAACTCCCTCCGTCGATAATCAAACTACACCACTTATCTCCAACTTGACACTTTGTATGGAATATTTGGTCCTATTGTTCTAAATCGCTCGGAACCGACTTGGCTTGCTAAGTGCGAAGAACCAAGGCTGTATCGTACTTCGGAGCATCATAAGCCTCACATTCCTCTCCTTCTTCATCCTCAATGTTGAAATCAAATACTTCCCCCAGTCTTTCTTTTTCGTCTTCAACCAACAATTCATCTAAGATCGTGACAGCTTCCCTTAGTGTCACCACTCGTTTGTTCGGACAAGCATTTTGATAATGCCCGAACCCTTGACATTTGAAACATATTACTTTAGCCAAACTCATCTCCTTCGGTACATAGTGTGTCTTAGAAATCGCGACAGGGACCGGAGTCGATACAGTTGTCTTTGTAGTGGAACTAGACCCGACGCTTGGGTTTCCAAATTTGACTGGAAACTCGGGTTTATAAAACTTCATCCTGTTTTGAGCTTCTAACTTCACACATGGCCCACATAATGTATCGAAGTCCTTGTATGGATACATTTCCACCGAGTTAGCTATGCTTCGGTTCAAGCCACGCAAGAATCGCGACATCTTCTGTTCCTCATTCTCCTCTATTTCTCCCATTAAGGTTAGATTCTCAAACTCCTCAATATATTCACTGACATTCAACTTTCCTTGCATGAGATCTGCAATCTTCCTGTACAAGGACAACCGGTGTGATGTTGGTACATATCTTTTACGAAGTTTTCTTTTTAATGAATCCCACGAACGGATCTTTTCTTTCCCCGCACGAGCTCTTCGTGTTTTAATTCCTTCGTACCAAAGTGAAGCTCCTTTCCCCAACTTGAGAATCGCATACTTGCACCTTTTCTCATCATCAAGTTCTTTAAACTCGAACATGCAGTCGATATTACATTCCCAGTCCAAGTAAACTTCTAGGTCTGTCCCGCCAACAAACTCTGGAAGCTCATTAAACATGAATTCTTCGACATGGCATGAGGGTCGCTCATAGTCACCACGCCTAGGTTGCCAACGCTGGTCGCGTTGTTCTGGTACGTCACGCAATGCATCACGAAGTTTTGCCAAGAAATCAGCATCGTTGAGATCCATAATGCCAAAGATCAAGAACTTGGGATCCGATGCCACTTATGATACGAATTCTCGCTGGCGATGCGACTTCGGTATCGATACAGCGGAAGACTGTTTTGATAAGCGGAAGCTATCGGTAAGAAACTGTCAGGAACTGAGAACACCCGTTCGCTACAGCAATAACACGGGCTAGCGGTACGCACTCGCGACAGGAAAAGATGAGGGCAACTCGATACAGCAACAAGAGAGGAACTAGGCCAAATGGAAAGGACTCAAAACCGGTAACCTCCCGACAGCAGCACTCGAAACAGCAAACTTCGGTCGGATGCTAATAGAAGCAGAACACAAGTTCGAACAATCGAACGGCACTTGAAACGAATTTTTGATTAAGTACAATATTGTATCGAAAACAAGAAGAATATTAAAACAGAATAGAAATAGGTGTTTTATCGAATTAGACCTATAATTCGATAAAGTGATTTCTTCTCAAGACCTATTGAGAATCAATCGGATTAAGATTCGAAAACGCGTCGAATCATAATCAAAGTTTTGATGAAAGGCATTCACCAAGAAAAACACAAAGTGTATTCTTATTTCTTCAACATTCAATAATGTTTCATTGCAACTTCATCGCCCTATTTATAGGCAAAAACAGCCTGACAGGAGCCTGACAAGATAATCTTAACTATTACCAGTTGGTCTTAAAATAATAAAAGATAATAAAAAGGTTCCTCATGTCACTTGCTGAGAAAAGTAAAAGCTGGGACTTGTCTCCAAGTTGAAAGTTGACAGCCGCCTTTTCATACAACATGTTGCCAAGAATCCTGCTGCACGCTGAAATACTTTTTAACCACTTGGGCCCCTTTCCCCAAGTTGTAAGTTACCTAGTGTTTAAGTTACTCCAAGTCCGGTTATTAAGGTAACTCCGTGTCTCATCTCCGTTTTCGCGCCCAAGTAAGTTGCATGGTTGTTTACATCTATTATCACCTCGACTTCTTCCCTTGGAATTGTCAACCCCATACCATGATCGGAATACTGCCTTTTTCCATAGGACAGTTAAGATGAGGAATAACCGTCTTCAGCTCTCCTCGCTCCTTATTGACAGTGATCTTTGTCGTGATCCGCCTACCATCTCGAACCACATTGTGAATTTTTATCAGCACCTTTTTGAAGGCCACCCGATTGCTACTAACTGGCCCACTGGTTTCTCTCTTTCTAAGGTTTCTCATCAGCATAACTCCATCCTTACCGCTATTCCCCATTCCGAGGAAATTCGTTCTACAGTATTCGATATGGAGCCTCACAGTGCCCCTGGGCCTGACGGCTTTACTGGATTATTTTATCAGTTCTCTTGGGAGGTCATTGGTACCGATATTGTGGTACCTATTCGGCAATTTTTCATTGAGGGTGATCTTCCGACGGGTCTTAACTCTACCTTAGTAGCTCTCATTCCTAAAGTCAAAGGGGCCATCTCTATTGAGAAATTCCGGCCTATTGTCTTAAGTAACTTTATCTTCAAGATTATTACAAAAATCCTCACGACCAGACTTTCTAGTTTTATTCATGAGATCATCAGCCCCCATCAGTTTGGCTTTATTCCAGGTCGGCGCATCCACGATTGTATATCTATAGCTTCGGAATGCATTAATTCTTTGAATCACCGCGCGTTCGGCGGTAAGATGGCTATTAAAATTGACATTCGTAAAGCTTTTGACACTCTCTCCTGGGAGTTCTTATTGGATGTTCTTCACAGTTTCGGTTTTCACGACCAGTTTGTTGCTTGGGTTTCCACCATTCTTCACTCAGCGAAGCTTTCCATTCTTATAAACGGCGCTCCTACGGGTTACTTTGCGTGTAGTCAAGGGGTTCGGCAAGGTGATCCCATGTCCCCTCTTTTATTTTGTATTTCTGAGGAGATGCTCGGTCTCATGCGCTCCAATGCGGTTCGGATTACTCTCTTTAAGCCTATTTTTGTGGGCCGTAAAATTGTCTATCCATCTCACCTTTTTTATGCGGATGATGCTTTCGTGTTTGGTCGTGCCTCTACGGATAATGCCAATGCTTTATCGAAGATTCTTGAGGATAACTCAGCTATATCGGGCCAGGCTATGAATCGTACTAAATCTAAGGTTTATTTTGGGTCACATGTTCCTATCCACACCAAACGGGCCATTCCGCGCACCCTTGGCATGCGCGAGGGATCACCCCCTTTCAATTACCTCGAGGTGCCGTTATTCTGCGGTATACCCCGTCTCATCCATATTGCCCCGGTCGTTGACAAAATTAATAGTAAATTTTCTGCTTGGAAAGGATCATCTCACTCGATGGCTGGTTGTATTTGCTTAGTTAACTCTGTCATCATGAGCTCCTCCATTCACTCAATGATGATATATAGTTGGCCAATCAAATTTATAAACAAATTAGATTCGGCGGCTAGAAATTTTATTTGGTCGGGGGACATTAGTCACAAGAACACATGTACTGTGGCCTGGAGCAGAGTTTGTTCCCCTTTAGAGGAGGGAGGTCTTGGGGTGAGGCATATTCGTACGATGAATGAATCCTATTTGTTACGTTTGGCCTGGGTTATTCTGCAGGAGGATCCCTTTTGTGGTCAGTTCCTTCGTCAGAGGTTTCTTAATAGTAATTTAGATACTCGCAAGATTGTTTTTTCCTCTATATTCAGGGGGTTCGTAATCATATTACCCATCTTCTTAACTGATACGGATTCTCTATCGATACAGCGGCAAGCTATTTTGACGAGCGGAAGCGAATAGCAAGAAACTGTCAGGAACGGGTAACAACAGTTCGCTACAGCAATAACACTGACTAGCGGTATGCGCACGCGATAGGAAATGATGACGCCACTGACACAAAGAACAAGACAGGAACTGGCCGAATGGAAATGATTCGAAACAGGCAACCTCCAAACAGCAGCACTCGAAACAGCAAGTTTCGGTCGGATGCTAATTGAAAACAGGAAACAAGTTCGAACAATCGAACAACACTTGATGCGAAATCCCGATCATGTACAACCCTGTATCGAAAACAAGAAGAATATCGAAACAGGACAGGAAACAGTTGTTTTATCGAACTAGACCTATAATTCGATAAAGTGATTTCTTCTCAAGACCTATTGAGAATCAATCAGATTAAGATTCGAAAATGCGTCGAATAATAATCAAAGTTTTGAAGGAAACTCGTCCAACACTTAAACAATACACAAGGTATGTTGTTTTATCATTCAATAATCTACCCTCATTACAACTCCATCGCCACTATTTATAGGCAAAAGTAGCCTAACAAGATAATCTAAACTATTACAAGCTGGTCTTAAAATAAGAAAAAGAAAATACAAGGTTCCCCACGTCACTTGCAAACAAGAGTAAAAGATGGGTTTTGTCTACAAGGTGATAGCCGCCTTTCACAATACATGCAGCCGAGATTCCTGCTGCTTTTATAATAAAAAAAGTGCTGAAATTCTTTTATTGAAGCCTTTACCACTTGGACCCCTTCCCCAAGATGCAAGTTGCCTATGTTTAAGTTACTCCAAGTCAAATTATCAAGGTAACTCCAGGTCTCGTATCCGTTTTCTCGCCTAAGTATGTTGGAGTATGGTCGAGGTGTTTTACGTCAATCCTTACTTCGTCTTTTTCGCTTGGAGTAGTCGGTTTCGTATCATTCCCTCCTTCTTCTTGAAAAGGAATTGTCCTCAATTCCGCAATCCCATTGTCATCGAGATAAGGAGATAGATCACCTATGTTGAAAGTAGCATGCACTCCATAATCACCCGAAAGTTCTAACTTGTAAGCATTGGCGTTCATCTTCGCAACTATTTTAAATGGTCCCTCAGCTCGTGGCATTAACTTGTTCTTATGCTTACTTGGGAATCGTTCTTTCCTCAAATGCACCCAAACTAAATCCCCAACCTCAAATACTCTCGGTTTTCTTTGTTTGTTCGATTTTCTTTTGTACGTCTCATTTATCTCCTTGATTCGGTTACGCACCTATTCATGTAATTTCATCATCGATTTTAGTTTTGACTCCGCGTCCTTATGCCGTCATTCGGTAATGGAGTTAAGTCTAGCGGTATGTACGGATTCAAGCCGTAAACTACTTCGAATGGAGAACGCGCCGTGGCATGAGTAGGAGAACGGTTATAAGCAAACTCCGCATGTGCCAGTTTTAGATCCCAGTCCTTTTGTATCTTGCCTACCAGGCCTCACAACAGTGTTCCCGGGGTTCGATTAGTCACTTCAGTTTGCCCGTCGGTTTGAGGGTGGTGTGAAGTGCTAAACAAGAGTTTTGTTCCCACCTTGCTCCATAGGGTGTTCCAAATGTAGCTGAGAAATTTGGAGTCTCGATCGGAAACAATAGTCTTCGGAATCCCATGTAAACGTACCACCTCTCGAAAATATAAGTCGGCCACATTGCTTGCATCGTCTGTCTTGTGGCACGCTACAAAATGAGCCATTTTCGAAAAACGATCTACGACTACCATAATCGCATCCCTCCCTCATTGAGTACGAGGTAAAGCCACAATAAAATCCATCGAGACATCTTCCCAAGGCCTCTCCGGGATCGGTAAAGCTGTGTATATTCCTGGTTTGAACGAACTCTTCGCAACATGGCATGTCACACACTTACTAATTAGGTTACTAACATCCCCCTGCATCTTTGGCCAATAAAAATATTCCTTCAACACATCTAATGTCTTAGTCGAACCAAAGTGGCCAGCCAAATCTCCCTCGTGAGCCTCCCGAACTAGCAATTCTCGAACTGTGTGCTTGGGTAGGCAAAGACGATTTCCCTTAAAAAGTAAGCCTTCCTATATCGAAAATTCTCCCATCGGTCCAGATTTGCAAAGGGCGAAGGTCTCGCCAAAATCTGCATCACCGTCGTAATATTCCTTCACTATCTCGAATCCAAGCAAACGAACATCAAGAGTAGAGAGTAAGGCATAACGCCTAGACAATGCATCTGCTACAATATTGCTCTTGCCATCCTTATACTTTGATGAAAAGTAAATTGATTGTAAGAATTCCACCCACTTCGCATGCCTGGTACTTAACTTGTGTTTTCCGTTAATATACTTCAATGATTCATGGTCCGAATGTATGATGAAATGCTTCGGCCGAAGATAGTGACTCCAATGATCTAGAGCCCTCACAATAGCATAAAACTCCTCGTCGTACGTACAATAATTGAGATGATCACCGTTTAACTTTTCTGGAAAATAAGCAATAGGCCGCTTTCCTTGAATGAGAATCACTCCAATGCCAACTCCGCTAGCATCACATTCTAGCTCGAACAGTTGCGAAAAATCGGGTAATGCTAAGATTGGTGCTTCACACAACTTTTCCTTCAAATTTGCGAATGACTCCTGGGCAGCCCGGCTCAAATTAAACGTACCTTTCTTCAAACATTCAGTTATTGGGCTTGCAATGGTGCTGAAATCTCGAATGAATCTTCGGTAAAATGAAGCTAGTCTATGGAACGATCTAACTTCCTTCACTATAGTGGGAACTGGCCAGGACTTAATTGCTTCGATCTTTTCTTGATCGACCGACACTCCGTCCTTTGAAACAACATAGCCAAGAAAGACTATATTTTCGACCAAAAATGAGCACTTCTCCCTTTTTCCATACAGCCTTTGGTCCCTAAGGGTTTCGAAGACTTGTCTCAAGTGTCCGAAATGTTCTTGCAACGATCGGCTATAAATCAAAATATCGTCTAGATATACAACCACAAATTTCCCCAAGAATGGCTTAAGCACCTCATTCATCAAGCGCATGAAGGTACTTGGCGCATTTGTAAGGCCGAACGGCATAACGGTCCATTCATACAGCCCGTGTTTAGTTTTGAAGGCCGTCTTCCACTCATCTCCTTCTCGCATCCGGATTTGGTGATAACCACTTCGTAGGTCAACTTTTGAAAAGATCACGGATCCATGTAATTCGTCCAACATGTCATTCAGCCTCGGAATCGGAAATCGATACTTGATGGTTATATTATTCACGGCTCGACTGTCAATATACATTCACCAAGATCCGTCTTTCTTAGGAACCAGTAATACCAGAACCGCACAAGGACTTAGACTTTCTCGCACATACCCGCGGCTCATTAGTTCTTCGATTTGGTTTTGTAATTCCCTCGTCTCCTCGGGATTACATCTATAGGCAGCTTTGTTGGGGAGCGACGCACCCGGTATGAGGTCGATCTGATGTTCAATTCCACGAATAGGTGGCAAACCCGACGGTAATTCTTCGGGAAAAACATCCGCAAATTCGTGCAATAACGCATCTATCCTTTCGTCGTTCCGCACAACCATGTTATCATTTCGTGTCTCCTTCAGAATCAACAAGAACACGCACTCGCCATCATTAATAGCATGTTCCACATCCCGTTCGCTAGCAAACATGGCCAGCTTTGGTTTCTCACTCCGACTAGAACTCATAGAGCGAATAGCTTGAGGTGACATTGGTTTAAGCACAATCTTTTTGCCCTTATCCCGTAACTCGTACTCATTTCTTCTTCCTCGGTGTAAAACATCCCTATCAAACATCCATGGCCTTCTCAAAAGTATATGGCATGCATCCATTGGGAATACATCACATAGTACATTGTCTTCATATGAACCCATGGTTAGTCCAATCCTCACTTGTTTAGTCACCCTTATTTTTCTCCCATCATCGATCCAATGCAACGTGTAAGGTTTCGGGTGAGCCGTAGTGGTCAGCCTGAGTTTAGTCACCATCTCGCTGGAAGCTACATTGGTGCAACTCCCTCCATCAACGATCAAACTACACCATTTATTTCTGATTTGACACTTTGTGTGAAATATTTGATCCCGCTGTTCCGAATCATTCGAAACAGCTTTGGCTTGTAGAGTACGCAGAACTAAAGCCATGTCATAGTTTGGAGCATCGTAAGTCTCATATTCTTCTCCTTCTTCGTCCTTCATGCTGAAATCAAATACATCACCCAGTCTCTCCTTTTCGTCCTCGACCAACAACTCGTCTCGGATCGTGACATCTTCTCTTAGTGTTACCACTCGTTTGTTCGGACAACCATTTTGATAATGTCTGAACCCTTGACATTTGAAACATCTTACTTTAGCCAAACTTGTCTCCTTCGGTACGTAGGGGCCTTAGGAATTGCAGCAGGGACCGGAGTCGGTACAGTTGCCTTAGTAGTTGAACTAGAACCGACACTTTGGTTTCCAAATTTGACTGGAAACTCGGGTTTATACCACTTCATCCTGTTTTGAGCTTCCAACTTCACATATAGCCCACATAATGTATCGAAGTCCTCGTATGGATATAATTCCACCGATTTAGCTATGCGTCGGTTCAAGCCACGTAATAATCACGACATCTTCTGCTCCTCATTCTCCTCTATTTCTCCCATTAAGGTCAGATTCTCAAATTCCTCAATGTATTCATTGACACTCAATTTTCCTTGCATGAGGTCTGCAATCTTCCTGTACAAGGACAATCTATGAGACGTTGGTACATATCTCTTACGAAGTTTTCTTTTTAACGAATCCCACGAACGGATCTTTTCTTTCCCCGCACGGGTTCTTCGTGTTTTCACTCCTTCATACCAAAGCGAAACGCCTTTCCCCAACTTGAGAATTGCATACTTGCACCCTTTCTCGTCGTCGAGGTCTTTGAACTCGAACATACAATTAATTTTACGTCCCCATTCCAAGTAAACTTCAGGGTCTGTCCCGCCAACAAACTCCGGAATCTAATTAACCTTGAACTCTTCGACATGGCGTGAGGATCGCTCATAGTCACCACGCCTAGGTTGCCAATGCTGGTCGCGTTGTTCTGGTATGTCACGCAATGCGTCGCGAAGTTTTTCCAAGAAATCAGCGTCGTTGAGATCCATAATGCCAAAGATCAAGAACTTGTGGCGCTCTGATACCACTTATGATACGGATTCTCTATCGATACAGCAGCAAGCTATTTTGACGAGCGGAAGCAAACAGCAAGAAATTGTCAGGAACTGGTAACAACATTTCGCTACAGCAATAACACTGACTAGCGGTATGCACACGCGATAGGAAATGATGACGGTAGCTCGATACAGCAACAAGACAGGAACTGGCCGAATGGAAATGATTCGAAACAGGCAATCTCCAAACATCGGCACTTGAAACAACAAGTTTCGGTCGGATGCTAATTGAAAACAGGAAACAAGTTCGAACGATCGAACATCACTTAATGCGAAATCCCGATCAAGTACAACCCTGTATCGAAAACAAGAAGAATATCGAAACAGGACAGGAAATAGTTGTTTTATCGAACTAGACCTATAATTCGATAAAGTGATTTCTTCTCAAGACCTATTGAGAATCAATCAAATTAAGATTCGAAAACGCGTCGAATAATAATCAAATTTTTGAAGGAAACTCGTCCAACACTTAAATAATACACATGGTATGTCGTTTTATCATTCAATAATCTACCCTCATTACAACTCCATCGCCACTATTTATAGGCAAAAGTAGCCTGACAAGATAATCTAAACTATTACAAGCTGGTCTTAAAATAAGGGAAAGAAAATACAAGGTTCCCCACATCACTTGCAAACAAGAGTAAAAGATGGGTTTTGTCTCCAAGGTGATAGCCGCCTTTCACAATGCATGCAGCCGAGATTCCTACTGCTTTTATAATAAAGAAAGTGCTGAAATTCTTTTATTGTTTTGCCTTGACCACTTGGACCCCTTCCCCAAGATGCAAGTTGCCTACGTTTAAGTTACTCCAAGTCCGATTATCAAGGTAACTCCAGTTCTCGTATCTGGTTTCTCGCCTAAGTTTGTTGGAGTATGGTCGAGGTATTTTACGTCAATCCTTACTTAGTCTTCTTCGCTTGGAGTAGTCGGTTTCGTATCATTAACACTTCCAGTTGGGTTATTGGAAATGGTCAGAATATTGATTTTTGGTGAGACAACTGGCTGGGTTATATCATTGGTGATCGGTTGGGTATTCCTCAGCATCTCAGAAGTACCTTCTCTGACACCATCAAGGATTTTTACTATGACGGGACCTGGCATCTTACCCTCGATTTCATAGAGAGGTGTCGTGATGTTGCTTTAGATGTCGTCTATACCCCTTCTGACTTTGAAGGAAAAGACGAGTGGGTTTGGGCTAAATCAGTGCACGGTAATGTTACCTCTCAAATCGCTTATTGGCACCTTCGCCACAACTATCCTTAGGTGAGCTGGGGGAAATACATTTGGCATAAATTAATCCCCGCTCGTCGTTCTCTCACGTTCTGGAAGGCTATTCACAACAGGCTTCCTGTTTTTGATCTTCTTTGTTTCAGGGGTTTCATTGGTCCTTCGGTTTGCCTTTTTTGTCTCTCTGCCCCTGAATCGATTGACCACATTTTCACTGAGTGCATGGTTATCCAGCAGTTCTGGGACTATATTGAGCGGGGCTTCTTAATCTCTTTAGAATTGAATGCTGGGTTCGGGCGCTTCATCATTCGAGCTATGGATATCAGATTTAGTCAGCAGATCTCTACTCTCTGGAGATTCACTATTATTACTGCCGTCTGGGCTATGTGGCATATTCGCTGTGTTGTTTTATATAACGAACCTAAATTTTCTATCATATCTCTTCATTCTATAGTTTGGTCTCTTCTCAGAGAATGTAATAACTATGACATGGGCACCATGGATAACTCTATTTCGGATCTGGTTCATCTTCGGGCTTTGGGTGTGGCTGGCCGCGCGAGAACTCCGCTTTACCCTATTTATGTGAAATGGTATCCCCCCCCCCAATTGGTTGGATGAAAGTTAACACTTATGGGATGGCTAAAGGTTCCCCAGGCTTGGGTGCTATTGGCCTTGTTTATCAGAATCGTCTGGGCTGGGTTTTTGGCACCCTCTCTGCGACAATTGGTTGCTGTTTTGCCTTCCAAGCTGAGTTGGTCGCGGCTATTCATGCTATTGAGATTGCTTTTTATCATGGTTGGGATTATTTGTGGCTGGAGTCTGACTCTACTTATGTTGTGAGCATTCTCTCAGATCGTAGTTCGGCTGTACCCTGGATCTACCGCAGTCGTTTGAGGTGGATTTGGCATATTATTGATGGCATGCACTTCAGGGTCTCTCATATCTATAGAGAAGAGAATGTTGTGGCAGACTGGCTTTCTAAAAGATTGGTTTCTTACGAGTGGTCTAGCGAAGCGCCAGAGTCTCTCCGAGATCTTCTGTTGAGGGATATGTCTCCTATGTATTTTAGCCGACCTTAGTTATCTCGCAGTATAATGCTCGGGTACTCTTTTTCCCTATTGTAGGTTTTTCCCATAGGGTTTTTCTACGATAGGGTTTTAACGAGGCCTGCGGCTGCAACCCCATACATCTGGTACGGGGGTTTAGGTCCTTTTATTCTATTTTCATAGATAGCTTTTGCATTTGTGTTTTTCTCTCTGTTTCTCTTGACTACCCGCCTGTGGGATTAGCTTGAGATTTTATTTTGTTGTCTAGCCCGGTTGCCTGGTTGTGGTATCTGTTGGCCCACTCTCTGTAACTCTTTTCTGTTTCTCGTTTTTATAATAATATTGACCTTGATGAGTCAAAAAAATTGTTCATCTAAAAAGTTAATTTTTCATGATTTTATGTTGCAATATAAATCTATTTTTCTTTTGAAAAACTGATTTAAATATGTAATATAAAGATTAGAAAAATATTATTTTTAGAATCGGGGCGAAAAACGAGCCGAAAACATAAATAGACCCGGCAGCTGAGTTGCCGGTGCCGCTTTGCGGTCCTGTGCAGCGGATCGTGATCTGCTCGCAGCCTGCTCGCTGGCACTGTCCGGCCGCTAGGCAGCCGATCACGATCTAGGCCGGCCTCGCCGGCAGCCTTGGCAAAGGCTCGATACGAATTACGTATGAAATTATATGTAAACTCGTAAGGAAATGCAGCGGAAATATAGTTGATCCTCAGAACACTCGAATATGTGTAACGCTCGCAAGAAATAACCGAAAGTAGGGCAATTCGGCTTACGTAAATAAGAACAATATGAATGATTTATCAAACTAGACCTATAGTTTGATAAGGTAATCTTTCCTCAAGACCTATTGAGAATCGATTCGATTAAAACTCGAAAACGCGTCGAATTATAATCAAGATTTCGATGAAAAGCATTCACCAAGAAAAAACAAGTGTATTCTTATTTCTTCAACATATCATGGTTGTTACAATGCTTACACAAGCCTATATATAGGAGACTTCAAGTCTTCCTATAATAAAAGAAAATAATTCAAAGATTTATAAAATCTTTGAATAATCAAAACAAATCAACAATAAAATATAAAAGGAACAACAATCCTAATTTTAGGGGAAACACAATCCCTAAAATGAGTAAAAAACAAAGCAAAGACAAACACACAAAAGAAAACACAAAAAAAGTGAAATCTGCCAGCAGGACTCGGCCGTGTCGCTTGACACGGCCGCGGCGCGACAAGGACACTCGGCACGGGCACGGCGCTGACAAAGACGTCGGCAGTGACTCGACCGTGCCCACTTGACACGGTCGCGGCGCGACAGGGACGTCCGAAAGGGACTCGTCCGACAGTAACTCGGCACAGGCGCGGCGCTGACAAGGACTTTCGGTATGGCCCCGATCACGGTCGGGTGTCTGGGTCGTCGATTTTGGCTTATCCGGAAGAGTTCGACTCGGCCATGCCAGACAACATGGTCGAGTCCAATGGGCAGTGACTTTGGCATTTCCGGACGAGTGCGGCACGGGCCGTGTCGGACGACACGGTCGGGTCCGGCAAGGTTTCACCGGCCCGGCAGGTGGTGATTTTTCCGACAGGTGGTGAATTTTCCAGCAGGTTGGATATTTTCCGGCATATTGAACATTTTTCCGGTAGGTTGGATGTCGACCTTCCGGCACAGCATGACACAGGTCGTATCATATGACACGGCTGAAACCGATACTCCACGTCTTATGTCCGTTTTCTCGCCTAAATACCTACTAGTCCGTGCATGGCGTGTAGTAAGGTCATTTATATCGAACCTTACTTCGTATTCTTCGTTCATATCAAATGATCCCGTATCATATCCTCCTCCTTTAAAAGGAATTGTCCTCAATTCCAAAACTCCGTCATCATCGATGTAAGGCGAGAGGTCCCCAACATTAAAGGTTGCATGAATCCCATAATCTCCCGGAAGTTCTAATTTGTAAGCGTTGTCGTTCACTTTCGCGATTACTTTAAACGGTCCCTCCGCTCGCGGCATTAATTTGTTCTTACATTTACTTGGAAATCGGTCTTTCCTCAAGTGCAACCAAACCAAATCACCAACTTCGAACAATCTCGGCCTTCTTTGTTTGTTCAACTTTCTTTTGTAAGCCTCGTTTATTTCCTTGATTCGATTACATACTTGCTCGTGTAATTTCATCATCGATTTCAGTTTTGATTCCGCATCCTTGTGCACTAACCCGTCACTTGGCAATGGAATTAGATCTAACGGCATATACAGGTTTAGTCCGTAAACTACTTCGAATAGAGAGTGTGTCGTGGCATGAGTAGGAGAATGATTATAAGCGAACTCTGCATGTGCATGTTTCATGTCCCAATCCTTTTGTGTCTTGTTCACAAGACCACGTAGTAAAGTGCCCAATGTTCGATTGGTTACCTCGGTTTGACTGTCCGTTTGTGGATGATGTGACGTGCTAAATAGTAGTTTGGTTCCCACCTTTCTCCACAAGGTGTTCCAAAAATAACTAAGAAATTTCGAGTCCCGATCCGAAACAATCGTTTTTGGAACCCCATGCAATCGTACGATTTCTCAGAAATATAAATCAGCGACGTTACTCGCATCGTCCGTCTTGTGGCAAGCCACAAAGTGAGCCATCTTCGAAAATCGGTCTATAACAACCATAATAGCATCTCTCCCTCATTGAGTATGAGGCAAAGCAACAATGAAATCCATTGAGACATCTTCCCACGGCCTTTCCGGAATCGGCAAAGGCATGTATACTCCCGGTTTGAACGAACTCTTAGCAATGTGGCATGTTACACACTTATTAATTATGTCATGTACATCCACTTGCATCTTCGACCAATGAAAATGCTCTTTAAGTACCTCCAACGTTTTAGCCGAACCAAAATGACCGGCCAAGCCTCCACCGTGAGCTTCCCGAACCAACAATTCCCGAATCGGGTGTTTGGGTAAACAAAGGCGATTTCCTTTGAAAAGGAATCCTTCTTGCAACGTAAACTCTCCAAATGGGCCAGATTTACACCGAATGAAAACCTCACCAAAATCCACATCCCCATCATAACACTCCTTCAATGCTTCGAACCCGAGCAACCGAATGTCAAGAGTAGAGAGCAAGGCATACCGTCTAGATAAAGCATCCGCCACAACGTTGCTCTTGCCATCTTTGTATTTTGATGAAAAGTGGAATGATTGCAAGAATTCCACCCATTTAGCATGCCTGGGACTCAACTTTTATTGGTCGTTAATATATTTCAAGGACTCATGATCCGAATATAGGATGAAATGTTTCGGCCGAAGGTAATGGCTCCAATGATCAAGAGCTCTCACAATGGCATAGAACTCCTTCTCATAAGTACAATAGTTGAGTCGAGCCCCACCCAATTTCTCCGAAAAGTATGCAATTGGTCGCCTCCCTTGGACGAGGACCGCCCCAATACCCACTACACTTGCGTCACATTCTACCTAGAAAGGTTGTGAAAAGTCGGGTAAAGCCAAGATAGATGTTTCACACATTTTCGCCTTCAATTTTTCAAACGCCACTTGGGCAGCCCCATTCCACACAAACGGTCCTTTTTTTAAGCATTCCGTTATCGGGCTAGAAATGGTATTAAAGTCTCGTATGAACCTCCGATAAAATGAAGCAAGTCCGTGAAAGGATCAGACTTCCGTGATGGTTTTGGGCGTAGGCCAAGATTTAACCGCCTCGATCTTGGTTTGATCAACCGACACTCCTTCTTTAGAAACGATGTAGCCAAGAAAGGCTACACTCTCGACTAGAAACGAACACTTCTCCCTTTTCCCATAAAGTTTTTGATCCCTAAGGATCTCGAAGACTTTCCTCAAGTGCCCGGTATGCTCTTGCAATGATCGACTATAAATCAAGATGTCGTCCAAGTATACGACGGCAAATTTTCCCAAAAACGGCTTAAGTACCTCATTCATTAATCGCATGAAAGTACTTGGCGCATTTGTAAGGCCAAAGGGCATGACGAGCCATTCATATAATCCATGTTTTGTCTTGAAAGCCGTTTTCCATTCGTCTCCTTCCCGCATGCGAATTTGATGATAGCCGCTTCTCAAATCAACCTTCGAAAAAATCACCGAACCATGCAACTCGTCTAACATATCATCAAGTCTCGGAATTGGGAACCGATATTTGATGGTTATGTTGTTCACGGCTCTACTATCTATACACATCCGCCATGACCCATCCTTCTTTCGAACAAGTAAAACCGGAACCGCACAAGGGCTCAAACTTTCTCGAACGTACCCGCGATTCATTAGCTCCTCGATTTATTTTTGCAACTCCTTTGTCTCCTTGGGGTTACATCGATAGGCAGACTTGTTAGGGAGTGATGCACCCGGTACAAGGTCGACTTGGTGTTCAATACCACGTAAGGGTGGTAAGCCCGGTGGTAAGTCTTCCAGGAAGACATCCGCAAATTGTTGAAGCAAGGTATCGATATCTCTCTTGCCTTGCACAATTACGTAGACATCTCACGTTTTTTTAATCATTAATAAATACACACGCTCGCCATCGTCAATAGTGTGTCTTACCTCTCTCTCACTAGCAAACATAGTAAGCTTCGGTTTCTCCACTTGATTAGAACTCATCGATCCAATGGCCACGGTCGCCCCAAAAGTATGTGGCATGCATCCATTGGGAGTACATCACATAGTACGTTGTCACCATACGAGCCCATAGTTAATCCGACCCGTACTTGTTTTGAAACTTTCACCTTATTCCCATCATCGAGCCAATGTAACGCTTATGGTTTCGGATGAGTAGTAGTGACGAGTCCGAGCTTCGCCACCATCTCACTTGAAGCAACATTCGTACAACTTCCTCCATCGATTATCAAACTACACCACTTGTCTTTAATTTGACACTTGGTGTGGAATATTTGATCTCGTTGTTCCGTGTCCCTCGAAACCATCTTGACTTGTAAAGTGCGAAGGACTAGACTCGTGTCATAGTCCGGAGCATTGTAAGCCTCGCACTTCTCTTCTTATTCTTCGGCGTTCACGTCAAACACGTCACCGAGTCTTTCTTCTTCGTCCTCGGCCAATAATTCTTCCCGGACCTCAAGAGCCTCTCTTAGTGTCACCACCCGTTTGTTCGGACATGCATTTTGGTAATGGCCGAATCCTTGACACTTGAAACATCGTACCTTCGCCAAACTTGTTTCTTTGGGTACGTAGGGAGCCTTAGGTGCCATGACAGGGACATGACTTGGTGTGGTGCTTTTAGTACCCGAACTCGAACCGGCACATGGATTCCCGAATTTGGAAGGAAATTCGGGTCTTGAAAATTTCAATTTATTTTGGGCTTCTATCTTCACACATAATCCACATAAAGTGTCGAAATCTTCATATGGGTATAACTCCACCGTGTTGGCTATGTTTTTGTTTAAGCCACGTAAAAAACGTGACATCTTTTGCTCTTCGTTTTCTTCTAGCTCTCCCATCAAGACCAAACTTTAGAACTCTTCAATATATTCACCGACACTTAGTTTGCCTTTCATGAAATCGGCAATCTTCCGGTATAAAGTTAACCGACGTGATGTTGGCACATACCTCTTACGAAGTTTTCTTTTTAAAGAATCCCACGAACGGATTTTTGCCTTTCCCTCCCGAGCTCTTCATGTCTTTACTCCTTCGAACCAAAGAGAAACACCCTTTCCTAACTTGAGAATTGCATATTTGCAACGTTTCTCATCGTTAAGGTCTTTGAATTCGAACATGCGTTCAATTTTCCGTTCCCACTCCAAATAGGCTTCGGGGTCGGTACCTCCAACGAAATCCGGAAGTTCGTTTACTTTAAACTAGGCCGCATAATGTATTTTACGTGCGTCATCCCCGCGTCTTGCTTGCATACGTGGTTCCGGTAAACGGCTTAGTGCGTCCTGGAGTTTCATCAAGAAATCGGGATTGGAGAAATCCATAACAAGATTCAAGAGATGATTTTGAACAAGAAATCATCAATAAAATCGCCAAGGAAATTTCCTTGGGCTCTGATGCCACTAATGATACGAATTACGTATGAAATTGTACGTAAACTCGCAAGGAAATGTAGCGGAAATATAGTTGATCCTCACAACACTCGAATATGTGTAACGCTCGTAAGAAATAACCGAAAGTAGGGCAATTCGGCTTACGTAAATAAGAACAATATGAATGATTTATCAAACTAGACCTATAGTTTGATAAGGTAATCTTTCCTTAAGACCTATTGAGAATCGATTCAATTAAAACTCAAAAACGCGTCGAATTATAATCAAGATTTCGATGAAAAGCATTCACCAAGAAAACACAAGTGTATTCTTATTTCTTCAACATACCATGGTTGTTACAATGCTTACACAAGCCTATATATAAAAGACTTCAAGTCTTCCTATAATAAAAGAAAATAATTCAAAGATTTATAAAATCTTTTAATAATCAAAACAAATCAACAATAAAATATAAAAGGAATAACAATCCTAATTTTAGGGGAAACACAATCCCTAAAATGAGTAAAAAACAAAGCAAAGACAAACACACAAAAGAAAACACAAAACAAAGTGAAATCTGCCGGCAGGACTCGGCCGTGTCGCTTGACACGGCCGCGGCGCGACAAGGACACTTGGCACGGGCGCGGTGCTGACAAAGACGTCGGCAGTGACTCGACCGTGCCCGCTTGACACGGTCGCGGCGCGACAGGGACTCTTCCGACAGTGACTCAGCACGGGCCCGGCGCTGACAAGGACGTTCGGCATGGTCCCGATCGTGTCTTGGAACACGGTCGGGCGTCTGGGAAGTCGGTTTTGGCTTATCCGGAAGAGTTCGACTGCCGCGCTGCACGACACGGCCGAGTCCAATGGGCGTGACTTTGGCATTTCCGGACGAGTGCGGCACGCCGCGGTTCGGACGACACGGCCGGGTCCGGCCGGCGGTTGCTCGCCGCCCGGGCAGGTGGTGATTTTTCCGGCAGGTGGTGAATTTTCCGGCAGGTTGGATATTTTCCGGCATATTGAACATTTTTCCGGCAGGTTGGATGTCGACCTTCCGGCACAGCATGACACGGGCCGTATCATATGACACGGCTGAGACCAATACTCCACGTCTTATGTCCGTTTTCTCGCCTAAATACCTACTAGTCCGTACATGGCGTGTAGTAAGGTCATTTATATCGATCCTTACTTCGTCTTCTTCGTTCATATCAAATGATCCGGTATCAGTGCCCCGGGCTTGGCCCGACCGTGTATTTCGACTCCATTTTTTATATTTCGTTCGATAATTAATAAATTAAATTGGATTTAATTTGGTACAAAATCGACTATTCCGAATGAAGAAGACGAAGTGAGAATCGACGTAAACAACCATGCAACCCGCCATGCACATGCAACTATTTACTTAGGCGAGAAAATGGATACGTGGATTGGAATAACTTTGGTGACCGGACTCGGAATAACTTAGATGTGTCGACATGCGTACGTAGTATGCCCCGTGCATACTAATCGGTCCAAATTTTTGAAGATTCGGCTGATCCTCACCGAAATCATGAAGATTTTCATCACATTTTTTCTTCATGTCAAAGTCTTCACAATCCAAGATGATGTCCAAGATCATGAAGATCTCTTCCCACCCTTTGTCCCCTCCTTCACCCCCCCCCCCCCCCGCCCCGCTTTTTTTTTGCACATGAAGTGTGCCATTTTGTTGTTGAAGTCAGTTTAGTAGTTTATTAATATATTCCATGTTATCTTAGATTGTAATCTTTTTCAAGATTGTGTAACTCCTATATATTAAGCCATTTCACGGCTTGTAAGAGATCATT
The DNA here is from genome assembly GCA_033398695.1 of Orobanche coerulescens. Lineage (NCBI taxonomy): Eukaryota > Viridiplantae > Streptophyta > Magnoliopsida > Lamiales > Orobanchaceae > Orobanche > Orobanche coerulescens. Next base: position 78,364,684 of record CM065818.1, on the reverse strand, counting down.
GAAGAAAATTAAAAATACTCTTGTATTACTTGTTGGACGAGTTCTTACGAAATTCCGATTATTATTCGACGCGTTTTCGAGTTTTAATCCGATCGATTCTCAATAGGTCTTGAGAAGAAATCACTTTATCGAGTTATAGATCTAATTCGATAAAAACCTTCTCCTTATTTTTATTCGGCCGAATTTCCCTACTTTTAGACGATTTTTACGTTGAATTTTATACCTTAAATTATTATTCGTGTTCTTAGTTCATAAAACACACTTTCGTTGCGTTGCATGCGATATATGTTAATATCTGAACGTGATTTAGCATCATAATTTGATTAAGATATAATTATGGTAATTTTATTCTTAGGGGAATTAATTTAAGGACATATTTTCTCGTTCGGAACAAGTTAAAATTAACGGTTGTTTGAATTAATTGGATTAATTCGTTTGGATGGATTAATTTATATTGATTGGATCAATATTTAGATTAATTATGAATGTCATTATTTTAATGTGATTGTTGCATTAATTTTGAATGGGGATGTAATTCATGGACCTAGTTTTAAATTGTTCGGTTTTATTCGATTGGGTTGTAAATGCCGTTTTGAGCCTATTTATTTTGCTAGAAATATTTGTATCTAGGATGAAATTTTTTAGTTGTAAAATTTATATGTAATGACGAAGACCGGAGGAAGATCCGTTCGAGAAGACGAAGATTCAAGACCGAAGTCTTGTAATTAGATTACGATGTTTTTGTTCTAGGAACCATCCATGAACTACATGTTGGTAGCAACTAGGTTGTGAATGTTTATTCATATGGTATGAATGCTACAAATGCGCTTAAATGAATTAATGTGCAAAGTGTAACATTAATCGCGAAAATTATACCACGACAAATTATTAAGTTTAAAAGGTTTAAGGTTTCCCTTCCCTCCATCGAGCTTTCGGAAAATTGAAATCCAAACTGGATGTGCTATGCTTCCGAGTTATCAGGGTAGTCGTTCGGGAAGGATCGAAAAATTACCGAGAGCGCATTGGATGCCTTTCGGTTGGAGCAAATTTTATCCCTAGAAACCTGTTCGGTTATCGGATAAGATTCAATTGTGAAACTGATTTGCGTCGATGGTATAAACTTAAGTTGTTCACGAACCATAGAAACCTACAGGTTGAGGGGAATGAATAAGTGAAAAAAGAAGATCGAATCATCCATTAGATGGGTTAGTGTTGGACACTACTTTATGAAAATTAATAGACTAAAAACCTGTTCGGTTGCCCTTTATTAAAATTTATAAAGAGCTCGATCACCACTATGAAATAATGCGAACATTACTTCCGGATTTCACATGGGAGTGTGTTGTTCTGATAAAAATAGGGGGAGCTGTGTTAAAAGAATAGAAAAGACCTTAATTCTATACTCAGATCATAATTGAACGAGTCACTAATAAATCTGTCGTACTTAATGCAGACAAACATCAACTCTCAATATAACAATGAACCCACTCGCGATACTACTCGAAAAGAATACCTTAATCGGCCCTAACTTTGTGGACTGGCTCCACAACCTGATGATAGTCCTCAGTATAGAGGCACTGGGATACGTCTTGGAGGCGGACATGAACTACATGTTGGTAGCAACTAGGTTGTAAATGTTTATTCATATGGTATGAATGCTACAAACGCGCTTAAATGAATTAATGTGCAAATTGTAACATTAATCGCGAAAATTCTCCCACGACAAATTATTAAGTTTAAAAGGTTTCAAGGTTTTCCTTCCCTCCATCGAGCTTTTGGAAAATTGAAATCCAAACCGGATGTGTTATGCTTCTGAGTTATCGGGGTAGTCGTTTGGGGAGGGTCGATAAATTGCCAAGAGCGCATTTAATGCCTTCGGTTGGAGCAAATTTTATCCCTAGAAACCTGTTCGGTTGCTGGATAAGATTCAATTGTGAAACTAATTTGCGTCGATGGTATAAACTTAACTTGTTCACGAACAATAGAAACCGTAAAGGTTGAGGGGAGTGAATAAGGGGAAAAAGAAGAACCAATCATCTATTGGATGGGTTGGTGTTGGACACCTCTTTATGAAGATTAATAGACTAGAAACCTGTCCGGTTGCCCTCTATTGAAATTTATAAAGAACTCAATCACCACTATGAAATAAAGCGAACAATACTTCTGGATTTCACACGAGACTGTGTTATTCCTATAAAAATAGTGGGAACTGGGTTAAAAGAATAGAAAATACCTTAATTCTATATTCAGAACATAATTGAACGAGTCACTAATAAATTTGTCGTACTTAATGCAAACAAACATCAACTCTCAATATGACAATGAACCCACTCGCTATACTACTCGAAAAGAACATATTAATTGCCCCTAACTTTGTGATTGTCCTTAGTATAGAGGCACTGGGATACGTCTTGGAGATGGATATTCCGGCGCTTCAGGTGCGGACTAGAGTCAATCAGGAAGAAATTGAAAACCACGAAAAGTGGGTTAAGGATGACATAGAAGCTCGTGCCTATATGATGGCTTCTATGTCTAATGAGCTTCAGAGAGCTTATGAGAAAATGACTTCTGCTAGGCAGATTTTATCTCACTTAACCGAGCTATCGTTTCTATGGTTCGTGAACAAGTTAAGTTTATACCATCGACGCAAATCAGTTTCACAATTGAATCTTATCCAGCAACTGAATAGGTTTCTAGGGATAAAATTTGCTCCAACCGAAGGCATCCAATGCGCTCTAGGTAGTTTATCAATCCTCCCCGAACGACTACCCCGATAACTCGGAAGCATAGAACATCCGGTTTCGATTTCAATTTTCCGAAAGCTCGATGGAGGGAAGGAAAATCTTGAAACCTTTTAAATTTAATAATTTGTCATGTGAGAATTTTCGTGATTAATGTTACACTTTGCACATTAATTCATTTAAGCGCATTTGTTGCATTCATACCATATGAATAAAACATTCACAACCTATTTGCAACCATCATGTAGTTCATGCAATCTTCTACCCCTATCCTAATCTTGTTTTACATCCAGAGATGTTGCTTTAACAAATTTGTTTTGGGAATTCATTATCTTCCTATTGATATTTTCAGTCGGATTTATCCTATTTTTTTATTCTGTGCGATTTGAGATTGTCGGAGTCATAGGGTGCTGCGGTTCGCTATTGTTGTCGGAAGCTGCGGTTTTGCGACCGCAATAGGTTGGCCCTGGTCATCTCTACGGATATATTGTTGTTTGATTTGTTTGGGTTCGAGTTCCTCTCGAATTTATGTTTGGATTCCCAATCTGTTCTGGTCGAGGCTTTGCTGGTTTTGTTGCGTTGTGTTGCAGGGGGGTATGTCGTCATCCTCTTCCACTTCTTGCGGGTTAATGTCATCGGTATCTTCGCCGGTCGCGGCGGCCGGTCTGGTTTTAAAACCATTCGCTGTTCTGGGATTTCCAGATTTGGAGGCAAAAGTGTTAAGTAAATTTGAGCTCGACTAGCTAAACCATAAAATTGACGCAATCTTTTCGCTTGTGGCTGCCGGCAACGGTGGAATTCTCCTGGGTGTGCTGACGGGAGCTCCTAGTCTCATTCTGAAGCCTAGATGTAATCTGGGCCCAGTTCCAGGCCACTCTTCTGGCCCGGTTTCCGACCCGGGCCTTGAACCCATGAGTTCAGTGGATCAATCAGATGTGGGTATGGGTTTGGCCCATGCTATTTGTTTAGGCAGTGTTATTGGTGTGAGGCCTAATGAGTTTCTTAGTTCTTGTTGTAATGTGGAAAATGTGGAAATTGCTTGTAATGACAGTAATGATTGTAGTTCTTCTGCTAGTAAAGGATATGCTCATTTTAATAATGGAAATGCTCTTTCTTCTAGTCCTGATTGCAATGTTATTGGTACTTCTTCTAGTTTAGGAATTGATTCGTTTAATGTTGGGTACATATTGTCAATTGATAATAATGTGCCTAATAATATTTGTGTTCCTAAGACTGGTAAAGGGAAAGGTATTAGTGATTCAGACTTACTAGATTCGTTGAACTTTGGCTCGTTTCTGGTTCATATGTCGTCTGGTCTGGCTCTACCCTCTGTTTTGGTAGGGAAAAATTTTGTTAAGAACCTGGGTCTCAAATATGTTAAACTAGATATTCACAATGGTGAGATTCTTGTGAAACTGTCTGCTAAAGTAGGGATCGAAGGTGCTAGAAAGTGGCAATCTACCCTTGTTGGGTACTGTTTGGGGAAAGATCCATTCCTCAACCATATTAAGAACTACTTTATGTCGGCTTGGAAGGGCCTCCAGGATGTGATTTCTTCATCTGGGGGTTTCTATTTCTTTAAATTCGATTGTGATCAGCATTTGACCGAGGCTGTCGAGGGTGGGTCTTGGTTGCTACAGGGATAATCTATTTTTCTTTCACGATGGAAGTTTGGTATGCCTCTACAGAAGGTCCAACCTAAATGGGTTCCTATTTGGGTGAAACTTCGTAATGTCCCCGTGGAGTATTGGACCGATGAGGGTCTTAGTATTACTGCCAACACTATTAGGGAACCTCTGTTCGCTGATGTGTTTACTAGAAACTGCTTGAAATTAGATTACGCTAGGGTTTGGTCATGTTAGATGCTAATACTAGCCCGATCCACTCTTTTCTCATGGTTCTCCCATCTTGTGGTGGAGAACGCCCTGGTTTGCATAGGATTGTTGTTGAGTACGAGTGGCTGCCCCATCGTTGTGGTGATTGTAGGGTGTTTGGGCACCGTGATTAGGTGTGTCCGCGTAAGCAACAGTCTATTGTTCCTAAACCGATCAAGCAGGTGGGTGTTTATGTTGCGAAGACCTCTCAGCTGCAAGGGCCTTCTTTGTCTTCTCGCTTGGTTCAGGAACCAAACAAGCATGTTGGTGTTTAGATTGCGAAGACCTCTCAGCCTCAGGGGTCTTCTTTGTCTTCTTGCTTGCTTTCTTCTGGGTGTATCACACAGGCGGTGGTCACGCCGACTGTCAGTTTGAGTTTGCCAGATGTGGTTGTTTCTGCTCAGTTAGCTGCTGAGTCTTCTGATTGTGGTTCGGGTTTAGATATATCGTGGCTTAGTTGTATCCCTTCGTACTCTACGGTTACTACTAGTTCGCCTGTCTTGTCCCCGGGTCACTCTGGTTCGGGGGCTTTGGTGACCTCACCTAACAGGTTTGAGGTTCTTGCTGGCTTTGATGGTGACTTGGTGGATGATCACTACACCATAGATTGCATACAACAACGTGTAAAATACGTTTCAATATGCCCTAAATTCATTGAAATAGGGTCTATGGCAACGATTATTAAAAAAATTAAGCGTGCACTTTGCTCTGGTTGCCATAGGGTCCTTATGGCAACGAATTTTGTACCATATTGTAACGCCTTTTTATCGTTGCAAATATTGTATATGGCAACGATTTAATGGCTATATCAACAAATTTAACACCATTGCAATATCTTGGACTATCAATGGCAACCATTTTTTGCAACGATTTTTTGTGTTAATTGTTGCAATACATGGACTCAGGTTGCCCTAAGGCAACATATATATGCCCAATTGCAACGTATTTTGAATCAAATGCAATCAATTTTATTAACGAATATGATATATATGGCAACATTTAAGTTACTATTGCAACGCTGAATAAAAACGGGCATGGTCTTATTTCATAAACCACCACCAATTTTAATTGGTATATCATAACATCAATCTAACCAAGAGTATTACCGCTGTTCCAATATCAATACACAAATCACTCAAACAAGTTGAGGAAAATTACCAAGTTTAAGCAAAATAACTAAGTTCAAGAAAATGACCAAGTTCAAGCAAAAATAACTAAGTTCAAGTAACACAATCTAACTTAGTAATACATATAGACCAAATTCAGTGTTAAACATTATATAAACATGAGTCGTCATGGCCCTGCTTCCTCTTCCTCCCTATATGCATCTGTCTCATCTCTGTCCTCGACAGAAGTAGTAGCACACAATTCTTTTACATTTCTTTCTTGCTTTTCCTTGTTCTGCCAAGGAGTGGCTAGATATGGATGGTATTAGCTTTTGAACACCTCCTCTGCTGTATACCTGACCTGACTCACTCAAAAAGGGAAATAGAAATAAAAAGAAATACAGTAATCTTTTATCATCAATTCTTTTCTTCTCACAAAATCTAAAAGAAACACACACTATGAAGAAAAATATTACCATTGGATTAAGATGTCTTCATCTAATTTGTTTCTCACATTGACAACAACATTGTTGTTAGTGGTCACTTTCATAGTGGGACCTGGAAACTTTCCATTTATAGCAATCACCTGAAGTATACACATATACACAAAAAATTTGATATGAAGATGAAGTAGTATATATATAAGTTTCAAATCTTTAAACCACATTTCTAGATCTGGAGCTAAAGATTCGAACTTTCACGAATCTAAAGCCAACCTCATTAGCAGAAAATAAATCACAAGTAGTCCCACATCGCGAATTCAAAAGTTAGACACCAGAATTGGATGAGAAATGCAGAATGAAAAGGAGATTCACAATATATATATATATATATATATATATATATATATATATATATATATATATATATATACCTGCTGGGGGACACCAAGTGGAGAAGCAGTAATGTATGAAACCACAAACTCAAAGTTAGCATAAGGATGATCAGCAAAAGCAAACCCCAGCAACAAGCAAATGTGGATAACCAAGACCGAAAAAAAGCTACTAGCATCCATATCTAGCCACTCCTTCTGCCACGTATCCTCGACATATCTTTCTTGCTTTTCCTTGTTCTGCCACTCCTACCAACCATCCAATTTGGTCCATGAGCTGCAAAGTTCAGTTCAGGTACTTCCCCTAGTTCTTCTCGTCCTCATCACCACTGTTACGTGCATCAATGCCATTAAAACCTTCACCCTGCCAATATTACAAGTATCCATATATTTATATACCATATATATATCATGAAATCAAGAGGGGAAGTGTGTTTATATGTTACTTTGTAGACAATGCTAATGAAGATAATCAATAATTTTGATAGAAATAATCTATCTGTGAAGAATACTGTAATACTCTACATAGACGCATCGTCGGAGTTCTAGGCATGTTCTTCTGTGCAAACTGGGAGGGGTGAGTACCGCAAGAACATATCCTCAGGTTCAAGCTGATCTAGATATACGATCCAGAATCGGAGTAAAGTTCGACCCAATTATCCTCACAAGCAGATTCGAGTGTCCTTCAAAATCCAGTGGTGATCAGTAAAAATAGAAACACATACAGTGATTACATTCAATCATTGGACAAAAGGGGGAAAAACAATAAAATCTCCTACACATAATTCTGAGAAACACATGAATTCAAGAAAGAATGAGGTGATGTGAAAACATGAACTAAAATAGAGTATAATTGATCCTTCTCTTCCTAAGAAGCTCAGACTTAGGAGGGTTGAGTTCTCACTTAAGAATACTATTGCCATATGATTCAGTAAAAGTTCCAACAGAGACTCTCCATAGCTTTCTAGAATTACCGCCGCAGCTTCTTCACTAGATGCAGAAGATTAACCATTATCCAATTATTGATAAAAAGAAGAGATGCCAAAAACCTAACAATTGCTAGATAACAAACAAATGGAATCAAAAGACGTAATCTAGGAATTATGTTTGGCTTGATAGAAACCTAAATTCATTGCGGCGAAGTTTGAGCATTTGAATTAATCTACAACCATTGGCAAGATACTCCAACCCCAAATCAGTCAAGTTATTCAGGTTCGAAATGTTCAACGAACACAAATCCGCACAGCTTTTACCGATGGATTTGAGAGAGACGGAGATAGGGAGAGAGATCAAAATTAAAATCAAATTAAAAATTTAAATTAAACAAAAATAAACCCCCAATTACAAACAAACAAACATAAACCCCCAAACAAACTCGATTACATAGTTCGAATTTACACAAGAAACATAGGAACCCTAATTAAGAATACAAAAATAGAGCAATATAAAAAGAAGGAAGAAGCATTGGGCATGTAAGAAACTCGATTCAAAACTACAAAAAAACAAAAAGGATTTCGGATCGATGATTTACCTTTATCGAGCTTTAATCTTCTTTGAGCTTGATTTACCCTCTTCGAGCTTGATTATTCGAGTTGAATTTTGTAAGACAAGTGTTTGTGTTGTGTTGTTCCGTGTGGGTTGTGGCTTTTGTTTTTTCTTTTCTTTTTTCTTTTGTTATTTTTTGTAAGCCTGGCAAGAAATCCGGCTCACATTTTACAAGCCCGCCAACATTTGCCCCCAAAATGAATAGATACTGCAATGATTTTAAAAAAGTATTGCAATAGAATGCATGTTTTTAACTTTCTTAGATTTTTTTCAATGGAATTGCAATGCTTTTCAAAAGCATTGCAATTTATGTGATTTGGTTTCTTAATGGCAATGGTTTTTAACAATTTTTAGAAATGTGGTTGCAATAGGTAATTTGTGGTGTAGTGGATGTTACTAAGGTTGTGGATGTTCTTTCTGTTTCTTTTTCTATGGGCCCTAATTCCGAAGCAGCCTTTTCTGAGGGTGTTAGATGATTCCTTTTGCTGTGTGGAATGTGCATGGCCTACATCATTCGGATCATCAGAACTCGGTCCAGGAGGTAATTGCTTCCTTTAGTCTTTGCTGTGTAGCTTTACTAGAGATGAAAGTCTCGGATGGTAACTCTAGGCATATTGCTTCCCTGGTTTCTTGGTAGTGGTTTTTTTATTATGGGAATGGGCCGGGTAAGCGGATCTGGCTGGGTTGGGATACCAGCATTGTTGATGTTGATATTATTGCTATTGATCCACAGTTTATTCACTGCTGGATTAATTCTCTTATCGACTTGTCCAGTACCCTAGTTACTTTTACATATGGTTCTAATGATGATATTCAGAGAAGATTACTTTGGCAGTACTTGACTGACTTCTCTGTTTTACATGCTAGCGAGCCTTGGGTGGTTATGGGTGACTTTAATGTTGTTTTTTATTGTAGTGAGATCTTAGGCGGTGAGACTATTCATCATGATGATGAGCTTCCTTTGTTGGAGTTCAGAGAGTCTTGTCAGCGTGCTAATATCGAGATGCTTCCGATGTTGGGCTCCTGGTTTTCGTGGCATAATAAGAGCCCTTCTCCTAGATCCTTGTGGAAACGGCTAGATAAAGTCCTGGGTAATCCATAGTGGTTTATTAATCATTCTGACTGTTCCTATACTTGCAATTTGCCTCGGACCTTTGATCACAGCCCGTTGATCTTTGGTATTGGTAGTTTGCCTCGGCGTAGGGGTAAGATGTTCAAGCCCGGGACTAACAACCCTGGCAAATCTTGTGTTATTTACCTTCTCTACGGAAGTGCTCTCGCACTTTGTTTGCTATCCATCCATTCCAGCAATATCTATCTCCGGATAACATTTTGGGTAGCAACAATTGGCGCTAGAGGAATGGGATCTAAACCTTCATTTTTTCCTACCGTCCCGAAGAACACCCACTGTTTTCGGGGCATATACTTGAAGTGACACTCACTGCGCTTCAAAGAAAACCTTCAGAATCATGGCATCCACCTCTGCACCGAAGAGAGCCACTCTCCAAATCGCCGGACACCGAGTCCCGGCTCAATCCGAGCCCCAGCCGACGGCGGTTTATTAATCATTCTGACTGCTCCTATACTTGCAATTTGCCTTGGACCTTTGATCACAGCCCGTTGATCTTTGGTATTGGTAGTTTGCCTCGGCGTAGGGGTAAGATGTTCAGGTTTGATAACTTTCTGGCAGATTCTGAGGATTTTCTTCCTGCTGTATACGATACTTGGCAGCATCTTATTGTGGGAGCCCATTTCTATGCGATAATTAGATGCCTTGAAGCCTGTTTTTCGCACTATGAGGAAGAGGAAATAGGACTTGGATATGAATGTGGCTTTGGCGTCATCCTTCCTATCTGCTGCCCAGTCTATCCTTAGAGAGTTCCCTTTGTCAGACAGTTGGAAGGGTGTTGTAGATGGGTTTTCTCTTCCGCTGTTTCCTATGAGAAGTCTTCGCTCAGGCAACGGGCCAAGCTGGCTTGGCTCAAGGATGGGACCAGTGTTTTGCTTTTTTCTTTCGGAGGGTCGCCTCTAGGAGGGCTCGTTCGCGTATTTTTAGGCTGATTACTGAGGATGTCACTGAGCTGACAGATCCTGACCATTATGGATGAGGTTGTAGGGTTTTATAAGAGGCTGTTGGGTTCTTCGGATCGGGTTCAGCCTATCTCGTACAATCAGGTGAGACCCTTTGTCACCTCTTCTCTTCCACCTGATGCTGCTTTACACATAATCAGGTCGGTTACTGATGAGGAGGTACGTGCTGTTTTCTTTGGGTTCGATGTGAATACGGCCCCAGGCCATGATGGGTTTAATGATGCTTTTTATCAGCGGGCGTGGCGGACTGTTGGGGGTGAGATAACTTATGCTATTAAACATTTTTTCGCCACGAGTCAGTTCATTAGGCAGATCAATACTACTCTCATATCTCTTGCTCCAAAAGTTGCTTTGCCGAGGAGCATGTCAGACTTTAGACCGATTTCTTGTTGTAACCTTTTATATAAGGCTATTTCTAAGATTATTGGCCATCGTATGCGAGATAGCTTGGATTCTTTGATTGATCCGGCTCAGATAGCTTTTATTCCTGGGAGAAGGATTAGTGATAATATCCTTCTCGCCCAGGAGCTTCTTCATGGTTATAGGCAGAGGGGGATGCCTAGTCGATGTGTCTTTATGGTTGACCTTATGAAAGCTTACGACACTGTTGAGTGGAATTTTCTCTTGCTAGCTTTGCAATGTATGGGTTTTCATCAGACGTTTATTGCATGGGTCAGAGAGTGTATCACCACTCCGGCATATTCGATCTCATTGAATGGGGATGCTGAGGGTATTTTTAGAGGTCGTAGGGGGCTGAGGCAGGGTGACCCTATTTACCCGTATCCATTTATTATTGTTATGGAGGTCCTCCATGGTATTATCGCCCATGAGATTGCTCAAACTCCGGAGTTCAAATTCCACTAGAAGTGTGAGGCTACACGCACTTTCATGCTTGCTTTTAGTGATGATCTTCTCCTTTTCTATAATCCTGATGAGGTCTATGTTGGTGTTCTTAAGAAGAGTATTGAGATCTTCGCCTCCTTTTCTAGCTTACGAGCCAACCCGAGTAAGAGTAACATCTTTCTATTAGCGAGTGCTCAGGTGCAGGGGGTTTTGCTTCAACAGTTGTTAGGGTTTCAGTTGGGTCAGCTTCCTGTGAGGTATTTGGGTGTCCCCTTGATTTCTTCAAAGCTGACGATATCTATGTGTTCGGCAATATTAATACTAATAGTTTTAATATTAATATCATTATATCATTAGTAATTGTACCAGACCCAACATACTTTAATTATAATGTCATTCTTTTTTGTTTGACCCAAATTAAAAATACAAGTCCAGCAACATATACTGCCATACATACTCCTAGGGCTACCTAACCCTAACCTATGTGTATAAATACACTCATCTGCAGTACAATACAAATACATATACAGAATACATTTTTTCTTGTCCAGCCGTCCCCAACCCCAACTTCTTCCCATCGTTAAAAAAAAAGAGAAAAATACAATACAATACAGAACAGCAAGGTTCATCGTGTTTTCTCATTCGAAGATTTCTTCCGGGAGTCCAATCTTGAATCTGGAAGTTCAACCCCTTCGGAACCTCAGACTTTTCTCCGACGAGGTAAGACGCGATACTCAATCTCTGATATTCTTCTTCTTGTATTTAATTCAAAAATTTTGTTTTAACGAATTCAACAACAAGAACCACCAGGAACCCATATTAGCCCGAAATCGGCCCTCAATCCAGAAATTTAAACCAACATAATCACAAAACACCATAACCTATCATTCTTGCCCGAAGCCAATTCCAGTCCCGGCCTTCAGCCCCTCAATATCGATCAAAACAAATTCGGGCCGAGCTCGAATCAAAACTCAGATTTTTCCAACCCACTTCAGAGAAATTACCCAAATCAGACCCGAGGCCTGAAATTCGAACCCAGCCCGTGCACTATCACCTTCTTCTCGGCAGCAATGACCGAAATCAGACTTTCACCGAGCCATCCGCCATAATCTGCCGCCCGCTGCAACCACGATTGGACGGACCAAACCAATCGCCGGAGCCCCAAGTGTCCGATTTTCCAGTCTGGTCCAAACCAGTTGCTGCTCTCCCAATTGAAGCCAGAAACCAAAATATGACCATCACGGCCTTTTGTCAAGCCTGTCGGAAACCTAATTTTTTCTATCATCACCGTATCTCGTCGTGAAGTTCTCACCACTTGCCACCACTACCGTTGAGATATCCACCTTCGTAGCGAATCACTGGCGCCGCGTTCGCTGGACCAAGGCCGTAGCCCTTGCTTTGTGCCATCAATTTGCTGCACCGCATCTGTCTTTAGCCCGAAGCATGCACGTGAAGAACATAGATCGTGTGTGTGCGTTTTTTTTTTCTTTCTGCAGCAGCCGCGGAGAGGAGAGGACAGAGAGGGATGAGGGAGAGAAGGGAGAAGTGAGGAAATAAAAGTGGGTCGGGTGCAACTTAGGTTTAGGGTATTTATACCCCCGAATTTGTAGGAGTATTCAATTTAGTCCTCCCAGTTTTCAGGAACTTTTAATTTAACCCCAGAATTTCCATTTACTTCGGTTTTTAAACCAGTCAGCTTCTCAACCTTTACAATGTGACCCCAGTCAACTTTAAAACCTTCAATTCAGTCCCATTTTGACCCAAACATTAAAATATTGATTTTCAATTAATATTAATTATTAATCTGAAATTATGCATAAATATCTTAATTTTGGTCATTAATAATATTAACTCTTCGATTAATATTAATAAGCAATCAAAAATTTATTTTCAGTTATTATATAGTGATATTCATATCTTTTCATTTGTTATTATATAAATAATAAATTGTAAGGATTATAATTATTATTAATATTATTATATGTAGACTTTATCGAGGATTTACGGGCTTAGGACTGTGAGTCGAGCATCTTCATTTCAAGTCAGACATCATCATCATCATCATTTATTCAGGTGAGAATTTTCACTATCACTTTAATTGCTTTAATTGGACTGTATATGTGATGTTCTATTCATGTTTAAAATTTTATGCACGTTGTAAATCAGGCTAACCTGTATTCGTGTAAGAGGCTATCTTAAGATATATGTTGTTGCGGGGACACCTGCGCAACCTCAATATTCACATGCGTGCTCGATTCATGCTATATGTGGTATTGTGTTTATGTTTGATATTGTTGCGGGGGCACATGCACAACCTCAATATTCGTGTATGCGTGCTCGATTCATGTTATACGTAATATTGTGAGTATGCATTTACGTTGAGGAAAAATGTGATAGATTATTCATGTTATGCTTTCCATGAGATTGTATATTACTATGATGTGTGATTTCCACGAGCTGAAGGAAGCTCACCCCCACCTTTATTGATCCCGCAGGTTGAACCGAGCCGGATGGAGGAAGGGGCGAGCCGAGAGGGCATATGAAAGAGGAATTATTATACGATGTTTTCTTTATGTCAAATGTTTTGAAACTTATTTGGGGAAATGTTGACTAGAAATTTATAAATTATGAATTATTCTTCCGCCGCAAAATTTTACTTTGTATCTATGATGAAATGTTACCTTATTTAAAGGTATTTATTTTTCTGTCATTGTAGCGACTCGACTTTGTAGGCGAGAATTTTTATATTCTGAAGAAAATTATTTTTCTCAAAATTTACCTTTTATTTATTTTTTCCCAATGTTTACCCTAGAAAGTCGGGGCGTTACACATGCAGAAAACTCGGGTTTATTAATTAGATCGAGCCTTTTATACTCATAATTGGCTATAACAGCTCCGATTAATCTTTTCTTTCTTGATTAAGTCGTGTTGTACCAAGGATTCACTATAATAGCTTGGATTAAGCCTTCAATTCTTGATTAAATATTGTTTTTTTTTAACGACAACCGGCTTAGTGGTTAGTGTTAGTGCGAGGTTAGACTCTGAACTCTAGAGGCAGCGCAGGCTCGAATGCCCGCACCTCCACCAGAGCCACACTACTTTGAGGGAATAATACCCTTCACCATTTTTAGGGAAACCCGCCACAGCCCAGACTCGAACCCGAGACCTGAGATATGGGGTAAAACCCCGGTTAATAGGAGATAAGACCACGTTACATGCATTTGAGTCGAAACTCTGTGAAAACTCGGGTTTTTTGATTAGATTCGAGCCCTTTGTACTCAAAATTGGATATAACGACTCAGATTAATCTTTTACTTCTTGACTAAGTCTTGTTTTAGCAAGAATTGGATATAATAGCTCCGATTAAGCATTTACTTATTGATTAAGTCTTGTTAATAGGAGATAAGACCACGTTACATGCATTCGAGTCGTAACTCTATGAAAACTCAGGTTTATTAATTAGATCGAGCCTCTTGTACTCATAATTGGCTATAACAGCTCCGATTAATCTTTTCTTTCTTGATCAAGTCTTGTTGTAGCAAGGATTCGCTATAATAGCTACGATTAAGCCTTTAATTCATGATGAAATCTTGTTAATAGGAGATAAGACCATGTTACATGCATTTGAGTCGGAACTCTATGAAAAGTCGGGTTTATTCATTAGATCCGAGCCTTTTGTACTCAGAATTAGCTATAACAACTTCGATTAATATTCTCTTTCTTGATTAAGTCTTGTTGTAGCAAGGATTCACTATAATAGCTCCGATTAAGCCTTTACTTCTTGATTAAGTATGGTTAATAAGAGGTAAGACCATGTCACATTCATTCGAGTCAGAACTCTATGAAATCTCGGGTTTATTGATTAGATCCGAGCCTTTTGTACTCAGAATTGGCTATAACAGCTCCGATCAATCTTTTACTTATTGATGAAGTCTTTTTGTAGCAAGGGTTGCATATAATTGCTCCAATTAAGCCTTTACTTCTTGATTAAGTTTTGTTAATATGAGATAAGACCACGTTATATGCATTCGAATCGAAACTCTATGAAACTCGGGTTTAGTGATTAGATTCGAGCCTTTTACACTCAGAATTAGCTATAACAGCTCCGACTAATCTTTTCTTTCTTGATTAATTGTAGCAAGGATTCGCTATAATAGCTCGGATTAAGCGTTTACTTCTTGATTAAATCTTGTTAATAGGAGATAAGACCATGTTACATGCATTCGAGTCGGAAGTCTATGAAAAATTGGGTTAATTGATTAGATTCGACCCTTCTGTACTCCAAATTGGCTATAACAACTCCGATTAATCTTTTACTTCTTGATTAAGTCTTGTTGTAGCAACGATCGATATAATAGCTCCGATTAAGCCTTTACTTATTGATTAAGTCTTGTTAATATGAGATAAGACCACGTTACATGCATTTGTGTCGGAACTCTATGAAACTCGGGTTTATTGATTAGATTCGAGCCTTTCAGACCCAGAATTGGCTATAACAGCCCCGATTAACCTTTTCTTTCTTGATTAAGTCTTGTTGTAGCAAGGATTCATTATAATAGCTCTGATTAAGCCTTTACTTCTTGATTAAGTCTTGTTAATAGGAGACAAGACCACGTTACATTCATTCGAGTCGGAACTCTATGAAAACTCGAGTTTATTGATTAGATCCGAGCCTTTTGTATTCAGAATTTGCTATAACAGCTCCAATTAATCTTTTCTTCCTGGATTAAGTCTTGTTGTAGCAAGGATTCGTTATAATAGCTCTGATTAAACGTTTTCTTCTTGACCAAGTCTTGTTAATAGGACATAAGACCACATTACATGCATGCGAGTCGGAACTTAATGAAAACTCAGGTTTATTGATTAGATTCTAGCCTTTTGTACTCAGAATTGACTATAACAGCTCCAATTAATCTTTTACTTCTTGATTAAGTCTTTTTGTAGTAAGGATTGGATATAATAACTCCGGTTAAGCCTTTACTTATTGATTATGTCTTGTTAATAGGAGATAAGACCACATTACATGCATTGGAGTCAGAACTCTATGAAATATCGGGTTTATTAATTATATTCGAGCCTTTTGTACTCAGACTTAGCTATAACAACTCCGATTAATCTTTTCTTTCTTGATTAAGTCTTGTTGTAGCAAGAATTGGATATAATAGCTCCGGTTAAGCCTTTACTTATCAATTAAGTCTTGTTAATAGGAGATAAGACCATATTACATGCATTCGAGTCGGAACTCAATGAAAACTCGGGATTATTGATTATATTCGAGCCTTTTGCACTCAATGAAAACCCTAAAGTTCGTAGTTGTGTATTTTGATGACATACTTATTTATAACAAGAACCTAGAAGAACATGTTGAACATCTCCGAATGGTAATAATGGTACTTAAGGAAGAAAAGTTATATGCTAGTCTAAACAAGTGCACCTTTTGCACGGATAGACTGGTATTTCTTGGATTCGTTATTAGTTCCCAGGGAAGTCAAGTGGATGAAGAGAAAATTAAGGCCATTCAAGAATGGTCAAGTCCTAAGAATATAGGAGAAGTAAGAAGTTTTCACGACCTAGCAAGTTTCTACAGGAGGTTTGTAAGAAACTTCAGCTCTATAGCTGCGCCTATGATTGAAGTAATGAAAAAAATGTAGGCTTTCACTGGGGAGAAGCATAAGAAATGACTTTTCAACTATTGAAGGAAAAACTGACTAAAGCCCCATTATTATCCCTCTCTAACTTCTCTAAATCTCATGAGATTGAATGTGATGCCTCAGGAACAGGGATAGGTGCTGTATTAATGTAAGAAGGAAAGCCTATAACTTACTTCTGATATGAATTCGCTCAGAATGTGAATATGTATCGGTTGGAAAATGTATAAGTATGGAAGTATATCGTATAGGAAGTATATTTTTGTGGATAAGATATTTCGAATGTAAAATTATGGAGATAATCTAGTAACAATATCGATCAAGTAGGTTCGACCGAACAAGAACAAAGATTTATCGAATTAGACTATAACTCGATAAGATGATTTCTTCTCAAGACCTATTGAGAATCGATCGGATTAATACTCGAAAACGCGTCGAATAATAATCAAGGGTTTGATGAAACTCATTCAACAAGGATGAAAATACAAAGTGTATACTTTCTTTAATATTCAATGGCCTAATACATGACTAACCAAGACTACTTATAGAAGAGTAGTCTTCCTCAACCAACTAAAGGAATCAAAAGCAAGATCAGATGATCTTGAAAAGGAAAATAATAATCAAGTAAAGAAATCAAAAGTAAGATTATATGATCTTGAAAAGAATAAAAAAAGAACGACATCGATGGTTTCACACACTCTAGGGGCGATTTTCACACACAAAATAGCTCCAGGCCCGGCGGCGCGTGTGGGCGCGTGCGGAAGCCCCTCCATCATTGGCCGACGGTCAGTTGTTCGTCTCTCCGGGAGGAACGTCCCCTCCAAATTACACTCAATTCCGACCACGTTTACCTATGCAAATATAGGTTGCAAATTCCGGCTGGAAACTCCATTTTCGCCGAACTTCGTTTGCCTTTTCCGGCCACGTCCGTGGTGCAAACTCTTGGGCACCAACCGGAATAGAATCCTGTTATAATTTCGGTCATTTCCCCTCTAGTCCCGTCGGCTGAATCGCGGTCTCCAACCGGCGACGATTCTTGGTCAACCATTGACCGCGGCCGCATTTTTCCATTTTCCGGCGTGCTCCGGCCTACTCTCGATAGCGGACCACTTCCATTAGATTCCTCTTGTCGAGCCGCTTTCGTTGCTTACAATTTTGACCAGGTTCCGGCCACCTTAGATTCCAGCGAGATTTTCTGGCCACCTTAGATTCTGGCGAGATTTTGCGACGGGGTCTTCCTTAGGGTTCTTAGGAGCCGCTCTCCAGCAGTTTAGTTTCGGCAGTCATGGCCGATGACGGCTGGTCGCCACCGGCGAATGGGCAGCCACCAGACTTTGTTCATCCATCGTCGATTCCAACAATGATTTCTACGGAAGTCCTCATGTCCTGCTTCCAACATATAATGTCATCTCTTTCCAACATTTCCTATTTGGAGACACCTTCGGTCCCTTCATCATTCCCGTCTTTGGCGCCGCTCCAGAATTCGCCCCCCCAGCTTGGTTCCCTCAATCAAGACAACCCAGGTTTGGGAAAAACTACGGGTCCCTCTTCTTCATCTTTCAAGGAAGCTCTGACAGGTAATCTCTCTAAGTTGAGGAAAGATATTCATTTCTTATATGATATTTATCATAACTACTGTGATCCGGTGCGTAAAGGGGATTTCATATCTATATCCTGGGATGAAAAAATTTACTATGAAAGGGTTAAATACCTTCAAAATTCCTTAAATGGTCGGTTATTGCAACTGAAAAACTCTAAGCCTTACTCTCTTGATCAACTGAAGGCTGAATTACAAAATGCTTGGTCTATCTCCACGTCCTGGAAATTAATACCTCTGGGAAAAGGATACTTTAACGTTCAATTTAATAATTAGGAAGATAAATATCGTGTTTTTAGCAAAACTTCCTGGAACTTGGTCTCCGGATATTTTTTTTTATCCACTTGGGTTCGGATTTCAACCCTTATAAAATTGCTACTTCTAAAGCACAAGTTTGGATATGAATTTATGAGTTGCCGATTGAATACTAGCACCCTCAACCTTTTTTTACAATTGCTAAGACTCTTGGCAACTCTCTGAAATTGATGAACGTTCTCTGAATGGGGAAGTGGGTCATTTTTTTCGGGTCCTAGTTGAAATTGACTTGAAAGACCATGTTCACAACAATGTCATGGTTGAATGTTCGTGTCACTGTGTTTTCCCTTCTATTGGCTACGAAAAATTTCCAGAGTTTTGCACTCATTGCTCAATCATTGGTCACTCCAACAATTCCTGTAGAAGCAAAAAGTTGGCTCCGAACTCCAACTCTACGGGTCCTAGCGACCGCCAGAATCGTCAATCCAAATATGTTCGGAAACCATCCCCTACCCCTACTGTCAGGGTCAATAATTCAAACAATAATAACCGCTTCAATGTACTTGATGTTGAAACAACAGAAGGTGATTCCAATATTGATCACAATCAGCTCGCCTTGACGGTATTTCAACCTTCAATAGAGCAAAATGATACCACTGTCCCCGCTTTTGAGTTCTCCACTGAACATGCAAACAATAACATGTTATCCCTTACCACTAACGTCTTCCAAACTGATAATAACAACACATTAGTGTCTTCCAACGGCACGATCTTTCCTAACCCTTCTTCATCCTCTCGTCATGAGCAACCGACTGACACGGTTGGGCCCCCTATTGTGTCTGCTGACCATAACAAAGATAAGAGCCATACCATTGCTGCTAAGGCAGGAAAATCTATTGTTATTTCTCCTATTATTCCCTCAAAAAAACCACACGCTCCACTAAAACAAGCTAAAAGGGATGTTAAATTCCCAAAGATGGTGCAATTACTCCCTGCCAACTCCACGGCAGCGAAAAATTTTAATTTGGCCGCTTCTAAAGCTTGGCGAAATTCTTCTGAGGAAGAGGATCAACAAAATAATCCGCCTGAAGCACGGATAAATGTCGTCTCTAAATGAATATCCTTTCCTGGAATATTAGGGGGATAAGGAAGCGGGTTGCTAGGGACTAGCTTCGTCACTATATCACGGTTTGTAAGCCGGATATTATTTGTATCATCGAACCCTTCACTTCTTTTGCTCGTTCTCATCTTTCTCTCTGGCGTTCGGGTGGTCTTTCTCTTCTTGCCGAGAATCAGCGAGGGAACCGGGACCCTGACATTTGAGTGCTCGGCTCCCTCAACATATCTAATTGCCAAGTCATCCATGTCTCTGATCAGGTTATCATCATGGACATCTCTTTTAATGGATGGGACTTTCGGGCGTCTGTTGTTCATGGTGCTCGTAACTATATTGGTTGCAGGAATCTTTGGGAGGATATCCTGAGCTTCCTTCACCCTAACCTTTTAGTCTTTGGAAATTTTAATGCCGTCATTGGGGGACATGAGCGTCGCAGTCTTCATGTTCCCAATGCTACTTCTTGTCGGGAGTTCAGTCAATTTATTGATGAGGCCTTGCTTGTCGGCATCCCTTTTATTGGTCATCGGTTTACCTGGAGAGGCAGGGTTCACGATGCTTATCATGTTGAGACCCGCATTGATCGGTTTTTGGCCACCCCCGATTTTATCGATCACTGGGTTTTCATTTCCCTAGGACCTGCTCTGATCACCACCTGATCTGGCTCATCTCCACTTTGGGTAATACTTCTTTTCCCAGACCTTTCCGTTTTCAACGTATGTGGACTACTAATAATTCATTTATTGATGTTATTTAGAACTCTTGGAATCTTAATTGTGGGAACTGGTCTCCTTGGGACTTGGTTTTGTACAAGCTTAAAAGACTGTGTCGTACCCTCAAGCATTGGAATTTTCGTCTTTTGGTGATATTTTCACTAAACAAAGTCAGCTTTTGGATCAACTTGGTGACATTCAGTCTCTCATTGATGCGGATGGGTATACCGACGAGCTCTTCTGTCAGGAGATCGAAACAACTACGGCCTTGAACGACATCCTTAATAAAGAGAGTCTTTTCTTCCAACAAAGGAGTAGGACTAACTGGCTTAAGGATGGTGATCGGAATACTGCCTTTTTCCAGAGGACAGTTAAGATGAGGAATAATTGTCTTCAGCTCTCCTCTCTCCTTATTGATGGTGATCTTTGTCGTGATCCGTCTACCATCTCGAACCACATTGTGAATTTTTATCAGCACCTTTTCGAAGGCCACCCGATTGCTACTAACTGGCCCACTGGTTTCTCTCTTCCTAAGATTTCTCATCAGCGTAACTCCATCCTTACCGCTATTCCCCATTTCGAGGAAATTCGTTCTACATTTTTCGATATGGAGCCCCACAGTGCCCCTGGGCCTGACGGCTTTACTGGATTATTTTATCAGTTCTCTTTGCAGGTCATTGGTACCGATATTGTGGTGGCTATTCGGCAATTTTTCATTGAGGGTGATCTTCCGATGGGTCTTAACTCTAGCTTAGTTGCTCTCATTCCTAAAGTCAAAGGAGCCATCTCTGTTGAGCAATTCCGACCTATTGCCTTAAGTAACTTTATCTTCAAGATTATTACTAAAATCCTCACGGCGAGACTTTCTAGTTTTATTCATGAGATCATCAGCCCCCATCAGTTTGGCTTTATTCTGGGTCGGCGCATCCACGATTGTATATCTATTGCATCGGAATGCGTTAATTATTTTAATCGCCGCGCGTTCGGCGGTAACATGGATATTAAAATTGACATTCGTAAAGCTTTTGACACTCTCTCCTGGGAGTTCTTATTGGATGTTCTTCACAGTTTTGGTTTTCACGACCAGTTTGTTGCTTGGGTTTCCACCATTCTTCACTCAGCGACGCTTTCTATTCTTATAAATGGTGCTCCTACGGGTTACTTTGCATGCAGTCAAGGGGTTCGGCAAGGTGATCCCATGTCCCCTCTTTTATTTTGTATTGCTGAGGAGATGCTCGGTATCATGCTCTCCAATGCGGTCCGGACTAATCTCTTTAAGCCTATTTTTGCGGGCCGTAAGATTGTCTATCCATCTCACCTTTTTTATGCGGATGATGCTATCGTGTTTGGTCGTGCCTCTACGGATAATGCCAATGCCTTATCGAAGATTCTTGATGATTACTCAGCTATCTCGGGCCAGGCTATGAACCGTAATAAATTTGAGATTTTTTTCGGTTCTCATGTTCCTATCCACACCAAACGGGTCATTCTTAGATCTAATTCCACTACCAAGTGACGAATTGGTGTATAAGGATGTGGAGTCGAAACTAAAATCAATGATAAAATTACACGAACAGGTGCGAAATCGAATCAAGGAAATAAATGAGACGTACAAAAGGAAGTCGAACAAGCAAAGAAAGCCGAGACTATTTGAGGTTGGAGATTTAGTTTGGTTACATTTAAGGAAGGAACGATTCCCGAGTAAGCGTAAGAACAAGTTAATGCCACGAGCTGAGGGACCATTTAGAATAGTTGCGAAGGTGAACGACAATGCTTACAAGTTAGAACTTCCGGGCGATTATGGAGTGCAGGCTACTTTCAACATAGGTGATCTATCTCCATATCTTCTTATTTTAAGCCCAGCTTGTAATAGTTTAGATTATCTTGTCAGGCTACTTTTTCCTATAAATAGTGGCAGTAGAGTTGTAATGGAAGATTATTGAATATTGAAGAATTAAGAATACA
The DNA here is from genome assembly GCA_033398695.1 of Orobanche coerulescens. Lineage (NCBI taxonomy): Eukaryota > Viridiplantae > Streptophyta > Magnoliopsida > Lamiales > Orobanchaceae > Orobanche > Orobanche coerulescens. The sequence continues at coordinate 78,342,360 of CM065818.1, read as the reverse complement.
CTTTGTGTTTTCCCTGGTGAATGTTTTTCATCAAAACATTGATTATTATTCGACGCGTCTTCGAAACTTAATCCGATTCATTCTCAATAGGTCTTGAGAAGAAATCACTTTATCGAATTATAGGTCTTATTCGATAAAACAACTGTTTTTGTCCTGTTTCGATATTTTGTTTGTTTTTCGATACAGTTTTATACTTGTTTGGTATTTCGCATAAAGTGTTGTTCGATCCTTCGAACTTGTTTCCTGATACGAATTCTCCGGGGAGAGGCGGATACGTATCGTTCGGAGTGTATGTAAGAATATCGTAGCGGAAGTCTTTTTACGAGTATGGGTGTGTTTGGATGTATTTTGTGGAAGTAATATCGAATATGACAATGAAAATTCGAACAAATGAAAAATGGAAGTAATATCGGAAAAGGGATAATATCGATCAAGAAGACTTGAACGATCAAGAACAAGGGTTTATCGAATTAGACCTATAACTCGATAAGGTGATTTCTTCCCAAGACCTATTGCGAATCAATCGGATTAATATTCGAAAATGCGTCGAATAAAAATCAAGGTTCGATGAAAATCATTCACCAAGAATAGAACACAATGTGTATTCTTATACTTCAACATTCATAATACATTCTATATTACAAGGCTAAGTGAAGACTACTTATAGGAGTGAAGTCGTCAACTTAAGGAATCAAACAAAAAATAAAATAATTCAAAGATTTATAAAATCTTTGAATAATCAAAACAAATCAAATAAAATAAGAAAAAGAAACATACATCATAAAACATGGGAACATAATCCCTAAAAGAGTAAAGAAAGGAAAAGAGAAGACAAAACACACAAAAATCAACAATAAAAAAAGGTGGCTGACTGCCGGACACGGGCCGTGTTGCTTGACACGGCCGCGGCGCGCATCTGGCCGGCAGTGACTCGACCGTGTCCGACTGACACGGGCGCGGCATGATAGGGACGTCTGACAGTGACTCGGCACGGGCGCGGCGCTGACAAGGACGTTCAGCGTGGGCCCGATCGTGTCCTGGAACACGGTCGGGTCGTCTGGGCAGTATGATACGACTTATCCGGAAGAGTTCGACTCGACCGTGCTGCATAACACGGTCGAGTCCTGTGGCGATGACTTTTGCATTTACGGGCGAGTGCGGCACGGGCCGTGTCGGACGACACGGTCGGGTCCGGCCGGCGGTGCTCGGCATTTTCCGGCAGTGCGATATTTTCCGGCAGCTCGACATTTTCCGTGAGCGACGACATTTTCCGGCAGGTTGTGTCATTTTCCGGCTTGTGTCCGTTTTCTCGCCTAAAAATGTTTCCGTACGTGCATGACGCGTTGTAAGGTCATTTACATCGATCCTTGCTTCGGTTTCTTTATTCGGACTTTTCAATTCCGTATCATCCCCTCCTCCTTTAAAGGGAATTGTCCTCAATTCCGAACTCCCTTCGTCATCAAGATAATTCACTAAAGCCTCTACGTATTTGATCTCGAAAATATCCGCAGTGCGTACATGGCCCAAAATCTTGAGACGATAGGTAGTGGGGCCCCCTCGAGAATCACCAACAAAATAACTATCATTATTAATAAAATAATAATAATAATTACTCCGCCAGGTAATACCGATATCATGACATGAGTGGATATCTGAAATGGGACGCACGGTTAACTCCACATCGGGTTCCTCCTCCAGAATTGGAAACACTGATAATTACATATCGGGTTCACCATCAAAAATGGAAAACACAGAATTTATTACGGAGTCATCTTCATCAACTGGTTCCTCATCAAATGTTGGCGGTCCGTCGCAATCTGACCAACTCTCCGTTTCAAAATTATTGGGCTCCCCCAATAATGGCCCATCACAAAATAATTTACTAACCTCAATTTGGTAATCATCCAAGACCATAAGTCCATCACCAGAAACTGAGTCGATATAAAAATTGAGCTCAAAATTGTCGTTTTCTTTCAACCAACCAATTTTAGTCCCAAGCTCCATTTCGTCTTCCACATCTTTAAAAGGTCCGATTTGTGTGAATAATTCCTTCGACCCATCAATTCCGTTTTGGTCAATTTGACCAACACAACTTATTGGTTCATGCTCATAATAGCAAGTTCCAAGTTCGTCAATTATGGAAACATGGCTCAACTCACTTTCATTGTTGTATTGCGGCGTTGAAACCTTTGTCTCGTCTACTCCATCGAAAACGGTGGTAGGGACATCGTCTTCATCGAAAAATGGCTTTGCTGGAAATTCTTCGATGGGGATAAACCTTAGATCGAAGGTTGGTGGCGGGGTGGCGCCGAACTTCTGCAATTTCTGGGGTGGTGCCGTTGGTGGATCGTGGCGGTGAGAATTTGTGGGGATGAATTTCCGAGTAAAGTGTTTTATGAATTTGTTCCAGTCTCTTAGTTTGGGTTTACCTTGGTGTAAACGACTGGTTTTCAATTTCTGCCACCAGGTCGAGGCGCGACCACGAAGGCGTTTTGTCGCCAACGAGACTCGGCGGTCTACTGGAATTGAATTATGGTTGAAAAACTCCTCACAAATGTGGAGCCAATCAACACCTGCTTCTGGATCGGAATGTCCCATGAACTCCGGTACGCTGTGTAATGCGTCGCGTAATATCGCCAAGAGATAAATATCGTATCGGATGGAGTGTGTATGAGAATATCGTAGCGGAAGTCTTTTTATGAATATGTAATTCGAGTGTATGAATATGGATGAAATATCGGATAAGTGATAAATATCGTTGAACTCCATTTTGTTGAAAGATCAAGAACCTTAACTGAATTAAGAAATTCAGGTGTGGTTTCCGATGACAAGAACCAAGAGATATTTTCTTCACAAGAACTCGTTGAATAAATCGCCCAAGGAAATGACCATGGGCTCCGATACCACTTATGATACGAATTCTCCGGGGAGAGGCGGATACGTATCGTTCGGAGTGTATGTAAGAATATTGTAGCGGAAGTCTTTTTATGAGTATGGGTGTGTTTGGATGTATTTTGTTGAAGTAATATCGAATATGACAATGAAAATTCGAACAAATGAAAAATGGAAGTAATATCGGAAAAGTGATAATATCGATCAAGAAGACTTGAACGATCAAGAACAAGGGTTTATCGAATTAGACCTATAACTCGATAAGGTGATTTCTTCCCAAGACCTATTGAGAATCAATCGGATTAATATTCGAAAATGCGTCGAATAAAAATCAAGGTTCGATGAAAATCATTCACCAAGAATAGAACACAATGTGTATTCTTATACTTCAACATTCATAATACATTCTATATTACAAGGCTAAGTGAAGACTACTTATAGGAGTGAAGTCTTCAACTTAAGGAATCAAACAAAAAATAAAATAATTCAAAGATTTATAAAATCTTTGAATAATCAAAACAAATCAAATAAAATAAGAAAAAGAAACATACATCATAAAACATGGGAACATAATCCCTAAAAGAGTAAAGAAAGGAAAAGAGAAGACAAAACACACAAAAATCAACAATAAAAAAAGGTGGCTGACTGCCGGACACGGGCCGTGTTGCTTGACACGGCCGCGGCGCGCATCTGGCCGGCAGTGACTCGACCGTGTCCGACTGACACGGGCGTGGCACGATAGGGACGTCTGACAGTGACTCGGCACGGGCGCGGCGCTGACAAGGACGTTCAGCGTGGGCCCGATCGTGTCCTGGAACACGGTCGGGTCGTCTGGGCAGTATGATACGACTTATCCGGAAGAGTTCGACTCGACCGTGCCAGACAACACGGTCGAGTCCTGTGGGCAGTGACTTTTGCATTTCCGGACGAGTGCGGCACGGGCCGTGTCGGACGACACGGTCGGGTCCGGCCGGCAGTGCTCGGCATTTTCCGGCAGGTGCGATATTTTCCGGCAGGCTCGACATTTTCCGGCAGGCGACGACATTTTCCGGCAGGTTGTGTCATTTTCCGGCTTGTGTCCGTTTTCTCGCCTAAAAATGTTTCCGTACGTGCATGACGCGTTGTAAGGTCATTTACATCGATCCTTGCTTCGGTTTCTTTATTCGGACTTTTCAATTCCGTATCATCCCCTCCTCCTTTAAAGGGAATTGTCCTCAATTCCGAACTCCCTTCGTCATCAAGATAATTCACTAAAGCCTCTACGTATTTGATCTCGAAAATATCCGCAGTGCGTACATGGCCCAAAATCTTGAGACGATAGGTAGTGGGGCCCCCTCGAGAATCACCAACAAAATAACTATCATTATTAATAAAATAATAATAATAATTACTCCGCCAGGTAATACCGATATCATGACATGAGTGGATATCTGAAATGGGACGCACGGTTAACTCCACATCGGGTTCCTCCTCCGGAATTGGAAACACTGATAATTACATATCGGGTTCACCATCAAAAATGGAAAACACAGAATTTATTACGGAGTCATCTTCATCAACTGGTTCCTCATCAAATGTTGGCGGTCCGTCGCAATCTGACCAACTCTCCGTTTCAAAATTATTGGGCTCCCCCAATAATGGCCCATCACAAAATAATTTACTAACCTCAATTTGGTAATCATCCAAGACCATAAGTCCATCACCAGAAACTGAGTCGATATAAAAATTGAGCTCAAAATTGTCGTTTTCTTTCAACCAACCAATTTTAGTCCCAACCTCCATTTCGTCTTCCACATCTTTAAAAGGTCCGATTTGTGTGAATAATTCCTTCGAACCATCAATTCCGTTTTGGTCAATTTGACCAACACAACTGATTGGTTCATGCTCATAATAGCAAGTTCCAAGTTCGTTAATTATGGAAACATGGCTCAACTCACTTTCATTGTTGTATTGCGGCGTTGAAACCTCTGTCTCGTCTACTCCATCGAAAACGGTGGTAGGGACATCGTCTTCATCGAAAAATGGCTTTGCTGGAAATTCTTCGATGGGGATAAACCTTAGATCGAAGGTTGGTGGCGGGGTGGCGCCGAACTTCTGCAATTTCTGGGGTGGTGCCGTTGGTGGATCGTGGCGGTGAGAATTTGTGGGGATGAATTTCCGAGTAAAGTGTTTTATGAATTTGTTCCAGTCTCTTAGTTTGGGTTTACCTTGGTGTAAACGACTGGTTTTCAATTTCTGCCACCAGGTCGAGGCGCGACCACGAAGGCGTTTTGTCGCCAACGAGACTCGGCGGTCTACTGGAATTGAATTATGGTTGAAAAACTCCTCACAAATGTGGAGCCAATCAACACCTGCTTCTGGATCGGAATGTCCCATGAACTCCGGTACGCTGTGTAATGCGTCGCGTAATATCGCCAAGAGATAAATATCGTATCGGATGGAGTGTGTATGAGAATATCGTAGCGGAAGTCTTTTTATGAATATGTAATTCGAGTGTATGAATATGGATGAAATATCGGATAAGTGATAAATATCGTTGAACTCCATTTTGTTGAAAGATCAAGAACCTTAACTGAATTAAGAAATTCAGGTGTGGTTTCCGATGACAAGAACCAAGAGATATTTTCTTCACAAGAACTCGTTGAATAAATCGCCCAAGGAAATGACCCTGGGCTCCGATACCACTTATGATACGAATTCTCCGGGGAGAGGCGGATACGTATCGTTCGGAGTGTATGTAAGAATATTGTAGCGGAAGTCTTTTTACGAGTATGGGTGTGTTTGGATGTATTTTGTGGAAGTAATATCGAATATGACAATGAAAATTCGAACAAATGAAAAATGGAAGTAATATCGGAAAAGTGATAATATCGATCAAGAAGACTTGAACGATCAAGAACAAGGGTTTATCGAATTAGACCTATAACTCGATAAGGTGATTTCTTCCCAAGAGCTATTGAGAATCAATCGGATTAATATTCGAAAACGCATCGAATAAAAATCAAGGTTCGATGAAAATCATTCACCAAGAATAGAAAACACAATGTGTATTCTTATACTTCAACATTCATAATACATTCTATATTACAAGGCTAAGTGAAGACTACTTATAGGAGTGAAGTCTTCAACTTAAGGAATCAAACAAAAAATAAAATAATTCAAAGATTTATAAAATCTTTGAATAATCAAAACAAATCAAATAAAATAAGAAAAAGAAACATACATCATAAAACATGGGAACACAATCCCTAAAAGAGTAAAGAAAGGAAAAGAGAAGACAAAACACACAAAAATCAACAATAAAAAAAGGTGGCTGACTGCCGGACACGGGCCGTGTCGCTTGACACGGCCGCGGCGCGCATCTGGCCGGCAGTGACTCGACCGTGTCCGACTGACACGGTCGCGGCGCGACAGGGACGTCCGACAGTGACTCGGCACGGGCGCGGCGCTGACAAGGACGTTCGGCGTGGGCCCGATCGTGTCCTGGAACACGGTCGGGTCTTCTGGGCAGTATGATACGACTTATCCGGAAGAGTTCGACTCGACCGTGCCAGACAACACGGTCGAGTCCTGTGGGCAGTGACTTTTGAATTTCCGGACGAGTGCGGCATGGGCCGTTTCGGACGACACGGTCAGGTCCGGCCGACAGTGCTCGGTATTTTCCGGCAGGTGCGATATTTTTCGGCAGGCTCGACATTTTCCGGCAGGCGACGACATTTTCCGGTAGGTTGTGTCATTTTCTGGCTTGTGTCCGTTTTCTCGCCTAAAAACATTGCCGTACGTGCATGACGCGTTGTAAGGTCATTTACGTCGATCCTTGCTTCGGTTTCTTTATTCGGACTATTCAATTCCGTATCATTTCCCGTTTCAAATTTGCTTCCGACCGAAACGTGCTGTTTCGAGTGTCGCTGTTTGGAGGTGGCTTGTTTCGAGTCATTTTCATTCGACCAAGTTCCTGTTGCTGTATCGAGCTACCGTCTTCATCGCGTGCACATACTACTCGTCAATATTGTTGCTGTAGCGAACTGTTGTTATCAGTTCCCGACAGTTTCTTGTCAATAGCTTCCGCTCGTCAAAACAACTTCCTGCTATATCGATAGCGAACTCGCATAACCAGCGAGAATTCGTATCACCTTTTCAAGATTATTTGATCTTGCTTTTGATTTCTTTACTTGGTTATTGTTTTTCGTTTCAAAGATTATGAGATCTTGTTGTTTTAGATTCCTTAGTTGTAAGAAGACTTCACCTCCTATAAGTAGTGATTGATTAGCCTTGTAATGAAGAATTGTATGTTGAAGAAAAAGAATACACTTTGTGTTTTCACCATTGTTAAATGCTTTTCATCAAACCTTTGATTTTTATTCGACGCGATTTCGTGTATTAATCCGATTGATTCTCAATAGGTCTTGAGAAGAAATCACTTATCGAATTATAGGTCTAATTCAATAAACCCTTGTTCTTGTTCGAATTTTTCATTGTCATTTCCAATATTACTTCCAGAAAAATACACTCAAAACACCGTACTCGTAAAAAGCCTTCCGCTATAATACACCTATATACACTCCGACCGATACATATTCACTTTTCCGGGCGAATTTGTTTCAAGGATCCTATCTCTCGATGGCTGGTCGTATTTGCTTAGTTAACTCTGTCATCATTAGCTCCTCCATTCACTCAATGATGATGATATATAGTTAGCCGATCAAATTGATAAAGAAATTAGATTCGGAGGCTAGAAATTTTATTTGGTCGGGGGACATTAGTCACAAGAACGCATGTACTGTGGCCTGGAGCAGAGTTTGTTCCCCTTTAGAGGAGGGAGAGCTTGGGGTGAGGCATCTTCGTACGATGAATAAATCCTTTTTGTTCCGTTTGGCCTGGGTTATTCTGCAGGAGGATTCCTTTTGTGGACAATTCCTTCGTCAGAGGTTTCTCAGAAGTCATTTGGATACTCGCAAGATTGTTTCTTCCTCTATATTCAGGGGGGTTCGTAATCATATTCCCCGTCTTCTTAACACTTCCAGTTGGGTTATTGGTAATGGTTAGAATATTAATTTTTGGTGGGACAACTGGCTGGGTTATATCATTGGTGATCGATTGGGTATTCCGCAGCATCTCAGAAGTACCTTCTCTAACACCATCAGGGATTTTTACTATGACGGAACCTGGCATATTACCCTCGATTTCATGGAGAGGTGTCGTGATGTTGCTTTATATGTCGTCTATGCCCCCTCTGACTTTGAAGGAAAAGACGAGCGGGTTTGGGCTCAATCGGTGCACGGCAATGTTACCTCTCAAATCGCTTATTGGCACCTTCGCCACAAATTTCCTAAGGTGAGCTGGGGGAAATGGATTTGACATAGATTAATCCCGGTTCGTCGTTCTCTCACGGTCTGGAAGGCTATTCATAATAGGCTGCCTGTTTTTGATCTTCTTCGTTTAAGGGGTTTCATTGGTCCTTCGATTTGCCTTTTCTGTCTCTCTGCCCCTGAATCGATTGACCACATTTTCACTGAGTGTGTTGTTATCCGGCAATTCTGGGACTATATTGAGCGAGGCTTCTTAAACTCTTTAGAATTGAATGCTGGGTTCGGACACATCATCATTCGAGCTATGGATATGAGATTTAGTCAGCGGATCTCTACTCTCTGGAGATTCACTATTATTACTGCCGTCTGGGCTATCTGGCATATTTGCTGTGATGTTTTCTATAATGATGCTAAATTTTCTATCATATCTCTTCGTTCTATAGTTTGGTCTCTTCTCAAAGAATTTAATAACTATGACATGGGCACCATGGATAACTCTATTTATGATCTGGTTCGTCTTCGGGCTCTGGGTGTGGCTGGCCGCGCGAGACCTCCGCTTTACCCTATTTATGTGAAATGGTATCCCCCCAATTGGCTGGATGAAAATTAAAATGATGGAATGGCTAAAGGCTGCCTAGGCTTGGGTGCTATTGGCCTTGTTTATTGGAATCGTCTGGGCCGGGTTTTTGGCACTCTCTCTGCGGCAATTGGTTGTTGTTTTGCCTTCCAAGCTGAGTTGGTCGCGGCTATTCATGCTATCGAGATGGCTTTTTATCATGGTTGGGATTATTTGTGGCTGGAGTCTGACTCTACTTATGTTGTGAGCATTCTCTCGGATCGTAGTTCGGCTGTTCCCTGGATCTACTGCAGTCATTTGAGGCGGATTTGGCGTACTATTGATGGCATGCACTTCAGGGTCTCTCATATCTATAGAGAAGGGAATGCTGTGGCAGACTGGATTTCTCTTTGTAACTCTTTTCCGTATCTCGTTTTTTATAATAATATTGACCTTGATGAGTAAAAAAAAACATGATCTTGAAAAGGAAGACAAGAATCAAGATCAAACTATAAAAATTACAACATCAAATAATAGGGGGACAAAGAAAGGAAAAGGAGATAAAAACAACACACAAAGTATGTGAAAGTGTTTGGCCAGCGACTTCCGACACGGGCCGTGTCGTGTGACACGACCGGGTGGCACATTCTACCAAATCTGGATAAGCAGGACTCGACCGTGTCCCGGAACACGGTCGGGTTGGGTAGGCAGTGCCTTCGGCACTTTCCGGAAGAGTTCGACACGGCCCGTGTCGCCTGACATGATCGGGTTCGGCGAGCAGTAAGTTTTGCCTTTCCGGAACAGTGCGACACGGCCGTGTCATATGACACGACCGAGACCGAGCACCATGGTTACTCCTCGTCTTGTGTCCGTTTTCTCGCCTAAATATGTAGTCGTACGTGTATGGCGTGTTGCAGGGACGCTTATGTCGATCCTTACCTCGTCTTCTTCATTTGGATAAGTCAATCCCGTATCATCTCCTCCCCCTTTAAAGGGAATTGTCCTCAATTCCGAAATTCTGTCATCATCAAGGTAAGGCAAAAGATCCCCAACATTAAAAGTTGCATGCACCCAATAATCTCTTGCAAGTTCTAACTTGTATGCATTGTCGTCCATCTTCGCAACTACTTTAAACGGTCTCTCAGATCGCGACATTAACTTGTTCTTACGCTTACTCGGAAATCGCTCTTTTCTCAAATGCACCCAAACCAAATCCCCAACTTCGAATAATCTCGGCTTTCTTTGCTTGTTCCACTTTCTTTTGTAAGTCTCGTTTATCTCCTTGATTCGGTTACGTACTTGCTCGTTTAATTTCATCATTGATTTCAGCTTCAACTCCGCATCCTATGCACCAACTCGTCACTCGGTAATGGAATTAGATCTAACGGCATGTAAGGATTCAGCCCGTAAACTACTTCAAACGGAGAGTGTGCCGTGGCATAAGTAGGAGAACGATTATAAGCAAACTCCGCATGTGCAAGCTTCAAATCCCAATCCTTTTGTGTCTTGCTCACAAGACCACGTAATAAACTGCTCAAGGTTCGATTGGTTACCTCGGTTTGGCCATCCATTTGTGGATGAATCAATGTGCTAAATAGATGCTTGGTTCCCACCTTTCTCCACAAGGTGTTCCAAAAATAGCTAAGGAATTTTGAGCCCCGATCCGAAACAATCATCTTCCGGACCCCATGCAATCGTACGATCTCTCGGAAATACAAATCGGCGATGTTACTCGCATCGTCCGTCTTGTGACAAGCCACAAAGTGAGCCATCTTCGAAAATCGATCGATAACAACCATAATAGCATCCCTCCCTCATTGAGTACGAGGTAAAGCAACAATTAAATTCATCGAGACATATTCCCATGGCCTTTCCGGAATCGGCAAGGGCGTGTATACTCCCGTCTTGAATGAACTCTTCGCAATATGGCATGTCACACACTTACTAATTATGTCATTCACATCCCCTTGCATCTTTGGCCAATAAATATGTTCTTTAAGTACCTCCAATGTCTTAGCCAAACCAAAGTGGCCAGCCAAGCCTCCACCGTGAGCTTCCCGAACTAATAATTCCCGAACCGCGTGTTTGGGCAAGCAAAGACGATTTTCTTTGAAGAGGAAGCCTTCTTGTATCGCAAATTCTCCAAATGGACCAGATTTGCAACTAGTGAAAGTCTCACCAAAATCCGTATCACCATCATAATATTCCTCCAATGTTTCGAACCTAAGCAAACGAACATCAAGAGTAGAGAGCAAGGCATACCGTCTAGACAACGCATCCGCTACAATGTTGCTCTTGCCATCCTTATACTTTGATGAAAAGTGGAATGATTGCAAGAACTCCACCCACTTAGCATGGCTCGGACTCAACTTCTGTTGCCCATTAATATACTTCAAGGACTCATGATCCGAATGTAGAGTAAAGTGTTTCGGCCGAAGGTAATGACTCCAATGATCAAGAGCTCTCACAATGGCATAGAATTCTTTGTCATAAGTACAATAGTTGAGTCGAGCCCCACCCAATTTCTCTGAGAAGTATGCGATCGGCCGTCTCCCTTGGACGAGAACTGCCCCAATACCCACTCCACTCGCATCACATTTTACTTCAAATGGTTATGAAAAATTGGGTAACGCCAAGATAGGTGCCTCACATAGTTTTGTTTTCAACTTTTCAAATGCCCCTTGGGCAGCCCCGTTCCACAAAAACGGTCCTTTTTTCAAGCATTCCGTTATCGGACTCGAAATGGTGCTAAAGTCTCGGATGAACCTCCGATAGAATGAAGCAAGTCCGTGGAAGGATCGGACTTCCGTGATGGTTTTAGGAGTAGGCCAAGATTTAATCGCCTCTATCTTGGCATGATCAACCGACACTCCTTCCTTTGAAATGATGTAGCCACGAAAGGCAACACTCTCGACTAGAAACGAGCACTTCTCCTTCTTCCCATAAAGCTTTTGGTCCTCGAGGGTCTCGAAGATTTGCCTCAAGTGCCCGGTATGTTCTTGCAATGATCGACTATAAATCAAAATGTCATCCAAGTATACGACGACAAACTTTCCCAAAAATGGTTTAAGTACCTCATTCATTAATCGCATGAAAGTACTTGGTGCATTTGTAAGGCCAAAGGGCCTGACGAGCCACTCGTACAATCTATGTTTTGTTTTAAAAGCCGTCTTCCATTCATCACCTTCTCGCATGCGAATATGATGGTAGCCGCTTCTCAAATCAACTTTCGAAAAAACCACCGAACCATGTAATTCATCCAACATATCATCAAGTCTCGAAATTGGGAATCGACACTTGATGGTTATGTTATTCACGGCTCTACTAATTATACACATTCACCATGATCTATCTTTCTTCGGGACAAGCAAAACTAGAACCGCACAAGGACTCAAACTCTCTCGAACGTACCCGCGGTTTATTAGCTCCTCGATTTGTTTTTGTAACTCCTTCGTATCCTCGGGGTTACATCGATAGGCAGCTTTGTTAGGGAGTGATGCACCCGGTATAAGATCGACTTGGTGTTCAATCCCACGTAAGGGCGGCAAACCCGGCGGTAAGTCTTCCGGAAAAACATCCGCAAATTCGCGTAACAAGGTATCGATCTCCCCTTTGCTTTGCACAACCATGTCAACGTCTCGTGTTTCTGTAATCATCAACAAATACACACGCTCGCCATCATCAATAGTGTGCTTCATTTCTCTCTCACTAGCAAACATAGTATGTTTCGGTTTTTCCATTTGGCTAGAACTCATCGAACGAATGGCTTGAGGTGACATTGGTGGTTTAAGCACAATCTTCTTGCCTTTATCCCATAATTCATATTCGTTACTTCTTCCTCGATGTAAAACATCTTTATCAAATAGCCATGGTTCTCCCAAGAGTATATGGCATGCATCCATTGGGAGTACATCACATAATACGTCGTCACCATATGAACACATAGTTAAACCGACACGTACTTGTTTCAAAACTTTCACTTTACTCCCATCATCGAGCCAATGTAACGCGTATGGTTTTGGATGAGTAGTAGTGATGAGTCCGAGCATCGTCACTATCTCACTTAAAGCTATATTAGTACAACATCCCCCATCGATTATCAAACTACACCATTTGTCTTTGATTTGACACTTGGTGTGGAATATTTGGTCTCGTTGTTCCGTATCCCTCGAAGCCGTTTTGACTTGCAAATTGCGAAGGAATAGACTTGTATCATAGTCTGGAGCATCGTAAGCCTCGCACTCCTCTTCTTCTTCGGCGTCTATGTTAAACACGTCACCGAGCCTTTCTCTTTCATCCTCGACTAGAAATTCTTCCCGGACCTTAAGAGCCTCTCTTAGTGTCACCACCCATTTGTTCGGACACGCATTTTGGTAATGACCGAACCCTTGACACTTTAAACATCGTAAATTCGCCAAACTCGTTTCTTTGGGTATGTAGGGAGCCTTAGGAGCTGTAATAGGGGCTGGACTTGGCATGGTGCTTTTAGTACCTGAACTTGAACTGATACTTAGATTTCCGAATTTGGATGGAAATTCGGGTCTTGGAAACTTCACCTTATTTTGGGCCTCTATCTTTACACATAGTCCACATAAAGTATCGAAATCTTCATATGGGTACAATTCCACCGTGTTAGCTATGTTTTTATTCAAGCCGCGTAAAAAAAGTGACATCTTTTGCTCTTCGTTTTCTTCTAATTCTCCCATTAAGACCAAGTTTTCGAATTCTTCAATGTATTCACCAACACTTAGTTTTCCTTGCATGAAGCCGGCAATCTTCCGGTAAAAGGTTAACCGATGTGACGGTGGCACATACCTTTTACGAAGTTTTCTTTTTAATGAATCCCATGAACGGATCTTTGATTTTCCCGCCCGAGCTCTTCGTGTCTTCACTCCTTCGAACCAAATAGAAGCGCCCTTCCCTAACATGAGAATTACATATTTGCAACGTTTCCTGTCGTTAAGGTCTTTGAATTCGAACATGCACTCAATCTTCTGTTCCCATTCCAAATAAGCTTCGGGATCGGTACCTCCAACGAATTCCGGAAGTTTGTTTACTTTAAACTCGTCCGCATGGTGCGGTGAATGTGCGTCATCTCTGTGCCTTGCTTGCATACGCTACTCCTGTAAACAGCTTAGTGCATCACGGAGTTTCATCAAGAAATCGAGATCGGAGAAATCCATAACAAGAGAGTCACGAGATAGTTTTAACAAGAAATCGCCAAGGAAATAACCTTGGGCTCCGATGCCACTAATGATATGAATTTGCTCTGAATGTGAATATATATCGGTTGGAAAATGTATAAGTATGGAAGTATATCGTACCGGAAGTATATTTTTGTGGATAGGATATTTCGAATGTAAAATTATGGAGATAATCTAGTAACAATATCGATCAAGGAGGTTCTACCGAACAAGAACAAAGATTTATCGAATTAGACCTATAACTCGATAAGATGATTTCTTCTCAAGACCTATTGAGAATCGATCAGATTAATACTCGAAAACGCGACGAATAATAATCAAGGGTTTGATGAAACTCATTCAACAAGGATGAAAATACAAAGTGTATTCTTTCTTTAACATTCATGGCCTAATACATGATTAACCAAGACTACTTATAGAAGAGTAGTCTTCCTCAACCAACTAAAGGAATCAAAAGCAAGATCACATGATCTTGAAAAGAAAAACAATAATCAAGTAAAGAACAAGATCACATGATCTTGAAAAGGAAGACAAGAATCAAGATCAAACTATAAAAATTACAACATCAAATAATAGGGGGACAAAGAAAGGAAAAGGAGACAAAAACAACACACAAGGCATGTGAAAGTGTTTGGCGAGTGACTTCCGACACGGGCTGTGTCGTGTGACATGGCCGGGTTGCACATTCTGCAGAATCTGGATGAGCAGGACTCGACCGTGTCCCGGAACACGGTCGGGTTGGGTAGGCAGTGCCTTCGGCACTTTCCGGAAGAGTTAGACACAGCCCGTGTCTCTTGACACGGCCGGGTTCGGCGGGCAGTAAGTTTTGCCTTTCCGGAACAGTGCGACATGGGCCGTGTCATATGACACGGCCAAGACCGAGCACCATGGTTACTCCTCGTCTTGTGTCCGTTTTCTCGCCTAAATATGTAGTCGTACGTGTATGGTGTGTTGTAGGGCCGTTTATGTCGATCCTTACATTGTCTTCTTCATTTGGATAAGTCAATCCTGTATCAACTTCAGCGAAAAATTGAGTGGTCCTACACTCAACTACCCGATGTACGACTAAGAACTCTATGCGTTGGTGAGAGCTTTGAAAACTTGGCAACAATATCTATGGACAAAGCAATTTGTGATTCACACGGATCATGAATCGCGAAAACACCTAAAAGGGCAGCACCAACTCAACAAACGACATGCTAAATGGGTAGAGTTTATTGAAACTTTTCCTTATGTCATCCGCTACAAGAAAGGTATAGAAAATGTGGTCGTTGATGCTCTCTCTCGAAGGTATACACATATCTCCACTCTTGATACTAAACTACTCGGTTTTGAACATATTAAAGAATTGTATGTCAATGATCTTGATTTCAGATAAATTTACAAAGAATGTGAACAAATAGCTCACGGTCAATTCTACAAACATGATGGTTATTTATTTCGTGGAAATCAGTTATGTATTCCTACTTGTTCATTGTGAGAGTTATTTATGCATGAAGCACATGGTGGTGGTTTAATGGGACACTTTGGAATTGATACGGAATTGACTAGTCCGAATAAAGAAAACGAAGCAAGGATCGACGTAAATGGCCTTACGATGCGTCATGCACATACGGCAACATTTTTAGGCGAGAAAACAGACATAAGACGTAAAAGGAATGTCCAACCTGTCGGAAAATGTCCAACCTGCCGGAAAATGTCCAACCGGTCAGAAAATATCCAACCTGCCGGAAAATGTCACGCCTGTCGGAAAATGCCGAGCACTGCCGACCGAACTCGGCCGTGTCGTCCGACACGGCCCGTGCCGAGATGTGCCGGATAAGCCAAACTAACTGCCCACAGGACTCGACCATGTCGCCTGGCACGACCGAGTCAAACTCTTCCGGATAAGCCAAAACCGACTGCCCAGACGCCCGACCGTGTTCCAGGACACGGTCGAGTCAATGCCGAACGTCCTTGTCGCGCCACGCCCGTGCCGAATCACTGTCGGATGAGTCACTCTCGGACGTCCTTGTCGCGCAGCGACCGTGTTAAGCGGACACGGTCGAGTCACTGCCGACCAGATGCGCGCCGCGACCGTGTCAAGTGACACGGCCCGTGTCCTGCCGGCAGATTTCTTTTTTTTAAAAACATAGCCAACGCGGTGGAGTTATATCCATATGAAGATTTCGATACTTTATGTGGACTATGCATAAAGATAGAAGCTCGAAACAAAGTGAAGTTTACCAAAACCGAATTTACATCAAAGTTCGAGGATCCAAGTACCGGTTCGAGTTCAATTACCACAACGATGCCGACTCCTATCTCTACTACGGTTTCTAAAACCCCCGGCGTACCGAAGGAAACGATCCTAAACAAAGTAAGGTGTTGTAAATGCCAAGGATTCGGTCACTATCAAAATACTTGTCCTAACAAACGAGTGGTGATGCTAAAAGAAGCCATCACGGTCCGAGACGAGTTGCTATTCGAGGAAGAAGGAGAAAGACTAGGTGATGTATTTAATTCCAATGTGGAGGAAGACGAGGGAGAAGAATGTGAAACTTACGAGGCTCCGAACTATGATACAACATTAGTTCTTCGTACTTTACAAGTCAAACCCATTTCAAATGATTCGGAACAACAGGACCAAATATTTCACACCAAATGTCAAGTTGGGAACAAATGGTGTAGTTTGATCATCGATGGAGGGAGTTGTACCAACGTAGCGTCAAGGGAGATGGTGACGAAGCTTGGACTCATCACTACTACTCACCCAAAAGCATATGCATTATATTGGCTCGATGACGGGAATAAAGTGAAAGTCTCGAAACAAGTACGGGTCGGCTTAACCATGGGTTCGTACGTCGACAACATATTATGTGATGTACTCCCGATGGATGCATGCCATGTACTCTTGGGACGACCATGGATATTCGATAGAGATGTTTTACATCGAGGAAGAAGTAACGAGTACGTGTTGCGGGATAAGGACAAGAGGATCGTGTTGAAACCAATGTCACTTCAATCTATGATCCCTAACCGAGGTGAGAAACCGAATCTAACCATGTTTGCTAGTGAGAGGGAAATTGAGCTTGGTACTGAGATTGGCCGGTTTAAAGAAAACGACAGCTTTGGACCTAATTTTTATAACGACTCAGTTTCTCGGGATGGACTTTTTGTCTTGGACAATTACCGGATTGGGCTTAATGAATTAATTTTCGATGGGCCGTTATTTTGGGAGCCCGACGATATTAAAATGGAGAGTGGATCGGACTATGACAGACCACCAATATTTGATGACGAATCAATTGATGAAGAACGACCCGTTATTACTCCCATGCGTCCCATTTCAAATGTCCACTCATGTCATGATATGGCTATTACCGGGCAGAGTAATTATTATTATTTTATTAATAATGATAGTTATTTTGTTGGTGAATCTCGAGGGCCCCCCACTACCTATCGTCTCAAGATTTTGGGCCATGTACGCACTGCGGACATTTTCGAGATCAAATACTTAGAGGCTTTAGTTAATTATCTTGATGACGAAGGGATTTCGGAATTGAGGACATTTCCCTTTAAAGGGGGAGGGAATGATACGGAATTGACTAGTCCGAATAAAGAAAACGAAGCAAGGATCGACGTAAATGGCCTTGCGACGCGTGATGCACATACGGCGACATTTTTAGACGAGAAAACGGACATAAAACGTAAAAGGAATGTCCAACCTGTCGGAAAATGTCCAACCTGACGGAAAATGTCCAACCGGCCGGAAAATATCCAACCTGCCGGAAAATGTCACGCCTGCCGAAAAATGCCGAGCACTGCCGACCGAACTCGGCCGTGTCGTCTGACACGGCCCGTGCCGAGACGTGCCGGATAAGCCAAACTGACTGCCTACAGGACTCGACCGTGTCGTCTGGCATGGCCGAGTCGAACTCTTCCGGATAAGCCAAAACCGACTGCCCAGATGCCCGACCGTGTTCCAGGACACGGTCGAGTCAATGCCGAACATCCTTGTCGCGCCGCGCCCGTGCTGAGTCACTGTCGGACGAGTCACTGTCGGACGTCCTTGTCGCGCCGCGACCGTGTCAAGCGGACACGGTCGAGTCACTGCCGACCAGATGTGCGCCACGGCCGTGTCAAGCGACACGGCCCGTGTCCTGCCGGCAGATTACTCTTTTTTATAGGTTTTGTTTGTGTTTGTCTTTTCTTTGTTTTTTACTCATTTTAGGGATTGTGTTTCCCATAAAATTATGATTGTTGTTCCTTTTGTATTTTATTGTTGATTTGTTTTGATTATTCAAAGATTTTATAAATCTTTGAATTGTTTTCTTTTATTATGGGAAGACTTGAAGTCTCCTATATATAGTCTTGTGTAAGCATTGTAACAAGCATTGTATTTTGAAGAAATAAGATTACACTTTGTGTTTTTTCTTGGTGAATGCTTTTCATCGAAACTTGATTTTTATTCGACGCGTCTTCGAGTATTAATCCGATTAATTCTCAATAGGTCTTGAGAAGAAATCACCTTATCAAACTATAGGTCTAGTTTGATAAATCATTCATATTGTTCTTGTTTACGTAAGACGAATTGCCCTACTTTCGGTTATTTCTTACGAGTGTTACACATATTCGAGTGTTGAGAGGATCAACAACATTTCCGCTGCATTTCATACGAGTTTAAGTCTTCTTGATCGATATTATCACTTTATCCAATATTACATCCAAAAATACATCCAAAAACACCATACTCGTAAAAAGACTTCCGCTACGATATTCTTACGCACACTCCGAACGATACGTATCCACCTTTCCGGGATAATTCGTATCAGGAATAGCAAAAACTTTAGCTATTTGACATGAACATTTTTATTGACCGCATATGAAGCGTGATGTTGAACAAATTTGTAATCGATGTGTAACATGTAAACAAGCTAAATCAAAAGTGTTACCTAATGGACTATATACACCCTTACCTATTTCTACCGAACCATGGGTAGATATACCTATGGACTTCGTCCTAAGACTACCAAGGAGTAAAAATGGAAAAGACTCAATTTTTGTGGTGGTTGATAGGTTTTCAAAAATGGCACACTTTATTTCATGTCACAAAACTGACGATGCTTCGCACATCGCTAATCTATCTTTAAAGAAATAGTAAGGTTACATGGAATGCCTCGGATAATTGTGTCTGATAGAGATACGAAATTCTCAAGTTATTTTTGGAAAACCTTGTGGAGAAAGTTGGGCATAAAATTACTATTTTCAGCTACTTGCCATCCCCAAACAGACGGTCAAACTGAAGTTGTTAATAGAACCTTATCTACTCTTTAAGAACAGTTATTATGAAGAATACCAAAACGTGGGAAGAAAGCCTCCCTCATGTTGAATTTGCATATAATCGATCGGTGCATTCATCTACTAAATATTTTTTTTGGGTTAAAATGGTCAAATGCATTAAAAAATTAAAACATACAAGGAAGTGCATTAGGGTTACGCTCACCACAAGTAAAAGTAACATAGCTAACAGCTCAGCTTAACCTACTACCAATGCCCATTGAAAAAATAATACAATTAGCCTACTACAATGGGGTGCACGAAAGGAAAGTAAACAATAACACTACCAAGCTATTTTCCACAATCGACGGAGGGCCGTGCTAGACAAAGAATCCAGGAGTTGCATAGTAATTAACTTTTCTCGTACAATGTTTATGGCTCGTAGAGCTAAAATCTCTGGTTCCGTCTTCCCGTTGCCAAAAACTATATCATTCCTCTCCTTCCATAAATAATAAATAACGGCTGCCAACAAAGCCCGATAAGCATAAGCTACAATGTGATTGCCTCTCCATACCTTGGCAGTCTTATGCAATCCCGTATGCCATTCGCGATCGTTCCAATGAAACTGAACCTCCCTTCGAAGAATACTTAAGCAGCAACATGAATAACGGCATTGAAAGAACAAGTGAGCGTGAGATTCCATATTGTTATCCAAACACAATACACACGAAGTGTCACCATGGTTTGACCAAGGTTTATCCTTAGTTACTAAATATTCTCCATTCAAAATTATGTATGGCTTTAACCCTTAACTCTCTTGGATTTAATTCCTTTGCCTATTTCTGAGTTTGTTAACTTAGACGGTGCTAAGAAGGCTGAGTTCGTCAAGAAATACATGAACAGACATGCCTAAATATTGAAAGGAGAACTGAATAATACACCAAGCAAGCCAACAAAGGGCGTTGTAAGGTAACATTCGAACTGGGGATAGGGTTTGGCTGCATATGATAAAAGAAAGATTCCCAACACAATGACGATCTAAGATACTCCCCCGAGGAGATGGTCCTTTTCAAGTCCTGGAACGCGTCAACAATAATGCTTACAAGTTGGATTTACCAGGTGAGTATAATGTTAGTACTACTTTTAATGTGGCTGACTTAAGCTGTTTTGATGCAGGGGGCTGAGGACAAATCCTTCTCAAGAGGAAGGGAATGATGAGAAACCGTTGGATTATCCTCCGGACCCAGTTAAAATACCTATTGGTCCAGTCACAAGAGCAAGAGCTAAACAATTCAAGGAATCAATCAACGAACTCATACAAATCATTTGGAATAGAGAACTGGCTAAGAAACCAATCGAGATGGACCCTAAAAGCGAAGTGATCATCAACATCATCAAATACAGGAAGAAAACAATCCGACCAAGCTTGATTAAATGACATGCATACGTAAAAGCTTCCTTAGACACAGACGTATTGTACCCGTATTCTACATAAAATGACCATTACTTTAAAGGAGTGTATCTAGCAAGAAAGATTTGAAAGGAGACTTTGAAGAAAGATAATTCAGCCCCACAATTCTACTAGCCATTTCCTCACTCAAATTATGTTCTCATTTGTCTTAAAGTGGATCTAGCAAGAAAGATTTGAAAGGAGACTTTGAAGAAAGATACATTAGCCTACAATTTTCATATAGTCGTGCACTCCATCATCAAAGTCATGAGTGTGACTAAAGTCTTCTCAAGAGTATCTAGCATGGAAGATTGTGGCCCCTACCTCTCCATATGGCTGTTTCCATCTCCTCCCAAGTCATAGAAGTGTATCTTATTTTCCATGCTTTACTTCCTTTTCAAAGATTGTAATCTTTATTTTTATTTTTTTGCTTTAGTTTGAATTAGCTAAGTTACCACCTATTTAAGAGAATTTTCGTAGGTTGTATGGATCAGATTTTAATCCATCATAAACATATTGTTTTGCTTGAGTTTTATCAACTCTTGTGTTCGGTTTTGTTACTTTACAAGGCAACCTTCGTTCTTCACCCGAAGTGTTGTTTTCTCCCTGATTCTAAAGTTCTACGGACGTAGAATTGCCGGCTTCTAGTTTTCTTTCTAGAGTTCACATTTTGCGATTCGTAGGGTTGAGGACCAATTATAATCCATCAACTTTACTTCCGTTGTTGCGTTTCATGTCAGCTCATTACAAATTAACCTACACTTCCGCACTCGTGATCGCTTATTGCAAAAAGGATCATATCGGATGTGGTTCATGGATCTCGTTTTGAATCGTTCGATTTTATTCGATTGGGTTGTAAAGGCTGTTTTGAGCCTATTTATTTTACTAGAAATATTTGTATCTAGGATGCAATTTTTCAAATGTAAAATTTATATGTAATGACGAAGACTGGAGAAAGATCCGTTCGATAAGACGAATATTCAAGACCGAAGACTTGTAATTAGATTGCAATGTTTTTATTCTAGGAACGGTCCATGAACTACATGTTTGTTTTTGGGAAAAGTCAATTGCAATAATATAGTAAGAGTGGCCAAAAAGGCTAGCCAGTACCCCGGCAACCATATAGAATGGTGCTCCAAACAACATTACAAAGAGCAAGATCTAGCAATACATTGCCAACATAAGCAACAAAAAGCTACATAAGCTACAAATCTACAAGGATGAAGTACTACAAAGCTATCCTCCAAATGCGTCTAGCAGCCATAGTAGATAGAGAAGGAGCGGCCCATCTCTGAGAAATAATGTCACGAACGAGATCGATCCCCTGAAAAGTAACCGAATGAGGATCTCGACGCCTATGACCAAATCTCCTCTCATTCCTCTCCTGCCAAATCAAATAGACCATAGAATCTAGGAAGATACGGTAAGCTACGTTGACCACGTGCTTACCTCTCCACCTCTTACCCGCCCACAACAACCTCGAGCTCCACACAGAGTGAGGCCAACTAAAGCGGGATGCCCTCCTAGCAATAGAAATACATCGACTAGAATAAGGGCACTGAAAGAATAGATGAGAATGAGACTCTAGTGACATACCACATAGGACACAAATCCCATCAACCTGCTGAACCCAAGGCTTATCCATAGTCGATAAACGCTCCTGTATAGCCAACTAGAGGATGAAAGAGTGCCTAGGAATCTTCCCCGCACCGTGCAAGAGAGGGGCCCATGGAACAGGGGATGAAAAACCTCTGAGGAACCGAAGAGCAGAAGAGGATGAATACATACCCGAACTATGCAGTCTCCAGGATATGCAATCCTGACCCGCAACAATAGGCGGCAGAGCCGAAGTAATCAGCAGAATATCAGGTCTATCGACCACCGGCCACTCCTAATAACCCTCATCAATAACCGTATCAAGCCTAGCACACACATCAATGCCGGTCCACAGAGGGGCTCTAGAAACAGAACGCCAATCACACCCATGGAATGCAAGGGGTCTTACCACAAGAAGAAAGACGAGCCATCACCAATAGAATAATGAAATGTTCCCATAACTAGGGGACGCAGTTTCAGAAGCTGCTTCCAATACCAAGCTGAAGCAGAAGAAACATGAAGATCCCAGAAAGAAAACTGCTGCAACCTGAAGGTCCGAACCCAATTAATCCAAACAGAGCAATTAGAGCCCGTGAGAAGAGCCCAAATATGGCGGGTGATCAGAGCCATATTCTGGAGCCTCAACGGCATAATGCCATGGCCCCAATAATCCACATCCAAGCAAACCTTAGCCCAAGCCACATTGGCATGGCCCGAATCATGAGAACCTCTCCATAGAAAATGCCTGATACGTTTCTCTATCAAAGAGAGGACGCCCTTAGGCAAAATAAAGATACCAGCCCAATAAATATGTAAAGAAGATAAGACAAAGCGAATAAGCTGGCACCGACCTGCCATTGAAAGAACAGTACTAGCCCACGTACTCAATCAACCATCAATCGTATCAATCAAAAGGGTAATAATAAATAATGCTACTATTATTATTATTAGTAATACTATCGATAATAATAATATAATATTAATATTAATAATTAATATTAAACATCTCTTGAATTTATTAATTCGATTCGGGCTTAGAAATTATTAGATTTCATGAATACATTTATGATCTCATTAATGAATTTAATTGGATTGAAAATGCATTATTAATATCATTAATAGTAAATGACTACTGAAAATAACTGACAAAAATGATTTGGGCTAGGACTTGTGATACGTCGAAATAAATATTTAAGATTCTCTAAATGGAATTAAATAACATGAAATGCATTATAATATTATTATAATTAATAATATTACATTATAAAAATGGCAGGTATTACATCCTACCCCTCTTAGAAAAATTTTTGTCCTCGAAAATAAATGATATACCTCGATTGAATAAATTCGGATAACGAGCTTGAAGTTCTTCCTCGCGCTCCCAAGTTGCTTCATCTTTACTGTGCTTACGCCATTGGATCTTGACAAACACTTTCTCTTTGTTCCTCAACTGCCGGACTGATCGGTCAAGAATCAGTTCTGGTTGTTCTTCATAGGTAAGATCTTTGTTCATCTCCACGGCGGTATAGTTGATGCCGTGGCTGGGATCGTGCACATACTTTCTCAACAACGATACGTGGAAAACGTTGTGCAGAGTCGAAAGTTCTGGGGGTAAAGCCAAGCGGTAAGCTAATTCTCCAATCCGTTCGAGAATTTCGAACGGTCCAATATATCTCGGTCTCAACTTGCTTCTTGGACCAAAACGAATAATTCCCTTGGTAGGAGATACCTTTAGGAATACCTTATCGCCAACACCAAATTCAAGATCATTCCTACGCTTGTCGGCGTAAGACTTCTGGCGATCCTGTGCTATCTTGATCCTTTCACAAATCTTATCTACCACACCAACCGTCTGTTCGATCATCTCGGGACCCAAAATTCTCCTTTCACCTACCTCATCCCAATACAGTGGTGATCGACACTTCCTACCGTATAAGGCTTCATACGGTGCCATACTGATCGTCGACTGGTAACTATTGTTGTAAGCAAATTCTACCAAAGGCAACACGTTCCCAATTATTTCCCATGTCTAACACACATGCTCGTAACATATCTTCAAGGATCTGGATGGTCCTCTCGGACTGACCATCAGTCTGAGGATGATAGGCCGTACTAAAATTTAACTGCGTTTCCAAGACTTCTTGCAAACTCTCCCAAAAACGCGATGTGAAACGAGTATCCATGTCGGATACTATAGAGATTGGCACTCCATGCAACTTAATAATCTCCCTGATATAAAGTTGAGCATACCGATCCATTCGAAAGTTCATCTTAACTGGGATAAAATGAGCTGACTTTGTGAGTCGATCGACAACAACCCAAAAAGCGTGGTTTCCTCTTTCTGTTTGAGGTAAACCTACCACAAAGTCGTGTTCCCATTTCCATTCTGGAATATGAAGTGATTTAAGTAATCCAAAGGGGCGTTGGTGTTCTGCCTTCACTTGCTGACAAACTATACACCTTCTGACAAAGTTTGCCACATCTCTTTTCAAACCTTCCCACCAATATGTCCCCTTAAGATCTTGATACATCTTTGTACTCCTAGGGTATGCTGTATACGGGGTATTATGTGCCTCCTTTAATATCGCTTCTATCAACTTAACAACATTGGGCACACAAATTCTCCCTTCATAATATATCTTGCCATCATCGGACACGCTGAAACCCTTATCCTCACCTGAAAGAGTACGTTCTCTCATCTTGACTAAGAAGTCGTCCTGTCCCTGACCTTCTTTGATTTGTTCCCTCAAGGTTGGTTATACCACCAAACTAGCCAATAATGACTCAGCTGGACCCGATGGTGTAGCCACCTCAAGGTTCATCCTTGCAAATTCCTTGACCAAGCGTTCCTCCTTGGTCAACAAACAAGTCAGGTCTCCTCTCGCCTTACGGCTCAGTGCATCCGCAACTACGTTTACTCTACCAGGGTAGTAATGAATTGTACAATCGTAGTCTTTGACCAACTCTAGCCATCTGCGCTGCCTCATATTTAACTCTTTTTGTGTGAAAATATATTTCAGACTTTTGTGGTCTGTATAAATTTCACACTTACCTCCATAAAGGTAATGTCTCCAAATCTTCAAGGCGTGAACTACGCTGCTAATTCCAAATCATGAGTAGGGTAGTTCAGCTCGTGCGGTTTCAACTGTCTCGAAGCATAGGCAACTACTTTGCCCTCTTGCATTAATACACATCCCAAGCCTTGCTTGGATGCATCACTGTAGATGACAAATTCTTTCGTCGGATCGGGAATCGTCAAAACTGGTGCATCAGTCAATCTCCACTTAAGTTCTTGGAAACTCTTTTTACATTTTACATTCCATAAGAAAACTTCTCCCTTTCTAGTCAACTTAGTCATCGGTGCAGCTATCTTCGAAAATCCCTCGATAAATCTCCGATAATAACCGGCTAATCCCAAGAAGCTACGAACTTTATTCGCATTACTCGGTACTTTCCAATCATTGACTGCTTCTACCTTAACCGGGTTAACCTCAATTCCTTTAGAAGTGACCACATGTCTCAAAAATGCAACTCGGTTAAGCCAAAATTCACACTTGTTGAACTTCGCATATAACTTCTCCTTGCACAGTATGCCCAATACTTTTCTAAGATGCTGCTCATGTTCAACCTTAGTCTTTGAATGTAATATCCGACTGTAACTTTTCATTTTTTTTTTCCTGTCGTTGTATTATTCGGATAATCTGATTATCAGAAATCGTTGCATTTAGTTTTATGTTGAGGTATTATAGATTTGAATATCATATCGTTGTTATTTCATATGTGATGATTCGATGTTATTAGAGTGTTGCATTTTCGAATTTTTGTTAATGTAGCGTACGCTACACAGTACTATTAACGTACGCTAAACATGTGACTTAGCGTGCGTAAGGTTTCCTCTGTTGCGTACGCTAAGAGGGAATCTGGCAGCAGTTGACTTCAGCACGTGAACCCTTTTAACCGTTAGCATGCATGAGATCTCAATCTGAGCTGGCGTGTCGGTGAGAATCTACTTTTATTAGCATGCGTAACCCATTTCTCGTTAGCGTGCGCTAACGGCCTGCGATAATTCAAGACAGTAGCCACTGTAAGCCGCTTACGTACGTAATATCAACCGGATAGCGTACGTAAGGACATTAGCGTACGCTAAACTGTCCTGATAGCGTGCGCTAAGTCTGCACAGTCTATTTATAGGACCAGCCTGTTTTTCATTTCTTCACGACCCAAACCGAATTTCTCTCTTCACATATCATCCCTCTGCACTCTAAAAACGATATAAACCTTCACCAACTTGTTTCTAAGCCTTGAATCTCGGAGTGGAGCTCATTTTCTTGGAGATTTGGAGTTGTCTTTAAGCTTGGAATATATTCGCTCATAGCATTGAAGTTATTCTTCATTTCTGGAGGTTGGTGTGTTTTCTTCTCTGCATTATTTTCTTATGTTGATTATTAATGTCGAAATATACTGCACCTAGAGTAGATTAAGCAAGTAAAACATGGTTATAATTAAACTCTTTAAGTACTTTTAATGAATATGTTAAATAAGGGTTTGAGATGGAGGTGTTCTTGATGATATAGTGATTTTAATCATGTTGTAATTGTCATCACTCACCTTCTGGACGAATTTAGCTCAGTAGGACTTTGATGGATCGGTTAGCTTCTTCATAACTGGATTTAATCAAGAACTTAATATCATAAAGTGATTAAACACCATTTTAGGTATTTATTTACCTTGAGAAGAACTTGATGATGTTAAATATGAGATTAGATGATCTAGTTCAGAAACCTTAGAAGCTTTAACAAAGCAAATCTGTTCAGTTGCACAAGTCCTTGAAGATTGATAAAGGTCTTGATAATTACAACAATAACTTTTCATGAATCTATTGTGTTGAGAACTTAGAATGTTTGATCATCATACTAGATTAATGGTGAATTCACCATCATGTTAATGAATCTTCCAGCCTTGTGAACAAAGACTTTGATAACCCTCATGGGTATGGTGTAATCTCAGAACTTATGAACTTGTTGATTAGCTTAAAGTCAATTTAGATGAGAGGAGAATAATCATAATGTGCAGATTTTACCTTTCAACCTTTTAATGTTTTGGAAAGTTTAATCATCATAAGGTGATCTTAACATCATAATTGGCTATTCAACATACCCTTGATAGAACTCTTGCTTATGATGAACCATGCGAACATTCGGTCAATATTGTAAACCGATCCTTATGGTTGTAATGATGATTAGAAGGACTCCTGGCATAAGACTTCAATAATTGGTAGTAACAAACTATTCTAAAGGATTGTAGGTTGACGTCTTACTAATCTTATATTGATAATTATACGAATATGTTTTGAGTAAAATGTATTTCGTTTAAGGTTGTTTGTTCGAGTAAAACTTGTCGAGGACCGTTCGTTCGTTCCGATAAGAAGAGGACTATTCTCGTCTCCGTATTAAGGCAAGTTATCTTGCTTGGTTATAATGATGATTAGATTCTTCTGATGGTTATATCTTTCATATGTATGAATTGTTCATGAAATGTTTGTCGTAATTTGATATTGTCCTTGACGTTATTCCGTTTTCTTCATGGGTTGCATTCCCAAGTACGTCGTTTTGAATCATTGATCTCGTTGGCCTTATTTTCACTTCGGTGAGTTTTTCCTGATCCTTAATCGGATATGTGATTTGTTGAATTTGTTGTCATGTTGTATCGTGACATATCCGGAATCATATCTGCGTTCCGATTGGTTATTGTGTAGGATTTTTAGCCAGGCACATATAGTCATTGGCGGATATTATTCCGCATTGGACTGTGCACACGGGACGTAGTTTCGTGAGGCTAATTAGGTACATTGTCCTACGTATATTCTGGATTCCATATACGGGGCGGACATGTGCACGGACACATTTCCGGATCGGGCGTACTGTGATGTCCATCTTTGAGCCATACCGTAAATCGTCCATAGTATTGGATGCTTGTGACTGTTCGTTTCATACGCCCGAGGGGTATGATTGATAGTCGGAATGATTTCTTTGAAATCTATATATGTGAATTATATATGTCAGAAGAATTGGTTATCATGTATATCTGACCCTGTGTTGGGCGAAATACTTGTATTGTATTTTAGGTCGAGGCAAGGGCAAGGCACGGGAAGAGCATGTCGACGGCGAAGGATTCGGATGATACTAGTTCGGGGGCCCCTCATCTTTGTTGTCCGGTTATGTTAAACCGTGTTGTGTTATTTCCTGTTTCATTTAAATTGCTATTTGGTTGTATTTGGCATTTGAAGTATTTTCCATCTCCATATGGTTTATACTTGTCTTTGGATCCTGTGTATTGTAAGGCCGTTGGCCATATTTTGATAAACTCCTAAACGGAGTAATGACTATTCATTGTGGTTCGGTATCACAAATAATATTTATTTAATTCGTTTTGGATATCGCCTGGTGAGTCCCAGTGTGGGATTCACGGCACTGTAATAGCCACTTTGGGGTGTTACAGAAGATGGTATCAGAGAGAGTCGTTTTTTTTTATGAGTCATTGAGAAACGAACTAGTATCAAGAGACCTTCGTGTCACGTGTGACCTGTGCAAGCGCCTGACCCTACGAGCCAAATACGGTATGTACTTTATGAGCCATGGTTTAATTACTGGCATGATATTGATATCAGTATGGGTCTCCCTGTTGATCATGTTATTTCAAGAAATTGTGACAGGATTTATCTGATTGATAATCCGAGGTAAATGCTGAATTTATTGTACAATTGAAATTGTTCGACTTGACACCGATATGATATTCGGTGCGGCATTCGTGGTATCGATAACCATTTTCCATTTAATATGTGATTCCTTGTTGCTATTAACTTAGCATAAATTTTGGTATCTTGAACTGTACTTATAGTTACCATTATGATTGATTCTTTCAGTATGGAAAGAAACCTGCGAGGTCGTGACAGAGGGGGACGGGGCCGCGGAAGGGGCCGAATCCCAATACCTCGAGCCAACAGACGCGCGAATGCGGATCAGAGTTCCGCAGACAGTGGTTCACCTTCTAGGGAACAATCGCACCACAGTGGGCGCGGGGATGCGCGTGTCGATCCTTACGTCGTAATGCAGGGCATGATGACGCAGATGACCCAGATGGGTCAACTAATGGAAGCTATGCAGAGGGCCGCTACTGGCCAGCAGCAAGGGGCTCATCCTCCTCCTGTGATTGGCGGACCCGTGAGTCGGATTATCAGCAACATCTCTCGCCAGCGACCACCGACTTTTGAAGGCTCCTCTGAGCCTGCTGACATTGTGCATTGGATCGAGCATTTTGAGAAACTTTTCGGATGGTGGGTGCCGGAAGAGAATCGCGTCTCGGTAGCCGCGTATTATCTTAGCAAAGGCGCTCATACTGGTGGCTTTCGAAGGCCGGTGATGGTGTTTACACTTGGGAGGAATTTAAAACCTCATGCTAGCCGTTACTATCCGTGGCCACTCCGTGAGGCCAAACTGGAACTTTTGAACCCCGACCCGTCTGAAGACGATGATGTATTATCTGTTGCTGAGAAATTCCAGGCACTCCTTCCTTTTGCCACGACAATTATCCGAACAGAGGCCGATAAGATCAAATACTTTCTCAAGAGGCTTAAACCCCGAATGGGAATGCAGCTGTTGAATCACCACTGTACTACCTTACCAGAGTTCATCGAGAAGGCTCTGGAATACGAACTCACCGCGAAAGAGATTTCCAAGAAACAACCCCAGTCCAACAACAAAAGGTCCAAGAACCAGAACCAGACTAAGAGGAATCGGGGGACATTCAGGAAGCCCCAGTCATTGCCAAACCCTTCTGATCGACCACCCATGGCGTCAAAGCCCGCCGGATCGCACTCTCGAGCGGTTCCCTCTTCCGCGGTGTGCCACAACTGTGGGGGCCAGGGGCATATCAACTTCAATTGCCTAAAGCCTGCCATCACATGCCATACTTGTGGGAAGAATGGTCACCGTGCTCGTTTTTGCAGGAGTGGGCCCGGACATGATCAAGTGGCGTCTCATGCTCCAGTTCAATCTTCTGTTCAAAACCGGACGCCTCCGTCCGCTTCCTATCAGACCACCGGAGCGAATAGGGGAATGGGCCATGGAAATCAAAGTGGTACACCTGGTGCCGGTACTGCGAAACCCAGAATTTACGAGATGAAGAAAGCTGATGATCCCGAGGCCAGCATGATTTCAGGTATACTCGAGATCCACTCCCAGCCTGTATGTGTTCTTTTTGATACCGGTGCTTCACACTCCTTTATATCTTCTTCTTGTTTAAGTCGTTTGCCTCTAGACCATGTTATCAATTGTGAGCCCTACGTGATTGGCCTACCTGATGGTAGGAGAATTATTGGAAATCGTGAAGTCCAGGACTGTCCGATTCGTTTGAACGACCGTGAGTGGTTGTCAAATCTGATTGTAGTCGATCTACCTAAGGATGATATAATCTTGGGTATCGATTGGATGGATCGTCATGATGCAATACTCAGTGTCCGCAAGCGGATGGTTACCGTCACTTCTGATGATGGATTCGAGTGTATTTTTCGAGGTGATAATCCCAGTCGTTCTGGGAGAGTCATCAGTGCTATGAAAGCAGTGAAACTGCTTAATCAAGGGTGTATTGGTTATTGGTGCTACATGACCAAATCAATCGATCGACCAGTTGAATTGGCCGACATTCCGGTAGTCCGAGATTACCCCGATGTATTTCCAGACGAGTTACCAGGCTTACCTCCTCATAGTGACGTGGAGTTTATTATTGAGTTAGAACCAGGTACGTCCCCGCTCTCAAAAGCACCGTACCGTATGGCTCTAACTGAGATGCAAGAATTGAAGAACCAGCTGGAGGAGTTGACTGACAAAGGCTATATTCGACCTAGTGCGTCCCCTTGGGGAGCACCAGTGTTATTCGTACGGAAGAAAGATGGATCTTTACGCTTATGTATTGATTACCGTGAGCTGAACAGGGTAACCATCAAGAACAAGTATCCCTTGCCTCGTATTGATGATTTACTGGACCAACTTCAGGGAGCTGCCGTGTTTTCTAAAATCGACTTGAGATCTGGTTATCATCAGTTGAGGATTCGAGAGTCTGACATTTCGAAGACAGCATTCCGTACTCGCTATGGGCATTATGAGTTCGTGGTGATGCCATTTGGACTGACTAATGCACCAGCAGTATTCATGGAGTTGATGAATCGAGTTTTTATTAACTATCTGGATCGCTTTGTAGTCGTTTTCATTGACGACATTCTGATTTACTCTCGCGACCACGAGGAGCACGAGAGTCACCTCCACCAAGTTCTCGATACTTTGAGGCGAGAACAACTTTATGGGAAATTTTCTAAGTGTGAGTTACGGATGCACGAGGTTGTCTTTCTCGGGCATGTGATATCACCAAGGGGTGAGAGTGGACCCAAAAGACGGAAGCCATTCGAGATTGGCTACCACCGAAGAACGTGAAGGAAGTTCGTAGTTTCCTCGGCCTAGCTGGTTACTACCGAAGATTCGTGGAGGGTTTCTATAAAATTTCGAAACAGATGACTAACTTATCATGGAAGGACAAGAAGTATTTGTGGACGAAGCATGTCGGCAAAGTTTTGAAGAGCTCAAGAGTCGATTGATTTCGCACTGTTTTGGTCTTACCAAAGGGAACGGAAGGATTTGTGGTGTATAGTGACGCGTCGAGACGAGTGCAGGATGTGTACTAATGCAGGAAGGGAAAGTAATCGCCTATGCATCGAGACAATTGCGACCCTATGAAGTTAACTATCCGACCCACGACTTGGAGTTAGCAGCCGTGGTGTTTGCTTTGAAAATCTGGCGTCACTATCTTTATGGAGTTACCTGCCAAATCTTTACGGACCACAAGAGCCTAAAGTACATTTTTACTCAGAAGGAGTTGAATATGAGACAGAGAAGGTGGCTAGAATTAATCAAGGACTATGATATCGAGATCCTTTATCATCCGGGTAAAGCAAATGTGGTTGCCGATGCATTGAGCCGTAAAACCGTGCAAGAGCAGATGCTGAGCCGTTTGACAGCACAGAGAGAGTTGCAGTTGGACCTTATGAGGTCAGAAATTGAAGTTTGGTTACAGCGTGTTCAGGGACAACTTTGCACCCTTGAGATTTCTTCGTCTCTTGATGATATGATCAAATCAAAGCAAGTTACGGACCCATTCTTATCTCGAGTTCGGGATGAAGTAAACCAAGGGAAAGCCCCTGGATTCGTGATCCACAAGGATGGATTGATACGTTTTAGAAATCGAGTTTGTGTACCCGCTGACGAAGAGTTGAGGAACTCTATCATGAGAGAAGACCATGCTACCCCGTACTCTATTCACCCGAGCTCTAGCAAGATGTATAAGGATTTGAAACAGAATTATTGGTGGGGGAATATGAAGCGTGAGGTTGCCGAATTCGTTTCGAGGTGTTTGACCTGTCAGCAGGTTAAGATTGAGCACCAGCGACCTGCAGGAATGCTGAAACCGCTCCCGATTCCTGAGTGGAAATGGGAAGACATATCTATGGATTTTATCACTAGCTTGCCGACGAGTCGTCGAGGAATGAATACGATTTGGGTGATTGTGGACCGTCTGACCAAATCAGCCCACTTCTTGGAAATTAAGGACACATGGGGCCCCGAGAGATTGGCCCAGCTGTTTATTAAGGAAGTTGTGAGACTACACGGTACCCCCAAGAGCATTGTATCAGACCGTGACAGGCGATTTGTGTCACACTTCTAGAGGGCAGTTCATCGTGCGATGGGCACACAGTTGAATTTCAGTACGGCTTTTCATCCACAGACCGATGGTCAGTCGGAAAGAACGATCCAGACTCTAGAAGATATGTTGAGAGCATGTGCTCTTGATTGGAAGAACGATTGGGAAGCCCAGCTGCCTTTGGTGGAATTCACGTATAATAATAGTTGGCACGCTTCGATTCAGATGGCACCGTATGAGGCATTGTATGGCCGTCGCTGTAGGTCCCCCTTGTGTTGGGACGAATCGCCGAATCTCTGGGTACGGAACCCGATATGTTGTTAGCCGCCCGTGAGAAGATCACTTTGATTAAGAGTCGGTTGTTAACGGCTCAAAGTCGGCGAAGTCTTATGCGACCATCGTCGACGACCGCTTGAGTTCGAGGTTGGTGACCATGTGTTAATGAAGGTGTCTCCTACTCGAGGTGTTTTTCGTTTCGGGAAGAGGGGCAAGCTGAGCCCAAGGTATATTGGGCCGTTTGAAGTTCTGGAGCGTGTAGGTGATCTGGCCTATCGACTAGCCTTGCCACCGACCTTGAGTAAGATTCACAACGTGTTTCATGTCTCCCAGCTGAGGAAATATGTTGCTGATCCGAGCCACGTTCTTCAATTCGAAGATATTGATTTAGCAGAGGATCATTCGTACGAGGAGCGTCCTGTACGGATACTCGAGAGGAGGATCAAGCAGTTGCGGAACAAGACGATTCCCCTACTGAAAGTTCAGTGGTCACGACACGGAGTCGAGGAGGCTTCGTGGGAGACCGAGGCTAGTATGCGAGCGAGATACCCCGAGTTATTTACCCCTTAGTTTCGGGGACGAAACTCTTTTTAAGGGAGGGAGTATGTAATATCCGACTGTAACTTTTCATTTTTTTTTCCTGTCGTTGTATTATTCGGATAATCTGATTATCAGAAATCGTTGCATTTAGTTTTATGTTGAGGTATTATAGATTTGAATATCATATCGTTGTTATTTCATATGTGATGATTCGATGTTATTAGAGTGTTGCATTTTCGAATTTTTGTTAATGTAGCGTACGCTACACAGTACTATTAACGTACGCTAAACATGTGACTTAGCGTGCGTAAGGTTTCCTCTGTTGCGTACGCTAAGAGGGAATCGCGTGATTGACTTCAGCACGTGAACCCTTTTAACCGTTAGCATGCATGAGATCTCAATCTGAGCTGGCGTGTCGGTGAGAATCTACTTTTATTAGCGTGCGTAACCCATTTCTCGTTAGCGTGCGCTAACGGCCTGCGATAATTCAAGACAGTAGCCACTGTAAGCCGCTTACGTACGTAATATCAACCGGATAGCGTACGTAAGGGCATTAGCGTACGCTAAACTGTCCTGATAGCGTGCGCTAAGTCTGCACAGTCTATTTATAGGACCAGCCTGTTTTTCATTTCTTCACGACCCAAACCGAATTTCTCTCTTCACATATCATCCCTCTGCACTCTAAAAACGATATAAACCTTCACCAACTTGTTTCTAAGCCTTGAATCTCGGAGTGGAGCTCATTTTCTTGGAGATTTGGAGTTGTCTTTAAGCTTGGAATATATTCGCTCATAGCATTGAAGTTATTCTTCATTTCTGGAGGTTGGTGTGTTTTCTTCTCTGCATTATTTTCTTATGTTGATTATTAATGTCGAAATATACTTCACCTAGAGTAGATTAAGCAAGTAAAACATGGTTATAATTAAACTCTTTAAGTACTTTTAATGAATATGTTAAATAAGGGTTTGAGATGGAGGTGTTCTTGATGATATAGTGATTTTAATCATGTTGTAATTGTCATCACTCACCTTCTGGACGAATTTAGCTCAGTAGGACTTTGATGGATCGGTTAGCTTCTTCATAACTGGATTTAATCAAGAACTTAATATCATAAAGTGATTAAACACCATTTTAGGTATTTATTTACCTTGAGAAGAACTTGATGATGTTAAATATGAGATTAGATGATCTAGTTCAGAAACCTTAGAAGCTTTAACAAAGCAAATCTGTTCAGTTGCACAAGTCCTTGAAGATTGATAAAGGTCTTGATAATTACAACAATAACTTTTCATGAATCTATTGTGTTGAGAACTTAGAATGTTTGATCATCATACTAGATTAATGGTGAATTCACCATCATGTTAATGAATCTTCCAGCCTTGTGAACAAAGACTTTGATAACCCTCATGGGTATGGTGTAATCTCAGAACTTATGAACTTGTTGATTAGCTTAAAGTCAATTTAGATGAGAGGAGAATAATCATAATGTGCAGATTTTACCTTTCAACCTTTTAATGTTTTGGAAAGTTTAATCATCATAAGGTGATCTTAACATCATAATTGGCTATTCAACATACCCTTGATAGAACTCTTGCTTATGATGAACCATGCGAACATTCGGCCAATATTGTAAACCGATCCTTATGGTTGTAATGATGATTAGAAGGACTCCTGGCATAAGACTTCAATAATTGGTAGTAACAAACTATTCTAAAGGATTGTAGGTTGACGTCTTACTAATCTTATATTGATAATTATACGAATATGTTTTGAGTAAAATGTATTTCGTTTAAGGTTGTTTGTTCGAGTAAAACTTGTTGAGGACCGTTCGTTCGTTCCGATAAGAAGAGGACTATTCTCGTCTCCGTATTAAGGCAAGTTATCTTGCTTGGTTATAATGATGATTAGATTCTTCTGATGGTTATATCTTTCATATGTATGAATTGTTCATGAAATGTTTGTCGTAATTTGATATTGTCCTTGACGTTATTCCGTTTTCTTCATGGGTTGCATTCCCAAGTACGTCGTTTTGAATCATTGATCTCGTTGGCCTTATTTTCACTTCGGTGAGTTTTTCCTGATCCTTAATCGGATATGTGATTTGTTGAATTCGTTGTCATGTTGTATCGTGACATATCCGGAATCATATCTGCGTTCCGATTGGTTATTGTGTAGGATTTTTAGCCAGGCACATATAGTCATTGGCGGATATTATTCCGCATTGGACTGTGCACACGGGACGTAGTTTCGTGAGGCTAATTAGGTACATTGTCCTACGTATATTCTGGATTCCATATACGGGGCGGACATGTGCACGGACACATTTCCGGATCGGGCGTACTGTGATGTCCATCTTTGAGCCATACCGTAAATCGTCCATAGTATTGGATGCTTGTGACTGATCGTTTCATACGCCCGAGGGGTATGATTGATAGTCGGAATGATTTCTTTGAAATCTATATATGTGAATTATATATGTCAGAAGAATTGGTTATCATGTATATCTGACCCTGTGTTGGGCGAAATACTTGTATTGTATTTTAGGTCGACGCAAGGGCAAGGCACGGGAAGAGCATGTCGACGGCGAAGGATTCGGAGGATACTAGTTCGGGGGGCCCTCATCTTTGTTGTCCGGTTATGTTAAACCGTGTTGTGTTATTTCCTGTTTCATTTAAATTGCATTTGGTTGTATTTGGCATTTGAAGTATTTTCCATCTCCATATGGTTTATACTTGTCTTTGGATCCTGTGTATTGTAAGGCCGTTGGCCATATTTTGATAAACTCCTAAACGGAGTAATGACTATTCATTGTGGTTCGGTATCACAAATAATATTTATTTAATTCGTTTTGGATATCGCCTGGTGAGTCCCAGTGTGGGATTCACGGCACTGTAATAGCCGCTTTGGGGTGTTACATTGAATATACAAGTATGTCATCTATGAACACAATAACAAACTTATCCAAATAAGGTTGAAATACACGGTTCATGAGGTCCATGAATACCGCTGGCGCATTAGTCAAACCAAATGGCATCACTATAAATTCGTAGTGTCCATAACGAGTTCGAAATGCGGTCTTCGGGATATCATCACCCTTAATCCTCAGCTGGTGATATTCGGATCTCAAATATATCTTCGAGAATACTCTCGAGCCTCCAAGTTGGTCGAATAGGTCCTCTATTCTAGGAAGTGGATTTTTATTCTTTATCGTGAGTCGATTAAGTTCACGATAGTCTATGCACATCCTCAAACTTCCGTCTTTTCTTCACGAAGAGCACTAGCGCACCCCATGGCGAAACACTCGGTCGGATAAATCCAGAGTCGAGTAGTTTCTGGAGTTGTACTTTCAGCTCCTGTAATTCCTTATGCACCATCCTATAAGGAGCCTTCGATATTGGTGCTGCTCCTGGCACTAAATCAATCGAGAACTCAACTTGACGATTCGGTGGCACTCCTGGCAAGTCTTCGGGAAAGACATCTGGATACTCCTTCATGATAGGTACATCAGTTACCGTCTTCTCCGAAGTCGTTTTCCCCATCACATTCACCAAGAATCCTTGGCAACTATGGTTCTTCAACATCTTCACCGCTTTCATGGCTGAAATCACCTTCGGGGTACTAGAGTATCTTACTCCCTCGAATACGGACTTAACATCAACAGATGGGCATAAAGTTACTCTCCTTTCAGAGCATTCGACTACGTCTCTATGTTTGTCCAACCAATCCATACCCAGAATAACAACAAAATCATTGAGTTCCACTATGTGCAAGCTGGCTAAGAAGCTACGTTCATTAATCTCTATCTTCACCTCATTAGTTATCGAGTCTACACACACTACTCCCCCTGTCACTGCTAATAATCTCTATAATAGGAATAGGGTGTTGCGGCTCAATCCACGAAGTGACTTCATCTTCAGACTCGATATCTGCCATCAAAACATCCTTCATATTTTCGGCGAGATCCATTTTTGAGCTTTCATTGGGAACTTCTTCCGGATCTTCCTCTGGATCTTCTTCGGTATCCTCCTCTGAGTCTTCCTCGTCCGTAGAGTCGGCATCCCAATTTGCAGTTGGAATCTCCTCTCGAGCATACAAATACAGTAGGCGTCCAGCGACAAATTGGAAATCATCCGTGGCCTCTCACTCTTCTAGCGATCTCTTGATGGCCTTTTTCCAAAGCCGGAAGATGCAACAACTCCGGTCTTCGGATAACTTCTCCATCAGGTGCTTTAACTGTCGCGTGAGGGAACCTCGTTTCCCATATTGCACCCACTTGCTCAGCCTATTAATGACGTAGTGTGGTGCATTTTCTGGTAGACTAGGGTCGTCCCACCAGTCCTTACGCGCTAGGAGACGCGAGTCAAAAGTAACTGGGACCTTCTTACATGGAGTCATTCTAGGTTTGGCCATACTAGCCGTGGAGTATGACACGTCCGCGGCTGCATGTGCGGCCGCAACATGTTCGGCAGGACTCGACCGTGTCGCTTGGCACGGTCGGGTTGGTCGGACAGCGAGATTTCACTATCCGGAAGAGTGTGACACGGCCGTGTCGCCTGACACGGTCGGGTTGGTCGGTCAGCGAGATTTAACTATCCGGAAGAGTGTGACACGACCGTGTCGCCTGACACGGTCGGGTTCGGCTGGCAGTTGATATCGATCTTCCGGCACAGTATGACACGGGTCGTGTCATATGACACGGCCGAGACCGAGACTCCACGTCTTATGTACGTTTTCTCGCCTAAATACGTAGTGATCTGTGCATGGCGTGTTGTAAGGTCATTTATGTCGATCCTTACTTCGTCTTCTTCATTCGTATTAATTGACTCCGTATCATCTCCTCCTCCTTTAAAAGGAATTGTTCTCAATTCCGAAATTCCGTCATCATCGATGTAAGGCGAAAGGTCCCCAACATTAAAGGTTGCATGAACCCCATAATCTCCCGGAAGTTCTAATTTGTATGTGTTGTGGTTTACCTTTGCGATTACTTTAAACGGTCCCTCCGCTCGCGGCATTAATTTTTTCTTACGATTACTTGGAAATCGCTCTTTCCTCAAATGCATCCAAACCAAATCACCAACTTCGAATAATTTCGACCTTCTTTGCCTGTTCGACTTTCTTTTGTAAGCCTCGTTTATTTCCTTGATTCGATTACGTACTTGCTCCTGTAATTTCATCATTGATTTCAGTTTTGATTCCGCATCCTTGTGCACCAACTCGTCACTTGGCAATGGAATTAGATCTAACGGCATGTACGGATTTAGTCCGTAAACTACTTCAAACGGAGAGTGTGCCGTGGCATGAGTAGGAGAACGATTATAAGCGAACTCCACATGTGCAAGTTTCAAGTCCCAATCTTTTTGTGTCTTGCTCACATGACCACGTAGTAAAGTGCCCAAAGTTCGATTGGTTACCTCGGTTTGACCGTCCGTTTGTGGATGATGTGATGTGCTAAATAGTAGTTTGGTTCCCACCTTTCGCCACAAGGTGTTCCAAAAATAACTAAGGAATTTTGAGTCCCGATCCGAAACAATCATTTTTGGAACCCCATGCAATCGTACGATTTCTCGGAAATACAAATCGGCGATGTTACTCGCGTCGTCCGTCTTGTGGCAAGCCACAAAGTGAGCCATCTTTGAAAATTGGTCTACAACAACCATAATCTCATCTCTCCCTCGTTGAGTACGAGGCAAAGCAACAATGAAATCCATTGAGACATCATTCCACGGCCTTTCCGGAATCAGCAAAGGCATGTATACTCCCGGTTTGAACGAACTCTTTGCAATATGGCATGTTACACACTTATTAATTATGTCGTGTACATCCCCTTGCATCTTCGGCCAATGAAAATGCTCTTTAAGTACCTCCAACGTTTTAGCCGAACCAAAATGGCCAGCCAAGCCTCCACCGTGAGCTTCCCAAACTAACAATTCCCGAATTGCGTGTTTGGGTAAACAAAGGCGATTTCCTTTGAAAAGGAATCCTTCTTGCAACGTAAACTCTCCAAATGGACCAGATTTACACCAAATGAAAATCTCACCAAAATCTATATCCCCATCATAACACTCCTTCAATGTTTCGAACCCAAGCAAACGAATATCAAGAGTATATAGCAAGGCATAACGTCTAGACAATGCATCCGCCACAACGTTTCTCTTGCCATCCTTGTACTTTGATGAAAAGTGGAACGATTGCAAGAATTCCAGCCATTTAGCATGTCTCGGACTCAACTTTTGTTGACCGTTAATATATTTTAAAGACTCATGATCCGAATGTAGGATGAAATGTTTCGGCCGAAGGTAATGGCTCCAATGATCAAGAGCTCTCACAATGGCATATAACTCCTTGTCATAATTACAAAAGTTGAGTCGAGCCCCACCTAATTTCTCCGAGAAATATGCAATTGGTCGTCTCCCTTGGACGAGGACCGCCCCAATACCCACTCCACTTGCATCACATTCTACCTCGAATGGTTGTGAAAAGTCGGGTAACGCCAAGATAGGTGCCTCACACATTTTCGCCTTCAATTTTTCAAACGCCCCATGGGTAGCCCCGTTCCACACAAATGGTCCTTTTTTCAAGCATTCCGTTATCGGACTAAAAATGGTACTAAAGTCTCGTATGAACCTCCGATAAAATGAAGCAAGTCCGTGAAAGGATCGGACTTCCGTGATGGTTTTGGGAGTAGGCCAAGATTTAATCGCCTCGATCTTGGCTTGATCAACCGACACTCCTTCTTTAGAAACGATGTAGCCAAGAAAGGTTACACTCTCGACTAGAAACGAACACTTCTCCTTTTTCCCATAAAGTTTTTGACCCCTAAGGATCTCGAAGACTTTCCTCAAGTACCCGGTATGCTCTTGCAATGATCGACTATAAATCAAGATGTCGTCCAAGTATACGACGATGAACTTTCCCAAAAACGGCTTAAGTACCTCATTCATTAATCGCATGAAAGCACTTGGTGCATTTGTAAGGCCAAAGGGCATGACGAGCCATTCATATAATCTATGTTTTGTTTTGAAAGCTGTCTTCCATTCGTCCCCTTCCCGACGACAAACTTTCCCAAAAACGGCTTAAGTACCTCATTCATTAATCGCATGAAAGCACTTGGTGCATTTGTAAGGCCAAAGGGCATGACGAGCCATTCATATAATCCATGTTTTGTTTTGAAAGCCGTCTTCCATTCATCCCCTTCCCGCATGCGAATTTGATGATAGACGCTTCTCAAATCAACTTTCGAAAAAATCACCGAACCATGCAACTCGTCCAACACATCATCAAGTCTCGGAAATGGGAATAGATATTTGATGGTTATGTTGTTCACGGCTCTACTACCTATACAGATCCGCCATGATCCATCTTTCTTTGGAACAAGTAAAACCGGAACCGCACAAGGGCTCAAGCTTTCTCGAACGTACCCGCCATTCATTAGCTCCTCGATTTGTTTTTGCAACTACTTTGTCTCCTCGGGGTTACATCGATAGGCGGCCTTG
Organism: Orobanche coerulescens; assembly: GCA_033398695.1. Classification (NCBI taxonomy): domain Eukaryota; kingdom Viridiplantae; phylum Streptophyta; class Magnoliopsida; order Lamiales; family Orobanchaceae; genus Orobanche; species Orobanche coerulescens. The sequence continues at coordinate 78,301,039 of CM065818.1, read as the reverse complement.
TTAGGGAGTGATGCACCCGGTACAAGGTCGACTTGGTGTCAATCCCACGTAAGGGTGGCAAACCCGGCGGTAAGTCTTCCGGGAACACATTCGCAAATTCTCGTAGCAAGGTATCGATATCTCTCTTGCCTTGCACAATCATGTCAACATCTCGTGTTTCTTTAATCATCAACAAATACACACGCTTGCCATCGTCAATAGCGTGTCTCACCTCTTTCTAACTAGCAAACATAGTAAGCTTCGGTTTTTCCGTTTGATTAGAACTCATCAAACGAATAGCTTGGGGTACCATCGGTTTGAGCACAATCTTCTTGCCTTTATCCCGTAATTCATATTCGTTACTTCTTCCTCGATGAAAAACGTCTCTATCAAATAGCCATGGCCATCCCAAAAGTATGTGGCATGGATCCATCGGGAGTACATCACATAGTACGTTGTCACCATACGAGCCCATAGTTAATCCGATCCGTACTTATTTCGAAACTTTCACCTTACTTGATACGGGTTGACAAGTCCAAGGGAAGAAGTCGAGGTGATAATCGACGTAAACAACCGTGCAACTTACTTGGGCGCGAAAATGGAGACGAGGCACGGAGTTACCTTAATAACCGGACTTGGAGTAACTTAAACACTAGGTAACTTACAACTTGGGGAAAGGGGCCCAAGTGGTAAAAAAGTACTTCAGCGTGCAGCAGGATTCTTGGCAACATGTTGTATGAAAAAGCGGATATCAACTTTCAACTTGGAGACAAGGCCCAGCTTTTACTTTTGTCAGCAAGTGTCATGAGGAACCATTTTATTATGTTTTATTATTTTAAGACCAGCTTGTAATAGTTAAGATTATCTTGTCGGGATTCTGTCAGGCTGTTTTTGCCTATCAATAGGGCGATGAAGTTGTAATGAAACATTATTGAATGTTGAAGAAATAAGATTACAGTCTGTGTTTTCTTGGTGGATGTTTTTCATCAAAACTTTGATTATTATTCGAAGCATTTTCGAATCTTAATCCGGTTGATTCTCAATAAGCCTTGAGAAGAAATCACTTTATCGAATTATAGGTCTAATTCGATAAAACATCTGTTTCTGTCCTGTTTCAATATTCTGGTTGTTTTCGATACAGTTTTATACTTGTTTGGTATTTCGCATCCAGTGTTGTTCGATCCTTTGAACTTGTTTCCTGTTTTCAATTCGCATCCGACCGAAACATGCTGTTTCGAGTGTCGCTGTTTGAAGGTGGCCTATATCATGTCCTTTACTTTTAGCCAATAATTGAGATATGGATTCGGGTTGGGTATCGTTTGTCGTTTGATTCGATCGATAAATTAAGGGCTCAATGGAGGTATTATATTATCCAATTGATTTCCTTATAATAATAAGATATTAAATTGAACCCTTATATTAAATTGTCTATTATGTATTTATAATACAGCTTGGGATTTCAATGGATCGATCGGCGGGAAGAGAATAAAAGCAATAGGAATCAATATTTGAGAAACAATAACACGAAATGGAAGTATGGAGACCCCAAAATGGTGGTTCCAAGCAATGATTACAAGGATTCGCCCGACAAAACACAATTCGAACAATGAGGAGATTAGAAATGACATGAACTCCAACGTCAACATCGACTAATGAATCAATTATAACAATCAAGATAATACTCTCGTCTCTATTCCCGAGTAAGGTTGAAACAATGAACAATATCGATACACAACTCGAAGTTATTCCGAACGGTGAACACGAATGAATGATTATAACGAGTGAAAAATTACATAGTGACAATTACCGAATGAAATTACTGAATGATAATGACTGAATTACGACCGGGTATTACACATTAAGACTACAACCATGTGTGTATCCTGTAATCTAAATGATATTTCTACTTTTAACCTCTTCTCTGACCTCAAATATTTTGAGTATGATATTGACAGAAGATAAAAGGCCGAAGAGTCATCTTCCAAGACTACAACACTGGCTACTGTATCTGAAAGGAGACAAAGCTCTGCACCTAACACATCCAAATCAGCACACAAGACTGCATACAGTGATGATGACATCCTGTCACAAGATGAAATGGCCCTACTCATGTACAATTTCAAAAAGTTCATCAAACAGTCTGGAAAGACTCCCTACAAGCCCAAGCCTTTTCACAAGGTAAGTTTTGAATCTCCTTCTTTTGGTGATTCTAACTTATGCTATAAATGTAGGAAAACCGGACATTATGCAAATAAGTGTCCAGATCTGAAAGTGCAAAAGTTGCTAGAAGCTGAGCAACAAGAAAAGGATGAAAGAAGACGTGTTTGGAAATACAAGCTCAAGGCCCTGATTGGCGAATCAGAATCCTCACTGGCATCGAACAAGATCAAGGAGTGCCTACAGGCAATCACTGACAGTGACTCCTCCGACGATGATACCGAGGATAAAGCATATATGTGCTTTATGGCTAAAGAAATACAGGATGATGAGGACAGCGATGATGAAGTAAGTTCAAACTCAACTATTCCTGTAAATGCATCGCATACCTTTAAAAATATGATGAATGAATTCAAAAATATTCAAAAGGCCTATGAGACTTTAAAATGAGAAAACATACAGCTCAAAATTTCAAACTTAGAGCTGAAAGATGAAAATGACTTGCTGAATAATAACTATGAAAATATGTCTATTGATTGTGAAACAGCAAAGTCACCTTCGAAAAACTCATGGGAAGCAATCATCAACTTGAGAAAGATCTAAATGAGGCTAAGTCTCATAATGAGATCAAGACAAATGAAATTGCTTTACTGGAAGCCAAAGTAAAAACTCTCGAGAAGCGAGAAGGAGAATTAGAGACTATCCTGAAATCATTCGAGAAATGTTCTAGACGGATGGAAGAAATTCAAAGCACTGGACAACATGCCCATGATAAACGTGGCTTAGGATATGAATCATTCTCCCATAAGAGAAAGACTAGTACGGTATTTTTCAGGGGTGTGGAACTTATTCCTGTACCTAAAGAGACCCCAAGTCCCACAAAGGTTACAGCTGCCGCTCATACAGCAAAGGCTGCGATTCCTCCACCAAATTCATATCACAGACAGTGGAAACCTCAGCCTCCTAGACCTGTAAGGCGTGATCAATAGCATGCTTCCCGAGCATATCAAAAGCGCCAACAGTCATTCAGAAAAAAGGCTGTATCTACGTAGAGTGAATAATTCCACTAGAAAGGGGGTTTAATAGTGGAGTTGATAGAGTTTGTATTTTCTTCAGAAATAATAAATGATAATACGAAAAATAAGAGACACAAATTTATAGAGGTTCATCAATGTGCTTACGTCCTCTCTCCGCTTCTTTTTCTATTAGCTCAAGAAAAACCACACACAACTTTGTCTCGTCTTCTATAGGTCCGAGCACAACGTTACACCGCTTATCTTCTATTGGTCCAAGCACAACCAATCACTCAGAGATATTTTTCGTTCTAGTATTCTATAGGAACTAGAAAATTCTTACTTACGATGTTTGTAGTTTAATCCTAATAATGCAAAATCAATAATCCTAATAACACCGGATTAAAGCTCTTTCAATCGTTTCTCTCAAGATTTGTGAAGGAGCGATGCAACACTCACAACAAATGAAGAAGATACGAAGTATATAAAATATTACAATATACGAACAACACACGTATCTTTCTTGTCACAACTTAAATGGAAGAAATATAGCAATTTAATCGGAGCTCAATGTAATGCAAGTTCGCTTGAGGTTGTGTTTTCATCCATACCAAATGTGATTGTATTTATACGCTTTTCAAGCCTTGGAGCCGTTATTGCACAGTGATATTAGCATGCGCTAATATTCGTTCTTAGCGTGCACTACTCTTGGTCAAATATGGCAGTAGTGTTTGTCAAAAGGCGTCCACCAACAGTAATTTTAAATCAAGCATCCGCTAGTATGTTCCTTAGCATGCGCTAGCTAGTCATTTAGATCCTTTTGTGACTGAGCTTGATTTACGCATTCTAGAAGGTTAATCCAATGGATCTTTGTACAACGATAGAATTTTCAATATTTAGTGTGCGCTAACTATAGTATTTAGCGTGTACTAAAGTTTTCCATGTAGCATGCGTTAAGCTTCATTGTAGTGTGCGCTAACCGTTGCTTCGTTTGAAGTCCAAAGCTCACTGTCTTGTATAGACTATCAGGTAGCATGAGCAAATAGTGTCTATAGAGTGCGTCACCATTTCCTCATATCATGCGTTAACTTAATGGTAGCATGCGTTAACTGTTGCTTCGTTTGAAGTCCAGATCTTACTAACCTTACTGCCTTGATTACACTCAGAACAGGTGGCGTGCGCTATTAGTATTAATAGCATGCACTAATCTTCACATGAGAGGGCAAATAGCGTGTGTTAGGCTGTTTCTGAATAGGTCCAAAACCTTGTGTAGCGTGCGCTACACTAAGAACATAGTGTGCGCTAATGTCTCTTGTTTTTGAAGCTTTTTGATTTATGAAGGAATGTTCGCTGTTTAGCAAGCCTTTTGATTTACTTTTTAAATGTTTTGATAAGATGCATCATCAAAATATATTTTGTCCAACAATCTTCACTTTCTTGATGATGACAAAATATTTAACAAGTTATACCTGCATAACATAGGAAATTTTTTTTCGAATCAAAGTTGTTGCTTTGTTCGATATTGTTAGTGATTCTTGAAACCAACTTGTCAAGAATAATATTTTAATGTTATAGATATTTCTCCCCCTTTTTGTCATAATAAAAAAGGTATACGAACATGTCTCCCCCTGAAATGGAGCTATCTTGATGTTTAATGAAATAAACAACTTATAGCTTTGAGCTTAAAATTTAAGCTATAAGCTAAAACTTAACAAGTGGAAAATAATTATCATATGGAACGAGGCATTCAATAAGTATGACTTAACAAAATTAGTGCGAGATTTTTATAGAACAACACAGTTCAACATAGGTGAAATATTCGAAGCATTCAACAAAAGATTAAAAACAACAAATCAAACATTAAAAAAAACCCAAAATGTCTTCAAAATACATTATCATATTTAACTAGAAATCAACAAAAGAGATTTTATGGGGCTTGGTCGGAATGAGAAGTGGGAAAATGGAATGATGGGTTAGAAAAGCGAATGAAGTCTTCCAAGAGAGATTTGACGGAGTGGATTTGTTGTGAAGCCTCTCGTACTTCGGATCGAAGAGCTCGAACGTCATCACGAATCCCAATTTGCATAGTTTCGAGGCTACGCATCCGAGCAATGAGTTCGTCTTCTTCATTTTCTTCAACACTCACTTTCCTCTTTCCCTTTGTTTTCGGATGGCGGACAAATGTTCCTGTTTGCAATTCCCTTATAGTTTCCGGCCCCCTTCGTGTGATACGCTCAGCCGGGGTCGGCACTCGAGTTCCTTTAGGGACGTCATCATCTTTCTTGAGGTACGAAAACAGAACCTATCCTCGGTTTATTGTCTGAACATAGTGCATCACTTTTAGCGTTGTCGGAGATTTCGTGTCCTTGAGACACTGAAATCGCAACTTCTTCCGATAAATCCACATTGTAATGTATCAAGAGAACAGTGAGAATCAAACCAAATGGCAAACCGGCCTTTCATGACCGAGAAACGTAGTGCTTGGAATGAAAAATGCGCCCTTTTGCTTTCATCCAACTAAGCACAATAGCAGCAAAATTCACTTTATCATCATTCAAAACTCGGTACACAACAAGATTGTCAATCCCAACTAGCTTGTATTGAGTATTAACTTTTGGCATCAAGCATTTCGTCAAGGCAACCAAAAAAAGATGGATATGAATTCCAAAGTCATTTATCTCAAAGACATCGTCGGTTATTTCGATAACCGCTTTCAAACTAAGAAATTCCTTAACTTCTAATTCATTCAAGTCAGATTCTTCATCATTAATCGACTTCCCGGAGCACACAAAACCATTAATCGACAATCCAAACAATTCATGCAATATATCCAATGAGATTTCACAAAAATACCACCAACTAGACTTTGAAGAATCAAAGATGTCGAACCCTCAATCTCTCCCACATGGAGATTTGCATAAAATTCTCTAACCAAATTTGGGTAAATCGCTTCTGTGCATTCAATGAAACGTTGAATTGCTAATTTAAAAAATTTTCATGGATTTCGACATTAGCCCGCTCCAAACTTCCAAATTTTAAGCAATAACAATCCGTGATGTTTTCTTGTGGAAGGATATCGGAGAATACCTTGAAATCCACGGACGAGATGAACCGGGTTGAATCGGACTCGGACTCTCTAGGACGTTTAGGACTCTTGCATTGCTTCTTTATGGGACTCTTGATCCACTTGCCATTGAAGAGAGTTTGACTAGGATGAATTTGCGAGTATGGCGGATAATTTTAGCTTTTTCCGATCGCAATCTGTTTAGGGTTTATGGAAGAAATGGAATGTGGATCGCCGTCTTTTGGATTTTAATTGAGCTACTAGCACGTTAGCGTGTGCTATATGAAGAATATCATATGTTATTGAAGAAAGGATAGGTCACTGGACTGTCCAGAACCTTCATGCGGTTTTGAAAAAAATTGATCAACGTACACTAAGAATTAAGTGGCGTGCGCTATTAGGTTCATATTGATTCTGGAGAGTTTAGTTAGCGCTCGTTAATGAAGGTGGCTAGCGTGCGCTAGATTCAGGAAAAAATCTCAAGAATTGATTTCTCATAAGACAAATAATAAAAAAATAATCTTTTAAAAATTGTCGATGTGTCTAATACTGAGTTGCAAATGAGTATAATTAAAGGATTCCTCGGGTAATGATTTAGTAAATATATCAGCAAGATGATCTTTTGTACTAACAAATATTAAATGTATATTTTTTTTGAACGTGATCTCGAAGAAAATGATGTCTTATATCGATATGTATGGTTCGACTCTGCAATACCGGATTCATACTCAGATTAATAGCACTCGTATTATCACATAAAATGGGGATGTTTTCAATAAATATTCCATAATCTCTAAGTTGATTTTTTATCCACAGCAAATGTGCACAAGAACTACCAACAGCAACATATTCAGCTTCAACTGTAGATATTGCTACACTCGTTTGTTTCTTGCTACCCCATGAGATTAAGCAAGAGCCTATTAAATGACAATTTCCGCTCGTGCTCTTTTTATCAATTTTGCAATCGCCAGAATCAGCGTCACTACAGGCAATGAGATTAAAGACTAGACAAGATGGATACCATAAGCCTAGTCCAATGATTCCATTTAAAAAGCGAAAAATTCGCCTACATGCAATAAGATGAGATCCCTTTGGATTTGCTTGAAAACGCGCACATAAACATGTAACAAATATTACGTCAGGTCTGGAAGCATTTAAATAGAGCAGGAACCAATCAGACCTTGAAAAAGTTTTTGATCGACAGGTTTTCCACTTTCATCTTTATCAAGCTTTAGAGTAGATGACATCGGTGTGGAAATGACCTTGCTATTCTCCATTTTGTACTTTTTGAGGAGATCCTTTAGTATTTAGTTTGATGGATAAAGATTCCATCCTTGCATTGCTTAATTTGCAGCCCAAGGAAGAAAGTTAATTCTCCCATCATACTCATCTCAAATTTCCCCTTCATAAGATTTGCAAATTCTTGACATAAAGAATCGTTGGTTGCTCCAAATACTATATCGTCTACATAAATTTGACATACGAGTATATCTTTGTTTATAGTTTTAACAAACGGTGTGTTATCTATTTTACCTCGTTTGTAGTCATTTGAAATTAAAAGTTCACTTAAATGATCATACCATGCTCGGGGCGCTTACTTCAAACCGTATAAGGCTTTATTGAGATTGAAGACGTGGTCCTCAAATTCATAGTCCTCAAAACCTGGAGGTTGCTTCACATAGACCTCTTCTTTAATAATGCCATTTAAGAAAGCACTTTTAACATCCATTTGGAAGAGTTTAATCTTCTTATGAGATGCAAAAGCACAGAGTAGGCGAATGGCTTCAAGACGAGCTACTGGAGCGAAGCTTTCTTCATACTCAAGTCTTTCTTCTTGATTGTAGCCTTGGGCGACAAGATGTGATTTATTTTTCACTGGATAGCCATCTTCATCACACTTAACTTTATGAACCTATTTTGTCTCGATCACAGATTCATCTACCGGTCGGGAACTAAATTCCAAACTTTATTTAACTCAAATTGTGCAAGTTCTTCTTGCATAGCCATTATCCAATTTTCATCATTTATAGCTTCTGAAACATTCTTGGGTTCAACTTCGGATACAAAGGCAAAATTATTCATGTATTCTAAAGATCTTTTACAAGTTTGGACACCATTTTGAATATTCCCGATTATGAGATCTTTCGGATGATCTTTTGATATGATTCCATTCAATGGGTAAGTATTCTTCACAAGCCTCCCAATTTTTCTCCATTTCTTGTCCGGCTTGAAGTTCCGGAAGTGTACCTGCATCATCAAACAAATCTACCTTTCTCGGCGGTGAAATGGCTTCATTAAATTTAACATGAATGGATTCTTCTACTTTATTTGTTCTTAAATTGTAAACACAAAAAGCTTTACTGTTTTACGAGTATCCCAGAAATATGCATGAATCGTATTTAGATTCAAATTTACCCAAATTTTCTTTGGCGTTATTATGAATGAAAACTTTGCAACCAAAAGGATGAAAGTAAGAAATATTCGGCTTTTTACCATTCCAAATTTCATACGTGGTTTTAAGTTGAGCTTTTTGAAGATGAACTCGATTAATTATATAACACGCCGCATTTATACCTTCAGCCCAAAAATATTGTGGAAGAGAGTATTCATTTAACATGGTTCTAGACATTTCTTCTAAAGAGCAATTTTTCCTTTCAACGACCCCATTTTGTTGTGGTGTTCTAGGATCCGAAGAGTTGTGTTTTATTCCATAATTGTCACATAATAATTCAAACGGAGAGCAGTCAAATTCTCCTATATGATCGGTTCGAATAGAAATAATAGAAAGATTTTTATCATTTTGAACCAAACGACACCATGTAGAAAATTCCGTAAAAGCATCATCTTTGTGAATGAGAAATTTAACCCAAGTAAAACAAGAAAAGTCATTGACAATAACCAAAGTATAGAATCTACCAGTTAGACTAGCGAATCTGGATGGTCCAATCAAATCCATATGAATAAGTTCAAGAATACGAGAAGTAGAAATTTCAAATTTAAGCTTAAATGGTTCTCTCGTATGTTTACCTTTAATACACGATACACACAAGTGTTTCCGATCAAATTTTAATTTCGTAAGCCACGAATTAGATGATGTCTAGAAAGTTTGGAAATAATAGGTAATGATGTACGTCCTTATTATCGATGCCATAAAAATGTATTTTCATCTAAGGTCATAAGGCATTTTTCATTAAAAGAGTTTTCATCACATAGATCAACGATATAAATATTTCCGCATCTTAAACCAATAAATGCAACTTTATTGTTTTTGAAGGCGGTGCAATGAGTTTCTTCAAAAAAATTTTTAAAACCTTCGTCACGTAGTTGTGATACACTCAATAAGTTATGATGTAATCCTTCAACAAATAAGTCTTTATTAATCGAGGGAGAAGTTTGCTTACCAACTTTTCCGGTACCCATAATCTTCCCCTTTTTATTGTCACCAAAGGTTACGTGTCCTTGTTCTTGATATTCAAAGTCTTCGAACAACTCTTTGGTGCCACACATGTGTCTTAAACACCCACTGTCAATGTACCACTTGTTTTCCTTTGAACGAGGTACCTCGAGATTATTTTATGATTTGAGAGCCATAAGAGCAAGGTTTGCGTCTAGTGATCCTTCAAGTTCCTCCTCGTCATCACTCCAAGAAGCCATTAATACTTCTTTCTTTTTATATATTTCAACTTGAGGTTTGGAGGTGGTAACTCGGAATTCTTTAGCATAATGACCGGGTTAACCATATTTTCGACAACTGTTATCGAACTTCTTGGTAGGAACACATGTATTTTTTTTTTGCTCCATCTTGGAGTCTCGACCAAGGAACTTTCACCTTTTTTGGATAAGAATTTTATGCCTTTTGAAGTTCCGGGCATAAAAGGCAAGTTCCTCATCGTCTTAGTCCTCTAGCCCTTCGTCCTCAATGTCGCTATCGACTTTGAGAGCAACCATTTTTTCACGAGGTTTTGGCTTGGATCCTCTAGATTTAAGAACGATCTCGTAGTTGATAAGTAACCCGATGAGGGCGCTGAATTCAATCTTGTTGAGATCCTTAGATTCCATGATTGCAGTAACCGTGGCATCCCATTCACGAGGTAAAGAGCGAAGAATTTTCTTAGCCTTGTTGCTACTTGATATAGGTCTTCCGAAAGATGCAAGCCCATTTGTTATTGCTGAAAAGCGATCCAGCACATTAGTGATTGTTTCTTCGTCTTTCATGGAAAAGAGTTCGTAATCATGAAGCAGCATGTTGATTTTGGTCTCCTTGTCCTCAGTGGTTCCTTCATGAGTGATCTCAAGAATTTCCCAGATTTCTTTTGCACTTTCATAAGACTATATCCGGTTGAGTTCTTCGCGATTGAGAGCACAGTATAATAGCTGAGTAGCACGAGAATTAATATGCATGTTCCTCCAATCTTTGTCGCTAAACTCATCAAAGTTTTTCAGCGACTCATCTTCCTTCTTGGCAATTTTTGGACCAAGAACGATAACTTTCCAGATTTCAATGTCGTAATCTTAGACAAATATAGCCATCTTCTTTTTACAAGTCATGAAGTTGGAGCCATCAAAGAAAGGAGGACGATTGAGAGCATTTCTTTCGATTTGGCCTAATAGAGCCATTTGCGGATCTTTTTCTCTTAGGTGTTTAAACCTTTAAAAAGAAACCCGCTCTGATACCAACTGAAGAGATAATAGTACCACTAGAAGGGGGGCTGAATAGTGGTATTGCAGATAAATAAAATTTCTCGCGAAGGAATAATTAAATATGCGGAAAGTAAATGACATAGCGATATATAGAGGTTCGGAAACTTGCCTACGTCCTCTCTCCGTTTCCTTTTTCTATTGGATTAAGGATAAACCACACTTCACTTTGCTTCGTATTTTATTGGTCCGGGCACAATTGATACACTTTGCTTGTATTCTATTGGTCCAAGCCCAACCGATTATAATTAATATAATTCCTTTTCTAGTATTCTATCGGAACTAGAATAACCTCACTATGAATCTAAAAATTGAATCCTAACAATGCCAGATCAAGGATCTTAATAACACCGGACTGAACTTCCTGATTCGACTTGTGAAAGAATGATGCAACACTCTATCACAATGAAAAGGACTCCATATATAATTGGAAAATATAAGCACAATGCCTTATATCTTTTTCTTACACAACTCGATGGAATAAACTTGCTTGAGAGTAATAACAATATTTTGTGCTGAGAATGTATTTATGATTGCTTGAAGTTGTGTGTGTTGAGATACCCAAAGGTATGGGTATTTATAGCATTCAGTCACCCTTATCATCTTGAAAAATGACGCTATTAGCGTGCACTAATAGTTCTATTAGCATACGCTAATTGTTCTATTAGCATGCTCTACCCATGTCTGACTTTGGTGCACTAAACTATCTTCAATCTATCCAGTGGTAAAATATCATGTTTAGCGTGCGCTAAACAATATCCTTAGCATGCATTATCGACTTGGTCAGCATCTTTTCTTTTGACTTTGACAAGGAAACAGTCTTGTCTCTTAACGTCTCTTTCCAACGGATAATTTTCGAGTTTAGCGTGCACTAATGATCATCCTTAGCGTGCGCTAGATGGTCAAACTTTGCTTTCCAGATTGAGCTTCATTTTCGCGTTGAATTTGTTGTCCAATGTTGAATGACGAATGGATATATTTTGAACTTAACGTGCGGTATGTAATATCCGCAATTTCGATTTCCGGTAATATTTTTTTTTTCGGCGGAAGTCCATTTTGACGACTCGCTCATAACCGTATCGTCATTCTGAGAATGATTAATTCTGCACTTTTTGTCATCCGAGTTCGTTTCGGTATCGTTTTGTTGAGTTCCGTGTTCTTAAGCTGCTTTTCTGCACTTGAGTTCGATTCTTGCGAATCTCGTCCGAAACTATTGTCTTGAGTTTCTCGTAAGTTCATTTAATGTTATTATTCATGTTGCGAGATTTGGCTTGGTGTTTCTATCATGTATCGTGTATTTCGGACGTTTTGGGCCGCTTTCGTAATTTCCCAAAGTTTGGGGTAATTACTTCCATTGTCGAATTTCGATACTTCGGGTGGTCGGAATCGTGTGTTCTCTTAGTTCTTAGATTTGTCTTTGAGAGTACTTCGTAACCGTATCTTCAGTTTATATTCAAGTTCGGGTTTCGGGGTTGTCCGGTCCGTCGGAGTGGCCACATCCGAGTCACGGCCGGACGGCTGCTTTGGCGAGTTATGGCCGTAAGGTGCGATTCTGGCCGTACGTGCTTGGCGAGCATGGGTCGATTTAAGGTAGTTACATCCGTAAGGGTCGATTCTGGCCGTAAGTGACCGGCAGATGTTGGGCAGATTTTTGATGAATGCCGGTTACGGCCGTAAGGGTCGAGTTACGACCATAACCCTGTCGGCCATATATAGGCCTGACTCGGCCAGAATTCATTCCACTTTGTTTTTCACTCGTTTTTCACCCCTGTTGGCGGCTGTGGACAGGAGCGACCGGTAGGAGGAGTTCTTGGATGATTATTCTCATTTCCAAGGCTTTTTGGAAGATCCTTTTTTATTAAATCATCATTTAATCCGCATTCTTCGTCGGATCAATGTATTTCCTTGCTTAGAACCCTACTTGTATGATTTTTGGCGGTTTTCTCCGTGATTCATTGATTTATCCGATTTTGATGATTTGGTTATGGTATTCTTGTTGTCTTGGCCATAATCTTCGGATTTTTGTAAACTCATTTATTGATTTTCACCACCCGGAACATGAATTTCGATTTCCTTGAAGAACCTTTGGATTCTTGACGTTTTTCCGGTAGATTCGGATTTTCGTTTAGCATAAATTATGCGTGGTGATGTTATTTTCATAGCATTCGTGAAGTTATCGAAGTCTTGGTTATTTTTGGAGGTTCAAGGGCTAACCGACCGAATCCGTTCATTGTTTCCCGTTGCTCGTGGTATCGAGGCAAGTATCTTGTCCATACGTTTCATGTTTCGTAAGCATAATTATTGATAAATGATTTTATGCGAAATCCAATATTTAATGAACGTAAAAAGGGATCGGTATGTTCTCGATAAAGGTTGTCTTTCAATGATAATTCGTGTACTTCGTGAATATATGTGTTCTCGGAATATATCTGTTGGCTTTGTATGTTGAAAGATGTTATGATCACTTTGAGTGAGTTTAATAGACTGTAATCCTTTACCGGGGATTATGTAATGTTATGTGTACTTGTTCGGTAAGAACGTAATGTGTGTGATATTAGTAGTTATTCCTTCGTGAGGAGGTTGTGACGCTTGGTGTTGTTTGGTATTTCTATTTGCTCGTGGTTGTGTGACATTAGTTGTGAGTGTACGTCGACTATAGTGGCCATTCTAGCGAAGTACCTAGCATTTGTATGCATATTCTAGTATTCAAATTATGGCTTCCCATGGCATTGTGGATGATGTGTGTATGTTCACCTAGGGATTGGTCTGACAGGGCCTCTAGGGATACGTTGCCGTGAGTTTCGTATCGCGAACTATGGTTAACCACCCTTGCCGTGAGTTTCGTATCGCGAACTATGGTTAACCACCCAGGGATTTCCGACGGGGCTCTGTGGGGTACGGTGGCCGTGAGTCTCGTACCAAGGTTAACTTTGAAATGTTTTATTGGAGAACTGTGATTTTTTTGGCGCATATTTCGTATGATTAGAATGGCAGGCCAAATGGTATCGTACTTGGCTGGAATGGCACCAATAAATGTGTTGTGTGTGATTTGTCCCTTGATTGTGATAATTTGGTAAGGGTATGTGAGTCCTGTGGTTGCTCCGTGTATTGTATCTCTGTGGTGTGTCGAGTTCGACCGTATAGTTAAGTTGCAATGTCGTGCTCTCTGATGTCGTTCTGTGAGATTGTTGTCATGTTAATGTTTGGCACGATGTAGTTTCCGTCGGGTTATTATTGCGAGTATGTGATGTGGATGATTTGGGTTGTGGACCCAGTATTTTGTCATCGAAATCGTATTTTGAAATAAATAATTTTTGGGCTGTGTCCCTAAGTGTTTCGAAAGGCTTGAGAATTCTTAAACCCCAAGTGTTTTCAAAAACTCCCAAGATCGTAAAATGTTTTGTAAGATGTAAAATGGTTTTATTCCTTTCTTTCGTAATTTAAACTGTTTGACCAAGCGAATTATCTCGGGAAGTATATTCACGAATTCTATGTTCTTGGAGTATGATATGTATCGCTTGCCTTTGTATTTATACTTGTACTAGCAAAACAGCGGAGTTTTGCTAACCCCCGAGTATTCAGGGGGTGGATGTCTGTATTGCGTCCAGGTATTTGCAGATGACTGGGGAGCAATTCACAGGATCGTTACGAAGGATGATGGAAGACGGCGATACTAATCACATGAAGACCGGTGTTGAGTTACGAGAACGCAGATTTATGTTACCCCCTACGTGGGTATGAGTTACGAGAAAGAGTAATGTATGGTTGATGTATATGTTGTGGTAAAAGACCAAATCGGTCTAATGGTTCGTTTTTTAGCCATGTCGGCATGTATTGTGTTGTTGTATTTTCTGTATTTAGCCTGGTAGATCCTCACGGAGAGGGTCTGCGGCGCTGTAATATCCCCGAACGGTTTGGGGGTGTTACAGAATATGGTATCGGAGCTTAGGTTACGGAAACCTAGGCTGTCGGGTCGAGTTTTGTGTTGTCGGGTCTTTTCTTATCTTGTCTTGTCATATTTTGTCTGACTGAGTCGTGTCGCGACGCGTTGTCTGAGGTGTCGGTCGTGATTAGTATCGAGATGCAGCCATCATCTTCGTGCGATCTGTGGATGTAAGTCTCCCTACTTTGTTGCGTCTCGTGTTATACGAGATTGTGTGATTATATATTATTATGTGGAGTTTAAATGTGCCTCGTGAATACGTACTCCACACTTGTTTGATTATCGTATTGTGCTAGAATGAAAAGTGATACAGGTGTATAAATGTGTATATATATTGTGTGAAATGTTTAACTGGAGTAATGGCTTGGTGTGATTCCGCAAGGAAAGTTTGTCAATGTTTTCATAAAATTCCAGTTAAAAGGTGTGTGGTAATGATGTTGTTGTCGTTTCGGCTTCAATTCCCTGAGTTGTGATTAAGGTGGTGATGTGAACACTGAGTCGTTCGGTATACATTCGTCGAGGTAGTTCTCTGGACCGAGAGGTGAGAATTCGGTTTGGAACGTTAGTTAACTTTTGATGGTTATTTGTGTGATGTTATAAGTAGGTAAACTGTTGGCGTTTGAATTTGTACGTTGTTGTTTATTCGAAACCTCCGGTCTAGTACTGCTGGAAGGTGATTATGTGACTTTCGTTGCATTAGGTTGTTGCTTGATTAATATGCCGATGGGCAGAGGTCGGGGTCACAGCTGTGGTGCAGATGACCACGGGGATCAGGAACTGGATCGAGAGAATGTTTCCAGGAACGATATCGGTAAGGATATCGCTATTATATTGCATCAAGTAGCAGCACGGTTGACTCAGTTGACCTAGGCGGTTCAACGCAACACTGATGCGGTTCAGAAGATCGGGGCAAGCCTATGGCTCCGAGAGGTAGTTAGTCTGAATCCTACTCGATTTGTGGGTATGGCAGACACATTAGGTTGGGATGGTTGGCTCTTTCAGCTGGGAAAGATATTCGAGGCTATTGATTGTCCCGAAGATCGGAAGGTTCCTATTGCTCATTTCCTTCTTAGCGAAGATGCTGCTCATTAGTGGGAAGCTGTCAAACCTCGAAATCGTGTAGTCACGTGGACGGAGTTCCGTGAACTTCTGGAAGCTGGGTTTTGTCTGGAACCGAGTAGAAAGCTGAGGAAGTTGGATGACATTGTAGTTAGTACTGGAGTTGGTGGTTCTGGATTGCAACGTCGTAGTCTTTCCGCTGTGAAGCTCCATCGCTCGATGCATGAGACTGAGAGTTCCAAGACGTCTACTTTGACTCCTGGTAAAGCTATGAGGTGTTTTAACTGCAATGTATCGGGACATGTTCGTGCACATTGTCCTTCTCCGCCAGTAACGTGTTACAAGTGCAGACTCAAGGGACACCGGGTTCAATTTTGCGAATTGGTCGCCGAGCCTTCCAAGTCACGGACTTGAGCACTGATGTCAGGATCGACTCTGAGGAGCACCTGAGGGATATTGTCTACCAGCTGTATGTTATGTTATTTCCTTGTTTTTTCATTTCAAAATTCGGGGCTAAACCTCTTTTATGAGAGCTAGATTAGATTGTTGAACTTCTGTATTTTCGACTATCGACTTTTTTTCGTTCATTGATATTTCTGAACTTGCTCTATCCTTTGTTTTTTGTAGTTCGAACGAGTTGTGGTATTGTTTCGGATTAATCTGTTTGTCGTTGTGACTTTTCCCGAATTTGGTTCCATGCCTGTGAATCATATGTGAATGCTTATCTTGCCGGTCGAGTTGTGAACTTCGAAGTTGTTGATTCTTATTGTTCGTTATGATTCAAGTATGATTGTTCGACGGTTATTGTCTCGGTCGCTGTGGTCCAATCGTTTGTTGTCCAATTTTTGTTGATCTCGTATCGTGATCTTTTGAGCGTTCATATCACTTCGTAATTTCCTTAAGTTCGGGAAATTAGTCTCGTTTCGATCTTCCAACCCTTGGGCGGTGGAATTTTGTATTTGTTCAGTGATTGGCTCGCGTTTTGATTGATGTACCGCTGGGTTGGTCAATCGTATTAATTTTCATTTGTTTTGTTTTGTGATTGTTTGGATAATCGAATTGATTATATTATCTGTTTGATGACACTTCTCACTTGTTGGTTTTATTATGTCTCTACCGGTGGCGCTGTGTTGGTCGTCGTGGAGCATGTTTTCACACCGTATATTCCTTTGCGTTGCTTGTAACGTTTCTCCGTTGGGCGTAAGTTACACATTTCTTGTGTATCTCGTTGAGTTTTCCTAGCGGGATATTACTTCTCCCTACTTGTTTTAAGTTTCGGGACGAAACTTCTTTTAAGGAGGGTAGTATGTAATATCCGCAATTTCAATTTCTGGTAATATCTTTTTTTTTTGGCGGAGGTCCGTTTTGACGACTCGCTCATAACCATATCGTCATTATGAGAATGATTAATTCTGCACTTTTTGTCATCCGAGTTCGTTTCGGTATCATTTTGTTGAGTTCCGTGTTCTTAAGCGGCTTTTCCGCACTTGAGTTCGATTCTTGCGAATCTCGTTCGAAACTGTTGTTTCGAGTTTCTCATAAGTTCATTTAATGTTATTATTTATGTTGCGAGCTTTGGCTTGGTGTTTCGATCGTGTATCGTGTATTTCGGACGTCTTGGGTAGTTTTCGTAATTTCCCAAAGTTTGGGGTAATTACTTCCGTTGTCGAATTTCGACACTTCAGGTGGTCGGAATCGTGTGTTCTCTTAGCTCTTAGATTCGTCTTTGCGAGTACTTCGTAACCGTATCTCCGGTTTATATTCAGGTTCAGGTTTCGGGGTTGTCCGGGCCGTCGGAGTGGCCACGGCCGAGTCACGGCCGGAGCAGGGCCTGGCTTGGCCGAGTTACGGCCGTAAGGTGCCAGTTACGGCCGTACGTGCTAGGCAGGCACGACCCGGGCGAAGGCGATTCTGGCCGTAAGTGCATCGATTCACGGCCGTAAGTGACCGTAGTCTTTGGCAGATTTTCGACGAATGCCAGTTACGGCCGTAAGGGCCTACCGAGTACGGTCGTAAGGGCCGAGTTACGGCCGTAAGGCACTTCCGGTTACGGCCGTAACCCTGTAGGCCATATATAGGCCTGACTCGGCCAGATTTCATTCCACTTCATTTTTCACTTGTTTTTCACCCCTGTTGGCGGTTGCGGACGGGAGCGACCGGTAGGAGGAGTTCTTGGCCGATTATTCTCATTTCCAAGGCTTTTTGGAAGATCCTTTTTGATTAAATCATCATTTAATCCGCGTTCTTCGTCGGATCAAGGTATTTCCTTGCTTAGAACTTATATGATTTTTAGGGGTTTTCTTCGTGATTCATTGATTTGTCCGATTTTGATGATTTGGTTATGGTATTCTTGTTGTCTTGGCCATAATCTTTGGATTTTTGTAAACTCGTTTATTGATTTTCACCACCCGGAACATGAATTTCAATTTCCTTGAAGAACCTTTGGATTCTTGACGTTTTTCCGGTAGATTCAGATTTCCGTTTAGCGTTAATTATGCGTGGTGATGTTATTTTCATAGTGTTCGTGAAGTTGTCGAAGTCTTGGTCATTTTTGGAGGTTCAATGGCTAACCGACCGAATCCGTTCGTTGTTTCCCATTGCTCGAGGTATCGAGGCAAGTATCTTGTCCATACGTTTCATGTTTCGTAGGCATAATTATTGATAAATGATTTTATGCAAAATCCAATGTTTAATGAACATAAAAAGGGATCGGTATGTTCTCGATAAAGGTTGTCTTTCAACGATAATTCGTGTACTTCGTGAATATATGTGTTCTCGGAATATATGTGATGGCATTGTATGTTGAAAGATGTTATGATCACTTTGAGTGAGTTTAATAGACCGTAATCTTTTGCCGGGGATTACGTAATGTTATGTGTACTTGTTCAGTAAGAACGTAATGTGTGTGATATTAGTTGTTATTCCTTCGTGAGGAGGTTGTGACGCTTGGTGTTGTTTGGTATTTGTATTTGCTCGTGGTTGTGTGACATTAGTTGTGAGTGTGCGTCGACTATAGTGGCCATTCTAGCGAAGTACCTAGCATTTGTATGCATATTCTAGTATTCGAATTATGGCTTCCCGTGGCGTTGTGGATGATGTGTGTATGTTCACCTAGGGATTGGTCCGACGAGGCCTCTAGGGATACGTTGCCGTGAGTTTCGTATCGCGAACTATGGTTAACCACACAGGGATGTCCGACGGGGCTCTGCGGGGTACGGTGGCCGTGAGTCTCGTACCAAGGTTTACTTTGAAATGTTTTGTTGGAAAACTGTGATTTTTTTGGCGCATATTTCGTCTGATTAGAATGGCAATCCAAATGGTATCGTACTTTGCTGGAATGGCACCAGTAAATGTGTTATGTGTGATTTGTCCCTTGACTGTGATAATTTGGTAAGGGTACGTGAGTCATGTGGTTGATCCGTGTATTGTAGCTCTGTGGTGTGTCGAGTTCGACCGTATGGTTAAGTTGCAAAGTCGTGCTCTCTGATGTCGTTATGTGAGATTGTTGTCATGTTAATGTTTGGCACGATGTAGTTTCCATTGGGTTATTCTTGCGAGTATGTGATGTGGATGATTTGGGTTGTGGACCCAGTATTTTGTTATCGAAATCGTATTTTGAAATAAATGATTTTGGGCTGTGTCCCTAAGTGTTTCGAAAGGCTTGAGAATTCTTAAACCCCAAGTGTTTTCAAAAACTCCCGAGATCGTAAAATGTTTTGTAAGATGTAAAATGGTTTTATTCCTTTCTTTCATAATTTAAACTGTTTGACCAAGCGAATTATCTCGGGAAGTATATTCACGACTTCTATGTTCTTGGAGTATGATATGTATGGCTTGCCTTTGTATTTATACTTGCACTAGCAAAACAGCGGAGTTTTGCTAACCCCCGAGTATTCGGGGGGTGGATGTCTGTATTGCGTCCAGGTATTTGCAGATGGCTGGGGAGAAATTCATAGGATCGTTACGAAGAATGATGGAAGACGGCGATACTAATCACATGAAGACCGGTGTTGAGTAATCGTTGATGTCTTGTTTTGTCCTTCCGTCGTGTTTATTTACCCCTTATACGGGAACGTTGGTTTATGTTATCCCCTGCGTGGGTATGAGTTACGAGAAAGAGTAATGTATGGTTGATGTATATGTTGTGGTAAAAGACCAATTCGGTCTAATGGTTCGTTATTTAGCCATGTCGGCATGTATTGTGTTATTGTGTTTTCTGTATTTAGCCTGGTAGATCTTCACAGAGAGGGTCTGCGGCGCTGTAATTTCCCCGAACGGTTTGGGGGTGTTACAGAATATGGTATCGGAGCTTAGGTTGCGGAAACCTAGGCTGTCGGGTCGAGTTTTGTGTTGTCGGGTCTTTTCTTGTCTTGTCTTGTCAGATTTTGTCTGACTGAGTCGTGTCGCGACGCATCGTCTGAGGTGTTGGTCGTGATTAGTATCGAGGTGCAGCCATCATCTTCGTGCGATCTGTGGATGTAAGTCTCCCTACTTTGTTGCGTCTCGTGTTATACGAGCTTGTGTGATTATATGTTATTATGTGGAGTTTAAATGTGCCTCGTGAATACGTACTCCACACTTGTTTGATTCTCGTATTGTGCTAGAATGAAAAGTGATACCGGTGTATAAATGTGTATATATATTTTGTGAAATGTTTAACTGGAGTAATGGCTTGGTGTGATTCCGCAAGGAAATTTTGTCAATGTTTTCATAAAATTCCAGTTAAAAGGTGTGTGGTAATGATGTCATTGTCATTTCGGATTCAATTCCTCGAGTTGTGATTAAGGTGGTGATGTGAACGCTGAGTCGTTTGGTATACATTCGTCGAGGTAGTTCTCTGGACCGAGAGGTGAGAATTCGGTTTAGAACGTTAGTTAACTTTTGATGGTTATTTGTGTGATGTTATAAGTAGGTAAACTGTTGGCGTTTGAATTTGTACGCTGTTGTTTATTCGTAACCTCCGGTCTAGTACTGCTGGAAGGTGATTATGTGACTTTCGTTGCGTTAGGTTGTTGCTTGATTAATATGCCGATAGGCAGAGGTCGGGGTCGCAGCTGTGGTGCAGATGGCCATGGGGATCAGGAATGGGATCGAGAGGATGTTGCGAGGAACGATATCGGTAAGGATGTCGCTATTATATTGCATCAAGTAGCAGCACCGTTGAATTAGTTGACCCAGGCGGTTCAACGCAACACTGATGCGGTTCAGAAGATCAGGGCAAGCCTATGGCTCCGAGAGGTAGTTAGTCTGAATCCTCCTCGATTTGTGGGTATGGCAGATGCATTAGGTTGGGATGGCTGGCTCCTTCAGCTGGGAAAGATATTCGACGCTATTGATTGTCCCGAAGATCGGAAGGTTCCTATTGCTCAGTACCTTCTTAGCGAAGATGCTGCTCATTGGTGGGAAGCTGTCAAACCTCGAAATCGTGTCGTCATGTGGACGGAGTTCCGAGAACTTCTGGAAGCTGGGTTTTGTCTGGAACCGAGTAGAAAGCTGAGGAAGCTGGATGACATTGTAGTTAGTACTGGAGTTGGTGGTTCTGGATTGCAACATCATAGTCTTTCCGCTGTGAAGCTCCATCGCTCGATGCATGAGACTGAAGTTCCAAGACATCTACTTTGACTCCTGGTGAAGCTAGGAGGTGTTTTAACTGCAATGTACCGGGACATGTTCGTGCACGTTGTCCTTGTCCGCCAGTAACGTGTTACAAGCGTGGACTCAAGGGACACCGGGTTCAGTTTTGCAAATTGGTCACCGAGCCTTCCAAGGCACGAACTTGAGCACTGATGTCAGGATCGACTCTGAGGAGCACTTCAGGGATATAGTCTAACAGCTGTATGTTCTGTTATTTCCTTGTTTTGTCATTTCAAATTTCGGGGCTAAACCTCTTTTATGAGAGGCAGATTAGATTGTTGAACTTCTGTATTTTCGACTATCGACTTGTTTTCGTTCATTGATATTTCTGAACTTGCTCTATCCTTTGCTTTTTGTAGTTTGAACGAGTTGTGGTATTTTTTCGGATTAATCTGTTTGTCGTTGTGACTTTTACCGAATTTGGTTCCATGCCTGTGAATCATATGTGAATGCTTATCTTGCCGGTCGAGGTGTCAACTTCGGAGTTGTTGATTCTTGTTGTTCGTTATGATTCGAGTATGATTGTTCGACCATTATTGTCTCGGTCGCTGTGGTCCGACCGTTTGTTGTCCAATATTTGAATATAGTGGAGTTGATATAGTTTGTATTTTCTTCGGAAATAATAAATGATTATACAAAAAATAAGAGACAAAGATATATAGAGGTTCTGTAATGTGCTTACGTCCTCTATCCGCTTCTTTTTCTATTGGCTCAAGAAAAACCACACACAACTTTGTCTTATCTTCTATAGGTCTGAGCATAACCATTACACCGCTTGTCTTCTATTGGTCCAAGCCCAACCAATCACTTAGAGATATTTTTCATTCTAGTATTCTATAGGAACTAGAAAATCCTTACTTACAATCGTTGGCATTTAATCTTAATAATGCCAGATCAATGATCCTCATAACACTGGATTGAAGCTCTTTGAATCGTTTCTCTCAAGCTTTGTGAAGGAGCGATGCAACACTCACAACATATGAAGAAGATACGAAGTATATGAAATATTACAATATACGAACAACACTCGTATCTTTCTTGTCACAACTTAAATGGAAGAAATATAGCAATTTAATCAGAGCTCATTATAATGCAAGTTCGCTTGAAGTCGTGTGTTCATTCATACCAAATGTGATGGTATTTATAGGCTTTTCAAGCCTTGGAGCCGTTATGGAACAGTGATATTAGCTTGCGCTAATATTCCTTCTTAGCATGAGCTACTTTTGGTCAAATATGGCAGTAGCTTTTGTCAAAAGGCGTCCAGCGACAGTAATTTTGAATCTAGCATGCACTAGTATGTTCCTTAGCGTGCGCTAGCTAGTCATTTAAATCCTTTTGTGACTAAGCGTGATCTACGCATTCTAGAATGTCAATCCAATGGATCTTTGTCTAACGGTAGAATTTTCAATATTTAGCGTGCGCTAAATATAGTAGTTAGCGTTCGCTAAAGTTCTCCATGTAGCGTGTGTTAAGCTTGAATGTAGCGTGCAGTAACTATTGCTTCGTTTGAAGTCCAGAGCTCACTGTCTTGTGTAGACTATAATACCCGGTTGTAATTCATTCATTTTCATTCAGTATTAATCAGTCAGTAATTATCACTCAGTAATTTTCACTCAGTATTAATCACTCATCATTCATGATTCATTCATTTGCGCCCACTGTTGGCATGTTGTAATCGTATATCAGTTACCGATCGTCATTTCATCTCCGTTTATAGATCCAGACGGGAGTGTTATCATTTTCATCGTGATTGGTAGTCTTTTACTGGAAGTATCATCTTTGGCATGTGTTGGACTTGTTCACTTTCACATACGTATGGTATGTCGGATCATTCTTCAATCGTAGCGAGGAATCGGAGTTATCAGATTTTCACTTTGTCCATCAACGAGTTACGGCCGTAAGATTGTCGGATACAGCCATAACAGGCATTCGTTGATTTCAGGCCATTTTGGACGAACGGGATTTACGGCCGTAAGGTTGCGGTATACGACCGTAAGTTGAGCAGGTACGGCCGTAAGCTTGGCCAGTTACGGCCGTACGTGTTGAGCAGGGTGTCTGGGTGTTTTTGGCCGAAGGCGAGTTACGGCCGTAAGAGGGGCATGATACGGCCGTAAGGAGTGTTTGTGTTTTCCAGGATGTGTCAGACGAGAGGGACTTATGTCCGTAAGGGTTGCGGCATGCGGCCGTAAGACGAGGAAGGTACGGCCGTAAGGCTTGGCCAGATACGGTCGTACGTTACAGGTAGGGTGCCTGGTCATTTTCGACGAAGGGGTCATACGCCCGTAAGTTTGGCCGGATACGGCCGTATCGGTCGAGTTACGCCCGTAAGGTGTGCGGGTACGGCCGTATGGATGTCGGCAGGAGTTTTGGACGAGGGCGAGTTACGCCCGTAAGTCAGGTACGGATATGGCCGCAAGGCTGTCGGCAGGTGCTTGGACGAAGCCGAGTTACGGCCGTGCGAGTTGGATGGTTACGGCTGTAAGGCCGTTGACCTGGGATGTTATGGCCGTAAGAAGGCCGAGTTACGGCCGTAACTTCCAGCAGTTTATAAGGAACTTGGACGGGACTTTTCCTCATTTTTATCATTTCCTTCATCTTGTCCGAGAGAGAGAGAGAGAGCTTGAGGAATATATCTTTCTTCATCAATCATAAGAGTATTCGGTTTTCATCATCTTCATTCGTTTGGAGAGCTTGGATAGTCGTTTTAACACGTTTTCATCGGATCGAAGTGCTTGGATCTTCAAAGGTAATATTCTTCAACATCTTGGACTTCGATTTTGTATTGAGATATGATGTTTTAGACGTTAAAATCATGTTGAATGAAGTGATGTACGCATGATTATGGATATATATGATTATTCATTGGATTATTGAAAGATTGTTCAAGAACACTTTGAATATTGTGTTGGATTTGGGGGTTTTCGATTAATTGTTGTTGAATCATGAATTTGGATATTCATTTTGGTTTATTGATCGTATTGAAGATGTTTTTTTGATTTGAAACACTTCTTGGGGTTTTGATATTGGTATAATTAAAGTTTGGTTGTTAACAATCGGAGATTGGTCACAACGTGTTTGATATTATGCCCCAATGAACTTGGTTTAGTCGCATCGATGTTTTGATGTTGGCTATCATCGTGTTTGATTCGTTTGTTGAATGGATTGTTCGAAATTGTGTTATTCAAGGTTGTTCGAGCGACCGACATTTCATTTAGGACGTTTGTTCGTGGAAGGACATTCTTCATCGGTGTTGAGTAAGTTAATTCTTACTCGGTTAAAAGGATATTCATTCCTTTTTGTTGTTCATTCATAATCATAACTCATTCATCATTGTATTAACCGTATTGAGACTTGTAATTGTCGAATAATCACTTCATTAACGAGGAACGGCGGTTCCAATCATTTCATTGAACTATCATTCACTTCACTATTATTTTTATCTCGGTGAGTCATTCTTGACCTTGTCGGATTATTATTCATTGATATTCATCTTGGTCATTCTCGTTCATATGACCTTCTGGGTTCATATTGCGTGGCCGGGTGCGGATGTGTGGAATTTTTAGTCGAGCACACGATTGTCATGTATTGGGATCGATACATTGGACTGTGCACACGGTAACGATTACCTCCGTGAGACTAATTAGGTACAAGGACGGGTGTGTCCGGTCATTCGTCTTGTACACTTGCATAGAACATTACGGGCGTACTATGATACTCCTCTTCAGCGTAATTCATAACTAAGGATATTTCATAACTAAAGATATATCATGATTGTGTATTTTCAACCCTTGAGGATTGTTGTTCTGTGTAACTGACCCCAGCTGGGGATTTTCTTTTCAGGTCATGGCAAGGCAAAATCATGGGAATAGAACGTTGACGGCGAGGAGTCCCAGTGATACTAGTAGGGGGCCCCGATCTTTTCAGTCATTCATGTTGTTGTCATTTAGTTTCCGCTGCAGATTTTTATTTGGATACTCCGTTTCATTCAGTGTTGTGTATTTTATCTTCATATAAAATATACTAGTATTCGGTATTGTCCTGGTGTGTTGTACTTAAACTCCTCATCGGTGTATTTGGTAATATAATGTGGTTCAGTACTACAATTATATTATTTAATTCATCAGTTTTCATTCGCCTGGTAGGTCCCAGTCGGGGATCCACGGCACTGTAATATCCGCCTAATTTGGGGTGTTACAGAGTTGGTATCGGAGAGTGGTTTTGAATACTACCTTCCGAGTCATGTCTCATTTGAAATCATCGTCATCAGACTAGTATCATTGGACTTTCGCGTCATGTGTGACCTGTGCAAATGCCGAGCCAATCAGACCGAAGGAACTCTAAGACTTCTAACGCCATGGTATAATTTCTGGCAATAATCATTAATTCATAATTCATCAGTTAACAATCCTCAATCATCATTTTCATTTTGATCAGGATGGTCATGTTAACTCATTAATCACTCAATTCATTTCATTACTCAGTTGTTGATCTGGAAGATCATATCATTAATCTTGTTAACTTGTTCAAGATAATCATTTCAAGAATTTCATCAGATAATCATGTCACCTCAGTTAATCATTCATGTAATCACTGTGTTAGAGCGTGTATGCTCATTTTCATCATTTCATGATGTAAATCATAATGCGTTACTCATACGTGATCTATGATTATCATGCGACCTTCGTACTTCAGTATGGAGAGAGCTGTCAGGGGACGCACGGGGAGAGGCTGCGGCGCGGGCCGAAACCCGGGGAATAATCATTCACTGTCGGGAAACTGTACCCATGACTCCGCTCGATCGGAAGATGTTCGGGTTGATCCACTCACTTTCATGCAGGTCATGATGACCTATATGCAATTACTTCATCATCATTGCGCCACTCTGGACGAATTAATTGAGAGAACTCTCCCGTATGAGCCTTCTGCTAATACCAAGATAGAATTCTTTCTCCTGTTAGTGAACGGGTTATATGTCATATGCGGTTATTGGCAGATGAGATCATAAGTCTTTGACCAAAGTATTGGAGCTAGTTGTATTGGATACACGAGAGATCGATGATCTCGATTTGCATTAACTCATGTATAGCGTCAAGTACAGATAGGGTTTGGATGACCGTGACCCTATAACTTGATCGGGACATTTGAAAGAAGGGTTTATACGTATATTGGTATTCACAACATAATGGTTTTTGAATGATCCCAATCATTCGTTCTCAGTTGGGTGGCTAGGTGGTGCTACTACTCTTTGGTTCCTCCCATTGCTAACTGAGACGGACCTACCGAGTCGCGCAATAGGATTGACGACGGAATGAATCAAGCTTATTCTCTCTTTCTAAATATTAGATATTAGATATTTAATTATTTGGGACATTGGATGTCTAAATTAATTTAATGGATAAATTAATTTACGGCCTAATAAATTAAATAAATTACTCGGTGATTAATTTAATTTGTAGATATAACTATTTCTTGGAAAAATTAATTATATTATATTGTACTTGATATGATTAATTAATTGGATTAATTAATTGATATAAATACATCGGAACGGAATTGGAGTTTATCTGTTTGGACTCACGGGAGTCCGAAATGAACCGAACTCGTTCGATTCCTTCTAGATGGCGGCCCCCTTCCACTCACCTTCCCTCTTGGTCTTTGTCTTCATTTTATAATGGAAGACTTATGACCTTAAGAGATATCAAATCTCTTATTATATGGAAAATGTGATTTTGATGATTGAATGTGTATAAAGAAGTGAAGACTTCATCGCTCTCCCTTACACTTTGAGCCTCATTGTTTTGAGAGATAGAGGGAAAAGAATTATCTTCAGCATCTTCACACATATAGATAGAGTTTTTCTTGGAGAAAAAATAGAGAGATATAGAGAGATATAGATTAAAACATTTAGAGTGTAATTATCTTAATATACAAGCTCCTACAACCTTGCTCTAGCCGTATCTTTGTAGGATAGAAAGGCGTTGTCGTTCCGATCATTTCTCCTAGGGATGGCAATGGGGCGGGGCGGGGCCAGGTATTGCCTACCCAAACCCGGACCCGCGGTTAAAAACTTGCCCCAGACCTGCCCCAGACCCGCCAAATTTTTTTCGGGTCCGCCCCAGACCCGCCCCGCTCGGTTCTGGGTACCCAGCAGGTACCCGCGGATTAATATATTTTTCTCAGATTAATATTATATATATATATATATATAATATTACTAATTGTAATTTATTACTAATTTAATATATATATATATAGATATAATATATTACTAATTTAATTAACACATATATTTAATTTATTAAGTATTAATATATATATATATATATATACCCATATCCCGGAACCGAACCGGATCCGAATTTATTTTTCTCTGGCCGCCCCAGACCCGGACCCGGACCCGAATTTTGTTACTCGAATTGAACCCATTCGGGTAAAAAACCTGCGGGCACCCGGACCCGTGGTTTTTCTTGACATCCCTAGTTTCTCCGGCACGTGGCAAGTAGAGACGCGGTGCTTTCTGCGTTGGATCATTCAAGAGCTTAGAGCGGATTGGATTCGTGGAAAGCATTTAAAGCTTGGGGAATCATCTTCAAGGAGTACACTATTTAATCAACGGATTACGAGGGTATGATTTCTAATCTTCCTTGTTTTCGTTTTATATTTGTATATACGTAGCTTGGTCGATCCTCGTAGGTATTCGGATCGAATTAATTTTTGTTTTACTGCTTCCGTTGGGACTTCTTTTTAGGCACCGAATCCCAACAGTGGTATCAGAGCGTAGGTCTTGCGATCGATATATATGATATTTAGAATTTGGAATGCTTGATTTGATGGTGAATGATTTGGAATCATTCATAGTCATAATCGTGGTGTATATTTTTCGTTCGCTGTAGTTATATTTTATTGCTAATTTATGTCTAAATATAAATATTTAATTTCTGGGAAATATGATTATATTGAAGATATGAAAGTCGGAAAATATTGATATTGGATATCGGGTCGAAAATTTAGCCCCGAATCATTGTTGGATGACTTTTCGGATGAGGGATGGAATCTGCCCGGGTGACCCGACTGTGCCAATCGACACGGGCCGTGTCAGGCAGGCCAGCCTGGGAGACTGCCAGGGTAACCCGACTGTGCCAATCGGCACTGGCCGTGTCAGGTAGGCCAGCCTAGGAGACTGCCGGGGTAACCCGACCGTGCCAATCGGCACGGGCCGTGTTAGGTAGGCCAGCCTAGGAGACTGCCGGGGCAACCCGACCATGCCATTCGGCACGGGCCGTGTTGGGTAGGCAAATTCGTCCCGCTTTGATTTTTCATGTATTTTAGAAAATTAATCTCCCGCATGTTGAATTGGATTTAATATGATTTAAAATGATTTATGGTATTTCATTTTAAAATGGAAATTTGATTAATTGGAATACTTGTGGATGACCGAATTATTTTAAACGTTTTCATATTACCGGTTGTGTGAATTAATTGGATCAATTCTATTTATTGATTGGATCAATATGTATTTAAACGTTGTATCCATTTATTTTGTATTTATTGGATGAATGCTTTTGAATGGGGATGTGGTTCATGGACTTAGTTTTGAACCGTTCGGTTTTATTCGATTGGGTTGTAAAAGCCGTTTTGAGCCTATTTATTTTACAAGAATTATTTGTATCTAGGATGCAATTTTTCAATGTAAAATTTATATGTAATGACGAAGACCGGAGGAAGATCCGTTCGAGAAGACGAAGATTCTAGACCGAAGACTTGTAATTAGATTATGGAGTTTTTGATTCTAGGAACGGTCTATGAACTACATGTTGGTAGCAACTAGGTTGTGATTGTTTATTCCTATAGTATGAATGCTCAAACGCGCTTAAATGAATTAATGTGCAAAGTGTAACATTAATCGCGAAAATTCTCCCACGACAAATTATTAAGTTTAAAAGGTTTCAAGATTTTCCTTCCCTCCATCGAGCTTTCGGAAATTGAAATCCAAACCGGATGTGCTATGCTTCCGAGTTATCGGGGTATTCGTTCGGGGAGGATGGATAAATTACCGAGAGCGCATTGGATGCCTTTGGTTGGACCAAAGTTTATCCCTAGAAACCTATTCGGTTGCCGGATAAGATTCAATTGTGAAACTGATTTGCGTCGATGGTATAAACTTAACTTGTTCACGAACCATAGAAACCGTATAGGTTGAGAGGAGTGAACAAGGGGAAAAAGATCGAATCATCCATTATATGGGTTGATGTTGGACACCACTTTATGAAAATTAATAGACAAGAAACCTGTTTGGTTTCCCTCTATTAAGATTTATAAAGAACTCCATCACCACTATGAAGTAGTGCGAGCGATACTTCCAGTTATCACATGGGAGTGTGTTATTCCGATAAAAATAGTGGGAGCTAGGTTAAAGAATAGAAAAGGCCTTAATTCAATACTCAAATCATAATTAAACAAATCACTAATTAATCTGTTGTACTTAATGTAGACAAACATAACTCTCAATATGACAATGAACCCGCTCGCAATTCTACTCGAAAAGAACACCTTAGTCGGACCTAACTTTGTGGATTGGCTCCACAATCTGATGATAGTCCTCAGTATAGAGGCACTGGGATACATCTTGGACACGGAAGAGATTGAAAACCACGAAAAGTGGGTTAAGGATGACGTAAAAGTCCATGCTTATATGATGGCTTCTATGTCTAATGAGATTCAGAGAGCTCGTGAGAAAATGACTTCTGCTAGGCAGATTTTATCTCACTTAACCGAGCTTTATGGTGAGCACAATCGAACTGCTAGATATGAGATATCCAAGCAACTGTTCGGTGTTAGGATGAAGGAAGGTGAGAAGGTTGGGGACCATGTCCTCAAAATGATATCTATTATCGAGAAATTGGAGGCTCTTGATTTTAAGATGGATACTTCTCTTCAGGCCGACCTTATCCTACAGTATCTCCCTAATTACTTCTCACAATTTGTAATAAATTTCAACTGCAATGAGATTGCATGTAACTTAGCAGGGTTGATAAACAAACTCGTGACCGCTCAGTCTCAGATGAAAACTCCGCGAATGAAGGAGTCTGCCCTTGTGATTTCTTATGGACCTCGGAGGTCTAAGAATAAGAAGAAAAAGACCAAGAAGCAGACGGGACCACAAGTCAAGGACCTTAAGGGTAAGGGCAAGGCCCCGATGGTTCCGAAAAGCAAGAAGAAGAAGGATGCTTGTCTCAAATTCGGTGAGATTTGCCACAGGGCTAGAGACTGTCCCATTATTCATGGCACTTCAAGTACAGAACTTTTAGTTTTGGAAACAAATTGTTCTGCTACTGTATTTGTTAGTTTTTGGATACTGGATTCAAGTGCTAGTTCTCATATTTGTACCGTGAATCAGGATCTGGAACAAAGTAGGAAGATTGGAGCTGGGAAAGTGGTGATTACTGTCGGAAGCAGGCATAGTGTCGAGGCAACTGACATAGGATCACTTCTTTTGGGTTTAGAATCCGATTTTGTTTTAACTTTAAAATATGTACTTCTTTTGCCCAAGGGACATAAAAACATTTTATCCATTCCGATCATGGATCGGAAAGACTTTTCCTTTTTCATTGGTGATGGTTCCTGCAAAATTTATTTTAGAAATAAGATAGTGGGTACTGCTACATTGTTAAATGGATTGTATCATCTAAACCTTAGTAACAAAGTCGTTGTGAATACTATGACTAGGAAGCATGGTAGAGATGAAACTAATCAAGTTTTGAAATGGCATCTTAGACTTGGTCATGTTGGTCAGACCAAGGTTTACAAAATGGAAAAAGATGGACTTATGGGTCCATTGGGGTCGGATCCCTTTCCTACTTGTGAATCTTGCCTTAAAGGTAAAATGACTAAGTTCCCCTTCACATGGACTTTTGAAAGAGCCACTGATAAACTAAGATTAATCCATACCGACATTTGTGGTGCTTTGGAAGCAGCACGAGATGGATATCAGTATTTCATTACATTTACAGATGATCATACTAGGTATGGTTTTGTATACTTAATGAAACATAAATTCGAGGCTTTTGAGAAATTCCAGGAATTTAAGGCCCTAGTCGAAAAACAAACTGGAAATCATATCAAAGCACTTCGGTCGGACTGAGATGGCGAGTATATGAATACGAAGTTTGACGAGTTCCTTAAGGAACATAGAATAGTATCACAACTAACACCTCTAGGTACTCTTCAGTTAAATGGTGTGTCAGAAAGAAGGAACTGGGCCTTGTTGAACATGGTCTGTTCTATGCTAGGCTATACTGACTTATCGATTTACCTATAGGGGTATGTACTCCTGACTGCTGCCTATATCTGGAGCAGATGTCCTTCTAAATCCATTTCTAAAACTCCATGTGAGATGTGGTAGGTAGGAAACTATGCCTTAATCACATTAGGATTTGGGGATGTCCCGCCTATGTCAAGAAGACTAAGGTGGAGAAGTTGGAAGCGAGGTCCGTGAAGGGATGTTTCATTGGATTCCCATCTAGGACAATGGGTTATCTATTCTACATGCCCGAAGATCTAAAGATCGTTGTTGCTTTGCAAGCACAATTCCTGGAAGATGAGTTCATCCAGGAAGGCGGAGCAGGAAGAAGTATTTCTTTGGAAGAATACAATGAAACTCCTCAGGAGACACCTGTACAAGAAATTGGAACCGAACCTTCTGAAACAGAAGTACAACCACCTCGTAGGTCTAGTAGGGTGTCTCATTTACCTGAGTGGTATGGCCTTGTGCACCTGGAGGAGCTGGGTCTCCATGAGGTTCCAGGTGATAGCCAAGAGACCGACCCAACAACCTATGACCAAGCGATGGTGGATGTAGACTCCATGAAATGGCGTGAAGATATAGAAGCTGAGATAGACTCGATGCATGTCAATCAAGTCTGGAATCTAATACACCACCCCAAGGGCATAGTGCCTATTGGGAACAAGTGGATCTACAAGAGAAAGACTGATGGAGATGGCAAGGTTGACACCTATAAGGCCAGGCTTGTGGCAAAGGGTAATACCCAAAAAGAAGGGATCGATTACCACGATACCTTCTCGCCTGTAGCTATGATCAAGTCTATTCGCATGATGGTTGCTATAGCTTCCTACCACGATTATGAGATATGGCAAATAGACATAAAGACGCCTTTCCTAAATGGATTCCTCAAGGAGTAAATCTATATGGAGCATCCTAAAGGCTTTGTGTCTGAAGTTGATATTCAGAAAGTGTGCAAGCTTCAACGTTCCATTTATGGACTGAAGCAGGCTTGGCGTAGTTGGAACCTTCATTTTAACGAGGCAGTCAAAGAGTTTGACTTCATGCAAAATAAATAGGAACCTTATGTATATAAGAGGGTTCGTGGGAGCAAGATCGCATTCTTAGTACTATATGTAGATGACATTCTACTAATAGGAAATGATGTGGAAATGCTTAGTTTTGTGAAAGCTTGGCTTTCGAGTAATTTCTCCATGAAAGACTTGGGAGAATCAACCTATATTCTTGGTATTCGGCTCTATCGGGATAGAGCGAAGAGAATGATAGGTCTTTCCCAAGCCCTCTATATAGATAAGATCTTAAAGCAATTTAAGATGGATGAATCTAAAAGAGGGTTCCTACCAATGCAAAAGGGAATAAAACTCTCCTTGAAGATGTGTCCTCAAAGTGAGGAACAACAAAAGAAAATGAGTAATATACCATATGCTTCGGCCGTGGGTAGCCTTATGTCTGCTATGTTGTGTACGAGACCTGACATTGCGCATGCTGTGAGTGTGGTAAGTAGGTTTCAGGCAAACCCAGGTAGGGAACATTGGACTGCCATAAAGAGCATTCTCAAGTACTTAAAAAGGACGAGAGATATTGTTCTAATGTATGGCGGTGGAGAACTTGATGTGATGGGCTTCACTGATTCAGACTTCTAAGGACAGAAAGACGATTCGATGTCTATTTTTGGCTAAATATTTACTCTGAATGGAGAAGCAGTATCTTGGCGTAGCGCCAAACAAAGCGCGACTGCTGATTCCACCTATCAAGATGAGTATCAAGCAGCCTCGGAGGTTTCTGAGGAAGGGTTCTGGATTAAGAAGTTTCTGTTGGGATTCGGTGCCTAAAACGAAGGCCCAGCAGAAGCGGTAAAATGAAAATTAATTCAATCTGAATCCCTACGAGGATCGATCGAGCTACGTATATACGAATATCAAAAACAAATTCACAAGAGATATAGAAACTCACCCTTTTAGTCCGTTGATTAGATGGATAACCTTCTCTTGAGCTATTCCCCAAGTTTTGCTTGATCTCTACGAATCAATTCCGCTTCAAGCCCTTGAACGATCCAACGCCGAAAACACCGCGTCTCTACTTGCCATGCGCCGGAGAAACGATCGGAACGACGATCACCTTGCTATCCTCCGAGGATACGGCTAGAGCTAGGTGATGAAGCTAGCGATTTGTGATTACAACACTCCAAGTGTATAACTCACTTACTCTTAATGAATCTCTCAATTTTCTCCAAGAAAAATTAAGATGGTATGAAGAAGATGATGAAGACAATTGTGAAAATGGTTTCTCTCTCTCTCTCTCTCTCTCTCTCTCTCTCTCTATCTCACTTTCACGTAGGAATCAATGTGAATGAATGAAAGATATCTTCATCCCTCTTATTCAACTTCTCCCACATGTTACAACTCATGCATGTGGGAATCTAACCCCACCTCCACAATTATCATTCATTAAAAACTGAAGACATAAGTCCAAAAGGAAGGTGGCTAGAAATGGGGGGGCATGGAGAAAACGGATGAGTTCTGTTCGTTTCGGACTCCTGAGAGTCCAAACAGATAAACTCCAATTCCGTCCCGATGTATTTGTATAGTTTAATTAATCCAATTAATTTCATCATATCAAATACATTACAATATAATTAATTTCTCCAAGAAATAATTATATCCATGAATTAAATTAATCACCCAGTGATATATTTAATTCATTATGTCGTAAATCAATTTGTCTAATAAATCGATTTAGACATCTAATGTCCCAAATTTAGATATCCAATATCTAATACACATAATGAGAGAATTAGCTTGATTCATTCTGTCGTCAATCCTAATGCGTGACTCGGTAGGTCCGTCTCAGTCGGCAATGGGAGGAACCAAAGAGTAGTAGCACCACCTAGCCAGCCTGGCGGCCTACACTGTACCCCAACTGAGAACGAATGATTGAGATCATTCAAGAACCATTCTGTCGTGAATTCCAGTATACGTATAAACCCTTCTTTCAAATGACCCGATCAAGTTATAGGGTCTCGGTCAGTCAAACCCTATCTGTACTTGACGCTATGCATGCGTTAATGCAAATCGAGATCATCGAGATGTCGTGTATCTAATACAACTAGCTGCAATGCTTTGGCCAAAGACTTATGATCTCATCGCTAATAACCGCATAGGAAATATAACCCGTTCACTAACAGGAGAAAGAATTCTATCTTGGTATTCAGTAGGACCTGCTACTTGCCCATCTCATCGCTAATAACCGCATAGGACATATAACCCGTTCACTAACAGGAGAAAGAATTCTATCTTGGTATTCAGTAGGACCTGCTACTTGACCATCAAGATGCACGTCGAGGTTGACCCCCGCCTTCCGGTTTATAGGGTCGAACTACTCTAATGAAAATCTTGACGTCACAAGCACATACCTACTAAATCCTCAAATCGAAGGTTCACGAATACCTATCACAACCTTTTGATTCCATCATTAACTGTCCCGGAGTGAAATCCGTGTGACGAATCGAGGGTGAGTCGGTTCGAGTATACTAATCCAATCAGCATAGCTATAACGTGTGCTCCCACTAACCACTAGTGTTCGACAGGCACTCTCCATGTCAAAGGACACATCATACAAGTCTTCACATAAACTTAACGCCCAGTCAAGTTTCATCGACTTGCGAACGATTAAGTATTTGAGCTATAACCTTTCCAGTGCCGACTCCCTTATCCAATAAGGAGTGGAAAGTTTTGCTCTCAAATACACGGACTAGTTTCTATATGTTTATTTACGAGTTAGGAATGCCAGTAACTACCAGTAAATAAAGAAACATTCATTTGCCTTATATAAATGGTTTACATAATTACAAGTACAATGCCCTCACTCAACAACCTCTGAGTGGCATTCGAGGGCATACTCCTAACAATCTCCCACTTGCACTCAATGCCACACACTATGGTATCTAATACCCATGTTCTCTAGATGATGCTCCAGACTAGTCTGAGAAAGTGGCTTGGTCAGTGGATCGGCGACGTTGTAGGCCGAGTCTACTCTGTGCAGTACAATGTATCCCTTGCGAACAAATTCTCTTACGAGATGATACTTCCTCTCAATATGTTTGGTGCTGTTGTGAAACCTCGGCTACTTGGCCTGCGCTACAACTCCGTCGTTGTCGCAGTACAGCGGAACAGGCAGCTCAGCACATGGTATCACTTGAAGTTCTCCCAGAAACTTCTTAATCCATAACCCTTCCTTTGAAGCCTCGGAGGCTGCTTGATAATCAGCCTGATAGGTGGAATCAGCAGTCGCGCTTTGCTTGGCGCTACGCCAAGATACTGCTCCCCCATTAAGAGTAAATATGTAGCCAGAAGTAGACATCGAATCGTCCTACAGTCCTTGGAAGTCCAAATCAGTGAACCCCACCACATCCAATTCTCCACCGCCATACATAAGAACCATATCTCTAGTCCTTCTTAAGTACTTGAGAATTTTCTTTACAGCAGTCCAATGTTCCCTACCTGGGTTTGCCTGAAACCTACTCACCACGCTTACAGCATGCGCTATGTCAGGTCTTGTACACAACATAGCATACATAAGGCTACCCACGGCCGAAGCATATGGTATATTATTCATTTCCTTTTATTGTTCCTCATTTTGAGGACACATCTTCAAGGTGAGTTTTTTTCCACGTCGCATCGGTAGGAACCCTCTTTTAGAATCATCCATATTAAATCACTTTAAGATTTTATCTATATAGAGGGCTTGGGAAAGACCTATTGTTCTCTTCGCTCTATCCCGGTAGAGTCGAATACCAAGAATATAGGTAGCTTCTCCCAAGTCTTTCATGGAGAAATTACTCGAAAGCCAAGCTTTCACAGAACTGAGCATTCCCACATCATTTCCTATTAGTAGAATGTCATCTACATATAGTACTAAGAATGCGATCTTGCTCCCACTAACCCTCTTGTATACACAAGGTTCCTCCTCATTTTGCACAAAATAAAACTCTTTGATTGCCTCGTCAAAACGAAGGTTCCAACTACGCGGCGCTTGCTTCAGTCCATAAATGGAACGCTGAAGCTTGCACACTTTCTGAATATCGACTTCGGACACAAAGCCTTTAGGCTGCTCCATATAGATTTCCTCCTCGAGGAATCCATTAAGGAAAGCCGTCTTTACGTCCATTTTCCATATCTCATAATCGTGGTAGGCAGCTATAGCAAGCATCATGCGAATAGACTTGATCATGGCTACGGGCGAGAAGGTATCGTGGTAATCGATCCCTTCCTTCTGGGTATAACCCTTTGCCATAAGCCTGGCCTTATAGGCGTCAACCTTGCCATCACCATCAGTATTTCTCTTGTAGATACACTTGTTCCCAATAGGCACTATGCCCTTGGGGCGGTCTACTAGAGTCTAGACCTGATTGACATGCATCGAGTCTATCTCAGCTTCCATAGCCTCACGCCATTTCGCGGAGTCTACATCCACCATTGCTTAGTCATAGGTCGTCGGGTCTGTCTCTTGGCTATCACTTGGAATCTCATGGAGACCCAGCTCCTCCAAGTGCACAAGCCCATACCTCTCAGGTAAATGAGACACCCTACTAGACCTAAGAGGTGGTTGTACTTGTGTTTCAGAAAGTTCGGTTCTAGTTTCTTGCACAGGTGTCTCCCGAGGAGTTTCATTGTATTCTTCTAAAGAAATACTTCTACCTGCTCCGCCTTCCTGAATGAACTCATCTTCCAGGAAGTGTGCTTGTAAAGCAACAAAGATCTTTTGATCTTCGGGCATGTAGAATAGATATCCCTTCGTCCCAGACGGGAATCCAATGAAATGTCCCTTTGCAGACCTAGCTTCCAACTTTTCCAACTTAGTCTTCTTGACATAGGCGGGACCTACCCAAATCCTAATATGATTAAGACTTGGTTTCCTTCCCTCCCACATCTCATGTGGAGTTTTAGGAACGGATTTGGAAGGACATCTGTTCAAGATGTAAGTGGCAGTCAGGAGTGCATACCCCCACAGGTAAATCAGCAAGTCAGTATAGCCCATCATGGAACGGACCATGTTCAACAAGGTCCGATTCCTTCTTTCTGACACACCATTTAACTGAGGAGTACCTGGAGGTTTTAGTTGTGAAACTATTCCATGTTCCTTAAGGAACTCGTCAAACTCCGTACTCATATACTCGCCACCTCGGTCCGACCGAAGTGCTTTGATATGATTACCAGTTTGTTTCTCGACTAGGGCCTTGAATTCCTGGAATTTCTCAAAGGCCTCGGATTTATGTTTCATTAAGTATACATAACCATACCTAGTATGATCATATATAAACGTAATGAAATATTGATATCCATCACGTGCTGCTTCCAAAGCACCACAAACGTCAGTATGGATTAATCCCAGTTTATCAGCGGCTCTTTCAAAAGTCCCTGTAAAGGGGGACTTAGTCATTTTGCCTTTAAGGCAAGATTCACAAGTAGGAAAGGGATCTGATCCCAATGGACCCATAAGTCCATCTTTTTCCATCTTGTAAACCTTGGTCTGACCAACATGACCAAATCTAAGATGCAATTTCAAAACTTGATTGGTTTCATCCCTACCACGTTTTCTAGTCATAGTATTCACAACTACTTTGTTGCTGAGATTTAGATGATACAATCCATTCAACAATGTAGCAGTACCCACTAGTTTATTTCTAAATTAAATTTTGCAGGAACCATCACCAATGAAAAATGAAAAGCCTTTTCGGTCCATGATCGGAATGGATACAATGTTTTTGTGCCCCTTGGGCAAAACAAGTACATCTTCTAAAGTCAAAACAAAGCCGGATTCTAAACCCAAAAGAAGTGATCCTATGTCGGTCGCCTCGACACTATGTCCGCTACCAACTGTGATCATTACTTCTCCAGCTCCAAGCTTCCTACTTTGTTCCAGATCCTAATTCACGGTACAAATATGAGAACTAGCTCCAGAATCCAGTATCAAGGAAGTAGAAAATACAGTAGTAGAACAATTTGTTTCCAAAACTAAAATTTTTGTACCTGAAGTGCCATGAAGAATCGGACAGTCTCTAGCCCAGTGGCCCAGCTCACCGCACTTGATACAAGCATCCTTCTTCTTCTTCTTCTTTGGAACCATCGGGGCCTTGCCCTTTCCCTTAAGGTCCTTAGCTTGCGGTCCAGTACGCTTCTTGGTCTTTTTCTTCTTATTCTTAGACTTCCGAATTCCAGAAGAAATCATAAGGGCAGACTCCTTCATTCGCGGAGTCTTCATATGAGACTGAGCGGTGACCAGTTCGTTCATTAGCCCAGCTAAGTTACATGCAATCTCATTGCAGTTAAAGTTCATAACAAAGTGTGAGAAGGAATCAGGGAGAGACTGTAGGATAAGGTCGGTTTGGAGAGAAGTATCCATTTTAAAATCAAGAGCCTCCAATCTCTCGATCATGGATATCATTTTGAGGACGTGTTCCCCAACCTTCTCACCTTCCTTCATCCTTGCACCGAACAGTTGCTTGGATATCTCATATCTAGCAGTTATGTTGTGCTCACCATAAAGCTCAATTAAGTGAGATAGAATCTGCCTAGCGGAAGTCATTTTCTTATGAGCTCTCTGAAGCTCATTAGACATGGAAGCCATCATATAAGCACGGACTTTCACGTCATCCTTAACCCACTTTTCGTGGTTTTCAATCTCTTCCTGATTGACTCGGGTCCGCGCAGGAGGCGCCGGAATGTCCGTCTCCAAGACGTATCCCAGTGCCTCTATACTGAGGACAATCATCAGATTGCGGAGCCAATCCACAAATTTAGGTCCCATTAAGGTGTTCTTTTCGAATCATGAGTGGATTCATTGTCATATTGAGATTTGAGTCTGCATTAAGTACGATAGATTAATTAGTGACTCATTCAATTATGTTCTGAGTATAGAATTAAGGTTTTTTCTATTCTTGTTACCCAGCTCCCACTATTTTTATCGGAATAACACACTCCCATGTGAAATCCAAAAGTATCGTCGCTCTACTTCATAGTGGTGATCGAGTTCTTTATAAATCTTAATAGAGGGCAACCGAACAGGTTTCTAGTCTATTAATTTTCATAAAGTGGTGTCCAACACCAACCCATCTAATGGATGATTTGATCTTCTTTTTACCCTTGTTCACTCCCCTCAACCTATACGGTTTCTATGGTTCGTGAACAAGTTAAGTTTATACCATCGACGCAAATCACTTTCACAATTGAATCTTATCCGGCAACCTATCAGGTTTCTAGGGATAAAATTTGCTCCAACCGAAGGCATCCAATGCGCTCCCGGTAATTTATCTGTCCTCCCCGAACGACTACCCCGATAACTCGGAAGCATAGCACATCCGGTTTGGATTTCAATTTCCCTAAAACTCGATGGAGGGAAGGAAAACCTTGAAACCTTATAAACTTAATAATTTGTCGTGGGAGAATTTTCGCGATTAACGTTACACTTTGCACATTAATCATTTTAACGCGTTTGTGGTATTCATACAATATGAAAAAACCATTCACAACCTAGTTGCTACCAACATGTGGTTCATGGACCGTTCCTAGAAAACAAAAACTCCGTAATCTAATTACAAGTCTTCGTCTTGAATCTTCGTCTTCTCGAAATGGATCTTCCTCCAGTCTTCGTCATTACATATAAATTTTACATTGAAAATTGCATCATAGATACAAATTTTTCTAGTAAAATAAATAGGCTCAAAACGGCCTTTACAACCCAATCGAATAAAACGAACGATTCAAAAACTAAGTCCACGAACCACATCACCATTCAAAAATAATGCATCCAACACATTAAATAAATGGCATTCATAATGAATCTGAATATTGATCTAATCAATATAAAACAATCCATCCAAAATGAATTAATCCAATTAATTCA
Source organism: Orobanche coerulescens (assembly GCA_033398695.1). Lineage (NCBI taxonomy): Eukaryota > Viridiplantae > Streptophyta > Magnoliopsida > Lamiales > Orobanchaceae > Orobanche > Orobanche coerulescens. The sequence goes on along the minus strand of CM065818.1, from coordinate 78,260,291 downwards.
AACAACTGTCAATTTTAACTTGTTCTGGACGAGAAAATATTTCATTAAATTAATTCCCCTAAGAATAAAATTACCATAATTAAATCTTAGTCAAATTAAATCCAATTTAATTTGTGGGAAATTAATTATCGAACGAAATATAAAAAGTGGAGTCGGAAAACACGGCCGGGCCAAGCCCGGGACACTGCCTGCCAGGCCGCGATCGTGGCCTCGCACAGTCGCCGAGAACGGCCGAAGCCCGCCGACCAGACTCGCTCGCCGCTGCATCAGCGGTCCATACAGTGCATCATGAGGCGAGGCCTGGCGACTCAAGCCGCCGGGTCCATTTACGTTGCCTGCTTTTTTCACTCCCGATTCCAAAATAATATTTTTCTAATCTTTATATTACTCATTTAAATCAGTTTCTCAAAAGAAAAATAGATTTATATTGTAACATAAAATCATGAAAAATTAATTTTTAGATGAACAATAGAAAATCAACGATTAATACGATTATGATTCTAAATCATACACCATCTAATCAAGCATTCCAAATGCTAATATCGTATATACGATCGCAAGACCTACGCTCTGATACCAATCCCAACAGTGGTATCGGAGCTACATATATACGAATATCAAAAACAAATTCACAAGAGATATAGAAACTCACCCTTGTAGTCCGTTGATTAGATGGATAACCTTCTCTTGAGCTATTCCCCAAGTTTTGCTCAATCTCTACGAATCAATTCCGCTTCAAGCCCTTGAACGATCCAACGCCAAAAACACCGCGTCTCTACTTGGCACACGCCGGAGAAACGACCGGAATGACGATCACCTTGCTATCCTCCGAGGATACGGCTAGAGCTAGGTGATGAAGCTATCGATTTGTGATTACAACACTCCAAGTGTATAACTCACTTACTCTTAATGAATCTCTCAATTTTCTCCAAGAACAATTAAGATGATATGAAGAAGATGATGAAGACAATTGAGAAAATGGTTTTCTCTCTCTCTCTCTCTATCTCACTTTCACGTAGGAATCAATATGAATGAATGAAAGATGTCTTCATCCATCTTATTCAACTTCTCCCACATGTTACAACTCATGCATGTGGGAATCTAACCCCACCTCCACAATTATCATTCATTAAAGAATGAAGACATAATTCCAAAATAAAGGTGGCTAGAAATGGGGGGGGCATGGAGAAAACGGATGAGTTCAGTTCGTTTCGGACTCCCGAGAGTCCAAACATATAAACTCCAATTCCGTCCCGATGTATTTGTATAGTTTAATTAATCCAATTAATTTCATCATATCAAATACATTACACCGTAATTAATTTCTCCAAGAAATAATTATATCCATGAATTAAATTAATCACCCAGTGATATTTTTATTCATTAGGCCGTAAATCAATTTATCCAATAAATCGATTTAGACAACTAATGTCCCAAATTTAGATATCCAATATCTAATACACATAATGAGAGAATTAGCTTGATTCATTCCGTCGTCAATCCCAATGCGCGACTCGGTAGGTCCGTCTCAGTCAGCAATGGGAGGAACCAAAGAGTAGTAGCACCACCTAGCCAGCCTGGCGGCCTACACTGTACTTAACCGAGAATGAATGATTGGGATCATTCAAGAACCATTCTCGCCGTGAATACCAAGATAATGTATAAACCCTTCTTTCAAATGTCCCGATCAAGTTATAGGGTCACGGTCAGTCAAACCCTATCTGTACTTAACGCTATGCATGCGTTAATGCAAATCGAGATCATCGAGTTGTCGTGTATCTAATACAACTAGCTCCAATGCTTTGGCCAAAGACTTATGATCATCTGCTAATAACTGCATAGGACATATAACCCGTTCACTGACAGGAGAAAGAATTCTATCTTGGTACTCAGTAGGACCTGCTACTTGCCCATCAAGATGCACATCGAGGTTGACCCCCGCCTTCCGGTTTATAGGGTCGAACTACTCTAATGAAAATCTTGACGTCACAAGCACATCCCTACTAAATCCTCAAGTCGAAGGTTCACGAATACCTATTGTAATATCCGGATTTATTACGGTGTATTTCGTCTGTATTCAAACCCTGTATTATTCGGATTGGTGGTTTTGATTATTGGAGTATGATATTTCGTGCATTGATATCATTGTACATAAGTATAGAAACATGCAAAATTGCTCATGCAACCTCGTGATAGCGCACGTTAAGAATGTATCTTAACGCGCGCTATCGGGCTATTATTAGCGCACGCTATGCAGGTAGGAGTAACGTGCGCTAAGGACTCAATTATTGAGCGGGACAGCTAGCACATGCGCCAGCCGGGACATGGGTCCGGATAAGATTCCCGCGGACGCACCCGGACAATTCTGAAGTCAACCATTATTAGCGCACGCTAAGGAATGCTTAGTAGCGTGCGCTAACTTGTTAAAATGCAGAATATTATAAATGGGACAACAACTCGTTTTGGCTTACATTTTACTCGTTCCTTCTGCATACTTGAGAGGCCAGAGAGCTGAGATATTCTCCTACATACTTAGAACACATATTGTTGGTGTTTATACATTGGTTATCACTTGGGAGTAATCATTGAAGAGGAATAGCACCTTGGAGTGGCATACAACCAACCGGAGTTGGATTCTACCTTACGGTTTAGTGATTTTCATCATATTAAGGTATGTTCAATCTATCTCAAGACTTGGAGTTGGATTCTAACGATTTGGATGATCATGTTAACAAGATATGGATTTTCATAGATGAATTATCCAAGTATATCATGTTTGGAATAGTGAGATGAATAAGCCTTAAATACCTTGATTATAATCATCATGATTCGAATCTTATTACACTGAATATGTGAAGAGAAGCTTCTATCATTGGTAATTCGAATCTAGTAGATGACTTCATAATAATCATGGACTTGACTTAAACAATCATTATTGTTGGATAAATCTAAATGATTGATCATGGAAAGATTTATCTAGTATAGATGGAATGTTTAAACAACTTCAGCATGATAATATTGATTGATATAAGGTGTTGATATCAATCGTTAAGCTTTTCGAATTGTCGTATGAAGATTTGAAGTCGGAATGGAATATGGTTTTAAATTGGTATGCATATCCTTGAATCCTGTCGTCTTTATCCGTAAAATCATTCATAAGGGTATGAACATGGTATTCATGGAAGTAACATGAATTATCACGCAAGATTTCATTGTTTCGATCATGGCAAGAATAGCTTATCGCTCAAAGAATCGCCATGCATAGATAGCGCACGCTATGCTATGAAGTTTAACGTGCGCTATCGAGCACGAGTTAGCGCGGCGCTACGCTTGGTACGTAACGCACGCTAGACCATCGACGAAGTCGATTGGCTGGTCGCTGAAATCGACCATGCATAATTAGCGTACGCTAGTCTTTGTTGTTTGCGTGCGCTATCGGGCAGACTTAACGCACGCTACACAGAGTACTTAGCGTGCGCTAAGCAGTTCGGGCAGAATGCATTTTATGAACTTTTGGCCGTGAATCGAATTGTTAAACATTCATACGACATGAGATAAATCCTAAATCATTTCTTTTGTTAAGGTTTGGTCTCGTTACGTGATTGATTGAGGAGGGCGATCTTCGAGTGTTCATTTTTGTGGAAGTGTTGTTATTGTCTTCAAATCGAGGCAAGTACTTTATTTGTTTTATGTATTGTTGTTATACATATTGTCGTGCATGTATGTCGTTGTTGTATGTCCACCTCGTGTTGGTCCGACGGGATCATCGGGGGATCTATGCTAGCGCATACCGGATCATCGGACGGGTTTTTCCACCACGGGTTGGTCTGACGGGATCATCGTGGGTTCTAGGCAGTGAACGCTGGATCGATGGAATTACCATGTGTATGTTATGATATCATGTTGTGATTATCAGTTGTGTATGTTATGTTTGAGTTTCTCGTAGGAGAAGACTCGTTGGTACTTTGTCGTTTACGTTATTATTCTTCGTGAGATATGAATAATATGTTGTGGTACTTGTACTAGCATCGTTATGCTAACCCCTTCGGGGTGAACATTTTGTTTGTGTTCGGATCCGTGAGAGCGGGGAAACAACCACTGGAACTGTATGACGACGAGGGTGCAGAGTGATGTCCCGACCGGGTTTATTTATCTGTTGTTTACTCGTTATTTCAATAAGTACTCGAGTACGAAGTCATTTGTGATGATTTGAATTTGGTGATGTATTATTGAGTTCTGTTGAACAATTGTACTATTTCTGTATTGGATCAGAACTGTTGTACCGTAATTCCGTTATTTCCATTCGTTAGTACCTTTTAATGCCTGTTCAATTCTTCAACCTTGTAAATCCTTATGTAAAGGATTTACGGCGCTGTAATATTCCTGAACATATCGGGGGTGTTACAGAATATGGTATCAGAGCTAAGATTATGGATATCTTGGCCATTGGGTTAAAATAGGGGTCATTTATGTCTTTTTGAGGTAACCGGCCGTGAATGACATCACTGCACTGCCTACGTCTTCATGCGAACAGTGGTTGTAAGTTCCTAAACTCTATCTCGTTCTTTACATGTTGTGTCTCTTTATACTCGAATATTAGAACGATGTTGTTTCCTGTATATTGAGTATTTATGCTTACAGTATGTTGAGAGGCGGACGTGGACGTGGTCGCGGTCGTGGACGCGGACGAAGAAATGCCGAAAGGGAGGCGTCGCCTTCTGATCAGGCCAGTCATAGCTCAGGCGAGCCGCAACAATCTATTAATAACGAACCAGATCCTGCTGTACCAGAGATCCTTCCTCAAGTGGTGAACTAGATGACTCAGTTCGCCCAAGTCGTGGACCGAATGCAAGTGGCGGTGGGACTACAGCAGGGAGAGAGACAGCAAGGGATCCCAGACATGGGAAATCGAGGTGACCGGTGGCTGCAAGAGGTGGCGAAGATGCAACCACCCAAATTCGACGGTATTTCTGAGACTCCCACCTGGGATCATTGGTTGAAAGAACTGTAGAAAATCTTTGCCGGAATCAACTGCCCAGACGACCGGAGAACCTCTATCAATCAATATTTTCTGATAGGGGAAGCGTCCGAATGGTGGGAAGCCATCCGGCCTGTAGACCATGATGCCGACTGGACAGAGTTTAGATTGATGATGGAAGCTCAGTATTGCCCTCGTCCTGTGAGGGAAGCCAAAGTTCGGGAGTTTTTCTCCGCTCGCCTTTCCGATGTGCCGTATCCTGTGCGATCAAGACGTTTAACCAACAGTGGCATTTGTTCGACATCCGGTCGTAATGCATGCGTAAATGATGATCCATTTCGATATGAGAATAAAACCAGAAGTTCAGAGGTACATGTCCGGATTCGAATGTACCACACTCCGCCAATACCAGGATAAGGCGTTGGCATATGAGATCAAGGAAGCAACCATGGAGAAATTTGTGGAAACCAAGAAACAGAAAGTCTCTGGTACTTTTACAGAGCACAAGAACAGCGGGGATCATAAGGCCCAGTCATCCTTTCACTCTTTCAAGAAACCTCCGCACCCAGCTAGGAGCGGAAAGAACTTCGGAGCGACATCAACTATTAGTGATGTTACCAGGAAATGCTTTAACTGCGCCCAGACGGGGCACTATCGACGGAATTGCCCCCTTCCTGCCGTGACTTGTTTTGATTGTGGACGAGAGGGACATCGGGTGGTGTTTTGTGAAGAGGCTGAAAAGTCTTTTAGAGCCCGTACACCACAGCCAGTCCAGAAGGAGGCCAGTATTCCACAGACGCAGCAAAGTGTTCAGATGCCTCAGAATTTTGGACGCGGGCGAGGCAGAGGACAATGGGACCGAAAGGGGACATCGAGTGCCGGATCTGCTCCCCCACGTCTGTACGAGATGAGGAGAACAGATGATCAAGATGCTGTTGTCGCATCGTGCATCGGCCCAGATCCTTTCCCACCGGCTAGCGTTTTATTCGATACAGGAGCTACACATTCTTTCATATCTTTGTCTTGTGTAAATCGTTTGAATATTTCCGGTTTTCATGCTTGTGAACCTTATGTTGTTGGTTTACCGAGTGGAGAGAGGATTGTCGGAAATTTAGAAACTAGAAATTTCCCTGTATCATTTGGAGGCAGAGAGTGGCTCTCAAATCTGATCGTGATAGAAATGTAAGGAGACGACCTGATACTCGGAGACGATTGGCTTAATCGATATGGAGCAATTGTGAACTACCGAAGGAGGAATATCTCGCTGATCGCTGACGATGGTTCTGAGATTCTGTTTGAGGGATGGAAACCGGGAATCTCAGGAAAATTGATCAAGGCGATGAAAGCATCAAATTGTTGAAACAGGGATGTACCGGGTACTGGTGTTACGCAATGAAGAAAGAAGATGAAATTGTGGAACTTTCATCCATTCCTGTTGTGAACGAATTTCCAGATGTATTTCCTGACGAGTTACCTGGACTACCTCCACGAAGGGATGTGGAATTTACCATTGAGCTGGAACCCGGAGCTACACCGATTTCCAAGGCGCCGTATCGTATGGCACCTACTGAGATGTACGAACTGAAGAAGAAGCTAGAGGAGTTACTGGATAAGGGCTATATTCAGCCAAGCGTTTCACCCTGGGGAGCGCCAGTTCTTTTTGTCCTAAAGAAGGATGGATCGCTCCGACTGTGTATTGATTATCGAGAGCTAAACAAGATGACGATTAAGAACAAGTATCCGTTGCCACGGATTGATGATTTGTTTGACCAGTTGCAAGGGGCAACAGTATTTTCTAAGATCGATCTGAGATCAGGATATCATCAACTGAGGATTGAGGAATCTGATGTTCCGAAATCAGCGTTCAGAACTCGCTACGGGCATTATGAGTTTGTAGTGATGCCATTTGGTCTCACTAACGCACCTGCTGTATTTATGCAATTGATGAACCGGGTGTTCATTGAATTTTTGGATAAATTTGTGGTCGTGTTTATTGATGACATTCTGGTGTATTCTAAGAGTCCGGAAGAACATGCGCAGCATTTGCGGCTTGTATTGGAACTTTTGAGAAACGAACAATTGTACGCCAAACTTTCTAAGTGTGAATTCTGGCTAAAGGAAGTAATGTTCCTCGTCCATGTAGTGTCAGCTGAAGGAGTCCGAGTAGATCCTCAGAAGATCGAAGCAATTATGGATTGGGAGCCTCCAAAGAACGTGAAAGAGGTCCGAAGCTTCTTGGGACTTGCTGGATACTATTGTCGATTCGTGGAAGGGTTTTCTAAAATCTCCCGCCCACTTACTCGACTCCTGCAGAAAACTCAAAAGTTTGAGTGGAATGAATTGTTTCATATTAGCTTTGATGAATTGAAGAAGAGATTGACGACGGCACCGATTCTATCACTTCTGCAGGGAACTGGAGGATTCATAGTTTACAGTGATGCTTCGAACCAAGGACTTGGGTGCGTGTTGATGCAGAATGATAAGGTGATCGCTTATGCGTCGCGACAACTGAAACCTTATGAAGTGAATTACCCGACACATGATTTGGAGCTAGCAGCAGTGGTTTTTGCCTTGAAGATCTGGAGGCATTATCTGTACGGGACTCACTGTCGGATCTTTACGGATCATAAGAGTCTCAAGTACATATTTAGTCAGAAAGAGTTGAACATGCGGCAAAGAAGATGGTTATAACTAATTAAGGACTATGACTTGGAGATTTTATATCACCCAGGCAAAGCGAATGTAGTGGCCAATGCACTTAGCCGCAAGCCTGTCTCTATTCAGATGCTGGAGACGCTGGCATCCCAACTTAGCATTCAACGAGAGATGATTCGTGAAGGGATTGAAGTGTGGTTACGAAGAGTCCAAGGACAACTGTGCGTGATGGAGATAACTTCATCATTAACCGAAGGAATCAAATCTAAACAGACAGATGATCCTTTGATGATTCGGTTACGTGATGAAATGATCAAAGGAAAGGCCCCCGGATTCATAATTCATGATGATGGGATCTTGAGATTTCAAAACCGACTCTGTGTTCCCGATGATGATGTTCTGAAACAGATAATTATGAAGGAAGCTCACAGTTTGCCCTATTCTATCCACCCGGGCACCAGTAAGATGTATAAGGACTTGAAGCAGAATTTCTGGTGGGGCAACATGAAGAAAGATGTAGCGGACTATGTTTCGAAATGCTTGACTTGTCAACAGGTTAAGATCGAGCATCAACGGCCTGCCGGAATGTTGAAGCCACTCCCGATTCCTGAATGGAAGTGGGAGGACATATCGATGGACTTTATCACTAATATGCCGAAAACCAGGACAGGAATGAACATGATTTGGGTGATAGTTGATCGTTTGACCAAATCAGCTCATTTTCTAGGCATTAAGTATACGTGGGGACCAGAGAGGTTGGCACGAGTATTTATTTTGGAGATAGTTCGATTACATGGTACACCGAAGACCATTATTTCTGATCGAGACGGCCGTTTTGTGTCTCACTTTTGGAAAGCAGTTCATAAGGCCTTGGGGACCGAATTGAACTTCAGTACAGCTTATCACCCGCAGACTGACGGACAATCTGAGAGGACTATTCAAACGGTGGAAGACATGATAAGGGCCTGTGCCTTAGATTGGTCAAACGATTGGGAAGTTCACCTACCGTTGATTGAATTTACCTACAACAATAGTTGGCATGCTTCCATTAAGATGGCACCGTTTGAGGCATTATACGAGAGGAGGTACAGGTCTCCCCTATGCTGGGACGATTCGTCAGACTTGATCGGAACAGAACCAGAGTTGATCGTGCAGACTCGAGAGAAGATAGCCTTGATCCGTGAAAGGCTGTTGACCGCCCATAGTCGCCAGAAATCCTATGCGGACGTACGCCGTCGCCCATTGGATTTCAATACTGGAGACCATGTACTTTTGAAGGTTTCTCCTACTCGGGGAATCTTTCGTTTCGGAAGGAAAGGAAAGCTGAGTCCGAGATATATCGGACCATTTGAGATCCTCGAGAGAGTTGGGGAGTTGGCATACAGATTAGCATTGCCGCCGTCATTGTGCCATGTTCATAACGTGTTCCACGTATCCCAGTTATGGAGGTATATACCAGATCCTAGTCATATCATTGATTTCGGCGAGATCGAATTCGCGCAGGATGGGACGCTTGAAGAAAGACCGGTCAAGATACTCGAGAGTCGAGTTAAGCAACTGAGGAACAAACCAATCATTTTGGTTAAAGTTCAGTGGTCACGTCACGGAATGGAAGAAGCCACCTAGGAAACGGAAGCTGATATGAAGTCTAGATATACCGAGTTATTTTCGTCTTGAGTTTCGGGACGAAACTCCTTTTTAGTAGGAGAGTATGTAATATCCGGATTTATTACGGTGTATTTCGTATGTATTCAAACCCTGTATTATTCGGATTGGTGGTTTTGATTATTGGAGTATGATATTTCGTGCATTGATATCATTGTACATAAGTATAGAAACATGCAAAATTGCTCATGCAACCTCGTGATAGCGCACGTTAAGAATGTATCTTAACGCGCGCTATCGGGCTATTATTAGCGCACGCTATGCAGGTAGGAGTAACGTGCGCTAAGGACTCAATTATTGAGCGGGACAGCTAGCACATGCGCCAGCTGGGACATGGGTCCGGATAAGATTCCTGCGGACGCACCCGGACAATTCTGAAGTCAACCATTATTAGCGCACGCTAAAGAATGCTTAGTAGCGTGCGCTAACTTGTTAAAATGCAGAATATTATAAATGGGACAACAACTCGTTTTGGCTTACATTTTACTCGTTCCTTCTGCATACTTGAGAGGCCAGAGAGCTGACATATTCTCCTACATACTTAGAACACGTATTGTTGGTGTTTATACATTGGTTATCACTTGGGAGTAATCATTGAAGAGGAATAGCACCTTGGAGTGGCATACAACCAACCAGAGTTGGATTCTACCTTACGGTTCAGTGATTTTCATCATACTAAGGTATGTTCAATCTATCTCAAGACTTAGAGTTGGATTCTAACGATTTGGATGATCATGTTAACAAGATATGGATTTTCATAGATGAATTATCCAAGTATATCATGTTTGGAATAGTGAGATGAATAAGTCTTAAATACCTTGATTATAATCATCATGATTCGAATCTTATTACACTGAATATGTGAAGAGAAGCTTCTATCATTGGTAATTCGAATCTAGTAGATGACTTCATAATAATCATGGACTTGACTTAAACAATCATTATTGTTGGATAAATCTAAAGGATTGATCATGGAAAGATTTATCTAGTATAGATGGAACGTTTAAACAACTTCAAAGATGATAATATTGATTGATATAAGGTGTTGATATCAACCGTTAAGCTTTTCAATTGTCGTATGAAGATTCAAGTCGGAATGGAATATGGTTTTAAATTGGTATGCATATCCTTGAATCAAGTCGTCTTTATCCGTAAAATCATTCATAAGGGTATGAACATGGTATTCATGGAAGTAACATGAATTATCACGCAAGATTTCATTGTTTCGATCATGGCAAGAACAGTTTACTGCTCAGCAGTAAACTGCCATGCATAGATAGCGCACGCTATGCTATGAAGTTTAACGTGCGCTATCGAGCACGAGTTAGCGTGCGCTACGTTTGGTACGTAATGTACGCTAGACCATCAGACGAGTCAGTTGGCTGGTCAGTGAAGTACTGACCATGCATAGTTAGCGTACGCTAGTCTTTGTTGTTTGCGTGCGCTATCGGGCAGACTTAACGCACGCTACACAGAGTACTTAGCGTGCGCTAAGCAGTTCGGGCAGAATGCATTTTATGAACTTTTGGCCATGAATCGAATTGTTAAACATTCATACGACGTGAGATAAATCCTATATCATTTCTTTTGTTAAGGTTTGGTCTCGTTACGTGATTGATTGAGGAGGGCGATCTTCGAGTGTTCATTTTCGTGGAAGTGTTGTTATTGTCTTCAAATTGAGGCAAGTACTTTATTTGTTTTATGTATTGTTGTTATACATATTGTCGTGCATGTATGTCGTTGTTGTATGTCCACCTCATGTTGGTCCGACGGGATCATCGGGGGATCTATGCTAGCGTGCGCTGGATCATCGGACGGGTTTTTCCACCACGGGTTGGTCTGACGGAATCATCGTGGGTTCTAGGCAGTGAACGCTGGATCGATGGAATTACCATGTGTATGTTATGATATCATGTTGTGATTATCAGTTGTGTATGTTATGTTTGAGTTTCTCGTAGGACAAGACTCATTGGTACTTTGTCGTTTACGTTATTATTCTTCGTTAGATATGAATAATATGTTGTGGTACTTGTACTAGCATCGTTGTGCTAACCCCTTCGGGGGTGAACATTTTGTTTGTGTTCAGGATCCAGGAGAGCGGGGAAACAACCACTGGAACTGTATGACGACGAGGGTGCAGAGTGATGTCCCGACCGGGTTTATTTATCTGTTGTTTACTCGTTATTTCAATAAGTACTCGAGTACGAAGTCATTTTTGATGATTTGAATTTGGTGATGTATTATTGAGTTCTGTTGAACAATTGTACTATTTCTGTATTGGATCAGAACTGTTGTACCGTAATTCCGTTATTTCCATTCGTTAGTACCTTTTAATGCCTGTTCAATTCTTCAGCCTTGTAAATCCTTATGTAAAGGATTTACGGCGCTGTAATATTCCTGAATATATCGGGGGTGTTACACCTATCACAACCTTTCGATTCCATCATTGACTGTCCCAGAGTGAAATCCTTGTGACGAATCGAGGGTGAGTCGGTTCGAGTATACTAATCCAATTAGCATACCTATAACATGTGCTCCCACTAACCATTAGTATTCGACAGGCACTCTCCATGTCAAAGAATACGTCATACAAGTCTTCACATAAACTTAACGCCCAGTCCAGTTTCATCGACTTGCGAACGATAAAGTAATTGAGCTATAACCTTTCCAGTGCCGAGCCCCTTATCCAATAAGGAGTGGAACGTTTTGCTCTCAAATACACGGACTAGTTTCTATATATTTATTTACGAGTTAGGAATGCCAGTAACTACCAGTAAATAAAGAAACATTCATTTGCCTTATATAATTGGTTTACATAATTACAAGTACAATGCCCTCACTCAACAACCTCTGAGTGGCATTCGAGGGCATACTCCTAACAGTTTCTGGGAGAACTCCAAGTGATACCATGTGTTGAGCTGCCTGTTCTGCTGTACTGCGACAACGATGGAGCTGTAGCGCAGGCTAAGGAGCCGAAGTTTCCCAACAGTACCAAACACATTTAGAGGAAGTATCATCTCGTGAGAGAATTTGTTTGCAAAGGATACCTTGTGCTGTGTAGTGTAGACTCAGCCGATAATGTCGCTGATCCACTAACCAAGCCACATTCTCAGATTAGCTTGGAGCGTCATCCAGAGAACATGAGTATTAGATACCATAGTGAGTGGCATTGAGTGCACGTAGGAGATTGTTAGGAGTATGCCCTCGAATGCCACTCAGAGGATGTTGAGTAAGGGCATTATACTTGTTATTATGTAAATCATTATCAAAAGGCAATTGTTTGTTTCTTTATTTACTAGTAGTCACTGGTATTTCTGAGTCGTAAATATATATATAGAAACTAGTCCGTGTATTTGAGAGTAGAACATTCCACTCTTTATTGGATACGGGAATCGGCACTGGAAAGGTTTATGGCTCAAATACTTAATCGTTCGCCCGTCGATGAAACTTGACTGGGCGTTAAGTTTATGTGAAGACTTGTATGACGTGTTCTTTGATTTGGAGAGTGCCTGTCGAACACTAATGTTTAGTGGGAGCACACGATATAGGTATGCTAATTGGATTTGTATACTCGAATTGACTCACCCTCGATTCGTCACACAGATTTCCTTTCGGGATAGTCAATGACGGAATCGAAAGGTTGTGATAGGTATTCGTGAACCTTCGACTTGAGGATTTAGTAGGAATGTGCTTATGATGTTAATATTTTCGTTAGAGTAGTTCGACCCAAAAAGCCGGAAGGTGGGGGTCAACCTCGACGTGCATCTTGACGGGCAAGTAGCAGGTCCCACTGAATACCAAGATAGAATTCTTTCTCCTATTAGTGAACGGGTTATATGTCTTATGCGGTTATTGGCAGATGAGATCATAAGTCTTTGGCCAAAGCATTGGAGCTAGTTGTATTGGATACATGAGAGCTCAATGATCTCGATTTGCATTAACTCATGCATAGCGTCAAGTACAGATAGGGTTTGGCTGACCGTGACCCTATAATTTGATCGAACCATTTGAAAGATGGGTTTATACATATACTGGTCACTACGCCATAAGTGCTCATATGCAACGCATATCTCTAGTGTTGCAAGAAAAAGTATTGCAATAGTCCTCTGATCTTTGGTCTTTTGCAATACTACTCAATTAGTGTTGCATTAGACCAGAATGCACTGTTGCAAAAGACGTTAATGCAACACCAAGTTAAAGTGTTGGATTATATGTGAACTTAAAGCGTTGCAATAGACTAAATCATCTTAGTTACGAAAAATATTTTAAATATTTTTAAAAAAATATAGTCAAATTTAAATTTTACACTAAAACAAAATAAATTATTTGAATTTGTTTAATTATTTTATATCGGATTTTTATAATAGTACATATAGTTTTTTACTTAAAAAATTTTCGGATTAAAATTAATAAATTTAAAAATATTAACAAAGAAATTAATTCCTTAAAATTAAAATAAATAAAATATATTATATGAATACATATTTTTTCTTTTGAAAATTATAATCTAAAATTAAAATAAAAAATTAAATTTATACATTCAACTCTTCAAAATATAATAAGAAATACTTCCTCCGTCCCAACTCCTAGTCTAAGTCACTCATCTTTTCATTTTAGGTGTCCCACTCTAAGTTGCTCGTTTCATTTTTGGTAAGTTCACGGGCCACTAAAATATTAAAAGTTCATACAGCTTTAATATTTACAATAATTACCACTCAACTAATACACTTAATATCTCTGAATCAGATTAATTAGCCCATAAACCCATTAACTTGATTGGGTCCATATTTAAACCTCACAACTAATCTGATCACCATAACACCCGATTCACATCACATTCTCAAACCCTATTTCCTGTTCTTGAGTTGGAATACAAATCGCCTCTCTCTCGCTCAAAAACCCTATACTATCTCTCAAAATCAACAACGTTCTGATCCAGAATGTCCAGCCTCAAATTCTCAGCTACAAGGCCTTCGAGCCTATCCTCCTTCTCGGCCGCCACCACTTCTCCGACGTGGACATACGCGTCCGTGTCAGGGGCGGTGGTCACACCTCTCAGATCTACGCTATTCGTCAATCGATCTCGAAGGCTCTCGTTGCCTTCTACCAGAAGTACGTCGATGAGCAGTCGAGGAAGGAGATTAATGAGATTCTGGTAAGGTACGATAGGACTCTGCTGGTGGCCGATCCGAGGCGTTGTGAGCCGAAGAAATTTGGTGGATGTGGATCTCGTGCGAGGTTCCAGAAATCCTACCGTTGAAATATCGTTAGTGGTTGCTCTTTTATCTATTTATTCACTACTTTTGCTTTTATGTGGACTGAATTGAAGTTGAGATACTGTGTTCTTATTTGGATGTTTTATTATCCTTTGTTATTTTCTTAAGAATTGTATGAGAGAGTTTTGAGACACATTTAATCTCTAGTCATTACATTTCTGGTTACAGTGAAGATGATTGGTAATTTGCATCAGTAAATAAACCCAGAGAACCCGTTGGGCATGAAAGTACGTTTCTCATACTTGGGACATTATAACAGCCATGCTCTTTGAGTCGTTGTACATGTTCACTTCCATCCATGGGTTTTCTCTTTTGCAGTTCACAAAAGATTGTTGCCTTTTCGGTCATTCAGATTGCCTCGAAATGTTATTCATACTATGCCATAAATTTGATTTCTTTTCATGTATTTTCCATTTATACCTTTTATTATTGGACGTGTGTGTATGTGTGTATATATATATATATATATTAATAAACTTTCTTTGAGTTCTCTGCATTTATTGAAGTAAAGCTTCATATCTTGTTAACCATGCTGGAGATATTTGTACGAGCAGGGGTTTTTATTTTCAACTTTCATACTAAGTTTTTTGGGAGTGTTTGTGAAAGGGTCACTAGTTTATGGTTTTTACTTGAGGAATCACATTTTAACTTCTTTTGTTTTCTTATTGGCCATAGGCCTGCACTTTCCTCCCTTATCATGTACTTCATTTGTATTTTGGCCCTTGTCAGGCAGTTGCAGATATTGTACGCACTACTTTGGGCCCACGATCGATGTTAAAGATGATGCTTGATGATGTTGGAGGTGATCTTCCTGGTCATTTTAAACATGAACAATGTATACCTGTAGCAAAATAGGATGTGGAGAAGAAAAAACACAACTTCCTGAAAGATTGTTTTCTGGTCTATCAAAACTGTTATTGTTCTCTTATTATCATATCAAAGTGCTCATTTTATGTCTGATATAGTAAACATCTTTCTTTTTACAAATCC
Source organism: Orobanche coerulescens (assembly GCA_033398695.1). Classification (NCBI taxonomy): domain Eukaryota; kingdom Viridiplantae; phylum Streptophyta; class Magnoliopsida; order Lamiales; family Orobanchaceae; genus Orobanche; species Orobanche coerulescens. Next base: position 78,244,727 of record CM065818.1, on the reverse strand, counting down.
AGGTATTGTGGTGACAAATGATGGAAATGCTATTCTCCGTGAATTAGACGTTGCACATCCAGCAGCAAAGGCATATTCTGTCTTTTTCTTCTTCTTTATTCAGATTAACGTCCCCTTACAAGTGGTCTCCTTTAATAACCCAACAAACAATATGTCATATCTGATTGTAGCTTGCAGTTCCAATATCTGTTACCGAACATACACCTTATGAGCTTTTATCACTTGATTGTTTTTGGACATTTGTTCTTTTTGTATGGAGGCAGTCAATGATTGAACTAAGACGCACTCAAGATGAGGAGGTAGGAGATGGGACAACATCTGTTATCGTCCTTGGTATGTGCTAAGCTTACTTTGATCTAATTCCATTTCATATTATACTGTATGGGATACAAAGGGTGCTTGTAGAAGTGTGCACGTACATGTATATTTCTTTTGCATATGAATGATTACCTTGTTGTGTAGTAATGTGAAATTTCGACCTCCAAACACGCTGGTCCAAGGCATGCAGACGAGTATTTGCAACTATTGGATGTCGCTAGCAACACAATGTGTGCGGTTAATACCATGCAACAAGAATTTGCTTTTGGGAGTTAGGCATCCAGGTTATTTTTAGGTATGCTGTCCACTTTCTGCTTTGGATGAATACTTGAGAATCTTTGTAAATAAAAATTGGCAAGTGATGGAAACTTGAGGTGAGTTCAAATCTTGCAACCTTTTTCTCTTTTTTCTTTTTTTACGGTTTTATTTAGAGCATGTTAAACCTTAATATAATAAATTGGGCGGGCATATCATTATGGAAGTCGAAGTTGCGGATGACATTAAGTTAGATTAGGTCAATTAAAGAGTATTAAGATGTTCCACAAATTTGAAATGTTACTTTGATAATTTATTTAGGTTTCTTGTCTTATGAAATTGTTGAAACTTAATCTAGAGTCTGCAAGATTTTTGTGATGTGGGAATTTCGTCGTATTAATTCAGTTTATCTCCCATTTCTCCTTTGGTGTACCAGATAAAATTTCCATTAATGCCAATCGAAGCAGTACACCAAGTCATCAATGCATGTTTACTCTTTGTGGTGGAGAAATTATGCAGACAATGACTCTGACCGTGGTAAAAGCAAATGTCAGTACTAAGCCATCCCCATTTACTGTTAATGTGCCCAAGAATGGAAAGCTTGAAGATTTGACTCAGGCTTTAAGCACTGGCTGATGAAACACTTTTGGTAGCTAAGGTAACTGCAGCAATTACACTGATGCATTAATGTTGCAAGTCGTTGGGGTTTCTAATACCATGTCTATTTTGCCATATGCGATGGTTACTAAATACAAGGAACATGGCAACAACTAGCTAGTGGGAAGGAGAGGTAAAAGGTCCGAAGAACAAGATCCTGCTCCTGCTGCGTAGAAATCGAGATATTTAATAATGTCTAGTATTTAGAACTTTGGTCACTTGGTACTCTTGAATTAGACTTGGTAATTTGGTCTAGTTATGGTGTTGCGTGTCGAATTGTTAGTATAAGTTGGTATTTTGCGTCGACTGTTTGTTGGGATGTTGGTATTTGATATTGAATGGCAAGGGTGTCAATATTGGATGGTATTTTATTTGTATAGAATGATGTATGTACGAAATGGTTATTTCGAAATTTTTATTTAAAGTGTTGCATTTATCTTTCAGTTATTGTTGCATATTCTCAAATTAGTGTTGTATATAACAATCATGTTACTGTTGGATATAATAATAGTGTTGCATTGTGTTTGGTGGGACCCACCGCTGACGTGGATGAAGTGGGACCCACTAATGACGTGGATGAAGTGGGACCCACTAATGACGTGGATGAAGTGGGACCCACTAATGACATGGCAAAAGGGCACATTGCTGACGTGTCATTGGTTATGGGCCCCATTTTTCTAAACTGTATTCTCCTCTAAGCCAACACTATTTTCTGTTGCATATATTTTATTTTGTGTTGCACTATGTACATAATGCAACAATTTCCCTCTGTTGCATTAGAAAGGAAAAGTGTTGGATTAGAGGTCAAATCCCACGCGAGCAGATGCAACACTCACAAAGTGTTGGATATATCAATTTCTGGTCTAAGGCAACAGAAAATGGGGCATAATGCAACAATAGGAAGCGTTGCATATGAGCACTTATGGTGTAGTGGGTATTCACGACATAATGATTTTTTAATGATCCCAATCATTCGTTCTCAGTTGGGGTACAGTGTGGGCCGCCAGGCTGGTTAGGTGGTGCTACTACTCTTTGGTTCCTCCCATTGCTAACTGAGACGGACCTACCGAGTCGCGCAATAGGATTGACGACGGAATGAATCGAGCTTATTCTCTCTTTATAAAGATTAGATATTAGATATCTAATTCTTTGGACATTGGATGTCTAAATTAATTTATTGGATAAATTAATTTACGGCATAATGAATTAAATAAATTACTCGGTGAATAATTTAATTCACAGATATAATTATTTTTTGGAGAAATTAATTATATTATGTTGTATTTGATATGATTAATTAATTAGATTAATTAATTGATATAAATACATCGGAACGGAATTGGAGTTTATCTGTTTGGACTCACAGGAATACGAAACAAACCTAACTTGTCCGATTCCTTATAGATGGCCGCCCCCTTCCACTCACCTTCCCTCTTGGTCTTTGTCTCCATTTTATAATGGAAGACTTATGACCTTAAAGAGATATCAAATCTCTTATTATATGGAAAAGGTGATTTTGGTGGTTGAATGTGTATAAAGAAGTGAAGACTTCATCACTCTCCCTTACACTTTGAGACTCATGGTTTTGAGAGATAGAGGGAGAAGAATTGTCTTCATCATCTTCACACATATAGCTTGAGTTTTTTTGGAGAAAAATAGAGAGATATCGATAGATATAGATTAAAACACTTAGAGTGTAATAATCTTAATATACAAGCTCCTACAACCTTGCTCTAGCCGTATCTTTGGAGGATAGCAAGGCATTGTCATCCGATCATTTCTCCGGCGCGTGGCATGTAGAGACGTGGTGCTTTCGGCGTTGGATCATTCAAGAGCTTGGAGCGGATTGGATTCATGGAAAGCATTTAAAGCTTGGGGAATCATCTTCAAGGAGTACACCATTTAATCAACGGACTATGAGGGTATGATTTCTAATCTTCCTTGTTTTCATTTTATATTCGTATATACGTGGCTTGATCGATCCTCATAGGGATTCAGATCGAATTAATTTTCATTTTACCGCTTCTGCTGGGCCTTCGTTTTAGGCACCGAATCCCAACAGGACCAATACGAGGTGGACATACAACACCGACACATATGCACGACAATATGTATAACATCAATATATAAAACATAATTAATGTACTTGCCTTAGAAAGATGGCAATGAATAAACACTCCAACGACTTCAATAAACTCAAGGGCCATTCCTTCGATCAACCGTTCGCAACCTTGAACCTTACAAAAAGAAAATAACGACAACTCAACTTAAGTAACAATTCTAATGTTCGAACCTCTAATGTCTACTACGGCTGAGTTACATTCTAAGTTAGTCGGTTCACGGTTCAACTATTCGACGAATGCTCGGACGAACTAATGACATACCTCATGCGAATCAAATGACCATAACGGAGATGAAAAGTCGATGTCTATGAATTCAAGGATATTCAAATCATCATAAATTCATGCTTCGATTCCGGATTATCAATTCCAATACTTGGTTCGGTCAATTAACACATTTCAATCGAGTTCTAAATTAGTTCATCTCCGCAGTTTCGTTCTTTCACAAGCAATACTTCTTGCCGATGTTTTAATTTCAAAACCATTAACACCAACCTAATCACTACGTTCTAACCATTAATATGAAGATTTATCGAGAAACCTCTGCAAATCATGAACTATATTTGAAGAACACCCTCCACCTTAATCATGTTAAATTCATCTAACAAATGTGATAACCTAAACAAATCATTCCCCAAAAGAGTGTTTCAAAACCATTGTTAAAGGCATGTTATGAATTCAGTATGCTCCATCTCGATGTTTAACAAAATCAAGGCGTAACCCAAATTCCATTTAACCATGAAAATCCTAGTATAAATTCCATCAATTCTCCTAAAGCATGGTATATGATTCGCTAAGTTGTCAAATAAATCTTAATAACTACAGTAGCATGCTCATAAGTAGTACAAGAATATGAATTCTAGGCTGGGATAGCTTCACATACCTTATTTCGGAAGAGAATGATGAAACACTCAGTGGAACTCAACACCCGGAGCTTGAACACCAAACTAAGATGCTTCCCAACTTCAACCACCAAAAAGTTAAACAAGGATTATAATGTGGGGGAAGGCTCGCTCGACTTGCAGAAATTGGCAAAAGAACAAAATAAAAAGAGGGTGAAATGAAATGGGGTGATGTCCCATTTATAATGTTCTGAACCTTACGTACGTTAAACGCAAATCATTACATACGTTATGGTCTTAGTGTACGCTATTTGAAATCTTTTACGTTCGTTAACGTCCGACAGTAGCTCATTGTCTCATTCCTGGTCTCTCCTTACGTACGATATCCAAAACTTTTACGCACGTAACCTGAACAACATAACGTACCTTATATGTCACCTCTAACATACGTTAAGTATTGTTGACCTGCTTTATCAAAAGGCTATCCAGGTTCACGCGGGAATCTTATCCGATAATATCTCCAACTGGCCCATGTGCGCACAAGACTTATCTATTGTTGACTGTCTTACGTATGCTACGCATCGCCCATAGCGTACACTATCCGCATCTCTTTAACGTACGTTATGCTAACCTACTAGCGCATGTTATGACGTAGTTGCATGCATGAATTTGGCAAACTCTTCCTAATATGATCATGAATGTTGGAATACGAATACGGGGAAATCACACTTCGATTATTGATACCACAAAGTCGAATATTACAAGGTTCAAATACAGATGAAAATACCCAACAATTATCCGGATATTATATCCTGTAGGATCGAAATGAGGTTTATCGAATACTACATGGACAGATTCCTCGATTGTTAGTTTCCTTTTGTTAAAGATTCTGAAAGCTTTGCTGAAAGAGGAGTATCCTACAAATATCCCTTCATCTGACTTCTCGTCAAAGGTCTTGAGCTGATCTTCACCATTATTCAGAACATAACACCAGCATCTAAAGATGTGAAAATACAAAACTAATGGAGTTTTATTATTCCATATCTCATAGGCTGTTTTATTGTGATGCTTGTTGATGATACAATGGTTTTGTGTGTAGCATGCTGTATTTGTTGCTTCGCCCCAGAACTACTGTGGCAACTTGCTTGCGGAGATCATGGTTCTTGTAGCTTCCTTGAGCGTCCTATTCTTTCGCTCGGCAACACCATTTTGTTCAGGAGTCCGGGCTACTGAGTATTCATGCTGTATTCCATTGTCCGAATAGTATTACTCTATAAAGCTATGTATGAATTTAGTACCTCTATCAGAACGAATGGACACGATACTCCACACTTTCTCATTCTGAAGCTTTTTTAGGTGCTCTAGCAACTTTGTTGTAGTTTCTTTCTTCTTGCTCAGAAAGATTGTCCAAGAATACCTGGAGTAATCGCCAACAATAACAAGACTATATTTCTTACCTCCCAAACTTACAGGGTCTACAGGGCCGTAGAGCTCCATGTGTAGTATATCCAAAGCCCTGTGGGTGGACTAGTATGATTTGCATTTCAGAGTGGTTTTGACTTGTTTGCCTTTCTGACAGGGTCCGCAGACACTGTCTTTATGGAATGACATATCGGTCAAGCCTCTAAACATTCTCTGTCTGGAGAGTTTGTTGATTGTCTTGAAGTTGATGTGTGACATCCTCTTGTGCTATAGCCAGCTTTGATCTGCAGTGCCTTTGGAAATAAAACACGGAATAGTGGAGCTCGTAGGCTTCCAGTGAGCAATATTTACCTGACCTGCTTCCCGTGAGAACAACTTATTTGGTCTTGATCTACTTCACTTTACAGTGGTCTAAATAGAATTTCACCGAGAACTGTTTGTCATATAAATGGCTGATACTAAGTAGATTGTACTGTAGGCCTTCAACATTGGCTATGTCGGCGACTTTGAACTTTCCTACGAGAAGGGTTCCCTTCTCTCTTGTTCTTACTTTGGACCTATCACCGAAATTCACCTTTGGACCGCGACCTTCTACATAATCTGACAGCTTGCTGATATCTCCTATAATGTGCCGATAACATCCGCTATCAAAGTACCAGATGTCCTTTTTCTTGATATCCTGTAAGCACAGAATTTAAGTAGATTTAGGTCGCCTTTGATTGTTGGGTCCATGTATGTTAGTGCCTTTTGGTACCCATATTTGCCTAACAGCAATTGGTTTACTGTAGGTTACTTTTGGTCCAGTTTTGCGATGTCTACGTGGGGCAGGCACGTAGTCGCTGTAACCTTGATTAGTATGTCTGTAAAATCTAGGGTTAATATTTCAGTATGATTGCCATCTAGGAGGCGGAGCCATTTTCCGCGACCTTATAGCTTGCCTTTTGGGTCTCCAGTTAGATTCCTAGAGCTGTTGATGATACTGCACGACGACGTCCTTTCTGGATGGATAACGGGGTTCCCGTATCCAATATCTAGGCGCATTGTACTGTTGAAAGTACTGTGGTGCATGCCTTTGATACTTAGATACAGCCTTCTTTCTGGACGGCTGTTGGCGCTTTTGATATGCTCGGGGAGCATGCTGTTGATCACATCTTACAGGTCTAAGATGCTGAGGTTTCCGCTGTCTGTGATATGACCTTGGTGGCGGAATCCTATCCTTCATTGTACGAGGGGCAACTGTAGCCTTTGCAGGGCTTGGAATTTCTTCAGGTACAGGAATGGGTTCCACACCCCTGACGAATACCGTACTAGTTTTTCACTCATTGGAGAATGAGTTATGTCCTAAGCCACCTTTATCATGAGCATTTTTCCCAGTTCTTAGAATTTCTTCCATCCGTTTTGATGATTTCTCGAATGATTTCAGGATGATCTCTAATTCTCTTTCTCGCTTCTCGAGAGTTTTTACTTTGGCTTCGAGTAAAGAAAAATTGTTTGTCTTACTCTCATTATGAGACTTAGCCTCATTTAGATCGTGGACAAGTTGATGATTGCTTTCCATGAGTTTTTCAAATGTTGTTTTCACAATCAATAGACATGTTTTCGTAATTATTTTTCAACAAGTCATTTTCATCTTTCAGTTCTAAGTTTGAAATTTGGAGTTGTACGTTTTCTCATTTTAATGTATCCTGAGCCTTTTGAATGTTTTTGAATGCATTCATCATGTTTTCAAAAGTATACGATGCATTTGCGGGAGTAATTGAATTTGAGCTTACTTCATCATTGCTATCCTCATCGTCCTGATTTTCTTTAGCCATAAAGCACATATATGCTTTATCTTTAATCTCATCATCGGACGAGTCACTGTCAGTGACAGTTTGAAGGCACTTCTCGGTCTTGTTGGATGCTGGCGAGGCTTCTGATTCACCAATCAGGGCCTTAAGCTTATTTTTCCAGACATGTCTTCTTTCGTCCTTTTCTTGTTGCTCAGTTTTCTGGTAGCTTTTGCACTTTTGGATGTAGACACTTATTTGCATAATATCCGAGTTTCCTACAGTCATAGCATAAGATAGAATCATCAGATGAGGGAGTTTATGAGCTTACCTTGTGAAAAAGATTGGGCCTGTATGGAGTCTTTCCAGACTATTTGATGAATTTTTTGAATTTATGCATGAGCAGGGCCATTTCATCTTGTTACAGGATGCCATCATAGCTGTCTGCAGTATTGTGTGAGGATTTGGATGTGCTAGGTGCAGAGCTATGTCTCCTATCAGATACAATGGCCAGCACTGTAATCTTGGCTTCGGCCTATTCTCTCTTGTCAATATCATACTCAAAAGCTTTAAGGTCAGAGAATAAGTCAAAAGTAGAAATATCATTAAGGTTATAGGATACACACATAGCTGTAGTTTTAATGTCCCATCGAGCAGGGAGTGATGTAAAGATTTTTAAATTTTTCTCCTTTTGGGTATACACTTTACCCAATGCTTCAAGTTTACCGACAATGCCAGTGAATCTGAGGTCAAGATCATCAATGTTTTGAATGATTTCATTTCAAAAGATTCAAATTTCTGAGTAAGTTTGAAAATTTTATTTTCTTTCGAGAGCTCAGTACCCTCACAAATCAGCTTGAGTTTCTCCCAGATTTCCTTAGCTGTCTTACAGCTCTTTACCATTGAGAATGTGCCTTTGTTGAGAGTGACAAACAGCGCTATTCTTAGCAACATTGTCGAGGTTCGCACACTTGCGATCATCTGCTGTCCATTGCTCGTGCTCATTCTCGAGCATTTCCGCATGAGGTTGTCCTTCTATCCTTGCGGTAGGATTAACCTGTTAGGAATATACCCTCGAATGCCACTCAGAGGATGAGAGAGAAGGGGCATTGTACTTGTAATTATGGAATTATTAATAAAAGGCAATATGATTCATTCACTGTTTATTATATTTCAAATACATTCTTGATTTGGTAAACATTGAAGTGAAGTCCATTTCAATAAGAGAAAACATTGCATTCTCGTTATCGGATAAGAGAAAATGCACTGTAAGTGTTTAAAGTTTATTTACGTAAATCGTTCGCAAGTGGATAAACTTAATTGGGCATTAATTCGTGGGTAAGACTTGTATAACTGATGCTAGGACGTGTGCGCGTCTTGATAGCATAGTTATAAGTATATTGGTGAGATCAGTATACTCGAACACGACTCATACTTGATTCAGTCACACGGTATTTACTCTTGGAGAGTCGATGACGAATCAAAAGGTTGTGATAGTATACATGGACCTTTGACTTGAGGGTTCATTAGAGTAGTTAGACACATTTCCTTAATCGCTGAACCAACCTCGAAGTGCGGACTATAGAGACAGGTAGCAATCTTTAATGTATGCCAAGAAAGGATTTTATCTCCTGTTAGTGAGCAGGCGAATTCCTATACGGTTAATGGAAAATAAGATCATAAGTCTTTGACCAAAGTATTCTGATCTAGTCGTATTAGATACACTAGTAACTGGTCGGTCTTGATTTGCATCAACATATGTACAGTGTCTAATCAACAGTAGGGTTTGACTTTCTGTGACCCAAAGACTTGACCGGGACATCTGATGAAGAGTCTATACGTATATGGTATTAATGACATAATGATTCTAGAATGATCCCTTCATTCGTTCTCAATCGGGGTTTACAGTGTGGCCCGCTAGGCTGGCTAAATGCTGCCTGCACTCATTGGTTCCTCCCAATTCCGGCTGAGATGGACCTACAGAGTCGCGCATCAGGAGAGTTGACGGATATATGTGAATTTATTATCTCTCTATTAATATTAGATATTTGATATCTAAATTATGATTTATTGGATAAAATAGCGGTCTTATGAATTTAAATTAAGTTACTGGGTAATTAATTTAATTCATAAATTATATTTTTTAGATAAATATATTTGTATTTGATATAATTAATTAATTAGATTAAGTAATTACTATAAATACATTGGTTATAAAACAGAGTGTATTTAACGGAGTCATTTGATGAATGTCCGGTACACGAGCCGAGTTACTCGGCCCTTTTCCTAGAAATTTCACATGGGCTGCCCCCCTCTCCTTCTTGGTGGCTTCTTGGTGTGTTATCATGCATTGTGAGACCCCACCATGATTTGTTCAACTAATGTTGCCAAATGCATGTTATATGGTGGGATCACATGACTTGATGTAATAATGTATATATTATACATATAACACTACTCCACCAACTAAGTGAAGGACACACAACAACACCATCTATTGTGTGAGTGGTTCGGCCGAAGCTTAAGTGAGAGGGAGAGAGAAATTTTTCTTGTTTTAATTCTTCATCTGAGAGTTGTGAGAATAGTAAGAAATTAGAGAGAAAAATTCCTATAGTAGTTCCTAGCCGCGTTCCATCAAGAACGAATTACTGTAGATTTTTCCCGGCAACTTCCGACGCATGGTGACGTAGAGGAATCGTATTTTTGGTATTGGGGACGAAGGGATTTCGTGCTCGTGCTCGGGTTCGTGATCATCATCAACATACGAAGATATTATGAAAGGCTTCAAAGGTATGTGACTTTGATCCTTTTATCTTTGTTGATTTATTTCTTCCTATATACGTTGCTTGATCGATCCTGCTTGGGATTCTTTATTGTGTATTATTATTCCGATGCGTATTCGATTTTGTATCTGGAATCCCAACACTGGTATCGGAGCGAGGTCCATGATACCGTATATACGATTTTTTGTGCATTTTGAATACTATTGGATGATTTTTGTGATTTAGAATCATTATTGGTATAATAGGAGATATTTAATTGTTCGTTGAAAAATTTTGTTTCTATGATTTTATGTGAATTATAAAGCTGTAAAATTTTATTTTATTGACTTATAAGTCCTACATAAATGTTAGAAATATCAAGTTTCGGAAACGATCCGAACGGAAGTCGGACTCGGCAACCCAGGCGGTGCCTGGCAGGCTGGCCGGACAGGAGGCCTGCTACCCGGATAGTAACAGGCACGTGGCTTGCTCCCGCAGGTCACCCTCGGCCAACCCACTTTTTTGGGCTTGGTTTGCGGGCTGGGCCCGTTCCGACTTGTCCGGGACTTCGTTTAGTCTTTGTATTACGTTGTAATATTTTCCCGTATTTTAAATTGGATTTAATTTGATTAAAATGTAAATTTGGAATATTATTTTAAATGGGAATGATATTAAATGAAAATACTGTTTTTGGCCGGATTGCTTCGAACCAATTGAAATGACGATTATTAGTATTAATTAAATTAATACTATTACAATTGAATAGATGAATTTTTATATTGATTGGATTATTACATTAATTGATTATTTATTTTAATGCCCTATATATTAATTGGATTAATATTATAGAAATTGAATAGATTAATTTTATAGATTAATTAGATTGATATATGAAAATTAATTATTTAATTTCATTGCCGTTACATGTTGCGTGGAATACTTATGTGATGGTGATATAGCTCATGGACTTAGTTTTGATTTATTCGATTCGATTGGGTTGTAAATGCCGTTTTGAGCCTATTTATTTTTACTAGAAAATTTGTATAATAGGATGCGTTTTTAATGATGTAATTATTTATTTGGCTATGCAAAGACCGAATACAATCGACTGAGAAGATGAAGAATTGAAGACTGTCTTTTTTCTTTATTGGGTCATTCGCTTGGCTCAGTACTTAGGAAAAAGTCCATGATGAGCTATATGTTGGTAGTAACTAGGTTGTTATTTACTATTTTTCATTTTGAATGATTGCAAACACAAACGCGCTTATAAATGAATTAATGTGCAAAGTGTAACATTAATCGCGAAATTCTCCCTACAACAAACAGACTAAGTTTGAAAAAGGTTACGAGGTTTCCTACCCTCCATCAAACTCGTAGAAAATTGATACCCGAGCTGGTGTGCTATGCTTCCGAGTTATCGGGGTAGTACATTTGGTAGAGGTTGAAAAATTCTTGAGTGCATTAGATGCCTTCGGTTGGTGATAAATTTCGTCCCTAGAAACCTGATAGGTTGCCGGGCGAGATTCAATAGTCAAACTGATAGACGTTGATGGTCAACAACTTAGATAGTCTGGACTGCCAAGAAACATGATAGGTTGAGGGCATGAAGACTTGGGGTAAAAGAAGATCGAATCATCCGTTGGACGAGTTGGTGTTGGACACCACTTTACAGAAATTAATAGACAAGAAACCTGACAGGTTGTGTCTATTAAAATTTGTAATGAACTTGATCACCACTAAGAAGTCGATCTTACCATGACTTCCGGGTCATAACATGGGAGTGTGTAATTCCGATAAATTTAGTGGGAGCCAAGATAATAATTATACAAGCCCTTAAATTTTGTACTCGGTCATAATAAAACAAGTAACTAATTCAAACTTATCTATGTCAATGCAGACAAACAAAACTATATCTCTCTAAAATGGCTAAGAACCCACTTGCAATACTATTTGAAACGAATCTCCTAATCGGCCCCAACATCGTTGTCTGGTTGCGGAATAGGATGATTGTACTAAGCATGGAGTCTCTGGAATACGTCTTGGAGGCGGACATTCCACTGACTCCAGTCCGGACTAGGGAAAATCAGGAAGAGATTGACATCCATGAAAAATGGGTCAAGGATGACGTGCTGGTCCGTGGCTTTATGATGGGCTCAATGACTAATGAGTTGCATAGAGCGCATGAGAAAATGACTTCTGCTGGGAAGATTCTCGCACACTTCACCGAGCTTTATGGAGAGCACAGTAGGACTGCTAGATATGAGATATCAAAGTAGTTATTCAGTGCTAGGATGAAGAAAGGGGAGAAAATGGGAGGCCACGTCCTCAAGATGATCTCTATGATTGAGAGGCTCGAGGTGATCAACTTTCATATGGATTTATCCCTTCAGATTAATTTCATCCTTCAATATCTGCCTGACTCCTTCATGCAGTTTGTTATGAATTTCAACTATAATGAGATTTCATGCACATTAGCTGGGCTAATGAATAAACTAGTGACGACACAGTCTAACCTGAAGACTAAACGAAGGGAGGCTGCTCTTGTAATTTCTTCTGGGCCTCCAAGGTCTAAGAACAATAAGAAAAAGACACAGTATAAACCCAAGAAAGAGGTGCAGAAAGGCAAGGGCAAGGCCCAAAAAGTTCAGAAGGTAGGCGGTCCACAACCTAAGGACAAATGTCTTGAATGCGGTGAGCTGGGCCACTGGCGTATGACTTGTCCGAAGATCAATGGCTTATCAGGTACGAAACTTTTTGTTTTTGAAACCAATTGTTCCGCTACTGTATATTCTACTTCATGGATTCTGGATTCAGGTGCTACTTCTCATATTTGTACTATGAATCAGGATCTGGAACGAAGTAGGCAGCTTGAAGCTGGGGAAGTGATGATCACTGTCGGAAGCGGACAAAGTGTCAAGGTAACCGATATTAGATCACTCCTACTGGGTTTAGAAACCAGTTTTATTTGACATTAGATGAAGTACTTGTTTTGCCCAAGGGGCATAAAAATATTGTATCCATTACAATCTTGAACCGAAAATGATTTTCTTTCTTCATTGGAAATGTTAGATGTAAATCTATTTTCGAAATAAATTGGTTGGCACAGCTACATTGTTAAATGGTTTATATCATCTGAGCTAAGAAAATAAATCAGCAGTGAACAATATAACTAGGAAACATGGTAGGCAAGATACTAATCAAGCTCTTAAGTGGCACCTTAGACTTGGTCATGTTGGTCAAACCAATGTTCACAAAATGGAGAAAGATGGATTTTTAAGTCCATTGGGTGTAGAACCCTATCCAACTTGTGAATCATGCCTTAGAGGCAAGATGACTAAGTCCCCCTTCACAGGGACATTTGAAAGGGTTGTTGAAAAACTTGGGTTGGTACATACTGATGTTTCTGGTGCTTTGGAAACAACCCCTGACGGATATAATATTTCATAACATTCACAGATGATCATAATGGGTATGGGATTATGTACTTGATGAAACATAAATCCGAAGCCTTTACTAAATTCAAGGAATTTAAGGCCCTAGTTGAAAAGCAGACTGAATATCATATCAAGTCACTTCGGTCAGACTGAGGTGGTGAGTATATGAGCACCAAGTTTGATGAGTTCCTCAAAGAACATGGAATAGTTTCACAATTCACGCCGCTAGGAACCCCACAGTTAAATGGTATTCCAGAAAGGAGAAATCGGACTTTGTTGGACATGGTCTGCTCCATGTTGAATTACACTGATTTACCAATTTACCTGTGGGGGCCTTACTTACCGCCACCTTTATCCTTAATAGATGTCCTTCCAAATCCGTTCCTATCACTCCGCATGAGATGTGGAAGGGTGAGAAACCAAGTCTTAATCACATAAGGATTTGGGGATGTCCAGCCTATGTCAAAAAAGCTAAGGTGGACAAACTGGAAGCGAGGTCCATCAAGGTATGTTTCATTGGATACCCAGAGGACTCGATGGATTACCTATTCCACATGCCAGAAGACCATAGGGTCGTTGTGGCTTTACAAGAGCACTTCCTTTATGATGAGTTCATTCAGGAAGGTGGCTCGGGTAGAAATATCTCTTTGGAAGAGTATAATGAAAGTCCTGAGGAGACATCTGATCAGGGATCACGAACCGAACCTATTGTAACACAACCTCCACTTCGAAGGTCTGATATGGTGTCTCACTTACCTGAGAGTTATGGCTATACACATGTAGAGGAAGTGGGTCTCCACGATGCACCTGATAGCCGTGAGGACAACCCTGTCACCTATGACCAAGCGATAATGGATGTGGACACTGTTCCATGGCAAGAAGCAATGGAAGCTGATATAGACTCGATGCAAGCCAATCAGATCTGAACTCTAGTATATCTATCAACTGGCATGAAGCCTATTGGAAGTAAGTGGATCTATAAGAGAAAGACTGATGGGGATGGCAAGGTTGACGCCTATAAGGCCAGTCTTGTGGCAAAGGGTTATACCCAAAGGGAAGGGATCGAATATCATGATACCTTCTCACCTGTAGCTATGATCAAGTCGATTAGCATGATGCTTGTCATTGCTACCTATTATGATTATGAAATATGGCAAATGGACATCAAAACGGCTTTTCTAAATAGATACCTCGAGGAGAAAATCTATATGTAAGAGCCTAAGTGTTTTGTGTCCAAAGCTAATATTCATAAGTTGTGTAAGCTGCAACGAGCCATTTATGGGCTGAAACAAGCTTCTCAGAGTTGGAACCTTTGATTTGATGAAGCAGTCAAGGACTTTGACTTCGTGCGAAACGAGGAGGATCCTTGTGTTTACAAAAAGGTCAATGGGAGCAACATTAAAATCTTAGTACTATATGTAGATGATATTCTACTTGTAGAAAATAACATAGCAATGCTCAGTACTATGAAAGCTTGGCTTTCAAAAACGTTCTCCATAAAAGACTTGGGAAAAGCTTCCTATATTCTAGGGATCCGTCTTTATAGAGATAGACCACGAATAATGATAGGACTTTCCCAAGACCTCTATATAGATAAGATCCTGAGAAGATTCAAGATGGATGAATCTATAAGAGGGTTCCTTCCCATGCGGCATGGAATTCATCTCACCACGAAAATGTGTCCTCAAAGTGAGAAAGACAAAAGAGAGATGAGTAAGGTGCCATATGCCTCGGCAGTGGGTATCCTTATGTACGCTATGTTGTGTACGAGACTGGATTTAGCCTACTGTTAGTATGGTAAATCGTTTTCAAGAAAACCCAGGAAGGGAACACTGGACTGCCGTCAAGAACATTATTAAGTACTTGACAAGAACTAGAGATTTGGTTCTTACTTACGGTTGTGGAGAACTAAAGGTGGTTAGATTCACTGATTCTGATTTTCAAGGAGATAAGGATGACTCTAAGTCGACATCTTGGTATTTGTTTACTCTCTGTTGGGATAATATATCATGTACCTTGTTTTGATAAATTGCCAACATACAGCAAGACTTCGCACTACCAACATACAGCAAGTTATCTAGTCAACATACAGCAAGCTATCTCAAGTATAACTGCCATCACACAGCAAAAGATTCGAAATACCGCTAAATATGGAAGCTGTCTGGAACTCCATACAGCTTAGAGATAGCCTACATCATTGAAGCCCACAACTAACAGCAAAAAGACATATTATGCTGGATACATCATACAGGCTGAAAATGTGAGGGTAATAAACTCTTATCCAACATGACTGAAGACTGTAGAGATAGAATCTACTTTCTACGCTAAGGTTAGAATGCCGTTTGAAAGAAGTATTTTATACTGACTAGATAAAGTATTTAAATACGAACCGGCAAGGATCTTCAGACAAGGAGCAAAATCCGGTTCTTTTTTTTGAAAGTTAATCAACCAATCAAAATGGATCTCAGCTCACCAACCCAGCTAACGAACATATTTATAATGGATCTATTCCAAGGTTATAAATAGTCCATGCAGAAG
Source organism: Orobanche coerulescens (assembly GCA_033398695.1). Lineage (NCBI taxonomy): Eukaryota > Viridiplantae > Streptophyta > Magnoliopsida > Lamiales > Orobanchaceae > Orobanche > Orobanche coerulescens. The sequence continues at coordinate 78,228,610 of CM065818.1, read as the reverse complement.
GACTTTGACGATATGCACACAAAAATGCAATACGAGATCAAACAACTGAATATTATTTATTGTAGACTCAAAGCTTACAAGAGCAAAGTAAATTTCTTCAAGCAACTATCTATATTTGAAGACAGGAAATATATTCAGTCATCAAGAATAGCACATCATCAGCTCAAGATCATCGTGTTCAAGCTGCTGTTCTAAACCTGTTACTTTACCATTTTACCTTTGTGTAAAACCTAGTTCTTGTGAACTTAGAAAGCTATTCTGACCTGTGTGAGAAGAAGCAACTCAAGATACGCCATCAGCCAATATGTATGAATGGTTGAAAGCGACAGTCTTTATATCAATCTGTGTGAACGATACAAGGATAGGTTTGATTACAGTCACGTAGTTGTGTACGTAGTAATTACAGTAAACGTTTCCACTCGTGTGTGGAGGACTAGTGTATGTAGAGGGGTTTACCTCGAACCACTTTAAATACTGTGTTATTTACCTTCTGCTATTTACTGTTTTTTATTACTGTGATTATTTACAAGTATATATTGCATACCCTGTACGCACCAAGATAACAGGAGAAAAACCTAGTTGCTGTATTTACAGCAAATCACTTAAAAGAACTTCCGCTACGCACTCTTATTTGAAAAACATACAGCTTGTTGTACCAACACTTTTCCAAGCTGTATTTTTTATACTTAGTGGCCAACACTCTTAATGGAGGAGCAGTATCTTGGAGAAGCTCCAAGCAAAGCGCTACTGCAGATTCCACCTGCCAAGCAGAGTACCAAGATGCCTCAGAGGCTAGCAAGGAAGCATTTTGAATGCACAAGTTTGTGCAAGAACTTCAAGTGGTGCCTAATGCGGAGCTACCTATATCACTATTCTGTGATAATGATGGAGCTGTCGCCCAAGCCAAAAAGCAAAGGGCTCACTACAACACCAAGCATATAGAGAGAAAGTATCACATCATTCGAGAGATGGTTGAAAAATGATATGTTTCGTTGCAAAGAGTAGACTCAGAAGATAATATCTCTGACCCGCTGACTAAGCCGTTATCTCAGAATGTCTTGAAAAGACATCTGAAGAACATGGGTATTAGATACCATAATGCGTGGCATTGAGTGTAAGTGGGAGATTGTTAGGAATATGCCCTTGAATGCCACTCAGGGGATGAGAGAGAAGGGGCATTGTACTTGTAATTATGGAATTATCAATAAAAGCCAATATGATTCATTCACTGTTTATTGTATTTGAAATGCATTCTTGATTTGGTAAACATTGAAGTGAAGTCCATGTAAATAAGAGCGAGCATTACATTCTCGTTATCAGATAATAGAAAATGCACTGGAAATTTTAGAAGCTTATTTACGTAAATCGTTCGCAAGTTGATAAACTTAATTGGGCATTAAGTTTTGAGTAAGACTTGTATAACTGATGCTAGGACGTGTGCATGTCTTGATAGCATAATTATAAGTATATTGGTGGGATCAGTATACTCGAACACGACTAATACTTGATTCAGTCACACGGTATTCACTCTTGGAAAGTTGATGACGGATCGAAAGGTTGTGATAGTATATGTGGACCTTTGACTTGAGGATTCAGTAGGAAATGTGCCTGTGATGTTTACTTTGTCATTAGAGTAGTTAGACTCATTTGCTTAATCGTTGAGTCAACCTCGAAGTGCGGACTATACGGGCAGGTAGCAGTCTTTACTGTATGCCAAGAAAGGATTTTATCTCCTGTTAGTGAGCTGGCGAATGTCCTATACGGTTAATGACAAATAAGATCATAAGTCTTTGGCCAATGCATTCTGATCTAGTCATATTAGATACACTAGTAATCAGCCGGTCTTGATTTCCATTGAGATATGTATAGTGTCTAGTCAACAGTAGGGTTTGACTTTTTCGTGACCCGAAGACTTGACCGGGACATCTGATGAAGGGTTCATTCGTTCATAGTCGGGGTTTACAGTGCAGCCCGCTGCTATCCGCACTCATTGGTTCCTCCCAATGCCGGCTGAGACGGACCTACAGAGTTGTGCATAAGGAGCCTAGACGGATAAATGTGAATTTATTATCTCTCTATTAATATTAGATATTGGATATCTAAATTATGATTTATTGGATAAAATAGCGGTCTTATGAATTGAAATTAAGTTACTAAGTAATTAATTTAATTTATAAATTATATTTCTTCGAAAAATATATTTGTATTTGATATAATTAATTAATTAGATTAATTAATTAGTATAAATACATTTGTGATAAAATAAAGTATATTTAACGGAGTCGTTTGACGAGTGTCCGGTACACGAGCCGAGTGACTCAGCCAGTTTCTCATGGGCCGGCCCCCTCTCCTTCTTGGTGGCTTCTTGGTGTGTTATCATGTGTTGTGAGACCCCACCATGATTTGTTCAACTAATGTTGCCAAATGCATGTTATATGGTGGGATCACATGACTTGATATAATAATGTATATATTATACATATAACACTGCTCCACCAACTAAGTGAAGGACACACAACAATACCATCCATTGTGTGTGTGGTTCGGCTAAAGCATAAGTGAGAGGGAGAGAGAAATTTTTCTTGTTTTAATTCTTCATCTTAGAGGTATGAGAATAATAAGAAAAATAGAGAGAAAAATTCCTATAGTAGTTCCTAGCCGTGCTCCATCAAGAATGAATTACTGAAGATTTTTCCGGGAACTTCCAGAGGCATCATAGTTTCGGTGTTGGGGACGAAGGGATTTCGTGCTCGTGCTCGGGTTCGTGATCATCATCAACATACGAAGATAGTATCAAAGGATTCAAAGGTATGGGACTTTGATCCTTTTATCTTCGTTGATTTTCTTTTTCGTTTATACATTGCTTGATCGATCCTGTTTGGGATTCTTTATTTTGTATTATTATTCCGCTGCGTATTCGATTTTGTATTCGGAATCCGAACATAACCTTCATTATCTTTATTGGATCTTCTTGGATGGCGAATATCATCTCCTCGTGCATGGCTGCAAGATGAGCCTCCATCCTAATTCTCCAGTCATCAAAATCGTTAATAGAGAATATAGGAATCTTGTTTATCATAGAGGTATTCATTTGATAGAGAGAAAAAGTTGATGAAAATATGATAAGGGTTTCAAAAATTAGTGATTTGTGGAAATATTAATGGAAATATTACTGGAAATATATTGGATACAACAAGAAGGTGATCATGTTGATGAGTTACTATTGACGCGCAAGTTAAAGGAAGTAGTGTCAACCCAAACAATCAAATCTTTGTCACAAACAACATTGGACAAATATTTTAAGACATTTTGAATTTTCACATATGTAACATGATTATATACTTTATATATATATATATATATATAAATATATTAAGCAAAGTTATTCTTATATAGAGGGGATTTTGTAAAGGATGGACTTATAAAAAGTATAGAATATTACAATATAGAGGTTATTCTTAATTATAACTGGTCCCGAGTTGGGACTGCAATTTTTTATTATAATATAGAGGTTTATTCCTATATAGAGTATTACTATATAGAGGTTTTACTCTATATATATATATATTTAATTCTCTTCACATTTACAGATGGAATTTTTGACCCGACGACGTTTGCCAGTGGAAATTTTTATATGTCGGTATCACCGATGGAAAATCCCGTCGGTAAATTTAATATATATATATATATATATCTTTTTTTAAATTTACCAAAGAACTTTCCTATCCATAGGTATTTATCGATGAAAATTGACGTTGGATAAATTTAATATATATTTTATAATTTTTTAAAAATTAGATTTATATATATAACTTTATATATACATATAATTTAACTTTATATATATATATAGATAGAAATTTATATCACATATATATATAGATACATACATATTGTACTTTCTTAATGTTCAATTAGAAATAATCAAAATTGTGTTATACACGTATTTTTTAAATCATAATATATATTGAGATATGAATATATATTTGATATATATAACTATATATATAACATAACTTTATATATATATATATATGTATGTATACATATATATATGTAAAGAATACAATATATAATATAATTTAAATGTAGATACATAATATGACTTTATATGTAGATATAGAAAGGTACCTACCATAAAAAAATTCCGTCGGTAAATTTAATATTCTTTTTAATTTATTATATACACATATATATAATATAGATATACATATAACTTAACTCTATATATAACGTAACTCTACATATAACATAACTTTATATATATAATTTGACTTTAACTAATTATAATTTATTTATAATATTTGACTTTAAATAAATATGTAAAATATAGCATTATTAATATTTTTGAGATATAACTTTTAATATTTTAATATTAAGTGTAATACGTAAAACCTTGCAATTGTATGTAGAAATATCATATACACCTCAAGGGAAAAGCCTCATCATATCAACCAAGGGTTCGCGGGTTCGAATCCCCTTATGTTCGAAATTACGATCAATTTATTCAGAATTTGCTCGCGTGTGGTGGGTGCCCAATTTGGGTGCACGGTTTCAAGTTCCTGATAAGTGTTTTCTTTTTGACCTAAGAAGTCTGGCGGTAATTACCGACAGATTTTCTTCACGAAATGGTATGTTTTATTATTTAGCGATAAAAAATATTTTTGATTTCCGTCGGTAATTACCAACGAAATAAATGTTTCACTGGTAATTACCAAAATTTTCCATCGGTAAATCCGTCGGTAAAAGGTTTACCAACGGATTTCTTTTTTGGATTTACCGAGGGAAAATCGGCTACTAATTCGCGATTTCTTGTAGTGTATACATACATTACAATCACGGCTTTGCGTATGTTATACGTGTTTGATAACGTAGCTTGTCCACCTACGTACCCATGTACATTTTAACAATTTACATGAAATCAACTAGGTGAGATTTACATACGTTATAATAGGAGTGTAGCGTTCTTTATAACAGGAGTGTAGCGTACCCATGTTATACTTGTTTTATTATTTAGCGATAAAAAATATTTTTGATTTTCGTCGGTAATTACCAACGAAATAAATGTTTCACTGGTAATTACCAAAATTTTCCATCGACAAATCCGTCGGTAAAAGGTTTACCAACAGATTTCTTTTTTGGATTTACCGAGGGAAAATCGGCTACTAATTCGCGATTTCTTGTAGTGTATACATACATTACAATCACGGCTTTGCGTATGTTATACTTGTTTGATAACGTAGTTTGTCCACCTACGTACCCATTTACATTTTAACACTTTACATGAAATCAACTAGGTGAGATTTACATACGTTATAACAGGAGCGTAGCGTACGTTAACAATGTAATCTTAGCTTATACCACTAAGTGAGTATTACGTACATTATACATATATAATAGCATATGTTATTGTTGCCAAACACATTCCTGTAATATTTTGCAAGATTAAGTTTGTGTGTTTAATTAGAAATGATTATTTTGACTGCAAATATCATCAAAATGTATATGATAAAAATATTGTTTCAACAATCTATTCTTTTTTGATGATAAAAAAATAATTATTTAAATAATTTGTTTTGAACTAAAAAGTTTTGAGGGTTCGAAAAAGTCCCCCTGAGAATTACCCCTCTGAGTTTAATAATAGGTACGTTCAAAAGTCCAAAACACCTTTCTCCCCATTTTAAAAAAGGAATATGAGGGATGAGTAATATCATGGACAGAACGGACACTGAAGATCGAGCACCAAACAAATCGCTACGGAGGGAGGAAGACCCTCTTGATAGGGGAAAAGATAATGGCAAGACTCACACAACAAGGCCTCCACAGATCAGCTAAAGATTGTCATACCGGCATCCCTCTTGAACGGGGAAACATAAGGCGATCAGACGGACGAGGAAAACGGGATAGAGATCGGGGAAGAGGATGTGATCCGAGGGGAAGTGAATGGAATTCCTTCGATCAGATTTTTAGAACGAGTCCGCTCACAACTACGTGACTGCATGGCCAGCATGATTGTGATTAAACTTTTGGGACGTGGTACTTGATTCGCACTGCTGGCAAGCTGACTACAGGCTCTCTGGAAGCCGAAAGGTCACTGGCAAGTGATGGACCTAGAAAATGGCTACTTTCTGGTAAAATTTAAGGAGAAAGGAGACTCAACGATGGCGTGTCTGAGTAGGTAGAATAAGAAAAATCTGGTAATTTGGTGGACTTACCAGGACGAGTAGACCTCCTTAGAGGTGGTGATTCACTAGTATCAACAACCTCAGGAGTGGGCTCATGTATAGACGGGGCTGAAGCACTACTTGATGGTGTAGATGTCTCTTCAACTGACACATCTATTGGCACAGATGACTCTGGAATGCCAGTTTCTATGTCAACATCAAAAGGATCAATCTTCATAAGATCTGACTTCGTTACATTATGTGACTTAGCTGGGATGGAATAGAAGGGAATATGTTCCAAAAAGATGACATGTCGAGATACATATAGTTTCTGACTTACCGGGTCATAGCAACGATATCCTTTCTGTCCAGCACCATATCCCAAAAGTACACATAAAGCTGATTTTGGTCCCAACTTGTTCCGTTCAACATGAGGACGGAGAACAAAACAAGTACATCCAAACACTCGTAATTTGGAGTAATCCGGTTGCTCACCATATAGTTTCTCAAACGGTGACTTTCCTGAATTCAATGCAGTAGGAAATCGATTAATCACATATACTGCAGTTAGAACTGCTTCCCCCTAAAAAATGCTAGGAACCGCTGCAGATAGAAGAAAAGACCGTGCTGTCTCAACAATATGTCTATGTTTCCTTTCAGCCACACCGTTCTGCTCAGGGGTGTCTGTACAAGAGGACTGATGAATGGTACCATCTGATGCAAGAAGCTGCTTAAAGTCATTGGAGGTATATTCACCTCCTAAGTCACACCTGAAACACTTTATCACAGCTGAATGTTGTGTTTTGATGAGAGCTCTAAAGTGTTTGTAGATACGAAGAAAGTCAGATCTGTGTTTCATAAGGTAAATCCAAGTATAACGAGTATAATCATCTATAAACGATACATAATATGTCGATCCACCCTTTGTGGTAACAGGTGATGGACCCCATACATCAGAGTGAATAATATCAAAAGGAGCAACAGAAAAAGAAACACTTTTGGCAAAAGGTAAAGCATACATCACTTATCTGAACCTGAGTCATATGAAGAGGTTGTGTCTGATCCTCTTTAGCAGAATGCTATGGCTGAAGAACTTACTGCTCTTCATCAGACTCATACATGGGATTTTGTCCCTCTCCCTCCTGGTAAGCGTGCAATTGGTTGTCGATGGGTATATAAGATAAAAACAAAGTCGGATGGTTCTGTTGAGCGCTATAAGGCTCGACTTGTAGCAAAAGGGTACTCACAAACGTACGGTATGGATTACGAAGAGACCTTTGCCCCTGTAGCAAAAATGACGACAGTTCGTACTATGATTGCAGTTGCATCCGTTAGACAATGGAAGATCTTTCAAATGGATGTTAAAAATGCTTTTTTGAATGGTGATCTTCATGAGGAAGTTTATATGGTTCCTCCCCCAGGTATTTCTCACCAACCTGGTGAAGCTTGTAGACTTAGGAAAGCCTTATACGTTCTCAAACAAGCTCCTCGTGCTTGGTTTGAGAAATTTTACACGGTAATTACATCTCTTGGATTTGTTTCGAGTAATCATGATTCGGCTTTGTTTATTATATGTACCAATGCTGGGCGTATTCTTGTGTCATTGTATGTTGATGACATGGTCATTACTGGTGATGATCATGATGGTATTGAAGCTTTGAAGCGTGATTTAGCTGCTCGGTTTGCCATGAAGGATTTGGGGTTGCTATGTTATTTTTTAGGCATTGAAGTAGCTCAGTCCAAGAAAGGGTATCTTCTCTCCCAGACTAAATATATCTCTGACTTGCTTCACCGAGCCCGACTCTCTGATAACAGGACTATGGACACTCCTCTTGAAACCAATGCACTGTACTCTCCTAGTGATGGTGTTCCTTTATCTGATCCGAGCCTATATTGTATGATTGTTGGTAGTTTGGTTTATCTTACAGTTACTCGTCCAGATATTGCTTATGCGGTTAATATTGTTAGTCAGTTTTTTACTGCTCCTACATCTGTTCACTGGGGGGCTATACTTCGGATCTTATGATATCTTTGTGGCACTCAGTTTAACAGTCTTGTGTTTCCTTCAACATCGTCTCTCGAGTTACGTGCCTATAGTGATGCTGATTGGGATGGTGACCATCATGATCGTAAATCCACCACTGGTTTTTGTGTGTTTCTTGGAGATTCTTTAATTTCTTGGAAAAGCAAGAAACAAGATGTGGTCTCTAGATCTTCCACGGAGGCTGAGTATCGTGCTATGGCTGTGACTACATGTGAGATCGTTTGGTTACGATGGCTTCCTGCAGATATGGGGGTTAATATTTCTCAGCCCACTCCTCTACATTGTGATAACAAAAGTGCGATGCAGATTTCAAAGAATTCTGTTTTTCATGAGCGGACGAAGCATATTGAGATTGATTGTCACTTCACTCGTCATCATTTACAACTAGGCACCATATCACTTCCATTTGTTCCTTCGCCTTTGCAGCTTGCTGATGTTTTCATGAAGGCTCAGTCGGCATCTCGTTTTTGGTTCTTGTGTGACAAACTCTCAATGCTTATCACTGTTGCATTGTGAGTTTGAGCGAGGATGTTAGAATATAGCTTGTTTATTATTGTTGACTTTTGTTGACTTTGGCTTATATATTAAGTCTTATGTAATATCTTCCTATACTCAATAAAACCAAGTATTCTCTTTTCTCTCTTTCTCTCATATTCTCTGCTCTTTTAACATAGATCACCTGAAAAAACTATAGGAGACAAATCAATGCATGGGAAATAAAGAGGCATTCGGAGTCGGCTGCAATACATGCGTTACGTTGCCGTGTTGAGAGGAGGATTGCGGGGATTAGATGTTGGTCGATAACGACCGGTAACTCCGATTACCTACAACTTCCGCAAGACACAACGAAAACACGATCACAACAAGGTTCAGGACCAATAACAACTAAAATCACATAAAACTATCCCAGAAAACTCATTCGATCATTTAATCGAACATTAAATGTTCATAGTTCCTCAAGAATCCTAGGATCATCAACCGGGTTAAATGAATCGAAGATGTGGATATACAATCCATAGAACATGTATAACAACACTTATTAACCTCAATTGATTCATCATAATTGGACTTGAACCGAAATCAAGAACAAAACCCCAAAATAGATAAGTTTACCAAAGGAATTACCTCGATTCGATGAAGAACAACAGATTGGATGATGTTACAATCACCGAAGACCCTCCAAAACACCTTGCAATTGAATAGAATCAACCAAGAATCCATACCCTAGTCTCACCCATCCGTCAACAGCGAGAATAAGATAAGAAGGGGAGAAATGTGGTGAAAAAACGCGACTGTCCCATATATACATCAGCGACGCACGACCAACCACGCACGACCAAAGCTCGTGCGTGGGGCCGCTGCCCAACCACTATCATCATGCATGAGCATCGCGCACAAGCAGTTGCTCGTGTGTCCCTGAAGCTCACTGCCGAGCACTAGTTGTGCACGAGCACCACGCACGAATACCTGCTCGTGTGGCCTGCTCGTGTGCTACAATCAAAGGCTAATATCGAGAAGTTGTATTCGACGAACACTACAACACGGTACATTATACCGTATACAACAGAGAAGATTCCAAATAAACATCAACAGAACAAAATAACCAGCACAAACGACAAATAATTCACAATAACTGGGAACAAAAATCTCAGGTATTACACTATAAGAGAAATAAAAGCAAAATTATTTAGAAAATCATTTATATTTTTCCTAGTCCATACATCTTCATTTATTTCACCGAGAACTTATTCTATAGGATGATCTTTCACATTTTTCCACTCCTTAGGTAGGTTGTATAGATTTTTTCAGGTTTTCCATAATTTATGTCAAGCTTCTCTAACTCTTTTGATGCTTCTGAGACCTCGTTTGCTGAAATCATACCTGCATCATCATCAAAAACAACCTTTCTCGGTGGTAAAATTGTATAATCGAATTTGACATGAATAAATTCTTATACATAACCTCTTCTACAACTATAAACACGATAAGCATCACTATTTAAAGAATATCCAAGAAAAAACCCAATATCTAATTTGGAATCGAATTTACCGAAGTTATCTTTACCACTATTATGAATAAAGTCTTTACAACATTTGAATATTTCATATGGTTTTAACATCTTATTTCTCCGAATGTGGACTCGATTTATGACATAGCAAGCGGTATTGATGACTTCGGCCTAGAAATATTTTAGAAGGCCGTATTCATTAAGCATTATTCGGCTCATTTCTTCAAGGGAATGATTTTTCCTTTCGACAACTCCTTTTTGTTGAGGTGTCTAGTGTGCTGAATAATTATGACCAATGCCTTACTTGTCACACCATTCTTCGAAGTCATTTGAGTCGAATTTTCCACAATGATCTGTTCTAATCGCAATAATCGGCAAATCCTTTTCTTTCTACGTTAGCTTACACCACTTAACAAATTCATTAAATGCATCGCTTTTATTAGCTAAATTTTTTATCCAAGTAAATCGGGAGAAATCATCAACAATAACTAAAGTGCTAAGTTTACCGCTCAAGCTAGTATGTCGAGATGGTCCTATTAGGTCCATATGAATTAATTCAAGGATATGACTAGTGGAAATATCCATATTGGTTTGAATGATCCTCTAGCATGTTTACCTTTAATACAAGCCTCACAAATGTGGTCTTTTCTAAAATTTAATTTTGGTAAACCACGAACAATATTATTTTTTGCTAATTTAGATAGTAAAGGAAGAGTGGCATGGCCCAATTTAAGATGTAAAATAATTGCGTTTTCATCGTACGAAATTAAATTAAAAGATGATTCATGTTGATGATCCACAATATATATTTCCATATCTTAAACCAATAAACACGATTTTATCATTCCTCATTGCCGTACAGTGAGTGATTCCGAAGATTAATTTTAATCATGTATCACATAACTAGGAAACACTAAGCAAATTATGAAATAAGCCATCGACAAAAATAACATTTTCAATAGTTGGTAAAGGTTTCTTACCTATCTTACCTGTACCTTTGATTTTACCCTTTTTATTATCACCAAATGTGACAAATCCTTGTTCTTCCGTTTTGAGCTCTGTGAAGAGATGTTCGTTTCCACTCATGTGGTTAGAACATCCACTGTCAATATACCATTTATTTGATGGTGCGATCATCCTTGCTTGAACCTATAAAAACAATTTTCTTCCATTTTATATGTACCCAAGCTCATTTGGGTCCTGTCGAATTAGACAAGTATACTCTGTTTGGAACAATTGTCCCTTTAGGTACCCATACCTGTTTAACTTTGATAGTTCATCTAGAACTAGTATAATAGGTCTCCGTATGTCCTCTTTTCAAGCATTTAGGACAAGATAGAATTCCTGTTTTTAATTTTTCGAAGTCCGTTGAAATTTTATCTAGGGACTTTTTTATTGGAAAAGAATTATATCTAAGTCCTTGTTTAGATAAAGAAACTCTTCATAGAGACAACAGTTATTCACATTTATCATTACCACAAGAGAATCTTCGGATATAGAGTTTAAGTTCTTTTTGGATTTATTTAGATCATCTCTCAATTTATTTCCGGTTTCTATACAGAAAGAGTGACGATTTTAGTTTCTTTATTTTTGTTAAGGTTTTTATAATTCTCATCTTCAAAAAGTTTTATTTTCTTTTTCAAATCTTTATTTGTTTTACAAACTTTTTCAAATTCATCATTTAATGATTCAAAAGCATCTAAAAGTTCTTCATGAGAAGAGTCACCTACCTCGCTTTCTATATCACTATCGGCTGTTTTACGAGCCATGAGAGCTAAGTTGCTTTGCTTATGTGATCCCTCATCATCCTCATCATCACTCCATGTGGTGACATATACTTCTTTCTTTTTGAATTTTTCATGAGGTGGTTTTGATGAGTTAGCAGGAGCAGGAACATGACAATCCTTTGTGAAATGTCCTGGTATGTTGCATCTTTGACAAGTATTGTCGAACTTTCTACTTTGAGGGAAGAGAGTCTTTTTAGACCCATCTCTCAGTTCTCGAGATATATCCTTCCGGCGTCTATTTATGAGATTTTTATATTTCTTGATGTTTCTAGAGTACAAGGCAGTTTCTTCATCCTCTTTTTCGATGGGTTCTTCTTCCAGATCACTTTCTTCCTTATATTTTAGAGCTATAGGCATTTCCCGTTCTTTAGGCTTCAACTTGGAGTTTCGAGATTTAATGAAAATATCATAATTTATAAGTGATCTAATGAGAGCATTGAATTCCATAATATTGAGATCTTTCGACTCCATGATAGCTGTTATCGTTGCATCCCATTCTCGTGGTAGTGATCTTATAATTTTCTTAGATTTATCACTACTTGAGATAGATTTTCCAAATGAGGCTAATCCGTTAGTGATAGCAAAGAAATGGTCAAGCATAGTGGTAATGATTTCATCTTTCTTCATTATGAATAGTTCATAATCGTTAAGGAGCATGTTTATCTTTGTTTCTTTCACTTGACTCGTTCCTTCATCAGTAATTTCTAACATACTCCGGATTTATTTGTCCGTTTCACACGATGATATTTTGTTGTGATCTTATGGATAACAACCACAAAACGATCCAGAAAGTCAATCAAAACTCGATTCATCAATTCCATGAACACCGCCGGTGCGTTAGTTAATCCAAACGGCATCACCACGAACTCATAATGCCCATAACGAGTACGAAAGGCTGTCTTAGAAATATCGGACTATCGAATCCTCAGCTGATGATAGCCGGATCTTAAGTTGATCTTGGAAAATATAGCAGCACCAGTTGATCCAACAAGTCATCAATACGAGGCAACGGATATTTATTCTTCATTGTTACCCTGTTCAACTCTCGATAATCAATACATAAACACAAGGATCCGTCTTTCTTTCGCACAAATAATACTGGTGCTCCCCAAGGGGACGCACCAGGTCGAACATAACCCTTCTCAGTCAAATCCTCGAGCTGACTCTTCAACTCCTGCATCTCGGTTGGAGCCATGCAGTACGGTGCCTGGGAAAATAGGGACATACCTGGCTCTAATTAAATGGTAAACTCTACCTCAAGATGTAGAGGCAATCCTGGAAACTCATCTGGAAAAATATCTGGGTAGTCTCGAACCACCGGAATATCGGCCAGTTCAGCTGGTCGATCCACTATCTAGGTCATGTAGCACCAATAACCAACACATCCCTGATTAAGCAGTTTCACTGCTTTCATTGCATTGATGATTCTCCCGGAACGGCTGAGATTATCAGCCTGAAAAATACACTCGAAACCATCGTCAGAAGTGGCGGTAACCATCTGCTTGCGGATGCTAAGTATGGCATCATGACGATCCATCCAATCGATACCCAAGATGACATCATCTTTAGATAAATCGACAACAATCAAGTCTGACAACCACTCACGGTCGTTCATACGAATTGGACAGTTCAGTACTTCACAATTTCCCATAATTCTTATACCATCGGGCAGACCAATCACATAAGGTTCACAATTGATGATATGATCTAATTGCAAACGACTCAGACAAGAAGCAGATATAAAGGATTGTAAAGCACCAGTTTAAAAAAGAACACATACAGGCTGAGAGTGGATCTCGAGTGTACCTGCGATCATGCTAGCTTCGGGGTCGTCAGCTTTTTTCATCTCGTAAATTCTTGGTTTTGCAGCTCGGGTACCAGCTGCACTAGCTTGACTTCCATGGCCCATCCCTCTGTTTGCCCCGGTAGTCTGATGGGAGGGAGATGGAGGTGCCCGCTCATGAACTGACGACTGAACTGGAGCATGAGAGGCTACTGGTGTATGTCCCAAACCACCTCTGAAAAAACGAGCACGATGTCAAGTAATCCAACAAGTATGACATGCAACAGCCGGCTACGGACATTTGGAGTTGACATGCCCCTGATCTCCATAGTTAAAACACACAATAGACGAGTTCGCCGCTCGAGAATGTGAACCTGCTGGTTTTGGCGCCATAGGTGACCGCTCAGAAAAAGTTGGTATAGGTTGAGGTTTCTTGAACGTTCGCCGATTACTGCCAGCCTGGGTCTGGTTCCTGGATCTCTTATTGTTGGACTGTGGCTGCTTTTTGTAAATCTCCTTCACAGTAAGTTCGTATTCCAGAGCTTGCTCGATGAACTCCGGTAGAGTTGTGCAGTGGTGATTAAGTAACTGCATTCTCTTCCGAGGTTTCATCCTTTTGAAAAAATACTTCATCTTATCTGCTTCCGTCCGAACAATCGACGTAGAGAATGGAAGAAGTGCCTGAAATTTTTCAGCAATCGATAACACATCATCCTCCTCAGACGGGTCTGGGTTCATCAATTCTGACAACTTGGCCTCACGTAGTGGACCTGGAAAATAACGATCCAGCATGTGGTTCTTGAATTCCTCCCAAGTGCATACACCATCAGTTGGTCTCACGGAAAGCCTCCAAGTGTGGGCGCTCTTACTAAGGTAGTAAGCCGCCACAGAGACTCAGTTCTCTTCCGGACATTCTACCATCTCGAACAACTTCTCAAAGTGCTCGATCCAGTGTACAATATCCGCAGGCTTAGAGTAGCCTTCAAAAGTCAAAGGCCGCTCACGAGAGATATCGCTAATGATCCGACTCAATAATTACATATCAATGTAATTTACAGAGTAGGAACATTCCCACGTAATCTTACCGAAGTAACCTTACCAATGCATCACAATCTATATCAAATCAATCCTTACTATAATCCACATCTCGCGTCCTCAAGTGACGAATGAATTCAAAAGTAACCATCTGTACTGTATCCGAAACGATACCAAGATTCTCAAACATAACCATATCTCCAATATGGAATGATCTGGCCATGTCCGATTCTGTCCGCTGGATCGCACAATCGGATCCCAATTTTGGAAAAACCGATATCACTCGGTACATCTGTAAATCAACTGTTCCGAGAAAATGGCAAGTCCCAGATATCAATACAAGTATGAATGCTCACACAATCAATAATGATAAACAACCAATGCATCAAAACGGGAATATAAATGACATGATAACTCCACACAAGATAGACAAAGAATCAACCACGAACGAGAATACCATGATGTAATAACTCCAACAAGATCAATGAAGGACCAACAACCGGGAATACCAACAATATGGTAAACCCCAACAAGATCAATAAAGGATCAACAACCGAGAATACCAACGACACGATAAACCCCAATAAGATCGATAAAGGATCAACAACCAAGAATACCAACGACACGATAAACCCCAATAAGATCGATAAAGGATCAACAACTGAGAATACCGACGATACAGTAAACTCCAACAAGATCAATCAAGGACCAACAACCGAGAATACCAACGATATGGTAAACTCCAACAAGAGCAATAAGGGATCAACAACCGAGAATACCGACGACACGATAAACTCCAACAAGATCAATCAAGGACCAACAACCGAGAATACCAACGGTAAGGCAAACTCCCAAACAAAATCAATAAGGATCAATAACAAATGAGATTACCAATGATAGGGTGAACTCCAAACGAGATTGATAAAGGGTCAACAACAAACGAATTGACCATCAATATGGTAACCCCAAACAAGATCGATAAGGATCGACAGGGACATATACACAAGTGAATAAAAATCGTCAACCGTATGCAAATCACACATATGAGATGTCAAAGACAAACCCGACTATCGAACAGATCCGATTATACATAGACTGTGAACGATCAACCAATAAGACTTAGGATGGATGTCACGATATGCCCGATCCGGACATGTGTCCATGTACAAGCCAACCACAGTATTGATCAGATACATGTCTGGTCTCGTACCTAATTAGCCTCACGAAGTACCTCTCGTGTGCACGGTTCAATATGAGGTCGAAACCAACACCTGCTACACGTGCCCGCCCTGAAAATCCTACCCATGACCGATCAGAACGTATCTGACTCCAGATATATCACGATGCAACATGACAACGAATCCAAAAGAAACGCATATCCAACAAGGATCAGAAGACTTTCCAAGTGAGCAACGATAACTCGATCATAAAAGACCGACACGACCACAATGTCGTATTTCCGTCAGACAATAGTTCACAGCATGCTCAACATTGCACAAACTATTAGTACATAAACTCCCAAGTCCGCAGCCAAGGGTCACGGAAGCATCTACTCAGCAATACTGCGGACATGGGTACCATTCAGGTTTTATCCTGCAACACAGTTCATGCAATCACAAAATACCCCAAGGTCACAACTAAGGGTCACGAAAGTATCCACACAAGAATACCCTGGAACATAGGTGCCATTTAGGTCTTATCCCCTAACACATCGGCCCAACAGATTACAGCTCAAAGAAAGAGCACATCACAAAACTTAACAAACAATGATGCACACTCACCACATGAAGCATCAACACACACATGCAATAATGCAACAGGATGATTATCATAATCTAGCAATATTAATTTACCTCAACTGGGGATGCTAACCTTTCCACGACCAACGTCCCTGAATGAATACACGGTTATCTGAATACTCTAAAATGAAGTACATTCCATTACTAATACCAAACCACCATCTCGAGTTCAATATCGACATGATAACTAACCTTGATATCCAACTTCTCATATAATAGACCAAATATAATTCACGTCTCCGTTTCCTCTAGACATCTTTAAAATCACATACATTATGATTTATGTCAGTCCAAGCATAATATACATACTATTATTTTGACAATTCATATTCCATGATACCATCACTATATGAATCATAAATGAAATGAAAGCAAAACCATTTATTAAACATTATGAACTGAGCAAGCATAACTTGCCTCGATACCGATGCGATGAAGCCGTAATGAATCCCGTCGTCTTCATATACAAGCTCCTCAGCCTCGACCATGGCGATCCATGCATTCTCCAATTTCAATCGCAACACAACGGTTAATCATCAACGATCACTTAACGCAACCTAATGCAATGATCAATTAATGATGCATTCAATAACAATCAACAACCGATATAACCAACCAATCAAACTCAAGGGTTCAACGACATCTCGATCATATGAAACCAAACCATATCAACTCTTAACAATACGAATACAAGCCAAAATTCGATAATCAATAATTCTAACAATGTCTTCAACATTCTTGGTTCCGACTTCAATCTTAATTTCGGATTAACACGGCTCATGTTTGTAAATTCATAGAAATTTAATTACCGATTTTCATCACGAAAAAACATATGCCGAAATTGATCGTAATCTTTCAAATTTCCGTAAAATCACGACATATAACTCAAGAGTTCTTCAAGAACATGAATCAATCCATAATCATGTATGTAACCAACAAAACGATGTAATCCGATGTGTTCTAACATTTAAACAATCCTCATTCATAATTCAAGATGTATTTTATCATATTCTTCAACATACACCTCTCATAACATCATGAATCGTAACAAAACTACCAAGAACATCAAGAACACTATGATTCCATCATCATAACTAACATAATCAAAGGTATAAATCATCATATAATCATCCTCCTTAACAAAATTCCTATGAATACCAAGAATCACCACAACAACTCCATAAACTATCATCATACGAATTAATCATCAACAATAACATCAAAAATCTGAATTCAAGGAGAGGATTATCAAACATACCTCTTAGAAAATGAAATACACAAGTAACCACCTCAAGAATCGATGATAACTCCACCTCTCAAGCTCCAAATCAATGTTCATAGGCTCACAATCGACTTAGGAAAGCCAAAATCTAACTCTGAGTGTTGAGGGGCGAAGAAAAACGAGATGAAGTTCCGGAAACGAAGTGATGGAAATCTCACTTATATAAATTTCTAGCTCGTTACGTACGTAACAAGCCAAAGTTAACATACGTAACCAGATTTACGTACATTATATATCCATGATAGCGTACGTAATGCCGACCCAGAGGCAACTGACTCATTTCGTACAAAGCCTTACGTACATAATCCTTTCTCCACAGCGTACGTTACATAGCCGTTGAGTTGCCCTCTTAACGTACATAATACACCCTGCATAACGTATGTAATGCTCGAGGTTGACTCGCTTGTCCACATCCGCGCCGAAAGCTGCCGACACCGGGACCCACTTGCTGAGCACAGCTCGGTCCTGTCCGATTCCCTTTGTTACGTATGTAATGCCTTATGCATAATGTACGTAAAACATGTAATTTAACGTACGTAAGTCCTTAACGCTAGCGTACGTAATGGCCTTCTATACTTGGCTAAAATCCAACTGTTCCTGTCCGTCTTGAGATACTGGATACGAACATACGGCATACTGAATATGTAGAACCCCTAAATTCGATAGCTCAGTATATGTACGGTTTATTATATCATGATGTAATTTTAATAATATTTGTTATAATATATTATAACCTATATCTAGTTTCATTTTATTTTACTTGATTGTTTCATAAATAATAAATTAATTGAAAGTTAAAGTAGAACATTGATTCACCTAATGGGCTATGTGTACCAATATTTACTAATAAAAACTCACTAATGGACTCAAACCCAACTTAATAAAATTCCCAAGTCTTGAAATTATGATTGAAAGCCCAACCCAACTACTTAATCCATTTACAAATAAACAAATACCCAACTAACTATATTAATATTCTATACACATAAAATACAAAAAAAAATTATATACACATACACACACCAAAAGGGCGGCCAAGTGGAGAGGGGGAGGACAACTAGAGTCTTTATGTCCTCCCCATGCAAGACATAATCTTGTGATACACCACATTAACCTTATACTACATGCAAAGCAAAAAAAAAAATCTGAAAATTGAGACTAGAGAGAGAGGGCCGATCCAAGAAGAAGAAAGAAGGAGGAAGAGGAAAAATTCAACAAGAGAATAGGTAATCTCATTTCTTGTATTTCAATATATTAGTTATCATCCAAATTCCCCTAATCTAACTCAAATATCTAAACATGCAAACAAAATATGCATCATGGATGCATGGATACTTTAATCGGCCGAACCATGTAGTTCAAGGAGGGAGATCATTTTCTTCCACTTCCGAGACCTAGAACCATTTACTTCCGACAAGAAATCGAGGTGGGTAAAATGGTTTCTTTATTTTCTCTTATCCAAAATTTATACAAGTTAAATATATGGTGCATGCAAGTATTAAAATTTTGGTTATCTATACTTGATTGACATTCATTACCATGCATGTAATGGTCTTGATATTTGTTTAATTTGTGTTTGTCATATTTTAATCATATGTGCAAATTAATTTACTGATGGAAATATTGGTTGAGTATGACAAATCTGACCTTTGGGGATTAAAATCCAAAAAACATATGAGTATATATATTGGACTATGGTAAGAGGATAATTAGTCACCGGAAGATTTAATAATTCGAACCTAAGTTCGAAGGATAAACTAAAATAGTCTAAATAATATCAATTTGAGGTAAAATTATTAAAATCCATAATTCTGGTCTTATAACTTAAGCTTAAGTCTTAAAATATCAAAAATAAGTTCGCTATAAAATTTCACCTAAATCGGAATTTACTAAAATACAAAATTGGGGCAAAAATATAAATTTCAAGAATTCGGTGCCAAAACTATAATTTATAGAAAATTACTGTTTAAAAAATAAAATTTCCAGAAAAGTTGAATTCTCTGTACTCATAATAACATAAAGAGTCTACCCCGAAAATTTGAGGTCAATCCAGCAAGAAACGAAAAAGATATGACCCGAATACTAAAATATCGATTAAGACAAAACAAAGGGGTGAAATCGCAAATTATAAAAGATTAAAAATTAAAACTGAACATAATCTAAAATTACAAGTCGTAAGGTTCAAATCGCGACTGGATTCATAATTTTCGGAGTTTAAATGAATCCAAACGAATTAATCAAAATTATAAGATAAAACTAAATAAAAATAATAATAATAGTACTATAATCTCGAAAGGGCAGAATTGTAATTTATGGGAGGAAAAACCTTCATGCAACTTGTGATCTCAGAACCTCATATTATAACGGACTTTTCACAATAAGTTTCGTAATTTTCGGACTTATAATCAATCCGTACCGAATTATCCAAATTTATAAAATTTAGTAAAAATAATGATAGTACTTAAAAGATAAAAGGGCAGAATTGTAATTTTCGTAAGGTAAAACTTTCATGCAATTCGTGACCTTCAATCCTCATATCATAATCGATTTTTCGCAATAAATTTCGTAATTTCCGGACGTATAATTAATACGTACCGAACTATTCAAGTTTATGAATTTATTATAAGATTATGCTAAGACTCGCACAATAGCAATTTAATCATCAACAGGATAAACTAATTCCTCTAGCTTATCCAAGTCTATATACTATCAAATAATCATATTGATGTCATACAATATGCATAACCACTGTTAAACACGACAATAACTGTTATTCAATTAAAATCGGGAGTAAGTGCCGTACGGAGCTAAGTGCTAAGACCTTCAGGCGGAAGCCACCACTAGAGTTCATACGAGTACCTCTAGAGTCCCTTTTTCTATTTATATGCATGAGGGGCGGTTAGTCTAAGTCATGAATCGAGCAGCGTGGCTGCGGTTCTAGGTATAGCTACCGTCGTATCATATTCCCTTGAAACCGAAGGACAGAGTGATCCTAAGGTGACTGGTCGTAGAATTCGGGTTAGTCACGATTATGATATGATCCGGGCATAGACCCAAGCTAAGGACATATCGATCCCAGATAAGAGATAAGGAAGTACGTCACCAAGCGTGAGAGCGATAAAGCTCAAAGGTCAATGTTATAGTGACGATCCGACAAACGCTCAAGGCTACGGTTATCAAATCAAAGGTCGTGGCGATAGTCAAAGGCCAAACACTGATAACGGTCTAAGATGTTATAAGGAGGCTATGGGATTAGTTATGTAGATGACCTCTCAAAGCTAAATACTCATTGGGCGCTCGACGCAGTGCATTCTTCATACTCAGCCGCAATCTACGGAGATTGACTGTACATTCATGTCATAATTCATAATAATCTTCTTGAAAACTTGCACCAATTTTTAAACAACACTATTTTTCAAAAGTGGGAGAAATATAATGTTTAATTAAATAATAAACTCATTAAATACCCAAACCCAACTCACTTAGAATCCATTATTCTCACCACATTTTGAATTATTTTTCTAAAACCCCACTAGATGAAGAGAACCAAGAAGAAGAAGAGACAAATGCTGACTACCATTGAAGACCATCCTCAAAGCATTGCCAAGACGTAGGAATTAAGATGCTGCTTTAACGCTTCTTTTTATTCCTGTGTCAAAATGTATTTTAGTTTCCGATGTACTCTTTTGCACTTGATGTAATAATTCCGCTGTACTCTTGAATATTTCTTTTATATGGAACAACCAGTCTTAGTTCACCGGGCTGAGATCTGGAATATGAATGCTTTACTGGAATATATTATCACAAACGTTAATTATTACGTTAACTGTCGCGTTCTCGTCCAACCCCGGTGTGGGGACGTGACAGGAGTGGTATCAGAGCTCACTTTGTAAGAAGGACACTTACAACGAGCTTTTCGAGGATAAGATTCTTCGGACTTAGATGGGAATTCCACATAGGGCGAAGTGAACCATGGGACTGAGACCTAAGGTAGATTTCTCGAGTCAACTCTCATTAAGATCTCTTTCGACTTGTCGCTATTCGCTTGGAATATGCATAGTCAAATTCAAATTTCCTTAAGTCATTGACCAAGATACCTGATTAAGTATTCACGGCAATTCCCCGATTAAATCACTTCTCCGATTGAACTCTTGAAACGGACATAGTTTATTTCACTTATCAGATCCTCTGAACTTCACTAAACCTCATTACCTTTCAAAATGGGGTATTATTATTTCTTGGTCGCTGATGTCGTATAAGCATATTTGTTGAGTCATTAAGATCACAACCTTGATGATAATTCATGCTTAATAGAGTTTTATTATTGGATACTTCAATCCATTTGCTATTCATTCAGAGTAAGCGGCGCCAATTGGCATTGTCTAAATTAATTAAGTCGCTATACTATTCATTTGGAATAGTAATGGCTAATTTCAACTTATTAAAGTTCTGTGTTGCTACGTACCTCGTAGTTAACTTAGCTATGTTATTCGTTCGAAAGACATAAAGCTATTACTGCAAGGCATTATTCAAAATATTCGACCCATCCGAATGGGGCGAAATCCAAACCTTGCAAAAACTTACAGTTTGATTTGAATTATTAACCCATATTTCCTTATAATTATCTGTGTATCTCCGTCCTATGAGCTGTCTCTTTGAGATGTTACCTACTATCGATAATTGGTAAGAAAAACCTACGTTTTCTTATCCAATACTGTATTTTTTCATGAAACAGCATTGGGAATGTAATAATAAAGTTGAATAATGATACCATTTCTTGATACTCAACAACCGAATGCAAGCTTCTTAATTAACACTCATTTCAATAATCACTACCCGTAAACTTAGAAGTATCCACACATATGGGTACGAGCCGAGAAACAGATTTAGTATTTAGAGATTGTGAAGTGATCATTAAAGGTCACTGTTTTCATGCCGACCTAATTATTCTCCCTATACTTGAGTATGACCTCATACTTGGGATGGATTGGCTATCTAAACACTTTGCACAACTCGACCGCCATTCTAAAATAGTTCGATTCTGCAAACCCAATCACCTAGTAGTTGAACTACATGGCGTTGCTAGAATTAACTCGGCCCCAATCATATCAACCGCGAAAGCGAGAAAGGCCATCTCGAAGGGAGCAACGGGATATTTGGCTTTTGTCATTAATAAACCCAAGAGCAAAATGGAGATTGAAGCTACACCGGTAGTATCAGAGTACCGTGATGTTTTTCCCACAGAATTGACTTCTCTACTTCAAGATAGGGAAGTTGAATTCAGCATTGACATCTTGCCGGGAAAGGCACCTGTGGCTAGAACGCCATATCGAATGGCCCCACTGGAACTGCAAGAACTGAAGGTTCAGTTGCAGAAATTGCTAGAGGTTGTATTTATCCGACCAAGTATATCTCCTTGGGGAGCACCAGTGCTATTCGTAAAGAAGAAAGATGGCACACTAAGATTGTGCATCGATTACCGAGAACTTAACAATATTACCGTTAAGAACAAGTATCCACTTCCCAGGAAGGACGAATTATTCGACCAACTACAAGGAGCAACGGTTTACTCAAAGTTCGATCTTCAACAGGGATATTACCAATTGAGGATCAAAGAGAATGACATACCGAAGACTGCCTTTCAAACTAGGTATGGTCATTATGAATTCGTGGTAATGCCTTTTGGATTGACCAACGCACCAGCTACATTTATGGATTTAATGCACCGCGTATTCCAACCGTATCTAGATCAATTCGTAGTGATATTTATCGACGACATACTCGTTTATTCCAAGTTGGATCAAGATCACGAAACTCACCTGAGAGTGGTACTAGAGACACTAAGGAAGCATAAATTGTACGCCAAATTCAGCAAGTGTTAATTCTGGTTAAGTAGAGTAGCGTTTTTAGGACATATAATATCTGGAGATGGAGTCGCAGTAGATCCATCAAAGGAGGAGACTATTTTGGACTAGAAGAGGCCAGAAACAGTCACGGAGATACGAAGCTTTCTTGGACTTGCGGGTTACTACCACAAATTCATTAAAGATTTTTCTAAAATCACAGGACCACTCACCAGATTGACGCATAAGCTCGTCAAATTTGAGTGGAACGATCAGTGTGAGTTGAGCTTCCAAGAACTTAAGAGAAAACTCACTACCGCACCTGTACTAACACTTCCCGAAGGGAGTGAAGGGTATGTAGTATACAGCGATGCATCAAAGGAAGAATTAGAAGCTGTGTTGATGCAAAACGACAAGGTTGTGGCTTATGCATCACGAAAGCTGAAAATCCACGAGATGAATTATCTGACCCATGACCTTGAACTAGCAGCACTAGTGTTTGCTTTGAAGAAATGGAGACACTACCTGTATGGAGCTACATTCACCATGTTTACTGACCACAAGAGTCTCAAATATTTGTTCTCTCAGAAGGAGTTGAATCTAAGACAGAGAGGGTGGACAGAAATTCTCGAGGATTATAACCTCACCATTCAGCATCATCCGGGCAAGGCCAATGTCGTAGCAGACGCCTTCAGTAGGAAAGTGAGTGTGGCTAGACTCATGATAAGGGAATGGGATGCCCTAAGAGAAATAATCCAATGGAACCCAAGGTAGGCTAAATCACACGTCTTATGTGCTAATTTGTCAATAAATCCGGATTTACTTGAGGAAATCCGAGAAGCACAAACACAAGACGAGAAGTTGTGTCAACTTAAGAAAAAGGTCGCACAAGGCGATAAATCTGAGTTTTGCATGTCGGAAGATGGAACACTAAAATTCAAACACCGTATATGTGTTCCTGATAATTACAAACTCAAGAAGAAAATTTTAGCAGAGGCTCACTGCTCTCGATATACTATTCATCCAGGTAGTAATAAGATGTATAAGGATTTGAAGAAACACTACTGGTGGGTGAATATGAAGAACCAAGTAGCAGAATTCGTAGCAAGGTGTTTAAATTGTCAACGGGTGAAGGCTGAACACCAAAGACCATCAGGGTTGCTACAGCCGCTCGAGATTCCCGAATGGAAATGAGAACTAATCTCGATCGACTTCGTGACGGATCTACCAACAACCAGTGGAGGATATAACACAATATGGGTAGTCGTGGATAGACTTACAAAGTCAGCTCACTTCCTACCCGTAAGAAAGAATGATAGTCTGCAGAAGCTAGCAAGGACGTATATCCGAGAAATTATTGATTACATGGAGTACCTGTAGACATTGTGTCAGACCGTGACTACATATTTGTCTCCAAATTTTGGAAGAGTCTTCATCAAGAACTTGGGACGACATTGAGTTTCAGCACTGCAGCTCACCCTCAGACAGACGGACAATCCGAGAGAACGATACAAGTCCTTAAGGATATGTTGTGGGCATGTGCACTCGATTTTCAAAAGAGTTGGAGTCACCATCTACCCTTAGCTGAGTTTGCCTATAACAACAGCTACCAGGCAACGATTGGGATGGCTCCATATGAAGCATTATACGGAAGAAAGTGCTGATCTCTAATACATTGGGAGATTGACGACCGATGGACCCCAAAGGGTAAGCAGAACCGAAACCCGATAGCGAGAGTTGATCTAGTAGAAGATGCCATGGATAAAGTTTGAATCATTCGGGATCGAATTCGCACAGCTCAGATCCGACAAAAGAGTTATGCAGACCGGAGAAGGAAGGATTTGGAATTCGACACCGGAGACAAAGTATTCCTTCGTTTATCACCACGTAAGGGATTGATCAACCTGAAGAAAGGAGGGAAGCTTAGCCCTAGATATGTCGGACCTTTCACAATCCTAGAATGAATTGAAAAATTGGCATATCGTCTCGAGCTACCAACCGATCTTATCGGAATGCATAACGTATTTCATGTCTCAAGATTGAAAAAATATCACCCAGATCCTGAACATGTCATCACGCATGACATACCGCCAATCAAGAAAGATTTAACTTATATCGAGAAGCCGATTAGGATCGTGGATCAACAAGTGGGCGAACTAAGAGACAAGAAGATACCGTTGGTCAAATTCGTCTGGACAAATCACAATAGAGAGGAAGACGCTACATGGGAAGCTAAGGAAGAAATAAAGATATCATATCCTGAGTTGTTCGAGAAGGAATTTGGGGACCAAATTCTTCTAAGGAGGGTAGGATGTAGAACCCCCTAAATTCGATAGCTCAGTATACGTACGGTTTATTATATTATTATGTAATTTTAATAACATTTGTTATAATATAATATAACCTATATCTAGTTTCATTTTATTTTATTTGATTGTTTCATAAATAATAAATTAATTGAAAGTTAAAGTAGAATATTGATTCACCTAATGGGCTATGTGTACCAACATTTACTAATATAAACTGACTAATAGACTCAAACCCAACTTAATAAAATTCCCAAGTCTTGAAATTATGATTGAAAGCCCAACCCAACTACTTTTTTTTTTTTTGCCCAACCCAACTACTTAATCCATTTACAAATAAACAAATATCCAACTAACTAAATAAATATTCTATACACATAAAATACAAAAAAAAATTATATATATACACACACACACACCAAATGGGCGGCCAAGTGGAGAGGGGGAGGACACCTAGAGTCTTCAAGTCCTCCCAATGCAAGACATAATCTTGTGTCTTGTGTTTCCTTTCCCATGCTTGACCACCTCTTTTTAAACACTTAAAAAAATACACCACATTAACCTTATACTACATGAAAAGCAAAAAAAAAAAAAAAATCTGAAAATTGAGACTAGAGAGAGAGAGAGGGCCGGTCCAAGAAGAAGAAAGAAGAAGTAAGAGGAAAAATTCAACAAGAGAATAGGTAATCTCATTTCTTGTATTTCAATATACTAGTTATCATCCAAATTCCCCTAATCTAACTCAAATATCTAAACAAGCAAACAAAATATGCATCATGGATGCATGAATACTTGAATCGGCCGAATCATGTAGTTCAGGGAGGGAGATCATTTTCTTCCACTTCCGAGACCTAGAACCATTTACTTCCGACAAGAAATCGAGGTGGGTAAAATGGTTTCTTTCTTTTCTCTTATCCAAAATTTATACAAGTTAAATATATGGTGCATGCAAGTATTAAAACTTTGTTTATCTATACTTGATTGACATTCATTACCATGCATGTAATGGTCTTGATATTTGTTTAATTTTTGTTTGTCATATTTTAATCATATGTGCAAATTAATTTATTGATGGAAATATTGGTTGAATATGACAAATCTGACCTTTGGGGATTAAAATTCCAAAAACATATGAGTATATATATTGGACTATGGTAAGAGGATAATTTGTCACCGGAAGATTTGATAACTCGAACCTAAGTTCGAAGGATAAACTAAAATAGTCTAAATAAGATAAATTTGAGGTAAAATTGTTAAAATCCATAATTCTGGTCTTATGTCTTAAAATTAAGTCTTAAAATATCAAAAATATGTTCTCTATAAAATTTCACCTAAATTGGAATTTACTAAAATAGAAAACTGGGGCAAAAATGTAAATTTCAAGAATTCGGGGCCAAAACTGTAATTTATAGAAAATTACTGCTTCAAAAATAATATTTCCAGAAAAATTGAACTCTCTGTACTCATAATAACATAAAGAGCGTACCCCAAAAATTTGAGGTCAATCCGGCAAGAAACGAAAAATATTTGACCCGAATACTAAAATGTCGATTAAGACAAAACAAAGGGGTGAAGTCGTAAATTATAAAAGAATAAAAATTAAAACTGAACGTAATCTAAAATTACAAGTCGTAAGGTTCAAATCTCAACTGGATTCATAATTTTCGGAGTTTAAATTAATCCAAACGAATTAATCAAAATTATAAGATAAAACTAAATAAAAAAAATAATAATAGTACTATAATCTCGAAAGGGCAGAATTGTAGTTTATGAGAGGAAAAACCTTCATGCAACTTCTGATCTCAGAACCTCATATTATAACGGACTTTTCGCAATAAGGTTCGTAATTTTCGGACTTATAATCAATTCGTACCGAATTATCCAAATTTATAAAATTTAGTAAAAATAATGATAGTACTTAAAAGACGAAAGGGAAGAATTGTAATTTACGAAAGGTAAAACATTCACGCAATTCCTGACCTATAATCCTCATATCATAACGGACTTTTCGCAATAAATTTCGTAATTTTCGGACGTATAATCAATCCGTACCGAACTATTCAAGTTTATTAATTTATTATAAGATTATGCTAAGACTCGCACAATAGCAATTTAATCATCAACCGGATACACTAATTCCTCTAGCTTATCCAAGTCCATATACTATCAAATAATCATATTGATATCATACAATATGCATAACCACTGTTAAACACGACAATAATTGTTATTCAATTGAAATCGGGAGTAAGTGTTGTACGGAGCTAAGTGCTAAGACCTTCGGACGGAAGCCACCGCTAGAGTCCGTAAGAGTACCTCTAGAGTCCCTTTTTCTATTTATATGCATGAGGGGCAGTTAATCTAAGTCATGAATCGAGCAGCGTGGCTGCGGTTCTAGGCAAAGCTACCGTCGTATCCTATTCCCTTGAAACCGAAGGACGGAGTGATCCTAAGGTGACTGGGTCGTAGAATTCGGGTATAGTTGCGATTATGATATGATCCGGGCATAGACCCAAGCTAAGGACATATCGATCCCAGATAAGAGATAAGGCAGCACGTCACCAAGCGTGAGAGCGATAAAGCTCAAAGGTCAATGTTATAGTGACGGTCCGACAAACGCCCAAGGCAACGATTATCAAATCAAAGGTCGTGGCGATAGTCAAAGGCCAACCACTGATAACGGTCTAAGACATTATAAGGAGGCTAAGGGATTAGTCATGTAGACAACCTCCCAAAGCTAAATACTCATTGGGCGCTCGACGCCGTGCATTCTTCATACTCAACCGCAATCTATGGAGATTGATTGTATATTCATGTCACAATTCATAATATTCTTCTTGAAAACTTGCACCAATTTTTAAACAACACTATTTTTCAAAAGTGGAAGAAACATAATGTTTAATTAAATAATAAACTCATTAAATACCCAAACCCAACTCACTTAGAATCCATTATTCTCACCCCATTTTGAATTGTTTTTCTAAAACCCCACTAGATGAAGAGAACCAAGAAGAAGAAGAGACAGATGCTGACTACCATTGAAGACCGTCCTCAAAGCATTGCCAAGACGTATGAATTAGGATGCTGCTTTAACGCTTCTTTTTATTCCTGTGTTAAAATGTATTTTAGTTTTCGATGTACTCTTTTGCACTTGATGTAATAATTCCGCTGTACTCTTGAATATTTCTTTTATATGGAACAACCAGTCTTAGTTCACCGGGCTGAGATCTAACATATGAATGCTTTACTGCAATGTATTATCACAAACGTTAATTATTACGTTAACTTTCGCATTCTCGTCCAACCCCGGTGTGGGGACGTGACAGAATACATATGCTCGTTCCGATAACATTCTCATACGAGACATCTGATGCACGATTTCCTCAAATACAACTGTCGACCAAGTTCGACAATTGTACAAATACTCATACAGTATATCCGACATCGAAAAACATATCAAGCATGTAATATCCTAGAATTAAAATAACCTCGATAGACATACTGGCACGACTGTCACAGTTCCCAAGATTATCCACCCATGCTGTGTCGGTCCCACTCTGTACAGTTCAACTCAGATAAAATAATGCGAAAAATCCTAGCGAAATTCTAAGATATTACAAGATCGACGAAGGCGAAGAAGACCTTGAGAGGGAGACTGATTAGTTCATGCCACTGCCAAGACTTAGATTTCTGTTGTTATCTTGAATGTAATAAGCTAGTTCTACTCCGCACTTTAAATCGTTGTTGTATTTTTGCTGCAACTTTATAATCGATGTAAATCAGATATTATCTTTTGTATTAACAAATCTTAGAATCGTCGGGCTAAGATCGTTTCCTTGAATTTTATTGAGCTTCTGTTATTTATTACCATGCACTTACTTCAATAAATCTAATGATTAACTGGTGCGTCGCGCCCTCGTCCTTCCCGATGTTTGGGGGCGTGACATCCTATCGTACCAGATGGGAATCCAATTAAACATCCCTTCATGGGTCTTGCTTCCAACTTCTCCACCTTAGTCTTCTTGACATAGGCGGGACATCCCCAAATCCTAATATGTTTAAGACTTGGTTTCCTACCCTCCCACATCTCATGTAGAGTCTTAGGAATGGAATTGAAAGGACATTGGTTCAAGATATAAGCAACAGTAAGGATCACATAACCCCACAGTTAAGTCGGTGTAGCTAAGCATTGAACGAACTATATCCAACAAGGTTTGGTTCCTCCTTTCCAACACACCATTTAACTGAGAAGTTCCTGCAGGTGTAAGTTGTGATACTATTTTGTGCTCCTTTAAGAACTCGTCAAACTCTATACTCATATACTCGCCACCGAGGACCGATCGAAGTGCTTTGATATGATAACCAATTTGTTTTTCTACTAGGGCCTTAAATTCCTGGAATTTCTCAAAGGCGCCGGATTTATATTTCATTAAGTATACATAACCATACCTAGTATAATCATTCGAAAACATAATGAAATACTGATATCCAGCACGTGCTGCTTCCAAAGCACCAAATACGTCGGTATAGACTAATCCAAGTTTATCATTGGATCTTTCAAAAGTCTCTATGAAGGGGGACTTAGTCATTTTGCCTTTAAGCCAAGATTCACAAGTTGGAAAGGGATTTGATCCCAATAGACCCATAAGTCCATCTTTTTCCATTTTGTAAGCTTTGGTCTGACCAACATGACCAAGTCTAAGATGCCATTTCAAAACTTGATTAGTCATCCCTACCACGCTTCCTGGTTATAGTGTTTACAACGACTTTGTTACTTAGGTTTAGATGATATAGTCCATTTAACAATGTAGAAGTGCCTATTAATTTATTTCTAAAATAAACTTTTGCAAGTACCATTACCAATGAAAAATGAAAAGCCTTTCTGATCCATGACCAAAATAGCTACAATATTTTTATGCCCCTTCGGAAAAACAAGTACATCATACAATGTTAAAACAAAGCTGGATTTCAAATCCAAAAGAAGTGATCCTATGTCAGTTGCTTCGACACTATGCCCGCTTCCGACAGTAATCATCACTTCCCCAGCTCCAAGCTTCCTACTTTGTTCTAGATCCTTATTCATGGTACAAATGTGAGAATTATCACCTGAGTCTAGTATCCAAGTAGATAATACAGTAGCAGAACAATTTATTTCCAAAACTAAAAGTCCCGTACCTGAAGCGCCATGAAGGATTGGACAATCTCTTGCCCAGTGGCCCAGCTCACTGCACTTTAGACATGCGTCCGTCTTCATCTTCTTACTCTTATGAACCATCGGGTCCTTGCCCTTACCCTTAAAATCCTTACCTTGTGAGCCCATCTGCTTCTTGGTCTTTTTCTTCTTACTCTCGAATTTCCGAAATCCAAAAGAAATCACAAGGGTAGATTCATTCACCTGCGGAGTCTTCATCCAAGACTGAGCGGTTACAAGTTTGTTCATCAACCCTGCTAAATTGCAAGCAATTTTATAGCAGTTGAAGTTCATAACAAGCTGAGAGAAGGAATCAGGAAGAGATTGTAGGATAAGGTCAATTTAGAGAGAAACATGCATCCTAAAATCAAGAGCCTCCAATATCTCGATCATAGAGATCATTTTGAAGATGTGGTCCCCAACTTTCTCACTTTCCTTCATCGTGGCACCATAGAGTTGCTTAGATATCTCATACCTAGCAGTTCGACTGTGCTCACCATAAGGTTCGGTTAAGTGAGATAAGATATGCCTAGCAGAAGTCATTTTATCATGAGCTCTCTGAAGCTCATTAGACATAGAGCCCATCATATAGCCACGGACTATAATGTCATCCTTAACCCACTTTTCTTGGTTTTGAACTTCTTCCTGACTAGCTCTGGTCCGCACTGGAGTTGCCGGAATGTCCATCTCCAAGATGTATCCCAACGTCTCCATGCTGCGGATAATCATCAGATTGCGGAGCCACTCCACAAAGTTTGGTCTGGTTAAGTTGTTATTCTCGAGTAGAATTGCGATATAGTTCATTGTCATTTTGAGAGTTGTTATTTTCTTTGTCAGAATTAGGTAAGACAGATTGATTAGTGACTCGTTTAATTATGATATGAGTTTAGAATTAATGTCTTTTCTATTCATTTAACCCAGCTCCCACTACTTTTATCGAAATAACACACTCCCTTGTGATATTCGTGTAACACCCCAAACTAGGCGGATATTACAGTGTCGTGAATCCCCGACTGGGACCCACCAGGCAAATGAAAATGATGAATTAAATAATATAATTGTAGTACCGAACCACATTATATTACCAAGTACTCCGATGAGGAGTTTAAGTACAACACACCAGGACAAACCGAATACTAGTATATTTTATATGGAGATAAAATACACCACCCTGAACAATTAAACATCTCAAACGGAATTTGCAATGAAAATACAAAT
This sequence comes from Orobanche coerulescens, assembly GCA_033398695.1. Lineage (NCBI taxonomy): Eukaryota > Viridiplantae > Streptophyta > Magnoliopsida > Lamiales > Orobanchaceae > Orobanche > Orobanche coerulescens. The sequence continues at coordinate 78,196,150 of CM065818.1, read as the reverse complement.
GACGGAAATGATCGAAATGATCAAACAAACGGAATGACTGGGCCCCTACTAGTATCACTGACTCCTCGCCGTCAACATGCTCTCCCGTGCCTTTGCCTTGCCGTGACTAAAACAAAATCCCCAACGGCCGCCATACGTAACAACAATCCTCAAGGGTTGAAATTACACAATCATGATATATCTGAAGTTATGAAATATCCTTAGTTATGAATTACGCTGAAGAGGAGTATCATAGTACGCCCGTAGTGTTCTGTGCAAGTGTACAAGACGGATGACCGGACACACCCGTCCTTGTACCTAATTAGTCTCACGGAGGTAATCGTTACCGTGTGCACAGTCCAATGTATCACTCGCAATACATGGCCATCATGTGCCCGACTAAAAATTCCACACATCCGCACCCGGCCACGCAATATGAACCCAGAAGGTCATATGAACGAGAATGACCATAATGAATATCAATGAATAATAATAATCTGACAAAGTCAAGAATGACTCACCGATATGAAAGTGATAATGAAGTGATTGATAGTTTCAATGAAATGATTGGAACCGCCGTTCCTCGCTAATGAAGTGATTATTCGACAATTACAAGTCTCAATATGATTAATACAATGATGAATGAGTTATGATTATGAATGATCAACAACAAAAGGAATGAATATCCTTTTAACCGAGTAAGAATCAACTTACACAATACCAATGACAATGTCCTTCCACGAACAACATCCTAATCGAGATACCGGTCGCTCGAACAACCTTGAATAACAATAATTATCAACAACCGTTCAATACACGTATCAAGCAACAAAACACGACTAGCCCAAAAGTCGATGCAACGATAAGCAAACTTATAGGGGCATTCTAACGAATACGTAACCAACCACACCACTTCGAAAATATCCAATCCCGAATATATCGAAACCAACACCAAAGTGAGTATTTCGAACTATCAAAACACTTCAATGATATCAATAATCCAATAGGAATCCACAATTCAAGATTACAACAACATCAATCGGAAAATCCCCAATTAACCGCAGTCAACCCCAAGGGTTCTTGAAATAATTCCAAAAATAGCCACTAAATCCGTAGGAATATATTTATCCAAGGTAGATAATCCATATCTAATATATTCCAATGATAATCCAAGCTTACACGAAGAAATCGGAAGGAAAAACCCAAAAATCCGAAATTCTAGATCCAAGAGATTAATACCTTAGATTTGATGTAATGAGGATGTTGAAATGATGATTAATACAAAAGATAAGCTTGAAGATGATGACTGCTGATTACTCCTCGAAGAACACTCTCCAAATCGCCCGGAATCGCCCGAAACTGCCGAAGAAACGAAGAGAAATGATAAATGACGGAGTAAGGACTGAACTGTCCTATTTATAGCAATCCTAGTTTAGCGCGCGCTAGCCCCAGCTCTTAGCGTGCGCTAACGGGTGTTTTGGGTAGTCCAGTACCCACTGTCCGAACACGGTAGCGTGTACTACGTACCTTTTGTAGCGTGTGCTACAACCATACCATTAGCGTGCGTTAATACCCATGGTTAGCGTGCGCTAACGAATTATTTGATGCCCAGTACTGGAATCCAGAAACCGTCTATCCTCTGATCTGACCTCGGTAGCATGCGCTACAACCAATATTTAGCTTGCGCTATAATATCGATTGCGTACGCTAAAAACAACTCATAGCGTGCGCTATGAATTAATCCAGTGCAGTCCAGTAGCCACTGGACTCAAACTGATCCGTCCTTAGCGCGCGTTACAGCAATTATTAGCGTGTGCTACTACAGCCCACTAGCGCGCGCTACTTACCACTCGTAGCGTGCGCTACGTATAACTCACCTGCAGTCCAGTACCTTCTGGACTGAAGCCACGGTAACATTAGCGTGCGCTAATGCTGAGTGGTAGCGTGCGCTACCTGTACTCAATTAGCGCGCGCTAGAAAGAGTACGTAGCGTGCGCTGCTCCTCACGCACAGCCCACAATGAAAATGACAATGCTGATAAACACGGCACGGAACTCCAATTAGATTAGTGATGAACGACGATTGATACACGATACAATTACTCTGAACGGTGAATACCAAGATTGAATATGAGTGACAAATGATCATTAATGAGTGAAATTACTGAATGATAAATACTGAATGATAATTACTGAATTACAACTGGGTATTACATACACCCCCCCTTAAAAGAGTTTTGTCCCCGAAACTAAGGGTCAAACAACTCGGGATAACTCTCCCGCATACTCTCCTCGGTTTCCCAAGTAGCCTCTTCGACTCCGTGTCTAGACCACTGAACCTTGACCAAAGGAATCGTCTTGTTCCTCAACTGTTTGATTCGCCGCTCTAAAACTCGCATAGGATGCTCCTCATACGAATGATCGTCGGCGATCTCGATTTCATCGAACTGAAGTATGTGACTCGGGTCGGCAACATACTTCCGCAACTGAGAGACATGAAACACATTATGAATTCGGCTCAATGCCGGAGGTAGAGCCAGTCGATAAGCTAACTCGCCTACTCGATCCAAAATCTCAAACGGTCCAATGAATCTCGGACTCAACTTCCCCCTCTTCCCGAAACGGAAGATACCACGACTCGGGGATACCTTGACCAAAACATGGTCACCTGATTCGAACTCTAACGGTCAACGACGGTTATCTGCATATGATTTCTGTCGACTCTGAGCGGTCAACAAACGACTCCTGATCAAAGCTACCTTCTCACGGGCGGCTATAAGCATATCGGGCTCGGTGCTGATTTATTCTGATAGGTCATCCCAACACAAAGGAGATCGACAATGACGACCATACAAGGCCTCGTAAGGTGCCATCTTAATCGAAGCATGCCAACTATTATTATACGTGAACTCGATCAATGTTAGTTGGGCTTCCCAATCGTCTTTCCAATCGAGGACGCATGCCCTCAACATGTCCTCTAATGTCTGAATAGTCCTCTCTGATTGCCCGTCGGACTGAGGATGAAAGGCGGTACTGAGATTAAGCTGAGTTCCCATAGCACGATGAACTTATTTCCAAAAATGAGACACAAACCGTCCGTCACGATCGGAAACGATACTTTTAGGATTACCGTGTAGTCTCACTATCTCTTTGATGAACAGTTGGGCAAGTCTCTCGGGACCCCACATATCCTTGATCTCAAGAAAATGAGCTGATTTGGTTAAGCGGTCCACAATCACCCAGATCGTATTCATGCCACGACGACTCGTCGGCAAACTCGTGATGAAATCCATAGAAATGTCTTCCCACTTCCATTCGGGAATAAGAAGAGGTTTCAGCATACCCGCCGGTCGCTGATGTTCAATCTTAACTTGTTGACAGGTTAAGCATCTCGAAACAAATTCTGCGACTTCTCGTTTCATATTACTCCACCAGTAATTTTGTGTCAAGTCCTTGTACATCTTGCTAGACCCCGGATGAACAGAATAAGGGGTAGCATGAGCTTCTTTCAAAATCGAGTTTCTCAACTCGTCATTCGCCGGTACGCACAACCGATTCTTAAACCTCAAAAGTCCATCCTCGTGGACCACAAATCCAGGGTCTTTCCCCTGAACCACATCCTCACGGATGCGTAACAATGATGGGTCCGAACCCTGATTCTCTCTGATTGCCTCCTCAAGTGACGATGAGATCTCCAACATACAAAGATGTCCCTGAACTCGCTGAAGCCAGACCTCGATCTCGGGTCTAAGGAATTCCTGCTGAAGCTCCTTCTGGACTGTTAAACGAGCAAGCATCTGGTCCTGAACGGACTTACGACTCAAGGCGTCGGCGACAACGTTCGCCTTGCCCGGGTGGTAAAGGATCTCAATATCATAATCTTTGATTAATTCCAACCACCGTCTGTGTCGCATATTTAACTCCTTCTGAGTAAATATATACTTTAAACTCTTATGATCGGTGAATATCTAACAGGTAACGCCATAAAGATAATGACGCCAAATCTTCAAAGCGAACACCACGGCTGCTAGCTCCAGGTCATGTGTCGGATAATTAACCTCGTAAGGTCTCAATTGCCGTGAAGCATAGGCAATAACCTTTCCATTCTGCATGAGCACACATCCGAGACCCTGCCCGGACGCATCACTATAAACCACAAATCCTTCCGTCCCTTGCGGCAAGGAAAGTACAGGTGCTGACATTAACCGGCTCTTTAGTTCTTCAAAACTCCGTTGACATGCACCGGACCACGTGTATTTCTTATCCTTTTGCAAAAGGTTCGTCAAGGGTTGAGCGATTCTTGAAAATCCCTCCACAAATCGCCGATAATAACCCGCTAATCCGAGGAAACTTCGGATTTCCTTAACATTCTTCGGAGGTAGCCAATATCGAATAGCCTCCGTCTTCTGAGGATCGACACGAACTCCGTCTGATGAAATTACGTGTCCGTGGAACGTCACTTCGGACATCCAGAACTCACATTTAGAAAACTTCCCATAAAGTTGTTCTCGTCTCAACACGTCGAGCACTTGATGAAGGTGAAACTCGTGTTCCTCTCGGTCACGAGAATAAATCAAAATGTCATCGATGAAGACAACAACTGATCCAAAAAGTCGATGAAAACCCGATTTATTAACTCCATGAATACCGCAGGTGCGTTAGTTAGTCCGAACGGTATAACTACGAACTCATAATGACCATAGCGCGTACGAAACGCTGTCCTCGCGATATCCGACTCTCGAATCCGCAACTGATGATATCCAGATCTTAAGTCGATCTTGGAAAATACTGAAGCTCCCTGAAGTTGATCCAAAAGATCATCGATACGGGGTAAAGGATACTTATTCTTGATCGTCACCCTGTTCCACTCCCGATAATCAATACATAAGCGAAATGAACCATCCTTCTTCTTGACAAACAACACTGGTGCTCCCCACGGGGATGCACTTGGTCGGATATAACCTTTCTCGAATAACTCCTCAAGTTGATTCTTCAATTCCCGCATTTCGGTCGGGGCCATCCGGTACGGTGCCTTCGAAATCGGGGACGTACCGGGCTCCAACTCAATTGTGAATTCCACGTCTCTCTGTGGAGGCAAACCAGGTAACTCGTCTGGAAAAACATCGGCATATTCCTTCACTACCGGAATATCCGTCAACATTACTGATGCTTTCTCGGTTTTGGTCATAAAGCACCAATAACCAACACACCCCTGATTGAGTAATTTCACTGCTTTCATCAAATTAATGACCTTACCAGAACAGCCGGGATTACCTCCTTGAAACACACATTCAACCCCATCGTCTGAAATGATAGTGATCATACGCTTACGGACACTAATGATGGCATCATGATGATCCATCCAATCAATACCCAAGATGACGTCGTCTCTCGGCAAATCTACCACGATTAGGTCCGCTGGCCATACACGACCATGAAGCTGAATCGGACAGTTCTGAATCTCACGATTTCCGATAATTCGTCTACCATCAGGTAGGCCAATGACATAAGGCTCACAACTAGTAGCACTACCCAGACGTAGTCTACTCAAACATGACTTGGAAATGAATGAATGCGATGCACCAGTATCAAAAAGGGTACACACAGGTTGAGATAGAATATCGAGTGTACTTGAGATCATTCGGGCCTCTAGATCATTCTTCTTCTTCATCTCATAAATCCGGGGCTTGCTAGTCCCGGCACCGGACGCTCCCGTCTGCTGGCTATAGGCTCCACCTTTTGTCGCTCCTGTCGTTTTAAACAACACTGATTGAGTGGCCTGATTCTGAACAGCTGACTGCTTAGGGGCCTGAGATGATGTCTGAGCAGGTTTGGAGTCCCTACGGAAAAAACGGGCCTTATGCCCAACAATTCCACAGTTATGACACGTGACAGACTGTCTCGGACACTTGGTGCTGACATGAACAAGATCCCCACAGTTACAACAGGTGATGGCCGAACTGGCCGCTCGTGACAGAGATTCCGCGGGTTTAGACGTCACAGGAGGTCGCTCAGAAAAAGCAGAGCCCGCACGAGGTTTCTTGAAAGTGGCCTGACTGCCGTCAGACTGATTACGGTTCTTGGACTTCTTGCTAGCAGATGAAGGTTGCTGCTTAGCAAACTCCTTAGCAGTAAGCTCATAGGTAAGAGCTTTCTCAATGAATTCGGCCAACGTGGTGCAATTATGATTAAGCAACTGTAGTCTCATACGGGTTTCCTCTTCTGAAATACTTAATCTTATCTGCCTCGGAATGAATGATAGATGAGGCGACGGAAGAAGTTCTGAAATTTCTCGGCAATGGCGAGAACATCCTCGTCTGGCGAGGGTCGGGGGTGAGTAATTGACAGCTTTGGCCTCTCCGAGGGCCGGATAATACCTCTCCATCATGAGAGTTTTGAACTGATCCCAAGTACATGATCCTTCGGTGGGCTTCAACGACAACCACCAAGAATGTGCGCTCTTACCCAGCTAGTAAGCCGCAACAGAAACTTTGTGTCCTTCGGGACACTCTATCCCAATACTTATTTAAATGCTATTTATTTTGCTAACGATCATGGATTTTAATTTTTTAATATTTACAGGTTGTCCGATACTTGGACTGATACGTTCCTAGCATAAAATGAAAGATTTAAAAAGAAAATATTTCAAAATAAATTATAAGGATCATTTTTAGAATTTATGAAAGTGATTTCGAAAAGTTCCGACGATTTTGATACGATAAAATTTCATTACAGAACACTTATACTGCAAAAATAATATTAAATTATTATTTTAATATTATCGAAAATCCGTTCCGAGCATATCGAAGATTTAACTCCGACGAGTCCGGAACAGGTCGGAAAATCGAATTTGGACATCGGGAAGCGGTCGAACCGGCTGAGCCAATTTGACGGACATTTGCCGGTCACCGCCGGACACGCCGACTGGCAACTGCCGGTCATGGCCGACAGAAGCTTCTAGGCCACTCTCCGGATAAGGCTGTCCAGCTGTCCGGATAAGGTCGGTCACGACCGACAGAAGCTTCTCGACCACTATCCGGATAAGTCTGTCCAGCTGTCCGGATAAGGTCGGTCACGACCGACAGAAGCTTCTCGGCCAGCTGTCCGGATAAGGCTTCCAGCTGTCCGGGTAAGGTTGATTTTCAACCGAATTTGAGCCCTTATTTATATATGTTCCCGGACGTGTTTTTGTACATATCATATATCATTTTGAAGCTGTGAACCTCTACTTTAAAACGCCCGAAACATATTTTCCTTCCAAAATTTATAAAAGCCACAAAAATCCCGATCAAACAGATATCTCAAATCTGACAGTTTTTCAAAGGTGTTTGATAAAAGTCCTCAAAGAGATTTCAGATTTTACATCAAGAATTTATGACCGGAAATATGAAAAAGTATTTTCAAGTGCTAGGAGAAGCATATCCGGGATCCAAGAAGGACAACTGAGCCAAATTCAAAGGAAGATATTTCAAGATTTTAGCAAACGAGGTGAGGTTATACTGTTTTAATATGTTACGGTCATCGTTGTGTTGTGTAACATGACGACCCGAGAGGGGTCGAAAGAATGAAAAAAATCCGAGACGAGTCTCACACAGATAAGAATGTTTTATGTGCATTACACAACATGATTTTGACGATTTATAAGGGTTTAATCTCACTGAGTATGCTCGCGTACTCACACCTCGTCATTTATGTTTTTCAGGCTAAGGAATCGACGAACGGGACAAGCAGAAGATGAATACATACTCCAAACACGATGAAGTTCTAAATAATAAGAGATGTTGTCGCCGTAATTATTATTATTTTTACGAAACACTTGATATTTTTCGACGAATATAAATTTCAACGGACCATGTCCGAATATTTGATTTCCCATGTTTTTGTAAAACTGTACTGATGGTTGAATAAACGAGTTTTATTGAAGATTTACTGACTAAAATGCTTCCGCAAATACTCCGAATTTATATAAAAAAAATTTAAGAAAAAAATAAGCTGTGTAACGTTCTTTTTAATTAAGAAAGCCAGGGCGTTACACTCTACCATAGCAAACAACTTCTCGAAATGCTCGAGCCAATGAATAATATCCGCCGGCTCAGACGAGCCTTCAAAAGTAGGTGGCCTCTGGCGAGAGATGTCGCCGATGATATTGCTCACATTCCTCTCTTGCCTATGAGGTGGCGGCGGAGGAGCCTGTTGATTTTGATTGACGGAGTTATGCATCGTCTCCATTAGCTGTGCCATTTGGGTCATTTGGGCCATCATGCCCTGCATAAAACAAGTGGGTCAACCCGAACACCTTCTGACTGAGCCGTGTCCCGGGTACGACTCCCCGATAGTGAATGATCGCGTCCAGGTGAATGAGTGGCAGTGTCGCTGCTCGATGAATTAGCATTATTTCTCGCGTTTGCACGTGTATTCGCACGAGCTCTCGGGATTCGGCCCGCTCCACGGCCTCGTCCTCCACGTCCTCTTCTTGCCCTCTCCATACTGAAGTAGGAAAGTCACAGGATGATTATATTTCCCGCATGAATATCACGTTATGATTATGACATGAGATGATGAAAATGAGCATACGCGCTCTAACACAGTGATTACATGAATGATTAACTGAGGTGACATGATTATCTTGAACAAGTTAACATGATTAATGATTTGATCTTCCTGATCAACAACTGAATAATGAAATGAATTGAGTGATTAACGAGTTAACATGACCGTCCTGGTCAAATGAAAATGATGGTTGAGGATTGTTAACTGATGAATTATGAATGAATGATTCTTGCCAGAAATTATACCATGGCGTTAGAAATCTTACAGTTCTTGGTCTGATTGGCTCGGCATTTGCACAGGTCACACGTGACGCGAAAGTCCAATGATACTAGTCCGATGACGATGATTTCAAATGAGACATGACTTGGAGGGTAGTATTCAAAACCACGCTCCGATACCAACTCTGTAACACCCCAAACTAGGCGGATATTACAAGGTCACGTGAATCCCCGACTGGACCCACTGTGCAAATGAAAATGATGAATTAAATAATATAATTGTAGTACCGAACCACATTATATTACCAAGTACTCCGATGAGGAGTTTAAGTATAACACACCAGGACAAACCGAATACTAGTATATTTTATATGGAGATAAAATACACCACCCTGAACAATTAAACATCTCAAACGGAATTTGCAGCGGAAAATACAAATGACGGAAATGATCAAATGATCAAACAAACGGAATGACTGGGGCCCCTACTAGTATCATCGACTCCTCGCCATACGTAACAACAATCCTCAAGGGTTGAAATTACACAATCATGATATATCTGAAGTTATGAAATATCCTTAGTTATGAATTACGCTGAAGAGGAGTATCATAGTACGCCCGTAGTGTTCTGTGCAAGTGTACAAGACGAATTACCGGACACATCCGTCCTTGTACCTAATTAGTCTCACGGAGGTAATCGTTACCGTGTGCACAGTCCAATGTATCACTCCCAATACATGGCCATCATGTGCCCGACTAAAAATTCCACACATCCGCACCCGGACACGCAATATGAACCCAGAAGGTCATATGAACGAGAATGGCCATAATGAATATCAATGAATAATAATAATTTGACAAAGTCAAGAATGACTCACCGATATGAAAGTGATAATGAAGTGATTGATAGTTTCAATGAAATGATTGGAACCGCCGTTCCTCGCTAAAGAAGTGATTATTCGACAATTACAAGTCTCAATATGATTAATACAATGATGAATGAGTTATGATTATGAATGATCAACAACGAAAGGAATGAATATCCTTTTAACCGAGTAAGAATCAACTTACACAATACCAATGACAATGTCCTTCCACGAACAACATCCTAATCGAGATACCGGTCGCTCGAACAACCTTGAATAACAATAATTATCAACAACCGTTCAATACACGTATCAAGCAACAAAACACGACTAGCCCAAAATTCGATGCAACGATAAGCAAACTCATAGGGGCATTCTAACGAATACGTAACCAACCACACCACTTCGAAAATATCCAATCCCGAATATATCGAAACCAACACCAAAATGAGTATTTCGAACTATCAAAACACTTCAATGATATCAATAATCCAATAAGAATCCACAATTCAAGATTACAACAACATCAATCGGAAAATCCCCAATTAACCGGAGTCAACCCCAAGTGTTCTTGAAATAATTCCGAAAATAGCCATTAAATCTGTAGGAATATATTTATCCAAGGTAGAAAATCCATATCTAACATATTCCAATGATAATCCAAGCTTACACGAAGAAATCAGAAGGAAAAACCCAAAAATCCGAAATTCTAGATCCAAGAGATTAATACCTTAGATTTGTTGTGATGAGGATGTTGAAATGATGATTAATCCAAAAGATAAGCTTGAATATGATGATTGATGATTACTCCTCGAAGAACACTCTCCAAATCGCCCGGAATCGCCCGAAACCGCCCAAGAAACGAAGAGAAATGATAAATGACGGAGTAAGGACTGAACTGTCCTATTTATAGCAATCCCAGTTTAGCGCGCGCTAGCCCCAGCTCTTAGCGTGCGCTAACGGGTGTTTTGGGTAGTTCAGTACCCACTGTCCGAACACGGTAGCATGCGCTACGTACCTTTTGTAGCGTGCGCTACAACCATACCATTAGCGTGCGTTAATACCCATGGTTAGCGTGCGCTAACGAATTATTTGATGCCCAAGATCGGAATCCGTAAACCGTCTGTCCTCCGATCGACCTCGGTAGCGTGCGCTACAACCAATATTTAGCGTGCGCTATAATATCGATTGACGCTTAAAAACAACTCATAGCGTGTGCTATGAATTAATCGATGCGATCCAAAGAGCCACCGGACTCAACTCCGATCCGCCCCAGTGCGCTGCTACGGAATTATTAGCGTGCGCTACTACAGCCCACTAGCGCGCGCTACTTACCACTCGTAGCGTGCGCTACGTATAACTCACCTGCAGTCCAGTACCTTCTGGACTGCAGCCAGGGTAACATTAGCGTGCGCTAATGCTGAGTGGTAGTGTGCGCTACCTGTACTCAATTAGCACGCGCTAGAAAGAGTACGTAGCGTGCGCTACTCCTCAGGCACAGCCCACAATGAAAATGACAATGTTGATAGACACGGCACGGAACTCCAATTAGATTAGTGATGAACGACGATTGATACACGATACAATTACTCTGAATGGTGAATACTAAGATTGGATATGAGTGACAAATGATCATTAATGAGTGATATTACTGAATGATAAATACTGAATGATAATTACTGAATTACAACCGGGTATTACAATTCGGAAGTATTGGTTTGGCTTACTTCATAGTGGTGATAGAGTTCTTTATAAAATTTAATAGAGGGCAACCGAATAGGCTTCTTGTCTATTAATCTTCATAAAGTGGTGTCAAACACCAACCCATCTAATGGATGATTTGATCTTCTTTTTCAAAGTCTAATCATTACCCTAATTTTCCCTAATTTTGCCCACAAATTTTCTCCAATTTTTTGTGTTCTAATTTATTCCCCAACTTTTCATTGAAGGGTTTCAGTTATTCACCATTCATCGCCATCACCACCAGCGAATCTGAAGGTAACTTTATGTTCGATTCTGCATTGTAGGGTTTTATTTTGGGGTTAATTTTTAGGGTTCTTGGCATTTATTTTGGGGCTAATTTTTAGGGCTCTTGACATTTATTTTGGGGTTTATGACTGACATTGTATTGTTAGGCGTTTCTTAGGTGTCTTAGGTGTTTTTATTTTGTTAATTCTTGTGATTTTCTTGTGGTTTTTGTGCTGTATTAAAATATTGTTGGGATTTTTGTAGTATTTTGTTGATTCTTGGGATCTTCTTCTGATTTTTGTTATTTTGTGCTTTGTTTTGGATTTTCTTTAAGTATTTTAGTATGTGTAATCAAATACTTTGATCTGGCTCCTTTAGTTTCTGATTTATATTTTAGTGCTTAGTTATTTTCTTTGTTCTTGCTCCTTTACTGGATTTCACTAGTTGCATTTGGCTCCTGTTTACTAGTTGCATTTGGCTGCATTTCACTTACACCATATTTCCTCATTTTGTAGATTTCTTTGAGGGGTAAGAGATATTTCCTCACTGTTCATTCCTTTATGTATGGATAAAACATGGATTCATGCGGATAGGATGTCAAAAAAGTATGAGGAGGGTGTGGAATTGTTCATTAAAGGATGTCTAGAGAATGTAGGAAGTGTTCATTCCTTGTCCTTGCTGCAAATGCATAAATATGAAAAAAGGACCAATTAAGATGATTTGAGAGCACCTGTTCTTCAATGGTTTCGATTTACTCAAATTGGAATTGGCATGGTGAATCAACTAGTAAACATGAGGAACCATTTGATGATTATGACAACTCCGAAGTCGGTAATATATGTGAGGCCGCGTATGAAAACTACACAGAAGGCCCGTCAATGTTTATGAAATTTATAGAGGAGGCAGAAAAAGCCGTTGTACAAGGGTTGTCGAAGATACACAAAGTTGAGTGTACTTGTGAGGGTATACAATCTAAAGGCAAGGCATGGAACGACTGATGCTCTCTTCTCGGATTTATTAGTTAACTTTGGGGAGATTTTACCAGACAACCATCAACATCCGTCCTCAATGTACGAAGCGAAGAAGACACTGAGCTGTTTGGGGTTGAAGCATGAGAAAATTCATGCTTGCTCTGATGATTGCGTGCTTTATAGGGAGCGATACAAAGATTATACAAGCTGTCCAAAGTGCAAATTGTCAAGATGGAAATTATCGAAGACGTAGGTGGAGAAAGTAGGTGTAGCGAAGGTGGTATGGTATTTTCCTCGAGATTTAAACGCATGTTTAAATCAATTGAGACTTCAAGAAATTTAACATGGCATGCTGAGACGAAAAAAGTTGAAGGCGTGCTACGTCACCCGTTTGATTCTCCATCGTGGAAACAAGTTGATCATTTGTGTGCGGACTTCAAAAAAGAGTCGAGAAACCTAAGGCTAGCACTTGCCGCTGATGGGATAAATCCTCACAGTAATCAAAGTACTCGACAAAGTTGTTGGCCCGTCATGTTACTAACATACAACCTGCCTCCTTCGATGTGTATAAAGCAGAAGTTTATCATGATGACCATCCTTATTTCTGGCCCCAAGCAATCAGAAAACGACATAGATGTATATCTTCAGTTGTTAAATGAAGACTTGCAACACCTGTGGAAACGAATAGATCAAGTATACGATGCTTATAGAAAAGAGCATTTATGCTTATAGGCAGTACTCTTATGGACCATTAGTAACTTCCCAGCATAAGGTAACCTTAGTGGATGCACTACACATGGTTACTTCGCGTGTCTAATCTTTGGTGAAAATACGCATGCCATCCACTTGGAGAATGGGAAGAAAATGTCGTACGCTGGCCATAGACGATATTTGAAAAGGGTCTATCCGTATCGATTCCAAGCAAAGGATTACAATGGTGCAAAGACACTTAAAAAAGCACCAAGACCATTATCGCGAATAAAGCTGTGCGAGACGCTTTCGTTCATAAAGTATGAGATGGGGCAAGAAGGTCATTGTTAGAGGTCAAAAAAGAAAAAGAACAACTAAGAAGAAATAAATGTGTCCAGAAAAAGAAGAAGACTATGATGGATTAAAAAAATTCAGAAAATGTTGGAAGAAGAAGTCGATATTTTTCGATCTTCCATACTGGAAACATCTACATGTAAGGCATTGTCTCGATGTGATGCACATCGAGAAAATTTTTTTTGAATCCTTGATCAATACAATGATGACTGTTAAAGGGAAGACCAAAGATAATGTGGCAACAAGGTTAGACTTTGTGAAGATGGGAATACATACAGAATTGGCACTTGAAGTCGGGGAGAAAAGGATATACATTCCTCTTGCTACGTGCTCGTTCACCAAAAAACAAAAGCAGCAAGTTTGCGAATCTTTGATGAATATTAAAGTACCCGAGGGTTTCTCATCCAACATGAAGAATATTGTTTCCATTGATGAGCTGAAGTTCACAAGTTTGAGTCACATGATTGTCATATACTAATTCAACATTTCCTTCCCATAGCTATTCACGCCGCTCTACCAAAACACGTGAGATATGCAATCATGAGGTTGTGCTTCTTCTTCAAAGATATTTTCTCCATGGTTATAGAGGTACCCAAGTTGTATAAGTTGCAATCTGACCTGGTGATTACACTTTGCCTGTTAGAGCAGTATTTTCCTCCTTCATTCTTCGATATAATGGTTCATTTAACAGTCCATCTTGTTCAAGAATTCCGATTGTGTGGGCCAGTGGGTTTAAGATAGAAGAATTCCATTGACCGATGCATGAAAGTGTACAAAGGCTACGTAGGAATCTAAAAACATTCTGAAGGGTGCATTGTGAAACAATATTCGGCGGAAGAGGCAGTAGAATTTTGTTCAGAGTACATGAAAGATGTGGATGATGTTGGGATCCCTATTACACTTAGAGTTCTTGAATATACCACACCGGTTTCCTAGCTTTCACAACAGCTATTGTAGTGGCAAAAGTTGATCACCAAAGAGGACACATGACTGTATTAGTAAATAGCAAGCCAGTTTGTCCATACATAATGTAAGCTAATTTATTCTCTATCAAATTCTGCATTTGTATATATTATTTTAGGTGTCAAACATATGTGCTGACTTGAATTTGTTTGTTTACCTCTGTAAATAATCTACAGTGATCACAAAGCTGCCTTGAAGTTGATGTACCCAAGGAAATAGAAGGACGAGAAGTGTATACACGATGAGCACAACAAGACATTTATCGAGTGGTTTCGTGACATGGTGGATGCTGAAATCAATAGTGGCCTTGGGAGAACTACGTCAACATTGGCATGGTTGGCTCATGGTCCACGTGAACGAGTCGTGAAGTACAGTAGTTATTTGATTAATGGAAGGTTGTACCGAACGAAGACTCAAGACGATGAGAGAGTCTGTCAGAATATTGGGGTTTCTCTTGTTGATAACACAATGCTTGTATGTAGTGCGAAGGATAAGCAGCCTTTGCTGGCAGACGTGTGTTACTATGGCGTGATTGAAGATATTTGGGAATTGAACTACCATTTATTCCAGGTTCCACTTTTCAAGTGTTCGTGGGTCTCAAGTGACAAAGGTGTAGTTACTAATGACGAGTGTGGATTCACCTTGGTCAATTTGAACAAACAAGGACATTGGAAGGATGACTTTGTGCTTGCGAGTCAAGTCAGTCAAGTCTTTTATGTTGATGACCCATTGAAGAAGGGATGGTCAGTTGTCCTACCTGTTCTAAATAAATCGATAGAGGGGGATGTTGAGGATATGACAATGATTCCTGATTCTCGGCCATTTGATAATCTTGATACTCATTATATTCCCTTTAAGGAAAAATATGTTAGGCCACAGAGTGAGGGTGTTTGGTTTTAGAAAAAAAAGTGATTTGTGTTTTTTTTCAATTTGTTCTGGACCAACAGTGTATCGTGTATATTCAAAGAAATGTACTTGTGTTGGTGTTAAGTATCTACTAGATTTATAGATGGGTAGTAGTTGTTATCTTATGGTGTTTAATTAGTTTTTAGCTGTTATGTATATTGTATATGGTTCTTCGCATATAGTCTGTATTCCTGTAATGTTTATTGAAATTAAGCTATGTAATTTTCATTATTTTCACATTATATTACAGTTGTTGTAAATGTGGTTTCTCTTGTTTTTTAGGATAAGGAAGATGGCCCGTAAAAGTACTAGGAAGGTAGAGCCAATGGAAACTGGACCCGTGATGCCGGATAAACGTGTTGATTGTGGGGATAATGCACCTGGTCAGATATAGACTAAAGTGTTGTCAAATGATGTTTTGAAGCTAGAGATTGGGACTGTGAAGCCTAACCGAGGTCGTATATCAATGTGGAAATTAGTTGCTTCGACAAGCCGAGGAAAGAAAGTGAATGTGAGGTATGATGGCTTGGGGCGGGCTTTGTATGAGGACAACAAACAGTTGCAGTCCTACATTGGTCACGTTGCACGATCAATGGTTTCTACAAGCAAAAATAACTAGAGGCTAGTTCCGAAGGACATCAAGGACAAATTATGGGAAGAGATATCGATACGTCTCAATCTTATATTTTAATGCAGATTACTTAGATCAAAACTTTGGGTTGAATTAGTTAACCACTTCATATGAATGCATTGATAATTATTACAACATGTATAATATGAGTTTACAATGTCATTTGTTACATTTATTGATATTAAACTGATTTCATACTTCTTACAAATGAGCGGTGTACAATACATTTGAGGTAGCTGAGCAAACTTGAAAGACGGTCTTGATGTCTGCTTCTCAGAAATGGCGTGATTGGAAGGTTAAACTGACCAAGAAATTTGCATGGCCATTTATCGATACTCCTGAGAAGATAAGATCTTCTCCACCTGAGGAATACAAGATTTCAGCCACACAATGGAAAAAATTTGTGGAAACGAGGCTTGATCCAAAGTGGAGGGTAATTCACTTTCCTATCTCATTTATATAACATTTCGGGTTACATGAAGTATATATAATTATTGACTTAGTGGAATATGGCAAGTGACGCACTTGCTGCAGATGAACTAAACAAAGAAGATGAAATACCGGCACAAGCCATCGCACAAGGGTTATATCGGTGTAGAGGCTGACATCGTAAGTGAATATAATTATGTATGTCTATGTACATTTCAAATCCATCATTTAATAGTTTGAGCTAATCATTTGTCCCTGTTCTTTGTAGAGGAAGAAAGAGGAGCTGGCAGATGATGAGGAAATCGATAGATCAAAGCTTTAGGTTGTAGCCCTCAAGACGACAAGGGTAACATACCCGACAAGGAGGCAGCACAGGGCTAAGAAGATTGTAAGTCCATTTATTGTTTTGAATGTACTTCCAATTTGTTTTCTGAACATAAATGTATTTTTGCTAAATACATGGACTTTCTCAGGATGCAGTTATGAAGGATAAGGCAAATAGAAAATTCATACCCGAGGGATCTCATGACGTGTTGATCGAGGCTTTAGGGACCAATGAGAAATATGGCCGAGTCAAGGGTACTGGTGGATTTGTTAAACCCCAAGTATTTTTCGGTAGAGCCCGAAAGACAAGATCACCTGTCGAAAAGGCCTTAGCCAACAGCCTCAAACAAAATCAGAGGAAGCTGATAGCTTGAAGTCTGAAGTGGGAAAGTTGAAAGCGGAACTCGCTGTGGAAAGAGAAGCAAATAGCAGGTCTATGTCATCGAAGAAATCATGTAACTCGGCAGAGGATGATGATGGGTTTGAGATTGAAGCTCCAAATCTGATAGTCAGCCCACATACTCTAAATCTTCGCGTCAACAAATCCCCTTTTCTTATGGATCCTTATTTGATTTCAATATTTACAACTATAAATTGATAGGGAAAGAAGTGCAAGTGGGCTGATAGTATTGGATTTGATGATATTTGTGCTGCCACAAAGGTACGTTAGGTTCCAAGTTTGATGTTTGTTGAGGTATTATTTCACAATGAATATATGTCTTACTATGTTTCATATTTATGTTTGAGTAAAAAATCCAAAGTATCTGATGCAAATGAGGAGGTTGGGGTTGAGGCTGGAGATAGTATGAAGGTATATATAAGTTTTTAATATAATATCTTACCATTCTATGTTTGCTACCTTCGAGATTGATGAGACTGCATATGCCGAGGCTCTCAAGGTTTCTAACCCTCCAGTCATGTTATTTACATATTTCATTTTACATCACTTCATTCATACTCTCTATTTGGCTTAAATTGATGTCTTTTTTTATATTCATTTTAGGGGAAAGCATGCAAGCTATCCATAGGCAATATTGAGAACGTGCTGGCATTTGGAACTATAATATCTACTGGTGCTGCAAATCTTGTGATCCATCATCGTCCACTTGGTAAAGGGAACTGGAAGGTAGCTATTGATGGGTTGACTGAGGATGGAGATGTTGATCTCGATCTGCCAATTCTGGATGAGAGTGGTGTAACACCCCAAACTAGGCGGATATTACAGTGCCGTGGATCCCTGACTGGGACCCACCAGGCGAATGAAAATGATGAATTAAATAATATAATTGTAGTACCGAACCACATTATATTACCAAATACTCCGATGAGGAGTTTAAGTACATTACACCAGGACGAAACAGAATACTAGTATATTTTATATGGAGATAAAATACACCACCCTGAATAAATGAACATCTCAAACGGAATTTTGCAGCGGAAAAGTACAAATGACAATAATCAAATGACTTAAATGACTGAAACAAACGGAATGACTGGGGCCCCCTACTAATATCACTGGGACTCGTCGCCGTCAACATGCTCTTCCCGTGCCTTTGCCTTGCCGTGACTTGAAAACAAAATCCCCCTACGGGGTCAGTTACACAGAACAACAATCCTCAAGAGTTGAAATTACACAATCATGAATTAACTGAAGTTATGAAATATTCTTAATTATGAATTACGCTGAAGAGGAGCATCATAGTACGCCCGTAATGTCCTGTGCAAGTGTACAAGACGAATGACCGGACACACCCGTCCTTGTACCTAATTAGTCTCACGGAGGTAAGCGTTACCGTGTGCACGGTCCGATGTATCGGTGAACCCAATACATGACCATCATGTGCCCGACTAAAAATTCCACACAGCCACACCCGGCCACGCAATATGAACCCGGAAGGTCACATGAACGAGAATGACCATGATGAAAACCAATGAATAATAATTAGACAAGGCCAAGATGACTCACCGATATGAAAGTAAAAGTGACGTGATTGATAAACCAATGAAAAGATTTGTAACCGTCTTTCCTCGTGAATGAAATGATTATTCGACACTTACAAGTCTCAAAATGATTAATATTATGATGAATGAATTATGATTATGAGCAATCAACAACAAAAGGAATGAGTATCCTTTTAACCGAGTAAGATTTAACTTACACAATACCGATGAAGAATGTTCGTCCACGAACAACGTCCTAACCAAGATACCGATCGCTCGAACAACCTTGAATAACAATAATTACCAACAATCGTTCAATACACGTATCAAACCACAAAACACGACTAACCCAAAGGTCGAAACAACGATAATCAAACTCATAGGCATTCCAACGAATACATAACCGACCGCACAACTTCGAAATATCAATCCGAATATGTCGAAACCCACACCAAAATGAGTATTTCGAACTAACAAAACACTTCAATGATCTCAATAATCCATTAGGAATCCATAATTCATGATTACAACGACATCAATCGGAAAATCCCCAATTAACCGAGGTCAACCCCAAGGGTTCTTGAAAATAATTCCGAAAATAACCATTAAATCCGTAGGAATATATTTATCCAAGTAGATAATCCATAACTAACATATTCCAATGATAATCCGAGCTTACACGAAGAAATCGGAAGGAAAAACCCAAAAATCCGAAATTCTAGATCCAAGAAATTAATACCTTTGATTCGATGTGATGAAGATGATGAAATGATGATCAATCCGAAAGATGAGCTTGAAGATGATGATTGATGATTACACCTCGAAGAATCCTCTCCGAATCGCTCGAAATCGCCCAAAAATACCGAAGGAGTGAAATGAGATGAATAATGACGAACTCTGACTAAACTGTCCAATTTATAGTCAGTCCAGGTTAGCGTGCGCTAGCCCTTGTGCGTAGCGTGCGCTAACGAGTAATTTGGGTAGTCCAGCACCCACTGTCCGAACACGGTAGCGCGCGCTACGTACCCACTTGTAGCGTGCGCTACGACCATATTACTAGCGTGCGCTAAGATCCATTATTAGCGTGCGCTAACGAAATATTGATGCCCGATCGGGAGTCGTAAAAAATGCGCCCTCGTCCCGAACTTCGATAGCGTGCGCTACAACCATTGTTTAGCGTGCGCTAATATATCGATTGCGTCGCTAACAACAATACATAGCGTGCGCTATGAATTAATCGATGCGATCCGGTAGCCACGGACTCAACGATCCGACCTTAGCGCGCTACTCACACATATAGCGTGCGCTACTACAATCGCTAGCGCGCTACTTACCAATCGTAGCGTGCGCTGCCTGCTCACTGCGGTCCAGTACCTTCGGATCGGCCAAGGTAACCTTAGCGTGCGCTAAGGCTGAGTAGTAGCGTGCGCTACCTATACTCAATTAGCGTATGCTAAAATGAGTACGTAGCGTGCGCTACTCCTCACACACAGTTCGCAACGAAAATGACAATGATGATAAACACGGCACGAAACTCCAATCAGATTAATGATGAATGGCGATTGATACACGATACAATTACTCTAAATGATGAATACCATGACTGAATCTGAGTGACAAATGATCAGTAATGAATGAAATTACTGAGTATCAATTACTGAATGATAAATACTGAATGATAATTACTAAGTGATAATTACTGAATTACAACTGGGTATTACATACACCCCCCCTTAAAAGAGTTTCGTCCCCGAAACTAAGGGTCAAACAACTCGGGATAACTCTCCCGCATACTATCCTCGGTTTCCCAAGTAGCCTCTTCGACTCCGTGTCTAGACCACTGAATTTTAACCAAAGGAATCGTCTTATTCCTCAACTGCTTGATTCGCCGCTCTAAAACTCGTATAGGACGTTCCTCATATGAATGATCACCGGCAATCTCGATTTCATCGAACTGAAGTATGTGACTCGGGTCGGCAACATACTTCCGCAACTGAGAGACATGAAACACATTATGAATTCGGCTCAACGCCGGAGGTAAAGCCAATCGATAAGCTAACTCGCCCACTCGATCCAAAATCTCAAACGGTCCAATGAATCTCGGACTCAACTTTCCCCTCTTCCCGAAACGGAAGATACCACGACTCGGGGATACCTTGACCAACACATGGTCACCAGCCTCGAACTCTAATGGTCGACGACGGTTATCTGCATATGATTTCTGTCGACTCTGAGCGGTCAACAAACGACTCCTGATCAAAGCTACCTTCTCACGGGCGGCTATAAGCATATCGGGCTCGGTGCCGATTGATTCTGATAAGTCGTCCCAACACAACGGAGATCGACAACGACGACCATACAAGGCCTCGTAAGGTGCCATCTTGATCGAAGCATGCCAACTATTATTATACGTGAACTCGATCAATGGTAGTTGGGCTTCCCAATCGTCTTTCCAATCGAGGACGCATGCCCTCAACATGTCCTATAATGTCTGAATGGTCCTCTCTGATTGTCCGTCTGACCGAGGATGAAAAGCGGTGCCGAGATTAAGCCGAGTTCCCATAGCACGATGAATCGATTTCCAAAATGCGACACAAACCGTCCGTCACGATCGGAAACGATACTTTTAGAGTACCGCAGTGCGATCGACTATCTCTTTGATGAACAGCTGCGCAAGTCTCTCGGGACCCCACATCTCCTTGATCTCAAGGAAATGAGCTGATTTGGTTAAGCGGTCCACGATCACCCGGATCGTGTTCATGCCACGACGACTCGTCGGCAAACTCGTGATGAAATCCATAGAAATGTCTTCCCACTTCCACTCCGGAATAGGAAGGGGTTTCAAAGATACCGCCGATCGGCCGATGTTCAATCTTTACTTGTTGACAGTTAAGCATCTCGAAACAAATTCTCGCGACTTCTCGCTTCATATTACTCCACCAAGAATTTTGTTTCAAGTCCTTGTACATCTTGCTAGACCCCGGATGAACAGAATAAGGAGTAGCATGAGCTTCTGTCAAAATCGAGTTTTTCAACTCGTCATTCGCCGGTACGCACAACCGATTCTTAAACCTCAAAAGTCCATCCTCGTGGACCACAAATCCAGGGGCTTTCCCCTGAGCCACATCCTCTCGGATGCGCAACAATGATGGGTCCGAACCCTGATTCTCTCGGATTTCCTCCTCGAGTGACGATAAAATCTCTAACATACAAAGCTGCCCCTGAACTCGCTGAAGCCAGACCTCGATCTCGGGTCTAAGGAATTCCTGCTGAAGCTCCTTCTGGACTGTTAAACGGGCAAGCATCTCCTCCTGAACGGACTTACGACTCAAGGCATCGGCGACAACGTTCGCCTTGCCCGGGTGGTAGAGGATCTCAATATCATAATCTTTGATTAATTCCAACCACCGTCTCTGACGCATATTTAACTCCTTCTGAGTAAATATATACTTTAAGCTCTTATGATCGGTGAATATCCGGCATGTAACGCAATAAAGATAGTGACCACAAATATTCAAAGCGAAAACCACGGCTGCTAGCTCCAGGTCGTGGGTCGGATAATTAACCTCGTAGGGTCTCAATTGCCGTGAAGCATAGGCAATAACCTTCCCGTTCTGCATGAGCACACATCCGAGACCCTGTCCGGACGCATCACTATAGACCACAAATCCTTCCGTCCCCTGCGGGAAGGAAAGTACAGGTGCTGACATTAACCGGCTCTTGAGTTCCTCAAAACTCTGTTGACACGCGTCGGACCACGTGTATTTCTTATCCTTCCGCAAAAGGTTCGTTAAGGGTTGAGCGATTCTAGAAAATCCCTCTACAAATCGCCGATAATAACCCGCTAATCCGAGGAAACTTCGGATTTCCTTAACGTTCTTCGGAGGTGGCCAATCTCGAATAGCCTCCGTCTTCTGAGGGTCAACACGAACTCCATCTGATGATATTACATGACCGAGAAAAGTCACTTCGGACATCCAGAACTCACATTTGGAAAACTTCCCATAAAGTTGTTCTCGTCTCAACACGTCTAGCACTTGATGAAGGTGAAACTCGTGTTCCTCCCGGTCACGAGAATAAATCAAAATGTCGTCGATGAAGACAACAACAAACTGATCCAAAAAGTCTACGAACACCCGATTCTTTAACTCCATGAATACCGCAGGTGCATTAGTCAATCCAAACGGCATAACCACAAACTCATAGTGACCATAGCGTGTTCGAAACGCCGTCCTCGCGATGTCCGACTCTCGGATCCGCAACTGATGATATCCAGACCTTAAGTCGATCTTTGAAAATACTGAAGCTCCCTGAAGATGATCTAAGAGATCATCAATACGGGGTAAGGGATACTTATTCTTGATCGTCACCCTGTTCAACTCCCGATAATCAATACATAAGCGGAATGAACCATCCTTCTTCTTGACAAACAACACTGGTGCTCCCCACGGGGATGCACTCGGTCGGATATACCCTTTCTCGAACAACTCTTCAAGTTGGTTCTTTAATTCCTGCATTTCGGTCGGGGCCATCCGGTACGGCGCCTTCGATATCGGGGACGTACCAGGCTCCAACTCAATCGTGAATTCCACATCCCTCTGTGGAGGCAAACCGTAGCTCGTGCGGAAAAACATCGGCATATTCCCTCACCACCGGAATATCCGTTAACATTCGATGACTTCTCGGTTTTGGCCATATAGCACCAATAACCGACACATCCCCGATTGAGTAACCTTCGCTTTCATTGAATTAATGACCTTACTGCAATGTGGATTACCTCCGAAACACACATTCAACTCCATCGTGCGAAATGATAGTGACCATACGCTTACGGACATTACGATGGCATCATGACGATCCATCCAATCAATACCCAAGATGACGTCGTCCCTCGGCAAATCTACGACGATTAGGTCCCGCCATGCACGACCATGGCCAATCGGACAATTCGAATCTCACGACACCGATAATTCGTCTACCATCAGGTAGGCCAATGACATAAGGCTCACAACTAGTAGCACTACCCAGACGTAGTCTACTCAAACATGACTCGGAAATGAATGAATGCGATGCACCAGTATCGAAAAGAGTACACACAGGTTGAGGTAGAATATCGAGTGTACCTGAGATCATTCGGGCCTCTGGATCATCGGTCTTCTTCATCTCATAAATCCGGGGCTTGCTAGTCCCGGCACCGGACGCCCCCATCTGCTGGCTAAAAGATCCACCTTTAGTCGCTCCTGTCGTTTTAAACGACGCTGATTGAGTGGCCTGGTTCTGAACGGCTGACTGCTTAGGGGCCTGAGATGACGTCTGAGTAGGTTTGGAGTCCCTACGGCAAAAACGGGCCTTATGCCCAGCAATTCCACAATTATGACATGTGATAGTCTGCCTCGGACACTTGGTACTGAGGTGACCAAGTTCCCCGCAGTTATAACAGGTGATGGCCAAACTGGCCGCTCGTGACTGAGATTCCGCGGTTTTAGACGACACAGGAGGTCGCTCAGAAAAAGCGGAGCCCGCACGTGGTTTCTTGAAAGTGGCCTGACCCCCGTCAGACTGATTACGATTCTTGGACTTCTTGCTAGCAGACGAAGGTTGCTGCTTAGCAATTTCTTTAGCGATGGCTCGTAGGTGAGAGCTTTCTCAATGAATTCGCCAACGTGGTGCAATTATGATTAAGTAATCAAGTCTCATACGGGGTTTCACCTCTTCTTTGAAATACTTGATTTTATCCGCTTGAATGAATGATGGACGAGGCGAAAGGAAGAAGTTCCTGAAATTTCTCGGCAATGGCGAGAACATCCTCGTCTGTTGAGGGTCGGGGTGAGCAATTCGACAACTTGGCCTCTCTGAGTGGGGCCGGATAATACCTCTCCATCATGAGAGTCTTGAACTGATCCCAAGTACAAGATCCTTCGGTGGGCTTCAACGACAACCACCAAGAATGTGCGCTCTTACCAAGGTAGTAAGCCGCAACAGAAACTTTGTGTCCCTCGGGACACTCTACCATAGCAAACAGCTTCTCGAAATGCTCGAGCCAATGAATGATATCTGTCGGCTCAGATGAGCCCTCAAAAGTAGGTGGCCTCTGGCGAGAGATATCGCCGATGATGTTACTCACATTCCTCTCTTGCCTCTGAGGTGGCGGCGGAGGAGCCTGTTAATTCTGATTGACGGAGTTATGCATCGTCTCCATCAACTGAGCCATCTGAGTCATTTGGGCCATCATGCCCTGCATAAATGCGAGTGGATCAACCCGGACACCCTCTGACTGAGCCGTGTCCCGTGTACGACTCCCCGATAATGTATGATCGCGTCCAGGTGAATGAGTGGCAGCGTCGCTGCTCGCTGAATTAGCATTATTCCTCGCGTTTGCACGTGTATTCACACGAGCTCTCGGGATTCGGCCCGCTCCACGGCCTCGTCCTCCACGTCCTCTGCCAGCCCTTTCCATACTGAAGTGGAAAGTCATATGATGATTATATGTCTCGCATGGGTATCACATTATGATTATATTATGAAATGATGAAAATGAGCATACACGCTCAAATACAGCGATTACATGAATGATCAATTGACGTGACATGATTATCTGATGAAGTTACTGAAATGATTATCTTGAATGAGTTAACAAGATTAATGATTCGATCTTCCTGATCAACAACTGAACAATGAAATGAATTGGTGATTAATGAGTTAACTGATCGTCTGGTCAAAGTGACAATGATGATTGAGGATTGTTAACTGATGAATTATGAATGAATGATTAATGCCAGAAATTATACCATGGCATTAGAAATCTTACAGTTCTTGGTCTGATTGGCTCGGCATTTGCACAGGTCACGCGTGACGCGAAAGTCCAATGATACTAGTCCGATGACGATGATTTCAAACGAGACATGACTTGGAGGGTAGTATTCAAAACCACGCTCCGATACCAACTCTGTAACACCCCAAACTAGGCGGATATTACGGGCCGTGGATCCTCGATCGGGACCCACCAGGCGAATGAAAATGATGAATTAAATAATATAATTGTAGTACCGAACCACATTATATTACCAAATACTCCGATGAGGAGTTTAAGTACATTACACCAGGACGAAACAGAATACTAGTATATTTTATATGGAGATAAAATACACCACCCTGAATAAATGAACATCTCAAACGGAATTTTGCAGCGGAAAAGTACAAATGACAGAATAACTGAAATGACTTAAATGACTGAAACAAACGGAATGATTGGGGCCCCCTACTAATATCACTGGGACTCGTCGCCGTCAACATGCTCTTCCCGTGCCTTTGCCTTGCCGTGACCTGAAAACAAAATCCCCCAACGGGGTCAGTTACACAGAACAACAATCCTCAAGAGTTGAAATTACACAATCATGAATTAACTGAAGTTATGAAATATTCTTAATTATGAATTACGCTGAAGAGGAGCATCATAGTACGCCCGTAATGTCCTGTGCAAGTGTACAAGACGAATGACCGGACACACCCGTCCTTGTACCTAATTAGTCTCACGGAGGTAAGCGTTACCGTGTGCACGGTCCGATGTATCGGTGAACCCAATACATGACCATCATGTGCCCGACTAAAAATTCCACACAGCCACACCCGGCCACGCAATATGAACCCGGAAGGTCACATGAACGAGAATGACCATGATGAAAACCAATGAATAATAATTAGACAAGGCCAAGATGACTCACCGATATGAAAGTAATAGTGACGTGATTGATAAACCAATGAAAAGATTCGGAACCGTCATTCCTCGTGAATGAAATGATTATTCGACACTTACAAGTCTCAAAATGATTAATATTATGATGAATGAATTATGATTATGAGCAATCAACAACAAAAGGAATGAGTATCCTTTTAACCGAGTAAGATTTAACTTACACAATACCGATGAAGAATGTCCGTCCACGAACAACGTCCTAACCAAGATACCGATCGCTCGAACAACCTTGAATAACAATAATTACCAACAATCGTTCAATACACGTATCAAACCACAAAACACGACTAACCCAAAGGTCGAAACAACGATAATCAAACTCATAGGCATTCCAACGAATACATAACCGACCGCACAACTTCGGAAATATCCAATCCCGAATATGTCGAAACCCACACCAAAATGAGTATTTCGAACTAACAAAACACTTCAATGATCTCAATAATCCATTAGGAATCCATAATTCATGATTACAACGACATCAATCGGAAAATCCCCAATTAACCGAGGTCAACCCCAAGGGTTCTTGAAAATAATTCCGAAAATAACCATTAAATCCGTAGGAATATATTTATCCAAGTAGATAATCCATAACTAACATATTCCAATGATAATCCGAGCTTACACGAAGAAATCGGAAGGAAAAACCCAAAAATCCGAAATTCTAGATCCAAGAAATTAATACCTTTGATTCGATGTGATGAAGATGATGAAATGATGATCAATCCGAAAGATGAGCTTGAAGATGATGATTGATGATTACACCTCGAAGAATCCTCTCCGAATCGCTCGAAATCGCCCAAAAATACCGAAGGAGTGAAATGAGATGAATAATGACGAACTCTGACTAAACTGTCCAATTTATAGTCAGTCCAGGTTAGCGTGCGCTAGCCCTTGTGCGTAGCGTGCGCTAACGAGTAATTTGGGTAGTCCAGTACCCACTGTCCGAACACGGTAGCGCGCGCTACGTACCCACTTGTAGCGTGCGCTACGACCATATTACTAGCGTGCGCTAAGATCTATTATTAGCGTGCGCTAACGAAATATTGATGCCCAGTACTGGAGTCCAGAAAACTGTCTGCCCTCTGATCTGAACTCGATAGCGTGCGCTACAACCATTGTTTAGCGTGCGCTAATATATCGGTTGCGTACGCTAACAAAAATACATAGCGTGCGCTATGAATTAATCCAGTGCAGTCCAGTAGCCACTGGACTCAACCTGATCCGACCTTAGCGCGCGCTACTCCACACATATAGCGTGCGCTACTACAATCCGCTAGCGCGCGCTACTTACCAATCGTAGCGTGCGCTGCCTGCTCACCGCACTCCCGGTACCTTCCGGGTGCAGCCAAGGTAACCTTAGCGTGCGCTAAGGCTGAGTAGTAGCGTGCGCTACCTATACTCAATTAGCGTACGCTAAAATGAGTACGTAGCGTGCGCTACTCCTCACACACAGTTCGCAACGAAAATGACAATGATGATAAACACGGCACGAAACTCCAATCAGATTAATGATGAATGGCGATTGATACACGATACAATTACTCTAAATGATGAATACCATGACTGAATCTGAGTGACAAATGATCAGTAATGAATGAAATTACTGAGTATCAATTACTGAATGATAAATACTGAATGATAATTACTGAGTGATAATTACTGAATTACAACTGGGTATTACAAGTGGTCCATCAGGTGTGGCTGATGCAGTCGAAATATATCGTTGCTTGGCCAAAAGACTTAGTGGTTCTTGAAAGCACACAGGTATATAACTCCTATGATCTGTATATATGTTTATTATTGCAAAGAAATAACGTTTAACGTTCTAATACAAATACATGTGTATATGTACATTAAATACGTGTAGGGAAAGAAAGAAGAGGTCCAAGATAATGTTGCACTTGAGGGTGGATACAACTTCGAGAAGTTAGGGTAATCTGTTGGTGTTCGGTCTCCTGCTCTTGTCGGTCGATCTAAGGTGAAAGAAGTGGAGAAGAGATTTCCCATGTCTTTCAAATTTGTCTATAATCATGCTGATAAGATTATGAATGACACCAAGCATGTGCGGATTCCACTTGATAAAGCCTTGTTCGGAGTAAAAAGGCACACCTGGTTGTCAAAAGGAAGCATATTTTACTTTATGGAGATGAAAGCAATTAGGCAAGCACAGATAACAATTTACATGGGGTACGATAACATATACGATGCATTGACGAATGCATATTTTTTTCTTATAATTTTACATGTTCTGAGTTACATGTTGTGATCCTGTATTCTCATTTGAGTAACTGCAGCCATCTCTTCAAATGCTTAAAAGAGCATGATAGCGCCGTACCTTTCACTTTTGTGGATCCCACATCTATACTAGGTAATGGTGATACAAGTGGTAATGGACGTCTTCTTATTAAACACTTGAGTGACTCTCCAGTGGACATCACCTTCCTCATTCCATTCAACACTGGGTAATGGTGAATGGTCATCTTGTTGGATTACACCATATTATATTTGATTGTTAACTCATATCAATTCTGCAGTGGGCATTGGATCCTGACTGTTATCAATGACACTAAAGACATGGTGTATTTTCTGGATTCCATGGGCAATAGGACTCAGTACGATAATTAGAAAAGTATCGTGGTCAGGTAACTATTTAGTTACCTTTTGAGTTGCTTAGCTTGTTTCGAAGTTAATAGAATTAATTAACATTCTAAAATAATTTATATGTTCTTTTTGCAATGTAGTGTTGTGCGAGCGTTTAATGCATCTAAGGTAAAAAAGATGGTGCCCACCTTTAAACAACTCACGGTATGTGAAAGCATATTACTGTTATATATGTAATATACATTTAAATGGTTTCCAACTATTTATTATCTTCTGAAATTAAATTAGGGCAATCTAAAACAACGACTTGGGACACTTGAGTGTGGGTTTTGTGTCTGTCGATACATGAAGGAGATTATTGAGAATGCTGACCCGGATTTGGAGAAGATGGTGAGTTTCTTATCTCATAGATGCTCTTATTATCATTCACCTTGCACTCATTTAGTCCTACTTGATTGTTTTATATTTATTATACTTGGTCTCTTATTGCGGTATGGTGGTGGACCTGGATAAATATTACACTCAAGCACAATATGATCAAGTTTAAACATACAACAAATTCAAATTCACTCCGATCGATGCTTTCTCTCTCTAGACTTTTTTTCTCTGCCTTCTCTCTAGATTCTTCCGTCGCTTGCTTCTTATTTTCTTACCCTAGCGACCCGTTATTAGCTCATTTTACTGATAATGTCTTTCTCTCTTCCTTCCACCGCCGCCTCTGATCAGCGGTTCTCTTCACTTTTTCACCGCTCAGGCCGATTCTCTCTATGGAATCGACCAACAAGCTTGATGCGGAGGTGATTCCGCACTTTTCAACCTTTAATCTCCCAAAAAATCTGACAACTAATTTCCTTAACTACAAATCACCCTCCTTCTCGAGCAAATCGACGGTGGTTGATGGGAGGAAGGAGAAGAATATCACACAAACTACATTGATGAAGTCTAATTGGGATCTTTACAGCATGAATGAACATCATCCCTCATCTAAAGCTTCAGATCCGTCGCTGGATCGGTCCGAGGAAGTTCCTTTTTCGGAGCATATAAATGTTAAAGTCGGTGCCCCGACTCTGGAAAAAGGGGAGATCCCAGATGTGGAGGAGTATATTCCTGAAATTCCCAAGAGCGACCAAGGCAAAAATCTCCCCCCCCCCCCCCCGGTTCCGTCGTTCGTAGCGGTCTGTGGAGGAGCCTCCACTTTCGTTCGCAGAAATAGTCCACAAAAAATCTCACAGGGTGGAAAAACTGGGTACTATTGATCTTTCTGGTGATATGCCGACGGCCGTATTTTTGCCGGAAGAATGTGCTCAGGTATCGGATGTTTACAAAAACGCCCTTAATGGAAAATTCTCATTTGTAAAACCGGATAATATTTCTATTGCTAAATTTTTGCAAAACTCCGGTTTTGGTTTATGCAAAGTTCAAATCTTGAATTTTAAACATGTTTTAATATCTATGCAAAATGAAGAATTGTATGCCAAACTGTGGCTGAAACGGGAATTTAATCTGCTCGGTTACCCGATGAGACTATTTAAATGGGATCCCTTTTTCAACTTCAAACATGAACCGGCCTCTGCCCCAATTTGGATAAAAAATTTTGCTCTTCCCATTCAATGGTTTGATCCGAGGGCTTCACAAACTGTCGGATCCCTAGTCGATAATTATATTAAAGCAGACAACCTTACTCTAAACCGTTCCCGTCTAAATTTCGATAGGATATGTGTGGAAATAAATCTGAAAAATAGGCCACCGGAAACTGTCGCTATTCGTTGTGGTGATGTTTTTACTAAACTCGAGGTCGAATATGAAAAATTACCTAAATTTTGTCACCATTCTCACCACATTGGTCACGATATTTCTGAGTGCTATGTCAAAAATCCTGAGCTAAAACCTAAACTGTTTGTTAACAAGTTTGAAAACACGAACAATGCTAAAAAAGGTAAGAATAAAGAAGAATGGGTGCCGGTTCGTGCTGGAAATCACAAAAATCTCACGACCACAATTGTTGAGGGGCAAGAGTCTGGAGTTATCCCAGACCTTCCCATTCCCCCCTTCTAATGTGTGTATTGTTGAGGATGACACAGGGAAAAGCAAAGACGATGATGATATTTCGATAGACAACATGTTCGCTGCCCTCCAGAATGCTGAAGACTTGGACCAAATTGAACAACAAATCCAAGAGAGACATTCGGCCCGTAAGAAAAATACAATGACTCCTTCGACGTCAGGTAAAAAGAAGGCCAACTCCAATGACCAAAATGGTACAGGGCCTTCCCCCATTATCCACAAAGTACATAATTCCCCCTGCTTCTTTTGATCTGGTGTTATTTTAAAATCTGATGGTACGTCTTCTTGTTCGGGTCCCTCCGCCACTAGTGGGGGATCCAATACCCATAGTGGCTCGCCCCAAGAACCCCTAAGAATCACGAATGAACAGGAACTATTATCCTCGGATAATGACTCTGTACATAGAGATTCTAAGGATGATCTTGAGGATGCTGGATCTGAACCATCTTTCAATCCGAAAGAAGATAGTCTCTCTAAATCTCTCTCGGATGACAAAGGCAATGAGAAAGGGCGGAGAAAGAAGCATTTAGTCCTTGCTCTTCCTTTCTCTAATGTCTTGGAACCCAAATCTGAATCTTCCAGTAAAAAAACAAAAAAATAAGAAGAAGAATAATACTAATATACAATCATCTGTATCATCTAAAACGGCGACTAGACGATCCCGTAATCAATGATTAGTGTCATCATTTGGAATGTGAGGGGCATTGGTAATGAATCGGCCCAAAAATTGTTAAATTGCTTAAGAAGGATCACCGCCCCAACATCCTTGCCCTTATTGAGCCCAAAGTTGTGTTAAATTCTTCCTTTTTTTGCAGGTTGTTTGGTTTTAATAATGTCGTGGCTAATTCTAACAATCATATTTGGGTTTTCTCGGACCATGACACTAACATTAGTATTTTACATAATGCGGACCAAATGCTTCATACTTAAATTAATTACAAGGGTTTGGCCCAGCCGTTTTTACTCACTGTTGAGTCGGTAAAAATACCAAAATTGAGAGGCGGGCCCTTTGGGAGGATCTTTTATTGGTTAGTCAAAACCAAATTCCTTGGATGGTAGGCGGTGACTTCAATATCGTCCTATATCCACAGGAAAAAAAAGCGGATAACCCACCTATCTTGTCCGAAATGGAGGAATTTAGGGATGCGATCCTTGAATGCGACCTCATGGATGGTGGATATGTGGGATCCCCGTTCACTTGGTATAGTAATTCCGTTTGGCAAAGATTTGATCGGATTTTCTTCTCTTCGGAATGAGTTAACAAATTTCCTCAATGTTGTGTTAGACATATCCCGAGGCACACCTCTAACCATAATTCCCTTTTGTGCAAATTTAGTCCTGATTTAAATCGGCCCAAAGCTTCTTTTCGGTTTCAAAACATGTGGGTGCAACACCATCTTTTTTTAAAGACCGTTAAAGAATCTTGGGATATTCCCTCGCCTTTCTCGGGGCTTCTTAAATTGTCGAACAAACTTTCGCGTCTCAAACTCACCCTTAAAGAGTGGAACAAGTTCACCTTCGGCAACATTTTTAAAAACGTTGAGAAAATTCAAATGGAGGTTGCCGATGCCGAAGAGATTTTTGACTCGGATCCAACCATAGCCAGCATGGTTAATCTTAAAAAATTAAATACGTCCCTTATTCACACGTTGTCTATGGAAGAGTCCTTTTGGAAACAAAAGGCATGTATGAAATGGACAATGGAGGGGGAAAGAAATAGCAAATTTTTCCATGACTTGGTTAAAAAGAAAAGGCACAACAATCGCATTCATAGCATCCATGAAAATGGGTCCATCATCATGGACGCGGTGGGTATCCATAATTCGGCCATTGGCTATTTTTCGAATTTATTTAAAAATGAGCCGGTTGACATTAACCAATTTGATAATGAGCTTATTTCCAATAATATTCTTGATTATGATAATCTTTTTATGTGTTGCCCTCCTACCCTCGATGAGATTAAGAATATTGTCTTTGAAATGGAGGGGGATAGTGTTGCCGGGCCTAATGGTTTTAATGCGAAATTTTTTCAATCTTGTTGGGATATTATTAAAGGTGATGTTTTGGAGGCGGTGTTAGATTTTTTTGGGGGGCCGACCTCTCGCAAGCATATTGCTCTACGTCTTTAACGCTCATTCCCAAAATCCCCTCCCCTAATTCTTGGAAAGATTTTAGACCGATTAGTTTGTGCAATACGACTTATAAATTCTTTCTAAAATACTTAGCAAACGGTTGAGCTCTCTCCTCCCGAGACTCATTAATCCCACTTAGTCCGGTTTCATTAAGGACCGGTTAATTACGGATAATATTCTCACGGCCTTAGAAGTCATCCATGATATATCTATATCTAAGGCCAACACTGTTATTAAACTTGATATGGAAAAAGCTTATGATAGGATTAATTGGGGATTTCTTTTCAATGTTCTTACTCGTCTTGGTTTTTCCCTTAATCTTATTAAAATGATTCAACAATGTGTTTGCAATGCTTGGTTCTCTATCATTATTAATGGCTCTTCGGTTGGTTTCTTCAAAAGTGAGCGGGGCCTTAGGCAAGGCGATCCATTATCCCCTCTTCTTTTTATTTTGGCCGAGAATTATCTTTCGAGAAACATCGATTATAATTTGAACAAAAACCCGGCCATTTTTTTTGTCATTCGCAAAAATGTTCGTATTTCTCATCTTGATTACGCCGACGACATGCTCCTTTTTGTGAATGCGGCTCATAATAACCTCCAAATGCTTAAACGTTGCCTCCAGCATTTTGAAGCGGTTTCGGGGCAAAAAATTAATAATGCAAAAAGTACTTTTGTTATGCATAATCTGATCCCCGGCAATGTTGCTCTTGTTAATGATATCATGGGTTTTTCTTTTTCAGAACTCCCCATGAATTACCTAGGTGTCCTCATTTGGAAAGGTAATCCAACTTTTAATATGTTTAGTAATGTTACCTTTAAAACCCAAAACAAATTTTGCACTTGGAATCACCACCTCCTTTCTTTAGGAGGGAGGATTGAGCTTATAAAGTCAGTTCTTAATTCTATCCTCTTTAATAGTCTTCAAGTTATCAAACCCCCGACTAATGTCATCTTATTCTTTGAAAGACTTTTTAATAAATTTCTTTGGGGTTCTAACAATCATAAGAAAAAAATGCATTGGGCCGCTTGGAAAAGACTTTGCTACCTTACCCATGAAGGTGGGATAGGATGCCATGATTTAAATGATTTAATCCAAGCGGCGGAGTTTAAAATGTGGTGGAGATTTAGGACCAATAAGAATATTTGGTCTAACTTTCTTATGGAAAAATATTGCAAAAGGCTTCACCCCATGGTGGTCAAATCCAATCCTTTTGATTCTCCGAATTGGAAAAGGTTATGTGCCGTCCGTGGGGAGGTTGATAAACTCATTTTTTGGAATAGTGGTTATGCTAATTCCTCTTTCTAGCACGATAATTGGTGCGATTTTAGCCCCCTTTCGAACATTTTTCCCACAAAATCCAAAGATTGTCTCAATAAATTTTGGAGTAACGGGGAGTGGGATGACTCCAAACTTAAGGAGGTCCTAACCCAAAGCTATTGTGATTATATTTGTTCTCTTCCGAGTAATGTGGCTAATTGCTAACCGATTTGGAAGCTTTCCTCTAACGGGGATTTTTCATTTAATAGTACTTGGGAGAAAGTCCGCCAGAGAAAGCCCTCCCATTTTATTCTTAAGAGGTGTTGGAATTTTCCTATCACTCCAACCATCTCAGTTTTTATGGTCCGGGTGCTTAACAAATGGATCCCTACGCCCGATCGTTTGATTCGTAGAGGGATGGTGGCCAACCCCCACTGTTTTTGTTGCAACGGAGATGAATCTATCACCCACTTGCTTTGGGATGGGCCCGTGGCTAGCAAAGTTTGGGACTA
This sequence comes from Orobanche coerulescens, assembly GCA_033398695.1. Taxonomy (NCBI): domain Eukaryota; kingdom Viridiplantae; phylum Streptophyta; class Magnoliopsida; order Lamiales; family Orobanchaceae; genus Orobanche; species Orobanche coerulescens. The sequence goes on along the minus strand of CM065818.1, from coordinate 78,161,035 downwards.
TTTTCATTCATTGGTGGGATGGCCGAAACTCAATACTAAGGATCTTAATCTCATCTTCCCATCTTGGTTCAACAAGACTTTTGGTAAGACTCATATCTTTCATGTCATTCCCGTGCTTATTTGTTGGTTTTTATGGTGTTGTAGGAATGACAAAAGAATGAAGCAATTTCCTTTCACGGTTGATCGCGTTTGCTCCCGGATTTGGACGTACTTAAAATCTATCAAAATCGAGGGGAAGAATCGGATCTATTTTTGGAAAGGGGCCCACATTTTGGTGGATATTGTTGGTTTCAATGCTAATATCAATTTTTTGCGTAAAGTGGTTAGTGTTCGTTGGGTGAAACTGCCCCCCGGGTGGGTTAAACTTAACACTGACGGAGCGCCCAAAGGGAATCCGGGGCCCGCGGCCGCCGGCGGAATCATTAGGGATCACCGCGGGTCTCCTATTTTTTATTTTTGGGAATTTGTTGGGTCGCAAACTAACACATTCGCGGAGTTGCATGGCATTTGGAGAGGGATTCATTTATGTATCGAGAAAGGTCTTAATAATCTTTGGATTGAAGTGGACTCCACCATCTCCCTCAAATTAATCCAGGATAACACCTCCTCTCCTTGGCATGTTAAAAGCTTAATTAGCAAGATTCACAAACCCATTACTTGCGTTAATGTTCGCTTCTCCCACATCTATAGGGAAGGGAACTCGGTTGCCGACTTTTTTGCGAACCAAGGATGCCACCATTGAGATTATTTTTGCTCGGATGGCCATGATCTCAAGGGGAGGATCCTTGGTCTTATTCGATTAGATAAAATGTGCTATCCGTATTTAAGATGTAAAAAAGTATTCACTACTTAGTTGGCTCTTTCGTGGTCATCGCGTTTTGATCTAATTTTGGGCGTGTAGAGGGACTCGTCCTCCCTCAATTTTTTGGGGCGTGTAGTGGGGCTCGTCCCCCCACATTTGTTGTTCCGTCTAATATATGTATGGTTTGTTTTTTTAAAAAAAAAAAGTTTAAACATACAACAAAACCATCCATCTGAGTTTCTCACTAACTCTACCGTCGATACCTATTTCGAAACCCATCAAGGTTCACAAATTTCACATCATATCATCCTACACCGTGGTTCAAAATCAAAACATCAATACGTCCAATTCTATACACATACAGTGTGACACAAGTATCGAATACAACTCCATTACGCAACACCGTGCAAATAAAATTATGCACCACAATTAATTCACATAGATGAAATCATGAAACATAGATACCTCGCATAAAAGAGGAGACTTACATCCACAGGTCGTACGAAGATAATGGCTGCACCATGACGAATCACAATTAATCACAACGGATCACCACGATCACACTTGTTCACAATTGCTCACCCGGATGACATGACAAGACACGACTCGACAAGACCCAATTAGACCCAACTGCCTAGGTTTTCGTAAACCTAAGCTCCGATACCATTTATGTAACATCCCCAATCCACTCAGGGATATTACACGCCGTACACCCCTTTCCGCAATGATCTACCAGGCAGGAGACTACAAAACAAAACCTACATGCAGTCAACTCGACCAAAACATAAAAACGTGGACTGATTAGGTTGAAAACACAAAATAGAAGTACATATGATAAACCAAAATACAACTCGATCACATATTACACAACATATACATCCTCTTAAGGATGACAAAAAAACTAGAAATAAGCATTCAGACCGACAGATCACTGATGGACAACCGACTACAACTATGACTAGTATCGCTGCTTTACATCATCCTCCAAGCTGATCCTGTGGTTGCTCGCTCTCCAATCAGAACACCTGGAATAAATAACATAATCACCAACGAGGGGTTAGCGATGGAAATCGCTAGCAAGTAACCAAGCTATAAAGTTATAGATCAAGAATACAACAGTTATGAAAATAACCTTTCGACAAGGTAGTAACACGATCCCTGAGACTAAAGTCTTTTCGAAAACACATCGCACTAGCAAGTAACAATTCTCGGAGCCCTCTCCATACCTACCCGATTGGATAACCTTATGGTCATATCATATCAACTGGCCGTACTCGCAAGTACGCGCCGTCAGAGGCCTCACGGGTCCCTACCTGGGTAACATCATTCAAACACGCCCACAAGTTATCGTGACATCGCACTCGCAAGTGACGATTCTCGGAGCCCTCTCCAGACCTACCCGATTCGATAACCTTATGGCAAAATCATATCAACTGGCCGTACTCACAAGCACGCACTGCCAGAGGCCTCATGGGTCCCTACCCGGGTAATATCTCAATTCACAGATTAAACAACAAAGATACAATATTGGCCACAATCACAAACATGTAAAACCGTAAGCTAATGCATCATACACTTCCACAAAGGTATAACATTCACGTCACCCCATCATTCAGGAAACAGGCTAACAAGCGGACAATACAAATATTCCATAATTCCTCGGATAGCTACTCATTTCTAAATATCCGTCTTAAGCACAATACAATATGAAATGGTTGTTATCATTCTTCATGAAATTCAAGTTTACATTCGTATTTACTTTCAAAGAATCACATGTTCATTCAAAAGTAAGTTACGGTTAAACGTTCAATCACTAACAAGTCCACGTTAAATTCACGACACTTCACATTCTCAAAGCATAAATACTATAGACGAGATACTCGCCTCAAGTCCAAAGCGCGCGAAGCAACGGGAAAGCTCGCCCGGAAAACCTTGATGAGGACGACGACGAACGAAAGTGTTCGATATGATCTCTTCACAAGGAATTCGACCCTAACATCATATCATTAATAAATCAACGACCGTACGAGGAAGAATAATCGTAGAATGCCCGAATCCCCTCTATGACATTCTACTGGACACCTTCAAGGCATCGATTAAGAATCCAACAATACGACGAATCCTTGGGAATCAAACCATGGAACAACAAGGAAATTGATAGAATACGGCTTAATAATCATTAATCCATCACTAAGCTAGGTTACTACGGTTTAAACGGGCGAAATCAAACAAAATCCCCAATTTTCCCAAAAATAGATTTTTAGGAAATCTAACCTTGATTCGGTCGATCGGAGGATGTTATGGGATGATTCATCGGGGTTAGAAACTCATGAACTTTGTGGATTGGTAGTTGAACAACATGTCTTCGTGCTCTCCAAGTCTCAGCCGCGGGGGAGATGAGTTGAGTGAGAAAATGAGTGAAGAAATCATCTGCCCGATCATATATTTACTGCCCAGGGAAGCACGGGCAGACACGCACGAGCGGCCGGTCATGCGACAGGTCGTGCGCGCCACTAAGGCGTCTGCTGAGACGCACGAGCACCGAGAACGAGCACCTACTCGTGCGCGTGCAGTCAGGGCCGCACGAGCGCCGGATCGTGCGCCCAGCTCGTGCGCCATTCTCGTTCGCACCTGGCCGGTCCCTGCTGCACCTGGCCGGTCAGTGCCCAGCCGTCAGGACTCGACGACTCAAATTTCCGAAAACATACGAAACGAACACGACGAATAGCATAACAATCAAAACACGAGTTAAGCACTAAACAAACACATGGTTCTGACAACCCGAAGGTTGAAAGGACGATAAGAAGGCAAACACCCCAAAACTTTGGGAAACTACAAAACGGCCCAAAACATGCGAAAATCACAATATGTCATCAAACAACTCAACCGAAGTTCACAACACGTCTAGCAAAGTTAAATGGACTTGTAGGAAACGCAAAATCGTAGTTTCAAACCACCATCACACGAAATGAACTAAAGATTGGAAAAAGTCACTCAAAACACGGATTCAGGAAAAACAACCCCGAAACAAACTCGGATGACCAAACACGCAGAACAAAATACTATGCAAATGTCAAAACGCTCGCAAGGGAGTTCTGAAAATCAGAAAAAATGCCAAAAATGAAAAATTACCGCAAGAGAAAATCACGGGTACTACACCATATACATAATCATCCAATGATTATCAATCAAACTTATACAAGAATATTAATCACTTGAGTCTCCATTGTACATTATTGGACCAAACATTTGAATAATCTTATTATTTGTTAATAACCATTATTCGATTATTATAATATTAAAATATGCACACATTATAATAATTTACGAGAAATAAATGATATCAAATAACTTTATTTAAATGTGACAATTACAAACCTAGGCACATCGAATGTCCTAGGGCACTATTCCCAACAATCTCCCACCTGCACTGGACATTAATGACTTTTAGTGCTACCGATCTAGCATGATCAACATGCTTTACTTGTGAGAGAGGCTTGGTAAGTGGATCAACAACATTATCTTCTATTTCCACTTTGCATATTGCAATATCTCATCGTCTGACGATCTCCCTGACTAGGTGATATTTTCTGAGTATATGTTTTATGATGGGACATATGCTCTTTAGCTTGTGCAATAGCACCATTATTGTCACAGTAAAGGCTTATGGGACCATAGATGGTCGGCACCACTCCTAGTTCGGTAAAGAACTTCTTGATCCATACGGATTCCTTAGCTGCATCCGATACTACCAGGCACTCAGCTTCTGTTACAGAATCAGCAACCGTTCTTTGCTTGGAACTCTTCCAACTCACAGCACCTCCATTCAATACGAACACATAACCATTTTGCGATTTAAAATCATCTTTGTCAGTTTCGAAACTTGCATCGGCGTAACCATTTACGGTCAGCTTGTTTCCCACAAGTCCATAAATTAGGATTGCATCCTTAGTTCTTCTTCAGTACTTTAGGATGGTTTTCACTGCTGTCCAGTGACTTTCATCTAGATTTTATTGGTATCAACTTGTCATACGAAGCGCAAACGATACATATGGTCGAGTACAAATCATGGTATACATGATCGATCCAATGTCCGAAGCATACGGAATACAGGCTCGCTCATCAGGAGTCAAAGGACTCTGAGTCGTACTCAGGTGAATGACATGTGACATTAGCAAGAGTCCTATCTTGGAGTCCTGCATATTGAACCTATTCAATATTTTGTTAATGTAGGTACTTTGACTCGGACCAATAATTCTCTCTTATTTATCTCTATAGATTTTATCCCAAGAATGTAAGCAACTTCTCCTAAGTCTTTCATTGAGAAACAACTTCTCAATCAAGTCATGACAGTCTGCAAGGTGGGCATGTCAATTACAAAGAGTAACATGTCATCTAAATGTAAGACTAAGAAAACAACTATGCTCCCGCTAACCTTCTTGTACACTCATGGTTCATATTCATTTTGAATAAACACAAACTCTTGGACAGTTTCATCAAAATGAAGATTCCATCTCCGAGAAGCCTGCTTCAACCCATAATTGAATCTTTGAAGCTTGCAAACCTTTTTAGAATTTTCAGGATGAACAAAACCCTTAGGTTGGGTCATGTACACATCCTCCAATAAGTCTCCATTAAAAAGCACTGTTTTGACACCCATTTGCCAAATCTCATAATCATAGTATGCGGCAATGATAAATAAAATTCTAATTAATTTAAGCATGACTATTGGCGAAAAGTCTCATCATATTCAACACCATGAATCTGTCTGTAACCTTTTGCCACTAGTCTAGCTTTATAGGCTTGGAGGTTATCGTCCACGTCTTTCTTCTTTTTGAAGACCTATTTGCACCCAATGGTTTTAGCATTCTCAGGTGGATCTCTCAAGTTCCAAATTTTATTGTCATACATGAATTGCATCTCTGACTTCATGGCCTCTAGCCATTCCTCAGACTCTGGTCCTAAAGCAACTTCTGTATACGTACTGGGATCATCATCTATGAGCGATGCGTCATCATCCTCTGTTATGACATACCCGTATCTCTCAGGTTCATGTCGCACCCTATCAAATCTGCGAGGGACTTGTGTACTTTGTACTGAATCTTCAACTGATTGTTGAGCCTATTCAGTTTCCATCGGTGAAGCAATGTATTCTTGTGGTTCTCGAGTTTCCTCGAGAATTACTCTTCTCCCACTGTCCCGAGATCTTCATTCTAGTTTCGTTGAGTTTCGCTCCGGAATATCGGATTGGCGTTGTCCATATATTTGGAATGTTGTGCCATGTATGGTCGTGTCATGAGTTGACAAGTGTTTAATTTCCGTTCTAGATCATTTCATGAGTTTTGACTCCTTTCAGTGTAGCGCACGTTACCGCTGGTGGTGTAGTGCACGCTACAATGCTATTGTTAGCACACGCTACCGGGTATGTAGTGCACGCTAACTGGAAGTCCAGGAGGTACTGGACTGGGACTAGAAACTCGTTACCGTACGCTATGGTTGGTAGATAGCGCACGCTATCGTCTATCTAGCGCACGCTAATTGTTCTTACTAGCGCACGCTACCGGGTAGGTGCAGACCAGTCCAGGAGCCACTGGACTGGATCTGTGACTCGTTAGCGCACGCTACGCTTATGGAGCTAGCACATGCTAACAGTGTTACTTGTGGGAAGTTCTGGGCGTTGACCTTGTTAGCGCGCGCTAATCCTATCTGGTTAGCGCACGCTAATAACTGTCCAGTATAAATACTGGACAGTAGCGTTAATTCGTCATTTTCTCTCCTTTTTTCATCCCTTCCGATGAGAGTGAGCTCCAGAGGCGATTTTGAGCAATCTTCTTCATCAAGCTTCATCTTGGAGCGGATTTGTAGGTGTTTAACAACATATAATCATATCCTTTGCTCAAATCAAGGTAATCTCTTCTTAGAACCCTAGTTTCTTGAATTTAGGGGTTTTGCTTGGTTTCGGTGATTTTACCCGATCTAATCCGATTCGTTGATTATTATTGAGTGTCGTGGTCGTGGCTTTTGGTTTGACAACTCATTTATTGATTTTGTATCACCCGGAACAATGATTCTTGATTTCTTTGAGAACACTTAGATCCTTGTTATTTTTAGGATCGTTTCGGATTCCGATTATGTTGTTGATTTGTGTTGGTGTTATCTTCGTAGTATTCGTGGGGTTGCCGGATTCTTAGTCATTTTTGGAAGCTCGAGAACTATCCAACCTTGTCCATTCGTCGTTCCGTTTCTTGTGGTTTTGAGGCAAGTATCATGCTCATACACTTCGTGTTTCATAGACATAATAATTTGGTGATTGTCTATGTGTGAGAATTGAATGTTTATTGAACTTTCGAGAGAACCGATATATATATATATATATATATATATATATATATGTATATATATGTATATATATGTATTCCCGATGAAGATTTGCTTCAGAAATAACTTGAGTGTTGAGGACGCGTTGTGTCGTTCTGAGGATGTGCATTAGTATTGTACATTGTGCTTTGTTTTTATGTGGTACCGTTAGGTGACGATTGTCACGATGACGGGCGATATTGTTTGGCTTCCCATTGGATTGTTCACTCGAGTATGTCTCGAGGAGGCTCCGAGGTCCGTGGCTTACTAGCACGGGACGCGAATAACCATTGGGAGGATATCGATGTAGATATTTGGGTCTTGGACCCCGTGATTTGCGATTGGAATTGTATTTTGGAAATAACCTTAGGCTGTGTCCCAAGATGGTTTTCGAAAGGCTGGGAATTCTTTAAAACATTTTACTAGATGTTTACCTCGTTTAATTCATACCTTTCATAGTTTGTAGATTACATTGTTAGTCTTGCTTGTGTTCGATTGCGGAGTCTATTATAGTGAGTACTCTGAGCATATGGTTTATAGTCCTTTGCATTGGAAGTCGGATATTTCTACTGAGTGTGAGAGTTATATTCGTTCACTCCGAGAGGGCCTAATGAGGCCGAGGAGGGATCCGCGCATTGTCGGGTCCGCGAACATTCGGATTAGCCACTCCAAGAGGGCCTGATGGGGCTGAGGAAGGATTCGAGCATTGTCGGGTCCACAGTTAATCCGGGAGTATTTTTAGCCTTATGGCTTAGTGCATTTTTGTGATATGTCAGGAGTATCACAATGTTTTGACTTTCCGTAATGCTTGGGGATGTAATACATATTTATCAGAGGTACTTGGACTAGAATGGCGTATGGATGATGTGTTGTGTGTAATTGGTCCTCAATTGTGAATTGATGTATGTCTATAGTTTCGTGATTATCTTCCAATTAAAAACTCCCGGGATTCAGAGTTGTTTCAAAGTGCTTATTTGTTCAATTATACTTTTAAGACTTGAACTATTTTAACTAAATGAAACATCTCGGGAAGTCTTTCTAAATTAATCAAGTTATTGTGTTCCCAGAATATGATATGTATGGCCTGTATTTGTATTTTATACTTGCACTAGCAAAACAGTGGAGTTTTGCTAACCCCCGAGTATTCGGGGGGTGGATGTCTGTATTGTGTCCAAGTATTTGCAAGTTGCTGGGGAGCGAATCACATGATCAATACGAAGGATTATGGAAGACGACGATACTAATCACATGAAGACCAGTCGTTGAGTCTTTTGGTAGAGTCTTGTTATTTGTCGCTTCGTTGTATTATTCTCCCATTTTATGGGGATGTTTATGTGTTCCAACCCTGCGTGGGTACGAGTTATGGGAATCAGTTATGTATTTTTGACAGGTTGTGTTGTGGCAAAGACCAAATCCGTCTAGTGGTTCGATTTTAGCGTGTCGGCATATAATGTGACGTATTGTTTTTGTTTTAGCATGGTAGATCCTCACGGAGAGGGTCTGCGGTGCTGTAATATTCCCAATTAGTTTGGTGGTGTTACAGAATATGGTATTGGAGTTTAGGTTGCAGAAACCTAGGCTGTCGGGTCGAGTTGTGGGTTGTCGAGTCTTGTTTTGTCAGATTTTGTCTGACTGAGTCGTGTCGCGACACGTCGTCCGAGATGTCCGTCGTGATTAGTATCAAGGTGTAACCATCATCTTCATGCGATCTGTGAGTGTAAGTCTCCCCACTATATTGTTGTGTCTCGTGTTACACGAGCTTGTGTGATATTTGTGTTATGATGAGGTGTTAAATGTTAATCATGAATACGTACTCCATGTTTGTTTGATTTTTGGTAATGTGCTGGTGTATATGTATATATGTACATATGTATCCTTGTATAAATTTTTTTTACAAGAGTAATGTTTCGTTGTGGTTACGCTAAGAAGGTTTATCAACTCGAGACTTTAAAGTTTTGAATGTTTTGGGAAGTCACGTAAATTTCATTATAAAACATCCTTCAGGAGAGGAAAAAGTTTGATTTCCTATGATGACCTTGAGACCGAAATTTTTTGAGAATTCAAACTGCTCATATTCTATTTTCATCTTGCATTGCAAATTTTCAAAATATTATTTTTAAAACTCAAATGAGGTCTATCAAAATTTACTTAAAACGTGATTTCCGCTTTTAACTTTTCGGTTCCATGCATTTCATTAAAAGGGTACGTGGTAGTGATGTTATTATCATCTCGACTATAATGCTCAGAGTTGTGATTAATGGAGTGCTGTGGACGTTTAGTCGTTCGGCATGCACTCATTGATATAGTTTCCTTGACCGAGAGGTGGAAACTTGGTTTTGAATGTTAATTATCTTCTAATGGTTATTTGCGTTATGATATAATCATGTGAACCGTTGGCGTCTGGATTTGTATGTTGTTGTTTATTTGTAACCTTCGATTTTGGTATGGTTTGGCATATGTTCATAATGCATTACTGAATGGGAGCAATTAGAGCACGCCAAGTATGCAGCTAGCGCACGCTATTATGGCATGGCTAGCGCACGCTAAGTCTCTGTTGTAGCGCACTAATCAGTCTGGACATAAGATTTGGTACTGCATTTTGGCCGTTAGGTCTAACTTTTGCGATTGTTAGACCGATCAATTGTGATCGTATTATATGTGTGTTGTCCAATGACAACAATCGTAGTGTGTGATTACGTGATTTTTGTTGCGTTAGGTGGTTACTTGTTAATATGCCGAGGGGCAGAGGTCGTGGTTGCAACAGTGGTACGGATGGCCACGGGGATTAGACGCGGGATCGAGAGAACTCTATCGGGAATGATATTGGTATTGGTGTTGTTACTATACTGCAACAAGTTACAGCACAGATGACTCAGTTGACCCAGAGGGTTCAACGCAACACTGACACAACTCAGAATGTCGGTGTAAATTAATGGCTTTGAGATGTAGTCCATATGAATCCCCCTCAATTCGCCGGAGCTGCGGATGCGTTAGGCTGGGACGGTTAGATTTTCCAGTGCGGAAATATAATCGAGGCTGCCGATTGTCCCGAAGAGCGGAAGGTACATATCGCTCAGTACCTTCTTGACAAAGATTGCCGCTAGTTGGTGGGAAGTTGTTAAATATCGCGATCGTGATGTCATGTGGTTGTAGTTCCAGGCATTTATGGAAGCTGAGTTCTACCCGAAACCGATTAGAGATCATAGGATTCGTGAATTTTATTTGGCAGAACCGCACGATATATTGGTGCCGCAGGCTACCATCGACTATAGCAAGCAACTCAGTTATATGCGAGATCAGGTGAGAACCGAAGAAGAGAAGATCCTTCATTTTAATAGACGGATGAAGCTGGAGATCCACTAGTATATGGAGGGATTTTCTTGCACTTCATTAAGGGATTATCAGGATCGAGCCTTAGCCTACGAACTAGCTTCGTTATTGTCGGAGTGTGTGCACGAGTTGAAGAAGCAGAGGATATCCGATGACCTTGCGGACAGTGCAGGAGTTGGTGTTTCTAGATTACAACGTCGTACTCTTTCTGCTGTGAGGCTCCATCGCTCGATGCGTGGGACTGGGAGTTCCAAGTCGTCTGCTTTGACTCCTGGTAACGCCATGAGGTGTTTTAACTGCAATGTGTTGGGACATGTTCGTGCACATTGTCCTTCTCCGCTAGTAAAGTGTTACAAGTGCGGGCTCGAGGGACACCAAGTTGAGCTTTGCGAGTTGGGCACCGATCCTTACAAGGCACGGACTTGAGCACTGATATCAGGATCGACTCCGAGGAGTCCCTGAGTGGCGTAGTCTATCAGTTATATGTTGTGTTATTTTCCTTGCCTTGTTGTTTCGAATTTCGGAGATGAACTTATTCTATTGGAAGAGAATCAGAATTTTGAACTTCTGTGTTCTCAATCATATCAACCCGTTTGTTTTCGTTAATATATTCTGAACTTGTCCTATCTTTTGTTTGTGTTGACCGAACGAGTTGTGGTATCGTTTCGGATTAATCCGTTTGTCATGGTGACTTTTTCGAATTTGGATCCGTTCCTATGAATCGTATATAAGTGCATATATTGTCGATCTTACCATACCATCTTTTGTCTCGAGTCTAGATGTGGACTTCGGGGTTGTTAGTTTATTTTTGTTGTTCGTCGTGATTCGAACGTGATTATTCGACTGTTGTTGTCTCGATCGTTGGGCTCGATCGTTTGATTGCTCAGTTTTTGTTGATCTCGTATCGTGATTGTCACGTTTAGAATCCTTTGCAATTTCCTTGAATTCCGGAAATTAACTTCGTTTTCAATCTTCTCACTCTTGTGTTGTGGAATTTCATGTTTGTTCTATGATTAGCTTACGTTTTGATGGATGTAATGTTCGGGGTGGTCAACTATATTGATTTTGTTTGTAATGTTTTGTTATCATTCTGGTATATTGATATAGATGGTAGCAGCCACGTGCTGCATGTGATTCGTTGCAGGTTTTTCCGCAATTGGTAGCGTATGTTGTTTGGAATTGTTTTGCGTTGATCGTTCTATGTTTCAAGTTTCGGGGACGAAACTTCTTTTAAGAGGGGTAGAATGTAATACCCGAGATCTTCGTTCTAGTTTCGTTGAGTTTTTCTGCGGATTATCGGATTGGCGTTGTCCATGTCTTTGGAATGTTGTGCCATGTATGGTCATGTCATGAGTTGACACGTGTTTAATTTCCGTTCTAGATCATTTCATGCGTTTTGACTCATTTCAGTGTAGCGCACGCTACCGCTGGTGGTGTAGCGCACGCTGCTGTGTTATTGTTAGCGTACGCTACCGGGCATGTAGCGCATGCTAACTGGTAGTCCAGAGACAGTCCAAGAGGTACTGGACTGGGACTGGAATCTCGTTAGTGCATGCTATGGTTGGTAGATAGCGCACGCTATCGTCTGCCTAGCGCACGCTAATTGTTCTTACTAGCGCACGCTACCGGGTAGGTGCAGACCAGTCCAGGAGCCACTAGACTGGATCCGTGACTCGTTAGCGCACGCTATGCTTATGGGGCTAGCGCACGCTAACAGTGATACTTGTGGGAAGTTCTGGGCGTTGACCTCGTTAGCACGCGCTAATGCTGTCTGGTTAGCGCACGCTAATAACTGTCCAGTATAAATACTGGACAGCAGCGTTAATTCGTCATTTTCTCTACCTTTTTCATCCCTTCCGACGAGAGTGAGATCCAGAGGCGATTTTGAGCGATATTTTTCATCAAGCTTCATCTTGGAGCGGATTTGTAGGTGTTTAACAACATATAATCATCTCCTTTGCTCAAATCAAGGTAATCTCATCTTAGAACCCTAGTTTCTTGAATTTGGGGGTTTTCCTTGGTTTTGGTGATTTTACCCGATCTAATCCGATCGGTTGATTATTATTGAGTGTCGTGGCCGTGGCTATTGGCTTGACAACTCGTTGATTGATTTTGTATCACCTGGAACAATGATTCTTGATTTCCTTGAGAACACTTAGATCCTTATTATTTTTAGGATCGTTTTGGATTCCGATTAATGTTATTGATTCGTGTTGGTGTTATCTTCGTAGTATTCATGTGGTTGCTGGATTATTGGTCATTTTTGGAAGCTCTAGAACTATCCAACCGTGTCCATTCGTCGTTCCATTTCTCGTGGTTTTGAGGCAAGTATCTTGCCCATACACTTCGTGTTTCATAGACATAATAATATGGTGATTGTCTATGTGTGAGAATTGAATGTTTATTGAACTTTCGAGAGAACCGATATATATATATATATATATATTCCCGATGAAGGTTTGCTTTAGAAATAACTTTAGTGTTGAGGACGCGTTGTGTCGTTCTGAGGATGTGCATTAGTGTTATACATTGTGCCTTGTTTTTTTGTGGTACCTTTAGGTGACGATTGTCACGATGACGGGCGATATTGTTTGGCTTCCCATTGGATTGTTCACTCGGGTATGTCTCGAGGAGGCTCCAAGATCCGTGGCTTACTAGCACGGGACGCGAACAACCATTGGGAGGATGTCGATGTGGATATTTGGGTCTTGGACCCCGTGATTTGCAATTGGAATTGTAATTTGAAAATAACCTTAGGCTATGTCCCAAGATGGTTTTCGAAAGGCTGGGAATTCTTTAAAACATTTTACTAGATGTTTACCTCGTTTCATTCATGCCTTTCATAGTTTGTAGATTATATTGTTAGTCTTGCTTGTGTTCAATTGTGGAGGCCGGTCTAGTGAGTACTCTGAGCATATGGTTTATAGTCCTTTGCATTGGAAGTCGGATATTTCTACTGAGTGTGAGAGTTATATCCGTTCACTCCGAGAGGGCCTGACGAGGCCAAGGCGGGATCCGCGCATTGTCGGGTCCACGAACATTCGGATTAGCCACTCTGAGAAGGCCTGACGGGGCCAAGGAGGGATTCGCGCATTGTCGGGTCCACGGTTAATCCGGGAGTATTTTTAGCCTTATGGCTTAGTGCATTTTTGTGATATGTTCGGAGTATCACAATGTTTTGACTTTCCGTAATGCTTGGGGATGTAATACATATTTATCAGAGGTACTTGGACTAGAATGGCTTATGGATGATGTGTTGTGTGTAATTGGTCCTCAGTTGTGAATTGATGTATGGCTGTAGTTTCGTGATTATTTTCCAATTAAAAACTCCCGGGATTCAGAGTTGTTTTCAAAGTCCTTACTTGTTCAATTATACTTTTAAGACTTGAACTATTTTAACTAAATGAAACATCTCGGGAAGTCTTTCTAAATTAATCAAGCTATTGTATTCCCAAAATATGATATGTATGGCCTGTATTTCTATTCTATACTTGCACTAGCAAAATAGTGGAGTTTTGCTAACCCCCGAGTATTCGGGGGGTGGATGTCTGTATTGCGTCAAGGTATTTGCAGGTTGCTGGGGAGCGAATCACATGATCGATACGAAGGATTATGGAAGACAACGATACTAATCACATGAAGACCAGTCGTTGAGTCTTTTGGTAGAGTCTTGTTATTTTTCTATTCGTTGTATTGGTCTCCCATTTTATGGGGATGTTGATATGTTCCAACCCCTGCGTGGGTACGAGTTATGAGAATCATTTATCTATTTTTGACAGGTTGTGTTGTGGAAAAGACCAAGTCGGTCTAGTGGTTCGACTTTAGCATGTCGGCATATAATGCGACGTATTGTTTTTGTTTTTAGCCTGGTAGATCCTCACAGAGAGGGTCTGCGGTGCTGTAATATTCCCAATTAGTTTGGGGGTGTTACACAATATGGTATTGGAGCTTAGGTTGCAGAAACCTAGGCTGTTGGGTCGAGTTGTGGGTTGTCGAGTCTTGTTTTGTCAGATTTTGTCTGACTGAGTCGTGTCGCGATGCGTCGTCAGAGATGTCGGTCGTGATTAGTATCAAGGTGTAACCATCATCTTCGTGCGATCTGTGAGTGTAAGTCTCCCCACTATATTGTTGTGTCTCGTGTTACACGAGCTTGTGTGATATTTGTGTTATGATGAGGAGTTAAATGTTAATCATGAATACATACTCCATGTTTGTTTGATTTTTGGTAATGTGCTGGTGTATATGTATATATGTACATATATGTATCCTTGTATAAAATGTTTTTACAAGAGTAATGTTTCGTTGTGGTTACGCTAAGAAGGTTTATCAACTTGATACTTTAAAGTTTTGAATGTTTTGGGAAGTCACGTAAATTTCATTATAAAACATCCTTCAGGAGAGGAAAAAGTTTGATTTCCTATGATGACCTTTAGACCGAATTTTTTTGAGAATTCAATCTACTCATATTCTATTTTCATCTTGCATTGCAAATTTTCAAAATTTTATTTTTAAAACTCAAATGAGGTCTATCAAAAGTTTACATAAAACGTGATTTTCGCTTTTAACTTTTTGGTTCCATGCATTTCATTAAAAGGGTACGTGGTAGTGATGTTATTATCATCTCGACTATAATGCTCAGAGTTGTGATTAAAGGGGTGGTGTGGATGTTTAGTCGTTCGGCATGCACTCATTGAGATAGTTTCCTTGATCGAGAGGTGGGAACTTGGTTTTGAATGTTAATTATCTTCTGATGGTTATTTGCGTGATGATATAGTCATGTGAACCGTTGGTGTCTGGATTTGTACGATGTTGTTTATTTGTAACCTTCCATTTTGGTATGGTTTGGCATATATTCATAATGCGTTACTGAATGGGAGCAATTAGTGCATGCCAAGTGTGCAGCTAGCGCACGCTATTATGGCATGGCTAGCGCACGCTAAGTCTCTGTTGTAGTGCACTAATCAGTCTGTACATAAGCTTTGGTACTGCATTTTGGCTGTTAGGTCTAACTTTTGCAATTGTTAGACCGATCAATTGTGACCGTATTGTATGTGTGTTGTCCAATGACAACAACCGTTGTGTGTGATTACGTGATTTTCGTCGCGTTAGGTGGCTACTTGTTAATATGACGAGGGACAGAGGTCGTGGTTGCAACAGTGGTATGGATGGCCACGGGGATTAGACGCGGCATCAAGAGAACTCTATCAGGAATGATATTGGTATTGGTGTTGCTACTATACTGCAACAAGTAGCAGCACAGATAACTTAGTTGACCCAGAGGGTTCAACGCAACACTGACGCGACTCATAACGTCGGTGTAAATTAATGGCTTCGAGATGTAGTCCATACGAATCCCCCTCGATTCGTCGGAGATGCGGATGCATTGGGCTAGGACAGTTAACTTTCCAGTGTGGAAATATAATCGAGGTTGCCGATTGTCCCGAAGAGCGGAAGGTACCTATCGCTCAGTACCTTCTTGACAAAGATTGCCACTAGTTGGTGGGAAGCTGCTAAATATCGCGATCGTGATGTCATATGGGTAGAGTTCTAGGCATTTATGGAAGTTGAGTTCTACCCGAAACCGATTAGAGATCAAAGGATTCGTGAATTTTATTTGGCAGAACCGCACGATATTTTGGTGCCGCAGGCTACCATCGACTATAGCAAGCAACTCAGTTATGTGCGAGATCAAGTGTGAACCGAAGAAGAGAAGATCCTTCATTTTAACAGACGGATGAAGCTGGAGATCCGCTAGTATATGGTGGGATTTTCTGGCACTTCATTGAGGGATTATCAGGATCGAGCCTTAGCCTACGAACTAGCTTCATTATCGTCAGAGCGTGTGCACGAGTTGAAGAAGCAGAGGATGTCCGATGACCTTACAGACAGTGCAGGAGTTGGTGTTTCTAGATTACAACGTCGTACTCTTTCTGCTGTGAGGCTCCATCACTCAATGCGTGGGACTGAGAGTTCCAAGTCGTCTGCTTTGACTCCTGGTAAAGCCATGAGGTGTTTTAACTGCAATGTGTTGGGACATGTTCGTGCACATTGTCCTTCTCCACCAATAAAGTGTTACAAGTGCGGGCTCGAGGGACACCAAGTTCAGCTTTGCGAGTTGGGCACCGAGCCTTACAAGGCACGGACATGAGCACTGATATCAGGATCGACTCCGAGGAGTCCCTGAGTGGCGTAGTCTATCAGTTATATGTTGTGTTATTTTCCTTGCCTTGTTGTTTCGAATTTCGGGGATGAACTTCTTTTATTGGAAGAGAATCAAATTTTTGAACTTTTGTGTTCTCAATCATATCAACCCGTTTGTGTTCGTTGATATATTCTGAACTTGTCCTATCTTTTGTTTTTGTTGACCGAACGAGTTGTGGTATCATTTCGGATTAATCCGTTTGTCATGGTGACTTTTCCGAATTTGGATCCGTTCCTATGAATCGTATATAAGTGCATATATTTTCTTTCATACCAGACCATCTTTTGTCTCGAGTCGAGATGTGGACTTTGGGGTTGTTAGTTGATTTTTGTTGTTCATCGTGATTCGAACGTGATTATTCGATTGTTGTTGTCTCGATCGTTGGGCTCGATCCATTGATTGCTCAGTTTTTGTTGATCTCGTATCGTGATTGTCACTTTTAGAATCCTTTGTAATTTCCTTAAATTCGGGAAATTAACTTCGTTTTCAATCTTCTCACTCTTGTGTTGTGGAATTTCGTGTTTGTTCTGTGATTAGCTTGCATTTTGATTGATGTACGGTTCGGGATGGTCAACTATATTGATTTTGTTTGTTATGCTTCGTTATCATTCTGGTATATCGATATAGATGGTAGCAGCCACGTGCTGTATGTGATTCGTTGCAGGTTTTTCCACAATTGGTAGCGTATGTTGTTTGGAATTGTATTGCATTGATCGTTCTATGTTTCAAGTTTAGGGGACGAAACTTCTTTTAAGAGGGGTAGAATGTAATACCCGAGATCTTCGTTCTAGTTTCATTGAGTTTTTCTGCGGATTATCGGATTGGCGTTGTCCATGTCTTTGGAATGTTGTGCCATTTATGGTCGTGTCATGAGTTGACACGTGTTTAATTTCCGTTCCAGATCATTTTATGAGTTTTGACTCATTTCAGTGTAGCGCACGCTGCTGTGCTATTGTTGGAGCACGCTACCGGGCATGTAGCGTACGCTAACTGGTAGTCCAGAGGCAGTCCAAGAGGTACTGGACCGGGAATGGAATCTCGTTAGCGCACGCTATGGTTGGTAGATAGCGCACACTATCGGCTGCCTCGCGCACGCTAATTGTTCTTACTAGCGCATGCTACCTGCTAGGTGCAGACCAGTCCAGGAGCCACTGGACTGGATCCGTGACTCGTTAGCGCACGCTACGCTTATGGGGCTAGCGCACGCTAACAGTGTTACTTGTGGGAAGTTCTGGGCGTTGACCTCGTTAGCACGCGCTAATGTTGTCTGGTTAGCGCACGCTAATAATTGCCCAGTATAAATACTGGACAACAACGTTAATTCGTCATTTTCTCTCCCTTTTTCATCCCTTCCGACGAGAGTGAGCTCCAGAGGCGATTTTGAGCGATCTTTTTCATCAAGCTTCATCTTGGAGCGGATTTGTAGGTGTTTAACAACATATAATCATCTCCTTTGCTCAAATCAAGGTAATCTCTTCTTAGAACCCTAGTTTCTTGAATTTGGGTGTTTTCCTTGGTTTTAGTGATTTTACCCGATCTAATCCGATCGGTTGATTATTATTGAGTGTCGTGGCCGTGGCTTTTGGTTTGACAACTCATTTATTGATTTTGTATCACTCGGAACAATGATTCTTGATTTCCTTGAGAGCACTTAGATCCTTGTTATTTTTAGGATCGTTTCGGATTCCGATTAGTGTTATCGATTCGTGTTGGTGTTATCTTCGTAGTATTCATGGGGTTGCTGGATTCTTGGTCATTTTTGGAAGTTCGAGAACTATCCAACCGTGTCCGTTCGTCATTCCATTTCTCGTGGTTTTTAGGCAAGTATCTTGCCCATACACTTCGTGTTTCATAGACATAATAATATGGTGATTGTCTATGTGTGAGAATTGAATGTTTATTGAACTTTCGAGAGAATTTATATATATATATATATATATATATATATATATATATATATATATTCAGGATGAAGGTTTGCTTTAGAAATAACTTTAGTGTTGAGGACGCGTTGTGTCGTTATGAGGATGTGCATTAGTGTTGTACATTGTGCCTTGTTTTTTTGTGGTACTGTTAGGTGACGATTGTCACGATGATGGGCGATATTGTTTGGCTTCCCATTGAACTGTTCACTTGAGGAGGCTCCGAGGTCCGTGGCTTACTAGCACGGGACGCGAATAACCATTGGAGGATGTCGATGTGGATATTTGGGTCTTGGACCCCGTGATTTGCGATTGGAATTGTATTTTGGAAATAACCTTGGGCTGTGTCCCAAGATGGTTTTCGAAAGGCTGGGAATTCTTTAAAACATTTTACTAGATGTTTACCTCGTTTCATTCATACCTTTCATAGTTTGTAGATTATATTGTTAGTCTTGCTTGTGTTCGATTGCGGGGGCCATTCTAGTGAGTACTCTGAGCATATGGTTTATAGTCCTTTGCATTGGAAGTCGGATATTTCTACTGAGTGTGGGAGTTATATTCGTTCACTCCGAGAGGGCCTGATGAGGACGAAGATGGATCCGCGCATTGTCGGGTTCGCGAACATTCGGATTAGCCACTCCGAGAAGGCCTGATGGGGCCGAGGAGGGATTCGCGTATTGTCGGGTCCACGGTTAATCCGGGAGTATTTTTAGCCTTATGGCTTAGTGCATTTTTGTGATATGTTCGGACTATCACAATGTTTTGACTTTCCGTAATGCTTGGGGATGTAATACATATTTATCAGAGGTACTTGGACTAGAATGGCTTATGGATGATGTGTTGTGTGTAATTGGTCCTCAGATGTGAATTGATATATGGCTATAGTTTTGTGATTATTTTCCAACTAAAAACTCCCGGGATTCAGAGTTGTTTTCAAAGTGCTTACTTGTTCAATTATACTTTTATGACTTGAACTATTTTAACTAAATGAAACATCTCGGGAAGTCTTTATAAATTAATCAAAGTTATTGTATTCCCAGAATATGATATGTATGGCCTGTATTTGTATTTTATACTTGCACTAGCAAAATAGTGGAGTTTTGCTAACCCCCGAGTATTCGGGGGGTGGATGTCTCAGTGTGCGTCCGGTATTTGCGGAGTTCTTTGGGAGCGAATCACAGGATCGATACGAAGGATTATGGAAGACGACGATACTAATCACATGAAGACTAGTCATTGAGTCTTTTGGTAGAGTCTTGTTATTTGTCTCTTCGTTGTATTGTTCTCCCATTTTATGGGGATGTTGATGTGTTCCAACCCCTGCGTGGGTACGAGTTATGAGAATCGGTTATGTATTTTTGACAGGTTGTGTTGTGGCAAAGACCAAATCGGTCTAGTAGTTCGACTTTAGCGTGTCGGCATATAATGCGACGTATTGTTTTTGTTTTTAGCCTGGTAGATCCTCACGGAGAGGGTCTACGGCGCTGTAATATTCCCAATTAGTTTGGGGGTGTTACAAATGCTTCTGTTTCTAAGGTGTGGCGCCAAAATTATAATGGAAGCTCTGTCCGAATCATCATGGATCGAACCATATCTAGTAAACTTTGATTCCTCCTCTCGGACACTCTGTTATGTTGAGGTGTTCCAGGAGGAGTAAGTTGTGAAATATCCACAACTCCTAAGATGATCATCGAATTCTTGGCTCAAGTATTCGCCACCTTGATCCTATTGAAGGTATTTATTTGTCTTGCCATGTTGATTCTGTACTTCATGCTGGAATATTTTGAACATTACAAAAGATTCATGTTTATGCTTCATATGATAAACATATCCATACCGGCTAAAATCATCGGTAAATGTTATGAAGTATTGGTATCCGCCTATGGAGTGAGTGCAAAGAGATCCGCATACATCAGTATGTACTAGGCCTAATAGATCACTAGCCCTTTCTCCATGACCGGTGATAGGATTCTTCTTCATCTTGCCAATAAAGAAGATTCGCATGTCCCATATGACTCATAGTCAAAAGAGTCTAAATGTCCGTCGTTATGGAGTTTAGAAATGCATTTCTCGTTTATGTGACCAAGTGGACAGTGCCATAAGTAAGTGGGATTAGAATCATTAAGCTTAGGTTTCTATGTTGCAATGTTATAGACTTCCAAAGTGTTGGACTCATCTAGATCAATATTGTAAAGGCCAGTATATAACTTTGTAGTACCATAAAACAAGTCATCAAAAAAATACGAATAATCTTATTCTTAATAAGAAAACTATAACCTTCACAATCCAATGTAGAAACTGAAATAATATCCCTATTCATAGCAGGAAAATAATAGCAATTGTTCAAAACTAACAATATCCCATTTGGCAAAACTAGATATAAGTTCCTACGGCTAGTGCAGCAACTCTTGCTCCATTGCCGACTCTTAGATGCACTTACCCTTTCTTCAGCTCTCCACTGCTTCTCAACTCCTGCACATTTGTACAAATGTGAGATCCACATCCAGTATCAAATACCCATGAGTTATAAGTAGATAAGTTAACTTCTATAACAAATATACATGTGGCAGTCTCACTACCCTTGGTACGCTTTAGCTCTTCCAAGTAAACCTTGCAATTTCTTTTCTAATGTCCTGATATATTATAACGATGGCGATTTCCATCTTTGGGAGCTTTAGCCTTGAAAACCAGCTTAGTAGGGTCTTCAGATATGGCAACTTTTACCTTACCTTTACCCTTGCCTTTGTTCTTGAAGGACTTCCCTTTGCTGACCATCAGCACATGGCTTGGTTTCTTCTTAATATTTTGCTGATCCATTTTAAGCATCCCATATAGCTCAGAAATAGACTTCTCCATCTCATTTATATTATAGTTCATAATGAACTGACTGAAACTATAGGGCAAAGAGCTTAGGATTACATCCGTAAAGTGCTCCTTCGAAAGTGGAAAATGAAGCCAATCAACATGACCAATATATCCTTTCATCTTGAGTACATCAGTGCTGGCAGATGTCCCCTCAACCATATTGCAAGCATAGAATGATTGAAAGGTCTCATACCTCTATTGCCTAGCGTGCTTTGAGAAAGTTTCATTTAGTGAGCATTAAGCTCATAGGCTTCCATTTCTTCCAGATTCTTCTGGAGTTCTGGACAAATAGTAGTCAAAGATAACTGACATCAATTGAATCATCACAATGTTTCTTCGATTTGTATTTTGTTGCATTGTTAGCATTTTCAGCAGGCTCATCGGGAATTTCATACTCAAGAACATACAACTTTCTTTCTTGCTTCTAAACTATTCTCAAGTTCCGGATCCAATCCAGATAGCTGCTGCCGTTCTCTTTGAGCTTGTCCTTCTCAAGGACGGATCGCAGTGAAATGGTGGACGTGTTGTTTTATGCCATTCTACTATCTACAAAATTCAATATGCAATGTATTTAGTCAGATTATTTTATTTCTTGGAAAATACTCCCACTAAAATAAAATACCGTCATATTTACAACATTTGTAATTTTAGTGGGCTAAGACCCCATATTGCACAATTCTAAACTCCGCTTTGGCATGACGCCTAGAATTGAGCTACTTTAGGTGGATAACTCTTCATAGATTATATCATATGTAACTCTTAGATTATATTTATAGGGTTGGCATCTTATGCCCAAGCATGTTATAATCCCATCTTGTCTTAAGGTTCAAAACTATTTTTAGTTCTTAGTTCATTAAAACACATAGGTATCACCATTACCTATCCCACCTTTACTATATAAGATAATCCAAGCACCCAGCTTTGACATGACATGCTCAAGATTATCGAAGTCTTGATAGGTGTTTTAATTGAACGACATTTAAAAAGTTTTTAACGAGGGGCTTTATCCTATGTTGCATATCTATGTCAGCTAACATACATCTAAACATACATCGCATCACATACATGCATAAATTCAAACATACATAGCATCACATGAGACAAAAATCATAGGGACCGCGTATAGCATGACCATAATCTTAACGTGATTTTCATGAGCCAACATGAACATCACAAACGTCAATTTAAAGGGTAAAATTGGTCTTCATTGATCTTCTAACTCCCTGAAACTCCATACGCGATCAATTGGTTCCTCGACTCCATCCTTCGTCTCCTTCTTGTCTTCATTATATTAATGAAAATATACTACACTAGTAAAATTAAATTACAAGAGGTCAAACGCTACGCAGACCGTAAATAATAATAATAATTTAAAAGCACAGGCCGTAAAAATCAATTATAATTAAATGACACGCATGCTGTTAAAACCAACCCAATAATAAATTGAAATATCCAATCACATTAGTCCATTTATGGTCATGTCATACACCAATATATAGTAAAATTAATCATCACATAATTAATTTAATATTGGTAGATAACATATAAATAATATTTTGCGTCCGAATTGAACAAAAGAAGAACATAGCACAGTGGCCGGAGGGATGAACAACACCCCTGGTCACCCAAGTTCAAAACCTGGGATGCACAACATTTTGTGCATTTTATTCGCTATTTTTAGCACAGAGCCATGGGTCGCGTGCACGGGTCGATCCAGACTCGGTCATCAAGTAACCCTAGCCCAGACCCAGCGAGTTGGCCCGATTCGTGACCCATTTTTGGTCAGTTTTCTCCAGAACAGTTTCTGGGTATTTACAATGCTGAAAATAGCGAAAAACGTACAAATATTTATTTTAACGATCCGATTTAATCAAGTAAAATCAGAAAAATATTTATAAGATCTCTATTTCATAAATATGATCAAGAACATAATTTTATATATTCAAAGCATATAAAACACGTTCTGCATAAATAATTAAATCACTGCAAGTTGGCTCTGATACCACTGTTGGTTTTTTTTTGCGTTTATCAAGTACAATAAATATGAGCAAGACACAGCGGAATAAATTAACGAAAAACCCAGACGGGGATCTTCATGCACTAATTTAATTGATTTATAAAGAGTTCACCGAATTTACTTAACTCGAAGAATAGATCTGAACCCGAACCAAAAGCTGACTAAAATTCTCTTTCTTTTTCAGTGCTCCACACACGAACATACAAGCCGGATTGCTAGATCTTACGAATAACATTGATAAACAGTATAATAAATAATTCCTTGCTAGAAGGATTTGTACTGTTGATCAAAATCAACTAAGGAAAGAAGACGGAGATGGCCAAAACGGACTTCCCGCATAGAAAAATGGTTCTGCCGATTTGAAGAGGGTGGGCGATTTTTATCTCACACAATTAGGCTTGTGTAATTTTTGTCTTATGACAACTCCTTGTTCAAGACCCTTTATTTATACTATGTAAACCCTAGAGTCAAGCTCTAGTATTCGCGTAGTTGCCCATCAACTTATTAAATAATACAATACATATAATATCTTATATATATTTTACTTATTATTTAATTCTCTAATAAATATAATATCTAGTATTATATTTATATTTCCGAGTTGATATAAATAGATAATATAATATATTATATCCTATATTATATATTACTCATTATTTAATTTCATTAATAAATATAATATCTAATATTATATCTATTAATTATTCTTTCTTGTCTATAGTTGTCGCATGTGTGACCCAAAGGCTTATATTATGTTGGCAATTATTTAATACCTTATTAAATAATAAGTCATAAGCGGTCTCTATCAAGACATATGACTATCCAAATAATATAAGTTTATAGTCCATTAAATCATTTAACGTGTCAAATCCCTTTGTCGCGCAATATCATATTTGAACTAAATCATAGAAATTGTAATACTTATTATATTCAAATGCTTTCTCGATCCTAAGTAGACTAATTGGATCAAATGACTCTTTATTTGAGCATGGCCATGCATTTCCTTCAGTCTTACTTATCAAGGGCCCCAGCAGATATCTCTCTCCCTAAAGAGACGGGTAAATCCCCATCTTGATTATTCAGTGCCCTCTACATGACTCCCACTAATCCCGATCGCTAACCTTTATCATCACCATGTTTCAGATGATGTTGGATTATGTCAAGGCATAGCAGTTATCATGTTGGACTCTATGATAATCTCACGTTCAAGGATTTATTGACATACTGTTATATTAAGATTCATTTATGATATTTCCATCCAGTGTAACACCCCCAACTTATTCAGGGTATATTACAGCGCCGTGAGCCCCGCCATGGGACCCACAAGGCTATTTATACGCAGAACTATGAACTTTGACCGAGAAGGTCCAAGTACAATGTAATGGAAGACAATAAAAATGGTATTCAAAGCCATATCCAATACATCCGGATACAAGATATCACAAATCAATACCATGGCAATACAGGCCGAAACATCAAGGAAATCGAAAACAGTCCTCGAGTATTCAAAAACCATTCAAGTACAACAACGCTGAATGGAGGAAGTACAAAACACAACCAGAGACAAGACACAGCATCACACATGCCCATCATCTTCATGACGACTCGGTACATGCCTATCCGCTCTCCTGGATCCTGAAATACATGAAAGGTATTTCCCCCATAAAGGGGTTAGTCATCGAATATGAAACACAATACTCCTCGACAATAAAGTAAATGTAATCATCATCTCATCAACTCAAGACTAGTATTCCCGAATAACTAAATCTCATAGCATCACATTCAATACATACATGATTAACCGTGAAACCGCACCAGAGGCTACGGAACCCTCAGAGGACCCGTCGGTCCGTCCCCGAGTGGTTAACCCAAAATATCCGCGGAACTGTACTACAGGCTACGGAACCCTCAGGGGACCCGTCAGCCCATCCCAGAGTGTATATAAACCATTATATAATTCATATATCTTACTTTCAAAGTCGAGAACGTAAAATCATAAACATATACTTGCCTTTGAGACATCGAGAATTGGAAGGAAAAGAGTATAAGTTCGGTAGGTCCAAGAACGCACTTCCGGCACCTAAACGATTCGTAAGGAATACGATAATCAATAATTCATACTCAAATCACACGAAGAAACACCCGAAACCCGGCTACGATTCACGAAACTATGAGGAAAATCAACTAGAGGTTTGAAAATCACCCAAACCCTCTCAAGACCGAACTAGGTACAAAACAATCCATATAATCGTAGGGGAAACGTGGGTACGGGGTAGATACATCATAATCTCGAAGATCTGAAGCTCCAAAATGTATAACTCGAACGAATCTAAGAAAGTACCCAAAAATTCCCAAACTATGGTTCTAAGGATTTTACATTGATTTGGAAGATAGAAATGGATTAGATGTTGTGTAATCTTTGTTATCCAACCAAAGATGATGATAGTTGAAGAAAGACCATCTCAAATCGTCCCAAATCGGCCTCTCCCATGCTCTCCCATCGGAATGAGTGAAAAAGAAAGGGTTGATTAGCCATTCACGGGGTCACCTGGTAGTCCAGTGGCTTCCGTCCTGAGATGTTAGCGCGCGCTACCACACCATGGCATGCGCTAACTAGTATCCTGCAAAAATTCCAGTTCACTGCCCAACTCCGCTAGCGTGTGCTACGACTGGGCACTAGCACACGCTACACAACACCTATAGCGTGCGCTAGCTGCTGCCTACCGTGCATTACCTGCTAGTCCAGAAAGTGGAAATACCCCACTGCCTCTGCCGACTCATCTCATTAGCGTACGCTACGGGCGATGTTAGCGCGCGCTACTGAACACAAATAGCATGTGCTAGCTAACAGCTAGAGTGCGCTAATTGCTAGTCCAGATAGCAGAATTAGCTAATGCCTCTGTCATGCTCCGCACGTTAGCGTGCGCTAAGGCTCAAAAGCATGCGCTACTCAAGTAGAAATAACATGCATTAGCCTAGGCCTAGCGTGCTCTATCTGCCTATCCCAGAACAATGCCGCAAGGTCCAGTCAACACGATCATGATCCAAAAAGGTACGAAACTCTAAATCAACATCGACAACATTTCAAAGTGATTACAGAGTGACAAAAGAGGAAGAACCGCAAAGTCAAACATTCAATAAATAGTACGGGTATTACATTCTCCCCGCAAATTTCAAAAGGTCCGATATACCTCGGACTAAGTTTCCCCTTTTTCCGAAGCGGAAAACTCCTATGGTCGGAGACACCTTGAGTAGAACATGGTATCCCACTTCGAATTCTAAAGGTCGACGATGAGTATCAGCATAATATTTCTGACGGCTCTGGGCGGTCAGCAACCGGTCTCGGATAATAGAAATCTTCTCCTTAGTCTCCATCAACATATCCCGTTCCATTCCGACTAGCTCCGAAGCCTCATCCCAACATAATGGCGATCTACACCGCCTACCATAAAGTGCCTCGTAAGGTGTCATTTTGATCGACGCATGCCAACTATTATTGTAGGCAACTCTATCAACGGTAAATGAAGTTCCCAATCATTACTCCAGTCTAGGGCACAAGCCCGCAAAATGTCCTCTAATGTCTGAATCATCCGCTCCATCTGACCATCTGACTGATGATAAAAAGACGTGCTCAATCTCAACTCGGTGCCCAAAGCCTGATGAACGGCATGCTCGATCGGAAATAATGGTCTTACGGGTACCATGCAATCTCACCATCTCAGCTATAAAAGTTCGATCCAATCTCTCCAGTCCCCAAGTATCCTTAATACCTAGGAAATGTGTAGACTTGGTCAACCGATCTATGATTACCCAAATAATATTCATTCCGGCTCTAGTTCTTGGCATCCCAATGATAAAATCCATAGAGATATCTTCCCACTTCCACTAGGGAATGGGAAGTGGCTTCAACAACCGCGTCGGTCGTTGATGTTCAATCTTGACTTGTTGGCATGTCAAACATCGTAGTACAAACTCTGTGACATCTTTCTTCATATTATTCCACCAAAAATTTCGCTTCAAGTCCTTCTACATCTTACTCGTTCCGAGGTGGATTGAGTAAGGCGTAGCATGAGCTTCTCGGAGAATTCTCTGCCTCAACTCTAGATCATTCGGGACACAAAGCCTGCCTTAGATTCTCAGAATACTATCCTCGTGGACCATTAAACCACGGGCTTTTCCTTTAGTTACATCTTCCTTCAGTTGAGAGATCATCGGGTCACTCCACTATTTCCTTTTGATGTCGTCAATCAAGGACGAAGTTATTTTGAGAGTACACAACTATCCTTGCACTCTTTGAAGCCAAACTTCTATTCCTTGCTCGATTAAATCCTGGTGACTCTTCGTCTGAGATGTAAGAACCTCGAGCATCTGAAGCGATGCTGATTTGCGGCTCAAAGCATCCGCGACGACATTGGCCTTTCCCAGATGGTATAAAATTTCCAAATCGTAATCCTTGATCAATTCCAGCCAATGTCTCTGCCTCATATTCAGCTCTTTTTGACTGAAAATATACTTCAAACTCTTGTGATCGGTATAAATCCGATATGGAGAGCCATACAAATAATGCTGCCAAATCTTAAGTGCGAAAATAATTGAGGCAAACTCCGAATCATGAGTAGGATAGTTCATCTCATATGGCTTCAACTGTCGTGACGCAAAATCTATCGTCTTATCATGCTGCATAAGCACACATCCAAGCCCTTGTCCCGAAGCGTCGCTATAAACTGCAAATCCTTCACTACCCTATGGTAAAGCTAAAATCGGCGCTGAGGTCAAACGTCTCTTCAGCTCATCGAAGCTCTGCTGTCTCTCAGCCGTCCAAACAAACTTTTCTGTCTTCTGGAGTAATTTTGTAAGCAGCCGAGTGAGTTTTGAGAACCCCTCGACAAACCAATAGTAATACCCAGCAAGACCTAAAAAGCTACGAACTTCTTTAACATTTTGAGGCGGTGCCCAATCTAGCACTGCCTCAACCTTCTGCGGGTCTACATGAACCCCTTCGGCCAAAAACACATGGCCGAGAAACATAACTTCTTCCAACCAGAACTCCCATTTCGAGAATTTTGCATAGAGGTGCTCGGCTCTCAAAATATCTAGTACCAAACGTAAGTGCCGGGCATGTTCCTCCTTATCCTGAGAATAAATCAAGATGTCGTCAATAAAGACGACCACACATCTGTCCAGGTATTCGATGAATATCTTGTTCATTAGTTGCATGAACATTGCCGGTGCATTAGTTAGTCTAAAAGGCATGACCACAAAGTCATAATGTCCGTACCTCGTCCGAAACGCAGCCTTCGGAATGTCGGACTCTTTCACCCGGAGCTGATAGTACCATGATCTCAAATTAATTTTTGAGAATACTGCGGCTCCCTGCAACTGATCAAATAAATCATCTATACGAGGCAAAGGATACTTGTTCTTGATGGTCACTTTGTTTAGTTCACTGTAATCAATGCATAAACTTAGTAGACCACCCTTCTTTCTCACAAAAAGAATAGGCGCGCCCCAAGGCGAAGCGCTCGATCTGATGTACCCTTTCTCCAATAGTTCTCCCAGCTGACTCTTTAATTCTTGCATCTCAGAAGGTGCCATCCGATAAGGTGCCTTAGAAATCAGAGCCACGCCAGGCTCTAAGTCCACAGAAAATTCTATCTCTCGATCCGGCGGTAATCCGGGAGGTCGTCCGGAAAAATTTCGGTATATTCATTAACAACTGGAATCGAAGAGAAATCAACTTCGTTCCCTTCCGTCTTCAAAGCATAACACCAATAGCCCGTGCAACCTTTATTCAAAAGTTTTAGGGCCTTCATGGCGCTGATAAGCAACTTAGGTTGGCCCGATTTACATCCCATAAACTAGTACTCGGAACCGTCTTTAGTCATCATAGTGATAACCTTAGTACGGCAATTCATAATCGCTTGGTGACTGTCAAGTCAATCCTCGCCGAGGATCACATCCTCGCCTTCCATATCAACCACAATCAAGTTCGTCAACCAATCCGTACCAGCTATATTCATCGGAAAATCTCTACTCTCCCGATTCCCCATGATTCTATCCCCACTAGGTAGTTTCACAATGAAAGGATCGCAGGCAGTCATACAAGTTATATTCAAACAGCATACACACTCTAAGGATATGAAAGAATGTGTAGCACCCGAATCAAAAAGTACACGAACTGGATGAGATAGGATATGAATGATACCTGAGGCCACCGCCGCATCGGGTTCGTCTGCTTGATGCATCTCATAGACTCATGGGTGTGCCGAACCGATGCTAGAATCTCCCTCTCTAGCGTTCTGACTCTGTCCCCGGCCTCTGCCATAACTCTGCTGTGATTATCCAACTGGTTGCCACTGATTCATACTCTGATCTAAAGGCGCTGGGGCAGAAGCCCGAGTGTCCACAGTCTGATCTTATTCGGGGCAATAAGCTGCCCTATATCCTATCTGTCCACAAGTGTGGCACTTTAGGGGTGGGAAATTGTACTCCAGATTAACATGGCTTGGACGACCACAATTAAAACAAGTTACCGGGCGAGTTGAGGTGCCCGGAGCAGAACAAAAACTCCTCTTCCCTCTAGCAGAACGTGATGACTGCCCGACAGAATGGTTAGTCGTCTGAGGTCTCTGGAAGTTGCCACCTTTAGAGCCAAAAAATTTACCAACGATCTTTTGCTTCTTCAGTTCTTCTGCGGTATCATTGTTGGGACTTAACATGTCATATGCCAAAGCCCTGTCTTGGTATTCCTTCAAGGTAGTACAAGCAAACCTAGCCATGTAACGCCGTAAATCCATATTTATCCACATATCAAAGTAACGGATCTTGTCACGCTCACCTCGCACTTGATTCTTCATGTGGATCAGCTGTTGGTTGTATTTCACTATCACTTGCGAGACTGGAATATTTTGCGGCTTAGCCTCGAAAAAGTCTCGGATTTTGCCTTCTTGCACTGTCCAAGGACAAAACTCGGCCTCCAGTAGCTCTTTGAACTTTCCCCACGTAGCAGCATGATCATGAGGCTTTATAACTTTCCACCAAGTCGCGGCTTCCTTGGTAAGGAAGTACTGAGCAATCGGTACCTTCCTCACTTCCGGAGAATCAACCGCTTCAAACACTTTCTCTAACTCTGCCAACCAATTCTCCCAACCCATCGGGTCTGTAGCACCGCTGAACTGTGGAGGGTGCATATGGATAACATTCCGAAGTAAGGCATCCGATGTCGGGTTCAGATTGTTCAGTTGTACGGCTTGGGCCAGGATAGTCATCTGGCTAGCCAATTGTTGAAGGGCATCCGTAACTACAACATGTGCATTATTCCCTTGGCCGGTCGACTGGTCATGATGACCCTCGATACATTCTGAAGGATACATAAAGCACGTAAGTACAATTCAAATCGCACATCATCGAAGTGACCGATTCCCAAAAATACCAAATCAAAAGTAAAGCGATTAAGGAAACACTAGGAGAGTAAGAGGTCTTACAAGTACTGGTCACACTGTGATGATGGCAAAGTAGTGATACTGTAGATAAACGATGACTCAATCGTCCCAAAAGACCGACATCCTAGGTATCCATAAACCTAAGCTCTGATACCATATTCTGTAACACCCCCAAGTTATTCAGGGTATATTACAGCGCCGTGAGCCCCGCCATGGGACCCGCAAGGCTATTTATACGCGGAACTATGAACTTTGACCGAGAAGGTCCAAGTATAATTTAATGGAAGACAATAAAAATGGTATTGAAAACCATATCCATACATCCGGATACAAGACATCAAAAACAAATACCACGACAACACAGGCCTAAACATCAAGGAAACCGAAAACAGTACTCGAGTATTCAAAAACCATTCAAGTACAACAACACTGAATGGAGGAAGTACAAAGCACAACCAGAGACAAGACACAGTCTCACACTTGCCCATCATCTTCATGCCGACCCGGTACATGCCTATCCGCTCTCTTGGATCTAGAAATACATGAAAGGTATTTCCCCCGTAAAGGAGTTAGCCGTCGAATAGCTAGTACAAGTATATCGAATATGAAACACAATACTCCTCGACAATAAAGTAAATGTAATCAGCATCTCATCAACTCAATATTAGTATTCCGGAATAACTAAATCTCATAGCATCACATTCAATACATACATGATTAACCGCGGAACTGCACCAGAGGCTACGGAACCCTCAGAGGACCCGTCGGTCCGTCCTAGAGTGGTTAATCCAAAATATCCGTGGAACCGCGCCAGAGGCTACGGGATCCTCAGAGGACCCGTAGGCCGATCCCAAAGTGGATATAGACCATTATACAATTCATATATCTTACTTTCAAAGTCGAGAACGTACAATCATAAACATATACTTGCCCTTGAGACATTGAGAATCGGAAGGAAAAGAGTATAAGTTCGGTAGTTCCAAGAACGCACTTCCGGCACCTAAACGATTCATAAGGAATACGATAATCAATAATCCATACTCAAATCACACGAAGAAACTCCCGAAACCCGCCTACGATTCACGAAACTACGAGGAAAATCAACTAAAGGTTTGAAAATCACCCAAACCCTCTCAAGACCGAACAAGGTACAAAACAATCCATATAATCGTAGGGGAAATGTGGGCACGGGGTAGATACATCATAATCTCGGAGATATCAAGCTCAAAAATAGATAAATCGAACGAAATTAAGAAAATCCCCAAAAATTCCCAAAACTAGGGTTCTAAAGATTTTACCTTGATTTGGAAGATAGAAATAGATTAGATGTTGTGTAATCTTTGTTATCCAACCAAAGATAATGATAGTTGAAGAAGGACCGCCTCAAAGCGCCCCAAATCGCCCTCTCCCGAGCTCTCCCACCGGAATGAGTGAAAAAGATGTAAAATGGCAAGTGCAGAGGTTGCTGCCCCTTATATAATACGCCACGTTAGCGCGCACTAAAAATCGGGGTTAGCGTGCGCTAACGGGGTCACCCGGTAGTCCAGTGGCTTCTGTCCTGAGACGTTAGCGTGCGCTACCACACAATAGCGTGCGCTAACTGGTATCCTACAAAAATTCCAGTTGACTACCCAACCCCGCTAGCGTGCGCTACGACTGGGCACTAGCACGCACTATGCAACACCTATAGCGTGCGTTAGATTCTGCCTAGCGTGCATTACCTGCTAGTCCAGAAAGTAGAAATACCCCACTGCCTATGCCGACTCAGCTCATTAGCATATGCTATGGGCGATGTTAGCGCGTGCTACTGAACACAAATAGCATGTGCTAGCTAACACCTAGTGTCCGCTAACTGCTAGTCCAGAGGGCAGAATCAGCTACTGCCTCTGCCATGCTCCGCACGTTAGCGCCCGCTAAGGCTTAAAGCTAGCGTGCGCTACTCAAGTAGAAATAGCGTGCGTTAGCCTAAGCCTAGCGTGCGCTATCTGCCTGTCCCAAAACAATGCTGAAAGGTCCAGTCAACACGATCATGATCCAAAAAGGTACGGGACTATAAATCAACATCGAAACATCTCAAAGTGTTTAAAGAGCGACAAAAGAGGAAGAAAGGCAAGGTCAAACATTCAATAAAAAGTACGGGTATTACATTCTCCCCCTCTAAAAAGAAGTTTCATCCCGAAACTTAAGAAATAAAAAGTACGGGTATTACATGCAGTGCCTCAATACGGGTCTGTCCAGTATTGGTTCTCCAACCAATACCCATAAGTTTGATCTGTACCATACGCTTAATCATCCGATGATTATCAATCAAACTTATACTAGTATATTAATCACTCGAGTCTCCACTCTACGTGATTGGACCAAAAAGATTTGAATAATATTATTATTCGTGATTAACCATTATTCGATTATTATAATATTAAAACATGCACACATTATAATAATCAACGAGAAATCAATGATATCAAATAAATTTATTTAAATGTGATAATTACAAATCTATGAACATCGAATGTCTTGGGGCACTATTCCCAACAGTCGCGCACAAGGATATTTGATGGATAAAAGATGTATTTATTATCTCGTCATTAATTTTGGATATTGGATATCTAATTTGATTTATTTGATAAATCACGCGGTCTAGTTAATTAAAATTAATTACCAGTGAAACGTCCCTTCACGGACCTTGCTTCCAACTTCTCCACCTTAGTCTTCTTGACATAGGCGGGACATCCCCAAATCCTAATATGATTAAGACTTGGTTTCCGGCCCTCCCGCATCTCATGCAGAGTTTTAGGAATGGACATGGAAGGATATCTGTTCAAGATATAAGCAGCAGTCAGGAGCGCATAACCCCACAAGTATATCGGTAAGTTAGTGTAGCTAAGCATGGAACGAACCATGTCCAACAGGGTTCAGTTCCTTCTTTTTGAAAGACCATTTAACCGAGGAGTTGTGACACTATTCCATGCTCCTTAAGGAACTCATCAAACTCTATACTCATATACTCGCCATCTCGATCCGACTGAGGTGCTTTGATATGATTACCAGTTTATTTTTCGACTAGGGCCTTAAATTCCTGGAATTTCTCAAAGGCCTCGGATTTGTGTTTTGTTAAGTATACATAACCATACCTAGTATGATCATCGGTAAACCTAATGAAATATTGATATCCGTCACGTGCTGCTTCCAAAGCACCACATACGTCAGTATGGACTAATCCAAGTTTATCAGCGGCTTTTTCAAACGTCCAAGTTGGAAAGGGGTCTAATCCCAATGGACCCATGAGTCCATCCTTTTCCACTTTGTAAAGCTTGGTCTGACCAACACGACCAAGTCTAATATGCCATCTGAAAACTTGATTAGTTTCATCCCAACCATGCTTCCCAGTCATAGTATTCACAACGACTTTGTTATTTAAGTTTAGATAATATAATCCATTTAACAATGTGACTGTGCCTACTAGTTTATTTCGAAAAATAAATTTTGCAGGAACCATCACCAATGAAAAATGAAAAACCTTTCCGATCCAAGACCAGAATGGATACAATGTTCTTATTCCCCTTGGGCAACAATAGTACATCATCTAAAGTTAAAACTAAGTTGGATTCCAAATCCAAAAGGAGTGATCCTATATCAGTTGATGTGACACTATGCCCGCTTCCGACAGTAATCATCATTTCTCCAGCTCCTGCTCGAAACGTACGGCCGTAACCGGCTAATCCTTACGACCGTACCTGCCTCAACTTACGGCCGTATGCCGCAACCCTTACGGCCGTATGTCCTGAAAACAACGAACGCATGTTACGGCCGTATCCGCACATCCTTACGTCCGTAACTCACCTTCGTCCAAAACATCCCTAAACCAACGAATGCATGTTACGACTGTAATGCCTGATTAGTTACGGCCGTAACTCGCTGCTGGAAGTGACACAAAAATTCGACTACTCTGTTTTCACTAAAATTGATGAATGATCTGACATACCATACATATGTGAATGAAAACAAGTTTAACACATGCCATAGATGATACTTCCAACACAATACTACCAATCACGATGATAATGATAGTACTCTCGGCTCGATACTCAAACGGAGGCGATTGACGATCGGTAATTGATACACGGCTAAAAATACGCCAACAATGAATACAATGAATGAACGTGAATGATGAATGATTATTAATGAGTGAAATTTACTGAGTGACAGTTACAGAATGATAATTACTGAATGATAATGAATGAATTACAACCGGGTATTACACTTTGTTGATCTTGTTTGGAGTTTACCATATTGATGGTATTCTCGATCGTTGTTGGTCCTTTGTTGATCTTGTTTGCAGTTTACCATATCGATGGTATTCTCGATCGTTGTTGGTCCTTTGTTGATCTTGTTTGGAGTTTACCATATCGATGGTATTCTTAGTCGTTGTTGGTCCTTTGTTGATCTTGTTTGGAGTTCACCATACCGATGGTATTCTCGATCGTTGTTGGTTCTTTGTCGATCTTGTTTGGATTTTACCATATCGATGGTATTCTCGATCGTTGTTGGTCCTTTGTTTATCTTGTTTGGAGTTTACCATATCGATGGTATTCTCGGTCGTTGTTGGTCCTTTGTTGATCTTGTTTGGAGTTTACATATCGATGGTATTCTCGGTCGTTGTTGGTCCTTGGTTGATCTTGTTTGGAGTTTACCATATCGATGGTATTCTCAGTCATTGTTGGTCCTTTGTTGATCTTGTGTGGATTTTATCATGTAATGGTATTCTCGGTTACCGTTGATATATCGTTGGTAGTATTGGAGTTTATCATGTTGATGATATTCTCGGTTGATGTATTGGTTGTTTATTTTTATTGATTGTATGAGCGTTCATACTTTGTATTGATGTTCGAGACTTGTCTTTGTTCTGGGGTAGTTGATCTACAGATGTATTATGTATTATTGGTCTTATCAGGATTGGGATTTGACTTTGCGATTCGGCAGACAGGATTTGGCACGGATAGATTATTCCATACTGAGATATAATGATGTCTTGAGAATCTTGGTATTGTTTGAGTACATATTTGTATTTGAGTTCATTCGTCAATTGAGAATGCGAGGTGTGGATTATGGTAAGGATTGATTTGATATGGATTACCATGAGTTGGTAAGGTTATGACGGTAAGATTACATTGGCGATATTCTTACTTTGTAATTACATTGGTATGTAATTGTTTATGATCATATGATCGTTATCATTGTTGAGTATTGTGGCTGACCCCTTCATGGGATTTATTTTTTAGGTACTCGGAGATCGAGCGAGTAGCGATCGTGAAGAGATGAGCATCCAGGGTGATACTGGCTATGACATGTAATTGAGAATCGAGTATTTTTACTGGTTGTTACTTTCCGCTGCAGATGTTTATTTTTAACTATGTTTATACCAACTGCTTGTGTATTTTAAAATGGCATTTTGGTATTTTGCAAACTTGGGTTTATTTGGTAAAACCTTTTTCCTTAAACTATTTTATTGGTACGCGTAACTAGTGACTTAATGTACGTTTTTAAACTGTCGAGTTTTGGCATTTTTGCCTTGTAATTTCAAATGGAATTTTATGATGGTATTTGGAAAATAGATTTTTGGAGACTATTTGAGTATTTGAAATATATTACCGTCTTTGGTCTCTTGGCGTGTTTGAAATGATTGTGAAAATGAGTTTTAGCCTTGTGGGTTCCGGTGTGGGCCCATGGTGCTGTAATATTCCCGGTTGGTTTTTGGGGTGTTACAACTGCTCCAATATTAGCACTACACCAAGGAACTGAAGGGTTCGTAGTATACAACTATGCTTCAAATAAGGGTCTAGGTTGCGTGATGACGCAGAATGATAAGGTAATCGCATATGCTTCACGACAGTTGAAACTGTATGAGGTCAATTACCCAACACATGATTTGGATTTAGCAGCTATTGTTTTCGCACTGAAAATATGGCGACACTATTTGTACTTAACTCATTGTCAGATCTTCACCGATCATCCGAGTCTTAAATACATTTCCAGTCAGGAAGAATTAAACATGCGATAGAGTATATGGCTGGAATTGATTAAAGACTATGATTTGGAAATTCTTTATCATCTAGGGAAAGCCAACGTGGTAGCTGATGCACTGAGCCGCAAACATATTTCTATTCGGATGTTGGAGACCCTCACGACCCAGTCGAAGATTCAATAAGAGTTAATTCATGAAGAAATTGAAGTGTGGTTACAAAGAGTTCAAGGGCAACTATGTGTGATGGAACTAACTTCATCATTGACTTATGAAATTAAATCTAAGTAATTAGACGACCCTTTGATGATTCAGTTATGTGATGAAGTGAGTAAAGGAAAGGTCCCAGGCTTTATAATCCATGAAGATGGACTTTTGAGATTTCAAAGTCCACGGTGTGTCCCGGATGATCATATTCCGAAGCAAACAATCATGATAGAAGCTCATAGTGCACCTTATTCATTCACCCAGGCACTAGTAAGATGTACAAAGATCTGAAGCAAAATTTTTGGTGGGGTAACATGAAGAAAGAAGTGGCGGAATATGTCTCGAGGTGTTTAACTTGACAATAGGTTAAAATCGAGCATTAGCGACCTGCTGAAATGTTGAAGCCACTTCCAATTCCAAAATGAATGTGGAAGGATATCTCCAGGGACTTTATCACGAACATGATGAAGACCAGGACTGGAATGAACATGATCTGGGTGATAGTTGATCGTTTAACCAAGTCGGCTCACTTTCTAGGTATGAAGGATACTTGGGGACCGGAGAGATTAGCTCGGATATTTATGGCAGAAGTAGTCCGATTGCATGGAACACCGAAGACCATTATTTCCGATCGAGATGGCCGTTTCATGTCACATTTTTGAAAAGCGATTCATAAGGCTTTTGGAATCGAGTTGAGGTTTAGCACGGCTTACCATCCCCAAAATGATGGACAATCCGAGAGGATAATTTAAACAGTAGAAGACATGTTGAGAGTTTGTGCCCTGGATAGGTCGACTGATTGGGAAACTCACCTGTCGTTGATTGAATTCACCTACAGTAATAGTTGGCACACTTAAATTAAGATGGCACCTTTCGAATAATTGTACGGGAGAAGATGTACATCACCCTTATGTTGGATGATTTGTCAGACTTAATTGGGATGAAACCAGAAATGATAATACGGACTCAAGAAAAGATATCCTTAATCCATGAGAGATTGTTGACCGCCCAAAGTAGTCAGAAGTCTCATGCAGATAAGCACCGTCGCCCGTTAGAGTTTGCAGTTAGGGATCATGGACTTCTACAAGTTTCTCCTACTCGGGGAACTTTTCATTTCGAAAGTACGGGAAAGCTGAGGCTAAGATATATTGGACTACTTGAGATTCTCGAAAGAGTTAGAGAATTGGCATATAGATTGGCCCTGCCTCCATCGATGAGTCATGTTCATAATGTGTTTCATGTATCACATTGACGGAAGTATGTATCAGATCCTAGTCGCGTCATCGACTTTGGCGAGATCGAAGTAGCTAATAATGGCACATTTGAAGAGAAACCAATATCAAGATAATAGAGAGTCAAATCAAGCAATTAAGAAATAAACCAATCTCCTTGGTTAAAGTACAGTGGTCACGACATGGAATTGAAGAAGCAAACTGGAGACTGAAGACAATATGAAGGCAAGATACCAGGAGTTATTTCCATCTTAAATTCCGGGATAAAACTTCTTTTTAAAGAGGGAGTATGTAATACCCTGATACTTGTTGTATGTTTATCTGTATTTGAAGCATGTAGCACATGATTATGTCATATAATATGAGTTCCCTTATCTGTAATCCAGTATTAATAATCCTATTGTGAAGAGTTTTTTAATCCATGTATGTGCCTGCATGATGTTAATGTATGATAACTACTGTACCTAGTGTGCGCTAATAACCAGAGCTAGTGTACATTATGTTGGAGATGTAGCTTACGCAAGAGACAGTCAAAATAAGATAAAGTGTGGTCGGCGTGTGGAGTTAGATGAAGATGTTGTCGGATCTCTTGCATGAAGCTGGACAAATTTTGGAAAAGTTAAGTCAACGCTGTTTAGCGTACGCTAAGCAATGTATGTAACGTGCGCTAAATCGAAGTACAAAACATGCAGTAAGCTTGTGATTAACCTGCTCTAAGACAACACATAGCGTACGTAATGACTATTTAAAGTATGTAAGACTGGGGGAAGAATGGGGCAGCGAGTTAGGACACCATTAGCGTGCGCAACATGTGAGTGTTAGCGTACGCTATGTGTGATCTTCTATAAATAGGACATCAACCCTTTCGTTTCTTTCACTCGTTTTGCCCGATATCTACCCCTCTCACTGACCTTCCAACCTTACATTACCATTATATTGTCCTCTCAACTTGGTTTTGAAGATCATAGGCATCTTGGATTGGTGTTCAAGCTTCCGGTGCTGGGTTCTACCAATTGTTTCGAGGTTTCTCTCCGTATAAGGCATGTTGATGCTATTCTAACCTTGAATTCATGTTCTTAGGAATGTTATGAGCATGATATTAAGATTAGTAGATTCCATTGGTGACTTAATAAACCGAACACCATGTTTTAGGATGATTGGGATGATTACACTTAAGCTTTTCCATTGTTGAGAAGATTTCAAGTTGATCCTTGCTATGTTGAGCATTAAAATGAAGCTTTTTGAGATTGTAACATAGGTTGGAAGATTATTTCTAAATGTTCTTATATCAATTGACTTGTTAATGTTATCAATCATGATAGAGGAACTCAAGAGGATGAATATTGAGGGTTTTCGTCAATAATAGGTCATGATTTGTAAGGGTTGATATTGATTGGATAAACTTCTTCATCTTAATAGTTAGAATAAAGTGATTATGTTGGTGACAAACATATCAAGCGTAGAACTTGGGTAGGAAGAACTGTTTCATGGGAGAACAGGATTCTTAGTGGTGAATTAAACCCAAAACACGGTTGGATATGTTTTCCGAATTGTGATTGAATTGGTGGCGTGGGCGTTGAGTCATTGCCACGCATTTGTTACGTTAGCCCTCTGTGAGAGGTGTGATGTTGATCTTTAATGTTGTCGTTTCGTGGTGATTTGCGTGCTATCTCACCTGTGCGAGCTGTTAGAGCTTGGGTTTATATGATTGTGTACATCTGTGATTGTTTCATGATGTTTTGTGTCTGTGTGCTGGTTATCATTCGGGCCGTTGTAATCGTCGAACGATGCCGTGGTTGTTGTGATTTTAGTATGTGTTGATATGTTATGCCAAATTGGCATCTCTGGTTTGTTGCTTTGTGATGTTACGTCCCATTGTATCTAACATTTGTATATTCGGTATGCCGAGCCGAGATGTTTCAACCGTGGTGTGCCGGGGGCATGCACGTACCAATTGTCCTTCTCGTCAGTAACGCATTTCAAGTGTGGACCCGAGAGACACGGGATCCAGTTTTGCAAGTTGGGTTCCGAGTCTTTCGGGGCACGAACTTCAGTACAGATATCAGGATCGGCTCTAAGAGGCCCATGGGAAATGTTTCCATCTACTGCTTTCGTGTTGTTGCCTTGTTTCCGTTATTGTGAGTTGCGGGGACGACCTTCTTTTATAAGAGGTCGAATGTAATACCCGTACTATTTTTTGGACTTCTGCATTTCCTCTTTCTCAGGTCTATCGACTCACTCGTGTTCGTTGATACTTTCTGAACTTGTTCTGTATTTCAGTTTCATCGTTCGAACGAGCTGTGATCTTGTTTTGGCTGTGACTTTTTCAAGTTCGGTTCGATTCTTGTGAACCTTGTTCAGAAGTAACATCTTTTGGTTCTACTAGTTCTTTTATTCGAAGTGGATCGGATTTTGAACTTCTGTATTTTCAACTCTATCGACTCGTTTATGTTCGTTGACATTTTCTGAGCTTGTCCCGCCCCTTGCTTTTGTTGATCGAACGAGTGTGTTATTGTTTCGGAATAACTCGTTTGTCGTTGTGACTTTTCAATTGCTATTCCCTTTCCTGTGGATCTTATGTGAATGCACATCTTGTTGTTTTCACTGGATCATATATTGTCTCGAGTCGAGATGTGAACCTTGGAGTTGTTGTTTGAATTTTATTGTTCTTCATAATTCGAACATGACTGTTCGATTTTTGTTGTCTCGATCGTTGTGGTTCGATCGTTTGATTGTTCGGTTTTTGTTGATCTCGTTTCGTGATTGTTGCCCTTAAGTTCGGGAAATTAGTCTCGTTTTCGATCTTCCAACCCTGGGGTGGTGGAATTCCGTATTTGTTCATCGATTGGCTCGCGTTTTGATTGATGTACCGCTGGGTTGGTCAATCGTATTGATTTTTATTTGTGGTGTTTTGTGATTGTTCGAATAATCGACTTGATTGTATTATCTGTTTGATGACACTTGTCACTTGTTGGTTTTATTGTCTCTACTGGTGGCGTTGTGTTGGTCGTCGTGGAGCGTGTTTTCACACTGTATATCCCTTTGCGTTGCTTGTAACATTTTGCCGTTGGGCGTAAGTTACACGTTTCTTGTGAATCTCGTTGAGTTTTCCTGGTGGGATATTACATCTCCCTACTTATTTTATGTTTCGGGAGGAAACTTATTTTAAGGAGGGTAGTATGTAATATCTGCAATTTCGATTTCCGGTAATTTCTTTTTTTCGGTGGAAGTCCATTTTGATGACTCGGTCACGACCGTATCGTCATTCTGAGAATGTTTAATTCTGCACTTTTTGTCATTCGAGTTTGTTTCAGTGTCATTTTGTTGAGTTCCGCATTCTTAAGCGGCTTTTCCGCACTTGAGTTCGATTCTTGCGAATCTCATCCGAAACTGTTGTTTCGAGTTTCTCTTAAGTTCATTTAATGTTATTATTCATGTTGCAAGTTTTGGTTTGGTGTTTCGATCGTGTATCGTGTATTTCGGACGTTTTGGGCTGTTTTCGTAATTTCCCAAAGTTTGGGGTAATTACTTCCGTTGTCGAATTTCGAGCCTTCGGGTGGTCGGAATCGTGTGTTCTCTTAGTGCTCGAATTTGTCTTCGCGAGTAGTTCGTAACCGTATCTTCGATTCGTATTCAGGTTCGGGTTTCGGGGTCGTTCGGATCGTCGTTGTGGTTCTGTCGTAATTTTCAGTTTGTGTCGGGATCATTTTGCAACTGGAGGTTGCTGGCCGGACCTGTATGAAACAGAGCTGAAAACGGCGCTGCCGAGCGTCGTGTCTTGCGCCGGGTCGTCCAGGACCAGCAAGTCTGCCGAGACACGGCCGAGAACCCGCGCAAGATTTGCGCCGGGTGATGCGCCGTGTCGGATACGGCCGAGACACACGCGCAGCGTCTTGCGCCGGGTGTTGCGCCGTGTCGGTCAGGGCGCGCACTGACCCGCAACACGGCGGTAAACACGGCGCTGGTTTGGGCCATTTGTTGCGCCGTGTTCTGCACGGGTATAAATATGGCAGAGCAGACGGGTTTACACCCATTTTTCTCATCCCTCTCATTTCCTTCCGCGGCTGGGGCTTGGAGCACGTGATTAGATGTTGTTTATCTATCAATCCACGAAGTTCTTGAGTTTCTAACATCAATCAATCATCCCATAACCTCCTCCGATCTACCGAATCAAGGTTAGTTTTCTTGATAATCTAGTTTTGGGGAAATTGGGGTTTTTGTTGGATTTCGTCTGTTTGAGCCGTAATAACATAGATTATTGAGGGAGTATTGATTATTTAGATGTATTATATCACTTCCCTCGTTATTCCATGGTTGGATCGTATCGATTCGTTTTTTTGGTCGAGTTCTTGATCGACGCCTTGAAGGTATCCGGTAGAATGTCATAGAGGGGTTTTTGGACGTTCTATGATTATCCTTCCTCGTATGATCGTTGATTTATTAATTATATGTTGTTAGGGTCGAGTTCTTGCGAAGAAACCGATTTGAACCCTTATGTTCGTTGTCGTCTTCCTTTTCGATGGCATCGGGCGTTTCGAAGCTTCCCGGTCGAACCGTGTTCTTTGGGGTATTCGGTAACGGTTATTAAGGCAAGTATTTTACTATACGAATTGTGTCTTGTGAATAGGTACGTTGTGTTATGGTTATGATGAATTGATTTATCTTAGCGAATATGCTTCGTATGAATTGATTATTATGAACGATTGACAGTAACGATGATATCTTCACTTAGTTAACATCTTGGAATTGTGTTGGATGTGCAAATCATCTAAGTTTGTGCCGGGCGTGGTTGGTCATTCTTGAGTTGTTGTGATGATTATGATATGTGTGTTGTTTTGGTTTACATACTTGATTATACATTTCGGTGTAATGTGGAATGGCTTGACATTTGATGATTATGAATTGTGTCGTATCGATGTGTGTGTGTTCCAGGTAGGGTCTGATGAGGCCTCTGGAGTTCGGTACATGATGTGTACGAACAAGGTGTGTGATCCAGGTAGGGTCTGATGAGGCCTCTGGAGTTCGGTACATGATGTGTACGAATGATGTTTGTGGCCGGGTAGGGTCCGTCGAGGCCTCCGGAGTTCGGTACATGATGTGTACGAAAAGTGTGTGTGGTCCGGGTAAGGTCCGTCGTGGCCTCCGGAGTTCGGTACATGACGTGTACGAACAATGATCGTATAACAGTGATTGTTTGGTTAACATTTTAAATATGGGTCTCGGACTCATAATGATATCTTATCTAGCGTGTTTTGAAACGAGAATCGGGCTAAGGCCCTAATGTTTACGAAAAGATTTGGTAAATTGGGACTCGAGGTCCAAAAGAATTTCTGCTTTAAAAACCCCCGAGATGATGCGTTCCCTTTTCAAATATCTCTTGCTTGAGTTCGAAATTCTAAAACTTCTCGGGAACATTTTGATAATTGATTTCCGTATTAAATTCGTAGTTGCTATTTACTTGTTGCATTTCGTATCGTTTTATATTTGCACTAGTAAAACAGTGGAGTTTTACTAACCCCCGAGATGTCTGTTTTGCGTTCAGGTACATGCAGGTTCAGGGGAGCAGTCACAGGATTGGCACAAGAGGATGACGAGCTACGATACTAATCAAGAGTCGAGAGTTGGTAGAGTTTGGTTGTATCCCAAGAAGTTTCGAACTTCATTCGCATTACTCAGTACTTTTCAATCATTGACTGCCTCAACTTT
The DNA here is from genome assembly GCA_033398695.1 of Orobanche coerulescens. Taxonomy (NCBI): domain Eukaryota; kingdom Viridiplantae; phylum Streptophyta; class Magnoliopsida; order Lamiales; family Orobanchaceae; genus Orobanche; species Orobanche coerulescens. The sequence goes on along the minus strand of CM065818.1, from coordinate 78,116,931 downwards.
AATCGGGTCAACCTCAATTCCATTGGAAGTGACCACATGACCCAAAAATGCAACTCGGTTAAGCCAGAATTCGCACTTGTTGAATTTCGCATACAACTTCTCCTTGCGCAGTATTCCCAATACTGTTCTAAGATGCTGCTCATGTTCAACCTTGGTCTTTGAATAAACAAGTATGTCATCTATGAACACAATGACAAACTTATCCAAATAAGGTTGAAATACACGGTTAATGAGGTCCATGAATACTTTCGGCGCATTAGTCAAACCAAATGGCATCACTATAAATTCATAGTGTCCATAATGAGTTCGAAATGCAGTCTTCGGGATATCATCACTCTTAATCCTCAGCTGGTGATATCTGGATCTCAAATCTATGTTCGAAAATCCTCCCGACCCTCCAAGTTGATCGAATAGGTCCTCTATTCTAGGAAGTAGATATTTATTCTTTATCGTGAGTCGATTAAGTTCACGATAGTCAATGCACATCCTCAAACTTCCGTCCTTTTTCTTCACGAATAGCACTGGCGCAACCCATGGCGAAACACTCGGTCGGATAAATCCAGAGTCGAGCAGTTCCTGGAGTTGTACTTTCAGCTCTTGCAATTCCTTAGGCGCCATCCTATAGGGAGCCTTCGATATTGGTGCCGCTCCTGGCACTAAATCAATCGAGAACTCAACTTGACGATTCGGTGGAATTCCGGCAAGTCTTCGGGAAAGACATCTGGATACTCCTTCACGATAGGTACATTAGCCACCGTCTTCTCTGAAGTTGTTTTCCCCATCACGTTCACCAAGAATCCTTGGCAAATACGCTTCTTCAACATCTTCACTACTTTCATGGCTGAAATCACCTTCGGGGTACTAGAGGGTCTTACTCCCTCGCATACAGTCTTGACAACAACAGAAGGGCAAAATGTTACCCTCCTTTCGGAGCATTCAACTATAGCTCTATGCTTGTCCAACCAATCCATACCCAAAATGACATCAAAATCGATAAGTTCCACTATGTGCAAGTTGGCTAAGAAGCTATGATCATTAATATCTATCTTCACGTTGATATTTATCGAGTCTACACGCACTACTCCCATCATCACTACTAATAATCTATACAATGGGAATAGGGGGTCGTGGCTTAATCCACGAAATGACTTCGTCTTCAGACTCGACATCCGCCATCATCACATCCTTCATATTTTCGGCGAGATTCACCCTTGAGCTTTCATCAAGAATTTCTTCCGGATCTTCTTTTGGATCTTCTTCTGGATCTTCTTCAGGATCCTCCTCTGAGTCTTCCTCGTCCGTCGAGTCGGTATCCCAATTTGCAGTTGGAATCTCCTCTCAAGCATACAAATCCAGTAGGCGTCCAGCGACGAATTGGAAATTATCCGTGGCCTCTCGCTCTTCTAGGGATATCTTGATGGTATTTTTCCAAAGCCGGAAGATGCAGCAACTCCAGTCTTCAGATAACTTCTCCATCAGGTGCTCTAGCTGTCGCGTGACGGAACCTTGTTTCCCAGATTGCAGCCACTTACTCAGCCTATTAATGACATAGTGTGGTGCATTTTCTGGCAAACTAGGATCGTCCCACCAGTCTTTGCGTGCTAGAAGACGCGAGTCAAAAGTAGTTGGGGCCTTCTTACGTGGAGTCATTCTAGGTTTGACCATTCTAACAGTTCGTACATACATAAATAATTATATAAGTAAAATGAAATGACATATGCATGATTAATGACTAAAATTCGGTACCTCAGGCGGGGTGACGAAGTGTCGAAGCTGAGAGCATATGATACTTTTACATTTTAGCGAGTCTACAGAAAGGTAAAACCCGCTCTGATACCACTATGTAATGCCCCGACAGTCTAGGGTAAATAATGGGGAAAATAAATAAAAAGTAAATTTTGAGAAAAATAATTTTCTTGAGAATATAAAAATTCTCGCCTACAAAGTCGAGTCGCTACAAAGACATAAAAATAAATACCTTTAAATAAGGTAACATTTCATCATAAATACAAGGTAAAAAAATTTGCGGCGGAAGAAAATAAATCATAATTTAATATTTCTAGTCAAAGTTTCCCCAAAAGTTTCAAAATAGTTGACATAAAGAAACATCATATAATTATTCCACTTTCGTATGCCCTCTCGTCTCGCTCCTTCATCCATCCGGATCGATTCAACCTGCAGGATCAATAATGGTGGGGTGAGCTTCCTTCAGCTCGTGGAAATCACACTGATCATAGTAATATACAATCTCATGGAAAGCATAACATGTATAATCTATCACATTTTTCCTCAACGTAATTGCATACTGACAATATTACGTATAGCATGAATCGAGCACGCATACATGAATATTGAGGTTGCGCAAGTGCCCCCGCAACAACATATATCTTAAGTTAGCCTCCTACACGAAAACAGGTTAGCCTGAATTACAACGTGCATATAAATTTTAAACATGAATAGAAGATCACATACACATTCCAATTAAAGCAATTAAAGTGATAGTGACAATTTCCACCTGAATAAATGATAATGATGTCATTTGAAATGAATGTCTTTCATTCATGATCACAGTAAATCCTTGACAAAGACTACATATAATAATAATAATAATAATAATAATAATTAAAATCCTTACAATTTATTATTTATATAATAAATGAAAGAATACGAATATCACTATATAATAACTGAAAATAAATTATAATTGCTAATTAATATTAACTGAAGAGTTAACATTATTAATGACTGAAATTAAAATGTTTATGCCATAATTCGGATTAATTATTACTATTAATTTGGAAGTCAATATTTTGAATGTCTCGGTCAAAATTAGGATTAAATTGAAGTTTGAAAGTTGACTGGGATCAAATTGTAGGAGTTGAAAAGCTGACTCGATTAGAATCGAATTAACTAAAACTGTCTGGGGCGGAATTGAAAATTTCTAAAAATTTGAAGGACTAAAGTGCAGAACCCTAAAATTTCGGGGATACAAATACCCCTAACCTAATCGGCAGCCGACTCATTCTTCTTCTTCAGCTACACCCCGTCTCTCTCTCTCTCTCTCTCCAAACTCTCCCTGAACAAATCGCCCGGAAGGAATAACACCCACACTGTCCGCCACACAATTTCACACACCACAAAAATCAGAGAACTCATACACACACACACACAGAATCGCACCGAAAACGGCGGAAGAACCCACACTGATTCACGGCGAAGATGAAAAGCAAAGGGAAGTCGGCGACGGTGGTTCTGGGCTGGAAAATGGCGAGCGGCGCTTGAACCCACAGCGGGTCGCAGTACGGTGCAAGTCCGGCGGTGATGTCGGTCAGGTATGGGTTTGGGTTTAAAGGTTTCGGGCTCGTTGATTTGGTTTGAGAAAATGTTTTTGGTCGAGTTTTGAATTTTCTGGAGTTCATTGGTGGAAAATTCACAAGGTTTTGAGGTTGGTTTAATTTCTGGGTTGAGGTTCGATTTTGGTTGATGATTTCGGTCAGGCAACATTTTGTGATTTAGAATTTGAATCTAGTTTGGGTATGAAATTAATAATAGCTTGAATGCGATTCTTGATGCTGAAGATTGGGTTCCTGTTGAAAGTTTGCATTGATGTTCTCCCGAGAATTAAGATGACTGATTTGATTTACTTGTTTATGTTTGGGTTTACAGTGTTTTAGATGAAAACATATGGAATAATAATCGACTATAATTTGCAGAATGAGGATAAAATCGGATCTGGAATTTCTTACCCGTTGCTGCAGAGAGAGGAAAGGGATTTATTCAATTTGAATTGTTGCTACTCGAGCCTTCTGCTAGGATTAGAAGAACGGCAGGGGATAGTTGATTCTGGAGAGCTGGTGCTATAAAGAGAGTTGATTGGTGTGAATTCTTTTTTTGGATGATGAATACCGATTAAAACAGATTATAGATGATGTATTTTTTTTTTGGCTGAACGATGAGAATGACGGCTTGAAAGTGTATTCTGTATTGTGTATTTGTACTGCAGCGACAGTATATTTATACTGTCTGGATTAGGGTTAGGGTTTAAGTTTTGGGCTTGTATAAATTTTCTGGGTCAGCACAATTTATTGGGCCAATGGTAAAAATAATGATAATAATGCTAATAATAATAATAAAAATAATAATGATAAAATTAATAATAGCAGTAGGAATATTAATAACGTCGATAATAATAATAATATCGAGAGTAATATAAATGATGATATAGAAATAATGAAGATAAAAATATTAATACTATTAATGTTAATATGGTTCCTATTATAAATATTATTAATAATAATAATAATAATAATACTTTCAATTATCATACAAAAAAAATGATTAATATTAAATGTTCTGAAAGAAATTGACTCAGGTTTAGAACATATGAGATATCATGAAAATGTCTGATTTTATTAAATGATATTACATGAAGTTGACTTGTACATGTAGTGAAAGTAATTGTACAACAATTATTCACTCGGTAATAAAATGAGATTAAATGAAATAAAATACATTATTAATATTATTACTAGTAAATGACTACTAGAATGTAACTGACAAAAATGACTTGCAGAACTTTGATACGAAATAAATGTTCATGATTCTTTAAATTGAATTAAATAACATGAAATGCATTATAATATTATTATAAAATAATAATATTGCATTAAAAAATGGCGGGTATTTATATCAACGTAAATAATATGCAAACTTTGTGCACATTATGCCTACTACTCATTGGAGGCTAGGACGTAATTAATATGCAAACTTTGAGCATATAAACATTTGGTAAGAAACAAGCATATATACAAGTAACATCATGCATTAAATAAAACAAGCGTAAAATTCCCACCTCGAATTACGATGATGATCCTTGAAAAACCGGGATGCAAATGCAGTTCATGTCCTAGGCTCCAAGTCCTCGTCTCCTAAAATAACATTTAGATTTTAATATTAATATAGCATCCAAAATAAATTAATATAAATTATTGAGTTTATCATTTAAATCTCTCGTACAAGGGATCTGATTTTAAATATTAAATACTGGCTAGGATCAATTAAAAGGATTAGAAATTGACTCGGGTTAATCGGAAGAAACTAAAAATTAAAGGCTGAAATTGAAATACACTGAAAGGTTGATTTGAGGTCAAATGGAATGGTCTGGAACTTAAGGACTCAATTGAAAAACTCAAAAAAGGAGGGCCGGGTATAAAAACCCCCGCCCTAATTGATCGGCCGACATAACCATTCTCTCCAACTCTCCCGATCTCTCCCTCTCCCTCTGTTCTCTCTCTCTCTCTCTCTACTGAACCCAAGAAAATCGCCCCCTTTCCCCTTTCTATTATGCCAAAAAAAAATATCAATACTCCTAGACACACACATACGCAGAAGAAGGAACACACCGACCGCAATGTAAACATTTAAACTCATGCACAAACACAAAATCGCACCAACATCGGTGCAAACGGGAACGGCGGCGGTGGTGGTTTGACAGTGGGGTGGTTCGGCAGTAGGACTGAGAAATTTGAGTCGGAGGGATTTAATTCCGGGTTCTGAAAGGTTAGGGTTATGGGTTGAGAGTTACTGATTTTGATATTCAAATCGGATTCTCTCTCTTTTTTTTTATTTCTGAATGAATTCGCCGACGGGTCTTGACCGAACAGCTTCTGGTTCAGTTTTCCGGCGACTCCTGACGAGGTTGGCCAGAGCGGCGGCGTTTGGTCGGATTTGTTTCCTGAAAATCGGGACTGGATTTGGGGTCTGGATTCTGAATTTGGGATTCAAGTACTGGGCTACGATCATTTGGGATACCGCAGGTCCAGTTGATTGTAGTATTTTTGTGATTAAATGTTTTTTTTTTTTGCAGGTTTGTAGTTAAAAAGATTAGATTTGTAGTATTAAATTTCTTGCTAAACTGGTTGTGCAATTTGAAACAGAAACTTGGAAAGATCGCAAGATGGAAGTAGATTCAGATTACCTCTAGTTACACAAGGAGTTCAGAGGATGATTTGCAACTGAGATCTTTCTGCTTCCTGAAACCGATGCCTTCGCAGAAACCGAATTTTGTTGGGAGAAGAGAATTTCACAATTGTCTTGAGAGCTGCTGATGTTGGAGGAATTCTAGAAGAAGAATTTTTTTTATAAGGTTTATGCCGATGCTGTTTTGCTGGGAGTATGGTGTATTCTAGGGTCTGTATGAGTATAGCATACAATATTTATACTGTAGAGGTAGGTTTAGTAGTAGAGTTTTGCTTTGTGTAGAGTTCCTTTTGGACGTGATAACGTTAATGATATATTAATTATATAATTATTATTTTAAATCTTTAATTAACCAGTTTACTAATTTAAAGTCGAATCAATTAAATTGCCTTAATTAATCTTTATCAATAATCTATTAATTTATGACATTATGTAATATCCGTAATTTCGAATTTCGGTAATTTTATTTTTTCCCGCGGAGGCCCGTTTCGACGACTCGCCTGAGACTGTTTCATCATTCTGAGAATGATCAATTCTGCACTTTTTGCCATCCGAGTTCGTTTCGGTATTGTTTTGTTGAGTTTCGTGTTTCTTAACGACTTTTCCGCACTCGAGTTCGATTCTTGTGAATCTCGTTCGAAATTACTGTTTCGAGTTTCCCGTAAGTCCGTTTAACTTTGTTAGATGTGTTGTGAACTTCGGTTTGGTTATTCGATCACGTATCGTGATTTTCGGACGTTTTCGGCCATTTTCGTAATTTCCCAAAGTTTGGGGTAATTACCTTCCGTTGTCGAATTTCGAGCCTTCGGGTGGTCGGAATCGTGTGTTCTCTTAGTACTCGAATTCATATTTGCGAGTACTTCATAACCGAATCTCCAATTCGTATTCAGGCTCGGATTTCGGGGTCGTTCGGATCGTCGTTGTGGTTCGGTCGAAATTTTCGGTTTGTGTCTGGAGGTGGTGTTGCCCAAAATATTTATCCGAAGATTAATACTGCTGGAAGACGGACAACAAACAACAATTTGCGGGAGCACTTCCGAGAGAAAATGAATAAACACTAGATTTGCCGGGTTTGTTAGGCCCAGGCTTGAATGCTCTCGCGAGATGTTATTAATACAAATATTCGTGGATACAAGTATTAATGTGAGAAATCTAGATACAATGAGTGTAAAAAGACTGTTAATCCGGCTCTTGAGCGAAGCTCGGTGTTCTTCGTCCCTGCCGATCGTCTGCTCGATGAGAGAGGCCGGGAGAAGTAAGTACCTAAAGATAGCTGTTGCCAAGAGTTGGAGATAGCCAAGTGCTGCGTGGGAATGCAGAGAATGCTTGTTCAGTCAGGAAAAATCCGAGAGAAGTCCAAGTGCAGGGAGCCGTGTATATATAGAGGCAGCCGAGTCTTGTCTTCAGGCGGGCGATCGCCTTCCGGCCATTATAATAATAGGGCGATCGTCTGCCGGCCCATATTATAATGGGGCGATCACACGGGCTGTCGGCCTAAAGTCCAAGGTAGATGCTTTGGCGATGCCTAAAGTCAGCTACTGGTAGGCATCCAGCTGGACGGTCCAATGAGGAGCCAGCACGCGTCCGGAGTCACTGTCACATGCGGCCCTACTGACAACTTTCGGCGGGCCTGTCGGCTGGTGGACGGATGCTGACAGGCTGTGGTCAACGATCTGTGATATGCGGATCTTGTCTCGGCTCTTGCACGTGGGCTTAGTCCTGAGGCTCGGCATTTGCCGACTGGACGTCTATCGGCATGATGCGGTCGTCTCTAGCTGGTCACTGAGGGTCGTCGGCGGCCAGTCGCTGAGGGTCGGCATCGGTCGGTCACCAAGGGTCGGTCGGCAGGTGCCGAGGGATGGTCGTCCGCTTGTCGGTCGCCAGGAGTCGATCGCCGAGTACCGAGAGACGATCGTATTTGATGTCGATCGCTCGACACCGGGACTTGTCCTGGGACCTTCGGTTGGCCGATACATCTTGTCTGCGGGTCTAAGGCTAGGCCGCCTGGTCGCTGGTCGGCAGTTCTGCCTCGGCTGCTCGGCAGTGGCTAGGTCGCTCGATCTCCTAGGCGACCGCCGGTCGGAGAGTATAATTCTCGACACAACAATTGCCCCCCAGCTTGCTCTTATGTTGAAGACATGGGGCGAGGTGGTTCTTGCTGGCGATCGTGTAAGATGAAGACGGGCGATCCGTTGAGCTGACTTAGGATTCGGACTTGGGCTATCATGGTCGATTGGCTAGCTATCTATCGGTCTTGTACCTGCAAAAAACAACATTGGCCGACCCCCCTCGGAAACTTGATGGTTTCGCTTGTTTGAGGAATCGTGCACAGTCGCGGAATTCGATGGACCGACTCCATGACCGTGTCTTGGTGCGCGAAGGCATTGAGTGTCTCGTGACTCACTTTATTATGAGGGTCCTCTGTTAGGCTGCGCCTCGCCTCGTATTTAAACGAAGGGCGTGCGGTCTCGGTCTAGAGGAGTCCTTGCGCGGGGCAGCGTCGGATGAATCAACTCCACGCGCCGCGGCTTGTTTAGCTCTGCTTCCACCTCGGCCCGCCATGGGGATGACGAACCTCGACGGTGTACGTTGAGATGGGGGTAGTGGCATGTGTCCACTGATTAATTTTGGAGGGCCCTCAGACTACGCCGGCCTCGTATTTAAACGAAGGGCGGGCGATCTCGGCCGAAAGGGACCTTGCATGGCCGAAGTAGCCGGTTCCATCGGCTACCAGGACCATGGCTTTATGATGTGCGGTGGAGGCGATCGCGAGCCTTAGTCCCTCATGTTAAATGGTGGACTGTAGATGGCGAGCGAGTCCTCCGGCTCTGTTGGTGTAGCTTGATGATAGCGATCGGGCTGGAAGACCGGAGATCGTCGCTCGGGTGCCGATCGCGTTCCTAGGCTAAGAAGAAGCCTTTGCCTAGCAAGAAAGTCTGCGGCTTTAGCTCGGAAGACCGCGTAGGTCGTGGGCTGGTCCTTCGTAAGATGCCTGAACATAGGCGAAAGACCATGGAATCCTTCTAGGACCACGTGGAGGGCGATCTCATCGCTTACGGGCTCGCCGTTGAGGATGATCTCGTCTACCCGGTCGATGTAGTCCGAGTCGGACTCTTCTTTCCCTTGCATGATTCGCAACATGTGATGGGGACCTTCTGGTCGAGCGACCTTGGCGGCGAAGTACTTTGTGAAGACGTTCGCCAGTTCGTTAAAGGAGCCAATGGACCGAGGTGGCAATGAGGTGTACCACCGGTGGGCGAGGTCGTCCAGCGTCATAGGGAACATTCGGCACCTGGTCGCGTCTGATGCCCCACACCCGGTCATGTAGATGTTGAACTTGCTCAGGTGTGTTTGGGGGTCCGATCGCCCCTCGTACAAGGGTGTTTGAGGAGGAGCGATCTTGTGATGCACAGGGGCGAGCTCGATGTCGATCGCGAGCGGCTCACTTGGCTCGGCGATCGCCTTCATGGCGCCTGCCCTAGATTGCAGGAGCGCCTTCATGTCGTCGAGCTGACGTTGCATCGCAGCCATCGCCGTGGCTCGGTTGCTCGCTGATCGGCTTTGGGAGCGGGATCCGAGGCGATCGTGTACCGATCTCCGGACTCCGCTGCTGCCGACCTTGGCTATTTGGCGAGGGGGAGCCAGACGGCTGGGCTGCCTTCTGGGAGTCGGGTAGGCCGAGCTCCTGGTGACGGACTCAAACTCCGTCGTCTCGTAGCTGGGGCCGGACTGCCCCGGTCGCCAAGACGGGTCACTGCCCAGGCGATCGAAAACATAGGTGCCCCGGCTGGCGAGCGCCTCTTCTTGCGGACGAGAGCCTCCCGGCGATCGCTCGGCCAGTAACGCCTTGAGCTTCCGCTTGGACTTCCGGCGGATGGACGAAGGGGTGATAGCGGGAGGCGCGTTGAGAGCGCTCCGTCGCTCCTGAAGGACGGCTATGGCCTCTTCGATCTGTTCATTAGTTCGGAACTGATCGAGCGAGAGGCTTGGGCCGCCGTCCAGGGGCGGGATCGAGCGTCTCTGACCGCGGTGGCTACCTTCCACCATCGGCTGTGGCTCGGACTGGGACGGAACGAGGCGTCTGGCCGGCTGGTCAGCGGCTTTCTTCGACGCGGAGGCGGAAGACATGATTTCTGAAAGATTTCTTTGAAGCGCAGTGAGTGTCACTTCAAGTATATGCCCCGAGAACAGTGAGTGTTCTTCGAGACGGTAGGAATAAAAATTTGAGGGTTATATCCCCTTTCTCTAGCGCCAATTGTTGTTGCCCAAAATATTTATCCGAAGATTAATACTGCTGGAAGACGGACAACAAACAACAATTTGTGGGAGCACTTCCGAGAGAAAATGAATAAACACTAGATTTACCGGGTTTGTTAGGCCCGGGCTTGAATGCTCTCGCGAGATGTTATTAATACAAATATTCGTGGATACAAGTATTAATGTGAGAAATCTAGATACAATGAGTGTAAAAAGACTCTGTTAATCCGGCTCTTGAGTGAAGCTCGGTGTTCTTCGTCCCTGCCGATCGTCTGCTCGATGAGAGAGGCCGGGAGAAGTAAGTACCGAAAGATAGCTGTTGCCAAGAGTTGGAGATAGCCAAGTGCTGTGATAAATCTCGTAGGAATGCAGAGAATGCTTGTTCAGTCAGGAAAAATCCGAGAGAAGTCCAAGTGCAGGGAGCCGTGTATATATAGAGGCAGCCGAGTCTTGTCTTCAGGCGGGCGATCGCCTTCCGGCCATTATAATAATAGGGCGATCGTTTGCTGGCCCATATTATAATGGGGCGATCACACAGGCTGTCGGCCTAAAGTCCAAGGTAGATGCTGGCAGTCTGCCTAAAGTCCAAAGTGTAACACCCCAAACTAGGCGGATATTACAGTGCCGTGAATCCCCGACTGGGACCCACCAGGCGAATGAAAAGGATGAATTACACAAGATAAATGTAGTACCGAACCACATTACAACAGTAATTACTCCGATGAGGAGTTTAATTACAACACACCAGGACAATACCGAATACTAGTGTATTTTATATGAAGATAAAATACACAACACTGAATGAAACGGAGTATCAAAATGAAAATCATGCGGAAAATAAAGGACAATAACATGAATAATCGAAAGATCGGGGCCCCTACTAGTATCACTAGGACTCCTCGACATCAACATGCTATTCCGTGCGTTTGCCTTGCCATGACACGAAAAACAAAATCCCCAAACGGTCGCCAAAGAACAACAATCCTCAAGGGTTGAAAATACACAAACATGATTTATCCGAAGTTATGAAATATCCTTAGTTATGAATTACGTGAAGAAGAGTATCATAGTACGCCCGTAATGTTACGTGCGAGTGTACAACATCCGTCCGTGTACCTAATTAGTCTCACGGTGTAACGCTTTCCGTGTGCGGTCTAATGTATTGGTGAACCCAATACAATAACCATCGTGTGCCCGACTAAAAATTCCACACCACGCCCGGCCACGCAATATGAACCCGGAAGGTCATATGAGCGAGAATGACCGTAATGAATATCAATGAATAAATAATAATCGACAAAGTCAAGAATGACTCACCGAGATGAGAGTAATAATGAAATGAATGAAAGCTTAACGAAAAGATTGGAACCGCTGTTCCTTATGGTCAAGTGATTAATTGACAATAACAAGTTTTAATATGATTAATATAATGATGAATGAGTTATGATTATGAATGATCAACAACAAAAGGTATGAATATCCTTTTAACCGAGTAAGAATTAACTTACACAACACCGGTGAAGAAATCCGTCCACGAACAACGCCCTAAATGAAGTGTCGGTCGCACGAACAACCTTAATTCAATACAATTACCGACAATCCGATCAATATACGAATTAAACACGAATATAACGAACTCAAAACGTCGATACGATTAAACTAAGTTCATTGGGGCATTATATCGAATACGTTGTATCCAAACTCCGATTGTTTACAATCAAACCTCGATATCCCAATATCAAAATCCCCAAGAAGTGTTTCAAACCATCAAAACATCTCCAATACGATCAATAATAAGTTATGAATATCCCAAAATGTGATTATAACAACAATTAGTCGTAAATCCCCTTTTCCTAGTCGTTTTTCAAGGTGTTCTTGAATAATCCCTGAATAATCCAATGTATCCTTATACAATCTGTTAATCATTTACATATCCCTTGATATATCATGATTATAACGTCAAAACATCCTATTTCAACACAAAATCGAAGTCCAAAGTGTTGAAGGAATTACCTCTTGATGATCCAAGTGCTTTAATCCAAGAATACGCGTTAGATTGATTATCCGGCTTCACGATCGAAAGGAGATGAAGAAAATCAAACACCCAAATGATTTGTGAAGGAAAAACCCTCCCTCAAGCCTTATCTCTCGGTTGAAGGTGAAGAAAATGCGTAAAAATGGTGAAATCTTTGAAAAAATGAATTTATAGGGGTTGACTACCTGCCGGACACGCGGCCGTGCGATCGGCACGGTCGTGTCGCCTGATTGGCCGGCAGTGGCCGACAGGACTCGACCGTGTCCGGATCGACACGGTCGCGGCGAGGGCCTTCCGATAGCGACCGCCCGGCGACTTCGGCATGACTCGGCCGTGTCACGGGACACGGTCGGGCGTGTCAGCGATCGTTCGAGCTTATCCGGAAGAAATGCAGCACGGGCCGTGTCGGACGACACGGTCGAGCTCGGGTCGCGAAAACTGCATTTCCGGACGAGTACGGCACGGGCCGTGTCGGACGACACGGCCAGTTCGGTCGGCGGTGATCGCCAAAAATCAAACGACCATAACTCTCGTCCGATCTCCGATTGACTCACCGCTTGAACCATTGGAAAGCTAATTCGATGCTCTATAATATTGCAAGATTTAGAATTTTGGAGTTACCAAAAATTAATGGTGATTTAACAAAGTCGAACTCATATGAGGAAAGTTGAAACGATAAACAATAACGATACTCAACTCGAAGTTTTTACGAGCGGTGAACACGGTGAATGAACATGATTGATGAATGATTATAATTGAGTGAAAATACACCGAGTGACAATTACGATCGATAATTACCGAATGAAAATGAATGAATTACAACCGGTATTACATACTCCCCCTTAAAAGAGTTTCGTCCCCGAAACTAAGGGTCAAACAACTCGGGATAACCCCCCCCGCATAATCTCCTCGGTTTCCCAAGTGGCCTCTTCGACTCCATGTCTGGACCACTGAATCTTGACCAAAGGAATCGACTTATTTCTCAACTGTTTGATTCGCCGCTCTAATACTCGTACAGGACGCTCCTCGTACGAATGATCATCTGCGATCCCGATTTCGTCGAATTGAAGTATGTGTCTTGGGTCGGCAACATACTTTCGCAACTGAGAGACATGAAACACATTATGAATTCGGCTCAAAGCCGGAGGTAAAGCCAATCGATAAGCTAACTCGCCTACTCGATCCAAAATTTCAAATGGTCCAATGAATCTCGAACTCAACTTCCCCCGTTTTCCGAAACGGGAAAAATACCTCGACTCGGGGATATCTTGACCAAAACATGGTCACCCGTCTCGAACTCTAGTGGTCGACGATGATTATCCGCATACGATTTCTGTCGACTCTGAGCTGTCAACATACGACTCTTGATCAAAGCTACCTTCTCCCGGACGGCTATAAGCATATCGGGCTCGGTGCCGATTGATTCTAACAAGTCATCCTAACACAAAGGAGATCGACAAAGACGACCGTACAAGGCCTCGTAAGGTGCCATCTTAATGGAGGCATGCCAACTATACTGTACGTGGACTTAAACAACCGTAATTGGGCTTCCCCATCGTCTACTAATCGAGGACGCATGCCCTCAACATGTCCTCTCTTTATGCGAATAGTCCTCTCTGATTGTCCGTCGGACCGAGGATGAAAAGCGATCGAGATTAAGTGAGTTCCCATAGCACGATGAATCGATTTCCAAAAATGAGACACAAATCGTCGTCACGATCGGAAACGATACTCTTAGGAGTACCGTGCGATCTTAATATCTCCTTGATGAACAAGGGCGATCTCTTGGGACTCCACAAATCCTTGATCTCAAGGAAATGAGTTGATTTAGTTAAGCGGTCCGCGATCACTCGAGATCATATTTATGCCACGATGACTCGTCGGCAATCCGTGATGAATTCCATAGAAATGTCTTCCCACTTCCATTACGAAATAGGGAGCGGTATCGGCATACTCGCGGTCCGAGGCTCCATCTTGACTTGTTGTGAGTTAAGCATCTCGAAACAAATTCTGCGACTTCTCGCTTCATATTACTCCACCGGTAATTTTGTTTCAAGTCCTTGTACATCTTCTTTGGACCCCGGATGAACAGAATAAGGGATAGCATGAGCTCCTCACAAAATAGAGTTTTTCAACTCGACATTCACCGACGCGTAACCGGTTCTTAAACCTCAAAAGTCCATCCTCGTGGACCACGAATCCGAGGCTTTCCCCGAGCCACATCTTCACGAATGCGCAACAATGCTGGTCGAACCACGATTCTCCCGATTGCATCCTCGGAGATGATGAAATCTCTAACATACAAAGTTGTCCCCGAACTCGCCGAAGCCGGACCTCGATCTCGGGTCCGAGGAATTCTGTTGAAGCTCCTTCGAATCGTTAAACGAGCAAGCATCTGCTCCCGAACGGACTTACGACTCAAGGCGTCGGCGACAACGTTCGCCTTGCCCGGTGGTAAAGGATCTCGATATCAAAATCTTTGATTAGTTCCAACCACCGTCCCTGCCGCATATTTAACTCCTTGTGAGTAAATATATACTTCAACTCTTGTGATTGGTGAAGACCGACAAGTGATTCCATAAAGGTAACGACGCCAAAATTCCAACGCGAAAACCACGGTTGCTAGCTACGGTCGTGGGTTGGATAATTAATCGCCTAATCCGGGAAACTTGGATTTACTTAACACCTTTCGGAGGTTGCCAACCTCGGATGGCCTCCGTCTTCGAGGGTCGACACGGTCTCGACAGTGAAATTACATGCCCGAGAAAATCACTTGGACATCCGTAACTCACAATTGGAAAGCTTACCATGAAGTTGCTCGCGTCTCAACACGTCGAGAACCCGATGAAGATGTACCTCGTTTTCCTCTCGATCACGAGAATAAGCCAAAATGTCATCGATGAAGACAACAACAAAATGATCAAAAAGTCGATGAAAACCCGATTCATTAACTCCATGAATACCGCAGTGCAATAGTTAGCCCGAACGGCTTAACTACGAACTCATAATGACCATAGCGTATGCAACGCTGTCCTCGCGATATCCGACTCTCGAATCCATGGCTGGTGATATCCAGATCTTAAGTCGCTCATGGAACATACCCAAACTCCCTGAAGTTGATCTTAAAGATCATCAATACGAGATAAAGGGTACTACTCTTGATCATCACCCTGTTCAACTCCTAGTAATTAATACACACACGTGACGAGCCATCCTTCTCCTTGACAGATCACACCGGTGTTCCTCACGGGACGCAATCGGTCGGGATAACCTTCCTCGAACCATTCCTCAAGTTGAATCTTCAACTCCTGCATTCAGTCGGGCCATCCGATACGGTGCCTTCGATAAAGGGAACGTCTGGCTCCAACTCACTCGAATTCCCTTACTCTATGTGAAGGCAACCAGATAACTCGTCTGAATTACATCGTCAATCGATGACAATGATACCACGAATGATTGAACATTTCGATTGCCTACAATGGTCAATCGATAAAAAGAGATACCAATAATGATTGGACAACTCGATTGCCTTAGAAAGGCCAATCGATGAAGATGATATAAGGAATGATTGAATGACTCGATTGTCCTAGAAAGGCCAATCGATGAGAATGATACAAAGAATGATTGAATAACTCGATTGCCTTATAAAGGCCAATCGATGAAAATGACGCAATGAATGATTGAATAACTCGATTGTCTTAGAAAGGACAATCGATGAAAATGAAACAATGAATGATTGAATGACTCGATTGCCTTAGAAAGGCCAATCGATGAAAATGAAACAATTAATGATTGAATAGTTCGACCGTGGAATTTCTCGCTTCGCCATAATAGAAATTCTCTTTGGAACAACGGGATTACTTCCTGAAGCACACATTCGACAACCAACGACGGAAGATAGCGACCAAACGCTAACAAACACCGAGGATAGTATCAAGACGGTTAAACCACTAATACCGAAAATTACATCGTCCTAAGATAAGTTCACCACGATTAGATCCAACAACCAATCGCGGTCATTAAACTTAATTCGGTATGATTCGAAAATTCTTCCATCGTCAGTAGACCGATGGTATGAGGTCCACAAGCAATAGGACTATCCCGAAATAAGTTTATTCAAGCATGATCCGAAAATGAATGAATGCGGTGTACGGATCAAAAGGTACACACAAGTTGAAATAAAATCATGAGTATACCCGAGATCCTTCGGTCACCGAATCGTCGATCCTCCTCATCATATGAACTCAGGACTTGCGGTCCCGAACCGGACGCTCCGTCGATAAATACGAGCTCCAACTCTATTTGCTTCCATTGTCTTAAAGCAGCGATGACAAAGCGATCGATTAAACGCCGGTTGCTTCGGGCTGAGATACCGCCGAGCGACTTGGAGTCCTTTCGGCAAAACGGGCCTTATGCCCAAGAATTCCACGATTATGGCACGTGATGATCCGCTTGGACATTTGGTGCTGAAATGACCGGTTCTTCACGGTTGAAACAGTGGCGGCGAATCGGCCGCCGAGACCGAGATCCCGCACAACTATACACCGTAGGAGGTCGCTCGAAACGATAGGACTCACACGAGGCTTCTTGAAGGTTGGTGACCGCCTTCGGATTGATTACGCTTCGTTGATTTCCTGCCGACAAATGAAGGTTGTTGTTCAAAGACTCTCCTTAGCGGTGGTTCATACGGAGAGTTCTCTCGATTAATCCGGCCCAGTGGCGCAATGATGTTTGAGCAATCGCACATGGGTCATCATCGCCGCATTAAAGTGAGTGGATCAACCCGAACATCTTCTGATTGAGCCGAGTCCTGGCACGATTTCCCGACAGCGAGTGATTATTCCTCGGGTTTCGGCCCGCACCACGGCCTCTTCCCGTGCATCCCCTGACAGCTCTCTCCATACTGAAGTAGGAAGGTCGCATAATGATTATATTACCCGCATGATTATCACGTTATGATTACGTCATGAGATGATGAAAACGAGTATACATGCTCTAACTTAGTGATTATATGAATGATTGACTGAAGTGACATGAATATCTGATGAAATTCTTGGAATGATTATTTTGAGTGAATTAACAAGATTTATAATATGATCATCTAGATCGGCAACTGAGTAATGAAATGAATTAAGTGATTAATGAATTAACATGGTCGTCCTGATCATTAACTGAGTAATGAAATGAATTAAGTGATTAATGAGTTAACATGATCGTCTTAATCATAATAAATGATGATGTTGAGGATTGTTAAATGATGAATGATGAATGAATGACGATTGCGAAATTATATCATGGCGTTAGAAATCTTACGCTTCTTATTCGATTGGCTCGGCATTTGCACAGTCACACGTGACGCGAAAGTCCAATGATACTAGTCGACGATGATTTCAAATGAGACACGACTCGGAAGGTAGTATTCAAACCACGCTCCGATACTAACTCTGTAACACCCCAAACTAGGCGGATATTACAGTGCCGTGAATCCCCGACTGGGACCCACCAGCGAATGAAAAGGATGAATTACACAAGATAAATGTAGTACCGAACCACATTACAACAGTAATTACTCCGATGAGGAGTTTAATTACAACACACCAGACAATACTGAATACTAGTGTATTTTATATGAAGATAAAATACACAACACCGAATGAAACGGAGTATCAAAATGAAAATCATAGCGGAAAATAAAGGACAATAACATGAATAATCGAAAGATCGGGGCCCCTACTAGTATCACTAGGACTCCTCGACATCAACATGCTATTCCCGTGCGTTTGCCTTGCCATGACACGAAAAACAAAATCCCCAAACGGGCCGATTCTACAAAGAACAACAATCCTCAAGGGTTGAAAATACACAAACATGATTTATCCGGGTTATGAAATATCCTTAGTTATGAATTACGCTGAAGAAGAGTATCATAGTACGCCCGTAATGTTCTATGCGAGTGTACAACATCCGTCCGTGTACCTAATTAGTCTCACGGTGTAACGCTTTCCCGTGTGCACGGTCTAATGTATTGGTGAACCCAATACAATAACCATCGTGTGCCCGACTAAAAATTCCACACACCACGCCCGCCACGCAATATGAACCCAGAAGGTCATATGAACGAGAATGACCGTAATGAATATCAATGAATAAATAATAATCTGACAAAGTCAAGAATGACTCACCGAGATGAGAGTAATAATGAAATGAATGAAAGCTTAACGAAAAGATTGGAACCGCTGCTCCTTATGATCAAGTGATTAATTGACAATAACAAGTTTTAATATGATTAATATAATGATGAATGAGTTATGATTATGAATGATCAACAACAAAAGGTATGAATATCCTTTTAACCGAGTAAGAATTAACTTACACAACAGGTGAAGAAATCCGTCCACGAACAACGTCTAAATGAAGTGTCGGTCATACGAACAACCTTAATTCAATACAATTACCGACAATCCGATCAATATACGAATTAAACACGAATATAACGAACTCAAAAGCGTCGATACGATTAAACTAAGTTCATTGGGGCATTATATCGAATACGTTGTATCCAAACTCCGATTGTTTACAATCAAACCTCGATATCCCAATATCAAAATCCCCAAGAAGTGTTTCAAACCATCAAAACATCTCCAATACGATCAATAATCCGTTATGAATATCCAAAAATGTGATTATAACAACAATTAGTCGAAAATCCCCAATTCCAACTCGATTTACAAGGTGTTCTTGAATAATCCCTCAATAATCCAATGAATCCTTATACAAACTCATAATCATATACATATCCCTTCATATATCATGATTATAACGTCCAAACATCCTATTTCAACACAAAATCGAAGTCCAAAGTGTTGAAGGAATTACCTCTTGATGATCCAAGTGCTTTAATCCGAAGAATACGCGTTAGATTGATTATCCAAGCTTCACGATCGAAAGGAGATGAAGAAAATCAAACACCCAAATGATTTGTGAAGGAAAACCCTCCCTCAAGCCTTATCTCTCGGTTGAAGGTGAAGAAAATGCGTAAAAATGGGTGAAATCTGAAAAAATGAATTTATAGGGGTTGACTACCTGCCGGACACGGCCGTGCCCGATCGGCACGGTCGTGTCGCACGATTGGCCGACAATGGCCGACAGGACTCGACCGCGTCCGGATCGACACGGTCGCGGCGCCGAGGGCCTTCCGATAGCGACTCCGCCCGGCAATGACTCGGCATGACTTCGGCCGTGTCTGGGACACGGTCGGGCGTGTCGGGCTGCTCGTGCTTATCCGAAAGAGTACGGCACGGCCGTGTCGGACAACACGGTCGAGCACAGTCGGCGTAAACTTCTGCATTTCGGACGAGTATGCACGGGCCGTGTCGGACGACACGGCCGAGTTCGGTCGGCAATGATCGCCAAAATCAAACGACCATAACTCTCTCGTCCGGACTCCGATTGACTCACCGTTTGAACCATTGGAAAGCTAATTCGATGCTCTATAATATTGCAAAGATTTAGAATTTTTGGAGTTACCAAAAATTAATGGTGATTTAACAAAGTCGAACTCATATGAGGAAAGTTGAAACGATGAACAATAACGATACTCAACTCGAAGTTTTTACGAACGGTGAACACGGTGAATGAACATGATTGATGAATGATTATAATTGAGTGAAAATACACTGAGTGACAATTACAGACTGATAATTACTGAATGAAAATGAATGAATTACAACCGGGTATTACACAAAGCTACAGCCGGCATCCAGCTGGACGGTCCAATGAGGAGCCAGCACGCATCCGGAGTCACTGTCACATGCGGCCCTACTGACAACTTTCGGCGGGCCTGTCGGCTGGTGGACGGATGCTGACAGGCTGTGGTCAACGATTCGTGATATGCGGATCTTGTCTCGGCTCTTGCACGTGGGCTTAGTCCTGAGGCTCGGCCTTTGCCGACTGGACGACTATCGGCATGATGCGGTCGTCTCTAGCTGGTCACTGAGGGTCGTCGTCGGCCAGTCGCTGAGGGTCGGCATCGGTCGGTCACCAAGGGTCGGTCGGCAGGTGCCGAGGGATGGTCGTCCGCTTGTCAGTCGCCAGGAGTCGGTCGTCGAGTACCGAGAGACGATCGTATTTGATGTCGATCGCTCGGAACCGGGACTTGTCCTGTGATCTTCGGTTGGCCGATACATCTTGTCTGCGGGGCTAAGGCTAGGCCGCCTGGTCAGCCGGGTCAGCTTCTGCCTCAGCGATGGCTAGGTCGCTCGATCTCTGGCGATCGCCGTCGGAGAGGATAAATCTCGACACAACAGTGGTGGCGGACACAGGCGAAATGTCTTAAAACGGAGCCGCCAATCGCCGTGTCTGCCGCGTCGGCCGGGCCAGATCGGCCTGCCGAGACACGGCCGAGACGCACGGCGCTGGTCTGGGCCGGTTGCTGTGCCGTGTTCGGCAGGCGTATAAATATGGCCGAGGAGTTATTTTTTTTCACTCGTTTCGTTTCCTATCTTTCCTGTCCGCGGCTGGAGTCTTTGGGAAGTCGAAGACATGTTGTTATACTATGAATACACGAAGTTTTGGAGTTCATATCATCGATTGATCATCACATAACATCCTTCAATCCAGCGAATCAAGGCAAGTTTTCTTAAAATATAATTTTGGGGATTTTGTTCGATTTCTCTGTTTAATCCGAAATAACTTAGAATAGTGATGGATTGATGTTATGTTGTATTATATCAAATTCCTTGTTATTCCACGATAGGATTGCCGAGGATTCGTCGTTTTATTGAGTTTCTTATCGACGCCTTGAAGGTGTCCGATAAAATGTCACAAAGGGGATTCAGGCGTTCTTCAATTATTCTTCCTCGTTCGTTCATTAATTTATTGATGGTATGATGTTAGGGTCAGATTTCTCACAAAGAACTCGAGTCGGAACCCTTCCGTTCGTCGTCTTCTTCAAGATTTCCGATCGTGGGTGTATTCATTGTCTTCGCCGGAGAATTGTAGGTGTTCGAGGTTTCCAGCTGAGCCGTGTTCTTCGGAGTGTCCGATATCAATTTTCGAGGCAAGTATCTTGCCCATACATTACGTGTTTTGTGGATATAATGGTTGCTGAGTGTCGATATGTGCTAAATAACTATTTATAACCATTTTTCAAAAGAATCGGTATATTTACCATCATGGTTTTTGTAAAGGTGAACCGTGTGTGTCGGGAATTAATATGCTTAGTTGGATATGTGTGCTAGTGACGAGTATAGGATCACCTTACTTTCGTGTGATGTCATTATGTATGATTATGGCGTCGGTAAATGTAAAGTGTAATTCTCTTGTGAAATTATGTGCTTGGAGTCACGTGGTTATGGATGAATATGTGAGTTTGTGTGATATTGGTTGTGTCGTTCGGTGCTGTTGAAATCTTGTGATCCCTTGTGAATTGATATAGTTCTGGGTCGTGAGTACGTGTTGGATAATATGGCCATTCTAGCAAGGTACCTCGACTATATATATTTTGTGTGTTTGACCTTTTAGAGTTGTGGTTTTGTAATCTGTGAGTTGTTACTCTTCCACCTGGGGATGGCATGTGGCCTCTGGGGGCCGATACTAATGGGTACGACCACGGAAGTGTACTTGGGTGCGTGTGTTGATGTTCTTCCACCTGGGGACGGTTCGACGGGACCTCTGGGGGTCTATACTAATGGGTACGGCCGCGGAAGTGGTTTCCCACCTGGGGATGGTCCGACGAGGCCTCTTGGGTCCGATAGTAATGGGTATGGCCACGGGTTACCAAGTGTGGTTTCTGTGATATTGATGTTGATGTTTTGATGATTAATTGTGATATGTCCGGAGTATCACAATGCTTTACGCTCGGGGTCGAGATACATTATATATCGAGTCTTGGTGTTTGGCTAGAATGGCATAAGAATAACGTGTTATGTGTAATGTGTCCTTGTAAGTGAATTACAGTGGATGATCGGGTCGTAAGCCCTGTGTTTTGTGATCGAAATGGTTGGGCGTGGACCCCATGTTTTGTTAACGGATTTGTATTTTGGAAAATGAACTTTGGGACTGTGACCCTAAATGGCTTTCGAGGAATTAAGAACTTTTAAATTTCTAATGTTTTCAAAACTCCCGAGATTTGGAAATGTTTTCAAAGTGCTTACTTGCTTCGTTTCTACTTTCAAGACTTAGAACTATTTTTAACTAAATATATCTCGGGAAGTCTTTCGTTGTATTCTCGAAATGTGTTGTGTATGGCTCATTTTTGCACTTTGTACTTGCACTAGCGAAACAGTAGAGTTTTGCTAACCCCCGAGTAATCGGGGGGTGGATATCTGTATTGTGTCCAGGTACATGCAGGTTTTCGGGAGCAAGTCACAGGATCGGTACGAGGGATGATGAAAGACGAATGATACTAATCACGCGAAGGCCACTTTTGGGTTAAGTTAGTCGAAGTCCATTGTATTGTCTTTTCCGCTGTCTTATTGTTCGTTGTTGCAAGTATTTTACCCTTGCGTGGGTATGAGTCTGGATGAATTTATGTATTTTGATTTGTAAGTCAGTGACGAAAGACCAAGTCGGTCTATTGGTTCGTTATTTTGATTCGTCGGTATGTAATGTAATTTGTTGTTTTGATGTCTAGCCTGGTGGATCCTCACGGAGAGGGTCTGCGGCGTGTAATATTCCCGGTTTGATCTGGGGGTGTTACATTTATGGTATCAGAGCTTAGGTTGAGGAAACCTAGTATTTGTCAGATTTTGTCTGACTGAGTCGTGTCGCGACGCGTCGTTTGGAATGTCGGCCGTGATTAGTATCAGGGTGCAGCCATCATCTTCGTGCGACCTGTGAATGCAAGTCTCCCTTCTTTGTGTTTGTGCCTCGTCTGATGCGAGTTACAGGTATGATTATGAGTTAATTGACGGAATCCTCTTATGGATTTTGATTTCGTTACATGTGGTTATTTGACTCTCATATTTCGTTCATATGAGGAGTAGTGTTGCTGGATTGTGCATGTTGGACTGTACTTCTTTTATCCGCTGCGTGAGTTCTTTTGTAATGGCTTTCGGTATTTTACCGATTGAGTTTTATTTCGAAAACCGATTCCATTAACAGAGTTTTTGGCATTGTGGCCTTGATCGTTTTGGCGAAATTCTTATGACGGTATTTAGTATTTTGTAAATGGATTTTGTGAGTTTTTGAAGTATTACCGTCATTGGCCTTTTTGGCGTTTTTGTAAATGTTTTTTTTAGCCTGGTGGGTTTCGGAGCGCGACCCACGGTGCTATAATGTTCCGTGTTATTACCTGAAATTTTTGGGGCATTCTAGCCCATTGAATTATCTTTGAAACCCTTGAGTATCTTATAAAATAAATTTCGAGACATACTTTTAAAATGAATTATTTTCTCGTGGTACATCCAAGGTGCCACAATATGTTTCAAAATTCTTCTACCTCGAGGGTCAAAATGTTTTGAGATATTTTCAATGTTTTAGAAACACTTTTACTTAGACCCGAGGGTCGAATATTTCTGGAAGTTTTTCACTAAATGAAAAGTGTCCTCATTTTTGTTCAAACGCAAGGTGATTTTCAAAGTCTCGATAATGATGTTTGTTCAACTTTTTGTAAAGTGATACTCAAGATCAACTGGTGTTTCCAAACTGTTTTCAAAAGGTGGTTTTTGTTTTTAAAACCCATCATTTCCTGCTTGTGGTCGGAGAAGGTGTGTATGATGTTGGTATTGTCGTTAGGATGTTAGCCCTCCGAATTGTGATTGAATTGGTGGCGTGAGCATTGAGTCGTCGCCACGCATTTGTCACGTTAGCCCTCTGTGAGAGGTGTGATGTTAATCCTTAATGTTGTCGTTTCGTAGCGAATTGCGTGCTATCGCACCTGTGCGAGCTGTTAGAGCTTGGGTTTATATGATTGTGTACATTTGTGATTTTAGTATGTGTTGATAATTTATGCCAAATTGGCATCTCTGGTTTGTTGCTTTGTGATGTTACGTCCCATTGTATCTAGCATTTGTATATTCGGTATGCCGAGCCGGGGTGTTTCAACCGTGGTGTGCTGGGGGCATGCACGTACCAATTGTCCTTCTCGTCAGTAACGCATTTCAAGTGTGGACCCGAGAGACACATGATCCAGTTTTGCGAGTTGGGTTCCGAGTCTTTCGGGGCACAAACTTCAGTAAAGATATAAGGATCGGCTCTAAGTGTAACACCCCCAAGACGATCGGGGCATATTACAGCGCCGTGGACCCCATACTGTGGAATCCACCAGGCTAACGTACCAACAATACATTCGACGACGACATATAATTATCAATAAAACGACAATTCAAATAAAAGACTACGATCCGACAACTAGAATCCAACATCAATTCATTTCCCAAAACGGGAACACAACATTAACAATTTCGAAAAGGAAGTACTCGAGTACTTAAACCAGTTTTATAATACAGAAATCCCAAAACAAGACATCAATAATAAATGACAGAACTGAACACCAACAAATGACTACTGAACAGTATCATGCTTGCCCATCATCCTCATACGGCTCAAGTGTTCGCCTGTCCCCACGATCGATACCTGAAATACAAAAAAAAGTATTTCCCCCATTTAAGGGGTCAGCGACA
This sequence comes from Orobanche coerulescens, assembly GCA_033398695.1. Classification (NCBI taxonomy): domain Eukaryota; kingdom Viridiplantae; phylum Streptophyta; class Magnoliopsida; order Lamiales; family Orobanchaceae; genus Orobanche; species Orobanche coerulescens. The sequence continues at coordinate 78,092,037 of CM065818.1, read as the reverse complement.
AGTGCTAGTGCAAGTACAATCCATTTGAACTACATTCTAATCAGATGAATATATGCGCCAAAAAGTCATTTTAGAAAACATTTTATATTCCGGAATATTTACAATGTACAATCACAAAACACATTATCTCCAACAAATCACAATTCAATATTAACCGTTGGTATGACACTCACGGCCACCGTACCCCGCAGAGCCCCGTCGGACCGTCCCTAGATGAACGTACACATATCCATCCACAACAACCACGATATAGCCATAATTCAAATACTAGAACATGTAAACAAATGTAAAGTACCTGCCTTTGAGACATTCTTGAAGAAACGGAAGTGAAACACGACTACGAACGGTCCGGGTAGAAAACGACGGTTCCTAAATGAAGGATCAACATAGTTCAGTCCCAACGGACAACAATACTCTATTGGAATACACCCATAACCCCGATTATAAACTACGATAATGAACGATCAATCGATACGGGCGAGGGTTTACGCAAAATCTCCCCGTATTGATAATTCATGGATTAAAATCAAGGAAAATGTATTTGGAATCACCCAATAATCACAATCGGTAAGGAATATCGTAACATAATCGAACAATTCGGAACTAATCTCTAGAATCCCGAAAAACCCCCAAATTCGACAAAGTTAGGGTTCATGAGGAATACCTTGAATTCGGCTGATGAAGGATGATTATGCTGATTATGATATGATAGATCGATTCTACCATGGAAGAATACGAAAGATTCCCGGATGGAAGTTGAAGGAATTCACCCCTTTGCGTCGCCCGAAGAATAAACGAGAGAAAAGGAATGAAAAACTGACATTCTGGACTGCCCGCTAATGTATATAAAATGTGAAGTTAGCGCACTCTAACTATCATATATAGTGCACACTAACGGGGCTGTAACCGGTCTAGTAGCTACTGCTACCACTCGCTAGCACACGCTAACAATAGCGAGTTAGCGTATGCTAACTGCACATCGGTAGCGCACGCAAGGTAATAGGAGTAGCGTGCGCTACCTACGCAGCAGTTCAGTACTGCTGCTCACATCAGCAGTACGCTGCTGTCGAAGGTACAATACACGAAACGCACGATAAGGTCAGAATCCAGAAACATAAACACGAAGCATATAAGACGATGGAGCTAAGCGCTGAAAGAAAATATAATTCCGATCACCGGAGGGTCCGAAATGCGACAACGAAAATGGGATTCCCTAAACTATTGGGAAATTACAAAAATGGCCCAAGTGACCGAAAATCACGAAACGACGTCGGATCAACGAACCGAAAGTCTCTACACGACCAACTCAATCATACGAACTTGTACAAACCAAGAAACAACGAAAAAAAACGAGTTTTACGAGAATCGAATGTTCATACGGCAAAACATGTCATAAAATGAAATTACGTGAAAACATCTCCAAAACTCGTCCAAATGGAAAAACTCCAAGAATAAAGTAGATTCAAAATGTCGAAACGTTACAAGCAAGTCGATAAAAATAGACATACACTAAAAATGAAACTGCTAAAAATGGAATGTTACGGATATTACATTCTCCCCCTCAAATAAAGTTTCGTCCCGAAACTTAAGTATCAAAAAGCTCGGGGTGCCTCGAACACATATCCTCCTCTAACTCCCACGTCGCTTTTTCTACTCCGTGCCTCAACCATTACACCTTAACCAAAGGAATGGTTTTGTGCCTTAACTGCTTGTGTCGACGCTCTAAAATCCTGACGGGCCTCTCCTCAAACGTAACATCCTTGTTGATCACTACGTCTCTGAAATCAATAATGTGGGACGGGTCCGTAACGTACTTCCTCAACTGGGAAACGTGAAATACACTATGAACATGACTTAGCGACGGAGGCAAAGCCAAACGGTATGCCAACTCGCCGACTCTCTCCAATATCTCGAAAGGCCCAATATATCTCGGGCTGAGCTTCCCCTTTTTCCCAAAACGGAAAACTCCCTTCGTCGGAGACACTCTCAACAGAACATGATCTCCCACCTCAAACTCCAAAGGTCGACGCCTAACATCCGCATAAGACTTTTGTCGACTCTGAGCAGCCAACATTCTCTTTCTAATCAACTCAACTTTCTCCCTCGTCTCTAACACGAGGTCTAGCTCGGTGCCAACTAAATCGGACGGCCCATCCCAACATATCGGTGATAGGCAACATCGTCCATAAAGTGCCTCATATGGTGCCATCTTAATCGACGCATGCCAGCTATTATTATAAGTAAGCTCAATTAAGGCCAGATGTTCCTCTCAGTCACTACTCCAATCTAACGCACACGCGCGCAATATATCCTCGAACGTCTGAATAGTACGATCGGACTGTCCATCGGTCTGGGTAGGGGTGTATTCCGAACCGAACGAACTGAAAAGTGACTTTAACGAACGTTCGTTCGTTAAGGATTTGGTTCGTTCGGTTCGTGTTCGTGTTCGATAAAATTGCAAATCACTTGTTCGTGTTCGGTTCGTTAAAATTTCACATATTTCGTGTTCGTTCGTTAGCGTTCGATTGTTCGGTTCGTTTTGATCGTTCGTTTGTTCGTTTATTTTCTAAAATATAAAAAAAAAAAGGACTAAAGTACAAGCAATAATAAATAAAAAATTAAAAAAAAGATGGTATATTTAGGAATTAAGGGTTTTGGAATGGTAGGTTTTATTTTGTATATATATTTATTAATTATTATAAAATTATTAATTATATTTATTAATTATTGTAAGATTATTAATTATATTTATTAATTATTGTAAAATTATTAATAAATATATAAAGAACCCTTTGTTCGTGAACTGTTCGCGAACTAACGAACATATATTATTTTGTTCGTGTTCGGTTCGTGTATATAACGAACATGTTCGCGAACTGTTCGAATTTGACCGAACCGGACACGAACTGAACGTTGACCGAATATTTTCACAAAATTTTCACGAACGTTCGGTTCGAAATACACCCCTAGGTCTGGGGGTGGAAAGAAGTGCTCAAACGTAACTGTATCCCCAATGCTTTATGTACCGCCTGCCAAAAATGCGATACAAATCGGCTATCTCTGTCCGAAATAATGGTCTCCGGTGTACCATGAAGTCTCACTATCTGCGCGATAAAAACACGAGCCAATTTTTATGGACCCCAAGTATCCTTGATGCCCAGAAAATGCGCCGACTTAGTCAGTCGGTCTATAATCACCCACACCATATTCATACCAGTCTTCGTTCTCGGCAAACCCGTGACAAAATCCATAGAGATATCCTCCCACTTCCACTCCGGGATGGGAAGTGGTTTCAACAACCCGTCTGGCCGCTGATTATCAATCTTGACTTGCTGGCAAGTCAAACACTTAGCCACAAACTGAACTACCTCATTTTTCATGTCGTTCCACCAGAAATTTTTCCTCAAATCTTTATACATTTTACTCGAGCCCGGATGGACTGAGTAAGGTGACGCATGAGCCTCTCGCATAATACTCTATCTCAATCCCGAGTCGTTCGGAACACACAACCGTCCTCGGAATCTCAATACACCGTCCTCATGAATAACAAATCCCGGGGCTTTCCCCTTCCCTAGACTCTCTCGAAGCTGAATAAACATCGGGTCCTCCAACTATCCCGATTTAATGTCATCGACCAGAGATGAAGAAATATCAAGAGTACGCAACTGCCCGGAACTCTCTGGTAGTACAACCTCAATGCTCAACCTTATAAACTCTCACTGAAGTCCCGACTGGGCCGTAAGCAACTCAAGCGCCTGAAGCGCTACCGATTTCCGGCTCAAGGCATCTGCCACCACATTTGCCTTACCCGGATGATATAGAATCTCGAGGTCGTAGTCCTTAATCAACTCCAACCATCTCCTCTGTCTCATATTAAGCTCTTTCTGCGTAAAAATGTACTTCAGGCTCTTGTGATCGGTAAAAATCTGACACGACGAGCCATACAAGTAATGACGCCAGCTCTTCAACGCAAATACAACTGCGGCCAACTCAAGATCGTGCGTAGGGTAATTCAACTCATACGGTTTCAGCTGACGGGAAGCATAGGTAATCGTCCTCCCATGCTGCATAAGTACACATCTGAGCCCTTGGCCCGAAGCATCACTGGAAACTGAGAAACCCTCATTACCAATCGGTAAAGCCAAAATAGGAGTGGTCGTCAACCGCTTCTTCAACTCCTCAAATCTATTCTGTCTCTCATCAGTCCACACAAACTTCTCTGACTTCTGTAACAACTGAGTCAGCGGTCGAGCGAGCTTAGAGAACCCCTCGACGAATCTACGGTAATACCCAGCCAAACCCAGAAAACTACGGACCTCCTTCACGTTTTTGGGCGGCGCCCAATCCAACACTGCCTCTACCTTATGTAGGTCCACACGACACCCTGGGCCGAGATCACATGACCGAGAAACATAACCTCCCGTAACCAAAACTCACACTTTGAGAACTTCGCAAAAATATGTTGAGTTCTCAAAATATCTAACACGATATGCAAATGACGGGCGTGCTCCTCCTCGCTCCTCGAGTAAATTAGGATGTCATCGATAAAAATGACTACACACTTATCGTGGTACTCGATAAAGACTTTGTTCATAAGCTGCATGAACAAAGCTGGGGCGTTGGTTAGCCCAAAAGGCATAACCACGAACTCGTAGTTACCATATCTCGTCCGAAAGGCCGTCTTCGGAATATCGGTATCCTTCACTCGGAGCTGATAATACCCCGATCTCAAATCAATCTTCGAAAACACGGTTGCCCCTTGTAACTGATCAAATAAGTCATCAATCCTCGGGAGCGGATACTTGTTTTTGATGGTCATTTTGTTCAATTCTCGGTAGTCGATACACAAACGAAGTGATCCATCCTTCTTCTTCACAAACAGGACCGGTGCGCCCCAAGGTGAAGCGCTCGGTCGAATATACCCCATGTCTAGCAACTCTCCCAACTGTTTATTCAACTCAAGCATCTCGGTAGGCGCCATACGGTATGGAATCTTAGAAATCGGTGCGGCGGAAAACCCGCAACTCGTCTGGAAAGACGTCAGGATACTCACACACTACCGGAATAGATGAGAGCTCGACTCCCCCTTCTTACGATCTCAAAGCGTAACACCAATAGCCCGTGCAACCTCCTCGAAGAAGTCTCACCGCCCTCAAGGCGCTGATCAGGAGTCTCTGGCTACTCCGCTTACGCCCCACAAAAGAATGCTCGGTACCGTCAGAGGCTAACATCGAAACAGTCCTCGTTCTATAATTCATGATCGCTCCATGACGGTCCAGCCAATCCTCACCAAGAATCAAATCCTCATCTTTAATATATACCGCGATCAAATTAAAAGGCCAATCCCTCCTCGTGATACTCACAGAAAAATCTCTAATCTCACGATCCCCCACGATGCTATCCCCACTAGGAAGTTTAACAACAAAAGGGTCACAAGCAACTAGGCAATCAACATGCAGACGAGGCACACAATCCATAGATATAAAAGAATGCGTAGCACCAAATTCGAACAATACGGAAACGGGATGATCAAGGATATGGACGGTACCTGTAGCCACCGTCGCGTCAGGATCTCCTGCTCATCTCATCTCATACACTCGGGGCGGAACAGACCCCGCACTAGAAGCTCCCCCTCTAGAAGGCTGCTCACGTCCTCGACCTCTACCAAAACTCTGCTGCGGCTGAGGAACTGTTGGTGCCGGATTCACACTCGGCTCTCCCGCAGCTGGGGCAGATATCTGAGTAACTGGAGTCTGAGCTGCATCCGTACAAAACTTAGCATGATGACCCATCCGACCACAAGCAAGACACTGAATCGGAGGCCTATCACACTCACTCATCATGTGGCCCGGACGACTACAGTTGAAGCACGTAGGACCACGAACGGAACCGGTAGGAAAAGACCTAGAACCGTTTCCTCGCCCAACTGATGGCGACTGACTCCCGAAGACTCGCGAACCAGACTGAGCCTTCGGATACCCTCCTGACTTGCCTCCCGAAAACTGACCGAAGGTCTTCTGCTTCTTTCCTTCGGTTGCCGTCTCTGTCGCAGAAAACGACATCTCATAAGCCATCGCTTTATTTTGATAATCTTTCAAAGTCGTGCACCCCAGACCAGACATGTAGTGGCGCACCCTCGGTTTCATCCGCATATCAAAGTGGTGGATCTTATCAAGCTCATCTCGGAATTGGTTTCTCACATAATGCAGCTGTTGATTGTAGTCTTTGATAGCTTGAGAAATAGGAACATCTTGGGGCTTAGCCTCAAAGAAGGCTCGGATCCTCCGCTCTTTCACTGGCCATGGACAAAATTCATCTTCCATAAGATCCCGAAACTCTGCCCACGTGGCTGCCCGGTCACGTGGTTTCACCGCTTGCCACCACGTTGCTGCCTCCTTGGCGAGGAAGTACTGAGCAATGGGTACTTTCCTCTCCTCAGAACAATTAGCAGCCTCAAATACTTTTTCCATCTCAAAAAGCCAACTCTCACATCCGGAAGGGTCGGAAGCACCATCAAACTGTGGAAGACGCATACGAATCACGTCCTGAAGTAACTTGTCATTGCCGGATCCAGTAGGCGGAACCGGGTTGGCATTAGCTTGGCCGACCAGAACGGCCTGAGTTAGTAGCGTCATCTGGTTCGCTACTTGTTGCAAAATATTAGCCACTACAATATTCTCATTAGCATTACCGGAGCTAGCAGATTGGTCTTGCTGACCTCCGGATCTAGGGGGAACACTGTTCGACAAAGAAGGCATCGCCGAGTCAGTTCCCGAGTGATCAGACATGGCCGCCCCACCGGCTGCGCCACATCCCCTACCGCGTCCGCGACCGCGTCCGCTACCAGTAGGAATTCTGAAGAGGTAACGGGTAAGTACAATTCAAACGCAAAACGCAACAAGATACTAAGACAGGAATAGAACAGAACGGTGAAACGAGTCAAGTTAGGAAAAACTTACGAGCACTGGCGTACTGAGATGATGGCATGACAGTGATACTGTTCAAAAACGACACTCGACTAGATCCAAATAACCGACAGCCTAGGTATCCATAAACCTAAGCTCTGATACCATATTCTGTAACACCCCCAAGACGATCGGGGCATATTACAGCACAATGGACCCCACATTTTGGAATCCACCAGGCTAACGTACCAACAAGACATTCGACGATGACATACAATTATCAATAAAACGACAATTCAAATAAAAGACTATGATCCGACAACTAGAATCCAACATCAATTCATTTCCCAAAACGGGAACACAACATTAATAATTTCGAAAAGGAAGTACTCGAGTACTTAATCCAGTTTTATAATACAGAAATCCCAAAACAAGACATCAATAATAAATGACAGAACTGAACACCAACAAATGACTACTGAACAGTATCATGCTTGCCCATCATCCTTATACGGCTCAAGTGCTCGCTTGTCCCCACGATCGAAACCTGAAATACAAAAAAAGTATTTCCCCCATTTAAGGAGTTAGCGACAACTGCTAGTGCAAGTACAATCCATTTGAACTACATTCTAATCAGATGAATATATACGCCAAAAAGTCATTTTAGAAAATATTTTATATTCCGAAATATTTACAATGTACAATCACAAAACACATTATCTCCAACAAATCACAATTCAAAGTTAACCGTTGGTATGAGACTCACAACCACCGTACCCCGCAGAGCCCCGTCGGACATCCCTGGGTGGCTAACCACAGTTCGCGATACGCACACTCACGGCAATACGTATCCCTAGAGGCCCCGTCGGACCGTCTCTAGGTGAACATACACATATCCATCCACAACAACCACGATACAGCCATAATTCAAATACTAGAACATGTAAACAAATGTAAAGTACTTGCCTTTGAGACATTCTTGAAGAAACAGAAGTGAAACACGACTACAAACGGTCCGAGTGGAAAACGATGGTTCCTAAACGAAGAATCAACATAGTTTAGTCCCAACGGACAACAATATTCTATTGGAATACACCCATAACCCCGATTATAAACTATGATAATGAACGATCAATCGATATGGGTGAGGGTTTACGCAAAATATCCCCGTATTGATAATTCACAGATTAAAATCAAGGAAAATGGATTTGGAATCACCCAATAATCATAATCGATAAGGAATATCGTAACATAATCGAACAATTCGGAACTAATCTCTAGAACCCCGAAAAACCCCCAAATTCGACAAAGTTAGGGTTCCTAAGGAATACCTTGAATTCGGCTGATGAAGGATGATTATGCTGATTATGATATGATAGCTCGATTCTACCGTGGAAGAATACGAAAGATTCCCGGATGGAAGTTGAAGGAATTCGCCCCTTTGTATCGCCCGAAGAAGAAACGAGAGAAAAGGAATGAAAAACTGACATTCTGGACTGCCCGCTGATATATATAAAATGTGAAGTTAGCGCACGCTAACTATCATATATAGCGCGCGCTAATGGGGCTGTAACCGGTCCAGTAGCTACTGCTACCACTCGCTAGCGCACGCTAACAATAACGAGTTAGCGTCATCGCATATCGGTAGCGCATGCAAGGTAACAGGAGTAGCGTGCGCTACGCAGCAGATTCGATCTGCTGCTCACATCGCCAGATCTGTCGAAGGTACAATACACGAAACGCACGACAAGGCCAGAATCCAGAAACATAAACACGAAGCATACAAGACGACGGAGCTAAGCGCTGAAAGAAAATATAATTCCGATCACCGGAGGGTCCGAAATGCGACAACGAAAATGGGATTCCCTAAACTATTAGGAAATTACAAAAATGGCCCAAGTGACCGAAAATCACGAAACGACATTGGATCAACGAACCAAAAGTCTCCACATGACCAACTTAATCATACGAACTTGTACAAACCAATAAACAATGAAAACGAATGAGTTGTACGAGAATCGAACGTTCATACGACAAAAGATGTCATAAAGTGAAATTACGTGAAAACATCTCCAAAACTCGTCCAAATAGAAAAACTCCAAGAATAAAGTAGATTTAAAATGTCGAAACGGTTACAAGCGAGTCGATAAAAATAGACATACACCAAAAATGGAAACTCCTAAAAATGGAAAGTTACGGATATTACACTAAGAGGCCCATGGGAAATGTTTCTGTCTACTGATTTTGTGTTGTTGCCTTATTTCCGTTATTTCGAGTTGCGGGGATGACATTCTTTTATAAGAGGTCGAAGGTAATACCCGTATTGTTTTTTTAGACTTCTGCATTTCCTCTTTCTCGGGTCTATCGACTCGCTCGTGTTCGTTGATACTTTCTGAACTTGTTCTGTATTTCAGTTTCATCGTTCGAACGAGCTGTGATCTTGTTTTGGGTTGATCTGGTTATCGCTGTGACTTTTCCGAGTTCGGTTCGATTCTTGTGGACCTTGTTCAGAAGTAACATCTTTTGGTTCTACTAGTTCTTTTATTTGAAGTGGATCGGATTTTGAACTTCTGTATTTTTGACTCTGTCGACTCGTTTATGTTCGTTGACATTTTCTGAGCTTGTCCTGCCCCTTGCTTTTGTTGATCGAACGAGTGTGGTATTGTTTCGGAATAACTCGTTTGTCGTTGTGACTTTTCAATTGCTATTCCCTTTCCTGTGGATATTATGTGAATGCACATCTTGTTGTTTTCACCGGATCATATATTGTCTCGAGTCGAGATGTGAACCTTGGAGTTGTTGTTTGAATTTTATTGTTCTTCGTGATTCGAACATGATTGTTCGATTTTTGTTGTCTCGATCGTTGTGGGTCGATCGTTGATTGTTCGGTTTTTGTTGATCTCGTTTCGTGATTGACGAACAATCAGACTCCTTCGTAATTCCCTTAAATTCGGGAAATTAGTCTCGTTTTCGATCTTCCAACCCTTGGGTGGTGGAATTCCGTATTTGTTCAGCGATTGGCTCGCGTTTTGATCGATGTATCGTTGGGTTAGTCAATCGTATCGATTTTCGTTCGTTGTGTTTTGTGAATGTTCGGATAATCGACTTGATTGTATTATCTGTTTGATGACACTTGTCACTTGTTGGTTTTATTATGTCTCTACCGGGGGCGTTGTGTTGGTCGTTGTGGAGCGTGTTTTCACACCGTATACCCTTTGCGTTGCTTGTAATGTTTCGCCGTTGGGCGTGATTTTTTCGGTTCTTGTGTATCTCGTTGAGTTTACCTGGTGGGATATTGCTTCTCCCTACTTGATTTAAGTTTCAGGACGAAACTTCTTTTAAGGAGGGTAGAATGTAATATCCGCAATTTCAGATTTCGGTAATTTTATTTTTTCCAGCAGAGGCCCGTTTCGAAGACTCGCCTGTGACCGTTTGATCATTCTGAGAATGATTAATTCTGCACTTTTTTCCATCCGAGTTCGTTTCGGTAATATTTTGTTGAGTTCCTTGTTTCTTAACGACTTTTCCGCACTCGAGCTCTATTCTTGTGAATCTCGTTCGAAATTACTGTTTCGAGTTTCCCGTAAGTCCGTTTAACTTTGTTATACGTGTTGTGAACTTCGGTTTGGTTATTCGAACACGTCGTGATTTTCGGACGTTTTGGGCCATTTTCGTAATTTCCCAAAGTTTTGGGTGATTACCTTCCGTTGTCGAATTTCGAGCCTTTGGGTGGTCGGAATCGTGTGTTCTCGTAGTGCTCGAATTTGTCTTTGCGAGTACTTCGTAACCGAATCTCCGATTCGTATTCAGGTTCAGATTTCGGGGTCGTTCGGATCGTCGTTGTGGTTCGGTCGAAATTTTCAGTTTGTGTCTGGAGGTGGCTGGTCGGACCTGTGCAAAACGGCCCAGAAAACGGCGCTACCAAGCGCCGTGTCCTGCGCCGGGTCGGCCAGGACTGGCAGCCTGCCGAGACACGACCGAGAAACACGGCGCTAGTCTGGGCCGGTTGGTGCCGTGTTCGGCAGGCGTATAAATATGGCCGAGCAGTCGTTTTTTTTCACTCGTTTCATTTCCTATCTTTCCTGTCCACGGCTGGAGTATTTGGGAAGTCGAAGACATGTTGTTATACTATGAATCCATGAAGTTTTGGAGTTCATATCATCGATTGATCATCACGTAACATCCTTCAATCCAGCGAATCAAGACAAGTTTTCTTAAAATCTAGTTTTGAGGATTTTGTTCGATTTATCCGTTTAATCCGAAATAACTTAGAATAGTGATGTATTGATGATTGTTATGTTGTATTATATCAAATTCCTTGTTATTCCATGGTAGGGTTGCCGAGGATTCGTCGTTTTATTGAGTTTCTTATCGACGCCTTGAAGGTGTCCGATAAAATGTCACAAAGGAGATTCGGGCGTTCTTCGATTATTCTTACTCATTCGTTCGTTAATTTATTGATGGTATAATGTTAGGGTCAGAATTCTCGCAAAGAACTCGAGTCGGAACCCTTCCGTTCGTCGTCTTCTTCAAGCTTTCCGATCGTGGGTGTATTCATTGTCTTTGCCGGAGAATTGTAGGTGTTCGAGGTTTCCGGCTGAGCCGTGTTCTTCGGAGTGTCCGATATCAATTGTCGACGCAAGTATATTGCCCATACATTACGTGTTTTGTGGATATAATGGTTGCTAAGTGTTGATATGTGCTAAATAAATATTTATAACCATTTTTCAAAAGAATCAGTATATTTATTAGACCTGGCAATTCGTTCGTATCGTGTATTTTCGTGTCGTGTACTTTCATGTTTCGTGTACCAAAAGTCTAAACCCATACATGACACTAAATGAATTCATGTCATGTCGTGTCGTGTACCGCGCAAATTCGTGTCGTTTCGTGTTGTGTTTTCGTGTCAGGCACATAATATAAAATAAATATTAAAATATTATAAAAAATAATAATTTTAATATTATAATATTATTTTTATAGGTTTTAGTAGACGAAATAAAATGAATGGCAACGAAAACACGAATATTTACACGAAATTTATGAAAATTCACATTATATTTTAAAATTTTAAAATTTAGTATAAACAGAATTCATAAAATATATATTTTATTAAATCAAATATAAAATATTATATTTATTTATTTTTTTATTTTTTTATTTCGTGTACCTCGTATCGTGTCGTGTACCCAAAGGGTAAACACAAAACCAACACTAAATCTCGGTTGTGTACTTTCGTGTTCGTGTATTTTCGTGTCGTGTACTCAAAATGCAAACCCAAACACTAAATTATCGTGTCGTTTTCATGTCGTGTTTTCGTGTCGTGTGGTAAATTGCTGGGTCTAATATTTACCATCATGATTTTCGTAAAGGTGAACCGTGTGTGTCGAGAATTAATATGCTTAGTTGGATATGTGTGCTAGTGACGAGTATAGGATCACCTTACTTTCGTGTGATGTCATTATGTATGATTATGGCTTCGGTAAATGTAAAGTGTAATTCTCTTGTGAAATTATGTGCTTGGAGTCACGTGGTTATGGATGAATATGTGAGTTTGTGTGATATTGGTTGTGTCGTTCGGTGCTGTTGAAATCTTGTGCTCCCTTGTGAATTGATATAGTTCTGGGTCGTGAGTACGTGTTGGATAATATGGCCATTCTAGCAAGGTACCTCGACTATATATATTTTGTGTGTTTGACCTTTGAGAGTTGTGGTTTTGTAATCTGTGAGTTGTTACTCTTCCACTTGGGGATGGCATGTGGCCTCTGGGGGCCGATACTAATGGGTACGGCCACGGAAGTGGACTTGGGTGCGTGTGTTGATGTTCTTCCACCTGGGGATGGTTCGACGGGTCCTCTGGGGGCCGATACTAATGGGTACGGCTGCGGAAGTGGTTTCCCACCTGGGGACGGTCCGACGGGGCCTCTGGGGGCCGATACTAATGGGTACGGCTACGGGTTACCAAGTGTGGTTTCTGTGATATTGATGCTGATGTTTTGATGATTAATTGCGATATGTCTGGAGTATCACAAAGCTCTACGCTTGGGGTCGAGATACATTATATATCGAGTCTTGGTGTTTGGCTAGAATGGCATAAGAATAACGTATTATGTGTAATGTGTCCTTGTAAGTGAATTACAGTGGATGATCGGGTCGTAGGCCCTGTGTTTTGTGATCGAAATGGTTGGGCCGTGGACCCCGTGTTTTGTTAACGGATTTGTATTTTGGAAAATGAACTTTGGGGCTGTGACCCTAAATGGCTTTCGAGGAATTAAGAACTTTTCAATTTCTAATGTTTTCAAAACTCCCGAGATTTGGAAATGTTTTCAAACTGCTTACTTGCTTCGTTTCTACTTTCAAGACTTAGAACTATTTTTAACTAAATATATCTCGGGAAGTCTTTCGTTGTATTCTCGGAATGTGTTATGTATGGCTTGTTTTTGCACTTTATACTTGCACTAGCGAAACAGTGGAGTTTTGCTAACTCCCGAGTAATCGGGGGGTGGATATCTGTATTGTGTCCAGGTACATGCAGGTTTTCGGGAGCAAGTCACAGGATCGGTACTAGGGATGATGAAAGATGAATGATACTAATCACGCGAAGGCCACTTTTGGGTTAAGTTAGACGAAGTCCATTGTATTGTTTTTTCCGCTGTCTTATTGTTCGTTGTTGCAAGTATTTTACCCTTGCGTGGGTATGAGTCTGGATGAATTTATGTATTTTGATTTGTAAGTCAGTGACGAAAGACCAAATCGGTCTATTGGTTCGTTATTTTGATTCGTCGGTATGTAATGTAATTTGTTGTTTTGATGTCTAGCCTGGTAGACCCTCACGGAGAGGGTCTGCGGCGTGTAATATTCCCGATTTGATCTAGGGGTGTTACACATTAATAATGGAAAATTAAATTGAGATTAATAATAATAATAGATTCTTGACATTACATTTGAATAATCAAGTAAAATCGATCTAGGCTATTATAATGTGAGAACTTGGACTCGAGCCTGGAGCGTAAACTACAATCATAATATGCGAATAAGGAAAAATTGTACCTTATAAAATTCGTAAATAAATTATTGGACATTTACAATCATTCATGCGCTTTCTATAAATTATAAAATAAATACATGCTCGAAAATCAGGCGTTACAACCTACCCCTCTTAAATGAATTTTCATCCTATTAAATCATGTACCTTAAATAGCGAACGTCGGATACTTAGAATGGATCTCCTCTTCACGTTCCCAAGTCGCTTCGTTCGGTCCATGACGGCTCCATTGAACTTTCACTAGTTTAACCTCTTTGTTTCGTAACTGATAACTCCAGCGGTAATGCCAAAGTGTAAGCAAGATCACCAACACGACCCAAAATCTCAAAAAGTCCAATATAACGAGGCTGTAGATTTCCCTTTCTACCGAATCGTATCACTCCTTTCATCGGCACTACCCTCAAGAACACTTTTTCTCCAATCTCAAATTGGATATCTTTCCTTCGTTTATTAGCGTAAGACTTCTGTCGATCCTGGGCGGTCTTAATCCTACTTCTGATCTCGGATATCTTCTCTACAGTCTGCTCGATCAATTCTGGACCCAAAATCTTTCCTTCTCCAACCTCACTCCAATAAAGAGGCGATCGACATTTTCTTCCGTACAAAGCCTCATACGGGGCCATCTGTATAGTTTCTTGGTAACTATTGTTATAAGCAAACTCTACTAACGGCAAAATATTTTCCCAATTCTCACTAGTATCAAGAAGACACGCCCCCAACAAATTTTCGAGTGTTTTGATAGTCCGTTCAGATTAACCATCAGTCTGTGGATGATATGCAGTACTGAAATTCAACTTAGTGCCCAACACACTCTGAAGACTCTTCCAAGATTTCGACGTAAATCGCGGCTCTTTATCTGAGGCGATCGACACTGAAACACCATGTAACCTCACAATCTCCCGAATATAAATCCTCACTTATTGTTCCATACTATAAGTCATCCTCACAGGTAGAAAATGAGATGATTTCGTCAAACGATCTACTATCACCCAGATAGCGCCGTTCTTCCTCACGATTCGTGGCAGATCAACCACAAAATCCATTGTGATATGCTCCCATTTCAATTCTGGGATTTCCAACGGTTGAAGTAAACCTCCCAGCTGTTGGTGTTCTGCCTTCACCTACTGACATATCATACACCTCTCCACAAATACACCAATATCCCGTTTCATTCCTCTCCACCAGAAGAACTTCTTCAGGTCGTGGTACATCTTTGTACCTCCCGGGTGAGCGGAGTATGGTGCATTGTGAGCTTCTTCAAGAATTTGCTTCCTAAGGGATGGATCCTTAGGAACACATAACCTCCCATCATAATTCAAACCGTCGTCTGCGGTAATGACAAATTTCTCAAAACTCCCATCTTGTGCTCGATCTTTCATCTTGCACAAGAACTTATCACGTGGTTGAGCCTCCTTAATCTTATCCCTCAAGTTTGGTTGCAAGAGCAAAGATGATAGGATTGCTTTTGAACTCTTTGAAGACTCAACTACCTCAATCCTCAACTCGGAGAACTCCTTTATCGAACTCTCCTGATCGGGCAAGCACGCTAACTCGCCTCTAGTCTTCCGACTCAAGGCATCAGCTACCACATTAGCCTTACCCGGATGGTAATGAATAGTACAATCATAGTCCTTCATCAATTATAACCATCTCCTTTGCCTCATATTAAGATCATTCTGTGTGAAAAGATACTTCAGACTTTTATGGTCTGTGTATATCTAGCACTTCCCTCCATAGAGATAGTGACACCAAATCTTCAGCGCATGTACTACAACAGCCAACTCCATATCATGCATTGGATATTTCAACTCATGTGGTTTAAGCTATCTCGATGCATATGCTACTACTTTACCATGTTGCATCAGAACACAACCCAAACCCTGCTTTGAGGCATCACTATAAATAACAAAGTCTTCCGTCGGATCAGGAATCGTTAATACTAGTGCCGAGGTTAGTCTACTTTTGAACTCTTGAAATCTTTCCTCACACCTCTCACTCCATTCAAACCTCACGCCCTTCCTTGTTAATTGGATCATAGGAGTGGCGATTTTAGAAAATCCTCGATAAATCTTCTATAATAGCAAACTCGGCCCAGAAAGCTACAAAATTCGCTCGCATTCTTGGGTACTCCCCAACTACTCACTGCTACGACCTTGTCAGGATCTACCTCAATTCCTTTATAAGTCACCACATGTCCAAGGAATCCAAATCTATTTAACCAAATCTCACATTTCTTGAACTTGGCATACAACTTCTCCTTGCGAAGTGTCTCCAATGTAATCCTCAAATGTTCTTGGTGTTGTTCCTTGTCTTAGAACACACCAAGATGTCATATATAAAGACGATCATAAACTTATCCAATTAAGGTTGGAACACCCTGTTCATCAAATCCATAAAGACTGCCGGTGCATTACTCAGATCAAATGGCATCACTACAAATTCAAAATGTCCATAACGGGTCCTGAAAGCCGTCTTGGGAATGTCACACTTCCTAATATTTAGTTGATGGTACCCCGACCTCAAATCTATCTTCGAAAAGGTTTCAGATCCCCTCAGTTGATCGAATAGATCCTTGATTCTCGGTAATGGGTACTTGTTCTCCAACGCGAGTCGATTCAACTCTCTGTAATCTATACACATCCGAAGTTACCCATCCTTCTTTCTTATAAACAGCACTGGTGCACCCCATGGTGACACACTAGGACGAATAAATCTGAGCTCCAGTAGCTCTTGAATTTGGGCCTTCAATTCTTGAAGTTCCTTCGGAGCCATTCTATATGGCGCTTTGGATGTTGGGGCCGCCCCAGGGACCAAATCAATAATAAACTCCACTTGCCGGTCGGGTGGGACTCCCGACAAATCTTCTGGAAACACATCTAAAAACTCCTTTACTATAGGTACGCCTTTAGGGGACACCTCACTGGTACGAGTGTCGACCAAACTCACCAAGTAACCCTGACATTTCTCCTTCCTCATACTTCTCAGTGCCTTCATGGATGTGATTACTCTTGGTACTGCCCTACTCTTAGTGCCATAAAAGGTGATGGACTCATCTTCTGAACACCTCAATGTCACCTTCTTCTCGCGGCAGTTTATATCGGCATCATGTCTATCGAGCCAGTCCATACCTAGGATCACATCAAAATCCATCGAGTTAATCAAATATAAGTTAGCGTCAAATTCTTTTCATCCTATCTCGATACTCTCGTCAATCATTCTATTAGTGAGGATCGTATTTCCTGAGGGTAAGCTAACCTCAAGAGACTCAACAGTTCTAATGCTTCTATGACCAATGGCATGATAAAACATTGCAGACAAAAAAGAGTGTGTGGCACCAGGGTCAAACAAGGCGAAAGCAGGCACATTTGAGATCATAAGCATACCTGATACTATGTCGGGACTATTATCAGCCTGATTCATTGAGTAGACTCGAGCTTGACCTCCCGATGCTTGTCCTTTGCCCTTAGATTGTGGACAATGTCGGCTTGTGTGACCTGGCTTCCCGCAATTATAGCAGACACCCTTTCCATATAAACACTCCCCGCCATGATTGTTACCACACTTTGGGCATGCAGGCCTAGTGATCGGCGCACTCGGTCCAGATTTCTCATCTACCTTGTCCTGCTTATTGGAAGCCACCAACTTAGATTGATGATCATTCCAACCTCTCTATCCATCTTTTCTCGGTAATGCTGTGGATAGTACTATTCCATCACTAGTTCTTTGAACCGATCCGAAGTTAATGCAGCACGCTCGGCTGCCGGCCTCAAACGCCAATAGCTCATCCACCAGCGTCCAATATCCTCTATCATTTGATACTGGGCGCAAAGAATCTTTTGCACATCGGTGCGCCCAATGATCTCAAGGGTACGCTCCAGCGACATCAACCATTCATCGACAAAAGTTGGTCCTTCTCGACCATTGAATGATGGTGGTGTGAAACGTCAGAACTGTTGCACAACTTGTGCTTGGGTAAGAGTTGGCCCATTATTATTGTGGTTATATTGACCTCCGTTACCACCACCACCAGCTCCAGCACCAGAGTTGGCATTATAGCCAATAACTTCCTGGGAGTCTCCTCACAAGGGATGGAAATAAAAATATACATCGCGTCTAAGGGTTAACTGCTCCCAATAGACGTTCGAGCAGTGCATATACTAACGCATCTACGTGTATTTATAAATTTATAAGAAAGAGCGTACATGTCCAACATTTATTATGAATCTCAATAGCATATCATCTCTAAAATATAAACATGGTATTGCAACATGATTCAAAAATACGTTGAATCTCATAACCGTAAAATTTTGTTACGATTACAACATAAACATAATTTGAAATATGTACCTTGGAGTTGACGTGGAGCGGCGACGGGGGCTGATAATAATCATAGATTCCATTAAAGTTTTTAACTACTTGCGAAAAAGGAAATTTACTTTTGAAAAAGAAATTATTTTAACGAGTCTATAGAACCATAAACCCACTCCGATACCACTTATTAGCGACCACTTTTCAAAATGTCTTTTTTTTAAAATAATTTCAAGGGAGATTTAATACCCTTAAGAAAAATCCTTGAATAATTTGCAACAGAAATTGAAATAAGGTCATCCATTTCGCTAGTAAATAAAAATAAATTTTCAACATTTCAAACATCCATAATATTCAACATCACATTGAGGCCAAAGTTAAAACTTTAAATGAACGAAATAAATAAAAAGATCATAATTATTATTATCACGCCACGCCTTTGTCCGCCACGCCAGACTCCTCAACCTGAAAAGTTTAAATAATGGGGTGAGCTTTCAACTCGCTCAATGAGGAGGGAATGCTTTGTCAAATTTAAATACATACATGTTGTCAAGTAGATATGATATGCATGAACATGATGAATGCCCGAGGGCCATTAATATGCAAACTTTGTGCATACTGCCTACTAATCATTGGAGGCTACAACGTAAATAATATGCAAACCTTGAGCACATTATGCCTACTACTCATTGGAGGCTACAACATAAATAATATGCAAACTTTGTGCATATTATGCCTAATACTCATTGGAGGCTACAACGTAATTAATATGCAAACTTTGAGCATATAAACATTTGGCAAGAAACAAACATATATATTAAAGAAAACAAGCGTAAAATCCCCACCTCGAATTACGATGATGATCCTTGAAATATTGGGATGCGAATGCAGTTCAAGTCCTAGGCTCCAAGTCCTCGTCTCCTAAAATAACATTTAAATTTTAATATTAATATAGCGTCCAAAATAAATTAATATAAATTATTGAGTTTATCATTTAAATCACTCGTACAAGGGATCTGATTTTAAATATTAAATACTGGCTGGGATCAAATTAAAAGGATTAGAAATTGACTCGGGTTAATCTGAAGAAACTGAAAATTAAAGGTTGAAATTGAAATACACTGAAAGGTTGATTTGAGGTCAAATAGAATGGTCTAGAACTTAGGGACTCAATTGAAAAACTCAAAAAAGGAGGGCTGGGTATAAAAACCAAAACCCTAATTGATCGGCCGACATAACCATTCTCTGCAACTCTCTCGATCTCTCCCTCATCCTCTATTCTCTCTCTCGCTCTCTCTCTACTGAACCCAAAAAAATCGCCCCCTTTCCCCCTTCTATTCAGCCAAAAAAATCAATACTCCTAAACACACACACACATACACGCAGAAGAAGGCACACACCGACCGCAAGGGAAACATTTAAACTCACGCACAAACACCAAATCGCACCAACACCAGTGCAAACGGCAACGGCGGTGGTGGTGGTTTGACAGTGCGGTGGTTCGGCAGCAGGACTGAGAAATTTGAGTCGGAGGGATTTAGTTCCGGGTTCTGAAAGGTTAGGGTTATGGGTTGAGAGTTACTGATTTTGATATTCAAATCGGATTCTCTCTTTTTTTTTTTTTGATTTCCGACTGAATTTCCCCGACGGGTCTTGATCGAACGGCTTCTGGTTCAGTTTTCCAGCGGCTCCTGACGAGGTTGGCCAGAGCGGCGGCGTTTGGTTGGATTTGTTTCTTGAAAATCGGGACTATATTTGGGGTTTGGATTATGAATTTGGGATTGAAGTACTGGGCTACGATCAATTGGGATACCGCAGGTCCAGTTGATTGTAGTATTTTTGTGATTAAATGTTTTTTTTTTTTGCAGGTTTGTAGTTAAAAAGATTAGATTTGTAGTATTAAATTTTTTGCTAAACTGGTTGTACAATTTGAAACAGAAACTTGGAAAGATCGCAAGGTGGAAGTAGATTGAGATTACCTCCGGTTACACAAGGAGTTCGGAGGATGATTTGCAACTGAGATCTTTCTGCTTCCTGAAACTGACGCCATCGCAGAAACCGAATTTTGCTGGGAGAAGAGAATTTCACAATTGTCTTGAGAGCTGCTGATGTTGGAGGAATTCTAGAAGAAGAATTTTTTTTTATAAGGTTTCTGCCGATGCTGTTTTGCTGGGAGTATGGTGTATATAGCATACAGTATTTATACTGTCGAGGTAGGTTTAGTTGTAGAGTTTTGCTTTGTGTAGGACGTGATAACATTTATGATATATTAATTATATAATTATTATTTTAAATCTTTAATTAATCAGTTTACTAATTTAAAGTTGAATCAATTAAATTGCCTTAATTAATCTTTATTAATAATCTATTATTTTATGACATTAATAATAATGGAAAATTAAATTGAGATTAATAATAATAATAATAGATTCTTGATATTACATTTAGAATAATCAAGTAAAATCGATCTGGGCTATTATAATATGAGAACTTGGACTCGAGCCTGGAGTGTAAACTACAATCATGATATGCGAATAAGGAAAATTGTACCTTATAAAATTCGTAAATAAATTGTTGGACATTTAAAATCATTCATGCGCTTTCTATAAATTATAAAATAAATGCATGCTCAAAAATCGGGGCATTACATTTGTCGGTAGAATTTCACGATTAATGTTACACTTTGCACATTAATTAATTTATAAGCGTGTTTGTGCGTCAATCATTCAAAATGAAAAACAGTAAATAGCAGCGCAATTCTCTACCAACATATAAATTTCGTGAACTTTTTCAAATCTTTGAAGCCGAATGACCCAGTAAAGAAAAAATAAAAATAGTCTTTGATTTTTCGTCTTCTCGATTGGTTGTCTTCGGTCCTCGTCATAGACAAATAAATAATTACATCATAGAAAAATGCATCCTATTATAAAAATTTTCTAGTAAAAATACATAGGCAAGATGGCCTTTACAACCCAATCGAATCGAACAAATCAAAACTAAGTCCACGAGCTATATCATCATTACATAAGGATTCCACACATGTAACGGCAATGAAATTAAATAATTAATTTTAATATATATTAATCCAATTAATCTATAAAATTAATCTATTCAATTTCTACTATATTACTCCAATTAAAATATATCGCATTAAAATTAAATAATAAAATAATCTATTAATCCAATCAATATAAAAATTAATCTATTCAATTTTAATGGTATTAATCTAATTAATACTAATAATCGTCATTTCAACTCGTTCGAAGTAATCCGGCCAAAAATAGTATTTTTGTTTAACATCTTTCCAATATAAAATAATATTACAAATATTCATTTTAATCAAACTAAATCCAATTTAAAATGTGGGAAAATATTACAACATAATAAAGAGACTAAACGAAGTCCCGGACAAGTCGGAATGGGCCCATCCCGCAAACTGAGCCCGAACACTACTACAAAACTGGGCCTTTAATAGCGGTTTTGGAGCCCTTTAACAATGATTACGGGAGCCGTTAAAGGTCTTGATAATTTAACAATCCTTAAAAACCGCTATTAAATTTAACAGCGGTTCTCCAACAAAACCGCTATTAAACATCCAGTTAACAGCGGTTCGTTTAACAACCGATGTTAAACTAAAAGGGGGAATTTAACAGCAGTTTCTTATAGAACCGTTGTTAATGCTATTTTTTATTCCAATTTCGTTTTTTTTTTAATTTCCCAACCTGCTACACATACGCAGAAAACAACATCCATATACAAAACATCAAATAAAACCTCAACAACACAACTTTCATCCATTCACCAATCCAACTAGACAACTTTTATCCGACCATCAAACATAATAACATTCCATCCAATTCAAAATAAATACAACAACACAATTCAAGAACTAACTAAACAAAGCATCGGTAATTCTTACAAAATTAAATGTCAAATGTCTACGCATATAAACGGTTCCTAATCTCCAAAAATTGTTTTGCCCATTCGGTTCGGATTTCAAGAATTCTATCTGTAGGAAGTACTGCAACATCATCAAACATCTATACATATAAATATTATATATAAATTAACAAACTCATCAACTTAAACGAATCACTTTTAAACAGAAATAATTTATAAAACTGAAATTAATTTAAATAATTTAAAAAACTGAAATAAAAGTTTATCATCTCCTCATCCATCGATAATACGAGCTCGGACAATAGTCGACATCCAGTGCATGATGTAATACCCACATTCCCAACCTCCGTTTTGTTTATTACACTAAAAAGAATATGTTGCTCAATTATATAATGTATAATATATACATATATAGCTAATATATCTATCTGCCACAGTAAAAAAACACACACATTACACACACACTGCACACAGTAAAAAAACACATACAGTCCACACACTGCACTCACACACACACACACACTGCACACAAACAGGCACACACTGCCACACAGTAAAAAAAAACACACACACTGCACACACACACAAACACACACACTACACACACACACTGCACACAGTAAAAGAGCATAATTGCAGACTTCAGATACAAAATACAATTACTGAAATCCTTACATTCTGATAGATGCTAGTATGGTAGTAGGAAAGTATGGTTGTATAAGGGCCAAGCCATATTAATATATATATATATATATATATATATATGTGTGTGTGTGTGTGTGTGTGTGTGTGATTGAATGTATAGTACTTTGGGATATATCCAAGTAATCGTTTGTTTGGATCTACTTGTATGCATACCCCCCATCACCTTATACGCAGTCACGACACTGTTCGAAAGAAGTACTAATGTATTATGAAATGAAAGTGTAATATATATTTTTCAAGTAAATGCTACAAGTTAAAACTTACTTCTGGACTACGGCCTTAATGTGATTGTCGGGCTAACGGTGTAGTGAGCAAAACCACACAACTTTGCCTTTTGCCGGAATAACAACCAAAAGTTGCCAATGCTCACTGCATTAACAAACGTGCTACAAGTGGGGGGAGTGCTGGGATATTTAATTTTTCCATAACCAATCTAAATACATATACTTACATAATTATTAATATATAAAAATCTACAAAGACAAGAAAAAATATTAATACTTTTAGAGAGAAAAAGAGAGTAGTGAGACGAATGTTAGATCTTACTCATGATGGTAAGTTCCAAGGTATATCTGTTTTTTGGCATCCAACATACGCAAAGTGATGTATCCGGAGGCCTCCTCTCCCTTATTTCCCATATTTTGTATGGATTGAGGATCAAAATATCCATACAAATCCTCGTCCATCATGCCCACGTTCAATTTCGATAAGTACCTAATTTGTTAAACAAAATATTAATATCTTATTTACATTCCAAACTATGAATTTTTGATAAATATACATAAATATGCATGTAAAGAATTACTTACAAAGTCCAAAACTGTAGAATCGATAAGCTAAGCCACTGCTTGTCTTGAATGATTTCCAAAAGATCATTGTAACTTATGTACAAGGGAACGTCATCACCACCACAGCCAAAGGAAGCTATATCCCATGGCACCTGTAACGGGTCACTAAAGAAAGTCGCTGCAATACTAAATAACTATCTCAACGTGTCATCTCTGTGACTCGACCGGTCATCTTGACGAGCATATTTCTTAGGTGGCTCAGGTCGCTCAATATCCTAAATTATATACAAGAAACATGAAAACTGTAAAAACCAACTATAAAAACAAATATAAAATGTCACATCCTGGGACACCTCCGCCGTAGCATGATATTGTCCGCTCTGGGCGCCCTCCTCTGAGCCGGCCCTCACGGTTTTGTTTCTGGGAACCCAGCGAGCAGCTTCCCAGGGGGTCACCCATCCTGAGACTGCTCCTCGCACCATCACGCTTAACTTCGGAGTTCTCATCACCCCGAAGCCACTGGGCTCCCAAAAGGCCTCATGCTATAAGGTGTCACGTCACGCTCAAATAAGGCACTTTGCCCGCTCTCTGCTAGTCGGTGTGGGATATCACAATCCGCCCCTCCTCAAAGGACCCGACGCCCTCGTCGGCACACTCGCACGACACGGCAGAGTGGCTCCGATACCAAATTGTCACATCCTGGGACCCCTCCGCCGTAGCATGATATTGTCCGCTCTGGGCGCCCTCCTCTGAGCCGGCCCTCACGGTTTTGTTTAGGAACCCGGCGGCGGCTTCGGGTCACCCATCCTGAGACTGCTCCTCGCACCATCACGCTTAACTTCGGAGTTCTCATCACCCCGAAGCCACTGGGCTCCCAAAAGGCCTCATGCTATAAGGTGTCACGTCACGCTCAAATAAGGCACTTTGCCCGCTCTGTGCTAGTCGGTGTGGGATATCACAATTTATTATTATCGAAAATTGGTTCCGAGCATATCGAAGATTTAACTCAGACGAGTCTGGAACAGGTCGGAAAATCGAATTTGGACATCAGGAAGGGGTCGAACCGGCTGAGCCAAGTTGACGGACATTTGCGGCCATCACGGACACGCCGATCGACAATCACGGCCACGACGAAGCTTCTCGGCCGGTATCCAGGATAAAGTCGGTCAATTGTCAGGATAAGGTCGGTCACGGCCAAAGCGAAGCTTCTCGACCACTATCCGGATAAAGTGTCCAATTTGTCCGGATAAGGTCGATCACGACCGACGAAGCTTCTCGGCCATTTGTCCGGATAAAGTACATCACTGTCAGGATAAGGTCGGTCACGACCGAAGCTTCTCGGCATTTGTCAGGATAAGGGTTCCAATGTCCGGTAAGGTTGATTTTCAACCGACTTTGAGCCCTTATTTATACATGTTCCGGACGTGGTTTTGTACATATAATATATCATTTTGAAGTGTGAAACTCTAATTTAAAACGCCCAAACATATTTTCCTTCCAAAATTATAAAAGCCACAAAAATCCCGGTCAAACAGATAGCTCAAATCGGCGCTTTTCAAAGGTGATTGATAAAAGTCCCCAAAGAGGTTTGATTTTCTTCAAGGATTTTAGCACATCCATCTATAGAAACTGATCTTTTCACATCAACAGCACGGGACTTGAGGTAAGATGATGCTTTTCCTTGTTGTATCATAAGGATCATATATTGATTGATATTTGCATATGTGATGTTATTGAACGATCATGCATGACATGTGTATGTGAAAGAATGTTTAAGAACAGAAGTATGGTACTTGATTGATGGCGGGTAGGCACGGACGCGGGGACCGCGGACCCAAAACATGGTGGCAAATACTTGCGGTGAAAGTCGGTCAAGGAAAACCACACTGAATGAAAAGTTGAATACGGCTAATACCATTGGTTGAAAAACCGATGGGAACCCCCGTATACATCTTTTATTGGCCAATTATATGAACAGGTTCCGAAAACCATGGCCTATCACTATCAGTCGAGTACCACACTTCAAGGGTACCCGAAGAAAGGACTTTACAAGAACATGACTATATATATATATAGTAGTTATTCATTGATAAATGTGCTACGTGATACTTTGCTATTACAGAAGTCTCATCTTACTGAGTCATTAGATCATTAGATTCTTATGATACAGGTGATGATGCTTATGTTTAGGAGTTGACTATCTTCTTCAGTGTTGACAGCCGGAGACTTGTCCATATGCCATTCCCAGCTATTTCGCCCCTATGCTGGAAGACTATGTTTTGTTTTTAATAAGATCACTCTGTTATGGTTTTGTTATGTATTAAACCTAAGGTTATGTAATGTTTTGAATAAATAATACTGGTTTGCATTATTTCCCTGAGTACTCGCATTACCAAATCTACTTCTTATTGGTTTTCAAAGTTTAAAAGCGTAATACTCCCCAACTTAGTAGCACGGACCCCTTTGCGGTTCAGCTGCTAGGTTAGGGGGTGTTACAGTTGTGGTATCGGAGCGAAGGTTTAAATCTTTCCTGCAGACAGAAGATGGCATATGGGCATTCTCGACTGAAGGATATGGTTAACTTTTATCTATTAAGTATTGTGTTTAATAGATTACCATATATTAGTTGTCATCATCATCGTTATGTGATCGTTATTGGCTTATGAATGGGTAAGATTGGGCAGTACAACGAATGTGATGGCACCCAAAAGAAAGGCAAGAGATGACCCAAATCCAAACCATAACCTTCTTGAGAATCTGGCGGAGCTGATGCAACAACAGACAAGGATGTATGGTGAACAAATGCAACAATTGTTGAGCATGCAACAAAGGAACGAAGAACAAAACCGATAACCTCCACCAAGAAACAATAATGGACCAGCAGTGTATGAAAAATTTAGGAAGATGGAACCTCCTGATTTTCATGGTGGGGCTGATCCTATGGTTGCGGAAGAATGGGTCAAATCACTTGATGTTATCTTTGACTACATGCACATCGACGATGCTGAGAAGATACTTTGTGCGATCTTTCAACTCAAAAAGGATGCCAGAACTTGGTGGGAAGGAGCTAAACTTGCAGTCAACTTGGAAGGGTTGACGTGGGAGAGATTTAAAGTAATATTTTATGATAAATACTTCACCAGGGACGCACGGTCTCTCAAGGTCAAAGAGTTTTTGGAGCTGAAACAAGGGGATATGTCTGTTTGTGAATATATTCGAAAATTTGAAGAAGGCTGTAGGTATGTTCCCTATATTGCTAGGGATAATGCTGAGAAGGTGGATCATTTCCTAAGAGGCCTCCGACCTGAAATTAGAAGAGATGTGAGGATGTCTACATCAACTGAGTTCAGAGAAATAGTTGACAAGCGTTGCTCGCAGGTTTCGTGAAAAGGAGATACAAAGGTCTTATCAGCAGAAGAGGCAAGCATTTGCTTCAAAAATTCAGCACATTGGAAGAAATCGGAGCAAAAACCAGGCAAAGCCAATCAAGCATCCTACACTAGAGATGCTCCAAATACAACTGAGAAGCCCAAGTGTACTAAATGTGGGAAAAATCACTTTGGAGAATGTTTTGTTGGGTCCAATAATTGTTTCAGATGCAAGAAGCACGGACATATGGCGAGAGATTGCCCAAACACGGAGAATAAAGTTCAAGGGAGGGTCTTTGCAATGACTCGAGAAGAAGCTGATGCAGATGCTTCCGTAGTCTCAGGTACCATTCTGATCTCGGGAATTCTGCACTTACATTGATAGACCCAGGATCTTCACATTCATTTGCATCATATGCATTTATGAGAAAATCGGGCGTTAAACCAGAACTCTTGAAAGTTGGTTATAATGTGGCTGCTCCGTTTGGAGAAAATATGGATTCTAACCAAATGTTGAGGGCCTGTACAGTTCGAATTGATGGAAGGATACTCTACGCCGACCTTGTTGTCCTACCAATATCTAATTTTGATGTTATCCTTGGTATGGACTGGCTATCTAAATATTGTGCAAATGTTGATTGTAATAAGAAGATTGTGGCCTTTCAACCAGTAAATGGAGGAGGGTTTATTTTTAAAGGTAATTCATATTCGTGCTCTTTGCCAATTATAACTGCACTGAAAGCTAGGAAGATGTTAAATAAGGGGTGTACTGGCTATTTGGCTAATGTTTTGGACACCTCCCTTGAAATGAAATTGAAGCCTGAAGATGTAGATGTGGTTAGAAAATTTCCTGAGGTGTTTCCAGATGATCTACCAGGGTTGCCCCCAGATCGGGAAATTGAGTTTGCAATCGATGTAATGCCAGGGACTACCCCTATTTCTAAAGCCCCATACAGAATGGCACCAACAGAATTGAAAGAATTAAAAACCCAGCTACAAGAATTACTTGATAAGGGATTCATTCGTCCTAGTTGTTCACCTTGGGGAGCCCCTGTATTATTTGTGAAAAAGAAAGATGGCTCATTGCGATTATGCATTGACTATAGGGAATTGAATAAGGTGACCATCAAGAACAAATATCCTCTTCCAAGGATAGATGATTTATTTGATCAGTTGCAAGGAGCAACGGTATTCTCAAAGATTGATTTACGTTCCGGATATCATCAACTGAAGGTCAAAGAAGAAGATATCCAAAAGACAGCATTTAGAACGCGATATGGTCACTATGAATTTTTAGTGATGCCTTTTGGTTTGACAAATGCTCCAGCAGCATTTATGGATCTGATGAACCGGATATTCAAAGAGTTCCTTGACAAATTTGTGGTGGTGTTTATTGATGACATCCTTATCTATTCACATGATAGAGATGAGCATAAAGAACACCTCAGAATTGTGCTTCAAATTCTCAAAGAAAAACAGTTATATGCTAAATTCAAGAAATGTGAATTCTGGATAGAACAAGTGGTATTTTTAGGGCATGTAGTATCCAAGGATGGCATTTCAGTTGACCCAAACAAGATAGAAGCGGTGAGTAACTGGCCAACACCAACGAATGTATCAGAGGTTCGAAGTTTCTTAGGACTAGCCGGCTACTACCGACGATTCGTACAAGGATGCTCGAAGATTGCAACCCCATTAACATTGTTAACAAGGAACAATACAAAGTTTATTTGGACTGATGCTTGCGAGGGGAGTTTCCAGGAATTGAAGCGTAGATTAACTACGGCTCCTGTCCTTGCCACTCCTATGGGAATAGGTGGCTTTGTAGTTTCCACTGATGCTTCTAAGAATGGTTTGGGTGCTGTATTAATGCAACATGGAAAGGTAATAGCCTATGCCTCTAGGCAATTAAAAGAGTATGAGAAGAATTATCCAACACATGATCTAGAACCTCTTTGTTGTCTTTGCACTAAATTTTTGGTGGCATTTCCTATTTGGTGAAAAGTGCGAAATCTATACAGACCATAAGAGTTTGAAGTACTTTTTCACACAGAAGGAGCTGAATATGCGACAGCGGAGATGGTTAGAATTGGTGAAAGACTATGATTGTGAGATCAATTATCATCCTGGTAAGGCAAATGTGGTTGCAGATGCATTAAGTAGAAAGTCTATGTCTTCCTTTCTAATCACATAGAAGCCATTATTATTAGACTTGCAAAAGTTAGAACTGGAAATTGTGCCCAAAAGAAAGATTTGTTCGTTATCAACACTCATATTGAAACCTGCACTTCAAGATATAATCAAAGAAACCCAGAAGGCGGATCAGTACATTGGCAAATTAAGGGAAAAAGTTGATGAAGGCAAATTACCAAACTTCGCAGTCTCTGGTGACAAAATATTACGATATAAAGGGAGACTGTGTGTGCCAGCTGACACAACCATCATAGGGGAAATTCTAAAGGAAGCTCATTCCAGTCCTTATTCAATACATCCAGGTACCACAAAAATGTATAAAGACTTGCAACAACATTATTGGTGGCCTAACATGAAGAAAGATATCGCAAAATTCGTCGCAGAATGTCTAACTTGTCAGCAGATCAAAACTGAACATCAGAGACCAGCAGGATTATTGAAGCCTTTACTAATTCCGGAATGGAAATGGGAACACATTACAATGGATTTTGTGCTTGGGCTACCAAGGACTCAAAGTGGGTATAATTCCATATGGGTGATTGTTGATAGATTGACCAAGTCTGCTCATTTCTTGCCAGTAAAATCCACATATAATATGGATCGATACGCTCAGGAATATATTAAAGAGATAGTCCGGCTACATGGGGTGCCAATATCTATAGTATCTGACAGGGACCCTAAATTCACATCTGCATTTTGGAAAAGTTTACATAATGCAATGGGTACGAAGCTTGCTTTCAGCACCGCATTTCATCCACAAAGTGATGGGCAGTCAGAAAGAGTTATTCAAATACTCGAAGATATGTTGAGAGCATGCATACTAGATTTCAAGGGCAATTGGGATACAAAGCTTCCATTGGTAGAGTTCACCTACAACAACAGTTACCAATCTACAATTGGGATGGCACCTTATGAAGCACTATATGGGAGAAAATGTAGATCTCCCGATTACCGGGATGAAGTTGGAGAAAGAAGTCTCTGGGCCCTTAAATGATACAATGATCGCTATGGCGGTAGAAAAGATAAGAGAACGAATGAAAATTGCACAAAGTAGACAGAAGAGTTATGCAGATAATCGAAGAAGAGATTTGGAATTCGCAGTTAGAGACTATGTCTTCTTGAGGGTATCCCCGATGAAAAGCATAATGAGATTTGGGAAGAAAGGAAAACTTGGCCCGAGATATGTTGGCCCATTTGAAATCCTTGAGAGAGTTGGTGACAGAGCTTATAGAATAGCCTTACCTCCTTCGCTATCTGGTGTACACAACGTATTCCATGTGTCCATGTTAAAGAGGTACATTTCCAACCCCTCACATGTGTTAAATTATGAGCCGTTGGAATTATCCCCAGACTTGTCCTATGAAGAGAAGCCAGACGGGTTCTTGATAAGAAAATAAAGAAACTAAGGAACAAGGAAATTCATTTGGTAAAGATTTTGTGGAGGAATCATGCCGTTGAAGAGGCTACATGGGAAAGAGAGGAGGAAATGCAAAGCAAATATCCAGAACTGTTCGGTATGTCAATTTCGAGGACGAAATTTTATAAGGAGGGGAGGATGTAATGCCGGTTATCCCTAAGCCAATAACCATTTAATACCTAAATGCATTTATATAATATGCATTATGAAAGCATGGCATACAAGTAGACATTTCATGAGCATGAATAACTGCTATGTCCCTTTGCATTACGTTTTATACGACATGTAAATTATCTCCTCTAACATGATAAAAGGTCATTGTGAGATGTTTTGTTGCAGTGAGGAGCTCAGTTTCTCAGTAAGGAGATCGATGTGCTAAATGATTATAAAATAATAATTGTAATACCCTAGAAAATTCAAAGACTTAATTAAGTGCTATTTATTTTGCTTATGGTCATGGATTTCAATAATTACAAGTTATCCAATACTTGGATCGATATGTTTCCAACATAAAATGAAAGATTTAAAAAGTAAAGATTTCAAAATAAATTATAAGGATTATTTTAGAATTTATGAAAGTGATTTCGAAAATTTTCGACGAATTGATACGATAAAATTTTCATTTCAGAACACTTATACTGCAAAAATAATATTAAATTATTATTTTATAATCATTTAGCACATCGATCTCCTTACTGAGAAACTGAGCTCCTCACTGCAACAAAACATCTCACAATGACCTTTTATCATGTTAGAGGAGATAATTTACATGTCGTATAAAACGTAATGCAAAGGGACATAGCAGTTATTCATGCTCATGAAATGTCTACTTGTATGCCATGCTTTCATAATGCATATTATATAAATGCATTTAGGTATTAAATGGTTATTGGCTTAGGGGATAACCGGGCATTACATAAAAGGAGTATCTTTTATTTATATTTTAATATTAAAAACTAGTATAGATTTTATTCCAAATTTTCTAAATTCTAAATATTCTAAATTTTCAGCTAATTGCTTGAGGAAAAGCAGTGTAAAAAACAACTATAATCGGAGTACCTAGTTAATATTAAAAACACGAAAGAAATATACCTTGATAAAGTCGGCAACATCAAGATTCTTTGGCCATGCAATAAAGGTACCTAGAGCTTCCTTCACTAAGCTTACCTCGTCAGTAGGTATAGGAACTTCGGCACCGCCATCTACTACCTCCTCGACTACTACCTTAACCAAATGAGCTGCTAAAGGTGCACAATGTAGGGTAGAATTGTAACACCCCCAAAACCGTATGGGAATTTTACACGCCGTAGACCCTTTCCACAAGGATCTACCAGGCTAAACATCCATAAACAACCAAATGCTTGCCCAGCCAGGGTCAAATAATATAATAATACAGACTGTTAAGGTCACTTACACATGAATACACAGACCGATGAGGTCACACAACTCCATCAACAGAACTGACTAAAACAACATTACCCACACAGGGGTCGAAACACAATACAACAGAAGACTGAAATCAACTCTAACAATACAACCAGACTCTACCAACTCTCGACTCTTGATTAGTATCGCAGCTCGTCATCCTCTTGTGCCAATCCTGAGACTGCTCCCCTGAACCTGCATATACCTGGACGCAAAACAGACATCCACCCCCCGATTACTCGGGGGTTAGTAAAACTCCACTATTTTACTAGTGCAAGTATAATACGATACGAAATGCAACAAGTAAATAGCAACTGCGAATTTAATACGGAAATCAATTATCGAATGTTCCCGAGAAGTTTTAAAATTTCGAACTCAAGCAAGAGATATTTGAAAAGGAACTCATCATCTTGGGGATTTTTGAAGTAGAAATTCGTTTGGACCTGAAGTTCCAATTTACAAAACCATTTCGTAAACATTAGGGCCTTAGCCCGATTCTCGTTTCAAAACACACTAGATAAGATATCATTATGAGTCCGAGACCCATATTTAAAATGTTATCCAAGCAATCACTGTTATACGATCGTTGTTCGTACACATCATGTACCGAACTCCGGAGGCCTCGACGGACCTTACCCGGACCACACGCACTATTCGTACACATCATGTACCGAACTGCAAAGGCCTCGACGGTCCCTACCCGGCCACAAACATCGTTCGTACACATCATGTACCGAACTCCAGAGGCCTCGTCAGACCCTACCTGGATCACACACCTTGTTCGTACACATCATGTACCGAACTCCAGAGGCCTCGTCAGACCCTACCTGGACCACACGCACTGTTCGTACACATCATGTACCGAACTCCAGAGACCTCGTCAGACCCTACCTGGAACACACACACACACACACATCGACACGACACAACTCATAATCATCAAATGTCAAGCCATTCCACATTACACCGAAATGTATAATCAAGTATGTAAACCAAAACAACACACATATCATAATCATCACAACAACTCAACAATGACCAACCACGCCCGGCACAAACTTAGATGATTTGCACATCCAACATAATTCCACTATGTTAAGTAAGTGAAGGTATTATCGTTACCGTCAATCGTTTATAATAATCAATTCGTACGAAGCATATTCGCTAAGATAAATCAATTCATCATAAACATAACACGACATACCTATTCACAAGACACAATTCGTATAGTAAAATACTTGCCTTAATAACCGCTACCGAATACTCCGAAGAACACGGTTCGACCGAGAAGCTCGGACCCAGAAGAAGGCAACGAACGGAAGGGTTCCGACTCAAGTTCTTCACAAGAATTTCATCCCTAAGTCATACCAATGATAAATCAACAATCGTACGATGGATAATAATCACACAACGCCCAATCCCCCCCTTCTAAGACCTTTTGTCGGACACCTTCAAGGCGTCGACTAAGAACTCGACCAAAACGACGAATCAATACGATACAACCATCGAATAACAAGGAAAATGATATAATACATCTAAATAATCATCAATCCATCACAATTCCAAGTTAAATCGGATTAAACGGATGAAAACAACCAAAATACCCAAATTCCCCAAAACTAGATTTCTAGAAAATCTGACCTGATTCGCTCGATCAAAGGATGTTATAGGACGGATGATTGATGATATGAACCTCAAAACTTCATGGATTAATTGTATAACAACATGCCTCCATGATTAACCAAGCTGCAGCCGCGGAAGAGGATGAAATGGGTGAAAAAAATGATGAAAATCCCATTATATAGGCCGCTGCCGGCCGCATTACGTACGTAATCGGCCATGGCTTACGGCCGTAACCGGCCATGGCCGAGTCTTCTGCCCAACACTTCCGGCATCGCTACATACGTGACTGGACAAGGCTTACATACGTAGCAGGCCTTACGGCCGTAACTGCCGGGCCATTACGGCCGTTACTCGGCCAGGCCTTGCCAGCCAGGACTCGGTCGATCCGACGGTCCGAAAAATCCCGAAACCCAGACCTGAATATAATCCGAAGATACGGTTACGAAGTACTCGCAAAGACGAATCCGAGCACTAAGAGAACATACGATTCCGACCACCCGAAGGCTCGAAATTCGATAATGGAAAGTAATTACCCCAAACTTTGGGAAATTACAAAAATGGCCCAAAACATCCGAAATACACGATACACGATCGAAACACCAAACCAAAGCTCGCAACATGAATAATAACATTAAATGAACTTACGAGAAACTCGAAACAACAGTTTCGGACGAGATTCGGACGAATCGAACTCAAGTGCGGAAAAGCTGCTTAAGGACACGGAACTCAACAAAACGATACCGAAACGAACTCATATGACAAAAAGTGCAGAATTAAATATTCTCGGAATGTCGAAACGGTCTTGAGCGAGTCATCAAAACGGACTTCCACCAAAAAAAGAAAATTACCGGAAATCGAATTTGCGGATATTACATACAACCCTGCTTAAAAGAAGTTTCGTCCCGAAACTTAAAACAAGTAGGGAGAAACAATATCCCGCCAGGAAAAATCAACGATATACACAAGAAACACGTAACTTAGGCCCATCGTGAAACGTTACAAGCAACGCGAAGGAATATACGGTGTGAAAACACGCTTGACGACGACTCGGATACACTAATGCACCCGTTATGATTCAAATCAGTAACGAGCCAATTTGGGAAACGTAACATACAACATTCCAAGCATACATTAATCAAAGATACGCCGGCAACACAAGTGTCGCCCGACGAACTACACAACAGTACAAATCATACAGTGCATCATCGAAAAACATATCCCACATAATCGCAACGAAACAAATAATCGGAACCACACGACAAATAATTCAGGGTAACTAGAAGATAAAAATCTCGGGTATTACATTCTACCCCTCTAAAAAGAAGTTTCGTCCCGAAACTTAAACTAAGGTCATCACAGTGATACGAAACAAAACATAACGACACATAATAAAATACCATAATCATGACCCCGCGGTCCACTGACACGTCTCCAGAGTTTCAACAACTATACGAGAACTCATTCAAAACAAAATATCATTCAACGAGTTCCAAACATAAAAGCGTCACAAAATACATCTCTACACGAGAAACAATCCACGCAACGAGTACCAAAAACACCATCACTGGACATCACTGGGCCCTCCGAAGTAGGAATGGAACTCCGGTCCTTTATCATCTCGGCAACAATCTCGCAGTACTGAATTCGATGCCCCTCGTGTCCACAATTATAACAAGTCACTAGCGGTTTCTTACAATGCGCGCGTTCATGGCCTAGAACGTTACAGTTGAAACACATAGGAGCATTACCAGAACTCAAAGATACCGGCTTGGGTCTTTGGGATTCTCTAGCTGACCGAGAAGGTCCCATACTCGACTGATACTAGGGTTGAGGTGTGGGGATCCCAATTCCCTTACTTCCCGATGCATCATCGGAGATCTTCTGCTTCTTCGCTACCGATACGGACTCGGTACACATTATAGCCATCTCAAAAGCCAAGGCTCGATCCTGATAGTCCTTCAAGGTTGTACACATAAAAGGAGCCATACACTGCCGAATATGAGGTTTCATATGCATATCGAAATAACGAACCTTATCTGCCTCACTTTTCACCTGATCCCGAACATAACACAGTTGTCGATTGTAATCAACTATTGCTTGAGACACCGACGCGTCTCGGGCGTAGCCGAGAAAAACTCGACAATCCTGCGCTCTTTAACAGGCGGCGGACAATACTCGGCCTGTAACACCCCCAAGTTATTCAGGGAATATTACAGCGCCGTAAGCCCCACCGTGGTACTCACAAGGCTAAACATACGCGGAACTATAAATTTTGACCGAGAAGGTCTACATATGATGGAATGAAGAACAATACAAAAGGTGTTCAAGACATAACTATTGTATCCACAAACATCACAACACAAATCAATACCTCGGCAAACACAGGCCGGAACATCGAGGAAAAATGGAAAACAATACTTGAGTATTCAATAACCATTCTAGTACAACAACACTGAATGGAAAACTCAGAAAATGACCGGAGGAAAGACACAGTATCACACTTGCCCACCATCTTCATGCCGACCCGATACCTGCCTGTCCACTCTCCTGGAACCTGAAATACAAAAAAAGTATTTCCCCCATAAAGGGGTTAGCCGTCGAATAGCTAGTGCAAGTATATCAAGTATGAAACACAATACTCCTCGACAATAAAGTAAATGTAACCGTCAATTCATCAACTCAAGACTAGTATTCGGGAATAACTAAATCTCATAGCATCACATCAATACATATATGAATACCGTGGAACCGCACCAGAGGCTACGGAACCCTCAGAGGACTCGTCGGTCCATCCCAGAGTGGTTCGTTCATATCATCCGTGGAATCGCACCAAGAGGCTACAAAACCCTCAGGGGACCCGTCGGCCCACCCCAGAGTGGATGTAAATATTCATGCCATTAATGTATCTTATTTTCAAAGTCGGGAATGTACAATCATAAATATATACTTGCCTTTGAGACATCGAGAAATCAAACGGAAAAAGGGTATGAGTTCGGTAGGTCCAAGAATGCGCTTCCGGCACCTAAACGATTCGCAAGGAATATGATAATCAATTATCCATACTCAAATTACACGAAGAAACTCCCAAAACCCGTCTACGATTTACGGAAATACACGGATAAACAACTAGAGGTTGGAAAATCGTCCAAACCCTCACAAGTCCGAAAACGGCACAATCCAATCCATAAAATCGTAGGAAGAGCATGCATACGGGATAGATACATCATAATCTCAAGGTCCTCAAGCTTCAAAACAAATAAATCGGACGAATCTACGAAAAACCCTAAGATTCCCAAAAATAGGGTTCTAAGGATTTTTACCTTGATTTGGACGTTAGGATGGATTAGATGTTGTGAAATCCTTGTTCTCCGACCAAATATGTTGTTGATAGAAGGAAGATCGCTTCCAATCGCCCAAAATCGTCTCTCCCGAGCTATTCCCATCGAAAAGGAGTGAAGAAGATGAAAAAAATGACGAAATGGAAGTCAACTGTCCTATATATCTGCCCAGTCTAGCGCACGCTACGCCTCCTTCATTAGCGTGCGCTAGCGGAACCACCTGGTAGTCCAGTGGATTCTTCCGGCCTCAATAGCGTGCGCTACAAACGAATGTTAGCGTGCGATACTAACCACGAATAACGCGCGCTAATGAACTACTAGCGTGCGTTAACCAAAAAGTAGCGTCCAGTACTGGAGTCCAGAACCTACTGTCCTCTGCCATGCACAAGCCTTAGCGTGCGCTACCACTATGGCTTAGCGTGCGTTATACAACAGCTTTAGCGTGTGCTAGCCGAATACTAGCGTACGCTACCTGATAGTCCAGAAACCTGGCAACCTCACTGCCTCTGCCAACCAGCCCATTAGCGTGCGCTACGGACGGATGTTAGCGTGCGTTACTAACCACGAATCGCGTGCGCTAACGAACTCCTAGCGTGCGTTAATCCACCAGTCCAGAGAGCAGTCTGAGTCACTGGTTCTGGCCTGACTGGTCCCTTAGCGCACGCTATAGATCTAGCATGCGCTACGGCTCAGATCTAGCGTGCGCTAATCAAGCAGACTTAGCGTGCGTTAGCCTAGGCCTAGCGTGCGCTATTTCTCTGGCCCAGAACACTTCCGCAAGGTCTAAACAATACGATCGTGACCCAAACAAGATACGAAACTCAATAACAATATAAACAACATCTCCAAGTGTTTACGGAGTGACAAAATAAGAAGAACGACAAGGTCAAACAGTCAATAAAAGTACAGGTATTACATTCTCTCCCTCTAAAAAGAAGTTTCGTCCCGAAACTTACGAAATAAATAGTTCGGGGTATTCCACCCGTATCTTCTCTTGCGTCTCCCAAGTCGCCTCCTCGATTCCATGTCTCGACCATTGCACTTTAATCAGTGGAATGGTCTTATGCCGAAGTTGTTTCTCGCGACGCTCAAGGATCTTCACGGGTTTCTCCGGAAAGGTAATATCCTCGGCTACGTCAATTTCACTGTAGTCGATAATGTGGCTCGGATCCGTTACGTACTTTATCAGCTGAGACACATGAAATCAAAGCTGGAGGCAACGCTAAGCGATAAGCTAAATCTCCAACTCTGTCCAAAATCTCGAAAGGTCCGATATACCTCGGACTAAGTTTCCCCTTTTTCCCAAAGCGGAAAACTCCTCTAGTCGGCGACACCTTGAGCAAGACATGATCCCCCACTTCAAACTCCAAGGGTCGACGACGAGTATCAGCATAAGATTTCAAGACTCTCGCGGCCAAAGAATCGGTCCCGGATAATAGAAATCTTTTCCTTAGTCTCCATCAATATATCCGGCTCCGTCCCAACTAGCTCAGAAGCCTCGTCCCAACATAATGGCGACCTACATCGCCTACCATAAAGTGCCTCGAATGGTGCCATTTTGATCGACGCATGCCAACTATTGTTGTAAGCAAACTCGATCAACGGTAAGTGAAGCTACCAATCATTACTCCAGTCTAAGGCACAAGCCCGCAACATATCTTCCAACATCTGAATCATCATCTCTGTCTGACCGTC
Source organism: Orobanche coerulescens (assembly GCA_033398695.1). Classification (NCBI taxonomy): domain Eukaryota; kingdom Viridiplantae; phylum Streptophyta; class Magnoliopsida; order Lamiales; family Orobanchaceae; genus Orobanche; species Orobanche coerulescens. Next base: position 78,053,327 of record CM065818.1, on the reverse strand, counting down.
CGACTGAGGATGAAAGGAACTGCTCAATCTCAACTCAGTACCCAAAGCCTGATGAAAGGCCTGCTAAAAAAGCGATACAAAACGGCTGTCTAGATCCGATACAATAGTCTTGGGGGCACCGTGCAACCTCACGATCTCAGCAATAAAGGTTCGAGCCAGTCTATCCAGTCCCCAAGTATCCTTAATACCAAAGAAGTGTGCAGACTTGGTCAACCGATCGACAATTACCCAAATCATATTCATTCTGGCCCGAGTTCTCGGCATGCCAGTGATGAAATCCATAGAGATGTCTTCCCACTTCCACTCAGGAATGGGAAGTGGTTTCAACAACCCCGCTGGTCATTGATGTTCGATCCTGACTTGTTGACACGTCAAGCACCATAATACAAACTCCGTGACATCCTTCTTCATGTTATTCCACCAAAAATTACGCTTCAAGTCTTTGTACATCTTACTCGTCCCGGGGTGGATTGAGTAAGGCGTAACATGAGCTTCTCGAAGAATTATCTGCCTCAACTCTAGATCGTTCGGAACACAAAGCCTACCCTGAAATCTCAGAATACTATCCCCGTGAACCATAAATTCAGGAGCTTTTCCTTTATTTACATCTTCCTTCAGTTGAGAAATCATCGGGTCACTCCACTACTTTCCTTTGATGTCATCAACTAAGGACGGAGTAATTTCGAGAGTACACAACTGTCCTTATACTTGTTGAAGCCAAACTTCTATCCCTTGCTCAATTAAATCCTGACGAATTTTTGTCTGAGATGTAAGAACCTCGAGCATTTGAAGAGATGACGACTTGCGGCTCAAAGCATCCGCGACGACATTTGCTTTTCCGGGGTGGTAAAGAATTTCCAAATCATAATCCTTTATCAAATCTAACCAACGTCTCTATCTCATATTCAGCTCCTTCTGACTGAAAATATACTTCATGCTCTTGTGATCGGTATAAATCCGACACGAAGAACCTGTAACACCCCCAGAATTAAACCGGGAATATTACACGCCGCAGACCCTCTCCGTGAGGATCCACCAGGATAGACATCGAAACCACACAATAAATTACATACCGACATGATAAAATACCAAATTCGTAGACCAACTTGGTCTTTCATCACAAACATACAAGTTAAAATGCACATTTCTACCTCGACTCATACCCATGCATGGGTAAAATACACTCTCAAACCAAAAATACGACAGAAGAAAGACCATACACAAACTCTGACTGACTGCATCCAACACTGGCCTTCATGTGATTAGTATCATTCGCCTTCCATCATCCTTCGCGCCGATCCTGTGTTTTGCTCCCAAACCTGCATGTACCTGGATGCAAAAACAGACATCCACCCCCCGAATACTCGGGGGTTAGCAAAACTCCACTGTTTTGCTAGTACAAGTATAAAGTGCAAAGACGAGCCATACATAACACATTCCGAGAATAAAACAAAAGACTTCCCGAGATATTTTGATAATTAAAAATAGTTCAAGTCTTGAAAGTAAAACGAAACAAGTAAGCACTTTGCAAACACTTCCAAATCTCGGGAGTTTTGAAAATATTTGTGATTGAAAAGTTCTTAATTCTACCAAAGCCACTTAGGGTCACCGCCCCAAAGGTCATTATCCAAAAATGCAAAACCGATTAACATAACACGGGGTTCACAACCCAATTCATTCCAGTCACAAAACACAGGATCCACGACCCAACCATTTCGATCACCAACACAGGGTCCACGACCCGTTCATTCATTTCAATTCACTTCCAAAAATACATTACACATAACACATTATTTTTTTATGCCATTTTAGCCAAACACCAAGAATCGATATATAATGTCTCTCGACCCCGAACACCAAGTATTGTGATATTCCGGACATATCACAATTATTCATCAGTACAAATACTCTGGCAATTCTCGCGACCCGGTCCGGCCCTCAAGCTACCAAGTCCCTGTGTGCCCCGTCGAGCAATCCCTAGGTGAGAATGCCCATTCGAAGTAACTCTCGCAACCCGGTCCAGCCGCTAAGCTACCAGGTCCCCGTACGACCCCGTCGAGTCAATCCCCGAGTGAGATTACCCGAGAAAAACCTTACAACTCTCATCAATTCACAATTTCCAAAACCGAAAACCTCAAGAGTCAATCACAATATATATAGTCGAGGTATTTTGCTAGAATGACCAAATGTTCAACATACACTCACGACCCAAAGCTTATACAATTAACACATAAGCACACCATCTAAACAGCACCAAACGACACAACCAATATCACACAAGTTCACATATTCACACACATCCGCATGGCTCCACACAAAATCTTAACAAAATAATTGAACTTTAACATACCAACAACAAAATCACAGAAAATGGCATCACTCGAAAATAATGTGATCCTATACTCGACACCAATACGCATACTCAATTAAGCACATTAATTCCCAAACACAAGAATCCTCTTTTAATAAAACCATGATTATAGTTATAACGATTCTTTAGAAAAATGGTTGTAAACAATTCGTTTAACACGTATCGTCAATTTTCAACCATCATATTCACAATATACGTAATGTATGGGCAAGATACTTGCCTCGATAGTCGATGCCGGACACTCCGACGAACATGGCTCAACCGGAAAACCTCGAATGCCCACAACTCTCCGGCGAAAACGACGGTAACACAACCGATCGGAAAACCGCGAACGGAAGGGTTCCGACTCGAGTTCTTCGCATGGAACCTGACCCTAACATAATACCGTGAATAAATTTATGATCGTACGAGGAAGAATAATCGTAGAACGCCCAAAACCCCCCTCTAAGGATTTTCACCGGACACCTTCAAGGCACCAATTCGGAACTCAACAAAACGAAGAATCTTTAACAATTGAACCATGGATCAACAAGCAAATTGGTATAATATGACTTAATAATCATCAATCCATCACAAATATAAGTTATCACGGATCAAACGGGCGAAATCAACCAAAACCCCCAATTTTCCCAAAACTAGGATTTTAGGAAAACTAACCTTGATTCCTTGGATTGAAGGATGTTATGGAGTGATTAATCGATGTTATCAGCTCCCAAACTTCGTGGATTAGTTGTATAACAACATGTCTTCAAGTTCCCACAGGATCCAGCCGCGGAAGAGAAATAGAGGAAATGAAAAATGAGTGCAAACAGGACTGCTCGGTCATATTTATACTGGTGCAGCCTAGCGTGCGCTAGACTGCCGAGCTAGCGTGCGCTATCGGCCCGGGCCGCAATCCAGAATCCTCACTGCCCTACTGACTCGGCCAGGTAGCGTGCGCAGCCTTTTGGCCGTAGCGCGCGCTACTTGCCAGTCATAGCGTGCGTAGTGCCCGACAGTAGCGTGCGCTACCTGCCGATCCTCCCGAGTCCAGAACCTTTCTGGCCCTACTGCCTCGGCCGACTAGCGCGTGCAACCAACCGGCCATAGCGTGCGCTGCCTCCCGGCCGTAGCGTGCGCTACCTTCCGGTCGTAGCGTGCGCTACGCCGGTTCCTGCCGCACCCGCCCGGCCAGTGCCTGCACCCGTCCGGCCAGTGCCTCCACTCGTCTGGCCAGTGCCCGACCACCATGATTCGACGACTCGATTTTCCGAAATCGCACGGTACGAACACGACAAAACACTCGGGGACAACATCATCGATCCGAAATGAAAACAATGGATAACCTATCATCACCTACGGTCATAAACGCCAAAATCAGTTGTCGAGAAAATAATACCGGCACTCGACAACCGGGAAATATCCGAAAAAAAATCCAAAATAACCGGAACGAAAATCGTGGGTATTACATTCTACCCCCCTAAAAATAAGTTTCGTCCCGAAACTTAAAACAAAAGCAAGGCGACTCTCCACAACACACCAGAACTCCATGCAGTATAAAGCCACTACGATCCGATTCAATACGCAAGAATGCTTACGAAAAGCAACGAGCATGAATCGCTGCGGTTGATAAAACCGAGCAATACAAAAATCAAATCACGATTCCAATGCTTAAAGGTATGAAATTCTAGTAACTCACAGATTTGGAAGATCAAATACGAAGACAATTTCTCAACACTTATGGAAATTACGAAATGGCTCAGATGTTCAATAATCACGATTTCGAGATCAAACAATAATGATTGTACAACGACGAACAAATAGCAATGATCGAACAACAACGATCAAATATGATGTTCACACCTCAAATCAAGACACCAATAAACTCGTAGGAATCACGAGGTGTTAATTTCGAACACGGTTCACAAGAAATCGATCCGAACTTGGGGAGATCACAACGATATACACATCAATTTGGAACAATATCAGAACTCGCTCGAATGACAAGGGTGAGAACAACACAAGGTCAGAATCATCAACGAACATAATCGAGTCAATACGGTCGAACGAAACCGAAGCAAAAAAAAAATATGAGTATTACATCATATCACCTTTAAAAGAGGTTTCGTCCCCGAAACTTAAACAACGAAAACGAAGTGCTTGAATATCAACCTTCCCGGCCATATCCTCTTGGTCCCGCATCTAATCTCCATAACCAACTATACCGTGGTCACGGTCGCGTCCTCTGTCCCTCGGCATACTAAGCGGATTCTCACTCAATACGATTGCACCACTTCGCAAAAACAAATATGCTAAAGTACCAACTTAGCATGACATATCACATAAGGTAACCAATAACAACTCGGAAAGAAAATCCACGAGGTATCCCTTTAAAGGAAATCTTTTGAAAATCATTGGATTTGTATGCTATTCAAAATAAACTTCAAAAGTACTTTTGGTACCTCGGGTTATTTCATCAAAACTTGTAATCAACATACTCTAACCGTGTCATTTGAAATCATTTGCCAAAATAATAATTCCTTGTAACCGGCGTTATCAAAATCATTATGCCTTTACTCATCACCATCACCGTTAACAACCAACAAGTTAACCATGCAAGACCATCAAACCATTCTTACATACTCTAACATTTCCAAATCCGAGTTTAAACTTTACATCGAGTGAGATTTTTCATCGTTCACTATATATTTTTTAAAAAGAAATCGTATTGGTTTTTTTGAAATAAAATATTTTTATGATGTGAAAGATTTTTGAAAATCATATACTCGAATTATTCGAAAATACAATAGTACGCTAAAAGTCACTTCCGAAAATTCTCCCTACACTACATAAGAATCAACGACGGTAACATTTTACAAAATATTCAAGGCACTTTAAAACAACTCTTTCAATGCCGTCGAGGTTTTATTTGAGAATTCTAGGCCGCCTCGCAAATTTCAAACAATTTCCAAAGTTCATACGAAGCCGCCGAATTAATCGCAACGTCAAATTAGTTTCAAAATTTGATTTCCGCAACTTGCACAAACTTATGAAAGTTTCAGGAAAACATTTTCGAACACACACACACACAACAGACATAATTTAACAACGCACTGAGCAAAATCAATTATCTCCTAGCGCGACGAAAAGTCACAACACACATTCACACAAAACAGTTGTCATCACTAGACAACACATATAGAATACAGTCACAGATGACTGACGGCAGAAAGTTAATCCTAACGGCTAAAAATGCGGTTCCACATCCTCTGCCTAGGCTCATTAGCGCGCGTTACAACGACATTAGCGTGCGCTACTCATGCCACATTAGCGCGCGCTAGCCTTGTACTTAGCGTGCGCTAACAGCTCTAATTCAGCAACGTGATTGCGAACATATACACGACTTTACTAGAATCGATGGTCACAAATAAACAACAACACGTTCGAATCTCAAAGCCATTGATTCGACACTTCATGAGCAACCATCAAAAGACAATTGTTATTCAAAAACCGAAATCTCACCTCTTATTAAAGAGAGCTATCTCAATGTACACAAATCGAATGACTCAGCATTCACATCATCATTTTAATTTAAAACTGGCAACACTGCCCGAACAATAAGAACATCATCACGTATTTCTTGACTAACAACCACAAAACCGATAAGTTGAAAATGAGAGTCACATCTTGTCTACATTTTGTATACTTCACTTGGGTTCAAAAATCGTGTTTTGAAAACTTATAATACAAGATGAAAATAAAATATCGGTAGTTTGAATTCTTAAAAAAAAAATTGACCTTGAGGTCATCATACGAAAATCAAACTTTTTCCCTTTGGAGGATGTTTTAAAATAAAAATATACTTGTCTCTCCAAAAACATGTAAAGTTTTAAAATATCACATTGATGAATTTTTCTTTGCGTAACCACACCAAGACTATTACTCTTGTAAAAACGACTTATATTAGGATGTGTGTATATATACATATACGTTGGTACCACTTTCATTCTAGCATCATACGAGGATCAAACAACATAGGCCACATAATCACAAATCACCTTTAAACTCCACATCATAACACAAAATCATACAAGCTCGTATATCACAAGGCACAATATAGTAGGGAGACTTACAATCCATAGGTCGCACGAAGATGATGGTTGTACCTCGAAACTAATCACGGCCGACATCACAAACGACGCGTCGCGACACGACTTAGACAGACACAATCTGATAGAACAAGAACGACATTACCCGACTGGACCCGACAGCCTAGGTTTCCGCAACCTAAGCTCCGATACCATAAATGTAACACCCCCAGAATCAAACCGGGAATATTACACGCCGCAGACCCTCTCCATGAGGATCCACCAGTCTAGACATTGAAACCACACAATAAATTACATAGCGACATGATAAAATACCAAATCCGTAGACCAACTTGGTCTTTCATCACAAACATACAAGTTAAAATGCACATTTCTACCTCGAATCATACCCAGGCATGGGTAAAATACACTCTCAAACCAAAAATACGACAGAAGAAAGACCATACACAAACTCTGACTGACTGCATCCAACACTGGCCTTCGTGTGATTAGTATCATTCGCCTTCCATCATCTTTCGCGCTGATCCTGTGTTTTGCTCCCAAACCTGCATGTACCTGGATGCAAAAACAGACATCACACATTCCGAGAATACAACAAAAGACTTCCCGAGATATTTTGATAATTAAAAATAGTTCAAGTCTTGAAAGTAAAACGAAACAAGTAAGCACTTTGCAAACACTTCCAAATCTCGGGAGTTTTGAAAACATTTGTGATTGAAAAGTTCTTAATTCTACCAAAGCCACTTAGGGTCACCGCCCCAAAGTTCATTATCCAAAAATGCAAAACCGATTAACAAAACACGGGGTTCACAACCCAATTCATTCCAGTCACAAAACACAGGGTCCACGACCCAACCATTTCCATCACCAACACAAGGTCCACGACCCGTTCATTCATTTCAATTCACTTCCAAAAATACATTACACATAACACATTATTTATTATGCCATTTTAGCCAAACACCAAGACTCAATATATAATGTCTCTCGACCCCGAGAACCAGGTATTGTGATATTCCGGACATATCACAATTATTCATCAGTACAAACATTCTGGCAATTCTCGTGACCCGGTCCGGCCTTCAAGCCACCAAGTCCCTGTGTGCCCCATCGAGCAATCCCCAGGTGAGAATGCCCACTCGAAGTAACTCTCACGACCCGGTCCAGCCGCTAAGCCACCAGGTCCCCGTGTGACCCCGTCGAGTCAATCCCCGAGTGAGAGTACCCGAGAAAAACCTTACAACTCTCATCAATTCACAATTTCCAAAACCGAAAACCTCAAGAGTCAATCACAATATATATAGTCGAGGTATTTTTCTAGAATAGCCAAATGTCCAACACACACTCACGACCCAAAGCTTATACAATTCACACAGAAGCACACCATCTAAACAGCACCAAACGACACAACCAATATCACACAAGTTCACATATTCACACACATCCGCATGACTCCACACAAAATCTTAACAAAATAATTGAACTTTGACTTACCAACAACAAAATCACAGAGAATGGCATCACTCGAAATTAATGTGATCCTATACTCGACACAAATACGCATAGTCAATTAAGCACATTAATTCCCGAACACAAGAATCCTCTTTTAATAAAACCATGATTATAGTTATAACGATTCTTTAGAAAAATAGTTGTAAACAATTCGTTTAGCACGTATCGTCAATTTTCAACCATCATATTCACAAAATACGTAATGTATGGGCAAGATACTTGCCTCTATAGTCGATGACGGACACTCCGACAAACATGGCTCAACCGGAAAACCTCGAACGCCCACAACTCTCCGGCGAAAACGACGGTAACACAACCGATCGGAAAACCACAAACGGAAGGGTTCCGACTCGAGTTATTCGCACGGAACCTGACCCTAACATACTACCGTGAATAAATTTACGATCGTACGAGGAAGAATAATCGTAGAACGCCCAAAACCCCCCTCTAAGGATTTTCACCGGACACCTTCAAGGCACCGATTAGGAACTCAACAAAACGAAGAATCTTTAACAATCGAACCATGGATCAACAAGGAAATTGGTATAATATGACTTAATAATCATCAATCCATCACAAATATAAGTTATCACGGATCAAACGGGCGAAATCAACCAAAACCCCCAATTTTCCCAAAACTGGGATTTTAGGAAAGCTAACCTTGATTCGTTGGATTGAAGGATGTTATGGAGTGATTAATCGATGTTATCAGCTACCAAATTCGTGGATTAGTTGTATAACAACATGTCTTCAAGTTCCCACAGGATCCAGCCGCGGAAGAGAAAGAGAGGAAATGAAAAATGAGTGCAAATAGGACTGCTCGGTCATATTTATACTGGTGCAGCCTAGCGTGCGCTAGACTGCCGAGCTAGCGTGCGCTATCGGCCCAGGCCGCAATCCAGAATCCCCACTGCCCTACTGACTCGGCCAGGTAGCGTGCGCAGCCTTCCGGCCGTAGCGCGCGCTCGCCGCGCCAGAAGGCGTGAGTGCCCGACAAGAAGTGCGCTACTCGCCGATCCTCCCGAGTCCGTAACCTTTCGCCTCATCGCCGGCCGACTAGCGCGCGCAACCAACCAGCCATAGCGTGCGCTACCTCCAGGCCGTAGCGTGCACTACCTTCCGGCTGTAGCGTGCGCTACGCCGGTTCCTGCCGCACCCGCCCGACCAGTGCCTGCACCCGTCCGGCCAGTGCCTCCACTCGTCCGGCCAGTGCCCGACCATCATGATTCGACGACTCGATTTTTCGAAATCGCACGGTACGAACACGACAAAACACTCAGGGACAACATCACCGATCCGAAATGAAAACAATGGATAACCTATCATCACCTACGGTCATAAACGCCAAAATCAGTTGTCGAGAAAATAATACCGGCACTCGACAACCGGGAAATATCCGAAAAAAAATCCAAAATAACCGGAACAAAAATCATGGGTATTACAGAACCATACAAATAATGCCGCCAAATCTTGAGTGCGAAGACAATTGCGGCCAATTCCAAATCGTGAGTAGGATAATTCATCTCATAAGGCTTTAATTGTCATGACGCAAAAGCTATCGTCTTATCATGCTGCATAAGTACACAGCCCAGACCTTGACCCGAAGTGTCACTATAAACTGCAAAGCCCTCAATGCCATGTGGTAAGGTTAAAATCGGCGCTGAAGTCAGACGTCTCTTCAGTTCTTCGAAGCTCTGCTGTCTCTCATCCGTCCAAATAAACTTTTCGGTCTTCTGGAGTAATTTCATAAGTGGTCAAGCGAGTTTTGAGAACCCCTCGACAAATTGTCGGTAATACCCAGCGAGACCCAAAAAGCTACGGACTTCCTTAACATTTTTAGGTGGTGCCCAATCTAGCACTGCCTCAATCTTCTGCGGGTCTACACGTGTAATACCCACGATTTTCGTTCCAGTTATTTTGGATTTTTTTCGGATATTTCCTGGTTGTCGAGTCCTGGTATTATCTTCTCGACAACTGATTTTGGCGTTTATGACCGTAGGTGATGATTTGTTATCCGTTGTTTTCATTTCGGACCGATGATGTTGTCCCCGAGTATTTTGTCGTGTTCGCCCGCGGCGATTTCGAAAATCGAGTCGCCGAATCTTGGTGGTCGACATCGCCGAACGGTTGCGCACCGGTCGTGACGGTGCGTGCACCGGCCGGGTGGTGCGGCAGAACCGGCGTAGCGCACGCTATGGCAAGGTAGCACACGCCACGGCCGGAGGCGGCACGCCACGCACCGGCCGGGTCAGGCGCGCGCTAGTCGGCCGAGGCAGTAGGAGCAGAAAGGTTCTGTACTGGGAGGATCGGTAGGTAGCGCACGCTACTGTCGGACACTGCGCACGCTACGGCCGACATGTAGCGCACACTACGGCCGGAAGGCTGCGCACGCTACCTGGCCGAGCCAGGAAGTCTCTGGATTGTGGCCGGGCCGACAGCGCACGTTTTCAGCACATAATGTCAGGCCCGGCCGAACATTCTCGACCATGACCGCCCGCTAGCGCACGCTAGCTCGGCAGTCTAGCGCACACTAGGCTGCACTAGTATAAATATGACCGAGCAGTCCAGTTTCAGTCATTTTTCCCATTTCTCTCCTTCTCTTCTGCAGCTGGATCCTTGGAGATCATGAAGGCATGTTGTTATGCAATTAATCCACGAAGTTTGGGAGCTCATATCATCGATTAATCACTCCATAACATCCTTCAATCCAGCGAATCAAGGTTAGTTTTCCTAAAATCATAGTTTGGGAAAAATTGGGGATTTTCATGATTTCGTCCGTTTGATTCGTTATAACTTAGAATAGTGATGGATTAATGATTATTAAGTTGTTTTATATCGAATTCCTTGTTTTTCCACGGTTGGATTGCCGAGGATACGTCGTTTTATTGAGTTTCTAATCGACACCTTGAAAGTGTTTGATAAAATGTCACAAAGGGGATTCGGGCGTTCTACGATTATTCTTCCTCGTTCGATCGTCAATTTATTCATGGTATGATGTTGGGGTCAGGTTCCTTGCAAAGAACTCGGGCCGGAACCCTTCCGTTCGCCGTTTTTCGATCGATGGTGTTACCGTCGTGTCCGCCGGAGAGTTGTGGGCATTCGAAGTTTTCCGGTTGAGAGACATTCGTCGGAGTGTCCGGTATCAACTATCGAGGCAAGTATCTTACCCATACATTACGTGTTTTGTGAATATGATGGTTGAAAATTGACGATACGTGTTAAACGAATTGTTTACAACCATTTTTCTAAAGAATCGGTATATTTGCAATCATGGTTTTCTTAAAGGACGAATCTTATGTTCGAGACTTAATGTGCTTATTTGACTATGTGTGTTAGTGTTGAGTATAGGAACTCCCTACCTTTGGATGACGTCATTATGTGTGAATATGTCGTCGGTAATTTGTAGTTAAATCCTTTTGTTATAAATTGTGCGTGGATTCATGTGGTTATCGGTGGATATATGAGTTGTGTGATATTGGTTGTGTCGTTCAGTGTTGTTGAGATAAGTGTGTTTCTTTGTGGACAGTATTAATTTTGGATCGTGAGTATGTGTTGGATAATATGGCCATTTTAGCAAAATACCTCGACTATATATATATTGTGATTGACTCTTGAGGATTGCGGTTTTGGAAATGAGAATTGATGAGAATTGTAAGGTTTTTTTTTCTCGGGTACTCTCACTCGGGGATTGACTCGACGGGGTCACACGGGGACCTGGTGGCTTAGCGGCTGGACCGGGTCGCGAGAGTTACTTCGAGTGGGCATTCTCACTTGGGGTCGCTCGACGGGGCGCACAGGGACTTGGTGGCCTTACGGCGGGACGGAGGCTGGACCGGGTCGCGAGAATTGCCAGAGTGTTTGTACTGTTGATTAATTGTGATATGTCCGGAGTATCACAATGCTTGTTGCTCGGAGTCGAGAGACATTATATATCGAGTCTTGGTGTTTGGCTAAAATGGCATAAAAATAATGTGTTATGTGTAATGTATTTTTGGAAGTGAATTGAAATGAATGAACGGGTCGTGGACCCTGTGTTGGTGATCGATATGGTTGGGTCGTGGACCCTGTGTTTTGTGACTGGAATGAATTGGGTTGTGAACCCCGTGTTTTGTGAATCGGTTTTGCATTTTTGGAAAATGAACTTTGGGGCGGTGACCCTAAGTGGTTTTGGTAGAATTAAGAACTTTTCAGTCACAAATGTTTTCAAAACTCCCGAGATTTGGAAGTGTTTGCAAAGTGGTTACTTGTTTCGTTTTACTTTCAATACTTGAACTATTTTTAATTATCAAAATATCTCGGGAAGTCTTTTGTTGTATTCTCGAAATGTGTTATGTATGGATCGTATTTGCACTTTATACTTGTACTAGCAAAACAGTGGAGTTTTGCTAACCCCCGAGTATTCGGGGGGTGGATGTCTGTTTTTGCATCCAGGTACATGCAGGTTTGGGAGCAAAACACAAGATCGGCACGAAGGATGATGGAAGGCGAATGATACTAATCACACGAAGGCCAGTGTTAGATACAGTTAGTTAGAATTTGTGTATGGTCATTCTTCTGTCGTATTTTTTGGTTTGAGAGTGTATTTTATCCATGCATGGGTATGAGTCGAGGTAGAAATGTGCATTTTAACTTGTATGCTTGTGATGAAAGACCAAGTTGGTCTGCAGACTTTGTATTTTATCATGTCGGTATGTAATTTATTGTGTGGTTTCGATGTCTAGCCTGGTGGATCCTCACGGAGAGGGTCTGCGGCGTGTAATATTCCCGGTTTGATTCTGAGGGTGTTATATTTATGGTACCGGAGCTTAGGTTGCAGAAACCTAGGTTGTCGGGTCCAGTCGGGTATTGTCGTGTCTTGTCCTGTCAGATTGTGTTTGTCTAAGTCGTGTCGCGATGCGTCGTCTGTGATGTCGGCCGTGATTAGTATCGAGGTGCAGCCATCATCTTCGTGCGACCTGTGGATGTAAGTCTCCCTACTATATTGTGCCTTTTGATATACGAGCTTGTAGTTATGACGTGGAGTTTAAAGGTGATTTGTGATTATGTGGCTTATGTTGTTTGATCCTCGTATGATGAAAGTGGTACCAACGTATATGTATATATACACACATCCTGATATAAGTCGTTTTTACAAGAGTAATGGCCTTGGTACGGTTACGCAAAGAAAAATTCACCAATGTGATATTTTAAAACATTACATGTTTTGAGGAGTCACATATATTTTTTTTTAAAACCTCCTCCAAAGGGAGGAAAAAGTTTGATTTTCGTATTATGACCTTAAGGCCAATTTTGTTTTTAAGAATTCAAACTACCGATATTTTATTTTCATCTTGTATTGTAAGTTTTCAAAACACGATTTTTGAACTCAAGTGAAGTCTACAAAATGTAGACAAGACGTGACTCTCGTTTTCAACTTATCAGTTTTATGGTTGTTAGTGGAGAAATACGTGATGATGTTCTTGTTGTTCGGGCAGTGTTGCCAGTTTTAAATTAAAATTATGATGTGAATGCTGAAGTTGTTCGATTTGTGTACATTGAGATAGCTCTCTTTAATAAGAGGTGAGATTTCGGTTTTTGAATATCAGTTGTCCTTTGATGGTTGCTCGCGAAGTGTTGTAAGCATGTGAATCGATGGCATTTAGATTCATATGCTGTCGTTGTTTTTTTTGTAACTATCGGTTCTAGTAATGTCGTATATATGTTCGCAAACACGTTGCTGAATTTGAGCTGTTAGCGCACGCTAAGTACGAGGCTAGCGCGCGCTAATCAGCATGAATAGCGCACGCTAAATAATTGTTGTAGCGTGCGTTAGTTAGCTGGGACAGAGGATGTGGAACCGCATTTTAGCCATTAGGTCTAACTTTCTGCAGTCAGTCGTCTGTGACTGTATTCTATGTGCGTTGTCTAGTGATGACAACCGTTTCATGTGGACGTGTGTTGTGACCTTTCATTCGCACTAAGTGATAATTGATTTTGTTCGGTGAGTTGATAAATTATGTCTGCTATGTGTGTGTGTTCGAAATGTTTTCCTGAAACTTTCACAAGTTTGTGCAAGTTTCGAAAATCAATTTTTGAAACTAATTTGATGTTGCGATTAAGCCGGCGGCTTTGTATGAACTTTGGAAATTGTTTAAAATTTGCGAGCCGGCCTAGGATTCTCAAATAAAACCTTGACGGTATTGAAAGAGTTGTTTTAAAATACCTTGAACATTTTGTAAAATGTTACCGTCGTTGAATTCTTGCGCAGTGTTGGGAGAATTTTCGGAAATGACTTTTAACGTACTATTGTATTTTCGAATAATTCGAGTACATGAGTTTCAAAAATCTTTCACACAATTTTTTTTTTCAAAAATATATAGTGAAAGATGAAAAATCTCACTCGATGTAAAGTTCAAACTCGGATTTGGAAATGTTAGAGTATGTAAGAATGGTTTGATGATCTTGCATGGTTAACTTGTTGGTTGTTAACGGTGATGATGATGCGTAGAGGCATGATGATTTTGATAACGCCGGTTACACAGAAATATTATTTTGGCAAATGATTTCCAATGAGACGGTTAGAGTATGTTGATTACATGTTTTGATGGAATAACTCGAGGTACCAAAAGTACTTTAAAGTTTATTTTGAATAAGATACAAATCCAATGATTTTCAAAAGATTTTCTTTAAAGGGATACCTCATGGATTTTCTTTCCGAGTTGTTATTGGTTACCTTATGTGATATGTCATGCTAAGTTGGTACTTTAGCATATTTGTTTTTGCGAAGTGGTGCAATCGTATTGAGTGACAATCTGCTTAGTATGCCGAGGGACAAAGGATGCGACCGTGACCGCGATACAGTTGCTTATGGAGATTAGATACGGGACCAAGAGGATATGGCCGGGAAGGTTGATATTCAAGCACTTCATTTTTGTTATTTAGGTTTCGGGGACGAAACCTCTTTTAAAGGTGATATGATGTAATACCCATATTTTTTTTTCGCTTTCGTTTCGTTCGACCGTATTGACTCGATTGTGTTCGTTGATGCTTCTGACCTTGTGTTGTTCTCACCCTTGTCATTCGAGCGAGTTCTGATATTGTTCCAAATTGATGCGTATATCGTTGTGATATCTCCAAGTTCGGATCGATTTCTTGTGAACCGTGTTCAAAATTAACACCTCGTGATTCCTACGAGTTTATTGATGTCTTGATTTGAGGTGTGAACGTCATAGTTGATCGTTGTTGTTCGATCATTGCTATTTGTTCGTCGTTGTACAATCATTATTGTTTGATCTCGAAATCATGATTATTGAACATCTGGGCCATTTCGTAATTTCCATAAGTGTTGAGAAATTGTCTTCGTATTTGATCTTCCAAATCTGTGAGTTACTGGAATTTCATACCTTTCAGCATTGGAATCGTGATTTGATTTTGTATTGCTCGATTTTATCAACCGCGACGATTCATGCTCGTCGCTTTTCGTAAGCATTCTTGCGTATTGAATCGGATCGTAGTGGCTTTATACTGCATGGATTTCTGGTGTGTTGTCGAGAGTCGCCTTGCTTTTGTTTTAAGTTTCGGGACGAAACTTATTTTTAGGGGGGTAGAATGTAATACCCACGATTTTTGTTCCGGTTATTTTGGATTTTTTTCGGATATTTCCCGGTTGTCGAGTCCCGCTATTATCTTCTCGACAACTGATTTTGGCGTTTATGACCGTAGGTGACGATTTGTTATCCATTGTTTTCATTTCAGATCGATGATGTTGTCCCCGAGTATTTTGTCGTGTTCGTTCCGTGCGATTTTGGAAAATCGAGTCGTCGAATCATGGTGGTCGGACACTGGCCGGACGGGCGGGTGCGGCAGGAACCGGCGTAGCGCACGCTATGGCCGAAAGGTAGCGCACGCTATGGCCGGGAGGCGACACGCCACGACGGCCGGCCGCGCTAGTCGGCCGAGGCGAGGGGCGAAGGTTCTCAGATCGAGGATCGGCAGTAGCGCACGCTATCGTCGGACATCACTGACGCCACGGCCGGGCAGTAGAGCACGCTACGGCCGGAAGGTCACAGACGCTACCCGCCGAGCCAGGAAGTCTCTGGATTGTGGCCGGGCCGACAGCGCACGTGTTCAGCGCATGATGGCGGGCCCGGCCGAACATTCTCGACCATGACCGCCCGCTAGCGCACGCTAGCTCGGCAGTCTAGCGCAGGCTAGGCTGCACCAGTATAAATATGACCGAGCAGTCCAGTTTTAGTCATTTTTCCCATTTCTCTCCTTCTCTTCCGCGGCTGGATCCTTGGAGATCATGAAGGTATGTTGTTATGCAATTAATCCACGAAGTTTGGGAGCTCATATCATCGATTAATCACTCCATAACATCCTTCAATCCAGCGAATCAAGGTTAGTTTTCCTAAAATCATAGTTTGGGAAAAAGTGGGGATTTTGTTGATTTCGTCCGTTTGATTTGTTATAACTTAGAATAGTGATGGATTGATGATTATTAAGTTGTTTTATATCGAATTCCTTGTTTTTCCACGGTTGGATTGTCGAGGATACGTCGTTTTATTGAGTTTCTAATCGGACCTTGAAAGTGTTCGATAAAATGTTACAAAGGGGATTCGGGCGTTCTACGATTATTCTTCCTCGTTCGATCATCAATTTATTCATGGTATGATGTTGGGGTCAGGTTCCTTGCGAAGAACTCGGGCCGAAACCCTTTCGTTCGCCGTTGTCCGATCAATGGTGTTACCGTCGTGTCCGCCGGAGAGTTGTGGGCATTCGAAGTTTTCCAGTTGAGAGTCGTTCATCCGAGTGTCCGGTATCAACTATCGAGGCAAGTATCTAACCCATACATTACGTGTTTTGTGAATATGATGGTTGAAAATTGACGATACGTGTTAAACAAATTGTTTAGAACTATTTTTCTAAAGAATCGGTATATTTGCAATCATGGTTTTCTTAAAGGACGAATCTTGTGTTCGAGACTTAATGTGCTTATTTGACTATGTGTGTTAGTGTTGAGTATAGGAACTCCCTACCTTTGGATGACATCATTATGTGTGAATATGTCGTCGGTAATTTGTAGTTAAATCCTTTTGTTATAAATTGTGCGTGGATTCATGTCGTTATCGGTGGATATATGAGTTGTGTGATATTGGTTGTGTCGTTCGGTGTTGTTGAGATAAGTGTGTTTCTTTGTGGACAGTATTAATTTTGGGTCGTGAGTATGTGTTGGATAATATGGCCATTTTAGCAAAATACCTCGACTATATATATATATATTGTCATTGACTCTTGAGGATTGCGGTTTTGGAAATGAGAATTGATGAGAATTGTAAGGTTTTTTTTTTCTCGGGTACTCTCACTCGGGGATTGACTAAACGGGGTCACACGGGGACCTAGTGGCTTAGTGGCTGGACCGGGTCGCGAGAGTTACTTCGAGTGGGCATTCTCACTTGGGGTCGCTCGACGGGGCGCACAGGGACTTGGTGGCCTTACGGCGGGACCGGAGGCTGGACCAGGTCGCGAGAATTGCCAGAGTGTTTGTACTGTTGATTAATTGTGATATGTCCGGAGTATCACAATGCTTGTTTCTCGGAGTCGAGAGACATTATATATCGAGTCTTGGTGTTTGGCTAAAATGGCATAAAAATAATGTGTTATGTGTAATGTATTTTTGGAAGTGAATTGAAATGAATGAACGGGTCGTGGACCCTGTGTTGGTGATCGAAATGGTTGGGTCGTGGACCCTGTGTTTTGTGACTGGAATGAATTGGGTTGTGAACGCCGTGTTTTGTTAATCGGTTTTGCATTTTTGGAAAATGAACTTTGGGGCGGTACCCTAAGTGGTTTTGGTAGAATTAAGAACTTTTTAATCACAAATGTTTTCAAAACTCTCGAGATTTGGAAGTGTTTGCAAAGTGCTTACTTGTTTCGTTTTACTTTCAAGACTTGAACTATTTTTAATTATCAAAATATCTCGGGAAGTCTTTTGTTGTATTCTCGGAATGTGTTATGTATGGCTCGTATTTGCACTTTATACTTGTACTAGCAAAACAGTGGAGTTTTGCTAACCCCCGAGTATTCGGGGGGTGGATGTCTGTTTTTGCATCCAGGTACATGCAGGTTTGGGAGCAAAACACAGGATCGGCGCGAAGGATGATGGAAGGCGAATGATACTAATCACACGAAGGCCAGTGTTAGATGCAGTCAGTCGGAATTTGTGTATGGTCGTTCTTCTGTCGTATTTTTTGGTTTGAGAGTGTATTTTACCCCTGCATGGGTATGAGTCGAGGTAGAAATGTGCATTTTAACTTGTATGTTTGTGATGAAAGACCAAGTTGGTCTACGGATTTGTTATTTTATCATGTCGGTATGTAATTTATTGTGAGGTTTCGATGTCTAGCCTGGTGGATCCTCACGGAGAGGGTCTGCAGCGTGTAATATTCCCGGTTTGATTGTGGGGGTGTTACAACACGAACCCCTTCGGCCGAAATCACATGGCCGAGAAACATAACATCTTCCAACCAAAACTCACATTTCGAGAATTTTGCATAGAGGTGCTCGGTTCTCAAAATGTCTAATATCAAACGCAAGTGTCGGGCATGTTCTTCCTTATCTCGAGAATAGATCAAGATGTCGTCAATAAAGACGACTACATACCTATCGAGGTACTCGATTAATATCTTATTCATTAGCTGCATGAATACTGCCGGTGCATTAGTCAACCCAAAAGGCATAACTACAAATTCATAATGCCCAAATCTCATCCGAAATGCCGTCTTCAGAACGTCGGACTCCCTCACACTGAGTTGATAATACCCAGATCTTAAATCAATCTTCGAGAAAAATGCGGCCCCTTGCAATTGATCAAATAAATCGTCTATACGAGGTAAAGGATACTTGTTCTTGATGGTTACTTTGTTCATCTCATGGTAGTCGATGCACAAACATAGTGAACCATCCTTCTTCCTCACGAAAAGAACAGGCGCGCCCCAAGGCGAAGTGCTCGGTCTGATGTACCCTTTTTCCAGAAGTTCTCCCAATTGATTCTTCAATTCTTGCATCTCGGAAGGTGCCATCCGGTAAGGTGCTTTAGAAATCGGAGCCGCGTCTGGCTCTAAGTCCACGGTAAATTCTATCTCCCGATATGGCGGTAATCCCGGGAGATCATCCGGAAAAACATCGGGATACACATTAACAACCGGGATCGAAGAGAAATCGACTTCGTTCCCTTCCGTTTTCAAGGCATAACACCAATAACCCGTACAACCTTTATTCAAAAGTTTTACGGCCTTCATGGCACTGATAAGCAACTTGGATTGGCCCGACTTACGTCCCAAAAATGAGCACTCAGATCCGTCTTTAGTCATCATGGTGATAACCTTGGTACGATAATTCATAATCGCTTGGTGACTATCAAGCAAATCCTCGCCGAGGATCACGTCCTTGCCTTCCATATCAACTACAATTAAATTCGATAACCAATCCATACCGGATATAATCACCGGAAAATCTCTAATCTCCCGGTTCCCCACAATTCTATCCCCGCTAGGCAGTTTCACAATGAAGGGATCGCAAGCAGTCATACAAGTTATATTCAAACGACGTACGCACTCCATGGAAATAAAAGAATGTGTAGCACCCGTATCAAAAAGTACACGGACTGGATGAGATAAAATAGGAATGACACCTGAAGCCACCGCTGCGTCAGGTTCGTCCGTTCGACGCATGTCATAAACCCATGGTTGTACCGAACCGGCGCTAGAGTTTCCCCCTCCAGCGTTCTGACCCCATCCCCAGTCCCTGCCGAAATTCTGCTGAGGTTGACCAAAACATTGTCGCTGATTTATACCTTGGTCAAGTGGTGCTGGGGCAGAAGCCCGAGTGTCCAAAGTCTGATTCGGCTCAGAACAATAAGCCGCTCTATGTCCCAACTGTCCGCACGTATGACACTTCAATGGTGGAAAGTTACATTCCAAATTAACGTGGCCTGGACGACCACAATTGTAGCAAGTCACCGTGCGATTTGTTGTACCCGGAGTAGAACGGTAACCCCTCTTTCCTTTATTAAACGTGACGATTGCCCGGCAGAACGGTTAGTCGTCTGTGACCTATGAAAGTTGCCACCCTTAGAGCCAGAAAAATTTCCCGTGACTTTCTGCTTCTTCGGTTCTTCAACGGTATCGATGTCGGGGCTTAACATATCATAGGCTAAAGCTCTGTCCTGATACTCTTTCAGTGTGGTACAAGCAAATCCGGCCATGTACCGCCGTAAGTCCAAATTCATCTGCATATCAAAATAACGGATCTTATCACGCTCGTTCCTCACTTGATCCTTCACGTGGATCAGTTGTTGGTTATACTCTACAATCGCTTGCGAAATAGGATTATTCTGCGGTTTAGCCTCGAAAAAGGCTCGGATTCGGCCCTATCGCACCGGCCAAGGACAAAACTCGGCCTCCAAAAGCTCATTAAATTCGTCCCACGTGGCAACACGATCCTGTGTCTTGATGACCTTCCACCAGGTAGCGGCCTCCTTAGTGAGGAAATACTGAGCAGTCGGTACTTTCCTCATTTCGGGGCAATCAACTGCCTCGAAAATCTTTTCTAATTCCGCTAGCCAATCCTCCCAGCCTAACGGGTCTATGGCACCGCCAAACTGTGGAGGGTGCATACGGATTATATTCTGAAGCAAGGCATCCGTGTTCGGGTTCGGATTATTCAGCTGAACAGTTTGGGCTAAAATGGTCATCTGAGTAGCCAATTGTTGAAGTACATTCGCAACTCCAACGTCCGCATTGTTCCCCTGGCCATTCGACTGGTCGTGCTGACTTTCGATGTCAGGATGCACCGAGTTCGACAAACTGGGGTTGGTTGACCCCGTAACAGAACTGATGGAAATGGCCGCCCCACGACCTCTCTCACGTCCATGGCCACGACCACGGCCACGGCCCCTACCAGCTGAAATACTGAAGAACACATAAGGCACGTAAGTACAGTTCAATCGCACGTCATCAAGGTGACTGATTCTCAAGAATACCAAAATAGAAGCAAAACGAATAAGGAAACACCAGAAGAGTAAGGGGTCTTACAAGTACCGGTCGCACTGTGATGATGGCAATGTAGTGATACTGTGGGCAAATGACGAATCAATCGACCCAAAAGACCGACAGCCTAGGTATCCATAAACCTAAGCTCTGATACCATATTCTGTAACACCCCCAAGTTATTCAGGGAATATTACAGCGCCGTAAGCCCCACCGTGGGACTCACAAGGGTAAACATATGCGGAACTATAAATTTTAACCGAGAAGGTCTACATACGATGGAATGAAGAACAATACAAACGGTGTTCAAGACATAACCATTGTATCCACAGACATCACAACACAAATCAATACCTCGGCAAATACAGGCCGGAACATCAAGGAAAAATGGAAAACAATACTCGAGTATTCAATAACCATTCTAGTACAACAACACTGAATGGAAAACTCATAACATGACCGGAGGGAAGACACAGTATCACACTTGCGCCGACCCGATACCTGCCTGTCCACTCTCTTGGAACCTGAAATACATAAAAAGTATTTCCCTCATAAATGGGTTAGCCGTTGAATAGCTAGTGCAAGTATATCAAGTATGAAACACAATACTCCTCGACAATAAAGTAAATGTAACCATCAATTCATCAATTCAAGACTAGTATTCCGGAATAACTAAATCTCATAGCATCACATCAATTCATATATGAATACCGTGGAACCGCACAGAGGCTACGGAACCCTCAGAGGACTCGTCGGTCAATCCCAGAGTGGTTCGTTCATATCATCCGTGGAATCGCACCAAGAGGCTACAAAACCCTCAGGGGACCCGTCGGCCCACCCCAGATTGGATGTAAATATTCATGCCATTAATGTATCTTACTTTCAAAGTCGATAATGTACAATCATAAATATATACTTGCCTTTGAGACATCGAGAAATCAAACGGAAAAAGGGTATGAGTTCGGTAGGTCCAAGAACGCGCTTCCGGCACCTAAACGATTCGCAAGGAATATGATAATCAGTTATCCATACTCAAATTACACGAAGAAACTCCCGAAACCCATCTACGATTCATGGAAATACAGGAATAAACAACTAGAGGTTGGAAAATCGTCCAAACCCTCACAAGTCCAAAAACGGCACAATCCAATCCGTAAAATCGTAGGAAGAGCATGCATACGGGATAGATACATCATAATCTCAAGGTCCTCAAGCTTCAAAATGAATAAATCGGACGAATCTACGAAAAACCCCAAAATTCCCAAAAATAGGGTTCTAAGGATTTTTACCTTGATTTGGACGTTAGGATGGATTAGATGTTGTGAAATCCTTGTTCTCAAACCAAATATGTTGTTGATAGAAGGAAGATCACTTCCAATCGCCCAAAATCATCTCTCCCGAGCTATTCCCGTCGAAAAGGAGTGAAGAAGATGAAAAAATGACGAAATGGAAGTCAACTGTCCTATATATATCTGCCCAGTCTAGCGCATGCTACGCCTCCTTCATTAGCGTGCGCTAGCGGAACCACCTGGTAGTCCAGTGGCTTCTGCCGGCCTCGTTAGCGTGCCCTACAAACGAATGTTAGCGTGCGCTACTAACCACGAATAGCACGCGCTAACGAACTCCTAGCATGCGTTAACTAAAAAGTAGCGTCCAGTACTGGAGTCTAGAACCTACTGTCCTCTGCCCTGCACAAGCCTTAGCGTGCGCTACCACTATGGCTTAGCGTGCGTTATACAACAGCTTTAGCGTGCACTAGCCGAATACTAGCGTACGCTACCTGATAGTCCAGAAACCTGGCAACCTCACTGCCTCTGCCAACCAGCCCATTAGCGTGCGCTACAGACGGATGTTAGCGTGCGCTACTAACCACGAATAGCGTGTGCTAACGAACTCCTAGCGTGCGTTAATCCGCCAGTCCAGAGAACAGTCTGAGTCACTGGTTCTGGCCTGACTGGTCCCTTAGCGCGCGCTACAGCTCAGATCTAGCGTGCGCTAATCAAGCAGACTTAGCGTGCGTTAGACTAGGCCTAGCGTGCGCTATTTCTCTGGCCCAGAACACTTCCGCAAGGTCTAAACAATACGATCGTGACCCAAACAAGATACGAAAATCAATAACAATATAAACAACATCTCCAAGTGTTTACAGAGCGACAAAATAAGAAGAACGGCAAGATCAAACAGTCAATAAAAGTACGGGTATTACACAGCCTCCATGGAAATCTTGAATTCGGCCCAAGTAGCTGTACGATCACGAGGCGCTACGGCCTCCCACCAGTGTGCAGCTTCCCTGTCAAGCAGGTATTGGGCGATGGGTACTCTTCTCTCATCGGGGAAAGCTACAGCATCAAATGTTCTGTCCAACTGGAAGAGACAGTTTTCCCAATGTTCTGTCCAACTGGAAGAGACAGTTTTCCCAGCCTAACGAGTCCGAAGAACCTACGAAACGGGGCGGGTGCATTCTCATCACAACTCGTAACCATTTACTAGCTCCGTTATCCTCATCCGGAATCCCGTACTGGTGTACGGTCTGATTCATATGCGCCAACTGGTCAGCCACCTAACGAAGGATGATGGCGGCGCCAATATCAACATTACCTATGGATGATTGCTGCTGATCACCTGATAGGTCATCGTGACCGCCCGTACTGAGCTGATTGGCATTCGACAACGAGCGAGTCACCCTCTCACGCTCCTGATCACGACCACAACTACGACCACGTCCTCGGCCTCGACCTCTCGGCATACTGAACGGACGATCAATCAGAATAACACAACCAAACAAACATCACAACGTCAACATAGGACGATAAATAGCAGCACGATATAACATCAACCCCAAGTCATCACACAAGTGCACGAACTAACACCGTAATGTTAGGACTTAAATCAAAGGTAATTCACACAGTCCCATCAACAGAGATGTTTGTATTTTACCAAATCAAACACGGTCAAAACCACATACGTATCGTAGGGATCAAGCACTAGCAACAAAGTAAAATGTTTCCGGGGTATTGTTCAAATGATAAAATTTTAAAATTCGCGCGTTTGAAAGATTTGATGAAATGAAGTTTTTGAAAACATTTTAATACCTCGGTCGTTTAATCAAAACTATGTATCTCATTATCAGGACTGTTTTGATTCGAGATCACTTGCAAAATAACACTTTGAAACACCAACCTACTCGATAGACAATATCATCAAAGTGATCTTATATATATATCATTACCATTACTAGCGATATACAGGGTAAAAACATGTTACCACGCCAACCATCACGAATATATCAACAGAGATTAAATAATTAGTAAAAGGGCACAGGTGCAACCGTAACAACAAATTACTACCAGATCAGTCAAAAGTTTACTGTCGTAACAACATGCATTTTACGGCCGTAACAACTCTGAGCTTACGGCCGTAATGGAAAACATCTTACGGCCGTAACAACTAGCTGCAGGACTGCAGAATTGTCACAGCAGCCCCCATCAGGGCTCCGAGAGTTAGGGAACGATACCTATCAACGTATCCCAACATTTAGAAATTGGCTAATATTGCTAATTTGACTAACATCAAAGTTGGCCTACATTGACAATTAAAATTGAATCGTTATCGATAATACAATTTTAAATTATTTGAAATAATTTCAGTTTTATTCCAGATTATTTATACTTAATTCAAATTTTTAAATTATTTTATTTAATTTCCTTTTTTAGAAAATAAATTACTTAAATTATTTTTTTTTATAAATTTCAGTTTTATTCCAGATTATTTATATTTAATTCCATTTTGGAAATTATTTAATTTAATTTCAATTTTTATAGAATAATTTACTTAAATTAATATTTTTTTATAAATTTCAGATTTATTCCAGATTATTTATATTTAATTCAGTTTTTTAAATTTTTTAATTTAATTTCAGTTTTTAGAGAATAATTTAATTTAATTTAAAGCACAATGTGAAACAAATAATTAATCACAAAAGTAATGCACGTACCAATACATCCTGCCAAAGCAACTCCTTATCTGGCGTGTCCGGTACATGATTCCATCGATCGTACAATATGGAAACATGATCTTTCGCAAGTTTACCCAAATACGTACTCAATCTGACTTTGTGCTCGTATTTAAGTTTCCCCTGACTGGAAAGATGTAAAAAGGTAGCTTTTTTCCATCTACACGCCGTTTGGACATACTTCTACATCTTGTAGGATTTCTCGATGTAGTAGTCTGCTTATGAGGAGAAGCAGCGGAATGACGAGGAGTACGAGGAGAACGAGGAGGATGCCGAGGAGAAGTCATGTGCCTGTATAAACAAATGAAAATATTGTCAAACACAACATAAACAAAAAATAATATTTGTCAAACACAACATACTCCAATAATATTGTTTGTTTGAAAAAATATTTGTCAAAAAACTAATACTTGTCGAACACAACAGTAATATTTTTTGTTTGAAAAACTCTTTGTCAAAAAACTAATGCTTGTCAAACACAACGTATTACCTAGTTGTCAAAATTGACACTTATTATAACTTAACATCTAATTGCTTACATTTTGACTAGTAAGTACTAAATCTACTAATTTTTAAGTGAACACCTACTCACTTTGCAAGAGGAGAATAAATTAATTCGGTTAAACTTAGAATGAGAAAAAAATGGTATGTATCTATGCAAAACTTAGATGTACTTATTCATGTACCTAATTTTTATTTATCTTTTGAGATAACAAAGTTCTCCCATAAACCTTCATCATGGTCATTTTGAATGACATGCATGTCGTCAGCTTCATTTTCTTGGACGATAGTGGGTAACCATGTCGACAAAGGAATAAATTCACAATTGTCAAATGTTGATTCTTAGTTTTCATATCCACACTTCTACCAGTAATAACCACGGACATTCTTTCATTATATTGATCGCTGACATAGAACACCTGTTTTGCTTGGTGTGCCATGGTAAAAGGCTCGTCTTTGTAAGCTACGTTGTGAAGATCTACCAAAGTAAATCCTAACTCATCGATTTCCATGCCCGTATTATTATCAGCCCACTTACACTTAAACACAGGCACTCTAAACTTAACAAAATCAAGTTACCACATCTCTTCTATAACTCCATAGTAACTCGTCGATGCCAAAACTGGGTTTTTTGTCCTTTGAGCTTGAAAAGTGCATAGACTCGGCTTGAAGATTAACTCCACTATTTTGAACCATACTCTTGTCATCTTGTGACTTTGTATAGAACGAGTACTTATTAATATCGTATCCACTCCAAGTTACGACATCAGATTTGGGTCCATAAGCTAGCCATTGTACTGTTTCAGAAGCACTGCTAGAAATATGTTCCTTAAACCATCTCAAGAAAGTCTTATTATGTTCGATCAACAACCATTTTTCACTCATTCGGGGATTCTTTATCTTCAAATGATTCTTGTGAGCTGACAAGTAGGGAAGAACATCATCAGTGTTATTCAAAATATACAAATGTGCTTGAAGCACCTCATCTCAACTCTTCGTTAAAACTTTAACACCTCAGGTACCCTTTTCTCTAATTCTATCCTCATGTCGAGTAGGAAGCCCTACAGATTCCACTTGTGACATGTATCTATGCAAAACTCGATAGCTTCTTCTGCAATGTACCTCTCCACAATAGATGCTTCCAGACAAGATGGATTTTTGGTATACCCTTTGAAAATCATCATGTATCGCTCAATAGGGTACATCCATCTCAAATAAACAGGGAAACACTCTTCAATCTCTCTAACTAGATGGACAAGTAAGTGAACCATGATATCGAAAAAAGGAGGAAAATAAATCTCCAATTGGCATAAGATAACAACAGCCTCATTTTTCCACTCATCCAAAACCTGAGGATCTATCACTTTGCTACATATAGCATTGAAAAATAAGCACAAGCGAGTTATGACATTCCTCACTTTTTTAGGTAAGACATCACGTATAGCCACTGCTAGAAGTTGTTGCATCAAGACATGAAGTCATGGGACTTTAAGCCAACCAATTTAAGATTTTGCAACGACACAAGACTCTTGATATTTGAAGAGTAACTTTTTGGCACTTTAATGCCTTGCAAACATTTATAAAAGCTTATTTTCTCCCTTTTTGATAAAGTATAACATGCTGGGGGGAGATAAGTTCGTTTACCAACTGATTGCGGATGCAACTGAGGAAGAATACCCATATCCTCTAGGTCTAGATGAGCGTGGACACCATCTTTTGTTTTGTCTTTGATATTGAGAAGTGTGCCGATCACACTATCGCACACATTTTTTTCAACGTGCATAACATCTATGCAATGTCTAACATCTAGTTTGCTCCAGTGTGGAAGATCAAAAATATGGACCTCTTCTTCCATATGTTTATCGCAATGGATTTTTTCGTAATTTTCATGAATACATTATTGATATTCTAAACGCGATTGTAAACTTTCTCACTTGTTAATGGTATCGGTGCAAATCCCTCTTCCTGGTATCCATTAAGAGCTTTTCTCAATCTACGATATGGGTGATGGCGATTGAGAAACCTCCGATGTTGAGTGTAAACTATTTTTTTTCGTGTTTCAACTGAACGTAGCTTGTGTTTTCTTCACATATAGGACATGCATGATTCCCCTTCACACTATACCTACTCAAGTTTCCATATGCTGTAAAGTCACTAATGGTACAAAATAACATTGCATGTAGCTGAAAAACTTTGTTGCTGGTACCCATCAAACACGTCAACCCCTTCGTCCCACATTATTCTCAAATCATCTATGTCATTTCCCGGTTGTTTTGGGACTGAAATCATCATTGACAACATAACATATCTTCGCTTCATACATAACCAATGACGTAAATTATAGATGACAAGTAGGACAGGCCATGAGCTATGCTTAGTGCTTAAATTACCAAACAGATTCATCCCATCTATGGCAAGTCCAAGCCTAAGGTTTCTTGCCTCACCCCCAAAATCTGGAAATAAATGATCTATTTTCTTCCACTGTACAGAATCAGCAGGATGAAGAATTAGTCCATCGCATTTTCTCCCTTTTGCGTGTCATATGAGGTTCTCTGCGTCATCCTTATTAGCAAACAGTCGCTTGAATCTTGGAATAATTTGAAGATACCATAACACCTTTGCTGGAGGCCCTCGTTGTGTGCTCTCTCGATCACTAGAATCATCATGCTTCACTTTGTAGCCCGATGCCCCACACATAGGACACTTATGCAATAATTCAAACTGTTTTCGGTACAATATGCAATCATTAGGGCAGATGTGTATTTTCTTATACGCCAAACCCATCGGACAAAAAACCTTCTTTGCCTCATAAGTGCGATTAGGTAATTTATTACCTTCTGGAATAATCTCATGTATCAACTCGAGCAATTCGGTGAAACTTTTATCACTCCACCCATTTTTTGCTTTCACATAAACCAACTTCAACACGGCAGACAAGCATGTAAAATTTTTACAACCCGGATATAAAGGAGTCTATGAATCACTTTTCAACACATCATAAACATGCGCTCGTCAGAATGATTCTTCTCCAACATCACGAATCATGTCTTTAAATTGATCACAATCTATATCTACGTGTGTGTCTTCAGTTGGAATGTCTATGTAACACCCCAACACGACAAGGGTAGAAGTATCACATTGTGATGGCATATCAGAACACATAATAGAACGCAAGCGGAAGTCTAATCATAAATACCAAAATGTAAGTCAACATGACATAAAAGAAATACATAAGTTCCATAATCCAATATGAAGGAAACATAATCCAAGTCAAAAAAAATGAAAACATAGTCCAAAAGCTAGAAAGTCTTGGGTAGGTAAGTCCAAACACAGCTCCTACTCTCAGCCCAAAGATAGCCCAGCTCCTATCTTAATAACCTGCCGCGGAAGCAAAGAAAATGCGGCTGAGCTTAAATAGCCTAGTGAACAGATATACAAAGCAAAGTAATGAAACTGAAATGAGAAAACAGAATTTGGTGCATTGGGGAATAACAGAAGGTATATCATAAGTGTATCAAAGGTGTAAAGGTTGTCAGAAATCTACCACGAGCCCAGAAACATATCATATCATAACATCATAATCATAATATTCATGAGTAACATAAGTAACATAATGGAGTAGCTAGCTCCCAGAGTTGTGAATGATGTGTATAGCACACAACATCAATCCACTAAAAATATATAATAACATAACGGATCAGATTTAGGATGCATCCATACGCCCCTGCAAAAATCATAGTGGCCAAACATATATGCTTGAGCTCATAAACATATAACAGAAAAAGGACGGGATGGAACATCACTCCTCCACCCTAGAGTCATGCCATTGGTGCATCAATGACATGGACATGGAACCCCATGACTAGTGATAGCTCAGGCATCAAACTGAAGGGTCAAACAGAATGTCATAAAAAAATGACACAGAATCTAAGGTCATCAGAAATATCATCACCATAGATTCATATCAAAGGGTTCATAGCAAAGGCTCAAAATCAGAATCTACACAATCAAAAGATGTGAAAGAATCA
Source organism: Orobanche coerulescens (assembly GCA_033398695.1). Lineage (NCBI taxonomy): Eukaryota > Viridiplantae > Streptophyta > Magnoliopsida > Lamiales > Orobanchaceae > Orobanche > Orobanche coerulescens. Next base: position 78,023,787 of record CM065818.1, on the reverse strand, counting down.
TGAGAAACCTTATGAGAAAGGTCAGAATATCTGTACCTTAACGTATGAAATGAAGGCAAACAGAAAAGTGAACATAAGGAACAACGTCACGCCTTCTTCAACGAATCTACACGAGTTAGGATTTTGTTTTTGGAATTAGATTAACATATGACCAATTATATTATAATTAATGTTCAAGTGCATTTTAGAGTTCAATCATATTAAATGGTATGAATATCATAAAAACTTAGCCTCTTTACAAATTTCTGATTTTAGTATGTCTTACCCTTAATTTTACAAATTTGCAAACCATAGCTATATTCCAATACAAAAGCTACAATGATTAACACATCTTCTTTTATGTGTTGTGAGCTTACATGAATTTTCCCACAATTTATTATTAAGGGCAACCACCATTTCAAAAATTGTTTATCCAAACATGTACAGAAAGTGAACTCCAGGTACACCCCAAAAGTTTACATTTATTAGCCCCAATTTAATACTTTATAAATATCCACGAAAATTCCAGGAAGTCACACATAACTTATATATCACTCCTGAAAAAGTAGAGCTATTAACTTCTTGTGATTTGAAAACTAAAAATAAAAAACATCCACTGATTTTCAGACTCGATTTTCCAGTTTTAACACTTGAACTCCCAAAAATCAAAAGACCACCTTCCAGACCACGAATTACCATGAAATTAGGTATTGTATACATCATGAACTTAGTTTTAGGCTCAAGAATTATGCAAAAACATGTTATCATTAAATTACACCTTGTGCAAAATGACCAAATTTCTTGACAGCTTGAAACTTCTGAACAGCTTGTTCACATGAAATCACAACCAATTCCTAAACCCTACGTCTAACTTATTTCAGATATGATTAATAGACAAGTTTCATATGAATAAGTCAAATCAAAAAGAGCAAAAGGAGAACATCAAGAACCTGATGTCGACTAGGGCGAAAAAAATCGAATGGAACAAAGACTTGGGCTCGAATTAAATACACCAACACTTCTCTTCTTCTTCTTTGGCGGCAGAAAACAGATCGAAAGTGTGTTATGTATGTGTTTTGCTTAGGACGTGAGAATGGAGTAGAGGAAAAAGAAGCCGTGTTCTAAATACTAGAGTTTAGGGCTGCGCGGGGGTTTAAAATGGAAGGTATTGAAAACTCATAATTGGGTTTGAATGGGGTGTAAATGATCGGTTATGATATGTGATATTTATCCGAGATTAGTGGGATTCCAATCATCATTCGGATGTTACGAATTATTTATTATAGGTATAAACATAGGTTAGTAAATTTTAATTTAATTTTAATACATAACATATAATTAGGGTTTAAAATAAATCATTACAAAGTTTAAGGAAAAATTCGAAATTAGATGCAAATTAGGAATTCGAATTTTATGGTTTTACAACTCTTCCCCTCTAAAGAAATTTCGTCCCCGAAATTAAATTGAAGGCGAAATAGAGACGTACCAGACTACGAAAAGAAATATGGATAACTTGTTCGCATCGATTCCTCGGTTTCCCAGGTAGCTTCTCGCTCTGGATGATTCTTCCAAATAATTTTAACAAATGGAATGACTTTGTTTCTCATTACCATATCTTTAAAAATAAAGATGAAGTACGAAAGGAAAATATGAAGAAGGAAACGTAATGTCTACCCAATCCTAACGGGTCATAGCCTAAGCTCTACAGGTCAAACCTAGGGTTTTGATACCATAATTGTAACACCCCAACCTGACAAGGGTAGAAGTATTACATTGTGGTGGCATATCAGAACACATAATAGAATGTAAGCGGAAGTCTAATCATAAATACCAAAATCTAAGTCAACACGACTTAAAAGAAATACATAAGTTCCATAATCCAAGACGAAGGAAACATAATCCAAGTAAAAAAAATGAAAACATAGTCCAAAAGCTAGGAAGTCAAGGGTAGGTAAGTCCACAAACAGCTCCTACTCTCAGCCCAAAGATAGCCCAACTCCAGCTTAATAACCTGCCGCGGAGGAAAAGAAAATGCGGCTGAGATTAAAAAGCCCAGTTAACAGATATACAAAGCAAAGTAATGAAACTGAAATGAGAAAACAGAATATGGTGCATTGGGGAATAACAGAAGGTATATCATAAGTGTATCAAAGGTGTAAAGGTTGTCAGAAATCTACCACGAGACTAGAAACATATCATATCATAACATCATAATCATAATCTTCATGAGTAACATAAGTAACATAATGGAGTAGATAGCTCCCAGAGTTGTGAATGACATGTATAGCATACAACGTCAATCCACCAGAAATATATAATAACATAACAGATCAGATTTAGGATGCATCAATACGCCCCTGTAGAAATCATAGTGGCCAAACATATATCGTTGAGCTCATAAACATATAACAGAAAAGGGATGGGATGGAACATCACTCCTCCATCCCAGAGTCATGCCATTGGTACATCAATGACATGGACATGGAACCCCCATGACTAGTGATAGCTCGGGTATCAAACTGAAGGGTCAAACAGAATGTCATAAAAAAATGACACAGAATCTAAGGTCATCAGAAATATCATCATCATGGATTCATATCAAAGGGTTCATAGCAAAGCCTCAAAATCAGAAGCTAAGCAATCAAAAGATGTGAAAGAATCATGAGAGACCTTATGAGAAAGGTCGGAATATCTGTACCTTAACGTATGAAATGAAGGGAAACGGAAAAGTGAACACAAGGAACAACGTCACGCCTTCTTCAACGAATCTACATGAGTTAGGATTTTGTTATTGGAATTAGATTAACATATGACCAATTATATCATAATTAATGTTCAAGTGCATTTTAGGGTTCAAACATATTAAATGGTATGAATATCACAAAAACATTGCCTCTTAACAAATTTCTGATTTTAGTATGTCTTACCCTTAATTTTTCAAATTTGCAAACCACAGCTATACTCTAATCCAGAAGCTACAATGATTTACACATGTTCTTATATGTCTTGTGAGGTTACATGAAATTTCTCAGAATTTATTATTAAGTGCAACCACCATTTCCAAAATCGTTTATCCAAACATATACAGAAAGTGAACTGCAGGTACACCCCGAAAGTTTACATTTATTAGCCCCACTTATACTTCATAAAAATCCACAAAACTTCCAGAAAGTCACACATAACTTATATATCACTCCTGAAAAAGGATAGCTCTTAACTCCTTGTGATTTGAAAACCAAAAATCAAAAACTTTGACTGATTTTCAGACTCGATTTTCCAGTTTTGACTCTTGAAATTAGGTATTCAGATAGTGTACATCATGAACTTAGTTCTAGGCTCAATAATTATTTAAAAACATGTTGTTATAATTAAATTACACCTTGTGCAAAATGACCAAATTTCTGGACAGCTTGAAATTTCTGGACAGCTTATTCACATGAAATCACAACCAATTCCCAAACCCTACGTCTAACTTATTTTAGATCTGATTAATAGACAAGTTTCATATGTATAATTCGAATCAAAGAGAGCAAAAGGAGAACATCAAGAACCTGATGTCGACTAGGGTAAAAAAAACAAATGGAACAAAGACTTAGGCTCGAATCGAATACACCAACACTCCTCTTCTTCTTCTTTGGCGGCGGAAAACAGATGGAAAGTGTGTTATGTGTGTGTTTTGCTTCGGATGTGAGAATGGAGGAGAGGCAAAAGAAGTCACGTTATAAATACTAGAGTTTATGGCTGTGTGGGGGTTTAAAATGGATGGTATTGAAAGCTCATAATTAGGTTTAAATGGGGTGTAAAAGATCGGTTATGATATGTGATATTTAGCTGAGATTATTGGGATTCCAATCATCATTCGGATGTTGCAAATTATTTATTATAGGTATAAACTTAGGTTAGTAAATTTTAATTTAATTTTAATACATAACATATAATTAGGGTTTAAAATAAATCATTACAAAGTTTAGGGAAAATTCGAAATTAGACGCAAATTAGGAATTCGAATGTTAGGGTTTTACAACTCTTCCCCTCTAAAAAAGAAATTTCATCCCCGAAATTGAATTGCAGGCGAAATAGAGACGTACCAGACTACGAAAAGAAATATGGATAACTTGTTCGCATCGATTCCTCAGTTTCCCAGGTAGCTTCTCGCTCTGGGTGATTCTTCCAAAGAATTTTAACAAATGGAATGACTTTGTTTCTCATGACCATATATTTAAAAATAAAGATGAAGTACGAAAGGAAAATATAAAGAAGGAAACCTAATGTCTACCCAATCCTCACGGGTCATAACCTAAGCTCTACAGGTCAAACCTAGGGCTTTGATACCATAATTGTAACACCCCAACCTGACAAGGGTAGAAGTATCACATTGTGGTGTCCTATTAGAACACATAATAGAATGTAAGCGAAAGTCTAATCATAAATACCAAAATGTAAGTCAACATGACTTAAAAGAAATACATAAGTTCCATAATCCAAGACGAAGGAAACATAATCCAAGTAAAAAAAATGAAAACATAGTCCAAAAGCTAGGAAGTCTAGGGTAGGTAAGTCCACACACAGCTCCTACTCTCAGCCCAAAGATAGCCCAGCTCCAGCTTAATAACCTGATGCAGAAGAAAAGAAAATGCGGCTGAGATTAAAAAGACCAGTGAACAGATATACAAAGCAAAGTAATGAAATTGAAATGAGAAAACAGAATATGGTGCATTGGGGAATAACAGAAGGTATATCATAAGTGTATCAAAGGTGTAAAGGTTGTCAGAAATCTACCACGAGCCTATAAACATATCATATCATAACATCATAATCATAATCTTCATGAGTAACATAAGTAACATAATGGAGTAGCTAGCTCCCAGAGTTGTGAATGACGTGTATAGTGTAATATCCGCAATTTTCGATTTTCGGTAATTTTCTTTTTTTTTTTCGGCGAGAGTCCGTTTTGACGACTCGCTCAGGACCGTTTCGTCATTTCGAGAATGATTAATTCTGAACTTTTTGTCATCCGAGTTCGTTTCGGTGTCGTTTTGTTGAGTTCCGTGCTTTTTAGCGACTTTTCCGCACTTGAGCTCGATTCTTGCGAATCTCGTCCGAAACTGTTGTTTCGAGTTTCTAGCAAGTTCATTTAATGTTATTATTCATGTTTCGAACTTTGGTTCGGTGTTTCGATCACGTATCGTGACTTTCGGACATTTTGGGCCATTTTTGTAATTTCCCAAAGTTTGGGGTAATTACTTCCGTTGTCGAATTCCGACACTTCGGATGGTCGGAATCGTGTGTTCTCTTAGTGCTTGGATTTGTCTTTGCGAGTACTTCGTAACCGTATCTTCGATTTTTACTCAGGTTCGGGTTTCGGGGTCGTCCGCGCCGTCGGAGTGGCCACGGCCGAGCCACGGCCGGAGCAGGGCCTGGCCTGGCCGAGTTACGGCCGTAAGGTGCCGGTTACGGCCGTAAGGTGTGCGAGTTACGGCCGTAAGCGTGATCGGGTACGGCCGTACGAGCGCTGGGCGGATTTTGACGAAGGCCGGTTACGGCCGTAAGGTGTGCGAGTTACGGCCGTAAGTGTCCATTTGGTGCCGGGCGATTTTTGACGAATGCGGTTACGGCCGTAAGGCTTGCCGAGTACGGACGTAAGGGACCGAGTTACGGTCGTAAGGCTCCGATTCTGGCCAGAACCCTGCCGGCTATATATAGCCTGCTCGGCCGATTTCATTTTCCACGCGATTTTTCTTCCTTTTTCGGCGTCCGCGACGGAGGCTCGAAATCGAGTTCTTGGCCGATTCTAATCATTTCCAAGGCATTTTGGAAGATTCTTGTGGATTATATCATCATCGATCCGTGTTCTTCGTCAAATCAAGGTATATTCTTGATTTTCCTTCAAGTTGACTTTTTGGAGAAATTGTTCTTGATTTCGTTTCTAATCCGATTTTGATACATCGATTGGTGTAGTATGATGTTATTAATCGTGTTCTATGGGTTGTATATCCATATATCGAGTTTGTTTAACTCGATTGACGATTCGAGTGTTCTTGGGAATTATTGAACATTTAGTGTTCGATTAAATGTCCCAATGAGTTTCCCTTCGATAGTTTGTTGGGATTTCCGTTGTTTTGGCCTTGATTATCGTTGTAACCATGTGTTATTGTTCCTTCCGGAGGTTTATAGGTGTTCGAGGATTCCGATGTTGAATCCCGTTTGGTGATTGATGATTCGTGGGGTGTTATTCTCGTAATACTCGTGGTGCTATCACGTTCTTGATATTGTTCGGGGGTTCGGAGCTATTCGACCGCGTCCTATCCGTTGTCTTATTGCGATCGTGATTTCGAGGCAAGTACCTTGCCCATACTATTCTTGTTTTATGGATATGATAATTAGTGATCGTCTAAATGTGGTTGTTTGGTCGTTTGAATTGAACTTTCAAAAGATTCGGTTTAGCCTTGTTAAAGGCTTGCTTTCAAAACGCGTGTGTTTTGTGAATGTTGTGTATTGTAAATGACTATGTGAATCATATGGATATATTTGGAGTTGATGATGCACTTGTTATTTGCGTGTGGACGTATATTATTTCATTTCGGTGCGTTGTGGTTTGACGTGGTGTTTTGCTAAGTGTTTGATGCCTCTGAGTGAATTGTTTGGATATCTTTGTTGCATTGTGTTATTTGTGTGAATGTGTGGATATGGTTGAAGGTCTACGGTGACACATGGCACGTGATCATGTGGTCAGGATGCAACAAGTGATTGATCCAACCGTGAGAGCCTGAGATAATCTACGGTGGCACATGGCATGCGATCATGTGGCCAGGATGCAACAAGCGATTGATCCAACCGTGAGATGTGTGTGATTTGTTTCGCTAGCCAGCTCGGGAGGGTCCTTCGAGGCCTCGAGTGGGATTTGTGGCTTCGTCCCGGTCCTAGGCGATGCGCGTGCGTGATTACGTTGTGTTGATTTTTATGTCCGCCGAGGACACGTGATGTTGGGCTTGGGCCCTATGAATTGTTGTCTGTTTTCTATTTGCGAAAACAAAACCTTTGGGCTGTGACCCCTGTTGATTTTTGGAAAGAGAAGGATTCGGAAATCCTAAATTGTTTTCTATTAAAACTCTCGATGGCATTTTAAACTGTTTTATAAATTGTTTTCCCTTGATTTGTGACCTTTCGGTTTTAGAATATTTTACCAAACTCTTGCCTCGGGAAGTGCTTTTCGTTACGTTTGGATTTTTTTAAGGATTCCTGGTTATTGTTATTCGTGGAATGTGAATTGTATGGCACGTATTTTTGCACTTGTACTTGCACTAGCAAAACAGTGGAGTTTTGCTAACCCCCGAGTATTCGGGGGGTGGATGTCTATTTTTGCATTCAGGTTTTGGAGCATAGCACAGGGTCGGCACGAAGGATGATGAAAGATGAACGATACTAATCACACGAGGATCTGTTGATGTCGTTTTGGTCTAGTCGTACTTTCTTTTCCGCTGCAGTATCTTTTCCCCGTTGTACGGGAGTTTATTGTATTTTGACCCCTGCGTGGGTATGTATTTAGAATTGAGTTGTATGTTATTATTGAAAGACCAAGTCGGTCTACTGAGTCATTTTAGCCTTAAAGGCGAGGTTTAGATGTTTGATTTTAGTTATCAGCCTGGTAGATCCTCGAGGAGAGGGTCTATGGCGTGTAATATCCCTGAGCGGATTGGGGGTGTTACAGAATGGTATCGGAGCTTAGGTTGTGGAAACCTAGGCTGTCGGGTCAGTGGTGTCTGTTGAGTTTTGTCTTGTCGGATTTTGTCTGACTAAGTCGTGTTGCGACGCGTCGTCTGAGTTTGTTGGTCGTGATTAGTATCGTGGGCGATCATCATCTTCGTGCGACCTGTGGCTGTAAGTCTCCCTTATTTGTGTTGAGCCTCGTGTGACACGAGCTATTTTTATGATTATTTGTTAAGTGACGGGATCCTCTTATGGATTTTGATTTCTTGATATGTGGTTATTTGACTCTCATATTTCGTTCATATGAGGAGTAGTGTTGCTCGATTGTGTATATTGAACCGTATTTCTTTTATCCGCTGCGTGAGTTCTTTTGTAATGACTTTCGGTATTTTACCGACCGAGTTTTATTTTGAAAAACGATTCCCTTAACCGAGTTTTTGGCATTATGGCCTTGATCGTTTTGGCGAAATTCTTATGACGGTATTTAGCACTTTTTAAATGGCTTATGTGAGTTTTTTGAAATATTACCGTCATCGGCCTTTTCGGCGTTTTTGTAAATGGTTTTTAGCCTGGTGGGTTCTGGCGTGGGGCCCACGGCGTTATAATGTTCCGTGTAATTACCTGAAATTTTTGGGCATTCTTGCCCATTGAATTATCTTTGAAAACCTTGAGTATCTTAGAAAATAAATTTCGAGACGTATTTTTAAAATGAATTATTTTCTTGTGGTACATCCAAGGTGCCACATTATGTTTCAAAATTCTTCTACCTCGAGGACCCAAAATGTTTTGAGATATTTTCAATGTTTTATAAACACTTTTACTTAGACCCGAGGGTCGAATATTCTGAAAGTTTTTCACTAAGAGAAGGTGTCCTCATTTTTGTTCAAACGCAAGATGATTTTCAAAGTCTCGAAAATGAGGTTTGTTCAACTTTTTGTAAAATGATTCTCAAGATTAACTGGTGTTTCCAAACTGTTTCCAAAAAGGTGATTTTCGTTTTTAAAACCTATCATTCCTGTTTGTAGTCCAGGAATGTGTGTATGATATTCACACTGTTGTTAGAATGTTAGCTCCCGAGTATGATGGAAATGGTGGTGTGAACGTTGAGTCGTTCGCCATGCATATGTTTTTGTTGTCCCTTTGTGGGAGGTGTGATGACGATCTTTAATGTTGTCATTTCGTGGTGACTTGCGTGTTATCGCACCTGTGTGAGCTGTTAAAGCTTGGGTTTGTACGTTTGTGTACATGTGTGATTGTTTCACGATGTTTGTAATTATGTGCTAGTTATTGTTCGGGCCGTTAAGGTTGCCGAACGGTACCGTCGTTGCTGAATTGTTTGTGTGTGTATTACTTTACGATGGAAATCGTTGTATATGATATGTGTTATGATTGTTTGTTGTGCTGAGTTGGCATCTCTGCTATGTTGTTTTGCGACGTTATGCCCCATTATATCTAGCATTTTGTATTTTCGGTATGCCGAGCCGAGACGTTTCAACCGTGATGTGCTGGGGCATGCACGTGTAAATTGTCCTTCTCGTCGGTAACACATTTCGAGTGCAGACTCGATAGACACCGAATTCAGTTTTGCGAATTGGCTACCGAGACTTTCGGAGTTTGCGCTTCAGCACCGTTATCAGGATTGGCTCTGAGAGGCCCATAGGAGATTTCTCTGTCGGTGGCTTTTTGTGTTGTTACCTTGTTTCCGTTATTGTGAGTTGCGGGGACGACTTTCTTTTAGAAAAGGTCGAATATAATACCCGTACTATTTTTTGGCTTCTATATTTTCTCTTTCTCCAGTCTATCGATTCGCCCGTGTTCGTTGATACTGTCTGAACTTGTTCTGTATTTCGGTTTCATCGTCCGAACGAGATGTGATCTTGTTTTGGGTCGATCTGGTTATCGCTGTAACTTTTCCGAGTTCGGTTCGATTCTTGTGAACCTTGTTCGGAGGTAGCATCTTTTGATTCTACTAAATCTTTTATTCGAAGTGGATCGGATTTGGAACTTCTGTATTTTCGACTCTGTCAACTCGTTTATGTTCATTGACATTTTCTGAGCTTGTCCTGCCCCTTGCTTTTGCAGATCGAACGAGGGTGGTATTATTTCGGAAATACTCGTTCGTCGTTGTGACTTTTCAATTTTTATTCCCTTTCCTGTGGATCTTATGCGAGTGTGCATCTTGTTGTTTTCACCGGATCATGTTTTGTCTCGAGTCGAGATGTGAACCTCGGAGTTGTCGGTTGAACCTTATTGTTCTTCGTGATCCGAACATGATCGTTCGATTTTTGTTGTCTCGATCTTTGTGGTTTGATCGTTTGATTATTCAGTTTTTGTTGATCTCGTTTCGTGATTGTTGAACATTCAGACTCCTTCGAAATTCCCTTAAGTTCGGGAAGTTAGTCTCGTTTTCAATCTTCCAACCCTTGGGCGGTGGAATTCTGTATTTGTTCAGCGGTTGGCCCGCATTTTGATTGATGTACCGTTGGGTTGGTCAATCCTATTGATTTTTGTTCGTTGTGTTTTGTGATTGTCTGGATAATCGACTCGATTGTATTGTCTGTTTGATGACGCTTGTCACTTGTTGACTTTATTATGTTTCTACCGGTGGCGTTGTGTTGGTCATCGTGGGGCGTGTTTTCACGCCGTATGTCTCTTTGCGTTACTTGTGGCGTTCCGTCGTTGGCGCGAGTTTCGGTTCTTGTGTATCTCGTTGAGTGTTTTCTGGCAGGATGTTGCTCCTCCCTACTTATTTTAAGTTTCGGGACGAAACTTCTTTTAAGGAGGGTAGAATGTAATATCCGCAATTTTCGATTTTCGGTAATTTTCTTTTTTTTTTTCGGCGAGAGTCCGTTTCGACGACTCGCTCAGGACCGTTTTGTCATTTCGAGAATGATTAATTCTGAACTTTTTGTCATCCGAGTTCGTTTCGGTGTCGTTTTGTTGAGTTCCGTGCTTTTTAGCGACTTTTCCGCACTTGAGCTCGATTCTTGCGAATCTCGTCCGAAACTGTTGTTTCGAGTTTCTCGCAAGTTCATTTAATGTTATTATTCATGTTGCGAACTTTGGTTCGGTGTTTCGATCACGTATCGTGACTTTCGGACATTTTGGGCCATTTTTGTAATTTCCCAAAGTTTGGGGTAATTACTTCCGTTGTCGAATTCCGACACTTCGGATGGTCGGAATCGTGTGTTCTCTTAGTGCTTCGATTCGTATTTGCAAGTACTTCGTAACCGTATCTTCGATTTTTACTCAGGTTCGGGTTTCGGGGTCGTCCGGGCCGTCGGAGTGGCCACGGCCGAGTCACGGCCTGGCCTGGCCGAGTTACGGCTGTAAGGTGCCGGTTACGGCCGTAAGGTGTGCGAGTTACGGCCGTAAGCGTGATCGGGTACGGCCGTACGAGCGCTGGGCGGATTTTGACGAAGGCCGGTTACGGCCGTAAGGTGTGCGAGTTACGGCCGTAAGTGTCCGGCTGGTGCTGGGCAGATTTTTGACGAATGCCGGTTACGGGCGTAAGGCTTGCCGAGTACGGCCGTAAGGGACCGAGTTACGGCCGTAAGGCCTGCCGGTTACGGCCGTAACCCTGCTGGCTATATATAGCCTGGCTCGGCCAGATTTCATTTTCCACGCGATTTTTCTTCCTTTTTCGGCGTCTGGCGACGGGAGGCTCGGGAAATCGAGTTCTTGGCCGATTCTAATCATTTCCAAGGCATTTTGGAAGATACTTGTAGATTATATCATCATCCAATCCGTGTTCTTCGTCAAATCAAGGTATATTCTTGATTTTCCTTCAAGTTGACTTTTTGGAGAAATTGTTCTTGATTTCGTTTCTAATCCAATTTTGATACATCGATTGGTGTAGTATGATGTTATTAATCGTGTTCTATGGGTTGTATATCCATATATCGAGTTTGTTTAACTCGATTGACGATTCGAGTGTTCTTGGGAATTATTGAACATTTAGTGTTCGATTAAATGTCCCAATGAGTTTCCCTTCGATAGTTTGTTGGGATTTCCGTTGTTTTGGCCTTGATTCTCGTCGTAACCATGTGTTATTGTTCCTTCCGGAGGTTTATAGGTGTTCGAGGATTCCGATGTTGAATCCCGTTTGGTGATTGATGATTCGTGGGGTGTTATTCTCGTAATACTCGTGGTGCTATCACGTTCTTGATATTGTTCGGGGGTTCGGAGCTATTCGACCGCGTCCTATCCGTCGTCTTATTGTGATCGTGATTTCGAGGCAAGTACCTTGCCCATACTATTCTTGTTTTATGGATATGATAATTAGTGATCGTCTAAATGTGGTTGTTTGGTCGTTTGAATTGAACTTTCAAAAGATTCGGTTTAGCCTTGTTAAAGGCTTGCTTTCAAAACGCGTGTGTTTTGTGAATGTTGTGTCTTGTAAATGACTATGTGAATCCTATGGATATATTTGGAGTTGATGATGCACTTGGTATTTGCGTGTGGACGTATATTATTTCATTTCGGTGCGTTGTGGTTTGACGTGGTGTTTTGCTAAGTGTTTGATGCCTCTGAGTGAATTGTTTGGATATCTTTGTTGCATTATGTTATTTGTGTGAATGTGTGGATATGGTTGAAGGTCTACGGTGACACATGGAACGTGATCATTGTAACACCCCCAATCCACTCAGGGATATTACACGCCGTAGACCCTCTCCTCGAGGATCTACCAGGCTGGTAACAACATTTAACATCTCGACAATGCCTTCAAGGCTACAATGACTCAGTAGACCGATTTGGTCTTTCCACAAATACATACAACTCAAATACAACTCATGCCCAAGCAGTGTACAATTTACAAACACACCCGTACAACGGGAACAATATAGCAAATGAAAATAAACAACAACTCAACCAACACACGAAGAACGGAACCTCATATGAATAGTATCGAACATCAAACATAAACCTTCGTGCCGAACCTGTGTTATGCTCCAAAACCTGAATGCAAAAACAGACATCCACCCCCCGAATAATCGGGGGTTAGCAAAACTCCACTGTTTTGCTAGTGCAAGAACAAAGTGCAAATACGAGCCATACAATTCACATTCCACGAATAACAATAACCGAGGATCCTCAAAGATCCAAACGAAACGAAAAGTACTTCCCGAGGCAAGGGTTTGAGAAAACATTTCAAAATCGAAACATCATAAATCAATGGAAGTAATTTATAAAACGGTTTAGAATGCCATCGAGAGTTTTAATAGAAAACAATTTAGGATTATCAAATCCTACTTTTCAAAATCCAAAAGGCAAAAAGGGGTCACCGCCCCAAAGGTTTACTTTCTGAAAATGATATTAACCAAACCGTTGGGATTTTAGCCCCAAATCCGTAAAACGACTTTTACAAAACTATTGGGATTTTAGCCCCAAATCTCAGCAACTCACAGTACACGAGAACGACAACAAGGTTCGTCTTCCAACATCAAAATCCACAAATAAAGGATTTAAAACAAACAACAAAATACTCTAGTGCCATCCTAGCCAAGTAAGCCAAACGAACAACTTACCTCTTACACACTTAGTCAATGCATGCAAATGAAAAATCGTTCCAAAAGCACTCATTTCCGGAAATGCCAATATCGAATCACATTTGTAAAATGCACCGCAATTAACCGCGGACTCACAGCTTCGTGGATCCCTGCCGAGACCCCGTCGGATCTAACCCACAGTGGTTAAAAGCAAGCTCGCAGTTCCACAGCTTCGTGGAGCCCTACCGAGACCCCGTCGGATCTAACCCGTAGTGAGCATACACACACACACACGTTACTCATGCAATACTAACATGCTAAGAATGTAAGTTCATTAAGAATACTCACTAGAGATGGCCATTAACTCGACACCATTACCAAACTCTTCAAAAATACAATAACAAGATTAAATACGGAATACACGATTCCATAACTTAAACAATGGGAGTATCCTCATAAAATCCTTCAACGTTCAAAATAACCAAATCATAATCAATTCTCAAAACACCGTTCACAAATCACACTCGTTTTGAAAGAAAGCCTTTAACGAGGCCAAACCGAAATCCTTTGAAACTTCATTTCAAATAACCAAACAAACACATCAAGACGACCACCGATCATCATATCCATAAAACGAGAAAAGTATGGGCAAGGTACTTGCCTCGAATAAGAACAACGCGGAGAATCGACCGAAGTAGGTTGGCCCGAACCGACTACGAACCCGCCGACTCCACCGAACGCCAACTCATGTTCATAAACTACGAAGGACAAATAATAACAATGAAATGAATTCCATAACACGACTCAAAGCCGTTGAATTCAAAGAACGAATGACGAAAGTTCACGGATTTCTCCCAAAACGGCCAAGAACACGATTCGTTCCACAAACCCAAAACGGAATTCCAAGTTGAAATATGGATATACAATCCATAGAATATGTTTAACAACATCATTTAACCATAATCGATCCATCGAAAACGGATGAAAACGAGATCGGGACAAATCCCCCAAAAAGTCAATTCAAGGAAATCAAGAAATATACTTCGATTCGACGAAGAACAATGGATTAAATGATGTTAAACACAAGAATACTATCAAGATTAATCATACCCATCATGAATTAATCAACAACACGGAACGAATCGGACAAAATGCAAAAATCCCCAAATTCACGAAATTAGGGTTCTAAGGAAGATTACCTTGATTCATGGATCAAAGGATGATAACGGACGATTGATTGATGTTATGAACTCAAGAACTTCATGGATTTGTTGTTAAACAACATGGCTTCACCCCATGAATCGCCATTCGCGGACGGAGAAGGAAGGAAATGAAAAATGAAGGGAAATGTGGTCGATCACATATATATATCGGGCCGGAACTAGCGTGCGCTAGCCTTCCGGACTAGCGTGCGCTATCGCCGCATCGCCGAGCACTCTCGCCATGGCCCGCATGACCCGGAACCACCGACCAAATTCTCGCCGACCATGACTCGTCCACCCGACTCCCGCTAGCGTGCGCTACGGCCGAAGCTTCTGCGCCGCTTAATTGGCCCAAAGAGCCACCGGACTAACAAACTTACCCGTAACGACGCTAGTCGGCCGGCAGCGTGAGCTACCCTCGCGGTTAGCGTGCGCTATGACCGACAAAGCGTGCGCTACTGCCGATCCCGACCGAGTCCGAACCTCGTAATCCTCTGCCCGGGCCCGATAACGTCGCTAGCCACTCGGCGGCGCGCTACACTGCCGTTAGCGCGCAGCCTTTCCGGCCGTGGCGTGCGCTTACGCGGTTCTCGCGCACCCGTCGGCCGGTGCCCGCAATCGTCCGACTGGGCCCCGCCACCGTCCGGCCGATCCATAACCGCTGTGGCTCGACGACCCAATTTCCGAAAACGCACGGAACGAACACGACAAAAAGTTCGCGGACAACATCAACGACCCGAAATGAAAACATAATACCATAATTAATCATACGCGACCAAGAAATGGGTCGAGTCAACAATTACAGATACGGATACCCGTAACTTTCAAGAAATTACAAAATGGCCCAAAATGCCCAGAAATCACGATACGTGACCGAATAACCAAACCGAAGTTCACAATACGTCTAACAAAGTTAAACGTACTTACGGGAAACTCGAAACAGCAGTTTCGAATGAGATTCGCAAGAATCGAACTCAAGCGCGGAAAAGTCGCTAAAAAGCACGGAACTCAACAAAACGACACCGAAACGAACTCGGATGTCAAAAAGTGTAGAATTAATCATTCTCAGAATGACGAAACGGTCATGAGCGAGTCGTCAAAACCGACTCCGACCGAAAAAAGAAATTTACCGAAAATCGAAAATTGCGGATATTACATTCTACCCTCCTTAAAAGAAGTTTCGTCCCGAAACTTAAAACAAGTAGGGAGAAAAAATATTCCGCCAGGAAAAACTCAACGAGATACACAAGAGTGCGTAACTTACGCCCAACGGCGAAATGTTACAAACAACGCAAAGGAATATACGGCGTGTAAACACGCTCCACGGCGACCAACACAACGTCGCCGTTAGGGATATAATAAAACCAACAAGTGACAAGCGTCATCAAATGGATAATACAATCAAGTCAATTATCCGAACAATCGCAAAACACAACGAATGAAAATCAATACGATTGACCAACCTAACGGTACATTGATCAAAACGCGAGCCAAACGCTGAACAAATACGGAATTCCACCGCCTAAGGTTGAAAGATCGAAAAAGAGACTAATTTCCCGAACTGAAGGGAATTACGAAGGAGCCTGAATGTTCACCAATCACGGAACGAGGTCAATAAAAACCGAACAATCAAACGATCGAGACAACAGAAATCGAAGAATCATGTTCGAATCACGAAGGATAATAAAATTCAAACAACAACTCCAAGGTTCACATCTCGACTCGAGACAATATATGATCCGGTGAAAACAACAAGATATGCATTCACATAAGATCCACAGGAAAGGGAATAGCAATTAAAAAGTCACAACGACAAACGAGTTATTCCGAAACAATACCACACTCGTTCGATAAACAAAAGCAAGGGGCAGGACAAGCTCAGAAATGTCAACGAACATAAATGAGTCGACAGAGTCGAAAACACAAGAGTTCCAAAGCCGATCCACTTCGAATAAAAGAACTAGTAGAACCAGATGATGTCACTCCCAAACAAGGTTCACAAGAATCGAACTGAACCCGAAAAAGTAACATCGATAACCAGATCGACCCACAACAAGATCACAGCTCGTTCGGACGATGAAACCGAAATACAGAACAAGTTCATAAAGTACCGATGAACATAAACGAATCGATAGACTGGGGAAAGAGAAAATACAGAAGTCAAAATAGTACGGGCATTACCTCCGACATCATCCACGAAATTCACAAAAACGGGAGCAAGGTAACAAGACATTAAACAATCGACACATACGGAACGATCACCGACGCATACTCCCACAACACTTCATGCTCCAGTATAGTCTTCAGTTCAGGACCATGTACCTCCATCCGCTTCTTATCAGACTACCGGGGCAAACAAAGGGATGAGGCGTGGAAATCAAGCTGGTACCTCTGGTGCCGGGGCTGCAAAACCCAGAGTCTACGAGATGAAGAAGGCTGAAGATCCCGAAGCCAGCATGATTGCAGGTACTCTCGAGATCCAATCTCAGCCTGTCTGTGTTCTTTTGATACCGGTGCTTCACACTCCTTTTTATCTGTTTCCTGTTTGAGTCATTTGCAATTAGAGCATGTTATCAATTGTGAACCTTATATAATTGGACTACCTGATTGTAGAAGGATTGTTGGGAATCGTGAAGTTCAGGACTGCTCGATTCGTATGAACGACCATGAGTGGTTGTCAAATTTAATTGTGGTCGATTTACCTAAAGATGATGTGATCTTGGGTATCGATTGGATGGACCGTCATGATGCCATAATTAGTGTCTGCAAGCGAACAGTGAACGTCACATCTGACGATGGTGTTGAGTGTACCTTCCAGGGTGACAATCCCAGCCGTTCCGGGAGAATCATCAGCGCTATGAAAATAGCGAAACTGCTTAATCAAGGATGTATTGTCTATTGGTGTTACATGACCAAGACAACGGATCGACCAGTTGAATTGGTCAATATTCCGGTAGTCCGAGACTACCCAGACGTATTTCCAGATCAGTTGCCAGGCTTACCTCCACATTGTGATGTAGAATTCAATATTGAGCTAGAGCCTGGTACGTCCCCACTTTCAAAAGCACCGTATCGTATTGCTCCGATTGAGATGCAGGAGCTGAAGAGCCAACTTGAGGATTTGACCGAGAAGGGCTACATTAGACCTAGCGCGTCCCCTTGGGGAGCACCAGTACTATTTGTACGGAAGAATGATGGATCCCTACGTCTGTGTATTGATTATTGTGAGCTGAACAGGGTAACCATTAAGAACAAATATCCATTGCCGCGTATTGATGATTTATTGGATCAGCTTCAGGGGGCGGATGTGTTTTCTAAGATCGACTTGAGGTCTGGTTACCATCAGTTGAGGATTCGTGAGTCTGATATTTCGAAGACCGCTTTTCGTACTCGCTATGGGCATTATGAGTTCGTAGTGATGCCTTTTGGACTGACGAATGCACCGGCAGTATTCATGGAACTGATGAATCGAGTCTTTATTAATTATCTGGATCGCTTTGTAGTCGTTTTTATTGACGACATTCTGATCTATTCCCGTGACCATGAAGGGCACAAGCGTCATCTCCATCTGGTTCTCAAGGCGTTAAGGCGGGAGCAGCTTTATGGAAAGTTTTCTAAATGTGAGTTCTGGATGAGTGAAGTTATCTTTCTCGGACATGTGATATCAGCTGATGGGGTGCGAGTAGACCTGTACATTGAAGCTATCTGAGACTGGTTACCACCAAAGAACGTTAAGGAAGTACGTAGTTTCTTGGGACTAGCAGGTTATTACCGACGGTTCGTGGAAGGTTTTTCCAAAATTGCCCAACCAATGACTAATTTGCCTAGGAAGGATAAGAAGTATTTATGGTCAGAGGCATGTCAGCGGAGTTTTGATGAACTTAAGAGTCGTTTGATTTCGGCACCTATTTTAGTCCTACCAAAAGGAACGGAAGGGTTTATAGTGTATAGTGACGCATCTAAACAGGGCCTTGGGTGTGTACTAATGCAGAACGGGAAGGTGATCTCCTATGCATCGAGACAGCTACGACCTTACGAGGTCAACTACCCCACCCATGATTTAGAGCTTGTAGCCGTGGTGTTTGCTTTAAAAATCTGGCGTCATTATCTGTATGGAGTTACCTGTCAGATTTTTACTGATCACAAGAGCCTGAAGTACATTTTTACTTAGAAGGAGTTAAACATGAGGCAGAGAAGGTGGCTAGAACTCATCAAAGACTATGATATCGAGATCCTTTATCATCCGGGCAAAGAAAATGTAGTTGCTGACGCTTTGAGTCATAAAACAGTACAGGAGCGGATGCTTGCCCGCCTAACAACTCAGAGGGAATTGCAGTTAGAATTGGTGAGGCCGGAAATTGAAGTCTGGTTACAGCGTATTCAAGGACAACTCTGTGCACTTGATATTTCATCGTCCCTTGAGGATATAATTAGATCGAAGCAAGTTACGGACCCATTCTTATCTCGAGTTCACGATGAAATAACTCAAGGGAAAGCTCCTCGCTTTGTGATACACGAGGATGGATTGATACGCTTCAGGAACCGAGTTTGTGTACCCGCAAATGATGAATTAAGGAATTCTATCCTAAGAGAAGCTCATGCTACCCCGTACTCTATCCACCCGGGGTCTAGCAAAATGTATAAGGATTTGAAATAATATTATTGGTGGGGAAGTATGAAACGTGAAGTTGCGGGGTTCATTTCGAGGTGTCTAACCTGTCAACAAGTTAAGATTGAGCACGAGGGACCCGCAGGAATGCTGAAACCGCTTCCCATTCCCGAGTGGAAATGGGAGGACATATCGATGTATTTTATCACCAGCTTGCCGACGAGTCGTCGAGGGATGAATGCGATTTGGGTGATTGTGGATCGTCTGACCAAATCAGCCCATTTTCTGGAGATTAAAGACACTAGGGGAACCGAGAGATTGGACCAACTATTTATCAAAGAAATTGTAAGGTTACATGGTACCCCTAAGAGTATTGTATCAGATCGTGACGGGCGATTCGTGTCACATTTTTGGAAAGCAGCTCATCGTGCGATGGGTACGCAATTAAACTTCAGCACAACATTTCACCCGCAAACGGATGGTCAGACTGAGAGGACTATCCAAACTTTAGAGGATATGCTGAGGGCGTGCGTTCTCGATTGGAAGGATGATTGGTAGGCCCAACTACCTTTGGTGGAATTCACTTATAATAATAGCTGGCACACTTCGATTCAGATGGCACCTTATGAAGCGTTGTATGGCCGTCGTTGTAGATCCCCTCTGTGTTGGGACGATCCATCTGAAACCTTGGGTACGGAACCCGATATGTAGTTAGCAGCCCGTGAGAAGATCGCTCTGATTAGGAGTCGTTTGTTGACGGCTAAAAGCCAACAGAAGTCCTACGCAGACAACCGCCGGCGACCGTTTGAGTTCGAGGTCAGCGACCATGTACTAATGAAGGTGTCCCCTACTCGAGGAGTTTTTCGTTTTGGGAAGAGAGGCAAGCTGAGTCCGACGTATATCGGGCCGTTTGAGGTTTTGGAACGAGTAGGAGATTTAGCCTATCGCCTCGCTTTACCACCAGCCCTGAGCCGGATTCATAACGTGTTCCATGTCTCCCAGTTAAGGAAATACGTTGCTGACCCGAGTCATGTATTTCAGTTCGATGAGATCGATTTAGCGGAGGATCATTCGTATGAGGAGCGCCCCGTACGGATACTTGAGAGGAGGATCAAACAATTGCGGAATAAGACGATTCCCCTACTGAATGTTCAGTGGTCACGAAACGGGGTCGAGGAGGCCACGCGGGAGACAGAGAGAAGCATTCAAGAGAGGTATCCTGAATTGTTTACCCCTTAGTTTCGAGGACGAAACCCCTTTTAAGGGGGGGAGTATGTAATATCCGACGGAAATTCTTACATACTGTTGTATTATTCGGATAAGTCAATACTGTTGTAGTCTTGTTGCATTTGCGTAATGTTTATTGATGTTGGAATATATCATAAATAGACATAATAATAACGATCACTCGCACTATGATTGAATTCTCAACGTTGTATAGATAAGTACATTTTTGAGCTATTAAACCTGAGCCTAACGTACGCTAATCCTTAGGCATAACGTAGGTTATTTTAAGGTATTTACGTACATAAAGAGGCACCTGTTACTTACCTAACCAGTGTAATCGTATCCGATCTCAACTTTCGGCGTGTGGGGCCGGACGGGATTCGAATATCTGATCTTTTAGAGGCAACCTAGTTGACCTACATTACGTACGTAAAGCTTCAAGCGGTAACGTACGTAATGATGTATGTATTTCATTCCAGCAGCCTCTAGACTTAGCTTACGTACGTAACACTTTTTGTGTAGGGTACCTAAAGCTATTAACATACGTTATCCTCTTGTGATAACGTACGTAACGAACTGTGCTGTTATAAAAAGACAACTTGTGTCTTTCATTTTGCACGTCCAACCTCTAATTTTTCACCCATATAATCATCCCCTTTCATCCCTAGATCAAAGTTACCTTCTTCCAACTTGTGTTTGAGCTTTACATTTTGATTTTGGAGCTTGTTGATTGGAAGTTGGAGTCATTCTTGAAGCTTAGATTGTGTTCCTGTGGTTTTGGTGTATTGTTATTCAATTCTGAAGGTATGTTATACGATTTAACCCTATAATCTCGTAGTTATAATGATAGTGATTAAGTATACTCCACCTAGTGATGAATTGATCAAGCTAAACATGTTTATAGTTAAGCTTCCAACAAACTTAATGATGAATATGATGATTAGAGGATTTGTAATGATGTGTTCTTGGTGTTTTGAATGATGATGATCATGTTTAGTGAAATCACACTCTCCTTGCTAGACTAATAACACCATTGGAATAATAATAGTCCTTGTTTCATTGCAATGTAAATGACTTGTTGGAATAATTACCATAAAATGTTTTAAGAAACCCTTGTTGATCATTAGAAGAATGACATGACCTTCTTGAACCAAAGCTAGGTAAATTCAGAGGTATGATATTTGAATCTCCAGGTTAGTTAGAAGATTATAAGGATGGTGTTAAACATGAGATAGTCTTCATGATCATGATATAGATTTATCACTAGTGATTGTGTGTAATGCAGATTTTTACTTGTAATCAATTGAGATGTTCTTGATAAGTTTAAAGGGTAGGAGATTATTGTTTAACACATTATGGATCAATTCTTAATCCAGCAAACATTTGGTAAACATCTTGTAATCAATTGTAAGAATAGAATGGTATTGAATAAGGTTCTTGGAGTAACACTTCAATATCTTAAAAAGTTGAACTACTCAAATGGGAATTAGGATGTTGTCTCGTTAAAATTTGGTATAGATGATCATATGAACGTATCATTGAGTAAAATATACTTCATTCAAGGTTGATTGTTCGAGTAACCGATTTTGAATCGAGGGCCGTTCGTTCATTTGAGAAGGAAGGACTATTCTCGCCTCCGTATTGAGGCAAGTTTTCTTGCTTGGTTATAATGATGTGTGGATTCTTATGATGATTATGCATTTCGTGTATATGAAACACTTATAAACTTGTGTCTTGAGATTTGAGGTTGTTCTTAATGATGTCCCGTTTTCATCATGGGATTGTATTCCCAAGTTCGTCACTTTCGAACCCTTGTTATTGTTGATCTTGTCGTCATTTCGGTGAGTCCTCGGTCCTTAATCGGATTTGTGAATTATTAAATTCGTTGTCATGTTGCATCGTGACATATCCGGAGTCATATCTACATTCCGATTAGATATTGTGTAGGATTTTTAGCCGGGCACATATATAGTCATGCGTGAATATTTTTTCCATGTTGGGCTGTGCACACAAGATGTAGTTCGTTGAGGCTAATTAGGTACATTGTCCCACGTATATCCTGGATTCCGTATACGGGGTGGACATGTGCACTGACACATATTCGGATCGGGCATACTGTGATGTCCCTCTTGAGCATACTATCTTAGTCGTTCATAGTCCATTCTTATATTTGGATGTGTTCGACATTTTGTGACTAAGCGTTCATACGCCCGAGGGGTATGTTCGTTAGTCGGGTTGTTATCCTTGAAATCTTATATATGTGAATTGTATAATATCTTGAGAATCATTTATCATGTATATCTGACCCTGTGTTGGGCGAAATACTTGTGTTGTATTTTAGGTCGAGGAAAGGGCAAGGCACGGGAAGATCAGGGTGATGACGAAGGGTTCGAAGGATACTAATTCAGGGGCCCCAAGTCTTTTGAGTCCGGTCATGTTCGTACCGTAATGTTATCTTTCAGCTTTATTTTAAATATAAACAAATGTATTGTTATTTAAGGTATATTCCATCTCCATATGGATTATGCTTATTTTTTGGATCCTGTGTATAATAAGGCCGTAGGCCATACTGCTGTAAACTCCAAATCGGAGTAAGTACTATGTTTTGTGGTTCGGTATCACATGTATTGTGTATTTAATCTGTATTTTAGATATCGCCTGGTGGGTCCCAGTGTGGGGTCCACGGCACTGTAATAGCCGCCTTATTGGGGTGTTACATGCAATTTCTCTTCTAGTGTCCTGGTTTGTTGCAATGATGACAATTTCTATTTTTGGGAGCTTTTGCCTTGAAAATCGTCTTAGTTAGGTCTTTATCTTTGGAAACTTTTGCTTTACCTTTATCCTTGCCTTGGTGTAGAAGAACTTCCCTTTGCTGACCATCAGCATGTGGCTTCGTTTCTTCTTAATATTTTGCTCATCCAAGCATCCTATGCATTTCAACGATGGATTTCTCTATCTCATTCATATTATAGTTCATAAGAAACTGACTGAAACTATCGGGCAATGAGTTTATGATCACATCCTTGGAGTGCTCTTTAGAAAGTGGAAAACCTAGCCAATCAAGATTATCAATGTATCCTTTCATCTTGAGTACATGAGCACTGACAGATATCCTCTCAACCATCTTGCAGTCATACAAGGCTTGAATGGTCTCATACCTCTCTTGACTAGCATGCTTTGAGAAAGTCTAATTGAGGTGAGCATTAAGCTTATAATCTTTCATTTCTTCCAGATTCTTCCGAAGTTCTGGACAAATTGTAGCCAACATAAGACAACTGGCATCAATGGAATCATCACAATGATTCTTCCATTTATCTTCTGTTGCTTTATTAGTATTATCATCAGGCTCATCGGGAATTTCTTCCTCAAGAACATACAACTTTCTTTCTTGCTTGAGAACCATTCTCAAGCTTTGGGTTCAATAGGATTTAGTCTTTTTAGAGCCGATGTATTTAGGTATGTGTTGTAAATGCCATTTGAATCCCTCTATTTCCTTTTCATATAAATTTTGTATAGGTTGAAATATTACAAAATGTAATAGATAGTTAGCATCGAAGATAACCCAGGACTATCCATCGAGAAGACGACAGTTCATGAATGTAATTTTATTTCTTTTTCTATTGGGTCATTCGCTTGTCCAAATACTTATGGTTTAATCCCTGAGCTGCATGTTGTTGGCAATTAGGTTGTACTTTTATCTTTTATATTCATTTAGAATGATATATATTACAAACCGTGCTTGTAAATTGAACTATCATGGAACGTGTAAAACTAGTCGCATAATTCTCCCACAAAGAAACACTAGGTTGGAAAAGGATATCCATCAAACCTAGAAAAAATAAAACCTAAACTAGTATACTTTTTTGGTGAGTATGTCGGGGTAGTGCATTTGGGGAAGGTACATAAATCCCGATATGGATTAAATGCCTTCAGTTGTGGTGTATTTTATGGGCTGCAAGGTAAGATTCAATTACCAGACTGATATGAGTTGATGGTTTAAACTTAGATAGTTCACTGAAGTATAGAAACCATGTGGGTTGAGGCAAGTGAACTAGGGGCAAAGAAAGATCAAATCATTTATTAGACAGGTTGGTGAACTAGGTTGTGAAATTAAATAGATCAGAAATCGTATGGATTGTCCTCTATTAAATTTTATAAAAACTTGATAACCACTAAGAAGTCTATTGATTGACGCCTTCCAGTTTTCCATATGGGAGTGTGGCTTTCCAATAAAATTAGTGGAAGTCAAGCTTTGAATAAAGAAGTCATTTACTCTAAATACTTGGATCACAATTCTCATGTCACATTAAATCTGTTTTAATTATTGCAACTCTCAAAATGATGATAAATCTGCTTGCAATTTTTCTTGGAAAGAACACCCTCACCGGACCGAACTTTGTTGACTGGCTCTAAAATCTGAGGATGGTCCTCTGTATGGATTGGCTTAGTTATGTCTTGGAGACAAACATACCAGCGTCTCTACTTGGACCAAGGCAAATTAGGACGACATTAATGCCCATGAGAAATAGGTCAAGCGTGACGTTAGAGTATGTGGCTTTATGTGTAATATTCGTATTTTTCTATTTTTGATAAATTTCATTTTTGGTGCTTTTTCACTTTTAGCGGTTTGCTTGTAATCATTTTGATATTTTGAAACTATCTTATTTTGCACTTTTTCTCATTTGAATGAGTTTCGAGACTGTTCTAGTTGAATCTGGGTAACATTGTGACTTTTCTGTATTTAGGTTCGATTTCTGTAAATCTTGTTTGAAATTGTCGTTTGATGTTTCTACTAGTTTGTTTAATGTTGTCAGATGTGTTGTGAGCTTTGGTAAAATTGTTCGATCTCTAATCATGTTTTCCGAATATTTGGGCCGTTTTGTAATTTCCCAAAGTTTTGGGCGTAGTTGTTTTTTCCGTACCTTCGGTTGGTCAGAATCACATGTTTGTATAGTGTTTGAGTTCGTATTTCACCACTCTTCATAAGCATTTCATAGGATATTGTTAATCTTTGAGTTTTCTATCGTCCGGGACTTGTTCGGACTGACCGGGCTACACAGCTGAACTGCTATGTAGAAGGCTTAGGGCAAGCTAGTGCGTGTTAGTTTGTATAATTAGCGCATGCTATCGAGGCTGTTAGTGCATGCTAACGAGATGAGGCATAACCTCCCTCTCTAGTGCATGCTAAGGAAATGATTAGCCCACGCTAACTAGTAGGGACAGAACGTTTTACCCTTCACCGTACTGCCTCATTAGCACACGTAAAGGATAGGATTAGCACACGCTAACAGGCCACAGTGGAATTCCCAGTACCATTTCAGGCTCGTTAGCGCATGTTAAATTGGGGAGCTAGCGTGCGCTAACTGGGTCCAGTATATAAGTACGGGCAGCGGCGTTCTTTTGCATGTCTTCTCATTTTATAACCCTAGCCGACTATAGAGTGCGATGGAGACGACTTGAAGGCAATTTGATGCAAATCCTTCATAATTAATCACCATTCTTGGTTAGATAACAAAGATTAAACAACTTCTAATCTGTTTCTCCCTTCTAAAGCAAGGTAAATTTCTAGAACCCTATCTTTGGAGTTTTGAGGAGGGGTTTCTTAGATTTGTCGGTTTACTCCATTTTGAAGTTGGAATACTTAAGATTATAAAGTATCTACTCCGTACCCACATTTTCCTTACAAATTTATGAATACTTTCATGTATTATTCGGATTCCAGAGGGTTTGGATGATTTACAACCTCTATGTGAATATCCTTGAATTATTATGCGTCGTATATGGGGTTTCATGAGTTCTTTCTTGTGAATTGAGTATTGATTATTTATTATCATATTCCTTACGAATTGTTTAGGGCCGGAAGTGCGTTCTTGGACTGCCCGAGCTTGAATACCATTTCCCTTCGATTCAAATATGTCTCAAAGGCAAGTATATGTTTATGATTATATGTTATTGACTTTGAAAGTGAAGTATATGTGTGGTGTGTGAGTTTATGTCCACTCCAGGATGGGCCTATAGGTCCTATGAGGGTTCGTTTCTTTTGGTGAGATCCATGAACATCTTTAGGTTAACCACTCTGGGATGGGCCGATGAGCCCTCTGAGGGGTCGCTGCGTCTGGTACGATCCGTGGTTAATCACGTATATATTTAAAATGTGAAATGATATTAGATTAGTTATTCTCGAGTTTGATTAAATAATGTTATGCTTTCTTTATCATTCAATAAATATTGTTTCATAATACTTGCACTAGTTATTCCACGGCTAACCCGAGTCGGAGAAATACATTTTATGTATTTCAGGTTCTAGATGAATAGACAATCATACTCGATCGGTGTGAAGATGATGGTCAGGAGTGATGCTGTGTCATTTCCGTTTTTGTACTATTTATGTTCTCCATCCGAGATGTTGTACCTTGAATGATTTTTAGTACTCGAGTATTATGAGATGTTTTTTCTTGTTGTTTTAATCCCTATTGACTTTTGTCCATCGATCCTGAATATTACTTTGGTTGTTGATCTGTATTGCCTTCAGTTTGGTTCTATCTAGACCTTGTCGGTCAAAGTTCATGGTTACGTGTACGTATAGCCTTGTGGGTCCTACGGAGGGGCTCACGACGATGTAATATACCCTGAGTATCTTGGAGGTGTAACACCCCATGATTTACAGAGATATTACAGTGCCATAGATTCGTTTTGGAGAACCTACCAGGCTTAGACCAACATAAAACACATTAACCATTAAAAGAACCGAGACATTCACACACTTAAAACCAACATCAACTTCAATACGGCATACATCACAAATACATGGTTCTGTTGGATCACAACAGATACAACAACTCACAGCAGATTCAACAACATCAACAACAACTAACATCAACACATTAAATCATATATGACAGTACCCGCGCGAGTACAAAACCAAAACACGACCCTGACCATGCCAAAACCACCACCAACTCACAATAACATATGATATCAGTGTTGCTCGTCATCCTCGTGCCCTTTCTACACCGGCTTGCCACTAAGACCTGCACCTGAATATACAACAAGTATATCCGCCCCAGAAGGGGATAGCAAATAGCTGGTGCAAGTACAACGATTTATAAATATGTACCATAAGTGAATAAACAATCAAATAACAGTAACATCACATATATTTCTGGAGTATCATACCATAATCATCATCAGAAAACCATCTCCCGAGTTGTACTGGCCCTGTACCTCATGCGAGATACACACCACAAAAAGTCCTCGTCAGGCCCTCCCTGGTTGTACAACCCCACCGAGTGATCCGCAGATACATGCAGTCTAACGGATCCAGGGGACCCTTACTAGTTTTAACTCGGTTCACACACACTCAACCACATGGCACAAACTACATTTTCTGAAATTACCACTTTTCATAAAATCACATTTTTTCACATATTCACACGATGTATATCAAATGCAATCAAAGTACTTGCCTCAATTATAATGGTACAGGGGACGGTGAGCGAAAAGACCTGTTGCCCGAACTTTCCTCAACAATTAGGTCCTAGCACCACACAGCACTATATCAAACACAGCACGACGGAAATGGAATGGTTTACCGTAAGTTCTACTCTTAGAGAAAATCAATCGGACACTATAGGGTCATCATGGATCATACATAACTATGGAAGAAAACTCGAAAGTTAATTCCTAAACTTCAACGAAAAGCAAAGGATTATAATTATGATATCATAATCCAGCACAATCACGGCTAGATCTGGACTTTAGAGGATAAAACCTCAAGAAAACCCTAAGATATGAGGAACTCAGGTTTCGAATGATTTACCTTGATCCGAACGATAAAAGCTGTTGAGATCTTGTTAACTTTGTTCCAGGAACTCTAAAACGTTGTTGGGTAGTGAAGTCCGGCCAAAATTTGCACTTCCCGACGTCCAAATCACCCAGCCGTGGGAGGAGGAAGGAAGAGGGAAGAAATGGCAAGAACTGAACTACACTGTCCTATTTATACGGGACGCGATTAGCGCGCGCTACGGGTAATGTGTAGCGTACGCTATCGGGCAAAAAGGCAGTCCACCGCCTTTGGAAGACGGTGCAGAACTTTCTACACTGGTCGCACTAGCGTGTGCTACCCGTAATGGTTAGCGCGCGCAACCTGTTAGTTTGTCTAGAGTCCAAAACCCTTTGCATGCGCTGACTGGCCATAATGGTGTGCGCTACTATGGCCAACTAACGTGCGGTATAATTATATGATTAGCGCCCGCTAGCAACACAGTCTCCCGTGCGCTAACTGCTACTTCCCAACATCACCAATATGGAGTTTGGTCAGAATGAAAACATCCTGGCAGGCACATAACTTGACCATAACTAACAACCAACATACTAGTTCTAACTCCGATGTACACATGACTCCAGGCACCAAACAATATAATATGGAAATTGTCAAACCAAATTCCAACGGAATACGACCAAAGATAAAATACATTATTAATAAAGTACATGATTATTACACCCTTACCCTAAAAAGAAGTTTCGTCCTTGAAACTTGAAACAAGAAGAGGGTCTTCGAAATATATGTCCGCGTCACCAATCTTATCCGTACACAATTTATTCTTAAATCATAAACATTACACCAGTACATATTTATAGGAATACATCGATACACAGTATGCCCCATTAAACCTATCTCAGGGGTTAACGACGACAGAGTCATCTTCGACCTCTTCTTCCGGGTCCTCTTAGGGATCTTCGTTGGGATCCTCTTCATCTTCTGCGACTTCTTGTCCCACTACCAGGATTGGGGCCGCTGGGAGGATAGCGAGGATCTCCTCAGCGTTGGCCTACATCATCGCCCTTTCTTGTTGGATCTAGGCTTGGAGGGCCTCTCTCGCCTAAGTGTACTGTGACTCCCTCCTTCGAAGAGTACGCCGTACTGCAGCCAACTGAGCTTCTAGCTGCGCAGCATGCTCGCGTTCTCGTGTAGCCGCTTCCTGTGCAGTTTGACTTACATCTCGATGAAATTATACTACGACCTCTAGATAAGTGACGTGCTCTAAGCAACGAGTATGCTTAGTAGGATCCATACTTACAAGATCATTCAACTGTTTCCTCTCGGTTAACGTCTTAAGTTTACTTTGGAAGTACCTCTTAGGGCCTTATATACACATCAAATCGACCTTAAGTCGGCGGCCCTAGCGGTGCTGCAGTTATGTCTAGTAGCTGCTATTATGGCGGTTCCGTCATCCAGTGCCAATTATCTCTCACTGCCGCAACAATAATAATATTAATAATAAAATCTTAGCGATAGACTCGCAAGGATACCTGATAGGGATCGAGTCAATCAACGGTACAAATACGACCAAAATATTGGTCAAGCTAAAAAAAATGCAAACACAGACTCTCGGTACTCCCACTTGATGTCAAGACATTATGACCATCTCTCAGATGTTGATCGTCGAGGCTAGTGAACCGAAAGAATTTAAAATAGGTCAAAATAAAAGGAATTAACGGGAAAATAAAATTATTACATCTCACGCCTTTTGATGTAAATTTTGTCCCAAACTTAGGACACGAAATAATCAAGGCAAGGCAAATATTAGATAACACACGTTATCTACTGCCAACAATGGATACAAAACCCCATGTCATACAACGCCGATGCGGTCCGATTCAATACACAAGAATGTTTATGAAGTGCAATGATAATGAATCACTATGGTTGATAATCCAAATAGTACAATAATAAAAAATCAACCTTAACGCTGAACGAATAAATAATTCCATTAACCCCAATGGTTTGGAAGATAACTTACTCGGACGAGTACTCAAATCTGAAGGAAATGAAAAGCTCGATGATCACGATGTGAGATCGAGCAACAACAATCGAACCACAACGATCGAACAACAACGACTGGACGACAATAATTAAACAAAACCCAAGTTCACACCTCAACTCAGGGTATTAAATAAGCTTGTAAGAATTACAGACACTCACTTCGCATAGGACTCAGTAGCTTTGACCCGGACTTGAGGAAAAGTCATAACTGTGAACAGATTCATCTAAAACAATATCACAACTCGTTCAAACAACAAAAACCGAAGAATAGAAAAAATTCAGAAGGTATTTCCGAATATAGGGGAGCCAATAGGATGGAAGAATACAAAAGTCAAAGCACGGGTATCATGATCCATTTTAAATAAGGAAGTTTGCCTCCGAAATTTAGAACAACGTAAATAAGGCAATAACGTAACAAGCAACTTCATAAGGTCGGATCGCCAAATCTCTGAGCATTCTGATGAATGTGGAATGACTACTAATATCACGAGGATTTCTCGGTAGTGATGCGATTCTGTTAGCGGCACAAGTTGAAATCAAAATAAAGCACAACACAATAAATAGGGTTTACCTAGGTAGAATCATGAGCTACCAAAGGAAATATAGTCCCATACTCAACGACAATGGAGTTATAGAACGAGATCTTGAAACTAGTACATGATGAAAACCACAATTTGCAAGTCCTGCAGTGTGCCAACAGAATCGAACTTAAGGTTCCAAGGCCTTAAATTTGTACAAGCGCAAGAATCCCGATTATCATACTTTTACCCCCCCCTTCAAGGGAGTTTTGTCCTCGAAATGTAGAACTACCAAGTTAGAGATGGGAAGTAAGAAGATAAAGAGAATCAAAGCCACAATTATTGGAAGCATCAACATTTCCGACGTATTATGAAAGCATCACTTGCCAATATCTGGGATATCAGACGCCCCTTGATCGCTTGCCTCGTTCACCAAGAGTTTACAGACATTTGATCGAACATTAATTGTTCACGGTTCTCCAGAATCCTTAGAATTATCAATCGAGTTGAAAAAGTCAGAACTATAGTTATACAATTCATAGGACATGACCAACAGCAGCATTTGACACCAATCGATTCATCAAAACCAGATTGAAAAGATGAGATCAAGAACAAAATCTACAAAATGGTTAACTCAAGAAAAATCAAGGAATTTCTCAATTCGATGAAAAACAATAGATTAGATGACGTTACATTCCAAAACGGCATTGAATGAAACAAAATAGGCCAAGATCACGAACCCTAGTTGTCTTCGATTCACACCTTGGTATCACCCATGAAGAAAAAGGAAAAGAGTGGAAATGCTAGATCACTGTTGCTGTTCGGTTCATATGCCGGACAGATTAGCATGCGCTAACTGCAAGCGTTAGCATGCGCTAACGAGACCCCCAACCCCAGTCCAGTAGCTTCTGGACTGCCCCCTGGACTACCAGTTAACATGTGTTACCTTCTCTGTAGCGTGCGCTAACTGCTACGCCATAGCGTGCGCTACATAATTGCATAGCTTGTGTTGTCGAACTCTTAGTTTAATGTAATTGTTTCCGCATCTCACATTAGCGTGCACTATCCACAAGGTAGCGTACGCTAGCTGTTCCGATTCAGTAAAACAGCCGCGAACACAT
This sequence comes from Orobanche coerulescens, assembly GCA_033398695.1. Lineage (NCBI taxonomy): Eukaryota > Viridiplantae > Streptophyta > Magnoliopsida > Lamiales > Orobanchaceae > Orobanche > Orobanche coerulescens. The sequence continues at coordinate 77,992,109 of CM065818.1, read as the reverse complement.
TTCAACTAGCATGAGAATCGAGGGTTACCAATAATCGACAACATACAAATCCTAACATCATCAGTTCGTATGTATACAACACCGCACAAACAATCATCGAAAGACCATTAACAACTAAACCGAAATCCTATCCTTCAGTGAAGAGGGTCATTATCACGAGTTATAAAAAACGACCTGATGTTTACACCATCAATTTGATCACAATTCTGAGCACTACTGCCCCAAAATCTTCCAGGAGGTTCTTTATCTCCTTGCCCCACTTGTCGACTTAGTTACTGAGGAGGCTTCATAGGGTGTCGTCGATCTTATTGCTCCCCCACCATTGCACAAATTCGTTGTCGTATGGACCATATCATTACTTCCACAGTCGCCAACACATCCACTTCCTTCAATATTCGACATATCAAGACCTGTAATACTCTTTCATACCGTAACACCACCGGACACAATCAACATCTCCGAGTACTCATAGTAGGAAACACTAAAACTACAAATTTGTGAGGCACGTATACTATATACAAGGTTGAGAATATATATATATATATACATGCGTATCTTGCTTAAAATCAACTTTTGGTCTTCTGACGAGAATAATAATACTATGTCCGAAGCATAATCTCTTGCAAATAAGGGGCGAGTCACGTTTCGCCCAAATCTCGTGAATACTTTAGAAGAGGAAGTTTTATTTTACAGGTCGATTTTGAAATTATTTTTAAATAATGCACAAAATAATTTATATTTTTAAAATTTTCAAAAACATCTATAATCTAAAATCTTTCAATAATTTACCTCGGATTTAGATAAAATGAAGATCCTTCCTATTCTACTAGTTGTTTGGTCGAAAAGAAAGGTTTTATACTGAGTACATATTCATTTGATATAACGATATTAAATCGTAGATTGTCACCATTTGAAACAGTTTCAAAAGCCACTTTAAAAATACTCCCGTAGCGATTAAAATTGATACTTAAAAATCTAATGGAATGTAGGAATCAATAACATTCCTGGTTTTTCCAATAAACATTGTGTAACTATTTTCACCTTTGGACCATATAGTATACCCATGCACATCCCAACAATCCTAATACCATCAACAAATTCCAGCCCTTCAACCTAGGGCTAATCGAGTTAACACAACACAACCACCACACATATAGGAGGGAGCTTACAATCGAAAAAACTTACCTTCTCCCTACATCAATATGCACCAATTCCTTAGACGTATAAGGAGGAAACAATAGACACAACTCCAATGGAACAAAATTTACAAGAGGAACTCAAAATCCAAGCATGTTCGGAAAGATATTACAGCTCCGTAGATTCCTTTTGGAGAACCTACCAGGCTTAGACCAACATAAAACACTAACCATTAACTGAACTGAGACATTCACACACTTAACCAACATCAACTTCAATATGGCATACATCACCAAAACATACCAATACATGGTTCTGTTGGATCACAACAAATACAACAACTCACAACTGATCCAACAACATCAACAACAACTAACATCAACACATTAAATCATATATGATAGTACCCGCACGATTACAAAACCAAAACACGACTCTAACCATGCCAAAACGACCACCAACTCACAATAACATATGATATTAGTGTTGCTCGTCATCCTCGTGCCGTTCCTGCGCCGGCTTGCCATTAAGACCTGTACCAGAATACACAACAAGTATATCCACCCTAGAAGGGGTCAGCAAATAGCTGGTGCAAGTACAACGATTTATGAATATGTACCACAAGTGAATAAACAATCAAATCACAGTGCCATCACATATATTTCCGGAGTATCATACCATAATCATCATCACAAAACGATCTCCCGAGCTGTACTGGCCAAGTACCTCACGCGAGATACACACCCCAAAAAGTCCTCATCAGGCCCTCCCTGGTTGTACAACCCCAGCGAGTGATCAACAGATACTCGCAGTCTAATGGATCCCAGGGGACCCACACTGTTTTTAACTCGGTTCACACATGCTCAACCACATGGCACAAACCACATTTTCTGAAATGACCATTTTTCATAAAATCACATTTTTTCACATATTAACACGAAATACATCAAATGCAATCAAAGTACTTGCCTCAATTACAATGGAACAGGGCACGGTGAGCGAAAAGACCTGCTGCCTGAACTTTCCTCAATGATTAGGTCCTAGCACAACACAGCACTATATCAAACACAGCACGATGGAAACGGAAAGGTTTACCCTAAGTTCAACTCTTAGGGACAATCAATCGGACACTATAGGGTCAACATGGATCATACATAACTACAGAAAAAACTCAAAACTTAATCCATAAACTTCAACGAAAAGCAAAAGATTATAATTATGATATCATAATCCAGCAAAATCAAGGCTAGATCTGGACTTTACAGGATAAAACCTCAAGAGAACCCTAAGATATGAGGAACTCGGGCTTCGTGTGATTTACCTTGATCCGGATGATAAAAGATGTTGAGATCTTGTTAACTTTGTTACAGGAACTCTAAAACGTTGTTGGGTAGTGAAGTCCAGCCAAAATCTGCACTTCCCTACGTCCGAATCACCCAGCCGCGGGAGGAGGAAGGAAGAGGGAATAAATGGCAAGAACTGAACTACGCTGTCCTATTTATACTGGACGCGATTAGCGCGCGCTATGAGAAAAGTGTAGTGTGCGCTATCAGGCAAAAATGCAGTCCACCGCCTTTGGAAGGCATTGCAGAACTTTCTACACTGCCCGCGCTAGTGTGCGCTACCCGTAATGGTTAGAGCACGGTACCTGTTAGTTGTCCAGTGTCCAGAACCCTCTGCATGCATTGACCGACCATAATGGCGTGCGCTACAATGGCCAACTAATGTGCGCTATAATTGTATGATTAGCACGCACTAGCAACACAGTCTCCCATGCGCTAACTGCAACTTCCCAACACCACCAATATGGAGTTTGGTCAGAACGAACACATCCTGGCAGGCACATAACTCGACCATCACTAACAACCAACATACCAGTTCCAACTCCAATGTACACACGACTCCAGGCACCAAACAATATAATATGGAAATTCTCAAACCAACTCCCAACAAAATACGACCAAAAAGAAAATACATTATTAATAAAGTACACGATTATTACATCCTTACCCTCTAAAAAGAAGTTTCATCCTCGAAACTTGAAACACGAATAGGGTCGTCGAAATATATGTCCACATCACCAATCGTATCCATACATAATTTATTCTTAAATTGTGAACATTACACCAGTACATATTTACATATTTATAAGAAAACATCAATACACAGTATGCCCCATTAAGCCTATCTCAGGGTTAACGACGAAAGAGTCATATTTGACCTCTTCTTTTGGGTCCTCTTCAAGATCTTCCTTGGTATCCTCTTCATCTTCTGCGACTTCTTGTCCTACTACCAGGATTGGGGCCGCTTGGAGGATAGCGAGGATCTCCTCAGCATTGGCCCATATCATCGCCCTCTCTTGTTGGATCTGGTCCTGGATGGCCTCTATCGGCTGAGTATACTGTGCCTCCCTCTATCGAAGAGTATTCCGTACTACAGCCAACTGAGCTTCTAGCTGCGCAGCATGCTCGCGTTCTCGTGTTGCCACTTCCTGCGCAGTCTGACTTGCGTCTCGATGAAATTGTGCTTCAGCCACTAGATAACTGACATGCTCTAAGCAACGAGTATGTTTAGTAGGATCTATATTTACAAGATCATTCAACTGTTTCCTCTCAGTTAACGTCTTAAGTTTACTATGGAAATACCTCTCAGGGCCTTATATACACATCAAACCGACCTTAAGTCGGCGACCGTAGCGGTGTTGCAGTTGTCTCTAGTAGTTGCTATTATGGCGGTGCCATCATCCAGTGCCAATTATCTCTCGCCACCACAACAATGGTAATATTAATAATAAAATCTTAGCGATAGACTCACAAGGATACCTGATAGGGATCGAGTCAATCAACGGTATGAATACGACCAAAATATTGGTCAAGCTAAAAAAATGCAAACACAGACTCTCTATACTCCCACTTTATGTCAAGACATGATCACCATCTCTCAGATGTTGATCGTCGAGGCTAGGAAACTGAAAGAATTGAAAATAGGTCAAAAGAAAAGGAATTAACGGGAAAAATAAAATTATTACATCCCACGCCTTTTGAAGTATATTTTGTCCCAAACTTAGGACATGAAACAATAAAGGAAAGGCAAACATTATATGACACGCGTTATCTGTTGCTAACAATGGACACAAAACTCCATGTCATACAAATCCGCTGCGGTTCGATTCAATACGCAAGAATGTTTACGAAGTGCAATGATCATGAATCACTACGGTCGATAATCTAAATAGTAAAATAATAAAATATCGAGCTTAACGCTGAACAAATATATAATTCCATCAACCCCAAAGGTTTGGAAGATAACTTACTCAGACGAGTACTCGAATCTTAAGGAAATGAAATGCTCGATGATCACGATGCGAGATCGAGCAACAACAATCGAACCGCAACGATCGAACAACAATGACTGGATGACAATAATTAAACAACATCGAAGTTTACACCTCAACTCAGGATATTAAATAAGCTTGTAAAAACTACAAGACGCTCACTTCACATAGGACTCAGGAGCTTTGAACCGGACTTAAGGAAAAGTCACAACTGTGAACGGATTCATCTAAAACAATGTCACAACTCGTTCAAATGACAAAAACTGAAGAACATAACAAATTCATAACGTATTGCCGAATATAGGGGAGCCAATAGGATGGAAGAATACAAAAGTCAAAGCTCGGGTATCATGATCCACTTTAGCCTCCGAAATTTAGAACAACGAAAACAAGGGAATAATGTAACAAGCAACTTCATAAGGTCAGATGGCCAAATCTCTGAGCATTCTGATGAATGTGGAATGACTACTAAAATCACTGGGATTTCTCGGTAGTGACGCGATTTAGTTAACGGCACAAGTTGAAATCAAAATAAAGCCCAACACAATAAATAAAGTTTACCCGGGTAGAATCATGAGCTACCAAAGGAAATATAGTCCCATACACAATGAAAATGGAGTTATACAACAAGATATTGAAACTAGTGCATGATGAAAACCACAATTACAATAAGCTCAGACATCAAGCTACTGAACGCAGTGCCACTAAATTCGCAAGTTCTGCAGTGTGCCAACAGAGTCAAACTTAAGGGTCCAAGTCCCTAAATTTGTACAAGCGCAAGAATCCCAATTATCATACTTTTCTCCCCCCTCAAGGGAGTTTTTTCCTCGAAATGTAGAACTACCAAGTTAGAGATGGGAAGTAAGAAGATAAAGAGAATAAAAGCCACAATTGTCGGAAGCATCAACAATTCTGAGGTATTATGGAAACATCACTTGCCAATATGTGGGATATCGGATGCCCCTTGATCGCTTGCCTCGTTGACCAAGAGTTTACAGACATTTGATCGAACATTAATTGTTCACGGTTCCCCATAATCCTTCGAATTACCAATCGAGTTGAAAAATTTGTAAATATAGTTATACAATTCATAGGACATGACCAACAACAGCATTTGACATCAATCGATTCATCAAAACCATATTGAAAAAATGAGATCAATGACAAAATCTACAAAATGGTTAACTCAAGAAAAATCAAGAAATTATCTCAATTCGATGAAAAACAATAGATTAGATGATGTTACAATCCAAAACACCTTTGAACAAAACAAATTCGGCCAAGATCACGAACCCTAAGTCTTCTTCGATTCACACCTTGGTATCACCCACGAAGAAAAAGGAAAAGAGTGGAAATGCTAGATCACAATTGTTGTCCGATTCATATGCCGGACACATTAGCGTGCGCTAACTGCAAGCATTATCATGCACTAATGAGACCAGCAGCCCCAGTCCAGTAGCTTCTGGATTGCCCCCCAGATTGCTAGTTAATGTGCGTTACCTTCTCCATAGCATGCGCTAACTGCTACACCATAACGCGTGCTACATAATTGCATAGCATGCACTGTCGAACTCTCAGTTGAATGTAATAGTTTTTGCATCTTGCGTTTGCGTGTTCTATCTACAAGGTAGCGTATGCTAGTTGTTCTGATTTAGTAAAACGGTCGCGAACACATTTCAACCAGCATTAGAATCGAGGGTTACCAATAGTCGGCAACATACAAATCCGAACACCAACGGTTCGTATGTATACAACACCGCACAAACAATCATCGAAAGACCAATAACAACTAAACTGAAATCCTTTCATTCGGTGAAGAGGGTTATTATAACGAGTGCATAGAAAACGACCTGATGTCTACACCATCAATTTGATCACAATTCTGAGCAGTACTGCCCCAAAATCTTCCAGAGGTTCTCTGTCTTTTTGCCCCGCCTGTCAACTCAGTTACTAAGGAGGCTTCATAGGGTGTCGTCTGATCTTAGTAATCCCCCATCATAGCATGAATTCATTATCGTATGGACCATATCATTACTTCCATAAGCGCCAACACATCCACTTCCTTCAAGATTCGACATATCAAGACTTGTAATAATCTTTCATACCGTAATACCATCGGACACAATCAACATCTCCGAGTACTCAGAGTAGGCAACACTAAAAAATTGAATTTGGGAGGCACGTACACTATATACAAGGGTGAGAATATATATATATATATATATATATACACACATGCGTATCTTGCTTAAAATCAACTTTTGGTATTCTGATAGGAATAATAATACCATGTCTGAAACATAATCTCTTGCAAATAAGGGGCGAGTCACGTTTCGCCCAAAACTCCTGAATACTTTAGATAAAATGAGGATCCTTCCTCTTCTACTAGTTGTTTGATCGAAAATAAAGGTTTTCTACTGAGTACATACTCATTTGATATAGCGATATTAAATCATCGATTGTCACCATTTGAAAGAGTTTCAAAAGCCACTTTAAAAATACTCCCGCAGCGATTAAAATTGATACTTAAAAATCTCATGGAATGTAGGAATCAATAACATTCCCGGTTTTTCCAATATATATTATGTAACTATTTTCACCCGGACCGTATAGTATACTCATGCACATCCCAACAATCCTAATACCATCAACAAATTCCAGCCCTTCAACCTAGGGCTAATTGAATTAACACAACACAACTACCACACAGATAGGAGGGAGCTTATAATCGAAAAAACTTACCTTATCCCTATATCAATATGCACCAGTTCCTTAGACGTATACGGAGGAAAACAATAGACATAACTCCAATGGAACACTCACAAGAGGAACTCAAAATCCAAGCATGTTCGGAAAGAGACTAAAACAATCTTGGCAGAAGAAATTAGAGTTCAGAGAGACTTACAGCGCAGGTCACACGAGATGGCAGCAACCCAGTGATATCATAAACAAACGACCAACTCAACCTTGACAGACCCAAAACACCAACAGCCTAGGTATCCATAAACCTAAACTCCGATACCAAATTCTGTAACACCCCAGTGATTTACAAGGATATTACAGCACCGTAGATTCTTTTTGGAGAATCTACCAGGCTTAGACCAACATAAAACACATTAACCATTAACTAAGCCGAGACATTCACACACTTAAAACCAACATCAACTTCAATACGGCATACATCACCAAAACATACCAATACATGGTTCTGTTGGATCACAATAGATACAACAACTCACAACTGATCGAACAACATCAACAACAACTAACATCAACACATTAAATCATATATGACAGTACCCGCGTGAGTACAAAACCAAAACACGACTCTGACCATGCCAAAACGACCACCAACTTACAATAACATATGATATCAGTGTTGCTCGTCATCCTCGTGCCCTTCCTCCACCGGCTTGCTACTAAGACCTGTACCTGAATATACAACAAGTATATCCATCCCAGAAGGGGTCAGCAAACAGCTGGTGCAACTACAACGATTTATGAATATGTACCACAAGTGAATAAACAATCAAATCATAGTGCCATCACATATATTCCGTAGTATCATACCATAATCATCATCACAAAACCATCTCCCGAGCTGTACTGGCCTTGTACCTCACACGAGATACGCACCCCAGAAAGTCCCCGTTAGACCCTCCCTGGTTGTACAACCCTACCGAGTGATCTGCAGATACTCGCAGTCTAATAGATCACAGGGGACCCTCACTAGTTTTAACTCGGTTCACATACACTCAACCACATGCCACAAACCACATTTTCTGATATTACCACTATTCATACAATCACATTTTTTCACATATTCACACGAAGTACATCAAATGCAATCAAAGTACTTGCCTCAATTACAATGGTACATGGGACGATGAGCGAAAAGACCTGCTACACGAACTTTCCTCAATGATTAGGTCCTAGCACAACATAGCACTATATCAAACACAGCACGACGGTAACGGAAAGGTTAACCCTGAGTTCTACTCTTAGGGACAATCAATCGGACATTAAAGGGTCGGCATGGATCATACATACCTACGGAAGAAAACTCGAAACTTAATCCATAAACTTCAACGAAAAGCAAAGGATTATAATTATGATATCATAATCCAGCACAGTCACGGCTAGTTCTGTACTTTAGAAGATAAAACCTCAATAAAACCCTTATATATGAGAAACTCGGGTTTCGAATGATTTACCTTGATCCGGATGATAAAAGCTGTTGAGATCTTGTTAACTTTTTTCCAGGAACTCTAAAACCTTATTGGGTAGTGAAGTCTGTCCAAAATCTGCACTTCCCTACGTCCAAATCATCCAGTTGCGGGAGGAGGAAGGAAGAGGGAAGAAATGGCAAGAACTGAACTATGTTATCCTATTTATACTGGACGCGATTAGTGCGTGCTACGGGCAAAGTGTAGCATGCGCTATCGGGAAAAAAGGCAGTCCACCGCCTTTGGAAGGCGGTGCAGAATTTTCTACACTGGCTGCGCTAGCGTGCGCTACCCGTAATGGTTAGCGCGCGCTACCTGTTAGTCTGTACAGAGTCCAGAACCCTCTGCATGCACTTACTGGCCATAATGGTGTGTGTTACCATGGCCAACTAATGTGCGTTATAATTGATTAGCGCGTGCTAGCAACACAGTCTCCCATGCGCTAACTGCTACTTCCCAACATCACCAATATGGAGTTTGGTCAGAACGAACACATCCTGGCAGGCACATAACTCGACCATCACTAACAACCAACATACCAGTTCTAACTCCGATGTACACATGACTCCAGGTACCAAACAATATAATATGGAAATTCTCAAACCAACTCCCAACGGAATACGACCAAAAATAAAATACATTATTAATAAAGTACACGGTTATCACAGGGGGTGTTACAGAATATGGTATTAGAGCCTAGGTTTACGGATACCTAGTCTGTTGGTCTTTTAGGTTGAATTGAGTAATCGAACATATACAATATCTTTGCATTGCCATCATCTTAGGATGACCGGTACTCGTAAGTTGTCCGTATCTCTCTTCTCTATTCTTTTATGTATCATCTGCGAATTTGTACCTTTGGGAATAGGTCACCTCGAGGGTGTGTAATATGGATTATACTCACGAATATTCTCATTGTTCCTCAGAATGTCTAGGGTAGAGGGCGCGGATGCAGTCACAGTCATGGGCATGGACGTGGGCGTGGCGCAGCCGGGGTGGCCTTGTCCTTCAGACATGATGTTGGTTCGACTGCTCCTACGTTATCAAACTCAGTACATCCGAACAGTGATGGTGATCAGGATCGGCCCGTCGAGCAAGGAATTTCTGCATAAAATAGTGCGTATATGAGCATGGGCAAATATTCTGCAACAAGTGGCCAACCAAATGGCCCTCTTGAGACAGGCTATCCAACTGAATAATCCAAACCTGATGGCTAATACGGGTGCGGAAAAATGGCTCCCAGATGTAGTTTGTATGCATCATCTACAGTTTATTGGTGCTATCAATCTGACCAGTTTAGAAAACTAGCTTTTCAAGCTGGAGAAAGTTTTTGAAGCAGTCGGTTGTCCTAAGGCGATGAGAGTGCCCTTGGCTCCATATTTCCTTGCCAAGAAGGCTGCGACTTGGTGGCAGGTAGTTAAGCCCCAAGATCATGTTATTTTTTAGGATGACTTTAAGAACCTGATGGAGGCTGAGTTTTATCCATGGCCAGTTCAATAGAGTAAAATCCGGGCCTTTTTTGAGGCTAAACCACAAGATATCCCAATTTCACAAGTGATAGTGGAATACAACCGGCAGTTAGTTCATATGAAGAATCCGGTGCATGATGAGCGTTATAAGATCTGCCATTTCTATATGCGGATGAAGATGGATATCCGGTGTTACATGGTCGGGTTCATCTGCACTACACTGAGAGAGTACCAAGATAAGGCAATGGCCTACGACTTGTTGAGTTTGGCGACTGAGATAGCTACCGAACAAAAGAAACAAAAAACCACCGGGAAATTTTCTAGCAACAAGGGTTGGTAACTTTGAGAAATCCCAATTAGTAAACCATCATGTCGGGAAGCCATCACATTCTTTTAGGGGTGGGAAGAGTTTTCATTCTGCTTCAGGTGCCTCGACTCGTGAGGTGACATGCTTTAATTTTAACTGTACTGACCACATCAACCTTGAGTGCCCCATTTTCCACCTCTGGGATGTAACACTTGCGGCAGGATGGTTAACAGGGCGATTTACTGTATTGGAGGGGATAAAACCTTTGATACTCAAGCTTCCACCTCAGTACTCAGGGAGACGAGTGTGAATCAGTGGCAGTCAGCTAGCTAGCTACAGCAGAGTTATGATAGAGGTCGAGGACAGGGTAAGTCTTTTAGAGGGGGATATCTAGTGATGGTTCGACATATCCATGAGTTCACGAGATGCACCGAGCGAATGATCCCAATGCGGCGATGGCCTTAGGTACCATTCACATTCTATCTCATCCAGTTTGAGTGTTATTTGATTCTGGTGCTACACATTCTTTCATATCTTTATATTGTATATGCCGTTTGAGTTTTGATTTCATGACTACTTGTGAGCCTTTTATTGTGAAACTGCATAGTGTGGATATAATTATCGGTAATTAAGAGATTAAAAATTACTCGGTGAGCATAGCAAGTGTATATTGGCCATCGAATTTTATTGTGGTTGATATCGAAGGTGAGGAGTTGATCCTCGGTGATGATTGGCTTGAGAGTCACAGAGTGAATATGAACTATCGCACTAAGGTTATCACTATGATAACTGAGGATGGTTCTGAGTATTCTTTTGTGGTCCGTAAACTAGGTAAGCATAAATTGCTTATTAGTGCCATGAAGGCCGTGAAACTCCTGAATAAGGGTTGCAAGGGCTATTAGTGTTATGCTTTGAAGTCGAAGGAGGGCGGAATCGACTTTTCTTTGATTCAAGTTATTAATGTGTATCCAGATATTTTTCCAACTGATATTCCTAGATTACTGCCAGATCGAGAGATAGAATTTTCTATTCATTTAGAGCCTGATGCGGCTCCGAGTTTCTAAGGTGCCTTATCGCATGGCACCTTTAGAAATGCAAGAATTGAAGAATCGGTTGGGAGAATTGTTGGAGAAGGGGTACATTAGATCGAGCACTTCCCCTTGGGGTGCATCGGTCTTATTTGTGAGGAAGAAGGATGGTTCATTACGTTTATGAATCAATCACTGTGAGCTAAAGACAGTGACCATCAAAAACAAGTATCTATTACCTCATACAGATGACTTGTTTGATCAGTTGTAGGGAGATAAAGTATTCTCGAAGATTGATTTGAGATCGGGATACTACCAGCTTCGAGTGAAAGAGTTCGACGTTCTGAATACTGCTTTTAGAATGAGATACCTAAATTATGAGTTTGTGGTCATGCCTTTCAGACTGACCAATGCGCTAGCAGTGTTGATGCAGTTCATGAACAAGACATTTATCGAGTACCTTGATAAATGTATGGTCGTCTTCATTGATGATATTCTGATTTATTCTCGAGATGAAGAGGAGCATGCCCACAACTTGCATTTTGTATTAGATATTTTGAGAACTCAACACCTATATGCGAAGTTCTCAAAACGTGAATTCTGTCTGAAAGAGGTTATGTTTCTTAGCCATGTGATCTCATCTGAAGAGGTTCGTGTGGACCCGTAGAAGGTTGAGGCAGTGTTAGATTGGGCACCGCCTAAAAATATAATGGAAGTTCGAAGCTTTTGTAGGTATTCGGTGCTTAAAAATGAAGGCGCAGTGGAAGTAATATACGAAAATAAGTTCGATCCGAATCCCTTAAGAGGATCAAGTCAAGCAATGTATATATGAATACAAAACTAAACAAGTGTAGGATTGAAAATCATACTCTTGAAGTCCATTGATCAAATGTTGGGGTCGGTGATCTCCGCCACGAATCCGATTCCTCAAATCTTTTGATATAAGCATCGTGCCTCTACTTGCCACACGTTGAAAGTCGTCCGGAATGACACCCACCGTACTATCCTCCAAGGATACAACTAGAAGAAGATGGTTGGAGCTTACCGATTTTATTTATAACACTCTAAGTGTATAAATATATTTTCTCTCTCAATTTTCTCTAAGAAAATAAAGAAGTAAGATGAAGAACAAAAACTAAAACTCTCTCCCTCACAAAATGGTGTTGGCCGTGAGTTCACAATGGGTAGAGGAGGTTGGTTTATATTTTGTCTTCATGTCTCACCTCATGTAAAAGTCTCCCTCATAAAATAATACATCACATGCCAACTCCCTTATCAAAAGTATTGGTCTTCCTCTCATTAAGGAAAGGAATCAAGACAAAAGGGGAATCATGTGAGAAAAGGGAGGTCTCTAGAAGGAATTAGGAGAGTCCAATTCGTTTTGAACTATCGTGTGTCCAATCAGAAAAACTCCATACCGTCTAAATGTATTTATATTAATTAATTAATCCAATTAATTAATTATATCAAATATAAAATAATATAATTAATTTCTTCAAGAAATAATTATATATGTGAACTAAATCAATTACCTAGTAATTTATTTAATCCATTAGGCTGTAAATTAATTTAATAAATTAATTTAGACATACAATATCTCATAATTAATTAGACATCTAATGTCCAATAAATTAGATATCCAATATCTAACATATATAAAGAGAGAGTAAGATCGATTTATTACGCCATTTATCCTATTGCACGACTCGATAGGTCCATCTCTGTTAGTAATGGGAGGAACCAAAGAGTGATAACACCACCTAGACAGTCGCGCGGCCTACACTATAATCTAACTAAGGACGAATGATAGGGATCATTCAAGAGCCATTCTTTCGTGAATACCAGTATACATATAAACCTTTCTCTCAAATGTCCCGATCAGGTTATAGGGTCACGGTCTGTCAAACCCTATATGTACTTGACGCTAAGCATGAGTTAATGTAAATCGAGATCACTGAGCTCTCGTGTATCTAATACAACTAGCTCCATTACTTTGGCCAAAGACTTATGAAATCATCTGTCGATAACCACATAGGACATATATCTGTTCACTTACAGTCACTCCAGATGCTCGAGGTCCTTACATATCAAGCAAAGATTCGACAAGAATTGATCGAATAGGGAATAGAAGTTTGATTTCTTAGAGTGTAAGGACAGTTGTGTACCCTCGAAATTACTTCATCTTGGGTTGATGACATCAAAGGGAAGCATTAGAGTGACCCGATGATTACTCAACTGAAGGAAGATGTAATTAAATGGAAAGTACCTTGTTTTGTGGTCCATGAGGATATTATCTAGAGTTGAGATGGAGAATACTTCGAGAATTTCATGCTACGTCTTACTCAATCCATCGTAGAACGAGTAACATGTATAAAGATTAGAAGCCAATTTTTTAGTAGAATAATATGAAGAAAGATGTCACAGAGTTTTTCTTGTGGTGTTTGACTTGTCAACAAGTCAAAATCGAGCATCAACGACCAACGGGGTTGTTGCAGCCATTTCCTATTCCCGAGTGGAAGTGGGAAGACATCTTCATGGACTTTATCAGTGGGATGCCGAGGACTAAAGCTGCATTGAATATGATTTGGGTAATCGTCGACCGATTAACCAAATTGGCACATGTCCTTGGTATTAAGGATACTTGGGGACAAGAGAGGCTGGATCGAATATTTATAACAGATATTGTGATATTGCACGGTACACCTAAAACTATTGTATTTGATCGGGATGGACATTTTGTGTCACATTTCTGGCAGGCGGTCCCATCAGGCCTTAGGTACGAGTTGAAGTTGAGTATGCCTTTTCATCCGAAGTCAAATGGTCAGACCGACCTAATGATTCAGACGTTAGCCTTATGCCCTAAACTAGAGCAGTGACTCGGAACTTCATTCACCATAGACCGAGTTTACCTACAATAATAGTTGTCATGCATCGATCAAAATGGCACCTCTCAAAGCACTTTATGATAGACGGTGTTCAACTCCATTATGCTAGGCTGAGGCCTCAGAGTTAGTAAGGATGGAACTAGATATGTTGATGGAAACTAAGGAGAAGATTTTTATTATTCAAGATCGATCGTTGACTGACCAGAATTGATAGAATTCATATGCTGATATTCGTCATCGACCATTGGAGTTTGAAGTGGGAGACCATGTTCTGCTAAAGGTGTCGCCGACGAAAGGAGTTTTTCATTTTGGGAAGAAAGGGAAACTTAGTCTGAGGTATATCGGACCGTTTGAGATTTTAGAAAGGGTTGGAGAATTGGCTTATCGTTTGGCATTACCTCCAGCTTTGAGTCAGGTCCATAACATTTTTCATGATTCTCAGTTGAGAATGTACCGGATCCGAGTCATTTTATCGACTACGGTGAGATCGATATGGCCGAGGATATTATCTTCGAAGAGAGACCGGTGAAGATTCTTGAGCATCATAAGGAATATCTCCGGCACAAAATCATTATGTTGGTTAAAGTATAATGGTCGAGATATGGGGTCGAGGAAGCAACTTGGGATATGGAAGACAAGATACGTGCTTATCCCGAACTCTTTGTTTCTTAAGTTTTGGGGAGAAACTTCCTTTTAGAGGGGGAGAATGTATTATCCAAATTTTTCTACTTTTGGTAAATTCCATTTTTGGTGCTTTTCCACTTTTGGCGACTTGCTTATAAGCATTTTGATGTTTTGTAACTATCTTATTCTACACTTTTTGCCATTTGAATGAGTTTGCAGGCTATTTTAGTTGAATCCGTGTAACATTGTGACTTTTTTGCATTTAGTTTCGATTTCTATAAATCTTGTTTGAAACTATCGTTTCGATGTTTCTACAAGTTCGTTTGATGTTTTTAGATGTGTTGTGAGCTTTGGTAATATTGTTCGTGTTGGGATTCGGTGCCTAAAACGAAGGCCCAATGGAAGCGGTAAAATGAAAATTAATTCGATCCGAATCCCTACGAGGATCGATCGAGCTACGTATATACGAATATCAAAAACGAATTCACAATAGATATAGAAACTCACCCTTGTAGTCCGTTGATTAGATGGATAACCTTCTCTTGAGCTATTCCCCAAGCTTTGCTTGATCTCTACGAATCTATTCCGCTTCAAGCCCTTGAATGATCCAACGCCGAAAGCACCGCATCTCTACTTGCCACGCACCGGAAAAACTAACGAAATGACAACACCTTGCTATCCTCCGAGGATACGGCTAGAGCTAGGTGATGAAGCTTTTTATTATTATTACACTCTAAGTGTATAATATATATCTCTCTTTTGATTTCTTGATTTTTCTCTAAGAACCACCAAGAACACTTAAAGAAGATGATGAAGACTTTGAGAAAAGTTTCTCTCTCTCTCTCTCTCTCTCTCTCTCTCTCTCTCTCTCTCTCTCTCTTTCAAAACTCACGTTGGAATGGAATGGATTTTGAAGTGAGAGATGTCTTCTTCCCTTTATTCAACTCTCACTTTAATAATACAAATCATGCCACATGATTTTAAACCCCACAATATCATGTTCTTTCATATAAAATGAAAGCAACAATACAAGAGTAAAGTGAGTGGAAACAAGGGGGGAGGGGGGCTACTATGCAAAAATGGACGAGTTCGGTTCATTTCGGACTCCCGTGAGTCCAAACAGATAAACTACGATTCTGTTCCGATGTATTTGTATCGATCAATTAATCCAATTAATTAAACATATCAAATACAAAATAACATAATAATTTTCTCCAAGAAATAATTATATTCATGAATTAAATTAATCACCCAGTGATATATTTAATTCATTAAGCCGTAAATCAATATATCCGATAAATCGATTTAAACATCCAATGTCCTAAATTTAGATATCCAATATCTAATATTCATTATGAGATAATTAGCTTGATTCATTCCGTCATCAATCCTATTGCGCGACTCGGTAGGTCCGTCTCAGTCAGCAATGGGAGGAACCAAAGAGTAGTAGCACCACCTAGCCAGCCTGGCGGCCAACACTGTACCCCAACTGAGAACGAATGATTGGGATCATTCAAGAACCATTCTGTCATGAATACCAGTATACGTATAAACCCTTCTTTCAAATGTCCCGATCAAGTTATAGGGTCACGGTCAGTCAAACCCCATCTGTACTTGACGCCATGCATGCGTTAATGCAAATCGAGATCATCGAGCTCTCGTGTATCCAATACAACTAGCTCCAATGCTTTGGCCAAAGACTTATGTAACTCATCGGCCAATAACCGCATAGGACATATAACCGGCTCAATAATGGGAGAAAGAATTATATCTTGGTATTCAGTAGGACCTGCTACATGCCCATCAAAATGCACGTTGAGGTTGACCCTCGCCTTCCGGTTTATAGGGTCGAACTACTCTAATGAAAATCTTGACGTCACAAGCACATCCCTACTAAATCCTCAAGTCGAAGGTTTACGAATACCTATCACAACCTTTCGATTCCATCATTGATTGTCCCGGAGTGAAATCCGTGTGACGAATCGAGGGTGAGTCGGTTCGAGTATACTAATCCAATTAGCATACATATAACGTGTGATCCCACTAACCATTAGTGTTCAACAGGCACTCTCCTTGTCAAAGAACACGTCATACAAGTCTTCACATAAACTTAATGTCCAGTCAAGTTTCATCGACTTGCGAACGATTAAGTATTTGATCTATAAACCTTTCCAGTGCCGACCCCCTTATCCAATAAGGAGTGCAACGTTTTGCTCTCAAATACACAGACTAGTTTCTATATGTATAGTTACGAGTTAGGAATGCCAGTAACTACCAGTAAATAAAGAAACAACCATTGCCTTATATTTATGATTTACATAATTACAAGTACAATGCCCTCACTCAACATCCTCTGAGTGGCATTCGAGGGCGTACTCCTAACAATCTCCCACTTGCACTCAATGCCACACATTATGGTATCTAATACCCATGTTCTCCAAATGATGCTCCAAGCTAGTCTAAGAAAGTGGCTTGGTCAGTGGATCGGCGACATTGTCGGCCGAGTCTACTCTGTGCAGCATAATGTATCCCTTGCGAATAATTTCTCTTACGAGATGATACTTCCTCTCAATATGTTTGATGCTGTTGTGAAACCTAGGCTCCTTGGCCTACGCTACAGCTCCGTCGTTGTCGCAGTACAGCGGAACAAGCAGCTCAGCACATGGTATCACTTGAAGTTTTCCCAGAAACTTCTTAATCCAGAACCCTTCCTTGGAAGCCTCCGAGGCTGCTTGATACTCAGCCTGACAGGTGGAATTAGCAGTTGCGCTTTGCTTGGCGCTACGCCAAGATACTGCTCCTCCATTAAGAGTAAATATGTAGCCAGAAGTAGACATCGAGTCGTACTTCAGTCCTTGGAAGTCCGAATCAGTGTATCCCACCACATCCAATTCTCCACCGCCATACTTCAGAACAGTATCTCTAGTCCTTCTGAAGTACTTGAGAACGTTCTTTACGACAGTCCAATGTTCCCTACCTGGATTTACCTGAAACCTACTCACCACGCTTACAGCATGCGCAATGTCAGGTCTCCTACACAACATAGCATACATAAGGCTACCCACGGCCGAAGCATATGGTATATTACTCATTTCCTTTCGTTGTTCCTCACTTTCAGGACACATCTTCAAGGAGAGTTTTATTCCATATCGCATCGGTACGAACCCTCTTTTTGAATCATCCATCTTAAATCGCTTTAAGATTTTATCTATATAGAGGGCTTGGGAAAGACCTATTGTTCTCTTCGTTCTATCCCGGTAGAGCCGAATACCAAGAATATAGGTGGGTTCTCCCAAGTCTTTCATGGAGAAATTACTCGAAAGCCAATCTTTCACAGAACTGAGCATTCCCACATCATTACCTATTAGTAGAATGTCATCCACATATAGTACTAAGAATGCGATCTTGCTCCCACTAACCCTCTTGTATACACAAGGTTCCTCCTCATTTTGCACGAAGTCAAACTCTTTGACTGCCTCGTTAAAATGAAGGTTCCAACTACGCGACGCTTGCTACAGTCTATAAATGGAACGCTGAAGCGTGCACACTTTCTGAATATCGACTTCGGACACAAAGCTTTTAGGCTGCTCAATATAGATTTCCTCCTCGAGGAATCTATTAAGGAAAGTCGTCTTTACGTCCATTTGCCATATCTCATAATCGTGGTAGGCAGCTATAGCAAGCATCATGCGAATAGACTTGATCATGGATATGGGCGAGAAGGTATCGTGGTAATCGATCCCTTCCTTTTGGGTATAACCCTTTGCCACAAGCCTGGCCTTATAGGCGTCAACCTTGCCATCACCATCGGTCTTTCTCTTGTATATCTACTTGTTCCCAATAGGCACTATGCCCTTGGGGCGGTCTACTAGATTCCATACCTGATTGACATACATCGAGTCTATCTCAGCTTCCATAGCTTCACACCATTTCGCGGAGTCTACATCCACCATCTCTTGGTCATAGGTCGTCGGGTCGGTCTCTTGGCTATCACTTGGAACCTCATGGAGACCCAGCTCCTCCAAGTGCACAATCCAATACCTTTCAGGTAAATGAGACACCCTACTAGACCTATGAGGTGGTTGTACTTGTGTTTCAGAAGGTTCGGTTCCACTTTCTTGCACAGGTGTCTCCCGAGGAATTTTATTGTGTTCTTCTAAAGAAATACTTCTACCTGCTCCGCCTTCCTGAATGAACACATCTTCCACGAAGTGTTCTTGTAAAGCAACAACGATCTTTCGATCATTGGGCATGTAGAATAGATATCCCATCGTCCCATATGGGAATACAATGAAACGTCCCTTCGCGGACCTAGCTTTTAACTTCTCCACCTTAGTCTTCTTGACATAGGCGGGACATCCCCAAATCTTATTGTGATTAAGACTTGGTTTCCTGCCCTCCCACATCTCATGTGGAGTTTTAGGAACGGATTTGGAAGGACATCTGTTCAAGATGTAAGTAGCAGTTAGGAGTGCATACCCCCATAGGTAAATCGGTAAGTCAGTATAGCCCAGCATGGAACGGACCATGTTCAACAAGGTCCGGTTCCTTCTTTCTGACACACCATTTAACTGAGGAGTACCTGGAGGTGTTAGTTGTGAAACTATTCCATGTTCCTTAAGAAACTCGTCAAACTCCATACTCATATACTCGCCACCTCAGTCCGACCGAAGTGCTTTGATATGATTACCAGTTTGTTTCTCGACTAGGGCCTTGAATTCCTGGAATTTCTCAAAAGCCTCGGATTTATGTTTCATTAAGTATACATAACCATACCTAGTATGATCATCTGTAAACATAATGAAATATTGATATCTGTCATGTGCTGCTTCCAAAGCACCACAAACGTCAGTATGGATTAATACCAGTTTATCAGCAGCTCTTTCAAAAGTCCTTGTGAAGGGGGACTTAGTCATTTTGCCTTTAAGGCAAGATTCACAAGTAGGAAAAGGATCCGATCCCAATGGACCCATAAGTCCATCTTTTTCCATATTGTAAACCTTGGTCTGACCAACATGACCAAGTCTTAGATGCCATTTTAAAACTTGATTGGTTTCATACCTACCACGTTTTTCTAGTCATAGTATTCACAACTACTTTATTGCTGAGATTTAGATGATACAATCCATTTAACAATGTAGCAGTACCCACTAGTTTATTTCTAAAATAAATTTTTCATGAACCATCACCAATGAAAAATGAAAAGCCCTTTCGGTCCATGACTGGAATGGATACAATGTTTTTGTGCCCCTTGGGAAAAACAAGTATATCTTCTAAAGTCAAAACAAAGCCGGATTCTAAACCCAAAAGAAGTGATCATATGTCGGTCGCCTCGACACTATGCCCGCTTCCGACTGTGATCATAACTTCTCCATCTCCAAGCTTCCTACTTTATTCCAGATCCTGATTCATGGTACAAATATGAGAACTAGCACCAGAATCCAGTATCCAGGAAGTAGAAAATATAGTAGCAGAACAATTTGTTTCCAAAACTAAAAGTTCTGTACCTGAGGTGCCATGAAGAATCGGACAGTCTCTAGCCCAGTGGCCCAGCTCACCGCACTTGAGACAAGCATCCTTCTTCTTCTTGTTCTTTGGAACCATCGGGGCCTTGCCCTTTCCCTTAAGGTCCTTAGCTTGTGGTCCAGTCCGCTTCTTGGTCTTTTTCTTCTTATTCTTAGTCTTCCGAAGTCTAGAAGAAATCACAAGGGCAGACTCCTTCATTCGCGGAGTCTTCATCTGAGACTGAGCGGTCACCAGTTTGTTCATTAGCCCAGCTAAGTTACATGCAATCTCATTGCAGTTAAAGTTCATAACAAAATGTGACAAGGAATCAGGAAGAGACTGTAGGATAAGGTCGGTTTGGAGAGAAGTATCCATTTTAAAATTAAGAGCCTCCAATCTCTCGATCATGGATATCATTTTGAGGACGTGTTCTCCAACTTTATCACCTTCCTTCATCCTTGCACCGAACTGTTGCTTGGATATCTCATATCTAGCAGTTCTGCTGTGCTCACCATGAAGTTCGGTTAAGTGAGATAGAATCTGCCTAGCATAAGTCATTTGCTCATGAGCTCTCTGAAGCTCATTAGACATAGAATCCATCATGTATGCACGGACTTTTACTTCATCCTTAACCCACTTTTTGTGGTTTTAGATCTCTTCCTGATTGGCTCTGGTCCACACAGGAGGCGCCGAAATGTCCGTCTCCAAGACGTATCCCAGTGCCTCTATACTGAGGACTATCATCAGATTGTGGAGCCAGTCCACAAAGTTAGGTCCAATCAGGGTGTATTTTTCAAGTAGAATTGCGAGTGGATTCATTGTCATATTGAGATTTGAGTCTGCGTTAAGTACGATAGATTAATTAGTGACTCATTCAATTATGTTCTGGGTATAAAATTAAGGTCTTTTCTATTCTTGTTACCCAGCTTCCACTATTTTTATCGGAATAACACACTCCCATGTGAAATCCAGAAGTATCGTCGCTCTACTAGTGGTGATCGAGTTCTTTATAAATCTTAATAGAGGGCAACCGAACATGTTTCTAGTCTATTAATTTTCATAAAGTGGTGTCCAACACTAACCCATCTAATGGATGATTCGATCTTCTTTTTCCCCTTATTCACTCCCCTCAACCTATACGGTTTCTATGGTTCGTGAACAAGTTAATTTTATACCATCGACGCAAATGAGTTTCACAATTGAATCTTATCCAGCAACCTATCAGGTTTCTAGGGATAAATTTTGCTCCAACCAAAGGCATCCAATGCGCTCCCGGTAATTTATCCTTCCTCCCCGAACGACTACCCCGATAACTCGGAAGCATAGCACATCCGGGTTGGATTTCAATTTCCCGAAAACTCGATGGAGGGAAGGAAAACCTTAAAACCTTATAAACATAATTATTTGTTGTGGGAGAATTATCGCGACTAACGTTACAATTTGCACATTAATCAATTAAGCGCATTTGTGGCATTCATACAACATGAAACAACCATTCACAACCTAGTTGCTACCAACATGTGGTTCATGGACCGTTCCTAGAAAACAAAAACTTCGTAATCTAATTACAAGTCTTCGTTTTGAATTTTCGTCTTCTCGAAATGGATCTTCCTCCGGTCTTCATCATTACATATAAATTTTACATTGAAAATTGCATCCTGATACAAATATTTCTAGTAAAATAAATAGGCTCAAAACGGCCTTTACAACCCAATCGAATAAAACGAACGATTCAAAACTAAGTCTACGAACCACATCCCCATTCAAAAAGCATTCATCCAATAAATACTATATAAATGGAAAGCGTAGAGATACATTGATCCAATCAACAATACGAACCGATCCAATCGATTCACACAATCGGTAATATGATAACGTTCAAAATAATTCGGTCGACCATAATTATTCCAATTAATCAAATTTTCCTTATAAAATGAAATACCATAAATCATTTTAATCATATTAAATCAAATTTAATATGAGGGAGATTAATTTTCAAGAATACACGGAAAAATCGAGTCGGGGTGAAAACTGGCATGCCTGACCGAGTCACCCTCGGCAGTCTGCCGGCAGACAAGCCTGGCATGGCCGAGTCACGCTCGGAAGCTGTCGGCCAGGACACGGCCTGTGTCTCCAGACACGGTCGGGTCTGCCTGGCAGTGGACTGGGAACTGCCGGACACGGCCCGTGTCACCAGACACGGTCGAGTCACTCTGGCAGCTACCTGCCCTTTGTCCGAAAAATCGTCCGACGATGATTCGGAGCTCGATTTTCGACCGGATATCAAATATCAATATTTTTCAATATTCATATCTTCAATATAAATCATATTTCCCCGAAATTTAAGATTTATATTTAGACATAAACTTACGAAAAATATAACTACAACGAACGTAAAACATATACCACGATTATGACTAAAATGATTCCAAATCATTCACCATCTAATCGAGCATTCCAAATGCCAATATCATATATACGATCGCAAGACATACGCTCCGATACCACTGTTGGGATTCGGTGCCTAAAACGAAGGCCCAACGGAAGCGGCAAAATGAAAATTAATTCGATCCGAATCCTTACGAGGATCGATCGAGCTACGTATATACGAATATCAAAAACGAATTCACAATAGATATAGAAACTCACCCTTGTAGTCCGTTGATTAGATGGATAACCTTCTCTTGAGCTATTCCCCAAGCTTTGCTTGATCTCTACGAATCTATTATGCTTCAATCCCTTGAACGATCCAACGCCGAAAGCACCGCGTCTCTACTTGCCACGCGCCGAAAAAACGAACGAAATGACAACACCTTGCTATCCTCCGAGGATACGTCTAGAGCTAGGTGATGAAGCTTTTTATTATTATTACACTCTACGTGTATAATATATATCTCTCTTTTGATTTCTTGATTTTTCTCTAAGAACCACCAAGAACACTTAAAGAAGATGATGAAGACTTTGAGAAAAGTTTTTCTCTCTCTCTCTCTCTTTCAAAACTCACGTTGGAATGGTATGGATTTTGAAGTGAGAGATGTCTTCTGCCCTTTATTCAACTCTCACTTTAATAATACAAATCATGCCGCATGATTTTAAACCCCACAATATCATGTTCTTGCATATAAAATGAAAGCAACAATACAAGAGTAAAGTGAGTGGAAACAAAGGGGAAGCGGCTACTATGCAAAAACGGACGAGTTTGGTTCGTTTCGGACTCCCGTGAGTCCAAACAGATAAAATACACCACACTGAATGAAACGGAGTATCCAAATGAAAATATACAGCGGAAAAAATAATAAATGACAACAACATGAATGACTGAAAAGATCGGGGGCCCATACTAGTATCACTGGGACTCCTCGCCGTCAACATGCTCTTCCCGTGCCTTTGCCTAGCCGTGACCTGAAAACAAAATCCCCCAACGGGGTCAGTTACACAGAACAACAATCCTCAAGGGTTGAAAATACACAATAATGTATATCTTTAGTTATGGAATATCCTTAGTTATGAATTACGCTGAAGAGGAGTATCATAGTACGCCCGTAATGTTCTGTGCAAGTGTACAAGACGAATGACCGGACACATCCGTCCTTGTACCTAATTAGTCTCACGGAGGTAATCGTTACCGTGTGCACAGTCCAATGTATCGATCCCAATACATGACCATCGCATGATGGACTAAAAATTCCACACATCCGCACCCGGCCACGCAATATGAACCCAGAAGGTCATATGAACGAGAATGACCAAAATGAATACCAATGAATAATAATCCGACAAGGTCAAGAATGACTCACCGAGATGAAAATAATAGTGAAGTGAATGATAGTTCAATTAAATGATTGGAACCACCGTTCCTCGTTAATGAAGTGGTTATTCGACAATTACAAGTCTCAATACGGTTAATACAATGATGAATGAGTTATGATTATGAATGAACAACAACAAAAGGAATAAATATCCTTTTAACCGAGTAAGAATTAACTTACACAACACCGCTGAACAATGTCCTTCCACGAACAAACGTCCTAAATGAATTGTCGGTCGCTCGAACAACCTTGAATAACACAATTACCAACAATCCACTCAATATACGAATCAAACACGATTATAACGAACTCAAAACATCAATACGACTAAACCAAGTTCATTGGGGCATTATATTGAATACGTTGTGACCAAACTCCGATCGTTTACAATCAAACCTCAATATAACAATATCAAATCCCCAAGAAGTGTTTCAAACCAACAAAACATCTTCAATATGATCAATAATCCAAAATGAATATCCAAATTCGTGATTTCAACAACAATTAATTGAAAACCCCCAAATCCAACTTAATATTCAAAGTGTTCTTGAATAATCCTTCAATAGTCCAATGAATCTTTATACAAACTCATAATCATATGCATATCCCTTCATATAACATGATTATAATGTCCAAAACATCATATCTCAATACAAAATCGAAATTCAAGATGTTGAAGAAATTACCTCTTGAAGATCCAACCACTTCGATCTGATGAACACGAGTTAAATCAAGTATCCAAGCTTCCCAAACGAATGAAGATGATGAAAATCTAACACTCACTCAAGTGATTGATGATGGAAAATCCTTCCCTCAAGCTCTCTCTCTCTCTCGGAACAAGGTGAAAGAAATGGTGAAAATGATGAAAAAGTCCCGGCCAACTCCTTATAAACTGCCGGAAGTTACGGCCATAACTCGGCCTTCTTACGGACATAACATCCCAGGTCAACGGCCTTACGGCCGTAACCAGCCAACTCGTACGGCCGTAAATCGGCTTCATCCAATCACCTGCCGGCAGCCTTACGGTCGTATCCGAACCTGACTTACGGGCGTAACTCGCCCTCATCTAAAACACCTGCCGACATCCTTACGGCCGTACCCGCACACCTTACGGGCGTAACTCGGACGATACGGCCGTATCCGGCCACACTTACGGGTGTAATCCCCCTTTGTCGAAAATGTCCAGGCTCCCTGCCTGTAACGTACGGCCGGATCCGGCCAAGCCTTACGACCATACCTTCCTCGTCTTACGACCGTATGCCGCAACCCTTACGGCCGTAAGTCCCTCTCGTCCGACACATCCTGAAAAACACGAACACTCTTTACGGCTATATCCTGCACATCTTACGGCCGTAACTCGCCTTCGGCCAAAAACGCCTGGACACCCTGCTCGACACGTACGGCCGTAACCGGCCAAGCCTTATGGTCGTACCTGCTCAACTTATGGCCGTATGCCGCAACCTTACGGCCGTAAGTCCCGTTCGTCCAAAATGGCCTGAAATCAATGAATGCCTGTTACGGCCGTATCCGACAATCTTATGTCCGTAACTCGTTAATGGAGATGATGAAAAATCCGATAACTCCGATTTCTCGCTACGATTGATGAATGATCCGACATACCATACGAATGTGAAAGTGAAAAAGTCCAACAGAAGCCAAAGATGATACTTCCAGTACAAGACTACTAATCACGATAAAAATGATAATACTCCCGTCTCGATCCATAAACGGAGATGAAATGATAATCGGTAACTGATATACGGTTACAACATGCCAATAGTGAACGCAAATGAATGAATCAAGAATGATGAGTGATTAAAAATGAGTGAAAATTACTGAGTTTCGCCCTCGAAACTAAGGGTCAAACAACTCGGGATAATTCTCCTGCATACTCTCCTCGGTTTCCCAAGTAGCCTCTTCGACTCCGTGTCTAGACCACTGAATCTTGACCAAAGGAATCGTCTTGTTCCTCAACTGTTTGATTCGCCTCTATAAAACTCGTATAGGACGCTCCTCATACGAATGATCATCCGCGATCTCGATTTTATCGAACTGAAGTATGTGGCTCGGGTCGGCAACATATTTCCGCAATTGCGAGACGTGAAACACATTATGAATTCGGCTCAACGCTGGAGGTAAAGCCAATCGATAAGCTAACTCGCCTACTCGATCTAAAATCTCAAACGGTCCAATGAATCTCGGACTCAACCTTTCCCATTTTCCGAAACGGAAAATGCTTCGACTCGGGGATACCTTGACCAACACGTTGTCACCTGTCTCGAACTCTAGTGGTCGACGACGATTATCTACATATGATTTCTGTTGACTCTGAGCGGTCAACAGACGACTCCTGATCAAAGCTAACTTCTCACGGGTGGCTATAAGCATATCGGGCTCGGTGCCGATTAACTCTGATAGGTCGTCCCAACACAAAGGAGATGGACAATGATGACCGTACAAGGCCTCGTAAGGTGCCATCTTAATCGAAGTATGCCAACTATTATTGTATGTGAACTCAATCAACAGTAATTGGGCTTCCCAATCGTCTTTCCAATCTAGGACGCATGCCCTCAACATGTCCTCCAATGTCTAAATAGTCCTCTCTGATTGCCCGTCGGACTGAGGATGAAAAGCGGTACTGTTATTAAGCTGAGTTCCCATAGCACGATGAACTGATTTCCGAAAATGAGACACGAATCGTCCGTCACGATCAAAAATGATACTTTTAGGAGTACCGTGCAGTCTCACTATCTCTCTGATGAACAACTGGGCAAGTCTCTCGGGACCCCACGTATCCTTAATCTCAAGGAAATGAGCCGATTTAGTCAAACGGTCCACTATTACCTAGATTGTATTCATACCACGACGACTCGTCGGCAAACTCATGATGAAATCCATCGAAATGTCTTCCCACTTCCACTCTGGAATAGGGAGAGGTTTCAGCATACCCGCCGGTCGATGATGTTCAATCTTGACTTGCTGGCAGGTTAAGCATCTCGAAACAAATTCTGTGACTTCTTGCTTCATATTACTCCACCAGTAATTTTGTTTCAAGTCCTTGTACATCTTATTGACCCCGGATGAACGGAATAAGGGGTAGCATGAGCTTCTCTCAAAATCGAGTTTTTCAACTCGTCATTCGCTGGTACGCACAACCGATTCTTAAATCGCAAAAGTCCATCCTCGTGGACCACAAATCCAGGGGCTGTCCCCTGAGCCACATCCTCACGGATGCGCAACAATGATGGGTTTGAACCCTGATTCTCTCTGATTGCCTCCTCAAGTGGCGATGAAATCTCTAACATGCAAAGTTGCCCTTGCACTCGCTGAAGCCAGACCTCGATCTCGGGTCTAAGGAATTCCTGTTGAAGCTCCTTCTGAACTGGGTGGTACAGGATCTCGATATCATAATCTTTGATTAGTTCCAACCACCACCTCTATCGCATATTTAGCTCCTTCTGAGTAAATATATACTTCAAACTCTTGTGATCGGTGAATATCTGACAGGTGACGCCATAAAGGTAATGATGCCAAATCTCAACACGAAAACCACGGCTGCTAACTCCACGTCGTGGGTCAGATAATTAACCTCGTAAGGTCTCAATTGCCGTGAATCATAGGCAATAACCTTCCCATTCTTCATTAATACACATCCGAGACCGTGTCCGGACGCGTCACTATAAACCACGAATCCTTCCGTCCCTTGTGGCAAGGAAAGTACAGGTGCTGAAATTAACCGGCTCTTGAGTTCCTCAAAACTCCGCTGACATGCATCACACCACGTGTATTTCTTATCCTTTCGCAAAAGGTTCGTCAAAGGTTGAGCAATTTTAGAAAATCCCTCCACAAATCTCTGATAATAACCGGCTAATCCGAGAAAGCTTCGGATTTCCTTAACATTATTTGGAGGTAACCAATCTTGGATAGCCTCCATCTAATGAAATTACATGCCTGAGAAACGTCACTTCGGACATCCAGAACTCACATTTGGAAAACTTTCCATAAAGTTGTTCTCGTCTCAACACGTCGAGAACCTGATAAAGGTGAACCTTGTGCTCCTCTCTGTCACGGGAATAAATTAAAATGTCACTGATGAAGACAACAACAAACTGATCCAAAAAGTCAATGAAAACCCAATTCATTAACTCCATGAATACTGCAGGTGCATTAGTTAACCCGAACGGCATTACCACGAACTCATACTGACCATAGCGTGTACGAAACACTGTCCTTGCGATATCCGACTCTCGAATTCGCAACTGATGATATCCAGATCTTAGGTCAATCTTGGAAAATATTGAAGTTCCCTGAAGTTGATCTAAGAGATCATCAATACGAGGTAGAGGGTACTTATTCTTGATCGTCACCCTGTTCAACTCCCGATAATCAATACACAAGCAAAATGAACCATCCTTCTTCTTGACAAACAATACTGGTGCTCCCCACGGGGACGCACTCGGGCGGATTTAACCTTTCTCGAACAATTCCTCAAGTTGATTCTTCAACTCCTGCATTTCGGTCGGGGCCATCCAGTATGGTGCCTTCGATATCGGAGACGAACCAGGCTCCAACTCAATCGTGAATTCCACATCTCTCTGTGGAGGCAAGCCGGGTAACTCATCTGGAAATACATCGGCATATTCCCTCACTACCGGAATATCCATCAACATTATTGGTGATTTATCGGTTTTGGTCATATAGCACCAATAACCAATACACCCCTAACTGAGTAATTTCACGGCTTTCATCAAGTTAATGACCTTGCCAGAACAGCCGGGATTACCTCCCTGAAAAACACATTCGACCCCATCGTCTGAAATGATAGTGACCATACGCTTACGGACACTAATGATGGCATCATGACTATCCATCCAATCAATACCCAAGATGACGTCGTCTCTCGGCAAATCTACCACAATAAGGTCTGCTAGCCATTCACGGCCATGAAGCTAAATCGGACAATTCTGAATCTTACGATACCCGATAATTCTTCTACCATCAGGTAGACCAATGACATAAGGCTCACAACTAGTAGCACTACCCAGACGTAGTCTACTCAAACATGACTCGGAAATGAATGAATGTGATGCACCAGTATCAAAAAGGGTACACACAGGTTGAGATATAATATCGAGTGTACCTGAGATCATCCGGGCCTCTGGATCGTCAGTCTTCTTCATCTCATAAATTCGGGGCTTGCTAGTCCTGGCACCGGATGCTCCCGTCTGATGACTAAAGGCTCCACCTTTATTAGCTCCTGTCGTCTTGAACGACGCAAACTGAGTGGCCTGATTATGAACAGCTGAATGCTTCGGGGCTTGAGATGATGCCGGAGTAGGTTTGGAGTCCCTTCGGCAAAAACGGGCCTTATGCCCAGCAATCCCATAGTTATGAAACGTGACAGTCTGCCTCGGGCACTTGGTGCTGACATGACCAAGATCTCCACAGTTAAAACAGGTGATGGCCGAACTGGCCGCTCGGGACTGTGATTCCACCGGTCTGGGTGCCACAGGAGGTCGCTCAGAGAAAGTAGTGCCCGCACGAGGCTTCTTGAAGGTTGTCTGACCGCCTTCATACTGATTACGATTCTTCGATTTCTTGCTAGCAGATGAAGGTTGTTGTTTAGCATTCTCCTTAGCAGTGAGATCATAAGTAAGAGCCTTCTCACTGAATTCGGCCAGAGTGGTGCAATTATGATTGAGTAACTGCATCCGCATCCGGGGTTTCAGCCTCTTGCTGAAATACTTATTCTTATCTGCCTCGGAGTGAATGATAGATGAGGCGAACGGAAGAAGTTCCTGAAATTTCTCGGCAATGGTGAGAACATCCTCTTCTGCTGAGGGGTCGGGAATGAGTAATTCTGATAGCTTGGCCTCCCTGAGTGGTGCCGGATAATACCTCTCCATCATTAGAGTCTTGAATTGATCCCAAGTACATTATCCGTCGGTGGGCTTCAACGACAACCACCAAGAATGAGCGCTCTTACCCAGATAGTAAGCCGCAACTCAAACTTTGTATCCTTCGGGACACTCTACCATAGCAAATAACTTCTCGAAATGTTCGAGCCAATGAACAATATCCGCCGGCCCAGATGAGCCCTCAAATGTGGGTGGCCTTTGGTGAGAGATGTCGCCGATGATACTCCCCACACTCCTCTCTTGCCTCTGAGGTGGCGGCGGAGGAGCCTGTTGATTTTGATTAGCTGAGTTATGCATCGTCTCCATTAGTTGTGTCATCTGAGTCATATGGGCCATCATTCCCTGCATAAAGGCGAGTGGATCAATCCGAACACCTTCTGACTGAGCTGTGTCCCGAGTACGACTCCTCGATAGTGAATGATCACGCCCAGGTGAATGAGTGGCAGCGTCGCTGCTAGTTGAGTTAGCATTATTCCTTGCATTCGCAGGTGTATTAACGCGAGCTCTTGTGACTCGGCCCGCACCACGGCCTTGTCCTTCGCGTCTTCTGCCTGCTCTCTCCATACTGAAGTAGGAAAGTCACATGATGATTATATCTCTTGCTTGAATATCACATTATGATTATGTCATGAAATGATGAAAATAAGCATACGCGCTCTAGCAGAGTGATTACATGAATGATTAACTGAGGTGAAATGATTATCTGATGAAACTCTCGAAATGATTATCTTGAACAAGTTAACAAGATTAATGATATGATCCTCAATATCAACAACTGAACTGTGAAATGAACTGAGTGATTAATGAGTTAACATGATCGTCCTGATCAAAATGAATGATGATTGAGGATTGTTGACAAATGAATGATGAATGAATGATTCTTATTGACAGAAATTATACCATGGCGTTAGAAATCTTACAGTTCTTGGTCTGATTGGCTCGGCATTTGCACAGGTCACACGTGACGCGAAAGCCCAATGATACTAGTCCGATGACGATGATTTCCAATGAGACATGACTCGGAAGTTAGTATTCAAAACCACGCTCCGATACCAACTCTATAACACCCCAAATTAGGCGGATATTACAGTGTCGTGGATCCCCAACTGGGGCCCACCAGGCGAATGAAAACTGATGAATTAAATAATATAATTGTAGTACCGAACCACATTATATTACCAAATACTCCGATGAGGAGTTTAAATACAAAACACCAGGACAATACCGAATACTAGTATATTTTATATGAAGATAAAATACACCACACTAAATGAAACGGAGTATCCAAATGAAAATCTGCAGCGGAAAAAATAATAAATAACAACAACATGAATGACTAAAAAGATCGGGGGGGCCTACTAGTATCACTGGGACTCCTCGCCGTCAACATGCTCTTCCCGTGCCTTTGCCTTGCTGTGACCTGAAAACAAAATCCCCCAACGGGGTCAGTTACACAGAACAATAATCCTCAAGGGTTGAAAATACACAATCATGATATATCTTTAGTTATGGAATATCATTAGTTATGAATTACGCTGAAGAGGAGTATCATAGTACGCCCGTAATGTTCTGTGCAAGTGTACAAGACGAATGACCGGACACATCCGTCCTTGTACCTAATTAGTCTCACGGAGGTAATCGTTACCGTGTGCACAGTCCAATGTATCGATCCCAATACATGACCATCGCGTGCTCGACTAAAAATTCCACACATCCGCACCCGGCCACACAATATGAACCCAAAAGGTCATATGAACGAGAATGACCAAAATGAATACTAATGAATAATAATCCTAAAAGGTCAAGAATGACTCATTGAGGTGAAAATAATAGTGAAGTGAATGATAGTTCAATGAAATGATTGGAACCGCCGTTCCTCGTTAATGAAGTGATTATTCGACAATTACAAGTCTCAATACGGTTAATACAATGATGAATGAGTTATGATTATGAATGAACAACAACAAAAGGAATGAATATCCTTTTAACCGAGTAAGAATTAACTTACACAACACCGCTGAACAATGTCCTTCCACGAACAAACGTCCTAAATGAAATGTCGGTCGCTCGAACAACCTTGAATAACACAATTACCAACAATCCGCTCAATATACGAATCAAACACGATTATAACGAACTCAAAACGTCAATACGACTAAACCAAGTTCATTGGGGCATTATATCGAATACATTGTGGCCAAACTTCGATCGTTTACAATCAAACCTCAATATACCAATATCAAATCCGCAAGAAGTGTTTTAAACCAACAAAACATCTTCAATATGATCAATAATCCAAAATGAATATCCAAATTCGTGATTTTAACAACAATTAATCGAAAACCCCCAAATCCAACTTAATATTCAAAGTGTTCTTGAATAATCCTTCAATAGTCCAATGAATCTTTATACAAACTCATAATCATATGCATATCCCTTCATATAACATGATTATAATGTCCAAAACATCATATCTCAATACAAAATCGAAATCCAAGATGTTGAAGAAATTACCTCTTGAAGATCCAACCACTTCGATCTGATGAACACGAGTTAAATCGAGTATCCAAGCTTCCCAAACGAATGAAGATGATGAAAATCTAACACTCAAGTGATTGATGATGGAAAATACCTCCCTCAAGCTCCTTATAAACTGCCGGAAGTTACGACCGTAACTCGGCCTTCTTACGGCCATAACATCCCAGGTCAACGGCCTTACGGCTGTAACCAGCCAACTCGTACGGCCATAACTCGGCTTCATCCAATCACCTGCCGACAGCGTTACGGCGGTATCCAAACCTGACTTACGGGCGTAACTCGCCCTCGTCTAAAACACCTGCCTACATCCTTACGGCCGTACCCGCACACCTTATGGGCGTAACTCGGACGATACGGCCGTATTCGGCCAAACATATGGGCGTAATCCCCCTTCGTCGAAAATGACCAGGCACCCTGCCTGTAACGTACGGCCGTATCCGGCCAAGCCTTACGGTCGTACCTTCCTCGTCCTACGACCGTATGCCGCAACCCTTACGGCCGTAAGTCCCTCTCGTCCGACATATCCTGAAAAACACGAACACTCCTTACGGCCGTATCCTGCCCATCTTACGGCCGTAACTCGCCTTCGGCCAAAAACGCCTGGACACCCTGCTCGACACGTACGGCCGTAACCGGCCAAGCCTTACGGCCGTACCTGCTCAACTTACGGCCGTATGCCGCAACCTTACGGCCGTAAGTCCCGTTCATCCAAAATGGCCTAAAATCAACGAATGCCTGTTATGGCCATATCCGACAATCTTACGGCCGTAACTCGTTAATGGACATGATGAAAAATCCGATAACTCTGATTCCTCGCTACGATTGATGAATGATCCGACATACCATACGAATGTGAAAGTGAACAAGTCCAACACAAGCCAAAGATGATACTTCCAGTACAAGACTACTAATTACGATGAAAATGATAATACTCCCGTCTCGATCCATAAATGGAGATGAAATGACGATCGGTAACTGATATACGGTTACAACATGCCAAAAGTGAACGCAAATGAATGAATCACGAATGATGAGTGATTAAAAATGAGTAAAAATTACTGAATGATAATTACTGACTCATTAATACTGAATGAAAATGAATGAATTACAACCGGGTATTACACCTGGCGGCCTACACTGTACCCCAGCTGATAACGAATGATTGGGATCATTCAAGAACCATTCTGTTGTGAATACCAGTATACGTATAAACCCTTCTTTCAAATGCCCCGATCAAGTTATAGGGTCACGGGCAGTCAAACCCCATCTGTACTTGACGCTATGCATGCGTCAATGCAAATCGAGATCATCGAACTCTCATGTATCCAATACAACTAGCTCCAATGCTTTGGCCAAAGACTTATGATCTCATCGGCCAATAACCGCATAGGACATATAACCCGCTCACTAATGGGAGAATGAATTCTATCTTGGTATTCAGTAAGACCTGCTACTTGCCCATCAAGATGCACGTCGAGGTTGACCCCCGCCTTTCGATTTATAGGGTCGAACTACTCTAATGAAAATCTTGACGTCACAAGCACATCCCTACTAAATCCTCAAGTCGAAGGTTTAAGAATACCTATCACAACCTTTCGATTCCGTCATTGACTATCCCGTAGTGAAATCCGTGTGATGAATCGAGGGTGAGTCGGTTCGAGTATACTAATCCAATTAGCATACCTATAACGTGTGATCCCACTAACCATTAGTGTTCGACAGGCACTCTCCTTGTCAAAGAACACGTCATACAAGTCTTCACATAAACTTAATGCCCAGTCAAGTTTCATCGACTTGCGAACGATTAAGTATTTGAGCTATAAACATTTCCAGTGCCGACACCCCTATCCAGTAAGGAGCGGAACGTTTTTCTCTCAAATACACGGATTAGTTTCTATATGTATATTTACGAGTTAGGAATGCCAGTAACTACCAGTAAATAAAGAAACATCCATTGCCTTATATTAATGATTTACATAATTACAAGTACAATGCCCTCACTCAACATCCTCTGAGTGGCATTCGAGGGCATACTCCTAACAGTTCGATCACGAATCGTGTACTCCGAATGTTTGGACCATTTTGTAATTTTTCAATGTTTTGGGCGTATTCTCATGTATTTGTTTTGCCATACCTTCGGGTGGTCGGAATCACGTGTTTGTTTAGTGCTTGAGTTTGTTTCTCTACGCTCTTCGTAAGAGTTTCATAGGATATTGTTAAGCTTCAAGTTTTGTGTCGTCTGGGGCTTGTTCGGAGTGACCGGGCTGCACAGCTGAACTGCTGTGTAGAAGGCTTAGCGCACGCTAATGTCTAGTGATAGCGCGCACTAGTGTTTATCATTAGTGCACGCTATTGAAGCTGTTAGCACACGGTAACAAGATGAGGCAGAACGGCCTATTCCTCTCTGTATTGCCTTGTTTGAGCACGCTAAGGCAATGGTTAGCACATGCTAACCAGTAGGGATAGAATGTTCTATTCTTCACTGAACTGCCTCATTAGCACACTCAAATGATAGGATTAGCGCATGCTAACAAACTGAGAGAAAATGTCTAGTTATTTTTCAGGCTCGTTAGTGTCACATTAAATTTGGGAGCTAACATGAGCTAATTGAGTCCAGTATATAGTATGGACAACGACATTTTTCAGCACTTCTTCGCATTTTACAAACAAAACCGAAAAGAGAGATCGAGTGAGATGACTTGAAGGCGATTTAGTGCAAATCCTTCATCATATATCACCATTATTAGTTTGATAACGAATATTAAACAACATCTAATCCGTTTCTCCCTTCCAAAATCAAGGTAAATCTTCCTAGAACCCTATCTTGGGAATTTTGTGGGTTTTTCTTAGATTTTTCTGTTACTCCGTTTTGAATCCTGGAATCCTTAAGATTATGAATTATCTACTCTATACCCAGGTTTCCCATATGAATTTACGAATACTTTCGCGTATTACTCGTATTTCAGAGGGTTTGGAAGATTTCCAACTTCTATATGAATATCCTTGAATTATTACGAATCGTAGGCGGGGTTTCAGGAGTTCCTTATTTTGAATTGAGTATTGATCGTTATTTATCATATTCCTACAAATCATTTAGGTCTGGAAGTGCGTTCTTGGGCCACCCGAGCTTGAATACAATTTCCCTTCGATTCAAATATATCCCAAAGGCAAGTATATATTTTTGATTATGTGTTCTTGACTTTGAAAGTGAAGTATATGTGTTGTGTGTGAGTATGTTCACCCCGGGATGGGCCGATGGCTCCTCCAAGGGGTCGTTGCTTCTGGTGCGATCCATGAACATTTTTGGGTTAACCTCTTTGGGACGAACCGACGGGCCCTCTAAGGGATCGCTGCTTCTAGTATGATCCATGGTTAATCATGTATATGTTTGAAATGTCAAATGATATGAGATTTCTAAAGTTTGATGAAAAGATGTTATGCTTACTTTATCATTCAAGAAATATTGTTTCATAATCTATATACTTGTACTAGATATTCCACGCTAACCCCATTCGAGAGAAGTACATTTTATGTATTTCAAGTTCCAGGCGAACAGACGAGCGGGTAACGGATCAGCGTGGAGATGATGTGCAAGAGTGATGTTGTGTCATTTCCTTTTCTGTACTATTTATGTTCTCCATCCAAGATGTTGTACCTTGAAAGATCTTTAGTACTCGATTAGTATGGGTTGTTTTTTTTCTTGTTGTTATATTTTATTATTATGGGTGTAATCCCCGTTGACTTTTGTCCATCGATCCTGAATATTACTTTAGACGTTGATTTTTATTGCCTTACGTTTGGTTATGTCTAGACCTTATTGGTCAACATTCATGGTTACGTGTACGTATATCCTTGCGGGTCCCACGGAGGGGCTCACGGTGCTTTAATATACCCTGAATGTCTTGGGGGTGTTACATTATGATGGTCTCTATGGCAAATGAACTGTAGAGAACTCATAGGAACATGACTTCTGCTATGCAGATTCTGGCTCACCGGACTAAACTTTGTGGGCAGAATAGTCGAACTACTTGATATGAGATATTGAAGCAACTGTTTGGGGATCAAATAAGTGAAGAAGAGAAAGTTTGAGACCATGTCATCATGATGATCACTATGATCGAGAAATTAGAGGTTCTCGATATTAGAATACATGCTTCTCTACAGATGGACCTCAGCATCTAGTCTCTCCCCGACTTCTTCTCATACTTTGTTGTGAACTTCAACTGCAATGAGATTGTTTGCAATCTATGGTTTAAGAAAAAAACTGTCCGCCACTTAGTCTCACTTCAAGGGTCAATAAGGTTGCACTTGTTATTTCTTCTGGGCCTCGGAGGTCCAATGATAAGAAGAATAACAAGAAAAATGCAGGCCAGCAGTAAGGGAAATGGCAGGGGGTATGGGTTCGAAAGAGAGTAAGGCCAAGCCAACGTACAAATGCCTCAAATGAGGTGCATTGAGTGGGGCTTTAGGCATAGAACTTTTATTTTTGGAAATAAATTGTTCTGCTATTATTTTTTTCTACTTCTTGGATTCTGGATTCAGGTGCTAGTTCTGACATAGGCACTATGAATCAGGTTCTGGAATGAGAAAGAAGGCTGGGAGCTGGGGAAGTGATTCTGACAATGTAAAGCATACATACTATCAAGGCTACCGACATCACATGGAATTTTAAAAGAGCTTCTAAAAAATATAAATTGGCACATACATACGTATGTGGTAATTTAAAAGCCGCATGATATGGATATCACTATTTCATCAAGTATACTAATGATCATACTAGGTATGGTTTGTGTACTTGATGAAACAAAAATCTAATTGATAATCATATAAGGCATTTCGGTCAGGATAAGGCAAAGATATGAGTACCGAGTTCACGAGTTCTTAAAAGAACATGGAATAGTATCACATTTCGCACCTCCAACAACCCATCAGTTCTTGACTTGGATGGACCTTTCTCTTTGCCCATGTTCGTCATGGTTCGCTCCCTGCTTAACAATACTGATTTAATAATTTATCTATTGGGATATGCTCTACTTACTGCTGGACATATCTTGATCAGATGTCTTTCAAAATATGTTCTTACAACTCTACATCAGACGTGGAGAGGTACAAAATCAAGTCTTAATTACATTAATATTTTGGAATGCCCTGCCTATGATAAGAAGACTAAAGTGGATAAATTGGAAGCTAGGTCCATCAAGGGATATTTCACTAGATATTCATGTGATTCCATGGGTTATCTATTCTCCATTCTCGAATATCATAGGACCGTGGTTACTTTACAAGCACACTTCCTGGAAGATGAGTTCATTTAGAAAGGTGGAGCAGATAGAAATATTTCTTTGGAATAGCATATAGAAACACCATACAAGACATATAAGTCACTACCGAACACTTTGAAACACAACCACAACTACTCGAAAGTGCTAAGGTGTGCCCTCAAATTCCACTCTTATGATGAGAGTGGGATATTTATATGTAATTATGAACTCATGATGAAATAGTAAAACGCAATGATTATTTCTCTATTTACTATATGTAGTTGGCATTCTTGATTTGGTAACTAAATAGAAAAGATATCCATATCGTCAAGTAGAAAAACTCTACTCCTTATGAGATGCGAAGTCTGGTACCGAAAGTGTTTAGAACTCAATTGCTTAACTTATCCTCAAGTCAATAGAACTTAACTGGACATTAAGTTTAGTAAAGACTTGTACGACTTATGCATGGCCCCTGCGCAAGGATGACACACATTGTATAACTTATGCTTGGACATTTTAGCATGTCTTTACTTAGGAGTAAAGGGAGCATTCAGTACATACTAATTATATTAGCATACTCGAGTACTACTTACCATGATTCAGTTACATGGATTTCATCTTTAGACAGTCAATGACTAAATTGTAAGGTTATTATAGGTATACGTGAACCTTTGACTTAAAAATTGAATAGAAGATGTGATTATTTCATTAAGTTTGTCATTAGAGTATGGGCAAGTAGCAGTCTTTACTGTAATGTCCACATTTTTCCTTTTTCTGGTATTTTTCATTTTGGTGTATTTTTCGTTCTTCGTGACTCTCTTGTAACCATATTGATATTTCGAGAATATTTAATACTGCACTTTTTGTCATCCGAGCTTGTTTCGGACTTGTTTTACTCAATTCCACGTATAATGTCTTTTTCGTCGCTATTTGGTTCGATTCTCGTAATCGTTGTTCGGAGCTGCCGTTTTGGGGTTGCCACAAATCCATCTTATGTCATTATGGATGTCATGAGCTTTTGGTTGGTGTTTCGATCGTGCATTTTAGGCTGTTTATAAATTCCCAAAGTTATGGAATAATTATATTTGTCGTTGTTTTCCGAACCTTCGGGTAGTCGGGAACATGTTTTCTTTTAGTGTTTAAGTTCATCATCTCAAACTCTTCGTAAGCGTTCTTTTGTTTCGTGTTTTTATCATCTCGTGTTTTCGTCACACCCTTACTCGACAAACTGCCCGTATGGTATTGGGGTACTTTATGTACGCTATGTGAAAAGCATTACGTACGTTAAGGCTTCTGGTATATTCCGTACGTAATGGCTCTTATGATAACGTATATAATAGACTATGTATGTTTCGGCAGATTTTTGTGCCAATCTATTACGTACCTAAGCTTGGAAGGCTTATGTACGTTAAGCGGCTAACGTACGTTAGGTATCCGGGGCATATGTACGTTATCGGGGCCTGGGTCAGGAGTTGACCAGTTTCATCCATTTTCCTTCCTTCTTATTCTCCTACACGTTTTGGGAGATTCATAGGCGATTTTGGGGGATTTTGACTGGGTAATCGTCTAGATATCATCTTTCTTGAGTTCTTGGTGTATATTGACAACACCAATACTTGTTCTTCATCTCCGATCTGAGGTAAACTCTTAGAACCCTATTTTTTTGGGAAATTTGGGGGGTTTTGATTTAATGTCTGAGTTGTTCCATGTTGTTGATTAATCCATGATGTCTGTGATTAATCTTAGTGGTATTCATGTTTTCCCTACGAGTTCATGGTAAATTTTGTTGTATTTGTGAAATCGAGAGGGTTTGATTGCAACCCACCCTTGTTATTCTTTTTGTACGAATTTACATGAATCGTAGGTGGGTTTTCGGGTGTATTCCATTTTCATATTCGTGTAGAATTGGTTGTGATTGTATTCTTCGAATCATTAGGTTCGTGGTTGTCGGTTCCTAGGAAGCGTAGTTGATTTTCCCGTTCATTTCCTTGTCAATATTCTCAAGTATTCTTGTGAAACCCTTATACTTAACATAACATGGTAATGTATATGTGCGCTTTGCTCACTCCGGTAGGGTCCGTCGGGGCCTCGGAGGAATCTATGATTTTGCTCCTGATTCACGAGCTTGTTTGGATAGCCAGTCCGGGAGGGTCTATAGAGTCCTCGGATGGGACCAGTGGTTTAGCCCCGGTCCTAGGCGAGTCATGTCCATGATTTTTAACTATGGCCAGTCCGGGAGCGTCCTTAGAGGCCTAGGATGGCACCAGTGGTTTAGCCCCGGTCCTAGGCAATATTTTCAACTTTGATTATTGATTGTTTGTTTTCCGGGAAAAGACATGTCTTGTTTTGATTTTGAAATGACTTGATGCATGTACTATGAAATGTGTAAGCGAATGGTTTACCTTGATTACTTGTACCAGCGTAATTGCTAACCCCTTTGGGGACCCGTTTTGGGGAAATTCGTGTTATGAATTTTAGGTTGCGTTCAGCAGGTCGAGCGGGCACTGAAGTAGTACGAGGATGCTGACCAGGGTTATTGACATGTGCAAATTCAGTCCTTTTATTTCAGTTGTCCATTTTAAATGTTTGTTTTCAATTTGTAAACTGATAGACCGTACTCGCGAGTGCTTAGGCGTTTTGATTTGGAA
This sequence comes from Orobanche coerulescens, assembly GCA_033398695.1. Classification (NCBI taxonomy): domain Eukaryota; kingdom Viridiplantae; phylum Streptophyta; class Magnoliopsida; order Lamiales; family Orobanchaceae; genus Orobanche; species Orobanche coerulescens. Next base: position 77,951,420 of record CM065818.1, on the reverse strand, counting down.
CTGGTTTGTATTCTAAATGTTATTTGTAATTTTCGATGATGTATGGTTTCCCGGTTGTATCAGTCGTTTTATTTAATTTTTGTCATGGTGATGTGTGTTTTCTTACTAACCGAGATGGTTAGACGAGCGGTATTTCGTATTTAGCGTGGTTGGTCCCATGTAGGGGTCCACGGTGCTGTAATATACCCTGAATACCTTGGGAGTGTTACACAAAATGGTATCGGAGCACTAGGTTTATGGATACCTAGGCTTGTCGGTTATTTGGGTCTAGTTGTGTTTTATTTTGCACATCGTCATCACGCTGCCAACATCTCGATACTTCCGGTTTTTGTAAGTTTTCCTTGCTCGATTCTTCTCTTTTCTCATATCGTACTTCCGTTTCTTGAACTGTGATTGTTTTTCTCTCGTACTTATCAATGAGATACTTTCGCTACCTCTTATCTTCAGTATGGATTCTGGAATAGGTCAAGGTAGAGGTCGTGGTCGTGGTCGTGGATGCGGCCAGGGATGTGGGGCATCCAGTGGGGCGGCCATGTCACACTCTTCTGGAGCCGGCAGTACTGATGGCCGTCAGGGCCATACTGCTACTCAAGATGGCGCAGACTTTGGTGTTGCAGCTGTGATGCAACAAAGAGATGTCAAAGGTCTTTGTGGCCACTAACTGTCTTGAGGATCGCAGGGTCCCAATCGCCCAGTATTTTCTCACTGGGGATGCTACTGAATGGTGGGACGCTGTCGGGCCTCAGGCTCATGACGCTTCCTGGGCTAAGTTCAGAGACCTTATGAAAGCTGAGTACTATCCATGACCAGTTCTTTAGGCACGGGTCCATGCTTTTTATGATGCTCAGCCTCAGGATATTCTGGTTTCTCAGGCCATTGTAGATTTCAACTGAGAATTGGGCTATGTGAAGGCCCATGTTAAGGAGGAGAGTGACAAGATTTGCCACTTCTCGAGGCGAATGAAACTTAGGATTCGTGATTACATATCTGGATTCACCTGCACCACCCTAAAGGACTATCATAGTAGAGATCTTGCTTATGATATGTCCTTGACGGCCAGTGAGGCGGCTCGAGAAAGTAAGAAACATAAATCCGTCGGTAATTTTTCGGGTCTCAAGGGCAGAATTCAGCAGAAGTCTCAACCTGTTAATGTTCCTGCGTGCGGTTCGGCTCATTTCTCTGGGGGCTTATGAGGTACTGCCAGTGCCCCACTCGAGGGACCAAATGTTTTAACTGTGGCCAGCCAGGCCATAGGAACCGGGAGTGTCCTCGTCTGTCGTTGACTTGTCATACATGTGGCCAGTCGGGACGCAAGGCCTCCTTTTGTGATCGTTCAGAGCAGACTCTCGGTGCCAAAGATTCTTTCCCAGTGCCTAGGGAACCAAGTGTGAACCATGGGTCGTTTTCTCTGCAGTCTCCGTAGAGTGTCGGCCGAGGGAGAGGTTGGGGCCAGCCCGCTAGAGGGGGAGCTTCTAGTGTCGGCTCCGTTTATCTGCATGTATACGATATGAGGAGGGCCGATGAACCAGCGGCTACCGTGCTACAGGTACCGTTCATATTCATTCTTATAATGTCAATGTGCTTTTCGATTCTGGTGCTACACATTCGTTCATCTCTCTGGACTGTGTGTGCCATTTGAGTCTTGACTGTTTGTCGTCTTGTGAGCCTTTCATTGTTAAAATTACTAGCGGTGATAGGATTATTGGTGATCGGGATATCCGAGATTGTTCTGTGGTTATTTGTGAGAGGGCTTGGCTCTCTAATCTTATTGTTGTGACGATTTGATCCTCAGGGATGATTGGATCGAGCGGAACGATGCAGTCATGAACTACTGCACGAGGATCATCACCATGTTAGCCGAGGACGGCACCGAGAACTCTTTCGCGGGATGAAAGAGGGGAAACCAGAAGTTCGTAATTAACACCTGGAAGGCGATGAGACTCTTATGGAAGGGGTGTACTGGTTATTGGTGTTACGCCTTGAAGATGGAGGATTGTGGGTTCGAGGTTTCATTGATCCCAGTCGTTAGTGAGTTCCCAAATGCCTTTTCTGACGAGTTTCCGTGGTTACCACCGGACCATGAGGTTGAGTTAGCTATCGAGTTAGAGCCGGGTGCAGCTCCGATTTCAAAGGCGCAGTATCCCATGGCGCCTTCAGAGATGGCTGAGTTGAAGAAGCAGTTGAGTGAGCTTCTTGAGTCGGGATATATTCGGACGAGCGCTTCGCCTTGGGGCGCACTGGTCCTGTTTGTACGGAAAAAGGATGGTTCACTGCGTTTATGTATCGACTATCACGAGCTAAACAAATTGACCATCAAGAACAAGTATCCCTTACCGAGGATTGATGACTTGTTCGATCAGTTGTAGGGAGCTGCGGTATTCTCGAAGATGGACTTGAGATCGGGGTACTATCAGCTTCGGGTGAAAGAGTCCGATGTCCCGAAATCAGCTTTTCAGACGAGATACGGACATTATGAGTTTGTGGTTATACCCTTCGGGATTACCAACGCGCCGGCAATGCTCATGCAGTCGATGAATAAGGGTTTCATTGAGTATTTGGATAAGTGTGTTTTTGTCTTCATTGATGACATCCTTATCTACTCAAAGAATGAGTAAGAGCACGTGCATCATCTATGTGTGGTGTTGGACATTTTGAGGACCGAGCGACTCTATGCGAAGTTCTCTAAATGTGAATTCTGGCTGAAGGAAGTGATGTTTCTGGGTCATGTGATTTCAGCCAAGGGGATCCGTGTGGATCCACAGAAGATTGAGGCAGTGCTCGATTGGACACCACCTAAGAATGTGAAGGAGGTCCGTAGTTTCTTGGGGTTTGGCTGGCTACTATCGTAGGTTCGTCGAGAGGTTCTCGAAACTGGCTCGACCACTTACATAGTTGCTTCAGAAATCCGAGAAGTTCGTCTGGAATGACGAAAGGCAGTCGAGTTTTGAGGAGCTGAAGAAGCGTTTGACTTCAGCCCCGATTCTAGCGTTGCCGTGTGGTAACGATGGTTTTACAGTCTATAGTGATGCTTAGGGTCAGGGTCTTGGGTGCGTGTTGATGCAGCACGAGAAGATGATTGCGTATGCATTGAGGCAATTAAGGCTGTATGAGCTCAACTAACTTACTCATGACTTGGAGTTAGCGGTAGTTGTTTTTGCGCTCAAGATTTGGCGTCATTATCTCTTTGGCTCTGCATGTCATATTTTTACCGATCATAAAAGTCTGAAGTACATATTCACTCAGCGAGAGTTGAATATGATACAGAGTAGGTGGTTGGAGTTGATTATGGATTATGACCTCGAAATCCTTTATCATCTGGGCAAGGCGAACGTCGTGGCAAATGCCTTGAGTCAGCAACCGGTTACTATGCGGACGCTTGAGATACTCACATCTCAATATGTGCTTCAGCATAATTTGATCGAGTTGAGTGTCGAGATTTTGTTGCCAGGAGTTGTCGGGCAACATTGTGCTTTGGAAATTTCATCCTCGCTGATCGATGAAATTAAACTGAAGCAGTTGGAGGATCCGATGATTACCCAAATCCGAGACAATGTTCTTAATGGAAGTCTCCTGGATTTGCGATTCACGAGATGGTGTGTTGAGATTCCAGAGTCGGCTTTGTGTGCCGAATGACTCAGATTTGAGGCAGAGTATGTTCTGTGAGGCCCATGTTACGCCTTACTCAGTTCATAGTGGTTCGAGTAATATGTACAAGGACCTAAGGAGGAACTTTTGGTGGAATGATATGAAGGAGGAGGTCGCACAATTTTTAGCGAGAGGTTTGACTTGTCAGCAGGTCAAAATCTAGCATCAGTAACCAGTCGGGTTGTTGCAATCGCTTCCCGTTCAGGATGGAAATGGGAAGATATTTCGATAGACTTCGTCATGATCTTGCCGATATCAAAGTGTGCTATGAATATGGTTTGGGTGATTGTGGATCGTCTGACAAAGTCGGCACACTTCCTGGGCATCAAGGATACTTAGGATCCGTAAAAGATGGCTCATGTATTTATACACATATTTTGAGGCTTCACGGTACTCCGAAGTCTATTATTTCAGATCATGATGGCCGTTTTGTATCGCATTTTTGGCAGGTGGTATATAAGGCATTGGGTACTCGTTTGTTTCTGAGTACTTCTTTTCATCCTCAGATGGATGGGCAGTCGGAGCGCACTATTCATACATTTGAGGATATGTTGCGGTCTTGTGCTCTCGATTGGATCAGCGATTGGGATGAGCATTTGTTGTTGATCGAGTTCGCGTACAACAATATTTGGCATGCATCAACCCAGATGGCACCATATGATGTGCTTTATGCGTGGCAATGGCGATCGTCAGTTTTTTGGAACGAGGTATCCGATTTGGTCAGGACCGAACCGGATATCGCTTTGGAAACGAGGAGGAAGGTGGAATTGATTCGGTAGAGAATGTTGACTGCTCAGTGTCGATAGAAATCCTATGCTGATGTTCATCGTCGACCTTTGTAATTCGAGATGGGAGACCATATTTTGCTAAAGGTGTCACCGGCGAGGGGAGTTTTCCACTTCGGGAATAAGGGGAAGTTGAGTCCGAGATTTATTGGTCCCTATGAGATTCTAGAGAGGGATGGCGAGTTGGCGTACCGTTTGGCGTTGCCTCCGGCTTTGAGTCACATCCATAGCATTTTTCATGTTTCCCAGCTGAGGAAATATGTTCTGGATCCTAGTCATGTCATCGACTATGGCGAAATCGATATCGCGAAGGATATTACCTTCGAGGAGCGTCCCTTGAAGATTCTGGAGCACCGTGAGAAGCGACTGAGGCATAAGACCAGTCCGTTGGTCAAGATGCGGTGGTCGAGACATGGTTTCAAGGAGGCAACTTGGGAAACCGAGGATAGCATGTGTGCTAGGTACCCCGAGTTGTTTGTTTCTTAAGTTTCGGGACGAAACTTTTTTTAGAGGGGGAGAATATAATATCCACATTTTTCCTTTTTCTGGTATTTTTCATTTGGTGAATTTTTCATTTTTAGCGACTCGCTTGTAACCGTCTTGATATTTCGAGAATATTTCATACTGGACTTTTTGTCATCTGAGCTTGTTTCAGACTTGTTTTATTCAATTCCGCGTATAATGTCTTTTTCGTTGCTATTTGGTTCGATTCTCATAATCGTTGTTCGGAACTGCAATCTTGGGGTTTCCGTAAATCTATCTTATGCCATTATGGATGTCGTGAGATTTTGTTTGATGTTTCGATCGTGCATCGTGTATTTCGGATGTTTTGGGCCGTTTTATAATTTCCCAAAGTTATGGGGTAATTGTGTTTGTCGTTGTTTCTCGAACCTTCGGGTAGTCGGGAACATGTTTTCTTTTACTGTTTAAGTTTATCATCTCAAACTCTTCGTAAGAGTGCTTTTGCTTCGTGTTTTTAATGTTTCATGTTTTCGTCACACCCTTACTAGACAAACTGCCCGTATGGTACTGGAGTACCTTACGTACGCTATGTGAAGAGCATTACGTACGTTAAGGCTTCTGGTATATTACGTACGTAATGGATCTTATCATTAACGTATGTAATAGTCTATGTACGTTTGGTCAGGTTTTTGTGCCAATCTATTACGTACGTAAGCTTGGAAGGCTTACGTACGTTAAGCGGCCAACGTACGTCAACTATCCAGGGCTTACGTACATTATCGGGGCCTGGGTTTAAATACCCAGGAGTTCACAAGTTTTGTCCATTTTGCCTTCTTCTTCTCCTCCGCGTTTTGGGCGATTCATAGGCGATTTTGGGCGATTTCGACTGGGCAATCATCTAGCAATCATCTTTCTTGAGTTCTTGGTGTATATTAACAACACCAACACTTGTTCTTCATCTCCGATCCTAGGTAAACACTTAAAACCCTATTTTTTGAGAAATTTGGGGATTTCCGATTTAGTGTCCGAGTCATTCCATGTAGTTGATTAATCCATGATGTATGTGATTAATCTTAGTGGTATTCATGTTTTTTCCGACGAGTTCATGGTAAATTTCGTGGTATTTTGAAATCGAGAGGGTTTGGTTGTGACCCGCCCTCGTCATTATTTTTTTACGAATTTACATGAATCGTAGGTGGATTTTCGGGTGTATTCCAATTTAGTATTCATGTAGAATTGGTTGTTATTGTATTCTTTGAATTGTTAGGTTCGTGGTCGTCGGTTCTTAGCAAGCGTAGTTGATTTTCCCATTCATTTCGTCCTCAATATTCTCAAGGCAAGTATTCTTGTGAAACCCTTATGCTTAACCTGAAATGGTAATGTATATGTGTGTGCTTTGCTCACTCTGGGAGATTCCGATGGGGTCTCGGAGGAATCTGTGATTTTGCTCCTGATTCACGAGCTTATTTGGATAGCCAGTCCGGGAGGGTCCAAAAGGCCTCGGATGGGAGCAGTGGTTTAGCCCCGGTCCTAGGCGAGTCATGTGTGTGATTTTTAACTATGACCAGTTCGGGAGGGTCCTTAGAGGCCTCAGATGGGACCAGTGGTTTAGCCCCGATCCTAGGCAAGATTTTCAACTGTGATTATTGGCTAATTTTTTTCGGGAAAATACATGTCTTGTTTTGATTTTTAAATGACTTGACGCATGTATATGAAATGTGTAAGCGAGTGGTTTGCCTTGATTACTTGTACTAGCATAATTGCTAACTTCTTTGGGGACCCATTTTGGAGAAATTCGTGTTATGAATTTCAGGTTGCGTTCAGCCAGTCGAGCGAGCACTCGAGTAGTACGAGGATGCTGTCCAGGGTTGTTGACATGTGCAAATTCTGTCCTTTTATTTCAGTTGTCCATTTTAAACGTTTATTTTCAATTTGTCAACTGATAAACCGTACTCGCGAGTACTTAGGTGTTTTGATTTGGAACTGGTTTGTATACTAAATGTTATTTGTAATTTTCGGTGATGTCTGGTTTACCGGTTGTACCGACCGTTTTATTTAATTTTCGTCTTGTTGATGTGTGTTTTCTCGCTAACCAACATGGTTAGACGAGCGGTATTTCTTATTTAGCCTGGTGGGTCCCACGTAGGGATCCAGTGTTGGGATTCGGTGCCTAAAACGAAGGCCCAACGAAAGTGGTAAAATGAAAATTAATTCGATCCGAATCCCTACGAGGATCGATCGAGCTACGTATATACGAATATATAAACGAAATCACAAGAGATATAAGAAACTCACCCTTGTAGTCCGTTGATAAAATGGATTCCTTCTCTTGAGCTATTCCCCAAGCTTTAGTTGAATATTCCTACGATCTAATGCGCTCCAAGCCCTTGGATGATCCAACATCGAAAATACAACGTCTCTACTTGTCACGTGCTGGAGAAACGACCGGAATGACTACACCTCGTTATCCTCCAAGGATACGGCTACAACAAGATTACAACACTCTAAGTGTTTAATCTATAATCTCCCTATCTCATAAAATTTCCTCCAAGAAAACTTATGAATGTATAATGAAGAAGATGATGAATAGTATGAAGCCTTTGGAAACTATTTCCTTTCTCCTTTCTACTTGCCAAAACCGTGTGTTAGCTTGTGAGGTGAGAGTTTTCCAGTCTTCGTTTATTCTTCCAACATTATCACCCAAAAATCTCATTTTCCATATTATAAGAGATACTATATCTCTAAAGTCATTAGTCCTTCACCTACTAAAGTCAAGACTAAGACCAAGAGTGAAAGAAATAAAGTGGGACAGCCTCTAGAAGGAATCGGACAAATTCGGTCCGTTTTGGACTCCTGTGAGTCCAAACAGATAAACTCCGATTCCGTTCCGATGTATTATATCGATTAATTAGTCCAATTAATTAATCATATCAAATACACAACAATATAATGAATTTCTCCAAGAAATAATTATATTCATGAATTAAATTAATTACCCAGTAATTTATTTAATTCATTAGGCCATAAATCAATTTATCCAATAAATCGATTTAGACATCCAATGTCACAAATTAGATATCCAATATCTAATATTCATAACAAGATAATAAGCTCGATTCATTCTGTCATCAATCTTATTGCGCGAATCGGTAAGTCCGTCTCAGTCAGTAATGGGAGGAACCAAAGAGTAGTAGCCCTACCTAGCCAGCCTGGCGGCCTACACTGTACCCCAACTGAGAATGAATGATTGGGATCATTCAAGAACCATTCTGTCGTGAATACCATTATACGTATAAACCCTTCTCTCAAATGTCCCGATCAAGTTATAGGGTCAGGATTAGTCAAACCCTATCTCTACTTGACGCTATGCATGCGTTAATGCAAATCGAGATCATCGAGCTCTCGTGTATCTAATACAACTAGCTCCAATGCTTTGGCCAAAGACTTATGATCTCATCTGCCAATAACCGCATAGGACATATAACCCGCTCACTAATGGGAGAAATAATTCTATCTTGGTATTCAGTAGGACCTACTACTTGCCCGTCAAGATGCACGTTGAGGTTGACCCCCGCCTTCCGGTTTACAGTGTCGAACTACTCTAATGAAATTCTTGACGTTACAAGCACATCCCTACTAAATCCTCAAGTCGAAGGTTCACGAATACCTATCACAACCCTTCGATTCCATCATTGACTGTCTCAGAGTGAACTCTGTGTGACGAATCGAGGGTGAGTCTGTTCGAGTACACTAATCCAATTAGCATACCTACAACGTGTGATCCAACCGTTCGACAGGCACTCTCCATGTCAAAGAACACATCATACAAGTCTTCACATAAACTTAACGCCCAATCAAGTTTCATCGACTTGCGAACGATTAAGTATTTGAGCTATAAACCTTTCCAGTGCCTACCCCCTTATCCAATAAGGAGTGGAACGTTTTGCTCTCAAATACACGAACTAGTTCCTATATGTATATTTACGAGTTAGAAATGCCAGTAACTACCATTAAATAAAGAAACATCCATTGCCTTATATAAGTGATTTATATAATAACAAGTACAATGCCCTCACTCAACATCCTCTGAGTGGCATTCGAGGGCGTACTCATAACAATCTCCCACTTGTACTCAATGCCACATGCTTTTGTATCTAATGACCATGTTCTCCAGATAACGCTCTAAGCTAATCTGAGAAAGTGGCTTGGTCAGTGGATCAGCGACGTAGTCAGCTGACTCTACTCTGTGCAGCACAATGTATCTCTTTGCGAACAAATTCTCTTATGAGATGATACTCTCTATCAATATGTTTTGTACCATTATGAAACCTCAGCTCCCAGGCCTGTGCTACAGCTCTATTATTATCGTATAAAAACGAAAATAGGCAGTGCAGCACATGGTGTCACGTGAAGTTTACCCAGTATCTTCTTAACCCTTCCTTTAAAGGCTTCCGAGGCCGCTTTATACTCAGCCTAACAGGTGGAACCAGCAGTCGCGCTATACATGGCACTTTGCCATGATACTGCTCCTCTATTAAGGGTAAATGTAGCCACAAGTAGATATAGAATCGTCTTTCTGTCCTTGGAAGTCCAATACACTGAATCCCATTACATTCAGTTCTCCACCGCCATATTTAAGAACTAGGTCTCTAGTCCTTCTAAAGTACTTGAGAACATTCTTTTACAGCAGTCTAATGTTCCCTAACTGGGTTAGCCAGAAACCTACTTACCACGCTCCCAGCATGCGCAATGTCAGGTCTCGTACACAATAAAGTATATATAAGGCTACCCAATTTCTGAAGCATTTGGTATATTACTCATTTCCTTTAATTGTTCCTTACTATGAGGACATATCTTCAAGGTGAGTTTTATTCCATGTCGCATCGGTAGGAACTCTCTTTTAGAATCTTCGATCTTAAATTGCTTTAAGATCTTATCTATATAGAGGGATTGGGAAAAAACTTAGCATTCGCTTCGATCTATCCTAGTAGAGTCGAATCCCAAGAATATAGGCCTCTTCTCCCAAGTCTTTCATGGAGAAATTACTCGAAAGCCAAGCTTTCATAGAACTGAGCATTCCCACAACATTTCCTATTAGTAGAATGTCATCTATATATAGTACTAAGAATGCGATCAAGCTCCCACTAACCCTCTTGTATACACAAGGTTCCTCTTCATTTTGCACGAATTCAAACTCTTTGACTGCCTCGTCAAAATGAAGGTCCCAACTACATGAAGTCTGCCACAGTCTATTTCATGGAATCTACATCCACCATTGATAGGTCATTGGTCACGGGTTGGTCTCTTATTTATCACCTGGAACCTCGTGGAAACCCAGTTCCTCCAACTGCATAAAACTATACCTCTTAGGTAATTGAGACACCCTACTAGACCTACGAGATGGTTATACTTGTATTTGAGAAGGTCCGGTTCCAATTTCTTGCACAGGTGTCTCCAGAGGAGTTTCATTGTATTCTTCCAAAGAAATGCTTCTACCTTCTCCGCCTTCCTGAATGAACTCTTCTTCCAGGAAGTGTGCATGCAAGGCAACAACGATCTTTCGATCTTTAGGCATGTGGAATAGATAACCCATCATCTCAGATGGGAATCCAATGAAACGTCTCCTCACGGACCTCGCTTCCATTTTGTCCACCTTAGTCTTCTTGACATAGGCGGGACATCCCTAAATCCTAATGTGATTAAGACTTGATTTTCTGCCCTCCCACATCTCATATGGAGTTTTAGGAATGGATTTGGAAGGACATCTATTCAACATATATGCAGCAGTCAGGAGTGTATACCTCCATAGGTAAATCGGTAAGTCAGAATAGCCTAGCATGGAACGTACCATGTCCAACAAGGTCTGGTTCCTTCTTTCTGACACACCATTTAACTGATGAGTGCCTGGAGGTAATAGTTGTGATACTATTCCATGTTCATTAAGGAACTCGTCAAACTCCATAGTCATATACTCGACATCTCAGTCCGACCGAAGTGCTTTGATATGATTACCAGTTTGTTTCTCGACTAGGGCCATGAATTCCTGGAATTTCTCAAAAGGTCTCGGATTTATATTTCATTAAGTATACATAACCATAACTAGTATGATCATCTGTAAATGTAATAAAGTACTGATATCCATCACGTACTGCTTCCAAAGCACCACATACATCGGTATGATTAATACTAGTTTATCAGCGGCTCTTTCAAAAGTCCCTGCGAAGGGAGACTTAGTCATTTTGCCTTTAAGGCAAGATTCATAAGTAGGAAAGGGATCCGATCCCAATGGACCCATAAGTTCATCCTTTTTCCATCTTGTAAACCTTGGTCTGACCAACATGACCAAGTCTTAGATGCCATTTCAAAACTTGATTGGTTTCATCCCTACCAAGTTTTCTAGTCATATTATTCGCAACTACTTTGTTGCTGAGATTTACATGACACAATCCATTTAACAATGTAGTGGTACCCACTAGTTTATTTCTAAAATAAATTTTGCAGGAACCATCACTAATGAAAAATGAAAGCCTTTTTGGTCCATGATCGGAACGTATACAATGTTCTTATGCCCCTTGGGCAAAACAAGTACATCTTCTAAAGTCAAAACAAAGCCGAATTCTAAACCCAAAAGAAGTGATCCTATGTCGGTTGCCTCGACACTATGCCCGCTTCCGACTGTGATCATAACTTCTCCAGCTCCAAGCTTCCTACTTAGTTCTAGATCCTGATTCACAGTATAAATATGAGAACTAGCACCAGAATCCAGTATCTAGAAAGTAGAAAATACAGTAGCAGAACAATTTGTTTCCAAAACTAAAAGTTCTGTACCTAAAGTGCCATGAAGAATTGGACACTCTCTAGCCCAGTGGCCCAGCTCACCGCACATGAGACAAGCATCTTTCTTCTTGCTCTTTGTAACCATCGGGGCATTTCCCTTACCCTTAAGGTCCTCGACTTGTGGTCCTGTCCACTTCTTGGTCTTTTTCTTCTTGTTCTTGGACCTTCGAGATCCAGAAGAAATCACAAGGGCAGACTCCTTCATCTGCGGAGTCTTCATCTGAGACTGAGAGGTCACTAGTTTGTTTATTAGCCCATCTAAGTTACATGCAATCTCATTGTAGTTGAAATTCATAACAAACTGTGAGAAGGAATCAGGGAGAGACTGTAGGATAAGGTTGGTTTGAAGAGAAGTATCCATCTTAAAATCAAGAGCCTCCAATCTCTCGATCATGGATATTATTTTGAGAATGTGGTCCCCAACCTTCTCATCTTCCTACATCCTAGCACCGAACAAATGCTTGGATATCTCATATCTAGCCGTTCGACTGTGCTCACCATAGAGCTCGATTAAGTGAGATAGAATCTGCCTAGCAGAAGTCATTTTCTCATTAGCTCTCTGAAGCTTATTAGACATGGAAGCCATCATATATGCATGAACTTTCACGTCACCCTTAACCCACTTTTCGTGGTTTTCAATCTCTTCTTGATTGGCTCTTGTCCGCACTAGAGGCACCGGAATGTCCATCTCCAAGACGTATCCTAGTGCCTCTATACTCAGGACTATCATCAAATTACGGAGCCAATCCACAAAGTTATGTCCGTTCAAGGTGTTCTTTTCGAGTATAATTGCGAGTGGATTCATTGTCATATTGAGAGTTATGTCTGTATAAGTACGACATATTAATTAGTGACTTGTTTAATTATGATCTGAGTATAGAATTAAGGTCTTTTCTATTCTTGTTACCTAGCTCCCACTATTTTTATCGGAATAACACACTCCCATGTGAAATCCATAAGTATCGTCGCTCTACTTCATAGTGATGATCGAGTTCTTTATAAATCATAATAGAGAGCAATCGGGCAAGTTTCTAGTCTATTAATTTTCATAAAGTGGTGTCCAACACCAGCCCATCTAATGGATGAATCGATCTTCTTTTCCCCCTTGTTCACTCCCTCAACCTATACGGTTTCTATGGTTCGTGAGCAAGTTAAGTTTACACCATTGACGCAAATCAGTTTCACAATTGAATCTTATCCGGCAACCTATCAGGTTTCTAGGGATAAAATTTGCTCCAACCGAAGGCATCCAATGCACACCCGGTAATTTATCCATCCTCCCCGAACGACTACCCCGATAACTCAAAAGCATAGCACATCCGGTTTGGATTTCAATTTCCCGAAAGCTCGATGGAGGGAAGGAACACCTTGAAACCTTATAAACTTCTGAATCTCCATCTTCTCGAAACGGATCTTCCTCCGGTCTTCGTTATTACATATAAATTTTACATTGAAAATTGCATGCTAGATACAAACATTTCTAGTAAAATAATAGGCTCAAAACGGCCTTTACAACCCGATCGAATAAAACGAACAATTCAAAACAAAGTCCACAAACCACATCCCCATTCAAAAGCGTTCATCCAATAAATACTATATAAATGGAAATCATAGAGATACATTGATCCAATCAACAATACGAACCGATCCAATCAATTCACACAACCGATAATACGAAAACGTTCAAAATAATTCGGCCGATCACAAGTATTCCAATAAATCAATTTTCCCTTATAAAATGAAATACCACATATCATTTTAATCATATTAAATCCAATTTAAAATGTGGGAAATCAATTTTTAGGAATACACGAAGAAAACAAGCCCGTAACGGGTCCGAAAGGGGCTGGACCGCGCCCGAAATGTCACCAGGCAGCAAGTAGGGCCGCGGCCCCTAGTCAAGAAAGTAATAAGTGGGCTGCAAACAGCGCTGGGCCGCGGCTACCGAGCCCTGGGCCGCGGCTGCCGAGCCCTGGGCCACGGCCGCCGATCCCTGGGCCGCGGCCCCTTTCTTCCGGACCACTCCCGGACCATCCAACGGCAATTCGGGGGTAGTTTTTCGACCAGATATCCAATATCTATATTTTCCAACATTTATATCTTCAATATAAATCACATTTCCCAAAAATTAAATATTTATATTTAGACATAAACTTATGAAAAATACAACTAGAACGAACGAAAAACATATACCACGATTATGACTATAAATAATTCCAAATCATTCACCATCTAATCAAGCATTCCAAATGCCAATATCGTATAGACGATCGCAAGATCTACGCTTCAATACCACTGTTGGGATTCGGTGCCTAAAACGAAGGCCCAGCGAAAGCGGTAAAATGAAAATTAATTCGATCCGAATCCCTACAAGAATCGATCGAGCTACGTAAATACGAATATATAAATGAAATCAAAAGAGATATAGAAACTCACCCTTATAGTCCGTTGATTAAATGGATTCCTTCTCTTGAGCTATTCCCCAAGCTTTAGTTGAATATCCCTATGATCCAATGCGCTCCAAGCCCTTGGATGATCCAACGTCGAAAAGACAACATGTCTCCTTGTCATGCGCCGGAGAAACGACCGGAATGACTACACCTCGTTATTCTCTAAGGATACGACTACAACAAGGTTGAAGAAGCTTTTCAAAACCAGGATTCCAACACTCTCTCTATCTCATAAAATTTCCTCCAAGAAAACTTATGAATGTATAATGAAGAAGATGATGAATAGTATGAAGCATTTGGAAACTATTTCCTCTCTCCTTTCTACTTGCCAAAACCGTGTGTTAGCTTGTGAGGTGAGAGTTTTCAAGTCTTCATTTATTCTTCCAACATTATCACCCCAAAATCTCCTTTTTCCATATTATAAGAGATACTATATCTCTAAAGTCATTAGTCCTTCACCTACCAAAGGCAAGACTAAGACCAAGAGTGAAAGGAATAAAGTGGGGCAGTCTCTAGAAGGAATCAGACGAATTCAGTCTGTTTCAGACTCCCGTGAGTCCAAACAGATAAACTCCGATTCCGTTCCGATGTATTATATCGATTAATTAGTCCAATTAATTAATCATATCAAATACATAACAATATAATTAATTTCTCCAAGAAATAATTATATTCATGAATTAAATTAATAACCCAGTAATTTAATTAATTCATTAGGTCGTAATCAATTTATCCAATAAATCGATTTAGACATCCAATGTCCCAAATTAGATATCCAATATCTAATATTCATAATGAGATAATAAGCTCGATTCATTCCGTCGTCAATCCTATTTCGCGACTCAGTAGGTCCGTCTCAGCAATGGGAGGAACCAAATAGTAGTAGCACCACCTAGTCAGCCTCGCGGCCTACACTGTACCCCAACTGAGAACGAATGATTGGGATCATTCAAGAACTATTCTGTCGTGAATACCAGTATACGTATAAACCCTTCTCTTAAATGTCCCGATCAAGTTTTAGGGTCACAGTCAGTCAAACCCTATCTGTACTTGACACTATGCATCCGTTAATGCAAATCGAGATCATCGAGCTCTCGTGTATCTAATACAACTAGCTCCAATGCTTTGGCGAAAGACTTATGACCTCATCTGCCAATAACCGCATAGGACATATAACCCGCTCACTAGTGGGAGGAAGAATTCTGTCTTGGTATTCAGTAGGACCTCCTACTTGCCCGTCAAGATACATGTCGAGGTTGACCCCCTCATTCCGATTTATAGGGTCGAACTACTCTAATGAAAATCTTGACGTCACAAGCACATCCCTACTAAATCCTCAAGTCGAAGGTTCACGAATACCTATCACAACCTTTCGATTCCGTCATTGACTGTCCCGGAGTGAAATCCGTGTAACGAATCGAGGGTGAGTCGGTTCGAGTACACTAATCCAATTAGCATACCTACAACGTATGCTCCCACTAACCATTAGCATTCGACAGGCACTATTCATGTCAAAGAACACGTCATACAAGTCTTCACAAAAACTTAACGCCCAGTCAAGTTTCATCGACTTGCGAACGATTAAGTATTTGAGCTATAAACCTTTCCAGTGCCTACCCCCTTATCCAATAAGGAGCGGAACGTTTTGCTCTCAACTACACAGACTAGTTTCTATATGTATATTTACGAGTTAGGAATGCCAGTAACTACCAGTAAATAAAGAAACATCCATTGCCTTATATAAATGATTTATATAATAACAAGTACAATGCCCTCACTCAACATCCTCTGAGTGGCATTCAAGGGAATACTCCTAACATCCACGACACTGTAATATACCCTGAATATCTTGGGGGTGTTACATTTACTACCAAAATGTGATTCTTTGTCCTGTAAGTGAATAAGTTAATGTCCTATAAGTTTAGTGTCAAATGAGAATAAAAGGCTTTGGCTAAAGCAACTGAGTTATTTGTATTTGATACACGAGAGTTCTGTAATCTTGATTTGTGATAACACATGCATAAAGTCAAGTTCAAATAGGGTTTAACTTTACCGTGACCCTAAAACTTGATCGGGACATATGATTGAAGGGTTTATACATATACAGTATTCATAATGGAAAAAGGTTTTGGAATGGTCCATATCAGTCGTTCTTGGTTGGGTTACAGTGTGAGCACAGGACTGCTTAGGTGTTACTCACACTCTTTTATTCCTCCCTATACTGACTGAGACGAACCTATAGAGTCATGCAAACAGGATAGTCAATGGGTTAAGTTGATCATATTCTCTTTTCTGAATATCGGACATTAGATGTATAATTTAATTTATTGAGTACTTAATTCAGTCGTATGAATCAATTAATTACTGGTAGTTAATTAATTCATAAATAGTTATTTATTTGGGGAATTTTTTTGATATAATTAATTAATTAAATCAATTAATTATATTAATACGTACTAAGATGTATCTGTCAGAGTAGACACACGGTGTCCAGTCATGAAATAAAGTGGAGTCGTTCAATTTTATCTCATATGACCGAAACACTTCATCCTTTTGGAAGTTGGAGTGTATATATATACTTGACTTATATTCACATGTCTTCTTGATTGGTGAAAATATAAAAAAGTGTGTATATATGATATACTCTTCACGTGAATAAAAAGGTGGGAGAATCTCACATTAACAAGTTGAAGAGTGTGCTGCTTGTTATATAAATAAAGCAGCAAAGACTTTTCAAATGGGTGAAAGAACATTATTCACATAAGTTAGAGAGAGAAAAGTGGGAAGACTTTTCAAACTTAACTCTTCTCTTGTTTCAACTCAGCTCCCTCCTCCTCTTTGTCTATCCACGGCCACTAGGTATTTCTTGGTGGCGGAGAAATTTTTCCGACAAAAATCCGATATGTGACAAGTAAAGACATTCTTATTTTCGGCGTTGGGTTTCCAAAAGCTTCACGAATTGGATTCTTGTTCGGCACTTTCAAATCAATATTAAGAAGTTGGGTCTACGTGAGTATGATTTTGATTCTTTTATTTATTTATTTATATGATCCTTGATCGATCCTCTTTAAGAGTTCGGATGAGCACGGTTTGTGCGATTATATATCTGCTGCGTATTTGATTTATGGCCTGAACTCCAAAGTGGTATCGGAGCGAGGTCACTGCGATCATATAGATGATATATTTGCATTTCGAATGCATGTTTGATAGTGATTTTATGATTTGGAATAATATGATAATCATAGATAGTTAGCTGTTCGTCTTAGTAATATTTTTCGTGATTTTATATTATAATACAAATCAGAATTTCTCGAAAAATAATTTATATTAGTACTATGAAAGTGAGAAATCACAAGATTTTATAAATCCGCCCAAAAACGAGCCGCATACCTTCGATGGATGAAGCAGCACGCGGCTGCCTAGGGTGACCTGGCTATTTCCCAGGAGGACCCAACCGGGTGCCGGGAGCGACTCGGCTGCTGCCGAGCACTACTCAGCTGGCTGCCAAGAGTGACTCGGCTGATGCCGAACACTACCCAACTGGGTGCCGGCAATGACACTACTGGTGCCGGAAGGTACCTAGCTGCTGCCTAGCAGCTTGATGGTTGTCGCACACCGGAAATCGTTTTTCAAATATTTCTAGAAATTAATTTTTCCAAATATTAAATTATATTAATTTGATTAGATCAATAACTTTGAAGTTTTTTGATGATCTGAAGATTTAAAGGAAAAATATTTTGAGGGTTTACTACAAATAAATTAAATTATCAATTATAGTTGAATTAATTGGATTATTTCAAACCATTGTTTGATGATTTTGTGCATTGATGGTGATATTGTTCATGGACTTAGTTTTTTTCGGTATTATTCGATGGGGTTGTAAATGTCGGTTTGAGCGTATTTATTTTACTAGAATTTGTAGAGGTTGCAAATTATTCAAATTATAATACGTACTTTTTCAAGACAGTGGCCCAAGTCAATTTATCATGAAGGCAGAGATCGAAGACTACTTTATTTTTCCTTTTATGCTTGTTAGGTCATTCGCTTGGCCCGATATCTAGGAAAAGTCCATGAACTAAATATTAGTAGGAACTAGGTCGTTATTTGTTTTATTCATATGGTATAGATAACAAACAACGATTATAATGTGCAAAGTATAATATTTATCGCGTAATAGTCCCATATAACAAGCACTAAGTTTGAAAGAGTGTAATGTATCCTACCCTCCGTCAAACTCTTGGAAAAATTGAGACCTATACTGAAATGCTATTATTCTGACTATGTCGGGATAGTACTTTTGGGAAAGATAGATAAATTCATAGAGTGCAATGGATGCCTCCGGTTGTCACAAGTCGAACCCTTATAAGTCGTAAGGGTTGCCGAGTAAGATTCATTTGTCACACTAATAGTAGTTGACGATTTAGACTCAGATAGTCCCGCGAGCATAGAAATTGTATGGGTTAATGGGCAAGTGAACTAGGGGTAAAAGAAAGATCAAATCATCCATTGGATAGGCTAGTGTTGGATACCACTTTTTTTATAAAAAAAAAACATCCATTGTGGACGGGGTTGAGGCGGGATCCACCAACCTGTGAGATAAACAAAATATCGAGAAGTACAAGCAATCAGTCCCGAATTATGACCAAAAATGGGCCATAATCCGGATCCTAAATATAAAAAACGAAGTACCTACGGCCCGCTAAAGAAATAAAAAGTACACCACTAAAGTCGTGGGCTAATGTACGGACCGGTAGGTAAAAAAGCACTTCCGAATTATGACCAAAAAAGGGCCATAATCCGGATCATAGACAAAAATGCCAGCGGCCCGCTAGTGAAATACAAGGTGCAGCACTAAAATCGTGGGCTAATATGCGGACCCATAGCAATAAATCAACCAATGATGAAATACTACCTAAATCTGAAAGAAGGGAACCAAGCTGATCTATCCGTATAAGAGAGAGAAGAAACGGAGGAGCAGTATCATATGTATAAGTCTGGATACCAAGGGACGACATGCCGAGCTCAGAGAGATAATCATCCGGCCTGTTTCCCTCCCGAAAAATGTGAGTGACTCTGTACTGAGTGTCTCAAAAAATGTGTCGGATACGCATAAGGGTGTGGCGAACCTGCCAAGAGACCCGATGGCCAGAGGAGAGCAGGGTCACCACAGTAGCAGCATCAAGCTCGATCCAAACATGTCGCAATCTCTGAGAAGCCAAAATTAGTCCTATAGCAAGCACCTCGGTCTCTGCATCAAAGCTCGAAGAGGCCTGAATAGAGGGCAGATCACCAGTAAGAATTCTATCAATTTTATGGCTTCGGTTTTCCACATGGGAGTGTTTTTTCTGATGAAATTAGTGGGAGTCGAGTAATGAATAAAAAAGTTCTTTATTCTAAATACTCTAATCCTAATTCACATAATACTAATTAAATCTTTTTTACTTTCTGCAGTATTAGAATCTCAAAATGAAAATGAATCCACTTGTAATACTTCTTGAAAAGAACACCAAAACTAGACCAAACTTTTTCGACTCGCTCCAAAATTTTAGGATAGTACCCAGTATGGAGTAGCTGGGACAGGTCTTGGAGGCAGACATCCCACCTACTCGTGTTGGAATATTTTATTCCAAATATTCATTTATAGAGTTTTGATGATGAAGTTGTTAAACAAAGTAAAACAACAAAAAAGCGAAACAAAACAACGTAGATATCGAAGAAGCAAGAAGTTGCAAAGAGATGGAAATTTTCATACATAACGTACGCTAACAAAGAAGCTTAATGTACATAATGGTACAAGGATAACGTACGTAACACATGGTGTTTAAGATACGTAATGGAGTGTTTCAGAATTCAATCAAGGTGAACGCTGGAGATGACGTCATTGCATAGGTCAGCATGCAATGGATATTTTGACTACATATAACGTCTGTAATGAGGAAGAGGATAGCGTACATAATGATAAAGATAGAAGCTACTGGACTATTTTTTGAAGAGCGTAGCGTACGTAACCAGAAGGAGTTAAGGTACGTAATGTGTTTAACATACGTAACATATGGTCAATAACGTATGTAAAGAAGGCAGCAGGAGCCAACGGCTAGTTGAGGCTTTGGAGCCTATAAATACCACTTCTAATGGTATTCATCTTACAACAACTTCAAGCAATCGAGATATTGATCATATGCTGTTATACAATCTATTGTTGTTGTAAGTGTGCTTATATTGTTAAGGGTTTGAGTGTGTTACACGAAAACTCATGCACAAGAGGAAAAAGAAAGGATACGGTTGGATTCGGTGTTATTAGGATCAAGGATCCGGCATTGTTAGAATCACAATCGATTTCTACGTGAGGTTTGTCTAGTACCCATAGAAAGCTAGATTGGTTGATTCCTTGTCTAATAGAAAAGGAAAACAGTTTAACTTGGATCGACAAAAAGATAAGTGACTGAACGGTTTACTCGGACCAATAGAAGATGAGCTTGTAATGGTTATCCCTCGACCGATAGAAGAGAGGTGAAGAGGTTTATCTTTAGCCAATAGAAAAAGATACCGAGAGAGGACGTAGGCACGTCTGGCCGAACCTCTATAAATCCTTTGTCCATTTATCTTTCCGCACCTTTATTTAAATTGCTTCTGCAATGCGTAAGAGTTTTATAACTCTATATCCAAATGGCGGTACCGACCAATCTTACTCCAACAATTGGTATTGGAGCGGTACCTCCTAGAAGCATCTTAACATCCAAGGAAAAGATCCAAATGGCGTCCCAATTTGCCCCGGTAGAAGGTCTTGCCTTGAACTGACCACAATTCTTTAATGGATCAAATTATATGACATGGAAAAAAAAGATGTCGATCTTCATTCGTGCCTATGATATAGAAATCTGGAAGATCATTTGTATTGGCCCGAAAGTTCCAATCAAATCCGACGGATCTCTTAAGAATTTCGAAGAATATAATGATGAGGATTGGAAGAACGACCATCTAAATTGTAAAGCTACTCTATTTTTATATTGTGCCTTAAATCCAGAAGAGGTCAATCATATCTCATCGTGTGAAAGTGCTAAAGAGATATGTAAAATTCATGAAATCACACACAGAGGAACAACTCAAGTCAAAGAGATAAAGATCAATATGCTTCTCCATGACTACGAGTTATTCATGATGAAGGGTGACGAGTCCATCACCAGCATGCTCGACTGATTTTCGGTCATTACTAATGGATTTGCTTCGTTCAGAAAACTGCTATCGAGTAGTAAGAAAGTCAAGAAAAATCTTACGATCACTACCTAGTGAATGGGACGGAACGGTGACGGCAATAATGGAATCAAAAGATTTAAATAATCTCGCTTTTAGTGCTCTCGCTGGTTCACCTATAAACTACGAGATTATCCTAAAATATCGGAATGCCAAGCCGAAGCTGAAAAAGAACGATAGTCATGAAGGCTAAGATGTCGAGAAACAAAGAAAAAATCCTGGTGGACGAAAGTGATGAAGAATCGGCATATTCTGCCAAGAATATTAATAAGTTACAAAACTTATTAAATTGGAGAAAGAAAGACATCTCAGGCGGAATGAAGAAATTCGACAGCAACTGTCGAGTCTGTGGTAAACCAGGCCACTTCGCGAAGAATTGCCGAGCAAATCAAAAGAAGGAAGTTCTAATTGCCACGTGGAGTGACGAAGACGAGGACGAAGATTTCATCAATCAAAATAACTTCACACTTATGACAAGAAGTACATCCGACGAAAGCGACATCGAAAGCCAGGTTAGTACATCGTCTCAAGACGAATTATTTGAAGCATTCGAAATATTGCATACCGACTTTCAAAATGATTTATCCAAAATTAAATCCCTCCAGTCTAAAAATAAATTATTAGAAATTTAAATTTCCAAAATTCTTGAAAAAGGGAAAATTGCCGAGACCGATCATTCAAAATGCCTTGAAAATGAAAATATTTTAAAAAATGATCTTTTGAAAGTTCAAGACGAACTAAAAGTTTTTACGAAGAAATTTTCGTGTGGAAACGAAAAATTTGAACAAATGTTTTATGTTCAAAAATACATTTTGAATAAACAGGGGTTAGGATTCAAACCAAATACTAAAAACGAATCCTTAACTTTCAAAATACCCTAAAGTGAAAAATGTTTAAAATCTGGGCATCATTTTACGAGTTGCAAAAGCCCACGACGGGCGATAACAACCAAAAAGATTTGGATTCCAAAAGGAACTTTTATTCCGAATATCGTCTATGTCTCGAAAGAAAAACCAACTATTGGTTGGTTCCCCAAAAATTAATTTTTTTCAATAAATATTTTACTCAGTGGGAGTTTATATTTTTAAAGGGAGATTTTTATCATGGGGAGTTATACCCTTTTATGCATATTTTATCATATCATATTTTATCATAAATTGGTATCCTTTGATTTATACTTTTTACTAATAACAAAAAGGGGGAGAAAAGAGTTGAATGAGATAAAAAGCGCCATGGAAGAATGACGAGAAATATAAAAAGTAAAAAGGGGGAGAAAGAAAAAAAAATGAGAAAGTTGACAAAGAAAACGAAGAAGTTGAAAAATGAAAAGAAGAAGTCGAAAAGGAGAAAAAGAAAAGATATGAAAAACTAATGAAATGATCAAAGCCGAAAACATTGATTCGTACATACATATATATATATATATATATATATTATTTTGCAGATTTTATCCAATTGAAGGTGTTATTTTATAATCATCAAAAAGAGGGAGATTGTTGGAATATTTTATTCCAAATATTCATTTATAGAGTTTTGATGATTAAATTATTAAACAATGTAAAACAACAAAGAGGCGAAACAAAACAACAAAGATATCGAAGAAGCAAGAAGTCGCAAAAAGCTGGAAATTTTCATACATAACGTACGCTATCAAAGAAGCTTAACGTACGTAATGATACAAGGACAACGTACATAACACATGGTGTTTAACGTACGTAATGGAGTGTTTCAGAATTCAAACAAGGTGAAAGTTGGAGATGACATCATGGCATAGCTCAGCATGCAACGGATATTTTGACTGCATATAACATCCGTAATGAGGAAGAGGATAACGTACGTAATGATAAAGACAGAAGCTACTAGACTATTTTGTGAACAGCGTAGCGTACGTAACCAGAAGGAGTTAACATACGTAATGTGTTTAACGTATGTAACATATGGTCAATAACGTACGTAAAGAAAGAAGTAGGAGCTAATGGCTAGTTGAGGCTTTGGAGCCTATAAATACCACTTCTGATGATATTCATCTCACAACAGCTTCAAGCAATCGAGATATTGATCATATATTGTTATACATTCTATTGTTGTTGTAATTGTGCTTATATTGGTAAGAGTTTGAGTGTGATACACGAAAACTCATACACGACAGGAAAAAGATTGATATGATTAGATTCATTGTTATTAGGATCAAGGATCGGGCATTGTTAGAATCACAATCGATATCTACGTGAGGTTTGTCTAGTACCCATAGAAAGCTAGATTGGTTGATTCCTTGTCCAACAAACAAGGAAAATGGTTTAACTTGGACCAACAAAAAGACAAGTGATTGAATGGTTTACTCGGACCGATAGAAGAGGAGCTTGTAACGGTTATCCCTCGACCGATAGAAGAGAGGTGCAAAGATTTATCTTTAGCCTATAGAAAAAGATACCGAGAGAGGAGGTAGGCACGTTTGGCCGAATCTCAATAAATCCTGTTTCGATTTATCTTTCCGTACATTTATTTAAATCGCTTCCGCAATGCGTAAGAGTTTTATAACTCTATTTCCAAATGGCGATATCGACCAATCTTGCTCCAACAACACGGACCAGGGATAATCAGGAAGAGGCCGAAACCCATAAGAAGTGGATCAAAGATGAAGTTAGAGTATGGGGCTTTATGATGGACTCTATGACTAATGAGCTGCATAGTGCACATGAGAAAATAATTTTTGCTAGGTAGATACTGCCACATCTCACCAAACTATGTGGACCAAAGACGAACGACTAGATATGAGATATCGAAGCAGCTGTTTGTAGTTAGGATGAAGGAAGGACAGAAAGTCAGGGGACCATGTCCTCAAGACGATCTCAATGATCGAGGGATTGAAATCTCTCGATTTTTTAGGATGCATGTTTCTCTCCAAACCGATCTCGTACTTCAATATCTACCTGACTCCTTCTCACAATTTGTCATTAGTTTCAAATGCAATGACTTTGCTTGCAATCTAGTAGTGTTCCTGAACAAATTGCCCACTACTCAGTATCAAATGAAGACATCGAGGGTGAAGGACGCTGCACTTGTTATCTCTTCTGGGCATCAGGGATCCAGTAACAAGATGAAGAGAAACAAGAAGCAGTTAGGGCACGACTGCAGTCAGAAGGGGAAAAGGCAAGGCCCCAATGGTCCTGAAGGCAAGTAAGGTCAAGCCAACATATAGGTGCCTAAAATGTGGTGTACTAGGCCACTGGGGAAAGAACTATCCTCGGCTCGATGGTGCTTCAGATAGGGAACTTTTAGTTTTGGAAACAAATTATTCTTCTAGTGTTTATTCTACTTCTTAGGTTCTGGATTCAGGTGCTAGTTCTCACTTTTGCACAGTGAATCAGGTTTTGGAATGAAATAGGTGGCTTGGAGTTGGGGAAGTGATGATAATAGTTGGAAGCAAACATATTATCGAGGCTACCAATATCGAATCACTTTTTTTAGATTTGGATCTAGTTTTGTTTTGTCTTTGGATGATGTATCAGTGTTGCCCAATGGGCATAAGAATATTATATCCATTCCGGTTATGGATCATAAAAGTTTTCGCTTTTTCATTGATAATGATAGCTGCTAAATTATTTTAGAAATAAATTAGTTGGCTCTATCATATTGTTGAATGGACTTTATCATCTAAATCTACAAAACAAAACAATTGTGAGTACCAAGACTAGAAAGCATGGTAGAGATGAAAATAACCAAGCATTGAAGTGGCATCTTAGACTTGGTCATGTGGGTCAGACCAAGATTTATAAGATAGAGAAAGATGGACTTATATGTCTATTGGGATGTGATCCCCATCCTGCTTGTGAATCTTGCCTTAAGGGCAAAATGACTAAGCCCCCTTCACAGGGACTTCTGAAAGAGTTGCTAAAAAACTTGGGCTGATTCATACCGACGTATGTGGTGATTTAGAAGCAAAATGAGATGGATATCAGTATTTTATCATATTCATTGATGATCATACTAGGTGTGGTTTTGTGTACATGATGAAACACAATTCCTAAGTCATCGAGAAATTCAAGGAATTTAAGGCTCTATGCAAAAAACAAACTAGTCATCGTGTTAAGGCACTTCGATCAGACCAAGGAGGCAAATACATGAGTACCGAGTTTGATGAATTCTTAAAAGAATATGGAATAGTATAAAAATTTACACCTCCAGCATCTCCTCAGTTAAATGGTGTTTCAAAAAGAAGGAATCGAACCCTTGTAGACATCGCTCGATGTAACGCCCCCAAAATTTGTCGGGACGCTACAGTGCTGTGAATCCCGTGTGGGACCCATAAGGCAAGTTTTTAAAAGAGATTAAAAATTCGTCATGAAATAATTTGCGGAAAGTAGCCCCATGATAGCGGAAGTACGAAACGAAATACTTTAAAGAAAAACAAGTCCGCGTACGCGGTTATTACATGATGTGGAATGTTTTCAAATTTCAATTTAAAAACAGAATAACAAGGCTTCTCCCAACACTGCTCCAGCCTGTCCAGAACCTTCGGGAACGTCCTGCACATATTCAACAAATTTGCCTGATACGACGAATCGTGTTAGCCAACCAAGGTCAGACAATACGATCAAAATTCATTGATAGAGTCAGATAAATCCGCAATACAATGCTATTACTTGGTAAGGCAATATATTACAGAATACTCAACATTATCTCATCTATCAGCACATAAACTCCCAAGGTCGCAACCAAGGGTCACGGAAGCATCTACACAGGAATACTCCGGACGTGGGTACCATTCAGGTTTTATCCCGCAACACAGTTCCGTACGATATACCAACATATAAACTCCCAAGGTCGCAACCAAGGGTCACAGAAGTATCTACTCAGGAATACTCCGGACAAGATAAGTAAAACGAGCATAATTCCACAAATAGTGACGCACATTAAATTTTGGAATTTAATATAACATAGTCCGAGCAAGGGTTCACTTGCCTCAAGTACAACGACAGTTACTCCCTTAATAACACAACGGCTCGAACGACCGCACCCGAGAGCTCAACCTATTACATATTCGTTGATCAATACCTTATGGTGATAATGATGATTAGCGACAATTCCCCCGACCCGCTATGATTCTAAGCCTAGTTTGTTCATGACGTCGAAACCAAAATTTCATGTTACAACCATAATGCTAATTACTAAATTCCTCGGTCCGTCAATTTACAATTTATCATCTCTTTAAACAAAAATTTTCAAGTACAACATTTCTACGTTATGACTACGACTTATAGCCACCGAAATTCCATTACTTACTCAAATTTAAAATTCTAGAATAGAAAAACTAAGCACAAATCTCCCGAAACCCTAACAAATTCGATAATTTATCCGATTCGATAATCGTTAATGAATTCATTAAGGAATTACCGATGGGTTTACAATACGATAATTGGATTATAATCGCAATCCATAAGAAGACGATTCTATGGTGTTGGTGATTTACAAGTTCGATTATGAGTTTCACGACCCAACTACGAGCACTAGTACAGTTCATTCAAAATACTAGCTTGATAGGTTACGATTAACAATTTTTATTAGTTTTTACTGGTCCGATCATTATCAAAAGTTCTAAACTACCCAAGGCATCCGAAATCTAGTACGACTCATCTAACAACACTGAGATGAATTCAAGATTCGAAAAACTTACCTTACTTGACAAGAAACAAAGAAGAACGACGAAGGACGATGAAGAATGGAGGGACAACACCTTCAAAACCTTCTCCGGAGCTTTATCAATCCACTTTACTACGATAATATACGACTAGGAAGGCTAAAAATTCGGTTTGGGGGGTTGGAGGATGATTTTTGGATGAGAACTAGTGTTCAATGGGCGGTGGAAATGAAAGAGGAAGTGTCATTATATAACATCAAGCCAGAATTACGTACGTAATGCCTAAAGTTTTACATACGTAAACATCGTTACATATGTTACCGCCTATGGGCTAACATACGTAAGTGTTTCTCAGGAGCTAATGCCCTAAATGTCATGGTCCATTACGTACGTAATGCGTGGCTGAGTTACGTACGTAATGATCAGTTGACTAGCAGTCGTTGTCGCATCGAAAGTTGCCCTGACCACACAGGATCGAGAATCTTATCCGAAGACCGCATTACGTATGTAAAGTTTAATATTTAATGTACATAATGCTATAAAAATAGCATACGTAGTACTACTCGAGTAACGTACGTAATATTCGTTCAATACACTAAGTTATAATATTACGTTTAATCCTTATAACACGACTTCCCTTTAGACTCATCCAGCAATTTCTCGAGGAACAAGACGTTGGCCACCGTCATTTTCGCACCAATAATTGCTCAACGACATCAAGGTAGGTCATCGACATATCATCAACATCAGGAAATCACATCAAAACACAATTAAGTACTTTCAAGAATTTATAAGCCACAACACGGTCTAAACATAATACGTATAAAAGTAAAAGCATCACGATGGGACACCTTAATTAATTATTATAACGAGGTACAATGTTTTAAACAGCATAGAATACTCGTGGTAATACATACCATCCCCCTTAAAATAGTTTCATCCGAAACTAAGAAAAGAACTCGGGGTGACTCTCTCTCATGCTAGACTCCGTCTCCCAAGTTGCCTCTTCAATGCCGTGATGTGACCAACCAACCTTCACAAGAGGTATAGCTTATTCCTCAAGGTCCTTACGTGCTAATCTAGAATCACAATTGGCACTTCTTTGAAGGTAGCATCATGAGAAATCTCTAGCTCTTCGAAATTGAGTTTGTGACTCGGATCGTAAACGTACTTCCTCAGTTGGGAGGCATGGAAGACATCGTCCACTCCGTCTAATGATGGTGGCAGTGTCAATCGATAAGCGAGCTTGCCTACACAGTATAAAATCTCAAACGGTCCGATAAATCTCTAACTTAATTTTCCCTTCTGGTCGAAACGTCGAAT
Organism: Orobanche coerulescens; assembly: GCA_033398695.1. Lineage (NCBI taxonomy): Eukaryota > Viridiplantae > Streptophyta > Magnoliopsida > Lamiales > Orobanchaceae > Orobanche > Orobanche coerulescens. Next base: position 77,923,029 of record CM065818.1, on the reverse strand, counting down.
GCCCCGCATTGGTGACACTTTGACCCAAACGTGGTCTCCGACTAGAAATTCCAACTGTCACTAACGGTCTGCAACATATGACTTCTGGTGGCTCTGCACTGCTAACATGTGCTTTCGAACAATGGAAATTTTCTTAATAGGTTCCTGTATCAGATCTAACTCGGTGGCGACGACATCAGAAGCATCATCCCAACATAAGGAAGACTTGCATCTCCTACCATACAAGGTTTCGAAGGGCGCCATGCCTATGCTCTCATGCCAACTGTTGTTATATGAAAATTCTGCCAAGGAGAGGTGTTTAGCCCAATCCTTACCCCAGTCGAGTACACATGCTCTCAACATATCCTCCAGGGTCTGTATCATACATTCTGTCTGTCCATCTATTTGATGGTGATAAGCTGTTTTGAAATGTAGCTGAGTACCCATAGCTTTGTGGACAGGCTTCCAGAAGCGGGACACGCACCTAGTGTCTCTATTTGAATGATTGCCTAGGGAACACCATGTATTCTTACGGTTTCCCGGATAAAGATGGTGGCCAGCTGCTCTGTTTCGGTGGTCTCCTGAATTGGAATGAAGTGTGCCGACTTCGTCAGTCGGTCTACAATGACCCATATCATGTCTTTCCCTCCCGTCATCACTGGTAACTTGGTGACAAAATCTATTAATATGCTCTCCCATTTTCATTCCGGAATGGGTAAGGGCTGCATGATCCCGGCCGGTTTGCGGCGTTCAATCTTCACTTGTTGACATGTCATACATCGAGCAACGAATCTTGATACTTCCTGCTTCATGTTCTTCCACCAAAAGCTCTTTCGCAGATCTTTATACATTTTGCTCGCCTTGGGAAGCACCAAATAGGGAGTAGAATGAGCTTCCTTTAGTATAGTTTGCTTAAGCTCGTCATTTGGTGGAATACACATCTTGTTCTTAAATCTCACCACGTCCCCTTGGATCCTGTAGTCTGAAATAATTCCCCCTTCAGCTCTTGCGACGATCACACGCAGTTTCGGATATTCCATTTGTGTTAAGCGTATCTCATCAAGCAAGGACGAATGAATGTTAATTGAGAACAACTGTCCTTGGCGGTGTTGTATCCATACTTCAATACCTTTTATCCTGAGGTCCTGCTGCAGTTCCAGCTGTAACGTTAAACTGGATAGTGCCAACTCCTGCGCAGTCTTCCGACTAAGTGCATATCCTACGACGTTGGCCTTCCCAGGGAGATACAAAATCTCCACATCGTAATCCTTGATTAGCTCCAGCCAATGCCTCTGCCTCATGTTTAACTCTCTTTGGGTGAAAATATATTTTAAACTCTTGTGGTCCGTAAAATCTTGAAAGTAACCCCGTAAAGGTCATGTCTCCAAATCTTAAGGACGTGGACCACTACACCCAGTACCAAGTCGTGCGTCGGATAGTTCACCTCGTATGGTTTGAGTTGTCGAGAGGCATATGCAATAACTCTGTCATTTTGCAGGACTACACATCCTAATCCGTGCTTAGATACATCGGTGTTTATTACGAATCCTTCCATGCCCTGCAGTAGTACCAACACTGGAGCGATAGTGAGTTTCCTCTTTAGCTCGTCGAAGCTCTCCTGACAATCTGTTGTCTAGACAAACTTGGTACTTTTCCTTAGTAGATTCATCAACGGTCGAGCGATACAAAACAAAGCCTCGACGAACCGTCGATAATATCCTACCAATCCCAGAAAACTTCTCACTTCCTTGACGCTTCTTGGTGGTTCCCAACTCATCACTGTCTCGATATTCTAGGGTCTACCTTGACGCCTTCTGAAATTACATGTCCCAGAAAGGTCACCTCCGGCATCCAGAACTCGCATTTAGAAAGTTCAGCATAAATTTGGTGTTACCTTAAAACACTTAATACCTGCCTCAAGTGTTCCTCATGCTCCTGTCGGTTCTGGGAATAGATTAAAATATTGTCAATAAAAACCACCACACACTTATCGAGAAATTCTGTTAGAACCTTGTTCATTAACTACATAAAAACGGATGGGGAATTAGTCAAGACGAACGACACCACCATGTACTCATAGTGTCCATATCTTGATCGAAATGTGGTCTTGGTAATATCCTCCTCTCGAATCCTCAATTGGTGATATCCGGACCGTAAACTGATTTTTGAAAACACAGTCACCCCCAGTAGTTGATCCAGTAAATCATCAATCCTCGGAAGTGGGTAACGGTTCTTGATAGTGACCTTGTTTAGCTCTCTGTAATCGATACACAGGCGCAGGGAGTTGTCCTTTTTCTTCACAAAAAGGACTGGCACTCCCCATGGAGAAATACTCGGACGGATCAGTCCCTTCCTTAGCAATTCTTCAAGTTGTAACTTTAATTACTTCATTTCAGCGAGTGCCCTCCTGTATGGTGCCTTGGAGATAGGCATCATTCTCGGCTCAAGTTCAATCGAGCGGCAACCCTAGTAATTCATCGGGAAAATGTCTGGAAATTCGCTCACTGGGGAATGTTATCAACTGATAGCTATGATACATCCTCCTTAAAAACATAACACCAGTAATACATTTATCGAGCGTCACAAGATATTTCCGCAGTAAGGTGGCTGAGGTACCCCTTAGTACTGAAGTGTTCTCGACCCCTGATCATGTGAGTGGCACTGTCACGAGTCATAATGGAAACGATCAGGTGATAGGTATCTAATATCGTCCTGTGCATCGTCATCTAGTCCATACCCAGAATAACATCTTCGTTCTGAAGTGGAAAAACCATAAGATTTGCTGTCCAGCCCTGATCATCGATGCGGATCGGACAATTTCGAACCAAACTACCCCCAACCCTGCTACCCTCGGGTAGCTTAACAGTAAAAGATTCACAAGGTACACAAGGAAGGTTCAAACGATTAACATATTCCACAGATATAAATGAGTGCATCGCTCCAGTATCAAATAGTACATGAACAGACTGGGAATTAATAAGAAGTGTACCTGAGACAGCAGGTGCACTCTGGTCATCAGTAGCCCTCAATTCGAACACGCGGGATGGCAGTATCCCAGTGGAGGGTGCAGTGCCTCCCCCATGACCTCATCCTCTTCCAGCACTATATAGAGGGGTTTGGTAAGGTGGAGATCGATAATCGGACACGGTAGGTGCCCTGGATTTCTGTACCGAACCTGGCTGACTCTGAGGAGCTGGATTTGGTGAAGAATTGACCCGCGAACAGTAGTGAGACATGTGCCCACTTCTTCGCATGAAAAACACTTTGTATCCACCTTACGACACTGACTCATGGTATATCCAGCTACGCCACAATTGAAACAGCTCCGGTGGAGGGACCGGTCAGATGTGCCCTTCTGTTGGTACAAAACTACTGATTTAGAGGAGAACCTAGTCCTTGAGTTCATTCTACTGGTGCTCCCAGACTGATTAGACGTCTTCTTCTTATTTTGGTTAAGCCCGGTATTAGAACTAACAACAGTGCTAGCGTATGTCGTGATTACGTCCTCATATGCCCTCAGAGTTGTGCAGTGAAATCCAGCTGCGTAACGTTGAACATCTTCCGGCAACCGTTGTGCGAGGTGACAAATTCGTTGATCTTCAGATGGAACCATTTGTGAGACATAGTTTAGTTCGGTCCTATAGGCCCGAATGATTTCTAGTATCGGCAAGTTTTTTGGTCCCGCACTGAAGAAACTCCGTGTACGAGCAGTTTGAGCTGACCTCGGGCAGTAATCGTCTCTCAACAGTTTAGAAAACTTGGTCCACCGACTGCTCTATCTTTCGGCTTGTAGGTCCTCCACCATCGGGCTACAGTATCGCGGAGCTGGTTGATTCCTAGCAGCACCTTTCGGTTCCCTGGGCAGCCGATTACCTCGAAAGCAGTCTCCATTTTGGAAATCCAGTTGTCCACATGTTTATCTCCCAAACAGTCAAAAAATGGTGGTCTAGCCTTCAGCATCTCTCCCAGCCATCGGTCCTTTCCGGCATTCTCCTCCACGTTAATGACTGGTACCCGCTCCGCTCGGTTGTCCTGAGCGATTCCTACAATGGCCTGGGCGAAAGTCTGAATCAAAGCCAGATCCATTCCTCTATTGTTATGGTTCTCCGCCTCCTGTTCGTTCTGATTATTGGACGGCGGCTGCTTTCCATTTCGAACGGTTTCAGTGGTGTTCCTGCCTTCCCGCGGGTTCACAACAGAGCCCTGAGCATTGTTCACGATTCTTCTAGCTCCACGACGTGCCATTGTGATAATTGTTCGATCTAGAGGGTCGATTCAGTACAATTATTCTTCGAGTACTACTGAATGCAAATATCATACCTTATTTAGAAGAAACATACGTGCTTTTCACCTTGGCATTCCTCGAGGAGTTACGGTCGCTTGGAGTGTTGGACTTTTGAAGGTTTTTAAACAATTTCAAAACGTTTTGATAAAACTTTCCACATGAGTGTTCGTATCCGATACCATTTTCTATAATGCCCCCCAAATTTTCCGGGATGCTACAGTGCCGTGAATCCCGTGTGGGACCCAAAGGGCAAGTTTCTAAAAGAGATTGAAAATTCATCATGAAATAATTTGCGGAAAGTAGCCCCATGATAGCGTAAGTATGAAATGAAATACTTTCAAGGAAAACAAAGTCCGCGTACGCGGTTATTACATGACATGGAATGTTTATAGATTTCAATTTAAAAACAGAATAACAAGGCTTCTCCCCAACACTGCTTAAGCCTGACCGGAACCTTTAGGAATGTCCTGCACATATTCAATAAGTTTTCCTGACACGACGAATCGTGCCAACCAACCTAGATCAGACAATATGATCAAAATTCATTGATAGAATCAGATAAATCCACAATACAATGTTGTTACTTGGTAGGGCAATATATTACAGAATACTCAACATTATCTCATCTATCAGCACTTAAACTCCCAAGGTCGCAACCAAGGGTCACATAAGCATCTACACAGGAATACTCCGGACGTGGGTACCATTCAGGTTTTATCCCGCAACACAGTTCCGTACGATATACCAACATATAAACTCCCAAGATCGCAACCAAGGGTCACGGAAGTATCTACTCAGGAATACTCCGGACAAGATAAGTAAAACGAGCATAATTCCACAGATAGTGACACACATTAAATTTTGGAATTTAATATAACATAGTCCGAGCAAGGGTTCACTTGCCTCAAGTACAACGACAGTTACTCCCTTAATAACAAACGGCTCGAATGACCGCACCCGAGAGCTCAACCTATTACATATTCGTTGATCAATACCTTATGGTGATAATGATGATTAGCGACAATTCCCCCGACCCGCTAGGATTCTAAGCCTAGTTTGTTCATGACGTCGAAACCAAAATTTCATGTTTCAACCACAATGTGAATAATTTATCATCTCTTTAAACAAAAATGATTTAGTACAACATTTCTACGTTACGACTACGACTTATAGCCACCGAAATCCCATTACTTACTCAAATTCGAAATTCTAGAATAAAACGACTAAGCAAAAATCTCCCGAAACCCTAACGTATTCGATAACCTATCCGATTCGATAATCGTTAATTAATTCATTAAGGAATTACCGATGGGTTTATAATACGATAATTAGATTATAACCGCAATCCATAACAAGACGATTCTATGATGTTGTGATTTACAAGTTCAATTATGAGTTTTACGATCCAAATACGAGTACTACTACAATTCATTCAAAATACTAACTGTTAGGAATACTTGTTAGATTTTGATGATGTCATTAATTTAAAATCAAATGTTCATTACTTGGCAAAATGTAAGGAAGAACCAAATGAGTATCTTCCATAGGCCAAAATATGTTAAGTATAAAACTTGGCAAAATGTAAAGAAGAACCAAATGAGTGTCTTCTGTAGGCCAAAGTTAGTTAGGCTGAAAATCGGCTAAGTACTAAAGTACAGCCTAGTCCATCACAGAAGCACAGACGACTCCAGTCAGAGTAGCTCTGGTCAACTAAAATTATCAGAGAAGTTTGACCGGTGCGGTAAGGTACCTCAGGGAAGTCACCTGATCAGACAAGTCACATACAGTGAACAGCCGAGAAGACCTACCTGCAGAAGATGTAAGCTGCACATCAGCCTACTCAACTACAGCCTAGTACTCCAAGTCCACGTCAGCATGCTTTGAAAAAGTCAAATATTACGGAAAGCTCACATGCAACGTGAAGAGACAAAGTGGAGTGATTCCCGCAAGAGATATGATTTATTTAAATCATCCTGACCCACCGTGAAGACTTTTATCCTTTTATATTCAAAAGATTCGGCGCTCACATGCAGAAGTCCTCACAACGGTCGGAAGATAAAATAAAATAATGGGAATCCAGCCTTGCAAACGTTCAGAAAGAATAAACAATGAAGTCTCCCTCCAACGGACGGATTTGTTCAAAAGATTTGCAACGGCTACAAGGAAGAAGCTCAGAGATCGTGATCTATATATATCTGAAGATTTGAAACTGAGCAACTACCGGTGCGAACATACATTCTAGCGATCAAATCAAACAAAGCAATCTCAAGCAATCAAATAGCATCGTGAAAAGAGCAGATCTAAAAGTTCATACTTAAGGAAGCTCTTAAGTTGGAGAAGACAAACACTCTTGTCAATAATCTTGAGTACGGGTACTTCTTGGTTGAAGTAAGAGATCGTAAAGGCATCCGAGGATCGAGGATCAAGAGGTGCAAGGCGATCAGTGTGTGTACAACGGCACGGATTTCCACCGGTTGGAAGTCATTGTAGTGTGTTGTGAATCACTGTAATATTTATCACTGGTTGAAAATTATAGTGAATTCATCTCCAACTGGTTTGGAGAAAAGTGGATTAGTAGAGGATTACCCCACCTCTGAGACCACTATAATTGCCTGTGTCATTTACTGTTTTACTGCATCATACCTTAACTGCTGCATACATTGTTAAGTGTTTCATTAATTTAATTTATATTCGTCATCAGCTGACTTCCGCACATATCCAAGAACAAACGACTCCAAGTCATTTGTTTAAACTATCAGCTGAAGAAACTCACTCTTCGTGAAAAAGAGTTCAAGAGTTTCAACAAGTCTATTTACCCCCCCCCCCCCCCTCTAGACTTGTTCCTGGACGACTTGTGACCTACAAGTGGTATCAGAGTGGTTGGTTCATTTTTTCTCACGAACCAGATCTATACTAGATATATATCTTATCTCTCACTTTATAATGGAACACATGCACTCTAGACTCCCTGTCTTTTCAGTTGACGAGTATGATCTCTGGAAGATAAGAATGCAGGCACACTTATCCTCAATTCATGACGACATGTGGTGCATCATTGAAGATGGTCCATTCATTTTTGAGAAGGACAACACAGCCGAGGAGATCGCAGCTGGGAGGCCCGAAAAGATTCCTAAGAAGAGAACGGAGCTGACCCCCGAAGAGAGAAAGCTGGCCAATCTTGACAACAGGGCCAGAGATGTGCTATACCAAACTCTTAACAAATCCACAATGGTCAAGATCAAAAACTGTAAGAATGCCAAAGAAATTTGGGACACATTAGCTCTAATGTGTGAAGGAACGGAGCTGATCAAGGAAAACAAGTTGTCAATAGCTATCCAAAAGTTTGACAACTTTAAAATGAAGAATGGAGAATCTATAGATCAAGTGGACACAAGGTTCACTGAAATTATCAATGAAATCAACTCCCTGGGCAAAACCTATGGCAACAGGGAAATGGCACTTAAGGTCCTCAGATCGCTCAATCCCGAATGGAGCATGAAGGCTGTAGCCATGAGAGAGTCCAAAGACCTGAATAAAATAAAAATTCAGGAGCTGTTCTCTGATCTAAAGGCTTATGAGTTCGAGCTTCCAAGCTCATCCTCAACTGAGCCTGCAGAGAAGGGAATCGCATTTGCAGCCGAGTCCCCTGCTAAGAGCTTATCTGATGTGAAACCTCCAAATCCACTAGATTTTGAGGAAGAAATGGCTTTCATAATGTAAAGGTTCAGCAACTTGAAAGAACTACTCCAAGTATAAGAAAAACTACAAGGAGAACCCCGAAGGAACCGAAATTTGGAAGCTGGAAAGTTGAATGCTACAACTGTCACAAAATAGGACACATCCAACTGGATTGTCCCGAGCTTAAGAAGGACGAAACCAAGAAGGAGGTGGGCGAAAGGAAGACAAGAAAAGCTCTCATCGGAGAAGACCAGGAGCATGTCGAATCAAGCGCGATTTCTTTTCGATGAAGACGAGGAGTATGATTGCACGATGGCAAACTTAGGCGATGAAGAGGTAACTTCTAAACCTACCGGTTCAAATAATAGCTCAGCCATGTCACAAGATATGGATTTACATGAATCGGTAAATCGATTATGCAAAGATTTTGAAACACTTAAATCGCACACCAAGTCAGACAAAGAGAAGACTCAAACCAAGATGAGAATAGGCATTGAAAAATGATTTCAAAACTCACCTAGATTTAAATAAGGTTGAGACAACTACGGTGACTTTAAAAACCGAGGCAAGTGTCAATACAATTTGAGATAGACCGCTAAATATTTTACTTAAAGAAAAATCACCGCACTTGCTCATGCCAAAGCCGAGTTTACTAAGGTGCACGGATAAATAAAACTCGGGCGCAGGAAATAACCTCCTGAAGGCTTCTTCAACTCGCGAATTGTGTACTTATAAAGGTCACTATATACCAAATCAGGCCTTGGATATGATTCTCACACTCCCTCTAGTTACGAAACCAAGTTTATCAAGGGAGAAACAATGGTCTCGATCACGAGCACTGTATAAACCGATATTCAAAAACAGTGCAATGCCCAAGTCAAACGTATAAGCTACAATCGAGTTACACTGCATACCACCTAGACAGCAACTAGGCAAAGGCCTGCAAAAGCAAAGAAATGCACAACATGCCCATTATTACCAACAACTCCCTAAAAATAGATTTCATAATGGGTGGGGCAGATGGAAACCTCAAGGTTATCCAAATTACCAAAATGAACAAGTGTGGAGACCACAAAGGTTTAATAAATGGTCTCAGCCTAGATTTAGAAATGGCCCACACTATCAAAATTTTGAGGAATATCCGGTATACAATCCAACCAGGAGATTTAGACCTCGACCACAGGCACCTTATAAGGGTTATAATAATAACAATAACAATTTCCATAATCCAAGGAGAAATCAATTCTCCAGGAAACCAACTAACCCCAAAGGACCCACACAAATTTGGGTACCTAAATCTCTGCTTGTTTAATTGCAGAAAAGGTGGAAGGACTACAACCACATCTCCTCAAGCTCAAATTTTGGAGGAGAAGAATGGTTTGTAGACTCTGGATGCTCAAGGCATATGACCGGGAACAAGAAGATGCTGACCAAATATATCAAAGAAAGAGGTCCCGATGTAACCTTTGGAGATAGCTCTAGAGGACAGACAAAAGGCTTTGGAGAGCTACACCGAGGAAACATTGTAATATCCAAAGTTCATTATGTCAAAGGACTCAAGTACAACCTCCTGAGCATCAGCCAGTTCTGTGACGAGAAGAATCTAGTAGTCTTCACCACCTTGAAGTGTATGGTGATAGACATCTTATCTGGAGAATTAAAGCTACAAGGTTTCCGAAGAAGAGATGTATACATGATTGATTGGAACACAGGAACACCTAACTCCTGTTTTCTATCCAAGACTGTAGATGAGAATGGATGGCTGTGGCACAAAAGACTATGTCACCTAAACTTTAAAGCCATCAACAAGATTAGCTCTCAGAAGCTGGTCAGAGGACTTCCAAATGAAGCATTCAAGAAGGAAGCACTCTGTGATGCATGTCAGAAGGGAAAGCAGACCAAGGAATCGTTCAAGCCAGTTCAGCCTACAACGCTCACAACAAGGATCTTAGATCTACTCCACATGGATCTATTTGGTCCTATCAAACCAAGGACTTTGAGCGGTAGAAAGCATGCACTTGTAATTGTAGATGATTATTCAAGGTACACTTGGATCATTTTTCTATACAAGAAAAGTGAAACCCTGACCAAGTTACCTGAGCTGCTGAGAAGGATCCAGAATGAGAAATCCCTCTCCATAATCAAGATCAGATCAGATAGAGGAGGAGAGTTTCTCAACAAGGCGATAACTGATTTCAGCGATCAGAATGGGATCCAGCATGAGCTCTCTGCAGCCAGGACGCCCCAGCAGAATGGTGTTGCTGAAAGAAGGAACAGAACCCTGAAGGAAGCAGCAAGGTCCATGATTGCAGAAGCGGACCTACCCAAGAGGTTCTGGGCTGAAGCTGTTAACACAGCCTGCCACACCCAGAACAGGAGTATGATAGTAGGGAGACATGGCAAAACTCCCTATGAGGTTTGGAATAATAGAACTCCTACTGTTGCTTACTTTCATGTTTTTGGTTGTAAGTGTTTCATCCACAACAACGGTAAAACACAGCTAAATGCCTTTGATGCTAAAACTGATGATGGTCTATTTATGGGATATTCCCAAAGAAGCAAGGCATATAGAGTTTTTAACAAAAGAACCTTAGTTCTGGAAGAAACACCCCATGTTGTTTTTGATGAATCTACCGTTGAGTACAGGAAACAACTTGAGCAAATTGAGAACAAGCTCAAGTCAGCAACCCTTGAAGAAGTCATTATACATGACACTGGAATGGTGGACTCACTGCAGATCGGCTGATGACCCAATGCGGTGATGAAGACCAACTCCGGATCGACAGGATCACCAAACCTATCTCGATCCGATTCTTTGCGAAGAAGACCCAAAGGCCGACAAAGACCCATCTGCGATTCGAGAACCAAGCTGCAGATGACAAGCGTAGCGATCCGATTCTGAGACGAGAACCCAGCAGATGAGATAACCACGAGCAATCAACAGGGGAACAAACCCGAAGAGAACGAGATCCCCAAATGGCTCAAGGATCATCCAATTCGGCAAATTATCGGAAAGTTGGTGATGGAGTCAAGACAAGACAGTCAACTCTACGGCGGGAATGGCGATGTTCTCATGTTTCATGTCGCAAATTGAACCCACGGCGAGAACAAGCCTTGGAAGATTATTCATGGATTAATGCCATGCAAGAGGAATTGGAGCAGATGGAAAGAAACAAAGTTTGGGAACTAACAGACAGACCTGATCACAAGAAAGTTATTGGCACCAAATGGGTGTATAAAAACAAGAGTGATGAAGACGGAACTGTTGTTAGGAATAAAGCCAGACTCGTAGCAAAAGGTTATGCACAGTGTGAGGGAATAGATTTTGATGAAACTTATGCACCTGTTGCAAGATTAGAAGCCATCAGACTATTCCTCGCATATGCTGCATTCAAGGACTTTGAAGTCTACCAGATGGATGTAAAAAGTGCGTTTCTAAACGGAATCCTAGAAGAAGAAGTCTATGTAGAGCAACCCCCAGGTTTTGTCAAAGGAGACAAAGTCTATAAGCTATTGAAGGCTCTGTATGGACTCAAGCAAGCACCGAGAGCATGGTATGAAACACTGTCTGTGTTTCTTGAGAAAAATGGATTTTGCAAAGGGAAAGTGGACAAGACCCTATTTAGAGTGGAGCACGAAGGCCACATATTAATAGTCCAGATTTATGTGGATGACATCATATTCGGGTCAACCAATCCAGAACTATGCGAGAAATTCTCCAATCTCATGCAAGGAGAATTTGAGATGAGTATGATGGGAAAGCTTAACTTCTTTCTTGGATTACAAGTTAAGCAGATGGAAAAAGGAATTTTCATCAACCAAGCAAAGTATACTAGAGATCTTATCAAGAGATATGGAATGGAATCAGCCAAACCCGCAAGAATTCCAATGAGCACAAGTACTCACCGGATGCGCAGGCGGGCATATCGGTGGACTCAACACACTACAGAGGACTCATCGGATCTCTTCTTAACCTAACTGCAAGAAGGCCAGACATATCAAATGACGATGGAGTTTGTGCAAGATTCAAGTCCAAGATGAAGCAATCAAACATAGATGCAGCCAATAGAATAAATAAGTACATAAAGTCTACAATTAATGTTGGTGTGGTACCCCAAGGATGACAACTTCGAGCTATCGGGATACTCGGATGCGGATTTCGCAGATGCAAAATCAATAGGAAGAGCACTAGTTGAACGTGTCAATTCCTATGAACCATACTGATATCATTGTTTAGCAATAAGCATGTTTCTAACTCTAACTCCACTACTGAGTCGAATACCTAGCTGCAGTAGTGTTGTGCATGATTCTATGGATCGGACAACGGTTAAGGGACTATAATATTATTGCCAACGAAGTTCCAATTTGGTGTGACAACAATAGTGCTATTGCAATAACCAACAATCCGGTTTTGCACTCAAGGACGAAGCACATTGACGTTAAGCACCATTTCATTCGAGACCATGTGCTTAACAAAAGGGTTAGAGTTGAAAGAGTCGGCCTGAGACTACCAAATAGCTGACATCTTCACCAAACCCCTGCCAGAAGAAAGATTCCTAGAGCTTAGCAGAGATCTTGGATTACTAGATTGGGAATCTAGTTCTGAAGCAAGTTAAAGGAAGGACGGATACTCAGAATCAGCCTAAGCTGATGCAGGCGAGAAGACGAAGGCCAGAAGAAGCAACTTAGGCATGCAGAATACCAAAGAGAAGTCAAACTCACCTGTTGCAGAGTGGTCAACAGTCAACGAAATCAGACCAGCTAAGTTCTCTAAACTGACCTCTATATTTTTTTAATTAATATCTGCCATATTTATAAATATTATTTTGGCTAAAATGGCATTTAAAATATACATTTTATAAGGCAAGTGGCAATTTTCATACACGCGTCACACGCCTATTTAATTAACCTCTACGATGGTCAATCAGAATCAACCGTCGAATTTTAAATAGGGCCACCGATTCAAATTTGAAATTCAAAAGAATATCAAAAGGCGTACCACCGTTCAAATATACAATAAACTAATACAAACGTCTTTTCATCTTCTTTATAAGGAAATAAAACCTTTCACTTTACTCTTTACGCTTACAAAAACCCTAGAATTTACAGAGCAAAAATACACACTAAAAATCCTAAAATCCTTTTTGCAGAAATGGCATCTTTTGAAGGCGTAAACTTGAAGGCGGTGAAGGACCAAGTCATCTTTTCCATGGTCGTCGACTTTGAAGGTTTATTAGAAGCAAATCTAGAGGACTTCGATATGCTCAATTTGATCCAGGCGATGAAGCTGAATGGAATCTACCCGTTTCTCGACATCAACCCGCAACATTTGTTCAAGGAAGATGTTGTTGAATTTTATCGTAATGCCTCTCTGATTCAGCATGGGATTAACAGCTCAGTCGGCGGAGTTCCAGTCACCATAGATCGAGAGAAGATTCGTTCTGTATTCGGGATGAAACATCGCGGTTTGGCGGTCGAAGCTCTTAAACAATCACCCGCCGAAACCTGGAAAACGATCAAAGTCGAGAATATCCCAGAGAAATTGAAGTTTACAGCAAAGAGGAATGAGTTGAAAAAGATTTATCGAGTTGCTCTAGACATCACCAACAAGATAGTCATGGGGATGGCAGGCAGCTATGACCAACTGTCATCTTCAAAATTTATGGTGTTGGGTGCGTTGATTCAAGAAGAAGAAGTCGATTGGGCGGACTATATTTTCAGGCAACTAGTGCGTGAAGTGAACAAAGTCGAGTGGCTTCAAGGTGAGAAGAAATTCAAAACTAAGTTAGCGTTCGGAACGCATCTTAGTTGGTTTTTGGAGAAAACCGGAGTGGCTAAGGGAAACATTGACCCTTTCCATCCAAACAAGAGGCTAGGTCACATGGACCATTACAAGAAGAAAGTTGGAGTCACTGGGAGAGCAGCCCAGTTGTTGAAAGATTTGCCGGACTCTACGTATTACCCAAGATACGATTTATCAGAGGAATCGGACCGACCTGCAGCTGAGATCGGAACTGCAGTCAAGTCCGGGAACGAGTCTGACGATACACCAATTGCCATCCGATTCAAGAGACGGGGACCAGCCCCAGAAGGACCCTCTAACCTGCAGTCATCACCTGAACCCTCTCCAAAGAGGCCAAGGAAGCTACAGTTCAGCGAGGGAGAGCAGTCTGAGCATCACGCCAGCCCATCAGTTCAGTCACCAATCCATCCAGACTTGCCTGCACCAGACACTAAAACTCGGATTGTACCTGTTATTACACCTCCAGTGTACATATCCGAAGAAGAGGAAGCAGGTCTTATTATCTCTATTCCTAAAGCAGATTACACTTTCAACCTATTAGAAAATAATACTTTTAATCTCTCTATTGAACAACTTCAGCTTGTCAAACCACAAGCAGAAAAACACTCTTTTGTAAATATTTTTAAAGAGTGGAAATCTCTCAAAACCATGTCTTTTACAAATCTTCAAACCTTTGTTGAAACTAGTGGTTGGGAATATCCCCAAGCCACTGAGGATGTTCTGACTGAATTTTGCAAAGAGTCAGATTTAGCTTTAATCCTCCAGGATAAATGGTTCATGTCACATTTTGAGACAAACATGGACCACTTTATCCATTCTATAATGCTCAGTATTTTTAATGGTGTTTTTGGAGAGGAGGGGGAGGAGGAAATAGAAAAGGAGATTAGGATTGAAGAAATTAATGGAGACAATGAAATTATTGATTTGGCTGAAGAAGATGAAGAAGAGAAAGAATCTGAAGAAAATATACCAGTTGAAAAACAGTCAGAGGAGATTGAGAAGACAGAAGAAGTGGCTGATGAAGGAGATGAAGATGAAGGAGAAGAAGTAGATCAGGAAGAAGATGAAGAAGATAAGGAGGATGAGGAAGATGAAGGAGAAAAGAAGGAGAAAGATGATGATAAAAATGATGATAATGATGATGATGATAACAATGATGATGGAGGTGAAGGAGGAGCAGAAAAAGAAAAACAAAAAGATGAGGAAAATGAAAAGGAAAAATCTGGAGAAGAAGAAGGGAAAGAGGAAGAGAGAGAAGGGGACAAGGAGCCAGAACAAGAGCCGGAGCCGGAGCCTACTCATGAAGCTGCAGATAGGATTGTTGTACCTGCCCGGTACACCAGCCTAGACGCAGAGCTGGCAGAAGACTCCAGGTCAGGGACCCCGGAGAAAACTCAATCTGACCTACCTGCTGCAGCCAGGAGCCTGCAGTCTAGTGGTTCTCTTGCAGAAGGTTCAGGAGAGCACTCTCCATCAGCTCAGTTATCACCTACCATGACTGAGCTGATCAAGCAAATTGTCAGAGACACTATTGGGGAGCTACTATCAACTCAGGTCACTCCTGACCTTCAGACCATAAATGCCAAGATTGACACTCTTCTTCAGAGAGAGATCCCTCAGCCTCCTCCCCCTACCAACAACATAATGCCTTTTGGCATGTCTGATTGGATGAGCCGCATGGAACAATGATTGTGACCCTTATTGATGCTGGCAAAAAGGGGGAAGAGAGGATTCAGGGGGAAGAGAGAGAAATCAGAAGTAAGAAGAAGCAGGATGTCCCTCAGATTGAAGGACCCTCCAGTCTAAAGAGAAAGGAAGCTGTAGATCGAGATGACCAGGCTGACCAGCCTGTAGGAAAAAGAAGAAGGCCCAGAAGCGGCTTTGAACCTACTCTAGAATGGGAAGGGATGGAGCTATGGTATGTTGAGGATTTCATCCCATTTGAAGCTCTTGAAATGTGGGGAGCTGCTAAGAAGAGGTTCATCAGAGACTATTATGTCTGGGAACTACTTCAAGATGACAAACTCTCCCCACAGGAAATCTTCATAAACTTCATGGAAGAAGTCCATCCGAATCTTTGGGCTGTTCTGAAGAAGCACGATAAAGAGCAAAATGCCTTTCCTATGATTCCCTTATTCAGAGCTGAAGAAGCACCAATCCGCATGGATGGTGAACTTGATGAGTTACAACTTCAAAAGGAAATCAAGCTAGTGTGTCTTGAGAACAGATTCAGATCTCAGCAAGAGCAGGATTTCGCAGCACTTGTGGTGAAAAGAAAATATGGCCTTGCTCCAGTCAAGGTAAGACCTATCGGAGCCAAACCATTCAAGCCTGCCAAGCAGCCTACTCGAAGAGGCAGAGGAAGAGACAGATGACCTTAGTTATTTTCTTCACTTGTAATTTTATTTTCTGTACTTAAAACATTCTTGTAAAATTTCAATGATAAGTCAGAAAATTTTATGAACAGTCTGTTGAATGACAATTTCCAGTTGTCTCAATATTATACTGATTTCAGTTTTGTCTCGCACTTAAGTGCAGACTTGGTCATTTGATTTCTTACTTAGTTTTGCCATCATCAAAATAGGGGGAATTTGTTAGGAATACTTGTTAGATTTTGATGATGTCATTAATTTAAAATCAAATGTTCATTACTTGGCAAAATGTAAGGAAGAACCAAATGAGTATCTTCCATAGGCCAAAATATGTTAAGTATAAAACTTTGCAAAATGTAAAGAAGAACCAAATGAGTGTCTTCTGTAGGCCAAAGTTAGTTAGGCTAAAAATCGGCTAAGTACTAAAGTACAGCCTAGTCCATCAGAGAAGCACAGCCGACTCCAGTCAGAGTAGCTCTGGTCAACTAAAATTATCAGAGAAGTTTGACCAGACTGCAGCCGAGGTACCTCAGGGAAGTCACCTGATCAGACAAGTCACATACAGTGAACAGCCGAGAAGACCTACCTGCAGAAGATGTAAGCTGCACATCATCCTACTCAACTACAGCCTAGTACTCCAAGTCCACGTCAGCATGCTTTGAAAAAGTCAAATATTACGGAAAGCTCACATGAAACGTGAAGAGACAAAGTGGAGTGATTCCCGCAAGAGATATGATTTATTTAAATCATCCTGACCCACCGTGAAGACTTTTATCCTTTTATATTCAAAAGATTCGGCGCTCACATGCAGAAGTCCTCACAACGGTCGGAAGATAAAATAAAATAATGGGAATCGAGCCTTGCAAACGTTCAGAAAGAATAAACAATGAAGTCTCCCTCCAACGGACGGATTTGTTCAAAAGATTTGCAACGGCTACAAGGAAGAAGCTCAGAGATCGTGATCTATATATATCCGAAGATTTGAAACTGAGCAACTACCGGTGCGAACATACATTCTAGCGATCAAAGCAAACAAAGCAATCTCAAGCAATCAAATAGCATCGTGAAAAGAGCAGATCTAAAAGTTCATACTTAAGGAAGCTCTTAAGTTGGAGAAGACAAACATTCTTGTCTATAATCTTGAGTACGGGGTACTTCACTGGTTGAAGTAAGAGACTGTAAAGGCATCCGAGGATCGAGGATCAAGAGGTGCAAGGCAGTCAAGTGTGTGTACAACGGCACGGATTTCCACTGGTTGGAAGCTGTTGTAGTGTGTTGTGAATCACTGTAATATTTATCATCAAGTTGAAAATTATAGTGAATTCATCTCCAACTGGTTTGGAGAAAAGTGGATTAGTAGAGGATTACCCCACCTCTGAGACCACTATAATTGCCTGTGTCATTTACTGTTTTACTGCATCATACCTTAACTGCTGCATACATTGTTAAGTGTTTCATTAAGTTAATTTATATTCGTCATCAGCTGACTTCCGCACATATCCAAGAACAAACGACTCCAAGTCATTTGTTTAAACTGTCAGCTGAAGAAACTCACTCTTCGTGAAAAAGAGTTCAAGAGTTTCAACAAGTCTATTCACCCCCCCCCCCTCTAGACTTGTTCCTAGACGACTTGTGACCTACACTAACTTGATAGGTTACGATTAACGATTGTAATTAGTTTTTACTGGTCCGATCATTATCAAAAGTTGTAAACTACCCAAGGCATCCAAAATCTAGTACAACTCATATAACAACACTGAGATGAATTCAAGATTCGATAAACTTACCTTACTTGACAAGAAATGAAGAATAACGACGAAGGATGTTGAAGAACGGAGGGACAATACCTTCAAAACCTTCTCCGGAGCTTGATCAATCCACTCTTCTACGATAATACATGGCTAGGAAGGCTCAAATTCGGGAGGATGATTTTTGGATGACAAGAAGTGTTCAATAGGCGGAGGAAATGAAAGAGGAAGTGTCATTATATAACATGAGGCCAGCATTACGTACGTAATGCCTAAATTTTTACGTACGTAAACATCGTTACGTACGTTACCGCCTATGGGCTAACGTACGTAAGTGTTTCTCAGGAGCTACTACCCGAAATGTCATGGTCCATTACGTACGTAATGCCTGGCTGAATTACGTACGTAATGATCAATTGACTAGTAGTCGTTGTCGCGACGAAAGTTGCCCTGACCACGCGGGATCGAGATTCTCATCCGAAGACTGCATTATGTACGTAAAGTTTAAGATTAACATACATAATGCTATAAAAATAGTGTACGTAGTACTGCTCGAGTAACGTACGTAATATTCATTCAATACACTAAGTTATAATATTACGTTTAATCCTTATAACACGACTTCCCTTTAGACTCATCCAGCAATTTCTCGGGGAACAAGACGTTGGCCACCATCATATTCGCACCGATAATTGCTCAACAACATCAAGGTAAGTCATCGACATATCATCAACATCAGGAAATCACATCACAAATGCAATTAAGTACTTTCAAGAATTTATAAGCCACAACACGGTCTAAACATAATACGTATAAAAGTAAAATCATCACGATGGGGTACCTTAATTAATTATTAAAACGAGGTACAATGTTTTAAACAGCATGGAATACTCATGGTATTACACTCGATCCATGCTTAACTATACTGATTTACCAATTTATTTGTAGGGACATGCACTACATACTGTCGCTCACATCTTGAACAAATGTCCTTCCAAATCTATTCCTAAAACACCACATAAGATGTAGAGAGCTATGAAACCGAGTCAATCATACTAAGATTAGGGGATGCCCCGTCTATGTAAACAACATTATGTGGAGAAACTAGAAGCTAGGTCTGTTAAAGGACGTCATAGGATACGATTCTGATTAAATGAGTTATCTGTTATATATGCCCGAAGATCACAGGATCGCCATTAATTTACAAGCATACTTCTTAGAAGACGATTTTATTCAGGAAGGTGGAGCAGGAAGAAATGTTTCTTTCGAAGAACATCCAGAAACTCCTGATGAGATTTTTGTGCAAGAAGAAAGAACTAAACCTTTTGAAACATAACCACTACCTCAGCGTAAGTCAAGTAGGATATCTCAACTCCCTGAGAGGTATGGCTACATGCATCTGGAGAAACTGGGTCTAAACCAGGTAGATGGTATCCAAGAGGATGATCTTACATCGTATGACCATGCTATGGTAGACGTGGACTCCGTGAAGTGTCGTGAGGCCATGGAAGCAACGAGAGACTGTAGACCAATTTAGTCTCGACTTTGGTAGATCGACTAGAGGGCATAGTGTCCATTGGGAATAAATGGATCTTCAAATGTAAGACTGATGGGGATGGCAACATGGAAGCCTACGAAGCTAGGCTTGTGCCTAAGGGTTATACCCAAAAGGAAGGAATCGATTATCAGGAAACCTTATCACCAGTTGCCATGATCAAGACTACTCACATGATGCTTGCCATATCCACCCACTATGATTATGAAATATGGCAGATGGATGTGAAGATAGCGTTCCTCAATGGATCGAAAAGAAAATCTATATGGAACTATTGGGTATTACGTGTATCTAATATAATAAATATGAGCAAGATGCAGTGGAAAAATTAATGAAAATACCCAGACGAGGATCTACATGCAGTAATTTAATTGATTTATAAAGAGTTCGTAGAATTACCTTAATTCAAAGAAAAAATCTGAACCCAGGCCAGAAGCTGATTAAATCCTCTTCCTCTTTTGGTGATCCACACACGAACAACTGGTACTTATGAATAGTCGGATTGCTAGATCCTTATGAATAATGTTGATCAACAGTACAACAAATAATTCCTTGCTGGAAGGATTTGTACTGTTGATCAAAATCAACTAAGGGAAGAAGGAGATGGCCGATACTATTCCCCGGACTGAGAATACAGTTCGTCCGATAGGAGAAGGGAAGGGGCCGATTTTGTTTGCACAATAACTAGGGTTGTGTAATTTTTCTTATGACAACTCCTTGTCCAAGACCCTTTACTTATGACTCTAGGATTTACTTAGTATAAATAAGGGGTCTTGGACAAGGAGTTGTCATAAGAAAAATTACACAACCCTAATTGTTGTGCAAACAAAATTGGCCCCTTTCCCTTCTCCTATAGGCCTAACTGTATTCTCAGTCCGGGGAACAGTCTCGACCATCTCCTTCTTCCCTTAGTTGATTTTGATCAATGGTACAAATCCTTCCAGCAGAGAATTATTTTTTGTACTGTTTATCAACATTATTCGTAAGGATCTAGCGATTCCGGTTTGTACCAGTTGTTCATGTGTGGATCACCGAAATAGGAAGAGGATTTAATCAGCTTCTGGTCAGGGTTCAGATCTGTTCTTATAATTAAGGTAATTCGACGAACTATTTATAAATCAATTAAATTACTGCATGTAGATCCTCGTCTGGGCTTTTTTCGTTAATTTTTCCGCTGTGTCTTGCTCATATTTATTTTAGATACACGTAAAACCCAACAGTGGTATCAGAGCAAGGTTGCAGTGATTTATTTATTTATGTAGAACATGTTTTATATGCTTTGAATATATAAAAATTATGTTCTTGATCATATTTATGAAATAGAAGATTTTATAAATATTTTTATGATTTAATTTGATTGAATCGAATTGTTAAAAATTAATTTTATGGATTGTTTTCCGCATAAACTGCTGTCCAGAACTGTTCTGGAACAGTACAGTAAAATGGGTCAGTTCGGACAGGTTCGGGTTGGGCCAGGACCGGCGGGCAGTGAGTAAATCGCAAAAATGAATCCCGCTGATGAAGGGATTCCATCCCACGCGGATCATACTCGATCCCTGGCCCAGACCATCTCGGCTGGAGCACCTTTTTGGGAATCTTGTTCGCTGATATAATATTATATTTTTCTTTCCCAATTGATATAATATTTTATTTATCTATTCAAAGATATAATATCTAATATTATATTTATCTTTTCCAGTTGATATAATTAAAAAAATAATATAGAATATCTTATAATATATATTACTCATTATTTAATTTATTTAATAAATATAATATCCAATATTATATCTATTAATTATTCTCGTTTGTCTATAATTGTCGTATGTGTGACCCAAAAGGCTTATATTATGTTGACAAATATTTAATATCTTATTAAATAATAAGTCATAAGCGGTCTCTAGCAAGACAATATGACTACCCAATTAATATAAGTTCTAGTCCATTAAACCATTTAACGTGTCAAATCTCTTTGTCGCGCGATATCATATTTGAACTATGTCATGGAAATTGTCATACTTATTATGTTCAAATGCTTTCTCGATCTTAAGTAGACTGATTGAATCAAATGACTCTTCATTTGAGCATGACCATGCATTTCCTTCAGTCCTACTTATCGAGGGGCCCAGCAGATATCTCTCTCACTAAAGAGATGGACAAATATCCTCACCTTGATTATTGATTGCCCTCTACATGACTCCCACTAATCTCGATCGCTAACCTTTATGATCACCATGTTTCAGATGACGTTGGATTACGTCAAAGCATAGCAGTTATCATGTTGGACTCTATGATAATCTCAGGTTCAAGGATTTATTCACATACTGTTATATTGAGATTCACTGATGAATTTTCCATGCAGTGATCTCAATGCGGGTCTGTCCAGTATTGGTTCTCCAACCAATACTCGTAAGATTGATCCATACCATAAGCGTAATCATCCGATGATTATCACTCAAACTTATACTAGTTTATTAATCAGTTGAGTCTCTACTGAACGTGATTGGACCATGGACATTTGAATAATCTTATTATTCGTGAATCAATATTATTTGATTATTATTAAAACATGCACACATTATAATAATCAACGAGAAATAAATGATATAAAATAACTTTATTTAAATGTGACAATTACAAATCTGGGCACATCGACTGTCCTAGTGCACTATTACTAACAATCTCCGACTTGCACAGGACCATTCATGCCTGACTTTTAGTCCTGTCGATCTAGCATGCTCAACATGCTTCCCTTGTGAGAGAGGCTTGGTAAGTGGATCTGCAACATTCTCTTCCGTTGGTACTTTGCATTTTATCTCCTCGTTTGACGATCTCTATGAATATGTGATATTTTCTGAGTATATGTTTGGAATTATAATGGGACGTAGGCACTTTAGCTTGTGCAATAGCATCATTATTGTCACAATAAAGCCTTATGGGACCCTGAATGGTCAGTACCACTCCTAGTTCGGTAATGAACTACTTGATCTGTACGGCTTCCTTAGCTGCATCCGATGCTGCCCAGGTGCTTAATTTCTGTTACAGAATCAGAAACCGTGCTTTGCTTGAACTCTTACAACTCACAGCACCTTCATTCAATACAAACACATAACTAGTTTGCGATTTAAAATCGTCTCAGTCGGTTTTGAAACTTGCATCGGCATAACCATTTACAGCCAGCTCGTTTCCCACCCCTCCACAAATTAGGAAATCATCCTTAGTTCTTCTTAAGTACTTTAGGATGGTTTTCACTGCTGTCCAATGACTTTCACCTAGACTTGATTGGTATCGACTTGTCATGCTAAGGGCCAACGATACATCTGGTTGAGTACAAATCATAGCATGCATGATCGATCCAATGGCTGAAGCATATGGAATCTTGATCATGCGGGCTTGCTCATCATGAGTCGAAGGACTCTGAGTCGTACTCAGATGAATGCCATGAGACATTGGCAAGAGTCCTCTCTTGGAGTCTTGCATATTGTACCTCTTCAATATTTTGTTAATGTAGGTACATCGACTCAGACCAATCATTCTCTTTGATCTATCTCTATAGATTTTTATCTCAAGAATATAATCAACTTCTCCTAAGTCTTTCATTGAGAAACAACTTCCCAACCAAGTCTTGACTGTCTGCAAGGTGGGTATGTCATTTCCAATGAGTAATATGTCATCTACATATAAGACTAAGAAAACAACTATGCTCCTACTAACCTTCTTGTAGACACATGGTTCATCTACATTTTGAATAAACCCAAACTCTTTGACAGTTTCATCAAAAAGAAGATTCCAGCTCCGCGAAGCCTACTTCAACCCATAAACGGATCTTTGAAGCTTGCAAACCTTTTTAGAATTTTATAGATTAACAAAATCCTCTAGTTGTGTCATGTACACATCTTCAAGTAAGTTTCCATTAAGGAACACTGTTTTGACATCCATTTGCCATATTCCATAATCATAATATGTGGAAATGGCAAATAAAATTCTAATTGTTAACAGCCTGCCCGGAGGATACCTTGCCAAGTACGACTGAAACGAATCCTAGAGAGAGTGTCAATGCCATTAGTTTGAGAAGTGGGAAAGAATTGTGTGAGCTGCCCAGGCAGAACAAAAAGAGAAGTGAGGATGAGGAGAAGAATAATTCAGCAACTGAGGAATCACAAATGTCTAGACCCTCGATACTGTTTCTGGATAATCCGAAGGCATATGTGCCACCCGTCCCGTTTCCGCAGTGATTACAACAGAAAAAGGTAGACAAGCAATTCTCTAAGTTTCTCGACGTCTTCAAGAAACTGCATATCAACGTTCTATTTGCCGACGCCTTGGAACAAATGCCGAGCTATGTCAAGTTCATGAAGGAAATCATATCGAACAAAAGAAAGCTCGAGGAGTATGAGATAGTCGCATTGACGGAGGAGTGCAGCACTATTCTACAGAAAAAGCTTCCGCCAAAATTGAAGGATCCGGGAAGCTTCAATATACCGTGCACCATAGGAAACCTCTCTTTTGATAAGGCATTGTGCGATCTAGGGGCCAACATTAATCTGATGCCACTTTCTATATTTAAGAAGCTAAACATTGGGGAAGCAAATTGTAAGTGTAGATACCTTTGCAAAGGATATACAGATTGAAAGTAGTGTAGATACCTTTGCAAAGGATACCTTTGCAAAGGATACCATTGGGGAAGTGTAGATACCTTTGCAAAGGATACCGTGTCCAAGTAGTGTCAAGAAGAGTTCGCAGATTGAAAGTGTAGATACCTTTGCAAAGGATACACACCGGAAGAATTATCGGTCGAAAAAGTCAGAATCCGTTTCAGCTGCCCCGGCGCCTAATAAGAATGAAGAGCAAGTCGCATATATTAGGCATTTGAATATGTCGTCTTCAACATCCGTTCATCCACAATCGGAAAATTCTCCTTTTGTCCTAAGTTCGCCCGTGAAGTTGAAAATTAAGCCGGATGTCAAACGGGCGCCAAATCATGTGAAAAATGGGTGCTTCGGAAAATTGTTTTTGTTAAAATATTTTTGCAAAGAACATTGGGTGCCCAAACCGAAAATCGAATTATTAAAGACCAATGGTCAAAAATTTGAAACACATTTTAACGGTTCGATGGACGGGGTGGAGTTCAAATGGTCTTTGCGAAAAGTGAATTGATCTTCAAAAAGTCTGGCTGAAGACTATAAACTTAGCGCTTCTCGGGAGGCAACCCGAGTATTAGTTGTAGATTTTTGCGTTTCAGTATTTTCTTGCATTTTTTTTATCTTTATTTTTCGTCATTTTAGCTTGGATATGCTTGTCTCTCATGCTCTTGACGTTTTTTTGTTGAAAATTTTATGCAGAAATCACCCCAGGGAAGAATTCATGCCTGAGCCGCGGCACAAGGATAGAAAAAAGGGGGCAAACCAAACTGTACTCTGAGTCGCAACACCCGTATGCTGAGCCGCGGCACATCAGATCCCTGAGCCGCGGCACGTTGCTGCTGAGCCGCGGCATGCCAATTACCAAAAATCTGCCCTGGAGGGTGTACTCTATGCCGCGGCACAGACCAAATGAGCCGCGGCACACTAACATTCTGAGCCGCGGCACCCGTATGCTGAGCCGCGGCACATGGCGATGGAACAAAGAAGCCCAGGCGGACTGTCTGGGCCGCGGCTCACTTAAGTTGTGCCGTGGCCCCCGTTCGGAAGTTAGACATTTAGGTACCTTTATAACATGAATTCGGCCGACCCCAGGTATACTTCCTCCTTTTCTTTGCACAGCGATCGGCCGATACCCGTCTCCCCTTTTTCTTCTTGCATCCCTCAAATCTAATAAGGTAATTCTCAATCCTTTGTATAAATTTCTTCAAGAATTGCGAAATGAGATGTTGTTCTTCATTCAATATCGATTATGTTGTTGTTTTTCAAAGTTCTATCAAAAATTGAGATGGGAATATAAAGTTTCGATTGATTATTGATGATTATTTTTCGATTACGAATGAATTGATTACGTTTGTCATGATGATCGATGTGAGGTTGTTATTTGTGGGGATTGAATAAAGCTATTACAATGATTGTTCTTCATTTGAATTCATGCTTTCAAGGTGTTTGATGAAATGCTTGAATGAAAAATTCTTACTTGTTAAGTCAATGTTTTGAAACTATGTGCAACGAATTCGTTTCTGGATTTACAGCAACCCCAACCCTTACATCAATGTTAAACGTGAAAATCTCAATTTTATTTTTCTCTCACGGCGGTGCTAGCTCGTTAAAGTCTTGATTCACGTTTTGCATATCCTTAGCCGAGAAGTGTTGTTCTCCTTATTGCGTAAGTAAGTAAACTCCGGTGTTTATCTTTTCAGGAATCGTTATGGCTAGAAAGAGAAAGGTTAGCACAAGGGCCAGGACTCAATCGTCCCCCACACGAGGGGAAACTTCACAGAGCCGAGCTGAGTTGAAGGCGCACCAATTCTCCGACCCGTAGATCCATAAAATCTTCAATGAAAAAATTTGTCCTCGACCCTTGATACCGGAGAGGGGATTCACCCCAGCCCCCCAGGACGGGGAGCTTCTGACGATGATAGACGAGATGGGGTGGGCCCGTTTTG
Organism: Orobanche coerulescens; assembly: GCA_033398695.1. Classification (NCBI taxonomy): domain Eukaryota; kingdom Viridiplantae; phylum Streptophyta; class Magnoliopsida; order Lamiales; family Orobanchaceae; genus Orobanche; species Orobanche coerulescens. Next base: position 77,897,020 of record CM065818.1, on the reverse strand, counting down.
TTGCACCTCCCGAGCCGGCGGTGATCTCCATTGTAGAGGAGTTTTATGCTAGCGCTCTGCTGAAGCACATTCGGGCGGAGCAGATGATACCGCAGTCGGATACTCAGACTCAGGTCGTTGTCCGGGGCATTACTGTAGATTTATCTGTGGCCGCCATTCGGAGATTATTCGAGCTGCCTGTGGTTGACGATACGGCATATACGCGATCTATGAGTGGCCTCACGAGGGAGGCCCTGCTCGAAACACTCACACATCCCGGCTCCGTCTGGGAGATGCGCGCCCCGGGTTCGTCGGCCTTTTACTTTAAGATCTCGCGCCTTAGTCGGCTCGGGCGAGCCTAGTTGTACTTCATCTGCGCACGTATTGATCCTACCTCTCAGATCCGCTCCGTTTTACTCTCTCGTGCCCGTACATTATATGCTATCACTTCCGGGGTCAGATTCGATGTGGCCTCTCTTGTGGTCCGATCTATCTTCCAGTGTATTCAGGGAGGGGCCAAGACGGGGCTGAAGCACCCCTCGCTCATCTGCGCTCTATGCCGGCAGTCGGGGATGACGTGGTCGGATGACGAGCCGATGTTAGCCCCCAGGGTCCGATTGATCATCGCATCATTTCGCACTTCGACCTGTGGGGAGGAGCACCGGCACACGCTCGGGGGCGAGGATTTCGACTTGATGAGGCATACGAGCAGTCCATCGAGCCTCTTCTTCTGACCCAGGGGCAGATGGAGTCCAGCCCGCCACCCGACAGAGAGCACTTGCAGGCGATGTTCGACGGGTTGAGATAGGAGATGAGGAGAAAGAGAGAGAGGAGATGAGGAGAGAGAGAGAGAGTCTTCTGGCTGCCCTGAGAGAGGAGAGGCGGACGGAGAGAGAGAGCATCATCGCTGCCATCCGAGATGAGATGAGAGAGCTAGCCCGCCGGGCCAACCGACGTGAGACGAGGCGCCTGGCAGCGAGAGATGCTTACCACCAGGAGAACCTTGCTGCATGGATGGACCACATTATGCACCCGGACGGGCCATTCATTCCACCCGTTCGCCCAGCCATGCCACCCTCCTCGCCAGACGACGCCGGCACCAGTTCGTGAGCAGACTGTGGGGGAGTACTTGACCTTTTTCTTTTATTGCATATTATTCTTTTTGTCCATTGAGGTCAATGTACATCCTAACTTTGGGGGGGGGGGGTTACTTTCTGTTGCTATTATTATTGCTGTACTTATTCGTTTGCACTTTCATTATCATTTTGTTCTTAGCCTTACTTGTCGTGATATTATTTGCAGTCGTGAATTTTTCGTGCTTCTTTTTGTGTAAAACTGATATTACGATACTGATTCCTCTCTGAAGAAACGGTTGAGTTTTAGTTGAGTTTTAGTCAGCGATATCTGTTTCTGTTGAGTATTCATCTAGGTCCGAAATTTTTTGTTTTTGTAGAAATCTTAACGGATAAGAGAAGAGACATACGTGTTTTCAAATCGCCGTCTATACGTTTGGTTACACTTTTCGTGTAGCTAGTCGTCCAGTAACATAAGTCGTGTTGGCACTTTCTTTGAGTTTAGAGTCGGACAGTTTTTCTCAAAAAATCGTGATATTATTTGTTCTATGACGGGAACTCTAGTAACTGGGGGTATTCACGTGACCCGTTGTTTATTCTAGTGTAAAACGACAACCCGGATTAGAATAGTGGTTTAGAGATTTCGCATGTGCCGATGATGGGGAGCCTAGCAACCGGGGGTATTCACGTGACCCGTTGTTTAATCTCGCGTAAAACAGCGACCTTGAATCGGACATGCGGGAATCGCTATTCGAGTTGTTTCTCCGCTGTGGAGGGGAACTTAGTAACTAGAAGCATCCATGCGCCCCATGAGTGTCTTTTACGTCAAACGGTTTCCCAATACATGAGAATGGAATTCCACCCTAGGATTATCCCGATGAAACATCCCGAGATCCGAACCTAGTGGTCAACTCGAATCAATTTATTGATCATATATATAAGAGAATACTATCCGAGGGTTATATTTGATGATGAAACTCTTGAAATTTTGGCCACTAGACTGTGGGACTGGGCGAGTTAGCTTGTTTATTTTTAACCCTTCCTATTGACGGTCGGTCAAATTCACGTTTGTTAATCTTTGAGCTAGATTTTCTTCATGCACGATTGATTAGGACTGAAATTGTTTACTTCGTGGAATCAGTGTCCTGGATGTGACTCACTATTACGATACTTGTACTATTCTTTGAGATTTTCAGGGTATTATTGATTAGGTTGAGCACTATGAAATTGCACGATTATTCACGATTATTCGTTTATTTGTAATCAATTCTTTTTGCTTGAGGACAAGCAAAGGCTCAAGTTTGGGGGTATTTGTTAGGCGTATTTTTATATGCTTATTTATCATTATTTTATATTTTTTTCATAATTAAATCTGCATAAATGAGCTTGTAGTGCCCTATTCTTTTATGTTTTGCAGGAAATTGGAGTCCGGAAGCTCGAACGATGAAAAACGGGCGAAAACGGCTACTTTTGGCCTGTGGCCGCGGCACAAGGCAAGCGGGCCGCGGCACACGCAGGTGACCAGCGAGCCCCGAGTGAACTGTACCCTGAGCCGCGGCACAAGTATAGTGAGCCGCTGTAATATCCGCAATTTTCGATTTTCGGTAAATTTCTTTTTTCGATCGGAGTCCGTTTTGACGGCGCGCCCATGACCGTTTCATCATTCTGAGAATGATTAATTCTACACTTTTTGACATCCGAGTTCGTTTCGGTGTTGTTTTGTTGAGTTCCGTGCTTTTTAGCAATTTTTCCGCGCTTGAGTTCGATTCTTGCGAATCTCGTTCGAAACTGCTGTTTCGAGTTTCCCGTAAGTCCGTTTAACTTTGTTAGACGTGTTGTGAACTTCGGTTTGGTTATTCGATCACGTATCGTGATTTCCGGGCGTTTTGGGCCATTTTGTAATTTCTTGAAAGTTACGGGTATCCGTATCTGTAATTGTTGTCTCGACCCGTTTCTTGGTCGCGTATGACTAATTATGGTATTACGTTTTCATTTCGAGTCGTTTATGTCGTCCGTGAACTTTTCGTCGTGTTCGTTCCGTGCGTTTTCGGTAATCGGGTCGTCGAGCCCTGACGGTTGCGGGACTGGCCGGACGATTGCGGGCACCGGCCGGACGGGTGCGGCAGGAACCGGCGTAGCGCACGCTACGGCCGGAAGGCTGCGCGCGCTAACCGGCGGGTGTAGCGCACGCTGCCGGGTGGCCTAGCGTACGCTATCGCTCGGGCACAAGCGATGGGTTTCGAGGTTCTCGACTCGGCCAGATCGGCAGTAGCGCACGCTACGCCGAGCGTAGCGCTAGCGCTGGCGGCGTAGCGCACGCGCGGCCGACTAGCCTACGTTACGGCCGGGCGATTCGATCCGGTGGCTCTTTGGGCCAGTCGGCTAGCGCGCGCAGGCTTCCGGCCGTAGCGCACGCTAGCGGGAGTCGGGTCGACAGGTTTGGTCGGCAGGGTTGGTCGGTGATGCCGGGTCGTGTGGGCCCTGGCCGAGGGTACTCGGCCGATACCGGCCGATAGCGCACGCTAGTCCGGGAAGGCTAGCGCAAGCTAGGCTGGCCCAGTATAAATGTGGCTGAGCAGTCACATTTCATTTCGTTTTTCACCTCCTTCCTTCCCCGTCCGCGAATGGCGATTCATGGGTGACGAAGCCATGTTGTTTAACAACAAATCCATGAAGTCCATGAGTTCATAACATCAATCGATCGTCCGTTATCAACCTTTGATCCAGCGAATCAAGGTAATCTTCCTTAGAACCCTAATTTCGTGAATTTGGGGATTTTTGCATTTTCGTCCGATTCGTTCCGTGTTGTTGATTAATTCATGATGGGTATGATTAATCTTGATAGTATTCTTGTGTTTAACATCATTTAATCCATTGTTATTCGTCGAATCGAAGTATATTTCTTGATTTCCTTCGAATTGACTTTTCGGGGGATTTGTCCCCGATCTCGTTTTTCATCCGTTTTCGATGGATCGATTATGGTTAAATGATGTTGTTAAACATATTCTATGGATTGTATATCCATATTTCAACATGGAATTCCGTTTTCGCGATTTGTGGAGCGAATCGTGTTCTTGGCCGTTTTGGGGGAAATCCGTGAACTTTCGTCATTCGTTCTTTGAATTCAACGGCTTTGAGTCGTGTTATGGAATTCATTTCATTGTTATTATTTGTCCTTCGTAGTTTGTGAACGTGAGTTGGCGTTCGGTGGAGTCGGCGGGTTCGTAGTCGGTTCGGGCCAACCTACTTCGGTCGATTCTCCGCGTTGTTCTTATTCGAGGCAAGTACCTTGCCCATACTTTTCTCGTTTTATGGATATGATGATCGGTGGTCGTCTTGATGTGTTTGTTTGGTTATTTGAAATGAAGTTTCAAAGGATTTCGGTTTGGCCTCGTTAAAGGCTTTCTTTCAAGACGAGTGTGATTTGTGAACGGTGTTTTGAGAATTGATTATGATTTGGTTATTTTGAACATTGAAGGATTTTATGATGATACTCCTATTGTTTATGTTATGGAATCGTGTATTCCGTATTTAATCTTGTTATTGTATTTTTGAAAAGTTTGATAATGGTGTCGAGTTAATGGCCATCTCTAGTGAGTATTCTTAATGAACTTACATTCTTAGCATGTTAGTATTGCATGAGTAACGTGTGTGTGTGTATGCTCACTGCGGGTTAGATCCGACGGGGTCTCGGTAGGGTTCCACGAAGCTGTGGGACCGCGAGCTTGCTTTTAACCACTGTGGGTTAGATCCGACGGGGTCTCGGCAGGGATCCACGAAGCTGTGGGTCCGCGGTTAATTGTGGTGCATTTTACAATGTGATTTGGATTATTGGCATTTCCGGAAATGAGTGCTTTCGAACGGTTTTCATGATTGCATGCATTGACTAAGTGTGTAAGAGGTAAGTGTTCGTTTGGCTTACTTGGCTAGGATGGCACTGGAGTATTTTGTTGTTTGTTTTAAATCCTTTATTTGTGGATTTTGATGTTGGGAAACGAACCTTGTGGTCGTTCTTGTGTATTGTGAGTTGATGAGATTTGGGGCTAAAATCCCAATGGTTTTGTAAAACTTATTTTACCGGTTTGGGGCTAAAATCCCAACGGGTTGGTAAATGTCATTTTTCGGAAAGTAAACCTTTGGGGCGGTAACCCCTTTTGTCTTTTGGATTTTGAAAAGTAGGATTTTATAATCCTAAACTGTTTTCTATTAAAACTCTCGATGGCATTCTAAACCGTTTTATAAATTACTTCCATTGATTTACGATATTTCGATTTTGAAATGTTTTCTCAAACCCTTGCCTCGGGAAGTGCTTTTCGTTTCGTTTGGATCTTTGAAGATCCTCGGTTATTGTTATTCGTGGAATGTGAATTGTATGGCTCGTATTTGCACTTTGTTCTTGCACTAGCAAAAGAGTGGAGTTTTGCTAACCCCCGAGTATTCGGGGGGTGGATGTCTGTTTTTACATTCAGGTTTTGGAGCATAACACAGGGTCGGCACGAAGGATGATGAAAGATGATCGATACTAATCACATGAGGAACCGTACATCGTGTGTTGGTTCAGTTGTACTTTATTTTCCGCTGCTATATTGTTCCCGTTGTACGGGTGTGGATGTATTTTGTCCCCTGCGTGGGCATGAGTTGTATTTGAGTTGTATGTATTTGTGGAAAGACCAAATCGGTCTCTTGAGTCGATGTAGCCTTGAAGGCATTGTCGAGATGTTAAATGTTGTTACCACTGGTAGATCCTCGAGGAGAGGGTCTACGGCGTGTAATATCCTGAGTGGATTGGGGTGTTACATAAATGGTATCGAGCTTAGGTTGAGGAAAACCTAGGTCAGCCGGGTCAAGTCGTGTTGTTTGAGTCTTGTTTCGTCGGATTTTATCTGCGAGTCGTGTCGCGACGCGTCGTTTGAGTTTGTTGGTCGTGATTAGTATCGTGGGGCGATCATCATCTTCGTGCGGCCTGTGGAAGTAAGTCTCCCTTCTTTGTGTTGTGCCTCGTGTGACACGAGCTATTTTTTTTATGATTATTTGTTAAGTGGTGGAATCCTTATGTGGATTTTGATTTCACGATATGTATTTAGTCGACTCTCGTATTTGATTCATACGAGGAGTGTCGTCACTTGTGATGTCTTTTTATTGTTGTTTTTATCCGTTGCTGATGATTTTCGAATCGATTTGCACGTTTTACAAGTTTTGTTGTGGAAGCTTTGTGCTTATACGCGTTCGACTTGTTCACTAGTCAGTGCGGGAGAGTATTTTATCAGTGGTATTGTTCTGAATGTGGTATTTTATCGTTTATTTCCGTTTAAAGACATATATTGTCTTCATTTTAAACGTTTTGGTGCGTGTGCTAGGAGTTGTTTTAGTGAACATCGATATGTGTGAGTTTTGGGCATTCTGGCCTATTGAATTTTTGAAAACATTGAGTATCTTAGAAAAACAAATTTCAAGACATACTTTTCAAATGAGTTATTTTCTTGTGGTACATCCTAGATGCCACAATATATTTCAAAATTTTTCTACCTCGAGGACCAAAATGTTTTGAGATATTTTCAACACTTTTATTTAGACCCGAGGGTCGAATATTCTGAAAGTTTTCACTAAGAGAAAGTGTCCTCATTTTTATCAAATGCGAAATGGTTTTCCCAAAGTCTCGATAACGACGTTTCACGTTTGTACTATTTGAAAGGTGATACTCAAGATCAACCAGTATTCTTCAAATTATTTTCAAAATGAGGTTTTCATTTTTTTTAAAACCTATCCATTCCCGTTTGAGGGCTGGGTATGTATGTGTGACGTTCGCGTTGTTATTTTGATACTTTCTCCCGAGTATGATCGAATTGGCGGTGTGAGCATTGAGTCGCTTTCCACACATTGGTTGTGCTAGCCCCCTGTGAGAGGCGGAATGTTGGTATTGAATGTTGTCGCCTCGTGGCGATTTCTGCGTTGTCGAGGAGGTGCGAGCTGTTAGAGCTTGGTATGGTATGACCGTGTGCATCGGTGATCGTTCCGTTATGTGTCGGTTGTTTAATGTCTTGTTACCTTGCCCCCGTTTTTGTGAATTTCGTGGACGAGGTCGGAGGTAATGCCCGTATTATTTTGACTCCTGTATTTTCTCTTTCTCCAGTCTATCGATTCGCTCATGTTCGTTGGCACTTTATGAACTTGTTCTGTATTTCGATTTCATCGTCCGAACGAACTGTGATCTTGTCTTGAGTTGATCTGGTTATCGGTGTGACTTTTTCGGGTTCAGTTCGATTCTTGTGAACCTTGTTCGGGAGTGACATCATCTGGTTCTATTAGTTCTTTTATTCGAAGTGGATCGGATTTGGAACTCTTATGTTTTCGACTCTGTCGACTCATTTACGTTTGTTGACATTTCTGAGCTTGTCCTGCCCCTTGTTTTTGTTTATCGAACAAGTGTGGTATCATTTCGGAATAACTCGTTTGTCGTTGTGACTTTTTAATTGCTATTCCCTTTCCTGTGGATCTTATGTGAATGCACATCCTGTTGTTTTCACCGGATCATATATTGTCTCGAGTCGAGATGTGAACCTTGGAGTTGTTGTTTGAATTTTATTATCCTTCGTGTTTCGGACATGATTGTTCGATTTTTGTTGTCTCGATCGTTTGTTTGTTCGGTTTTTGTTCTCGTTTCGTGATTGTTGAACGTTCAGGCTCCTTTGTAATTCCCTTAAGTTCGGGAAATTAGTCTCGTTTTCGATCTTCAAACCCTTAGGCGGTGGAATTCCGTATTTGTTCAGCGTTTGGCTCGCGTTTTGATCAATGTACCGTTAGGTTGGTCAATCGTATCGATTTTCATTCGTTGTGTTTTGTGATTGTCGGATAATTGACTTGGCTATATTATCCGTTTGATGACGCTTGTCGTTTGTTGGTTTTATTATATCCCTAACGGCGACGTCGTGTTGGTCGCCGTAGGAGCGTGTTTACACGCCGTATATTCCTTCGCGTTGTTTGTAACATTTCGCCGTTGGGCGTTAGTTGCGCATTCTTGTGTATCTCGTTGAGTTTTTCCTGGCGGAATATTTCTTCTCCCTACTTGTTTTAAGTTTCGGGACGAAACTTCTTTTAAGGAGGGTAGAATGTAATATCCGCAATTTTCGATTTTCGGTAAATTTCTTTTTTCGATCGGAGTCCGTTTTGACGGATCGCCCATGACCGTTTCGTCATTCTGAGAATGATTAATTCTACACTTTTTGACATCCGAGTTCGTTTCGGTGTCGTTTTGTTGAGTTCCGTGCTTTTTAGCAATTTTTCCGCGCTTGAGTTCGATTCTTGCGAATCTCGTTCAAAACTGCTGTTTCGAGTTTCCCGTAAGTCCGTTTAACTTTGTTAGACGTGTTGTGAACTTCGGTTTGGTTATTCGATCACGTATCGTGATTTCCGGGCGTTTTGGGCCATTTTGTAATTTCTTGAAAGTTACGGGTATCCGTATCTGTAATTGTTGTCTCGACCCGTTTCTTGGTCGCGTATGACTAATTATGGTATTACGTTTTCATTTCGAGTCGTTTATGTCGTCCGTGAACTTTTCGTCGTGTTCGTTCCGTGCGTTTTCGAATCGGTCGCCGAGCCTGACGGCCATGGATCGCCGGACAGTGGCGGGATCGGCCGGACGATTGCGGTCACCGGCCGGACGGGTGCGGCAGAACCGGCGTAGCGCACGCTCTGGCCGGAAGGCTGCGCGCGCTAACCGGCGGGTGTAGCGCACGCTGCCGGGTGGCCTAGCGTACGCTATCGGGCCTGGGCAGTGGGGTTTCTGAGGTTCTGGACTCGGTCAGGATCGGCAGGTAGCGCACTCTACGCCGAGCGTAGCGCGCGCTAGTCGGCAGGCGTAGCGCACGCTGCCGGCCGACTAGCGTACGTTACCTGGCCGGACAGTTCAGTCCAGTGGCTATTGGACAGGTCGGCTAGCGCGCGCAGGCTTCCGGCCGTAGCGCACGCTAGCGGGAGTCGGGTCGACAGGTTTGGTCGGCAGGGTTGGTCGGTGATGCCGGGTCGTGTGGGCCCTGGCCGAGGGTACTCGGCCGATACCGGCCGATAGCGCACGCTAGTCCGGGAAGGCTAGCGCACGCTAGGCTGGCCCAGTATAAATGTGGCTGAGCAGTCACCTTTCATTTCGTTTTTCACTTCCTTCCTTCCCCGTCCGCGAATGGCGATTCATGGGTGACGAAGCCATGTTGTTTAACAACAAATCCATGAAGTCCATGAGTTCATAACATCAATCGATCGTCCGTTATCAACCTTTGATCCAGCGAATCAAGGTAATCTTCCTTAGAACCCTAATTTCGTGAATTTGGGGATTTTTGCATTTTCGTCCGATTCGTTCCGTGTTGTTGATTAATTCATGATGGGTATGATTAATCTTGATAGTATTCTTGTGTTTAACATCATTTAATCCATTGTTATTCGTCGAATCGAAGTATATTTCTTGATTTCCTTCGAATTGACTTTTCGGGGGATTTGTCCCCGATCTCGTTTTTCATCCCTTTTCGATGGATCGATTATGGTTAAATGATGTTGTTAAACATATTCTATGGATTGTATATCCATATTTCAACTTGGAATTCCGTTTTCGCGATTTGACGGAATGAATCGTGTTCTTGGCCGTTTTGGGGGAAATCCGTGAACTTTCGTCATTCGTTCTTTGAATTCAACGGCTTTGAGTCGTGTTATGGAATTCATTTCATTGTTATTATTTGTCCTTCGTAGTTTGTGAACGTGAGTTGGCGTTCGGTGGAGTCGGCGGGTTCGTAGTCGGTTCGGGCCAACCTACTTCGGTCGATTCTCCGCGTTGTTCTTATTCGAGGCAAGTACCTTGCCCATACTTTTCTCGTTTTATGGATATGATGATCGGTGGTCGTCTTGATGTGTTTGTTTGGTTATTTGAAATGAAGTTTCAAAGGATTTCGGTTTGGCCTCGTTAAAGGCTTTCTTTCAAAACGAGTGTGATTTGTGAACGGTGTTTTGAGAATTGATTATGATTTGGTTATTTTGAACGTTGAAGGATTTTATGATGATACTCCTATTGTTTATGTTATGGAATCGTGTATTCCGTATTTAATCTTGTTATTGTATTTTTGAAAAGTTTGATAATGGTGTCGAGTTAATGGCCATCTCTAGTGAGTATTCTTAATGAACTTACATTCTTAGCATGTTAGTATTGCATGAGTAACGTGTGTGTGTGTGTATGCTCACTGCGGGTTAGATCCGACGGGGTCTCGGTAGGGTTCCACGAAGCTGTGGGACCGCGAGCTTGCTTTTAACCACTGTGGGTTAGATCCGACGGGGTCTCGGCAGGGATCCACGAAGCTGTGGGTCCGCGGTTAATTGTGGTGCATTTTACAATGTGATTTGGATTATTGGCATTTCCGGAAATGAGTGCTTTCGAACGGTTTTCATGATTGCATGCATTGACTAAGTGTGTAAGGGGTAAGTGTTCGTTTGGCTTACTTGGCTAGGATGGCACTGGAGTATTTTGTTGTTTGTTTTAAATCCTTTATTTGTGGATTTTGATGTTGGGAAACGAACCTTGTGGTCGTTCTTGTGTATTGTGAGTTGATGAGATTTGGGGCTAAAATCCCAATGGTTTTGTAAAACTTATTTTACCGGTTTGGGGCTAAAATCCCAACGGGTTGGTAAATGTCATTTTTCGGAAAGTAAACCTTTGGGGCGGTGACCCCTTTTGTCTTTTGGATTTTGAAAAGTAGGATTTGATAATCCTAAACTGTTTTCTATTAAAACTCTCGATGGCATTCTAAACCGTTTTATAAATTACTTCCATTGATTTACGATATTTCGATTTTGAAATGTTTTCTCAAACACTTGCCTCGGGAAGTGCTTTTCGTTTCGTTTGGATCTTTGAGGATCCTCGGTTATTGTTATTCGTGGAATGTGAATTGTATGGCTCGTATTTGCACTTTGTTTTTGCACTAGCAAAACAGTGGAGTTTTGCTAACCCCCGAGTATTCGGGGGGTGGATGTCTGTTTTTGCATTCAGGTTTTGGAGCATAACACAGGGTCGGCACGAAGGATGATGAAAGATGATCGATACTAATCACATGAGGAACCGTACATCGTGTGTTGGTTCAGTTGTACTTTATTTTCCGCTGCTATATTGTTCCCGTTGTACGGGTGTGGATGTATTTTGTCCCCTGCGTGGGCATGAGTTGTATTTGAGTTGTATGTATTTGTGGAAAGACCAAATCGGTCTACTGAGTCAGTGTAGCCTTGAAGGCATTGTCGAGATGTTAAATGTTGTTACCAGCCTGGTAGATCCTCGAGGAGAGGGTCTACGGCGTGTAATATCCCTGAGTGGATTGGGGGTGTTACAGCCGCGGCCTAGGAGGAAAAATAAGCATCATGTATTAGGCGCTGAGCCCCGTGAGCCGCGGCCCACGGGGCGGTTTTGGTGTGTTCTGCGCAGTTTTGGGCCGTTTTGAAGTCAGTTCTCGACCTAATCACACGGACGCGTTTTGGAGGCTGCTGGGAGTTATAAATAAGGGTTTAAGGTCATAATTGTGGAGGATTATCTTGGGGGATTATCGCGGAAGAGAGGAATCGATCATCATCAAGGAGAAGAAGCAGAAGACATCCAGGAGCAGAGTGCAGAAGCCAGAAGAATGGAGGAATCCGAGTTCTTCATATTTGTTTGATTTCAATGCTTTCATTCATTAATTATGTATTTTTATTCTTCAGCATGTCAGGCTAAAACCCAGTTCTAGGATTTTGATGAAACCAAAGTTTTGACGAATTTGCTTTTGATTATCTACATAATTCCCTTTTCTGTTGAGTTTTCCCAATCATTTTTAATGCTTTCAATTGTGTGGACTATAATTGGATTGTTTTAATTACGCAACTCGAATCGGGAGAGGAGAGTTGGTGAGGAACTATTGGTGAGAACCGTTTTATATTGTGAGATAGGAATATACTCATAGGAACTACGTGGCCTTTTGAAGATTTTGTGCTTTTTGTCTATTGTCGAATTAATTCACCTAGGGATAGAGTGTATTATTTGCCTTAGAAAAATCTACTGACCTCGGGAGAGGCGGTAGAGTATTTTAGCAATCTTCGCCTTCAATAAATTGGGAAATCATTAACTTCAGATAATCGAGAGTACATTCGGATAAACCGAGGTGGATTCACCATCCTAGACTTATTCATCATTTGATTTTCTTTCTTCGAGCGATCATTTTTACTGTTTGTTCTTTTATTGGTTTTCTTTAGTTATTAATTTGCATCCCAAATTTCGACAGTTCAAATAAAATTAGAATACATATAAATCGGTACTTAGTGATTCAGTCCTCGTGGGAACGATATCTCACTCATCACTTTATTACTTGTCTACGATAACGTGCAATTGCGTTAAACGAAATATCGCAACAAGTTTTTGGCGCCGTTGCCGGGGACTGATTTATTTTACTAATATCGATTTCAGTATTTCTAGTCTTAGTTTGAACATTTTTTTTACTGTTTTTGTTTAATTTTATTTATTTGATTTTCCTTTCAGGAGTTCCGGTTAGTGCATGAGAAAATTCGCTAACGAAGGCCTACTACCTTTGGATACCGAACTCGAGCACACTCTTCGGAGAAGCAAGAAGGAGAAACGAGAGTTACCAGCCAAAGTGACCATGGCCGAAAATACCGAAAGTCACGGAGGAGATAATCTTGTGCAGCAAGTTCAACCGGTATTAGCACTCCGCGATTATGCTATGCCACAAATAAACGCGAACTTTTCGGGGATTCGGCGTCCGACAATCCAAGCGAACAATTTCGAAATCAAGCCGGCTATAATTCAGATGGTACAAGCTATCTAGTTTTTCGGATTGCCGAATGATGACCCCAACGCACATATCGCGTCTTTTCTCGAGATTTGTGACACCTTCAAAAACAACGGTGTTACTGATGATGCTATTCGTCTACGGCTTTTACCTTTTTCTATGAGGGACAAAGCAAAATTTTGGTTGAACTCTTTACCGCCGGGCTCTATCACGACGTGGGCGGAATTAGTGGAAGCCTTCCTAGCTAAATTCTTCCCACCATCAAAGACGGCGAGACTGAGGAACGAAATCACTACCTTTGGGCAATTTGATATGGAATCGCTTCACGAGGCATGGGAGCGATACAAGGATTTATTACGAAGATGCCCACACCACGGCTTGCCGGACTGGCTATAAATTCAGACGTTCTATAATGGATTGAGTGCTTCTACATGCACTCTTGTTGATACAGCCGCTGGAGGAGCGCTGATGGGAAAAACAATGGCCGAAGTACACACTCTATTAGAAGTTATGGCTGCGAATGCTTATCAATGGCCTTCCAATCGAGTGATGCTGAAACGAGTAATTGAAATTTCCAATAACGATCCGATCTCTACATTATCAGCTCAAGTCGCTGCATTGACGCGGCAACTTCAAGCCTTTTCACATGCTCCTTCCCCCGTTACCATTGAATCGTGCAATTGGAGTAACGGATCTCATCCCAGCACAGAGTGACAAGTCGGAAACCCTTTCGAGCAACCTCCGATGGAACAAGCTCAGTTCGTGGGGAACGGGAACCGGCAAAATAATCCGTACTCCAACACTTATAATCCAGGATGGCGAAATCATCCTAACTTCTCATGGAGAAACGGACAAAGCTCGAACCAGCCTCAGTTTGCTCAACACCAAAAACAACCTTCTCCCGCTCCAAAAATCTCTCTAGAAGAAGCAATGGCGAAATTGGCAGCGAACACGACTCAGTTCATGGTCCGTACGGAAGCGACCTTGCAAAACCATTCCGCTTCTATACGCAACTTGGAAGTCCAACTGGGCCAGATTGCTAATGAATTAACATCCCGCCCGGAGGGTACCATGCCAAGTACGACTGAAACGAATCCCAGATAGAGTGTCAATGCCATTGGTTTGAGAAGTGGGAAAGAATTGGGTGAGATGCCCAGGCAGAACAAAAAGAGAAGTGAGGATGAGGAGAAGAATAATTCAGCAACTGAGGAATCACAAATGTCTAGACCCTCGATACTATTTACGGATAATCCGAAGGCATATGTGCCGCCCGTCCCGTTTCCGCAGCGATTACAACAGAAAAAGGTAGACAAGCAATTCTCTAAGTTTCTCGATGTCTTCAAGAAAATGCATATCAACATTCCATTTGCCCACGCCATGGAGCAAATTCCGAGCTATGTTAAGTTCATGAAGAAAATCATATCGAACAAAAGAAAGCTCGAGGAATATGAGACAGTCGCATTGACAGAGGAGTGCAACGCTGTTCTTCAGAAAAAGCTTCCGCCAAAATTGAAGGATCTGGGAAGCTTCAATATACCATGCACCATAGGAAACCTCTCTTTTGATAAGGCGTTGTGTGATCTAGGGGCCAGCATTAATCTGATGCCATTTTCTATATTTAAAAAGCTAAACATTGGGGAAGCAAAGCCGACGACAATCTCGCTGCAATTAGCCGATAGATCGATTAAATATCCGAGGGGAGTAGTAGAAGATGTTTTAGTCAAGGTAGATAAGTTCATCTTTCCAACTGATTTCATTGTGCTCGATATGGAGGGGGATCAAGACATCCCAATTATTTTGGGAAGACCATTCTTAGCTATCGGCCGAACTCTCATAGACGTGGAAAACGGGAGACTAACTCTACGCTTTCAGGATGAGCATGTCACTTTCCAAGTGTTTCAACCCATTCCGTGTCCAAGTAGTGTCAAGAAGAGTTCGCAGATTGAAAGTGTAGATACCTTTGCAAAGGATACACACCGGAAGAATTATCAGTCGAAAAAGTCAGAATCCGTTTCAGCTGCCCCGACGCCTAATAAGAATGAAGAGCAAGTCGCATATATTAGGCATTTGAATATGTCGTCTTCAACATCCGTTCATCCACAATCGGAAAATTCTCCTTCTGTCCTAAGTTCACCCGTGAAGTTGAAAATTAAGCCGGATGTCAAACGGGCGCCAAATCATGTGAAAAATTGGTGCTTCAGAAAATTGTTTTTGTTCAAATATTTTCGCAAAGAACATTGGGTGCCCAAACTGAAAATCGAATTATTAAAGACCAATGGTCAAAAATTTGAAACACATTTTAACGGTTCGATGGACGGGGCGGAGTTCAAATGGTCTTTGCGAAAAGCGAATTGATCTTCAAAAAGTCTGGCTGAAGACTATAAACTTCGCGCTTCTCGGGAGGCAACCCGAGTATTAGTTGTAGATTTTTGCGTTTCAGTATTTTCTTGCATTATTTTTATCTTTATTTTTCGTCATTTTAGCTTGGATATGCTTGTCTCTCATGCTCTTGACGTTTTTTTGTTGAAAATTTTATGCAGAAATCACCCCAGGAAAGAATTCATGCCTGAGCCGCGGCACAAGGATAGCGAGCCGCGGCACACATAAGTGAAGAAAAAAGTGGCCAAACCAAACTGTACTCTGAGCCGCGGCACCCGTATGCTGAGCCACGGCACATCAGATCCCTGAGACGCGGCATGTTGCTGCTGAGCCGCGGCATGTTGCTGCTGAGCCGCGGCATGTTGCTGCTGAGCCGCGGCACGCCAATTACCAAAAATCTGCCCTTGAGGTTGTACTCTATGCCGGGGCACAGACCAAATGAGCCGCGGCACACTAATATTCTGAGCCGCGGCACCCGTATGCTGAGCCGCGGCCCATGGCGATGGAACAAACAAGCCTAGGCGGACTGTACTCTGGGCCGCGGCTCACTTAAGTTGTGCCGCGGCCCCCATTCGGAAGTTAGACAGCCCATGTACCTTTATAACACGAATTTGGCCGACCCCAGGTATACTTCCTCCTTTTCTTTGCACATCGATCGGCCGATACCCGTCTCCCTTTTTTCTTCTTCCATCCCTCAAATCTAATCAGGTAATTCTCAATCCTTTGTATAAATTGCTTCAGGAATTGCGAAATGAGATGTTGTTCTTCATTCAATATTGATTATGTTGTTGTTTTTCAAAGTTCTATCAAAAATTGAGTTGGGAATATGAATTTTCGATTTATTATTGATGATTATGTTTCGATTACGGATGAATTGATTATGTTTGTCATGATGATCGATGTGAGGTTGTTATTTGTGGGGATTGAATCAAGCTATTACAATGATATTTCTTCATTTGAACTCATGCTTTCAAGGTGTTTGATGAAATGCTTGAATGAAAAATTCTTACTTTTTAAGTCAATGTTTTGAAACTATGTGCAACGAATTCGTTTCTGAATTTACAGCAACCCCAACCCTTACGTCAATGTTAAACGTGAAAAGCTCAATTTTATTTTTCTCTCACGGCGGTGCTAGATCGTTAAATTCTTGATTCACGTTTTGCATATCCTTAGCCGAGAAGTGTTGTTCTCCTTATTGCGTAAGTAAGTAAACTCCGGTGTTTATCCTTTCAGGACTCGCTATGGCAAGAAAGAGAAAGGTTAGCACAAGGGCCAGGACTCAATTGTCCCCCACACTGTAACACCCCCAATCCACTCAGGGATATTACACGCCGTAGACCCTCTCCTCGAGGATCTACCAGGCTGGTAATCGACATTTAACATCTCGACAATGCCTTCAAGGCTACACTGACTCAGTAGACCGATTTGGTCTTTCCACAAATACATACAACTCAAATACAACTCATGCCCACGCAGGGGACAAAATACAATTACACCCGTACAACGGGAACAATACAGCAGCGGAAAATAAAGTACAACTGAACCAACACACGATATACGGTTCCTCATGTGATTAGTATCGATCATCTCTCATCATCCTTCGTGCCGACCCTGTGTTATGCTCCAAAACCTGAATGCAAAAACAGACATCCACCCCCCGAATACTCGGGGGTTAGCAAAACTCCACTGTTTTGCTAGTGCAAATACAAAGTGCAAATACGAGCCATACAATTCACATTCCACGAATAACAATAACCGAGGATCCTCAAAGATCCAAACGAAACGAAAAGTACTTCCCGAGGCAAGGGTTTGAGGAAACATTTCAAAAACGAAATATCATAAATCAATGGGAATAATTTATAAAACGGTTTAGAATGCCATCGAGAGTTTTAATAGAAAACAATTTAGGATTATCAAATCCTACTTTTCAAAAATCCAAAAGACAAAGGGAGTCGCCGCCCCAAAAGTTTACTTTCTGGAAAATGACATTAACCAAATCGTTGGGATTTTAGCCCCAAATCCGTAAAACGACTTTTACAAAACCCTTGGGATTTTTGCCCCAAATCTCATCAACTCACAGTACACAAGAACGACCACGAGGTTCGTATCCCAACATCAAAATCCACAAATAAAGGATTTAAAACATAAACCACAAAATACTCTAGAGCCATCCTAGCCAAGTAGGCCAAACAACTTACCTCTTACACACTTAGTCAATGCATGCAATCATGAAAACCGTTCAAAAGCACTCATTTCCGGAAATGCCAATATCAAATCACATTTGCAAAATGCACCACAATTAACCGCGGACCCACAGCTTCGTGGATCCCTGCCGAGACCCCGTCGGATCTAACCCACAGTGGTTAAAAGCAAGCTCGCGGTCCACAGCTTCGTGGAGCCCTACCGAGACCCCGTCGGATCTAACCCATAGTGAGCATACACACACACACGTTACTCATGCAATACCAACATGCTAAGAATGTAAGTTCATTAAGAATACTCACTAGAGATGGCCATTAACTCGACACCATTACCAAACTCTTCAAAAATACAATAACAAGCTTAAATACGGAATACCATTTTTCCATACTTTAAAACAGAGGAAATCATGATCAATTCTCAAAACACCGTCACAAAACACACACGTTTGAAAAAAGAGCCTTTAACGAGGCCCGAAATCCTTTTGAAACTTCATTTCAAATAAAATAACAAACACACACATCAAGACTCACCGATAAAGTATGGGCAAGGTACTTGCCTCGATACCACGACGCCCGAGCACGGAACGGGATCGGTTCAACCAAAGCTTAGCTTCTTGCGCGATGCTAGAGGAAGGAAACAGACGACGGGAAAAAAAAATCAAGACGAAGAAGAGAGCAGAAAAAATGAACCTAATGATTGACGATAATTCATAGCACAATCACAACCACTTCTAAACGACAATGAAATGGAATACACCCTAAACATACGATTCATGTATTCATTAACAATATTAATTGTATACATCATGAATCCACCAACAAAAACGGAACGAATCGGAAGAAAAACCCAAAACCCCAATTTAATCAAAAATAGGGTTTTAGAATATTACCTTGGAAGATTCGAGTACTAAGATCCGTAGAACACGCGTTAGATTGATTGCACGGGCTTCACTACCAAGAGAAATGATGAAAATCGCCCCGGATGAAGAACTCTCCCCTCTATACCCTCTCTCTCGCTACTCGCGATGCAGATGAAAAATGGGGGAAAGCCGCCGATTTCGTCTAATAAAGACGGATCTGCACAATTGCCGACCGTGTGCCGCGGCACAAGTGTGCCGCGCACAGCCGAAAATCTACCCCTGTGTTTTGGCATTGTGCCGCGGCCGCACCGCGTGTGCCGCGACACACGGTGATTGGGTTTGGTCGCGGAAGACACACGAGTGTGCCGCGGCACGACAGTGTGCCGCGCATCGCTCGCACCGTGCCGCGGCACCGGATGGGTGTGCCGCGGCACACGATCTGATTTGTTCGACATATTACTGGGGCTGCTCGGCGGTGCCCAAGACTTCCGACAAGGCTGCCGCACCGTCCGGCCAATGCCACCGCCACGACCCGATGCCTCGATTTCCGAAAATGCACAGAACGAACACGACGAAAAGTTCGCGGACGACATCAACGACTCGAGATGAAAACGTAATGCAATAATTAATCATACGCGACCAAGAAAAGGGTCAAGATGACAAATACAGATATGGATACCCGTAACTTCCAAGAATTACAAAATGGCCCAAAACGCCCGGAAATCACGATACGTGATCGAATAATCAAACCGAAGTTCAAAACACGTCTAACAAAGTTAAACGGACTTGCGGAAATTCAAACAATAGCTTTGACGAGATTCGCAAGAATCGAACTCAAGTGCGAAAGAGTCGCTAAAAGCACGAGAACTCAACAAAACAACACCCAAACGAACTCGGACGACAAAAAGTGTAGAATTAATCATTCTCAGAACGACGAAACGTTCATGAGCGAGCCGTCAAAACGGACTCCGTCCGAAAAAGAAATTTACCAAAAATCGAAAATTGCGGATATTACATTCTACCCTCCTTAAAAGAAGTTTCGTCCCGAAACTTAAAACAAGTAGGGAGAAGAAATATTCCGCCAGGAAAACTCAACGAGATACACAAGAATGCGTAACTATTGCCCAACGGCGAAATGTTACAAACAACGCAAAGGAATATACGGCGTGTAAATACGCTCCACGGCGACCAACACAACGTCGCCGCTAGGGATAAAATAAAACCAACAAATGACAAGCGTCATTAAACGGATAATA
Organism: Orobanche coerulescens; assembly: GCA_033398695.1. Classification (NCBI taxonomy): domain Eukaryota; kingdom Viridiplantae; phylum Streptophyta; class Magnoliopsida; order Lamiales; family Orobanchaceae; genus Orobanche; species Orobanche coerulescens. The sequence goes on along the minus strand of CM065818.1, from coordinate 77,877,471 downwards.
TAGCCAAGTCAATTATCCGACAATCACAAAACACAACGAACGAAAATCAATACGATTGACCAACCCAACGGTACATCAATCAAAACGCGAGCCAATCGCTGAACAAAATACGGAATTCCACCGCCCAAGGGTTGGAAGATCGAAAACGAAACTAATTTCCCGAACTGAAGGGAATTAGGAAGGAGCCTGAATGCTCAATAATCACGAAACGAGAACAAAAACCGAACAAACAAACGATCGAGACAGCAAAAATCGAACAATCATGTCCGAAACACGAAGGATAATAAAATTCAAACAACAACTCCAAGGTTCACATCTCGACTCGAGACAATATATGATCCGGTGAAAACAACAGGATGTGCATTCACATAAGATCCACAGGAAAGGGAATAACAATTAAAAAGTCGCAACGACAAACGAGTTATTCCGAAATGATACCACACTCGTTCGATAAACAAAAACAAGGGCAGGACAAGCTCAGAAATGTCAACGAACATAAATGAGTCGACCAAGTAGAATATACAGAAGTTCAAAATCCGATCCCTTCGAATAAAAGGACTAGTAGAACCAAATGATGTTTCTTCCGAACAAGGTTCACAAGAATCGAACCGAACTCGAGAAAGTAACATCGATAACCATCGACCCACAACAAGATCACACTGCTCGGACGATGAAATCGAAATAAATAACAAGTTCATAAAGTGCCAACGAACATGAGCGAATCGATAGACTGGAGAAAGAGAAAATACAGAAGTCAAAATAGTACGGGCATTACCTCCGACCTCGTCCACGAAATTCACAAAAACGGGAGCAAGGTAACAAGACATTAAACAACCGACACATAACGGAACGATCACCGATGCACACGGTCATACCATACCAAGCTCTAACAGCTCGCACACCCTCGACAACGCAGAAATCGCCACGAGGCGACAACATTCAATACCAACATTCCGCCTCTCACAGGGGCTAGCACAACCAATGTGTGGAAAGCGACTCAATGCTCACACCGCCAATTCGATCATACTCAGGAGAATGTATCAAAATGTCAACGCGAACGTCACACATACATACCCAGCCCTCAAACGGGAATGGATAGGTTTTAAAAAAATGAAAACCTCATTTTGAAAATAATTTGAAGAATACTGGTTGATCTTGAGTATCACCTTTCAAATAGTACAAACGTGAAACGTCGTTATCGAGACTTTGGGAAAAACCATTTCGCGTTTGATAAAAATGAGGACACTTTCTCTTAGTGAAAACTTTCAGAATATTCGACCCTCGGGTCTAAATGAAAGTGTTGAAAATATCTCGAAACATTTTGGTCCTCGAGGTAGAAAAATTTTGAAATATATTGCGGCATCTAGGATGTACCACAAGAAAATAACTCATTTGAAAAGTATGTCTCGAAATTTGTTTTTCTAAGATACTCAAGGTTTTCAAAAATTCAATAGGCCAGAATGCCCAAAACTCACACATATCGACGTTCACTAAAACGACTCCTAGCACACGCACCAAAACGTTTAAAATGAAGACAATATATGTCTTTAAACGGAAATAAACGATAAAATACCACATTCAGAACAAAACCTCTGATAAAATACTCTCCCGCACTGGCTAGTGAACAAGTCGAACGCGTATAAGCACAAAGCTTCCACAATAGAACTTGTAAAACGTGCAAATCGATTCGAAAATCGTCAACAACGGAGAAAAACAACAATAAAAAGACATCACAAGCGACACTCCTCGTATAAATCAAATAAGAAAGTAGACTAAATACATATCGTGAAATCAAAATTCACATAAGGATTCCACCACTTAACAAATAATCATAAAAATAGCTCGTGTCACACGGGGCACAACACAAAGAAGGGAGACTTACTTCCACGGGTCGCACGAAGATGATGATCGCCCCACGATACTAATCACGACCAACAAACTCAAACGACGCGTCGCGACACGACTCAGTCAGATAAAAATCCAACGAAACAAGACTCAAACAACACGACTTGACCCGACAGCCTAGGTTTCCTCAACCTAAGCTCCGATACCATTTATGTAACACCCCCAATCCACTCAGGGATATTACACGCCGTAGACCCTCTCCTCGAGGATCTACCAGGCTGGTAATCGACATTTAACATCTCGACAATGCCTTCAAGGCTACACTGACTCAGTAGACCGATTTGGTCTTTCCACAAATACAAACAACTCAAAAACAACTCATGCCCACGCAGGGACAAAATACAATTACACCTGCATAACGGGAACAATACAAATGGAAAATAAAGTACAACTGAACCAACACACGATATACGGTTCCTCATGTGATTAGTATCGATCATCTCTCATCATCCTTCGTGCCGACCCTGTGTTATGCTCCAAAACCTGAATGCAAAAACAGACATCCACCCCCCGAATACTCGGGGGTTAGCAAAACTCCACTGTTTTGCTAGTGCAAATACAAAGTGCACATACGAGCCATACAATTCACATTCCACGAATAACAATAACCGAGGATCCTCAAAGATCCAAACGAAACGAAAAGTACTTCCCGAGGCAAGGGTTTGAGGAAACATTTCAAAAACGAAATATCATAAATCAATGGGAATAATTTATAAAACGGTTTAGAATGCCATCGAGAGTTTTAATAGAAAACAATTTAGGATTATCAAATCCTACTTTTCAAAAATCCAAAAGACAAAGGAGTCGCGCCCCAAAAGTTTACTTTACGGAAAATGACATTAACCAAATCGTTGGGATTTTAGCCCCAAATCCAGAAACGACTTTTACAAAACCCTTGGGATTTTGCCCCAAATCTCATCAACTCACAGTACACAAGAACGACCACGAGGTTCGTATCCCAACATCAAAATCCACAAATAAAGGATTTAAAACATAAACCACAAAATACTCTAGAGCCATCCTAGCCAAGTAGGCCAAACGAACAACTTACCTCTTACACACTTAGTCAATGCATGCAATCATGAAAACCGTTCAAAAGCACTCATTTCCGGAAATGCCAATATCAAATCACATTTGCAAAATGCACCACAATTAACCGCGGACCCACAGCTTCGTGGATCCCTGCCGAGACCCCGTCGGATCTAACCCACAGTGGTTAAAAGCAAGCTCGCGGTCCACAGCTTCGTGGAGCCCTACCGAGACCCCGTCGGATCTAACCCGTAGTGAGCATACACACACACACGTTACTCATGCAATACCAACATGCTAAGAATGTAAGTTCATTAAGAATACTCACTAGAGATGGCCATTAACTCGACACCATTACCAAACTCTTCAAAAATACAATAACAAGCTTAAATACGGAATACACAATTCCATAACTTTAAACAAGAGGAGTATCCTCATAAAATCCTTCAACATTCAAAATAATCAAATCATAATCAATTCTCAAAACACCGTTCACAAAACACACGCGTTTTGAAAGAAAGCCTTTAACGAGGCCAAACCGAAATCCTTTTGAAACTTCATTTCAAATAACCAAACAAACACATCAAGACGACCACCGATCATCATATACATAAAACGAGAAAAGTATGGGCAAGGTACTTGCCTCGATACCACGAGCACTGAGCCACGAACGGATACGGTTCAACCGGGAAGCTTCGGAACGCCCGATGCTAACGAAAAGGAAGACGACAATGAACGGAACGGAAGAATCAAGCACGACCGCGAGGAACCGAAAATGAACCTAACGATTCGAATAGCACAATCACAACCACTTCTAAACGATTATGGAAATGGAATACACCCGGAAACCCGCCTACGATTCATGTGTATTCATACCGAAAATAATAACGAGGGCGGACCACAACCAAACCCTCTCGATTCCGTAAAAATCCACAAAATATCCATGAATCCGTAGGAAAACTAAAGATACTAACAATATTAATTGTATACATCATGAATCCACCAACAAAAACGGAACGAATCGGAAGAAAAACCCAAAACCCCCAATTTAATCGAAAATAGGGTTTTAGAATATTACCTTGGAAGATTCGAGTACTAAGATCCGTAGAACACGCGTTAGATTGATTGCACGGGCTTCACTACCAAGAGAAATGATGAAAATCGGCCCCGGATGAAGAACTCTCCCCTCTATACCCTCTCTCTCGCTACTCGCGATGCGATGAAAATGGGGGAAAGCCGGCCGATTTCGTCTAATAAAGACGGATCTCGCACAATTGACCGCCGTGTGCCGCGCACACCGAAGTGTGCCACGGCACAGCCGAAAATCTACCCCTGTGTTTTGGCATTGTGCCGCGGCATACCGCGCAGCCGCGGCACACGGCATTGGGTTTGGTCGCGGAAGACACACGAGTGTGCCGCGGCACCGAGTGTGTGCCGCGCACTGCTCGGCACCGTGCCGCGCACGGGATGGGTGTGCCGCGCACACGCATGATTTGTTCGACATATTACTCTGGGCCTCGGCGATGCCGCCAAAGACTTCCGACAGGCCGCACCGTCCGCCACCGCCACCGCCACGACCCGATGCCTCGATTTCCGAAAATGCACAGAACGAACACGACGAAAAGTTCGCGGACGACATCAACGACTCGAGATGAAAACGTAATGCAATAATTAATCATACGCGACCAAGAAAAGGGTCAAGATGACAAATACAGATATGGATACCCGTAACTTCCAAGAATTACAAAATGGCCCAAAACGCCCGGAAATCACGATATGTGATCGAATAATCAAACCGAAGTTCACAACACGTCTAACAAAGTTAAACGGACTTGCGGGAAATTCAAACAATTAGCTGACGAGATTCGCAAGAATCGAACTCAAGTGCGAAAGAGTCGCTAAAAAGCACAGAACTCAACAAAACAACACCCAAACGAACTCGGACGACAAAAAGTGTAGAATTAATCATTCTCAGAACGACGAAACGTTCATGAGCGAGCCGTCAAAACGGACTCCGGCCGAAAAAGAAATTTACCAAAAAATCGAAAATTGCGGATATTACACACACGAGGGGAAACTTCACAGAGCCGAGCTGAGTTGTAGGCGCACCAATTCTCCGACCCGGAGATCCATAAAATCTTCAATGAAAAGATTTGTCCTCGACCCTTGATACCGGAGAGGGGATTCACCCGAGCCCTCCAGGACAGGGAGCTTCTAACGATGATAGACGAGATGGGGTGGGCCCATTTTGTTGCACCTCCCGAGCCGGCGGTGATCTCCATTGTACAAGAGTTTTATGCTAGCGCTCTGCTGAATCACATTCGGGCGGGGCAGATGATACTGCAGTCGGATACTCGGACTCAGATCGTTATCCGGGGCATTACTGTGGATTTCTCTGTGGCCGCCATTCGGAGATTATTCGAGCTGCCTGTGGTTGACGATACGGCATATATGCGAGCTATGAGTGGCCTCACGAGGGAGGCCCTGCTCGAAACACTCACACAGCCCGGCTCCGTCTGGGAGATGCGCAACCCGGGTTCGTCGGCCTTCTACTTTAAGAGCTCACGCCTCAGTCGGCTCGAGCGAGCCTGGTTGTACTTCATATGCGCACGTATTGATCCTACCTCTCAAATCCGCTCCGTTTTACTCTCTCGTGCCCGTACATTATATGCTATCACTTTCAGGGTCAGATTCGATGTGGCCCCTCTTCTGGTCCGATCTATCTTCCAGTGTATTCAGGGAGGGGCCAAGACAGGGCTGAAGCACCCCTCGCTCATCTGCGCTCTATGCCGGCAGTCGGGGCTGACGTGGTCGGATGACGAGCCGATGTTAGCCCCCCAGGGTCCGATTGATCATCGCATCATTTCGCACTTCGTCCAGTGGAGAGGAGCACCGGCACACGCTCGGGGGTGAGGATTTCTACTTGATGAGGCACACGAGCAGTCCCCCGAGCCTCTTCTTCTGACGCAGGGGCAAATGGAGTCCAGCCCAGCGCCCGATAGAGAGCACTTGCAGGCGATGTTCGACGGGTTGAGAGAGGAGATGAGGAGAGAGAGAGAGGAGATGAGGAGAGAGAGAGAGTCTTCTGGCTGCCCTGAGAGAGGAGAGGCGGACGGAGAGAGAGAGAATCATCGCTGTCGTCCGAGATGAGATGAGAGAGCAGGCCCGTCGGGCCAACCGACGTGAGACGAGGTGCCTGGCAGCGAGAGATGCTTACCACCAGGAGCACCTTGCCGCATGGACGGCCCACATTATGCACCCGTACGGGCCATTCATTCCACCTGTTCGCCCAGCCACGCCACCCTCCTCGCCAAACGACGCTGGCACAAGTTCGTGAGCAGACTGTAGGGGAGTACTTGACCTTTTTCTTTTATTGCATATTATTCTTTTTGTCCATTGAGGTCAATGAACATCCTAAGTTTGGGGGGGTTTACTTTCTGTTGCTATTATTATTGTTGTACTTATTCGTTTTCACTTTCGTTATCTTTTTGTTCTTAGCCTTGCTTGTCATGATATTATTTGCAGTCGTGAATCTTTCGTGCTTCTTTTTGTGTAAAACTGATGTTACGATACTGATTTCTCTCTGAAGAAGCGGTTGAGTTTTAGTTGAGTTGTAGTCAGCAATATCTGTTTCTGTTGAGTATTCATCTAGGTCTGAAATTTTTGTTTTTGTAGAAATCTTAGCGGATAAGAGAGGAGACATATGTGTTTTAAATCGCCGTCTATACGTTTGGTTACACTTTTCGCGTAGCTATTCGTCCAGTAACATAAGTCGTGTTGGCACTTGCTTTGAGTTTAGAGTTGGACAGTTTTTCCCAAAAGGTCGTGATATTATTTGTTCTATGACGGGAACTCTAGTAACCGGAGGTATTCACGTGACCCGTTGTTTAATCTCGCGTAAAACGACAACCCGAATTAGACTAGTGGTTTAGAGATTTTGCATGTGCTGATGATGGGGAGCTTAGTAACCGGGGATATTCGCGTGACCCATTGTTTACTCTCGCGTAAAACAGCGACCTTGAATCGGACATGCGGGAATTGCTATTCGAGTTGTTTCTCCGCTGTGGAGGGGAACTTAGTAACTAGAAGAATCCATGTGCCCCATGAGTGTCTTTTACGTCAAACGGTTTCCCAATACATGAGAATGGAATTCCACCCTAGGATTATCCCGATGAAACATCCCGAGATCCGAACCTAGTGGTCAACTAGAATCAATTTATTGATCATATATATAAGGAAATACTATCCGAGGGTTATATTTGATGATGAAACTCTTGAAATTTTGGCCACTAGACTGTGGGACTGGGCGAGTTAGCTTGTTTATTTTTAACCCTTCATATTGACGGTCGGTCAAATTCACGCTTGTTAATCTTTGAGCTAGATTTTCTTCATGCACTATTGATTAGGACTGAAATTGTTTACTTCGTGGAATCAGTATCCTGGATGTGACTCACTATTACGATACTTGTACTATTCTTTGAGATTTTCAGGGTAGTATTGATTAGGTTGAGCACTATGAAAGTGCACGATTATTCACGATTATTCTTTTATTTGTAATCAATTCTTTTTGCTTGAGGACAAGCAAAGGCTCAAGTTTGGGGGTATTTGTTAGGCGTATTTTTATACGCTTATTTATCATTATTTTATATTCTTTTCATAATTAAATCTGCATAAATGAGCTTGTAATGCCCTATTCTTTTATGTTTTGCAGGAAATTGGAGTCCGGAAGCTCGAACGATGAAAAACGGGCGAAAACGGCTACTTTTGGCCTGGGGCCGCGGCACACGCAGGTGACCAGCGAGCCCCGAGTGAACTGTACCCTGAGCCGCGGCACAAGTATAGTGAGCCGCGACCCAGGAGGAAAAATAAGCATCAGGTATTAGGCACTGAGCCCCGTGAGCCGCGGCACAGATTAAGTGAGCCGCGGCCCACGGGGCGGTTTTGGTGTGTTCTGCGCAGTTTTGGGCCGTTTTGAAGCCGGTTCTTGACCTAATCACACGGACGCGTTTTGGAGGCTGCTGGTAGTTATAAATAAGGGTTTAAGGTCATAATTGTGGAGGATTATCTTGGGGGATTATCACGGAAAAGAGGAATCGATCATCATCAAGGAGAAGAAGCAGAAGACATCCAGGAGCAGAAAGCGGAAGCTAGAAGAATGGAGGAATCCGAGTTCTTCATCTGTGTTTGATTTCAATGCTTTCATTCATTAATTCTGTATTTTTATTCTTCAGCATGTCAGGCTAAAACCCTGTTCTAGGATTTTGATGAAACCAAAGTTTTGACGAATTTGCTTTTGATTTATCTATATAATTCCCTTTTCTGTTGAGTTTTCCCAATCATTTTTAATGCTTTCAATTGTGTGGCCTATAATTGGATTGTTTTAATTACGCAACTCGAATCAGGAGAGGAGAGTTGGTGAGGAACTATTGGTGAGAACCGTTTTATCTTGTGAGATAGGAATATACTCATAGGAACTACGTGGCCTTTTGAAGATTTTGTGCTTTTTGCCTATTGTCGAATTAATTCACCTAGGGATAGAGTGTATTATTCGCCTTAGAAAAATCTACTGACCTCGGGAGAGGCGGTAGAGTATTTTAGCAATCTTCGCCTTCAATAAATTGGGAAATTATTAACTTCAGATAATCGAGAGTAAATTCGGATAAACCGAGGTGGATTCACCATCCTAGACTTATTCATCATTTGATTTTCTTTCTTCGAGCGATCGTTTTTACTGTTTGTTCTTTTATTAGTTTTCTTTAGTTATTAATTTGCATCCCAAATTTCGACAGTTCAAATAAAATTAGAATACATATAAATCGGTACTTAGTGATTCAGTCCTCGTGGGAACGATATCTCACTCATCACTTTATTACTTGTCTACAATACTTTTTTGATAGAGGGAGAAGGTTCCTTACCGACTTTGCCGATGCCCTTAATTTTTCCTTTTTGGTTGTCACCGAAGGTCACATGTCATTGTTCTTGATATTCGAGGTCTTCGGAGCCGCACATGTGCCTTGAGCATGTGCTATCAATGTACCACTTGCTTTTCTTTGGTGCCGGTACCTACAAAAAAAGAGTTTCTTGGTTGTTTCGGTACCCAAGCCCTTTTGGGTCCTCCAAAGTTAATGATACTCATAGCATTTGGAACAATTGTCCCTTTTGGAACCCATATTTGTTTAACTTTTATGGTTCTCAATTTTGGACGAATGTTGACATCATGAACTCGTTGTTTGGAAGGAGTTTTTGACACTACTACAAAACTGGGCTTTTAACAGCGGTTCTGGAGCCACATCGCTGTTAAAGGTGGTACTGTTAATTTAACAGCGGTTCTAGTTGAAACCGCTGTTAATTTTACAGTGTACATTTAACAGCGGTTCCAGCTAAAAACCGCTGTTAAATTAACAATGTTCTCGTTGAAACCGTTAAATCGACATTTAATAATGTTTTTAGCCGGAACCGTTAAATCGACATTTAACAATGTTTCAACTAGAACCGCTGTTAAATTTACACTGTAAAATTAACAGCGGTTTCTCCTCAGAACCGCTATTATTATTATTATTATTATTATTTTTTTTTTTAAATACCAGTTTTTTTTTTAATTCCAACCTGCTAAACGTACACATAAAACAGTATCCTAAACACCAAAAACAGCATCCAACCAAAAACATCAAATAAAACCTCAACAACACAACTTTATTTCATCCATTCACCAATACAACTAAACAATTTTTATCCAACCATCCAATACAATAACATTCTATCCAATACAAACAAAATACAACACAATTCAAGTACAGCGGCAACAAACAACCACAAGCAAAATCAAGCACAAGTAAAAGGAGAAAATGAAGAAGAAGGACACAACAACGAATACACTGCAACCATGAACAAAACATGAATCAGAAAAAGGATATCCCTACAACCATGAACCAGAAAAGAAACTGAATCTTCAGGTACAACAATGGTATTCTTACAAAATTAAATGTCAAAGGTCTACGCACATAAACGGTCCCTAACCTCCAAAAATTGTTTTGCCCATTCGATTCGAGTTGCACGAATACTCTCTGTAGTAAATGCTGCAACATCATCAAACATCTGTACATATAAACATATATATAAATTAACAAACTCATCAACTTAAACGAATCACTTTTAAACTGAAATAATTTAAAAAACTGAAATTAATTTTAATAATTTAATAAACTGAAATAAAAGTTTATCACCTTCATCCATCCATCGATAATACGAGCTCAGACAATAGTCGACATCCAGTGCATGACGTAATACCCACTCTATATATATATATATATATATATATATATATTGAATGTATTACTTACTTTGGGATATATCCACGTAATCGTCTGTTTGGATCTACTTGTATGCATATCCCCCATCACCTTAAATGCGGTCACGACACTGTTTAAAAGAAGTAATAATGTATTATGAAATGAAAACATTAATATGAGGAATATTTTTGCAGTGCTGGAGGCTGCCAAATTCATATTTTAATATGAGGAATATTTTTGCACAAAAGTTCACACTTCAACTTGCTACAAAATCAGAAATTAGAACCTAAGCAGTTGATAAAATTCGTGTGAAATTTCCTAAGGCAAAAACTCGATCGGCAAAGAAACTTGGTAAAAAATCAGTGTATAACCATGCATCTTCATCTATGAAATGTGCGACAAGATGTAATTTTTTTGCAAGGAGGAATATACATCAGTCTCAAGGCCGAGGCGATGATTTCACATAACAAAAGCTCAACTGAAACTCAATACTCTGCTTGGTGTCCGACGGCGATAAAACAAAGCAAATCAAGAAATTTTTGCACAGATGAAAATCACTTAGTTTGTACACTTGAAATGGATGAAATTTTTAAGGTGGTCGGAGGAATCTATTTTATGATATATAAACAAATTTGTCAATACTAAAAATTCATCGCTTAACCATCTTGCATTCATAGTATTATACTTGATCCAAAGAACACCAGCCAATGCATTAATCACGACAGACACCCATCAGAACAGTTGAAACAAGGCATCAGCATGACCAACAAAATTTCCATAGCCGACATGGTTGTCAGGTCAATAAGTCCAGTCGAGCCGACGTAGCTCCAAACTAATCGGTAAGTCAAATTAATAATAAACAATATATATACACACACACACACACATCACAACAACAGCTAAGCCTTAGTCCCAAAATGATTTGGGGTCGGCTAACATAACACACACACACACATGATGACATAAATTATAACATGTAATAAAATACCTTCAAATAACTTAGCAAATATGTCCCATAAATGCTACAAGTTAATATAATATATATTTTTCAAGTAAATGCTACAAGTTAAAACTTACTTCTGGACTACGGCCTTAATGCGATTGTCGGGCTTACGGTGTAGTGAGCAAAACCACACAACTTCGGCTTTTGCCAGAATAACGATCAAAAGTTGCCAATGCTCACTGCATTAACAAACGGAATATTTAATTTTTCCATAATCAATCTAAATACATCTACTTACATAATTATTAATATATAATAATCTACAAAGACAAGAAAGAAATATTAAGACTTTTAGAGAAAAAAAGAGAGTAGTTAGACGAATATGTTAGATCTTGCTCATGATGGTAAGCTCCAAGGAATGTCTGTTTTCTGGCATCCGACATACGCGAAGCGGTGTATCTGGAGGCCTCCTCTCCCTTATTTCCCATATTTTGTATGGATTGAGGATCAAAATATCCATACAAATCCTCGTCCATCGTGCCCACGTTCAATTTAGATAAGTACCTAATTTGTTAAACAAAATATTACTACCTTATTTATGTTTCAAACTATGAATTTTTGATAAAAATACATAAATATGCATTTAAAGAATTACTTACAAAGTCCAAAACTGTAGAATCGATAAGGTAAGCCACTACTTGTCTTGAATGATTTCCAAAAGATCATTGTAACTTATGTACAAGGGATCGTCATCACCACCACAACCAAAGGAAGTTGTATCCCATGGCACCTGTAACGGCTCACTAAAGAGAGTCGTTGCAACACTAAATAACTCTCTCAACGTGTCACTGTCACTCGACCGGTCATCTTGACGAGCATGTTTTTTAGGTGGCTCGGGTCGCTCAATATCCTAAATCATATAGAAGAAACATGAAAACTGTAAAAAATAACTGTAAAACCAATTGTAAATGAAGCATCTTTTATTTATATTTTAATATTAAAAACTACTACAAATTTTATTCTTAATTTTCTAAATTCTAAATATTCTAAATTTTCAGCTAGTTTCTTGAGGACAAGCAGTGTAAAAACCAACTATTTTACATCTTTTTTTCTTTCCTTGACGGTATTGAATTAATGGTAAAGTTACAAAAAGTACCCCAAGGTGTTAGTCTAATTACAGAAAAACCCATTAATCTTTCAAAGTTAGTTACCCCATTGACATTTTTCCTATTCTACGAGTTGTACACTCAACAGGGGATATTTTTTTAGATAAATACAGATCTAGGTGTTTTTGATCCCTTGAGAGGTAATTGGAATTTTTTGTAATTAGGCTAAACATTAGATGTATCTTTTATTTAGATTTAATATTAAAACATGAAAGAAATATACCTTGATAAAGTGGGCAACGACAAGATCCTTTGGCCATGCAATAAAGGTACCTAGAGCTTCCCTCACTAAGCCTACCTCTTCAGTAGGTATAGGAACTTCGGCACCGCCATCTACGGCCTCCTCGACTACTACCTTAACAAAATGAGCTGGTAAAGGTGCACAGTGCAGGGTAGAATCACCATGATGAACTCGACCGATAGCGACTAGACGAGGAGGACACTCGTCCACATAAAATCCAAATCGACCAATGTCCCCAGGCGGAGTCTTCCCTCGTGAAGGGCCAGAAACATCATCGGCACAACTCCCCTTCGTACTGACACGGGTAACATGATGATCATCAGGTGTACGTAGATCGGTGTGGGGCTGCTGTGAATGGCCAAATGTCTTCATCAAATTTTGTGTCACATCATATGTGATCTTCTTCGTTAGTTCCTCCAACACACTTGATGATGCAGATCGACGTGAAGATCGTCCAAAATAATCTAGAATGCCTACACCAAATCCAATCCCGCGAACACGACCAGGGTGCTCCGGTCTCCCAATGGCCTCGACCAATATATCATGTCATCCCTCGGGAGTGAAGCTGCTCTGTGTACACTGTGCCTCCAACTCATCCTACAAAAGAATGTTTTTTCGTAAGTGTAACACAAATGTGAAGCACATAAATGAACAGTTAATATTTTTCTTGTATGGATAAAAAAAAACTTTGTTTCATAAGTGAAACATAAAAGTGAACTTTTAAAATTTTATTCACAACCTTTCATAAGTTAATATTACGACTTTTATTTTTTTCAACAACAAAAATTGAAGTTATAGAATTTAATTGCAAAACAAAAATTTCCAGAATCATCTTTTGAAAAGATAAAAAAACTAAGTTTATTTAATTTTAAGTACATTGTCAAATATTAAATAATTTTTTAAACTTACGATCTTAGTAATAATCTCTCGTGCTGCATCTGATGACACTCCTCCAGATCTTTTTTGGCGACCAAGTTTCCACCTCTAATGACGTGAAGGAGGAGATGGAGGATCAATAATAACATCTTCTCCAGACTTTGACGCTTCTTCTTTACGCTCTTTCATCTTTCTCTCCATCTCCTGTACCTCCACAAAATCATATCCGCCTCGAGCCATAGTATGGGGAGCATTGTTCATCTTCGCTATATCTTGTTTCTTGATTCTCTTTTCCTGGAAAAAAATATTTGCAAGGAATCGAAATAATATTTGTACTATCAATGTGTTCATAGGTCAAGTACAATGTGATGCAACAAATATGAATAAAGTCTTCCCAATCCTTTGTCACAAATAACTATCAGAAGAGAAGACAAACTGACATAAAAAATAGATAGAAAGAGTAGATAACGTGGTAGCTCTTAAATAATATCTCTATCAACAGTTTCACAACTTCGTATTGACATTCAGTATTTTTAGCAATGCAACACGTCCTGCATAATTGTTTGACTATTCACAGCAGCCTTCATTAGCGGAAACAGAACTGATCAATCAAGATTTTCTTTTCTTTTGGTGAGAATCTGATCACCGACATCTCAAAGAACAGGGACAAGATTTATTCACAATGCAGCTAAAAATACACGTAAAATCACTCGTACTCAATTAGGAACCCCCCCCCCCAACTTTATTTTACTCTTCTGCTTCATCTCAATTAGGAAACCCCCCAGCTTTCTGTTACTCTTCTGCTTCATTTTCACATCAAATGTACTCTAACAATATCTCGACATAAACACAATATACCCGAGGCTGAAAACATTAGAATACGAGGGGGAAAATCAGAATTTCGGAGCACCAAAATCATGTCCTTTAATAAGATGATAATTTAATGATAGGCCCGTTGTAGGTCGATTACTCAGAAGATTACACGATGAATCAACAAATTTCTGGTTTCACATCAAAGAATCACAGGTTATATGAAGTTCCTTTAATTTTTTTCTTTTTTCTTCAGCATTTTTCAAAGCATACCTTTATAATTTACAGTCACACTTTGCTAGAACAAAAGCATTTATAGTTATGATAGAACAAATCATGTTGATATCAAGGATCTAATTCTTGGTTCAGAAAAATTAACAAACACCTGTGATCTAACCATCATTTCAGTTCAGATTTTGTGGTCCTTCCCCACAATAAGAAATCTGCTTAAGAGAATAAAAACCCACCTTGATGCACCAAACTTAATTACATGACATGGGGAAAGGAAAATTAATAAGGCTGGTAAAGGCAGACTAAACCAGCTGAAAAGACGGGGGGTTTCAAAGAACCTCCTTATCTAAATAGTGTACAATAACAAGCTAACCATAGTTTCACTTAACATGTTAACTGCGCTGCAGGAAGGAATCTGCTTCATAAACTAGGAAGGCAAGTTATGATGCTTCATAAGCTAGGAAGCAAAGAGAAGAGTCCCTACAAATTAAGGAGAACACATCCCAATAAATTATATGTGCCTTCAAATTATATAGACAGGTAATGGCTCATCTTTTGGTTGAAAGCAACTTCATATAATCTAAGGTCCAAAAAGAGGAGCCATGACAAAATGGGTAACATGTTTGTTTCTGTTTACCTCCCAAGTAGGGTCCTCACGAGTCTTTTTGAATTCTTTCCAATCGTCCTCCGATATACCATATTTCTCGCAAGGAGACAACCTTTTCGACGGACCATATATATACTCGCCGGTCAAATCAGTCTTAAATTGCCTCCACATCCTGCCAATAGACTGCAATGTCTTCGTGCGAAATTGACCAATATTGCTAATTTGACTGACATCAAAGTTGGCCTACATTGACAATTCAAATTGAAACGTTATCAATAATACAATTTTAAATTATTTGCTATAATTAAAGTTTTTATAGAATAATTTGATCAAATAATGTTTTTTCATAAATTTTAATTTTATTCCAGATTATTTATATTTAATTCAATTTTTTAAATTATTTTATTTAATTTCAGTTTTTAGAAAATAAATTACTTAAATTAAGGTTTTTTTAATAAATTTCACTTTTAATCCATATTTATATTTAATTCAGTTTTTTAAATTATTTTATTTAATTTCAGTTAGATTTGTAAGAGGAGAATAAATTAATTCGGTTAGATTTAGAATGAGAACAAAAATGACATATGTATCTATGCAAAACTTAGATGTATTCATTCATGTACCTAATTTTTATTTATCTTTTGAGATCATAGTTCTCCCATAAACCTTCATCATGGTCATTTCGAATGGCATGTATGTCGTCAGCTTCATTTTCTTCAACGATAGTGGGTAACCGTGTTGACAAAGGAATAAATTCACAATTGTCAAACGTTGATTCTTCAGTTTCATTCATATCCACACTTCTACCAGGAATAACCCCGGACAATCTTTCATTACATGGATCGTTGACATAGAACACCTGTTTTGCTTGGTGTGCCATGATAAAAGGCTTGTCTTTGTAAGCTACCTTGTGAAGATCTACCAAAGTAAATCCTAACTCATCGGTTTCCACACCCATATTATTATCAGCCCACTTGCACTTAAACACAAGCACTCTAAACTTAACATAATCAAGTTCCCAGATCTCTTCTATAACTCCATAGTAACTCGTCGATGCCAAAACTGGGTTTTTGTCTTTTGAGCTTGAAAAGTGCATAGACTCGGCTTGAAGAGTAACTCCACTATTTTGAACCGTACTCTTGTCATCTTGTGACTTTGTATAGAATGAGTACTTATTAATATCGTATCCACTCCAAGTTACGACATCATATTTGGGTCCGTAAGCTAGCCATTGTAATGTGTCAGATGCACTGCTAGAAATTTGTTCCTTAAACCATCTCAAGAAAGTCTTATTATGTTCGATCAACAACCATTTTTCACTCATTCGGGGATTCTTTATCTTCAAATGATTCTTGTGAGCTGACAAGTAGGGAAGAACATCATCAGTGTTATTCAAAATGTACAAATGTGCTTGAAGCACCTCATCTCGACTCTTGGTTACAACTTTAACACCTCGTGTACCCTTTCCTCTAATTCTATCCTCATGTCGAGACTTAGGAAGCCCTACAGATTCCACTTGTGACATGTAATATGTGCAAAACTCGATAGCTTCTTCTGCAATGTACCTCTCCACAATAGATGCTTTGAGATGAAATGGGTTTTTGGTATACCCTTTGAAAATCTTCATGTATCGCTCAATGGGGTACATCCATCTCAAATAAACAGGGCCACACTCTTCAATCTTTCTAACTAGATGGACAAGTAAGTGAACCATGATATCGAAAAAAGGAGGAAAATACATCTCCAATTGGCATAAGATAACAATAGCCTCATTTTTCCACTCATCCAAAACTAGAGGATCTATCACTTTGCTACATATAGCATTGAAAAAAATACACAAGCGAGTTATGACATGCCTCACTTTTTTAGGCAAAACATCACATATAGCCACTGCTAGAAGTTGTTGCATCAAGACATGACAGTCATGGGACTTTAAGCCAACCAATTTAAGAGTTTGCAACGACACAAGACTCTTAATATTTGAAGAGTAACTTTGTGGCACTTTAATGCCTTGTAAACATTTACAAAAGCTGATTTTCTCCCTTTTTGATAAAGTATAACATGCTGGGGGGAGATAAGTTCGTTTACCAACTGATTGCGGATGCAACTGAGGACGAATACCCATATCCTCTAGGTCTAGACGAGCCTGGACACCATCTTTTGTTTTGTCTTTAATATTGAGAAGTGTGCCGATCACACTATTGTAACATCCCCAAAACCATATGAGAATATTACACGCCGTAGACCCTTTCCACAAGGATCTACCAGGCTAAACATCCATAAACAACCAAATGCTTGCCCGACCAGGGTCAAACAATAAAATGATACAGACCGATATGGTCACTTACACGTGAATACACAAACCGATGAGGTCACACAACCCAATCGATAAAACTGACTTAAATAACATTACCCACACAGGGGTCGAAATACAATACAGCGGAAGACTGAAATCAACTCTGACAACACAACAAAAATCAAAATAACTCTCGACTCATGATTAGTATCGCAGCTCGTCATCCTCTTGTGCCAATCCTGTGACTGCTCCCCTAAATCTGCATGTACCTGGACGCAAAATAGACATCCGCCCCCCGATTACTTGGGGGTTAGTAAAACTCCACTGTTTTACTAGTGCAAGTATCAAATCATACGAAATATAACAATCAAGTAATAATCGTGAATCAAATATGACAATCAAGTATCAAAATATCCCCGGGAGTTTTTCACAAGGAAATATAAGCTATGAAGCATTCGAAAATAAGATTATCACCTCAGGAATTTTAGAATTTCAAAACCTTTCGAAAATATTAGGGTCTTACCCAAATCTCAAAATTGTATTTCAACAATTTACAGTACGAAAACATTTCCATAAATTTCATGGGGCTCGGCCCAACATTCTTTCTTAAAACTTTTCCTTTAAAAACTTTGATTTGAAAAGTATCATGCTCATGACACCGTGATCCACTGTCACGTGTCTCCGTATGTTCAACAACCCGCACGGACTACATCACGCACAATTAAACAAACATAATCAATTCCGACACCGTGATCCACTGTCACGTGTCTCCGTAGGTTCAACAACCCACACGGACTATTAACCAAACATAACCAATTCCGACACCGTGATCCACTGTCACGTGTCTCCATAGGCATAACTACCCGCACGGACTATATCAATCACAACAATCACACACATAGTCCTGACACCGTAGTCCACTGCCTCGTGTCACCGTAAGCCCCGTCGAGCTCACCCGGTTGGACGCACTGTGTCCGAAACTCATGGTCCACTGCCATGCGTTATCGTAGGCCTCGTCAGACCAGCACGATTGGACCTCAGTACCTCACTAAGTTCTGATCCCGTAGTCCACTGCCATGAATCCTCGTAGGTCCCGTCGAACCAACATGAGTGAACTTAGCGGTCACACACATATTCACATTCACATTACATACAACAATGAGCACAATTAATCAATCACCTTGATCACCACAAAATCGTACATTAACACAACCTCGACACTCGCAACAACTATCATCAATCAACGACATTTAACCATCATAACACACATTCGGTACACAATACATTGCACAACCAAGTGTACAACCATCCCATATGTACGTCGCATTCCTGCACAAATGGCACAACGCCTAACACGTATACTGATATAACACTATTATCACAAAGCCTTCAAATTACGGAAAACACAACCAACTCAAACGGAACATAATTACGAAGGCAAGCAAAGTCATCATACATCTCATACGTAATTACTAGTCGCAAGATACAAGTCGTATAGTAAGATACTTGCCTTAATAACCGCTACCGAACGCTCCGAAGAACACGGTTCGACCGGGAAGCTCGAACCCCAAAGAAGGCAACGAACGGAAGGGTTCCGACTCGAGTTCTTCACAAGAATTCGCTCCTAAGTCACAACGATATCAATTCAATCACAATTCTACGAAAACGTATGGAACTTCCCAAGTTCTACCCATTGAAGCATTTTATCGGACACTTTGAAGGCGTAGTCCAATTCAATCGATTATTCAAAGAAATACTCAAATCCGTTCCACAAAACTTCAAGGGTATTGAATGATTACGAGTTTACAATCAAGTTTCATCAAGAATCAATCAAAACAAAGAAAATCGGCCAAAACACCAAGAAACCCCAAGAACATCCAAAACCAAAAGTTTAGGTGTTCTTACCTTCGATCCGGTGGAAGATGATGTTAATCCATGATTCCAACTTCCAAAACATGTTTATATAAGTTGATTCTACTCAAAACCATCGATCTATGGTGAAAATCGCGGAAGGAACGAAGAAAAGTGGAAAATGCCGGATATGACTCGGTCCGTGCCTTAAATAGCGGACATCACGGACGCTTACGTGCGTAATCGCCGGGCCCTTACGCACGAATCGCCATGGCGAAGTCTCGCCAGAAATGCCGGCATCGTTACGTGCGTAATCGGCCGAGGCTTACGTGCGTAACCGCCTTACGTGCGTAATCGCTGAGCACTACCGCCGTAACTCGGCCGGCTTTGGGCCTGCATCGCCCGCCATGACTCGGCCGGGGCCAACTCCGACGGCCCGAACGACCCCGAAACCCGAACCTGAATACGAATCGAAGATACAGTTACGAAGTACTCGCAAAGACGAATCCGAACACTAAGAGAACACACGATTACGACCACCCGAGGGCTCAAAATTCGACAACGGAAGTAATTACCCCAAACTTTGGGAAATTATGAAAATGGCCCAAAACGCCCGAAAATCACGATACGTGATCGAATAACCAAACCGAAGTTCACAACATGTCTAACAAAGTTAAACGGACTTACGGGAAACTCGAAACAACAGTTTTGAACGAGATTCGCAAGAATCGAACTCAAGTGCGGAAAAGTCGCTAAAAAGCTCGGAACTCAGCAAAACGATACCGAAACGAACTCGGATGACAAAAAGCGTAGAATTAATCATTCTCAGAATGACGAAACGGTCATGAGAGAGTCGTCAAAACGGACTCCGGACGAAAAAAGAAATTTACCGAAAATCGAAAATTGCGGATATTACATTCTACCCTCCTTAAAAGAAGTTTCGTCCCGAAACTTAAAACAAGTAGGGATAAGGAATATCCCGCCGGAAAAACTCAATGAGATACACAAGAAGCACGTAACTCATGCCCAACGGATAAACGTTACAAGCAACGCAACGGAATATACGGCGTGAAAACACGCTCCACGACGACCAACACGACGCCACCGGTAGAGACATAATAAAATCAACAAGTGACAAGCGTCATCAAACAGATAATACAATCGAGTCGATTATCTGAACAATCACAAAACACAACGAACAAAAATCAATACGATTGACCAACCCAACGGTTCATCAATCAAAATGCGAGCCAAACGCTGAACAAATACGGAATTCCACCGCCCAAGGGTTGGAAGATCGAAACGAGACTAATCTCGAACTTAAGGGAATTACGAAGGAGTCTGAACGTTCAACAATCACGAAACGAGATCAACAAAAACCGATCAATCAAACGATCGAACCACAACGATCGAGATAACAAAAATCGAACAATCACGTTCGAATCACGAAGAACAATAAAATTCAAACAACAACTCCAAGTTTCACATCTCGACTCGAGACAATATATGATCCGGTGAAAACAACATGTGCCTTCACATAAGATCCACAGGAAAGGGAATAGAAATTGAAAAATTACAACAACAAACGAGTTATTCCGAAACAATACCACGCTCGTTCGATCAACAAAAGCAAGAGGCAGGACAAGCTCAGAAAATGTCAACGAACATAAACTAGTCGACAGAGTTGAAAATACAGAAGTTCAAAATCCGATCCACTTCGAATAAAAGAACTAATAGAACCAAAAGATATTACTTCCGAACAAGGTTCACAAGAATCGAACCGGACTCAGAAATGTCACATCGATAACCAGATCGACCCAAAACAAGATCACAGCTCGTTCGAACGACGAAACCGAAATACAGAACAAGTCCAGAAAGTATCAACAAACACGAGCGAGTCGATAGACCTGAGAAAGAGGAAATACAGAAGTCAAAACGATACGGGCATTACATTCGAGCTCTTATAAAAGAAATGTCGTTCCCGCAACTCACAACAACTAGAGTAAGGTGACAACACAAAAAGCAAACGACAGAAACATCTCCCATGGGCCTCTCAGAGCCGATCCTCATATCTGTACTGAAGTTCGCGCCCCGAAAGACTCGGAACCCAACTCGCAAAACTGGATCCTGTGACGAGAAAAATAATTGGTACGTGCATGCCCCCAGCACACCACGGTTGAAACACCTCGGCTCGGCATACCAAAAGTACAACTGCTAGGTGCAATGGAATATAACGTCGCAAAACAACAAACCGGAGATGCCAACTTGGCACAACAAAGAATCATAACATATATCATATACAACGATTACCATCGTAAATTAATACACACACAAACACTACAACAACGACGGTATCGTTCGGCGACCTCAACGGCCCGAACGATAACCAGCACATAATTACAAACATTATGAAACAATCACACATGTACACAAATGTACAAACCCAAGCTTCAACATCTCACGCTCGTGCGACAACGCACAAATCGCCACGAGGCGATAAACAGTAAACACCAGTTCACGCCTCTCACAGAGGGCTAGTACAATAATTGCGTGGCAACGCCTCGACGTTCATGCCACCAATTCGACCATACTCGGGAGCAACATCATAACGATAACGCGAACATCATATATACATACCCAGCCCTCAAATGGGAATGGATAGGTTTTAAAAACGAAAACCTCCTTTTGAAAATAATTTTGGAAACACCGATTGATCTTGAGTATCACCCTTCAAAAAAAGTACAATCGTGAAACATCATTATCGAGACTTTGGAAAACTATTTCGCATTCGATAAAAATGAGGACACTTTCTTTTCGTGAAAACTTTCGGAAATATTCGACCCTCGGGTCTAAGTAAAAGTGTTTCTAAAATATTGGAAATATCTCAAAACATTTTGGTCCTCGAGGTAGAAGAATTTTGAAACATATTGTGGCACCATGGATGTACCACGAGAAAATAATTCATTTTAAACGTACATCTCGAAATTTATTTCTAGGATACTCAAGGTTTTCAAAGATAATTCAATGGGCTAGAATGCCCAAAAATCTCAGGTAATTACATGGAACATTATAGCTGTGGGTCCCGCCGAACCACCAGATAAAAACCATTTACAAAAATGCCAAAAGGGCCGATGACGGTAATATTTCAAAACTCACAAAAGCCATTTACAAAATACTGAATACCGTCATAAGAATTTCGCCAAAACGACCAAGGCCATAATGCCAAAAACTCGGTTAAGGGAATCGATTTTCAAAATAAAACTCAGTCGGTAAAATACCGAAAGCCATTACAAAATAACTCACGCAGTGGATAAAAAAAATACAGTCCAACATGCACAATCCAATTGAATACGTCTCACAGCATCTAGTTTATACATATAACAAAACCATTCCTCGGAGTTTCTCGCGAACTCAATCGTCGATACCTTATTCGAAACCCAACAAGGTTCTCAATTTGCACACCATACCTGTAACACCCCCAAAACCATCCGGGATATTACAGCGCCGTGGGTCCCGCGCCAGAACCCACCAGGCTAAAAACCGTTTACAAAATCAATTCAAAAACGCCAAAAGGCTGATGACGGCAATATTTTGCAAATACTCAAATATTTTCAAAAACATAATTTTAAAATACCGTCATAAAATACCATTTGAAAATACAAGGCGAAGTGCCAAATCTCAATAGTTCAAAATGTACGTTAAGACGCCGCTTAAATGTACCGATAAAATAGTTTAGAAAAATGTTTAACGAAATAACCCAAGTTCGCAAAGTGCCAAAAGGGCCATTTAAAATACCCACACGCAGCGGATAAAGATACCGAAAAGCCATTTTGAGATATAGACACAGCGGATAAATGCAGTTCAAAATACACATTTGCAGCGGAAATGAATAACCAGAAAAGAAATACTCGATACTCCAAAATATGCCACCGCCAGTATCACATCGGGAAGCTCATCCCTTCACGACCGCTACTAGCTCGATCTCCGAGTACCTAAAAATAAAGCCCACGACGGGGTCAGCCACAATACTCAATAATGATACCGATCACATCATCATAAATAATTACATACCAATGTAATAATGTAGTAAGAATTCTACCAAAGTAATCTTACCGTTATAACCTTACCAATCCATAATAATCCAATCCTTACCATAATCCACATTTCGCATCCTCAAATGACGAAATGAACTCAACAATAATTATCTGTACTGTATTCCAAAAATACCAATAATCCTCAAAACATCATCAAAACTCATAAGTGCGGTAATAATCCGATCAGGCCAAATCCTGTCCGTCGGATTACACAATCAAATCTCAACATGTATAAACCAATAATACACAACATATCTGTAGATCAACTACCACATGATAACAAATCCCGAAACATCGACATATAGTCCGAATGCTCATACAATCAATAACCAGATCAACCGATAAATCAACTGAGAGTATCATCGACATGATAACTCCAATACGACCAATAAAGGATCACGATAACTGAGAATACCATCAACATGATAGCTCCGACACGATCAACAAAGGATCAACAATAATCGAGAATACCATCAACAAGGTAAACTCCAAATGATCAACAAAATGGATCTCAAAGAAATAACTCTGACTGTCGAACATACCCCTCGGGCGTATGAACAACCAGTCACAAACCGTCGAACATACCCAACCATAAATGGAGGATGAACGACCAAACAATATGGCTCAAAGATGGAAATCATAGTACGCCCGATCCGAATATGTGTCAGTGCACATGTCCACCCCATATACGGAATCCAGGATATACGTGGGACAATGTACCTAATTAGCCTCAACGAACTACGTCTCGTGTGCACAGCCTTTCACGGAAAATATTCACGCATGACTATATATGTGCCAGGCTAAAAATCCTACACAATATCCAATCGGAACGCAGATATGACTCCATATATGTCACGATGCAACATGACAACGAAACTCAAAGAAACACATAACCAACAAGGATCAAAAGACTCACCGAAGTGAACAACAATAGTCTGACAATGAAAAGTCGACCCGACCAATCAATATTCAAAACAACAACCCTGGGATCACAAACCCCAAAGGATAATCCATACCATCAACAATCTCAGACAACAGTTCTGGGATCGACATCCATCAACGAACAACCAATATGAATCTTAATACACGAAGCCTCAACGTACAACATATACAACAACTCAACATAATAATTATCTCATAACTGAACAATACATAAATTACCTCAAAGCCGGAGACAACATCCTTTCCACGAACAACATCCCTGAACGAATACACAGTTATACGAATAATCCCGAAATAGGTATAGTCCATTTATACCAACAAACCACCATCCCGACATCAATATCGACACGATAACTATCCTCGATATCCGATATTCTATGTCCTTGACCAAAGATAACTCACGTCTTCCTTGAACACAATTAAATCATATACCTTATGATTTAATACAAACCAGAGCACGATATACAACTCATTAACCAATAATTTACCTTTCTAACAACATTGCTATATGAATTATAAATGAAATGAAAAGGAAACCGTTTATCAAATATTATAAACTGAACAAGTATAAACTTGCCTCGATACCGATACCACGAATCCGTTACCAAAATCCATTGCCTTTGTCTACGAGCTCCTTAGCCCCGATCAAAAGCAATCTACGAACTCTTTAGCCTCAACCGCAACTCAACGGTCATAATCCACGATCAAAACATATCAACCTATTGCAATAATCGATTAACACACATTCGATAAAAATCAATAACCGACATACTCAACCAACAAACTCAACGGTTCAACGAAACCTCGATCATATACATAATACCAAATAATCCAACTCAACAAATACGAACCCATATCCACGATACAAGCCGTAACTCGATGATCACAAATAACAATCAATAACCGATCAACAAAGGTTCTACAATATCCCGATTAAACACATATCCAACAACCAAATCAATCGATCACGAATTCAAAACCACAATACGATTCCACAATCTGAATATCATATCCATAATCTATTTAAACCAACAAGGGTCTAACATTACCGATTCCAAATTCAATCTTAAAAACAATTACAAGTTTCCTCCTTGTAAATTCATAATATAAACCAATTACCGGTTATCATTATCAATTCGGACGATCCGATTAATTCAACATCATAAATAACCATATTCCAAAGGTTTTAAATATTTCCATTATCCGAAATCTTCCCAACAATCATAACATGTATAACTTATGAGTCCTTCAAGAACATGAATTATCCGAATTCACGTTCACAATCCATAAAAGAACATAATCCAATGTTTTCTAACATCTAACCAATCTTTAATCATAATTCAAGGTATATATCATCATGTTCTTCAACATATGATTTTCCTAACATCAAAAATCACAACAATACTACCAAGGACATCAAGAACTCTAGGATTCCATAATCATAACAAAATAATCGAATCATTTGACCACCAATTCATTATCTTCCTTTAACAAAATTCCCATAATTACCAAGAATCATTACAACAATATCATTTCCATCACCATTCATACGAAAACGTGTAGAATTTTCCAAGTTCTACTCATTGAGACATTTCATCGAACACTTTGAAGGCATAGTCCAATTCAATCGATTATTCAAAGGAATACTCGAATTCTTTCCACAAAACTTCAAGAACAACGAATAATCTCAAGAATACAACAAGATTCCATCAATAATCTGAGTTAAAATGAATCAAATCGGCCAAGACATCAAGAAACTTCAAAATATCCAAAACCAAGTGTTTAGGTGTTCTTACCTTCGATCCGGTGGAAGATGATGTTAATCCATGATTCCAACTTCCAAAACATGTTGCTAGATGATGATATTACTCAAATCCATCCACTTTGATGAAGAAATCGCCAAAAACGAAGAGAAAACATGAAAATGCCGGATGACTCGGTCGAGGCCTTTAAATAGGCGAGACTGCCGGCACGTTACGCACGTGAACCGGCGCCTTACGTCGTAATCGACCATGGCACGCTCCTTTGCCCGATTCTGCGGAACCCTTACGTACGTATCGTGGTGGCTTACGTCGTGGCGGCCCTTACAGAATCGGCCACCGCCTTACGTGCGTAATCGGCCGATCCTAGCCCCGGTAGTCATCCGACCATGCTCGGCCATTCCAACGAGTCACGACCGGCCATGCTCGGCCATCCAGTCATCTCGGCCACGACTCGACCGGCTACTCCGTAACGCACGTAACACTTAATCCGTTGCGTCGTAATACGTGCGTTGACTTGCTCTGAGATAATACTCGTATTACGTCGTAATACACCCCGTATAACGTCGTAACTCCGTCCGTTGACTCACTGTCCACATCTGCGCCGAAAGTCCGACCACGGGCCCCACTGTCCGATTCCTCTTGTTACGTGCGTTATGTACACAATATAACGTACGTAAGCTAACACATTTTACGTACGTAAGCTCCAAGGCTTAACGTACGTAATGGCTTTTATACTTAGCCAAAAATCCAATAGTTCCTGTCCGACGTCTCGACGTACAAAATACAAACATACTGCATACCGAATACACATATCAATCCAAAATATTCTCATACGATATACCGATATCCAAATCGGTTTAACTCGATACAACATATCCTGGATATATCTCACCAAAAACGATAATCACACCGGTATAACTGTCTCGGTTCTCAATTTATTTTATCCATACCGTATAGATACCAAACTATACAGTATATCTCGAATAAAATAACGCGAAAAATTTATATGAAAATTCGGGTATTACATACTACCCCCCTTAAAATAAGTTTCGTCCTCGAAACTTGCAACCTGTCGCCAACAACAGATAAGTCCAAAATTTTCCAACTCATCACAAAAACAATCAAGCGTCGCCACAAGAGAAATAACCAAACCAATATACTTACAGGTGCGTGAAGCCGATGATCTCCCGTGATACTAGCACACGACTCCCATACGAAGTCTCAACACAACCAACGCACACCAATATCACAAATAGCAGTTTGAAAAGAATCTCGAAAATTTTGGAAACTCCAAAAATCGATTTGACTCAAAAGTCAGAAAAAATCATTTTCAAAAATCATGCTACTACCGTACAGGTAGAGCCACATAACACACACGCCTGTGTTTCACAAACCCAAGCTCCGATACCATCTTCTGTAACACCCCCAAAACCATCCGGGATATTACAGCGCCGTGGGTCCCGCGCCAGAACCCACCAGGCTAAAAACCGTTTACAAAATCAATTCAAAAACGCCAAAAGGCTGATGACGGCAATATTTTGCAAATACTCAAATATTTTTAAAAACATAATTTTAAAATACCGTCATAAAATACCATTTGAAAATACAAGGCGAAGTGCCAAATCTCAATAGTTCAAAATGTACGTTAAGACGCCGCTTAAATGTACCGATAAAATAGTTTAGAAAAAGGTTTAACGAAATAACCCAAGTTCGCAAAGTGCCAAAAGGGCCATTTAAAATACCCACACGCAGCGGATAAAGATACCGAAAAGCCATTTTGAGATATACACACAACAGATAAATGCAGTTCAAAATACACATTTGCAGCGGAAATGAATAACCAGAAAAGAAATACTCGATACTCCAAAATATGCCACCGCCAGTATCACATCGGGAAGCTCATCCCTTCACGACCGCTACTAGCTCGATCTCCGAGTACCTAAAAATAAAGCCCACGACGGGGTCAGCCACAATACTCAATAATGATACCGATCACATCATCATAAATAATTACATACCAATGTAATAATGTAGTAAGAATACTACCAAAGTAATCTTACCGTTATAACCTTACCAATCCATAATAATCCAATCCTTACCATAATCCACATTTCGCATCCTCAAATGACGAAATGAACTCAACAATAATTATCTGTACTGTATTCCAAAAATACCAATAATCCTCAAAACATCATCAAAACTCATAAGTGCGGTAATAATCCAGTCTGTGCCAAATCCTGTCCGTCGGATTACACAATCAAATCTCAACATGTATAAACCAATAATACACAACATATCTGTAGATCAACTACCACATGATAACAAATCCCGAAACATCGACATATAGTCCGAATGCTCATACAATCAATAACCAGATCAACCGATAAATCAACTGAGAGTATCATCGACATGATAACTCCAATACGACCAATAAAGGATCACGATAACTGAGAATACCATCAACATGATAGCTCCGACACGATCAACAAAGGATCAACAATAATCGAGAATACCATCAACAAGGTAAACTCCAAATGATCAACAAAATGGATCTCAAAGAAATAACTTTGACTGTCGAACATACCCCTCGGGCGTATGAACAACCAGTCACAAACCGTCGAACATACCCAACCATAAATGGAGGATGAACGACCAAACAATATGGCTCAAAGATGGAAATCATAGTACGCCCGATCCGAATATGTGTCAGTGCACATGTCCACCCCGTATACGGAATCCAGGATATACGTGGGACAATGTACCTAATTAGCCTCAACGAACTACGTCTCGTGTGCACAGCCTTTCACGGAAAATATTCACGCATGACTATATATGTGCCCGGCTAAAAATCCTACACAATATCCAATCGGAACGCAGATATGACTCCAGATATGTCACGATGCAACATGACAACGAAACTCAAAGAAACACATAACCAACAAGGATCAAAAGACTCACCGAAGTGAACAACAATAGTCTGACAATGAAAAGTCGACCCGACCAATCAATATTCAAAACAACAACCCTGGGATCACAAACCCCAAAGGATAATCCATACCATCAACAATCTCAGACAACTGTTATGTGATCGACATCCATCAACTAACAACCAATATGAATCTTAATACACGAAGCCTCAACGTACAACATATACAACAACTCAACATAATAATTATCTCATAATCGAACAATACATAAATTACCTCAAAGCCGAGACAACATCCTTTCCACGAACAACATCCCTGAACGAATACGCTTATACGAATAATCCCGAAATAGGTATAGTCCATTTATACCAACAAACCACCATCCCGACATCAATATCGACACGATAACTATCCTCGATATCCGATATTCTATGTCCTTGACCAAAGATAACTCACGTCTTCCTTGAACACAATTAAATCATATACCTTATGATTTAATACAAACCAGAGCACGATATACAACTCATTAACCAATAATTTACCTTTCTAACAACATTGCTATATGAATTATAAATGAAATGAAAAGGAAACCATTTATCAAATATTATAAACTGAACAAGTATAAACTTGCCTCGATACCGATACCACGAATCCGTTACCAAAATCCATTGCCTTTGTCTACGAGCTCCTTAGCCCCGATCAAAAGCAATCTACGAACTCTTTAGCCTCAACCGCAACTCAACGGTCATAATCCACGATCAAAACATATCAACCTATTGCAATAACCGATTAACACACATTCGATAAAAATCAATAACCGACATACTCAACCAACAAACTCAACGGTTCAACGAAACCTCGATCATATACATAATACCAAATAATCCAACTCAAAAAATACGAACCCATATCCACGATACAAGCCGTAACTCGATGATCACAAATAACAATCAATAACCGATCAACAACGGTTCTACAATATCCCGATTAAACACATATCCAACAACCAAATCAATCGATCACGAATTCAAAACCACAATACGATTCCACAATCTGAATATCATATCCATAATCTATTTAAACCAACAAGGGTCTAACATTACCGATTCCAAATTCAATCTTAAAAACAATTACAAGTTTCCTCCTTGTAAATTCATAATATAAACCAATTACCGGTTATCATTATCAATCCAGACGATCCGATTAATTCAACATCATAAATAACCATATTCCAAAGGTTTTAAATATTTCCATTATCCGAAATCTTCCCAACAATCATAACATGTATAACTTATGAGTCCTTCAAGAACATGAATTATCCGAATTCACGTTCACAATCCATAAAAGAACATAATCCAATGTTTTCTAACATCTAACCAATCTTTAATCATAATTCAAGGTATATATCATCATGTTCTGCAACATATGATTTTCCTAAGATCAAAAATCACAACAATACTACCAAGGACATCAAGAACTCTAGGATTCCATAATCATAACAAAATAATCGAATCATTTGACCACCAATTCATTATCTTCCTTTAACAAAATTCCCATAATTACCAAGAATCATCACAACAATATCATTTCCATCACCATTCATACGAAAACGTGTAGAATTTTCCAAGTTCTACTCATTGAGACATTTCATCGAACACTTTGAAGGCATAGTCCAATTCAATCGATTATTCAAAGGAATACTCGAATTCTTTCCACAAAACTTCAAGAACAACGAATAATCTCAAGAATACAACAAGATTCCATCAATAATCTGAGTTAAAATGAATCAAATCGGCCAAGACATCAAGAAACTTCAAAAATATCCAAAACCAAGTGTTTAGGTGTTCTTACCTTCGATCCGGGTGGAAGATGATGTTAATCCATGATTCCAACATCCAAAACATGTTGCTAGATGATGATATTACTCAAATCCATCCACTTTGATGAAGAAATCGCCAAAAAACGAAGAGAAAACATGAAAATGCCCGGATGACTCGGTCCAGGCCTTTAAATAGGCGAGACCTGCCGGCACGTTACGTACGTAACCGGCCACTGCCTTACGTACGTAACCGACCATGGCACGCTCCTTTGCCCGATTCTGCCGAACCCTTACGTGCGTAGCGGCGGTGGCTTACGTGCGTCGGCCCTTACGGCCAGAATCGCCACCGCTACGTGCGTAATCGGCGATCCTAGCCCCGAGTCACTGCCGACCATGCTCGGCCATTCCAACGAGTCACGACCGGCCATGCTCGGCCATCCAGGTCATCTCGGCCACGACTCGACCGGCTACTCCGTAACGTCGTAACACTTAATCCGTTGCGTCGTATCGTGACGTTGACTTGCTACAATAATACTCGTATTACGTCGTAATACACCACGTATAACGTCGTAACTCCGTCCGTTGACTCACTGTCCACATCTGCGCCGAAGCCGCCGACCACGGGCCCCACTGCCCGATTCCTCTTGTTACGTCGTTATGTACACTATATAACGTCGTAGCTAACACATTTTACGTACGTAAGCTCCAAGGCTTAACGTACGTAATGGCTTTTATACTTAGCCAAAAATCCAACTGTTCCTGTCCGACGTCTCGACGTACAAAATACAAACATACGGCATACTGAATACACATACTGAATCCAAAAATATTCTCATACGATATACCTGATATCCAAATCAGTTTAACCTGATACAACATATCCTGGATATATCTGTCAGTCAAAAAACGATAATCACACCAGTATAACTGTCTCGGTTCTCAATTTATTTTATCCATACTGTATAGATACCAAACTATACAGTATATCTCAGATAAAATAACGCGAAAAATTTATACTAAAAATTCGGGTATTACAATACCACCCCTCACAGTGGTTCAAAGGTAAAACAACAATAGGCCCAGTTTTATACATATACTATATGTCACACGTATTAAATACAACTATATTCACAACACCGTGCAAATAAAATTATGCACGGCAATTAACTCATTTAGATACAATCATGATACACAGGTACTTCGCATAAAAGAGGAGACTTACGTCCACAGGCCGCACGGAGATGATGGTCGCCCACGATACTAATCTCATTCGACAACATATCCGACACGTTGTGACTACGCACAACTCAATTTGTCACCTGACGACTCAAACGACAAGACAACACATTACTCGACAAACCACGACTCGACTCGACCCGACAGCCTAGGTTTCCGCAACCTAATCTCCGATACCATAAATGTAACATCCCCAAAACCATATGGGAATATTGCACGCCGTAGACCCTTTCCACAAGGATCTACGAGGCTAAACATCCATAAACAACCAAATGCTTGCCCGACCAGGGTCAAACAATAAAATGATACAGACCGATATGGTCACTTACACGTGAATACACAAACCGATGAGGTCACACAACCCAATCGATAAAACTGACTTAAATAACATTACCCACACAGGGGTCGAAATACAATACAGCGGAAGACTGAAATCAACTCTGACAATACAACAAAAATCAAAATAACTCTCGACTCATGATTAGTATCGCAGCTCGTCATCCTCTTATGCCAATCCTGTGACTGCTCCCCTAAATCTGCATGTACCTGGACGCAAAATAGACATCCACCCCCCCGATTACTCGGGGGTTAGTAAAACTCCATTGTTTTACTAGTGCAAGTATCAAATCATACGAAATATAACAAGCAAGTAATAATCGTGAATCAAATATGACAATCAAGTATCAAAATATCCCCGGGAGTTTTTCACAAGGAAAGATAAGCTATGAAGCATTCGAAAATAAGATTATCACCTCGGAAATTTTAGAATTTCAAAACCTTTCGAAAATATTAGGGTCTTAACCCAAATCTCAAAATTGTATTTCAACAATTTACAGTACGAAAACATTTCCATAAATCTCATGGGGCTCGGCCCAACATTCTTTCTTAAAACTTTTCCTTTAAAAACTCTGATTTGAAAAGTATCATGCTCATGACACCGTGATCCACTGTCACGTGTCTCCGTAGGTTCAACAACCCGCACGGACTACATCACGCACAATTAAACAAACATAATCAAATCCGACACTGTGATCCACTGTCACGTGTCTCCGTAGGTTCAACAACCCACACGGACTATTAACCAAACATAACAAATTCCGACACCGTGATCCACTGTCATGTGTCTCCGTAGGCATAACTGTTGGGATTCCGAAAATAAAACGAAATACGCAGCGGAAATAAATACGAATCCCAAACAGGATCGATCAAGTAACGTATATACGAAAAAATAAATACAAAGATAAAGATTCATACCCTTGAAGCCTTTGAAATAAATCTTCGTAAAATGTAGACGATGATCACGATCCCGTCCCGAACACGAAATCCCTTCGTTCCAAGCACCGAAAATTCGAAGCCTCTACTTCACACGCGTCGGAAGTTGCCCGGAAAATTCGACGTAACTTCTTTCTCCAAGAACACGGCTAGGAAGTTACCGTAGGAATTTTCTCTCTATTTTTTTTTTGAATTTCTTTCACCTCTAAGATGAAAATTGAAAAAAAAAATCTCTCCCTTCCTCACAACTCTCACGGCCAGAAGAGAGATTTGCAAGCTGAAAATATGTGTGTGTATATCTTACTTCATCAAGAGTTGGTTATATATATAATATATAACAACTCATCATAATGAATAAAAATAATGTGAGAGGAATCTCAAACATTATTAAGATGACTTTACAACAAACACAACATGCAAAATGTAATGGCCATGTGAGGTGGGGTTGGCCTATAAGGAAGATTCCTAGAAACGAGCCGAGTCACTCGGCTCGTGTACCGGACGTTCATCAAACGACTCCGTTAAATACACTCCTTTTAATCATCAATGTATTTATATTAATTAATTAATCTAATTAGTTAATTATATCAAATACAAATATATTTCTTTAAGAAATATAATTTATGAATTAAATTAATTACCCGGTAACTTAATTTTAATTCATGAGACCGCCTTTTGATTTATCCAATAAATCATAATTAGATATCCAATATCTAATTAATTAGAGAGATAATAAATTCACATTTATCCGTCAACGCTCCTAATGCGCGACTCCGTAGGTCCGTCTCAGCCGGCATTGGGAGGAACCAATGAGTGCGGGCAGCACTTAGCCAGCCTAGCGGGCCGCACTGTAAACCCCGACTGAGAATGAATGAAGAGATCATTCCAGAACCATTATGTCGTGAATACTATATACGTATAGACCCTTCATCAGATGTCCCTGTCAAGTCTTCGGGTCACGGTAAAGTCAAACCCTACTGTTGACTAAACTCTATACATGTGTTAATGCAAATCAAGACCAACTGAACAATAGTGTATCTAATACTACTATATCAGAATGCTTTGGCCAAAGACTTATGATCTTATTTGCCATTAACCGTATAGGACATTCGCCTGCTCACTAACAGGAGATAGAATCCTTTCTTGGCGTACAGTAAAGACTGCTACCTGCCCGTATAGTCCGCACTTCGAGGTCGACTCAGCAATTAAGCAAATGAGTCTAACTACTCTAATGACAAAATAAACGTCACAGGCACATCTTCTACTGAACCCTCAAGTCAAAGGTCCACGTATACTATCACAACCTTTCGATTCGTCATCGACTCTCCGAGAGTGAATACCGTGTGACTGAATCGAGTATGAGTCGTGTTCGAGTATATTGGTCCAACCAATATACTTATAACTATGCTATCAAGACATGCACATGTCCTAGCATTAGTTATACAAGTCTTATTAAAAACTTAATGCCCATTTAAGTTTATTGACTTGCGAACGATTTACGTAAATAAACTTTAAACACTTCTAGTGCATTTTCTCTTATCCCATAACGAGAATGGAATGTTCGATTTATTTACATGGACTTCACTTCAATGTTTACCAAGTCAAGAATGCAATTGAAATACAATAAACATTGAATGAATCGAATTGCCTTTTTATTATTTATTATTCCATAATTACAAGTACAATGCCCATACTCTCTCATCCCCTGAGTGGCATTCGAGGGCATATTCCTAACAATCTCCCACTTGCACTCAATGCCACATATCATGGTATCCAATACCCATGTTCTTTAGATGTCTTTCCAAGACAGCCTGAGATAATGGCTTAGTCAGCGGGTCAGAGACATTGTCTTCTGAGTCTACTCTTTGCAATGAAACATATCCTTTTTCCACCATCTCTCGAACAATGTGGTACTTTCTCTCTATATGCTTGGTGTTGTGGTGAGCCCTCAGCTCCTTAGCTTGAGCGACAGCTCCATCATTATCACAGAATAGTGATATAGGCAACTCCGCATTAGGGACCACTTGAAGTTCTTCTATAAACTTCTGTATCCAAAATGCTTCTTTGCTAGCCTCTGAGGCAGCTTGATACTCTGCTTGGCAGGTGGAATCTGCAGTAGCAGTTTGCTTGGAGCTTCTCCAAGAAACTGCTCCTCCATTAAGAGTAAACAAATACCCATATGTCGACTTAGAGTCGTCATTGTCTCCTTGAAAATCAGAATCGGTGAATCCAATCACCTTCAGTTCTCCACCACCATAAGTAAGAACAAAATCTCTAGTTCTTCTTAAGTACTTAAGAATGTTCTTTACGGCAGTCCAATGTTCCCTTCCCGGGTTTGCTTGAAATCGACTTACCATACTCACAGCATAGGCTAAGTCTGGTCTCGTACACAACATAGCGTACATGAGGCTACCCACTGCCGAGGCATAGGGTACCTTACTCATCTCTCTCTTGTCTTTCTCACTTTGAGGACACATTTTCGTGGTGAGATGAATTCCATGTCGCATGGGAAGGAACCCTCTTTTAGATTCATCCATCTTGAATCTTCTCAGGATTTTATCTATATAGAGGGCTTGGGAAAGTCCTATCATTCTTCGCGGTCTATCTCTGTAAAGACGGATCCCTAGAATATAGGAAGCTTCTCCCAAGTCTTTCATGGAGAACGTTTTAGAAAGCCAAGCTTTCACAGTGCTGAGCATTGCTATGTTATTTCCTATAAGTAGAATATCATCTACATATAGTACTAAGAACGCAATGTTTCTCCCACTGACCTTTTTGTAAACACACGGTTCCTCCTCATTTCGTACGAAGTCAAAGTCCTTAACTGCTTCGTCAAATCGAAGGTTCCAACTCCGAGAAGCTTGCTTCAGACCATAAATGGCTCGTTGCATCTTACACACTTTATGAATATTAGCTTTGGACAAAAAACCCTTAGGCTGTTCCATATAGATTTCCTCCTCGAGGTATCCATTTAGAAAAGCCGTTTTGACGTCCATTTGCCATATTTCATAATCATAATAGGCAGCAATGGCAAGCATCATGCGAATCGACTTTATCATAGCTACGGGCGAGAAGGTATCATGATAATCGATTCCTTCCCTTTGGGTATAACCCTTTGCCACAAGCCTGGCCTTATAGGCATAAACCTTGCCATCCCCATCAGTCTTTCTCTTATAGATCCATTTATTTCCAATAGTCCTCATGCCAGTTGGAAGATATACTAGAGTCTAGACCTGATTGGTATGCATCGAGTCTATCTCAGCTTTCATTGCTTCTTGCCATTTATCGGAGTCTACATCCACTATCGCTTGGTCATAGGTGACAGGGTCGTTTTCACTGCTATCAGGTGTGTCGTGGAGACCCAGTTCCTCGACATGTGTATAGCCATACCTCTCAGGTAAGTGAGATACCCTATCAGACCTTCGAAGTGGAGGCTGTGTTACAATAGGTTCGGTTCTTGATCCCTGATCAGATGTCTCCTTATGACTTTCATTATGCTCTTCCAAAGAGATATTTCTACCCGAGCCACCTTCCTGAATGAATTCATCCTCAAGGAAGTGCGCTTGTAATGCCACAACGACCCTATGGTCTTCTGGCATGTAGAATAGATAACCCATCGAGTCCTCTGGGTATCCTATGAAACGTCCTTTTATGGACCTCGCTTCCAATTTGTCCACCTTAGCCTTTTTGACATAGGCTGGACATCTCCAGATCCTTATGTGATTAAGGGTTGGTTTCTTACCCTTCCACATCTCATGCGGAGTGATAGGAATAGATTTGGAAGGACATCTATTAAGGATATAGGCAGCGGTTAGTAAGGCATACCCCCACAGGTAAATAGGTAAATCAGTGTAATTTAACATGGAGCGAACCATGTCCAACAAAGTCCGATTTCTCCTTTCTGAAACACCATTTAACTGTGGGGTTCCTGGAGGCGTGAATTGTGAAACTATTCCATGTTCCTAAAGGAACTCATCAAACTCAGTGCTCATATATTCGCCACCTTGGTCCGACCGAAGTGGTTTGATATGACATCCAGTTTGTTTTTCAACTAGGGCCTTAAATTCTTTGAATTTAGCAAAGGCTGCGGATTTATGTTTCATTAAGTACATAATCCCATACCTAGTATGATCATCTGTGAACATTATGAAATATTGATATCCGTCTCGGGCTACTTCTAAAGCACCACAAACATCGGTATGCACCAATCCAAGTTGATCGGCAACCCTTTCAAAAGTCCCTGTGAAGGGGAACTTAGTCATTTTGCCTCTAAGGCAAGATTCACAAGTTGGATAGGGTTCTACACCCAATGGACTTAAAAGTCCATCTTTCTCCATTTTCTGAGCCTTGGTCTGACCAACATGACCAAGTCTAAGGTGCCATTTAAGAGCTTGATTAGTATCTTGCCTACCACGTTTCCTAGTTATAGTGTTCACTGCTGTTTTATTTTGCATGTTCAGATGATATAAACCATTCAACAATGCAGCTTTTCCAACCAATTTATTTCGAAAATAAATTTTACAACTACCATTGCCAATGAAGAAACAAAATCCTTTCCGGTCCAAGACTGGAATGGATACAATGTTTTTATGCCCCTTGGGCAAAACAAGTACTTCATCTAATGTCAAAATAAAACCGGATTCTAAACCCAGAAGGATTGATCCAATATCGGTTGCCTCGACACTTTGTCCGCTTCCAACAGTGATCATTATTTCCCCAGCTTCAAGTTTTCTACTTCGTTCCAGATCCTGATTCATAGTACAAATGTGAGAAGTGGCACCTGAATCTAGAATCCATGAAGCAGAATATACAGTAGCGGAACAATTAGTTTCAAAAACAAAAAGTTCCGTACCTGATGCGCCATTAATCTTGGGATAAGTCCTTCGCCAGTGGCCCAGCTCACCGCATTCAAGGCATTTGTCCGTAGGTTTTGGACCGCCTACCTTTTGAACCTTTCGGGCCTTGCCCTTTCCTTTTTGCACCCCTTTCTTGGGTTTGTACTGCTCGTAGGTCTTTTTCTTCTTGTTCTTTGACCTCCTAGGCCCAGAAGAAATCACAAGAGCAGCCTCTCTCGGTTTAGTGTTCATGTTAGACTGCGCCGTCACCAGTTTATTCATTAGCCCCACTAATGTGCATGTAATTTCATTACAGTTGAAATTCATTACAAACTGCGTGAAAGAGTCAGGAAGAGATTGAAGGATGAGATCAATTTGAAGGGATAAATCCATATTAAAGTTGAGCACCTCGAGCCTCTCAATCATAGAGATCATCTTGAGGACGTGGTCTCCCACTTTCTCCCCTTCTTTCATCCTAGCTTCGAACAAGCGCTTGATATCTCATATCTAGCGGTCTACCGTGCTCTCCATAAAGTTCGGTCAAGTGTGCGAGAATGCACTAGCGGAAGTCATTTTCTCGTGCGCTCTCTGACTCATTAGTCATTGAGCCCATCATAAAGCCACGGACTAGCACGTCATCCTTGACCCATTTTTCATGGGACGTCAATGTCTTCTGATTACCCCTAGTTCGGATTGGAGTCGGTGGAATGTCCGCCTCCAAGACGTATCCCGAAGACTCCATCCGAGTACAATCATCATCGATTCCGCAACTATCAACAAAGTTAGGGCCGATTAGGAGATTCTTTTCAAGTAGTATTGCAAGTGGGTTTTTAGCCATTTTAGAGAGATTCAATTTCGTTTTCTGCAAAGATTTAGACAAGATTAAATTAGTGACTTGTTTAATTATGACCGAGTATAGAACTTAAGGGCTTGTATAATTCTTGTCTCGGCTCCCACTAATTTTATCGGAATTATATACTCCCATGTTATAATCCGGAAATCATGGTTAGATCGACTTCTTAGTGGTGATCAAGTTCTTTACAAATTTTAACAGACGCAACCTATCAGGTTTCTTGCCAATTAATTTCTGTAAAGTGGCGTCTAACACCAACTCGTCTAACAGATGATTTGATCTTCTTTTACCCCTAGTCTTCATGCCCTCAACCTATCAGGTTTCTTGGCAATCCAGACTATCTAAGTTGTTGACCATCAATGTCTATCAGTTTGACTATTGAATCTCACCCGGCAACCTATCAGGTTTCTAGGGGCGAAATTTATCACCAACCGAAGGCATCTAATGCACTCAAGAATTTTTCAACCTCTACCAAATGTACTACCCCGATAACTCGGAAGCATAGCACACCAGCTCGGGTATCAATTTTCTACGAGTTTGATGGAGGGTAGGAAACCTCGTAACCTTTTTCAAACTTAGTCTGTTTGTAGTCGGGAGAATTTCGCGATTAGTGTTACACTTTGCACATTAATTCAATTATACGCGCGTTTGTTGGTTTGTCAATCATTCGAAATGAAAAACAGAAAACAGTAACCTAGTTACTACCAACATATAGCTCATGGACCTAATTCCTAAGTACTGGGCCAAGCGAATGACCCAATAAAAAAAACAGTCTTCGATTCTTCGTCTTCTCGGTCGGTTGTCTTCGGTCTTCTTCATACCCAAAATAATAATTACATCATTGAAAAATTGCATCCTATACAAGTTTTTCTAGTAAATATAAATAGGCTCAAAACGGCCTTTACAACCCAATCGAATCGAACAAATCAAAAAACTAAGTCCACGAGCTATATCACCATCACATAATGATTCCATACAACATGTAATGGCAACGAAATTAAACAATTAATCTTAATATAAATTAATCTAATTAATCTATAAATTAATCTATTCAATTTCTACTAAATTAATCCAATTAATATAAAGTGGCATTAAAATTAAATAATCAATTAATATATTAATCCAATCAATATAAAATTAATCTATTCAATTTTAATGGTATTAATCTAATTAATACTAATAATCGTCATTTTAATTCGTTCGAAGTAATCCTACCAAAATAATATTCTCGTTTAATTTATTTCCCTTAACACAAAAATATTCCAAATATTAATTTAGTCAAATTAAAATCCAATATAAATTTTGGGAAATAATTACAACGAAATATAAACTTAAAAAGCAGTCCGGATAATCCGGTTTAGGCCCGACCATGCGGCGATTCAAAATCGGGCCAAAAACCCGAGGACCTGGCCGAGCCATGCTTGGTAGCTGGCCGAGTCGATCGGCAGGCATCGTGCCTCTCGCGGTATGGCCGTGACATGGCCGATCATGCTCGGCAACACAGGCGGCGGCCAGGCGGTGCGCCCGGCACCTCTGCCGGCGACCGTTGCCGTTTTGCCGTTTCCAAAACGTGATGCTACAACGAACAATTTAAAATCTACGATTATTCCAAACATGATTCTAAATCATAATCATCATCAAAAGCATTCAAAATGCACAAATAATCATATATACGAAAACATTGACCTCGCTCGATACCCTTTGTTGGGATTACGAAAATAAAGCGAAATACGCAATGAAATAAATACGAATCCCAAACAGGATCGATCAAGTAACGTATATACGAAAAAATAAATACAAAGATAAAGATTCATACCCTTGAAGCCTTTGAAATAAATCTTCGTAAAATATAGACGATGATCACGATCCCGTCCCGAACACGAAATCCCTTCGTTCCAAGCACCGAAAATTCGAAGCCTCTACTTCACACGCGTCGGAAGTTTCCCGGAAAATTCGACGTAACTTCGTTCTCCAAGAACACGGCTAGGAAGTTACCGTAGGAATTTTCTCTCTATTTTTTTTTTTTTTTTGAATTTCTTTCACCTCTAAGATGAAAATTGAAAAAAAAAATTCTCTCCCTTCCTCACAACTCTCATGACCAGAAGAGAGATTTGCAAGCTGAAAATATGTGTGTGTATATCTTACTTCATCAAGAGTTGGTTATATATATAATATATAACAACTCATCATAATGAATAAAAATAATGTGAGAGGAATCTCAAACATTATTAAGATGACTTTACAACAAACACAACATGGAAAATGTAATGGCCATGTGAGGTGGGGTTGGCCTATAAGGAAGCTTCACGGAAGCAGCGAGTCACTCGGCTCGTGTATGCCGGACGTTAAATCAAACGACTCCGTTAAATACACTCCTTTTAATCATCAATGTATTTATATTAATTAATTAATCTAATTAATTAATTATATCAAATACAAATATATTTCTCTAAGAAATATAATTTATGAATTAAATTAATTACCCTAGAACTTAATTTTAATTCATGAGACCGCCTTTGATTTATCGATAAATCATAATTAGATATCAATATCTAATTAATTAGAGAGATAATAAATTCACATTTATCCGTCAACGCTCCTAATGCGCGACTCAGTAGGTCCGTCTCATTAGGCATTGGGAGGAACCAATGAGTGCGGGCGGCACTTAGCCCGACTAGCGGGCCGCATCAGTAAACCCGTGAGAACGAATGAAGAGATCATTCCAGAACCATTATGTCGTGAATACTATATACGTATAGACCCTTCATCAGATGTCCCGGTCAAGTCTTCGGGTCACGGTAAAGTCAAACCCTACTGTTGACTAAACTCTATACATGTGTTAATGCAAATCAAGACCAACTGAACAATAGTGTATCTAATACTACTATATCAGAATGCTTTGGCCAAAGACTTATGATCTTATTTCCCATTAACCGTATAAGACATTCGCCTGCTCACTAACAGGAGATAGAATCCTTTCTTGGCATACATTAAAGACTGCTACCTGCCCGTATAGTCCGTACTTCGAGGTCGACTCAGCAATTAAGCAAATGAGTCTAACTACTCTAATGACAAAATAAATGTCACAGGCGCAT
This sequence comes from Orobanche coerulescens, assembly GCA_033398695.1. Classification (NCBI taxonomy): domain Eukaryota; kingdom Viridiplantae; phylum Streptophyta; class Magnoliopsida; order Lamiales; family Orobanchaceae; genus Orobanche; species Orobanche coerulescens. The sequence goes on along the minus strand of CM065818.1, from coordinate 77,835,391 downwards.
CTTTTACTGAACCCTCAAGTCAAAGGTCCACGTATACTATCACAACCTTTCGATTCGTCATCGACTCTCCGAGAGTGAATACCGTGTGACTGAATCGAGTATGAGTCGTGTTCGAGTATACTGGTCCCACCAATATACTTATAACTATGCTATCAAGACATGCACATGTCCTAGCATTAGTTATACAAGTCTTATTAAAAACTTAATGCCCATTTAAGTTTATTGACTTGCGAACGATTTACGTAAATAAACTTTAAACACTTCTAGTGCATTTTCTCTTATCCCATAACGAGAATGGAATGTTCGATTTATTTACATGGACTTCACTTCAATGTTTACCAAGTCAAGAATGTAATTGAAATACAATAAACATTGAATGAATCGAATTGCTTTTTATTATTTATTATTCCATAATTACAAGTACAATGCCCATACTCTCTCATCCCCTGAGTGGCATTCGAGGGCATATTCCTAACAATAACAACCCGCACGGACTATATCAATCACAACAATCACACACACAGTCCTGACACCGTAGTCCACTGCCACGTGTCACCGTAAGCCCCGTCGAGCTCACCCGGTTGGACGCACTATGTCCGAAACTCATGCCATGCGTTATCGTAGGCCTCGTCAGACCAGCACGATTGGACCTCAGTACCTCACTAAGTTCTGATCCCGTAGTCCACTGCCACGAATCCTCGTAGGTCCCGTCGAACCAACACGAGTGAACTTAGCGGTCACACACATATTCACATTCACATTACATACAACAATGAGCACAATTAATCAATCACCTTGATCACCACAAAATCGTACATTGCACGCACATAACACAACCTCGACACTCGCAACAACTATCATCAATCAACGACATTTAACCAACATAACACACATTCGGTACACAATACATTGCACAACCAAGTGTACAACCATCCCATATGTACGTCGCATTCCTGCACAAATGGCACAACGCCTAACACGTATACTGATATAACACTATTATCACAAAGTCTTCATATTACGGAAAACACAACCAACTCAAACGGAACATAATTACGAAGGCAAGCAAAGTCATCATACATCTCATACGTAATTACTAGTCGCAAGATACAAGTCGTATAGTAAGATACTTGCCTTAATAACCGCTACTGAACGCTCCGAAGAACACGGTTCGACCGGGAAGCTCGAACCCCAAAGAAGGCAACGAACGGAAGGGTTCCGACTCGAGTTCTTCACAAGAATTCGTTCCTAAGTCACAACGATATCAATTCAATCACAATTCTACGAAAACGTATGGAACTTCCCAAGTTCTACCCATTGAAGCATTTTATCGGACACTTTGAAGGCGTAGTCCAATTCAATCGATTATTCAAAGAAATACTCAAATCCGTTCCACAAAAATTTAAGGGTATTGAATGATTACGAGTTTACAATAAAGTTTCATCAGCAATCTGAATCAAAACAAAGAAAATCGGCCAAAACACCAAGAAACCCCAAGAACATCCAAAAACCAAAAGTTTAGGTGTTCTTACCTTCGATCCGGGTGGAAGATGATGTTAATCCATGATTCCAACTTCCAAAACATGTTTATATAAGTTGATTCTACTCAAAACCATCGATCTATGGTGAAAAATCGCGGAAGGAACGAAAAAAAGTGGAAAATGCCGGATATGACTCGGTCCAGGTCTTAAATAGCCGGACACTGCCGGACGCTTACGTACGTAACCGGTCGGGCCCTTACGTACGTAACCGGCCATGGCCGAAGTCTCTGCCCAGAAATGCCGGCATCGTTACGTGCGTAATCGGCCGAGGCTTACGACGTAATCGGCCTTACGTGCGTAATCGCCGAGCACTACCGGCCGTAACTCGACCGATCTTGGCACAGGCCTGCATCGCCGGCCATGACTCGGCCGGGGCCAACTCCGACGGCCCGAACGACCCCGAAACCCAAACCTGAATACGAATCGAAGATACGGTTACGAAGTACTCGGAAAGACGAATCCGAACACTAAGAGAACACACGATTCCGACCACCCGAGGGCTCAAAATTCGACAACGGAAGTAATTACCCCAAACTTTGGGAAATTACGAAATTGGCCCAAAACGCCCGAAAATCACGATACGTGATCGAATAACCAAACCGAAGTTCAAAACACGTCTAACAAAGTTAAACGGACTTACGGGAAACTCGAAACAACAGTTTTGAACGAGATTCGCAAGAATCGAACTCAAGTGCGGAAAAGTCGCTAAAAAGCTCGGAACTCAGCAAAACGATACCGAAACGAACTCGGATGACAAAAAGCGTAGAATTAATCATTCTCAGAATGACGAAACGGTCATGATAGAGTCGTCAAAACGGACTCCGACCGAAAAAAGAAATTTACCGAAAATCGAAAATTGCGGATATTACAACTATCGCACATATTTTTTCGACATGCATAACATCTATGCAATGTCTAACATCTAGTTTGCTCCAGTATGTAAGATCAAAGAATATGGACCTCTTCTTCCATATATTTGTCGCAACGGACTTTTTTGTAGTTTTCCCAAACACATTATTGATATTCTTAATGCGATCATAAACTTGCTCACCTGTTAATGGTATCGGTGCAAATCCCTCTTCCTGGTATCCATTAAAAGCTTTTCACAATCTACGATATGGGTGATGGCGCTTGAGAAACCTCCGATGTTGAGTGTAAACTGTTTTTTTTTTGTGTTTCAACTGAACGTAACTTGTGTTTTCTTCACATATAGGACATGCATGATGCCTCTTCACACTATACCCGCTCAAGTTTCCATATGCCGGAAAGTCATTAATGGTATAAAATAACATTGCACGTAGCTTGAAACTTTGTTGGTGGTACCCATCAAACACGTCAACCCCTTCATCCCACATCATTTTCAAATCATCAATCAACGGACTTAGATAAACATCTATGTCATTTCGTGGCTGCTTTGGGCCTGAAATCATCATTGACAACATAACATATCTCCGTTTCATACGTAACCAATGAGGTAAATTATAGATCACAAGTAGGACGGGCCATGAGCTATGCTTAGTGCTTAAATTACCAAACGGATTCATCCCATCTGTGGCAAGTCCAAGCCTAAGGTTTCTTGCCTCACCCCCAAAATCCGGAAATAAATGATCTATTTTCTTCCACTGTACAGAATCAGCAGGATGACGAATTAGTCCGTCGCATTTTCTTCCTTTTGCGTGCCATATGAGATTCTTTGCGTCATCCTTATTAGCAAACAGTCGCTTAAACCTTGGAATAATTGGAAGATACCACAACACCTTCGCTGGAGGCCCTCGTTGTGTGCTCTCGCCATCACTAGAATCATCATGCTTCACTTTCTAGCGTGATGCCCCGCACCTAGGACACTTATGCAATAATTCAAACTCTTTTCGGTACAATATGCAATCATTAGGGCAGGCGTGTATTTTCTTATACGCTAAACCCATCGGACACAAAACCTTCTTCGCCTCATAAGTACGGTTAGGCAATTTATTACCTTCTGGAAGTATCTCCTGTATCAACCCGAGTAATTCGGTGAAACTTTTATCACTCCACCCATTTTTTGCTTTCACATTAACCAACTTCAACACGGCAGACAAGCGTGTAAAATTTTTACAACCCGGATATAAAGGAGTCTCTGAATCACTTTTCAATGCATCATAAACATGCGCTCGTCGGAATGATTCTTCTCCAACATCACGAATCATGTCTTCAAATTGATCACCATCTATATCTACGTGTGTGTCTTCAGTTGGAATGTCTACTAGTTCGCCATGCCATATCCAAATCGTATAGTTCGTATTTATTCCCTCACAAATAAGATGTTCACGAATTATGTCAGCTTCATGTCGTCTCCCGTTCATACACTTGACACAAGGGCAAAAATATCTTTCATCGGGTTCCGGGCGATTTTGTCGGGCGAACTCAAGAAATTGTTCGATTCCATTATCATACTCAGCACTGTTACGACTTGCATTCATCCAACTTTGATCCATTTTTCTTCTTTTCTGTTGTACACATAGTGAAATTCAATTTGCAATTCATTTAGTTAGAACGAGCCACATTTAATGTTATTTTAATCTTCTACCAAAAACATGTACGACAACTAAGACTTAGTCCATACTATTTATAGGATATGTAATGTCTTTGAGTCTTCAAACTACAAATCATGGAAATCATCTTAAGTAATAATGTACTATTTGTATAAATTATAATTTTCTAATCAAAACAGCGTCAATTGCTTTTTTATATATGATAAGCGACGGGAAGGGCGGACAAGGAGAACTTAGAAACGAAAAAATAGGAAAAAATAGGAAAATTTTAGAAAGCGCTATGGTACAAAAATAATTGCAGGTGTTGCTTTTGAATGAAAATTCGGTTTGGGTTTCTATTGGAAATTTCCACAAAGAGATATACCATTTCAAAGTTGTGAATGAAAGAAACCACACAAATAACAAAGAATAAAGGAATTTTGACCAACCGAGACTTCAAGAGAAAACACTCTTATTTTTCTATAAACTCGTAATTAAAACCTAAACCTATTACATTTACTTAATAGTGTAAAAGTGTCTTAAAAGAGAATCAAGACTCGCTAGTAAAATTTAAATAAAGAAAACCATTTTCCAGATTGCATATGCCACATGTGTTTGAGTTGCAGTATGTAGTCATTCATTCATACAAAAAGGAAAGCAATAAAGCAATTTAAGCACAAGACTGCTATAAAATAAACATTATTATATACAGGTTCTGATTCCAACTTAAGAACCATGGTCATTCATAACCTCACATGACCTTTTATTAACCTCTAGTTTGAACTTAGTACATTAAACGGATAGTTTGGATCCATTATGATAAATACTTTTTTTCTTCTTTTTGTAAGTTTATAACCATTAATGTGTTAACCATGATGATTAAAAAAAAGTATATAGTTGCAATTGGTTATTGGCTAAACATCTTTTCAATATATACATTTGGAAGAATTCCAACTTGTTTGACATGCTCAACTAATTTCCTGTTATATCTTTTAGCTTAGACATCGAACAGGGTCCAAATCAACCCATATGCAGTATACAAATGGACTAAACATGCCAACTTTTTTGAAAACCAATAACTACATTATGCAGAAAACGGCAAATTTAGTACTTCAGGTGATCCCAAAATATATTAAGCAATACTTCAGAGTCACAGAACCTGAACAGAGAAAACCTCGTCCGTTTACGGGTTTACTTTAACATACCAAGATCAAGTAAAATTTACAAAACCTAACATTTTTACAAAACCCAGTTCATATCAAGCATAAAGTCGATAAATTTTAATACGAATAAAATTTTCACAAAACCAGTTAGATTATATACATATAAACCTTAATATCAATAAATTTGAGCACTTTAACACACCAAAATAAAGAAAATGAAATCTTTTACAAAACCCATTTCAATTATCATATATAAAAAAGCAATTGAATTTAATAAGATCAAGAATCAAGATTCCCTAACCCTAATTATGTAAATTAAGGATAAAAAAGGGTGATTAATGTAATACTTACTTGAATTATGTTTTGATTATAACAGCGGGAAGGGCGGACCCAGCGACGGGAAGGGCGGACAAGGCGACGGGAAGGGCGGGCACAGCGACGGAAACGGCGGACAACGTTGACGGGAAGCAGCGACGGGAAGGGCGCACACAGCGACGGGAACGGCGGACAACGGCGACGGGAAGGGATGAAGGGCGGCGACGGGAAGGGCGGCGACGGGAAGGGCGAACGGCGACGGAAAAATATGGAGGTGTATTCAGGGTAGAGAGAGGCGGAGGAAGAAAAATAAAACCGTAACTCTGGAGACACAGGTTGTGTAGGCTCTGAAAGACCATTCTTTCCTTATTCACGACTGGGATAGTTTGGATACAGACTTTTCTTCTCTGGTCGAAAGGACTGGACTTCTTCTCAAACAAATAGCCTCTGCGAAGGCGAGGCTACTGCTTAGACGCATAGTCCGCGGCTTTTTAATGAATCAACAACAGCGGTTGTTGCTTAACAGCGGTTATTAACTAAAGCCGCTGTTAAATATATATTTTTTTTTAGAAAAACATTAACAGCGGTTATAGTTTAAACCGCTGTTAATTGTCACTTTTTTAACATCGGTTTTCCTTAACAACCGATGTTAAATTGCAAGTTCATTTTTTTTTAATTTTTCGGGATAAATTTAACATCGGTTGTTATAAAACCGCTGTTAAGTTGCTGTTTTAACATCGGTTATTTAAATAACTGCTGTTAATTTATTGTACACTATTTACAAGTATGCCACCGCGTCATTTTAACAGCGGTTTTGGAACAACCGCTGTTAAAAGGGCGCTGTTAAAGGCTAGTTTTGTAGTAGTGTGAGTTCTCGGTTTTGGTTTTCTTTATTGTGTCAAGATTGATAAGGGATTATTCTCTTTTAAACAGATCGAAACCAAGACCGTGTTTTAGCAATGGGGATTTTTGAATAGATAAAAGCTTTTTGAATTTCTCGTTTCCGAGATTAAATTTGTTCAAAATATATTTTAACTCATTTTGATTTTTCGACAACTCAATTTTCAAAATGTTTTCATTTTCAAGGCATAAGGTATGGTCGAGTTCAATATTTTTGCCTTTGTTTTGAAGAGAGGAATTTTCGAGTTCTAGAGATTTTATTTTCCTCTTTAAAGATATATTTAACTTAACCATCTCGTCATATTACGTGTTCAAAGATTCAAACGCACTTAATGACTCATCGTCATGATGAACTGTTTGTGAATCGCAAAAATCAAATGAGTCATATTCATCATCATTGAGTTTAGAGCTTACCTCGATATTGCTTTCCGAATCGAGCGCCATGAATGCGAGATTCGCGTCTAGAGACCTTTCAATCTCCTCCCCATCATCACTCCAAGACGTGATTTGAACCTTCTTCTTTTTGAATCTTTCCATTTGAGGCTTTGAAGAGGATCCTCGGCATTCCTTGGCATAGTGACCGGCTTGACCGCATTTCTGACAATTATTGTCGAACTTCTTTATAGGAGCATAGCCACCCTTCTTTTGCTCCGCCTTGCCATCCCGACCAAGGAAACTTCGCCTTTTTTGAATTAGGCTTTTATACCTTCTAAAATTCTTGGCGTAGAGAGCAAGTTCTTTGTCATATTCATCTTCGGGAACATCTTTCTCAACATCGATATCATCATTGAATGCGACTACTTTTTCACGAGGCTTTGGTTTAGTACCTCTAGACTTGAGAACGATATCATAGTTGATGAGTGACCCGATGAGGGCACTAAACTCGAGTTTGTTGAGATCTTTGGACTCCATGATCGCGGTAACTGTAGCATCCCATTCTCATGGCAACAAGCGAAGAATTTTCTTGGCTTTATCGCTACTTGATATAGGCTTTCCAAAGGATGCAAGCCTGTTGGTTATAGCCGAAAATTGATCCAACATATTTGTGATCGTTTCCTCGTCTTTCATGGAGAAGAGTTCGTAGTCGTGTAGTAGGATGTTGATTTTAGTCTCCTTTACATGGGTGGTTCCTTCGTGAGTAACTTTGAGGATTTCCCAAATTTCTTTCGCACTTTCATAGGAAGATATCCTATTTAGTTCTTCGGGATTAAGGGCGCAATATAGAAGTTGAGTAGCACGAGAATTTATATGAGTGTTCTTCCAATCCTCGTCGTTGAACTCATCGAAATTTTTCAATGATCCATCTTCTTTCTTGGCAAGTTTCGGACCAAGGGCAATGACTTTCCAAATTTCAATATCGTAGGCTTGAACGAAGATAGCCATTTTCTTTTTCCATGTCATGAAATTGGAACCATCAAAGAATGGAGGACAGTTGAGAGCATTTCCTTTGATTTGACCAAGAAGAGCCATTTTCGGATCTTTTACCCTTAGGTGGTTAAACCTTTAAAAAGAGACCCGCTCTGATACCAACTGAAGAGATAAATTTACCACTAGAAGGGGGGGTTGAATAGTGGTAATGCTGAATAACAAACTTTTCTCGCGAATAAAAGTAAGTGTGCGGAAAGTAAAAGACTCAACGATTTATAGAGGTTCGGCAACTTGCCTACGTCCTCTCTCCGGCTTCTTTTTCTATTGGCTAAAGAACAACCACACATAATTGTCTCGTCTTCTATCGGTCCAAGCATAACAACCGTTACAATCGCTTGTCTTCTATTGGTCCAAGCAAACCCACTCTCAAAATAAACTTTTTGTATCTTGTGTTCTATTGGAACTAGACAATCCTCACTTACGAATATTGGAGTGTAATCCTAACAATGCCGGATCAAGAGACCCTAATAACACCTGATTAGTGACTCTTAATTCGTTTCTTTTACGCTCGTGTATGAGTGATGCAACACTCACAACCAAATGAAAAGAATACAAAATATAATATTACAAGGTGTATCACTCTGGTATCTTTTCTTCTCACAAATTAGTATGCAATAAAGATTTGAGCTCAAGAATGCTTTGAATGCTTATACTTGAATGCTTTAAGTTGTGTGTGAGATACCCAAATGGTATGGTTATTTATAGGTGTTAGTCCTTCTTCGAATTTTGATATTTGTATTGTTAGCGTGCGCTAATAATACCTCCATAACGTGCGCAATTGTTCTCTGACTTGGCCGATCTGAACGGTCATAAAACTATTCCAACGGTAAAATTATATGTCTATCATGCGCTAGTCATACCTTAGTAGTGTGCGTTAACATTTGGTCAACATGTCTTCAATCTTGACTTTAGATTATGTCGGTTTGTCTCCCCAACGACTCTTTCCCAACGGATAAATTTATACTTAGCGTGCGCTACCAATTGTACATAGCGTGCGCTAGTATTATTTAATATTAACTTTCCAGATTTCTCGGATCTCCTTTTGACTTCTGCGTTCCAATGGGTAAATTGTCCAACGGTAGAAATTTGAATGTTTTAGCGTGCGCTAATAAATGTTGAATAGCATGCGCTATATACTTCCCTCACTAACGTACGTTAGCTTGTATAGCGTACGTAAGTGCTTCCTTATTTTGAGTCCAGTGGCTACTGGACTACCAAACATGTTTTTGATAGCGTGCGCAAGATTTGTCATGTAGCGTGCACTAATAACTACGAATAGCGTGCGTAAATAATCTTCCATAGCGTGCGCAAATGAATTACTCTTTCTTGTCCAGACCTTACTGTCCTCTCTGACTTAGATGTGATAGCGTGCACTAAAAATATAGGTTAGCGTGCGCTAATATTGGCATTTTAGCATACGCTGATAATATGGCTTTTGTGTGCGCTATCCATCAGGTAGGTTTCCAACAGACTGCAGTTAATTTGACTTGCCTGCATATGTGCTTCGATAGCGTGCGCTACGCTGCATTATGTAGCATGCGCTAGAAACATTTTTCATCTTCAATAGAGCAGCTTAGTGAGATAGATTAAATGTTTTGAATCTAATCATCATCAAAATGCTTTTGAGTCAACATTTGTTCTTTGTGGGCTTATAAAAGTAGTATCCTTTAGTTTCCTTAGGATATCCCACAAATAAACATCTTTCAGATCTGGCTGCCAGCTTGTCAAACACTTGGCGCCTTGCAACACTTCACAACCCCATATCTTCAGAAAAGACAAGTTTGGTTTCTTACCAGTCTATTTCTCAAATGGAGTCTTTTCAACTGCTTTCGATGGAACACGGTTAAGGGTGAATGCTGCTGTTTCTAAGGCATGGCCCCAAAATGATAATGGAAGCTCCGTTCTACTCATCATGGATCGAACCATATCTAATAAGGTTCGATTCCTCCTATCGGACACTCTGTTATGCTGAGGTGTTCCAGGAGGAGTAAGTTGTGAAACAATTCCATAACTCCAAAGATGATCATCGAGTTCTTGGCTCAAATATTCGCCACCTCGATCCGATCGAAAGGCTTTAATTTTATTGCCAAGTTGATTCAGTACTTCACTCAGGAATATTTTGAACATTTCAAAATATTCATGTTTATACTTCATAAGATAAACATATACATACCGACTAAAATCGTCGGTAAATGTAATGAAGTTTTGATATCCACCTATGTCATAAGTGCTAAGAGGTACGCATACATCAGTATGTACTAGGCCTAATAGATCACTAGCCCTTTCTCCATGACCGGTGAAAGGATTCTTCGTCATCTTGCCCAATAAACAAGATTCGCATGTCCCATATGATTCATATTCAAAAGTCTAAAAGTCCATCATTATTGAGTTTAGAAATGCGTTTCTCATTATGTGACCAAGTCGACAGTGCCATAAGTAAGTTGGATTTGAATCATTGAGCTTAGGTTTCTTAGATGCAATGTTATAGACTTCCAAAGTGTTGGACTCATCTAGGTCAATATTGTAAAGGCCAGTATATAACTTTACAGTACCATAAATCAAGTCATCCAAGAAAATACGAATAATCTTATTCTTAATAAAAAAACTTAAAACTTCACAATCTAATGTAGAAACTGAAATAATATTCATATTCATAGCAGGAACATAATAGCAATTGTTTAAAACTAACAAAAGCCTATTGGGCAAATTAGATCATAAGTTCCTACGACTAGTGCAGCAACTCTTGCTCCATTGACGACTCTTAGATCCACTTCCCCTTTCTTCAGCTCTCTACTGCTTCTCAAACCCTACATATTTGTACAAATGTGAGATCCACATCCAGTATCCAATACCCAGGAGTTAGAAGTAGATAAGTTAACTTCTATAACAAATATACCTTTGGCAGTCTCACTACCCTTGGTATGCTTTAGCTCTTCCAAATAAACCTTGCAATTTCTTTTCCAGTGTCCTGGTTTATTGCAATGATGACAATTTCCGTATTTGGGAGCTTTATCCTTGAAAACTGACTTAGTAGAGTCTTTATATTTTGCAACTTTTGCCTTAACCTTGCCCTTGCTTTTGTTCTTGAAGGACTTCCCTTTGCTGACCATCAGCACGTGGCTTGGTTTCTTAATATTCTGCTCAGCCATTTTAAGCATCCCATGCAGCTCACCAATGGACTTCTCCATATTTTTCATATTATGGTTCATAATGAACTGATCGAAACTATCGGGCAATGAGTTTAGGGTCACATCCGTGGAGTGCTCCTTAGAAAGTGGAAAAAAAAGCCTATCAATATGATTGATATATCCTTTCATCTTGAGTACATGACCGCTGACAGATGTCCCCTCAACCATCTTGCAAGCATACAAGGCTTGAACGGTCTCATACCTCTCTTGCCTAGAATGCTTCGAGAAAGTGTTCTTGAGGTGAGCATTAAGCTCATAAGCTTCCATTTCTTCTAGATTCTTCTGAAGTTCTGGACAATGGTAGTGAACATAAGACAACTGACATCAATGGAATCATCACAATGTTTCTTCCATTTGTCTTTTGTTGATTTGTTAGCATGGTCAGCAGGCTCATCGGAAATTTCTTCCTCAAGAACATACATCTTTCTTTCTTTCTTGAAAACAGGCTTAGTAGAGTCTTTATATTTGGCAACTTTTGCCTTAACCTTGCCTTAGCTTTTGTTCTTGAAGGACTTCCTTTTGCTGACCATCAGCGCGTGACTTGGTTTTTTCTTAATATTCTGCTCAGCCATTTTAAGCATCCCATGCATCTCAGCAATGGACTTCTCCATCTTATTCATATTATAGTTCATAATGAACTGGTCGAAACTATCGGGCAATGAGTTTAGGGTCACATCCGTGGAGTGCTCCTTAGAAAGTGGAAAAACAAGCCTATAAAGATGATCGATATATCCTTTCATCTTGAGTGCATGAGCGCTGACAGATGTCCCCTCAGCCATATTGCAAGCATACAAGGCTTGAACGGTCTCATACCTCTCTTGACTAGCATGCTTCGAAAAGTTTTCTTGAGGTGAGCATTAAGCTCATAAGCTTCCATTTCTTCCAGATTCTTCTGAAGTTGTGGACAAATGGTAGTCAACATAAGACAACTGACATCAATGGAATCATCACAATGTTTCTTCCATTTATCTTTTATTGATTTTTTAGCATGGTCAGCAGGCTCATCGAGAATTTCTTCCTCAAGAACATACAACTTTTTTTCTTTCTTGAGAACTATTCTCAAGCTCCGGATCCAATCCAGATAGTTGCTGCCGTTTTGATTGAGCCTGTCCTTCTCAAGGACGGATCGCAGTGAAATGGTGAACGTGTTGTTTGATGCTATTCTAGTATCTACAAATTCAATATCCAAAGTATTTAGGCACATTATTTTATTTCTCGGAAAATACTCCCACTAAAACAAAGTACCCTCAATATTACAACATTTGTAATTTTAGTGGTCTCAGACCCCATTTTGGACAATTCTAAACTCAGCTTTGGCATGATGCCTAGAATTAAGCTACTTTAGGTAGATAATTCTTTATCGATTACATCATACATCATAAGTATCTTAGATTATATTTATGGGATTTGGCATCTTATGCCCAAGCATGTTATAATCCCATCTTATGCCTTAAGGTTCAAAACTATTTTGAATACTTAGTTCATTAAAATATATAGGTATTGTAAGACCCCCAATCCGCTCAGGGATATTACACGCCGTAGAACCTTTCCTCAAGGATCTACCAGGCTGGTAACAACATATAACAACTCAACCATGCCTTTAAGGCTAAAATGACTCAGTAGACCGATTTGGTCTTTCAATAAATACATACAACTCAAATACAACTCATGCCCACGCAGGGGTCAAAACACAACCACACCCGTACAACGGGAAAAATATAGTAGTGGAAAATAAAGTACAACTGAACCAATAAACAATGTACGGCTCCTCATGTGATTAGTATCGATCATCTTTCATCATCCTTCGTGCCGACCCTGTGTTATGCTCCAAAACCTGAATGCAAAAATAGACATCTACCCCCCGAATACTCGGGGGTTAGCAAAATTCCACTGTTTTGCTAGTGCAAGTACAGGTGCAAAAATACGAGTCATACAATTCATATTCCACGAACGATAATAATTCGGAATCCTCAAAGATTCAAACGAAACGAAAAGTACTTCCCGAGGCAAGAGTTTGAGAAAACATTTCAAAATCGAAAGATCACAAATCAATGGAAATAATTTATAAAACGGTTTAGAATGCCATCGAGAGTTTTAATAGGAAACAATTTAGAATTATCAAATCCCGCTTTTCAAAACCCAAAAGACGAAAGGGGTCACCGCCCCAAAGGTTTACTTTCCGTAAAATGACCTTTACCAAACCGTTGGGATTTTAGCCCCAAATCCGTAAAATGACCTTTACAAAACCATTGGGATTTTAGCCCCAAATCTCATCAATTCACAGTACACAAGAACGACCACAAGGTTCGTCTCCCAACATAAAAATCCGCAAATAAAGGATTTAACATAAACGACAAAATACTCTAGAGCCATCCTACCTAAGTAGGCCAAACGAACAACTTACCTCTTACACACTTAGTCAATGCATGCAATCATGAAAACCGTTCGAAAGCACTCATTTCCGAAAATGCCATAATCAAATCACATTTTTAAAATGCACCACAATTAACCGTCGATCCACACCTCCGTGGACCCCTACCGAGACCCCGTCGGATCTAACCCGTAGTGGTTAAAAGCGAAGCTCATCGATCCACACCTCCGTAGAACCCTACCGAGACCCCGTCGGATCTAACCCGTAGTGAGCATACACACACACACGTTACTCATGCAATACTTGTAATACCCACGATTTTCGTTCTGGTTATTTTGGATTTTTTTTCGGATATTTCCCGGTTGTCGAGTTCCGGTATTATTTTCTCGACAACTGATTTTTGGCGTCTAAGACCGTAGGTGATGATTTTCGCTGGATTGAAGGATGTTATGGAGTGATTAATCGATGATATGAGCTCCAAAACTTCGTGGATTAGTTGTATAATAACATGCCTTCGTCACCTCCAAGAACCCAGCCGCGTACACGAAAGGAAGGAAATGAAAAATGAGTGCAAACAGGACTGCTCGGTCATATTTATACTGGTGCAGTCTAGCGTGCGCTAGACTGCCGAGCTAGCGTGCGCTAGCGGGCGGTCATGGTCGAGAATGTTCGGCCGGGCCCGCCATCATGTGCTGAACACGTGCGCTGTCGGCCCAGCCACAATCCAGAGACTTCCTGGCTCGGCCAGGTAGCGTGCGCAGCCTTCAGGCCGTAGCGTGCGCTACCGGCCGGCCGTAGCGTGCGCAGTGTCCGGCAGTAGCGTGCGCTACCTGCCGATCCACCGAGTCCAGTACCCCCACTGCCCTGCTGCCTCGGCCCGCTAGCTCGTGCAGACAACCGGGCGTAGCGTGCGCTGCCTCCCGGCCATAGCGTGCGCTACCTTCCTGCCGCACCCGTCCGGCCGGTGCCCGCAATCATCCGGCCGATCCATAACCGTCCCGGCCGATGCGACCACTGTGGCTCGACGACTCGATTTCCGAAAACGTACGGAACGAACACGACGAAAAGTTCGCGGACAACATCAACGACCCGAAATGAAAACATAATATCATAATTAATCATACGCCACCAAGAAACAGGTCGAGACAACAATTATAGATACGGATACCCGTAACTTTTAGTAAATTACAAAATGGCCCAAAACGCCCGAAAATCACGATACGTGATCGAATAACCAAACCGAAGTTCACAACACGTCTAACAAAGTTAAACGGACTTACGGGAAACTCGAAACAGCAGTTTCGAATGAGATTCGCAAGAATCGAAGTCAAGTGCGGAAAAGTCGCTAAAAACATGGAACTCAACAAAACAACACCTAAACGAACTCGGATGACAAAAAGTTTAGAATTAATCATTCTCAGAATGACGAAACAGTCATGAGAGAGTCGTCAAAATGGACTTCCGCCGAAAAAAAGAAATAACGGAAATCGAAATTACGGGTTTTACATTCTACCCTCCTTAAAAGAAGTTTCGTCCCGAAACTTAAAATAAGTAGGGAGAAGCAATATCAACTGCCAGGAAAACTCGACGAGATACACAGAAACCGAAAACTCGTGCCCGACGGCGAAATGCTGCAAGAAACGCAAAGAGACATACGGTGTGAAAACACGCTCCACGGCGACCAACACAACGTCGCCGTTAGGAATATAATAAAACCAACAAATGACAAGCGTCATCAAATGGATAATATAGTCAAGTCAATTATCCGAACAATCACAAAACACAACGAACGAAAATCAATAAGATTGACCGACCCAATGGTACATCAATCAAAACGCGAGCCAATCGCTGAACAAATACGGAATTCCACCGCCCAAGGGTTGGAAGATCGAAAACGAGACTAATTTCCCGAACTTAAGGGAATTACGAAGGAGCTTGAACGCTCAACAATCATGAAACGAGAACAAAAACCGAACAAACAAACGATCGAGACAACAAAAATCGAACAATCATGTCCGAAACACGAAGGATAAATTTCAAACAACAATTCCCAGGATGATCTGGTGAGAACAACAAGACATGCATTCCCATAAGATCCACAGGAAAGGGAATAGTGATTGAAAAGTCACAACGACAAACGAGTTATTCCGAAACAATACCACCCTCTTTCGATCAAGAAAAGCAAGGGATAGGGAAAGTTCAGAAAATGTTAACGAGCATAAACGAATCGACAGAGTCGAAAACACAGGAGTTCCAAATTCGATCCACTTCTAATAAAAGAACTAATAGAACCAAATGATGTCAGTTCCGAACAAGGTTCACAAGAATCGAACCGAACTCGAAAAAGTCATAGTGATAACCAGATCAACCCACAACAAGATCACAGTTCGTTCGGACGATAAGACCGAAATACAGAACAAGTTCATAAAGTATCAACGAACATGAGCGAATCGATAGACTGGAGAAAGAGAAAATACCGAAGTCAAAATAGTACGGGTATTACCTTCGACCTCGTCCACGAAATTCACAAAAATGGGAGCAAGGTAACATGTCATTAAACAACCGACACATAACGGAACCATCACCGATGCACACGGTCATACCAAACCAAGCTCTAACAGCTCGCACATGCGCGACAACACAGAAATCACTACGAGGCGACAATATTCAATACCAACATCCCACCTCTCACAGAGGGCTAACACAACAAATGTGTGGAAAACGACTCAACGCTCACACCGCCAATTCGATCATACTCGGGAGCAAACATCAAAATGACAATGCGAACCCAGCCCTCAAATGGGAATGGATAGGTTTTAAAAACGAAAACCTCATTTTGAAAATAATTTTAGAAGAACACTGATTGATCTTGAGTATCACTTTTCAAAAAGTACAAACATGAAACATCGTTATCGAGACTTTGGAGAACCATTTCGCATTTGATAAAAATGAGGACACTTTCTCTTAGTGAAAACTTTCAGAATATTCGACCCTCGGGTCTAAATAAAAAATGTTTCTAAAACATTGAAAATATCTCAAAACATTTTGGTCCTCGAGGTAGAAGAATTTGGAAACATATTGTGGCAACTTGGATGTACCACGAGAAAATAATTCATTTTAAAAGTACGTCTCGAAATTTATTTTCTAAGATACTCAAGGTTTTCAAAAATCTAATAGGCCAGAATGCCCAAAACTCACACATATCGATGTTCACTAAAACAACTCCTAGTACACGCATCAAAACGTTTAAAATCAAGACAATACATGTCTTTAAACGGAAATAAACGAAAAAATACCACATTCAGAACAAAACCACTGACCCCATTCGAGGCCTCTAAGGACCCTCCCGCACTGGCTAGTGAACAAGTCGAACGCGTATAAGCACAAAGCTTCCACAAGAGAACTTTTAAAACGTGCAAATCGATTAAAAAATCATCAGCAATGGACAAAAACAACAATAAAAAGACATCATATGCAACGACACTCCTCATATAAATCAAATACGAGAGTCAACTAAATACATATCGTGAAATCAAAATCCACATAAGGATTCCATCACTTAACAAATAATCATAAAAATAGCTCGTGTCACACGAGGCACAACACAAAGAAGGGAGACTTAGTTCCACAGGTCGCACGAAGATGATGATCGCCCCACGATACTAATCACGACCAACAAACTCAAACGACGCGTCGCGACACGACTCAGTCAGATAAAATCCGACGAAACAAGACTCAAACAACACGACTTGACCCGACAGCCTAGGTTTCCTCAACCTAAGCTCTGATACCATTTATGTAACACTCCCAATCCACTCAGGGATATTACACGCCGTAGAACCTTTCCTCAAGGATCTACCAGGCTGGTAATAACATATAACAACTCAACCATGCCTTTAAGGGTAAAATGACTCAGTAGACCGATTTGATCTTTCAATAAATACGTACAACTCAAATACAACTCATGCCCACGCAGGGGTCAAAACACAACCACACCCGTACAACGGGAAAAATATAGCAGCGGAAAATAAAGTACAAGTGAACCAATAAACAATGTACGGTTCCTCATATGATTAGTATCGATCATCTTTCATCATCCTCCGTGCCGACCCTGTGTTATGCTCCAAAACCTGAATGCAAAAATAGACATCCACCCCCCGAATACTCGGGGGTTAGCAAAATTCTACTGTTTTGCTAGTGCAAGTACAGGTGCAAAAATACGAGTCATACAATTCACATTCTACGAACGATAATAATTCCGAATCCTCAAAGATTCAAACAAAACGAAAAGTACTTCCCGAGGCAAGAGTTTGAGAAAACATTTCAAAATCGAAAGATCACAAATCAATGGAAATAATTTATAAAACGGTTTAGAATGCCATCGAGAGTTTTAATAGGAAACAATTTAGGATTATCAAATCCCGCTTTTCAAAACCCAAAAGACGAAAGGGGTCACCGCTCCAAAGGTTTACTTTCCGTAAAATGACCTTTACCAAACCGTTGGGATTTTAGCCCCAAATCCGTAAAATGACCTTTACAAAACCATTGGGATTTTAGCCCCAAATCTCATCAACTCATAGTACACAAGAACGACCACAAGGTTCGTCTCCCAACATCAAAATCCGCAAATAAAGGATTTAACATAAACGACAAAATACTCTAGAGCCATCCTAGCCAAGTAGGTCAAACGAATAACTTACCTCTTACACACTTAGTCAGTGCATGCAATCATGAAAACCGTTCGAAAGCACTCATTTCCAGAAATTCCATAATCAAATCACATTTGTAAAATGCACCACAATTAACCGTCGATCCACACCTCCGTGGACCCCTACCGAGACCCCGTCGGATCTAACCCGTAGTGGTTAAAAGCAAAGCTCGTCGATCCACACCTCCATGGACCCCTACCGAGACCCGGTCGGATCTAACCCGTAGTGTGCATATACAGACACACGTTACTCATGCAATACTAATATGCTAAGAATGTAAGTTCATCAAGAATACTTACTAGAGATGGCCACTTACTCGACGCCGTTATCAAACTCTTCAAAACACAATAACAAGATTAAACACGGAATACACGAATCCATAACTTTAAACAACAGGGATATCATCAAAGCCTTCAACGTTCAAAATGACCAAATCATAATGAATTCCCAAAACACACCATTCACAAAACACACACGCATTTTGAAAAAGAGCCTTTAACGAGGCCAAACCGAAATCTTTTGAAACTCATTTGCAAATAACCAAACGAACACACCAACACGACCATCGATCATCATATCCACAAAACGAGAAGCGTATGAACAAGGTACTTGCCTCGAATAAGAACAACACGGAGAATCGACCGAAGTAGGTTGGCACGAACCGACTACGAACCCACCGACTCCACTGAACGCCAACTCGCAATAATAAACTACGAAGGACAAATACAACAACGAAAATGAATTCCATAACACGACTCAAAGCCGTTGATTTCAAAGAATGAATGACGAAAGTTCAAGTGTTTTCCCCAAAACAGCCAAGAACACGATTCATCCCGACAAAATACGAAAATGTAATTCTAAGTCAAAATATGGATATACAATCCATAGAATATATTTAACAACATCATTTAACCACAATTTATCCAACAAAAACGGATGGAAAACGAGATCGAGAACAAATCCCCCAAAAAGTCGATTCGAAGGAAATCAAGAAATATACTTCGATTCGACGAAGAACAATGGATTAAATGATGTTAAACACAAGAATACTACCAGGATTAATAATACCCATCATGAATTAATCAACAACACGGAACGAATTAGAAAAAAATGCAAAAACCCCCAAAATTTACGAAATTACGGTTCTTAGGAAGATTACCTTGATTCGCTGGATCAAAGGATGATAACGGATGATTGATTGATGTTATGAACTCAAGAAATTCGTGGATTTGTTGTTAAACAACATGGCTTCGTCACCTCCGAAGCTCCAGCCGCGGATCGAAAAGAAAGGAAATGAAAAATGAGTGAAAATGAGGCTGCTCAGCCACATTTATACTGGGCCGGACTAGCGTGCGCTAGGCTACCGAGCTAGCACGCGCTATCGGCCCAGGCCGCAATCCAATGACCTCCTGGACTAGACTGCTCGGCCAGGTAGCGTGCGCAGCCTTCCGGCCGTAGCGTGCGCTACCTGCCAGCCGTAGCGTACGTAGTGTCCGGCAGTAGCGTGCGCTACCTGCCGATCCACCGAGTCCAGTACCCCCACTGCCTTACTGTCTCGGCCCGCTAGCGCGCGCAGACAACCGGGCGTAGCGTGCGTTACCTTCTATCCATAGTGTGCGCTACGCCGGTTCCTGCCGCACCCGTCCGCTCAGTGCCCGCAATCATCCGTGTTGACTCAAAATGTATTTTGATGATTATTACATTCAAAACATTTAATTAGATCAATCTCGGCTCGATAATATTTTGAAGGAGCTAAATAAAGCTAGCGCACGCTACTCATCATATAGTAGCGCACGCTATCGGGATATTCATATACAGCCCAGACAAGTCAGCTGCAGCCAAGTGAAGTCGCCTGATCGATAGCGCACGCAGGCTATTCAATGTTAGCGCACGCTAAGTAACTACGGTTAGCGCACGCTATACAGTAAAAATAACGCACGCTATCGTATTACTCCAGAGGTCAGTGAAGATTGGAAGGAAATCAGAAATGGATGTTGCGCACGCTACTCATATCATTTTACGTACGCTAAAGCAAGGATATAGCGCACGTTACTGCTCATCTCCAGCGCACGCTACCAATATTACGGTCTGTAGTCCAGTAGCTACTGGACTCAATTCGTTAAAGCCTTTACGTACGCTACACAAGGTAACGTACGTTAATGAAAGAAACTAGTAGTGCACGCTAAGGTATAGGCATTAGCGCACGCTAAAAAGAGTCAGCATATTACCGTTTGAATTTCTACCGTTGGAAGGCAAGAGTCAATGCAGATCCGGAAAATCTGGAAAAGTTGGATTTAATTAATGCTAGCGCACGCTATGCATACTTGCTAGCGCATGCTAATCATAAATCTAGACGTTGGATAAAGAGTCGTTGGAGAGAAAATCAGACATTGTCAAAGTCAAAATCGAAGACTAGTTGACCAGACGTTAACGCACGCTACCATTACATTACTAGCGCACGCTAGACATGGTATTTTACCGTTGCAACAGTCTTTGTGACCGTTCAGAGATTTAAAGTCAAAAACCAATAGCGCACGCTACAAGGCACTATTAGCGCACGCTAATAGTATGTTTTTCAGCATTTGAAGGATGGATCTCGCCTATAAATACCCGAAGGACTTGGGTATCATACACACAACTTCAAGCATTCAAGCATTCAAGCATACAAGCAATCAAAGAATTCTTGAGCTCAGTTTTATATCTTTTATTGCATTACAAGTTGTGAGAAAAGAAAGATACAAGAGTGATTTTCATTGTAATATCTATTATTCTTTGTATTCTTTCATTTGGTTGTAAGTGTTCCATCACTTACACTTCAGCGTAAAAGAAACGAATCAAGAGTCACTAATCCGGTGTTATTAGGATCTTTGATCCGGCATTGTTAGGATTATACTCCCATATTCGTATAGTGAGGATTATCTAGTTCCTATAGAACACTAGATAAACAAACATTTATATTGAGGGAAAGGTTGAGCTTGGACCAATAGAAGACAAGCGATTGTAACGGTTGTGAACTCGGATCGATAGAAGACGAGTTAAGATTGTGGTTTTTCTTAAGCCAATAGAAAAAGAAAGTCGGAGAGAGGACGTAGGCGAGTTGCCGAACCTCTATAAATTCTTGAGTCTTTAAATTCCGCACTATTTTCTATTTACTCGCAAGAAATTTCGGTATTCCGCAACACCACTATTCAACCCCCCTTCTAGTAGTGAATTTATCTCTTCAGTTGGTATCGGAGCGGGTCTCTTCTTAAGGTTTAACCATCTAAGAGAAAAAGATCCGCATATGGCACTTCTTGGCCAAATTGAAGGAAATGCTCTCAACCGTCCTCCTTTCTTCGACGGTTCCAATTTCATGACGTGGAAAAAGAAGATGGCAATATTCGTTCAAGCCTACGATATTGAAATCTGGAAAGTTATTGCTCTTGGTCCTAAACTCGCTAAGAAAGAGGATGGATCGTTGAAAAAGATCGAAGAATTCAACGACGAGGATTGGAGAAACACGCACGTTAACTCATGAGCTACTCAACTTCTCTATTGCGCTCTTAATCCCGAAGAACTCAATAGGATATCATCCTATGAAAGTGCAAAAGAAATTTGGGAAATTCTCGAAGTCACTCATGAGGGAACCACCCAAGTCAAGGAGACCAAAATTAATATGTTACTCCATGACTACGAATTATTTTCCATGAAAGACGAGGAAACGATCACAAATATGTTGGATCGATTTTCGGCTATAACAAATGGGCTTGCATCTTTCGGAAAGCCTATATCGAGCAGCAACAAAGCTAAGAAAATTCTTCGATCATTGCCACGAGAATGGGATGCCACGGTCACCGCGATCATGGAGTCCAAAGATCTCAACAAGCTCGAATTTAGTGCCCTCATCGGGTCACTCATCAATTATGAGATTGTTCTCAAGTCTAGAGGCACAAAACCAAAGCCTCGGGAAAGAGTAGTCGCATTCAATGTTGATAGCGACGTTGAGGAAGAGGAACTCGCTCTCTATGCCAAAAACTTTAGAAGGTACAAAAACCTAATTCAAAAGAGGCGAAGTTTTCTTGGTCGGGATGGCAAACCGGAGCAAAAGAAGAGTGGCTATACTCCCATCAAGAAGTTCGACAATAATTGTCGGAAATGTGGTCAAGCCGGTCATTATGTCAAAGAATGCCGAGGATCCTCTTCAAAACCTCAAATGGAAAGATTCAAAAAGAAGGAGGTTCTAATCGCTTCTTGGAGTGATGACGAGGAGGACATTGAAAGATATCTAGACGCAAATCTTGCATTCATGGCCCTCGACTCCGAAAGTAATATCGAGGTAAGCTCTAAACTCAATGATGACGAATATGACTCTTTTGATTTTTGTGATTCACAAGAAGTTCATCAAGATGATGAGTTCTTGAGTGCGTTTGAATCATTAAATACGGAGTATGACGAGATGGTTAAATTAAATATATCTTTAAAGAGAAAAATAAAATCTCTAGAACTCAAAAACTCCTCTCTTCAAAACAAGGGCAAAACTATTGAGATCGACCATACATCATGTCTTGAAAAAGAAAATGTTTTGAAAATCGAGTTAACAAAAACTCAAAAGGAGCTAAAATATATTTTGAACAAATTTACTATCGGAAATGAGAAATTCGAAAGGCTCCTATCTATTCAAAAATCGCCCTTGCTCAAACACGGTCTTGGTTTCGATCCTTTCAAACGGGAACAATCCCTTATCAACCTTGACAAAATAAAGAAAACCGAAACCGAGAACTCAAAAGATCCGTTCAAACGAGTTCACAATGTTAATGCTCATTCAAAGTTAAGAACTATCAAAGTTAAGCAAATATGGGTTCCTAAAGGGACAATTGTTCCGAATGCTATAAGCATAGTTAACTTTGGAGGACCCAAACGGGCTTGGGTACCGAAACAACCGAGAAATTCTACTTTTGTAGGTACCGGCACCAAGGAAAAACAAGTGGTACATTGATAGCGGATGCTCAAGGCACATGTGCGGCTCCGAGGACTTATTTGAAGACCTTGAATATCAAGATCAAGGACATGTGACCTTTGGAGATAATCAAAAGGGAAAAATCAAAGGAATCAGCAAAGTCGGTAAGGAACCTTCTCCTTCTATCAACAAAGTACTATTTGTTGAAGGTTTGCATCATAACCTCCTTAGCGTTTCGCAACTTTGTGATGAAGGTTTTAAAATTCTATTTGAGCAAACGCATTGCACGGCATTTAGAAATAATAAAATTGCATTCATTGGTTTGAGATGTGGAAACATCTATATTGTTGATCTTAATGATAAGAGTTCATTCAATGAAAAATGTCTTATTACCTTGGATGACAATGCATACTTATGGCATCGAAAATTGGGGCATACTTCTCTACCTATTATTTCTATTTTATCTAGACACGACCTTGTTCGTGGATTGCCCAAACTCAAGTTTGATAGAAAACATTTGTGTGAATCATGCATAAAAGGGAAACATACTCGAGAATCGTTTAAACCAAAATTCGAGGTTTCCACTAGTCGAGTTCTTGAACTCGTGCATATGGATTTGATTGGACCATCTAGACATGTTAGTTTAAATGGTAAACTTTACACTTTGGTTATTGTTGATGATTTCTCTCGATTTACTTGGGTTAGATTTTTAGCACATAAAGATGATGCATTTTCCGAGTTTTCTAAATGGTGTCGTTTGGTATCAAATGAGAAAAATCTCTCCATAATTTCTATTCGCACCGATCACGGAGGTGAATTTGATTGCACCCGTTTGAACTTTTATGTGATAAATACGGTATTAATCACAATTTTTCGGCTCCTAGAACGCCTCAACAAAATGGAGTTGTTGAAAGGAAAAACCGATCTTTGGAAGAAATGTCGAGGACAATGCTTAATGAATACTCTCTTCCACGATACTTTTGGGCCGAAGCAATTTTTACGGCATGCTATGTGATTAACCGAGTTCACGTCCGTAGAACTCATCTCAAAACCCCGTATGAATTATGGAAGGGCAAAAAGCCCAATATTGCTTATTTTCATCCTTTTGGTTGCAATGTATTTATTTTGAACAATGGCAAGGATAACTTGGGCAAGTTTGATGCCAAATCCGACTCCGGAATATTTCTTGGCTATTGTACTAATAATAAAGCATATCGTGTTTATAATATTAGAACGAATAAAGTTGAAGAGTCCATACATGTTAAATTCAATGATATGAGCTCACCCCCGAGAAAGGTAGAATATTTTGATGATGCAGGTACCTTTCCGGATCCCTCACCCGGAGTGAAGAAAATTTCGGAAATCGAAACGAACACAATCGTTGATTTACCGAAAGATTGGAGGCACATCAAAGACCATCCGAAGGATCTCGTGATCGGAAACATTGAAGACGGTGTTCAAACCCGAAGGAGAACCACCGAATTTATGGCTCATTGTGCTTTTGTATCCGAAATAGTTCCCAAGACTATATCCGAAGCTCTCGATGATGAAAGTTGGGTGATGGCAATGCAAGAGGAGCTTGTGCAATTCAAGCACAATAATGTATGGAATTTAGTTCCCGCGCCTAAAGATAAAACAATTATCGGAACTAAATGGGTGCATAAAATCAAGAGTGACGAAGACGGCTATCCTATTCGAAATAAATCTCGTTTGGTCGCTCAAGGATATAATCAAGAAGAAGGTCTTGATTACGAAGAAAGTTTTGCTCCCGTGGCTCGACTCGAAGCCATTCGCTTGCTTTGTGCATTTTCCGCTCATAAGAAGATTAAACTATTTCAAATGGATGTGAAAAGTGCATTCTTGAATGGTTTCATTCAAGAAGAAGTCTACGTCAAGCAACCTCCCAGTTTTGAAGACCATCATTTTCCGGATCATGTCTACAAGCTCAACAAGGCACTCTACGGGTTGAAGCAAGCACCCCGAGCATGGTATGATCGTTTAAGTCAATTTTTAATTGCAAATGACTATAAAAGAGGCAAAATCGATAATACCTTGTTTGTTAAAATACTAAATGATGATATACTTGTTTGCCAAATTTACGTTGATGACATTGTATTTGGAGCTACTAATGAATCCTTGTGCCAAGATTTTTCTAATCTTATGAAAGGAGAATTCGAAATGAGTATGATGGGAGAATTAACGTTCTTCCTCGGGCTTCAAATCAAACAATGCGAAGATGGAATTTTTATCCATCAAACGAAGTACTCAAACGATCTCCTCAAGAAATTCAATATGGAAAATAGCAAGGTGATATCTACGCCAATGTCGTCATCATTAAAGCTTGAGAAAGATGAAAATGGCAAATCCGTAGATCAAAAATTATATCGAGGTATGATCGGATCTTTGCTATATTTGACTGCATCTAGGCCAGATATAATATTTGCTACATGTCTATGTGCTCGATTCCAAGCTAATCCCAAGGAATCACATTTAATTGCTTGTAAACGCATTTTTCGCTACTTGAAAGGAACTATTGGACTAGGTCTATGGTATCCTTCTTGCTTGGATTTTAATTTAATTGCCTATAGTGACGCCGATTTCGGCGGATGCAAAATTGACAAAAAGAGTACTAGTGGTACATGTCATTTTGTTGGATCTTGTTTAATATCTTGGGGAAGTAAAAAGCAAACCAGCGTAGCATTGTCTACAGCTGAGGCCGAATACGTCGTTGCAGGGAGCGCCTGTGCTCAAGTGCTATGGATTAAAAATCAACTCCGCGACTACGACATACATTTTGAAAATACCCCTATCCTATGTGATAACACTAGTGCAATTAATCTGAGCAAAAATCCTGTGTTGCACAGTAGAACCAAACATATAGATATTAGACATCATTTTTTACGTGATCATGTTCAGAAAAAAGACATTTGTTTAATATTTGTCGGGACGAAGGACCAACTTGCTGACATCTTTACAAAACCTCTTCCCGAAGAATCATTTAACTCCATTGGTTTACAACTTGGCATGGGACATGTAGACAACTTTTGAAATAAGCTTACTACTCAAAACATCAAAATCCTTGATTCGGATCACTCGCTAACGCGCGCTAGCTTCATTTTCTTAACGCGCGCTAAAATCTGCTTTCGATAGCGTACGCTAAACCTTACTTCCTTGCGTACGCTAAATAAAACTTTTCGAATTCCATTCTAGCTACTGGACAGTCCAGTAAGCTTTTCATTTCTTACCTAACGTACGCTAATGCTACAATCCTAGCGTACGCTAACTAAAAGTTCGCTGACTATATATATTTCCGTACGACCCTAAAACACATCACACTTCTAACGTACGCAATCATCAGAAAAACTTCCCTCTTGAAAAAACCCTAGACACACATCCGATCCAAATTTTGTGACCTTCTCCCTCAAAATCTTCGATTCTCTTCGTTTTTCCTTCATAATGTCAAGCAAAAATCGAAAGGCCATGGAGAAGAACTATAAACGCCCTCGCAACAACGACTTTGACAGCAATCGATTCATCTCCTTCATTGCGTCGAAAATTTTCTTCGATATTCTTCCACAAGAAAGTTTCACCGATTGCTACTACTTCAACTTTAGCAGCCTTGAACGGGTCAAGGTAAGCATTCGCGACTTCTTTGAGGCTTTGGGTATTGCACGTTTTGTTGAATGCAAAGAAATTGTGTACCCTGAGTGTGTTCGTCAATTTTATGCGAATTTGCATCTTGGTGAAAGTGGTAATAATGGAGGTTTCGTGCTCGAAAGCCTCGTGAACGGAACTATGGTGAAGGTTTCTTCGGAAATTCTTCACGAGTTGTTTGGGTTATCGAAAGACGGGTTTGATTGTTGTGGGAAAAACATTGTTGAGGAATCTACGGTGTCCGAGAGAGAGATTGGTGATTTTCTGTGTTCGAAAACGGTCATCGAAGTCGCGGATGACGTTTTCGAGAACAATGATTTCGGTATACACATTCGCTTGTTGTTGGCCGCTTTAACAAAATGCTTAATGCCAAAAGTCAACACCCAACACAAGCTAGTCGGTGTTGATAAGAATGTCATGTATAGGGTGCTGAAGGATGATCGAGTGGATTTCACTGGGATTGTGATAAGCTGGATGAAAGCTAAAGGGGAGTCTTTTCGGTCGAAAAACTACATGTCAAGAACCAGGAAATCTGGACTTCCATTTGGTTCAGTTCTTACGGTAATTTTTCGACATTTTCGTGTTGACTTGTCTAATGAGGCACACGTTCAGGTGTCTCGGGGACACGAGATAAGTGACATAACCCTCAAGGCCATGCACTATGTCGAGACTTTCAATCGAGGCTGGGTATTGTTTCCATATCTCCGGGATGATGACCAAGTGCCGAAGGGGACACGGATGCCTACACCGACCGAGCAAGTCACGCACCGAGGACCCCACATGCTTAAGGAGCTGCAATCCAAGTCTTTTGTTCGTCATCCGAAGACGAAAGGAAAGCGTCCTATGAGAGATGTGGTCACGGAAGAAGAAGAAAGCGACCTTTGTGCTCGGATGCGGGGCATCGAGACCTCTCAGGCTGAGATTCGAGAGGATGTTCGGGCTCTGCGTTCGGAAGTCCGGGAAGTGCGCGGGTTGATATCCGAGTTCATCCGTTTCACACACCCTTCGTTCCCTTTCCCCTCGTCTTCTTCCGAACCTTAGATTTGAGGATTTTTTGATGTTTGATGTAGAATCTTGTTGTTCGAACAATCTATATGTTTCATGTCATGAAAACTCGTTGTATTACTTGCATTTTATCTTAATGAAATTCGCATTTCACTTCATTTGGCATTTGTTATTTCTGTTTACATAATTTCGCTTTGAATAATGGTATTTTCATTGATATTTGTTATAATGCAACAATTCAGGGGGAGTTCCTTTTTGTTTATGTCAAAAAGGGGGAGAATACTCCAAAAACCAAAATATACTAATATATCGAACAAGTTTACCTTGATTCGAATCATTTAAAAATGTTTTTGCAGGTATTGATTAAATGTTTTGACATCATCAAAGAGGGGGAGATTGTTGACTCAAAATGTATTTTGATGATTATTACATTCAAAACATTTAATTAGATCAATCTCGGCTCGATAATATTTTGAAGGAGCTAAATAAAGCTAGCGCACGCTACTCATCATATAGTAGCGCACGCTATCGGGATATTCATATACAGCCCAGACAAGTCAGCTGCAGCCAAGTGAAGTCGCCTGATCGATAGCGCACGCAGGCTATTCAATGTCGCACGCTAAGTAACTACGGTTAGCGCACGCTATACAGTAAAAATAACGCACGCTATCGTATTACTCCAGAGGTCAGTGAAGATTGGAAGGAAATCAGAAATGGATGTTGCGCACGCTACTCATATCATTTTACGTACGCTAAAGCAAGGATATAGCGCACGTTACTGCTCATCTCCAGCGCACGCTACCAATATTACGGTCTGTGGTTCAGTAGTTACTGGACTCAATTCGTTAAAGCCTTTACGTACGCTACACAAGGTAACGTACGTTAATGAAAGAAACTAGTAGCGCACGCTAAGGTATAGGCATTCGCGCACGCTAAAAAGAGTCAGCATATTACCGTTTGAATTTCTACCGTTGGAAGGCAAGAGTCAATGCAGATCCGGAAAATCTGGAAAAGTTGGATTTAATTAATGCTAGCGCACGCTATGCATACTTGCTAGCGCACGCTAATCATAAATCTAGCCGTTGGATAAAGAGTCGTTGGAGAGAAAATCGGACATTGTCAAAGTCAAGATCGAAGACTAGTTGACCAGACGTTAACGCACGCTACCATTACATTACTAGCGCACGCTAGACATGGTATTTTACCGTTGCAACAGTCTTTGTGACCGTTCAGAGATTTCAAGTCAAAAACCGATAGCGCACGCTACAAGGCACTATTAGCGCACGCTAATAGTATGTTTTTCAGCATTTGAAGGATGGATCTCGCCTATAAATTGTAACACCCTCAAGATATTCGAGGTACATTACAGCGCCGTGAATCCCTATATGGGACCCACTAGGCTGAACAGCATCATACTCATCGACGCACAGAAACGACAAAATAACACCACGTCATAAAGACGCAAAACAGAATAATCCACCCGGTTCAACCGGTCAAACATAACATCATCAACCAACACAAACATAATAAGCAACAATACAATCCGGGCGAACAAGAACTCTTAAGTACTCGAGTACTACTATTAGTTCAAAGACCACAAAAGATGAAAAGATAAAAGACACTAAGACGTCACTCGTGCACAATCATCACGCACGGCCATCATCCATGTACTGGTCCAGCGCCCGCTCGTCTCGATGAACCTGACCTGAAATTCATAAAACGAATTTCCCCAAAATGGGTCCCCAGAGGGGTTAGCAATTACGCTAGTACAAGTAACCAAATGAACGACTTACATCTTACACATATAGTAAATACATGCAATCAAGAAAACATAGTTCCAAAACACTCATTTCCGGAAATGTCATAATCAAATCACATTTGTAAAAATGCACCACAATTAACCATGGATCCACCCCTCCGTGGACCCCTACCGAGACCCCGTCGGATCTAACCCGTAGTGGTTAAAAGCAAGCTCGCGGATCCACCCCTCCGTGGACCCCTACCGAGAGCCCGTCGGATCTAACCCGTAGTGAGCATACACACACACACAAGTCTCATGCAATACTACTACGTTAAGATTGTAAGTTCATAAGGATACTTGCCTCGATTAATAGACGGTGACACGAACGGAACGGAAAAGTCAAGCGCGACCGCGAGGAACCGACGAAAATGAACCTAACGATTCGAATAGCACAATCACAACCACTTCTAAACGATTATGGAAATGGAATACACCCAGAAACCCGCGTACGATTCATGTATATTCGAATAAAAATAACAACGAGGGCGGACCACAACCAAACCCTCTCGATTTCACAAAGCTATGGAAATATACCATGAATCCGTAGGAAAACTAATGATATCAACAAGATCAATCATAATCATCATGAATCCACCAACAAAACGGAACGAATCGGAAGAAAATCCCAAAACCCCCAAATTATCCAAAAGTAGGGTTCTAAGAGATTTACCGTGGATTAGGACGAAAGATTCGTGTTGATGTTGATATAATACTCCAAGAACTCAAGAAGGATGTTGGATGAGATGATTGGAGGAAGAAATCGCCAAGAAAATCGCCTCGGGATCGCCTTCACTGCGAAGAGAGGAAGAAATGAGAAATTATGTTTATCTCGGTCAACTCCCTGGTTTATATAGCCAGGGAGTGTTAGCGCACGCTAAAACCTCAAGGTTAGCGTGCGCTAACGGGATAAGATTCCAAACATTTCCATTAGCGTCCCAGTCCAGTAGCCAGATAATTGGCCGTTAGCGTGCGCTACTCGAAACGTAGCGTGCGCTAATAACCTCTCGGTAGCGCGCGCTATCGACCAATAGCGTGCGCTACCTGGACATCAGTCGAGTCGGTGACAAGCGTCGAGAACCCACGATCCGTTAGCGTGCGCTACCATACAAGCGTAGCGTGCGCTAACTAGCATCGATCGAGTTCGAGTAAACCGCCCAAGATCGATACACACTAGCGCGCGCTACTGAACAACTTAACGTGCGTTAGTCTCCCGACATTAGCGTGCGCTAATCCGATAGTCCAGAGGGCTGGGAGCTGAACTGCCACCCCCAGGGCTCACTTGCTAGCGCGCGCTACGAAGTAAACGTAGCGTTCGCTACAAAGGGACTTCCAGCGCGCGCTATGCAGAGAAATTAGCGTGCGCTAGGTACAGAACATAAACGGTCCACTACACCAGAATACGAACGAAACATCAAACGGAACACCTCAAAACGCATCATAGCATAGAATGGATCCACGACAACCCCGAAACGGCGGTTCCGCACATCAATTACGAGAATCAGGTCAAAAGATGACGGAAAAGTTACACTGAAGGATACACGAGGGTCACCACAACCGAGAAGTACACCGAAAATAAAAATACAAGGGAAAGAAAAATACGGATATTACATTCTACCCCTCTAAAAATAAGTTTCGTCCCGAAACTTAAGAAACAAACAACTCGGGGTACCTAGCACGCATGCTATCCTCGGTTTCCCAAGTTGCCTCCTCGACACCGTGTCTCGACCACTGCACCTTGACCAAAGGTATGGTCTTATGCCTCAATCTTTTCTCACGATGCTCCAAAATCTTCAAAGGACGCTCTTCAAAAGTAGCATCCTCGGCGACATCAATCTCACCATAATCGATGATGTGACTAGGATCAGGGACATATTTCCTCAGCTGGGAAACATGAAAAACGCTATGAACATGACTCAAGGCTGGAGGTAACGCTAAACGGTATGCCAACTCACCGACTCGCTCGAGAATCTCAAAGGGTCCAATAAATCTCGGACTCAACTTCCCCTTCTTCCCGAAATGAAAAACTGCCTTCGTCGGCGACACCTTTAGCAAAATGTGGTCTCCTACCTCGGATTCCAAAGGTCGGCGACGGACGTCGGCATACGACTTCTATCGACTCTGGGCAGTCAACATCCGTTCTCGAATTACTTCTATCTTCCGCCTCATCTCTAAAACGACGTCCGGCTCGGTCCCGACTAAATCGGACGTCTCATTCCAACAAATTGGTGATCGACATCGCCGCCCATAAAGTGCCTCATACGGTGCCATCCGAATCGATGCGTGCCAACTGTTGTTGTACGTGAATTCTATCAATGGCAAATGTTCCTCCCAATCGCTACTCCAATCGAGGGCACAAGCACGCAATATATCCTCGAATGTCTGTATAGTGCGTTCCGATTGTCCATATGACTGGGGGTGAAAAGAGGTACTCAAATGCAAACGGGTACCCAACGCCTTATGCACTGCCTGCCAAAAGTGCGATACGAAACGGCCATCACGATCCGAAACAATAGACTTCGGAGTACTGTGAAGTCTCACAATCTGCACGATAAACACACGAGCCAACTTCTCCGGGCCCCAAGTGTCCTTGATGCCCAGAAAATGTGCCGACTTGGTCAGACGATCAACAATCACCCATACCATATTCATGCCCGACCTCGATCTCGGCAAACTCGTAACGAAATCCATCGATATATCTTCCCATTTCCATTCCGGAATGGGAAGTGATCAGAATAACTTGGTCGCTGATGCTCGATTTTGACCTGCTGACAAGTCAGACATCTCGCTACAAACTGTGCGACCTCCTCCTTCATATCATTCCACCAGAAATTTCTTCTCAGGTCCTTGTACATCTTACTCGAACCAGGATGAACGGAGTAAGGTGTAGTATGGGCCTCCCGCAAAATACTCTGTCTCAACTCTGATTCGTTCGGCACACAAAGCCGACTCTGGAATCTCAAAATACCATCCTCGTGAATCACAAACCCAGGAGACTTTCCCTTAAGAACGTTCTCTCGGATTTGAGTAATCATCAGATCCTCTGACTGCTTCAGCTTAATTTCATCGATCAAAGATGACGAAATCTCTAAAGCACAAAGTCGCCCGACGACTCTAGGCAATAAGACTTCAACATCTGACTCGATCAAAGCCCTCCGAAGCTCAGACTGATATGTAAGGATCTCAAGCATTCGCAACGCCACCGGTTTCCGACTCAAGGCGTCAGCCACGACGTTCGCCTTGCCCGGATGATAAAGGATTTCAAGGTCATAATCCTTAATCAGCTCTAACCACCTCCTCTGCCTCATATTCAACTCTCGCTGAGTAAATATGTATTTCAGACTTTTATGATCGGTAAAAATCTGACATGCAGAGCCGAAAAGATAGTGACGCCAAATCTTGAGCGCAAAAACAACTGCCGCTAACTCTAAATCATGAGTAGGGTAGTTAAGCTCGTACGGCCTCAACTGCCTCGATGCATAAGCAATGGTCTTGCCGTGCTGCATCAATACGCACCCAAGACCCTGACCCGAAGCATCGCTATAAACGGCAAAACCCTCGTTGCCACATGGTAACGCCAAAACTGGGGCTGAAGTCAAACGCTTCTTCAGTTCCTCAAAACTCGACTGCCTCTCGTCATTCCAGACGAACTTCTCGGATTTTTGGAGCAACTGCGTAAGTGGTCGAGCCAGTTTTGAGAAACCCTCGACAAACCTACGGTAGTAGCCAGCCAAACCCAAGAAACTACGGAGCTCCTTCACATTCTTGGGCGGTGTCCAATCCAACACTGCCTCGATCTTCTGCGGATCCACACGAACCCCCTCGGATGAAATCACGTGACCTAAAAACATCACTTCCTTCAGCCAGAACTAACATTTCGAGAACTTTGCATAGAGTTGCTCGGTCCTCAAAATGTCTAATACTACCCGCAAATGATGGGCATGCTCTTCCTCATTCCTCGAGTAAATAAGAATATCGTCTATGAAGATGACGACACACTTATCCAGATACTCGATAAAGACTTTGTTCATCAACTGCATGAACACCGCCGGCGCATTCGTTAACCCGAAAGGCATAACTACGAACTCATAATGTCCGTATCTCGTCCGAAAAGCTGTTTTCGGCACATCGGATTCTCTCACCCAGAGCTGATAGTACCCCGATTTCAAATCAATCTTCGAAAATACCGTAGCTCCCTGCAACTGGTCGAATAAGTCATCAATCCTCGGCAAAGGATACTTGTTCTTGATGGTCACCTTGTTTAGTTCGCGATAGTCGATACACAAACGTAGTGAGCCATCCTTCTTCCGCACAAACAGGACCGGTGCGCCCCAAGGCGAGGCACTCGGTCGAACATACCCCGACTCAAGAAGCTCACTCAACTGCTTCTTCAACTCTGCCATCTCTGAAGGTGCCATGCGATACGGCGCCTTCGAAATCGGAGCCGCGCCCGGCTCTAACTCTATAGCAAACTCAACCTCACGACCCGGTGGCAATCCCGGTAACTCGTCAGGAAATACATCAGGAAACTCATTAACGACTGGAATCGACGAAAGCTCGACTCCACCATCCTCCGCCTTCAAGGCATAGCACCAATAACCAGTACACCCCTTTCGCAGGAGACTCATCGCCTTCAAGGCATTAATGATGAATTTCTGATTTCCCCTCTTTCGCCCCGCGAAGGAGTGCTCGGTGCCATCCTCGGCTAATATGGTGATGATCCTCGTGCGGTAGTTCATGATTGCGCCATGCCGCTCGAGCCAATCATCCCCGAGAATCAAATCCTCACCCTCAATATCCACAACAATAAGATTAGAGGGCCAAGTCCTCTCACAAATAAGTACAGAACAGTCTCGAACCTCCTTATCACCAACGACCCTATCACCGCTAGGAATCTTAACGATGAAGGGTTCACAAGGCATCAAACAGTCGAGACTCAAACGGCGCACACAATCCAAAGATATGAACGAATGCGTAGCACCATAATCGAAAAGCACACTGACAGGATGAGAAAGAATATAAACGGTACCTATCGCCACAGTAGCCGCTGGGTCATCGGCTCTCCGCATCTCATAGACACGCGGGTGGGCTGAGCCGACACTGGAAGCTCCCCTCTTAGAGGGCTGACCCCGACCTCTCCCCCGACTAGCACTCGGCGGAGATTGAGGAGCAAACGATCCCTGATTCACACTTGGTTCCCTAGGCGCTGGGATGGAAGTCCGGGCACCCACAATCCGCTCCCTCTCGGCACAGAAAGCCGCCTTGTGGCCCGGTTGGCCACACTGATTACATGTCAACAAAGGACTCGGGAAATTACGGCTGATGTGGCCTGGCTGGCCACAGTTGAAACACTTCACTTCCCGAGAAGGGGCACTGGCAGCCCTACGGGGAAATCCAGTAGATCGAGCTGGGCCACCACCGGCAGAAAAGTTAGCAGATTGGAATTTCTGCTGACCCCTACCTTTGTGGCCCGAAAAATCCCCGGCGGTCTTCTGCTTCTTACTCTCGCGGGCCGCCTCACTCGCCGTCACAGACATATCGTAAGCAAGGGCCCTACTCTGGTAATCGTTCAAGGTAGTACATACGAGCCCCGACATATAGTCCCGAATCGACAACTTCATCCGTCTGGAGAAATGGAAAATTTTATCGCTCTCCTCGACAACTTGGGTCTTCACATAACCCAACTCCTTGTTAAAATCGGCAATAGCTTGAGATACGGGGATATCCCGCGGTTGAGCATCATAAAAAGCATGTACCCGAGCCTGTCTGACCGGCCACGGGCAATATTCAGTCTCCATCAATTCTCGAAACTCAGCCCACGAAGCAGCATGATCTTTGGGCCCAACGGCCTCCCACCAGTCCGTAGCGTCCCCTGTGAGAAAGTATTGGGCAATAGGGACTTTACGGTCCTCGGGACAGTTAGTGGCAACGAAGACCTTAGATATCTCCTTGATCCACCCTTCCCAGCCAATCGGGTCTGAAGCTCCCGAAAACTGAGGAGGATGCATCTTGATAACATCTTGGAGCCAACGATCCGCTCCGCCCCGATTAGCGTGGGCCTGATCCGGGTTCTGAACCGCCTGAGCTATCGTCGCCATTTGGTTCACCATTTGCTGCATAACGGCCGCAATACCAAGATCGGCATGCTCCTGAGAAGAAGCATGGCTATGACGGTCGCCAGATCGCCGGCTCAAGATCGTGACGTGGCCGCCCCACGCCGCGCCCCACGTCCCCGGCCGCGTCCACGACCACGACCGCGACCACGACCTCTTCCAGCATCCATACTGGAGTTAAATAAGTAGCAAAAGCCATACGAGGATCAGTACAAGAAAAGAACAATCACAAGTCGAGAATCAAGGGTACGATACAAGGAATTAATGAACAGAGGAAGGAAAACTTACGGATACTGGTAGTACCGGAATCATGGCAGCGTGACGATGATGTGCAAAACAAAACACCACAAGACCCAATAAACCGACAAGCCTAGGTATCCATAAACCTAGAGCTCTGATACCATTTTCTGTAACACCCTCAAGATATTCGAGGTACATTATAGCGCCGTGAATCCCTATATGGGAACCACCAGGCTGAACAGCATCATACTCATCGACGCACAGAAACGACAAAATAACACCACGTCATAAAGATGCAAAACAGAATAATCCACCCGGTTCAACCGGTCAAACATAACATCATCAACCAACACAAACATAATAAGCAACAATACAATCCGGGCGAACAAGAACTCTTAAGTACTCGAGTACTACTATTAGTTCAAAGACCACAAAAGATGAAAAGATAAAAGACACTAAGACGTCACTCGTGCACAATCATCACGCACGGCCATCATCCATGTACTGGTCCAGCGCCCGCTCGTCTCGATGAACCTGACCTGAAATTCATAAAACGAATTTCCCCAAAACGGGTCCCCAGAGGGGTTAGCAATTACGCTAGTACAAGTAACCAAATGAACGACTTACATCTTACACATATAGTAAATACATGCAATCAAGAAAACATAGTTTCAAAACACTCATTTCCGGAAATGTCATAATCAAATCACATTTGTAAGAATGCACCACAATTAACCATGGATCCACCCCTCCGTGGACCCCTACCGAGACCCCGTCGGATCTAACCCGTAGTGGTTAAAATCAATCTCGCGGATCCACCCCTCCGTGGACCCCTACCGAGACCCCGTCGGATATAACCCGTAGTGAGCATACACACACACACACACAAGTCTCATGCAATACTACTACGTTAAGATTGTAAGTTCATAAGGATACTTGCCTCGATTAATATACGGTGACACGAACGGAATGGAAAAGTCAAGCGCGACCGCGAGGAACCGACGAAAATGAACCTAACGATTCGAATAGCACAATCACAACCACTTCTAAACGATTATGGAAATGGAATACACCCGGAAACCCGCCTACGATTCATGTATATTCGAATAAAAATAACAACGAGGGCGGACCATAACCAAACCCTCTCGATTTCACAAAGCTATGGAAATATACCATGAATCCGTAGGAAAACTCATGATATCAACAAGATTAATCATAATCATCATGAATCCACCAACAAAACGGAACGAATCGGAAGAAAATCCCAAAACCCCCAAATTATCCAAAAGTAGGGTTCTAAGAGATTTACCGTGGATTAGGACGAAAGATTCGTGTTGATGTTGATATAATACTACAAGAACTCAAGAAGGATGTTGGATGAGATGATTGGAGGAAGAAATCGCCAAGAAAATCGCCTCGGGATCGCCTTCACCGCGGAGAGAGGAAGAAATGAGAAATTATGTTTATCTCGGTCAACTCCCTGGTTTATATAGCCAGGGAGTGTTAGCGCACGCTAAAACCTCAAGGTTAGCGTGCGCTAACGGGATAAGATTCCAAACCCTTCCGTTAGCGTCCCAGTCCAGTATCCAGGTAATTGGCCATTAGCGTGCGCTACTCGAAACGTAGCGTGCGCTAATAACCTCTCGGTAACGCGTGCTATCGACTAATAGCGTGCGCTACCTGGACATCAGTCGAGTCCAGTGACAAACTGTCCAGAACCCACCTGATCCGTTAGCGTGCGCTACCATACAAGCGTAGCGTGCGCTAACTAGCATCTGATCGAGTTCGCAGTAAACCTGGCCCAAGATCGACACACTAGCGCTGCCATCAACAACTTAACGTGCGTTAGTCTCCCGACATTAGCGTGTGCTAGACAAGATAGCGTGCGCTAATCCGATAGTCCAGAGGGCTGGGAGCTGAACTGCCACCCCCAGGGCTCACTCGCTAGCGCGCGCTACGAAGTAAACATAGCGTGCGCTACAAAGGGACTTCCAGCGCGCGCTATGCAGAGAAATTAGCGTGCGCTAGGTACAGAACATAAACGGTCCACTACACCAGAATACGAACGAAACATCAAACGGAACACCTCAAAACGCATCATAGCATAGAATGGATCCACGGCAACCCCGAAACGGCGGTTCCGCACATCAATTACGAGAATCAGGTCAAAAGATGACGGAAAAGTTACACTGAAGGATACACGAGGGTCACCACAACCGAGAAGTACACCGAAAATAAAAATACAAGGGAAAGAAAAATACGGATATTACATAAATACCCGAAGGACTTGGGTATCATACACACAACTTCAAGCATTCAAGCATTCAAGCATACAAGCAATCAAAGCATTCTTGAGCTCAGTTATATATCTTTTATTGCATTACAAGTTGTGAGAAAAGAAAGATACAAGAGTGATTTTCATTGTAATATCTATTATTCTTTGTATTCTTTCATTTGGTTGTAAGTGTTGCATCACTTACACTTGAGCGTAAAAGAAACGAATCAAGAGTCACTAATCCGGTGTTATTAGGATCTTTGATCCGGCATTGTTAGGATTATACTCCCATATTCGTATAGTGAGGATTATCTAGTTCCTATAGAACACTAGATAAACAAACATTTATATTGAGGGAAAGGTTGAGCTTGGACCAATAGAAGACAAGCGATTGTAACGGTTGTGAACTCGGACCGATAAAAGACGAGTTAAGATTGTGGTTTTTCTTAAGCCAATAGAAAAAGAAAGTCAGAGAGAGGACATAGGCGAGTTGCCGAACCTCTATAAATTCTTGAGTCTTTAAATTCCGCACTATTTTCTATTTACTCGCAAGAAATTTCGGTATTCCGCATCACCACTATTCAATCCCCCTTCTAGTGGTGAATTTATCTCTTCAATACGGCCAGTCCCGCAACCGTCCGGCCAGTACCCGACCACCAGGGCTCGACGACTCGATTTCCGAAAACGTACGAAACGAACACGACGAAAACTTCGCGGACAACATCAACGACCCGAAATGAAAACATAATACCATAATTAATCATACGCGACATAGAAACGGGTCGAGACAACAATTACAGATACGGATACCCGTAACTTTCAGTAAATTATAAAATGGCCCAAAACGCCCGAAAATCACGATACGTGATCGAATAACCAAACTGAAGTTCACAACACGTC
This sequence comes from Orobanche coerulescens, assembly GCA_033398695.1. Classification (NCBI taxonomy): domain Eukaryota; kingdom Viridiplantae; phylum Streptophyta; class Magnoliopsida; order Lamiales; family Orobanchaceae; genus Orobanche; species Orobanche coerulescens. The sequence continues at coordinate 77,796,345 of CM065818.1, read as the reverse complement.
TAACAAAGTTAAACGGACTTACGGGAAACTCGAAACAGCAGTTTCGAACGAGATTCGCAAGAATCGAAGTCAAGTGCGGAAAAGTCGCTAAAAAACACGGAACTCAACAAAACAACACCGAAACGAACTCGGATGACAAAAAGTGTAGAATTAATCATTCTCAGAATGACGAAACGGTCATGAGCGAGTCGCCAAAATGGACTACTGCCAAGAAAAGAAATTACCGGAAATCGAAATTACGGGTTTTACAGGTATCACCATTATCCATCCTACCTTACTAAGATAATCCGAGCACCCATCTTTGGCATGAACTACTCAAGATGATCGAAGTCTTGATAGGTGTTTTAATTGAATAGCATAAAAAAATTAATGAGGGATTTTATCCTATGTAGCATGACTATGTTGGCTAACATACATCTAAACATACATAGAAACACATACATGCATAATTTAAACATACATATCATCACATGACCTAATAAACATAGGATCATGTATAGTATGACCATAATCCTAACATGATTTTCATAAGCCAACATGAAAATCACAAGGTCAATGTTAAAGGTATAATTGGTCTTCATTGATCTTCCAACTCCTTGAAACGTCATACGCGATCAATTGGTCCCTCGAGTCCGTCCTTCGTCTCCTTATTGTCTTGATTACATTAATGAAAATACTACACTAGTAAAATTAAATTACAAGAGGGCAAACAACACGCAGGTCGTAAATTATAATAAATTAAAAGACGATTCGGAGGGTGTAAAAACCAATTAATGTTAAACGGCATGCAGGCCGTAAAACCAACCCAAAGTTAAATAGAAACATTCAATCACATTGGTCAATTTATGTTCATGCCATACACCAAACATATACTAAAATTAATCATCACATAATTAATTAATCATACTAATAAAATTAATTATCACATAATTAATTAAACTTGCCTGACAGTCAGGTATAAGATTAATATCCGATCAAAAATTAACAATCTGGAACATTGACCCAGATGGCCGAGCGCTTTGCACCAGAACACGGCCGCGCGGCTTCGAATTCCGCCAGCTGCATAAATGCATTTTGAAAATATTCATTTTGATTTACAAAACATGGGTTAAATAAAATATCGGTGAATAATATTCACAAGAAGGTGCTCCATCCATGATGGTCTGGGCGAGGGATCGGGTATGATCGGCGCGGGATCAAATCCTTTCAGTAGCGAGATTCATTTTTGCTATTTACTCTCTGCCCGCGGTCCTGAACCCGACCCAAACCTGCCCGAACTGACCCGTTTCACTATAATGTTCCAGAATAGTTCTGGACAGCAGTTTATGCGAAAAACAGTCCAGAAACTGATTTTGAACATTCCGATTCAATCAAATTAAATCAGAAAATTATTTTTAAAATCTTCTATTTCATAAATATGATCAAGAACATAATACTTATATATTGAAAGCATATAAAATATATTCTGCATAAACAATTAATTCACTGCAACCTTGCTCTGATGCCACTGTTCGGTTTTACGTGTATCTAACACAATAAATATGAGCAAGATGCGGCGGAAAAAATTAACAAAAAAATCCAGATGAGGATCTACATGCAGTAAGTTAATTGATTTATAAAGAGTTCACCGAATTACCTTAATTCGAAGAAAAGATCTGAACCTGGACTAGAAGCTGATTAAATCCTCTTCCTCTTTCGGTGATCCACACACGAACCACTAGTACAAGCCGGATTGCTAGATCCTTACGAATAATCTTGATAAACAGTACAACAAATAATTCCTTGCTAGAAGGATTTTTACTGTTGATCAAAATTAACTAAGGGAAGAAGGAGATGGCCGAGACTATTTCGGACTGAGAATACAGTTCGGCCGATAGGAGAAGGGAAGGGGGCCGATTTTGTTTGCACAATAATTAGGGTTGTGTAATTTTTCTTATGACAACTCCTTGTCCAAGACCCTTTAATTATACCAAGTAAACCCTAGAGTCAAACTCTAGTATTTGCTTAGTTGCCCCTCAACTTATTAAATAATACAATACATATATTATCTTATATATTATATATTACTTATTATTTAATCCTCAAAAATATAATATCTAATATTATATTTATCTTTCCCATTTGAATTAAATAATATAATATATAATATCTAATATTATATATTACTCATTATTTAATTTATTTAATAAGTTTAATATTCAATATTATCTATTATTCTTGATTATCTTTAGTTGTCGTATGTGTGACCCAAAAAGCTTGTATTATGTTGGCAATTATTTAATACCTTCTTAAATAATAAGTCACAAGCGGTCTCTAGCAAGACATTATGACTACCCAATTAATATAAGTTTATAGTCCTCTAAATCATTGAATATGTCAAATCCCTTTGTCGCACGATATCATACTTGAACTAATTTACAAAAATTGTCATACTTATTATGTTCAAATGCTTTCTCGATCTTAAGTAGACTGATTGAATCAAATGACTCTTCATTTGAGCACGGCCATAGATCTTCAGTACTACTTATCGAGGGGCCCAGCAGATATCTCTCTCACTAAAGAGAGGGACAAATCCCCATCTTGATTATTTATTTCCCTCGACATGACTCCCAGTAATCCTGATCTCTAACCTTTATGATCACCATGTTTCAGATGACATTGGATTACGTCAAGGCATAGCAGTTATCGTGTTGGACTCTATGATAATCTCAGGTTCAAGGATTTATTGACATATTGTTATATTGAGATTCACTTATGACTTTTCCATGCAGTAATCTCAATGCGGGTCTATCCAGTATTGGTTCTCCAACCAATACCCATAAAATTGATCTGTGCCATACTCATAATCATCCGATGATTACCAATCAAACTAATACTAGTATATTAATCACGGGAGTCTCTACTCAACGCGATTGGACCATGGACATTTGAATAATCTTATTATTTGTGAATAACTATTATTCGAATATTATAATATTAAAACATGCACACATTATAATAATCAATGAGAAATAAATGATATCAAATAACTTTATTTAAATGTGACAATTACAAATCTAGGCACATCAAATGTCCTAGGGCACTATTGCCAACAAAAGAGCATATATGCTTCATGTATTCTACTGATATTCATAGAGTATGTAAACTTCAGCATGCCATTTATGGATTGAAGCAGGCATTGCGAAGTTGGAATCGTCATTTTCACGAAGCAGTCAAAGAATTTAACTTCGTAAAAAATGAGGAGGAACCTTGTGTTTATAGAAAGTTTCGTGGGAGCAAGATCACATTATTAGTACTATATGTGGATGACATTCTACTAATAGAAAACAACATTGGATTGCTTAGTTCTGTGAAAGCTTGGGTTTCAAGATCATTCTCCATTAAAGACTTGGAAGAAGCTTCTTATAATCTGGGTATTCGCATCTATAGGGATAGAGCAAAGAGAATTATATGACTTTCCCGAGCTCACTATATAAAAAAGATCCTAAAGAGGTTTAAGATGGAAGATTCTAAAAGAGTGTTCTTGCCTATGCTACATAGTTTAAAACATTCCAAAGCCATGTGTCTTTAAAGTGAGGAAGATAGAATGAAAATAAGACAGGTACCCTACGCCTCAGGTGTGGGTAGCCTCATGTACGCAATATTATGCACGAGACCGATAATTGCATACGCTGTGAGCATAGTTAGTCGGTTTCAAGCAAACTCGGGTAAAGAATATTGGATAGCCGTAGAGAACGTCATAAAGCAGCTTAAATGGGAAAAAAGATTGGTTCTTACATATGGTGGTGGAGAATTTAGAGTGGATGGGTTCACGGACTCAGGTTTTGGGGGCGACGTGAATAAAGGGAAGTCCTCTTCAGGGTACATATTCACTCTGAATGGTGGAGAAGTTTCTTGGATGAGTTCAAAGCAAACTGCAACTGCACATTCTATTTGCCAGGCTGAGTACTAGGATACCTTGGAGGAATCAAGCAAAGCATTATGGACCAATAAGTTTCTTGAAGAACTTCAAGTTGTCCCAAGCACAAAGCTATAAGTGCTGCTTTACTGCGATAATAAAGTAGATGCTGGGTATGATAAAGGTCCTAGGTCTCATCACAAGATTAAGAACATTGAGAGAAAGTATCACATCATTAGAGATATGGCAAAAAATAGATACATTGAATTACAGAGTGTAGACTCAGTAAGCAACCTTGTAGACTTGCTTACCAAGCCACTATCACATATTGGCTTAGAGTGACAACTGGATAATAAGGGTATTACCTATCACAGTTTGTGGCATTGAGTACAAGTGGGAGATCGTTAGGGTATTCCTTTGAATGCCATTTTTGTAACACCCCGAGATATTCAGAATAATTACAGCGCCGTAAACCCTTTAAGTAAGGACTTACAAGGCTGATTTAAAAGAAATGTAAATAAAAGACATCAATACTGCGGAAATTCAAGTTTACAAAACCATTCAACTGGTTTAACAAGTAATTGATACAACCATATCGAAATGATATTAACAAGACACGCGTACTCGAGTACTGAAATCAAAACAAGAAAACAAATCACCAACAACAACAAACATCACTGAACCCCTTCGTCGTCACGTCGGTACTGTGGTTGTTTCCCTGCTCCTCGGCTACCTGAACATCAAAACAAATGTCCACCCCCGAAGGGGTTAGCAAAACGATGCTAGTACAAGTATCATTTAAACAAATCAAATATGCATCAACAATACATAACAAGATACACCACACGGACTTCCGCTACCGGAATCCGATAATGCGAATCCACAAGATTCCATGAACACAGCATGGGTATTCCAATGATCCAGCGCCCTCAGCATAGATCCCAAGATGATCCCGTCGGACCAACACGAGGTGGAAATAACCCGTCCAATGATCCAGCGCCCTCAGCCTAGATCCCAAGATGATCCCGTCGGACCAACACGAGGTGGACATCCGATCTAGCGCCCTCAGCATAGATCGTACAACGTACACAAATACAACTCATGCATACACATATGCCAAATCATTATGTTCATCAACATGAACATACAAATACTAGATAACGAATATCATGACAATTCAACAAAATAATTTCCATGTTCAACAACATGAATAAACCATAGACATGCTCAAAATACCAATTTTAACACATTACGATACTTGCCTCGAAGATGGCAAGAACGAAAAACTTCAATGATCGCAACACATTCGAAGGCCGCCTCCTTCGATCAACGTAGCAAGCTAAAACCTTAAAAAGAAGGAATGATATACAAATCATCTCAAGTCGAACGATCGCCTAACAATTCGGTCTACGGCCAAAAGCTCAAAATAAACAATCTGCCTGAACTACTTAGCGTACGCTACGTACTCTACGTAATGTGCGCTAAGCCTGCCTGTTAGCGTACGCCATCGTCTAAGCCTAGCGTACGCTAGCCATGGACTGACAGTTCTCTCTGTCCAGCTGACTGACTCGGCTGATATCATAACGTACATTACGTACCAAACGTAGTGTGTGTTAACTTATCCCCGATAGCGCACGTTAACTTACGTATGTTAGCGTGCGCTAACCGTGCATGGCAGATTACTACTGACAGAAAACTAGATCTAATGGTGATGAACTCATGAATCCTATGGTGATAATACATGTCATCCCCGTGCATATCATGCTCATAAGGTTTGTGAAAGTTCTATACGGACTAAACGACTACGAGATACAAGGATACGTATCATCATTACTACACCATCATTCATCTTGATCTTCAAGAAAATATTCTAAGTTCTGTTCGTCCTACGTTCCAAAAACGCATGATTCCAATGTGTAAAACGTAACAACTAGGTAAATCCGTCTACTGATCACAAATTGGTTTGAAGCTTCAGAATATGCTAGGAGTTCAAACACCAAGAGGTTCAATGGTTTATACGGTGAATAAGTATCGAAACATCGAAAATATCCTTCTAACAGATGATGTTCGACTACTTAAGAATCTAACTGACAAGATAAGCATGATCAAACGTCCTTCAGAATACTACTATTATTAGTGAAGAATCACCTACCTCAAAGTAGTGAAGATCAAGGAGGGAATTCGAAGCAATCCAACACCGAAGGCTTGAACACCGATCTCCAATGATATACGATCTTCAATCACGAGCTAGGATGTTGGTATGAAGTGTTTAGGATGTAGAGAGTAATACTTTAAGTATAAGGATTCGAATGTGGGAGAAGAAAGAACTAAAATTACGAAAAGGATGCTGTCCTATTTATAGGAAATGGCTATTAGCGTGTGCTAGTCCATGCTCGTAGCGTGCGCTAACGGCTCACTGACTACACTATACTCAGCACTTAGCGTGCGCTATCCTCATGTCAGTAGCGTGCGCTAAGGCGTTTTGGCTTTTCTCGAAAGCCGTCCAGGTTCATCCCGACACAATCCGACCAAGATCCCCGGCCTAATCTCACCTACCACACGTCTCAATCAAATTGACCACGCATAGCGTGCGCTAACGCTCCTTTGTAGCGTGCGCTAAGGATCCATGTTAGCATACGCTACATATAGACGATAGCGTGCGCTACATGCGCAGAATTATAATCTTTAAATCACATACATGAAATCATATGTTCAACAACATCGGATGATGAAATACGGAGAATAATACTCAGACAAAAGTACAATAATTACAATATCACAAGTTCCAAATACATATCAGAAATCTCGGGTATTACATCCTTCCTCCCTCAAAAGAAGTTTCGTCCCGAAACTTAAGATGAAAACAACTCCGGATATCTAGTCTTCATACTGTCCTCCGTTTCCCAAGTGGCCTCTTCAACTCCGTGTCGTGACCATTGTACTTTAACCAAGTGTATTGGTTTATTCCTCAATTGTTTGATCCGACTCTCAAGTATCTTGATTGGTCTCTCTTCGAAGGTGCCATCATTAGCTATCTCGATCTCGTCGAAATCAATGACGTGACTGGGGTCCGGTACATACTTCCGCAATTGGGATACGTGAAACACATTGTGAACGTGACTCAGCGATGGCGGTAAGGCCAACCTGTATGCTAAATCTCCAACCCTCTCGAAGATCTCGAATGGTATGATATATCTAGGACTAAGCTTGCCTCTCCTCCCAAAATGGAAAATCCCTCGTGTAGGAGACACCTTCAATAGTACATGGTCCCCAGCGTCGAACTCTAGAGGGCGACGACGTACGTCTGCATAAGAGTTCTGTCGACTCTGGGCAGTCAACAGTCTTTCTCGAATCAAAGCTATCTTCTCTTGAGTATGAATTATCAATTCTGGTTCCGTCCCGATCAAATCCGAAGAATCATCCCAACACAGGGGTGATCGGCATCTTCTCTCGTACAAAGCTTCAAATGGTGCCATCTTAATAGAATCATGTCAACTATTATTGTAAGTGAATTCAATCAATGGCAAATGAACTTCCCAATCAGTTGACCAATCAAAAGCACATGCTCTAAGCATGTCCTCTACTGTTTGTATAGTCCTTTCGGACTGACCGCCCATTTGGGGATGATAAGCCGTGCTAAAGTTGATTTCAGTCCCCAAAGCCCTGTGAACTGCTTTCCAGAAGTGCGACATGAAATGACCATCTCGATCCGAAATAATGGTCTTCGGCGTCCCATGCAATCTGACTATCTCCGCAATAAATACTCGCGCCAATCTCTCGGGTCCCCATGTATCTTTAATCCCTAGGAAATGAGCCGACTTGGTTAGTCGATCAACTATAACCCAAATCATGTTCATTCCCGTTCTAGTCCTTGGCATACTGGTGATGAAATCCATCAAGATATCCTCCCACTTCCACTCAGGGATCGGAAGCGGTTTTAGCATTCCGGCAGATCGCTGATGTTCAATCTTAACCTGCTGACAAGTCAAACACATCGAAATGTACTCTGCTACGTCCTTTTTCATATTCCCCCACCAGAAGTTTTGTTTTATATCTTTATACATCTTACTGCTGCCCGGGTGAATAGAATAGGGCGCGCTGTGAGCTTCCTTCAGAATAGTCCGTCTCAAATCATCATCATCGGGAACGCAAAGTCGACTCTGAAATCTCAGAACTCCATCATATTGTATCACGAATCTTGGGGCTTTTCCTTTCTTTACTTCATCACATAATCGAAGGATCAGAGAATCGTACAACTGCTTAGATTTGATCTTCTCGACTAGTGATGAAGTCAGTTCCATCACATATAGTTGCCCTTGGATTCCTGGTGCCCATACTTCAATCCCTTCGCGGATCAGTTCTCGTTAAATGCTGGTTTGGGACGTAAGTGCTTCCAACACTCGAAGAGAAACCGGTTTACGGCTCAATGCATCAGCTACAACATTTGCTTTCCCCGGATGATAGAGAATCTCTAAGTCGTAATCCTTGATCAATTCCAGCCACTTTCTCTGCCTTATGTTTAATTCTTTCTGACTGAAAATGTACTTGAGGCTCTAATGATCTGTAAAGATCTGACAATGAGTGTCGTACAAATAATGTCTCCAAGTTTTCAAGGCAAAGACTACAGCTGCTAGCTCCAGATCATGAGTTGGGTAATTAACCTCGTATGGTTTCAACTGCCGAGAAGCATAGGCAATCACCTTATCTCTTTGCATCAACACACATCCCAGACCTTGATTTGAAGCGTCGCTGTACACCATGAATCCATCCGTTCCATCTGGTAATGCTAATATAGGTGATGTCGTCAGTCTCTTCTTAAGTTCATCAAAACCAGCCTGGCATTTCTCATCCCACTTAAACTTTTGAGTTTTCTGTAACAGCTGGGTGAGCGGACGAGAGATCTTGGAAAATCCCTCTACAAAGCGGCGATAATATCCAACAAGTCCTAGGAAACTCCGGACTTCTTTCACATTATTAGGAGCTTCCCATTCCAAGATTGCTTCGACTTTCTTCGGGTCCACCTGAACTCCGTCAGCTGATATCACATGCCCAAGGAAAGTTACTTCCCTAAGCCAGAACTCGCATTTTGAAAGCTTTGCATACAGCTGTTCCTTCCTCAAGGTGCTCAAAACCACACGTAAATGTTCGGCATGCTCCTTTGCGTCTCTCGAATATATCAAGATGTCATCAATGAAGACGACCACAAATTTATCCAACTATTCCAAGAATACCCGATTCATCAATTGCATGAATACCGCAGGAGCATTGGTAAGTCCAAACGGCATCACTACGAATTCATAATGTCCGCATCGACTCGAAAGCGCACTTCGTATATCCGATTCCTTAATTCTCAACTGGTGGTATCCTGATCGCAAGTCAATCTTCGAGAATACCCTTGCCCCTTGCAGTTGATCAAACAAGTCGTCGATCCGAGGTATAGGATACTTATTCTTGATCGTCATCTTGTTGAGCTCCCTGTAATCAATACACAATCGGAGGGATCCGTCTTTCTTCCGGACAAAGAGAACGGGCGCTCCCCAAGGATAAATGCTAGGTTGAATATAGCCCTTCTGTAATAATTCCACCAGTTGCTTCTTGAGTCCATACATCTCGGTTGGCGCCATGCGGTATGGTGCTCTGGAAATAGGAGCTGCTCCAGGCTCTAATTCGATAGTGAATTCCACTTCTCTCTGCGGAGGTAACCCAGGTAGTTCGTCAGGAAATACATCTGAGAACTCATTCACAACTGAAATAGACGAGAGCTCTACTCCTTCCTCTTTCCTCATGGCATAGCACCAAAGTCCGTGACATCCCTGCTTCAGTAATTTCACGGCTTTCATTGCTTTGATCAATTTTCCCGAGCTTCCTGGTCTCCATCCTCGGAATAAGTGTTCAGATCCGTCATCAGCAATGATAGAAATGACTCTCTCTCGGTAATTCAGAATAGCTCCATAACGGTTGAGCCAATCGTCTCCGAGAATTAAATCGTCACCGTAGATGTCAACTACAATAATATTCGATGGCCAATCTCTCCCTCCTATAGACACTGGAAAATCTCTAGCCTCAAGGGTTCCCACAATTCTCTCTCCACTCGGCAAACCCACAACATATGGTTCACAATAAAATAAGCATGAGATTTTTAAACGATTTACACAGTTCAATGATACGAAAGAATGTGTAGTTCCGGAATCAAATAAAATACTAACTGGTTGCAAAAGGATCTGAATCGTACCTGATGCAACAGCAGTGTTCTGATTGTCAGATTTCCTCATCTCGTACAGCCGCGGAGGAACGGACCCAGCACTGGATGTCTCTCTCTTCCCAACATTCTGCTGCTGAAATCCACTCTGTTGTGTCTGGTTCACACTTATCTCCTTCGGAACTGGCGCTGGAGTGCGAGTACCAAAAGACCTAGTAGCAACTCCACAGAAAGCCGCACGGTGTCCTTCTTGTCCACAATCGTAGCAAGTCACAGAAGATGCGGGGCAGTCACGTCGAATATGCCCTGCTCGACCACAATTGTAGCATTTCTTTGATGCGTCCGGAACTGCTGATGTAGTCTGGAACTTCTTTCCACCTCTGGAAGGATGTGGAGGTTTCCTAGCCGAATAAAAGGAAGACCGGCCCTTGCGGGGCCCACCACTCTTATTTTTTGAGAAGCTGCCGGTCATCTTCTGCTTCTTCGCCTCCACTGATTTCTCCACCGCCGCCTCTTTCATGTCGTAGGCCAGCGCTTTGTCTTGATACTGTCGCAACGTAGTACACTCGAATCCGGACATGTACTGCTGAATCTCCGACTTCATCCGCATATCGAAATGAAAAATCTTTTCTGCCTCCGTTCTGACCAAGTGTCGCACACAAGTCAGTTGATGATTAAACGTTTTGATTATATCTGTCACAGATGCTTCCGAACTCTGTGGTGAGAAAAACTCTCGGATCTTTGCCTCTCTAACTGGACGAGGACAATACTGTGCTTCCATCATTAGTTTGAATTCCGTCCAGTCCGCATTATGATCCTCGGGTCGAATAGCTTCCCACCAATCAAAGGCCTCCCCAGTCAGAAAAATACTGGGCAATGGGAACCTTCCGGTCCTCGGGACAGTTAAGACCCGCGAATATCTTCTCCAACTCCTTAAGCAAGTGATCCCAAGTAAGTGCCTCAGCAGATCCGTCAAATTTTGGCGGGTGCAATTTGACCACCTCAGCAAGCCATCTGTCTCCCCGGTTATCCTCGTGGTGCTGCTGTCCCATCGCCGTCTGCATGCGGTCGACTGCCTGGGCGAACTGGTTTATCTACGCCACCACCTGTTGAAGCACTCCCGGCATGTTAGGATTTGCGTCGTCATTCGCTGATCCTTGGTGCCCTCCAGAATGGGAATCGGTTCGACTAGCTGATAATTCCGGGGTAGTTGCGGAATCCTCCTGTCTCATGTTACCCCGTCCGCGTCCACGGCCTCCTCTCAACATACTGTAAACACAATTCCTCAATATCCAGGACAAAGTTTTCGAAATAAAACCCGTCAATACTCACAAAACAGTAATTAAGTAAAACGATAGTATAAGAGATTAGGAGACTTACAACTACGGTCCACATGACGACTTTTGGCTGAACAGTGATGTTACAAACAACTCGTAAATCAATAACGTAAACAGACCCAACTTAAAACCCAACTGCCAAGATATCCATAAATCTTAGCTCCGATACCATATTCTGTAACACCCAGAGATATTCGGAATAATTACAGCGCCGTAAACCCTTTAAGTAAGGATTTACAAGGATGATTTAAAAGAAATGTAAATAAAAGACATCAATACTGCGGAAATTCAAGTTTACAAAACCATTCAACTGGTTTAACAAGTAATTGATACAACCATATCGAAATGATATTAATAAGACACGCGTACTCGAGTACTGAAATCAAAACAAGAAAACAAATCACCAACAACAACAAACATCACTGAACCCCTTCGTGCCACGTCGATCGTGGTCGCTTTCCTGCTCCTCGGCTACTTGAACATCAAAACAAATGTCCACCCCCGAAGGGGTTAGCAAAACGATGCTAGTACAAGTATCATTTAAACAAATCAAATATGCATCAACAATACATAACAAGATACACCACACGGACTTCCGCTACCGGAATCCGATAATGCGAATCCACAAGATTCCATCAACACAGCATGGGTTCTCCAATGATCCAGCGCCCTCAGCATAGATCCCAAGATGATCCCGTCGGACCAACACGAGGTGGAAATAACCCGTCCAATGATCCAGCGCCCTCAGCCTAGATCCCAAGTTGATCCCGTCGGACCAACACGAGGTGGACATCCGATCCAGCGCCCTCAGCATAGATCGTACAACGTACACAAATACAACTCATGCATACACATATGCCAAATCATTATGTTCATCAACATGAACATACAAATACTAGATAACGAATATCATGACAATTCAACAAAATAATTTCCATGTTCAACAACATGAATAAACCACAGACATGCTCAAAATACCAATTTTAACACATTACGATACTTGCCTCGAAGATGGCAAGAACGAAACACTTCAATGATCTCAACACATTTGAAGGCCGCCTCCTTCGATCAACGTAGCAAGCTAAAACCCTAAAAAAAAGAAATGATATACAAATCATCTCAAGTCGAACGATCTCCTAACAATTCGGTCTACGGCCAAAAGCTCAAAATAAAAAATCTGCCTGAACTACTTAGCGTAGGCTACGTACTCTACGTAACGTGCGCTAAACCTGCCTGTTAGCGTACGCTATCGTCTAAGCCTAGCGTACGCTAGCCATGGACTGACAGTTCTCTCTATCCAGCCGACTGACTCGGCTGATATCATAACGTACGTTACGTACCAAACGTAGCGTGTGTTAACTTATCCCCGATAGCGCACGTTAACTTACATATGTTAGCGTGCGCTAACCGTGCATGGCAGATTACTACTGACAGAAAACTAGATCTAATGGTGATGAACTCATGAATCCTATTGTGATAATACATGTCATCCCCGTGCATATCATGCTCATAAGGTTTGTGAAAGTTCTATACGGATTAAACGACTACGAGATACAAGGATACGTATCATCATTACTACACCATCATTCATCTTGATCTTCAAGAAAATATTCTACGTTCCATTCGTCCTACGTTCCAAAACCGCATGATTCCAATGTGTAAAACGTAACAACTAGGTAAATCCGTCTACTGATCACAAATTGGTTTGAAGCTTCAGAATATGCTAGGAGTTCAAACACCAAGAGGTTCAATGGTTTATACGGTGAATAAGTATCGAAACATCGAAAATATCCTTCTAACACATGATGTTCGACTACTTAAGAATCTAACTGACAAGATAAGCATGATCAAACGTCCTTCAGAATACTACTATTATTGGCGAAGAATCACCTACCTCAAAGTAGTGAAGATCAAGGAGGGAATTCGAAGCAATCCAACACCGAAGGCTTGAACACCGATCTCCAATGATATACGATCTTCAATCACGAGCTAGGATGTTGGTATGAAGTGTTTAGGATGTAGAGAGTAATACTTTAAGTATAAGGATTCGGATGTAGGAGAAGAAAGAACTAAAATTACGAAAAGGGTGCTGTCCTATTTATAGGAAATGGCTATTAGCGCGCGCTAGTCCATGCTCGTAGCGTGCGCTAACGGCTCACTGACTACACTGTACTCAGCACTTAGCGTGCGCTATCCTCATGTCAGTAGGGTGCGCTAAGGCGTTGACTTGGCTTTTCCCGAAAGCCGTCCAGGTTCATCCCGACACATTCCGACCAAGATCCCCGGCCTGATCTCACCTACCACACGTCTCAATCAAATTGACCACGCATAGCGTGCGCTAACGCTCCTTTGTAGCGTGCGCTAAGGATCCATGTTAGCGTACGCTACACATAGCCGATAGCGTGCGCTACATGCGCAGAATTACAATCTTTAAATCACATACATGAAATCATACGTTCAACAACATCGGATTATGAAATACGGAGAATCATACTCAGACAAAAGTACAATAATTACAATATCACAAGTTCCAAATACATATCAGAAATCTCGGGTATTACAATTTTGAGAATGAGAGGGTTAGGGCATTTATAGTAATTATGAATTCATGATGAAACAATAAAAGGCGGTGATTATTTCTCTAGTTACTGTATGTTAATGGCGTTCTTGATTTGGTATAGAAATAGAAAGAATGTGCATGCAATCGAGTAGAAACATTTCACTCCTTATGAGATGAGGAGTCTGGCACGTGGGCATCTCACTTACATCCAGATGCTCCTGTTGTACCTCAGCCTTTACCTTTCATATTGAGACCATCCTTTACCTTTTACTGAAGAGTGATGTGGCCCCTGATGTGTGGGAATATTTTGTCGCGATAATTTCATATTTCCCCACCCTCAACAGAAAATCTTTTCGAGCTTCTGAGTTTTTTCTCACATGGCATACACTTTGGGCATGCAGCTTTCGTTATTCCTTGTGTGATCCTTTGGTTCATCTAGACAAAAAGAATAGTAAAAAGCATAGAAGACTAACCATTTTATCTTCTCATATTATTGTGCAGGTGGAGCGTCATATTTTATTATTATTAGCTGCGAGGCTTAACACTCAGGAGTTCTGCGCAGGATGTTTGCCTCGTGATGGTTTTAGGAGAGCCTCCTCTCCTCCCGCCCAGATACATTGCCCCGTTCTAGTTGCTTGGGTGCAACCCAAGACTCCTTGGATCAAGCTGAACACTGATCGTTCTTTTGATAGAGATACTTAGATTGCGGGTGGTGGAGGCCTAATTGGGGATCGTCATGGAGAGATCCTTCTTGCTTTCCACTCCTCTCTTCAGGCCTCATCGAGTTTTGATGCTGAGATACAAGCATTAGGTATAGGTCTAACTTTGGTTTCCCAACACTCGAGTTACATTTGGCTTGAGCTAGATGTTCTTGTGGTGGTCACCTGGTTACTTCGGGCATTCGCCACACCCTTATGTGTATTGGTCACATCTTTAGAGACATCGAGCTCAGAGTTACACATATCTTCCAGGTGGGCAACAAGCTAGCCGACTTTCTTTCTGGGCTTGGTTTTGTTGTCACCCGATACTCCTCTTTCGTACCTTCTCCATCTCATACGAATGGATCATCTTGGTTATCCATTATTTCGATTTTGTTAGTATTAGTAGTCTATTATAGTATGATAGTATGATTTTATCTGTTACTTGTAACACCCCCGAGTTATTCCGGGTATATTACAGTGTCGTGAACCCCTTCGTGGGACCCACAAGGATAATAATTAGTTGGAACCATAAATTTCGACCGATGAGGTCTAAACATAATCCCAATAGAAGGCAATAAGAATGACGCCACTATAATAACCAATCCGGCAGAATACAATACATCGGGAAATAAAACTCATGGCAACACATGCCACAACATCATGAACGTCTGAAATATTACTCGAGTATTCAAACCATTCCAAATACAACTATACCTAAAGGAACGAAGTACAAACACAGACATAATCAAGACACAACATCACTCTTTCCCATCATCTTCGTGCTGACCCGGTACACGCCTTTCCCCTCTCCTGGATCTTGAAATACATGAAAGGTATTTCCCCCGAAAGGGGTTAACCATCGAATAGCTAGTACAAGTATATAGATTATGAAATACAGTACTTCTCGACAATAAAGTAAACATACTCATCATTTCATCAAACTCAAGACTAGTATTCCAGAATAACTAAATCTCATAGCACTTCATTTCAATATATACGTGATTAACCATGGAATCGCACCAAAGGCAACGGAACCCTCTGAGGACCCGTCGGTCCGTCTAGAGTGGTTAACCCAAAATATTCGTGGAATCGCACCGAACAACCGATCCCTCTGAGGATCCGTCGGTCCATCCCAGAGTGAATATATACAATCATATAATTCACATACCTCACTTTCAAAGTCGAGAATGTGCCATCATAAACATATAATTGCCTTTGAGACATCGAAAATCGGGAGGAAAAGTGTACAAGCTTGATAGGCCCAAGAATGCACTTCTGGAACCTAAACGACATCATAAGGAATATGATGATTAATAATCCATACTCGATTCACACGGGGAAACTCCCGAAACCCGCCTATGATCTACAATTCTCTAAGGATAATTATCTAGAGGTTGGAAATCCTCCAAACCCTCTCTAATCCGAATATTATACAGAAACATCCATATGATCGTAAGGCGGACATGGGTACAGGGTAGATATATCATAATCTCAAGGATTACAATCTTCAAAGCAAAATAATCAGATAAATCAGACGGGTCTAAGAAAAACCCCCCAAAATTCCCCAAACTAGGGTTCTACAGATTTTACCTTGATTCAGAGAGAAGGAACGGATTAGATGTTGTATAATCTTTGTTATTCAGCCAAAGATGATGATAGCTGATGAAAGATTACCCCCAAATCGCCTTTGGATCGCCCTCTCATGCTCTCTCGTCGGAAATAAAGAAAAGAGATGAAGAAGGATGAGGAACAGGGTTGACCCTCCTTATATACTGTGCTTGATTAGCGTGCGTTAAATCCTAAGGTTAGCATACACTAACGGGGTCACCCGGTAGTCTAGTAGCCTCTGACCTGCGGTGATAGCGTGCGCTACATCCAGCACTATCGTGCACTATGCAAAACCTATAGCATGCGTTAGCTCATGCCTAGCTTGCACTAACTGCTAGTCCAGAGAACAGAAATCACCCCACTGCCCCTGCCAAACTCAGGCGATTAGCGTGCACTACAGGCGATGCTAGTGCACGCTACTCAACACGAATAGCGTGCGTTAGCTCATGCCTAGCATGCGCTAACTGCTAGTCCAGATGGCAGAACCCAGCTACTGACTCTGCCAAGCCCGGACCATTAGCATGCGCTACAGGCAAAGCTAGCATGCGCTACCCACACGAATAATGTGTGTTAACTAACTCCTAGCGTGCGCTATCAGCTCCACTTGATAACATCGCTGCAAAGTCCAATTAATATGAACATGTCCCGAAAGGTACGAAACTCTTAAATCCACAACATCTCAATAAGTTCTTACAAGAGCGACAAAAGTGAAAGCACCTCAAAGCCAACAATTAATAAAAAGTACGGGTATTAAAATACTGACCTATACATTAGCCCACATTTACAGTGGTGCATCTTGTATTTCTTTATCAGGCCTTAGGTGCTTTTAGTTCTTAGGACCCAAGTGATGGCTCCTTTTTTGGTCACAATCTCGGTCCTATTTATTTGTATTTCTCGATCACTTCTTTATCTCACATATTGATGGGTTCCACCTCAACCCCCATCCTCTCAGGATGCTTTTTCCCGGAAAAAAACTTATCCGCAAGTCGACAAAACTTAACTGGGCATTCGGTTTAGTAAAGACTTGTATAAAGTATGCTTGGACATGTGTATATCTTCACTTAAGAGAAGTGGGAGCATTCGGTATAGATATATTAATTAGATTAGTATTATTGGATACGACTCGCCTCGATTCAGTCACATGGATTTCACTGTTAGATAGTCAATGACTTAATCGTAAGGATATGATAGGCATACTTGAACCTTTAACTTGAGGTTTTGAGTAGAAGATGTGCTTGTTTCATTAAGTTAGTCATTAAAGTAGTTCGATCTAATCACCTGTCAGTAGTGATCAATTCGAAGTGCAGCTTGATGGGAAAGTGATAGTCTTTATTGAATACCAAAATAGGATTTTTTTTCTCCTTTAAGTGAACAGATTAATGTCCTCTGCGGTTAGAGGTAAATAAGACCAAAAGTATTTGGCCAAATAAATGAGTGGTTTTACTTGATACACGAGAGCTCTGTGATTTTGATTTGTGTTAACACATGCATATATTCAAGTTGAAATAGTGTTTGACTTCACCGTAATCCTAAAACTAGATAGAGACATATGATTGAAGGGTTTATGTGTATACAGTATTCATAATGAAAAAAAGGTTTTGAAATGATCCATATTATTCGTTCTCAGTTGGGTTACGGTGTAAGTCATGGGACTGGGTAGGTATTACTCACACTCTTTAGTTTCTCCAATTGTTAACTGAGACGAACCTCCAGATTCACCAAACAGGATAGTCAAAGGACTAATTTGAGCATATTCTCTTTTTTGAATATCGAACATTAAATGTGTAATTTAATTTATTAGATAAATTAATGTGGTCCTATAAAAAATTAATTAATGGGTAACTAATCGTAAATAATTATTTACTAGAGAAATAATATTTGATATTATTACAGTAATATGGACCAAAGTGTATCTATCATACTAGACACACGGGGTTCAATACATGAAATAAAGAGGAAAGGTCCAATTTTATTTCACATGGCTGAAACTCTTCAGCCTCCTGGAAGTTGAAGTATATTTTATACATATACTTAAGTAATACTCACAAGTCATTCTTGATTGGTGAAAAGATAGGAAAGTATATATATATATATATATATATATATATATATATATATATATATATATATATATATATATATATATACCCTTCACATGAATAAAGAGGCGAGAGAATATCATTTTAAGAAGTTGAAGTGTATGCTGCTTGTTATATAAATAAAGCAACAAAGACTTTTCAAATAGGGTGAAAAAACATTATTCACATAAATTAGAAAGAGAAAAGGTGAAAAGACTTTTCAAACCTAACTCTTCTCTTCTTTCAACTCATTTCCCTCCTTATCCTTATCTAGCCGCAACCATTAGGTGGTTCTTGGCAGTGGAGAAATTTTTCCAACGACAATCCGACGCGTGACGAGTGGAGACGTCGGAACTTTCGACGTTGGATTTTCAAAATTTTCGTGGGTCGGATTTGTGTTCATCACTTTCAAATAAATATTAAGAAGTTGGTTCCACGGGTGTACAATTTTGATTCTTATAATTTATTATATTTGTTTATACGATCCTTGATTGATCCTCAAAATTTCGGATGAGCATGATTTGTGCGATTTTATTTCCGCTGCGTGTTCGATTTACAGCCTGAACTCCAACAGTAGGTCGAGTAGGATTTTTCACTACCTGGCATGTATGGCTACGTGCATCTATAGAAGCTGGGAATCCACGAAATACCAGATGGTCAAAATAATGATCCTACCTCATACGAACAACTGATGATACATGTGGACTCCACGAAGTAGTGTGAGGTTCTAGAAGTTGAGTTAGACTTGATGAATACCAATTAGGTGACTTTGGTAGATCGACCCATGGGCATAGTACCCATTGGAAACAAATAGATGGACAAAATAAAGACTGGTGGGGCTCGAAAGGTAAAAGCCTTCAAACCTAGGATTGTGGTGAATGGTTATGCCTAAAATGACGGATCGATTACCATGAAATATTCTCACCTGTTTTCATGATAAAATTTATTTGTATGATGTTTGTCATACCAGCCCACTATGATTATTATATATCACAGATGGACATGAAGACGATGTTTCTTAATGGATACCTCAAGGAGATCTATATGAAACAGCCTAAAGGTCTCATATCCATTACCAATATCCATAAAATGTGCAAGCTTCAGCCTGCTATTTATTGGGTGAAGCATGCTTCTCGAAGTTGGGATCATCAGTTAAATAAAGCACTTAAAGAGTTTGACTTCGTGCAAAATGAAGTTGAGCGTTGTGTTTACAAGAGGGTTAATCGGAGCAAGATCGTGTTCTTGGCACTATATATAGATGGCATTCTACTAATAGAAAATGACATAGGATTGCTCCGTTTTGTGAATGGCTTTCAAGTACGTTCTCCATGGAGGACTTGGGAGAAGCTTCTTATATTTTGAGAATTCATACACAGGATAGAACAAAAAGAATGATATGACCTTTTAGAGCCCTCTATAAAGAAGAGATCCTAAAGAGATATACGATAGATGATTATAAAAGAGATTAACCTATGCGACATGACATAAAATTTCCCATAGACATACGTTCTCGAAATGAGGAAAAAATATAATGGAAATGAGATAGGTTCATTATGCCTCAGCAACGGGTAACCCCATGCACGCAATATTGTGCACGACACTGACCTAGCATACTTTGTGAGCGTAGTCAGACGGTTTTAAGCAAATCCAGGTAAAGAATATTAGATAGTCGTAACGAACGTTCTTAAGTACCTTAGATGGACAAATGACATAGTTCTAACATATGGTGGTGGAGAACAAAGAGTAAATAGGTTCATGGATTCGGACTTCCAAGACAATGCAGACGAAGGGAAGTCCACTTTTGTAACACCCCAAAAGGCGGCTATTACAGTGCCGTGGACCCCACACTGGGACCCATCACAAAACAGATTAAATAAATAGTATTTGTGATACCGAACCACAACGAATAGTCATTACTCCGATTAGGAGTTTATCAAAAATATGGCCAACGGCCTTATAATACACAGGATCCGAAAAATAAGTATAAACCATATGGAGATGGAAAATACTTCAAATGTCAATACAACCAGATAACAATTTAAATGAAGCAGAAAATAAAATAACATAACATGGTTTAACATAACCGGACAACAAATGATGTGAGGCCCCCGAACTAGTATCCTTCGAACCCTTCGCCGTCAACATGCTCTTCCCGTGCCTTGCCCTTGCCTCGACCTAAAATATAATACAAGTATTTCGCCCAAAACACAGGGTCAGATATACATGATAATTAATTCTTCCGACATTATACAATTCACATATATATAGATCTCAAGGAAATCATTCCGACTATTAATCATACCCCTCGGGCGTATGAAACAATCAGTCACAAACCGTCGAACACATCCAATACTATGGACGATTAACAATATGGCTCAAGATGGACATCACAGTACGCCCGATCCGGAAATGTGTCCGTGTACATGTCCGCCCCGTATACGGAATCCAGAATATACGTGGGACAATGTACCTAATTAGCCTCACGAAACTACGTCTCGTGTGCACAGTCCAATGCGGAGTAATATCCACACATGACTATATATGTGCCTGGCTAAAAATTCTACACAATGACCAATCGGAACGCAGATATGATTCCGGATATGTCACGATAAAACATGACAACGAATTCAATAAATCACATATCCGATTAAGGATCAAGAAAAACTCACCGAAGTGAAAATAAGACCAACGAGATCAACGGTTCAAAGCGACGTACTTGGGAATGCAACCCCATGAAGAAAACGGAATAACGTCAAGGACAATGTCAAATCACGACAAACATTACATGAACAATCCATACATATGAAATATATAACCATCACAAGAATCTAATCATCATTATAACCAAGCAAGATAACTTGCCTCAATACGGAGACGAGAATAGTCCTCTTCTTGTCGGAACGAACGAACGGTCCTCGACTAATATTGTTTACTCGAACAATCAACCTTAAACGAAATACATTTTACTCAATAACATATTCGTATAATTATCAATATTGGATTAGTAAGACGTCATCCTACAATCTTTTAGAATAGTTTGTTATTTCCAATTATCGAAGCCTTATGTCAGGAGTTCTTTTAACATCATTACAACAATAAAAATCGGTTTACAATACTTTTACCGAATGTTCACATGGTTCATCATAAACAAGAGTTCTATCAAGGGTATGTTGAATAACCAATTATGATGTTAAGATCATCTTATGATGATTAAACTTTCCAAAACATTAAAATGTTGAAAGAACAAAATCTGCACATTTATGATCATTCTCCTCTCATCTAAATTGAATATTAAGCTTACAACAAGGTTATTAGTTATGAGATTACACCATATCCATGAAGGTTATCAAAATCTTTCTTTACAAGGCTAGAAGATCCATTAACATCATGATGAATTCACCATCTATCTAGTATGATGACCAAAACAAACTAAGTTCTCAACACATAAGATTAATGAAAAGTTGTTGTGTTGGCTTTACAAATATCCTTAACCATTCAAAATCTTGTTGAGCTAAACATAAGGAGAATATGATTTTTAAGAAATCTGAGTAAGAAGACATCCTTCTACTTCTAACATGGCCAAGTTCTTTCCAAGGTAAGTGAAAACTTAAAATGGTGTTTAATCACTTTATGATAACAACTCTATTAGTTAAATCCAACTACGGTGAAGTTAACTGATTCAAGGGTATTCTACTGAGCTAAATTCGTCCAACAAGATGAGCATGATGGTTACAACGTGGTTAGAATCACTATATCATCAAGAACACATCCATCTCAAACCCTCATTTATCATATTCATCAAAAGTGTTAAAAAGGTTGGATTCAAAACTATGTTTTGCTTGATTAATCTACTCTAGGTGAAGTATAATTCGTTATTAACGTCAACATATGAAAATAATACAGAGAGGAAAGTACACCTACCTCCAGAAATAAAGAACAACCTCAAAGCTATGAGAAAATATACTCCAAGCTCAAGAACACCTCCTAGTCTCCAAGGAAATAAGCTCCACTCCAAGATTTAAGGCTTAGAAGCAAGTTGGGGGAGGTTGATATCGGTTTGGAAGTGCAGAGGGACGATATATGGAGAGAGAATCGGTTTGGAGTTGTGAAGAAATGAAAAACAGGCTGGTCCTATAAATAGACTGTACAGACTTAGCGCACGCCAACGGGAAGCTTTAGCATACGCTAACACACTTACGTGCGCTAATATTACGTACATAAGCGGCTTACAGTGGCTACTGTATTGAATTCACAGGTCGTTAGCGCACGCTAATGAAAAAAGGGGTTACGCACGCTAATAAAAGTTGACTCTGGCCGACATGACAGCTCAGACCTTACTCACATGCATGCCAACGGCTAAGGAGTTCACGTGCTGGAGTCAACTGATGCCAGATTCCCCCTTAGCTTACGCAACAGAGGAAACATTACGCACGCTAAGACATAGGATTAGTGTACGTTAATCATACTATGTAGCGTACGCTACATCAACAGAAAAATTAGAAAATGCAACTCTCTAATTAACATCGAATCATCACATATGAAATGAAATAACAACGATATGAAATTCAAATCTATAATACCTCAACATAATACTAAATGCAACGATTCATGATAATCAGATTATCCAAATAATACAATGACAGGTAAAAACGAAAAATTATAGTCGGATATTACATACTCTCCCCCTTAAAAAGAGTTTCGTCCTCGAAACTAAGGGGTAAATAACTCGGGGTATCTCGCTCGCATACTATCCTCGATTTCCCACGTAGCCTCCTCGACTCCGTGTCGTGACCACTGAACTTTCAGTAGGGGGATCGTCTTGTTCCGCAACTGCTTGATCCTCCTCTCGAGTATCCGCACAGGACGCTCCTCGTACGAATGATTCTCTGCTAATTCAATCTCTTCGAACTGGAGTACATGGCTCGGATCAGCAACATATTTCCTCAACTGGGAGACATTAAACACGTTGTGAATCTTACTCAAAGTCGGTGGCAAAGCTAGTCCATAGGCCAGATCACCTACACGCTCAAAAACCTCAAACGGCCCAATGTACCTCGGGCTCAGCTTGCCCCTCTTCCCGAAACGAAAAACACCTCGGGTAGGAGACACCTTCATTAACACATGGTCACCAACCTCGAACTCAAGCGGTCGTCGACGGTGGTCAGCATAAAACTTCTGTCGACTTTGAGCCGTTAACAACCGACTCCTAATCAAAGTGATCTTCTCCCGGGCTGCTAATAACATATCGAGTTCCGTACCCAGAGATTCTGACAGTTCGTCCCAACACAAAGCGGACCTACAACGACGGCCATATAATGCCTCATACGGTGCCATCTGAATCGAAGCGTGCCAACTATTATTATAAGTGAATTCCACCAAAGGCAGCTGGGCTTCCCAATCGTCCTTCCAATCAAGAGCACATGCTCTCAACATATCCTCTAGAGTCTGGATGGTTCTCTCAGACTGACCATCGGTCTGTGGATGAAAAGCCGTACTGAAATTCAACTGCGTGCCCATCGCACGATGAACTGCCTTCCAGAACTGCGACACGAATCGCCCGTCACGGTCTGATACAATACTCTTGGGGGTACCATATAATCTCACGATTTCCTTAATAAACAGCTGGGCCAATCTCTCGGGACCCCACATGTCCTTAATCTCCAAGAAGTGGGCTGATTTGGTCAGACGGTCCACAATCACCCATATCGTATTCATTCCTCGATGACTCGTCGGCAAGCTAGTGATAAAATACATAGATATGTCCTCCCATTTCCACGCGGGAATCGGGAGCGGTTTCAGCATTCCTGCGGGTTGTTGGTGCTCAATCTTAACCTGCTGACAGGTTAAACATCTCGAAACGAATTCGGAAACCTAGCATTTCATATTCCCCCACCAATAATTCTGCTTCAAATCCTTATACATCTTGCTAGATCCCAGGTGAATAGAGTACGGGGTAGCATGGGCTTCTCTCATGATAGAGTTCCTCAACTCTTAGTCAGCGGGTACACAAACTCGATTTCTAAAACGTATCAATCCATCCTCGTGGATCACGAATCTAGGGGCTTTCCCTTGGGTTACCTCATCTCGAACTCGAGATAAGAGTGGGTCCGTAATTTGCTTCGATTTGATCATATCATCAAGAGACGAAGAAATCTCAAGGGTGCAAAGTTGTCCCTGAATATGCTGTAACCAAACTTCAATTTCTGGCCTCATAAGGTCTAACTGCAACTCTTTCTGTGCTGTCAAACGGCTAAGCATCTGTTCCTGCACTGTCTTACGTCTCAAAGCATCGGCAACCACATTTTCTTTACATGGATGATAAAGGATCTCGATATCATAGTCCTTGATTAATTCTAGCCACCTTCTCTGTCTCATGTTCAACTCTTTCTGAGTAAAAATGTACTTTAGGCTCTTGTGGTCTGTAAAGATTTGGCAGGTAACTCCATAAAGATAGTGACGCCAGATTTTCAAAGCAAACACCACGGCTGCTAACTCCAAGTCATGGGTCGGATAGTTAACTTCATAGGGTCGCAATTGTCTCGACGAATAGGCAATCACTTTCCCTTCCTACATTAGTACACATCCCACACCCTGTCTCGACGCGTCACTATACACCACAAATCCTTCCGTTCCTTTTGGTAAGACCAAAACAGGTGCCGAAATAAATCGACTCTTGAGTTCATCAAAACTTTGCTGACATGCTTCTGACCACAAATACTTCTTGTCCTTCCGCAGTAAGTTAGTCATCGGTTGCGCAATTTTAGAAAATCCTTCTACGAACCGTCGGTAGTAACCTGCTAGGCCGAGAAAACTACGAACTTCCTTCATGTTCTTCGGTGGTAGCCAATCTCGAATGGCTTCTGTCTTTTGTGGGTCCACTCTCACCCCTTTGGCTGATATCACATGCCCGATAAAGATAACCTCAGGCATCCAGAATTCACACTTGGAAAATTTCCCATAAAGCTGTTCCCGCCTCAATGTATCGAGAACTTGGTGGAGGTGACGCTCGTGCTCTTCATGGTCACGAGAGTAAATAATAATGTCGTCAATAAAAACGACTACAAAGCGATCCAGATAGTTAATAAAAACTCGATTCATCAACTCCATGAATACTTCCAGTGCATTAGTCAGTCCAAATGGCATCACCACAAACTCATAATGCCCATAGCGAGTACGGAATGCTGTCTTCGAAATGTCAGACTCTCGAATCCTCAACTGATGATAACCAGATCTCAAGTCGATCTTAGAAAACACGGCAGCTCCCTGAAGTTGGTCCAATAAATCATCAATACGAGGCAAAGGATACTTGTTCTTGATGGTTACCCTGTTCAGCTCACGGTAATCAATACATAAGCGCAGAGATCCATCTTTCTTCCGTACAAATAACATTGGTGCTCCCCAAAGGGACGCACTAGGTCGAATATAACCCTTGTCAGTCAACTCCTCAAGTTGGTTCTTCAATTCCTGCATCTCAGTCGGAGCCATATGATACGGTGCTTTAGAAAGTGGGGATGTCCCTGGTTCTAACTCAATAATAAACTCCACGTCACGATGAGGAGGTAAGCCTGGCAACTCGTCTGGAAATACATCTGGGTAGTCTCGGACTACCGGAATGTCGGCCAATTCAACTGGTCGATCTGCTATTTTGGTCATGTAGCACCAATAACCAATACACCCTTGATTAAGCAGTTTCACTGCTTTCATAGCGCTGATGACTCTCCCAGAACGACTGGGATTATCACCTCAAAAAATACACTCGAAACCATCATCAGAAGTGACGGTTACCATCCGCTATGACACCGAGTATTGCATCATGACGATCCATCCAATCGATACCCAAGATTATATCATCCTTAGGTAAATCGACTACAATCAGATTTGACAACCACTCACGGTCGCTCAAATGAATCTGGATCTGGACTTCACGATTTCCAATAATTCTTCTACCATCAGGTAGACCAATCACGTAGGGCTCACAATTGATAACATGGTCTAGAGGCAAACGACTTAAACAAGAAGAAGATATAAAGGAGTGTGAAGCACCGGTATCAAAAAGAACACACACAGGCTGGGAGTAGATCTCGAGTATACCTGAAATCATGCTGGCATCGGGATCGCCAGCTTTCTTCATCTCATAAATCCTGGGTTTCGCAGTTCCGGCACCAGGTGTACCACTTTGATTCCCACGGCCCATTCCCCTATTCGCCCCGGTGGTCTGATAGGAAGCGGACGGAGGCGTCCGGTTCTGGACAGAGGACTGAACTGGAGCATGAGACGCCATCGTTCGTGTCCGGCCCACTTCTGCAAAAACGAGCACGGTGACCATTCTTACCAAAAGTATGGCATGTGATGGCAGGCTTTGGGCATTTGAAGTTGATATGCCCCTGGCCCCCACAGTTATGACACACCACGGATGAGGGAACCGTTCGAGAGTGCGATCCGACTGGCTTTGACACCATGGGTGGTTGATCAGAAGGGTTTGGAAATGACTGGGGCTTCCTGAATGTCCCCCGATTACTCTCAGTCTGGTTCTGGTTTCTGGATCTTTTGTTGTTGGACTGTGGTTGTTTCTTGGAAATCTCCTTCGTGGTGAGTTCGTACTCCAGAACTTTCTCGATGAACTCTGGTAAGGTAGTACAGTGGTGATTCAACAGCTGCATTCTCATTCGGGGTTAAGCCTCTTGAGAAAGTATTTGATCTTATC
The DNA here is from genome assembly GCA_033398695.1 of Orobanche coerulescens. Classification (NCBI taxonomy): domain Eukaryota; kingdom Viridiplantae; phylum Streptophyta; class Magnoliopsida; order Lamiales; family Orobanchaceae; genus Orobanche; species Orobanche coerulescens. The sequence goes on along the minus strand of CM065818.1, from coordinate 77,769,260 downwards.
GGCCTCTGTTCGGATAATTGTCGTGGCGAAAGGAAGGAGTGCCTGGAATTTCTCAGCAACAGATAATACATCATCGTCTTCAGACGGGTCGGGGTTCAGCAGTTCCGACAGTTTGGCCTCACGGAGTGGCCCTGGATAGTAACGGTCTAGCATGAGGTTTTTAAATTCCTCCCAAGTATAAACACCATCAGCTGGCCTTACTGAAAGCCACCAAGTATGAGCGCCTTTGCTAAGATAATATGCGGATACCAAGACGCGGTTCTCTTCCGGGCAGTCCACCGTCTGGAAAAGTTTCTCAAAATGCTCGATCCAATGCACAATGTCAGCAGGCTCAGAGGAGCCTTCGAAGGTCGGTGGTCGCTGGCGAGAGATGTCGCTGATAATCTGACTCACGGGTCCGCCAATCACAGGAGGAGGATGAGGCCCCTGTTGCTGGCCGGTAGCGGCCCTCTGCATAGCTTCCATTAGTTGACCCATCTGGGTGATCTGTGTCATCATGCCCTGCATCACAACGTAAGGATCGACACGCGCATCCCCGCGCTCACTATGGTGCGATTGTTCCCTAGAAGGTGAACCACTATCTGCGGAACTCTGATCCGCATTCGCGCATCTGTTGGCTTGAGGTATCGGGATTCGGCCCCTTCCGCGGCCTCGTCCCCCTCTGCCACGACCTCTCAGGTTTCTTTCCATACTGAAAGAATCAATCATAATGATAACCATAAGTACAGTTCAAGATACTAAAATTCATGCTAAGTTAATAGCAACAAGGAATCACATATTCAAGGAAACGGTTATCGATACCACGAATGTCGTACCGAATATTATATCGGCGTCAAGTCGAACAATTTCAATCATATAATCAATTCAGCATTTTACCTCGGATTATCAATCAGATAAATCCTGTCACAATTCCTCGAAATAACATGATCAACAAGGAGACCCATATTGATATCAATATTATGCCAGTAATTAAATCATGGCTCATAAAGTACATACCGTATTTGGCTCGTAGGGTCAGGCGCTTGCACAGGTCACACGTGACACAAAGGTCTCTTGATACTAGTTCATTTCACAATGACTCATAAAAAAGAAACAACTCTCCGATACCATCTTCTGTAACACCCCAAAAGGCGGCTATTACAGTGCTGTGGACCCCACACTGGGACCCACCAAAGATATCCAAAATGTTAAATAAATAGTATTTGTGATACCGAACCACAATGAATAGTCATTACTCCGATTAGGAGTTTATCAAAAATATGGCCAACGGCCTTATAATACACAGGATCCGAAAACAAGTATAAACCATATGGAGATGGAAAATACTTCAAATCTCAATACAACCAGATAGCAATTTAAATGAAGCAGAAAATAAAATAACATAACACGGTTTAACATAACCGGACAACAAATGATGTGGGGCCCCCGAACTAGTATCCTTCGAACCCTTCGCTGTCAACATGCTCTTCCCGTGCCTTGCCCTTGCCTCGACCTAAAATATAATACAAGTATTTCGCCCAAAACACAGGGTCAGATATACATGATAATTAATTCTTCCGACATTATACAATTCACATATATATAGATCTCAAGGAAATCATTCCGACTATTAATCATACCACTCGGGCGTATGAAACAATCAGTCACAAACCGTCGAACACATCCAATACTATGGACGATTAACAATATGGCTCAAGATGGACATCACAGTACGCCCGATCCGGAAATGTGTCCGTGTACATGTCCGCCCCGTATACGGAATCCAGAATATACGTGGGACAATGTACCTAATTAGCCTCATGAAACTACGTCTCATGTGCACAATCCAATGCGGAATAATATCCACGTATGACTATATATGTGCCTGGCTAAAAATCCTACACAATGACCAATCGGAACGCAGATATGATTCTGGATATGTCACGATACAACATGACAACGAATTCAATAAATCACATATCCAATTAAGGATCAATAAAAACTCACCGAAGTGAAAATAAGACCAACGAGATCAACGATTCAAAGCGACGTACTTGGGAATGCAACCCCATGAAGAGAACGGAATAACATCAAGGACAATGTCAAATCAAGACAAACATTACATGAACAATTCATACATATGAAATATATAACCATCACAAGAATCTAATCATCATTATAACCAAGCAAGATAACTTGCCTCAATACGGAGACGAGAATAGTCCTCTTCTTGTCAGAACGAACGAACAGTCCTCGACTAATATTGTTTACTCGAACAATCAAACTTAAACGAAATACATTTTACTCAATAACATATTCGTATAATTATCAATATAGGATTAGTAAGACGTCATCCTACAATCTTTTAGAATAGTTTGCTATTTCTAATTATCGAAGCCTTATGTCAGGAGTTCTTTTAACATCATTACAACCATAAAAATCGGTTTACAATACTTTTACCGAATGTTCACATGGTTCATCATAAACAAGAGTTCTATCAAGGGTATGTTGAATAACCAATTATGATGTTAAGATCATCTTATGATGATTAAACTTTCCAAAACATTAAAATGTTGAAAGAACAAAATCTGCACATTTATGATCATTCTCCTCTCATCTAAATTGAATATTAAGCTTACAACAAGGTTATTAGTTATGAGATTACACCATATCCATGAAGGTTATCAAAATTTTTCTTTACAAGGCTGGAAGATCCATTAACATCATGATGAATTCACCATCTATCTAGTATGATGATCAAAACAAACTAAGTTCTCAACACATAAGATTAATGAAAAGTTGTTGTGTTGGCTTCACAAATATCCTTAACCATTCAAAATCTTGTTGAGCTAAACATAAGGAGAATATGATTCTTAAGAAATCTGAGTAAGAAGACATCCTTCTACTTCTAACATGGCCAAGTTCTTTCCAAGGTAAGTGAAAACTTAAAATGGTGTTTAATCACTTTATGATAACAACTCTATTAGTTAAATCCAACTACGGTGAAGTTAACTGATTCAAGGGTATTCTACTGAGCTAAATTCGTCCAACAAGATGAGCATGATAGTTACAACGTGGTTAGAATCACTATATCATCAAGAACACATCCATATCAAACCCTCATTTATCATATTCATCAAAAGTGTTAAAAAGGTTGGATTCAAAACTATGTTTTGCTTGATTAATCTACTCTAGGTGAAGTATGATTCGTTATTAACGGCAACATATGAAAATAATACAGAGAGGAAAGTACACCTACCTCCAGAAATGAAGAACAACCTCAAAGCTATGAGAAAATATACTCCAAGCTCAAGAACACCTCCTAGTCTCCAAGGAAATGAGCTCCACTCCAAGATTTAAGGCTTAGAAGCAAGTTGGGGGAGGTTGATATCGGTTTGGGAGTGCAGAGGGACGATATATGGAGAGAGAATCGGTTTGGAGTTGTGAAGAAATGAAAAACAGGTTGGTCCTATAAATAGACTGTTCAGACTTAGTGCATGCTAACGGGAAGCTTTAGCGTACGCTAACACACTTACGTGCGCTAACTGGTTAATATTACGTACGTAAGCGGCTTACAGTGGCTACTATCTTGAATTCACAGGTCGTTAGCGCACGCTAATGAAAAAGGAGTTACGCACGCTAATAAAAGTTGACTCTGGCCGACATGACAGCTCAGACCTTACTCACATGCATGCCAACGGCTAAGGAGTTCACGTGCTGGAGTCAACTGATGCCAGATTCCCCCTTAGCGTACGCAACAGAGGAAACATTACGCACGCTAAGACACAGGATTAGTGTACGTTAATCATACTATGTAGATGGTAAGGATTCCAGGTCTCACCAGAAGACCAAACATATTGAGATAAAGTATCACATTGTCAGATAGATGGTAAGAATAGACACGCTGAACTGTAGAGAGTCGACTCAGCGAATGACCTTAATGACCCGCTTGCCAAGACAGTACCACATATTATCTTAGAGCAATGTATGGATAATATGAGTATTGGATATCAAAGTTTCTGGCATTGAGTGCAATTGGGAGACTGTTACGGTTATGCCCTCAAATGCCACTCTGAGGATGAGAGAGTTAGAGCATTGGTTTGTGTATGAACTTATATTGTATAAATAAAAGGCACTTGTTCTTTCTTAAAATAGTGCGTGCCATTGGCATTCATGATTTGGTGAACTTATAAGAATGATATCCTTGCAATTGAGAAAAAAATATTTTCAATCCTTATGACAAAACGAGTCTGGCACTGCAAGCGTTTAGAACTTATTTGTCTACAAGCCGATAAAACTTAACTAGACATAAAGTTGAATCAAGACTTGTATATCATATGCTTGGATATGTGCATGTCTTCATTCGCTATAGCTGGAGTACTCTCTATAGGTATGCTAACGAAATTAGTATACTCGGATTCAATTCACCTCGATTCAGGCACATGGATTTCACCCTAAGATAATTAATGACTGAATCGGAATTTTTTGACTTGAGAATTCAGTAGGAAATGTACATGTGATATTAAGTTAGTAACTGGAATAGTTTGATCCAATCACCTGTCGTGGTGTCAACCTCGAAGCACAATTTGATGGGCAATTAGCAGTCTCTATTGAATTCCAAGAAATGATTCTCATCATGTAAGTGAGCATGTGAATGTCTTATGCAGTTAGTCTGGTCAAAGCATATGAGTTAGTCAGATTTTTAATTAGTTTTTTAGGATTTGTTGTAATTTTAGGATTTGTTGATAATTTCAGAAATTATTTATAATTTCCCAAACTTATTTGTAATTTTTGGATTGTATTTAGATTTCATCTATAGTTCAAGAATTGTTTTTATTTAGACTTTCTAAAATGTTTTTTGTATTTTGTAATTTATTCGTATAGTATCTCTTTAATGAAATTTTATATACTTTGTGTCTAATGGTTTATCTTTCACGATTTATCTCTATTTTATATGATTTTTTTTTGTGATTTCTATCATTAATTGTTATTGTTAGGGATTAATCTTTTGTATTTTCCAGCATTTATTTGTATTTGAGAGAATTTATTTGGTTTAAGAGGATTTATTTTGTAGCTTTTCTAATGTACTTGTGAATTTTAGAATATATATATATAGTTTATTTATAATCTTTTTTTGTTTCTATAGTTTTTTTTCTAAATTTATTATTCAAAATTAAATTAACTAAACCACAGTGAATTGTAGGAGGAAGTAGTTAAAATCCAAGTAAAGGCATGATTTGCTTAATTTATCTCTTCATGTAAAAGTTTAGCAATTTCTCCTTATGACGATGAAAGACGATGTATGTGAATTTAAGAATATGTCTGATGTCAGACAGGACGGTATAATGGCCCCGTAGGAAATAACATCTTAGTTATATTAAAAAATAGCTCATTTTTTAGATTGGCCCGAATGGAGGATATGGAAAACTATTATATTATGAAGGTAATTAGTTGATCGAGTTTCGAGTACTGATTTCTAGAATTTTTTTTTTACCATGGGGTCTGTTCATCATCCCTCTCCAAACACATCATAATTAGATTCTTGAGATATATTTAACTCTGTTTTTTTGGATTTATTTTTTAGTTTTTCAGTTTAGTTCAGTTTATGTATATTTAGTTCATTCGATTCGATTCGATTCCATTCGATTGATTCGATTCGATTCGATTCGGTTCAGTCCATTCGATTCCTGGGATGCGATTCAGTCGATTCGGTCCATTCGGCCATTCGATTCTTCTTCTTCTTCTTCTTCTTCTTCTTATTATTATTATTATTATTGTTGTTGTTGTTGATCATTATTATTATTATTATTATTATTATTAATCTTGATTATTATTGTTGTAACACCCCCAAGATATTCGAGGTATATTACAGCGCCGTGAATCCCTATATGGGACCCACCAGGCTGAACAAACATCATACTCATCGACTCACAGAAACAACAAAATAGCACCCCGCCATAAAGACGCCATACAAAAATAATCCACCCGGTTCAACCGGTCAATCATAACACCATCATCCGACACAAACATAATAGACATCAATACAATCCGGACAAGCAAGAATTCTTAAGTACTCGAGTACTTCTATTAGTTTAAAAACCACAAAAGATAAAAAGGTAGAAGACACTAAGACATCACTCGTGCACAATCATCACGCACGGCCATCATCCGCATACTGGTCCAGCGCCCGCTCGTCTCGATGAACCTGACCTGAAATTCATAAAACGAATTTCCCCAAAACGGGTCCCCAGAGGGGTTAGCAATTACGCTAGTACAAGTCACCAAATGAACAACTTACATCTTACACATAGTAAATGCATGCAATCAAGAAAACATAGTTCCAAAGCACTCATTTCCGGAAATTCCAATAATCAACCACATTTGTAAAATACACCACAATTAACCGCGGACCCACAGCTTCGTGGATCCCTACCGAGACCCCGTCGGATCTAACCCGTAGTGGTTAAAAGCAAACTCGCGGTCCCACAGCTTCGTGGAACCCTACCGAGACCCCGTCGGATCTAACCCGTAGTGAGTATACACACACACACAATTTTTCATACAATACTACTATGTCAAGATCGTAAGTTCATGAGGGTACTTGCCTCGATTAATAGACGGTGACACGAACTGAAAGGGAGAGTCAAGCACAACCGCGAGGAATCGGTGGAAATGAACCTAACGATTCGAATAGCACAATCACAACCACTTCTAAACGATTACAGAAATGGAATACACCCGGAAACCCACGTAGGATTCATATATATTCGTATAAAAACCAAACCCACCCGATTTCGCAAAATCATGAAAATATACCATGAATCCGTAGGAAAACTAATGATATCAACAAGATTAATCATATTCATCATGAATTAACCGACAAAACGAGACGAATCAGACGAAAATCCCAAAACCCCCAAATTATCCAAAAGTAGGGTTTTAAGAGATTATACCTTGGATTAAGATGAAAGATTCGTGTTGATGTTGTTATAATACACCAAGAACTCAAGGAAGATGTTGGATGACATGATTGGAGGAAGAAATCGCCAATAAATCGCCCGGAATCGCCTTAACCGCGGAGAGGAGGAAGAAATGAGAAAATACGTTCATCTCGGTCAACTCCCTGGTTTATATAGCCAGGGAGTGTTAGCGCGCGCTAATCCTCAAAGTTAGCGTGCGCTAACGGAACAAAACTCCGGTCCAGTAGCCAGAAGCGTGCGCTACTCGAAACGTAGCGTGCGCTAATAACCTCTCGGTAGTGCGCGCTGTCGACCAATAGCGTGCGCTACCTGGACATCACCCAAGTCCAGAAGCAACTATCAGTACACACCTGATCCAGTTAGCGCGCACTATCGGCCAATCGTAGCGTACGCTAAAGTGTATCGGTAGCGCGCGCTATCGACTAATAGCGTGCGCTACCTGGGCATCAGTCGAGTCCAGTAGCAAACAGTCCACTACTGGACACTCACGCTAGCGCATGCTACCGGGCATCTCAGCGTGCGCTAGCCCCCAACATTAGCGTGCGCTAGACTACGTAGCGTACGCTAATCCGCCAGTCCAGAGGGCTGGAATCAGCACTGCCACTCCCAGGGCTTGCTCTCTAGTGCGCGCTACGAAGCAGTCGTAGCGTGCGCTACTAAGGGACCCCTAGCGTGCGCTATGCAGAAAAGATAGCGTGCGCTAGGTACGAAATATAAACGATCCAAAACACCGGAATATGAACGAAACATCAAACGGAACACCTCAAAACGCATCATAATAAGGAATGGATCCACGGCAACCGCGAAACGGCAGTTCCGCACAATAATTACGAGAATCAGATCAATAGATGACGGAAAAGATACACTGAAAGGCACACGAGGGTCGCTACAACCGAGAAATTCACCGAAAATGAAAATACAAGGGGAAAGAAAAATGCGAATATTACATTCTACCCCTCTAAAAATAAGTTTCGTCCCGAAACTTAAGAAACAAACAACTCAGGGTACCTAGCACGCATGCTATCCTCGGTTTCCCAAGTCGCCTCCTCGACACCGTGTCTCGACCACTGCACCTTGACCAAAGGGATGGTCTTATGCCTCAGTCGTTTCTCACGATGCTCCAAAATCTTCAAAGGACGCTCCTCAAAAGTAATATCCTCGGCGACATCAATCTCCCCATAATCGATGACGTGACTAGGATCCGGGACATATTTCCTCAGTTGGAAAACATGAAAAACGCTATGAACGTGACTCAAGGCCGGGGTTAACGCCAAACGGTATGCTAACCCACCGACTCGCTCGAGAATCTCGAAGGGCCCAATAAATCTCAGACTCAACTTCCCCTTTTTCCCGAAACGGAAAACTCCTCTCGTTGGCGACACCTTCAGTAAAACGTGGTCCCCCACCTCGAATTCCGAAGGTCGACGACGGACAGCGGCATATGACTTCTGTCGACTCTGGGCAGTCAACATCCATTCCCGAATTAATTCTATCTTCCGCCTCGTCTCTAAAATGACATCCAGTTCGGTCCCAACCAAATCGGACGCTTCATTCCAACAAATCGGTGATCGACATCGCCGCCCATAAAGTTCCTCATACAGTGCCATCCGAATCGACGCGTGCCAACTGTTGTTGTACGTGAATTCGATCAATGGCAAATGCTCCTCCCAGTCACTGCTCCAATCGAGAGCACAAGCACTCAACATATCCTCGAACGTCTGGATAGTGCGTCCCGACTGTCCATCTGACTGGGGATGAAAAGAGGTACTCAAACGCAAATGAGTACCAAACGCCTGCCAAAAGTGCGATACAAAACGGCCATCATGATCCGAAACAATAGACTTCGGAGTACCGTGAAGCCTTATAATATGCGCGATAAACACACGAGCTAACTTCTCCGGGCCCCAAGTGTCCTTGATGCCCAGAAAATGTGCCGAATTGGTCAAACGATCAACAATCACCCATACCATATTCATGCCCGACCTCGATCTCGGCAAGCTCGTAATGAAATCCATCGATATATCTTCCCATTTCCATTCCGGAACAGGAAGTGACTGTAATAACCCGGCCGATCGCTGATGCTCGATTTTGACCTGCTGACAAGTCAAACATCTCGCTACAAACTGTGTGACCTCCTCCTTCATATCATTCCACCAGAAATTCCTTCTCAGGTCCTTGTACATCTTACTCGAACCAGGATGAACGGAGTAAGGTGTAGCATGGGCCTCACGCAAAATACTCTGTCTCAACTCTGAGTCGTTGGGTACACAAAGCCGACTCTGGAATCTCAAAACACCGTCCTCATGAATCACAAACCCAAGAGACTTTCCCTTAAGAACGTTCTCTCGGATTTGAGTAACCATCGGATCCTCTAACTGCTTCAGTTTAATTTCATCGATCAAGGACGACGAAATCTCTAAAGCACAAAGTTGCCCGACAGCTCCAGGCAACAAAACCTCAACATCTAACTCGATCAAATCTCGCCGAAGCTCAGACTGAGACGTAAGGATCTCAAGCGGTCGTAACGCAACTGGTTCCCGACTCAAGGCGTCAGCCACGACGTTCGCCTTGCCCGAATGATAAAGGATTTCGAGGTCATAATTCTTAATCAGCTCTAACCACCTCCTCTGCCTCATATTCAACTCCCGCTGAGTAAATATGTATTTCAGACTTTATAATCTGTAAAAATCTGACATGCAAAGCCTAAAAGATAGTGACGCCAAATCTTGAGCACAAAAACGACTGCCGCTAATTCCAGATCATGAGTAGGGTAGTTCAGTTCATACGGCCTCAACTGTCTCGATGCATAGGCAATTGTCTTGCCGTGCTGCATCAATACGCACCCAAGACCTTGACCCGAAGCATCACTATAAACAGCAAAACCCTCGTCGCCACACGACAACGCTAAATTCGGGGCTGAAGTCAAATGTCTCTTCAGTTCCTCGAAACTCGACTGTCTCTCGTCATTCCAGACGAACTTCTCGGACTTCTGGAGCAACTAGGTAAGTGGCCGAGCTAGTTTTGAGAAACCCTCACGAACCTACGATAGTAGCCAGCCAAGCCCAAGAAACTACGGATTTTCTTCACATTCTTGGGCGGTGCCCAATCCAACACTGCCTCAATCTTCTGCGGATCCACACTAACCCCCTCGGCTGAAATCACGTGACCTAGAAACATCACTTTCTTCATCCAGAACTCACATTTCGAGAACTTCGCATAGAGTTGCTCGGTCCTCAAAATGTCTAACACTACCCGCAAATGATGGGCATGCTCTTCCTCATTCCTCAAAATGTCTAACACTACCCGCAAATTAGGAATACTTGTTAGATTTTGATGATGTCATTAATATAAATTCAAATATTTATTACTGGGCAAAAATGTAAGGAAGAACCAAATTAGTATCTTCCATAGGCCAAATATGTTAAGTATAAAACTTGGCAAAATGTAAAGAAGAACCAAATGAGTATCTTCTATAGGCCAAAAATAAGTTAGGCTGAAAATCGGCTAAGTACTAAATATCAGTTGAGTTCATCAGAGAGGTACAGCCGAGTCAAGTCAGAGTAGTTCTGGTCAACAAAAATTTATCAGAGATATTTGACCAGACTGCAGTCAAGGCACCTCAGACAAGTCATCTGATCAGACAAGTCCTAAACAGTGAACATCAGAGAGGTCCAGACTGCAGAGAAGTTAACTGCACATCAGCCTAGTCGAGATCAGCCAAGTACTCCAAGTCCACATCAGCATGCGTTGAAAATTCAAGTATTACGGAAAGTCAAATGCAACATGAAGAGACAAATTGGAGTGATTCCCGCAAAAGATATGAATTAAATAATTCATCCAGACCCACCTTGAAGACTTTAATCATATTATATTCAAAAGGTTCGGTGCATCACATGCAAAGTCTTCACAACGGTTGGAAGATAGATTAAAATATGGGAATCCAGCCTTGCAACGTTCAGAAAAGAATAAACAAAGAAGTCTTTCTCCAACGGACTTATTTGTTACAGATTTGCAACGGCTATGAAGAAAAGCTCAGAGATCGTGACTTATATATATCCGAAGATTTGAAGCTGAGCATATACAACAAAAACCCGGTGCAAACATACTTTCAAGCGATCAAAGCATTCAAGCAATCAAAAATCAAAATACAGCATCGTGAGAAGAGCGGTTCTAAAAAGTTCATACTTGAAGAAGCTCTTAGTTGGAGAAGACAAAAACTCGTGTCTTAAATCCTGAGTTCGGGGTACTTCACTGGTTGAAGTTCGAGACTGTAAAGGCATCCAAGGATCAAGGATCAAGAGGTGCAAGGCAGTCAAGTGTGTTACAATGGCACGGATTTCCACTGGTTGGAAGCTGCTGTAGTTTGGTTGAATCACTGTAATATTTATCACTGGTTGAAAATTATAGTGAGTTCATCTCCAACTGGTTTGGAGAAAAGTGGATTAGTAGAGGATTACCCCACCTCTGAGACCACAATAATTGCCTGCGTATTTTACTATTTTATTGCATCATACTTTAACTGCTGCATTCATTGTTAAGTGTTTCATTAGTTGCTGTGTATTCGTCATCAGCTGACTTCCGCACGTATTAAGAACAAACGACTCCAAGTCATTTGTTTATCTATCAGCTGAAGAAACTTACTCTTTGAGAAAAAGAGTTTAAGAGTTTCAATAAGTCTATTCACCCCTCCTAGACTTATTCCTGGACGACTTGTGACCTACACCTATCACCGCTAGGAAGCTTAACGATGAAGGGCTCACAAGGCGTTAAACAGTCGAGACTCAGACGGCGTACACACTACAGAGATATGAACGAATGCGTAGCACCAGAATCGAAAAGCACACTGACAGGATGAGAAAGAATATGAACGGTACCTGTCACCACAGTAGCCGCTGGGTCATCGGCTCTCCGCATCTCATAGACATGCGGGTGGGCTGAGCCGACACTGGAAGCTCCCCCCTTAGCCGGCTGACCCTGACCTCTCCCTCGACTAGCACTCGGCGGAGATTGAGAAGCAAACGATCCTTGATTCACACTTGGTTCCCTAGGCGCTAGAATGGAAGCCCGGGCACCAAGGATTTTCTCCCTCTCAGCACAGAAAACAGCCTTGTGGCCCAGCTGGCCACACTGATTACACGCCAGCAAAGGGTTCGGACAAATACGACTGATGTGGCCCTAATGGCCACAGTTAAAACACTTCACCTCCCGAGGAGGGGCACTGGCAGCCTTACGGGGAAACCCAGTAGATCGAGCTGGGCCACCACCAGCGGAAAAGTTAGCAGACTGGAATTTCTGCTGAACCCCACCTTTGTGGCCCGAAAAATTTCCGGCGGACTTTTGCTTCTTGCTCTCGCGGGCCATCTCGCTCGCCGTCACAGACATATCGTAAGCAAGGGCCCTGCTCTGGTAATCTTTCAAGGTAGTACAAACGAGCCCCGACATATAGTCCCGAATCGACAACTTCATCCGTCTGGAAAAATGGAAAATTTTGTGACTCTCCTCGACAACTTGGGTCTTCACATAACCCAACTCCTTGTTAAAATCGGCAATAGCTTGAGATACGGGGATATCCCATGGTTGAGCATCATAGAAAGCATGTACTCGAGCCTGTCTGACCACAAAGTAACATGGTCTTTGGGCCCAACGACCTCCCACCAATCCGTAGCGTCCCCAGTGAGAAAGTATTGGGCAATGGGGACCTTACGGTCCTCGGGACAGTTGGTAGCAGTGAACACTTTAGATATCTCCTTGATCCACCCCTCCCAACTGATTGGGTCCGAAGCTCCCGAAAACTGAAGAGGATGCATCTTGATGACATCCTGAAGCCAGTGATCCGATCCGCCCCGATTAGCATGGGCCGGATCCGGGTTCCGGACCGCCTGAGCTATCGCCGCCATTTGATTCACCATTTGCTGCATAACGGCCGCAATACCAAGGTCAGCGTGCTCCTGAGAAGAAGCATGACTGTGATGGTCGCCGGTACTGCCTCCCGAAGACTGCGACGTGGCCGCCCCACCGGGTGCCCCACGTCCCCGGCCGCGTCCACAACCACGACCACGACCACGCCCTCTTCCAGCATCCATACTGGAGTTAAATAAATAACAAAGGCCATACGATAGTAATTACAAGAAGAGAACAATCACAAATCGAGAATCAAAGGTACGATACAAGGGAACAAGGAACAGAGGAAGGAAAAACTTACGGACACTGGTAATACCGGAATCATGGCAGCGTGACGATGATGTGCAAAACGAAACACAACAAGACCCAATAAACCGACAAGCCTAGGTATCCATAAACCTAGTTCTCTGATACCATTTTCTGTAACACCCCCTAGATATTCGAGGTATATTACAGCGCCATGAATCCCTATATGGGACCCACCAGGCTGAACAAACATCATACTCATCGACTCACAGAAACAACAAAATATCACCTCGTCATAAAGACGCCAAACAAAAATAATCCACCCGGTTCAACCGGTCAATCATAACACCATCATCCGACACAAACATAATAGACATCAATACAATCAGGACAAGCAAGAATTCTCAAGTACTCGAGTACTTCTACTAGTTTAAAAATAAAAAAAGATAAAAAGGTAGACGACATTAAGACATCACTCGTGCATAATCATCACGCACGGCCATCATCCGCATACTGGTCCAGCGCCCGCTCGACTCGATGAACCTGACCTGATATTCATAAAATGAATTTCCCCAAAATGGGTCCCCAGAGGGGTTAGCAATTACGCTAGTACAAGTAACCAAATGAACAACTTACATCTTACACATATAGTAAATGCATGCAATTAAGAAAATATAGTTCCAAAGCACTCATTTCCGGAAATGCCAATAATCAACCACATTTGTAAAATACACCACAATTAACCGCGGACCCACAGCTTCGTGGATCCCTACCGAGACCCCATCGGATCCAACCCGTAGTGGTTAAAAGCAAACTCGTGGTCCCACAGCTTCGTTGAACCCTACCGAGACCCCATCAAATCTAACCCGTAGTGAGTATACACACACACAATTTCTCATACATAACTACTATTTCAAGATCGTAAGCTCATAAGGGTACTTGCCTCGATTAATAGACGGTGACACGAACGGAAAGGGAGAGTCAAGCACAACCGCGAGGAATCGGTGGAAATGAACCTAACGATTCGAATAACACAATCACAACCACTTCTAAACGATTACGGAAATGGAATACACCCGGAAACCCGCCTACGATTCATGTATATTCGTATAAAAATAACGAGGGTGGACCACAACCAAACCCTCCCGATTTCGCAAAACCATGAAAATATACCATGAATCCGTAGGAAAACTAATGATATCAACAAGATTAATCATATTCATCATGAATTAACCAACAAAACGAGATGAATCGGACGAAAATCCCAAAACCCCCAAATTATCCAAAAGTAGGGTTCTAAGAGATTTTACCTTGGATTAAGATGAAAGATTCGTGTTGATATTGTTATAATACACCAAGAACTCAAGGAAGATGTTGGATGAGATAATTGGAGGAAGAAATCGCCAAGAAATCTCCCGGAATCGCCTTAACCGCGGAGAGGAGGAAGAAATAAGAAAATACGTTCATCTCGGTCAACTCCCTGGTTTATATAGCCAGGGTGTGTTAGCGCGCGCTAATCCTCAAAGTTAGCATGCGCTAACGAAACAAAACTCCGGTCCAGTAGCCAGATTTCTGGCCGTTAGCGTGCGCTACTCGAAACATAGCGTGCGCTAATAACCTCTCGGTAGCGCGCGCTATCGACCAATAGCATGCGCTACCTGGACATCAGCCAAGTCCATAAGCAACTGTCAGTACACACCTGATCCGGTTAGTGCGCGCTATCGTCCAATCATAGCATACGCTAAAGTGTATCGGTAGCGCGCGTTATCGACTAATAGCGTGCGCTACCTGGGCATCAGTCGAGTCCAGTAGCAAACTGTCTAGTACTGGACACTCACGCTAGCGCACGCTACCGGGCATCTCAGCGTGCGCTAGCCCCCAACATTAGCGTGCGCTAGACTACGTAGCGTACGCTAATCCGCCACCCGCAGGGTGGAATCGACCGCCACTCCTGTGGCTTGCTCTCAGCGCGCGCTACTGGCGATGTAGCGTGCGCTACTAAGGGACCCCTAGAGTGCGCTATGCAGAAAAGATAGTGTGCGCTAGGTACGAAAAATAAACAGTCCAAAACACCGGAATATGAACGAAACATCAAACAGAACACCTCAAAACGCATCATAACAAGGAATGGATCCACGGCAACCCCGAAACGGCGGTTCCGCACAACAATTATGAGAATCAGATCAATAGCTGACGGAAAAGATACACTGAAAGATACACGAGGGTCGCTACAACCGAG
Source organism: Orobanche coerulescens (assembly GCA_033398695.1). Taxonomy (NCBI): domain Eukaryota; kingdom Viridiplantae; phylum Streptophyta; class Magnoliopsida; order Lamiales; family Orobanchaceae; genus Orobanche; species Orobanche coerulescens. The sequence goes on along the minus strand of CM065818.1, from coordinate 77,753,915 downwards.
AAATACACCGAAAATGAAAATACAAGGGGAAAGAAAAATGCGGATATTACAATTGTTATTATTATTGTTGTTGTTTTGGTTGATTACTATTATTATTACTAATAATATTTACTATTATTAATATTATTATTTATTATTGTTGATTACAATAATTATTATTATTATTATTATTATTTATCATTGTTATTATTATTATTATCATCACCATTATCATCGTAATTGTTGTTAATATCATTAATATTATTATAATACAATAATGTGGTACTAGTAATAATAGGCATTTTTAAAAAAGGGCATTTACAAGAATCATTAGTGGTCCTAAGAATAATGGAGTTGACATTGTCCATTGCTAGTGAGAATCAAAAATCATCAGTAGTCATGAGAATGCTCAAGAGCATATCATTACATCAAATACTACATTATAAAATGTTAAAAATTAAAATCCCTCAAAAGAACACTAGTCCTGATCACTATTAAAAACCATCATCATTTTTTCCACATCATCTTCGTCGTCGTCTTTATGACCACTCTCCATTCCACTTGCTCGCCAAATTTGTCATGCTAAAGTATTTCGGACCTTGGACATGGCTTCCTTACGATCATCTTCAAACATAACTGAATATGCTCTTGACCATTTGCATCATGTTGTGTAATTGATATCCCAAGCATGTGCATTCTTATGAAATTATGTAGTGTGAACGTGGAAACAATAATTGACATTTGTTACTTTTGGGACATTTTGGCATATTTTTAGCATCTTCCATCTTTTCTTTACTATTATTATTCTTATTATTTGTGACATTCGATACTTTTGTGATATTTAGGATATTTGGGCATATTTATTATTATTATTGTAATTATGATTGTAATTTATTATATTATATTTATTATTATTTTATTATTATTATATTTATTATTTTTAACATTTATTATATTATTATTAGTAGTATTATTATTATTTTTTATTATTATTAATATATATTTCAGATCAATTCAGTCCAGGTCCATTCAATTCAGTTCAGTTCAGATCCATTCAGTTCAGTTTAGATTCATTCAGTGCAAAAGAACAGAGTCTCACTCCCTATTAAAATACCCTTTTTTATATCTAATAACCAAATTAGGTGTTCTTTGGTACATATTGGGATATGAGTTCGGAATTAGGAATCGGATTAAGGTGGTGTGGGGTTGGAAATTGATTCTTCATACCATGTGTTTAGTTTAGTGTTGGAATGTAATTATTATTTTACATTTATATTTAATAATAATTTTATTATTAATTTATTAATCATATAGTAATTATTTAATAATAATTTAGATTAATAATATTGATTATAAATTAGTAATTAATAATTAATAGTAATTAGTATTATATAATTATTTTATATCATTATTTAAAAATACTATTTATTAATAAATTAATACAGTAATTATTTAATAATAATTAACATTGTTATACATTAAGATTATTATATATAAAAATTATTGTTGGCCACTAAGTATACTAATGACAACATAGAATATAGAAACACAGTAAGCTGTACGATGTTGGCGCGATATTCGGTATACGCGCTATTGTGCCGAATCGTATTTAAAGATGTGGAAAATAGACGACACAAGTGTAACATCCCCAATCTGCTCAGGGATATTACACGCCGTAGAACCTTTCCTCAAGGATCTACCAGGCGGGTAACAACTTATAACAACTCAACCATGCCTTTAAGGCTAAAATGACTCAGTAGACCGATTTGGTCTTTCAATAATTACATACAACTCAAATACAACTCATGCCCACGCAGGGGTTAAAATACAACCACCCGTACAACGGGAAAAATATAGCAGCGGAAAATAAAGTACAACTGAACCAATACACGATGTACGGTTCCTCATGTGATTAGTATCGATCATCTTTCATCATCCTTCGTGCCGACCCTGTGTTATGCTCCAAAACCTGAATGCAAAAATAGACATCCACCCCCCGAGTATTCGGGGTTAGCAAAACTCCACTGTTTTGCTAGTGCAAGTAAAAGTGCAAAAATACGAGTCATACAATTCACATTCCACGAACGATAATAATTCGGAATCCTCAAAGATTCAAATACAACAAGATGAACACTTCCCGAGGCAAGAGTTTGAGTAAAGACTTCCCAAAATTTCAAGATCAAAATATCAAGGGAACAATTTATAAAATGATTTGAAATACCATCGGGAGTTTTAATAGAAAATAATTTAGGATTATCAAATCCTACTTTTCAAAACCCCAAAAGACGAAAGGGGTCACCGCCCCAAAGGTTTACTTTTTGAAAAATGACCTTTACCAAACCGTTGGGATTTTAGCCCCAAATCCGTCAAATGACCGTTACAAAACCATTGGGATTTTAGCCCCAAATCTCATCAACTCACAGTACACAAGAACGACCACAAGGTTCGTCTCCCAACATCAAAGTCCACAAATAAAAGAATTAACACAAACAACAAAGTACTCTAGTGCCATCCTAGCCAAGTAAGCCAAACGAACACTTAACTCTTACACACTTAGTCGATGCATGCAATCATGAAAACATAGTTCCAAAGCACTCATTTCCGAAAATGCCAATATCAAATCACATTTGCAAAAATGCACCACAATTAACCACGGACCCACAGCTTCGTGGATCCCTACCGAGACCCCGTCGGATCTAACCCGTAGTGGTTAAAAGCAAGCTCGCGGTCCCACAGCTTCGTGGAGCCCTACCGAGACCCCGTCGGATCTAACCCGTAGTGGTTAAAAGCAAGCTCGCGGTCCCACAGCTTCGTGGAGCCCTTCCGAGACCCCGTCGGATCTAACCCGTAGTGAGCACACACACACACACGTTACACATGCAATACTAATATGCTAAGAATGTAAGTTCATCAAGAATACTTACTAGAGATGGCCATTTATCCGACAACATTATCAAACTCTTCAAAACACAATAACAAGATTAAACACGGAATACACGATTCCATAACTTTAAACAATATGGATATCATCAAAGCCTTCAACATTCAGAACAATCAATTCCCAAAACGCAACGTTCACAAAACACACACGCGTTTTGAAAGAGAGCCTTTAACGAGGCAAAACTGAAATCTTTTGGAAATTCATTTTTAAAATAACCAAACAAACACACCAAGACGACCACCGATCAATCATATCCACAAAACGAGAAGCGTATGAACAAGGTACTTGCCTCGAATAACCACAACGTGGAGAATCGGCCAAAGTAGGTCGGCACGAACCGACTACGAACTCGCCGACTCCACCGAACGACAATCCACAACAATGAACTATGAACGAAAACAATAACAATGAAAATGAATTCCAAAGTACGACCCAAAGCCGCTGAATTCAAAGAACAAATGACGAAGGTTCAAGGATTTCCCCCAAAACGGACAAGAACATGATTCGTCCCGACAAAACACGAAACTAAATTCTAAGTTGAAATATGGAAATACAATCCATAGAATGTGTTTAACAACATCATTTAACCACAATCGATTCATCAAAATGGATGAAAAATGAGATCGAGAACAAATCCCCCAAAAAGTCAATTCGAAGGAAATCAAGAAATATACTTCGATTCGACGAAGAACAATGGATTAAATGATGTTAAACACAAGAATACTACCAAGATTAATCATACCCATCATGAATTAATCAACAACACGGAACGAATCGGACAAAAAATGCAAAAACCCCCAAATTCACGAAATTAGGGTTCTAAGGTGAGATTACCTTGATTCGCTGGATCAAAGGATGATAACGGATGATTGATTGATGTTATGAACTCAAGAACTTCGTGGATTTGTTGTCAAACAACATGGCTTCGCCACCCTCGAATCGCCAGCCGCGGATAGAAGAGGAGGAAGTGAAAAATGAATGATAATGTGACTGCTCTGTCATATTTATACTGGGCCGTAACTAGCGTGCGCTAGCCTTCCCGGACTAGCGTGCGCTATCGGCCGGTATCGGCCGAGTACCCTCGGCCAGGGCCCGCACGACCCGGCACCACCGACCAAACCTGCCGACCAAACCTGCCGACCCGACTCCCGCTAGCTTGCGCTACGGCCGGAAGCCTGCACGCGCTAGCCGACCTATCCAGTAACCTCTGGACTAAACAGCTCGCCTAGGTAATGTACGCTAGTCGGCCGACAGCGTGCGCTACCGCTGCCGGTTAGCGTGCGCTATGACCGACAGTAGCGTGCGCTACCCCTGCCGGTTAGCGTGCGCTACGACCGACAGTAGCGTGCGCTACCTGCCGATCCTGACCGAGTCCAGAACCTCAGAACCCCACTGCCCAGACCCGATAGCGTGCGTTAGGCCAGCCGATAGCGTGCGCTACACCTGCCGGTTAGCGCGTGCAGCCTTTCGGCCGTAGCATGCGCTACGCCGGTTCCTGCCTCACCTATCCGACCGGTGCCCGCAATCGTCCTGGCCCGATCCATAACCGTCCGATGCAGACCACCACGTGGCTCGACGACCCGATTTCCGAAAATGTACGGAACGAACACGACGAAAAGTTCACGGAAAACATCAACGACCCGAAATGAAAACATAATACCATAATTAATCATACGCGACCAAGAAACGGGTCGAGACAACAATTACAGATACGGATACCCGTAACTTTCAAGAAATTACAAAATGGCCCAAAACGCCCGGAAATCACGATACGTGATCGAATAACCAAACCGAAGTTCACAACACGTCTAACGAAGTTAAACGGACTTACAGAAACTCAAAGCGGCGGTTTGAGCGAGATTCGCAAGAATCGAACTCAAGCGCAGAAAAGTCGCTAAAAAACACGGAACTCAAAAAAACGACACCGAAACGAACTCAGATGTCAAAAAGTGCAGAATTAATCATTCTCAGAATGACGAAACGGTCATGAGAGAGTCGTCAAAATGGACTTCCGCCGAAAAAAGAAATTACCGGAAATCGAAAATTGCGGATATTACATTCTACCCTCCTTAAAAGAAGTTTAGTCCCGAAACTTAAAACAAGTAGGGAGAATCAATATCCCACCAGGAAAACTCAACGAGATACGCAAGAAACGCGTAACTAATGCCCATTGGCGAAACGTTACAAGCAACACAAAGGGATATACGGCGTGAAAACACGCTCCACGACGACCAACACAACGTCGCCGTTAGGGATATAATAAAACCAACAAATGACAAGCGTCATCAAACGGATAATATAGTCAAGTCAATTATCCGAACAATCACTAAACACAACGAACGAAAATCAATATGGTTGACCAACCCAACGGTACATTAATCAAAACGCGAGCCAATCGCTGAACAAATACGGAATTCCACCGCCCAAGGGTTGGAAGATCGAAAACGAGACTAATTTCCCGAACTTAAGGGAATTAGGAAGGAGCCTGAATGCTCAACAATCACGAAACGAGAACAAAAACCGAACAAACAAACGATCGAGACAACAAAAATCGAACAATCATGTCCGAAACACGAAGGATAATAAAATTCAAACAACAACTCCCAGGATGATACGGTGAGAACTACAAGACATGCATTCCCATAAGATCCACAGGAAAGGGAATAGCGAGTGAAAAGTCACAACGACAAACGAGTTTTTCCGAAATAATACCACACTCGTTCGATCAACAAAAGCAAGGGGCAGGACAAACTCAGAAATGTCAACGAACATAATGAGTCGACAGAGTCGAAAACACAAGTGTTCCAAATTCGATACACTTCAAATAAAATAACTAATAGAACCAGATGATGTCACTCCCGTACAAGGTTCACAAGAATCGAACTGAACCCGAAAAAGTCACATCGATAACCAGATCGACCCACAACAAGATCACAGCTCGTTCGGACGATGAAACCGAAATACAGAACAAGTTCATAAAGTATCAACGAACATGAGCAAATCGATAGACTAGAGAAAGAGAAAATACCGAAGTCAAAATAGTACGGGTATTACCTTCGACTTCGTCCACGAAATTCACCAAAACGGGAGCAAGGTAACAAGACATTAAACAACCGACACATAACGGAACCATCACCGATGCACACGGTCATACCAAACCAAGCTCTAACAGCTCGCACATGCGCGACAACGCAGAAATCACCACGAGGCGACAACATTCAACACCAACATCCCGCCTCTCACAGGGGGCTAACACAACAAATGTGTGGAAAACGACTCAACGCTCACACCGCCAATTCGGTCATACTCGGGAGCAAACATCAAAATGACAACGCGAACATCGTACATACATACCCATCCCTCAGACGGGAATGGATAGGTTTTAAAAACGAAAACCTCATTTTGAAAATAATTTAGAAGAACACCGGTTGATCTTGAGTATCACCTTTCAAAAAGTACAAACGTGAAACATCGTTATCGAGACTTTGGAGAACCATTTCGCATTTGATAAAAATGAGGACACTTTCTCTTAGTGAAAACTTTCAGAATATTCGACCCTCGGGTCTAAATAAAACATTGAAAGTATCTCAAAACATTTTGGTCCTCGAGGTAGAAAAATTTTGAAATATATTGTGGCACCTTAGATGTACCACAAGAAAATAACTCATTTGAAAAGTATGTCTCGAAATTTATATTTCTAAGATACTCAAGTTTTTCAAAAATCCAATAGGCCAGAATGCCCAAAACTCGCACATATCGACGTTCACTAAAACAACTCCTAGTACACGCATCACAACGTTTAAAATCAAGACAATACATGTCTTTAAACGGAAATAAACGTTAAACTACCACAGTCGAAGACCGCCTAGGATTCAGAACAAAAGCACTGACCCCATTCGAGGCCTCTAATGACCCTCCCGCACTGGCTAGTGAACAAGTTGAACGCGTATAAGCACAAAGCTTCCACAATAGAACTTGTAAAACGTGCAAATCGATCCGAAAATCATCAGCAACGGACAAAAACAACAATAAAAAGACATCACAAGCGACGACACTCCTCGTATAAATCAAATGTGAGAGTCCACTAAATACATATCGCGAAATCAAAATCCACATAAGGATTCCACCACTTAACAAATAATCATAAAAATAGCTCGTGTCACATGAGGCACAACACAAAGAAGGGAGACTTACTTCCACAGGTCGCACGAAGATGATGATCGCCCCACGATACTAATCACGACCAACAAACTCAAACGACGCGTCGCGACACGACTCAGTCAGATAAAATCCAACGAAACAAGACTCAAACAACACGACTTGACCCAACAGCCTAGGTTTTTCTCAACCTAAGCTCCGATACCATTTGTGTAACACCCCCAATCCATTCAGGGATATTACACGCCGTAGAAACTTTCCTCAAGAATCTACCAGGCTGGTAACAACTTATAACAACTCAACCATGCCTTTAAGGCTAAAATGGCTCAGTAGACCGATTTGGTCTTTCAATAATTACATACAACTCAAATACAACTCATGCCCACGCAGGGGTCAAAATACAACCACCCGTACAACGGGAAAAATATAGCAGTGGAAAATAATGTACAACTGAACCAATACACGATGTACGGTTCCTCATGTGATTAGTATCGATCATCTTTCATCATCCTTCGTGCCGACCCTGTGTTATGCTCCAAAACCTGAATGCAAAAATAGACATCCACCCCCCGAGTACTCGGGGGTTAGCAAAACTCCACTATTTTGCTAGTGCAAGTACAAGTGCAAAAATACGAGTCATACAATTCACATTCCACGAACGATAATAATTCGGAATCCTCAAAGATTCAAATACAACAAGATGAACACTTCCCGAAGCAAGAGTTTGAGTAAAGACTTCCCAAAATTTCAAGATCAAAATATCAAGGGAAACAATTTATAAAATGATTTGAAATACCATCGGGAGTTGTAATAGAAAACAATTTAGGATTATCAAATCCTACTTTTCAAAACCCCAAAAGACGAAAGGGGTCACCGCCCCAAAGGTTTACTTTTCGAAAAATGACCTTTACCAAACCGTTGGGATTTTTGCCCCAAATCCGTCAAATGACCGTTACAAAACCATTGGGATTTTAGCCCCAAATCTCATCAACTCACAGTACACAAGAACGACCACAAGGTTCGTCTCCCAACATCAAAATCCACAAATAAAGGATTTAACACAAACAACAAAATACTCTAGTGCCATCCTAGCCAAGTAAGCCAAACGAACACTTACCTCTTACACACTTAGTCGATGCATGCAATCATGAAAACATAGTTCCAAAGCACTCATTTCCGGAAATGCCAATATCAAATCACATTTGCAAAAATGCACCACAATTAACCGCGGACCCACAGCTTCGTGGATCCCTACCGAGACCCCGTCGGATCTAACCCGTAGTGGTTAAAAGCAAGCTCGCGGTCCCACAGCTTCGTGGAGCCCTACCGAGACCCCGTCGGATCTAACCCGTAGTGAGCACACACACACACACACGTTACTCATGCAATACTAATATGTTAAGAATGTAAGTTCATCAAGAATACTTACTAGAGATGGCCATTTATCCGACAACATTATCAAACTCTTCAAAACACAATAACAAGATTAAACACGGAATACACGATTCCATAAATTTAAACAATAGGGATATCATCAAAGCCTTCAACGTTCAAAACAATCAATTCCCAAAACACAACGTTCACAAAACACACACGTGTTTTGAAAGAGAGCCTTTAACGAGGCAAAACCGAAATCTTTTGGAAATTCATTTTTAAAATAACCAAACAAACACACCAAGACGACCACCGATCAATCATATCCACAAAACGAGAAGCGTATGAACAAGGTACTTGCCTCGAATAACCACAACACGGAGAATCGGCCGAAGTAGGTTGGCACGAACCGACTACGAACTCGCCGACTCCACCGAATGACAATCCACAACAATGAACTACAAACGAAAACAATAACAACGAAAATGAATTCCAAAGTACGACCCAAAGCCGCTGAATTCAAAGAACAAATGACGAAGGTTCAAGGATTTCCCCCAAAACGGCCAAGAACACGATTCGTCCCGACAAAACATGAAACTGAATTCCAAGTTGAAATATTGATATACAATCCATAGAATGTGTTTAACAACATCATTTAACCACAATCGATTCATCAAAAATGGATGAAAAACGAGATCGAGAACAAATCCCCCAAAAAGTCGATTCGAAGGAAATCAAGAAATATACTTCGATTCGACGAAGAACAATGGATTAAATGATGTTAAACACAAGAATACTACCAAGATTAATCATACCCATCATGAATTAATTAACAACACGGAACGAATCGGACAAAAATGCAAAAAACCCCAAATTCACGAAATTAGGGTTCTAAGGTGACATTACCTTGATTCGCTGGATCAAAGGATGATAACGGATGATTGATTGATGTTATGAACTCAAGAACTTCGTGGATTTGTTGTGAAACAACATGGCTTCGCCAACCTGGAATCGCCAGCCGCGGATAGAAGAGGAAGGAAGTGAAAAATGAATGAAAATGTGATTGCTGTGTCATATTTATACTGGGCCGGAACTAGCGTGTGCTAGCCTTCCCGGACTAGCGTGCGCTATCGGCCGGTATCGGCCGAGTACCCTCGGCCAGGGCCCGCACGAGCCGGCACCACCGACCAAACCTGCCGACCAAACCTGCCGACCCGACTCCCGCTAGCGTGCGCTACGGCCGGAAGCCTGCGCGCGCTAGCCGACCTGTCCAGTAACCTCTGGACTAAACAGCTCGCCCAGGTAACGTACGCTAGTCGGACGACAGCGTGCGCTACCTGCCGATCTGGCGAGTCGAGAACCTCGTAACCCCACCGCCTGCACCGATAGCGTCGTTAGGCGGCCGATAGCGTCGCTACACTGCCGGTTAGCGCGACCTTCCGGCCGTGGCGTGCGCTACGCCGGTTCTGCCGCACTGTCCGGCCGGTGCCGCAATCGTCCGGCGATCCATAACCGTCCGGCCGATGCAGACCACTGTGGCTCGACGACCCGATTTCCGAAAACGTACGGAACGAACACGACGAAAAGTTCGCGGAAAACATCAACGACCCGAAATGAAAACATAATACCATAATTAATCATACGCGACCAAGAAACGTGTCGAGACAACAATTACAGATACGGATACCCGTAACTTTCAAGAAATTACAAAATGGCCCAAAATGCCCGGAAATCACGATACGTGATCGAATAACCAAACCGAAGTTCACAACACGTCTAACGAAGTTAAACGGATTTACAGGAAACTCGAAACAGCAGCTTCGAACGAGATTCACAAGAATCGAACTCAAGCGCGGAAAAGTCGCTAAAAAGCGTGGAACTCAACAAAACGACACCGAAACGAACTCGGATGTCAAAAAGTGCAGAATTAATCATTCTCAGAATGACGAAACGCTCATGAGAGAGTCGTCAAAACGGACTTCCGCTGAAAAAAAAGAAATTACCGGAAATCGAAAATTGCGGATATTACATTCTACCCTCCTTAAAAGATGTTTCGTCCCGAAACTTAAAACAAGTAGGGAGAAGCAATATCCCACCAGGAAAACTCAACGAGATACGCAAGAAACGCGTAACTAATGCCCATTGGCGAAACGTTACAAGCAACGCAAAGGGATATACAGCGTGAAAACACGCTCCACGACGACCAACACAACGTCGCCGTTAGGGATATAATAAAACCAACAAATGACAAGCGTCATCAAACGGATAATATAGTCAAGTCAATTATCCGAACAATCACTAAACACAACGAACGAAAATCAATATGGTTGACCAACCCAACGGTACATCAATCAAAACGCGAGCCAATCGCTGAACAAATACGGAATTCCACCGCCCAAGGGTTGGAAGATCGAAAACGAGACTAATTTCCCAAACTTAAGGGAATTAGGAAGGAGCCTGAATGCTCAACAATCACGACACGAGAACAAAAACCGAACAAACAAACGATCGAGACAACAAAAATCGAACAATCATGTCCGAAACACAAAGGATAATAAAATTCAAACAACAACTCCCAGGATGATCCGGTGAGAACTACAAGACATGCATTCCCATAAGATCCACAGGAAGGGGAATAGCGATTGAAAAGTCACAATGACAAATAAGTTATTCCGAAATAATACCACACTCGTTCGATCAACAAAAGCAAGGGGCAGGACAAGCTCAGAAATGTCAACGGACATAATGAGTCGACAGAGTCGAAAACACAAGAGTTCCAAATCCGATCCCCTTCAAATAAAAGAACTAATAGAACCAGATGATGTCACTCCCGAACAAGGTTCACAAGAATCGAACTGAACCCGAAAAAGTCTCATCGATAACCAGATCGACCCACAACAAGATCACAGCTCGTTCGGACGATGAAACCGAAATACAGAACAAGTTCATAAAGTATAAACGAACATGAGCGAATCGATAGACTGGAGAAAGAGAAAATACCGAAGTCAAAATAGTACGGGTATTACCTTCGACCTCGTCCACGAAATTCACAAAAACGGGAGCAAGGTAACAAGACATTAAACGACCGACACATAACGGAACCATCACCGATGCACACGGTCATACCAAACCAAGCTCTAACAGCTCGCACATGCGCGACAACGCAGAAATCACCACGAGGCGACAACATTCAACACCAACATCCCGCCTCTCACAGGGGGCTAACACAACAAATGTGTGGAAAATGACTCAACGCTCACACCGCCAATTCGGTCATACTCGGGAGCAAACATCAAAATGACAACGCGAACATCGTACATACATACCCAGTCCTCAGACGGGAATGGATAGGTTTTAAAAACGAAAACCTCATTTTGAAAATAATTTAGAAGAACACCGGTTGATCTTGAGTATCACCTTTTAAAAAGTACAAACGTGAAACATCGTTATCGAGACTTTGGAGAACCATTTCGCATTTGATAAAAATGAGGACACTTTCTCTTAGTGAAAACTTTCAGAATATTCGACCCTCGGGTCTAAATAAAACATTGAAAATATCTCAAAACATTTTGGTCCTCGAGGTAGAAAATTTTTGAAATATATTGTGGCACCTTAGATGTACCACAAGAAAATAAATCATTTGAAAAGTATGTCTCGAAATTTATATTTCTAAGATACTCAAGGTTTTCAAAAATCCAATAGGCCAGAATGCCCAAAACTCGCACATGTCGACGTTCACTAAAACAACTCCTAGTACACGCATCAAAACGTTTAAAATCAAGACAATACATGTCTTTAAAAGGAAATAAACGTTAAACTACCACAGTCGAAGACCGCCTAGGATTCAGAACAAAAGCACTGACCCCATTCGAGGCCTCTAAGGACCCTCCCGCACTGGCTAGTGAACAAGTCGAACACGTATAAGCACAAAGCTTCCACAATAGAACTTGTAAAACGTGCAAATCGATCCGAAAATCATCAGCAACGGACAAAAACAACAATAAAAAGACATCACAAGCGACGACACTCCTCCTATAAATCAAATACGAGAGTCGACTAAATACATATCGCGAAATCAAAATCCACATAAGGATTCCACCACTTAACAAATAATCATAAAAATAGACGTGTCACACGAGGCACAACACAAAGAAGGGAGACTTACTTCCACAGGTCGCACGAAGATGATGATTGCCCCACGATACTATTCACGACCAACAAACTCAAACGACGCATCGCGACACAACTCAGTCAGATAAAATCCAACGAAACAAGACTCAAACAACACGACTTGACCCGACAGCCTAGGTTTTTCTCAACCTAAGCTCCGATACCATTTATGTAACACCCCCAATCCGCTCAGGGATATTACACGCCGTAGAACCTTTCCTCAAGGATCTACCAGGCTGGTAACAACTTATAACAACTCAACCATGCCTTTAAGGCTAAAATGGCTCAGTAGACCGATTTGGTCTTTCAATAATTACATAAAACTCAAATACAACTCATGCCCACGCAGGGGTCAAAATCTGACCACCGTCTGGGGAAAAATATAGCAATGAAAATAAAGTACAACTGAACCAATACACGATGTACGGTTCCTCATGTGATTAGTATCGATCATCTTTCATCATCCTTCGTGCCGACCCTGTGTTATGCTCCAAAACCTGAATGCAAAAATAGACATCCACCCCCCGAGTACTCGGGGGTTAGCAAAACTCCACTATTTTGCTAGTGCAAGTACAAGTGCAAAAATACGAGTCATACAATTCACATTCCACGAACGATAATAATTCGGAATCCTCAAAGATTCAAATACAACAAGATGAACACTTCCCGAGGCAAGAGTTTGAGTAAAGACTTCCCAAAATTTCAAGATCAAAATATCAAGGGAAACAATTTATAAAATGATTTGAAATACCATCGGGAGTTTTAATAGAAAAAAATTTAGGATTATCAAATCCTACTTTTCAAAACCCCAAAAGACGAAAGGGGTCACCGCCCCAAAGGTTTACTTTTCGAAAAATGACCTTTACCAAACCGTTGGTATTTTAGCCCCAAATCCGTCAAATGACCGTTACAAAACCATTGGGATTTTAGCCCCAAATCTCATCAACTCACAGTACAAAGAACGACCACAAGGTTCGTCTCCCAACATCAAAATCCACAAATAAAGGATTCAACACAAACAACAAAATGCCAATAATGCTAGCCAAGTAAGCCAAACGAACACTTACCTCTTACACACTTAGTCGATGCATGCAATCATGAAAACATAGTTCCAAAGCACTCATTTCCGGAAATGCCAATATCAAATCACATTTGCAAAAATGCACCATAATTAACCGCGGACCCACATCTTCGTGGATCCCTACTGAGACCCCGTCGGATCTAACCCGTAGTGGTTAAAAGCAAGCTCGCGGTCCCACATCTTCGTGGAGCCCTACCGATACCCCGTCGGATCTAACCCGTAGTGAGCACACACACACACACGTTACTCATGCAATACTAATATGCTAAGAATGTATGTTCATCAAGAATACTTACTAGAGATGGCCATTTATCCGACAACATTATCAAACTCTTCAAAACACAATAACAAGATTAAACACGGAATACACGATTCCATAACTTTAAACAATAGGGATATCATCAAAGCCTTCAACGTTCAAAACAATCAATTCCCAAAACATAACGTTCACAAAACACACACGCGTTTTGAAAGAGAGCCTTTAACGAGGCAAAACCGAAATCTTTTGGAAATTCATTTTTAAAATAACCAAACAAACATACCAAGACGACCACCGATCAATCATATCCACAAAACGAGAAGCGTATGAACAAGGTACTTGCCTCGAATAACCACAACGCGGAGAATCGGCCGAAGTAGGTTGGCACGAACCGACTACGAACTCGCCGACTCCACCGAATGACAATCCACAACAATGAACTACGAACAAAAACAATAACAACGAAAATGAATTCCAAAGTACGACCCAAAGCCGCTGAATTCAAAAGAACAAATGACGAAGGTTCAAGGATTTCCCCCAAAACGGTCAAGAACACGATTCGTCCCGACAAAACACGAAACTGAATTCCAAGTTGAAATATGGATATACAATCCATAGAATGTGTTTAACAACATCATTTAACCACAATCGATTCATCAAAAATGGATGAAAAATGAGATCGAGAACAAATCCCCCAAAAAGTCGATTCGAAGGAAATCAAGAAATATACTTCGATTCGACGAAGAACAATGGATTAAATGATGTTAAACACAAGAATACTACCAAGATTAATCATACCCATCATGAATTAATCAACAACATGGAACGAATCGGACAAAAATGCAAAAAAACCCCAAATTCACGAAATTAGGGTTCTAAGGTGAGATTACCTTGATTCGCTGGATCAAAGGATGATAACAGATGATTGATTGATGTTATGAACTCAAGAACTTTGTGTATTTGTTGTCGAACAACATGGCTTCGCCACCCTCGAATCGCCAGCCGCGGATAGAAGAGGAAGGAAGTGAAAATGAATGAAAATGTGACTGCTCTGTCACATTTATACTGGGCCGGAACTAGCGTGCGCTAGCCTTCCCGAACTAGCGTGCGCTATCGGCCGGTATCGGCCGAGTACCCTCGGCCAGGGCCCGCACGACCCGGCACCACCGACCAAACACCGCGACCCGACTCCGCTAGCGTGCGCTACGGCCGAAGCTTTGGCGCGCTAGCCGACTGTCCCAGAACCTCTGGACTAAACAGCTCGCCTGTAATGTACGCTAGTCGGACGACAATGGCGCTACTCGCCCGGTTAGCATGCGCTACGACCGACAAGAGCATGCGCTACCTTCCGATCGACCAAGTCCGTAACATCGTAACCCCACCGCCTGCACCCGATAGCGTCGTTAGGCGGAGAAGCGTGCGCTACACTGTCGGTTAGCGCGCAGCCTTCCGGCCAGAAGGCGTGCGCTACGCCGCCTCTGTCGCACTGTCCGCCCGGTGCCCGCAATCGTCCGGCGCCCATAACCGTCCGGCGATGCGACCACTGTGGCTCGACGACCCGATTTCGAAAACGTGCGGGCGAACACGATGAAAAGTTCGCGGACAACATCAACGACCCGAAATGAAAACATAATACCATAATTAATCATACGCGACCAAGAAACGGGTCGAGACAACAATTACAGATACGGATACCCGTAACTTTCAAGAAATTACAAAATGGCCCAAAACGTCCGGAAATCACGATACGTGATCGAATAACCTAACCGAAGTTCACAACACGTCTAACGAAGTTAAACGGACTTACAGGAAACTCGAAACAGCAGTTTTGAACGAGATTCGCAAGAATCGAACTCAAGCACGGAAAAGTCGCTAAAAAGCACGGAACTCAACAAAACGACACCGAAACGAACTAGGATGTCAAAAAGTGCAGAATTAATCATTCTCAGAATGACGAAACGGTCATGAGCGAGTCGTCAAAATGGACTTCCGCTGAAAAAAAGAAATTACCGGAAATCGAAAATTGCGGATATTACAACAAGATTTATAGAGGTTCGGCCAAATGTGCCTACGTCCTATCTTCGTATCTTTTTCTATAGGCGAAAGATCAACCTCTGAACCTCTCTTCTATCGGTCGAGGGATAACTGTTACAATCTCGTCTTCTATCGGTCCGAGATAAACCGTACAATCACTTGTCTATTTGTCAGTCCAAGGTAAACCGTTTTCCTTTTCTATCGGACAAGGAATCAACCTATCTAGCTTTCTCTGGGAACTAGACAAACCTCACTCGGATATAGGTTTCGATTCTAACAATACGGGATCCTTGATCCTAATAACACTGAATCCAATCTTATCCTTTCTTTTTCCTCTCGTGTATGTTTTTGTGTATAACACTTAAACACTTATCAATATAAGCACAATTACAACAACGATAGAATGTATAACAATATATGATCAATATCTTGATTGCTTGAAGTTGTTGTAGGTTCACTACCATAGGAAGTGGTATTTATAGGCTCCAAAGCCTCAACTAGCCATTAGCTCACTGCTGCCTCATTACGTACGTTACGTACAATATACATTACATACGTTATTCATTTTACGTACATTAACTCATCTTTGTTACGTACGTTAAGCTCTTCACAGATCAGTCCAGTAGCTTCTTTTCTTCCATTACGTACGTTATAATATCTCCATTACATACGTCATATGTAGTCAAAATATCCGTTGATATGATGATGTATGTCATGACGTCACAACGATCATATAGTTTGAATTTTAATTCAAACTCTTCATTACGTATGTTAATCACAACGCGTTACGTACGTTAAGATATGATCATTACATATGTTATGCTACATGCATTGCGTACGTTATTCCATCAGGTGATACTCTCGCTGATCAGATAACTTGTCATTACGTACGTTAGGCATTCCATGTTACGTATGTTACCTTCATTATCGAGCGTCTTCGATTTCTTTGTTGTTTTGGTTTTGCTTCCTTGTTATTTTTCTTTGTTTAACAACTTAATCATCAAAACTCGATAATGAATATTTGGAATAAAATATTCCAACAATCTCCCCGTTTTTGATGATTACAAAACAACACCTTGAATGGGATAAAACCTGCAAAATATAAAAATATATATAAACACAGATCAAAGTTTTCGACTTTTTCCGTTTCATTAGTTTGCATCTCCCATCTTTTCTTTTCTCCTTTTCGACTTCCTCTTTTCATTTTTCAACTTCTTCGTATTTTCTCCTCCTTTCATCATTCGTATATATTTTTATTTTTCTCATCATTCTTCCATGACGCTTTTCTCGTATTTCCCCTCTTATATCATTCTTCTTTTATTCCATTCTTCTCACCCTTTTTGTTATCAGCAAAAAGTGTATAAAGACAATTATAGAATTATGATAAATATGCATAAAGGGTAAACTCCCCCAAACAAAAATCTCCCCTTAAAATATAAACTCCCCATAAGTAAATATTTATTGATGAAAATTAATTTTTATTTTTGGGGATCCAACCGAAAGTCGGTCGTTTTTCATTAGTATAGACGATGTTCGGAATAGTGGTTCCTTTAGGAATCCAAATCTTTTTAATTTTAATCGTCCGACGTGGGCTTTTACGATTTGAACTATGATGCCCAATTTTCAAATATTTCTCGCATCGGGGTATTTTCAAATTTAAGGATTCGTTTTTAATATGCGGTTGAATCCCAACCCCTGTTTGTTTAGAGTAAATTTGTGAACCGATAACATTTGTTCAAATTTCTCATTTCCGCACGAAAATTTCTTTGTTAAATTTTTAAGTTCGTCTTGAACTTTCAAAATATCATTCTTTAAATTATTTTCATTTTCAAGGCATTTTGAATGATCGGTCTCGACAATTTTTCCTTTTTCAAACTTGGAGAGTGCATGTCCCAAAATTTTATTTTTCGATTGAAGAGATTTATTTTTACTTAAAGCATTTTGAAAATCAGTATGCAATAATTCGAATGCTTCAAATAACTCATCGTAAAAAGATGTATTTACCTGACTTTCGACGTCGCTTTTATCGAATGAACTTCTGGCCATGAATGCGAGGTTATTTTGATTATAATCATCATCTTCGTCTTCATCGCTCCATGTTGCAACGAGAACTTCCTTTTTTGTATTTGCTTGGAAATTCTTCGCCTTGATGTCTTTTTTTCTCCGGTTTAATAAGTTTTGAATCTTATTTATATTTTTGTCATAATATGCCGATTCTTCATCACTTTCATCCCGGAATTTCTTCTTTGCGAGACATCTTAGCTTTCATAGCTACCGTTCAATCACTTGTCTTTCTGTCGGTCCAAGTTAAACCGTTTTCCTTTTCTATCAGACAAGGAATCAACCTATCTAGCTTTCTCTAGGTACTATGCAAACCTCACTCAAATATAGATTGCGATTCTAACAATGCCGGATCCTTGATCCTAATAACACCGAATCCAATCTTATCCTGTAGTGACCACTTTTCAAAAAAAAAATACTTCTAAATTTAAAAAGAATAAATAAAAATTTTGCCACGGAAACACATTTCAAAAAGACAAACTTAATAATCGCAAGTAATATTCTCGAGTCATCGTTAAAGCAAAACATACTTTGACGTGAAAATAAAACAAATCGAATACTTGTTCAATAAGCATAGCTTGAGAAAAATAACAGTAAATAAATAAATAACTATTCATGAAGCTTGATCATCCCACACTCAAGCGTATGCCACATCGATCTCCTCAACCTGAAAGGGTTAAATAATGGGGTGAGCTTATAACTCGCTCGGTATGGAGGGTACACAATATGTCTAAGTTAATTACTAAATATATTAGCAAGTATAAACAACATGACTGATAAATTCTGAAGCCCGTCGGCTAGCCCGAAGGCTTTATGCATAATTAAGTGCTTCTGACTGATTTGCACATTTAAGTGCTTCTGACCGATTTCACGTGCACATACAAGACAATATATAAAGCAACTAAAATAAACAAAAGTGTAATAAATCACCATATCTGGATAAAATGCAGTTCTTGAACTTGAGTGTGATGAAGATACTTGACTCGAGAATCTTTGGCCCGTAAATTCTTATTATTATCTCCAATTAATAATAATGATAATCACTATTATTATAATTTATAAATATATAATACTGGGAATAAAATACGAGGCATATATTAAAATTGAATTATTAATATTAATTAATACAATCAATATTTTAATGGCTTGTGCCAAAAATAGGGCTGAATTGATTACTAAAAAGCTAATTAGGGTAACACCGAAAGAATTAAACATTTGAGGACTGAAAATGAAAGTGTTATCAAGCTGATTGGGGTTAATTTAAAGAAACTGAAAATTAGAGGCTGAAATTGGTATACACTGAAAACTGATTTGGGGTCAAATAGCAAAGTATGGAATATGAGGTACTCAATTGAAAAACACTAAAAAATTTGGGTATATAACCAATTCCTCACAAGAATTCGGCCGACATAATTCTCACCTAACCTCTCCTCTCTCTCGATTCTCTGCCAAACACACACACAAAAAAAAAATCACACACACGCCCAAATTTGCACCGCCAGATTTAGCAGCCAGATGCAGCGATGGCGGTGGCGGAAGTGAAGCGGTAATTCGCAAGTAAGTGGTGGGTTGGTGTTCGATGGGTCAGGTTCGGCTTGGTGAGATGGGACCATACGAACGGCGGTGATCTCGGCTTTGGGTTCAACAACCGATATTTTGGACTAGGGGTCGATGGATTTATGTCTGGTGACTGTGGTCGGCGATATGGAGATGTCGAACGACTGGAAAGTGGCATCCGGAGCAGCAGATATGGGTTGCCACAGCGGGCCAGGGCAAGGAAACAACGGCTCGACTAGGTTTTGTAATACCCAGGATTTTCATTTTCAGTGGATTGAATTTTTTTCTACTGTTTAGTAGATTATTCGTTGTTTGTGTCCATTTGATCGTGTAATACCCGAGATTTTTGTTCCGGAATCGTTGAGTTTTTGGGGTTTTATCGGATTGTTATTGTCCTCATCGTTGGAATTTTGTGCCATATTTGGGTGTGCCTCATTGGGACAGGTGTTTGGAGGCATTTCGGATCACTATGTGAGTTTTTGAGTTTTTGTGGTGTAGCGCACGCTAATGCTTCAGGCATAGCGCACGCTACTGCATGGTGTTTAGCGCACGCTACTGAATATGTAGCGCACGCTAACTGCCAGTCCAGAGGCAGTGCAGGAGCTACTGGACTGGGACTGGGGCTTTGTTAGCGCACGCTAAGGTCGATAGCTAGCGCACGATATCGACTGCTTAGCGCATGCTCTTTCCTCTTTCTAGCGCATGCTACCCAGTAGGTGTCGTTCTGTCCAGGGGCTATTGGACTGGTTTTGTGACCCGTTAGCGCATGCTATGGCTTTTGGCTAGCGCGCGCTAACTGTGTTAGGCGGTTTCTCTGGAGCGTTGACCCCGTTAGCGCACGCTAATGCAGGGTGTTTAGCTCGCTCTAATAACTGTCCAGTATAAATACTGGACAATAACATTCAATCGTCATTTCCTTTCTTTTCTTCATCCCTCCCGACGGGAGTGAGCTCCAGAGGCGATATTGAGCGATCTTCTTCTTCTAGCTTCATCTTCGAGCGGATTTGTAGATGTTTAACAACATCTAATCGTCTTCTTGGTCCAAATCAAGGTAATCTCTTTTTAGAACCCTATTTTCTTAAATTTGGGGTTTTTGCTTGGATTTGTGATTCTTAACCGATCTCGTCCGATCGGTTATTTGTTCTTGTTTGTCTTGACCGTAATCTTCATATTTTGTTAACCGTTCATCGATTTTTATCGCCCGGATCAACGATTCTTGATTTCTTTGAGAACACTTAGATCCTTGTTGTTTTTAGGATCGTTTCAGATTTCGATTAGTGTTATTGATTCGTGGTGATGTTATTTTCATAGTATTCGTGGGATTGCCGAATCCTTGGTCATTTTTGGAAGCTCGAGAACTATCCGACCATGTCCGTTCATTGTTCGGTTGCTCGTGGTGTCAAGGCAAGTATCTTATCCATA
Organism: Orobanche coerulescens; assembly: GCA_033398695.1. NCBI lineage: Eukaryota > Viridiplantae > Streptophyta > Magnoliopsida > Lamiales > Orobanchaceae > Orobanche > Orobanche coerulescens. The sequence goes on along the minus strand of CM065818.1, from coordinate 77,732,879 downwards.
CGTTTCATGTTTCGTAGGCGTAATTATCGATAAATGATGTTATGCGAAACCCAATGTTTAATGAACGTAAAAAGGGATCGGAATGTTCTCGATAAATGTTGTCTTTCAACGATAATTCGTGTACTTCGTGAATATATGTGTTCTCGGAATATGTGTGTTGGTTTTGTATGTTGAAAGATGCTACGATAACTTTGAATGAGTTTAATAGACCGTAATCCTTTGCCGGGGATTACGTAATGTTAGGTGTACTTGTTCGGTAAGAACGTATTGTGTGTGATATTAGTTGTTACTCCCTTGAAAGGAGGTTGTGATGTTTAAGTGTTGCTTGGCTTGATGTTCTGCTCATTGTTATGTGATTGTTGAAAGTAATGTGCCTCCGGGTAGGACTGTTGAATCTCCGGAATCCATACTTGCTAGTATGGTTCGGGCGTGACCGTAGGGTTATCCAATCTGGGTATGTCTTGCGGGGACTCCGAGGTTCGGGGCTTGCAATCCCGATGCCGGGATAACTTGTGGGGGTTATCATCGGGTATGTCTTGCGGGGACTCCGAGGTTCGTGGCTTGTTAGCGCGATGCTGGGATAACTTATGGTTGTGGTTTAGAATGGTTCCGTGACTGTTGTCACGAGGACATGTGATTTGGTATAGTTTGCTATTAGGTTATTCACTCGGGTATGTTCTTCGGGAGCATCTGAGGTTCGTGGCTTGTTAGCACGGGACGCGAATAATCCTTAGGAACATGTGTTATATGATTTGGGTCGTGGACCCTGCGGCTTATGATTTGGGTCTTGGACCCCATGTGTTGTGAATTGGGTTGTGAACCCGCGTTTTATTATTGGAATCGTATTTTGGAAAGATGATTTTGGGCCGTGTCCCCAAGTGTTTTCTAAAGACTTGAGAATTCTTAAAATCCCAAATGTTTTCAAACTCCCGAGATCCTAAAATATTTTGTATGAGATACATGGTTCTATCCCTACTTTTTATAAATCAAACTGTTTTGATTAAGTGAATTATCTCGGGAAATATATTCAAGATTATTATATTCTTGAAGCACGTTGTGTATGGCTTGTACTTCTGTTTTATACTTGTACTAGCAAAACAGTGGAGTTTTGCTAACCCCCGAGTATTCGGGGGGTGGATGTCTGTATTGCGTCCAGGTACTTGCAGGTGCCACAGGATCGGTACGAAGGGTGATGGAAGACGACGATACTAATCACATAAAGACCAATCGTAGAGTATGTTGGATAGTGTTGCTGGTTATTTCTCCGATGTATTGTTACCCCGAATTATGGGAGCTTTATTGTATTCCAGCCCCTGCGCAGGTATGAGTTTTGAGAAAGAATCCTGTATGTAATGTTATGTGTGTTGTGACAAAAGACCAAATCGATCTAATGGTCCTTTACGTAGCCATGTCGGCATGTGAAGTGATGCATTGTTTTGTTTCTAGCCTGGTAGATCCTCGCAGAGAGGGTCTACGACGCTGTAATATTCTCGAGTGGTTTGGGAGTGTTACAGAATATGGTATCGGAGCTTAGGTTGAGGAAACCTAGGCTGTCGGGTTGAGTTGTGTGTTGTCGGGTCTTGTTTTGTCTTGTCTTGTCAGATTTTGTTTGACTGAGTAGTGTCACGACGCGTCATCTGAGTTGTCGGTCGTGATTAGTATCGAGGCGCAACCATCATCTTCGTGCGATCTGTAGATGTAAGTCTCCCTACCTTGTTGTGTCTCGTGTTATACGAGTTTATGTGTTTCTGTGTTATTATGTGGAGTTTAATTGTGCCTCGTGAATACTTACTCCACTCGTATTGTGCTGGGATAAAGAGTAGTACCGGTATGTATGTACGTATATATATACATCTTTGTGTAAAATCATTTTTACAGGAGCGATGTTTTGGATTGGTTATTCAATAAAAGTTTATCAATGTGGTACTTTAAACTTCAAATGTTTTGGGGAAGTCACGTAAACTCTATTTAAAAACATCCTTCGAGGAGGAAAAATGATTTGATTTTTGTATTATGACCTCGAGACCAAAGATTTTGGGAATTCAACTACATATATTTTTGTTCATCTTGCATTGAAAATTTTCAAAATTTGATTTTTAAATGTTCAAATGAGATCTTTCAAAAGTTTACTTGAGACGTGACTTTCACCTTCGACTTTTCGGTTTCATGAATTTCGGTTAAAAGTTATGTAGTGCGGATGAAAATTGTTGGCGTTTGAATTCGTATGTTGCTGTTTATTTTTAACCTTTGACTTTTGGTATCATTTAGTATATGCTCATGAATGTGTTGCTGGATTAGAATGGCTAGCGCGCACTAACGTGGCATGGCTAGCACACGCTAAGTCTCTGTTAAAGCATACACTAATTGGTCTGAGCAGAAGCTCAGAAACTACATTCTGGCCGTAAGTCTAACTTTTGCGATTGTTAGGCTGACCGTTTGAGACCGTACTCTATGTGTGTTGTTCAGGAATAACAATTGTTGTGTGTGGTTATGTGTAATTTGAACTGTGTTCTTGTCTGCTGCGTGTGTAAAGTTCAAAATGACTTTTTGGTACTTTTACCAAGTAGTGTGTGTTTTAAAATGACCTTTCGGGTTCGTAAATTTGAGTTATTTTGTTGACCCTTTTTCCTAACTCTTTTGTCGGGTGACTTAACGTGTATTTTGAAACTATTGAGTTTTCGCGTCTTCGCCTTGTAATTTCAAATGGTATTTTATGACGGTATTTGGTATTTGGAAAATGACTTTTGGTGAGTATTTGGAAAGTATTACCGTCATCGTCCTTTTTGGTATTTTGGAACGTTTTTGAAAATGGTTTTCAACTTGGTGAGTTCCGGCGCGGAACCCGTACAGAAAATGATTTTGATATAATGAATGATTTTAATTTCATTGCATTTATAAATCGCATAACAACGACATTATAAATGAAGATTTTTGGGATAATAGTTTGTATATTGTGCTCTAGCTGGAATTAAATTGTAATATGTATATGATTTAATGATGTTGGATTAAAGACAGAGATGTGAATATCTTGCTATGGGTTATGATCTTTCGTTGCCATAGGTTGTTGTTTGTTAGTATGCCGAGGGGTAGAGGTCGTGGTCGTAACCGTGGTGCTGATGGCCACGTGGACTAGATGCGGAATCGAGAGAATGTCGCTAGGAATGATTTTAGTTTGGGAGTTGCTACTATATTGCAACAAGTAGCAACTCAAATGACTCAGTTGACCCAGGTGGTTCAAGGTAGCATTGACGCGAGTCAGAATGTCGGTGTAAATCAATAGCTTCGCGAGGTAGTTTGTATGAATCCCCCTCGATTCGCTGGTGCTGCAGATGCATTGGGCTGGAATGGTTGGATTTTCCAGTTGGGAAAGATTTTCGAGGCTGTCGGATGTCCTGAAGAGCGGAAGGTACCTATCGCTCAGTACCTTCTCGACAAAGATGCCGCTAATTGGTGGGAAGCTGTTAAACCTCGTGATTGTGATGTCACGTGGGCGGAGTTCCAAGCATTTATGGAAGCTGAGTTCTGTCCGAAACTGATTAGAGAGCAGAGGATTCGCGAATTCTACTTGGCAGAACCGCAAGATATATAGGTGTCGCAGGCTATCATCGATTATAGCAAACAACTCAGTTATGTGTGAGATCGGTGAGAACCGAGGAAGAGAGGATCCTTCACTTTGACAGACGGATGAAGCCGGATATTCGCGTGTATATGTCGGGATTCAATTGCACTTCATTGAGGGACTATCAAGATCGAGCACTAGCCCGTGAATTAGCTTCGTTATCGTCGGAGCGTGTGCCCGAGTCGAAGAAGTAGAGGAAGTCCGACGACTGTGTGGACAGTACAGGAGTCGGTGTTTTTAATTTGCAACGTAGTAATCTCTCCGCTGTGAAGCTCCATCGCTCGATGCGTGGAACTGAGAGTTCCAAGTCTTCTGTTGTGACTCCTGGTAAATCCAGGAGATGTTTTAACTGTAATGTGGTGGGACATGTTCGTGCACATTGTCTTTCTCCTCCAGTAACGTGTTACAGGTGCGGACTCGAGGGACACCGGGTTCAGTTTTGCGAGATGGTAATCGAGCCTTCCGAGGTACGGACTTGAGCATTGATAATAGGATCGACTCCGAGTAGTTCCTGAGGGGCGTGGTCTACCAGTTGTATGTTGAGTTATTTCCCTTGCTCTGTTGTTTCGAATTTCGGAGATTAACTTCTTTTATTTGAAGTGAATCGGATTTTGAGCTCTGTACTTTCGACTCTGTCGACTCATTTATGTTCATTGACATTTTCTGAACTTGTCCTTTCTTGTGCTTTTGTTGATTGAACGAGTTGTGGTATTGTTTCAGAATAACCCGTTTGTCGTTGTGACTTTCCAATTGAAAGGCGATCGCAGTTTCGGGCCGCGTGCCGCTACCCGTGGTCTCTTGGCCAAATCAGGAGCTCTGCGACCAGGAAAGACTTAGACAACTGGAGGGAGAGGTTCCATGTCCCTTATGATGTTAGCCTCTATGCGCCCGCCGAGAACGAGCGTGCCAACCAACCCCCTGAGGGCATAGTCGCCGTTAACGAGGCCAGGTTGCAGTTTCCACTACCGTTCGCCATTTCTTACTTGCTGACCACTTGGAATGTGGCGCTGCTCCAACTGACGCCGAACGCATGGCTGCAGATCGTTTGTACCTTCACTCTATTTGGCGGTCACCGGTTGTTCCGTCTTCTTTCCGCGCTGGAGATGAACTATCTCTTTAAGTTGACGGCTCAGAAGGGTTCCGTTGGCGGCTACCACATTCAGGGTCGCTTGGGCCAGGTAATTTTGGCGTACCGAACAAGGTCCGGGGCAACCTGACGAAGTGGTTTTGGGTCGGCAGTGCGTGGAAATCGATCGCGAGTGACAATCCCACCGATGAGTTGGATATCCCCACCGGATTCCGAGAGAGGAATCCGAGTAAGGGTTTTGACTCTCCCTTTGTTCGAATATATCCTGAACTGATCTAATTTGGCTTTCTTTTTGCACGTACCATTGTTCCGGCAGTAGGCGATCTACCTTTTGATTTGGTGATCGTCTTGGAGCGAATACATAGTCTTCCGGACAGTTATATCGACGCTCGCCGGATCAACAACGAAGCTCACAGGTTAGCCGCTGGGTTATTTCGTTTTCCCTGCCACTTAAGGGTCCCAGGTACAAATTTTTACGATCGTCTTTTGCTTGACGATCGACTTGATTGATGATGATGACTAACTTATGTCGATCACTTTCTTTGCAGAAATCCGCTTCCCCCGCTACTCTGAGCCACCGAGAGAAGTTACCATGTCGAACCAAGGTATCATGAGCTGTCTCCGACAAGGGAAGAAGATGAGCCGTGCCCCAGTGGCGCCAATCCATCCTATTCCGGAGGCGAGACCTCTCCTGGAGCCGGTCGCCGATGAGCAAGGGTTGCGGGAGGAGGAAGGACTCCGGCTCAACCGCAAAAGGCGGAGGGTGGTGGAGCCCTCGACCTCCACTGCTGCCGATGCGCCTACCGTGGTGTCGCCGGTCGCCGCGCCTCCACTTTCGACGATTCCAATGATGGAGGGGTCCACGCCCTCATCGGCTTTTCTGCAGGCCATGGCGACCGCCGATGCCGAGATCCTGCGCGGGAGGCCGTTCTTCGGCTGCGACCCAGAGAAGGTCGAAAGGTAAGCTCGGTTGATTTGCTGGGTTATGATATTTCCCTGCTGGAAATATACCAACACTTTTGTCCTTGGTGCAGGGACCGTCTCGCCGATCCGAACTGCTCGCCGATGGTGCTGGATTTCCTCGCGAGCAAATCTCCTCGCGAGGCATGCAATGTCCCTTCTTACGTTGCTTGGGCCGCCGCCTCCCTACCGAAGGCCTGGACAACCGAACTGGATGCGATCGCACGTCGGCGGTCTACTAATGTGATGCAGGTGACCTTTGCTCTGGCCCTTCAGACGGTGACGATGGCTGCTCAGGCCGTGAGGAACTATAAGGGGTGGCCCTCCACTGCTCGTCTCCATGCGGACCTCGAGGCTGCCCGGAAATAAAACGCCGAGTTTGCCGACAGGATTGTGGCAATGGAGAACGATTCCGTGGAGGCAGCCAAGCAGGCGAGGCAGGATCTTGATCGAGCCCGGGCGGCGACCGACCGGATGCGGGACCAGATGACGGAAGCCCGTAGGTCGCACGCGGCCGCGCAGAAGGAAGCCGATCAGCTGAAGGTGACCATCGCCCTGCTGACCAGCGAGCTGGCGTCATCAAAAGAAGCGGTGTCTGCCAAGGTATCCGAGCTCCACGGCGCACACCAGACGGTTGCGGAGCTGAGGGAAAAGGCTTGAGGCGACCGAGGCCGATCCCTTCCTTAACGTGGAGTACGTCAGTGAGTTTGCCTACTATATGGCATATGCTGACGCAATTCGCGTTGCTAAGAAGGGAGGGCTCGAGGTCAGCCCTATGGCTGATAACTTCAAAGCCTATGCACTAGAGCACCCTTTGCAGCCCGCCTTCTTCATGCCGATCCTGGACCTCTCGGATCTCGGCGTCGACTTGAGCTGGTACCCGTCTCCCGATAATATCGTTCACCCAGCTGCCCCGGAGGATGGGGGTAGTTCCTAACGCCGGCGAGGGAGCGCACGCCAATTCAGCGACCGGTGGCGAAGGTCGGGCTCATCCAGCGGCCGATGGCGAAGGCCAGGCAGGGGCAGCCTGAGTTTGTCCGCTTTCATTTCTGTTTTTGCTTGTAATTAGATAGGCTCCTCCTTTTTGTAATCTGTCCTTGGGTGATTTGTAATTGTATTTCTAATGAAATGAAGTTTCTTTATCTAATTCCTTGTTTGTACGACCGACTGTCTGAATCTTTTGCATAATCTTATATAAGTGTTTGAGGGGCGATCGTCGTGTATGCAGCTCCAAATGAATTGATAATACAATTGATAAACTCACGTCGTGCATGCAGATCCAAGTGAATTGATAAACTCATACTGGTTAACTTTTTAGACAAAGTCGATCGTCATATGCGTATTTGAACAAATCCGATCGTATGTATAGGTATGGGCCCGCTTTGCCCCTTGTTTTTGTTTACTTGGTGAAAGTAAGGGAACGAAAATAAATCGTTTAGCGGGCGTTCTTCGATTTTGCAGATTCCGCGAGGAAGTCCGACCATCCCGGCCTAGAGGAACTATGCACAGTCATGGAGTTCGATGGAACCGACCTCCGCAACCATGTCTTGTGCGCGAGCGACATTCCGTCTGATGGCCAACTTCTCGCGACTCACTTAATTGTGAGGGTCCTCCGTAGGCTACATTTTGCCTTGCGATGTAGCGATGGGGCGGACAATCTCTGCCTGGACGTGTCATTGCACGGGGCGCCGTCGGATTAATTGACTTCGCAACCGTGGCTTGTTAGCACTTTTCTGCCTGGGGCCGATATGTTAGATGGCGGACCTTTGAGGGCATACGTTGTGATGGGCGGAGAAACGCATCGCATTGTACGGGTCCACCACGTTAGATGATAGACCTTGAGGGCGGGCGAGTGTGTCCACAGATCTGTTTTTGAGGGTCCTTCGGCTACGCCCGCCTCGTATTTAAACGAAGGGCGAGCGATCTCTGCCCGAAGGAACCTTGCATGGCCGCAGAGATTGGTTCCATCGATCTCCACAACCATGTTGGCACTTTTCTACCTTGGATCGTCATGTTAGATGGCGACCTTCGATGGTATACGTTGTGCTAGGGGAGGCGAGACACCCGGCGCTGGTCTGGGCCGTTTGCTGCGCCGTATCCGGCAGGGGTATAAATATGGCAGAGCAGTCGGGTTTTTCTTCATTTTTCTCACTCGTTTCATCCTCTTCCACGGCTGGAGATTTGATGATCATGGAGGGATGTTGTTATGGGTTAAATACATGAAGTTTTGGAGTTCATAACATCGATTAATCCTTCCATAACTTGCTCCGATCGACCGAATCAAGGCAAGTTTTCTTAAAATCTAGTTTTGGGGATTTTGTTCGATTTGTCCGTTTAATCCGAAATATCTTAGATTATTGATGGTTTATTGATTATTTAGATGTATTATATCGAATTCCTTGTTATTCCATGGTTGGATCGTATCGATTCGCTGTTTTGGTCGAGTTCTTAGTCGACGCCTTGAAGGTATCCGACAAAAGGTTTTAGAGGGGGGATTGGGCGTTGTATGATTATTATCCATCGTACGATTGTTGATTTATCATTGGTATGACTTAGGAACGAAATTCTTGTGAAGAACTCGAGTCGGAACCCATCCGTTCGTTGTCTTCTTCGGGGTCCGAGCTTCCCGGTCGAACCGTGTTCTTCGGTGTATTCGGTAGCGGTTATTAAGGCAAGTATTTTACTATACGAATTGTGTCTTGTGAATAGGGACATCGTATTATGGTTGTGATGCATTGGTTTACTTCCGTGTATATGCTTCGTATGAATTGATTATTACGAACAATTGATTGTAACGATAATACCTTCACTTAGTTAACATCGTGGAATTGTGTTGGATGTGCAAATCATCTAAGTTTGTGCCGGGCGTGGTTGGTCATTGTTGAGTTGTTGTGATGATCATGATATTTGTGTTGTTTTGGTTACATACTTGATTGTACATTTCGGTGTAATGTGGAATGGCTTGACATTTGATGATTATGAGCTGTGTCGTATCGATGTGTGTGTGTGTTCCAGGTAGGGTATGACGAGGCCTCTGGAGTTCGGTACATGATGTGTACGAACCAGGTGTGTGTTCCAGGTAGGGTCTGACGAGGCCTCTGTAGTTCGGTACATGATGTGTACGAACAAGGTGTGTGTTCTAGGTAGGGTCTGACGAGGCCTCTGGAGTTCGGTACATGATGTGTACGGACAAGGTGTGTGATCCAGGTAGGGTCTGACGAGACCTCTGGAGTTCGGTACATGATGTGTACGAACAATGTTTGTGGCCGGGTAGGGTCCGTTGAGGCCTCCGGAGTTCGGTACATGATGTGTACGAACAGTGTGTGTGGTCTGGGTAAGGTCCGTCGAGGCCTCCGGAGTTCGGTACATGATGTGTACGAACAATGATCGTGTAGCAGTGATTCTTTGGGTAACATTTTGAATATGGGTCTCGGACTCATAATGATATATTATCTAGTGTGCTTTGAAATGAGAATCGGGCTAAGGCCCTAATGTTTACGAAAAGGTTTGTAAATAGGGACTCGAGGTCCAAAAGTATTTCTGCTTTAAAAATCCCCGAGATGATGTATTTCTTTTTAAATATCTCTTACTTGAGTTCGAAATTCTAAAATTTCTCGGGAACAGTTTGATAATTGTTTTCCGTATTAAATTCGTAGTTTCTATTTACTTGTTGCATTTCGTATCGTTTTATACTTGCACTAGTAAAACAGTGGAGTTTTACTAACCCCCGAGTAATCGGGGGGTGGATGTCTGTTCTGTGTCCAGGTACATGCAGGTTCGGGGGAGCAGTCACAGGATTGGCACAAGGGGATGACGAGCTGCGATACTAATCAAGAGTTCGAGAGTTGGTAGAATTTGGTTGTATTGCTAGAGTTGATTCAGTCTTCCGCTGTATTGTGTTTCGACCCCTGTGTGGGTGTTGTGCGGCGATTAAAACGCCTCGATAGGCGATCGGTATCACGATCAGAAAAGCTAACCACAGAAGACATACTGTGGGAAAACGCCCAGTGATCGGCACAATACGGCGACCGTATTTTGGTACCCAGCGATCGTCTTTTGATATCTGGCAATCGTCTTTAATGAGCGAACCAAAGGCGATCGAATCATGCCACGTGTGGATCCAACATCCGTCAAAGTCGTCGAAGACCGAATCTTGGACGGTGGCCCATGTGCGGGTCTTCAAAGGGCGCCGACAGATAGGACCTTTGACCCCAGCCTGTCACCTACCACACCTACCGACAAGGCCGCCGAAAGGTACAAAGTGGGTCCTCCCCGGACAGCTACCCAGGACGCGTGCTGGCTTCCCATTGGCTCGCACAGCTGGCCACCAGCAGCGGCCCCAGACTTTAAGGGAACAACCCCACGTGATGGGACGATCGGCCATCTTATTATAATATAGAAAACGGCGGTCGCCCGCGATCGCCTGAGGGGTCCCAACTACCTTATCCCCTATAAATAGAGAACTCACTGCAGTGGCCAAAGGAGAGGATTTTTACTGTGAATTCAGTGCAAAATACACACAAAAATAGAATCAAAGACTCTTCTGGCAACCACTTATACATTCATAGTGATATTCATACACATTTATCATATATCCCAAGAAAGAACTCACAAATTTACCTATCTGGTTCTTCCGATAATCTACGTGCTCTACAGCCTAGATAACTAGAAGTCTTTACACTCCTTGTAATAGATTCTAACATTAATATTTGTACTCGACAGTATATTTATTAATAACATCTCGCGAGAGCATTCAAGCCCGGGATTAACAACCCCGACAAATCTTGTGTTATCTATTTTCTCACGGAAGTGTTCTCGCATTTGTTTGTTACTCGATCATTCCAGCAATACTATCTCCGGATAATATTTTGGGTAACAACAATTGGCGCTAGAAGAAGGGGATCTAAACCTTCATTTTTATTCCTACCGTCTCGAAGAACACTCACTGTTCTCCAGATATATACTTGAAGAAACACTCACTGTTCTTCAATAGAAAAGCCTTCAGAAAAATAACATCTGCAACGACCTCCAAGAGAGCCACCCTAAGATCCGCCAGAAATCTCTTTCCGGCCCGGACCGAATCCCAGCCCACGGCGGAAGGCGACCGTGGCGACGCTAGGCTCTCACTCCCGCCCCCGAGGGACGGTTCTAGCCTCTCACTCGATCAGTTCCAGACCACGAAACAGATTAAGGAGGCTATAGCCATCCTCATGGAGCGACAGAAGGCCTACGACTCGCCCACCATCACTCCATCGGCCATCCGCCGGGCAGGCAAGCGGAAGCTTAAGGGGATCTATGTTGAGAAATCGACAGAAAGCCCCGAGCCGCAGGAGAAGGCTCTCGTGAGGCGGGACAATTCCGTCTTCAGTCGCCTAGGTAGCGATCCCTCATGGCGACCCGGGCACTCAGGCCCCAGCCGGGAGACATCTGAATCCGAATCCTTTACTAGGAGTTCGGCATATCCGACTCCCAAGAGACAAGTCGGTCAGCGAGCCCCTGCTCACCCAAGGAAGGAACCCACTGGCAGGGAGCTCGTCATTCACCACGGGGCTAGGGGATCAGTACACGATCGCCTTGGTTCGCGCTCTGAGAGCCAATCGGCGGCGATCGGGCGGCAGCGATGGCCGCCATGCAACGCCAGCTCGACGAGATGAAGGCGCTCCTGGAAATTAGGGCAGGCGCCAGGAGATCGATCATTGGATCAAGCGAACCACTCACGACACAGATCGAGCTCGCCCCAGTCCAACCAACGATCAATCCCCCACAAACACCTCTATATGAGGGGTGATCAGATCCGAAAACCCACTTGAGAAAATTCCGGATCTACATGACCGGATGCGGAGCATCAGATGCGACCAAGTGTCGAATGTTCCCATTAACACTGGGCGACCTCGCCCACAGGTGGTACATCTCACTACCACCTCGCTCAATCAACTGCTTTGAGAAGCTGGCGAAAGACTTCACGTCGTACTTCGCCGCCAAAGTCGCTCGCCCTGAAGGCCCCCACCGCATGATGAAAATCAGGCAGGGGAAGGACGAGTCAGATGAAGATTACATCGACCGGGTAGACGAGATAGTCCTCACCGGCGAGCCCATCAGCGACGAGCTCGCTCTCCACTCAGTCCTGAGCGGGTTCCACGGACACTCGCCCATGTTCAGGCACCTCACAAAGGATATCCCGCCGACCTACTCGGTCTTCCGCATCAGAGTCGCCGACTTCTTGGCCAGGCAGAGGATGCTCTCCCTCCGCTTAGACGAGGGACTGTCCGAAGAAGGAAAGGCGCCATCCCATGTCCAGAAGAAGGCGGTCGCCAAGCCCAGAAAGGCGGTCGCCAAGCCGCCTGGCGAGTTCAAAGCCTTCGAGGATGTAGAGGTCCACCTTCTCCACAACCTCAACTTATCTCCGGCCCACATCTTCAACGCAATCAAGGGTCGCGAGTGGCTTTCCAAACCAAAGCCGATAAGGGACCACGGTCATCTAAACCGTAGCAAATTCTGCGCCTACCATAAGAGTCCCGGCCACAACACCAGCCAATGCCACGACCTCCTCAGACAGCTCTGGCGACTGTTTGAGGAAGGCAAACTGGACAACTTGGTCACCAAGCCAGAACCTAGGACGGAGAGAGCCGGAGGGCGCGAGCGCCGACCAAACGAAAGAACTCCTCCCAATCCGGTCGCCAGAATCGAGCACGAGCCGGAGTACTCTGATGAGTCGATCCCTCCGATCAACCCTGGCGGTCGGATCAACATGCTTCAAGCAGGAGATGGAAACCTCGGGGGCCTTTCCCCGGTTTCCACCATGTCAAACAGGAAGCGAAAGTCCGAGCTGAGGGCGTTCGCCGGGGTCCACACCGTGGTACCTCCGGAGCCGACCATCTCTAAAGACGCACCCATCACCTTCTCCAACAAGGACAGGGAGGGAGTGCAATGCCCCAAAGAGTATGCACTGATGATCTCTGCCTATATCCTTGGGAAGATGGTCGATCGCGTGCTGGTCGACAATGGGAGTTTCTGCAACATCATATTCAAATCCGCCCTAGACCAACTCGGCAACTTAATCAAATTCATCAAGCCATTCGACACCGTGCTCCAAGGGTTCAGCGACAACACAGTCCGAGCCTACGGAAGGATCAAGCTCTCCGTCGAGCTAATATGCTTTTATGATCCCAAGGTTAGGATTACTAGGAACCTAAGTATTATAATCATAGATAGGCCCAGCATCTATAATGGGTTCCTAGGTCGCCCTTTTTTAGAAACCTTTGAGGCGGTCGCCTCATCTTTCTTTTACTGTATCAAATTCCCCACTGCCGATGGGACGGTCGGTACTGTAAAAGGAGATCAGCTAATGGCAAAAAGATGTTTGAATTATTCCTATGTCGTTACTGCTTTCAATACTTCCCATGCTATATGTAACATTGAAGCGATCGACGATCAACCCATGGAGATCGACGAGCCGAGCGCATCACACCAACCCGACTCAGGGGACGCCTTCTCGGTTCGGTTAACGGACGACATCGAGCCAAGGATCGGTTTCAAGCCAAGTCTCGACATCGATCCAAGAATCGAGTCCGAAAATCGTTCCAAACGAGAAGCGACCATCCCCGTCGAAGAGTTGGAGAGTATAACGATAGATCCGGCTCACCCAGAACGGGAAGTACAAATCGGCGCGAGCATCGACCGCGAACTAAAAGGGGATCTGATCAATTTGATACGTAAGAACATCGGAGTCTTTGCCTGGTCGCATCAAGATATGGTCGGCATAAGTCCTGAGCACGCTTGCCACTATCTAAAGATCGACCCGGCAATGAAGCCTGTTCACCAAAAACGTAGGAAATTCGGTCCCGAAAAATACGCGGCGCTCGACGTAGAAGTCCAAAAATTACTCAACAACAAATTAATCGGGGTAGCTACAGACGAACCACAATGGGTCGCCAACGCGGTACTCGTCAAGAAGCCAACTGGTTCCTGGAGGTTATGCATCGACTTCACCGACCTCAACGCGGCATGTCCAAAAGATCACTTTCCGATGCCTCATATTGATCACTTGGTCGATAGCACAGCAGGTTGCGAAATGATGTCGTTTATGGATGCCTTCGCCGGATATCATCAAATCCCAATGGCGGAGAAAGACATAAAACACACATCTTTCCACACGGAAAAAGACATATACTTTTGGGTCCGAATGCCGTTCGGCTTGAAAAACGCAGGGGCAACCTACCAGCGACTAGTCAACAGAATGTTCGCTAATCAGATCGGCAAGACCATGGAGGTCTACATTGACGACATCGTGGTCAAAAGCCTCAAGAAAGAGGATCACCTCAATGATCTCTCCGAGACGTTCGCCATCCTCGAAAAATTCAACATGAAGCTAAACCCCAAGAAATGCAACTTCAGGGTAAGCTCCGAGAAATTCCTGGGGCACATTGTGAGCCAAAGGGGGATAGAGGTGAACCCCACCAAGATACAGGCGATCCATGACAGGCAGGAGCCGCGAAACATCAAGCAGGTACAACGCCTCACAGGTTGTCTAGCCGCCCTCAACCGTTTCATATCTCGACTCGGCGATAAAAGCAAGCCTTTCTTCGCGACCATCAAGAACAAGAAGTTCGCATGGACGAAGGAAAGTCAGATAGCGTTCGCCAAAATAAAGGAATATCTATCTAACCCCCAGATCCTGGCAAAGCCGATCCCCGGTGAGAAACTATTCCTTTACCTGGCTGCCTCGGAGGTCGCACTAAGTGCTGTTCTGGTGCGAGCGGAGGGACAAGCCCACTTGCCGATCTACTATGTTAGTCAAGCGCTCCATGACGCTGAAACACGTTATACACCATTAGAGAAGATCGCCTACGCCTTTGTCATGAGTGTTCGTAAGCTAAGGGCTTATGTCTTCGAACATCAAGTGGAAGTCCTGACAACTCTACCTCTAAGGCAAGTTCTACATCGACCGGACACCAACGGGCGACTCCTCAAGTGGTCGCTGGAGATCGCCCAATACGGTATCACATACGCCCCTCGCACGGCGATCAAAGGCCAAGCTCTGGCGGACTTCGTGGTGGAATTAACTTTCCCTCACAGTACGACCCAGACCGGACGACCCGCCTGGAAGTTATATGTGGATGGCTCGGCGACCAATTCACGAGCAGGGGCAGGGATTGTCCTCATCAGTCCCGACGGACAAAGTTTCACTAACGCTGTGCATTTCAATTTTCGAGCAACCAACAATGAAGCCGAATACGAAGCATTGGTAGGCGGGCTCGATCTAGCCCTCGCCCTAGATGTTCGTCGCCTCCATATCTTCATGGACTCCCTTTTGGTCGTGAACTAAGTCAAGGGAGAATATGAGGCGCGCGGCGAACAGATGGTCAAATACCAAGAGCTGGTCGCCGAAATGTGCACGAAATTTGAAGAAGTGCTAATCGAACAAATCCCGAGAGAGCACAACTCCCAGGCCGACGCCCTTTCCAAACTAGCATCATCGGATGGGGCAGCCGACTTATCCAATATCCAAATCACAAAGTCAGCAAGGCCGGCGATCGACAGAAGCCTGGTTACCACGGTTGTCGTTGCCAAGGAGAATTGGATGACTCCATTCATCAAATACTTAAAGGACAAAACGGTCCCTGACGACCGTATTAAAGCTCGCCAACTCCAACTCCGTGTGACCAGATATACCCTATTGGACGACCAGCTTTACAAGCGAGCCTTCAGCCTTCCCCTCCTCAAGTGTATTACACCGGAGGAAGGTCAACTCGTTTTAGCCGAAATCCATGATGGGATTTACGGAAACCATGCGGGCGGGCGAGCTCTCATCCATAAGACAACTAGGCAAGGTTTTTTCTGGCCATCACTTCAGAAGGATGCGATCGCCTATGCCAGATCGTGTCATAGGTGTCAGATAATGGGCCCCAACATCAAACTATCCCCCGAACAGCTCACCTCCATGTATAGCCCTTGGCCATTTGCACAATGGGGCATCGACCTTATAGGTCCCTTGCCAAAGGCTCTAGAGGGCTGTAAGTTCGCCATCGTAGGGGTCGACTATTTCACCAAATGGGCTGAGGCCGAACCGCTCAACAAGACCGGCCAAGAACAAGTGATCAAGTTTATCTGGAGAAACATCGTATGCCGATTCGGTCTGCCCCAGGCCATCATCTCCGACAACAGAAAGCATTTCTACGGCTTAGAAGTCATGCAATTCTGTGAGAAATGGGGAATCAAAAGATTGTTTTCAGCACCCTATCACTCTTAGACGAACAGACACGTAGAGGCTGTGAACAAGATCCTCAAACACACAACTAAAGCGCGACTCGAATCCAGGCAAGGGAGATGGGCGAGCGAGCTTCCAGACATTTTGTGGTCTTATCGAACGATGACCCGTAATTCAACCGGCGAAACCCCATTCGCCCTCGCCTTCGGAACAGAAGCGGTGATTCCTTCGGAGATCGCCGTCCTCAGCCATCGAACCGAACAGGAGATGACGACCGACAACGATGTGGCCCGACGAATCGACCTAGACATGCTCGAAGAACGACGGCTGACCTCAGAAATGAAGAACACAATCCACAAAAGGAGAGCCGAGAAGTTCTTCAATTCAAAGGTCAAAGAAAGAAGGTTTCAAGTGGGCGACCTCGTCCTCAAGAAGATCCAAACCCACACAGGCGTTTTTGGTCCGAACTGGGAAGGACCTTTCAGGATATCTAAATGGCTAACTAAGGGAGCCTACGAACTTGAACATCCTGACGGTACCCCGGATCAATATCCCTGGAACGCCGTGCATCTGAAAAAATACTACTAGTGAAAATTATGTATTCAATTTCGACTGCCCAATGTACAAGGAATATAATGAGATTTTTTCCTACCCCATCTATTCTGGCGATCGCCCCACCAGGCATATCGCATACCGCCGACGATCGTTGATCATGACGATCCGAGGTAGAATCAATGCAGCCATGGTCCTGGAGGTCGATGGAACCGACAGCTTCGCCCATGCAAGGTTCCTTCGGGCTGAGACTGCCCGCCCTTCGTTTAAATACGAGGCCGGCGTAGCCAAAGGACCCTCCAAAATGATCAGGGGACACGTTCGCACGTCCTCAAATTACGTCATCTAACATGATGTACTCGGACAAGGCGACGCGTCCTACCCCGTCATAACGTATACCGTCGAGGGTCGTCATCTAACGTGCCGACCCGAGGTAGAAAGGTGCTTACAAAGCCGCGGACGCGGAGTCGAATGAACCGACGACGCCCCGTGCAAGGACTCCTCCAGACCAAGATCGCCTACCTTTCGTTCAAATACAAGGCAGGCGCAGCCTAACGGAGGACCCTCACAATAAAGTGAGTCGCGGGATAGGCAATGTCCCTCGCATACAAAGACACGGTTGTGGAGATCAGTCCATCGAACTCCGCGACCGTGCACGATCCCTCAGAGTCGGCAAAACTGAAGATAGCTCGCCTAACAAACTTGTTTTTGTACCCTTACTTACGATAAGTAAACAAAAACAAGGAATCAGTGAATAGGGGAGCTAATCCTAAATGCGGTCGGGCAGAAGGAGCCGTACAAGATCGGCTTCGTTCAAACACAAGCCGGACAATCAATATTGTTCGACAAAATTTACAAGTAAGAATCTCGATTCAAAACATACTAATACATTCAACGTTCAAACAAACAGTCGGATGAACAAGACATCGGATGCAATTATACACATACTTGTTAAAATTCACATGCAAACATTCAAGGGCGATCGTACGTAAAAAGACAGTATGAAAAGAGAAATATTTTTCATATCAAAGATGTCGTACATTATGAGGCCCGAAGGCATTACAAAAGGAAAGCAGAAAAGTACAAGTTACAAAAGAAAACAAAAATATCTCTCAAGGCCCCGCCGGTTGGTCATCGCCCTCAGGTTGCAGATCGGCTTGGGCCCTCCCATCGGCCTCAGGATGAATGAGTTTGTCAGTATACCAACTCAAGTCGATCCCAAAGTCGACAAGGTCAAGAATCGGCAAAGAGAATTTCGGGTGCAGAGGGTGCTCGAGCGTATAGGATTTGAAGCTCTCCATCAAGGGTCCGATCTCGATCCCTACCTTCTTGGAGGCTCTGACAGCATCAGCGTAGGCCAGATAATAGGCGAACTCACCGACGAGTGCCAAATTGAGATAGGGATCGGTATTGATCGCCTTCAGCTGCCCCTTCAACTCGACGGTCGTCTTCTCAGCCCCCGCCAGCTCGACCACCTTGGCGGCGTTCTCCCCCTTGGCCTTCTCCAGCTCCTTCTTCGCCGCCTCCAGCTCACTGCTGAGCCGATCCACCGTCGCCTTCAGCCCGGCCACCTCCTCCTGCGAAGCCACATGCTTCCGGCGGGTTTCCTTCTCCTGATCACAGAACCGGTCGGCAGCCTCCTTGGAGCGGCTCAGCTCCTGCTTCAGTCGGTCAACGTCCTGTTTAGCCTTTTTGGCCGTCTCCACATACTCCTTCTCCATAGATTGGATCCGGTTGGCAAACTCAATCTTTTTATTCCGGGCGGCCTCGAGGTCGCTATGGAGACGAGCAGTGGAGGGTCACCCCTCAAAATCCCAAGCAGCTTGGACGACCATCGTCGCCGTCTGGAGAGCCAGGGCAATGGTCGCCTGCATGGTATCTCCAAATCGCCGACGAGCGATCGCATCAAGATCGGTCGTCCAAGCCTTGGGCAGAGAAGTGATAGCCTGCTGGACGTAAGTAGGGACGTCGAGGGACTTTTGTGGAGCCTTAATCGACAAGAAGTCCAGCACCATAGGAGCGACGTCCGGGTCAGCAAGACGGACCCTGCAGCACAAACCAAAAATGACAAGGGAGTTAGTCTATATCTCACTCAAAATGCCTAACTCGGAAATTTCGATCCTTTCTTACCTGTTGACCAGCTCGGGATCGCGGCCAAAATAAGGCTTGCCCCGAGAGGTTTCCGCCTCAGCGATCGCCACCTTCTTCGTGGGGCCGCCCGATGACCGGGAGCGGGACGCCAAGGGCCTAGGGCCTGATCCCTCCTTCATCGGGATGGCAGATATAGGAGCCGCAGCAACCGGAGGCTCAAGAATGGACACATGCGCCTCAGTAATCGGCAGGGACTCCTCCGGCCTCCGCGTCTTGCGGCGCTGAAGTTGTTCCTCTTCCTGAACTACCGGCTCGGCGATCGGCACCTCAGCAGGTTTCATCACCGGAGCAGGGCGAGGCGTCGTCGCAGGAATGCGACCAGTCTTCTTACCCAGGTGAAGGCGACCGATGAGTCCTGGGTTAGAGATGGCAATCTCTGGTGGTGGCTCGGCAAGTCGGGGAAAATGAACCTCTGTTAAAGAAGAAGTACAAACAAGTTAGATAGCAACTTAAACGTTGCGATCTCCTGGAGACGATCGACAAGCAAGAAAGCACCACTTAAGTTCGTACCCTGAACTCTCAAGTGACGAGGGAAGCGAAACAGTCGAGCCCCCAACCGATGAAGTTCGTTACCAAGCGAACGAACGTCAATGAAGGAATCCGGCAAGGCACGAATCCGCTCCCAAAAGATCAAGAAATTGAAAGGGAGATCGCCGATCGCGGGGACAAGAGGTCCTGCAAAAAGAAAACGAAATTAGATCAGTCCAAGACAAGCTCAATCAAGGGGAGAGTTAAAATCCTTACTCGGATTCCTCTCCCGAAAAGTGGTGGGGATTTCCAACTCCTCATTCGGCCTGTCACTCGATGCCGATCGCCACGCTCCGCCGACCCAGCACCACTTCGCCAGGTTGCCTCGGGACTTGTTCGGCACACCGAGGACCACTCTCCCCATTCGGCCTTGGATATGATTGCCGCCGATCGACCCTTTCTGCGCGCGCTTAAACAGAGATAATTCATCTCCAGCCAGCAAGGAGGCGTAACAACCGGTGACCGCCAAACAAAGGTCAACGCGTGATGACCAGAGCTGCCGTTCGCGTCGCTGAAGCGGCGCCAAATTCCAGGCGATCAACAAGTAGGAGACGGCGAATGGCAGAGGGAATCGCAGGCCGGCCTCCATAATCATCTCGCTGACGGCAACCATATCCTCGGGCGGTTGATCGGCACGTTCATTCTCCGAGGGCACGTGCAGGGAAACGTCAGAGAGGATGTGATATTTTGCCCTCCAACGGCTCAGGTCTTTCTTGGTCGCCGTACTCCGGATTTTTTCGAGAGTCCACGGAGACGGGTCGGCGGCCTGAAAAACTGTCTGCTTCACATGTTCATAAGGATGAGCGGCGGAGTAGGCTTCGAAGTCAAATTCCGGACAGGGTCCGGCGATCCCCTCCATAATCTTGGCAAAAGCCATATAGGCGGGGCCAAAAACACTCTGCCGTTCCCAAGTTAGCCGCTCCAGTTCGTCCTCATCCGCCGGTGAGCCCCCCTGCTCCGCCGTCGCCGCCGTCTTCGCCACTGCGGCCTCGTTGAAAAGCTCTTCGAGTTCTGCGGGTGCAATCCCCGCACGAATGGCCTCAACGGCCGTTTCCATGTCGACTCCAACGGGAATCTCCTCCCGGTCAGGCAAAGCCGCGGCGGCAGAAGAACTTCCGACCTCAAAGGTCTTGGATCCTCCCGACATATTATAAAAAGAAGAGGCAGAAAGAATATTGATTTTTCTTACCTAAAGAAAAGAAGACGATCGGCACAAGAAGCTCCGGAAATTTTTGCAGAGTTTCGGCTATGGATGCAAGGACGCGTGAAGATTGAAAAGGAGGAAACCCTAGCCCTTTTATAGATGGAGGCGGGGGTCTAAGTGCAAATAGGTGAAATCTCAAGGGCTGGATCGCAACCGTCAGAGAGGGGACACATTAAATGCTGCCGTCGAATCCCGCGTACGCGTCTTTTCAAGGGCACGCCAGCCGACAAGTCTGACAAACCGTCGGACTCCCCCAACAACGGCGCGATGCGTGTCCTTGCAACGTTTCGAGAGCCCGCCTTCATTTCCCGCGGCTACCGGCACAAAAGGAGATCGTCCAGATTTGAATTCAGATCGGCTGATTGGCTAAACATCGGCGATCGCCAACAGTGCCACCTCACCCCGTGTTTTCAACATCGAGGCGAGCTGGGGGGCAATTGTTGTGCGGCGATTAAAACGCCTCGATAGACGATCGGCATCACGATCAAAAAAGCCAACCATAGAAGACATACTCTGGGCAAACGCCCAGTGATCGGCACAATACGACAACAGTCTTTTGGTACCCAGCGATCGTCTTTTGATATCAGGCGATCGTCTTTAATGAGCGAACTAGAGTCGATAGTCTCGTGCCACGTGTGGATCCAACATCCGTCAAAGTCGTCGAAGACCGAATCTTGGATGGTGGCCCACGTGCGGGTCTTAAAAGGGCGCCGACAGATAGGACCTTTGACCCCAGCCTGTCACCTACCACACCTACCGACAAGGCCGCCGAAAGGTACAAAGTGGGTCCTCCCCGGACAGCTACCCAGGACGCGTGCTGGCTTCCCATTGGCTCGCACAGCTTGCCACAAGCAGCGGACCCAGACTTTAAGGGAACAGCCCCACGTGATGGGACGATCGGCCATCTTATTATAATATAGAAAATGGCGGTCGCCCGCGATCGCCTGAGGGGTCCCAACTACCTTGTCCCCTATAAATAGAGAACTCACTGCAGTGGCCAAAGGAGAAGATTTTTACTGTGAATTCAGTGCAAAATACACACAAAAAGAGAATCAAAGACTCTTCTCGCAACCACTTATACATTCATAGTGATATTCATACACATTTATCATATATCCCAAGCAAGAACTCACAGATTTACCTATCTGGTTCTTCCGGCAATCTACGCGCTCTACAGCCTAGATAACTAGAAGTCTTTACACTCCTTGTAGTAGATTCTAACATTAATATTTGTACTCGACAGTATATTTATTAATAACATCTCGCGAGAGCATTCAAGCCCGGGATTAACAACCCCGGCAAATCTTGTGTTATCTATTTTCTCACGGAAGTGTTCTCGCATTTGTTTGTTACTCGATCATTCCAGCAATACTATCTCCGGATAATATTTTGGGTAACAACAGTGGGTAATGTTGTTTGGTCAGTTCTGTTGATGGAGTTGTGTGACCTCATCGGTCTGTGTATTTATGTGTAAGTGACCTTAACGGTCTGTATTATTATATTGTTTGACCCTAACCGGGCAAACATTTGGTTGTTTGTGGATGTTTAGCCTGGTAGATCCTTGTGGAAAGGGTCTACGGCGTGTAATATTCCCATACGGTTTTGGGGGTGTTACACATGGATCTACCAGGGAGGAGATTAGAAAACAAAACCAACACGTGGTCAATTCGACCAAAACATAAACTGTAGACCGATTAGGTCTCTCAAAACACAACATAGCAGTACAACTGATAAACCAAAATACAACTCGATCACAATATACACAGCATGTCCATCCTCTTAAGGATGACAAAGAAACTAGAAATAAACACTCGGACCGACAGATCACTGACGGACAACCGACTATAACTGTGACTAGTATCGCTGCTTTACATTATCCTCCAAGTCGATCCTGTGGTTGCTCTCTCTCAAAATGGAATACCTGAAAAGTGTAAAATAATCCCAATGAGGGGTTAGCGATGGCAATCGCTTGCAAGTAACCAAGCTTTACAATTATACATCAAGAATACAACCGTTATGAAAATAACCTTTCAACAAGGTAGTAACACGATCCCCGAGTCTAAATTCTTTTCAAAACAGTTTCCTTTAGGAAAGATCATAAGGATGACTCCAAAACACATTTTAAGAGAATAATTGAAGACTTTGGGGGTCTGAGTGTAAAATTGTGAAAGATTTATAATTCTTCTTTTCAGAATGGTTTTCTTTCAAAATCATATAAATGACTCAATTCTCAACCAAACCTCGAAGACAAACCATATTCACCAATATAACTGGGATCCATGATCCGAGCATTCACAATTCAAAGATATCAAATCAAATAGTCAAATCGCCTTCGTGGCCTCGAAGGCCCCACCCGGATTAGCTATCTAAAACAAGCTCGAACACACCCATAAGTTATCTTGACATCACAATCGCAAGTAACGATTCTCGGAGCCCTATCCAAACCTACCCGATTAGATAACCTTATGGTCAAATCATGACAACTATCCATACTCGCAAGCACGCGCCGCCGGAGGCCTCATGGGTCCCTACCCGGGTAACATCACTCAAACACGCCCATAAGTTATCGTGACATCTCACTCACAAGTGACGATTCTTAGAGCCCTCTCCAGACCTACCCGATTTTATAACCTTATGGTTGTAGCATAACAACTGGCCGTACTCGCAAGCACACGCCGTCGAAGGCCACAAGGGTCCCTACCCGGGTAACACCTCAATTCACCAAGGTACACAACAACAAAGGTACAATATTCACCATAATCACAACCGCGTAAAATATAAGTTAACGCATCATACACCTCAACAAAGGCACAATATTCACACAACACTAACATTCAGGAAAAAGTTAACAAGCGAATAATACAAATGTTCCGCGATCCTACAATTCCTCGGATAACTAGTCATTTCTAAATATCCGTCTTAAGCAAAATAAAACATGAAATGGTTATCATTCTTCATGAAACTCATATTTACGTTCGTATTTATTTTCATAGAATCACATATTTATTTTGAAGTAAGTTACGGTTAAGTATGCAATCACTAACAAGTCCACGTTAAATTTACGACACATCACATTCTCAAAGTATAAAGAATATAGACGAGATACTCGCCTCAAGTTTAAAGCACGTAAAGAAATGGGAAATCTAGACCGGAAACCCTCGAATCCTCCAACTAGGTCAAATTCACAAGAACAATTTAATTATTACAAGATCGATCGCAAGGAAGATGGAAAACATACGAAATTCTCGATGAGAATTCGTAGAAACAAAGGGTCGAATACTTGGGGTTCAATAATTCCCCAAGAACAACAAGAACATCACCCGAACCCGAATACGATAAGAAATACGAATCATACCATAGGGTTAGAATCAATACAACCGATTAATGATACACAACAACATGATTCATGAAGAACAACTCAAATCTTAAGTAATCTCAAAATACATAGAAAAGGGTTTTAAGAAAGTTACCTCGAATCAAAGACGAAGAACACGGATTGATGATGTTAATCAACACCAAGAACTCAAAGAAGATGCAAGATTGGAGTTACAAGACTCCAAAATCGCCCCCAAATCTCCCACGAATCGCCACAGCTGCGGAGGAATGAAGGAAAGATGAAAAATGACGAACACGGTCAACCCCTGAGTATATATATACCTGCGTCAGCTTAACTTACATTAGGGGATAAGATTAACATACGTAAGCAGTCTTACGTACGTAAGGAAAGCAAGATTACGTACGTAATCAATGGGTAGAACTCACTGTCCGAAACTGTGAAGACCCTTACGTACGTTATGAGTAGGGCTTAACGTACGTACGTTACGAGCGTGACAAAACCGCGAAATGACAACAACAACACAAGGCGAAGACATGCACATGAAGAGTGTGTAATGAAGAACTCAATCATTAAAAGAAAACACGATTCCGACTACCCGAAGGTTCGGAATACGACAACGGAAGTAATTACCCCCAACTTTGGGAAATTACAAAACGACCCAAAACATCCAAAAATCACAATACGAAATGAAACAACCAATCCGAAGTTCACAACACGTCTAACAAAGATGAACGGACTTACAGGAAACACGAAACCGTAGTTTTTGAACCACCATCATGTAGGTCACAAGTCGTCCAGGAACAAGTCTAGAGGGGTGGGTGAATAGACTTGTTGAAACTCTTGAACTCTTTTTCACGAAGAGTGAGTTTCTTCAGCTGATAGTTAAACAAATGACTTGGAGTCGTTTGTTCTTGGATATGTGCGGAAGTCAGCTGATGACGAATAGAAATTATCT
Organism: Orobanche coerulescens; assembly: GCA_033398695.1. NCBI lineage: Eukaryota > Viridiplantae > Streptophyta > Magnoliopsida > Lamiales > Orobanchaceae > Orobanche > Orobanche coerulescens. The sequence goes on along the minus strand of CM065818.1, from coordinate 77,708,279 downwards.
TAATGAAACACTTAACAATGTATGCAGCAGTTAAGGTATGATGCAGTAAAACAGTAAATAACGCAGGCAATTATAGTCGTCGCAGAGGTGGGGTAATCCTCTACTAATCCACTTTTCTCCAAACCAGTTGGAGATGAATTCATTATAATTTTCAACCAGTGATAAATATTACAGTGATTCAAACCACACTACAACAGCTTCCAACCAGTGGAAATCCATGCCGTTGTACACAGTTGACTGCCTTGCACCACTTGATCCTCGATCCTCGGATGCCTTTACAGTCTCTTACTTCAACCAGTGAAGTACCCCGTACTCAAGATTATAGATAAGAGTTTTTGTCTTCTCCAACTTAAGAGCTTCCTTAAGTATGAACTTTTAGATCTGCTCTTTTCACGATGCTATGGATTGCTTTAGATTGCTTGATTGCTTTGATCGCTTGAATGTATGTTCGCACCGGTAGTTGATCAGTTTCAAATCTTCGGATATATATAGGTCACGATCTCTGAGCTTTTTCCTTGTAGCCGTTGCAAATCTTTTGAACAAATCCGTCCGTTGGAGGAAGACTTCATTGTTTAATCTTTCTGAACGTTGCAAGGCTGGATTCCCATTATTTTATTTTATCTTCCGACCATTGTGAAGACTTCTGCATGTGAGCGCCGAATCTTTTGAATATAAAACGATTAAAGTCTTCAAGGTGTGTCTGGATGATTTATTTAAATCATATCTCTTGCGGGAATCACTCCAATTTGTCTCTTCACGTTGCATGTGAGCTTTCCGTAATACTTGACTTTTCAACGCATGCTGACGTGGACTTGGAGTACTTGGCTGCCTTTGAGTAGGCTGATATGCAGCTAACATCTCTGCAGACAGGTCCTCTCGGTTGTTCACTGTTTGTGACTTATCTGGTCAGGTGACTTCCCTGAGGTACCTCGGCTGCAGTGTGGTCAAACTTTTCTGATAGATTTTGTTGACCAGAGCTACTCTGACTGGACTCGGCTGTTCCTCTCTGATGGACTAAGCTGTACTTAGTACTTTGCCGTTTTTCATCCTAAGTAATTTTTGGCCTACAGAAGATACTCATTTGGTTCTTCTTTACACATTGCCAAGTTATAAACATTTGATTTTATATTAATGACATCATCAAAATCTAACAAGTATTTCTAAGTAAGAAATCAAATGACCAAGTCTGCACTTAAGTGCAAGACACAAACTGAAATCAGTCTAATATTGAGACAAATGGAAATTGTCATTCAACAGACTGTTATAAGATTTTCTGACTTGTTTATTATTGAAATTTTACAAGAAAGTTTTTACAGGTACAGAAAATAAAATTACAAGTAAAAGAAATAACTAAAAATCATCTGCCTCTTCCTCTGCCTGTTCGAATAGGCTGCTTGGCAGGTTTGAAGGGTTTAGCTCCGATTGGTCTTATCTTGACTGGAGCAAGACCATATTTTCTCTTCACAACAAGTGCTGCGAAGTCTTGTTCTTGCTGGGATGTGAATCTGTTCTCAAGACACAATTGCTTGATCTCTCTTTGAAGCGCTAACTCATTAAGTTCACCGTCCAGACGGGTCGGTGCTTACTCTGCTCTGAATGAGGGAATCATAGGATAAGCAATTTGATCTTTAGCGTGCTTCTTCAGAATAGCCCAAAGCTTCGGATGGATTTCTTCCATGAAGTTTATGAAAATTTCTTGTGGGGAGAGTTTATCATCCTGGAGTAGTTCCCAGATGTAATAGTCTTTGATGAACCTCTTCTTTGAAGATCCCGACATCTCAAGAGCTTCAAATGGAATAAAGTCCTCAACATACCACAGCTCCTTCCCTTCCCATTCCAGAGTAGGTCCAAAACCACCTCTAGTCTTTCTTCTCTTTCCTTCAGGCTGGACAGCCTGGTCATCTGGATCCACGGCTTCCTTTCTCTTCAGACTTGAGGGTCCTTCAATTTGAAGGACATCCTGCTTCTTCTTGCTTCTTATTTCTCTCTCTTCCCCCTGAACTCTCTCTTCCCCCTTTTTTCCAGCATCAACAAGGATAGTTAATTGCTGCTCCATTTTGCTCATCCAATCAGACATGCCAAATGGCATTCTGTTGTTGGTAGGGGGAGGGGGCTGAGGAATCTCTCTCTGTAGAAGGGTGTCTATCTTGGCATTTATTGACTGAAGGTCAGGAGTGACCTGAGATGATAGCAGCTCTGCAATAGTATCTTTGACGATTTGCCTGATCAGCTCAGTCATGGTAGGGGATATCTGAGATGATGGAGAGTGCTCTCCTGAGCCTTCTGCAAAGGAACCACTAGACTGCAGGCTTCGCTGCGGTGGTAGGTCGAGAGGGGTTTTCTCAGGGTCCACGACTGAGTCTTGACCCGACTCTGCGTGTAGGCTGGTGTACCGGGAAGGTTCCACAGTCCTATCTGCAGCTTCGTGAATATGCTCTGGCTCCGGCTCTGGTTCTGGCTCCTTGTCTCCTTCTCTCTCTTCCTCTTTCCCTTCTTCTTCCTTTTCGTCAGAGTTTTCTTTTCCTTCTTCCTCATCTTTTTCTTTTTCATTTTCTTTTGCTGCTCCTGCATCTCCTCCATCATCATTATCATCATCATCATTCTTATCATCATCCTGCTCCTTCTTTTCTCCTTCATCATCCTCATCCTTCTTTTCTTCTTCATCTTTTTCTTGATCTACCTATTCTCCTTCTTCTTCATCTCCTTCATCAGCCAATTCTTCTGTCTTCTCAATTTCTTCTGGCTATTTTTCAACTGGAATATTTTCTTCTGTTTGTCTCTCTTCTTCATCTTCTTCAGCCACCAAATCAATAATTTCATTATCTCCATCTACTTCTTCAATCCTAATCTCTTTTTCAACTTCCTCCTCCTCCTCCTCTCCAAAAATGCCATCAAAAATGCTGAGCATGATAGAATGGATAAAGTGGTCCATGTTTGTTTTAAAATGGGACATGAACCATTTATCCTGGAGGATTAATGCTAAGTCTGATTCTTTGCAAAATTCAATCAGAACCTCCTCAGTGGCTTGGGGATATTCCCAACCACTAGTTGCAATGTAGGTTTGAAGATTTGTAAAAGTAATAGTTTTGAAAGATTTCCACTCTTCAAAAATATGTACAAAAGAGTGTTTTACTGCTTGTGGCTTAACAAGCTGGAGTTGTTCAATTGAAAGATTGAAAGTATTATTTTCTAACAGGTTAAAAGTATAATCAGCTTCAGGAATAGAGATTATGAGACCTGCTTCTTCTTCTTCGGATATGTAGACTGGGGGGTAAGAACAGGTACAATCCGAGTTTCAATGGTATCTGGTGCAGGCAGGTCTTCCGGATGAATTGGTGATCGAACTGAGGGGCTGGCAAGGTGTTCAGACTTCTCTCCCTCGCTAAACTGCAGTTTCCTTGGCCTCTTAGGAGAGGGTTCCGGTGATGACTGCAGAGTAGAGTGTCCTTCAGGGGCTGGTCCCCGTCTCTTGAATCTGACTGCAATGGGTGTATCGTCGGACTCGACTGCAGTTGCGATATCAGCTGCAGGTTTGTCCGACTCCTCTGATGAATGGTATCTTGGATATGACCTTGAGTCTGGCAGCTCCTTCAACAACTGAGCTGCTTTCCCAGTGCCTCCGACTTTCTTCTTTTCATGCTCCATATGACCAAGCCTTTTATTGGGGTGGAAGGGGTCAGTGTTTCCCTTAGCCACTCCGGTCTTCTCCAAAAACCAACTGAGATGCGTTCCGAACGCCAGCTTTGTCTTGAATCTTTTCTCATCGTCAAGCCACTCGACCTTGTTCACCTCGCGCACGAGTTGCCTGTATATGTAGTCTGCCCAATCGACTTCTTCTTCCTGAATCAACGCACCCAACACCATAAACTTCGACGATGACAGTTGATCATAACTGCCCGCCATCCCCATGACTATTTTGTTGGTAATATCCAACGCAACACGGTAAATCCTCTTTAGTTCATTCCTCTTGGCTGTAAATTTTAGTATATCCGGGATATTTTCCACCTTAATCTTTTTCCAGGTTTCGGCGGCGGATTGCTTGAGAGCTTCGACCGCTAAGCCACGGTGCTTCATCCCGAAGACAGAACGAATCGTCTCTCGATATATGCTGACAGGTACTCCGCCCACTGAGCTATGAATCCCGTCTTGAATCAGATAAGCTTTGCGATAGAACTCAACGACATCCTCTTTGAACAGATGTTGCGGCTTGATGTCGAGAAATGGGTAGATCCCATTAAGCTTCATTGCCCGAATCAGATTGAACATGTCGTAGTCCTCCAGATTGGATTCCAGTAAACCTTCAAAGTCGACAACCATCGAGAAAATGATCTGGTCTTTCACCGCCTTCAAATTCACTCCTTCGAAAGATGCCATTTCTGCAAATAGAGGATTTTAGTGTATATTTTTGCTCTGAAATATCTAGGGTTTCTGTAAGCGTAAAGAGTAAAGTGAAAGGTCTTCTTTCCTTATAAAGAAGATGAAAAGATGTCTGTATTAGTTTATTATATATTTGAACGGTGGTACGCCTTTTGATATTCTTTTGAATTTCAAATTTGAATCGGTGGCCCAATTTAAAATTCGACGGTTGATTCTGATTGGCCATCGTAGAGTTTGATTTAATAGGCGTTTGACGCGTGTATTAAAATTGCCACTTGGATTATAAAAATGTATATTTAAATGTCATTTCGTTAGCCAAAATTAATATTATAAATGTGGCAGATAATAATTAAAAATTTAGAGGTCAGTTTAGAAAACTTAGTAGTCCGATTTGTTGACTGTTGACCACTCTGCAACAGGTGAGTTGACTTCTCGCCTGGTATTCTGAACAGCTAAGTTGCTTCGTCTGGCCTTCGTCTTCTCGCCTGCATCAGCTAGGCTGATTCTGGGGGTCCGTCCTTCTTTTAACTTGCTTCAGTACTAGATTCCCAATCTAGTAATCCAAGGTCTCTGCTCAGCTCTAGGAATCTTTCTTCTGGCAAGGGTTTAGTGAAGATGTCAGCTATTTGGTAGTCTGTGCTGACTCTTTCAACTCTAACCCTTTTGTTAAGCACATGGTCTCTAATGAAATGGTGCTTAACGTCAATGTGCTTCGTCCTTGAGTGCAAAACCGGATTGTTGGTTATTACAATAGCACTATTGTTGTCACACCAGATAGGAACTTCGTTGGCAATGATATTATAGTCCCTTAACTGTTGTCTGATCCATAGAATCAGGTACTGTGACTACCTGCAGCTAGGTATTCTGAATCGGTAGTGGAGATAGAGTTAGAAACCTGCTTCTTGCTAAACCAAGATATCAGTCTGGTTCCTAGGAATTGACACGTTCCACTAGTGCTCTTCCTGTTGATTTTGCATCATGCGAAATCCGCATCTGAGTATCCTGATAGCTCGAAGTTGTCATCCTTGGGATACCATAGTCCAACATTAATTGTAGACTTTAGGTACTTAATTATTCTCTTGGCTGCATCTAGGTGTGATTGCTTTGGCTTGGACTGGAATCTTGCACAAACTCCAACTGCATATGATATGTATGGCCTGCTTGCAGTGAGGTACAGAAGAGATCCAATGAGTCCTCTGTAGTGGGTTGAGTCCACTGATATGCCTGCCTCGTCTGCATCCAGGTGAGTACTTGTGCTCATTGGAATTCTTGCGGGCTTGGCTGATTCCATTCCATATCTTTTGATAAGTTCTCTGGTATACTTTGCTTGGTTGATGAAAATTCCTTTTTCCATCTGCTTAACTTGTAATCCGAGAAAGAAGTTAAGCTTTCCCATCATACTCATCTCAAATTCTCCTTGCATGAGGTTGGGGAATTTTTCGCATAGCTCAGGATTGGTTGACCTGAATATGATGTCATCCACATAAATCTGGACTATTAATATGTGGCCTCCGTGCTCCACTCTGAATAGGGTCTTGTCCACTTTCCCTTTGCAAAATCCATTTTTCTCAAGAAACACAGACAGTGTTTCATACCACGCTCTTGGTGCTTGCTTGAGTCCATACAGAGCCTTCAACAGCTTATAGACTTTGTCTCCTTTGACAAAACCTTGGGGTTGCTCTACATAGACTTCTTCTTCTAGGATTTCGTTCAGAAACGCACTCTTTACATCCATTTGGTAGACTTCAAAGTCCTTGAATGCAGCATATGCGAGGAATAGTCTGATGGCCTCTAATCTTGCAACAGGTGCATAGGTTTCATCAAAATCTATTCCCTCACACTGTGCATAACCTTTTGCTACGAGCCTGGCTTTATTCCTAACAACAGCTCCATCTTCATCACTCTTGTTTTTATACACCCATTTGGTGCCAATAACTTTCTTGTGATCAGGTCTGTCTGTTAGTTCCCAAACTTTGTTTCTTTCCATCTGCTCCAATTCCTATTGCATGGCATTGATCCATGAATAATCTTCCAAGGCTTGTTATGTAGTCTTGGGTTCAATTTGCAACATAAAACATGAGAACATCGCCATTCCTGCTGGTAGGGTTGACTGTCTCGTCTTAACTCCATCAGTCAACTTTCCGATAATTTGCTGAATTGGGTGATCCTTGAGCCATTTGGGGATATCGTCCTCTTCTGGGTTTGTTCCCCCTGTTGGATTGCCCTGGTGGTTATCTGCATCAGCTGGGTTCTGGTCTGCAACTGGATCAGCTACCGCCTTGTCATCTGCAGCTTGGTTCTGATCTGCAGATGAGTCTTTGTCAGCTCCGGCTGGGTCTTTCAAGCAAGAATCGGATCAGATAGGTTTGGAGATCCTGTCTGATCTGCAGTTGGGTCTTTATCAGCTGCAGTTGGGTCATCAGGCTGGTCTGCAGGTGAGTCCACCATTCCAATGTCATGTATAATGACTTCTTTAAGGGTTGCTGACTTGAGCTTGTTCTCAATTAGCTCAACTTGCTTCCTGTACTCAAAGGTAGATTCATCAAAAACAACATGGGGTGTTTCCTCCACAACTAAGGTTCTTTTATTAAACACTCTATATACCTTGCTTCTTTGGGAATATCACATAAAGAGACCGTCATCAGTTTTAGCATCAAAGGCATTTAGCTGTGTTTTACCGTTGTTGTGGATGAAACACTTACAACCAAAGACATGAAAGTAAGCAACAGTAGGGGTTCTATTATTCCAAACCTCATAGGGAGTTTTGCCATGTCTCCCTACTATCATACTCCTGTTCTGGGTGTGACAGGCTGTGTTAACAGCTTCAGCCCAGAACCTCTTGGGTAGGTCCGCTTCTGCAATCATGGACCTTGCTGCTTCCTTCAGGGTTCTGTTCCTTCTTTCAGCAACACCATTCTGCTGGGCGTCCTGGCTGCAGAAAGCTCATGCTGGATCCCATTCCGATCGCTGTAATCAGTTATCGCCTTGTTGAGAAACTCTCCTCCTCTATCTGATCTGATTTTGATTATGGAGAGGGATTTCTCATTCTGGATCCTTCTCAGCAGCTCAGGTAACTTGGTCAGGGTTTCACTTTTCTTGTATAGGAAAATGATCCAAGTGTACCTTGAATAATCATCTACTATTACAAGGGCATGTTTTTGGCCGCTCAAAGTCCTTGGCTTGATAGGACCAAATAGATCCATGTGGAGTAGATCTAAGATCCTTGATGTGAGCGTTGTAGGCTGAACTGGTTTGAACGATGCCTTGGTCTGTTTTCCCTTCTGACATGCATCACAAAGTGCTTCCTTCTTGAATGCTTCATTTGGAAGTCCTCTGACCAGCTTCTGAGAGCTAATCTTGTTGATGGCTTTGAAGTTTAGGTGACATAGTCTTTTGTGCCACAGCCATCCATTCTCAGCTACTGTCTTGGATAGAAAATAGGAGTTAGGTGTTCCTGTGTTCCAATCAATCATGTAGACATCTCTTCTTCGGAAACCTTGTAGCTTTATTTCTCCAGATAAGATGTCTACCACCATACACTTCAAGATGGTGAAGACTACTAGATTTTTCTCGTCGCAGAACTGGCTTATGCTCAGGAGGTTGTACTTGAGCCCTTTGACATAATGAACTTTGGATATGACAATGTTTCCTCGGTGCAGCTCTCCAAAGCCTTTTGTCTGTCCTCTAGAGCTATCTCCAAAGGTTACATCGGGACCTCTTTCTTTGATGTATTTGGTCAGCATCTTCTTGTTCCCGGTCATATGCCTCGAGCATCCAGAGTCTACAAACCATTCTTCACCTCCAAAATTTGAGCTTGAGGAGATGTGGTTGTAGTCCTTCCACCTTTTCTGCAATTAAACAAGCAGATATTTAGGTACCCAAATTTGTGTGGGTCCTTTGGGGTTAGTTGGTTTCCTGGAGAATTGATTTCTCCTTGGATTATAGAAATTGTTATTATTATTATTATTATATCCCTTATAATGTGTCTGTGGTCGAGGTCTGACTCTTCTGTTTGGATTGTATACCGGATATTCCTCAAAATTTTGATAGTGTGGGCCATTTCTAAATCTAGGCTGGGACCATTTATTAAATTTTTGTGGTCTCCACACTTGTTCATTTTGATAATTAGGATAACCTTGAGGTTTCCATCTGCCCCTCCCATTATGAAATCTATTTTTGGGGAGTTGTTGGTAATAGTGGGCATGTTGTGCATGGCTTTGCTTTTGCACGCCATTGCTTAGTCGCTGTCTAGGTGGGTCTGCAGTGTAACTCGATCGGCACTAGACGTTTGACTTGGCTGTTGCCTATTTTTGAATATCGGTTTATATACAGGCTCAGCAGTCGAGACTATTGTTTCTCCCTTGATAAACTTGGTTTCAGAACTCGAAAGAGTGTGAGAATCATATCCAAGGCCTGATTTGGTATATAGTGACCTTTTATAAGTACACAATTCTCCCAGAGTTGAAGACGCCTTCAGTGAGGTTATTTCCTGCGCCTGAGTTTTATTTATCTGAGCCAGCTTAGTAAACTCAGCTTTGGCATGAGCAAGTGCAGCTGATTTTTCTTTAAGTAAAATGGTTAGCCGATCTATCTCAGCTGTATTAACATTTGCCTGGTTTTTAAAGTCAGCTGTAATTGTCTCAACCTTATTCAAATCTAGGCTGAGTTTTTCGAAATCATTTTTCAATTTTATTCTCATCTTGCATTGAGTCTTCTCATTGTCTGATTTGGTGTGCAGATTTGAGTGTTTCAAAATCTTTAAATAACTGATTTACCGATTCATGTAGATCCATATCTTGTGACATGGCTGAGCTATTATTTGAACCGGTGGGTTTAGAAGTTACCTCTTCATCAGCTAGGTTTGCCATCAGGCAATCATACTCCTCGTCTTCATCAGAAAATAAACCACTGCTTGATTCGACATGCTCCTGGTCTTCTCCGATGAGAGCCTTTCTTCTATCTTCCTTTCTGCCCACCTCCTTCTTGGTTTCGTCCTTCTTGAGCTCGGGACAATCTATTTGGATGTGTCCTATTTTGTGACAGTTGTAGCATTCTACTTTCCAGCTTCCAGCCTTCTGGTTCCTTCTTGGATTCTCCTTGTAATTTTTCTTATACGTGGAGTAGTTCTTTCTGAAATTGCTGAACCTTTGCATTATGAAAGCCATTTCTTCCTCAAAATCTAGTGGATTTGGAGGTTTCACATCAGATAGGCTCTTGGCAGGAGACTTGGCTGCAAATGCGATTCCCTTCTCTACAGGCTCAGTTGAGGATGAACTTGGAAGCTCGAACTCATAAGCCTTCAGATCAGAGAACAGCTCCTGAATCTTTATCTTATTCAGGTCCTTGGACTCTCTCATGGCTACGGCCTTCATGCTCCATTCGGGGTTGAGAGATCTGAGGACCTTTAGTGCCATTTTCCTATTGCCATAGGTTTTGCCCAGGGAGTTGATCTCATTGATAATTTCAGTGAACCTTGTGTCCACTTGATCTATGGATTCACCATTCTTCATTTTAAAGTTGTCAAATCTTTGAATATCAATTGACAGCTTGTTTTCCTTGATCAGCTCTGTTCCTTCACACATTAGGGCTAATGTGTCCCAAATTTCTTCGGCATTCTTACAGTTCTTGATCATGACCATGGTGGATTTGTCAAGAGTTTGATATAGCACATCTCTGGCCCGGTTATCAAGATTGGCCAGCTTTCTTTCTTTGGGAGTCAGCTTCGTCCTCTTCTTAGGAATCTTTTCTGGCCTCCCTGCTGCGATCTCCTCTGCTGTGTTGTCCTTCTCAAAGATGAATGGACCGTCTTCAATGATGCACCACATGTCGTCATGAATTGAAGATAAGTGTGCCTGCATCCTTATCTTCCACAGATAATACTCGTCAACTGAAAACACAGGGAGTCTAGAGTGCATGTGTTCCATTATAAAGTGAGAGTAAAGATATATATATATATATATCTGATATAGATCTGGTTCGTGAAATAAATGAACCAACCTCTCCAATACCACTTGTAGGTCACAAGTCGTCCAGGAACAAGTCTAGAGGGGGGGGGGGGGGTGAATAGACTTGTTGAAACTCTTGAACTCTTTTTCACGAAGAGTGAGTTTCTTCAGGTGATAGTTAAACAAATGACTTGGAGTCGTTTGTTCTTGGATATGGGCGGAAGTCAGCTGATGATGAATAGAAATTATCTTAATGAAACACTTAACAATGTATGCAGCAGTTAAGGTATGATGCGATAAATGAAGAATAACGCAGGCAATTATAGTGGTCTCAGAGGTGGGGTAATCCTCTACTAATCCACTTTTCTCCAAACCAGTTGGAGATGAATTCACTATAATTTTCAACCAATGATAAATATTACAGTGATTCAAACCACACTACAACAGCTTCCAACCAGTGGAAATCAGTGCCGTTGTACACACTTGACTGCCTTGCACCACTTGATCCTCGATCCTCGGATACCTTTACAGTCTCTTACTTCAACCAGTGAAGTACCCCGTACTCAAGATGTAACACCCCCAGGATATCCGAGGTATATTACAGTGCCGTGAATCCCTACATGGGACCCACCAGGCTGAACAAATATCATACTCATCGACTCATAGAAACAACAGAAAAATACCTCGTCATAAAGACGCCCAACAAAATAATTCACCCGGTTTAACCAGTCAAACATGACACCATAAACCATCACAACATAATAAACAACAATACAATCCCGACAAGTAAAAGTTCTTAAGTACTCGAGTACTTCTATTAGTTTAAAGACCACAAAGGTAAAAGATAGAAAACAACAAGACACCACTCGTGCACAATCATCACGCACGACCATCATCCGCATACTGGTCCAGCCATCGTCTCGATGAACCTGACCTGAAATTCATAAAACGAATTTCCCCAAAACGGGTCCCCAGAGGGGTTAGCAATTACACTAGTACAAGTAACCAGATGAACGACTTACATCTTACACATATAGTAATGCATGCAATTCAAGAAAACATAGTCCAAAACACTCATTTCCGGAAATGCCAATAATCAAAACCACATTTGTAAAATGCACCACAATTAACCGCGGACCCACAGCTTCGTGGATCCCTTCCGAGACCCCGTCGGATCTAACCCACAGTGGTTAAAAGCAAGCTCGCGGTTCCACAGCTTCGTGGAGCCCTACCGAGACCCCGTCGGATCTAACCCATAGTGAGCATACACACACACACGATTTCTCATACAAAACTATTATGTCAAGATTGTAAGTTCATAAGGATACTTGCCTCGGTTAATAGACGGTGATACGAACGGAAAGGAAGAGTTGAACACGACCGCAAGGAACCGGCGGAAATGAACCTAACGATTCGAATAACACAATCACAACCAACTCTAGACGATTATGGAAATGGAATACACCCGGAAACCCGCCTACGATTCATGTATATTCGTACCGAAAATAACAACGAGGGCGGACCACAACCAAACCCTCTCGATTCCGTAAAAATCCACAAAATATCCATGAATCCGTAGGAAAACTAAAGATACTAACAATATTAATCGTATACATCATGAATCCACCAACAAAACGGAACTAATCGGAAGAAAATCCCAAAACCCCCAAATTAATCGAAAATAGGATTTTAGAAATATTACCTTTGGGGATTCAAGTACCAATATCTGTAGAACACGCGTTAGATTGATTATCCGATCCTCACAACTGAAGAAAGATGATGAAAATCGACCCCCGAATGAAGAATGCTTGAGTAGTTCTCCCCCCCTTAGGCCTCTCTCTCTCGCGCAGGTGAAATGAAGGAGAAAATGGCCGATCTCGTCTAATAAGGACGAGATTGCACAGTTGACCGCTTTGTGTGCCGCGGCACAGGCCAAAAATTTACTCCCAGGTTTCGGCAGTGTGCCGCGGCACAGCCTGCTTGTGCCGCGGCACCCGGTACAGTCGGGTTTTGGTCGCAGATGTCACACGGGTGTGCCGCGGCACCGGACGGGTGTGCCGCGGCACCGGATGGGTGTGCCGCGGCACACAGTACAGATCGCTCGACCAACATTTGGAGAAATTTGTGTGCCGCGGCGCACACACCTTGTGCCGCGGCCCACACCCCTTTTGGGTCCCAAAATGATAAAAATGATCCGGAAAGAGAATAAAACGATAGGAATCAATATATGGGGACTAATAACACGAAATGGATCCACGGCAACCCAAGCGGTTTCGCACAACAATAACAAGAATACGGTTCAACAGGTTGTGGGAAGGACACACTGAAAGGTACACGAGGGGCACTACGATCGAGAAATACACCAAATATGAAAATACAAGGGAAAGAAAAATGCGGATATTACATTCTACCCCTCTAAAAATAAGTTTCGTCCCGAAACTTAAGAAACAAACAACTCAGGGTACCTGGCACGCATGCTATCATCGGTTTCCCAAGTTGCTTCCTCGACACCGTGTCTCGACCACTGCACTTTGACCAAAGGGATGGTTTTATGCCTCAGTCGTTTCTCACGATGCTCCAAAATCTTCAAAGGACGCTCCTCAAAAGTAATATCTTCAGCGATATCAATCTCGCCATAATCGATGACGTGACTAGGATCCGGGACATATTTCCTCAGCTGGGAAACATGAAAAACGCTATGAACATGACTCAAGGCCGGAGGTAACGCCAAACGGTATGCCAACCCACCGACTCGCTCGAGGATCTCAAAGGGGCCGATAAATCTCGGACTCAACTTTCCTTTCTTCCCGAAACGAAAAACTCCCTTCGTCGGCGACACCTTTAGCAAAACGTGGTCTCCCACCTCGAATTCCAAAGGTCGACGACGGACGTCGGCATACGACTTATGTCGACTCTGGGCAGTCAACATCAATTCCCGAATTAATTCTATCTTCCGCCTCGTCTCTAGAACGACATCCGGCTCAGTCCCGACCAAATCGGACGCCTCATTCCAACAAATCGGTGATCGACATCGCCGCCCATAAAGTGCCTCATACGGTGCCATCCGAATCGACGCGTGCCAATTGTTGTTGTACGTGAATTCGATCAGCGGCAAATGTTCCTCCCAGTCACTACTCCAATCGAGAGCACAGGCACGCAACAAGTCCTCGAACGTCTGGATAGTGCGTTCCGACTGTCCATCTGACTGGGGATGAAAAAAGGTACTCAAACGCAACCGGGTACCCAACACCTTATGCACCGCCTGCCAGAAGTGCGATACAAAACGGCCATCACGATCCGAAACAATAGACTTCGGGGTACCATGAAGTCTCACGATCTGCGCGATAAACACACGAGCTAACTTCTCCGGGCCCCAAGTGTCCTTGATGCCCAGAAAATGTGCCGACTTGGTCAGACGATCGACAATCACCCATACCATATTCATGCCCGACCTCGATCTCGGCAGACTCGTAATGAAATCCATCGATATATCTTCCCATTTCCATTCCGGAACGAGAAGCGACTGCAAAAGCCCAGCCGGTCGCTGATGCTCGATTTTGACTTGCTGGCAAGTCAAACACCTTGCTACAAATTGTGCGACCTCCTCCTTCATGTCATTCCACCAGAAATTCCTCCTCAAGTCCTTGTACATCTTACTTGAACCAGGATGAACGGAGTAAGGTGTAGCATGGGCCTCCCGCAAAATACTCTGTCTCAGCTCTGAGTCGTTCGGCACACAAAGCCGACCCCGAAACCTCAAAACACCATCTTCGTGAATCACAAATCCAGGAGACTTTCCTTTAAGAACGTTCTCTCGGATTTGAGTAATCATCGGGTCCTCTCGATCGCTTGACTTAATCTCATCGATCAAAGACGATAAATTTCCAAAGCACGAAATTGTCCGAAGCGGTTCCGCAATGTAACCTCAACATCTAACTCGATTAAAGCTCGCCGAAGCTCGGACTGAGATGTAAGGATCTCAAGCGATCGCAATGCAATCGGTTTCCGACTCAAGGCGTCGGCCACAACGTTCGCCTTGCCCGGATGATAAAGGATTTCGAGGTCATAATCCTTAATCAGCTCTAACCACCTCCTCTGCCTCATATTCAACTCCCGCTGAGTAAATATGTATTTCAGACTTTTATGATCGGTGAAAATCTGACATGTAGAGCCGAAAAGATAGTGACGCCAAATCTTGAGCGCAAATACGACTGCCGCTAACTCCAAATCATGAGTAGGGTAGTTAAGCTCGTACGGCCTCAACTATCTCGACGCAAAGGCAATGGTCTTTCCGTGCTGCATTAATACGCACCCAAGACCCTGACCCGAAGCATCGCTATAAACGGCGAATACCTCGTTGCCATATGGCAACGCCAAAACCGGAGCTGAAGTCAAACGCTTCTTCAGCTCCTCAAAACTGAACTGCCTCTCGTCATTCCAGACGAACTTCTCGGATTTCTGGAGCAACTGTGTAAGTGGTCGAGCCAGTTTCGAGAAACCCTCGACGAACCTACGGTAGTAGCCAGCCAAACCCAAGAAACTACGGAGCTCTCTCACGTTTTTGGGCGGTGCCCAATCCAATACCGCCTCGATCTTCTGCGGATCTACACGAACCCCCTCGGCTGAAATCACGTGACCCAAAAACATCACTTCCGTCAGCCAGAACTCACATTTCGAGAACTTCACATAGAGTTGCTCGGCCCTCAAGATGTCTAACACTATCCGAAAATGATGGGCATGCTCTTCCTCGTTCCTCGAATAAATAAGAATATCGTCAATGAAGACGACGACACACTTATCCAAATACTCGATAAAGACTTTGTTCATCAACTGCATGAACACCGCCGGCTCATTAGTTAACCTGAAAGACATAACTACAAACTCATAATGTCCGTATCTCGTCCGAAAAGCTATCTTCGGCACATCGGACTCTCTCACCCGGAGCTGATAGTACCCCGATTTCAAATCAATCTTCGAGAATACCGCAGCTCCCTGCAACTGGTCGAACAAGTCGTCAATTCTCGGCAAAGGATACTTGTTTTTGATGGTCACCTTGTTTAGTTCGCGATAGTCGATACATAAACGTAGTGAACCATCCTTCTTCCGCACAAACAGGACCGGTGCGCCCCAAGGCGAGGCGCTCGGTCGAACATACCCCGACTCAAGAAGCTCACTCAACTGCTTCTTCAACTCGGACATCTCTGAAGGTGCCATGCGATAGGGCGCCTTCGAAATAGGAGCCGCACCCGGCTCTAACTCTATAGCGAACTTGACCTCGCGTTCTGGTGTCAATCCCGGTAACTCGATAGGAAAAACATCAGGAAACTCATTAACGATTGGAATCGACGAAAGCTCGACTCCACCACTCTCCGCCTTCAAGGCGTAGCACCAATAGCCGGTACACCCCTTTCGCAGGAGCCTCATCGCCTTCAAGGCGTTAATAACGAATTTCTGGTTCCCCCTCTTCCGCCCGGCGAAAGAGTGTTCGGTGCCATCATCAGCTAACATGGTGATGATTCTCGTGCGGTAGTTCATGATTGCACCATGCCGCTCGAGCCAATCATCCCCGAGAATTAAGTGCTCACCCTCAATACCCACAACAATAAGATTAGAGGGCCAAGCCCTCTCACAAATAAACACAGAACAGTCTCGAACCCCCTGATCACCAACGATCCTATCACCGCTAGGAAGCTTAACGATGAAGGGCTCACAAGGCGTCAAACGATCGAGACTCAAACGGCGCACACAATCCAGAGATATGAACGAATGGGTAGCACCAGAATCGAAAAGCACACTGACAGGATGAGAAAGAATATGAACGGTACCTGTCGCTACGGTAGCCGCTGGATCATCGGCTCTCCGCATCTCATAGACACGCGGGTGGGCTGAGCCGACACTGGAAGCTCCCCCCTTAGAGGGCTGACCCCGACCTCTCCCCCGACTAGCACTCGGCGGAGATTGAGGAGCAAACGATCCCTGATTCACACTTGGTTCCCTAGGCGCTGGAATGGAAGCCCGGGCACCAAGGATTTTCTCCTCTCGGCCTGAAGCGGCCTTGTGACCGGTGGCCACACTGATTACACGTCATCAAAGGGTTCGGACAAATACGACTGATGTGGCCCTGCTGGCCACAGTTAAAGCATTTCACCTCTCGAGAAGGGGCACTGGCAGCCCTACGGGGAAACCCAGTAGATCGAGCTGGGCCACCACCAGCGGAAAAGATAGCAGATCAAATTTCACGACCCCCACCTTTGTGGCCCGAAAAATTCGTGGACTTGCTTACTCTCGCGGGCCGCCTCACTCGCCGTCACAGACATATCGTAAGCAAGGGCCCTGCTCTGGTAATCTTTCAAGGTAGTGCATACAAGCCCCGACATATAGTCCCGAATCGGCAACTTCATCCGTCTGGACAAATGGAAAATTTTGTCACTCTCCTCGACAACTTGGGTCTTCACATAACCCAACTTCTTATTAAAATCAGCAATAGCTTGAGATACGGGGATATCCCGCGGTTGAGCATCATAAAAAGCATGTACCCAAGCCTGTCTGACCGGCCACGGGCAATATTCAGTCTCCATCAATTCTTGAAACTTAGCCCACGAAGCAGCATGATCTTTGGGCCAAACGGCCTCCCACCAGTCCGTAGCGTCCCCTATGAGAAAGTATTGAGCAATATGGACTTTACGGTCCTCGGGACAGTTGGTAGCAGTGAAGACTTTAGATATCTCCTTGATCCACCCTTCCCAGCCAATCGGGTCGGCAGCTCCCGAAAACTGAGGAGGATGCATCTTGATGACATCTTGGAGCCAACGGTCTGCTCCGCCCCGATTAACATGGGCTTGTTCCGGGTTCTGAACCGCCTGAGCTATTGCCGCCATTTGGTTCACCATTTGTTGCATAACATCCGCAATACCAAGGTCGGCGCGCTCCTGAGAAGAAGCATGACTGTGACGGTCGCCAGTACTGCCGGCTCCCGAAGACTGTGACGTGGCTGCCCAACCGGCTGCCCCACGTCCCCGGCCGCGTCCACGACCACGACCGCGACCACGACCTCTTCCAGCATCCATACTGGAGTTAAATAAGTAGCAAAAGCCATACGAGGGTCAGTACAAAAAAAAGAAAGATCGTAAACCGAGAACTAGAGGTACGATACAAGAGTATAAGGAAAAGAGGAAAGAAAACTTACGGGCACTGGTAGTACCGGAATCATGGCAGCGTGATGATGATGTGTAAAATAAAATACAACAAGACCCAATAAACCGACAAGCCTAGGTATCCATAAACCTAGGGCTCCGATACCATTTTCTGTAACACCCCCAGGATATCCGAGGTATATTACAGCGCCGTGAATCCCTACATGGGACCCACCAGACTGAACAAACATCATACTCATCGACTCACAGAAACAACAGAAAAATACCTCGTCATAAAGACGCCCAACAAAATAATTCACCCGGTTTAACCGGTCAAACATGACACCATAATCCATCACAACATAATAAACAACAATACAATCCCGACAAGTAAAAGTTCTTAAGTACTCGAGTACTTCTATTAGTTTAAAGACCACAAAGGTAAAAGATAGAAAACAACAAGACACCACTCGTGCACAATCATCACGCACGGCCATCATCCGCATACTGGTCCAGCGCCCGCTCGTCTCGATGAACCTGACCTGAAATTCATAAAACGAATTTCCCCAAAACGGGTCCCCAGAGGGGTTAGCAATTACGCTAGTACAAGTAACCATATGAACGACTTACATCTTACACATATAGTAATGCATGCAATTCAAGAAAACATAGTTCCAAAACACTCATTTCCGGAAATGCCAATAATCAAAACCACATTTGTAAAATGCACCACAATTAACCGCGGACCCACAGCTTCGTGGATCCCTGCCGAGACCCCGTCGGATCTAACCCACAGTGGTTAAAAGCAAGCTCACGGTTCCACAGCTTCGTGGAGCCCTACCGAGACCCCGTCGGATCTAACCCGTAGTGAGCATACACAGACACACGATTTCTCATACAAAACTACTATGTCAAGATTGTAAGTTCATAAGGATACTTGCCTCGGTTAATAGACTGTGATACGAACGGAAAGGAAGAGTTGAACACGACCGCAAGGAACCGGCGGAAATGAACCTAACGATTCGAATAACACAATCACAACCAACTCTAGACGATTACGAAAATGGAATACACCCGGAAACCCGCCTACGATTCATGTATATTCGTACCGAAAATAACAACGAGGGCGGACCACAACCAAACCCTCTCGATTCCGTAAAAATCCACAAAATATCCATGAATCCGTAGGAAAACTAAAGATACTAACAATATTAATCGTATACATCATGAATCCACCAACAAAACGGAACTAATCGGAAGAAAATCCCAAAACCCCCAAATTAATCGAAAATAGGGTTTTAGAAATATTACCTTTGGGGATTCAAGTACCAAGATCCGTAGGACACGCATTAGATTGATTATCCGATCCTCACAACCGAAGAAAGATGATGAAAACGGACCCCCGAATGAAGAATGCTTGAGTAGTTCTCCCCCCCTTAGGCCTCTCTCTCTCTCTCGCAGGTGAAATGAAGGAGAAAATGGCCGATCTCGTCTAATAAGGACGAGATTGCACAGTTGACCGCTTTGTGTGCCGCGGCACAGCCGAAGTGTGCCGCGGCACAGGCCAAAAATTTACTCCTGTGTTTCGGCGGTGTCACAAGATACCGCTTGTGCCGCGGCACCGTCTGATCGGGTTTTGGTCGCAGATGTCACACGGTGTGCCGCGGCACCGACGGTGTGCCGCGGCACCGACTGCACCGTGCCGCGGCACGGATGGGTGTGCCGCGCACACGCATGCATCGCTCGACCAACATTTGGAGAAATTTGTGTGCCGCGGCGCACACACCTTGTGCCGCGGCCCACACCCCTTTTGGGTCCCAAAATGATAAAAATGATCCGGAAAGAGAATAAAACGATAGGAATCAATATATGGGGACTAATAACATGAAATGGATCTACGGGAACCCCGAAACGGCTGTTTCGCACAACAATAACAAGAATACAGTTCAACAGTTGACAGGAAGGACACACTGAAAGGTACACGAGGGGCACTACGATCGAGAAATACACCAAAGATGAAAATACAAGGGAAAGAAAAATGCGGATATTACACAAGATTATAGACAAGAGTTTTTGTCTTCTCCAACTTAAGAGCTTCCTTAAGTATGAACTTTTAGATCTGCTCTTTTCACGATGCTATGGATTGCTTTAGATTGCTTGATTGCTTTGATCGCTTGAATGTATGTTCGCACCGGTAGTTGCTCAGTTTCAAATCTTCGGATATATATAGGTCACGATCTCTGAGCTTTTTCCTTGTAGCTGTTGCAAATCTTTTGAACAAATCCGTCCGTTGGAGGAAGACTTCATTGTTTAATCTTTCTGAACGTTGCAAGGCTGGATTCCCATTATTTTATTTTATCTTCCGACCGTTGTGAAGACTTCTGCATGTGAGCGCCGAATCTTTTGAATATAAAACGATTAAAGTCTTCAAGGTGGGTCTGGATGATTTATTTAAATCATATCTCTTGCGGGAATCACTCCAATTTGTCTCTTCACGTTGCATGTGAGCTTTCCGTAATACTTGACTTTTCAACGCATGCTGACGTGGACTTGGAGTACTTGGCTGCCTTTGAGTAGGCTGATATGCAGCTAACATCTCTGCAGACAGGTCCTCTCGGCTGTTCACTGTTTGTGACTTATCTGGTCAGGTGACTTCCCTGAGGTACCTCGGGTGCAGTCTGGTCAAACTTCTCTGATAGATTTTGTTGACCAGAGCTACTCTGACTGGACTCGGCTGTTCCTCTCTAATGGACTAAGCTGTACTTAGTACTTTGCCGTTTTTCAGCCTAAGTAATTTTTGGCCTACAGAAGATACTCATTTGGTTCTTCTTTACACATTGCCAAGTTATAAACATTTGATTTTATATTAATGACATCATCAAAATCTAACAAGTATTCCTAACACATCACACAAATTGAACCAAATAGCGGAAAAAGTCGCTCAAAACACGAATTCGGGTAAAATAGTCCCGAAACAAACTCGGATGACCAGATACGTAGAACAAAACACTATCAAAATGTCAAAAGGCTCGAAAGCAGGTTCTGGAAATCAGAAAAAAGTCAAACATGAAAAAAATACCGGAAGAGAAAATCATGGGTATTACATTCTACCCCTCTAAAAAGAAGTTTCGTCCCAAAACTTAAAAAGAAAGGGTGAAGTAAGCAGACAACAAAGTGAATGAACAATTATACCTCAGGGATCTACATGAGTCGATCCTGATAATGGTGCTGAAGCTCGATTCCGGGAAAATTCATGGAACTCTTCCCAGGTAACGGCATGATACTGGGGCTCTTTGGATCCTCTGCTGTCGGATCGGCTTCGGACTGAACTTCGCTTCCATCAACTTTTTGAACTCTTCCCAGGTAACGGCATGATCCTGGGGCTCAACAGCCTCCCACCAATTAGCAGCGTCACTATTGAGAAGGAACTGAGCGATAGGAATCCTTCGTTCCTCTGGACAATCAACCACCTTGAAAATATTCTCCAATTGAAAAATCTAACCATCCCAGCCCAAAGTATCACCTGCACCCACAAAACGAGGAGGATGCATACGAACCACTTCTCTAAGCCACTGAGTCGACCCGACGTTCTTAGTCACGGTATTGTTACGCTGAACCGCCTGAGCCAAATGAGTCATCTGGTCTGCCACCTGCTGAAGTATAGTAGCAACACCAATACCGACGCCATCACCGGCAGCATGATCCTGATTGCGCGACTGATTTCCACGGCCCAGAGCTCTGGTCCTCGACATACTAAACTGAACAACCTTTCGTTAAAACGAGACACAACAACACATAATATCAATCACAAAAGGAGGTCCATAGAAGACACACTGCTAAGCACAGAAATATTCTTGCTAACAAGAGTTACCATAGAGCATTCACACAATAAATTCATATATGATAGTTCTCATAGATTCGGAAATGAATATCTCCGACAACAACATTTATCAAGTCACCACACATTAGAATCAAGCACATGGATAAACCAATCGAAATATTCAATACATGCCCAAGGCATTAAGCACAGGTATTACTGCATATAGGACAATATCATTCAAATTTCGAACCATTCTCAATAGCTACCAGCATTTTTGAAACTCTCATAAAATAGTGGCAAACTCCCATACATAAGTTGACAATCTCGTCAATATTACAGTAACCAAGAACATCTCAATTTAGTTGAACTCTTGAAGATCTCAAGTCAAAATTTTGAGTTAAAGAACTGATTTTTCCGAAGTTTATCGAAGTTCAAACTTTTTAATAAGAGTCACGGAAAAATAGTTTAACGACTACAAACTCGAGCATCATCAACACAAGTAATGATATTATCAAGCACACGTATCTTTCAAACATGATTACCGGATGCACAAATAAAAAATGGAGTTTCATTCTCAAACAACAAAAATGCTTGTAATTATCAATTCTTCGTGAAACGGATCAAGGATTTCTTATTTTGAGAATTTTAAAAAAGTGTGAAAAATATTTTAGAAGACTTATCGTTCCTCATAAAGTGGAAAGAACTCAGTCTAAAAAAAAAATTAAATCATCAACATCCCGTTCTGTTTCGAAGCGAAACTTTCGAATCTTAGCAAAAAATTTCCTAAACCCTTTCGATCATAACCAAAATGATGGTAATATTTTACAATGTCCAAAATACTTTAAAACGCCTACTTCAAATACTGGAAGAGAAATATACTTGCTCTTGATATAGCTTAGATTGTCAGAATATATGTCAGAGCTTTTGCGAGTATAAATTCTCCGTGTGTGTGTGTGTGTGTCCTCAGCTTGGGCTATTTCTAACCTTTGAAAAATGCATCTTTTATAAATATAGCCGTTGCAGGTAGGTGAGATGTTGATGTCTCTGATAGGCGACTTGCTGAATATTTAAATTAAAGCAGATCGTATTTACTTCTTCAGATATTCTTTTTTATTCCGCATTAAATGCTCTTCAGCGCATTCAGACTTGTCTCACTCCGGCTGCATTAGATGTTGTCCTATCAGCAATAAATTCTGCTTTTAACTGTGAATACGTTATGAATAAACAAAGTTGATCTCACAACGGTTTAAAGCATTCTTTAATCAGGTCTGTCGGGTGTGTTTTACTTTTTCTAAGTAAAACATCTTACAGCCTGACTGCTGTATCCGACGCATTGTCTGTTGCTGTAGCTGTAGGCTCTGTAGGATAGACTGCATGAGATCTTCAATGATGTATGGAAGGGACTGTATGGAGATTCCAGACAGCTTCCATACTTAGCGGCATTTTAACTCTTTCGACTTCTTTTCTGTATGATGGCAATTATGAAAACAAGATTGTTTATCCCAACAATAATATATAATACTAATAATTATTAAATTATCATTATTAAATAATTATTTGTTAATAGTAATAATATGTTATTATAACTATTTTAAATAATTAGAATTATTAATTACTATAGAAGAATGAAAATTATTAGTTATTATTAAATAATAATTATTATTAGGTAAAAATAAAAATATATTTTTATTTTAGATACTAGATTGAAGAAATATGAAAATTAATTTAATTCTTGATTATAAAATATTTTAAACCAAACACCAGAAGGAATGAATATTATTATTAGGTAATTATTTTATAATAATTATTGTTATTATATTATTATCTAATAATATTAATTAATTATTTTGTAATAATATTAATACTTCTATTATTACTTTTTACTTACACAATAATAACAATAAATATATTTTTATATTTTCAAATTATTTATTTTGTAGAGGAAAATGTGTTATACATTTAATTTAATTTTATACCGAAGGTATGACTTAATATCCTCCAAGTATCAAAACCTCATACCTCAAGTTTGAGATATGAATTTAAAAATTAAAATATTGATAATCAAACCCTTGGTAGGAGTTTAGTTCATTCCAAACTCATATCTAATATCTATATATATTATAGCGTCACGGATTCTAAGAAGTCAATTAATTCTCTTTCCTATGTGGCATTCTCTAAATTTTGGATTCTGTTTGAGGAGAAAGTAAAAGACAGCAAATCAATTCATTCATAACACTGACAGAGGGGCCTTTATATAGGCATTACAATGAGAGTCCTTCCATACATAGGATTCCTAGATAAGGTAAGACATCTAATAGGATCCTACTACCTCTAGAAGGATCTAGAACCTTCCATCTATGTATCTACAATCAGTATTAGGTAAGACACATCACGGGAATAATAATTCCCGGAACACTCCCCCTGTGTCGAGCACTAATACAACAATGGTGCAGAAGATGTTGCCTTCGTAAAAACCTATTCCAAGTCAAAACAAAACCCCATGGGAAAAATAAAGGCTTGATGAGGAAAAGATTGCAACGCACCAACATAACATGTCATGTATACTCCCCTTGATGTATACATAACGACTCCCCCTGATGAGTACCTCAAATCATAGGAGTCAGATGCCAAGTTGCCCTCACAACTATACCAAGGAAAAACCCAGTGGGAAAAATACCTCTTGGTCTAAGTTGAACAGAAGTACAACGAATCATTGTCTGGATGTTCTCATAGGTCGCCTCGTTAAAAACCTTACCAAGTGAAAACCCAATGGGAAAAACAAACCTTGGTCTAAGGACAAAAAGAGCGCGACACATCCAAAGTGCAGAGTCACTAAAGACTTATCAAGTTTTCCAAAGTCTTGACCTCTATGCACCAAATCAGTCATAACTTCTTCGATTCAATAGGTATCAACGAGACTGTAAGAACTTATGAAAACTAGACACCCATAGCTTTTCATTCACATACAGTACGTAACCTAGATCGACCTGAGCAGATCACAAAGCTCTATCGAAGTTGACTCAGCAAATTACCGGACACATCCTGTCCTACTTTGCAACAATAGTCATATGTCACTCAACATGATGGATGTGATCAAATGGTTGGTTTCCTTGGAAAGTAGACACAAACCTTTCCAATGGTACCAATTTCACCATTTTCCATCAAGTGAGCTGCCATGTAGGTCATATGGGAGATAGACCAACACATTCTGGGCAGATTCGGGTATCAATTTTCAAGTGTCCTTTTTATCGAGATAGAGCGAGCTTCAAGCTTCTTGTCAATCACAGACATTGCGTGAGCGCATCCTAGGCCATCATCACAGTGGCTTTACCGGATTATTGCGAATGAGTACATCGAGTCAAACATGAGTACATAATACCGTACTTTTCTCTTAAGACTGCATCATCACTTAAGTGAGCCAAGTCTTATGATGACTTCGACTAATCATTGGGAATCATATAGGTATTACTTTATCGTCTCTTAGGGAAACCGTCCCTTAGATTGCCTTAAACCGATTGATGAATACGCATCATCAAGTGTCCCAAGATCCTTTCATTCTTAACTTTGGATTTAGCGGAATCTCTTAGTCTCACAAGAGTACATCCCTATAAACCCTTAGTTTTACACGCAAAAGCTTCATATCTCTTCCAAATCAAGTATATACTTAGTATGCGTCCCCGACAATCACTTGTCGACGTGCTCCGTGGTCAGGAGCCACTTGATTTGAGTCTGATCCACCACGAGATCCTTTTTATCACTTAACTTAGTTCCCCAGTAAGATAAGATTTAACCACAAGCTGCACGTCAGTTTTTGGAAAACTATCTAACTGAAAAGATAGTGGATGATATAACATCCATTGCGATAGCACAACTAAGTTTCGTGTCATCGTAGTCGATTCCAGTGCGTTCATGAGAAACCTCGCGCCATGAGGTGAGTTTAACTCTTTCTCTCACTCGCTTTAACAAAGTATACGGATAGGTCTTATCTTTGGAGTGTCGGTACCACTTCAACAAAGGGCTATCACTTTGTCCATACTGGAGTCGCATATGTTTCCATTTTAGGCCAAGGCTACAACGTTGTAGATTTTCAACGAAGTATGGTTCGATTAAACTCACATTCCACGTCCTCATGAACCGGCTTTATTCATAGAGTACTCTTTATGGATTGGCATTCATTGAGGCGTCCCCCAATGATGACTATAATCCAGAATCACATGAGACGGATGAGTTCATTTGATCATATGATCAAGTTTTCATGTACCAAACTCGCATACATTCTTAGCGAGAGTATTTATCGAACCAAGTGGCATCCCAATACTCGATGAGATCCACGGCCTAGTAACACCATCTACCACAATTTGTGGTGTTACCATATCACCATTTATAGGTGACGAACGTCCATAACCGGACACAATCCTTGCAGACATGTTTGCAGCATGTATTTAATCTCGTCACTTTAGGGAACTTGGTGAGGCACAGTAGGGACAAACTACGACAATTCCAAGTCGTTCTACTCGAACATGATCGTTCGCATCTCCCCCTAACGACGGGAAGACTGGCTCATCAAAGTGACTTACGAGATCGTCTGCCAAGGTACATTTTAAGCGGACTATGAGTGAAAGCGCATGTCATATTCATCATTTATAACCCGTCATAATGCGTTGTGGTGACGCACTTTGGCACATGAACATGTGGACGATAAAGGTTTTCAGTGTTAACACAATCCAGTTAACAAAATGCATATTGTTACACTCGTAACTAAGCATTTGAATGATGATAGGTATAGGTGAATATGACATGTTGACCTATGCTACATAGCCGTAGCTACTGGTCTTGAGAATCCAACAAAACCGCCACCATGCACCACCGGGATCGAACATAAAGAAACGATTGAACCGATGATAGGCCGTTGGTTTTATCAAACCTCTAGTGCTTTCTTGAAGAGTTCACTCCCTTCACCAGCCCCAAACACCTCAAAATTTCGTGAGCATGTATAAACGGGTGTTTAGGATTCCAAAACCATCAACCTTGTAGTCAAAAACCGATCGAAATGACATCGAACTAGTCGTTAGGACGGCTGGTGGTATGTGAAAACTTCATTTAAGTGGTTCACCTCCTTCCAAGTCTCCAAATGGCACCAAAATTTGTGAGAAGGTAGCCTTGGATGTTAGGAAGTACTCGTTAAAATTTCACTTTAAGACTTGGTCTAAAAAGTGGGTGAACCGACCTTTACAATGACTGGTCCGCAAGTTGGACAACCATAACTCGTGTTTCATCAACTTATCAATCATTGTCAAAGGAACAACATAACATATAAATGTTATTACTTGAGTACGACCATTTGTGAACACCATCATAGCATCATAAGCCACCTAGGCTAATACTTATGATCATGTATGTATAAGGACTCGGTGAAAAGGGAGGACTCAGCACCATGCTTATGCGAGTCGCTACATTATTCTCTTTAGCATAGGAGGGTGTCGTCTCCTAATCGTGCCAAAGAATAGGCTTAAATAAATGAACATGGCTAAGAAGGATCATCGGGGGGGTCTTTGGCGTCACACATGCTTATGAAAGCAAGACGCGGATGACATAAATATCATCATCGGTCATGAGCCCTGCTCACGACTCTACCAATGTACTTTGGTGTCTTTGATCCAACTAGTTTCTTTGTTCAATGATGTCCATGACAATACCGTGGTATATGGATCATCAAAATGTCCAAATTCCGGACTATTAAAGCCTAAATGTGTCAATGTCCCAATACATCTTCTGGTTACAAAAACCGATGCAAGCCGGACCATATTGACTCATGAATATTCTTCCTTTTCACATATCCAATACAAGTGATGCATAAGATTTTATTTCTCACAAATCACAATGAGATGCTATGAGTGATACACTTTGGCATATATATCATCGAGTCATAACATGGTTCAATTGTTACAGAACATATGTGACTAGAAAACGCCATTCCACATTCAACAACTTGAGCATCATACCGCTCATTGATTGTGATGACCTACTCATCATAGTCACAATGGATTTATAAACCGAAATCCAAAAATATCATGTTCCTTGAAAATAGCTTAATACGCACTCAATTTCGCTTGCAAAATTTTACAATCATGAGCATAGCGAATACTCTAACAACATAGAGATTTTATGCTTGATATGATCAAAATGATCTATCATATTGAGTGCATAACATGGAAAGGTTATATGCCTAACGGGAAAAATTACGACACAAGCATGGTGTAACACTACCATGCACACGCTCGACCTTCTTATAAGGGTGCGTATTTTGGGCTTCCCCAAGGAAACTGTTTTTCAACATTTTAAAGATGATAGTTTAGCGTACAACGCATACCAAAAACTGCATCATCTATGGCAAATTCGGCCAGAAAGAGGTTGAAAAATATGTGTCGTAAGACCACTTGCAAATTCAAGATGGGAACCAAGTTGGTTGGGACAAAAGTTAGCACAATCGCTGGAAATAAAATTCCGCGCAGCTTGACCTTTGTTCACTAAAACAGCGATAACTCCCTTGTTAGGAAGGCTATGGACGAACGGTCAGATGTTCTGGAAACTAGACTTCCGTATCTTTCTATCCATATATTGTGCACCACACGGATCATTAAACTCAGATCACAGTGCATATTTTAATTGGCTGTTTAGTTTTTTCCATGTTTAGTGAGAAAACAAGGTTGAGACCATATCCAATGGCATAAGTGTTGATGCAAAAACCATGGCAATGACAGCCATATGTGCGTTTAAACGCAGCAGGGTGTTCGATTTCTTATCTTCGACTAATGATCCTTTCGGTAACTCCAACTTGGTAGACTTGCAGAGAAAGTAGGAATGTCGGTACAGCTAAGGCTGTTTAAAAACCACTGATTCCGTTTGAACTTTCAAAGCATAAACAAATACCAAGGAGGATGCGCCTAGTCATGATCAAAAGTGCAGAAAAAATCCACCAAAGTGCATCAATCAACCAAGTATTTTAATTCTCAATTTGCATGTATACGTCATAATAGCCATGTTATATAGATACAACGCGGTGCATCATAATTAATCATTTTGAACCATGAGACATAATGAATATACCATAACCAACTTGTGTTGACCATCCAATAAGATCGACTAAACATAGTCAAATGTATAAGGCACATGCCTTTACAAATACTCGGAGAAGTATTCGGACCTATAGTCATACGAACTATAATCGAGGTCAACGAATTCATGTATTTACCGCAATATGCCATTGCTTTACATGTTGAAACTCATGAGAATTACTCGTACATTCTTTCATATATCATGTTGCAAGGAGACGATACATGTCTACACCCACATGCAATATTTTATTTTTAATAAGCTGAAAGATGGAGTTTTCCAAGTATGGGATTGGGTCAAGACCAACGTGGTGGTCGCTCAATTCAACGTGACAATTCCGTCACAAATCGATTTTAACCACGATATATCCGTCGCAATCGATGTTTATCCCATTTGTATGTCACAAATCCGTGACTAATCATGAACGAGTCATAACTTTACCGTTACCGACAATGTTCATTTTTTTTTTCAATTGTTGGTTTAAAATCGATAAAACGGCGACATCAAATCGCACCCAAAACGTGGTGTATGCAACAACCACAACTATCGACTTTCAACAATTATCCGTGACTCCCCAGACTCACACACGCTTTACTTCGACATCCGAGAGTGATACCACCTCTCATTGTCTCATCCACCGCAAAGTAGCGTGGGAGATAAAGAACCCAAATACCCAATTCCCCAAAAAAAAAAATTCCCAAAAGAGAGGAATTGAAAAACGAGAACTTTAATAAAGTCTTACGGTTACTTGGTTTCATATATGCTTTGATCCTTGAACGGGAGATTCTCTCCATATGAGCAACATATTTTCGTGGGTACTCCGTTCTATATTTATTTTGATCCTTGAACGGGATAAATATGGCTTTTTCTCCATAGCGTGCACATCATCATGAGCGACGTATTTTCTTATATACACGTAAAACATAAACATGTAAGATTCATAAGTGTACAAATTAATGAACAAATGAATTATTGAGTAGGAAAAGAAAATGGAGAGTTGAGAAACGCCCGGATAGGGCTACTGGGCTCAATAATTCGGCCGAAAAAGGACTCGAGCGCGGCGATGCAGCAGCTCGGTATTGGATGAGGTCGGATCTCCAAATTTCTTCGTAAAAATCTGCTTCTGTTCGGCAGTAGATTCAGTAACCAATATTACACAGAATCCGATCTCCACCGTTGACTATACAGATATTTGTGTTGGGAAGTTGCTGCCAAAATTTCACACCGATCCGACGGTTAACGAAACGGGAAACGTGATTTTCGTACGACTGCGCTGTGCAGAAAATTCACGCGCGGAAATTCTCGTCTCTCGGTTTTTTTTTTTTTCCGATTTTGATAGGTTTTGTCTCGATTGCACTAGGTTTTCAAGCATTAAATATCACGTGCATAAAACCATAGGAAAATCTGGCGGTGCTTCGATCAGATCGGGTCGCAGCTTTAGGCAACAGTCCGCTGGGCGAAAACGATCTGAAAACGGGTCAGTAACCGGGTCGGATCAACAATCGAATCGGGTTTGGCCTTCTGGGTCTGGGTCGCGGACCGAGTAGACTGGACGAGCGGTCCGAAATCTTAACAATAATTAAACTGGGTTGGACGTGAACGGGCCACGACTCCAGGTCCAGTCTGAAAACGTCTGCAACGGGAAGGGAACTATTCCAACTCTTTCTTAGCTCCTAAGCCTCCCTTCTGTTGATCGCCTTGACCCTGCTCCCCAAGTATGGTGACAAGAATCCAACACCAGTAAAAGGCCCTCATCATGCTGTGGGCACGAGCCTACTGGCAGAACAAAACAAATTAAGGCTTCATGAACCCATGAATAAAGGAATTCGGGTGGTGGATTTGCAGAGGTGTGAGAGGTATGGCGGAGGTTCGGTGATGGCAGTTGGCCCTAGGAAGATGAGCTAGCCGGGATCTGGGGAAGACTACCGGTGTAGATCTGGTCCAGGATGGGGTGCCGTCTGGAAAGAGGACTTGAACTCGCGGGGAAGACGACGGCGGGAGCGGGTTTTAGGATTTCAGATTTTTTTTTTTTCGGAATTTCTGAATTTCGGGTATTTTTTTTTCTTGCTCAGTTGGGGGCTACGTGCTGATAACGTGTTTGAGGAGAAAGTAAAAGACAGCAAATCAATTCATTCATAACATTGATAGAGGGGCCTTTATATAGGCATTACAATGAGAGTCCTTCCATACATAGGATTCCTAGATAAGGTAAGACATCTAATAGGATCCTACTACCTCTAGAAGGATCTAGAACCTTCCATCTATGTATCTACAATCAGTATTAGGTAAGACACATCACGGGAATAATAATTCCCGGAACAGATTCCTATTTATCTAAAATCTGAATCTCACCTCAATTTAAAATGGTACTTAATCGATGGACAACCTAAATAAAGAATACACTATTTTGAATTCCACATATTTAAAATAGAACTCCACCAATAGAGAAACTAAATAAATACTTTGAATTCAATGTGTATTTTTCAACCATATAGTTATTCTACACACAAGCTTAAGAATATTATTTTTATTGTGCTTAATTTGACCATTTATTAAGTTCGACAAATAAATAGTTTAAATTTTTAGTGAATTTTAATTGGGTCAATTATTAAATTTATATTAATTTTATTTGTCTAAAATTTGAATCTCACATTTATTTAGTAGTTTTATAATAATTGAAAATATATAATAGCATTATGGATTTGTAGCACCACATTAGCTCTCTCTCTTATGTGGCGGTCTCTTAATTTTGTATTCCTATTTATCTAAAATATTATATTCCACATCAATTTAAAATGGTACTTAACTGAGCAACCTAAATAAATAGAATTCAGCGTCTTCAGTCCCACATCGATTTAAAGTAGAACTTCAATATTATTTTTCAACTCCATATTTATTTCTCACACACAAACTTAAGAATTTTATTTTTTTTGTGTATAATTTGGCCAATTATTAAGTAAGACAAATAAATAGTTAAATTTTTTTGTAAAAATTAATTTGATCAATTATTAAATTTACATTAATTTATTTGTCTAAATTTGAATCTCACATCTGTCTTATTTAGTAGTTTTATCTCAATTAAAATTTTTAATTTTGTCAATATTAATAATATCACTTATTAAATAAACTACTTTATTTTTTTCATAATCTAATTTGATCAATTATCGAATTTGCATTAATTGTATTTATCTAAATTTACCACATCGATCTTAAATGAGGCTCTGCCGATTGAAGAATTAAATAAATATTTAAATAATGTTATTTTTTGCTCCATAATTATTTTGTACGTTTAATAGTTTTATTTTTATTGAGAAAAAATATTTTGGTTAATATTAATTTGGCCGATTATTAAGCCAGATGAATCATTTTATTTCCATTGCAAATTTAATTTGGCCAATTATTAGGTTTGTATTAATAGTATTTATATATAAATTTAAATCACACATTGGTTTTAAAAGAGACTCCGTCGATTGGATAACCTAAATGAATACTCATAATCCGTATGTATTTTTGCACCTCGCAATTATTTTGCAGCACGAGTTAATAGTTTTATTTTTAATGGAAAACTTAATTTGATTAATATTTTTGCCTAGACATAACAAATTTGCCTAATATTAATTGGGTCAATTTTTATGTTGGCGAAATAAATAGTTTTACTTATGTATATATATATATATATATATATAATCAATTTGTAATTGACCATTACATTTCTCATATGCAATTAATTTGACCAATTATTGAGTTGACTAAATAAATATTGTTATATTTATTAAAAATGAATCTTGGGCAATCATTGTTGGCCAAATAAATAATCTTATTTTTTAAAAATTTTTATTTATTTTATTTAATTTATCCAATTTATCAATGTCTAAGAATTTGAGCGAATTTGAATTTTTTTAAAGTTATAACAACCAAGTATTGTAACAACTTATATTTGATTATGTAGATTTTATAAGTTTTCATAGATTTGGTTAATTCATTGATATAATCAATATGTATTTTACCATCATATTTTTAATTAACCAATTATCGAGTTGGCTAGATAAATAGTATTATTTTTATTGAAATGTATTTTGACCAATTATTAAGTAGGCCAAATAAATATTTTTTATTAAAAAATTAATTTGGCTAACTTATTCACATTTAACTTAATTTGTGTATCAGCATATAACAATTTGAGCAAATTTGAATTTTTATGAAGTCAGCTGTAACAACCAATTATTATAACAGCTAAATTTAATTATTTAGATTTTCTATATTATAGTATATTTGGGAAATTAGTGCATATAGCTGTATAGATTGCGAGGGGAACATGTGCTAAAATTATTTTTTAGTTGAGTTTGAGACAGTTATATGTATATAATATCTAAATGGGTTTGAGATGGCTCGACCTTAGCTGTATTGTTTCGGGTATCACTATATAGTTTTGTGATGAAAATACGTAGTAAATTCACCTTTAAGTCAGATGTCGGACGAGGACGTACGGTTATATAAATTATAAACGAGTTCGAGTGGCTAAATCTTTGCCTCATCTTTTTGTTTTTTCGTTGTGTTCTGCGCAGCGAGGAATTCCGAATGGCTGAGGCTAACTAATAAATATAATTGACGAGTTTTTTGCATTAATAAATTTAATTAAACTGTATAATTTTATTATATATATAATACCGTTACGCATCTGGAGCACCACGTTAACTCTCTCATATGTGGTATTCTTTATATTCTAGATTCTTATTTTTTTAAAATGTTTATCCCATATTGATTTTAAATGGCACTCCACTCAATGAACGACTAAATAAATATTTAACACAAATATGTATTTTAGCCATAATTATTTTATACCAACACGTTAATTTGGTCACCTATTGAGTTGGCGAAATGAATTATTTTATTCTAATTATAAAATTAAATTTGGCAGATTATTAATAAACCTCATTAGCCCAAATATGTACAAATTTATTTTTAATATCTAATTTATAAATATTATTTATATTTTTATATTTATTTAATAAACTCGATTCTCTTCACTTATAAATAAATATTTAAAGTATCTACTAGCAATACGGATTCGATGTACCACGTTAACCCTCTCTCCTACATGAAGTTTTTTTATTTTTTTTATTATTATTTATCTAAAATCTTGAATCCCACATCAAAGTATATGTATATAAATTGTAAAGAGTTTTTGAAAATTGTATAATTTCAAAATTATACTAAGAGTTTAACTTTTAATCTTTTGTCATTTAGAATATTTATTCTCAACATTTACTTTACAATGTTTGAATTTTCATTGAGATGTATTAACCAATTACTATAGCAATTTATGTTTACTTACTTAAATTATATAAATTTAAATACGTTGAGTATTTAGCGAATATTATATAGGGTCTGGAATATAAACGAGTAATAAAGTCATATTTTGATTGAATTTAATGAATATGGGTAAACATATTTTAAACAAGTTTGAATATTTGTACCATACTTTTATTGTTTCATGTGTAACTATATATGAGTTTTGAACTGGAATAAATAATAAAATTATCTTTCAAACGGGTTTACGACGAGTACAAGTACATTAATTCTTAAAGAGTTCGGGTGGCTGAATCTCATACTCATTATTTCTGTTTATTGGTGTGTTCCGCTGCGATACAATTGCAAGTGGTTGAAACCTAATCAAGTATTAAACTATTTTTTCATTTTTACTTATAAATTACAATGTAAAGTGATTATCCGTAATAACATTACGGATTAAAAGCATCACATTAATTCTCTGTCCTATGCGGCATTCTCTTAATTCTGGATTACTATCTATCTAAAATCTTGAATACACATCGATTTAAAATGGTACTCAGCCGATGGATAACTTGAATAAATGTAATTTAAAGGGACCGAAGCTTTTTGCCGTTCACACAGATTGGCTTGAGCTCTTCCTTGACTCGCTTCTTCACACACAGTTTGAAGCTTTGTCTTTAGTGCTATTCTTCCCACACAGGTCGGAATACACACAGATCCTCAGTCCACACAGGGCTGGTGATTAACTCAAAGGTAACGGGTAGAATTCTCTGAACAGTAGCTTGATCTTTGATATACGATTGCTTTTTGCTGTGTTTTTTTGTTGAGGACTTAGTATATTTCTTCGATTTAGATTTTTGCTGTATGCTTGTGAAATATACTTCCTCTTGATATAACTTAGATTGTCAGAATCTTTGTCAGAGCTTTTGCGAGTATTAATTCTTCGTGTGTGTGTGTGTGTCCTCAACTTGGGGCTATTTTGTAATATCCGGTATTTTTCTTTCCCTTGTATTTTTATTTTTTGGTATATTTCTCGGTCATAGTGACCCTCGTGTACCTTTCAGTGTGTCCTTCCTGTCAACTGTTGAACTGTATTCTCGTTATTGTGGTGCGGAACCGCCGTTTCGGGATTGCCGTGGATCCATTTCGTGTTATTGGTTCCCAAATATTGATTCCTATCGTTTTATTCTCTTTCCGGATCATTTTTATCATTTTGGGACCCAAAGGGGGTGTGGGCCGCGGCACAAGATGTGTGTGCCGCGGCACACAAATTTCTTCAGTTGTTGGCCAAAGCAGGCTGTCTTGTGCCGCGGACACCCATACGGTGCCGCGGCACAATGCTAAGCGATGCCGCGGCACACCTATCCGGTGCGCGGCACACTCGTGTGTCATCTGCGACAAAAACCCGCTTATGCAGGGTGCCGCGGCTACGCGGCTGTGCCGCGGCACCTTTGCCGAATCACAGGAGTAAATTTTTGGCCTGTGCCGCGGCACACCTCAGCTGTGCCGCGGCACACAATGCGGTCAACCCCCTATAATTGTGTCGTTTTGAGCGTCAGCTGCTCATTCTTTTCTTCTTCTTCCTGCGACGCGAGAGAGAGTGAGAGAGAGGGGGAGAGTTCTTCATCAATATCCATTGGGGGGTTGATTTTCATCATTTTTCTTCGGTAGTGAAGCCCGGACAATCAATCCAACGCGTGTTCTACGGATCTTAGTACTTGAATCTCCAAAGGTAATATTTCTAGAACCCTATTTTCGATTAATTTGGGGGTTTTGGGATTTTCTTCCGATTCGTTCCGTTTTGTTGGTGGATTAATGATGTATATGATTAATCTTGTTGATATCATTAATTTCCCTACGGATTCATGGTATATTTTCATAGTTTTGCGAAATCGAGAGGGTTTGGTTGTGGTCCGCCCTCGTTGTTATTTTGTGCGAATATACATGAATCGTAGGCGGGTTTTCGGGTGTATTCCATTTTCGTATTCGTTTAGAATTGGTTGTAATTATGTTCTTCGAATCGTTAGGTTCGGTTCCGTTGATTCTTAGCGTTCGTTGGTGATTATCCTTCCGTTCGTTACGTCGTCAATAATTCAAGGCAAGTACTCTGGGAAACCTTTATGCTTAACGTGAAATGGTATTGTATATTGTGTGTGCTTTACTCACCTCGGGAGGGTCCGACGGGGCCTTGGGCGAATCTATGACTTCACTCTGGATTCATGAGTTGTTTCGCTAGCCAGCTCGGGAGGGTCCTTAGAGGCCTCGGGTGGGATTCATGGTGGCGTCCTGGTCCTAGGCGATGCCTGTGCGTGATTTGTTGTTATAAAGTAGCCAGCCCGGAAGGGGTCCTTAGAGGCCTCGGGTGGGATTCATGGTGGCGTCCTGGTCCTAGGCAAATTGATTATTTGACTGTTTGTTTCCGGAAAAGACATGTCTCGTTTTGGCCCTTGGAATTGTTTGTTTTGGTGCATGTACTATGAAATGTGTAAGCGATTGGTTTGCCTTGATTACTTGTACTAGCGTAATTGCTAACCCCTCTGGGGACCCGTTTTGGGGAAATTCTTGTTATGGATTTCAGCTTATGATTATCCGGACGAGCGGGCACACAGACGATGCGAGGGCGTTGGCGAGTCGTTGACATGTGCATTTGGGTCTTTCTATTTCTTTCGTCCATTTCGATTTGGTTGTTCTAATAATTATAAACTTATAGAGTGTACTCGCGAGTACTTAGGCTTTTCATTTCAAACTCCGTATTGTGCTACTTTTAAATTGTTACATTGTTGGTTGATGATCATTTCGCCGGTTGCTCCGGGCGTAACTTTTTATGTCTTATAATTAAATGTGTGTCCTCGCTAACCGGGATGGTTAGTCGAGTGGAGTTTTCTTGTTTGTAGCCTGGTGGGTCCCATGTGGGGGGTCCACGGCGCTGTAATATACTCTGAATATCTCGGGGTGTTACAGAAAATGGTATCAGAGCTCTAGGTTTATGGATACCTAGGCTTGTTGGTTATTTGGGTCTAGTCGTGTTTTGTTTTGCACATTGTCACACCGCTGCCAGCATCCCAGTACTTCCAGTGCTCGTAAGTTTTCTTATTCGGCTCTTTTGTTTCTTGCATTGTATTTCCACTTTTGAATCGTGGTTGCTTTTTCCTCCCTTACTCATCATCAATATACTTCTGTTATCCCTTAACACCAGTATGGATGCCGGAGGAAACCGTGGTCGTGGTCGTGGTCGTGGTCGTGGTCGTGGACGCGGCTGGGGACGTGGGGCAGCCGGTGGGGCGGCCACGTCGCATTCTTCGGGAGCCGGCAGTACCGGTGACCGTCACAGTCATGCTTCTTCTCAGGAGCGCGCCGATCTTGGTATTGCGGCTGTTATGCAGCAAATGGTTAACCAGATGGAGGCTATAGCTCAGGTGGTCCAGAACCCCGATCAGGCCCATGCTAATCGGGGCGGAACGGATCGTTGGCTTCAGGATGTCATCAAGATGCATCCTCCCCAGTTTTCGGGAGCTTCGGACCCGAACGGCTGGGAAGGGTGGATCAAGGAGATATCCAAAGTATTCACTGCTACCAATTGCCCCGAGGACCGTAAGGTCCCTATTGCTCAATATTTTCTCACGGGAGATGCTACGGATTGGTGGGAGGCCGTTGGTCCCAAAGATCATGTTGCTTCATGGGCCGAATTTCAAGAATTGATGGAGACCGAATATTGCCCGTGGCCGGTTAGACAGGCTCGGGTCCATGCCTTCTATGATGCTCAACCTCGGGATATTCCCGTATCCCAGGCTATTGCCAATTTTAACAAGGAGTTGGGTTACGTGAAGACCCAAGTTGTCGAGGAGAGCGACAAAATTTTTCATTTCTCCAGACGTATGAAATTGTCCATTCGGGACTATATGTCTGGACTTGTCTGCACTACCCTGAAGGATTATCAGAGTCGAGCTCTTGCCTATGATATGTCGGTGACGGCCAGTGCGGCGGTTCGAGAGAGTAAGAAACAGAAATCCGCCGGAAATTTCTCGAGTCACAAGGGTGGAGGTCAGCACAAGTCTCAGTCTGCGAACATTCTTGGTGGTAATTCGTCTCGTTTCTCTGGGGGCTATCGAGGTACTGCCAGTGCCCTCGTTCGGGATACCAAATGCTTTAACTGTGGCGAGCCGCCATCGGGCCAGGAGTGTCCTCGTCCGCCTCTGATCTGTCATACTTGTGGTCAGTCGGGCCACAAGGCTTCCTTTTGTGAGCGGGCAAAGCGGCTTTTTGGTACTCAGACTTCTTTTCCAGCACCTATGGAGCCGAGTGTGAACCAGGGCTCATTTGCTCCGCCCCCTCCACCGAGTGCCGGCCGAGGTAGGGGTCGGGGTCAGCCCGCCAGAGGAGGAGCTTCCAGTGTTGGCTCTGCCCAGCCGCGTATCTACGAGATGAGGAGGGCTGATGACCCAGCAGCTACTGTGGCGACAGGTACCGTTCATATCCATTCTCATCCTGTCAGTGTACTTTTTGATTCGGGTGCTACGCATTCATTCATTTGTCTAGAGTGTGTACGCCGTTTGAGTCTCGACTGCTTGTCACCTTGCGAGCCTTTCATCGTTAAACTTCCTAGCGGTGGTAGAATTGTCGGTGATCGAGAAGTCCGGGACTGTTCTGTGATCATTTGTGAGAGGGCTTGGCTCTCTAATCTTATTGTTGTGAGTATCGAGGGCGAGGATTTAATTCTCGGGAATGATTGGCTCGAGCGGAATGTTGAAATCATTAACTTCCGCAAGAGGATCATTACCATGTTAGCCGAGGACGGCAGCCTTGAACACTCTTTCGCGGGCGAAAGAGAAACCGTGTTTGTTATTAACGCCTTGAAGGCGGTGAAACTCCTGCGAAAGGGGTGTACTGGTTATTGGTGCTACGCCTTGAAGGCGGAGAATGGTGGAGTCGAGTTTTCGTCGATTCCAGTCGTTAGTGAGTTTCCTGATGTATTTCCTGACGAGTTGCCGGGATTGCCACCGGATCGTGAGGTTGAGTTTGTTATAGAATTAGAGCCAGGCGCGGCTCCGATTTCGAAGGCGCCGTATCGCATGGCACCTTCAGAGATGGCCGAGTTGAAGAAACAGTTGAGTGAACTTCTGGAGTCGGGGTATGTTCGACCAAGCGCCTCGCCTTGTGGAGCACCGGTCTTGTTTGTGCGTAAGAAGGATGGTTCACTACGTTTGTGTATTGACTATCGCGAACTAAACAAGGTGACCATCAAGAACAAGTATCCTTTGCCGAGAATCGATGACTTGTTTGACCAGTTGCAGGGAGCTGCGGTATTCTCGAAGATTGATTTAAAATCGGGGTACTATCAGCTCCGGGTGAGAGAGTCCGACGTGCCGAAAACAGCTTTTCGGATGAGATACGGACACTATGAGTTTGTAGTTATGCCTTTCGGGTTAACTAATGCGCCGGCGGTGTTCATGCAGTTGATGAACAAAGTCTTTATCGAGTATTTGGATAAGTGTGTCGTCGTCTTCATTGACGATATTCTTATTTATTCGAGGAATGAGGAAGAGCATGCCCATCATTTGCGGATAGTGTTAGACATTTTGAGGGCTGAGCAACTCTATGCGAAGTTCTCGAAATGTGAGTTCTGGCTGAAGGAAGTGATGTTTCTGGGTCACGTGATTTCGGTAGGGAGTTCGAGTGGATCCGCGAAGATTGAGGCGGTGTTGGATTGGGCACCGCCCACAAGTGTGAAGGAGGTCCGTAGTTTCTTGGGTTTGGTGGCTACTACCGTAGGTTCGTGAGGGTTTCTCAAAACTAGCTCGGCCACTTACCAGATTGCTCGAAATCCGAGAAGTTAAATGCGGACCGATGAGAGGCAGTCGAGTTTCGAGGAGCTGAAGAAGCGTCTGACTTCAGCCCCGGTTTTGGCGTTGCCATGTGGCAACAAGGGATTCGCCGTTTATAGCGATGCTTCGGGCCAGGGTCTTGGGTGCGTATTGATGCAGCACGGCAAGACCATTGCCTATGCATCGAGACAGTTGAGGCCGTATGAGCTTAACTACCCTACTCATGATTTGGAGTTAGCGGCAGTCGTTTTTGCGCTCAAGATTTGGCGTCACTATCTTTTCGGCTCAGCATGTCAGATTTTTACCGATCATAAAAGTCTGAAATACATATTTACTCAGCGGGAGTTGAATATGAGGCAGAGGAGGTGGTTAGAGTTGATTAAGGATTATGATCTCGAAATCCTTTATCATCCGGGCAAGGCGAACGTCGTGGTCGACGCCTTGAGTCGGAAACCGATTGCGTTGCGAACGCTTGAGATCCTTACGTCTCAGTCTGAGCTTCGGCGGGCTTTGATTGAGTTTGATATTGAGGTTTTGTTGCCTGGAGCTGTCGGACAACTTTGTGCTTTAGAGATTTCGTCGTCTTTGATCGATGAGATTAAGCTAAAGCAATTAGAGGATCCGATGATTACTCAAATCCGAGAGAACGTTCTTAAGGGAAAGTCTCATGGGTTTGTGATTCACGAAGATGGTGTTTTGAGATTTCGGAGTCAGCTTTGTGTGCGAACGATCCAGAGTTGCGACAGAGTATTTTGCGTGAGGCCCATTCCACACCCTATTCCGTTCATCCTGGTTCGAGTAAGATGTACAAGGACCTGAGGAGGAACTTCTGGTGGAATAATATGAAGGAGGAGGTCGCACAGTTTGTGGCGAGATGTTTGACTTGCCCAGTCAAAATCGAGCATCGGACCGGGAGTTATTGCAGTCACTTCCCGTTCCGGAATGGAAATGGGAAGATATATCGATGGATTTCATTACGAGTTTGCCGAGATCGAGATCGGGCATGAATATGGTTTGGGTAATTGTTGATCGTCTGACCAAGTCGGCACATTTTCTGGGCATCAAGGACACTTGGGGCCCGGAGAAATTAGCTCGTGTGTTTATCGCGCAGATTGTGAGACTTCACGGTACCCCGAAGTCTATTGTTTCGGATCGTGATGGACGTTTCGTATCACACTTTTGGCAGGCGGTGCATAAGGCGTTGGGTACCCGTTTGCATTTGAGTACCTCTTTTCATCCCCAGTCAGATGGACAGTCGGAACGCACTATCCAGACATTCGAGGACATATTGCGTGCTTGTGCCCTCGATTGGAGTAGCGACTGGGAGGAGCATTTGCCATTGATCGAATTCACGTACAACAATAGTTGGCACGCGTCGATTCGGATGGCACCGTATGAGGCACTTTATGGGCGACGATGTCGATCGCCGATTTGTTGGAATGAGGCATCCGATTTGGTCGGGACCGAGCCGGATGTCGTTTTAGAGACGAGGCGGAAGATAGAATTAATTCGGGAACGGATGTTGATGGCCCAGAGTCGACAGAAGTCATATGCCGATGTCCGTCGTCGACCTTTAGAATTCGAGGTGGGAGACCACGTTTTGCTGAAGGTGTCGCCGACGAGAGGAGTTTTCCGTTTCGGGAAGAAGGGGGAGTTGAGTCCGAGATTTATTGGACCCTTCGAGATTCTAGAGCGGGTCGGTGGGTTAGCATACCGTTTGGCGTTACCCCCGGCCTTGAGTCACATTCATAGCATTTTTCATGTTTCCCAGCTGAGGAAATATGTTCCGGATCCTAGTCACGTCATCGATTATGGCGAGATTGGTATTGCTGAAGATATTACTTTTGAGGAGCGTCCTTTGAAGATTTTGGAGCATCGTGAGAAACGACCGAGGCATAAGACCATCCCTTTGGTCAAAGTGCAGTGGTCGAGACACGGTGTTGAGGAGGCAACTTGGGAAACCGAGGATAGCATGCGTGCTAGGTACCCTGAGTTGTTTGCTTTCTTAAGTTTCGGGATGAAACTTATTTTTAGAGGGGTAGAATGTAATATCCGGTATTTTTCTTTCCCTTGTATTTTCATTTTTGGTATATTTCTCGGTCATAGTGACCCTCGTGTACCTTTCAGTGTGTCCTTCCTGTCAACTGTTGAACTGTATTCTCGTTATTGTGGTGCGGAACTGCCGTTTCGGGGTTGCCGTGGATCCATTTCGTGTTATTGGTTCCCAAATATTGATTCCTATCGTTTTATTCTCTTTCCGGATCATTTTTATCATTTTGGGACCCAAAAGGGGGTGTGGGCCGCGGCACAAGATGTGTGTGCCGCGGCACACAAATTTCTTCGATTGTTGGCAAAGCGAATCAGCGTGTGCCGCGGCACACCCATCCGGTGCCGCGGCACAATGCCAAGCCAGTGCCGCGGCACACCTATCCGGTGCCGCGGCACACTCGTGTGTCATCTGCGACCAAAACCCGCCTGTACCGGGTGCCGCGGCACACTGCCGAACCCTGGGAGTAAATTTTTGGCCTGTGCCGCGGCACACCTCAGCTGTGCCGCGGCACACAATGCGGTCAACCCCCTATAATTGTGTCGTTTTGAGCGTCAACTGCTCATTCTTTTCTTCTTCTTCCTGCGACGCGAGAGAGAGTGAGAGAGAGGGGGAGAGTTCTTCATCAATATCCATTGGGGGGTTTATTTTCATCATTTTTCTTCGGTAGTGAAGCCCGGACAATCAATCCGACGCGTGTTCTACGGATCTTAGTACTTGAATCTCCAAAGGTAATATTTCTAGAACCCTATTTTCGATTAATTTGGGGGTTTTGGGATTTTCTTCCGATTCGTTTCGTTTTGTTGGTGGATTCATGATGTATATGATTAATCTTGTTGATATCATTAATTTCCCTACGGATTCATGGTATATTTTCATAGTTTTGCGGAATCGAGAGGGTTTGGTTGTGGTCCGCCCTCGTTGTTATTTTGTGCGAATATACATGAATCGTAGGCGGGTTTTCGGGTGTATTCCATTTCCGTATTCGTTTAGAATTGGTTGTAATTATGTTCTTCGAATCGTTAGGTTCGGTTCCGTTGATTCTTAGCGTTCGTTGGTGATTATCCTTCCGTTCGTTACGTCGTCAATAATTCAAGGCAAGTACTCTTGGAAATCTTTATGCTTAACGTGAAATGGTAATGTATATTGTGTGTGCTTTACTCACCTCGGGAGGGTCCGACGGGGCCTCGGGGGAATCTATGACTTCACTCTGGATTCATAAGTTGTTTCGCTAGCCAGCTCGGGAGGGTCCTTAGAGGCCTCGTGTGGGATTCATGGTGGCGTCCTGGTCCTAGGCGATGCCTGTGCGTGATTTGTTGTTATAAAGTAGCCAGCTCGGAAGGGGTCCTTAGAGGCCTCGGGTGGGATTCATGGTGGC
Organism: Orobanche coerulescens; assembly: GCA_033398695.1. NCBI lineage: Eukaryota > Viridiplantae > Streptophyta > Magnoliopsida > Lamiales > Orobanchaceae > Orobanche > Orobanche coerulescens. The sequence continues at coordinate 77,665,352 of CM065818.1, read as the reverse complement.
GTCCTGGTCCTAGGCAAATTGATTATTTGACTGTTTGTTTCCGGAAAAGACATGTCTCGTTTTGGCCCTTGAAATTGTTTGTTTTGGTGCATGTACTATGAAATGTGTAAGCGATTAGTTTGCCTTGATTACTTGTACTAGCGTAATTGCTAACCCCTCTGGGGACCCGTTTTGGGGAAATTCTTGTTATGGATTTCAGGTTATGATTATCCGGATGAGCGGGCACAGACGATGCGGGGCGTTGGCGAGTCGTTGACATGTGCATTTGGGTCTTTCTATTTCTTTCGTCCATTTCGATTTGGTTGTTCTAATAATTATAAACTTATAGAGTGTACTCGCGAGTACTTAGGGTTTTCATTTCAAACTCCGTATTGTGCTACTTTTAAATTGTTACATTGTTGGTTGATGATCATTTCTCCGGTTGCTCCGGGCGTAACTTTTTATGTCTTATAATTAAATGTGTCCTCGCTAACCGGGATGGTTAGTCGAGTGGAGTTTTCTTGTTTGTAGCCTGGTGGGTCCCATGTGGGGGGGGGGGGGGGGGTCCACGGCGCTGTAATATACTCTGAGTATCTCGGGGTGTTACATATTTATAATCTTTAGAATCTGCATCCATTATAAACGTAGCCATTGCAGGTAGGTGAGATATGGACTTCTCTGATTGGCGACTTGCTGAATATTTAAATTAAAGCGGATCGTAATTAATGCTTCAGAGATTCTTTTTGATTCCGCATTAAATGCTCGTTAGTGCATTCATACTTTGCTCACTCCGGCTGCATTAAATGTTGTCTTATCAGCAATAAATGCTACTTTTAACCGTGAATACTTTATGAATAAACAAAGTTTATCTCACAACGATTTAAAGCATTCTTTAATCAGGTCTGTCAGATGTGTTTTACTTTTCCTAAGTAAAATATCTTACAGCCTGACTGCTGTATCCGACACATTGTCTTTTGTTGTAGATTTAGGCTCTGTAGGATAGACTGCATGAGATTCTCAATGCGGTATGGAAGGGATTGTATGGAGATTTCAGACAGCTTCCATACTTGGTGGTATTTTAACTCTTTCCACTTCTTTGCTGTATGATGGCAATTATCAAAATAGGATTTTTTATCCCAACAATTTCCCCCTTTTTGATAATGCCAAAACTTCTTCAAGATAACTTCTTGATTCAGAGAGGTTGACTCTTGGTCTTCCGTTTAATGTTCTGATCTTCAATACTTAGTCTAAAAATGTGAACTGCTCGCAGGCAAGTTCTAAAAATTTGAAAAACATCTACAGGAATGTATATTACAACTTTAAACTTATAATTGGCGCGTAGGCATAATTTTACAGTGTTGTCTAGGTTGAATACAACTTAACCTATAAACTGTCCGCAGACAAGTTCTTACATCTTTAAGACAAGTTCTATACTTGTTTGTTCACAGTAAATAAATTTGTATTCAAACAGTAAAATAGTAAGCGTAGATTAAGAGCTGTAATCTTTCAAGATAACAAATTTTATTGTTAATCAAGGAAAATTACAAGTTCTTGAAATAGAAAATATACAGAAAAAGTGCATACTGCAATAATAAGCCCACTGAACAGATACAATAAGAGGGGCCAGACAAGCTAATTCTTGCACTGAGAATGCCTCCGAGGTCTCCGGTCAAGATCATTTTCGGTCCCTTTCCACCAATTGACTAGTGAATCCTTGCCTCGATCCCGGTAGATAGCTCTTTCTTCAGCGGATTGGTCGAAAGCGAGTATCCAGTCATCCGAGTGAGTGAGCCGATCACCTTTAAGGTGCCTTGATTTCATCGGCATTTGCATATGAAGCTTTCCTTCTGCTAACATCCTCGTGATTTCATCTGCAGCATCCGTCAGCGTCTTGAACTTGTTGAATATAGAGGACTCCCTGGTGAGTTTAACGAAGTATCTCATTAGTTCGTTTTTCCTCCAGTCCTTTACTTCATCAGCTGTAGGCTAGTGGCCAGATGAATCTCAGGTGTTTTTTTCAAGTTGTTCTTCCAAGGAACATTGGGATCATGGAACTCCGGACGAGAACCAGATACCATGTATCCTCTTGCAGGTGAGGCCAGATAGGTTATTACAGCTTCCCAGCACCTGTAATTCAGTAGGTCATGGTCATTGGATGACCTCATTGTGATACGGCTTCGTGCCGTGGCTTCGGCCCTCATTGTGATACGGCTTCGTGCCGTAGCTTCGGCCCTCATTGTGATACGGCTTCGTGCCGTGGCTTCGGCCCTCATTGTGATACGGCTTCGTGCCGTGGCTTCGGCCCTCATTGTGATACGGCTTCGTGCCGTGGCTTCGGCCCTCATTGTGATACGGCTTCGTGCCGTGGCTTCGGCCCTCATTGTGATACGGCTTCGTGCCGTGGCTTCGGCCCTCATTGATACAGCTTCGGGCTGTTTTGGCTTCGGGCCATTGTGGTGATTGATATCTTGGGCTGAGTGACATTCAGGGTATTATGATGATAAACAACTTCGGGCTGTTCGACTATCAGGCCATTATGATGTATCGGTATTCCTGTTGGAGCCTTCGGGCATTGTGATTCGTATCTATTTCAGTGTTTGGCTTGATTTACCTTCGGGTGATGTATTGTTGTGTTCTGTATTGATGATTCGCCGTTGGGCACTTGTGTTCTAACCTGTTGAGCAGATATTGATCGTATGCCGTGGGGCATAGTATTCCACGAATGCTCGATTCTTACTTTGGTTTGTGAGCATCTCGTATTCCCATTACTATACTATTCATTCTGCCCTTTGGATGCATATCATGTTGTACATGTATTTGATAATCATTATCTGGATGACTGACCCCGTGGGGGCGGAACATGTTTTCATGTTTTAGGTGTTTGCGAGGAGAGAGTTGAGACACAGGGGCATGACGGTGGCGACGAGGCATTCGAGCGATACTAGTCTGAGATGTTTTGGTGTTCATGTTAGTCAGACAGTTGGAGTACTCCAGTTTTGTTCAGTCTTTGTCATTTTGATTATCCGAGCAAGGCTCGTGGATGTTGTTGTATCTTATTTTGGCCATGTAGGCCCACTGTTGTCATTGAAATTCCATATCGGAATATTATGTTGGATGTCAGTGTAGGGATTGTGGTTCCCCTTTTGGTCAGTTAATTGTATTTTTGGTCGTGTTAGCCTGGTGGATCTCCTGGTGTGGGGTCCACGGCGCTGTAATGACCCAATGGGATTTGGGGGTGTTACATGTACGATGTTGGTAAAGAACTCGACTGGATGCTTGAGATTGTACAAGACGAGCTGCCTAAGCTTAAATTCGCTATTAACAATGTGGAAGACGCATTCCGCCTGATGCCTACAACATTGTGCCAGGCGTTTAACCAACTCAAACAGCATCGAGAGCGGATCCTGAGGCAAGAACAAGAGAAGCTTAGAGTTGCCAAGGCTAAAACGGTTGCCGCCCTACAACATACCGGCACCAAACTGACTGAGCACGATCATAAGATCGATGATATGTGTTTAATGATTGGTACACTGGATGAAAGCGTCAATGATCTGAATACCAAACCGGACGAGTCCATGAATCTCCTACAGGAGATTCAAACGAAGGTATCAGATCTTGATGATGCCAAAAAGGGGGAAGAGTCCAGAGAGGCTGCCCGGAGATGTAGATTGGAGAGAGAGAGAGAGATAGAGAGAGAGAGAGAATTTGATGCAGCGTTGGAAGAGAGTGTTTCTACTGCCATTGGGCGACTGGCCGCTCCCGGGCTTAGCCAAGCTGCAAAGGGATATAGGGTTTCTAGTGTAACACCCCCTATATATTCAGGAATATTACAGCGCCATAAATTCTTTACATAAGGATTTACAAGGCTGGAGAATTAAAAGACATTAACAGGTACCAACGTATGAAAATAACGGAATTAAGATACAACAATTCTGACCAAATATTGAAAATACGAATGTTCAACGGAAAAGTGTTAATACATCACCAAATCCAAAATATCATAAATTACTGCGTACTCGAGTACTTATTAAAACGATACAAACAACAGACAATTAAACCTGGCTGGAACATCACTCTGCACCCTCGTCATCAGGCAACTCCAGTGGTTGTTTCCCCGCTCTCCTGGATCCTGAACATAAACAAATGTTCACCCCCGAAGGGGTTAGCACAACGATGCTAGTACAAGTACAATAATCATACAACAATGATATAATCAACAATTATATCATAACAAGTTTCTCCAACAAGAAATAACAACAACACATATCACATCATAACAGTCTCAACATACAGATGGCATTCCAACGATCCAGCGCACACAGCTATAGATTCCCATGATTATTCCTGTCCGATCAATGCATAGTGGACATTTAATCACAACACATAATACACAATACAATCCTAATATAGCTGACATAATATAAACAATTCTAATTAGAGTACTTGTCTCGATTCGAAGACAAGAACAATAGATCCGGCACTCGATGTCCACTTTCGGTCCCATTGTCCGGCCGCGGCCAAAATTCTGAGGCATCTGAACACTTTGCTGCGTCTGTTGGATACTAGCTTCCTTCTGAACTGGCTGCGATGTACGAGTTCCATTGAACTTGGTGGCATCCTTGAAAAATGTCGCACGGTGCCCTTCCTGTCCGAAATCAAAACATGTAACTGGAGTGCGCAAACAATCACGCCAAAGGTGGCCTGGGTGACCACAGTTAAAGCACCTCCTAGTTGTACCCATCGTGGCTGACATTGTTCCAAAATTCTTTCCGCTCTTAGATGGGTGCGGAGGTTTCTTGAAAGAATGAAAAGATGACTGGGCCTTGCGGTGCCCACTGTTCTTGTGCTCTGTAAAAGTATGAGAGACTTTATGCTTCTTGGACTCCGCAAACTTCTCCATTGCTGCTTCCTTGATTTCATACGCCAACGCCTTATCCTGGGATTGACGGAGAGTGGTACATTCAAAACCGGACATGTACCACTGAATTTATGGTTTCATCCTCATATCAAAATGGATCATCATTTCTGCATCTGTTCTGACCAGATGTCGAACAAATGCTAGCTGCTGGTTAAACGTCTTAATTGTTTGGGATAGAGTTCGTCTGACGGCTAAGCAGAGAAAAACTCCCGAACTTTAGCTTCCCTCACAGGACGAGGGCAATATTGAGCTTCCATCATCAATTTAAATTCTGTCCAGTCAGCATCATGATCTGCAGGCCTGATGGCTTCCCACCACTCGGATGCTTCCCCTATCAGAAAGTACTGAGCAATAGAGGCTCTCCGGTCGTCAGGGCAATTAATTCCAGCAAAAATTTTCTCCAATTCCTTCAACCAATGATCCCATATGGGAATCTCAGAAAAGCCGTCGAATTTAGGTGGTTGCATCTTCGCCACCTCTTGCAACCATAGGTCACCTCAATTTCCCATGTCTGGGATCCATTGTTGTCTCTCTCCCTGCTGTAATCCCACCGCCACCTGCATTCAGTCCACGACCTGGGCGAACTGAGTCATCTGGTTCACCACTTGACGAAGGGTTTCGGGTACGGCTGGTTCTGGTTCATTATTGATAGATATATGTGGCTCGCTTGAACTGTGGCTGGCCTGATTAGAAGGCGAAGCTTCTCTTTCTGCATTTCTTCGTCCGCGTCCGCGACCGCGACCACGTCCACGTCCGCCTCTCAACATACTGTAAGCATAAATACTCAATATGCAAGAAACAATATCGTTCTAATGTTCAAGTATAAAGAAATACAACATGTAAAGAATGAGATAGAGTTTAGGAACTTACAAACACCGTTCGTTTGAAGACATAGGCCGTACAGTGATGTTATTCACGGCCGGTTACCTCAAAAGACGTATATGACCCCTATTTTAACACAATGGCCAAGATATCTATAATCTTAGCTCCGATACCATATTCTGTAACACCCCCGATATATTCAGGAATATTACAGTGCCGTAAATCCTTTACATGAGGATTTACAAGGCTGAAGAATTAAAAGACATTAACAGGTACCAACGTATGAAAATAACAGAATTAAGATACAACAGTTCTGACCAAATACTGAAAATACGAATGTTCAATGGAAAAGTATTAATACACCACCAAATCCAAATCATCATAAATTACTGCGTACTCGAGTACTTATTAAAACGATACAAACAACAGACAATTAAACCCGGCCGGAATATCACTCTACACCCTCATCGTCATGCAACTCCAGTGGTTGTTTCCCCGCTCTCCTGGATCCTGAACATAAACAAATGTTCACCCCCGAAGGGGTTAGCAAAACGATGCTAGTACAAGTACAATAATCATACAACAGTGATATAATCAACAATTATATCATAACAAGTTTCTCCAACGAGAAATAACAACAACACATATTACATCATAACAGTCTCAACATACTGATGGCATTCCAACGATCCAGCGCACACAGCTATAGATTCCCATGATGATCCCGTCGGACCAACGCATGGTGGAACTACCTGTCCAACGATTCAGCGCACACAGCTATAGATTCCCATGATGATTTCCGTCGGATCAACGCATGGTGGACATTTAATCACAACACATAATACACAATACAATCACAATATAGCTGACATAATATAAACAATTCTAATTAGAGTACTTGCCTCGATTCGAAGACAAGAACAATACTTCCACGAAAAATGAAATACTCGAAGGTCGCCCCTTCGATCAATCATGTAGCAAGCTCGAACCTTAACAAAAGAAATAATATAGAATTCATCTCACATCGAACGAACATCTAACAATCCAAAATATGGTCGGAAATTCTTAAAAGAAATCTGTCTGGTTTGCTTAACGCATGCTACGCATCCTATGTAGCGTACGTTAAGGCTACTCGTTAGCGCACGCAATTACACACAGCCTAGCGTACGCTAACCATGCACGGTCAGTACCTCACTGATCAGCCGACTGACTCGCCTGATGACTTAATGCACGTTAAGTTTCAATCGTAGCGTACGCTAAATATGCCCGATAGCGTACGTTAATTCACATAGCTTAGCGCACGCTAAACGTGCATGACAGTTCACTGTTGGGCAGCAGACTTGTTCTAACGGTGATGAAACTCACGAATTCCTCAGTGATTAACGTGTGATATCCGACTACATGTCATGTTCATAAATTTATGAATGATCTTACGGATCCAATCATCTTCCAGTTTCAAGGAAAAGAATATCATCACAACTCTTATATTCGAACTTGATTATCATTGTCATGCGAATTTCGGTGATCTCCGGTTGGTGTAATGTAACACCCCCAAACCACTCGGGAATATTACAGTGCCGTAGACCCTCTCCATGAGGATCCACCAAGCTAAAACACAAAATATAGTACATTATATTACAAGCCGACAAGGCTACATAATGAAACATTAGACCAATTTGGTCTTTTACCACTAACAACATAATAAACATACAAAACTCATACCCATACAGGGGTTGAATTACATCAACGTTCCCATAAAATGGGAAAATTACACAATGGAGAGCCAAACACTGAGACTCTAACAAAATACTCAACAACTGGTCTTCATGTGATTAGTATCGTCGTCTTCCATCATCCTTCATATCGATCCTATGATTTGCTCCCCAGTAACCTGCACGTACCTGGACGCAATACAGACATCCACCCCCCGAATACTCGGGGTATAGCAAAACTCCACTGTTTTGCTAGTGCAAGTATAAAATTATGAATACAAGCCATACGTATCATACTCCAATACCCAATAATTGAAAACATACTCCCCGAGATAAATCATTTAATCAAAACTGCTCGAATCATGACAGGTGGGAATAAACCCAATATGCATTTTACAAAATATCAAAGATCTCGGGAGTTTTGAAAACATTTGGAATATACGAATCCTCAACTTAACAGAACCACATAGGGATACGGGCCAAGGACTTGTTTAAGTTCAAAAATACCAATCCGATCAAAAAACACGGGGTCCACAACCCGATCATCCTCATTACATACTCGAGTGAAAGCCCAAAAGGTCACACCCGATAAACAACCAAATCACAATGTACGGAGACAATCACTAGGGCCCGCATCCTTATGCTAAAAACCTCACAATCAAGAAACGAATCATATACGACACTTATATTGATGCCACTCTAGCCAAGTACCAAGACCTTACGTACGACATAACTCACACCGAGAATGGAAGCGTTATGATATTCTGGACATATCATAATTATCGAAACAACAACGTGCCAAAATCATTAGCACAAAAAAACCTCCCGAGCTATACCGGCTCTGTATCTCTCGAGCAATAAACACACCCCAGGGACACCTCGTCAGGCCCTCCCTGGTATATAGCCCAACCGAGTGATCTACCGAACTCGAAGTCTAAACAAATCCAAGGGGACCCTCGCTGGTTTTACTCGGTTCACACAATCTCAAAAACCACATGGCACAAATCACAATCATCAAAAAGACATTCTCCCGAAGTACATCACACGTAAATCAAGGTACTTGTTAGAAATGGCCACTATATCCGACACATACTCACAACCAATACTACACAACAACATATGCTCATCAATAGACCCGCATATCCACACACATATATTCTTTTTTTAAGAAGACATAACCTTAAGTCCACTTTTGACACAATCACGCACAACAGTACCACACATTTTCAAAACAACACATTCGTTCACAAATACACAAGTACATTTAGAAGGAAACATTTATCGAGAATATACCGATCCTTTTTAACATTCATTAAACATTCGTATTTCACATAAATTCATTTATCAACAATTGTGCTTATGAAACACGACACGTATGGGCAAGATACATGCCTCGAATTCGCGAGCGAACAAATACGACCAATCACAAGGCCTCGATACCACGAACCACCAGACAACGAACGGAAGAGGTTGGGCAGCCCTCGAACTTCCAAAACCGACCAAGAACTCGACAACTCCACAAGAACTACGAAAATAACATCACCACGAATCAAAAACAATAATCGAAATCCGAAACGATCCTAAAAACAACAAGGGTCTAAGTGTTCTCAAAGTAATCCAGAATCGTTGATCCGGGCGATAAAATCCGTGAACGGTTAATAAAATCTGAAGAATACGGTCAAGATAAACAAGAATACACAACGGATCGGATGAGATCGGGTAAGAATCACAATTCCAAGGAAAAACCCCAAATTCAAGAAACTAGGGTTCTAAGAAGAGATTACCTTGACTTGGACCAAGAAGACGATTAGATGTTGTTAAACACCTACAAATCCGCCCGAAGATGAAGCTAGAAGAAGAAGATCGCTCAAAATCGCCTCTGGAGCTCACTCCCGTCGGAAGGGATGAAGAAAAGTGAGAAATGACGAAGTGAAGCCTGCTGTCCAGTATTTATACTGGACAGTCATTAGCGTGCGCTAACCAGACAGCATTAGCGCGCGCTAACGAGGTCAACGCCCAGAATTTGCCGAATAACACTGTTAGCATGCGCTAGACCCATAAGCGCAGCGCGCGCTAACGGGTCACGAAACCAGTCCAGTGGCCCCTGGACAGAACTTCACTTACCGGGCAGCGTGCGCTAGAAAAAAGAAATAACGTGCGCTAATCAGTCGATAGCGTGTGCTAGCTACCAACCTTAGCGTGCGCTAACGAGACTCCAGTCCCAGTCCAGTAGCTCCTGGACTGCCTCTGGACTGCCAGTTAGCGTGCGCTACACTTTCAGTAGCGTGCGCTAACCACAACGCCGTAGCGTGCGCTATGCCACAAGCATTAGCGTGCGCTACACCACAAAAACCCAGAAACTCACATAGTGATCCGAAACGCCTCCAAACACACGTCCCAACAAGGCACACATAAACATGGCACATAAAAAAAATCCCAACGATGAGGACAATAACAATCCAATAAAACCCCGAAAACTCAACGAATCCGGAACAAAGATCTCGGGTATTACATTCTACCCCCCTTAAAAGAAGTTTCGGCCCGGAAACTTAAAACACAAAACAATCAGCGCAAACACTCTCCGACAACAAAAAAAATCAGAACGATAAAAAAACGCAAAACACATACTAACTGTTGCTGATGACCTGCAACGAATCACCTGCAGCACGTGGCTGATGACATCCATATCATTATGCCAGAATGATAACGAACGCAATGACCAAGATCAATATGGTTGGCCATCCCGAATAGTATAACAATCAAGACGCGAGCTCAACGCTGCACAAATACAAAATTCCACCATTCGAGGGTCAGAAGACCAACAATGAAGCTAATTTCCTGAAGTGAAGGAAATTACGACGAGGTCTGAATGCTCAAAAATCACGATACGGAAGTAACAAAATTAGACAACAAATGATCGAACCACAACGATCGAGATAATAACAGTCGAACAGTCAAGTTCAAATCACGACGACCAACAAGAATCAAATAACAACTCCGAAGTTCACACCTCGGCTCGAGACAATAGGTGATATGGTAAAGTGACAAGATATGCATCCTCATAAAATCCGCGGGGATGGAATCGTAATCGAACAAAAAGTCACAACGACAAGCAGATTATTTCAAAAAAATTACCTCAACCCGTTCGATCAACAAAACAAAGGATAGGGCAAGTTCAGAAAATATCAACGAACACAAATGAGTTGATAGAGTTGAAAACACAAAAGTTCGAAAATCCTATCCACTTCTAATAAAAGAAGTCTATCCCCGAAATTCGAAACAACGAGACAAGGAGATAACATAACATATAACTGGTAGACTACATTCTTAGGGACTCCTTAGAGTCCGCCCTGATATCAGTGCTCAAGTTCGGGCCTCGGAAGACTCGGTGACTAACTCGCAGAACTGAACCCGGTGTCCCACGAGTCCGTACTTGTAACACGTCACTGGAGGAGAAGGACAATGTGTACGAACATGTCCTGACACATTTCAGTTGAAACACCTCTTGGCCTTACCAGGAGGTAATACCGACGATGTGGAACTCTCAGTCCCAAGCATCGAGCGATGGAGCTTCACAGCGGAAAGACTACTACGTTGCAATCCAGAAACACCAACTCCAGTACTAACCACAATATCATCCAGCTTCCTCTGCTTCCCACTCGGATCCAGATAAAACCCAGCTTCCAAAAGTTCTCGGAACTCCGCCCACATGATGACATGATCCCGAGGTTTAATGTCTTCCCACCAATGAACAGCATCATCGCTAAGAAGGTATTGAGCAATACAGACCTTCCGATCTTCAGGACAATCAATGGCCTCGAATATCTTCTGCAACTGAAGAAGCCAACCATCCCAGCCTAGTGCATCTGCCGCACCAGCGAATCGAGGGGGATTCATATGAATTACCTCTCGGAGCCATAGATTTGTCCCGACTATCTGAATCGCATCAGTGTTACATTGAATCGCCTTGGTCAACTGAGTCATTTCTGCTACTACTTGTTGCAATACAGTAGCAACATCCATACCAATATCGTTCCCAGCAATATTTTCTCGATCCCGCACCTGATCCCTGTGGTCATCCGTACCACGGTTGCGAGCAAGGTCTCTGCCCCTCGGCATAGTGATCAAGCAAATTTAACGCAACGAAAGTCACATAATCACACAACAATATTAATGCAAACCCGGAAACCACTCACAGACGATCGACTGCAAAGGTTAGACGTAACGGCAAAATACAGTCTAAAAATTTTGCCCAGCCAAAAAGCGCGTTCCACAACAATAGATGGTGTGTGCTGACTGTGCAAGTTTGGCAACACAACCATACTCACCTACCAACGGTGCTAGACCGGAGGTTACAAACAAACAACAGCGTACAAATCCAAATGCCAACGGTTTCACATAATTATAACATCACACAATTAACCATCAGAAGTTAAACAACGTTCCAAATCTAGTCTTCACCTCTCCGTCAAGAGATCGATCTCGACGAGTGCATACCGAACGACTCAGCGTTCACATCACCACTCTAATCACAATTCGGAGCATTACAGCTGAATAACAACAACATCTTTATCACGTAACTTTTTAACGAAATACATGGAACCAAAGAGTTTAAAAGCGAGAGTCACGTTTCAAGTAACTTTTTGGTAGACCTCAAATGAGTTTAAAATTAAATTTTTGAAAACTTGCAATATAACAACGGGAATAAAATGTAAGTAGTTTGAATTCTCAAAATGTTTGGCCTCGAGGTCATCATACGAAAATCAAGCTTTTCCTTTCTTGAAGGATGTTTTAAAATAATTTTTTTACATGACTCCCCAAAATTATTTAGAACATTGAAAATATCACATTGATGAACTTACCTAGTGTAACCACACCAAAACATTACTCCTTGTAAAACAGTTTATACAAGGATATATATATATATATATATATATATACATATATACATACACCGGCACATTACAAAAATCAAACAAACATGGAGGATGTATTCATGATTCACATTTAACTCCTCAACATAACACAAATATCACACAAGCTCATGTAATACGAGACACAACATTATAGTGGGAGACTTACATCCACATATCGCACGAAGATGATGGTAGCATCTTGATACTAATCATGACCGCCCTCCAGACGACGCATCGCTACACGACTTAGTCAGACAATATCTGACAAGATAAGACAAGACAGGACCCGACAACACACAACTCGACCCGACAGCCTAGGTTTCTGCAAACCTAAGCTCCGATACCATATTCTGTAACACCCCCAAACCACTCGGGAATATTACAGTGCCGTAGACCCTCTCCATGAGGATCCACCAGGCTAAAACACAAAATATAGTACATTATATCACAAGCCGACAAGGCTACATAATGAAACATTAGACCAATTTGGTCTTTTACCACTAACAACACAATAAACATACAAAACTCATACCCATACAGGGGTTGAATTAATGTTCCCATAAAACGGGAAAATTACACAATGGAGAGCCAAACACTGAGACTCTAACAAAATACTCAACAACTGGTCTTCATGTGATTAGTATCGTCGTCTTCCATCATCCTTCATATTGATCCTATGATTTGCTCCCTAGCAACCTGCAAGTACCTGGAAAGCAATACAGACATCTACCCCCCGAATACTCGGGGGTTAGCAAAACTCCACTGTTTTGCTAGTGCAAGTATAAAATTATGAATACAAGCCATACGTATCATACTCCAATACCCAATAATTGAAAACATACTCCCCGAGATAAATCATTTAATCAAAACTGCTCGAATCATGACAGATGGGAATAAACCCAATATGCATTTTACAAAATATCAAAGATCTCGGGGGTTTTGATCACCATGTTTCAGATGACATTGGATTACGTCAAGGCATAACAGTTATCCTATTGGGCTCTATGATAATCTCAGGTTCGAAGATTTATTGACACACTGTTATTTTGAGATTCACTTATGATATTTCCATGCAGTGATCTCAATACGGGCCTGTCCAGTATTGCGTTCTCCAACCAATACCCCTAAGTTTTATTCGTACCATATGCATAATCATCCTATGATTGCCAATCAAACTTATACTAGTATATTAATCACCTGAGTCTCCACTCTACGTGATTGAACCAGTGACATTTAAATAATCTTATTATTCGTGAATAACCATTATGCGGATATTATAATATTAAAACATACACATATTATAATAATCAATGAGAAATAAATGATATCAAATAACTTTATTTAAATGTGACAATTACAAATCTAGGCACATCGAATGTCCTAGGGCACTATTCCCAACAATCTACCATTTGCACTAGGACCACTCATTTATGACTTTTAGTCCTATCGATCTACCATGCTCAACATGCTTTCCATGTGAGAGAGGCTTGGTAAGTGGATCAATAACATTCTCTTATGTTGCTACTTTGTATATTGTAATATCTCCTCGTATGATGATCTCTCTAACTAGATGATATTTTCTAAGTATATGTTTGGAATTATGATGGGACCTAGGCTCTCTAGCTTGTGTAATAGCACCATTATTGTCACAATAAAGTCTTATGGGACCCTGGATGGCCGGTACCACTCCTAGTTCGGTAACGAACTTCTTGATCTATACGACTTCCTTAGCTGCATCCGCTGCTGCCAGGTACTCAGCTACTGTTACAGAGTCAACAATTGTGCTTTGCTTGGAACTCTTACAACTCACAACACCTCTATTAAATACAAACACATAACTACTTTCTGATTTAAAATCATCTCTGTCGGTTTCGAAACTTGCATCGGCATAACCATTTACAGCCAACTCGTTTCTGATACCTCCATAAATTAGGAATGAGTCCTTAGTTCTTCTTGTTAGGAATATGCCCTCAAATGCCACTCATAGGATGTATGAGAGAGGACATTGTACTTGTTATTATGTAAACTCTTATCAGAAGGCAATTGTTTGTTTATTTTATTACTGGAGGTCACTGGCATTCATGACTTGTAAATAAATATAGAAAAACTAGTCCATGTATTCGAGAGAAAACATTTCACTCCTTATTAGGTAAGGGGATAGGCACTTGTAAAGTTTATGGCTCAAATACTTAATCGTTCGCAAGTAGATGAAACATAATTGGGCGTTAAGTTATGTGAAGACTTGTATGACGTGTTCTTTGAGTTGGACAGTGCTTGTCGTCACTAAAGGTTAGTGGGAGCACACAATGTAGGTATTCTAATTGTAACACCCCGGTATATTCGGAATAATTACAGCGCCGTAAATCCTTTATATAAGAATTTACAAGGCTAATTTGAGAAATACGGAAAATAATAACAATACCAAAGTACCATTAAGGTTACAATTCAAAAACCAATTCAACAATGAATCCATTATTACAAGCAATCCCAACATCCACAAAATACGCGTACTCGAGTACTGAGAAATAACTGGAAACAAGACAACATCAATCTACATCACTGCGCCACTTCATCGTCATGTCAGTACTATGGTTGCTTCCCCTCTCCTCGACTACCTGAACATTAAAACAAATGTACACCCCCGAAGGGGTTAGCAAAACGTTGCTAGTACAAGTATCATAACACATGTATCGGATATGCAACAACAATGCATCATAAATAACATACAACGGACTTCCGTGACTTGAATCCAATGATGCGAATCCTCACAATTCCATCAACTCAATACAGGGTAATCCAACGACCCAGTGCTCTCAGTATAGATTCCCATGATGATCCCGTCAGACTAACGCATGGTGGAAAACCCGTCCAATGATTCAGTGCCCTCAGCATAGATCCCCATGATGATCCCGTCGGACCAACGCATGGTGTACATCCGATCCAGTGCCCTCAGCATAGATACTCATGACCCCATCGGATCATTTACAACATAAACAATGCAATTATGTATACACATATGCAAATGACATGTTCATCGACATGAACAATCAAGAAATCAATAACAAATACCACGACAATTCAGAGGAATTAATCTCATGTTCAACAACATGAATAAACCATATACATGATCAAAATTCCAATATTAACCAATTCCAAAATACGATATTTGCCTCAGAAATGACGATGAGGATTTGCTACTACGAATAGGCCTCGACCCGCTCGAAGAATTCTCACTCGACCAGCTCACCAAAATCTGAATCCTTCAACGAACAAAAACATCAGTATAACTAACGGTTCCGGATAATCGTTTCAACCATCAAATGGATCATTAAAAGACATATTATACTCTATCATGGCAAGCGAACTAAATCTGCCCCAATTTGCTCGGTTGAATCAATACTACGCTACTCCTCCAAACGACAATTTCATCGAATACTATTCAAGTTTAAACGCATCTTTCGGTTGGATACTTCAATCATGAAATGAAATTCATCTTAGAAGGATTCTAGTCATATTCTTCCATAACAAGATATCGAAACACTTCTATGAATCATCAAAAGAACTAAATCACTAGGTTCCTCTTGATTATCATCTCCTTCTAGAATTAATTCTAAGATTAATCCATTAACTTCTCCAACGAAAAGCTCGAACAATAAATTCTAAGGATTTATATAATCTCTGAAGACTAGTTGTAATCGGTTTCAAAACTCACAATGCTATAAGAAGAGTCTAATCACTAATAGGTTTGATCAACATGTTTAACAACAAAGGAGAACAGAAGCATAACTGAACTTACTCTTCTAAAATCATGATGTTCGACTACTCACGAATATAACTGACTTGATAATCTCACAAACATGGTCAAAACATCCCTCCGAATACGTAATCAAGTTGGTGAAGAATCGCCTACCTCAAAATAGTGAAGAACAAGGAGAAACTTGAAGAAACTCAACACCGAGAGCTTGAACACCGATCCCCAAAGGTCTATGATCTTCAAAATCGAGCTAGGATGATGATATGAGAGGTATATGGTGTTGAACAATCTCCAGAACACGAAAATCGGCCAAAGGAAGGATGAGAATGAAATGGGGTCGAGGTCAATAAATAGAATTCTAAACCATTACGTACGTTACCCAAATCCACAACGTATGTAACAGTATTAGAGTACGCTATACTCGAACATTAGCGTACATTAACGTCGGGCCATAGCTCACTGACCTGATTCTGGTATTGGCTTACGTATGTTAGCATACAGGACTTACGTACGTAAGATCTAGGACCTTAGCGTATGTTAAAAATGACCCTTAGCGTACGTTAAGTCCATTGACTTACTTAGCTGGAAAACTGTCCAGGTTCACACGGAACCTCTCACGAATCTCCCCTGGCACCCACACGCCGATCCTTGTCGGATCTCGAGTTGACTGAGCTTATGTATGTTAAGTTCAACAGCTAACGTACGTAATGTCGCATTCTTAGCATACGCTAAGATCATTATCTAGCATACATTATCACATGCAGAATTATGCATGCATGCATAGAGAAAAATATACAAGGATGAAGGGATACGGATACAGGAAACAAATCATCGATTAACACGTCACAAAGTCGAATCTTACAAGGTCGAATACAGGATAATTACACATTAAATATCCGGGCATTACATACTACCCCTCTAAAAGAAGTTTCGGCCCGAAACTTAAAACGAAAATAATTCCGGGTATCTCGACCTCATACTATCTTCTGTCTCCCAAGTTGCTTCTTCGACTCTATCTCGAGACCACTGAATATTAACCAAGGAGATCTATTTGTTCCTCAATTTCTTGACTCGACTCTCAAGTATCTTGATTGGATTTTCTTCGAACGAGCCATCATTTGCCACTTCAATCTCGCCAAAATCGATGATATGACTGGGATCCGGTATGTATTTCCACAATTGGGATATGTGGAATACATGATGAACGTGACTCAGTGATGGCAGTAAGGCCAACCTGTATGCCAACTCCCCAACTCTCTCTAGGATCTCAAATGGTCCGGTATCTCTCGGACTCAGCTTTTCTTTCCTCCCAAACCGGAAAATTCCCCGAGGAGGAGAAACCTTCAATAGTACATGGTCCCCAATCTTAAACTCTAACGGGCGACGGTGCACATCTGCATAAGACTTCTGTCGACTCTGGGCAGTTAACAGCCTCTCTCGAATCAGAGCCACCTTCTCTTGAGTCTAAGCTATTAATTCTGATTCCGTCCCGATTAAGTCCGAAGAATCATCCCAACACAGGAGCGATCTGCATCTTCTCCCGTACAGTGCTTCAAATGGTGCCATCTTAATGGAAGCATGCCAACTATTGTTATAGGTGAATTCAATCAACGGCAGATGAATCTCCTAATCAGTTGACCAATCTAAGGCACAAGCTCTAACCATATCCTCTACCGTCTGTATAGTTCTTTCGAACTGACCGTCCGTCTGAGGATGATAAGCCGTGCTAAAATTTAGCTTGGTTCCCAAAGCCCCGTGAACTGCCTTCCAAAAGTGTGACACAAAGCGACCATCTCGATCCGAAATAATGGTCTTCGGCGTACCATGCAATCGGACTATCTCTGTAATAAACACTCAGGCTAACTTCTCGGGTCCCCAAGAGTCTTTAATACCCAGGAAATGAGCCGACTTAGTTAGTCGATCAACTATAACCCAAATCATGTGCATCCCGATCTTGGTCCGTGGCATATTGTTGATGAAGTCCATCGATATATCCTCCCACTTCCACTCAGGGATCGGAAGTGGCTTCAACATTCCGGCAGGTCGCTGATGTTCAATCTTAACCAGCTGACAGGTTAAACACTTCGAAACGTATTCTTCTACGTCTTTCTTCATATTTCCCCTCCAGAAATTTTGTTTTAGATCCTTATACATCTTACTGGTGCCCGGGTGAATAGAATAGGGCGCGTTGTGAGCTTCCTTCAAGATCATCTGCCTTAAAACATCATCATCGGGACACAAAATCGACTCTGAAATCTCAGAACTCCATCATCTTGTATTCCAAATCCTGGGGTTTTCCCTTTCTTTACTTCGTCACATAACCGAAGAATCAGAGAATCATTAAACTGCTTAGATTTGTTTTCCTTGACTAATGACGAAGTTAGTTCCATCACATATAGTTGCCCTTGGACTCCTTGTGACCATACTTCAATCCCTTCGAGGACCAGTTCTTGTTGAATGCTGGTTTGGGACGTAAGTGCTTCCAACACTCGAAGAGAAACAGGTTTGCGGCTCAGTGCATCAGCTACCACGTTTGCTTTGCCTGGATGATAAAGAATTTCCAAGTCGTAATCCTTGATCAATTCCAGACACCTTCTCTGCCTCATGTTTAGTTCCTTCTGACTAAAATATACTTGAGGCTCTTATGATCTGTGAAGATCTGACAATGAGTGCCGTATAGATAATGTCGCCAAATCTTCAAGGCAAAGACTACATCTGGTAACTCCAAATCATGAGTCGAGTAATTTACTTCGTATAGTTTCAACTGTCGAGAGGCATAGGCAATAACCCTATCCCTTTGCATCAACACACATCCTAGACCCTGATTTGAAGCATCGCTGTATAGCATGAATCCATCGGTTCCATCTGGTAATGCTAGTATAGGCGCTGTCGTCAGTCTTCTCTTCAGTTCATAAAAACTAGCTTTATATTTCTCATTCCACACGAATTTTTGAGCCTTCTGCAATAGCTGAGTAAGCGGATAAGTAATTTTGGAAAATCCTTCTACAAAACGGCGATAATATCCAGCAAGTCCTAAGAAACTTCGGACTTCTTTCAGGTTATTAAGAGATTCCCATTCTAAGATCGCTTCGACTTTCTTCAGGTCTACTTGAACTCCGTCAGATGATATCACATGCCCAAGGAAGGTTACTCCATTAAGCCAGAACTCGCATTTAGAAAGTTTCACATAAAGCTGTTCATTCCTCAAAGTACTCAAAATGATACGCAAATGTTCTGCATGTTCCTATGGGTTTTTCCAATAGATCAAGATGTCATCAATGAATACAACCACAAATTTATCCAAGTATTCTAAGAATAACCGATTCATCAATTGCATAAGTACCGCAGGAGCATTGGTAAGTCCGAATGGCATCACCACAAATTCATAGTGTCCGTACCGGGATCTGAAAGCAGATTTCAGTATATCCAATTCCATAATTCTCAATTGATGGTATCCTGATCTCAAATCGATCTTCGAGAATACCCTTGCCCTCTGCAGTTGGTCAAACAAGTCGTCGATCCGAGGTATTGGATACTTGTTCTTGATCGTCACCTTGTTTAGCTCCCGGTAGTCGATGCACAATCGGAGGGATCCATCTTTCTTCCGGACAAAGAGAACGGGTGCTCCCCAAGGAGAAATGCTAGGTTGAATGTAACCCTTCTGCAATAATTCCTCAAGCTGCTTCTTTAGTTCGTACATCTCGGTTGGCGCCATACGGTATGGTGCTCTGGAAATAGGTGTGGTTCCGCGCTCTAATTCGATATTAAACTTTACTTCTCTCTGCGGAGGTAACCCGGGTAGTTCGTTGGGAAATACATCTAAGAATCCGTTCACATATGCAAATCATCTACATGAACAATCAAGAAATCAATAACGAATACCACGACAATTCAAAGGAATTAATCTCATGTTCAACAACATGAATAAACCATATGCATGATCAAAATTCCAATATTAACCAATTCAAAAATACGATACTTGCCTCAGAAATGACGATAAGGATTTGCTACTATGAATAGGCCTCGAGCCGCTCGAAGAATTCTCACTCGACCAGCTCACCAAAATCCGAATCCTTCAACGAACAAAAATGCCGGTATAACTAACGGTTCCGTATAATCGTTTCAACCATCAAACGGATCATTAAAAGACATATTATACTCTATCATGGCAATTGAACTAAATCTACCCCAATTCGTTCGGTTGAATCAATACTACGCTACTCGTCCAAACGACAATTTCGTCGAATACTAGTCGAGAATCACCTCCCTCAAAATAGTGAAGAACAAGGAGAATTTTGAAGAAACTCAACACCGAGAGCTTGAACACCGATCCCCAATGGTCTATGATCTTCAAACTCGAGCTAGGATGATGATATGAGAGGTATATGGTGTTGAACAATCTCCAGAACATGAAAATCGGCCAAAGGAAGGATGAGAAATGAAATGGGGTCGAGGTCTATAAATAGAATCTAAACCATTACGTACGTTACCCAAAATCCACTACGTACGTAACAGTATTAGCGTACGCTATACTCGAACATTAGCGTACGTTAACGTTTGGCCAGAGCTCACTGACCGGATTCTGGTATTGGCTTACGTACGTTATCATACAGGCCTTACGTACGTAAGATCTAGGACCTTAGCATACGTTAAAAATCACCCTTAGCGTACGTTAAGTCCGTTGACTTGTCGGATCTCGAGTTGACTGAGCTTACGTACGTTAAGCTCAACAGCTAACGTACATAATGTCGCATTCTTAGCGTACGCTAAGATCATTATCTAGCGTACGTTATCATGTGCAGAATTATGTATGCATGCATAGAGAAAAATATACAAGGATGAAGGGATACGGATACGGGAAACCAATCATCGATTAACACATCACAAAGTCGAATCTTATAAGGTCGAATATAGGATAATTACACATTAAGTATCCGGGCATTACACTAATGGGATTAGTATACTCGAACTGAATCACCCTCGATTCGTCACACGAATTTCACCCTGGGACAATCAATGATGGAATCGAAAGGTTGTGATTAGTATTCATGAACCTTAGACTTGAGGATTTAGTGTGGATGTGCTTGTGACTCTAAGATTTTCACTAGAGTAGTTCGACCTAGAAATCCGAGAGGTGGGGGTCAACCTCGACGTGCATCTTGACGGACAAGTAGCAGGTTCTACTAAATACCAAGATAGGATTCTTTACCATGTAAGTAAACATGTATATGTCCTATGTGGTTATTGGCAGATGAGATCATAAGTCTTTGGCCAAAGTACTGGAGCTTGTTATATTGAATACACGAGAGCTCGGTGATCTCAATTTACATTAACTTAAACATAGCATCAAGTAGGGATAGGGTTTGACTAATCGTGACCCTATAACTTGATCGGGACATTTGAAAGAGTGTTTATACGTTTAGTGGTATTCACGACATAATGGTTCTTGAATGATTCATATCATTCGTTCTCAGTAAGGTTACAGTATAGGCTGCAGGACTGGCTAAATAGTGTTATAACTCTTTGGTTCCTCCCATTGCTTACTGAGATGGACCTACCGAGTCGTGCATTAGGGAGACAACCGAATAATATGAAGTGGATCTCTTATTGTGAATTTTAATACATTGGATGTCTTATTTAATTTATTGGATAAATTAAATCGGTCTAGGGAATTAAATAAATTACTGGGTAATTAATTTAATTCTTGAATAATTACTTTTTAGAGAAATAATATCTTAATATAATTAATTATTTAGATTAATTAATTGTATTTGAGATGAACCAAGGTGTATCAATCGGACTGGATACACGACGGTCCATTTAACGGACCGAAATGAACCAAATCCTTCTCTCTAATGATGTAGTCTGCCCCACACTAGTAGGTCCCTTGTTGGTGACCTTGTCTTCATACTTCTATGAAGAGGTTTCCTATCACTTGAGGACCAAGGGGTGATAATATGGGATCTTATCACTATCAACCCTTAGGTGTGAGGCTTGGAGTTTTGTGTGGACTTTGTTATAAAACAAAGTTCATACTCGTCCACAATGAAAAAAATATGTCATCATATATAGGGAGAGAAAGTTCATTTTGTTCATGTTCTTACACTCTGAGAGAGAAAAAAATTAAGAACAAAAACTTATATCACTTAGAGTGATCACATACTTGAGAGGCCATTTCCTACTACTCTTTTCAAGCCGTATTTTTAGAGGATAACTGAGTAGTTGTTGTTTCGATCATCTCCCTATGCATGGCTAGTAGAGACATGGTGCTTTTGACGTTTGGATCATCAAGGGCTTATCAAATCGGATTTGCGATCACCGACAACAACTTCAACATTCAATTAGAGGACTCAAGGGTACGTTTTCATATCTTAACTCTTGTTCTTTTATATTCATATATACGTTGCATGATCGGTCAACTTTAGAGGTTTGGTAAAATTCATTTTGGTTCCGCAGCGCCTTCGTTTTAGGCATCGAATCCCAATGCTTCTTAAGTACTTTAGGATGGTTTTCACCGCCGTCCAGTGACTCTCACCTAGATTTGATTGACATCGACTTGTCATGCTAAGGGCAAACGTTACATCTGGTCGAGTACAAATCCTAGCATACATGATCGATCCAATAGCCGAAGCATATGGAATCTTGCTCGTGCGGGCTCGCTCACCAGGAGTCGAAGGACTCTGAGTCATACTCAGATGAATGTCGTGTGACATTGGCAAGAGTCCTCTCTTGGAATCTGCATATTGAACCTCTTCAATATTTTGTTAATGTAGGTTCATTGACTCGGATCAATCATTCCCTATGATCTATCTCTATATATTCTTATCCCAAGAATGTTAGCAGCTTCTCCTAAGTCTTTCATTGAGAAACAACTTCCCAACCAAGTCTTGATTGTGTGGAGGGTAGGTATGTAATTTTCAATGAGTAGTATGTCATCTACATATAAGACTAGGAAAACAACTATGCTCCCACTAAACTTCTTGTACACACATGGTTCATCTTTATTTTGAATAAACCCAAACTCTTTGACAGTTTCATCAAAACGAAGATTCCAGCTCCGAGAATCCTGCTTCAACTGATAAATGGATCTTTGAAGCTTGCAAACCTTTTTAGAATTTTCTGGATGAACAAAACCCTTAGGTTAGGTCATGTACACATCCTAGAGTAAGTTTTCATTAAGAAACATTGTTTTGACATCCATTTACCATATTTCACAATCATAGTATGCGGCATCGGCAAATAAAATTCTAATTGATTTTAACATGACTACCGAAAAAGTCTCATCATAGTCAACCCCATGAATCTGTCTATAACCTTTTGCCACTAGTCTAGCATTATAGGCTTGCACATTATTGTACATGTCTTTCTTCTTTTTGAAGACCCATTTACACCCAATGGTTTTAACATCCTCAGATGGATCTATCAATTTACAAACTTGATTATCGTACATGGACTGCATCTCTCACTTCATGGATTCTAGCCATTCCTCGGATTTTGGTCCTGAAGCATCTTATGTATAGGTGCTAGGCTCATCACATATGAGCGATGCATCATCATCCTCTGTTATGAGATACCCATATCTCTCGGGTTCATGTCTCACCCTATCAGAGCTGCGAGGAACTTCTGTGCTTTGAACTGGCTCTTCAACTGATTGTTCCTATTTAGTTTCCATCGTCGAAGCAATGTATTCTTGTGGTTCTCTAGTTTCCTCGAGAATTAATATTCCCACACGACCTCTTTTGGAAATAAATTTCCTTTCTAAGAAGACAGCATTTCGAACAACAAACACTTTGTTCTCTGCGGGCTTATAAAAGTAGTATCCTTTAATTTCCTTAGAATATCCCACAAATAAACATCTTTCAAAAATGGCTGCCAGTTTGTCAAACAGTTGGTGCCTTACGAATGCTTCGCAACCCCAGATCTTTAAAAAAGACAAGTCTGGTCTCTTATCAGTCCATTTCTCAAATGGTGGCTTCTCAACTGCTTTAGAGGGAACACAATTAAGGGTGGATGCTGCTGTTTCTAAGGCGTGGCCCCAAAATAATAATGGAAGCTCCGTTCGACTCATCATGGATCAAACCATATGTAATAAAGTTCAATTCCACCTTTCGGACACTCTGTTATGTTGAGTTGTTCTAGGAGGAGTAAGTTGTGAAACAACTCTACAACTCCTAAGATGATCAGTGAATTCGTGGCTCAAATATTCGCCACCTCAATCTGATCTAAGGGCTTTAATTGTCTTGCCAAGTTGATTCTGTACTTCACTCTGGAATATTTTGAATATTTCAAAAGATTCATGTTTATGCTTCATAAGATAAACATATCCATACCGACTAAAATCATCGACAAAAGTGATGAAGTATTGGTATCCGCCTCTTGCATGAGTGCTAACAGGTCCACATACAGCAGTATGTACTAGGCCTAATAGATCACTAGCCCTTTCTCCATGACCAGTAAAAGGATTCTTCATCATCTTGCCCAGTAAGCAAGATTCGCATGTCCCATATGGCTCATAGTCAAAAGAGTCTAAATGTCCATCATTATGGAGTTTACAAATGCGTTTCTCGTTTATGTGACCAAGTCGATGTAACACCTTATTTCTCATAAGGGTCATTACACGCTGTAGAATCTTCATCAAGGTCTACCAGGCTAGGATATTCACACACTTTCACAATAAACAGTAAGGACAATATTCAATAATATAATTAAGGCCGTGGCCTCGGCCAAAATATTTTGCTTTGAATGCAAGGAAACAAAATGTAAAATGAATCCGTTTCCGACGCAGGGGACTTCAACAATATCCTTAAAACAGAAAATGTTTACTCAGTCGACTCCAACGGACAACATGAATATAATAAAATAACATCCCAGACTCGAGCCTCATAACATCATGCTTGACCATCCTTTGTATGCATCTCCCGTGCTAGCTCCTCAGCTCGCCCGATAACTGAAATGCATGAAACGCATTTCCCCCATTTAAGGTGTTAGCATTTGAATGGCTAGTGCAAGTATACAATTACACGACATTATATACAGATACGATCCAACACTATCATCACATTTAGAAAGTATTTTAGGAAACAATATTCTGGAATATAACATTGTCATCAAAACACCATTATCATAAAAACCATGTCATCACATCTCAACACCACGATAATCCACACTTGGTATCCCGCGGCCATACCCATTATTATCGACCCCCAGAGGTCCCGTCGGACCGTCCCTAGGTGGTAAACCATTTCTGTGGCCGTACCCATTAGTATCGACCCCCAAGAGGTCCTGTCAAACCATCCCTGGGTGGAAAAACAACAACACACACCCACATTATCATAATTCATCATTCATGTCGAGTTCGAAACATACAAAACATAATGTAATACATGTACATGCCTTGATAATTACGACATAAGGAAACATTGATCAGGAGGGACTTCAGTCTGAATACTCTTCAAAAATACGTTCCTATCACATAATGATATAAAATCAACTACAACATCTCGAAACATAAGAATTCCAACTAAGTTCTACACTTTGGAACAATTCATCGGACACTACGAGGTCAAAAAAGACTATACTTGACAAATGATGGAAATATTGGAGTTAATTCCATAAAATTTCAGGGAAAACAAAGGATTACGAGTATACAATCATAATCTAACAACAATCTAGGCAAATTTGGTTTAGAAATACGAAATCATCACAAAACCCCCCAAAATCCCCAAAATAGGGTTCTAAGGATCTTACCTTCATTAGGACTGTGAAGGGTGTTAGGATGTTGTTAAATACGTACTAGAGACTCAAAATTATTGATAAATTATGGTGTCTGGCCGGGATCCACACTACTCGGTCTCAAATCACTATGTATCGCTAAGGGAGAAGAAGAAGATAAGAAAATACCGAAGTTAACTGCTGCTGTCCAATATATATTTATCGTACTTGGCGCGCGCTAAGATAGGGAGTAGCGTGCGCTATCGGGCTGAAGTGTAGTTCAGAAGTTTCTGCCCAGACCCATTAGCTTGTGCTACCTGGTCTGGTCCAGCTTCATTGAACTTTCTACTCAACTCCTGAATACTATGTCCAA
This sequence comes from Orobanche coerulescens, assembly GCA_033398695.1. Lineage (NCBI taxonomy): Eukaryota > Viridiplantae > Streptophyta > Magnoliopsida > Lamiales > Orobanchaceae > Orobanche > Orobanche coerulescens. The sequence continues at coordinate 77,639,167 of CM065818.1, read as the reverse complement.
TCCCATTAGCGTACGCAATGGAGATATTAGTGTACACTAATTGACTCATTAGCATACATAATGGGAAAAATTAACGTATGCTAATCAACTCAATCCATAAGCTATAAACCTACTGTCCAGTCTCATTAGTTCGTGCTATGGATGAGCTTAGCGTGTGCTACTTATATTACTTTAGCGCGCGGTAAAAACAGTGTTAGCGCATGCTAACTGCCCTGACACAGTAGTACAGTTGTGAATTCCAGTCAGAATGTATATGTAACACCCCCAAAACCGTATAGGAATATTACACGCCGTAGATCCGTCCCACAAGGATATACTATGCTAAACATCACAAAATGACCAAGTGCTTGCCCGACCGGGGCAAACAATACAATGATACGGACCTTTAAGGTCTATTATAAACAACTATACGGACTGGTGAGGTCGTACTACTGACGTAAATAGGAAGAATACAACTCTTTATAAAGAATGCCCATTCAGGGGTAAAGATACAAAATAGCGAAATACGGAAAACGACTCTGACGATACAACACAACTCGACTAAACTCCCAACTCTCGATTAGTATCGTAGCCCGTCACTTCTTGTGCTGATCCTGTGATAGCTCCCCGAACCCGCAAGTACCTGGACACAAAACAGACATCCACCCCCGATTACTCGGGGGTTAGAAAAATTCCACTATTTTGCTAGTGCAAGTATAATACGATACAAAATGCAACAAGTAAATAGCAACCATGAATTTGATACAGAATTCAGATTTCAAAATATTCCCAAGAAGTTTTAGAAATTTCGAACTCAATCAAGGAAGTATTTGAAGAGAAACTCATCATCTCGGGGATTTTAAAATAGAAATTCTTTGGGACCTCGAGTCCCAATTAACAAAACCTTTTCGAAAGAGTTACGGCCTCAGCCCGATTTTTGTTTCAAACCACACTAGTTAAGATATCATCATGGGTCCGTGACCCAACTTTAAAACACTTGCCAATCAATTACTGTTACACGATCACTGTTCGTACACATCATGTACCGAACTCCAGAGGCCTCGACGGACCCTACCCGGACCACACACATTGTTTGTACACATCACTTACCAAACTCCAGAGGCCTCGATGGACCCTATCCAGACCACACACATTGTTCATACACATCTTGTACCGAACTCCAGAGGCCTCGTCAGACCCTACCTGGAACACACGATCACTGTTCGTACACATCATGTACCGAACTCCAGAGGCCTCGTCAGACTCTACCTAGATCACACGCATTGTCACGACACAACTCATATTGATCAACTCAACACATCACCACGAGAAACACACATTATTATCAATATGTCAAACCATTCAACAATATACTGTAATACATATTCAAGTATGTAATAAACCGACACAAATATCATAATCATCACGGTCACCGACCATGGCCAATCCCGCACGACACGAACCATAGGAGTAACACAACCAACATAATTCCAAGACGTATCCAAGTGAGGATATCGTCACTACCATCAATCGTTCACAAATATAAAATCACACGAAGCATATTCACGAAAGTAAACTCAATCATCATAAACCTAACATGAAGTCCCTATTCACAAGACACAAATCGTTAGCAAGATACTTCCCTTGTAACCGATACCGAACACTCCAAAAAATACGGCTCAACCGGGAAACCTCGAACACCTACAATCCTCCGGAAAAAATCAAGGAAGATACGATTACAACGAGAATTAAGACCAAAAACAACGGAAATCAAACCAAACTATCGAAGAGAAACTCATTGGGACATTTAATTGAACATTCAATGTTTGATAACTCCCAAGAACACTTGAATCGCCACTCGAGTTAAACAAACTCAAAATATGGATACACAACCCATAGAACACGATTAATAATGCTCAATAACATCAACCGATTCATCAAAATCGGACGAATAACGAAAATCAAGAAGGAATCCTGAAAGTCAACCCTAGGAGATTTCAAGAATTTACCTCGATCCGACGAAGAACAAGGATTGGATGATGATATAACTGACAAGAGTCTTCCAAAACGTCTTGGAACTGAGTGGAATCCACCAAGGACTCCTCTTTCCGAACCTCCCGTTCACCAGCCGCCGCAAGAAGGAAAAAATTGAGTGAAATAAGGTCTGCCCGTCGCTAGGCCTATATAAAGCCGCACAGGTTACGGCCGTAACAGGCAGTACCTTACGACAGTAACTCATCCCTTACGTCCGTAATCAACATCTGCCTACGGACGTAACCGGCACCTCCCAGGCCACTGCCCAACTCGCTCGGCATATTACGGCCGTACCCAGAGACACATTACGGCCATAATCGATCATCCCTGGGCTACTGCGCAACCTGTGCGGGTGCCTTATGGCCGTAACCTGCAAGGAATTCCGGCTGTAACCGGCCATGCATTACGGCCGTAATAGGTCCTGCGTTGCAGCCGTAACTCGGTCAGTTCTTAGAGTCGGGACTCGATCATTCCGACAGTCCGGTTAGGCATTCGACAATGTCTCGGTCACACTAACGCACCGGATATGGTTCGAAATAATAACGACCAAATTAAGAAACATAACATACCACACCACACGCACACATTTAATCAACGAAACGCACGCAACGACAAGTCTCATTCAACGTACACTACAATAGAGTATATCATTCCGTTCGTGACAGAAAAACAAATTCCACATAATCATAACGAAACAAAATAACCGGCACCAGACGACAATTAATTCAGGGCAATTGGAATAAAAATCTCAGGTATTACATTCTACCACTCTAAAAATAAGTTTCGTCCCGAAAATTAAAAGAAGGTCATCATAGTGATACAGACAAAACACAACGACACATATAAAAATACCAAATTAATTACCCCATGGTCTACTGTCACGTCTCTGTAGGTTCAACAACCACACAGAGCTTTTTCAAAACAAAATATCAGTCATCAAGCTCCAAACATAAGAACATCCTATAATACATCTCCACACGAGAAACAATCCACGTAACGAGCATAAAATACCATCACTGGACATCACTGGCCCCTCCAGAAGTAGGAATGGAACTCCGGTTCTCTATCATCTTGGAAACAATCTCGCAGTACTGAACTCGATGCCCCTCGCATCCATAATTATAACTAGTCACTGGAGGTTTCGTACAATGCGCATGTTCATGCCCCAGAACGTTACAATTGAAATACCTAGGAGTATTACCAGAACTCAAAGACACCGGCTTGGGTCTTTTAGATTCTAAAGTTGACCAAAAAGGTCCCACACTCAATTGATACGAGGGTTGAGGTTTAGGAATCCCAATTTTCTCACTTTTCGATGCGTCATCTAAAATCTTCTGTTTTCTTGCCGCAAATACAGACTATGCAGACATTATATCCATCTCAAATGCTAAGGCTGGATCCTGATAGTCCTTCAATTTTGTACCAATAAAAGGAGCCATACACTACCCAACCGGAGGTTTCATACGCATGTCGAAATAGCGAACTTTATCTACCTCACTTCGTACCTGATCCCGAACATAACACAGTTGTTATTATAATCGACCATTGCCTGAGATATCGATACGTCTTGGGGCATATCCGAGAAAAACTCGACAATCCTGTGCTCTTTAATAGGCGGCGGATAATACTCGGCCTCCATGGAAATCTTGAATTCCGCCAAAGTATCTGTATGATCACTAGGCGCTACGGCCTCCCAACATAGTGCAGCTTCCTTGTCGAGCAGGTATTGAGCAATAGGTACTCTTCTTTCATAGAGACAAGCTACAACATCGAATGCTCTGTCCAACTGGAAGAGCTAGTTCTCCCAGCCTAACGAGTCCGAAGAACCTACAAACCAGGGCGAGTGCATTCTCATCATATCTCGTAACCACTTACTAGCTCCATTATCCTCATATGGAATCCCATCCCTATGTACGGTCTGATTCATATGTGCCAACTGGTCAACCACCTGATGAAGGATGGTGGCAGTGCCAATGCCATCATTACCTCTGGTTGATTGTCGCTGATCACGCGATTGGTCATCTCGACCATCTGTACTGAGCTGATTGGCGCTCGACAACAAGTGAGTTGCCCTCTCATGCTCATGATTACGACCACTACTATGACGACGTCCTCGGCCTCGACCTTTCGGCATACTGAATGGACAACCACCCAGAATAACACAACAAAACAAACATCACAACATTAACATAGGACAACAAACAGCAGAACGATAAAACATTTAACCCGAAGTCATTACATGAATACACGAACTAACACCGGAATAATAGAACTTAAATTCAAAAGTAATTCGCATGTCACATCAATAGAGATGTACGACTTTTACCAAAACAACACGGTGAAAACCACATACATATCATTGGGATCAAACACTTGTATCATTATTTAATCCGCGGCCATGCCCCTCGGCATCGACCCCCAAAGGTTTCACCAAACAAATCCCGGGTGGAAAACCTCTTGTACTCGCACAACATTTCCAAAGATTAACTATAATATCTGGATAATGTTGTACAATAATACGATCAAATCATACTATGCAGTCACAACACTTATGTATACAACCAAAATTTTCTAGCAAGGCTGGTAACAATCAACAACACGTCAATGATACCCATACAGGATGACTAACCGAGTGCGACATTAACGATAAAATAGTTAAAATTCACAGTCGTCACTCGCGGACCATACAACTATGTCTAATGAAATCAAATGATTGGTAGAGGGCGCAGATACAACTATAACAACAAGGTTACCACCGTGACAGTCAAAAGCTTACGAACGTAACAACATGTTGTTTATGGCCGTAACATCTATGAGCTTACGGCGTAATGGTAAACATCTTACAGCCATAATCACTAGCTGCAGGACAGCAGAATTGTCCCAGCAGCCCCGACACGGCTCCGAAGGTTAAAGATCGACTCCTAACAATGTATTCCGACATATAGAAAGCACTGCAACATTCTACGATGAGTATGACAACATAACAAACTTGTCGCAACCACTTAGTCCCAACACACAAACATATAATATTTTGAATTCCGAAAACCAAGGTCGTTTTGCAAATAAATTTTTTTCCCAAAATCCTTTCGATCGTAACAAAAAAATGACGATAATATTTTGCAATGTCCGGAGTATTTCAAAACACATTTTCCAAATACCATCTGATGGTGCTATTTGAAAATACATGACCAACTTGTCAAAATTCGACCGATTTCATAATCCACACAAACCGTTGTTTAACCGCACCATCAAAATATTTTCAAAAAAATCCATTTCCACAAAAATGTTCAAACCCGTAAAGCCCTCCATAAGAACGTTCTCAAACCTACCCGCAACGGGGATAATTACAACAATCCAAAAACAATCGAATTTAAAACCACATGCCCAAACGGCAAACAAGATCGCCATTTCAATCAAATACACCTCGTGGGCATCAAGTTTAAACATACAACAAAACCATTCATCGGAGTTTCTCACAAACTCTACCGTCAATACCTTTTTCGAAACCCATCAAGGTTCACAACTTTCACATCATACCACCCCACATGGTGGTTTAAAGATAAAACATCAATACGTCTAGTTCTATACACATACGTCCAGTTCGAATACAAACTCCATTACACAACACCGTGCAAATAAAATTATGCACCACAAATATCGCACATAAATGAAATCATGAAACACAGATGCTATGCGTAAAATAGGAGACTTACGTCCACAGGCCGCACAGATATAATGGTCGCCCATGATACTAATCTCATCCGACAACAAATCCGATATATTGTGACTACGCACAACTCAACTTGTCACCCGACAACTCGAATGATAAGACAACACATTAATCGAAAAATTACGACTCGACTTGACCCGACAGCCTAGGTTTCCGCAACCTAAGCTCTGATACCATAAATGTAACACCCCCAAAACCGTAAGGGAATATTACACGCCGTAGATCCTTCCCTCAAGGATCTACCAGGCTAAACATCATAAAACGACCAAGTGTTTGCCTGACCGGGGCAAACAATACAATGATACGGACCGTTAAGGTCAATTAAAAATAACTACATGGATCGGTGAGGTCGTACGACTGATGTAAACAGGAAGAATACAACTCTTTACAAAGAATGCCCACGCAGGGTTAAAGATACAAAATAGCAGAAGGCAGAAAATGACTCTGATGATACAACACAACTCAACTAAATTCCCAACTCTCGATTAGTATCGTAGCCCGTCACTTCCTATGCCGATCCTGTGACTGCTCCCCGATTACTTGGGGGTTAGTAAAATTCCACTATTTTGCTAGTGCAAGTATAATACGATACCAAATTCAACAAGTAAATAGCAACCACGAATTGATAGCAAAATACTTGCCTCGATAACCCATACCGAACACTCCAACAAATACGGCTCAATCGGGAAATCTCGAACACCAACAATATTCCGTCAAAAATAGGGAAGATATGATTACGATGAGAATCAAGACCAAAAACAACGGAAATCCCACCAAACTATTGAAGGGAAACTCATTGGGACATTTAATCAGACATTCAATGTTCGATAACTCCCAAGAACACACAATCGCTAATCGAGTTAAACAAACTCGAAATATGGATACACAACCCATAGAACACGATTACTAATGCTCAATAACATCAACAAATTCATCAAAATCAGACGAACAACGAAAATCAAGAAGGAATCCCGAAAGTCAACCCTAGGAGATTTGAAGGATTTACCTCGATCCGAAAAAGAACAAGGATTGGATGATGATATAACTGACAAGAGTCTTCCAAAACGTCTTGGAATTGAGTGGAATCCACCAAGGACTCCCCTTTCCGAACCGCCTATTCTCCAGACGCCGCAAGAAGGAAAAAATTGAGTGAAATAAGGTTTGCCCATCGCCAGGCCTATAAAAAGCCGCACAGGTTACGGCCGTAACAGGTGGTACCTTATGACCGTAACTCATCCCTTATGTCCGTAATCAGCATCTACTTACGAACGTAACTGGCACCTCCCAGACCACTGCCCAACTTGCTCGGCATATTACGCCTGTACCCAGCTACACATTACGGCTGTAATTGATCATCGTTGGGCTATTGCCCAGCCTGTGCGGGTGCTTTACGGCCGTTGTTGGAGCAAAGTCGGTATTTGCACCATTTGTGCGGAAGCGAAAATTAAAGTGCGGAAATAAAATGACACACGGATTTATAGAGGTTCGGCCAAACGTGCTTACGTCCTCTCTCGATGTATCTTTTTCTATAGGATGAAGATCAAAACCTCTGCACCTCTCTTCTATAGGTCGAGGGATTACCGCTACAAGCTTGTCTTCTATCGGTCCGAGTAAAACCATTCTCTTACTTGTCTTTTTTTCGGTCCAATTTAAACTGTTTTCCTTTTCTATTGGACAAGGTACTAGATAAACCTCACTAAGATAGCGATTGTGATTCTAACAATTCCGGATCCTTGATCCTAGTAACACCAAAACCAATCATATCTTTTCTTTTACCTCTCGTGTATAAGTTGAATGTATAAACACTCAAACAAACAATATAAGCTCAATATCACAACAACAATATAATGTATATGAATATTAGATCAATGTTTTGATTGCTTGAAGTTGTTGTATGGTTTGATACCAATGATGTGGTATTTATAGCCTTCTTCATTAAACTATCCATTGTTGCCAATTGACCTGCTAGCATGCGCTAGCTCTTCGCCTAAGCATGCACTATCGTGCATTTTTGCTGTAGCGTACGTTATGAACTCCATGTTACGTATGTTAACGTCTTCCAGTTTAAGTCCAGTGGCTACTGTCTTTGACTGTTAGCGTGCGCTGACATCTCCTTTAGCGTGCACTAATCTTACATCATTGCACGCGTCATATATCCGTTTATACTTTTTGACTTTGCATCAGAATCTTCCCAACGGATTGATTGGCTTGAATTCAAACTGATATTTAGCGTGCGCTAAATATCATCTGTTGTGTGCGCTAAGCTGACTTCAATGCATACGTCATTCTGAGTTTGAATATCTTCACAACTGTAATATGGACTCGATAGCGTGCGTTAGTAAACATGTGTAACGTGCGCTATCCTCATCAGATAACTTCACTTTAGGTAACTTCGAACTTGGCTGTTCTGTAGATAACTCCCGTTAGCATGCGCTAGCCTTGTTACATAGCGTGCGCTAATGTAGTCCAGATTGCAACTTTTTGCGTCTTTGGCTGCTTCGTTGTTTTTCTTCGCCTCTTTGTTGTTTTGTTTTGTTTAGCAACTTAATCATCAAAACACTATATATTAATATGTGGAATAAATATTCCAACAATCTCCCCCTTTTTGATGATTACAAAACAACCATTGAATTGGATAAAACCTGTAATATATATATATATATATATATATATATATATATATATATATATATGTACATTTCAAAATTTTCGGCTTTGATCGTTTCGTTAGTTTCTCCAATCTTTTTCTTTTTGTCATTTTCGACTTCTTCACTTCTCATTTTTCAACTGTTTCATTTCTCCCCCTTTTTGTATGCTTTCTTTTCTCCTTTTCGACTTCTTTGATTTTTATTATTTTCTCCTCCTTTTTACTTTTTATTTTTCTCGTCATATCTTTCATGACGCTTTTCATCCGATTCAACTTCTCCCCCTTTTTGTATTAAGCAAAAAGTGTAAAAAAAATATAGAGGATACTAGTTATGGAATATGCATGATACCAATTGATGAATATAAAAAAATATGCATGAATAGGAAATATCTCCCCCTGAAAATATTATCTACCCCTTTGTAAAATATCAATTGTTAAAAATTATTTTTTGGCGATCCAACCGAAAGTCGGTTTTTGTCTTGAGACATAGACGATATTAGGAATAAACGTTCCTTTGGGAATCCAAAGTTTCTTAGTTTTTATCGCCCGTCTTGGGCTTTTGCAATTCGAAATATGGTGCTTGATTTTCAAATATTTTTCACAATGAGGTATTTTGAAATTTACGGATTCATTTTTAGAACGTGGTTTGAATCCTAACCCCTCTTTATTTAACGTGTATTTTTTAACCGAGAGCATATTTTCAAATTTCTCAATTCCAAGAGAGAATTTCTTCGTTAAATTTTGAGCTCGGTTTGAACTTTAACAAGTTCATCCTTTAAAATATTTTCGTTTTCAACACATTTTGAATGATCGATTTCAATAATTTTCCCTTTTCAAGTATTTTGGAATTTTCATTTTCCAATGATTTATATTTAGATTTAAGGGATTTAATCTCATTTAAAGTATTTTGATAATCGGTATGTAATAACTCGAATGCTTCAAAAAGTTCGTCGTTAGATTTACTTACTTGGCTTTCAACGTCGCTATCGTTGAATGTAACTCCGGGCCATGAGAGCGAGATTATTTTGATTTAGAAAATCTTCATCTATATCTTCGTCACTCCATGTTGCAACTAAAACCTCTTTTGGTTTTACACGACAATTCTTAGCAAAGTGGCCTGGTTTACCACATAATCGACAAGTGTTGTTGAATTTCTTAGATTCGTCCTTTTGGATGTCCTGCTTTCTCCGGTTTAATAAGTGTTAAAACTTATTAATATTTTTGGCATAATATGCCGATTCTTCGTCGCTTTCGTCCACCGGGATTTCTTCTTTAGATCTCGACATCTTAGCCTTCATAGCTATCGATTTTTCCTTTGGCTTTGGTTTGGCATTCCGAGATTTTAGAACAATCTCGTAGTTGATAAGAGAACCAACGAGAGCATTAAAATCAAGATTGTTTAAATCTTTAGATTCCATTTTTGCCGTCACCGTACTGTCCCATTCTCGAGGTAGTGATCGGAGAATTTTCTTTACTTTCTCACTACTCGAAAGTGGTTTCCCGAAACATGCTAATCCATTTGTGATGACCGAAAATCCGTCGAGCATTATAGTGATGGATTCGTCGTCCTTCGTTTGAAATAATTCGTGCTCGTGAAGGAGCATGTTTATCTTCGTCTCCTTAACTTGAGACGTACCTTCATGTGTTATCTCAAGCTTTTACCAAATTTCTTTGGCACTATCACACGATGATATCCGGCTATGTTCTTCCGAATTTAAGGCACAATATTGGAGTTGAGTTGCCTTACAATTGTAATGATCATTTTTCCAATCGGAATCGTCATTTTCTTCGAAAGTTTTAAGCATACTGTTGGAATTTGTCAGAATTTTCGGACCAAGACAAATCACCTTCCAAAGCTCGATGTCATATGCTCGGATGAATATTGACATCTTTTTTTTCCACGTCATGAAGTTTGAGCCATCAAAATATGGTGGTCGGTTGATAGCAAGGCCTTCGACTAGAGCATATTGAAACGCCATTTGGATCGACTCCTCAGATGTTAAGCCATGTATTGGAGGAACCGCTCTGATACCAGTTGTTGGAGCAAAATCTGTATTTGCGCCGTTTGTGCGGAAGCAAAAATTGAAGTGCGGAAATAAAATGACACATGGATTTATAGAGGTTCTGCCAAACGTGCCTACGTCCTCTCTCGATGTATCTTTTTCTATAGGATGGAGATCAAAACCTCTGCACCTCTCTTCTATCGGACGAGGGATTACCGTTACAAGCTCGTCTTCTATCGGCCGAGTAAAACCATTCTCTTACTTGTCTTTTTGTCGGTCCAAGTTAAACCATTTTCCTTTTGTATTGGACAAGGAATCAACCACTCTAGCTTTCTATCGGTACTAGATAAACCTCACTAAGATAGCGATTGCAATTCTAACAATGTCGGATCCTTGATCCTAATAACACCGAATCTAATCGTATCTTTTCTTTTACCTCTCGTGTATATGTTGAATGTATAAACACTCAAACTAATAATATAAGCTCAATATCACAACAACAATATAATGTATATGAATATAAGATCAATGTCTTGATTGCTTGAAGTTGTTTTATGGTTTGATACCATGGATGTGGTATTTATAGCCTTCTTCATCAAACTAGCCGTTGCTGCCAGTTAACTTGCTAGCTTGCGCTAGCTCTTTCCCTTGGCGTGCGCTATCGCGCATTTTTGCTGTAGCATACGTTATGAACTCCATGTTACGTACGTTAACATCTTCCAGTTTAAGTCCAGTGGCTACTGTCTCTGACTGTTAGCGTGCGCTGACATCTCCTTTAGCGTGCGCCAATCTTACATCATTGCACGCGTCATATATCCATTTATACTTTTTGACTTTGCACCAGAATCCTACCAATGGATTGATTGACTTGAATTCAAACTGATATTTAGCGTGCGCTAAATATCATCTGTTGCGTGCGCTAAGCTAACTTCACTGCATACATCATTCTGAGTTTGAATATCTTCACAATGGTAATATAGACTCGACAGCGTGCGTTAGTAAACATGTGTAGCTTGCGCTATCCTCATCAGATGACTTCACTTCAGGTAACTTTGAACTTGGCCGTTCTGCAGATAACTCCCATTAGCGTGCGCTAGCCTTGTTATGTAGCGTGCGCTAATGTAGTCCAGATTGCAACTTTTTGCGTATTTGTCTGCTTCGTTGTTTTGCTTCGCCTCTTTGTTGTTTTGTTTTCTTTAGCAACTTAATCATCAAAACACTATATATTAATATGTGGAATAAATATTCCAACAGCCATAACCGGCAAGGCATTGCGGCCGTAACCGGCCATACATTACGGCTGTAATAGGCCCTGCATTGTGGCCATAACTCGGTCAGTTATTACGGTCGGGACTCGATCGTTCCGACAGTCCGGTTAGGCATTCGAAAACGTCTCAGTCACACTAACGCACCGGATGTGATTCAAAATAATAACGAGCAAATTACGAAACATAACATACCACACCACACACACACATTTAATCAAAGAAACGCATGCAACAACAAGTCTCATTCGACGAACACTACAATAGAGTATATCATATCGTTCAAGACAGAAAAATGAATTCCACATAATCATAACGAAACAAAATAACCGGCACCAGACGAAAATTCATTCAGGGCAACTGGAATAAAAATCTCGGGTATTACATTCTACCCCTCTAAAAATAAGTTTCGTCCTGAAACTAAAAATAAGACCATCACAGTGATACAGACAAAACATAATGACATATATAATAATACCAAATTCATGACCCCGTCGTCTACTGTCACGTCTCTGTAGGTTCAACAACCACACGGAACTTATTCAAAACAAACTATCAGTCATCAAGCTCCAAACATAAAAACATCCTATAATACATCTCCACAGGAGAAATGATCCACGTAACGAGCACAAAATACCATCACTGGACATCACTGGCCGCTCCAGAAGTAGGAATGGAACTCCGGTTCCCTACAATCTTGGCAACAATCTCACAGTACTGAACTCGATGCCCTTCGCGTCCATAATTATAACAAGTCACTGGAGGTTTCTTACAATGCGCACGTTCATGGCCCAGAACGTTACAATTGAAACACCTAGGAGTATTACCAGAACTCAAAGACACCGGCTTGGGTATTTTAGATTTTACAATTGACCAAAAAGGTCCCATACTCAAAATTGATACGAGGGTTGAGGTTTAGGAATCCCAATTCCCTCACTTTCCGATGCGTCCTCAGAAATCTTCCGTTTCATTGCCGCAGATGCAGTCTCTGCAGACATTATAGCCATCTCAAATGCTAAGGATCGATCCTGATAGTCCTTCAACATTGTACACATAAAAGGAGCCATACACTGCCCAACCTGAGGTTTCATACGCATGTCGAAATAGCGAACTTTATCTGCCTCACTTCGTACCTGATCCCGAACATAAGACATTTGTCTATTATAATCGACCATTACCTGAGATATTGACACGTCTTGGGGCATAGCCGAGAAAAACTCGAAAATCATGCACTCTTTAATAGGCAGCGGACAATACTCGGCCTCCATGGAAATCTTGAATTTAGCCCAAATAGCTGTATGATCACTGGGCACTACAGCCTCCCAACAGAGTGCAACTTCCTTATCGAACAGGTATTGAGGAATATGTACTCTTCTTTCACCGGGACAAGCTACAACATCGAATGTTCTATCCAACTGGAAGAGCCAGTTCTCTCAGCCTAACGAGTCCGAAGAACCTACAAAATGGGGCGGGTGCATTCTCATCACATCTTGTAACCACTTACTAGCTCCATTATCCTCATTTGGAATCCCATCCCGATGTACGGTCTGATTCATCTGCGCCAACTCGTCAACCACCTGACGAAGGATGGTGGTGGAGCCAATGTCAACATTACCTCTGGTTGATTGTCGCTGATCACGCGATTGGTCATCTCGACCATCTGTACTGAGCTGATTAGCGCTCGACAACAAGCGAGTTGCCCTCTCATGCTCATGATTACGACCACTACTATGACCATGTCCTCGACCTCGACCTCTCGGCATACTGAATGGACAACCATCCAGAATAACACAACAAAACAAACATCACAACATCAACATAGGACAACAAACAGCAGCATGATAAAACATTAAACCCAAGTCATTACACGAATACACGAATTAACATCGGAATAATAGAACTTAAATTCAAAAGTAATTCGCACGGTCACACCAACAGAGATCTACGACTTTTACCAAAACAACATGGTGAAAACCACATACATATTATTGGGATCAATCACTTGTAACATTCTTTAAAAATAAAAGTTTTCCAAGGTATTTCTTCAAATGATAAAATTTTAAAATTCGTGAGTTGGAAAGATTTTACTGAAATGAAATTTTTGAAAACACTTTTAATACCTCGTGGTTTAATCAAAACCATGAACCCATTATCAAAACTTTTTTGCTTGAAATTATTTACAAAACAACACGTTGAAACTTCAATCTTCTCGATAAACAATATCATCAAAATGACCTTATCAATATATATATATATATATATCATTATCACCGTTAACGACACACAGGGTAAGCACATGTTGCCACGCCAACCATCACGAAGAATGACGCACATGATAATCCGCAGCCATGCCCATTGGCATCGACCCCCAAAGGTTTCGCCAAACTAATCCCGGGTGAAAAACCTCTTGTACTCGCGCTCAACATTTCCACAGATTAACTACCACATCAGGATAATGTCGTAGAATAATACGATCAAATCATACTATGCAGTCGCAACACTTATGTATACTACCAAAATGTTCTAGCAATGATGGTAACAATCAACAACACGTCAATGATACCCATACAGGATGACTAACTGAGTGCGACATTACTGATAAAATAGTTAAAATTCACAGTCGTCACTGGCAGACCATACAATTATGTCTAATGAAATCAAATGATTGGTAGAGGGCGCCGATACAACTATAACAACAAGGTTACCACCGTGACAGTCAAAAGCTTACGGCCGTGACAATATGTTGATTACGGCCGTAACATCTATGAGCTTATGGCCGTAATGGTAACCATCTTACGGCCATAATCACTAGCTGTAGGATAGCAGAATTGTCCCAGCAGTCCCGACACGGCTCCGAAGGTTAATGATCGACTCCTAACAATGTATTCCAACATATAGAAAGACTTCAACATTCTCCGACGAGTATGACAACATAACAAACTTGTCGCAATGACTTAGTCCCAACACACAAACACATAACATTTTGAATTCCAAAAACCAAGGTCGTTTTGCAAATCAAAAATTTTCCCAAAATCCTTTCGATCGTAACAAAAAAATGACGGTAATATTATGCAATGTCCGAAGTATTTTAAAACACATTTTCCAAATACCGTCTGATGGTGCTATTTGAAAATACATGACCAACTTGTCAAAATTCGACCGATTTCAAAATCCACAAAAACCGTTGTTTAACCGCACCATCAAAATATTTTCAAAAAAATCAATTTCCACAAAAATGTTCAAACTCGTAAAGCCCTCCAGAAAAACGTTCTCAAACCTACCCGCAGCGGGGATAGTTATAACAATCAAAAAACAATCGAACATAAAACCACATGTCTAAACGGCAAACAGGATCGCCATTTCAATCAAATACACCTCGTGGGCATCAAGTTTAAACATATAGCAAACCATTCACCGGAGTTTCTCACAAACTCTACCGTCGATACCTTTTTCGAAACCCATCAAGTGTAACACCCCCAAGTTATTCAGGGTATATTACAGCGCCGTGAGCCCCGCCGTGGGACCCACAAGGCTAAACATACGCGGAACTACAAACTTGACCGATAAGGTCTACATACAATGGAAAGAAAGACGATACAAATGGTATTCAAAACCATAACCAATGAAACCATATACATCACTGCACAAATCAATACCTCGGCAACACAGGCCGGAACAACAAGGAAACTGAAATACAATACTCGAGTATTAAAAATCCGTTCCAGTACAACAACACTGAATGGAGGAATCCAAGAAAATAACCGGAGACAAAACACAGTATCACACTTGCCCATCATCTTCATGCCGACCCGGTACCCACCTGTCCGCTCTCCTGGAACCTGAAATACATGAAACGTATTTCCCCCATAAAGGGGTTAGCCGTCGAATAGCTAGTGCAAGTATAACAATATGAAACATAATACTCCTCGACAATAAAGTAAATGTAATCCGTCAATTCATCAATATCCGTCAATTCATCAATTTAAGACTAGTATTCCGTAATGACTAAAATCTCAAGACGTATGTGAATGCCGTAAAAACGGTTCGTTCATATCATACGCCGTTACATGTAGGAATGCCGTCAAAACGGTTCGTTCATTACATGCCAATATTATTTCATATGAATGCCGTAGAAACGGTTCGTTCATATCAACCATGGAATCGCACTGCAGGCTACGAAACCCTCAGAGGACCATAGGCCCGTCCGGAGTGGCTAGAAATAATCATATCATCAATATTTCATACTTTCAAAGTCGAGAACGTACAATCATAAATGTATACTTGCCTTAATAAACGTTACCGAAGATCCCGAAGAACACGGTTAAACCGGGAAGCTTGAACCACGAAGAAGACAACGAACGGAAGGGTTTCGACTTGAGTTCTTCACAAGGATTTCGTCCCTAAGTCATATCAATGATAAATCAACAATCGTACGATGAATAATAATCGTACAACGCACAAACCCCCCCTCTTAGACCTTTTGTCGGACACCTTCAAGGCGTCGACTAATAACTCAACCAAAACGATTTAACCAATACAATCCAACCGTGGAATAACGATGGAAATGATAGAATACACCTAAATCATCATCAATCCATCACTAATATAATTTACTACGGATTAAAAGGATGAAGTCAAACAAAATCCCCAATTTCCAACATAAAATTCGAAGTGTTCTTGAATAATCTTTCAATAATTCGATGAATACTCCAACAAGTCCATAATCATGCGTATATCACTTCATACCCCATGATTTTAACATCCAAAACATTATTACCCAATACAAAATCGAAATCCAAGATGTTGAAGAAATTACCTCTTGAAGATCCAAGCACTATGATTCGAAGAGCACACGATAGAACGATGATCCGGGCTTCACAATCGAAAAGAGATGAAGAGAAATTATATACTCAAGTGATAGGTGAAGAAACCTTCCTCTCTCAAGCCTTTCCTCTCGTGTGATGGTGAAGAAATGAGGAATATCGGTTGAAACGCGCAGAAAAACGCAGATATAGGGGTAATCTGTCATGTGTGCCGCTCAAGATATGTGTGCCGCGGCACAGGCCCAAAATTCGCTCCTGTGGCTCGGCGGTGCCGCGGCTCAGCCAGGTGTGCCGCGGCACCGGGTACAGGCGGTTTTGGCCGAATCTGGCAAATGAGAGTGACTTAGCTATTTCGACCATAACTCCCTCGTCTGGAATCCGATTGACTCACCGTTTGAACCATTGGAAAGCTGACTCGATGCTTTATAATATTGTCAAGATTCAGAATTTTTGGAGTTTCCAAGAATTTACGGTGATTTAACAAAGTCGAACTCATACGTGGAAAAGTCGCTAAAGAGCACGGAATTCAACAGAACGATACCGAAACGAACTCGGATGACAAAAAGTGTAGAATTAAT
Source organism: Orobanche coerulescens (assembly GCA_033398695.1). Lineage (NCBI taxonomy): Eukaryota > Viridiplantae > Streptophyta > Magnoliopsida > Lamiales > Orobanchaceae > Orobanche > Orobanche coerulescens. Next base: position 77,622,108 of record CM065818.1, on the reverse strand, counting down.
CATTCTCAGGATGACGAAACGGTCCCAAGAAAGTCGTCAAAATAGAATTCCGCCAAAAATAGAAAATTTCCAGGGATCAAAATTACGGGTATTACATTCTACCCTCCTTAAAAGAAGTTTCGTCCCGAAACTTAAAACAGGTAAGGAGAAGAAATATTTCGCCAGGAGAAACTCAACGAGATGCACAAGAACCGAAACTTACGCCCAAACGGCGAATCATCGATATAGAACACCACAATGCATTACCCGAAGGTAAATCAATCCAACACTGAAATAAATAAGGATCACAATGCCCGAAGGCTCCAACGGAAATACCGATACATCACAATGGCCTGAAAGCCCTCAGCCGAAGCTGCCAAAATATCACGATGGCCTGAAAGCCGAACAGCCCGAAGCTGCCAAAATATCACAATGGCCTGAAAGACGAACAGCCCGAAGCTGTAAATCATCACAATACAGATCTCAAAGAAACAAACCTGACTGTCGAACATACCCCTCGGGCGTATGAACGCTCAATCACAACACGTCGAACATATCCAATCAAACATGATCTATGAACGATCAAAATTTGTACGGCTCAATGATGGACATCACAGTACGCCCGATCCGGAAATGTGTCCGTGCACATGTCCACCCCGTATACGGAATCCAGAATATACGTGTGACAATGTACCTAATTAGCCTCAAGAACTACGTCTCGTGCGCAAAGTCCAATGCGGAAATATCCACGCATGACCATCGGGTGCCTGGCTAAAAATCTTACACATAACCAATCGGCACGCAGACATGATTCCAGATATGCCATGATACAACATGACAACGAAACTCAAGGGATAAAACATCCAATACGGATCATACGACTCACCAAGTGAACGATGACACACGAATAATGAAAGATCGACACGACCAACGATATTCAAAACAACCATCCTGGGATCAGAATTCCCTAAGGACCGATTAACACGAACAACGATTACAACACAACAGTTCGGGAAAATCCTCAACCTTCAACGATCACAAAATTATCGAGTTCACAAGAATAATAGTGTGCTGCCTTGAGTCGGCCAACACTACAATAATAATTCAACGGATGGGAACTCTCCTCGACAGTCCCAATTCAATACTTCGATTACCGTAGAATGGTCAATCGATAACAACGATACAATGGATGAGAATATCTTTGACAACGGATGGGAATTATCTTCGATAATCCCAATTCAATACCTCGATTACCTTAGAACGGTCAATCGATAATCAATGATACGATAGATTAGATGTCCCGGTGTCTTAAACCGACCACCGAAACGGAGATGACAAGAGGATATATCAAACGTCCCAATTCGGTTAACGCAACATCATAGCAACAGTTCCAATTCGACAACAAAGATTCAACGATGTCTCAGAACGACATTAATTGCGAACAATAATAATCGATACATCGATACCGCGAACCGGCTATCGACAGCAACTTTACCAACAAGTATCGTAATGCCTTGAACAGGCCATTTACAACCAACAGTAACATTTGGCATAATTTTCCGACGGCGTCGTGTCAACAAATCCCTTGACATCAATACAATCATAAAGAGGCCAAGTCCCAAAATGATACACACAATCGTACGCCTACACGATAACATTAGTCTCATTGATTAGTACGAGTATAAAACTTGTCTCGACCAAGTTAATCGACGAACCCTTCAACCTTAACCGCAACACAACAGTCATAATTCACGATCAAACATCATACCTTATTGTAAAACGAAGGATTGATAATCAACCAGTTCAATGACGACCAATATCAATACCACCAAACCACGAACTCAATCGTTTTACCATATCTCGACTAATCACAGTCTGAACAATCCAACTCAGACACTTACAAATCCTGTCCACAATACGAGTCGAAATATGATGATCATATCAGCAACCAATTCGGACCAATAATAAGGGTCTAAATGTTCCAAACTCAATTCTTAAATACGAATTGACAAGGTTCCCTTCTCGTAAATCCATCGTTAAAATTTACTTATAACCGTCGTCAATTCGAATCATCCGACTGGTTCAAAACAATAGATAATCATATTAAAAAGGTTATCAAACAATCCATTCATTCGATTTGAATATTTGCTCTATACGTATGGGCTTCCAAATTCAGAGATGAATAATAGTCTCATCAAACTCATAATCACATTCGTATTTCCTATACGAATATTATTTCCAACACATAGTTTAGCTCTAGATATGAATATTCCATATTCAAATTCAAAACATCAACCTTCTTAAAAATTTTCATCACCTCGGATAATTCAAAAGTTCTGCAAGAGCATGAAATATCCGAAATCACGTTCAGAACAACATATCCGAGGTATATATATATCTCCATGTTATCATTTCCTTCATCATGTCATTCATACAACCTCAAGAATCACAACAAAACCCTTATCGCCATATGAAGAAGATCTCAATAATCATATCAACATCCGAAATCTTTTATTACAATTCCAATAAATCTCGTACAACATTATCACATGATACCAAGATTGTAACACCCCAGATCCTCCTGGGAATATTACACGCCGTAAACCTTTCTCACAAGGATTTACCAGGCTAAGCACAATTTTCCACGTCATTTCAAAAATGTCAAAAAGACCGATGACGGTAATATATATTTTTTTTTTCAAATACTAAAAATCATTTTCCAAATACCGTTAAAACGATCAAGGTTAAAATGCCAAAATTCAGTTTAGGGAATCGGTTTTACAAAATAAAATTTCAGTTGGCAAAATACCAAAATCCATTTCAAAAATACTCACGCAGCGGATAAAAGTACAGTCCAATTTATGCATTTTCATTGAAATAAGACGAACATCAAAATACACGATTCCCAACATACTCTCTCCCAAGTAGTAATCCAAAAAGAAAAAAAAATGAGCCACTATCAAAGGGATACGAGGATTACCTTGTATGGACGAACCACGAAGAAAGAATAATTGAACTCCATTCCAAGAATCATTAAATCATCATAGTCATCATATGGCCTCAAGAACATCAAGATCTCTATGATTCCATAATCATAATCAACATATTCAAAGCATATCATTATCTTCCTTCAACATAAACCTCATAGAATATGGATAACACAAGAAATCACTTCAAGAATCAACAATAGTTCCATAACCAAGCTCTAATTCCATGATTCCAAGCTCACCATCATGTTAAAAGTGTTTAAAACACTCTTAAAAATAAAGAGGGACGAGTTTTGGAGGGAAATATCTCAAAGGATCGTGAGAGAAATGAAAGGCAACACTTCAATATATAAATTGCACTCTCATTACGTACGTAAGTGTCCTTTCTTAACGTACGTAACAACTTTAATGTACGTAATCCAAAATCCATAACGTACGTAACCAACTCACTGTCTCATTCCGTGCAGTCCATTACGTACGTAACCCATACCATATAACGTACGTAATATACCAGTTGACTTGCTACAGTACAATGGTTGTGTTACGTACGTAACACGTCCTGTATAACGTACGTAACACGTACGTTGACTCACCTGTCAACATCCTCCGCCGAAAGTTGCCGAAACAGGGTCCCACCTGCCGACCAGGACTCGGTTCTGTCCAATGCCTTCGTTACGTACGTAATACCTTAGCCTTAACGTACGTAATCATGCCAATCTTACGTACGTAATCTCACCTTATTAACGTACGTAATGATTCCATACTTAGCCAATTTCAACAATTCCTGTCCAAAGTCATGACATACCAAATACGAGCATACGGCAAAATCGATACATATACTCAATTCAATAACATTTTCAAACGTTCACAACGTCCTCGAGCATAATTAACCATCCACGATATCCAATATATAAACGAAAAAAAAAATATATCCGAAAAATCGGGGTATTACACTCTACCCCCCTTAAAAATAAGTTTCGTCCTCGAAACATGCAATCACTCGCACAAACATTTCAACGGAAAATCCAAAATCACCAAGATAACCAAGAATTTTCGAATAATCCGAACAACATACTTACAGGTCTGTGAAGACGAAGATCTCCCGTGATACTAGCATGCGACTCCTAAACAAAGTCTCAACATAATACCGTTACACACCAATATCGCAATTAGAAATTTAACAAAATCTCAAGGAAGGGTTCACGTCCGTGATCACAGCCACGATTCTTCCTACTTTCAGCCAACATTCTGAAGGCACACACGTGCGGAAATATAATCCAAATCGCACTTTCTCGAAGTGACCAAATCCCAAGAATGCCAAGCTATAAACGAAACGATTAAGAAAAAAAATACAAGAAGAGTGAGAGGACTTACAAGTACCGGTTGCACTGTGATGATGGCAGAGTAGTGATACTGTGGGCAAATGCCGACTCAATCGACCCAAAAGACCGACAGCCTAGGTATCCATAAACCTAAGCTCTGATACCATATTCTGTAACACCCCCAAGTTTTTCAGGGTATATTACAGCGCCGTGAGCCCCGCCGTGGGACCCACAAGGCTAAACATACGCGGAACTACAAACTTGACCGATAAGGTCTACATACAATGGAAAGAAAGACGATACAAATGGTATTCAAAACCATAACCAATGAAACCATATACATCACTGCACAAATCAATACCTCGGCAACACAGGCCGGAACAACAAGGAAACTGAAATACAATACTCGAGTATTAAAAATCCATTCCAGTACAACAACACTGAATGGAGGAATCCAAGAAAATAACCGGAGACAAAACACAGTATGACACTTGCCCATCATCTTCATGCCGACCGGTACCCACTCGTCCGCTCTCCCGAACTGAAATACATGAAACGTATTTCCCATAAAGGGGTTAGCCGTCGAATAGCTAGTGCAAGTATAACAATATGAAACATAATACTCCTCGACAATAAAGTAAATGTAATCCGTCAATTCATCAATATCCGTCAATTCATCAATTTAAGACTAGTATTCCTAATGACTAAAATCTCAAGACGTATGTGAATGCCGTAAAACGGTTCGTTCATATCATACGCCGTTACATGTAGGAATGCCGTCAAAACGGTTCGTTCATTACATGCCAATATTATTTCATATGAATGCCGAGAAACGGTTCGCTCATATCAACCATGGAATCGCACTGCAGGCTACGAAACCCTCAGAGGACCATAGGCCCGTCCCGGAGTGGCTAGAAATAATCATATCATCAATATTTCATACTTTCAAAGTCGAGAACGTACAATCATAAAGGTATACTTGCCTTAATAAACGTTACCGAAGATCCCGAAGAACACGGTTAAACCGGGAAGCTTGAACCACGAAGAAGACAACGAACGGAAGGGTTTCGACTTGAGTTCTTCACAAGGATTTCGTCCCTAAGTCATATCAATGATAAATCAACAATCGTACGATGAATAATAATCGTACAACGCACAAAACCCCCCTCTTAGACCTTTTGTCGGACACCTTCAAGGCATCGACTAATAACTCAACCAAAACGACGAACCAATACAATCCAACCGTGGAATAACGATGGAAATGATAGAATACACCTAAATCATCATCAATCCATCACTAATCTAATTTACTACGGATTAAAAGGATGAAGTCAAACAAAATCCCCAATTTCCAACATAAAATTCGAAGTGTTCTTGAATAATCTTTCAATAATTCGATGATTACTCCAACAAGTCCATAATCATGCGTATATCACTTCATACCCCATGATTTTAACATCCAAAACATTATTACCCAATACAAAATCAAAATCCAAGATGTTGAAGAAATTACCTCTTGAAGATCCAAGCACTATGATTCGAAGAGCACACGATAGAACGATGATCCGGGCTTCACAATCGAAAAGAGATGAAGAGAAATCATATACTCAAGTGATAGGTGAAGAAACCTTCCTCTCTCAAGCCTTTCCTCTCGTGTGATGGTGAAGAAATGAGGAATATCGGTTGAAACGCGCAGAAAAACGCAGATATAGGGGTAATCTGTCATTTGTGCCGCGGCTCAGTCTATGTGTGCCGCGGCACAGGCCCAAAATTCGCTCCCGTGGCTCGGCGGTGCCGCGGCTCAGCCAGTGTGCCGCGGCACCGGTACAAAGCGGTTTTGGCCGAATCTGGCAAATGAGAGTGACTTAGCTATTTCGACCATAACTCCCTCGTCTGGACTCCGATTGACTCACCGTTTGAACCATTGGAAAGCTGACTCGATGCTTTATAATATTGTCGAGATTCAGAATTTTTGGAGTTTCCAAGAATTTACGGTGATTTAACAAAGTCGAACTCATACGTGGAAAAGTCGCTAAAGAGCACGGAATTCAACAGAACGATACCGAAACGAACTCGGATGACAAAAAGTGTAGAATTAATCATTCTCAGGATGACGAAACGGTCCCAAGCAAGTCGTCAAAATAGACTTCCGCCAAAAATAGAAAATTTCCGGGGATCAAAATTACGGGTATTACATCAAGGTTCACAACTTTCACATCAAACCACCTGACACGGTGGTTCAAAGGCAAAACATCAATACGTCCAGTTCTATACACATACCGTATGTCACAAGTATCGAATACAAACTCCATTATACAACACCGTGCAAATAAAATTATGCACCACAAATATCGCACATAAATGAAATTATGAAACACAAATACTATGCATAAAAGAGGAGACTTACGTCCACAGGCCGTACGGAGATGACGGTCACCCATGATACTAATCTCATTCGACAAAATATCCAACACATTGTGACTACGCACAACTCAACTTGTCACCCGACAACTCGAATGACAAGACAACACATTTCTCAAAAAATTACGACTCAGCTTGACCCGACAGCTTAGGTTTCCGCAACCTAAGCTCTGTTACCATAAATGTAACACCCCCAAAACCGTAAGGGAATATTACACGTCGTAGATCCTTCCCACAAGGTCAATTATAAACAAATAGACGGTCCGGTGAGGTCGTACGACAGATGTAAACAGGAAGAATACAACTCTTTACAAAGAATGCCCACGCAGGGGTAAAGATACAAAATAGCAGAAGGCGGAAAACGACTCTGATGATACAACATAACTCGACTAAACTCCCAACTCTTGATTAGTATCGTAGCCCGTGACTTCCTGTGCCGATCTTGTGACTGCTCCCCGAACCCACAAGCCCCTGGAGATAAAATAGACATCCACCCCCAATTACTCGGGGGTTAGTAAAATTCCACTATTGTGCTACCGCAAGTATAATACGATACGAAATGCAACAAGGAAATAGGAACCACAAATTTGATACGGAATTCAGCTATCAAAATATTCCCGAGAAGTTTTATAAATTTCGAACTCAAGCAAGGAAGTATTTGAAAAGAAACTCATCATCTCGGGGATTTTAAAATAGAAATTCTTTTGGACCTCGAGTCCCAATTAACAAAACCTTTTCGAAAGCGTTAGGTTCTTAGCCCGATTTTTGTTTCAAAACACACTAGTTAAGATATCGTCATGGGTCCGTGACCCCAATTTAAAACACTAGATAATCAATCATTGTTACACGATCACTATTCGTACACATTATGTACCGAACTCCAGAGGCCTTGATGGACCCTACCTGAACCACACGCATTGTTCGTACACATCATGTACTGAACTCCAAAGGCCTCGACGGACCCTACCCGGACCACATACGGTGTTTGCACACATCATGTACCAAACTCCAGAGGCCTCGTCAGACCCTACCTGGACCACAAGATCACTCTTCGTACACATCATGTAACGAACACCAGAGGCCTCGTCAGACCCTACCTGGATCACACGCATTGTAATGACACAACTCATATTGATCAACTCAACACATCACCCCGAGCAACAAACAATATTATCAATATGTCAAACCATTCAACAATACACTCTAATACATATTCAATTATGTAATCAACCGATACAAATATCATAATCATCACGGTCACTGACCATGGCCAATCCCGCACGACACGAACCATAGGATTAACACAACCAACACAATTCCAAGATGTTATCCAAGTGAGGATATCGTCACTACCACCAATCGTTCACAAATATAAAATCAAACGAAGCATATTCACGAAGGTAAACCAAATCGAACAATGAAAATCAAGAAGGAATCCCGAAAGTCAACCCTAGGAGATTTCAAGGATTTACCTCGATCCGACGAAGAACAAGGATTGGATGATGATATAACTGACAAGAGTCTTCCAAAACGTCTTGGAATTGAGTGGAATCCACCAAGGACTTCTCTTCTGAACTCCCGTTTGCCATCCGCCACAAGAAGGAAAAAATAGAGTGAAATAAGGTCTGCCCGTCGCCAGGCCTATATAAAGCCGCGCAGGTTACGGCCGTAACAGGCGGTACCTTACAGACCTAACTCGTCCCTTACGGCCGTAATCGTCATCTGCTTACGGATGTAACCGGCACCTTCCAGGCCACTGCCCAACTCGCTCGGCATATTACTAGACCCGACAATTTACCGTACGACATGAAAATACGACACGAAAACATCACGAAAATTTAGTGTTTGGGTTTGTATTTTGAGTACACGACACGAAAATACACGAGCACGAAAGTACACGACCGAGATTTAGTATCAGTTTTGTGATTACCCTTTGGGTACACGACACGACACGAGGTACACGAATTAAATAAATATATATAATATTTTATATTTAATTTAATAAAGTTATATATTTTATGAATTATGTTTATACCAAACTTTAAAATTTGAAAATATAATATGAATTTTCATAAATTTCGTGTAAACATTGGTGTTTTCGTTGCCATTTCTTTTCATTTCGTATAATATGATTTTAATATTTATTTTATATTATGTGCCTGACACGAAAACACGACACGAAACGACACGAATTTGCGCAGTACACGACACGACATGACACGAATTCATTTAGTATCGTGTATGGATTTGGACTTTTAGTACACGAAACACGAAAGTACACGACACGAAAATACACGACACGAACGAATTGCCAGGTCTACATATTACGGCTGTACCTTGCCACACATTACGGTCGTAATCGATCATCCCTAGGCTACTGCCCAACCTGTGCGGGTGCCTTACAGCTGTAACCAGCAAGGCATTGCGGCCGTAATCGGCCATGCATTACGGCCGTAACAGGCCCTGTGTTGCGTCCGTAACTCAGTCAGTTCTTACGATCGGGACTCGATCGTTCCGACAGTCCGGTTAGGCGTTCGACAACATCTCGGTCACACTAACGCACCGGCTATGATTCAAAATAATAATGAGCAGATTATGAAACATAACATACCACACCACACGCATACATTTAATCAAAGAAACGCATGCAACAACAAGTCTCATTCGATGAACACTACAACAAAGTATATCATACCATTCATGACAGAAATGAATTCCACATAATCATAACGAAACAAAATAACCGGCACCAGACGACAATTAATTCAGGACAACTAGAATAAAAATCTCAGTATTATAGTATACGTTTTGAAAGATATAAAACACGATAGCTACCAAAGAATAATGAAGCGTTAATAAGGAACAGCAAAATGCAAACTCACACTCCCATCAAAACATATGATTCCAACCATCCGATAGAATGGACAAAAAATTTCAATAACATTACTCAAAACTAAGGAAAATTACAAAACAGCCCAGACTCCTGAGAATCACAATTTGAGGTCAGATAACAATCTCATGAAATCGTAACATATCCAAAAATTTTAAAGGAACTCGTAGAAGCAACGAAAAGTCAGTTTCGAACAAGATTTCGAGAATGGAGCCTAAATGCGAAAAAGTTACACAATATTCAAAATTTCGTAAAACAACTCTGAAACTCATTCGGGTGGTCATGAATGCAGAACAAAATAATTTCAGAATACCAAAACAAATACAAGCGAGTCATCCTAAATGAAAATATAACAAAAACAGAAATTACTAAATATAGAAAGTGCGGATATTACATTCTCTCCATCTAAAAAGAAGTTTGGTCCTAAAACCTACAAAGTGAATAACTTGGGATATCACGACTTCATTTTATCTTCCGTTTTCCATGTTGCCTCCTCTGATCCGTGTCTCGACCATTTCACTTTGGCCAAAGGAATGGTCTTGTGCCTAAGCTGCTTTACCAGGCATTCCAAAACCTGAATCGATCTCTCCTCAAATGTGATGTCGGGTCCTGGTTTCCCCGGAGGTCACCCATCCTGAGATTTCTCTCGCCCGAGCATGCTTAAATTTAGAGTTTTCATCTCCCCGAATCTAGTGAGCTCTCAAAGGGCCTCATGCTAATTGGAGGCGGACATGCACATATAAGGCATTTCGCCCCCTCTCCGCTCACCGATGTGGGATATCACAATCCACCCCCCTTAAGGGGCACGATGTCCTCGTCGGCACACTCGCACTACCTGGCAGAGTGGCTCTGATACTATAAATGTAACACCCTATTTCTCATAAGAGTAATTACACGCTGTAGAACCTTTATCAAGGTCTACCAGGCTAGGACACTCACACAATTTCATAATAAACCAGTAATAACAACATTTAATAATGTAAAGAAGGTTGTGGCCTTAACCAAAATATTTTGGTTTGAACGCAGGGGAACAGAATGTAAAATGAATCCATTGCCCACGTAGGGTACTTCAACAATATCCTTAAAACCGAAAACATTTACTCAATCGACTCCAATAGACAGTATGAATGTAATAAAATAAACATCCCACACTCGATCCTCATAACATCATGCTTGACCATCCTTTGCATGCATCTCACGTGCTGGCTCCACAGCTCGCCCGATACCAGAAATGCATGAAACGCATTTCCCCATTTAAGGGGTTAGCATTTGAATGGTTAGTGCAAGTACACAATTACACGACATTATATACAGATACGATCCAACAATACCATCACATTTAGAAAGCATTTTAGGAAGTAATATTCCGGAATACCACATTGTCATCAAAACACCATTATTATGAAAACCATGTCATCACATCTCAACACCACGATAACCCACACTTGGTAACCCGCGGACCTACCAATTAGTATCGACCCCAGATGTCCCGTCGTGCCGTCCCCAAGTGGGAGACCATTTCCGCGGCCATCCCATTAGTATCAACCCTCAGAGGTCCCGTCGGACCGTCCCCAGGTGGGAAACCACTTCCGCGACTGTATCCATTAGTATCGACCCCCAGAGGTCCCGTCGAACCGTTCCTGGGTGTAACAACAACAACACACACCCACGTTATCATAATTTATTATTTATGTTGAATTCGTAACACACATAACATAATGTAATACATGTACTTGCCTTGATAATTACAATGTAAGGAAACGCTGATTAGGAGGGACTTCGGTCAGAATACTCTTCAAAAATATGTTCCTATCACATAACGATATAAAATCAACTACAACATCTGGGAACATAATAATTCGACCTAAGTTCTAAACTTTGAAACAATCTATCGGACACTACGAGGTCATAATCGACTATACTTGACAAATGATGGAAATATCGGGGTTAATTCCATAAAAATTCAGGGAAAACAAAGGATTACGAGTATACAATCATAATCTAACAACAATCTAGGCCAATTTAGTTTAGAAATACAAAATCATCAAAAAAAACCTCAAAAATCCCAACTAGGGTTCTAAGGATCTTACCTTGCTCAGGACGGTGAAGGGTGTTAGGATGTTAAATCCGTACTAGGGACTCAAAAATTGATAGATGATGGTGTATGGCCGGGATCCACACTACTCAATCTCAAATGACCGTGGATTTCCAAGGGCGAAGAAGATAAGAAAATGATGAAGTTAACTGCTGCTGTCTAATATATACTGATCGTATTTAGCGCGCGCTAAGAGAGGGAGTAGCGTGCGCTATCGAGTTGAACTGTAGTTCAAAAGTTTCTGCCCAGACCCGTTTTTGTGCACTAATGCTAGTGTTAGCGTGTGCTACCTGGTTTGGTCCAGGATCACTGAACATTCTGCCCAACTCCTGAATACTCTGTGCAATCCCATTAGCATACGCAATGGAGATATTAACGTACACTAATTGACTCATTAGCGTACACAATCGGAAACATTAACGTACGTTAATCAACTCATTCCAGAAGCCAAAAACCTACTGTCCAGCCTGGTTAGCGCGCGCTACGGATGATCCTAGCATGCGCTACTGATGTTACTTTAGCGCGTGCTAAAAATAGTGTTAGCGTGCGCTAACTGCTCTGACACAGTAGTACAGTTGTGAGTTCCAGTCAGAATGTATACATCCTGGAAGATAAAAAAACTCGATAGCTATCAATGAATAACGAAGGGTTAATAAGGAACAGCAAAATGTGAACTCACACTCCCATCAAAACAGATGATTCCAACCGTCCAATAGAATGTACAAACAATTCCAATAACAGTACCCAAAACTATGAAAAATTACCAAACGGCCCGGACACCTGAGAATCACAATTCGAGTTCAGATAAACATTTCAAAAAATCGTAACATATCCAAAAATATTAAAATAACACGTAGAAGCAACGGAATGTCAGTTTCGACAAGATTCACGAGAATCAAGCCGAAACGCGGAAAAGTTACATAATATGCAAAATCTCATATAACAACTATGAAACTCGTTCGGATGGTCATGAATGCACAACAAAATAGTTTCAGAATATCAAAACAAATACAAGCGAGTAATCCGTAATGAAAATACACCAAAAATAGAAATTAATAAATATAGAAAGTGTAGATATTACAGTTGACAGTGCAATATGTTGGGATTCGGTGCCAAAAACGAAGTCGCAGCAGAAGTAATATACGAATTTAATTCGATCCGAATCCCTTAAGAAGATCGATCAAGCTATGTATATACGAATATTAAAATGAAACAAAGGAAGATACGAAATCATATCCTCGTAGTCTGTTGATTAAATTGTGTCCTTCACAAAAGTGATTCCTCAAGCTTTAGGTGATCTTCATCACGAATCCGATTCGCCAAGCTTTTGAAATCCCGAGCATCGAAGCACCGTGCCTCTACTTGTCACGCACCAGAAGTCGACCGGAATAACAACCACCCTATTAACCTCCAAGGTTATGGCTAGAATAGGATGATGAAGCTATATATATTGATTAATACAAGCCAAGTATATTTATCAAATAATCTCTCTCAACAATCTTTCCAAAATATGAAGTAGAAAGAAGAATAATGTGAAGAAGACTAGAAAAATTTCCTCTCACTCTTGCTATGGTGATACCCGTGAGTTTTTCCACCACCCTCGAAGTGTGAGTCTAATTCCTTTTATTCTTCTTCTAAGTATTATTCAATTATGAATAATAATCACACCCCATCCTACAAAGTCTTGGTCTCCCACCAATTAAGGTGGGAAGAAAGACCAATGTGAAAACTAGGGGTTAGGTTCGGCCATCTAGAAGGACCGAAGGGATTCGGTCCGTTTCGGACTCTTTCGAGTCCAAACAGTTAAATTCCATTCAGTTCCGATATATTTATATCAATTAATTAATCTAATTAATTAATCATATCAAATACAAAATAATATAATTAATTTCTCCAAGAAATAATTATATCCATGAATTAAATTAATCACCCAATATTTTATTCAATTCATTACCATAAATTAATTTATCCAATAAGGTAATTTAGACATCCAATATCCCAAAATTAATTAGACATCTAATATCCAGTAAATTAGATATCCAATATTTAATATTAATAAAGAGAGAATAAGCTCGATTCATTCCGTCGTCAATCCTATTGCGCGACTCGGTAGGTCCGTCTCAGCTAGTCATGGGAGGAACCAAAGAGTAGTAGCACCACCTAGCCATCCTGATAGCCTACACTGTAACCTGACTGAGAATGAATGATTGGGATCATTCAAAAACTTTTCTGTCGTGAATACCAGTATACGTATAAACCCTTCCTTCATATGTCCCGATCAAGTTATAGGGTCATGGTCAGTCAAACCATATCTGTACTTGACACTATGCATGTGTTAATGCAAATCGAGATCATGGAGCTCTCGTGTATCTAATACAACTAGCTCCAATGCTTTGGCTAAAGACTTATGATCTCATCTGCCAATAACCGCATAGGACATATAACCTGTTCACTAACAGGAGAAAGAATCTTATCTTGGTATTTAGTAGAACCTGCTACTTGCCCGTCAAGACGTACATCGAGGTTGCCCCAACCTTCCAGTTTTCTGGGTCGAACTACTCCAATGAAAATCTTATCGTCACAAGCACATCCCTACTAAATCCTCAAGTCGAAGGTTCATGAATACCTATCACAACATTTCAATTCCGTCATTGACTGTCCCAGAGTGAAATTCGTGTGACGAATCGAGGGTGAGTCGGTTCGAGTATACTAACCTCATGAGCATACCTATAACGTGTGATCCCACTAACCATTATTGTTCGACATGCACTCTCTGTTGGAGCAATATTCGGTATACGCGCTATTATGCGAAAGTGTAAATAAAGGTGCAGAAAATAAATCGACACAGGATTTATAGAGGTTCGGCCAAACGTGCCTACGTCTTCTCTTCGGATCTTTTTCTATAGGTTAAAGATGAAACTCAGCACCTATCATCTATCGGTCGAGGGATTACCATTACAAACTCGTCTTCTATTGGTCCGAGTAAGCCGTTCACACACTTGTCTTTTTTTTGGTCTAAGTTAAACTGTTATTCTTTTCTATCAGATAAGGAATCAATCTATCTCGCTTTCTATAGGTTCTAGACAAATCTCACTCAGGTATAGATTGCGATTCTAGCAATGTTGGATCCTTGATCCTAATAATACTGAATCCAATCTTATCCTTTCTTTTACCTCTCTTGTATGTTTTCATGTATTCACACTCAAACACTGATCAATTAAGCTCAAATACAACAACATGAGTGCATACAATGACATCACAAGTATAGATGATTTGCTCAAGGTTGTTGTGTTGTTTGATACCAAATGTTTTGATTTTCTCCAACTAGCCATTACTGCCAGCCTCACTTAGTGTGCACTAGCCTCTTGCTTTAGCGTGCGCTATTGCCTATTGTGTACGATAATATTTGCTGTTTACGTACATTATCAATTGATCAGTTCAGTCCAGTGGCTTCTGCCTGTTCCAGTTAGCGTGCTCTAGTATTTATCACAGCGTGCGCTAATATCACATCATTGCTTGCGCCATATATCCGTTTGTAACTTTTGACTTCTGACATTCTACCGAATCTTCCAACGTTCATATATTTAAATTCAAATGCTCTTTAGCCTGCGCTAAAGATTATTCATAGCGTGTGCTATGCCTTATGTCAGCGCATACGTCATTCTGTGTTGAAAGTCTTCACAACGGTCATATTCCTTCGATAGCATGCGTTATGCTTCAACTGTAGCGTGTGCTATCTTCATCAGGTAACTTTGTCTTCAGGTAACTTTGTAACTCGTCTGATCTGCAGGTGGCTTTCGTTAGCGTGCGCTAACCTTTATCTCTAGCGTGCGCTAGCATTGTAGTCCAGATTGTGCGACTTCGACTTCTTTATTGTTTTGTTTTGCTTGTTTGTTGTTTTCCTTTGTTTAACAACTAATCATCAAAACTCGATAATGAATATTTGGAATAAAATATTCCAACAATCTCCCCTTTTTTGATGATTACAAAACAACACCTTGAATGGGATAGAACCTGCAAAATAAAAATATATATTTACATGAATCAAAGTTTTCGGCTTTGATCGCTTTGTTAGTTTCTTCTCCCATCGCTTCTTTCTGTCTTTTTAAACTACTTCTTTTCATTTTTCAACTTCTTCATTTCATTTTCAACTTCTTCGTTTCTTTTCGATTTTTCTCCTCCTTTGATCATTCGTGGAATATATATATATTTTTCTCAACGCATTTTCTTTTCTCCCATTCGTTTCTCTCATTCAACTATTTTCTACCCCTTTTTGTTATCAGCAAAAAGTGTAAATAACGATAATAAAATCGATAATAACATCAATAATATGATAAATGCATAAAGGGTAAGCTCCCCCTGACAAAGATATCTCTCTTTAAAAATATAAACTCTCCTTGAGTAAAATACCTGTGAAACCCCATTATTTTGTATGTAGATTAGATTATTAATTTTTAATAAATAAAATAAAGTTTACAATATTTCATTATCGAATAAAATTAGTTCGTACCCTATGCATAATCACATTTGCTAAATAAATTCTATAAGTTCAACAACCTAATTATTTTAAAAAAATGGGGTATTTAATTTAATAGTCCAACTTGATTAGTGGGCTTATTATTAAAATTTAAACTTAGAGGCATTATGGGATTATGACCATCTAAGTAAAGAATCACCTATCGCCTAAAACACTACACCAAGCCCAAAGACACATATAACCCAACCCATCATCTAGTACGACTTTGATTTATTAAATTATATACAACTACAACAAATATTCAAAAAAAACTATATAATAATATATTTAAAAATCAGCCAAAATAAATGAATGGTGATGTAGGAGACAAATTTGATGTGTCTTCATACAAGTGAAGAAGGAGACACTTGTGATACATCAAAGTCGTGTGGGGTGACTTACCATGTATCATTTGACCATCCCATGCATTATAAATATTTGCACCTTGTAAACTCCTCCCCATTTCACCATACAAAAAAAATGTGGGCTTAAGAGAGAGAGAGAGAGAGAGAGAGAGAGAGAGAGAGAGAGAGAGAGAGAGAGAGAGAGAGAGAGAGAGAGCTGAAGTGAGGAGGGAAGAAGAAAGAAAAAAAAAAGGGAAGAAGAAGAAGAAGAGGAAAAAGATAGAGGAAGAAAAGAAAGGTAGTGAGCCAACCTTAGAACTTGATGTATTTCTTTTTTTTTTTATCATTCTAAACATAGAAATAAACTAATTTACAAAAATTTACTGTTTTGGAAATAAAATTTCTAGAAAAGTTGAACTCTATGGACTCCTAATAATATAAATAGCTTACCCCAAGAATTTGAGGTCCAATCCGACAAGAAATAAAAAGGATATGACAAGAATACTAAAATATCGATTAAGGCAAAATGAAGAGGTGAAATTATAATTTCTAACAGAATAGAAATTAAAACTGAACGTGCATCAGTGCATCATATACGCTGAGGAGGTAATCTAAAAGTACAAGTCATAAGGTTCAAATTGCAACTAGATTCATAATTTTCGGAGTTTAAATGAATCCAAATGAATTAATCAAAATTATAAGACAAAACTAAATAAAAATAATAATAATAATAATAATAATAATAGTACTTTAATTTTGGAAGGGCGGAATTGTAATTTATGGAAGGAAAAACCTCCATGCAGCTTTTGATCTCAAGGCATTATATTATAACGGAATTTTTTCCTTAAAGTTCATAATTTTTGGATGTAATACCCGAGATTTCTGATATGTAATTGAACTTTGTGATATTGTAATTGTTGCATTTTGATCTGATTATTATTCTCTGTATTTCATGATCCGGTGTTGTTGAGCGCATGATTTCATGAATGTGATCTAAATGGTGATTCTGCGCATGTAGCGCACGCTATAGACTAAGTATAGCGTACGCTAATTAGGATCCGTAGCGCACGCTATGTATGAACCTTAGCGCGCGCTACACGTAGTCAGCATGATTGAGACAGGGTGGTAGGTGAGATCGGCTGCGGATCTCAGTCGGATTATGTCGGGATGAACCTGGACGGCTTTCGGGAAAAAGCCAAGTCAACGCGGTAGCGCACGCTACTGATATGAGGATAGCGCACTCTAAATGCTGAGTACAGTGAAGTCAGTAAGTTTCATATAGCCGTTAGCGCACGCTATAAATATGGACTAGCGCGCATTAATAACCACTTTCTATAAATAGGACATCATCTTTTTTCGTATTTTCAGCCTTTTCACTTCCCACATCCGAATCCTTGTAGTTAGAGAGTCACTCTCTTCATCCTAAACCCTTCATATCAGCATCCTAGCTCGAGTCGAAGATTGTAGATCATTGGAGATTGGTGTTCAAGCCTTCGGCATTGGATTGCTTCGAGTTCCTCCTTGTTCTTCACTACTTTGAGGTAGGTGATTCTTCACCAATATTCAGTACTATTATGAAGGACGTTTTGATCATGATTTGGGACTATCTAGTCAATTAAATACGTATGTAGTCGAACATCATGTGTTAGAAGGATATTTGCGATGTTTCGGTACTTCTTCATCGTACAAACCATTGAACTTTTTTTTAGTGTTTGAACTCTTAAGCATATTCATGTATCTTCAAAACCGATTATGACCAGTATATGGAGATTACCAAGTTCTTATGTCTTTACATAAAGGAATCATACGTTTTGGGACATGAAATGGATTGGACTTAGGATATTTTCTTGAAGATCAAAGATGAATTATGGTGTTGTGATGATTATACGTATCCTTGTATCTCATAGTCATTTAATACGTAAAGATCTTTCACAAACCGTATGAGCATGATATGCACGGAGATGACATGTATTAACACTGAAGATTTCATGAGTTTCATCACCTTTAGCTCAAGTTTTCTGCCCAGTAGTAAACTGCCATGCATAGTTAGCGCATGCTAAGATAGGCATATTAACGTGCGCTACATTTGGTACGCAACGTACGTTATTTCATCAGGCAGGACAGTCGACTGACCATACAGGACTGTCAGTACACAGCTAGCAGACGCTAGACTTGGTCATTTGCGTATAACGGGCAGGCTTAGCGCACGTTACGTAGAGTACGTAGCGCATGCTAAGTAGTTCAGATAGAATTCATTTTTAGAGCTTTAGGCCGTAAACCGGATTGTTAGACATTCGTACGGCATGAGATGAATTCTTTATTATTTCTTAGGTTCGAGCCTTGCATAGGGGACGATCGAGGGGCGGTGTTAAACGGACGCGTGTCATTTGTTGGAGTATTTCATTCTTGCCATTTTCGAGGCAAGTATCATATGTTGAGTTTGGTTTATATTGGAACTTTGATCATGCATATGGTTTTGTTCATATTGTCGAGTATGAGATTGATTTCTTTGATTTCTTGTCGTATTCGTGGTTAATTATTCGTATGAATGGACATATTGAAATGCATATATGTATGCACGATTGCATGGTTTATATTGTAAAATGATCCGAAGGGGGTTATGAGTGTAATACCCGTACTTTTATTGACTGTTTGACCTTGCCGTTTCTCTTGGGTTAACGCTCTGTAAATGCTAGGAGATGTTGTTGATATTGTTATTTGAGTTTCGTATCTCGTTTGGTTGTTGATCATGTCGTTTAGGACCTTGCGGAATAATTCTGGACCGGAGATATAACGCACGCTAGGCCTAGGCTAACGCACGCTAATTCTGCCTGATTAGCGCACGCTAGCTTTGAGCCGTAGCGCGCGCTAAGAATATCGACCAAGTCGTAACCAACTTTTCGAATCGCTCTCTGGATCGGCGGAATAACGCACGCTAGGGGTTGTTAGCGCGCGCTCTTCGTGGTTAGTAGCGCATGCTAACATACGTCCGTAGCGCAAGCTACCGGGCCGGTCACGGAGGCGGTGAGGTTGCCAGTTTTCTCGAATATCGGGTAGCGTACGCTAGGCTTCGCTAGCGCACGCTAGAGTTATGGAATAGCGCACGCTAAGTCTTAGCGCTAGCGCACGCTAAGTGTTGAGCGGGCGAGACAAAGCAAGTTCCACATTTTGGACTAGCGCACGCTAGAGACATACGGTTAGCGCACGCTAACGGAACCGGCAGAAACCACCGGACTATCCGGTGACTTCGCTAGCGCACGCTAATGAAGGAGGCGTAGCGTGCGCTAGATCGGATATAAATATGACAGTTGACTCCCATTTCGTCATTTCTCACCTACTCCACTCATTTTCGACGGGAAGCGATCGGGAGAGACGATCTCAGGCGATTGGGAGTAATCTTCCTTCTAGCAACAACATATTTGGTTGGAGAACAAGGATTTCTCAACATCTAATCCCTCCTAACGTCCGAATCAAGGTAAAAATCCTTAGAACCCTACTTTTTGGGAATTTGGGGGTTTTTCGTAGATTCGTCCGTTTTACCCGCTTTGAAGCTTGAGAACCTTGAGATTATGATGTATCTATACCGTATGTATACCTTTCCTTCGATTTTATGGTTTAGATTGTGCCGTTTTTGGACTTGTGAGATTTAGAACGATTTTCCAACCTTTAGTTGATTATCCGTATATCTTTATGAATCGTAGACGGGTTTGGGGAGTTCCTTCGTGTAGTTTGAATATGGATGAGTAATTATCATACTCCTTGCGAATCGCTTAGGTGCCGGAGCGCGTTCTTGGACCTACCGAACTCATACCCTTCCTCCGTTCGATTTCTCGATGTCTCAAAGGCAAGTATACATTTATGATTGTGCGTTCTCGACTTTGAAAGTAAGAGGAATTGATGGTATGATATGAACGAACCGTTTTTACGGCATTCATAGATACATTAATGGCATATTATGAACGAACCGTTTTTACGGCATTCATATATGTATTGTTGGCATGTAACGAACGAACCGTTTTGACGGCATTCCTACATGTAACGGCGTATGATATGAACGAACCGTTTTTACGGCATTCACATACGTCATAAGATTTTAGTCATTCCGGAATAACTAGTCTTGACTTGATGAATTGACGGATTACATTTACTTCATTGTCGAGGAGTATTGTGTTTCATACTTGATATACTTGCACTAGCTATTCGACGGCTAACCCCTTTATGGGGGAAATACGTTTCATGTATTTCAGGTTCCAGAAGATCGGACAGGCAGGTACCGGGTCGGCATGAAGATGATGGGCAAGTGTGATACTGTGTTGGTCTTCCAGTTATGTTTTGAGCTTTCCATTCAGTGTTGTTGTACTGGATTGGTTATTGAATACTCGAGTATTGTTTCTCCTCTTTCCTTGAAGTTCCGGCCTGTGTTTGCCGAAGTATTGTTTTGTGATGTAATGTTTGTGAATACATTGGTTATGTTTTTGAATACCTTTGTATCGTCTTTCTTCTCATTCTATGTAGACCTTCTCGGTCAAGTTTTATAATTCCGTATATGTTTAGCCTTGTGTGTCCCACGGCGGGGCTCACGGCGATGTAATATACCCTGAACAACTTGGGGGTGTTACAGAATATGTTATCAGAGCTTAGGTCTATGGATACCTAGGCTGTCGGTCTTTTGGGTCGAATGAGTCGTCAACTTCCCACAGTATCACTACTCTGCCATCATCACAGTGCGACCGGTACTTGTAAGACCTTTTACTCTTATGATGTTTCCTTATTCATTATGCTTCATCTATGGATGTTCTTGAGAATCGATCACCTTAATGACGTGTGTTTGAATTGTGCTTACGTACCTTGCGTGTTCTTCAGTATGTCAGCTGGTAGGGGCCGTGGCCGTGGTCGTGGCCGTGGACGAGGAAGAGGTCGTGGCGCGGCCGTTTCCATCAGTTCAGTTGCGGGATCGACTAACCCCAGTTTGTCGAACTCGGTGCATCCCGACACCGAGAGTCAGCACGACCAATCAGACGGTCAGGGGAACAACGCGGACGTTGGAGTGGCGAATGCACTTCAACAATTGGCTACTCAGATGACTATTTTGGCCCAAACTGTTCAATTGAATAACCCGAACCCAAACACGGATGCCTTGCTTAATGTAATCCGTATGCACCTCCACGCTTGGCGGTGCCACGGACCCGTTAGTGGGAAGACTGGCTAGCGGAATTAGAGAAGATTTTCGAGGCGGTTGATTGCCCCGAGGTGAGGAAAGTACCAATTGCTCAGTATTTCCTCACTAAGGAGGCCCCTACTTGGTGGAAGGTCATCAAGCCACAGGATCGTATTGCCTCGTGGGATGAATTTAAGGAGCTCTTGGAGGCCGAGTTTTGCCCTTGGCCGATGCGAGAGAGCCGAATCCGAGCCTTCTTCGAGGCTAAACCACAGGATATTCCCGTTTCGCAGGCGATCGTGGAGTACAATCAACAATTGATCCACGTGAAGGATCAAGTACGTAACGAGCGTGATAAGATCCGTTATTTTGATATGCGGATGAAATTGGACTTACGACGGTACATGGCCGGATTTGCTTGTACCACGTTGAAAGAGTATCAGGACAGAGCTTTAGCCCATGATATGTTGAGCCCCGACAACGATACCGTCGAAGAACCGAAGAAACAGAAAGTCGCGGGAAATTTTTCTGGATCTAAAGGTGGCAACTTTCAGAAGTCCCAGACGACTAACCGTTTCGCCGGACAGTCGTCGCGTTCTAATAAAGGGAAGAGGGGTTACCGTTCCACCTGTACCTCAAATCGCACGGTGACTTGCTATAATTGTGGCCGCCTGTGCCACTTGAATTGAATGCTACTTTCCACCATTAAAGTGTCACACGTGTGGACAGATGGGGCATAGAGCGGTTTATTGCTCCGAGCCGAACCAGACTTTGGACACTCGGGCTTCTGCCCCAACGCCACTTGATCAAGGTATTAATCAGCGGCAATCTTTTGGTCAACCTCAGCAATTTCGGCGAGGCCGGGACGGGGCCGAATCTTTGGAGGAGGGAACTCTAGCGTCGGTTCGGTACAACCACGGGTTTATGAGATGCGCCGAGCAGATGAACCCGACGCGGCGGTGGCTTCAGTACCATTCATATTCTATCCCATCCAAGACGTGTACTTTTGATTCGGGTGCTACACATTCTTTTATTTCCTTGGAGTGTGTACGCCGTTTGAATATAACTTGTTTGATCGCTTGCGATCCCTTCATCGTGAAACCGCCTAGCGGGGATAGGATTGTGGGGAACCGGAGATTAGAGATTTTCCGGTGATTATATCCGGTATGGAATGGTTATCGAACCTGATTGTAGTTGATATGGAAGGCGAGGATGTAATCCTCGGTGAGGATTGGCTTGATAGTCATCAAGCGATTATGAATTACCGTACCAAGGTTATCACCATGATGACTGAAGACGGGTCTGAGTACTCATTTTTGGGGCGTAAGTCGGAACTACCCAAGTTACTTATCAGTGCCATGAAGGCCGTAAAACTTTTGAATAAAGGTTGTGCGGGCTATTGGTGTTATGCCTTGAAAATGGAAGGAAACGAAGTCGATCTCCCTTCGATTCCGGTTGTTAATGAGTATCCTGATGTTTTTCCGGATGACCTCCCGGGATTACCGCCAGATCGAGAAATAGAGTTTACTGTGGACTTAGAGCCAGATGCGGCTCCGATTTCTAAAGCACCTTACCGGATGGCACCTTCCGAAATGCAAGAATTGAAGAATCAGTTGGGAGAACTTCTGGAAAAAGGGTACATCAGACCGAGCGCTTCGCCTTGGGGCGCGCCTGTTCTTTTTGTGAGGAAGAAGGATGGTTCCCTACGTTTATGCATTGACTACCGTGAGCTGAACAAAGTAACCATCAAGAACAAGTATCCTTTGCCACGTATAGATGATTTATTTGATCAATTGCAAGGGGCTGCAGTTTTCTCGAAAATTGATTTAAGATCTGGGTATTATCAACTCAGGGTGAGGGAGTCCGACGTTCCGAAGACGGCATTTCGGACGAGATATGGGCATTATGAATTTGTAGTTATGCCTTTTGGGTTGACCAACGCGCCGGCAGTATTCATGCAGTTAATGAATAAGATATTCATCGAGTACCTCGACAGGTGTGTAGTCGTCTTTATTGACGACATCTTAATTTATTCTCGATATAAGGAGGAACATGCCCGACACTTGCGTTTGGTTTTAGACATTTTGAGAACCGAGCACCTCTATGCAAAATTCTCGAAATGTGAGTTTTGGTTGGAGGAAGTTATGTTTCTCGGCCATGTGATTTCGGCCGAAGGGGTTCGTGTAGACCCTTGAGAAAATCGAGGCAAGTGCTAGACCAGGCACCGCCTAAAAATGTTAAGGAGGTTCGTAGCTTTTTGGGCCTTGTTGGGTATTACCGTCGGTTTGTCGAGGGTTTTCAAACTCGCTCGACCGCTACGAAATTACTCCGTAAGACCGAAAAGTTTGTTTGGACGGATGAGAGACAATGAGCTTCGATGAACTAAAGAGACGATTGACTTCAGCGCCGATTCTAACTTTACCACATGGTAGCGAAGGCTTTGCGGTTCTGATGGCGCTTGGTCAAGGCACAGGTTGTGTCCTTATGCGGCATGATAAGACAATAGCTTTTGCGTCACGACAATTAAAGCCTTACGAAATGAATTATCCTACTCACGATTTGGAATTGGCCGCAATTGTCTTTGCACTCAAGATTTGGCGACATTATTTGTATGGTTCGCCGTGCGGATTTATACCGATCACAAGAGTCTCAAGTATATTTTGATCGAAGGAGCCGAATATGAGACAATGGCGTTGGTTAGAGTTGATAAAGGATTATGACTTGGAAATTCTATACCACCCCGGTAAAGCTAATGTCGTTGCGGATGCATTGAGCCGCAAATCGGCATCTCTTCAAATGCTCGAGGTTCTTACACCTCGGACGAAAATCCGTCGTGACTTAATTGAGCAAGGGATAGAAGTTTGGCTTCAACGAGTACGAGGCATTTGTGTACTCTCGAAATTACTTCGCCCTTAGTTGATGACATCAAAGGGAAGCAAAGGAGTGACCCGATGATTTCTCAATCAAGGAAGATGTAATTAAAGGAAAAGCTCGGCTTTATGGTACACGAAGATAGTATTCGAGATTTCAAGGCGTGCTTTGTGTTCGAACGATTTAGAGTTGAGACAGAGAATTCTCCGAGAAGCGCATGCTACGCCTTACTCAATCCACCCCGGACGAGTAAGATGTACAAAGATTTGAAGCGAAATTTTTGGTGGAATAACATGAAGAAGGATGTTACGGAGTTTGTACTACGGTGCTTGACGTGCCAACAAGTCAAGATTGAACATCAACGACAATGGGGTTGTTGAAACCGCTTCCCATTCCCGAGTGGAAGTGGGAAGACATTTCTATGGATTTCATCATCGCATGCCGAGAACTCGGGCCGGAATGAATATGATTTGGGTGATTGTCGACCGGTTGACCAAGTCTGCACACTTTCTGGGTATTAAGGATACTTGGGGGCCGGATAGACTGCTCGAACCTTTATTGCCGAGATCGTGAGGTTACACGGTGCCCCCAAAACCATTGTTTCGATCGAGACGGCCGCTTCGTGTCGCACTTTTGGCAGGCCGTTCATCGCTTTGGGTACCGAGTTGAGATTGAGCACTTCTTTTCATCCTCGGTCGGATGGGCGACAGAGAGGACGATTCAAACGTTGGAAGATATGTTACGGGCTTGTGCCTTAGACTGGAGTAATGATTGGGAGCTTCACTTGCCGTTGATCGAGTTTGCTTACAATAATAGTTGGCATGCGTCGATCCAAATGGCACCCTTCGAGGCACTTTATGGTAGGCGATGTAGGTCGCCATTGTGTTGGGACGAGGCTTGAGCTAGTTGGGACGGAGCCGGATATGTTGATGGAGACTAAGGAGAAGATTACTATTATCCGGGACCGATTATTGGCCGCCCGCAGTCGTCGAAATCTTATGCCGATACTCGCCGCCGACCCTTGGAGTTCGAAGTGGGGGATCATGTCTTACTCAAGGTGTCGCCGACCCGTGGAGTTTTCCGCTTCGGGAAAAAGGGAAACTTAGTCCGAGGTATATCGGACCTTTCGAGATTTTGGACAGAGTTGGAGATTTAGCTTATCGCTTGGCGTTACCTCCACTTTGAGTCACGTCCATAGTGTTTTCATGTGTCTCAATTGAGAAAGTACGTACGGATCCGAGCCACATCATCGACTACGGTGAGATTAACGTAGCCGAGGATATTACCTTTCCGGAGAGACCCGTAAAGATCCTTGAGCGTCGCGAGAAACAACCGGCATAAGACCATTCCACTGGTTAAAGTGCAATGGTCGAGACATGGAGTCGAGGAGGCAACTTGGGAGACGGAAGAGAAGATGCGGTGGAATACCCCGAATCGTTTATTTCTTAAGTTTCGGACGAAACTTCTTTTTAGAGGGGGAGAATGTAATACCCGTACTTTTATTGATCGTTTGACCTTGCCGCTTCTCTTGGGTTAACGCTCCGTAAATGCTAGGAGATGTTGTTGATATTGTTATTTGAGTTTCGTATCTCGTTTGGTTGTTGATCATGTCGCTTAGGACCTTGCGGAATAATTCTCGACCGGAGATATAACGCACGCTAGGCCTAGGCTAACGCACGCTAATTACACGATTAGCGCACGCTAGCTTTGAGCCGTAGCGCGCGCTAAGAATATCACCAAGTCGAACCAACTTTTCGAAGCTCTCTGGATGGCGGAATAACGCACGCTAGGGGTTGTTAGCGCGCGCTATTCGTGGTTAGTAGCGCACGCTAACATCCGTCCGTAGCGCACGCTACCGGGCTGGTCGTGAGGCGATGAGGTTGCGTGTTTTACGGAATATCGTAGCGTACGCTAGGCTTCGGCTAGCGCACGCTAGAGTTATGGAATAGCGCACGCTAAGTCTTAGCGCTAGCGCACGCTAAGTGTTGAGCAGGCGAGACAAAGAAGTTCCACATTTTGGACTAGCGCACGCTAGAGACATACGGTTAGCGCACGCTAACGGAACCGGCAAAACCACTGGACTATCCGGTGACTTCGCTAGCGCACGCTAATGAAGGAGGCGTAGCGTGCGCTAGATCGGGCGATATAAATATGACAGCTGACTCCCATTTCGTCATTTCTCACCTACTCCACTCATTTTCGACGGGAAGCGATCGGGAGAGACGATCTCAGGCGATTGGGAGTAATCTTCCTTCTAGCAACAACATATTTGGTTGGAGAACAAGGATTTCTCAACATCTAATCCCTCCTAACGTCCGAATCAAGGTAAAAATCCTTAGAACCCTACATATTGGGAATAGGGGGTTTTTCGTAGATTCGTCCGTTTTACCCGCTTTGAAGCTTGAGAACCTTGAGATTATGATGTATCTATACCGTATGTATACCTTTCCTTCGATTTTATGGTTTAGATTGTGCCGTTTTCGGACTTGTGAGATTTAGAATGATTTTCCAACCTTTAGTTGATTATCCGTATATCTTTATGAATCGTAGACGGGTTTGGGGAGTTCCTTCGTGTAGTTTGAATATGGATGAGTAATTATCATACTCCTTGCGAATCGCTTAGGTGCCTAAGCGCGTTCTTGGACCTACCGAACTCATACCCTTCCTCTGCTCGATTTCTCGATGTCTCAAAGGCAAGTATACATTTATGATTGTGCGTTCGACTTTGAAAGTAAGAGGAATTGATGGTATGATATGAACGAACCGCTTTTACGGCATTCATAGATATATTAATGGCATATTATGAACGAACCGCTTTTACGGCATTCATATATGTATTGTTGGCATGTAACGAACGAACCGCTTTGACGGCATTCCTACATGTAACGGCGTATGATATGAACGAACCGTTTTTACGGCATTCACATACGTCATAAGATTTTAGTCATTCCTAATAACTAGTCTTGACTTGATGAATTGACGGATTACATTTACTTCATTGTCGAGGAGTATTGTGTTTCATACTTGATATACTTGCACTAGCTATTCGACGGCTAATCCCTTTATGGGGGAAATACGTTTCATGTATTTCAGGTTCTAGAAGATCGGACAGCAGTACCGGTCGGCATGAAGATGATGGGCAAGTGTGATACCGTGTTGGTCTTCCAGTTATGTTTTGAGCTTTCCATTCAGTGTTGTTGTACTGGATTGGTTATTGAATACTCGAGTATTGTTTCTCCTCTTTCCTTGAAGTTCCGGCCTGTGTTTGCCGAAGTATTGTTTTGTGATGTAATGTTTGTGAATACATTGGTTATGTTTTTGAATACCTTTGTATCGTCTTTCTTCTCATTCTATGTAGACCTTCTCGGTCAAGTTTTATAATTCCGTATATGTTTAGCCTTGTGTGTCCCACGGCGGGGCTCACGGCGATGTAATATACCCTGAACAACTTGGGGGTGTTACAGAATATGTTATCAGAGCTTAGGTCTATGGATACCTAGGCTGTCGGTCTTTTAGATCGAATGAGTCGTCAACTTCCCACAAGATTCACTACTCGCCATCATCACAAAGGCGACCGGTACTTGTAAGACCTTTTACTCTTATGATGTTTCCTTATTCATTATGCTTCATCTATGGATGTTCTTGAGAATCGATCACCTTAATGACGTGTGTTTGAATTGTGCTTACGTACCTTGCGTGTTCTTCAAGATGTCACCGGTAGGGGCCGTGGCCGTGGTCGTGGCCGTGGACGAGGAAGAGGTCGTGGCGCGGCCGTTTCCATCAGTTCAGTTGCGGGATCGACTAACCCCAGTTTGTCGAACTCGGTGCATCCCGACACCGAGAGTCAGCACGACCAATCAGACGGTCAGGGGAACAACGCGGACGTTGGAGTGGCGAATGCACTTCAACAATTGGCTACTAGATGACTATTTTGGCCCAAACTGTTCAAATGAATAACCCGAACCCAAACACGGATGCCTTGCTTGAGAATGTAATCCGTATGCACCCTCCACAGCTTGGCGGTGCCACGGACCCGTTAGGTGGGAAGATCTAGCGGAATTAGAGAAGATTTTCGAGGCGGTTGATTGCCCCGAGGTGAGGAAAGCACCAATTGCTCAGTATTTCCTCACTAAGGAGGCCGCTACTTGGTGGAAGGTCATCAAGCCACAGGATCGTATTGCCTCGTGGGATGAATTTAAGGAGCTCTTGGAGGCCGAGTTTTGCCCTTGGCCGTGCGAGAGCCGAATCCGAGCCTTCTTCGAGGCTAAACCACAGGATATTCCCGTTTCGCAGGCGATCGTGGAGTACAATCAACAATTGATCCACGTGAAGGATCAAGTACGTAACGAGCGTGATAAGATCCGTTATTTTGATATGCGGATGAAATTGGACTTACGACGATACATGGCCGGATTTGCTTGTACCACGTTGAAAGAGTATCAGGACAGAGCTTTAGCCCATGATATGTTGAGCCCCGACAACGATACCGTCGAAGAACCGAAGAAACAGAAAGTCGCGGGAAATTTTTCTGGATCTAAAGGTGGCAACTTTCAGAAGTCCCAGACGACTAACCGTTTCGCCGGACAGTCGTCGCGTTCTAATAAAGGGAAGAGGGGTTACCGTTCCACTCCAGGTACCTCAAATCGCACGGTGACTTGCTATAATTGTGGCCGCCCAGGCCACTTGAATTCGGAATGCTACTTTCCACCATTAAAGTGTCACACGTGTGGACAGATGGGGCATAGAGCGGTTTATTGCTCCGAGCCGAACCAGACTTTGGACACTCGGGCTTCTGCCCCAACGCCACTTGATCAAGGTATTAATCAGCGGCAATCTTTTGGTCAACCTCAACAGAATTTCGGCAGAGGCCGGGGACGGGGCCAGAATGCTGGAGGAGGGAACTCTAGCGTCGGTTCGGTACAACCACGGGTTTATGAGATGCGCCGAGCAGATGAACCCGACGCGGCGGTGGCTTCAGGTACCATTCATATTCTATCCCATCCAGTACGTGTACTTTTTGATTCGGGTGCTACACATTCTTTTATTTCCTTGGAGTGTGTACGCCGTTTGAATATAACTTGTTTGACTGCTTGCGATCCCTTCATCGTGAAACTGCCTAGCGGGGATAGGATTGTGGGGAACCGGGAGATTAGAGATTTTCCGGTGATTATATCCGGTATGGAATGGTTATCGAACCTGATTGTAGTTGATATGGAAGGCGAGGATGTAATCCTCGGTGAGGATTGGCTTGATAGTCATCAAGCGATTATGAATTACCGTACCAAGGTTATCACCATGATGACCAAGACGGGTCAGTACACATTTTTGGGGCGTAAGTCGGAACTACCCAAGTTACTTATCAGTGCCATGCAGGCCGTAAAACTTTTGAATAAAGGTTGTGCGGGCTATTGGTGTTATGCCTTGAAAATGGAAGGAAACGAAGTCGATCTCCCTTCGATTCCGGTTGTTAATGAGTATCCCGATGTTTTTCCGATGACCTCCGGGATTACCGCGGATCGAGAAATAGAGTTTATCGTGGACTTAGAGCCGATGCGGCTCCGATTTCTAAAGCACCTTACCGGATGGCACCTTCCGAAATGCAAGAATTGAAGAATCGGTTGGGAGAACTTCGGAAAAAGGGTACATCGACCGAGCGCTTCGCCTTGGGCGCGCTGTTCTTTTGTGAGGAAGAAGGATGGTTCCCTACGTTTATGCATTGACTACCGTGAGTGAACAAAGTAACCATCAAGAACAAGTATCCTTTGCCACGTATAGATGATTTATTTGATCAATTGCAAGGGGGCCGCAGCTTTCTCGAAAATTGATTTAAGATCCGGGTATTATCAACTCGGGGTGAGGGAGTCCGACGTTAGAAGACGGCATTTCGGACGAGATATGGGCATTATGAATTTGTAGTTATGCCTTTTGGGTTGACCAACGCGCGGCGAGATTCATGCGGTTAATGAATAAGATATTCATCGAGTACCTCGACAGGTGTGTAGTCGTCTTTATTGACGACATCTTAATTTATTCTCGATATAAGGAGGAACATGCCCGACACTTGCGTTTGGTTTTAGACATTTTGAGAACCGAGCACCTCTATGCAAAATTCTCGAAATGTGAGTTTTGGTTGGAGGAAGTTATGTTTCTCGGCCATGTGATTTCGGCCGAAGGGGTTCGTGTAGACCCAGAAAATCGAGGCAAGGCTAGGTAGGCACCGCCTAAAAATGTTAAGGAGGTTCGTAGCTTTTTGGGCCTTCTTTGGGTATTACCGTCGGTTTGTTGAGGGTTTTCAAACTCGCTCGACCGCTTACGAAATTACTCCGTAAGACCGAAAAGTTTGTTTGGACGGATGAGAGACAATGAGCTTCGATGAACTAAAGAGACGATTGACTTCAGCGCCGATTCTAACTTTACCACATGGTAGCGAAGGCTTTGCGCTTACAGTGACGCTTCGGTCAAGGCCAGGTTGTGTCCTTATGCAGCATGATAAGACAATAGCTTTTGCGTCACGACAATTAAAGCCTTACGAAATGAATTATCCTACTCACGATTTGGAATTGGCCGCAATTGTCTTTGCACTCAAGATTTGGCGACATTATTTGTATGGTTCGCCGTGCCGGATTTATACCGATCACAAGAGTCTGAAGTATATTTTCAGTCAGAAGGAGCTGAATATGAGACAGCGGCGTTGGTTAGAGTTGATAAAGGATTATGACTTGGAAATTCTATACCACCCTGGTAAAGCTAATGTCGTTGCGGATGCATTGAGCCGCAAATCGGCATCTCTTCAAATGCTCGAGGTTCTTACACCTCAGACGAAAATCCGTCAGGACTTAATTGAGCAAGGGATAGAAGTTTGGCTTCAACGAGTACAGGGGCAGCTGTGTACTCTCGAAATTACTTCGTCCTTAGTTGATGACATCAAAGGGAAGCAGTGGAGTGACCCGATGATTTCTCAACTGAAGGAAGATGTAATTAAAGGAAAAGCTCCTGGCTTTATGGTACACGAAGATAGTATTCTGAGATTTCAGGGCAGGCTTTGTGTTCCGAACGATTTAGAGTTGAGACAGAGAATTCTCCGAGAAGCGCATGCTACGCCTTACTCAATCCACCCCGGGACGAGTAAGATGTACAAAGATTTGAAGCGAAATTTTTGGTGGAATAACATGAAGAAGGATGTTACGGAGTTTGTACTACGGTGCTTGACGTGCCAACAAGTCAAGATTGAACATCAACGACCAGCGGGGTTGTTGAAACCGCTTCCCATTCCCGAGTGGAAGTGGGAAGACATTTCTATGGATTTCATCACTGGCATGCCGAGAACTCGGGCCTAATGAATATGATTTGGGTGATTGTCGACCGGTTGACCAAGTCTGCACACTTTCTGGGTATTAAGGATACTTGGGGGCCGGATAGACTGGCTCGAACCTTTATTGCTGAGATCGTGAGGTTACACGGTGCCCCCAAAACCATTGTTTCTGATCGAGACGGCCGTTTCGTGTCGCACTTTTGGCAGCCGTTCATCGTGCTTTGGGTACCGAGTTGAGATTGAGCACTTCTTTTCATCCTCGGTCGGATGGGCGACAGAGAGGACGATTCAAACGTTGGAAGATATGTTACGGGCTTGTGCCTTAGATCTAGTAATGATTGGGAGCTTCACTTGCCGTTGATCGAGTTTGCTTACAATAATAGTTGGCATGCGTCGATCCAAATGGCACCCTTCGAGGCACTTTATGGTAGGCGATGTAGGTCGCCATTGTGTTGGGACGAGGCTTCTGAGCTAGTTGGGACGGAGCCGGATATGTTGATGGAGACTAAGGAGAAGATTACTATTATCCGGACCGATTATTGGCCGCCCAGAGTCGCCGAAATCTTATGTCGATACTCGTCGCCGACCCTTGGAGTTCAAGTGGGGATCATGTCTTACTCAAGGTGTCGCCGACTCCGTGGAGTTTTCCGCTTCGGGAAAAGGGAAACTTAGTCCGAGGTATATCGGACCTTTCGAGATTTTCGACGAGTTGGAGATTTAGCTTATCGCTTGGCGTTACCTCCGACTTTGAGTCACGTCCATAGTGTTTTTCATGTGTCTCAATTGAGAAAGTACGTACTGATCCGAGCCACATCATCGACTACGGTGAGATTAACGTAGCCGAGGATATTACCTTCCGGAGAGACCCGTAAAGATCCTTGAGCGTCGCGAGAAACAACTTCGGCATAAGACCATTCCACCGGTTAAAGTGCAATGGTCGAGACATGGAGTCGAGGAGGCAACTTGGGAGACGGAAGAGAAGATGCGGGTGGAATACCCCGAATCTTTATTTCTTAAGTTTCGGGACGAAACTTCTTTTTAGAGGGGGAGAATGTAATACCCGTACTTTTATTGATCGCTTGACCTTGCCGTTTCTCTTGGGTTAACGCTCCGTAAATGCTAGGAGATGTTGTTGATATTGTTATTTGAGTTTCGTATCTCGTTTGGTTGTTGATCATGTCGTTTAGGACCTTGCGGAATAATTACGGACCGGAGATATAACGCACGCTAGGCTAGGCTAACGCACGCTAATTACGCTGATTAGCGCACGCTAGCTTTGAGCCGTAGCGCGCTAAGAATAGCAATCAAGTCGTAACCAACTTTTCGAATGCTCTCTGGATGGCGGAATAACGCACGCTAGGGGTTGTTAGCGCGCTATTCGTGGTTAGTAGCGCACGCTAACATCCGTCCGTAGCGCACGCCACCGGGCCGGCCGAGGCAGTGAGGTTGCCGTGTTTTCGGAATATCGTAGCGTACGCTAGGCTTGGCTAGCGCACGCTAGAGTTATGGAATAGCGCACGCTAAGTCTTAGCGCTAGCGCACACTAAGTGTTGAGCAGGCGAGACAAAGAAGTTCCACATTTTGGACTAGCGCACGCTAGAGACATACGGTTAGCGCACGCTAACGGAACCGGCGAAACCACCGGACTATCCGGTGACTTCGCTAGCGCACGCTAATGAAGGAGGCGTAGCGTGCGCTAGATCGCGTATATAAATATGACAGCTGACTCCCATTTCGTCATTTCTCACCTACTCCACTCATTTTCGACGAAGCGATCGGAGAGACGATCTCGGGCGATTGGGAGTAATCTTCCTTCTAGCAACAACATATTTGGTTGGAGAACAAGGATTTCTCAACATCTAATCCCTCCTAACGTCCGAATCAAGGTAAAAATCCTTAGAACCCTACTTTTTGGGAATTTGGGGTTTTTCGTAGATTCGTCCGCTTTACCCGCATTGAAGCTTGAGAACCTTGAGATTATGATGTATCTATACCGTATGTATACCTTTCCTTCGATTTTATGGTTTATATTGTGCAGTTTTCTGTCTTGTGTGTTTTTGAACGTTTTTCCAACCTTTAGTTGATTATCCGTATATCTTTATGAATCGTAGACGGGTTTGGGAGTTCCTTCGTGTAGTTTGAATATGGATGAGTAATTATCATACTCCTTGCGAATCGCTTAGGTGCCGGAAGCGCGTTCTTGGACCTACCGAACTCATACCCTTCCTCCGTTCGATTTCTCGATGTCTCAAAGGCAAGTATACATTTATGATTGTGCGTTTCGACTTTGAAAGTAAGAGGAATTGATGGTATGATATGAACGAACCGTTTTTACGGCATTCATAGATATATTAATGGCATATTATGAACGAACCGCTTTTACGGCATTCATATATGTATTGTTGGCATGTAACGAACGAACCGCTTTGACGGCATTCCTACATGTAACGGCGTATGATATGAACGAACCGTTTTACGGCATTCACATACGTCATAAGATTTTAGTCATTAGGAATAACTAGTCTTGACTTGATGAATTGACGGATTACATTTACTTCATTGTCGAGGAGTATTGTGTTTCATACTTGATATACTTGCACTAGCTATTCGACGGCTAACCCCTTTATGGGGAAATACGTTTCATGTATTTCAGTTCCGTAAGATCGGACAGTGTGTACCGGTCGGCATGAAGATGATGGGCAAGTGTGATACCGTGTTGGTCTTCCATTATGTTTTGAGCTTTCCATTCAAAGGTTGTTGTCTTGGATTGGTTATTGAATACTCGAGTATTGTTTCTCCTCTTTCCTTGAAGTTCCGGCCTGTGTTTGCCGAAGTATTGTTTTGTGATGTAATGTTTGTGAATACATTGGTTATGTTTTTGAATACCTTTGTATCGTCTTTCTTCTCATTCTATGTAGACCTTCTCGGTCAAGTTTTATAATTCCATATATGTTTAGCCTTGTGTGTCCCACGGCGGGGCTCACGGCGCTGTAATATACCCTGAACAACTTGGGGGTGTTACAATGAGGATCTATGCTGAGGGCACTGGTGTAACACCCCAAACTAGGCGGATATCACAGTGCCGTGAATCCCCGACTGGGACTCACCAGGCAAATGAAAATGAATGAATTACACAAGATAAATGTAGTATCGAACCACATTACAACAGTAATTACTCCGATGAGGAGTTTAATTACAACACACCAGGACAATACCGAATACTAGTGTATTTTATATGAAGATAAAATACACAACACCGAATGAAACGGGGTATCCAAATGAAAATCTGCAGCGGAAAATAAAGGACAATAACATGAATAACTGAAAGATCGGGGCCCCCTACTAGTATCACTAGGACTCCTCGACATCAACATGCTATTCCCGTGCGTTTGCCTTGCCATGACCTGAAAAACAAAATCCCCAAACGGGGTCAGTTACAAAGAACAACAATCCTCAAGGGTTGAAAATACACAATCATGATATATCTGAAATTATGAATTATTCTGTCAAGACATACGCAATCAAACATGCTATATGAATCGACTAATCAGTACGGCTCAAAGGAATGGCGCCACACTACGCCCGGGATGGAAATGTGTCCGTGCACAAGCCACCAACGATCAAACACACGTGGTCTTGTACCTAATCAGTCTCACGAGCAATCGACTCGTGTGCACAGTCCAATGTGAGGTCACCAACCAACACACGACTATAATGTGCCCGACATGAAAATCCTACACATACCAACCCGGCACGCCAGTATGACCCGGAATGCCACAATACGACAAAAGTGACAATGAAAATGAATAATGACTCACCAAGATTGTATGATGGTGAAATGAATGATAGCTCAATGAAATGATCGGAACCGTCGTTCCTTATGACTGAGGTGATTAATTGACAATGACGAGTTTTGATACGATTAATACAATGATGAATGAGTTATGATTATGAATGAACAACGACAAAAGGAGTGAATATCCTTTTAACCGAGTAAGAATTAACTTACACAACAACGATGAAGAATGTCCGTCCACGAACAACGTCCTAACCAAGATACTGGTCGCTCGAACAACCTTAATTCAATACAATTACCAACAATCCGATCAATAACGAATCAAACACGAATATAACGAACTCAAGACGTCGATACGATTAAACCAAGTTCATAGGGGCATTATATCGAACACTTTGAGTCCAACTTCGATTGATTACAACTAAACCTCAACAATACCAATCTCAAATCCCCAAGAAGTGCTTCAAATCAATAAAACATCTCCCATGCGATCAATAGTCCGTTAAGAATATCCAAAAACGTGATTATAACAACTATTAATCGGGAATCCCCAAATCCAACTCGATATTCAAAGTGTTCTTGAATAAATCTCTCAATAATCCAATGAATCCTTATACAAACTCATAATCATAAACATATCCCTTCATATAACATGATTATAACGTCCAAAACATTATATCTCGACGCAAAATCGAAATCCAAGGTGTTGAAGAAATTACCCCTTGAAGATCCAACTACTTCGATCCGATGAACACGAGTAATAACGAGTATCCAAGCTTCCCAAAGGAATGAAGATGATGAAGATTACACACTCAAGTGATTGATGATGATGAAATCACTCTCTCAACACTCTCTCTCGGATGAAGAAGGAAAAATGAAAAAGTGAGGTGAAATGACCCGGCCAAGTCATTAAGTACTGCCGGAAGTTACGGCCGTAACTCGGCCCTCTTATGGCCGTAACTTTCCAAGTCAACGGCCTTACGGCCGTAACCGGCCAACTCGTACGGTCGTAACTCGGCTTCGTCCGAAAGCCTGCCGACAGACTTACGGCCGTAACCGATCCTGAGTTACGGGCGTAACCCGCCTTCGTCAAAAACATCCGTCGACACCCTTACGGCCGTAACCGCACACCTTACGGCCGTAACTCGGATGATACGGCCGTATCCGGCCAAATCTTACGGGCGTAAGCCCTCTTCGTCAACGGCCGGGCACCGCTGCCGCGTCGGCCGTAATCGCCAACTGCGGCCGTACACGCCCGACTTACGGCCGTATGCCGCAACCCTTACGGCCGTAAGTCACCCTTGGTCGACAACACCCAAAACTTACGAATACCACTTACGGCCGTATCTCACCTTCCTTACGGCCGTAACTCACCTTCGGCCAAAATGCCCGGCACTGCTGGACCACTTACGGCCGTAATCGCCACCTTACGGCCGTACCCGCCGACTTACGGCCGTATCCCGAACCTTACGGCCGTAACTCGATGCCGCCAAGGTGAATCAATCCGATAATTCCGATTCCTCGCTACGACTGATGAATGATCCGACATATCATACGAATGTGAAAGTGAACAAGTCTAACACGAGCCAAAGATGATACTCTCAGTACAAGGCTATCAATCACAATGAAAATGATAATACTCCCGTCTCGATCTAAAAACGGAGATGAAATGACGATCGGTAACTGATACACGGTTTCCACATGCCAACATTGAACGTAATTGAGTGATTCATGAATGATGAGCGATTATTAATGAGTGAGAATTACTGAGTGACAAATACAGACTGATAATTACCGAATGAAAATGACTGAGTTACAATCGGGTATTACATACTCCCCCCCTTAAAAAGAGTTTCGTCCCCGAAACTAAGGGTCAAACAACTCGGGGTAACTCCCCCGCATATTCTCCTCGGTTTCCCAAGTAGCCTCTTCGACTCCGTGTCTAGACCACTGAATCTGACCAAAGGAATCATCTTGTTCCTCAAATGTTTGATTTGCCGCTCCAACACTTGTACAGGACGCTCCTCGTACAGATGATCATCTGCGATCTCGATTTCGTCAAACTGAAGTATGTGAGAGACGTGAAACACATTATGAATTCGGCCCAACAACAGAGGTAAAGCCAATCGATAAGCTAACTCGCTTACTCAATTCAAAATCTCACACGGTCCAATGAATCTCGAACTCAATTTCCCCCGTTTTCCGAAACGGAAAATACCTCGACTCGGGAATACCTTGACCAAAACGGGATCACCCGTATCGAACTCTAGTGGTCGATGACGATTACCTGCATATGATTTCTGTCGACTCTGAGCAGTCAACAGACGTCTCCTGATCAAAGCTACCTTCTCCCGGGCGGCTATAAGTATATCGGGCTCGGTGCCGATTGACTCAGATGGGTCGTCCCAACACAATGAAGATCGACAACCGTAACAGTAATTGGGCTTCCCGATCCTCTACTAATCGAGGACGCATGCCCTCAACATGTCCTCCACTGTCTGAAAAGTCCTCTCTGATTGTCCGTCGGACTGAGGATGAAAAACGGTAATGATATTAAGCTGAGTTCTCAAAGCACGATGAACTGGTTCCCTAAACGAGACACGAATCGCCCGACACGATCAGAAACAAAACTCTTAGGAGTACCGTGAAGTCTCATTATCTCCTTGATGAATAACTGGCCAGTCTCTCGGGACCCCACATATCCTTGATTCCAAGGAAATGAACTAATTTAGTAAAGCAGACCGCGATCGCTCAGATCGTATTCATGCCACGACGACTCGTCGGCAACTCGTGATGAATTCCATAGAAATGTCTTCCCACTTCCATTCTGGAATAGGGAGCGGTATCAGCATACTCGCCGGTCGCTGATGTTCCATCTTGACTTGCTGAAAGGCTAAAAATCTCGAAACAAATTCCGCGACTCCTCGCTACATATTATTCCACCAGAAATGTTGTTTCATATCCTGGTACACCCTGCTAGACCCCGGATGAACCGGATAAGGGGTAGCATGAGCTTCTCTCAAGATCGAGCTCTTCAACTCATCATTCGCCGGTACGCACAACCGATTCTCAAAACTCAAGAGTCCATCCTCGTGGACCACAATTTCAGGGGCTTTCCCCTGTACCACATCCTCGCGGATGAGCAGCAAAATGAATCTGAACCCTGATTTCCTCCTCAAGTGATGATGAAATCTCTAACATACAAAGCTGTCCCTGAACTTGCTGAAGTCGGACCTCGATCTCGGGTCTAAGGAATTCCTGCTGAAGCTCCTTCTGAACTCTTAAATGAGTAAGCATCTGCTCCTGAACGGACTTACGACTCAAGGCGTCGGCGACAACGTTCGCCTTGCCCGGGTGGTAAAGGATCTCGAGATCAAAATCTTTGATTAGTTCCAACCACCGCCTCTGTCGCATATTTAACTCCTTGTGAGTAAATATATCCTTCAACTCTTGTGATTGGTGAATAACTGAAAGGGGACGCCATAAAGGTAACGACGCCAAATCCCCAACGCGAAAACCACGGTTGCTAGCTCCGGCCGTGGGTTGGATAATTAACCAGCTAATCCGAGAAACATCGGATTTACTTAACATCTTTCGGAGGTTGCCAATCTCGGATAGCCTCCGTCTTCTGAGGGTCGACACGAACTCTGTCAGATGAAATTACATGCCCGAGAAAAGTCACTTCGGACATCCAGAACTCGCATTAAGAAAACTTCCATAAAATTGCTCGCGTCTCAACACGTCGAGAACCTGAAGAAGATGAACCTCGTGTTCCTCTCGGCTAAGAGAATAAATCAAAATGTCGTCGATGGAGACAACAACAACTGATCTAAAAAGTCGATGAAAACCCGATTCATTAACTCCATGAATACTGCAGGTGCAATAGTTAGCCCGAACGGCATAACTACGAACTCATAATGACCATAGCGTGTATGAAACGCTGTCCTCGCGATATCCGACTCTCGAATCCATGCTCGGTGATATCCAGGTCTTAAGTCGATCCTGGAAAAATACTGAGGCTCCCTGAAGTTGATCTAAAAGATCATCAATACGGGGTAAGGGATACTACTCTTGATCATCACCCTGATCAACTCCTGATGATTAATACACACACGAGACGAGCCATCCTTCTCCTTGACAGATCACACTGGTGCTCCTCACGGGGACGCAATCGGTCGGAGATAACCTTTCTCGAACTACTCCTCAAGTTGAATCTTCAACTCTTGCATTCTGGTCGGGGCCATCCGATACGGTGCCTTCGATAAAGGGGCGTGCGGTTCCAACTCACTCACGAATTCCCTTACTCTATGCGAAGGCAACCAGATAACTCGTCACGGAAATACATCGTCAATCGATGACAATGATACCACGAATGATTGAACATTTCGATTGCCCTAGAATGGTCAATCGTTAAAAAGAGATACCAATAATGATTGAACGACTCGATTGCCTTAGAAAGGTCAATCGATGAAGATGATACAATGAATGTTTGAATATTTCGATTGTCTTGAAAGGCCAATCGATGGAAATGATACAATGAATGATTGAATAACTCGATTGTCCTAGAAAGGCCAATCGATGAAAATGATACAATGAATGATTGAATAACTCGATTGTCTAGAAAGGCCAATCGATGAAAATGATACAATGAATGATTGAACAACTCGATTGCCTTAGAAAGGCCAATCGATGAAAATGATATAATGAATGATTGAATAACTCGATTGCCTAGAAAGGCCAATCGATGGGGATGATACAATGAATGATTGAATAGTTCGATCGCGGAATTTCTCGCTTTCGCCATAATAGAAATTCTCTTGGAACAACGGATTACTTCCACTGAAACGCACATTCGACAACCAACGACGGAAGATAGCGACCAAACGCTAACAAACACCGAGGATAGTATCAAGACGGTTGAACCAACAAATCGAAAATTACATCGTCCTAAGATAAGTTCACCACGATTAGATCCATCAACCAATCGCGGTCATTAAGCTTGATTCGGTATGATTCGAAAATTCTTCCATCGTCAGTAGACCGATGGTATGAGGTCCACAAGCAATAGAACTATCCCGAAATAAGTCTATTCAAGCATGATTCGAAAATGAATGAATGCGGTGTACCGGATCAAAAGGTACACACAAGTTGAAATAAAATTACGAGTATACGAAATCATTCGACCACGGATCATCGATCCTCCTCAACATATGAATGCAGGACTTGCGGTCCCGAACCGACGCTCCCGTCGATAAATACGAGTTCCAACTCTATTCGCTTCCATTGTCTTAAACAGCGATGACAAAGCGATCCGATTCAAGCTGGTTGCTTGGGGCACGAGATGCCGCGGAGCCGACTTGAGTCCTTTCGGCAAAAGCGGGCCTTATGCCCAAAATTCCCACAATTATAGCACGTGATAGACGGTTTGAGACACTCGGTGCTGAAATGACCGGCGTTCCACAATTGAAACAGTGATGGCGAATCGCCGCTCGGGAATGAGATCCGCACGATTATGCGCCGTAGGAGGTCGCCGAAACGATAGGACTCACGAGGCTTCTTGAAGGTTGACTGACCGCCCGGATTGATTACGCCGTTGATTTCTTCGACAAATGAAGGTTGTTGTTCAGCACTTTCCTTAGCGGTGGCTCATACGGAGAGTTCTCTCGATTAATCCGGTCAGTGGCGCAATGATGATTGAGCAAGCGCACATGGGTCATCATGGCACATAAAAGTGAGTGGGTCAACCCGAACATCTTCGATCGAGCGAGTCCAGGCACGATTTCCCGGCAGCGAGTGATTATTCCTCGGGTTACGGCCCGCACCGCGGCCTCTTCCCGTGCATCCCCTGACAGCTCTCTCCATACTGAAGTAGGAAGGTCGCATAATGATTATATTACCCGCATGATTATCACGTTATGATTACGTCATGAGATGATGAAAATGAGTATACATGCTCTAACTTAGTGATTATATGAATGATTTACTGAAGTTACATGATTATCTGATGAAATTCTTGAAATGATTATCTTGAATAACTTAACAAGATTGATAATATGATCATCCAGTTGACAATCGAGTAATGAAATGAATTGAGTAATTAATGAGTTAACATGATCGTCCCGATTATTAATCGAGTAATGAAATGAATTAAGTGATTGATGAGTTAATATGATCGTCCGATCATAATGAATGATGATGTTTGAGGATTGTTAAATGATGAATGATGAATGAATGACTATTGCGTAAATTATACCATGGCGTTAGAAGTCTTACGCTTCTTTGATGCGATTGGCTCGGCATCTGCACAGGTCACACGTGACGCGAAAGTCCAATGATACTAGTCCGATGACGATGATTTCAAATGAGACATGACTTGGAGGGTAGTATTCAAAACCACGCTCTGATACCAACTCTGTAACACCCCAAACTAGGCGGATATCACAGTGCCGTGAATCCCCGACTGGGACTCACCAGGCAAATGAAAATGAATGAATTACACAAGATAAATGTAGTACCGAACCACATTACAACAGTAATTACTCCGATGAGGAGTTTAATTACAACACACCAGGACAATACCGAATACTAGTGTATTTTATATGAAGATAAAATACACAACACCGAATGAAACGGGGTATCCAAATGAAAATCTGCAGCGGAAAATAAAGGACAATAACATGAATAACTGAAAGATCGGGGCCCCCTACTAGTATCACTAGGACTCCTCGACATCAACATGCTATTCCCGTGCGTTTGCCTTGCCATGACCTGAAAAACAAAATCCCCAAACGAATTCGATTACAAAGAACAACAATCCTCAAGGGTTGAAAATACACAATCATGATATATCGAAATTATGAATTATTCTCACAAGACATACGCAATCAAACATGCTATATGAATCGACTAATCAATGCGGCTCAAAGGAATGGCGCCACACTACGCCCGGGATGGAAATGTGTCCGTGCACAAGCCACCAACGATCAAACACGCGTGGTCTTGTACCTAATCGCCTCACGAGCAATCGACTCGTGTGCACGATCCAATGTGAGGTCACCAACCAACACACGACTATAATGTGCCCGACATGAAAATCCTACACATACCAACCCGGCACGCCAAGATGACCCGAATGCCACAATACGACAAAAGTGACAATGAAAATGAATAATGACTCACCAAGATTGTATGATGGTGAAATGAATGATAGCTCAATGAAATGATCGGAACCGTCGTTCCTTATGACTGAGGTGATTAATTGACAATGACGAGTTTTGATACGATTAATACAATGATGAATGAGTTATGATTATGAATGAACAACGACAAAAGGAGTGAATATCCTTTTAACCGAGTAAGAATTAACTTACACAACAACGATGAAGAATGTCCGTCCATGAACAACGTCCTAACCAAGATACGGTCGCCGAACAACCTTAATTCAATACAATTACCAACAATCCGATCAATAACGAATCAAACACGAATATAACGAACTCAAGACGTCGATACGATTAAACCAAGTTCATAGGGGCATTATATCGAACACTTTGAGTCCAACTTCGATTGATTACAACTAAACCTCAACAATACCAATCTCAAATCCCCAAGAAGTGCTTCAAATCAATAAAACATCTCCCATGCGATCAATAGTCCGTTAAGAATATCCCAAATCGTGATTATTACAACTATTAATCGAATCCCCAAATCGACTCGATATTCAAAGTGTTCTTGAATAAATCTCTCAATAATCCAATGAATCCTTATACAAACTCATAATCATAAACATATCCCTTCATATAACATGATTATAACGTCCAAAACATTATATCTCGACGCAAAATCGAAATCCAAGGTGTTGAAGAAATTACCTCTTGAAGATCCAACTACTTCGATCCGATGAACACGAGTAATAACGAGTATCCAAGCTTCCCAAAGGAATGAAGATGATGAAGATTACACACTCAAGTGATTGATGATGATGAAATCACTCTCTCAACACTCTCTCTCGGATGAAGAAGGAAAAATGAAAAAGTGAGGTGAAATGACCCGGCCAAGACATTAAATCGCCGGAAGTTACGGCCGTAACTCGGCCCTCTTACGGCCGTAACTTTCCAAG
The DNA here is from genome assembly GCA_033398695.1 of Orobanche coerulescens. Taxonomy (NCBI): domain Eukaryota; kingdom Viridiplantae; phylum Streptophyta; class Magnoliopsida; order Lamiales; family Orobanchaceae; genus Orobanche; species Orobanche coerulescens. The sequence goes on along the minus strand of CM065818.1, from coordinate 77,578,298 downwards.
TCAACGGCCTTACGGCCGTAATCGCCAACTCAGACGGTCGTAACTCGGCTTCGTCCGAAAGCTCGCCGGCAGACTTACGGCCAGTAATCGATCTGAGTTACGGCGTAACCCGCCTTCGTCAAAAACATCCGTCGACACCCATACGGCCGTAACCGCACACCTTACGGCCGTAACTCGGATGATACGGCCGTATCCGCCAAATCTTACGCGTAAGCCCTCTTCGTCAGCGGCCGGGCACCCGCCTGCCAGACGGCCGTAATCGCCAACTCGTGCGGCCGCACTGCTCGACTTACGGCCGTGCCGCAACCCCTTACGGCCGTAAGTCACCCTTGGTCGACAACACCCAAAACTTACGAACACCACTTACGGCCGTATCTCACCTTCCTTACGGCCGTAACTCACCTTCGGCCAAAATTCTGGCAAACTTTGGACCACTTACGGCCGTAACCGGCCAGCCTTACGGCCGTACCCGCTGACTTACGGCCGTATCCCAGAACCTTACGGCCGTAACTCGATGCTGGCCAAGGTGAATCAATCCGATAATTCCGATTCCTCGCTACGACTGATGAATGATCCGACATATCATACGAATGTGAAAGTGAACAAGTCTAACACGAGCCAAAGATGATACTCTCAGTACAAGGCTATCAATCACAATGAAAATGATAATACTCCCGTCTCGATCTAAAAACGGAGATGAAATGACGATCGGTAACTGATACACGGTTTCCACATGCCAACATTGAACGTAATTGAGTGATTCATGAATGATGAGCGATTATTAATGAGTGAGAATTACTGAGTGACAAATACAGACTGATAATTACCGAATGAAAATGACTGAGTTACAATCGGGTATTACAACTGGATTGAATGTCCACCATGCGTTGGTCCGACGGGATCATCATGGGGATCTATGATGAGGGCGCTGGATCGCTGGACGGGTTTTCCACCATGCGTTGATCCGACGGGATCATCATGGGGATCTATACCAAGGGCGCTGGATCGCTGGATTACCCTGTATTGTGTTGATGGAATCGTGAGGATTCACATCGTTGGATTCCAATGACGGAAGTCCGTTTTGCATGTTTTATGATGCACTGATGATTCGTGATACAAGATGATGGAGTTCTGAGATTTCAGAGTCGACTTTGCATTCCCGATGCTGATGATTTGAGACGGACAATTCTGAAGGAAGCTCACAGCGCGCCTTATTCTATTCACCCGGGCAGCAGTAAGATGTATAAGGATCTAAAACAAAACTTCTGGTGGGGGAATATGAATAAGGACGTAGCAGAATACGTTTCAAAGTGTTTGACTTGTCAGCAGGTTAAGATTGAATATTAGCGACCTGCCGGAATGTTAAAGCCGCTTCTGATCCCTGAATGGAAGTGGGAGGATATCTCGATGGATTTCATCACCAGTATGCCAAGGACCAAGACGGGAATGAACATGATTTGGGTTGTAGTTGATCGACTAACCAAGTCGGCTCATTTCCTAGGAATTAAAGATACTTGGGGACCCGAGAGATTGGCGCGAGTATTTATTGCAGAGATAGTCAGATTACATGGGACACCGAAGACCATTATTTCAGATCGAGATGGTCGTTTCGTGTCGCACTTCTGGAAGGCAGTTCACAGGGCTTTGGGGACCGAGCTAAACTTTAGCACGGCTTATCATCCTCAGACGGACGGTCAGTCCGAAAGGACTATACAAATAGTAGAAGACATGTTTAGAGCTTGTGCTTTGGATTGGTCAACTGATTGAGAAGTTCATTTGCCGTTGATTGAATTCACCTACAATAATAGTTGGCATGCTTCTATTAAGATGGCACCATTTGAAGCTTTGTACGGGAGAAGATGCCGATCACCCCTGTGCTGGGAGGATTCTTCGGACTTGATCGGGATGGAACCAGAATTGATAGTTCAGACTCAAGAGAAGATAGCTTTGATTCGGGAAAGACTGTTGACTGCCCAGAGCCGACAGAAGTCTTATGCATACGTGCGTCGTCGCCCTCTAGAGTTTGACATTGGGACCACGTACTATTGAAGGTGTCTCCTACACGTGGAATTTTCCGTTTTGGGAGGAAAGACAAGCTAAGTCCGAGATATATCGGACCATTCGAGATCCTCGATAGAGTTGGGGATTTAGCATACAGGTTGGCCTTACCGCCATCGCTGAGTCACGTTCACAATGTATTTCACGTATCCCAACTACAGAGGTATGTACCGGATCCCAGTCATATCATTGAGTTCGATGAGATCGAGATAGCTAATGACGGCACCTTCGAAGAGAGACTAATAAATATACTTGAGAGTCGGATCAAACAATTGAGGAATAAACTAATACACTTGGTTAAAGTACGATGGTCACGACACGGAGTTGAAGGGGCCACTTGGGAAACGGAGGACAATATGAAGACTAGATATCCAGAGTTGTTTTCATCTTAAGTTTCGGGACGAAACTTCTTTTTAGGGAGGAAGGATGTAATACTCAAGATTTCTGATATGTAATTGAACCTTGTGATATTGTAATTGTTGCATTTTTATCTGATTATTATTCTCCGTATTTCATGATCCAGTGTTGTTGAGCGCATAATTTCATGAATGTGATCTAAATGGTGATTCTGCGCATGTAGCGCATGCTATAGACTAAGTATAGTGTACGCTAATTAGGATCCCTAGCGCACGCTATGTATGAACCTTCGCGCGCGCTACACGTAGTCAGCATGATTGAGACAGGGTGATAGGTGAGATCGGCAGCGGATCTCGGTCAGATTATGTCGGGATTGCTTCGAGTTCCTCCTTGTTCTTCACTACTTTGAGGTAGGTGATTCTTCACCAATATTAAGTACTATTATGAAGGACGTTTTGATCATGATTTGGGACTATCTTGTCAGTTAAATACGTATGTAGTCGAACATCATGTGTTAGAAGGATATTTGCGATGTTTCGGTACTTCTTCATCGTACAAACCGTTGAACTTTTTTTTAGTGTTTGAACTCCTAAGCATATTCATGTATCTTCAAAACCGATTATGACCAGTATATGGAGATTACAAAGTTCTTATGTCTTTACATAAAGGAATCATACGTTTTGGTACATGAAATGGATTGGACTTAGGATATTTTCTTGAAGATCAAAGATGAATTATGGTGTTGTGATGATTATACGTATCCTTGTATCTCATAGTCATTTAATACGTAAAGATCTTTCACAAACCGTATGAGCATGATATGCATGGAGATGGCATGTATTAACACTGAAGATTTCATGAGTTTCATCACCTTTAGCTTAAGTTTTCTGCCCAGTAGTAAACTGCCATGCATAGTTAGCGCACGCTAAGATAGGCATATTAACGTGCGCTATCGGGAATGAGTAACGTGCGCTACGTTTGGTACGTAACGTACGTTATGTCATCAGGCAGGATAGTCGGCTGATCAGAGAGGACTGTCAGTACACAGCTAGCGTATGCTAGACTTGGTCATTTGTGTACGTTAACGGGTAGGCTTAGCGCACGTTACGTAGAGTACGTAGCGCACGCTAAGTAGTTCAGACAGAATTCATTTTTAGAGCTTTAGGTCATAAACCGGATTGTTAGACATTCGTACGGCATGAGATGAATTCTTTATTATTTCTTAGGTCCGATTCTTGCATAGGGGACGATCGAGGGGCGGTGTCATACGGACGCGTGTCATTTGTTGGAGTATTTCATTCTTGCCATTTTCGAGGCAAGTATCATATGTTTAGTTTGGTTTATATTGGAACTTTGATCATGCATATGGTTTTGTTCATATTGTCGAGTATGAGATTGATTTCTTTGATTTCTCGTGGTATTCGTGGTTAATTATTCGTATGAATGGACATATTGAAATGCATATATGTATGCACGATTGCATGGTTTATATTGTAAAATGATCCGAAGAGGGTCATGAGGATCTATGCTGAGGGCGCTGGATCGAATGTCCACCATGCGTTGGTCCGACGGGATCATCATGGGGATCTATGCTGAGGGCGCTGGACGGGTTTTCCACCATGCGTTGGTCCGACGGGATCATCATGGGGATCTATACCAAGGGCGCTGGATCGCTGGATTACCCTGTATTGTGTTGATGGAATCGTGAGGATTCACATCGTTGGATTCCAATGACGGAAGTCCGTTTTGCATGTTTTATGATGCACTGATGATTTATGTATTATGATACTTGTACTAGCATTTTTTTTGCTAACCCCTTCGGGGGTGGACATTGTTTTGATGTTCAGGTAGCCGAGGAGCGGGGAAGCAACCACAGTTCCGACATGACGATGAAATGGCTCAGTGACGTGGTTGATGTTGATTGTTACTGTGATTTGTCTTCTTGGTTCACTTTAGTACTCGAGTACGTATGTTATAATAATGTCATTTTCGATATGGTTGTATAAGTTAACTCATTGGATCAGTTGAACCAATTCTGTATTTTGAACTTCAGTTGTACGGTTGGATTATATTTACATTTCTTTTAATTAGCCTTGTAAATCCTTACTTAAAGGGTTTACGGCGCTGTAATTGCTCCGAATATCTCGGGGTGTTACATCGGACGTATAATCAAACTGTTCATACTTAATTAAATTTATAATATTTTCGTAAAAATAATGATAATACTTAAAAGACGAAAGGGCAGAATTGTTAATTTCGAAAGGTAAAACTTTCATGCAACTTCTGACCTTCAATCCTCATATCATAACGGAATTTTGGCAATAATGTTCGAAATTTTCGGACGTATAATCAATCTGTACCGAATTATCCAAATTCATACAATTATAGTAAAAATAATAATGATAATACTTAAAAGACGGAAGGGCAGAATTGTAATTTCCAAAAGTTAAAACTTTCATGCAACTTCTGACCTTCAATTCTGATATCATAACGGACTTCTCACAATAAAGTACATAATTTTCGGACGTATAAATATTCCGTACCGAACTATTCAAGTTTATGAGTTTATTATAAGATTATGCTAAGACTCGCACAATAGCAATCTAATGATCAACCGGTTGAACTAATTCCTCTCGTTTACCCAAGTCCGTTTACTATCAAATAATTATATTGATATCTTATAATATGCATAATCGTCGTTAATCATGACAATAATTGTTATTCAATAGAAATCGGGAGTAAGTGCTGTGCGGAGATAAGTGTTACGACCTTCGGGCGGGAGCCACAGCTAGAGTCTGTACGAGTACCTCTAGAGTCCCTTATTCTATTTGTATGCATGAGTAGTGGTTAGTCTAAGTTATGAATCGAGCAGCGTGGCTGCAGTTCTAGGCAAAGCTACTGTCGTATCCTATTCCCTTGAAGCCGAAGGACGGAGTGATCCTAAGGTGACTGGGTCGTAGAATTTGGGTATAGTCGCGATTATGATATGATCCGGGCATAGACCTAAGCTAAGTACATATCGAGCCCAGATAAGAGATAAGGCAGCACGTCGCCAAGCGTGAGTGCGATTAAGCTCGAAGGCCAATGTTATAGTGACGGTCCGACAAATGCCCAAGGCTACGATTATCAAACCAAAGGTCGTGGCGATAGTTAAAGTCCAAACACTGATAACGGTCTAAGACATTATAAGGAGGCTAAGGGATTAGTCATGTAGACGACCTCTCGAAGCTAAATACTCAATAGGCGCTCGACGCCGTACATGCTTCTTGCTCAACAGCAATCTACGGATATTGATTGTACATTCATGTCATAATTCATAATATTCTTCTTGAAAACTTGCACCAATTTTTTAACAATACTATTTTTCAAACGTGGTAGAAATATATTATGTTTAATAGATAATAAACTCATTAAATACCAAACCCAGGTCGTTGAGAATCCTTTATTCTCACCCCACTTTGATTTTTCTAAAACCCCACTAGATGAAGAAGACGAAGAGGAGGCAAATGCTTGTATGGAGTGAAGACTTACCTTGGACACTACCAAGACATAGGACTCATGATGCTGCATTTAGTATTTCTTTATTTCCTGTGTCAAAACTGTATTATGATTTCCGCTGTACTATTTATTACTTGATGTAATAATACTGTTGTACTCTTGGATATTTTTTCTATGAAATAACCAGTCTTAGTTCACCAAACTAAGATCTGGCATATGTATGCTTTACTGGAATGTATTATTACAAACGTTATTTATTACGTTAACTGTCGCGTTTTCGTCCAACCCCGGTGTGGCGGCGTGACAGGAGTGGTATCAGAGCTCGCTTTGTATGAAGGAGACTTACATCGAGCTTTTCCAGGATAAGATTCTTCGGACTTGGTTGGAATCCCCACCTAGTATGAAATAAATATTATTAGACAACAAGACCTTTACCAATAGGAATCTCTAGAACCTAACTTAAGGTCTAATTCATGTTGTCCATTAGGATATATTTCAATCCATTCGCTATTCATCCAGAATGAGTGTCACCAAACAGTATTATCAAAATCAATTGAGTCGCTATACTATTCGTTTGGAATAGTAATGGTTAATTTCAACTTATTAATGTTCCGTGTTGCTACATACACCGTAGTCAACTTAGCAACGTTATTCGTTTGGAAGGCGTAATGCTAATATTGCAAGGGATTATTCAAAATATTCAACCCATCCGAATGGGGCGAAGTCCAAACCTTACAAAAACTTATAGTTTGATTTGAATTAAAGACATATTTACTTAATAATTATCTGTGTATTTCCGTCTTATGAGCTGTCTCTTTGAGATGTTACCTATTATCGATAGTTGGTAAGGAAAACCTACTTTTCCTTATCCAATGTTGTATTTTTTCATGAAACAGCATTGCGAATGTAATAATAATGTTGAATAATTATAACATTTCTTGATACTCAACAGCCGAATGCAAGCATCTTAATTAACACTCACTTCAATAATCACTACCCATAAGCTTAGAAGTATCCACACCTATGGGTACGATCCGATAAGCAGATTCGGTATTTAAGGATTGTGAAGTAATAGTTGAGGGTCATTGTTTTCCTGCCGACCTAATTCTTCTTCCCATACTTGAGTATGGGCTCATACTTGGGATGGATTGGCTATCTAAAAACTATGCGCAACTAGACTGCCATTCTAAGATAGTTCGATTCTGCAAATCCAACCACCCAGTAGTTGAACTACATGCGAATGCTAGAATTAACTTGGCCCCAATCATATCAGCCACGAAGGCGAGAAGGGCCATCTCGAAGGGAGCAACACGATATTTGGCTTTTGTCATCAACAAACCCAAGAGCAAAATGGAGATTGACGCTATACCAGTAGTATCAGAATACCCTGATGTATTTCCCGTGAAACTTACTTCCCTACCTCCAGATAAGGATGTTGAATTTAGCATTAATATCTTGCCAGGAAAGGCAAATGTGGCTAGAATGCCGTATCAAATGGACCAACTGGAACTGCAAGAACTAAAGGCTCAGTTGCAGAAATTGCTAGAGGTTGGATTTATCCGACCGAGCATATCTCTTTGGGGAGTATCAGAGCTATGCGTATAGAAGAAAGATGGCACACTAAGATTGTGCATCGATTACCGAGAACTTAACAACTATACTGTTAAGAACAAGTATCCACTTTCCAGGATCTACGAGCTATTCGACCAACTATGAGTAGCAACAGTTTACTCAAAGTTCGATCTTTAATGGGAATATTACTAATTTAAGATCAAAGAGAATGACATACCGAAGACTGCCTTTCAAAGTTGTAATACCCGAGATTTCTGATGTGTATTTGAACCTCGTGATACTGTATTTATTTCATTTTGATCTGAGTATTTTCCTCCATATTTCATGATCCTATGTTGTTGAGCATATGATTTCATGCATGTTGTTCATACTTGCATTTTTGTGAACTTGTAGCGTACGCTACCATCTTAGCATTAACGCGCGCTAATTGAGTTAGCTAGCGCACGCTACGTATGAGTTGTAGCGCGCGCTAATTGATTAAGACAGGGTGGTAGGTGAGATCAGCCGTAGATTTTGGTCGGGACATGTCGGGATGAATCTGGACAACTTTTGGAAAAGTCGAGTCAACGCTGTTTAGCACACGCTACTTATATGAGGATAGCGCACGCTAAATGTTGAGTACAATGAGGTCAGTAAGCTTCATATGGCCGTTAGCCCACGCTATATGAGTGGTAGCGAATGCTAATTTATGTACTTAGCGCACGTAAAGGGATGTTAGCGTACGCTAAGTCGAGAACAGGCAGAAGCAGTAGACTGCAGGCCCGTTAGCGCACGCTATGGATATGGACTAGCGCGCGCTAATAACCATTTTCTATATATAGGACAACACCCTTTTTCGTTTTTTCAGATTTCTTCACTTCCCTAACTCGATTTCTGAGACATAGAGAGTCACTCTCTCCATCCTAAACCTCTCATATCATTATCCTAGCACGAGTTTGAAGATTTTAGATCATTGGAGATTGGTGTTCAAGCTCTCGGTGTTGGATTTCTTCAAGTTCCTCCTTGTTCTTTACTATTTCGAGGTAGGTGATTCTTCACCAACTGGAGTAGTATTCTTAAGGATGTTTTGAACATGTTTTGAGATTATCTAGTCAGTTAAATTCGTGCGTAGTCGAACATCATGTTGTTAGAAGGATATTTTCGATGTTTCGGTACTTCTTCATCGTATAGAACATTGAACCTTGTAGTGTTTGAACTCCAGCACAATCATGAAGCTACAAAACCGATTATGGCTAGTTTATGGAGATTATCAAGTTCTTATGTATTACATAATGGAGTTATACGTATTGGTACATTAAATGGATTGAACTTAGAATATTTTCTTGAAGAAGAAAGATGATTAGCAAGTGAACCTAGTAATCAAGTTCTTGCGGTGTTCTACGGGGTAATTTCGATATATTGATCGGTTTGGATAAACGAAGAACATGATTAGAATCATTGTAAGAAGAATTACATGTGATGTATTGAAGAATCTGACCGTAGGATACATTGATCTTAGGTAGTATACTACGTGTTTTTGTCGGGTTAGTATCCTAATGTTGATTCAAATCCAAATTGATATATGGCAGCATAGTAAGCTCATATGTTCGAGTATATCAAACTCGTTTTGATGTTCTTGATGATTAAACCGATTAGCCGGAACCGTTAGTTATACCGGTGTTATTATTCGTTGAAGGTTCGGCTTTTGGTGGATTGATCGAGTGAGAGTTCTTCGAGCTGGTTGAAGATTTCTTCTTCGTAGTAACAACCCTTATCGCCATTTTAAGGCAAGTATCATAAATTGTTAATGTTGGTATTTGAGCATGCATGTGATTTATTCATGTTGTTGATCATGGGATTTATTTCGTTGAGTTGTATGATATTCATATCGAGTGTTTGTATGGTCATATTGATGGACATAGCGATTTTGCATATATGTATGCATGAGTTGTGTTTATGTATGTTGTGCGATCTATGCTGAGTGCGCTGGATCGGATGTCCACCTCGTGTTGGTCCGACGGGATCATCCACTACGCCATAAGTGCTCATATGCAACGCATATCTCCAGTGTTGCAAGGAAAAGTATTGCAATAGCCCTCTGATCTTTTGTCTTTTGCAATACTACTCAATTAGTGTTGCATTAGACCTTAATGCACTATTGCAAAAGACGTTAATGCAACATCAACCTAAAGTGTTGGATTATACGTGAACTTAAAGCGTTGCAATAGACTAAATCATCTTAATAATTACGAAAAATATTTTAAATATTTTTAAAAAAATATCGTCAAATTTAAATTTTTTACACTAAAATAAAGTAAATTATTTGAATTTGTCTAATCATTTTATAATGGATTTTTTATAAGAGCACATATAGTTTTTTACTTAAAAAAATTTCGGACTAAACTAATAAATTTAAAAAATATTAAAAAATAAAATAATTCCTTAAAATTATAATAAATAAAATATATTATATGAATACATATATTTTTATTTTGAAAATTATATTCTAAAATTAAAATAAAAAATGAATTTATACATTCAACTCTTTCAAAATATAATAAGAAATATAAATTAAAATTTATTTATATTAATATTATAAATAAAAATGAATTTATCATCAAAACATTTGGACAACGGCACGCTGAGATGGCCAAATCTCCTAAAACCGGGCATTGAAAACATGGGTCTTGAAAATATTGGGAGATGCTAATCCCGATCTAAAACTGGACATTAGATATGTTAATCGGGCCCGGTCCTGCCAGACCAGCCCGTTTAACCCGCTAAAAAACACGGTTAGGGCCAAAATATCACAGCCCTTTTAAATCCGGGCCTTTTTGACCCGGACCGATTAGTCCGCGGGCCTAATGGGCTGGTTGCCTCGACTACCGGGTTGGCTCGCTGGGCCAGTCTTAAAAATTGAGATTTATTTATATTATTACTTTACCTATTTTCTGTTTCTCCTCTTCCCATCGGCCGCAACCCACAAATTTGACCTTGCACAGTTCATCTCCCTAACTTCCTCTCCCTCACGGGCATAACTCATTTTATTTTTTTCTTCTTCTTCTTATTCTTTCTGATTCTCCCTTCTCGGCTCTTCCTCTATCCTCTTCTGTAAGAACGAATATCCTCTCACACACACACTCTCACAAAATTCACACACACACACACACACACATAGTGAAAGATGAACAATGAAAAACGGCAATTGTGAGCAGAGCGTGGTGCGCGGCGCGGGTTAGGGTTTCTGTCCTAATTTCCGGCGGGCATATGGCATCCGCGGCCGGGGCATGGCAGAGGTTCTGGTTCAGGTGGGTTACATGAATTCGGGTAGAAATTGAGGTTTAAATTCCAAGACTCGAGTAAGAATTCCTAATTTTTTTGTGAATCTGGGTGTTGTGTTAGGTGAACCAGCTGGGCTAGAATTCTTGACTCAGGCAGGTTTGAGCCGGTGTCAAGTTCCGATCTCAGATTTTGGCAGTGAAAATAAGGCTCGACGACAGCCCGATGGTTGAAAGGCGGGACTGTTTGGGCTACATAAAATTGAAGTGCTTTAGTTGTTGTATTTTTTAGTTATTATCTAATGTATATTAATTATTATTTTAGATTTCAAAAGGATTCAGTCCCTAAATATGGTGTTGTTGGTACTAGCGGCTATGGTCGGACATGGTGTTAGGTTCCGATAATATTGCACACAAATGTTTAAGTTGGAATAATACTCGGATTAAAAGCAGGAGAAGAAGAACTACGAGTTTTACCTCGTAAGATTGAATAGAGATTGGATGAAATGCTATTGGAATGTTGATCGGATGATGAACCTTATCCGATCCGTGTTCTCTACTCTTTAGTTTGCAGAAGAAAATACTGGGAGGTCTGTAGATTTGTTGATGATGATTTACTTTGAATGCTTCCCGGTGTTAACTTTTTTTTTTGTAGAGCAGACTTCTGCTGTAGATTTCTTGTGCCGTGAGATGATGTTTAGAGTGTAGAATTTTATTTTTATTCTTTTCTGTCGTGATGTGTATGTTGGAGAAGATGAATTATTGTTGGGGTGGAAATTATATTTATAGGTAAAAAAAACTTCCTCTCCATCCCTCACGCCATCGTCAATCGTCATTCATCTTCGTCGCTGCTTGCCTAATTCACACAATCGCCTCCTTGACCTTGCCTGTCAGAGATGATTCACACTCGGTTCACGGTTGCCCTTATATCCCTTGCAGAGTTGCCGTCGCGCACCTCCTCAACTCGCCGCCATCCACCGCCCTGCTAAGTGAGTATTCTAGTTACCGTCGCACGTCTCATCAAATCGACGCCGTCCATCAACCTTTCTAAGTGAGTATTCCAGTCGATGATTTCAAATATTAGCTTATTCTCTGCCAGATTGATCATCTAGTAATTGTGTATTAGAGACGACATTTTCATGCTGATAACCATCTGCAATACGAAACTACTAAGCACTAGCAGTTGAAAAATGATATAATACATAAAATGTATCCTATAGCAAAATGACCATCCATCTGTTGAGCAAAAACCCTAGTTTAAGAGATTGCTGTGGTCGAAATTGGTCTATTTACATTTTCCCTTTTTCTTTTTCTTCTTGTTCATATCTAATTCAATTTAATTTGATTGTTTATTTGATTAATTTTAGTATTATATTTCATCTATTGTACTGGAATGGGCAAGGATGTGGTTCAATTTGTATGGCTATTTTGATTCGGGTACCCTTCTTTAATAGAGATGGAAAACATGATGCAGTTTCGAGACTAATATTAGTATTTGATTATTGTGTGGATTTATTAATTTTTCATGGTCAAGGACCTAGAAGGAATGGGGAGGCTACCTCTCATCATGCCCTTCATTTACATGTTCTTTAGCCTCCACAGATTTTACTTGCTGGGTTCAAGTGGTCGTACCCAACAGCAACGCTCTTGTGTTGAGTGCACCAGAGGAAGGCTGAGATGGCCAGCCATTCTGATTACTTCATTGCTTTGCCAGGTTTGTACCATCTCTCTCCCGCTCTCTCTCTCTTTCTCTCTCTCTCTCTCTCTAGACTTTGTTTCTTATTGTTCATACAGTATTGTTTACAATTACCAGGTGGTTATGGCACTATGGAGGAGTTATTGGAGGTCATAACATGGGCTCAAGTTGGCATCCATGACAAGCCTGTATGATTTTTTTGTTTGAGTAAAATATTATTAGTACTTACCATTGTTGTTTCATTAAAGCCTAATTGTATTGTATTGTATTCTTATGGGACTTATATAATAAATATTGATTATTACTACTACTTGTACAAGATATGTTGTTATCAGGTGGGATTGATGATTGTTGATGGTTACTACAACTACTTCCTGATCTTCATTGACAGAGCAGTGGATGATGGCTTTATAAAGCCTTCTCAGCGTCACATCTTCGTTTCTGCCCCTAATGCCAAAGAGCTTGTCCACAAACTGGAGGTTACTATTATTATTTTTATTATTATTATTATTATTAGTAGTAGTAGTAGTAGTAGTAGTAGTAGTAATAAATCACCCACACAACAGTAGTAGTGTATTGTTGTGAGTGTATGTGTGTGTTTCTTTTCTTTTTTTCTTTTCGGGTAATCAATTAATATGTTCTTTTCCCCATAAACTTAAAGTTTCATTGAAATGGCAAAGACAATATGTATGGCTCATATAGGAAAGAATATCGACAGTTTTAATTTTTTTTTCTAATAAGAATGAAGGACTTACCGTTCCCGGTTATACACATTTGCAGAGGGCACAACCTGTTCTGCTTCAACATCAGCTTTTGGCATATGTTGAACAGGTCTGAATTTATGTAAATATGCTCCATCTTACTCGTATATGGATTTTTGGTCTTTACACTTACTCTTGTTGAGGCTTGTTTTATTGTCCCTTACTCTTTAAGTGTGTTAATAAATATATTTATGGCAAATATTAATATGTTTATACAGTCATAGGATTGCTTTAGAAATACTGGGAGATTCCTATTCATGCATTGATCAGGACCTTCTAGTTCATAGCACTTATGACCCCAAGCATTACCTTTAGTACTCTCCTTTTAATCTCAGGACCTTCTAGTTCAATGCTTTGGGCTAGCAGTTAAGGTACAATGAGATGTACTGAATTATTAACTCTTCAAACTGTGCTAATATTATTAACTCTTTTAGTTTTCTCGGTGTACTCATAATTCATATTTGATGGATAAAGCGTGGGTGAATCTGCCAAGGTTTTCACTCTAAGCTTAAATAGTAGTTTCATAGTTGCATGCTGTCTTATGCCAGCTTTGTAATATGTATAATTTTGTTTGTAGGCCAACTGCTCCTTTCAGGTAAGGAGTAAGAAATTTTGTAGCAGTAAGTTTGGAAAGTCTAGGAAATCCCTCTAAAACTCGATGTCCTTGTACTCGATGCAGAAATTTGGATTATCAGACTAGTGATGATGTAGTCTCACACTTGGTTATATATGGTATAGATAAGACATACGATATTTAGTAAGTATTATTTAGTAATTAAAAATAAACCCGGCTCCATATTTCATTTCAAATATTGATATATTTAATTTTCCTGTAGACCAATATTCAGTAGATGCTTAATTCTGGACATCAAGCTGAGGCAGATGCGATGGTCACTAAAGACAAGGAACATGGCAACAACTGGCTAGTGGTAATGGGAGGTAAAAGGTCCGGAGAACAAGCTCCTGCTCCTGCTCCTTCACACCCCTATGTGCAGGACTTGACCACAAAAATAAAGCGTTACTTGGAAATTGAATTAGAAGCCAAGGTAAACAAGAAAGTGCAGGAGAATATCACATAGGTCTTGAAAAGATTGGGAGATGCTAATCCCGATCTAAAACTGGAGTGGACATCAGAGACATTTGTCTAGCCTTGCCAAGTGAACAAGATAACAACGGTACACCTGTGACACAAGGTGGCACTTCTACGTAGAAATCGAAATATTTAATTATGTCTAGTATTTAGAACTTTGGTCACTTGGTACTCTTGAATTAGACTTGGTAATTTGGTCTTAAGTTAGACTCTAGTTATGGTGTTGCGTGCTGAATTGTTAGTATAAGTTGGTATTTTGCGTCGACCGTTTGTTGGGATGTTGGTATTTGGTATTGAATGGCAGGTTGAATATTGGATGGTACTTTATTTGTATGGAATGATGTATGTACGAAATGGTTATTGCGAAATTTTTATTTAAAGTGTTGCATTTATCTTTCAATTATTGTTGCATATTCTCAAATTAGTGTTGCATATTTTTAAATTAGTGTTGCATATAACAACCATGTTACTGTTGGATATAAGAATAGTGTTGCATTATGTCTGGTGGGACCCACGGCTGACGCGGATGAAGTGGGACCCATTACTGATGTGGATGAAGTGGGGCCCACTGCAGACATGGCAAAAGGGCCCACTGTTGATGTGTCATTGGTTTTGGGCCCCACTTTTCGAAACTGTATTCTCCTCTAAGCCAACACTATTTTCTGTTGCATATATTTTATTTTGTGTTGCACTATGTACATAATGCAATACTTTCCCTCTGTTGCATTAGAAAGGAAAAGTGTTGGATTAGAGGTCAAATGCCACGTGATCATATGCAACACCCACAAAGTGTTGGATATATCAATTTCTGGCCTAAGGCAACAGAAAATAGGGCATAATGCAACAATAGAAAGAATTGCATATAAGCACTTATGGCGTAGTGATCTTGGGATCTATGCTGAGGGCGCTGGATCATTGGACGGGTTTTTCCACCTCGTGTTGGTCCGACGGGATCATCTTGGGATCTATGCTGAGAGCGCTGGATCATTGGAATACCCATATTGTGTTAATGGAATCTTGTGGATTCGTATTGTTGGATTCCGGTAGCGGAAGTCCGTGTTGTGTATTTTGTTATGCATTGTTATTGCATATTCGATTTGTTTAATATGATACTTGTACTAGCATCGTTTTGCTAACCCCTTCGGGGGTGGACATTTGTTTTTGATGTTCAGGTAGCCGAGGAGCGGGAAAAAAGCCACAGTACCGACGTGACGATGACGGGGCTCAGTGATGTGTATTGTTATTGTGACTTGTCTTTTGTATTATTTCTTGTACTCGAGTACGTGTGTTTTAATAATATTTCGAGATGGTTGTATTAATGAACTCGTTTGATCAGTTGAACCAGTTTTGTATTTTGGAACTTTTATGGTACTGTTGTATTAAATTTACATTTCTTCTGATTAGCCTTGTAAATCCTTACTTAAAGGGTTTACGGCGCTGTAATTATTCTGAATATCTCGGGTGTTACAGAATATGGTATCAGAGCTAAGATTCATGGATATCTTGGCAGTCGGGTTTTAGTTGGGTCTGTTTACGTTATTTGATTTACGGGTCATTCGTAACATCACTGTTCAGCCAGCGTCGTCATGTGGACTGTGGTTGTGAGTCTCCTAATCTCTTATACTACCGTCTTACTTAATTTCTGTTTTGTGATTATTGACGGGCTTTATTTTTGAAAAATTTTACCTGGATATTGAGTAATTGCATTTACAATATGTTGAGGGGAGGACATGGATGCGGACGCTGTCGTGGATGCGGACGTGGTAATGTGAGATAGGAGGATTCAGCGACTACCCCAGAATTATCAGCTAGTCGAACCGACTCCCATTCTGGAGGACAACAAGGGTCAGCGAATGACAATGCAAATCCTAACATGCCGGGAGTGATTCAACAGGTGATTGCTCAGATAAACCAGTTTGCTCAGGTAGTTGACCGCATGCAGACGGCAATGGGACAGCATCATAACGAGGATAATCGGGGAGACAGATGGCTTACTGAGGTGGTCAAATTTCACCCGCCAAAATTTGACGGTTCTGCTGAGCCACTTACTTGGGATCATTGGCTGAAGGAGTTAGAGAAGATATTTGCGGGGATTAACTGCCTCGAGGACCGGAAAGTCCCTATTGCCCAGTATTTTCTAACTAGGGAGGCTTTTGACTGGTGGGAAGCTATTCGACCTGAGAATCATAATGCTGACTAGATGGAATTCAAACAAATGATGGAAGCACAATATTGTCCTCGTCCAGTTAGAGAGGCTAAAATCCGAGAGTTTTTCTCACTGCAGAGTTCGGAAGCATCTGTGACATACATAATCAAGACTTTTAATCATCAGTTGACTTCTGTGCGACACTTGGTCAGGACGGAGGCGGAGAAGATTTTTCATTTCGATATGCGGATGAAGCCGGAGATTCAGCAGTACATTTCCGGATTCGAGTGTACTACATTGCGACAATATCTGGACAAGGCGCTGGCCTACGACATGAAAGAGGCATCGGTGGAGAAATCGATGGAGGCAAAGAAGCATAAAGTGTCCGGCAACTTCTCGGAAAACCAGAGTAGTGGGCCCCACAATGGCCAGTCTTCATTTCATTCATCTAGGAAACTTCCACATCCTTCTCGAGGTGGAAAGAAGTTCCGGACAACATCAGCAGTTTCTGACGCATCAAAGAAGTGTTATAATTGTGGTCGAGTAGGGCATATTCGACGCGATTGTCCCGTTCCTTCTGTGACTTGTTTTGAATGTGGTCAAGAAGGGCACCGTGCGAATTTTTGCAGAAATGTGACTAGATCATTTGGTACTCGCACTCCAGCGTCAGTTCCGAAAGAGATAAGTGTGAACCAGACACAGCAGAGTGGGTTTCAGCAGCAGAATGTTGGGAAGAGAGAGACATCCAGTGCTGGGTCTGTTCCTCCACGCCTGTACGAGATGAGGAAATCTGACGATCAGAACACTGCTGTTGCATCAGGTATGATTCAGATCCTTTTGCAACCAGTTAGTGTCTTATTCGATTCAGGAGCTACACATTCTTTCATAACATTGAATTGTGTTAATCGTTTGAAAATCTCGTGTTTATTTGATTGTGAGCCTTATGTTGTGGGTTTGCCGAGGGGAGAGAGAATTGTGGGAACCCTAGAAACTAGAGATTTCCCAGTGTCAATAGGAGGGAGAGATTGGCCATCAAATCTTATTGTAGTCGACATCCATGGTGATGATTTAATTCT
Source organism: Orobanche coerulescens (assembly GCA_033398695.1). Classification (NCBI taxonomy): domain Eukaryota; kingdom Viridiplantae; phylum Streptophyta; class Magnoliopsida; order Lamiales; family Orobanchaceae; genus Orobanche; species Orobanche coerulescens. The sequence continues at coordinate 77,560,787 of CM065818.1, read as the reverse complement.
CGGAGATGATTGGCTCAACCGATATGGAGCTATTTTGAATTACCGAAAGAGAGTCATTTCTATCATTGCCGATGACGGATCTGAACATTTATTTAAAGGATGGAGACCGGGAAGCTCGGGAAAATTGATCAAAGCGATGAAAGTAGTGAAATTACTGAAGCAGGGATGTCACGGATTTTGGTGCTATGCTATGAAGAAAGAAGAAGGAGTAGAGCTCTCATCTATTCCAGTTGTGAACGAATTCTCAGATGTATTTCCTGATGAACTACCTGGGTTACCTACGCAGAGAGAAGTGGAGTTCACTATCGAATTAGAGACTGGAGCCGCTCCTATTTCCAGAGCACCATACCTTATGGCGCCAAGCGAGATGTATGAACTAAAGAAGCAACTGGAGGAATTATTACAGAAGGGTTACATTCAACCTAGCGTTTCTCCTTGGGGAGCGCCCGTTCTCTTTGTCCGGAAGAAAGATGGATCCCTCCGATTATGTATTGATTACAGGGAGCTAAACAAGGTGACAATCAAGAACAAGTATCCTATACCTCGGATCGACGACTTGTTTGATCAACTGCAAGGGGAAAGGGTATTCTCGAAGATTGACTTGCGATCAGGATACCATCAGTTGAGAATTAAGGAATCAGATATACCGAAATCTGCTTTCAGATCCCGGTATGGGCACTATGAATTCGTGGTGATGCCACTCGGACTCACCAATGCTCCTGCGGTATTCATGCAATTGATGAATCGAGTATTCTTAGAATACTTGGATAAATTTTTGGTAGTATTCATCGATGACATCTTGATCTATTCCAAAGACATAGAGGAGCATGCTGAGCATTTGCTTGTTGTTCTGAGCACCTTAAGGAATGAACAACTTTATGCGAAACTTTCTAAATGCGAGTTCTGGCTTAGGGAAGTAACTTTCCTTGGGCATGTGATATCAGCTGACGGAGTTCAAGTGGACCCGAAGAAAGTCGAAGCAATCTTGGAATGGGAACCTCCTAATAACGTGAAAGAAGTCCGAAGCTTCTTAGGACTTGCTGGATATTATCGCCATTTTGTAGAGGGATTATCCAAAATTGCTCGTCCGCTCACTCAGCTGTTACAGAAAACTCAAAAGTTCACGTGGAATGAAAAATGCTAGGCTAGTTTTGATGAACTTAAGGGGAGACTGACGACAGCGCCTATACTCGCGTTACCAGATGGAACTGATGGATTCATGGTATACAGTGATGCTTCAAATCAGGGTCTGGGATGTGTGTTGATGCAAAAGGATAGGGTGATTGCCTATGCCTCTCAGCAGTTGAAATCATACGAAGTTAATTACCCGACTTATGATCTGGAGTTGGCAGCTGTGGTCTTTGCATTGAAAATTTGGCGACATTATTTATACGGCACTCATTGTCAGATCTTTACAGATCATAAGAGCCTCAAGTATATTTTCAGTCACAAGGAATTAAACATGAGACAGAGAAGATGGCTGGAATTGATAAAGGATTACGATTTGGAAATCCTCTATCATCCAGGCAAAGCAAGCATGGTAGCTGATGCACTGAGCCGTAAACCTGTTTCTCTTCGAGTGTTGGAAGCGCTCACATCCCAAACCAGCATTCAACGAGAACTGATCCGTGAAGGTATTGAAGTATGGTCACCAAGAACCCAAGGGCAACTATATGTGATGGAACTAACTTCGTCACTAGTCGAGGAAATCAAATCTAAGTAGTTGAACGATTCTCTGATTCTTCGGTTATGTGACGAAGTAAAAAAAGGAAAGGCCCCGGGATTCGTGATACAAGATGATTGAGTTCTGATATTTCAGAGTCGACTTTGCGTTCTCGATGATGATGTTTTGAGACAGACAATTCTGAAGGAAGCTCACAGTGTGCCCTATTCTATTCACCTGGGCAGCAGCAAGATGTATAAGGATCTAAAACAAAACTTCTGGTGGGGAAATATGAAGAAGGACATAGCAGAATATGTTTCGAAGTGTTTGACTTGTCAGCAGGTTACGATTGAACATCAGCGACCTGCCAGAATGTTGAAGCCACTTCCGATCCCTGAGTGGAAGTGGGAGGATATCTCGATGGATTTCATCACTAGTATACCAAGGACCAAGACGGGAATGAACATGATTTGGGTTGTAGTTGATCGACTAACCAAGTCGGCTCATTTCCTAGGAATTGAAGACACTTGGGGACCCGAGAGATTGGCGCGAGTATTTATTGCAGAGATAGTCAGATTGCATGGGACGCCGAAGACCATTATTTCAGATCGAGATGGTCGCTTCGTGTCGCACTTTTGGAAGGCAGTTCACAGGGCTTTGGGGACCGAGCTGAACTTTAGTATGGCTTATCATCCTCAGACGGACAGTCAGTCTGAAAGGACTATTCACACAGTAGAAGACATGCTTAGAGCTTGTGCCTTAGACTGGTCAACCGACTGGGAGGTTCATTTGCCTTTGATTGAATTCACCTACAATAATAATTGGCATGCTTCCATTAAGATGGCACTGTTTGAAGCATTGTACGGAAGAAGATGTAGATCGCCCCTGTGTTGGGATGATTCTTCTGACTTGATTGGGACGGAACCAGAGTTAATAGTTCAGACTCAAGAGAAGGTAGCTCTAATTTGGGAACGGCAGTTGACTGCCCATAGTCGACCGAAGTCTTATGCAGATGTGCGTCGTCGCCCATTGGAGTTTGAGATTGGGGATCACGTGTTGTTGAAGGTTTCTCCTACCCGGGGAATTTTCCATTTTGGAAGGAAAGGAAAGCTGAGTCCGAGATATATCGGACCATTTGAGACCCTCGAGAGAGTTGGGGATTTGGCATAGAGGTTGGCCTTACTGCCATCGCTGAGTCACATTCATAATGTGTTTCATGTATCCCAGTTACGGAAGTATGTACCAGATCCCAGTCATAACATTGATTTCGACGAGATCGAGATAGCTAATGACAGCACCTTCGAAGAGAGACCAATCAAGATACTTGAGAGTCGGATCAAACAATTGAGTAATAAACCAATATACTTGGTTAAAGTACAATGGTCACGACACGAAGTTGAAGAGGCCACTTGGGAAACGGAGGACAGTGTGAAGGATAGATATCCAGAGTTGTTTTCATCTTAAGTTTCGGGACGAAACTTCTTTTTAGGGAGAGATGATGTAATACCCGAGATTTCTGATGTGTATTTGAACCTCGTGATACTCTATTTATTTCATTTTGATCTGAGTATTTTCCTACGTATTTCATGATCCTATGTTGTTGAGCGTATGATTTCATGCATGTTGTTCATACTTGCATTTTTGTGAACTTGTAGCGCACGCTAATATCTTAGCATTAGCGCGCACTAATTGAGTTAGCTAGCGCACGCTACGTATGGTTGTAGCGCGCGCTACACGTAGTCAACTTGATTAAGACAGGGTGGTAGATGAGATCAACCGTGGATTTTGGTCGGGACATGTCGGGATAAATCTGGAGGGCTTCTGGAAAAGTCGAGTCAACGCTGTTTAGCGCACACTACTTGTATGAGGATAGCGCATGCTAAATATTGAGTACAGTGAGGTCGGTAAGCTTCGTATGGCCGTTAGCGCACGCTATATGAGTGTTAGCGTATGCTAATTAATGTACTTAGCGCACGTAAAGGGATGTTAGCGTACGCTAAGTTTAGAGGCAGAAGCAGTAGACTGCAGGCCCATTAGCGCACGCTATGGATATAGACCAGGGCACGCTAATAACCATTTTCTATATATAGGACAACACCCTTTTTCATTTTTTCAGATTTCTTCACTTCCCAAACTCGATTTCTGAGACATATAGAGTCACTCTCTCCATCCTAAACCTCTCATATCATCATCCTAGCACGAGTTTGAAGATTTTAAATCATTGGAGATTGGTTTTCAAGCTCTCGGTGTTGGTTTTCTTAAAGCTCCTCCTTGTTCTTCACTATTTCGAGGTAGGTGACTCTTCACCAACTGGAGTAGTATTCTTAAGGATGTTTTGAACATCTTTGAGATTATCTAGTCAGTTAAGTCGAACATCATGTTGTTAAAAGGATATTTTCGATGTTTCGTTACTTCTTCATCGTATAGAACATTGAACCTTGTCGTGTTTGAACTCCAGCACAATCATGAAGCTACAAAACCGATTATGGCTAGTTTATGGAGATTATCAAGTTCTTATGTATTACATAATGGAGTTATACGTATTGGGACATTAAATGGATTGAACTTAGAATATTTTCTTGAAGAAGAAAGATGATTAGCAAGTGAACCTAGTAATCAAGTTCTTGCGGTGTTCTACGGGGTAATTTCGATGTATTGATCAGTTTGGATAAACGAAGAACATGATTAGAATCATTGTAAAAAGAATTATCATGTGATGTATTGAAGAATCCGACCGTAGGATACATTGATCTTAGGTAGGATACTACGTGTTTTTGTCGGGTTAGTATCCTAATGTTGATTCAAATCTAAATTGATATAGGGCAGCATAGTAAGCTCATATGTTCGAGTATATCAAGCTCTTTTTGATGTTCTTGATGATTAAACCGATTATCCGGAACCGTTAGTTATACCGGTGTTATTATTCATTGAAGGTTCGGGTTTTGGTGGATTGATCGAGTGAGAGTTCTTCGAGCTGGTTTAAGATTTCTTCTTCGTAGTAACAACCCTTATCGCCATTCTATGGCAAATATCATAAATTGTTAATGTTGGTATTTGAGCATGCATGTGATTTATTCATGTTGTTGATCATGGTATTTATTTCGTTGAGTTGTATGATATTCGTATCGAGTGTTTGTATGTTCATGCTGATGGACATAGCGATTTTGCATATATGTATGCATGAGTTATGTTTATGTATGTTGTGCGATCTATGGTGACGGCGCTGGATCGGATGTCCACCTCGTGTTAGTCCGACGGGATCATCTTGGGATCTATGCTGAGGGCGCTGGATCATTGGACGCGTTTTTCCACCTCGTATTGGTCTGACGGGATCATCTTGGGATCTATGCTGAGGGCGCTGGATCATTGGAATACCCATATTGTGTTAATAGAATCTTGTGGATTCGCATTGTTGGATTCCGGTAGCGGAAGTACGTATTGTGTATTTTGTTATGCATTGTTGTTCCATATTCGATTTGTTTAATATGATACTTGTACTAGAATCGTTTTGCTAACCCCTTCGGGGGTGGACATTTATTTTTTATGTTCAGGTAGCCGAGGAGCGGGAAAACAGCCACAGTACCGACGTGACGACGAAGGGGCTCAGTGATGTGTATTGTTATTGTGACTTGTCTTTTGGATTATTTCCAGTACTCGAGTACGTGTGTTTTAATAATATTTCGAGATGATTGTATTATGAACTCGTTTGCTCAGTTGAACCGGTTTTGTATTTTGGAACTTTTATGGTACTGTTGTATTAAATTTACATTTCTTCTTATTAGCCTTGTAAATCCTTACTTAAAGGGTTTACGGCGCTGTAATTATTCTGAATATCTCGGGGTGTTACAAAAGTAGGTATTGTCATTATAAATTCGTGGTAATTCCTTTTAGATTGACCAACACACCTGCTGCATTTATGGATTTAATACACCGCGTATTCCAACTATATCTGGATCAATTCGTAGTGATATTTATTGACAACATACTCGTATATTCCAAGTCGGATCAGGAATACAAAACTCACATGAGATTGGTGCTGAAACGCTAAGGAGTCTTAAGTTGTACGCCAATTTCAGTAAGTGTGAATTCTGGTTAAGAGAAGTAGCATTTTGGGGACACGTAATATCTGGAGATGGAGTCACAGTAGATCCATCAAAGGTGGAGACAATTTTGGACTAGAAGAGGCCAGAAATAGTCACGAAGATACGGACCTTTCTTGGACTTGCGGGTTACTACCGCAAATTCATTAAAGATTTTTCCAAAATCGCAATACCACTCACAAGACTGACGCAGGAGCACGTCAAATTTGAGTGGAACGATAAGTGTGAGTTGAGTTTCCAGGAACTCAAATGAAAACTCACCACCGCACCTGTACTAACACTTCTCGAAGGGAGCGAAGGATTTGTGTTATATAGTGATGCATCGAAAGGAGGATTAGGAGCTGTACTGATTCAAAACGGTAAAGTAATATCTTACGCATCACGATATATTAAAATCCACGAGATGAATTACCCGACTCATGATCTTGAACAAGTCGCGATAGTATTTGCCTTGAAGAAATTAAGACACTACCTGTATGGAGCTACATTAAACATCTTCACTGACCACAAGAGCCTCAAATATCTGTTCTCTCAGAAGGAAATATTGAATCTAAGGCAGATACGGCGGATAGAACTTCTTGAAGATTATAACTTCACTATCCAACACCATCCGGGGAAGGCCAATGTTGTAGCTGACGCTTTGAGTAGGAAAGTAAGTGTGGATAGACTTATGATAAGGGAATGGAATGCCCTGGGAGAACTAAGCCAATGAAATCCAAGGCAGACTAAGACACACACATTTTATGTGTTAACTTGAACACGAAGCCGGACTTACTTAAGCAAAATCCAAGAAGCATAGACATAAGACGGAAAATTGTGTAAACTTAAGGAATGGGTCGCACAAGGCGAGAAATCTGAGTTTAGCATTTCGGAAGATGGAACACTAAAATTCAAACACCGAATATGTGTTCCGGACAATGACGAACTCAAGAAGAAAATTTTAGCAGAGGCTCACTGCTCTCGATATACAATTCATCCAGGCAGTAACAAGATGTATAAGGATATGAAGAAACACTATTGGTGGGTGAAAATGAAGAACCAGGTAGCAGAATTCATAACAAGGTGTTTAACCTGTCAAAGAGTGAGGCTGCAGACCACATACCATCAGGATTGCTACAACCACTCAAGATCCCCGAATGGAAATGGGAACTAATTATAATGGACTTCGTTATGGATCTATCAACAACAAGTGGAGGATATAACACAATCTGGGTAGTTGTGGATAGACTTACAAAGTCAGCTCACTTCTTACCCGTAAGAAAGAATGATAGTCTGCATAAGCTAGCAAGGATGTATATCTGGGAAATCGTTAGACTGCATGGAGTACCTGCAGATATCGTGTCATATAGTGGCCCCAGATTTGTCTCCATATTTTCGAAGAGCCTTCATCAAGAACTTGAGACGACATTGAGTTTCAGCACTGCAGCTCACCCTCAGATGGACGGACAATCCGAGAGAATGACACAAGTCCTTGAGGATATGTTACGGGCATGTGCACTGGATTTTCAGAAGAGTTGGAGTCACAACCTACCGTAAGCTGAGTTTGCTTACAACAACAGCTATCAGGCAACTATCGGGGTGGCTCCATATGAAGCATTATACGGGATAAAGTGTCGATCACCAATACATTGGGAGATTGATGACCGATGGACACCAAGGAGTAAGCAGGACCAAAACCCGATACCAAAAGTTGATCTAGTAGAAGATGCCATGGATAAAGTTCGGATCATTAAAGAACGGATTGGCACCGCTCAGAGCCGACAGAAAAGTTATGTATATCGGAGAAGGAAGGATTTGGAATTCAACACATGAGACAATGTATTCCTTCATTTATACCACGTAAGGGATTAATCAACTCGAAGAAAGGAGGGAAGCTTAGCCCCAGATATGTCGGACCTTTCAAGATCGTAGAAAGGATTGAAAAATTGGCATACCGCCTCGAGCCACAAACCGATCTTTCCAGAATACACGATGTATTTCATATCTCGATATTGAAGAAATATCATCCGGATCCTGAGCATATCATCACATATGAAGTACCACCGATCAAAGAGGATTTAACTTATGTTGAGAAGCCGATGAGGATCGTGGATCAGAAAGTACGCGAACTAAGAGACAAGATGATACTGTTGGTTAAAGTTGTATGGCAGAACCACGACCAAGAATAAGATGTCAGGTGGGAAGCAGAGGATGAGATGAAGAAGACTTTTCGAGAACTATTCAGATAGGAATTTGGGGACCAAATTCTCCCAAGGTGGGGAGGATGTGAGAACCCATTATTTTGTATGTAGATTATATTATTAATTTTTAATAAATAAAATAAAGTTTACAATATTTTATTATCGAATAAAATTAGTTCTTACCTTATGCATAGTCACATTAGCTAAATAAATTCTATAAGTTCAACAACCTAATTATTTTATTACTTCAATTTAGTAAATAAAAATAATGATAATATCCTATAAGTCTAATTAACTTCATTATTTAATAAATTCTAATTTATAAATAAATGGGCTATTTAATTTAATAGTCCAACTTGATTAGTGGGTTAATTATTAAAATTTAAACTTAGAGGCATTATGGGCTTATGACCATCTAAGTAAAGAACCACCTATCACCTAAACCACTACACCAAGCCCAAAGAAACATATAACCCAACCCATTATCTAGTACCACTTTTATTGATTAAATTATATACAACAACAACGAATATGCAAAAAAATATATATAATAATATATTTAAAAATCAGCCAAAATAAATGAATGGTGATGTAGGTGTCAAATTTGATGTGTCTTCATACAAGTGAAGAAGGAGACACTTGTGATACATCAAAGTCTTGTGCTGTGATTCACCATGTATCCTTTGACTATCCCATGCATTATAAATACTTCTACCTTGTAAACTCCTCCCCAATTCACCATACAAAAAAAATCTGGAGTTAAGATATATATATATATATATATATATATATATATATATATGAGAGAGAGAGAGAGAGAGAGAGAGAGAGGGCTGAAGTGAGGAGGGAAGAAGAAGGAAAAAAAAAGGGAAGAAAGATGAAGAAGAAGAAGAAGGGGAAGAAGAAAGAAGAAGAAAAGAAAGGTAGTGAGTCAACCTTAGAACTTGGTGTATTTCTTTTTTTTTTCTATCATTCTAAACTTAGAAATAAACTAATCATCCTTGAACTCTTCATTTGATCAATTACATATATTCAAGGAGGGACAGTCATCTTGTCTAAGCCATCATCTTTAACATCTCTTTGAAGAATTCAAAAGTGAGTAAAATTATTTTCTTTCTTATCTCTTATTCAAAATTAATACAAGTTAAATATATATGGTGCATGCAAGTATTATAACTTTAGTTATCTATACTTGATTAAAAATGACATTCATTTCCATGCATGTAATGATCTTGGTATTTGTTGAATTTTAGTTTCTCATATTTTGATTATATGTGCAAATTAATTCATTGATGGAAATTTTGATTGAATATGGAAAATCTGACCTTTGGGGATTAAAATCCCAAAAATATATGAGTTTATACTGGAATATGGTAAGAGGATAATTAGTCACCGAAAGATTTAATAATTCGAACCTAGATTCGAAGGATAACTAAAATAATTTAATTAAGATGAATTTTGGGGTAAAATTGTTAAAGGTCATAATTCTAGTCTTATAGCTTGAAAGTATGTCTTAATATATGAAAAATAAGTTATCTATAAAATTTCACCTAAATCGAAATTTATTAAAATAGAAAGTTGGGGCAAAAATATAAATTTCAAGAATTCGGGGCAAAAAATGTAATTTATACTGTTTCCAAAATAAAATTTCCCGAAAAGATAAACTTGATGGACTCGTAATAACATAAAGAGCTGACCTCAAGAATTTGAGGTCAATCCGACAAGAAATAAAAAAGATATGACAAGAATACTAAAATACCGATTAAGGCAAAATGAAGGGGAGAAATTATAATTTCTAAGAGAATAGAAATTAAAACTGAACATAATCTAAAAGTACAAGTCAAAATCGCAACTAGATTCAGAATTTTTGGAGTTTAAATGAATCCAAACGAATTAATCAAAATTATAAGACAAAACTAAATAATAATAATAATAATAATAATAATAGTACTTTAATTTCGGAAGGACGGAATTATAATTTATGGAAGGAAAAACCTCCATGCAAATTCTTATCTTAAGGCATTATATTATAAAGGACTTTTTGCCTTAAAGTTCATAATTTTCGGACGTACAATCAAACTGTTCACACTTAATCAAATTTATAATATTTTAGTAAAAATAATGATAATACTTAAAAGACGGAAGGGCAGAATTATAATTTCCGAAAGGTAAAACTTTCATGCAACTTCTGACCTTCAATCCTCATATCATAACGGACTTTTCGCAATAAAGTTTGAAATTTTCGGACGTATAATCAATCCGTACCGAATTATCCAAATTCATACAATTATAGTAAAAATAATAATGATAATATTTAAAAGACGGAAGGGCAGAATTGTAATTTCAGAAAGGTAAAACTTTCATGCAACTTCTGACCTTCAATTCTCACATCATAACGGACTTCTCACAATAAAGTACATAATTTTCGGATGTATAAATATTCTGTACCGAACTATTCAAGTTTATGAGTTTATTATAGGATTATGCTAAGACTCGCACAATAGCAATCTAATCATCAACCGGCTGAATTAATTCCTCTAGTTTACCCAAGTCCATTTACTATCAAATAATCATATTGATATCTTATAATATGCATAATCGTCGTTAATCACGATAATAATTGTTATTCAATAGAAATCGGGAGTAAGTGCTGTGCATAGCTAAGTGCTATGATCTTCAGGCGGGAGCCACCGCTAGAGTCCGTACGTGTAATATCCAGAATTTCTACTACTATTGTTTAATATTATTTTATCCGAGTTATATTGTACAACGTGGAATCTGTACAGTATGGATAAAATAAATTAAGGTCTGAGATGTCAGTATTGGTATAATTGCCGTATTTGGTAGACAATTGTATTTGAGGATATAATGTGTTGAGTATACGTATTCAGTATGCTATATGTTTGTATCTAGTATGTTGAGACGTTGGACATGGATAGCTGAAAATGGCTAAGTACAGCCACATCAGCGCACGCTACGATGTATACTTAGCGTACGCTAATGCACAAGGATTACGTACGTAAAGAAGGACAGTTAACGTACATAAGGTGTACAGATATTACGTACGTTAAGCGGACATGTTAACGTACGTAAAGTTCATAGCGGACAAATCAGGCTATGGGGGACAGGTGGGTGATAAGTGGTAATTTTACCACTTATTTCTAGGATTTTATACTAGGTTTTTATCTCGTTTCGTGATTAATGTGCTCGTATTTGGCTTATTTATGATTAGTCGAGCCGTATTACGCGTTTGGGTTGGTTTTAGTGTGTTTGCAGGTTTTTAGAGCCAAAAGGACCCAAAACGAGACAAAGGACCGAGAGTCGAGTCAAACGGACGAAGAAACGGATTTTTGCGGAAAACAGAAGAACCTATCGGCCAGCCTATAGGCCGATAGGGGCGTCCGAAAGGAATTCCTGCCTATCGAGTGAAGAGATCGACGAAGCAACTATCGGCGAGCCTATCGGCCGATAGGCCAGCCCGATAGGCTGCCCAGCGGACTCTCGAATTTTGACGGAATTAGACTCTTTTGGACAGATTTTATTTCCTAGATTAGGGTTAATCGGGATTGTAACCCCCTTAGGCTATATAAACCTCATTCTAGACCTAGTTTGAGGATCTTTTATCTATCTTTTCAGCAGCCCTTTTTCATCTTTTATTATCTAGAGCAGATTTTTACACTTTTTAGCAAGATTAATTTCTTTGATGCAAGAACTTTTTGGAGGAGAATTATTATTGTTTTTGGGAGATTGAAGACTCGGAGTTCATCCATAAGGGTTGTAATCTCTCTTTTCATATTAATAATATGCATTCTTCATCAATTTCTTGTTTGATTTCAATTATGTCTGGCTAATTCATTGATTGATTCTAGGGTTAGTAATTTTAATTGATGTTCACATGATGTTCTTTTGATTACCTTTTGACCTTTCATCCTAGGCTCGTGTTCAAGTTGTGTTAAATCTCATGTTAGATTAAAGGGCCCTTAATCGATGCATGTTAGCTAATTGATTTTGTCCTAAGGAGTAATTGATTAGTGGAAATACTTGATGCACAATATGATTTTATCTTGAGACCTAGCGGAGAAAGATAAATCATAGATAAATAAGTTGGTGCTTTTAAGTGATTTGAATTCTTTGAGCCCAAGCGGGAAAAGGGTTTTAATTAACTATCTTTCTAGGTTGCCTTGACAGAATTCTAGATCGACTGAGTGATTATTTCTAGGATTGAATTAAATTTTGGGGAGAAGAAATCAAGTGAATGGATTGTGTGAACTCAATTAGATGATACTACCCTAGGATCAATTACCTTTCGACTTGTGATTTTATCTTGTTAATTTGCTTTATTTGCTTAATTTAGATATTTCATCTTTTATTTATATTTTTATTTTTTCGATTTTTAAATTTAGATAATTAGAAGCAAACAAATTTTCGGATTCCTAAATAGCAGTCGAATTTTGAGTAGAGTTACTTCTTTTATTTTCGACACATCAATTCCCTTGGGTTCGACACCTTGGAAATACTCCGAGGTTTTACAAATTTTAAAATTGATCGGATTTGAAAACCATACTACGCGAATCCCAATGATCAATTTTTGGCGCCGTTGCTTGGAATTGATAGAAAATTTAAGGGAATAATTCGAAAAAGAAGAGATTGTTACTTTAGGTAGTTTACTTTTATTATTAATATTCGATCTCGTTTCCTCACATCTTGTTTTCTTTTCCTTGTAGGCGGTGCATGATCACAAGATCCCAAGGAAAGAACTTATTTCCTTTGGACCCGGAAATCGAGAAGTCTTTGAGGAGGAAGAAGCAAGAAGCGAGAACCGAGATTCTTTCTATACCTTTCGTTGATACCATGGCCGGCATTGTTGACCAACCACGAGAACTCGCTCGTCCCGAGAAGATCCCTTTGAATGCCCGCTTTCGACCTAAGCTGGACGATTATCAAGAAGGAGGTTGGGGAAAGATTGATGCCAACAACTTCGAGCTTAAGCCGTTCCTCATTGCTACAGTGAAGTCTCAAACATACGGAGGGGGAGTGAATGAAGATCCAAACGCTCATCTTGAGTCGTTTTTGGACATATGTGCCACCATCAAGCAAAACGGAGTGCCTCCAGATGTCATTAAGCTCCGCCTATTCCGGTTCTCCTTAGAAGACGATGCGCTAGATTGGTACAAGAGCCTAGATCGGAAGGAAATTGGTACTTGGAGAGAGATGACCCGGTTGTTCTTAGCACAGTTCTATCCTCCCTCGAAGGTGCAAAAACAAATCAACGATATCTTGCAATTCGAGCAATATGAGGATGAATATTTATACGAGGCATGGATCCGATTCAAGAAGCTACTTCGCAAATGCCCACAGCATGGAATTGACAAAGAGGAGATCTATATTCGGTTTTATCGGGGTTTGACGAGGAAGGCTAGAAGAGAGTTGGACTACTCATCGAAAGGGGGATTTCTGGCTAACGATTATGAAGAGGCCAAGAATCTCATTGAGCTAGCGGTCAACAATGATTACGAGGAGGTGACCGATAGGAAGATGACGAGAAGAAAGGTTCCATCCGGTGACGAGGACGCCTACGGTGATTTAGAGGCAAAATTTGAAAAACAACAAAAAGAGCTCGAGATGCTAAGAAAGAATACTTTGGGAGTCAATTCAGTTTTTGAAGAGTTAAACGAGCCGATTGCAGTTAAGGAGGATGTGAACTACATGCAAAAAGGAAACATCCGGCAAGGGAGAAAATGGGAGAACTCTTATCCAAACAATCGAAACCACCCTAATTTCTCCTATGCCAATCCGAACAATGCTCTCCACCACCAAGGATTTAACGTGAAAAATGGGGTTATTCAAGAGCCGATTGCTAAGACACCTATGGAAGAGATGTTGGAACGGTTGGAGGCGAGTCAAAAAGAGTTTATTTATAAAGTAGACAAGAGGTTCGGGGCTCTCGAGCATAGTGTGACATCTATTGGAAACTCGGTGATAGCCTTGACAAAGCGGATGTCGATGGTGGAGACCCAAATGAGTCAAATGGCGAACGCCTGCCGGATTTCATAAGCCGGGCCATTTTCCGAGCGGACTGAGACCAACCCGAAGACTCAACAATGCAACGCAATCGAGCTTCGGAGTGGGACAAAGTACAGTAATCATGGGGCTGGAGTTAAGGAATCTGGAAACGAGGAGGTATTAGAAACGGGAGCAGAAAACGAGAAAGAAGATGGAATACAGCAGAACCTATCGGCCAGCCTATCGGCCGATAGGCCCAACCGATACCCGCATGAATGCCGGCAGGGGATCCTATCGACCCCCCTATCGGCCGAAAGGTCCCTGGAGGTTCGAAAGTGAATGATTTTGAGGTAAAAGCTCCATTTCCACAGTGATTGGCCAAGTCGAGACATGATGAAAAGCTTCAACGATTCATCGACATGTTTCAGAAGGTGAATATCAACATTCCACTTCTAGACGCTTTGAGAGACATGCCGGGGTACGTGAAATTCTTGAAAGACGCTGTGGCAAGCAAGAGGAAGTTGGGGAAATTTGAAACAATAAATTTGACAGAGGAGTGTAGCGCTATCATTCAAAACAAGCTCCCGCTCAAGCAGAAGGATCCGGGACGTTTTACTTTGACATGCATCATTGGCGACCAAACGTTCCGTAATGTGTTGTGTGATCATGGGGCAAGCATAAATCTTATGCCTCTATCCATCTTTAAGAGGTTGAAGATTGGGGAGATGAAGCCGACTACCATTTCTCTACTCATGGCGGACCGGTCGATCTCTTATCCGAGGGGAGTTGTGGAGAATGTGTTAGTTAGAGTCCAACACTTAGTCTTCCCGGCCGATTTCGTAGTTCTTGATATGCCCGAGGACGAGAATCAACCACTGATCTTTGGGAGACCGTTTCTAGCGACGGGGAGAGCACTTATCGACGTTCAAGAGGGTGATCTTACCTTCCGGGTTAATGACCAAAATCTGAAAATTTCCATCTATGACTCGATGAAGAAGCCCGAGGATGCGCCCGAGGAATGTTATGCAATAGAGTCTATTATGCCGCCCCCGACCGACTTGTTGGAGCATTGCATTTCACAATCCATTTACTCACATTCTGAGGTTGAAGAAATTTACGAGGAATTGCCAGAGTATGTTCGAATGTTGGAGGCGAACGAGTCTCGATCTAATGAGAGAGATGTATGCTATCTTGATGTCAACAAACCCGTTCAAGGGGGAGTTGTCGCTGAGGACCGAGCGATCGAGGTGCCGAAGTCAGAACTTAAGCCTTTGCCGGATCACTTACAATATTGCTTCTTGGGCGAGAACGAGTCCTATCCCGTGATAGTTTCTTCTTCTCTCGGACCTACTAACTTGGAGAAGCTATTACGGGTGCTGCGAAAACACAAAGGGGCGATTGGATGGACGATCTCGGACATTAAGGGAATAAGCCCTTCTATTTGTATGCACAGGATTTTGCTAGAAGACGATCATAAGCCGAGGGTGCAGCCGCAACGAAGATTAAATCCGGCAATGCAAGAGGTTGTGAGAAAAGAGGTGCTCAAATTGTTAGATGCCGGGATGATATATGCGATTTCCGATAGTGAGTGGGTGAGTCCTACTCAAGTCGTCTCTAAGAAAGGGGGTATGACCGTGATCAAGGACGAGAAAGATGAATTAATCGCGACAAGGCTAGTCACGGGATGGAGAGTTTGTATCGACTACCGGCTACTTAATGCGGCGACGAGGAAGGATCATTTTCCACTTCCATTTATTGATCAAATGCTAGATCGTTTGGCCGGATACGAGTATTATTGCTTTTTGGACGGGTATTCGGGGTACAATCAAATTGCTATCGCTCCGGAAGACCAGCACAAGACCACTTTCACGTGCCCTTATGGGGTATTCGCTTACCGGAGGATGCCGTTTGGCTTGTGCAACGCACCCGCAACTTTTCAAAGGTGCATGATGGCCATCTTTCACGGATTAGTCGAGAACATAATGGAGGTCTTTATGGATGATTTTTCAGTTTTTGGTTCATCTTTCGACCATTGCTTGAAAAATTTATCTTTGGTACTTGCCCGGTGTGAGGAGACGAACCTTGTTCTAAATTGGGAGAAATGTCACTTCATGGTGCAAGAGGGAGTAGTCTTTGGGGCATAAAGTATCTTCGGAAGGATTGGAGGTTGATCGAGCGAAGGTGGTTGCTATCGAGAAATTACCGCCTCCAACCAATGTTAAATCGATCTGAAGCTTCCTAGGCCATGCGGGGTTCTATAGACGGTTCATTAAGGATTTCTCAAAAATCACGAAGCCGTTATGTTCCTTGCTCGAGAAAGACACAAAATTTGAGTTTGATAATGATTGCTTGAGGGCGTTTGAGACATTGAAACAAGCCTTAATTTCGACGCCGGTCTTGATCACTCCGGATTGGGGTGCACCATTCGAGTTGATGTGCGGCGAGCGATTGGGCCGTTAGGGCCGTTTTGGGTCGAAAGCGGGATAAGCTTTTCCGGTAATTTATTATGCGAGTAAGACGATGGATTCAGCCCAAATGAACTACACCACGACGGAAAAAGAGTTGCTCGCTGTGGTCTATGCATTCGACAAATTCCGACCTTACCTAGTGGGCACTCACACTATTGTTCATACCGATCATGCAGCGATTCGCTATCTATTTGCCAAGAAGGATTCGAAGCCGAGATTAGTGAGATGGATACTTCTTCTACAAGAGTTCGACATGGAGATCCGGGATAGGAAGGGGTGCGAGAATGTTGTTGCTGATCACCTTTCCCGTCTCGAGAAGCCGGTTGAGGGAGAAGATTCGAGGATCGAAATAAAGGAGAACTTTCCAGACGAGCATATCCTAGCCTTGGCCGACGTTACACCATGGTACGCGGACTATGTTAATTTCCTTGCTATCAAGCATGTTCCAACGGGTCTTTCTTCTCATCAAAGAAAGAAATTCTTCCATGACGTTAAATTCTACTATTGGGAAGACCCTATTCTTTATCGGAGGTGCGCAGACGGGATTATTCGCATGTGTGTTCGACAAAGCGAATGGCAAAGGATAATTGAAGAATGCCATAGTGCACCGAGTGGGGGTCATTTTGCAGCGAATCGAACGGCCATGAAGGTGTACCAATGTGGCTTCTATTGGCTTTCTATTCATAAAGATTGCCAAGCTTTTGTGAAACATTGCGATAGATGCCAACGATTGGGGAACATAGCAAAAAGAGACGAGATGCCGCAGCACACTATTATGGAAGTAGAGTTGTTTGACGTATGGGGCATCGATTTTATGGGTCCGTTTGCAAAATCACGAGGCTATTCGTATATTCTACTTGCGGTAGACTACGTGTCGAGATGGGTTGAGGCGATGCCGACGATTACGAACGATTCGAAAGTGGTGATTAAATTTCTTAATAAGAACATCTTGACTCGTTTCGGGACTCCACGAGCATTGTTGAGTGATGGGGGGAGCCACTTTAATAATAGGTGGTTAGGAACCCTTCTTGCAAAATATGGAGTTAAACATAAGATTACGTCCGCCTATCATCCGCAAGCTAATGGACAAGCCGAGCTCGCCAATCGGGAGATCAAACAAATTTTAGAGAAGACGGTCACGAACAAGAAGGATCAAGCTAAATATCTAGATGATGCACTTTGGGCTTATCGGACAGCGTATAAGACTCCAATTGGAATGTTTCCATACCAGCTCGTCTTTGGGAAATCCTGTCATTTACCGGTAGAGCTGGAAGTTAAAGCGTATTGGGCCACTAGACGGATTAATTTCGAATTTCTTGAGGCTAGTGGATCGAGAAGAGAGAAGCTGCTGGAAATCGATGAATGGAGAAACGAGGCTTTCGAAAATGCAAGGATTTACAAGGAAAGAGCGAAAAAGTTTCACGATGATCGCATTCTAAGAAGGACTTCGTCCGGAGACGAAGTGCTCGTTTTTAATTCACGGCTTCGTCTATTTCCGGGGAAGTTGATGTCAAAGTGGACTGGTCCATACACCGTCTTTCAAGTAAATCAAAATGGATCATGTGTCGTGATGACAGAAGATGGGAACAAGTTCATTGTGAATGGACATCGGTTGAAGCACTATTTCAAGCCCTTGCACCACGAAGAGAAGTATGTTACTTACCTCGAAGACCCGGAATGAATGAGGTATCGTCTAGCTAAAGACGTTAAACGTAGCACTTGTTGGGAGGTAATCCAACGTATGTATATTAGTTCGTTTTATTCATTTATTTTCGATTTTTCGTTTGCGTGATTTTTGTAGTTTCTAATTTCGTAGTAGCTTTGTTAGTTTTTGTTAAGTTCTAATCCATGCACGCCGAGTTTTAAATACTTGCAGGTCTTTAATCGCCAATATCCTAGCAAAAACGGGACCGATTATGCGAAAGAGAAAAAGCTGGAAATTTTTTTTGAGACAGAAGATCCTATCGGGCGAGCATATCGGCCGATAGGCCCGGCCGATAGGCTGAGGAAAATTAGAAAAATTTTTATGTTACAAGCAGTGGTCGACAGGAATTCCACATCGACCGATATCCCGCCCGATATGAGCATGGTAAGAGATAGAAGTTCCTATCGGCCCAGCCTATCGGCCGAAAGGCCTGGCCGATAGGACATACCCGGCCCAGTATACACTACGAGCTCGCCGACAAACCCGCCATTTCAGCCACAGTGATCAGGTACTCCATTAACAAAGCCACTCCTTTCTCTTTTCAAACTTATTCCTCCTTTGGGATGCGAAATAAGTTTGGGGGGGGAAGAAGTGCGGCTTTGTTAATTTCTTTACGTGTGAGTACCTTGTTTGCTTTGTATCTTTATATGCTTGTGTTGGTGCCCGTTGTTTTTATTTGTGCTTATCATATTGGTGTTGCGTGGTTTTGGCTTTTTGTTGCTTAGTTTTTTTTTTAGATTTTTATGTTCATTTTCGTTTGGTGTGTTTGCTAGTTTCTATTTTTTTTCGTTAGGTCGTAGTAGTTTTTTTTTTTTTTTTTTTTAGATTTCGTGTTTGCTTTTATTTGCTTTTCGTTGTTTGTTTTTAGATAGCCTTGCTTGTCTTTAGTTTTTCCTTATTAGTGAATTTTTCGTGCTTCTAATTGTGTGATACCGATGTTACGACACTGTTTTTCTCTCTGAAGAAACGGTCGAGTTTTAGTCGAGTTGTAGTCAGTTATTTCTGTTTTGCATAGTATTCATTTAGGTCCAAAATATTTCGTGATTGTAGAGGTCTTGGCAGATAAGAGACGATACATACTTGTTTTAAAATCACCGTCAATACGTTTGGTTACATCTTCCGGATAGTGAGTCGTACTGTTTCGTCAGTCGTGTTGGCACTTAGATAGAGTTTAGAGTCGGTCAGTTTTTCCCAAAAATTGAGATAATGTTGTTCTATGAAGGGAAGTCTAGTAACCGGGGGCATTCGCGTGACCCGTTGTTTACCCTCGCGTAAAACGACGACTCTGATTAGACTAGTGATTTAGATATTTCACATGTGCCAATGATAGGGAACTTAGTAACCGGGGGTATTCGCGTGACCCGCTGTTTACTCTCGCGTAAAACGGCGACCTTGATTCGTACATGCGGAAATTATATATTCGAGTTGTTTCTCCGCTGTAGACGGGAACTTAGTAACTAGAAGCATCCATGTGCCCCATGAGTGTCTTTTACGTCAAACGGTTTCCTAATACATGAGAATGGAAGTTCCACCCTAGGATTACCCCGATGAAACATCCCGAGATCCTAACCTAGTGGTCAACTCGAATCAAATTCTTGAACATATATATAAGGGACTACTGACCGAGGTTTATTTGTTATGAAACTCGTGAAAATTGTGCCACTAGACTGTGTAACGGGACGAACTAGCTTGTTTATTTTAGCCTTTCATATTGACGGTCGATTTGACTCACGTTTTGTTAATCTTTGAGCTGGATTTTCTTCATGAACGAATGATTAGGACTGAACTTGACTACTTTGCGGAATCATTATTCTGAGTGCAGCTCGCTTTTACGACACTCGGATTATTTAGAGAGAATTACAGGATAGTATTGATTAAGTTGAACACTATGAGTTGCACGATGATTCACGACTTTCTTTTTCTTTTCTTTTTCTTTTCTTTTTGTTGTTCGGGACGAACAAGGCTTAAGTTTGGGGGGGTTTGATAAGTGGTAATTTTACCACTTATTTCTAGGATTTTATACTAGGTTTTTATCTCGTTTCGTGATTAATGTGCTCGTATTTGGCTTATTTATGATTAGTCGAGCCGTATTACGCGTTTGGGTTGGTTTTAGGGTGTTTGCAGGTTTTTAGAGCCAAAAGGACCCAAAACGAGACAAAGGACCGAGAGTCGAGTCAAACGGACGAAGAAACGGATTTTTGCGGAAAATGTAAGAACCTATCGGCCACTTATCGGCCGATAGGGGCGTCCGAAAGGAATTCCTTCCTATCGAGTGAAGAGATCGACGAAGCAACTATCGGCCACTTATCGGCCGATAGGCCACCCGATAGTCGCCAATGACTCTCGAATTTTGACGGAATTAGACTCTTTTCGATGATTTTATTTCCTAGATTAGGGTTAATCGGGATTGTAACCCCCTTAGGCTATATAAACCTCATTCTAGACCTAGTTTGAGGATCTTTTATCTATCTTTTCAGCAACCCTTTTTCATCTTTTATTATCTAGAGCAGATTTTTACACTTTTTAGCAAGATTAATTTCTTTGATGCAAGAACTTTTTGGAGGAGAATTATTATTGTTTTTGGGAGATTGAAGACTCGGAGTTCATCCATAAGGGTTGTAATCGCTCTTTTCATATTAATAATATGCATTCTTCATCAATTTCTTGTTTGATTTCAATTATGTCTGGCTAATTCATTGATTGATTCTAGGGTTAGTAATTTTAATTGATGTTCACATGATGTTCTTTTGATTACCTTTTGACCTTTCATCCTAGGCTCGTGTTCAAGTTGTGTTAAATCTCATGTTAGATTAAAGGGCCCTTAATCGATGCATGTTAGCTAATTGATTTTGTCCTAAGGAGTAATTGATTACTGGAAATACTTGATGCACAATATGATTTTATCTTGAGACCTAGCGGAGAAAGATAAATCATAGATAAATAAGTTGGTGCTTTTTAAGTGATTTTAATTCTTTGAGCCCTGGCGGGGAAAAGGGTTTTAATTAACTATCTTTCTAGGTTGCCTTGATCGGAATTCTAGATCGACTGAGTGATTATTTCTAGGATTGAATTAAATTTTGGGGAGAAGGAATCAAGTGAATGGATTGTGTGAACTCAATTAGATGATACTACCCTAGGATCAATTACCTTTCGACTTGTGATTTTATCTTGTTAATTTGCTTTATTTGCTTAATTTAGATATTTCATCTTTTATTTATATTTTTATTTTTTTCGATTTTTAAATTTAGATAATTAGAAGCAAACAAATTTTCGGATTCCTAAATAGCAGTCGAATTTTGAGTAGAGTTACTTCTTTTATTTTCGACACATCAATTCCCTTGGGTTCGACACCTTGGAAATACTCCGAGGTTTTACAAATTTTAAAATTGATCGGATTTGAAAACCATACTACGCGAATCCCAGCGATCAGTGGGTCCCGTGGTCGGCAGCTTTCGGCAAAGAACGTGCATGGGCGAGTCAACTCTTGGTCAACGTACGCTACGAGTAGCGCATTACGTACGTTAAGTGGGCATTTACTGTAGCAAGTCAACGTACATATTACGTACGCTATGAAGGAAGTATTACGTACGTAAGCGAGTGAACGAAACAAGTCAGTGAGTTCTGGGATGATGTTACGTGCGCTATGTTTGACCTGTAACCTATGCTATGGAGCATTACGTACGTTAATGTTGAGTGATAACACACGTAATGAGCGATGCAGTTTATAAAATGAAGTTCGTTCTTTCATTTCTTCACAAGAGAAAAACCATTTCTTCCACCAAACTTCGTCCCATTGAGTGTGTTAGTGAGAATAAACCTCTTCCAACTAGATTATAAGCTTGGAAACATGGATTTGAGGCTTGGATATGAAGATATTGATGATTCTTGAAGAGTTTGACTGTGTTATTCATGTTCTTGAGGTATTTTGATGAACTCTACACCTTGAATTAGGATTTTGATGTTATTGTTGATGAATAATTCGTATGAAGATGATTATGGTATCGTTGTTAAGATTCTTGAGGTTATGTGAATTGTATATTGGAAATATACAAGGATATATGTCTTCGATTATGTTATTTGTTATAATCATGATTATGGAATCATGGTGTTCTTGATGTTCTTGATGTTCTTGGTATATATATATCACATCAAAGAGGGAAATTTGATAAGATATATGATGGTTTTTAAGTATAATCATGGAATTGATGATTTAGACCAATCCTATGTTGATTGTAGTGGTAGAATTCATATGTTCTTGACGAAATATGAATCATGATAACAATTTTGAATCCGGAAAGATGATAGTTAATTTTATAACAAGATTCTCAATGGTATTGAACTATTTGGGTAGTTCGGATTGCCAATTAGGCCGATATTATTGTCCTACTATAAAATTTATAATTATAAACAAGGAGGAATCGTTCTAATTCGTATGGATTCGGAATAGAGTATGTTATGTAATCCTTGTTATCGAGATGAATTGATCGTTGATATGATTATCGGATTATGGAAACATATCGTGGTTATGAATTCATGATTGATTGATTCGGGTTGTTCGGATTTATGTTTAATCGGGATATTGTGGAACCGTTGGGTTTATTGATCGGTTGTATTGATTGTTAAGTATGATCATCGAGTTTCGGTTTGTATTGTAGATATGAGTTCATATTGGTTGAGTTGGATTATTTGGTTTCGTAAATGATCGAGGAATCGTTAAGCCGTTGAGTTTGATTGATTGGTTATATCGGGAATTGATTATTATCGAATATGTGTTAACTGATTACTTCAATAGGTTATGGTCATTGATCGTTGGTTATAATTGTCTACTAGAAAGTGTGTTGCGGTCGTGTTCGAGAACGTTTGTGAATCGCTTTGGCCGGGAGCTGAGGAGCTTGTAGACGACGACAAGGAATTGGTAACGGCTTCATCATCGTCGTGTTGGTATCAAGACAAGTTATTACTTGCTCAGTTTATAATTTTTAATGAATGATTTCAGTTTCATTTCATTTATGATGCATATAGCAATGATTATTATTGTGAACCCTGGAGATTTAGATTTTATGTTGTTTTCTGATCTTGGGAGTTAAATCATAAGGTATATGATTTATTTCGGTTATTGGCATTTTGGGTATCGAGGATACATTATGATAAAGACGAGGATATGAGTATCTGCAGTCCATGGTACGTTTGGATCGTCGAGCAAGTATCTAAAATTTATTTGACATCGAGATTGCTCACGAAGGACTCGGGGCAAGTATCTAAAATTGATTCGGTTTAGTGCTAATGATTTTGATCATGCATGTTGTTGAACATGAGGTCGTCCTAGTTGATTGTCATATTGTCGTTCATGTCGTGTTGTTCATGTGATGAACATATTGATTTGCATATGTATATGCATACTTGTAATGTTTATGTTGTGTTGATCCGATCGGATCGCGTGATCTATGCTGAGGGCACTGGATCAGATGTCCACCTCGTTATGGTCCGACGGGATCATCTTGGGATCTATGCTGAGGGTGCTAGATCATTGGATGGGTTCTTCCACCTCGTTATGGTCCAACGGGATCTCTTGGGATCTATGCTAAGGGCGCTAGATCGTTGGATTACCCAGTGTTGTGTTGATGGAATCATGTGAATTCGCATCGTTGATTTTACATGTGTTGTTGTGCATATGTATATTGTTGGTTATCCCCCTCGTGTTGATCTAGTAGGATCATCTTGGGATCTATACTGAGGGCGCTGGATCATGGGATTTCCATTGAGTATATACTGTTGTTATTGTTTTGAGCATATTGACGTTGTCATATGAGTATGCATTTGTAGGTCTTGTGTTAAGACCGTGTCCGTATGATGTATTGATCTGATCTCGGATTAGACTGACGTGATTTTTGTGGTATTGTGCATCTCGAGGTATGTTCCGTATTTCTCTTGGTATTTGTCTTTGATGGGCAATCAGTTTCGTGTTGAGATTCGATGATGATATCCGATGGATCGAATTGGACAGAGTTAGTAGATTTCGTAACAGTGAGTTATGATGATATTTAAAGCTCGCTGGACTCGTATTAACATAAGGAACTTACCCCGAAAATTTGAGGTTAATCCGACAAGAAATGAAAAAGATATGTCAATAATACTAAAATACCGATTAAGGCAAAATGAAGGGGTAAAACTATAATTTCTAAAATAATAGAAATTAAAACTGAACGTAATCTAAAAGTACAAGTCATAAGGTTCAAATCGCAACTGGATTCATAATTTTCGGAGTTTAAATGAATCCAAACGAATTAATCAAAACTAAATAAAAATAATAATAATAGTACTTTAATTCCGAAAGGGCAGAATTGTAATTTTTGGAAGGAAAAACCTACATGCAACTTCTGATCTCAGAACCTTATATTATAACGGACTTTTCGCCACAAAGTTCATAATTTTCGGACGTACAATCAAAACGTTCCGACTTAATCAAATTTATAATCTTTTGGCAAAACTAATGATAGTACTTAAAAGACGGAAGGGCAGAATTGTAATTTTTGAAAGATAAAACTTTCATGCAACTTCTGAATTTCAGTCCTCATATCATAACGGACTTTTCGCAATAAAGTTCGTAATTTTCGGACGTATAATCAATCCATACCGAACTATTCAAGTTTAGTAGTTTATTATAAGATTATGTTAAGACCCGCACAATAGCAATCTAATCATCAACCGGTTGAACTAATTCCTCTAGTTTATCCAAGTCCATTTACTATCAAATAATCATATTGATACCTTATAATATGCATAATCGTTGTTAATCACGACAATAATTGTTATTTAATTGAAATCGGGAGTAAGTGTTGTGCGGAGCTAAGTACTACGACCTTCGGGCGGGAGCCACTTCTAGAGTCCGTACGAGTACCTCCAGAGTCTCTTTTTCTATTTATATGCATGAGGGGCGGTTACTCTAAGTCATGAATCGAGCAGCGTGGCTGCGATTCTAGGCAAAGCTACCGTCGTATCCTATTCCCTTGAAGCTGAAGGACGGAGTGATCCTGAGGTGACTGGGTCGTAGAATTTGGGTATAGTCGCGATTATGATATGATCCGGGCATAGACCCAAGCTAAGGACATATCGAGCCCAGATAAGAGATAAGGCAGCACGTCACCAAGCGTGAGAGCGATAAAGCTCAAAGGCCAATGTTATAGTGATGGTCCGACAAACGCCCAAGGCTACGGCTACCAAACCAAAGGTCGTGGCGATAGTCAAAGGTCAAACACTAATAACGGTCTAAGACGTTATAAGGAGACTAATGGATTAGTTATGTAGACGACCCCCCAAAGCTAAATACTCATTGGGCGCTCGACGCCGTGCATTCTTCATCCTCAACTGCAATCTACGGAGATTGACTATACATTCATGTCATAATTCATAATATTCTTTTGAAAACTTACACCAATTTTTAAACAACACTATTTTTCAAAAGTGGGAGAAACGTAATGTTTATTAATTAATAAACTCATTACATATCAAACCCCAACTCACTGAGAATCCATTATTCTCACCCCATTTTGAATTGTTTTTCTAAAAACCCACTAGATGAAGAGAATCAAGAGGAAGAAGAGACAGATGTACTCTAAATCCCCGTCCTCAAAGTATTGCCAAGACATAGGTAATTAGGATACTGCTTTAACGCTTCTTTATTTCCTGTGTCAAAATGTATTTGATGTAATAATTCCGCTGTACTCATGAATGTTTCTTCTATCGAATGACAAGACTTAGTTCACCTGGCTGAGATCTGGCACTTTTATGCTTACTGAAATTTCTTTTTCACAAACGTCATTTATTACGTTAACTATCGCGTTCTCGTCCAACCCCGGTGTGGGGGCATGGCAGATAGTCAAAGGCCAAACACTGATAATGGTCTAAGACGTTATAAGGAGGCTAAGGGATTAGTTATGTAGACGATCTCCCGAAGTTAAATACTCATTGGGCGCTCGACGCCGTACATTCTTCATGCTCAACAGCAATCTACGGATATTGACTGTACATTCATGTCATAATTCATATTATTATTCTTGAAAACTTGCACCAATTTTTAAACAATACTATTTTTCAAAAGTGGGGAAATATATTATGTTTATTAGATAATAAACTCATTAAATACCAAACCCCAGCTCGTTGAGAATCCTTTATTCTCACCCCACTTTGATTTTTCTAAAACCCCACTACTTGAAGAAGATGAAGAGGAAGAAGTGGCAAATGCTGGTATGGAGTGAAGACTTATCTTGGACACTACCAAGACATAGGACTCATGATGCTGCATTTTGTATTTCTTTATTTCCTGTGTCAAAACTGTATTATGATTTCCGTTGTACTCTTTTGTACTTGATGTAATAATACTGTTGTACTCTTGGATATATTTTTCTATGAAATAACCAGTCTTAGTTCACCGGGCTAAAATCTGACATATGTATGCTTTACTGGAATGTATTATCACAAACATTATTTACTACGTTAACTATCGCGTTCTCGTCCAACCCCGATGCAGGGGCGTGACAGTACCAATTTATGAAAATTGTTGAAAATTAATTTTTGGGGATCCAACTGGAAGTCAGTCATTTTTCATTTACATAGACGATGTTTGGAATAGTGGTTCCTTTCGGAATCTAATTTTTTTTAATTTTAATCGTCCGACGTGGGCTTTTACAATTGAAATATGATGCCTAATTTTTAAATATTTTTCACATCAGGGTATTTTCAAATTTACGGATATTTTAAATTCGGTTTGAATCCTAACCCTTGTTTATTCAAAGTAAATTTTTGAACCGATATCATTTGTTCAAATTTATCAATTCCAGATCCTGATTCAAGGTACAAATGTGAGAACCAGCACCTGAATACAGTATCCCAGAGGCAGTAAATATGGTAGCAGAACAATTAGTTTCCAAAACTAAAAGTTCCGTACCTGAAGCTCCATGAAGGATCGGACAGTCTGTTGCCCAGTGGCCGACCTCACCACATTTGAGACATGTGTTTGTATTCACCTTCTTGCTCTTGGGAACCATTGGGCCTTGCCCTTACCATTAAAGTCCTTGTTTTGTGGGTCTATCTGCTTTTTGGTCTTTTCTTCTCATTCTTGAACCTCCGAGATCCAGAAGAAATCACAAGGACAGACTCCTTCACCCACGGAGTCTTCATCTGAGACTGAGCGGATGTAAATTTCTTCATGAAGCTTGCTAAACTGCAAGCAATCTCATTGCAGTTGAAGTTCATAATAAACTGTGAGAAGGAATCAGGAAGAGATTGCAGGATAAGGTCGGTTTGTAGAAAAGCATGCATACATCCTAAAATCAAGAGCCTCCAATCTCTCGATCATTGAGATCATTTCGAGGACATGGTCCCCAACTTTCTCACCTTCCTTCATCCCGGCACCGAAAAGCTCTTTAGATATCTCATACCTAGCAGTTCGACTCTGCTCACCATAAAGCTCGGTTAAGTGAGATAAAATCTGCCTAGCATAAGTTATTTTCTCATGAACTCTCCGAAGCTCATTAGACATAGAGGCCATCATATAGCCACGAAATCTAATCATCCTTAACCCACTTTTCGTTGTTTTCAACATCTTCCCAACTGGCTCTGGTTGAATGTCCACCTCCAAGACGAATCCCACCGCTTCCATACTGGACTATCATCAGGTTGCGGAGCCAGTCCACAATATTAGGCACAATTAAGTTGTTCTATCGAGTAGTATAGTGAGTGGGTTCATTTGAGAGTTGATATTTTGTTTGTCTTCATTAAGTACGAAAGATTGATTAGTGACTCATTCAATTATGATCTGAGTTTAGAATTAAGGTCTTCTCTATTCTTTAACCCATCTCCAACTACTTTTATCGGAATAACACACTCCCTTGTGAAATTCGGAAGTATTTGTTCGCATTACTTCATAGTGGTGATCGAGTTCTTTATAAATTTTAATAGAGGGCAACTGAACAGGTTTCTAGTCTATTAATCTTCATAAAGTGGTGTCCAACACCAACCCATGTAATGGATGATTCAATCTTCTTTTTCCCCTTGTTCACTCCCCTCAACCTAAATGGTTTCTATAGTTCATGAACAAGTTTAGTTTATACCATCGACGCTAATCAGTTTCACAATTGAATCTTATCCAGCAGCCGAACAGGTTTCTAGGGATAAAACCGAAGGCATCCAATGCACTCTCGGAATTTATAGACCCTCCCTGAACGACTACCCCGATAACTCGAAAGCATAGCACATCCGGTTTGGATTTCAATTTTCCAAAAGCTCGATGGAGGGAAGGAAAACCTTGAAACATTTTAAACTTAATATTTTGACGTGGTTGAATTTTCGCGATTAATGTTACACTTTGCACATTAATTCATTTAAGCGCATTTGTTGCATTCATACCATACGAATAAAAACATCCACAACCTAGTTGCTACCAACATGCAGTTCATGAACCGTTCCTAGAACAGAAACATCCTAATCTCATTACATGTCTTCGGTCTTAAATATTCGTCTTTTCAAACGGGTCTTCCTACGGTCTTCGTCATTACATATAAATTTTACATTGAAATTCCATTCCAAAAGCACATTTCTCTAGTAAAATAAATAGGCTCAAATGGCCTTTACAATCCAATCGGAAAAAACTCCATGAACTATTAAAATAAATTGATGGTTGAATCTTAGCAAAATAAATTGATACACTCCAAGTACATTAATTTATTTTCTCTCTTGTTTTTCCTAAGCACTATAAGTGTTAGGGAAAAATTCTTCTCACTCAGTTTCTGCAAGAAAGTGAAGAAGAAGAAATGAAGAAGACAATGAAAGGAAATAGTTCTCTCTCTGTTTTGCAACTCACGGATGGTGCTCAATCAAGAGGGGAGAAGTATTCTTTTGATTGTCACCAAATCATCTCATGTCCCCCACAATATTTGATTCTTCATTATTAAAATGAAAAATCACTATGTTGATTTTCTTTGGTCTTCCACCATATAATAAGGTAGAAATCAAAGACCACTTAATAAAAAAATCCAAGGGCGCGGCCATCTAGAAGCAACGGACGAGTTCTGTTCATTTCGGACTCTCGTGTCTCCAAACAGATAAAACTCCATTCCATTCTGATGTATTTGTATCAATTAATTAATCAAATTAATTAATCATATCAAATACAAAATAATATAATTAATTTCTACAAGAAATAATTATATTCATGAATTAAAGTAATCACTTAGTATTATATTTAATTTATTAGGCCGTTGATTAATTTATCCAATAATTAATTTAGACATTCAATTTCCAAAAATTAATTAGACATCGAATGTCCAATAAATTAGATATCCAATATCTAATATTTGTAAAGAGAGAATAAGATCGATTCAATCCTATTACGCGACTCGGTAGGTCCGGTGTTAGAGCAAGATTATCAGTATCTTCGCCGTTTTGAGATTGGTTCGGAGTATATAAGAGTTATGAAACTCTTTGCGCTTTGCGAAAGCGATATAAAGTGCAGAAATGAAATCGACACAAGATTTATAGAGGTTCGGCCAAGCATGCCTACGTCCTCTCTCTGTATCTTTTTCTATAGGCTTAAAATCAACCTCTGCACCTCTCTTCTATCAGTCGAGGGATTACCGTTACAATCTCGTCTTTTGTCGGTCCAAGTTAAACCATTTTTCTTTTCTATGGGTACTAGACAAACTTCACATGGATATAGATTGTGTAACTAATAATGCCGGATCCTTGATCCTAATAACACTGAATCCAATCTTATCCTCTCCTTTTATTCTCTTGTATGTTTTTGTGTATAGCACTCAAACACTTGTCAAATAAGCTCAAATACAGCAACAAGAATTTTTACAATGATGTCACAAGTATAGATGATTTTCTCTGAGTTTTGTGTGTTTGATACCAAATGGTTTGGTATTTATAGGCAATTTCCTCCAACTAGCCGTTACTTCCGGATACAGTTTAGCGTGCGCTAGTCTCTTCCTTTAGCATGCGCTATTACCCTGTTACGTACGTTAATATGAATGGTTACATACGTTAACTGCTCTTTCATTCAGTCATTAGCTTCTGATACTTTCAGTTAGCGTGCGCTAATATCCTCTTGTAACGTGCGCTAATATCACGTCATTGCTTGCATCATATATCCGTTTGTATCTTTTGACTTCACCTCCGAATCTTACAACGTTCATAATGTTTGAATTCAGATCTCTTTAGCGTGCATTAACATGAATGCCTTGTGTGCGCTATTCATGCATCTTAGCGTGCGTTAATCTTGATCACTAGCGTGCGCTAGGTGTGCAGTCCAGTTTGCACGACTTTTTGCATCTTCGACTTCTTTGTTGTTTTGTTTTGATTCCTTGTTGTTTTTCTGTATTTTAACAACTAATCATCAAAACTCGATAATGAATATTTAGAATAAAATATTTCAACAATCTCTCCCTTTTTCATGATTACAAAAAAACACTCTTGAATGGGATAAACCTGCAATATATATATATATATATATATATATATATATATATATATATATATAACAGATCAAAGCTTTCGACTTTGTCTGTTTCGTTAGTTTCTATCTCCCATCTTTCTTTTTTTCTCCTTTTCAACTTCTTCTTTTCATTTTTCAACTTCTTCTTTTCTTTTTCATCTTTTCGACTTTCTTCGTCTTTTCTCCTCCTTTCATGATTTGTATATATTTTTATTTTTTCTCGTCGTTCTTCCATGATGATTTTCTCATTTTTCTCCCATTCTACTCTCTCCCCCTTTTTGTTATCAGCAAAGAGTGATATATTGTAATACCCGAGATTTCTGATGTGTAATTGAACCTTGTGATATTGTAATTGTTGTATTTTGATCTGAGTATTATTCTCCGTATTTCATGATCCGGTGTTATTGAGCGCATGATTGCATGATTGTGTTAAATATTGTGATTTTTCACTTGTAGCGCACGCTATCGACTAGGCGTAGCGTACGCTAATCTGGGTTTAGTAGCGCACGCTATATATGAACCTTAGCGCGCGCTATACGTAGTCAGCATGATTGAGACGTGTTGGTAGGTGAGATCAGGCCGGGGATCTTGGTCGGATTATGTCGGGATGAACCTGGACGGCTTTCGGGAAAAAGCCAAGTCAACGCAGTAGC
Source organism: Orobanche coerulescens (assembly GCA_033398695.1). Classification (NCBI taxonomy): domain Eukaryota; kingdom Viridiplantae; phylum Streptophyta; class Magnoliopsida; order Lamiales; family Orobanchaceae; genus Orobanche; species Orobanche coerulescens. The sequence continues at coordinate 77,529,522 of CM065818.1, read as the reverse complement.
GCACGCTACTCATATGAGGATAGCGCACGCTAAATGCTGAGTACAGTGAAGTCAGTAAGTTTCGTATAGCCATTAGCGCACGCTATGAATATAGACAAGCGCACGCTAATAACCATTTTCTATATATAGGACATCATCCTTTTTCATATTTTCAGACTTTTCACTTCCCACATCCGAATTCTTGGACTTAGAGAGTCACTCTCTTCATCCTAAACCCTTCATATCGTCGTCCTAGCCCGAGTTGAAGATTGTAGATCATTGGAGATTGGTGTTCAAGCTCTCGGTGTTGGATTTCTTCAAAGTTCCTTCGTGTTCTTCTCTACTTTGAGGTAGGTGATTCTTCACCAATATTAGTAGTATTATGAAGGATGTTTTGATCATGATTTGGGATTTTCTAGTCGAACATCATGTTGTTAGAAGGATATTTTTGATGCTTCGGTACTTCATCATCGTATAAACCGTTAAACCTTTTTAGTGTTTAGACTCTTAAGCATATTCATGTATCTTCTAACCGATATTGGCCAGTTCATGGAGATTAGCAAGTTCTTAGGTCATTACATAATGGAATCATACGTTTAGGATTTGGAATGGATTGAACTTGAGATATTTTCTTGAAGATCAAGATGAATTAAAATGTTGTGATGGTTATACGTATCCTTGTACCTTGAAGTCGCTTAATCCGTAAAGATCTTTCAAAAACCGTATGAACATAGTATGCACGGAGATGACATGTTTTATCACTAAAGATTTCATTAGTTTCATCACCATTAGATCAGTTTTCTGCCCAATAGTAAACTGCCATGCATAGGCAGCGCACGCTAAGATGTATATATTAACGTGCGCTATCGGGAATGAGTAATGTACGCTACGTTTGGTACGTAACGTACGTTATGTCATCAGGCGAGTCAGTCGGCTGATCAGAGAGGACTGCCGGTACATAAGCTAGCGTACGCTAGACTTCATCGTTCACGTATGCTAACAGGCTGGCTTAGCGCACGTTACGTAGAGTATGTAGCGTACACTAAGTAGTTCAGGCAGATTGCATTTTTAGAGCTTCTGGCCGTAGACCGGGTTGTTAGACATTCGTACGACATAAGATAAATTCTATATTATTTCTTTTGTTAAGGTTTGAGCTTGCTACGTTGATCGAAGGATACGGCCTTCGAGTGTGTTGAGATCGTTGGAGTGATTTGTTCTTGCCATCCTTGAGGCAAGTATCGTATTTTAAGCTTATTGATATTGTATTGTTGATCGTGGTTACGATTTATTCGTGTTGTTGAATATGAGATTATATTCTATGAGTTCTCATGATATTTACGTCGATGAACGTGTTGATTTGCATATGTGTATGCATAATGGTATTGTTTGTGTTGTAAATGATCCGAGAGATCATAGGGATCTATGCTGAGGGCGCTGGATCGAATGTCCACCATGCGTTGGTCCGACGGGATCATCATGGGGATCTATGCTGAGGGCGCTGGATCGTTGGATGGGTTTTCCACCATGCGTTGGTCCGACGGGATCATCATGGAAATCTATACCGAGGGCGCTGGATCGTTGGATTACCCTGTATTGTATTGATGGAATCGTGAGGATTCACATCGTTGGATTCCGGTGACGGAAGTCTGTTTTGTATGTTTTATAATGCATTCATGAAACTTGTATTGTGATACTTGTACTAGCATCGTTTTGCTAACCCCTTCGGGGGTGGACATTGTTTTGATGTTCAGGTAGCCGAGGAGCGGGGAGGCAACCACAGTACCGACATGACGATGAGATGGCTCAGTGATGTGGTTGATGTTTATTGTTATGGTGATTTGTCTTCTTGGTTCACTTTAGTACTCGAGTACGTGTGTCTTAATAATGTCATTTTCGATATGGTTGTATAAATTAACTCCCTGGATCAGTTGAACCGGTTCTGTATTTTGAATTTCAGTGGTACTGTTGAATTATGTTTACATTTCTTTTAATTAGCCTTGTAAATCCTTACTTAAAGGGTTTACGGCGCTGTAATTATTCCGAATATCTCGGGGTGTTACAGAATATGGTATCAGAGCTAAGATTCATGGATATCTTGGCAGTCGGATTAGTTGGGTCTGTTTACATTATTTGCGGGTCGTTTGTAACATCACTGCTGAGCCAGCATCGTCGTGTGGGCCGTGGTTGTAAGTCTCCTAATCTCAGTTACTATCGTTTTATTTAATTCCTTTTTGTGAATATTGACGGACTTTCTTTTAGAAAAGTTGCCCTGGATATTGAGTATTTGTGTTTACAGTATGTTGATGGGAGGTCGTGGACGCGGACGCGGACGCGGAAATGCGAGACAGGAAGATTCGGTGTCTACCCCAGAAATAACCGATAGTCGAACGGATTCCCATTCCGGAGGACAGCAGGGATCAGCAAATAATGATGCAGATCCTAACGTGCCGGGAGTGCTTCAACAGGTGGTTGCTCAGATAAACCAGTTTGCTCAGGTTGTTGATCGCATGCAGATGGCGATGGGACAGCCGCATAACGAGGAAAATCGAGGGGACAAATGTCTTACTGAGGTGGTCAAATTGCACCCTCCGAAATTTGATGGTTCTGCTGAGACGCTTTCTTGGGATCATTGGCTGAAGGAGTTAGAGAAGATCGTTGCAGGGATTAACTGTCCCAATGACAGAAAAGTTTCGATCGCCCAATATCTTCTGACTGGGGAGGCTTTCGACTGGTAGGAGGCCATTCGACCTGAGGAGCATAATGCTGACTGGACGGAGTTCAAATTAATGATGGAAGCGCAGTATTATCCTCGCCCAGTTAGAGAGGCACGAGTCCGGGAGTTTTTCTCACCACAAAATTCAGAGGCATCTGTGACCGACGTGATTAAGGCTTTTAATCACCAGTTGACTTATGTGCGCCACATGCTCAGGACCGAGGCGGAGAGGATTTTCCATTTTGACATGCGTCTGAAGCCGGAGATTCAGCAATATATGTCCGGATTTGAATGTACCACCCTGCGACAAGATTGTGACAAGGCGCCGCCTATGATATGAAAGAGGCGGCAGAGAGAAATCAATGAAGCAAAGAAGGTAAAGTGGCTGCAACTTCACGGAGAATAAGAGTAGTGGGCCCCGCAAAGGGCTGCCCTCATTTCATTCATCCAAGAGGACTCCGCATCCGTCTCGAGGTCAAAAGAAGTTCCGGCAAGACCGACTGCTTGCATTTAGGGAAGAAATGTTATAACCGCAGCAAAGCGGGCATGTTCGACGTGACTGCTGCACTCCGTGACTGTTTCGAGTCTGGACAGGAAGGGCATCGCGCAACATTTTGTGGAAATGCGACTCGATCTTTTGGTACTCGCACTCCTGCACCAGGCTCTAATTCGATAGTGAACTCCACTTGTCTCTGCGGAGGTAACCCAGGTAGTTCGTCGGGGAATACATCTGAAAATTCATTCACAACTGGAATAGATGAGAGTTCTACTCCTTCTTCTTTCTTCATGGCATAGCACCAAATTCCATGAAATCCCTGCTTCAGTAATTTCACTGCTTTCATCGCTTTGATCAATTTTCCCGAGCTTCCCGGTCTCCATCCTCTGAATAAGTGTTCAGACCCATCATCAGCAATGATAGAAATGACCCTCTTTCGGTAATTCAGAATAGCTCCATAACGGTTGAGCCAATCGTCTCCGAGAATTAAATCGTCACCGTAGATGTCAACTACAATAAGATTCGATGGCCAATCTCTCCCTCCTATAGACACTGGAAAATCTCTAGTTTCTAGGGTTCCCACAATTTTCTCTCCGCTCGGTAATCCCACAACATAAGGTTCACAATCATACAAGCACGAGATCTTCATTTCTTCAACGTTCCTTCGTGTTCTTCGCTACTTTGAGGTAGGTGATTCTTCATCAATATTAGTAGTATTATGAAGGATGTTTTGATCATGATTTGGGATTTTCTAGTCAGTTAAAATTCATACGTAGTCAAACATCATGTTGTTAGAAGGATATTTTCGATGCTTCGGTACTTCTTCATCGTATAAACCGTTGAACCTTTTTAGTGTTTGGACTCCTAAGCATATTCATGTATCTTATAACCGATATTGGCCAGTTCATAAAGATTAGCAAGTTCTTAGGTCTTTACATAATGGAATCATACGTTTAGGATTTGGAATGGATTCAACTTGAGATATTTTCTTGAAGATCAAGATGAATTAAGATGTTGTGATGGTTATATGTATCCTTGTACCTTGAAGTCGCTTAATCCGTAAAGATCTTTCAAAAACCGTATGAACATAGTATGCACGGAGATGACTTGTTTTATCACTGAAGATTTCATGAGTTTCATCACCATTAGAGATCGCCCAATAGTAAATCACATGTACAGTAGCACACGCTAAGATGTATATATTAACGTGCGCTATCAGGAATGAGTAACGTATGCTACGTTTGGTACGTAACGTACGTTATGTCATCAGGCGAGTCAGTCGGCTGATCAAAGAGGACTGCTGGTACATAAGCTAGCATACGCTAGACTTCGTCGTTTACGTACGCTAACGGGCAGTCTTAGGGCACGTTACGTAGAGTACGTAGCGTATGCTGAGTAGTTCAGGCAGATTGCATTTTTAGAGATTTTGGCCGTATACCGGGTTGTTAGAGATTCGTACGACATAAGATAAATTCTATATTATTTCTTTTGTTAAGGTTTGAGCTTGCTACGTTGATCGAAGGAGACGGCCTTCGAGTGTGTTGAGATTGTTGGAGTGATTTGTTCTTGCCATCCTTGAGGCAAGTATTGTATTTTAAGCTTATTGATATTGTATTGTTGATCGTGGGTACGATTTATTCGTGTTGTTGAATATAAGATTATATTCTGTGAGTTGTCATGATATTTACGTCGATAAACGTGTTGATTTGCATATGTGTATGCATAATGGTATTGTTTGTGTTGTAAATGATCCGAGGGGATCATGAGGATCTATGCTGAGGGCGATGGATCGTTGGACGGGTTTTCCACCATGCGTTGGTCCGACGAGATCATCATGGGGATCTATAGCGAGGGCGCTGGATCGTTGGATTACCCTGTATTGTATTGATGGAATCATGAGGATTCACATCGTTAGATTATGATGACGGAAGTCCGTTTTGTATGTTTTATAATGCATTGATGAAACTTGTATTGTGATACTTGTACTAGCATCGTTTTGCTAACCCCTTCGGGGGTGGACATTGTTTTGATGTTCAGGTAGCCGAGGAGCGGGGAGGCAACCACAGTACCGACATGACGATGAGATGGCTCAGTGATGTGGTTGATGTTTATTGTTATGGTGATTTGTCTTCTTGGTTCACTTTAGTACTCGAGTACGTGTGTCTTAATAATGTCTTTTTCGATATAGTTGTATATATTAACTCCCTGGATCAGTTGAACCAGTTCTGTATTTTGAATTTCAGTGGTACTGTTGAATTATGTTTACATTTCTTTTAATTAGCCTTGTAAATCCTTACTTAAAGGGTTTACGGCGCTGTAATTATTCCGAATATCTCGGGGTGTTACATATATATGATACTAAAATTATAATGAATGCAAAAATGGGTAAACTCCCCCTGACAAAAATCTCCCATTAAAAAACAAATATAAATTCCCCTGAGTTGAATACTAATTTGAATAAAATCAATTTTGATTTTTGGGGATCCAACCGAAAGTCGGTTTTTCTTTCGAGAGATAGACGATATTTGAAATAGAGGTTCCTTTAGGAATCCAAATCCTTTTAGTTTTTATTATCCGACATGGGCTTTTGCAATTCAAAATATGATGCCCAAGTTTGATATATTTTTCGCATCCGGGTATTTTGAAATTTAGGGATTCTGTTTTATTATGTGGTTTGAATCCTAACCCCTGTTTATTTAAAGAGTATTTTTGAACGGAAAGCATTTGTTCAAATTTGTCATTTTCGCAAGAAAATTTGTTTGTTAAAACCTTGAGTTCGTCTTGAACTTTCAAAAGATCATTCTTTAATTTATTTTCAATTTCAAGACACTTCTAATGATCGAAATCAATAAATTTTCCTTTTTCATTTAATTTGGAAATTTCAATTTCCAGTAATTTATTTTTCGATTGGAGGGATTTAATTTCAATTAAAGCATTTTGAAAATCAGTATGCAATAATTCGAATGCTTCAAATAATTCATCGTAAGAATTACTTACTTGGCTTTCGACGTCGCTTTCGTCGAATGAACTTCTGGCCATAAGTGCGAGATTACTTTGATTATAATCATCCTCATCATCTTTGTCACTCCATGTTGTGATTAATGCTTCCTTCTTGGAAGTTGATCCTCGGTAATTCTTTGCAAAGTGACCTGGTTTACCACATATTCGACAGCTATTGTCAAATTTTTTAGATTCGTCCGATTTGATGTCCTTCTTTCTCCGGTTCAATAAGTTTTGAAACTTATTAATATTCTTGGCATAATATGCCGATTCTTCATCATCTTCGTCGATTGGGGTTTCTTCTTCTCGAGACATCTTAGCTTTCAAAGATATTGATTTTTCTTTCAGCTTTGGCTTTGCATTCCGAGATTTTAGTACAATCTCGTAATTAATTAGCGAATCCACAAGGGCGCTAAAATGAAGATCAATCAAATCTTTTGATTCCATAATCGTCGTCACCGTTCCGTTCCATTCCTGAGGTAGTGATTGTAGGATCTTCTTTACTTTTTCACTACTGGTAAGGCTTTTTTCGAAACAAGCCAATCCATTCGTAATGACCGAAAATTGGTCGAGCATTATTGTAATGGATTCGTCGTCTTTCGTTTGGAATAGCTCGTAGTCGTGTAGAAGTATGTTAATCTTCGTCTCCTTGACTTGGTTTGTGCCTTCGTGTGTGACCTCTAGTATTTTCCATATCTCTTTGGCACTGTCACAAGATGAGAGCCGGTTGTGTTCTTCCGGATTTAAAGCAATAGTGGTCATTTTTACAATTGGAATCATAATACTCTGACACTTTTAAGCGTACTGTTGGTGTTCTTGGGAATTTTCGCACCAAAACATATAATTTTCCACAGCTCGATGTCATATGCTCGGATGAATATCGGCATCTTGTTTTCCCATGTCATGAAGTTCGATCCATCAAAGAATGGTGTTCAGTTCAAGGCAAGACCTTCTACCGGGGAAAATTGAAACGCCATTGGATCTTCTTCAAATGTTAAGACGATTTATATGGATACTCTCCCCGATACCAATTGTTAGAGCAATTTATTCACATCTTCGCTATTTGAGATAGGCGCGGAGTATATAAGAGTTGTGAAAATCTTTGCACTTTGCGGAAGCGATATAAAGTGCAGAAATGAAATCGCCACAAGATTTATAGAGGTTCGGCCAAACGTACCTGCGTCCTCTCTCCGTATCTTTTTCTATAGACTTAAGATCAACCTATGCACCTCTCTTCTATCGGTCGAGGGATTACCATTATAATCTCCTCTTCTATAGGTCCGAGATAAACCGTTCACTCACTTGTCTTTTTGTCGGACCAAGTTAAACCGTTTTGCTTTTCTATCGGACAAGGAATCAACCTATCTAGCTTTCTATGGGTTCTAGACAAACCTCACATGGATATAGATTGTGATTTTAATAATGCCGGATCCTTGATCCTAATAACACCGAATCTAATTTTATTCTTTCTTTTTCTTCTTGTGTAGGTTTTCGTGTATAATACTCAAACACTTATCAACTAGGCAAAAAATACAACAACAAGAATTTTTACAATGATATCACAAGTATATATGATTTGCTGTGAGTTATTGTGTGGTTTAATACCAAATGGTTTGGTATTTATATGCAATTTCATCCAACTAGCCATTACTGCCAGACACAGTTTAGTGTGCGCTAGCCTCTTCCTTTAGCATGTGCTATTGCCTTGTTACGTATGTTAATATGAATTTTTGCGTACGTTAACTGCTCTTTCATTCAGTCCAGTAGCTTCTGATACTTTAAGTTAGAGTGCGCTAATATCCTCTTGTAACGTGCGCTAATATCACGCCATTGCTTGCGTCATATATCCGTTTGTATCTTTTGACTTCACCTTCGAATCTTCCAACGTTCATCTTGTTTGAATTCAGATCTCTTTAACGTGCATTAACAAGAACGCCTTTCGTGCACTATTCATGCTTCTTAGTGTGCGTTAATCATGATCACTAGCGTGTGCTAGCTAGGCAGTCCAGTTTGCATGACTTTTTGTGTCTTCGACTTCTTCGTTGTTTTGTTTTGATTCGTTGTTGTTTTTATTTATTTTAACAACTAATCATCAAAACTCCATAATGAATATTTAGAATAAAATATTCCAACATCCTTCTCAGTTAACAATGGGAGGAACAAAAGAGTAGTAGCACCACCTAGCCCGCCTAGCGGCCTACACTGTACCCTAGCTTAGAACGAATGATAGGAATCATTCCAAAACCTTTCTGTCATAAATACGTGTATACGTATAAACCCTTCTTTTAAATGTCCCGATCAAGTTATAGGATCACGGTCAGTCAAACCCTGTCTGTACTTGACGCTACGCATGAGTTAATGCAAATCAAGATCACTGAGCTCTCGTGTATCCAATACAACTAGATCCAATGTTTTGGCCAAAGACATATGATCTCATCTGCCATTAACCGCATAGGACATATAGTCATTCACTAACAGGACAAGGAATCCTATCCTGGTATTTAGTAGAACCTGATACTTGCCCGTCAAGATGGACATCGAGGTTGGCCCCCACCTTCCGATTTTCTGGGTTAAACTCTAATGAAAATCTTAACGTCACAAGCACATCCCTACTAAATCCTAAAGTCAAAGGTTCATGAATACCTATCACAACTTTTCGATTCCGTCATTGACTGTCCCGGACTAAAATCCATGTGACGAATCGAGGGTGAGTCAGTTCGATTATACTAATTTTATTAGCATACCTATAACGTGTGCTCCCACTAACCATTAGCGTTCTACAGACACTTTACAAGTCAAAGAACACGTCATACAAGTCTTTACATAAACTTAACGCCCAGTCAAGTTTCATCGACTTGCAAACGATTAAGTATTTGAGCCATAAACCTTTCCAGTGCCGAGTGGAACGTTTTTCTCTCAAATACAAGGACTAGTTTATATCTAAATATTTACTAGTCAGGAATGCCAGTGACTACCTGTAAATGAAGAAACATACAATTGACTTATGATAATGATTTACATAATAACAAATACAATGCCCTCTCTCAAACATCCGCTGAGTGGCATTCAAGGGCATACTCCTAATAGTATTTGCTTGATTTTCATAGTGCATATTAGATTATTGCAAATTACAATTATGGAATTTGATTTATGGATATTTTATTGAGAGTTCCATCTTCCAGAGTCCTAAGTAAATTTTTCTTTTTGTTTTTTGTTTTCATAAGTTCCTTGGCGGCAGGAGAGAAGGTCTATATTCCCTTGAAATAAGTTTCAGACCATGGTCACGTGCATACAAATAAGGGGATGTAAGCACTTTCTACATTGCAATTCTAGTTTCAAACACTGCATGTAGTTTGCTAACAAGTTACAGATATTTCTTCTGCATCATGTAAAAGAAGTTTTTGTTTATTCTTCGGTTCATTTATTTTTTCATTTCTTCTTTTCGAGCAAAAAGGGAGTCAAAAATGTAGTGAGGCCTTAGTTTTCAGTTAATTATGACAATGCATGTTTTATTTTTTCAGGTGAGGTTCAGACCAGTAATGTTTAGACCATTTGCATGAGAAATAATATCAGCTCGAATGTGAGATCCACTGCTTACTTTTTTTGGGACTACCTGATTTGATTTCTATAGACTATGATCATACTGTCAAAGTGCTCCATACTTTCAAAAAGTATAGTATCAAACTGATTTATATTCCAATCAATTCATCTAGGGAATCAAAACGTTGTTTAGATGGGCAACTTCGTTCAATTTTACAAACTAGAGAACCTTATTGTTGTAGATCTACATTTCGTCATATAACTTCAATGATCAAAAGGGATCCATTTTCATAACCTTATTCCTTGAGCGTTAACGTCTTGTTTTGATATGCTTAAGAGTTAACATCGTGTTTGCTACACTTACTAATGAGTAATGATGATTGTTTTTAAGTTCTGCTGCCATTTTCCTTCTTATGAGATTACGAATATAGGTTAGTTGAACAATCGTACTATTTGATGATCATGTCTTTGGGAGGTTGTTGAAATGTATGTTGAAACGAGCGCATATATATAGGCTAATAAAATTTGGCCTATCCTGCTTATCCATGGAGAAGGAAAAAAAAACTTTGGAAGCCTGACAATGCAGGTGAGGATATTATTTTCTATCTGTCTATTGACATAAATGTTCTTCTTAGGAATACAATTGGTAATCTATAAAAACTGAGGTTCCTGGAAATGATCTGGTTGTCCATATTATTATCAACCTATCCCTTTAGGGTACCTATCCATCAATAAATTTCTTCATTTAGCTTGAGGATCAAAGAGAAAATAACGTGACGAATCATTCTTAAAAGTAAAGTGTAGCCTGAGTTTCGACTTTCATGACTGCATTTTTTGGCTATAGCCGTTAATTTTGGTAGCAGGAGGATTCTCTCTCTCTCTCTCTCTCTCTCTCTCTCTCTCTCTCTCTCTCTCTCTCTCTCTCTCTCTCTCTCTCTCTCTCTCTCTCTCTCTCTCTCTCTCTCTCTCTCTCTCTCTCTCTCTCTCTCTCTCTCTCTCTCTCTCTCTCTCTCTCTCTCTTTCTCCCCGAGAGGAGGGTTGCACCATGCAAGACAGTACTTCATGGCCAGGAAATAATGTCAGGGATCATCTTGGAATGATGCCGGCAATATTAGAGCATTATATTTGATGATTTATATTATTCTCATGTTATCAATGCTTTAGAGAAAAAGAAAGAAGACATATGAAGCACTTGCTCTTAAATTTACTGAAACTATTTACTTTTCACATTGATCATAAACTGTCGCTGTAAAACATATACCTTATGGAACCGTTTAGAAAATTTAAATACCACATGTCACGTAAAAAATAAGCCTACAACATCAATCTTAAGAACCTATTTAGATTATTCGCATTTTATATTCGTTTTTAAAAATAAATGTAAAAAGTACCTATTACATCCTTTTTTTAAAACCAATGTAGTGTTAGGAATATTATTTTATATTTGGATGATGCATGTAATTGGCATTGGAAAGAAGAACCAAATAAGTATCTTCTATAGGCCTTTTAAAGATTAGGCTAAGTCTTGATCAAGTAATGATCACTGGGAACTTGGGCTAAGTATAGAATAAGCAAAATACCAGCCAAGGTTTTAGTTTAGGTTTGACAAAAACACTGTAGTATCTCAGTTCTGAAGAAAACAGAATATCAGACGAGCTTTCAATCAAATAGTAAAATCAGTTGAGGTTTGACCCCAAGTCAGTTTATTATCAGCCGGTCTTTCAGACAAAGGAATATCAGGCGAGTTTTACCCCAACTGAAACATACGAGTTTTTATCAGGCGAGTTTCGGTCAAAAAAAATATTAGCTGAGTTTGACCAGACATAAAATAAGGCGAGAGCTTATCAGGCAAGGTTTGGTCAAAGCATAATATCAGGTGAGACTGACCAAGGGAATATCATCCAAATTTCTAAAGACAGATATCAGATAGCCTTTATCCAGGCAGAACATTATATAGGTTTGACCAACTCATCAGAAAAGTTTTACCAAACATAACAGAGAGGTTTGACCAAAGGAAATATCAGATGAGTTTGCCTCAGACAAGATATCATCCAAGTTTTGGATACCAACTGTCCACGTCACCAAACTTTGAAAAGTCAACAATAACAGCTAGACTCATGCAGACATAAAAGCCAAGGGTCACAGTGATTGATTCCCAGAAGTTAAGGAATATATTATTCCTAGAGATTCACGCCCTGAAGACTTTCTAATTATAATCATCAAGAAAAGCATTGCAACGGGAGAATACATCTTCAAACGGTTAGATTTGAAGAAAGAGACAAAGCCTTGCGAAAGAGATGAACAGATAAATAATGAAGTCCACTCTCCAACAGACAGAATTATTACAAGATGCAACGACTATGAAGAAGCTCAAGAATCGTACTATAAATATCTGAAGAAAGATTGAGCAGGTTTACGATGCAAACAATATTTACAAGCGATCAAAGCGAACAAAGCAATCTATAACATCGTGAAGAGCTAGTTTCCAAAGTATTATACTGAGAAGCTCTTGAAAGTTGGAGAAGACAAAAACTCTTGTCTTAAAGTCTGAGTACGGTGTACTTCTTTGAACGAGGTGCTTAGAAGTACAAGGTTGTAAACGCATCCATGGGTTCTTGATTGGAAGGTGATAGATAGCTTGCGAGTTGTTGAGGTATCCACGGGTTTTTGATCAAGAGGTGCTAGACAGCCAAAGGGAGTTGCAACAGCCACGGGCTTCCACTAGTTGGAAGATGTTGTAAAGAAGTTCATTGTAACATAATTTCACTGGTTGAAAGTTATAGTGAAGTTATCTCCAACATGTTTGGGGAGAAGTGGATTATTAGAGGATTACCCCACCTCTGAAACCACTATAAAAGTGATATGTGGTTTACTGCTTTATCATCATATTTAACTGCTGCATACATATTTATTGTTCCATTATAGAGTCAGCTATCTTTCTGCAAAATAAGTTTTACAGCTGACATAAGTCACCTGCATTATTATCAGATGTGTCTTCCACATTACTTATCTGCAGCCGAGGTTTGTTAGCTGCACACAATCACAGCTGAGGTTACTGAGCTGATATATTCGGGAAAATATTTTAGACAGTCTAATCACCCCCCTCTAGACTGTCCTCTGAGTATCTGTGACCTACAAGTGGTATCGGAGAATTTGGTTCAATTATACCGAACCAAATCCATATATATTTGAGCATATATATTTTAATCTCTCATAAATTGAACACATGCAACAATGCATTCTAGATTACCTGTTTTCTCTGTTGATGGATATGACTTATGGAAAATAAGAATGCAGACACATCTATCATCCATCCATGATGATATGTGGTGTATAATCAAGAATGGACCCTTCATCTTCCTGGAGGACAATATAGATGAGGACATTGCAGCTAGGAAACCAACAGAGTTCCAAGACCAGATCAGAGCTGACCCCAAAAGAAAGAAAGCTGGCCAATCTTGACAAACGGTCCAAAGACATATTATACCAGACTCTTGATAAAGCGACAATGGTGAAAATCAAGAATTGCAAAAATACAAAAGTGATATGGGACATATTAGCTGTAATGTGTGAAGGAAAAAAGCTTATCAATGAGAATACTTGTCAATAGATACTCAGAAATTTGACAATTTCAAAATGAAGACAGGTGAAACAATTGATCATGTGGATACAAGATTCATAGAGATCATCAATGAAATAAACTCCCTTGGAAAGACATATGGCAACATGGAGATGGCCCTGACAGTTAGTAAGAATGATGTGGCCATGAGAGAATCAAAGGATGTAAATAAAATAAAGATCCAGGAGTTGGTCTCAGACCCGAAAACCTATGAGTTCGAGCTGTCCTACTCATCATCAAATGAGCCAGCTGAGAAAAGAATAGCATTTGCAGCTAAGTCCCCTCTAAAGAATCAAGCTGAAGTCAATCCTACAAGCCCTATAAAATTTGAGGAAGAAATGGCATTTATCATGCAAAGATTCATCAACTTCAGAAAGAACTACTCCAAATATAAAAAGAACTACAAGCATAAATAAAAAAGATGGAAACTGGAAAGTTGAGTGCTACAACTGCCACAATATCGGGCACATTCAGTTTGACTGTCCTGATCTCAATAAAGATGGAGATAAGAAGGAAGTAGGCAAGAGGGGTGACAAAATAAAAGCCCTCATTGGTGAATATCAAATTCAAGAGAGAGTAGAATCAAGCAGTGGATTCTTCTTTGATGATGATGACTACAACTGCCTTTTGGCTAACATGGCTGATGAAGAGGTAACATCTAAACCTCAAACTACAGAAGGTTTCAATTCTGATATGCCTGAAGCAATTGATTTTCACAACTCTGTAAATCAACTGCTAAAAGATTTTGAAACCTTAAAAACTGCTCACGTGACTGTGACGATTGAGAATGCACAACTAAGAAATGAGAAAGTCCAGTTGAAAATGATTATGACAAACTCAACCTACAGTTAGCAAAACTTAAAAACATGAGAGCTGAGTTTGAAAAACACTCTGAAAATAATTTGAAAAACTTAGCTAAAATTACCACAACTGAGATTAATAGGCTGACTACTTTAAACAGTGAAAAGTCAACTGCACTTACTCATATCAAAACTGAGCTTTCAAAATTAAAACAGTTGAATAGTGCACAAGCTAAAGAGAAAACATCTCTAAAAGCATTTGTAACCCTTGATAGACTGTGTATAAACCAAATGACACTCTATTTAATCAGGCCTTGGATATGACCCCAACACTCCCTCCACTTCTAAAACCACTTTTATAAAGGGAGAAACATATGTCAAGACTGCTGAGCCAACAAACCTGTATTTAAAAATAGGCAGCCACCTAGACAAAAGACTAGGCAATGGCCAAAGAAGCATCAGCAGTCAAAACAATATTCTGCTTATTACCAAAGAATCCCACAAAATTGATTCCACAATGGGAGAGGTAAATGGAAACCTCAAGGTTATCTAAACTTTCAAAATAATCAGGTATGTAGACCTCACAACTTTCATCATAAGTCTCAGCCAAGACTTTAAAATGGCCTATACCACTCAAATTATCAGGCATATCGTATATACAATCCAAACCAGGGATATAGACCTAGACAATATGCACCTTATAGGGGTAATAAATATAATTTTCATAAAACAAGGATAAACCAATTCTCCAGAAAAATCACTAACCCCAAAGGACCCACTCAGATTTGGGTACCTAAATCTCTTCTTTCCTGATTGCAAAAAAGGTGGCAGGACTACTACCATATCACCTCAAGTTCAACAATAGGAGGTGAAGAATGGGTTGTAGACTCTAGATGCTCAAGGCACATGACAGGAAACAAGAAGATTATGTCAGAATATGTTAAATAAAGAGGTCCATATGTAACATTTGTAGATACCTCAAGTAGACAAACCAAAAGTTATGGGAAGCTGCACATAGGAAACCTAATCTTTACGAAAGTGCAGTATGTCAACGGGCTCAAATAGAATCTACCAAGTATAAGCCAATTCTGTGATGAGAACAACCTGGTAGTCTTGACAAGATGGAAATGTATGGTGATTGATCTCCTCACTGGAGAAGTGAAGCTACAAGGATACATAAGAAGAGATGTCTACCTGATAGATTAGAAATCAGGATCACTAAACACTTGTTTCTTATCAAAAACAATTGTTGAGAATGGAAGGCTCTGGCACAAGAGACTCTGTCACCTGAGCAAAATAAGTTCTCAAAAGTTGGTCAGATGACTTACAGTAGAAGTATTCAAGAAAGAGACTCTTTGGGATGTACGCCAGAAGAAAAACAAACCAAAGCATATTTCAAATCAGTTCAGCCTACCACTCTCACCAGCAGAATTTTGGACCTACTTCACATGGATTTTTTTGGTACAATCAAGCCAAGAACGTTGAGTGGTAGGAAGCATGTCTTAGTAGTTGTTGATGACTATTCTAGATATATATGGATTGTTTTCCTCTATAAAAGAGTGAAACATTAACAAAGCTCCCTGAGCTGATGAGAAAGATCCAAAACGAGAAATTCCTCTCCATCATAAATATCAGATCAGAGAGGAAAATTCCTCAACAAGGCAATCACTGAATATAGTGATCATAATGTAATCCAACATTAAGGCTCTGCCGCAAGAACACCACAACAAAATGTTGTAGCTGAAAGAAGGAACAGAACCCCGAAGGAAGCAACCAGGTCAATGATTGCTGAAACTGACCTGGCAAGGAGGTCCTGGGCTGAAGTGTTTAATACATCATGCCATACTCAGAGTAGGAGTATGATAGTAGGGAGACACAGCAGAACTCCTTATGAGGTTCGGAATGGCAGAATACCAACTGTTACATATTTTCACATTTTTGGTTGTAAGTGTTTCATCCACAACAATGGTAAAACCCAACTGAATCCCTTTGATGCTAACACTGGTGATGGTATCTTTATGGGATACTCACAAATAAGCAAGGCATACAGAGTATTTAAGAAAATAACATTAGTTGTGGTAGAAACACCTCATGTTTTCTTTAATGAATCTACTGTTGAGTACAGAAAACGGGTGGGATTAATTGAGAAAAACCTCAAAACCACCTTCCTGGAAGAAGTCATCATCAATGACACATGAATGATGGACACCTCTGATAAAGACCCATCTGCAAATCAACCAGGATCTCCAAACGTAGCTGATCCATCTACAGCTGATAAAGTTACAACTGAACCAACCACAGCTGATGAAAATCCTCAAGCCACACGGCAGCTGTGAAAACCATATCTGAACGTAATGCAGCTGCAGACCATTAAATCTATGCTGATGCAGAGTCAGACACAGTTCCTCTAAGCAATTCAACAGGGGGAATGAACAATAAAGACTCTCAATCCAATGCAGAAGGCAAAGATGAAATTCCCAAATGGCTCAAAGATCATCCCATCCAACATATCATTGAAAACCTAGATGGAGTCAAACCCAGGAATTCAAAATAACCAACAGGAATGGCCATGTTCTCATGTTTCATGTCTCAAAAGGAACCTAAGACAACTAAACAGGCCCTGAAAGACTAACATGGGTAAATGCCATGCAAGAAGAGCTCAATCAGATGGAAATAAACATAGTATGGGAGAGGTAGAAAGGCCACTTCACAAGAAAGTTATGGGCACCAAGTGGGTTTACAAAAACAAATGTGATGAAGATGGGACTATTGTTTGGAATAAAGCAAGACTTTTGCAAAGGGATATGCTCAATGTGAAGGTATAGATTTTGATAAGACCTTTGCACCTATAGCAAAATTGGAAATGATAAGACTATTCCTAGCTTATGCAGTATTCAAGGATTTTGAACTGTACCAAATGGATGTCAAGAGTGTCTTTCTAAATGGAGTTCTGGAAGAAGAAGTCTATTGGAGCAACCCCCTGTATTCGTCAAAGGAGACAAAGTATACAAATTGCTCAAAGCTCTATATGGACTCAAACAGGCACCTAGAGCCTGGTATAATACTCCGTTCATATTCCTGGAGACAAATGGATTCACCAAAGGAAAAGTAGACAAAGCAATATTCTAGATTGAACATGAAGACCACATATTATTTGTCCAAATATATGTGGATGATATTATGTTTGGATCAACAATCAGAATTATGTGAAAAATTCTCTAAACGGATGCAAGGAGAATTTGAAATGAGCATGATGGGCAAACTAAGTTTATTTCTTGGTTTGCAAGTAAAACAGACCGGAACAGGAATCTTCATCAACAAATCAAAGTACATAAAGGAACTGATCAAGAGATTTGCATGAAGACATCCAAAACCCTAAGAGTACCAATGAGCACATCTCTACACATTGAGGCAGATGATGGAGCCATTCCAGTAGATCCAACCCATTACATAAGATTAATTGTATCTTTACTATACCTAACTGCAAGCAGACCAGATATATCTTATGTAGTTGGAGTATGTGCGAGATTCCAGTCCAAGCCAAAGCAATCCCACCAGGAATCAACTAAGAGGATTATCAGATATCTAAAATCCACAATCAATGTCGGATTATGGTATCCCAAAGATGATAACTTTGAACTATCAGGATACTCATATGCTGATTTTGCAGGCTGTAAAATCAATAGGAAGAGCACAAGTGGAACATGCCACTTCCTTTGAACAAAGCTGATCTCGTGGTTTAGCAAGAAGCAAACATCAAATTCTATATCCACAACTGAGTTAGAATACTTAGCTGCAGGTAGATGCTGGGCTCAAATTCTGTGGATCAGACAACAGTTGAGGGAGTACAACATTATTCAAATGAAGTCCCAATTTGGTGTGACAGTACATGTGCAATTGCCATCACCAACAAACCAGTGCTTCATTCCAGGACAAAGCACATTGATGTGAAACACCATTTCATCAGATACCATGTGATCAATAATAGAGTTCGAATAGAAAGAGTCCGCACGGAGTATCAAATAGCTGACATATTCACAAAGCCTCTACCTGAAGAAAGATTCCTTGAACTAAGTAGGGAACTTGGTCTATTGGATTGAGAAACAAAATTGTAGCTGATGATAAAAAACAGTTAATTGATCAGAACCAGACGAGAACAGTCACCTGATCAGAAGCAGACAAGAAAAATCAGCTGATAAAATCTCAGACAAGACATATCACCTCATCAGACCAGACGGTGAAAAGCCACCTGATCAGACCAGACGATGAAAAGCACAGACGAGGAAAGCTAGCTGATCGGAAGTCAAAAAGTCAACCAGCTAAGTTTTTAATTTATTTAAATACTCACTTTTATTACACGTGGCTAAAAACACACGATCACAATAAGTCCACATCTGCATCACGATGTCTAATCAATCACTCGAACTGTCACATCTTTATTTAATTATTAAATTCAAAAATGACTCTTCGAGTGGCTATTTAAGATGGTCGAAATAATTTCACAAAAAACTTATCGTGTTCAAGCTCTAGAACCCTAGTTTTAAAAGCAGGAAACTTTCTGAATATTCACTACACTAAAAGCTCGAAAAGTTTGCAAAAATGGAAACTGCTACCTATTTCAAGAACGTCAACCTAAGGATGGTGAAGGAGCAGATCATATTTGTAACACCCCGAGATATTCGGAATAATTACAGCGCCGTAAACCCTTTAAGTAAGGATTTACAAGGTTAATTAAAAGAAACGTGAATATAATCCAACAATACCACAGAAATTCAGATTACAAAACCGGTTCCAACTGATCTATTGCGTTAATTAATACAACCATATCAAAATAATATTAATAAGACACGCGTACTCGAGTACTGAAAATGAACCAAGAAGACAAATCACAAAAACAACAAACATCACTGAGCCCCTTCGTCGTCACGTCGGTACTGTGGTTGTTTCCCCGATCCTCGGCTACCTGAACATCAAAACAAATGTCCACCCCCGAAGGGGTTAGCAAAACGATGCTAGTACAAGTATCATATTAAACAAATCGAATATGCATCAATAATACATAACAAGATACACCACACAGACTTCCGCTACCGGAATCCGACAATGCGAATCCACAAGATTCCATTAACACAGTATGGGTATTTCAATGATCCAGTGCCCTCAGCATAGATCCCAAGATGATCCCATCGGACCAACACGAGGTGGAAAAACCCGTCCAATGATCCAGTGCCCTCAGCCTAGATCCCAAGATGATCCCGTCGGACCAACACGAGGTGGACATCCGATCTAGCGCCCTCAGCATAGATCGTACAACATACACAAACACAACTCATGCATACATATATGCCAAATCGCTATGTCCATCAACATGAATATACAGATACTAGATAACGAATGTCACGACAATTCAACGAAATAAATCCCATGTTTAACAACATGAATAAACCACATGTATGCTCAAAATACCAATATTATCAAATTACGATACTTACCTCAAAGATGGCAAGAACTAATCACTCCAATGATCTCAACACACTCGAAGGTCGTCTCCTTCGATCAACGTAGCAACCTCAAACCTTAACAAAAGAAATAATATAGAATTCATCTCAAGTCGTACGAATGTCTAACAATTCGGTCTATGTCCGAAAGCTCTTAAAATGAATTCTGCCTAAACTACTTAGCGTACGCTACGTATTCTGCGTAACGTGCGCTAAGCCGTCTCGTTAGCGTACGTAAACGACGAAGTCTAGCGTACGCTAACTATATACTGACAGTCCTCTCTGATCAGCCGACTGATTCGTCTGATGACATAACATACGTTACGTACCAAACGTAGCATACGTTACTCATTCTCGATAGCGTACGTTAATATACATATCTTAGCGTGTGCTAACCGTGCATGGCAGTTTGCTACTGGGCAGAAAACTTGATCTAATAGTGATGAAACTCATGAAATCTTCAGTGTTAATACATGTCATCTCCATGCATATCATGCTCATACAGTTTGTGAAAGATCTATATGGATTAAACGACTTCGAGATATAGGGATACGTATAATCATCACAACACTATAATTCATCTTGATCTTCAAGAAAGTATCCTAGGTTCCATCCATTCTATGTCCCAAAACGTATGATTCCATTATGTAAAGACATAAGAACTTGATAATCTCCATAAACTGGTCATAATCGGTTTTGAAGCTTCATGAATATGCTATGAGTTCAAACACTAAAAGGTTCAATGGTTTATACGATGAAGAAGTACCGAAACATCGAAAATATCCTTCTAACAACATGATGTTCGACTACGTACGAATTTAACTGACTAGATAATCCCAAATCATGTTCAAAACGTCCTTCAGAATATTACTTAATATTGGTGAAGAATCACCTACCTCAAAGTAGTGAAGAACAAGGAGGAACTTGAAGAAATCCAAAGCCGAAGGCTTGAACACCAATCTCCAATGATCTACAATATTCCAACTCGTGCTAGTATGATGATATGAGAGGTTGAGGATGGAGGAAGTAACTCTCTAAGTCCAAGAATTCGGATTCGGGAAGTGAAAAGTCTGGAAAAAATGAAAAGGATGCTGTCCTTTATATAGAAAATGGTTATTAGCGCGCGCGTGTCCATATCCATAGCGTGCGCTAACGGCCATACAAAGCTTTACTGACTTCACTGTACTCAGCATTTAGAGTGCGCTATCCCTTTACCAGTAGCGTGCGCTACAGCGTTGACTTGGCTTTTTCCGAAAGCCATCCAGGTTCATCCCGACATGATCCGACCAAGATCTGCGGCTGATCTCACCTACCACCCTGTCTTAGTCATGTTGACTATGTATAGCATGCGCTAAGGTTCATACATAGCGTACGCTACGAACCCAATTTAGCGTATGCTACGCTAAGCCGATAGCGTGCGCTACATGTGCAAAAATCACCACATAGAACACATTCATGCAATCATGCGCTCAACAACACCGGATCATAAAATACGGAGAATAATACTCAGATTAAAATGCAACAAATACAATATCACAAGGTTCAAATACACATCAAAATCTCGGGTATTACATCCTCTCTCCCTAAAAAGAAGTTTCGTCCCGAAACTTAAGATGAAAACAACTCCGGATATCTAGTCTTCATATTGTCCTCTGTTTCCCAAGTGGCCTCTTCAACTCCGTGTCATGACAATTGTACTTTAACCAAGGGTATTGGTTTATTCCTCAATTGTTTGATCCGACTCTCAAGTATCTTGATTGGTCTCTCTTCGAAGGTGCCGTCATTAGCTATCTCGATCTCATCGAACTCAATGATATGACTGGGATCTGGTACATACTTCCGCAATTGGGATACGTGTAACACATTGTGAATGTGACTCAGCGATGGCGGTAAGGCCAACCTGTATGCTAAATCCCCAACTCTCTCAAGGATCTCAAATGGTCTGATATATCTCAGACTTAGCTTACCTTTCCTCCCAAAATGGAAAATTCCTCGTGTAGGAGACACCTTCAATAGTACGTGGTCCCCAATGTCGAACTCTAGCAGGCGACGACGCACGTCTGCATAAGACTTCTGTTGACTCTGGGCAGTCAACAGTCTTTCCCGAATCAAGGCTATCTTCTCTTGAGTCTGAACTATCAATTCTTGTTCCGTCCCGATCAAGTCCGAAGAATCATCCCAGCACAGGGGCGATCGATATCTTCTCCCATACAAAGCTTCAAATGGTGCCATCTTAATAGAAGCATGCCAACTATTGTTGTAGGTGAATTCAATTAAGGGCAAATGAACTTCCCAATTAGTTGACCAATCCAAAGCACAAGCTCTAAGCATGTCCTCTACTGTTTGTATAGTCCTTTCGGACTGACCGTCCGTTTGAGGATGATAAGCCGTGCTAAAGTTTAGCTCGGTCCCCAAAGCCCTGTGAACTGCCTTCCAAAAGTGCGACACGAAGCGACCATCTCGATCTGAAATAATGGTCTTAGGTCTCCCATGCAATCTGACTATCTCTACAATAAATACTCGTGCCAATTTCTCGGGTCCCCACGTGTTTTTAATGTAACACCCCAAACTAGGCGGCTATTATAGTGCCGTGGACCCCCGACTGGGACCCACCAGGCGAATGAAAACTGATGAATTAAATAATATAATTGTAGTACCGAACCACATTATATTACCAAATACTCCGATGAGGAGCTTAAGTACATTACACCAGGACAAAACAGAATACTAGTATATTTTATATGAAGATAAAATACACCACCCTGAATAAATAAACGTCTCAAACGGAATTTGCAGCGGAAATACAAATGAAGAGAAATAAGAATGACTGAAATGACTTAAATGACTGAATTAAGCGGAATGACTGGGACCCCCTACTAGTATCATTGGGATTCCTCGCCGTCAACATGCTCTTCCTGTGCCTTTGCCTTGCCGTGACCTGAAAACAAAATCCCCCAATAGGGTCAGTTATATAGAACAACAATCCTCAAGGGTTGAAAATACACAATCATGATTTAACTGAAGTTATGAAATATCCTTAGTTATGAATTACGCTGAAGAGGAGTATCATAGTACGCCCGTAATGTTCTGTGCAAGTGTACAAGACGAATGACCGGACACACCCGTCCTTGTACCTAATTAGTCTCACGGAGTTAAGCTTTACCGTGTGCACGATCCAATGTATCGGTGAACCCAATACACGACCATCGTGTGCCCGACTAAAAATTCCACACATCCACACCCGGCCACGCAATATGAACCCAGAAGGTCATATGGACGAGAATGACCACAGTGAATATCAATAAATAATAATTCGACAAGGCCAAGATGACTCACCGAGATGAAAATAATAGTGACGTGATTGATAACCCAATGAAATGATTTGGAACCGTCGTTCCTCGTGAATGAAATGATTATTCGACAATTACAAGTCTCAATATGATTAATACCATGATGAATGCGTTATGGTTATGAATAATCAACAACAAAAGGAATGAATATCCTTTTAACCGAGTAAGAATTAACTTACTCAACACCGATGAAGAATGTCCGTCCACGAACAACGTCCTAAATGAAATGCCGGACGCTCGAACAACCTTGAATTACATAATTACCAATAATTCGATCATTACACGAATCAAATACGATCATAACCGACTCAAACGTCGATACAACAATATCCAAACTCGAATATATCGAAACCAACTTCAATATGAGTATTTCAAACCATCGAGATACTTTCAATGATATCAATAATCCCATAAGAATCCACAATTCAAGATTACAACAACGTCAATCGGAAATCCCCAATTTAACCGAAGTCAACCCCAAGGGTTCTTGATATAAATCCCCAAAATAGCCATTAAATCCGTAGGAATACATTTATCCAAGGTAGATAATCCATATCTAATATATTCCAACAACAATCCAAGATTACACGAAGAAATCGGAAGGAAAAACCCAAAAATCCAAAATTCTAGATCCAAGAGATTAATACCTTTGATTGGATGTGATGAAGATGATGAAATGATGATTAATCCAAATGATGAGCTTAAAAATGATGATAGATGAATACACCTCGAAAAAAACTCTCCAAATCGCCCGAAATCGCCCGAAACCGAAGAGAAAATGAGAAGGAATGATAAATGACGAAATCTGAGCTACACTGTCTAATTTATAGTCACTCCAGGTTAGCGTGCGCTAGCCTTTGTGCGTAGCGTGCGCTAACGGGTATTTTGGGTAGTCCAGTACCCACTGACCGAAAACGGTAGCGCGCGCTACGTACCTTCTGTAGCGTGCGCTACGGCTGTACACTTAGCGTGCGCTAACCCCAAAATGTTAGCGTGCGCTAACGAATTATCTGATGCCCAGTACTGGAGTCCAGAACCTTCTGTCCTCTGATCCGATCTCGGTAGTGTGCGCTACAACCAACAATTAGCGTGCGCTACTACACCATTTGCGTACGCTAAAAACCACTCATAGCGTGCGCTATGAATTAATCCAATGCAGTCCAGTAGCCACTGGACTCAACCTGATCCGTCCTTAGCGCGCGCTACACCAAATATTAGCGTGCGCTACTACAACCCACTAGCGCGCACTACTTACCATTCGTAGCGTGCACTACTTATAACTCACCTGCAGTCCAGTACCTTCTGGACTGCAGCCAGGGTAACATTAGCGTGCGCTAATGCTGAGTGGTAGCGTACACTACCTGTATTCAATTAGCGCGTGCTAAAAAGAGTAAGTAGCGTGCGCTACTCCTCACGCACAGCCCACAATGAAAATGACAATGATGATAAACACGGCACGAAACTCCAATTAGATTAGTGATGAATGACGATTGATACACGATACAGTTACTCTGAACGATGAATACCATGATTGAATATGAGTGACAAATGATCATTAATGAGTGAAATTACTGAATGATAAATACTGAATGATAATTACTGAATTACAACTGGGTATTACATACACCCCCCTTAAAAGAGTTTCGTCCCCGAAACTAAGGGTCAAACAACTCGGGATAACTTTCCCGCATACTATCCTCGGTTTCCCAAGTAGCCTCTTCGACTCCGTGTCTAGACCACTGAATTTTAACCAAAGGAATCGTCTTATTCCTCAACTGTTTGATTCGCCGCTCTAAAACTCGTATAGGACGCTCCTCATATGAATGATCATCGGCGATCTCGATTTCGTCGAACTGAAGTATGTGACTCGGGTCGGCAACATACTTCCGCAACTGAGAGACGTGAAACACATTATGAATTCAGCTCAACGCCGAAGGTAAAGCCAATCGATAAGCTAACTCGCCTACTCGATCCAAAATCTCAAACGGTCCAATGAATCTCGGACTCAACTTTCCCCTCTTCCCAAAACGGAAGATACCACGACTCGGGGATACCTTGATCAACACGTGGTCACCTGTCTCAAACTCTAATGGTCAACGACGGTTATCTGCATATGATTTCTGTCGACTCTGAGCGGTCAACAAACGACCCTTGATCAAAGCTACCTTCTCACGGGCGGCTATTAGCATATCGGGCTCGGTGCCGATTGATTCTGATAGGTCATCCCAACACAAAGTAGATCGACAACGACGACCGTACAAGGCCTCGTAAGGTGCCATCTTAATCGAAGCATGCCAACTATTATTATACGTGAACTCGATCAATGGTAGTTAGGCTTCCCAATCGTCTTTCCAATCGAGGACGCATGCCCTCAACATGTCCTCTAATGTCTGAATAGTCCTCTCTGATTGCCCGTCGGACTGAGGATGAAAGGCGGTACTGAGATTAAGCTGGGCTCCCATAGCACGATGAACTGATTTCCAAAAATGCAACACAAACCGTCTGTCACGATCGGAAACGATACTTTTAGGAGTACCGTGCAGTCTCACTATCTCTTTGATGAATAACTGGGCAAGTCTCTCGGGACCCCAAGTATCCTTAATCTCAAGAAAATGAGCTGATTTAGTTAATCGGTCCACGATTACCCAGATCGTATTCATGCCACGACGACTCGTCGGCAAACTCGTGATGAAATCCATAGAAATGTCTTCCCACTTCCATTCTGGAATAGGGAGAGGTTTCAGCATACCCACCGATCGCTGATGTTCAATCTTAACTTGTTGATATGTTAAGCATCTCGAAACAAATTCTGCGACTTCTCGCTTCATATTACTCCACCAGTACTTTTGTTTCAAGTCCTTGTACATCTTGCTAGACCCCAGATGAACAGAATAAGGGGTAGCATGAGCTTCTTTCAAAATCGAGTTTTTCAACTCGTCATTCGCCGGTACGCACAACTGATTCTTAAATCTCAAAAGTCCATCCTCGTGGACCACGAATCCAGGGGCTTTCCCCTGAGCTACATCCTCATGGATGCGCAACAATGATGGGTCCGAACCCTGATTCTCTCTGATTGCCTCTTCAAGTGACGATGAGATCTCCGACATAAAAAGTTGTCCCTGAACTCGCTGAAGCCAGACCTCGATCTCGGGTCTAAGAAATTCCTGCTGAAGCTCCTTATGAACTGTTAAACGGGCAAGCATCTGCTCCTGAACGGACTTACGACTCAAGGCGTCGGCGACAACGTTTGCCTTGCCCGGGTGGTAAAGGATCTCGATATCATAATCTTTGATTAGTTCCAACCACCGCCTCTGTCGCATATTTAACTCCTTCTGAGTAAATATATACTTCAAATTCTTGTGATCGGTGAAAATCTGACAGGTGACGCCATAAAGGTAATGTCGCCAGATTTTCAAAGCGAACACCACGGCTGCTAGCTCCAGGTCGTGGGTCGGATAATTAACCTCATAAGGTCACAATTGCCATGAAGCATAGGCAATAACATTTCCATTCTGCATGAGCACACATCCGAGACCCTGTCCAGACGCATCACTATAAAACACAAATCCTTCCGTCCCCTGCAGCAAGGAAAGTACAGGTGCTGACATTAACCGGCTCTTGAGTTCCTCAAAACTCCGTTGACACGCGTCGGACCACGTGTATTTCTTATCCTTTCGCAAAAGGTTCGTCAAGGGTTGAGCGATTCTAGAAAATCCCTCCACAAATCGTTGATAATAACCCGCTAATCCGAGGAAACTTCGGATTTCCTTAACATTCTTCGGAGGTAGCCAATCTCGAATAGCCTCCGTCTTCTGAGGATCGACCCGATCTCCGTCTGATGAAATTACGTGTCCGAGAAACATCACTTCGGACATCCAGGACTCACATATGGAAAACTTCCCATAAAGTTGTTCTCGTCTCAACACGTCGAGCACTTGATGAAGGTGAAACTCGTGCTGTAATACCCGGTTGTAATTCAGTAATTATCATTCAGTATTTATCATTCAGTAACTGATACTCAGTAATTTCACTCATTATTGATCATTTGTCACTCAGATTCAGTCATGGTATTCATCATTCAGAGTAATTGTATCGTGTATCAATCGTCATTTATCACTAATCTGATTGGAGTTTCGTGCCGTGTTTATCATCATTGTCATTTTCGTTGTGAACTGTGCGTGAGGGGTAGCGCACGCTACGTGCTCCTTTTAGCGTACGCTAATTGGGTATAGGTAGCGCACGCTACCACTCAGCTTTAGCGCACGCTAAGGTTACCCTGGCTGCAGTCCAGAAGGTACTGGACTACAGGTGAGTTATATATAGCGCACGCTACGAATGGTAAGTAGCGCGCGCTAGTGAGTTGTAGTAGCGCACGCTAATATGTGGTGTAGCGCGCGCCAAGGACAGATCAGGTTGAGTCCAGTGGCTACTGGACTGTACTGGATTAATTCTTAGCGCACGCTATGTGTTGTTTTTAGCGTACGCAATCGATACTATAGCGCACGCTAGATTATGGTTGTAGCGCACGCTATCGAGGTCAGATCAGAGGACAGGCAGTTTCTGGATTCCAGTACTGGGCATCACATAATTCGTTAGCGCACGCTAACTATGGGTTTTAACGTACGCTAGTAGTATGGCCGTAGCGCACGCTACAAAAGGTACGTAGCGCGCGCTACCGTGTTCGGACAGTGGGTACTGGACTACCCAAACTACTCGTTAGCGCACGCTACGCACAAGAGCTAGCGCACGCTAACCTGGACTGGCTATAAATTGGACAGTTTAGCCGGATTTCGTCATTTGTCATCTATTTCCCATTCTCTTGTCGGTTTTTGGCGATTTGGGCGATTTTGGAGAGTTCTCTTCGAGCTTTTATCATCCATCATCATCTTCAAGGTTTTGAGTTGGATTATCATCACTTCATCATCTCCTTAACATCGAATCAAAGGTATTAATTTCTTGGATCTAGAATTTCGGATTTTTGGGTTTTCCTTCCGATTTCTTCGTGTAAGCTTGGATTATCATTGGAATATGTTAGATATGGATTATCTACCTTGGATAAATATATTCCTATGGATTTAATGGTTATTTTCGGAACTATTTCAAGAACCCTTGGGGTTGACTTCGGTTAATTGGGGATTTTTCGATTGATGTTGTTGTAATCATGTATTATGGATTCCTAATGGATTATTGATATCATTGAAGTTTTTTGTTAGTTCGAAATACTCATTTTGGTGTTGGTTTCGACATATTCGGGATTGGATATTTCCGAAGTTGTGTGGTTGGTTATGTATTCGTTGGAGTGCCCTATGAGTTTGATTATCGTTGTTTCGACCTTTGGGTTAGTCGTGTTTTGTTGCTTGATACGTGTATTGAACGATTGTTGGTAATTGTTGTTATTCAAGGTTGTTCGAGCAACTGGTATCTTGGTTAGGACGTTGTTCGTGGACGGACATTCTTCGTCGGTATTGTGTAAGTTAAATCTTACTCGGTTAAAAGGATACTCATTCCTTTTGTTGTTGATTGCTCATAATCATAATTCACTCATCATAATATTAATCATTTTGAGACTTGTAATTGTCGAATAATTATTTCATTCACGAGGAACGACGGTTCCAAATCATTTCATTGGGTTATCAATCACGTCACTATTACTCTCATATCGGTGAGTCATCTTGGCCTTGTCTAATTATTATTCATTGATATTCATCATGGTCATTCTCGTTCATGTGACCTTCCGGGTTCATATTGCGTGGCCGGGTGTGGCTGTGTGGAATTTTTAGTCGAGCACACGATGGTCATGTATTGGGTTCACCGATACATCGGACCATGCACACGGTAACGCTTACCTCCGTGAGACTAATTAGGTACAAGGACGGGTGTGTCCGGTCATTCGTCTTGTACACTTGCACAGAACATTACGGGCGTACTATGATACTCCTCTTCAGCGTAATTCATAATTAAGAATATTTCATAACTTCAGTTAATTCATGATTGTGTAATTTCAACTCTTGAGGATTGTGGTTCTGTGTAACTGACCCCGTTGGGGGATTTTGTTTTCAGGTCATGGCAAGGCAAAGGCACGGGAAGAGCATGTTGACGGCGACGAGTCCCAGTGATACTAGTAGGGGGCCCCAGTCATTCCGTTTGTTCAGTCATCTTCAGTCATTTTAGTTATTCCGTCATTTGTGCTTTCCGCTGCAAATTCCGTTTGAGATGTTTATTTATTCAGGGTGGTGTATTTTATCTTCATTTAAAATATACTAGTATTCGGTATTGTCCTAGTGTGTTGTACTTAAACTCCTCATCGGAGTACTTGGTAATATAATGTGGTTCGGCACTACAATTATATTATTAATTCATCATTTTCATTCGCCTGAAGGATCCCAGTCGGGGATTCACGGCACTGTAATATCCGCCTAGTTTGGGGTGTTACACGTGTTCCTTCCGATCACGAGAATAAATCAAAATGTCATCGATGAAGACAACAACAAACTGATCCAAAAAGTCGATGAAAACCCGATTCATTAACTCCATGAATACCGCAGGTGCATTAGTCAATCCAGACGGCATAACCACAAACTCATAATAACCATAGCGTGTTCGAAACGCCGTTCTCGCAATATCCGACTCTCTAATCCGCAACTGATGATATCCAGATCTTAAGTTGATCTTGGAAAATACTGAAGCTCCCTGAAGTTGATCTAAGAGATCATCAATATGGGGTAAGGGATACTTATTCTTGATTGTCACCCTATTCAACTCCCGATAATCAATACACAAGCGAAAAGAACCATCCTTCTTCTTGACAAATAACACTGGTGCTCCCCACGGGGACGCACTCGGACGAATATAACCCTTCTCGAACAACTCCTCAAGTTAGTTCTTTAATTCCTGCATTTCGGTCGGGGCCATCCGGTACGGTGCCTGCGATATCGGGGACGTACCAGGCTCCAACTCAGTCGTGAATTCCACATCCCTCTGTGGAGGCAAACCAGGTAACTCGTCTGGAAAAACATCGGCATATTCCCTCACTACCGGAATGTCCGTCAACATTACTGATGATTTATCGGTTTTGGTCATGTAGCACCAATAACCAACACACCCCTGATTGAGTAATCTCAATGCTTTCATCAAATTAATGACCTTACCAGAACAGCCGGGATTACCTCCCTGAAACACACATTCAACCCCATCGTCTGAAATGATAGTGATCATATGCTTACGGACACTAATGATGGCATCATGACGATCCATCAAATCAATACCCAAGATGACGTCGTCTCTCGAAAAATATACTATGATCAAGTCCGCTGGCCATGCACGACCATTAAGCTGAATCGGACAATTCTAAATCTCATAATTACCGATAATTCGTCTACCATCACGTAGGCCAATGACATAAGGCTCACAACTAGTAGCACTACCCAGACGTAGTCTACTCAAACATGACTCAGAAATGAATGAATGCGATGCACCAGTATCAAAAAGGGTACACACAGGTTGAGATAGAATATAGAGTGTACCTGAGATAATTTGGGCCTCTGAATCATCGGTCTTCTTCATCTCATAAATCCGGGGCCTCTGGATCATCGGTCTTCTTCATCTCATAAATCCGGGGCTTGCTAGTCCCGGCACCGGACGCTCCCGTCTGCTGGCTATAGGCTCCACCTTTAGTCGCTCCTGTCATTTTAAACGATGCTGATTGAGTGGCCTGATTCTGAACGGCTGACTGCTTAGGGTCCTGAGATGACGTCTGAGTAGGTTTGGGGTCTCTACGGAAAAAACGGGCCTTATGCCCAGCAATCCCACAGTTATGACACGTGATAGTCTGCCTCGGGCATTTGGTGCTGACGTGACCCGGTTCTCCACAATTAAAATAGGTGATGGCCGAACTGGCCGCTCGTGACTGCGATTCCGCGGGTTTAGACGTCACAGGAGGTCTCTCAGAAAAAGCAGAGCCCGCACGAGGTTTCTTGAAGGTTGTCTGACCGCCTTCAGACTAATTACGATTCTTCGATTTCTTACTAGCAGACGAAGGTTGCTGCTTAGCAATTTCCTTAGCAGTAAGCTCATAAGTGAGAGCTTTCTCAATGAATTTGGCCAACGTGGTGCAATTATGATTAAGCAATTGTAGTCTCATACGGGGTTTCAGCCTCTTGCTGAAATACTTGATTTTATCCGCCTCTGAATGAATGATGGATGAGGCGAAAGGGAGAAGTTCCTGAAATTTCTCGGCAATGGCGAGAACATCCTCGTCTGCTGAGGGGTCGGGTGTGAGTAATTCTGACAGCTTGGCCTCTCTGAGTGGGGTCGGATAATACCTCTCCATCATGAGAGTCTTGAACTGATCCCATGTACATGATCCTTCGGTGGGCTTCAACGACAACCACCAAGAATGAGCGCTCTTACCCAGATAGTAAGCCACAACTGAAACTTTGTGTCCTTCGGGACACTATACCATCGCAAATAGCTTCTCGAAGTGTTCGAGCCAATGAACAATATCCTCCGGCTCAGATGAGCCTTCAAAAGTAGGTGGCCTTTGGCGAGAAATGTCGCCGATGATACTGCTCACATTCCTCTCTTGCCTCTGAGGTGGCGGCGGAGGACCCTGTTGATTTTGATTAACTGAGTTGTGCATCATCTTCATAAGTTGTGCCATCTGCGTCATTTGGGCCATCATGCCCTGCATAAAAGCGAGTGGGTCAACCCGAACACCTTCTGACTGAGCTGTGTCCCGGGTACGACTCCCCGATAGTGAATGATCACGTCCAGGTGAATGAGTGGCAGCGTCGCTGCTCGATGAATTAGCATTATTCCTCGCGTTAGCACGTGTATTCACACGAGCTCTCGGGATTCGGCCCACACCACGGCCTCGTCCTCTGCGTCCTCTTCTTGCTCTCTCCATACGGAAGTAGGAAAGTCACATGATTATTATATTCCCCGCATGAATATCACGTTATGATTATGACATGTGATGATGAAAATGAGCACACACACTCTAACACAGTGATTACATGAATGATTAACTGAGGTGACATGATTACCTGATGAAATTATTGAAATGATTATCTTGAACAAGTTAACAAGATTAATGATATGATCTTCCAGATCAACAACCGAGTAATGAAATGACTTGAGTGATTAATGAGTTAACATGACCGTCCTGGTCAAAATGAAAATGATGATTGAGGATTTTTAACTAATGAATTATGAATGAATGATTACCAGAAATTATACCATGGCATTAGAAATCTTACAGTTCTTGGTCTGATTAGCTCGGCATTTGCACAGGTCACACGTGACGCGAAAGTCCAAAGATACTAGTCCGATGACGATGATTTCAAATGAGACATGACTCGGAAGGTAGTATTCAAACCACGCTCCGATACCAACTCTGTAACACCCCAAACTAGGCGGATATTACAGTGTCGTGGACCCCCGACTGGGACCCACCAGGCGAATGAAAACTGATGAATTAAATAATATAATTGTAGTACCGAACCACATTATATTACCAAATACTCCGATGAGGAGCTTAACTACATTACACCAGGACAAAACAGAATACTAGTATATTTTATATGAAGATAAAATACACCACCCTGAATAAATAAACGTGTCAAACGGAATTTGCAGCAGAAATACAAATGAAGAGAAATAAGAATGACTGAAATGACTTAAATGACTGAATTAAGCGGAATGACTGGGGCCCCCTACTAGTATCATTGGGACTCCTCGCCGTCAACATGCTCTTCCCGTGCCTTTGCCTTGCCGTAACCTGAAAACAAAATCCCCCAATGGGGTCACTTATACAGAACAACAATCCTCAAAGGTTGAAAATACACAATCATGATTTAACTGAAGTTATGAAATATCCTTAGTTATGAATTACGTTGAAGAGGAGTATCATAGTACGCCCGTAATGTTCTGTGCAAGTGTACAAGACGAATGACCGGACACACCTGTCCTTGTACCTAATTAGTATCACGAAGTTAAGCTTTACCGTGTGCACGATCCAATGTATCGGTGAACCCAATACACGACCATCGTGTGCCCGACTAAAAATTCCACACATCCACACCTGGCCACGCAATATGAACCCAAAAGGTCATATGGACGAGAATGACCACAGTGAATATCAATAAATAATAATTCGACAAGGCCAAGATGACTCACCGAGATGAAAATAATAGTGACGTGATTGATAACCCAATGAAATGATTTGGAACCGTCGTTCCTCGTGAATGAAATGATTATTCGACAATTACAAGTCTCAATATGATTAATACCATGATGAATGAGTTATGGTTATGAATAATCAACAACAAAAGGAATGAATATCCTTTTAACCGAGTAAGAATTAACTTACTCAACACCGATGAAGAATGTCCGTCCACAAACAACGTCCTAAATAAAATGCCGGATGCTCGAACAACCTTGAATAACACAATTACCAATAATTCGATCATTACACGAATCAAATACGATCATAACCGACTCAAACGTCGATACAACAATATACAAACTCGAATATATCGAAACGAACTTCAAGATGAGTATTTCAAACCATCGAGATACTTTCAATGATATAATAATCCCATAGGAATCCACAATTCAAGATTACAACAACGTCAATCGGAAATCCCCAATTTAACCAAAGTCAACCCCAAGGGTTCTTGATATAAATCCCCAAAATAGCCATTAAATCCGTAGGATTACATTTATCCAAGATAGATAATCCATATCTAATATATTCCAACAACAATCCAAGCTTACACGAAGAAATCGGA
Source organism: Orobanche coerulescens (assembly GCA_033398695.1). Classification (NCBI taxonomy): domain Eukaryota; kingdom Viridiplantae; phylum Streptophyta; class Magnoliopsida; order Lamiales; family Orobanchaceae; genus Orobanche; species Orobanche coerulescens. Next base: position 77,495,737 of record CM065818.1, on the reverse strand, counting down.
AGAAAAAACCCAAAAATCCAAAATTCTAGATCCAAGAGATTAATACCTTTGATTTGATGTGATGAAGATGATGAAATGATGATTAATCCAAATGATGAGCTTGAAGATGATGATAGATGAATACACCTCGATGAAAACTCTCCAAATCGCCCCAAATCGCCCAAAACCGAAGAGAAAATGAGAAGGAATGATAAATGACGAAATCTGGGCTACACTGTCCAATTTATAGTCACTCCAGGTTAGCGTGCGGTAGCCCTTGTGCGTAGCGTGCGCTAACGGGTATTTTGGGTAGTCCAGTACCCACTGACCGAAAACGGTAGCGCGCGCTACGTACCTTCTGTAGCGTGCGCTACGGCTGTACATTTAGCGTGCGCTAACCCCAAAATGTTAGCGTGCGCTAACGAATTATCTGATGACCAGTACTGGAGTCCAGAACCTTCTGTCCTCTGATCTGATCTCGGTAGCGTGCGCTACAACCAAAAATTAGCGTGCGCTACTACACCGTTTGCGTACGCTAAAAACCACTCATAGCATGCGCTATGAATTAATCCAATGCAGTCCAGTAGCCACTGGACTCAACCTGATCCGTCCTTAGCGCGCGCTACGCCAAATATTAGCGTGCGCTACTACAACCCACTAGCGCGCGCTACTTACCATTCGTAGCATGCGCTGCCTAACTCACTGCAGTCGGTACCTTACGGATCGCGGCTTCTAACATTAGCGTGCGCTAATGCTAAGTGGTAGCGTGCGCTACCTGTATTCAATTAGTGCGCGCTAAAAAGAGTACGTAGCGTGCGCTACTCCTCACGCACATCCCACAATGAAAATGACAATGATGATCAACACGGCACGAAAGTCCAATTAGATTAGTGATGAATGACGATTGATACACGATACAGTTACTCTGAACGATGAATACCATGATTGAATATGAGTGACAAATGATCATTAATGAGTGAAATTACTGAATGATAAATACTGAATGATAATTACTGAATTACAACTGGGTATTACATTTAATTCCTAGGAAATGAGCCGACTTTGTTAGTCGATCAACTATAACCCAAATCATATTCATTCCCGTCTTAGTCATTGGCATACTGGTGAATAAATCTATCGAGATATCCTCCCATTTCCACTCAGGGGTCGGAAGTCGCTTTAACATTCCGGCAGGTCGCTGATGTTCAATCTTAACCTGCTGACAAGTCAAACACTTCGAAACGTATTCTGATACTTCCTTCTTCATATTTCCGCACCAGAAGCTTTGTTTTAGATCCTTATACATCTTACTACTGCACGAGTGAATAGAATAGTGAGCGCTGTGAGCTTCCTTCAAAATTGTCCATCTCAAATCATCATCATCGGGAACGCAAAGTCGACTCTGAAATATCAGGACTCCGTCATCTTGTATCACGAATACTGGGGCCTTTCCTTTTTTTACTTCGTCACATAACCGAAGGATCAGAGAATCGTTCAACTGTTTAGATTTGATTTCCTCGACTAGTGACGAAGTCAGTTCCATCACATATAGTTACCCTTGGACTCCTGGTGACCATACTTCAATACCTTCGTGGACCAGTTCTCGTTGAATGCTAATTTGGGACGTAAGTGCTTCCAACACTCAAATAGAAACAGGTTTACGGCTCAATGCATCAGCTACTACGTTTGCTTTACCCGAATGATAGAGAATTTCCATGTCGTAATCCTTGATCAATTCCAGGCACCTTCTCTGCCTCATGTTTAATTCTTTCTGACTGAAAATGTACTTGAGGCTTTTGTGATCTGTAAAGATCTAACAATGAGTGCCGTATAAATAATGTCGCCAAATTTTCAAGGCAAAGACCACAGCTGCTAACTCCAGATCATGAGTCAGGTAATTAACTTCGTACGGTTTCAATTGTCGAGAAGCATAGACAATCACCTTATCCTTTTGCATCAACACACATCCCAGACCCTGATTTGAAGCATCGCTGTATACCATGAATTCATCAGTCCCATCTGGTAATGCTAATATAGGTGCTGTCGTCAATCTCTTCTTAAGTTCATCAAAACCAGCCTGGCATTTCTCATCCCACGTGAACTTTTGAGTTTTATGTAACAGCTGAGTGAGCGGACGAGCAATTTTTTAAAAATCCCCCTACAAAACGGCGATAATATCCAGCAAGTCCTAAGAAGCTTGAGACTTCTTTCACGTTATTAGGAGCTTCTCATTCCAAGATTGCTTCGACTTTCTTCGGGTCCACCTGAACTCCGTCAGCTGATATCACATGCCCAAGGAAGGTTACTTCACTAAGCCAGAACTCGCATTTGGAAATCTTCGCATAACGCTGTTCATTCCTCAAGGTGCTCAAAACCATACGCAAATGCTCGGCATGCTCATCTGTGTCTTTCGAATAGATCAAGATGTCATCAATGAAAACGACCACAAACATATCTAGGTATTCTAAGAATACCCAATTCATCAATTGCATAAATACCGCAGGAGCATTGGTAAGTCCGAATGGCATCACCATGAATTCATAGTGCCCGTACCGGGATCTGAAAGCAGATTTCGGTATATCCAATTCCTTAATTCTCAACTGATGATATCCTGATCGCAAGTCAATCTTCGAGAATACCCTTGCCCCTCGCAGTTGATCAAACAAGTCGTCGATCCGAGGTATAGGATACTTGTTCTTGATCGTCACCTTGTTTAGCTCCCTGTAATCAATACATAATCGGAGGGATCCATCTTTCTTTCGAACAAAGAGAACAGGTGCTCGATAAGGAGAAACGCTAGGTTGAATGTAACCCTTCTGCAATAATTCCTCCAGTTGCTTCTTTAGTTCATACATCTCGGTTGGTGCCATACGGTATGGTGCTCTGGAAATAGGAGCGGCTCCAGGTTCTAATTCGATAGTGAACTCCACTTCTCTCTGCGGAGGTAACCCAGGCAGTTCTTCAGGGAATACATCTGAGAATTCATTCACAACTGGAATAGATGAGAGCTCTACTCCTTCTTCTTTCTTCATGGCGTAGCACCAAAATCCGTAACAACCCTGCTTCAGTAATTTTACTACTTTCATCGCTTTGATCAATTTTCCCGAGCTTCCCAGTCTCCATCCTCTGAATAAGTGTTCAGATCCGTCATCAGCAATGATAGAAATGACTCTCTTTCGGTAATTTAGAATAGCTCCATAACGATTGAGCCAATCGTCTCCGAGAATTAAATCGTCACCATGGATGTCAACTACAATAAGATTCGATGGTCAATATCTCCCTCCTATAGATACTGGAAAATCTCTAGTTTCTAGGGTTCCCACAATTCTTTCTCCGCTCGGCAAACCCACAACATAAGGTTCACAATCAAATAAACACGAGATTTTCAAATGATTAACACAGTTCAATGATATGAAAGAATGTGTAGCTCCTAAATCGAATAAGACACTAACTGGTTGCAAAAGGATTTGAATCGTACCTGATGCAACAATAGTGTTTTGGTCGTCAGATTTCCTCATCTCATACAGGCGCGGAGGAACGGACCCAGCACTGTTCTGCTGCTGAAATCCACTCTGCTGCGTCTGGTTCACACTTATCTCCTTCGGAACTGGGGCTGGAGTGCGAGTACCAAATGATCTAGTCGCAACTCTGCAGAAAGCCGCACGGTGACCTTCTTGCCCACAATCGAAACAAGTCACAGAAGATGCGGGGCAATCACGTCGAATATGCCCTGCTCGACCATAATTATAGCATTTCTTCGATGCGTCCGAAACTGCTGATGTCGTCCGGAACTTCTTTCCACCTCGAGAAGGATGTGGAGGTCTCCTAGATGAATAAAATGAAGACTGGCCCTTGCGGGGCCCGTCCGGACATGTACACGTCTTGATACTACACGGCAGAGTGGCTCCGATACCATATTATGTAACACCCTGAGATATTCGGAATAATTACAGCGCCGTAAACCCTTTAAGTAAGGATTTACAAGGCTAATTAAAAGAAATGTGAATATAATCCAACAATACCATATAAATTCAGATTACAAAACCGGTTCCAACTAATCCATTGCGTTAATTAATAAAACCATATCGAAATGATATTAATAAGACACGCGTACTCGAGTACTAAAAATGAACCAAGAAGACAAATCACAAAAACAACAAACATCACTGAGCCCCTTCGTCGTCACGTCGGTACTGTGGTTGTTTCCCCCATCCTCACCCGAAGGGGTTAGAAAAACGATGCTAGTACAAGTATCATATTAAACAAATCGAATATGCATCAACAATACATAACAAGATACACCATACGGACTTCCGCTACCGGAATCCGACAATGCGAATCCACAAGATTCCGTTAACACAGTATGGGTATTCCAATGATCCAGCGCCCTCAGCATAGACCCCAAGATGATCCCGTCGGACCAACACGAGGTGGAAAAACCCGTCCAATGATACAGCGCCCTCAGCCTAGATCCCAAGATGATCCCGTCGGACCAACACGAGGTGGACATCCGATCCAGCGCCTTCAGCATAGATCGTACAACATACACAAACACAACTCATACATACATATATGCCAAATCGCTATGTCCATCAACAAGAATATACATATACTAGATAACGAATGTCACGACAATTCAACAAAATAAATCCCATGTTTATCAACATGAATAAACCACATGTATGCTCAAAATACCAATATTAACAAATTACCGTACTTGCCTCAAAGATGGCAAGAACTAATCACTCCAATGATCTCAACACACTCGAAGGCCGTATCCTTCGATCAACGTAGCAAGCTCGAACCTTAACAAAAGAAATAATATAGAATTCATCTTAAGTCGTACGAATGTCTAACAATTCGGTCTACGGCCGAAAGCTCTTAAAATGAATTCTGCCTGAACTACTTAGCGTACGCTACGTATTCTGCATAACGTGCGCTAAGCCGGCTCGTTAGCATATGTAAACGACGAAGTCTAGCATATGCTAACTATATACAAACAGTCCTATCTGATTAGCCGACTGATTCATCTGATGACATAACGTACGTTACGTACCAAACATAGCGTACGTTACTCATTCTCGATAGCGTGCGTTAATATACATATCTTAGCGTGCGCTAACTGTGCTTGGCAGTTTGCTACTGGGCAGAAAACTTGATCTAATAGTGATGAAACTCATGAAATCTTCGGTGTTAATACATGTCATCTCCATGCATATCATGCTCATACGGTTTGTGAAAGATCTATATGGATTAAACGACTTCGAGATACAAGGATACGTATAATCATCACAACACTATAATTTATCTTGATCTTCAAGAAAGTATCCTAGGTTCCATCCATTCTATGTCCGAAAACGTATGATTCCATTATGTAAAGACATAAGAACTTGATAATCTCCATAAACTAATCATAATCAGTTTTGAAGCTTCATGAATATTCTATGAGTTCAAAAACTAAAAGGTTCAATGGTTTATACGATGAAGAAGTACCGAAACATCGAAAATATCCTTCTAACAACATGATGTTCGACTACGTACGAATTTAACTGACTAGATAATCCCAAATCATGTTTAAAACGTCCTGTTGTGTCAAGATTTAACACCTTCCGACCGGCGATCGCCTTCGAGGCCGAGCGACCGACTCTGCGCCGGCGGCCAAGGCGGTCTGCCGGCGGCGACTGGCGACCAAGCCTCAACCCAGCGGACCAGCTAAATCGGCCAAAGGAGGTCCCGGGACAAGTCCCGTGCAGAGCGATCGACCTCGAATACGATCATCACTCGGCACTCGGCGGCCAGACTCACTGGCGATCGACTAGCGGACGATCCTCTCTGGCATGCGATCGACCTTTGGTGACCGACCTCTGCAGGCATCTGCCGATCGACCCATCATGACGATCTCCACCGATGACCATCCGGTCGGCAAAGACCAAGTCTCAAAGCCGGACCCCACGTGCGAGATCCACAAAAGGCGCCGAAAACCTGTCTCCTACCTCACCTACCGGCATGGCCTGGACTGCGAAAGGAGTTGGCGGACAAGACATGTGACTACGATCTGTCACCCTGCGACAAAGTCCGCCGAAAGTAGCTAAGTGGGACCTCCTGTGACGGTGCTTAGGACGCGTCTTTGGATCCTCATTGGACCGCAGTGGCCACCACTGTAGCTTTGGACTTTTGGCGGGCGGCCCACGTGCCCTTTAGGACGATCGCCCGGCACATTAAATGCCGAAAGACGATCGCCCACTAGGGACAGGGCCTCTCACTCTATATATACAAAGCGGCCTTCACTTGTAAAGGACACAGAACTTCTACCACCGAAACTCTTCTGCACAAATCGAGATTCGACTCTCTAAACACTCAAGAATATCACGATACTGAAGCAAATCATTAAGCACTTGGCTAACATCCAACTCTTGGCATGACTTTCTTTCGGTCTTACTTCTCCCGGCCTTTTCTCCTCGAGCAGATTACCGGCGGGACGAAGAACACCTAGCTTCGCTCAAGAGCCGGATCAACAGAGTCTTTTTACACTCATTGTACTTAGATTTCTCTAATTAATACTTGTATCCACGAATATTTGTGTTAATAACATCTCGCGAGAGCATTCAAGCCCGGGCCTAACAAACCCGGCAAATCTTGTTTTATTAACCATCTCTCGGAAGTGCTCCCGCATTTGTTTGTTGTCCGTCTCCAGCAGTATTTAATCTTCGGATAGATATTTTGGGCAACAACAATTGGCGCTAGAGGAAGGGCATCCAACCCTCAATTTTTTACACCTACCGTCCCGAAGAACACTCACTGTTCTCGGGGCAGATACTTGAAGTGACACTTACTGCACTTCAAAGAAATCCTTCAGAAATCATGTCTTCCGCCTCCGCGTCGAAGAAAGCCGCCGTCCAGCCGGCCAAACCCCTTGTCCCATCGCGGTCCGAGCCGCAGCCGATGGTGGAAGGTAGCCGCCGCGGTCAGAGACGCTCGATCCCGTCCCTGGACGGCGGCCCAAGCCTCTCGCTCGATCGGTTCCGAACCAAGGAATGGTCGAAGGGGCTCCAACCGTCCTACAGGAGCGACGGAGTGCTCTCGACGCGCCTCCAGCTACCGCCCCCCCGGTCTCTCGCCGGGAGATCAAGCGGAAGCTCAAGGCACTACTGGCCGAGCGATCGCCAGGAGGCTCCCGTCCGCAGGAAGAGGCGCTCGCCAGCCGGGGCACCTCTGTCTTCGATCGCCTGGGCAGTGACCCGACCAGCTCACGGGCGATCCGGCCCCAGCGACGCGACGACGGAGTTTGAATCCGTCACCAGGAGCTCGGCCTACCCGACTCCCAGCCGGCAGCCGCGCCGTCTGGCTCCCCCTCGCCAAATTGCCGAGGTCGGCGGTAGCGGAGCCCGGAGATCGGTACACGATCGCCTAGGCTCCTGCTCCCAAAGCCGATCGGCAAGCGACCAAGCCACGGCGATGGCTGCGATGCAGCGTCAACTTAACGACATGAAGGCGCTCCTGGAATCCAGGCGGCGCCAAGAAGACGATCGCCGGTCCAAGCGAGCCGCTCGCGATCGACATCGAGCTCGCCCCTGTGCAGCACAGGATCGCTCCCCCGCAAACACCCGTGTACGTGGGGCGATCGGACCCCCAAGTGCACCTAAGGAAGTTCAACATCTACATGACTGGGTGTGGGGCATCTGACGCGACCAGATGCCGAATGTTCCCTCTGACGCTGGACGACCTCGCCCACCGGTGGTACACTTCATTGCCACCTCGGTCCATTGGCTCCTTTAACGAGCTGGCGCACGGCTTCACTGAGTACTTCGCCACCGGTGGTCGTCGGCCGAAGGTCCCCTTCGCATGATGCAAATCAAGCGGGGAGAAGAAGAGTCCGACTCGGACTACATCGGCCGGTGGACGTAATCATCCTCAATGGCGAGCCCATAAGCGATGAGACCGCCCTCTACGCGGTCTAGGAGGTTTTCGGGGTTTTTCGCCTATGTTCGGGCATCTTACGAAGACCCAACCTCGACCTACGCAGCCTTAGGGCTAGAGCCGCGATTTTACGGCTAGGCAAAGGTTTCTTCTTAGCCTTTGTGGCGTGCGCGATCGGCACCGGACGACGATCTCGCCCGATCGCCAATATCGACCTACGAATAAAGCGATCGGCGGCGACGATCGGCAGTCTTCGGCCCGATCGCCGATCATCACGCTACATCATCGCGATTCGGAGGACACGATCGCCATCTGATCCGGCATATAACATGACGGACTAAGGCATAAGATCGCCTCCACCGCACATCATAAAGCCATGGCCCTGTCAGTCGATGGAACCGGCTGCTTCGGCCATGCAAGGTCCCTTTCGGCCAAGATTGCCCGCCCTTCGTTTAAATACGAGGCCGGCGTAGTCGGAGGGCTCTCCAACATTAATCAGTGGACACGATCGCGCGCCCTCAAATGTTCGTCATCTGACATGGTGAACCCGGACAATGCGACGTGCCGCAACCCCGTCTCAACGTACACCGTCGAGGTCGGCCATCTCCATGGCTGGCCGAGGTGGAAGCAGAGCTAACAAGCCGCGGGCGTGGAGTTGATTCATCCGACGCTGCCCCGCGCAAGGACTCCTCTAGACCGAGACCGCACGCCTTTCGTTTAAAAACAAGGCGGCGCGGCTGAGAGGACCCTCATAATAAAGTGAGTCACGAGACACTCATTGTCTTCGCGCACCAAGACACGGTCATGGGGTCGGTCCATCGATCTCCGCGACTGTGCACGATTCCTCAAATAAAGCGAAACCACCAAGTTTCCATGGGGGATCGGCCAATGTTGTTTTTTGCAGGTACAAGACCGAAAGATAGCTAAGCCAATCGACTATGTTAGCCCAAGTCCGAGTCCTAAGTCAGCTCAGCAAGGTCGCCCGTCCTCATCCAGGCGCGATCACCAGCAAGAACCACCTCGCCCCAGGTCTTCAACATAGGAGCAAGCTGGGGGGCAATTGTTGTGTCAAGATTTAACACCTTCCGACCGGCGATCGCCTTCGAGGCCGAGCGACCGACTTACTGCCGAGCGGCCAAGGCGGTCTGCGGCGACCGGGCGACCAAGCCTCAACCCAATGGACCGGCTAAATCGGCGAAGGGAGGTCCCAGGACAAGTCCCGATGCCGGCGATCGACCTCGAATACGATCATCACTCGGCACTCGGCCAGACTCTGGCGATCGACTAGCGGACGATCCTCTCAGGCATCTGCCGATCGACATTTGGTGACCGACCTCTGGGCATCGCCGATCGACCCATCATGACGATCTCCACCGATGACCATCCGGTCGGCAAAGACCAAGTCTCAAAGCCCGGCCCCACGTGCGAGATCCACAAAAGGCGCCGACAAAACCTGTCTCCTACCTCACCTACCGGCATGGCCTGCACTGCGAAAGGAGTTGGCGGACAAGACATGTGACTACGATCTGTCACCTATCGACAAAGTCCGCCGAAAGTAGCTAAGTGGGACCTCCTGTGACAAGTGCTTAGGACGCGTCTTTGGATCCTCATTGGACCGCACGGTGGCCACAGTAGCTTTGGACTTTTGGCGGGCGGCCCACGTGCCCTTTAGGACGATCGCCGGCACATTAAATGCCGAAAGACGATCGCCCACTAGGGACAGGCCTCTCGGCCTCTATATATACAAAGCGGCCTTCACTTGTAAAGGACACGAGAACTTCTACCACCGAAACTCTTACGCACAAATCGAGATTCGACTCTCTAAACACTCGGCAATATCACGATACGAAGCAAATCATTAAGCACTTGGCTAACATCAACTCTTGGCATGACTTTCTTTCGGTCTTACTTCTCCCGGCCTTTTCTCCTCGAGCAGATTACCGGCGGGACGAAGAACACCTAGCTTCGCTCAAGAGCCGGATCAACAGAGTCTTTTTACACTCATTGTACTTAGATTTCTCTAATTAATACTTGTATCCACGAATATTTGTGTTAATAACATCTCGCGAGAGCATTCAAGCCCGGGCCTAACAAACCCGGCAAATCTTGTTTTATTAACCATCTCTCGGAAGTGCTCCCGCATTTGTTTGTTGTCCGTCTCCAGCAGTATTTAATCTTCGGATAGATATTTTGGGCAACAACACGTCCTTCAGAATATTACTTAATATTGGTGAAGAATCACCTACCTCAAAGTACTGAAGAACAAGGAGGAACTTGAAGAAATCCAACGCCGAAGGCTTGAAAACCAATCTCCAATGATCTACATTCTTCCAACTTGTGCTAGTATAATGATATGAGAGGTTGAGGATGGGGGAAGTAACTCTCTAAGTCCAAGAATTCGGATTCGGGAAGTGAAAAGTCTGAAAAAAATGAAAAGGATGTTGTCCTTTATATAGAATGGTTATTAGCGCGCGCTAGTCCATATCCATAGCGTACGCTAATGGCCATACGAAGCTTTACTGACTTCACTGCACTCAGCATTTAGCGTGCGCTATCCCTTTACCAGTAGCGTGCGCTATAGCATTGACTTGGCTTTTTTCGAAAGCCATCCAGGTTCATCCCGACATGATCCGAGCAAGATCCGCGGCTGATCTCACCTACCACCCTGTCTTAATCATGTTGACTACATATAGCATGCGCTAAGGTTCATACATAGCATACGCTACGAACCCAATTTAGTGTACGCTATGCTAAGCTGATAGCGTGCGCTACATGTGCAAAAATCACCACTTAGAACACATTCATGCAATCGTGCGCTCAACAACACCGGATCATGAAATACGGAGAATAATACTAAGATTAAAATGCAACAAATACAATATCACAAGGTTCAAATACACATCAAAATCTCGGGTATTACATCCTCTCTCCCTAAAAAGAAGTTTCGTCCCGAAACATAAGATGAAAACAACTCCAGATATCTAGTCTTTATATTGTCCTCCGTTTACCAAGTGGCCTCTTCAACTCCGTGTCGTAACCATTGTACTTTTACCAAGGGTATTGGTTTATTCCTCAATTGTTTGATCCGACTCTCAAGTATCTTGATTGGTCTCTCTTCAAAGGTGCCGTCATTAACTATCTCGATCTCATCAAACTCAATGATATGACTGGGATCTGGTACATACTTCTGCAATTAGGATACGTGAAACATATTGTGAACGTGACTCAACGATGGCGGTATGGCCAACCTGTATGCTAAATCCCCAACTCTCTCGAGGATCTCAAATGGTCCGATATATCTCGGACTTAGCTTACCTTTCCTTCCAAAACGGAAAATTCCTTGTGTAGGAGACACCTTCAATAGTACGTGGTCCCCAATGTCGAATTCTAGCGGGCGGCGACGCACGTCTGCATAAGACTTCTATCGACTCTGGGCAGTCAACAGTCTTACCCGAATCAAGGCTATCTTCTCTTGAGTCTGAACTATCAATTCTGGTTCCGTCCCAATCAAGTCCGAAGAATCATCCCAGCACAGGGGTGATCGACATCTTCTCCCGTACAAAGCTTCAAATGGTGCCATCTTAATATAAGCATTCCAACTATTGTTGTAGGTGAATTCAATTAAGGGAAAATGAACTTCCCAATTAGTTGACCAATCCAAAGCACAAGCTCTAAGCATGTCCTCTACTGTTTGTATAGACCTTTAGGACTGACCTTCCGTTTGAGGATGATAAGCCATGCTAAAGTTTAGCTCGGTCCCCAAAGCCCTATGAACTCCCTTCCAGAAGTGCGACACGAAGCGACCATCTTGATCTGAAATAATGGTCTTCGGCATCCCATGCAATCTGACTATCTCTGCAATAAATACTCGTGCCAATTTCTCGAGTCCCCACATGTATTTAATTCCTAGGAAATGAGCCGACTTGGTTAGTCGATCAACTATAACCCAAATCATATTCATTCCCGTCTTGGTCCTTGGCATACTGGTGATGAAATCCATCGAGATATCCTCCCACTTCCACTCAGGGATCGGAAGTGGCTTTAACATTCCGGCAGGTCGCTGATGTTCAAACTTAACCTGCTGACAAGTCAAACACTTCGAAATGTATTCTGCTACGTCATTATTCATATTTCCCCACCAGAAGCTTTGTTTTAGATCCTTATACATCTTACTACTACCCGGGTGAATAGAATAGGGAGCGGTGTGAGCTTCCTTCAAAATTGTCCGTCTCAAATCATCATCATCGGGAATGCAAAGTCGACTCTGAAATCTCAGGACTCCATCATCTTGTATCACGAATCCTGGGGCCTTTCCTTTCTTTACTTCGTCACATAATCGAAGGATCAGAGAATCATTCAACTGCTTAGATTTGATTTCCTCGACTAGTGACGAAGTCAGTTCCATCACATATAGTTGCCCTTGGACTCCTGGTGACCATACTTCAATCCCTTCGCAGATCAGTTCTCGTTGAATGCTGGTTTGGGACGTAAGTGCTTCCAACACTCGAAGAGAAATAGGTTTACGGCTCAATGCATCAGCTACTATGTTTGCTTTACCTAGATGATAGAGAATTTCCAAGTTGTAATCCTTGATCAATTCCAGCCACCTTCTCTGCCTCATGTTTAATTCTTTCTGACTGAAAATGTACTTGAGGCTTTTATGATCTGTAAAGATCTGACAATGAGTGCCGTATAAATAATGTCGCCAAATTTTCAAGGCAAAGACCACAGCTGCTAACTCCAGATCATTAGTCGGGTAATTAAATTCGTACGGTTTCAACTGTCGAGAAGCATAGGCAATCACCTTATCCTTTTGCATCAACACACATCCCAGACCCTGATTTGAAGCATCGCTGTATACCATGAATCCATCAGTCCTATCTGGTAATGTTAATATAGGTGCTGTCGTCAATCTCTTCTTAAGTTCATCAAAACTATCCTGGCATTTCTCATCCCACATGAACTTTTGAGTTTTCTGTAACAGCTGAGTGAGCGGATGAGCAATTTTGGAAAATCCCTCTACAAAAAGGCGATAATATCCAGCAAGTTTTAAGAAGCTTCGGACTTCTTTCACGTTATTAGGAGCTTCCCATTCCAAGATTGCTTCGACTTTCTTCGGGTCCACCTGAACTCCGTCAGCTGATATCACATGCCCAAGGAAGGTTACTTCCCTAAGCCAGAACTTGCATTTGGAAATCTTCGCATAAAATTGTTCATTCCTCAAGGTGCTCAAAACCATACGCAAATGCTCGGCATGCTCCTCTGTGTCTTTCGAATAGATCAAGATGTTATCAATGAAAACGACCACAAACTTTTCTAGGTATTCTAAGAATACCCGATTCATCAATTGCATAAATACCACAGGAGCATTAGTAAGTCTGAATGGCATCACCACGAATTCATAGTGCCCATACCGGGATCTGAAAGCAGATTTCGGTATATCCAATTCCTTAATTCTCAACTGATGATATCCTGATCGCAAGTCAATCTTCGAGAATACCCTTGCCCCTTATAGTTGATCAAACAAGTCGTTGATCTGAGGTATAGGATACTTGTTCTTGATCGTCACCTTGTTTAGCTCCCTGTAGTCAATACATAATCGGAGGGATCCATCTTTCTTTCGAACAAAGAGAACGGGTGCTCCCCAAGGAGAAACGCTAGGTTGAATGTAACCCTTCTGCAATAATTCCTCCAGTTGCTTCTTTAGTTCATATATCTCGGTTTGTATCATACGGTATAGTGCTCTGAAAATAGGAGCGGCTCCAGGTTCTAATTCGATAGTGAACTCCACTTCTATCTGTGGAGGTAACCCAGGTAGTTTGTCAGGGAATGTATCTGATAATTCATTCACAACTGGAATAGATGAGAGCTATACTCCTTGTTCTTTCTTCATGGCATAGCACCAAAATCCGTGACAACCCTGCTTCAGTAATTTTACTACTTTCATCGCTTTGATCAATTTTCCGGAGCTTCCCGGTCTCCATCCTCTAAATAAGTGTTCTGATCCGTCATCAGCAATGATAGAAATGACTCTCTTTCGGTAATTTAGAATAGCTCGATAACGATTGAGCCAATAGTCTCCGAGAATTAAATCGTCCCCATGGATGTCAACTACAATAAGATTCGATGGCCAATCTCTCCCTCCTATAGATACTAGAAAATCTCTAGTTTCTAGGGTTCCCACAATTCTTTCTCCGCTCGGCAAACCCACAACATAAAGTTAACAATCAAATAAACACGAGATTTTCAAACGATTAACACAGTTCAATGATATGAAAGAATACGTAGCTCCTGAATCGAATAAGACACTAACTGGCTGCAAAAGGATTTGAATCGTACCTGATGCAACAGCAATGTTCTGATCGTCAGATTTCCTCATCTCGTACAGGCGCGGAAGAACGGACCCAGCACTGGATGTCTCTCTCTTCCCAACATTCTGCTGCTGAAATCCACTCTGCTGCGTCTGGTTCACACTTATCTCCTTCGGAACTGGCACTGGAGTGTGAGTACCAAATGATCTAGGCGCAACTCCACAGAAAGCCGCACGGTGCCCTTCTTGCCCACAATCGAAACAAGTCATAGAATATGCGGGGCAATCACGTCGAATATGCCCTGCTCGACCACAATTATAGCATTTCTTCGATGCGTCCGAAACTGCTGATGTCGTCCGGAACTTCTTTCCACCTCGAGAAGGAAGTGGAGGTTTCCTAGATGAATAAAATGGAGACTGGCCCTTGCGGGGCCCACCACTCTTGTTTTTCGAGAAGTTGCCGGTCACTTTCTGCTTCTTTGCCTCCATCGATTTCTCCACCGCCGCCTCTTTCATGTCGTAGGCCAGCACTTTGTCTTGATACTGCCGCAACGTAGTACACTCGAATCCGGACATGTACTGTTGAATCTCCGGCTTCATCCGCATATCGAAATGAAAAATCTTTTCTGCCTCCGTTCTGACCAAGTGTCGCACACAAGTCAGCTGATGATTAAAAGTTTTGATTAAGTCTGTCACAGATGCTTCCGAATTCTGTGGTGAGAAAAACTCTCGGACTTTTGCCTCTTTAACTGGACGAGGACAATATTGTGCTTCCATCATTAGTTTGAATTCCGTCCAGTCAGCATTATGATTCTCAGGTCGGATAGCTTCCCACCAGTCAAAAGCCTCCCTAGTCAGAAAATATTGGGCAATACGAACTTTCTGGTCCTCGGGACAGTTAATACCCGCAAATATCTTCTCTAACTCTTTTAGCCAATGATCCCATGTAAGTGCCTCAGCAGATCCGTCAAATTTTGGCGGGTGCAATTTGACCACCTCAGCAAGCCATCTGTCTCCCCGGTTATCCTCGTGGTGCTGCTGTCCCATCGCCGTATGCATGCGGTCAACTACCTGAGTGAACTGGTTTATCTGAGCCACCACCTATTGAAGCACTCCCGGCATGTTAAGATTCGCGTTGTCATTCGCTGATCTCTGTTGTCCTCCAGAATGGGAATCGGTTCGACTAGCCGATAATTCTAGGGTAGTTGCAGAATCCTCTTGTCTCATGTTACCACGTCCGCGTCCACGACCGCGTCCCCGTCCACGTCCTCCCCTCAACATACTGTAAACACAATTACATAATATCCAGGACAATATTTTCAAAAATAAAGCCCGTCAGTACTCACAAAACAGAAATTAAGTAAAACGGTAGTATAAGAGATTAGGAGACTTACAACCACGGTCCACATGACGACTTTGGCTGAACAGTCATGTTACGAATGACCCGTAAATCAAATAACATAAACAGACACAACTAAAACCCGACTGCCAAGATATCCATGAATCTTAGCTCCGATACCAAATTGTCACATCCCGGGACCCCTCTACCGTAGCATGATATTGTCCGCTCTGGGCGCTCTCCTCTGAGCTGGCTCTCACGGTTTTGTTTCTGGGAACCCAACGAGCAGTTTCCCAGGAGGTCACCCATCATGTGGCTGCTCCTCACACCAGCACGCTTAACTTCGGAGTTCTCATCACCCCGATGCCACTGGGCTCCCAAAAGGGCTCATGCTATTTGGAGGTGGGCAAGCACACATAAGGCACATCGCCCCCTCTCCGGTAGTCAATGTGGGATATCACAATACACCCCCCTCAAGGGGCCCGACATCCTCGTCGGCACACTCACACTACACGGCAGAGTGGCTCCGATACCATATTATGTAACACCCTGAGATATTCGGAATAATTACAGCGCCGTAAACCCTTTAAGTAAGGATTTACAAGGCTAATTAAAAGAAATGTGAATATAATCCAACAATACCATAGAAATTCAGATTACAAAACCGGTTCCAACTGATCCATTGCGTTAATTAATACAACCATATCGAAATGATATTAATAAGACATGCGTACTCGAGTACTGAAAATGAACCAAGAAGACAAATCACAAAAACAACAAACATCACTGAGCCCCTTCGTCGTCACGTCGGTACTGTGGTTGTTTCCCCGATCCTTGGCTACCTGAACATCAAAACAAATGTCCACACCCGAAGGGGTTAGCAAAACGATGCTAGTACAAGTATCATATTAAACAAATGGAATATGCATCAACAATACATAACAAGATACACCACACGGACTTCCGCTACCGAAATCCAACACTGCGAATCCACAAGATTCCATTAACACAGTATGGGTATTCCAATGATCCAGCGCCCTCTGCATAGATCCCAAGATAATCCCGTCGGACCAACACGAGGTGGAAAAACCCGTCCAATGATCTAGCGCCCTCAGCCTGTAACACCCCAATTCACAAAGGGGACATTACACGCCGTAGAAACCTCGTGAGGTCTACCAGGCTAACACAAGACACATAACCACAATGACAAACCCCAAAAGATGCACTCAAAAGTAAACAGGGCCGTGGCCTCGGCCAAAACATTTCAACGGAGTACATGAAACATAATGTAAATATCAATTCATTGCCCACGCAGGGGACTTAAACCAAATTCGGAAGTAAGCAGTTTAACTCCAATACTCAACAAATGCAATGACAAAACATAAAAAGAACAATACAGACTCGAGCCACTATCATCAAGCCATCCCATCCTTCGCGTGCGTGCCCCGTGCCTGCTCCTCAGCTCTTCCGGTACCTGAAATGCATAAGACGCATTTCCCCCATTTAAGGGGTTAGCATTCGAATAGCTAGTGCAAGTACACAATTACACAACATTATATACAAAATACAGTTTTTACACAATCATCCCAAACGTAAGTCATTTGCCACATATATATTCCGGAATACTACATTGGCAATCACATCAATTTCCAATCATCACGATATCACAACTGGTATCCCGTGGCCGTACCCCTTAGTATCGACCCCCAGACATCCCGTCGAACACTCCGGGTGGAATACCACTTCCGCGGCCGTACCCCTTAGTATCGACCCCCAGACATCCCGTCGGACACTCCGGGTGGAAGTTCAACCACACACGCACCCAAGTCCACCTCCGCGGCCGTACCCCTTAGTATCGACCCCCAGACATCCCGTCGGACACTCCGGGTGGAAGGAACACAACTCACGCACTCAAAAATCACCATTCATCATTCATTTCGAAAATCACAATATACATAACGAAATGTAATACATGTACTTGCCTTGAATTATTGACGACGCAACGAACGGAAAGGAAAGTCACCGATGAACGCTAGGAACCAATGAAACCGAACCTAACGATTCGAAGAATACAATCACAACCATTTCTAAATGAATACGGAATTGGAAAACACCCGAAAATCCGCCTACGGTTCATGTATATTCGTATATAAACAACAACGAGGGCGGACCACAACCAAACCCTCTCGATTCCGTAAAAATCACGAAATATACCATGAATCCGTGGAAAACTAAGAATATCAACAAGATTAATCATATTCATCACGAATTCATCAACAAACGGAAAGAATCGGACAAAACCCCAAAATCCCCAATTATCCAAAAAGGTAGGGTTAAAGGAATTCTTACCTCTTGATGAATCAAGCATTCAAATCCAAAACCACGGGTTAGATCCGCAATCCGAGCCACCCGATCGAAAAGGGATGAAGAAATCTACACAAGTAAGTGATAGATGGAGGAACTCTCCCTCTCAAGTCTCTCTCTCGCGCACGGTTGAAGAAGGGGAGGAAATGAGTGAATTACGCTGAAAACAACACATTTATAGTGTAACACGGAGAACCTATCGGCCGGCTATCGGCCGATAGGCCCAACCGATACCCATACGGAATGCCGGCAGTAGAGTCTATCGACCCCCCCTATCGGCCGAAAGGCTCCTGGAAGTTCGAAGGTGAAGAAATTTACCTATCGGCCAGCCTATCGGCCGATAGGCCCAACCGATACCCATACAGAATGCCGACAGTAGAGTCTATCGACCCCCCTATCGGCCGAAAGGCTCCTGGAAGTGATCGGCCAAAAACTGAAACGACCATAACTCTCTCGTCCGGACTCCGATTGGAGTCACCGAAAATTAATGGGGATCTAACAAAGTCGAACTCATCTGAGGAAAGTTGAAACAACGAACAATAACGAGATTATAGTTCAACAATTGACAGGAAGGACATACTGAAAGATACACGGGGGTCACTATGACCGAAAAATATACCAAAAATGAAAATACAAGGGAAAGAAAAATACCGGATATTACATTATCTCCCCCTAAAAATAAGTTTCGTCCCGAAACTTACAACACGAATAACTCGGGGTATCTCGACCTCATACTCTCCTCCGTTTCCCACGTGGCTTCCTCGGATCCATGCCTCGACCACTGCACTTTGACCAAGGGAATTGTTTTGTGCCTGAGTTGCTTCACTCGACGCTCTAAGATCTGAATCGGCCTCTCCTCGAAGGTAATGTCGGGCCCCAACTCGATTTCTCCAAAATCAATAAGATGGCTAGGGTCCGATACGTACTTCCTAAGCTGGGAAACATGAAATACGTTATGCACGTGGCTCAGAGACGGCGGCAAGCCTAACCGATACGCAAGCTCTCCAACTCTATCTAAAATCTCAAACGGTCCGATATATCTCGGACTAAGTTTACCCTTCCGACCAAGCGGTAAACTCCCCGTGTCGGCGACACCTTAAGCAAGACGTGATCTCCCACCTCAAACTCCAACGGTCGGCGACGTGTATCGGCATAAGACTTACGCCGACTGGGCCGTCGACAATCTACCACGAATCAAGGTAACCTTCTCCCTCGTCTCAACTATATGTTCGTGCTCGGTACCGATTAGCTCTGACGTATCATCCCAACACAACGGCGATCTGCACCTCCTCCCATACAACGCTTCGAATGGTGCCATTTTGATCGAGGCATGCCAACTATTGTTGTACGTGAACTCGATCAATGGCAAGTGTGTCTCCCAATCATCCTTCCAATCTAAAGCACAGGCTCGTAACATATCCTCTAGCGTCTGTATCGTCCGCTCGATCAGTCTGTCTGAGGGTGGTAGGATGTACTAAGTCTCAACTCGGTTCCCAAAGCTCTATGAACGGCCTGCCAAAAATGTGATATGAACCGGCCATCACGATCCGAAACAATACTCTTAGGTGTCCCATGTAACCTCACGATCTCCGAAACAAACACTCGTGCAAGTCTCTCTGGCCCCCAAGTGTCCTTAATACCCAGGAAATGAGCCGATTTGGTTAGCCGATCGACAATGACCCAAATCATGTTCATCCCAGTCCGAGTCTTAGGCATACAGGTAATGAAATCCATAGTAATATCTTCCCATTTCCACTCCGGGATAGGAAGTGGTAAATACTTGACCCAGGTCGCTGATGCTCAATCTTAACCTGTTGACAGGTCAAATATTTCGCCACAAACTCGCTAACATCCATCTTCAAATTACTCCACCAGTAGTTACTCCTCACATCCTTGTACATTTTACTCGTACCAGGATGTATGGAGTAAGGCGTGGTATGAGCTTCGCTCAAAATCTTCTGTCTCAACTCAACAACACTCGGTACGCATAGTCTGCCGCGAAATCTCAAAACTCCATCATCGTGAACTACAAATCCAGGGGCTTTCGCCTTCTTCACATCCTCTCTCAACTGGACCAAAAACGGATCGTCAAACTGCTTCGCCTTGATATCATCGGTCAAGGACGAAGCGATCTCAACGCACATATCGACCACTGAACTCTCGAACCCAAACCTCGATATCTGCGAATAAAATACCGTTGGATCCTACTCTGTGGTGTAAGTACCTCTAACATCTGCAACGCCATCGGCTTTCGGCTCAACGCATCGGCCACTACGTTAGCCTTACCCGGATGGTAAAGTATCTCGAGGTCGTAATCTTTAATTAGTTCCAACCACCTACGCTGTCTCATATTCAATTCTTCCGATCAAGATATACTTCAAGCTCTTATGGTCCGTAAAATCTTACATGATGACCCATAGAGGTAGTGCCTCCAGTTTTTAAGGCAAAAGCGACCGACTAACTCCAAATCATGCGTGGGGTAATTCACCTCATAAGGTTTCAATCAGGGACGCATACGCAATCACTCTGTCTCTCTGCATCAAAACACATCCTAGACCAAGGCCCGAAGCATCACTATACACTACGAAGTCCTCGTTCCCCAGAGGCAACGCTAACACGGGTGCGGTAGTCAAACGTCTCTTTAACTCATCAAAACCGGCATCTGCTGTCTGCGGTCACTCGAACTTCCGAGTTTTACGGAGCAAGCGAGTGAGTGGTCTAGCGATTTTCGAAAATCCTCAACGAATCTACGGTAATAGCCGGCAAGACCCGAAAACTCCTCACCTCCTTCACATTTTTAGGCGGCTCCCAAGCCATCACTGCCTCTATCTTCTGCGGATCTACCCGAACTCCCTCTGCTGAAATCACATGCCCGAGGAACGTAACTTCCTCGAGCCAAAACTCACACTTAGAGAACTTCGCGTACAACTGCTCAGCCCTCAAAGTGTCTAATACAATCCGAAGATGTAAGGCGTGTTCCTCCCGACACCGTGAATAGATGAGAATATCGTCAATAAAAACGACTACGAATTTGTCCAGATACTCAATAAAAACTTTGTTCATCAACTGCATGAACACTGCTGGGGCATTGGTTAGCCCGAAAGGCATAACCACAAACTCGTAATGGCCATATCTCGTCCGAAAGGCAGCTTTCGGAATATCGACGTCCCGAATCCTCAATTGGTAGTAACCCGATCGCAAATCAATCTTCGAAAAGACTGTCGCCCCCTGAAGCTGATCAAACAAATCGTCAATCCTGGGCAAAGGGTATTTATTTTTGATGGTTAGCTTGTTTAATTCTCGATAGTCGATGCATAAACGAAGCGATCCATCCTTCTTCTTGACAAAAAGTACAGGCGCACCCCAAGGCGATGCGCTCGGTCGAATATACCCTTTATCTAACAACTCTCCCAACTGGTTCTTCAACTCTAGCATCTCCGACGGTGCCATACGGTATGGTGCTCGAGAAATAGGGGCCGCATTCGGCTCAAGATCAATAGGAAACTCCACCTCTCGATGTGGTGGTAATCCCGGCAAGTCGTCCGGAAATACATCAGGATACTCGCTAACAACTGGAATCGACGATATGTCAACCCCACCATCTTCCGCCTGCAGGGCGAAACACCAGTAGCCGACGCAACCCTGGTTCAGAAGTTTCATCGCCTTCAAGGCGCTAATCACACTCCCCGATCTACCCGGCTTACAACCGACTAGAGTATGCTCGGTGCCGTCCTCGGCAACTATCGAGATGGTACGAGTCCGATAGTTCATGATAGCACCGTGACGATCTAACCAATCGTCCCCGAGGATCAAATTCTCACCCTTAAGGTCTATAACAATGAGATTCGAGGGCCAATCCCGGCTCCCGATCCTCACTGGGCAATCCCTAACCTCCCGGTCCCCAACCATACGATCTCCACTGGGTGTACCCACTACAAACGGCTCACACTCAAACAAGCAGTCAAAACCAATACGACTCACACAATCCGAAGCAATAAAGGAATGGGTAGCACCCGAATCAAAAAGTACCGAAACCGGATGAGTAAGGATCTGAGTGGTACTGACGCCACTGGAACGTCTGTCTCCTCTGTACGCCTCATCGATACAACCGGGGTGAATCAACCCGAACTCGGCGGCAGACGGTGATCCGGCCGACCCGACCCTACCACGGCCCGAACCTTGCGGAACATGAGTAAGCTGGAATCTTGTGCTCCCTCGATCGGCGGTGGTAGTTGGGACTCTAGCGACCACAGTGGCCCTCTCACAATGGGCTGCCGATGCCGGAGCCGCAAGTAAAACAAATAAGCTGGAGGTAAAGGCAATCCCTCATCAAATGCTCATATTGGTTGCGGTTAAAACAAACCACGCCACGAAATGTAATTTGGGTGAACGATTACCACGAGATCCCCGGCCCAGTGAAACGGTCTCTTCCGTGTGTAGGAACGAGCGAGACCTCGAAAATCGACCACCTTTACCGCCGAGAACCCGCGGTGGTCTTACGCTTCTTAGCTTCGAAACCGACTCGATTAGGGCGGCCATCTCGATCGCGCAGCGCGATCCTGATATTCCTTCAAGGTGGCACACATGAGCGGTGCCATACTGCCCGATATGCGGCTTCATGCGCATATTGAAGTAACGGATTTTATCACCTCCGTCCTCACCGATCTCTCACAAAACCCAACCGCCGATTGTAGGAAATAATGGCACGAGAAATCGGCACATCCCGAGGTGTAGCGGTGAAAAACTCCACAGTCTGCGCTCCTTAACTGGCGGTGGACAATATTCTGCTTCCATAGCAGCCCTGAACTCCTCCCAAGTGGCCCGACGATCTCTGGGCGCAACGGCTTCCCACCACTCCGCAGCTTCTTTATCCAGGAGGTACTGGGCAATATGTACCCTCCTGTCTTCGGGACAAGCTACGGCATCAAAGGCCCTGGACAGCTGAAAGAGCCAATTCTCCCAACCGAGGGAGTCAGAAGATCCGGAGAAACGAGGAGGGTGCATCTTAGTCACCGTCTGAAGCCATTTACTAGCTTCCTCTTCAGGTGTCGGGGGTGGATTCTGGCGTCCACCCTGAGCTATCTGAGTAAGCTGGGCTACTAACTGCTGAAGTACGGCAGTAGCCCCGGCGTCGGCATTATTACCCGACGGCACCGAGTGAGAGGCTGAGTCTGCAGAGGACTGAGAAAGTGAGCCCTCTTCATTATCAGCACCCCGACCACGGCCTCGGCCGCGCCCCCTAGCTGGCCTACCACGACCTCTCAACATACTGAAGAAAATACGAAAAGAACAAGATCAGAAAGATTCACAATTCACAAAGTTGGTAACACAAGTCACAATTCCGAACTACGCAAGAAAACGAATTACAGAAATATAAGAGTTCGAGGAGACTTACAGCCACGGGTCGCACGAAAAGACGGTAGCGTGATGATATTAGGCTCAACGACTGACTCTAACGACATAACTGACAGACCCAAAATTCACCGACAGCCTAGGTATTCAAAACCTAAGCTCCGATACCATAAATGTAACACCCCAATTCACAAAGGGGACATTACACGCCGTAGAAACCTCGTGAGGTCTACCAGGCTAACACAAGACACATAACCACAATGACAAACCCCAAAAGATGCACTCAAAAGTAAACAGGGCCGTGGCCTCGCAAAACATTTCAACGGAGTACATGAAACATAATGTAAATATCAATTCATTGCCCTAGGACTTAAACCAAATTCGAAGTAAGCGGTTTAACTCCAATACTCAACAAATGCAATGACAAAACATAAAAAGAACAATACGGACTCGAGCCACTATCATCAAGCCATCCCATCCTTCGCGTGCGTGCCCGTACTGCTCCTCGGCTCTTCCTGCACTGAAATGCATAAGACGCATTTCCCCATTTAAGGGGTTAGCATTCGAATAGCTAGTGCAAGTACACAATTACACAACATTATATACAAAATACGGTTTTACACAATCATCCCAAACGTAAGTCATTTGCCACATATATATTCTAATACTACATTGGCAATCACATCAATTTCAATCATCACGATATCACAATGGTATCCGTGGCGTACCCCTTAGTATCGACCCCGGACATCCCGTCGAACACTCCGGTGGAATACCACTTCGCGGCCATACCCCTTAGTATCGACCCCGGACATCCCGTCGGACACTCCGGGTGGAAGTTCAACCACACAAGCACCCAAGTCCACCTCGCGGCCGTACCCCTTAGTATCGACCCCGGACATCCCGTCGGACACTCCGGTGGAAGGAACACAACTCACGCACTCAAAAATCACCATTCATCATTCATTTCGAAAATCACAATATACATAACGAAATGTAATACATGTACTTGCCTTGAATTATTGACGACGCAACGAACGGAAAGGAAAGTCACCGATGAACGCTAGGAACCAATGAAACCGAACCTAACGATTCGAAGAATACAATCACAACCATTTCTAAATGAATACGGAATTGGAAAACACCCGAAAATCCGCCTACGGTTCATGTATATTCGTATATAAACAACAACGAGGGCGGACCACAACCAAACCCTCTCGATTCCGTAAAAATCACGAAATATACCATGAATCCGTGGAAAACTAAGAATATCAACAAGATTAATCATATTCATCACGAATTCATCAACAAAACGGAAAGAATCGGACAAAACCCCAAAATCCCCAATTATCCAAAAAGGTAGGGTTAAAGGAATTCTTACCTCTTGATGAATCAAGCATTCAAATCCAAAAACCACGGGTTAGATCCGCAATCCGAGCCACCCGATCGAAAAGGGATGAAGAAATCTACACAAGTAAGTGATAGATGGAGGAACTCTCCCTCTCAAGTCTCTCTCTCTCGCGCACGGTTGAAGAAGGGGGAGGAAATGAGTGAATTACGCTGAAAACAACACATTTATAGTGTAACACAGCAGAACCTATCGGCCAGCGTATCGGCCGATAGGCCCAACCGATACCCATACGGAATGCCGGCAGTAGAGTCTATCGACCCCCCCTATCGGCCGAAAGGCTCCTGGAAGTTCGAAGGTGAAGAAATTTACCTATCGGCCAGCCTATCGGCCGATAGGCCCAACCGATACCCATACAGAATGCCGACAGTAGAGTCTATCGACCCCCCCTATCGGCCGAAAGGCTCCTGGAAGTGATCGGCCAAAAACTGAAACGACCATAACTCTCTCGTCCGGACTCCGATTGGAGTCACCGAAAATTAATGGGGATCTAACAAAGTCGAACTCATCTGAGGAAAGTTGAAACAACGAACAATAACGAGATTATAGTTCAACAATTGACAGGAAGGACATACTGAAAGATACACGGGGGTCACTATGACCGAAAAATATACCAAAAATGAAAATACAAGGGAAAGAAAAATACCGGATATTACACAGCCTAGATCCCAAGATGATCCCGTCGGACCAACACGAGGTGGACATCCGATCCAGTGCCCTCAGCATAGATCGTACAACATACACAAACACAACTCATGCATACATATATGCCAAATCGCTATGTCCATCAACATGAATATACAGATACTAGATAACGAATATCACGATAATTCAACGAAATAAATCCCATGTTTAACAACATGAATAAACCACATGTATGCTCAAAATACCAATATTAACAAATTACGATACTTGCCTCAAAGATGGCAAGAACTAATCACTCCAATGATCTCAACACACTCGAAGGCCGTCTCCTTCGATCAACGTATCAAGCTCGAACCTTAACAAAAGAAATAATATAGAATTCATCTCAAGTCGTACGAATGTCTAACAATTCGGTCTACGGCCGAAAGCTCTTAAAATGAATTCTGCCTGAACTACTTAGCGTACGCTACGTATTCTGCGTAACGTGCGCTAAGCCGTCTCGTTAGCATACGTAAACGATAAAGTCTAGCGTACGCTAACTATATACTGGTAGTCCTCTCTGATTAGCCGACCGATTCCTCGGATGACATAACGTACGTTACGTACCAAACGTAGCGTACGTTACTCATTCTCGATAGCGTACGTTAATATACATATCTTAGCGTGCGCTAACCGTGCATGGCAGTTTTCTACTGGCCAGAAAACTTGATCTAATAGTGATGAAACTCATGAAATCTTTAGTGTTAATACATGTCATCTCCATGCATATTATGCTCATACGGTTTGTGAAAGATCTATACGGATTAAACGACCTCGAGATACAAGGATACATGTAATCATCACAACACTATAATTCATCTTGATCTTCAAGAAAGTATCCTAGGTTCTATCCATTCTATGTCCCAAAACGTATGATTCCATAATGTAAAGACATAAGAACTTGATAATCTCCATAAACTGGTCATAATCGGTTTTGAAGCTTCATGAATATGCTATGAGTTCAAACACTAAAAGGTTCAATGGTTTATACAATGAAGAAGTACCGAAACATCTAAAATATCCTTCTAACAACATGATGTTGGACTACGTATGAATTTAACTGACTAGATAATCCCAAATCATGTTCAAAACATCCTTCAGAATATTACTTAATATTGGTGAAGAATCACCTACCTCAAAGTAGTAAAGAACAAGGAGGAACTTGAAGAAATCCAATGCCGAAGGCTTGAACACCAATCTCCAATGATCTACAATTTTCCAACTCGTGCTAATATGGTGATATGAGAGGTTGAGGATGGAGGAAGTAACTCTCTAAGTCCAAGAATTCGGATTCGGGAAGTGAAAAGTCTGAAAAAAATGGTTATTAGCGCGCGCTAGTCCATATCCATAGCGTGCGCTAACGGCCATACGAAGCTTACTGACTTCACTATACTCAGCATTTAGCGTGCGCTATCCCTTTACCAGTAGGGTGCGCTACAGCGTTGACTTGCCTTTTTCCGAAAGCCGTCCAGGTTCATCCCGACATGATCCGACCAAGATCCGCGGCTGATTTCACCTACCACCCTGTCTTAATCATGTTGACTATGTATAGTGTGTGCTAAGGTTCATACATAGCGTACGCTACGAACCCAATTTAGCGTACGCTACGCTAAGCCGATAGCGTGCGCTACATGTGCAAAAATCACCCCTTAGAACACATTCATGCAATCGTGCGCTCAACAACACCGGATCATGAAATACGGAGAATAATACTCAGATTAAAATGCAACAAATATAATATCACAAGGTTCAAATACACATCAAAATCTCGGGTATTACAATATTCAGCATTGTCGTGGATTTTGTAGGGCTTCTGGAGTCAAACAGATCTGTTGTAATGGGGCATCTGATCCGAATGATTAGAATGGAATCTACCACTTCATGGACATCAACCCAACCCAACTATTCAAAGAAGTTATCATTTGTTTTTTCAAAGAGGCCAAGTCACGTAAAGCGGCATCGAGAGCTCAATTTTTGGAGAACCCACTTTAATAATCAAGAAGACCATCGCAGATGCATTTAATATGGAGAATCGGGCATTGCAGCTAAGGCCCTGAAACAGAATCTAGTAGAGATATGGAACAAAATTAAGTCACCTGAGCAGCCGACGAAAATGAAATTCACTGCCAGCACTACTACAAAAGTGGCATTTAACAGCCCCATTTGAATAGCGGTTGTTCAGAAACTGCTGTTAAAATGACGCGGTGGCATACCTGTTTGTGTTATATATTAAAAGCGGCTTTTAAAAAAATCGCTGTTAAAATATCATTTTAGCATCAATTATCAAAAACCGCTGTTAAAATCATACATTAAAATTTT
The DNA here is from genome assembly GCA_033398695.1 of Orobanche coerulescens. Taxonomy (NCBI): domain Eukaryota; kingdom Viridiplantae; phylum Streptophyta; class Magnoliopsida; order Lamiales; family Orobanchaceae; genus Orobanche; species Orobanche coerulescens. The sequence continues at coordinate 77,468,065 of CM065818.1, read as the reverse complement.
AATATATGTAATATAAATTCTATGAATACATTATATTCGATGTAATATATCTTTTATTATATTAGAATATCAATACTTTCAATGTACAATATAAATTTTAAACTTTCATTTGAATAAATTTATTATACAATATAATTATAATATTTAATATATATATATAATATATAATTCTACAAATATATTATATTTTGTACAAATACACTATATATTATAATTATTTGATATATAATGTGACAATTTTCATTACAGTATATCATCAACATATAATATAACCTATTAATATTTAATATATGATACAAATTTATAGTTTTCAAGCATGATTAAGTTTTTATATAATATATAAATTATATGTTTACATATATAATATAATTCTACAAATACATGATGATTTGTAAAAAATAAGTATTTATAATTTTTAATATATAATGTAATACATAATTTTAAATGTTGATATATAATAAAATATATTCATAGTCAATATATATTATAAATTTTTTGATTTGTAAAAAATAAGTATTTATAATTTTTAATATATAATGTAATACATAATTTTAAATGTTGATATATAATAAAATATATTCATAGTCAATATATATTATAAATTTTTAATTTTCAGCATGATTAAGTTTATTATATAATATTGATACATTGTAGTTTTTGTATATATACAAATACATTATAATTTTATATACTATAATTTTCATTATATAATGTAGTATAATTTTATTACATTATATTATTAATATATAATATAACATATCATATTTTAATGTACATTATAAAATTTTAATTTTCAGCATGGTTATATATAACATATACACTGTAATTTAATATGTAATATAATTTTTATTTTATTATATTATTATTCTATAATAATATAATATCTTAATCAATAGTATAAATCATGAAAGTTTAATAATCAGTTTCATTAAATTTTTATATAATATACGTTATAACTTTAATGTATATAATATAATTATGAAAATATTAATAAACATATATATATATATATATATATATATGATTAACTATACACTTACATAAAATAAAGCAACAAAAGTATCAGAAAGTGACTTTGGCTCACTGGTTTGATACCACCTCCACCTTATGGAGGTCACAGATTCGAATCCCATAAGCAGCAAAAATTCACATTTATATGCACATAATTGTGCTGGTCGTGAGCAGGCGGTCGGGCGGGGCAGGTAGTGATGTGCGGGCGGGTCGGGTGGGGATCTGGGTTCGGGCAGCTTATTTGATTTTTTTATTTCAATAATTTAACAGCGGTTTTGTACTAACAACCGCTGTTAAATTTAACAACGGTTTTTAAAAAAGCCATTGTTAAATTTAACAGCGGCACCTTTAACAGCGGTTCCAGAACCGCTGTTAATATGGCTCCAGAACTGCTGCTACACTGTAACACCCCAATCCACTCAGGAATATTACAACGCCGCAGACCCTCTCCGTGAGGATATACCAGGCTAAATTCATAAACAAGACATCACATTCCATGTCGATATGGCTAAATAACAACCACTAGACCGATTTGGTCTTTCAATACAAACATACTACTTACATATGCACATCTCTTTTAGGACTCATTCCCATGCAAGGGTCAAATACACTCACAAACTCATATTTCAGAAAAATACAATAGCAGAGAGAATAATGTAATGAACTTCGACTAACTGCACCCAGAACTGTCCTTCATGTGATTAGTATCATTCATCTTCCATCATCCTTCGTAACGGTCCTGTGTTTAGGAGGCTAGTCTTGGCTAGTGCTCAATGGGTAAGTTTGGGGCTTGAACCTTCGCAGTTGGTTTCCCAACACCTACAGTTCAGTAGGTCACGGTCACTAGGTGATCTCATTATGGGTAAGTCCGGGGATTGAACCTTCGCGGTTGGATTCCCAGCACCTGCAATTCAGCAGGTCACGGTCATTGGATGATCTCATTGTGAAACGGCTTCGTGCGGTGGCTTTGTCCCTCATGTGATACAGCTCCGAGCTATTTGGCTTCGGGCCATTGTGATGATTGGCAGCTTCGGCTGATTGGATTTCAGGCCATGGTGATATTTTGCAGTTTCGGCTAAGGGCTTTTAGGTCATTGTGATGTTTTGGTATTTTTGTTGGATCCTTCGGGCATTGTGATGCGTATCTATTTTATCTATGGTCTGGTTTACCTTCGGGTAATTCATTGTTGTGTTCTATATTTATGATTCGCCATCGGGCACTTGTGTTCTAACCTGTTGAGCAGGTACCGATCGTATGTCGTGGGCATAGTGTTTCACGAATGCTCGGGTCTTACCTTGGTTTGTGAGCATCTCGTATTACCATTGTTGTACCATTTATTCTACCTTTGGATGCATATCATGTCGTACATGTATTTGATATTCATTATCTGGATGACTGACCCCGTGGGGGCGGAACATGTTTTCATGTTTTAGGTATTTGCAAGGAGAGAGTTGAGACACACGGGCGTGACGATGGCGACGAGGCATTCGAGCGATACTAGTCCGAGTTATTTTGGTGTTCATGTCGGTCAGGTAGTTTGGAGTACTCCAGTTTCGTCAGTTGTTGTCATTTTGTATTATCTGAGCAAGGTTCATGGATGTTGTATTTTATTTTGGCCGTGTAGGCCCATCCTTGTCGTTGAAATTCCACGTCGGAATATTGTGTCGGACATCATAGTAGGGACTGTGATTTTCCTTTTTGGTCAGATTGATGTATGTTAGTCGTGTTCGCCTGGTGGATCTCATGGTGTGGGGTCCACGACACGGTAATAACCCAATGGGATTTGGGGGGTGTTACAAAAGATGGTATAAGAACAATTGGTTGTGAGATACCCTGATATGTGAGTTATGTGGATCTACCGATGCGGTAGTAGTGGGGCTGTCAGGTTATGACAATCTGGACAGTCGGGTTTTGTGAATCGTGATAGTTGGGCTATTGTATGAGTCATTCTTTCATCGAGTCGTCGTCAGTGAAGACTAGTATCGCAAGACCTTTAAGCTTCGTATGACCTGTATAAGGACTCGATTCTCTTTTATGTTCATACGTTCATTATGTAATTGATTATACATGTTTTGTTGCAACCTGTATGTGACATTAGCTGTACGATTGACTCATGATTATTTGTTTTGGAACGTGTGAGCTCTGTATTGGGTATGATAAGCATGATTGATGTGATTGTTTATCTGTTGAGTATGTATACTCGTGTTTGTCTATTGACTTAGCATTCTGGATTGGACGTTGAGGCATATTTGAGCTATGATCATGATTGAACGTTATTCTTTCACTATGGATAGAGGAATCCGAGGACATGACAGAGGGGGTAAGGGCTGCAGAACGATCCAGAACCCATAACCTCATGTTTATACATGTGCGGATGCCGAGATGTATCATAGTTCGGCTGTAGATGTTACTTATGCGACCGATTTCCCTTCGGGACGTCATACTCGAGAAGTCGATCAGACTGAGAGTGGACATATCGACCCTTTCTTACTTATGAGGGGCATGATGTCCCAGATAACTCAGATGATGTAGATAGTAGAGACCATGCAGGCCTCAATAGTTCGTGTTCCACCGCAGCAGGGATTCCAGGTGCTGTTTCATGGGCAGAGTGGGGGAGTGAGTTAGATTGTTGGCGATATCTGTCGATCGAGGATGCCTACTTTTGAGGGTTCATCGGAACCAGCTGACATTATTCATTGACTTGAATATTTTGATAAACTCTTCGACATGGTTCAGTGTCCGGAAGGAAGTAAGGCGGCAGTAGCAGCTTACTATTTGAGTAAGGGTGATTATTCTTGGTGGCTTTCTATGAAGCCCACCAGTCGTTATTGTGTTTGGAAAGAGTTCCAGACTCTCATGTTAGAGAGGTATTATCCGGCTCCACTTCGTGAAGCCAAGTTGTCAGAGGTTTTGAACCCCAAATCCGTCAAGGACGAGGGTATTATTGTCATTGATAAAATGTTTCAAGGAGTTCTTCCGTTTGCTTCGTCTGTTATCCGTACAGAAGTGGATAAGATCAAGTATTTTAGTAAGACGCTGAACCCGCAGTTGAGGATGCAGTTGTCCAATCATAATTGTAACTCACTTGGTGAATTCATCGAGAAGGCTCTTGGAGCAGAGTTATTGATCAAGGAGCTTACTCGGAAGGACCCTTCAGTTTCTTCTGGTGAGAGGACTAGGATGTTGGTTAGTTCAGAGGAACATCGGGCTCCGACGTCCAAGAGGTCATTTTCTAGCGTCTTCGTGCTGGGAAAGCATCTTCTTCTCAGGCAACCAGTTCGAGTGTTGCTTGCTTTAACTTTGATAGAATAGGACATCGCAGTACCCGGTGCTCGATGCAGGGTATTGTTTGTTTTCTGTGTGGGAGGCAGGGACACCTTCAGAAATACTGCAGGAGTTCGAGTGCTAGTAGGTCTCGACAGAGCTCACGGGCCTTGATAGATTTTGTTACTCCAGTCCGTACTTCATCCAAGGGGTCCTATCAGGCTTCTGAAGCCAGGGGTAGGGACAGCCGAGGAGGAGCAGCGAGTTCAGAATTAGGTCTTCCTCGAGTTGTTGAGATCTAGGATGTCGATGATCTAGAGGATATCGATGTTGGGTACACTTGAGATGTTACCTTAATTTGTATTTTCCTTGTTTTTCGGATTGATGTTTGACTTAGTCTCTATTGTAGTATTGTGGTTGTGACCATTTGTTGTTGATCTATCTTGTAATAATAGTAATTGATAATCTTGAGATTTGAGGTCGTTTGATGTGTTTTTCTTTCCTTTTAGTGTTGTACCCGAGATTTCATGATATTCTGGGTAAACCTTGTGTTGATTCGAGATGCCAAGTCATGAGGACTTGGGCGTGCGATTGATATGGTCCCGGGGACTATATGTGCGTTGTTATATTCCTTTTGTGGCATGAGTCAGTGATTGCATGGGCTTCCAATGCCGACGAGAATGGGGAAGTGTACACCGATGATTGTAGACATGTACATTGGGCGGTTCTCGCGGGGTGTGTATGCCGATGTTACGAGTCATGCGGTTGGTACGACTTTCTGGCTGGTCTCTAGCGGTGGTGTCATGATTCGACTGATCTCGCACTTGGTTGAGTGTGTTTATCAATTGATTTTCTCCGTGTTCGGGCAGGGGAGACGCGGGGAGCTGAGGGGTTGGCCCAGTTACTTAGGAAGAGTTGTTCGTATTGAGGAGTATTCCTGGAGATGTCGTTTTCATATCCCGAGTTGTGTACCCTTAGTTTCGGGGACGAAACTCCATTTAATGGGGGGATTTTGTGATATTTGGGTGTAATTTTTTTTTTGTTTCACTTTTGTGTTGTACGTATTCATTTGGAATTGTACAAGTATTGTTGTATTTGACTGATACAATGTATATTGTATTGGGATATTTTGGAATCAAAATATTTATACTTGTCGTCGGTATTGTGTTGCCAATCGGATGTTGCTTGATGAGTTTGGAGTTTGATTTTGGCTAAGTATATTGGACCTAAGGTACGCTACATGCATAGCATTACGTACGTTGAGGATCGCAGGTTACGTACGTTAAACAACGTTGGTTACGTACGTAACATAGGGTATCTGATCGCATCTGACTTTCGGCATGTGGGGCCGAACGTGATTGGATAATGTTGGCCTTTCGAGGCAGCTAAGTCAACGAGCATTATGTACGTAATGCTTATGCTAATAACGTACGTACCGCATGGTTCGTTTTGAGGCCGTGAGTTCTGGCAAAACTTGGCGTACGCTACGTAGAGGTGATAACATACGTTATATGCATAACGTACGTTAAGGTGGTGATATAGCGGCCATAATGCAATGTGCAGATTATAAAGACATGATTCGTCTTTCATTTTCTCATTATCCATTTTCGATTTCTTCCTCTAGAAATCATCCCTTTGTATCCCTTAGTCTTTTACAGCCTCTTCCCACCTGTTTTGGAGCTTCATAACTTGGATTGAAACTTAGGAACTTGGAGTTTGGAGTGTTTCTTGATGGTTTGAGGTTGTTCATCACTTATTCAAGAGGTATGTCATTAATCAGGTGTTGAACTCGAGATTATGATGTTGTTATTGTTGGTTACTTCGTGTTTTGATGATTTGTTGGAGGATAGTATGGTTCTTCATAGTTTTGATGAACTTATGATGAAGAAGATGATGATATAACTTGAGTTTGATTGTGTTCTTGATGTTTAAGAATACTTGGTGGTCATAATCATGTCTAGGAAGAGTTATGTTAAGATTTTTAGATAATTAACATAGCCTTAAAATGATTATTGTTGTTGGTTGTGTTCTTGAGAGATTATAACCCTTTTATTAAGGATTTATGATGAATTAGGAAGTGATTATCATAATTATGAAATTGTTAAGTTAATCTTGTTGATTAATCCGAATTCATGATTAATTGGTGTTTGATTATTGTTTAGACATCATGTTAGTAGGGTTGATGATGTTCTTGAGGTATTGATGAGGATATTGGTGATATTATCATTTTGAGATGATTGATTTGATGTTGTTCTTGATAATCCTTATTGAATTGTTTTTCATAGGTGTTAAGAACATAATGATCATGTTAATTGATCATTGAGGTGTTGGAGGATGTTAGAATTCATAATTGAGAACTATGATATTCGTTTGTGGAGTTTAACCAATTCGTGATTGAATTGGGATTGTCTTTGGTGTTGTTTTCTATTGATTTTGTGTTATTGAATAAATTGTATTTCATTCAAGGTTGTTCAGGTGCTTGTGATCATCGAAAGACGCCGTTCTTTGCTCATTGTAGGATTTCATCGCCTTCGGTTTGAGGCAAGTTTTATACTTGTACTAGTCAATGAGATTAATGTTATCATGTATATGTATGAATGTGTGTATCATTTCGAGACTTGGTCTCTTTATGATTTTGTTGATATCAGTGGATTGTTTGACACGATACCCTTCGGCAAATTATGCCAAATGTTACTGTTATTCGGCAAAAGCCGTTCAAGGCATTCAGATACTCGTTGTTGATGTTATTATCGATACTCGGTTCGTGGTATCGATGTATCGATTTTTGTTGTTGGTATTGATGCCGATTTAAGACATTGTTGTGATCATTGTTATTGATATTGGTGATTTTCTATTGATGTTTTATTGACCGATTGAAGGCATTGACGTATTCGATTATCATCTCTGTTTCTGGTGGTCGATTAAAGGTATCAGGACATCTGTTCTAATTGTATCGTTGTTTATCGGTTGACCATTATAAGGTAATCAATGTATTGAATTGGGACTGCGAGGACATTTTCCACCCATTGAGTCGTTATCGATTGACCTTTCCCAGGTAATCGATGTATTGAATTGGGAGTGTCGAGGACATTCCCCATCTATTGAGTCGTTATCGATTGACCGTTCTAAGGTAACCGATGTGTTGAATTGGTACTGTCGAAGACATTTCCCATCCGTTGAGTCGTTATCGATTGACGGTTATCAGGTAATTGATGTATTGAATTGGGACTGTCGAGGACATTTCTCATCCGTTGAGTCATTATTGATTGACCCCTCTAAGGTAACCGATATATTGAATTGGAACTGTTGAGGACATTTCCCATCCATCGAGTCATTATCGATTGACCGTTATAAGGTAATCGATGTATTGAGTTGGGACTGTCGAGGACATTTTCGTCCATTGAGTCGTTATCGATTGACCGATCTAAGGTAATCGATGTATTGAATTGGGACTGTCGAGGACATTTCCCATCCTTGATATCATTATTATCGATTAGCCGTTATAAAGTTAGTCGAGGTATTAAATTGGGACTGCCGAGGATGGTGCCCAAGTGAGTTATTGCTGTCGTGTTGGCCGACTCAAGCCAGCACACCATTATTCTTATGATTTCGGTAATCTTGGGACCGTTGCCGTTTTTAATTAATTGTGTTTTGGAGGGTAGTCTTGGCTAGTGCTCGATGGGAAAGTTTGGGGCTTGAACCTTCGCGGTTGGTTTCCCAACACCTACAATTCAGTAAGTCACGGTCATGTTGATGATCTCATCATGGGTAAGTTTGGGGCTTGAACCTTCGCGGTTGGTTTCCCAACACCTACAGTTCAGTAGGTCACGGTCATGTTAATGATCTCATTATGGGTAAGTTTGGGGCTTGAACCTTCACTGTTGGTTTCCCAACACCTACAGTTCAGTAGTTCACGGTCACTGGGTGATCTCGTTATGGGTAAGTCCGGGGCTTGAACCTTCGCAATATGGCTTCGTGCCGTGGCTTCAGCCCTCATGTGATACAACTTCGGGCTATTTGGCTTCGGGCCATTGTGATGGTTGGCAGCTTCGGCTGAGTGGCTTTCAGGCAATTGTGATATTTTGCAGCTTCGGCTGAGGGATTTTAGGTTATTGTGATGTTTTGGTATTTTTTTTGGAGCCTTCGGGCATTGTGATGCATAACTATTTCAGCTATGGTCTGGTTTACCTTCGGGTAATTAATTCTTGTGTTATATACTGATGATTCGCCGTTGGGAACTTGTGATCTAACCTGTTGACCAGGTACCGATCGTATGCCGTGGGCATAGTGTTTCATGAATGCTCGATTCTTACCTTGGTTTGTGAGCATCTTGTATTACCATTGTTGTACCATTTATTCTGCCTTTGGATGCATATCCACTACCAATGTTTATACTTTAGCCGACAGTCGGCTAGAGTCGAAAATCGTCGGCTAAAGTGGTTAGCTGTCGGCTAAAAGTCGATCGGCCGAGGTCGGTCGGCTAAAGTTTAGCCGACGGCTAATAGGGAAGGTCGTCGGCTAAAGTTCGAGTTTAGCCAACGGTTACATGGTCGTCGGCTAAAATAGTTCCCGTTTTAGCTGACGGATAAATAGTCGTCGGCTAAAGTGTATAGGTTTTAGCCGACGGCTACGTTTTCGTTGGCTAAAGTGTTTTATTTTATTTTTTTAAATAAATACTTTAGCCGACGGTCTGTGCAAATGCCGTCGGCTAAAGTCCAGTGAAAAAAAAAATTCAGATTTCGAAATCACCAAACCTGTTCAGATAACCTGTTATTCCAAATGTACAATACACCACCATACATCACAATCAACATAAATCAATTACGAAAAGCATAATTTTAATACCAACGTATCAACATGTCATGTAGCAACATCAACAAAATCACTATAAACACCAAGTCTAAATAAAAAATATTTAGCAAAAGAACTACTACAATGACAACTAAAATCCTCAAAGATCCGTCAAATTCTAAAAGGTAGAAGAAGGATAAGCGCCTCGCAATAGTATGTGCGTCATCCGTCGGATACAAGTTCCCATCCTTAAATTTCAGTCCACTATTCTCTACTATCCCACGTATGCGACTGTTACTTTCATATGCAATTCAAGGTCAGAGCAACTACACATCACTTCCTTTGTACACAAATCAATTTTCCACAAGAAACACAGACAATCGTGCTTAAATACAGCATAATTCGACAAAAACACACCAAAAGACGGACGGGACGAGGCAGGATGGCAACAGAAATTATAAATAAAAACATATTAAGAACATATATTATGAAGTAAACACTGAAACTTAAAAGTTAAAACAGAAATAATAAATAAAAACATTTTAGGTCACGACATATCCAGTTAAAACGATAATCTTACTACGAAACCACCAGCTTAAGTCATAGATATGAGATTAGAGCTTCTTACACTACTATAACCACATCGTCGCCAAAGATAGATGACTGGTGGTGCACTATCGCCTGCTGAACATATAGATGCATGTTATGAAATAAGTAAAAATAAAATGCACATTTACCTCAACTGGAAATCAGAGTCTCTTAATAAAAGCACCCAGAATATTGCAGATACGAGATAACCATGCCTAATTCTTCTAAAATCGCCCAACTCCAAGCTATAGTTAAAAACAATTAATTTCCAAAATGTACTAAACAAAGAGAGAGAAATCTGAACCACATGCTCCATGCAAAGATAGTGAAACAAACATAGAATACCAAACACAAACTTTCCATTGTTACTTTTAAATACCAAACATCCACAAGCAGTAAATGCTAGTAACATAGACAATGTTAGCTTGAATCACTTGGACGGTAGCAACTCTTTCACCAAGTTATTTTCCCCAAAACCAAATTGATAATAAAACATAAGAGAAACCAATGAACCTGCACAAAAAAAATTGTCCCCATGGTTGTTACGGCTGTAAGTCGAGTCAAGTCGACGGGGTCCGGCATGGCGAGTCATAATATATCAATCTTATTTTCTGGTAGCAACATATTTGGAAAAAAACAAGGCAAATTGGATGAAATCAACCAAGCAAGAAAGTGGAGAATAGTTATAAGGACGCTACTCACTACGTATACGTAATAGAAAGGTAATAAAACTCAAAAGGGTGTTTATATAAGCTTATAAGCTCTTCAAAACACAAACTTTTTGGAAAAAGAATACTCAAAGCAGGAGTGAGAAGGTTCACTAGTACAAACCACTAAACCAGTACTACTGAATAAGATATGAAAAACTTATACAATGTATTCTGGAAAGATGATACCCAACCTTTTACGTAATAAAATCTTACTACAACCACCTAACTCAACTTTGGTCATTTTGATTAGGAAAATGCCATTTATAGTATTTTATTAGCTCTTTCGTCTTTTTTATTGAAACACTTGGATATCTTATTTTTAAAATAAGATTCAACATCTTAATAAGCTATAAAAACATCTCACAATATGTAGGAGCATATAATATCTTCCAAAATAAGCTCATCCAAACACCTTCTTAATAATAGAAACAGAAGAATTCAAGAAAAGGCGGTTCCTAGTGCAATTTACAGTAGGAAGTTAAGAGTTGCTGAAATTTCATTGCACGAAACAATGATTAAGAGAACAATGATTGTGCGAGACTTCAGCTAAATAGCCATCTGCATCCAATTAAACCGGATTAAATTATCAAGTGTAAACCAATACCTGATTGTGCGAGACTTCAGCTAAATAGCCATCTGCATCCAATTAAACGAAGCGTAAACTCTTTCCAACTATAAGCTGAATGTTCAGTAGTTTTCGATAAAAAATAAGTACATAATAATGATGGAATCACCTTGTTCGAGGGAAGATAGCAACGAAGATTGCTGATCGGAAGACAAAAAATACCTGCATATCCAGAGGCCATTGATTTCAGTTATTTGCTCCCAAGTGTGGCTATCCCCAAAAAAATGAGGCGGAGCGGCGGGACGACGGTTCCAGACGGACGGGACGACGGACCTGACGACGGACGGACGGAGGATGGGGGACGGGACGACGGACGGACGGAGGATGGGGGACGGGACGACGGACCTGACGACGACGGACGGGACGGCTGGCTGAGGAAGAGGGGTGTAGGGTTAGGAAGATGGAAGAATGAAGAATGAAGACGAATCCCGTTTTTTTTTTTTTTTTGTAATGTTACTTTAGCCGACGACGGCAAGAATCGTCGGCTAAACTCTAAATGCAACCATCTTTAGCCGTCGGCTAAAATAAAAAATGAGCCACCATGACACGGGCCGTGTCGAACGGCTCGAACGGGTTGCATGTCCAGAATATTTTTGAAAATATAGAACACTATGACACGGGTCGTGTCACTTTAGTCGACGACAGCCGTCGGCTAAACTAAATCCCAAAAAAATTATATTTATATACTTTAGCCGACAGCTGTCGTCGGCTAAAGCCTACTTTATCACTTTTTATATAATTAAATTTTATATATATTCAACAATAAATATATTTATTAAAAATTAAAATAACAACACTTTAGCCGACGACAGCCGTCGGCTAAACTAAATTCCAAAAAAAAAACATGACCCAGTGGCTGCCGAGGTTTGAAGCCGGGCCGTTTATATAATTGAAATGGCATTTTGCCACTAGGTCATATTTATCATTCAAACATTTTAATCCAATTTTATAAATATATATTTATCGGTATATAAATTTTATCACTTTTTATATAATTAAATATATTTATATATAAATTTAATTGTAAATATGTTAAATAAAAATTATATTTATATACTTTAGCCGACAGCTGTCGTCGGCTAAAGTGTTGTTATTTTAATTTTTTAATAAATATATCTATATTATATATATAACTATATATCTGTATATTAATTTATATAGTTTTTATATAATAATATATTTTATATATATAATATTAATAGTTTATATTTATACTTGTTTTATTATAAACAATTATATATATAATAGTTTATATTTGAGAAAAGCATAAATGGAACAATGAATATAAAAAAATAGAAAAAAACAGGTAATAATGTCACTTTTTTGATTCGTTCGAGCGGCAAACAACAATCAATATTGAAGGCCACGTTTACAAATAATATGATATATGTCCTTCTAAGGTTCGTAGTCAGAATCATACTATCATGTGTAAAACGGTACATATCGCTGCAGCATTTACATTTATTGCATGGACAATAATGAATCATACTATCACTATCATGCTCCTTCACAAATCGAATAAACCCTCGCATTCCATCTATGACCCTTGAATCCCATTTTTGCAGACCAATCCAACTTTTATCCATCATATAACAAAAATAACAACAATATTACACATCGTATTTATCAAGAACATACAAAAATTACGACTAAAATCATCATATATACCTCGAATTCAAGATGTCAAATCCATATATATATATATATATACACACACACACACACACACCAAGAAATATTCGAGAAAACGAACTAATTCTTAAATATTTTCATAATCATCCAAATAGATATATTATATGCATAATATAATTATAACTGATATTAAAATTCAATAAACATACCTTCAATATGATTTCTTGAATGATCAAACCAGAGAAAATTGTTGTTTTTCGTTTTCTTGTTCTGTAATTTCCGAATGTGTTGTAAAAAAAGTCTTCAAGTGTTAGATGGTGATATATTCTGCACAAAAAAACATGTAAGACTTTAGCCGACGGCACATCGTCGGCTAAAGTATACTACCGTCGGCTAAACTTGACTTTAGCCGACGACAGGTCGTTGGCTAAAGTATACTAGTCGTTGGCTAAACTGCATAACTTTAGCTAACGACTAACTTGACTTTAGCCGACGACCAATAGTAAAGTCGTCGGCTAAACTACTTTAGCCGACAACAAGTTAGCCGTCGGCTAAACTTGCTGACTTTAGCCGACGACGTCGGCCGTTCTCCGGCTAGTCGTCGGCTAAAGTGTTATTTTTGGTAGTGATCATGTCATACATGTATTTGATATTCATTATCTGGATGACTAACCCCGTAGGGGCGGAACATGTTTTCATGTTTTAGGTGTTTGCGAGGAGAGAGTTGAGACATAGGGGCATGACGTTGGCGACGAGGCATTCGAGCGATACTAGTCCGAGTTGTTTCGGTGTTCATATCGGTCAGATAGTTTGGAGTACTCTAGTTTCGCCGGTTGTTGTCATTTGGTATTATCCGAGCAAGGCTCATGAATGTTGTATTTTATTTTGGCCATGTAGGCCCATGCTTGTCGTCGAAATTCCATGTCGGAATATTATGTCGGACATCAGAGTAGGGACTGTGATTTTCCTTTTTGGTCTGATTGATGTATGTTAGTCGTGTTCGCCTGGTGGATCTCCTGGCGTGGGGTCCACGATACTGTAATAACCCAATGGGATTTTGGGGGTGTTACATAAGATGGTATCAGAGCAATGGGTTGTGAGATACCCTGATATATGAGATACACTGTAATTTATGTTCATACATTCATTATGTAATTGATTATAATTGTTTTGTTGCAACCTGTATGTGACATTAGCTGTACGATTGACTCATGATTATGTGTTTTGGAACGTGTGAGCTCTGTATTGGCGAAGATTAGCATGATTGATGTGATTGTTTACCTATTGAGTATGTATACTCGTGTTTGGCTATTGGCTTGGCATTCTGGATTGACCGTTGAGGCGTATTTGAGCTATGATCATGATCGAACGTTATTCTTTCAGTATAGATAGAGGAATCCGAGGACGTGATAGAGGGGGTAATGGCTGCAGAACGAGCCAAAAACCAGAACCTCATGTTTATACACATGCAGATGCCGAGATGGATTAGAGTTCGGCTGGAGGTATTACTTACGCGACCGATTTCCCTTTAGGACGTCATACTCGAGAAGTAGATCAGACTAAGAGTGGACACATTGACCCTTTCTTACTTATGAGGGTCATGATCGCCCAGATAACTCAGATGATGCAGATAGTAGAGACCATGCAGGCCTCGATGGTTCGTGGTCCACCACAGCAAGGATTTCAGGTGCCGTTTCATGGGCAGAGTGGGGGAGTGATTCAGATTGTTGGCAATATCTATCGACAGAGGCCGCCTACTTTTGAGGGTTCATCGGAACCAGCTGACATTATTCATTGACTTGAATATTTTGATAAACTCTTCGACATGGTTCAGTGTCCGGAAGAAAGTAAGGTGGTAGTAATGGCTTACTATTTGAGTAAGGGTGCTTATTCTTGGTGGCTTTCTGTGAAGCCCACCAGTCGTGATTGTGTTTGGAACTAGTTTAAGACTCTCATGTTAGAGAGGTATTATCCGGCTCCACTTAATGAAGCCAAGTTGTCAGAGGTTTTGAACCCCGAATCCGTCGAGGACAAAGATGTTATTGTCATTGCTGAAAAGTTTCAAGGACTTCTTTAGTTTGCTTCGTCTGTTATCTGTACTGAAGCAGATACGATCAAGTATTTTAGCAAGAGGCTGAACCCACAGTTTAGGATGCAGTTGTTCAATCATAATTTTAACTCACTTGGCTAATTCATCGAGAAGGCTCTTGGAGAATAGCTTTTGATCAAGGAGCTTACTCGGAAGGACCCCTCAGTTTCTTCTGGTGAGAGGACTAGGATGCCGGTTCGTTCAGAGAAACATCGGGCTCCGACGTCCAAGAGGTCATTTTCTAGTCGTCTTCATGCTGGAAAAGCATCTTCTTACAGCGACGAGTTCGACCATTGTTTGCTTTAACTGTGATACAATAGGACATCACAGTAACTGGTGCTCGATGCAGGCTATTGTTTATTTTCTGTGTGGGAGGCAGAGATACTTTTAGAAATACTTCAGGAGTTCTAGTGCAAGTAGGTATCGAGAGAGCTCACGGGCCTTGAGAGATTTTGTTACTCCAGTCCGTACTTCATCCAAGGGGTCCTATCAGGCTTCTGAAGCCATAGGTAAAGACAACCGAGGAGGAGCAGCGAGTTCAAAATTAGGTCTTCCTCGAGTTATTGAGATCGAGGATGTCGATGATCTGGAGGATATTGATGTTTGGTACACTTGAGATGTAACCTTGATTTGTATTTTCCTTGTTTTTCGGATTGATGTTTGACTCAGTCTGTATTGTATATTGTGGTTGTGAGCCATTTGTTGTTGATCTATCTTGTAATAATAGTAATTCAGAATCTTGAGATTTGAGGTCGTTTGATGCGTTTTTCTTTCCTTTTGGTGTTGTACCCGAGATTTCATGATAATTTGGGTAAACCTTGTGGTGATTCAACACGTCAAGTCATGAGGACTTAGGCGCGCGATTGATATGGCCCGAGGGACTATATGTGCGTTGTTATTTTCCTTTTTTGGCGTGAGTCAGTGATTGCATGGGCTTCCGATGCCGACGAGAATGGGGAAGTGTACACTGATGATTGTATATATGTATATTGGGCGGATCCCGCGGTGTGTGTACGCCGATGTTACGATTCATGCAGTTGGTACGACTTCCTGGCTGGTCTCTAATGGAGGAGTCATGATTCGACTGATCTCGCACTTGGTGGAGTGTTTTTAGCACTTGATTTTTGCGTGTTCGGGCAGGGGAGACGCGGAGACCTGAGGAGTTGGCCTAATTACTCAGGCAGAGTTGTTCATATTGAGGATTATTCCTGGAGATGTTGTTTTCATATCCCGATGGATAGTTCATATCCCGAGTTATGTACCCTTAGTTTCGGGGACGAAACTCTTTTTAAGGTGGGAGTATGTAATATCCGGGGGTAATTTTTTTTGTTTCACTGTTATGTTGTACGTATTCACTTGGAATTGTACAAGTGTTGTTGTATTTGACTGATACAATGTATATTGTATTGCGATATTTCAAAATCAAAATATTTATACTTGTCTTCGGTATTGTGTTGCCGATCGGATGTTGCTTGATGAATTTGGAGTTTCATTTCGGCTAAGTATATTGGACCTAACGTACGCTACATGCATAGCATTACATACGTTAAGGGTCGCAGGTTACGTACGTTAAACCATGTTAGTTACGTACGTAACATAGGCATCTGATCGCATCTGACTTTAGGCGTGTAGGGCCGAACGTGATTGGATAATGTTGGCCTTTCGAGACAGCCAAGTCAACGAACATTACGTACGTAATGTTTATTCTAATAACGTACATAATGCATGGTTCGTTTTGAGACAGTGAGTTCTGGCAGAACTTAGCGTATGCTACGTAGAGGTGATAACGTACATTATATGTATAACGTACGTTAAGGTGGTGATATAACGGTCATAATGCAATGTGCAAATTATAAAGACATGATTAGTCATTCATTTCGTCACGATCCATTTTCGATTTCTTCCTCTAGAAATCATCCCCTTGCATCCCTCAGTCTTTTCGAGCCTCTTCCAACCTGTTTTGGAGCTTCATTACTTGGATTGAAGCTTAGGAACTTGGATTTTAGAGTGTTTCTTGATGGTTTGAGGTTGTTCTTCACTTCTTTAAGAGGTATGTCATTAATCTGGTGTTGAACTCGAGATTATGATGTTGTTATTGTTGGTTACTTCGTGTGTTGATGATTTGTTGGAGGATAGTGTGGTTGTTCATAGTTTTGATGAACTTATGATGAAGAACATGATGATATAGCTTGAGTTTGATTGTGTTCTTGATGTTTAAGAATACTTGGAGGTTATAATCATGTCTAGGAAGAGTTATGTTATGTTTTTTAGATGATTAACATATCCTTGAGTTGATTATTGTTGTTGGTTATATTTTTGAGAGATTATAACCATTTTAGTAAGGATTTATAATGAATTAGCAGGTGATTATCATAATTCTGAAATGGTTAAGTTAATCTTGATGATTAATCCAAATTCATGATGAATTGGTGGTTGATTATTTAGAGGGACTTTGTTGTCGCACAGGACCCCTGTCGCTGCTCTCCACCTTAGCCACCCCGTCTTGATGCGATGAGTGACATCATTTTCACACTGACCTTCCTTCTGAATGATCGAACCCAAATAATTCAACTTATCCGTATAGTGTACGATCTGATACACAATCATTACCTCTACATCTTCCTCATTGGCCTCACCACTAAAGTTACACCAGAGATATTTGGTCATAGACCGGCTCACACGCAATCCCTAGGATTCTAACTCAGACCTCCATAGCTCCAACTTTGAGTTCACCTCCCTCCTCGACTCCGTCACTAACACAATGGCGTCAGCAAAAAGCAAGCACCACGGGACGCCATCTTGTATCCCCCGCGAAATGACGTCAAGGATCAGAGCGAAGAGAAGAGGGCTTAGCGCCGACCCCTGGTGTAGCCCTATCTCAACTGGAAAATACCGAGTGTCACCAGATGTGGTCCTAACGCACGTCCTAGCTTGGGAGTACATGTCTTGAATCGCCCTAATGAACGGCAACAACACCCTCCTCTCTACTAGGCTTCTCCAAATAACATCACGCGGAATGCTATCATAAGCCTTCTCTAGATCTATGAACACCATATGGAGGTCCTTACGCCGCTCTCTAAACTTCTCCATAAGGCGTCTGACGAGATGAATGGCCTCAGTCGCGGATCTCCCCGGCATAAAGCAAAATTAGTTCTCTAAGATCTCAACTTCTCTTCTAACCCTACATTCCACCACTCTTTCCCAAAGTTCCATAGTATGACTGAGGAGTTTAATACCCCTATAGTTGCTACAACTCTGAGCATAGCCTTTGTTCTTGAAAAACGGCACGACAATACTATGCCTTCACTCCGTCGGCATCTTAGAACCTCTGAGGAGGATATTGAACAGCTCTGCTATCCACTGAACTCCGACTTCCACCAGACAAAGCAACACCTCAATAGGGATCTGACCCGGGCCTACAGTCTTAGCTCTAACCATATTCATTAGGGCACCCTTTACTTCCTCCTTGCTGATGCTCTCACAGGAACTAAACGAACGGGCAGAAGATAGACTAACTCCTTGCTCCACCGAGTCACTACCCCTAGCCTCATTGAAAAGTTCAAAAAAATACCTATTCCACCTCTCCGTAATAGCCACATCGTTCACTAACACTTGGCCCAAATCATCCTTAATAAACTTAACGGGACCCAGGCCACGCCGCCCTCTTTCCCTAGCTTTCGCTAGTTTAAAAATAGCATTCGCTCATTCTTTGGTGCCTAGGCGCTTGTACATATCCTCGTAAGCCTCCTCTTTAACCTTAGCCACTGCCTTCTTAGCCTCTCTTTTCGCCACCTTGTATGCTGATATCTTCAAGATTCTCTCCTCCCCAGCACTAACCGACAAAAGCTCCTTAAATAGCGCTTGTTTAGCTTTAACCTTCTTTTGGACCTCCTCATTCCACCACCATGCCTCCCTATGTCCACTAAACCTGCCCGAAGAAACCCCCACCACCTTCTCGCCCACCTTTCTAATAGCATTAGCCATTCAATGAACTTAATAGGTGGATTAACCTAAAGTAACAATCTCTTCTTTTTCGAATTATTCCCTTAAATTTTCTATCAATTCCCCGGCAACGGCGCCAAAAATTGATCGCTAGGATTCGCGTAGTATGGTTTTCAAATCCGATCAATTTTAAAATTTGTAAAACCTCGGAGTATTTCCAAGGTGTCGAACCCAAGGGAATTGATGTGTCGAAAATAAAGGAATTAACTCTACTCAAAATTTGACTGCTATTTAGGAGTCCGAAAAATTGTTTTGATTCTAATTATCTAACTTAAAAAATCGAAGAACAAAAATTGAATAAAAGCTGAATAATCTAAATTAAGCAAATAAAGCAAATTAACAAGATAAAATCACAAGTCGCAAGGTAATTGATCCTAGGGTAGTATCATCTAATTGAGTTCACGCAATCCATTCACTTGATTCCTTCTCCCCAAAATTTAATTCAATTTGAAATCCACAATCCTAGGGTAGTATCATCTAACTGCCCGAAGAAACCCCCACCACCTTCTCGCCCACCTTTCTAATAGCATCAGCCGATGTTGAGAAGCACAGGCTTCGCTCCGGAAAACCTTGCAGTCCACGCCCTAGCATCACGACTGCGCAAAAGAAAGTAGTCAATTTGCGTGTTGTGCCCCCCACTACTGAAGGTGATGAGGTGCTCAGCTCTCTTCTGAAAAACAGAGTTAGCAATAACCAACTCATGTGCAGTGGCAAACTCCAACAGTGCGGAACCTTCTGCATTCCTAACTCCGAAGCCGAAACCCCCATGTGCACTATGGTAACCATCCACCCCCTCACCAATGTGTCCGCTGAAATTGCCCCCAAAATAATAAATTGATCGTCCAGAATACACACGACCAACTCATCTAAACAGACCCAAAAAGCTTCCTTAACAAGCCCACCCAAACCAACATGAGGGGCATATGCACATACCACGTTAACCATCTTCTCCCCAACCACAACTCTAACGGACATAATCCGATCATTACACTTCACTTCCACGGCGTTGTCCTTAAGCTCCTTAGACAATAGAATACCCACACCATTACTCCAGTTAGCAATGCCTGAATACCACAATTTATAACCGTTCGCCTCCCTGGACTGCGCCCCCTTCCACCTAGTCTCCTGTATACAAGCCACATCAACCTTTCTCTTACCCAAAACACCCACAAGCTCCAAAAGCTTACCCGTCATGGTACCCAAATTCCAACTACCAACCCGCAAACAGCGCGACATCGACCAACACAAAACACAAACGCACTACGAAAAATAAAAAGTGGTAGTGAAGCCAAAAATGAAAATATGATGAGCATGTGAAAGACAGTTTAAAAGCAAGCAAACCACATACAAATCACAGTAAGTAGTAGATATATGGCTGACGAAAATGAAATTTAATAGAAAAGTACAATGATACCAGACTTCGACATGACTTGGAAACAATGGAGGAGAGGCTGCGGGAGCTGGAAACCGATTGACTCCTGAACAACACCCTGTATAATACGGAAACGGCCACGGAACGGGAAGAGGCTGGCGGCGCCTAGGAGCAGCCTGGGAAGATTTCAGGCAGCTTGAAAATCCGGCTGGGAAACCTGCAAAATAGACAGCTAAAATCTAATACTACTGTTAGATTGACGGGAGAGATGAATGTAGCAGTGTAATGTTATTCTTTCGGTGATACGCCGGCCAGAGATGTCCAACAGCCCGGAGCGGTGCAAGCACAAGTTAAGCCAAAGCTCTGAGGTTAGTTAAGCCAAAGCTCCTTCGTTTTGTTTTCCTATTCCTCTTCTCACCCTCCGCAAGCGACGCCGAGTGAGGAATTAATGGGGAGACAACCTGCATATACTTCTGTAATTTTCGATGGTAATATTCCTCAGGCCCAGTTGAGAATTAACCAAACAGATCCAATCTATTCACTCAACTAAGCTTAATCAGCGAAAAAAAAAATCACTGCCCAAAATATAGGTTTTCAAGAAGAAATGAAAACTCCCAAGATGATCCTATAAGATCAACACGAGGTGGATAACCAATAATATACATATAATAACACATATAAAACCAACGATGCGAATCCACATGATTCCATCAACACGACACTGGGTAATCCAATGATCCAGCGCCCTCAGCATAGATCCCAAGATGATCCCGTCGGACCAACACGAGGTGGAAAACCCCGTCCAATGATCCAGCGCCCTCAGCATAGATCCCAAGATGATCCCGCCGGACCAACACGAGGTGGACATCTGATCCAGCGCCCTCATCATAGATCACACGATCCAATCGGATCAACACAACACAAACAACACAATTATGCATACACATATGCAAATCAAAATGTTCATAAACATGAAAAACATATGAATCAATCATGAACGACACTATGATGAAACAAGCATATCAGATCAGAGGGAATCTGCGTGTGGACCCGGCTGCTTTCGGCGCGTGTCTGGATAAGGTCAACGGTTGTTTGTCCTGAAGGATTAGCGCACGCTAAAGCATGAGGCTTAACGCATGCTAATTGTAGATCGGTCAAAGGGAATCTTATCCTTGTCAGATGCTTTCGGCATGTGGGTCACGAGCATCTTCATGGTAGGTGTAGACTGTAGCAAGTCAACTGATATTAGCGCACGCTAAATGCAAGGACTTGCGTACACTAGGCAGTGTAAGTTACGTACGCTAATGCATGGGCATTATGTACGTAAGCACATGTACGAAGCCAGACAGTAGCCCCTGGACTGCGATAGCGCACGCTAACAAAGTCAGTTAGCGCACGCTAACCGTATGGGAATATTACACGTCGTAGACCCTTTCCACAAGGATCTACCAGGCTAAACATCCATAAACAACCAAATGCTTTCCCGGCCAGGGTCAAACAATATAATAATACAGACCGTTAAGGTTACTTACACATGAATACACAGACCGATGAGGTCACACAACTCCATCAACAGAACTGACTAAAGCAACATTACCCACACAGGGGTCGAAACACAATACAACGGAAGACTGAAATCAACTCTAACAATACAACCAAACTCTACCAACTCTCGACTCTTGATTAGTATCGCAGCTCATCATCCTCTTGTGCCAATCCTGTGACTGCTCACCTGAACCTGCATGTACCTGGACGCAAAACAGACATCCACCCCCTGATTACTCGGGGGTTAGTAAAACTCCACTGTTTTACTAGTGCAAATATAAAATGATACGAAATGCAACAAGTAAATAGAAACTACGAATTTAATACGGAAATCAATTATCAAAATGTTCCCGAAAAGTTTTATAATTTCGAACTCAAGCAAGAGATATTTGAAAAGGGAACGCATCATCTCGGGGGTTTTTAAAGCAGACATTCTTTTGGACCTCGAGTCCCAATTTACCAAATATTTTTGTAAACATTAGGGCCTTATCCCGATTCTAATTTCAAAACACACTAGATAAGATATCATTATGAGTCTGAGACCCATATTTAAAATGTTAACCAAACAATCACTATTATACGATCATTGTTCGTACACATCATGTACCGAACTCCGGAGGCCTCGACGGACCTTAGCCGGACCACACGCACTATTCGTACACATCATGTACCGAACTCCGGAGGCCTCGACGGACCCTACCCGGCCACAAACATCGTTCGTACACATCATGTACCGAACTCCAGAGGCCTCGTCAGACCCTACCTGGATCACACACCTTGTTCGTACACATCATGTACTGAACTCCAGAGGCCTCGTCAGACCCTACCTGGAACACACACACTTCGACACGACACAATTCATAATCATCAAATGTCAAGCCATTCCACATTACACCGAGATGTATAATCAAGTATGTAAACCAAAGCAACACACATATCATAATCATCACAACAACTCAACAATGACCAACCATGCCCGGCACAAACTTAGATGATTTGCACATCCAACACAATTCCAAGATGTTAACTAAGTGAAGGTATCATCGTTACCGTCAATCCTTCATAATAATCAATTCATACGAAGCATATTCGCTAAGATAAATCAATTCATCATAACCATAATACAACATCCCTATTCACAAGACACAATTCGTATAGTAAAATACTTGCCTTAATAACCGTTACCGAATACTCCGAAGAACACGGTTCGACTGGGAAGCTTCGAAACGCCCGATGCCATCGAAAAGGAAGACGACAACGAAGGGAAGGGTTCAACTCAGTTTCTTCGCAAGAACTCAACCCTAACAACATCTAATTAATAAATCAACGATCATACGAGGAAGGATAATCATAGAACGTCCGAAAACCCCTCTATGACATTCTACCGGACACCTTCAAGGCGTCGATCAAGAACTCGACCAAAAAAAATGAATCGATATGATCCAACCATGGAATAACGAGGGAAATGATATAATACATCTAAATAATCAATAATACCTCAATAATCTAAGTTATTACGGCTCAAACGGACGAAATCCAACAAAGACCCCAATTTCCCCAAAACTAGATTATCAAGAAATCAAACCTTGATTCGGTAGATCGGAGGAGGTTATGGGATGATTGATTGATGTTAGAAACTCAAGAACTTCATGGATTGATAGACAAACAACATCTAATCACGTGCTCCAAGCCCCAGCCGCGGAAGGAAATGAGAGCGATGAGAAAAATGGGGGTAAACCCGTCTGCTCTGCCATATTTATACCCGTGCAGAACACGGCGCAACAAATGGCCCAAACCAGCGCCGTGTTTACCACCGTGTTGCGGGTCAGTGCGAACCCTGACCGACACGGCGCAACACCTGGCGCAAGATGCTGCGCATGTGTCTCGGCCGTATTCGACACGGCGCATCACCCGGCGCAAATCTTGCGTGGGTTCTCGGTCGTGTCTCGGCAGACTTGCTGGTCCAGGATGACCCGACCCAAGACACGGCGCTCGGCAGCGCCGTTTCGTACAGGTCCGGCCAGCAACCTCCAGTTGCAAAATGATCCCGACACAAACCGAAAATTACGATAGAACCACAACGACGATCCGAACGACCCCGAAAACCGAACCTGAATATGAATCTAAGATATGGTTACGAAGTACTCGCAAAGACGAATTCGAGCACTAAGAGACCACACGATTCTGACCACCCGAAGGCTCGAAATTCGACAACGGAAGTAATTATCCCAAACTTTGGGAAATTATGAAAACGGCCCAAAACGTCGGAAATACACGATACACAATCGAAACACCAAACCAAAGCTCGCAACATGAATAATAAGATTAAATAAACTTACGAGAAACTCGAAACAATAGTTTCGGATGAGATTCGCAAGAATCGAGCTCAAGTGCGGAAAAACCGCTTAAGAACACGAAACTCAACAAAACGACACCGAAACAAACTCGAATGACAAAAAGTGCAGAATTAATCATTCTCAGAATGACGATACGGTCATGAGCGAGTCGTCAAAACGGACTTCCGCCGAAAAAAAAGAAATTAACGGAAATCGAAATTGCGGATATTACAAATTCTCGGGAGAACGTCAACGCAAACTTTCAACAGGAACCCAATCTTCAGCATCAAGAATCGCATTCAAGCTATTACTAATTTGATACCCAAACTAGATTCAAATTCTAAATCACAAAATGTTGCCTGACCGAAATCATCAACCAAAATCGAACCTCAACCCAGAAATTAAACCAACCTCAAAACCTTGTGAATTTTCCACCAATGAACTCCAGAAAATTCAAAACTCGACCAAAAACATTTTCTCAAACCAAATCAACGAGCCCAAAACCTTCAAAACCGAACCCATACCTGACCGACATCACGGCCGGACTTGCACCGTACTGCGACTCGCCGTGGGTTCAAGCGCCGCTCGCCATTTTCCAGCCCAGAACCACCGTCGCCGAATTCCCTTTCCATTTCATCTTCACCGTGAATCAGTGTGGGTTCTTCCGCCGTTTTCGGTGCGATTCAGTGTGTGTGTGTGTGTGAGAGAGTTCTCTGATTTTTGTGGTGTGTGAAATTGTGTGGCGGACTATGTGGGTGTTATTCCTTCCGGGCGATTTGTTCAGGGAGAGTTTGGAGAGAGAGAGAGAGAGAGAGAGAGAGAGAGAGAGAGAGAGAGAGAGAGAGAGAGAGAGAGAGAGAGAGAGAGAGAGAGAGAGAGAGAGAGAGAGAGAGAGAGAGACGGGGTGTAGCCGAAGAAGAAGAATGAGTCGGCTGCCGATTAGGTTAGGGGTATTTATATCCCCAAAATTTTAGGGTTCTGCACTTTAGTCCTTCAAATTTTCAGAAATTTTCAATTCCGCCCCAAACAGTTTTAATTAATTCGATTCTAATCGAGTCAGCTTTTCAACTCCTACAATTTGACCCTAGTCAACTTTCAAACCTCAATTTAATCCTAATTTTGACCGAGACATTCAAAATATTGGCTTTCAAATTAATAGTAATAATTAATCCGAATTATGGCATAAACATTTTAATTTCAGTCATTAATATTCAGTTAATATTAATTAGCAATTATAATTTATTTTCAGTTATTATATAGTGATATTCGTATCATTTCATTTATTATATAAATAATAAATTGTAAGGATTTTAATTATTATTATTATTATTATTATTATTATTATTATATGTAGACTTTGTCAAGGATTTACGGGCTTAGGACTGTGAGTCGAGCACATTCATTTCAGTCAGACATCATCATCATTTATTCTGATGGGAATTGTCACTATCACTTTAATTGTTTTAATTGGACTGTGTATGTGATCTTCTATTCATATTTAAAATTTATATGCATGTTGTAATTCAGGCTAACCTGTTTTCGTGTAAGAGGCTATCTTAAGATATATGTTGTTGCGGGGACACCTGCGCAACCTCAATATTCACATGCGTGCTCGATTCATGTTATGTGGTATTGTGTTTATGTTTCATGTTGTTGCGGGGGCACCTGCGCAACCTCAATATTCGTGTATGCATGCTCGATTCATGCTATACGTAATATTGTGAATATGCAATTACGTTGAGAAAAAATGTGATAGATTATTCATGTTATGCTTTCCATGAGATTGTATATTACTGTGATCAGTGTGATTTCCACGAGCTGAAGGAAGCTCACCCCACCTTTATTGATCCCGCAGGTTGAATCGAGCCGAATGAATGCAGGAGGAGCCGGGAGGGCATATGAAAGTGGAATAATTATATGATGTTTCTTTATGTCAACTATTTTGTAACTTTTGGGGAAACTTTGACTAGAAATATTAAATTATGATTTATTTTCTTCCGCCGCAATTTTTTTTACCTCGTATTTATGATGAAATGTTACCTTATTTAAAGGTATTTATTTTTATCTCTTTGTAGCGACTCGACTTTGTAGGCGAGAATTTTTATATTCTCAAGAAAATTATTTTTCTCAAAATTTACCTTTTATTTATTTTTCCCCATTATTTACCCTAGAATGTCGGGGCGTTACAGTTGTAGCCTCCAATGAGTAGTAGGCATAATGTGCTCAAACTTTGCACATTATTTACGTTGTAGCCTACGATGAGTAGTAGGCAGTATGCACAAAGTTTGCATATTAATGGCCCTCGGGCATTCATCAGGTTCAGGCATGTCATATCTACTTGACAACATATATGTATTTAAATTTGACAAAGCGTTCCCTCCTCACTGAGCGAGTTGAAAGCTCACCCCATTATTTAAACCTTTCAGGTTGAGGAGTCTTGCGTGGCGGACAAAGGCGTGGCGTGATAATAATAATTATCAGCTTTTTATTTATTCCGTTCATTTAAAGTTTTAACTTTGGCCTCAATGTCATATTGAATATTATGGATGTTTGAAATGTTGAAAATTTATTTTTATTTACTAGCGAAATGGATGACCTTATTTCAATTTCCGCTGCAAATTATTCAAGTATTTTTCTTAAGGGTATTAAATCTCCCTTGAAATTATTTTTAAAAAAAAAAAGACATTTTGAAAAGTGGTCGCTACAACAACAAACAGACTAAGTTTGAAAATGTAACACCCCAGCCCGACAAGGGTAGAATTATCACATTGTGGTGGCATATCATAACATACATAATAGAACGCAAGCGGAAGTCTTATCATAAATTTCAAAGGAAAGTATGTCAACATGATCTAAACAATACATAAGTTCCAAAAAAATCCAAATGAGGGAAACATCATAATCTGAGTCTCAAAACAATGAAATAACATGGTGTCAAAGCTAAGATGTCTAGAGCAAGTTTGCACTCAGCTCCTACTCTCATCCCAAAAGATACCCCCAGCTCCTAGCTTAATAACCTGCCACGGAGGAAAGAAATGCGGCTGAGCTTAAAAAGCTCAGTGAACAGATATACAAAGCAAAGTAATGAAACTGAAATGAGAATAAAGAATATGGTGCATGGGGAATAACAAAAGGTATATCAAAATGTATCAAAGGTGTAAAGCTTGTCATAAATCTACCACGAGCCCATAAACATATCATATCATCATATCATAATCATAATCTTCATCAGTAACATAAGTAGCATAACGGAGTGACCAGCTCCCAGAATTGTGAAGGGCATGTATTGCACATAGTACCAATCACCAGAAACATAACATATAACATAACAGATCAGATCTATGATGCATCCATACGCTGCTGTAGAAATCATAATAGCCAAATATATCTTCTTGAGCTCATAAACATATAACAGAAAAGGGACGTGATGGGTCATCACTCCCCCACCCTAGAGTCATGCCATTGGTGTATCAATGACATGGACATGGAACCCCCATGACTAGTGAAAGCTCGGTTATCAAACTGAAGGTCAAACAGAATGCCATAGTAATGACGCAGAATCTAAGGTCATCAGAAATATCATAATCATAAGTTCATATCAGAGGGTGCATAGCAAAGGCTCATATCAAAGGCTTATATCATAGTGTCATAAACAAAAAGGCTCATAGCAAATGCATCAAAATCATAAGATAAGCAATCAAAATATGTGAAAGGATCATGAGAAACCTTATGAGAAAGGTCCGAATATGTGTACCTTAACGAATGAAATGAAAGCAAACGGAAAAGTGAACACAAGGAACAATGTCGCGCCTTCTTCAATGAATCTACACGAGTTAGGGTTTAGTTAGTGGAATTAGATTAACATACGACCAATTATATCATAATCAATGTTCAAGTGCATTTTAGGGTTAAACATATTAAATGGTATGAATATCATAAAAACTTAGCCTCTTAACAAATTTCTGATTTTAGTACGTCTTACCCTTAATTTTTCAAATTTGCACACCATATATATACTCCAATCCAGAAGCTATAATTATTTAAACATGTTCTTATATGTCTTGTGAGCTTACATGAATTTTCCCAGAATTTATTATTAAGTGCAACCACCATTGCAAAAATCGTATATCTAAACATATACAGAAAGTGAACTGCAGGTATACCTTGAAAGTTTACATTTATTAGACCCACTTGAACACTTACTAAAAATCCACAAAACTTCCAAGAAGTCGCACATAACTTAAATATAACTTCTGTAGAAGGATAGCTCCTAATTCCATGTGATTTGAAAACTAAAAATCAAAAACATCGACTGATTCTCAGAGTCGATTTCCCAGTTTAGACAATTGAAATCCCAAAAATCAAAAGACCACACTCCCGACTCCAATGAACATGAAATTAGATAATAAGATAGTATACATCAGGATATTAGTTTTAGGCTCAAGAATTATGCAAAAACATGTCGTTATCATTAAATTATACCTTGTGCAAAACGACCTAATTTCTGAACAGCTTGTAATTTCTGGACAGTTTGTTCACATGAAATCACAAAGATGAACCCTAATCCATATCATAAATTTTATATGATTCATAATAATTATAGTAGGGTTGTAATATCAGATTAGATCGAAAACATTTAGGGTCGAATCAGATCATATACATAAGTAGAATCAAAGAGAGCAAAAAGGCGAACATCAAGAACCTGACTAGGGCGAAAGAAACTGAATGGAACAAGGACTTTGGCTCGAATCAAACACCACCAACACTCTAACGTTTAGCACTGCACCCTCGATGCCGAGACCTGCTCCTCTTCTTCTTATTTGGAGGCGTAAAAAAAAGATGGGGAGGGACAATAGGAGCCGCGTATATATACTAGAGTTTAGGGTCATGGGAGTTTAAAATGGAAGGAATTAAAATCCATAATTGGGTCCGGTTATGGTATTTGATAATTAGCCGATATTAGTGGGATTCCAATCATAGTTCGAGTGTTAAAAATTATTTATTATAGGTATAAACTTGGGTTAGTAAATTTTAATTTTAATTTTCATACATAACACATAGTTAGCGTTCAAAATAACTCATTACAAAGTTTAGGGAAAAATTCGAAATTAGATGTAAATTAGGAATTCGAATTTTAGGGTTTTACAACTTTTCCCCTCTAAAAAAAATTTCGTCCTCAAAATTGAATTGAAAGCGAAATAGAGACGTCCCAGACTATGAAAAGAAATATGGATAACTTATTCGCATCGATTCCTCGATTTCCCAGGTAGCCTCACGCTCTGGGTGATTCTTCCAAAGAATTTTAACAAACGGAATGACTTTCTTTCTCATGACCCTATCTTTAAAAATAAAGACGAAGTATGAAAGGAAAATATGAAGAAGGAAACCTAATATCTACCCAATCCTCACAGGTCATAGCCTAAGCTCTACAGGTCAAAGCTAGGGCTCTCATACCATAATTGTAACACCCCAATCCGATAAGGGTAGAAGTATCACATTTTGGTGGCATATCATAACATACATAATAAAACGCAAGCGGAAATCTTATCATAAATATCAAAGGAAAGTAAGCCAACATGACTTAAACAATACATAAGTTCCAAAAGAAATCCAACTAAAGGAAACATCACAATCTGAGTCTCAAAACACTGAAATAATATGGTGTCAAAGCTAAGATGTCTAGGGTAAGTCTGCACTCAGCTCCTACTCTCATCCCAAAAGATAGCCCCAGCTCCTAGCTTAATAACTTGCCGCGGAGGAAAGATATGCGACTGAGCTTAAAAAGCTTAGTGAACAGATATACAAAGCAATGTAATGAAACTGAAATGAGAAAACAGAATATGGTGCATGGGGAATAACAAAAGGTATATCAAAATGTATCAAAGGTGTAAAGCTTGTCAGAAATCTACCACGAGCCCAGAAACATATCATATCATCATATCATAATCATAATCTTCATCAGTAACATAAGTAGCATAATGGAGTGATCAGCTCCCAGAATTGTGAAGGGCATGTATTGCACATAGTACCAATCACTAGAAACATAATATATAACATAACAGATCAGATCTAAGATGCATCCATACGCCCCTGTAGAAATTATAGTGGCCAAACATATCTTCTTGAGCTCATAAACATATAACATAAAGGGACGTGATGGGTCATCACTCCCCCACCCTAGAGTCATGCCATTGGTGCATCAATGACACGGACATGGAACCCCCATGACTAGTGAAAGCTTGGGTATCAAACTGAAAGTCAAACAGAATGCCATAGTAGTGACACAGAATCTAAGGTCATCAGAAATATCATAATCATAGGTTCATATCAGAGGGTGCATAGCAAAGGCTCATATCAAAATCTTATATCATACTGTCATAAACAAAAAGGCTCATAGCAAAGGCATCAAAATTAGAACATAAGCAATCAAAAGACGTCACGCCTTCTTCAATGAATCTACACGAGTTAGGGTTTAGTTAGTGGAATTAGATTAACATATGACCAATTATATTATAATCAATGTTCAAGTGCGTTTTAGGGTTAAACATATTAAATGGTATGAATATCATAAAAACTTAGCCTCTTAACAAATTTCTGATTTTAGTACGTCTTACCCTTAATTTTTCAAATTTGCAAACCATATATATACTCTAATACAGAAGTTATAATGATTTACACATGTTCTTATATGTCATTTCAGCTTACATGAATTTTCCCAGAATTTATTATTAAGTGCAACAACCATTTCAAAAATCGTTTATTCAAACATGTACAGAAAGTGAACTCCAGGTACACCCTGAAAGTTTACATTTATTAGACCCACTTGAACACTTCATAACAATCCACAAAACATCCTTGAAGTCACACATAACTTAAATATCATTCCTGTAGAAGGTGAGCTCTTAACTCCTTTTGATTTGAAAACTAAAAATCAAAAACATCGACTGATTCTCAGACTCGATTTCCCAGTTTAGACACTTGAACTCCCAAAAATCAAAAGGCTACACTCCTGACCGCCAATGACCATGAAATCTATACTTCTATTAAAAGGAAGTCGTGACACATGTCACTTTGTAACTTAATTAATTTATTATTTTAAAATAAAATTTATGTATAGAGATGTATTCTTAAATTTTCAAAAAAAAAATTACAGATATGTATTGTGGGAGTTTTATTCCACAACTTACACTCATCTAACAATAAAAAAATCCTTTCTTTATTGTTTTAGCTTAAAATTTTAAATGTTTATAATTTTTTAAATCAAGTTTATTTTTAATAAAAAATATATCAAATTAATTTTTATTTCATAATTTTCAACTAGACATCCATATGAATATAATAAATTTGATGGATTTACAATAATGACTGATTGCACAAAAAAATTATATTAGAGAAAATATGAATATTTATTTTTAATAAAATTAATTGATGCAAAATAAAAATATATTAACTCATATATTGCTTACAATAAAAATAAATTATGATATTTATTTAATTATAATAACTAAAATAATAAACATACACTGCACACACACATATAGTAAGACTTAATCACATATTACTTTCGTCCCCAAAATTTGTTCCTACTTTTTTTTGGTATGTCTAGGAAATTTGTTCATGTAATGGACACTAATTGACTTAACACTCCGCTAATGTGGTACTCTTTCTTGAATTATATTACACCCCATAATACACTCAATAAGTCTTTTATTAATATTACGCTAATATGATACTCATGTCGAAAATCATCAAAAATAAATTTAGAGATCGAGAAATTATTTTCTAATAAGAGAATATTTTATGGTGCATCGCACCGAGAACATCTAGTTAGATAATAAGATAGTATACATCGGGAACTTAGTTTTAGGCTCATGAATTATGCAAAAACATGTCGTTATCATTAAATTATACCTTGTGCAAAACGACCTAATTTCGAATGACTTGTAATTTCTGGACAGTTTGTTCACATGAAATCACAAAGATGAACCCTAATCCATCTCATAAATTTTATATGATTCATAATAATTATAGTAGGGTTGTAATATCAGATTTGATCGAAAACATTTGGGGTCGAATCAGATCATATACATAAGTAGAATCAAAGAGAGCAAAAAGGCGAACATCAAGAACCTGACTAGGGCGAAAGAAACTGAATGGAACAAGGACTTTGGCTCGAATCAAACACCACCAACACTCTAACGTTTAGCACTTCACCCTCGATGCCGAGACCTGCTCCTCTTCTTCTTATTTGGAGGCGTAAAAAAAAGATGGGGGAGGGACAATAGGAGCCGCGTTATATATACTAGAGTTTAGGGCTGCGCGGGAGTTTAAAATGGAAGGAATTAAAATCCATAATTGGGTCCGTTTATGGTATTTGATAATTAGCCGATATTAGTGGGATTCCAATCATAGTTCGAGTGTTAAAAATTATTTATTATAGGTATAAACTTGGGTTAGTAAATTTTAATTTTAATTTTCATACATAACACATAGTTAGGGTTCAAAATAACTCATTACAAAGTTTAGGGAAAAATTCGAAATTAGATGTAAATTAGGAATTCGAATTTTAGGGTTTTACAACTTTTCCCCTCTAAAAAAAATTTCGTCCTCGAAATTGAATTGAAAGCGAAATAGAGACGTCCCAGACTATGAAAAGAAATATGGATAACTTATTCGCATCGATTCCTCGATTTCCCAGGTAGCCTCACGCTCTGGGTGATTCTTCCAAAGAATTTTAACAAACGGAATGACTTTCTTTCTCATGACCCTATCTTTAAAAATAAAGACGAAGTACGAAAGGAAAATATGAAGAAGGAAACCTAATATCTATCCAATCCTCACAGGTCATAGCCTAAGCTCTACAGGTCAAAGCTAGGGCTCTCATACCATAATTGTAACACCCCAATCCGATAAGGGTAGAAGTATCACATTTTGGTGGCATATCATAACATACATAATAAAACGCAAGCGGAAATCTTATCATAAATATCAAAGGAAAGTAAGCCAACATGACTTAAACAATACATAAGTTCCAAAAGAAATCCAACTAAAGGAAACATCACAATCTGAGTCTCAAAACACTGAAATAATATGGTGTCAAAGCTAAGATGTCTAGGGTAAGTCTGCACTCAGCTCCTACTCTCATCCCAAAAGATAGCCCCAGCTCCTAGCTTAATAACCTGCCGCGGAGGAAAGATATGCGACTGAGCTTAAAAAGCTTAGTGAACAGATATACAAAGCAATGTAATGAAACTGAAATGAGAAAACAGAATATGGTGCATGGGGAATAACAAAAGGTATATCAAAATGTATCAAAGGTGTAAAGCTTGTCAGAAATCTACCACGAGCCCAGAAACATATCATATCATCATATCATAATCATAATCTTCATCAGTAACATAAGTAGCATAATGGAGTGATCAGCTCCCAGAATTGTGAAGGGCATGTATTGCACATAGTACCAATCACTAGAAACATAATATATAACATAACAGATCAGATCTAGGATGCATCCATACGCCCCTGCAGAAATTATAGTGGCCAAACATATCTTCTTGAGCTCATAAACATATAACATAAAGGGACGTGATGGGTCATCACTCCCCCACCCTAGAGTCATGCCATTGGTGCATCAATGACACGGACATGGAACCCCCATGACTAGTGAAAGCTTGGGTATCAAACTGAAAGTCAAAGAATGCCATAGTAGTGACCACGTAATCTAAGGTCATCAGAAATATCATAATCATAGGTTCATATCAGAGGGTGCATAGCAAAGGCTCATATCAAAATCTTATATCATACTGTCATAAACAAAAAGGCTCATAACAAAGGCATCAAAATCAGAAGATAAGCAATCAAAAGACGTCACGCCTTCTTCAATGAATCTACACGAGTTAGGGTTTAGTTAGTGGAATTAGATTAACATATGACCAATTATATCATAATCAATGTTCAAGTGCGTTTTTGGGTTAAACATATTAAATGGTATGAATATCATAAAAACTTAGCCTCTTAACAAATTTCTGATTTTAGTACGTCTTACCCTTAATTTTTCAAATTTGCAAACCATATATATACTCTAATACAGAAGTTATAATGATTTACACATGTTCTTATATGTCATTTCAGCTTACATGAATTTTCCCTTAATTTATTATTAAGTGCAACAACCATTTCAAAAATCGTTTATTCAAACATGTACGTAAAGTGAACCTGTGCACACCACGAAAGTTTACATTTATTAGACCCACTTGAACACTTCATAAAAATCCACAAAACATCCTGGAAGTCACACATAACTTAAATATCATTCCTGTAGAAGGTGAGCTCTTAACTCCTTTTGATTTGAAAACTAAAAATCAAAAACATCGACTGATTCTCAGACTCGATTTCCCAGTTTAGACACTTGAACTCCCAAAAATCAAAAGGCTACACTCCTGACCGCCAATGACCATTAAATCTATACTTCTATTAAAAGGAAGTCGTGACACATGTCACTTTGTAAGTTTTTTAATTTTTTATTTTAAAATAAAATTTATGTATAGAGATGTATTCTTAAATTTTCAAAAAAAAAATTACAGATATGTATTGTGGGAGTTTTATTCCACAACTTACACTCATCTAACAATAAAAAAATCCTTTCTTTATTGTTTTAGCTTAAAATTTTAAATGTTTATAATTTTTTAAATCAAGTTTATTTTTAATAAAAAATATATCAAATTAATTTTTATTTCATAATTTTCAACTAGACATCCATATGAATATAATAAATTTGATGGATTTACAATAATGACTGATTGCACAAAAAAATTATATTAGAGAAAATATGAATATATATTTTCAATAAAATTAATTGATGCAAAATAAAAATATATTAACTCATATATTGCTTACAATAAAAATAAATTATGATATTTATTTAATTATAATAACTAAAATAATAAAACATACACTGCACACACACATATATTAAGACTTAATCACATATTACTTTCGTCCCCAAAATTTGTTCCTACTTTTTTTTGGTATGTCTAGGAAATTTGTTCATGTAATGGACACTAATTGACTTAACACTCCGCTAATGTGGTACTCTTTCTTGAATTATATTACACCCCATAATACACTCAATAAGTCTTTTATTAATATTACGCTAATATGATACTCATGTCGAAAATCATCAAAAATAAATTTAGAGATCGAGAAATTATTTTCTAATAAGAGAATATTTTATGCGGTGCATCGCACCGGAGAACATCTAGTTAGATAATAAGATAGTATACATCAGGAACTTAGTTTTAGGCTCATGAATTATGCAAAAACATGTCGTTATCATTAAATTATACCTTGTGCAAAACGACCTAATTTACGAGCGACTTGTAATTTCTGGACAGTTTGTTCACATGAAATCACAAAGATGAACCCTAATCCATCTCATAAATTTTATATGATTCATAATAATTATAGTAGGGTTGTAATATCAGATTTGATCGAAAACATTTGGGGTCGAATCAGATCATATACATAAGTAGAATCAAAGAGAGCAAAAAGGCGAACATCAAGAACCTGACTAGGGCGAAAGAAACTGAATGGAACAAGGACTTTGGCTCGAATCAAACACCACCAACACTCTAACGTTTAGCACTTCACCCTCGATGCCGAGACCTGCTCCTCTTCTTCTTATTTGGAGGCGTAAAAAAAAGATGGGGAGGGACAATAGGAGCCGCGTTATATATACTAGAGTTTAGTGGTCACGGGAGTTTAAAATTGAATGAATTAACATCCATAATTGGGTCCGTTTTTGGTATTTGATAATTAGCCGTTAATTTTTTGATTCCAATCATAGTTAGATTGTTTAAAATTAATTAATATAGGTTTAAACTTGGGTTTGTACATTTTAATTTTAATTTTCATACATAACACATAGTTAGGGTTCAAAATAACTCATTACAAAGTTTAGGGAAAAATTCAAATTAGATGTAAATTAGGAATTCGAATTTTAGGGTTTTACAACTTTTCCTCTAAAAAAATTTCGTCCTCGAAATTGAATTGAAAGCGAAATAGAGACGTCCCAGGACTATGAAAAGAAATATGGATAACTTATTCGCATCGATTCCTCGATTTCCCGGGTAGCCTCACGCTCGGGTGATTCTTCCAAAGAATTTTAACAAACGGAATGACTTTCTTTCTCATGACCCTATCTTTAAAAATAAAGACGAAGTACGAAAGGAAAATATGAAGAAGGAAACCTAATATCTATCCAATCCTCACGTGTCATAGCCTAAGCTCTACAGTCAAAGCTAGGGCTCTCATACCATAATTGTAACACCCCAATCCGATAAGGGTAGAAGTATCACATTTTGGTGGCATATCATAACATACATAATAAACGCAAGCGGAAATCTTATCATAAATATCAAAGGAAAGTAAGCCAACATGACTTAAACAATACATAAGTTCCAAAAGAAATCCAACTAAAGGAAACATCACAATCTGAGTCTCAAAACACTGAAATAATATGGTGTCAAAGCTAAGATGTCTAGGGTAAGTCCGCACTCGGCTCCTACTCTCATCCCAAAAGATAGCCCACTCCTAGCTTAATAACTCCGCGGAGGAAAGATATGCGACCGAGCTTAAAAGCTTAGTGAATGATATACAAAGCAATGTAATGAAACCGAAATGAGAAAACAGAATATGGTGCATGGGGAATAACAAAGGTATATCAAAATGTATCAAAGGTGTAAAGCTTGTCAGAAATCTACCACGAGCCCAGAAACATATCATATCATCATATCATAATCATAATCTTCATCAGTAACATAAGTAGCATAATGGAGTGATCAGCTCCCAGAATTGTGAAGGGCATGTATTGCACATAGTACCAATCACTAGAAACATAATATATAACATAACAGATCAGATCTAGGATGCATCCATACGCCCCTGCAGAAATTATAGTGGCCAAACATATCTTCTTGAGCTCATAAACATATAACATAAAGGGACGTGATGGGTCATCACTCCCCCACCCTAGAGTCATGCCATTGGTGCATCAATGACACGGACATGGAACCCCCATGACTAGTGAAAGCTTGGGTATCAAACCGAAAGTCAAACAATGCCATAGTAGTGACACAGAATCTAAGGTCATCAGAAATATCATAATCATAGGTTCATATCAGAGGGTGCATAGCAAAGGCTCATATCAAAATCTTATATCATACTGTCATAAACAAAAAGGCTCATAACAAAGGCATCAAAATCAGAAGATAAGCAATCAAAAGACGTCACGCCTTCTTCAATGAATCTACACGAGTTAGGGTTTAGTTAGTGGAATTAGATTAACATATGACCAATTATATCATAATCAATGTTCAAGTGCGTTTTTGGGTTAAACATATTAAATGGTATGAATATCATAAAAACTTAGCCTCTTAACAAATTTCTGATTTTAGTACGTCTTACCCTTAATTTTTCAAATTTGCAAACCATATATATACTCTAATACAGAAGTTATAATGATTTACACATGTTCTTATATGTCATTTCAGCTTACATGAATTTTCCCAGAATTTATTATTAAGTGCAACAACCATTTCAAAAATCGTTTATTCAAACATGTACAGAAAGTGAACTCCAGGTACACCCTGAAAGTTTACATTTATTAGACCCACTTGAACACTTCATAAAAATCCACAAAACATCCTGGAAGTCACACATAACTTAAATATCATTCCTGTAGAAGGTGAGCTCTTAACTCCTTTTGATTTGAAAACTAAAAATCAAAAACATCGACTGATTCTCAGACTCGATTTCCCAGTTTAGACACTTGAACTCCCAAAAATCAAAAGGCTACACTCCCGACCGCCAATGACCATGAAATCTATACTTCTATTAAAAGGAAGTCGTGACACATGTCACTTTGTAAGTTTTTAATTTTTATTTTAAAATAAAATTTATGTATAGAGATGTATTCTTAAATTTTCAAAAAAATTACAGATATGTATTGTGGGAGTTTTATTCCACAACTTACACTCATCTAACAATAAAAATCCTTTCTTTATTGTTTTAGCTTAAAATTTTAAATGTTTATAATTTTTAAATCAAGTTTATTTTTAATAAAAAATATATCAAATTAATTTTTATTTCATAATTTTCAACTAGACATCCATATGAATATAATAAATTTGATGGATTTACAATAATGACTGATTGCACAAAAAAATTATATTAGAGAAAATATGAATATATATTTTCAATAAAATTAATTGATGCAAAATAAAAATATATTAACTCATATATTGCTTACAATAAAAATAAATTATGATATTTATTTAATTATAATAACTAAAATAATAAACATACACTGCACACACACATATAGTAAGACTTAATCACATATTACTTTCGTCCCCAAAATTTGTTCCTACTTTTTTTTGGTATGTCTAGGAAATTTGTTCATGTAATGGACACTAATTGACTTAACACTCCGCTAATGTGGTACTCTTTCTTGAATTATATTACACCCCATAATACACTCAATAAGTCTTTTATTAATATTACGCTAATATGATACTCATGTCGAAAATCATCAAAAATAAATTTAGAGATCGAGAAATTATTTTCTAATAAGAGAATATTTTATGCGGTGCATCGCACCGGAGAACATCTAGTTAGATAATAAGATAGTATACATCAGGAACTTAGTTTTAGGCTCATGAATTATGCAAAAACATGTCGTTATCATTAAATTATACCTTGTGCAAAACGACCTAATTTCTGAACAGCTTGTAATTTCTGGACAGTTTGTTCACATGAAATCACAAAGATGAACCCTAATCCATCTCATAAATTTTATATGATTCATAATAATTATAGTAGGGTTGTAATATCAGATTTGATCGAAAACATTTGGGGTCGAATCAGATCATATACATAAGTAGAATCAAAGAGAGCAAAAAGGCGAACATCAAGAACCTGACTAGGGCGAAAGAAACTGAATGGAACAAGGACTTTGGCTCGAATCAAACACCACCAACACTCTAACGTTTAGCACTTCACCCTCGATGCCGAGACCTGCTCCTCTTCTTCTTATTTGGAGGCGTAAAAAAAAGATGGGGGAGGGACAATAGGAGCCGCGTTATATATACTAGAGTTTAGGGCTGCGCGGGAGTTTAAAATGGAAGGAATTAAAATCCATAATTGGGTCCGTTTATGGTATTTGATAATTAGCCGATATTAGTGGGATTCCAATCATAGTTCGAGTGTTAAAAATTATTTATTATAGGTATAAACTTGGGTTAGTAAATTTTAATTTTAATTTTCATACATAACACATAGTTAGGGTTCAAAATAACTCATTACAAAGTTTAGGGAAAAATTCGAAATTAGATGTAAATTAGGAATTCGAATTTTAGGGTTTTACAACTTTTCCCCTCTAAAAAAAATTTCGTCCTCGAAATTGAATTGAAAGCGAAATAGAGACGTCCCAGACTATGAAAAGAAATATGGATAACTTATTCGCATCGATTCCTCGATTTCCCAGGTAGCCTCACGCTCTGGGTGATTCTTCCAAAGAATTTTAACAAACGGAATGACTTTCTTTCTCATGACCCTATCTTTAAAAATAAAGACGAAGTACGAAAGGAAAATATGAAGAAGGAAACCTAATATCTATCCAATCCTCACAGGTCATAGCCTAAGCTCTACAGGTCAAAGCTAGGGCTCTCATACCATAATTGTAACACCCCAATCCGATAAGGGTAGAAGTATCACATTTTGGTGGCATATCATAACATACATAATAAAACGCAAGCGGAAATCTTATCATAAATATCAAAGGAAAGTAAGCCAACATGACTTAAACAATACATAAGTTCCAAAAGAAATCCAACTAAAGGAAACATCACAATCTGAGTCTCAAAACACTGAAATAATATGGTGTCAAAGCTAAGATGTCTAGGGTAAGTCTGCACTCAGCTCCTACTCTCATCCCAAAAGATAGCCCCAGCTCCTAGCTTAATAACCTGCCGCGGAGGAAAGATATGCGACTGAGCTTAAAAAGCTTAGTGAACAGATATACAAAGCAATGTAATGAAACTGAAATGAGAAAACAGAATATGGTGCATGGGGAATAACAAAAGGTATATCAAAATGTATCAAAGGTGTAAAGCTTGTCAGAAATCTACCACGAGCCCAGAAACATATCATATCATCATATCATAATCATAATCTTCATCAGTAACATAAGTAGCATAATGGAGTGATCAGCTCCCAGAATTGTGAAGGGCATGTATTGCACATAGTACCAATCACTAGAAACATAATATATAACATAACAGATCAGATCTAGGATGCATCCATACGCCCCTGCAGAAATTATAGTGGCCAAACATATCTTCTTGAGCTCATAAACATATAACATAAAGGGACGTGATGGGTCATCACTCCCCCACCCTAGAGTCATGCCATTGGTGCATCAATGACACGGACATGGAACCCCCATGACTAGTGAAAGCTTGGGTATCAAACTGAAAGTCAAACAGAATGCCATAGTAGTGACACAGAATCTAAGGTCATCAGAAATATCATAATCATAGGTTCATATCAGAGGGTGCATAGCAAAGGCTCATATCAAAATCTTATATCATACTGTCATAAACAAAAAGGCTCATAACAAAGGCATCAAAATCAGAAGATAAGCAATCAAAAGACGTCACGCCTTCTTCAATGAATCTACACGAGTTAGGGTTTAGTTAGTGGAATTAGATTAACATATGACCAATTATATCATAATCAATGTTCAAGTGCGTTTTTGGGTTAAACATATTAAATGGTATGAATATCATAAAAACTTAGCCTCTTAACAAATTTCTGATTTTAGTACGTCTTACCCTTAATTTTTCAAATTTGCAAACCATATATATACTCTAATACAGAAGTTATAATGATTTACACATGTTCTTATATGTCATTTCAGCTTACATGAATTTTCCCAGAATTTATTATTAAGTGCAACAACCATTTCAAAAATCGTTTATTCAAACATGTACAGAAAGTGAACTCCAGGTACACCCTGAAAGTTTACATTTATTAGACCCACTTGAACACTTCATAAAAATCCACAAAACATCCTGGAAGTCACACATAACTTAAATATCATTCCTGTAGAAGGTGAGCTCTTAACTCCTTTTGATTTGAAAACTAAAAATCAAAAACATCGACTGATTCTCAGACTCGATTTCCCAGTTTAGACACTTGAACTCCCAAAAATCAAAAGGCTACACTCCTGACCGCCAATGACCATGAAATCTATACTTCTATTAAAAGGAAGTCGTGACACATGTCACTTTGTAAGTTTTTTAATTTTTTATTTTAAAATAAAATTTATGTATAGAGATGTATTCTTAAATTTTCAAAAAAAAAATTACAGATATGTATTGTGGGAGTTTTATTCCACAACTTACACTCATCTAACAATAAAAAAATCCTTTCTTTATTGTTTTAGCTTAAAATTTTAAATGTTTATAATTTTTTAAATCAAGTTTATTTTTAATAAAAAATATATCAAATTAATTTTTATTTCATAATTTTCAACTAGACATCCATATGAATATAATAAATTTGATGGATTTACAATAATGACTGATTGCACAAAAAAATTATATTAGAGAAAATATGAATATATATTTTCAATAAAATTAATTGATGCAAAATAAAAATATATTAACTCATATATTGCTTACAATAAAAATAAATTATGATATTTATTTAATTATAATAACTAAAATAATAAAACATACACTGCACACACACATATATTAAGACTTAATCACATATTACTTTCGTCCCCAAAATTTGTTCCTACTTTTTTTTGGTATGTCTAGGAAATTTGTTCATGTAATGGACACTAATTGACTTAACACTCCGCTAATGTGGTACTCTTTCTTGAATTATATTACACCCCATAATACACTCAATAAGTCTTTTATTAATATTACGCTAATATGATACTCATGTCGAAAATCATCAAAAATAAATTTAGAGATCGAGAAATTATTTTCTAATAAGAGAATATTTTATGCGGTGCATCGCACCGGAGAACATCTAGTTAGATAATAAGATAGTATACATCAGGAACTTAGTTTTAGGCTCATGAATTATGCAAAAACATGTCGTTATCATTAAATTATACCTTGTGCAAAACGACCTAATTTACGAGCGACTTGTAATTTACGACGGTTTGTTCACATGAAATCACAAAGATGAACCCTAATCCATCTCATAAATTTTATATGATTCATAATAATTATAGTAGGGTTGTAATATCAGATTTGATCGAAAACATTTGGGGTCGAATCAGATCATATACATAAGTAGAATCAAAGAGAGCAAAAAGGCGAACATCAAGAACCTGACTAGGGCGAAAGAAACCGAATGGAACAAGGACTTTGGCTCGAATCAAACACCACCAATACTCCAACATTTAGCACTTCACCCTCGATGCCGAGACCTTCTCCTCTTCTTCTTATTTAGAGGCGTAAAAAAAAGATGGGGGAGGGGCAATAGGAGCCGCGTTATATATACTAGAGTTTAGGACTGCGTGGAGGTTTAAAATGGAAGGAATTAAAAGCCCATAATTGGGTTCAGTTATGGTATGTGATAATTAGCCGAGATTAGTGGGATTCCAATAGTCATTCGGATGTTGCAAATTATTTATTATAGGTATAAACTTGGGTTAGTACATTTTAATTTTAATTTTAATACATAAGACATAGTTAGGGTTCAAAATAAATCATTACAAAGTTTAGAGAAAAATTCGAAATTAGACGCAAATTAGGAATTCGAATTTTAGGGTTTTACAGAAAAATGTTACGAGGTTTCCTACCCTCCAT
Organism: Orobanche coerulescens; assembly: GCA_033398695.1. Taxonomy (NCBI): domain Eukaryota; kingdom Viridiplantae; phylum Streptophyta; class Magnoliopsida; order Lamiales; family Orobanchaceae; genus Orobanche; species Orobanche coerulescens. The sequence continues at coordinate 77,425,207 of CM065818.1, read as the reverse complement.
CAAACTCGTAGAAAATTGATACCCGAGTTGGTGTGCTATGCTTCCGAGTTATAGGGGTAGTACATTTGGTAGAGGTTGAAAAATTCTTGAGTGCATTAGATGCCTTCGGTTGGTGATAAATTTCGCCCCTAGAAACCTGATAGGTTGTCGGGTGAGATTCAATAGTCAAACTGACAGACGTTGATGGTTAACAACTTAGATAGTCGAGATTGCCTAGAAACCTGATAGGTTGAGGTCATGAAGACTAGGGATAAAATAAGATCGAAACATTCGTTGGACGGGTTGGTGTCGGACACCACTTTGCAGAAATTAATAGGCAAGAAACCTGATAGGTTGCGTCTGTTAAAATTTGTAAATAACTTGATCACCACTAAGAAGTCAATCTTACCATGGCTTCCGGGTTATAACATGGGAGTGTGTAATTCCAATAAAATTAGTGGGAACCGAGATAAGAATTATACAAGCCCTTAAATTCTATACTCAATCATAATAAAACAAGTCACTGATTCAATCTTGTCTATATCAATGCAGCGAAACGTAACTATAACTCTCTAAAAATGGCTAAGAACCCACTTGTAATACTACTTAAAAAGAATCTCCTAACTGGCCCCAACTTCGTTGACTAGTTGCAGAATCTGATGATTGTACTCAGTATGGAGTCTCTGGGATACGTCTTAGAGGCGGACATTCCACCGACTCCAGTCCGGACTAGGGGTAATCAGGAAGAGATTGACGTCCATGAAAAATGGGTCAAGGATTGTAATACCCGTAATTTCGATTTCCGGTAATTTCTTTTTTTTTCGGCGGAAGTCCGTTTTGACGACTCGTTCATGACCGTTTCATCATTTTGAGAATGATTAATTCTACACTTTTTGACATCCGAGTTCGTTCCGGTGTCGTTTTGTTGAGTTTCGTGCTTTTTAGCGACTTTTCCGCACTTGAATTCGATTCTTGCGAATCTTGTTCGAAACTGCTGTTTCGAGTTTCCGGTAAGTCCGTTTAACTTTGTTAGACGTGTTATGAACTTCGGTTTGGTTATTCGATCACGTATCATAATTTTCGGGCGTTTTGGGCTATTTTCGTAATTTCCCAAAGTTTAGGGTAATTACTTTCCGTTGTCGAATTCCGAGCCTTCGGATGGTCGGAATCGTGTGTTCTCTTAGTTCTCGAATTCGTATTTGCGAGTATTTCGTAACCGTATCTTCGATTCGTATTCAGGTTTGGCTTTCGAGGTCATTCGGGCCGTCGGAGTTGGCCCCGACCGAGTCATGGCCGGGCAACCTGGGCCCAGCCAGATCGCCGAGTTATGGCGGTAGTGCTCGCGATCTTACGCCGAGCAGCCGTACTGCGGCCGTGGCACATGCCGGCAGGGCCGCGGCACACTCTGTTTCATTTTTCGGCCAAACTGTCTGTACCTTGTGCCGCGGCACATGTCGTCCGGGCCGCGGCACACTGCCGATCACTGGGCGCAATTTTGGCCCTGTGCCGCGGCACACTCCCGCTGGGCCACGGCACACTGTGCAGCCTATTTAAGGTCATGCAGTCGTTTTTTTGGCCATTTTTCTCCTCCTTCTCCTTCTCTTCCGCGGCTGAGGGTATGCTCATCATGGAGCCATGTTGTTTAACAACAAATCCTAGAAGTTATTGAGGTTATATCATCAATCAATCATCCGTTATCATCCTCTGATCCAGCGAATCAAGGTAATCTTCCTTAGAACCCTAATTTCGTGAATTTGGGGGCTTTTGCATTTTTGTCCGATTCGTTCCGTGTTGTTGATTAATTCATGTTGGGTATGATTAATCTTGGTAGTACTCTTGTGTTTAACATCATTTAATCCATTGTTCTTCGTCGAATCGAAGTATATTTCTTGATTTCCTTCAAATCGACTTTTTGGGGGATTTGTCCTCGATCTCGTTTTCCATCCATTTGATGGATCGATTATGGTTAAATGATGTTGTTAAATGTATTTTATGGATTGTATATCCATATTTCAACTTGGAATTCCGTTTTCGTGTTTTTTCGGGACGAATCGTGTTCTTGGCCGTTTTGGGGAAAACACTTGAACATTCGTAGTTCATTCTTTGAATTCAACGGCTTTGAGTCATGCTATGGAATTCATTTTCATTATTGTTATTGTCCTCCGTAGTTTATTATCGCGAGTTGGCGTTCGGTGGAGTCGGCGGGTTCGTAGTCGGTTCATGCCAACCTACTCCGGTCGATTCTCCGCGTTGTGGTTGTTCGAGGCAAGTATCTTGCCCATACATTACGTGTTTTGTGGATATATTAGTTGGTAATTTACGATACGTGATTTATGAATGTCTATAATTAACTTTCAAAGGAATCGATATACTTTCCAATACTTCCTTAAAAGATTACTCGCATGATTTCGTTGTTAAATGTGCTTGTCTAAGTATGTGTAGGGTATCGTTTAGTGTGATTATGACATTGTAGATTTATAGTTTAACTTTTCTTGAGGTATGTGTGGAACATATGCCTATTGATGATCCTGTGACATTGTGTCGGCGTGGTTGGAAAGGTATTTTCCCTCGTTACTATGTTATTGGTACTAGCCGCATCGTTGGAATTCTAGCATGAGTCGTATCGTTACTTGGTCGTGAGTATGTGTTGGATGAACTGGCCATTCTAGTAAGGTACCTCGACTATATATACTGTGATTGACCTTCGAGGCTTGTGGTTTGCAACTGTGATTTTGGAACGTGTGTGTGTTGTTCCTTTCACCCGGAGTTTCCGACGGGATGTCTGGGGGTCGATACTAAGGGGTACGGCCACTGAAGTGGACTTGGGTGTGTGTGTGGATGAACTTCCACCCGGAGTGTCCGACGGGATGTCTGGGGGTCGATACTAAGGGGTACGGCCGCGGAAGTGGTTTCCCACCCGGAGCGTTCGACGGGGCGTCTGGGGGCCGATACTAAGGGGTACGGTCGCGGGTTACCAGTTGTGGTTTTCATCTTGAGGATTACATTGATGTTTTCGTTAATTGTGATATTGTCCGGAGTATCACAATGCTTTGTGATCGGGGTCGAGAGACATTATATATCGAGTCTTGGTACTTGGCTAGAATGGCATAAGAATAATGTATTATGTGTAATATGTCCTTGTAAGTGAAACGAAATGGATGATCGGGTCGTGGACCCTGTGTTTTGTGACCGAAATGGTTGGGTCGTGGACCCCGTGTTTTGTTAACGGATTTTCATTTTGGAAAAAGAACTTTGGGACTGTGACCCTAAATGACTTCCGAGGAATTAAGAACTTCTCAATTTCTAATGTTTTCAAAACTCCCGAGATTTGGAAATGTTTTCAAAGTGCTTACTGGCTTCGTTTCTACTTCCAAGACTTGAACTATTTTTAACTAAATATATCTCGGGAAGTCTTTCGTTGTATTCTCGGAATGTGTTGTGTATTACTCGTATTTGCACTTTATACTTGCACTAGTGAAACAGTGGAGTTTTGCTAACCCCCGAGTAATCGGGGGTGGATATCTATATTGTGTCCAGGTACACGCAGGTTTTCGGGAGCAAGACAAGATTGGCACGAGGGATGAGAAAGACGAATGATACTAATCACACGAAGACCAGTTTTGGGTTCAGGTAGTCGGAGTCCATTGTATTGTCTTTTCCGCTGTCTTATTGTTCGTTGTTGTAAGTATTTTACCCTTGCGTAGGTATGAGTCTGGATGAGTTTATGTATTTTGATTTGTAAGTCAGTGACGAAAGATCAAATCGGTCTATTGGTTCGTTATTTTGATTCGTCGGTATGTAATGTAATGTGTTGTTTTGATGTCTAGCCTGGTGGATCCTCACGGAGAGGGTCTGCGGCGTGTAATATTCCCGGTTCGATCTGGGGGTGTTACATTTATGGTATCGGAGCTTAGGTTGTGGAAACCTAGGCTGTCGGGTCAGTGGTGTCGGTTGAGTTTTGTCTTGTCGGATTTTGTCTGACTAAGTCGTGTCACGACGCGTCGTCTGAGTTTGTTGGTCGTGATTAATATCGTGGGGCGATCATCATCTTCGTGCGACCAGTGGCTGTAAGTCTCCCTTCTTTGTGTTGTGCCTCGTGTGACACGAGCTATTTTTTATGATTATTTGTTCAGTGACGGAATCCTCTTATAGATTTTGATTTCGTGATATGTGGTTATTTGACTCTCATATTTCGTTCATATAAGGAGTAGTGTTGCTAGATTGTGCATGTTGAACTGTATTTCTTTTATCCGCTGCGTGAGTTCTTTTGTAATGACTTTCGGTATTTTACCGGCTGAGTTTTATTTCGAAAACTGATTCCCTTAACCGAGTTTTGGCATTATGGTCTTGATCGTTTTGTCGAAATTCTTACGACGGTATTTAGTACTTTGTAAATGGCTTTTGTAAGTTTTTGAAACATTACCGTCATCGGCCTTTTTGGCGTTTTGTAAATGGTTTTTAGCCTGGTGGGTTCCGGTGCGGGACCCACAGCGCTATATTGTTCCGTGTATTTACCTGAAATTTTTGGGCATTCTATCCCACTGAATTATCTTTGAAAACCTTGAGTATCTTAGAAAATAAATTCGAGACGTACTTTTAAAATGAATTATTTTCTCGTGGTACATCCAAGGTGCCACAATATGTTTCAAAATTCTTCTACCTCGAGGACCAAAATGTTTTGAGATATTTTCAATGTTTTAGAAACGCTTTTACTTAGACCCGAGGATCGAATATTCTGAAATTTTTCCACTAAGAGAAAGCGTCCTCATTTTTATCAAATGCGAAATGGTTTTCCAAAGTCTCGATAATGGTGTTTGTACTACTTTTTGTAAAATGATACTCAAGATCAACTGGTGTTTGCGAACTGTTTTCAAAAGGTGGTTTCTGTTTCTAAAACCCATCATTTCCTGCTTATGGTCGGAGAAAGTGTGTATGATGTTGGTATTATTGTTAGGGTGTTATCCCTCCGAATTGTGTTTGAATTGGGGGTGTGAACGTTGAGTCGTTCGCCACGCATATGTTTTGTTAGCCCTTTGTGGGAGGTGTGATGACGATCTTTAATGTTGTCATTTCGTGGCGACTTGCGTGTTATCGCACCTGTGTGAGCTGTTAAAGATTGGGTTTGTACGTTTGTGTACATGTGTGATTGTTTCATGATGTTTGTAATTGTGTGCTGGTTATTGTTCGGGTCGTTAAGGTCGCCGAACGATACCGTCATTGCTATAGTGTTTGTGTGTGTATTACTTTACGATGGTAATCGTTGTATATATATGTGTTATGATTTTTTGTTGTGCTGAGTTGGCATCTCTGCTATGTTGATATGCGACGTTATGCCCCATTGTATTTTCGCTATGCCAAGCCGAGGCGTTTCAACCGTGATGTGCCGGGGCATGCACGTGTAAATTGTACTTCTCGTCGGTAACACATTTCAAGTGTGGACGCGAGGGACACATAATTCAGTTTTGCGAATTGGTTACCGAGACTTTCGGAGTTCGCGCTTAGCACAGTCATCAGAATCGGCTTTGAGAGGCCTTTGAAGGATGTTTCCGTCGGTTGCTTGTTGTGTTGTCACCTTGATTTCGTGTTGTGAGTTTCGGGAACGACACTTCTTTTAGAAGAGGTCGAATATAATACCCGTATTATTTTTGGCTTCTGCATTTCCTCTTTCCCAGGTCTATCGACTCGCTCGTATTCGTTGATACTTTCTGAGCTTGTTCTGTATTTCAGTTTCATCGTTCGAACGAGCTGTAATCTTGTTTTGGGTCGATCTGGTATCGCTGTGACTTTTCCGAGTTCGGTTCGATTCTTGTGAACCTTGTTCGGAAGTAACATCTTTTGGTTCTACTAGTTCTTTTATTTGAAGTGGATTAGATTTGGAACTTCTGTATTTTCGACTCTGTCGACTCGTTCATGTTCGTTAGCATTTTCTGAGCTTGCCTTGTCCCTTACTTTTGTTAATCGAACGTGGGTGGTATTTTGTTGGAATTACTCGTTTGTCGTTGTGACTTTTCAATTGCTATTCCCTTTCGTGTAGATCTTATGTGGGTGCACATCTTGTTGTTTTCACCGGATCATATTTTGTCTCTAGTCGAGATGTGAACCTCGGAGTTGTCGATTGAACCTTATTGTTCTTCATGATCCGAACATGATTGTTTGATTTTTGTTGTCTCGATCGTTGTGGTTCGATCGTTTGATTGTTCGGATTTTGTTGACCCCGTTTCGTGATTGTTGAGCGTTCAGACTCCTTCCTAATTCCCTTAAATTCGAGAAATTTGTCTCGTTTTCGACCTTCCAACCCTTGGGCGGTGGAATTCCGTATTTCTTCAGCGATGGGCTCGCGTTTTGATTGATGTACCATTGGGTTGGTCTAGCGTATTGATCTTCGTTCATTGTATTTTGTGATTGTACGGATAACCAACTTGATTGTATTATCGGTTTGACGCTTGTCACTTTTTGATTTTATTATGTCTCTACCGGTGGCGTCGTATTGGTCGTCGCGGAGCGTGTTTTCACGTTGTATGTCCCTTTGCGTTTCACGCAGCGTTTCGCCGTCGGGCGCGAGTTTTCAGTTTTTGTGTATCTCGTCGAGTCTTCCTGGCAGGATATTTCTTCTCCCTACTTGTTTTAAGTTTCGGGACGAAACTTCTTTTAAGGAGGGTAGAATGTAATACCCGTAATTTCGATTTCCAGTAATTTCTTTTTTTTCTAGTGGAAGTCCGTTTTGACGACTCGCTCATGACCGTTTCGTCATTATGAGAATGATTAATTCTACACTTTTTGACATCCGAGTTCGTTCCGGTGTCGTTTTGTTGAGTTCCGTGCTTTTTAGCGACTTTTCCGCACTTGAGTTCGATTCTTGCGAATCTCGTTCGAAACTGCTGTTTCGAGTTTCCCGTAAGTCCGTTTAACTTTTTTAGACGTGTTATGAACTTCGGTTTGGTTATTCGATCACGTATCGTGATTTTCGGGCGTTTTGGGCCATTTTCATAATTTCCCAAAGTTTAGGGTAATTACTTTCCGTTGTCGAATTCCGAGCCTTCGGATGGTCGGAATCGTGTGTTCGATTCGTATTCAGTCATTTTTTTGGCCATTTTTCTCCTCCTTCTCCTTCTCTTCCGCGGCTGAGGGTATGCTCATCATGGAGCCATGTTGTTTAACAACAAATCCTCGAAGTTATTGAGGTTATATCATCAATCACTCATCCGTTATCATCCTTTTATCCAGCGAATCAAGGTAATCTTCCTTAGAACCCTAATTTCGTGAATTTGGGGTTTTTTGCATTTTTGTCCGATTCGTTCCGTGTTGTTGATTAATTCATGTTGGGTATGATTAATCTTGGTAGTACTCTTGTGTTTAACATCATTTAATTCATTGTTCTTCGTCGAATCGAAGTATATTTCTTGATTTCCTTAAAATCGACTTTTTGGGGGATTTGTCCTCGATCTCGTTTTCCATCCGTTTTGATGGATCGATTATGGTTAAATGATGTTGTTAAATGTATTTTATGGACTGTATATCCATATTTCAACTTGGAATTCCGTTTTCGTGTTTTGTCGGGACGAATCGTGTTCTTGGCCGTTTTGGGGAAAACACTTGAACATTCGTAGTTCGTTCTTTGAATTCAACGGCTTTGAGTCATGCTATGGAATTCATTTTCATTATTGTTATTGTCCTCCGTAGTTTATTATCGTGAGTTGGCGTTCGGTGGAATCGGCGGGTTCGTAGTCGGTTCGTGCCAACCTACTCCGGTCGATTCTCCGCGTTGTGGTTGTTCGAGGAAAGTATCTTGCCCATACATTACGTGTTTTGTGGATATATTAGATGGTAATTTACGATACGTGATTTATGAATGTCTATAATTAACTTTCAAAGGAATCGATATGCTTTCCAATACTTCCTTAAAAGATGACCCGCATGATTTCGTTGTTAAATGTGCTTGTCTAAGTATGTGTAGGGTATCGTTTTGTGTGATTATGACATTGTAGATTTATAGTTTAAATTTTCTTGAGGTATGTGTGGAACATATGCCTATTGATGATCCTGTGACATTGTGTCGTTCGGCGTGGTTGGAAAGGTATTTACCCTCGTTACTATGTTATTGGTACTAGCCGCATTGTTGGAATTCTAGCATGAGTCGTATCGTTACTTGGTCGTGAGTATATGTTGGATGAACTGGCCATTCTAGTAAGGTACCTCGACTATATATACTGTGATTGACCTTCGAGGCTTGTGGTTTGCAACTGTGATTTTGGAACGTGTGTGTGTGTTGTTCCTTCCACCCGGAGTGTCCGACGGGATGTCTAGCGGTCGATACTAAGGGGTACGGCCACGGAAGTGGACTTGGTGTGTGTGTGGATGAACTTCCACCCGGAGTGTCCGACGGGATGTCTGGGGGTCGATACTAAGGGGTACGGCTGCGGAAGTGGTTTCCCACCCGGAGCGTTCGACGGGGTGTCTGGGGGCCGATACTATGGGGTACGGTCGCGGGTTACCAGTTGTAGTTTTCATCTTGAGGATGACATTGATGTTTTCGTTAATTGTGATATTGTCCGGAGTATCACAATGCTTTGTGCTCGAGGTCGAGAGACATTATATATCGAGTCTTGGTGCTTGGCTAGAATGGCATAAGAATAATGTATTATGTGTAATATGTCCTTGGGGCTGTGACCCTAAATGACTTCCGAGGAATTAAGAACTTCTCAATTTCTAATGTTTTCAAAACTCCCGAGATTTGGAAATGTTTTCAAAGTGCTTACTGGCTTCGTTTCTACTTCCAAGACTTGAACTATTTTTAACTAAATATATCTCGGGAAGTCTTTTGTTGTATTCTCGGAATGTGTCGTGTATGGCTCGTATTTGCACTTTATACTTGCACTAGTGAAACAGTGGAGTTTTGCTAACCCCCGAGTTATCGGGGGTGGATATCTGTATTGTGTCCAGGTACACACAGGTTTTCGGGAGCAAGACAGGATTGGCACGAGGGATGATGAAAGACGAATGATACTAATCACACGAAGACCAGTTCTGGGTTCAGGTAGTCGGAGTTCATTGTATTGTTTTTTCCGCTGTCTTATTGTTCGTTGTTGTAAGTATTTTACCCGGGTATGAGTCTGGATGAGTTTATGTATTTTGATTTGTAAGTCAGTGACGAAAGACCAAATCGGTCTATTGGTTCGTTATTTTGATTCGTCGGTATGTAATGTAATATGTTGTTTTGATGTCTAGCCTGGTGGATCCTCACGGAGAGGGTCTGCGGCTTGTAATATTCTCGGTTCGATCTGGGGGTGTTACAAGGATGACGTGCTGGTCCGTGGTTTTATGATGGGCTCAATGACTAATGAGATGCAGAGAGCACATGAGAAAATAATTTCAGGTAGGCAGATTCTCGCACACTTGACCGAGATTTATGGAGAGCACACTAGGACTGCTAGATATGAGATATCGAAGCAGTTATTCAGTGCTAGGATGAAAGGAGGGGAGAAAGTGGGAAATTACGTCCTCGAGATGTTCTCTATGATTGAGAGGCTCGAGGTGCTCAACTTTAATATGGGTTTATCCCTTCAAATTGATCTCATCCTTCAATCTCTGCCTGACTCCTTCATGCCGTTTATAATGAATTTCAACTGCAATGAGATTTCATGCCCATTAGCTAGGCTAATGAATAAAATGGTGACGGCACAGTCTAACATGAAGTCTAAACCGACGGAGGCTGCTCTTGTGATTTCTTTTGGGCCTTGGAGGTCCAAGAACAAGAAGAAAAGACCTACGAGTAGTATAAACCCAAGAAAGGGGTGCATAAAGGCAAGGGCAAGGCCCAAAAGGTTCAGAAGGTAGGCAGTATAAAGGTAAGGGCAAGGCCCAAAAAGGTTCAGAGGGTAGGCCGTACAAACCTACGGACAAATGTCTTGAATGCGGTAAGCTGGGCCACTCGCGTAGGACTTGTCCGAAGATTAATGGCGCATCAGGTACGGAACTTATTGTTTTTGAAACTAATTGTTCCGCTACTATATATTCTGCTTCACGGATTCTGGATTCAGGTGCTACTTCTCATATTTGTACTATGAATCAGGATCTGGAACAAAGTAGGCAGCTTGAAGCTGGGGAAGTGATGATCACTGTCGGAAGCGGACAAAGTGTCGAGGTGACCGATGTTGGATCACTCCTACTGGGTTTAGAATTTGGTTTTATTTTGACGTTAGATGAAGTACTTGTTTTGCCCAAGGGGCATAAAAACATTGTATCCATTCCACTCTTAGACCGGAAAGAATTTTCTTTCTTCATTGTCAATGGTAGTTGTAAAATTTATTTTCGAAATAAATTGGTTGGCACAGCTACGTTGTTGAATGGTTTATATCATCTGAACTTACAAAATAAATCCGCAGTGAACACTATAACTAAGAAACGTGGCAGTCAAGATACTAATCAAGCTCTTAAGTGGAACCTTAGACTTGGTCATGTTGGTCGGACCAATGTTCACAAAATGGTGAAAGATGGACTTTTAAGTCTATTGGGTGTAGAACCTTGTCCAACTTGTGAATCCTGACTTAGAGGCAAGATGACTAAGTCCCCCTTCATAGGGACATTTGAAAGGGCTACTGAAAAACTTGGGTTAGTACATACCGACGTTTGTGGTGCTTTAGAAGCAACTCAGAGATGGATATCAATTTCATAACATTTATAGATGATCATACTAGGTATGGGATTATGTACTTAATGAAACATTAATGCCCTAATTGAAAAACAGACTAGATGTCATATCAAAGCACTTCGGTCGGACTGAGGTGGCGAATATATGAGCATAGAGTTTCATGAGTTCCTTAAGGAACATGGAATAGTTTCACAATTCACGCCACTGGGAACCCCACTGTTAAATGGTGTTTTAGAAAGGAGAAATCGGACTTTGTTGGACAAGGTTCTCTCCATGTTGAATTACACTGATTTACCAATTTACCTATGAGGTACGCCTTACTTACCGATACCTATATCCTTAATAGATTTCCTTTCAAATCTGTTCCTATCACTCCGCATGAGATGTGGAAGGGTAAGAAACCAAGTCTTAATCACATAAGCATTTGGGGATGTCCAGCCCATGTCAAGAAGGCTAAGGTGGACAAAATGGAAGCGAGGTCCGTCAAAGAACATTTCATTAGATACCCATAGGACTCGATGGTTTATCTATTCTACATGCCATAAGACCATAGAGTCATTGTGGCTTTACAAGCGCACTTCCTTGAGGATGAGTTCATTCAGGAAGGTGGCTCGGGTAGAAATATCTCTTTGGAGAGCATAATGAAAGTCCTGAGGAGACATCTGATCAAGGATCACCGAACCAAACCTATTGTAACACAACCTCCACTTCGAAGGTCTGATAGGGTGTCTCACTTACCTGATAGGTATGGCTATACACATGTTGAGGAACTGGATCTCCACGCCGCACCTGATAGCCGTGAGGACGACCCTATTACCTATGACCAAGCGATAGTGGATGTGGACTCTGATAAATGGCAAGAAGCAATAGAAGCTGAGATAGACTCGATGCATGCCAATCAGTTTGGACTCTTGTAGATATACCAATTGGAATGAGGCCTATTGGAAGTAAATGGATCTATAAGAGAAAGACTGATGGGGAAGGCAAGGTTGATGCCTATAAGGCCAGGCTATTGGCAAAAGGTTATACCCAAAGAGAAGGGATCGATTATCATGACACCTTCTCGCCCGCAGCTATGATCAAGTCGATTCGCATGATGCTTGCCATTGCTACCCATTACGATTATGAAATATGGCAAATTGATGTAAAAACGGCTTTTCTAAATGGATACCTCGAGGAGGAAATCTATATGGAACAACCTAAGGGTTTTGTGTCCAAAGCTAATATTCATAAGGTATGTCAGCTGCAACGAGCCATTCATGGGCTGAAGCAATCTTCCCAGAGTTAGAATCTTCGATTTGACGAAGCAGTCAAGGACTTTGACTTCGTGCGAAACGAGGAGGAACCATGTGTTTACAAGAAGGTTAGTGGGAGAAACATTGCGTTCTTAGTACTATATGTAGATGATATTCTATTTATAGGAAATAACGTATCAATCCTCAGCACTGTGAAAGCTTGGCTTTCTAAAACATTCTCCATGAAAGACTTGGGAGAAGCATCCTATACTCTAGGGATCCGTCTTTACAAAGATAGATCACGAAGATCCTGAGAAGATTCAAGATGGATGAATCTAAAAGAGGGTTCCTTCCCATGCGTCATGGAACTCATCTCACCATAAAAATTTGCCCTCAAAGTGAGGAAGACAAAAGAGAGATGAGTAAGGGGCCCTATGCATCGGCAGTGGGTAGCCTCATGTATGCTATGTTGTGCACGAGACCGGACTTAGCCTATGCTGTTAGTATGGTAAGTCGTTTTCAAGCAAACTCGAGAAGGGAACACTGGACTGCCACCAAGAACATTCTTATGTACTTGAGAAGAACTAGATATTTGGTTCTTACTTACGGTGGTGGAGAACTTAAGGTGATTGCCCTGATTTTGATTTTCAAGGAGATAAGGACGACACTAAGTCGACATCTGGGTATTTGTTTACTCTCAATGGAGGAGCAGTATCTTGGAGAAACTCCAAGCAAAGCGCTATTGCAGATTCCACCTACCAAGCAGAGTACCAAGCTGCCTCAGAGGCTAGCAAGGAAGCATTTTGGATGCAGAAGTTTGTGTAAGAAGTTCAAGTGGTTCCTAATGCGGAGCTGCCTATATCACTATTCTGTGATAATGATGGAGCTATCGCCCAAGCCAAGGATCCAAGGGCTCACCACAACACCAAGCATATAGAGAGAAAGTATCACATTGTTCAAGAGATGGTTGAAAAAGGATATGTTTCATTGCAAAGAGTAGACTCAGAAGACAATGTCTCTGACCCGCTGACCAAGCCGTTATCTCAGGCTGTCTTGGAAAGACATCTGAAGAACATGGGTATTGGATACCATGATGTATGGTATTGATTGAAAGTGGGGGATTGTTAGGAATATGCCCTCGAATGCCACACAGAGGATGAGAGAGAAAGGGGCATTGTACTTGTAATTATGGAATTATCAATAAAAGGCAATATAATTCAATCACTGTTTATTGTATTTCAAATACATTATTGATTTGGTAAACATTGAATTGAAGTCCATGTAAATAAGGGAGAACATTTCATTCTCGTTATCGGATAAGAGATAATGCACGGAAAGTGTTTAAAGATTATTTATGTAAACCATCCGCAAGTCGATGAACTTAATTGGGCATTAAGTTTTGAGTAAGACTTGTATAACTGATGCTAGGACGTATGCATGTCTTTGATAGCATAGTTATAAGTATATTGGTGGTGTAACACCCCAATTCACAAATGGGACATTACACGCCGTAGAACCCTCGTGAGGTCTACCAGGCTAACACATGACACATAACCACAAACAAATCCCAAAAGATGCACTCAAAAGTAAATAAGGTCGTGGCCTCGGCCAAAACGTTTCAACGGAGTACATGAAACATAAGGTAAATATCAATTCATAGCCCACGCAGGGGACTTAAAACAAGTTTAGAAGTAAACAGTCTAACTCCAGTACTCGACAAATGCAATGACAAAACATAAAAATACAGACTCGAGCCACATCATCAAGCCAGCCCATCCTTTGCGTGCATGTCCCGTGCCTGCTCCTTAGCTCTACCGGTACCTGAAATGCATAAGACGCATTTCCCCCATTTTAGGGGTTAGCATTCGAATAGCTAGTGCAAGTACACAATTACACAGCATTATATACAAATACGGTTTTTACACAATCATCTCAATCAGAAATCATTTGCCATAAATATTCCGGAATACTACATTGGCAATCAAATCAGTTTGAATCATCACGATATCACAAAATCACAACTGGTATCTATAACGCCCCCAATCCACTCAGGGATATTACACGCCGTAGACCCTCTCCTCGAGGATCTAGCAGGCTGATAACTAAAACCAAACATCTAAACATCGCCTTTAAGGCTAAAATGACTCAGTAGACCGATTTGGTCTTTCAATAATAACATTCAACTCGATTCCAACACATACCCACGCAGGGGTCAAAATTCAATGAACTCCCGTACAACGGGGAAAAGTTACTGCAACGGAAAAGAAAATACAACTAGACCAATACGACATTAACGGATCCTCGTGTGATTAGTATCGTTCATCTTTCATCATCCTTCATGCCGACCCTGTGTTATGCTCCCAAACCTGAATGCAAAAACAGACATCCACCCCCCGAATACTCGGGGGTTAGCACAACTCCACTGTTTTGCTAGTGCAAGAACAAAGTGCAAATACGAGCCATACAATACAAGTTCCAAGAACAATAATAACCAGGAATCCTCAAAGATCCAAACGAAACAAAAAGTACTTCTCGAGGCAAGAGTTTGAGAAAAATATTCCAAAACCAAAAGATCACAATTAAAGGGAACCAATTGATAAAACAGTTTAAAATGCCATCGAGAGTTTGAATAGAAAACAATTTAGGATTACCGAATCCTTATCTTTCCAAAAAGTCAACAAGGTCACAGCCCAAAGGTTTTGTTTTTGAAAATATAAAACCGACAACAATTCACAGGGCCAGAGCCCAACATCACGTGTCCTCGACGGACATAAAATCAATACCAACTCGTGAAGTTTTTACTCGTGAATCCCGGACTCAACCCATTGGGATTCTCGTGGTGGCCCCGTCGAACCAACCCACGGTGAGTAAAATAAAGTCACCAAACATACACATATGCATCGCCTTGGGAACAGGGTAATACAATGGATCCATCCCGAGGCCTCGAAGGACCCTCCCGCGCTGGCTAGCTAAACAAATCACATATATACATCGCCTTGGGATCAGGGTAATACCATTGATCCCGCCCGAGGCCTCGAAGGACCCTCCCGCGCTGGCTAGCTAAACAAATCACATACATGCATCGCCTTGGGATCAGGGTAATACCATTGATCCCGCTCGAGGCCTCGAAGGACCCTCCCACGCTGGCTAGCTAAACAAATCACGCGCAAATAACATATCACACCCAAGACATCCAACAAATTCACCCAGAGGCATCAAACACTTAGCAAAACACCACGTCAAACCATAACGCACCGAAAAGAGATAATATACGTACATGCGCATTATCAAGCGCAACATCAATCACCAAACATATCTGAAGGATTCACTTAGTCACTCACAACCCACACAATTTACAAAACACACGCGTTTTGAAAGTGAGCCTTTAACGAGGCTAGCCGAATCTTTTGAAAACTCATTTCAAACAAACAAACAAACATACCAAGACGATCACCAATCATCATATCCACAAAACAAGAAAAGTATGGACAAGGTACTTGCCTCGAACAACCACAACGCGGAGAATCGACCGAAGTAGGTTGGCACGAACCGACTACGAACCCGCCGACTCCACCGAACGCCAACTCGCGATAATAAACTACGAAGGACAATAACAACAATGAATTCCATAACACGGCTCAAAGCCGTTAAATTCAAAGAACGAATGACGAAAGTTCAAGTCTTTCCCCTAAAACGGCCAAGAACACGATTCGTCCCGACAAAATATGAAAATGGAATTCCAAGTCGAAATATGGATATACAATCCATAGAATATGTTTAACAACATCATTTAACCACAATCTATCCAACAAAAATGGATGGAAAATGAGATCGAGAACAAATCCCCCAAAAAGTCGATTCGAAGGAAATCAAGAAATATATTTCGATTCGACGAAGAACAATGGACTAAATGATGTTAAACAAAAGAACACTACCAAGATTAATCATACCCAACATGAATTAATCAACAATACGGAACGAATCGGACAAAAACGCAAAAACCCCCCAAAATTTCTCAAAATAGGGTTCTAGGAAATCTCACCTTGATTCGCTGGATCGAAGGATGTTATAGGATGATTGATCAATGATATAACCTCGAGAACTTCATGGATTTGTTGTTAAACAACATGGCTTCGCCTCCTCCGAAGCTCCAGCCGCAGATCGAAAGGAAAGGAAATGAAAAATGAATGAAAATGCGACTGCTCTGTCACATTTATACTGGGCCGGACTAGCGTGCGCTAGGCTGCCGAGCTAGCGTGCGCTATCGGCCCAGGCCGCAATCCAGAACCCCCACTATCCTACTGACTCGGCCAGGTAGCGTGCGCAGCCTTCCGGCCATAGCGCGCGCTACCTGCCGGTCGTAGCGTGCGCAATGCCCGACAGTAACGTGCGCTAACTGCCGATCGTCCCCGAGTCTAGTACTCCAGTAACCCCTCTGCCCAGCCCGATAGCGTACGCTGGGCCGGCCGATAGCGTGCGCTACACCTGTCGGTTAGCGCACGCAGCCTTCCGGACGTAGCGTGCACTATGCCGGTTCCTGCCGTGCCTGCCCGGCCGGTGCCCAGCATTTCCGACCGTGCCTGCCGCACCTGTCCGGCCAGTGCTCAGCCGTCATGATCCGACAACTCGATTTCAGAAAACGTACGGAACGAACACGACGAAATGCTCGCGGACAAAATCATCGACCCAAAATGAAAACATAATGCAATAATTAATCATACGCGACCAAGAAAAGGGTCGAGACAACAAATACAGATACAGATACCCATAACTTTGGGTAAATTACAAAATGGCCCAAAACGCCCGAAAATCACAATACGTGATCGAATAACCAAACGGAAGTTCACAACACGTCTAACAAAGTTAAACGGACTTACGGGAAACTCGAAACAGCAGTTTCGAATGAGATTCGCAAGAATCGAACTCAAGTGCGGAAAAGTCGCTAAAAAGCATGGAACTCAACAAAACGACACTGGAACGAACTCGGATGTCAAAAAGTGTAGAATTAATCATTCTCAGAATGACGAAACGGTCATGAGCGAGTCGTCAAAATGGACTTCCGCCGAAAAAAAAAGAAATTACTGGAAATCGAAATTACGGGCATTACATTCTACCCTCCTTAAAAGAAGTTTCGTCCCGAAACATAAAACAAGTAGGGAGAAGAAATATCCCGCCAGGAAAAAGCTCAACGATATACACAAGAAGTGCATAACTTATGCCCAACGGCAAAACGTTACGAGCAACGCAAAGGAATATACGGCGTGAAAACGTGCTCCACGACGACTAACATAACGCCACTGGTAGAGACATAATAAAACCAACAAGTGACAAGCATCATCAAACATATAGTACAATCAAGTCGATTATCCGAACAGTCACAAAACACACGAACGAAAATCAATACGATTGACCAACCCAACGGTTCATCAATCAAAACGCGAGCCAAACGCTGAACAAATACGGAAGTCCACCGCCTAAGGGTTAGAAGATCGAAAACGAGACTAATTTCCCGAACTTAAGGGAATTACGAAGGAGCCTGAATGTTCAACAATCACGAAACGAGAACAAAAACTAAACAAACAAACAATCGAGACAACAAAAATCGAACAATCATGTCAGAAACACGAAGGATAATAAAATTCAAACAACAACTCCAAGGTTCACAAGAATCGAACCGAACTCGGAAAAGTCACAGTGACAAACGAGTTATTCCGAAATAATACCACACTCGTTCGATCAACAAAAACAAGGGGCAAGACAAGCTCAGAAAATGTCAACGAACATAAACGAGTCGACTAAGTCGAAAATACCAAAGTTCAAAATCCGATCCACTTCGAATAAAAGAACTTAATTTCCGAAGTTCGAAACAACAAGGTAAGGAAATAACATAACATACAACTGATAGACCACGCCCCTCAGGAACTCCTCGGAGTCGGTCTTGATATCAATGCTCACGTCCATGCCTCGGAAGGCTCGGTAATCAACTCACAAAACTGAACATGATGTCCCTCCAGTCCGCACTTGAAACGGGTCATAGGCGAGGAAGGAAAAATTGTACGTACATTCCCCCGGCACATCACGGTTGAAATGCCTCGGCTCGGCATACCGAAAATACAGATGCTAGATACAATGGAACATAACACCGCAAAACAACATAGCGGAGATGCCAACTCAGCACAACAAAGAATCATAACACATATCATATACAACGATTACCATCGTAAAGTAATACACACATAAACACTACAAAGAACGATGATCGTTCGCGACCTTAATGGCCGAACAATAACCAGCACATAATTACAATCATCATGACACAATCACAGATGTACACAATCATATAAACCCAAGCTCTTACAGCTCGCACATGTGCGATAACACGCAAGCCACCATGAAATGACAACATTAAAGATCGTTATCACACCTCCCAAAAAGGCTAACAAAACATGTGGGTGGCGAACGACTCAACGTTCACACCACTAATTCAATCACAATTCGGAGGGCTAACACCCTAACGACAATACCAACATCATACACACCTTCTCCGACCACAAGCAGGAAATGATGGGTTTTAAAAACGAAAACCACCTTTTGAAAATAGTTTGGAAACACCAGTTGATCTTGAGTATCATTTTACAAAAAGTAGGTACAAACACCATTATCGAGACTTTGAAAACCATCTTGCGTTTGAATAAAAAATGAGGACACTTTTCTTTTAGTGAAAAACCTTCAGAAATATCCGACCCTCGGGTCTAAGTAAAAGTGTTTATAAAACATTGAAAATATCTCAAAACATTTTGGGTCCTCGAGGTAGAAGAATTTTGAAACATATTGTGGCACCTTGGATGTACCACGAGAAAATAATTCATTTTAAAAGTATGTCTCGAAATTTATTTTCTAAGATACTCAAGGTTTTCGAAAATAATTCAATGGGCTAGAATGCCAAAAAATGTCAGGTAATTACACAGAACAATAAAGCGCCGTGGGTCCCGCGCCGGAACCCACCAGGATAAAATCCATTTACAAAAACGCCAAACAGGCCGATGACGGTAATATTTCAAAAACTCACAGAAGCCATTTAGAAAATACTAAATACCGTCATAAGAATTTCGCCAAAACGGTCAAGGCCATAATGCCAAAAACTCGGTTAAAGGAATCGGTTTTCGAAACAAAACTCAGTTGGTAAAATACCGAAAGCCATTACAAAAGAACTCACGCAGCGGGTAAAAGAAATAAAGTCAAACATACACAATCCAGCAACACTACTCCTCATATGAACGAAATATGAGGGTCAAATAACCACATATCAAGAAATCAAAATCCATAAGAGGATTCCGTCACTTAACAAATAATCATAAAAATAGCTCGTGTCACACGAGGCACAACACAAAGAAGGGAGACTTACATCCACAGGTCGCACGAAGATGATGATCGCCCCACGATACTAATCACGACCAACAAACTCGGGCAGACGCGTCGCGACACGACTCGATCGGATAAAATCCGGCGAAACAAAACTCAACAGACACCATCGACCGGCGACCTAGGTTTCCACAACCTAAGCTCTGATACCATTTATGTAACACCCCCAATCCACTCAGGGATATTACACGCCGTAGACCCTCTCCTCGAGGATCTACCAGGCTGATAACTAAAATCAAACATCTAAACATCGCCTTTAAGGCTAAAATGACTCAGTAGACCGATTTGGTCTTTCAATAATAAGATTCAACTCGATTCCAACACATACCCACGCAGGGGTCAAAATACAATGAACTCCCGTACAACGGGGAAAAGTTACTGCAGCGGAAAAGAAAATACAACTAGACCAATACGACATCAATGGATCCTCGTGTGATTAGTATCATTCATCTTTCATCATCCTTCGTGCCGACCCTGTATTATGCTCCCAAACCTGAATGCAAAAACAGACATCCACCCCCCGAATACTCGGGGGTTAGCAAAACTCCGCTATTTTGCTAGTGCAAGAATAAAGTGCAAATACGAGCCATACAATACAAGTTCCAAGAAAAATAATAACCAGGAATCCTCAAAGATCCAAACGAAACGAAAAGTACTTCCCGAGGCAAGAGTTTGAGAAAAATATTCCAAAACCAAAAGATCACAATTAAAGGGAACCAATTTATAAAACAGTTTAAAATGCCAGCGAGAGTTTGAATAGAAAACAATTTAGGATTACCGAATCCTTATCTTTCCAAAAAGTCAACAGGGTCACAGCCCAAAGGTTTTGTTTTCGCAAATAGAAAACCGACAAAAATTCACAGGGCCAGACCCCAACATCACGTGTCCTCGACGGACATAAAATAAATACCAACTCGTGAAGTTTTTACTCGTGAATCCCGGACTCAACCCATTGGGATTCCCGTCGTGGCCCCGTCGAACCAACCCACGGTGAGTAAAATACAATCACCAAACATACACATATGCATCGCCTTGGGAACAGGGTAATACCATGGATCTCGCCCGAGGCCTCGAAGGACCCTCCCGCGCTGGCTAGCTAAACAAATCACATACATGCATCGCCTTGGGATCTGGGTAATACCATTGATCCCACCCGAGGCCTCGAAGGACCCTTCCGCGCTGGCTAGCTAAACAAATCACATACATGCATCGCCTTGGGATCAGGGTAATACCATTGATCCCGCTCGAGGCCTCGAAGGACCCTCCCGCGCTGGCTAGCTAAACAAATCACATACATGCATCGCCTTGGGATCACGGTAATACCATTGATCCCGCCCGAGGCCTCGAAGGGCCCTCCCGCGCTGGCTACTAAAAAAATCACGCGCAAATAACATATCACACCCAAGACATCCAACAAATTCACCCAGAGGCATCAAACACTTAGCAAAACACCACGTCAAACCATAACGCACCGAAAAGAGATAATATACGTACACACGCATTATCAAGCGCAACATCTATCACCAAACATATATGAAGGATTCACGTAGTCACTTACAACCCACACAATTTACAAAACTCACGCGTTTTGAAAGTGAGCCTTTAATGAGGCTAGCCGAATCGTTTGAAAACTCATTTCAAACAAACAAACAAACATACCAAGACGATTACCAATCATCATATCCACAAAACAAGAAAAGTATGGACAAGGTACTTGCCTCGAACAACCACAACGCGGAGAATCGACCGAAGTAGGTTGGCACGAACCGACTACGAACCCGCTGACTCCACCAAACGCCAACTCGCGATAATAAACTACGAAGGACAATAACAACAATGAAAATGAATTCCATAACATGGCTCAAAGCCGTTGAATTCAAAGAACGAATGACGAAAGTTCAAGTGTTTCCCCCAAAACGGCCAAGAACACGATTCGTCCCGACAAAATACGAAAACGGAATTCCAAGTCGAAATATGGATATGCAATCCATAGAATATGTTTAACAACATCACTTAACCACAATCTATCCAACAAAAATGGATGGAAAACGAGATCGAGAACAAATCCCCCAAAAAGTCGATTCGAAGGAAATCAAGAAATATACTTCGATTTGACGAAGAACAATGGACTAAATGATGTTAACCACAAGAACACTACCAAGATTAATCATACCCAACATGAATTAATCAACAATACGGAACGAATCGGACAAAAACGCAAAAAAAAACCCAAAATTTCTCAAAATAGGATTCTAGGAAATCTCACCTTGATTCGCTGGATCGAAGGATGTTATAGGATGATTGATCAATGATATAACCTCGAGAACTTCATGGATTTTTTGTTAAACAACATGGCATCGCCTCTTCCGAAGCTCCAGCCGCAGATCGAAAGGAAATGAAATGAAAAATGAATGAAAATGCGACTGCTCTGTCATATTTATACTGGGCCGGACTAGCGTGCGCTAGGCTGCCGAGCTAGCGTGCGCTATCGGCCCAGGCCGCAATCCAAAACCCCCACTGTCCTACTGACTAGGCCAGGTAGCATGCGTAGCCTTCCGGCCGTAGCGCGCGCTACCTGCTGGTCGTAGCGTGCGCAATGCCCGACAGTAGCGTGCGCTAACTGCCGATCGTCCCCGAGTCGAGTACTCTAGTAACCCCTCTGCCCAGCCCGATAGCGTACGCTGGGCCGGCCGATAGCGTGCGCTACACCTACCGGTTAGCATGCGCAGCCTTCCAGACGTAGTGTGCGCTACGCCCGTTCCTACCGTGCCTGCCCATCCAGTGCCCAGCACTTCCGACCATGCCTGCCGCACCTGTCCGGCCAGTGCTCAGCCGTCATGATCTGACGACTCGATTTCCAAAAACGTACGGAACAAACACGACGAAAAGCTCGCGAACAACATCATCGACCCGAAATGAAAACATAATGCAATAATTAATCATACGCGACCAAGAAAAGGGTCGAGACAACAAATACAGATACGAATACCCATAACTTTGGGTAAATTACAAAATGGCCCAAAACACCCGAAAATCACGATACGTGATCGAATAACCAAACCGAAGTTCACAATACGTCTAACAAAGTTAAACGGACTTACGGGAAACTCGAAATAGCAGTTTTGAACGAGATTCGCAAGAATCGAACTCAAGTGCGGAAAAGTCGCTAAAAAGCACGGAACTCAACAAAACGACACCGGAACAAACTCGGATGTCAAAAAGTGTAGAATTAATCATTCTCAGAATGACAAAACGGTCATGAGCGAGTCGTCAAAATGGACTTCCGCCGAAAAAAAGAAATTACCGGAAATCGAAATTACGGGTATTACAGTATCCCGTGGCCGTACCCCTTAGTATCGACCCCCAGACATCCCGTCGAACACTCCGGGTGGGATACCACTTCCTCGGCCGTACCCCTTAGTATCGACCCCCAGACATCCCATTGGACACTCCGGGTGGAAGTTCGACCACACACGCACCTAAGC
The DNA here is from genome assembly GCA_033398695.1 of Orobanche coerulescens. Classification (NCBI taxonomy): domain Eukaryota; kingdom Viridiplantae; phylum Streptophyta; class Magnoliopsida; order Lamiales; family Orobanchaceae; genus Orobanche; species Orobanche coerulescens. The sequence goes on along the minus strand of CM065818.1, from coordinate 77,402,438 downwards.
CCACTTCTGTGGCCGTACCCCTTAGTATCGACCCCCAGACATCCCGTCGGACACTCCGGGTGGAAGGAACACAACTCACGCACCCGAAAACCACGAGTCATCATTCATTTCGAAAACACAACATACATAACGAAATGTAACACATGAACTTCCCTTGAATAAGACGAAACGAAGAAAACGATGAAGGAATAGGTTTCGATCCGAACAATCCTCCCAAATCCGTTCCTAACACAATAACGGTGTACAAAAAGTCTCAATAATGCGGAAAGGTAAGAATTAATCCTAATTCTACCCGTTGGAACAATTTGTCGGTCATGACTCGGGTATCGTCGACTATAAGTGACGAACAATGGAAAACTTGGAGTTTATACCACAAATCATCAATAAAAACGAAGGATTACAAGTACACGATCGAAGTCTAGCGATAATCCAATGATAATTCGGACTAAAAGAGTCAAATCCCAAGAAAACCCCAAAATTTCCCCAAAATCTCAAAACAAGGGTTTCAGGTATTCTCACCTTGATTCGGATGGTGGAAAGCGTTAGGAACTTGAAGAATTCACGCAAGGAATGCACGGATGGTAGTGGATGATGATATTCAGTCGGAATCGGCCCTAACCCTCGTCTGGAATCGCTCAAAGCCGAGAAGGATAAGAAATGATGGAAAAATGACGAAGTTGACTCCTGCTGTCCTATTTATCTTAAACAGGCTAAGCGCACGCTACGCACAAGCATTAGCGTGCGCTAACGGGGTGTGGAAGAACAGTCTGCCTATTGTCCTCCAGTTAGCGTACGCAAGCTAACATGATTAGCGTGCGCTAATGCTAGGAATTAGCATGCGTTAACGCTAAATTAACGTATGCTACCTGGTCTAGTACCGAAATACTGAACCTACTGTCCAGACCGCTGAAATCGTTAGCGCACGCTACGAACCCCAGGTTAGCGTATGCTAACCACACAGTGATAGCGCACGAAAGTAATCCCGGAGTAGCGTGCGCTACTCAGGCAGCAGTTCAGTACTGCCCAGTACACTGCTGCCAACAGCACAAAAGTATCGAAATGAGAAGCAAGACCAGATTCCGGAAACACAAACACGGAATATTCAAGACGACAAAGTTGAGCGCTGAAAGAAAATACAACTCCGATCACCGGAGAGCCCGTAGCACGGTAAGGAAAATGAAATTCCCCTAAACTTATGGAAATTACAAAAATGGCCCAAGTGCCCGAAAATCATGATATGACGTCGGATTAACAAACCGAAAGTTTCAACACGACCAACTCAACTATACAAACTTATGCAAACCAAGAAACAATGGAAACGAACGAGTTTTACGAGAATCGAACGTACATGCGACAAGATATAATTCAAGATGAAATTATGCAAAAACATCCTCAAAACTCATCCAAACGGAAAATCTCCAAGAACAAACTAGGTTCAAAATTTCAAAACAGAAACAAGCGAGTCGTCCGAAACGAACATACACCAAAATTAGAAATTACCAAAAATAGAAGGCACGGATATTACATTCTCTCCCTCTAAAAATAAGTTTCATCCCAAAACTTACAACGCGAATAACTCGGGATATCTCGACCGCATACTCTCTTCCGTCTCCCATGTGGCTTCCTCGGATCCGTGCCTCGAACATTGAACTTTAACCAGAGGAATGATTTTATGACGAAGTTGCTTCACCCGACGCTCTAAAATCTGAATCGGCCTCTCCTCGATGGTAATGTCGGGTCCCAACTCGATCTCTCCTAAATCAATAATATGGCTAGGGTCCGATACATACTTCCTAAGCTGGGAAACATGAAATACGTTATGAACGTGACTCAAAGACGGCAGCAAGCCTAACCGATAGGCAAGCTCTCCCACTCTCTCTAAAATCTCAAACGGCCCAATATATCTCGGACTAAGTTTACCCTTTCGGCCGAAGCGGTAAACTCCCCGTGTCGGTGACACCTTAAGCAAAACATGATCTCCCACCTCAAACTCCAACGGCCGGCGATGCGTATCGGCATAAGACTTCTGCCGACTCTGGACCATCAACAATCTATCGCGAATCAGAGCAATCTTCTCTCTCGTCTCAACTACCATATCAGGCTCGGTACCAATCAGCTCGGACACATCATCCCAACACAACGACGATCTACACCTCCTCCCATATAATGCCTCAAATGGTGCCATTTTAATCGAGGCGTGCCAACTATTGTTGTACGTGAACTCGATTAACGGCAAGTGCGACTCCCAATCATCCTTCCAATCTAAGTCACAGGCTCTCAACATATCCTCCAACGTCTAGATCGTCCGCTCTGACTGTCCGTCAGTCTGAGGGTGGTAATACGTACTGAGTCTCAACTCAGTCCCCAAAGCACGATGAACAGCCTGCCAAAAATGTGATACAAACCGGCCATCTCGATCTGAAATAATACTCCTAGGAGTCCCATCCAATCTCACGATCTCTGCTATAAATACTCGGGCCAGCCTCTTCGGACCCCAAGTGTCCTTAATACCCAGGAAATGAGCTGATTTGGTTAGTCAATCAACAATAACCCAAATCATGTTCATTCCGGTCCGAGTCCTAGGCATCCCGGTAATGAAATCCATAGAGATGTCTTCCCACTTCAATTTCGGAATGGGAAGTGGTCGTAGCAACCCCGCGGGCCGCTGATGCTCAATCTTAACCTGGTGATAGGTCAAACACTTCTCCACAAACTCGCTAACGCCCGACTTCAAATTACTCCACCAATAGTTACTCCTCACATCCTTGTACATTTTGCTCGTACCAGGATGTATGGAATAAGGCGTAGTATGAGCCTCACTCAAAATCTTCTGCCTCAACTCAATGTCATTCGGTACACATAATCTGCCGCGAAATCTCAGAATGCCATCATCCTGAACCACAAATCTAGGGGCTTTCCCCTTCCTCATATCCTCCCTCAGCTGGACGAAAAACGGATCATCATGCTGTTTCGCCTTGATATCATCAGTCAAGGACGAAGTGATCTCCAACGCACAGAACTGACCCTGAACTCTCTGAACCCAAAACTCGATATTCTGACAAATAAAATCCCACCGGATCCTGCTCTGTGGCGTAAGTACCTCTAACATCTGTAACGCCACCGGCTTTCGGCTCAACGCATCAGCCACTACGTTAGCCTTACCCGGATGATAAAGTATCTCGAGGTCGTAATCTTTAATTAGCTCCAACCACCTTTGCTGTCTCATATTCAACTCTTTCTGACTGAAGATGTACTTCAGACTCTTATGGTCCGTAAAAATCTTACACGACGACCCATAGAGATAATGCCTCCATATCTTTAAGACGAAAACGACCGCAGCTAACTCCAAATCGTGCGTGGGATAATTTACCTCATAAGGTTTCAACTGACGGGACGAAAAAGCAATCACCCTGTCTCTCTGCATCAAAACACATCCAAGCCCAAGGCCCGAAGCATCACTATACACTATGAAATCTTCGTTCCCCTGAGGCAATGCTAACACGGGTGCGGTAGTTAGTCGTCTCTTCAACTCATCAAAACTATTATGTCTGTCTGCTGTCCACTCGAATTTCTGAGTATTCTGGAGCAACTGAGTGAGTGGTCTAGCGATCTTAGAAAACCCCTCAACAAATCTACGGTAATAGCCTGCAAGACCCAGAAAACTCTTCACCTCTTTCACATTCTTAGGCGGCACCCAAGCCATCACTGCCTCTATCTTCTGCGGATCCACACGAACTCCCTCTGCTGAAATCACATGCCCGAGGAACATCACTTCCTCCAGCCAGAACTCACACTTAGAGAACTTCGCGTACAACTGCTCAGCTCTCAAAATGTCTAATACAATCCGGAGATGTAAGGCGTGCTCCTCCCGACTCCGTGAATAGATAAGAATGTCATCGATAAAGACGACTACAAATTTGTCCAGATACTCAATAAAAACTTTGTTCATCAACTGCATGAACACTGCTGGGGCATTGGTTAGCCCGAAAGGCATAACCACAAACTCGTAATGGCCATATCTCGTCCGAAAGGCAGCTTTCGGAATATCGATGTCCCGAATCCTCAACTGGTAGTAGCCCGATTGCAAATCAATCTTCGAAAAGACTGTCGCTCCCTGAAGCTGATCAAATAAATCGTCAATCCTGGGCAAAGGGTATTTATTTTTGATGGTTAACTTGTTTAATTCTCGATAGTCAATGCATAAACGAAGCGATCCATCCTTCTTCTTAACAAAAAGTACGGGCGCACACCAAGGCGATGCGCTCGGTCGAATATACCCTTTATCTAACAACTCTCCCAACTAATTCTTCAACTCTAACATCTCCGACGGTGCCATACGGTACGACGATCGAGAAATAGGGGCCGCATTCGGCTCTAGATCAATAGGAAACTCCACCTCTCGATGTGGTGGTAATACCGACAAGTCATCCGAAAATACGTCGGGTATTCACTAACAACTGGAATTGACGACAAATCAACTCCACCATATTCCGCCTTCAGAGCGTAACACCAGTAGCCGAAACAACCCTGGTTCAGAAGTTTCATCGCCTTCAAGGCGCTAATCACACTCCCCGATCTACCCGGCTTACAATCGACGAGGGTATGCTCGGTGCCGTCCTCGGCCATTATCGAGATAGTACGTGTCCGATAGTTCATGATAGCACCGTGACGATCCAACCAATCGTCCCCGAGGATCAAATCCTCACCCTTAAGGTCTATCACAATGAGATTTGAGGGCCAATCCCGGCTCCTGATCCTCACTGGGCAATCCCTAACTTCCCGGTCCCAAACCATACGTTCCCCGCTGGGCATACCCACTACAAATGGTTCACACTCAAACAAGCAGTCAAAGCCAATACGACTCACACAATCTGATGCAATAAAGGAATAGGTAGCACCCGAATCAAAAAGCACTGAAACTGGATGAGTAAGGATCTGAGTGGTACCTGACGCCACCGGAACGTCTGCCTCCTCTGTGCGCCTCATCTGATACAATCGGGGGTGAGCTGAACCCGAACTTGATGCTGCACGGCGATCCGGATGACCCCAACCCCTACCACGGCCCGAACTTTGTGGAAGACGAGTAGCTGGAGTGCTGTGATCCCTCTGATCGGCAGTGGTAGTCGGAACTATAGCCGCCCTGGTGGCCCTCTCATAATGAGCTGCCCGATGCCCGGTTTGTCCGCAAGTAAAGCAAGTAACTGGAGGAGAAGGGCAATCCTTCATCAAATGCTCATATTGGTTGCAGTTAAAACAAACCTTGCCACCAGGAGCAACGTACTGAACGAACGATTACCCTGAGATCCCCCAGCCTGATGAAATGGCCTCTTACCCGGTGTAGGGGCAGACCGTGCTCTCGAAAATCGGCCACTCTTGCCGGCTGAAAAGCTGCCAACCGTTTTCTATTTCTTGGCCTCGGTACCCAACTCTGATTCCGGTGCAGCCATCTCGATCGCTAGAGCTCGATCCTGATACTCCTTCAAAGTGACACACATGAGCGGTGCCATACTATGCCTGATATGCGGTTTCATGCGCATATTGAAGTAATGGATTTTATCAGCCTCCGTCCTCACTTGATCTCTCACGAAACCCAACTGCTGATTGTAAGTAATGATGGCCTGAGAAATAGGCACATCCTGTGGCGTAGAGGTGAAGAACTCCACAATTCTGCGCTCCTTAACTGGCGGTGGACAATATTCTGCTTCCATAGCAGCCTTGAATTCCTCCCAAGTAGCTCGACGGTCTCTAGGCACAACGGCCTCCCACCATTCCACAGCTTCCTTATCCAGGAGGTACTGGTCAATATGTACCCTCCTGTCTTCGGGACAATCTACATCATCGAAGGTCCTGGACAACTGAAAGAGCCAATTCTCCCAACCGAGGGGGTCAGAAGATCCAGAGAAACAAGGTGGGTGCATCTTAGTCACCGTCTGAAGCCACTTACTAGCTTCCTCTTCAGGTGTCTGGGGCGGATTCTGGCATCCACCCTGAGCTATCTGAGTAAGTTGGGCTACTAACTGCTGAAGTACGGCAGTATCCCCGGCGTCGGCATTATTACCCGACGGCACTGAGTGAGAGGTTGAGTCCGCAGAGGACTGAGAAAGTGAGCCCTCTTCATTATCAGCACCCCGACCACGGACTCAGCCGCGTCCCCTAGCTGGTCTACCACGACCTCTCAACATACTGAAGGAAAAATGAAAAGAACAAGATCAGAAAGATTCAGAATTGACAAAGTTGGTATCACAATTCATAATTCCGAACAACGCAAGAAAACGAATTACAGAAATATAAGAGTTCGAGGAGACTTATAGCCACGGGTTGCACGAAAATATGGTAGCATGATGATATTAGGCTCAACGAGTGACTCTAATGACGCAACTGACATACCCAAAAATTTACCGACAACCTAGGTATTCAAAACCTAAGCTCCGATACCATAAATGTAACACCCCAATTCACAGATGGGACATTACACGCCGCAGAACCCTCGTGAGGTCTACCAGGCTAACACATGACACATAACCACAAACAAATCCCAAAAGATGCACTCAAAAGTAAATAAGGCCATGGCCTCGGCCAAGACGTTTCAACGGAGTACATGAAACATAAGGTAAATATCAATTCATAGCCCACGCAGGGGACTTAAACCAAGTTTAGAAGTAAACAGTCTAACTCCAGTACTCGACAAATGCAATGACAAAACATAAAAATATAGACTCGAGCCACATCATCAAGCCAGCCCATCCTTTGCGTGCATGTCCCGTGCCTGCTCCTCAGCTCTACCGGTACCTGAAATGCATAAGACGCATTTCCCCCATTTAAGGGGTTAGCATTCGAATAGCTAGTGCAAGTACACAATTACACAACATTATATACAAATACGGTTTTTATACAATCATCTCAATCAGAAATCATTTGCCATAAATATTCCGGAATACTACATTGGCAATCAAATCAGTTTCAATCATCAAGTTATCACAAAATCACAACTGGTATCTCGTGGCCGTACCCCTTAGTATCGACCCCCAGACATCCCGTCGAACACTCCGGGTGGGATACCACTTCCGCGGCCGTACCCCCTAGTATCGACCCCCAGACATCCCGTCGGACACTCCGGGTGGAAGTTCGACCACACACGCACCAAAGTCCACTTCCACAGCCGTACCCCTTAGTATCGACCCCCAGACATCCCGTCGGACACTCCGGGTGGAAGGAACACAACGTTCATCATTCATTTCGAAAACACAACATACATAACGAAATGTAATACATGTACTTGCCTTGAATAAGACGAAATGAAGGAAACGATGAAGGAATAGGTTTCGATCCGAACAATCCTCCCAAATCCGTTCCTAACGCAATAATGGTATACAAGAAGTCTCAATAATACGGAAAGGTAAGAATTAATCATAATTCTACCCATTGGAACAATTTGTCGGTCATGACTCGGGTATCGTCGACTATAAGTGATGAACAATGGAAAACTTGGAGTTTAAACCACAAATCATCAATAAAAATGATGGATTACAAGTATACGATCGAAGTCTAGCGATAATCCAATGATAATTCGGACTAAAAGAGTCAAATCCCAAGAAAACCCCAAAATTTCCCCAAAATCTCAAAACAAGGGTTTCAGGGATTCTCACCTTGATTCGGATCGTGGAAAGTGTTTGGAACTTGAAGAATTCACACAAGGAATGCACGGATAGTAGTGGATGATGATATTCAATCGGAATCGGCCCTAACCCTCATCTGGAATCGCTCAAAGCCGAGAAGGATAAGAAATGATGGATAAATGACGAAGTTGACTGCTGCTGTCCTATTTATATTAAACAGGCTTAGCGCACGCTACGCACAAGCATTAGCGTGCGCTAACGGGGTGTAGAAGAACAGTCTGCCTACTGTCCTCCAGTTAGCGTACGTAAGCTAACATGATTAGCGTGGGCTAATGCTAGGAATTAGCGTGCGTTAACGCTGAATAAACGTACGCTACCTGGTCCAGTACCAAAATACTGAACCTACTGTCCAGACCGCTGGAATCGTTAGTGCACGCTACGAACGCTAGGTTAGCGTACGCTAACCACACAGTGATAGCGCACGCAAGTAATCCCGGAGTACCGTGCGCTACTCAGGCAGCAGTTCAGTACTGCCTAGTACAGTGCTGCCAACACCACAAAAGTATCGAAATGCGAAGCAAGACCAGAATCCGGAAACACAAACACGGAATATTCAAGACGACAAAGTTGAGCGCTGAAAGAAAATACAACTCCGATCACCGGAGAGCCCGTAGCACGGTAAGGAAAATGAAATTCCCCTAAACTTATGGAAATTACAAAAATGGCCCAAGTGCCCGAAAATCGTGATATGACGTCGGATTAACAAACCGAAAGTTTCAACACGACCAACTCAACTATACAAACTTATGCAAACCAAGAAACAATGGAAACGAACGAGCTTTACGAGAATCGAACGTACATGCGACAAGATATAATTCAAGATGAAATTATGCAAAAACATCCTCGAAACTCGTCCAAACGAAAAATCTCCTAGAACAAACTAGGTTCAAAATTTCAAAACAGAAACAAGCGAGTCGTCCGAAACGAACATACACCAAAATTAGAAATTACCAAAAATAGAAGGCACGAATATTACAGGTGGGACCAGTATACTCGAACAAGACTCATACCTGATTTAGTCACACGGTATTCACTCTTGGAGAGTCGATGACGAATCGAAAGGTTGTGATTGTATACGTGGACCTTTGACTTGAGGGTTCAGTAGGAGATGTGCCTGTGACGTTTACTTTGTCATTAAAGTAGTTAGACTCATTTGCTTAATTGCTGAGTCAACCTCGAAGTACGGACTATATGGGCACATAAGCAGTCTTTACTATATGCCAAGAAAAGATTCTATCTCTTGTTAGTGAGCAGGCGAATGTCCTATACGGTTAATGGCAAATAAGATCATAAGTCTTTGTCCAAAGCATTCTGATCTAGTCGTATTAGATACACTAGTAATCAGTCTGTCTTGATTTGCATTAACACATATATAGTGTCTAGTCAACAGTAGGGTTTGACTTTACCGTGACCCGAAGACTTGACCGGTACATCTGATAAATGGTCTATACGTATATAGTATTCACGACATAATGGTTCTGGAATGATCCCTTCATTAATTCTCAGTCGGAATTTACAGTGCGTCCCGCTATGCTGGCTAAGTGCTGCTCGCACTCATTGGTTCCTCCCAATGCTGGCTGAGACGGACCTATAGAGTCGCGCATCAGGAGTGTTGTCGGATACATGTGAATTTATTATCTCTCTAATAATATTATATATTGGATATCTAATTAGGATTTATTGGATAAATCAAATAGCAGTTTTATGAATTGAAATTAAGTTACCGGGTAATAAATTTAATTCGTAAACAATTTTCTTTAAGAAATATATTTTTATTTGATATAATTAATTAATTTGATTAATTAATTAGTATAAATATATTGAAAATAAAATGGAGTGTATTTAATGGAGTCGTTTGACGTACGTCCGGTACACCAGCTGAGTGACTCGGCCCGTTTCCTCCTACCTTCTATGTGGCCGCCCCTCCCCCACTCTTTGTCATGGTGTGGTTTTGTTTTTAAATTAGATATGGCATGACACCCTCAACATGCTTCCAAAATGATATGATATGGTATCTTATCATTTTATATCCTTTTCAACCTTTTATCAAGTTAGTTTGATAAAAGGTAAATAAAACAACACACCAACACATCTTGGAGACCATTTCGGCCAAAAGCTCTTTGGAGAGGGAGAGAGAAATTTTTTCTTGTTCAATTCTTCATCTTGGAGGTGAGAAAAAAGATAAGAAATAAATAGAGAAAAATGTTGGGATTCAGTGCCTAAAACGACAGCGCAGCGGAACAATAAACGAATCTAATTCGATCTGAATCCCTACGAGGATCGATCAAGTTAGTATATACGAATATATAAGCAAAATCACAAGAGATATTAGAAACTCACCCTTGTAGTCCATTGATTAAATGGATTACTTCTCTTGAGCTATTCCCCAAGCTCTTGAAATCCTGAGTACCAAAAGCACCGTGCCTTTACTTGCCACGCGCCGAAAAACGATCGGAATGACTTCCACTTCGTTGTCCTCTAAGGACACGGCTAGAACAAAGTGGTAGGAGCTTTCGAAGATAATATATATATCACTCCAAGTGTATAGATATATTATCTCTCAATTTACTTTTTAATTTTTCTCTAAGAAAAATGTGAATAAGAAGATGTATCAAGTAGATGAAAAAAACTTTTCTCTCTCCCTTTTCATTTTGTTCTCTGCCGTGTCAAGTGGTGGGAGGAAATTAGTTAGTCACTTCACTTAATATTCTTCATATATCTCACAAAGTCACCTTACTATTATTTAAAGAGATATTAAATTTCTTATTTTCTTTGGTCTTCCATTTATATAAATGGAGACAAAGACCAAAGAAGAAAGTTGGTGAATGGGGGGTGGCCTCTAGAAGAACCGGAACGAGTTTGGATCGTTTCGGACTCCCGTGAGTCCAAATATATAAAACCCCATTCCGTTCCGATGTATTTATATCAATTAATCAATCCAATTAATTAATCATGTCAAATACAAAATAATATAATTAATTTTCTCCAAGAAGAATTAAATTAATCACCCAGTATTATATTTAATTCATTAGGCCGTAAATTAATTTATCCAATAAATTAATTTAGACATCCAATGTCCCTAAATTAATTAGACATCCAATGTCCAATAAATTAGATATCCAATATCTAATATTCATAAAGAGAGAATAAGCTCTATTCATTCCGTCGTCAATCCTATTGCGCGACTCGGTAGGTCCATCCCAGTTAGCAATGGGAGGAACCAAAGAGTAGTAGCACCATCTAGCCAGCCTGTCGGCCTACACTGTACCCCAACTGAGAACGAATGATTGGGATCATTCAAAAACCATTCTGTCGTGAATACCAGTATACGTATAAACCATTCTTTCTAATGTCCCGATCAAGTTATAGGGTCACGGTCAGTCAAACCCTATATGTACTTGACGCTATGCATGCGTTAATGCAAATCGAGATCATTGAGCTCTCGTGTATCCAATACAACTACCTCCAATGCTTTGGCCAAAGACTTTTGATCTCATCTGCCAATAACCGCATAGGACATATAACCCGCTCACTAACGAGAGAAAGAATTCTATCTTGGTATTTAGTAGGACCTGTTACTTGCCCGTCAAGATGCACGTCGAGGTTAACCCCCACCTTCCGGTTTATAGGGTCGAACTACTCTAATGAAAATCTTGACGTCAGAAGCACATCCCTACTAAATCCTCAAGTCGAAGGTTCACGAATACCTATCACAACCTTTCGATTCCGTCATTGACTGTCCCATAGTGAAATCCGTGTGACGAATCGAGGGTGAGTCGGTCTGAGTATACTAATCCAACTAGCATACCTATAACGTGTGCTCCCACTAACCATTAGTGTTCGACAGGCACTATCCATGTCAAAGAACACGTCATACAAGTCTTTCACATAAACTTAACGCCCAGTCAAGTTTCATCGACTTGCGAACGATTAAGTATTTGAGCTATAAACCTTTCCAGTGCCGACTCCCTTATCCAATAAGGAGTGGAACGTTTTGCTCTCAAATACATTGACTAGTTTCTATATGTATATTTACGAGTTAGGAATGCCAGTAACTACCAGTAAATAAAGATACATCCATTGCCTTATATTAATGACTTACATAATAACAAGTACAATGCCCTCACTCAACATCCTCTGAGTGGCATTCGAGGGCATACTCCTAACAATCTTCCACTTGCACACAATGCCACACACTATGGTATCTAATACCCATGTTCTCCAGATTACGCTCCAAGCTAATATGAGAATGTGGCTTGGTCAGTGGATCAGCGACGCAGTCGGCTGACTCTACTCTATACCGCACAATGTATCTCTTTGCGAACAAATTCTCTTACGAGATGATACTCTCTCTCAATATGTTTGGTACTGTTTTGAAACCTCGATTCCTAGGCCTGTGCTACCGCTCTGGCAGCACAGCACAAGGTGTCACGTGAAGTTTACCCAGTAACTTCTAAATCCTTCCTTTGGAGGCCTCCGAGGCTGCTTTATACTCAGCCTAACATGTGGAATTAGCAGTCACGTTATACTTGGCACTATGCCAAGATACTGCTCCTCCATTAAGAGTAAATATGTAGCCAGAAGTATACATCAGATCGTCTTTCTGTCCTTGGAAGTCCAATTCAGTGAATCCCACCACATTCAGTTCTCCACCACCATATTTAAGAACAAGATCTCTAGTCCTTCTAAAGTACTTGAGAACGTTCTTTAGGGCGGTCTAATGTTCCCTAACTGGGTTGGCCCGAAACCTACTTACCACGCTCCCAGCATGCGCAATGTCAGGTGTCGTACACAATAAAGTATATATTAGGCTACCCATATTCCGATGCATATGGTATATTACTCATTTCCTTTCATTGTTCCTATGAGGATACATCTTCAAGGTGAGTTTTATTTCATGTCTCATCGATGGGAACCCTCTTTTAGAATAATCCATCTTAAATCGCTTTAAGATTATATATATATATAGGGCTTGGGAAAAAACTAATCATTCTCTTCGATCTATCCCAGTAGAGTCGAATCCCAAGATTATAGGTTTCTTCCCCCAAGTCTTTCATGGAGAAATTACTCGAAAGCCAAGCTTTCACAAAACTGAGCATTCCCACATCATTTCCGATTAGTAGAATGTCATCTACATATAGTACTAAGAATGCGATCTTGCTCCCACTAACCCTCTTGTATACACAATGTTCCACTTCATTTTTCACAAAGTCAAACTCTTTGACTGCCTCATCAAAACGAAGGTCCCAACTACATGAAGACTGCTACAGTCTATTTCATGGAGTCTACATCCACCATTGCTAGGTCATTGGTCGCGGGTCGGTCTCTTTTTTATCACCTGGAACCTCGTGGAAACCCAGTTCTCCAAGTGTATAAAACTATATGTCTCAGGTAATTGAGACACCCTACTAGACCTACGAGGTGGTTGTACTTGTGTTTCAGAAGGTTCGGTTCTAATTTCTTGCACAGGTGTCTCCTGAGGAGTTTCATTGTATTATTCCAAAGAAATATTTCTACCTGCTCCACCTTCCTGAATGAACTCTTCTTCCAGGAAGTGTGCATGCAAAGCAACAACAATCATTCGATCTTTGGGCATGTAGAATAGATAACCCATCGTCTCAGATGGGAATCCAATGAAACATCTCCTCACGTACCTCACTTCCATTTTGTCCACCTTAGTCTTCTTGACACAGGTGGGACATACCCAAATCCTAATGTGATCAAGACTTGGTTTCCTGCCCTGCCACATCTCATGTGGAGTTTTAGGATTGGATTTGGAAGGACATCTATTCAAGATGTAAGCGGCAGTAAGGAGTGAATACCCCCATAGATAAATTGGTAAGTCAGTATAGCCCAACATGGAACGGACCATGTTCAACAAGGTCTGGTTCCTTCTTTCTGACACACCATTTAACTGAAGAGTACCTGGAGGTGTTATTTGTGAGACTATTCCATGTTCCTTAAGGAACTCATCAAACTCCATACTCATATACTCGCCACCTCGGTCCGACCGAAGTGCATTGATATGATTACCAGTTTGTTTCTCGACTAGGGCCTTGAATTCCTGGAATTTCTCAAAGGCCTCGGATTTATGTTTCATTAAGTATACATAACCATACCTAGTATGATCATCTGTAAACGTAATGAAATATTGATATCCGTCATGTGCTGCTTCCAAAGCACCACATATGTCGGTATGGATTAATCCCAGCTTATCAGTGGCTCTTTCAAAAGTCCCTGTGGGGGACTTAGTCATTTTGCCTCTAAGGCAAAATTCACAAGTAGGAAAGGGATCTGATCCCAATGGACCCATAAGTCCATCTTTTTCCATTTTGTAAGCCTTGGTCTGACCAACAGGACCAAATCCAAGATGCCATTTCAAAACTTGATTGGTTTCATCCCTACCACGTTTTCTAGTCACAATATTCACAACTACTTTGTTGCTCAGGTTTAGATGATACAATCCATTTAATAATGTAGCAGTACCCACTAGTTTATTTCTGAAATAAATTTCGTAGGAACCATCACCAATGAAAAATGAAAAGCCTTTTCTGTCCATGACGGGAATGGATACAATATTTTTATGCCCCTTGGGCAAAACAAGTACATCTTCTAAAGTCAAAACAAAGCCGGATTCTAAACCCAAAAGAAGTGATCCTATGTTGGTTGCCTCGACACTATGCCCGCTTCCGACTGTGATCATAACTTCTCCAGCTGCAAGCTTCCAACTTTGTTCCAGATCCTGATTAATGGTAGAAATATGAGAACTAGCACCAGAATCCAATATCTAGGAAGTAGAAAATATAGTAGCAGAACAATTTGTTTCCAAAACCAAAATTTCTGTACCTGAAGTGCCATGAAGAATAGGACACTCTCTAGCCCAGTGGCCCAGCTCACCACACTTGAGACAAGCGTCTTTATTCTTGCTCTTTGGAACCATTGGGGCCTTGCCCTTTCCCTTGAAGTCCTTGACATGTGGTCCAGTCTACTTCTTGGTCTTTTTCTTCTTGTTCTTAGACCTCCAAGGTCCAGAAGAAATCACACGAGCAGACTCCTTCATCCGCGGAGTCTTCATCTGAGACTGCGCGGCCTCAAGTTTGTTCATTAGCCCAGCTAAATTACATGTAATCTCATTGCAGTTGACGTTCATAACAAACTGTGAGAAGTAATCAGGGAGAGACTGTAGGATAAGGTCGATTTGGAGAGAAGTATCCATTTTAAAATCAAGAGCCTCCAATCTCTCGATCATGAATATCATTTTGAGGATGTGTTCCCCAACCCTCTCACCTTCCTTCATCCTTTCACCGAATAGTTGCTTGGATATCTCATATCTAGCAGTTCTGCTGTGCTCACCATAAAGTTCGGTTAAGTGAGATAGAATCTGCCTAGCAGAAGTCATTTTCTCATGAGATCTCTGAAGCTCATTTGACATAGAAGCCATCATGTAAGCACGGACTTTTATGTCATCCTTAACCCACTTTTCGTGGTTTTTGATCTCTTCCTGATTGGCTCTAGTCCGCATAGGAGGCGTCGAAATATCTGTCTCCAAGACGTATGCCAGTGCCTCTACACTGAGGACAATCATCAGATTGCGGAGCCAGTCCACAAAGTTAGGTCCAATCAGGGTGTTCTTCTCGAGTAGAATTGTGAGTGGGTTCATTGTCATATTGAGAGTTAAATCTGCATTATGTACAACAGATTATTTAGTGACTTGTTTAATTATGATATGAGTATAGAATTAAGGTCTTTTCTATTCTTGTTACCCAGCTCCCACTATTTTTATCGGAATAACACACTCGCATGTGATATCAGGAACTATCGTCGCTCTACTTCATAGTGGTGATCGAGTTCTTTATAAATCTTAATAGAGGGCAACCGAATAGGTTTCTAGTCTATTAATTTTCATAAAGTGGTGTCCAACACCAACCCATCTAATAGATGATTCGATCTTCTTTTTCCCCTTGTTCACTCCCCTCAACCTATACGGTTTCTATGGTTCATGAACAAGTTAAGTTTATACCATCGACGGAAATCAGTTTCACAATTGAATCTTATCCGGCAACCTATCAGGTTTCTAGGGATAAAATTTGCTCCAACCTAAGGCATCCAATGCGCTCCCGGTAATTTATCTGTCCTCCCCGAAGGACTACCCCGATAACTCAGAAGCATAGCACATCCGGTTTGGATTTCAATTTCCTGAAAGCTCAATGGAGGGAAGGAAAACCTTGAAACCATATAAACTTAATAATTTGTTGTGGGAGAATTTTCGCGATTAATGTTACACTTTGCACATTAATTCATTTAAGCTCATTTGTGGCATTCATACAATATGAAACAACCATTCACAACCTAGTTGCTACCAACATGTGGTTCATGGATCATTCCTAGAAAACAAAAACTCCATAATCTAATTATAAGTTTTCGTCTTGAATCTTCGTCTTCTCGAAACGGATCTTCCTCCGGTCTTTGTCATTACATATAAATTTTACAATGAAAATTGCATCCTAGATACAAATATTTCTAGTAAAATAAATAGGCTCAAAACGGCCTTTACAACCCAATCGAATAAAACCGAACGATTCAAAACTAGATCCATGAACCACATCCCCATTCAAAAGCATTCATCCAATAAATACTAAATAAATGGATTACACATTAAATATATTGATTCAACAAATATAAATAAATAACCATCTATTAGAATTAATCCAATTAATTCACAAGCATGGTAGTTTTAATTCATTCGTATAAACCGGACGATATATATTTCACAATAATAAATTTCCTTAAAATAAAACACCAAATATTTTATTTAGTCAAATTAAATCGAATTAAATTGCCGGAAATTGTTATAACGAAACATAAACACAAAACAGAGTCGAAATAAAATCGCCTGGGCCTAGCCCATGGTCCAGCATCACAGCCCATCCTGTGCCGAGGGGCTGATCTGCCCAGTGCAGGAAGCAAGCTACCCGACAGTGGTCCAGCACCCCTGGGCAGTCCCGGGCAGCCCCTCGGTAGGCGATTTTCCGACTCTCTTTCGTCCCGATTTCAAAATTTATATTTTTCTAGGTTTAATATTACCCATATAATTCAGTTTTAATAAATAAAACTAATTTATATAGTAACATAAAAACATGGAAAATTAAATTTTCGACGAACAATTAAAACAACGAATTAAACGGTCGTTATTCCAAATCACTAATCATTTAATCAAGCATTCCAAATGCTATATATCGTATATACGATCGCAAGACCTATGCTCCGATCCCACTGTTGGGATTCAGTGCCTAAAACAAAGGCGCAGCAGAACAATAAAAGAATCCAATTCGATCTGAATCCTTACGAGGATCGATCAAGCTACTATATACGAATATATAAACAAAATCACAAGAGATATTAAAAACTCACCCTTGTAGTCCGTTGATTAAATGGATTCCTTCTCTTGAGCTATTCCCCAAGCTCTTGAAATCCCGAGCACGGAAAGCACCGTGCCTCTACTTGCCACGCATCGGAAAAACAATCGAAACGACTTCCACTTCATTGTCCTCTAAGGACATGGCTAGAACAAAGTGGTAGGAGCTTTCGAATATAATATATATCACTCCAAGTATATAGATATATTATCTCTCAATTTACATTTTAATTTTTCTCTAAGAAAAATGTGAATAAGAAGAAGTATCAAGTAGATGAAAAAAACTTTTCTCTCTCCCTTTTATTTTTGTTCTCTGCCGTGAGTGTCAAGTGGTGGGAGGAAATTAGTTAGTCACTTCACGTAATATTATTCATATATCTCACAAAAGTCACCTTACTATTATTTAAAGAGATATCAAATCTCTTATTTTCTTTGGTCTTCCATTTATAAAAATGGAGACAAAGACCAAAGAAGAAAGTTGGTGAAGGGGGGGCGGCCTCTAGAAGAACCGGAACGAGTTTGGTTTGTTTCAGACTCCCGTGAGTCCAAACAGATAAAACCCCATTCTGTTCCGATGTATTTATATCAATTAATTAATCCAATTAATTAATCATATCAAATACAAAAATAATATAATTAATTTCTCCAAGAAACAATTATGTTCATGAATTAAATTAATCACCCAATATTATATTTAATTCATTAGGTTAATTTATCGAATAAATTAATTTAGACATCCAATGTCCCTAAATTAATTAGACATCCAATGTCCAATAAATTAGATATCCAATATCTAATATTCATAAAGAGAGAATAAGCTTGATTCATTCCGTCGTCAATCCTATTGCGCGGCTCGGTAGGTCCGTCTCAGTTAGCAATGAGAGGAACCAAAGAGTAGTAGCACCACCTAGCCAGCCTGGCGGCCTACACTGTACCCCAACTGAGAACGAATGATTGGGATCATTCAAAAACCATTCTGTCGTGAATACCTGTATACGTATAAACCCTTCTTTCTAATGTCCCGATCAAGTTATAGGGTCACGGTCAGTCAAACCCTAATTGTACTTGACGCTATGCATGCGTTAATGCAAATCGAGATCATTGAGCTCCCGTGTATCCAATACAACTAGCTCCAATGCTTTGGACAAAGACTTTTGATATCATCTGCCAATAACCACATAGGACATATAACTCGCTCACTAACGGGGGAAAGAATTCTATCTTGGTATTTAGTAGGACCTGCTACTTGCCCGTCAAGATGCACGTCGAGGTTGACCACCACCTTCCGGTTTATAGGGTCGAACTACTCTAATGAAAATCTTGACGTCACAAGCACATCCCTACTAAATCCTCAAGTCGAAGGTTCACGAATACCTATCACAACCTTTTGATTCCGTCATTGACTGTCCCAGAGTGAAATCCGTGTGACGAATCGAGGGTGAGTTGGTCTGAGTATACTGATCCAACTAGCATACCTATAACGTGTACTCCTACTAACCATTAGTGTTTGACAATCACTCTCCATGTCAAAGAACACGTCATACAAGTCTTCACATAAACTTAACGCCCAGTCAAGTTTCATCGACTTGCGAACGATTAAATATTTGAGCTATAAACCTTTCCAGTGCCGACCCCCTTATCCAATAAGGAGTGGAACATTTTGCTCTCAAATACATGGACTAGTCTCTATATGTATATTTACGAGTTTGGAATGCCAGTAACTACCAGTAAATAAAAAAACATACATTGCCTTATATTAATGATTTACATAATAACAAGTACAATGCCCTCACTCAACATCCTCTGAGTGGCATTCGAGGGCATACTCCTAACAATTCCTACGAGTTTCCCTAGCCCTGTTCATGGAGAATGGAGTCTTATAGGTTTTTCCGGGCAACTTCCGATGCATGGTGACGTAGAGGCATCGTATTTTGGGTGTTGGGGATGAAGGGATTTCGTGCTCGTGTTCGGGGTCATGATCATCATCAAATTATGAAGATATTATCAAAGGCTTCAAGGGTATGGGACCTTAATCCTTTTATCTTTGTTATTTCTTTTCGTATATACGTTACTTGGTCGATCCTATTTGGGATTCTTTCTTGTGTATTATTATTCCGCTGCGTATTCGCTTTTGTTTCCGGAATCCCAAAATATAGGTTATTGGTGGAAATTCACGCCTAATCCTTATGAAACGTATGTTTCCCTTTTTCTTCCCCGTTTCTTAATTCCTACCTCAGGTCACGCCCTGGCTGTGCCGTCCTTAGGGATAAGGGGCTATGACAGAATGGTATCGGATAGGCTCGTTCGCTCTGAGTCTATGTTCTTTCAAGTGAAGTTTAGTTCGATTCCCTAAACTGATATAAGAATTAATTGTCAACTCAACACCCCGTCACGTCATGCTCAACTGAAGAGTTAGGTAAATGATTTACTAGTCTTTATGATTCAAACTTCTTTTGCCATTAAAAAGAATATCGCTTTACGAGCTTTTATGAGATGTTAATTATGAACACGTATGGAACGATATATGTATGACAAGGCATGTAACATATGAATTTTTGTTTTACGATTACGCATGAATCGTTGATGATGAAGAAACATGAAAGACGAGAACCTAGAAACTTCCTTATGGTCTTCTATTACGCGAACGAGAGCTTATGCGCCTTAAGTACTTCAGCATACACATGAATGTGAAGGACGAACAATGATGATGTGAGGACGAGGATCAATGATGCAGTGACGTATCCAACGAATGTCACTTACGTACGAGTAATACGAGTATGGTTATTTTATATCAGAATGTCCATTTATGGCGAAACCTGAATAACTTTTATAATGTACCCCGTTAGAGACTATATTATTAATTTAATGTTAGGTGTTTCTCAGAGTCCAGAGTTCGAGTTGAGAACGTAGGATGAGATTAATATTCTTCTTCTGCGAACCCTTTAGTAGAGTTGTTCCATTATGTTGAGACATTGAAGTATTATACATATACCTTCTTCTGAAGATGGCAACCATGAAGACGACGCCGCGGAAGTCAACAAGGAGAAGGTGAACACCGTGAGACCTTGTGGAGGCTGAGAATAAAACGCTCGGTCCTCATGTCCCTGCGGAGAGGTCCTTAGGTCCCTGCCTCCTTGTCTAACCCATCCTAAGCATGAGGCAGTGCAGCAAGAACCACTTGGGTGGGTAGAGGTGTAGCTGGCCTCTCTGGCAAAGCTCCCCTAGCATATGGTCAATGCACGCAAAAAGATATAGTGGGCTCACGCAAAAAGATATAGTACCATCAGACTGCAGCATCCCAACCCCTCCACTCGATCGGAAGGAGGTCGATAAGGCACTGAATGCCCTCACAGTCTGAGACACTAGAAGAAGTAGATGAGCATCATCTGCGATCGGTTATGGGTGGATTGGATCAATGACTGGCATATGTCGGAGTGGCGGAGACATCAAAGAAGCATAGAGTCACTAAAGACCCTGTTGCAGTTTCTTCAGTTTTAGATGAGGAGTTAGAAGAAGATCCGAAAGAAGATCCGGAGGAGTTTTCCGGGGAAGACAGCTCGACCGCCGAGTCGAGGGCGACTTGAGATAGTTCAGGATGGTGCTAGCCATTTATTTTGTATTTTGTATGCGGAACGTTACTTCTTTTGCTTATATGTGTCGTTCCGATGTCTAGCACTTTCTTATTTTATAGATGGCAATGCTATTTGTTACATCATCCCGAATTTTGGTATATGTGTAGGCAAGTAGCCTAGATCGGCTTGTATAGCTTGATAGTTAGTAAGACCTTGTTGAAAGCAATTGTTCTATTATGATGCATATGATATATTGATATATATTTTGACCCTTCATGGGCTTCTCTCCTCATGAGTATGATGTTATTTCTGTTGGATTGGTACTGCCACTAGAAGGGGGGTTGAATAGTGTGGAAAAGAGTTTTGAACTCTTTTTGTGTGGAAGCTCAATATCGGAGAAAATAATATGCGGAAAAGAAAGAACACAAGAAATTGTTCGAGAGGTTCGGCTATTAACGAAGCCTACGTCCCCTACCTAGTTTTATCGACTAGGACTTTTCTTAGAAACCTTTGAATGTACTTTCTAGTTTAGTGCCAACTCTTACAATTTCTTGATTTCCGGGCTCAAGAAAACCTCACTATAAACACTCTTGCTTTTCCGGGTACAAGACAACCTTACAATAAAACAATTGCGAGTAGGAACTCGACTTTACAAAGTATATCGCTCTTTGATACTAGAATATAGATAAGAAATGATAGAACAAATCTTCTCGTATCACAATGTAGAATGTGTATATCTCTCGAAATATTTGCTTGATATAGCTTGAGAATGCTTGTATGCTCAGATAAGTTATGTATCTTCCAAATCCTTGAAAGGTGGTAGTTATAGCCTTTATGAGGTGAGTTTCCCGTTGGAGCAGTGGCACACTTTACGTATGTTATGTAAGCCTGTTTACGTACGTTATCGATATTACGTACGTTACACATCTTGTGTAACGGCCGTAATGAACTCCTAAAAATAGTTAAGTGGCATATGATAAAACTTGTTACGTACGTTATGGAAACATGGATTACGTATGTAATACATTAGTCAAATAGCCGTTGGATGTGAAGACTTGGTGTAACGGTTGATGACTTTTCATGTTGACTTGCAATGGGCAGAATTTCGAACCTTACGTACGTTATACATTCAGTATTACATACGTTACCTGCATAAAAACACTTGCCAAATTTGTGAGTGTTACGGACGTTAGATAGGAGTTATTACGTACGTTAAGTGTACAAAAATATGTAAAATAAATTTTGGTTAAATAACTCATCATCAAAATGTATAAAATATATTATGAAAAATATTGTACCAACAATCTCCCCTTTTTGATGATGACGAAATTTGTATGAGGAGTTTTTGAAAAAGACGAGTTTTGGAGAATTGAAAGATTTTAAGTAAAATCTCCCCCTGAATAATAGTCCCCCTGAAACGAACTAATACTCCCCCTGAAACGAACAAGGGATATTTCAAAAAATGAAAATATTTCAAAAATGAAACATACTTTTCTCCCCTTTTTTGTCATTAACAAAAAAGACAAGAGAACCAGTAGAGCAAGTTAAAATATTCAACGAATATCAACGAAATAACAACGAATAGTAATAGATAGCAATGAAATTCGTCAATACAAAAAAAAACATATTCATTCAAGTAAAAACAAAGGTAGTAAGAGTTTATGACAATAAACATAGAAAAATGCATGGAATGTTGGTCTTTAATAAAACAGAATAATCATCATAGAAAAGAAAATCCGCTAGTCAATGTTGGCTTATGGAGGTGTAGGAGGGATCCCGAAATGAGCACATATACTTTTCACCATAATTTTGATTTCGCTCATTTCTTTTTCCAGCTTATCCATTCGAGTGACCATTTTGGACAAGGAACTCTCCTGTCTCAATTGAGAAGGCCTGGGCTGAGTAGTATGAGCAATGCCTTGGGATGTGATCCTGGTTGCGGTAAGACACCACCTTCGACTAAACGATCATCGTCCTTAAGGTAGGTGAAGTACACCCATCTACGGTTTCGCATTCGAAGATATTTCTTGGTCCGGATGGTACCCTCGTGTACTAGGCTCCCCCTCGGGATGGCGACCCCGTGTAGCCCTAAAAGATCAACTCCTCCACTCTCGAATATCTCAGTCAAAATGGATCCGAAAGGCATTCTGGACTTGCATTGTTAGTCAACCTTGGCGTAGCTCTTCTTGTGGAAAATTAGTCCTTTTTCCACAAACCATTTTAGCACAATCGAAGCAAAGTTAACTTGGTGGTCTTTCAACACATGGTATATAATTTCCATGTCGATATTTACTAAACGCTGCTAAGCATTGACCTTAGGCATTAGGCATCTAGTAATAGCATCATGGAGTAGACGAAGATTGATTCCAAAGTCATTGTTTTCAAACCATCCACTATTTACTTCAAGCACAGCCTTGTCCGTCAAGAAATCACAGACTTTTTCTTCATGTACACCATAGGATTCATCATCAGAAAAATTATCAATCACTTCATCCGGAGCGGACCCTTGCAACAAAATCCCTCATTAGGGAGACCAAAAATCTCGGATATTTTAGCGACATCAAACATGATAGGTTTACCGCGAACAATGGAGTTAACAATGGCTAATCCATCAGAATCATAAGTCACAAATAAATTTGCATAGAATTCCCATACGCAATCCACAAAAATTGGGTGATCAAGACTTATAAAACGATTGATTCCAAGCATATCAAAAAATTCTTCTATTCCAATACCAACTGAGTTCAAAGATTCAAAGTCAAAATGGTGACTCGGAGTTACCTCTTCGTCGATTAACACTTCTTTGAAGATCTTTGAGGCTTGAGAATGGTGGAAAATCGGCTCTCCAGAGGGTGTAGATGATGATTGATAAGTTTCTCCTCTGCGTTTCTTGCTAGTCCTGGTAGCCATTTGATGGAATCGACTGGGAGTAATGGAAATCGGATGGGTTTTGTGAAGATTTGAGAAGGGTTCGTCGGAGGCGATTTAGGGATTAGAGAAAGAATGAGGGGATAAATGCCGATAGGGGTATTTAAGTAACAGGAAAATAGGCCGTTACGTACGTTATATGGGTTTGGTAACGTACGTAATCAGAAATCCAAAACTACCTATACTAAATCCTGGGAACTGTTACGTACGTAGTCCAAGGTCGTGTTACGTACGTAATGTCCTCTTACGTAGGTAATATTCGTGATGTAACGGTCGTAAACCGTACCAAATGAACAGTGAATTCCTTTCGATGATATCCCATTTTTAATGACCTTTTAATGTAAATATGATGAATATGCAAAACTTAAAAATGATGAACATGTCCCATTCATAAATTTATGTGAATAAAATTGAAAGATTCTTCGAGTAATGGTTTTGTAAAAATATCCGCCAATTGTTCATTAGTACCAACAAATTGGAGATGCACATTCCCGTTTTGGACATGGTCACGAATAAAATGGTGACAAATTTCTCTATGTTTTGTCCTGCTATGCAATATGGGGTTTTTGCTTAAATTAATGGCACTTGTAGTGTCAAAAAAAATAGGAGTATTTTTAAGCTCAATGCCATAATCGAGTAATTGATTTTTGATCCATCGGACTTGTGCACATGCACTTCCCGCAACCACATATTCGGCTTCAGCTATGGATGTAGCGACACTAGCTAGTCTGTTTCTTACTCCCCCATGAAATTAAACATGAACTCATAAAATGACAAGTTCCGGTGGTGCTCTTTCTATCAATTTTGCATCCACCGCAATCGACATCACTATATGCAAAAAGTTGGAAATCAATGCTCAATGGATACCACAGACCTAAGCCAGCAGTACTTTTTAAATAACAAAAAATCCTTTTGCATGCAATGAGATGGGATTCTTTAGGATTTGCTTGGAAACGAGCACATAAGCAAGTGGCAAACATTATATCGGGTCTAGATGCAGTTAAATACAGTAAAGAGCCAATCATACCTCAATAATGTTTTTGGTCAATAGACTTACCTTTTTCATCTTTGTCGATCTTAAGAGTGGAAGACATAGGAGTAGATATTTCTTTGCAATCTTCCATCTTAAATTTATTTAGGAGCTCATTGACATACTTTGATTGGTGAATGAATATTGCATCATTGAGTTGCCTAATCTGGAGTCCGAGAAAGTTTTTCAACTCTCCCATCATGCTCATTTCGAATTCTCCCTTCATAAGATTTAAAAATTCTTGGGACAGAGATTCGTTAGTTACACCAAAAACAATGTCGTCCACATAAATTTGGCAAATGAGCATATCATCACCTAAATTCTTAATAAATAGGGTATTATCAATATTACCTCTTTTATACCCATTTGAAATAAGAAAAGTGCTTAAACGATCATACCATGCTCTCGGAGCTTTTTTTTAATCCATGGAGAGCTTTATAGAGCTTGTACACATGATCTGGATGATCATAGTCTTCAAAACTCAGTGGTTGCTTGACATACACCTCCTCTTGGATGATTCCATTTAGGAACGCACTCTTTACATCCATTTGATGGAGTTTGATTCTCTTGTACACGACAAAGGCACAGAGAAGGCGAATTGCCTCAAGACGAGCAACAGGAGCAAATGTTTCCTCATAATCCAAGCCTTCTTCTTGATTATAACCTTGGGCGACCAATCTAGATTTATTCTTAATTGTAAGACCATCATCATCGGTTTTAATTTTATGAACCCACTTAGTACCAATGATTGATTTGTCTACTGGTTCCGGAACCAATTCCCAAACATTATTTCTTTCGAATTGATTTAGCTCTTCTTGCATAGCGATAGCCTAATTTTCGTCATTGATGGCTTCATCGATATTTTTTGGTTCCGTGAGAGAAATAAATGCAATATTGTTAATACAATCATTTATATTTCTCCTAGTTCTTACACCTTCATCGATTTTTCCGAGAATTTGTTCCATCGGATGGTCTTTCACATTTGCCCAATGTTTAGGAAGGTTGTAAGAATTCTCCTCCTGCTTGTCCGAGCTTAAGTCTAGCTTCTCCAATTCTTTTGATGCTTCTGACACTTCTTTAGCCATAACCATACCTACATCATCATCAAAGACAACGTTTCTCGTGGGTAAAACTGTATCATCAAATTTTACATGAATTGACTCTTCTACCGAGCCTCTTCTACAATTAAATCAACAATAAGCTTTACTATTAGTCGAATAACCAAGAAATATTCCGATATCCGATTTAGAGTCAAATTCTTCCAAATTATCCTTACCATTATTATGAATAAATACTTTGCAACCAAATGGATGAAAATAAGATAAATTGGGCTTTTTACCTTTAAATATCTCATATGGGTCATCATTTTGTTCCTCCGGAGATGGACTCGATTAATAACATAGCAAGCAGTGTTAATGGCTTCGCCCAGAAATATTTAGGAAGCCCATATTCATTGAGCATTGTTCGGCTCATTTCTTCTAGAGAGCGATTCTTCCGCTTGATAACTCCATTATTTTGAGGTATCCGAGGTGCCGAAAAATTGTGCCCAATACCATAATTATCGCACCAATCTTCAAAAAAATTTGAATCAAATTCTCCACCATGATCGGTTCGGATGGCGATAATTTGTAACTCTTTTTCCTTCTGGGTAACCTTACACCACTTAACAAACTCGTTAAATGCATCATTTTTATTTGTCAGGAATTTTACCCAAGTAAATATCGAAAAATCATCAACAAGAACTAAAGTATAAAGTTTACCTGTTAAGCTAGCATGTCGAGATGGACCAATCAAATCCATACTAATTAATTCGAGAATGCGACTCGTGGAAATTTCCATTTTGGGTTTAAATGAGCCTCTAGCATGCTTACCGTTAATATAGGCCACGCAAATGTGGTCTTTTCTGAAATTTAATTTTGGTAGAGCACGGACAATATCGTTTTTGGCCAATTTTGAAAGAAGTAGTAAAGAGGCGTGTCCCAATTTTCGGTGCCAAATAATGGTATTTTCATCGTATGAAAGTAAACATTTTTCATTGAAAGAAGGTTCATCTTGGAGATCAACAATATAAATATTTCCATATCGCAATCCTATAAAAACGACTTGGTCTTTTCTCATTGCAGTGCAATGCGTACTTTCAAAAATTAATTTAAGACCAGTGTCACAAAGTTGGGAAACACTTAGAAGATTATGGCAAATACCATCAACAAATAGAACATTTTCAATAGTAGATAAAGGTTTCTTACCTATCTTACCTGTCCCTTTTATTTGACCCTTTCTATTATCGCCAAATGTTACGTAACCACGATCTTCCTTTTTCAGCTCCGTGAAGCGATGTTCATTCCCACTCATGTGATTTGAACATCCACTATCAACATACCATATATTTGATAATGTTTTCTTCCTTGCTTGTACCTACAAAAACAATTTTCTTCCGTTTTATAGGTACCCAGGCTAATTTAGGTCCTGTGGAGTTAGATATAAAAACTTGATTTTGAACAATGGTCCCTTTAGGTACCCAAATTTGTTTGACTTTTATAGTTTGTCTAGAACTTCTACAGTAAGTTTCGGTATGTCCTGGTTTTAAATATTTTGGACATGATGGAATTCCCGTTTTTAAAGTGTCCGAATATTTCGTGGTAATTTCTAAGGACTTTTTCATTGGAAATGAATTATACCCGAGTCCTTGTTTTGAAAGAAAATTTTTTTGACCAAATAAGAGTTGCTCAAATTTGTCATTACCACACGGGAATTTTCTAACTTAAAGTTTCAATTCTTTCTGAGTTTTATGTAAATCATCTCTCAGAATTTTCTCGTTTTCCAGACAATTTGAATGATCAATCGACACATCCTTGTTTTTCAATAATTTTGAATTCTCACTTTCAAGAGACTTTATTTTCTTTTTCAAAGCTTTATTAATATTGCAAACTTTTTCGTATTCATTATTTAAAGATTTGAAAGCATCGAGAAGTTCTTCATGAGAAGAATCAATAACCTCGACTTCTTCATCACTATCTTTGGATGCGTGGGCCACTAGAGCAAGATTGGTTTGAACTTGAGGTTCATCATCCTCATCATCATCGCTCCATGTAGCGACATAGACTTCCTTCTTTTTGAACTTTTCGTGAGGTGGTTTTGATGAACTCATTGGAGAAGCAGCACGACAATCTTTAGCAAAATGGCCTGGAACGCCGCACCTTCGACAAGTATTATCGAGCCTTTTATTTTGTGGGAAGTGAGTCTTTTTGGATTCATCCCTCGGTTCTTGTTTGATGTCTCTCCGGCGCCTTTGTAGAAGATTTTTGAATTTCTTTATGTTTTTGGCATAAAAGGCGGTTTCTTCATCCTCTTCTTCGATAGGTTCATCTTCTAGATCGCTATCTTCTTTAGCTTTTAAGGTGATCGTCCTTTCTCTCTCCTTGGGCTTTGGTTTCGAACTTCGAGATTTAATGACAATCTCGTAATTGATGAGAGATCCAATGAGAGCACTGAATTCTATGGTGTTGAGATCTTTCGACTCCATGATAGCCGTAACAGTAGCGTCCCATTCTCTTGGTAGAGATCGAAGGATTTTCTTGGCTTTATCACTACTTGATATCGGTTTCCCGAAGGAAGTTAGCCCATTTGTGATAGCCTAGAAGCGGTCAAGCATAGTGGTAATGCTTTATTCTTCTTTTATAGTAAAGAGTTCATAATCATGAAGAAGCATATTGATATTGGTTTCTTTCTCTTGACTCGTACCTTCGTGGGTAATTTCGAGCATTTTCCAGATCCATTTGGCCCACTCGCAAGAAGATATTCGGTTGTGATGTTCTGGGTTGAGAGCACAGTAAAACAATTGAGTAGCTTTACTATTGAAGTGATCGTTCTTCCAGTCAGCATCGTCGTACTCTTCAAAGCTTTTGATCGAGCCATCCGTCTTGTTTGTAATGGTAGGTCCAAGAGCAATGACCTTCCAAATTTCAATATCGTGAGCTCGGATGAAGATAGACATTTTCTTCTTCCATGACATAAAGTTTTAACCATCGAAGAAGGGAGGGCTATTAAGAGCATTGCCTTCAAGAGAGGAGTGGATAAAGGCCATTTTTGGATCTTTTCTCTAGTGGGTGTTAATCCGGTGAAAAAGAGACTGCTCCGATACCAATTTTTGGATTGGTACCGCCACTATAAGGGGGGTTGAATAGTGCGGATAAGAGTTTTGAACTCTTTTTGTACGGAAGCTAAATATATGAGAAAATAAAATCCGGAAAAGAAAGAACACAAGAAATTGTTCGAGAGGTTCAGCCATTAACGAAGCCTACGTCCCCTACCTAGTTTTATTGACTAGGACTTTTCTTAGAAACCTTTGAATGCACTTTATAGTTTAGTGCCAACTCTTACAATTTATTGATTTCCGGGCTCAAGAAAACCTCAGTATAAACACTCTTGTTTTTCTGGGTACAAGACAACCTTACAATAAAATAATTGCGAGTAGGAACTCGACTTTACAAAGTATATCGCTCTTTGATTCAAGAATATAGATAAGAAATGATAGAACAAATCTTCTCGTATCACAATGTAGAATGTGTATATCTCTCGAAATATTTGCTTGATATAGCTTGAGAATGCTTGTATGCTCAGATAAGTTGTGTATCTTCCAAATCCTTGAAAGGTGTTATTTATAGCCTTCGTGAGGTGAGTTTCCCGTTAGAGCAGTGGCACACTTTACGTACGTTATGTAAGCCTGTTTACGTACGTTATCGATATTACGTACGTTACACATCTTGTGTAACGGCCGTAATGAACTCCTAAAAATAGTTCAGTGGCATATGATAAAACCCATTACGTACATTATGGAAACATGGATTACGTATGTAATACATTAGTCAAATAGCCGTTGGATGTGAAGACTTGGTGTAACAGTTGATGACTTTTCATGTTGACTTGCAATGGGCAGAATTTCGAACCTTACATACGTTATACATTCAGTATTACGTACGTTACCTGCATAAAAAACATGCCCAATTTGTGAGTGTTACGGACATTAGCTAGGAGTTGTTACGTACGTTAAGTGTACAAATATATGTAAAATAAATTTTGGTTAAATAACTCATCATCAAAATGTATAAAATGTATTATGAAAAATATTGTACCAACAATTTCTGATCTCTTTCTCGACCTTGCTATGAGAGTTATCTATGAATGTGTGTTGATGCATTATGATTATGTAGCCGCGAACTCCTTTCTATGATCAAGTGTTACGATAATTATGGACCAATGAGAATGAACTAAGGATGATTATGTGGACCAATGGGAATGAACCAAAGATGATTATGCCACCCAGAAAGGAAAGAATGAGAGGAGGGCATGAACGCGACCCTACAGCACCTCCTCCCCCACCCCAACGGGCTATTGAAGAGCTTTCCTCAAGAAGAATCCACCTACTTT
This sequence comes from Orobanche coerulescens, assembly GCA_033398695.1. Classification (NCBI taxonomy): domain Eukaryota; kingdom Viridiplantae; phylum Streptophyta; class Magnoliopsida; order Lamiales; family Orobanchaceae; genus Orobanche; species Orobanche coerulescens. The sequence goes on along the minus strand of CM065818.1, from coordinate 77,372,390 downwards.
CAATGGGTCAGGAAACCCGAGCGATGCTGAGTTTTGGGTTAGAGCTATAAAATGAATTTTTAACTTCCTAAGGTGTACCAACCAAGAGCGTCTTTCTTGTGTGCTTTTCTAACTCACTGGATCTGCAGACTTCTGGTGGGAAGCACGCAAGAAGATCCTGACGGCTGAGCAACTGGAAAACTACTCTTATGAGGAATTCGAGGAATAACTGTATGACAAGTATGTTCCAAAACCTTCAAGGTCAAGAAGGAAGCTGAGTTCTATAATCTTAAGCAACGGAGGATGCCAATGACCGAGTACTATAATGTTTTGTGAGTTAGCAAGGTATGCTCCAGAACAAGTTGATACCGACGAGAAGATGGCAGGGAAACTTAGATCAGGACTGAGGCATGAGATAAGCATGTACTTAGGTAGCCATGGAAGGCTAAGCTACATTAAATCACTGAATAGAGATCTGGATATCGAGGAAGCAATGCCGGAAGCTAAACGGGCACCCATAGTTACACCACCACCCACTCAGACATATTCCCATAAGGGGAAGCGTAAGTGGGAAGGACGAAACAATGGTGGCAATAACAATCACAATGGGAACAACAAGGCTAACAGAAAACCGTGGAAGGGAAATATACCTCATGGATAGCCTCATTCTCAAGGAGGCAACAATCAGGGACGATAGATGTGTAATATCCGGAATATCAACTATGGTTGTTTAATGTTATTTTATCCGAGTTATATAGTACAATGTAGAATCTGTATATAATGGATATAATAATTAAAGGACTGAGACATATGTATTGGTATAATTGTCGTACTTGGTCGATAATTACATTTGAGGATATTGTGTATCGTATGAGAATATTATTGGAAGGAGTATATGTACCAACTATGTCGTGAATATGTATTCAGTATGTCGATACGTCAGGAAGGAACAGTCGTAAATGACTAAGTAAGAAGCCAGAATGCACGTTAAGCATAGGCGCTAATGTACGTTAACATACAGGCACAACGTACATTACGAAGAGTACATAACGTAGGTTATGAGAGGATTCTGACCTGATCCAGGATATGAGCGATGAGTGGGCCCAATGTCGGTAACTTTCGGCGCCCATGTGGACAGGAGAGTCAACGAAGAGGTTAACGTACGCTATGGATTGCTCATTACGTACGTTAAATAGACATACTACTGTAGCAAGTCAACTATGTGTTACATACACTATGTCATGAGTGTTACGTACGTAAGCAATAGAATGAATTGAGACAGTAGCCTCTGGACTGTCATTACGTATGCTATCGAGGTCAGATAACGTACATAATGGTTGTTACATATGCTAGGAAGGTCACGTAGCGTATGTAATGCCTGAATTTTTATATATATGAGACCTCCGTCATTTCAACATTTTGAGAGTTCGTCTTCATTTTTCGTCTCCCAACTTCCCCAGACCGATTTTTGGCATCTCTAAGTTGATTTTGAGCTTGAGAACAAGGAATTGGAACTTTGTTCATAGGGTTGATGATGATTCTTGGAAGGAGTTCGATTGTTCTTCATCGTAGTTTATTAATACAAGGTAATATTCGTATCCCTCTGACTGTAGCTCGGTTTTTGGAAGGATGTTTACTTGTTAGGAAGCATGTTGGTTTATCCCTCCACTTACTTTCGGATTTTGAAGTTGTTATTGATGATTAATTCGTATGATGATGGTTAAGGTGGTATTATTGTTATTCTTGATGTTATGTGAGGTGTATGTTGAAGAATATAATGATATAGGTCTTGCATTATGAGTTAGATGATGGTTGGATGTTAGAACACATATCGTTTTGTTGATTATGAACGTGATTTCGGATTAATTCATGTTCCTGAAGAACTATTGAGTTATATATGTCATGATTTTATGAATAAGGGATGGAATTTGGAAAGATTACGGTTAATCTTGGAATATGATTATTCATGACAATAACCGCTAATTTGCTTTCTATGAATTTACGAATATGAACAAGACGGAACTTTGTTAATTCGTATTTAAGTTGAAGTTGGAGTCGAGTATGTTAAGATACTTAGTTGAATTAATTATTGATATGATTATTGGATTGTGGAATCGTATTATGGTTATGGATTTGTGATCGGTTGATTTGGGTTGTTCGGATTTGTGTTTAATCGGGATATTGTGGAACCATTGGGTTTGTTGATCGATTATATGGATTTTTAATTATGATTATTGAGTTGCGGTTTGTATTGTGGAAATGAGTTCGTAATTGTTGAGTTGGATTATTTGGTTTGTATATGATCGAGGAATCGTTGAACCGTTGAGTTTAATTGGTTGTCTATGTCGGTTATTGATTGTTATTGGATTATTGTTAATTCATTACTTCAAATAGGTTGTGATAATTGATCGTTGATTAGAATCATAGTTGCAGTCGAGTTCGAGGATGTTCGGGAATTGCTTTGGCTGGGACCGATGAGCTTGCAGACGAAGGCAAGGAATTGGTAGCGGCTTCACAATCATCATATCGGTATCGAGGCAAGTTATTACTTGTTCAATTTATATTATTTAATGAGTTGTTTCAGTTTCATTTGTTTATAATTCGTATAACATTGATTATAATTATGAAATATGGAGATTTGGGATTGTACGTTATTTCTTGATTTTGGGAATTAAATCATAATGTATATGATTTACAATTGTTATTGGTATACTTCGATATCGAGGATACATTATGGTAAAAGACGAGGATATGAGTTATCTATGGTCCGTGGTATTTTGGATCATCGAACATTGAGGATAATCGTCGGTGATGGTTGACATCGAGATTGCTCTCGAAGGACTCGGGGCAAATATTCTAATCATTTTTGTCATTTTTTGTCGATCATGTTGTGATACATTCGTGTATTGTTGTTGTTGTGCATTTGGGTATTTTTGTTAACATGCATTTGTGCATTGTTGTCGTTGTCCACCTCTTGTTGTTCCGACAGGATCATCTTGGGTATCTATGCCGTGTGCGCTGGATCGTTGGACGGGTTTTCCACCTCGTGTTGGTCCAACGGGATCATCTTGGGATCTATCCTGTGTGCGTTGGATCATCGGATTACCCATGTGTTGTTGTTGTACATATGTATATTATGGGTTATCCACATCGTGTTGATCTATCAGGATCATCTTGGGATCTATGCTGTGTGCGCTGGATCATCGGATTTCCATGAGTATACATTGTTGTTATTTATGTAAGCATATTGACGTTGTCATGTGAGTATGCATTGTAGGTCTTCTGTTAGGACCATGTCCATATGTTGTATTGATCTGATCTCGGATTAGAATGACGTGATACGTTGTGGCATTACGTATTGTTGTGCGGCATTTAAACACGCCTCGAAGACGATCGTCATAGCAGTCGGGAGGTCTACCATGAGAGATGTGCTCGGGGTAAACACCCTGAACTCGGCACCCACGGCGATCACCTTCTGTTGACTGGCGATCGTCTTTTGTTGATTGGCGATCGTCTCGTGCCGTGTTTTACTCCAACATCCGTCAAAAGTCATCAAAGCCCAAATCTCGGGCTGGGACCCGCATGCAGATCTCAAAAGTCTTGTGAGACAAGATCGGTGCCCTGACTGTCACCTACTTCACCTACCAACGGGGCCGCGAGACACTGCGAGCAGTCTTGTGAGACAAGACACTGTGCTCACGATCTGTCACCAACTTCACCTACCAAGTACCGCCGAAAAGGTGGGTGGCGCTCGGGCGCATGCGAGTTCCCGTCGGACCGTACAACCCGGTATCGGTAACAACCGCGGACTTTGAGGAAAAGCCCCACGCGACGAGACGATCGGCCGTCTTATTATAATATAAATAACGACGATCGCCTGCGATCGTCGGGGGGCCCTCAGGAACTTGGTCTGCTATAAATAGAAGGTCCAAGGACTGCGAAAATACACAGCAAACAAGAGAGAGAAAAGAGAAAGACATTCTCACACATAGAACATCCATAGCAAGAATTCACAGAACTCCATATCTGATTCTTCTGGCATTCTATACGCTCCACAGCTTAGAAAACTAGAATCCTTTACACTCTTTGTGATAGATTCTAACATTAATATTTGTACTCAACCGTATACTTATTAATAAAATCTCGCGAGAGCATTCAAGCCCGGGATTAACAACCCCGGCAAATCTTGTGTCATTTAATTTCTCACGGACGTGCTCCCGCACTTGTTGGTTACCCGATCATTCCAGCAACATTATCTTCGGATAATATTTTGGGTAACAACAATTGGTGCTAGAAGAAGGGCAACTTACCTTCACTTTTATTCCGATCGTCTCGTAGAACACTCATTGTTCTCCGGACTCACACTTGAAGAAACACTCACTGTTCTTCAAAAGAAACAAACCTCCAGAAAAATGACGTCTGCTACAACTTCCAAGAGAGCCACCCTGAGATCCGCCGGAAATATCATTCCGACACGGACAGAATCCCAGCCCGCGGCGGCGGCCGCGGCGGCGCTAGATCCTCACTCCCGCCCCCAAGGGCGGCCCTAGTCTCTCACTCGATCGGTTCCGGGCCGTGGAGCAGTTGAGAGGCCATAGCCGTCCTCGGGAGCGGCGGATTACATGCGACTCGCCCACCATCACTCCGTCAACCATCCGCCGAGGTGGCAGCGGAAGCTCAAGGGATATATGTTGAGAAATCAACGAAAACCCGAGCGCGATCAAAGGCTCGTTAGGCGGGCGACTCCGTCTTGACGCCTAGGAGTGATCCCTCGTGGCGACCCGGACGGTCGGGCCCGAGTCGGGAGGCATCGGAGTCGAATCCTTCACGGGAGTTCGGCATATCCGACTCCCGAGAAGACAGGCGGTCGACAGGCCCCACTCGCCCGAGAAATGAGTCTGCGGCGAGAGAACTCGTCATCCACCATGGGGCAGGGATCGGTACATGATCGCCTCGGCTCGCGCTCCGGTAGCCAATCGGCAAGCTGTCGGGCCACGGCGATGGCCGCAATGCGGCGCCACTCGGCGAAATGAAGGCGCTACTAGACCTTGGGGCGGCGCCGGGAGATCGATCTCTGGACCAAGTGAACCACTCGCGGTCCAGATCGAGCTCGCCCCGGTTCAACCAACAATCGCTCCCCCACAGACACCTCTATATGAGGGAAGATCGGACCCGGAGACCCACTTGAGCAAATTCCGGATCTACATGACCGGATGCGGAGCATCAGATGCGAGGAAGTGTCGGATGTTCCCGCTAACTCTGGGCGACCTCGCCCACAGGTGGTACATCTCGCTGCCTCCTCGCTCAATCAATTGCTTCGAGAAGTTGGCGAACGACTTTACGTCGTACTTCGCCGCCAAAGTCGCTCGCCCTGAGGGCCCCCACCGCATGATGAAAATCAAGTAGGGGATGGACGAGCGAGATGCAGATTACATCGACCGGGTGGACGAGATAGTCCTCACCGGTGAACCCATTAGCGACGAGCTCGCCCTCTATTCAGTCCTGGGGGGATTCTACGGCCACTCACCCATGTTCAGGCATCTCACAAAGGATATCCCCCCGACCTACTCGGTTTTCCGCGTCAGAGCCGCCGATTTCCTGGCCAGGCAGAGGATGCTCTCCCTCCGTTTAGATGAGGAACCCACCGGAGAGGGGAAGATGCCATCCCATGTTCAGAAGAAGGCGGTCGCAAAGCCGCCTGGCGAATTCAAAGCTTTCGGTGATGTAGAGGTTCACCTCCTCCACAACCTCAACCTGTCTCCAGCCCACATCTTCAACGCAATTAAGGGGCGGGAGTGGCTTTCCAAACCGAAGCCAATAAGGGACCACGGTCATCTAGACCGTAGCAAGTTCTGTGCCTATCACAAAAGTCCCGGCCACAACACCAGCCAATGCCGCGACCTCCTCAGGCAACTCTGGCGACTGTTCGAAGAAGGCAAATTAGACAACCTGGTCACCAAGCCAGAACCTCGACCAGATAGGACCGGAGGGCGCGAGCGCCGTCAGATCGAAAGGACGCCTCCCAATCCGGTCGCCAGGATCAAACACGAGCGAGCATTCCGATGAATCGATTCCTCCGATCAACCACGGGTCGGATTAATATGCTCAAGCGGGAGGTGGGAGCCTCGGGGCCTTTCCCGGTTTCCATCGCGTCAAGCAGAAGCGGAAGGCGGGCGAGGGCATTCGCCGGAGTCCATATTGTGGTGCCCCGGGCCGACCATCGCTAAACGCGCTCATCACCTTCTCCAATAAAGACAGGGGGAAGTCTGATGCCCCAAGGAGGATGCATTGGTGATCTCTGCTGTATCACAGGGAAGGTGGTCGGCCAGCGTCTTTGGTCGACAACGGGAGCTTCGCAATATCATATTCAAAAACGACTCTGGATCAGCTCGGAAACGACCAAATTCATCAAGCCATTTGACACCGTGCTCCAAGGATTCGGCGACGGCATTGTCCAAGCTATGGGAGGATCAAGCTCTCGTCGAGTGATATGCATTTACGATCCCAAGGTTAGGATCACTAGGAACCTTAATTTTGTAATCATAGATAGACCCGGATCTATAATGGGTTCCTAAGTCGTCCATTCTTAGAAACCTTTGAGGCGGTCGCTTCGTCCTTCTTTTATTGTATCAAATTCCCCCGCCGATGGGACGGTCAGTGCTTGTAAAGGGGACCACTAATGGCAAAAGATGTTTAAATTACTCTGTGTCGCTCTTGTTTTCAATACTTCCCCGATATGTGTAACGTTGAAGCGATCGACGATCGACCCATGGAGATCGGCAGAACCAAACACATCGTATCAACCCAACTCGAGAGGGCGGCATCTCGGATCGATTAACGGACGACATCGAGCCAAGGATCGGTTTGAGCGAGTCTCGGCGTCGATCAAGGATCGAGTCCGAAATCGTTCCAAGCAAGAAGCGACCGTCCCCATCGAAGAGTTGGAGAGTATAGCCATAGATCCGGCTCGTCCAGAACGGGAAGTGCAGATCGGCGCAAGCATCGACCTCGCACTGAAAGGAGATCTGGTAAATTTACTACGTAAGAACATCGGAGTCTTCGCCTGGTCGCATAAAGATATGGTCGGCATAAGTCCCGAGCACGCTTGCCATTATCTGAAGATCGACCCGGCGATGAAGCCTGTTCATCAAAAACGTAGGAAATTCGGCCCCGAAAAATACGCGGCGCTCGACATAGAGGTCCAAAAGTTGCTCGACAACAAGTTAATCGGGGTAGCTACGGACGACCCACAATGGGTCGCTAACGCGGTCCTCGTCAAGAAGCCGACTGGCTCCTGGAGGTTATGCATTGAATTTACCGACCTCAACGCGGCTTGTCCAAAAGATCACTTTCCGATGCCTCATATTGACCACTTGGTCGATAGTACTGCAGGCTGCGAAATGATGTCGTTTATGGATGCCTTCGCCGGATATCATCAAATCCCAATGGCGGAGAAAGACATAAAACACACATCTTTCCACACGGAAAAAGACATATACTTTTGGGTCCGGATGCCGTTCGGCTTGAAGAATGCGGGGGCGACCTACCAGCGCCTGGTCAACAGGATGTTCGCTAATCAGATCGGCAAGACCATGGAGGTCTACATCGACGATATCGTGGTCAAAAGCCTCAAGAAGGAAGATCACCTCAATGATCTCGCCGAGACATTCGCCATCCTCGAAAAGTTCAACATGAAGCTGAACCCAAAGAAATGCAACTTTGGGGTGGGCTCCGGGAAATTCCTGGGGCACATTGTCAGCCAGAGGGGGATCGAGGCAAATCCCACCAAGATACAGGCGATCCTCGACATGCAGGAACCTCGGAACATCAAGCAGGTACAACGCCTCACGGGTTGTCCGCCGCCTCAACCGTTTCATATCTCGGCTCGGCGATAAAAGCAAGCCTTTCTTCGCGACCATCAAAAACTAAAAGTTCGCATGGACGAGGGAGAGTCAGCTGGCGTTCGCCAAAATAAAGGAATATTTATCCAATCCCCAGATCCTGGCAAAGCCGATCCCCGGGGAGAAATTATTCCTTTACCTAGCGGCCTCGGAGGTCGCGAGTGCGGTCTTGGTGCGGCGGAGGGACTAGTCCATCTGCCGATCTACTATGTCAGTCAAGCGCTCCACGACGCTGAAACACGCTATACACCTTTGGAGAAGATCGCCTACGCTCTAGTCATGAGTGTCCGTAAGCTAAGAGCCTATTTTTTCGACCATCAAGTGGAGGTTTTGACAACCCTCCCTCTAAGGCAAGTTCTACATCGACCGGACACCAATGGGCGACTCCTCAAATGGTCACTAGAGATCGCCCAATACGGCATCACGTACGCTCCTCGCACGGCGATCAAGGGCCAAGCTCTGGCGGACTTCGTGGTGGAGTTAACTTTCCCTCACAGTCCGACCCACGTCGGTCGACCTGCCTGGAAGCTGTACGTTGACGGATCGGCGACCAACTCGCGATCAGGGGCAGGGATCGTCCTCATTAGCCCCAACGGACAAAGCTTCACAAATGCCGTGCGTTTCGGATTTCGAGCGACCAACAATGAAGCCGAATACGAGGCCTTGGTAGGCGGGCTCGACCTGGCTCTCGCCCTAGACGTTCGCCGCCTCCATATCTTTATGGACTCCCTCCTGGTGGTGAACCAAGTCAAAGGAGAATATGAGGCACGTGGCGAACAGATGATCAAATACCAAGAGCTGGTCGCCGAGATGTGCACGAAATTCGAAGAAGTACAAATCGAACAAGTCCCGAGAGAGCACAACTCTCAGGCCAATGCCCTATCCAAGCTAGCATCGTCGGATGGGGCAGCCGATTTCTCTAATATCTAAATTACAAAGTCAGAAAGGCCGGCAATCGAAAGAAACCTGGTGGCCACAGTTGCCGTTGCCGAAGAAAGCTGGATGACTCCGTTCATCACATACTTAAAGGACGGGACGGTCCCTGACGACCGTATCAAAGCTCGCCAACTCCAGCTCCGAGCGACCGTGATACACCCTCTGGACGATCGTCTTTACAAGCGAGCTTCGGCCTTCCTCCTCAAGTGTATTACACCGGAGGAAGGACAGCTCGTTTTAGCCGAGATCCACGACGGAATCTGTGGAAATCACGCTGGTGGACGAGCTCTCATCCATAAGACAACCAGGCAAGGTTTTTTCTGGCCGTCACTTCAGAAGGATGCGATCGCCTATGCCAGGTCGTGTCATAGATGCCTGATAATGGGACCAAGTATTAAAATCTCCCCCGAGCAGCTCACCTCAATGTACAGCCCATGGCCGTTCGCTCAATGGGGCATCGACCTTATAGGTCCGCTACCGACGGCTCCAGGAGGTTGTAAGTTCGCCATCGTCGGGGTCGACTATTTCACAAAATGGGCAGAGGCCGAACCGCTAAACAAGATCGGCCAGGAGCAAGTGATCAAGTTTATCTGGAGAAACATCATATGCCGGTTCGGTCTACCCTGTGCCATCATCTCCGACAATGGAAAGTTCGACGGCTTAGAAGTCATGCAATTCGTGATAAGTGGGGATCGGAAGGTTGTTCTCGGCTCCTATCACCCTCGCATTTAACGGGTGTAGAGGCAGTGAACAAGATCCTCAAACACACAATTAAAGCACGACTCGAATCCAGGCTAGGACGATGGGCGAGCGAGCTCCCAGACGTTTTGTGGTCTTACCGAACAACGACCCGCAATTCAACGGGCGAAACCCCATTCGCCCTCGCCTTCGGAACAGAAGCGGTGATTCCCTCGGTGATCGCCGTCCTCAGCCATCGAACCGAGCAAGAGATGACGATCGATAATGATATGGCCCGGCGGATCGACCTCGACATGCTCGAAGAACGTCGACTGACCTCGGAGATGAAGAACACTATCCACAAAAGGAGATCCGAAAAGTTCTTCAATTCATAGGTCAGGGAAAGGCGGTTTCAAGTGGGCGATCTCGTCCTCAAAAAGATCCAAACCCACACAGGTGTCTTTGGACCAAGTTGGGAAGGCCCCTTCAGAATATCGAAATGGCTAACTAAGGGAGCCTACGAGCTGGAACACCCCGACGGTACTCCGGACCGGTATCCCTGGAACGCTGTACATCTGAAGAAATACTATCAATGATAACTTTGTATTCATTTTCAACTACCAAATGTACACGGAACATAATGAAATATTTTTGTTCTCTATCCCATCTATTCGGGCGATCGCCCCACAAGCATATTACATACCGTCGAGGATCGTCGTTCAAGAATGACAATCCGAGGTAGAAAACAATACAGCCATGGCACTGGAGGTCGATGGAACCAACAGCTTCGCCCATGCAAGGTTCCTTCGACCTTAGATCGCCCGCCTTTCGTTTGGATACGAGGCCGGCGTAGCCGAAGGACCCTCCAAAACTAGTCAGTGGACACGATCGCCCCTCAATGGTCCATCATCTAACTTGGTGAACCCGGACAATGCGACGTGCCACCACCCCCGTCTCAACGTACACCGTCGAGGGTCGCCATCTTCATGGAGAGCCGAGGTGGAAGCAGAGCTGACAAGCCGCGGGCGTGGAGTCGAATAAACCGACGACGCCCCGCGCAAGGTTTCCTCCAGACCAAGATCGCCCACCTTTCGTTTTAACACAAGGCAGGCGTAGTCTATCGGAGGACCCTCACAAAAAGTGAGTCGCGGGATACACAACATCCCTCGCACACAAAGACTCGATAAGGGAGGCCGATCCATCGAACACCCCAACCATACATAATTCGTCAGAACCGACGAAGCTGAAGATAGCCCGCCGGACGACCTAGTTTTTGTTTCCTTACTTACAATAAGTAAACAAAAACAAGGGGGCAGAGATGGGTCGAGCTAATCCCAAACACGATCGAACAAAAGGAACCACACACGATCGGCCTCACTCAAACACATCCGCTCAAATACGCGCAGGACGATCGAAGTCGTCCAACAAAAAACTACAAGTAAGAATTCCGATTCAAAACATATCGATACGTTCAACACTCAGACAATCGATCGGATGAACAAAACGTCGAAAGCAATCATACACATACTTGTAAAAGTTGCACGCAAACATTCAAAGGCGATCGTATGAAAAGAAGAACATTTTATTCACAACGCAAGTTTAGTACATCACGAGGCCCGAAGGCATTTCAAAAGGAAAACGAAAAGTACATAGTGCTGGAGAAAAACAAAAATGCCTCTAAGGCTCCGCCTGCTGGTCTTCGCCCTCGGTTTGCGGATCGGCTTCGGCCTTGGGATGAATGAGTTTACCCGGGTACCAACTCAAGTCGATCCCGAAGTCGTCCAAGTCAAGGATCGGCAGGGAGAACTCTGGGTGCAAAGGATGCGCAAGGGCGTAAGATTTGAAGCTCTCCATCAAGGGACCGATCTCGATCCCTGCCTCTTTTGCGGCTCGGACAGCGTCAGCATATGCCAAGTAATAGGCAAACTCGCCGGCGAGCGCCACACTTTGGTAGGGATCGGTCTCGATCGCCTTCAGTTGGCCCTTCAACTCCGCGGCCACTTTCTCAGCCTCCGCCAGCTCGGCAACCTTGGCGGCATTCTCGCCCTGGGATTTCTCCAGCTCTTTCCTTGCCGCGTCCAGCTCACCGCTAAGCCGGTCAACCATCGCCTTTAGTCCGGTCGCCTCCTCCTGCGACGCGGCGAGCTTCAGCGAGCTTCGCTCCTCGTCACGGACCGATCGGCGGCCTCCTTGGAGCGGCTCAGCTCTGCATCAATCGATCCACATCCCGCTTGGCCCTTTTGGCCGTCTCCTCATACTCCTTCTCCATAGCCCGATCCGGTTGGCATCCTCGATATTTCGCTCCGGCGGCCTCGAGGTCGCGATGGAGATGAGCAGTGGATGGTCGCCCCTCAAAATCCCTTGCAGCTTGGACGGCCATCGTCGCCGTCTGAAGAGCCAGGGCAACGGTCGCCTGCATGGCGTCTCCAGATCGCCGACGAGCGATCGCATCGAGGTCGGTCGTCCAAGCCTTGGGCAAAGAGGCGGTGGCCTGGCGAACGTAAGCAGGGATATCAAGAGGTTGTTGCGGAGCCTTGCTCGACAGAAAGTCCAGCACCATGGGAGAAACGCCCGGATCGGCGAGACGAACCCTGCAGCGCAAACCAAGGAAACCAAAAAGTTAGCCTAAGACTTACTCAGAGCGCCTACCTCGGAAAGTTCAAAACATTCTCACCTGTTGACCAGCTCTGGGTCACGGCCGAAAAAGGGCTTTCCCCGAGGAGTCTCGGCGTCAGCGATCGCCGTCCTTTTCAAGTAGCCAGAAGGCGACCTGGAGCTGGACGCCGACGGCCTGGGGCCAGCCCCCTCCGCCATCGGAACAGAAGAAACGGGGGGAGCGGCGATCGGCGGCTCCAGTATAGCTAAGTCCGCCTCAGCCGACGGAAGGGACGCCTCCGGCCTCCGCCTCTTGCGGTTGCGCTGGAGTTGATCCTCACCTTGAGTTTCCGGTTCGGCGACCGGCACCGCAACGGGCTTCACCACAGGGGCAGGGCGAGACGACGTCGCGGCAACGCGACCCGTTTTCTTTCCCATATGAAGGCGACCGAGAAAACCGGGGTTAGACATGGCGATCTGGTGAGGTAGCTCGGTGATCCGGGGAAAATAAGTCTCTGCCAAAAAAGAAACTAAAACAAGTTAGACACTTACGTAAACGTGGCGACCTCTTGGAGACGATCGCCTCGCAGAAAAGAGCGGATAGAAAGTCATACCAGGTGCCTTAAGGTGGCGAGGGAAGCGAAACAGTCGAGCTCCCAACCGATGAGATTCGTGGCTGACTGATCGAACGTCTTTATAGGAAATCGGCAATGCGCGAATCCGCTCCCAGACGATCGAGAAATCAAAGGGGAGATCGTCGACCGATGGAACAAGGGATCCTGCAAAAAGGGAAACAAAATTAGATCAGTCCAAGGAGTATCCAAACGAAGGGAGAAAGGAAACCCTTACTTGGATTCCTCTCCCGAAAATTGGTAGGGATATCCAACTCCTCCTCCGGCGGTTCGCTCGATGCCGACCTCCGTGCACCACCAACCCAAGACCACTTTTCGTGTCGCCTCGGGTCTTGCTCGGCACCCGATAACCACCCTACCCCGGCGACCTTGGATATGGTACCGTGATCGACCCTTTTCGCACGGTCGGCTTAAAAGATAAGTCATCTCTCCCGCAAGGGCGAAACAACCTGTGACCGCCAAATAACGCCGGGCAGGTCGATAATGCAGCCTGTGCGCGTCGGCCACCGAGAGGCGCCAAATTCCAGGCGATCAGCAGATACGAAACGGCGAACGGCAAGGGAAACCGCAGACCGGCAGCCAGGGTCATTTCTTTGATGGCGACCATACCCTCGGGAGGCTGGTCGGCACGTTCGTTCTCGGCGGGCACGTGCAATGACACATCAGAGGGAATATGATATTTGGCCCTCCAGCGGGTCATGTCCTTCCAGGTCGCCGAACTCCGAATCTGACCAAGGGACCATTGAGACGGTTCAGCAGCCCGAAACTCCGTCCGCTTCACATGTACATAGGGATAAGCGGCGGAGTAAGCTTCGAAATCAAACTCCGGACAGGGCCCGACAATCCCCTCCATAAGTCTAGCAAAAGCCCTATAAACCGGGCCAGACGCTGTCCTTTCCCAAGACAAACGTATCGATTCGTCTTCCTCCTCCTGCGTCGCATCTCTCTCCTCCGGCGCCGCTGATCCAGCCACTACGGCATCATTGAATATCTCCTCAATCTCTGCGGGTGTAATCCCCGCACGAATAGCCTCTGCGGCCGTTTCCACGGGATTCCCACAGAATTTCCTCCCGGTCCGGCGAAGCCGCGGCGTAGTGCTTCCGACCTCGAAGGCCTTAGATCCTCCCGACATATTCTCAAAAAGTTAAGGGAGAGGGAAAATTGGGTTTCTTACCTAAAGAAAGGAAGACGGTCGGCACAACAAGCTACGGAAATTTTTGCAGAGCTTCACGGGAAGACAAGGACGCGTAAAGATGAAAATGGAGTAGCCCTAGCCCCTTTTATAGATGGAGGCCGGGGTCTCTGGGCAAATAGGCGAAAGTCGAGGGCTGGGATGCAACCGACACCAGACGCAATAAATGCGGCCCTCGAGTCCCAGCGTGCAGCGTCTTTTCGAGGGCACGCCAATCGACAAAGTCGGCGAACCGTCGGACTCCCTCAATAGAAACGCGACGCGTGTCCTTGCATGGTTTCGCGAGCCCACGTCTCTTTTCCGCCGCTCCGGTATAAAGGAGATCGTCAATTTGAAATCGGATCGACCGGTGGTCTAAAACATTAGCGATCGCCAAAGTGCCACCTCACCCCGTGTTTTCAACATCGAGCCGAGTGGGGGCAATTGTTGTGCGGCATTTAAACACGCCTCGAAGACGATCGTCATAGCAATGGAGGTCTACCATGAGAGATGTGCTCGGGTAAACACCACGAACTCGGCACCCAGCGATCACCTTGTTGGTAGCGATCGTCTTTTGTTGATTAGCGATCGTCTCGTGCCGTGTTTTACTCCAACATCCGTCAAAAGTCATCAAAGCCCAAATCTCGGGCAGGACCCGCATGCAGATCTCAAAGTCTTGTGAGACAAGATCGGTGTCCACACTGTCACCTACTTCACCTACCAACAGGCCGCGAGACTGCGAAGCAGTCTTGACAGACAAGACACATGCTCACGATGTCACCAACTTCACCTACCAACAGTACCGCCGAAAAGGTGGGTGACAGCGGCTCAGGGCGCATGCGAGTTCCCCGTCAGACCGTACAACCGGCTGTCAGTAACAACTGCGGACTTTGAGGGAAAAGCCCCACGCGACGAGACGATCGGCCGTCTTATTATAGTATAAATAACGACGATCGCCTGCGATCGTCGGGCCCTCGTGAACTTGGTCGCTATAAATAGAAGGTCCAAGGATTGCGAAAATACCACAACAAACAAGAGAGAAAAGAGAAAGACATTCTCACACATAGAACATCCATAGCAAGAATTCACAGAACTCCATATCTGATTCTTCTGGCATTCTATACGCTCCACAGCTTAGAAAACTAGAATCCTTTACACTCTTTGTGATAGATTCTAACATTAATATTTGTACTCAACCGTATACTTATTAATAAAATCTCGTGAGAGCATTCAAGCCCGGGATTAACAACCCCGGCAAATCTTGTGTCATTTAATTTCTCACGGACGTGCTCCCGCACTTGTTGGTTACCCGATCATTCCAGCAACATTATCTTCGGATAATATTTTGGGTAACAACACGTATCTTGAGGTATGTTCTGTATTTTCTTATTAGTACTTGTCTTTTGATTAGAAATTTATTATCGTGTTGGGATCTGATGATGTTATCTGATGGACTGGATTGGTCAGAGTTGGTATATTCCGTATCGTTGAGTTATGATGATGTATTGAGAATAGTGAGTATTGTTGGAATATAATGTAGATGTTTGTGTATGAGATCATTGTGTATCAAGATTTTGGGATTTGTAATATGGTAAGGATTATGATAATGAGAATTATCACGGTTTGGCAAAGTAATGACAGTAAGATCACATTGGTAGTATTCTTACTTAATGTTTCTATTGGTATGTAATTATTGACGTAATGTGATCATTATCATTGTTGAGTATTATGGCTGACTCCGTCGTGGGCTTTATTTTAGGTTCTTGGGATATCGAGCTTGTAGTGGTCGTGAAGAGATGAGCCTCCCCGAGGATACTAATAGTATTTTAGTTATTTGTTATATCCGTTGCGAGTTTGTTTTAAAATGGGTTGCTAGTATATTACGAACTTGGATTTATTTTGGAAAGTCGTTTTCTAAACTATTTTGTTGATACGTGCAAGCGGTGGCTTAATGTATACTTTTGAAACTGTTGAGTTTTGGCATTTGGCCTTATACTTTCAAATGAGGTTTCTCGACGGTACTGATAAATGGATTTTATGAAGTCTTTGAATAATTTAAAAGATATTACCATCATCGCCGCTTAGTTGTATTTGAAATGTTTGTAAAAATGTCTTTCCGCCTTGTGGGTTCTGTTTCGGGACCCACAGCGCTGTAATATTCCTGGATGGCTCTGGGGGTGTTACAGAATATGGTATCAGAGCTTAGGTTGTGGAAACTTAGGTTGTCGGGTTGAGTCGAGTTGTGTTTTTGTGATGTCATTCGAGTTGTCAGTTGACAAGTGTTAGAGTTTTGGGTTTTTATTGATCACCCGTGCTTGTGTGTTATGTGGTTTACCAGTGTGGTACTGTGGTTGTTTTAAACTTTTCCAAATGGTATTAACGCGTTTCTTCAGAAAGAGATGTGTTGTGTTCTCGAGTTGAACTGATTTTTGCAATATGTATGTTTTGAAAATAATTGTATCGAGTATTTTCTTGAGTTGAGACATGTGCCAGTATCATGGGGAATCGTCGGCTTCACGATCTGTAAGTATTTGGATTTTTGGATTGCATTGAGGTTATTTTCAGTTATAAGTTGATATACTTTGAGATTTGGGAAAATATTATGCGTTACAGTATGAGGTAACAAAATATAATACTTGGGACATAATTGATGATCTTGAGAAACTATGATTATGGAGAATCAATATGTCGGTTAAACTTCGAAAACGGAGTCGTGTATTTGAGAGAAATGTTGTGGATTGTTGAAACAACATGTAGTCATGCTAGTTCATTTTGAGATATATGAAACTTTTTTTGAACATTTGAAAATGATACCTTTCAACAGGATATATTTTGAATAAACTATTTGGCTCGCTATCAGGAAAATGTATTTTCTTAAATTTATTTTGATAGACAATATTGTTGTCTTTAAAAACATGTTTTATCATGGCATAGTTGAGGTGTTGCAGAATGGAATAATGGTCGATAGAGCAAGTCATATGTCGGAAATGTGATTTTAAGAAAGTCTCTATAATAAGATTTTGGATTCTATCGTGTGGTTTTCTGACCGAATGTCAGTGGAATTGGTGACGAGCCGAATTGGTATACAGGAGTATGGATGTGGTCAATCATTTGCATAATTTCATTTTATTTAATCATGTGTATTCGAAAAGAATTATCATCGAGAACTTGACACAAGCGAGCCGGTTTAACTTTTCGAAAATTGATTTCGCGGTCTTACGAAAATTTATGTTTTGAGTTTTGAAAATCTTGAAAGAACTTTCGGAAATGGATTTTTATTGGCAAGATTATAAATTTTCAAAACTGTCTTTGAAAATATTATTGATATACATACGAATTTAGTGCATACTGCATCTCATGGAGAAAGTCCTGAGTAAGACTCATGAACTGGATAACACATCAATGGTACCATGAAAAGAGATTAGAACTTTAGTATGGTAGTTTGGTTATCTAGGGATGACCGGTTGGTCGATCAGATAAGAGAAATATGTCGCGTGTTGTAGATTCAGCACATAATATGATTTTAGAACTCCGGGTTTTGTGAAACCGGGGCATATATGCTATGTGGCTCTATTGGTATGGTAGCAGCGTGATTTCGCTATAGTGATTTTTTACTTTTGAGCCAACTGATTTTTCTTCGCAGGTGTTATTTTGAGTGCTTTCTTAGTAAGTGTAGATTTGGGAATGGTAACCACAGGATGGTTGTTTTGGATATTGATTGGTCATTCACACTCCATGTATGATTGCGTATGCTCAACGGTTTGTGACTGGTTGTTCGTACATCTGAGGGGTATGTTCAACAATCAGGTGTGTTTCTTTGATATCCACTGTATGTGATTTGTATAACGTTTTGAGAATTTTATTCTCTCGTGCATCTGTTTCTGTGGTTCTTTGTTGACCGTGTTGGAACTTACTGCGTGATGGTGTTCTTGGTTATTGTTGATCCTCTGTTGGTAGTATTGGAGTTTATCATGTTGATGATACTCTCGGTTGTGTTTTGACCTTTGGTTGATGGTATTGGAGTTTATCATGTCGATGATATTCACGGTTAATGTATTGGTTGATCAATGTTATTGATCGTATCAGCGTTCAGACTTTGTGTCGATGTTTCGTGATTTGTTGCCATTCGTTTATAATTGGCATAGCATTGATTATAATTGTAAAATCTGGAGATTTGGGATTGTACGTTATTTCCTGATTTTGGGAATTAATCATAACGTATATGGTTTACAATTGTTATTGGTATACTTGGATATCGAGGATACATTGTGGTAAAAGACGAGGATATGAGTTATTTATGGTCCGTGGTATTTTGGACCATCAAACATTGAGGATAATCGTCGGTGATGGTTTTGACATCGAGATTGCTCTCGAAGGACTCGGGGCAAATATTCTAATCATTTTTGTGATTTTGTGTCGATCATGTTGTGATACATTCGTGTATTGTTGTTGTCGTGCATTTGTGTATTGTTGTTAACATGCATTTGTGCATTGTTGTCGTTGTCCACCTCGTGTTGGTCCGACGGGATCATCTTGGGTATCTATGCTGTGTGCGCTGGATCGTTGGATGGGTTTTCCACCTCGTGTTGGTCCGACGGGATCATCGGATTACCCATGTGCTGTTGTTGTGCATATGTATATTGTAGGTTATCCACCTCGTGTTGATCTATCAGGATCATCTTGGGATCTATGTTGTGTGCGCAGGATCATCGGATTTCCATGAGTATAAGGGGAAGCATAAGTGGTATGGACGAAACAATGGTGGCCATAACAACCACAATGGGAACAACTAGGCTAACAGGAAGCAGTGGCAGGGAAATATACCTCATGGACAGCCTGAGGCTCAAGGAGGCAACAATCAGGGACGATAGAGGTGTAATATCCTGAATTTCTACTATGGTTGTTTAATGTTATTTTATCCGAGTAATATTGTACAATGTAGAATAAGTATGGATATAATAATTAAACGACTAGGACATCTGTATTGGTATAATTGTCGTACTTGGTCGACACTTGCATTTGAGGATATTGTGTATCGTATGAGAATATTATTGGAAGGAGTATATGTATCTAGTAGGTCATGAATATGTATTCGGTATGTCGAAACGTCAGGCAGGAACAGTCGTAAATGGCTAAGTATACAAGCCAGAACGTACGTTAGGCATAGGAGCTAACGTACATTAACATACAGGCATAACGTACGTTACGAAGAGTACATAACGAAGGTTATGAGAGGAATCTGACCTGATCTAGGATATGAGCGACGAGTGGGCCCGATGTCGGTAACTTTTGGCGCCCATGTGGACAGGAGAGTCAATGAAGAGGTTAACGTACGCTATGGATTGCTCATTACATATGTTAAATGGACATACTACTGTAGCAAGTCAACTATGTGTTATATATGCTATGTCATGAGTGTTACATACGTAACCAGTCGAATGAATTGAGACAGTACCCTATGGACTGTCATTACGTACGCTATCGAGGTCAGATAACGTACATAATGGTTGTTACATATGCTAGGAAGGTCACGTAGCGTACGTAATGCCTGAATTTTTATATATATCCGTCATTTCATCATTTTGAGACTTCATCTTCGTTTTTCGTCTTCCAACTTCCCCAGACTGATATTTGGCGTCTCTAAGTTGATTATGAGCTTGGGAACACATAATTGGAACTTTGTTCATAGGGTTGATGAGTTTTCTTGGAAGGAGTTCGATTGTTCTTCATCATAGTTCATCAATACAAGGTAATGTTCGTATCCCTCTTATTGTAACTCGGTGTTTTTGGAAGGATGTTTACTTACTAGGAAGCATGTTGGTTTACCCCTCCACTTACTTTCGAATTTTGATGTTGTTACTGATGATTAATTCGTATGATGATGGCTAAGGTGGTATTATTGTGATTCTTGATGTTATGTGAAGTGTATGTTGAAGAATATGATGATATATGCCTTGCATTATGAGTTAGATGATGGTTTAGATGTTAGAACACATCGGATTATGTCGTTTTGTTGATTATGAACGTGATTTCGGATTAATTCATGTTCCTGAAGAACTCTTGAGTTATATATGTCATGATCTTATGAATAAGGGATGGAATTTGGAAAGATTACGGTTAATCTTGGAATATGATTATTCATGATAATAACCGCTAATTTGCTTTCTATGAATTTACGAATATGAACAAGAAGGAACCTTGTTAATTCGTATTTACAGTTGAAGTTGGATTCGAGCATGTTAAGACACTTAGTTGAATTAATTATTGATATGATTATTGGATTGTCGAATCATATTATGGTTATGGATTTGTGATTGATTGATTTGGGTTGTTCGGATTTACGTTTAATCGGGATATTGTGGAACCGTTGGGTTTGTTGATCAGTTATATGGATTGTTAATTATGATTATCGAGTTGCGGTTTGTATTGTGGATATGAGTTCGTAATTGTTGAGTTGGATTATTTAGTTTTGTATATGATCGAGGAATCGTTGAACCATTGAGTTTGATTGGTTGGCTATGTCGGTTATTGATTGTTATCGGATTGTTCTTAATTGATTACTTCAAATAGGTTGTGATAATTGATCGTTGATTAGAATAACAGTGCGGTCGAGTTCGAGGATGTTCGGGAATTGCTTTGGCTGGGACTGAGGAGCTTGTAGACGAAGGCAAGGAATTGGTAGCAGCTTCACTATCATCGTATCGGTATCGAGGCAAGTTATTTCTTGTTCAGCTTATAATATTTAACGAATGGTTTCAGTTTCATTCGTTTATAATTCGTATAGCATTGATTATAATTGTGAAATCTGGAGATTTGGGATTATACGTTATTTCTTGATTTTGGGAATTAATCATAAAGTATATTATTTACAATTGTTATTGGTATACTTGGATATCGAGAATACATTATGGTAAAAGACAAGGATATGAGTTATTGATGGTCCGTGGTATTTTGGATCATCGAACATTGAGGATAATCGTCGGTGATAGTTTTGACTCCGAGATTGCTCTCGAAGGACTCGAGGCAAATATTCTAATCATTTTTGTCATTTTGTATCGATCATGTTGTGATACATTCGTGTATTGTTGTTGTCGTGCATTTGTGTATTGTTGTTAACATGTATTTGTGCATTGTTGTCGTTGTCCACCTCGTGTTGGTCCGATGGGATCATCTTGGGTATCTATGCTGTGTGCGCTGGATCATTGGATGGGTTTTCCACCTTGTGTTGGTCCGACGGGATCATCTTGGGATATATGATGTGTGCGCTCGATCATCGGATTACGCATGTGTTGTTGTTGTGCATATGTATATTATGGGTTATCCACCTCGTGTTGATCTATCAGGATCATCTTGGGATCTATGTTGTGTGCGCTGGATCATCATATTTCCATGAGTATACATTGTTGTTATTGATGTGAGTATATTGACGTTGTCATGTGAGTATGCATTGTAGGTCTTGTGTTAGCAACATGTCCATATGTTGTATTGATCTGCTCTTGGATTAGACTGATGTGATACGTTGTGGCATTGCATATCTTGAGGTATGTTCCGTATTTTCTTATTGGTAATTATCTTTTGATTGGCAATCGAGTATCGTGTTGAGTGTTGGAATATTTATTCCACATATTAATAAATAGTGTTTTGATGATTAATTTGCTAAACAAAGAAAAACAACATCGAGGCGAAGCAAAACATCGAAGCAGACGAAGACGCAAAAAGCTGAACAAAATACATGCTTAGCGCACGCAAGAGCTGAAGGTTAGCGCACGCTAACGGGAGTTATCTGCAGATCAGACGAGTTCGAAGTTACCTGAAGTGAAGTCATCTGATGAAGATAGCGCACGCTACACATGTTTACTAACGCACGCTATCGAGCCCATATTACCGTTGTGAAGAGATTCAAACACAGAATGACGTATGCAGTGAAGTCAGCCTACAGCACGCAACAGATGATATTTACGCACGTTAAATATCAGTTTGAATCAAGTCAATCAATCCGTTGGGAATATTCTGATGCAAAGTCAAAAAGTATAAATGGATATATGACACATGCAATGACGCAATATTAGCGCACGCTACAAGGAAGTATTAGCACACGCTAACAGTCAGAGACAGTAGCCACTGGAAGACGTTAATGTACGTAAACATGCAGTACATAACATACGCTAAGGCAAAAATGCGCGATAGTGCACGTTATGAGGAAAAGCTAGCGCACGCTAGCAAGTCAAATGGCAGCAACGGCTAGTTTGATGAAAAAGGCTATAAATACCACATCCTTGGTATTAATCCAATACAACAACATTGAGCAATTCATATACACTTGAGATATCATTGTAAACATTATAGTTGTTGTTCTTGAGCTTAAATTGAGAGTGATTGAGTGTTATACACTCAATCATACACGAGAGGAAAAAGAAAAGATACGATTGCATTCGGTGTTATTAGGATCAAGGATCCGGCATTGTTAGAATCGCAATCGCTATCTTAGTGAGGTTTATCTAGTACCGATAGAAAGCTAGAGTGGTTGATTCCTTGTCCAATAGAAAAGGAAAATGGTTTAACTTGGACCGACAAAAAGATAAGTAAGAGAATGCTTTTACTCGAACCGATAGAAGACGAGCTTGTAACGGTAATCTCTCGACCGATAGAAGAGAGGTGCAGAGGTTTTGATCTTCATCCTATAGAAAAAGATACATAGAGAGAGGACGTAGGCATGTTTGGCCGAACCTCTATAAATCCTTGTGTGATTTATTTTACGCTTCCGCACAAATGGTACAAATAACGATATTGCTCCAACAATTGGTATCGGATCGGTACCTCCAATAAGCGGCTTAACCTCTAAGGAGTCAATCCAAAAGGCGTTTCAATATACTCCCGTCGAAGGCCTTGCTCTCAATCGACCATCATTTTTTGATGGCTCGAACTTTATGACGTGAAAGAAAAAGATGTCAATATTCATCTGAGCATATGACATCGAGCTTTGGAAGGTGATTTTACTTGGTCCAAAAATTCCGACAAATTCCTAAGGTTCGCTTAAAACTTTCAAAGAATTTGACGATTCCGATTGGAAGAATGGTCATTATAATTGTAAGGCAACTCAACTCTTATATTTTGCCTTAAATCCGGAAGAACACAACCGGATATCATCGTGTGGTAGTGCCAAAGAAATTTAGAAAATGCTTGAGGTAACACACAAAGGAACGTCTCAAGTCAAGGAGACGAAAATAAACATGCTCCTTCCCGAATACAAACTATTTCAAATGAAGGACGATGAATCCATCACTATAATGCTCGACAGATTCTCGGTCATCACAAATGGATAAGCATGTTTCGGGAAACCACTTTCAAGTAGTGAGAAAGTAAAGAAAATTCTCCGATCACTACCTCGAAAATGGGACGGTACGGTGATGGCCATAATGGAAACAAAATATGTAAATACTCTTGATTTTAGTGCTCTTGTTGGTTCTCTTATCAACTACGAGATAGTTCTAAAATCTCGGAATGCCAAACCAAAACCGAAGGAAAGATCGATAGCCATGAAGGCTAAGATGTCAAGATCTAAGGAAGAAATCCCGATGGACGAAAGCAACGAAGAATCGGCATACTATGTCAAAAATATTATAAGTTCCAACACTTATTAAACCGAGGAAAGAAGGACATCCAAGCGGGCGAATCTAAGAAATTCGACAACACCTATCGATTATGTGGTAAACCTCGCCACTTTGCTGTTAGGAATATTTATTAGATTTTGATGATGTCATCTTCATATACAAATGTATGTTATATACTTGGCAAAATGTAAGGAAGAACCAAATGAGTATCTTTCATAGACCAAAATGTGTTAAGTTATATACTTGGCAAAATGTAAGGAAGAACCAAATGAGTATTTTCCATAGGCCAAAATGTGTCAATTTATATACTTGGCAAAATGTAAAGAAGAACCAAATGAGTATCTTCTATAGACCATACAAGTTAGGCTTTAAAAATCGGCTAAGAACAGATAAGTATCTATTAGCCGAGTCTTGGTGAACTCAACTGAGCAGATAAGGTTGACCACATCCGAGTCATATCAGGCAATCCTTATCAGATAAGTTATGGTCAACAATTTTAATCACTGAAGTTGGACCAGACTGCAGTCAAGAAGGAAAGGTCAAGTCATCTGTAGTCTGACCATCAGATCAGTCAATTTCAATCAGGTCACAAGAATACACACAAGTCGGCTCATCAGAGAAGTCAACACCAGAGAAGATTAATTGCACATCAGACTAGTTGACCACAGAGATCAGTTAAGTGATCAGCCAAGTACCCCAGTCCACGTCAGCATGCATTGAATAGTTAATATTTACGGAAAGTCACATGCGGGCGATTAAAGACAGACTTGAGAGATTCCTGGAAAGAATATGAATTAAGTAATTCATCCAGACCCACCACTGGAGACTTTAAGCATATTAAAATCAAAAGATTCAGCGCATTCACATTGAAGTCTTCACAACGGTCGGAAACTCGATTAAAATATGGCAATCCACCCTTGCAACATTCAAGAAGAAAAAACAAAGAAGTCTATCTCTCCAACGGACGGATTTGTTACAGATTTGGAACGGCTATGAAGAAATGCTCAAGGATCAACATCTATATATTTCCGAAGATTTGAAGTTGAGCAATACGATGCGAACAACACTTACAAGCAATCAAAGCAAAAAAAGCAATAAAAGCAAACTTTAGCATTGTAAAAGAGCAATACTCTAAGTTCATACTTGAAGAAAGCTCTTAGTTGGATAAGACAATCACTCGTGTCTTTAAAACCTGAGTTTGGGGTACTTCACTGGTTGAAGTTCCAGAGACTGTAAAGGCATCCAAGTATCATAGATCAAGAGGTGCAAGGCTGTCAAAGGGAGTTGCAACGGCAAGGAATTCCACTGGTTGGAAGCTGTTGTAATTAGTTCAATCACTATAATATTTATTACTGGTTGAGAATTATAGTGAATTCATCTCCAAATAGTTTGGAGAAAAGTAGATTAGTAGAGGATTACCCCACCTCTGAGACCACTATAATTGCCTGCGTGTTTTACTGCTTTCATCATCATACTTAACTGCTGCATTCATATTTAAGTGTTCCATTGATTATTTCTGTATTCGTCATCAGTTGACTTCCGCACTTACATTAACTACAGATGACTCTAAGTCATCTGTACCATCAGCTGAGAAACTCGTCCTCTATGGAAAAGAGTTTCAATAAGTTTATTCACCCCCCCCCCCTCTAGGCTTATTCCTGGACGACTTGTGACCTACAAGTGGTATCGGAGAGGTTGGTTCAATATTTCAAGAACCAGATCCATATATAGAGGATATATACTTTAACTTCTCATTTTAGAAATGGAACACATGCATTCTAGATTACCTGTCATTTCAGTTGACGAGTATGATCTTTGGAAGATGAGGATCCAGGCACACTTATCTTCTATCCATGATGACATGTGGTGCATTATCAAAGATGGTCCTTTCATATTTGAGAAGGACAACACTCATGAGGAGATTGCAGCCGGGAAGCCAGAAAAGATTCCAAATAAGAGGATGGAGCTGACCATAGAAGAAAGAAAGCTGGCCAACCTTGACAATCGGTCCAGAGACGTGCTATAACAAACTCTTGACAAATCAACAATGGTCAAGATCAAGAATTGCAAGAATGCAAAAGAAATCTGGGACACATTAGCCTTAATGTGTGAGGGAACGGAGCTGATAAAAGAGAACAAGTTGTCAATCGCTACCCAAAAGTTTGACAACTTTAAAATGAAGAATGGAGAGTTTATCGACCAACTAGACACAAGATTCACAGAGATTATTAATGAAATCAACTCTCTGGGAAAAACATATGGCAACAGGGAAATGGCATTGAAGGTTCTAAGATCTCTCAACCCAGAATGGAATATGAAGGCAGTGTCCATGAGAGAATCCAATGATCTTAACAAAATAAAGATCCAAGAGATGTTCTCTAATCTAAAGGCTTATGAGTTTGAGCTTCCAAGTTCATCATCAGCCGAGCCTGCAAAGAAGGGAATAGCGTTTGCAGCTGAATCCCCCGCCAAGAACTTATCTGATGTCAAACCTCCAAATCCACTTGATTTTGAGGAACAAATGGCGTTCATAATGCAAGGGTTCAGCAACTTTAGAAATAATTACTCCAAGTACAAGAAGAATTATAAAGAGAACCCCAGGAGAAATAAAAAGGGCGGAAGCTGGAAGGTGGAGTGTTGTAATTGCCACAAGACAGGACACATTCAAATCGACTATCCTGATCTCAAGAAGGACGAGAGAAAGAAGGAGGTGAGTAGAAGAGAAGACCGAAGGAAGGCCCTCATTGGAGAAGACCAAGAGCGAGTAGAATCAAGCAGCGAATTCTTCTCTGATGAAGATGAAGAATATGATTGTCTGATGGCCAACCTAGCTGATGAAGAGGTAACATCTAAACCCTCAGTTTCAAATAATAATAGCTCAGACATGTCACAAGACATGGACTTACACGAGTCTGTAAATCGGCTTCTCAAAGATTTTGAGAGATTAAAATCTGCACACCAAACTGTATCAGCCGAGAGAACCCAGCTGCAAGATGAGAATGGGCAGCTAAAAAATGATTTTGAAAAACTCAGCCTAGAACTGAATAAAACCAAAGGTGATCTTGAAAAACAGGTTGTGGTCAACTCTACAAACCAGGCTGATAATACCACAGCTGAGATAAAACGATTAACTGTTTTGAATAGTGAAAAATCAGCTACACTTGCTCATGTCAAATCTGAGTTTACTAAAATGACTCAGTTAACTAAAACTCAGGCGAAGGAAATAACCTCCCTGAAGGAATCTCTAACCCTGGATGACTTGTGTACAAATAAAAGGCCATTATATTCCAGATCAGGCCTTGTATATGACCCCCAAACTTCCTCTAGCTCTAAAACCACTTTAATCAAGGGAGAAACCTCGTCTGTTGAGCCAATATACAAACTTGTATTTCAAAATAGGCAACAGCCAAGTCACATGTCTAGGCTACAGCCAAGATACACCAGGCAGCCACCTATACATGACACTAGGAAATGGCCAAGGCAGAAGCAGCAGCCCAGACAACATGCCCATTATTATCAAAGACTTCCCAGAAACAGATTTCAAAATGGGAGGGACAAGTGGAAACGTCAAGGTTATCCTAATTTTCAAAATGAACAGATGTGGAGACCCCAAAGATTTCATAAATGGTCTCATCCTGGATTTAGAAATGACACACATCAATTTTATGAGGCACACCCGGTACACAATCCTAACAGAGGATATAGGCCCAGACCTTACACACCTTATAGGGGAAATCAATATAATTCTCATAATCCAAGGAGAAACCAATTCTCCAGGAAACCATCTAACCCCCAAGGACCCACACAGATTTGGGTACCTAAATCTCTGCTTGTCTGATTGTAGAAAAAATGGAAGGACTACTACCACATCTCCACAAATTCAAACCTTGTAGGTGAAGAATGGTTTGTAGATTCCGGATGCTCAAGGCACATGACCGAGAACAAGAAGGTGCTAACAAATTATACCAAAGAAAGAGGTCCATATGTAACCTTTGGAGATAGCTCTAGAAGTCAGACTAAAGGTTTTGGAGAGCTAAACAGAGGAAACATCACCATATCTAAAGTTCATTATGTCAAGGGACTCAAGTATAATCTTTTGATCATAAGTTAGTTTTGTGATGAGAAGAACCTAGTAGTCTTCACCATTTGTAAATGTACGGTAATAGATATCATATCTAGAGAAGTGACGCTACAAGGATTCAGAAGAAGGGATGTCTATATGATAGATTGGAACACAAGAACTCCTAATACCTATTTTCTATCTAAGACAATAGATGAGAATGGGTGGTTGTGGCATAAGACACTATGTCACCTAAATTTCAGGGCTATCAACAAGATTAGTTCTCAGAAGCTAGTCAGCAGACTTCCAGAATAAGTATTCATGAAGGAAGCTCTTTGTGATGCATGTCATAAAGGGAAGCAGACCAGAGCATCATTCAAACCAGTTCAACCTACCACTCTTACAACAAGGATTTTAGATCTACTTCACATGGATCTATTTGGTCCCATCAAGCCAAGGACCTTAAGTGGAAGAAAGCACGCTCTAGTAGTAGTAGATGACTACTCAAGATACACATGTGTTGTTTTTCTCTATAAAAAGAGTGAAACACTAACCAAGTTACCAGAGCTGCTAAGTAGGATCCAGAATGAGAAATCTCTCCCAATCATCAAGATCATATCAGATAGGGGAGGAGAATTTCTCAACAAGGCTATAACTGATTACAGTGATCAGAATGGGATCAAGCATGATGTCTCTGCAGCCAGGACCCATCAGCAGAATGGTGTTGCTGAAAGAAGGAACAGAACCTTAAAGGAAGCTGCCAGGTCCATGATTGCAGAAGCAGACCTGCCCAAAAGGTTCTGGGCTGAAGCTGTCAACACAGCATGCCACACTCAGAACAGGAGTATGATAGTATGGAGACATGGCAAAACTCCCTATGAGGTTTGGAATAGCAGAACACCTACAGTTGCTTATTTCCATATTTTTGGGTGTAAGTGTTTCATCCACAACAATGGTAAAAACCCAAATAAATGCCTTTGATGCTAAAACTGATGATGGTCTCTTTATGGGATATTCTCAAAGAAGCAAGGCATATAGAGTTTTTAACAAAAGACCCTTAGTTGTGGAGGAAACACCTCATGTTGTATTTGATGAAACTACTGCTGAGTACAGGAAAAAGGTGGAGCTGATAGAGAATAATGTCAAATCTTCCACCCTAGAAGAAGTCATTGTCCATGACACACGAATGGTGGACTCACCTGCAGATCAGTCTGAAGACCCATTTGTAGCTGCTGAAGATCCAACTGCAGATCATATAGGATCACAAAACCTACCTGATCCAGTTGCTGCTGATGAAGACCTATCTGTAGCTGATAAAGACTCATCTGTAGATCAGACAGGAATCCCATCTATAGAACACAATATGGTAGCTGATCCAGTTGCAGACCAAGAAGGCCAGAACCAAGCTGATGCAGAGAGAGAAGAAACCCACCAAAGCAAATCTACAGGGGGAACAGACCCTGATGAAGAAGACATTCCTAAGTGGCTCAAAGATCATCCTATCCAACAGATCATTGTGAAACGAACTGATGGAGTCAAGACAAGATAGTCTACTCTACCCATAGGAATGGCAATGTTTTCATGCTTTATATCTCAAATTGAACCTAAGACAACAGAGCAAGCCCTGGAAGACTACTCTTGGATCAATGCTATGCAAGAAGAGCTTAATCAGATGGAAAGGAACAATATTTGGAAACTAACAGACAGACCAGATCATAAGAAGGTTATTTGCACCAAATGGGTGTACAAGAACAAATGTGATGAAGATGGAGCTGTTGTTAGGAATAAAGCCAGACTTGTTGCTAAAGGGTATGCACAATGCGAAGGGATAGATTTTGATGAAACCTATGCACCAGTTGCAAGACAACACTTGCACTTGCTATCGCTACCGATTAGAAGCCATCAGACTATTCCTTGCATATGCTGCATTCAAAGATTTCATAGTCTACCAGATGAATGTGAAGAGTGCCCTTCTCAATGGAATTCGAGAAGAAGAAGTCTATGTGGAGCAACCCCCTGGTTTTGCCAAAGGAGACAAAGTTTACAAACTTCTAAAGGCCCTATATAGACTCAAGCAGGCACCAAGAGGATGGTATGAAACATTATCCGTGTTTCTTGAGAAGAATGGTTTCAGCAAAGGCACGGTGGATAAAACCCTATTCAGAGTGGAGCATGAAGACCACATATTATTAGTTCAAATATATATGGATGATATAGTCGCAGAGTTCGCTCCTCTCACATTCATTAGAGATTATTAGAACCTTGTGGGTAATCTATCATGAGCGACCGGCATTACAAGCCACTCTCCATATTTGGCTCAACCAATCCAGAGCTATGTGAGAAGTTCTCAAATCTCATGCAAGGAGAGTTTGAGATGAGTATGATGGGAAAGCTTAATTTTTTCTAGGACTGCAAGTTAAGCAGATGGAAAATGGAATTTTCATCAATCAAGCCAAATACACCAGAGATCTAATCAAGAGATTTGGAATGGAATCGTCCAAGACAGCAAGAATTCCTATGAGCACAAGTAGACACCTTGAAGCAGATGAAGAAGGCATATCAGTGGACTCAACCCACTACAGAGGACTCATTGGATCACTTCTTTACCTGACTGCAAGCAGGCCAGACATTTCATATGCTGTAGGAGTATGTGCACGATTCCAGTCTAAACCTAAGCAGTCACACCTGGAAGAAGCTAAGAGGATCATCAAATATCTTAACACTACCATTAATGTCGGCTTATGGTATCCTAAAGATGACAACTTTAAGCTATCAGGATATTCAGATGCAGACTTCGCAGGATGTAAATTGATAGGAAAAGCACCAATAGAACGTGCCAATTCCTAGGAACCAGACTGATATCTTGGTTTAGCAAGAAGCAGATATTTAACTCTATCTCAACAACAGAGTCAGAATATCTAGCTGCAGGTAGCTGTTGTGCCCAGATCTTGTGGATCAGACAACAGCTAAGGAATTACAACATAATTGCAAATGAAGTCCCAATTTGGTGCGACAACAATAGTGCAACTGCAATCACCAACAATCCGGTATTACACTCAAGGACAAATCACATTGATGTTAAGCATCATTTCATAAGAGACCACGTGCTTAATAAGAGAGTCAGAGTTGAAAGAGTTAGCACAGAATATCAAATTGCTGACATTTTCACCAAACCTTTACCAGAAGAAAGGTTTTTGGAGTTGAGCAGGGAACTTGGATTACTAGATTGGGAATCTAGTACAGACGAGAAAGCTACCTGAAGACCAGATCAGATGAGCAAAGGAAGTTACCTGATCAAACTAGACGAAAAGACGAAGGATAGACTAAGCTGACCACAGGCATCAGAACCTACCTGAAGCAGACAAGGAGAGTTACCTGATGCAGAGCAGTCAAACAGTCAACGGTCAATCAGCTAAGTTTTCTAATTTTGACCGACCCCTGAATATTTTATTATTATTTATCTACACATAGCAATCTCACGTTTACATGATTCCACAATGACAAGCTAGCACGCTTACAAGTTCACATGACCCCACTAATTCAAATTTGAACTGACTCAAAAATTAATTTAATATTCCAAACGTCGCTTCAATTTCCTTTTTAATACGAAAAGCCGTTTCACTTTACCTTCTTCATGTCTACGAACCCTAATTTTCACAAAGCAAAAATCCTCTCGAATTTTCATACACTCAGAGAGTTCTTCTTGCGCAGAAATGGAAGCATACTTCAACGGAGTTAATCTGAAAGCGGTGAAGGACCAGATTATTTTCTCCCTGGTCATCGATTTCGATGGATTACTCGAGGCAAATCTGGATAACGACGTACGACATCTCATCAGATCAATGAAGGCGAATGGGATCTACCCATTTCTAGATATCAGCCCCAAATATATTTTCAAAGAGGTTGTTATCGCTTTTTACAGAGAAGCCAGAGTTCTCGAATCAGGCATAAGGAGCTCAATTTGTGGAGTCCAAGTGGATATCACTCCGGAATCGGTCGGAAAAGTTTTCGGGATGAAGTCTCATGGAATGGCTGTCGAAGCCCTGAAGCAGAACACAACCGACACGTGGCTGAAAATCAAGGCGGTTGACCAACCGGAAAAGTTGAAGCTAACCGCAAAGAGGAATCAGATTCGGAAAGAATATCGCTATGTGTTGTACATCACCAACAAGATAGTGATGGGTATGGCTGGGAGTTATGATCAACTGTCGTCAGCCAAATTTATGGTTCTGGGAACCCTTATCCTAGATCAACCAATTGATTGGTCTGACTATATCTTCAGACATTTAGTACGTGAGGTGAACAAAGTCCAGTGGCTGGACGATGAGAAAATATTCAAAAACAAGCTGGCGTTTGGAACGCAGCACAGTTGGATTTTGGAGCAGCTTGGTGTGGTGAAGGGAAACCGTGACCCCTTACACATCAACAAGAGGCTTGGTCACTTAGACTAAGAGACCCTGAGGAGGCTAGGAGGTGAGAGGAAAGAAGCTCAGTTGCTAAGGGAAATGTCTGTAGAGCGAAATCCCTACAGATACCCTTCGAGCTCAGGCGAGTCAGCCAAAGATAAAGCTGCAGTCAGGGAACAACCTGCAGCTAGGTCTGACTCAGACTCAGATGATACCCCTATCGCCATCCGTTTCAAGAGAAGGGGACCAACCCCTGGTGAGTCATCCGTGATTCACTCGTCACCAGAACCATCACACAAAAGACCCAGGCGATTGTTTGACGAGGAGGAGCAGCCAGATCATTTTTCTACCCCTAAACCCATTCATAGAGAGGATGAGCCTGCTCCCTCCATCCTGGAAACCCAACTTGTCCCTCTTCTCACTCCCCATTTCATTTCAGAAGAAGAAGAAGCAGGTTTGATTATTCACATTCCAGAAGCTAACTATTCTTTCAACCTGCTCGAGAATAATTTCTTAAACCTGTCTATAGAGCACTTTCAACTTGTAAAACCTCATGCTCAAAAACATTCTTTTATACATATTTTTGAGGAATGGAAAACCTTGAAATCATTTTCATTCTCTCAACTGTAAATTTTTGTTGAAAAGAGTAGCTGGGAGTATCCCCAGGCTACGGAGCAAGTACGCATGGAGTTTTGCAATGAGTCAGATCTTATTTTAATTCTCAAGGAGAATTGGTTCATGTTTAATTTTAAAACCAACATGGACCAATTCATCCATTCTATTATGCAAAGTATTTTTGATGGAACTATCAATGAAAATGGAGTAGTTGAAGAAAAGGAAATCATGATAGAAGAAATTGTGGAGGAAGAAGAAAAGGAAGCTGAAAAAGAAGATACCATTGTAATAGAAGAAGAAGAGGAGAGACAGGAGAAAGGAGAAAGAGAAAAGGAAGAAGAAAATATTTTAGTTGAAAAACAGTTTGAAGAAGAAGAAATCGAAAAAACAGAGGAGTTGGTGGATGAAGGTGAAGAAGAAGGAAAGGAAGCTGATCAGGATGAAGAAGAAGAAGAAAAAGATGATAATGATGAAGAAGAAAAGGATGATAAAAAGGATGATGACGATGAAGAGGAAGAAAAAGATGATGATGATATGAATGATGATGGAGATAAGGAGGCTGAGAAGGAGGAAGAAAAGAATATTGATGATAAGGAGGAAGAAGAAAAGGAAGAGGAGAAGGAAGATGAGAAGGAGGAATAAGAAAATAAAGAAGAAGGAGAAGCTGCAGAAGAAAAAGCAGACAATGCTGAAGCAGACAAGGCTGGGGCTCCTGCCCGTTACACCAGCCTAGATGCAGATCTAGTTGAAGAAGACAGATCGGGGACCCCAGATCCTACCCCATCTGATCAACCAAATGCAGACAGAAGTCTGCAGTCAGGTAGGTCGTCTACACACCTACCTGCAGGTGCAGAAGGCTCAGGTGAGCACTCTCCTCAGACATCACATATTTCACTTGTGATGACTGAGCTGATCCAAAGAATCGTCAAAGAAACTGTTGGAGAGCTGCTTACCACTAAAATATCACTTGACCTGTAGTACATCAACACAAAAATCGACACCCTACTGCAGATGAGTGCTCCTCAACCTCCTCCTCCCAACAATTCCAGAATGCCCCTTGGCATGTCTGACTGGATGCATCGAGTAGAATAGCAATTGACCATATTGGTTGATGCTGGCAAAAAGGGGAAAGGAGAGCATGGGGAAGTTAGAGAAGGTCAGGTTCAGGAGCTGAGAACAAAGAAGAGGCAAGATGTCCAATTAATTGAAGCTGGTGGGACATCAAGTTAAAGGAGGAAGGAAAAAGCTGACCCAGAGCAGACTGATGATCAGCCTGCAGCCAAGAGAAGGAGGACCAGACTTGGGGAAGAGCCTAGATTAGAATGGGAATGCAAAGAGTTGTGGTTTGTTGAGGATTTCCTACCTGTCGAAGCCGGTCCAATGTGGGGATCTGAAAAGAAGCAGTTCATTAAAAAATTTTATATTTGGGAGTTACTCCAGGAGAAAAATTGCTCCCCACAGCAGACTTTTAATGACTTTATGGAATCAACACATCCAACTCTCTGGGCCATCTTATCAAAACATGCAAAGGCATGGAATGCATACCCCATGGTTCCACCCTTCAGAGCTGAAGATCCTCCCACGCTGCAAAACAATGAATTGGATGAGCTAGCATTGCAAAGGGAGATAAGTAAGCTTTGTTAAAAGCATAAGTTCTCTTCCAAAGAAGATCAAGATTTTGCTGCCCTTGTTGTCAGGAGGAAATATGGTCTTGCACACATCAAGAAAAGACCAATCGGTGCAAAGCCTTATAGGCCTTTCAAGCAAATTGTCCGCAGAGGCAGGGGCATATAGGATTTGTTTGTAATTTTTTTATTTTTAATTAATTTTTTATATTTGTTTGTTCTTTCAAAGCTATGTACTTGTAAACAAATCAGAAAATTAATATAAACAGTCATTTGAATGACAACTCCTAGTTGTCTCAAAACAAGACTGATTTTAGTTTGTGTCTTGCACTTATATGCAGACCTGTTCTTCATTTGAATAAAGTTGCTTAAGTTTTGCCATCATCAAAATAGGGGGAATTTGTTAGGAATACTTATTAGATTTTGATGATGTCATCTTTATATTCAAATGTAAGTTATATACTTGGCAAAATATAAGGAAGAACCAAATGAGTATCTTCCATAGGCCAAAATGTGTTAAGTTATATACTTGGCAAAATGTAAGGAAGAACCAAATGAGTATCTTCCGTAGGCCAAAATGTGTTAAGTTAAATACTTGGCAAAATGTAAAGAAGAACCAAATGAGTATCTTCTATAGGCCATACAAGTTAGGCTTTAAAAATCGGCTAAGAACAGATAAGTATCTATCAACCGAGTCTTGGTCAACTCAACTGACCATATAAGGTTGACCAAAACCGAGTCATATCAGTCAATCCTTATCAGAGATGTTCTGGTCAACAATTTTAATCAGCGAAGTTGGATCAGACTGCAGTCAAGAAGGAAAGGTCAAGTCATCTGTAGTCTGACCATCAGATCAGTCAAGTTCAATCAGGTCAGAAGACTACAGACAAGTCGGCTCATCAGAGAAGTCAACATCAGAGAAGATTGACTGCACATCAGACTAGTTGACCACAGAGATCAGTTAAGTGATCAGCCAAGTACCCCAGTCCACGTCAGCATGCGTTGAATAGTCAATATTTACGGAAAGTCACATGCGGGCGATTAAATACAGACTGGAGAGATTCCCGGAAAGGATATGAATTAAGTAATTCATCCAGACCCACCACTAGAGACTTTAAGCATATTAAAATCAAAAGATTCGGCGCATTCACATGGAAGTATTCACAATGGTCGGAAATTGGATTAAAATATGGGAATCCAGCCTTACAATGTTCAAGAAGAAAAAACAAAGAAGTCTATCTCTCCAACGGACGAATTTGTTATAGATTTGCAACGGCCATGAAGAAATGCTCAAGGATCGACACCTATATATCCGAAGATTTGAAGTTGAGGAATACGATACGAACAACACTTACAAGCAATCAAAGCAAACAATGTAATAAAAACGAACTATAGCATCGTAAAAGTTCTTAGTTGGAGAACACAATCACTCGTGTCTTTAAACCTGAGTTCGGGGTACTTCACTGGTTGAAGTTCGAGAGACTATAAAGGCATCCAAGGATCATAGATCAAGAGGTGCAATGCAGTAAAAGGGAGTTGCAACGACAAGGAATTCCACTTGTTGGAAGCTATTGTAATTGGTTGAATCAGTGTAATATTTATCAATGGTTGAGAATTATAGTGAATTCATCTCCAACTGGTTTGGAGAAAAATGGATTAGTAGAGGATTACCCCACCTCTGAGACTACTATAACTGCCTACGTGTTTTACTGCTTTCATCATCATACTTATTTGCTGCATTCATACTTAACTGTTCCATTGATTATTTCTGTATTCGTCATCAGCTGACTTCCGCACTTACATTAACTACAGATGACTTTAAGTCATATGTACCATCAGTTGAGAAGTGTTAGGAATACTTGTTATATTTTGATGATGTCATTAATATAAATTCAAATATTTATTACTTGGCAAAAATGTAAGGAAGAACCAAATGAGTATCTTCCATAGGCCAAATAATGTTAAGTGTAAAACTTGGCAAAATGTAAAGAAGAACCAAATGAGTATCTTCTATAGGCCAAAAATAAGTTTGGCTGAAAATCGGCTAAGTACTAAATATCAGCTAAGTACATCAGAGAGGTACAGCCGAGTCAAGTCAGAGTAGTTCTGGTCAACAAAAATCATCAGGGATGTTTGACCAGACTGCAGTCCAGATACCTCAGACAAGTCATCTGATTAGACAAGTCCTAAACAGTGAACATCAGAGAGGTCCAGACTGCAGAGAAGTTAACTGCACATCAGCCTAGTCGAGATTAGCCAAGTACTCCAAGTCCACGTCAGCATGCGTTGAAAAGTCAAGTATTACGGAAAGTCACATCCAACGTGAAGAGACAAATTGGAGTGATTCCCGCAAAAGATAAGAATTAAATAAGCTATCCAGACCCACCTTGAAGACTTTAATCATTTTATATTCAAAAGATTCGGCGCATCACATGCAGAGTCTTCACAACGGTCAGAAGATAGATTAAAATATGGGAATCCAGCCTTGCAACGTTCAGAAAGAAAACAATGAAGTCTACCTCTCCAACGGACGGATTTGTTGAAAAGATTTGCAACGGCTGTGAAGGAAAAGCTCAGAGATCGTGACCTATATATATCCGAAGATTTGAAGCTGAGCAAACACACATACAACAATACACGGTGCGAACATCCTTTCAAGCGATCAAAGCTTTCAAGCAATCCAAAAGCGAAATACAGCATCGTGAAAAAGAGCGGTTCTAAAAAGTTCATACTTGAAGAAGCTCTTAGTTGGAGAAGACAAAAACTCTTGTCTATAATCCTGAGTTCGGGGTACTTCACTGGTTGAAGTTAGAGACTGTAAAGGCATCCAAGGATCGAGGATTAAGAGGTGCAAGGCAGTCAAGTGTGTTACAACGGCACGGATTTCCACTGGTTGTAAGCTGTTGTAGTTTGGATGAATCACTGTAATATTTATCACTGGCTGAGAATTATAGTGAATTCATCTCCAACTGGTTTGGAGAAAAGTGGATTAGTAGAGGATTACACCACCTCTGAGACCACTATAATTGTCTGCGTTCTTTACTGTCTTATAGCATCATATTTTAACTGCTGCATTCATCACTAAGTGTTTCATTAGTTGTTTTGTATTCGTCATCAGCTGACTTCCGCATGTATTAAGAACAAACGACTCCAAGTCATTTGTTTACCTATCAGCTGAAGAAACTTACTCTTTGAGAAAAAGAGTTTAAGAGTTTCAATAAGTCTATTCACCCCCCCTCTAGACTTATTCCTGGACGACTTGTGACCTACAAGTGGTATCAGGGAGGTTGGTTCATTTATTTCACGAACCAGATCTATATCAGAGATATATCTTTACTCTCATTTTATAATGGAACACATGCATTCTAGACTCCCTGTGTTTTCAGTTGACGAGTATGATCTTTGGAAGATAAGGATGCAGGCACACTTATCTTTAATCCATGATGACATGTGGTGCATCATAGAGGATGGTCCATTCATCTTCGAGAAGAACAACACTGTAGAGGAGATCGCAGCAGGGAAGCCAGAGAAGATCCCAAAGAAGAGGACAGAGCTGACTCCCAAAGAAAGAAAGCTGGCTAATCTTGACAAACGGGCTAGAGATGTGCTATATCAAACTCTTGACAAATCCACCATGGTCAAGATCAAGAATTTCAAGAATGCCAAAGAAATCTGGGACACAATAGCCCTAATGTGTGAAGGAACGGAGTTGATCAAGGAAAACAAGTTGTCCATTGCTATTCAAAAATTTGACAACTTCAAAATGAAGAATGGTGAATCCATAGACCAAGTTGACACAAGGTTTACTGAGATTATCAATGAGATCAACTCCCTCGACAAAACCTATGGCAACAGGGAAATGGCACTGAAGGTTCTAAGATCTCTCAATCTAGAATGGAATATGAAGGCAGTGGCCATGAGAGAGTCTAAGGATCTCAATAAGATAAAGATCCAAGAGCTGTTCTCTGATCTGAAGGCTTATGAGTTTGAGCTTCCAAGTTCATCCTCAACCGAGCCTGCAGAGAAGGGAATAGCCTTTGCAGCCGAGTCCCCCGCCAAGAGCGTATCTGATGTAAAGCCTCCAATTCCATTAGATTTTGAGGAAGAAATGGCGTTTATTATTGAAAGGTTCAGCAACTTCCGGAAAAACTACTCCAAATACAAGAAAAATTATAAGGAGAACCCTAGGAGAAATCAGAAAGCTGGAAGCTGGAAGGTGGAGTGCTACAATTGTCACAAGACAGGACACATCCAAATCGACTGTCCTAATCTCAAGAAGGACGAGAGCAAGAAGGAGGTGGGCAGAAAAGAAGATACAAGGAAGGCCCTCATCGGAGAAGACCAAGAGCATGTAGAATCAAACAGCGGATTCTGTTCTGATGATGATGAAGAGTATGACTGCCTGATGGCCAACTTAGCTGATGAAGAGGTAACTTTTAAACCCTCTGGTTCAAATAATAGTTCAGCCATGTCACAAGATATGGATCTGCACGAATCTGTAAATTAGCTATTTAAAGATTATGAAACACTCAAATCTGCACACCAAGCTGTATCAGCAGAGAAGACTCAGCTGCAAGATGAGAATAGGCAGCTGAAAAATGATTTTGAAAAACTCAGCCTAGAACTAAATAAGGTTGAGATAACTGCAGCTGACTTGAAAAACCAGGCTAATGTTAATACAACTGAGATAAACCGATTAACTATCATACTTAAAGAAAAATCAGCTGCACTTGCTCATGTCAAAGCTGAATTTACTAAGCTGACTTAGGCAAATAAGACTCAGGCGCAGGAAATAACCTCCCTGAAGGCATCTTCAACTCTGGAAGAATTGTGTACCAATAAAATGCCACTATATTCTAGATTAGGCCTTAGATATGATCCTCACACTCCCTCTTGTTCTAAAACTACTTTCGTCAAGGGAGAAACAGTTATCTCGACTGCTGAGCCTACATATAAACCAATATTTAAAAACAGCAATAGCCAAGTCACATGTCTAGGTTGCGGTCGGGTTACACAAGGCGGCCACCTAGACAAGCGACTAGGCAATGGCCGCAAAAGCAAAAATTTGCATAACATGCCCACTATTATCAACAACTCCTAAGCAGATTTCAAAATGGGAGGGGCGGATGGAAACCTCAAGGTTATCCTAATTTCCAAAATGAACAAGTGTGGAGACCCCAAAGGTTTAACAAATGGTCTCAGCCAAGATTTAGAAATGGCCCATACTATCAATATTTTGAGGAATATCCAGTATACAATCCCAACAGGAGATTCAGACCTCGACCTTACACACCTTATAAGGGTAATAATAATAACAATTTCTATAATCCAAGGAGAAATCAACTCTCCAGGAAACCAACTAACCCTAGAGGACCCACACAGATTTGGGTACCTAAATCTCTACTTGTTTGATTGCAGAAAATGTGGAAGGACTACAACCACATCTCCACAAATTCAAACTTTGGAGGTGAAGAATGGTTTGTAGATTCTGGATGCTCAAGGCACATGACCGGGAACAAGAAGATGCTATCCAAATACACCAAAGAAAGAGGTCCTGATGTAACCTTTGGAGATAGCTATAGAGGACAAACAAAGGGCTTTGGAGAGCTGCACCGAGGAAATATTGTAATATCCAAAGTTCATTATGTCAAAGGACTCAAGTACAACCTCCTGAGCATAAGCCAGTTTTGCGATGAGAAGAATCTAGTACTCTTCACCATCTGGAAATACATGGTGATAGATATTTTATCTGGCGAAGTGAAGCTCCAAGGATTCAGAAGAAGAGATGTCTACAGGATAGATTGGAACACAGGAACACCTAACTCCTGTTTTCTATCCAAGACAGTAGCTGAGAACGGATGGCTGTGGCACAAAAGACTATGTCACCTGAACTTCAAAGCCATCAACAAGATTAGTTCTCAAAAGTCGGTCGAGGACTTCCAGATGAAGCATTCAAGAAGTAAGTTCTTTGTGATGCACTCGAGAAAGGAAAGCGGACTGAGCATCATTCAAGCCATCCAAACTACAACTCTCACAACAAGGATCTTAGATCTACTCCACATGGATCTATTTGGTCCTATCAAGCCAAGGACTCTGAGCAGCCGAAAGCATGCACTTGTTGTAGTAGATGATTATTCAAGGTACACTTGGATTATCTTCTTATATAAGAAAAGTGAAACCTTGATCAAGCTACGAGTCACGAGAAGGATCCAGAATGAGAAATCCCTATCCATCATCAAGATCAGATCAGATAGAGGAGAAGAGTTTCTCAACAGGGCGATCACTGATTACAGCGATCAGAATGGGATCCAGCATAAGCTCTCTACGGCCAGACTCCACAGCAGAATGGCGTTGCCGAAAGAAGAAATAGAACCCTGAAGGAAGCAAAGAAGGTCCATGATTGCGTGCGAACCTTCCCAAGAGGTTCTGGGCTGAAGCTGTCCACACAGCTCTCCATACACAGAACAGGAGTATGATAGTAGGGAGACATGGCAAAACTCCCTATGAGGTTTGGAATAATAGAACTCCTACTGTTGCTTACTTCCATGTCTTTGGTTGTAAGTGTTTCATCCACAACAACGGTAAAACACAACTAAGTGCCTTTGATGCTAAAACTGATGATGGTCTCTTTATGGGATACTCACAAAGAAGCAAGGCATATAGAGTATTTAACAAAAGAACCTTAGTTGTGGAGGAAACACCCCATGTTGTTTTTGATGAATCTACTGTTGAGTACAGGAAGCAAGTTGAGCTAATTGAGAACAAGCTCAAATCAGCATCCCTTGAAGAAGTCATTGTACATGACACTGGAATGGTGGACTCACCTGCAGACCAGCCTGAAGATTCAACTGTAGCTGCTGAAGACCCAACTGCAGATCAGACAGGATAACCAAACCTATCTGATCTAGTTGCCACCGATGAAGACCCAGTGTAGGCGATAAAGACTCATCTGCAGATTAGACCCAAGCTGCAGATGACAAGGCGGTAGCCGATCCAGTGCGGCCCAAGGAGACCAGAACCCAGTGATGCGAAATCCACGAGCAATTCAACAGAGGGAATAGACCCAGCAGAAGACGACATCCCCAAGTGGCTCAAAGACCATCCAATCCAAAGAAATCATCGGGAAGATGACTGATGGAGTTAAGACAAGACAGTAAACTCTACCCACAGGAATGGCTATGTTCTCATGCTTTATGTCATAGGTAGAACCTAAAACAACAGAACAAGCCCTGGAAGATTATTCTTGGATAAATGCCATTCAAGTGGAACTAGTGCAGATGGAAAGAAACAAAGTTTGGGAACTAACAGACAGACCTGATCACAAGAAGGTTATTGGCACCAAATGGGTGTACAAAAACAAGAGTGATGAAGACGGAGCTGTTGTTAGGAATAAAGCCAGACTCGTTGCAAAAGGTTATACACAGTGTGAAGGAATAGATTTTGATGAAACCTATGCACCTGTTGTAAGATTATAAGCCATCAGACTATTCCTCGCATATGCTGCATTCAAAGATTTTGAAGTCTATCAGATGGATGTAAAGAGTGCTTTTCTAAATGGCATCTTAGAAGAAGAAGTCTATGTAGAGCAACCCCCAGGTTTTGTCAAAGGAGACAAAGTCTACAAGCTGTTGAAGGCCCTCTATGGACTTAAGCAAGCACTAAGAGCGTGGTATGAAACACCTGCGTGTTTCTAGAGAAGAATCGTTTTTGCAAAGGAAAAGTGGACAATACCCTATTCAGAGTGGAGCACGAAGGCCACATATTGATAGTCCAGATTTATGTGGATGACATCATTTTTGGCTCAACCAATCCAGAGTTATGTGAGAAATTCTCCAACCTCATGCAAGGAGAATTTGAGATGAGTATGATGGGAAAGCTTAAATTTTTTCTCGGAATACAAGTTAAGTAGATGGAAAAAGGAATTTTCATCAACCAAGCTAAGTATACCAAAGATCTGATCAAGAGATTTGGAATGGAATCAGCCAAGCCATCAAGAATTCCTATGAGCACAAGTACTCACTTAGATGCAGATAAGGGAGGCATATCAGTGGACTCAACCCACTACAGAGGACTCATTGGAACATTGCTTTACCTCACTGCAAGCAGGCCTGACATATCCTATGCCGTAGGAGTTTTTGCGCGATTCCAATCCAAGTCGAAGCAATCACACCTAGATGCAGCCAAGAGAATAATTAAGTACCTTAAGTCTACAGTCAATGTTGGACTATGGTATCTCAAGGATGATAACTTCGAGCTGTCAGGATATTCAGATGCAGATTTCGCAGGATGCAAAATCAATAGGAAAAGCACTAGTGGAATGTGCCAATTCCTAGGAACCAGACTGATATCCTGGTTTAGCAAGATGCAGGTTTCTAACTCTATCTCCACCACAGAGTCAGAATACCTAGTGCGGGTAGCTGTTGTGCCCGGATCTTATGGATCGTGCAACAGTGAGGATTACAATATCATTGCCAATGAAGTCCCTATCGGTGTGACAACAATAGTGCTATTGCAATAACCAACAATCTGTTTTGCATTCGAGGATAAGACATTGATGTTAAGCACCACTTCATCAGAGACCATGTGCTTAACAAAAGAGTTAGAGTTGAAAGAGTCAGCACAGACTACCAGATAGCTGACATCTTTACCAAACCTTTGCCAGAAGAAAGGTTTTTGGAGCTGAGCAGAGATCTTGGTCTACTAGA
The DNA here is from genome assembly GCA_033398695.1 of Orobanche coerulescens. Classification (NCBI taxonomy): domain Eukaryota; kingdom Viridiplantae; phylum Streptophyta; class Magnoliopsida; order Lamiales; family Orobanchaceae; genus Orobanche; species Orobanche coerulescens. The sequence continues at coordinate 77,329,476 of CM065818.1, read as the reverse complement.
TTGGGAATCTAGTACAGAAGCAAGCTGAAACATCTCAGGGGAAGGACGGACCCAGCTGATTAAAGAAATCAGATCCTAGCTGATGCAGACAATAGGACGAAGGACGGACAAAAGAACCTAGCTGATCACAATCTCAGGCGAGAAGTCCATGAAGTCAACTCACCTGATGCAGAGCGGTCAACAGTTAAACCAGCTAAGTTTTCTAAACTCCACCGACCTCTGAATATTTAATTATTATCTGCCATATGTATAATAATATATTAATTATGGTTCACAAGTGGCATTTAAATATATTAATTTCTGGTTCTCAAGTGGCATTTAAATACACGTGGCGATCACTTGATAAATCGACCTCCACGGTGGCTAATTAAAACCAACCGTCAAATTTTAAAAACTGCACCTGGACCACCATTTCAAATTTGAAATTTAAATAGAATCTCAAAAGGCGTACCACCATTTCAAAATAATAATAATTTAATCCAACGTCTCTTCATCTTCTTTATAAGGAAAGAAACTCTTCACTTTACCTTTTACACTTACCAGAAACCCTAGATTTACAGAGCAAAAATTCTTGAACTCCAAATACACTAAAAATCCTTTGTTTGCAGAAATGGAATCATACTTCGAAGGCGTTAACATGAAGGCGGTCAAGGACCAGATTATCTTCTCTTTGGTCGTTGATTTCAAAGGCCTGTTAGAGGCAAATCTGGAGAATTACGACGTGCTTGACCTAATCCGTACGATGAAGCTAAATGGGATCTACCCATTCCTGGATATCAGCCCTCAACATTTGTACAAGGAAGATGTTATCGCGTTCTACCGCGAAGCCCATTTGATTCAGGATGGAATTCGGAGCACAGTTGGCAGAAGACAAGTCGACATATCGCGTGAGTCGATTCATACAGTTTTTGGTATGAAACACCGCGGCATAGCAGTCAAAGCACTCAAGCAGTCACCAGCTGAAACCTGGAAGAAAATCAAGGCGATTGACCATCCAACGAAGCTGAAACTTACTGATAAAAGGAGTGAGATTCAGAAGGTCTATCGTTATGCGTTGGATATAACCAACAAGATCATTATGGGTATGGCCGGCAGTTACGACCAACTGTCGTCGGCAAAGTTCATGGTGCTGGGAGCACTGATTCAAGATGAGGAAATTGATTGGGCTGACTATATCTTCAGGCAGCTTGTTCGAGAAGTCAACAAAGCCGAATGGCTTGTTGACGAGAAGAAATTTAAAACCACGCTGGCGTTTGGAACGCAGCTGAGTTGGTTGTTGGAAAAGACAGGTATGGCGAAGGGAAGTACTGACCCCTTCCACACCAACAGAAGACTTGGTCATCTGGACCAAGAGACTTTGAGGAAGCTAGGGAACAACAGAAGAACAGCCCAGATGTTGAAGGAGCTGCCTGACACAAGTACTTACCCCAGATATCATTCATCAGGCGAGTCGGACCGACCTGCAGCCGACAACCCAACCGCAGTCGAGTCAGACTCCGAGTTAGACAGCACTCCAATAGTTGTCCGATTCAAGAGAAGGGGACCAGCCCCTGGAGAACCATCCACCATGCAGTCATCCCCAGAACCCTCTCCCAAGAGGCCCAGCGACTGCAGTTTAGTGAGGAAGAGCAGTCAGATCATCATGCCAGTCCTGCAGCCAGGTCGCCTACTCACCTGGAAGACCAGCCTGCCCCAGGCAGCCTGGAAACTCAGATTGTGGCTGTCCTCACCCCAGCATACATTCCAGAGGAAGAAGAAGCAGGTTTAATCATCTCAATCCGTGAAGCCAATTATATCTTTAACCTGCTGGAAAAAAATGTTTTCAACCTATCCATTGAACAATTACAGCTTGTTAAACCACAAGCCTTAAAACACTATTTTGTCAATATTTTTGAAGAGTGGAAGTTTTTCAGATCTCTGTCATTTACAGAACTTCATTCTTATATTGAAACTAGTGGTTGGGGATATCCCCAAGCCACAGAGGATGTACTGATTCAATTTTGTAAAGAATCAGACTTAGTTTTAATCCTCCAGGATAATTGGTTCATGTCTCATTTTAAAACCAACATGGACCAATTCATCCATTCCATTATGTTTAGTATTTTTGATGGTTCATTTGGACAAGAAGAAGAGGAGGAAGAAGAGAGAGAAATTAGGATTGAAGAGGTAGATGGATAAGAAGAAGTTATTGTCATAGTCGACGAGGAAGAAGAGCAGTAAGAGAGAAGAGAAGAAGAAAAGATTTTAGTTGAAAAACATTCTGAGGAAGTTGAGAAAACAGAAGAGTTGATTGAAGAAGAAGAAGAAGAAGAAGGAGAAGAAGTAGAACAGGATGAAGGAGAGAAGGATGATGATGAAGGAGAAAAAGATGATGAGGATGAAGGAGAAAAAGATGGGAAAGCGGATGATAATAATGATGATGATGAGGATGATGATAAAGATGAAGGAGGAGATCAAGGAGCTGAGAAAGAAAAATAAAATATTGAAGAAGAAAAGGAGGAAGAGCAGGAGAAAGAGCAAGAGAAGGAAGAAGGAGAAGGGGAGCCGGAGAAAGAGCCAATACAAGAGGCTGCAGATAGGATTGGGGCGCCTTACCGGTACACCATCCTGGATGCCGAGTTGGCTGAGGACTCCATATCAGGGACCCCAGAAAAGACCTCATCTGGAGTACCAGCTGCAGATAGGAGCCTGCAGTCTGGTGGTTTAATTGCAGAAGGCTCAGGCGAGCACTCTCCACCAGCTCAAATCTCACCTGCGGTGACTGAGCTGATAAGGCAGATAGTGAAGGATACCATTGGAGAGCTGCTGGCATCTCAGGTTACTCCTGACCTTCAATCCATCAATGCAAAGATTGACACTTTGCTGCAGAGGGAAGTACCTCAGCCTCCTCCCCCTACCAACAACAGAATGCCATTTGGCATGTCTGACTCGATGTGTAGAATAGAGCAGCAGTTGACTACTTTAGTTGATGCTGGAAAAAAGGGGGAAGATAGAATATATGGGGAAGGAAGTATTCAAGGAGAGATAAGGAAAGAGCTAAGATCAAAGAAGAGGCAAGATATTCTTCAAATTGAAAGAGGACCATCAAGTCTGAAAAGAAAGGAGATATCTGCCCCCAGCCAACCTGAAGAGCAGTTTGTAGAGAAGCAATCTATGGAAAAGAAGAGAAGAACAAGAGAGAAAGATGAACAAAGATTCGAATGGGAAGGCAAATAGTTGTGGTATGTTGAAGAATTCTTACCACCAAAATTCATGAACAATTGGGCGGATGCCAAGAAACAATTCACAGAGCAGTTCTACCTTTGGGAGATTCTTCTAGACAAAGAATGCTCGCCCCAACAGTCATTCATCAACTACATGGATGCTAGATGGCCTACTCTGTGGAAGATCTTGCTTAAATATGCAGCCAAATGGAATGCCTATCCTATGATTCCTCCATTCAGAGCAGTGGAAGCACCGACCCGTTTGGATAATGAGCTTGACGAGCTAGAGCTTCAAGAAGAAATTAGAAAGCTATGTGAAGAGCACAAGTTCTCTTCAAAAGAAGACCAAGACTTTGCTGCCCTAGTCATAAGGAGGAAATATGGTCTTGCACCCATCAAAAGTAGACCAATCGATGCAAAACTATTTAGACCTCCCAAGCAAACTGTTCGCAGAGGAAGGGGCAGATAGTTTTTGGATGTAATTTTTGTAATTGATTAACTTTTCTGTACTTATTCTATTCAAGCCATGTACTTGTAATCAACAGAAAAAACTTTATAACAGTCTTTTGAATGACAATTCCCAATTGTCTCAAAAATTAGACTGATTTTAGTTTGTCTCTTGCACTCAAGTGCCGACTTTTCATTTAAATATTTCCTTAAGTTTTGCCATCATCAAAATAGGGGGAATCTGTTAGGAATACTTGTTAGATTTTGATGATGTCATTAATATAAATTCAAATGTTTATTACTTGGCAAAAATGTAAGGAAGAACCAAATGGGTATCTTCCATAGGCCAAATAATGTTAAGTGTAAAACTTGGCAAAATGTAAAGAAGAACCAAATGAGTATCTTCTATAGGCCAAAAATAAGTTAGGCTAAAAACCGGCTAAGTACTAAATATCAGCTAAGTACATCAGAGAGGTACAGTCGAGTCAAGTCTGAGTAGTTCTGGTCAACAAAAATCATCAGGGATGTTTGACCAGACTGCAGTCAAGATACCTCAGACAAGTCATCTGATCAGACAAGTCCTAAACAGTGAACATCAGAGAGGTCCAGACTGCAGAGAAGTTAACTGCACATCAGCCTAGTCGAGATCAGCCAAGTACTCCAAGTCCACGTCAGCATGCATTGAAAAGTCAAGTATTACGGAAAGTCACATGCAACGTGAAGATACAAATTGGAGTGATTCCCGCAAAAGATATGAATTAAATAAGCTATCCAGACCCACCTTGAAGACTTTAATCGTTTTATATTCAAAAGATTCGGCACATCACATGCAGAGTCTTCACAACAGTCGGAAGATAGATTAAAATATGGGAATCCAGCCTTGCAACGTTCAGAAAGAAAACAATGAAGTCTACCTCTCCAACGGACGGATTTGTTGAAAAGATTTGCAACGGCTATGAAGGAAAAGCTCAGAGATCGTGACCTATATATATCCGAAGATTTGAAGCTAAGAAAACACACATACAACAATACACGGTGCGAACATACTTTCAAGCGATCAAAGCTTTCAAGCAATCCAAAAGCGAATTACAGCATCGTGAAAAGAGCGGTTCTAAAAAGTTCATACTTGAAGAAGCTCTTAGTTGGAGAAGACAAAAACTCTTGTCTATAATCCTGAGTTCGGGGTACTTCACTAGTTGAAGTTAGAGACTGTAAAGGCATCCAATGATCGAGGATCAAGAGGTGCAAGGCAGTCAAGTGTGTTGCAACGGCACGGATTTCCACTGGTTTGGAGAAAAGTGGATTAGTAGAGGATTACACCACCTCTGAGACCACTATAATTGTCTGCGTTCTTTACTGTCTTATAGCATCATATTTTAACTGCTGCATTCATCACTAAGTGTTTCATTAGTTGTTTTGTATTCGTCATCAGCTGACTTCCGCATGTATTAAGAACAAACGACTCCAAGTCATTTGTTTACCTATCAGCTGAAGAAACTTACTCTTTGAGAAAAAGAGTTTAAGAGTTTCAATAAGTCTATTCACCCCCCCTCTAGACTTATTCCTGGACGACTTGTGACCTACAAGTGGTATCAGGGAGGTTGGTTCATTTATTTCACGAACCAGATCTATATCAGAGATATATCTTTACTCTCATTTTATAATGGAACACATGCATTCTAGACTCCCTGTGTTTTCAGTTGACGAGTATGATCTTTGGAAGATAAGGATGCAGGCACACTTATCTTTAATCCATGATGACATGTGGTGCATCATAGAGGATGGTCCATTCATCTTCGAGAAGAACAACACTGCAGAGGAGATCGCAGCAGGGAAGCCAGAGAAGATCCCAAAGAAGAGGACAGAGCTGACTCCCAAAGAAAGAAAGCTGGCTAATCTTGACAAACGGGCTAGAGATGTGCTATATCAAACTCTTGACAAATCCACCATGGTCAAGATCAAGAATTTCAAGAATGCCAAAGAAATCTGGGACACAATAGCCCTAATGTGTGAAGGAACGGAGTTGATCAAGGAAAACAAGTTGTCCATTGCTATTCAAAAATTTGACAACTTCAAAATGAAGAATGGTGAATCCATAGACCAAGTTGACACAAGGTTTACTGAGATTATCAATGAGATCAACTCCCTCGACAAAACCTATGGCAACAGGGAAATGGCACTGAAGGTTCTAAGATCTCTCAATCCAGAATGGAATATGAAGGCAGTGGCCATGAGAGAGTCTAAGGATCTCAATAAGATAAAGATCCAAGAGCTGTTCTCGATCGAAGGCTTATGAGTTTGAGCTTCCAAGTTCATCCTCAACTGAGCCTGCAGAGAAGGGAATAGCCTTTGCAGCCGAGTCCCCCGCCAAGAGCGTATCTGATGTAAAGCCTCCAATTCCATTAGATTTTGAGGAAGAAATGGCGTTTATTATTGAAAGGTTCAGCAACTTCCGGAAAAACTACTCCAAATACAAGTAAAATTATAAGGAGAGCCCTAGGAGAAATCAGAAAGCTGGAAGCTGGAAGGTGGAGTGCTACAATTGTCACAAGACAGACACATCCAAATCGACTGTCCTAATCTCAAGAAGGACGAGAGCAAGAAGGAGGTGGGCAGAAAAGAAGATACAAGGAAGGCCCTCATCGGAGAAGACCAAGAGCATGTAGAATCAAACAGCGGATTCTGTTCTGATGATGATGAAGAGTATGACTGCCTGATGGCCAACTTAGCTGATGAAGAGGTAACTTTTAAACCCTCTGGTTCAAATAATAGTTCAGCCATGTCACAAGATATGGATCTGCACGAATCAGAATTAGCTATTTAAAGATTATGAAACACTCAAATCTGCACACCAAGCTGTATCAGCAGAGAAGACTCAGCTGCAAGATGAGAATAGGCAGCTGAAAAATGATTTTGAAAAACTCAGCCTAGAACTAAATAAGGTTGAGATAACTGCAGCTGACTTGAAAAACCAGGCTAATGTTAATACAACTGAGATAAACCGATTAACTATCATACTTAAAGAAAAATCAGCTGCACTTGCTCATGTCAAAGCTGAATTTACTAAGCTGACTTAGGCAAATAAGACTCAGGCGCAGGAAATAACCTCCCTGAAGGCATCTTCAACTCTGGAAGAATTGTGTACCAATAAAATGCCACTATATTCCAGATTAGGCCTTAGATATGATCCTCACACTCCCTCTTGTTCTAAAACTACTTTCGTCAAGGGAGAAACAGTTATCTCGACTGCTGAGCCTACATATAAACCAATATTTAAAAACAGGCAACAGCCAAGTCACATGTCTAGGTTGCAGTCAGGTTACACAAGGCAGCCACCTAGACAAGCGACTAGGCAATGGCCCAGGCAAAAGCAGCAGCCCAGACAACATGCCCACTATTATCAACAACTCCCTAAAAACAGATTTCAAAATGGGAGGGGCAGATGGAAACCTCAAGGTTATCCTAATTTCCAAAATGAACAAGTGTGGAGACCCCAAAGGTTTAACAAATGGTCTCAGCCAAGATTTAGAAATGGCCCATACTATCAATATTTTGAGGAATATCCAGTATACAATCCCAACAGGAGATTCAGACCTCGACCTTACACACCTTATAAGGGTAATAATAATAACAATTTCTATAATCCAAGGAGAAATCAACTCTCCAGGAAACCAACTAACCCTAGAGGACCCACACAGATTTGGGTACCTAAATCTCTACTTGTTTGATTGCAGAAAATGTGGAAGGACTACAACCACATCTCCACAAATTCAAACTTTGGAGGTGAAGAATGGTTTGTAGATTCTGGATGCTCAAGGCACATGACCGGGAACAAGAAGATGCTATCCAAATACACCAAAGAAAGAGGTCCTGATGTAACCTTTGGAGATAGCTATAGAGGACAAACAAAGGGCTTTGGAGAGCTGCACCGAGGAAATATTGTAATATCCAAAGTTCATTATGTCAAAGGACTCAAGTACAACCTCCTGAGCATAAGCCAGTTTTGCGATGAGAAGAATCTAGTACTCTTCACCATCTGGAAATACATGGTGATAGATATTTTATCTGGCGAAGTGAAGCTCCAAGGATTCAGAAGAAGAGATGTCTACAGGATAGATTGGAACACAGGAACACCTAACTCCTGTTTTCTATCCAAGACAGTAGCTGAGAACGGATGGCTGTGGCACAAAAGACTATGTCACCTGAACTTCAAAGCCATCAACAAGATTAGTTCTCAAAAGCTGGTCAGAGGACTTCCAGATGAAGCATTCAAGAAGTAAGTTCTTTGTGATGCCTGTCAGAAAGGAAAGCAGACCAGAGCATCATTCAAGCCAGTCCAGCCTACAACTCTCACAACAAGGATCTTAGATCTACTCCACATGGATCTATTTGGTCCTATCAAGCCAAGGACTCTGAGCGGCCGAAAGCATGCACTTGTTGTAGTAGATGATTATTCAAGGTACACTTGGATTATCTTCTTATATAAGAAAAGTGAAACCTTGATCAAGCTACCTGAGCTGCTGAGAAGGATCCAGAATGAGAAATCCCTATCCATCATCAAGATCAGATCAGATAGAGGAGAAGAGTTTCTCAACAGGGCGATCACTGATTACAGCGATCAGAATGGGATCCAGCATAAGCTCTCTACAGCCAGGACTCCACAGCAGAATGGCGTTGCTGAAAGAAGAAATAGAACCCTGAAGGAAGCAGCAAGGTCCATGATTGCAGAAGCGAACCTTCCCAAGAGGTTCTGGGCTGAAGCTGTCCACACAGCTCTCCATACACAGAACAGGAGTATGATAGTAGGGAGACATGGCAAAACTCCCTATGAGGTTTGGAATAATAGAACTCCTACTGTTGCTTACTTCCATGTCTTTGGTTGTAAGTGTTTCATCCACAACAACGGTAAAACACAACTAAATGCCTTTGATGCTAAAACTGATGATGGTCTCTTTATGGGATACTCACAAAGAAGCAAGGCATATAGAGTATTTAACAAAAGAACCTTAGTTGTGGAGGAAACACCCCATGTTGTTTTTGATGAATCTACTGTTGAGTACAGGAAGCAAGTTGAGCTAATTGAGAACAAGCTCAAATCAGCATCCCTTGAAGAAGTCATTGTACATGACACTGGAATGGTGGACTCACCTGCAGACCAGCCTGAAGATTCAACTGTAGCTGCTGAAGACCCAACTGCAGATCAGACAGGATAACCAAACCTATCTGATCTAGTTGCCGCTGATGAAGACCCAGCTGTAGCTGATAAAGACTCATCTGCAGATTAGACCCAAGCTGCAGATGACAAGACGGTAGCTGATCCAGCTGCGGCCCAAGGAGACCAGAACCCAGCTGATGCAGAAATCCACCAGAGCAATTCAACAGAGGGAATAGACCCAGCAGAAGACGACATCCCCAAGTGGCTCAAAGACCATCCAATCCAGCAAATCATCGGGAAGATGACTGATGGAGTTAAGACAAGACAGTAAACTCTACCCACAGGAATGGCTATGTTCTCATGCTTTATGTCATAGGTAGAACCTAAAACAACAGAACAAGCCCTGGAAGATTATTCTTGGATAAATGCCATTCAAGTGGAACTAGTGCAGATGGAAAGAAACAAAGTTTGGGAACTAACAGACAGACCTGATCACAAGAAGGTTATTGGCACCAAATGGGTGTACAAAAACAAGAGTGATGAAGACGGAGCTGTTGTTAGGAATAAAGCCAGACTCGTTGCAAAAGGTTATGCACAGTGTGAAGGAATAGATTTTGATGAAACCTATGCACCTGTTATAAGATTATAAGCCATCAGACTATTCCTCGCATATGCTGCATTCAAAGATTTTGAAGTCTATCAGATGGATGTAAAGAGTGCTTTTCTAAATGGCATCTTAGAAGAAGAAGTCTATGTAGAGCAACCCCCAGGTTTTGTCAAAGGAGACAAAGTCTACAAGCTGTTGAAGGCCCTCTATGGACTTAAGCAAGCACTAAGAGCGTGGTATGAAACACTGTCTGTGTTTCTAGAGAAGAATCGTTTTTGCAAAGGAAAAGTGGACAATACCCTATTCAGAGTGGAGCACGAAGGCCACATATTGATAGACCAGATTTATGTGGATGACATCATTTTTGGCTCAACCAATCCAGAGTTATGTGAGAAATTCTCCAACCTCATGCAAGGAGAATTTGAGATGAGTATGATGGGAAAGCTTAAATTTTTTCTCGGAATACAAGTTAAGTAGATGGAAAAAGGAATTTTCATCAACCAAGCTAAGTATACCAAAGATCTGATCAAGAGATTTGGAATGGAATCAGCCAAGCCATCAAGAATTCCTATGAGCACAAGTACTCACTTAGATGCAGATAAGGGAGGCATATCAGTGGACTCAACCCACTACAGAGGACTCATTGGAACATTGCTTTACCTCACTGCAAGCAGGCCTGACATATCCTATGCCGTAGGAGTTTTTGCGCGATTCCAATCCAAGTCGAAGCAATCACACCTAGATGCAGCCAAGAGAATAATTAAGTACCTTAAGTCTACAGTCAATGTTGGACTATGGTATCTCAAGGATGATAACTTCGAGCTGTCAGGATATTCAGATGCAGATTTCGCAGGATGCAAAATCAATAGGAAAAGCACTAGTGGAATGTGCCAATTCCTAGGAACCAGACTGATATCCTGGTTTAGCAAGATGCAGGTTTCTAACTCTATCTCCACCACAGAGTCAGAATACCTAGCTGCAGGTAGCTGTTGTGCCCAGATCTTATGGATCAGGCAACAGCTGAGGGATTACAATATCATTGCCAATGAAGTCCCTATCTGGTGTGACAACAATAGTGCTATTGCAATAACCAACAATCTGGTTTTGCATTCGAGGACGAAGCACATTGATGTTAAGCACCACTTCATCAGAGACCATGTGCTTAACAAAAGAGTTAGAGTTGAAAGAGTCAGCACAGACTACCAGATAGCTGACATCTTTACCAAACCTTTGCCAGAAGAAAGGTTTTTGGAGCTGAGCAGAGATCTTGGTCTACTAGATTGGGAATCTAGTACAGAAGCAAGCTGAAACATCTCAGGGGAAGGACGGACCCAGCTGATTAAAGAAATCAGATCCTAGCTGATGCAGACAATAGGACGAAGGACGGACAAAAGAACCTAGCTGATCACAATCTCAGGCGAGAAGTCCATGAAGTCAACTCACCTGATGCAGAGCGGTCAACAGTTAAACCAGCTAAGTTTTCTAAACTCCACCGACCTCTGAATATTTAATTATTATCTGCCATATGTATAATAATATATTAATTATGGTTCACAAGTGGCATTTAAATATATTAATTTCTGGTTCTCAAGTGGCATTTAAATACACGTGGCGATCACTTGATAAATCGACCTCCACGGTGGCTAATTAAAACCAACCGTCAAATTTTAAAAACTGCACCTGGACCACCATTTCAAATTTGAAATTTAAATAGAATCTCAAAAGGCGTACCACCATTTCAAAATAATAATAATTTAATCCAACGTCTCTTCATCTTCTTTATAAGGAAAGAAACTCTTCACTTTACCTTTTACACTTACCAGAAACCCTAGATTTACAGAGCAAAAATTCTTGAACTCCAAATACACTAAAAATCCTTTGTTTGCAGAAATGGAATCATACTTCGAAGGCGTTAACATGAAGGCGGTCAAGGACCAGATTATCTTCTCTTTGGTCGTTGATTTCAAAGGCCTGTTAGAGGCAAATCTGGAGAATTACGACGTGCTTGACCTAATCCGTACGATGAAGCTAAATGGGATCTACCCATTCCTGGATATCAGCCCTCAACATTTGTACAAGGAAGATGTTATCGCGTTCTACCGCGAAGCCCATTTGATTCGTGATGGAATTGAGCACAGTTGGCAGAAGACAAGTCGACATATCGCGTGAGTCGATTCATACAGTTTTTGGTATGAAACACCGCGGCATAGCAGTCAAAGCACTCAAGCAGTCACCAGCTGAAACCTGGAAGAAAATCAAGGCGATTGACCATCCAACGAAGCTGAAACTTACTGATAAAAGGAGTGAGATTCAGAAGGTCTATCGTTATGCGTTGGATATAACCAACAAGATCATTATGGGTATGGCCGTGATTCACGACCAAGCTGTCGTCGGCAAAGTTCATGGTCTTGGGAGCACCGATTCAAGATGAGGAAATTGATTGGGTGACTATATCTTGAGCACTTGTTCGAGAAGTCAACAAAGCCGAATGGCTTGTTGACGAGAAGAAATTTAAAACCACGCCGGCGTTTGGAACGCAGTGAGTTGGTTGTTGGAAAAGACAGTATGGCGAAGGGAAGTACGACCCCTTCCACACCAACGAAGACTTGGTCATCTGGACCAAGAGACTTTGAGGAAGCTAGGGAACAACGAAGAACAGCCCGGATGTTGAAGGAGCTGCCTGACACAAGTACTTACCCCGGATATCATTCATCAGCGAGTCGGACCGACTGCGGCCGACAACCCAACCGCAATGAAGTCGGACTCCGAGTTAGACAAAGACTCCAATAGTTGTCCGATTCAAGAGAAGGGGACCAGCCCCTGGAGAACCATCCACCATGCAGTCATCCCCAGAACCCTCTCCCAAGAGGCCCAGCGACTGCAGTTTAGTGAGGAAGAGCAGTCAGATCATCATGCCAGTCCTGCAGCCAGGTCGCCTACTCACCTGGAAGACCAGCCTGCCCCAGGCACTGAAACTCAGTTGTGGCTGTCCTCACCCCAGATACATTCCAGAGGAAGAAGAAGCGAGTTTAATCATCTCAATCCTCAAGCCAATTATATCTTTAACTGCTGGAAAAAAATGTTTTCAACCTATCCATTGAACAATTACAGCTTGTTAAACCACAAGCCTTAAAACACTATTTTGTCAATATTTTTGAAGAGTGGAAGTTTTTCAGATCTCTGTCATTTACAGAACTTCATTCTTATATTGAAACTAGTGGTTGGGGATATCCCCAAGCCACAGAGGATGTACTGATTCAATTTTGTAAAGAATCAGACTTAGTTTTAATCCTCCAGGATAATTGGTTCATGTCTCATTTTAAAACCAACATGGACCAATTCATCCATTCCATTATGTTTAGTATTTTTGATGGTTCATTTGGACAAGAAGAAGAGGAGGAAGAAGAGAGAGAAATTAGGATTGAAGAGGTAGATGGATAAGAAGAAGTTATTGTCATAGTCGACGAGGAAGAAGAGCAGTAAGAGAGAAGAGAAGAAGAAAAGATTTTAGTTGAAAAACATTCTGAGGAAGTTGAGAAAACAGAAGAGTTGATTGAAGAAGAAGAAGAAGAAGAAGAAGAAGAAGGAGAAGAAGTAGAACAGGATGAAGGAGAGAAGGATGATGATGAAGGAGAAAAAGATGATGAGGATGAAGGAGAAAAAGATGGGAAAGCGGATGATAATAATGATGATGATGAGGATGATGATAAAGATGAAGGAGGAGATCAAGGAGCTGAGAAAGAAAAATAAAATATTGAAGAAGAAAAGGAGGAAGAGCAGGAGAAAGAGCAAGAGAAGGAAGAAGGAGAAGGGGAGCCGGAGAAAGAGCCAATACAAGAGGCTGCAGATAGGATTGGGGCGCCTTACCGGTACACCATCCTGGATGCCGAGTTGGCTGAGGACTCCATATCAGGGACCCCAGAAAAGACCTCATCTGGAGTACCAGCTGCAGATAGGAGCCTGCACTCTGGTGGTTTAATTGCAGAAGGCTCAGGCGAGCACTCTCCACCAGCTCAAATCTCACCTGCGGTGACTGAGCTGATAAGGCAGATAGTGAAGGATACCATTGGAGAGTCAGCATCTCAGGTTACTCCTGACCTTCAATCCATCAATGCAAAGATTGACACTTTGCTGCAGAGGGAAGTACCTCAGCCTCCTCCCCCTACCAACAACAGAATGCCATTTGGCATGTCTGACTCGATGTGTAGAATAGAGCAGCAGTTGACTACTTTAGTTGATGCTGGCAAAAAGGGGGAAGATAGAATATATGGGGAAGGAAGTATTCAAGGAGAGATAAGGAAAGAGCTAAGATCAAAGAAGAGGCAAGATATTCTTCAAATTGAAAGAGGACCATCAAGTCTGAAAAGAAAGGAGATATCTGCCCCCAGCCAACCTGAAGAGCAGTTTGTAGAGAAGCAATCTATGGAAAAGAAGAGAAGAACAAGAGAGAAAGATGAACAAAGATTCGAATGGGAAGGCAAATAGTTGTGGTATGTTGAAGAATTCTTACCACCAAAATTCATGAACAATTGGGCGGATGCCAAGAAACAATTCACAGAGCAGTTCTACATTTGGGAGATTCTTCTAGACAAAGAATGCTCGCCCCAACAGTCATTCATCAACTACATGGATGCTAGATGGCCTACTCTGTGGAAGATCTTGCTTAAATATGCAGCCAAATGGAATGCCTATCCTATGATTCCTCCATTCAGAGCAGTGGAAGCACCGACCCGTTTGGATAATGAGCTTGACGAGCTAGAGCTTCAAGAAGAAATTAGAAAGCTATGTTAAGAGCACAAGTTCTCTTCAAAAGAAGACCAAGACTTTGCTGCCCTAGTCATAAGGAGGAAATATGGTCTTGCACCCATCAAAAGTAGACCAATCGATGCAAAACTATTTAGACCTCCCAAGCAAACTGTTCGCAGAGGAAGGGGCAGATAGTTTTTGGATGTAATTTTTGTAATTGATTAACTTTTCTGTACTTATTCTATTCAAGCCATGTACTTGTAATCAACAGAAAAAACTTTATAATAGTCTTTTGAATGACAATTCCCAATTGTCTCAAAAATTAGACTGATTTTAGTTTGTCTCTTGCACTCAAGTGCCGACTTTTCATTTAAATATTTCCTTAAGTTTTGCCATCATCAAAATAGGGGGAGTCTGTTAGGAATACTTGTTAGATTTTGATGATGTCATTAATATAAATTCAAATGTTTATTACTTGGCAAAAATGTAAGGAAGAACCAAATGGGTATCTTCCATAGGCCAAATAATGTTAAGTGTAAAACTTGGCAAAATGTAAAGAAGAACCAAATGAGTATCTTCTATAGGCCAAAAATAAGTTAGGCTAAAAACCGGCTAAGTACTAAATATCAGCTAAGTACATCAGAGAGGTACAGTCGAGTCAAGTCTGAGTAGTTCTGGTCAACAAAAATCATCAGGGATGTTTGACCAGACTGCAGTCAAGATACCTCGGACAAGTCATCGATCGGACAAGTCCTAAACAGTGAACATCGAGAGGTCCAGACTGTAGAGAAGTTAACTGCACATCAGCCTAGTCGAGATCAGCCAAGTACTCCAAGTCCACGTCAGCATGCATTGAAAAGTCAAGTATTACGGAAAGTCACATGCAACGTGAAGATACAAATTGGAGTGATTCCCGCAAAAGATATGAATTAAATAAGCTATCCAGACCCACCTTGAAGACTTTAATCGTTTTATATTCAAAAGATTCGGCACATCACATGCAGAGTCTTCACAACAGTCGGAAGATAGATTAAAATATGGGAATCCAAATTGCAACGCTCGTAAAGAAAACAATGAAGTCTACCTCTCCAACGGACGGATTTGTTGAAAAGATTTGCAACGGCTATGAAGGAAAAGCTCAGAGATCGTGACCTATATATATCCGAAGATTTGAAGCTAAGAAAACACACATACAACAATACACGGTGCGAACATACTTTCAAGCGATCAAAGCTTTCAAGCAATCCAAAAGCGAATTACAGCATCGTGAAAAGAGCGGTTCTAAAAAGTTCATACTTGAAGAAGCTCTTAGTTGGAGAAGACAAAAACTCTTGTCTATAATCCTGAGTTCGGGGTACTTCACTAGTTGAAGTTAGAGACTGTAAAGGCATCCAAGGATCGAGGATCAAGAGGTGCAAGGCAGTCAAGTGTGTTGCAACGGCACGGATTTCCACTGGTTGGAAGCTGTTGTAGTTTGGTTGAATCACTGTAATATTTATCACTGGTTGAGAATTATAGTGAATTCATCTCCAACTGGTTTGGAGAAAAGTGTATTAGTAGAGGATTACCCCACCTCTGAGACCACTATAATTGCCTGCGTTCTTTACTGTCTTATAGCATCATATTTTAACTGCTGCATTCATCACTAAGTGTTTCATTAGTTGTTTTGTATTCGTCATCAGCCGACTTCCGCACGTATTAAGAACAAACGACTCCAAGTCATTTATTTACCTATCAGCTGAAGAAACTTACTCTTTGAGAAAAAGAGTTTAAGAGTTTCAATAAGTCTATTCACCCCCCCCCCCCAATCTAGACTTATTCCTGGACGACTTGTGACCTACAAGAAGCTCGTCCTTTGTGGAAAAGAGTTTCAATAAGTCTATTCACCCCCCTCTAGACTTATTCCTGGACGACTTGTGACCTACATTTGCTAAGAATTGTTGGGTAAAACCCAAAGAGGTTTTAATTGTAACATGGAGTGACAAAGATATTGATGAAGATTTCATCGATCAAAATAACCTTACATTTATGGCCCGGAGTTCATTCGACGATAGCGACGTCGAAAGTCAAGTAAGTAATTCTTACGATGAACTTTTTTAAGCATTCGAGTTATTACATACCGATTATCAAAATGCTTTAAATGAGATTAAATCCCTTAAATCTAAATACAAATATTTGGAAAATGAGTATTCCAAAATTCTTGAAAAAGGGAAATTTGTTGAAATCGATCATTCAAAATGTGTTGAAAATGAAAATATTTTAAAGGATGATCTTGTTAAAATCCAAACCGAGCTAAAAAACCTAACGAAGAAATTCTCTCTCGAAAACGAGAAATTTGAAAACAATGTCTCGGATCAAAAATACACGTTGAACAAACAGGGGTTGGGATTCAAACCACATTTTAAAAATGAATCCTTAAATTTCAAAATACCTCGGTGTGGAAAATATTTGAAAATCGGGCATCATATTTCCAACTGTAAAAGCCCAAGACGGACGATCAAAACTAAGAAAATTTGGATTTCCAAAGGAACGTTTATTCCTAATATCGTCTACATCTCAAAATAAAAACCAACTATCGGTTGGATCCCCAAAAATTAATTTTTAACAATTGATATTTTACAAAGGAGGAGATAATATTTTTAGGGGGAGGTTATTTCCTATTCATGCATATTTATATTCATTAATTGGTATCATGCATATTCAATAATTGGTATCCTCTATTTTTTTTACACTTTTTGCTGAATACAAAAAGGGGGAGAAGAAGTTGAATCGGATAAAAAGAGTCATGAAAGATATGATGAGAAAAATAAATAATAAAAATCAAAGAAATCGAAAAGGAGAAGAAAGCATACAAAAAGGGGGAGAAACGAAGGAGTTGAAAAATGAAAAACGAATAAGTAGAAAATGATAAAAAAAGAAAAGAATGGGTGAAACTAACGAAACGATCAAAGTCGAAAACTTTGAAATGCACACACACACACACACACAGATATATATATATATATATATATATATATATATATATATATATATATGTATATATGGGCGATTTACATCTGACTACCTTTTTAGATGGTCTAATTACAGTTTGGTCACTATTGTTTCAGATATTACAATGAAGGACAAACTTTGTACTGTCCAGAAACAATATTTACAACGAAGGACAAAAGTCAAAATTTCAGATGATGTCACTGGAGAGAGTACTGATATTCCGAATTTGCCCTTTTATTTTTCCTTTTCTTGTTTACCCATTTATTTTTCGCCTCACGTGGGTGGCACATGCTGGACCTCATTGTAATATATATAACACTTTTGGACTTCAGTGTAATAAATTTTCAAGCTTTCAAGAAAGTATTTTCTGGAAAAAAATATTATTTTTCGAAAATATAAAAAAAATATTTTCTGGGTAAAAAAATTATCTATTCGAAAAAAATATTATTTTATGGAATTTTTATTTTTTTCAAAAAATTAAAAAATATTTTCTGGAGAAAAAAATATTTTTGGGCAAAATAATATTTTTTCCAAATAAAATTATTTTCTGGAAAAAATATTATTTTTCGAAAAAATAAAACTATTTTCTGGAAAAAATAAAAAAAAATATTCTTTCGAAAAAATTAAAAAAATATTTTCTGGAGAAAAAGGTATTTTTTGGCAAAATAATATTTTTTTGAAATAAAATTATTTTCTGGAAAAAATAATATTTTTTCAAAAAAAGAAAACTATTTTCTGGAAAAAAAATAAAAAAAAAATATTTTATGGAGAAAAATGTATTTTTTGGCAAAATAACATTTTTTTCGAAATTAAATTATTTTCTGGAAAAAAATATTAGTTTTTCTAAAAAATAAAATTATTTTCTGGATAAAAAATAAAAAAATATTTTTTCGAAAAAATTAAAAAAATATTTTCTGGAGGAAAAAATATTTTTTGGCAAAATAATATTTTTACGAAATAAAATTATTTTCTTGAAAAAATATTATTTTTTCGAAAAAATAAAATTATTTTCTGGAAAAAAAATAAAAAAAATATTTTATGCGAAAAAAATATATTTTCTGGAAAAAAATTATATTTCGAAAAAAAAATTATTTTCTGTAAAAAGAATATTTTTTAAAAGAAATGTATTAGCCAAACACTTTAATAACTTATAAGCTATATGTTTAATATGAAATGTATTTTAAAAGAAATGTTTTATTGAAGTAAATAGAGGGGCATTTTCGTCTTTTTAATAGAAGTCAACATCAATTCAGATTTTTGTCCTTCGCTGTAATTTATGAAACAATAGGGACTAAAGTGTAAAGAGGCCATCTAATAGGGTAGTTGGCTGTAATTTCCCAATATATATATATATATTTATTTTACAGGTTTTATCCAATTCAAGGGTTGTTTTGTAATCATCAAAAAGGGGGAGATTTTTGAAATATTTTTTCCACATATTAATAAATAGTGTTTTGATGATTAAGTTGCTAAACAAAGCAAAACAACATCAAGGCGAAGCAAAACATCAAAGCAGACGAAGACGCAAAAAGCTGAACAAAATACATGCTTAGCGCACGCAAGAGCTGAAGGTCAGCGCACGCTAACGGGAGTTATCTGCAGATCAGACGGGTTCGAAGTTACCTGAAGTGAAGTCATCTGATGAAGATAGCGCACGCTACACATGTTTACTAACGCACGCTATCGAGCCCATATTATCGTTGTGAAGAGATTCAAATACAGAATAACGTAGGCAGTGAAGTCAGCCTAGCGCACGAAACAGATGATATTTAGCACACGCTAAATATCAGTTTGAATCAAGTCAATCAATCTGTTGGGAAGATTCTGATGCAAAGTCAAAAAGTATAAACGGATATATGACGCATGCAATGATGCAATATTAGCGCACGATACAAGGAAGTATTAGCGCACGCTAACAGTCAGAGACAGTAGCCACTGGAAGACGTTAACATACGTAAACATGCAGTACATAACGTACGCTAAGGCAAAAATGCGCAATAGCGCACGTTATGAGGAAAAGCTAGCGCACGCTAGCAAGTCAACTGGCAGCAACGGCTAGCTTGATGAAAAAGGCTATAAATACCACATCCTTGGTATTAATCCAATACAACAACATTGAGCAATTCATATACACTTGAGATATCATTGTAAACATTATAGTTCTTGTTCTTGAGCTTAAATTGATAGTGATTGAGTGTTATACACTAAATCATACACGAGAGGAAAAAGAAAAGATACGATTGGATTCGGTGTAATTAGGATCACGGACCCGGCATTGTTAGAATTGCAATCGCTATCTTAGTGAGGTTTATCTATTACCAATAGAAAGCTAGAGTGGTTGATTCCTTGTCCAATAGAAAAGGAAAATGGTTTAACTTGGACCGACAAAAAGAAAAGTAAGAGAACGGTTTTACTCGGACCGATAGAAGACGAGCTTGTAATGGTAATCCCTCGACCGATAGAAGAGAGGTGCAGAGGTTTTGATCTTCATCCTATAGAAAAAGATACATCGAGAGAGGACGTAGGCACGTTTGGCCGAACCTCTATAAATCCTTGTGTGATTTATTTTCCGCACTTTACACTTCCGCACAAACGGCGCAAATAACGATATTGCTCCAACATTGAGATCTGATGATGTTATTCGATGGACTGGATTGGTCAGAGTTGGTATATTCCGTATCGTTGAGTTATGATGATGTATTGAGAATAATGAATATTGTTGGGATATAGTGTAGATGTTTGTGTATGAGATCATTATGTATCGAGATTTGGGGATGTGTAATATGGTAAGGATTAGGATAATGAGGATTATCATGAGTTGGCAAAGTAATGACAGTAAGATATCACATTGGTAGTATTCTTACTTAATATTTTTATTGGTATGTAATTATTGACGTAATGTGATCGTTATCATTGTTGAGTATTATGGCCGACCCCATCGTGGGCGTTATTTTAGGTTCTTGGGATATCGAGCTTGTAGCGGTCGTGAACAGATGAGCTTCCCGAAGGATACTAGATATGGTGTGTGTTTGTGAATTGAGTACTTTGACTAGTTATCATTTTTCCGCTGCAATAGTATTTTAGTTATTTGTTATATCCGTTACGAGTGTGTTTTGAAATGGGTTGCAAGTTTTGAAATAGTTATACGTTACGAACTTGGGTTTATTTTGGAAATTCGTTTTCTAAACTATTTTGTCGATACGTTCAAGCAGTGGCTTAACGTATACTTTTGAAACTGTTGAGTTTTGGCGTTTGGCCTTGTACTTTCAAATGAGGTTTTTCAATGGTATTGATAAATGTATTTTATGAAGTCTTTGAATATTTTAAAAGATATTACCATCATCGCCGCTTAGGCGTATTTGAAATGTTGTAACAATGTCTTTCAACCTTGTGGATTCCGTTTCGGGGCCGATGGCACTGTAATATTCCCAGATGGCTCTGGGGGTGTTACAAGATGGTTCCTACTCAGGAAGGTAATAATCAGGGATTATGTCCCCAGTGTAACAATCAGCATCATGGTGCCTGCCTGTTGGGCACTGGAAGTTGCTACACGTGTGGTCAGAAAGTCCATATCATGAGGAATTGTCTTAAGCAGCAGCAGGGAGAGAGACCAAACCACCAAGGTCAACCCCAGCCACTGAGGGCACAGCAGGGACAGCCGCAACTATTGCCGCCACCTAAACAGCATAATCAAAATGATAGATAATATGCCATCAATCAGAAGCAACATGAAAAGGATAAGGGTAACTTGGCAGGTATGAGCAAACTTCTTAACATACATGTAATTGTTTTGTTTGATACTAGAGCATCAGATTCATTTATTGCTAGAGCATGTGTGGATAATCTTAACAGTATACCAGAACGTGCTAGTCATCATGAGAGTATCTACACCACCAGGAGGAAATTCAACTACCATGCATGTTTGTTCTAATCTGGAATTAGAACTCGAAAACCTTAAAGTGGTAACTAATAATTGGAATGTTATGATGATGTGGGATGTTGATGTAATCCTAGGAATGGATTGGTTAGCTGAGAATTATGCCACAATTCTTTGTTATGAAAGGAAAATTTCCTTCCAACCACTGGGAAAGGAGCCCATGGACTTTCACGGCGTTAGAATGGGTATAGGAGCACATGTTATCTCTGCCCTTCAAGCCAAGAAGATGATGAGAAAGAAGGATTATCAGGCTTTCCTTTTTTACCTTAATGGGGAAGTTGGAGAAGAGAGGACGAAAAGAGATGTGCCAATTGTGCAGGAATTTGAGGATGTATTCCCAGAAGTGTTACCGGGTTTACCACCAGATAGACAAGTGGATTTCAACATCGACCTGGAGCCAGGGTCAGCCCTAGTGTCGAAAGCACCATACAGGATGGCACCGAAGGAACTGCACGAACTCAAGATCCAACTGCAAGAGCTATTGGATTTAGTTTTCATCAGACCGAGTGCTTCTCTATGGGGAGCACCTATCATTTTTGTGAAGAAGAAGGATGGTACACTGAGAATGTGTATAGATTATAGGGAGCTGAACAAGCTCCCACTCAAGAACAAGTATCCTCTCCCAAGGATAGATAACTTGTTTGACCAACTCAAGGGAACAACTGTGTTTTCTAAGATAGACCTTAGGTTTGGGTATCACTAGTTGAATATTCGACCAGAAGATATAACCAGGACAATATTCCGAACGAGATATGGACACTATGAGTTTGTAGTCATGCAATTCAGATTAACTAATGGTCCCGCAGTATTCATGGATCTTATGAATAGACTGTTCCACCCGTACTTGGATAAGTATGTCTTGGTATTCATAGATGACATTCTCATCTACTATAGAAACGAGTAAGAGCATGAAGAACATATCAGGATAGTGTTGGAAACACTGAGAACTGAGAAACTCTTTGCCAAATTCAGTAAGTGCGAATTTTGGTTGAAAGAAGTAATGTTTCTTGGGCATATTGTGTTAGCAGATGGTATTAAGGTGGACCCATCTAAAGTGGAAGCAGTACATGACTAGAAGTCACCAACCAACCCTAATGAGATTAGGAGTTTCTTGGGTCTAGCTAGGTACTACCAAAGGTGTAATATCCGTGTATTTTATTTGTGTTATTTTGGTTGTATCTTATTCAATTATGGTTATTTGGAGATAAGTGTATTGATGATTCATATTAGAGTGTTCATGGTTGGTGATTATCGAGTTTTTATGATTTCCGGATTGTGTTCGTTCTGGCCAGACTTTGCGAATTTTATGCTGGAAAGTAGCAGTTAGCGTGCGCTAGATTGTACTGATAGCACACGCTAGCGCAAGCTATGCCTGCCGGGCAGTGAGCTTTCTGGACTATGGAATGGGGCATTAGCGCACGCTAACGGTAGACTAGCGTACGCTATTGAGGTAGGCTAGAGCATGTTATATAGTGTGGTAGCACGCGCTATCGCGGCAGGACAGTGAGGACAGTAAGGTTCTGGACTACTTGTTGCATCAGCTAGCGCACACTAGTATTCTGGCTAGCGCGCGCTTGTGACGGTAGTTAGCGCACACTAACATATGGGTAGCGCATGTTATCGGAGTTAGATAGATGGTTCTGGACCGCCTTCCATCCAACAGTACACCGCCTTTCAGCTCGTTAGCGCACACTTTTCTTCGGCCATAGCGCACGCTAAACACTCCCAGTATATATGGGCACCATGTTCTAGATTCATCATTTTCACCATCTCACTCTTCTTCTCCGGAGACTGGGCAACTTGGAGCGTAGAGTAGCATAGTTTTTGACCATATTTCACCATCCAACAACATTTCTGAGTTCCTAGTCTCGATCTAACAATATTTCATCACGTTCGTCATCCAAATCTAGGTAAGATTGTTCAATACCTAATTTTCGGGAATTTTGGGGTTCTGTTTATATCTCGTCCATCTAGTCCGTTTGAGCCTTTATTTGTGTTAGATTATGATTATGAAGTCATAATCCCTTATTTTCCTTGAAGTCTATGAATTTTTTCGAGTTTCCATCTAGTAAATGGAGTATGAACAACTCCACCTTCGTAGTGTTCGATAGTTTGTCCCTAAGAGTAGAATTTGAAGGAAATCCTTCCATTTACGTGGTGTTGTGTTTGACCCAGTAGTTTGTTGTACTAGGATTGAATCGTTGAAAGAGTTCAGACTGTACTTTCTTCCGTTCATTGTCTCTTGTGTCGTTCGAATCGAGGCAAGTACTTTGATTGTGTTTACTGTACTTCGTGTGAATGTGTGAGAACGTGATTTTTTGAAAAGTGGTAATTTCAGAAAATGTGATTTGTGCCAAAAGTGATGATTTCTAAAAGTGCGACTTGAGGTCGTGTGCCAAGTAAAACCTGCGAGGGTCCCCTAAGTTCCATAGACCGAGGCTTCTGCGGTCCACTTGGCTGAGTTTGTACAACCAGGGAGGCCTGACGAGGACTCTCTGGGGAGAAGTATATATCTCGCTTGAGGTACAGTACCTGTACATCCCCCGTTGTTATTTTGTGACGATGATTGTGGAACGGTATTCCGGAATATCTGTGATGGCATTGTGATTTATGTTGTTTATTCACTTATTGTACATATTTTAGAATCATTGTACTTGCACCGGCCTATTGCTGACCCCTTCTGGGGTAGATATACTTGTTGTGTATTCAGGTACAGGTCCAGTGGGAGAGCCAGCATAGGGCGGACATGAGCTTGGTGGGCAGCATTGATATCGTACACTATTTTGCATCGGAGGTTGTATTGTCATGGTCATAGTCGTGTCTTGGTTTTGTACTCGTACAGGTATTGTCATGTAACGTATATCGTGTCATTGTTGACTGTTAAAGATGTTGTTGTATTATCTGTTAGATGTTGTATCAGTTGTGATCCTACGGGACGATGTGTTTTTTGGTTTTGTAATGTGCGTCGTGATTGAAGTTGGTTTGTTTTTGTTAAAATGAATCTTGTGGTTGTCATTAAAAGATTTAATGAGTTATATGTTAATCTAAGCCTAGTAGGTTCTCCAAAAAGAATCTACGGCGCTGTAATATCTCCGTAAATCACGAGGGTGTTACGGAATATGGTATCGGAGCTTAGGTTTATGGATATCTAGGTTGTTGGTGTTTTGGGTCTGTTAAAGTGAGTCGGTTGGTGTCTACGATATCATTGGCATGCTATCACCCCGTGTTACCTATGTTGGAAGACTCTTCAGATGTTGGTTGTTTCCTTCCCTCGGGAGTAATGTCTTTATCATTGTGTAATCTATTGTTGTAATTGTTTCCTTGTTGAACCATTCTTATTCTTCAGTCTGTCGATAGGTAGAGCTGTCCGTCAATGTGGGCGAGGCCATGTTAGAGTAGTGATATCTGAATCCGAGATGTCCGTTTCAGACTCGGTATCTCATTCTGTGGCTAGATCAGACCTGATTCCTTCGGGAGGTGCAGGTGGGAGTGCAAAGGCCGAAGTGCCTAACGTTCTTCAGCAAATGGTAACACAAGTGCACCAATTAGCTCAAGTGGTGGAGAATATTAATACTAGCAGGACGATTGAGGATCGATGGCTTAAAGAAGTTATGAAGATCAATCCTCCCAGATTTAATGGTTCCAGTGACGCAAGCAACTGGGATCATTGGTTAGTCGAGTTGGAGAATATGTTTGACGGTATTGGCTGCCCTGAAGCCAAGAGAGTTCCAGTTGCTCAATATCTGATGGTTGATGACGTGTCGGACCAGTAGAGAGCTGTTAAACCCAGGGACCGTGATGTCACTTGGGAGGAATTTAAGGAATTAATGGAAGCACAGTATTGTACAGCGCCTGTACGATTAGCCAGAGTCAGTGAGTTCTTCAGAGCTCAACCCGAAGTTGTTTCTATTTCCGAGGCAATCAAGACATACAACATGCAGTTAATGTATGTCCAAGATCGGGTCACGGCTGAAGTAGATAAGATACTTCATTTTGATGCTAGGATGAAACCTGAGGTCCGAAAGTATATGGTGGGCCTTGGGTGTACTACTTTGAAAGAATACCAGGACAAAGTGCTCGCTTATGAGATGGTTACAGTTCCGGTTCATGCGGTTTTGAGCTCGAAGAAATCAAAATTTTCTGGTAGTTTCCGAGGCAGCGGATCGCGTAGGCCTCAACCTTCGTGTGCAATCTTCCATTGTTTCCCCTCAACCTAATGGAGGAGCGCCAAGAGTTTGTTTCAATTGTGGAAATATGGGGCATGTCAGTCCTCGTTATACATTTCGCCCCGTTGATTGTTTTAAATATGGGAAGCAGGGTCATCGCGCATCATATTGTGAGTCAGCGGGTAGAGTCTTCTCTAAACAGTCTCCTACTCCGGCAGACATAGTTATGGGTCAGCCAACGTCTAATGTTGGACGCGGCAGTGGCAGAGGAAAAACTGAGAATAAGAATACTCCAAGTACCCGATCAGCTCCACCTCGATTGTTCGAAGTGAGACGGACTGATGACGTAGGGGCTGCAACTACATCAGGTATTATTTATATTTGTATGCACCCAGCAGATGTATTGTTTGATTGTGGAGCTACTCATTCCTTCATATCATTGTCTTGTGTGAGTCGTTTGGGTCTTGTTGGTCTCTCTGCATGTGAACCTTTTATTGTTGGACTGCCGAGTGGGGAAAGGATAGTTGGCAATCGAGAGATTGTCAATTGTCCTATAACCATCGGCGATAGAGACTGGGCATCCGATTTGATTGTGATTGACATGAAAGGAGAAGATTTGATCCTCAGTGACGATTGGCTAGATCGTAATGGAGCGATAGTAGATTATCATCGGAAATTAATTACGATAGTTGCGCCGGATGGTACCGAACACGTTTTTGAAGGGCAGAAACCTGGTACTTCTGGGAAGATTATCCGAGCCATGAAGGCGAGGAAATTGCTGCGACAAGGCAGTACCGGTTATTGGTGTTATGCATTGATGTTGGAAATTGGCAAGGTGCAGTTGTCCTTTATTCTAGTTGTGAATTAATTTCCAGACGTATTTCTAGATGATTTGCCTGGGTTGTCGCTGCATCGTGATGTAGAGCTTATTATCGAACTAGAGTCTAATGCAGTGCTAATATCCAAGGCACCATACAGAATGGCCCCATCGAAAATGCAAGAGTTGAAGAAACAATTGGGTGAACTGCTTGACAAAGGTTATATTTGGCCTAGTGTGTCTCCATGGGGTACACCGATATTGTTCGTATGGAATAAAGACGGATCCTTGCAGTTGTGTATTGACTATCGTGAGTTGAATAAACTCACTATCAAGATCAAGTACCCATTGCCAAGAATCAATGATCTATTTGATCAATTACAAGGGGCTATAGTTTTCTCCAAGATTGACTTGAGATCGAGATATTATCAGCTGCAAATTCAGGATTAGGATATTTCGAAAACGACATTTCGAATGAGATATGGGCATTACGAATTTGTAGTTATGCCTTTCGGTTTGACAAATGCTCCGGTGGCATTTATGCAACTTATGAATAAAACATTTATCAAATATCTCGATAAATTTGTGGTGGTGTTTATTGATGATATCTTAATATATTCCAATAGCGATACGGAGCATGCCGAGCATTTGAGAATTATGTTGGGTATTTTGAGGGCTGATAAGCTTTATGCTAAGTTTTCTAAGTGCGAGTTCTGGCTGAAAGAAGTTGCTTTTCTTGGTCACATTATATCAGCTGATGGTGTTCGGGTAGATCCTCAAAAGGTTGAAGCAGTCTTAGCCTGGGAGCCTCCACGGAATATTAAGGAAGTTCGGAGTTTCCTAGGATTAGCTAGTTATTATCGTCGATTTGTCGAGGGATTCTCGAAAATTGCTCGACCGCTCACTCAATTATTACAGAAAACTCAAAAGTTTGAATGGAGTGACGAGTGTCAGAGGAGTTTTGATGAGTTGAAAAAGAGGCTGACTACGTCACCAGTTTTAGCCTTACCTCAAGGAACGGAAGGTTTCGTTATTTACAGTGATGCTTCCAAACAAGGCTTGGGATGTGTTATGCAAAATGAGAGAGTAATGGCTTATGCATTAAAGCCATATGAGATGAATTATCCAACCCATGATCTTGAGTTAGCCATTGTGGTGTTTGCGTTAATGATTTGGAGGCAATATTTATATGGTTCTTCTTGTCGAGTGTATACGGATCATAAGAGTTTGAAATATATTTTTACTTAGAAGGAGCTTAATATGTGCCAGCGGAGATGGTTGGAATTGATTAAAGACTATGATCTCGACATTCTTTACCATCCAGGCAAAGCAAATATCATTGCCAATGCTTTGAGCCGCAAGTCAGTCGTATTGCAGAGACAGGAAGTATTTACTATTCAACCGAAGCTCAAACGAGAGTTAATTAATTTGGAGATTGAAATTTGGTCTCAAGTAACTCAAGGCCAATTACGTTTCCTTGAGGTCACATCCTCCGTGATTGAGGACATTATGTCCAAACAGTTAGATGATCCTTTGTTTATCCAGCTTCGAGAAGATGTTGTTAAAGGAAAGGCACATGGATTCATGATACACGAAGATGGTGCTCTGCGATTTCAAGGTAGGATTTGTGTACCAAATCTGGATGATCTTAAACAAGTGATTTTGAATGAAGCAAATTATGCTTCGTAATTGATTTATCCGGGTACGAGTAAAATGTATAAAGACTTGCAGAAGAATTTTTGGTGGCCGAACATGAAGAAAGATGTAATGGAATTCTTGTTGAAATGTTTATCTTGTCAGCAAGTTAAAGTTGAGCCTCAATGACCTGTCGGGAATTTGCAACCGTTACCAATTCCGAAATGGAAGTGGGAAGATATCGCAATAGATTTTATTATGGGGAATGCCAAGGATGCGAACTGGGATGAATATGATTTAGGTAATCTTTGATCCATTAACCAAGTCAGCATATTTTCTGGGCATTAGAGATACTTTGTGACCAGAGAGAATGGCTCGTGTGTTCGTTGCGGAGATTGTGAAACTCTATGGTACCCCAAAGAGTATTGTTTTGGATCGGGATGGTCATTTTGTGTCACACTTCTGCAAGCAGTACATCGAGCACTCGGTACTGAACTGAATTTCAGTACCGCTTATCATTCTCAGATGGACGGACAGTCGGAGAGAACCATCCAGACATTGGAAGACATGTTTAGAGCCTGTGCATTGGATTAGCAAGAAGATTGGGAGATCCACCTACCGTTGATCGAATTTGCATATAATAATAGTTGGCATAGTTCGATTGGAATGGATCCATTTGAAGCATTATATGGAAGATGGTGTAGGTCGCCAATTTGTTGGGACGAACCGTACAAATTACTTGGAGTCGAACCAGACTTGATGATTCAAACACGGGAGAAGGATGCTGTTATTCGACAAAGGTTATTGACTGCCCAGAGTCGACAAAAGTCATATACCGACATTCAATGTCGACCATTTAAATTTAAGGCAGGAGATCACATGATGTTAAAGCTATCGCCGACTCATGGAGTCCTTCAGTTTGGTAAGAAAGGGAAGCTTAGTCCTTGTTATATTGGTCCCTTCGAGATCCTGTACAAGGTAGGTGATGTGGCTTATCGACTAGCGTTACCTCCAACGTTTAGTCATGTTCATAACATGTTTCATGTTTCACAACTGTGTAAGTATGTTCCTGATCCCAGCCATGTTATTGATTATCAGGAGATTGAAGTTAATGACGATATTTCATATGTAGAGCAACCGGTAGCCATGTTGGAGCGACGAGTGAAACAATTAAGACGGAAAGTGATTCTGTTAGTAAAGGTCTAATGGTCTACACATGGAATTGGGGACTCCACATGGGAAACCGAGGATAGTATGCATGCCTGATACCCTGAACTTTTTTTAAACTTATGTTTCAGGATGAAACCTCTTTTTAGGGAGTAAGGGTGTAATATCCATGTATTTTATGTGTGTTATTGTGGTGGTATCTTATTGAATTGTGGTTATGTGGAGATGAGTGTATTGATGATTGATATTGGAGTGTTCATGGTTGGTAATTGTCGAGTTTTTATGATTTCCGGAGTGTCTTTGTTCTGGCCAAACTTCGCGAATTTTATGCTGGAAAGTAGCAGATAGCACGCGCTAGATTGCACTGATAGCGCACGCTAACCAGGTGAAAGTAGCGCACGCTACTCTTGTGTGTAGCGCACGTTATGCCTGCTGGGCAGTGAGCTTTCTGAACTCTGGAATGGGGCATTAGCGCACGCTAATGGTAGACTAGGAAATGCTATTGAGGTAGGCTAGTGCACATTAGATAGTATGGTAGCGCGCGGTAGCGCGGCAGGACAGTGATGACAGTAAGGTTCTGGATTACCTATTGCAGCAGGTAGCGCACGCTAGTATTCTGGATAGCGCGCGCTAGTGAGGTAGTTACCGCACGCTAACATATGGGTAGCGCATGCTACCGGAGTCAGACAGAAGGTTCTGGACAACCTTCTATCCAACAGTACACCGCCTTTCAGCTCGTTAGCGTGCGCTATTCTTCAGCCGTAGCTCACGCTAAACACTCCCAATATATATATGGGCAGCATGTTCTAGATTCGTCATTTTCACCATCTCTCTTCCTCTCCGACGGCTGGGCGACGTGGAGTGTAGAATAGCATAGTTTTTGACCAGATTTCACCATCCAACAACATTTCTGAGTTCATAGTCTCGATCTAACAATATTTCATCAAGTTCATCATCCAAATCAAGGTTAGATTGTTCAATCCCGAATTTTCGGGAATTTTGTGTTTTTATTTAGATCTCATCCTTCTAGTCCGTTTTGAGCCTTGATTTGTGTTAGATTATCATTATGAAGTCATAATCCCTTGTTTTCCTTGATGTTTACAGATTTTGTTCAAGTTTCCATCTAGTAAATGGAGTATGAACAACTCAACCTTCATAGTGTTTGATAGTTTGTCCCTAAGAGTAGAATTTGAAGGAAATCTTCCATTTACGTGGTGTTGTGTTTTACCCGGTATTTTGTTGTACTAGGATCGAATCGTTGAAAGATTTCAGACTGTATGTTCTTCCGTTTGGTGTCTCTTGTGTTGTTCGAATCGAGGAAAGTACTTTGATTGTGTTTACTGTACTTCGTGTGAATGTGTGAGAACATGGTTTTGTGAGAAGTGGTAATTTCAGAAAATGTAATTTGCGCCAAAAGTGATGATTACTAAATGTGCGACTTGAGGTCGTGTGCCAAGTAAAACCAGCGAGGGTCCTCTGGGTTCCATAGACCGAGGCTTCTGTGGTCCACTTGGCTGTGTTTGTACAACCAGGAAGGTCTGACGGGGACTCTCTGGGAGAGGTATGTATCTCGCGTGAGGTACAGTACCTGTACAACCCCCGTTGTTATTTTGTGATGATGATTATGGCATGGTATTCCGGAATATCTGTGATGGCACTGTGATTACTGTTGTTTATTCACTTGTTGTATATATTCTAGAATCATTGTACCTCCACCGGCCTCTTGCTGATCCCTTTGGGGGTGGTTATACTTCTTGTGTATTAAGGTACAGGTACAGTAAGAGAGCCAGCACAGGGCGGACATGAGTTTAGAGGTGGTTCATCCACCGGAAATGACCATGGTGTTAGGAGTATGCCCTCGAATGCCACTCAGAGGATGTTAAGTGAGGGCATTGTACTTGTAATTTTGCAAATCATTTATATAAGGCAATGAATATTTCTTTATTTACTGGTAGTTACTGGCATTCCTAACTCGTAAATATACATATAGAAACTAGTTCGTGTATTTGAGAACAAAACGTTCCACTCCTTATTGGATAAGGGGGTCGGCACTGGAAAGGTTTATAGCTCAAATACTTAATCGTTCGCAAGTCAATGAAACTTGACTGCGCGTTAAGTTTATGTGAAGACTTGTATGACGTGTTCTTTGACATGGAGAGTGCCTGTTCAACACTAATGGTTAGTGGGAGCACACGTTATAGGTATGCTAATTGGATTAGTATACTCGAACCGACTCACCCTCGATTCGTCACACGAATTTCACTCCGGGACTGTCAATGACGGAATCGAAAGGTTGTGATAGGTATTCGTGAACCTTCGACTTGAGGATTTAGTAGGGATGTGCTTGTGATGTCAAGATTTTCATTAGAGTAGTTCGACCCTATAAGCCGGAAGGTGGGGGTCAACCTCGACGTGCATCTTGACGGGCAAGTAGCAGGTCCTACTGAATACCAAGATAGAATTCTTTCTACCATTAGTGAGCGGGTTATATGTCCTAGGCAGTTATTGGCAGATGATATCATAAGTCTTTGGCAAAGCATTAGAGCTAGTTGTATTGGATACACGAGAGCTCAATGATCTCGATTTGCATTAACGCATGCATAGCGTCAAGTACAGATAGGTTTTGACTGACCGTGACCCTATAACTTGATCGGGACATTTGAAAGAAGGGTTTATACGTTTACTGGTATTCACGACATAATGGTTCTTGAATGATCCCATCATTCGTTGTCAGTTGGGGTACAGTGTAGGCCGCCAGGCTGGCTAGGTGATGCTACTACTCTTTGGTTCCTCCCATTGCTGACTGAGACGGACCTACCGAGTCGCGCAATAGGATTGACGACGTAATGTATCAAGCTTATTATCTCATTATGAATATTAGATATTAGATATCTAATTTGGGACATTGGATGTCTAAATCGATTTATTGGATAAATTGATTTACGGCCTAATGGATTGAATAAATTACTGGGTGATTAATTTAATTCATGAATATAATTATTTCTTGGAGAAATTAATTATGTTATTATGTATTTGATATGATCAATTAATTGGATTAATTAATCAATATAAATACATCGGAACGGAATTGGAGTTTATCTGTTTGGACTCTCGGGAGTACGAAACGAACCGAACTCATCCGATTCCTTCTAGAGGCCGGCCCCACCTTGATTCCTTACCTTGGTCATAGTCTTGATTTTGTTGGTGGAAGACTTTTGACTTGTGAGATATCATATCTCTTAAAATAAGGAATAAAGGGATTTTATGGGATTTGTAAGATAAATATATGTGTGAAGACTTCACTTTCCACCTAACACTTACAATCCATTTGTGAAGTTTCAACAGCAGAGAGAGAGAGAGAGAAGTCTTATTCACCATCTTATTCTTTATTCATCTTCTTCATAATTTCTTAGAGAAATTTTGTGATGAAATATTGAGAAAGATAGATATTCATACACTTAGTGTGATATTAATATCTATAACAAGCTTACTCACCTTGATCTAGCCGCATCCTTGGAGGATAACAAGGTGAGTATTGTTCCGATCATTTTTCCGGCGCGTGGTAAGTAGAGACGCGGTGCTTTCGGCTTAGGATCGTTCAAGTGCTTGGAGTGCTTCGGATCGTAGAGAATTCAAGTAAAGATTGGGGAATAGCTCAAAAGAAGGATACCATTTAATCAACGGACTTCAAGGGTGAGTTTCTTACAACTCGTGTTTTTCATTTATATATTCGTATATACGTAGCTTGATCGATCCGCGTAGGGATTCAGATCAAATTAATTTTCATTTTACCGCTTCCGATGGGCCTTCGCTTTAGGCACCAAATCCCAACAGTGGTATCAGAGCGTATGTCTTGCGATCGTATATACGATATATTGCATTTGGAATGCTTGATTAAATGATTAGTGATTTGGAATCACAACCATTTAATTCGTTGTTTTAATTGTTCGTCGAAAATTTAATTTTTCCATGTTTTTATGTTACTATAGAAATTGTTTTTATTTATTAAAACTGAATTATACGGGTAATATTAAAATTAGAAAAATATAATTTTTGAAATCGGGACGAAAAAGAGTCGAAAAATCGCCTGCCCGGGGGACTGCCCGGGCTACCTGGGGCTGCCCAAGGGTGCTGGACTGCTGCCGGGCAGCTTGTTTCCTGCACTGGGTAGATCAGCCCCTCGGCTAAGGACCGGCTGTGATGCCGGACCACGGGCTAGGCCCGAGCGATTTTATTTCGATTCCATTTTGTGTTTATGTTTCGTTATAATAATTTCCGGAAATTAAATTGGATTAATTTGACTAAATAAAATACTTGGTGTTTGATTTTGAAGAAATTTATTATTGTGAAATATTTATCGTCCGATTTATACGAACGAATTAAAACTACCATGCTTGTGAATTAATTGGATTAATTCTAATAGATGGTTATTTTTTTTATATATTGGTTGGATCAATATATTTAATGTGTAATCTATTTATTTTGTATTTATTGGATGAATGCTTTTGAATGGGGATGTAGTTCATGGACTTAGTTTTGAATCGTTCGGTTTTATTCGATTGGGTTGTAAAGGCCGTTTTGAGCCTATTTATTTTACTAGGAATATTTGTATCTAGCATGCAATTTTCAATGTAAAATTTATATGTAATGACGAAGACCGGAGGAGATCCATTTCGAGAAGACGAAGATTCAAGACGAAGACTTGTAATTAGATTACGGACTTTTTGTTTTCTAGGAACGGTCTATGAACCATATGTTGGTAGCGACTAGGTTGTGAATGGTTGTTTCATATTGTATGAATGCCACAAACGCGCTTAAATGATTAATGTGCAAAGTGTAACGTTAATCGCGAAAATTCTCCCACGAAAAATAATTAAGTTTATAAGGTTTCAAGGTTTTCCTTCCCTCCATTGAGCTTTCGGGAAATTGAAATCCAAACCGGATGTACTATGCTTCCGAGTTATCGGGGTAGTCGTTTGGGGAGGACGGATAAATTGCCGGGAGCGCATTGGATGCCTTCGGTTGGAGCAAATTTTATCCCTAAAAACCTGATAAGTTTCCGGATAAGATTCAATTGTGAAACTGATTTGCGTCGATGGTATAAACTTAACTTGTTCACGAACCATAGAAACCGTATAGGTTGAGGGGAGTGAACAAGGGGAAAAAGAAGATCGAATCATCCATTAGATGGGTTGGTGTTGGAGACCACTTTATGAAAATTAATAGACTAGAAACCAGTTCGGTTGCCCTCTATTAAGATTTATAAAGAACTCGATCACCACTATGAAGTAGAGCGACGATACATCCGGATTTCACATGGGAGTGTGTTAGTACGATAAAAATAGTGGGAGCTGGGTAACAAGAAGAGAAAAGACCTTAATTCTATACTCTGATCATAATTGAACGAGTCACTAATTAATCTGTTGTACTTAATGCAGACATAACTCTCAATATGACAATGAATCCACTTGCAATTCTACTCGAGAAGAATACCCTGATTGGACCTAACTTTGTGGACTGGCTCCGTAATCTGATGATTGTCCTCAGTATAGAGGCACTAGGATACATCTTGGAGACGGACATTCCGGCGCCTCCTGTGCGGACCAGAGCCAATCAGGAAGAGATTGAAAACCATGAAAAATGGGTTAAGGATGACGTAAAAGTCCGTGCTTACATGATGGCTTCTATGTCAAATGAGCTTCAGAGAGCTCATGAAAAAATGACTTCTGCTAGGCAGATTCTATCTCACTTAACCGAACTTTATGGTGAGCATAGCAGAACTGCTAGATATGAGATATCCAAGCAACTGTTCGGTGCAAGGATGAAAGAAGGTGAGAAGGTTGGGGAACATATCCTCAAAATGATATCCATGATCGAGAGATTGGAGTCTCTTGATTTTAAAATGGATACTTCTCTCTAAACCGACCTTATCCTACAGTCTCTCCTTGTTTCCTTCTCATAGTTTGTTATGAACTTCAACTGCAATGAGATTGCATGTAATTTAGATGGGCTAATGAACAAACTTGTGACCACTCAGTCTCATATGAAGACTCCGTGGATGAAGGAGTCTGCTCTTGTAATTTCTTCTGGACCTCGGATGTCTAAGAACAAGAAGAAAAAGACCAAGAAGCAGACGGGACCACAAGTCAAGGACTTCAAGGCTAAGGGCAAGGCCCCGACGGTTCTGAAGAATAGGAAGAAAAAAGGATACCTATCTCAAATGCGGTGAGATGGGCCACTGGGATAGAGATTGTCCGATTCTTCATGGCACTTCAGGTACAGAACTATTAGTTTTGGAAACAAAGTGTTCTGTTACTGTATTTTCTACTTCCTGGATACTAGATTCTGGTGCTAGTTCTCATATTTGTACCGTGAATCAGGATCTGGAACAAAGTAGGAAGCTTGGAGCTGGAGAAGTTATGATCACAGTCGGAAGCGGGCATAGTGTCGAGGCGACCGACATAGGATCACTTCTTTTGGGATTAGAATCCGGCTTTGTTTTGACTTTAGAAGATGTACATGTTTTGCCCAAGGGGCACAAAAACATTGTATCCATTCCGGTCATGGACCGAAAAGACTTTTCATTTTTCATTGGTGATGGTTCCTGCAAAATTTATTTCTGAAATAAACTAGTGGGTACTGCTACATTGTTAAATGGATTGTATCATCTAAGTCTCAGCAACAAAGTAGTTGTGAATACTATTAGTAGAAAACGTGGTAGGGATGAAACCAATCAAGTTTTAAAATGGCATCTTAGACTTGGTCATATTTGTCAGACCAAGGTTTAAAAAATGGAAAAATATGGACTTATGGGTCCATTGGGATCGGATCCCTTTCCTACTTGTGAATCTTGCCTTAAAGGCAAAAGGACTATATCCCTCTTCACAGGGACTTTTGAAAGAGCCGCTGACAATCTGGGATTAATCCATACCGACGTATGTGGTGCTTTGGAAGCAGCACGTGACGGATATCAATATTTCATTACGTTAACAGATGATCATACTAGGTATGATTATGTATACTTAATGAAACATAAATCCGATGCCTTTGGGAAATTCCAGGAATTCAAGGTCCTAGTCGAGAAACAAACTGGTAATCATATCAAACCACTTCGGTCGGACCGAGATGGCGAGTTAATGAGTACGGAGTTTGACGAGTTCCTTAAGGAACATGGAATAGTTTCACAACTAACACCTCCAGGTACTCCTCAGTTAAATAGTGTGTCAGAAAAAAGGAACCGGACCCTGTTGAACATGGTCCGTTCCATGCTGGTCTATACTGACTTACCAATTTACCTGTCGGGGTATGCACTCCTGACTACCGCTTACATCTTGAACAGATGTCCTTACAAATCTATTCCTAAAACTCCACATGAGATGTGGGAGGGCAGGAAACCAAGTCTTAATCATATTAGGATATGGGGATGTCCCGCCTATGTCAAGAAGACTAAGGTGGAGAAGTTGGAAGCTAGGTCCGCGAAGGTACGATTCATTGGATTCCCGTCTGGGACGATGGGATATCAATTCTACATGCCCGAAGATCGAAAGATCGTTGTTACTTTACAAGCACACTTCCTGTAAGATGAGTTCATTCAGGAAGGGGGAGCAGGTAGATGTATTTCTTTAGAAGAATACAGAGAAACTCCTCGGGAGACACCTGTGCAAGAAACTGGAATCGAACCTTATGAATCACAAGTACAACCACCTAGTTGGTTTAGTAGGGTGTCTCATTTACCTGAGAGGTATGGGCTTGTACACTTGGAGGAGCTGGGTCTCCATGAGGTTCCAAGTGATAGCCAAGAGACCGACCCAACTACCTATGACCAAGCGATGGTGGATGTAGACTCCTCGAAATGGCGTGAAGGTATGGAAGCTGAGATAGACTCGATGTATGTCAATCAGTTCTGGACTCTAGTAGACCACCCCAAGGGCATAGTGCCTATTGGGAACAAGTGGATCTACAAAAAAAGACCGATGGGGATGGCAAGGTTGACGCCTATAAGGCCAGGCTTGTGGCAAAGGGTTATACCCAGAAAGAAGGGATCGACTACCACGATACCTTCTCGCCTGTAGCTATGATCAAGTCTATTCGCATGATGCTTGCTATAGCTGCCTACCACGATTATGAGATTTGGCAAATGGACGTAAAGACGGCTTTCCTTAATGGATTCCTCGAGGAGGAAATCTATATGGAGCAGCCTAAAGGCTTTGTGTCCGAAGTCGATATTCAAAAAGTGTGCAAGCTTCAGCGTTCCATTTATGGACTGAAGCAAGTATCGCGTAGTTGGAACCTTTATTTTGACGAGGTGGTCAAAGAGTTTGACTTCGTGCAAAACGAGGAGGAACCTTGTGTATACAAGAGGGTTAGTGGGAGCAAGATTGCATTCTTAGTACTATATGTGGATGATATTCTACTAATAGGAAATGATGTGGGAATGCTCAGTTCTGTGAAAGCTTGGCTTTTGAGTAATTTCTCCATGAAAGACTTGGGAGAAGCTACCTATATTCTGGTATTCGACTCTACCAGGATAGAGCGAAGAGAACAATAGGTCTTTTCCAAGCCCTTTATATAGATAAAATCTTAAAGCGATTTAAGATGGATGATTCTAAAAGAGGGTTTCTACCGATGCGACATGGAATAAAACTCTCCTTGAAGATGTGTCCTCAAAGTGAGGAACAACGAAAGTAAATGAGTAATATACCATATGCTTCGTCTGTGGGTAGCCTTATGTATGCTATGTTGTGTACGAAACCTGACATTGCGCATGCTGTAAGCATGGTGAGTAGTTTTCAGGCAAACCCAGGTAGGGAACATTGGACTGCCGTAAAGAATGTTCTCAAGTCCTTAAGAAGGACTAGAGATATGGTTCTTGTGTATGGCGGTGGAGAACTGGATGTGGTGGGATTCACTGATTCGGACTTCCAAGGACTGAAGGATGATTCGATGTCTACTTCTGGCTACATATTTACTCTTAATGGAGGAGCAGTATCTTGGCATAACACCAAAAAAAGTGCGACTGTTGATTCCACCTATCAGGCTGAGTATCGAGCAACCTCGGAGGCTTCCAAGGAAGGGTTCTGGATTAAGAAGTCTCTGGGAGAACTTCGAGTGATACCATGTGTTGAGCTTCCTATTCCGCTGTATTGCGACAATAACAGAGCTGTAGCACAGGCTAAGGAGCCGAGGTTTCACAACAGTACCAAGCACATTGAGAGGAAGTATCATCTCGTAAGAGAATTTGTTCGCAAAGGATACATTGTACTGCATACAGTAGACTAAGCCAACAACGTTGCTGATCCACTGACCAAGCCACTTTCTCAGACTAGCTTGGAGCGTCATCTGGAGAACATTGGTATTAGATACTATAGTGTGTGGCATTGAGTACAAGTGGGAGATTGTTAGGAGTATGCCCTCGAATGCCACTCAGAGGATGTTGAGTGAGGGCATTGTACTTGTAATTTTGTAAATCATTTATATAAGGCAATGAATGTTTCTTTATTTACTGGTAGTTACTGGCATTCCTAACTCGTAAATATACATATAGAAACTAGTCCGTGTATTTGAGAGCAAAACGTTCCACTCCTTATTGGATAAGGGGGTCGGCATTGGAAAGGTTTATAGCTCAAATACTTAATCATTCGCAAGTCGATGAAACTTGACTGGGCGTTAAGTTTATGTGAAAACTTGTATGATGTGTTCTTTGACATGGAGAGTGCCTGTCGAACACTATTGGTTAGTGGGAGCACAAGTTGTAGGTATGCTAATTGGATTAGTATACTCAAACCGACTCACCCTCGATTCATCACACGGATTTCACTCCAGGACTGTCAATGACGGAATCGAAAGGTTGTGATAGGTATTCGTGAACCTTCAACTTGAGGATTTAGTAGGGATGTGCTTGTGACGTCAAGATTTTTATTAGAGTAGTTCGACCTTGTAAGCCGGAAGGCGGGGGTCAACCTCGACGTGCATCTTAACGGGCAAGTAGTAGGTCCTACTGAATACCAAGATAGAATTCTTTTTCCCGTTAGTGAGCGGGTTATATGTCCTAGGCGGTTATTGGCAGATGAGATCATAACTCTTTGGCCAAAGCATTGGAGCTAGTTGTATTGGATACACGAGAGCTCAATGATCTCGATTTGCATTAACACATGCATAGCGTCAAGTACAGATAGGTTTTGACTGACCGTGACCCTATAACTTGTCGGGACATTTGAAATAAGGGTTTGTACATTTACTGGTATTCATGACAGAATGGTTCTTGAATGATCCCATCATTCATTCTCAGTTGGGGAACAGTGTAGGCCGCCAGGCAGGCTAGGTGGTGCTACTACTCTTTGGTTCCTCCCATTGCTGACTGAGACGGACCTACCAAGTCGCGCAATAGGATTGACGATGGAATGTATCAAGCTTATTATCTCATTATGAATATTAGATATTAGATATCTAATTTGGGACATTGGATGTCTAAATCAATTTATTGGATAAAATGATTTACGGCATAATGGATTGAATAAATTACTCGGTGATTAATTTATTTCATGAATATAATTATTTCTTGGAGAAACTAATTATGTTATTATGTATTTGATATGATTAATTAATTGGATTAATTAATAAATATAAATACATCGGAATGGAATCAGAGTTTATCTGTTTGGACTCTCGGGAGTCCGAAACGAACCGAACTCGTCCAATTCCTTCTAGAGGCCGCCCCCACCTTGATTCCTTATCTTGGTCATAGTCTTGATTTTGTTGGTGGAATACTTTTGACTTGTGAGATATCATATCTCTTAAAATAAGGAATAAAAGGATTTTATGGGATTTGTAAGATGAATATATGTGTAAAGACTTCACTTTCCACCTAACACTGACAATCCATACGTAAAGTTTCAAGAGGAGAGATAGAGAGAAGTCATATTCACCATCTTGTTCTTTATTCATCTTCTTCATAATTTCTTAGAGAAATTTTGTGAGGAAATATTGAGAAAGATAGATATTCATGCACTTAGAGTGATATTAATATCTATAACAAGCTTACTCACCTTGATCTAGCCGCATCCTTGGAGGATAACAAGGTGAGTATTGTTCCGATCGTTTTTCCAGCGCGTGGCAAGTAGAGACGTAGTGCTTTCGGTGTTGGATCGTTCAAGTGCTTGGAGTGCTTCGGATCGTAGAGAATTCAAGTAAAGCTTGGTGAATAGCTCAAGAGAAGGATACCATTTAATCAACCGACTTCAAGGGTGAGTTTCTTACAACTGTTGTATTTCGTTTATATATTCGTATATATGTGTCTTGATCGATCCTAACATCGTGGCGTGTTTGAACTGCTTCGCCCGGTTTGTGATGGCGCATCATGTATAGGGATTGTAGTAAAACAACCATTTGCTTAATATTCTTACGATCTTGGGAACTAAAATCATACTAGCGATAGCGCTACCATGGCATGTCATGTGGGGATTGCATCAAGAAGGATTTCCAGGCTTTCCTTGTTTACCTGAATGGGGAAGTTGGAGAAGAAAAGACGATAAGAGATGTGTCAATTGTGCGGGAATTCGAGGATGTATTCAAAGAAGTGTTACCAGGTTTACCACTGTAACACCCCAAAAATGATGGCTATTACAGTGCTGTGGATCCTACACTGAGACCCACCATGTGATACAAATACACAAATCAACCATAATATAAATATAGTACCGAACCACAAAATACTAACCATCACCCCGATGAGGAGTTTATACAACATACGGCTATAATCGCCATGACACACAGTATTCAATTACAAGTATAAACCATATGAAAATGAAGTATACCCCAAATAATAATACAACTGAAAAGAAATACTATAAAGCGAAAATGAAAATATATACAGTTTAGTCATAACCGGAGAAAAGAAGACTCGAGGTCCCTAAACTAGTATCTTTCATACCCTTCGCCCATCATAATGCTCTTCCCATGCCTTGGCCTTCCCTCGACCTAAAATACAACAACAAGTATTTCTCCCAAAACCAAAGGTACAGTTACGCAAGACAATAAATCTCAATATGTCGAACATACATAATCCCATATGCTGTATGAGCTAACAAATCATTTCAAATTGGAATATATGCAATCATATATGTTGTATAAACCCACAAGTTCGATTGTAATCCCAAATCATCGAACACATGCGATCAAATGTGAATCAACCAGATTATAACCCAATCCCATTGAAAACATATTCAATCCAACATGTTGTATGAATAAGCTAACACTTACGGCTCAAAGGATGGCGCCACACTATGCCCGGGATGGAAATATGTTCGTGCACAAGCCACCAACGGGTATGGATCAAACACACTTGTGGTCTTGTACCTAATCAGTCTCATAAAGTAATCATCTCGTGTGCACAGTCCAATGTGAGGCCAACCACCAACACGAGAACTTATATGTTCCTTACATGAAAATCCTGCACACACCAACCGGCACGCTATTATGACCCGAAATGCCACGAGATAACAAATGTGACATCGAAATTTAATAATGACTTAACAATTACCAACAAGGAACCAAACGACTCAACGAAGGAAATACGAATCCAATGAATATCAAAATAAACTCACCAAAATGCAACAAGGGTATAAATAAGACTCGGAACCACTATTCCGTACTGGATAATCGACAAGATCAATAAAAACATCGTTATGATGTTATATTCACAAAGTATAAACATGCATAAAATGTACAACAAATATAAGACATATTATCATCATAACCAAGCAATAATTCACTTGCCTCAATACCTATAACACACCGATATATTCAGGATTATTACAGCATCGTAAATCATTTATATAAGGATTTACTAGGCTAAGAATTTAAACCAACATTTATAAAATACTAACAATGGAGTAATTATTACAAATTGGGATTTTCATAATACAAGACCAACCAAAAACAATAGAAGTAAACAATGTACTCGAGTACTTATTCAAACACGACAGCATTAAAAGGACTCTCCGAACCGTCAACATCACTATACACCCCCATCATCATGCTGCTCGTGTGGTTGTTTTTTGGCTCTCCTGGATCCTGAACATAAAACACATGTCCACCCCTGAAGGGATTTTCACAATGATGATGGTACAAGTACGATAATTTATACAACAATAGATTACTCAATGTCTCATGAAGAATAACAACAATAACAACAAGCCTATCCTACAAGAAGACTAACAATGCGTTACACAATATGACAATCACAACATACACATGGTAATATGATGATCCAGAGTTCACTGCATAGATCCCAAGATGATCCCGTCGGACCAACACGGGGTGGAAAACCTATCTAATGATCTAGCGCACGCTAGCATTGATACCAAGATGATCCCATCCGACCAAGACGAGGTGGACAAACGCAAACGACACATATGCGCGACATTATGAATAGCATTAACACAAAAAATAATTAAAGTACTTGCCTTAGAAAGAAGACAAGGATTAAATACTTCGACGAACTTCAATACCCTCAAAGGTCGTCCCTTCGTCCAACCACTTGTAAGATTTGAACTTTATACAAAAGTACATAACGA
The DNA here is from genome assembly GCA_033398695.1 of Orobanche coerulescens. NCBI lineage: Eukaryota > Viridiplantae > Streptophyta > Magnoliopsida > Lamiales > Orobanchaceae > Orobanche > Orobanche coerulescens. The sequence continues at coordinate 77,287,031 of CM065818.1, read as the reverse complement.
AGAATTCAACTTGCGAATACATAAATAATACACGAGCGTCTAACATTCCTAAACTATGACCGAGCTAATTATCCTCTGTACAGACGGTTCATGGTTCGACTACCCGGCGCACACTTAGTCAGATTATTAACACACCTCATGCGAATCAAATGATCATAATAGGGATAAGTTGTCGACGTCTATGAATTCAAAGATATTCATGTCATCACAATTCCATATTCTAGTCTTGATTATCAGTTCTAATATTGTTGGTCTTTTCTATGATTCATATCAAGGGTATGATTAAAGATGAATGAATTCTAAAACATCATTTCGAAGGAAGACGTATTCAACCGTGTTATATGTTTAATTCACCGCATACGCCCATAAGTTTTTCCGAGTACAGCCGTATCAGTTGAGTTACGCCCGTAAGGCAGGTGCGGGTATGGCCGTATGACTGTCGGCAGATTCTGGATGAAGCCGAGTTACGGCCATACGATATGGATGGTTACGGCCATAAGACCGTTGACTTGGGAATGTTACGGCCGTAAGTTGGCCGAGTTACGGCCGTAACAATGGCCTGGATGGGTTTTTGAGGTCATTTTTATCATTTCTTCACCTTGTTTCCGAGAGAGAGAGCTTGAGGGAGAGATTTTTCTTCATCAATCACTTAGGTGTTCGGTTTTCATCATCTTCATTCATTTGTGAAGCTTGGATAGTCGATTTAACACGTGTTCATCGGATCAAAGTATTTGGATCTTCAAGAGGTAAATTCTTCAACATCTTGGATTTTGATTTTGTGTTGAGATATGATGTTTTAGATGTTATAATCATGTTGTATGAAGAGATATACATACGATTATGAGTGTGTATGAATAGTCATTGGATTATTGAAAGATTATTCAAGAACACTTTGAATAATGAGTTGGATTTGGGGGTCTTCGATTAGTTGTTGTTGAAATCACGAATTGGATATTCATATTGGATTATTGATTGTATTGAAGATGTTTTGTTGGGTTGAAACACTCCTTGGGGTTTTGATATGGGTATAATTAAGGATTGGTTGTAAACAATCGAAGATTGGTTACAACGTGTTTGATATAATGTCCCAATGAACTTGGATTTGTCATATCGATGTTTGGAGTTAGTTATAATCGTGTTTGATTTGTATATTGAATGGATTGTTGGTAATTATGTTATTCAAGGTTGTTCGAGTGACCGACACCTTATTTAGGACGTTTGTTCGTGGAAGGACATTCTTCACTGGTGTTGTGTAAGTTAATTTTTACTCGGTTAAAAGGATACTCATTCCTTTCGTTGTTGTTCATTCATAATCATAACTCATTCATAATGTATTAACCATATTAAGACTTGTAATTGTCAAATAATCATTTCACTCACGGGGAACGATGGTTCCAAATCATTTCAATGAGCTACCATTCATTTCATTATTATTTCATCTCGGTGAGTCATTATTGACCCTTGTCGGATTGTTATTCATTATGTTCATTGGTCACGTTTGTGTAACACCCCAAACTAGGCGGATATTACAGTGCCGTGGACCCCCGACTGGGACCCACCAGGCGGATGAAAATGAATGAATTACACAAGATAAATGTAGTACCGAACCACATTACAACAGTAATTACTCCGATGAGGAGTTTAATTACAACACACCAGGACAATACCGAATACTAGTGTATTTTATATGAAGATAAAATACACAACACTGAACGAAACGGAGTATCCAAATGAAAATCTGCAGCGGAAAATAAAGGACAATAATATGAATAACTGAAAGATCGGGGCCCCCTACTAGTATCACTAGGACTCCTCGACATCAACATGCTATTCCCGTGCGTTTGCCTTGCCATGACCTGAAAAACAAAATCCCCAGCCGGGGTCAGTTAAACAGAACAACAATCCTCAAGGGTTGAAAATACACAAACATGATTTAACTGAAGTTATGAAATATCCTTAGTTATGAATTACGCTGAAGAAGAGTATCATAGTACGCCCGTAGTGTTCTGTGCGAGTGTACAAGACGAATGACCGGACACACCCGTCCTTGTACCTAATTAGTCTCACGGTGTAACGCTTTCCCGTGTGCACAGTCCAATGTATCACTCCCTATACATGGCCATAACGTGCCCGACTAAAAATTCCACACAGCCACACCCGGCCACGCAATATGAATCCAGAAGGTCATATGAACGAGAATGACCGTAATGAATATCAATGAATAAATAATAATCTGACAAAGTCAAGAATGACTCACCGAGATGAGAGTAATAATGAAATGAATGATAGCTCAACGAAAAGATTGGAACCGTCGTTCCTTATGACTGAAGTGATTAATTGACAATAACAAGTTTTAATGTGATTAATACAATGATGAATGAGTTATGATTATGAATGATCAACAACAAAAGGTATGAATATCCTGTTAACCGAGTAAGAATTAACTTACGCAACACCGGTGATAATTATCCTTCCACGAACAACGTCCTAAATGAAGTGTCGGTCGCACGAACAACCTTAATTCAATACAATTACCAACAATCCGATTAATACACGAATTAAACACGAATATAACGAACTCCAAACGTCGGTACGACTAAACCAAGTCCAAAGAGGCATTAAATCAAACAAGTTATATCTAAACTCCGATTGTTTACAATCAAACCTCAATATACCAATATCAAAATCCCCAAAAAGTGTTTCAAACCAACAAAACATCTCCAATACGATCAATAATCCGTTATGAATATCCAAAAATGTGATTATAACAACAATTAGTCGAAAATCCCCAATTCCAACTCGATGTTTTTCCGAACGGTGAACAAGGTGAATTAATATGATTGATGAATGATTATAAATGAGTGAAAATCCACTGAGTGACAATCACCGAATGAAATTACTGAATGATAATGACTGAATTACAACCGGGTATTACATACACCCCCCCTTAAAAGAGTTTCGTCCCCGAAACTAAGGGTCAAACAACTCGAGATAACCCTCTCGCATACTATCCTCGGTTTCCCAAGTAGCCTCTTCGACTCCGTGTCTGGACCACTGAATCTTGACCAAAGGGATCGTCTTGTTCCTCAACTGTTTGATTCGCCGCTCCAACACTCGTACAGGACGCTCCTCGTACGAATGATCATCCGCGATCTCAATTTCGTCGAACTGAAGTATGTGACTCGGGTCGGCAACATACTTCCGCAACTGAGAGACGTGAAACACATTATGAATCCTGCTCAAAGCCGGAGGTAAAGCCAATTGATAAGCTAACTCGCCTACTCGATCCAAAATTTCAAACGGTCCAATGAATCTTGGGCTCAACTTCCCCCGTTTTCCGAAACGGAAAGTATCTCGACTTGGGGATACCTTGACCAACACGTGGTCACCCGTCTCGAACTCTAGTGGTCGACGACGATTATCTGCATATGATTTCTGTCGACTCTGAGCTGTCAACAAATGACTCTTGATCAAAGCTACCTTCTCCCGGGCGGCTATAAGCATATCGGGCTCGGTGCTGATTGATTCTGACAAGTCATCATAACACAAAGGAGATCGACAACGACGACTGTACAAGGCCTCGTAAGGTGCCATTTTAATGGAGGCATGCCAACTATTATTATACGTGAACTCGATCAGTGGTAGTTGGGCTTCCCAATCGTCCTTCCAATCGAGGACGCATGCCCTCAACATGTCCTCTAATGTCTGAATAGTTCTCTCTGATTGTCCGTCGGACTGAGGATGAAAGGCGATGCGAGATTGAGCTGAGTTCCCATAGCACGATGAACTGATTTCCAAAAATGAGACACAAATCGTCCGTCACGATCGGAAACGATACTCTTAGGAGTACCGTGCAGTCTTACTATCTCCTTGATGAATAACTGGGCCAGTCTCTCGGGACTCCACGTATCCTTGATCTCAAGGAAATGAGCTGATTTAGTTAAGCGGTCCACAATCACCCAGATCGCATTCATGCCACGACGACTCGTCGGCAAACTCGTGATGAAATCCATAGAAATGTATTCCCACTTCCACTCTGGAATAGGAAGAGGTTTTAACATACCTGTCGGTCGCTGATGTTCAATCTTGACTTGTTGACAGGTTAAGCATCTCGAAACAAATTCTGCGACTTCTTGCTTCATATTACTCCACCAGTAATTTTGTTTCAAGTCGTTATACATCTTGCTAGACCCCGGATGAACAGAATAAGGGTAGCATGAGCTTCTCTCAAAATCGAGTTTTTCAACTCGTCATTCGCCGGTATGCACAACCGGTTCTTAAATCTCAAAAGTCCATCCTCGTGGATCACGAATTCAGGGCTTTCCCTTGAGCCACATCCTCACGAATGCGCAACAATGCTGGGTCTGAACCCTGATTCTCCCTAATTGCATCCTCAAGAGATGATGAAATTTCTAACATACAAAGCTGTCCCTGAATTCGCTGAAGCCAGACCTCGATCTCGGGTCTAAGGAATTCCTGCTGAAGCTTCTTCTGAACTGATAAACGAGCAAGCATTTGCCCCTGCACGGACTTACGACTCAAGGCGTCGGCGACAACGTTCGCCTTGCCCGTGTGGTAAAGGATTTCGATATCATAATCTTTGAGTAGTTCCCACCACCGTCTCTGTCGCATATTTAACTCCTTGTGAGTAAATATATACTTCAACTCTTGTGATTGGTGAAGATCTGACAGGTGATGCCATAAAGGTAACGACGCCAAATTTCCAACGCGAAAACCACGGTTGCTAGCTCCGTCCGTGGGTTGGATAATTAACCAGTTAATCCGAGGAAACATCGGATTTAATTAATATCTTTCGGAGGTTGCCAATCTCGGATAGTCTCCGACTTCTGAGGGTCGACACGAACTCTGTCAGATGAAATTACATGTCCGAAAAAGTCACTTCGGACCTCCAGAACTCATATTTGGAAAACTTTCCATAAAGTTGCTCTCATCTCAACACGTCGAGAACCTGATGAAGATGAACCTCGTATTCCTCTCGGCTACGAGAATAAATCAAAATGTCTTCGATGAAGACAACAACAAACTGATCCCAAAAAAAAAATCGATGAAAACCCGATTCATTACCCCCATGAATACCACAGGTGTAATAGTTAGCCCGAACGGCATAACTACGAACTCATAATGACCATAGCGTGTATGAAACGCTGTCCTCGCGATATCCGACTATCGAATCCGCAACTGGTGATATCCAGATCTCAAGTCGATCCTGGAAAATACTGAGGCTCCCTGAAGTTGATCTAAAAGATCATCAATACGGGGTAAAGGATACTACTCTTGATCATCACCCTGTTGAACTCCTGGTAATTAATACACACACGAGACGAGCCATCCTTCTCCTTGACAGATCACACTGGTGCTCCTCTCGGGGACGCAATCGGTTGGAGATAACCTTTCTCGAACTATTCCTCAAGTTGAATCTTCAACTCCTGCATTCTGGTCGGGGCCATCCGATACGGTGCCTTCGATAAAGGGTACGTACCGGCTCCAACTCACTCCTGAATTCCCCTACTCTATGTGAAGGCAACCAGATAACTCGTCTGGGAATACATCATCAATGGATGACAATGATACCACGAATGATTGAACATTTCGATTGCCCTAGAATGGTCAGTCGATAAAAAGAGATACCAATAATGATTGAACAACTCGATTGCCTTAGAAAGGACAATCGATGAAGATGATACAATGAATGTTTGAATAACTCGATTGCCTTTGAAACGCCAATCGATGAAAATGATACAAGGAATGATTGAATGACTCGATTGTCTTAGAAAAGCCAATCGATGGAAATGATACAAGGAATGATTGAATAACTCGATTGCCTTAGAAAGGCCAATCGATGAAAATGATATAAGGAATGATTGAATAACTCGATTGCCTTAGAAAGGCCAATCAAAGAAAATAATACAAGGAATGATTGAATAACTCGATTGTCTTAGAAAGGCCAATCGAAGAAAATAATACAATGAATGATTGGATAGTTCGATTGCGGAATTTCTCTGCTTCCGCCATAATAGAAATTCTATTGGAATAACGGGGATTACTTCCCTGAAGCACACATTCGACAACCAACGACGGAAAGATAGCGACCAAACGCTAACAATCACTGAGGATAGTATCAAGACGGTTAAACCAACTAATACCGAAAATTACATCGTCCTAAGATAAATTCACCACGATTAGATCCATCAACCAATAGCGGTCATTAAGTAGGACTATCCCGAAATAAGTCTATTCAAGCATGATTCGAAAATGAATGAATGCGGTGTACCAGCATCAAAAGGTACACACAAGTTGAAATAAAATTACGAGTATACCTGAAATCAATCGGGCCACCGGGTCGTCGATCCTCCTCATCATATGAATCTGGGACTTGCCGGCCCCCGAACCGGACGCTCCCGTCTGATAAATACGAGCTCCAACTCTATTTGCTTCCATTGACTTAAACGACGATGAAAAAGCGATCGATTAAAGCTGGTTGCTTGGGCTGAGATGACGCGGGCCGACTTGGAGTCCTTTCGGCAAAAGCGGGCCCTATGCCCGCAATTCCCTGATTATGGCATATGATCTGCCTCGGACATTTAGCATCGACATGACCTGTTCTCCACGGTTGAAACAGGTGATGGCGACCGCGCTCGGGATTGAGATCCACGCGATTATGCGCCGTAGAGGTCGCCGAAAGCGATAGGACCCACACGAGGCTTCTTGAAGGTTGGTGACCGCCTTGGATTGATTACGCCGTTGATTTCTTGCCGTGAGATGAAGGTTGTTGTTCAGACTTTCCTTAGCAATGGCTCATACGGGAGGTTCTCTCGATTAATCCGGTCAGTGGCGCAATGATGATTGAGCAAGCGCACATGGGTCATCATGGCACATAAAAGTGAGTGGATCAACCCGAACATCTTGATCGAGCGAATCACAGGCACGATTTCTCGGCGGCCAGTGATTATTTCTCGGGTTTCGGTTCGCACCTGCCTCTCCCGATGTATCCTGACAGCTCTCCCCATACTGAAGTAGGAAGGTCGCATAATGATTATATTTCCCCGCATGATTAGCACGTTATGATTATGTCATGAGATGATGAAAATGAGTATACATGCTCTAACTTAGTGATTATATGAATGATTTACTGAAGTTACATGATTATCTGATGAAATTCTTGAAATGATTATCTTGAATAACTTAACAAGATTGATAATATGATCATCCAGATTGAAAACTGAGTAATGAAATGAATTAAGTGATTAATGAGTTAATATGATCGTCCTGATCATAATGAATGATGATGTTTGAGGATTGTTAATTGATGAATGATGAATGAATGACTATTGCCAGAAATTATACCATGGCGTTAGAAGTCTTACATTCTTAGAGTCGAGTGGCTCGGCATTTGCACAGGTCACACGTGACGCGAAAGTCCAATGATACTAGTCTGATGACGATGATTTCAAATAAGACATGACTCGGAAGGTAGTATTCAAAACCACGCTCCGATACCAACTCTGTAACACCCCAAACTAGGCGGATATTACAGTGCCGTGGACCCCCGACTGGGACCCACCAGGCGGATGAAAATGAATGAATTACACAAGATAAATGTAGTACCGAACCACATTACAACAGTAATTACTCCGATGAGGAGTTTAATTAAAACACACCAGGACAATACCGAATACTAGTGTATTTTATATGAAGATAAAATACACAACACTGAACGAAACGGAGTATCCAAATGAAAATCTGCAGCGGAAAATAAAGGACAATAATATGAATAACTGAAAGATCGGGGGCCCCTACTAGTATCACTAGGACTCCTCGACATCAACATGCTATTCCCGTGCGTTTGCCTTGCCATGACCTGAAAAACAAAATCCCCAAACGGGGTCAGTTAAACAGAACAACAATCCTCAAGGGTTGAAAATACACAAACATGATTGAACTGAAGTTATGAAATATCCTTAGTTATGAATTACGCTGAAGAAGAGTATCATAGTACGCCCGTAGTGTTCTGTGTGAGTGTACAAGACGAATGACCGGACACACCCGTCCTTGTACCTAATTAGTCTCACGGTGTAACGCTTTCCCGTGTGCACAGTCCAATGTATCACTCCCTATACATGGCCATAACGTGCCCGACTAAAAATTCCACACAGCCACACCCGGCCACGCAATATGAACCCAGAAGGTCATATGAACGAGAATGACCGTAATGAATATCAATGAATAAATAATAATCTGACAAAGTCAAGAATGACTCACCGAGATGAGAGTAATAATGAAATGAACGATAGCTCAACGAAAAGATTGGAACCGTCGTTCCTTATGACTGAAGTGATTAATTGACAATAACAAGTTTTAATGTGATTAATACAATGATGAATGAGTTATGATTATGAATGATCAACAACAAAAGGTATGAATATCCTGTTAACCGAGTAAGAATTAACTTATGCAACACCGGTGATAATTATCCTTCCACGAACAACGTCCTAAATGAAGTGTCGGTCGCACAAACAACCTTAATTCAATACAATTACCAACAATCCGATCAATACACGAATTAAACACGAATATAACGAACTCCAAACGTCGGTACGACTAAACCAAGTCCAAAGAGGCATTAAATCAAACACGTTATATCCAAACTCCGATTGTTTACAATCAAACCTCAATATACCAATATTAAAATCCCCAAGAAGTGTTTCAACCCAACAAAACATCTCCAATACGATCAATAATCCGTTATGAATATCCAAAAATGTGATTATAACAACAATTAGTCGAAAATCCCCAATTCCAACTCGATGTTTTTCCGAACGGTGAACAAGGTGAATGAATATGATTGATGAATGATTATAAATGAGTGAAAATCCACTGAGTGACAATCACCGAATGAAATTACTGAATGATAATGACTGAATTACAACCGGGTATTACAGTTTGATCGTGTGACCTTCTGGGTTCATATTGTGTGGCCGGGTAGGGATGTGTGGAATTTTTTGTCGGGCACACGATAGTCATGTGTTGGGTTCACCGACACATTGGACTGTGCACACGGTAATGTACCTCCGTGAGACTAATTAGGTACAAGGGCGGGTGTGTCCGGACACTCGTCTTGTGCACGTGCGCATTCCATTACGTGCGTACTACGATGCTCCTCTTCAGCTTAAATTCATAACTAAGGGATATTTCATGATTTTTTTTATTCAACTCTTGAGGATTGTTGTTCTGTGTAACTGACCCCATTGGGGGATATTGTTTTCAGGTCATGGCAAGGCAAAAGCACGGGAAGAGAAAGTTGACGGCGAGGAGTCCCAGTGATACTAGTAGGGGGCCCCAGTCCTTTCAGTCTTTCATGTCCTTCTTCTTTTTATTTCCGCTGCAAACTTCCGGTTGAATGTTCATTTATTCAGGGTTGTATATTTTATCTTCACATAAAATGTAAAAGTATTCTGTATTCCTGGGTGTATGGTACTTAAAGCTCATCATCGGAGTATTTGGTAATATAATGTGGTTCGGTACTACAATTATATTATTTAATTCATTAATCTTCATTCGCCTGGTGGGTCCCAGTTGGGTTTCCACGGCACTATAATAGCCGCCTAGTTTGGTGTGTTACAGAGTTGGTATCAGAGCGTGGTTTTAAATACTACCTTCCGAGTCATGTCTCATTGAAATCATCATTCACCAGACTAGTATTATTGGACTTTCACGTCGCGTGTGACCTGTGCAAATGCCAAGCCCCTCAGACCAAGAACTGTAAGATTTCTGACGCCATGGTATAATTTCTAGCAATAAGAATCATTCATTCATCATTCATCAATTAACATTCCTCAAACATCATTTTCATTTTGATCATGTTAACTCATTAATCACTTAGTTCATTTCATTACTCAGTTGTCGATCTTGAGGATCGTATCATTAAACTTGTTAACTTATCCAAGATCTTCATTTCAAGAGTTTCATCAGACAATCATGTCACCTCAGATAATCATTCATATAATGATTATGTCAGAGCGCGCATGCTCGTTATTATCATCTCATAACGTAATCATAATGTGATATTCATACGAGATCTATAATTATCGTGTGACTTCCGTACTTCAATATAGATAGAGTGGTCAGAGGACGCAGGGGAAGAGGCCGCGGTGCCGGCCGAAACCTGGGAGCTCATGTGAATACATGCGCTAATGCAAGGAATAATGCTAATTCATCAAGTAGTGATGCAGCCACTCATTCTCCTGGACGTAATCATTCAATGTCAGGGACTCGTACCCGGGACACAGCTCAGTCAGAAGGTGTTCGGGTTGATCAACTCGCTTTTATGCAGGGCGTGATGGCCCAAATGACTCAGATGGCACAACTGATGGAGACGATGCATAACTCAACTACTCAAAATCAATAGGCTCCTCCGCCGCCACCTCTGAGGCAAGAGAGGGGTGTGAGCAGTATCATTGGCGACAGCTCTCGCCAGAGACCACCTACCTTCGAGGGCTCATATGAGCCGGTGGATATCATTCACTGGCTTGAGCATTTCGAGAAACTGCTTGCTATGGTGGACTGTCCTGAGGGACACAAAGTTTCAGTTGCGGCTTACTATCTGGGTAAGAGCGCTCACTCTTGGTGGTTATATCTGAAACCCACCGACGGGTCTTGTACTTGGGATCAATTCTAGACTCTCATGATGGAGAGGTATTATCCTGCCCCACTCAGGGAGCCCAAGTTACCAGAATTACTCATTCCCGACCTCTCAGCATACGATGATGTTCTCGCCATCGCCGAGAAATTTCAGGAACTTCTTCCTTTTGTCTTATCTATTATTCACTCTGAGGCGGACACGATCAAATATTTCAGCAAGAGGTTGAAACCTCATATGCGGATGCAGTTGCTGAATCACAGTAGCACAACCCTGGCCGAATTCATTGAGAAAGCTCTCACTTATGAGCTTACTGCGAAGGAAATTGCTAAGAATCAAACTTCATCTTCTGGCAAGAAGTCTAAGAGCCGAAATCAGCCTGAAGGTAGTCAGGCAACCTTCAAGAAGCCTCGTGCGGGCTCTACTTTCTCGGGGCGACGGTGCCTAAACCTACGCAATCTCAGTCCCGAGCGGCCAGTTCGGCCATCACCTATTTCAACTGTGAAGAACAGGGTCATGTCAGCACCAAGTGTCCGAGGCAGACTATCACATGCCATAACTGTGGGATTGCTGGGCATAAGGCCCGTTTTTGCCAAAGAGACTCCAAACCTACTCCGGCGTCATCTCAGGCCCCGAAGCAGTCAGCTGTTCATAATCAGGCCACTCAGTCCGTGTCGTTTAAAATGACGGGAGCAAACAGAGGTGGAGCTCACAGTTATCAGGCAGGAGCATCCGGTACTGGGGCTGGCAAGCCCCGAATTTACGAGATGAAGAGGACCGACGATCCGAAGGCCCGGATGATCTCAGGTACACTTGAAATTCTATCTCAACCCGTGTGTACACTTTTTGATACTGGTGCATCGCATTCATTCATTTCCGAGTCATGCTTGAGTAGACTTCATCTGGATAGTACTACTAGTTGTGAACCTTATATCATTGGTCTACCTGACGGTAGAAGGATTATCGGGGATCAGGAGATTGAGAATTGTCCGATTCAACTTAATGACCGTGTTTGGTTAGCGAACTTGATCGTGGTAGATTTACCGAGAGACGATGTTCTTTTGGGTATCGATTGGATAGATCGTCACGATGCCATCATTAGTGTCCGTAAGTGTATGGTCACTATTGTTTAAGACGATGGAGTCGATTGTGTATTTCAGGGAGGTAATCCTAGCTGTTCTGGTAAGATCATTAATATGATGAAAGCGGTGACATTACTCAATCAAAGGTGTGTTGGTTATTGGTGCTATATGACCAAGACTGAGAAATCATCAGTGATGTTGGCAGATATTCCTGTAGTGAGAGAATATGCAGATGTTTTTCCAGAAGAGTTACCTGGTTTGCCTCCACAGAGAGATGTGGAATTCACGATAGAGTTGGAACCTGGTACACCCCCATTATATAAGGCACCGTATCGGATGGCCCCGACCGAAATGCAGGAACAGAAGAATCAATTGGCGGATTTGCCCAAGAAAGGTTATATCCGACCGAGTGCCTCCCCGTGGGGAGCACCTGTGTTATTTGTCAAGAAGAAGGATGGTTCTTTTCGCTTGTGTATTCATTACCAAGAGTTGAATAGGGTGACGATCAAGAATAAATATCCTCGACCCCGTATTGATGATCTCTTAGATCAACTTCAGGGAGCTTCAGTATTTTCCAAGATCGATTTAAGATCTGGTTATCATCAGTTGCGAATTTGAGAGTCGGATATCGTTAGGACGGCGTTTCGAACACGTTATGGTCATTTTGAGTTTGTGGTAATGTCGTTTGGGTTGACTAATGCACCTGCGGTATTCATGGAATTAATGAATCGAGTTTTCATCAACTATTTGGATCAGTTCGTGGTTGTCTTCATTGACGATATTTTGATATATTCTCGTGACCAAGAGGAACACGAATTTCACCTTCATCAGGTTCTCTATGTGTTAAGACGAGAGCAACTCTATGGAAAGTTTTACAAATGTGAGTTCTGGATGTCCGAAGTGATGTTTCTCGGACATGTAATTTCATCAGACGGAGTTCGTGTCGACTCTCAAAAGACGGAGGCTATCCGAGATTGGCAACCTCCAAAGAATGTTAAGGAAATCCGAAGCTTTCTCAGATTAGCAGGATATTATCGGCGATTTATGGAGGGATTTTCTGAAATCGCTCAACCCATGACGAACCTTTTGCGGAAGGATAAGAAATACATGTGGTCTGACGTGTGTCAGAAGAGTTTTGAGGAACTCAATAGCCGTTTAATTTCAGCGCCTATCCTTTCCTTACCACAAGGGACGAAAGGATTCATGGTTTATAGTGATGCGTCCGGGCACGGTCTCGGATGTGTACAAATATAGAACGGAAAGGTCACTGCCTATGCTTCACGGTAATTGAGACCTTACGAGGTCAATTACCCAACGCACGACCTGGAGCTAGCAGCCATGGTTTTCGCATTGAAGATTTGGCGTCATTACCTTTATGGCGTCACCTCTTAGATTTTCACAGATCATAAGAGTTTGAAGTATATATTTACTCAGAAGGAGTTGAATATGCGACAGATACGGTGGTTAGAAGTGATTAAAGATTATGATATCGAGATACTATACCACCCGGGCAAGGCGAACGTTGTCACTGATGCCTTGAGTCATAAGTTCGTTCAGGAGCAAATGCTTGCTCGTTTAACAGTTCAGAAGGAGATTCAGTAGGAAATTCTGAGACCCGAGATCGAGGTCTGGTTACAGCGAGTGCAAGGGCAACTTTGCATGTTAGAGCTTTCATTGCCACTTGAGGAGGCGATCAGAGTGAATCAGGGTTCAGACCCGTTTTTGTCGCGCATCCGAGAGGATGTGGCTCAGGGGAAAGTCCCTGGATTTGTGGTCCACGAGGATGGACTTTTGCGATTTAAGAACCGGTTTTGCGTTCCAGCGAATGACGAGTTGAAAAACTCGATTTTGAGAGAAGCTCATGCTACCCCTTATTCGATTCATCTGGTGTCTAGCAAGATGTACAAAGACTTGAAATAAAATTACTGCTGGAGTAATATGAAGCGAGAAGTCGCATAATTCATTTCGAGATGCTTAACCTGTCAGCAAGTCAAGATTGAACATCAGCGACCGGCGGGTATGCTGAAACCACTCCCTATTCCAGAGTGGAAGTGGGAGGATACCTCAATGGACTTCATCACGAGTTCGCCGACGAGTCGCCGTGGCATGAATATAATATGTGTAATTGTGGACCGTTTGACTAAGTCAGCTCATTTCCTTGAGATTAAGGATATGTGGGGTCCCGAGAGACTTGCCCAGTTATTCATCAAAGAGAGTGTGAGATTGCACGGTACTCCTAAGAGTACCGTTTCTAATCGTGGCGGGCGATTCGTGTCACATTTTTGGAAATCAGTTCATCATGCTATGGGAACTCATCTTAATCTCAGCACAACTTTTCATCCTCAGTCCGACGGACAATCAGAGAGGACCATTCAGGCGTTGGAGGACATGTTTAGAGCATGTGTCCTCGATTGGAAAGATGATTGGGAAGCCCAACTATCATTGACCGAGTTCACGTATAACAATAGTTGGCATGCTTCGATGAAGATGGAACCTTACGAGGCCTCGTACGGTCGTCATTGTCGATCTCCTTTTTGTTGGGATGACTTATCAGAATCAATCGGCACCGAGCCCGATATGCTTATAGCTGCCCGCGAGAAGGTAGCTGTGATCAGGAGTCATTTGTTGACTGCTCAGGGTCGACAGAAATCATATGCAGACAATCATCATCGACCATTAGAGTTCGAGGCAAGCCACCACATTTTGGTCAAGGTATCCCCGAGTCGAGGTATCTTCCGTTTCGGGAAGCGGGGAAAGTTGAGTCCGAGATTCATCGGACCGTTTGAGATTTTGGATCGAGTAGGCAGTCTGGCTTATCGATTGGCTTTACCTCCGGCACTGAGCCAAATTCATAATGTTTTTCACATCTCTCAGTTGCGGAAGTATGTTTCCGACCCGAGTCACATACTTTAGTTCGACGAAATCGAGATCGCGGATGATCATTTGTATGAGGAGCGTACTGTACGAGTTTTAGAGCGGCGAATCAAATAGTTGAGTAAGAAGACGATTCTTTTGGTTAAAATTCAGTGGTCTAGACACGGAGTCAAAGAGGCTACTTGGGAAACCGAGGATAGTATGCGGGAGAGTTATCCCGAGTTGTTTGACCCTTAATTTCGAGGACGAAACTCTTTTTAAGGGGGGGAGTATGTAATACCCGGTTGTAATTCATTCATTATCATTGAGTAATTATCATTCAGTAACTGTCACTCAGTAAATTTCACTCATTAATAATCATTCATCATTCACGTTCATTCGTATTCATTGTTGGCGTATTTTTAGCCGTGTATTAATTACCGATCGTCATTCGCCTCCGTTTGAGTATCGAGCCGAGAGTATTATCATTATCATTGTGATTGGTAGTCTTGTGTTGGAATTATCATCTATGGCATGTGTTGGACTTGTTTTCATTCACATACATATGGTATGTCGGATCATTCATCAATTGTAGTGAAAACGGAGTAGTCGGATTTTTGTCACTCCCAGCAGCGAGTTACGGCCGTAACTAATCAGGCATTACGTCCGTAACATGCATTCGTTGGTTTAGGGATGTTTTGGACGAAGGTGAGTTACGACCGTAAGGATGTGCGGATACGGCCGTAACATACGTTCGTTGTTTTCAGGACAGTTCGGACGGATAAGACTTACGGCTGTAAGGGTTGCGGCATACGGCTATAAGTTAAGGTAGGTACGGCCGTAAGGCTTAGCCGGTTACGGCCGTACGTTTCGAGCAGGGTGCCCAGGCAGTTTCGACGAGGGCTTCATACGCCCGTAAGTTTTGCCGAGTACGGCCGTATCAGTCGAGTTACGCCCGTAAGGTAGGTGTGGGTATGGCCGTATGACTTTCAGCAGATTCTGGATGAAGCCGAGTTACGGCCGTACGAGATGGCTGGTTATGGCCGTAAGGCCGTTGACTTGGGAATGTTACGGCCGGAAGTTGGCCGAGTTACGGCCGTAGCAATGGCATTACTTAAGTACCTGGACGGGTTTTTGAGGTCATTTTTATCATTTCTTCACCTTGGTTCCGAGAGAAAGCTTGAGGAAGATATTTTTCTTCATCAATCACTTGGGTGTTCGGTTTTCATCATCTTCATTCATTTGTGAAGCTTGGATCGTCGATTTAACACGTGTTCATCAGATCAAAGTATTTTGATCTTCAAGAGGTAAATTCTTCAACATCTTGGATTTCGATTTTGTATTGAGATACGATGTTTTGGACGTTATAATCATGTTGTATGAAGAGATATACATACGATTATGAGTGTGTATGAATATTCATTGGATTATTGAAATATTATTCAAGAACACTTTGAATAATGAGTTGGATTTGGGGGTCTTCGATTAGTTGTTGTTGTGGAAATCACGAATTGGATATTCATATTGGATTATTGATTGTATTGAAGATGTTTTGTTGGATTGAAACACTCCTTGGGGTTTTGATATGGGTATAATTAAGGAATGGTTGTAAACAATCGAAGATTAGTTACAACGTGTTTGATATAATGTCCCAATGAACTTGGATTTGTCATATCGACGTTTGGAGTTAGTTATAATCGTGTTTGGTTTGTATATTGAACGGATTGTTGGTAATTGTGTTATTCAAGGTTGTTCGAGCGACCGACACCTTATTTAGGATGTTTGTTCGTGGAAGGACATTCTTCACCGGTGCTGTGTAAGTTAATTCTTACTCGGTTAAAAGGATACTCATTCCTTTCGTTGTTGTTCATTCATAATCATAACTCATTCATAATGTATTAACCGTATTGAGACTTGTAATTGTCAAATAATCATTTCACTCACGAGGAACGATGGTTCCAAATCATTTCAATGAGCTACCATAGATTTCATTATTATCTCATCTCGGTGAGTCATTCTTGACCCTTGTCGGATTGTTATTCATTATGTTCATTGGTCACTTTTGATCGTGGGACCTTCTGGGTTCATATTGCGTGGCCGGGTAGGGATGTGTGGAATTTTTAGTCGGGCACACGATAGTCATGTGTTGGGTTCACCGACACATTGGACTGTGCACACGGTAATGTACCTCTGTGAGACTAATTAGGTACAATTGTGGGTGTGTCCGGACACTCGTCTTGTGCACATGCACATTTCATTACGGGCGTACTATGATGCTCCTCTTCAGCTTAAATTCATAACTAAGGGATATTTCATGATTTTGTTTATTCAACTCTTGAGGATTGTTGTTTTGTGTAACTGACCCCGTTGTGGGGTATTGTTTTCAGGTCATGGCAAGCAAAAGCACGGGAAGAGAATGTTGATGGCGAGGAGTCCCAGTGATACTAGTAGGGGGCCCAGTCCTTTCAGTATTTCATGTCTTTCTTCTTTTTATTTCCGCTGCAAACTTCCGGTTGAATAGCTCATCATTGATCTAACCATTTCTAAAAGAGTTCTGCTCCTTCTCTCAGCAACACCATTTTGTTGTGGAGTTCCCGGTGCAGTGAACCGCGACGAAATCCCCTCATTTGCCAAGAAATCCAAAAATTCTCCACTAAGATATTTGCCACCACGATCAGATCGCAGTGACTTGATACTCATTCCATGACGCTTCTCCGTTTCTGCCTTAAAGTCTCTGAACTTGTCAAAGGCTTCAGACTTCCGTCGCATCAAATTGATGTATCCATATCTCTAATAATCATCTAAAAACGTGATGAAGTATTCGAAACCACCCCTAGCATGAATATGACCACATACATCCGTATGAAAAAATTCTAACACATTCTGAGCATGGTTTTCCTTGGTCTTAAAAACCCGCTTGGCCATCTTACCTTCCAGATAGGATTCACAAATTGGAAATGACTCAACTTGGTGGTCATCCAATGGGCCATTATCTACCAATCTTTGAATCCTCCTAAGGTTTGCATGACCTAACTGGGAATGCCACCGATATATTTGGTTTATGCTCGAAGGTTCTTTTCTCTTTTTAGGTTTAGACAAAGAATTCAGTATTAATGACATCAGTAAAAATACATTTGCAAATATATTTACCATTTCTCCTTCTAATAATAGCATCATCATCAAAAGAAACTGAATAACCATCACATTTTAATTTAGAAACTGAAATTAAATTCAGCCTAAAATCTGGTACTAATAGTACAATATTAAGGACTGATATTTTGTCATTAATCTTCAACTGCACGACTCCCATTACCACAGCCATAAGCCTGGAATAATCGCCCCAGTTGATGGTGATATCACCCGCACTAAGTTACTTGGTTACTTCAAAACCATGCGAGTCAATGCAAACATGATCAATGGAGCCTGAATCAACTATCAACGAAGTGGAAGAACAAGCTGTTAAACATGTTTTGACTACTAGTGCACGAGACATACTTTCTTAAGAGCAGGGCAGTCCGCTTTAAAATGTCCTTTCTGACCGCAATTATAGCACTTTCCTTTTGGCTTTTTATTCGCCTCAGGCTGAGGAGCCTTGCTTTTTACCTTGAGAGTTGCCACTTGCTTCTGGCCCACTTCTTTCTTCTTTTTCCCCACTTGGGTTTTAGAAGTCGAAACACTAGTAGCTGCAAGAACTTAATACCCTTGACTAATGAGACCTTCTGCAGCTTGAAGCTCTGTCAGCAATTCTGCCAAGGTATACTCCATATGATTCATGTTGTAGTTTAGGCGGAACTGCTCAAAGTTCCTAGGTAAGCTGCCTAGGAGGATATCGACCTGCATTTCCGCATCGATAGTTGCCCCTAAGATATCAAGTTCGTTTAGATGAGAAATCATCTTTAGAACATGATCCCTTACTGGGTTCCTTCAGGAATTTAGGTCGTCATCAGGATCCTCATAGCATTTTTCCTAGCCGCCCGGTTGTGATGACCAAACATCTCGCCGAGATTTTTCATCATTTTCGTGGCCGTGCCCATACTCTGATGCTGATGCTGCAATACATTTGCTAAAGAAGCCAAGATGTAACAATGAGCCATCTCATCAGATTTCTTCCATTTGCGGAATTTTTTCATCTCATCGGGTGTCGAATCCGCATTTGGGTCCAATGGGCATTCCTTAGTTAGAACAAACTTGTGTTTCTCAGTAATCAGGACAATATTAAGATTACGTTTCCAATCAGAAAAATTAGTGTCATCTAGCTTGTCTTCTTTGAGAATGACATCTGAAATAAAATTAAAAATATCCATCACATAATGCATAGCAAAATATATTTAAAAACCTCAAAAACACAATATATATGCTAGCAACCAACACCTCGAAAACCCGCATATGCAAGCCACGATGGTGTGGACGTTTACACACATTTTTCATGTAGGGTTTTACGTCTTTAATTTTACTATATAGTCAATTTACCTTATAACAAGTCAAGTTAATAGTCGGTTCCTTTTGGCCATGTATTAATTAATATAGATTCCGGTGAGGAGCTTATTAATTAACACATCTAAGTAAACACTATAATTTAACAATCTTAAAATATTATCTTTTAAATAATAGTCCTACAGTGGAGAGGCTCTATCATAAAAAATAATATTTCCCTTTTGTTATCATTAGAAATTTAAAACTAGTGAACCTACAATAAGCACATCCGATATGAAGGAAGACCCTAACGTCAACGCCTATGCTAATTACTTTACAATTTAAATGAATTATGGAGGCCAATTTGATTTTAATTTTTAAAAAATAAATCAATTTGATCACTTAGTTATTTTAGCCTTAAACTTTTTAATTTTCTCGTCCTAACATGCAAGAAACATATCACGCATACATTCATACATGTCATACATCCAAAATATTAAAAACCAATAATAAAAAATTGGATAATTAGATCCAATTATCATGGCTTTTATTCCTCATTTTGACTAACGAGAAAACCTTCGGCTCGAAATCTCCCACTGCTTGAAGCATCTCGTCACATCTTCCCAATCGGCCAACAAAATTTCCAAATTTAGAAACTTTCTTTTTCCAAGCAGAATTGATTGCACAAGAAAATTCCAAATTAAAATATTATACACCAACAGACGCAACGAACGGCGGAAAAACGAATAGGATCCTGTGCCGGACGACCCGACCCGACCCGACCAGCAGTCTGGACCATGGTCTGGATCACGATTCGGCGGTTGGACCGCCTGGCAGATTCCTGGTCCCAGTCGGCTCGTCCGATTGGGACTCCTTTTCGCACGGGACTTCCTTTTCCTTCATACTTTGTGTACTCCAACTCGATTACAATTTCACAAAAAAATAAAATACATCGAACGTGTGATTTGTGGTACCCAGAGTGTGACGGTAACCCCTCTTTCCTTTATTAGAACGTGACGACTGTCCGGCAGAACGGTTAGTCGTCTGTGACCTCTGAAAGTTACCACTCTTAGAGTTAGAAAAATTCCCCGCGACTTTCTGCTTCTTCGATTCTTCCACGATATCGTTGTCGGGGCTCAACATATCATGGGCTAAAGCTCTGTCCTGGTATTCCTTCAGTGTGGTGCAAGCAAATTCGGACATGTACCGCCGTAAGCCCATATTCATACGCATATCAAAGTAACGGATCTTGTCACGCTCGTTACGCACTTGATCCTTCACATGGATCAATTGTTGGTTGTACTCCACGATCGCATGCGAAACGGGAATATTCTGTGGTCTAGCCTCGAAAAAGGCGCGGATTTAGCCTTCTCGTACCGGCCAAGGACAAAAATCGGCCTCCAAAAGTTCTTTAAATTCATCCCACGTGGCAACACGATCCTGTGGCTTGACGACTTTCCACCACGTAGCGGCCTCCTTGGTAAGGAAATACTGAGCAATCGCTACTTTCCTCACTTCGGGGCAATCAACCGCCTCGAAAATATTTTCCAATTCCGCTAGCCAATCTTCCAGACTAACGGGTCTGTGGCACCGCCAAATTATGGAGGGTGCATACGAATTACATTCTGAAGCAAGGCATCCGTGTTCGGGTTCGGATTATTCAGCTGAACAGTTTGGGCTAAAATGGTCATCTGGGTAGCCAATTGCTGAAGTACATTCGCAACTCCAACGTCCGCATTGTTCCCCTGGCCATTTGACTGGTCGTGCTGACTTTCGGTGTCAGGATGCACCGAGTTCAACAAACTGGGGTTGGTCAGCCCCGCAACAGAACTGATGGAAACGGCCGCGCCACGACCTCTTCCACGTCCACGGCCACGACCACGGCCACGGCCCCTACCAGCTGACATACTGAAGAACACACAAGTCACGTAAGCACAATTCAATCACACGTCATCAAAGTGACCGATTCTCAAGAATACCAATAAAAGGAAGCGAAACGAATAAGGAAACACCAGAAGAGTAAGAGGTCTTACAAGTACCGGTCGCACTGTGATGATGGCAGAGTAGTGATACTGTGGACAAATGACGACTCGATCAACCCAAAAGACCGACAGCCTAAGTATCCATAGACTTAAGCTCTGATACCATATTCTGTAACACCCCCAAGTTATTTAGGGAATATTACAGCGCTGTAAGCCCCACCGTGGGACTCACAAGGCTAAACATACGCGGAACTATAAATTTTGACCGAGAAGGTCTACATACAATGGAACGAAGAACATTACAAAAGGTGTTCAAGACATAACCATTATATCAACAGACATCACAACACAAATTAGTACCTCGGCAAACATAGGCCGGAACATCAAGGAAAAATGGAAAATAATACTCGAGTATTCAATAACAATTCTAGTACAACAGCAGTGAATGGAAAACTCAGGACATAACTGGAGGAAAGACACAGTATCACACTTGACCACCATCTTCGTGCCGACCGATACCTGCCTGTCCACTCTCTTGGAACCTGAAATACATAAAAAGTATTTCCCCCATAAAGGGTTAGCCGTCGAATAGCTAGTGCAAATATATCAAGTATGAAACACAATACTCCTCGACAATAAAGTAAATATAACCGTCAATTCATCAATTCAAGACTAGTATTCCGGAATAACTAAATCTCTTAGCATCACATCAATACATATATGAATACCGTGGAACCGCACCAGAGGCTACGGAACCCTCAGGGGACCTGTCGGCCCGTCCCAAAGTGGTTCATTCATATCATCCGTGGAATCGCACCAAGAGGCTACGAAACCCTCAGGGGACCCGTCGGCCCACCCCAGAGTGGATATAAATAATCATGCCATTAATATAACTTACTTTCAAAGTCGAGAACGTACAATCATAAATATATACTTGCCTTTGAGACATCGAGAAATTGGACGGAAAAAGGGTATGAGTTCGGTAGGTCCAAGAATGTGCTTCCGGCACCTAAAAGATTCGCAAGGAATATGATAATCAATTATCCATACCCAAATTATACGAAGAAATTCCAGAAACCCGTCTACGATTCATGGAAATAAACGGATAAACAACTAGAGGTTGGAAAATCGTCCAAACCCTCACAAGTCCGAAAACGGCACAATCCAATCCGTAAAATCGTAGGAAAAGCATGCATACGGGATAGATACATCATAATCTCAAGGTCCTCAAGCTTCAAAGCGAATAAATCGGACGAATTTACAAAAAACCCCAAAATTCCCAAAAATAGGGTTCTAAGGATTTTTACCTTGATTCGGACGTTAGGATGAATTAGATGTTGTGAAATCCTTGTTCTCCAACCAAATATGTTGTTGTTAGAAGGAAGACCGCTTCCAATCGCCCAAAATCGTCTTTCCCAAGCTATTCCCGTCGAAAAGAAGTGAAGAAGATGAAAAATGACGAAATGGAAGTCAACTGCCATATACATATCTGCACAGTCTAGCGCACGCTACGCCTCCTTCATTAGCGTGCGCTAGCGAAGTCACCGGGTAGTCCAGTGGCTTCTGCCGGCCCCGCTAGCATGCGCTAATCGCCTATTTCTAGCGTGCGCTAGCCCGAAAAGTGGCATCCATTACTGGAGTCCAGATCCTACTGTCTCTGCCCTGCTCAAACCTTAGCGTGCGCTACCGCTATAGTTTAGCGTGCGTTATGCAATAGCTTTAGCGTGCGCTAGCCGAAGCCTAGCGTACGCTACCTGATAGTCCAGAAAACCTGGCAACCTCACTGCCTCTGCCGACCAGCCCGTTAGTGTGCGCTACGGACGGATGTTAGCGTGCGCTACTAACCACGAATAGCGCGCGCTAACGAACTCCTAGCGTGCGTTAATCCGCCAGTCCAGAGAGCAGTCCGCCTTACTGGTTCTGACCTGACTGGTCCCTTAGCGCGCGCTACGGCTCAAAGCTAGCGTGTGCTAATCAAGCAGAATTAGCGTGCGTTAGCCTAGGCCTAGCGTGCGCTATATCTCTGTCCCAGAACACTTCCACAAGGTCTAAACAACATGATCGAGACCCAAACAAGATACGAAACTCAAAAACAATATCAACAACATCTCCATGCATTTACAGAGCGACAAAATAAGGAGAACGGCAAAGTCAAACAGTCAATAAAAGTACGGGTATTACAACTTATACATGCCTCAAAAACGGGCCAAATTACCAAAAAAACGCATAAAAATAAAATAAATCATACAGCCATGATAATTGGACCATATTCACTGCACAACAATTCTAGCATAAATATTCCTAAGATCATAATATATGAATATTCTTAAATTGCTAGCAATTAATAACAAAATTAATTAAATTGAATGGAACCTAAAAACAGTCTCCGATACCAATTGTTTGTAATAAAACGCAGCACAAGAGGCAGGTTTGGATTTACTAAAATCGGACCTCAATTATCAGATCTATTTAGGCTCGTCAAATAAGTAACTAAACATATTAATAAGTAATTTAAATGAGCAATTCTTTATCTACGCCTCTAGACATGATAATTCGTAGTATTCTTATCTAGATCTAAGGGATCTAAGTTTGAAGCAAAGTCTTCGACTTTCTCCTTGATCTTCTTGTATTTCTACCTTTAGATCTTCTAGAGTGTATCTCGCCTACATTTGGATGTCGTGTGGGCAATAATTTACCAGACTTTCTTGAACAGCAAATTTGGATCTGCCGAACCCCATTCCAAGAAAATTGCCTCACTATTTTCTCTCTATTTTTCTTGAATATATTGATATTTTAGAAAAATATTGTGTTTATCCAATTATGGAATCGAAGACACAAGTCAAGACCCACAATCAAACACAAAGCAGAAAAATCAAAATTTCTTGGACTGTAAGAGTATGAAATTCGGCCGACCCCTATTGATGTATTTATAGGTGTTATGAGATACTCTAGGGATCTTAAGGAGGATTAGGGAAGGACTCTTAATAGACCTCAAATTTCCATACTAGGACCTTTCCTTATATATTGAGTCTATTAAATATCGACTCAGTCCACTAAAGAGTTAATATTGCACTTTCTACCCAAATCTCAATTTACAAAATCGGGCTCGTTATTGAAATATATTATTTCCCGTGTTTAAGATTTTGAATGTCCATTAATTAATTTAAGATACCATTTAAACCTTATTATTATATCGAAATTAAATCCACTTGCAGGGTTTAATATAATAATCATTATCGAGCTCCTCAAGGGGACATCCTCAACCCACATGGGATGGGACACGATTTCTAGTAATAATAATAATTATCATATAAATAATATTATTGCCCAAGATACGAATCTTATTGAGTCAATCATTTTGACTCTCACCCATGGTAAATCAAAGCAATAAATATTATAAATACACAATTAAATATTATATACTTCGATCTAGTTCAACATATGTAAATACGCTAATGATGCTAATAGTCAAGACCAACTAATCTCAAGCATGCACTGCAACGTTTCATATAATTTGTCTAATACATATATAGGTTGTGAACTATTGTATTATTTTATAAGGTATTGAAAATGTGATATTCCGTGTGACACCAACAAACCACATTATTTACAATATAAAATTCATACATTTCATTTGCATAACCATAATGTGAATAGATATGCAAAACATGTGATTAAATGTAATTAATATTCTCATAGGTAGTTACAGGTGTAACACTCCCGATATATTCAGGAATATTACAGCGCCGTAAATCCTTTACATAAGGATTTACAAGGCTGAAGAATTGAACAGACATTAACAGGTACAAATGAATGGAAGTAACGGAATTAAGATACAACAGTTCTGACCAAATACTGAAAATACAATTGTTCAACAGAAACTTATTAATACATCACCAAATTCAAATTCATCATAAACGACTACGTACTCGAGTACTTATTGAAATAACCACCAAACAACAGTCAAATAAACCCGGCCGGAACATCACTCTGCACCCTCATCGTCATGCAGCTCCAGTGGTTGCTTTCCCGCTCTCCTGGATCCTGAACATAAACAAAATGTTCACCCCCGAAGGGGTTAGCACAACGATCCTAGTACAAGTACCACAACATATTATTCATATCTCACGAAGAATAATAATATAAACGACAAAAATACCAACGAGTCTTGTCCTACGAGAAACTCATAAATGACATACAAAACTGATAATCACAATAAGATATCATAACATACACATGGTAATTCCGAAGATCCAGCGTTCACTGCCTAGAACCAACGATGATCCTGTCAGACCAATCCGTGGTGGAAAAACCCGTTCGATGATCCAGCGCACGCTAGCATAGATCCCCCGATGATCCTGTCGGACCAACACGAGGTGGACATACAACAACGACATACATGCACGACAATATGTATAACATCAATACATAAAACAAATAAGGTACTTGCCTCGATTCGAATACAAGAACAATACTTCCACGAAAACGAACACTCGAAGGTCGCCCCCCTCAATCAATCACGTAACAAGCTCGAACCTTAACAAAAGAAATAATATAGAATTTATATCACGTCGTATGAATGTCTAACAATTTGATTTACGGCCAAAAGCTCATAAAATGTAATCTGCCTGAACTTCTTAGCGCACGCTAAGTACTCTGTGTAGCGTGCGTTAAGTCTGCTCGATAGCGCACGCAAATAGCAAAGCCTAGCGTACGCTAACTATGCATGGTCAGTACTTCACTGATCAGCCGACTGACTCGTCTGATGGCCTAACGTACGTTACGTACCAAACATAGCGTACGTTAACTCATGCTCGATAGTGCATGGCAGTTTACTACTGGCAGTAGACTGATCTCAACATGATCAAACCAAAAGAAATCTTCAGTGTTAATTCATGTTACCTCCATGAATATCATGTTCATGCGGTTATGAATGATCTTACGGATAACAACAACTTCGGATTCAAGAATATGTATACTATTATGAAACCATATTCCATTTTGATTACCATTCTTCATGCGATAATTCGGAAGGCTAAACGGTCGATATCAACACCTTTATATCAATCATGACTTTACCCGACTTTCGCAACCTTTCGAGGTAGAATGTGACGCAAGTGGAGTGGGTATTGGGGCGGTCCTCGTCCAAGGGAGGCGACCAATTGCATACTTTTCGGAGAAATTGGGTGGAGCTCGACTCAACTATTGTACTTATGACAAGGAGTTCTATGCCATTGTGAGAGCTCTTGATCATTGGAGCCATTACCTTCGACCGAAACATTTCATCCTACATTCGGATCATGAGTCCTTGAAATATATTAACGGCCAACAAAAGTTGAGTCCGAGACATGCTAAATGGGTGGAATTCTTGCAATCATTCCACTTTTCATCGAAGTACAAAGATGGCAAGGGCAAAGTTGTGGCGGATGTTTTGTCTAGACGGTATGCCTTGCTCTCTACTCTTGACATTCGGTTGCTTGGGTTCGAAGCATTGAAGGAGTGTTATGATGGAGATGTGGATTTTGGTGAGGTTTTCATTCGGTGTAAATCGGGCCCATTTAGAGAGTTTACGTTGCAAGAAGGATTCCTTTTCAAAGGAAATCGCCTATGTTTATCCAAACACCCGATTCGGGAATTATTAGTTCGGGAAGCTCACGATGGAGGCTTGGCCGGTCATTTTGGTTCGGCCAAAACGTTGGAGGTCCTTAAAGAGCATTTTCATTGGCCGAAGATGCAAGTGGATGTACACGACATAATTAATAAGTGTGTAACATGCCATATTGCTAAAGGTTCGTTCAAACCGGGAGAATACATGCCTTTGCCGATTCCGGAAAGACCGTGTCACCGTGGTATGATGTCTAAATGGATTTTATTGTTGCTTTGCCTCGTACTCAACGAGGGAGAGATGCTATTATGGTTGTCGTAGACCGATTTTCCAAGATGGCTCACTTTGTGGCTTGCCACAAGACGGACGACGCGAGTAACATCGCCGATTTGTATTTCCCAGAAATTGTACGATTGTATGGGGTTCCAAAAACGATTGTTTTGGATCGGGACTCAAAATTCCTTAGTTATTTTTGGAACACTTTGTGGAGAAAGGTGGGAACCAAGCTACTATTTAGCACGTCACATCATCCACAAACGGACGGTCAAACCGAGGTGACCAATCGAACGTTGGGCACTTTACTACGTGGTCTTGTGAGCAAGACACAGAAGGATTGGGACTTGAAACTTGCACATGCGGAGTTCGCTTATAATCGTTCTCCTACTCATGCCATGGCACACTCTCCGTTCGAAGTAGTTTACGAACTAAACCCGTACATGCCGTTAGATCTAATTCCATTGCCAAGTGACGAGTTAGTGCACAAGGATACGGAATCAAAATTGAAATCGATGATGAAATTACACGAGCAAGTACGTAATCGAATCAAAGAAATAAACGAGGCTTATAAAAGAAAGTCGAACAAACAAAGAAGGCCGAGATTGTTCGAAGTTGGTGATTTGGTTTGGTTGCATTTGAGGAAAGAGTGATTTCCAAATAAACGAAAGAACAAACTAATGCCGCGAGCGGAGGGACCGTTTAAAGTAATGGCAAAGGTGAACGACAACGCATACAAATTAGAACTTTCGGGAGATTATGGGATTCATGCAACCTTTAATGTTGGGGACCTTTCGCCTTACATCGATGATGACGGAATTTCGGAATTGAGGACAATTCCTTTTAAAGAAGGAGGAGATGATACGGAATCAATCGTGTCAAATGCAGAAGACGAAGTAAGGATCGACGTAAATGACCTTACAACACGCCATGCACAGATCGCTACGTATTTAGGCGAGAAAACGGACATAAGACGTGGAGTCTCGGTCTCGGCCGTGTCATATGACACGGCCCGTGTCATGCTATGCCGGAAGGTCGACAATCTACCGGAAAATGTCCAAACTGCTGGAAAAATCACCACCTGCCGGAAAAATCACCACCTGCCGGAACTGGCCGAGCGCTGCCGACCGAACCCGGCCATGTCGTCCGACACGGCCCGTGCCGAGATGTCCTGGATAGTGAAATCTCGCTGCCGACCGAACCCGACCATGTCGTCCGACACGGCCCGTGCCGAGATATCCCGGATAGTGAAATCTCGCTGCCCGACCAACCCGACCGTGTCAGGCGACACGGTCGAGTCACACTCTTACGGATAGTGAATTCTCGATGTCCGACCAACCCGACCGTGCCAGGCGACACGATCGAGTCCTACCGAACATGTGCGCCCGCACATGCCGCCGCGGCCATGCCAATCGGCACGGCCCGTGTCTGACAGCCAGCAAACTCCCATTATTGCTGATTTTTTTGTGTTTTTTGTTGTTTTCCCTCCCCTCACATGTCGTGATTAGACTTACATGTTATGTGGGGTGACTTGTAACTATGTTTACTGTGTGATTCCCTCCCTTTCATTTGATTCCTTTGTATTTTATCTTGATGTTTTGTTTTTCATTTCAAGATCATGTGATCGTGTTTTCATCCCTTAGTTGTTTACAAGACTACACTTCTATAAGTAGTCTTGTTCATGCTTGTATGAAGTATTGTATGTTGAAGAAATAAGAATACACTTGTGTTTTCTTGGTGAATGCTTTTCATCGAAATCTTGATTATAATTCGACGCGTTTTCGAGTTTTAATCCAATCGATTCTCAATAGGTCTTGAGGAAAGATTATCTTATCAAACTATAGGTCTAGTTTGATAAACCATTCATATTGTTCTTGTTTACGTAAGCCGAATTGCCCTACTTTCGGTTATATCTTACGAGTGTTACACATATTCGAGTATTGTGAGGATCAATTATATTTCCGCTGCATTACATACGAGGTTACGTCCATTTTTATACGTAATTTGTATCAGTTATTGTTGGGCGAGCCTTGTAATCATTGCTTGGAACCACCGTTTTGGGGTTCCCGCACTTCCATTTAGTGTTATTGTTTCCCAAATATTGATTTATATTGCTTTTATTCTCTTCCCGGGTCATTTTTCATCATTTTAGGACCCAAGGGGGTGTGGGCCGCGGCATAAGGGAGTGTGCGCCGCGGCACACACATGTTGCAATTTTGCGACCGTGCATCGGGGCCGCGGCTCATGCCGGAAGGGCCGCGGCACCTGCCAGTCATCAGCGGCACACTCGTCCCGGCCGCGGCACGCCGAACACTGGGGCATTTGGCCTCTGTGCCCGGCACACTTTGGCCGGGCAGCACAAAGCGGCTGCACTATAATTGCGTTTTTTTTAGAGGAACAACTCATTTTCACCATTTCTTTCACCTTGTTCCGAGAGAGAGAGTTTGAGGGAGGGATTTTCCATCATAAATCACTTGAGTGTTTGATTTTCTTCATCTCCTTTCGATCGTGAAGCCCGGATAGTCGATCTAATGCGTGTTCTTTGGATCAAAGTGCTTGGATCTTCAAGAGGTAATTTCTTCAACATCTTGGATTTCGATTTTGTATTGAGATATGATGTTTTGGACGTTAAAATCATGTTGTATGAAGTGATATACGCATGATTATGGATATGTATGAATATTCATCGGATTTTTGAAAGGTTATTCAAGAACACTTTGAATATTGAGTTGGATTTGGGGGTTTTCGATTAATTGTTGTTGAAATCACGAATTTGGATATTCATATTGGATTATTGATCGTATTGAAGATGTTTTGTTGGTTTGAAACACTCCTTGGGGATTTGATATGGGTATGATTGAGGTTTGGTTGTAGACAATCGAAGTTTGGCCTCAACGTGTTCGATATAATGCCCCATTGAACTTGGTTTAGTCGTATCGACATTTTGAGTTAGTAATATTCGTGTTTGAGTTCGTATGTTGAACGGATTGTTGGTATTGTGTTATTCAAGGTTGTTCGAACGACTGGTAGTTTCCTTAGGACGTTGTTCGAGAGAGATCGTATCATCACCGGTGTTAAGGTAAGTTAATTCTTACTCGGTTAAAAATAATCACTTCATTCACGAGGGACGACGGTTCCAATCATTTCATTGAACTACAATCACTTCACTATTATTTTCATCTCGGTGAGTCATTCTTGACTTTGTTGGATTCTTATTCATTGATATTCATTATGGTCATTCTCGTTCACATGACCTTCTAGGTTCATATTGCGTGGTCGGGTGCGGATGTGTGGAATTTTTAGTCGAGCACGCGATGGTCATGTATTGGGGTCACCGATACATTGGACTGTGCACACGGTAACGATTACCTCCGTGAGACTAATTAGGTACAAGGACGGGTGTGTCCGGTCATCCGTCTTGTACACTTGCACAGAACATTACGGGCATACTATGATGCTCCTCTTCAGCGTAACTCATAACTAAAGATATATCATGATTGTGTATTTTCAACCCTTGAAGATTGTTGTTCTTTGTAACTGACCCCATTAGGGGATATTGTTTTTCAGGTCACGGCAAGGCAAAGGCACGGGAAGAGCATGTTGACGGCGAGGAGTCCCAGTGATACTAGTAGGGGGGCCCAGTTTCTTTCAGTCATCCATGTTTTTCTTCATATGTATTTCCGCTGCAAAATTCCGTTTGAGATGTTTATTTATTCAGGGTGGTGTATTTTATCTTCATATAAAATATACTAGTATTCTATATTGTCCTGGTGTATTGTACTTAAGCTCCTCATCAGAGTATTCGGTAATATAATGTGGTTCGGTACTACAATTATATTATTTAATTCATCAGTTTTTATTCGCCTGGTGGGTCCCAGTCAGGGGTCCACGGCACTGTAATATCCGCCTAGTTTGGGGTGTTACATGGTTTATACAACATGTATGATTGCATATATTCCGGTTTTGGGTGATGATTTGATAATTCATATAGCATGTGTGATTATGTATGTTTGATATATTGAAATTTATTATCTTGTGTAACTCACCCTGTGGTTTTGGGCGAAATATGTTGTTTTATCATATTTTAGGTCACCGGAAGACTAAGGCACAGGAAGGACAATGGGACGGCGAAAGGTCTCAAGAATACTAGTCAAGGGCCCGAGTCTTCTTGTTTTCAGTTGTAATTCTTTTCAGTTCCGCTGCATTTTTATTCTCCTGTATTTTGTATTGTATCGGTATATCTATCTTCATATAGAGTATACCTGTATTATGTTGATCCTGGTCTGTTTGGCGCATGTTAGCCAGTATATCTGTATAAACTCCTCATCGGAGTATTTGGTAAACATAATGTGGTTCGGTACTGCATTTATGCTATGTCAATTATTGTACTGTGTTTCGCCTGGTGGATCCCAGTTGGGGATTCACGGCACTATAATAACTGCCAGATTTCGGGGTGTTACAATATTCGTGTTTGATTCGTATGTTGAACGGATTGTTGGTATTTGTGTTATTCAAGGTTGTTCGATCGAGCGACATCTCATTTAGGACATTGTTCGTGGAAGGACATTCTTCATCGGTGTTGTGTAAGTTAATTCTTACTCGGTTAAAAGGATATTCATTCCTTTCGTTGTTGTTCATTCATAATTATAGTTCATTCATAATGGATTAACCGTATTGAGACTTGTAATTGTCAATTAATCACTTCAGTCACGAGGAACGACGGTTCCAATCATTTCATTGAGCTACCATTCATTTCACTATCATTTCATCTCGGTGAGTCATTATTGATTTCGATGTCACTTTTGTTATCTCGTGGCATTCCGGGTCATACTGGCGTGCCGGTTGGTATGTGTAGGATTTTCATGTCGGGCACATATTAAGTCGTGTGTTGGTAGTTGGCCTCACATTGGACTGTGCACACGAGACGATTACTTCGTGAAACTGATTAGGTATAAGACCACACGTGTATTCGATCGATACTTGTTGGTGGCTTGTGCACGGACACATTTCCATCCCGGGCGTAGTGTGATGCCACCCTTTGAGCCGTACCGTTAGTTGATTCATATAGCATGTTTGATTGCGTATGTTTTCAACAGGATTGGGTTATAATCTAACGGATCCACTTTTGATCGCATGTGTTCGACGGTTTGAGATTTTTATCGAATTTGTGGTTTATACAGCATATATGATTGTATTTATTCAACTCTTGAGGATTGTTGTTCTGTGTAACTAACCCTGTTGGGGGATTTTGTTTTTCAGGTCATGGCAAGGCTAAGGCACGGGAAGAGAACGTTGACGGCGAGGAGTCTCAGTGATACTAGTAGGGGACCCCAGTCCTTTTCATTCACTCGTGTTTTCTTTATTTTATTTCCGCTGCAGACTTCCGTTTGAATACTCATTTTATTCAGTGTCGTATGTTTTATCTTCATATAAAATATACACGTATTCTATATTATCTTGGGTGTGTTGTATGAAACTCCTCATCGGAGTAATTAATGATGTAATGTGGTTCGGTACTACATTTACCCTGTGTATTTCATTCATTTTCACTCGCCTGGTGGGTCCCAGTCGGGGGTCCACGGCACTGTAATATTCGCCTAGTTTGGGGTGTTACAGAGTTGGTATCGGAGCGTGGTTTTGAATACTACCTTCCGAGTCATGTTTCATTTGAAATCATCATTCATCAGACTAGTATCATTGGACTTTCGTGTCACGTGTGACCCATGCGAGAGTCGATCCCTTCAGACCAAAGAAGAGTAAGATTTCCTCATTTATCATTTTCATTTGTAAACATGTCGATCATGTTAACTCATTAACCAGTCAGTACATTTCACTGTTCAGTTGTTGATCTTGAGGATCGTATCATTAATCGTGTTACCTTGTTCAAAATAATCTTTTCAAGAATTTCATCAGATAATCAGGTCACCTCAGTTGATCATTCATGTAATCATTGTGTTTGAGCACGTATGCTCATTTTCATCATTTCATAACGTAATCATAATGTGATATTCATGCGAGATATATAATCATTTCGTGACTTTCCCCCTTCAGTATGGAAAGAGCTGGCAGAGGACGCGGGGGAAGAGGCCGCGGTACGGGCCGAAACCCGAGAGCTCATGTGAATACACGTGCGAATGCTAGGAATAATGCTAATTCATCGAGCAATGATGCTGCCACTCATTCACCTGGGCATAATCACTCACTATCAGAGAGTCGTACCCGAGACACAGCTCAGTCAGAAGGTGTTCGGGTTGATCCACTCGCTTTTATGTAGGGCATGATGGCCCAAATGACTCAGATGGCACAACTGATGGAAACGATGCATAACACATCTACTCAGAATCAACAGGCTCCTCCGCCGCCACCTCAGAGGCAAGAGAGGGGTGTGAGTAGTATCATTGGCGACATCTCTCGCCAAAGACCACCTACTTTTGAGGGTTCATCTGAACCGGCGGATATCATTCACTGGCTTGAGCATTTCGAGAAACTGTTTGCTATGGTGGGTATCTGAGGACACAAAGTTTCAGTCGCGGCTTACTATCTGGGTAAGAGCGCTCATTCATGGTGGTTATCGTTGAAGCCCACCGATGGATTTTGTACTTGGGAACAATTCAAGACTCTCATGATGGAGAGGTATTATCCGGCCCCACTCAGAGAGGCCAAGTTATCAGAATTACTCACTCCCGACCTATCAGCGGACGATGATGTTCTCACCATCGCTGAGAAATTTCAGGAGCTACTTCCTTTCGCCTCGTCCATTATTCATTCTGAGGTGGACAAGATCAAATATTTCAGCAAGAGGTTGAAGCCTCGTATGCGGATGCAGTTGCTTAATCACAATTGCACCACTCTTGCCGAATTCATTGAGAAAGCTCTTACTTATGAGCTTACTGCAAGGAGATTGCTAAGCAACAACCTTCATCTGCTGGCAAGAAGTCAAAGAATCGTAATCAGTCTGACGGCAGTCAGGCCACTTTCAAGAAACCTCGTGCGGGCTCTACTTTTTCTGAGTGACCTCCTATGGCGCCTAAACCCGTGGAATCACAGTCCCGAGCGGCCAGTTCGGCCATCACCTGTTTCAACTGTGAAGAACAAGGTCATTTTAGTACCAAGTGTCTGAGGCAGACTGTCACATGCCATAACTGTGGAATTGCGGGGCATAGGGCCCGTTTTTGCCGAAGGGACTCCAAACCCACTACGGCGACATCTCAGACCCCAAAACAGTCAGCGGTTCCGAATCAGGCCACTCAGTCCGCGTCGTTTAAGACGACAGGATCTAATAAAGGTGGAGCCAAGAGCTATCAGACGGAAGCATCCGGTTCGGGGGCCGGCACGAGATGAAGAAGACCGACGATCCAGAGGCCCGGATGATCTCAGGTACACTCAATATTCTATCTCAACCTGTGTGTACCCTTTTTGATACTGGTGCATCGCATTCTTTTATTTCCGAATCATGTTTGAGTAGACTACGTTTGGGTAGTGCTACTAGTTATGAGCCTTATGTCATCGGTTTACCTGATGGTAGAAGAATTATTGGGAATCGTGAGATTAAGGATTATCCGATTCAGCTTCATGGCCGTGATTGGTTAGCAGACCTAATCATGGTAGGTTTGTCGAGAGACGCCGTCATTCTGGGTATTGATTCGATGGATCGTCATGATGCCGTCATTAGCGTTCGTAAGCGTTTGGTCACTATCATTTCAGACGATGGGGTCGAATGTGTTTTTTAGGGAGGTAATCCCAGCTGTTTCGGGAGAGTCATCAACTTGATGAAAGCAGTGAAATTACTCAATCAGGAGTGTGTCGGTTATTGGTGCAATATGACTAAGACCGAGAAATCTTCAATAATGTTGGCGAATATTCTGGTAGTGAGAGAATATGCCGACGTATTTACAAACGAGTTACCTAGTTTGCCTCCACAGAGAGATGTGGAATTCACGATTGAGTTGGAGCCTGGTACATCTCCAATATCGAAGGCACCGTATCGGATGGCCCCGACCGAAATGCTGGAACTAAAGAATCAATTGGAGGATTTGACCGAGAAGGGTTATATCCAGCCGAGTGCGTCTCCGTGGGGAGCACCGGTATTATTTGTCAAGAAAAGGGACGGTTCTTTTCGTTTGTGTATTGATTATCGAGAGCTGAACAGGGTGACGATCAAGAATAAATATCCCCTACCCTGTATTGATGATATTTTGGATCAACTTTAGGGAGCTTCAGTATTTTACAAGATCGATTTAAGATCTGGGTATAATCAGTTGCGAATCCGAGAGTCGGATATTGCTAGGACAGCGTTCCGAACACGCTATGGTCATTATGAGTTTGTGGTAATGCCGTTTGGGTTAACTAATGCACCTGCGGTATTCATGGAGTTAATGAATCGGGTTTTCATCGACTATTTGGATCGGTTTGTGGTTGTCTTCATTGATGATATTTTAATTTATTCTCGTGACCGGGAGGAGCAAGAGTTTCACCTTCATCAGGTGCTCGACATGTTGAGACGAGAGAAACTTTATGGGAAGTTTTACAAATGTGAATTCTGGATGTCCGAAGTGACGATTCTCGGACATGTAATTTCATCAGACGGAGTTCGTGTTGACCCTCAGAAGACGGAGGCTATCCGAGATTGGCAACCTCTAAAGAATGTTAAGGAAATCCGAAGTTTCCTCGGATTAGCTGGTTATTATCGGCGATTTGTGGAAGGATTTTCTAAAATCGCTCAACCCATGACAAACTTTTTAAGGAAAGATAAGAAATACACATGGTCCGACGCGTGTCAACAGAGTTTTGAGGAACTCAAGAGCCGGTTAATTTCAGCACCTATCCTTTCTTTACCACAAGGGATGGAAGGATTTGTGGCCTATAGTGATGCATCTGTACAGGGTCTCGGATGTGTACTCATGCAGAATGGGAAAGTTATTGCTTATGCTTCACGCCAATTGAGACCTTACGAGGTTAATTATCCAACCCACGACCTGGAGCTAGCAGCCGTGGTATTCGCATTGAAGATTTGGCGTTATTATCTTTATGGCGTTACCTGTCAGATATTCAATGATCATAAGAGTTTAAAATATATATCTACTCAGAAGGAGTTAAATATGCGACAGAGACGGTGGTTGGAACTAATCAAATATTATGATATTGAGATACTTTACCACCCGGGCAAGGCGAACGTTGTCGCCGATGCCTTGAGTCGTAAGTCCGTTCAGGAGCAGATGCTTGCTCGATTAACAGTTCAGAAGGAACTTCAGCAAGAATTACTTAGGCATAAGATCGAGGTTTGGTTACAGCGTGTTCAGGGAGAGCTTTGTATGCTGGAGATTATCACCACTTGAAGAGGCGATCAGAGTGAATCAGGGTTCGGACCGTTTTTGTTGCGCATCTGCGAAGATGTGGCACAGAGGAAAGCCCCTGGCTTTGTGGTCCACGAGGATGGACTCTTGATATTTAAGAATCGGTTATGTGTATCAGCGAATGACGAGTTGAAAAACTCGATTTTTAAAGAAACCCACGCTACCCCTTATTCCATTCATCCGGGGTCCAGCAAGATGTACAAAGACTTGAAACAAAATTATTGGTGGAGTAATATGAAGCGTGAAGTCGCCGAGTTTGTTTCGAGATGTCTCACCTGTCAACAAGTCAAGATAGAACATCAGCAACCGGCGGGTATGCTGAAACCGCTCCCTATTCCGGAGTGGAAGTGGGAGGATATTTCAATGGACTTCATCACGAGTTTGCCGATGAGTCGCCATGGCATGAATACAATCTGGGTAATTGTAGATCGTCTAACTAAGTCAGCTCATTTTCTAGAGATTAAGGATACTTGGGGTCCCGAGAGACTTGCCCTGTTGTTCATCAAAGAAATAGTAAGATTGCACGGTACTCCTAAGAGTATTGTTTCTGATCTTGACGGGCGATTCGTGTCTCATTTTTGGAAATCAGTTCATCGTGCCATGGGAACTCAGCTTAATTTCAGCACAGCTTTTCATCCTCATTCCGACGAACAATCAGAGAGGACTATTCAGACATTGGAGGACATGTTGAGGGCATGCGTCCTCGATTGGAAAGATGATTGGGAAGCCCAACTACCATTGATCGAGTTCATGTATAATAATAGTTGGCATGTTTCGATTAAGATGGCACCTTACAAGGCCTTGTACGGAAGTCGTTGTCGATCTCCTTTGTGTTGGGACGACTTATCAGAATCAATCGGCACCGAGCCTGATATGCTTATAGCCGCCCGTGAGAAGGTAGCTTTGATCAGGAGTTGTTTGTTGACTGCTCAGATTCGACAGAAATCTTATGCATACAATCATCGCTGACCATTAGAGTTCGTGACAGGTGACCACATGTTGGTCAAGGTATCTCCGAGTCAAGGTATTTTCTGTTTCGGGAAGCGGGGAAAGTTGAGTCCGAGATTCATTGGACCGTTTGAGATTTTGGATCGAGTAGGTGAGCTAGCTTATCGATTGGCCTTACCTCCGACGTTGAGCCGAATTCATAATGTGTTTCGCGTCTCTCAGCTACGGAAGTATGTTTCCGACCCGAGTCATATACTTCAGTTCGATGAAATCGAGATCGCAGATGATCATTCGTATGAGGAGCGTCCCATACGAGTCTTAGAGCGGCGAATCAAACAGTTGAGAAATAAGGCGATTCCTTTGGTTAAAATTCAGTGGTCTAGACACGGAGTCGAAGAGGCTACTTGGGAAATCGAGGGTAGTATGCGGGAGAGTTATCCCGAGTTGTTTGACCCTTAGTTTCGGGGACAAAACTCTTTTAAGGGGGGGTGTATGTAATACCCGGTTGTAATTCAGCCATTATCATTCAGTAATTTCATTCAGTAATTGTCACTATGTAATTTTTCACTTGTTAATAATCGTTCATCATCCACATTCATTCATCCGTGTTCACCGTTCGGAATAACTTCGAGTCGTGTATCGATATTGTTCATTGTTTCAACCTTGCTTAGGAATCGAGACAAGAATATTATCTTGATTGTTGTAATTGATTCATTAGTCGATGTTGACATTGGAGTTCATGTCATTTCAAATCTCCTCATTGTTCAAATTGTGCTTTTGTTGGGCAAACCCTTGTAATCATTGCTTGGAACCACCATTTTGGGGTTTACGCACTTCTATTTCGTGTTATTGTTTCCCAAATATTGATTCCTATTGATTTTATTCTCTTCTCGGGTCATTTTTCATCATTTTAAGACCCAAGGGGTGTGGGCTGCGGCATAAGGGAGTGTGCGCCGCGGCACACACATACTGCAGTTTTTGGCCGACCCACTCAGACGGGGTCGGCTCCTATCGGCAGGCTGCGCACGCGCCGAGTTATCGTGCGCTTTTCTAGACTGGCCGTGGCACACTCGGCCGGGCCGCGGCACACTGCCGACGCTGGGTGCAGATTTTGGCCCTCTGCCGCGGCACACTCGGTCGGGCCGCGGCACACAGTGCAGGTTGCTCTATAATTTCATTTTTTTAGAGGAACAAGCTCATTTCTTCATTTCACTTCTTCCTCTCTTCCTTGGGGCGACACTACAAAAAAAACAGTTTTTACCGACGCCATTTACCGACGCCAGCACCGCCGTTGTTAAACTTATAATTTACCGACGCCATTTACCGACGCCCGTACCGCTGTTGTTAAACTTATAATTTACCGACACCATTTACCGACGCCCGATTTACCGACGCCATTGCCGACGACCGGTTCGCAGACTTATTTTTTTTACAATTAACGACGCCGTTTACCGACGCCATTTACCGACGCCATTACCGACGCCATTTTGGCGTTGGTAATTTTTTTTTTTTTTAATTTACCGACGCCGTTTACGCCATTACCGACGCCATTTCAGCGTCGGTAATTTTTTAACACAATCCCACATCGAAAAAACATCATTGTTTTTGGTGGTTTATAAACCAAAATCCTTCTCAACCATTTGAAATTGAATGGAGCCCGAACCTGATCCGCCCGGATCCGCACCCGACCCGCCCGGACCCCGACCTGGACCTGAACGAACCCTCCCGCCTGAGCCCGGACCTAACCCGCCTGAGCCCCGCCTGAGTCCTGACCTGACTTTTTTAATTTTTTTTTTTAATTTAACGACGCCAAAATTGGCGTCGGTAAATGGCAGCGTCGGAAAATGGCGTCGGTAAAAAATTACCATCGAGCGTTTTTCCAACGGCGGGTTGCCGTCGGTAATGGCGTCGGTAATTTTTTTACCAACGCCATTTTCTGTTTTACCAACGCCATTTTGGCGTCGGTAAAAACTGTTTTTTTTGTAGTGCGATTTTTGGGCGATTTTGGGGTGTTTCAAGATCATCAAAACTCAGAGATTTCATCTTCTTCAAGTTGTAGTGTGGATCAACAACATATTTGTGGATTTTTCATCCTAATCTAAGGTAACTTTCTTCAACCCTTGAATTCGATTTTGAGTTGGAGCATGATGTTTTGGATGGTATAATCATGAATTGTGATGGATATACATATGATTATGAGTTTTTACGAGTTATCATCGGATTGTTGGAAGTTTTTCTCAAGAACACTTTGAATGTTGACTTGGAATTAGGTTTTGCAATTTAATGATATCGTAAACGCGATTTGAGCATTTTGTTTGGATTATCGATTGTATTGATGGTGTTTTGGTGGTTTGGATCATTCACTAGAAGTTGGTTTTCGATACAAATGGGTTTAGTTGTTTAATAAGGGAATTTGTTTTCAAGGTGTTTGTCGAAATGCCCCAATGAACTTGGTTTAGTCGTATCGACGTTTTGAGTTCGTTATATTCATGTTTGATTAGTATGTTGAACGGATTGTTGGTATTTGTGTTAGTCAAGGTTGTTCGATCGACCGACATCTCATTTAGGACGTTGTTTGTGGATGGACATTCTTCATCGGTGTTGTGTAAGTTAATCCTTACTCGGGTAAAAGGATACCTATTAAGTCGTGTGTTGGTAGTTGGCCTCATATTAGACTGTGCACATGAGACGATTACTTCATGAGACTGATTAGGTACAAGACCACACGTGTATTCGATCGATACTCGTTGGTGGCTTGTGCACGAACACATTTCCATCCCGTGCGTAGTGTGGCGCCACCCTTTGAGTCGTACCATTAGTTGATTCATACAGAATGTTTGATTGCGTATGTTTTCAACAGGATTGGGTTATAATCTAACTGATTCACTTTTGATCGCATGTGTTCGACAGTTTGAGATTTTTGATCGAACTTGTGGTTTATACAGCATATATGATTGTGTTTATTCAACTCTTGAGGATTGTTGTTACGTATGGCGGCCCGTTGGGGATTACATTTTAGTCATGGTAAGGCTAAGGCACGGGAAGAGAACGTTGACGGCGAGGAGTCCCAGTGATACTAGTATGGGGGCCCCAGTCCTTTTCATTCACTCGTGTTTTCTTTATTTTATTTCCGCTGCAGACTTCCATTTGAATACTCATTTTATTCAGTGTCGTATGTTTTATCTTCATATAAAATATACACGTATTCTATTTTATCTTGGGTGTGTTGTATGAAACTCCTCATCGGAGTAATTAATGATGTAATTGGTTCGGTACTACATTTACCCTGTGTATTTCATTCATTTTCACTCGCCAGGTGGGTCCCAGTCGGGGGGTCCACGGCACTGTAATATCCGCCTAGTTTGGGGTGTTACAAATATGAGCCTTGTATTTGCCTGAAGGTTAGTGGGAGCAATATCGCGTTCTTAGTACTATATGGAGATGACATTCTACTAATAGGGAACAATGTTAGATTACCCAGTTCTGTGAAAACTTGGCTTTCAAAAACATTCTCCATGAAAGACTTGGGAGAAGATTCTATATTCTGGGTATTCGCATCTACAGGAATAGGGGAAGAGAATATTAGGACTTTCTCCAGCCCTCTATATAGAAAAGATCCTAAAGAGGTTTATGATGGAAGATTCTAAAAGAGGGTTCTTACCTATGCAACATGGTTTAAAACTCTCCAAAACTATGTGTCCTCAAAGTGAGGAAGACATGATGGAGATGAGATAAGTACCCTATGCATCGGCTGTGGGTGGCCTCATGTACGCAATGTTGTGCACGAGACCGCACATAGTGTGAGACCCCAGATTTTTGCCCCTAAATAACTTCTAATTTTCGACCCGTTCTATGAATTCTTTTGTTGTTTTGTTGAATTTGTAACCGTTGTCATTATTCATTGTTAACTTATCGTTGAACTTTCGGGATACTGAATATCAACACGTATCGATTATATGACGTCCTCTATGTTATCTTGAGACTAGTTATTGATTGGCACTAATCTCGTTGCAAAACTCACGATTTCACTCGGACAGCCCATTTTCTTCCGTGTGTTGTATTTTATTTTGATTTCGACTTGAATCGTCAACCCGAACTGTGTTAATACCGAGTATTTTCTTTATTCGTTTGAATGCTTAGAGGTTGCCATTCAACCTTATGAAATTGCTTTAACGTTTGAAGGTCCTTTCATCATCTTTCATCGTTCCTAAAATCCTTCTAAGACTCGACGACCGAGTTGTACCTGTAATACCCGGTTGTAATTCAGTCATTATCATTCAGTATTTATCATTCAGTAATTGTCACTCAGTATTTTTCACTCATTAATGATCATTTGTCACTCATATTCAATCATTGTATTCATCGTTCAGAGTAATTGTATCATGTATCAATCGTCATTCATCATCAATCTAGTTGGAGAATCGTGTGGTGTTTGCCATCGTTGTCATTTCATAGGGTGCTATGTGTGAGGAGTAGCGCACGCTATGTACTCTCTTTAGCGTGCGCTAATTGTGTAGTAGCGCACGCCACCTCTCAACACTAGCGCACGCTAGTGTAGCTGAGCAGGCAGTCCAGAAGGCACTGGACTGCAGTTGGGATAGTAGGTAGCGCACACTACGAATGGTAAGTAGCGCGCGCTAGTGAGTCGGAGTAGCGCACGCTATGCAGTCGGTGTAGCGTGCGCTAAGGTCGGATCAGGTTGAGTCCAGTGGCTACTGGACTGAATTGAATTAATTCATAGCGCATGCTATGAGTGGTTTTAGCGTACGCAAACGGTGTAGTAGCGCACGCTAATTGTTGTATGTAGGACACGCCACCGAGATCAGATCAGAGGACAGAAGGTTCTGGACTCCAGTACTGGGCATCAGATAATTCGTTAGCGCGCGCTAACATTTGGGGTTAGCATACGCTAATTGTACATCCATAGCGCACGCTACCAAAGGTACGTAGCGCACGCTACCATTCTCGTACAGTGGGTACTGGACTACCCAAAATACCCGTTAGCGCACACTACGCACAGGAGCTAGCGCACGCTAAACTGGAGTGACTATAAATAGGACAGTGCAGTCCATTTCTTCATTTCTTCGTCTCACTTCACTCCTTTGGTGGTTTTGGGCGATTTCGGGCTATTTGGATAGTATTATTCGAGGTGTAATCATCAATCATCATCTTCAAGCTCATCATTCGGATTAATCATCATTTCATCATCTTCATCACATCAAATCAAAGGTAATGATTTCTTGAATCTAGAATTTCGGATATTTGGGGTTTTCCTTTCGATTTCTTCATATGAACTTAGATTGTTGTTGGAATATGTTAGATATGGATTATCTACCTTGGATTAATGTATTCCTACGGATTTAATGGCACATATTTCGGATTTCAAGAACACTTTGGGGGTTGACTTTAATATTTTGGGGGTTTTCGATTAGATGTTGTCGTTAACTCGAACTATGGATTCCTATGGGATTATTGATGTCATTGAAAGTGTTTTGATGGTTTGAAATACTCATCCTGGAGTTGGTTTCGATATATTCGTGTTTGGATATTGTTGTATCAACGTTTGAGTCGGTTATGATCGTATTTGATTCGTGTATTGAGCGGTTGTTGGTAATTATTGTTATTCAAGGTTGTTCGAACGACCGACGCCTCATTTTAGGACGTTGTTCGTGGAAGGACATTGTTCACCGGTGTTGTGTAAGTTAATTCTTACTCAGTTAAAAGGATATTCATTCCTTTCGTTGTTGTTCATTCATAATCATAATTCACTCATAAAGTACTAACCGTGTTGAGACTTGTAATTGTCACTTAATCACTTCATTCACGAGGAACGACGGTTCCAATCAATTCATTGAGTTGTCATTCATTTCACTATCATCTCATCTTGGTGAGTCATTATTGACTTTCGATGTCACTTTTGTTATATCGTGGCATTCTGGGTCATACTAGCGTGCCGGTTGGTATGTGTAGGATTTTCATGTCGGGCACATTTAAGTCGTGTGTTGGTTCTTCGCCTCACATTGGACTGTGCACACGAGTCGATTGCTTCGTGAGACTGATTAGGTACAAGACCACACGTGTATTCAATCGATACTCGTTGGTGGCTTGTGCACGGACACATTCCCATCCCGGACGTAGTGTGGCGCCATTCCTTTGAGCCGTACTATTAGTTAATTCATATAACATGTTTGATTGTGTATGTTATCAACAGGATTGTGTGTATTCACCTCTTGAGGATTGTTGTTCTGTGTAACTGACCCGTTGGGGGAGTTTTGATTTTCAGGTCACGGCAAGGCAAAAGCACGGGGAGAGCACGTTGACGGCGAGGAGTCTCAGTGATACTAGTAGGGGGGCCCAGTCTTTTCAGTCATTTATGTTTCCTTCATTTATTCCGCTGCAGACATTCCGTTTGAATACTCATTTCACTCAGTGTTGTATATTTTATCTCCATATAAAATATACATGTATTATGTATTATCCTGGGTGTGTTGTATGAAACTCCTCATCGGAGTAATTGATGTTGTAATATGGTTCGGTACTACATTTACCCTGTGTAATTCATTCATTTTCATTCGCCTGGTGGGTCCCAGTCGGGGGTCCACAGCACTATAATATCCACCTAGTTTGGGGTGTTACAGAGTTGGTATCGGAGCATGGTTTTGAATACTACCTTCCGAGTCATGTCTCATTTGAAATCATCGTCATCGGACTAGTATCATTGGACTTTCGCATCACGTGTGACCTGTGCAAATGCCGAGCCAATCAGACCAAGAACTGTAAGATTTCTAACGCCATGGCATAATTTCTGGAAATAATCATTCATTCATAATTCATCAGTTAACAATCCTCAATCATCATTTTCATTTTGACCAGGACGGTCATGTTAACTCATTAATCACTCAATTCATTTCATTACTCAGTTGTTGATCTGGAAGATCATATCATTAATATTATTAATTTGTTCAAGATAATCATTTCAAGAATTTCACCAGACAATCATGTCGCCTCAGTTATTCATTCATGTAATCACTGTGTTGGAGCGTGTATGCTCATTTTCATCATCTC
This sequence comes from Orobanche coerulescens, assembly GCA_033398695.1. NCBI lineage: Eukaryota > Viridiplantae > Streptophyta > Magnoliopsida > Lamiales > Orobanchaceae > Orobanche > Orobanche coerulescens. The sequence goes on along the minus strand of CM065818.1, from coordinate 77,242,800 downwards.
ATGACATAATCATAACGTGATATCCATGCGAGAAATATAATTATCATGTGACTTTCCTACTTCAGTATGGAAAGAGCTGGCAGAGGACGTGGGGGAAGAGGCCGTGGTGCAGGCCGAAACCCGAGAACTCGTGTGAATACACGTGCGAATGCCAGGAATAATGCTAACTCATCGAGCAGTGACGCTGCCACTCATTCACCTAGACGTGATCATTCACTATCGGGGAGTCGTACCCGGGACACAGCTCAGTCAGAAGGTGTTCGGGTGGACCCACTCGCTTTTATGCAGGGCATGATGGCCCAAGTGACTTAGATGGCTCAACTAATGGAGACAATGCATAACTCAACTACTCAAAATCAACAGGCTCCTCCGCCGCCACCTCAGAGGCAAGAGAGGGGTGTAAGCAGTATCATTGGCGATATCTCTCGCCAGCGACCACCTACCTTCGAGGGCTTATATGAGCCAGAGGATATTGTTCATTGGCTTGAGCATTTGGAGAAGTTATTTGCTATGGTGGATTGCCCTGAAGGGTATAAAGTTTCAGTTGTGGCTTACTATCTTGGTAAGAGCGCTCATTCATGGTGGTTATCGTTGAAGCCCACCGACGGATCATATACTTGGAATCAGTTCAAAACTCTCATGATGGAGAGATATTATCCAGCCCCACTCAGGGAGGCTAAGTTGTCAAAATTACTCACTCCCGACCCCTCAGCGGACGATGATGTTCTCGCCATCGCCGAGAAATTTCAAGAACTTCTTCCATTCGCCTCATCTATCATTCACTCTGAGGCGGATAAGATCAAGTATTTCAGCAAGAGGCTGAAACCTCATATGCGGCTACAGTTGCTTAATCATAATTGCACCACTCTGGCCGAATTCATCGAGAAAGCTCTTACTTACGAGCTTACTGCTAAGGAAATTGCTAAGCAACAACCTTCATCTGCTGGAAAGAAGTCTAAGAACCGTAATCAGTCTGACGGCAGTCAGGCCACTTTCAAGAAACCACGTGCGGGCTCTACTTTTTCTGAGCGACCTCCCATGGCGTCTAGACCCACGGAATCTCAGTCACGAGCGGCCAATTCGACCATCACCTGTTTCAACTGCGAAGAACAGGGTCATTTCAGCACCAAGTGTCCGAAACAGACTGTCATGTGCCACAACTATGAGATTGCTGGGCATAGGGCCCGTTTTTGCCGAAGGGACTCTAAACCTACTCCGGCATCATCTCAGGCCCCAGGATATTCAGCGGTGCAGAATCAGGCCACTCAGTCAGCGTCGTTCAAGACGACAGGAGCTAATAAAGGTGGAGCCAAGAGCTATCAGACGGGAGTGTCCGTTTCGGGGGCCGGCAAGCCCCGAATTTATGAGATGAAGAAGACCGACGATCCAGAGGCCCGGATGATCTCAGGTACACTCGATATTCTATCTCAACCTGTGTGTACCCTTTTTGATACTGGTGCATCGCATTCATTCATTTCCGAGTCATGTTTGAGTAGACTACGTCTGGGTAGTGCTATTAGTTGTGAGCCTTATGTCATTGGTCTACCTGACGGTAGAAGAATTATTAGAAATCGCGAGATTCAGAATTGTTCGATTCAGCTTCAGGGCCGTGTATGGCTAGCAGACCTAATCGTGGTAGATTTACCGAGAGACGACGTCATTTTGGGTATTGATTGGATGGATCGTCACGACACCATCATTAGTGTCCGTAAGCGTATGGTCACTATCATTTCAGATTATTGGGTCGAATGTGTATTTCAGGGAGGTAATCCCAGCTGTTCCGGGAAGGTCATTAACTTGATGAAAGTAGTGAGATTACTCAATCAGGGATGTGTCGGTTATTGGTGTTATAGGATAAAGACCGAGAAACCATCAGTAATGTTGATGGATATTCCTGTAGTGAGAGAATATGCCGATGTGTTTCCAGACGAGTTACCTGGGTTGCCTCCATAGAGAGATGTGGAATTCACGATTGAGTTGGAGCCCGGTACGTCCCCGATATCGAAGGCACCGTACCGGATGGCCCCGACCGAAATGCAGGAATTAAAGAACCAACTTGAGGAGTTGTTCGAGAAGGGTTATATTCGGCTGAGTGCGTCCCCGTGGGGAGCACCAGTGTTTTTTCTCAAGAAGAAGGATGGTTCGTTCCGCTTGTGTATTGATTACTGGGAATTGAACCGGGTGACGATCAAGAATAAATATCCTCTACCCCGTATCGATGATCTTTTGGATCAACTTCAGGGAGCTTCAGTATTTTCCAAGATCGACTTAAGATCTGGATATAATCAGTTGCGAATTCGAGAGTCGGATATTGCAAAGACGGTGTTCCGAACACGCTATGGTCATTATGAGTTTGCGGTTATGCCGTTTGGGTTAACTAATGCACCTGCGGTATTCATGGAATTAATGAATCGGGTTTTCATCGACTATTTGGATCAATTCGTGGTTGTCTTTATTGATGACATTCTAATTTATTCTCGTGATCGGGAGGAGCACGAGTTTCATCTTCATCAGGTGCTCGACGTGTTGAGACGAGAACAACTTTATGGGAAGTTTTCCAAATGTGAATTCTGGATGTCCGAAGTGACGTTTCTCGGACATGTAAATTCATCAGATGGAGTTCGTGTCAACTCTCAGAAGACGGAGGCTATCCGAGATTGGCTACCTCCGAAGAATGTTAAGGAGATCCGAAGCTTTCTCAGATTAGCCGGTTATTATCGGCGGTTTGTTGAAGGATTTTCTAAAATCGCTCAACCCATGACGAATCTTTTACGGAAGGATAAGAAATACACGTGGTCCGACGCGTGTCAACAGAGTTTTGAGGAACTCAAGAGCCGGTTAACTTCAGCACCTGTCCTTTCTTTACCGCAAGGGACGGAAGGATTTGTGGTTTATAGTGATGCGTCCGGACAGGGTCTCGGATGTGTACTCATGCAGAACGGGAAAGTTATTGCTTATGCTTCACGGCAATTGAGACCTTATGAGGTTAATTATCCGACCCACGACCTAGAACTAGCAGCCTTGGTATTTGCATTGAAGATTTGGCGTCATTATCTTTATGGCGTTACCTGTCAGATATTCACCGATCATAAGAGTTTAAAGTATATATTCACTCAGAAGGAGTCAAATATGCGTCAGAGGCGGTGGTTGGAACTAATCAATGATTATGATATCGAGATTCTTTACCACCCAGGCAAGGCGAACGTTATCGCCGACGCCTTGAGTCATAAGTCCGTTCAGGAGCAGATGCTTGCTCGATTAACGGATTGAAGGAACTTGGCAGAATTTACGAGACCGAGATCGAGTGCAGTTACAGCGAGTACAAGGGCAACTTTGTACGTTGGAGATTTCATCGCCACTTGAGGAGGCGATCAGAGAGAATCAGGGTTCGGACCCATTTCTGTTACGCATTTGAGAGGATGTGACTCATGGGAAAGCCCCCGGATTTGTGGTCCACGAGGATGGACTTTTGCGTTTTAAGAATCGGTTGTGCGTACCGGAGAGTGACGAGTTAAAAAACTCGATTTTGAGAGAAGCTCATGCTACCCCTTATTCCGTTCATCCGGGGTCTAGCAAGATGTATAAAGGCTTGAAACAAAATTACTGGTGGAGTAATATGAAGCGAGAAGTCGCGGAATTTGTTTCAAGATGCTTAACCTGTCAGCAAGTCAAGATAGAACATCAGCGACCGGCGGGTATGCTGAAACCGCTCCCTATTCCAGAATGGAAGTGGGAAGATATTTCTATGGACTTCATCACGAGTTTTCCGACGAGTCGTCGTGGCATGAATACAATCTCAGTGATTGTGGACTGCTTAACTAAATCAGCTCATTTCCTTGAGATTAAGGATATGTGGGGTCCCGAGAGACTTGCTCAGTTGTTTATCAAAGAGATAGTGAGATTGCATGGTACTCCTAAAAGTATCGTTTCCGATCGTGACGGACGATTCGTGTCTCATTTTTGGAAATCAGTTCATCGTGCTATGGGAACTCAGCTTAATCTCGATCTGACTTTTCATCCTCAGTCCGACGGACAATCAGAGAGGACTATTCAGACTTTGGAGGACATGTTGGGGGCATGTGTCCTCGATTGGAAAGATGATTGGGAAGCCCAACTACCGTTGATCGTGTTCACGTACAATAATAGTTGGCATTCTTCGATTAAGATGGCACCTTACGAGGACATATACGGTCATCGTTATCGATCTCCTTTGTGTTGGGATGACTTATCAGAATCAATCGGCACCGAGCCCGATATGCTTATAGCCGCCCGTGCGAAGGTAGCTTTGATCAGGAGTCGCTTGTTGACCGCTCAGAGTCGACAGAAATCATATGCAGATAATCGTCGTCGACCATTAGAGTTCGAGACGGGTGACCATGTTTTGGTCAAGGTATCCCCGAGTCGTGGTATCTTCCATTTTGGGAAGAGGGGAAAGTTGAGTCCGAGATTCATTGGACCGTTTGAGATTTTGGATCGAGTAGGCGAGCTAGCTTATCGATTGGCCTTACCTCCGGCGTTGAGCCGAATTCATAATGTGTTTCACGTCTCTCAGTTGCGGAAGTATGTTGCCCACCCGAGTCACATACTTCAGTTCGATGAAATCAAAATTGCCGATGATCATTCATATGGGGAGCGTCCTATACGAGTTTTAGAACGGCAAATCAAACAGTTGAGGAATAAGATGATTCCTTTGGTTAAAATTCAGTGGTCAAGACACGGAGTCGAAGAGGTTACTTGGGAAACCGAGGATAGTATGCAGGAGAGTTATCCCGAGTTGTTTGACCCTTAGTTTCGGGGACAAAACTCTTTTAAGGGGGGGTGTATGTAATACCCAGTTGTAATTCAGTCATTATCATTCAGTATTTATCATTCAGTAATTGTCACTTAGTATTTTTCACTCATTAATGATCATTTGTCACTCATATTCAATCATTGTATTCATCGTTCAGAGTAATTGTATCGTGTATCAATCGTCATTCATCATCAATCTAGTTGGAGAATCGTGCGGTGTTTGCCATCGTTGTCATTTCATAGTGTGCTGTGTGTGAGGAGTAGCGCACGCTACGTACTCTCTTTAGTGTGCACTAATTGAGTACGGGTAGCGCACGCCACCTCTCAACACTAGCGCACACTAGTGTAGGTGAGTAGGCAGTCCAGAAGGCACTGGACTGCAGTTGGGATTGTAGGTAGCGCACGCTACGAATGGTAAGTAGCGCGCGCTAGTGAGTCGGAGTAGCGCACGCTATGCAGTCGGTGTAGCGTGCGCTAAGGTCGGATCAGGTTGAGTCCAGTGGCTACTCGATTGAATTGAATTAATTCATACCGCACGCTATGAGTGGTTTTAGCGTACGCAAATGGTCTAGTAGCGCACGCTAATTGTTGGATGTAGCGCACGCCACCGAGATCAGATCAGAGGACAGAAGGTTCTCGACTCCAGTACTGGGCATCAGATAATTCGTTAGCGCGCACTAACATTTGGGGTTAGCGTACGCCAATTGTATATCCATAGCGCACGCTACCAAAGGTACGTAGCGCACACTACCATTCTCGTACAGTGGGTACTGGACTACCCAAAATACCCGTTAGCGCACGCTACGCACAGGAGCTAGCGCACGCTAAACTGGAGTGACTATAAATAGGACAATGCAGTCCATTTCGTCATTTCCTCGTCTAACTTCACTCCTTCAGCGGTTTTTGGCGATTTCGGGTAATTTAGAGAGTATTCTTCGAGGTGTAATCATCAATCATCATCTTCAAGCTCATCATTCGGATTAATCATTATTTCATCATCTTCATCACATCAAATCAAAGGTAATGATTTCTTGAATCTAGAATTTCAGATATTTGGGGTTTTCCTTCCGATTTCTTCATATGAACTTAGATTGTTGTTGGAATATGTTAGATATGGATTATCTACCTTGGATTAATGTATTCCTATGGATTTAATGGCACATATTTTGGATTTCAAGAACACTTTGGTGGTTGAATTTGATATTTTGGGGGGTTTCGATTAGATGTTGTCGTTAACTCGAACTATGGATTCCTATGGGATTATTGATGTCATTGAAAGTGTTTTGATGGTTTGAAATACTCATCTTGGAGTTGGTTTCGATATGTTCGAGTTTGGATATTGTTGTATCGACGTTTGAGTCGGTTATGATCATATTTGATTCGTGTATTGAGCGGTTGTTGGTAATTATTGTTGTTCAAGGTTGTTCGAGCGACCGACGCCTCATTTTAGGACGTTGTTCATGGAAGGACATTGTTCACCGGTGTTGTGTAAGTTAATTCTTACTCAGTTAAAAGGATATTCATTCCTTTCGTTGTTCATTCATAATCATAATTCACTCATAAAGTACTAACCGTGTTGAGACTTGTAATTATCACTTAATCACTTCATTCACGAGGAACGACGGTTCCAATCAATTCATTGAGCTGTCATTCATTTCACTATCATCTCATCTTGGTGAGTCATTATTGAATTTCGATGTCACTTTTGTTATATCGTGGCATTCTGGGTCATACTGGCGTGCCGGTTGGTATGTGTAGGATTTTCATGTCGGGCACATTTAAGTCGTGTGTTGGTTGTTGGCCTCACATTGGACTGTGCACACGAGTCGATTCCTTCGTGAGACTGATTAGGTACAAGACCACATGTGTATTCGATCGATACTCGTTGGTGGCTTGTGCACGGACACGTTTCCATCCCGGACGTAGTGTGGCGCCATTCCTTTGAGCCGTACTGTTAGTTGATTCATATAGCATGTTTGATTGCGTATGTTATCAACAGGATTGTGTGTATTCAACTCTTGAGGATTATTGTTCTGTATAACTGACCCCGTTGGGGGATTTTTGATTTTCAAGTCACGGCAAGGCAAAAACACGGGGAGAGCACGTTGACGGCGAGGAGTCTCAGTGATACTAGTAGGGGCCCCCAGTCTTTTCAGTCATTTATGTTTCCTTTATTTATTCCGCTGCAGACATTCCGTTTGAATACTCATTTCACTCAGTGTTGTATATTTTATCTCCATATAAAATATACATGTATTATGTATTATCCTGGGTGTGTTGTATGAAACTCCTCATCGGAGTAATTGATGTTGTAATGTGGTTCAGTACTACATTTACCCTGTGTAATTCATTCATTTTCGTTCGCCTGGTGGGTCCCAGTCGGGGGTCCACGACACTGTAATATCCGCCTAGTTTGGGGTGTTACAGTACCCACCAATCGGACCATGGTCAATACGTGACCAAGGATAACTTGTGTTATCAGCTATGCTTAACGCACATTATGATTCGACCGACTTAGTATCTCGAGAGTGCTCATGTTCCAATTTCGAACTCCCATAACATATGTTAACTATTATGCATAACGTACGTTATGAAGTGACCGCCTTAGGGTTTCGAGATTGTTCCTGTTTCATGTCAGAACCTCCATACCATATGTTAGCAACTATGCATAACGTACGTTATGCTGTCACCGCCTTAACAATGGGCAGCAGCCTATTTAAAGGTTGGTTATGGCCACTGTAGGCCAAATCTCCTTAGCCTCGGACGTCACCTTAAAAAGAGAGTTAGAAAACATGTTTTGATGTTTTAAACATATATTCAGCCCCAGGATTCGTGGAATCAAGGTATCTACAGTCGATTGCAGTTATTTTTCGACAAATCAAAGGTAATTTCAGCGTAGAACCCTAAACTTATTCTTTAAGATATTTAATTGCTTGTTGTTCGGATGTGAAATATGATTATATACGGAGTATCTAGGGAGTGTTCTTATAAGTTCTAGCAGAATAAAAAATTAAATGAATTCCTCATTGTAGGTCGGATATTTCAGAGTTTCGAATTCTAATTACAAACCATTCAAAACGTTCTTGTCCTTAAAGTTGCCAGGCAAGTATTCGATCTTGCTTTATGTATAAATTGCAATTGGATATGTATAAACCATGATTTCCATACGGTTTTGTTCATGCTCGGAATTCAGCAATTCTATGTTGATATTTTTAAATGGTTCGAAAATGATTTTTCAATCAAATTAATGACATTTAGTGTTTGAAAATGATTTTTTTTAAAATAAACTGTGTTTCAAAAGGATTTTGAAAATATTTTTGAAAATGATTTGAGAAGGATTTTCTGTAAATACTTGATGACTGATCTTGGTTAGTATTTTCTAGAATGATATCATTTTATAAATGATTCATCGAGTATGCCTCGAAGCGTTATTTGAAGTGCGGTTGAAAAGCAAAGTTGCTGAAAGTTTTGGGTAATGACTTGAGACTTGCGTTGTCAAAATTATGTGACAACGTGCTGTGAAATTGTGATTTGTGGTTGATTAAAGCCAGGGATTGCCCTGATAAAGGATCTGGGTATGATGGGGTGTGGACCTCATATCACTCGATGTGTTATACAACCGGGGATGGTCTGACGAGGGCTATGGGATACGATGGGGTGCGAACCTCGTATTAGTATAGCCCATATGGTTATTGAAATATTATATATATATATATTATTCCAGAATAATGACTTGGATTGACGATGTTGTTGTCACAATGTTGTTGAGGCGTTGGTAGTGGGTGAAAATATTCTTCTTCTTGATAAACTAATAAAACATAGTCATCGCAATATTTATTTCATGTTATACATATTCCTGTCATGAAGTACTTGCACCGGATATTTGATGAACCCTTCGGGGTGGATACATCGTTTGTGTATTCAGGTGTAGGTCTTATTAGTTAGACGGCACTGGAAGGGCACGAGGACGACGAGCAGCAGTGATATTCTCTCGAGTTGCCGATGTTGTTTTAGTTGTTTTGGTCTTATTTCTTTAAGTACTCGCGAGTACTATTTTTATTGATGTTACGGCCGTGTGTGTGCTTGGGATTTTCTCGATTTTATGTTCGACCTGATTGGTCTATGTGTGTGTATGTGTTAGTTAGGTCTTGCCTTGTGGATTCCTGAAATGGATCCACGGCACTATAACAGTTCAGAACCGAGACGGGGTTGTTACAGAAGGTGGTATCAGAGTCTAGGTTTCTGAATACCTCGGTCATCGGTTATCGGGTCTGTTTTGTTGTGTCACGTTGTCGGTTATTGTGTGTTGAGAAATATCAGAGGATGCCATCGTCTCGTGCGACCTACGTTGTAAGTCTCTCTAATCCTTAGTTTCTTTTTGGAACCTGTTGTAGTCTCTTTTCTGAAACGGTCTGGACTTTGTATTGAGATAAGGGGCCCTATTGTGAACTGTATTTAATTGGAATCGTGCCCATTAATTTGATTGTGATCCTATTTGAGTCCTGCCAGGAACTAGGGTAACCTCTTTGTACTTTGATCTCATTCGAAATGTGTTCATTATTTCTCCTTTCCCTATACGGTTGAGGAGTTTGTGCATACTCATGTATGATGATGGTTACTAAGAGTATAATTCCTTGAGAACATGAATATATCATGTTGATCTTTTATTCGAATTCAATACCTGTGAGATTCTACTCGTTAGACTGGAGATTCCAGATATTAATGAGATAAGACAAAATCCTTCGATATAGCAAAGTCACCGTCGGGTTTAAATGCTCAGTAGTACTGAAGCTCGTGTATATATTTGAATGAGAGTACGATATTTTACAATCCATATTATTACCATTTTCTTTTAAGATAACAATAAAAGTTTTCAAAACTCTTGAAAAATCAAGCATGGAAAGCCTGTAGATTTAGTTTTCAAAACTCTTCAAAACTCTTGAAAAATTTAGTTTCAAAATTTTGATCTAGATGTTCTTATGGAAGCCTGTAGATCTAATTTTAGATTTTGGATTCAGATGTATGGCGTGAAGATTTGTCATAGATATTAAGTTATATTGCAACATGATATTAATGGGGCATATCTTTCGAGTTCTTTCAGAAACAACGAGAATTAAGAACTAGCATCATTTTAAAAAGATTTCGGCACTTCTCGATGATAGCGGTGAGTTTTTGTACTTTTCAAACTGAATGTTTTCAAAGTTAAAATAGAGAATTGATTTATGCACTAAGAACTCCTAGATAGGGGTATATATGTATAAACATAACATGTGAAGGACAAAAAGGGGGGTTTCTTTCTGAAAAGCAAGTATACGAGCCTACGTACCGGGAGTAAGAGATGCATTATAGCTATAATGTGTAAAAGGGTCACGTGAATGGTTGACCATGTATTGATTACGTGCGGCATTGTTAATGTGTAACGCCTAGAAGAATGTGTTCAAAATTGGAGCTTTGTGATCTCATGGCTCCAATCGAGATGCAATATATTAACATTCCTACCAGTTGCGGATGATTTTGTTTTGGTACTTCAAACATTCTTCTCCTTTACCTTTCTTGAGAAGCAAGTTCTTTTCCTTGTAACTAATCGAAATCTTTAAGCTGGGATCAGCTTTTGTTTTTGTATCACCCTATCTTTGATACGTTGGTCATATATGCGTCGAGTTGAACCTCAACGACATATTTCCTTGGTAGCCCTTCATTATCGGCATGCCAGGTACAGATCGGATTGTGGGGAATCACGAGACTCACGATTGCATGTGCGTATCTAGAACAAGGACTGATTTATGAATTTTACTAACGTTGAGGTACTCGGCGATGATTTAACCCACGATGAGGACCAGTTGGATAATATAAAGCGATCATGAATCATCGAAAGAGAACCGAGTACATTTGGGGAAATAATGCAAGTTATGAAAGCGATGATATTGTTGCGGCGAAGCTGTACTAGCTACGGACGCTACGTGATGCGGCTCGAGAGTAGCAAAGCTTAATTATATTTGATACCATTTATGAGCAAGCGAGTCGGTTGTCAGAATAATCCTAAAAGCATGTTACGACTGTTACACATCACCTGTTGCGGCCATAATGATGGCGGTTAGATGAAGACTCTAGAAGTCGTGTTACAGTTGTAACGAATCTTTACTTACAACTGTAACGGATCAACAAATATATGAATCATAATGCCAGCTTCTTCCCGCCAATTTTCTTTTCTTTGGATTCATCTTCATTTCTTTCAGTTTGCTGGCCTCGATGACCAATATCTAAGAGATTTCTATCATATCTTGACATCAAATATGAATATCAAGAGTTTGTGATTATACCTTTTTAGCCTAACCAATACTTTAGTCATATTTGCAAACTTGATGAACTCGAATCTTATCCAGTAATTTCGATGAGCTCGTTCTTATCGTTTGTTGATGACTTCTTGACCTACTAGAGAAATGAGACAAGCATGCCAAGTGTTGCACATTGTGTAAGCATATACTATCTGAATAGGGGTAAATTGTTATATAAAATTACAATAGATACTATTTTCACAGTGACAGCAAGAATTTTTTTAAATTTTTGGTAAAGGACGTGATCTTCAATTTTCTTTTCATAAATCAAACTTTGTCACCTACAGAATTTTAACCTTAATCGGACTTTTTGAAACTAACCTTATAGTTAATCATACAAAGTAAGGTTTGATAATTTAACTATGACACAATCATCCAGTCGGGACAGCGAGATTGAAAATTCTTTCCTGATTCATCTTAGGAAAATAATAGTAATATATGATGATAAACAACCCATTTTTAGTTGGACATTTTATTTTGGGAAATTGATGTTTGTGTTACAAACTTTTCGAAAATAACATTTGAATATAAACCTAAGGAGGGAAGTCATAATTGGGATCTTGTTGCCTGATTGTTTAAGTGAAAATATGATGTATTATTACTTAGACCCATTTTACCTGATATTCCCTTCTGTGCGTAGAATGTCTTTATTGTTTTACATACGGAGCCAACCAAATTCATATATAGGGTGGAACCTTTAATTTGAAATTAACTCTCATCATGATAATATCCATCCTCTTTTATTCACATTCTATGTGCATGTCGGGTAAACTTTGGTGATTGATATGTTCGTGAGCCTTTAGAGGTAAGTGTGCCTAGCATAAGTCAGACCTTGAAGACCAGGAGATACGGGACTCTCATGGGTAAAATGGAGAATCGGGAAAAAAAACAGTTCCGAGAATTTATCGCCCGCCAAGAGAGTCTTAGCGGATGTTTTCGAACTTGACGCCAGTTGCTATAGCTCCGGGAGCTCGACCCTTGTATTCTTAAAGTAATAACCTCGTTGGAATATCCCGAATTTACCTATCTAACATCAAAAATTACTTCTTCATTCGACCACTGCTTCAGAGAATTTTGATCAATTTGAGAATTATTTTGAACTCGATAATCAAATCATGAACTGTTAGGGACAAGATTGACGATGAAGTTGTCTATGTAATATGGTCATATCCTACACCTAGATTGAGGAGTCGTTATTGGGATTCGATGCCTAAAATGATGGTGCCGTGGAAACAAAAGCGAAAAATACCGAACCCCTAAAGAGGACCGATCATGCAATGTATATACGAATATAAAAGGACAAGAATAAAGATATGAAACCATACCCTGGAAGTCCTTTGATAGAATGTTGAGATTGATCCCGGTGACCACAAATCTGATTTGATAAGTCCTAGATGATCCAAAGTGCGAAAGCACTGCATCTCTACTAGCCACGTGCTGGGAGATGATCGGAACAATAACTATCCAATTATCCTCCAAGGATATGGCTAGAAATGAGTAGTAGGAAAATGCTCTCTCAAATATGTGATCACTATAAGTGATATAAATTTTTTTGTTCTTGATTTTCTTTCTCTCTATAAGAGTGTATGAACTTGAACAAAATAAAGAACTCTCACTCTCTTCTCTATGTTGGCCGATTTTGTTAGTTCCAAATGGTGGAGGATGAACTTTGTTTTATAACAAAGTCCGCACAAGCCTCCAACCTACACACCTAAGGGTGATTATGATAAGATCCTATCTTATCACCTCTTTTGTCCCCAAGTGATAAGAAAAGTTCTCAAGACATGCAACCATGGGAACAAAAGTCATCTTCCAAGATGATTCAAGGTGTGGGGCGGCCCACACAATAATAGAGAAGGATTCGGTTTGTTTCGGTCCATGAAACGGACTGTCATGTATCCAGTCCGACTGATACATCTTGGTTCGTCTCAATTAAAATTAATACAATTGATTTATCTAATTAATCAATTATATCAAAATATTATTTCTTCAAGAAATAATAATTCATGAGTTAAATTAATAACCCAGTAATTTATTTAATTCATTAGATCGATTTAATTTATCCAACAAATTAAATTAAACATCCAATGTCTAAAATTCAGTGTATCCAATACAACTAGCTCCAATGATTTGGCCAAATACTTATGATCTCATTTGCCAATAACCACATAGGACATTTACTTCTTCACTTATAGGAGAATGAATCCTGTCTTGGTATTTAGTAGAACTTGCTACTTATCCATCAAGACGCACGTCGAGGTTGACCCCCACCTCTCGGCTTTCTGGGTCAAACTAGTCTAGTAAAAATCTTAACGTCACAAGCACATCCCTACTAAATACTCAAGTCGGAGTTCCATGAATACCTATCACAATCTTTCGCTTCCGTCATTGACTGTCCTGGAGTGAAATCCGCGTGACGAATCGAGGGTGAGTGAGTTCGAGTATACTAATCTCATTAGCATATTTATAACTGTGCTCCCACTAACCATTAGTGACGATAGGCACTCTTTAAGTCAAAGAACACATCATACAAGTCTTCACATAAACTTAACGCCCAGTCAAGTTCCATCGACCTTGCGAACGATTAAGTATTTGAGCTATAAACCTTTCCACTACTAGTCCTCTTATCCAATAAGGAGTGAAATGTTTTCCTATCAAATACATGTACTAGTTTCTGTATATATATTTACGAGTCAGAAATACCAGTGGCTATCAGTAAATGTGGCTATCAGTAAATAAAGTAACACATAATTACCTTCTGATAATAGTTTATATAATAAAAAGTACAATGCCCTCTCTCATACATCCCCTGAGTGGCATTCGAGGGCATATTCCTAACAATCTCCCACTTGCACTCAATGCCACACACTATGGTATCTAATATCCATGTTCTCCAGATGACACTCCAAGCTTATCTGAGAAAGTGTCTTAGTCAGTGGATTAGCGACATTGTCTTCTGAGTTTACTCTATGCACCACAATATATCATTTGCGAACAAATTCTCTCACGAGATGATACTTTCTCTCAATGTGTTTTGTACTGTTGTGATACCTTGGTTCCTTGGCCTGTGCTACAGCTCTGTCGTTATCGCACAAAATCGTAGCAGGCAGCTCAGAACATGGTGTCACTTGAAGTTCACCCAAAAACTTCTTAATCCAAAACCCTTCCTTAGAGGCCTACGAGGTTGCTTGATACTCAACCTGACAGGTGGAATTAGTAGTCGCGCTCTGCTTGGCGCTACGCCAAGATACTGCTCCTCCATTAAGAGTAAAAATATAGCCAGAAGCAGACATCAAGTCGTCTTTCTGTCCTTGGAAGTCCGAATCAGTGAAGACCTTCACATTCAGTTCTCCACCACCATACATAAGAACCAGATCTCTAGTCATTCTTAAGTACTTGAGAACATTCTTTAAGGCGGTACAATGTTCCTTTCCTGGATTTTCCTCAAACCTACTTACCACGCTCAGGTCTCGTACACAGCATAACATACATAAGGCTACCCACGACCGATGCATATGGTATATTACTCATTTCTTTTCATTGTTCCTCACTTTGAGGACACATCTTCGAGGTGAGTTTTATTCCATGTCGCATCGGAAGGAACCCTCTTTTAGAATCATCTATCTTAAATCGCTTTAAGATCTTATCTATATAGAGGGCTTGGGAAAGACCTATCATTCTCTTCGCTCTATCCCGGTAGAGTCGAATCCCTAGAATATAGGTATCTTCTCCCAAGTCTTTTATAGAGAACCTACTAGAAATCCAAACTTTCACAGAACTGAGCATTCCCACATTATTTCCTATTAGTCGAATGTCATATACATATAGTACTAAGAATGAGATCTTGTTCCCACTAACCCTTTTGTATATACAAGGTTCCTCTTCATTTTGCATGAATTCAAACTCTTTGACAGCTTCGTCAAAATGAAGGTTCCAACTACGCGAAGCCTGCTTCAGTCCATAAATAGAACGCTCAAGTTTGCACACTTTATGAATATCGACCTCGGACACAAAACCTTTAGGCTGCTCCATATAGATCTCCTCCTAGAGGAATCCATTAACGAAAGACGTTTTTACGTCTATCTGCCATATCTCATAATCGTGGTAGGCAGTTATAGCAAGCATCATTCAAATAGACTTGATCATATCTACGGGCGAGAATGTATCATGGTAATCAATCCCTTCTTTTTGGGTATAACCCTTTGCCACAAGCCTAGCCTTATAGGTGTTAACCTTGCCATACACACCAGTCTTCCTCTTGTAGATCCACTTGTTCCCAATGGGCACTATGTCCTTAGGGCGGTCTAGTAGAATCCAAACCTGATTGGCATGCATCGAGTCTATCTCAGTTTCCATAGCTTCTCGCTATTTCTTGGAGTCTACATCTACCATTGCTTGGTCATATGTCGCGGGGTCAGTCTCTTGGATATCACCTGGAACCTCATGGAGACCCAGTTCCTCGAAGTGCATAAATCCATACCTCTCAGGTAATTGAGACACCTTACTAGACCTATCAGGTGGTTGTACTCTTGTTTCATAAGGTTTGGTTCCAACTTTTTGTACAGGTGTCCCCTGAAGAGTTTCATTATATTCTTCCAAAGAGATACTTCTACCTGCTCCATCTTCCTGAATGAACTCGTCTTCTAGGAAGTGTGCTTTCAAAGCAACGATGATCTTTCGATCTTCGGGCATGTAGATAGATAACCCATCGTACCAGATGGGAATCAATTGAAACGTCCCTTCATGGATCTTGCTTCCAACTTCTCCACCTTAGTCTTCTTGACATAGGCGGGACATCCCCAAATCCTAATATGATTAAGACTTGGTTTCCTACCCTCCCATATCTCATGTGGAGTCTTAGGAACGGACTTGCAAGGACATCTGTTCAAGATATAAGCAGTAGTAAGGAGCACATAACCCCACAGATAAATCGGTAAGTCGGTGTAGCTAAGCATGGAATGAACAATGTCCAACAAGGTTCGGTTCCTTCTTTCCGACACACCATTTAATTGAGGACTTCCTGGAGATGTAAGTTGTGACACTATTCCATGCTCCTTCAGGAAATCGTCAAACTCTATACTCATATACTCGCCACCTCGGTCTGACCGAAGTGCTTTGATAATGAAATATTGATATCTATTACGTGCTGCTTCCGAAGCACCACATACGTCGGTATAGACTAATCCAAGTTTATCAGCGGCTCTTTCAAAAGTCCCTTAGAGAGGGGACTTAGTCATTTTGCCTTTAAGGCAAGATTCATAAGTTGGAAAGGGATCCGATCCCAATGGAACTATAAGTCCATCTTTTTCCATTTTGTAAACCCTGGTCTGACCAACATGACCAAGTCTCAGATGTATTTTAAAACTTGATTAATTTCATCCATAGCATGCTTCCTAGTCATAGTATTCACAACAACTTTGTTATTTAGGTTTAGATGATACAATCCATTTAATAATGTGGCAGTGCCTACTAGTTTATTTTGAAAATAAATTTTGCAGGAACCATCACCAATGAAAAATGAAAAGCCTTTCCAATCCATGACCAGAATGGATGCAATGTTATTATGCCCCTTGGGCAACACTAGTACATCATATAATGTGAAAATAAGGACGGATTCCAAATCCAAAAGAAGTGATCCTATATCAGTTGCTACGACACAACTCCCGCTTCCGACAGTAACCATCACTTCCCCAGCTCGAAGCTTTCTGCTTTGTTCTAGATCCTGATTTATGGTACAAATGTGAGAACTAGCACCTGAATCCAGTATCTAAGAAGTAGAAAATACGGTAGTACAAAAATTTATTTACAAACCCGAAGCACCATGAAGGATCGGACAGTCTCTTGCCCAGTGGCCCAGCTCACCACATTTGAGACATGCATCTGTCTTCACCTTCTTGCTTTTAGGAACCATAGGGGCCTTGCCCTTACCCTTAAAATCCTTACCTTGTGAGCCCATTTGCTTCTTGGTCATTTTCTTCTTGTTCTTGGACCTCCGAGATCCAGAAGAAATCACAAGGCAGACTCCTTAACCCACGGAGTCCTTAAATGAGACTGAGCGGTTACAAGTTTGTTCATCAACCCAGCTAAATTGCAAGTAATTTCATTGCAGTTGAAGTTCATAACAAACTGAAGGAAGGAATCAGGAAGAGATTGTAGGATAAGGTCAGTTTAGAGAGAAACATGCATCTTATAATCAAGAGCCTCCAATCTCTCGATCATAAAGATCATTTTGGGGACCTGGTCTCTAACTTTCTCACATTCCTTCATCCTAGCACCGAAGAGTTTCTTAGATATCTCATACCTAGCAGTTCGACTGGGCTCACCATAATGTTCGGTTAAGTGAGGTAAGATCTGGCTAGCAATTTCCTCATGAGCTCTCTGAAGCTCATTAGACATAGAGCCCATCATATATCCACGGACTCTAATGTCATCCTTAACCCACTTTTCGTGGTTTTCAACTTCTTCCTAACTGGCTCTGGTCAGCACTGGTGCCGCCGGGATGTCCGCCTCCAAGACGTATCCTAGTGCCTCCATACTGAGGACAATCATCAGATTGCGGAGCCAGTCCACAAAGTTTGGTCCGGTTAGGTTATTCTTCTCGAGTAGAATTGCCAGTGGCTTCATTGTCATTATGAGAGTTGATATTTGTTTGTCTGCATTAAGTAAGACATATTAATAAGTGACTCGTTTAATTATGATCTGAATTTAGGATTAAGGTCTCTTCTATTCGTTTGACCCAACTCCCACTACTTTTATCGGAATAACACACTCCCTTGTGAAATCCGAGAAATAGTAGTTCGCTTTACTTCATAGTGGTGATCGAGTTCTTTATAAATTATAATAGAGGGTAACCGAATAGGTTTCTGGTCTATTAATCTTCATAAAGTGGTGTACAACAACAACCCATCTAATGGATGATTCTATATTCTATTACCCCTTGTTCACTCCCCTCAATATATACGGTTTCGATAGTTCATGAACAAGTTAAGCTTATACCATCGATGCTAATCAGTTTCACAATTGAATCTTATCCGGCAACTGAACATGTTTCTAGGGATAAAATTTGTTCCAACCGAAGGCATCCAATGCACTCTCAGAATTTATCGACCCTCCCAAACGACTACCATGATACCTCAGAAGCATAGCACATCCGGTTTGGATTTTAATTTTTCGAGAGCTCGATGGAGGGAAGGAAAACCTTGAAACCCTTTAAACTAAATATTTTGTCGTGGGAGAATTTTGGTAATTAATGTTACATTTTGCACCTTAATTCATTTAAGCACGTTTGTCGGCATTCATACCATATGAATAAATATACATAACTTAGTTGCTAACAACATGTAGTTTATGGATCGTTCCTAGAACCAAAAACATCGTAATCTAGTTACATGTCTTGAGTCTTGAATCTTCGTCCTCTCGAATGGATCCCCCTTCGGTCTTCGTCATTACATATAAATTTTACATTGAAAATTGCATTCTAAATACAAAATTTTCTAGTAAAATAAATAGGCACAAAACGGCCTTTACAACCCAATCGAACAAACGATTCAAAAACTAGGTCCATGAACCACATCACCATTCAAAATTAATGCAACAATGGCAATAAAATTAATGGCATAAATAATTAATCTTACTATTGATCCAATCAATATAAATTAATCCATCCATAATAATTAATCCAATTAATTCAAACAACCATTAATTTTAACTTGTTCCAGACGAGAATATATTTCATTAAATTAATTCCCCTAAGAATAAAATTACCATAATAATATCTTAGTCAAATTAAATCCAACTTAATTTGTGGGAAATTAATTACCGAATGGAATATAAAGAACAGAGTCGAAAATAGACGTGCCTGGCCAAGCTGCGGCCGCTGCCTCGCGGTCCGAAAGCCTGACCGTGGTCCCTCACAAACTGGGACGGCACGGCAGCGCCCTGGCAGCTGCAAGTTGCTGGGTCCATCCATGTTTTCGGCTCGTCTTTTCGTCCCGATTCTAAAAATAATATTTTTCTAATCTTTATATTACACATTTAAATCAGTATTTCAAAAGAAAAATAGATTTATATTGTAATATAAAATCATGAAAAAATAATTTTTAGATGAACAATTAAAAATTAATGATTAATACACTTATGATTCCAAGTCATAAAAATACCCAATCAAGCATTGTAAATGCTAAATATTGTATATACGATCGCCAGACCTCTCTCTGATACAACTGTTGGGATTCGATGCCTAAAATGAAGGCGCAGCGAAATAAAAACGAATAATTTCAAACCCCTAAAGAGGACTAATCATGCAACGTATATACGAATATAAAAGTACAAGAATAAAGATATGAAACCATACCCTTGAAGTCCTTTGATAGAATGTTGAGGTTGATCCCGGTGACCGCAAATCTGATTTGATAAGTCCTCGACGATCCAAACATCGAAAGTACCACGTCTCTACTAGCCATGTGCTGGGAGATGATCGGAACAACAACTACCCAATTATCCTCCAAGAATACGGCTAGAAATAAGTAGTAGGAAAACGCCTTCTCAAATATGTGATCACTTTAAGTGATATAATTTTTTTTGTTCTTGATTTTCTTTCTCTCTATAAGAGTGTAAGAACTTGAACAAAATAAAGAACTCTCTCTCTCTCTCTCTTTCTCTTCTCTATGTTGTCCGATTTTGTTAGTTCCAAATGCTGGAGGATATAACAAAGTCCACACAAGCCTCCAACATACACACCTAAGGGTGATTATGATAAGATCCCATCTTATCACCCCTTTTGTCCCCAAGTGATAATAAAAGTCCTCAACACGTGCAACCATGGGGACAAAAGTCATCTTCCAAGACGATTCGAGGTGTGGGATGGCCCACACAATAATAGAGAAGGATTCGGTTTGTTTCGGTCCTTGAAACGAACCGTCGTGTATCCAGTACGACTGATACATCTTGGTTCGTCTCAATAAAAATTAATACAGTTTATTTATCTAATTAATCAATTATGTCAAAATATTATTTCTCCAAGAGATAATAATTCATGAGTTAAATTAATTACTCAGTAATTTATTTAATTTATTAGACCAATTTAATTTATCCAATAAATTAAATTAGACATATAATGTCTAAAATTCACAATAAGAGATCCAATTCAAATTATTCCGTCGTCTCCTAATGCGCGACTCGGTAGGTCCGTCTCAGTAAGCAATGGGAGGACCAAAGAGTTATAGTACCACCTAGCAAGTCATGTGGCCTATACACTGATAACGAATGATAGGGATCATTCAAGAAACATTCTATCGTGAATACCAGTAAACGTATAAACCCTTCTTTCATATGTCCCGATCAAGTTATAGGGTCACGATCAGTCAAACCCTATCTGAACTTTATTTTATATTTGAGTTAATGCAAATCGAGATCCTCGAGCTCTCGTGTATCCAATACAACTAGCTCCAATAATTTGGCCAAACACTTATGATCTAATTTGCTAACAACCACATAGAACATTTATTTGTTCACTTACAGGAGAAAGAATCCTGTCTTGGTATTTAGTAGAACCTGCTAATTGTCCGTCAAGACGCACATCGAGGTTGACCCCCACCTCTCAGCTTTCTAGCTCGAACTACTCTAGTGAATATCTTAACGTCACAAGCACATCCCTACTAAATCCACAAGTTGAAAGTTCACGAATACCTACCAAAACCTTTTGATTCCGTCATTGACTGCCCTGGAGTGAAATTCGTGTGACGAATCGAGGATGAGTCGGTTCGAGTATACTAATCTCATTAGCATACCTATAACGTGTGCTCCCAATAATCATTAGTGATGACAGGCACTCCTCACGTCAAAGAACACATCATACAAGTCTTCACATAAACTTAACGCCCAGTCAAGTTCCATCGACGTTGTGAACGATTAAGTATTTGAGATATAAACCTTTCTAGTGCCAATCTCCTTATCCAATAAGGAGTGAAATATTTTGCTCTCAAATATACGAACTAGTTTATGTATATAAATTTACAAGTCAGGTAGAAGTCGAGTTTCCTATTGATCTGGAGCCGAACACAGCTCCTGTTTCTCAGGCATCATATCGTATGGCACTGCTAGAGATGTTAGAGTTGAAGAAACAGTTGGTGGAATTGTTGGATATGGGGTACATCTGACCTAGCACATAACCCTGGGATGCACCAGTGCTTTTTGTTAAAAAGAAGGATGGATCTCTTCATTTATGCATCGACTATTGGGAATTAAACAAGTTGACCGTAAAAAATAAATACGTTTTGCCTCAGATTAATGACCTGTTTGATTAGTTTCAGGAAACAATAGTCTTATCAAAGATTGATTTACGATCAGGCTATTATCAGTTGAGGATTCGGGATGGCGATATACCGAAACTGCTTTTCGAACGAGATAGGGCCATTACGAATTTGTGGTTATGCCTTTCGGGCTAACCAATGCCCCAGCAGTGTTCATGCAGTTGATGAACAAGATTTTTATCGAATATCCGGACAAATTTGTAGTCGTTGTTATTGGGGATATCCTTATATATTCCCGGAGCCAAGAGGAGCATGCTGAACACCTTCGTGTTGTGCTTGATATTTTGAGGTGGAACAATTATATTCAAAGTTTTCCAAATGTGATTTTTTGCTCCAGGAAGTAACATTCCTCGGTCATGTGATTTCGGCAAAAGGAGTTCGGGTTGACCCACAGAAGATAGAGGCGGTACTGGCGTGGGAACCACCTAAGAATGTGAAGAAAGTGAGAAGTTTCCTAGGACTTGCGGGTTACTCGAGTAGGTTCGTCGAGGGGTTTTCCAGGATCGCTCGACCACTTACGCAGTTACTTCAGAAAACTCAAAAATTTCAGTGGAACATGGATAGGTAGAATAGCTTCGATGAGTTGAAGAGACGTTTGACTACCACGCTAGTTCTAGCCTTGCCACAGGAGAATGATGATTTTGTGGTTTATAGTGATGCTTCAGGCCTCAGACTTGGATGTGTCTTGATGTAGAGAGATAGGGTTATTGCTTATGCATCTCGACAGTTGAAACCATATGAAGGGAATTACCCTACTCATGATTTAGAATTAGCTGCAGTCCTTTTAGATTTAAAGATTTGGAGCCATTATCTCTACATATTGTCGTGTAAGATTTGCACAGACCAAAAGAGTTTGAAGTAGATTTTCAGCCAGAAGGAATTGAACATGACACAATGTAAGTGGCTAGAATTAATCAAGGATTATGATCTTGAGATTCTTTATCATCCGTGCAAGGCCAATGTAGTAGCAGATGAGTTGAGTCGTAAGCCGATGTCTCTTCAAATGTTAGAAGTACTTACGCCTCAAAGCAACATCCAACGGGATTTAATTTGTCAGAATATTGAAGTTTGGCTTCAGAGAGTTCAGGGCCAGTTGTGAGCGTTAGAAATCACTTCGTCCTTGATTGATGACATCAAGATGAGGTAATATGATGACCCGTTTTTAGTTTAGTTGAAGGAGGATGTGAAGAAAGGGGAAGCCCCTTGAAGGAGGTGTGTCCGACGGGACCTCTGGGGGTCGATACTAATGGGTGCGGCCACGGGTTACCAAGTGTGGATTGTCGTGGTGTTGAGATGTGATGAAATGGTTTTCATGATAATGATGTTTTGATGACAATGTGATATTCCGGGATATTGTTTCCTAAAATGCTTTCTATATGTGATGATAGTGTTGGATTGTTTCTGTATATAATGTCGTGTAATTGTGTACTTGCACTAGCCATTTGAATGCTGGCCCCTTAAATGGGGGAAATGCATTTCATGCATTTCAGGTATCGGGTGATCTGAGGAGCCAGCACGGGAGACGCATGCAAAGGATGGTCAAGCATGAATGAGGCTCGAGTCTAGGATGTTTATTTTATTATATTCATGTCATGTGTTGGAGTCGATTGAGTAAACGTTTTCTGCTTTAAGGATATTGTTGAAGTCCCCTGCCTGGGCAATGGTTTTCATTTTACATTATGTTTCCCTGCGTTCAAACCAAATCGTTTTGGCCAAGGCCACGGCGTCACATTATTAAATGTTGTCATTACTGGTTTATTGTGAAATTGTGTGAATGTCCTAGCCTGGTAGACCTTGATGAAGGTTATACGGCGTGTAATGACCCTTATGAGAATTAGGATGTTACATGGACAACCGTGAAGAACGTTCTAAAGTACCTTAAATGGACTAAAGATATAGTTCTTACATACGGTGGCGGAGAATTGAGAGTGGATAGGTTCGCGGACTCGGATTTCAGTGGCAACATAGACAAAGGAAAGTCTACTTTAGGGTACATATTTACTCGAAATGATGGAGCAGTTTCTGGGATGAGTTCCAAGCAAATTGCTACTGCACATTCCACCTGCCAGGCCGAGTACCAGGCTTCCTCGAAGGCGTCAAGGGAAGCATTTTAGATCAATAAGTATCTTTAAGAACTTCAAGTGGTCCCAAGCGCAAAGTTGTCGGTTCCGATTTACTGTGAGAATAAAGGAGCTGTTGCACATGCTAAAAAACCTAGGTCTCATCATAAGACCAAGCATATTGAGAGAAAGCATTACATCGTCAGAGAGATGGTGAAGAATAGATACATTGAACTGCAGAGAGTAGACTCAGCAAATAACCTTGCAGACCCACTAACCAAGCCACTATCACAGATTGTCTTGGAATGACATCTGGATAATATGGGCATTAGATACCACAATATATGGCATTGAGTGTAAGTGGGAGATTGTTAGAGTATTCCCTCGAATGCCTTTTTGTGGATAAGAGAGTTATGGTATTTATATGTGATAATGAACTTATTGTTGTATTAATAAAAGGCAGTGATTATTTCTTTATTTATTGTATATCATTAGCGTTCTTGATTTGGTAAATAAATAGAAATAATGTTTGTGTTTTTTGAGTAGCAACATTCCACTCCTTATGAGATAAGGAGTCTTGCACTGGAAGTGGTTAGAACTCACATTGCTTAACTTATCCACAAGTCGATAAAACTTAATTAGGCATTAAGTTTTAATGAAGACTTGTATATCGTATGCTTGGACATGTGCATGCCTTCACTCAGGACTGGTGGGAGCATTCAGTATAGGTATACAAATTGGATTAGTATACTTGGATACGATTCATCTCGATTTGGTTATAAGGATATCACTCTAGGATCATCAATGACTGAATCGTAAGGTTATGATAGGTACTCGTGGACCTTTGACTTGAGGGTTCAGTAGAAGATGTGCTTGTTTCATTAAGTTAGTCATTAGAGTATTTCAATCCAATCACCTGTCGGTGGGGATCAACCTCGAAGTGCAACTTAATGGGCAAGCAGCAGTCTTTACTGAATACCAAGAAAGGATTATTTCTCCTGTAAGTGAACAGGATAATGTCCTGTGCGGTTAGTGGCAAAGGAGATTAAAAGTCTTTGGCCAACGCAGTTGAGCTAGTTGTATTTGATAAATGCGAGTTATGTGATCTTGATTTGCACTAACACATGCATAGACTGTGTTTGACTTAATCGTGACCCTAAAGCTTGATTGGGACATGTGATTGAAGGGTTTATACATATATGGTATTCATAACAAGTTTTGGAATGATTCCCATCATTCGTTCTCAGTTAGGTTGCAGTGTGAGCCACGGGCTGACTAAGTGTTCCTCACACTCTTTGGATCTTCCAATTGCTGATTGAGACGAACCTACATATTTTCGCATACATAATTAATGATGGATTAAATTATGCCTATTCTCTCTTAATAAATATTGGACATTGGATGTCTAATTAAATTAAATTTATTGGATATATTAAATAGTCCAGGATTGAATAATTACTGGGTAATTTATTTAATTTAAATATAATTATTTCTTGGAGAAATTAATTTTATTGTATTTGATATAATTAATTAATTTGATCAATTAATTAATTTAAATATAATATGACGGATCAAAATTTATCTATCGGACTAGATACACGGGGTCCAAAACACGAACTAAACGGTTGGACCATTTATAACTCAACTTGGCCGCCCCCTTTTCTCCGACACCATCACAAAGTCTCCACCTTAATTGGTGGAAGACTAAGACTTTTCTAAAGTCTTTACCGTGCATGTGACATGTGTGAGATGATTTGTTAAGGAGTGGACTTTGTATAAAGTTATGGGACTTAACATAATACAGAACACTTCACAAAATTAAGAAAACAGAAAAGAAAAGAAGGTTTGGAAATTGACTTTTCACTTTTGGTTTTTGAGAGATTAAGCATACTTCATTTCTTCTTATAGCTGTGTTCTTAGAGAACTAGAAGAAAGATATTTATTCCAGGCCTTTTTCCGATGCGTGAATCGTAGAGACGTTCGGCATATTCGGCGTAAGAATTTCCAAAAACTTCACGGATTGGATTCTTGCTCGTCATCATCAGATTAAAGAAGTCGGGCCTACGAGGGTATGATTTTGATGTTTTTTAATTTATTCGTTTGTACAATCCTTGATCGATCCTCTTTAGGAGTTCGAATGAGCACGGTTTGTGCGATTCGCTGCATATTCGATTTATGGCCTGAACTCCAACAGAAACCCCCATGGCTGTTCTGCTCTTCTCCGCTAGCACCCTGGTTATGTTTTATGTTTTATGTCTTTAATTTTCTTGATCCTTATTTTCCTTGTGGTCTGCTGCTATGTTCTGCTCGAAATGTCTTTCTAGCATTATGTTTTGTTGTTATGTCAGTAGCTTGTTTTATGGTTGCCTTAAGCGTGTTTGATGAAATGTCTCTACATCTTTGATTTTTTGGGACTGGTTTGCTAGAACCAGATACTATTGAGACAATCACCAATCTCAGTTTCCTCTTAGCCTCTCAAATGATTTCTACACATGAGATGATTTTAGCTATCATCGAGACCATTTATAGTCAAAATGTGCTTGAAAGAGTCAAAGAAATGATCCGTAATTGGATAAGATTAAAGACTGGAGGTCCTCTTGCTATCTTTCTTGTGTGGATGAAACTAGTTTGGTTGTGAGGTTGGTGTTGGTTTGTCTATCCAGAGCTGTAACGATTAAGGAGCGCAAAGTCAGAGCTACGATTATCATCAACCTCGTCCTCTTCTATGACGGGCAAGTGGTTCCATGCTTGTGTTTAAAGTGGACTAATCTGAGACCTGTTACATAGTCGATTTGTGCTGCATTAGTCAAAAAAATGATTCGTAACTGGATAGATTCAAAGACTGTGGTCACTTCATCTCATTTGTCCTCTAACCATGTGTGGACGAAACTAGCTTTGGTGATAGGATTAGATGTTTGGTTTGATGTAACTTTACTTTGGTCTAAACTTCTATGTAATGATCCCATTGATTTGGATCTTCAGACTATTAGAATCACCTCTAGGGTGTGGATATGGAATGCCCTAGCTACTGATTATCTCAGTTGTAACCTGTTTAATTTCTCTATTGAATGAAAATGTTTACCGTTAATAAAACTAGCAAAATTCCAGTGTGCTAACCCCCGAGTTTCGGGGGGTGGGTGCCTGTTATGCGCTCAGGTTTTGGCAGCTCGGGAGCAGTCACAGGATTGGCTGGGAAGGAGATGGAGGACAATGATACTAATCACACCAGAGTTAGAGTCTTTTCTTTTGTTTCATTTTGGTCGGTATTTCTCTGTCGTTCGAGTATTCACCCTTGCATGGGTGTAGTTTTCATTTATTAAATTGAATTGTCGTTCTTTTCTGTGTTCAAGTTTATTTTCATCATTGAGATGTAAGATTCATTTGTTTTCTAAATTGTTTAATGACCTTGACGGTCTGCGTTGTATTTAGATTGACCCCGGTCGGTCAATCATTTTGTAGTCTAGTAGAGTTTAGCCTTGTAGATCCTTGTAAGAAGGGCCTACGGCGTGTAACATTTCCGGATGTATTCTGGGGGTGTTACACATAAAACATTAAAGTGATTAGTATATTCAAGAGTATAAATTATAATTCGTATAATAAATTATAATTCGTATAGTAAAATATTGCATGTTTAATTTGTAACGTACTATTAATATGAATGCCAGGTATTCATCTATATTGACACCGGTGGCCGTGGCGTTGTTCTTGTTGTTGTTGTTCTTCTTGCTGTCTTTGTCGTTGTTGTTCATTGGCATTTTGCATGTTTTGTTCTTGATACAATTTTCGTGACTTGTCAATCTCTTTCTTTAATGTGAAGAGGTTTTTTGCAAAATGTTATATTTAAATGAGGCTTTTCATATGTAATCTTTTAATGTGAGTAACTTACATAAATTATTTTTTAATTAATGCATTATTACA
Source organism: Orobanche coerulescens (assembly GCA_033398695.1). Taxonomy (NCBI): domain Eukaryota; kingdom Viridiplantae; phylum Streptophyta; class Magnoliopsida; order Lamiales; family Orobanchaceae; genus Orobanche; species Orobanche coerulescens. The sequence continues at coordinate 77,215,386 of CM065818.1, read as the reverse complement.
ACATTTTTCCATAAACTATAATATCGAATTTGGAGCATTCATTAGTAACGCATTCTAAGTATTTACAGTATGACGACATGAATCACATGATCTCAAACTCAAATGAATAATGCTTACCTCGTGATATGTGGATAACATTTGAAATACAATTTACTTCTCCTTTATATACTTCTTCGATTTAGAAGATTCTCATTGTTATGATGATAGTGTGAAGATATTTTTATTATATACTACCATTTGCAATATGTAACATCGACATAATTTACACAGTCATATCAAATATCAAAGTCACACAATATTCCAAGACGTTTAATTAAAAAGTGACATTAACACAACGCAAGACAAAAAACTACATTAAGAGCAAAAATATTAAAATGTACCAACAAAGTGTAGTAATAATTATTGACTAAAAATTGAATGCTCGTCACAATATTTTCAATAAACTTACTTGCTAACGAATCAATAGTATTAGCCCGTTTATCGGTATTATATGAAGTAAAATATTGCATGTTTAATTTGTAACGTACTATTAATACGAATGCTAAGTATTCATCCCACCGGTGACCGCGGCGTTGATCTTGTTGTTGTTGTTGTTGTTTTTATTGTTGTTGTCTTTGTCGTTGTTGTTCATTGGCCTTTTGCATGTTTTGTTCTTGACATAATTTTTGTGACTTCTCGATCTCTTTCTTTAATGCTTCTTGATGCGCTACAAAAAAATAGATATAGTTGATCGTTAGTAACTTAAATACAGTTAATCAATATATTGCATTTTCGATCAAAGTAAAAATGTTCGTGCATGTTCCACTTAATTGATAAGACAACGATGTGTAGGATCTCTTAAACCATTAGAAAGATGATGTTACTACCAAATCTCCTAAGCTACCATCTTTATGTCCTACATTGTTACACACAAAAACACACGTGAAATTTACATAAAATAATATAAATCAATATGCTAAATAAGTAAGACGATATGATGCTTACTTTACCACCATAATAAGTTGTAGCGATGTGCGCGCGGTTTGGAGGAAGTTGTGGTTTGTTGTGTGTGATTTTTGACACATTATATAGTTGATAAAATATTTGTAACTCATGGACGGGAAGGTAAAAAGATTAACCACTAATTGGTGTGTTTAATTTATGCATTCATGACATTTTTTGTTTGTATTCTTTGAGGTTTAGAGATGGCTTGAAACATGTTGTACCGTACAAACTTTTGTGCACGATTCCTATGTACTTACCCTTATGCATGACTATTAATCAATGTACTAACACATGAAGCTTTCACATTTCACTTTCAATTCATGAAATATTTATTGTGAGCACTTTGCATTTATAAGACAACTTAAGCTTTTAGTATATAAGATAAGATGAGAAATAGAAATGGATGGAAAATATCTCAATTAAAACTAAACATCAATAGTTCATCAAACATAAACTGGGACATCTTTAGTTGGTTGAATTATACCGCTGAATTTTCGTAGCTGTCGGAAAATCTAGACCAGCGAGACCCAAACCCAGGTTTGTTGTTCCACCGGGAAACCAGCAACGACCACGGTACTCGTGCCGGTGACGCTCGAATCGCCAAAACATTATACAGAAAAAAAGAAAGAAAACTCCAGTCACTGGCCGTCTCCGACCCAGCTCTGCCTTATTCGGTGCAGCAAATCGAGAACCTCCTCCAGGCCGTTTCTGTTGAAGCTTTGGACTTACCGATGCTGTCCACAACCTTGAGAAATTACGGGAGTGGAATCAAGACACCGCAGTCCACCGTGACAGCTGCCTCAACCCTTGAACTCGACGGTAACAATTTTCAAATTGGAAATCTAGCTCTCCGTCCAGAAATCCAGAAGAGACAATCGGCACTTTCACCCTGTTACTCCAATCGCCGGAACATATGACCACAACCAGAAATCCTAGTTGCCGTCAAACTATTTTATCCAGACGAGAGTCACGACCCTCTGATCGATGACCACCTTATCGGCCGTTCGCCTCAACCATCACCTTTTTGCGACTGAGTCGACGTTGCTACTCCCCGACAATGGTCGTGTGTGTTCCGGTTAGATCAATAACGGAGCGTGAACTGGGTTTGTGTGTGTTAGGAGGTTTTCCTCTGAGTGCAGTGATTTACAATTGCAGAGGTGAGAGAGAAAGTGAGCGAGCGTGGCGTGCATGGACGTTGTAGATCCATGCACTAGATGAAGTATCATTCCACACCACGTATAATACATCCGAAAGTGGATGTACTACATGGTCTACCATGGAACTGTGAGCGACAGAAGAATGAAGAATCGGTAGGAAACATAAGGGTGAAGGCATTAGGGCCTTAAATAAATATTGGGCCTCTTAATTAATGTGCCAAATCTAGTAAAATTCAGATTAAAGATGGGTTGGAATTCAGATTGGTTTCTGAATACTATTTGGGTTACTAATTGAATTTGATCGGGCCAATTATAAATCAGAGTTTTAACTGGAGGTGAAATGAATAGTTAATATTTGTGGGATCGTTTATTCAGCTCGTTGGCTTCGTGGACTAACAGGTGAATTTTGTAGGGGTTGGATTTTTAACCGAATAATCGTTTTTTTTTTTAAATCGAACCGAAAAAAACGGGTTCGATTCCGAGTTTTTTAAAAAAAAATCGGGTTCGGTTCTTAAACATAGTTTAATTAAAAAAATCGGTTCCGGGTTTTGGTTACTGATTTTTTGGATAATCATTACCCGATTATGAACCGGATTTTACACTTATATAATTTAATAATATATTTATTTATATTTATTAATATATCACGCATTCACACGCTGGTCCTTACTGTTCATAGGTATCTTCTCTAATTAATGAATGCTGAAAGGCCCTATTAAGTTAAGGAATTCTAGAGGAATGCAACACTAATGGACATTTGAATTTGGTATTTTAATTCTTATTTTGTAATGCAAGACTAATTGACATTTGAATTTGGTATTTTAGTTTGTATTTTGTGACTTATGTTTAACACTTTAACTTGTGTAATTTAGTTCCTATTTTTTCTATGCAAGAATTATTAGTATGCATGTCATTTGGTATTATAGTTCTTATTAAACATGTTCTTGAACATGTTATTGATATTGACTGTCCTTTTGGTTCCATTTGAGAATTCGATTATGAAGAATTCGATTTTAAAATAAAATCCGGTTCATAAAGAAATTCGGTTTCTTAACACAATTCGGGTTTTTTAACCAAAATCGGTAACCAAAAACCCCAAAATACCCGAACCGAAAAACCGGTTCGGGTCTTAAACCGGTTCCCAGAAAAACTTAAACAAAAACCGAACTGTTTTACACATGTTAAAAATGATTTAGGGTATTCAAGATTTTAGTAAGAACCGAACCGGTCCCACCTCTAGAATTTTGAATAAATCCAGTTACCCGTGGTTTTGACCCGATTTAAAGTATGACTTCATAAAATTATTATCAAATGATGATTAATTGGGTTATTGGATATCTGATTTTCAGTAAATTTATCGGTAATATGTGAATGATTCGATTATATTTTACGGAATTATAATTGGTCGTACTTAGGGAATTGTTCAGTTCGTAAACTATCGAGAGATCAGAATTTGCACTCGCCGGACTTAAGGCAAGCCCACTACTTGCTTGGACTATGATAATCAATATTGTGAGATTAATTTGCTATTATTTGATTTTATGATTTGATACATACGATTGTAATTGCCCATGAAACCAGCAGTATGTTTCCCGATGGTGTTTTGTGATTGCCGGTAGTGTGTATCTAGGTATGTTTTTTTTAACAGCAGTGTGTATCCTGATATATTTAGTTTACCGGCAGTGTGTATCCCAATACGTTTCTTTCTCGTGCAATGTGTATCCGGGGGCTTGTGATTACTATTCGGCGCTTATATTAATTGCAATTTGAATGTGACGATGTGTTTAGGGGTGTTTGCATTTATATGTTACAATTTCATTATATTTGTTATCATCGTATGACCTCAAGTTGGGCTAGCATGATTCTCTGTGTCAAGTAAATTTTTTGAATATGTGTAGGACATTTTTGAGGGTTTCAGTCGAACTTGAACGAGTGTTGGGCATGATTTATATGAATGTTGATTCCCATTGAGATTAAAATAAGATATGGATTTGTATTATTCATGTAATTCATTATACCATGAATGTCTAATAATCTATGACTTCCACATAAATATGTTTGATGTTTCAAATATGGAGTTGCTCATTTTAAAATTATTTACGAAGAGATCAAGATTTATATTCTAAAAATAGCCTTGTGGGTCCTGCAATGAATTCACGATGCTGTAATATCCTCGTAAATTTTGGCGGTGTTACATGATATAATACACAAAAGTAGGCTGAAGTTTAAGGAGAGGATCGATGGAGCATTGAATCCGGTAGATGAGCCACGAACACCGATGCGACGCTTATCTTATTGGACTCCGTGAACAAGGATGACTCTACCACTTATGAGTCGACCGAACCTCTATACGCTGGATATACTCCCCTCCTCCTGCATTCGGGAGCTCCAAAGCTACACAGATCACGTCATCTGTGGTGTCTCCCGATCCGCGCACTAACTCTATTTATTCCTCCCTATGATACTGGTGATACTGGGGGTCAACGAGAGTAGATTTTATCGGCCATATAACTTGGTTACCCTATAGAGGCATATGTGTTTCAGTCTTGGCCTGCAAATATGACTTGGTGGAATTGTCGAAATACAAGGTTAAGTTGTTCGCGGAGCATGTGGATGAGGTGGAGGAGGGTCGTATTGAAGCCAAACCGAAAAAGAAGTAGAATACCTGTGGCCCAACGAAGGGCCTAGCACTTGACACATACGTTATAAAACATGCCAAGTATGGATGACCCGATTTGTCTTCCAATGCTTGTACGTCATATACTTGTAATGTTGGGTTTGTCATAGGAGATAGGATCCTGATACTGTGGGTTGAGTAAAAAGATGTGCCACAGTGCGTGAAGGATGCATTGAACAATGCTATGTCGGTAAGTTTACATTTCAGTTAAGAAGGGTGCATTTTATGTTTAATTTGGTAATTTAGTAATATCTATTTTATATTTATGTTAATTGTAGGTGTGTTTGATATTTCTCTATTCCTAATACATACTTGTCATGATAAGGTGCAAGCCACCAAATAAGTAATTCTAGTAATATGTGGTTGAGTAATTATATGTGGAATTTTGTGTGAGTGTTTATTATTTATAAATTTGTCTTATAGGTACAAGTCTTGAAAAATGGGAAGCATATATATTGGGCGGATTGGGTTATTACTCGCAAGGCTACTCCCAAAGATTTTAAGTATCGGAAGTACGATTGGAGGTGGTTGTACGCATTTTAACGATATACATCGGTAAATTAATATATATTATGTAATTTTTTGTTTAGAGACATGTAACACATATGAAACTTACTTGTGCCAATTGTTGTTTATTGTCATATGAATGTTATATGTTTCTATATGTAGGCAAGCATTTCAACCAACATGAATAACCGTAGGGGTCTGACTGAGCACCACAGCTTAGGTCCACGGTCGTTAAGGGAAGTTTTGCATAAGGCCACTTCATCAGGCACGATGGAGAATGTGTTTATATATGTGTCTCATAAGGCATATCCTAAACCCTAAGGGTCTAACTAGGCATGTTGTGTAACACCCCCAGATTTAACCGGAAATATTACAGCGTCGTGGGCCCCGAGATGGAACTCACAAGGCTAAAAGAATTTTTCGCAAATATTTACAAATGCCCATGAGGCCAACAACGGTACTATCTTTAAAAATGCACAAAGATTTATAAAATCCATTTAACAAAAACCGTTGTAAAAACTCATTTGAAAACGCAAGGCCAAACAGCCGACACTCAAAAGTTTAGAAAACGATTTCCAAAGTAACCTCAGTTACCAGATACCAAAAGTGTGTTTCAAAATACTCACGCAGCGGAAAAAGACTAACCATAAAGATACCCTAGCAGCGGAATACAAGAACCAATCAAGAAACTCAATGCACAGAACATATCCTAGCCAGTATCCTCCGGGAAGCTCATCTCTTGACGACCGCTACAAGCTCGATACTCCAAGAACCTAAAGAGAAATCCCACGACGGGGTCAGCCATAATATCCAACAATGATAACCGTCACATCACATTAATAATTACATACCAATGAGAATACAACATAAGAATACGACCAACGTAATCTTACCGCCATCACTTTACTTATTCAAGTAATTCTCATCAGAATAACCATTATCACATTTCACATCCTGTACTCGATTAACCAATAAACTCGAACATGATATCTGTATTGTACCTCAAACAATACTCAAGATTCTCAAACTTTCATAACCAACTCACGATACGAAAATATACCATTTCTGACCAATACGATCCATCGAATAATATCATCAAATCCCAAGACGATAACCGATTGTCCATCAAGGACAAATACCAAAGGAAATACGGAACATACCTCGAGATATGAAGTGCCACGACAATCATATCATTCTAATCCGAGATCAGATCAATGCAATATGGACACGGTCCTAACACAAGACCTACAGATGCATACTCATATGAACACGTCAATATGCTCAAAACAATATCAACAATGTATACTCAATGGAAATCCCAAGACCCAGCGCCCTCAGCATAGGTCGCAAGATGATCCTACAAGATCAACACGAGGTGGATAACCAATAATATACATATGCAAAACAACACAACACTGGGTAATCCAACTATCCAGCGCCCTCAGCATAGATCCCAAGATGATCCCGTCGGACCAACACGAGGTGGAAAAACCCGTCCAATGATCCAGCGCCCTCAGCATAGATTCCAAGATGATCCCGTCGGACCAACACGAGGTGGACATCTGATCCAGCGCCCTCAGTATAGATCACACGATCCCATCGGATCTACACAACACAAACAACACAATTATGCATACATATATGCAAATCAAAATGTTCATCAACATGAGCAACGCAACATGAACGACAATATGACAAATCAACTAAGACGACCTCATGTTCGACAACATGAATGACAATATGCATGATCAAATCACTAACACTAACTGAATCGATATAAGATACTTGCCCCGAGTCCTTCGGGAGAAATCTCGATATCAAACCATCACCGACGATTATCCGCAATGCTCGGCAATCCAAACGTATCATGGACTACAGGTAATCATATCCTCGTCTTTACCATAATGTAACCTCGATACCCGAATATGCCAATAACCGAAATAAATCATATACATTATGATTGAACTCCCAGAATTGGAATGACAACATATAATCATTGCTATATGCATTATAAACGAAATGAAACTGAAATCATTCATTAAACATTATAATTGAGCAAGTAACAACTTGCCTCGATACCGATACGATGATGATGAAGCCGCTACCAGTCAAAATGCCTTCGTCTACGAGCTCCTCGGCCCTGACCATGCAATTCACGAACACGCTCGAACACGACCGCAACATCCGGTTATAATCGCCAATCAATAATATCAACCTATCGAAGTAATCAAATAACATATATCCGATAACAATCAAGAACCGACAAAACTAACCAATCGAACTCAACGGTTCAACACAACCTCGAATAAACGCAGTCAGAACAAACCAAATCAAACCATCACGAATTCATAACCGAAACAGAATATATTACCCTGCCTGTTGACTTAGCGCACGTTAATCTCTTGCCGTAGCATGCGCTAAGTTGTTCCCGATAGCGTGCGCTAGCCAGTAGGCTTAGCGTGCGCTAATGACGTGCAGTTACATGCATTTCGGATACCGATCAACATATGGCGATTATCAAAAACTCTAAGTGATTCTGAACCATGTTCATAGCTACCAAACAACGAAATCCAATATCCTTGAACATATAGGTAATCATCCGACTTTTAATTCAAGTCATATATTCATATTTCATCTTCCTTATTATCAACAATCTAAACACCAAGAACTCATAATCATGCCATGTTCACCATCATATGAAGAAACCAACAACAACAACATCACAGATCCATATAGAAGGAAGACATTAGCCAACATATCTCTTTGAAGATAAACAACACATTCGAAACCATCCAATTCATATCAATATCTTCATATCAACAATAACATCATCATTATCCGGTAATCCAACTCATAATCATACTTATCAACTTGTTTATATGATAATCATCAGCTCAAGAACATCATATACAATCCAAAACGAAATCTCAAAGTGAAGAGTAATTACCTTTTTGAAGGAATGGATTGATTTACAAGGTTGAATCCATTTCCAAGAATCACCAATGATTTCAAGCTTCAAATGTTGTTATGGATGATTAACTCCACCTTAATCCAGTGTTTGGAACCTCAAATACTTCTCAAGGCTCTCTCTATCGGCTCACATGAAGAAATGGATGAAAATGACGAAAAATAGCCAACTGCACTTATATATATACTGTACATTATTAACGTACGCTAACATCTTCAATTAACGTGCGTTACAAACTTAGCGTGCGCTAACTGACTTTGTTAGCGTGCACTATCGCAGTCTAGAGGCTACTGTCTGGCTTCGTACATGTGCTTACGTACTTAATGTCCATGCATTAGTATACGTAACTTACACTGTCTAGCGTATGCAAGTCCTTGCATTTAGCGTGCGCTAATACCAGTTGACTTGCTACAGTCTACACCTACCATGAAGATGCTCGTGACCCCACATGCCGAAAGCAACCAATAAATCCAAGATTCCCTGTTGACCGATATACAGTTAGCGTGCGCTAATCAACATGCATTAGCGTGCGCTAACACTACATTACAACATCCGTTGACTTATCAGTACGTGCGCCGAAAGTGGCCTGGTCCACGCGTAGATTCCTTTCGATCGGACTGCATTAGCGTGCGTTATCTTATATCCGTAGCGTGCGCTAAACCTGCACGATAGCATGCGCTACTCATGATTATTAGCGTTCGCTAATAATGTTACACTTAGCCAATTTCAACTATTCTTTGTCCAATGTCTCGACATACCAAAAACGAACATAAGACACACTGAACACAAACACTGAATCCAATAATATTCTTAAATACAATTGTCGACCAAATACAACAATTATACCAATACTGACATCTCAGTCCTTTATTATTTCATCCATACTGTACAGATTCCACGCTGTACAACATAACTCGGATAAAATAATATTAAACAATAGTAGTAGAAATTCCGGATATTACATTCTACACCACTTAAAATAAGTTTCGTCCTCGAAACTTGCAATCCGTCATAAAACAAACAAACATGCCGTTCAACCCAAAATATCCCAAAACCATCACGACAATGATCAATCATCATCACTATAGAATAACCAAAACAGCATACTTACCAATGCCCAAAGTCGAGGATCTCCTGAGATACTAGCTAGTGACCTCACTGTAAAGTCTCAATACACTTTACAATCACAATTCCTTGAGTCTGAACAAAATATATCATCTTCGGATGAAGCAATCTGCCCGAATCAAATTCTGACTGCCTGATTACATAATCAGGTCTCAATCCTGATAAGACGAATAATATACAATACATCTGCGAAACAACTGCCCAAAACAACGATTCGAATCCCGAAACGTTGACACAAAATCCGAACGCTTAGATGATCACCAACAATGATCAACAATCAACCGAATTTATCATCGACATGATAAATTCCAATATGACCAACCAGAGGTCAAAACACAATCGAGAATATCATCAACGTGATAAACTCCAACACGATCAACACAGAACCACAGAAACAGATATACGGAAGAGCAAAATTCTCGAAATGCTAAACAAATCACATACAGTGGATCTCAACGAAACACATCCGGTTGGTGAACATACCCCTCGACATACAAACACCCAATCAAGCCGACGAAAATAACCAATCATACCTGGAGTGGAAACGACCGCTCGACGTCTAAAACAACCAACATGGGGTCACCATCCCCAAATCTACAAAAGAAATCATTCAAAATCATTATGGTAAAGTCACAATATTACCATACCAATGGAATCACATAGCACATATGTCCCGGTTTCACAAAATCCAAAGTTCCAAAATTATATTATGTGCATGATTCTACAACACACGACATATTTCCCTTGTCTGATCAACCAACCGATCATCTCTAGATAACCAAAATGTTGTAACACCCCCAATCCGCTCAGGGATATTACACGCCGTAGAACCTTTCCTCAAGGATCTACCAGGCTGATAACAACATAGAACATCTCAACAATGCCTTTAAGGCTAAAATGACTCAGTAGACTGATTTGGTCTTTCAATAAATACATACAACTCAAACTCATTACCTGCCCATGCAGGGGTCGAATACAAACACTCCCGTGCAACGGGAAAGAATACTGCAGCGGAAAATAAACTATAACTAAACCAATGACCTCATACGGATCCTCGTGTGATTAGTATCGTTCATCTTTCATCATCCTTCGTGCCGACCCTGTGTTATGCTCCCAAACCTGAATGCAAAAACAGACATCCACCCCCCGAATACTCGGGGGTTAGCAAAACTCCACTTTTTTGCTAGTGCAAGACCAAAGTGCAAATACGAGCCATACAATTCACATTCCACGAATAACAATAACCAGGAATCCTCAAAGTTTCAAACGTAACGAAAAGCACTTCCTGAGGCATGAGTTTGGTAAAATATTCCAAAGCCGAAAGATCACAAATCAAGGGAAACAATTTATAAAACAGTTTAAAATGCCATCGAGAGTTTTAATAGAAAACAATTTAGGATTTCCGAATCCTTCTCTTTCCAAAAATCAACAGGGGTCACAGCCCAAAGGTTTTGTTTTCGCAAATAGAAAACCGACAACAATTCACAGGGCCAGAGCCCAAAATCACGTGTCCTCGACGGACATAGAAATCAACACAACGTAATCACGCACGCGCATCGCCTAGGACCGGGACGAAGCCACAAATCCCACTCGAGGCCTCGAAGGACCCACCCGAGCTGGCTAGCGAAACAAATCACACACATCTTACGGTTGGATCAATCGCTTGTTGCATCCTGGCCACATGATCGCATGCCATGTGCCACCGTAGATTATCTCAGGCTCTCACGGTTGGATCAATCACTTGTTGCATCCTGACCACATGATCACGTGCCATGTGTCACCGTAGACCTTCAACCATATCCACACATTCACACAAATAACATATCACATCAATAATATCCAAACAACTCAACAAGAGGCATCAAACACTTAGCAAAACAAACGTCAAACCATAATGCACCGAAATGAAAAAATATAAGTCCACACGCAAATACCAAGTGCATCATCAACACCAAACATATCCATAGGATTCACATAGTCATTTACAAGACACACCATTCACAATACACACGCGTTTTGAAAACAAGCCTTTAACAAGGCTAACCCGAATCTTTTGAAAGTTCAATGCAAACGACCAACAAACACATTTAGACGATCACTAATTATCATATCCACAAAACAAGAAAAGTATGGGAAAGGTACTTGCCTCGAGTAACCACCAACGCGAAGAACCGATCGAAGTAGGTTGGCACGAACCGATTACGAACCCGCCGACTCCACCGAGCACTAATCCGCAACAATAAACTACGAACAACAATAACAATAATGAAAATGAATTCCATAGCACGACTTAAAGCCGTTGAATTCAAAGAACGAATGACGAAAGTTCAAGTGTTTCCCCCAAAACGGCCAAGAACATGATTCGTCCCGACAAAACACGAAAACGGAATTCCAAGTCGAAATATGGATATACAATCCATAGAATATGTTTAACAACATCCTTAAACAACAATCGGTCTATCAAAACCGAAAGGAAAACGAAATCAAGAATAAATCCGCTAAAAAGTCAACTCTAGGGATTCAAAAAAAATACCTTGATTCGGCGAAGAATAATGGATTAGATGATGTTATAATCACCTAGGATGCTCTAAAACACCTTGGAATGGACGAAAATTAGCCCAGGTCGCGAACCCTAGTCGCCACGTCTAAAACCCGCGGAGGAAGAAGAAGAAATGAAGAAAAATGAAGAGTAATGACTGCTGTCCAGTTTATATACTGGACAGCTTAGCATACGCTAATACTACCTGATTAGCGTGCGCTATCGAAGCATCAGAACAAAACGTTCTGCCAAAATGTACAGTTAGCGCGCGCTAGCTACAAATGTTAGCGTGCGCTAACGAGACCCCGATCCCGAGTAGCTCCCGGATCGCCTGGCACGGTAGCGCGCGCTATCCCCCCCCCCCCCAGCGTGCGCTACCAATGCACCCTAGCGCGCGCTATGTTACCAAATAGCGTACGCTAACCAACGTTCTAACACAGTCCAGTAGTCTCTGGACTGTTTATGCACCACCCGTTAGTGCGCGCTAACGGCGACACTTAGCGTGCACTAACTTCGGCAACTTAGCGCGCGCTAGCCACAAAGCGTAGTGTACGCTAACAACTCAGAGAGACAGCAACCGAACATCTCAGAAATGGGTATGACGACATACCCACAACTTTGGGAAATTACAAAACAGCCCCAAATGTACGAAACATCACGATACGACAATGAATAATCAAACTGAAGCTCACAACACGTATAACAACGTTAAATAAACTTACAAGAAGCCCGAAACGACAGTTTCGAATGAGATTCGCAAGAATCGAACTCAAGCGCGGGAAAGTCGCTTAAGAACACGGAACTCAACAAAACGACACCGAAACAAAATCGAATGACAAAAAGTGCAGAACTAAATACTCTCATAATGACGAAACGGTCACGAGCGAGTCGTCAAAACGGACTCCGGCCGAAAAAAGAAATTTACCGAAAATCGAAAATTGTGGATATTACATTCTACCCTCCTTAAAAGAAGTTTCGTCCCGAAACTTAAAATAAGTAGGGAGGAGCAACATCCCGCCAAGAAAACTCAACGAGATACATAAGAAATGCGTAACTTTCATCCATCGGAGAAACATTACAAGCAACGCAAAGGAATATACCGCGTGAAAACGCGCTCCACGACGACCAACACAACGCCACCAGTAAAAACATAATAAAACCAACAAGTGACAAGCGTCATCAAACAGATAATATTATCAAGTCAATTATCCGAACATTCACAAAACACAAAGTACCTATTACAAGGAAACACGCACAGTCGAGAAAACAGAAGGTAAACACAAACTATCCACAAGGGCAATCACAAACAATTCGGACTACGCCGAAATCTTCAAAACCACACTAGGTATCTCCGTGTCCTTTCGGAGTAGAGACGCAACCTCGATCCCCAAATCTCTCAGCTACCATCTCACAATGTACGGCTAGGTGACCCACCTGGCCACACTCGAAACAACTGACTAACGGTGAACGACAATTCTTCGCAGTATGGCCTGCTCGACTACAGTTATAACATATCTTCGAGCTGCTCACATTACTCACTGCAGGGGTACTACTCCTCTGATCACGCGATCTAGGAACCATCTTGGGATGACGAAACGAGGTCCCAACCTCAAGCGACCCACTCCCCTGATTTCCTGAAAAGTTCCCAATGGTTTTCTTTTCTTCGAGTCAGACATACTCTCGGTCGATAATCTGGATAGCTCATAGGCTAACGCCCTATTCTGATAATCTCTCAAGGAAGTACAAGCGAGACCTGCCATGTACTGACGAATCTCCGGCTTCATCCGCCTACTAAAATGATAAATCTTGTCCTCCTCTGTCCTTACTTGATTCTGCACATAGCTAACCTGTTTGCTAAAATCAATAATAGCTTGAGACAGCGGTACATCCTGCGGTTTTGCCGAAAAGAATTCATTAATATTCTGATTTCTGATCGACTCCGGAAAAAACTCATCTCTCATGAATCTCTGGAACTCTGCCCATGTGACAACACGATCTTGAGGCTTAACAGCCTCCCACCAGCTAGCGGCATCTTTGTCGAAAAGATACTGAGGTACCGGGACCTTACGTTCTTCTGGACAATCAACTATCTCGAATATCTTTTCCAACTGGAAAAGCCAACCATCCCAGCCTAAAGCATCTGCAGACTAAATAAACGAGGGGGATTCATACGAACCACTTCTCGAAGCTACTGATTTGCACCAGTGTGCTGGGTCACATCTGTAACACGTTGAACTGCCTGAGTCAACTGAGTCATCTGTGTGGCTACCTGCTGTAAAATAGTAGCGACACTGATACCGATATCATCACCGGCAGCATGATCTCGACCACGCGTCTGATCGCCACTTCCACGACCCCGGCCCCTCGGCATACTGAATAAGTAACCACTCAGCACAACAGAAAATCATAACATATAACACATACAACGATTACCATCGTCAGACAACACGCACATGAATATCACAGCAACGACGGCATCGTTCGGCGACATCAACGACTCAAACGATAACCAGTGCACAATTACAAAACATCACGAAACAACCACGTATGTACACAATCATACAAACTCCAGTTCCAATAGCTCGCACAAGTGCGATAACACACAAATCATCACAAAGTGACAACATCCAATACTAACATCTCACCTCTCACAAAGGGCTAATCACAACAAATGCGTGGCAAACGACTCAACATTCACGCCATCAATTCCATCATACTCAGGAGCTAACATTCTAATGACAATGTGAATATCATACATACATTCCTGGACTGCAAACAGGAATGATAGGTTTTAAAAATGAATACCACCTTTTTGAAAACAATTTGGAAATACCGGTAGATCTTGAGTATCACCTTACAAAAAGTAGTACAAACACCATTATCGAGACTTTGAAGACCACCTTGCGTTTGAACAAAAATGAGGACACTTTTGTTTTGGTGAAAATCTTTCAGAAATATTCGACCCTCGGGTCTGAGTAAAAATATTTCTAAAACATTGTAAATATCTCAAAACATATTGGTCCTCGAGGTAGAAGAATTTTGAAACATATTGTGGCACCTTGGATGTACCACGAGAAAATAATTCATTTTAAAAGTACGTCTCGAAATTTATTTTCTAAGATACTCAAGGTTTTCAAAAAAATAATTCAATGGGCTAGAATGCCCAAAAATTTCAGGTAATTACCCGGAACATTATAGCGCCGTGGGTCCCGCGCCGGAACCCACTAGGATAAAAACCATTTACAAAAATGCCAAAAAGGCCGTTGACGGTAATATTTCAAAACTCACAAAAGTCATTTACAAATACTAAATACCGTCATAAGAATTTCGCCAAAACGATCAAGGCCATAATGCCAAAAACTCTGTTAAGGGAATCGGTTTTCGAAATAAATCTCAGTCGGTAAAATACCGAAAGCCATTACAAAAGAACTCACGCAGCGGATAAAAGAAATACAGTCCAACATGCACAATCCAGCAACACTACTCCTCATATGAACGAAATATGAGGGTCAAATAACCACATATCACGAAATTAAAATCCATAAGAGGATTCCGTCAATTAACTCATAATACTTGTAACTCGCATCAGATGAGGCACAAACACAAAGAAGGGAGACTTACATCCACAGGTCGCACGAAGATGATGATCGCCCCACGATACTAATCACGACCAACAAACTCAGACGACGCGTCGCGACACGACTCAGTCAGATAAAATCTGACGAGACAAAAACTCAACAGACACCACTAAACCCGACAGCCTAGGTTTCCACAACCTAAGCTCCGATACCATTTATGTAACACCCCCAATCCGCTCAGGGATATTACACGCCGTAGAACCTTTCCTCAAGGATCTACCAGGCTGATAACAACATAGAACATCTCAACAATGCCTTTAAGGCTAAAATGACTCAGTAGACCGATTTGGTCTTTCAATAAATACATATAACTCAAACTCATTACTTGCCCACGCAGGGGTCGAATACAAGCACTCCCGTGCAACGGGAAAGAATACTGCAGCGGAAAATAAACTATAACTAAACCAATGACCTCATACGGATCCTCATGTGATTAGTATCGTTCATCTTTCATCATTCTTCGTGCCGACCCTGTGTTATGCTCCCAAACCTGAATGCAAAAACAGACATCCACCCCCCGAATACTCGGGGGTTAGCAAAACTCCACTGTTTTGCTAGTGCAAGAATAAAGTGCAAATACGAGCCATACAATTCACATTCCGCGAATAACAATAACCAGGAATCCTCAAAGTTTCAAACGTAACGAAAAGCACTTCCCGAGGCATGAGTTTGGTAAAATATTCCAAAGCCGAAAGATCACAAATCAAGGGAAACAATTTATAAAACAGTTTAAAATGCCATCGAGAGTTTTAATAGAAAACAATTTAGGATTTCCGAATCCTTCACTTTCCAAAAATCAACAGGGGTCACAGCCCAAAGGTTTTGTTTTCGCAAATAGAAAACCGACAACAATTCACAGGGCCAGAGCCCAAACTCACGTGTCCTCGACGGACATAGAAATCAACACAACGTAATCACGCACGCGCATCGCCTAGGACCGGGACGAAGCCACAAATCCCACTCGAGGCCTCGAAGGACCCTCTCGAGTTGGCTAGGGAAACAAATCACACACATCTTACGGTTGGATCAATCGCTTGTTGCATCCTGGCCACATGATCGCATGCCATGTGCCACCGTAGATTATCTCAGGCTCTCACGGTTGGATCAATCACTTGTTGCATCCTGACCACATGATCACGTGCCATGTGTCACCGTAGACCTTCAACCATATCCACACATTCACACAAATAACATATCACATCAATAATATCCAAAAAACTCAACAAGAGGCATCAAACACTTAGCAAAACAAACGTCAAACCACAATGCACCGAAATGAAAAAATATACGTCCACACGCAAATACCAAGTGCATCATCAACACCAAACATATCCATAGGATTCACATAGTCATTTACAAGACACACCATTCACAATACACACGCGTTTTGAAAACAAGCCTTTAACAAGGCTAACCCGAATCTTTTGAAAGTTCAATGCAAACGACCAACAAACACATTTAGACGATCACTAATTATCATATCCACAAAACAAGAAAAGTATGGGCAAGGTACTTGCCTCGAGTAACCACCAACGTGAAGAACCGATCGAAGTAGGTTGGCACGAACCGATTACGAACCCGCCGACTCCACCGAGCACTAATTCGCGACAATAAACTACGAGCAACAATAACAATAATGAAAATGAATTCCATAGCACGACTTAAAGCCGTTGAATTTAAAGAACGAATGACGAAAGTTCAAGTGTTTCCCCCAAAACGGCCAAGAACATGATTCGTCCCGACAAAACATGAAAACGGAATTCCAAGTCGAAATATGGATATACAATCCATAGAATATGTTTAACAACATCCTTAAACAACAATCGGTCTATCAAAACCGAAAGGAAAACGAAATCAAGAATAAATCCCCTAAAAAGTCAACTCTAGGGATTCAAGAAAAATACCTTGATTCGACGAAGAACAATGGATTAGATGATGTTATAATCACCTAGGATGCTCTAAAACACCTTGGAATGGACGAAAATTGGCCCAAGTCGCGAACCCTAGTCTCCACGTCTCAAACCCGCGGAGGAAGAAGAAGAAATGAAGAAAAATGAAGAGTAATGACTGCTGTCCAGTTTATATACTAGACAACTTAGCGTATGCTAATATTACCTGATTAGCGTGCGCTATCGAATCATCAGAACAAAACGTTCTGCCAAAATGTACAGTTAGCGCGCGCTAGCTACAAATGTTAGCGTGCGCTAACGAGACCCCCAGTCTCAGTCCAGTGCCCTGAAGTACCGGGTAGCGCGCGCTATCCCCCCCAGCATGCGCTACCAATGCACCTTAGCGCGCGCTATGTTTCCAAATAGCGTGCGCTAACCAACGTTCAAACCCAGTCTAGTAGTCTCTGGACTATTTCTGCACCACCCGTTAGCGCGCGCTAACGGCAACACTTAGCGTGTGCTAACTTCGGCAACTTAGCGCGCGCTAGCCACAAAGCATAGCGTGCGCTAACAACTCAGAGAGACAGCAACCGAACATCTCAGAAATGGGTATGACGACATACCGACAACTTTGGAAAATTACAAAACAACCCCAAATGTACGAAACATCACGATACGACAACGAATAATCAAACTGAATCTCACAACACGTATAACAACGTGTTGCTACCCAAAATATTATCCGGAGATAGATATTGCTGGAATGGATGGGATAGCAAACAAATGCAAGAGCACTTCCGCGAGAAAGATAAATAACACAAGATTTGCCGGGGTTGTTAGTCCCGGGCTTGAATGCTCTCGCGAGATATTATTAATACCAATATTCGGGGATACAAGTACTAATGTAAGAATACAATTACAATGAGTGTAAAGATTCTTGTTATCTTAGCTAGTGAGCGTGTAGATTGCCGGAAGAACCAGATTTGATGCTCTGTGAGTTCTTGTAACAAAGGAGATGAACAGTAGCGGCGGTGAGAGATCGACCGTCTCTCACGGCGAGTATTTAGCTGGGTGCTTGGGCTCCGGGGCTTATGAATCCTTTGGAATCTGTCTAGTGGAGACTTGCTGCTTCTGCCGATCGTCTTCTGGACGAGATATTTGGAGAGAGAAGTCCTGAGATGGATTCCGGTGAGATAGCCGGGAGCTTGATGATATGTATGTTCCTCAGTATTTCCGTGAATGTATCGTAATGTGAGAGAATGTGAACCTTTTTCCAGTAGGAGGAGGTTCTCTATTTATAGGGCTTGGATACGCCGGGCGATCGCCTTTTCTGCATTATAATAATCGGGCGATCGTCTTTTAGCACATGGGCCTGTCCCCTCAAAATCTGCAGGAGTTGCTGGCAGTCAACTATACGGTCCAATGGGGAGCTTACACGCGTCCTGAGTTGCTGTCGCGGGTGGTCCCACTGACAACTTTCGGCGCGCATGCTGGTAGGTGAGGTAGGTGACAGGCTGTGGCCAAAAGATCTTGTCTGTCAGCAGAAGATCTTGTCAGCGCCTTTGGTGGATCTGCACGTGGGTGCTTTCCTGAGATCCAATCCTTGATGACTTTGACGGGCGATCGTCTCTGCTCGGGGCGTAGGTCGATTGCCCTTAGCCGGTTAGTAGAGTAGATCGCCAGCTGCCAAAGGGCGATCGCCTTGGGAGTCGATCGCTAGGTAACTGATGGTAGTCTGATATCTTCGACTTGCGAGCTAGCCATAGTTTGACTGGAGTTGACTTGGTCGCTCGACCTTACAGTCGATCGCCTGTCGGGATGGATAAATCGTGACACAACAATTGCCCCCCAGCTCGCTCATACGTTGGAAACGTGGGGTGAGGTGGCTCTCTTGGCGATCGCTGAACTTTGACGAGCGACTTCGTGTTTAACTGAACTGGCGATCGTCTTTGAGCTGATATACTTTGGGTTCGGACGACCTGGTTGGCCGCTGCACTGTGCGGGAAAAAACAACGGGCGTTGAAAAGTCTCCGCGCACGTGTCGGGCTTCTATTGGAGGACGCCAACGGTCATTAATGACTCCTCGGCTGACGCGTCCTCGAAAAGACGCGTACGCGGGTCTCGAGGGGGTCAACTAGTGCGTCGTTTGAGATCCGATCCCTGAGGTTTTCCCTTATTGCAATCGGGTCCCTGCCTTCTCCTATAAAAGGGGGCGCGGGGCTGCAGCTTCACTCACGCGTACTTATTTGGAGAAAGAAGGACCTGCTGCCGAATTTTCTGAAGATCTCAGTGCCGATCGTCGTTCGATTTCACTTTAGGGTAAGAAAAATCCTTTTCTTCTTTTCTATCTCTGAAAATGGCCGGAACCTCATCATCATTTGGAGCGGGAACCAGTTCTGCCGCCGGGACATCATCTGTCCGGGGAGAAACTTCTCCCGTCTTCCACCTGGAGACGGCGGCTGAAGCCATTCGGGCCGGAATCGACCCGGCTGAAGTTGAGGCTTTGTTCAATGAGGCCGATGTTGCTAAGGAGTCGGCTGCTGAAGAGAGACGATCGCAGATCGAGAGAGATCTGGCGATCAGGGCTTACTGGGAGCAACATAGCGATTTTGGTCGGGCCTATAGGGCCTTTGCTGCGATAATGGAGAGGTTGGCCGGTCCTACTCCGAGATTCGATTTCCGGGGATACTCGGTCGCTTATCCATATGTGCTTCCCAAGCGGTCGCAGTATCGTGCCGCGCAGCGATCGTTGTGGTCGCTCGGCCAAATACGGAGCTCGACGACCAGGAGAGATCTGGCCGTCTGGAGGACAAGATTCCATGTTCCTTCAGATGTGGACATGTTCGCGCCGGCGGAGAATGAACGAGCCGACCAGCCTCCGATGGGTATGGTCGCAGTGAGTGAGGCCGTTATGGAGGCCGGGCTGCGCTTCCCTTTATCCTTTGCGGTCTCCCATCTGTTGGCCGCTTGGAATGTGGCGCCACTTCAGCTGACGCCGAACGCCTGGCTCCAAATCATCTGCACTCTCACCCTTTTCGGCGGTCACTGCCTGTACCGTCTCCCGTCGCCGTTAGAGATGAACCATTTGTTTAAACTGACGGCTCATAGAGGGTTGGTCGGCGGTTACCATATTCAAGGCCGATCTGGTCGGGTGATTCATGGAGTCCCGAATAAGATACGGGGTGATCAGACGAAGTGGTTCTGGGTCGCCGGCAAGTGGAGAGCTTCGGCGAGGGACAATCCCACGGACGAGCTGGAGATCCCCACTGAATTTCGGGAGAGGAATCCCGGTAAGGGTTTAGACTCTCCCTTCGTTTGGATGCGTTTTGGACTGATCTAATTTGATTTCTGTTTTGCAGGCTTTCACATTCCGGCGATCGAGGAGCTGCCTTTCGACTTTCTCGTTGTTTGGGAGCGGATAAGGAGCTTGTCGGACGACGACCTAGACGCCACTCGGATCAACAAGGAGAGTCGTTGGTTGTCGGCTCGACTATTCCGCTTCCCGAGACATCTCGCGGTGCCAGGTATGAGTTCCTGCGACCCTCACTTACTAGGCGATCGCCTTATTTGAGGACCGTATCTGATTGTTGATCGATCGTCTTTAACTGCAGAGGTTCGCTTTCCTCGCTTTTTGGAGCCTCCGGCGGAGATCGCTATGTCGAACCCAGGAGTCCTAGGCCGTCTTCGCCATAAGAGGTCGACTCGGGTTCCACCCGTTGCATTACCTATAGTTCCGGAGGCGGAGCCTCGCGTGGAGCCGGAGCCTCACGTGGAGCAGGTCGAGGTTGAGGAGGAAACTCCGGAGGAGGGGCTTCGGGCGAATCGCAAGAGGCCGAGGCCGGAAGAAACTTCGTTTCCTGCCCCGGGCGATGAAGTGCCGATCGCCGCGCCTCCGATCACCATTGTTGCTCTGGAGAGCGAGCCGCCCTCTGCGGCTTTTCTGCGGGAGACGGCGATCGCGGATGCGGAAACTCCTCGAGGGAAACCGTTTTTCGGTCGGGATCCCGAGAAGGCTGAGAGGTAGATAGCATTTTTGTGTTGAAAATTGCATCTGCACAGGAGTTGTATTAACTTAGTTGTTTTGATGCAGGATCCGTCGCGCAGATCCGTCTTGTCCACCGATGGTCGTGGATTTCCTGGCGAGCCGATCTCCTCGCCATTCCTGCGACATTCCTCCATATGTTAGCAAGGCTGCTTCTGCTTTGCCGAAGGCGTGGACAACTGATCTGGATGCGATCACTCGGCAGCGATCGTCGAGTTCGATGCATGCTGTTCTCGCCCTTTCTCTTCAGACGGCGACCATGGCCATCCAGGCTGCTCAGGAGTTTGAGGGGCCGCCCTCCACTATTCGTCTGCAGGAGGATCTCGAGGCGGCTCGGAAAGAGAACGCCGAGTTTGCTGACAAGATCGCGGCGATGGAGAAGGATTCTCTGGAGGCGGCCAAGCGGGCGAGCCATGAGCTTGAGCTGGAGAAGAAGGAGACTGAGAAATACCGAATGGCGGTCGACCGATTTCGGGACCAGATGCAGAGTGCCGTCCAGGCGCGGAATGTTGCTGAAGAGGATGCCGATCGCCAGAAGGCGACGATCGCTCGGCTGACCAGTGAGCTGACGGAGGCGAGGGAAAAGATTGCTGCGAGGGAGGCCGAACTCCAGGGGTCGCAACAGGCGATGGCGGAGCTTAAAGGAGAGGTTGAGGCGACCAAGGCCGATCCCTTCCAAAGCTTGGAGTATGTCAGCGAGTTCGCCTATTATTTGGCGTTCGCCGACTCGATCCGAGCGGCTAAGAAGGGAGGCTTGGAGGTCGGTCCTCTAGCTGAGAAGTTCAAGTCATATGCATTGGAGCATCCTCTCCATCCGGCTTTCTCCTTGCCGATCTTGGACCTGGCGGACATCGGCGTGGATTTGAGCTGGTATCCGTCTCCAGCCAATCTTGCTCATCCCGACGCTCCGGAAGATGAGGGGACCGCGCCGAATGCTGATGGCGAAGGCCAGGCAGGGGCCTGAGGCGCTTTATTTTTGATATTTTAAGCTTCCTTGTAATTTGTAGCTTTCTTTTGTAGCACTTAGGCCTTCGGGCGACCATGTACTATGATTTTTCAAGTAATGAAATGAGCATTTGTCTTTCTGACTTATCACTTGAATGAATGGTTATTTTTAAGTCTTTGTTTGACTTTGTACAAATGTGTGAGGAGAGATCGTTGCGAGGGTAGTTCCAAATGAATTGATAAACTCATAAAGATAACTTTTTACAACAAAATCGATCGCTGCACTACATCTGAAAAAATGACGATCTCCGTACGTGGTTGAATAGCGACGATCGTCGTGTAGGTAGTCCGCACTCTTATTGCCCCTTGTTTTTATTCACTTAGTGGAAGTAAGGGGATGAAAATAATTCCTTGAGTGAGCGGTCTTCAACTTTGTCGAATCCTCGGGGACGGTCGTCCATCTTGAGGAACCGTGCACGATCGCGGAGTTCGATGGACCGATTCCTTGATCATGTCTTGATGCGCGAAGACATTGAGTGTCTCGTGACTCGCCTCGTATTTAAACGAAGGGCGTGCGGTCTCGGTCTAGAGGAGTCCTTGCGCGGGGCAGCGTCGGATGAATCAACTCCACGCCCGCGGCTTGTTAGCTCTGCTTCCACCTCGGCCAGCCATGGAGATGGCCGACCTCGACGGTGTACGTTGAGACGGGGGTTGTGGCACGTCGCATTGTCCGGGTTCACCATGTTAGATGATGAACCTTTGAGGGTGAGCGATCGTGTCCACTGATTAACTTTGGAGGGCCCTCAGACTACGCCGGCCTCGTATTTAAACGAAGGGCGGGCGATCTTGGCCTAAAGGGACCTTGCATGGCCTAAGCAGTCGGTTCCATCGACCACCAGGACCATGGCTGCACTCTTCCACCTTGGATCGTTATGTAGATGCCGACCTTCGACGGTGTACGTTGTGCGGGGGAGGCGATCTCGTGCCTTAGTTCATCATGTTAGACGGTGAACTGTAGAAGGCGATCGAGTCCTCCGGTTTCTAAATAAGGAGGGAGATCGGGGTGACTTCCGTTGTCTCCTTCTCTTGATTGAAGCATGTAGGGGCGGTCGCCGAGGTTGATCCAGGGGTCGGCTCATACGAGCTGTCCAGCCTGTTTTGTGTTCGACTCGGACAATCGTCTATAGAGATTGGTAGGGGCTTCGGCTAAACCAATAAACTGTCCAACTTGCCCTCCTCGAACAATCTCCAGAGCTGTTTGAGGAGGTCGCGGCATTTGTTGGTGCTGTGGCCGGGACTCTTGTGGTAGGCACAATATTGATTGTTGTCCAGGTGACCGTGGTCCCTTATCGCCTTTGGCTTTTTGAGCTCTTCGTGCCCCTTGATGGCATAGAAAATATGCGCCGGAGTTCTGTTGAACGTATGGAGGAGATGGGCTTCCATGTCCTCGAAAGCCTTGAGATCTCCGGGTGTCTAGGCGATCGCCTTCTTTGCTTTGGCGATCGCTATCTTCTGGACAAGAGGTGGCGTTTCCTCGTCTAAGCGGAGGGTGAGTAGCCTTTGCCTGGCCAGGAAGTTGGCAGCTTTAGCGCGGAAGATCGCGTAAGTTGGGGGAATATCCTTGGAGAGATGTATAAACATGGGAGAGTGACTGCGGAATCCCCCCATGACCGAATAGAGAGCGAGCTCGTCACTGACGGGTTCGCCGGTGAGGATGATTTCGTCCACTCGTTCAATGTAATCTGCGTCAGTTTCGTCCTTCCCCTGCTTGATTTTTATCATGCGGTGGGGACCTTCTGGTCTGGCGACCTTGCTGGCGAAGTATGATGTGAAGTCATTCGCCAGTTTCTTAAAAGAGGTGATCGATCGTGGTGGTAGTGAGACGTACCACCTATGGGCCAGCTCGCCCAATGTCAGCGGGAAGATCCGGCACTTGGTTGCATCAGATGCCCCACACCCAGTCATGTAAATTCGGAATTAACTCAGGTGGGTTTCGGGGTCCGATCTCCCCTCATACAGAGGTGTTTTGGGAGGAGCGATCGTTGGTTGTATGGGGGCAAGCTCGATGTGGACCGCGAGTGGCTCGGTCGGCCCGGCGATCTTCTTGCTGGTGCTTGCCCCCGTGTCCAAGAGTGCTCTCATCTCGTCGAGCTGGCGTTGTATGGCAGCCATCGTCGTGTCCTGACTGTTAGCGGCTCGGCGATCGGAGCGGGAGCCGAGGCGATTGAGTACTGATTCCCTGGCGATCGGGGCGGGAGTCAGATGGCTGACATGCGTTCGGCTGTGAGGTGGGTAGGCCGAACTCCTCGTGACGGATTCGGATTCCGCCTTTTCAAGGTTGGAAACAGAGTGCCCCGGTCGCCAGGATGGGTCGCGCCCCAAGCGATCGAATATGGATCCGTCCGGTCGTGCGAGAGCCTTTCCTCGCGAATTGGGGCTTTCTGATGATCGCTCGTTCAGTAGACCGCTGAATTTCCGTTTTCCCATGCGGCGGATGATCGAGGGAGTTATTGCAGGCGACACACATGCTCTCCGTCGCTCCTCCAGGATGGCCATAGCCTCCTCGATCTGTTCCTCGATTTGGAACTGATCGAGTGAGAGGTTGGGGCCATCTCTCGGATGCGGGATCGAGAGTCTCGCGTTGCTGCGGCTTCCCCGCCGTTGGTGGGTTCGGATTGAGCCGGGATATGGTGTCCGGCGGTTCGGAGAGCGGCTTACTTCGATGTACCGGCGGATGTCATGACTCTGAAGGTTTTCTTTGAAGTGCAGTGAGTGTCACTTCAAGTATATGCCCCGAGAACAGTTAGTGTTCTTCGGGACGGTAGAAATAAAAGTATGAGGGTTAGATGCCCTCCTTCTAGCGCCAATTGTTGCTACCCAAAATATTATCCGTAGATAGATATTGCTGGAATGGATGGGATAGCAAACAAATGCAAGAGCACTTCCGCGAGAAAGATAAATAACACAAGATTTGCCGGGGTTGTTAGTCCCGGGCTTGAATGCTCTCGCGAGATATTATTAATACCAATATTCGGGGATACAAGTACTAATCTAAGAATACAATTACAATGAGTGTAAAGATTCTTGTTATCTTAGCTAGTGAGCGTGTAGATTGCCGGAAGAACCAGATTTGATGCTCTGTGAGTTCTTGTAACAAAGGAGATGAACAGTAGCGGCGGTGAGAGATCGACCGTCTCTCACGGCGAGTATTTAGCTGGGTGCTTGGGCTCCGGGGCTTATGAATCCTTTGGAATCTGTCTAGTGGAGACTTGCTGCTTCTGCCGATCGGCTTCTGGACGAGAGATTTGGAGAGAGAAGTCCTGAGATGGATTCCGGTGAGATAGCCGGGAGCTTGATGATATGTATGTTCTTCAGTATTTCCGTGAATGTATCGGAATGTGAGAGAATGTGAACCTTTTTCCAGTAGGAGGAGGTTCTTTATTTATAGGGCTTGGATATGCCGGGCGATCGCCTTTTCTGCATTATAATAATCGGGCGATCGTCTTTTAGCACATGGGCCTGTCCCCTCAAAATCTGCAGGAGTTGCTGGCAGTCAACTATGCGGTCCAATGGGGAGCTTACACGCGTCCTGAGTTGCTGTCGCGGGTGGTCCCACTGACAACTTTCGGCGCGCATGCTGGTAGGTGAGGTAGGTGACAGGCTGTGGCCAAAAGATCTTGTCTGTCAGCAGAAGATCTTGTCAGCGCCTTTGGTGGATCTGCACGTGGGTGCTTTCCTGAGATCCAGTCCTTGATGACTTTGACGGGCGATCGTCTCTGCTCGGGGCGTGGGTCGATTGCCCTTAGCCGGTTAGTAGAGTAGATCGCCAGCTGCCAAAGGGCGATCGCCTTGGGAGTCGATCGCTAGGTAACTGATGGTAGTCTGATATCTTCGACTTGGCGAGCTAGCCATAGTTTGACTGGAGTTGACTTGGTCGCTCGACCTTACAGTCGATCGCCTGTCGGGATGGATAAATCGTGACACAACACAACGTTAAATGAACTTACAAGAAACCCGAAACGACAGTTTTGAATGAGATTCGCAAGAATCGAACTCAAGCGCAGTAAAGTCGCTTAAGAACACGGAACTCAACAAAACGACACCGAAACAAACTCGGATGACAAAAAGTGCAGAACTAAATACTCTCAGAATGACGAAACGGTCACGTGCGAGTCGTCAAAACGGACTCCGGCCGAAAAAAGAAATTTACCGAAAATCGAAAATTGCGGATATTACAAATGTCATACCAAAGTTCGGATCTCTATTCATCATTCCATACTGATGTCTTATCCAGTTCGTGAGTCACACTCAGAACTTCACCATGATATGGAATATACACTAAATGCGTATGGTTATCAATTACATTTTCAAAATCAGTTTGAAATCATATAATCTCGTCAAGAAGACAAATTTTCGAAAATTCTTTCAAAATTTTCACAACTCAAAACATAATTTTTCGTAAGACCACGAAATAAATTCTAAAATTTAAATCGGCTCGCTGGTGCCAAGTTCTCGATAAAAAAAATTCTTTTCGAATACACACGATTAAATAAAATGGAATTTATGCAAATGCTTGTCCATATCCATACTCCTGTATACCAATTCGGCTCATCACCAAATTCACTGATATTCCATCGGAAAACCACACGATGAAATTCCAAAATCTCAATATATAAATTCTGATAAAAACTCCTCCTCCACATACTACTCGCAACGTCAATCCTTAATCCATCCTGGATCACCTCAAATATGATATGACAAAATATTGAAACAAATCAACAAATCATACACAGCGAAAGACTTCCCGAGAAGTTCCATTTGAACAAGTAAACCAAAGCCTCGAAAGGCAGAAATAACATAAGTAAACGATTAGTAAAGTGTTTTACAAATCTCGGGAGTTTTAGAAAACAAGAAAAAGCCTTTTGAAACATTAGGGTCTCAGCCCGTATCTCGTTCTGCATTACAAGAAGTTTAAAAAGCAGAAAACTCTTTTCGGACTCCAAGTCCTGAGTTACAAAACCATTTCAAAATCGATTTGGGTCTCGGCCCAAAATCATTTTCCGTAAAATATCTGTGAAATATTCATTTTGAAAAGTATCATTTTCAAATGCTCAAAAGCAGTTTCATGTATCACAAAATGAACTAAATGACTACATGTTCTTTCTCAACCATGCACAACATTTCTCCTAAATGCACAATTCCGTTCCAAAACTTAACCGACATATTGATTTCCAAAATCATAACTTCTCAAGATCATCAATCCTGTCCCAACTCTGTCACCTCATACTGTGAAGCATAATATCTTTCTGAATCTCAACACGTATCAACTTAGAACGGCAATAAATCTCATTTAAATTCAAAAATCCAAATACTTACAGATCGTGAAGCCGACGATTCCCCGTGATACTTGCACATGTCTCGACTCAAGAAAATACACGACACAGATATTTTCAATACACACATTTTGCCAAATCAGTTCGACTTAAGAACACAATATATCTCATTCCAGAGAATCTCGTTAACACCATTTGGAAAAGTTTACAACAAACCCAGCACCACGCTGGTAAATCACATAACCCACAAGCCCGAGTGAACAACAAAAAAAACTCACGGCTCTATATGTAGCAAATAATGATGACTTGAAATAAGTGATTTTGAGATAGGGCACATTCTATGCGTTACTCTATCCATCCGCGTACGAGTAAGATGCACAAAGATTTGAAATAGATCTTCGTGTGGAATAATATGAAGCGAGATGTGATGATGTTTGTATTTAAGTGTTGGAGTTGCCAACAAGTCAGGATTTCGCATAAGAGACCATATGGGTTACTAAAACTGCTTTTAATCCATGAATGGAAGTCCAAAGATATACTGATGGATTTGGTATTAATATGATGTGGGTTATTATGGACAAACTGACTAAGTATGCATATTTCTTAGGCATAAAAGATACTTGTGGACCAGATAGGTTAGCCCATGTATTCGTCAAGGAGATAGTGGAGTACACGGAGCCCCAAATAATATTCTGTCTGGTAGAGATGGTTATTTCATGTATGAATTGTGGATAGCCGTTAAGAAATCTATGGGAACTGAGTTGAGATTTAGTACCACTTATGATCCGCAGATGGATGGTCAATAAGAGAGAACTATTAAGACCTTAAAAGACATGTTGAGAGCGTGTGCCTTGGACTGGTCTAAAGACTGGAAGTCTTATCTACCATTGGTCGAGTTTGCTTACAATAATAGATGGCACACTTCGATTAAGACGGCATCATTCAAAGTCTTATACGGGCGAAGGTGTAAGTCTCCTGTATACTGGGACATTTCATCTGAATTGGTCAGAACGGATCCCGATTTGATTTAAGAGAAAGATTTGTTTGATATTGACAACAGAGAACCATTAGAAATATTATGATGGATATTCGTCGTCTACCCCTGGACTTCATGGTTGGAAATCACGTTCTTCTTAAAGTTTTGCCGACGTGTGGGATTTTTTATTCTGGAATGGAAGGAAAGCTGAGTGGGAAAGATATAGGACCTTTTG
Organism: Orobanche coerulescens; assembly: GCA_033398695.1. Lineage (NCBI taxonomy): Eukaryota > Viridiplantae > Streptophyta > Magnoliopsida > Lamiales > Orobanchaceae > Orobanche > Orobanche coerulescens. Next base: position 77,186,371 of record CM065818.1, on the reverse strand, counting down.
AGATCCTTGCCAGAGTTGGTGATTTAGCATAATGCTTTAATCTTCATCTATCTTTGGCCCAATTTCACAATATATTCCATCAGCTGAGGAAATATTGCAGAACCGAGTCATTATATCGACTTCGAGGAGATAGCGATATCGGCTGATGCTTCTTACAAGGAGAGACCGATAAATATTTTAGAACACTGAGTTAAGAAATTGAGAAAAAGAGAAATTTACATGGTAAAATGCAGTGTTCTCATCAACAAAGTCTAAGCGGCAACTTAGGAAATGAAAGAGAATACACATTCAAGATACCCTCAGCTACTTTGAGTTTCAATGATGGAACTTATTTTCAAAGGAGGAGAATGTAATATTTATGTATATTGGGTGTATTTTATTTTATATTTTGAATTTTCAATCATATACTATTATTGAGGTAATGTACTGTTCTCGAGTACTATGATACTACAGATTGTGTTCACCGAATTTGAGTATTGATTATCTAATTGAGGACTTTTGGAGAAAGTAAGAGAAAGGAGTATTTGTGAGAAGACAGGAAAGTTTGTCTGAACTGCCGAGAGACAGCAGAGCTTCGATGAGCTGAAAAGACTTCTGACCTCAGCACCGATTTTAGATTTACCAGGGTAGTGAAAGATTTGCAGTTTATAGCGACGCTTCAGGACAAGGGCTTGGATGTGTGTTTATGCAGCATGATAAAACGTAGCTTTTGTATCACGGCAGTTGAATCCGTATGAGATGAACTATCCTACTCACGATTTGGAATTAGCCGCAATTATTTTTGCACTTAAGATTTGGCGGCATTATTTATATGGCTCTTCGTGTCAGATTTATACCGATTACAAGAGTTTGAAGTATATTTTCAGTCATAAAGAGTTGAATATGAGGCAGCAACGTTGGTTGGAATTGATCAAGGATTATGATTTGGAAATTCTTTACCATCCGGGGAAGGCCAATGTCGTCGCGGATGCTTTGAGCCGCAAATCGGCATAACTTTAGATGCTCGAGGTTCTTACATATTAGATGAAGATCCGTCAGGATCTAATCGAGCAAGGAATAGAAGTTTGGCTTCAAATAGTGCAGGTGTAACACCCCAAACTAGGCGGATATTACAGTGCCGTGGACCCCCGACTGGGACCCACCAGGCGAATGAAAAAGGATGAATTACACAGGGTAAATGTAGTACCGAACCACATTACAACATCAATTACTCCGATTAGGAGTTTCATACAACACACCCAGGATAAAATAGAATACATGTGTATCTTATGTGACGATAAAATACACAACACTGAATGAAACGAGTATTCAAACGGAATGTCTGCAGCGGAATAAATAAAGGAAACATAAATGACTGAATAAGTGATCGAATGCATCGGGGCCCTTCTAGTATCATTAGGACTCTCGCCGTCAACGTGCTCTCCCGTGCCTTTGCCTTGCCATGACTCGAGAAACAAATATCCCCAAACAGGTCGGCTTATACGTAACAACAATCCTCCAGAGTTGAATAAACACAATCATATAATTATGTGGTATAAACCACAAGTTCGATTAAAACGGTTGTTAGATTATAACCCAATCTTGTTGAAAACATACGCAATCAAACATGCCGTATGAATCAACTAACAAGACGGCTCAAAGGGTGGCGCCACACTACGCCCGGATGGAAATGTGTCTCAGGCACAAGCCACCAACGAGTATCGATCGAATACCCGCGTGGTCTTGTACCTAATCGGCCTCACGAAGCAATCGACTCGTGCACCGTCCAATGTGAGGCCAACAACCAACACACGACATAAATGTGCCCGACATGAAAATCCTACACATACCAACCGCACGCCAAGATGACCTAATGCCACGATATAACAAAAGTGACATCGGAAACGAATAATGACTCACCGAGATAAAATGATAGTGAAATGAATGATAGCTCAACAAAATGATTGGAACCGTCGTTCCTTGTGACTGAAGTGATTAATTGACAATGACACGTTTTAATACAGTTAACACAATGATGAATGAGTTACGATTATGAATGAACAACAACAAAAGGAAATGAATATCCTTATAACCGAGTAAGAATTAACTTACACAATACCGGTGACAATTATCCTTCCACGAACAACGTCCTAATTGAGTTATCGGTCGCTCGAACAACCTTGAATTATACAATATCCAACAACTCGTTCAATATACGAATCAAACACGAATATAACGAACTCAAAACGTCGATACGATTAAACTAAGTTCATTGGGGCATTATATCGAATACGTTGTGGCCAAATTCCGATTGTTTACAATCAAATCTCAATGAACCACTATCAAATCCCCCAAGAGGTGTTTCAAACCAATAAACACCTTCCAAATGATCAATAATCCGAAATGAATATCCGAAAACGTGATTATAACGACAATTAATCGAAAACCCCCAATTTCAACTCGATAATCAAAGTGTTCTTGAATAATCATTCGATAATCCAATGAATCCTTATACAACTCATAATCATATACATATCCCTTCATATAACATGATTATAATGTCCAAAACATCATATCTCAACATAGAATCGAAATCCAAGGTGTCAAGAAATTACCTCTTGAATATCCAATCACTTCGATCCAAGAACACGAGTTTAATCGAGTATCCAAGCTTCCCAAATGATTGAAGGTGATGAAAAATACACACTCAAATGATAATTGATGAAGAAAACTCTCCTTAAGCTTCTCTCTCGTAAAAGGTGGAAAAATCGAAGGAATGAGCAAATGCTCAAAAATGAATTTATAGGGGTTGACTACCTGCCGACACGGCCCGTGCCGATCGGCACGGTCGTGTCGCATACCTGGTCGACAGGACTCGACCGTGTCCTCGCTTGACACGGTCGCGGCGCCGAGGGCCTTCCGATGACCGTCCGACAAATGACTGCATGACTCGACTGCGCTGCACGACACGGCCGGCGCGGCCGCGCAGATCGGGCTTATCCGGAAGGGTTCGACTCGGCCGTGCCAAACGACACGGTCGAGTCCTGTGGGCAGATACTTCGGCATTTCCGGACGAGTACGGCACGGGCCGTGTTGGACGACACGACCGAGTCCGGTCGGCAGTGATCGGCCAAAAGCTGAAAAATGAGCGGGTGAGCTAAAACGACTATAACTCTCTCGTCCGGACTCCGATTGACTCACCGTTTAAACCATTGGAAAGCTAACTTGATGCTCTATAATATTGCAACGATTTAGAATTTTTGGAGTTACCAAAAATTAATGGTGATCTAACAAAGTCGAACTCATATGAGGAAAGTTGAAACAATGAACAATAACGATACACAACTCGAAGTTTTTTCGAACGGTGAACACGGTGAAAGAACATGATGGATGAATGATTATAATTGAGTGAAAATACACTGAGTGACAATTACAGACTGATAATTACTGAATGAAAATGAATGAATTACAACCGGGTATTACATACACCCCCCCTTAAAAGAGTTTCGTCCCCGAAACTAAGGGTCAAACAACTCGGGATAACTCTCCCGCATATTCTTCTCGGTTTCCCAAGTGGCCTCTTCGACTCCGTGTCTAGACCACTGAATCTTGACCAAAGGGATCGTCTTATTTCTCAACTGTTTGATTCGCCGCTCTAAGACTCGTACAGGATGCTCCTCATATGAATTGTCGTCGGCGATTTCGATTTCGTCGAACTGCAGTATGTGACTCGGGTCGGCAACATACTTTCGCAACTGAGAGACATGAAACACATTATGAATTCGGCTCAAAGCCGGAGGTAAAGCCAATCGATAAGCTAACTCGCCTACTCGATCCAAAATTTCAAACGGTCCAATGAATCTCGGACTCAACTTCCCCCGTTTTCCGAAACGGAAAATACCTCGACTCGGGGATACCTTGACCAAAACATGGTCACCCGTCTCGAACTCTAGTGGTCAACGACGATTATCCGCATACGATTTCTGTCGACTCTGAGCTGTCAACATACGACTCTTGATCAAAGCTACCTTCTCCCGGGCGGCTATAAGCATATCGGACTCGGTGCCGATTGATTCTGACAAGTCATCCCAACACAAAGGAGATCGACAACGACGACCGTACAAGGCCTCGTAAGGTGCCATCTTAATGGAAGCATGCCAACTATTATTATACGTGAACTCGATCAACGGTAGTTGGGCTTCCCAATCGTCCTTCCAATCGAGGACGCAAGCTCTCAACATGTCCTCTAATGTCTGAATAGTCCTCTATGATTGTCCGTCGGACTGAGGATGAAAGGCAGTACTGATATTAAGCTGAGTTCCCATAGTACGATGAACTGATTTCCAAAAATGAGACACAAATCGACCGTCACGATCGGAAACGATACTCTTAGGAGTACCGTGCAGTCTCACTATCTCCTTGATGAATAACTGGGCCAGTCTCTCGGGACCCCACGTATCCTTGATCTCAAGGAAATGAGCTGATTTAGTTAAGCGGTCCACAATCACCCAGATCGTATTCATGCCACGATGACTCGTCGGCAAACTCGTGATGAAATCCATAGAAATGTCTTCCCACTTCCACTCTGGAATAGGGAGAGGTTTCAGCATACCCGCCGGTCGCTGATGTTCAATCTTGACTTGTGGGCAAGTTAAGCATCTCGAAACAAATTCCGCAACTTCTCGCTTCATATTACTCCACCAGTAATTTTGTTTCAAGTCTTTATACATCTTGCTAGACCCCGGGTGAACAGAATAAGGGGTAGCATGAGCTTCTCTCAAAATAGAGTTTTTCAACTCGTCATTCGCCGGTACGCACAACCGGTTCTTAAACCTCAAAAGTCCATCCTCGTGGACCACGAATCCAGGGGCTTTCCCCTGAGCCACATCCTCACGGATACGTAACAATGAAGGGTCTGAACTCTGATTCTCTCTGATTACTTCCTCAAGTGACGATGAAATCTCTAACATACAAAGTTGTCCCTGAATTCGCTGCTGCACCTCGATCTCGGTCTAAGGAATTCCCGTGAAGCTCCTTCGAATCTGTTAAACGAGCAAGCATCTGCTCCTGAACGGACTTACGACTCAAGGCGTCGGCGACAACGTTCGCCTTGCCCGGGTGGTAAAGGATCTTAATATCATAATCCTTGATTAGTTCTAACCACCGCCTCTGTCGCATATTTAACTCCTTCTGAGTAAATATATACTTTAAACTTTTATGATCGGTGAAAATCTGACAGGTGACGCCATATAGGTAATGACGCCAGATTTTCAAAGCGAACACCACGGCTGCTAGCTCCAGATCGTGAGTCGGATAATTAATCTCGTAAGGTCTCAATTGCCGTGAAGCATAAGCAATAACCTTCCCATTCTACATGAGTACACATCCGAGACCCTGTCTGGACGCATCACTATAAACCACAAATCCCTCCGTCTCCTGTGGCAAGGAAAGTATAGGTGCTGACATTAATCGGCTCTTGAGTTCCTCAAAACTCCGTTGACACGCGTCGGACCACGTGTATTTCTTATCCTTCCGCAAAAGGTTCGTCAAGGGTTGAGCGATTTTAGAAAATCCCTCCACAAATCGCCGATAATAGCCCGCTAATCCGAGAAAACTTCGGATCTCCTTAACATTCTTCGGAGGTAACCAGTCTCGGATAGCCTCCGTCTTCTGAGGGTCGACACGAACTCCGTCCGATGAAATTACATGTCCGAGAAAAGTCACTTCGGGCATCCAGAACTCACATTTGGAAAACTTTCCATACAGTTGCTCTCGTCTCAACACGTCGAGAACCTGATGAAGATGAATCTCGTGTTCCTCTCGGTTACGAGAATAAATCAAAATGTCATCGATGAAGACAACAACAAACCGGTCCAAAAAGTCGATGACGACCCGATTCATTAGCTCCATGAATACTGCAGGTGCATTAGTTAGCCCGAACGGCATAACTACGAACTCATAATGACCATAGCGTGTTCGAAACGCCGTCCTCGCGATATCCGACTCTCGAATCCGCAGCTGATGATATCCAGATCTTAAGTCGATCTTGGAAAATACTGAAGCTCCCTGAAGTTGATCCAAAAGGTCATCGATACGGGGTAAAGGATACTTATTCTTGATTGTCACCCTATTCAACTCCCGATAATCGATACACAAGCGAAAAGAACCATCCTTCTTTTTGACAAACAGCACTGGTGCTCCCCACGGGGACGCACTCGGTCGGATATAACCTTTCTCGAACAATTCCTCAAGTTGATTCTTCAACTCCTGCATTTCGGTCGGGGCCATCCGGTATGGTGCCTTCGATATCGGAGACGTACCAGGCTCCAACTCAATCGTGAATTCCACATCTCTCTGTGGAGGCAAACCAGGTAACTCGTCTGGAAAAACATCGGTATATTCCCTTACTACCGGAATATCCGACAACATTACTGATGATTCCTCGGTTTTGGTCATATAACACCAATAACCGACACATCCTTGACTGAGTAATCGCACTGCTTTCATCAAATTAATGACTTTACCAGAACAGCCGAGATTACCTCCCTGAAACACACATTCAACCCCATCGTCTGAAATGATAGTGACCATACGCTTACGGACACTAATGATGGCATCATGACGATCCATCCAGTCAATACCCAAGATGACGTCGTCCCTCGGCAAATCTACTACGATTAGGTCCGCTGGCCATACACGACCATGAAATCAATCGACACTCAATCTCACGACACGATAATTCGTCTACCGTCGGGTAGGCCAATGACATAAGGCTCACAACTAGTAGCACTACCCGCACGTAGTCTACGCAAACATGACTCGGAAATGAATGAATGCGATGCACCGGTGTCAAAAAGGGTACACACGAGTTGAGATAGAATATCGAGTGTACTTGAGATCATCCGGGCCTCTGGATCGTCGGTCTTCTTCATCTCATAAATTCGGGGCTTTCCGGCCCCGCAACCGACGCTCCTGCCTCGATAGCTCTTAGCTCCGCCTTTAGCTCCTGTCGTCTTGAACGACGCCGACCGAGTGGCCTGATTACGCACCGAATGACACAGGGGCCTGAGATGACGCCGAGTAGGTTTAGAGTCCTTCGACAAAACGGGCCCTATGCCCAGCAATCCCTGATTGTGGCACGTGATGCATCAAGCTTTGACATTTGGTGCCGAAATGACCTGCTCTCACAGCTGAAACAGTGATGGCCGAATCGCCGTGGATCGAGATTCCGCGGGTTTAGACGCCGTGGGAGGTCGCTCAGAAAAAGTAGAGCCCGCACATGGTTTCTTGAAAGTGGCCTGACTCCCGTCAGACTGATTACGGTTCTTAGATTTCTTGCCAGCAGATGAAGGTTGTTGTTTAGCAATCTCTTTGGCAGTGAGCTCGTAAGTAAGAGCTTTCTCAATGAATTCAGCCAACGTGGTACAATTATGATTAAGCAGTTGTAATCTCATACGGGATTTCAGCCTCTTGCTGAAATACTTAATCTTATCTGCCTCGGAATGGATGATAGATGAGGCGAACAGAAGAAGTTCCTGAAATTTCTCGGCAATGGCGAGAACATCCTCGTCTGTTGAGGGGTCGGGGGTGAGTAATTCTGACAGCTTGGCCTCTCTGAGTGGGGCCGGATAATATCTCTCTATCATGAGAGTCTTGAACTGCTCCCAAGTACATGATCCTTCGGTGGGCTTCAACGACAACCACCAAGAATGGGCACTCTTACCCAGATAGTAGGCCGCAACTGAAACTTTGTGTCCTTCGGGACACTCTACCATCGCGAATAGCTTCTCGAAGTGTTCGAGCCAATGAACAATATCTGCCGGCTCAGATGAGCCTTCAAAAGTAGGTGGCCTTTGGCGAGAGATGTCGCCGATGATACTGCTCACATTCCTCTCTTGCCTCTGAGGTGGCGGCGGAGGAGCCTGTTGATTTTGAGTAGTGGAGTTATGCATCGTCTGCATCAGCTGTGTCATCTGGGTCATTTGGGCCATCATGCCCTGCATAAAAGCGAGTGGGTCAACCCGAACACCTTCTGACTGAGCGGTGTCCCGAGTACGACTCCCTGATAGAGAATGATCACGTCCAGGTGAATGAGTAGCAGCGTCGCTGCTAGATGAATTAGCATTATTCCTCGCATTCGCACGTGTATTCACACGAGCTCTCGGGATTCGGCCCGCACCACGGCCTCGTCCTCCTCGTCCTCTACCAGCTCTTTCCATACTGAATTGGAAAGTTACATGATGATTAAATCTCCCACATGAATATCACGTTATGATTACGTCATTAAATGATGAAAATGAGCATACATGTTCTAACACAATGATTATATGAATGATTAACTGAGGTGACATGATTATCTGATGAAACTATTGAAATGATTATCTTGAACAAGTTAACAAGATTAATGATATGATCATCCAGATCAACAATCGAGTAATGAAATGAATTGAGTGATTAATGAGTTAAAATGACCGTCCTGGTCAAAATGAAAATGATGTTTGAGGATTGTTAACTGATGAATTATGAATGAATGATAATTGCCAGAAATTATACCATGGCGTTAGAAGTCTTACGCTTCTTTCTGGTCGATTGGCTCGGCATCTCGCACAGTCACACGTGACGCGAAAGTCCAATGATACTAGTCCGATGACGATGATTTCAAATGAGACATGACTCGGAAGGTAGTATTCAAAACCACGCTCCGATACCAACTCGTAACACCCCAAACTAGGCGGATATTACAAAGGCCGTGGACCCCGATCGGGACCCACAAGGCGAATGAAAAAGGATGAATTACAAAGGTAAATGTAGTACCGAACCAAATAACAACATCAATTACTCCGATTAGGAGTTTCATACAACACACCCAGGATAAAATAGAATACATGTGTATCTTATGTGACGATAAAATACACAACACTGAATGAAACGAGTATTCAAACGGAATGTCTGCAGCGGAATAAATAAAGGAAACATAAATGACTGAATAAGTGACTGAACAGACTGGGGCCCCCTTCTAGTATCATTAGGACTCCTCGCCGTCAACGTGCTCTCCCTGTGCCTTTGCCTTGCCATGACCTGAGAAACAAATATCCCCAAACGGGGTCAGTTATACAGAACAACAATCCTCCAGAGTTGAATAAACACAATCATATAATTATGTGGTATAAACCACAAGTTCGATTACAACGAAGCGGTTAGATTATAACCCAATCTTGTTGAAAACATACGCAATCAAACATGCTGTATGAATCAACTAACAGTACGGCTCAAAGGGTGGCGCCACACTACGCCCGAGATGGAAATGTGTCTGTGCACAAGCCACCAACGAGTATCGATCGAATACCCGCGTGGTCTTGTACCTAATCAGTCTCACGAAGCAATCGACTCGTGTGCACCGTCCAATGTGAGGCCAACAACCAACACACGACATAAATGTGCCCGACATGAAAATCCTACACATACCAACCGGCATGCCAGTATGACCCGGAATGCCACGATATAACAAAAGTGACATCGGAAACGAATAATGACTCACCGAGATAAAATAATAGTGAAATGAATGATAGCTCAACAAAATGATTGGAACCGTCATTCCTTGTGACTGAAGTGATTAATTGACAATGACACGTTTTAATACAGTTAACACAATGATGAATGAGTTACGATTATGAATGAACAACAACAAAAGGAAATGAATATCCTTATAACCGAGTAAGAATTAACTTACACAATACCGGTGACAATTATCCTTCCACGAACAACGTCCTAATTGAGTTATCGGTCGCTCGAACAACCTTGAATTATACAATATCCAACAACTCGTTCAATATAAGAATCAAACACGAATATAACGAACTCAAAACGTCGATACGATTAAACTAAGTTCATTGGGGCATTATATCGAATACGTTGTGGCCAAATTCCGATTGTTTACAATAAAATCTCAATGAACCACTATCAAATCCCCCAAGAGGTGTTTCAAACCAATAAACACCTTCCAAATGATCAATAATCCGAAATGAATATCCGAAAACGTGATTATAACGACAATTAATCGAAAACCCCCAATTTCAACTCGATAATCAAAGTGTTCTTGAATAATCATTCGATAATCCAATGAATCCTTATACAAATCATAATCATATACATATCCCTTCATATAACATGATTATAATGTCCAAAACATCATATCTCAACATAGAATCGAAATCCAAGGTGTCGAAGAAATTACCTCTTCAATATCCAATCACTTCGATCCGAAGAACACGAGTTTAATCGAGTATCCAAGCTTCCCAAATGATTGAAGGTGATGAAAAATACACACTCAAATGATAATTGATGAAGAAAACTCTCCCTCAAGCTTCTCTCTCTCCTAAAAGGTGGAAAAAACTGGAAGGAATGAGCTGAAATGCTCAAAAAATGAATTTATAGGGGTTGACTACCCTGCCGGACACGGCCCGTGCCGATCGGCACGGTCGTGTCGCACAGCTGGACGACAGGGACTCGACCGTGTCCTGCTTGACACGGTCGCAGCGCGGAGGGCCTTCCGACAGTGACCCGTCCGACAGCGACTCGGCATGACTCGACCGTGCTAGACGACACGGTCGGGCGTGCTGGGCAGTCGGTACTGGCTTATCCGGAAGGGTTCGACTCGGCTGTGCCAAACGACACGGTCGAGTCCTGTGGGCAGATACTTCGGCATTTCCGGACGAGTACGGCACGGGCCGTGTCGGACGACACGACCGAGTCCGGTCGGCAGTGATCGGCCAAAAGCTGAAAAATGAGCGGGTGAGCTAAAACGACCATAACTCTCTCGTCCGGACTCCGATTGACTCACCGTTTGAACCATTGGAAAGCTAACTCGATGCTCTATAATATTGCAACGATTTAGAATTTTAGGAGTTACCAAAAATTAATGGTGATCTAACAAAGTCGAACTCATATGAGGAAAGTTGAAACAATGAACAATAACGATACACAACTTGAAGTTTTTCCGAACGGTGAACACGGTGAAAGAACATGATGGATGAATGATTATAATTGAGTGAAAATACACTGAGTGACAATTACAGACTGATAATTACTGAATGAAAATGAATGAATTACAACCGGGTATTACAGCAGGGACAGTTGTGTACTCTCGAAATTACTTCGTCCTTAGTTGATGACATCAAGGGGAAACAGTTGAGTAACCCGATGATCTCTCAACTGAAGAAAGATGTGACTAAGGAAAAAGCCTATGGTTTTATGGTCCATGAGGATAGTTTTTGAGATTTTAGGGCAGGCTTTGTGTTCTGAATGATATAGAGTCGAGGTAGAGAATTCTCCGAGAAGCCCATGCTATGCCTTACTCAATCCACCCCGGAACGAGTAAGATGTACAAGGACTTGAATCGAAATTTTTGGTGGAATAATATGAAGAAAAACGTCACAAAGTTTGTATTATTATGCTTGATGTGTCAACAAGTCAAGATTGAGCATCAACGATCGGCGGGGTTGTTGAAGCCACTTCCTATTCCCGAGTGGAAGTGGGAATATATCTCTATAGATTTTATCACTAGAATGCCGTGAACTAGAGCCAGAATGAATATGATTTGGGTAATCGTCGATCGGTTAATCAAGTCTCCACACTTCCTGGGTATTAAGGATACTTGGGGACCGGAGAGATTGGCTCAAACTTTTATAGCCAAGATTGTGAGATTGCATGGTGCCCCTAAAAATATTGTTTCCGATCGATATGGTCGCTTCGTATCGCATTTTTGGCAAGCCATGCATCAGGATTTGGGCACCAAGTTGATATTGAGCACGTCTTTTCATCCTTAGCTACGGTCAGATTGAGCGGACGATTCAGATGTTGGAGCATATGTCGCGGGCTTATGCCCTAGACTGGAGTAACGATTGGGAACTTCATTTACCGTTGATCGAGTTTGCCTACAATAATAGTTGGCATGCATCGACCAAAATGGCACCTTTCGAGGCACTTTATGGTAGGCGGTGTAGATCGCCATTATGTTGGGACGAGGCTGTGGAGCTAGTCGGAACGGAACCATATATGTTGATGGAGAGTAAGGAAAAGATTTTTATTATCCGAGACCGGTTATTGACTGCCCAGAGCCGTCAAAAATCTTATGCTGATACTTGCCATCGACCTTTGGAATTCGAAGTGGGAGCCCATGTCCTACTCAAGGTGTCGCCAACCAAAGGAGTTTTTTGCTTCAGGAAAAAGGGTAAACTTAGTCCGTGGTATATCGGACCATTTGAAATTTTGGACAGGGTTGGAGATTTAGTTTATCGCTTGGCGTTGCCTCCAACTTTGAGTCATGTACATAGGGTTTTTCATGTTTCTCAGTTGAGAAAGTACGTGCCGGATCCAAGTCATATTATCGACTATAGTGAGATTGACGTAGCCGAGTATGTTACCTTTCCAGAGAGACTGGTGAAGATCCTTGAACATCGTGAGAAGCAGCTTCGACACAAAACCTTTTTGTTAGTTAAGGTGCAATGGTCAAGACATGGAGTCAAGGAGGCGACTTGGGGGACGGAAGATAAGATGTGATCGGGATAACCCGAACCTTTTATTTCTTATCTTTCGGTATGAAACTTCCTTTTAGAGTAGGAGAATGTAATACTCGTACTTTTATTGAATTATTGGCTTTGACGATCATTCACTTCCGTCGCTCTTGTAAGCACTTATCGAGATATTGTTGATTATAGAGTTTTGTATTCTTCAGAACATGTTCGTATCGATTGGAACTTGCAACGATGTTATTAGATGGGGCAGATAGCGCATGCTAGGCATGCATGCTAATTCTGTTTAGTAGCGCGCGCTATCTTCGCCAGTAGCGCGCGCTAATGGTCTGAGTTGGGCAGTGGCAGTAGCTGAGTTCTGCTCTCTAGACCGGCATTTCGAGCATGCTAAGTGAGTTAGCGCATGTTAGGCATGAGTTAATGCACGCTATTCGTGTCGAGTAGCGCGCACTAATGGGTTGAGTCTGGCAGAGGCAGTAGCTGAATTCTGCTATCTGGACTAGCAGTTAGCGCATGCTAGGTGTGAGCTAATGCACGATATCGATGTTGCACAGCGCACGTTAGGGCCAAATGTAGCACATGCTAACGACGCAGGTCAGAAGCCACTAGACTATTGGGTGACCCCATTAGCACATGCTAACCTTGAGGTTTAGCGCACTCTCAATAGGCACAGTATATAAGGGCAGTCAGCCCTGTTATTTGTCACTTTTCTTCAATTTTCTTCACTTCCGACGAGAGGGCATGAGAGGGGCAATTATGAGGCGATTTGGCGGAGGCTACTCATCATATATCATCATATTAGGTGGAATAACAAAGATTATACAACATATAATCCGTTTCTACCTTCCAAATCAAGGTTTCCTTAGAACCCTAGTTTGGGGAATTTTTGGGGATTTTCTTAGGTTCATCCAATTTATCCATTTTGGAGCTTGAGATCTTTAAGATTATGTTGTATCTACCCCGTACCCACGTTTCCCCTACGATTATATGGATGGTTATGTACTTTGTTCGGACTTGAGAGGGTTTGGATGATTTCCAAACCTCTAGGTGATTATCATTGGAGTTTTGTGAATCGTAGGCAGGTTTCGGGAATTTTTCCGTGTGATTTGAATATGGATTATTAATTATAATATTCCTTAAAAATCGTTTAGGTGCCGGAAGTGCATTCTTGGACCTACCGAACTTGTATTCTTTTCCTTTTGGTTCTCGATGTCTCAAAGGCAAGTATATATTTATGATTGTATGTTCTCGACTTTCAAAGTAAGGTATATAAATTGTATGATTATATATATTCACTCTGGGATGGACCGACGGGTCCTCTGAGGGTTCTGTTGCCTTTGGTATGGTTTCGCGAATATTTTGGGTTAACCACTCTGGGAAGGTCCGACGGGGCCTCTGAGGGTTCCGTTGCCTTTGGTGCGGTTCCACGGTTAATCGCGTATTTATTGAAATGAAGTGCTATGAGATTTAGTTATTCCGGAATACTAGTCTTGAGCTTGATGGAATGAGGATTGCATTTACTTTATTGTCGAGAAGTATTGTGTTACATATTCGATATACTTGTACTAGCTATTCGATGGCTAACCCTTTTTTGTGGGAAATACCTTTCATGTATTTCAGGATCCAGGAGAGCGGAAAGGCATGTACCGGGTCGGCATGAAGATGATGGGGAAGTGTGATGCTGTGTCTTGTCACTGATTATACTATGTATTCATCTATTCAGTGATGTTGTACTTGAAATGGTTATGAGTACTCGAGTACTGTTTCTGGCTTCTTGATGTTTTGGCCTGTGTTGCCTTGGGATTGATTCTTGATGTATTATATTCGATCTCATTGGATATTGTCTTGAGTGCCAATTGTAGGTCACAAGTCGTCCAGGAACAAGTCTAGAGGGGGGGTGAATATACTTGTTGAAACTCTTGAACTCTTTTTCCGAAGAGTGAGTTTCTTCAGCTGATAGTCAAACAAATGACTTGGAGTCGTTTGTTCTTGGATAAGTGCGGAAGTCAGCTGATGACGAATATAAATTAATCTTAATGAAACACTTAACAATGTATGCAGCAGTTAGAGTATGATGCAAGAAACAAGAAATAACACAGCGATTATAGTGGTCTCGGAGGTGGGGTAATCCTCTACTAATCCACTTTTCTCCAAACTACTTGGAGATGAATTCACTATAATTTTCAACCAAAGGATAAATATTACAGTGATTCACTACACACTACAACAGCTTCCAACCAGTGGAATTCCGTGCCGTTGTACACACACTTGACTGCCTTGCATCTCTTGATCCTCGATCCTCGGATGCCTTTACAGTCTCTTACTTCAACCAGTGAAGTACCCCGTACTCAAGATTTATAGACAAGAGTGTTTGTCTTCTCCAACTTAAGAGCTTCCTTGAATATGAACTTTTTGGATCTGATCATTTGACGATGCTATTTGATTGCTTGAGATTGCTTTGTTTGCTTTGATCGCTAGAGTATATGTTCGCACCGGTAGTTTTCTCAGTTTCAAATCTTCAGATATATATAGGTCAGATCTTCTGAGCTTCTTCCTTGTAGCCGTTTGCAAATCTGAACAAATCCGTACGTTGGAGGGAGACTTCTTTGTTTAATCTTTCTGAACGTTGCAAGGCTGGATTCTCATTATTTAATTTTATCTTCCGACCGTTGTGAGGACTTCTGCATGTGAGCGCCGAATATTTTGAATATAAAAGGATTAAAGTCTTCACGGTGGGTCAGGATGATTTAAATAAATCATATCTCTTGCGAGAATCACTCCAATTTGTCTCTTCACGTTGCATGTGAGCTTTCCGTAATATTTGACTTTTCAAAGCATGATGACGTGGACTTGGAGTACTAGGCTGTAGTTGAGTAGGCTGATGTGCAGCTTACATCTCTGCAGGTAGGTCCTCTCGGCTGATCACTGTTTGTGACTTGTCTGATCAGGTGACTTCCCTGAGATACCTCGGCTGCAGTCTGGTCAAACTTCTCTGATAAAATTTGTTGACCAGGGCTACTCTGACTGGAGTCGGCTGTACTTCTCTGATGGACTAGGCTGTACTTTAGTACTTAGCCGATTTTCAGCCTAACTAACTTTGGCCTATAGAAGACACTCATTTGGTTCTTCTTTACATTTTGCCAATTTTATACTTAACATATTTTGGCCTATGGAAGATACTCATTTGGTTCTTCCTTACATTTTGCCAAGTAATAAATATTTGATTTTAAATTAATGACATCATCAAAATCTAACAAGTATTCCTAACAAATTCCCCCTATTTTGATGATGGCAAAACTAAGTAAGAAATCAAATGGCCAAGTCTGCACTTAAGTGCGAGACAAAACTGAAATCATTCTAATATTGAGACAACTGGAAAATTGTCATTCAACAGACTGTTAATAAAATTTTCTGACTCATCATTGAAATTTTACAAGAATGTTTCAAGTACAGAAAAATAAAAATTACAAGTAGGAAAAAAAAATAACTAAGGTCATCTGCCTCTTCCTCTGCCTCTTCGAATAGGCTGCTTGGCAGGCCTGAATGGTTTGGCTCTGATAGGTCTCACCTTGACTGGAGCAAGGCCATATTTTCTTTTCACCACGAGTGCTGCGAAATCCTGCTCCTGCTGAGATCTGAATTTGTTCTCAAGGCATACTAGCTTGATTTCCTCTTGAAGTTGTAGCTCATCAAGTTCACCATCCATGCGGATTGGTGCTTCTTCAGCTCTAAATAAGGGAATCATAGGAAAGGCTTTTTGCTCTTTTGCGTACTTTTTCAGAACGGCCCAAAGCTTAGGATGAACTTCTTCCATCCAGTTTATGAAAATCTTCTGTGGGGAGAGTTTGTCATCTTGAAGTAGTTCCCAGACATAATAGTCTCTGATGAACCTCTTCCTAGCATCTCCCCACATTTCAAGAGCTTCAAATGGGCAAAAATCCTCAACATACCATAGCTCCAACCCTTCCCATTCAAGAGTAGGTTCAAAGCCGCTTCTGGTCTTTCTTCTTTTTCCTACAGGTTGGTCAGCCTGGTCTTCTCGATCTACAGCTTCCTTCCTCTTTAGGCTAGAGGGTCCTTCAATCTGAGGGACATCTTGCTTCTTCTTACTTCTGATTTCTCTCTCTTCCCCCTGAATCCTCTCTTCCCCTTTTGCCAAAGATCAATAAGGGTTGTCAACTGTTGTTCCATGCGGCTCATCCAATCAGACATGCCAAAAGGCATTCTGTTGTTTGTAGGAGGAGGAGGCTGAGGGATCTCTCGCTGAAGTAGGCTGTCAATCTTGGCATTTATGGTCTGTAGGTCATGAGTGACCTGAGTTGACAGCAGCTCCCCAATAGTGTCTCTGACAATTTGCTTGATCAGCTCAGTCATGGTAGGAGATAACTGAGCTGATGGGGAGTGTTCTCCTGATCCTTCAGCAAGGGAGCCACTAGACTGCAGGCTCCTGGCTGCAGCAGGTAGGTCAGATTGGGTTTTCTCCGGGGTCCCTGACCTGGAGTCTTCTGCTAGCTCGGCATCTAGGCTGGTGTACCTGGCAGGTACAACAATCCTATCTGCAGCATCATGAGTTGCCTCTGGCGCTGGCTCTGGCTCTCTGGCTCCTTCTCTCTCTCCTTCTTTCCCTTCTTCTTCTCCAGATTTTTCTTTTTCTTCTTCTCCAGATTTTTCTTTCTCTTTTTCCTCATCTTTTTCTGTTTCTCCTTCCTTTTCTTGTTCTGCTCCTCTTTCACCTCCATCATCATTATCATCATCATTATCATCATCATCATCCTTAGCATCATCCTTCTCCTTCTCTTCTCCATCATCATTCTCATCATCCTTATCTTCTTCATCTTTTTCCTGCTCCACTTCTTGTCCTTCTTCTTCATCCCCTGCATCATCCACTTTTTCTGTTTTCTCAATCTCCTCTGTTTGTTTTTCAACTGGTATATTTTCTTCAGATTCTTTTTCTTCTTCATCCTCTTCAACCAAATTGATAATTTCATTGTCTCCATTAATTTCCTCAATCCTAATCTCCTTTTCTACTTCCTCTTCCTCTTCCTCCTCTCCAAAATCACCATTAAAATACTGAGCATTATAGAGTGGATAAAGTGGTCCATGTTTGTCTCAAAATGTGACATGAACCAGTTATCCTGGAGGAGTAAAGTTAAATCTGACTCTTTGCAAAAATTAGTCAGAACATCCTCAGTGGCTTGGGGATATTCCCAACCACTAGTTTCAACAAAAGTTTGAAAATTTGTAAAAGACATGGTTTTGAGAGTCTTCCACTCTTTAAAAATATTTACGAAAGAGTGTTTTTCTGCTTGTGGCTTGACAAGGTGAAGTTGCTCAATGGAGAGATTAAAAGTATTATTTTCTAAAAGATTGAAAGTGTAATCTGCTTCAGGAATAGAGATAACAAGACCTGCTTCCTCTTCTTCGGTTATGTACACTGGAGGTGTAATAACGGTACACCCGAGTTTCGGTATACAGTGCAGCGGTGTCGGATGAACTGGTGACTGAACTGATGGGCTGGCATGGTGCTCAAGCTGCTCTCCTTCGCTGAACTGCAGCTTCCTTGGCCTCTTTGGAGAAGGTTCAGGTGATGACTGCAGGTTGGAAGGTCCTTCTGGGGCTGGTCCCCGTCTCTTGAATCGGATGGCGATTGGTGTATCGTCAGACTCATTCTCGGACTCGACTGCAGTTCCGATCTCAGCTGCAGGTTGGTCCGAGTCTGATAAATCGTATCTTGGGCAATAGCTTGAGTCTGACAAATCTTTCAACAACTGGGCTGCTCTCCCAGTGACTCCAACCTTCTTCTTGTCATGGTCCATGTGACCTAGCCTCTTGTTTGGGTGGAAAGGGTCAATGTTTCCCTTAGCCACTCCAATTTTCTCCAACAACCAACTAAGATGCGTTCCGAACGCCAAGTTAGTTTTGAATTTCTTCTCGCCTTCCAGCCATTCGACTTTGTTCACCTCGCGAACAAGTTGCCTGAAAATATAATCCGCCCAATCAACTTCCTCTTGTTGAATTAACGCACCCAACACCATGAATTTGGATGATGACAGTTGGTCATAGCTGCCTGCCATCCCCATCACTATCTTGTTTGTGATGTCCAAAGCGACTCGATAAATCCTTTTCAACTCATTTCTCTTCGCTGTAAACTTCAATTTCTCTGGGATGTTTTCAATTTTGATCGTCTTCCAGGTTTCGGCGGGTGATTGTTTAAGAGCTTCGACTGCCAAGCCGCGATTTTTCATCCCGAATACGGAACGGATCTTCTCTCGATCTATGGTGATAGGGGTTCCGCCGACTGAGCTGTTAATCCCGTGCTGAATCAGAGAGGCATTACGATAAAATTCAACGACATCTTCCTTGAACAAGTGTTGCGGGTTGATGTCGAGAAACGGGTAGATTCCGTTCAGCTTCATCGCCCGGATCAAATTCAGCATATCGAAATCCTCTAGATTTGCTTCCAATAAACCTTCGAAATCGACGACCATGGAGAAGATAACTTGGTCCTTCATCGCCTTCAAGTTTACGCCTTCAAAAGATGCCATTTCTGCAAAAAGGATTTTAGGATTTTTAGTGTATATTTTGCTCTGTAGATTCTAGGGTTTCTGAACGCGTAAAGAGTAAAGTGAAAGGTTTTCCTCCTTATAAAGAAGATGAAAAGACGTTTGGATTAGTTTATTATAAATTTAAACGGTGGTACGCCTTTTCATATTCTTTTGAATTTCAAATTTGAATCGGTGGCCCCATTTAAAATTTGACGGTTGATTCTGATTGGCCACCGTAGAGGTTAATTAAATAGGCGTGTGACGCGTGTATTTAAAATTGCCACTTGGCTTATAAAGGTGTATATTTTAAATGCCATTTCGTTTAGCCAAAATAATATTTTAAATATGGCAGATAATAGTTAAAAATTTAGAGATCAGTTTAGAGAACTTAGCTGGTCTGATTTCGTTGACTGTTGACTGTTGACCACTCTGCAACAGGTGAGTTTGACCTCTCGCCTGGTAATCTGTACAGCTAAGTTGCTTCGCCTGGTCTTCGTCTACTCGCCTACATCAGCTTAGGCTGATTCTGAGGGTCCGTCCTTCCTTCAACTTGCTTCAGAACTAGATTCCCAATCTAGTAACCCAAGGTCTCTGCTAAGCTCTAGGAATCTTTCTTCTGGCAGGGGTTTGGTGAAGATGTCAGCTATTTGATAGTCTGTGCTGACTCTTTCAACTCTAACCCTTTTGTTAAGCACATGGTCTCGAATGAAATGGTGCTTAATGTCAATGTGCTTCGTCCTTGAGTGCAAAACCGGATTGTTGGTTATTGCAATAGCACTATTGTTGTCACACCAAATTGGAACTTCGTTGGCAATAATATTGTAGTCCCTTAACTGTTGTCTGATCCATAGAATTTGCGCACAACAGCTACCTGCAGCTAGGTATTCTGACTCTGTAGTGGAGATAGAGTTAGAAACCTGCTTCTTGCTAAACCAGGATATCAGTCTGGTTCCTAGGAATTGACACGTTCCACTAGTGCTCTTCCTATTGATTTTGCATCCTGCGAAATCCGCATCTGAGTATCCTGATAGCTCGAAGTTGTCATCCTTTGGGTACCACAGTCCAACATTAATTGTAGACTTTAGGTACTTAATTATTCTTTTGGCTGCATCTAGGTGTGATTGCTTCGGCTTGGACTGGAATCTTGCACAAACTCCAACTGCATATGATATGTCCGGCTCGCTGCGCTAGGCACGAAGAGATCCGATGAGTCCTCTGTAGTGGGTTGAGTCCACCGATATGCCTCGCTTGCCTGCATCCGTGAGTACTTGTGCTCATTGGAATTCTTGCGGGCTTGGCTGATTCCATTCCATATCTCTTGATAAGATCCCTAGTATACTTTGCTTGGTTGATGAAAATTCCTTTTTCCATCTGCTTAACTTGTAATCCGAGAAATAAGTTAAGCTTTCCCATCATACTCATCTCAAATTCTCCTTGCATGAGGTTGGAGAATTTCTCGCATAGTTCTGGATTGGTTGACCCGAATATGATGTCATCCACATAAATCTGAACTATTAATATGTGGCCTTCGTGCTCCACTCTAAATAGGGTCTTGTCCACTTTTCCTTTGCTAAATCCATTTTTCTCAAGAAACACAGACAGTGTTTCATACCATGCTCTCGGTGCTTGCTTGAGTCCATACAGAGCCTTCAACAACTTATAGACTTTGTCTCCTTTGACAAAACACAGGGGTTGCTCTACATAGACTTCTTCTTCTAGGATTCCATTCGAAACGCACTTTTCACATCCATCTGGTAGACTTCAAAGTCCTTGAATGCGGCATATGCGAGGAATAGTCGATGGCTTCTAATCTTGCAACAGTGCATAAGTTTCATCAAAATCTATTCCCTCACACTGTGCATAACCTTTTGCTACGAGTCTGGCTTTATTCCTAACAACAGCTCCGTCTTCATCACTCTTGTTTTTATACACCCATTTGGTGCCAATAACTTTCTTGTGATCGAGTGCATGCATTAGTTCCCAAACTTTGTTTCTTTCCATCTGCTACAATTCCTCTTGCATGGCATTAATCCATGAATAATCTTCCAAGGCTTGTTACGTGGTCTTGGGTTCAATTTGTGACATGAAACATGAGAACATCGCCATTCTGTGGTAGAGTTGGTGTCTTGTCTTGACTCCATCGATCAACTTTAGATGATTTCTTGAATTGGATGATCCTTGAGCCATTTGGGGATCTCGTCCTCTTCCGGGTTTGTTCCCCTGTTGGATTGCTCTGGTGGTTATCGCATCTGTGGATTACAGTGCTGCAATGGATCGGCTACGCCTTGTCATCTGCGGCTTGGTTACGAGGCTGAGATGAGTCTTTGTCGACTCATTTGGGTCTTCTTCCAAAGAATCGGATCGAGATAGGTTTGGTGACCTGTCGATCTGCATTGGGTCTTAAATCATTGCGGTTGGGTCATCAGGCTGATCTGCAGTGAGTCCACCATTCCAAAGTGTCATGTATAATGACTTCTTCAAGGGTTCTTGATTTGAGCTTGTTCTCAATTTGCTCAAGTTGTTTCTGTACTCAACGGTAGATTCATCAAAAACAACATGGGGTGTTTCCTCCACAACTAAGGTTCTTTTGTTAAAAACTCTATATGCCTTGCTTCTTTGGGAATATCCCATAAATAGACCATCATCGTTTTAGCATCAAAGGCATTTAGTTGTGTTTTACCGTTGTTGTGGATGAAACACTTACAACCAAAAACATGAAAGTAAGCAACAATAGGAGTTCTATTATTCCAAACCTCATAGGGAGTTTTGCCATGTCTCCCTACTATCATACTCTGATGCAGGTGTGGCGGTGTGTTAACCGCTTCACCCGAGAACCTCTTGGGTAGGTCCGCTTCGCAATCATGGACCTTCTTTGCTTCCTTCGAGTTACATTCCTTCTTTCGGCAACACCATTCTGTGGGCGTCACAGTGCAGAGATCTCATCTTTGGATCCCATTCGATCACGAAATCGATTATCGCCTTGTTGAGAAACTCTCCTCCTCTATCCGATCGATCTTGATTATGGAGAGGGATTTCTCATTCGGATCCTTCTCAAGACTCGGGTAACTTGGTCGAGTTTCACTTTTCTTGAATAGAAAAATGATCCAGTGTACCTTGAATAATCATCTACAATCACAAGAGCATGCTTTACGCCGCTCAAAGTCCTTGGCTTGATAGGACCAAATAGATCCATGTGGAGTAGATCTAAGATCCTTGTTGTGAGCGTTGTAGGTGAATCGGCTTGAGCGATGCCTTGGTACGCTTTCCCTTGACATGCATCACGAGTGCTTCCTTCTTGAATGCTTCATTTGGAAGTCCTCGACCCGGCTTCCGAGAGCTAATCTTGTTGATGGCTTTGAAGTTCAGGTGACATAGTCTTTTGTGCCACAACCATCCATTCTCAGCTACAGTCTTGGATAGAAAACAGGAGTTAGGTGTTCCTGTGTTCCAATCAATCATGTATACATATCTTCTTCGGAAACCTTGTAGCTTTATTTCTCCAGATAAGATGTCTATCACCATACACTGCAAGATGGTGAAGACTACTAGATTCTTCTCGTCGCAGAACTGGCTTATGCTCAGGAGGTTGTACTTGAGCCCTTTGACATAATGGACTTTGGATATGACAATGTTTCCTCGGTGCAGCTCTCCAAAGCCTTTTGTCTGTCCTCTAGAGCTATCTCCAAAGGTTACATCGGGACCTCTTTCTTTGATGTATTTGGTCAGCATCTTCTTGTTCCCGGTCATATGTCTTGAGCATCCAGAGTCTACAAACCATTCTTCTCCTCCAAAATTTGAGCTTGAGGAGATGTGGTTGTAGTCCTTCCATCTTTTCTGCAATTAAACAAGCAGAGATTTAGGTACCCAAATTTGTGTGGGTCCTTTGGGGTTAGTTGGTTTCTGGAGAATTGATTTCTCCTTGGATTATAGGAATTGTTATTATTATTATAACCCTTATACGGTGCAGTGGTCGAGGTCTAAATCTCTGGTTGGATTGTATAGGATATTCCTCAAAATAGTGTGGGCCATTTCTAAATCTAGGCCGAGACCATTTATTAAATCTTTGTGGTCTCCACACTTGTTCATTTTGGTAATTAGGAAAACCTTGAGGTTTCCATGCCCCTCCCATTATGAAATCTATTTTTGGGAGTTGTTGGTAATAGTGGGCATGTTGTGCAGGCTTTGCTTTTGCTTGGGCCCTTTGCCTAGTCGCTGTCTAGGTGGTATGCAGTGTAACTTTATTGCGGCTAGACGTTTGACTTTGTTGCACTGTTTTTAATCGGTTTATACGAGGCTCGTGATCGAGACCATTATTTCTCCCTTGATAAACTTGGTTTCAGAACTAGAGGAGTGTGAGAATCATATCAAGGCTGATTTGGTATATAATGACCTTTTATAGGTACACAATTCACCCCGAGTTGAAGACGCCTTCGGGAGGTTATTTCCTGCGCTTTGAGTTTTATTTATACGTGCCATCTTAGTAAACTCGGCTTTGGCATGAGCAAGTGCGGTGATTTTCTTTAAGTAAAATATTTAGCCGGTCTATCTCAAATTGTATTGGCATTTGCACAGTTTTAAAGTCATTGTAGTTGTCTCAACCTTATTTAAATCTAGGTGAGTTTTTGAAATCATTTTTCATTTGCCTATTCTCATCTTGCAGTGAGTCTTCTCTTGATCTGACTTGGTGTGCAGATTTAAGTGTTTCAAAATCTTTGAATAACTGATTTACCGATTCATGTAAATCCATATCTTGTGACATGGCTGAGCTATTATTTGAACCGGTAGGTTTAGAAGTTACCTCTTCATCAGCTAAGTTTGCCATCAGGCAATCATACTCCTCGTCGTCATCAGAAAAGAAACCGCCGCTTGATTCGACATGCTCCTGGTCTTCTCCGATGAGAGCTTTTCTTCTGTCTTCCTTTCTGGCCACCTCCTTCTTGGTTTCATCCTTCTTGAGCTCGGGACAATCCATTTGGATGTGTCCTATTTTGTGACAGTTGTAGCATTCAACTTTCCAGCTTCCGGCCTTCTGGTTCCTTCTTGGATTCTCCTTGTAGTTTTTCTTATACTTGGAGTAGTTCTTTCTGAAGTTGCTGAACCTTTGCATTATGAAAGCCATTTCTTCCTCAAAATCTAGTGGATTTGGAGGTTTCACATCAGACAAGCTCTTAGCAGGGGACTCGGCTGCAAATGCGATTCCCTTCTCTGCAGGCTCAGTTGAGGATGAGCTTGTAAGCTCGAACTCATAAGCCTTTAGATCGGAAGAACGACTCTGAATTTTTATCTTATTCAGGTCTTTGGACTCTCTCATAGCTACAGCCTTCATGCTCAATTCGGGATTGAGCGATCTGAGGACCTTGAGTGCCATTTCCCTGTTGCCATAAGTTTTGCCCAGGGAGTTGATTTCATTGATAATTTCAGTGAACCTTGTGTCCACTTGGTCTATTGATTCACCATTCTTCATTTTAAAGTTGTCAAACTTTTGGATAGCTATTGACAACTTGTTCTCCTTGATCAGCTCTGTTCCTTCACACATTAGAGCTAATGTGTCCCAAATTTCTTTGGCATTCTTACAATTTTTGATCTTGACCATTGTGGATTTGTCAAGAGTTTGGTATAGAACATCTCTGGCCCTGTTGTCAAGATTGGCCAGCTTTCTCTCTTCGGGAGTCAGCTCCGTTCTCTTCTTGGGAATCTTTTCGGGCCTCCCAGCTGCGATCTCCTCGGCTGTGTTGTCCTTCTCAAAAATGAATGGACCGTCTTCAATGATGCACCACATGTCGTCATGGATTGAAGATAAATGTGCCTGCATTCTTATCTTCCAGAGATCATACTCGTCAACTGAAAAGACAGGTAGTCTAGAGTGCATGTGTTCCATTATACAGTGAGAGATAAGATATATATCTAGTATAGATCTGGTTCGTGAGAAAAAATGAACCAACCTCTCTGATACCACTTGTAGGTCACAAGTCGTCCAGGAACAAGTCTAGAGGGGGGGGGGGGGTGAATAGACTTGTTGAAACTCTTGAACTCTTTTTCCGAAGAGTGAGTGTCTTCAGCTGATAGTCAAACAAATGACTTGGAGTCGTTTGTTCTTGGATAAGTGCGGAAGTCAGCTGATGACGAATATAAATTAATCTTAATGAAACACTTAACAATGTATGCAGCAGTTAGAGTATGATGCAGTAAAACAGTAAATAACACAGGCAGTTATAGTGGTCTCAGAGGTGGGGTAATCCTCTACTAATCCACTTTTCTCCAAACCAGTTGGAGATGAATTCACTATAATTTTCAACCAGTGATAAATATTACAGTGATTCACTACACACTACAACAGCTTCCAACCAGTGGAATTCCGTGCCGTTGTACACACACTTGACTGCCTTGCATCTCTTGATCCTCGATCCTCGGATGCCTTTACAGTCTCTTACTTCAACCAGTGAAGTACCCCGTACTCAAGATTTATAGACAAGAGTGTTTGTCTTCTCCAACTTAAGAGCTTCCTTGAATATGAACTTTTTGGATCTGCTCTTTTCACGATGCTATTTGATTGCTTGAGATTGCTTTGTTTGCTTTGATCGCTAGAGTATATGTTCGCACCGGTAGTTTTCTCAGTTTCAAATCTTCAGATATATATAGGTCAGATCTTCTGAGCTTCTTCCTTGTAGCCGTTTGCAAATCTGAACAAATCCGTACGTTGGAGGGAGACTTCTTTGTTTAATCTTTCTGAACGTTGCAAGGCTGGATTCCCATTATTTAATTTTATCTTCCGACCGTTGTGAGGACTTCTGCATGTGAGCGCCGAATATTTTGAATATAAAAGGATTAAAGTCTTCACGGTGGGTCAGGATGATTTAAATAAATCATATCTCTTGCGAGAATCACTCCAATTTGTCTCTTCACGTTGCATGTGAGCTTTCCGTAATATTTGACTTTTCAAAGCATGCTGACGTGGACTTGGAGTACTAGGCTGTAGTTGAGTAGGCTGATGTGCAACTTACATCTCTGCAGGTAGGTCCTCTCGGCTGATCACTGTTTGTGACTTGTCTGATCAGGTGACTTCCCTGAGATACCTCGGCTGCAGTCTGGTCAAACTTCTCTGATAAAATTTGTTGACCAGGGCTACTCGACCGAGTCATTTGTACTTCTCTGATGGACTAGGCTGTACTTTAGTACTTAGCCGATTTTCAGCCTAACTAACTTTGGCCTATAGAAGACACTCATTTGGTTCTTCTTTACATTTTGCCAATTTTATCATATTTTGGCCTACGGAAGATACTCATTTGGTTCTTCCTTACATTTTGCCAAGTAATAAACATTTGATTTTAAATTAATGACATCATCAAAATCTAACAAGTATTCCTAACACCAATTTTATTGTCCTCCATTGGATTATGCTTGGACCTTATCGGTCAAAGTTCATGGTTCCGCGTGTGTATAGCCTTTTAGGTCCCACGACGGGGCTCACGGCGCTGTAATATACCCTGAATAACTTGGGGGTGTTACAGCGAAAAGGTTGATCTTGAGCCTATAGAAAAAGATACGGAGAGAGGACATAGGCACGTTTGGCCGAATCTCTATAAATCTTGTGTCATTTACTTTCCGCAAGTTAAATACGCTTCCGCAATGCAAAAGAGTTTGATAACTCTATTATACTACGCGTAAATTTCAAACGGCGAAGGTGTCAATTTCTCAAAAATTGGTATTAGAGCGGTTATCCATATAAATTGGCTTAACATCCAAGGAAGATACAATGACATTTCAATTTGCACCGGTCGAAGGTCTTGCTCTAAATCGACCTCCATTTTTCGACGGATCCAATTACATGACTTGGAAGAAAAAGATGTCGATCTTCATTCGTGCCTATGATATAGAAATCTGGAAGATCACCTTCCTTGGTCCGAAAGTTCCAACCAAATCCGATGGGTCACTTAAGAGCTTCGAAGAGTACAATGACGAGGATTGTAAGAACAATAACCTCAATCGTAAGGTCACTCAACTTTTATATTGTGCCTTAAATCCAGAGGAGGTCAACCGTATTTCTTCATGTGAAGGTGCAAAAGAAATATAGAAAATTCTTAAAATCACGCACGATGGAACAACTCAAGTCAAGGAGACACAGATTAATATACTTCTCCATGAATACGAGTTATTCATGATGAAGGGTGACGAGTCCATCAACAACATGTTCGATCGATTTTCGGTCATCACAAACGGACTTGCTTCGTTCGGGAAACCACTATAGAGTATTGAAAAATTCAAGAAAATCTTACAATCACTACCTAGAGAATGGGACGGTACCGTGACGGCGATCATGGAATCTAAAGATCTCAACACGCTCGACTTTAGCGCCCTTGTAGGTTCGCTAATTAATTATGAGATTGTTCTTAAATCTCAAAATGCCAAACCGAAACCGAAGGAAAAATCCATAGCTTTGAAAGCAAAGATGTCTCGAAAAGAAGAAATCCCGGTAGATCAAGACGATGAAGAATCGGCATCAAAACTTATTGAACCGGAGAAAGAAGGACATCAAATCCGGCGAATCTAAGAAATTCGACAACAATTGTTGAAACTGTGGTAAACCAAGCCACTTTGCTAAAACTTGCTGAGGCTCAAATCCTAAGAAAGAAGTTCTTATAGCCACGTGGAGTGACGAATAGGATGACGATGAATATGTTCAAAATAACATCACACTCATGGCAAGAAGTTCATTCGACGATAGCAACATCGAAAACCAAGTTAGTACCTCGTCTCAAGACAAACTTTTTGAGGCATTCGAACTTTTACATACCGATTTTAAAAATGCTTTAATTAAAATTAAATCCCTCCAATCGAAAAATAAACTATTGGAAATCAAAATTTCCAAATTAAATGAAAAAGGGAAATTCATTGAAACCGATCATTCTCAATGTATTAAAAATGAAAATATATTAAAGGATGATCTTTTGAAAGTTCAAAACGAGCTTAAGGTTTTAACAAACAAATTTTCTTGCGGAAATGACAAGTTTGAACAGATGCTTTCCGTTCAAAAATACTCTTTAAATAAATAGGGGTTAGGATTCAAACAGAATCCTTAAATTTTAGAATACCCCGATGTGAGAAATGTTTAAAACTTGGGCATCATATTTCGAATTTCAAAAGCTCACGACGGATGATAAAAATTAAAAAAGTTTAGATTTCTAAAGGAACCACTATTCCAAATATCGTCTATGTTTCAAAAGAAAAACCAACTCTCGATGGATCCCCAAAAATAAAAATTAATATAGTTCCATTAATTTGTATTTTGATAATTTATATTTTTAACAATTGATATTTAACTTAAAGGGAGCTACTATTTTTAAAATAGGAAATTATTTTTTAGGGGGAGTTTTTACCCGTTAATTGTCATATTTAATTTTTATTATCGATATTATTGATATTATGCACTTTTTGATTATGACAAAAAATGGGAGAAGATGTTGAGAAAAATTATGGGAGAATATGAGAATACGAGTCATGGAAGAATGACGAGAAAAATAAAAAATATCCCGATCAAGAAAAGGGGAGAAAATAGAAAAAAAAAAGAAAGAGGAGAAAATAAAAGAAGAAATTCAAAAAAGAAAAAATGAGAAGGAGTTGAAATGGAGAAAAGAAAAGATGGGAAGAAACTACGAAACGGACAAAGCTGAAAATTGGATCTGTATTTTTTATATTTTGCAGGTATAAAATCCCATCGAAGGTTGTTGTTTTGTCATCATAAAAAAGGGGGATATTGTTGGAATATCCTGTTCCATATAATTATAAAAAGGTTTTGATGATGTGTTGTCGAACAAACCAAAACAACAAAAGGAATCAATAAGACGAATCACAACAACGAAGAAGTCGAAGACATTTGAAACAAACCTGAAAAGTCACCTGATGACTTAGCGCATGCTACAGAGAAAGATTAACGCACGGTAAGAAGGTCATCTGGAGACTTACCTGAAGAATCACCTGATGGACAACGTATGCAACACAATAAGAACAACGCACGCTAAATGACTAAGTTAGCGCACGCTACAGATGAAGGCTAACGCACGCTAACGAAGGAATATATCCATTGTGAAAAATTTCAACACGGAGATCAAACGATCATTTGTGACGTATGCAGTGACGAACAGATAGAGCACGCTATTAATAATACTTAGCGCACGCTAAATTTGAATTATGAACATTGGAAAGAAGACTTTTAGCATTCAGACCATTATAAACGAAGACCAGATAGCACATGCTAAAAGTGAAAGTTAACGCATGCTAACAAAAGAGGCAGAAGCTACTGGACTGAAGATAAGAGCAGTTAACGTACGTAACCATGCATATTAACGTACGTAAGAGGTATTAGCGCACGCTAAAGAAGAGTAATAGCGCACGCTAATGAAGACATGCAGTAACGGCTAGTTAAGCCTTTGAGCCTATAAATACCAAGTTATTTGGTATCGTTCAAAACAACAACTCTGAGATAATCATATTTATGTTTGATATCATTGTATACACTATCGTTGTTGTATTTTATGCTTAATTGATAAGTGTTTGAGTGTTCATATATGAAAACCATACACGAGAGGAAAGATAGCGATTGTTGATTGATTCGGTGTTATTAGGATCACTGATTCAGCATTATTAGAATCATATCTAAATTCAAGAGAGGTTTGTCAAGTACCAATAGAAATCTAGATAGGTTGCTTCCTTGTCCAATAGAAAATGAAAACGGTTTATCTTGGACCGACATAAAGACAAGAGTGTACGGTTTATCTGGGACCGATAGAAGATGAGATTGTAATGGTTTACCTTAGACCGATAGAAGACGAGTCGAAAAGGTTAATCTTGAGCCTATAGAAAAAGATACGGAGAGAGGACATAGGCACATTTGGCCGAACCTCTATAAATCTTGTGTCATTGACTTTCCACAAGTTAAATACGCTTCTGCAACATAAAAGAATTTGATAACTCTATTATAATTTGCGTAAATTTCAACGACGAAGGTGCCAATTCTCAACAAAGGGTACTGTGTCCTTTTCTTCTTACAATGACGATATGAATTGAGAGTCTGTATGTACAATAAATAAGTATGGAATTGTTTAGTGGGTCCTACACTGTACCCTCTCAATTGATGACTAACTATGTTTGAAACAATTGTAAGGGTTAATCAAGTTGTAGCATTCCCAATTCTTGATGGAGCATACAGAACCTTATTACACTGAAGTCTTGGTGAAGATGTCCGAAATTTGAATGTATATATGGACTTTCTCTATACGAACATGCTTGTTCTCGACATGATCCCTAACAAAGTGATGCTTCATATCAATATGTTTAGTCCGTGAGTGCAGTACATGATTCTGCATGATTACAATTTCACTCATATTATAACACATGATGAGAGTCTTTATAGCCTCGATTCTATAGTCATGTAGCTATTGTTGCATCCATAAAGTTTGCATACAACATCTTTCAACACCGTAATACTCTGACTCAACTATGAAAGGCTAGTTAGCCAATTTCTTCTAATTGAACCAGAACACAAGTGTTTGTCTAAGAAAGTAAAGTGTCAGCCTGTACTCTTCCTATCAAGCTTGCAGTATTCGAGATTCAAATCATTGTAGCCTACCAAGTTGAATCTTCCATCCTTAGAATAACATAATCCTACATTTATAATACATTTGATTTACTTATGTATTCTCTTGGTTATAAGTGAAGGGTGATTCTCGAGATGCTACTTGATCAAACGAACACACTCTTACAGCAAATTGGATATTAAGCCTGCTGGCTGTTACGTACAGAAGGGAGCCTACTAGATTCATGTAGAGTGGTGGGTCTACTGGATTTCCAACATCATCTGAGCTTATCTGTGTGGAAGTGCTCACTGGAGTTGGTGAGGTCTTGGGGGAATTTCTCATGAACCTGATTAGAAACTCCTTCTTGTACTTCTCTTGATTGGTGAAGATGCCTTTAGGTAACTGCTTCACATGCGAGCTTAACTGATATGAGAGAACTTCATGCACAAATCCTGGTTAATTGGACCAAAAATAATATCATTAACATAGATTTGTACCATTAATGTGACGTCGCGTTCCTATATCTGGAGGAATATCTTGTCCAAAGCACTATTCTCAAATATACTATTCATTAGATATTGTGAAAGGGTCTCATACCATGCTCGTTTGAGTTCGTAAAGGGCTTTCCTTAGCCTGTATACTTTATCACCATTCTCTGAGTTCATAAACCATGGTGGCTACTCGACATACATTTTTTCTGCTAGATCTCCATTTAGAAATGCACTCTTAACATCCATTTGTATACAACGAAATTCTTGTGAGTTGCAAATGTAAGGAACATCCTTATGACTTCTAGTCTATCTACAGGAGTGACTATCTCATTATAATTGACCCCCTTCTAGCTGTTTGTATCCTTTCGAGACTAGTCTAAACTTCTTCGATATTACCAATCCATTTTCATCCTTTTTATTTCTAAACACACATTGTCCCTATGGCGGCTTGACGGGTCGGTCTAGGTACTAAATACCAAATATTGTTTTTTTGAAACCAATGATTTCTTCATCTATTGAGGTAATCCAGTGAGAGTTTGAAAGAGCTCAGTCCATTGATATTGGTTCCAAATGTGCTATGAATACAGCTATGATACATATAGCTTGTTTTCATAATTCGATTTTAGTCTTCCATACAGGGAACTATGTTGTATCAATTTCTCATTATGGTTTCTCTTGAGCGCACAATACATTTACTTGTGCACTGTTTTGCTCTCTTCTTTTGGTGGAACTCCTGCATCGACATTGCCAATTGCCAATTCTTGTGGGTGATCTTTTAGCAATCTCATGTCGGGTTCCATCTCCATACTTCGTGTTGTGTCCTCTTGGGATGTAGGTTCTGTATTGGGTTATACAACTACTTCTTTAATTCTTACTGCGGGATTGTTTTCTAATGAGGTGGTGATAGGTTCCCCATGGGTTTATGGGGTTTCTTCTAGGTTTAGGGTTTTGATATATTGAGTTGCTCCATGAATTCCCATAGGATCACATATGTAACACCCCCGGTGCGAACCGAAAATATTACAGCACCGTATCCCCTTCTTGTAAGGATGTACTAGGCTATACACCTTATATTACAACCACATAAATGACCAACAAGGTCCAAAAATAAAACAACAGACCGAGAAGGTCACTCGAAAATACAAAAGACCATTATGGTCAACAACCCCATAACAAGGCTAAGTTTTAATGCGTAAGAAAAACAATAATTTAATTGCACAACATAACTCGCGCCCATGCAAGGGTGACTAATCAACAAAGATAGCATTCGATTACAATAGAGACAAAAGATAGAGACTTTGATTCCCGCGTGACTAGCACATTGCCCTTCATCCTATGTTTAGCCGATCCATGACCGCTCACGAGCTGCAAAACCTGAATGCATAAGAGGCACTAGCCCCCCGAATACTTGGGGGTTAGAAACTGAAATTTTTCATGTGCAAGTACATAATATACATTATACACGAAAAATATCCACACAAAATCAGAGCAGTCACAAAGTCAACAAAAGTCACACAATCACACAATCATCACCAAAGAACATTCGCATACGCAAGGATATAATTCATTCATAAAGTCACTCCTTCCCCAAGGAAAAACAAAAATGAAGAAAATTCTAATCAAGCCTCATTGAGTCAAAAGAGTTGATTCAGAACGTTTGGAAACACATTCGAAAAAACACTTTGATAAAATAGTTTAAAAAAGTCATTACTAGCTCGGGCTGATTTGAAGGATTCAAGAAGATTCAAAATCGGACAGAAAACTTTAGAAGGTAATTTCAAAATCTTTCGGGTTCCATGACACAATACACAGAAAAACTTTAAAATGTAGTTTCAAAATATCTCGGGGTCCTTGACCCAACACACGGAAACACTTTAGAAAGTAGTTTCAAAATATCTCGGGGTCCTTGACCTAATACAAGCTCTCTCAGCGAAATTCCTACTTAAGACCATCAATGACTAATTAACCACTAGAGATCTCGTCATAAATCCTTTGTCGTTTAATCCTTGATTTTCGTACTGATACCAATATTTTTAGAAAGTTTTGAAAATGATTAAGATGCACAAATTCATTCAGTATCAGGGTCTTAGCTATCACACAAGTATCCTCCGCTCTGAAGCCTGCCAGGAGCCTCCCCTGAAACATTTGTGCATCGGCATTCACTACACTGTGGTGGCCGCCCCCTTGCACATGTCACCGCATTAGCATCACTCCCGCAAGATCCGCCTCTTGCAACACGCATTAGGCAACACCATCATTTCACCGTCCACAAGAGCCACTCCTTGCAGCATACACATACCCTAGGACACATCCATGCCCTCCGCGGTTTCAGATACAATGTATCACATAAAAAATATTCGTGTTGTCCAACCACACAAGGTTCAATCAATCAAAGATACAAATGTTGGTCACATAAATCCAAGTCGACACAGTCTTCAAATTTCACGACAAATATTCATAGCCACATAAAAACATACAAATGTAGTACTCAACAAAGCAGGTCTTGGCCACAGAGTATACAGTAAACGGCTTAGAAGGTAAAATACAATAAGCTGTATGATTTTCGAAGTTAATTACGTAGCGGGAGTCTGACAGAGACTTGCTATAAATATAGAAACTAGGTGTTCTCCTGCTTGCTTGATGCGTACAAGGTTTTCACAATGTATACTTATAATTCACAGTTCAAATGAAAACATTAAAGACCGAAAGTAAATAACACACAAAATTAAGTGGTTCGAGGTAAACCCTCTACGTCCACTAGTCCTCCACAGAGGAATAAAGAGTTTATCAAAATCACTACATACACAACTACGTGACTTTAACTAAACCTGTCTCTGTATCTTTAACACATATTGATACAGGAACTGTAGCTTTGGGCCGTTCACACAGACTGGCTTTAGCTCTTTCAACTATCTTCTTCTCACACAAATCGAAGATTCATCTTCAATGATATTCTTCCCACATATTTCGAAATACCCAAGGATCCTTAGTCCACACAGGGCTAATGATTATCTCAACGGTAAAAGGTAGAACGATTCCAAAATAACAACTATATCTTTTTTGAGCATTCATTGTATGTTGTGCTGTTTGCGTTGAGGACTTAGTATATTTCTTCGCTTGAATACTGCTGTATGCTCACAAAATAGATTGCTCTTTAGTAGCTAGATTGTCCGAGTAATCTGTCAGATGTGTGCGCAAGAATGAATTATCTTGGTGAGCAATGTCCTCTTGCTTGGGGCTATTTATAACTTTAGAAATATATCTATTAAAAATATAGCCATTGCTGGTTGGTGAGATGTTAACATCTCTGATTGGTGGCTGCAGAATATTTGAATTAAAGCAAATCACATTTAATTCTTGAGACATTCTTTTTTAGTTTGCATTAAATGCTCTTTAGCACGTTCAGACTTGTCACTCTCCGGATGCATTAATTGATGTCCTACCAGTAATAAATGTTGCTTTAACCTTGAATACTCTATGAACAAACAATGTTTATCTCACAATGGTTTAAAAAGTTTTCCATTCAGTCATGTTGGATTGTGTTTTACTTTTCCTAATTAAAACACCTACAATCTGACTGCTGTATCCAACTTATTATCTCTTCTGCTGTATGATGCAAGAACTGTAGAATTGACTCTATAGAAGATCTCTTGCTATATGTATGGGCTATACGGAGATTCCTAACAGCTTCCATACTTAGCGATATTCTGACTTTTTAAGACTTCTTTATTGTATGTTGGCGATTATCAAAACAGGGATATTTATGCAATATCCGCGATTTTCAATTTTCGGTAAATTTCTTTTTTTGGTAGGAGTCTATTTTAACGGCTCATTGTAAATGTTTCGTCATTCTGGGAATATTTAATTCTGTACTTTTTGACGTACGAGTTTGTTTCAGTGTCGTTTGGTTGAGTTCCATGTTCTTAGGTGACTTTTCCGCATTTGAGTTTGATTCTTGCGAATCTCATTCGAAACTATTGTTTCATGTTTCCCGTAAGTTCATTTAACGTTGTTATACGTGTTGTGAGCTTCGGATTGATTATTCGTTGTCGTATTGTGACTATTCAGACATTTGGGACCCTTTTATAATTTCCCAAAGTTGTGGGTATCCGTCGTCGTACCTATTTCCGAGAGCACTGTTGTTGTCTTCTTAGTCGTTAGCGCACGCTACACTTATTGGTTAGCACGCGCTATGGTGCGGTTGTTAGCGCACGCTGCAGGTGTGGTAGCACACGCTAACCGGTGGTGCAGAAACAGTCCAGAGGCTACTAGACTAGGTTCAGACATTAATCAGCGCACGCTATTTAGTATCATAGCGCGCGCTAGAGTGCATTAGTAGCACACACTATGGTGAGGATAGAGCACGCTACTTGGTAGTTCAGGGCAGTCCAGGGGCAACTGGACTGGGTCTTAAGGTCCCGTTAGCGCACACTAACACTTGTGGTTAGCGCACGCTAACAGTGTGCCTCGATAGCGCATGCTAATATTAAAGATTAGCGCATGCTAAGCTGTCTAGTGTATATAAACTGGACAGCAGTCGTGATACATTATTTCCACCTCATTTCTCCTCCTTTCCACGGGGTTGAGCCAAGGGCGACTAGGGATCACGATCTTGGCCGATTTTGCTCATTGCAAAGGTGCTTTGGAGCATTCTAGGTGATTATAACATCATATAATCCATTGTTCTTCGCCGGATCAAGGTAGTTTTCTTGAATCCCTAGAGTTGACTTTTTAGGAGTTTTGTTCTTGATTTCGCTTTCTATCCGATTTTGATGAACCGATTGTTGTTAAATGATGTTGTTAAACATGTTTTATGGATTGTATATCCATATCTTTGGTTCGTTTCAAACCGAAGGGTGATTTCGGTGTTATTGAGGTGTAGTGAACATTTGATATTTGATCAAATGTTCGAATGAGTTTTCCTTCGACAGTTTGTTGTAATCTCTGTTGTTTTTGGTCTTGATCCTCGTCGTAATCATGTTTTGTTGTTCCTTGCGGAGGATAATATGTGCTCGAGTTCCATGTTGAATCCCGTTTGGTGATTGATATTTCGTGTGGTGTTATTCTCGTAGTATTCGCGTTGCTATCGTGTTCTTGATAGTGTTCGGGAGTTAGGGGCTGTTCAACCGCATCCCATCCGTCATCTCATTGCGATCGTGGTTTTGAGGTTAGTATCTTGTCCATACTTTTCTTGTTTTATGGATATGATGATCGGTGATCCTCTAAATGTGTTAGTTTTGTTGTGTTGACATGAACTTTCAAAGATTTGGTTTAGCCGCGTTAAAGGCCCCCCTTTTAAACCCGTATGTATTTTGCGAATGATGTGTTTCATAAATGACTATGTGAACCTTATGAATACGCTTGGTATTATTGTTGCGCTTGATAATGCGTG
Source organism: Orobanche coerulescens (assembly GCA_033398695.1). NCBI lineage: Eukaryota > Viridiplantae > Streptophyta > Magnoliopsida > Lamiales > Orobanchaceae > Orobanche > Orobanche coerulescens. The sequence goes on along the minus strand of CM065818.1, from coordinate 77,149,864 downwards.
TGTACATATATTACCTGTTTTCGGTGCATTGTGGTTTGACGTTGGGTTTTTGCTAAGTGTGTGATGCCTCCGGGTGAATTGTTTGGATGTCTTTGTTGTATTGTGCTATGTGTGTGAATGTGTGGTTATGGTTGGGGTCTACGGTGACACGTGGCTAGCGATCATGTGCTCAGGATGCAAAAAGAGATTGATCCAACCATGAGAGCCTCAGGATACCTACGGTGACCCATGACATGTGATCACGTGGTCAGGAGACAACAAGTGATTGATCCAACCGTGAGATGACATGGCAAGTGGTCACGTTGGTATGAGTGTGAGATGACGTGGCATGAGTTCACGGTGTGATATGTGATTTGTGAATGTGTTTTGCTCACCTCAGGAAGGCCCGACGAGGCCTCGAGGGAATCCAATGGTATATCCCTGGATTCACGATTTGGTTTGTATTTGTGTGACCAAGATTTGCATATCTTGGGTGATTATGTTGTGTTGATTTTATGTCCGTCGAGGACACGTGACGTGGGTTTTGACCCTGTGAATTGTTGTTGGTTTTATTTGTGAAAACAAAACCTTTGGGCTGTGACCCCTGTTGATTTTGGAAATAGAAGGATTCGATAATCCTAAATTGTTTTCTATTAAAACTCCCGATAGCATATTAAACCATTTTGTAAATTGTTTCTCTTGAATTGTGATCTTTTGGTTTTGGAATGTTTTGCCCAAACTCTTGCTTCGGGAAGTATTTTTTGTTGTGTTTGAATATTTGAGGATTCCTGGTCATTATTATTCTTGGAACTCGAATTGTATGACTCGTATTTGTACTTTGTACTTGCACTAGCAAAATAGTGGAATTTTGCTAACCCCCGAGTAATCGGGGGGTGGATGTCTGTATTTGCATTCAGGTTTTGGGGAGCATAACACATGGCCGGCATGAAGGATGATGAAAGATGATCGATACTAATCACATGAGGTCCCTTACATTGTTGTAGTGGTTCGGTTGTACTTTATTTTCCAATGCAGTGTTCTTTCCCCGTTATACGGGAGTGTGTTGTATTCGACCCCTGCATGGGCATGTATTGAGTTGTATGTATTTATTGAAAGACCAAATCGGTTTACTGAGTCATTTTAGCCTTAGGGGCATTTTTGAGATGTTCGATTTTTGCTACCAGCCTGGTAGATCCTTGAGGAAAGGTTCTACGGCGTGTAATATCCCTGAGCGGATTGGGGGTGTTACATAAATGGTATCGGAGCTTAGGTTTTGGAAACCTAGGCTGTCGGTTTAGTGGTGTCTGTTGAGTTTTTGTCTCATCGGATTTTGTCAGACTGAGTCGTTTCGCGATGCATCGTATGAGTTTGTTGGTCGTGATTAGTATCGTGGGGCGATCATCATCTTCGTGCGACCTGTGGATGTAAGTCACCCTTATTTGTGTTGTGCGTCGTGTGACACGAGCCACTTGTATGATTAGTTGTTGAATGATGAGATCTTTATGCAGATTCTTGGTTTCGTGATATGTGTTTATGTGACTCATATTTCGGTTATATGAAGGGGTTGTCTCTATTTATGTCCTTATGACTATGATATTTGACGGTTTGTTTCCGGTAAAGACAGGTGTTGTCTTGGTTTTGAACGAGTTGATGCGTGTATTATGATGTATGTAAGTGAATGTCGATACGTGTGAGTTTTGGGCATTCTGGCCTATTGGATTTTTTTTTGGAAACCTTGAGTATCTTAGAAAATTAAATTCGAGACATACTTTTAAATGGATTGTATTTTCGAGGCGCCTACTAGCGCTACTATCTGTTTCAAAATTCTTCTATTTTGAGGACCAAAATATTTTTTTGATATTCCAGTAATTTTGGAAATGCATTTGCTTAGACCCAAGGGTCGAATATTTCTGAAAGTTTTTCTCTAAAAGAAAGTGTCCTTATCAAACGCACGATGGTTTTCAAAGTCTCGACAATGATGTTTGTACAACTTTTTGAAAATGTGATACTCAAGATCAACTGGTGTTTCCAAAAATATTTTTTTTTTTCAAAAGGTGGTTTTCGTTTTTAAAACCTATCATTCCTGTTTGCGGTTCGGGAATGTATGTATGATATTCGCATTGTCATTTAGCTCCTGAGTATGATGGAATTGGTGGCATGAACGTTGAGTTGTTTGCCACGCATTTGTTGTGATTATCCCTCTGTGAGAGGTGAGATGTTGTTATTGAATGTTGTAGCTTTGTGCTGATTTTTGTGTTATCACACCCGTGCTAGCTGTTAGAACTTGAGTTTGCATGATTGTGTACATACGTGGTTGTTTCGTGAGGTTTTGTAATTGTGCACTGGTTATCGTTCGAGCCGTCGATGTCTCTGAATGATGCCGTTGTTGCTATGATATTCATGTGTGTGTTGCCTTACGATGGTAATCGTTGTATGTGTTATGTGTTATGATTTTCTGTTGTGCGGAGTGGTTACTTATTCAGTATGCCGAGGGGCTGAGGTTGTGGTTGTGGTGATCAGACGTGTGGTCGAGATCATGCTGCCGGTGATGATATCGGTACTAGTGTTGCTACTATTTTACAGCAGGTATCTACACAGATGACTCAGTTGACTCAGGCAGTTCAACATATTACAGATGTGACCCAGAACACTGGTGCAAATTAGTGGCTTCGAGAAGTGGTTCGTATGAATCCCCCTCGTTTCGCTGGTGCTGCAGATGCATTAGGCTGGATGGTTGGCTTTTCCAGTTCGAAAAGATGTTCGAGGTAGTCGATTGTCTAGAAGAGCGTAAGTTGCCAGTCGCTCAGTATCTTCTTGACAAGGATGCCGCCAGTTGGTGGGAGGCTGTTAAGCCTCGAGATCGTGTTGTCACGTGGGCAGAGTTCCAAAGATTCATGAGAGATGAGTTTTGTCCGGAACCAATCAGGAATCAGAGGATCAATGAATTCTTTTCGGTGAAACCGCAAGATGTACCGCTGTCTCAAGCTATAATTGATTTTAGCAAATAGCTCAACTATGTGCAGGATCAAGTAAGGATGGAGGAGGATAAGATCTGTCATTTTAGTAGGCGGATGAAGTCGGAGATTCGTCAGTACATGGCAGGTCTCACTTGTACTTCCTTGAGAGATTATCAGAATAGGGTGTTAGCCTATGATCTATCCAGATTATCGATCGAGAATATGTCTGACTCGAAGAAACAGAAAACCGTTGGGAACTTTTCAGGAAATTAGGGGAGTGGGCTCCCTGAGGCTGGGACTTCGTTTCGTCATCCCAAGATGGTTTGTTGGGAAAACAAAGACCCTGTATCAAAACAGCCGGGATACCCGATCCCTGTATCGAATGATATTTGATAAAGAGGTTTTGACATATATGCCAATCTGAATACAGTAAAGGAAACTGTATCGAAGCTTTGAGGCTTTATCCTGTATCGAAGACCTGCCTCGAATCAGCATATAGTGAAGCTCTTCAGTACAGCAAGAAGTCTTGTAATAAGACCAAGTATGGAAACTGTCTCGAAACTCATAATACAGTTATCTTCCATACAGCTCACAACAGGACAAAGAAGGAACAGAAGTCAAGTCCCGTTGAATAAAGAAGTATTTAAATACTCAAGGATAAGGTATTTAAATACTGCCAGTCTTCAGATCTTTAGAATCCCGCGAAATCCGGATCGTGTCATAATCCCGTTGGAACGAAATCTCATTCAAACGGATACATCTCAACGGATACTTTCTTCAGAGAATATATATATCTTATGAAGACATTGAAGATCAGTGACCAAGCAACCTAACACTCAAGCTATCAAAAGTTATCATCAGAGCAAACATATCTCCAAAGCTTACTGCAATTAAGAACGAAAGAGATATACAGTGCTCATCATCCTGAATAACACTTCATCAGCTGAAAGCTCTTAAAGTCAAAGTTGTTGTTCACCATCTGTTTTATACGTTGAACAAACTCAAGATTAGCCCTGTGTGGACTGAACAATCTGTGCTTCTCCGGAACTGTGTGTGAAGGAATTGCATTGAAGAAGACGAAGCTTCAGAACTGTGTGTGAAGAAGCAAGTCAAAGCATTAGCTCAGAACCAATCTGTGTGAACGGTTTAAGCTAAGATCTTTATATCAATCTGTGTGAACGATATATTGATTGTGTGTGTTGTTATAATTACGTAGTTGTGTACGCAGTAATTATAATAAACTTTTTACTCCTGTGTGGAGGACCAGTGGACGTAGAGGGGTTTACCTCGAACCACTTTAATTACTGTGTTATTTACCTTCAACTTTTACTGTTTTAAATTACCGTGATATATTAAGTATACACTATACACTTAGTTGCTGTATCCACAACAACCTACTGTATCCAAGACTTCCGCTACGCACTCAGATTTAGAATCCGTACAGTTTGTTGTTCAAACTATTTTCCAAACTGTATCCAGTATACTTAGTGGCCAACAAGTGGTATCGGAGCGGTTGATTCTAAAAGGAATCAGTCGTATTTCTTTTTAACCGAATCAGATTCAAATCACTTATTTTCAAAATAGTCTCTTTCATTCCTATATTATCAGTATGGATACTTCTATGATTAACAAAGTCCCTATGTTCTCTATTAACGAATTTGACGACTGGAGAATTAGAATGGAAGCTCATCTTGCAGGAATGCACGAAGAGATTATTTTTGTTATACAGGATGGTCCTATCAAGATCATGAAGGTAAATCCAGCCGCAAGGATTGAGGGCCAAGCCCATGCTGAAATGCTCGAGAAGGAACGCGAGCAATGGACAACAGATGAAAGGAAGCGAGCCAATCTCGACAACGTGGCTAAGAACGCGTTATTTGTCACTCTTGACAAAGGCACGTTCTCAAAGGTAAAAAGTCAAAACGACAAAGAAATCAGGATAAACTCAAGTTAATTTGTGAGGAACCGAGATCTCAAAAGAAAACAAGATTTCAAAACTAACTCAGCAATTTGAATCTTTTGAAATGAAACCAACGGAAACACTTGAGGAACTTGACCTCAGATTTACTGGTATTGTTGGTGAACTTGAAGCGTTGGGCAAAATTTACACCCAAAAGGAGAAGAACTTAAAAATTTTCAGATCTCTCCCAGCCCGATGGGAGATTAAGACCACAGCTATGCGTGTATCCTGTAATCTTAATGAAATATCCACTTTTGATCTCTTCTCTGACCTCAAAGCTTTTGAATATGATATTGACAGAAGAGAGAAAGCTGAAGAATCTCCTTCAAAGGTCACAGCTCTCGCCGCTGTATCGAACCGTCGACACAGCATGCCTAGCTCGTCGAAGCCCAGTCACAAGAATGCTGACAGTGACGACGACATCCTGTCTCAAGGTGAAATGGCGCTTCTAATGCATAAATTCAAAAAGTTCATCAAACAGTCTGGAAAGACTCCCTACAGGCCCAAACCTGTCCACAAGGTAAGTACCGAAACATCATCTGGTGATGCTAACCTGTGCTATAATTGCAGGAAACCAGGCCATTATGCAAACAAATGTCCTCATCCCAAAGTCCAAAGATTGCCTGAGGCCGAGCAACAAGAGAGAGATGAAAGAAGACGTGCTTGGAAAGACAAGCTCAAGGCCCTGATTGGAGAATCAGAAGCCTCCCCCACACCATCCAAATCAGCAGAATGTCTTCAGGTGGTCACTGAAAGTGATTCATCTGACGATGAGTTCGATGATAAAGCATACATGTGCTTTATGGCCAAAGATGTTCCACAAGGTGAAGACAGCGACGATGAGGTAAGTTCAACCTCAGCAATTCCATCTAATGCATCTCATACTTTCAAAAATATGATGAATGAATTTGAAAATATTCAAAAGGCCCATGAGACTCTAAAAACTGAGAATATACAGCTTCAATTAACAAATTTAGAGCTGAAAGATGAAAATGACTTGCTGAAAATAAACTATGAAAATATGTCTCTTGATTGTGAAACCAGCAAGGTCGATTTTGAGAAACTCATGGAGAGAAATCATCAACTTGCTCATGAATTAAATGAGGTTAAAACCCACAATGAGAGCAAGACAAATGATTTGGTTCTACTACAAACCAAAATAACAACTCTCGAAAAGCGAGAAACTGAACTTGAGACCATTCTGAAGTCTTTTGAAAAATCGTCCAAAAGAATGGAAGAAATTCTGAGCACTGGGCAACATGCTCATGATAAAAGTGGCTTAGGATACAGCTCATGTTCAAACAAAGGGAAAACTAGTACAGTGTTCGTCAAGAGTGTGAAACACATTCCAGAATCGGAAGATACCCCTAGTCCCATGAAGGAACCTGCTGTACCGAGAAAACCGAAGGCTGCAATTCCGCCCCCGCAAACCTATACCAGACAGCGGAATCATAAGCCATTCCAACCTGTGACGCGCACTCAACATCATGCTCCCAGAGCATATCAACAGCGTCAACAGCCGTTCAGAAGGAAGGCTGTATCCAATCACCAAAGGCCCGCACGAAGACTATCGATCTGACTCGCCGAGGTATTGGATACGAGCCCGTTATCCCTCAAGACAGCAGATGCCAGTTCAGTATCAACAACAGCATTGGGAATCCAACTGGAGTCCCAGAAGACAAGCTGTTAGGCCTAAGAAAATGGCTCCACCTCCTAGACGGCACTCGTACTGGAATAATAATAATAACCCTGAATTTTACATGCATAGTAATTATCATGATTATAACGACTACGGATATGCCCCCCGTAGATATCGCAACACTGTACCGAGTATGTCCTACAGTAAACCAATTGCTGCCAGGAAAGCTTGGGTACCTAAAGGAACTAACATACATGGACCCAAAAATCAAAGGGGACCCAAATCTACCTAATTTCTTTGTTACAGGACATTCTAGAGGAGGATACCTGGTACTTCAATAGTGGATGCTCTCGTCACATGACCAGAGATAGGAGCAAGATATCTGATTTTGTAGAAGGTCGCGGACCAAAAGTTCGCTTCGGTGATAAGTCTAAAGGAAGAACAAGAGGGAAAGGAAACCTACTTGTCGGGAAATTCAAGGTCACCGATGTTGCATATGTTGAAGGCTTACAATATAATCTACTTAGTATTAGCCAGTTCTGTGATAAACAGTTCTCGGTGAAGTTCTATATAGATCGTTGTAGAGTCAAGAACACCCAAACCAAGGAAGTTGTGCTTACAGGAAGCAGATCAGGTAATATGTACATTGCTGACTGGAAGCCTATGAGCTCCTCAATTCCATGTTTTGTTGCCAAAGGCACTGTAGATATTAGCTGGTTATGGCACAAGAGGATGTCTCACGTCAACTCCAAGACGATCAACAAGCTTTCAAGACAGGGAATGGTTAGAGTTTTGCCAAATGTGTCATTCAAGAAGGACAGCGTCTGCGGACCATGCCAGAAAGGCAAGCAAATCAAGTCAACCCTGAAAAGCAAATCCTACCTTTCAACCCAAAGAGTGTTGGAAATGCTACACATGGATCTCTACGGTCCTGTAGACCCAGTAAATTTGGGAGGTAAGAAATACTGCATGGTTGTTGTTGATGATTATTCCAGGTATGCTTGGACGATCTCTCTTAGCAAGAAGAAGAAAACAACATCAAGGCTGCCCGAGTTCCTGAGAAAGTTGCAAAATGAAAAAGCATCGAGTATCGTGTGCATTCGTTCCGACAGAGGTACTGAATTTACTAACCGCTTTATAGAGCAATACTGTTCGGAGAATGGAATACAGCACGAATACTCAGCTGCCCGTACACCTCAACAAAATGGTGTTGCCGTGCGAAAGAATAGGACGTTGAAAGAAGCAACAAGGACAATGATTGCCGCAAGCAAATTGCCACAGCGTTTCTGGGGTGAAGCAACCAATACAGCGTGCTACACTCAAAACCGCTGTATCGTCAACAAGCATCACAACAAAACAGCATATGAGGTATGGAATAACAAAACTCCTTTAGTTTCGTATTTTCACATTTTTGGATGCAGGTGTTATGTATTGAACAATGGGAAGGACCAACTTAGAACCTTTGATGAAAAATCAGATGAAGGAATATTCGTAGGATACTCCTCCGTCAGCAAAGCTTTAATCTTTAATAAAAGGAAGCCGACGATCGAGGAATCGGTTCATGTAGTGTTCGACGAACCACACCATGACCCTACAGAGTAGATGATATCACTCAGAACATTCACCATCTATCTATCTTGGATCCACCTACACCCATAGAACCTGTCGTTGATTTAGAAATCAACCCCGCAGCTGTAAGAATCGATGTGGATGAAGCCGACGCTGTACAAGCTGAAGCTGTATCCACAGAAATTTTCGATACAGTACGGGATCCTGAATTAGAACCCGACCGAAGATGGTTGAGAGATCACCCGCAAGAGATGATCATTGGAAACATTAATGCCGGTGTTTCTACTCGTAGGAGAATACAGAGTACACAAGGAAATGTACTTTGTGCACAAGAAGAATCTAATGCTGAAGTTTCACAGTTTCCTGAATGGAAATCTCAATCCGAACTTAGAAGACTCAATATGTGCACTATCGCTGTATTCTTAGCCCAGTCCGAACCTGTTTCGACCATAGACGCTCTTAAAAATTCTCATTGGATAACATATATGGAAGAAGAGCTTAACGGTTTTGAAAGAAACAATGTATGGTATCTTGTACCCAGACCGACACACCAATCGGTTATAGGAACCAAATGGGTATTTCGAAACAAAAAGGATCGAAATGTACTTATCATAAGAAACAAATCCAGACTAGTAGCACAAGGCTATTGTCAGGAAGAAGGAATCGACTATGATGAAACCTTCGCCCCTGTAGCGAGACTAGAAGCCATTAGGATATTTTTAGCCTTTGCCGCCCATAAGAGTTTTATCGTATACCAAATGGACGTCAAGAGTGCTTTCCTGAATGGAGATCTTGCAGAAGAAGTTTATGTTGAACAACCACCAGGGTTTGCCAACACAGACGGTATCGATCTAGTTTACAGGCTAAGGAAAGCGCTGTACGGACTTAAACAAGCCCTTAGAGCCTGGTACGAAACCCTGTCCCAGTATCTAACCAACAACGGATTTGAGAAAGGTGCTGTGGACAAAACCTTGTTCAAGATACATGAAGGTGATGACCTTTTAATGGTACAAATCTATGTCGATGATATTATTTTTGGTTCAACTAACCTTGCTCTATGTCAAAGGTTCTCTCATCTCATGCAAAGTAAATTTGAAATGAGTATGATGGGGGAACTTAGTTATTTCCTAGGTTTGCAGGTAAAGAAGTTGCCTACAGGTATATTCATCAACCAGGAGAAATACAGCAAGGAGCTTCTCAACAAATTTGGAATGAACACTTCCAAATCCTCGCCAACCCTTATGAGCACTTCCGTGCAAATTAGTGCTGATGAAGCCGGAAAGCCGTTTGACCAATCACTCTACAGGAAGCTCATTGGTTCGCTCCTGTACCTAACGGCTAGCAGGCCCGATATCCAGTTTGTTGTTGGAGTGTGTGCGAGATACCAAGTTGCACCTAAAGAATCACACTTCAATACAGCTAAACGAATCCTGAAGTACATTAAAGGAACAGTCGATGCAGGACTATGGTATCCTAAGGAAGGCGGATTCGATTTAGTTGGATACAGTGACTCGGATCTCGGAGGCTGCAAGCTAGATAGGAAGAGTACAAGTGGAACTTGTCACTTTCTCGGACCTAGACTCGTTTCTTGGTTCAGTAAGAAGCAATTGGCTAACTCTCTTTCCACGGCTGAATCAGAGTACTATGCTGCTGGTAGCTGATGTATGCAGATCCTTTGGATGCAGCAACAACTGTCAGACTATGGAATCGATGCTAGAGAGACTCTAATCATGTGTGATAGCACGAGTGCAATTGCAATCACGCACAATCCTGTTCTGCACTCGCGCACTAAACATATCAACATGAAGCATCATTTTATCAGGAATCACGTCGAGAACAAGGATGTTCGCCTGGAAAAAGTTCATACAGACGTTCAGCTGGCGGACATTTTCACCAAACCTCTCGACACAGCAAGATTCAACATGCTCAGACAAGAATTGGGAATGCTACAGCCAGACTCCCTGTAAGTAATTTACTGTTTTTACTCAACAATTGAGGGGGAATGCTGTAAGACCCGTGAATACAGTATCCAACATTAATTATTTGTACACTCAGAATCATCAATACAGTACTGTAGCGAGCGAATGCATATGAATCCTACAACTGGTGTGTGCAATAATTAAGGGGGAATACTGTAGGACCCATGAATACATCATTAATCCAAATATTGTTGTATGGAAATCAAAACCTATAAGCACCTTTTTGAGGGGGAACGCTATATCGACGCGGAAAACAGTACATGCTATAGGATTTCGATTCAGTATATAATATAATATTATTTCCTTTCAAAATAATTTTTGTCCACGTGCCCTGTTTTTATGTCAAACGTCATGTTCATTAAATGCCTTACACGACATCTAGACAACTGAATCTCAAAAGCCGCGATGTTTTTAAATTGTTTATTATTTTTAAACCGCCGTTTTAGGCATTTAGGGTATCAACCTATGTCAGAAGTGGGACCCGCTCAATTTTTAAACATTTCAATGGATTAGCGTACCAGTTACACTCAGTCCATCTTAACCGTTGATTTCAAGACCGGTTCCCATCCATTAAAATCTGACCATTCGTACTCTGCAAAACCCTATTTCGCCGCCCAACTATAAAAGGACTAAATCTGCCATTAGAGACTCTTTACGCTTTCTGCAATTACAAGAGTTCTCAATCAAATACAACCTACATTTTTCTGCATTTCACTGCATATTTCGATTGTTTTCTTGCACCTTTTTTAAGAAAACATCAATGGCTGGACAATCTTCTTCCCCTGTTCTGAAGAAATCCGCTAACATCATTGATGGCCGGATCTTCTCCAAACCTGTCATCATTGAGCGTATTCTCTCAGAAACCAACGACGCAGAATCTATGGAATATATCATTACTAGTCTTCAACAACAAGGCCTCTATCGCCTTGGAAGCAAGACCGCCGACAAATTCGACGCCCATCTGGTTGAGGAATTCTACCTCAACGCCGCCGTCCGTTTTCTGTCATTGGCCCAGGGAGGTCATGTTGCTGACATCACCGCAATGATCCAGTGGAGATGCAGATCGATCGCGATCTGCTCCAGAGAATCTACAGCTACCCGATGGCCTGACCATGGATCAACTTGAGACGTTCGGGTCTCAAGAGCTCATTACAAAATTTTATGGATCATTACGTGGTCCAAAGTTGTTGACATGGTGACAACTACTTGTCACAAGAAAAACTTTCTTCTTCCTTTTGTGTATCTTCATGACTTTTGCTCCAGGATTTTTGAAAACCGAACCGGTGCGTTCGAGATGTGCACAAACTTAAGGTTCAGGATGATGGTGGCTATTTTGACCTGTGAAAAGGTCAATTGGTGCCAAATAATTCTGAAACGCCTACAAGAGGAGGTGTGCAAACCTGCCACCCAGAAGAAATCTTTCGGTTTAATGTTGAATTATATCCTGACGAAGTGCGGACTGACGCAATCCGCCGACGCGAAGAAGAATAGCTCGAGGATATACTTAGGAGGTGTCAAGCCTACTGCGTATAACCAGAGCACCATGTCTTGCAACCACCCGAGAACTAGGCACATGCCAATTTCTGATAATCCAAGAGATGAATCCTTGAAGGTCCCAGAAGTGGAATCTTCAAAGAAGCGAAAGAGATCTCACAGCAAGAAACACTCTGCTGGTGAGAAGCCCAAGAAGAGACTCAGGAGGCTTTCGAAAATCAAATCTGCCAAGCACTCCAAGGAAGTCTCCCCCGTGGCTCAACCCACTGATGAAGAACCCCAGGGCCCAACCCCTGTGGAAGAGGTGTCTCCTACTGTATCGACAGTAGATCCCGAGCCTTTGGCGGCTAGGACGGATATTGAGATATCTGCCAACGATCAAGACTTTAGTTAGTCGGTTGCCCATTCGGAGCCAAAAGCTACTTCTACTCTGCGGGATCCCACACCCGTACAGGATCCACCTGATGGAATTCGGTGATTAAAAACGAGTTACGCAGCGGAAATAAACCGGTCAAACCGGATAAAAACCAAACCCCAAAACTGGATCGATCAAGCATCGTATAAACGAATATAAATATACGAAGATAAATTAAGAAATCATACCCTCGTAGACCTTTGATAATATCTTCTTGATTCCGAGTACGAACACGAATCCAATCGAACAAGCTTTTGGAAATTCTCGAGCACCGAAAACACCGTGCCTCTACGTATCACGCGTCGGAAGATGACTGGAAAATATTTCTATCAATTTATACTCTATCTATACGGCTAGAAATTGATAGAATTAACTTATATATATTTTTATAAATACTCTAAGTATTTTTATAAAAATTGTTTTCTCTCAAAATACACTTAGAACTCAAAATGTATAAAGTTAGAAAACTTTTCTCTCACACCCTATCTCAACTCACATTGCACAAGTGAAGTCAATGGAGGTGGAAACTATGTATATAAATACAAGCATAACACACTCATCATCTCAATCATTAAGCTATAATTAATTCATTAAATAAATTAATTAAAACCCACATAATATAAAATGTCTTCTAAAGACAAAATTGATAATTCATCACCATGATGAAGTGAGTGGGCGGCTATGATGAGATTTTAGGTGTTGGTCTGTTTTGGTCCGTGAAACGGACCTCGTGTATCTAATCCGATAGATAAACCTTGGTACGTCTCAATATTAATACAATTAATTAATCCAATTAATTAATTATATTAAAAATAAATTCTCTAAGAAATTATATGAATAAATTAATTATCCAAGAATTTATTTAATTCACGAGACCGATTTAATTTATCCAATAAATTGAATTAGACATCCAATGTCCAATATTAACCATGAGAGAATAAGCTAAATATAATCCGTCGTCAATTCTGTGCCGCGACTCAGAGGTTCGTCTTAGTTAGCATTGGGAGGATCCAATGAGTGTTAGCACCACTTAGCCAGTCTCGTGGCCCACACCGTAACCTAACTAAGAACAAATGATAGGATCATTCCAAAACCATTATGTCGTGAATACCGTATACGTATAAACCCTTCAATCATATGTCCCGGTCAAGTATTAGGGTCACGGTAAAGTCAAACCCTACAGTAACTTGACTCTATGCTTTCTGTTAATGCAAACTGAGATCATCGAGCTCTCGTGTATCAAATACAACTAGCTCTGAATGCTTTGGCCAAAGACTTATGATCTTATTTGCCATTAACCGCATAGGACATTTACCTGCTCACTAACAGGAGAAAGAATCCTATCTTGGTATTCAGTAGAGACTGCTACTTGCCCACTAAGTTGCATTTCGAGGTTGACCCCACCAACCGGCGATTGGATCGAACTACTCTAATGACTAACTTAATGTCACAAGCACATCTCCTACTGAAACCTCAAGTCAAAGGTCCACGTATACCTATCACAATCTTTCGATTCAATCATTGACAATCCCTGAGTGATTTCCATGTGACCGAATCGAGTTGAGTCGTGTTCGAGTATACTAATCCCATTAGCATACCTATAACGTATGCTCCCACTAACTGTTAGTGAAGACAGGCACTCTACATGTCAAAGTACACGTTATACAAGTCTTGTCTAAACTTACTGCCCAGTTAAGTTTTATCGACTTGCGAACTAGTTAAGCATTCGAGCTCTAAACACTTCTAGTGCCTATCTCCTTATCTCCATAAGGAGTAGAATGTTCTCTCTCAAATGCAAGGACTATTATTCTATATACCAAATCACAATGCCAGTGATATACAATAATATATAAATAATAATTGCCTTATTAAATATAATATTCATAATTACAATACAATTGCTCTCATTCTCTCATCCTCTGAGTGGCATTCGAGGGCATATTCCTAACAATCTCCCACTTGCACTCAATGCCACAAACTATGGCATCTAATACCCATACTCTCTAGATGTCTCTCTAAGACCTTCTGAGATAGTGGCTTGGTAAGCGGATCAGCAACGTTATTTGCTGTGTCTACTAATATGTTTGGTGTTGTGGTGAGCCCTAGGCTCCTTAGCCTGTGCAACAGCTCCGTCGTTGTCACAAAACAGTGTCACGGGCTTCTCTGCGTTAGGAACCACTTGAAGTTCCTCAGTGAACTTCTTTATCCAAAAAGCTTCTTTAGCAGCCTCCGTGGCTGCCTGATATTCGGCTTGACATGTAGAGATAGCAGTCGAACTTTGCTTGGCACTTCTCCAAGAAACTGCCCCACCATTCAGAGTAAAGATATACCCTGATGTGGACATCTGAGCATCCATGTCCCCCGAAAAATCTGAGTCTGTATAACCCATCACTCTTAGTTCTCCACCGCCGTATGTAAGAACCAAGTCTTTAGTCCTCCTTAGGTACTTAAGAATGTTCTTTACAGCTGTCCAATGTTCCTGCCCTGGATTTGACTGAAACCGACTTACTACGCTCACAGCATAGGCAATGTCCGGTCTAGTGCAAATCATTGCATACATAAGGCTACCTACTGCCGAAGCATAAGGTACCTTGCTCATTTCCTTTCTATCTTCCTCACTTTGAGGACACATCTCTAAGGAAAGTTTTGCACCATGTTGCATAGGTAGAAACCCTCTTTTAGAATCTTCCATCCTAAATTGCTTCAGGATCTTTTCTATGTAGAGGGCTTGGGAAAGACCTAACATTCTTTTCGCTCTATCCCGGTAGAGACGAATACCCAGAATATAGGTAGCTTCTCCCAAGTCTTTCATTGAGAACTCTTTAGAAAGCCAAGCTTTCACAGAACTGAGCATTCCTACGTCATTTCCTATAAGTAGAATGTCATCTACATATAGTATTAAGAACACAATTTTGCTCCCACTAACCTTCTTGTAAATACAGGGCTCTTCTTCATTTTGGACAAAATCAAACTCCTTGATTGTCTCGTTAAAACGAAGATTCCAACTCCGTGAAGCTTGCTTCAGTCCATAAATGGCACGCTGAAGTTTGCATACTTTATGAATATTGGTTTGAGATATGAATCCCTTAGGCTGTTCCATGTAAATCTCCTCTTCGAGGAATCCATTTAGGAATGCCGTTTTCACATCCATTTGCCATATTTCATAATCTAAGTGGGCTGCTATGGCAAGCATCATGCGAATAGACTTAATCATAGCTACAGGCGAGAAGGTCTCGAAGTAATCGATTCCTTCTCTTTGGGAATAACCCTTTGCCACAAGCCTGGCCTTATAGGTATCAACCTTGCCATCTCCATCAGTCTTTCTTTTTTAGATCCATTTGTTTCCAATAGGCACTATGCCTTTAGGACGATCTACTAAAGTCCAGACCTGATTAGCATGCATTGAGTCTATCTCAGCTTCCATAGCTTCTTGCCACTTTGTGGAGTCAACATCTACCATAGCTTGGTCGTATGTAGAAGGATCATTCTCTTGACTACTTTCTGTCATCTCATGGACACCCAGTTCTTCTTGATGCAGATAGCCATACCTCTCAGGTAATTGAGAAATTCTACTAGACTTGCGTGGTTGTGTTTGTATTTCAAAAGGTTGGGTTCTAATATCTTGCATAGGTGTCTCATTTGGTGTTTCTTTTATTTCTTCCGAAGAAATATTTCTACCTGCCCCTCCTTCCTGAATAAACTGATCTTCCAGGAAGTGTGCTTGTATAGCAACGATGATCCTATGATCTTCGTGCATGTAGAATAGATATCCCATGAAATCCCCTGGATATCCTATGAAACGACCTTTCACAGACCTAGCTTCCAATTTCTCTACTTTAGTCTTCTTGGCATAAGCAGGGCATCCCCAAATCCTAATATGATTAAGACTTGGTTTCCTACCTCTCCACATCTCATGGGGAGTCTTAGGAACGGATTTGGAAGGACATCGGTTCAAGATATGCACAGCAGTAAGGAGCGCGTAACCCCACAAATAAATTGGTAGATCAGTATAGTTAAGCATGGAGCGAACCATGTCCAACAAGGTTCGGTTCCTTCTTTTTGATACACCATTTAATTGTGGAGTAGCTGGAGGAGTGAATTATGACACTATTCCTAGTTCTTTTAAGAACTCATCAAATTCGTTACTCATGTACTCACCACCCCGGTCTGACCGAAGAGTCTTAACACGGTTACCTGTTTGATTTTCAACTAGGGCTTTAAATTCCTTGAATTTGTCAAAAGCTTCAGACTTATGTTTCATTAAGTACACAAATCTATACCTGGTATGGTCATCAGTGAATGAATGAAATACTGAAATCCGTCTCGTGCCACTTCAAAAGGGCCACAGACGTCGGTATGGATCAATCCAAGTTTTTCAGCAGCTCTTTCAAAAGTCCATGCGAAGGGTAACTTAGTCATTTTGCCTTGAAGGCAAGATTCACAAGTTGGATAGGGATCTGATCCCAATGGACCCGTAAGCCCATCTTTCTCCATTTTATGAACCTTGGTCTGACTGATATGACCAAGTATAAGATGCCACTTAAGTGCTTGGTTCGTTTCATCCCTACCACACTTCCTAGTTATAGTGTTCACGGTTGTCTTATTCTTTAAATTTAAATGGTATAAACCATTTAATAATGTAGCAGTACCAACCAATTTATTTCTGAAATAAATACGACAGGACCCATCTCTAATAAAGAAGTGAAATCCCTTTCGGTCCATTACCGGAATTGATACAATATTCTTGTGCCCCTTGGGCAAAACAAGTACATCTTCTAAAGTGAGAATAAAACCAGATTCTAAATCCAACATAAGGGATCCGATATCAGAAGCCTCGACACTATGCCCACTTCCGACGGTGACCATCACCTCCCCTGAATCCAGCTTCCTACTGCTTCGCATCCCGATTCATTGTACAAATGTGAGAACTCGCACCGGAATCAAGTATCCAAGAAGTAGAATATACGATTCTGGAACAATTTGTTTCTAAAACTAATAGTTCCGTACTGACGGCGCATTACGGTCAAGCTTTGATGCACTCTTCCAGTGGCCTAGCTCACCGCAGTTGAGGCATACATCCGTTTTCTTGGCCCCCTTACTCTTTTGAACCATTGGGGCCTTGCCCTTTCCCTTATCGATCTTGGCTATTGGACCTAACTGCTTCTTGTTCTTTTTCTTCTTATTCTTGGACTTCCAAGTCCCAGAAGAAATCACAAGTACAGCTTCCTTTCCCTTTGTCTTCATCTGAGACTGGGCAGTCGTCAGTTTGTTCATTAGCCCAGCTAAGTTACATGTAATCTCATTGCAGTTGAAGTTCATGACAAATTGTGAAAAGGAGTCAGGAAGTGACTGCAGGATAAGGTCAGTTTGGAGAGATGAATGCATCTGAAAATAAAGAGCTTCCAATCTCTCAATCATCGAGATCATCTTGAGGACATGGTCCCCAATCCTCTATCCTTCCTTCATCCTGGCGCCGAATAATTTCTTCGATATCTCATATCTAGCAGTTCGGCTATGCTCTCCATAGAGCTCAGCCAGGTGCGATAAGATGGCTCTTGAAGACGTCATCTTTTCATGGGCACGTTGAAGCTCATTGGTCATTGAGCCTAACATGTACCCTTGCACTCTTATGTCGTCTTTTACCCATTTCTCATGGGCATCGACATCTTCCTGATTGGCTCGGGTTCTTGCAGGAGCCGCTGGGATGTCCGCCTCCAAGACGTATCCTAGCATTTCCATAGTTAGAACAATCCTCAAGTTCCGGCCACCCACATAGTTCGGACTAGTCAGACGTTCTTTTCAAGTAGTATAGCGAGTGGGTTCATTGTCATATTGAGAGTTTTGTTAACTGCAGAGAATAATTTGAGATTCATTAGTGATTGTTTAATTATGATCCGAGTAAAGAATTTAAGGACTTTCTTTATTCATAACTCGGCTCCCACTATTTTATCGGCATTTACACACTCCCATGTTAAATCCGGAAGTCTTAGGTGACTTCATAGTGGTGATCGATTTCTTTACAAAGTTTAATAGAGGGCAACCCATACGGTTTATATTCTATTATTCTTTATAAAGTGGTGTCTAATACCAACCCATCTAATGGATGATTCGATCTTCTTTTACCCCTAGTTCACTTGCCCTCAACCCATTCGGTTTCTATGGCTCGCTGAACTATCTAAGTTTAAACTGTCAACTCCTATTAGTCCGACAATCAATCTTACCCGCAACCCATACGGTTTATAGGGGTTTGATTTGTCACAACCAAAGGCATCTAATGCACTCTAGGAATTTATCAACTTTCCCAAAAATATTACCCGACATACTCGGAAGAATAATATTCCGGTTTAGATTTCAATTTTCCATGAGTTTGACGGAGGGTAGGAAACCTCGTAACCTTTATAACTTAGTGTTTGTAAGTGGGAGTATTAACGCGATTATATGTTACACTTTGCACATTAATCCGTTTATAAGCGCGGTTTGTCGGTTTGTTTGTTTGTCATACAATATGAAAACATACACAACCTAAAACTAACAACATGCGCTTCATGGACTGCCTTCCTAGAACAAAAACATTGTAATCTAATTACATGTCTTCGGTCTTGAATCTTCGTCTTCTCGAGCGGATCTTCCTCCGGTCTTCGTCATTACAAATAAATTTTACATTTGAAAAATTGCATCCTATACAAATTTTCTAGTAAAATAAATAGGCTCAAAACGGCCTTTACAACCCAATCGAACAAAACAAACGATTCAAAACTAGGTCCATCAACTACATCCCCATTCAAAATTAATGCAACAATTACATTAAAATAAATGGCAATAATGATTAATCTAAAATTGATCTAATCAACAAAAAATAATCCAACAATTAGAATTAATCCAATTAATTCACTTAACCGTTAATTTTAATTTGCTCCGGACAAACTAAATATTTCATTAAATTAATTCCCTTAAAATAAATTATCATAATTATATTTTAGTCAAATTAAATCCAATTTAATTTGCGAAAAATTAATTTACCGAACGAAATATAAAAACGGAGTCGAAAACACAAGGCCTGCCAAGCCCGTGGCCCGACAGGCTGCCTGTGCCAATGAAGAAATGACCAAATTTTGACCAAACAAATTTAAATTTGACCAGCTTGACAGCTTGAAGCTGCCGGGTCCGACCAATTTTCCTGCTCATTTTTTTTCGTCCTGAATCCAAAAATAATATTTTTCTAATTTTTATATTACATAATTAAATCAGTTTTTCAAAAGAAAAATAGATTTATATTGTAACATAAAATCATGAAAAATAATTTTTAGATGAACAATTAAACATCAACAATTAAAACAATTATGATTCTAAATCATAAAAAATAATCAAGCATTCCAAATGCAAATATCGAATATACGATTGCATAGACCTGGCTCCGATACCACTGATGGAATTCGGTGATTAAAAACGAGTTACGCAATGGAAATAAACCGGCCAAACCGGATAAAACCAAACCCCAAAACTGGATCGATCAAGCATCGTATAAACGAATATAAATATACGAAGATAAATTAAGAAATCATACCCTCGTAGACCTTTGATAATATCTTCTTGATTCCGAGTACGAACACGAATCCAATCGAACAAGCTTTTGGAAATTCTCGAGCACCGAAAACACCGTGCCTCTACGTATCACGCGTCGGAAGATGACCGGAAAATATTTCGATCAATTTATACTCTAAGTATACGGCTAGAAATTGATAGAATTAACTTATATATATTTTTATAAATACTCTAAGTATTTTTATAAAAATTGTTTTCTCTCAAAATACACTTAGAACTCAAAATGTATAAAGTTAGAAAACTTTACTCTCACACCCTATCTCAACTCACGGCTGCACAAGTGAAGTCAATGGAGGTGGAAACTATGTATATAAATACAAGCATAACACACTCATCATCTCAATCATTAAGCTATAATTAATTCATTAAATAAATTAATTAAAACCCCACATAATATAAAATGTCTTCTAAAGACAAAATTGATAATTCATCACCATGATGAAGTGAGTGGGGCGGCTATGATGAGATTTTAGGTGTTGGTCCGTTTTGGTCCGTGAAACGGACCCTCGTGTATCTAATCTGATAGATAAACCTTGGTACATCTCAATATTAATACAATTAATTAATCCAATTAATTAATTATATTAAAAATAAATTCTCTAAGAAATTATATGAATAAATTAATTATCCAGTAATTTATTTAATTCACGAGACTGATTTAATTTATCCAATAAATTGAATTAGACATCCAATGTCCAATATTAACCATGAGAGAATAAGCTAAATATAATCCGTCGTCAATTCCTGTGTCGCGACTCTGTAGGTTCGTCTTAGTTAGCATTGGGAGGATCCAATGAGTGTTAGCACCACTTAGCCAGTCTCGTCGCCCACACCGTAACCTAACTAAGAACAAATGATAGGATCAATCCAAAACCATTATGTCGTGAATACCGTATACGTATAAACCCTTCAATCATATGTCCCGGTCAAGTATTAGGGTCACGGTAAAGTCAAACCTCATCAGAACTTGACTCTATGCTTTCGTTAATGCAACCGAGATCATCGAGCTCTCGTGTATCAAATACAACTAGCTCTGAATGCTTTGGCCAAAGACTTATGATCTTATTTGCCATTAACCGCATAGGACATTTATCTGCTCACTAACAGGAGAAAGAATCCTATCTTGGTATTCAGTAGAGACTGCTACTTGCCCACTAAGTTGCATTTCGAGGTTGACCCCACCAACCGGCGATTGGATCGAACTACTCTAATGACTAACTTAATGTCACAAGCACATCAACTACTGAAACCTCAAGTCAAAGGTCCACGTATACCTATCACAATCTTTCGATTCAATCATTGACAATCCCTGAGTGATTTCCATGTGACCGAATCGAGTTGAGTCGTGTTCGAGTATACTAATCCCATTAGCATACCTATAACGTGTGCTCCCACTAACTGTTAGTGAAGACAGGCACTCTACATGTCAAAGTACACGTTATACAAGTCTTGTCTAAACTTACTGCCCAGTTAAGTTTTATCGACTTGCGAACTAGTTAAGCATTCGAGCTCTAAACACTTCTAGTGCCTATCTCCTTATCTCCATAAGGAGTAGAATGTTCTCTCTCAAATGTAAGGACTATTATTCTATATACCAAATCACAATGCCAGTGATATACAATAATATAGAAATAATAATTGCCTTATTAAATATAATATTCATAATTACAATACAATTGCTCTCATTCTCTCATCCTTTGAGTGGCATTCGAGGGCATATTCCTAACACCATCTTCCTTCAGGGCACCATCCCCTGTAAGGAGTCCC
This sequence comes from Orobanche coerulescens, assembly GCA_033398695.1. Lineage (NCBI taxonomy): Eukaryota > Viridiplantae > Streptophyta > Magnoliopsida > Lamiales > Orobanchaceae > Orobanche > Orobanche coerulescens. Next base: position 77,128,503 of record CM065818.1, on the reverse strand, counting down.
TCTTCCGTACAGGATCCCATACCTGTACAGGAATCCCTCGATACAGCGTCTCCAGACGTTATTCGAAGTCCCTCCCCTGACTCGATCATTAATCAGACCCTTCTTTTGGTTCAAACTGAACACGCCTACGAAAGATTTTTGCAATGGAAAGGCTACAGGCTAGCTCCGTACGATACACTGTACAACTGGAGCGATTGGAGCCACGAAGAGAGATTTGTCTCAGAAGTGACGGACTCAACAGAAATTGAGGCCCTGCTTCGATGGGACAACCCCTCTTGCAAGGATCTAATTGAAAGCCATCTTCTGCACAAATCTGATGCTCGGAGGAAAGGAAAGAAAAAGTCAGAGGATTCTCCCACAAATCCAAAAGATGACGAAGATCATGACTCAGACGACGACGACGATTCTTTACAAGCAAGTCAGAGAATGAGTCGTGAAGAGGCTGAAGCTCGAGACGCCTCTCCACCCAGAGATGACGAAGGGACTTCTACCCAGGCCAATCCCCCTTCGCCACAGCCTGACAACATTCCCGACCAAGAGGAATCAGTCCCTCCAGTCGAGGAAGTAGAAGAAATTTTGGAACAGGCACCTGAGCCTGCTGCGACCGAAGAAGCTATTCCTGAAAGCCAACAGGAGGATTCAGTCCCTCCTGTATCCATGTTTGCTGAAGAATCTTCGCAACAGGAAGCTTCTCAACTCCCTGTCTCCGAACCACAGGAAGCTGCTCCCGCCCCTTCAACCGTGGAATCCGAGGACGGTATCGAACCTGAGGATGTCCAACTTACTTCACGCCCATCCGTGAATGTAAGAAGGTTGAACAGCTCTGCAGACCTTGCCCAACCAGATTCTTCGATCTCTGCCGCACGAAAAGAGCGCCTGCGTGCTCTTGGCCTTCAAACTGTATTCATCCAGGATGCAGTAAATGCTCTATCTTCCGTTGAAAAATCATTGAATTGGATGCATACTTCTGCCGTCGAAGAAATGACCACTCTTCAACAGGAAGTATCTCGTGTTGTCGACGCATTCATTCTTTTGCCAGAAGTTTTCAAACAAGCTTTGAAGATCATGGAAGATAAGCAGGAGCAACTGCTGAAGGAAGAAGCAACAAAAACGAGGATAGCTGAAGCCAAGACCGCTTGTGCTATGATTGAAAACAGCTCTCAACTGCGTGCTCAAGACAAATGCATTCAGGAAATGTCGCAGACTCTTTCCTCCCTTGTAGAGAGAATGACCAGCATCGAGACAAAACAGGACGCTGCTCTAGAAATCCTGCAAAGTCTTGATGAAGCCAAAAAGGGGGAAGAGGCACGAGAAGGCTCTAGAGAATTAGCCGCAACAAGAAAGGGAATTTGAGGCCGCTCGTAATGCAGATCACTGCCGAATTGAACAAGCTAGCACCTCCATCCCAAAGTTTTAAAATTTCAGGATCCAGACCGGAATTTCATGATCCGAATGTCCCTTGGCAAACTCTTATTCAGAGACCTTCAGAAATTCGTCTGCCAACCAACCGCAATCCTACTGCCGACGAAGTGAAGCACTGGAGGAAGAACGAACTGATGAGATACTTTGTCAAACTCATCAGGGAATCCGCCATCTTCAAGAACTATAAAACGTTAGCGGAGGCCACAGATAAATTTACGAAGATGCTAGAAGAAGGGAAACTCCCTCTCCAAATCGAAATGAAATCCAAACACAGAGGAGGAGATTGGGTCACCCATCCAGAAGACTGGATACTTGCCTTTGATCGATCCTATGATGGAAGAGCTATATACCAGGATCGAGGCAATGATTCTCTTCAAAACTGGTGGCGTGGTACCGAGAATGAACCAGGGAAAAGACCATGGAGGCATGCGGATTATAGATAAGGAGCTGAAATCTATGTATATTATTTTTGTTTTGTAATTTCTATTCGAAACAGCAAACTCTGTACTCAATTCATTTTGAATATCAATAAAAACGTTTGTTTGTCTTGAAAGATTACAACTCGTAATCTACTGTGTTGATGTATGATTACTTAAATTGTTTGATAGCAATCTCAAGTTAGATAAACTTGATTGAAAAATAAGCTGTACGAACTAGTCTACAAACAGTTCATAATTTCAGTTGTAAACTTAGAATACATTGTAAGATTGTGCCTGCGCGCCAATCATAAGCTTAAGTTGTTGTGGGGAAACTATTCGGAATACATAGACGATTACACAACAGCGAGGTAAACAAATTACAAATAAATTCTGGAAATGAACGAATTACACAGCAAACTTGAGGACAACAAATTACACGAAATAAAAACGGGAAAATCTAATTAACCCGTATAACAGATTAATCACAAAGAACAGGTAGGGGAACAAAAAGAGTGCCAGAAAACCAAACCGAAAAAGGATCACAAAGATCCGAATCAACACAAGGTGGACGGTGGTGAGAGATGACCGGAACTTGGTCTCGGCTGAGTCCTCCTCTATCAAGTACCCGCGTCCAAGGCTCCGTGCGTATCCGCGGCCAACAGCCCAGACGAACAAATCCAGAAACACCCCGGCTGGTTCCAAGTATTCCCGTAAAACCCCCCAAATTGCCTCAAGTAGCTTTTCACTTAGAAAGAATTTTTCACTCAGAAAAAAATTTTCACCAAGAAAACACAAATCGATTTCTTCCTCACTTAGAAAATTAGGTTTTTAATTTTTCGTGTATATCCCTCATCCCAGATCGCCGGCCTTAAATAGGCAAAACACCAATCGGTAGAAGCCATCGATTTTAGGAGGATCGAATCCAATCATATCAAAGAATGATATGGGTTTCGATCCCCTTCCAAATCGGGACCGCAAAGCCGAGCAGGAGGAAGGAAAGAAAATCCTTTCCATGGCAGTCGGCGGGTAGGTGAGGGGGGAGAGGGAAAAACCGAGAGAAGTGAGGCTAGGGTTACGGGGGGGTTTAAATATAAGGGATAGACGGTAGGGATAGGTCAACCCTCATCCAACGGGTGAGAACAAAGGATCCGGGGGGAGTGGATTTAAATCATCTGGGCCGGGCTGCAAGAAATACCGGCCCATAATAAAAATAATCATTTGGGCCAAAATTTTAACAAATCTCCACCCGGACCAAATGAGCCATCGGGGTACTCTCGTGATAGGGAGGTCATCATCGCCGAACGTCACACCACCTGCACACCACACAAAGTTAGTACAAGTATAAAGACATTAAACAATCACTAAGAAAGGAAAAACTAGGAGTCACAGAGAAAACTAGAAAAGCTATCACAAAGATAGCGACTGGAGGGTCTTCAGTTGAAGGAGTCGATATTTAGTATCGACTTGCAAGATCTGACTTTCTCGACTGGTAGGCACTTCGTGCCCATATCTGCAGGGTTAGACTGGGACGGGATTTTCTTCAAATCAATTATGCCCTTTTCGACTATATCACGGATGAAATGTCGCCTGACGTCAATATGTTTTGTACGATCATGGAAAACAGGATTTCTGCACAAGTGTATGCTAGATTGACTGTCAGAAAAAACCACAACATTGTCACGAAGAACACCAATTTCATTAAGTAAACCTTTCAACCAAATAGCCTCTTTAAAGGCTTCAGTAGTGGCAATATATTCAGCTTCGGTAGTAGACAAAGTAACTATATGCTGAAGTTGAGATTTCCAAGAAATGCATGAGCCACACAAGGTAAACACATATGAAGTTGTGGACTTACATTCATCCCGATCATTGGCATAATTAGAATCAACATAACCTTTAAGGTTAACCCCATCATTAGATTTAGAAAACACAAGTCCATCGTAAATGCATCAAGTAACCACTTAAGAGCCTCCCAATGAGGCTTCCCGTGATTGGCCATATACCTACTTAAATGACTCACAAAGATAAGCAATATCAGTCCTGCATCGACCATAAGGTACATGACAGATCCAATAGCATTAGCATATGGGATAGATCTCATTTCTTGAATTTCAGATTCCGTTTTTGGAGACTGAGTTTTGGATAATAAGAAATGAGAAGCCAGTGGCACACCAACAGATTTTGCATCAGTCATAGAAATTTTTTCCAGAATTTTACCAATGTAAGAGGACTGATTTAGAAATAAAATGCCTTTTGATCTATCCCGAACGATATTCATGCCTAAAATCCTTTTAGCATCCCCCAAGTATTTCATGTCAAATTGTTCACCTAAGCGATTTTGGACACGATTAATAGATTTAATGCATGAACTTATCAAGAGCATATCGTCTACATAAATAAGTAGGAACATAGGAACATCATAATCAATCTTGAAATAAAGGCATAGATCATATGCACTTCGGCAGAATTTCAAGGACAACATGCAATCATTAACTTTCTTGTTCCATTCTCTAGGGGACTGCTTCAGGCCATATAAGGTTTTATTCAGCAAGCACACATAATCCGGATGGTTAGCATCTATAAAACCTTCCGGTTGTTTCATGTAGATGGTTTCTTTTAATTCACCATGCAAAAATGCCGTTTTAACATCTAATTGTTTCAACTCCCAATTATGATGTACAACTAATGCAAGCATGATGCGAACAGTGGTGAATTTAACTACGGGTGCAAAAATTTCGGTATAGTCAATACCTTCGCGCTGAGTGAAACCTTTAGCTACTAACCTTGCTTTGAATCTCATGTCAACCTCATCCTTTTTGACTTTAAATAACCACTTACAATCAATCAAAGAACAGTTCTTAGGTTTTGGAACAAGTTTCCAAGTATTATTAGCATGCAAGGACGTCATTTCTTCATTCATTGCACTTAACCATTCATTTGATTTATCAGACAACAGAGCGTCATTGTAAAATTTAGGTTCATTTCCATCAAGCATATCAAACACATTGAAAGCAAGAGAAGCCATGTGGAAATCATCTAAATGTATAGGTCTTCTAACATTTCTTCTAGACCTATCCCTAGTTAGTTGATAATCAGACAAATCAGAATGTATTGGACCCATCTCCATTTTCGATTGATTATCGGGTTGATCATTAGAGATTTCAGGATTTTCCATATTATCGATTCAAGCAGTAACTCATTATCACTAAGACGCTCCACCCTAATCAACAGGTGGGGAGTATTTTCAAGAACTAACACAGAGCATGTAAAGGATTATTAGGACAAGGAAATTCGTTTCATTAAACACCACATCCCTACTAGTGATCACTTTCAACCCGGTTCGGATCGACCCATAATCGATAACCCTTAATACCATCAGATATCCAAGAAAAACACATCTCAAGGACCTAGGCTCAATTTATCAACATTTTGATGCACATAAGCGGACAACCAAACACACGAATGTTTGAAAAATCAATGACATGACCCGACCACACGACTGGATAATTACCATTCAGAGGTATAGAAGGTGATCTATTTATAAGATAGGCAGCGATTAAAAGAGCCCCACCCCAAAAACTTTTGGATGTCCCGTAGTGGCGAGCATAGCCCTCACCTTTTCAAGGAGGGTTCGGTTCATCCGCTTAGCCACCCTGCCTCGCTGAGGGGTGTAAGGAACCGTCTTATGCCTAAGGATGCCGTTTGAACACATAGTATCAAACCGAGTATTGCAAAATTCAAGACCGTTGTCGGTCCTTATCTTTTTAATCCGTTTTCCGGTTTGATTTTCCACTAAAGTTTTCCAAGTTTGAAATTTTTCGAACACATCGATTTCGCTTGAGTAGAAAACGAAAACTTTCCTAGAATAATCATCAATGATTGACAAGAAGTAACGGTTTCTCCCATGAGTCGACACCGGCAGACCCAAACATCAGCATGAACATAGTCAAGCACATTGGAACTCTTACCAGATTTTTCAAAAACAGGATCAGGGGAATTGGGAGGTCTCGGAAATTGGGTTTTATGTTGTTTGCCATACATGCAAGAGTCACAGAAAGACAACTTAGAGATTTTATCTTTTCCAAAACACTTTTGTTTATGCAAGATATCTAATCCCTTGATGCTCATGTGTCCTAACCTATTATGCCATAATTCGGTTTTATCTGCATAAACCAGGTTGGAACATGTAGCAATTTCAGTTTGGCAAATATATAAATTAAATTTCCGGATTCCTTTAAACAACATTAAGGAACCTTTGCAGATTTTCATATAACCATTTCCCCATGAACCCCTAAGACCCTCATCTTCCAAAGTAGTACAAGATATCAAATTGTTAGATAAATCGGGGATATGTCTGACATTTTTTAAAGTAAATTGAGTACCATCAGCAAATTTCAAACAAACATTCCCAACCCCGGCCACAACCCGTTTCATTTTATCAGGCATATACACATACCGATCACCAAGATTAGTATAACTCGTAAAATGCTGTTTATAAGGTGTCATATGGTGAGTGCATCCGAATCCAAAGAACCATTCATTTTCACTTAGACCAGAAGCACAATTCACGTAAAGATGCATATTATCAATAACTGTAAAGACATCCCCAGCAGTAAAGTTTGCCTGATCATTTGGCAAATTCTTTTTAGGTTTGGTGCACTCATGTATATAATGACCAGATTCACCACAGTTATAGCATTTGCGGTTTTTAGGCCGGAACTTAGATTTATCCTTCCATTGCCCCTTTTTCTTATTAGACTTTTCAAAATCAGATTTGATAAACGGTTTCTTTTTAAGGTGTGGTTTAGACCTTACAAAATTGACATCAGAAACCGGTTTATGGACCTTATTAACTTTCAAGTCTAATTCCTTACTCTTCAAGCCACTTATAACAGTATCTAAGGTCACAGAATCCCTACCATACTTAATGACAGATTTCACATCATTATAAGCATCTGGGATAGCATTCAAGAGCACAATAGGGGAATAATCATCAATGTTTTTATCACCAGTTTGTTTTATATCTTGAACTAACTTTGTAAAGGTATCAAGATTGCTATCAATATCTTTATTCAAATCCAGCTTGTAACGGAAAAACTTTTCGAGGAGGAATAATTTATTTGGCAAAGATTTTTCAGTAAACGTTTCCTCAAGTTTATCCCAAAGATGTTTTGCATTATCAGTTCTGCCTATTCGTCTAATCACAGAATCAGATAGGTTCAAGATTATAGAGGAATGAGCAAACTCAATTAATTCCTCTCGTTTTTCAGAAGACACATCGGATGGGAAAGTACCTTCAATGGCTTTAAAACATTTTTGTTGGACAAGTATAGATTTCATTTTTTGTTGCCAAATTCTAAAATCTCCTTTACCGTCAAAAGGTGCCATTGTAAATGAAGTTAGAGAACCCATTTTAGTATTTGTAAAAATCACACAAGATTTTGAAATACCAGCACAAGGTACTAATTAAACTGAAAAACAGAGGTGACAGATAAATATCACGAAGATACCACAACGAACGAAATCACACCAGATTTAGGAGTCGAATACCAATATCACACAGATAACACACAGTTTTAAAAAATCACACCAGATTTTAAAAGATGATACGAGCTGGAATCGTATCCCGGAGCCCCCACAAGATCCGAGGAACACTTACGGTCCAGGCAAGGGGGTTTGGTATGCCCAGAGATAACAATTTCAACAGTCTCAACACAAGGTATCAAAAAAAAACCGAAACAATCACAGTCACTAAGACAGAAGCAGACGGAAGCTAAAATAAATAACGAGAAGCAGCACACCAAAAAGTACCGAAAATTTAAGGGAGAGTATGGAATGTAATACCTGAGCGGATTCCTCGGCCGGAACCCGTATGCCCTTCCGAATAGAAACCCCTTTTAAAGGGCTCCGATACCACTGTGGGAAAACTATTCAGAATACATAGATGATTACACAACAGCGAGGTAAACAAATTACAAATAAATTCCGGAAATGAACGAATTACACAGCAAACTTGAGGACAACAAATTACACGAAATAAAAACGGGAAAATCTAATTAACCCGTATAATGCAGTTAATCACAAAGAACGGTAGGGAACAAAAAGAGTGCCGTAAAACCAAACCGAAAAAGGATCACAAAGATCCGAATCAACACAAGGTGGACGGTTGTGAGAGATGACCGAACTTGGTCTCGGCTCGCCTCCTCTATCAAGTACCCGCCCAAGGCTCCGTGCGTATCCGCGGCCAACCCTGCATTTAACAAATCCGAAACACCTACCGGGTTCCAAGTATTCCTGTAAAACCCCCTAAATTGCCTCAAGTAGCTTTTCACTTAGAAAGAATTTTTCACTCAGAAAAAAATTTTCACCAAGAAAACACAAATCGATTTCTTCCTCACTTAAAAAATTAGGTTTTTAATTTTTCGTGTATATCCCTCATCTCAGATCGCCGGCCTTAAATAGGCAAAACACCAATCGGTAGAAGCCACCGATTTTAGGAGGATCGAATCCAATCATATCAAAGAATGATATGGGTTTCGATCCCCTTCCAAATCGGGACCGCAAAGCCGAGCAGGAGGAAGGAAAGAAAATCCTTTCCATGGCAGTCGGCGGGTAGGTGAGGGGGGAGAGGGAAAAACCGAGAGAAGTGAGGCTAGGGTTACGGGGGGGTTTAAATATAAGGGATAGACGGTAGGGATAGGTCAATCCTCATCCAACGGGTGAGAACAAAGGAGCCGGGGGGAGTGGATTTAAATCATCTGGGCCGAGCTGCAAGAAATACCGGCCCATAATAAAAATAATCATTTGGGCCAAAATTTTAACAGTTGTAATAATCCTTAAACTGTATCGAACTTGCCTGCGAGCAGTTCATTATTGTAGACTAAGGCACTAAGTCAGACCTTTGACAAAAGACCAAGAAATCTGCCAGAAGTCATAAAAGAAGATTGCTTCATGAAGAAGGTTTTGGCATCATCAAGAAGACTTGAAAAGTTAAGAAAGAAAGTCTTGGCAAATTGTCAAAAAGGGGGAAATTGTTGGGAAAACAAAGACCCTGTATCGAAACAGCCGGGATACCCGATCCCTGTATCGAATGATATTTGATAAAGAGGTTTTGACATATATGCCAATCCGAATACAGTAAAGGAAACTGTATCGAAGCTTTGAGGCTTTATCCTGTATCGAAGACCTGCCTCGAATCAGCATATAGTGAAGCTCTTCAGTACAGCAAGAAGTCTTGTAAAAAGACCAAGTATGGAAACTGTCTCGAAACTCATAATACAGTTATCTTCCATACAACTCACAACAGGACAAAGAAGGAACAGAAGTCAAGTCCCGTTGAATAAAGAAGTATTTAAATACTCAAGGATAAGGTATTTAAATACTGCCAGTCTTCAGATCTTCAGAATCCCGCGAAATCCGGATCGTGTCATAATCCCGTTGGAAAGAAATCTCATTCAAATGGATACATCTCAACGGATACTTTCTTCAGAGAATATATATATCTTATGAAGACATTGAAGATCAGTGACCAAGCAACCTAACACTCAAGCTATCGTCCAACGGATGATTCGATCTTCTTTTACCTTTAGTCTTCATGCCATCAACCTATCAGGTTTCTTGGCAATCCAGACTATCTAAGTTGTTGACCATCAACGTCTATCAGTATAACTATTGAATCTCGCTCATCAACCTTTCAGGTTTCTAGGGGGGAAATTTATCACCAACCGAAGGCATCTAATACACTCAAGAATTTGTAACCTCTACCAAATGGACTACCCCGATAATTCGGAAGCATAGCACACCGGCTCGGGTATCAATTTTCTACGAGTTTGATGGAGGGTAGGAAACCTCGTAACCTTTTTCAAACTTAGTCTGTTTGTTTGTCGGGAGAATTTCGCGATTAATATTACACTTTGCACATTAATTCAATTTATAAGCATGTTTGTGTTTGTCAATCATTCAAAATGAAAAACATTAAATAGTGTAACACACCCGCACTAACTGCCTAACTTACACTATCTTATATCATATTAGTACTTATAAATTATGGTGAAATTTCGACAGAGTTTCCCCTAAACTAGTACCTATCCCAAACCTGTGACATAAAAACCAACACAAGTACCATACAGAGACATCTAGTTTCAATCCGAATCAAACTCATGACATCAATATCCCCGTAGCTATAACTACAAGAGATTAGTAAACCACAAAACTTCGAGCTTCTCAAATTACTTATTTATTTTACATTGCGATATTTAACAACCTCACAGGTTAAACAAACATACTAAGTGAACTTAAAGTACCCATCACACCATCAACGACACTCGAACCTATGAGTACATTACTGCAATACATATTTATAAAGTAAGGTTCACAAACAAGAACGAAAATATGTTAAGCCCATGGTTAAGCCCGACAGTCGTCATCCATGTACGTCGACCCTCAAGAACAAAGGGAACTCCAACTCATCCAATGAGGAACATACTCAAGCATCAGAATTACCTACAATGCATAAACTACGTGAGCTAAAGCCCAATAAGTAGAAATCATGCATGTTATGTATCATGTCTGATGCAACATATGACATATGATTATCAATGAGAATCTCTCAAAATCATTTTCTTATCCTTGGGCCCGTTGAACCACGTACTAAGCACCGGAATGAACTCAACATCATATCATATCATGAGGCATGCATCTACCATGCCAGACATATAAGGCATGCATCTACCACACCAAATATATCGTGAGAACACGCATCTACCATGTCTCACACATGATATAAGCACGCATCTACCGTGCTAAACATATCGTAAAAGCATGCATCTACCATGCCTCGGTGCTCTAGCAGTGGCCAACAAAACATTTTTCTTTTCTTTCTTTCCATGATCGTACCATGCATGCAGACACTAGTGAGTATCCTGTTATGCATGCATGTGAAGATGCTAATGGATGTTATGATCATGTAAGGTGCAAACAAACACTTTAATCATAGTACAAATCAATCATCCAATACAATACACTCTCAAGATATCATCAAGTTTACAAACAATACTATGTTTATGCATTGTAGTTGCAGATGGATTTCTACTTACCTTGATCGGGTAATACCTTTAAGTTTATACCAATATGGGGTGGTTGGGATGATATATCTTCAGAACCTGTTTCAAGGAATGTGTTTCAAGGATTTACATACCACACGCAAGGTTTAACTCTCTTTATATCGAAAGGGTTTACCACTTCGCATAACCGGTGTTCTATGTACTTTATGTCGGTTTATCGATGTATACCAGCCCATTAACCAATCAATTTTGGAATTATAATTCCTTAATAAATATATTAGTCTCTGTTTATAAAGTTCATTCAACTCTCACAACTTCAAATTTCAAGGTTTTATAACAAACACTTGATTAAGAGAGTTTATCAAAGTCTTGTCATAATCAGATTTTTGTTTTGCTTATAACCACTATAATATAAGTTGAATTTGCACCAATTTTTGATCTAATATCCCTAAGATACTTAAGAATAAGTATACTGAAACTCCTGACCCTGAAACATACGGATCAAGTAACATATACTATTAATTCCAAAAGGTGGCAGAATTGGTTCCTTTATTGCCTTAGTGAGTTTTAAGACTCATAAATCCATATTTAACACAAGGGTTTGCCATGGCTGAATTCTTAACATCATTATAACATGTATAAGAACATATACAAGCTCTCACACCTTCGAAATAGCTAAGAAACATAGCAAGAATAAGGAAGAAACAAAGGAAACTCACCTTGATTGTCAAAGGAACTGAGGTGTTGATGTTTTTGATGATTTCTTCTTGAATATTTGGTGATTTTTCGAAGTGTGAAGCTTCTTGATAATGTTCAGACTGTAAATGAGGGTTGAGGGTCGGATTTATCCATCAACCAAGTGTCTTAAGTCGGTTATGAAGGTTAAATGTCCAAAATACCCTCGAATGACTACTAGAGACTAGGTTTGAAATAATTGATCGATTCAAGTAGTTATGATCCGGTTCTTGGAGTGTTTAAACCGGTTCCTAGTATATATTGACCTCATTTAGGGTATGGATGGTCTTTAAAATGGTTTAGTAGAAGTTTAGGGTGTATTTTTATTGCTTAAACTCGATTACCACTGCGAACAATATTGAAAATGCTAGTGAAGGACTTTATTGTCAAACTTTCTAAAACTTCACAAATGAGACACTGTAGGTAAGAATAGAAGAAATCATTTATAAAAATATAATTAATATGATAAACTAAAAGATAAGTTCAATTCCTACCGCAGTTGGAACGAATGAGGTATAGACAGATCACAGTATTTTACAAACGTTATCAGATACAATCATAAATTGTATCCTATTAGGTATTGACAATAGTCAAAGGCACTTGACGCGTGTTAGCTTATTGAATGATGGTTATCCACTTGAATCGTCAATTTAAAGTGACCCACTACATGCGCCAACTAAAATCTCGAGGTAAGCTAGTTAACCTCTTATAGACACGTCAGTGACACCTTTATAACTTCTAGGCTTACCACGTGTACTTAGAGTTTTATAAGATCTTTACACATATTTTATTTTCGTATTAGAAATACTATGAATAACATAACTTAGTCCCGTAACATATACCACGATTGTGTTTTAGACATGAGTTCAAATGTTTAGCACATTCCTATGTGTGGAATTAACTATAAGATCAACTGAACCATGAAACATCAAGTAATCCAAATAACACATAATTAACAAGTTATGCATCCTCCCCTCCTTATAAAAATTTCGTCCCCGAAATTTAACTTACCTGAAAAGATCAGGGTATTTAGCCCTCATTTCATCTTCTCTCTCCCAAGTGGCTTCTTCTACGAGTTGATTTCTCCACAACACTTTGACTAGTGGCACCTCTTTATTTCTGAGTTTCTTTACTTCTCTTAGTAAGATTTGTACCGGTATCTCCTTGTAACTCAAATCTGCCTCCATCTCAACTGGTTCATTCTTGAGAATGTGGGATGGATTCGCAATGTATTTTCTTAGTAGAGAAATGTGAAATACATTGTGTATCTGAGACATTGATGATGGCAACTCTAGTCGATAAGCCACTTCACCAACCCGCTCAGTAATAGGAAATGGCCCAATGTATCTTGGACTCAGTTTTCCTTTCTTACCAAATCTCATTATTCCCTTCATTGGAGAAACCTTCAGGAATACACGATCACCCACGGCAAATTCCAGTTCCTTCCTCGTATCTCGCATAACTCTTTGTCTCGCCTTGAGTCAGTTCTCATTCTTTCTCTGATTAGTGAAACTGCTTCTGTCATTTCTTGAATCATATCAGGACCTAAAACTCTTCTTTCACCAACCTCATCCCAATGTACTGGTGATCGACACTTCCGGCCATACAAAGCTTCATAAGGAGCCATTCCAATTGTACTCTGATAACTGTTATTGTAGGAGAATTCAATTAGGGGTAAATGTTTGATCCACTGGCCTTGAAAGTCCATAACACAGGATCTGAGCATATCTTCAAGAGTTTGTATAGTTCTTTCTGATTGCCCATCCGACTGTGGATGATAAGCAATCTTTGAAAGACAAGTGGGTACCCAATGCTCTATGTGCTCTTCCAAAAGCTGATACAAATCGTGAATCTCTGTCCGATACAATAGATAATGGAACCCCATGTAGCCTCACTATTTCCTGTATATAGAGTTGAGCATAACGATCAATGGAGTATGTCGTACAAACTGGGAGAAAGTGAGCAGATTTTGTCAATCTATCAACTATAACCCAGATAGAATTGTGTCCTTTAACCGTTCTTGGTAAACCTATCACAAAATCCATCGTAATGTCCTCCCACTTCCATTTTGGAACAATTAAAGGTTTCAAGGTTCCTGCTGGTCTTTGATGCTCAGCTTTTACCTGTTGACATGTTAGGCACTGCTCCACATATTGTGCAATATTTTCTTTCATACCTAGCCACCAATAGTGTAGTTTCAAGTCTCTATACATTTTGGTTGCTCCTGGATGTACTCAATATGGTGTTGAGTGCGCCTCTAGTAATATTTCTTTGCGAACATCTTCAAAATTAGGCACACATAAACGATTTCTAAATCGAATAATACCATCTTCTGACGATTGGAAATCTGACGAGGTTCCTAATTTTATGTTCTTCTTTATTTTCTCTAACTCTTGATCCTCTTTCTGGCCTTGCTGAATTCTATCTATTAAAGTAGGTCGAAGGGTTAGTGCTGACAATTTTGCTTCTAGCCATCCATGTTGGATAATTTCCACATCCATATTCATCAAATCGTGTAATTCTGGCTTCTGGATCAAGGTCATGGCCGCAATGGATTGTGTTGATTTTCTGCTTAGGGCATCTGCTACGACATTAGCTTTACCAGGGTGGTAGTTGATGACACAATCATAGTATTTAACAAGTTCCAACCATCTCCGCTGTCTCATATTTAATTCTTTCTGAGTGAAGAAATATTTCAGGCTCTTGTGATCAGTATAAATTTCACAACGTTCTCCATATAGGTAATGCCTCCATATTTTAAGTGCAAACACCACTGCAGCAAGTTCTAAATCATGTGTCGGGTAGTTCTTTTCATACTCCTTCAGTTGTCTAGATGCATATGCTATTACTTTACCATTCTGCATTAATACACAACCCAGACCATTCTTTGAAGCATCACTGTAGACTTTAAAACCTCCAGTTCCCATTGGAATGGTCAAGATCGGTGCCGATGTCAGCCGCCTCTTCAATTCTTGAAAGCTTTGCTCGCATGATTCTATCCACTTGAAGGGAACATTCTTTCTAGTCAGTTGTGTTAATGGAGAGGCAATCTTGGAGAATCCCTCTACGAATCGACGGTAATATCCAGCTAGACCAAGAAAGCTGCGTATACAGTAGAATTTGTGGGTTGCGGCCAGTTATTGATTGCTTCAACTTTGCTTGGGTCTACTGAAATCCCTGCTCCGGATATAACATGCCCCAAGAATACCACTCGGTCTAACCAGAATTCACACTTTTTAAACTTAGCATATAATTGTTTCTGTTTTAAGACTTCTAAAACTTTCCTTAGATGCACTGTATGGTCTTCTTTGGTCTTCAAATATATGAGAATATCATCAATAAACATGATAACAAACTTATCCAGGAAGTCTTTAAACACTCTATTCATTAAATCCATAAATGTTGCTGGGGCATTTGTTAGGCCAAACGGCATCACCAAAAACTTATAGTGTCCGTACTGCATCTTGAATGTCTGTTTTGGGATGTCCTCTTCCTTTATCTTCAATTGATGGTACCCTGATCGCAGATCAATTTTGGAAAAGATAGATGCGCCTTGAAGTTGATCAAACAAGTCATCAATTCGAGGTAAAGGATACTTGTTCTTGATCGTAACTTTGTTGAGCTCTCGATAGTCTATACACATCCTCAAGGAACCATCCTTCTTACGAACAAACAATATTGGCGCTCCCCATG
The DNA here is from genome assembly GCA_033398695.1 of Orobanche coerulescens. Classification (NCBI taxonomy): domain Eukaryota; kingdom Viridiplantae; phylum Streptophyta; class Magnoliopsida; order Lamiales; family Orobanchaceae; genus Orobanche; species Orobanche coerulescens. The sequence continues at coordinate 77,113,172 of CM065818.1, read as the reverse complement.
GTGAATAACTAGGCCGAATGAGGCCTTTGTCTAACAACTCTTGCAACTGGGTCTTTAATTCCTTTAATTCAGCTGGTGCCATTCTATATGGTGACTTTGATATTGGTGCCGTTCATACTGTAAGTTAATCACAAACTCTATTTCACGATCCGGTGGCCTCCAGAGATCATCAGAAACACTTCAGTATTGTTTCACCACCGGTACTTCATTGACATTCGAGAAATCTTGTTTTTCAATGCTCATTACACTAACTACATAGCCTTCACAACCACCGTTTAATAAACGTTGTGCCTTCATTCTTGAGATTATCGGAAATCTTAAATTCTTACTAACCCCGACAAAATAAAAAGGTTCTTCCCGGTGGTTGTAGTGTCACAATCTTTCTCGTGATAACAAGAGCATGATATTTTGATAACCAATCCATACCCAAGATTATGTCATAGTCATTCATGTCCAACACAATTAAATCAGCATAGAGTTCCCTATTTTCGATAGGAATACTTCACGCTCGTATGATCTTATCTGTTTGTTTTGGATCTCCAGAGGGGGTAACTACATTATAACCTACCTCAATTGTTTCTGGTACTCTACCCAGCCTTCTCACATACTCGGTAGATGCAAATGAATGTGTAGCACCAGGATCAAATAATACCGATGCTGAAATACCAAAGATAAGAAGGTTACCTGTGATAATAGACGGATTAGCTTCAGCATCTTCTCTGGTTATAGTGTAAACTCTAGCTGGTACCCTTTCCTGCGCTTTAGCTTTTGTCTTGTTTGGGCAAACATTCGCCATATGTCCAGGTTGTCCACATGAAAAGCATACTTTAGAACCCAATAAGCAAACTCCACTATGTTGTTTTCCACAATTAGGGCATGCCGGTAATGGTACAAAGGGTCTACCCTCTTCAGACTTTATGCGCTTACTTGGTCCTCCTTGTTCCTGCCCCTTTTTAGATGGAAAATCAGCCTCTGGATTCTGCGATTGAGGTGGCTTCTTCTTTTCATTCTTAAACCAGCGTTGGCCTTGTCGTTGGGCAAATTGCCGCCGAACCTCTTGTGCTTGTCGAATCCTCAGTTCTGCCTGTTCTGCGACCAATGCTCTCTCAGCAATTATTGAATAAGTCGTCCCTTGAATTCCTGCCATGCTGACATCTCTGTATAGCTCTGGTCTCAAGCCTTCAAGGAACCTCTCCACTTTTAATGCTTCCGTGCTAACCATATGCTCAGCAAACCTAGACAGCATTTCGAACTTACAGATGTAGTCTGAAACCGTCATGCTTCCTTGTTTCAACTGTATAAATTCGTTCATCTTCATTGCACGAATGTGGTAAAGTACTTATTTCAAGAGTTCCTTGAACTTAGCCCAAGTCATTGTTGCCACATTTTCAATAGCACTTATCGTATCCCACCAATGACCTGCACCGCCCGTAACATGAAGGATGCACAAAGTACCTTGTTCTCTTCGAGACCTTACTATCTTGGAACATGTTTTCTATAGTCCTTAGCCAATCTTCTGCTTCTGTAGGATCCAATGCGCTCTCAAATGTCGGTGGATTCAACTTCCTGAACCTTCCTCCATCTAATTCAACTTGTTCTACTCGAGGTGGCGGTCGATTCCTATCATCTCCCTGCTGTCCTCGCATGTCTCTTTGTTGGATGAGTTGTTGGATTTGTTGAGATTGCCTTTCTACTAGTTCAGTCAATCGACCAATGATCAGATCACGATCAGAACTTGTGGATGTCATTTCTGGGTCTTGTGTTCTACCCCCATCACTGCCTTCATTTCTTGTTCTCGGCATTATTCTCTATTTATGACTGAGCCCTATATCATATGGTCAATATAATTCATGAAATATGAGTGCACACAAATAAAATAACACTTACTGGATTTGTTGTGCTCCACATACTCTGAGCTCGTGTACATGGACAGTCTAAAGGGCACAAACCGGGCTCCGATACCACCTGTAACACACCCGCACTAACTGCCTAACTTACACTATCTTATATCATATTAGTACTTATAAATTATGGTGAAATTTCGACAGAGTTTCCCCTAAACTAGTACCTATCCCAAACCTGTGACATAAAAACCAACACAAGTACCATACAGAGACATCTAGTCTCAATCCGAATCAAACTCATGACATCAATATCCCCGTAGCTATAACTACAAGAGATTAGTAAACCACAAAACTTCGAGCTTCTCAAATTACTTATTTATTTTACATTGCGATATTTAACAACCTCACAGGTTAAACAAACATACTAAGTGAACTTAAAGTACCCATCACACCATCAACGACACTCGAACCTATGAGTACATTACTGCAATACATATTTATAAAGTAAGGTTCACAAACAAGAACGAAAATATGTTAAGCCCATGGTTAAGCCCGACAGGTCGTCATCCATGTACGTCGACCCTCGGAACGGTGGAACTCCAACTCATCCAAATGAGGAACATACTCAAGCATCAGAATTACCTACAATGCATAAACTACGTGAGCTAAAGCCCAATAAGTAGAAATCATGCATGTTATGTATCATGTCTGATGCAACATATGACATATGATTATCAATGAGAATCTCTCAAAATCATTTTCTTATCCTTGGGCCCGTTGAACCACGTACTAAGCACCGGAATGAACTCAACATCATATCATATCATGAGGCATGCATCTACCATGCCAGACATATAAGGCATGCATCTACCACACCAAATATATCGTGAGAACACGCATCTACCATGTCTCACACATGATATAAGCACGCATCTACCGTGCTAAACATATCGTAAAAGCATGCATCTACCATGCCTCGGTGCTCTAGCAGCGGCCAACAAAACATTTTTCTTTTCTTTCTTTCCATGATCGTACCATGCATGCAGACACTAGTGAGTATCCTGTTATGCATGCATGTGAAGATGCTAATGGATGTTATGATCATGTAAGGTGCAACCAAATACTTTAATCATAGTACAGATCAATCATCCAATGCAATACACTCTCAAGATATCATCAAGTTTACAAACAATACTATGTTTATGCATTGTAGTTGCAGATGGATTTCTACTTACCTTGATCGGGTAATACCTTTAAGTTTATACCAATAGGGGGTGGTTGGGATGATATATCTTCAGAACCTGTTTCAAGGAATGTGTTTCAAGGATTTACATACCACACGCAAGGTTTAACTCTCTTTATATCGAAAGGGTTTACCACTTCGCATAACCGGTGTTCTATGTACTTTATGTCGGTTTATCGATGTATACCAGCCCATTAACCAATCAATTTTGGACTTATAATTCCTTAATAAATATATTAGTCTCTGTTTATAAAGTTCATTCAACTCTCACAACTTCAAATTTCAAGGTTTTATAACAAACACTTGATTAAGAGAGTTTATCAAAGTCTTGTCATAATCAGATTTTTGTTTTGCTTATAACCACTATAATATAAGTTGAATTTGCACCAATTTTTGATATAATATCCCTAAGATACTTAAGAATAAGTATACTGAAACTCCTGACCCTGAAACATACGGATCAAGTAACATATACTATTAATTCCAAAAGGTGGCAGAATTGGTTCCTTTATTGCCTTAGTGAGTTTTAAGACTCATAAATCCATATTTAACACAAGGGTTTGCCATGGCTTAATTCTTAACATCATTATAGCATGTATAAGAACATATACAAGCTCTCACACCTTCGAAATAGCTAAGAAACATAGCAAGAATAAGGAAGAAACAAAGGAAACTCACCTTGATTGTCAAAGGAATTGAGGTGTTGATGTTTCTGATGATTTCTTCTTGAATATTTGGTGATTTTTCGAAGTGTGAAGCTTCTTGATAATGTTCAGACTGTAAATGAGGGTTGAGGGTCGGATTTATCCATCAACCAAGTGTCTTAAGTCGGTTATGAAGGTGAAATGTCCAAAATACCCTCGAATGACTACTAGAGACTAGGTTTGAAATAATTGATCGATTCAAGTAGTTATGATCCGGATCTTGGAGTGTTTGAACCGGTTCCTAGTAGATATTGACCTCATTTAGGGTATGGATGGTCTTTAAAATGGTTTAGTAGAAGTTTAGGGTGTATTTTTATTGCTTAAACTCGATTACCACTGCGAACAATGTTGAAAATGCTAGTGAAGGACTTTATTGTCAAACTTTCTAAACCTTCACAAATGAGACACTGTAGGTAAGAATGGAAGAAATCATTTATAAAAATATAATTAATATGATAAACTAAAAGATAAGTTCAATTCCTACCGCAGTTGGAACGAATGAGGTATAGACAGATCACAATATTTTACAAACGTTATCACATACAATCATAAATTGTATCCTATTAGGTATTGACAATAGTCAAAGGCACTTGACGCGTGTTAGCTTATTGAATGATGGTTATCCACTTGAATCGTCAATTTAAAGTGACCCACTACACGCGCCGACTAAAATCTCGAGGTAAGCTAGTTAACCTCTGATAGACACGTCAGTGACACCTTTATAACTTCTAGGCTTACCACGTGTACTTAGAGTTTTATAAGATCTTTACACATATTTTATTTTCGTATTAGAAATACTATGGATAACATAACTTAGTCCCGTAACATATACCACGATTGTGTTTTAGACATGAGTTCAAATGTTTAGCACATTCCTATGTGTGGAATTAACTATAAGATCAACTGAACCATGAAACATCAAGTAATCCAAATAACACATAATTAACAAGTTATGCATGAATCATATTGACCAAGTGAGTAATGTTAGGCTCGGGTATCACAAATAGCAACCGAGTTACTACCAACATATAGCTTATGGATTTTTTCCTAAGTACTGGGCCAAGCGAATGACCCAATAAAGAAAATAAAAAACAGTCTTCGCCGTCAGTTGTCTTCGGTCTTCGTCATAGCCAAACAAATAATTACATTATAGAAAAAATGCATCCTTTACAAATATTTCTAGTAAAAAAATAGGCTCAAAACGGCCATTACAACCCAATCGAATCGAACAAATCAGAAAACTAAGTCCACGAGCTATATCACCATCACATAATGATTCCACACAACATGTAACGGTAATGAAATTAAATAATTAATTTAATATATTAATTCAATTAATCTATGAAATTAATCTATTCAATTTCTACAATATTAATCAAATTAATATTTAGTGGCATTAAATTCAAATAATCAATAAGTATATTAATCCAATCAATATAAAATTAATCTATTCAATATCAACAGTATTAGTCCAATTAATACTAATAATCATCATTTCAATTCGTTCGAATTAATCCGACCAAAAATAATATTCTCGTTTAATTAATTTTCCTTAACACAAAAATATTCCAAATATTAATTTTGTCAAATTAAAATCCAATTTAAATTTCGGGAAATAATTACAATGAAATATAAACTTAAAATAGAGTCCCGGACTATCCGATATTAGGCGCAGCCCGTGGCACGATTCAAAATCGGGCCAAAACCTAAGAGGTAGCATGGTCGAGCCATGCTCGGCAGTCTGGCCGAGACCCTCCCTGTAATACCCAATTGTAATTCAGTCATTATCGTTCAGTATTTATCATTCAGTAATTGTCACTCAGTAAATTTTTTCACTCATTAATGATCATTCATCGTTCATTTCATTCATTGTATTCACCGTTCGGAGTTTATTGGTATCGCGTATCAGTGTTATTTCATCATTCAAACCGGTTAGATAGTCGGGCCGAACGTATCATCATTGTCATCTTCATGGTGGGCTGTGTGTGAGGAGTAGCGCACGCTACGTACCCTCTTTAGCACGCGCTAATCGAGTACAGGTAGCGCACGCTACCACTCAGCATTAGCGCACGCTAATGTTGTCCTGGCTGCAGTCCAGAAGGCACTGGACTGCAGGTGAGTTATAAGTAGCACACGCTACGAATGGTAACTAGCGCGCTGTCACGGGGTTATACTTGCGTCTCGCTAAGTCCTCTCCGTGCGGCACTATCTTAGGTTGTCTCAAGCCTAAGTAGTAAGCCTATCAACACACAAGATTACTTGGAAGGAAAGTAAGAAATGCTTTGGGGAAGGTTTTCTCTTATTGCACTGTAGCAAATCACATTTCTCAAGATGATTTACAAATGAGCCCCAAGGGGGTATTTATACTAAACCTCCTAGGCTAACAAATTACCAACAAAACACTACTATTTCAAGTATTTACAAGAATGCCATCATCTAGAATGATCTATACAATTCTAAACAATTCTAAGAAGTCTTCTTGGAGTCCCCAGACCCCTCTGGAACGTCCGGCCCGACCCGACCCGAAGTGTCCCGGCCTGGCCCGGCCAAGGCCCGATTCGGCCCGTAGCAACCCGACCCGATTTCTGACCTTCTGGAACCCTCTTTGACCTTCTGGAGTTGATTGGTCTCCATCTTGAAGCTTCTAGGGTCTTCTTTCTGAAGAGTGGATTCCTCGGCTTTTCAATGTCTACTGCTGTCACAAGGCTTTTTCCGTCTAAGCCTATTATAGGGGGGGTAGTCCTCTGTGAGCTTGGCCGAGTCCATGTACGCGCGCGAGCCTGCTGCGCGCCCGTCCGGCAGGCTTCGGCCGGATGCCGGTAGATGCCTGCTGCCTTAAGGTGGGGCGTGACATTCTCCCCCACCAAAGTCGTGACCGTCCTCGGCACGATGCTGTCCCGATATTCTTCAATCTTCTGCCGGAATTGCCATAGGTGATCCTCATGTTCCCAGCTATTTTCAGCGTCTGGGAGTCCCTTCCAATGCACAAAGTACTCGGTGTATGGGGCCACGCCCCTTCGTCGAACGTCCCGATGTGAAATGATCTCGGCTACTTCCTTGTCGAAGGAAGTAATCACGGCAGTCGGTGCTCGATGTGACTGAGCTCGGCCCGGATCCTCCATGTCCTGATGGTAAGGCTTCAGTTGGCTAACATGGAAGACCGGGTGTATCTTCATCTTCGGCGGAAGTTCCACTCTATAGGAAACTGTCCCAACACGCCGCTCGATCTTGTAGGGTCCCTCGTATCTTCGGATAAGTCCCTTATGCACAGCCCGAAATGCTTTAAATTGCTGCGGGAGAAGTTTCACCATAACTAAGTCGCCTTCATTAAACTCGACCGCTCGTCGCTTGAGATCGGCCCATTTCTTCATCTTCTTGGCTGCCTTGTCCAAAGATGTTCGAGCCAAGTCCGATTCCTCTTGTAATGACTTAGCAAAGGTATATGCTGCGGGACTCTGTCCCGTGTATCCGGTGGCAATGTTGTTCGTTGTCGCCGGTTGTCTCCCTGTAGCGAGCTCGAATGGGCTACGTCCCGTTGATTCACTCTTCTGCAAGTTGTATGAAAATTGGGCCGTGTCTAAGAGTTTGGCCCAGTCCCGCTGATTGGCACTCACATAGTGCCGCAAGTAGCACTCAAGCAGTGCGTTAACTCGTTCTGTCTGCCCGTCCGTCTGTGGGTGGAAACTTGTTGAGAATGCTAAGTTTGAGCCCAATAGCTTGAAAAGTCCCGACCAGAACTTTCCTGTGAAACGTGGGTCTCGGTCACTCACGATTGTCCTTGGAATGCCCCAATATTTTACCACATGCTTTAAGAACAACTTGGCCGTCTCCAGAGCCGTTACGTCGCGGTCTTTGGAATAAAGGTTGCGTATTTTGAGAACCTGTCCACCACAACTATGATCGACCCGTACCCATCCGATTTAGGCAAAGCCGAAATGAAGTCCATTGAAACGCTTTCAAAAGGGTGTTCCGGTATGGGTAAGGGCTGAAGTAGTCCACCAGGTTGTTGTTGCTCCACCTTGTCTTGTTGACATACAAGACATGTCCGGACGTATGCCTCAACGTCCTCACGCATCCTGGGCCAAAAGTAAGAATTGTCAATTAAAGCCATTGTACGGTGCATACCTGGGTGTCCAGCCCATAGTGTATCGTGGCATTCCTTCATGATGTCCCTCCGTAAGTTTCCCCATTTGGGCACGTACAAACGATTGCCTTTGGTAAAGAGTAGCTCCTCTCGTTCCCAGAACCGTCTTGTCTTGCCGCTCCTGGCAAGTTGCATGATGTTTCCTGCGAAAGGGTCCTGCCTCAGTCCCTCGCGTATGCGGTCCTTGATGCTTCCTTCGGCCTTGGTCAAGGCTGCAAGCTCGGCCTTCCGGCTTAATGCATCGGCTACTCGATTAAGTACTCCCGGCTTATACTCTAGGGTATAATCGAACTCAGCTAGGAATTCCTGCCATCTTGCTTGCTTTGGCGTGAGCTTCTTATGGGTTTGAAAATAAATTGTGGCTACGTTGTCTGTTCGTACCACAAACTTGCTCCCAAGTAAATAATGCCTCCAGGCTCCAAGGCAATGAACCACAACGGTCATTTCCTTCTCATGTACCGAGTACCGTCTCTCGGTGTCATTCAATTTTCTGCTCTCATAGGCGACGGGATGCCCTAGCTGCATCAAAACTCCTCCGATGGCATAATCAGATGCATCGGTCTGAACCTCATATGCCTTGGCATGGTCTGGCAAGGCAAGAATCGCCGCTCCGTCACTTTGCCTTTGAGTCGCTCAAAGGCCTCTCGCACTTGTCCGTCCATTCCCATTAGTGGTCCTTCTTTAATAGGTCCGTTAATGGTGCCGCTATCCGAGAGTATCCTCGATGAACTTCCTAGTAGTTCACGAGTCCCAGAAATGATCGGAGTTGGGTTACGCTGGTCGGCGGCTCCCAATCTCGAACGGCTTTCACTTTGGCCTCGTCCATCATAATGCGGCCATCTTTGATACGATGCCCCGGAAAAGTCACTTCCTGTTGGGCGAATGAGCATTTCTCCAACTTTGCATAAAGTTCATTGTCCCGCAATGCTTGGAACACCTGTCGCAAGTGTTCTACATGCTCCTCCATTGATGATGAGTAAATGACGATATCATCCAAATAAACGACAACAAACTTGTCTATGTATGGTTGAAATACCTTGTTCATCAGTGTGCAAAAGGTCGCTGGGGCGTTTGTAAGCCCGAACGGCATCACAAGGAAATCAAACAAACCATACCTGGTCGCCATGGCTGTCTTGGGTTCGTCTCCTTCGGCTATCCGGACCTGCCAATATCCGGATCTTAGGTCGATCTTTGAAAAGTATTTAGCACCTCCCAGTTGGTCAAACAGCTCTCCAATGAGTGGAATGGGATACTTGTTGCGAACCGTCAGTTTGTTGAGTGCCCTATAGTCCACGCACATACGCAAGGATCCATCATGCTTCTTTTGGAACAAAACGGGGGATCCATAAGGAGATTTGGATGGTTGGATCATTTTGGAATCCAACAACTCTTTCAATTGTTTCTGCAGCTCCTTAAGTTCCGGTGGTGACATCCTATAGGGTCTCCTCGAAGGTGGCTTTGCATCGGAAATAAGTTCAATTTTGTGGTCCACATCCCGTCTGGGTGGCAACTTCTTAGGTAGTTCCGCGGGCATCACGTCCTGGAACTCCTACAAAACGGCTTGAACTTCCTTTGGTACATCCTTGCCTTCAATATCGTTTCCATCATCAGGAACGTAAAATGCGTGAAGGTCTCTTCCGCTCAAGGCCTCGACTAAGTTGCATGGTTGAAAGGGTGCCCGCCCTTCGCTTCCCTTCCGCCGAATGGCCTGTGTCCTGTCGGAGTCCAAAATGACTAAGGAATCTGAAAATGGAAGAATGCAAGCCCGTACCTGATCGAACCATTGTAACCCAAGAACCAAATCATAGTCATCCATGGTCACTACAGTGAAGGTGATCATTCCCTGCCAGTCACCTATCTTTGCTTTCACTCCTCGTGCTTCGCCGGTCACCGGTTTAGCATGGGTATTCACTGTCTTGATCGATCCCTTAGTTGGAGCGACGGTAAGTCATAAGACTTTGGCTACGCCGTACCGCATGAAATTGTGCGTAGCTCCTGTATCCACTAAGTCTTTGATGTGTGTGCCTCCGATCAAGGCATCCACGAACATAGACCCCTTTCTGGGTCCCTTCGCCGGCTCCACAACGGCTTTGACAGCATTGAGCAAACTCAATGAGCCCATATGCGCACCATCCGCAACCTCGGTCTCCGTGGTCTCTTGCTTGGCTGCGACCTTCTTCCTCCGAAGTGGGCAATCGTACTTCATGTGAGAGGTACTATGACAAATGTGACAACCTCTCGGCTTATCGTTCTCGTCCACTGGTTGCTTGCCCCAGTATTTGTTCGGCCTGAACCTTGATGGGCGGTCTCCCCCACCTTTGCCTTTATCTATGCGGAAAGTCCTTGGCTTGTCGCTGGTCTTCAACTCCCGTAAGCCCTCGGCCACAGCAATGGCGGTCGCCACATCCTGAACATTGCGCCTTTCCAACTCTTGCCTCGCAAAAGGCTTGAGTCCGTCCATAAATGCAAACAGCTTGTCGGTCGCCGTCAAGCTTGGTATCTCCAGCACAATTTCTTGGAACTCCTTGACATAGTCTTTGATAGTGCGAGTGTGGCTGAGTCTCTTCAGCCTGCCCCGAGCCTCGAACTCCACATTCTCGGGATAGAATTGCCTCTTCAATTCGGCCTTGAAGTCTTCCCAGAAGCCATCCCGCACGCACCACTCTCAATGTCACTGCTTGTCCGCCACCACAAAGACGTGTCGGCCAAGTACAAGGGCGCCGCCCGCAACTTGGTGTCATCATCTCGAATGTTTGAGGCACCAAAGTATTGCTCTAGGTTCCATAAGAAATTGTCAATCTCCTTGGCGTTTCTCGATCCGTTGAACTTCCCAGGCCTTGGGATATCAATTCGTGCGGGTGTCGCACCCACATGTCCTTCTCCATTGGCAATCGCCCTTTTCACTGTTGCCATCTCCGTCTTGAGAACCTCCATGCTCTCTTGCATGGCCAGGATCATGGCCCGAAAATCGGCCAACTCCTTCTTCATGTCCCCATCACAAGCATTGATAGTAGAAAGAACCTGGTTGTGCAGCTCCTCACCAGCTTCTTCCAAGTCATCCACCCTCCTCGCAACCTCATCATAGACCTCCTCCAGTCGAGTCACTCGGCTGTCCATGGCAGCAATCCGGTCGACAGACTTGTCTCTGCCCTTCTTGGTCTTCTCCGCCTGAGTGTTGGGTTGGGTAACGTCGGATGATTGTGACATCTTACTCCTTGCACGATCAGCTAGCAATCTTCGAAAATCCGCCTTGGTTGTCTCAACCTGGCTCCGATACCAACTGTCACGGGGTTATACTTGCGTCTCGCTAAGTCCTCTCCGTGCGGCACTATCTTAGGTTGTCTCAAGCCTAAGTAGTAAGCCTATAAACACACAAGATTACTAGGAAGGAAAGTAAAATGCTTTGGGGAAGGTTTTCTCTTATTGCACTGTAGCAAATCAGATTTCTCAAGATGATTTACAAATGAGACCCAAGGGGGTATTTATACTAAACCTCCTAGGCTAACAAATTACCAACAAAACACTACTATTCCAAGTATTTACAAGAATGCCATCATCTAGAATGATCTATACAATTCTAAACAATTCTAAGAAGTCTTCTTGGAGTCCCCAGACCCCTCTGGAACGTCCGGCCCGACCCGGCCCGAAGTGTCCCGGCCCGGCCCGGCCAAGGCCCGATTCGGCCCGTAGCAACCCGACCCGATTTCTGACCTTCTTGAACCCTCTTTGACCTTCTGGAGTTGATTGGTCTCCATCTTGAAGCTTCTAGGGTCTTCTTTCTGAAGAGTGGATTCCTCGGCTTTTCAATGTCTACTGCTGTCACAAGGCTTTTTCCGTCTAAGCCTATTATAGGTGGGGTAGTCCTCTGTGAGCTTGGCCGAGTCCATGTACGCGCGCGAGCCTGCTGCGCGCCCGTCCGGCAGGCTTCGGCCGGATGCCGGTAGATGCCTGCTGCCTTAAGGTGGGGCGTGACAGCGCGCTAGTAGGCCGGAGTAGCGCACACTATGCATTCGGTATAGCGCACACTAAAGTCGAATCAGGTTGAGTCCAGTGGCTACTGGACTGCATTAGATTAATTCATAGCGCACGCTATGAGTGGTTTTTAGCGTACGCAATCGATATTGTAGCGCACGCTAAATATTGATTGTAGTGCACGCTACCGAGATCAGATCAGAGGACAGAAGGTTTCTGGACTCCAGTACTGGGCATCAGATAATTCGTTAGCGCACGCTAACATTTGGGGTTAGCGTGCCAATTGTACATCCATAGCGCACGCTACCAATGGTACGTAGCGCGCTACCATTATCGGACAGTGGGTACTGGACTACCCAAAACACCCGTTAGCGCACGCTAAGCATAGGGGGCTAGCGCGCGCTAAACTAGAATCACTATAAATTGGACAGTTAGCCCAGATTTCGGCATTTGTCATTTCTTCACATTCTCTCATCGGTTCCGGGCGATTTGGAGCGATTTGAAGAGTATTCTTCGAGGTGTAATCATCAATCATCATCTTCAAGTCTTTGAGTTGGATTAATCATCACTTCATCATCTCCAAAACATCAAATCAAAGGTATTAATCTCTTGGATCTAGAATTTCGGATTTTTGGGTTTTCCTTCCGATTTCTTCATATAAGCTTGGATTGTTGTTGGAATATGTTATATATGGATTATCTACTTTGGATAAATATATTCCTACGGATTTAATGGCTATTTTGGGGATTTATTTCAAGAACCCTTGGGTTGACTTCGGTTAATTTGGGGATTTCCGATTGATGTTGTTGTAATCTTGAATTGTGGATTCCTATTGGATTATTGATGCCATTGATATTGTTTTGCTGGTTTGAATCAATCATTTGAAAGTTGGTTTTGATAATTTGGGTTTTGGTTGTGACCAACGGGAAGGATATTTTCAACGTATTCGTTAGAGTGCACCTACGAGTTTGGATATTGTTGTATCGACGTTTGAGTTGGTTATAATCGTGTTTGATGCGTATATTGATCGAATTATTGGTAATTGTGTTATTCAAGGTTGTTCGAGCGACCGACTTTTCAATTAGGACGTTGTTCGTGGAAGGATAATTGTCACCGGTGTTGTGTAAGTTAATTCTTACTCGGTTAAAAGGATATTCATTCCTTTTGTTGTTGTTCATTCATAATCATAACTCATTCATCATTGTATTAACCGTATCAAAACTTGTCATTGTCAATTAATCACCTCAGTCACAAGGAACGACGGTTCCAATCATTTCATTGAGCTGTCATTCATTTCACTATCATTTCATCTCGGTGAGTCATTATTCATTTTCGATGTCACTTTTGTTATATCGTGGCATTCCGGGTCATACTGGCGTGCCGGTTGGTATGTGTAGGATTTTCATGTCGGGCACATTTAAGTCGTGTGTTGATTGTTGGCCTCACATTAGACTGTGCACACGAGTCGATTGCTTCGTGAGACTGATTAGGTACAAGACCACACGTGTATTCGATCGATACTCGTTGGTGGCTTGTGCACGGACACATTTCCATCCCGGGCGTAGTGTGGCGCCACCCTTTGAGCCGTACTGTTAGTTGATTCATACAACATGTTTGATTGCGTATGTTTTCAATAAGATTGGGTTATAATCTAACCTATTCATTTTTGATCGAACTTGTGGTCTATACAACATATTCATGATTGTGTTTATTCAACTCTGGAGGATTGTTGTTCTGTGTAACTGACCCCGCTGGGGGATATTGTTTTTCAGGTCATGGCAAGGCGAAAGCACGGGGAGAGCACGTTGACGGCGAGGAGTCCCAATGATACTAGAAGGGGGCCCCAGTCTTTTCAGTCATTTATGTTTCCTTAGTTTATTCCGCTGCAGACATTCCGTTTGAATACTCATTTCACTCAGTGTTGTATATTTTATCTCCATATAAAATATACATGTATTCTGTATTATCCTGGATGTGTTGTATGAAACTCCTCATCGGAGTAATTATTGTTGTAATGTGGTTCGGTACTACATTTACCCTGTGTAATTCATTCATTCTCATTCGCCTAGTGGGTCCCAGTCGGGGGTCCACGACACTGTAATATCTGCCTAGTTTGGGGGTGTTACAGAGTTGGTATCGGAGCGTGGTTTTGAATACTACCTTCCGAGTCATGTCTCATTTGAAATCATCGTCATCGGACTAGTATCATTGGACTTTCGCGTCACGTGTGACCTGTGCAAATGCCGATCCAATCAGACCAAGAACTGTAAGATTTCTAACGCCATGGTATAATTTCTGGCAATAATCATTCATTCATAATTCATCAGTTAACAATCCTCAATCATCATTTTCATTTTGACCAGGACGGTCATGTTAACTCGTTAATCACTCAATTCATTTCATTACTCAGTTGTTGGTCAGGAAGATCATATCATTAATCTTGTTAACTTGTTCAAGATAATCATTTCAAGAACTCCATCAGATAATCATGTCACCTCAGTTAATCATTCATATAATCACTGTGTTAGAGCGTGCATGCTTATTTTCATCATCTCATGTCAAAATCATAACGTGATATTCATGCGGGGAATATAATCATCATGTGACTTTCCTACTTCAGTATGGAGAGAGCAAGAAGAGGACGCGGAGGACAAGGCCGTGGTGCGGGCCGAATTCCTAGAGCTTGTGTGAATACACGTGCGAACGCAAGGAATAATGCTAATTCATCGAGCAGCGACGCTGCCACTCATTCACCTGAACGTGATCATTCATTATTGGGGAGTCGTACCCAGGACAGGGCTCAGTCAGAAAGTGTTCGGGTTGACCCACTCGCTTTTATGCAGGGCATGATGGCCCAAATGACTCAGATGGCACAGCTGATGGAGACGATGCATAACTCAGCTACTCAGAATCAACAGGCTCCTCCGCCGCCACCTCAGAGTCAAGAGAGGAATGTGAGCAGTATCCTCGGCGACATATCTCGCCACAGGCCACCTACTTTTGAAGGCTCATCAGAGCCGGCGGATATTGTTCATTGGCTCGAACATTTCGAGAAGTTATTCGTTATGGTAGAGTGTCCCGAAGGACACAAAGTCTCAGTTGCGGCTTACTATCTTCCTAAGAGCGCTCATTCATGGTGGTTGTCGTTGAAGCCCACCGAAGGATCATGTACTTGGGATCAGTTCAAAACTCTCATGATGGAGAGGTATTATCCAGCCCCTCTCAGGGAGGCTAAATTGTCGGAATTACTCACTCCCGACCACTCAGCGGACGACTATGTTCTTGTCATCGCCGAAAAATTTCAGGAACTTCTTCCGTTAGCCTCATCTATCATTCACTCTGAGGCGGACAAGATCAAGTATTTCAGCAAGAGGCTGAAACCTCGTATACGGATACAGTTGCTTAATCATAATTGCACCACCCTGGCCGAATTCATCGAGAAAGCTCTTACTTACGAGCTTACTGCTAAGGAGATTGCTAAGCAACAACCTTCATCTGCTGGCAAGAAGTCCAAGAACCGTAATCAGTCTGACGGCAGTCAGGCCACTTTCAAGAAACCACGTGCGGGCTCTACCTTTTCTGAGCGACCTCCTATGGCGCCTAAACCCACGGAATCTCAGTCACGAGCGGCCAGTTCGGCTGTCACATGTTTCAACTGTGAAGAACATGGTCATTTCAGCACCAAATGTCCGAAACAGGCTGTCATATGTCATAACTGTGGAATTGCTGGGCATAGGGCCCGTTTTTGCCGAAGGGACTCTAAACCTATTCCGGCGTCATCTCAGGCCCCAGGACATTCAGCGGTGTAGAATCAGGCCACTCAGTCAGCGTCGTTCAAGACGACAGGAGCTAACAAAGGCGGAGCCAAGAGCTATCAGACGGGAGCGTCTGGTTCGGGGGCCGGCAAGCCCCGAATTTATGAGATGAAGAGGACCGGCGATCCAGAGGCCCGGATGATCTCAGGTACACTCGATATCCTATCTCAACCTGTGTGTACCCTTTTTGATACTGGTGCATCGCATTCATTCATTTCCGAGTCATGTTTGAGTAGACTACGTGTGGGTAGTGCTACTAGTTGAGAGCCTTATGTTATTGGTCTACCTGATGGTAGACGAATTATCGGAAATCGTGAAATTCAGAATTGTCCGATTCAGCTTCAGGGTCGTGTATGGCCAGCGGACCTAATTGTAGTAGATTTGCCGAGAGACGACGTGATCTTGGGTATTGATTGGATGGATCGTCATGATGCCATCATTAGTGTCCGTAAGCGTATGGTCACTATCATTTCAGACGATGGGGTCGAAGGCGTGTTTCAGGGAGGTAATCCCGGCTGTTCTGGTAAGGTCATTAATTTGATGAAAGCAGTGAGATTACTCAATCAGGGGTGTATTGGTTATTGGTGCTATATGACCAAAACCGAGAAATCATCATAATGTTGACGGATATTCCGATAGTGAGGGAATATGCCGATGTTTTTCCAGACGAGTTACCTGGTTTGCCTCCACAGAGAGATGTGGAATTCACGATTGAGTTGGAGCCCGGTACGTCCCCGATATCGAAGGCACCGTACCGGATGGCCCCGACCGAAATGCAAGAATTAAAGAACCAACTTGAGGAGTTGTTCGAGAAAGGTTATATCCATCCGAGTGCGTCCCCATGGGGAGCACCAGTGTTGTTTGTCAAGAAGAAGGATGGTTCGTTCCGCTTGTGTATTGATTACCGGGAATTGAACCGGGTGACGATCAAGAATAAGTATCCTTTACACTGTATCGATGATCTTTTGGATCAACTTCAGGGAGCTTCAGTATTTTCCAAGACCGACTTAAGATCTGGATATCATCAGTTGCGGATTCGAGAGTCGGATATCGCGAGGACGGCGTTTCGAACACGCTATGGTCATTATGAGTTTGTGGTTATGCCTTTTGGATTGACTAATGCACCTGCGGTATTCATGGAGTTAATGAATCGGGTTTTCATCGACTTTTTGGATCAGTTTGTGGTTGTCTTCATCGATGACATTTTGATTTATTCTCGTAACTGAGAGGAGCACGAGGTTCATCATCATCAAGTGCTCAACATGTTAAGATGGGAGCAACTTTATGGAAAGTTTTCCAAATGTGAGTTCTGGATGTCCGAAGTGACTTTTCTCGGGCATGTAATTTCATCAGATGGAGTGCGTGTTGATCCTCAGAAGACGGAGGCTATCCAAGATTGGTTACCCCCAAAGAATGTTAAGGAAATCCGAAGCTTTCTCGGATTAGCCGGTTATTATCGGCGGTTTGTGGAAGGATTTTCTAAAATTGCTCAACCCGTGACGAGCCTTTTGCGAAAGGATAAGAAATATACGTGGTCCGACGCGTGTCAGCGGAGTTTTGAGGAACTCAAGAGCCGGTTAACTTCAGCACCCGTCCTTTCTTTACCACAAGGGACGGAGGAATTTGTGGTTTATAGTGATGCGTCCGGGCAGGGTCTCGGGTGTGTGCTCATGCAGAATGGGAAGGTTATTGCCTATGCTTCACGGCAATTGAAACCTTACGAGGTTAATTATCCGACCCACGACCTGGAGCTAGCAACCGTGGTGTTCGCCTTGAAAATCTGGCGTCATTACCTTTATGGCGTTACTTGTCAGATATTCACCGATCATAAGAGTTTAAAGTATATATTTACTCAGAAGGAGTTAAATATGCGACAGAGGCGGTGGTTGGAACTAATCAAAGATTATGATATCGAGATCCTTTACCACCCGGGCAAGTCGAACGCTGTCGCCGACGCTTTGAGTCGTAAGTCCATTCAGGAGCAGATGCTTGCTCGTTTAACAGTCCAGAAGGAGCTTCAGCAGGAATTCCTTAGATCCGAGATCGAGGTCTGGCTTCAGCGAGTTCAGGGACAGCTTTGTATGTTAGAGATTTCATCGTCACTCGAGGGGGCAATCCGAGAGAATCAGAGTTCAGACCCATCATTGTTGCGCATCCGTGAGGATGTGGCTCAGGGGAAATCCCCCGTATTTGTGGTCCATGAGGATGGACTTTTGCGTTTTAAGAATCGGTTGTGCGTACCGGCAAATGACGAGTTGAAAAACTCGATTTTGAGAGAAGCTCATGCTACCCCTTATTCTGTTCATCTAGGGTCTAGAAAGATGTACAAGGACTTGAAACAAAATTACTGGTGGGGTAATATGAAGCGAGAAGTCGCGGAATTTGTTTCGAGATGCTTAACCTGTCAACAGGTCAAGATTGAACATCAGCGACCGGCGGGTATGCTGAAACCTCTCCCTATTCCAGAGTGGAAGTGGGAAGACATTTCTATGGATTTCATCACGAGTTTGCCGACGAGTCGTTGTGGCATGAATATGATCTGGGTGATTGTGGACCGCTTAACTAAATCAGCTCATTTCCTTGAGATTAAGGATACTTGGGGTCCCGAGAGACTTGCCCAGTTATTCATCAAAGAGATAGTGAGACTGCACGGTACTCCTAAGAGTATCGTTTCTGATCGTGATGGGCGATTCGTGTCTCATTTTTGGAAATCAGTTCATCGTGCCATGGGAACTCAGCTTAATTTCAGCACATCTTTTCACCCTTAGTCCGACGGACAATCAGAGAGAACTATTCAGACATTAGAGGACATGTTGAGGGCATGCGTCCTCGATTGGAAAGACGATTGGGAAGCCCAACTACCATTGATCGAGTTCACGTATAATAATAGTTGGCATGCTTCGATTAAGATGGCACCTTACGAGGCCTTGTACGGTCGTCGTTGTCGATCTCCGTTGTGTTGGGACGACCTATCCGAATCAATCGGCACCGAGCCCGATATGCTTATAGCCGCCCGGGAGTAGGTAGCTTTGATCAGAAGTCGTATGTTGACAGCTCAGAGTCGACAGAAATCTTATGCAGACAATCGTCGCCGACCATTAGAGTTCGAGACAGGTGACACGTGTTGGTCAAGGTATCCCCGAGTCGAGGTATCTTCCATTTCGGGAAGCGAGGAAAGTTGAGTCCAAGATTTATTGGACCGTTTGAGATTTTGGAACGAGTAGGCGAGCTAGCTTATCGTTTGGCCTTACCTCCGGCGTTGAGCCGAATTCATAATGTGTTTCACGTATCTCAGTTGCGGAAGTATGTTGCCGACCCGAGTCACATACTTCAATTTGACGAAATCGAGATCGCCGATGATCATTCATATGAGGAGCGTCCTATACGAGTCTTAGAGCGGCGAATCAAACAATTGAGGAACAAGACGATTCCTTTGGTGAAAATTCAGTGGTCCAGACACGGAGTCAAAGAGGCTACTTGGGAAACCGAGGATAGTATGCGGGAGAGTTATCCCGAATTGTTTAACCCTTAGTTTCGGGGACGAAACTCTTTTAAGGGGGGTTGTATGTAATACCCAGTTGTAATTCAGTCATTATCGTTCAGTATTTATCATTTAGTAATTGTCACTCAGTAAATTTTTTCACTCATTAATGATCATTCATCGTTCATTTCATTCATTGTATTCACCGTTCGGAGTTTATTGGTATCGCGTATCAGTGTTATTTCATCATTCAACCTGGTTAGATAGTCGGGTCGAACGTATCATCATTGTCATCTTCATGGTGGGCTGTGTGTGAGGAGTAGCGCACGCTACGTACTCTCTTTAGCGCGCACTAATCGAGTACAGGTAGCGCACGCTACCACTCAGCATTAGCGCATGCTAATGTTGTCCTGGCTGCAGTCCAGAAGGCACTGGACTGCAGGTGAGTTATAAGTAGCGCACGCTACGAATGGTAAGTAGCGCGTGCTAGTAGGCCGGAGTAGCGCACGCTATGCAGTCGGTATAGCGCGCGCTAAAGTCGAATCAGGTTGAGTCCAGTGGCTACTGGACTGCATTAGATTAATTCATAGCGCACGCTATGAGTGGTTTTTAGCGTACACAATCGATATTGTAGCGCACGCTAAATATTGATTGTAGCGCACGCTACCGAGATCATATCAGAGGACAGAAGGTTTCTGGACTCCAGTACTGGGCATTAGATAATTGGTTAGCGCACGCTAACATTTGGGGTTAGCGCACGCCAATTGTACATCCGTAGCGCACG
Organism: Orobanche coerulescens; assembly: GCA_033398695.1. Taxonomy (NCBI): domain Eukaryota; kingdom Viridiplantae; phylum Streptophyta; class Magnoliopsida; order Lamiales; family Orobanchaceae; genus Orobanche; species Orobanche coerulescens. The sequence goes on along the minus strand of CM065818.1, from coordinate 77,093,185 downwards.
CTATCAAAGGTACGTAGCGCGCGCTACCGTTATCGGACAGTGGGTATTGGACTACCCAAAACACCCGTTAGCGCACGCTAAGCATAGGGGGCTAGCGCACGCTAAACTGGAATCACTATAAATTGGACAGTTAGCCCAGATTTCGATATTTGTCATTTCTTCACATTCTCTCATCGGTTCCGGGCGATTTGGAGCGATTTGAAGAGTATTCTTAGAGGTGTAATCATCAATCATCATCTTCAAGTCTTTGAGTTGGATTAATCATCACTTCATCATCTCCAAAACATCAAATCAAAGGTATTAATCTCTTGGATCTAGAATTTCGGATTTTTGGGTTTTTCCTTCCGATTTCTTCGTATAAGCTTGGATTGTTGTTGGAATATGTTAGATATGGATTATCTACCTTGGATAAATATATTCCTACAGATTTAATGGCTATTTTGGGGATTTATTTCAAGAACCCTTGGGTTGACTTCGGTTAATTCGGAGATTTCCGATTGATGTTGTTGTAATCTTGAATTGTGGATTCCTATTGGATTATTGATGCCATTGATATTGTTTTGCTGGTTTGAATCAATCATTTTAAAGTTGGTTTCGATAATTTGGGTTTTGGTTGTGACCAATGGGAAAGATATTTTCAACGTATTCGTTAGAGTGCACCTACGAGTTTGGATATTGTTTTATCGATGTTTGAGTTGGTTATAATCGTGTTTGATGCGTGTATTGATCGAATTATTGGTAATTGTGTTATTCGAGGTTGTTCGAGTGACGGACTTTTCAATTAGGACGTTGTTCGTGGAAGGATAATTGTCACCGGTGTTGTGTAAGTTAATTCTTACTCGGTTAAAAGGATATTCATTCCTTTTGTTGTTGTTCATTCATAATCATAACTCATTCATCATTGTATTAACCATATCAAAACTTGTCATTGTCAATTAATCACCTCAGTCACAAGGAACGACGGTTCCAATCATTTCATTGAGCTGTCATTCATTTCACTATCATTTCATCTCGGTGAGTCATTATTCATTTTCGATGTCACTTTTGTTATATGGTGGCATTCCGGGTCATACTGGCGTGCCGGTTGGTATGTGTAGGATTTTCATGTCGGGCACATTTAAGTCGTGTGTTGGTTATTGGCCTCACATTGGACTGTGCACACAAGTCGATTGCTTCGTGAGACTGATTAGGTACAAGACCACACGTGTATTCGATCGATACTCGTTGGTGGCTTGTGCACGGACACATTTCCATCCCGGGCGTAGTGTGGCGCCACCCTTTGAGCCGTACTGTTAGTTGATTCATACAGCATGTTTGATTGCGTATGTTTTCAACAAGATTGGGTTATAATCTAACCGATTCATTTTTGATCGAACTTGTGGTCTATACAACATATTCATGATTGTGTTTATTCAACTCTTGAGGATTGTTGTTCTGTGTAACTGACTCCGCTGGGGGGATATTGTTTTTCAGGTCATGGCAAGGCGAAAGCACGGGGAGAGCACGTTGACGGCGAGGAGTACCAATGATACTAGAAGGGGCCCCCAGTCTTTTCAGTCATTTATGTTTCCTTCGTTTATTCCGCTGCAGACATTCCGTTTGAATACTCATTTCACTCAGTGTTGTATATTTTATCTCCATATAAAATATACATGTATTCTGTATTATCCTGGATGTGTTGTATGAAACTCCTCATCGGAGTAATTATTGTTGTAATGTGGTTCGGTACTACATTTACCATGTGTAATTTATTCATTCTCATTCGCCTAGTGGGTCCTAGTCGGGGGTCCACGGCACTGTAATATCCGCCTAGTTTGGGGGTGTTACACTGCCGGCAGCCTGGGCAGCCGGCCCAGGCAGTGGTGCCGGCACCACTGCCGGCAGCCCCGTTTTCTCCTTTTTCCAGCTAAACCAAACCAAACCAAACATACCCAGTATATCCCGCTCAGCGCAGGGTCTGGGGAGGGTAAGATGTAAGCAGACCATGCCCCTACCTATTACGGTAGGGAGGCTGTTTCCGTGAAGACCCTCAGCTTAGTGCACAACAACATATTGAGTGAAAAATACAAAGGGAAGCATATGATACGAAAAAACTCAAAAACATACCTGAGCCCATGGCTTAATCCACATGGGACTTACCTAAGAGGAATTTGGCTACTTCACTCCCAATGAACGCCACTCAAATAGAAGAGAGGTTGACTCCGCGCACAGCTCCCTGTCAAAAATACACCACACACAACAGGCAATATGATAAAATATACAATAAATGTAAAAATGCAATGCTCTAGGTCAAAGCTAACCGAGACAACCCAACCCTGAGGCTCTCAACTACAGCAGCACTCCCAACTAAAGAATCCACAACTCTGATCTGGCGCCTCCAAGCGCGCCTATCAACAGTCATGGTCTCGGAAAGGTTTAAGGCCTTCAAATCTAATCTCAGTTGATCCTCCCACGTCCTCCTTGGTCTGCCTCTCCTCCTCTTCTCAACAACTACTAAACTCTCGACCCTCCTCACCGGAGCAGATGCCTGCCTCATGCGGACATGGCCAAACCATCTCAATCTCCCTTCCCTAACTTTCGCAGAAATGGGCGCCACTTCTAGCGCGTTCCTGAAGACCCCATTCGAGATTCTATCTAACATTGTGCGACCACACGACCAGCATAACATTCTCATTTCAGCCGCTTCCAACTTGCTCTCAAGTGAGTTCTTCATCGGCCAACATTCAGAGCCATACAACATTGCAGGTCGGATTGCCGCTCTATAGAATTTACCCTTCAACTTTAGAGGGACTTTCTTGTCGCACAGGACCCCTGTCGCTGCTCTCCATCTTAGCCACCCCGCCTTGATGCGATGAGTGACATCATCTTCACACTCACCTTCCTTCTGAATGATCGAACCCAAATACTTGAACTTATCCGTACGGGGAACGATCTGATCCGCAATCATTACCTCTAAATCTTCCTCGTTGGCTTCACCACTAAAGTTACACCAGAGATACTCTGTCTTAGACCGGCTCACACGCAAGCCCTGGGATTCTAACATAGACCTCCATAGTTCCAACTTCGAGTTCACCTCCCTCCTCGACTCTTCCACTAACACAATGTCGTCAGCAAAAAGCATGCACCACGGGACGCCATCTTGTAACCCCCACGACATGACGTCAAGGATCAGAGCGAAGAGAAGAGGGCTTAGCGCCGACCCCTGGTGTAGCCCTATCTCAACCGGAAAATACTGGGTGTCACCAGCTAGGGTCCTAACGCATGTCCTAGCTTGGGAATACATGTCTTGGATCGCCCTAACGAACGACAATGACACCCTCCTCTCGTTTCAAAAAACGTGATGTTACAATGAACAATTTAAATATCTACGATTATATCAACAATGATTCTAAATAATAAACATCAACCAAAAGCATTCAAAATGCACAAATAATTGTATATACGGTATCATTGACCTTGCTCCGATACTACTATTGGTATTCTAAATTCAAAGAAAATGAATACGCAGCGGAATAATAAAATTCAATATAATGAATCCCAAACAGGATCAATCAATTAACGTATATACGAAAAATAAATTGACGAGGATAAAAGAATTAAGGTCCCATGCCCTTAAAGCCTTTGATAACGAGGCTCCGTTCTCCAAGAACACGGCTAGGAAAACTCGTAAGAATTTTTTTCTCTCTATTTTTTCTTACTTATTTTACACCTCTAAGATGAAGAACACCAAAGAAAAAAATTTCTCTCACCTCTCTTTCCTTCTCTCGGCCGTGAGTTCACATCTCTCACCAAGTGAGAAGTCACTTTCATATAAACAATATGAGAAGACTTAAAAATGGAATATTCAAATCAATATTCAAGTCTTTGATCACAGGAGTGGAATCATTCCATTTTAATATATCTCACATGGTAGAAGACTTTATATAAAAAGCATCCATGCATTTGGATCGGCCAAAAGGTAGAGAGGGGAGTTGGTTCGTTTTGTTCCGTAAAACATACCCTCGTGTATCTAATTCGATAGATATACCTTGGTACGTTTCAAATAAAATTAATACAATCAATTAATCTAAATAATTAATATATTAAAAATTATTTCTCCAAGAAATATATATATATATGAATTAAATTAATTACCCAATAATTTATTTAACTCACCGAACCTTTTTATTTTATCCAATAAATTAATTCTAGACATCTAATATCTAAAATTCAAAGAGAGAATAAGCTCAAATTAATTCGTCAACGATCCTAATGCGCGACTCTGTAGGTCCGTCTTAGCAGGTATTATGAGGAACCAATGAGTGCGGGTAGCACTTAGCCAGCCTAGCGGGCCGCACTATAAAGCCCGACTGAGAACGAATGAAGGTATCATTCCAGAGACATTATGTCGTGAATATCATATACGTATAAACCCTTTATTAGATGTCCCGGTCAAGTCTTCGGGTCACGGTAACGTCAAACCCTATTGTTGACTAGACACTATACATGTGTTTATGCAAATCAAGACTGACTACTAGTGTATCTAATACGACTATAACAAAATGCTTTGGCCAAAGACTTATGATCTTATTTGCCATTAACCGTATAGGACATTCGCCTACTCACTAACAGGAGATAGAATCCTTTCTTGGCGTACAGTAAAGACTGCTACCTGCCTGTATAGTCCGCACTTCGAGGTTAACTCAGCGATTAAGTAAATGACTCTAACTGCTCTAATGACAAACTAAACGTCACAGACACATCTTTTACTGAACCCTCAAGTCAAAGGTCCACGTATACTATCACAACCTTTCAATTCGTCATCGACTCTCCAAGAGTGAATACCGTGTGACTGAATCAAGTATGAGTCATGTTCGAGTATACTGGTCCCACCAATATACTTATAACTATGCTATCATGACATGTACACACCCTAGCATCAGTTAGACAAGTCTTGCTCAAAACTTAATGACCAATTAAGTTTATCAACTTACGAACGATTTACGTAAATAAACTTTAAACACTCCGAGTGTATTTTCTTATCCGATAACGAGAGTGGAATGTTCGCTTTTATTTACATTGACTTCACTTCAATGTTTACCTAATCAAGAATGCATTTGAAATACAATAAACAGGGAATGAATCATATTGCCTTTTATTGATAATTCCATAATTACAAGTACAATGCCCCTTCTCTCTCATCCCCTGAGTGGCATTCGAGGGCATATTCCTAACATCCACTGCCCAAGAAAGTACGAAATTGAAATGGGAAAAAGATGGAATCCGAAGACACGGTTACAAATTATTCGCGACGACGAACCTTAGCGCTAAAAGAAAGCATTATTCCGACCACCCAAAGGCTTGGAATACGACAATGGAAGTAATTTCCCTAAACTTTTAGTAAATTATAAAACGGCACAAATATCCGAAAATCGCGATACGATATCGAAATGCTTAACCGAAGTCCCCAACATGAATAATTCTACCTTACGGACTTGTAAGAACAAAGAAACAATATATTCGAATGAGTTTTATATGAATCGAATGTACGTGCGATGAACATCATAAGATAAAGCGAAATAGGTAAAAACACCTCCAAACTCGTCCAAATGGAAAAATACCAACAACAAAAAAGTTTCAAAATGTCGAAATGGTTACAAGCGAGCCACTAAAAAAATATAAATACACCAAAAATAGAAACTGTTAAAGATAGAAAGTACGGATATTACATTCTCCCCCTCTAGAAAGAAGTTCCGTCCCAAAACTTAAGGATCGAAAAGCTTGGGGTATCTCACATGCATATTCTCCTCCAATTACCATTCCGCTTCCTCCACACCATGTCTCGACCATTGCACCTTAACCAAAGGGATGGTTTTGTGCCTCAACTGTTTATTCCGACGTTCCAAAATCCTCACTGGCCTCTTCTCAAACGTGACATCCTTCTCGATTTCCATTTCGCCAAAATCGATAATGTGACTAGGGTACGGAACGTACTTCAGTAACTGAGAAACGTGAAAAACACTATGGACTTGGTTCAAGGACGGAGGTAACGCCAAATGGTAAACCAACTCACCAACTCTTTCTAATATCTCAAAAGGTCCAATATATCTTGGGCTGAGCTTCCTTTTTTTTCCCCAAAATGGAAACTTCTTTCGACGGAGATACCTTCAACAAAATTTTATCTCCTACCTCGAATTCTAAGGGTCGACGCCTATCATCCGCGTATGACTTCTGTCGACTCTGGGCAATCAACAATATTTCTCGAATCTACTAGACTTTCCTTTTTGTCTCAGTGCCAACTAATTCGGATGGCTCATTCCAGCATATCGGTGATCTACAACGTCGACCGTAAAGCGCCTCATATAGTGCCATTTTGATCAAGGCGTGCCAGCTATTATTGTAAGTAAACTCGATCAAAGCCAAGTGTTCTTCCCAGTCGTTACTCCAATCTAACGCACACGCACATAACATATCCTCGAACGTATGAATGGTACGCTCGGATTGTCCATCAGTCTGAAGGTGGAAAGAAGTGCTCAAACGCAAACGTGTTCCCAATGCCCTATGTACCACCTGCCAGAAATGCGATACAAACCCGCCATCCATGTCCGAGACAATAGTTTTCAGCGTACCATAAAGCCTCACGATCTGCACAATAAATATGCGAGCCAATTTTTTTGTACCCAAGTGTCCTTGATGCCCAGAAAATGTGCTGACTTAGTTATTCGATCCACGATCACCCATACCATGTTTATTCCCGTCTTCGTCCTCGTAAAATTCTTGACAAAATCTATAGAGACGTCCTCCCATTTCCATTCTGGAATGGGGAGTGGTTTCAATAACCCGGCTGGTCGCTGATGTTCGATTTTGACTTGCTGGCAAGTCAAACACTTAGCCACAAACTGCACTACCTCATTCTTCATGTCATTCCACCAAAAGTTCTTCCTCAAATCCTTATACATTTTACTCGAGCCCGAATGAATTGAGTAAGGTGACGCATGAGCCTCTTGTATAATGATCTGCCTCAATTCTAAGTCGTTCGGTACATATAACCGACCTTGGAATCTCATCACACCATCTTTATGAATCACAAATCCCGGGGATTTCCCTTTAACTACATTCTCATGGAGTTAGATAAATATCGGATCCTTTAACTGTCTCGATTTGATGTCTTCGACCAGAGATGAAGAAATCTCGAGAGCGCACAACTTTCCTACGCTCCCTTGTAACACAACCCATCAGCTCTCGTTGGAGCTCTAGCTGAGTCATGAGTAACTCAAGTGCCGGAAGCGATACCGATTTCCGACTCAAGGCATATGCCACCACATTTGCCTTGCCCGGGTGATAAAGGATTTCGAGATCGTAATCCTTGATCAGTTCTAGCCACCTTCTCTATCTCATGTTCGACTCCTTTTGAGTGAATATGTACTTCAAGCTCTTGTGATCGGTGAAAATCTGACAAGAAGAGCCATACAGATAGTGACGCCAAATCTTCAATGCAAACACGAACGTGGCTAATTCTAGATCATGTGTAGGGTAATTCAACTCATACGGTTTCAACTGACGGGAAGCATAGGCAATCGTCTTTCCATGCTGCATGAGTACACATCCGAGTCCTTGGCCCGAGGCATCGCTATAAACTGAAAAGCCCTCATTACCATATGGTGCGGCTAAGACAGGAGCGGTAGTCAACCGCTTCTTGAATTCTTCGAAACTCTTCTGCCTCTCCTCTGACCACACAAACTTCACCGACTTCTGCAATAATTTAGTAAGTGGTCGAGCAAGCTGAGAGAACCCCTCAATGAATCTTCGATAATATCCGGCCAGACCCAGAAAGCTACGAACCTCCTTCACGTTCTTGGGCGGTGCCCAATCCAATACTGCCTCTATCTTATGTGGGTCCACATGAACGCCCTCGGCCTAGATTACGTGACCAAGAAACATAACCTCTATCAACCAGAACTCACACTTAGAGAACTTCTCATAAAGGTGCTGAGTTCTCAAAATATTCAAAATTATGCATAGATGATGCACGTGCTCCTCTTCGTTCCTTGAATAGATTAGGATATCATCGATAAAAAAGACTACACACTTATCTAGATATACGATGAAGACCTTGTTCATTAACTGTATTAACACGGCTGGGGCGTTGGCCAGCCCGAACGACATAACCACAAACTCGTAATGGCCGTACCTCATCCGAAAAGCCGTTTTCGTAATATCTGAATTCCTCACTCGGAGCTGGTAATATTCCAACCTCAGATCGATTTTCGAGAACACGGTAGCCCCCTACAACTGGTCAAACAAGTCGTCAATCCTCGGAAGCAGATACTTGTTTTTGACAGTTACCTTGTTCAGTTCTTGGTAATCGATGCATAACCACAGTGACCCATCCTTTTTCCTTATGAACAAGACCGGTGCGCCCCAAGGCGAAGCGCTCGATCGAATGTAGCCCGTGTCTAGCAATTCCCCCATCTGTTTCTTCAATTCTCGCATATCCGCAGGTGCCATGTGGTATGGTGCTTTAGAAATCGGAGCCTCTCCCGGCTCTAAATCAATGGTGAACTCAACTTCACGGTCCGGTGGCAAACCCGGCAACTCATCTGGAAAAATGTCAGGATACTCGTTTACTACCGGCATAGACAAAAGCTCGATTTTCCCCTCTTTTAACCTCATGGTGTAGCACCAATAACAAGTGCATAATGGTGTGTTCGGTACCGTCATGTAATATTCGTACTTTCTATTTTTGGTAATTTCTATTTTTGGTGTAAGTTCATTTCAGACGACTCACTTGTTACTTTTTGGAATTATGAATCTATATTGTTCTTGGAATTTTTCCATTTGGATGAGTTTCAGAGATGTTTTTATGTTTTTTCGTCTTGAGCTTTGTTTTATCGCGTGTACGTTTGATTCTCGTAAAACTCGTTATTCGGATTCTTAATCCGACATCGTATCGTGATTTTTCAGATGTTTGGCCATTTTGTAATTTCCTAGAAATTTAGGAAATTTTATCTTCTTGTTGTATTTCGGGTTCCCCGATAGTCGGAAGTGTATTTTCTTTCAGCACTTAGCTTTGTCGTCATGGATACCTCGTGTTTACCTTATGGTTCTGTCCTTGTATTGTGTTCTGTCTTTGTATCGTCTTATGCAGGAAATGGCGTTCAACAGTGTGGAACTGCTGCATGCATAACGCACGTTATGCATGCTTTTAGCGTGCGCTATCGATACCTGCATAACGTACGTTATGCTTTACAGGTAACGTACATTATGGCCTTCATCAGATAGTACAGAATGTTCTGTCAGGCTCTTACGTATGTTAACTTGTGGGAGGTTACGTACGTAAACCTCATAGCGTAAGTTAACAATATGTGTTAACGTACGTAATGCACTGTCAGGTGTTTAAATCCTGAGTTGACCTCAGACGCGTTATTTATCTTCTTTTCCTTTCCTTTGCTCGCGACGGGAGTTCTTCGAGCGATTTGGAGCGATTCATGCGGAGCAGTCCGTACAGTTCCTCCGTAGATCGATTATTGTGTTCCAATTGAGGTTAATCATCATCATAATCATCCTTCTCCATCCGAATCGAGGTATATTTCGTTAGAACCCTAGTTTTTGGGAATTTCGGGATTTTGACATGATTTCACACTTTGAACCCGATTCAACTTCGATAGGTTGTTAGATTGTGGTTATATAGTCGTAGTCCCTTACTTTCAATATAGTTTAATGGATTAAACTTCAAGGTTTTCACCGTTACTAGATTAGAATCGTTTATGACTTCGTTGTAACCGACGAAGTATCTCAATGGGTAGAATTAGGATGAATTCTTACGTTTCCGGAATATTGAGATTGTTTGTATACCGTTATTGTGTTAGGAACAGATTTGTGAAGATTGTTCGGACCGAAACCTTTTCTTTCGTCGTTTCCTTCGCTTCATTTTATTCAAGGCAAGTACATGTATTACATTCCGTTATGTGTGTTACGATTTCGATATGAATGATGAATTCTGATCTTTTGGGTGTGTGAGTTACTTGTTCCTTCCACCCGGAGCATTCGACGGGATGTCTGGGGTCGATACTAAGGGGTACGTCCGTGGAAGTGGACTTGGGTGCGTGTGTGATTAAACTTTCACCCTGAGCATTCGACAGGACGTTTGGGGGCCGATACTGAGGGGTACGGACGCGGAAGTGGTTTCCCACCCGGAGCGTTCGACAGGGCGTCTGAGGGTCGATACTAAGGGGTACGGCCACGGGTTACCAGTTGTGAGTGTTTGTGATATTGGGATAATTTCTTAAACTGTTTTGAATGCCAATGTGATATTCCGGAATATGGCTTTTCAAATATTTTCTAAATGAGATGACTATATAAATCGTATCTGTATATAATTTAGTCTAATTGTGTACTTGCACTAGCTATTCAAATGCTAACCCCTTAAATGGTGGAAATGCGTCTTATGCATTTCAGGTATTGGTCGAGCTGAGGAGTTGGCACGGGATACACATGCAAAGGATGGACCGGCATGATGATGATGCTCGAGTCTGTATTAGATGTTTTATTATTATGTCTACTTTGGTGTTGGATATTATTTGGTTTCTTTAATCTTGGTTAAAGTCCCCTGCGTGGGCAATGAACTCGTATTAACTCATACTTCTTAATGTCCGATTAAAATGTTTTGGCCGAGGCCACGACCCTATTTTACTATGATTAATATGTCTTATGAGTATTGTCTGTGAATTTTGAGTCATGTGTTAGCCTGGTAGACCTTGTGAAGGTTTTACGGCGTGTAACATCCCTTAAGTGAATTTGGGGTGTTACATTTATGGTATCAGAGCCTTTGGTTATGAATGCCTAGGCTGTTGGTTAATTTTGGGTCCGTCAGTCGTGTCGTTAGAGTCAGTTGTTGAGCCTAATATCATCATGCTACCATCTATTCGTGCGACCCATGGCTGTAAGTCTCCTAGATCAGGTGAGGACTGGGGCCGATAAGATCCGTTATTTCAATATGCGCATGAGAGCTGCATATCAGGCAGATTATGGCACCGCTCATGTGTGCCACCTTGAAGGAATACCAGGATCGCGCCCTAGCGATCGAGATGGCTATCCCGGAATCAGAGTTGGGTTCGGAGGCTAAGAAATAGAAGACAACTGGCAGTTTTTCAGCCGGCAAGAGTGGTTGATTTTCGAAATTTCAGTCTGATCCTATGTCTGGGAAGAGGCGGTTTCATCAGGTCGTTGAATCTCAGAGTAACCGTTCAGTCCAATCTGTTGCATCTGGCGGCAGAGTTTGTTTTAACTTTAACCAATATGAATTTGATGAAGGATTGCACATTTCCTTTAGTTACTTGCTTTACTTGCAGACAGATCGGGCACCGGGCCACTCATTGCGAAAGGGCTACCAGAGCCACCAGAGCTCCGTATACCACCGCCGTTCAGAAGGAGTTTAGCATCGATCAGAAGACTCCAGTCACCCTGGTTCCTCAGAGTTCGGGCCGTGGTAGGGGTCGAGGTCAGGCGGACCGCCGAGCTACATCTAGTTCGGGCTCAGTCCATCCTCAGTTGAATCAGTTGAGGCGTACGGAGGAGACAGACGTTCTGGTGGTGTTAGGTACCACTCAGATTCTTTCTCATCCAGTTTTGGTGCTTTTTGATTCGGGTGCTACCCCCTCTTTTATTGCTTCGGATTATGTGTGCCGTATTGGTATTGACTGCTTGTTCGAGTGTGAACCGTTTGTAGTGGGTATGCCTAGTGGGGATCATATGGTTGGGAACTGGGAGGTTAGGGATTGCCCAGTGAGGATCAGGAGCCGGGATTGGCCCTCGAATATCATTTTTGTAGACCTTAAGGGCGAGGATTTGATCCTCGGGGACAATTGGTTGGATCGTCACGGTGCCATCATGAACTATCGGACTCGTACTATCTCGATAGTGGCTGAGGATGGCACAGAGCATACACTTGTTGGTTGTAAGCCGGGTAGATCGGGTAATGTGATTAGTGCCTTGAAGGCGATAAAACTTCTGAACCAGGGCTGTGTAGGCTACTGTGTTACGCTTTGAAGGCGGAGAATGGTGGAGTTGACATGTCGTCGATTCCAGTTGTTAGTGAGTATCCCGACGTATTTCCGGATGACTTGCCGGGATTACCACCACAGTGGGAGGTTGAGTTTCCTATTGATCTAGAGCCGAATGCGGCTCCTATTTCTCGAGCGCCGTACCGTATGGCACCGTCGGAGATGTTAGAATTTAAGAAGCAGTTGGGAGAATTGCTAGATAAAGGGTATATTCGACCGAGCGCATCGCCTTGGGGTGCACCTATTCTTTTTGTTAAGAAGAAGGATGGGTCACTTAGATTATGCATCGATTATCGAGAATTAAACAAGTTAACCATCAAAATTAAGTACCCTTTGCCCCGGATCGATGACTTATTTGATCAGCTTCAGGGAGCGACAGTCTTCTCGAAGATTGATTTACGATCGGGCTACTACCAGTTGAGGATTTGGGATAGCGATATACCGAAAGCTGCTTTTCGGACGAGATATGGCCATTACGAGTTTGTGGTTATGCCGTTCGGGCTAACCAATGCCCCGGCAGTGTTTATGCAGTTGATGAACAAAGTCTTTATTGAGTATCTGGACAAATTCGTAGTCGTCTTTATCTACGACATTCTTTTCTATTCTCGGAGTCTGTAGGAGCACGCCTTACATCTCCGGACTATGTTAGATATTTTGAGAGCTGAGCAGCTGTACGCGAAGTTCTCTAAGTTTGAGTTTTGACTCAAGGAAGTGATATTCCTTGGGCATGTGATTTCAGCGGAGGGAGTTCGGGTAGATCCGCAGAAGATAGAGGCATTGATGGCTTGGGAACTGCCGAGAAATGTGAAGGAAGTGAGGAGTTTTCTGGGACTTGCAGGCTATTACCGTATATTCGTCAAAGCATTTTCTAATATCGCTAGACCACTCACTCAATTACTCCAAAAGACTCAGAAGTTTGAGTGGACCGCAGACAGGCAGGACAATTTTGATGAGTTGAAGAGACGGCTGACTACTGCACCTGTTCTAACCTTGCCTCAGGAGAACGAGGATTTTGTGGTTTATAGTGATGCTTCGGGCCTTGGACTTGGATTTGTCTTGATGCAGAGAGATAGAGTCATTGCTTATGCGTCCCTTCAGTTGAAACCTTACGAAGCAAACTACCCTACGCATGATTTAGAATTAGCAGTGGTCGTCTTCGCTTTAAAAATCTGGAGGCATTATCTCTATGGGTCGTCGTGTAAGATTTACACGGACCACAAGAGTTTGAAATATATCTTCAGTCAAAAGGAGTTGAATATGAGACAGCGTAGATGGTTGGAGTTAATTAAAGATTATGACCTCGAAATTCTTTACCATCCGGGTAAGGCTAATGTGGTGGCAGACGCGTTGAGTCGTAGGCCGATGGCGCTACAGATGTTAGAGGTACTTACGCCTCAAAGCAATATCCAGCGGGATTTTATTTGTCATGATATCGAGGTTTGGGTCCAGAGAGTTCAGGGCCAGTTATGTGCGTTAGAAATCAGTTCGTCCTTGGTTGATGATATCAAGGCGAGACAATATGATCCAGTTAAGAGAGGATGTGAAGAAGGGGAAAGCCTCTGGATTTGTGGTTCAGGATGATGGAGTTTTGAGATTTCGCGGCAGATTATGTGCACCGAGTGATATTTCGTTGAGACAGAAGATCTTGAGTGAAGCTCATACTACACCTTACTCCATACACCCTGGTACGAGCAAAATGTACAAGGATGTAAGGAGTAACTACTAGTGGAGCAATTTGAAGACGGACGTTAGCGAGTTTGTGGAGAAATGTTTGACCTGTCAGCAGTTTAAGATTGAGTATCAGCGGCCCGTGGGGTTGTTACGACCACTTCCCATTCCGGAGTGGAAGTGGGAAGACATTTCTATGGATTTCATTACCGGTATGACTAGGACTCGGATTAGAATGAACATGATTTGGGTTATTGTCGACGACTAACCAAATCAGCTCATTTTCTGGGTATTAAGGACACTTGGGGGCCGGAGAGGCTAGCCTGAGTGTTTATTGCAGAGATCGTGAGGTTACATGGGACTCCTAGGAGTATTGTTTCAGATCGAGATGGTTGGTTTGTATCACGTTTTTGGCAGGCTATTCCTCGAGCTTTGGGGACTGAGTTGAGACTCAGTACATCCTACCACCCTCAGACAGACGGGCAGTTAGAGCGGACGATTCAGATGCTGGAGGATATGTTGAGAGCCTGTGCTTTAGAATGGAAGGATGATTCGGAGTCCCACTTGCCATTAATCGAGTTCACGTACAACAATAGTTGGCACGCCTCGATCAAAATGGCACCTTTTGAGGCATTGTATGGGAGGAGGTGCAGATCATCGTTGTGTTGGGATGATGCGTCCGAGTTTGTTGGTACCAAACCAGATATGGTAGTTGAGACGAGAGAGAAGATTGCTTTGATTCGCGATAGGTTATTGACGGCCCATAGTCAACAGAAGTCTTACGCCGACACGCGCCACCGGCCGTTGGAGTTTGAGGTAGGGGACCATGTATTAAAGTGTCTCCGACACGGGGAGTTTACCGCTTCGTCCATAAGGGTAAACTTAGTCCAATATATATTGGACCATTCGAGATTTTGGAGAGAGTTGGAGAGCTTCCATATCGGTTAGGCTTGTCGCCGTCCTTGAGTCACGTGCATAACGTGTTTCATGTTTCCCAGCTTAGGAGGTACATACTGGACCCTAGCCATATTATTGATTTTGGAGATATTGAGCTGGGTCCCAACATTACCATCGAGGAGAGGCCGATTCAGATTTTAGAGCGCCGGGTGAAACAACTTAGGCACAAACTATTCATTTGGTTAATGTGCAGTGGTCGAGACATGGATCTGAGGAAGCCACATGGGATACGGAAGAGGATATGAAGACAAAATACCCCGAGTTATTCGCGTTGTAAGTTTCGGGAGGAAACTTATTTTTAGGGGGAGAGAATGTAATATCCGTACTCTCTATTTTTGGTAATTTTTATTTTTGGTGTATGTTCATCTCGGACGACTCACTTGTTAGTGTTTTGGAATTCTGAATCTATTTTGTTCTTGGAATTTTTTCATTTGGACGAGTTTCAGAGATGTTTTTACGTATTTATGTTTTATCGCGTTTACGTTCGATTCTCGTAAAACTCGTTCGATTTCATTATTTTCCTTGTTCCATGAGTTCGCATGGTTGAGTTTCTCATGTTGTGAGTTTCGGATTGTTAATCCGACGTCGTATCGTGATTTTTCGGACGTTTGGGACATTTTGTAATTTCCTAGAAGTTTAGGGAAATTTATCTTCTTTGTTGTATTTCGGGTTCCCCGATAATCGGAAGTGTATTTTCTTTCAGCACTTAGCTTCGTCGTTATGGATACCTCGTGTTTACACTTCTGGTTCTGTCCATGTGTTGCGTTCCGTCTTTGTATCGTCTTGTGCAGGAAACGGTGTTCAATAGTGTGTGCTGCATGCATGACGCACGTTATGCATGCTTCTTAGCGTGCGCTATCGATACCTGCATAACGTACGTTATGCTTTACAGGTAATGTACATTATTGCCTTCATCAGATAATATAGAATGTTCTTCCGGGCTCTTACGTACGTTAACTTGTGGGAGGTTACGTACGTAAACCTCATAGCGTACGTTAACAATATGTGTTAACGTACGTAATGCACTGTCAGGTGTTTAAATCCTTAGTTGACCTCAGACGCGTTATTTCTCTTCTTTTTCTTTCCTTTGCTCGCAACGGGAGCTCTTCGAGCGATTTGGAGCGATTCGTGCAGAGCAGTCCATAGAGTTCCTTCGTAGATCGATTATTGTGTTCCAAGTGAGGTTAATCATCATCATAATTATTCTTCTCCGTCCGAATCGAGGTATATTTTGTTAGAACCCTAGTTTTTGCGAATTTCGGTATTTTGACATGATTTCACCCTTTGAACCTGATTCAACTTCGATAGGTTGTTAGATTGTGATTATATAGTCGTAGTCCCTTTCTTTCAATATAGTTTAACGGATTAAACTTCAAGGTTTTCACCGTTACTAGATTAGAATCGTTTATGATTTCGTAGTGACCAACGAAGTGTCTCAACAGGTAGAATTAGGATGAATTCTTACGTTTCCGCAATATTGAGATTGTTTGTATACCGTTATTGTGTTAGGAATGGATTTGTGAAGATTGTTCGGACCGAAACCTTTTCTTTCGCCGTTTCCTTCGCTTCATTTTATTCAAGGTAAGTACATGTATTACATTCCATTATGTGTGTTACGATTTCGATATGAATGATGAATCTTGATCTTTTGGGTGTGTGAGTTACTTGTTCCTTCCACCCGGAGCGTCCGATAGGACGTTTGGGGGTCGATACTAAGGGGTACGACCGCAGAAGTGAACTTGGGTGCGTGTGTGATTAAACTTCCACCTGGAGTGTTCGATGGGGCGTATGGGGGCCGATACTGAGGGGTACGGCTGCGAAAGTGGTTTCCCATCCGGTGAGTTCGATGGGGCATCTGGGGGTCGATACTAAGGGGTACAGCCACGGGTTACCAGTTGTGAATGTTTGTGATAATGTGATGATTTCTTAAACTGTTTTGAATGCCAATGTGATATTCCGGAATATGGCTTTTCAAATGTTTTCTGAATGAGATGACTATACAAATCGTATCTGTATATAATGTAGTGTAATTGTGTACTTTCACTAGCTATTCGAATTGTAACCCCTTAAATGGGGGAAATGCGTCTTATGCATTTCAGGTATTGGTCGAGCTGAGGAGCTGGCACGGGATACGCATGGAAAGGATGGACCGGCATGATGATGAGGCTCGAGTATGTATTAGATGTTTTGTTATTATGTCTACTTGGGTGTTGGATATTATTTAGTTTCTTCAATCTTGGTTAAAGTCCCCTGTGTGGGCAATGAACTCGTATTAACTCATACTTCTTAATGTCCGATTAAAATGTTTTGGCTGAGGCCACGGCCCTATTTTACTATGATTATTATGTCTTATGAGTATTGTCTGTGAATTTTGAGTCATGTGTTAGCCTGGTAAACCATGTGAAGCTTTTACGGCGTGTAACGTCCTTAAGTGAATTTGGGGTGTTACACGTCAGAGGACATCGTCAAAATGGTCCTCGCTCTATAATTCATGATCGCCCCATGCTTGTCTAACCAATCCTCACCAAGGATCAAATACTCGCCCTTAATGTCTACCACAATCAGATTAGAAGGCCAAGCCCTCCCTGATAATTACCGAAGAATCTATAACCTCACGATCACCCATGATACTATCTTCGCTGGGAAGTGTAACGATAAATGGTTCACATGCAACCAAACAATCAACACGCAGATGATGCACGCAATCCAAAGAGATGAAAGAATATGTAGCACCAGAATCGAAAAGTACAGAAATAGGATGGTCAAGGATGTGGACGGTACCTATAGCCACTGTCGCATCAGGATCTTCAGCTCGTCTCTTCTCATACACACGGGGCGGAACATACCCCGCACTAAATGCTCCCCCTCTAGAAGACTGCCCGCGTCCTCGACCCTTGCCGAAACTATGCTGAGGATGATTAGCTGTCGGAGCCTAATTCACGCTCGGTTACCTCGTAGTCGGGGGCGAAACTTAAGTAATTGGTACCCGACTCGCATCTCCATAATACGCAGCACGATGCCCCAGACTACCACAACCCATCATATGTCCTTGACGACCATAGTTAAAAGAAGTATGACCACGAGCAGGAACAGTCGGAGCAGACTTAGAACCGTGGCCTCCCCCAAATGATCGGGATTGGCCCCCCATAGGTCGCGATCCGGATTGAGTTTTCTGATGTCCACCAAACTTGCTTCCCGAAAACTGACCGGAAGACTTCTGCTTTTTACCCTACGATGCCACCTTCGTAGTAGAAAAAGACATCGTGTAGGCCATTTCCTTATTTTGATAGTCTTTCAGATTCGTACACCCAAGGCCTGCCATATAGTGGTGAATCCTCGGTTTCATCCGCATGTCAAAGTGGTGGATCTTGTCCTGCTCATCTCGGACCTGATTCCTCACGTAATGTAGCTGCTGACTATAATCTATAATTTCCTGTGAGATGGGAATATCATGGGGCTTTGACTCGAAGAAGGCTCGAATCCTTCCCTCTTTCACTGGCCACGGGCAATACTCGGCCTCCATCAATTCCTGGAACTCATCCCACGTAGCCGCCCGGTCACGCGGTTTCACCACCTGCCACCAAGTCGCTGCCTCCTTGGCGAGAAAATATTGAGAAATTGGTACTTTCATTGCCTCAGAGCAGTTTGCTGCCTCGAACACCTTATTCATCTCAAATATCCAACTCTCCCAATCAAAATGATCAGAAGAACCATCAGACTACGGAGGACACATACGGATCACATCCTGAAGTAACTTGTCGGTACTAGGACCAGTAGGCGGAACCGGAGTAGCGTTATCTTGATTAACCAGCACCGCCTGAGTTAGTAGTGCCATCTGATTCGCTACTTGCTGCAGAACAGTATCTACCCCGATGTTATCATTAGCATTACCGAAGCTAGCATACTGGTCCTGATGACCTTCGGCACTAGGCTGAACACTGCTCGACAAAGACGGTGTTGTCAAACCAGCCTCAGAGCTATTGGACATAGCCCGCATCCGCGACCTCTACCAACAAGCACTCTGAAGAAGTAACTAGTGAGTAAAGTTCAAACGCAAAACACATAACGATACTAAGAATGAACAACACAAGATAACCCAACAAGTCAAGTTGGAAAAAAACTTACGAACACTGGCGTACTGAGATGATGGCGTAGCAGTGATACCGTTCAGAAGCGACACTCGACTAGACCCAAATAACCAACATCCTGAGTATCCGTAAATCTTAGGCTTCGATACCATTGTCTGTAACACCCCTAAGATGTTCAGGGCATATTACAGTGCCATGGACCCACCCCTTTGGGCCCACAAGGCTAACACACATTTTGACCACCCGAGACCCACGACAAACACTATGCATAAATACGCCGTTACTTAATAAAGACAAATGATAATAAACAGATTATCCCAAACAACATTAACTCAACAATCAAACGCCTTCCCAAACTGGGTCCCAAAACAATACAAATAAAATGAAGAAAGTACTCGAGTACTGAAGCAAATGATGCAATTAAGAAACTCAAACGATAGGACATGACTCAATCGACCAATTGAAAAGTGTCACTCCTTCCCATTATCCTCATATTGACTGCATGCTCGCTCATCCCTTGGACCTGTACATGAAATACAAAAATATTTACCCTATTTAATGGGTTAGCGCCAACTGCTAGTTTAAGTACAATACCATTTAAACTACCATTCTATACACATGATATATGCGCCAAAAACATTTTCTAAAACATTTATATTCCGGAATATTAAGGTGCACATGCACAAAACATAGTTCCCCAACAAAACATTTCAAAGGTTAACTGTTGGTACGAGACTTACGACCAACGCACCCCACAGAGGCCTCTTCGGACGATCCCAGGGTGGTTAACCCCAGTTCATGATACGCACACATACGGCACTATGTATCCCCAAAGGCCCCGTCAGACCAATCCCTGGATGAACATACGCATTCACTTCCACACATACACGCAAAGCTATAAATCAATGCTAGAATACGTAAACAAATGTAAAGTACTTACCTGTGAGACATTGTGATCGAAACGAGAGATCTACGATGACTAGAAATGACCCGGAATGGCAAGGTCCATTCCTAGACGAAAGGTTAACACTAATCAGTCCTAACCGACACCAATAATCAAGTGTAAAACACCCCCAAACCCAACTACACTTTACAACCACACACACGGGTTGAATCTTGACGGAAATGAATTGGGAAACACTCATAAAGACATTAACGTATGCTATGACTAAGAGTTAACGTACGATAACAGTATACGTAGCATACGTAAGCGAGCATGCATAACGTACGTTATGCATGCAGCAGTTCAGTACTGCAGAATGCAATCCACTGCCCAGGAAAGTATGAAATTGAAAAGCGATAAAAGATGGAATCTGAAGACATGGTTACGAAGTATTCGCAACGACAAACCTAAGCACTAAAAGAAAGCATTATTCCAATCACCCGAAGGCTCGAAATACGATAATGGAAGTAATTTCCCTAAACTTTTCGGAAATTACAAAACGGCCCAAACGTCCAAAAATCACGATACGAAATCTAAATGATGAACCGAAGTCCACAACATGAATAATTCTACCTTACGGGCTTAGGAACAAAAAACAATATATTCGAATGAGTTTTATGAGAATCGAACATACATGCGACGAACATCATAACATAAAGTGAAAAACATAAAGCACCTCCAAAACTCATCCAAATGGAAAAACACCAAAAACAAAATAGTTTCAAAACATCGAAATGATTACAAGCGAGCCACTAAAAAAATAGACATACACCAAAAATAGAAACTACTAAAGATAGAAAGTACGGATATTACAAGTTTAATGTGAAGGCATTGGAGATGGAAATTATTGGATTGAGTACGGAGTTTCTAAAATGTAAGAGGAAAGAAGAATGCTTGGTGATGGGAATGAATGATTCTAAAGAAAAAATTCTGCTTGTTGTTGTTCTTCTTGCTATGATTGTATGCCGGTCCGGTTCTCAACAACCCAACAACAAAAGTCGTGTAGGTAAACGTACGGTAGGGCAAAGTTTTTCTTATGGCAAGAGGATGTACATTCTTAGCCAACTCATCCCTAGTGAACAACTTCCAGTATGCTATCAAAAGGCTTTCCGGCCCGAAGGTCTCCAACTCCTCCATCTTCAGGCCATCAGATGGCAGCCTGTAGGTATTCTTCAACAGCTCTCTGTTCAGAGAGATCTCAATTCCTTGAACCGTGGCAGTGATGTCAAATAACTCACCTCCTCTCCTCTAAGATGAGTATTTGAACGAGGCGTCCAAGTAGAACTCCTCCATGATCTTCTCATCACACAGATCAACATGGTGACTAGCAAGGCGGTACAGCCCTTGCTGTTTCACCCTCGAAACAACAACCTCCATCCTAATGTTGTCTTCTCCCTCAAGGTCAATTCTTTCCATTACCACGGACCTGGCGAAGATACGCCCATCAATTATGGTTTCCTTCTTCTTCATTGAAATGGAAGATGTTTGTGAGGTCGACATTCTGCAGATGAAAAGGTTTGAAGTAATAGAGAATCACACAGAAAAATGCATAAAATTGCAGAAAATATGTAAACAGTTTGCTTAAGACTCGTTTAATTTGCTGAAAGCGTAGAGTCTAAGGGATCAAAATACAGTCCTTCTATAGGGTGCATGGAAGATTAGGGTTATGCACTGAGTGGTCAGATTTAAAGGATGGGAACCATCTTTGAAAGAACGTAGAGGATGAATTCAGAGTAACTTGTACGTCTAGTCCATCTATTTTTGAAAGGATGACCGGTCCCACTTCTGATAGTTCATCTTCCCTTATTACAGGAAATGGCGGTTTGTCATTTTGAAATCTCCGTATTTGAGGCAATAAAGTCCAGGTATCTTTAAAACCATTAAAGGATCAGACGTTTGACATTTAGAACAGAGCACGTGGACTTAAAATAGTTTCGGTACGAATAGAATATTATTATAATATTAATTGATATCCTATAGTGTATGTACTGTATCCGCGAAAATATAGCGTTCCCATTAAAAAGGTACATACAGGATTCAATTCTTACAGCAATTTTTGGATTAATACTGTATCCATAGGTAGTACTGTATTCTGCTATAATTAATGCACACATCAGTTGTAGGAAGGTTTCATGCCTTCTTTTTCCTAAAATAGGACCTGACTTGCTCCGAGTGTACAGTTAATCAAAGTGGATACTGTAATCGTGGGTCTTACAACATTCCCCCTCAATTGTTGAGTAAAATGTAAAAACTTACAGGGAGTCAGGCTGTAGCATTCCCGATTCTTGGCGAAGCATGCAGAATCTAGTTGTGCTGAGAGGTTTTGTAATGATATCGACCAATTGAATATCTGTATGACTTTTCTCGATCCAAACATCCTTATTCTCAACATATTCCCGATGAAGTGACACTTTATATCAATATGCTTAGTTCGCAAGTGCACTACAGGGTTATGCGTTATTGCAACTGCACTGGTGCTATCGCACATGATTGACGTCTCTCTGGCACTGATTCCACAATCCTGTAGCTGATGTTGCATCTAGAGGATCTGCATATAGCAACTTCCAGCGGCATAATATTCCGACTCAGCTGTAGAAAGTGAGTTGTCCCATTGCTGCTTACTAAACCATGACACAAGTCTAGGTCCAAGAAAGTGACAAGTACAACTTGTACTGTTCCTATCCAACGTACAGTCTCTAAGATCCGAGTAGCTATAGCCAACCAAATCGAATCCCCCTTCCTTAGGATACCACAATCCTACATCTATTGTTCCTTTCACATACTAAAGATTCGTTTGGATGTCGTGAAGTATGTCTCCTTAGGTGCTACTTGATACCGAGCACACACTCCTACAACAAACTAGATATCGATCTTGCTAGCTATTAGGTACAAGAGTGAGCCTATAAGATTCCTATAGAGTGATTGATCAACTGGATTTCTAGCTTCATCAGCATTAATTTGCGTGGAACTGCTCATGGGGGTTGACGAGGATTTGGAGTTGTTCATCCCAAACTTGTTGAGCAGCTCCTTACTATACTTTTCCTGGTTGATGAAGATTCTTGTAGCGAATTACTTAACCTGCAATCCTAGGAAATAACTTAGTTCTCCCATCATACTCATTTCAAATTTACTTTGCATGGGATGAGAGAACCTTTGACATAAAACAAGGTTAATAGAACCAAATATAATATGTTGGGTTGGGGACGTATTTATAGATAGAATTTTGTTTTTTAAAATCTGTATTCCAGCCGTTGGACACTCCGGGTCACGGGTCCGACCCGCCGGGTCCAACGGCCATAATTTCAAAATTTATTTATTTTTTTCAATTCCGCCGGGTCGACGGGTTGGACCCGCCGGGTCGCCGGGTTAGGAAATGTAAGACCCGAACCCCACCCCTGTATACCATGGGTCCGGGTCGACGGATCCGACAAGATGGCTGGGTCCGGGTCCTAACGGGTCAGCCGGGTCCGGGTCGACCCACCGGGTTGGGCTTTTTTGGGCACCTCTATCCACATCACCTTTCTCAAATCCATTATTGATTAGGTATAGGGCCAAGGTTTCATACCATGCTCTAGGTGCTTTCTTAAGTCCATACAGAGCTTTTCGTAGCTTATATACTAAGTCTCCACCTTTAGTGTTGACAAACCCTAGTGGTTGTTCAACTTAGACTTCTTCAGCGAGATCTCTATTCAGGAATGCGATCTTAACGTCCATTTGATGTACTATAAAGCTCTTATGGTTGGCAAATGCTAAAAATATCCTGTTGGCTTCTAGTCTGGCTACAGGGGCAAACGTCTCATCGTAGTCTATGCCTTCTTCCTGTCTGTAGCCTTGTGTGACTAGACGGGATTTTTTCCTGATAACAAGTGCATTCTCATCCTTCTTGTTTCTAAATACCCATTTGGTTCCAATTATAGCTTGGTGTTCTGGACTGGGTACTAGATACCATATATTGTTTCTTTTGAAACCATTAAGATCTTCTTCCATAGAAGTGATCCAGTGAGAATTATTCAGAGCTTCATTGGTCGAAACAGGTTCGAATTGGGCTAAGAATTTAGCTAGGGTGCACATAACTAGTCTCCTAAGTGCTGCTTGAGATTTCCATATAGAAAATGGAGATTTCTCAGAATCAGTTTCTTTTTGCGCACATAGTACAGTTCCTTATATACTCTGTATTCTTCTACGGGTAGATACACCAGCATCAATATCACCTATAATCAACTCTTGGGGGTGATCTCTTAGCCATATCCTGTTAGTTTCTAGTTCGGCATCTCGTGTTGTATCTTATGGTGTTGTAGTCTCAGCTTCAGCTTGTACAACATCAGCTTGAATTACTTATGATCTTACAACTGCGGGATGGATTTCTCAGTCCATTCCAGGTTCTATTAGAGTTTGAGGATCATCAATAGAAGGAGTTTTGATGGTATGGGTTATGCCTTCTACTCCTGTAGGATCATGATGGGGTTAATCAAACACTACATGAACATATTCCTCTATTGTCAGCTTTCTTTTGTTAAAGATCCTGAAATCTTTGTTTACAGAAGAATATCCTACGAATATCCCTTCATTTGAGTTTTAGTTGAAGTTCTTAAGTTGATCTTTCCAATTATTCAGAACAAAACACATGCATCCGAAAATATGAAAGTATGCACCAAATGGAGTTTTATTGTTCCATACCTCACAGGATGTTTTGTTATGATGCTTGTTGATGATACATCGGTTTTATGTATATCATGCTGTATTTGTTGCTTCTACCCAAAACCTTTGTGGAAACTTGCTTGCAACTATCATGGTTCTTGTTGCTTCTTTGAGTGTCCTATTCTTTTGCTCGGCAATACCATTTTGTTGAGGAGTCTAGGCTGCTGAGTATTCATGCTGTATTCCATTGCCCGAACAGTATTGCTGTATAAAGCGAATTGTGAATTCTGTACCTCTGTCTTAACGAATGGACACAATACTCAACGCTTTATCATTTTGTAGCTTTCTTAGGCGCTCTGGCAACTTCGTTGTTGTTTCTTTCTTCTTGCTCAGAAAGATTATCCAAGCATACCTGAAAAAATCATCAATAATAACGAGACAATATTTCTTACCTCCCAAACTTACAGGGTCTACAAGGCCGTAGAGGTCCATGTGAAGCATATCGAGAACCCTGTGGGTGGATAGGTATGATTTTCTTTTCAGGGTGGTTTTGACTTGTTTGCCTTTCTGACAGGGTCCACAGACACTGTCTTTATGAAAAGAGACATGGGGCAAACCTCAAACCATTCCCTATCTGGCGAATTTGTTGACTTTCTTGAAGTTAATATAGGACATCATCTTATGCCATAGCCATGTTTGATCTGCAGTGCTTTTGGCAACAAAACACGGAATAGTGGAGATCATAGGCTTCTAGTCAGCAATATACATATTACCTGATCTGCTTCCTGTGAGAACAATTTCTTTGGTCTTGATGTCCATCACTCTACAGTGATCTATATAGAATTTTATCGAGAACTGTTTGTCACAGGACTCACTAATACAAAGTAGATTGTACTATAAGCCTTCAACATAGGCTACGTCGGTGACTTTGAAGTTTCCTACAAGCAGGGTTCCCTTTTCTCTTTTTCTTTCTTTGTATTTGTCACCGAAGCGCACATTTGGATAGTGAGCTTCTACAAATCTAATAGCTTGCTGACATCTCCTGTCATGTGCCGAGAACATCCACTGTCAAAATACCAGATGTCCTTATCTTTGATCTCCTGTAAGCAAATAATTTAATTAGATTTAGGTCCCCTTTGATTGTTGGGTCCATGTATGTTAGTGCCTTTTGGTACCCAAATTTTCGTGACAGCAATTGATTTGGTGTAGGTTACTTTTGGTCCTGTATTGTGATGTCTACGTGGGGCAGGCATGTAGTTGCTGTAACCTTGATTATTATGCATGTAAAATCTAGGTTATTCCAGTACGATTGTTGTCTATGAGGTGGAGCCATTTTTATTGACCTTACAACTTGCCTTATGGGTCTCCTGTTGGATTTCCAGAGTTGTTGTTGATATTGCGCGGTGACCTGCTTTCTAGATGGATAATGGGGCTCCTATATCTAATATCTAGGCGGACTGTACTGTTGGTAGTACTACGGTGCTTGCCTTTGATATTTAGATACAACATTCTTTCTGAATGTCTATTTGCGCTTTTGATATGCTCGGGGAGCATGTTGTTGATCATGCCTTACAGGTCTAGGAGGCTGAGATTTCCACTATCTGTGATATGAATTTGGTGGCGGAATCACAACCTTTGCTATACGAGGGGCAGATATAACCTTTGCGGGACTTGGAGTCTCTTAAGGTACAAGAATGGGTTCCACTGCCCTGACAAATACCGTATTAGTTTTTTCCTTGTGGGAGAATGAGTCATATCCTAAGCCACGTTTATCGTGGGCATGCTGCCTAGTGCTTAGAATTTCTTCCATCCGTCTAAAAGATTTCTCAAATGATCTTAGGATGGACTATAATTCTCCTTCTTGCTTCTCGAGAGTTTTACTTTGGCTTCGAGTAAAGCAAAATCATTTGTCTTGCTTTCATTATGAGACTTATCCTAATTTAGATCTTTGTCAAGTTGATGATTGATTTCCATGAGTTTTTCAAAAGTAACTTTGCTCTTCTCGCAATCAATAGACATATTTTCATAGTTATTCTTCAGCAAGTCATTTTCACCTTTCAGCTCTAAGTTTGAAATTTTGAGTTGTATGTTTTCTCGTTTTAGAGTCTCATGGGTCTTTTGAATGGTTTTGAAATCATTCATCATATTTTCAACGATATTTGATGCATTTACAGGAATAATTGAATTTAAACTTACTTCATCGTCGCTGTCCTCATCATCCTGTATTTCTTTAACCATAATGCACATATATGCTTTATCCTCGATCTCATCGTCAGAGGAGTCACTGTTAGTGATTGCCTAAAGGCACTCCTCGGGCTTGTTCGACATGGGCGAGGCTTCTGATTTGCTAATCAGGGCCTTGAGCTTGTTTTTCCAGACACATCTTCTTTCATCCTTTTCTTGTTGCTCAGCTTCTGGCAACTTTTGCACTTTCGGATGTGGATACTTATTTGCATAATGTTCAGGTTTCCTATAGTTATAGCATAAGTTAGAATCACCGGATGAAGGAGATTCAGAACTTACCTTTTGAAAAGGCTTGGGCCTGTAGGGAGTCATTCCAGACTGTTTGATGAACTTTTTGAACTTGCACATAAGCAGGGCCATTTCAGCTTATGACAGGATGTCATCATCGCTGTCTGCAGTGCTATGTGCACATTTGGATGTGCTAGGTGCAGAGTTATATCTCCTGTCAGATACAACAGCCAGTGTTTTAGTCTTGGAAGGTGACTCTTCGGCCTTTTCTCTCATGTCAATATCATAATCAAAAGCTTTGAGGTCAGAGAAGAGGTTAAAAGCAGAAATATCATTTAGATTATAGGATACACGTATAGTTGTAGTCTCAATGTCCCATCAGGCAGGGAGTGACCTAAAGATTTTTAAAATTTTCTACTTTTGGGTATACACTTCACCCAATTCTTCAAATTCACCGACAAAGTCAGTGAATCTGAGGTCAAGCTCCTCAAGCATTTCGGAAGGTTTCATTTCAAAAGATTCGAACTGCTAAGTAAGTTTAAAATTTTGTTTTCTTTTGAGAGCTAAGTTCCCTCGCAAATAAGCTTGAGTTTCTCCCATATTTGATTGGCTGTCTGAAAGCTCTTTACTTTCGAGAATGTGCCTTTCTCGAGAGTGATAAATAACCCATTCTTGGTGATGTTGTCCAGATTGGCTCGCTTGCGCTCATCAGTCGTCCATTGATCGCGCTCTTTCTCGAGCATCTCGGCATAAGGTTGCACTTCCATCCTTGGTGCTGTGTTAACCTTCAAAATTTTGATAGGTCCTTCCTCGATGACAAAAATCATTTCCTCGTGCATGGCCGCAAGATGGGCTTCCATCCCGATTCTCCAGTAATCAAACTCATTAATGGAAAACATGGGAACCTTGTTTATCATAGATGAGTCCATCTTATAGATAGAGTAATGAACGTATAAAACAAAGTTTCCAAAAGCTAGTGATTTGAGGATCTAATTTAGTTAAAAATTGACTGATTTTTTTTAGAATCAGCCGCTCTGATACCACTTTTTGGCCACAGAGTATACGGTAAATAGCTTAGAAGGTAAATACAAATAGTTGTATGATTTTCGAAGTTAATTGCGTAGTGGAAGTCTGATAGAGAGTTGCTGTAAATACAGCAACTAGGTGTTCTCCTGTTTACTTGATGCGTGCAGGGTTTTCACAATGTATACTTACAAATCACAGTTCAAATGAAAACAACAAAGACAGAAAGTAAATAACACATAAAATTAAGTGGTTCGAGGTAAAATCCTTTATGTCCATTGGTCCTCCACACAGGAATAAAGAGTTTATTAAAATCACTACGTACACAACTACGTGACTTTAGCTAAACATGTCTCTATATCGTTCACACAGATTGATACAGAGACTATAGCTTTGGGTCGTTTACACATATTAGCTTGATCTCTTTCGACTCGCTTCTTCTCACATAGATCGAAGCTTCATCTTCAATACTATTCTTCCCACACAGGTCGGAATATTCAAGGATCCTTAGTCCACACAGGGCTAATGATTATCTCAATGGTAAAATGTAGAACGATTCCAAACGGCTGCTATATATTTTATGAGCATTTGTTGTATGATGTGTTGTTAGCGTTGAGGACTTTGTATATTTCTTCGTTTGAATATTGTTGTATGCTCACAAAATATACTGCTCTTTAATAGCTAGATTTTCAGAGTAATCTGTCAGATGTATGCGTGAGAATGAATTATTTTGGTGAGCAATGTCCTCTTGCTTGGGGCTATTTATAACCTTGAAAATATATCCATTATAAATCTAGCCTTGATTGGTGAGACATTGACGTCTTTGATTGGCGGCTGCTGAATGTTTGAATTAAAGCAGATCGTATTTAATGCTTCAGACATTCTTTTTGACTTCGCATTAAATGCTCTTCAGCGTGTTCAGACTTGTCTCTCCGGCTACATTAAATGTTGTCCTATCAACAATAAATACGGCTTTAACCGTGAATACTTTATGAATAAATAATGTTTATCTCGCAACGGGTTAAAGCTTTTTCCATTCAGTCCTGTTGGATTATGTTTTACTTTACCTAAGTAAAACACCTACACTTTGATTGTTGTATCCAACTTATTATCTGTTCTGATGTATGATGCAAGAACTATAGGAAGGACTCTGTAGAAGATCTATTGCTATATGGATGGGCTTTACAGAGATTCCTAACAGCTTCCATACTTAGCGATATTCTGAATTTTTAAGACTTCTTTGCTGTATGTTTCCGATTATCAAAGAAGGAATATTTATCCTAACAGCTGGTAATGTTGCAATCATCAAAGCCTACCATTACAATCATTAAGCCTCGGCTGTAATATCCGACTGTAACTTTTCATTTTTACCTGTCATTGTATTATTCGGATAATCTGATTATCATGAATCGTTGCATTTAGTATTATGTCGTGGTATTATAGATTTAAATATCATATCGTTGTTATTTCATTTCATATGTGATGATTCGATGTCAATTAGAGTGTTGCATTTTCGAATTTTTTTGTTAATGTAGCGTACGTTACACAATACGATTAACGTACGCTAATCATGTGACTTAGCGTGCGTAAGGTTTCCTCCGTTGCGTGCGCTAAGAGGGAATCTGGCAGCAGTTGACTTCAGCACGTGAACTCCTTAGCCATTAGCATGCATGTGATCTAAGTCTGAGTTGTCGTGTCGGTGAGAATCTACTTTTATTAACGTGCGTAACCCATTTATCATTAGCGTGCGCTAACGGCCTGCGATAATTCAAGACAGTAGCCACTGTAAGCCGCTTACGTACGTAATATCGACCGGATAGCGTACGTAAGTGCATTAGCGTACGCTAAACTGTCCCGATAGCGTGCGCTAAGTCTGCACAGTCTATTTATAGGACCAGCCTGTTTTTCATTTCTTCACGACCCAAACCGAATTTCTCTCTTCACATATCATACCTCTGCACTACCAAAACGATATCAACCTTCACCAACTTGTTTCTAAGCCTTAAATCTTGGAGTGGAGATCATTTCCTTGAAGACTAGGAGTTGTTCTTGAGCTTGGAGTATATTTTCTCATAGCATTGAAGTTGTTCTTCATTTCTGGAGGTAGGTGTACTTTCCTCTCTGCATTATTTTCTTATGTTGATGATTAATGACGAATTATACTTCACCTAGAGTTAGATTAAGCAAGTAAAACATAGTTTTAATCCAACCTTTCTAACACTTTTGATGAATATGTTAAATAAGGGTTTGAGATGGAGGTGTTCTTGATGATATAGTGATTTTAATCATGTTGTAACTACCATACTCATCTTGTTGGACGAATTTAACTCAGTGGAACATTGTTGGATTAGTTAGCTCCATCATAACTGGATTTAATCAAGAACTTGATATCATTAAGTGTTTAAACACCATTTTAGGTATTTAATTATCTTGGGAAGAACTTGATAATGTTAAAGATAGTATTAGATGATCTTGTTCAGAAATCTTAGAAACTTTAAATTATTATGGTTCAGCTTCACAAGTCTTTGAAGAGTGATAAGGATCTTGATAATTTCAACAATAACTTTTCATTAATCTAATATGTTGAGAACTTAGAATGTTTTGATCATCATACTAGATAAATGGTAAATTCACCATCATGTTAATGAATCTTCCAGCCTTGTAAACAAAGACTTTGATAACCCTCATGGGTATGGTGTAATCTCAGAACTTAGGAACTTGTTGTTAGCTTAAAAATCAATATTAGATGAGAGGAGAATAATCATAAGGTGCAGATTTTACCTTTCAACGTTTTAATGATTTGGAAAGTTTAATTATCATAAGATGATCTTAACATCATGATTGGCTATTCAACATACCCTTGATAGAACTCTTATTTATGAGGAACCATGCGAACATTCGGTAAATATTGTAAACCGATTCTTAAGGTTGTAATGATGTTAGAAGGACTCCTGACATAAGGCTTCAATAATTGGTAGTAACAAACTATTCTAAAGGATTATAGGTTGACGTCTTACTAATCCTATATTGATAATTATACGAATATGTTTTGAGTAAAATGTATTTCGTTTAAGGTTGATTGTTCGAGTAAACAATATTAGTCGAGGACCGTCCGTTCGTCCTGACAAGAAGAGGACTATTCTCGTCTCCGTATTAAGGCAAGTTATCTTGCTTGGTTATAATGATGATTAGATTCTTGTGATGATTATATATTTCATGTGTATGAATTGTCCATGTGACGTTTGTCGTGATTTGATATTGCCCTTGACGTTATGGGATTGCATTCCTAAGTACGCCGTTTTGAATCGTTGATCTCGTTGGTCCTCATTTTCACTTTGGTGAGTTTTTCTTGATCCTTAATTGGATGTGTATTTCATTGAACTTCGTTGTCATGTTGTGTAGTGACATTTCCGGAATCATATCTGCGTGCCGATTGGATATTGTGTAGGATTTTTAGCCGGGCACTTGTATAGTCATACGTGGATGTTTCCGTATTGGACTGTGCACACGAGACGTAGTTCGTGAGGCTAATTAGGTACATTGTCACACGTATATTCTGGATTCCGTATACGGGGTGGACATGTACACGGACACATTTCCGGATCGGGCGTACTGTGATGTCCATCTTGAGCTATATTGTTAATCGTTCATAGTCCATGTATGATTGGATGTGTTCGATATTTTGTGACTGATTGTTTCATACGCCCGAGGGGTATGATTAATAGTCGGAATGATTTTCTTGAAATCTATATATGTGAATTGTATAATGTCGGAAGAATTGCTTATCATGTATATCTGACCCTGTGTTGGGCGAAATACTTGTATTGTATTTTAGGTCGAGGCAAAGGCAAGGCACGGGAAGAGCATGTCGACGGCGAAGGGTTCGAAGGAAACTAGTTCGGGGGCCCCTCGTCTTTGTTGTCCGGTTATGTTAAACCGTGTTATGTTATTTCCTGCTTCATTCAAATTGTTATTTGGTTGTATTTGACATTTGAAGTATTTTCCATCCCCATATGGTCTATACTTGTTTTTCGAATCCTGTGTGTTGTAAGGCCGTTGGCCATATTTTAATAAACTCCTAATCGGAGTAATGATTATTCATTGTGATTCGATATCACAAATAATATCTATTTAACCTGTTTTGGATATCGCCTGGTGGGTCCCAGTGTGGGATTCACGGCACTGTAATAGCCGCCTTTTGGGGTGTTACAGAAGATGGTATCAGAGAGTTGTTTCTTTTCTTTTATGAGTCATTGAGAAATGAACTAGTATCAAGAGACCTTCGTGTCACGTGTGACCTGTGCAAGCGCCTGACCCTACGAGCCAAATACGGTATGTACTTTATGAGCCATGATTTAATTACTGGCGTAATATTGATATTAGTATGGGTCTCCTTGTTGATCATGTTATTTCGAGGAATTGTGACAGGATTTATCTGATTAATAATCCGAGGTAAATGCTGAATTTATTATACAATTGAAATTGTTCAACTTAACACCGATATGATATTCGGTGCGACATTTGTGGTATCGATAACCGTTTTCCTTTAATATGTGATTCCTTGTTTCTATTAACTTAGAATGAATCTTCGTATCTTGAACTGTACTTATAGTTACCATTATGATTGATTCTTTCAGTATGGAAAGAAACCTGAGAGGTCGTGGCAGAGGGGGACGAGGCCGCGGAAGGGGACGAATCCCAATACCTCGAGCCAACAGACGCGCGAATGCGGATCAGAGTTCCGCAGACAGTGGTTCACCTTCTAGGGAACAATCGCACCACAGTGGGCGCGGGGATGCGCGTGTCGATCCTTACGTCGTAATGCAGGGCATGATAACACAGATGACCCAGATGGGTCAACTAATGGAAGCTATGCAGAGGGCCGCTGCGGCCGGCGGCGGGGCTCATCCTCCTCCTGTGATTGGCGGACCCGTGAGTCGGATTATCAGCGACATCTCTCGCCAGCGACCACCGACTTTTGAAGGCTCCTCTGAGCCTGCTGACATTGTGCATTGGATCGAGCATTTTGAGAAACTTTTCCAGATGGTGGACTGCCCGGAAGAGAATCGCGTCTCGGTAGCCGCGTATTATCTTAGCAAAGGCGCTCATACCTGGTGGCTTTCAGTAAGTCCAGCTGATGGTGTTTACATTTGGGAGGAATTTAAAAACCTCATGCTAGACCGTTACTATCCAGGGCCACTCCGTGAGGCCAAACTGTCGGAACTTTTGAACCCCGACCCGTCTGAAGACGATGATGTATTATCTGTTGCTGAGAAATTCCAGGCACTCCTTCCTTTTGCCACAACAATTATCCGAACAGAGGCCGATAAGATCAAATACTTTCTCAAGAGGCTTAAACCCCGAATGAGAATGCAGCTGTTGAATCACCACTGTACTACCTTACCGGAGTTCATCGAGAAGGCTCTGGAGTACGAACTCACCGCGAAGGAGATTTCCAAGAAACAACCACAGTCCAACAACAAAAGGTCCAGGAACCAGAACCAGACTGAGAGTAACCGGGGGACATTCAGGAAGCCCCAGTCATTGCCAAACCCTTTTGATCGACCACCCATGGCGTCGAAGCCAGCTGGATCGCACTCTAGAGCGGTCCCCTCCTCTGTTGTGTGCTATAACTGCGGAGACCAGGGGCATATCAGCTCCAAATGCTCGAAGCCTGCCGTCACATGCCATACTTGTGGCAAAAATGGTCACCGTGCTCGTTTTTGCAGGGGTGGACCCGTACCTGAACCAGTAGCGTCTCATGCCCCAGTTCAATCTTCTGTCCAGAACCGGATGCCTCCGTCCGCTTCCTATCAGACCACCGGGGCGAATAGGGGAATGGGCCGTGGGAATCAAGGTGGTACACCTGGTACCGGAACTGTGAAACCCAGGATTTACGAGATGAAGAAAGCTGACGATCCCGAGGCCAGCATGATTTCAGGTATACTCGAGATCCACTCCCAGCCTGTATGTGTTCTTTTTGATACCGGTGCTTCGCACTCCTTTATATCTTCTTCTTGTTTAAGCCGTTTGCCTCTAGACCATGTTATCAATTGTGAGCCCTACGTGATTGGTCTACCTGATGGTAAAAGAATTATTGGAAATCGTGAAGTCCAGGACTGTCCGATTCGTTTGAACGACCGTGAGTGGTTGTCAAATCTGATTGTAGTCGATCTACCTAAGGATGATATAATCTTGGGTATCGATTGGATGGATCGTCACGATGCAATACTCAGTGTCCGCAAGCGGATGGTTACCATCACTTCTGATGATGGATTCGAGTGTATTTTTCGAGGTGATAATCCCAGTCGTTCTGGGAGAGTCATCAGCGCTATGAAAACAGTGAAACTGCTTAATCAAGGGTGTATTGGTTATTGGTGCTACATGACCAAAACAGCTGATCGACCAGTTGAATTGGCCGACATTCCAGTAGTCCGAGACTACCCAGATGTATTTCCAAACGAGTTGCCAGGCTTACCTCCTCATCGTGACGTGGAGTTTATTATTGAGTTAGAACCAGGTACGTCCCCGCTCTCAAAAGCACCGTACCGTATGGCTCCAACTGAGATGCAAGAATTGAAGAACCAGCTTGAGGAGTTGACTGACAAAGGCTATATTCGACCTAGTGCGTCCCCTTGGGGAGCACCAGTGTTATTTGTGCGGAAGAAAGATGGATCTCTACGATTGTGTATCGATTACCGTGAGCTGAACAGGGTAACCATCAAGAACAAGTATCCCTTGCCTCGTATTGATGATTTATTGGACCAACTTCGTGAGCCGCCGTGTTTTCTAAGATCGACTTGAGATCTGGTTATCATCGATTGAGGATTCGAGAGTCGACATTTCAAGACAAGACGGCATTCGTACTCGCTATGGGCATTATGAGTTCGTGGTGATGCCATTTGGACTGACTAATGCACCGGCAGTGTTCATGGAGTTGATGAATCGAGTTTTTATTAACTATCTGGATCGCTTTGTAGTCGTTTTCATTGACGACATTCTGATTTACTCTCGCGACCACGAGGAGCACGAGAGTCACCTCCACCAAGTTCTCGATACATTGAGGCGGGAACAACTTTATGGGAAATTTTCTAAGTGTGAATTCTGGATGCCTGAGGTTGTCTTTCTCGGGCATGTGATATCACCAAGGGGTGAGAGTGGACCCACAAAAGACGGAAGCCATTCGAGATTGGCTACCACCGAAGAACGTGAAGGAAGTTCGTAGTTTCCTCGGCTGTGAGTTACTACCGACGATTCATGGAGGGATTCTCTAAAATTTCGCAACCGATGACTAACTTCTGCGGAAGGACAAGAAGTATTTGTGGTCGAAGCATGTCGGAAAGTTTTGAAGAGCTCAAGAGTCGATTGATTTCGCACTGCTTTGGTCTTACCAAAGGGAACGGAAGGATTTGTGGTGTATAGTGACGCGTCGAGACAGGGTCTGGGATGTGTACTAATGCAGGAAGGGAAAGTAATCGCCTATGCATCGAGACAATTGCGACCCTATGAAGTTAACTATCCGACCCACGACTTGGAGTTAGCCGCCGTGGTGTTTGCTTTGAAAATCTGGCGTCACTATCTTTATGGAGTTACCTGCCAGATCTTTACAGACCACAAGAGCCTAAAGTACATTTTTACTCAGAAGGAGTTGAACATGAGGCAGAGAAGGTGGCTAGAATTAATCAAGAACTACGATATCGAGATCCTTTATCATCCGGGAAAAGCAAACGTGGTTGCCGACGCATTGAGCCGTAAGACAGTGCAGGAGCAGATGCTGAGCCATTTAACAGCACAGAGGGAATTGCAGTTGGACCTTATGAGGCCAGAAATTGAAGTTTGGTTACAGCGTGTTCAGGGACAACTTTGCACCCTTGAGATTTCTTCGTCTCTTGATGATATCATCAAATCGAAGCAAGTTACGGACCCATTCTTATCTCGAGTTCGGGATGAAGTAACCCAGGGGAAATCCCCTGGATTCGTGATCCACGAGGATGGATTGATACGTTTTAGAAATCGAGTTTGTGTACCTGCTGACGAAGATTTGAGGAACTCTATCATGAGAGAAGCCCATGCTACCCCGTACTCTATTCACCCGGGCTCTAGCAAGATGTTTAAGGATTTGAAACAGAATTATTGGTGGGGGAATATGAAACGTGAGGTTGCCGAATTCGTTTCGAGGTGCTTAACCTGTCAGCAGGTTAAGATTGAGCACCAGCCGACCGCAGAATCTTTGAAACCGCTCCCGATTCCTGAGTGGAAATGGGAGGACATATCTATGGATTTTATCACTAGCTTGCCAACGAGTCGTCGAGGAATGAATACGATTTGGGTGATTGTGGACCGTCTGACCAAATCAGCCCACTTCTTGGAAATTAAGGACACATGGGCCCCCGAGAGATTGGCCCAGCTGTTTATTAAGGAAATTGTGAGACTACACGGTACCCCCAAGAGCATTGTATCAGACCGTTACGGGCGATTTGTGTTACACTTCTGGAAGGCAGTTCATCGTGCGATGGGCACGCAGTTGAATTTCAGTACGGCTTTTCATCCACAGACCGATGGTCAGTCGGAGAGAACCATCCAGACTCTAGAGGATATGTTGAGAGCATGTGCTCTTGATTGGAAGAACGATTGGGAAGCCCAGCTGCCTTTGGTGGAATTCACTTATAATAATAGTTGGCACACTTTGATTCAGATGGCACCGTATGAGGCATTATATGGCCGTCGCTGTAGGTCCCCTTTGTGTTGGGACGAACTGTCAGAATCTCTGGGTACGGAACCCGACATGCTATTAGCAGCTCGGGAGAAAATCACTTTGATTAGGAGTCGGTTGTTAACGGCTCAAAGTCGACAGAAGTCTTATGCTGATCACCGTCGACGACCACTGGAGTTCGAGGTTGGTGACCATGTGTTAATGAAGGTGTCTCCTACCCGAGGTGTTTTTCGTTTCGGGAAGAGGGGCAAGCTGAGCCCGAGGTACATTGGGCCATTTGAGGTTCTGGAGCGTGTAGGTGATCTGGCCTATCGACTAGCCTTGCCACCGACCTTGAGTAAGATTCACAACGTGTTTCATGTCTCCCAGTTGAGGAAATATGTTGCTGATACGAGCCACGTACTTCAATTCGAAGATATTGAATTAGCAGAGGATCATTCGTACGAGGAGCGTCCTGTACGGATACTCGAGAGGAGGATCAAGCAGTTGCGGAACAAGATGATTCCCTTACTGAAAGTTCAGTGGTCACGACACGGAGTCGAAGAGGCTACGTGGGAGACCGAGGATAGTATGCGAGCGAGATACCCCGAGTTATTTACCCCTTAGTTTCGAGGACGAAACTCCTTTTTAAGGGGGGGAGTATGTAATATCCGACTGTAACTTTTCATTTTTACCTGTCATTGTATTATTCGGATAATCTGATTATCATGAATCGTTGCATTTAGTATTATGTCGTGGTATTATAGATTTAAATATCATATCGTTGTTATTTCATTTCATATGTGATGATTCGATGTTAATTAGAGTGTTGCATTTTCGAATTTTTTTTGTTAATGTAGCGTACGTTACACAATACGATTAATGTACGCTAATCATGTGACTTAGCGTGCGTAAGGTTTCCTCCGTTGCGTGCGCTAAGAGGGAATCTGGCAGCAGTTGACTTCAGCACGTGAACTCCTTAGCCATTAGCATGCATGTGATCTAAGTCTGAGCTGTCGTGTCGGTGAGAATCTACTTTTATTAACGTGCGTAACCCATTTATCATTAGCGTGCGCTAACGGCCTGCGATAATTCAAGACAGTAGCCACTGTAAGCCGCTTACGTACGTAATATCGACCGGATAGCGTACGTAAGTGCATTAGCGTACGCTAAACTGTCCCGATAGCGTGCGCTAAGTCTGCACAGTCTATTTATAGGACCAGCCTGTTCTTCATTTCTTCACGACCCAAACCGAATTTCTCTCTTCACATATCATACCTCTGCACTACCAAAACGATATCAACCTTCACCAACTTGTTTCTAAGCCTTAAATCTTGGAGTGGAGATCATTTCCTTGAAGACTAGGAGTTGTTCTTG
Organism: Orobanche coerulescens; assembly: GCA_033398695.1. Lineage (NCBI taxonomy): Eukaryota > Viridiplantae > Streptophyta > Magnoliopsida > Lamiales > Orobanchaceae > Orobanche > Orobanche coerulescens. Next base: position 77,055,286 of record CM065818.1, on the reverse strand, counting down.
AGCTTGGAGTATATTTTCTCATAGCATTAAAGTTGTTCTTCATTTCTGGAGGTAGGTGTACTTTCCTCTCTGCATTATTTTCTTATGTTGATGATTAATGACGAATTATACTTCACCTAGAGTTAGATTAAGCAAGTAAAACATAGTTTTAATCCAACCTTTCTAACACTTTTGATGAATATGTTAAATAAGGGTTTGAGATGGAGGTGTTCTTGATGATATAGTGATTTTAATCATGTTGTAACTACCATACTCATCTTGTTGGACGAATTTAACTCAGTAGAACATTGTTGGATCAGTTAGCTCCATCATAACTGGATTTAATCAAGAACTTGATATCATTAAGTGTTTAAACACCATTTTAGGTATTTAATTATCTTGGGAAGAACTTGATAATGTTAAAGATAGGATTAGATGATCTTGTTCAGAAATCTTAGAAACTTTAAATTATTATGGTTCAGCTTCACAAGTCTTTGAAGATTGATAAGGATCTTGATAATTTCAACAATAACTTTTCATTAATCTAATATGTTGAGAACTTAGAATGTTTTGATCATCATACTAGATAAATGGTAAATTCACCATCATGTTAATGAATCTTCCAGCCTTGTAAACAAAGACTTTGATAACCCTCATGGGTATGGTGTAATCAATATTAGATGAGAGGAGAATAATCATAAGGTGCAGATTTTACCTTTCAACGTTTTAATGATTTGGAAAATTTAATTATCATAAGATGATCTTAACATCATGATTGGTTATTCAACATACCCTTGATAGAACTCTTATTTATGAGGAACCATGCGAACATTCGGTAAATATTGTAAACCGATTCTTAAGGTTGTAATGATGTTAGAAGGACTCCTGACATAAGGCTTCAATAATTGGTAGTAACAAACTATTCTAAAGGATTATAGGTTGACGTCTTACTAATCCTATATTGATAATTATACGAATATGTTTTGAGTAAAATGTATTTCGTTTAAGGTTGATTGTTCGAGTAAACAATATTAGTCGAGGACCGTCCGTTCGTTCCGACAAGAAGAGGACTATTCTCGTCTCCGTATTAAGGCAAGTTATCTTGCTTGGTTATAATGATGATTAGATTCTTGTGATGATTATATATTTCATGTGTATGAATTGTCCATGTGACGTTTGTCGTGATTTGATATTGCCCTTGACGTTATGGGATTGCATTCCCAAGTACGCCGTTTTGAATCGTTGATCTCGTTGGTCCTCATTTTCACTTTGGTGAGTTTTTCTTGATCCTTAATTGAATGTGTATTTCATTGAACTTCGTTGTCATGTTGTGTAGTGACATTTCCGGAATCATATCTGCGTGCCGATTGGATATTGTGTAGGATTTTTAGCCGGGCACTTGTATAGTCATACGTGGATGTTTCCGTATTGGACTGTGCACACGAGACGTAGTTCGTGAGGCTAATTAGGTACATTGTCACACGTATATTCTGGATTCCGTATACGGGGTGGACATGTACACGGACACATTTCCGGATCGGGCGTACTGTGATGTCCATCTTGAGCTATATTGTTAATCGTTCATAGTCCATGTATGATTGGATGTGTTCGATATTTTGTGACTGATTGTTTCATACGCCCGAGGGGTATGATTAATAGTCGGAATGATTTTCTTGAAATCTATATATGTGAATTGTATAATGTCGGAAGAATTGGTTATCATGTATATCTGACCCTGTGTTGGGCGAAATACTTGTATTGTATTTTAGGTCGAGGCAAAGGCAAGGCACGGGAAGAGCATGTCGACGGCGAAGGGTTCGAAGGATACTAGTTCGGGGGGCCCTCGTCTTTGTTGTCCGGTTATGTTAAACCGCGTTATGTTATTTCCTGCTTCATTCAAATTGTTATTTGGTTGTATTTGACATTTGAAGTATTTTCCATCCCAATATGGTCTATACTTGTTTTTCGGATCCTGTGTGTTGTAAGGCCGTTGGCCATATTTTAATAAACTCCTAATCGGAGTAATGATTATTCATTGTGATTCGGTATCACAAATAATATCTATTTAACCTGTTTTGGATATCGCCTGGTGGGTCCCAGTGTGGGATTCACGGCACTGTAATAGCCGCCTTTTGGGGTGTTACATCGGCATTAATAGCAACACAAGATCTCACCACCTTCACATCAATACAATTCACATTCACCACATAATTAATACAAGAGTCTATCGTTCAAAACACAAAGGCAACAATATATATATATATATATATTTATATAACATACATATTTTAGTATAAAACAATATATAAACTTTCGACAATTATGAAATTGAATAGATATAATTCGTATAGCAAAGTACTTGCCTCTATAATCACTCGCGAATACTCTGACGAACACAGCTCGATCGGACTGCCCCATAAACCTACAACCTTTGTGAGTAACGACGCTATCACTACGATAATAAGACCAATAATGACGGAAAACACACCCAACAATCGAAGGAAACTCATATACTATGCCTGCACTTTAGGAAAACAAAACTTCTAAAAAAGAAGGCGACTCACGTCTTGCCCCAAAACTTGCCAATACTATTCTTTTACTTAGAAGAGGAAGTTTTATTTCGCATCTCGACTTTGAAAATCATATTTAAAGAAGCAAACTATTTTATTTTTATTATTTTCTTTAATTAGTTTCGATGACACACTACGCCATAGATGGCCTATTGCCACCTCATGGGCATGGTGTTTCCTTCTGAGGTGTTGCAGTAGCTATGAAATTTTTGCCCTATCACAACCTTGTAACCTTGGAGTTACCGTAGACATAAATCTGTGTTGTTGTAGTTATAAATAGGTGTTACACACTGCAACACTATGCCTGTGTTGCCTTAGACTATTAGGGCTCGTTTGGTAGCCATGTTTCAGCAGGTTAGGATAAATTAACCTACCGAAACATGCGTTTAGTAGCCTTGTTTCATTAACTCCTTGGCCCGGCTTTAAGCCCAAGCCCTGGCTTATTCACTGTTCAAGCATGGCTTACAAACTCACCAAAATGGTGGGTTTAAATAACATGAATTTAACAGTGCTCATGTTAACCCAATAATCTCAAAATTACCCCAAGCCTTATTTTTTTTAAAAATCGAGAATATTAATATTAAAAATTGGAAATTTTTATTTAAACTTCGAAAATAAAAAATAAAAACTAAAAATAGTTCGAAAAAAAAATCGGACGTTTTTATTTAAAGTTCGAAAATAAAAAATAAAAAATAAAAATTAGTTCGAAAATAAAAAATAAAAATCAGATGTTTTTATTTAAAGTTCGAAAATAAAAAATAAAAATCAGTTCAAAAATAAAAAATAAAAAACGGATATTTTTATTTAAAGTTCGAAAATAAAAATTAAAATCGGATGTTTTTATTTAAAGTTCGAAAATAAAAAATAAAAATTGGATGTTTTTATTTAAAATTAAAAAATAAAAAATAAAAATGGGATGTTTTTATGTAAATGATTATTCTATCCATAATATTTTTCTCAACATGAATATTTACATATAATAATAATTATAATCATTATAAAATATTATGATATAATGACTGGAAATAGAATATGATACATAAAATTGAAACTGATTATTAATATTAATCGAAGAATCAACATTAATAATGGTTTGGTCAAAATAGAACTGGAAGTGAATATTCAGAGCTGTTGGGATAGATTGAAAAATAATTAGAAACTAACTGGGGTAAAAATCGAAGTAATCAGAAATCTGGGGTTAAATTGCACAACCCTAAAAACCAAAGGGTAAAACCCTATTCGTTCTACGCAGTCGGCAGACCATTCTCACTTCTTTCCCGTTCTTCACTCTCTCTCAAATTCTCTCTCTAGTTTATGGGTGAAGCAAGATGCAAAAAGGGGAAGCCTCTCGGCCGACTCCTGATGAATTATACACCATACACCGGAGTAAAAACACACATACACCGGTGAAGATGAATCATCAACGAGGGGCGGATAGCAACAACGCACACACTCCGGCTCGCCTAAACTCAAATTAACCAGCCGCGGCTACAGGTTGCGGTGACGACGATTTCCAGTAGCTCATGGGTTTCCAGGGAGGACTATTGAACTCTCCTGGAAGTTGATATTTCTGATCTACAGAGGTAATTTGTGTCAATTTGTATCATCTCCCGGAGGGTTCTATTGTTTTATTCTTTTAAACCTGTCTCATGTATGTTGTGTATTTCTGCAGTATACCCTTGCTATTGATATTTGGAGCGTAGGATGCATATTTGCGGAAGTCTTGTCAGGGAAGCCATTGTTTCCTGTTAAAAAAGTGTTGTTCATCAACTGGACTTGATTACGGATCTTATGGGTAGACCATCAACAGACAATATCGGGAGTAAGGAACATGACCATGTTTTGTTTTTGTACTTCCAGATTGTGTGTGTAACTGTTTATGTCCTGGAGGATCGTGTTTTGTTTTTGTACTTCCAGATTGTGTGTTTAAGAACTGGAGGTGAATATCTGTTATTAGCTCTTGTTGTGCTCATGTAGCAATCTTATCCTTACAACGCGAAGTTAACCTTGGCTAAGCTTTAACAGTATGGATCATTTCAACATTGTCCACTTTTGATATATTAGCTTGTACTTCATCCCTGTGACATTCTTAACCGTGAGGGAAGCGGGTGTAATAGAGTAGGAACTATCTCCTACAAATTTATGTTCTTAGAATTCTTGTAATATAGAATCTGTACTTACGTAATGGGTCATTGCTTGAAATTGTGTTTGATTAAAACTTGGACAATAGTGATGCTATGGCTTAGTTTGCATCTTATCGTTCAATGCTCTTCTCATTTTTTCCTTTTTGTTAGTTTGCAACATCGTTCAATAGTGAGTTTTTTTTTATGATGATTGCCGCGAGATATTGTTTGTTTGGAATGATGTTGCATTTCATTTATATATTTTTTCATGTCATTTGGAATGATGTTGCATTTCATTTATATAGGTTTGACACTGTCTACCTTGACGATGAGATTCGTGTGGCGAAAGATATTTGGGGAGACTATCTAGTTGTTGATCGTGTTCGTTATTCTTGGACAGAATGAAGGTAAAAAATCAGTTTTCTTGAGTGTAAATCTTTTGTTTTTAGCCTATGTAAATTTTGCAAGTATGCTTCGTTTGAAGTTAGTTTTATAGTAACCTTTATATGATTCTTCTTTTTCTCTTTTGAACCCGGTGACCTTTATTTCTATCCTTCAAAATTTTATAGATGTATCCTTAAAATATTAAGGGAAGGGGAGGGCCAATGCTCAGGAAAACTACTTTCTTTTTGCCGCAGTATTCACAAGAGCATTCTTTTTCTTTCTGTTAGCTGTTTTCTCTTTTTTCTTCAGATAATTGATGTTGCTTCTAATAGCATAATTGCATATGGTTTCAGATCTCTTTTTTTTTTCAGCTCTTGGAGTACTGCTGTATGGCTTTGATACCAGTGCCACATCGTGTTCTGGACTACCCATTGATGTTTACATACACTAGTATTCATAGAGTACCACTTGCATACAACTATTTAGTTGAAAACATACATAAATGTGCTGATATGTAAAAGTATGTTGGAACTGGTTTCCATAGACGCGACAGTCAGATTTATGGACTTTTGCTTTCTTGATGCAGTCGGCTACATGAAGTGGAATATCATGGTATGAATTGTCTTCTGTGAAAAATGGTACGACTACTTGTCTGCTGATTAGTTCACTTTATAGTTGTCTTTTAAATGAAAGTGAATGTATTGTTACAAAAAAAAAGTATATAAATAGAACACAAGGACTAATTTGATTAATTTTAGACAATCCTTTGTGTAGAATTAAATTCGACAGTATGAAAAAAGTTAGGTGTTTTGGTGTATATTTGTACAACATACTTGCTTAATTTGTGGATACAGCTGTTGCAGGTTCTACCATTGTTTCTTATATCCAGTTTGATAGTGAAATGTACACTGATCTTTGTTTGACTAGTAGGGTCATGTTCATTTAGAAAAACACTTCTGTGGTGTCTGGTTTATATTCAGTAATTCATATTCTGTCTGTACACTTGTTTCAGGACATGGCAGGGTCAATGAAGAAATGGATGCCAAGATGAATCAGAAGGTCCAGCACAACCTGACATGGATTCTGAAAAAATTAGGTGAAGCCAACCTTCACTTGAAAATTGATATTGGTGCAACACTTTCTGGTGACACACGAGAAGATGGCACTACAATTACGCGAGAAGATGGAACTCCAATTACGCAAGAATGTGACACTCCAGTTACAAGAGGCCCTAGCTCTTAGATGTCATCCATTTGTTCTTCTTTTTTGAACAATTTTCATCCATTTTGTGGCTAAGATTGCTGATAGTGGTATTTGGTCTGATTGCACGGAGATGGATATAGATTCGATGTGGAACTTGTTGGAACACAACATAAAGGAAGTTGCAAAAGAAGTCCTAGGAGAATCTAAAGGAAACAGACCATCAAGTAAGGACACATCTTGGTGGAATGATGAAGTTAAGCAAGCGATAAAGACCAAACGTGAATGTTATAAGGTACTGGGTAAATGCTCGAGCGATGAGAATTATGAGAAGTACAAGAAAGCTCGAACAGAAGCTAAAAAGGCAGTGCGAAATGCCCGATCAAAGGTCAATCAAGAATTATATGCAAGATTAGATACTAAAGAAGGGGAGAAAGATATCTATAAACTTGCTCGAATGAGAGAGAAGAAGACGCGAGATATTGGAAAAGTTAAATGTGTAAAAGATACTGATCAAAAAGTTTTGGTTCAAGATAAAGAGATAAAAGAGAGATGGAGGTCATACTTTGATACCCTATTCAATGGCCATCAAGAACAAGATATTGGGAATTTAAACATCCCCTCAAGTATGGTTAACCGAGAGTTTAAGAGAAGAATCCAAAAGGGTGAAGTGACAATTGCATTGAAGAAGATGGGGTCAAAGAAAGCAGGACCAGATGGTATACCTATTGAAGTTTGGAGGTGTTTGGGGGAGAGGGATCGAATGGGTAACTATGCTTTTCAATAAGATTTGGAGAAGCAATAAGATGCCATCAGCATGGAGGAAAAGTATTCTCGTCCCTTTGTATAAGAACAAAGGTGATGTTCAAGATTGTTCTAATTATCGCGGAATTAAACTAATGAGTCATACCATGAAGTTGTGGGAACGAGTGATTGAACAAAGGATCAGGAAATGTGTGAAGATAACAGAAAATCAGTTTGGATTTATGCCTGAAAGATCGACCATGGAAGCAATTTATCTTATCCGACAGTTGATGGAACATTATCGAGATAAAAAGAAAGATCTGCATATGGTTTTTATTGATTTAGAGAAGGCATATGATAAGGTACCAAGAGAAGTACTTTGGTGGGCCTTAGCAAAGAAGGGTGTATCGCAGAAATATATTGACATTATAAAGGACATGTATGAGGGAGCTACTACAAGTGTACGTACTAATGTTGGGAGGACAGAAGAATTCCCTATTACGATTGGGGTGCATCAAGGATCTGCTCTTAGTCCTTTTCTCTTTGCCATAGTCATGGACGAATTGACAAGAGAAATTCAAAATGATGTTCCGTGGTGTATGATGTTCGCAGATGATATTGTGTTGATTGATGAAACGAAGGTTGGAGTGCAACAGAAATTGGAACTTTGGAGGGATACTTTGGAAGCTCGAGGCTTTAGGCTGAGCAGAAGTAAGACTGAATATATGGAGTGTAGGTTTAGCGAAAACAGTGATAGAGAGGCGGGGATGATCACATTTGATGGGAAAGTTGTTCATGGATCCACTTTCTTTCGGTATCTTGGATCTATTATCCAAAAGGATGGAGAGCTAGATGGCGATGTGGCTCACGAGAATAAAGGCAGGTGGTTGAAGTGGAAGAGTGCCACAGGGTTTTATGTGATCCCGGCATGCCTCATAGATTAAAGGGTAAATTTTACCGCACGGCAATTAGGCTGCTTGTTATATGGCACCGAGTGTTGGGGTCAGAAAAGTTGTCACGTTCAAAAGATGAATGTGGCGTAGATGCGTATGCTACGATGGATGTGTGGTCATACAAAAAGGATCGGCTCGAAATGAGGTGATCAGATAGAAGGTAAGAGTAGAGTATATAGAAGACAAGATGATGGAGAATCGATTACGATGGTTTGGTCATGTGAGAAGAAGACCTATTGATGCCCCAGTGAGGAGGCTAGAAAGTTGGGGAGCAAGTAATGTTGTGAAAGGTAGAGGAAGACCCAAGAAAACTTGGATAAAGATTATTGAAAATGATATGCGGTTTCTTGGAATTGGAGAAAGTATGGCGTTGGAGAGGCAAATGTGGCGGGAAAGAATACGGATGGTGGATGGAGTCTGATTCTTTTTTTTTTTTTTTTTTTTAAATTCCTATTTTCTTTTATTTCATGTTATCTTTTTTTCTTTTTTTTCTATTTTTTTTTTTCTTTTTTTTTTTCATTCATTCTCTTTTTTTATTTGCTTTTTTCTCTACTTTTTCCCTCTTTTTTCCTTTTATGTTATTTATGTAACGATTATTGACGGTTTCAAAGTTTGATTCATGTTAGCCGACCCCAAATCATTTTGGGACTAAGGCTTAGATGTTGTTGTTGTTGTTGTGTCTAATTGGTTGATGTAATGGATTGATTGATGTTTTTGGTGGATTGATGTACTTATTGGTTTTACTATAGATAGGTAGTTAGTGCGTTTAAATTGGTTAATATTTTGCAATACACATTGGGTTGCAGTTGTTATTATCTGGTGTTGCATTAACCACGTTTTCACAATATGGGCCCACAGGTGGGCCCCACAGGTGTGCCCTACACAATCTGGTATCTATTTTATTAAATTATAACGACTATTGCAACACAGATAAAATATTACAATAGGGTGCCAAGTATGTTGCCATAGGCCCCTATGGTAACATGACAACAGGGTGTCACCTTAGGCCGTTCGCATGTTGCCTTTGTGGTCAAAGGCAACTGCTGAGAACACAACACACTTTTGGTGTTACCTTTGCCCTTCTTGGGGGTAAGGCAATACTAAATTAGGTCTATGGTGACACAGTTTCAGGGATGTTGTAGGCTATCTATGGCGTAGTGACATCATCTCTGACTGGAAATTTTCAAGAATCTTACTTGGGATCCGAATACAAATATTTAAGGTCGTTCCTCTTCCACCAAATGTTTGGTTAAAATTATATTTTTTTCACTAAAGTATTTGACCATTGGTCGAAATGATGTTAAGTCGTAGGTTTTCAAAACATCTGAAAATTCAAAACACCATTTTAAAAATTTTACCAGCATAATGATACAAGTACCTTGTTTATGAAAAATAATCTTATGCGAGTTTTAATGTTATCCAGTGTCTAGATTAAATACATGGTCAATGGGTGACGCTACAACTACCTTAGATAAGTTTCAAGCACTCGGATAATACACATATTTCATATTGAAGACAATAATGTCAAAGTCAAGTTCCAACTCCTCGTACAGAGCTAAGCAAGTTAGCACAACGCAATTACAACATACATATGAGGAGACTTACAATCAGAAGACTTACAATCATGGATCGCCTGAAGATTATGTCGGAAACACGATACTAATCACAACTCTGGTGTGCGTGACTTACACATGACATGGATTTGACCCAATGGCCTAGGTTTCACGGAAACCTAGGCTCTGATACCATATTCTGTAACACCCCCAGTTCAAACTGGAAATATTACAGCACCGTAGACCCTTATTGTAAGGATCTATCAGGCTATACACCTTATATTGTAACTACACAAATGACAATCGAGGTCAAAAGATAAAACAACGGACCGAGAAGGTCACTCGACAACACAAAAGACTATTATGGTCAATAACCCCATAACAAGGCTAAGTTTTTAATACATAAGATAAACAATAATTTAATACCACAACATAACTCACACCCATGTAAGGGTGACTAGTCGCAAAGATAGCCCTCGATTATAATAGAGACAAAAGAAAGAGACTTTTTGTAATACTCGTACTTTTTGTAAATTTTTCCGTTTTGGTGCTCCTGTATTTTAACACTCGTTGTAAGTGTTTAGTGAGTTGATGTTGATCGTGGAGTTCATATTATTGGGTAATTACTTCTTCTTATTCGGATCGTTGCGGCAATGTATTTTTGTTGCGGTTCTGTCACCTGTGTGAGGAGTAGCGCATGCTACGCTCCCTTCATAGTGCACGCTATGCTCCCTTCATAGCGCACGCTAATTAAGCACTGATAGTGCACGCTATCTGTCAGCAGTAGCGCACGCTACTAGTGTATTTGAGGCAAACAGTCCAGAAGTGTACTGGACTGAAACTGAGATTCGTACCGCACACTGTGTGTTATAACACACGCTAGCTATATTAGTAGCGCATGCTAATCAACACAAGTAGCGTGCACTAGTAGGTTCTGGACTCCAATTTATGGACACCAACTTTCAGGTAGCGCGCGTTAGCACTCGGTTAGCGTACACTAAGGGTAAGTCATTAGCGCATGCTACAATATACGTAACGCACGCTAACGAAGCAGGAAGAGTTCACTGGACTACCCGGTGAACCAGATAGCGTGCGTTATTCTCGGAAATTAGCGCACGCTAAGCTGGTTTTAGTATAAATAGGACATTTCAGCCCCATTTCGTCATTTTTCCATTACTTCTCCTTCCTTGGGCGATTTTGAGCGGGTTTGAGCGATTTGTGAAGATCTCCATGAGATATCATCATCCATCTATATCTTCAAGCTTTTAGGTTGGATTATTCAAGGTTTAATCTTCTCCACTGCTCCAAATCAAGGTAAACTTCGCATAACCCCAGATCTTTGGGATTTGGGGGTTTTCCTTCTGATCTCTTTGATTCAGCTTGTTGTTATGATGGAATATGTCGAGTATGAATTATCTACGTAAGATACATGTTTTCGTACGGATTTATTGGTGTATTTCCCGGAATTATTGGGTATTTGGGATGGTTAACTTGTGATTCACCATCTAAGAGTTTTCTTCCCAGAACACATGTATCGTGGGTAGTAAATATGGGTGGATTCCAACTTATTTTCATACCGATGGATTTTTGATAGTTGATTACGAACTTATTTTGGTTCGGAGTTGTCAATTCCTTCAACCTTGGTACCTTGTTGTCCGTACCCCTTTCTCTCATCCAAGCAAGTGATTTTTGTGAAAGTTATATTCTTAAATGTGAAAAGTAATTCATATGAGTGTGAGCGTTATCTTCATTCACTCCGAGAGGGCCTGACGGGGCCGAGGAGGGATCCGTGCATTGTCGGGTCTGTGAACATTTGGGTTAGCCACTCCGAGATGCCCTGACGGGGCCGAGGAGGGATTCAAGCATTGTCGGGTCCATGGTTAATTAGGAGAAATTGTCATTACTGAGATATGTTTGGATAATTGCATTTTCCGAAAAAATCATTATCATGGCTTTAAAATTTGGTGCATGTGCTTTTACATGTAAGATGGGACATTTCACTTGTAATACTTGCTTTAACCCCTTTAGTGTGGGGAAAAACTCTTTTCTTGTATTTCAGGTCCGAAGGGATCTAAACGAGCGAGCACCGGGGCAGTACAATGATGAAGGCGAGGCGTGATACTGTGGCTAATCATGTTCCCTCTATCTTGAACATTGTGCCTTTGGACTGTTTTATCCTTGTAATAATAGATGGTACTCCAGTACTATAGGAGTTCCCTTTCTGGTTGATGTATGACTTTCTTGTGTTTTCGTGTGACTTTTGTTGTTGTTTGGATAGTACTTCCTTGTCTGTATTGGATTTATTGATCCTTGAGTGGACATTGTGAAACTGGTTGCGTTATGTATAAAATTTAGCCTAGTGGGTACCAGGCAGGGATCCACGGCGCTGTGATATTCTCAGAATATTTCGGGGGTGTTACGAAATTTGGTATCAGAGATTAGGTGTACGGATACCTAGGAGATCGGTTTGTTGGGTCTATTTTGTATTGTTCCGAGAGCACAGTATCATCACACTGCCGTCATTTCGTACGACCGGTACTCGTAACTTTTTTATCTCCTTTATTTTCTTTATTTCCGCATTGTAATTCGATTTCGGGACATTGGAAATCCATATCCATGATGGGAATGTTACGAGTTATACTTAAGTTTACTTCCCCTTTTTCTCTTTAGAATGTCAACTGGTAGAGGACGTGGACGCGGCCGTGGTCGTGGCGCATTACACTGAAGGAGTATCAAGACAAAGCACTAGACTATGATATGTCCTTCACTACTACCGAATCGGCAAGTGACAGTAAGAAGCATAAGACCTATGGAAACTTTTCTAGTGGTAGACGAGGAAATCAAAGGGGGTCTCAATCGGCAAATTATCCAGTCAGAGGGTCTTCCCGTGCATCGGGAGGAAAATGAAATTTCAGAGCTGGTACTAGTGTGTCCAACCGGGTTGTGACATGTTTTCATTGTGGCCAGGAAGGCCACAGAGCTATGTATTGCACGGAAGAGTAAAATACACTTGGGGCTCAAACGTAAGTTCCTGCTCCTGGAGAACCGAGTGTTAATCAGAAATCATCTATAGGTCAGCCATCTCAGAGTTATGGTTGGGGCAGAGGCCAGGGCCAGTCCGTTAGAGGGGGAGCCCCCAGTGCTATTTCAGTGCAACCTTGTGTCTATGAGAAGAGGATAGCTGGATATCCAAAGGTTACCGTGGCGACAGGTATCATTTATCTTTTGTCTCATCCAGTTAGAGTGCTTTTTAATTCCGGCGCTTCTCATTCTTTCATCACTTTGGATTGTATGCATCGATTGAATATTGAGTGTTTGTCTGCCTGTGAGTCCTTTGTGGTTAAACTTCCTAGCGGGGTTAGAATCATGGGGAACAAGGAAGTTAGATATTGTCCGGTGATAATCGCAGAGAAAGTGTGGCCTTCGAATTTGATCGTCGTAGATATCGTTGATGAAGACTTAATCCTCGGTGACGACTGGCTTGATAGACATGGAGCAGTAATGAATTATCGCACGAAGGTCATATCAATGTTGGGTGAAGACAGTACCGAGCATTCTTTTACAGGGTACAAGAGGGGATGTCAGAAATTCATAATTAGCGCCTTGAAGGCGTCAAAGCTTATTAAAGAAGTCTTTGTTGGGTATTGGTGTTATGCCACGAAAGTAGAGGATGGGAAAGTTGAACTTTCCTCGATTCCCATAGTAAATGAATTCCCGGATGTTTTTCCAGATGATTTACCGGGACTACCATCAGAGCGTGAGGTTGAATTTACAATTGATTTACAATCAAGTGCAATCCTGTTTTCTAAGGCACCGTACCATATGACACCTTTAGAGATGCAGGAATTGAAAAGACAGTTGGGAGAGTTGTTGGATAAGGGGTATATTAGACCTAGTGCTTCACCTTGGGGTGCATCGGTCTTGTTCGTAAGAAAGAAAGATGGTTCACTACGTTTGTGTATCGATTATCGGGAGCTAAACAAAGTTACCATTGAGAATAAATACCTTTTACCACGTATCAATGATTTGTTTGATCAATTGCAGGGAGCTGCGGTGTTCTCAAAAATCGACCTGAGGTCTGGGTACTACCAGCTTCAGATAAAGGAATCCGACATTCCTAAAATCGCTTTCCGTACGAGGTACGGGCATTCTGAGTTTGTGGTTATGCCTTTTGGATTAACCAACGCACCGGAGATATTTATACAATTGATGAATTAGATATTTATTGAGCATCTTGATAATTATGTAGTTTTTATCGACGATATTCGGGTCTATTCTCGTGATGATGAGGAACACGCTCGACATTTGCGATTAGTGTTGGAAATTTTGAGGACTCAGCACCTCTATGCAAAGTTTTCTAAGTGTGAATTTTCATTGAAGGAAGTCATGTTTCTCGAGCATGTGATTTCAGCAGAAGGGATTCGAGTGGATCCCCAGAAGATTGAGGCAGTGTTAGATTGGGCATCACCTAAGAATGTGAAGGAAGTTCGTAGCTTTTTAGGTCTGGCTGGGTATTACTGAAGGTTCATCAAGAGGTTCTCTAAACTTGCTCGACCACTTACTCAATTACTCTAGAAGTCCGAAAAGTTCGAATGGAACGAAGAGAGACAACAGAGTTCGAAGAGCTGAAAAGGTGTCTGACTACGGTGCCGGTTTTAGCCCTGCCCCAGGGAATCGGTGGGTATTCGGTTTATTGTGATGCAGGTCAAGGACTTGGGTGCATACTCTTGCATCATGATAGAACTATCGCCTATGCTTCACGGCAACTTAAACCGTATGAGTTGAATTATCCCACCCATAATTTGGAGTTAGCCGCCGTAGTGTTTGCATTGAAAATTTGGCGCCACTATTTGTACGGTTCTTCATGTCGAATTTATACCGACCACAAGAGCCTAAAGTACATTTTTAGCCAGAAGGAACTGAATATGAGACTGTTGGGATTCCGAAAATAAAACGAAATACGCAGCGGAAATAAATACGAATCCCAAACAGGATCGATCAAGTAACGTATATACGAAAATATAAATACGAAGATAAATATCATACCCTTGAAGCCTTTGAAATAAATCTTCGTAAAAATGATGATGATCACGAACCCCGTCCCGAACACGAAATCCCTTCGTTCCAAGCATCGAAAGGTATGAAGCCTCTACTTCACACGTGTCGGAAGTTGGCCGGAAAAATTCGATAGCAATCCGTTCTCCAAGAACACGGCTAGGAATTACTATAGGAATTTATATCTCTCTTTTTCTTGATTTTATATCACCTCAAAGATGAACAAAAATTGAAAATAAAATTTTTTCTCTCTCCCTCAAGAGTTCTCACGGCAGTGGGCTGGTGGGATTGTTTTCATCTCATGAAGAAACCATAATATTGATAAAAATGATGAGAGTTTATTTTTCTACCAAAAATAAGATTCTCATATCTAATCATGTGGGAACATGATGGAAAGACCCACCACCTCACATGAAAGAAAATGACAATCAACCAAGAGCACACATGGGTGGGGCGGTCTCATGAGGAAGTTTCCTAGAAACGAGCCGAGCCACTCGGTTCGTGTACCGGGCGTTCGTCAAACGAATCCGTTAAATACACTCCGTTTAATTATAAATGTATTTATATTAATTAATTAATCTAATTAATTAATTATATCAAATACAAATATATTTCTCTAAGAAATATAATTTATGAATTAAATTAATTACCCGGTAACTTAATTTTAATTCATAAGACCGTTATTTGATTTATCCAATAAATCATAATTAGATATCCAATATCTAATATTAATAGAGAGATAATAAATTCACATTTATCCGTCAACGCTCCTGATGCGCGACTCCGTAGGTCCGTCTCAGCCGGCATTGGGAGGAACCAATGAGTGCGGGCTGCACTTAGCCAGCCTAGCGGGCCGCACTGTAAACCCCGACTGAGAACGAATGAAGGGATCATTCCAGAACCATTTTGTCGTGAATACTATATACGTATAGACCCTTCATCAGATGTCCCGGTCAAGTCTTCGGGTCACGGTAAAGTCAAACCCTACTGTTGACTAAACTCTATAAATGTGTTAATGCAAATCAAGACCAACTGATTAATAGTGTATCTAATACGACTATATCAGAATACTTTGGCCAAAGACTTATGATCTTATTTGCCATTAACCGTATAGGACATTCGCCTGCTCACTAACAGGAGATAGAATCCTTTCTTGGCGTAGAGTAAAGAATGCTAACTGCCCGTATAGTCCGCACTTCGAGGTTGACTCAGTAAATAAGCAAATGAGTCTAACTACTTTAATGACAAACTAAACGTCACAGGCACATCTTCTACTGAACCCTCAAGTCAAAGGTCCACGTATACTATCACAACCTTTCGATTCGTCATCGACTCTCCGAGAGTGAATACCGTGTGACTGAATCGAGTATGAGTCGTGTTCGAGTATACTGGCCCCACCAATATACTTATAACTATGCTATCAAGACGTGCACACGTCCTAGCATCAGTTATACAAGTCGTATTAAAACTTAATGCCCATTTTAAGTTTATTGACTTGCGAACAATTTACGTAAATAAATTTTAAACACTTCCAGTGCATTTTCTCTTATCCCATAACGAGAATGGAATGTTCGATTTATTTACATGGACTTCACTTCAATATTTACCAAGTCAAGAATGCAATTGAAATACAATAAACAGTGAATGAATCGTAATGCCTTTTTATTAATTATTCCATAATTACAAGTACAATGCCCTTACTCTCTCATCCCCTGAGTGGCATTCGAGGGCATATTCCTAACAATCTCCCACATGCACTCAATGCCACACATCATGGTATCCAATACCCATGTTCTTCAGATGTCTTTCTAAGACGGCCTGAGATTATGGCTTAGTCAGCGGGTCAGAGACATTGTCTTCTGAGTCTACTCTTTGCAATGAAACATATCCTTTTTCACCATCTCTCAAACGATGTGGTATTTTCTCTCTATATGCTTGGTGTTGTGGTAAGCCCTAGGCTCCTTGGCTTGGGCGACAGCTCCATCATTATCACAGAATAGTGATATAGGCAGCTCCGCATTAGGCACCACTTGAAGTTCTTGCATAAACTTCTGCATCCAAAATGCTTCTTTGCTAGCCTCTGAGGTAGCTAGATACTCTGCTTGGCTGGTGGAATCTCCAGTAGCAGTTTCCTTGGAGCTTCTCCAAGATACTGCTCCTCCATTGAGAGTAAACAAATACCCAGATGTCGACTTAGAGTCGTCATTGTCTCCTTGAAAATCATAATCGGTGAATCCAATCACCCTCAGTTCTCCACCACCGTAAGAAAGAACCAAATCTCTAGTTCTTCTTAAGTACTTAAAAATGTTCTTTACGGCAGTCCAGTGTTCCCTACCCGGGTTTGCTTGAAATCGGCTTACCATACTCACAGCATAGGCTAAGTCCGGTCTCGTTCACAATATAGCGTACATGAGGCTACCCACTGTCGAGGCATAGGGTACCTTACTCATCTCTCTTGTATTCCTCACTTTGAGGACACATTTTCGTGGTGAGATGAATTCCATGTCGCATGGGAAGGAACCCTCTTTTAGATTCATCCATCTTGAATCTTCTCAGGATTTTATCTATATAGAGGGCTTGGGAAAGTCCTATCATTCTTCGCGGTCTATCTCTGTAAAGACGGATCCCTATAATATAGGAAGCTTCTCCCAAGTCTTTCATAGAGAACGTTTTAGAAAGCCAAGCTTTCACGGTCTTTGAGCATTGCTACGTTATTTCCTATAAGTAGAATATCATCTACATATAGTACTAAGAACGCAATGTTGCTCCCACTGACCTTTTTGTAAACACACGGTTCCTCCTCATTTCGTACGAAGTCAAAGTCCTTGACTGCTTCGTCAAATCGAAGGTTCCAACTCCGAGAAGCTTGCTTCAGCCCATAAATAGCTCGTTGCAGCTTACACATCTCATCAGACCTTCGAAGTGGAGGTTGTGTTACAATAGGTTCGGTTCCTTATCCCTGATCAGATGTCTCCTTAGGACCTTCATTATGCTATTCCAAAGAGATATTTCTACCCGAGCCACCTTCCTGAATGAATTCATCCTCAAGGAAGTGCGCTTGTAATGCCACAACGACACTATGGTCTTCTGGAATATAGAATAGATAACCCATCGAGTCCTCTGGGTATCTAATGAAACGTCCTTTCATGGACCTCGCTTCCAGTTTGTCCACCTTAGCCTTCTTGACATAGGCTGGATATCCCCAAATCCTTATGTGATTCAGGCTTGGTTTCTTAACATTCCACATCTCATGTAGAGTGATAGGAACGGATTTGGAAGGACATCTATTAAGGATACATGCAGCGGTTAGTAAGGCATACCCCCACAGGTAAATAGGTAAATCAGTGTAATTTAACATAGAGCGAACCATGTCCAACAAAGTTCGATTTCTCCTTTCTGAAACACCATTTAACTGTGGGGTTCCTGGTGGCGTCAATTGTGAAACTATTCCATGTTCTTTAAGGAACTCATCAAACTCTGTGCTCATATATTCGCCACCTCGGTCCGACCGAAGTGCTTTGATATGACATCCAGTCTGTTTTTCAACTAAGGCCTTAAATTCTTTGAATTTAGTAAAGGCTTCGGATTTATGTTTCATTAAGTACACAATCCCATACCTAGTATGATCATCTGTGAACGTTATGAAATATTGATATCCGTCTTGGGCCACTTTTAGAGCACCACAAACGTCGGTATGTACCAATCCAAGTTTATCGGCAGCCCTTTCAAAAGTCCCTGTAAAGGGGGACTTAGTCATTTTGCCTCTAAGGCAAGATTCACAAGCTGGATAGGGTTCTACACCTAATGGACTTAAAAATCCATCTTTCTCCATTTTCTGAACCTTGGTCTGAGCAACATGACCAAGTCTAAGGTGCCATTTAAAAGCTTGATTAGTATCTTGCCTACCATGTTTCCTAGTTATAGTTTTATTTCTTTGTTTTATTTTGCATGTTCGGATGATATAATCATTCAACAATGTAGTCATGTAACCAATTTATTTCGAAAATAAATTTTACAACTACCATTTCCAATGAAGAAACAAAATCCTTTCCGGTCCAAGACTGGAATGGATACAATGTTTTTATGCCCTTGGGCAAAACAAGTACTTCATCTAATGTCAAAATAAAACCGGATTCTAAACCCAGTAGGATTGATCCAATATCGGTTGCCTCGACACTTTGTCCGCTTCCGACAGTGATCATTATTTCCCCAGCTTCAAGTTTTGTACTTTGTTCCAGATCCTGATTCATAGTACAATTGTGAGAAGTGGCACCTGAATCCGTAATCCATGAAGCGTAATATATGATGGCGGAACAATTTGTTTCAAAAACAAAAGTTCCGTACCTGATGCGCCATTAATCTTAGGACAAGTCCTTCGCCAGTGGCCCAGCTCACCGCATTCAAGGCATTTGTCCGTAGGTTTTGGACCGCCTACCTTTTGAACCTTTTGGGCCTTGCCCTTTCCTTTCTGTACCTCTTTCTTGGGTTTGTACTGCTCGTAGGTCTTTTTCTTCTTGTTCTTGGACCTCCGAGGCCCAGAAGAAATCACAAGAGTAGCCTCTCTCAGTTTAGTCTTCATGTTAGACTGCGACGTCACCAGTTTATTCATTAGCCCAGCTAATGTGCATGAAATTTTATTACAGTTGAAATTCATTACAAACTGCGTGAAAGAGTCAAGGAGAGATTGAAGGATGAGATCAATTTGAAGGGATAAATCCATATTAAAGTTGAGCACCTTGAGCCTCTCAATCATAGAGATCATCTTTGTAATATCCGGATTTATTACAGTGTATTTCATCTGTATTCAAACCATGTATTATTTCGGATTGGTGATTTTGATTATTGGAGTATGATATTTCGTGCATTGATATCATTATACACAAGTATAGAAACTTGCAAAATTGCTCAAGCAACCTCGTGATAGCGCACGCTAAGAATGTATCTTAACGCGCGCTATCGGGCCATTATTAGCGCACACTATGAAGATAGGAGTTGCGTGCGCTAAGAACTCAATTATTGAGCGGGACGGCTAACACATGCGCCAGCCGGGACATGGGTCCGGATAAGATTCCCGCTGACGCACCCGGACAAATTCTGAAGTCAACCATTATTAGCGCACGCTAAGGGATGCTTAGTAGCGTGCGCTAACTTGTTAATAATGCAGAATATTATAAATGGGACATCAACCGTTTTGGCTTTCATTTCTTTCGCCCTTTACTCAACCTTGAGAGTTCAGAGAGCTGTAGTAATACTTCTATACACTTAGAACACATCTTGTTAGTGTTTATACATTGGTTATCACTTGGGATTGTTCATGGAAGTGGAATAGCACCTTGGAGTGGCATACAACCAACCGGAGTTGGATTCTACCTTACGGTTCAGTGATTTTCGTCATTTTAAGGTATGTTCAATCTATCTCCAGACTTAGAGTTGGATTCTAACGATTTGGATGATCATGTTAACAAGATATGGATTTTCATAGATGAATTATCCAAGTATATCATGTTTGGAATATTGAGATGAATAAGCCTTAAATACCTTGATTATAATCATCATGATTCGAATCTTATTACACTGAATATGTGAAGAGAAGCTTCTATCATTGGTTAACCGAATCTAATAGATGATTTCATAGTAATCTTGGACTAGACGTTAACATCCTTATTGTTAGATAAATCTAAAGGTTTGATCATGGAAGGATTTATCTAGTATATATAGGACGCTTATCAACTTCAGTATGATAATATGGATTGATATAGAGGTGTTGATATCAACCGTTAAACTTTTCAAATTGTCGTATGAAGATTTGAAGTCGGAATGGAACATGGTTTTATATTGGTATGCATATCCTTGAAATCCGAAGTTGTCTTTATCCGTAAATCATTCATAAGGGTATGAACATGGTATTCATGTAAGTAACATGAATTATCACGCAAGATTTCATTGTCTCGATCATGGCGAGAACAGTTTACTGCTCAGCAGTAAACTGCCATGCATAAATAGCGCACGCTATGTTATGAATATTAACGTGCGCTATCGAGCACGAGTTAGCGTGCGCAACGTTTGGTAAGTAACGTACGCTAGACCATCAGACGAGTCAGTTGACCGGTTAGTGAAGTACTGACCATGCATCGTTAGCGTGCGCTAGGCTTTGTTGTTTGCGTGCGCTATCGGGCAGATGTAACGCACGCTACACAGAGTACTTAGCGTGCGCTAAGCAATTCGGGCAGATTGCATTTTATGAACTTTTGGCCGTGAATCGAATTTTTAAACATTCATACGACGTGAGATAAATCCTATATCATTTCTTTTGTTAAGGTTTGGTCTCGTTACGTGATTGATTGAGGAGGACGATCTTCGAGTGGTCATTTTCGTGGAAGTGTTGTTATTGTCTTCAAATCGAGGCAAGTACCTTAATTGTTTTATGTATTGTTGTTATACATATTGTCGTGCATGTATGTCGTTATTGTATGTCCACCTCGTGTTGGTCCGACGGGATCATCGGGGGATCTATGCTAGCGTGCGCTGGATCATCGGACGGGTTTTTCCACCACGGGTTGGTCTGACGGGATCATCGTGGGTTCTAGGCAGTGAACGCTGGATCGATGGAATTACCATGTGTATGTATTGATATCATGATGTGATTATCAGTTGTGTATTTTATGTTTGAGTTTCTCGTAGGAGAAGACTCGTTGGTATTTTGTCATTTACGTTATTATTATTCTTCGTGAGATATGAATAATATGTTGTGGTACTTGTACTAGCATCGTTGTGCTAACCCCTTCGGGGGTGAACATTTTGTTTGTGTTCAGGATCCAGGAGAGCGGGGAAACAACCACTGGAACTGTATGACGACGAGGGTGCAGAGTGATGTCCCGACCGGGTTTATTTATGTGTTGTTTATTCGTTATTTCAATAAGTACTCGAGTACGAAGTCATTTGTGATGGGTTTGAATTTGGTGATGTATTATTGAGTTCTGTTGAACAATTGTACTATTTCTGTATTTGGTCAGAACTGATGTACTGTAATTCCGTTATTTCCATTCGTCAGTACCTTTTTATGTTTGTTCAATCCTTTAGCCTTGTAAATCCTTATGTAAAGGATTTACGGCGTTGTAATTTTCCTGAATATATTGGGGGTGTTACAGAATATGGTATCGGAGCTAAGATTATGGATATCTTGGTCGTTGGGTTAAAATAGGGGTCATTTATGTCTTTTGGGGTAACCGGCCGTGAATGACATCACTGCACTGCCTACGTCTTCATGCGAACAGTGGTTGTAAGTTCCTAAACTCTATCTTGTTCTTTACATGTTGTGTCTCTTTATACTCGAATATTAGAACGATGTTGTTTCCTGTATATTGAGTATGTATGCTTACAGTATGTTGAGAGGCGGACGTGGACGTGGTCGCGGTCGTGGACGCGGACGAAGAAATGCCGAAAGGGAAGCGTCGCCTTCTAACCAGGCCAGTCATAGCTCAGGCGAGCCGCAACAATCTATTAATAATGAACCAGATCCTGCTCTACCAGAGATCCTTCGTCAAGTGGTGAACCAGATAACTCAGTTCGCCCAGGTCGTGGATCGAATGCAAGTGGCGGTGGGACTACAGCAGGGAGAGAGACAGCAAGGGATCCCAGACATGGGAAATCGAGGTGACCGGTGGCTACAAGAGGTGGCGAAGATGCAACCACCCAAATTCGACGGTATTTCTGAGACTCCCACCTGGGATCATTGGTTGAAAGAACTGGAGAAAATCTTTGCCGGAATCAACTGCCCAGACGACCGGAGAGCCTCTATCGCTCAATATTTTTACGATAGGGAAGCGTCCGAATGGTGGGAAGCCATCCGGCTGTAGACCATGATGCCGATTGACAGAGTTTAGATTGATGATGGAAGCTCGGTATTGCCCTCGTCTATGAGGGAAGCCAAAGTTCGGGAGTTTTTCTCCGCTCGGCCTTTCCGATGTGTCGCATCCTGTGCGATCAAGACGTTTAACCAACGGTGGCATTTGTTCGACATCCGGTCGAGCAGATGCGAAATGATGATCCATTTCGATATGAGAATGAAACCAGAAGTTCAGAGGTACATGTCCGGATTCGAATGTACCACACTCCGCCAATACCAGGATAAGGCGTTGGCATATGAGATCAAGGAAGCAGCCATGGAGAAATTTGCGGAAACCAAGAAACAGAAAGTCTCTGGTACTTTTACAGAGCACAAGAACAGCGGGGCCCGTAAGGCCCAGTCATCTTTTCACTCTTTCAAGAAAACTCCGCACCCAGCTAGGAGCGGAAAGAACTTCGGAGCGACATCAGCTATTACTGATGTTACCAGGAAATGTTTTAACTGCGCCCAGACGGGGCACTATCGACGGAATTGCCCCCTTCCTACCGTGACTTGTTTTGATTGTGGACGAGAGGGACATCGGGCGGTGTTTTGTGAAGAGGCTGCAAAGTCTTTTAGAGCCCGTACACCACAGCCAGTCCAGAAGGAGGCCAGTATTCCACAGACGCAGCAGAATGTTCAGATGCCTCAGAATTTTGGCCGCGGGCGAGGCAGAGGACAATGGGACCGAAAGGGGACATCGAGTGCCGGATCTGCTCCCCGACGTCTGTACGAGATGAGGAGGACAGACGATCGGATCTTCTTTGCCGCATCGTGCATCGAGATCCTTTCCCGGATTAGCGTTTTATTCGATACAGGAGCTACACATTCTTTCATATCTTTGTCTTGTGTCAATCGTTTGAATATTTCCGGTTTTCATGCTTGTGAACCTTATGTTGTTGGTTTACCGAGTGGAGAGAGGATTTTCGGAAATTTAGAAACTAGAAATTTCCCTATATCGTTTGGAGGCAGAGAGTGGCTCTCAAATCTGATCGTGATAGAAATGCAAGGAGACGATCTGATACTCGGAGACGATTGGATTAATTGATATGGAGCAATTGTGAACTACCGAAGGAGGAATATCTCGCTGATCGCTGACGATGGTTCCGAGATTCTGTTTGAGGGATGGAAACTGGGAAGCTCAGGAAAGTTGATCAAGGCGATGAAAGCTGTCAAATTGTTGAAACAGTGTCAGATGCATCGGTGTTACGCAATGAAGAAAGAAGACGAAATTGTGGAACTTTCATCCATTCTGTTGTGAACGAATTTCCGGATGTATTTCTGACGAGTTACAGGCTACCTCCACGAAGGGATGTAGAATTTACCATTGAGTGGAACCCGGAGCTACACCGATTTCCAAGGCGCCGTATCGTATGGCACCTCTTGAGATGTACGAATCAAGAAGCGGTGGAGGATTCTTGGACAAGGGCTATATTCACCAAGAGTTTCACCCTGGGAGCGCCATTCTTTTCGTCCGAAAGAAGGATGGATCGCTCCGACGTGTATTGACTATCGAGAGCTGAACAAGATGACGATTAAGAACAAATATCCGTTGCCACGGATTGATGATCTGTTTGACCACCGCAAGGGGCAACGGTATTTTCTAAAATTGATCGAGATCGTGATACCATCACCGAGGATTAAGGAGTCCGATGTTCCGAAATCAGCGTTCGTAACTCGCTACGGGCATTATGAGTTTGTAGTGATGCCGTTTGGTCTCACTAACGCACCTGCTGTATTTATGCAATTAATGAACCGTGTGTTCATTGAATTTTTGGACAAATTTGTGGTCGTATTTATTGATGACATTCTGGTGTATTCTAAGAGTCCGGAAGAACATGCGCAGCATTTGCGGATTGTATTAGAGCTTTTGAGAAACGAGCAATTGTACGCCAAACTTTCTAAGTGTGAATTCTGGCTAAAGGAAGTAATGTTCCTCGGCCATGTGGTGTCAGCTGAAGGAGTCCGAGTAGATCCTCAGAAGATCGAAGCAATTATGAATTGGGAGCCTCCAAAGAACGTAAAAGAGGTCCGAAGCTTCTTAGGACTTGCTGGATACTATCGTCGATTCGTGGAAGGGTTTTCTAAAATCTCCCGCCCACTTACTCGACTCCTGCAGAAAACTCAAAAGTTTGAGTGGAATGAGTTGTGTCAGATTAGCTTTGATGAATTGAAGAAGAGATTGATGACGGCACCGATTCTATCACTTCCTCAGCGAACTGGAGGATTCATAGTTTACAGTGATGCTTCAAACCAAGGACTTGGGTGCGTGTTGATGCAGAATGATAAGGTGATCGCTTATGCATCGCGACAACTGAAACCTTATGAAGTGAATTACCCAACACATGATTTGGAGCTAGCAGCAGTGGTTTTTGCCTTGAAGATCTGGAGGCATTATCTGTACTGGACTCACTGTCAGATCTTTACGGATCATAAGAGTCTCAAGTACATATTTAGTCAGAAAGAGTTAAATATGCGGCAAAGAAGATGGTTGGAACTGATTAAGGACTATGACTTGGAGATTTTATATCATCCAGGCAAAGCGAATGTAGTAGCCGATGCACTTAGCCGCAAGCCTGTCTCTATTCAGATGCTGGAGACGCTGACCTCCCAACTTAGCCTTCAACGAGAGATGATTCGTGAAGGAATTGAGGTATGGTTACAGAGAGTCCAAGGACAACTGTGCGTGATGGAGATAACTTCATCTTTAACCGAAGAAATCAAATCTAGACAGATAGATGATCCTCTGATGATTCGGTTACATTATGAAGTGATTCAAGGAAAAGCCCCCGGATTCATAATTCATGACGATGGAGTTTTGGGATTTCAGAACCGACTCTGCGTTCCCGATGTTGATGTTCTGAAACAGACGATTATGAAGGAAGCTCATAGTTCGCCCTATTCTATCCACCCGGGCACCAGTAAAATGTATAAGGACTTGAAGCAGAATTTCTGGTGGGGCAACATGAAGAAAGATGTAGCGGACTATGTTTCGAAATGCTTGACTTGTCGGTGAGTTAAGATCGAGCATCAACGACCTTTGGAATGTTGAATCCGCTCAGTTCCCGAATGGAAGTGGGAGGACATATCGATGGACTTTATCACTAATATGCCGAAGCAGTACAGAATGAACATGATTTGGGTGATAGTTGATCGTTTAACCAAATCGGCTCATTTTCTAGGCATTAAGGATACGTGGGGACCAGAGAGGTTGGCACGAGTATTTATTTCGGAGATAGTTCGATTGCATGGTACGCCGAAGACCATTGTTTCTGATCGAGACGGCCGTTTTGTGTCTCACTTTTGGAAAGAAGTTCATAAGGCCTTGGGGACCGAATTGAACTTTAGTACAGCTTATCACCCGCAGACTGACGGACAATCTGAGAGAACTATACAAACGGTGGAAGACATGCTAAGGGCATGTGCCTTAGATTGGTCAAACGATTGGGAAGTTCATCTACCGTTGGTTGAATTTACCTACAACAATAGCTGGCATGCTTCTATTGAGATGGCACCGTTTGAGGCATTATACGGAAGGAGATGCAGATCGCCCCTATGCTGGGACGATTCATCGGACTTGATCGGAACAGAACCAGAGTTGATCGAGAAGACTCGAGAGAAGATAGCCTTAATTCGTGAGAGGCTGTTGACTGCCCAGAGTCGCCAGAAATCCTATGCGGACGTACGTCGTCGCCCATTGGAGTTCAATACTGGAGACCATGTACTTTTGAAGGTTTCTCCTACTCGGGGAATCTTTCGTTTCGGAAGGAAAGGAAAGATGAGTCCGAGATATATCGGACCATTTGAGATCCTCGAGAGAGTTGGGGAGTTGGCATACAGATTAGCATTGCCGCCGTCATTGTGCCATGTTCATAACGTGTTCCACGTATCCCAGTTACGGAGGTATATACCAGATCCCAGTCATATCATTGATTTCAGCGAGATCGAAGTCGAGCAGGATGGGACGTTTGAAGAAAGACCAGTCAAGATACTCGAGAGTCGAGTTAAGCAACTGAGGAACAAGTCAATCATTTTGGTCAAAGTTCAGTGGTCACATCACGGAATGGAAGAAGCCACCTGGGAAACGGAAGCTGATATGAAGTCTAGATATCCCGAGTTATTTTCGTCTTGAGTTTCGGGACGAAACTCCTTTTTAGTAGGAGAGTATGTAATATCCGGATTTATTACAGTGTATTTCATCTGTATTCAAACCATGTATTATTTCGGAATGGTGATTTTGATTATTGGAGTATGATATTTCGTGCATTGATATCATTATACATAAGTATAGAAACTTGCAAAATTTCTCAAGTAACCTCGTGATAGCGCACGCTAAGAATGTATCTTAACGCGCGCTATCGGGCCATTATTAGCGCACGCTATGAAGATAGGAGTTGCGTGCGCTAAGAACTCAATTATTGAGCGGGAGGGCTAACACATGCGCCAGCCGGGACATGGGTCCGTATAAGATTCCCGCTGACAAATTCTGAAGTCAACCATTATTAGCGCACGCTAAGGGATGCTTAGTAGCGTGCGCTAACTTGTTAATAATGCAGAATATTATAAATGGGACATCAACCGTTTTGGCTTTCATTTCTTTCGCCCTTTACTCAACCTTGAGAGTTCAGAGAGCTGTAGTAATACTTCTATACACTTAGAACACATCTTGTTAGTGTTTATACATTGGTTATCACTTGGGATTGTTCATGGAAGTGGAATAGCACCTTGGAGTGGCATACAACCAACCGGAGTTGGATTCTACCTTACGGTTCAGTGATTTTCGTCATTTTAAGGTATGTTCAATCTACCTCCAGACTTAGAGTTAGATTCTAACGATTTGGATGATCATGTTAACAAGATATGGATTTTCATAGATGAATTATCCAAGTATATCATGTTTGGAATATTGAGATGAATAAGCCTTAAATACCTTGATTATAATCATCATGATTCGAATCTTATTACACTGAATATGTGAAGAGAAGCTTCTATCATTGGTTAACCGAATCTAATAGATGATTTCATAGTAATCTTGGACTAGACGTTAACATCCTTATTGTTAGATAAATCTAAAGGTTTGATCATGGAAGGATTTATCTAGTATATATTGGACGTTTATCAACTTCAGTATGATAATATGGATTGATATAGAGGTGTTGATATCAACTGTTAAACTTTTCGAATTGTCGTATGAAGATTTGAAGTCGGAATGGAACATGGTTTTATATTGGTATGCATATCCTTGAAATCCAAAGTTGTCTTTATCCGTAAATCATTCATAAGTGTATGAACATGGTATTCATGGAAGTAACATGAATTATCACGCAAGATTTCATTGTCTCGATCATGGCGAGAAAAGTTTACTGCTCAGCAGTAAACTGCCATGCATAAATAGCGCACGCTATGTTATGAATATTAACGTGCGCTATCGAGCACGAGTTAGCGTGCGCTACGTTTGGTAAGTAACGTACGCTAGACCATCAGACGAGTCAGTTGACCGGTCAGTGAAGTACTGACCATGCATCGTTAGCGTGCGCTAGGCTTTGTTGTTTGCGTGCGCTATCGGGCAGATGTAACGCACGCTACACAGAGTACTTAGCGTGCGCTAAGCAATTCGGGCAGATTGCATTTTATGAACTTTTGGCCGTGAATCGAATTGTTAAACATTCATATGATGTGAGATAAATCCTATATCATTTCTTTTGTTAAGGTTTGGTCTCGTTACGTGATTGATTGAGGAGGACGATCTTCGAGTGGTCATTTTCGTGGAAGTGTTGTTGTTGTCTTCAAATCGAGGCAAGTACCTTAATTGTTTTATGTATTGTTGTTATACATATTGTCGTGCATGTATGTCGTTATTGTATGTCCACCTCGTGTTGGTCCGACGGGATCATCGGGGGATCTATGCTAGCGTGCGCTGGATCATCGGATGGGTTTTTCCACCACGGGTTGGTCTGACGGGATCATCGTGGGTTCTAGGCAGTGAACGCTGGATCGATGGAATTACCATGTGTATGTATTGATATCATGATGTGATTATCAGTTGTGTATGTTATGTTTGAGTTTCTCGTAGGAGAAGACTCGTTGGTATTTTTTCGTTTACGTTATTATTATTCTTCGTGAGATATGAATAATATGTTGTGGTACTTGTACTAGCATCGTTGTGCTAACCCCTTCGGGGGTGAACATTTTGTTTGTGTTCAGGATCCAGAAGAGCGGGGAAACAACCACTGGAACTGTATGACGACGAGGGTGCAGAGTGATGTCCCGACCGGGTTTATTTATCTGTTGTTTATTCGTTATTTCAATATGTACTCGAGTACGAAGTCATTTGTGATGGATTTGAATTTGGTGATGTATTATTGAGTTCTGTTGAACAATTGTACTATTTCTGTATTTGGTCAGAACTGATGTACTGTAATTCCGTTATTTCCATTCGTCAGTACCTTTTTATGTTTGTTCAATCCTTTAGCCTTGTAAATCCTTATGTAAAGGATTTACGGCGCTGTAATATTCCCGAATATATTGGGGGTGTTACAATCTTGAGGACGTGGTCTCCCACTTTCGCCCCTTCTTTCATCCTAGCACTGAACAACTGCTTCGATATCTCATATCTAGTAG
Organism: Orobanche coerulescens; assembly: GCA_033398695.1. Taxonomy (NCBI): domain Eukaryota; kingdom Viridiplantae; phylum Streptophyta; class Magnoliopsida; order Lamiales; family Orobanchaceae; genus Orobanche; species Orobanche coerulescens. The sequence goes on along the minus strand of CM065818.1, from coordinate 77,026,219 downwards.
TCCTACTGTGTTCTCCATAAAGCTCGGTCAAGTGTGCGAGAATCTGCTTAGCAGAAGTCATTTTCTCGTGCGCTCTCTGCAGCTCATTTATTGAGCCCATCATAAAGCCACGGACTAGCACGTCATCCTGGACCCATTTTTCATGGACGTCAATATCTTCCTGATTACCCTTAGTTCGGATTGGATTCGGTGGAATGTCCGCCTCCAAGACGTATCCCAGAGACTCCATACTGAGTACAATCATCAGATTCCGCAACCAGTCAACAAAATTGGGTCCAGTTAGGAGATTCTTTTCAAGTAGTTTTGCAAGTGGGTTTTTAGCCATTTTTAGAGAGATTCAGTTTCGTTTTCTGCAAAGATTTAGACAAGATTCAATTAGTGACTTGTTTAATTATGACCGAGTATAGAATTTAAGGGCTTGTATAATTCTTGTCTCGGCTCCCACTAATTTTATCGGAACTATACACTCCCATGTTATAATCCTAAGTCATGGTTAGATCGACTTCTTAGTGTTGATCAATTTCTTTACAAAGTTTAATAGAGGGCAACCCATACGGTTTCTATTCTATTATTCTTTATAAAGTGGTGTCTAATACCAACCCATCTAATGGATGATTCGATCTTCTTTTACCCATAGTTCACTTGCCCTCAACCCATTCGGTTTCTATGGCTCGCTGAACTATCTAAGTTTAAACCGTCAACTCCTATTAGTCTGACAATTGAATCTTACCCGGCAACCCATACGGTTTATAGGGGTTTGATTTGTCACAACCAAAGGCATCTAATGCACTCTAGGAATTTATCAATTTTCCCCAAAAATATTACCCCGACATACTCGGAAGAATAATATTCCGGTTTAGATTTCAATTTTCCATGAGTTTGACGGAGGGTAGGAAACCTCGTAATCTTTATAACTTAGTGTGTTTGTAGTCGGGAGAATTTCGCGATTAATGTTACACTTTGCACATTAATTCATTTATACGCGCGTTTGTTAATTTGTCAATCATTCAAAATGAAAAACAGAAAACAGTAACCTAGTTACTACCAACATATAGCTCATGGACCTAATTCCTAAGTACTGGGCCAAGCGAATGACCCAATAAATAAAAACACAGTCTTCGAATCTTCGTCTTCTCGGTCGGTTGTCTTCGGTCTTCGTCATACCCAAAATAATAATTACATCATTGAAAAATTGCATCCTATACAAATTTTTCTAGTAAATATAAATAGGCTTAAAACGGCCTTTACAACCCAATCGAATCGAACAAATCAAAAACTAAGTCCACGAGCTATATCACCATCACATAAGGATTCCATACAACATGTAATGGCAACGAAATTAAACAATTAATTTTAATATAAATTAATCTAATTAATCTATAAATTAATCTATTATATTAATCCAATTAATATAAAGTGGCATTAAAATTAAATAATCAATTAATATATTAATCCAATCAATATAAAATTAATCTATTCAATTTTAATGGTATTAATCCAATTAATACTAATAATCGTCATTTAAATTCATTCGAATTAATCCGGCCAAAATAATATTTTCGTTTAATTTATTTCCCTTAACTAAAAAAAAATATTCCAAATATTAATTTAGTCAAATTAAAATCCAATTTAAATTTTGGGAAATAATTACAACAAAATATAAACTTAAAACGGAGTCCCGGACAATCCGGTTTTAGGCCCACCATGCCCGATTCAAAATCGGGCCAAAACCCGAGGGGTGCCTGGCCGAGTCCTCTTCAGCTTTGCCGATCACTCGGCCTGCCGAGCACTCTCAGCCTGCCGAGTCATGGCCGAGCACGCTCGGCACTGGGCAGCAAACAGCAAAGGTCGCTGCACCACCGCCACAGCCCGTTTCTTTGTTTTTCGGCTCGTTACCAAAAACGTGATGCTACAACGAATAATTTTAAAAAATCTACGATTATCCCAAACTTGATTCTAAATCAAAAACATCAACTATAAGCATTCAAAATGCACAAATAATCGTATATACGGTATCATTGACCTCGCTCCGATACCACTGTTGGGATTCCGAAAATAAAACGAAATACGCAGCGGAAATAAATACGAATCCCAAACAGGATCGATCAAGTAACGTATATACAAAAATATAAATACGAAGATAAATATCATACCCTTGAAGCCTTTGAAATAAATCTTCGTAAAAATGATGATGATCACGAACCCCGTCCCGAACACAAAATCCCTTCGTTCCAAGCATCGAAAGGTACGAAGCCTCTACTTCACACGCGTCGGAAGTTGGCTGGAAAAATTCGATAGCAATCCGTTCTCCAAGAACACGGCTAGGAATTACTATAGGAATTTATATCTCTCTTTTTCTTGATTTTGTATCACCTTAAAGATGAACAAAAATTGAAAATAAAAATTTTTCTCTCTCCCTCAAGAGTTCTCACGGCAGTGGGCTGGTGGGATTGTTTTCATCTCATGAAGAAACCATAATATTGATAAAAATGATGAGAGTTTATTTTTCTACCAAAAATAAGATTCTCATATCCAATCATGTGGGAACATGATGGAAAGACCCACCACCTCACATGAAAGAAAATGACAATCAACCAAGAGCACACATGGGTGGGGCGGTCTCATGAGGAAGTTTCCTAGAAACGAACCGAGCCACTCGGTTCGTGTACCGGGCGTTCGTCAAACGAATCCGTTAAATACACTCCGTTTAATTATAAATGTATTTATATTAATTAATTAATCTAATTAATTAATTATATCAAATACAAATATATTTCTCTAAGAAATATAATTTATGAATTAAATTAATTACCCGGTAACTTAATTTTAATTCATAAGACCATTATTTGATTTATACAATAAATCATAATTAGATATCCAATATCTAATATTAATAGAGAGATAATAAATTCACATTTATCCGTCAACGCTCCTGATGCGCAACTCCGTAGGTCCGTCTCAGCCGGCATTGGGAGGAACCAACGAGTGCGGGCCGCACTTAGCCAGCCTAGCGGGCCGCACTGTAAACCCCGACTGAGAACGAATGAACGGATCATTCCAGAACCATTTTGTCGTGAATACTATATACGTATAGACCCTGCATCAGATATCCCGGTCAAGTCTTCGGGTCACGGTAAAGTCAAACCCTACTGTTGACTAAACTCTATAAATGTGTTAATGCAAATCTAGACCAACTGATTAATAGTGTATCTAATACGACTATATCAGAATGCTTTGGCCAAAGACTTATGATCTTATTTGCCATTAACCGTATAGGATATTCGCCTGCTCACTAACAGGAGATAGAATCCTTTCTTGGCGTACAGTAAAGAATGCTACCTGCCCGTATAGTCCGCACTTCGAGGTCGACTCAGTAAATAAGCAAATGAGTCTAACTACTCTAATGACAAACTAAACGTCACAGGCACATCTTCTACTGAACCCTCAAGTCAAAGGTCCACGTATACTATCACAACCTTTTGATTCGTCATCGACTCTCCGAGAGTGAATACTGTGTGACTGAATCGAGTATGAGTCGTGTTCGAGTATACTGGCCCCACCAATATACTTATAACTATGCTATCAAGACGTGCACATGTCCTAGCATCAGTTATACAAGTCGTATTAAAACTTAATGCCCATTTTAAGTTTATTGACTTGCGAACAATTTACGTAAATAAATTTTAAACACTTCCAGTGCATTTTCTCTTATCCCATAACGAGAATGGAATGTTCGATTTATTTACATGGACTTCACTTCAATATTTACCAAGTCAAGAATGCAATTGAAATACAATAAACAGTGAATGAATCGTATTGCCTTTTTATTAATTATTCCATAATTACAAGTACAATGCCCTTACTCTCTCATCCCCTGAGTGGCATTCGAGGGCATATTCCTAACAGAGACATCGTTGTTGGTTGGAGTTGATAAAGGATTATGACTTGGATATCCTTTACCATCCAGGAAAGGCCAACGTTGTAAGTGACGCGTTGAGATGGAAATCAGTATCTATTCAGATGCGTGAGGTCCTCACACCTCAAGTGAAAATCAGACAAGAGTTGATTGAGCAGGGAGTCGAAGTATGGATCCAGCAAATTCAGGGTTAGATGTGTACTCTCGAGATTACTTCATCCGTGGTTGATGACATCAAGGGGAAACAGGGGAATGACCCCATGTTCGTCCAATTGAAGGTGGATGTGGAGAAATGGAAAGCTCCTGGTTTTATGATTAAAGAAGATAGCATTTTGAGATTTCAAGGTAGGCTTTGTGTTCGGAATGACTCTGAGTTGAAGCAAATAATACTTCGAAAAGCCCATGCTACACCTTACTCAATCTATCCTGGGACGAGTAAGATGTACAGAGATCTTAAAAGAAATTTTTGGTGGAATAATATGAAGAGAGATGTCACCGAGTTTGTATCAAGGTGTTTGACATGTCAACAAGTCAAAATTGAACATCAACGGCCAGCCGGGCTATTGAAAGCTCTCCCTATTCCCGAATGGAAGTGGGAAGATATTACCATGGACTTCATTACTGGGATGCCGAGGACTAAGACTGGAATGGATATGATTTGGGTTATTGTTGATCGATTCACCAAGTCGGCACATTTTCTTGGCATTAAGGATACTTTGGGACCAGAGCGATTGTCCCAGATATTTATATCGGAGATCGTGAGATTACACAGTATTCCCAAGTCTATTGTTTCCGATCGAGATGGCCATTTTGTGTCGCATTTTTTGGAGGTCGGTCCATTAGGCCTGGGCCATCGAGTTGAGGTTGAGTACTTCTTTCCATCCGCAGTCTGATGGCCAGACTGAGCGGACGATGTAGACATTGGAAGACATGTTGCGGGCTTGTGCCATGGACTGGAGTAGTGATTGGGAAATGCACCTACCATTGATCGAGTTCACTGACAATAATAGCTGGCATGCATCGATCAAAATAGCAGCTTTCGAGGCATTGTATGGTAGGCGGTGTAGATCCCCACTTTGTTGGGATGAAGCTTCAGATTTAGTCTGGATGGAGCCTGATATGTTATTGGAAACCAAAGACAAGATCTCTATCATCCGAGATAGATTGTTGGCTGCTCAGAGTCGACAAAAATCTTATGATGACACTTGTCATCGACCCTTAGAATTTTATGTGGGAGATCACGTTCTACTCAAGGTATCACCGACGAGCGGAGTCTATAGGTTCGGGAAGAAGGATAAGCTTAGCCCGATGTATATTGGACCATTTGAGATTCTCGACAGAGTTGGTGAGTTGGCCTATCGGTTGGCGTTACCTCCAGCCCTTAGCCACGTTCACAATGTATTTCACGTTTCTCAGTTGAGAAAGTATGTCCCAGACCCAAGCCATATCATTGATTACGGGGATATCGAGGTAGCATATGACGTCACGTTTGAAGAGAGGCCAGTGAAAGTTCTGGAGCATCGTGTAAAGCAACTCCGGCACAAAACTATTTCATTGGTTAAAGTACAGTGGTCGAGGCACGGAGTTGAGGAAGCAACATGGGAAACCTAAGAGAGCATGCGTGCTAGATATCTAGAGCTATTTATTTCATAAGTTTCGGGACGAAACTTTCTTTTAGAGGGGGAGGATGTAATACCCGTACTTTTTGTAAAATTTTTTGTTTTGGTGCTCCTATATTTTAACACTTTTTGTAAGTGTTTAATGAGTTGATGTTGATCATGGAGTTCATATTATTGGGTAATACTTCTTCTTATTCATACCGTTGTGGCATTAGATTTATGTTGCGGTTCAGTCACCTATGCGTGAGGAGTAGCACACGCTACGCTCCCTTCATAGCGCACGCTAATTGAGCACTGATAGCGCACGCTATCTATCAGCAGTAGCGCACGCTACTAGTGTATGTGAGGAAGACATTACAGAAGGGTACTGGATGGAAATTGAGATTCATAGCGCACGTTGTGTGTTGGAGATAACACACGCTAGCTGTATTAGTAGCACACGCTAATCAACGTAAGTAGCACGCGCTAAGGCTTGAGCATGGCAGAGGACAGTAGGTTCTAGACTCCAATTTTTGGACACCAACTTTCAGGTAGCGTACGCTAAGGGTAAGGCATTAACACACGCTACAATATACGTAGTGCATGCTAACGAGGCAGGTAGAGTTCACTGGACTACCCAGTGAACCCGATAGTGCGCGCTATTCTCAGAAATTAGTGCACACTAAGCTGTTTTTAGTATAAATAGGACATTTCAGCCCCATTTCATCATTTTCCCATTCCTTCTCCTTCCTTGGGTGATTTTAATCGGGTTTGAGCGATTTGTGAAGATCTCCACGAGATATCATCAACCATCTATATCTTCAAGCTTCTAGGTTGGATTATTCAACGTTTAATCTTCTCCACCGCTCCAAATCAAGGTAAACTTTGCATAACCCTAGTTCTTCGGGATTTAGGGGTTTTCCTTCTGGTCTCTTTGATTCAGCTTGTTGTTATGATGGAATATGTTGAGTATGAATTATCTACCTAGGATACATGTTTTCCTACGGATTTATTAGTGCATTTCCGGAATTATTTGGTATTTAGGATGGTTGACTTGCGATTCACCATCTAAGAGTTTTATTCCTGGAACACATGTATCGTGGATAGTATATTCTGGTGGATTTCAACTTATTTTCATACCGATGGATTTTTTATAGTTGATTATGAACTTTTTTAGGTTCGGAGTTGTCGATTCCTTCAACCTTGGTACCTTGTTGTCCGTACCCTTTTCTCTCATCCAGGCAAGTGATTCATGTGAAAGTTATATTCTTAGATGTGAAAAGTAATGCATATGAGTGTGAGAGTTATATTCATTCACTCCGAGAGGGCCTGACGGGGCCGAGGAGGGATCCGCGCATTGTCGGGTCTGCGAACATATGGGTTAGCCACTCCGAGATGGCCTGACGAGGCCGATAAGGGATTCACGCATTGTCGGGTCCACGGTTAATCAGGATAAATTGTCATTATTGAGATATGTTTGGATAATTGCATTTTCCAAAAAATCATTATCATGGCTTCAAAATTTGGTGCATGTGCTTTTACGTGTAAGATGTGATATTGCACTTGTAATACTTGCTCTTGTAACAGCCCAAAAACAGTGGCTATTACAGTGCCGTGGACCCCTACTGGGACCCACCAGGCGATATCACAATATACATTTAAAATCTGACAACGTGGCACCGTACCACAACATTTATCAAAACCCCGGTGTGGAGCATGAGTTATTCATATCTTTAAATACGGGCAAACAAACACAGGATCCAAATTCGGTACAGACCATATGACGATGGGCAGTACCTAACAAATCTTAGTACATTCATCCGACACAAAATGAAAATGAAAGTCACAATAAAACATAACCGAACAACCAAAAGACTCGGGGCCCCCCGAAATAGCATACATCAGAATCCTCCGTCGCCATTCTGCTCCTCCTGTGCCTTGCCCTTTCCTCGCCCTGAAATACAAGTATTTCGCCCCAAACCACAGGGTCAGCTATACATGATAATAATTCTCATGATATTATACAATTCATATATGCTGATCTCATAGAAATCCACCGACTACTGAATATACCCCGAAGACGTATAAACAATCAGTCCCAACTGTCGAACATAACCAAATATACGAACGACCATATACTATGGCTCAAGACGGACGTCACAGTACGCCCGATCCGGAAATGTGTCCGTGCACATGTCCACCCCGTATACGGAATCCAGAATATACGTGGGACGATGTACCTAATTAGCCTCACGAACTATGTCTCGTGTGCACGATCTAAATGCGGAAAACCTCCACGCATGATCATCAAGTGCCTGGCTAAAAATCCTACACATAACCAATCGGCGCGCAGATATGACTCCAGAGATGTCACGATACAACATGACAACGAAACTCAACGAATTACACTTTTACTAAAGAATCGAACAACTTACCGGAATGTCAACAAAGCTCAACAATATCAAGGGTCCAAAAGTAACGAACTTGAGAATACAATCCCACGATGAAAACGGGACATCATTAAGAACAACCTCAAGTCACAAGACACAAGTTTATAGGTGTTTCATATACACGAAATGCATAATCATCATAAGAATCCACACATCATTATAACCAAGCAAGATAACTTGCCTCAATTCCGTGGATGAATAATCTTTCTTTGAATGGTCAAACGAACGGTATCCTCGTCTAACAATACTCACGTGAACAAGCACCTTGAATGAAATGTAATTCATTCAACAACACATTTGTACGATAATGGTATTATTACATAAATAATATTCGTAATTTTACTTGAATAAATCAATCATCCTATTGCTCATTTTAATGTTCTTATTACAAATCATTGTATGTTTATAATGTTCGTTCACATATTCTAACCTTAATGTCAAATACTTGATGTCTAGTTTATCATCAATGTAATATCGTGAAAATATCTTTTCAAATCATCGACACTTCCAATTACGATATAAGTTTGTGTTTAATTACGTTCTTCATTATTTTACCAACGATTACATTCAAAACTTGATTACTATATGAAACATAAGTTTAAGTTTTTAGTGAATTAAGAACATCATCTTAATTTACGTTTCTTCATACGCCTGGATTAATGAAATGGAATTCGGCTACTCATCTACCGCATTTGTATCATCATATTCAACACAATCCTCTTAAGAACATTATCAATCTATTAATGTAGTGATTAACACCCTTTAATGAAATCGATAAATTCGAACATATGAAGATTACAACTTCCTTCTATCAACATTCATTGATTTACTTTGAAGAATTTATTAAAAGCCTAGTTATATCATTGGATACTTGAAATTTTGGAAGTAACTTCAACCCATCTAGTGAAGATCATCTTCAAAGGGTTAATATAATCTTTTCAACAATTTTATTACAAAGGTTTTAGAGGCCAAAAATCATGGTTCCATACTACCTTCAAGAATCAATAGAATGTTCAAGACAATTTTAACATTTCTCACTTTTAATCATTAAGGATATCATCCCTAACATGTTCCTAGTGTTGAGACTATAATTAACTTCCAATTATCATGTTATACATCAGGTTTTAAGTATATCATTATCAACACAATCACATTATGAAGTTATTTACAACAAGAAGTAACACTAATACCTTCAATGTTAATCTTCACTTAGTTTGAGCATGATTCAATTAACTTATCATGTTTGCACTAGTTTAAACTAACATTATGTGAAGTATTTATCTACTAACATCATCATAAGCATGGAATTGATATGAGTTAAAGAAAGACCAACCTTAAAATGAAGAACAACACCAACACTTCAAGGGATACACTTCAATATCTAGCTTCTCCAAGTCACCAATGAAGTGTTGAGGCTCCAACACAAGTTAGAAAGGCTTAGAAACGAAGTTGGAAGGGAAAGGAATCGTTCCTCAGTTGGGAGATTGAAAAAGGTCGAGTAGGAAGTGAATGGCAAGTCATACTTTTATAATCTGAACTTGACATTACGTGCATTAAAGAACGTGGTTAACGTACGTTATAGCCTTTACGTACGTAATCTTATGATCATTACGTACGTAACCAATTTCATCAAATCTCCCTGCCTCAAAACACGCAATTCGTTACGTACGTAACTATGTAGCTATTACGTACGTAATAGCCGTTGACTTGGCTGTCGCGATCGACTCCCGACCACCTACCCTTGCTCGGCCCCACCCACCGAAAGGCGGACTGCTGGAGGATCTTCCGCATTACGTACGTTAACGTATTGATGTTACGTACGTAAGGAGACATACATAGCGTACGTTATGAATACAGGTTAACGTACGTTAAGTACTATAACAAGCATAAATGGAATTCTCCCAATATCACCCAACAACTAATATAGTATGAATGACCATGAATCCAACTTAACATAATTCGTCGATACTTGCTACAACATCACAGATATGGTGCGAAAACACTTAACTTAAATCATGAAATACAATATTAAAGGCGAGGGTATTACATACTCCCCCCCTTAAAAGGAGTTTCGTCCCCGAAACTAAGGGGTACTTGATTCGTATTTCTCTCGTATGCTATCTTCGGTCTCCCACGTAGCTTCCTCGACTCCATGTCTCGACCACTGAATTTTTAATAAGGGAATCGTCTTGTTCCTCAGCTGTTTAATTCTTCTCTTGAGTATCTGCACAGGTCGTTCTTCATACGAATGGTCGTCGGCTATTTCGACCTCGTCGAATTGAATAACGTGACTTGGATCAGCAACATACTTCCTTAACTGAGATAGATGGAATACGTTGTGAATCCGGCTCAAAGCTGGTGGTAATGCTAAACGATAGGCTAGGTCGCCTACTCGTTCCAGGATCTCAAATGGACCAATGTACCTTGGGCTCAATTTACCTCTCTTCCCGAATCGGAAAACACCTCTAGTAGGAGATACTTTGACTAGTACATGGTCACCAACCTCAAACTCGAGTGGTCATCGACGATTATCTGCATATGATTTCTGGCGGCTTTGGGCCGTTAATAGACGGCTCTTGATCAGGGAAATCTTCTCGCGGGCTGCCAATAACATATCAGGTTCCGTACCAATAGATTCAGACAATTCGTCCCAGCACAAAGGGGACCTACAACGACGACCATACAATGCTTCATAAGGTGCCATCATGATCGAGGCGTGCCAGCTATTATTGTATGTGAATTCTACCAACGGCAGTTGGGCTTCCCAGTCAGGCTTCCAATCGAGAGCACATGCCCTCAACATATCCTTTAGAGTTTGAATTGTCCTCTCAGACTGACCGTCGGTCTGAGGATGAAAAGCCGTACTGAAGTTCAAATGTGTACCCATAGCACGATGAACCGCCTTCCAAAAGTGCGACACGAACCGTCCGTCCCGATCTGATACAATACTCTTAGGGGTGCCATGCAGTCTCACAATCTCTTTGATGAATAATTGGGCCAATCTCTCAGGCCCCCAAGTGTCCTTGATCTCCAAGAAGTGGGCTGATTTAGTCAATCGATCCACAACCACCCAAATCGTATTCATGCCTCGACGGCTCGTCGGCAAACTAGTAATAAAGTCCATCGATATGTCTTCCCACTTCCACTCGGGAATCGGAAGTGGTTTCATCATGCCAGCTGGTCGTTGATGCTCAATCTTGACCTGCTGACAGGTCAAACATTTCGAAACGAATTCGGCAACCTCCCGTTTCATGTTACCCCACCAATAACACGGCTTCAAATCCTTATACATTTTGTTTGATCCCGGGTGTATGGAATACGGGGTAGCATGAGCCTCCTTCAGAATAGTATTCCTCAACTCTTCGTCTGCTAGTACACACACTCGATTTTTAAAGCGTAACAGTCCATCCTCGTGAACCACAAATCCAGGGGCCTTCCCCTGATCGATTTCTCCTCGAATTCTGGATAAGAATGGGTCTGTCATCTGTTTCGTCCTGATCGTCTCATCAATGGATGGTGAAATCTCAAGCATGCACAGTTGTCCCTGAATGTGTTGTATCCAGACCTCAATCTCTGGTCTCATGAACTCTAATTGCAACTCCCTCTGGGCGGTCAAACGAGCTAGTATCTGCTCCTGCACCGTCTTGCGGCTCAAGGCATCGGCAACCACGTTTGCCTTGCCTGGATGATAAAGGATCTCGATATCATAGTCTTTGATTAGCTCTAACCACCTCCTTTGTCTCATATTCAACTCCTTCTGGGTAAAAATATACTTCAGGCTCTTGTGGTCCGTAAAAATCTGGCAGGCAACTCCATACAGATAGTGGCGCCAGATTTTTAAAGCAAACACTATGGCTGCTAACTCCAAGTCATGAGTCGGGTAGTTGACCTCGTAAGGACGCAACTGTCTGGATGCATAGGCGCTCACTTTCCCGTCCTGCATTAACACGCAGCCAAGGCCCTGCCTCGATGCATCGCTATATACCACGAATCCTTCCGTTCCTCTAGGTAGTACTAAAACAGGTGCTGAAATTAATCGACCTTTGAGTTCATCAAAACTTTGCTGACATGCTTCCGACCACAAGTACTTCTTATCTTTTCTCAACAGATTAGTCATCGGTTGAGCAATTCTGGAAAATCCTTCCACGATAAATGCAGTAATAGCTGCTAGACCCGAAAACTACGAACTTCCTTCACGTTCTTCGGGGTAGCCACTCGGATAGCTTCCGTCTTACGTGGGTCTACTCTTACTCCCTCGATGATATCACATGACCCGAAAAATAACTTGGACATCCGAATTCACATTTAGAAAATTTTCCATAGAGTTGTTCTCGCCTTAATGCGTCGAGAACACAGCGGAGGTGACACTCATGCTCCTCATGATCACGAGTAGACCAAGATGTCGTCAATAAAAGCGACTACAAAAGCGATCCAGATAATTAATAAAAACCCAATTCATCAATTCCATGAATCTGCAGTGCATTAGTCACCCAAATGGCATGACAACGAACTCATAATGCCCATATTGAGTGCGAAAAGGCATCTTCGGGACGTCGAGACTCTCGAATCCGCAATTGGTGGTACCGGACCTCAAGTCGATCTTGGAAAATACGGCTCCTTGGAGCCGATCCAATAGATCATCGATGCGAGGTAAAGGATATTTGTTCTTAATTGTTACCTTGTTCGGCTCCATTAATCAATACACAAACGCAGCCGATCCGTCCTTCTTCCGTACGAATAACACCGGCGCTCCCCAAGGGGATGCCTTTGGGCGAACATATCCTTTCTCGATTAATTCTTCGAGTTGTCTTTTCAACTCCCGCATCTCGATCGGGGTAAATGCGATATGGTGCTTTCGAGCGGACGTCCCTGGCTCCAACTCAATGGTGAATTCTACCTCTCGCTGTGGGGGTATTCCTGGAATCTCGTCTGGAAATACATCTGGATAATCTCGAACTACTGGAATATCAATCAATTTGACTGGCCGGTCAGCTGTTTAGTCATGTAACACCAATAACCAATGCATCCCTGGTTCAGTAATCTCATAGCCTTCATAGCGCTGATGACTCTCCCAGAATGATTGGAATTATCACCCCGAAAAATACACTCGACGCCATCATCCGATGTGACAGTCACCATTCGCTTACGGACGCTAAGCACGGCATCGTGACGATCCATCCAGTCGATACCCAAGATTACATCATCTTTAGGTAAATCAACCACAATCAAGTCGGACAACCACTCACGGTTGTTCATGCTAATCGGACAGTTCTGTACTTCACGACTCCCAATAATTCTTCTACCCTCGGGTAGACCAATTACATAAGGTTCACAATCGGTAACACGATTCAAATGCAAACGACTCAAACAAGAACTAGACAAAAAGGAGTGTGAAGCACCAGTATCAAAAAGAACACAAACGGGCTGAGAGTGGATCTCGAGAGTACCTGCAATCATGCGGCCGGGATCATCGGCTTTCTTCATCTCGTAGACTCTGGGTTTTGCAACCCCGGAAGCAGGTGTACCAACTTGATTTCCACGGCCCATCCCTTTGTTCGCCCCGGTAGTCTGGTAAGAAGCGGATGGAGGAGCACGTTCCAAGCAAGACGCATCTTGGAGCAAGAGATGCTCTTTAGCACGCCGAGTCCACCCCGGCAATAGCGAGCACGATGACCGTTCTTCCCGCAAGTGTGACAGCAACGGCCGGCTTGACACTTGGAGCTGATATGCCCCTGGTCCCCACGGTTATAACACACGACAGTGAGCTGATTGCCCGAGAGTGCGTTCTGCCGGTTTCGGTGCCATAGGTGGCCGCTCGGAAGGATTTGGTGCAGTGGGGTTTCTTGAATACCCCGATTCTGTCTCCTTGGGTCCAGTTCTGGATCTCTTGTTGGAAAGCGAGGCTTCTTAGAAATCTCCTTCACAGTAAGTTCATACTCCAAAGCCTTCTCAATAAACTCCGGTAAGGTCGTACAGTGGTGATTGAGTAAATGCATCCTCATTCGGGGTTTAAGCCTCTTGAGGAAATATTTGATCTTATCAGCTTCGGAACGGACAACTGACGTAGCAAAAGGGAGAAGTGCTTGGAATTTTTCGGCAATCGCTAACACATCCTCGTCTTCTGATGGGTCGGGGTTTAGTAATTCGGACAGTTTGGCTTCACGGAGGGGTGCAGGATAGTAACGATCTAGCATAAGATTCTTGAATTCCTCCCAAGTACTCGCGCCTTCGGCAGGCCTCACAGAAAGCCACCAAGTATCGGCACTCTTACTAAGGTAGTAGGCTGCCACAGCAACTCGATTTTCCTCTGGGCACTCCACCATCTCGAAAAGTTTCTCGAAATGCTCTATCCAGTGTACAATGTCGGCAGGCTCAGATGAGCCTTCAAAAGTCGGAGGTCGCTGATGTGATATGTCGCTAATAATCCGGCTCACGATCACTTGAGCACCAGAGGCGGAGGCTGTTGTCCCTGCTGCTGACCAGTAGTATTCCTCTGCATAGTTTCCATCAGCTGACCCATTTGGGTCATTTGGGCCATCATGCCCTGCATCACGGTGTAAGGATCGACACGTGCATTCTCTCCGGTGTGGTGTGATTGGTTCCTAGAAGGCGAATCACTGCCTGCGGAACTCTGTTCCACATTCGCGCGTCTGTTAGCTCGTGGTATCGGAATTCGGCCTCTTCCGCGGCCTCGTCCCCCTCTGCCACGGCCTCTCAGGTTCCTTTCTATACTGAAAGAATCAAGTCACAAGTACAGTTCGATTTATCAATCATAATTCATGCTAAGTTAATAGCAACAGGGAATTTCCTATCCAACAAAGCAGTTGTAACGAATCACTGGCACTACAAGTGTTACACACTCAATATCATATCAACATTAAGTCGAAACAATTCCAATCACATAATTAATTTAGGTTCTCCTCAAATAGATGAATTTTGCCTCATGGTAGCAAGATGCCAAGATAAGTAAGGAGACCAATACATCGTCAATATCATGCCAGTAATCAAATTATGGTTCATGAGAACATACCGTATTCAATGGGTCAGGCGCTTGCACAGGTTACACGTGGCACGAAGGTTTCTTGATGCTATTTCGATTCTACAATGACTCAAAATAAAAGTACACTCTCTGATACCATCTTCTGTAACAGCCCAAAAACAGTGGCTATTAAAGTGCCGTGGACCCCTACTGGGACCCACCAGGCGATATCACAATATACATTTAAAATCTGACAACGTGGCACCGTACCACAACATTTATCAAAACCCCGGTGTGGAGCATGAGTTATTCATATCTTTAAATACGGGCAAACAAACACAGGATCCAAATTCGGTACAGACCATATGACGATGGGCAGTACCTAACAAATCTTAGTACATTCATCCGACACAAAATAAAAATGAAAGTCACAATAAAACATAACCGAACAACCAAAAGACTCGGGCCCCCCGAAATAGCATACATCAGAATCCTCCGTCGCCATTGTGCTCCTCCTGTGCCTTGCCCTTTCCTCGCCCTGAAATACAAGTATTTCGCCCCAAACCACAGGGTCAGCTATACATGATAATAATTCTCATGACATTATACAATTCATATATACTGATCTCAAAGAAATCCACCGAATACTGAATATACCTCGAAGGCGTATAAACAATCAGTCCCAACTGTCGAACATAACCAAATATACGAACGACCATATACTATGGCTCAAGACGGACGTCACAGTACGCCCGATCCGGAAATGTGTCCATGCACATGTCCACCCCGTATACGGAATCCAGAATATACGTGGGACGATGTACCTAATTAGCCTCACGAACTATGTCTCGTGTGCACGATCTAAATGCAGAAAACCTCCATGCATGATCATCAAGTGCCCGGCTAAAAATCCTACACATAACCAATCGGCGCGCAGATATGACTCCAGAGATGTCACGATACAACATGACAACGAAACTCAACGAATTACACTTTTACTAAGGAATCGAACAACTCACCGAAGTGTCAACAAAGCTCAACAATATCAAGGGTCCAAAAGTAACGAACTTGAGAATACAATCCCACGATGAAAACGGGACATCATTAAGAACAACCTCAAGTCACAAGACACAAGTTTATAGGTGTTTCATATACACGAAATGCATAATCATCATAAGAATCCACACATCATTATAACCAAGCAAGATAACTTGCCTCAATTCCGTGGATGAATAATCCTTCTTTGAATGGTCAAACGAACGGTAGCCTCGTCTAACAATACTCACGTGAACAAGCACCTTGAATGAAATGTAATTCATTCAACAACAGATTTGTATGATAATGGTATTATTACATAAATAATATTCGTAATTTTACTTGAATAAATCAATCATCCTATTGCTCATTTTAATGTTCTTATTACAAATCATTGTATGTTTATCATGTTCGTTCACATATTCTAACCTTAATGTCAAATACTTGATGTCTAGTTTATCATCAATGTAATATCGTGAAAATATCTTTTCAAATCATCGACACTTCCAATTACGATATAAGTTTGTGTTTAATTACGTTCTTCATTATTTTACCAACGATTACATTCAAAACTTGATTACTATATGAAACATAAGTTTAAGTTTTTAGTGAATTAAGAACATCATCTTAATTTACGTTTCTTAATACGCCCGGATTAATGAAATGGAATTCGGCTACTCATCTACCGCATTTGTATCATCATATTCAACACAATCCTCTTAAGAACATTATCAATCTATTAATGTAGTGATTAACACCCTTTAATGAAGTCGATAAATTCGAACATATGAAGATTACAACTTCCTTCTATCAACATTCATTGATTTACTTTGAAGAATTCATTAAAAGCCTAGTTATATCATTGGATACTTGAAATTTTGGAAGTAACTTCAACCCATCTAGTGAAGATCATCTTCAAAGGGTTAATGTAATCTTTTCAACAATTTTATTACAAAGGTTTTAGAGGCCAAAAATCATGGTTCCATACTACCTTCAAGAATCAATAGAATGTTCAAGACAATTTTAACATTTCTCACTTTTAATCATTAAAGATATCATCCCTAACATGTTCCTAGTGTTGAGACTATAATTAACTTCCAATTATCATGTTATACATCACGTTTTAAGTATATCATTATCAACACAATAACATTATGAAGTTATTTACAACAAGAAGTAACACTAATACCTTCAATGTTAATCTTCACTTAGTTTGAGCATGATTCAATTAACTTATCATGTTTGCACTAGTTTAAACTAACATTATGTGAAGTATTTATCTACTAACATCATCATAAGCATGGAATTGATATGAGTTAAAGAAAGACCAACCTTAAAATGAAGAACAACACTAACACTTCAAGGGATACACTTCAATCTCTAGCTTCTCCAAGTCACCAATCAAGTGTTGAGGCTCCAACATAAGTTAGAAAGGCTTAATGAAGTTGGAAGGGAAAGGAATCGTTCCTCAGTTGGGAGATTGAAAAAGGTCGAGTAGGAAGTGAATGGCAAGTCATACTTTTATAATCTGAACTTGACATTACGTACGTTAACGAACGTGGTTAACATACGTTATAGCCTTTACGTACGTAATCTTATGATCATTACGTACGTAACCAATTTCATCAAATCTCTCTGCCTCAAAACACGCAATTCGTTACGTACGTAACTATGTAGCTATTACGTACGTAATAGCCGTTAACTTGGCTGTCGCGATCGACTCCCGACCACCTACCCTTGCTCGGCCCCACCCACCGAAAGGCGGACTGCTGGAGGATCTTCCGCATTACGTATGTTAACGTATTGATGTTACGTACGTAAGGCAACATACATAGCGTACGTTATGAAGACAGGTTAACGTACGTTAAGTACTATAACAAGCATAAATGGAATTCTCCCAATATCACCCAACAACTAATATAGTATGAATGACCATGAATCCAACTTAACATAATTCGTCGATACTTGCTATAACATCACAGATATGGTGCGAAAACACTTAACTTAAATCATGAAATACAATATTAAAGGTGAAGGTATTACAGCTATAACCCCTCTAGTGTGGGGAAAAACTCTTTTCTTGTATTTCGGGTCCGAAGGATCCAGATGAGCGAGTACCGGGGTAGTACGATGATGAAGGCGAGGCGTGATACTGTGGCTAGTCATGTTCCCTCTATCTTGAACACTGTCCCTTTAGACTGTTTTATCCTTGTAATAATAGATGGTACTCGAGTACTATAGAAGTTCCCTTTCTGGTTGATTTATGACTTTTTGTGTTTTCTTGTGACCTTTGTTGTTGTTTGGATGGTACATCCTTCTCTGTATCGGATTTATTGATCCCTGAGTGGACATTGTGAAACTGGTTGCGTTATGTGTAAAATTTAGCCTAGTGGGTCCCAGGCAGGGCTCCATGGCGCTGCGATATTCTCCAAATATCTCGGGGGTGTTACACTTTAGCTCCTATGTGATTAGTATCGTTGCCCTTCATCCTCTGTCAAGCCGGTCCCATGACCGCTCTCGAGCTGCAAAACCTGATTCCATAATAGGCACCCACCCCTCGAATACTCGGGGTTAGTAAACTGAAATTTTGCGAGTACAAGTACATAATATACATATATGAAAAATATCCACACAAAATCAAAGCAGTCACAAACTAAAAACAAGTCACACAAGCTTGGTACTTTTCCTTAGTAAGTTCGTTAATGGTCGACCGATACAGGAAAAAGCCTCGACGAATCTTCGATAATAACCTGCTAATCCTAGAAAACTCCTTACCTCTTTGACGTTCTTTGATGGTTCCCAACTCATTATGTTTCGATCTTCTGTGGATCGACTTTAACGCCTTCCGCCGAGATGACATGTCCGAGGAAAATTACTTCCGGCATCCAGAATTCGCACTTGGCAAGTTTTGCATAAAGTTGGTGTTTTCTTAACATGCTCAGTACCTGTCTCAAATGTTCTTCGTGTTCCTGTCGACTTCGAGAATAAATTAGGATGTTATCAATAAAAACCACGATGCACTTATCGAGTAAATGAATTAAAACTCTATTCATTAGCTCCATGAAAACGGCTGGGGCAGTGGTCAAGCCGAACGATAGCACGATATACTCATAATGTCCATACCTCGAACGAAATGCATTCTTTGGTATATCTTCCTCCCGAATCCTCAATTGGTGATATCCGGACCGTAGATAGATCTTTGAAAACACAACGCCCCCTACGTAGATCTAGGAGATCATCGGTCCTCAGAAGTGGATAACAATTCTTGATAGTGACCTTGTTTAATTCTCTATAATCGATGCACAAGCGTAGAGAGTTATCCTTCTTTTTAACAAAGAGTACTGGCGCACCCCGCGGTGAGGTGCTCGGGCGGATCAATCCCTTCTCCAGCAGATATTCGAGCTGTATCTCCAATTCTTTCATCTTAGATGGTGTCATCGTGTAAGGAGCTTTAGAAATAGGTCTGGTTCCCGGCTCAAGTTCAATGGAGAGATCAACTTCTCGGTGCGGCAGCAGCCCCGGTAGTTCATCGGGAAAGACGTCTGGAAATTCATTCACCACCAGAATGTTCATAACCGGAAGTTATGATGTATCTTCTTGGAGGACATAACACCAATAGTACATTTCTCGAGAATCGCAGGAGAATTCCGGTGCAAGGAGGCTGAGAGACCCTTTCATACTGAAGTGTTCTCAATCCTTGATAACATGCGTGGTACCATCGCAAGCCATGATGGAAATAGTCAAGTGGTAGGTATCTAATATCGTCTTATGCATGTACATCCAGTCCATACCTAAAATGATATCTTCATTCTAAAGAGAAAAGAACATAAGATTTGCATCCCATCCACGTTCATCGATGCGGATCTGACAGTATCGAACTTCTACAGATATAAACGAATGTGTGGCTCTGGTATCAAATAGTGCATCAACAGGCTGGGAGTTAACAAGAAGTGTACCTGAGATAGCTGGCGCGAACTGACCATGCATAGCCTTCAGTTCGAATACACGGGATAGCAATGACTCGGAAAAGGATGCAGTGCCACCGCCGCACCCACGGCCTCGACTGGCACCCTGTGCTGGTGGTTGAGTCTGATGGGGTGGAGCTCAGTAGTTGGAAATGGCAGGTGCCCTGGAGGATTGTACAGAGCTTTGTTGACTCTGATGAGAAGCGAGTTCTGTGCAGTATTGGATCGCCAGCAGTAACGAGACATGGGTCCACTCTTTTCGCAAGAGAAACATTTGGTAGCCGACTTGTGACACCGGTCCTTGGTATGTCCGGATATGCCATAATTGAAGCAGTCTTTACGGTAAGGCCGATCAGATGCACCCTTCTGTTGGTACGAAACTGCTGACTTAAAAGAAGACACGGACCCCGAGTTCACCTTATTGGTACTCCCTGACTGATTAGATGTCTTTTGCTTCTTCGAATTGTGCCCGGTGTCAGTATTAACAACAGTACCGGCATATGCTGTGACTACATCCTCGTACGCCCTCAGGATCGTACAGTGGAATCCGGCGGCATAGCGTTGTACATCTTCCAGCAACCTCTGTGCAACCCGCAATATCATTTACTATCCTCCGAGCTCCACGGTGTGCCATTACAGACAATATTAATCCAAGGGCCAATTGAACACACAATTATCTCATGTAAATTAAACGTTGCACCCAATTAGAAAACATATACTCTACTTACTTTGCATTCTCCTGAAGAATTACGGTCGCTTGGGGTGTTGGACTTTGGATTAATATTTTCGGAAATAAAAAGAAATTTTGCCAAAATCTTTTTCAACAGGAACCTGGCTCTCTGATACCATTTTCTATAACACCCCCAAAATTTACCGGGGCATTACAGTGTCGTGAATCGCATGTGGGACCCACAAGGCTATTTTAGGAAGCTGATATTTTAAATAAGGAATTATAAAACGGGTGAGTCCACGGTTACATAACATGAAACGGGATGTCTTGAAAGAAAACATAATTCAAAACACGATTATTACATAAACAGAGCTTTCGGAAACTTAATTAAAACATGTGGTAGCAGAACTTTATTCCAAGACCGTTTAAGCCTGACCGGAACCCTCGGGAATGTCCTGCACATATTCAACAAATTTACTTGACACGACGAATTGTGCCAGACAAACCGGGATCAAATAATGATAATCAATAGCAACATTTCATAACAAAATTCATGATTCGATAACACCATACCACATAACATGTTGGGATAACAAATCCCTGTATCGATGCTATTTGAATAAACAGTCCCTGTATCGATTGTATTGTCAGAATGTTTTGACAATATGCCAAATTCTGCATACCGCCTCTAGCTGTATCGAAAAGCTGATCAAGTATCAAACCATGTATCGAAGGCCTCTCGCAGTCTCATCCATACAGTATATTGATCATACAATAAAGAGTCCCGCAAAGCCAAAGTATAGAAGCTGTATCGAAAATCAATACAATAATCTTTACATACATCTCAACAAGAAAAGAAGGAATCTTCAGTATTCGCTAGAAGTCAAGTCCCGTTGATAAAGAAGTATTTAAATACTAAAGGATAAAGTATTTAAATACTATAAGTCAGAAGATCTTCCAAATCCTGCAATATCTGGATCTCAGTCAAATATTAGTTGTCGCAGAATCTTGCCTCAAAAGATATATTTCAAACGGATATATTTCAGATGGCTATATATATCTCCAGAATTTGAAGAACAAAAACTACTGAAAAAAACGACTGAACGACTTACAAACGATCAGGCTTACAAGAAATATTCAGAGCAAAACATATCTCCCAAGCTTTCTGCTTTTCAGATAAAAGAGATATACAGTGCTCAAACCTTGAACAACATATCATCAGCTTATAGCCTAGAAAGTCATAGCTGTTGTTCAAACCCTATTCTATCTTTGAACAAACTTATATCAGCCCTGTGTGGACTGAGGAATCTTTGCTACTCCTGAACTGTGTGTGAAGGATTTGCATCGAAGAAGACGAAGCTTCAGAACTGTGTGTGAAGAAGCCAGTCAAGTGTTAGCTCAAACCAATCTGTGTGAACGGTTGAAAGCTAAGATTATTATATCAATCTGTGTGAATGATATATTGATTAAGTGTTGTTATAATTACGTAGTTGTGTACGCAGTAATTATAATAAATTTTTTACTCCTGTGTGGAGGACCAGTGGACGTAGAGGGGTTTACCTCGAACCACTTTAAATACTGTGTTATTTACCTTCTCGCTATTGTTTTAATTAATCGTGATTATTTAAGTATACATCGCACATCGAGTTGTCAGATCCACAAGAATCTCATCAGTATTTAAGACTTCCGCTACGCACTCAGATTTAAAAACCGTACAGCTTGTTGTTTATAACACTTTCCAACCAGTATCCAGTATACTTAGTGGCCAACAAGTGGTATCGGAGCGGTTGATTCTAAAAAAAATCAGTCGTATTTTTAACCGAATCAGATCCAAATCACTTATTTTATAAAACAGTCTTTTTCATTCCTACATTTTCATATGGATACATCAATGATCAACAAAGTTCCTATGTTCTCTATTAATGAATTTGATGATTGGAGAATTAGGATGGAGGCTTATCTTGCAGCAATGCATGAAGAGATGATTTTTATTAAACACGATGGCCCCATCAAGATCATGAAAGTAAATACGGCCGCAAGGATTGGAGGCCAAGCCCATGCTGAGATACTCGAGAAGGAGCGCAAACAATGGACCACAGATGAAAGAAAGCACGCCAACCTCGACAATGTTGCGAAGAATGCGTTGTTTGTCACCCTCGACAAAGGCACATTCTCGAAGGTAAAGAGCTGTAAATCATCCACGGATATCTGGGATAAACTCAAGTTGATTTTTGAGGGAACTTAGCTCTCAAAAGAAAATAAAATTTCCAAATTAACTCAGCAATTTGAATCTTTTGAAATGAAACCAACTGAAACACTTGAGGAACTTGACCTCAGATTCACTGGAATTATTGGTGAACTTGAACCTTTGGGCAAAATTTATACTCAAAGGGAGAAAATCTTAAAGATTTTCAGATCTCTCCCTGCCCGATGGGACATTAAGACCACATCTATGCGTGTGTCGTGTAACCTTAGTGAAATATCTACTTTTGATCTCTTTTATGACCTCAAAGCTTTAGAGTATGATATAGACAGGAGTGAGAAAGCTGAAGAATCTCCAGCTAGGAGTACATCCTTAGCCGCTATATCTAACCGTCGACACAGCATGCCCAGCCCATCAAAGCCAAATTTCAAAAATGCTGACAGTGACGACGATATCCTGTCACAAGATGAAATGGCGCTCCTCATGCACAAATTCAAAAAGTTCATCAAACAGTCTGGAAAGACTCCCTACAGGCCCAAGCCTGTTCACAAGGTAAGTACTGAAACTTCCTCTGGTGACGCTAACCTATGCTTTAATTGCAGGAAACCAGGACATTATGCAAACAAATGTCATCATCCCAAAGTTCAAAGGTTGCCGGAAGCCGAGCAACAAGAGAGGGATGAACGAAGACGTGCTTGGAAAAACAAGCTCAAGGCCCTGATAGGAGAATCAGAAGCCTCCCCCACACCATTCAAATCCGAAGAATGTCTTCAGGTGGTCACTGAAAGTGACTCATCTGACGATGAGTTCGAAGATAAGGCATATATGTGCTTTATGGCAAAGGACATTCCCGAAGA
Source organism: Orobanche coerulescens (assembly GCA_033398695.1). Lineage (NCBI taxonomy): Eukaryota > Viridiplantae > Streptophyta > Magnoliopsida > Lamiales > Orobanchaceae > Orobanche > Orobanche coerulescens. Next base: position 77,002,546 of record CM065818.1, on the reverse strand, counting down.
CGAAGATAGCGATGATGTGGTAAGCTCAACCTCAACTATTCGAGTAAATGCATCGCATACTTTCGAAAACATGATGAATCAATTTAAATATATTCAAAAAGCCCACGAGACCTTGAAAAATGAAAACATTCTGTTAGGAGTATTTTTATACGCTTATTTATCATTATGTTGTATTATTTTGGAGAGTGAATTTGCTTAAATGAGCTTTTAATGCCATAATTTTGTATGTTTGTTAGGAGATTGGAGTCCGGAAGCTAAAACGAGGCGAAACGGGCGAAAACGGCACATTTTGGCTGTGAGCCGCGGCACAAGGAAGCAGGGCCGAGGCACAGGAAGACAACCAGCGAGCACAAAGTAGATCGTACTGCATGCCGCGCATCCCAGTGAGCCGCACAGATGAATTAAATGGCGCCCAGGCATCCAGCTGAATGCAATGTGCCGCGGCACAAATTTAGTGCGCCACGGCACACTTGGCGGTTTTTGTATGCTCCGCGCGGATTTGGGCCGTTTCGAAGCCAGTTCTCGACCTACTCACACGGACGCGATTTGGAGACTGTGCATAGCTATAAATAAGGGTTTAAGACCCTAATTAATTATCTTTTAATCGGGGGATCTTTGGAACTTGGAAAACCTTGGAATCAGAGGGGAGACGGCAGAAGAGGAAGAGAAGCAGAAGACTTCAAGAGCAGAGGGCGGAAGCCGAAGAACGGAGGAATCCGAGCTTCATCTGCGTTTGATTTTCATGCTTCTATTTATTAATTCTGTATTTTCCTTTATTAGTATGTCAGGCTAAAACCCTAATCTAGGATTTTGATGAAACCTACGTTTTGATGGATTTGCTTGAGATTATCTAATTAATTACCTTTTTGTTGAGTTTTCCCAATCGTGTTTAATGCTTTCAATTATCTGGCCAATAGTTGTATTGTTTTAATCATTCAATTCGAATCGGGAGAGGAGAATTGGTGAGGAACTATTGGTGAGAACCGTTTTATTCTGTGAGATAGAAATATACTCATAGGAACTACGTGACCTTTTGGAGATTTTATGCTTTTTGCCTACTGACGAATTAATTCACCTAGGGATAGAGTGCGTTATTCGCCTTTAGAAAAATCTATTGATCTCGGGAGAGGCGGTAGAATATATTAGCAATCTTCGCCTTCAATAAATTGGGAAAATTATTAACTTCAGATAATCGAGAGTAAATTTAGATAAACCGAGGTAGATTCAGAATCCTAGACTTATTCATCATTTGATTTTCTTTCCTCAAGCGATCGTTTTTACTGTTTAAGCTTTTGTTAATTCTTTTAGTAATTAATCGCAAAACCCAAGTTCGATTGTTCAGATAAAACTAGAATACATAAAAATCGGTAGTTAGTGATTCAGTCCTCGTGGGAACGATACTCACTCATCACTTTATTACTTGTATACGATAACGTACACTTGCGTTCAACAAATATCGCAACAAGTTTTTGGCGCCGTTGCCGGGGACTGAAATTTTTGCTAATATCGATTTCAGTATTTCTAGTCTTAGTTTGAACGTTTTTATTTTACTTATTTTTGCTTATTTAATTTTATTTGTTTATTTGTTTTTTCCTTTCAGGATCTTTCGCGTAGTGCATGAGAAAACTCGGTAACGAACGCCTACTACCTTTGGATACCGAGCTCGAGCGCACTCTTCGAAGGAACAAGAAGGAGAAACGAGAGTTACAGACGACGGTGACCATGGCCGAAAATATTGAAATACAAGGAGGAAATAATATTGTGCAGCAAGCTCAACCGGAAATGGCACTTAGAGACTATGCCATGCCGCAAATTAATGCTAATTCTTTGGGAATTTGGCGCCCCACTATCCAGGCGAACAACTTCGAGATCAAGCCTGCGATCATTCAGATGGTGCAGGCGAGCCAATTCTGTGGATTGCCGAATGACGACCTAAACGCTCATATTGATTCTTTCCTTGAGATTTGTGACACGTTCAAGAACAATGGTGTCACCGACGATGCTATCCGATTATGGCTTTTCCCTTTCTCTTTGAGGGATAAAGCGAAATTTTGGCTAAATTCCTTGCCGCCGGGGTCGATCACAACATGCGCAGAGTTAGCGCAAGCCTTCCTTGCTAAATTCTTCCCACCTTCTAAGACGGCGAGATTGAGAAACGAGATCACCACTTTCAGTCAATATGATATGGAATCGCTCCACGAGGCGTGGGAGCGATACAAAGATTTGTTACGGAGATGCCCACATCACGGCCTTCCAGACTGGCTTCAAATTCAGACGTTTTACAATGGATTGAGTGCCTCTACACGCACTCTCGTGGATGCAGCCACCGGTGGGGCTTTGATGGGAAAGACCATGGCCGAGGCACACTCGTTGTTGGAAGCTATGGCCGCAAATGCATATCAATGGCCATCTGAGAGATTAACGCCGAAGCGAGTTATGGAAGTTTCTAGTAATGATCCGATATCCACATTGTCAGCTCAAGTCGCAGCATTAACGCAACAGCTCCAAGCATTTTCGCATGCTCCTTCCCCCGTTACCATTGAGACTTGAAATTGGTGTAACGGATCTCACCCTAGCGCGGAGTGCCAAGTCGGAAACCCGTTCGAGCAACATCCGATGGAGCAAGCTCAATTCGTAGGAAATGGAAACCGGAAAAATAATCCGTACTCCAACACGTATAATCCGGGGTGGCGTAATCATCCCAACTTTTCGTGGAGAAACGGACAGAACTCAAACCAGCCTCCGTTCGCTCAGAACCAACAGCAGCCCCCTCCCGCTCCAAAAGTTTCTCTCGAGGAAGCAATCGCGAAATTGGCAGCGAATACGAGTCAATTCATGACTCGTACTGAAGCAACATTGCAGAATCATTCCGCATCCATTCGCAACTTGGAAGTCCAGCTGGGCCAAATTGCTAATGTGTTGACAGCCCGCCCGGAGGGAGCATTGCCAAGCACGACCGAGACAAATCCTAGAGAGAGTCTAAATGCAATTAGTTTGAGAAGCGGGAAGGAGGTATGTGACCAGCCCGAGAGGTGTGAAAAGAGGAGTGAAATTGAGGAGAAGAATAATTTAGCGACAGAGGAGTCACAATATTGGAGACCTTCGATAACATTTCCGGATAACCCGAAGGCATATGTGCCCCCCATCCCGTTTCCGCAGAGATTACAGCAGAAAAAGGCGGACAAACAATTCTCTAAGTTTCTTGACGTGTTCAAAAAGCTTCATATTAACATTCCATTTGCCGACGCATTGGAACAAATGCCGAGCTACGTTAAATTCATGAAAGAGATATTGTCGAAGAAAAGAAAACTCGAGGAGTTTGAGACAGTCGCCTTGACAGAGGAATGCAGCGCAATTCTTCAAAAGAAGCTCCCACCAAAATTGAAAGATCCGGGAAGTTTCAACATAACGTGCACCATGGGGAATCTTTCTATTAATAAGGCATTGTGCGATCTCGGTGCTAGTATTAACCTCATGCCTCTGTCTATTTTCAAAAAGCTGGGAATTGGAGAAGCAAAACCGGCGACGGTCTCCTTGCAATTAGCGGATCGATCTATTAAGTATCCGAGAGGAGTGATCGAGGATGTGCTAGTAAAAGTGGATAAATTTATCTTCCCAGTAGATTTTATTGTTCTCGACATGGAGGAAGACGAAGATATCCCGATTATCTTGGGCTGACCATTTTTAGCGACCGGCAGAACTCTTATAGACGTGGAAAAAGGAGAATTAACTCTGCGGGTCCAAGACGAGCATGTTACGTTCCAAGTATTCAAATCATTTTCATGGCCGGGAGGTGTTGATAAAAGCTCACAAAGTGAAAGTGTGGAGGCCATTGCAAAAGAATAACACCGAAAACATCGTCGGTCGAAAGACTCATTTTCAAATGGTCCGATTTCTGAGAAAGATATAGAAAGAGTCGCATTTCTCAAGCATGTGAACATGAAATCATCGCCATCTGACCAGCCACACTCGGAAATGTCTGCTGCATTCTTAAGGGCGTTCGTGAAAGAGAGGAATAAGCCGGAAGCCAAACGGACGTCTAGTCATGAGAAAAACGGGTGTTTCGGAAAGTTATTCTTGTCAAAACCTTTCCGCAAACAAAATTGGGTGTCCGAACCGAAAATCAAATCTTTAATGACTGATGGTAAAAATTTTAAAAATCATATTGACGGTTCGATGAACGGGGCGGATACCAAATGGAGTTTGCGAAAAGCGAACTAATTTTTTTAATAGGTCCGGCTGAAGACTATAAACTTAGCGCTTCTCGGGAGGCAACCCGAGTTCTTAGTTGTAGATTTTTGCGTTTCTATATTTTTTCTTGCAATCTTGAATTTTTATTTTTCATCATTTTGTGCTTTAATTTGCTTTTACCTCTCGCTCTTGACATGTTCTTGAAATTCTTTGCAGGAAAAGTCCCAGGGGAGAAATTGATGCTTGAGCCACGGCACACACAAATCGAAAGGATGAGCTAAACCCATTGTACCCTGTGCCGCGGCACGGCATAAATGAGCCGCGACACACTTGAGCCCTGAGCCGCGGCACACTGAAACTGAGCCGCGGCACACGACAAAACATGCGAATAGGTAAAAAGGGACTGTACTCGGTGCCGCGGCTCACTTGAGCTGTGCCGCGGCACACCATGCGGAATTCGAACAGCCAGGTACCTTATAACCCGAATTCGGCCGGCCATTCCAGGTACGCTTCCTTTCTTCTTTCCCTCTCCCTTGCGCGGGCGATCGGCCGAGGAGCTCTCTTCTTCTTCCAGTTTTCTTCTTGCATTTTTTCTTGCACTTTTCACAAACCAATCAAGGTATGTTCCAATCTCTAATATCAAATTGTTCTATGAATTTAAATTTTAAGTTGTGTTATGCATTTGAAGGATTAAATATGTTTATTTTCCTTCAAAAGTCTATGATGGTTTAGTGGATGACATGGTGGTTTTAATCGAATTTTCATGGGTATTTTGGATTATTGATGAATTGAGTATGTCGTTTTGATGGTGAATGATTTGTGTTCTTGTTCTTGGGGATTGAATCGAGCTATTGCTATGTTTATTCTTCAAGTAAACTCTTGCCCATTAGGTATTCGATGAAATGTCTAAATGAAAAATTTTCTTTGTTAAGGCAATATTTTGAATCTTTGTGCAACGTATTCGTTCTGGAATTACAGCAACCCCAACCCGTACGTCCAGTTTAAACGTTAAAGTTCAATTTCATTTTTTCTCACGGATGTGCTATCTTGTTAAATTTTTGATTTACGGCTGGATATCTTTGGCCAAGTAATGATTAGTTTCGGTATTGTTTGCGTAAATAAACTCTGGTGTTTAATTTTTTTTCAGGGATCACTATGGCTAGGACTAAAAAGTGGAACAAGAGGGCCAGGACTCAGTCATCCCCCACTCGAGGGGAAACCTCTCGTAGCCGCGCCGAGTCTGAGGGGCACCAGTTTTCTGACCCTGAGATCCACAAAATCTTCAACGAGAAGATTCGGCCGCGACCTCTTATCCCGGAGAGGGGATTTACTCCTGCCCCCCAAGACGGGGAATTGGTTACGATGATAGATGAGATAGGGTGGGCCCGATTCACTGCACCCCCCGAGCCAGCAGTGATATCGATAGTGCAGGAGTTCTACGCCAGTGCGCTATTAAAGCATATTCGAGCAGGCCAGATGTTGCAGCCGCCAGACACTCGGACTCAGGTCGATGTCCGAAGTGTTACAGTTGATTTTTCCACAGCTGCTATTCGGGGGTTGTTTGGGCTTCCGGTGGTATATGAGTCAGCCTATGACCGAGTTATGACTAGCCTCACGAAGGAGGCTCTGCTTGAGACTATTGCGCAGCCCGACTCCGATGGGGAGCAGCGCGCACCGGGTTCTTCCACTTTCCATTTCAAGAGCTCGCGCCTCAGTCGGCTCGGGCGTGCCTGGCTATATTTTATTTGCGCTCGTATAGACCCCACATCTCAGATCTGCACTGTCTTTCTCTCCCGCGCCCGGACACTATATGCTATCACATCCGGGTTGCGTTTAGATGTGGCCCCTATCTTGGTCCGTTCTATATTCCAGTCCATTCAGAAACCTGGGTTGACTGTCCTATTTATACTGTTCCAGTTTAGCGCACGCTAAGCCCTTATATTTAGCGTGCGCTAGCGAGTTAACCGGACAGTTCAGTGAGCTCTGACTGCCTCGTTAGCGTACACTACGAACTTGGTAGCGTTCACAAACACCTTCCCGATAGCGTGCGTTAACCCAAAATGTTAGCGTGCGCTAACTGATGTCTGATGCCCAGTAATTGAAGACCAGAACCTTCTGTTCTCTAACCTGCTTGCGATAGCGTGCGCTACACCCAAAATTCAGCGTGCGCAACTTCATCATTAGTGTATGCTAATATCTATTCATAGCGTGCTCTATGAATTATTCCAATTCAGTTCAGTACCCATTGGACTCTGCCTGTTCGACCTCAGTGCGCACTACACCAATTGCAGAGCATGCGCTACCCCAAATTACTAGCGCGCGCTACTTACCATTCATAGCATGCACTACTACAACTCGGCCGTAGTCTAGTGCCTTCTGGACTATCTGCCTGAATCACAATAGCGCGCGCTAATGCTGAGAGAGAGCGTGCGCTACCCGTACTCAATTAGTGCGCGCTAAGGAGAGTATGTAGCGTGCGCTACTCCTCATACACAGCCAGCTACAATGACGACAAAGATGATATTCACAGTCCGATCCTCCAACCAGGTAGAATGACGAATAATAACTGATACACGATACAAATTACTCTGAACGACTGTTAGGCGTATTTTTATACGCTTATTTATCATTATTTTGTATTCTTTTCATAATTAAATCTGCATAAATGAGCTTTTAATGCCCTATTCTTTTATATTTTGTAGGAAATTGGAGTCCGGAAGCTAAAACGATGAAAACGGGCGAAAACGGCAAATTTTGGCCCGGGGCCGCGGCACAAGGATGTTGAGCCGCGGCACAAGAAGGCGACCAAAAAGGGGCCGAACCAACTGTACCCTGAGCCGCAGCACAAGTATGCTGAGCCACGGCCCAGAAGAAAAGAATAGCGCCCAGGCATCCCGCTGAGCACCATGAGCCGCGGCACAGATTAAGTGAGCTGCGGCCCACGGGGTGGTTTTGGTGTGTTCTGCACGATTTTGGGCCGTTTTGGAGCCTATTTTTGACCTAATCACACGGATGCATTTTGGAGGCTGAGGGAAGTTATAAATAAACATTGAAGGTCAGATTATGAGGGAGGATCGGTGGATCGCGGAAGAGAGGAATCGATCATTATCAAGAGAAGAAGCAGAAGACATCCAGGAGCAGAGAGCGGAAGCCAGAAGAATGGAGGAATCCGAGTTCTTCATCTGTGTTTGATTTCAATGCTTTCATTCATTATTTCTGTATTTTTATTCTTCAGCATGTCAGGCTAAAACCCTGTTCTAGGATTTTGATGAAACCAAAGTTTTGACGAATTTGCTTTTGATTATCTATATAATTCCCTTTTCTGTTGAGTTTTCCCAATCGTTTTTAATGCTTTCAATTGTGTGGCCTATAATTGGATTGTTTTAATTACACAACTCGAATCGGGAGAGGAGAGTTGGTGAGGAACTATTGGTGAGAACCGTTTTATCTTGTGAGATAGGAATATACTCATAGGAACTACGTGGTCTTTTGAAGATTTTGTGCTTTTTGCCTATTGTCGAATTAATTCACCTAGGGATAGAGTGTATTATTCGCCTTAGAAAAATCTACTGACCTTGGGAGAGGCGGTAGAGTATTTTAGCAATCTTCGCCTTCAATAAATTGGGGAAATCATTAACTTCAGATAATCAAGAGTAAATTCGGATAAACCGAGGTGGATTCACAATCCTAGACTTATTCATCATTTGATTTTCTTTCTTCGAGCGATCGTTTTTACTGTTTGCTCTTTTATTGGTTTTCTTTAGTTATTAATTTGCATCCCAAATTTCGACAGTTCAAATAAAATTAGAATACATATAAATCGGTACTTAGTGATTCAGTCCTCGTGGGAACAATATCTCACTCATCAATTTATTACTTGTCTACGATAACGTGCACTTGCGTTAAACGAAACATCGCAACAAGTTTTTGGCGCCGTTGCCGGGGACTGATTATTTTACTAATATCGATTTCAGTATTTCTAGTCTTAGTTTTAACAAATTTTTTTATTAATTTTTGTGTAAATTTATTTATTTGTTTTTATTTGAGGAGTTTCCGGTTAGTGCATGAGAAAATTCGGTAACGAAGGCCTACTACCTTTGGATACCGAACTCGAGCGCACTCTTCGGAGAAGCAAGAAGGAGAAACGAGAGCTACTGACAACAGTCATCATGGCCGATAATACCGAAAATCACGGAGGAGATAATCTTGTGCAACAAGCTCAACCGGCACTAGCACTTCGTGATTATGATATGCCTCAAATTAATGCGAACTTTTCGGGGATTCGGTGTCCAACCATTCAGGCGAACAATTTCGAAATCAAGCCGGCTATAATTCAGATGGTACAAGCGAGCCAGTTTTGTGGATTGCCGAACGATGACCCCAACGCACATATCGCGTCTTTTCTCGAGATTTGTGACACCTTCAAAAACAATGGTGTTACCGACGATGCTATCCGTCTGCGGCTTTTCCCTTTTTCTTTGAGGGACAAAGCAAAATTTTGGTTGAACTATTTACCGCAGGGCTCTATCACGACATGGGCAGAATTAGCGCAAGCCTTCCTAGCCAAGTTCTTCCCACCTTCGAAGATGGCGAGACTCAGGAACGAGATCACTACCTTTGGTCAATTTGATATGGAGTCGCTTCACGAGGCGTGGGAGCGATACAAAGATTTGCTAAGGAGATGCCCACATCACGGCCTACCGGACTGGCTACAAATTCAGACGTTCTATAATGGATTCAGTCATTGCCTTGACGCAGCAACTTCAAGCCTTTTCACAAGCTCCTTCCCCCGTTGCCATTGAATCATGCAATTGGTGTAACAGATCTCATCCTAGCGCAGAATGTCAAGTCGGGAACCCTTTCGAGCAACCTCCGATGGAACAAGCTCAGTTCATGGGGAACGGGAAACGGCAAAATAATCTGTACTCCAACACTTATAATCCAGGATGGCGAAATCATCCTAACTTCTCATAGAGAAACGGACAAAGCTCTAACCAGCCTCAGTTTGCTCAACACCAACAACAACCTTCTCCCACTCCAAAAATCTCTCTAGAAGAAGCAATGGCAAAATTGGCAGCGAACACGAGTCAGTTCATGGCCCGTACGGAAGCGACCTTGAAAAACCATTCCGCTTCTATACGCAACTTGGAAGTCCAACTGGGCCAGATTGGTAATGTATTAACAGCCCGCCCGGAAGGTACCTTGCCAAGTAAGACCGAAACAAATCCCAGAGAGAGTGTCAATGCCGTTGGGTTGAGAAGTGGGAAAGAATTGGGTGATCTGCCCGGGTAGAACAAAAAGAGAAGTGAGGATAAGGAGAAGAAAAATTCAGCGACTGAGGAATCACAAATGTCTAGACCCTCGATACTGTTTCTGGATAATCCAAAGGCATATGTGCCAACCGTCCCGTTTCCGCAGCGATTACAACAGAAAAAGGTGGACAAGCAATTCTCTAAGTTTCTCGACGTCTTCAAGAAACTGCATATCAACATCCCATTTGCCGAAGCCTTGGAACAAATACCGAGTTACGTGAAATTCATGAAAGAAATCTTGTCAAACAAAAGAAAGCTCGAGGAGTATGAGACAGTCGCATTGACGGAGGAGTGCAGCGCTATTCTTCAGAAAAAGCTTCCGCCAAAATTGAAGGATCCGGGAAGTTTCAATAAACCGTGCACCATAGGAAAGCTCTCTTTAGATATGGCGTTGTGCGATCTCGGGGCCAGCATTAATCTGATGCCACTTTCCATATTTAAGAAGCTAAACAATGGGGAAGCAAAGCCGAGACAATCTCGCTGCAATTAGCCGATAGATCGATTAAATATCTGAGGGGAATAATAGAGGACGTCTTAGTAAAGGTAGATAAGTTCATCTTTCCAGCTGATTTCATTGTGCTCGATATGGAGGAGGATCAAGACATCCCAATTATTTTGGGAAAACCATTCTTAGCTACTGGCCGAACTCTCATAGACGTGGAAAAAGGGAGACTAACTCTACGGGTTCAAGATGAGCATGTCACTTTACAAGTGTTTCAACCCATTCCGTGTCCAAGTAGTGTCGAGAAGAGTTCGCAGATTGAAAGTGTAGATACCTTTGCGAAGGACACACACCGGAAGAATTATCGGTCGAAAAAGTCAGAATTCGTTCCAGCTGCCCCGATGCCTAATAGGAATGAAGAGCAAGTCGCATATATTAGGCATTTGAATATGTCATCTTCAACATCTGTTCATCCACAATCGGAAAATTCTCCTTCTGTCCTAAGTTCGCCCGTGAAGTTGAAAATTAAGCTGGATGTCAAACGGGAGCCAAGTCATGTGCAAAATGGGTGCTTCGGAAAATTATTTTTGTTAAAATCTTTTCGCCAAGAACATTGGGTGCCCAAACCGAAAATCGAATTATTAAAGACCAACGGTCAAAATTATGAAATACATTAACGGTTCGATGGATGGGGCGGAGTTCAAATGGTCTTTGCGAAAAGCGAATCGATCTTCAAAAAGTGTGGCTGAAGACTAGAAACTTAGCGCTTCTCGGGTGGCAACCTGAGTATTAGTTGTAGATTTTTGCGTTTCAGTATTTTCTTGCATTTTTTTTATCTTTATTTTGTGTCATTTTAGCTTGGATACGCTTGTCTCTCATGCTCTTGACGTTTTCTGTTGAAAATTTTGTGCAGAAATCACCCTAGGGAAGACTTCATGCCTGAGCCGCGGCACAAGGATAGCGAGCCGCGGCACACACAAGTGAAGAAAAAAGGGCCAAATCAAACTGTACTCTGTGCCGCGGCACGACCTTACTGAGCTGCGGCACACAAGATCCCTGAGCCGCGGCACGTTGCTGCCGAGCTGCGGCACGCCAATTACCAAAAATCTGCCCAGGAGGCTGTACTCTATGCTGCGGCACAAAACAAATGAGCCGCGGCACACTAACATTATGAGCCGCGGCACCCGTATGCTGAGCCGCGGCACCCTGCGACATCACAAAAAGTCCCAAGCAGACTGTACTATGGGCCGCGACTCACTTAAACTGTGTCGCGGCCCCCGTTGCAAATGGGAAGGCCCAGGTATCCTTCATATACACGATCGGCCGGATCACATCAGGTAAAGTCCCTTCCTTCATTCACACAAGCACTCGGCCGATATCATCTTCTTCTCCTTCTTCTTGAATTCTTCATTCCAAGTCAGGTAATTCTCAATCTCTTAATCATATTTGATTGCATGATTTTAAAAGTAAGCTGTTGTTATTTGTTTCTAGTGTTCTTCACATTTCTCTCAAAAATAGAGTTGGAATATGGTGAATATGGTATTTAATTGTGATGGTATTTGTGATTATGAACGAATTGGTGATGATAGTTGTCGTTTATCAGGGATATATATCTATGTTGTTATTTTTGGGGATTTGGAGTTAGCCATTAAAATTCTTGTTCTTCATTTAAACTTGTGCATACCAGGTGTTCGATAAATTGCAGCAATGAAAAATTGTTAAACCAAACATTTTCAAACTATATGCAACGAATCATGTTATCGGATTATATTGTCTCACAACCCTTACATCATGTTTAAACTTGAGAGCTCATCCTTAATTTCCTCTTTGTTGATACAAGCTCATTCACGTTCCGCATGGTGTAGTCGAGAAGCGTGCAGCCTCGCCGGACGACGCCGACACCAGTTCGTGAGCAGAATATAGGGGAGTACTTGACCTTTTTGTTTTATTGCATATTATTCTTTTCGTCCATTGAGGTCAAAGTACATCTTAATTTTGGGGGGGGGGGGTTTACTTTCTGTTGCTGTACTTATTCGTTGCACTTTTCATTATTTTTCGTTATTTTTGTTGTTCTTAGCCTTGCTTGTCGTGATATTATTTGCAGTCGTGAATTTTTCGTGCTTCTTTTTGTGTAAAAACTGATGTTACGATACTGATTTATCTCTGAAGAAACGGTTGAGTTTTAGTTGAGTTGTAGTCAGCGATATCTATTTCTGTTGAGTGTTCATCTAGGTCCGAATTTTTTTTTAGAAATCTTAGCGGATAAGAGAGGAGACATACGTGTTTTCAAATCGCCGTCGATACGTTTGGTTACATTTTTCGCGTAGCTAGTCGTCCAGTAACATAAGTCTTGTGAGCACTTAAATTGAGAGTACAGTCGGACAGTTTTTTTCCCAAAAAGTCGAGATATTGTTTGTTCTATGATGGGAAGTCTAGTAACCGGGGGTATTCACATGACCCATTGTTTACTCTCGCGTAAAACGACAACCCTGATTAGACTAGTGGTTTTGAGATTTCGCATGTGCCGATGATGGGGAGCCTAGTAAACGGGGGTATTCGCGTGACCCATTGTTTACTCACGCGTAAAACAACAACCTTGAATCGGACATGCGGGAATATCTATTCGAGTTGTTTCTCCGCTGTGGAGGGGAACTTCGTAACTAGAAGCATCCATGTGCCCCATGAGTGTCTTTTACGTCAAACGGTTCCCCAGTACATGAGAATGGAATTCCAACCTAGGATTATCCCGATGAAACATCCCGAGATCCGAACCTAGTGGTCAGCTCGAATCAATTTATTGATCATATATATAAGGGAATACTGTCCGAGGGTTATATTTGATGATGAAACTCTTGAAATTTTTGCCATTAGACTGTGGGACTGGGCAAGTTAGCTTGTTTATTTTAACCCTTCATCTTGACGATCGGTCAAATTCATGCTTGTTGATCTTTGAGCTTGATTTTCTTCATGAACGATTGATTAGGACTGAAATTGTTTACTTTGTGGAATCAGTGTCCTAGATGTATCTCACTATTACGATACTTGTGTTATTCTTTGAGAATTTCAGGGTAGTGTTGTGAGGAAATCCCTCACACTATGCCGCAAGTGCACGATGTCAACAAGTGATAAAGTGATAAGTAAGATATCGTTCCCTCGAGGACTGATTTCACTGTTGTTACCCAAAATATTATCCGGAGATAGTATTGCTGGAATGATCGAGTAACCAACAAGTGCGGGAGCACGTCCGTGAGAAATTAAATGACACAAGATTTGCCGGGGTTGTTAATCCCGGGCTTGAATGCTCTTGCGAGATTTTATTAATAAGTATACTGTTGAGTACAAATATTAATGTTAGAATCTATCACAAAGAGTGTAAAGATTTCTAGTTTTCTAAGCTGTGGAGCGTATAGAATGCCGGAAGAATCAGATATGGAGTTCTGTGAATTCTTGCTATGGGTATTCTGTGTATGAGAATGTCTTTCTCTTTCTCTCTCTTGCTTTCTGTATTTTTTCGAAGCCCTTATCCTGTGTTATGGACCTCCTATTTATAAGAGACAAAGTCCCTGGGGGCCCTCCCGCGATCGCAGGCGATCGTCGTTATTTATATTATAATAAGACGACCGATCGTCCCGTCACGTGGGGCTTTTCCCTTAAAGTCCGCGGCTGTTACTGACAGCCGGATGTACGGTCTGACGGGGAACTTGCATGCGTCCTGAGTCGCTGTCACCCACCTTTTCGGCGACCCTGTTGGTAGGTGAGGTAGGTGACAGACTGTGATCACAGGTCTTGTCTGTAAGCACCTTTTGCAGGTCTGCGGCCCTGTTGGTAGGTGAGGTAGGTGACAGGCTGTGGGCACAAATCTTGTCTGTCAGCACCTTTTGAGATCTGCACGTGGGTCCCAGCCCGAGATTTGGGCTTTGATAACTTTTGACGGATGTTGGATTAATACGTGGCACAAGACGATCGGCAATCAACAAAAGACGATCGCAAATCAACAAAAGACGATCGCCGTACACCTCATTGGCTATCGCCGTGGGTGCTGACTTCTGGATGTTTGCCCAGAGTATATCTCTTATGGTAGACTCCCCGACTGCTATGACGATCGCCTTCGAGGCGTGTTTAAATACCGCACAACAATTGCCCCAAGCTCGGCTCGATGTTGAAAACACGGGGTGAGGTGGCACTGTTTGGCGATCGCCAATGTTTTAGACGACCGGGCGATCTGATTTCAAATTTGGACGATCTCCTTTTGCGCTGGGAGCGGCGGGAAAAGAAGGCGGGCTCTCGAAACAATGCAAGGACATGCGTCGCGTTTCTATTGAGGGAGCCCAACGGTTCGTTAGACTTTGTCGTTTGGCGTGCCCTCGAAAAGACGCGTACGCGGGATTCGAGGGCCGCATTTATTGTGTTCCCCAACTGTCGGTTGTATCCCAGCCCTCGGACTTTCGCCTATTTGCACAGAGACCCCCGCTTCCATCTATAAAAGGGGCTAGGGCTACTCCATTTTCATTTTTCACGCGTCTTTGCCTTCCTGCTGAAACTCTGCAGAAATTTCCGAAGCTTGTTGTGCCGACCGTCTTCCTTTATTTAGGTAAGAAACCCAATTTTTCTTTCTCCCTTAATTTTTAAGAATATGTCAGGAGGATCTAAGATCTTCGAGGCCGGAAGCACTTCTGCCGCCGCGGCTTCGCCGGACCGGGAGGGAATTCCTGTGGTAATCCCCGTTGAAACGGCCGTAGAGGCTATCCGTGCGCGGATTGCACCCGCAGAGCTTGAGGAGCTTTTCAACGAGGCTGTAGTGGTGGGATCTGCGGCGGCGGAGGAGCGGGATGCATCACCGGTGGAAAAAGACGAACTGCTGCGTTTGTCTTGGGAAAAAGATAGCGTCTTCGGCCCCGTCTATACGGCTTTCGCTAAACTTATGGAGGGTATTGCCGAGCCCTGTCCGGAGTTTGATTTCAAGGCTTACTACGCCGCTCATCCCTACGAACATGTGAAGCGGACGGAGTTTCGGGCTGCTGACCCGTCTCAATGGACTCTTGGTCAGATTCGGAGTTCGGCGACCTGGAAGGACATGACCCGCTGGAGGGTCAAATATCATATCCCCTCTGATGTGTCATTGCACGTGCCCTCCGAGAACGAACGTGCGACCCGGCCTCAGGGTATGGTCGCCATCAACGAAATGACCACTTCGGTGCCGGATGCGGTTTCCCTTGCCGTCATTGCCTCGTATCTCGCGATCGCTTGAATTTGGCGCCTCTTGATTGACTCGACGCCGGCCGCAAATTATCGGCACATTGACATTGTTTGGCGGTCACAGGCTATTTCGCTTGCCTTCTGCTACTGAGATGAATTATCTTTTTAAGGCGATGCGAAGGGATCGATCGGCGGTTACCATATCCAAGGTCGCCTGGGTAGGGTGGTCATTGGGGTGCCGAACAAGGCTCGGGGCGACCTGACAAAATGGTGCTGGGTTGGTGGTGCATGGAGGTCGGCATCGAGCGAATCGCCGGAGGAGGAGTTGGATATCCCCACCAATTTTCGGGAGAGGAATCCAAGTAAGGGTTTCCATTCTCCCTTTATTTGGATACTCCTTGGACTGATCTAATTTATTTCCCTTTTTGCAGGATCCCTTGTTCCATCGATCGACGATCTCCCCTTTAATTTCTCGATCGTCTGGGAGCGGATTCGCGCATTGCCGGATTCCTATAAAGACGTTCAATCAGTCAGCCACGAATCTCATCGGTTGGGAGCTCGACTGTTTTGCTTCCCTCGCCACTTGAAGGCCCCTGGTATGACTTTTCATCTACTCTCTTCTGCGTGGCGATCGCCTCGAAGAGGTCGCCATGTCTAAGTAAGTGTCTAACTTGTTTGAGTTTCTTCTTTGGCAGAGATTCATTTTCCCCGTTTCGTCGAGCTACCGCAGGAGATCGCCATGTCTAATCCCGGTTTTATCGGTCGCCTTCATCTGGGAAAGAAAACGGGTCGCGTTGCTGCGACGTCGTCTCGCCCTGCCCCTGTGGTGAGGCCCGCTGCGGTGCCGGTCGCCGAACCGGAATCTCAAGGTGAGGAACAACTTCAGCGCAACCGCAAGAGGCGGAGGCCGGAGGGGTCCCTTTCGTCGGCTGAGGCGGATTTAGCTATTTTGGAGCCGCCGATCGCCGCTCCCCCCTGTTTCTTCTGTTCCGATGGCGGAGGGGTCTGGTCCCAGGCCATCGGCGTCCAGCTCCAAGCCGCCTGCCGGCTACTTAAAAAGGACGGCGATCGCTGAAGCCGAGACTTCTCGGGGAAAGCCTTATTTCGGCCGTGATCCAGAGCTGGTCAACAGGTGAGATTGGTTTGAACTTTCCGAGTTAGGCATTTTGAGGCTAACTCCTTGGTTTCTTTGGTTTGTGCTGCAGGGTTCGTCTCGCCGACCCGGACGTCGCTCCCATGGTGCTGGACTTTTTGTCGAGCAAGGCTCCGCAAACATCTCTCAACGTCCCAAATTACATCCAGCAGGCTATCACCTCTCTGCCCAAGGCCTGGACGACCGATCTTGATGCGATCGCTCGTCGTCGATCTGGAGATGCCATGCAGGCGACCCTTGCCCTGGCTCTCCAGACGGCGACGATGGCCGTCCAAGCCGCTAGGTATTTTGAGGGGCGACCCTCCACTGCTCGTCTCCATAGCGACCTCGAGGCCGCTCGGAACAAAAATATTGAGGCTTCCAACCGGATCCAGGCTATGGAGAAGGAGTATGAGGAGATGGCCAAAATGGCTAAACTGGACGTTGACCGATTGAAGCAGGAGTTGAGCCGCTCTAAGGAGGCTGCCGACCGATCCCATGATAAGGAGAAGGAAACCCGCCAGAAGTACGCGGCTTCGCAGGAGGAGGAGGCCGGGCTGAAGGCGATGGTGGATCAGCTCAGCGGTGAGCTGGACGCGGCGAAGAAGGAGCTGGAGAAGGCCAAGGGTGAGAATGCCGCCAAGGTGGTCGAGCTGGCGGAGGCTGAGAAGACGGCCATGGAGTTGAAGGGGCAACTGAAGGCGATCGAGACCGATCCCTACCAAAATGTGGCGCTCGCCGGCGAGTTTGCCTATTACTTGGCCTATGCTGACGCTGTTCGAGCCGCGAAAAAGGCAAGGATCGAGATCGATCCCTTGATGGAGAGCTTCAAATCCTATGTCCTCGAGCATCCTCTGCACCCGGAGTTCTCCTTGCCGATCCTTGACTTAGTCGACTTCGGGATCGACTTGAGTTGGTATACTGGTAAACTCATTCATCCCGAGGCCGAAGCCGATCCGCAACCTGAGGGCGATGGTTAGCCGGCGGGGCCTTGAGAGACATTTTGTTTTCCTCTGTAACTTGTGCTTTTTGTTTTCCTTTTGTAAAGCCTTCGGGCCCCGTATTGTACGAAACTTGCGTTATGAATAAAATGTTCTTCTTTTCATACGATCGCCTTTGAATGTTTGCGTGCAATTTTTACAAGTACGTGTATGATTGCTTTCGACGTTTTGTTCATCCGATCGATTGTCTGAGTGTTGAAAGCATTGATATGTTTTGAATCGGAATTCTTACTTGTAATTTTTGCCGGACGACTCTGATCGTCCTGCGCGTGTTTGAGCGAATGTGTTTAAGTGAAGCCGATCATGCGTGGTTCCTTTTTGTTCGATCGTATTTGGGATTAGCTCGACCCATATCTGCCCCCTTGTTTTTGTTTACTTATTGTAGTAAGGAAACAAAAACTAGCTTGTCCGACGGGCTATCTTCAGTTTTGTCGGTTCTGAAGAATTATGTACGGTTGGGGTGTTCGATGGACCGACCTCCCTAATCGTGTCTTTGTGTGCGAGGGATGTTGTGTATCCCGCGACTCACTTTTTGTGAGGGTCCTCCATTAGGCTACGCCTGCCTTGTGTTAAAACGAAAAGTGGGCGATCTTGGTCTGGAGGAGTCCTTGCGCGGGGCGTCGTCGGTTTATTCGACTCCACGTTCGCGGCTTGTCAGCTCTGCTTCCATCTCGGCCCGCCATGAAGATGGCGACCCTCGACGGTGTACGTTGAGATGGGGGTAGTGGCACATCGCATTGTCCGGGTTAACCATGTTAGATGATGAACCATTGAGGGAGGGCGATCGTGTCCACTGATTAGTTTTGGAGGTTCCTTCGGCTACGCCGGCCTCGTATTTAAACGAATGGCGGGTGATCTAAGCCCAAAGGAACCTTGCATGGGCGAAGCTGTCGGTTCCATCGACCTCCAGGGCCATGGTTGTATTGTTTTCTACCTCGGATTGTCATTCTTGAACGACCATCCTCGACGGTATGTAATATGCTAGTGGGGCGATCGCCAGAATAGATGGGATAGAGAACAAAAATATTTCATTATATTCCTTGTACATTTGGCAGTTGAAAATGAATACAAAGTTATCATTGATAGTATTTCTTCAGATGTACGGCGTTCCAGGGATATCGGTCAGATGCGTCGTGGTGTTCCAGCTCGTAGGCTCCCTTAGTTAGCCATTTCGATATTCTGAAGGGGCCTTCCCAACTTGGTCCAAAGACACCCGTGTGGGTTTGGATCTTCTTGAGAACGAGATCGCCCACTTGAAACCGCCTTTCCCTGACCTTCGAATTGAAGAACTTTTCAGATCTCCTTTTGTGGATAGTGTTCTTCATTTCCGAGGTCAGTCGTCGTTCTTCGAGCATGTCGAGGTCGATCCGTCGGGCCACATCATTATCGATCGTCATCTCTTGCTCGGTTCGATGGCTGAGGACGGCGATCTCCGAGGGAATCACCGCTTCTGTTCCGAAGGCGATTCGCCCGTTGAATTACGGGTCGTTGTTCGGTAAGACCACAAAACGTCTGGGAGCTCGCTCGCCCATCGTCCTAGCCTGGATTCGAGTCGCGCTTTAATTGTGTGTTTGAGGATCTTGATCACTGCCTCTACCTGCTCGTTCATCTGAGGGTGATAGGGAGCCGAGAACAACCTTTTGATTCCCCACTTCCCACAGAATTGCATGACTTCTAAGCCGTCGAACTGCTTTCCATTGTCGGAGATGATGGCCTGGGGTAGACCGAATCGGCATATGATGTTTCTCCAGATAAACTTGATCACTTGATCTTGGCCGATCTTGTTGAGCGGTTCGGCCTCTGCCCATTTGGTGAAATAGTCGACCCCTACGATGGCGAACTTACAACCTCCTGGAGCCGTCGGTAAGGGACCTCTAAGGTCGATGCCCCATTGCCCAAATGGCCACGGGCTGTACATTGAGGTGAGCTGCTCGGGGGAGAGTTTGATACTTGGTCCCATTACTTGACACCTATGACACGACCTGGCATAGGCGATCGCATCCTTCTGGAGTGATGGCCAGAAAAAACCTTGCCTGGTTGTCTTATGGATGAGAGCTCGTCCGCCAGTGTGGTTTCCACAGATTCCATCATGGATCTCGGCTAAAACGAGCTGTCCTTCCTCCGGTGTAATACACTTGAGGAGGGGAAGGCTGAAAGCTCGCTTGTAAAGCCGATCGTCCAATAGGGTGTATCTGGTCGCCCGGAGCTGGAGTTGGCGAGCTTTGATACGGTCGTCAGGGACCGTCCCGTCCTTCAAGTATTTGATGAACGGAGTCATCCAGTTCTCTTCAGCAACGGCAACTGTGGTAACCAGGTTTCTTTCGATTGCCGGCCTCGATGACTTTGTAATTTGGATATTAGAGAAATCGACTGCCCCATCTGACGACGCTAGCTTGGATAGGGCATCGGCCTGAGAATTGTGCTCTCTCGGAACTTGTTCGATTTGTACTTCTTCAAATTTCGTGCACATTTCGGCGACCAGATCTTGGTATTTGATCATCTGTTCACCGCGTGCCTCATATTCTCCTTTGACTTGGTTTACGACCAAGAGGGAGTCCATGAAGATATGGAGGCGACGAACGTCTAGGGCGAGAGCTAGGTCGAGCCCGCCTACCAAGGCTTCGTATTCGGCTTCATTGTTGGTCGCACGAAACCCGAAATGCACGGCATTTGTGAAACTTTGTCCGTTGGGGCTAATGAGGACAATCCCTGCCCCTGCTCGCGAGTTGGTCGCCGAACCATCAACGTACAGCTTCCAGGCAGGGCGACCGACCTGGGTCGGACTGTGAGGGAATGTTAACTCCACCATGAAGTCCGCCAGACCTTGGCCCTTGATCGCCGTGCGAGGAGCGTATGTGATGCCGTATTGGGCGATCTCTAGTGACCATTTGAGGAGTCTCCCGTTGGTGTCCGGTCGATGTAGAACTTGCCTTAGAGGGAGAGTTGTCAGAACCTCCACTTGATGCTCGAAAAAGTAGGCTCTTAGCTTACGGACACTCATGACTAGAGCGTAGGCGATCTTCTCCAAAGGTGTATAGCGTGTTTCAGCGTCGTGGAGCGCTTGACTAACATAGTAGATCGGCAAATGGACTAGTCCCTCCGCTCGCACCAAGACCGCACTCAGCGCGACCTCCGAGGCCGCTAGGTAAAGGAATAATTTCTCATCGGGGATCGGCTTTGCCAGGATCTGTGGGTTGGATAAATATTCCTTTATTTTGGCGAAAGCTATCTGACTCTCCTTCGTCCATGCGAACTTCTTGTTCTTGATGGTCGCGAAGAAAGGCTTGCTTTTATCGCCGAGCCGGGATATGAAGCGGTTGAGGGCGGCCAGACAACCTGTGAGGCGTTGTACCTGCTTGACGTTCCGAGGTTCCTGCATGTCAAGGATCGCCTGTATCTTAGTGGGATTCGCCTCGATCCCCCTCTGGCTCACAATGTGCCCTAGGAATTTCCCGGAGCCCACCCCGAAATTGCATTTCTTGGGGTTTAGCTTCATGTTGAATTTTTCGAGGATGGCGAATGTCTCGGTGAGATAATTGAGGTGATCTTCCTTCTTGAGGCTTTTGACCACGATGTCGTCGATGTAGACCTCCATGGTCTTGCCGATCTAATTAGCGAACATCCTGTTGACCAGTCGCTGGTAGGTTGCCCCCGCATTCTTCAAGCCGAACGGCATTCGGACCCAAAAGTATATGTCTTTTTTCGTGTGGAAAGATGTGTGTTTTATGTCTTTCTCCGCCATTGGGATTTGATGATATCCGGCGAAGGCATTCATAAACGACATCATTTCGCAGCCTGCAGTACTATCGACCAAGTGATCAATATGAGGCATCGGAAAATGATCTTTTGGACAAGCCGCGTTGAGGTCGGTGAAGTCGATGCATAACCTCCAGGAACCAGTTGGCTTCTTGACGAGTACTGCGTTGGCGACCCATTGTGGGTCGTCTGTAGCTACCCCGATTAATTTGTTGTCCAGTAACTTTTGGACCTCTATGTCGAGCGCCGCGTATTTTTCGGGGCCAAATTTCCTACGTTTTTGGTGAACAGGCTTCATCGCCGGGTCGATCTTTAGATAGTGGCAAGCGTGCTCGGGACTTATGCCAACCATATCTTGATGTGACCAGGCGAAGACTCTGATGTTCTTACGTAGCAAATTG
The DNA here is from genome assembly GCA_033398695.1 of Orobanche coerulescens. NCBI lineage: Eukaryota > Viridiplantae > Streptophyta > Magnoliopsida > Lamiales > Orobanchaceae > Orobanche > Orobanche coerulescens. Next base: position 76,981,115 of record CM065818.1, on the reverse strand, counting down.
ATCAGATCTCCTTTCAGTGCGCGGTCGATGCTTGCGCCGATCTATACTCTCCAACTCTTCGATAGGGACGGTCGCTTCTTGCTTGGAACAATTTCCGGACTCGATCCTTGGATCGACGTCGAGACTCGGCTCGAAACCGATCCTTGGCTCAATGTCGTCCGTTAACTGATCCGAGATGGCGTCCTCTGAGTTGGGTTGGTACGATGTGTTTGGTTCGTCGATCTCCATGGGTCGATCGTCGATCGTTTCAACGTTACACATATCGCGAGAAGTATTGAAAACAGTAACGACATAGGAGTAATTCAAACATCTTTTTGCCATTAGCTGATCCCCCTTTACAGTACCGACCGTCCCATCGGCAGTGGGGAATTTGATACAATAAAAGAAAGACGAAGCGACCGCCTCAAAGGTTTCTAAGAATGGACGACCTAGGAACCCATTATAGATGTTGGGTCTATCTATGATTACAAAATTTAGGTTCCTAGTAATCCTAACCTTGGGATCGTAAAATCATATCAGCTCGACGGAGAGCTTGATCCTCCCGTAGGCTTAGACTGTGCTGTCGCCGAATCCTTGGAGCACGGTGTCGAATGGCTTGATGAATTTGGTTAAGTTTCCGAGCTGGTCCAAAGGAGATTTGAATATGATATTGCAGAAGCTTCCGTTGTCAACCAGCACGCGGTCGACCGCCTTCCCAAGGATACAAGCAGAGATCACCAATGCATCCTCTTTGGGGCATTGTACCCCCTCCCTGTCCTTGTTGGAGAAGGTGATGAGCGCGTCTCTAGCGATGGTCGGCTCTGGAGGTACCACAATATGGACCCCGGCGAATGCCTTTAGTTCGGCCTTCCGCTTCCTATTTGACGCGGTGGAAACCGGGGAAAGACCCCTGAGGTTCCCACCTCCTGCTTGAAGCATATTAATCCGATCGCCAGGGTTGATCGGAGGAATCGATTCATCTGAATGCTCTGGCTCGTGCTCGATCCTGGCGACCGGATTGGGAGGCGTCCTTTCGTTTTGTCGGCGCTCGCGCCCTCCGGTCCTCTCTGTTCGAGGTTCTGGATTGGTGACCAAGTTGTCTAATTTGCCTTCTTCAAACAGTCGCCAGAGTTGCCTGAGGAGGTCGCGGCATTGGCTGGTGTTGTGGCCGGGACTTTTGTGGTAGGCACAGAATTTGCTACGGTCTAGATGACCGTGGTCCCTTATTGGCTTTGGTTTGGAAAGCCACTCGCGCCCCTTAATTGCATTGAAGATGTGGGCTGGAGATAAGTTGAGGTTGTGGAGGAGGTGAACCTCTACATCCCCGAAGGCTTTGAATTCGCCAGGCGGCTTGGCGACCGCCTTTCTAGGCTTGGCGACCGCCTTCTTCTGGATATGGGACGGCGTCTTCCCCTCTCCGGTGGGTTCCTCATCTAAGCGGAGGGAGAGCATCCTCTGCCTGGCCAGGAAATCGGCGGCTCTGACGCGGAAGACCGAGTAGGTCGGGGGGATATCCTTTGTGAGATGCCTGAACATGGGTGAGTGGCTGTAGAATCCCCCCAGGACTGAATAGAGGGCGAGCTCGTCGCTAATGGGCTCGCCGGTGAGGACTATCTCATCCACCCGGCCGATGTAATCTTCATTTGGCTCGTCCTTCCCCTGCTTGATTTTCATCATGCGGTGGGGGCCTTCAGGGCGAGCGACTTTGGTGGCGAAGTACGACGTAAAGTCGTTCGCCAGCTTATCGAAGCAATTGATTGAGCGAGGTGGCAGTGAGATGTACCACCTGTGGGCGAGGTCGCCCAGAGTCAGCGGGAACATTCGACACTTCGTCGCATCTGAGGCTCCACATCCGGTCATGTAGATCCGGAATTTGCTCAAGCGGGTCTCCGGATCCGATCTTCCCTCATATAGAGGTGTCTGTGGGGGAGCGATTATTGGTTGAACCGGGGCGAGCTCGATCTGGACCGCGAGTGGTTCGCTTGGTCCAGAGATCGATCTCCTGGCGCCTGCCCCAGTGTCTAGGAGCGCCTTCATTTCGTCGAGCTGGCGCTGCATTGCGTCCATCGCCGTGGCCTGACTGCTCGCTGATTGACTATCGGAGCGCGAGCCGAGGCGATCATGTACCGATCCCCGGACCCCATGGTGGATGACGAGTTCTCTGCCCGCAGACTCATTTCTTGGGCGAGTGGGGGCCTGTCGACCTGCCTTTCTTCTGGGAGTCGGATATGCCGAACTCCTGGTGACGGATTCGGACTCCGATGCCTCCCGACTCGGGCCCGACTGCCCGGGTCGCCACGAGGGATCACTCCCTAGGCGGCTGAAGACGGAGTCGTCCTGCCTTACGAGAGCCTTTGCCTACGGCTCAGGGTTTTCTATTGATTTCTCAACATATATCCCTTTGAGCTTCCGCTTGCCAGCTCGGCGGATGGTTGACGGAGTGATGGTGGGCGAGTCGCATGCAATTCGTCGCTCCCTGAGGACGGCTATGGCCTCCTCAATCTGTTCCGTGGTCTGGAACAGATCGAGTGAGAGGCTAGGGCCGTCCCTTTGGGGCGGGAGTGAGGACCTAGCGTCGCCGTGGTCACCCTCCGCCGTGGGCTGGGATTCGGTCCGGGCCGGAATGATATTTCCGGCAGATCTCAGGGTGGCTCTCTTGGAGGTCGTCGCAGATGTCATTTTTCTGAAGGTTTTTTCTTTTGAAGAACAGTGAGTGTTTCTTCAAGTGTGTGTCCGGAGAACAATGAGTGTTCTTCGAGACGGTAGGAATAAAAGTGAAGGTACCCCCTTCTTCTAGCGCCAATTGTTGTTACCCAAAATATTATCCGGAGATAGTATTGCTGGAATGATCGAGTAACCAACAAGTGCGGGAGCACGTCCGTGAGAAATTAAATGACACAAGATTTGCCGGGGTTGTTAATCCCGGCTTGAATGCTCTCGCGAGATTTTATTAATAAGTATATTGTTGAGTACAAATATTAATGTTAGAATCTATCACAAAGAGTGTAAAGATTTCTAGTTTTCTAAGCTGTGGAGCGTATAGAATGCCGGAAGAATCAGATATGGAGTTATGTGAATTCTTGCTATGGGTATCTAATGTATGAGAATGTCTTTCTCTTTCTCTCTCTTGCTTTCTGTATTTTTTCGAAGCCCTTATCCTGTGTTATGGACCTCCTATTTATAGGAGAGAAAGTCCCTGGGGGCCCTCCCGCGATCGCAGGCGATCGTCGTTATTTATATTATAATAAGACGGCCGATCGTCCCGTCACGTGGGGCTTTTCCCTTAAAGTCCGCTTTATTCTTGCGGTATCTGACGGATACGATGGGGAACTTGCATGCGTCCTGAGTCGCTGTCACCCACCTTTTCGGCGACCCTGTTGGTAGGTGAGGTAGGTGACAGACTGTGATCACAGGTCTTGTCTGTCAGCACCTTTTGCAGGTCTGCGGCCCTGTTGGTAGGTGAGGTAGGTGATAGGCTGTGGGCACAAATCTTGTCTGTCAGCACCTTTTGAGATCTGCACGTGGGTCCCAGCCCGAGATTTGGGCTTTGATAACTTTTGACGGATGTTGGATTAATACGTGGCACGAGACGATCGCCAATCAACAAAAGACGATCGCCAATCAACAAAAGACTATCGCCGTACACCTCATTGGCGATCGCCGTGGGTGCCGACTTCTGGATGTTTGCCCAGAGTATATCTCTTATGGCAGACTCCCCGACTGCTATGACGATCGCCTTCGAGGCGTGTTTAAATGCCGCACAACATTCACTAAGTACCAAAATATAGTCGACTCACAATTTTATTTGAAGAACAATTATATAGAATTTATAACTAAACTAATTGCAGAAAATTAAATGGAAAATAATAATAGTAATAATAAAGATAATAATAATAAGGGTGTAGGATTATGATTTTCACCTCAAACAATCAGGAATGATATTTATTTAATTCCAATTCACTTTTATTCAATTGATTGTAAGCCAGGAATTCCTAAATTATTCTAAAGCCTTTAACAAGGTCGATAGAAAATACTACGAATTATTAACTCGATATATCCCTATTCGAATTAGATAATTAATAGTTAAAACAGTTCAAGAATCCCCACAATAAATAGGCTTCACAATTCCCATGAGTATATCCCTATCTCACGAAAATCAAGATTTTTCTCACAAGAATTATGCCTAAATTTCATCTCCCGAATCCATAAAGACATTCAAAACAGTTCAACTGTTGGCCAGACAATTAAAAAGCATTATGAACAATGAGAAAAATCCAACTCAATACGAATAATGAGTAAATTGAAATAAAAATAAATAAATCAAACCGTCATGTAATCGGCTACAATCACAACCCTACTCTAATAGATCTAGAAACTAAGATGCGGAAAAATTAAGAAAAACCGTAGGGATCCGTGATCTTGTCGTCGCCCACAAATCTCCTCCTCTTGTGTTCTTCTGTCCCGCGACGTCTATCGATCGATCTCTCCTAGATGGATCTCTTTTTGACCTTCAATGCTAATTTATAGCCGTCCTCAGCCTTCAAAACGCGTCCGGGAATTGGGTTGGGAATAGGCTCCAAAAATGGCCCAGGAACGCGGAATATTCAGCAAAACCACACGGTGGGCCGTGGCTCACTTAATCTGTGCCGCGGCCCCTACTGCTCAGCGAGATGCCTGGGCGCTGCATTTTCATCCTGGGCCGTGGCTCACTTAAGCTGTGTCGCGGCTCACAGTACATTCCACTTGGGGCTCGCTGGTTGTCTTCGTGTGCCGCGGCTCACTTGTCTTGTGCCGCGGCCCCAGGCCAAAAATTGCCGTTTTCGCCCGTTTTTCGTCGTTCGAGCTTCCGGACTCCAATTTCCTGCAAAACATATAAGAATAGTGCATTAAAAGCTCATTTATGCTGATTTAGGCTCAAGATGGATATAAAATAATGATAAATAAGTGCATAAAAATACGCCTAACAAATACCCCCAAACTTGAGCCTTTGCTTGTCCTCAAGTAAAAATCAATTGAAATAAAAATAATCGTGAATGATCGTGCAAAGCCATAGAGTTAAACTTAATCAATACTACCCTGAAAATCTCAAAGAATAGTATAGGTATCGTAATAGTGAGTCACATCCAGGACCCTGATTCCACTAAGTTACCAATTTCAGTCCTAATCAATCGTTCATGAAGAAAATCAAGCTCAAAGATTAACAAGCATGAATTTAACCAACCGCCAATATGAAGGGTTAAAATAAACGAGCCAACTCGCCCAGTCCCACAGTCTAGTGGCAAAAATTTAAGAGTTTCATTGTCAAAATTATTCCTCGGATAGTATTCCCTTATGTATGATCAATAATATGATTCGAGTTAACCACTAGGTTTCGGCTCTCGGGATATTTTCATCGGGATGATCCTAGGGTGGATTTCCATTCTCATATATTGGGGAACCGTTTGACATAATCGACACTCATGGGGCACATGGATGCTTCTAGTTACTAAGTCCCCCTCTACAGCGGAGAAAAAACTCGAATAACAATTCCCGCATATCAAGGTTGCTGTTTTACGCGAGAGTAAACAATGGGTCACGTGAATACCCCCGGTTACTAGGCTTCCCATCATCGGTAATTCGATATTTCTAAATTATTAATCTGTTCAGGGTCGTCGTTTTACCCGAGAGTAAACAACGGGTCACGTGAATACCGCCGGTTACTAAACTTCTCATCATAGAATATGCATAATATCTCGACTTTTTGGGAAAAACTGTCCGACTCTAAACTCACTTTAAGTGCCCATACGACTTATGTTACTGGACGACTAGCTAACCGAAAAGTATAACCAAACGTATAGGCGGCGATTTGAAAACACGTATGTCTCCTTTCTTATTTGCTAAGATTTCAACAAAAACGATAAAATTTCGGACCTAAATCAATACTCAACAGAAACAGATATCGCTGACTGCAACTCGTCTAAAACTCAACTGTTTCTTCAAAGAGAAATCAGTATCGTAACATCAATCTTACACTCGGAAGCACGAAAAATTCACGAAAAATTCATGTTTGCAAAAACCATCAACAGCATGCAAGAAAAATAAAGCAATGATGAAATCGAAATTTATAACCAAGAAAATTTAAGAAAATTATCGCATGCTTCAACTTATTCCACTACACATAGAATCATCAACAATAAAACTCATGTGAAAATAAAAGAGACAAGGAAAAGTGAAACTTATTCCAAATGTCTTCTTGAACGCCAGCACATGTCTAAGTGGAATCGTCTGTCAATCCTTCAAGTAATGCCCAACATCACCAAGAACCCCCAAACTTAGTCTCTAGTCATGAAATAACAATAGACATTAAATCAAGTAAGTAGAATATGAAGAATAATAACTCATTGGGGTTATATAAAAATATTAGAGAAATAAGGGCCAACAAGAATACACGAATCAAAACGAAATAACAAAACAAAGAAAAAATTATTAACGAAAAATCAAATAAAAACAACTAACTAGAAAGCAAGTAAAAATGATGGGTTGCCTCCCATCAAGCGCTCTGTTTTACGTCTTAAGCACGACGTGGCAAAAACATTTAACGTGGCTTCTTTCTAGGGAGATTGCCAAATGCCCCCTTCTTGCAATCTATACGCCTCTTATTCCATAAGGGAGGCTTTGGTTCATGCCCGGTTGCCAAAAATAATGAGTAAGAATAATTATGCGGACAATCAAAAAATGATGGAAGAATATAATAATTGTAAGGCACGAAAAAATAAGCAGAGTTTGAATGGGTAAATAATAAAGACTCATCATGAACAACCTCGTTAGAACTCAAAGAATCAGCCTCAACAAAATCACAAGTAATGGGGTCAATCTCTCCCATTATGGATTTAGGAAAAATTATGCGTGGCACCGTTAATAAAATTTTTGGCACAAAAGTGTTCACCTTATTAGTCGAAGTTTGATGACAAGTTAATGAAATTTCTTTGGAAACATCATCAATGGTAACTTCTTCTACAGGATCATCACACTTTATGTAATTATCAGGTGCTGGGGGATCAACCCTAAAACTCAACATGTCTTTCTTCTCAACCTCACCCTCTACTTCACTACTAAATAGATGAACTGAAAAATAACCATAGTGATTCTCAAGACCACGATGTGCACATTCCCGCTCAAGAGGGGTACTATCAGGATTTTCGATAACGTCTACACAATGTTCAAGCATGGTCTTTTGTTTTGGGGGAGGGGGCTGACTGACCCTATTTGGCAAATTATTAAGAACATCGAAATTTATGAAATGCCAAGGGTCACGATAATCAAAGGAAAACATAATGAAAAAATAAAAATATAGAGACTAAAAAAACTTCAAATTAAAATTAGAGTCGCTTGGTATTGATATTAGCGAAAAAAAATCAGTCCCCGGCAACGGCGCCAAAATTGTGAGGAAATCCCTCACACTATGCCTCAAGTGCACGGTGTCAACAAGTAATAAAGTGATAAGTAAGATATCGTTCCCTCGAGGACTGATTTCACTAAGTACCAAAATATAGTCGACTCACAATTTTATTTGAAGAACAATTATATAGAATTTATAACTAAACTAATTGCAGAAAATTAAATGGAAAATAATAATAGTAATAATAAAGATAATAATAATAAGGGTATAGGATTATGATTTTCACCTCAAACAATCAGGAATGATATTTATTTAATTCCAAATCACTTTTATTCAATTGATTGTAAGCCAGGAATTCCTAAATTATTCTAAAGCCTTTCCCAAGGTCGATAGAAAATACTACGAATTATTAACTCGATATATCCCTATTCGAATTAGATAATTAATAGTTAAAACAGTTCAAGAATCCGCACAATAAATAGGCTTCACAATTCCCATGAGTATATCCCTATCTCACGAAAATTATGATTTTTCTCACAAGAATTATGCCTAAATTTCATCTCCCGAATCCATAAAGACATTCAAAACAGTTCAACTGTTGGCCAGACAATTAAAAAGCATTATGAACAATGAGAAAAATCCAACTCAATACGAATAACGAGTAAATTGAAATAAAAATAAATAAATCAAACCGTCATGTAATCGGTTACAATCACAACCCTACTCGAATAGATCTAGAAACTAAGATGCGGAAAAATTAAGAAAAACCGTAGGGATCTGTGATCTTGTCGTCGCCCACAAATCTCCTCCTCTTGTGTTCTTCTGTCCCGCGACGTCTATCGATCGATCTCTCCTGGATGGATCTATTTCTGACCTTCAATGCTTATTTATAGCCGTCCTCAGCCTCCAAAACGCATCCGGGAATTGGGTTGGGAATAGGCTCCAAAAACGGCCCAGGAACGCGGAATATTCTGCAAAACCGCCCGGTGGGCTGTGACTCACTTAATCTGTGCCGCGGCCCCTACTGCTCAGCGAGATGCCTGGGCGCTGCATTTTCCTCCTGGGCCGCGGCTCACTTAAGCTGTGCCGCGGCTCACAGTACATTCCACTTGGGGCTCGCTGGTTGTCTTCGTGTGCCGCGGCTCACTTGTCTTGTGCCGCGGCCCCAGGCCAAAAATTGCCGTTTTCGCCCGTTTTTCGTCGTTCGAGCTTCCGGACTCCAATTTCCTGCAAAACATATAAGAATAGTGCATTAAAAGCTCATTTATGTTGATTTAGGCTCAAGATGGATATAAAATAAAGATAAATAAGCGCATAAAAATACGCCTAACAAATACCCCCAAACTTGAGCCTTTGCTTGTCCTCAAGCAAAAACCAATTGAAATAAAAATAATCGTGAATGATCGTGCAAAGCCATAGTGTTAAACTTAATCAATACTACCCTGAAAATCTCAAATAATAGTATAGGTATCGTAATAGTGAGTCACATCCAGGACCCTGATTCCACTAAGTTACCAATTTCAGTCCTAATCAATCGTTCATGAAGAAAATCAAGCTCAAAGATTAACAAGCATGAATTTAACCAACCGCCAATATGAAGGGTTAAAATAAACGAGCCAACTCGCCCAGTCCCACAGTCTAGTGGCAAAAATTTAAGAGTTTCATTGTCAAAATTAATCGTCGGATAGTATTCCCTTATGTATGATCAATAATATGATTCGAGTTAACCACTAGGTTTCGGCTCTCGGGATATTTTCATCGGGATGATCCTAGGGTGGATTTCCATTCCCATATATTGGGGAACCGTTTGACATAAAAGACACTCATGGGGCACATGGATGCTTCTAGTTACTAAGTCCCCCTCTACAGCGGAGAAAAACTCGAATAGCAATTCCCGCATGTCAAGGTTGCTGTTTTACGCGAGAGTAAACAACGGGTCACGTGAATACCCCCGGTTACTAGGTTTCCCATCATCGGTAATTCGATATTTCTAAATTATTAATCTATTCAGGGTCGTCGTTTTACGCGAGAGTAAACAACGAGTCACGTGAATACCGCCAGTTACTAAACTTCCCATCATAGAATATGCATAATATCTCGACTTTTTGGGAAAAACTGTCCGACTCTAAACTCACTTTAAGTGCCCACACGACTTATGTTACTGGACGACTAGCTAACCGAAAAGTATAACCAAACGTATAGGCGGCGATTTGAAAAAACGTATGTCTCCTTTCTTATCTGCTAAGATTTCTACAAAAACGATAAAATTTCGGACCTAAATCAATACTCAATAGAAACAGATATCGCTGACTGCAACTGCCTAAAACTCAATTGTTTCTTCAAAGAGAAATCAGTATCGTAACATCAATCTTACACTCGGAAGCACGAAAAATTCACGAAAAATTCATGTTTGCAAAAACCATCAACAGCATGCAAGAAAAATAAAGCAATGATGAAATCGCAATTTATAACCAAGAAAATTTAAGAAAATTATCGCATGCTTCAACTTATTCCACTACACATAGAATCATCAACAATAAAACTCATGTGAAAATAAAAGAGACAAGGAAAAGTAAAACTTATTCCAAATGTCTTCTTGAACGCCAGCACATGTCTAAGTGGAATCGTCTGTCAATCCTTCAAGTAATGCCCAACATCACCAAGAACCCCCAAACTTAGTCTGTAGTCATGAAATAACAATAGACATTAAATCAAGTAAGTAGAATATGAAGAATAATAACTCATTGGGGTTATATAAAAATATTAGATAAATAAGGGCCAACAAGAATACACGAATATAAACGAAATAACAAAACAAAGAAAAAATTAATAACGAAAAATCAAATAAAAACAACTAACTAGAAAGCAAGTAAAAATGATGGGTTGCCTCCCATCAAGCGCTCTGTTTTACGTCTTGAGCACGACGTGGCAAAAACATTTAACGTGGCTTCTTTCTAGGGAGATTGCCAAATGCCCCATTCTTGCAATCTATACGCCTCTTATTCCATAAGGGAGGCTTTGGTTCGTGCCCGGTTGCCAAAAATAATGAGTAAGAGTAATTATGCGGACAATCAAAAAATGATGGAAGAATATAATAATTGTAAGGCACGAAAAATAAGCATAGTTCGAATGGGTAAATAATAAAGACTTATCATGAACAACCTCGTTAGAACTCAAAGAATCAGCATCAACAAAATCACAAGTAATGGGGTCAATCTCTCCCTTTATGGATTTAGGAAAGATTATGCGTGGCACCGTTAATAAAATTTTTGGCACAAAAGTGTTCACCTTATTAGTCGAAGTTTGATGACACGTTAATGAAATTCTTTGGAAACATCATCAATGGTAACTTCTTCTACAGGCTCATCACACTTTATGTAATTATCAGGTGCTGGGGGATCGAACCTAAAACTCAACATGTCTTTCTTCTCAACCTCCCCCTCTACTTCACTACTAAATAGATGAACTGAAAAATAACCATAGTGATTCTCAAGACCACAATGTGCACATTCTCGCTCAAGAGGGTACTATCGGGATTTTCGAGAACGTCTACACAATGTTCAAGCATGGTCTTTTGTTTTGGGGAGAAATTTATTGACCTATTTGGCAAATTATTAAGAACATCGAAATTTATGAAATGCCAAGGGTCACGATAATCAAAGGAAAACATAATGAAAAATAAAAATATAGAGACTAAAAAAACTTCAAATTAAAATTAGAGTCGCTTGATATTGATATTAGCGAAAAAAATCGAGTCCGACAGCGGCGCCAAAATTGTGAGGAAATCCCTCACACTATGCATAAGTGCAGTGTCAACAAGTAATAAAGTGACAAGTAAGATATCGTTCCCTCGAGGACCGATTTCACTAAGTACCAAAATATAGTCGACTCACAATTTTATTTGAAGAACAATTATATAGAATTTATAACTAAACTAATTGCGAAAATTAAATGGAAAATAATAATAGTAATAATAAAGATAATAATAATAAGGGTGTAGGATTATGATTTTCACCTCAAACAATCAGGAATGATATTTATTTAATTCCAAATCACTTTTATTCAATTGATTGTAAGCCACGAATTCCTAAATTATTCTAAAGCCTTTCCCAAGGTCGATAGAAAATACTACGAATTATTAACTCGATATATCCCTATTCGAATTAGATAATTAATAGTTAAAACAGTTCAAGAATCCCCACAATAAATAGGCTTCACAATTCCCATGAGTATATCCCTATCTCACGAAAATTATGATTTTTCTCACAAGAATTATGCCTAAATTTCATCTCCCGAATCCATAAAGACATTCAAAATAGTTCAACTGTTGGCCAGACAATTAAAAAGCATTATGAACAATGAGAAAAATCCAACTCAATACGAATAACGAGTAAATTGAAATAAAAATAAATAAATCAAACCGTCATGTAATCGGTTACAATCACAACCCTACTCGAATAGATCTAGAAACTAAGATGCGGAAAAATTAAGAAAAACCATAGGGATCCGTGATCTTGTCGTCGCCCACAAATCTCCTCCTCTTGTGTTCTTCTGTCCCGCGACGTCTATCGATCGATCTCTCCTGGATGGATCTCTTTCTGACCTTCAATGCTTATTTATAGCCGTCCTCAGCCTCCAAAACGCGTCCGGGAATTGGGTTGGGAATAGGCTCCAAAAACGGCCCACGAACGCGGAATATTCCGCAAAACGGCCCGATGGGCCGTGGCTCACTTAATCTGTGCCGCGGCCTCTACTGCTCAGCGAGATGCCTGGGCGCTGCATTTTCCTCCTGGGCCGCGGCTCACTTAAGCTGTGTCGCGGCTCAAAGTACATTTCACTTGGGGCTCGCTGGTTGTCTTCGTGTGCCGCGGCTCACTTGTCTTGTGCCGCGGCCCCAGGCCAAAAGTTGCCGTTTTTGCCCATTTTTCGTCGTTCGAGCTTCCGGACTCCAATTTCCTGCAAAACATATAAGAATAGTGCATTAAAAGCTCATTTATGCTGATTTAGGCTCAAGATGGATATAAAATAATGATAAATAAGCGCATAAAAATACGCCTAACAAATACCCCCAAACTTGAGCCTTTGCTTGTCCTCAAGCAAAAATCAATTGAAATAAAAATAATCGTGAATGATCGCGCAAAGCCATAGTGTTAAACTTAATCAATACTACCCTGAAAATCTCAAAGAATAGTATAGGTATCGTAATAGAGAGTCACATCCAGGACCCTGATTCCACTAAGTTACCAATTTCATCTAATCAATCGTTCATGAAGAAAATCAAGCTCAAAGATTAACAAGCATGAATTTAACCAACCACCAATATGAAGGGTTAAAATAAACGAGCCAACTCGCCCAGTCCCACAGTCTAGTGGCAAAAATTTAAGAGTTTCATTGTCAAAATTAATCCTCGGATAGTATTCCCTTATGTATGATCAATAATATGATTCGAGTTAACCACTAGGTTTCGGCTCTCGGGATATTTTCATCGGGATGATCCTAGGGTGAATTTCCATTCTCATATATTGGGGAACCGTTTGACATAAAAGACACTCATGGGGCACATGGATGCTTCTAGTTACTAAGTCCCCCTCTACAGCGGAGAAAAAACTCGAATAGCAATTCCAGCATGTCAAGGTTCTTTGTTTCGCGAGTAAACAACGGGTCACGTGAATACCCCCCTTACTAGGCTTCCCATCATCGGTAATTCGATATTTCTAAATTATTAATCTATTCAGGGTCGTCGTTTTACGCGAGAGTAAACAACGGGTCACGTGAATAACACCGGTTACTAAACTTCCCATCATAGAATATGCATAATATCTCGACTTTTTGAGAAAAACTGTCCGACTCTAAACTCACTTTAAGTGCCCACACGACTTATGTTACTGGACGACTAGCTAACCGAAAAGTATAACCAAACGTATAGGCGGCGATTTGAAAACACGTATGTCTCCTTTCTTATCTGCTAAGATTTCTACAAAAACGATAAAATTTCGGACCTAAATCAATACTCAACAAATGTATATCACGATTGCAACTCGTCTAAAACTCAACTGTTTCTTCAAAGAGAAATCAGTATCGTAACATCAATCTTACACTCGGAAGCACGAAAAATTCACGAACAATTCATGTTTCCAAAAACCATCAACAGCATGCAAGAAAAATAAAGCAATGATGAAATCGCAATTTATAACCAAGAAAATTTAAGAAAATTATCGCATGCTTCAACTTATTCCACTACACATAGAATCATCAACAATAAAACTCATGTGAAAATAAAAGAGACAAGGAAAAGTAAAACTTATTCCAAATGTCTTCTTGAACGCCAAAGACATGTATAAGTGTAATCGTCTGTCAATCCTACAAGTAATGCCCAACATCACCAAGAACCCCCAAACTTAGTCTCTAGTCTTGAAATAACAATAGACATTAAATCAAGTAAGTAGAATATGAAGAATAATAACTCACTCAGGGTTATATAAAAATATTAGAGAAATAAGGGCCAACAAGAATACACGAATACTAACGAAATAACAAAACAAAGAAAAAATTATTAACGAAAAATCAAATAAAAACAACTAACTAGAAAGCAAGTAAAAATGATGGGTTGCCTCCCATCAAGCGCTCTGTTTTACGTCTTGAGCACGACGTGGCAAAAACATTTAACGTGGCTTCTTTCTAGGGAGATTGCCAAATGCCCCCTTCTTGCAATCTATCCGCCTCTTATTCCATAAGGGAGGCTTTGGTTCGTGCCCGGTTGCCAAAAATAATGAGTAAGAATAATTATGCGGACAATCAAAAAATGATGGAAGAATATAATAATTGTAAGGCACGAAAAAATAAGCAGAGTTCGAATGGGTAAATAATAAAGACTTATCATGAACAACCTCGTTATAACTCAAAGAATCAGCCTCAACAAAATCACAAGTAATGGGGTCAATCTCTCCCTTTATGGATTTAGGAAAATTTATGCGTGGCACCGTTAATAAAATTTTTGGCACAAAAGTGTTCACCTTATTAGTCGAAGTTTGATGACAAGTTAATGAAATTTTTTTGGAAACATCATCAATGGTAACTTCTTCTACAGGCTCATCACACTTTATGTAATTATCAGGTGCGGGGATCGACCCTAAAACTCAACATGTCTTTCTTCTCAACCTCCCCCTCTACTTCACTACAAAATAGATGAACTGAAAAATAACCATAGTGATTCTCAAGACCACAATGTGCACATTCTCGCTCAAGAGGGGTACTATCAGGATTTTCGAGAACGTCTACACAATGTTCAAGCATGGTCTTTTGTTTTGGGGGAGGGGGCTGACTGACCCTATTTGGCAAATTATTAAGAACATCGAAATTTATGAAATGCCAAGGGTCACGATAATCAAAGGAAAACATAATGAAAAAATAAAAATATAGAGACTAAAAAAAACTTCAAATTAAAATTAGAGTCGCTTGATATTGATATTAGCGAAAAAAAATCAGTCCCCGGCAACGGCGCCAAAATTGTGAGGAAATCCCTCACACTATGCCGCAAGTGCACGGTGTCAACAAGTAATAAAGTGATAAGTAAGATATCGTTCCCTCGAGGACTGATTTCACTAAGTACCAAAATATAGTCGACTCACAATTTTATTTGAAGAACAATTATATAGAATTTATAACTAAACTAATTGCAGAAAATTAAATGGAAAATAATAATAGTAATAATAAAGATAATAATAATAAGGGTGTAGGATTATGATTTTCACCTCAAACAATCAGGAATGATATTTATTTAATTCCAAATCACTTTTATTCAATTGATTGTAAGCCACGAATTCCTAAATTATTCTAAAGCCTTTCCCAAGGTCGATAGAAAATACTACGAATTATTAACTCGATATATCCCTATTCGAATTAGATAATTAATAGTTAAAACAGTTCAAGAATCCCCACAATAAATAGGCTTCACAATTCCCATGAGTATATCCCTATCTCACGAAAATTATGATTTTTCTCACAAGAATTATGCCTAAATTTCATCTCCCGAATCCATAAAGACATTCAAAACAGTTCAACTGTTGGCCGAACAATTAAAAAGCATTATGAACAATGAGAAAAATCCAACTCAATACGAATAACGAGTAAATTGAAATAAAAATAAATAAATCAAACCGTCATGTAATCGGTTACAATCACAACCCTACTCGAATAGATCTAGAAACTAAGATGCGGAAAAATTAAGAAAAACCATAGGGATCCGTGATCTTGTCGTCGCCCACAAATCTCCTCCTCTTGTGTTCTTCTGTCCCGCGACGTCTATCGATCGATCTCTCCTGGATGGATCTCTTTCTGACCTTCAATGCTTATTTATAGCCGTCCTCAGCCTGCAAAACGCGTCCGGGAATTGGGTTGGGAATAGGCTCCAAAAACGGCCCAGGAACGCGGAATATTCCGCAAAACCGCCCGATGGGCCGTGGCTCACTTAATCTGTGCCGCGGCCCCTACTGCTCAGCGAGATGCCTGGGCGCTGCATTTTCCTCCTGGGCCGCGGCTCACTTAAGCTGTGCCGCGGCTCAAAGTACATTCCACTTGGGGCTCGCTGGTTGTCTTCGTGTGCCGCGGCTCACTTGTCTTGTGCCGCGGCCCCAGGCCAAAAATTGCCGTTTTTGCCCATTTTTCGTCGTTCGAGGTTCCGGACTCCAATTTCCTGCAAAACATATAAGAATAGTGCATTAAAAGCTCATTTATGCTGATTTAGGCTCAAGATGGATATAAAATAATGATAAATAAGCGCATAAAAATACGCCTAACAAATACCCCCAAACTTGAGCCTTTGCTTGTCCTCAAGCAAAAATCAATTGAAATAAAAATAATCGTGAATGATCGCGCAAAGCCATAGTGTTAAACTTAATCAATACTACCCTGAAAATCTCAAAGAATAGTATAGGTATCGTAATAGTGAGTCACATCCAGGACCCTGATTCCACTAAGTTACCAATTTCAGTCCTAATCAATCGTTCATGAAGAAAATCAAGCTCAAAGATTAACAAGCATGAATTTAACCAACCACCAATATGAAGGGTTAAAATAAACGAGCCAACTCGCCTGATCCCGATCTAGTGGCAAAAATTTAAGAGTTTCATTGTCAAAATTAATCCTCGGATAGAATTCCCTTATGTATGATCAATAATATGATTCGAGTTAACCACTAGGTTTCGGCTCTCGGGATATTTTAATCGGGATGATCCTAGGGTGGATTTCCATTCTCATATATTGGGGAACCGTTTGACATAAAAAGACACTCATGGGGCACATGGATGCTTCTAGTTACTAAGTCCCCTCTACAATGGAGAAAAACTCGAATAGCAATTCCCGCATGTCAAGGTTGCTGTTTTACGCGAGAGTAAACAACGGGTCACGTGAATACCCCCGGTTACTAGGCTTCCCATCATCGGTAATTCGATATTTCTAAATTATTAATCTATTCAGGGTCGTCGTTTTACGCGAGAGTAAACAACGGGTCACGTGAATACCGCCGGTTACTAAACTTCCCATCATAGAATATGCATAATATCTCGACTTTTTGGGAAAAACTGTCCGACTCTAAACTCACTTTAAGTGCCCACACGACTTATGTTACTGGACGACTAGCTAACCGAAAAGTATAACCAAACGTATAGGCGGCGATTTGAAAACACGTATGTCTCCTTTCTTATCTGCTAAGATTTCTACAAAAACGATAAAATTTCGGACCTAAATCAATACTCAATAGAAACAGATATCGCTGACTGCAACTCGTCTAAAACTCAACTGTTTCTTCAAAGAGAAATCAGTATCGTAACATCAATCTTACACTCGGAAGCACGAAAAATTCACGAAAAATTCATGTTTGCAAAAACCATCAACAGCATGCAAGAAAAATAAAGCAATGATGAAATCGCAATTTATAACCAAGAAAATTTAAGAAAATTATTGCATGCTTCAACTTATTCCACTACACATAGAATCATCAACAATAAAACTCATGTGAAAATAAAAGAGACAAGGAAAAGTAAAACTTATTCCAAATGTCTTCTTGAACGCCAGCACATGTCTAAGTGGAATCGTCTGTCAATCCTTCAAGTAATGCCCAACATCACCAAGAACCCCCAAACTTAGTCTCTAGTCATGAAATAACAATAGACATTAAATCAAGTAAGTAGAATATGAAGAATAATAACTCATTGGGGTTATATAAAAATATTAGAGAAATAAGGGCCAACAAGAATACACGAATATAAACGAAATAACAAAACAAAGAAAAAATTAATAACGAAAAATCAAATAAAAACAACTAACTAGAAAGCAAGTAAAAATGATGGGTTGCCTCCCATCAAGCGCTCTGTTTTACGTCTTGAGCACGACGTGGCAAAAACATTTAACGTGGCTTCTTTCTAGGAGATTGCCAAATGCCCCATTCTTGCAATCTATACGCCTCTTATTCCATAAGGGAGGCTTTGGTTCGTGCCCGGTTGCCAAAAATAATGAGTAAGAGTAATTATGCGGACAATCAAAAAATGATGGAAGAATATAATAATTGTAAGGCACGAAAAAATAAGCATAGTTCGAATGGGTAAATAATAAAGACTTATCATGAACAACCTCGTTAGAACTCAAAGAATCAGCATCAACAAAATCACAAGTAATGGGGTCAATCTCTCCCTTTATGGATTTAGGAAAGATTATGCGTGGCACCGTTAATAAAATTTTTGGCACAAAAGTGTTCACCTTATTAGTCGAAGTTTGATGACACGTTAATGAAATTCTTTGGAAACATCATCAATGGTAACTTCTTCTACAGGCTCATCACACTTTATGTAATTATCAGGTGCTGGGGGATCGAACCTAAAACTCAACATGTCTTTCTTCTCAACCTCCCCCTCTACTTCACTACTAAATAGATGAACCGAAAATAACCATAGTGATTCTCAAGACCACAATGTGCACATTCTCGCTCAAGAGGGGTACTATCGGGATTTTCGAGAACGTCTACACAATGTTCAAGCATGGTCTTTTGTTTTGGGGGAGGGGGTGATTGACCCTATTTGGCAAATTATTAAGAACATCGAAATTTATGAAATGCCAAGGGTCACGATAATCAAAGGAAAACATAATGAAAAATAAAAATATAGAGACTAAAAAAACTTCAAATTAAAATTAGAGTCGCTTGATATTGATATTAGCGAAAAAATCGGTCCGACAACGGCGCCAAAATTGTGAGGAAATCCCTCACACTATGCCGCAAGTGCAAGGGGTCAACAAGTAATAAAATGATAAATAAGATATCGTTCCCTCGAGGACCGATTTCACTAAGTACCAAAATATAGTCGACTCACAATTTTATTTGAAGAACAATTATATAGAATTTATAACTAAACTAATTGCAGAAAATTAAATGGAAAATAATAATAGTAATAATAAAGATAATAATAATAAGGGTGTAGGATTATGATTTTCACCTCAAACAATCAGGAATGATATTTATTTAATTCCAAATCACTTTTATTCAATTGATTGTAAGCCACGAATTCCTAAATTATTCTAAAGCCTTTCCCAAGGTCGATAGAAAATACTACGAATTATTAACTCGATATATCCCTATTCGAATTAGATAATTAATAGTTAAAACAGTTCAAGAATCCCCACAATAAATAGGCTTCACAATTCCCATGAGTATATCCCTATCTCACGAAAATTATGATTTTTCTCACAAGAATTATGCCTAAATTTCATCTCCCGAATCCATAAAGACATTCAAAACAGTTCAACTGTTGGCCGAACAATTAAAAAGCATTATGAACAATGAGAAAAATCCAACTCAATACGAATAACGAGTAAATTGAAATAAAAATAAATAAATCAAACCGTCATGTAATCGGTTACAATCACAACCCTACTCGAATAGATCTAGAAACTAAGATGCGGAAAAATTAAGAAAAACCATAGGGATCCGTGATCTTGTCGTCGCCCACAAATCTCCTCCTCTTGTGTTCTTCTGTCCCGCGACGTCTATCGATCGATCTCTCCTGGATGGATCTCTTTCTGACCTTCAATGCTTATTTATAGCCGTCCTCAGCCTGCAAAACGCGTTCGGGAATTGGGTTGGGAATAGGCTCCAAAAACGGCCCAGGAACGCGGAATATTCCGCAAAACCGCCCGATGGGCCGTGGCTCACTTAATGTGCCGCGGCCCCTCTTGCTCGGCCGAGATGCACAGGCGCCGCATTTTCCTCTGGGCCGCGGCTCACTTAAGCGTGCCGCGGCTCAAAGTACATTCCACTTGGGGCTCATTGGTTGTCTTCGTGTGCCGCGGCTCACTTGTCTTGTCCGCGGCCCCGTGCCAAAATTGCCGTTTTGCCCATTTTTCGTCGTTCGAGCTTAGGACTCCAATTTCTGCAAAACATATAAGAATAGTGCATTAAAAGCTCATTTATGCTGATTTAGGCTCAAGATGGATATAAAATAATGATAAATAAGCGCATAAAAATACGCTAACAAATACCCCAAACTTGAGCCTTTGCTTGTCCTCAAGCAAAAATCAAATGAAATAAAAATAATCGTGAAAGAACGCGCAAAGACATAGAGTAAAACTTAATCAATACAACCCTTAAAATCACAAAGAATACTAAACGAAAAGAAAAAGTGAGTCACATCCAGGACCCTCATACCACTAAGTTACCAATTTCAGTCCTAATCAATCGTTCATGAAGAAAATCAAGCTCAAAGATTAACAAGCATGAATTTAACCAACCACCAATATGAAGGTTTAAAATAAACGAGCCAACTACTTGATCCACAGTCTAGTGGCAAAAATTTAAGAGTTTCATTGTCAAAATTAATCCTCGGATAGTATTCCCTTATGTATGATCAATAATATGATTCGAGTTAACCACTAGGTTTCGGCTCTCGGGATATTTTCATCGGGATGATCCTAGGGTGGATTTCCATTCTCATATATTGGGGAACCGTTTGACATAAAAGACACTCATGGGGCACATGGATGCTTCTAGTTACTAAGTCCCCCTCTACAGCGGAGAAAAAACTCGAATAGCAATTCCCGCATGTCAAGGTTGCTGTTTTACGCGAGAGTAAACAACGGGTCACGTGAATACCCCCCTTACTAGGCTTCCCATCATCAGTAATTCGATATTTCTAAATTATTAATCTATTCAGGGTCGTCGTTTTACGCGAGAGTAAACAACGGGTCACGTGAATAACGCCGGTTACTAAACTTTCCATCATAGAATATGCATAATATCTCGACTTTTTGAGAAAAACTGTCCGACTCTAAACTCACTTTAAGTGCCCACACGACTTATGTTACTGGACGACTAGCTAACCGAAAAGTATAACCAAACGTATAGGCGGCGATTTGAAAACACGTATGTCTCCTTTCTTATCTGCTAAGATTTCTACAAAAACGATAAAATTTCGGACCTAAATCAATACTCAACAGAAACAGATATCGCTGAATGCAACTCGTCTAAAACTCAACTGTTTCTTCAAAGAGAAATCAGTATCGTAACATCAATCTTACACTCGGAAGCACGAAAAATTCACGAAAAATTCATGTTTCCAAAAACCATCAACAGCATGCAAGAAAAATAAAGCAATGATGAAATCGCAATTTATAACCAAGAAAATTTAAGAAAATTATCGCATGCTTCAACTTATTCCACTACACATAGAATCATCAACAATAAAACTCATGTGAAAATAAAAGAGACAAGGAAAAGTAAAACTTATTCCAAATGTCTTCTTGAACGCCAGCACATGTCTAAGTGGAATCGTTTGTCAATCCTTCAAGTAATGCCCAACATCACCAAGAACCCCCAAACTTAGTCTCTAGTCATGAAATAACAATAGACATTAAATCAAGTAAGTAGAATATGAAGAATAATAACTCACTGGGGTTATATAAAAATATTAGAGAAATAAGGGCCAACAAGAATACACGAATACTAACGAAATAACAAAACAAAGAAAAAATTATTAACGAAAAATCAAATAAAAACAACTAACTAGAAAGCAAGTAAAAATGATGGGTTGCCTCCCATCAAGCGCTCTGTTTTACGTCTTGAGCACGACGTGGCAAAAACATTTAACGTGGCTTCTTTCTAGGGAGATTGCCAAATGCCCCCTTCTTGCAATCTATCCGCCTCTTATTCCATAAGGGAGGCTTTGGTTCGTGCCCGGTTGCCAAAAATAATGAGTAAGAATAATTATGCGGACAATCAAAAAATGATGGAAGAATATAATAATTGTAAGGCACGAAAAAATAAGCAGAGTTCGAATGGGTAAATAATAAAGACTTATCATGAACAACCTCGTTAGAACTCAAAGAATCAGCCTCAACAAAATCACAAGTAATGGGGTCAATCTCTCCCTTTATGGATTTAGGAAAATTTATGCGTGGCACCGTTAATAAAATTTTTGGCACAAAAGTGTTCACCTTATTAGTCGAAGTTTGATGACAAGTTAATGAAATTTCTTTGGAAACATCATCAATGGTAACTTCTTCTACAGGCTCATCACACTTTATGTAATTATCAGGTGCGGGGATCGACCCTAAAACTCAACATGTCTTTCTTCTCAACCTCCCCCTCTACTTCACTACTAAATAGATGAACTGAAAAATAACCATGGTGATTCTCAAGACCACAATGTGCACATTCTCGCTCAAGAGGGGTACTATCAGGATTTTCGAGAACGTCTACACAATGTTCAAGCATGGTCTTTTGTTTTGGGGGAGGGGGCTGACTGACCCTATTTGGCAAATTATTAAGAACATCGAAATTTATGAAATGCCAAGGGTCACGATAATCAAAGGAAAACATAATGAAAAAATAAAAATATAGAGACTAAAAAAAAACTTCAAATTAAAATTAGAGTCGCTTGATATTGATATTAGCGAAAAAAAATCAGTCCCCGGCAACGGCGCCAAAATTGTGAGGAAATCCCTCACACTATGCCGCAAGTGCACGGTGTCAACAAGTAATAAAGTGATAAGTAAGATATCGTTCCCTCGAGGACTGATTTCACTAAGTACCAAAATATAGTCGACTCACAATTTTATTTGAAGAACAATTATATAGAATTTATAACTAAACTAATTGCAGAAAATTAAATGGAAAATAATAATAGTAATAATAAAGATAATAATAATAAGGGTGTAGGATTATGATTTTCACCTCAAACAATCAGGAATGATATTTATTTAATTCCAAATCACTTTTATTCAATTGATTGTAAGCCACGAATTCCTAAATTATTCTAAAGCCTTTCCCAAGGTCGATAGAAAATACTACGAATTATTAACTTGATATATCCCTATTCGAATTAGATAATTAATAGTTAAAACAGTTCAAGAATCCCCACAATAAATAGGCTTCACAATTCCCATGAGTATATCCCTATCTCACGAAAATTATGATTTTTCTCACAAGAATTATGCCTAAATTTCATCTCCCGAATCCATAAAGACATTCAAAACAGTTCAACTGTTGGCCAGACAATTAAAAAGCATTATGAACAATGAGAAAAATCCAACTCAATACGAATAACGAGTAAATTGAAATAAAAATAAATAAATCAAACCGTCATGTAATCGGTTACAATCACAACCCTACTCGAATAGATCTAGAAACTAAGATGCGGAAAAATTAAGAAAAACCATAGGGATCCGTGATCTTGTCGTCGCCCACAAATCTCCTCCTCTTGTGTTCTTCTGTCCCGCGACGTCTATCGATCGATCTCTCCTGGATGGATCTCTTTCTGACCTTCAATGCTTATTTATAGCCGTCCACAGCCTCCAAAACGCGTCCGGGAATTGGGTTGGGAATAGGCTCCAAAAACGGCCCAGGAACGCGGAATATTCCGCAAAACCGCCCGATGGGCCGTGGCTCACTTAATCTGTGCCGCGGCCCCTACTGCTCAGCGAGATGCCTGGGCGCTGCATTTTCCTCCTGGGCCGCGGCTCACTTAAGCTGTGCCGTGGCTCAAAGTACATTCCACTTGGGGCTCGCTGGTTGTCTTCGTGTGCCGCGGCTCACTTGTCTTGTGCCGCGGCCCCAGGCCAAAAATTGCCGTTTTTGCCCATTTTTCGTCGTTCGAGCTTCCGGACTCCAATTTCCTGCAAAACATATAAGAATAGTGCATTAAAAGCTCATTTATGCTGATTTAGGCTCAAGATGGATATAAAATAATGATAAATAAGCGCATAAAAATACGCCTAACAAATACCCCCAAACTTGAGCCTTTGCTTGTCCTCAAGCAAAAATCAATTGAAATAAAAATAATCGTGAATGATCGCGCAAAGCCATAGTGTTAAACTTAATCAATACTACCCTGAAAATCTCAAAGAATAGTATAGGTATCGTAATAGTGAGTCACATCCAGGACCCTGATTCCACTAAGTTACCAATTTCAGTCCTAATCAATCGTTCATGAAGAAAATCAAGCTCAAAGATTAACAAGCATGAATTTAACCAACCACCAATATGAAGGGTTAAAATAAACGAGCCAACTCGCCCAGTCCCACAGTCTAGTGGCAAAAATTTAAGAGTTTCATTGTCAAAATTAATCCTCGGATAGTATTCCCTTATGTATGATCAATAATATGATTCGAGTTAACCACTAGGTTTCGGCTCTCGGGATATTTTCATCGGGATGATCCTAGGGTGGATTTCCATTCTCATATATTGGGGAACCGTTTGACATAAAAGACACTCATGGGGCACATGGATGCTTCTAGTTACTAAGTCCCCCTCTACAGCGGAGAAAAAACTCAAATAGCAATTCCCGCATGTCAAGGTTGCTGTTTTACGCGAGAGTAAACAACGGGTCACGTGAATACCCCCGGTTACTAGGCTTCCCATCATCGGTAATTCGATATTTCTAAATTATTAATCTATTCAGGGTCGTCGTTTTACGCGAGAGTAAACAACGAGTCACGTGAATACCGCCGGTTACTAAACTTCCCATCATAGAATATGCATAATATCTCGACTTTTTGGGAAAAACTGTCCGACTCTAAACTCACTTTAAGTGCCCACACGACTTATGTTACTGGACGACTAGCTAACCGAAAAGTATAACCAAACGTATAGGCGGCGATTTGAAAACACGTATGTCTCCTTTCTTATCTGCTAAGATTTCTACAAAAACGATAAAATTTCGGACCTAAATCAATACTCAATAGAAACAGATATCGCTGACTGCAACTCGTCTAAAACTCAACTGTTTCTTCAAAGAGAAATCAGTATCGTAACATCAATCTTACACTCGGAAGCACGAAAAATTCACGAAAAATTCATGTTTGCAAAAACCATCAACAGCATGCAAGAAAAATAAAGCAATGATGAAATCGCAATTTATAACCAAGAAAATTTAAGAAAATTATCGCATGCTTCAACTTATTCTACTACACATAGAATCATCAACAATAAAACTCATGTGAAAATAAAAGAGACAAGGAAAAGTAAAACTTATTCCAAATGTCTTCTTGAACGCCAGCACATGTCTAAGTGGAATCGTCTGTCAATCCTTCAAGTAATGCCCAACATCACCAAGAACCCCCAAACTTAGTCTCTAGTCATGAAATAACAATAGACATTAAATCAAGTAAGTAGAATATGAAGAATAATAACTCATTGGGGTTATATAAAAATATTAGAGAAATAAGGGCCAACAAGAATACACGAATATAAACGAAATAACAAAACAAAGAAAAAATTAATAACGAAAAATCAAATAAAAACAACTAACTAGAAAGCAAGTAAAAATGATGGGTTGCCTCCCATCAAGCGCTCTGTTTTACGTCTTGAGCACGACGTGGCAAAAACATTTAACGTGGCTTCTTTCTAGGGAGATTGCCAAATGCCCCATTCTTGCAATCTATACGCCTCTTATTCCATAAGGGAGGCTTTGGTTCGTGCCCGGTTGCCAAAAATAATGAGTAAGAGTAATTATGCGGACAATCAAAAAATGATGGAAGAATATAATAATTGTAAGGCACGAAAAAATAAGCATAGTTCGAATGGGTAAATAATAAAGACTTATCATGAACAACCTCGTTAGAACTCAAAGAATCAGCATCAACAAAATCACAAGTAATGGGGTCAATCTCTCCCTTTATGGATTTAGGAAAGATTATGCGTGGCACCGTTAATAAAATTTTTGGCACAAAAGTGTTCACCTTATTAGTCGAAGTTTGATGACACGTTAATGAAATTCTTTGGAAACATCATCAATGGTAACTTCTTCTACAGGCTCATCACACTTTATGTAATTATCAGGTGCTGGGGGATCGAACCTAAAACTCAACATGTCTTTCTTCTCAACCTCCCCCTCTACTTCACTACTAAATAGATGAACTGAAAAATAACCATAGTGATTCTCAAGACCACAATGTGCACATTCTCGCTCAAGAGGGGTACTATCAGGATTTTCGAGAACGTCTACACAATGTTCAAGCATGGTCTTTTGTTTTGGGGGAGGGGGCTGACTGACCCTATTTGGCAAATTATTAAGAACATCGAAATTTATGAAATGCCAAGGGTCACGATAATCAAAGGAAAACATAATGAAAAAATAAAAATATAGAGACTAAAAAAAACTTCAAATTAAAATTAGAGTCGCTTGATATTGATATTAGCGAAAAAATCGAGTCCCGACAGCAGCGCAAAAATTGTGAGGAAATCCCTCACACTATGCCGCAAGTGCACGGTGTCAACAAGTAATAAAGTGATAAGTAAGATATCGTTCCCTCGAGGACCGATTTCACTAAGTACCAAAATATAGTCGACTCACAATTTTATTTGAAGAACAATTATATAGAATTTATAACTAAACTAATTGCAGAAAATTAAATGGAAAATAATAATAGTAATAATAAAGATAATAATAATAAGGGTGTAGGATTATGATTTTCACCTCAAACAATCAGGAATGATATTTATTTAATTCCAAATCACTTTTATTCAATTGATTGTAAGCCACGAATTCCTAAATTATTCTAAAGCCTTTCCCAAGGTCGATAGAAAATACTACGAATTATTAACTCGATATATCCCTATTCGAATTAGATAATTAATAGTTAAAACAGTTCAAGAATCCCCACAATAAATAGGCTTCACAATTCCCATGAGTATATCCCTATCTCACGAAAATTATGATTTTTCTCACAAGAATTATGCCTAAATTTCATCTCCCGAATCCATAAAGACATTCAAAACAGTTCAACTGTTGGCCAGACAATTAAAAAGCATTATGAACAATGAGAAAAATCCAACTCAATACGAATAACGAGTAAATTGAAATAAAAATAAATAAATCAAACCGTCATGTAATCGGTTACAATCACAACCCTACTCGAATAGATCTAGAAACTAAGATGCGGAAAAATTAAGAAAAACCATAGGGATCCGTGATCTTGTCGTCGCCCACAAATCTCCTCCTCTTGTGTTCTTCTGTCCCGCGACGTCTATCGATCGATCTCTCCTGGATGGATCTCTTTCTGACCTTCAATGCTTATTTATAGCCGTCCTCAGCCTGCAAAACGCGTCCGGGAATTGGGTTGGGAATAGGCTCCAAAAACGGCCCAGGAACGCGGAATATTCCGCAAAACCGCCCGATGGGCCGTGGCTCACTTAATCTGTGCCGCGGCCCCTACTGCTCAGCGAGATGCCTGGGCGCTGCATTTTCCTCCTGGGCCGCGGCTCACTTAAGCTGTGCCGCGGCTCAAAGTACATTCCACTTGGGGCTCGCTGGTTGTCTTCGTGTGCCGCGGCTCACTTGTCTTGTGCCGCGGCCCCAGGCCAAAAATTGCCGTTTTTGCCCATTTTTCGTCGTTCGAGCTTCCGGACTCCAATTTCCTGCAAAACATATAAGAATAGTGCATTAAAAGCTCATTTATGCTGATTTAGGCTCAAGATGGATATAAAATAATGATAAATAAGCGCATAAAAATACGCCTAACAAATACCCCCAAACTTGAGCCTTTGCTTGTCCTCAAGCAAAAATCAATTGAAATAAAAATAATCGTGAATGATCGCGCAAAGCCATAGTGTTAAACTTAATCAATACTACCCTGAAAATCTCAAAGAATAGTATAGGTATCGTAATAGTGAGTCACATCCAGGACCCTGATTCCACTAAGTTACCAATTTCAGTCCTAATCAATCGTTCATGAAGAAAATCAAGCTCAAAGATTAACAAGCATGAATTTAACCAACCACCAATATGAAGGGTTAAAATAAACGAGCCAACTCGCCTGAGTCCACAGTCTAGTGGCAAAAATTTAAGAGTTTCATTGTCAAAATTAATCCTCGGATAGTATTCCCTTATGTATGATCAATAATATGATTCGAGTTAACCACTAGGTTTCGGCTCTCGGGATATTTTCATCGGGATGATCCTAGGGTGGATTTCCATTCTCATATATTGGGGAACCGTTTGACATAAAAGACACTCATGGGGCACATGGATGCTTCTAGTTACTAAGTCCCCCTCTACAGCGGAGAAAAAACTCGAATAGCAATTCCCGCATGTCAAGGTTGCTGTTTTACGCGAGAGTAAACAACGGGTCACGTGAATACCCCCCTTACTAGGCTTCCCATCATCGGTAATTCGATATTTCTAAATTATTAATCTATTCAGGGTCGTCGTTTTACGCGAGAGTAAACAACGGGTCACGTGAATAACGCCGGTTACTAAACTTCCCATCATAGAATATGCATAATATCTCGACTTTTTGAGAAAAACTGTCCGACTCTAAACTCACTTTAAGTGCCCACACGACTTATGTTACTGGACGACTAGCTAACCGAAAAGTATAACCAAACGTATAGGCGGCGATTTGAAAACACGTATGTCTCCTTTCTTATCTGCTAAGATTTCTACAAAAACGATAAAATTTCGGACCTAAATCAATACTCAACAGAAACAGATATCGCTGACTGCAACTCGTCTAAAACTCAACTGTTTCTTCAAAGAGAAATCAGTATCGTAACATCATTCTTACACTCGGAAGCACGAAAAATTCACGAAAAATTCATGTTTCCAAAAACCATCAACAGCATGCAAGAATAATAAAGCAATGATGAAATCGCAATTTATAACCAAGAAAATTTAAGAAAATTATCGCATGCTTCAACTTATTCCACTACACATAGAATCATCAACAATAAAACTCATGTGAAAATAAAAGAGACAAGGAAAAGTAAAACTTATTCCAAATGTCTTCTTGAACGCCAGCACATGTCTAAGTGGAATCGTCTGTCAATCCTTCAAGTAATGCCCAACATCACCAAGAACCCCCAAACTTAGTCTCTAGTCATGAAATAACAATAGACATTAAATCAAGTAAGTAGAATATGAAGAATAATAACTCATTGGGGTTATATAAAAATATTAGAGAAATAAGGGCCAACAAGAATACACGAATACTAACGAAATAACAAAACAAAGAAAAAATTATTAACGAAAAATCAAATAAAAACAACTAACTAGAAAGCAAGTAAAAATGATGGGTTGCCTCCCATCAAGCGCTCTGTTTTACGTCTTGAGCACGACGTGGCAAAAACATTTAACGTGGCTTCTTTCTAGGGAGATTGCCAAATGCCCCCTTCTTGCAATCTATCCGCCTCTTATTCCATAAGGGAGGCTTTGGTTCGTGCCCGGTTGCCAAAAATAATGAGTAAGAATAATTATGCGGACAATCAAAAAATGATGGAAGAATATAATAATTGTAAGGCACGAAAAAATAAGCAGAGTTCGAATGGGTAAATAATAAAGACTTATCATGAACAACCTTGTTAGAACTCAAAGAATCAGCCTCAACAAAATCACAAGTAATGGGGTCAATCTCTCCCTTTATGGATTTAGGAAAATTTATGCGTGGCACCGTTAATAAAATTTTTGGCACAAAAGTGTTCACCTTATTAGTCGAAGTTTGATGACAAGTTAATGAAATTTCTTTGGAAACATCATCAATGGTAACTTCTTCTACAGGCTCATCACACTTTATGTAATTATCAGGTGCGGGGATCGACCCTAAAACTCAACATGTCTTTCTTCTCAACCTCCCCCTCTACTTCACTACTAAATAGATGAACTGAAAAATAACCATAGTGATTCTCAAGACCACAATGTGCACATTCTCGCTCAAGAGGGGTACTATCAGGATTTTCGAGAACGTCTACACAATGTTCAAGCATGGTCTTTTGTTTTGGGGGAGGGGGCTGACTGACCCTATTTGGCAAATTATTAAGAACATCGAAATTTATGAAATGCCAAGGGTCACGATAATCAAAGGAAAACATAATGAAAAAATAAAAATATAGAGACTAAAAAAAAACTTCAAATTAAAATTAGAGTCGCTTGATATTGATATTAGTGAAAAAAATCGAGTCCCGACAAGCGCCAAAATTGTGAGGAAATCCCTCACACTATGCATAAGTGCACGGTGTCAACAAGTAATAAAGTGATAAGTAAGATATCGTTCCCTCGAGGACTGATTTCACTAAGTACCAAAATATAGTCGACTCACAATTTTATTTGAAGAACAATTATATAGAATTTATAACTAAACTAATTGCAGAAAATTTAATGGAAAATAATAATAGTAATAATAAAGATAATAATAATAAGGGTGTAGGATTATGATTTTCACCTCAAACAATCAGGAATGATATTTATTTAATTCCAAATCACTTTTATTCAATTGATTGTAAGCCACGAATTCCTAAATTATTCTAAAGCCTTTCCCAAGGTCGATAGAAAATACTACGAATTATTAACTTGATATATCCCTATTCGAATTAGATAATTAATAGTTAAAACAGTTCAAGAATCCCCACAATAAATAGGCTTCACAATTCCCATGAGTATATCCTATCTCACGAAAATTATGATTTTTCTCACAAGAATTATGCCTAAATTTCATCTCCCGAATCCATAAAGACATTCAAAAGCAGTTCAACCGTTGGCGGACAATTAAAAAGCATTATGAACAATGAGAAAAATCCAACTCAATACGAATAACGAGTAAATTGAAATAAAAATAAATAAATCAAACCGTCATGTAATCGGTTACAATCACAACCCTACTCGAATAGATCTAGAAACTAAGATGCGGAAAAATTAAGAAAAACCATAGGGATCCGTGATCTTGTCGTCGCCCACAAATCTCCTCCTCTTGTGTTCTTACGTCGCGACGTCTATCGATCGATCTCTCCTGGATGGATCTCTTTCTGACCTTCAATGCTTATTTATAGCCGTCCACAGCCTCCAAAACGCGTCCGGGAATTGGGTTGGGAATAGGCTCCAAAAACGGCCCAGGAACGCGGAATATTCCGCAAAACTGCCCGATGGGCCGTGGCTCACTTAATCTGTGCCGCGGCCCCTACTGCTCAGCGAGATGCCTGGGCGCTGCATTTTCCTCCTGGGCCGCGGCTCACTTAAGCTGTGCCGCGGCTCAAAGTACATTCCACTTGGGGCTCGCTGGTTGTCTTCGTGTGCCGCGGCTCACTTGTCTTGTGCCGCGGCCCCAGGCCAAAAATTGCCGTTTTTGCCCATTTTTCGTCGTTCGAGCTTCCGGACTCCAATTTCCTGCAAAACATATAAGAATAGTGCATTAAAAGCTCATTTATGCTGATTTAGGCTCAAGATGGATATAAAATAATGATAAATAAGCGCATAAAAATACGCCTAACAAATACCCCCAAACTTGAGCCTTTGCTTGTCCTCAAGCAAAAATCAATTGAAATAAAAATAATCGTGAATGATCGCGCAAAGCCATAGTGTTAAACTTAATCAATACTACCCTGAAAATCTCAAAGAATAGTATAGGTATCGTAATAGTGAGTCACATCCAGGACCACGATTCCACTAAGTTACCAATTTGATCTAATCAATCGTTCATGAAGAAAATCAAGCTCAAAGATTAACAAGCATGAATTTAACCAACCACCAATATGAAGGGTTAAAATAAACGAGCCAACTCGCCCAGTCCCACAGTCTAGTGGCAAAAATTTAAGAGTTTCATTGTCAAAATTAATCCTCGGATAGTATTCCCTTATGTATGATCAATAATATGATTCGAGTTAACCACTAGGTTTCGGCTCTCGGGATATTTTCATCGGGATGATCCTAGGGTGGATTTCCATTCTCATATATTGGGGAACCGTTTGACATAAAAGACACTCATGGGGCACATGGATGCTTCTAGTTACTAAGTCCCCCTCTACAGCGGAGAAAAAACTCGAATAGCAATTCCCGCATGTCAAGGTTGCTATTTTACGCGAGAGTAAACAACGGGTCACGTGAATACCCCCGGTTACTAGGCTTCCCATCATTGGTAATTCGATATTTCTAAATTATTAATCTATTCAGGGCCGTCGTTTTACGCGAGAGTAAACAACGGGTCACGTGAATACCGCCGGTTACTAAACTTCCCATCATAGAATATGCATAATATCTCGACTTTTTGAGAAAAACTGTCCGACTCTGAACGCACTTTAAGTGCCCACACGACTTATGTTACTGGACGACTAGCTAACCGAAAAGTATAACCAAACGTATAGGCGGCGATTTGAAAACACGTATGTCTCCTTTCTTATCTGCTAAGATTTCTACAAAAACGATAAAATTTCGGACCTAAATCAATACTCAACAGAAACAGATATTGCTGACTGCAACTCGTCTAAAACTCAACTGTTTCTTCAAAGAGAAATCAGTATCGTAACATCAATCTTACACTCGGAAGCACGAAAAATTCACGAAAAATTCATGTTTCCAAAAACCATCAACAGCATGCAAGAAAAATAAAGCAATGATGAAATCGCAATTTATAACCAAGAAAATTTAAGAAAATTATCGCATGCTTCAACTTATTCCACTACACATAGAATCATCAACAATAAAACTCATGTGAAAATAAAAGAGACAAGGAAAAGTAAAACTTATTCCAAATGTCTTCTTGAACGCCAGCACATGTCTAAGTGGAATCGTCTGTCAATCCTTCAAGTAATGCCCAACATCACCAAGAACCCCCAAACTTAGTCTCTAGTCATGAAATAACAATAGACATTAAATCAAGTAAGTAGAATATGAAGAATAATAACTCATTGGGGTTATATAAAAATATTAGAGAAATAAGGGCCAACAAGAATACACGAATACTAACGAAATAACAAAACAAAGAAAAAATTATTAACGAAAAATCAAATAAAAACAACTAACTAGAAAGCAAGTAAAAATGATGGGTTGCCTCCCATCAAGCGCTCTGTTTTACGTCTTGAGCACGACGTGGCAAAAACATTTAACGTGGCTTCTTTCTAGGGAGATTGCCAAATGCCCCCTTCTTGCAATCTATCCGCCTCTTATTCCATAATGGAGGCTTTGGTTCGTGCCCGGTTGCCAAAAATAATGAGTAAGAATAATTATGCGGACAATGAAAAAATGATGGAAGAATATAATAATTGTAAGGCACGAAAAAATAAGCAGAGTTCGAATGGGTAAATAATAAAGACTTATCATGAACAACCTCGTTAGAACTCAAAGAATCAGCCTCAACAAAATCACAAGTAATGGGGTCAATCTCTCCCTTTATGGATTTAGGAAAATTTATGCGTGGCACCGTTAATAAAATTTTTGGCACAAAAGTGTTCACCTTATTAGTCGATGTTGATGACAAGTTAATGAAATTTCTTTGGAAACATCATCAATGGTAACTTCTTATACAGGCTCATCACACTTTATGTAATTATCAGGTGCTGGGGGATCGACCCTAAAACTCAACATGTCTTTCTTCTCAACCTCCCCCTCTACTTCACTACTAAATAGATGAACTGAAAAATAACCATAGTGATTCTCAAGACCACAATGTGCACATTCTCGCTCAAGAGGGGTACTATCAGGATTTTCGAGAACGTCTACACAATGTTCAAGCATAGTCTTTTGTTTTGGGGGAGGGGGCTGACTGACCCTATTTGGCAAATTATTAAGAACATCGAAATTTATGAAATGCCAAGGGTCACAATAATCAAAGGAAAACATAATGAAAAAATAAAAATATAGAGACTAAAAAAAACTTCAAATTAAAATTAGAGTCGCTTGGTATTGATATTAGCGAAAAAAAATCAGTCCCCGGCAACGGCGCCAAAATTGTGAGGAAATCCCTCACACTATGCCGCAAGTGCACGGTGTCAACAAGTAATAAAGTGATAAGTAAGATATCGTTCCCTCGAGGACTGATTTCACTAAGTACCAAAATATAGTCGACTCACAATTTTATTTGAAGAACAATTATATAGAATTTATAACTAAACTAATTGCAGAAAATTAAATGGAAAATAATAATAGTAATAATAAAGATAATAATAATAAGGGTGTAGGATTATGATTTTCACCTCAAACAATCAGGATTGATATTTATTTAATTCCAAATCACTTTTATTCAATTGATTGTAAGCCACGAAATCCTAAATTATTCTAAAGCCTTTCCCAAGGTCGATAGAAAATACTACGAATTATTAACTCGATATATCCCTATTCGAATTAGATAATTAATAGTTAAAACAGTTCAAGAATCCCCACAATAAATAGGCTTCACAATTCCCATGAGTATATCCCTATCTCACGAAAATTATGATTTTTCTCACAAGAACTATGCCTAAATTTCATCTCCCGAATCCATAAAGACATTCAAAACAGTTCAACTGTTGGCCAGACAATTAAAAAGCATTAAGAACAATGAGAAAAATCCAACTCAATATGAATAACGAGTAAATTGAAATAAAAATTAATAAATCAAACCGTCATGTAATCGGCTACAATCACAACCCTACTCGAATAGATCTAGAAACTAAGATGCGGAAAAATTAAGAAAAACCGTAGGGATCCGTGATCTTGTCCGGGAATTGGGTTGGGAATAGGCTCCAAAAATGGCCCAAGAACGCAGAATATTCAGCAAAACCGCCCGGTGGGCCGCGGCTCACTTAATGCGTACGCGGCCCCTCTTCCGCCGAGATGCACAGGCGCTGCATTTTCCTCCTGGGCCGCGGCTCACTTAAGCTGTGCCGCGGCTCACAGTACAGTCCACTCGGGGCTCGCTGGTTGTCTTCGTGTGCCGCGGCTCACTTGTCTTGTGCCACGGCTCCAGGCCAAAAATTGCCGTTTTCGCCTTTTTTTCGTCGTTCGAGCTTCCGGACTCCAATTTCCTGCAAAACATATAAGAATAGTGCATTAAAAGCTTATTTATGTTGATTTAGGCTCAATATGGATATAAAATAATGATAAATAAGCGCATAAAAATACGCCTAACAGGTAGTATTGATTAAGTTGAGCACTATGGACTTGCACGATTATTCACGATATTTTTTTTAAAATTGATTCTTTTTGCTTGAGGACAAGCAAAGGCTCAAGTTTGGGGGTATTTGCTAGGCGTATTTTTATACGCTTATTTATCATTATTTTGTATTCTTTTCATAATTAAATATGCATAAATGAGCTTTTAATGCCCTATTCTTTTATATTTTGCAGGAAATTGGAGTCCGGAAGCTAAAACGATGAAAATGGGCGAACACGGCAAATTTTGGCCTGGGGCCGCGGCACAAGAAGGCGACCAAAAAGGGGCCGAACCAACTGTACCCTGAGCCGCAACACAAGTATGCTGAGCCGCGGCCCAGAAGAAAAGAATAGCGCCCAGGCATCCCGCTGAGCACCCTGAGCCGCGGCACAGATTAAGTGAGCCGCGGCCCACGGGGCGGTTTTGGTGTGTTCTGCGCGGTTTTGGGCCGTTTTGGAGCCTATTTTCGACCTAATCACACGGACGCGTTTTGGAGGCTGAGGAAGTTATAAATAAACATTGAAGGTCAGATTATGAGGGAGGATCGGAGGATCGCGGAAGAGAGGAATCGATCATTATCAAGAGAAGAAGCAGAAGACAACCAGGAGCAGAGAGCGGAAGCCAAAAGAACGGAGGAATCCGAGTTCTTCGTCTACGTTTGATTTCAATGCTTTCATTCATTATTTCTGTATTTTTTATTCTTCAGCATGTCAGGCTAAAACCCTGTTCTAGGATTTTGATGAAACCAAAGTTTTGACGAATTTGCTTTTGATTATCTATATAATTCCCTTTTCTGTTGAGTTTTCCCAATTGTTTTTAATGCTTTCAATTGTGTGGCCTATAATTGGATTGTTTTAATTACGCAACTCGAATCGGGAGAGGAGAGTTGGTGAGGAACTATTGATGAGAACCGTTTTATCTTGTGAGATAGGAATATACTCATAGGAACTACGTGGCCTTTTGAAGATTTTGTGCTTTTTGCCTATTGTCGAATTAATTCACCTAGGGATAGAGTGTATTATTCGCCTTAGAAAAATCTACTGACCTCGGGAGAGGCGGTAGAGTATTTTAACAATCTTCGCCTTTAATAAATTGGGGAAATCATAAACTTTAGATAATCGAGAGTAAATTCGGATAAACCGAGGTGGATTTACAATCCTATACTTATTCATCATTTGATTTTCTTTCTTCGAGCGATCGTTTTTATTGTTTGTTCTTTTATTGGTTTTCTTTAGTTATTAATTTGCATCCCAAATTTCGACAGTTCAAATAAAATTAGAATACATATAAATCGGTACTTAGTGATTCAGTCCTCGTGGGAACGATATCTTACTCATCACTTTATTACTTGTCTACGATAACGTGCACTTGCGTTAAACGAAATATCGCAACAACGACGAATACAATGAATGAATATGAATGATGAACGATTAATAATGAGTGAAAATTACTGAGTGGCAATTACTGAATGATAATTACTTAATTACAAACAGGTATTACATACTCTCCCCCCCCTTAAAAAGAGTTTCGTCCCCGAAACTAAGGGTCAAACAACTCGGGATAAATCTCCCGCATATTATCCTCAGTTTCCCAAGTAGCCTCTTCGACTCCGTGTCTAGACCACTAAATTTTAACCAAAGGAATCATCTTGTTCCTCAACTGTTTGATTCACCGCTCTAAGACTTGTATAGGACTCTCCTCATACGAATGATCGTCCGCAATCTCGATTTCGTCGAACTGAAGTATGTGATTTGGGGCAGCAACATACTTCCGTAACTGAGATACGTGAAAGACATTATGAATTCGGCTCAACGCTGGAGGTAAAGCCAATCGATAAGCCAGATTGCCTACTCGATCCAAAATCTCAAACGGTCCAATGAATATCGAACTCAACTTTCCTCGCTTCCCGAAATGGAAGATACCTCGACTCGGGGATACCTTGACCAAAACATGGTCACCTATCTCGAAATCTAATGGTCGACGATGATTATCTGCATAAGATTTCTATCGGCTCTAAGCGGTCAACAAACGACCCTTGATCAAAGCTACCTTCTCGCGGACGGCTATAAGCATATCGGGCTCGATGCCAATTGATTCTGAAATGTAATACCAACACAAAGGAGATCGACAACGACGACCATACAAGGCCTCGTAAGGTGCCATCTTAATCAAAG
This sequence comes from Orobanche coerulescens, assembly GCA_033398695.1. NCBI lineage: Eukaryota > Viridiplantae > Streptophyta > Magnoliopsida > Lamiales > Orobanchaceae > Orobanche > Orobanche coerulescens. The sequence continues at coordinate 76,944,212 of CM065818.1, read as the reverse complement.
CATGCCAACTGTTATTGTACGTGAACTCAATCAACGGTAGTTGGGCTTCCCAATAATCTTTCCAATCGAGGACGCATGCCCTCAACATGTCCTCCAATGTTTGAATAGTTCGCTCTGATTGTCCATCGAACTGAGGATGAAAAGCTGTGGTGAAATTAAGCTGAGTTCCCATTGCACGATGAACTGATTTCCAAAAATGTGGCACGAATTGCCCGTCACGATCAGAAATGATACTCTTAGGAGTACCGTGCAATCTCACTATCTCCTTGATGAATAATTGGGCAAGTCTCTCAGGACCCCATGTATCCTTAATTTCAAGGAAATGAGCCGACTTAGTTAAATGATCCATAATAACCCAAATTGTATTCATTCCACGACGACTCGTCGGCAAACTCGTGATGAAGTCCATAAAAATATCTTCCCACTTCCACTCTGGGATAGGGAGCGGTTTCAGCATACCTGCCGGTCGCTGATGTTTTGTCTTGACTTGCTGACAGGTTAAACATCTTGAAACAAATTCTGCGACTTCTCATTTCATATTACTCCACCAGTAATTCTGTTTCAAGTCCTTGTACATCTTGCTAGACCCCAGATGAATGGAATAAGGGGTAGCGTGAGCTTCTCTCAAAATCGAGTTTTTCAACTCGTCATTCACCGGTGTGCATAACTGATTCTTAAATTGCAAAAGTCCATCCTCGTGGACCACAAATCTAGGGGCTTTTCCCCGAGTCACATCATCCCGAATGTGCAACAAAGATGGGTCCGAACCCTGATTCACACTGATCGCCTCCTCAAGTGGCAATGAAATCTCTAGCGTACAAAGTTGCCCTTGTACTCGTTGTAACCAAACCTCGATCTCGGGTCTCAGAAATTCTTGTTGAAGTTCCTTCTGAACTGTTAAATGAGCAAGCATTTGCTCCTGAATGGATTTACGACTCAAGGCATCGGCAACTACGTTCGCCTTACCCGGGTGGTATTGAATCTCAATATCATAATCTTTGATTAGTTCCAACCACGGCCTCTGTCGCATATTTAACTCCTTCTGAGTAAATATATACTTCAAACACTTATGATCGGTGAAAATCTGACAGGTGACGTCATAAAGATAATGACGCCAAATCTTCAACGCGAAAACCATAGCCGCTAACTCCAGGTCATGGGTCGGATAGTTGACCTCGTAAGGTCTCAGTTGCCGTGAAGCATAGGCAATAACCTTCCCATTCTGCATTAGTAAACATCCGAGACCGTGTCCGAACGCGTCACTATAAACCACAAATCCTTACGTCCCTTGCAGCAAGGAAAGGACAGGCGCTGAAATCAAACGACTCTTGAGTTCCTCAAAACTCCATTAACACGCGTCGGACCACGTGTATTTCTTATCCTTCCGCAAAAGGTTCGTCATGGGTTGAGCGATTTTAGAAAATCCTTCTACAAACCGGCGATAATAACCAGCTAATCCGAGAATATTTCGGATTTCCTTAACATTCTTCAGAGGTTGCCAATCTCGGATAGCCTCTATCTTCTGAGGGTCAACACGTACTCCGTCTGATGAGATCACATGTCCGAGAAATGTCACCTCGGACATCCAGAACTCACATTTGGAAAACTTTCCATAGAGTTGCTCTCGTCTCAACACGTTGAGAACCTGATGAAGATGAACTTCGTGCTCCTCTCGGTCACGAGAATAAATCAAAATGTCGTCCATGAAGACAACCACGAATTGATTCAAATAGTTTATGAAAACTCAATTCATTAACTCCATGAATACCGCATGTGCATTAGTTAACCCAAACGGCATTACCACAAACTCATAATGACCATAGCATGTTCGAAACGCCCTTCTAGCAATATCCGACTCTCAAATTTATAACTGATGATACCCAGATCTTAAATAGATCTTGGAAAATACTGAAGCTCCCTGAAATTGATCCAAAAGATCATCGATGCGGGGTAGGGGATATTTATTCTTGATCGTCACCCTGTTCAACTATCGATAATCAATACACAAGTGAAATGAATCGTCCTTCTTCTTGACAAATAACACAGGTCCTCCCAACGGGGATGCACTCGGTCGGATATAACCTTTCTCGGTTAAATCCTCCAATTGATTCTTCAATTCTTGTATTTCGGTCGGGGCCATCCGATACGGTGCCTTCGATATTGGGGATGTACCAGGCTCCAACTCTATTGTGAATTCCATATCTCTCTGTGGAGGTAAACCAGGTAACTCGTCTGGAAATACATCGGCATATTCTCTCACTACCGGAATATCCTCCAACATTATTGGTGATTTATCAGTCTTGGTCATAAAGCACCAATAACCAACACACCCCTGACTTAGTAATTTCACTGCTTTCATCATATTAATGACTCTACCGGAACAGCTGGGATTACCTCCCTGGAATACATATTCGACTCCATCGTCTGAAATAATAGTGATCATACGCTTACGGACACTAATGATGGAATCGTGATGATCCATCCAATCAATACCCAAGATAACATCGTCTCTCGGTAAATGTACTACGATCAGGTTTTCCAACCAAACATGGCCATTAAGCTGAATCGGACAATTATCAATCTCACGATCCCCGATAATTCTTCTACCGTCAGGTAGATCAATGATATAAGGTTCACAACTAGTAGTACTATCCAGATGAAATCTACTCAAGCATGACTCGGGAGTGAATGAATGCGATGCACCATTATCCAAAAGGGTACACACAGATTGAGATAGAATTTAGAGTGAAACTGAGATCTTTGGGGCCTACAGATCATCGGCCTTCTTCATCTCATAAATTCGGGGCTTGCCGGCCCCAGAACCGGACTCTCCCATCTGATAACTTTTGGCTCCGCCTTTGTTTGCTCCTGTCATCTTGAACGACGCAGACTGAGTGGCCTGATTCTAAATCGCTGGCTGTCTCGGGGCCTGAGATACCACATGAGTAGGTTTAGAGTCTCTTCAGCAAAAACAGGCCTTATGCCCAGCAATTCCACAGTTATGGCACGTGATAGTCTGCCACGGACACTTGGTGCTGAAATGACCCTGTTGTTCACAGTTGAAACAGGTGATGGCCGAACTAGCCGCTCGGGAATGAGATTCCGCGTACCTAGGCGCCATAGGAGGTCGCTCAGCAAAAGTAGACCCCGCATGAGTCTTCTTGAAGGTTTCCTGACTGCCTTCATACTAATTACGATTCTTTGACTTCTTGCTAGCAGATGAAGGTTGCTGCTTAGCAATCTCCTTAGCAGTAAGCTCATAAGTAAGATCTTTCTCGACGAATTCGGCCAGAGTGGTGCAATTGTGATTAAGCTGTTAGGAATATGCCCTCGTATGCCACTCAAGGGATAAGAGAGTAGGGGCATTGTACTTGTAATTATGGAATAAATAATAAAAAGGAAATTCGATTCATTCACTGTTTATTGTATTTCAATTGCATTCTTGACTTGGTAAATATTGAAGTTAAATCCATGTAAATAAATTGAACATTCCATTCTCGTTATGGGATAAGAGAAAATGCACTGGAAGTGTTTAAAGTTTATTTACGTAAATCGTTCGCAAGTCAATAAACTTAAATGGGCATTAAGTTTTAATAAGACTTGTATAACTGATGCTAGGACGTGTGCACGTCTTGATAGCATAGTTATAAGTAAATTGGTGGGACCAGTATACACGAACATGACTCATACTCGATTCAATCACATGGTATTCACTCTCGGAGAGTCGATGACGAATCGAAAGGTTGTGATAGTATATGTGGACCTTTGACTTGAGGGTTCAGTAGAAGATGTGCCTGTGACATTTAGTTTGTCATTAGAGTAGTTAGACTCATTTGCTTAATTGCTGAGTCGACCTCGAAGTGCGGACTATACGGGCAGGTAGCAGGCTTTACTGTACGCCAAGAAAGGATTCTATCTCCTGTTAGTGAGCAGGCGTATGTCCTATACGGTTAATGGCAAATAAGATCATGAGTCTTTGGCCAAAGCTGTAACACCCCAAACTAGGCGGATATTACAGTGCCGTGGACCCCCGACTGGGACCCACCCGGCGAATGAAAATTAATGAATTAAATAATATAATTGTAGTACCGAACCACATTATATCATCAAATACTCCGATGAGGAGTTTCATTATAACACACCCAAGATAATACCGAATACGTGTATATTTTATGTGAAGATAAAATACACAACACTGAATGAAACGGAGTATCCAAATGGAAATCTGCAGCGGAAAATAAATGACAACAACATGAATGACTGAAAGGATTGGGGCCCCCTACTAGTATCACTAGGACTCCTCGCCATCAACGTTATATTCCCGTGCTTTTGCCTTGCCATGACCTGAAAACAAAATCCCCCAACGGGGTCAATTACACAGAATAACAATCCTCAAGAGTTGAATAAACATAATCATATATGCTGTATAAACCACAAGTTCGATCAAAAATGAATCGGTTAGATTATAACCCAATCCTGTTGAAAACATACGCAATCAAACATGTTTTATGAATCAACTAACGGTACGGCTCAAAGGGTGGCGCCACACTACGCCCGGGATGGAAATGTGTCCGTGCACAAGCCACCATCGAGTATCGATCGAATACACGTGTGGTCTTGTACCTAATCAGTCTCACGAAGGAATCGACTCGTGTGCATAGTCCAATGTGAGGCCAACAACCAACACACGACTTAAATGTGCCCGACATGAAAATCCTACACATACCAACCGGCACGCCAGTATGACCCGGAATGCCACGAGATAACAAAGTGACATCGAAATCAATAATGACTCACCGAGATGAAATGATAGTGAAATGAATGATAGCTCAATGAAATGATTGGAACCGTCGTTCCTCGTGACTCAAGTGATTAATTGAAAATTACAAGTCTCAATATGGTTAATACATTATGAATGAACTATAATTATGAATGAACAACAAAGAAAGGAATGAATATCCTTTTAACCGAGTAAGAATTAACTTACCTTAACACCGGTGATGATACGATCTCTCTCGAACAACGTCCTAAGGAAACTACCGGTCGCTCGAACAACCTTGAATAACACAATTATCAATAACTCGCTTACTATACGAACCAAATGTGATCATAACCAACTCAAGATGTCGATACAATAAATCCAAAATCATTGAGGCATTTCGACAAACACCTTGAAAACAAACTCCCTTCTTAAACAACTAAATCCATTTGTATCGAAAAACAACTTCTATTGAATGATCCAAACCACCAAAACACCATCAATACAATCGATAATCCAAACGAAATACTCAAATCGAGTTTACGATATCATTAAATTGCAAAACCCAATTCCAAGTCAATCTTCAAAGTGTTCTTGAGAAAACCTTCCAACAATCCGATGATAACTCATAAAAACTCATAATCATACATATATCCATCACAATTCATGATTATACCATCCAAAACATCATGCTCCAACTCAAAATCGAATTCAAGGGTTGAAGAAAGTTACCTTAGATTAGGATGAAAAATCCACAAATATGTTATTGATCCACACTACAACTTGAAGAAGATGAAATCTCTGAGTTTTGATGGTGTTGAAACACCTCACAATCGCCCAAAAATCGCCCCAAGGAAGAGAGGAAGAAGTGAAATGAAGAAATAAACTTGTTCCCCTAAAAAAACGCAGATATAGAAGAATCTGCACTGTGTGCCGCGGCACAAGGCCAAAAACGCCCAGCAAAACAGTTTTGTGCCGCGGCCCGGCTGTAAGGGCGCGGCCCTTGATCTGACCACTCCAGCATCAAAAGGCACACGGTGCACTCTTAGCTATTTCGACCATAACTCCTTCGTTTGGACTCTGATTGACTCAACGTTTGATCCATTGGAAATCTAACTTGATGCTCTAAAATATTGAAAAGATTCAGAATTTTTGGAGTTATCAAGAATTAATGGTGATTTTACAAAGTCGAACTCATACGTGGAAAAGTCGCTTAAGAATACGGAACTCAACAGAACGACACCGAGATGAACTCGGATGACAAAAAGTGTAGAATTAATCATTCTCGGAATGACGAAACGGTCACAATAGAGTCACTAAGATGGACTTCCGCCAAAAATAGAAATTACTGGAAATCAAAATTGCGGATATTACATACTACCCTCCTTAAAAGAAGTTTCGTCCCGAAACTTAAAACAAGTAGGGAGAAGCAATATCCCGCCAGGAAAACTCAACGAGATACACAAGAACCGCAAAATGTACCCAACAATAGCATGATTCGAACAAGAAGGAAATTTGAAATAGCATGAACTCCAATATTAACATTGATTAATGAAGTAATTATAACGATCAAGATAATATTCTCGTCTCGATTCTCAAGCAAGGTTAAAAAAATGAACAATATTGATACACGACTCAACATTAGTCCGAACGGTGAACACGAATGAAAGAACATGATTGATTAATGATTATTAATGAGTGAAAATCCACCGAGTGACAATTACTGAATGAAAATGAATGAATTGACAACCGGGTATTACATACTCCCCCCCTTAAAACAAATCGGGATAACTCTACCGCATACTATCCTCGATTTCCCAAGTAGCCTCTTCGACTCCGTGTCTCAACACTAACTTTTAACAAAAAGAATCGTCTTGTTCCTCAACTATTTGATTCGCCGCTCTAAGACTCATACGGAACGCTCCTCATACGAGTGATCATCTGCGATCTCGATTTCGTCGAACTGAAGTATGCGACTCGGGTCGGCAACATACTTCCGTAGCTGAGAGACGTGAAACACATTATGAATTCAGCTCAATGCCGGAGGTAAGGCCCATCGATAAGTTAGCTCGCCTACTCGATCCAAAATCTCAAACGGTCCAATGAATCTCGGACTAAACTTTCCCTGCTTCCCGAAATGGAAGATACCTCGACTCGGGGATACCTTGACCAACACGTGGTCACCTGTCTCAAACTCTAATGGTCGGCGACGATTATCTGTATCAGATTTCTGTCGACTCTGAGCGGTCAACAAACGACTCCTGATCAAAGCTACCTTCTCACAGGCGGCTATAAGCATATCGGGCTCGGTGCCGATTGATTCTGATAATTCGTCCCAACACAAAGGAGGTCGACAATGACGACCGTACAAGGCCTCGTAAGGTGCCATCTTAATCGAAGCATACCAACTATTATTATATGTGAACTCGATCAATGGTAGTTGGGCTTCCCAATCGTCTTTCCAATCGAGGACGCATGCCCTCAACATGTCCCCCAATGTCTGAATAGTCCTCTCTGATTGTCCGTCGGACTGAGGATGAAAAGATGTGCCGAAATTCAGCTGAGTTACCATGGCACGATGAACTGATTTCCAAAAATGAGACATGAATCGCCCGTCATGATCAGAAACGATACTCTTAGGAGTACCGTGCAATCTCACTATTTCTTTGATGAACAACTGGGCAAGTCTCTCAGGACCCCACATATCCTTAATCTCGAGAAAATGAGCTTACTTAGTTAGACAATCCACGATTATCCAGATTGTATTCATGTCATGACGACTCATCGGCAAACTCGTGATGAAGTCCATAGAAATATCTTCCCACTTCCACCCTGGAATAGGGAGCGGTTTCAGCATACCCGCTGGTCGCTGATGTTCAATCTTGACTTGCTGACAGGTTAAGCATCTCAAAACAAATTCTGCGACTTCTCGCTTCATATTACTCCACTAGTAATTTTGTTTCAAGTCTTGGTACATCTTGCTAGACCTCGGTTGAATGGAGTAAGGGGTAGCATGAGCTTCTCTCAAAATCGAGTTTTTCAACTCATCATTCGCTGGTACGCATAACCGATTCTTGAGTCGCAATAGTCCATACTCGTGGACCACAAATTCAGGGGCTTCACCTGAGCCACATCCTCTCGAACGCGTAACAGAAATGGGTCCAAACCCTAATTCTCCCTAATCGCCTCCTCAAGTGGCGATGAAATCTCCAACGTACAAAGTTGCCCTTGTACTCGCTGTAACCAGACCTCGATCTCGGGTCTCAGAGATTCCTGCTGAAGTTCCTTCTGAATTGTTAATCTAGCAGCATCTGGTCCTGAACGAACTTACGACTCGAGCCGTCGGCGACATCGTTCACCTTGCCCGGGTGGTAAAGTATCTCGATATCATAATCTTTGCTTAGTTCTAACCACCGCCTCTGTCGCATATTTAACTCATTCTGAGTAAATATATACTTCAAACTCTTATGATCGGTGAGTATGTGACAGGTGACGCCATAAAGATAATGACGCCAAATCTTCAATGCGAAAACCACGGCTGTTAGCTCCAGGTCGTGGGTCGGATAATTAACCTAGTAAGTTCTCAATTGCCGTGAGGCATAGGCAATAGCCTTCCCATTCTGCAATAATACACATCCCAGACCGTGTCCGGACGCGTCACTATAAATCACAAATCCTTTCGTCCCTTGTGACAAGGAAAGGACGGGTGCTGAAATTAACCGGCTCTAGAGTTCCTCAAAACTCCGCTGACATGCGTCGGACCATGTGTATTTCTTATCTTTTCGCAAAAGGTTTGTCATTGGTTGAGTGATTTTAAAAAATCCTTCCACAAATCGCCGATAATGACCGGCTAATCCGAGAAAGCTTCGGATTTCCTTAGCATTCTTCGGAGGTAACCAATCTCGGATAGCCTCTGTCTTTTGAGGGTCAACACGAACTCCGTCTGATGAAATTACATGCCCGAGAAACGTCACGATGGATATCCAGAACTCACATTTGGAAGACTTCCCAAAAAGTTTCTCTCGTCTCAACACGTCGAGCACCTGATGAAGGTGAAACTCGTGCTCCTCCCGATCACGAGAATAAATTAAAATGTCATCAATAAAGACAACCACAAACTGATCCAAATAGTCGATGAAAACCCGATTCATTAACTCCATGAATACCGCAAATGTATTATTTAACACCAACGACATTATCACGAACTCATAATGACCATAGTGTGTTCGAAATGTCGTCCTCGCAATATCCGACTCTCGAATTCGCAACTGATGATATCCAGATCTTAAGTCGATCTTGGAAAATACTGAAGCTCCCTGAAATTGATCCAAAAGATCATCGATACAGGGTAGGGGATACTTATTCTTGATCATCAGCCGGTTCAATTCCCGGTAATCAATACACAAGCGGAACGAACCATCCTTTTTCTTGACAACAACACTGGTGCTCCCCACGGGGATGCACTCGATCGGATATAACCCTTCTCGGTCAAATCCTCTAATTGATTCTTCAATTTCCTGCATTTCGGTCGGGGCCATCCGGTACGGTGCCTTCGATATTGGGGACGTACCAAGCTCCAACTCTATCGTGAATTCCACATCCATCGGTGGAGGTAAACCAGGTAGCTCGTCTGGGAGTACATTGTCAAACGATAACAATGATACCACGAATGGTTGAACACCTCGATTGCCTGGGAATGGTCAATCGATGACAATGATATAAGGAATGATGTAACATCTCGATTGCCTTATAATGGTCAATCGATGACAATGATATATAAGAATGATTGAACAACCCTGGTTGAGTAATTTTACTGCTTTCATCATTTTAATGATTCTTACAGAACAACGGGGATCACCTCCCTGAAATACACACTTGACTCCAACGACGGAAATGATAGTGACCATACGCTTACGAACATTGAGAATGGTATCATGACGATCCATCCCACTAATACCAAATATTACATCGTCCTTAGGTAAATCTACCACGATTAGGTCCACCAACCACTCGCGGTCATTAAGCTTAATTCGGTCAGTTCTTAGCCTCATGATTTTCGAAAATTCTTCTACCGCCAGGTAGACCAATGATATAAGGCCCACAATTTGTTGGGATTCGGTGCCTAAAACGAAGGCCCAGCGGAAGCGGTAAAACGAAAATTAATTCGATCCGAATCCCTACGAGGATCGATCGAGCTACGTATATACGAATATCAAAAACGAATTCACAAGAGATATAGAAACTCACCCTTGTAGTCCGTTGATTAGATGGATAACCTTCTCTTGAGCTATTCCCCAAGCTCTTGAACGATCCAACGCCGAAAGCACCGCGTCTCTACTTGCCACGCCAGGAGAAACGACCAAGAGCAGCGATCACCTTGCTATCCTCCGAGGATACGGCTAGAGCTAAGTGATGAAGCTATTTATTACTACACTCTAAGTGTATAATATATCTCTCAATAATTTATCTCAATTTTTCTCCAAGAAAAATAAAGAAGAAGTTGATGAACAAAGATGAAGAATACTTGGAGAAGTCTTTTCTCTCTCTCTCTCTCTCTCTCTCTCTCTCTCTACACTCTCACGTTGGAAATAATGTGGAATCAAGTGAGTGAAAGTGATTGTCATCATCTACATATATTCAACTCCCCACCACTTACCAACAACTCTTACATGTGGGAATCTAACCCCACCATATATCATAATCCATTAAAGAATGGAACAAGAGTCCACAAGGAAGGTGGGTGGAATGTGGGGGGCGGCCCATGCTAGAAATCGGACGAGTTCGGTTCGTTTCGGACTTCCGAGGGTCTAAACAGATAAACTCCGATTCCGTATCGATGTATTTGTATCGATTAATTAATTCAATTAATTAAACATATCAAATACAAAATAATATAATTAATTTCTCCAAGAAATAATTATATACATGAATTAAATTAATCACCCAGTAATTTATTTAATTCATTAGGCCGTAAATCAATTTATCCAATAAATCGATTTAAACATCCAATGTCCCAAATTAGATATCCAATATCTAATATTCATAATGAGAGAATTAGCTTAATTCATTCCGTCGTCAATCCTAATGCGCGACTCGGTAGGTACGTCTCAGTCAGCAATGGGAGGAACCAAAGAGTAGTAGCACCACCTAGCCAGCCTGGTGGCCTACACTGTACCCCGACTAAGAACGAATAATTGGGATCATTCAAGAACCATTCTGTCATGAATACCAGTATACGTATAAACCCTTCTTTCAAATATCCCGATCAAGTTATAGGGTCACGGTCAGTCAAACCCTATCTGTACTTGACGCTATGCATGCGTTAATGCAAATCGAGATCATCGAGCTCTCGTATATCTAATACATCTAGCTCCAATGCTTTGGCCAAAGACTTATGATCTCATCTGCCAATAACCGCATAGGACATATAACCCGTTCACTAACAGGAGAAAGAATTCTATCTTGGTATTCAGTAGGACCTGCTACTTGCCCGTCAAGATGCACGTCGAGGTTGACCCCCGCCTTCCGGTTTACAGGGTCGAACTACTCTAATAAAAAACTTGACGTCACAAGCACATCCCTACTAAATCCTCAAGTCGAAGGTTCACGAATACCTATCACAACCTTTCGATTCCGTCATTGACTGTCCCGGAGTGAAATCCGTGTGACGAATCGAGGGTGAGTCGGTTCGAGTATACTAATCCAATTAGCATACCTATAACGTGTACTCCCACTAACTATTAGTGTTCGACAGACACTCTCCATGTCAAAGAACACGTCATACAAGTCTTCACATAAACATAAAGCCCAGTCAAGTTTCTTCGACTTGCGAACGATTAAGTATTTGAGCTATAACCTTTCCAGTGCCGACCCCCTTATCCAATAAGGAGTGGAACGTTTTGCTCTCAAATACACGGACTAGTTTCTATATGTTTATTTACGAGTTAGGAATGCCAGTAACTACCAGTAAATAAAGAAACATTCATTTGCCTTATATAAATGGTTTACATAATTACAAGTACAATGCCCTCACTCAACAACCTCTGAGTGGCGTTCGAGGGCATACTCCTAACAATCTCCCACTTGCACTCAATGCCACATACTATGGTATCTAATACCCATGTTCTCCAGATGATGCTCCAAGCTAGTCTGAGAAAGTGGCTTGGTCAGTGGATCGGCGACGTTGTCGGCCGAGTCTACTCTGTGCAGCACAATGTATCCCTTGCGAACAAATTCTCTTACGAGATGATACTTCCTTTCAATATGTTTGGTGCTGTTGTGTAACGTCTGCTCCTTGGCGTGCTCTACAGCTCCGTCGTTGTCGCGATGCAGTAGACAGACTCAGCACATGGTATCATTTGAAGTTCTCCTAGAAACTTCTTAATCCGTAACCCATCCTTGGAAGCCTCCGAGGCCGCTTGATACTCGGCTGACAGTGGAATCAGCAGTCGCGCTTTGCTTGGCACTACGCCAAGATACTGCTCCTCCATTAAGAGTAAATATGTAGCCAGAAGTGGACATCGAGTCGTCCTTCAGTCCTTGGAAGTCCGAATCAGTGAATCCCACCACATCCAAATCTCCACCGCCATACATAAGAACCATATCTCTCGTTCTTCTCAAGTACTTGAGAACGTTCTTTACAGCAGTCCAATGTTCCCTACTTGGGTTTGCATGAAACCTCCTGACCACGCTTACAGCATGCGCGATGTCAGGTCTTGTACAAAACATAGCATACATAAGGCTACCCACGGCCGAAGCATATGGTATATTACTCATTTCCTTGCGTTGTTCCTCACTTTGAGGACACATCTTCAAGGTGAGTTTTATTCCATGTTGCATCGGTAGGAACCCTCTTTTAGAATCATCTATCTTAAATCGCTTTAAGATCTTATCTATATAGAGGTCTTGTGAAAGGCCTATTATTCTCTTCGCTCTATCCCGGTAGAGTCGAATACCAAGAATATAGGTTGCTTCTCCCAAGTCTTTCATGGAGAAATTACTCGAAAGCCAAGCTTTCACAGAACTGAGCATTCCCACATCATTTCCTATTAGTAGAATGTCATCTACATATAGTACTAAGAATGCGATCTTGCTCCCACTAACTTTCTTATATACACAAGGTTCCTCTTCATTTTGCACGAAGTCAAACTCTTTGACCGCCTCATCAAAACGAAGGTTCCAACTACGCGACGCTTGCTTCAGTCCATAAATGGAACGCTGAAGCTTGCACACTTTCTGAATATCGACTTCGGACACAAAGCCTTTAGGCTGCTCCATATAGATTTCCTCCTCGATGAATCCATTAAGGAAAGTCGTCTTTACGTCCATTTGCCATATCTCATAATCGTGGTAGGCAGCTATAGCAAGCATCATGCAAATAGACTTGATCATGGCTACGGGCGAGAAGGTATCGTGGTAATCAATCCCTTCCTTTTGGGTATAACCCTTTTCCACAAGCCTGGCCTTATAGGCGTCAACCTTGCCATCACCATCAGTCTTTCTCTTGTAGATCCACTTATTCCCAATGGGCACTATGCCCCTGGGGCGGTCTACTAGAGTCCAGACCTGATTTACATGCATCGAGTCTATCTCATCTTCCATAGCTTCACGCCATTTTGCGGAGTCTACATCCACCATCGCTTGGTCATAGGTCGTCGGGTCGGTCTCTTGGCTATCACTTGGAACCTCATGGAGACCCAACTCCTCCAAGTGCACAAGCCCATACCTCTCAGGTAAATGAGACACCCTACTAGACCTACGAGGTGGTTGTACTTGTGTTTCAGAAAGTTCGGTTCGATTTCTTGCAGTGTCTCTCGAGGTGTTTCATTGTATTCTTCTAAAGAAATACTTCTACCTGCTCCGCCTTCCTGAATGAACTCATCTTCCAGGAAGTGTGCTTGTAAAGCAACAACGATCCTTCGATCTTCGGGCATGTAGAATAGATATCCCATCGTCCCAGACGGGAATCCAATGAAACGTCCCTTCGCAGACCTAGCTTCCAACTTTTCCACCTTAGTCTTCTTGACATAAGCGGGACATCCCCAAATCCTAATATGATTAAGACTTGGTTTCCTTCCCTCCCACATCTCATGTGGAGTTTTAGGAACGGATTTGGAAGGACATCTGTTCAAGATATATGCGGCAGTCAGGAGTGCATACCCCCACAGGTAAATCGGCAAGTCAGTATAGCCCAGCATGGAATGGACCATGTTCAACAGGGTCCGGTTCCTTCTTTCTGACACACCATTTAACTGAGGAGTACCTGGAGGTGTTAGTTGTGAAACTATTCCATGTTCCTTAAGGAACTCGTCAAACTCCGTACTCATATACTCGCCACCTCGGTCCGACCGAAGTGCTTTGATATGATTACTAGTTTGTTTCTCGACTAGGGCCTTGAATTCCTGGAATTTCTCAAAGGCCTCGGATTTATGTTTCATTAAGTATACATAACCATACCTAGTATGATCATATGTAAACGTAATGAAATATTGATATCCGTCACGTGCTGCTTCCAAAGCACCACATTCGTCGGTATGGATTAATCCCAGTTTATCAGCGGCTCTTTCAAATGTCCCTGTGAAGGGGGACTTCGTCATTTTGCCTTTAAGGCAAGATTCACAAGTAGGAAAGGGATCTGATCCTAATGGACCCATAAGTCCATCTTTTTCCATCTTGTAAACCTTGGTCTGACCAACATGACCAAGTCTAAGATGCCATTTCAAAACTTGATTGGTTTCATCCCTACCACGTTTTCTAGTCATAGTATTCACAACTACTTTGTTGCTGAGATTTAGATGATACAATCCATTCAACAATGTAGCAGTACCCACTAGTTTATTTCTAAAATAAATTTTGCAGGAACCATCACCAATGAAAAATGAAAAGCCTTTTCGGTCCATGACCGGAATGGATACAATGTTTTTGTACCCCTTGGGCAAAACAAGTACATCTTCTAAAGTCAAAACAAAGCCGGATTCTAAACCCAAAAGAAGTGATCCTATGTCGGTCGCCTCGACACTATGCCCGCTTCCGACTGTGATCATAACTTCTCCAGCTCCAAGCTTCCTACTTTGTTCCAGATCCTGATTCACGGTACAAATATGAGAACTAGCACCAGAATCCAGTATTCAGGAAGTAGAAAATACAGTAGCAGAACAATTTGTTTCCAAAACTAAAAGTTCTGTACCTGAAGTGCCATGAAGAATGGGATAGTCTCTAGCCCAGTGGCCCAGCTCACCGCACTTGAGACAAGCATCCTTCTTCTTTTTGTTCTTCGGAACCATCGGGGCCTTGCCCTTACCCTTAAGGTCCTTAACTTGTGGTCCAGTTTGATTCTTGGTCTTTTTCTTCTTGTTCTTAGACCTCCGAGGTCCAGAAGAAATCACAAGAGCAGACTCCTTCATCCGCGGAGTCTTCATCTGAGACTGAGCGGTCACAAGTTTGTTCATTAGCCCAGCTAAATTACATGCAATCTCATTGCAGTTGAAGTTCATAACAAATTATGAGAAGGAATCAGGGAGAGACTGTAGGATAAGGTCGGTTTGGAGAGAAGTATCCATTTTAAAATCAAGAGCCTCCAATCTCTCGATCATGGATATCATTTTGAGGACGTGTTCCCCAACCTTCTCACCTTCCTTCATCCTTGCACCGAACAGTTGCTTGGATATCTCATATCTAGAAGTTCTGTTGTGCTCACCATAAAGTTCGGTTAAGTGAGATAGAATCTGCCTAGCAGAAGTCATTTTCTCATGAGCTCTCTGAAGCTCATTAGACATGGAAGCCATCATATAAGCACGGACTTTCACGTCATCCTTAACCCACTTTTCGTGGTTTTCAATCTCTTCCTGATTGGCTCGGGTCCGCACAGGAGGCGCCGGAATGTCCGTCTCCAAGACATATCCCAGTGCCTCTATACTGAGGACAATTATCAGATTGCGGAGCCAATCCACAAAGTTAGGTCCCATTAAGGTGTTCTTTTCTAGTAGAATTGCGAGTGGATTCATTGCCATATTGAGTTATGTCTGCATTAAGTATAACAAATTAATTAGTGACTTGTTATATTATGTTTTGAGTATAGAATTAAGGTCTTTTCTATTCTTGTTACCCAGCTCCCACTATTTTTATCGGAATAACACACTCCCATGTGAAATCCGGAAGTATCGTCGCTCTACTTCATAGTGGTGATCGAGTTCTTTATAAATCTTAATAGAGGGCAACCGAATAGGTTTCTAGTCTATTAATTTTCATAAAGTGGTGTCCAACACCAACCCATCTAATGGATGATTCGATCTTCTTTTTCCCCTTGTTCACTCCCCTCAACCTACGGTTTCTATGGTTCGTGAACAAGTTAAGTTTATACCATCGACGCAAATTAGTTTCACAATTGAATCTTATCCGACAACCTATCAGGTTTCTAGGGATAAAATTTGCTCCAACCGAAGGCATCCAATGCGCTCTCGGTAATTTATACGTCCTTCCTGAACGACTACCCCGATAACTCGGAAGCATATCACATCCGGTTTGGATTTCAATTTCCCGAAAACTCGATGGAGGGAAGGAAAACCTTGAAACCTTATAAACTTAATAATTTATCGTGGGAGAATTTTCGCGATTAGCGTTACACTTTGCACATTAATCATTTAAGCGCGTTTGAGGCATTCATACAATATGAAACAACCATTCACAACCTAGTTGCTACCAACATGTGGTTCATGGACCGTTCCTAGAAAACAAAAACTTCGTAATCTAATTACAAGTCTTCGTCTTGAATCTTCGTCTTCTCGAAATGGATCTTCCTCCGGTCTTCGTCATTACATATAAATTTTACATTGAAAATTGCATCCTAGATACAAATATTTCTAGTAAAATAAATAGGCTCAAAACGGCCTTTACAACCCAATCTAATAAAACGAACGATTCAAAACTAAGTCCACGAACCACATCCCCATTCAAAAGCATTCATCCAATAAATACTAAATAAATGGAAAGCGTAGAGATACATAGATCCAATCAACAATACGAACCGATCCAATCGATTCACACAATCGGTAATATGATACCGTTCAAAATAATTCGGTCGACCATAAATATTCCAATTAATCAAATTTCCCTTATAAAATGAAATACCATAAATCAATTTAATCATATTAAATCCAATTTAACATGCGGGAGATTAATTTTCAAGAATACACGAAAAAATCGAGCCGGGGCGAAATTGGCCTGCCATGGCCGAAGTCATCGGCGGCATGCCTAGACATGCAGCATGGCCGATCACGCTCAGCGGTGCCGGCGGCTGCCCAGCAGCCACGTGCCGCGGCCCACAGAGCGTACGCGGCCCACGGTCTGATGGCTGCCTGTGCCGGCCGCAGCCACAGGCCGCGGCCCCGACTTCCGGACCCCTCCCGGACCGTCAACGGCATTTCGGGACTAGTTTTTCGATAGGATATCCAATATCTATATTCTCCAACATTCATATCTTCAATATAAATCATATTTCCAAGAAATTAAGATTTATATTTAGACATAAACTTACGAAAAATATAATTACAACGAACGTAAAAATATATACCACGATTATGACTAAAATGATTCCAAAGCATTCACCATCTAATCGAGCATTCCAAATGCTAATATCGTATATACGATCGCAAGACCTACGCTCCGACACCACTGTTGGGATTCGGTGCCTAAAACGAAGGCCAGTAGGCGGTAAAACGAAAATTAATTCGATCCGAATCCCTACGAGGATCGATCGAGCTACGTATATACGAATATCAAAAACGAATTCACAAGAGATATAGAAACTCACCCTTGTAGTCCGTTGATTAGATGGATAACCTTCTCTTGAGCTATTCCCCAAGCTCTTGAACGATCCAACGCCGAAAGCACCGCGTCTCTACTTGCACGCGCCGGAGAAACGACCGGAACGACGATCACCTTGCTATCCTCCGAGGATACGGCTAGAACTAAGTGATGAACCTATTTATTACTACACTCCAAGTGTATAATATATCTCTCAATAATTTATCTCAATTTTTCTCCAAGAAAAATAAAGAAGAAGTTGATGAACAAAGATGAAGAAGACTTGGAGAAGTCTTTTCTCTCTCTCTCTACACTCTCACGTTGGAAATAATGTGGAATCAAGTGAGTGAAAGTGATTGTCATCATCTACATATATTCAACTCCCCACCACTTACCAACAACTCTTACATGTGGGAATCTAACCCCACCATATATCATAATCCATTAAAGAATGGAACAAGAGTCCACAAGGAAGGTGGGTGGAATGTGGGGGGCGGCCCATGCTAGAAATCGGACGAGTTCGGTGCATTTCGGACTCCCGAGGGTCTAAACAGATAAACTCCGATTCCGTATCGATGTATTTATATCGATTAATTAATCCAATTAATTAAACATATCAAATACAAAATAATATAATTAATTTCTCCAAGAAATAATTATATACATGAATTAAATTAATCCCCCAGTAATATATTTAATTCATTAGGCCGTAAATCAATTTATCCAATAAATCGATTTAAACATCCATTGTCCCAAATTAGATATCCAATATCTAATATTCATAATGAGAGAATTAGCTTAATTCATTCCGTCGTCAATCCTAATGCGCGACTCGGTAGGTCCGTCTCAGTCAGCAATGGGAGGAACCAAAGTGTAGTAGCACCACCTAGCCAGCCTGGTGGCCTACACTGTACCCCGACTGAGAATGAATGATTGGGATCATTCAATAACCATTCTGTCGTGAATACCAATATACGTATAAACCCTTCTTTCAAATATCCCGATCAAGTTATAGGGTCACGGTCAGTCAAACCCTATCTGTACTTGACGCTATGCATGCGTTAATGCAAATCGAGATCATCGAGCTCTCGTGTATCTAATACAGCTAGCTCCAATGCTTTGGCCAAAGACTTATGATCTCATCTGCCAATAATCGCATAGGACATATAACCCATTCACTAACAGGAGAAAGAATTCTATCTTGGTATTCAGTAGGACCTGCTACTTGCCCGTCAAGATGCACGTCGAGGTTGACCCCCGCCTTCAGGTTTACAGGGTCGAACTACTCTAATAAAAAACTTGACGTCACAAGCATATCCCTACTAAATCCTCAAGTCGAAGGTTCACGAATACCTATCACAACCTTTCGATTCCGTCATTGACTGTCCTAGAGTGAAATCCGTGTGACGAATCGAGGGTGAGTCGGTTCGAGTATAATAATCCAATTAGCATACCTATAACGTGTGATCCCACTAACTATTAGTGTTCGACAGACACTTTCCATGTCAAAGAACACGTCATACAAGTCTTCACATAAACATAAAGCCCAGTCAAGTTTCATCGACTTGCGAACGATTAAATATTTGAGCTATAACCTTTCCAGTGCCGACCCCCTTATCCAATAAGGAGTGGAACATTTTGCTCTCAAATACACGGACTAGTTTCTATATGTTTATTTACGAGTTAGGAATGCCAGTAACTACCAGTAAATAAAGAAACATTCATTTGCCTTATATAAATGGTTTACATAATTACAAGTACAATGCCCTCACTCAACAACCTCTGAGTGGTATTCGAGGGCATACTCCTAACACAATTAATAGGACTATCCAAGTTAAGTCTATTCAAACATGATTCGGAAATGAATGAATTCAGTGCACCAGTATAAAAAAAGGGTACACACAGATTGAGATAAAATTAAGAGTATACCTAAGATCATTCGGGCCTCCGGATCGTCGGTCCTCTTCATCTCGTGAATTCGGGACTTGCCGGCCCCCGAACCGAACGCTCCCGTCTGATACATATGAGATCCGCCTTTATTCGCTCCTGTCATTTTAAACGACACTGACTAAGTAGCTTGATTCTGAACGGCATGACTGCTTCGGGGCCTAAAATGCCGCCGGAGTATCCCTGGAGTCTTTTCGGCAAAAACGGGCCTTATGCCCAGCAATTCCGCATTTATGGCACGTGATAGTCTGCCTCGGTGTCACGAGATGCCCGCGACCCCAGGCGGAATTACCTGATCACAGGCCACTCATGGGCCCACTTGCAGCTTTGTGGGATGCTGAGCCTCATCGCACTTCAAGTTATCATCTATAGTGTAGGGCTTTACTTTATTTTCCTTGTAATAGCTAGTTAGTGTTGTAATAGCTAGTTAGTGGTTGCTCAGCTTTTCAATATCCACTGTTGTCATTAGCCTTTAATTTTCTAAGCCTATTTTAGGGGGGAAGAGTGTACTGAAGAGTTGTAGTACTAATTGGCAAGTTTGCTGAGACCCTCCTATCCGTGTATGCTTGTAATCGTTGTTGCCTATTGTAATCGTTCATTGTATTAATACAAATCGATTTTCATCTTCAATTTTGCTGTGCCACTAAAACACCTCGGCGTGATTGCGTCGCATTAGCACCAACTCTCGAACGAGTTAGAGGGACGTAGTCGGGTAAATTGACTACTAGCCGCACGGTGCGCGTACAGTCTATACAAACTATAAGCACCCCGTGACAGGTGGTATCGGAGACCGGTTAAGGTCGAAAGAATGGAATCGGGTAACGAGACGGAAGTCCCTAGAAGGCAGGGCAAGAAAAAGGATGATGGAAAGAAGAAAGAGGCTGAGGCCTCTAAAGCCCAATTCGATAATCTAGAGCAAGAATGCTATAGATTGATATATGTTGTCGAGACCTTGGAGGAGAAGGTCGAGACCCTCGAAGCGGAGAATGAAGACCTCCGAGCCCAGTTGGGCGAATGAAGAGAAGTCTGCCGAACCTTTGCTGATGCAATGGGAACCAACCATATGGATGAAATGAGACGCGAGATGGAAGCAATGAGTATCCATATTGGATTGATTCAAAGAGTTGTGAACAACACCCCCCATGTTGCTCAAGAACCTATTACGAGGATTCGGATCCCCAAACCAAGTTCCTATAATGGAACACGAGATGCCAAGGAAGTTGAGAACTTCTTATTCGACATGGAAAGAGGCGAGAAAGGTGTCAACCGCCACAATGTATTTGGTTGATGATGCCAAATTGTGGTGGCGCACCAAATATGCGGATATTCAGGCCCAACGAGTAAGAATTGATACTTGGGAACAACTGCGAGATGCCATCAGGCAACAATTCTTCCCAGAGAATGTTGAGTACAACGCAAGAAGGGCCTTGCGAGATTTGAAGCACACCAGTCTTATTCGAGATTATGTGAAGGCATTTTCGACGCATATGTTACACATTAGCGATATGTCGGAGAATGACCGGTTGTTTACGTTCCTGGAAGGTTTGAAGCCATTTGCTCGTACGGAGCTACTGCGCCAACGAGTCACAAACCTCAGTACTGCCATGGGAGCGGCAGAACGATTAATGGATTATACGTCGGAACCTCAAAGAGATCGTCCAATAACAACGAACATGGCACCGTCCCGAAGTGTAATGCCAAGACCGTTCAAACCTAACTCGAGTCGGAGTGTAGGGGATCAGCAAACTTATACTCAAGGAAGTTCATATGTGAGCACGAATCGTAGCAAACCTACAGAAGGTCAGCAGGGCCCTCCCCAACGAATCATTAACTGTTTCCTATGTGATGGGCCTCATCATCTCAGTAATTGTCCGAAGAGGCAACTTTTGAAAGCCCTAACGAGCGCTGTAGAATCGAGTTCGCAACTGAAAGAAGAGTTGCAAGTTCCAGATGACGAAGGAAGATTAGAAGATGAGGAAAACCTTGGGGCCATCAATCAATGGTGCAACTCGTTAACCCATCAGGTGGCAGCTAAGGCAAGAGTGCCGACAAAAGCCAGAAAACCTGTACCTGCACTCACCACCAGTAGTCCCGATAAGAGAAAGAAGGGATTAATGTTTGTTGATGTTAAAATCAACGGGAAAAATATTCGTGCTATGATAGACTCAGGTGCCACCCATAATTATCTGGCGAGCACCGAAGTGGGGAGACTTGGACTTTTGTTAGAGAAAGGAGTGGGCCGGGTTAAAACCGTCAACTCTCCGGCAAAACCAATCGCGGGGGTTGCCAAGGCTGTTCGAATTAAGATAGGAGCCTTCGAGGGTAGGGCCGACCTATCCGTTGTGGAAATGGATGACTTCAAATTGATACTCGGGCTCGAGTAAATGCATGACACTCAAACCCTAGTCATGCCGTTTGCTGATGCACTCTTGGTTTTGGGGGATAAACCACATATTATCCCAACAATTAGCGCAACCCAAGGGCAAAATAACCTATCCGCGCTACAGTTCAAGAAGGGATGCAGGCATGGTGAACCGTCCTTCCTATGCGCCTTGCAATTTGATGAAGTAGAGTAGTCATCAGGTCCTATCCCTGATGCGGTGAAGCACCTCCTAAACGAATTTGAAGATGTTATGCCCGGCGAACTGCCTCGGAAGCTTCCACCTAAGAGGGCGGTCGATCATGAGATTGAGTTGGTGCCGGGCACAAAACCTCCTGCCCGAGATCCTTATCGTATGTCGCAACCTAAGCTCGTGGAACTCAGAAAGCAGTTCAAAGAGATGTTGGAATGTGGTATGATCCAACCGGCGAAATCACCCTATGGAGCTCCTGTTCTCTTTCAGAAAAAGTCTGATGGAACTTTGCGATTGTGTTGTGATTACCGTTCTCTAAATAAAATTATGGTGAAGAATGTGTATCCTATTCTACTTGTAGCAGATTGCTTCGACCGTTTTAGTGGAGCGGAATACTACACGAAGATCGATCTGAGATCAGGTTATTGGCAAGTTCGCATCAAGGAGGGAGATGAAGTGAAAACAACGATTGTCACACGTTATGGGGCCTTCGTGTTCTTAGTCATGCCCTTTGGCCTAACAAACGCCCCAGCTACTTTCAGCACCTTGATGAATCAAATTCTCCAAGGGTTCTTGGACGAGTTTGTCGTGGTATACCTGGACGATATTGTTATATATATCCGAACCTTGGAAGAACATGTGGAACATTTGAGAATGGTTCTTACTAGGCTTCGTGAGCATGAGCTATATGTTAAGCTGTCAAAGTGCTCATTTGCCCAGAAGCGGATCAGTTTCTTGGGTCATATCGTTGAGTGTGGCAATATTCGCATGGACCCGAAAAAAATACGAGCAATCCAAGAGTGGAAACCACCAACCGATGTACATGAGGTACGGTCATTTCTCGGGTTGGCAAATTACTATAGAATATTTGTGATGGGGTATGCTGGAATAGCAAGACCCCTAACCGATTTGACAAGAAAGACGGAAGTTTGGAATTGGTCGCTGGAATGCCAGAATGCCTTCGACAACTTAAAGATGCTTCAGATATTGCACTAGGAGGAGTTTTAGTGCAAGATGGCCATCCTGTTGCCTTCTAGATTAAGAAACTTAAGGATGTCGAGAGGCTTTACACGGTGCATGAGAAAGAGCTTTTAGCAGTCGTCCATTGCCTTCGACTTTGGAGACATTACTTATTGGGGTTGCCGTTTATTGTAAAAACTGACAACACTGCTGTTAGCCACTTTCTGTCCCAGCCAAAGCTTACTGGGAAACAAGCGAGATGGCAGGAACTATTGTCCGAGTTCAACTTTGTGATTGAGTATCGTGCCGGTTCTAGTAATCAGGTGGCGGATGCCCTGAGCCGTAGATCCGACCTAGCTGTTCTACAAGTGCTGACAGCACTTTCCTCGAGTCAGGGTACAACACGAAGATTTTGGCTAGAGGATGGTCTCTTATGGACCAAGGGGAGACGTCTCTACGTACCTCTAGGTGGCGATATGAGGAAAACTATTATTGCGGAATGTCACGACACTCTCTGGGCGGGCCACCCAGGAGAGGAGCGCACTATGGCCTTAGTTCAACGAGCTTACTATTGGCCCCAAATGTGGGACGACATTGAGATGTTTGTCCGCACCTGCTTGGTGTGCCAACAAGATAAACCTGATCGACAAAAGAAGGCAGGCTTGCTGGAACCACTACTCATTCCTGTCAGGGCTTGGGAAAGTGTTTCAATGGATTATATCACCAGTCTACCAAAAGTTGGGGATCTTGATGCCATTATTGTTTTGGTAGACCGGTTCTCCAAATATGCTACATTCATAGCAGCACCCAAGACAGTTTCGGCGGTAGAGACAGCTCAGCTCTTTTTCAAGCATATTGTTAAGTATTGGGGACTGCCGAGGGACATTGTTAGTAATCGAGACACCCAGTTTACTAGTAACTTTTGGACCGAGCTCTTCAAACTACTCGGCTCCAAGTTGAATATGAGCTCTAGCTTCCACCCACAATCTGATGGCCAAACTGAAAGATTTAACTCAATGTTGGAGGAATATCTTCGACATTTTGTGAGCACTAATCAGAAGGACTGGGTGAAGTTGTTGGATGTTGCTCAACTGTGTTTCAATGCTCAAAAATGCTCTACCACCAATAAGAGTGGTTTTGAAATTTGTAATGGGCAGCAGCCACTCCTCCCGCACAATATTGATACTGTTCCACAAAACGCCAGGCCTACTTCGGTGCAAACATTTTCCCTTGAATGGGAACAAAACCTTGATTTGGACCGTGGCTACCTGGAGAAGGCTCAAAAGTGGATGAAAAAATATGCTGATCTTAAACGCCGCTTTATTGAATACTGTGTGGGTGACAAGGTAATGGTGAAGGTCCCGAACCAGAGTTCCTCCAGGGCAACACGGGGGAGAGATTCACGGCTAATGCAAAAATATATTGGGCCCCTAAACATCCTCAAAAGAGTCGGAAAGGTAGTCTACAACCTTGAGTTACCCCAATGGTGGCGCATTCATAATGTCTTTCATGTCAGCCAACTCAAGCCATATCAGGCACACAAAGAGGACACCACACGCAACCTGCCCAACCGTCCACAACTGAAACTACGCAACTTGGGGAAGAGGGTGGCCGAAGCTATTATCGACCACCGTGATGCAGGGCCGAGAAAGAAGTTATACAAAGAATATTTGGTGAAATGGCAGGGCTGCAGTATGGAGGAGAACACTTGGGAGAGGGCGACGACACTCAAAGCTTTTCAACCACTACTGGATGCTTATCTCACATCTATGGCGCCGGGGACGTCACCAACTCAGAGGGGGGAGCGCTGTCACGAGATGCCCGCGACCCCAGGTGGGATTACCTGATCACATGCCACTCATCGGCCCACTTGCAGCTTTGTGGGATGCTGAGCCTCATCGCACTTCAAGTTATCATCTATATTGTAGGGCTTTACTTTATTTTCCTTGTAATAGCTAGTTAGTGTTGTAATAGCTAGTTAGTGGTTGCTCAGCTTTTCAATATCCACTGTTGTCATTAGCCTTTATTTTTCTAAGCCTATTATAGGGGGGAAGAGTGTACTGAAGAGTTGTAGTACTAATTGGCAAGTTTGCTGAGACCCTCCTATCCGTGTATGCTTGTAATCGTTGTTGCCTATTGTAATCGTTCATTGTATTAATACAAATCGATTTTCATCTTCAATTTTGTTGTGCCACTAAAACGCCTCGGCGTGATTGCGTCGCATTAGTACCAACTCTCGAACGAGTTAGGCGGACGTAGTCGGGTAAATTGACTACTAGCCACACGGTGCGCGTACAGTCTATACAAACTATAAGCGCCCCGTGACACTCGGGCACTTGGCGCTGACATGACCCGGTTCTCCATAATTGAAACAGGTGATGGCTGAGCTGGGTGCTCGGGACTAAGATCCCGTAGGATTAGGCGCCGTAGGAGGTCGCTCAGAAACGTTAGGGCTCGTACGAGGCTTCTTGAAGGTTGACTGACCGCCTTTGGACTGATTACGCTTCGTTGATTTCTTGCTGCCAGATGAAGGTTGTTGCTCAGCAATTTCCTTAGCAGCAGGCTTATACGTGAGAGTCCTCTCGATTAATTTGGCCAGAGTAGCGCAATGATGATTAAGCAATTGCATATGGGTTATCATGACCTGCATAAAAGTGAGTGGGTCAACCCGAACATCTTTCGATCGAGCTGAGTCCTGGGTACGACTTCCCGACAGTGAGTGATTATTTCCCAGGTTTCGGCCCGCACCGCGGCCTCTCCCCATGCATCCCCTGACAGCTCTCTCCATACTGAAGTAGGAAGGCCGCATGATAATCATAGATCTCGTATGAGTACCGCATTATAATTTACGTCATGAAATGATGAAAATGAGCATACGCGCTCTAACACAGTGATTTCATGAATGATTAACTGAGGTGACATGATTATCTGATGAAATTCTTGAAATGATTATTTTGAACAAGTTAACACAATTAATGATATGATCCTCAAGATCAACAACTGAGTGATGAAATGAATTGAGTGATTAATGAGTTAACATGATCAACATGATTAAAATGAAAATGATGTTTGAGGATTGTTAACTGATGACTTATGAATGAATGATTCTCATTGCCAGAAATTATACCATGGCGTTAGAAGTCTTACAGTTCTTTCGGTCTGATGGGCTCGACATTTGCACAGGTCACACGTGACGCGAAGGTCCAATGATACTACTCTGATGACGATGATTTCAAATGAGACATGACTCGGAAGGTAGTATTCAAAACCACGCTCCGATACCAACTCTGTAACACCCCAAACTAGGCGGATATTACAGTGCCGTGGACCCCCGACTGGGACCCACCAGGCGAATGAAAATTAATGAATTAAATAATATAATTGTAGTACCGAACCACATTATATCATCAAATACTCCGATGAGGAGTTTCATTATAACACACCCAAGATAATACCGAATACATGTATATTTTATGTGAAGATAAAACACACAACACTGAATGAAATGGAGTATCCAAATGGAAATCTGCAGCGGAAAATAAATGACAACAACATGAATGACTGAAAGGATTGGGGCCCCCTACTAGTATCACTGGGACTCCTCGCCGTCAACGTTATATTCCCGTTCTTTTGCCTTGCCATGACCTGAAAACAAAATCCCCCAACGAGGTCAATTACACAGAACAACAATCCCCAAGAGTTGAATAAACATAATCATATATGCTGTATAAACCACAAGTTCGATCAAAAATGAATTGGTTAGATTATAACCCAATCCTGTTGAAAACATACGCAATCAAACATGCTGTATGAATCAACTAACGGTACGGCTCAAAGGGTGGCGCCACACTACGCCCAAGATGGAAATGTGTCCGTGCACAAGCCATCATCGAGTATCCATCGAATACATGTGTGGTCTTGTACCTAATTAGTCTCACGAAGCAATCGACTCGTGTGCACAGTCCAATGTGAGGCCAACAACCAACACACGACTTAAATGTGCCCGACATGAAAATCCTACACATACCAACCGGCACACCAGTATGACCCGGAATGCCACGAGATAATAAAGTGACATCGAAATCAATAATGACTCACCGAGATGAAATGATAGTGAAATGATGATAGCTCAATGAAATGATTGGAACCGTCGTTCCTCGTGACTGAAGTGATTAATTGACAATTACAAGTCTCAATATTGTTAATACATTATGAATGAACTATAATTATGAATGAACAACAACGAAAGGAATGAATATCCTTTTAACCGAGTAAGAATTAACATACCTTAACACCGGTGATGATACGATCTCTCTCGAACAACATCCTAAGGAAACTACCGGTCGCTCGAACAACCTTGAATAACACAATTATCAATAACTCGCTTAATATACGAACCAAATGTGATCATAACCAACTCAAGATGTCGATACAATAAATCCAAACTCATTGAGGCATTTCGACAAACACCTTGAAAATAAACTCTCTTCTTAAACAACTAAATCCATTTGTATCGAAAAACAACTTCTATTGAATGATCCAAACCACCAAAACACCATCAATACAATTGATAATCCAAACGAAATGCTCAAATCGAGTTTACGATATCATTAAATTGCAAAACCCAATTCCAAGTCAATCTTCAAAGTGTTCTTGAGAAAACCTTCCAACAATCCGTTGATAACTCAAAAAAACTCATAATCATACATATATTCATCACAATTCATGATTATACCATCCAAAACATCATGCTCCAACTCAAAATCGAATTCAAGGGTTGAAGAAAGTTACCTTAGATTAGGATGAAAAATCCCCAAATATGTTGTTGATCCACACTAAAACTTGAAGAAGATGAAATCTCTTAGTTTTGATGATGTTGAAACACCTCAAAATCGCCCAAAAATCGCCCCAAGGAAGAGAGGAAGAAGTGATATGAAGAAATAAACTTGTTCCCCTAAAAAAAACGCAGATATAGAAGAATCTGCACTGTGTGCCGCGACACGGGCTGAGTGTGCCGCGGCACAAGGCCGAAAACGCCCAGCAAAACAGTTTTGTGCCGCGGCCTGACCAAAAGGGGCCGCGGCCCGCAGTACAGCCCGCTCCAGCATCAAAAGGCACACGGTGCACTCTTAGCTATTTTGACCATAACTCCTTCGTCTGGACTCTGATTGACTCACCGTTTGATCCATTGAAAAGCTAACTTGATGCTCTAAAATATTGAAAAGATTCAAGTTTTGGAGTTTTCAAGAATTAATGGTGATTTTACAAAGTCGAACTCATACGTAGAAAAGTCGCTTAAGAACACGGAACACAACAAAACGACACCGAAATGAACTCGGATGACAAAAAGTGTAGAATTAATCATTCTCCGAATGACGAAACGGTCACAATAGAGTCACTAAGATGGACTTCCGCCAAAAAATAGAAATTACCGGAAATCAAAATTGCGGATATTACAAAAGCATTCTAATATAGTCGTATTAGATACACTATTAATCAGTCGGTCTTGATTTGCATTAACACATGTATAGAGTCTAGTCAACAGTAGGGTTTGACTTCACGATGACCCGAAGAGTTGACCGGGACATCTGATAAAGGGTCTATACGTATATGGTATTCACGACATATTGGTTCTGGAATGATCCCTTCATTCGTTCTCAGTCGGGGTTTGCAGTGCGGCCCGCTAGGCTGGCTAAGTGCTGCCCGCACTCATTGGTTCCTCCCAATGCCGGCTGAGACGGACCTACGGAGTCGCGCATCAGGAGCGTTGACGGATGAATGTGAATTTATTATCTCTCTATTAATATTAGATATTGGATATCTAATTTTGATTTATTGGATAAATCAAATAGCGGTATTATGAATTAAAATAAATTAACCGGGTAATTAATATAATTCATAAATTATATTTCTTAGAGAAATGTATTTGTATTTGATATAATTAATTAATTAGATTAATTAATTAATAAATATACATTGATGATTAAACGGAGTCGTTTGACGAACGTCCGGTACACGAGCCGAGTGGCTCGGCTCGTTTCTAGGAAACATCCTAATGTGGCCGCCTCACCCCAACTCACCTCACATGTTGATCTTGTCATTTTCATGATATAATTAGGTTGAGATTCCTTTCATATTTTGTATCTCAATTATGAGATAGTTTTCTATATTTTATGTCATCTCAACATTATGATATATGATTGATTCTCAACTTTTTGAGAGACTTGACAAGACAAACACAAAAAAAAAAAAAAAAAGCTTTCCTGCTCAGCCCACTGCCGAGAGGAGATTGGTGAGGAGGAGAAATTTTTTTCTCAAGTTAATTTCATCTTAGAGGTGAAAGAAATTCAAAGAAAAAAGTGAGATATAAATTCCTATAGTAATTCCTAGCTGTGTTCTTGGAGAACGGATTACTATCGAATTTTTCCAGGAAACTTCCGACGCGTGTGAAGTAGAGGCTTCGAACTTTCGGTGCTTGGAACAAAGGAATTTCGTATTCGGGACGAGATTCGTGATCATCATCAATTTTACGAAGAATTATTTCAAAGGCTTCAAGGGTATGATTCTTTATCTTCGTATTTAATTTTTTTTTCGTATATACGTTACTAGACCTATCCTATTTTGGGATTCATATTTTTTTCCGGTGCGTATTTCGTTTTATTTTCGGAATCCCAACAGTGGTATCGAAACGAGATCAATGTTTCCGTATATACGATTATTTGTGAATTTTGAATGCTTTTGGATGATGATTATGATTTAGGATCATGTTTGGAATAATCGTAGATTTTAAATTGTTCGTTGTAGCATCACGTTTTTGGAAATGGGCCGAAAAATGAAGAAACGGGGCGCCGCGGCGATGGTCTTGGCGACCTTGCTGTTGCCCGGCCAAGTGCCGAGCATGCTCGGCCATGTCTCGGCGAAGGCTGCCGAGAAGCGGCCAAGCTTGCCGATCGGGACTCGGCAGTGCCGAGCATGGCTCTGCCCAGCGACCCTCGGGTTTTGGCCCGATTTTGAATCGGGCCGCGGGCTGGGCCTAAAACCGGATTGTCCGGGACTCCGTTTTAAGTTTATATTTCGTTGTAATTATTTCTCAAAATTTAAATTGGATTTTAATTTGACTAAATTAATATTTGGAATATTTTTAGTTAGGGGAAATAAATTAAACGAAAATATTATTTTGGCCGTATTACTTCGAACGAATTTAAATGATGATTATTAGTATTAATTGGATTAATACCATTAAAATTGAATAGATTAATTTATATTGATTGGATTAATATATTAATTGATTATTTAATTTTAATGCCACTTTATACTAATTGGATTAATATAGTAGAAATTGAATAGATTAATTTATAGATTAATTAGATTAATTTTGTAACACCCCCAATCCGATCAGGGATATTACACACCGTAGAACCTTTCCTCGAGGATCTACCAGGCTGGTAACAACATAGAACAACTCAACAATGCCTTAAGGCTAAAATGACTCAGTAGACCGATTTGGTCTTTCAATAAATATATACAACTCAAACTCATTACATGCCCACGCAGGGGTCAAATAAAACACACTCCCGTACAACGGGAAAGAATACTGTAGCGGAAAACAAACTATAACTAAACCAATGACATCATACGGATCCTCGTGTGATTAGTATCGTTCATCTTTCATCATCCTTCGTGCCGACCCTGTGTTGTGCTCCCAAACCTGAATACAGAAATAGACATCCACCCCCCGAATACTCGAGGATTAGCAAAACTCCACTGTTTTGGTAGTGCAAGAACAAAGCAGAAATACCAGCCATACAATTCACATTCCACGAATAATAATAACCAGAAATCCTCAAAGATCCAAACGTATCGAAAAGTACATCCCGAGGCAAGAGTTTGGGTAAAATGATATAATGAATGATTGAATATCTCGATTGTCTATGAACGGCCAATCGATGGCAATGATATAATGAATTATTGAATATCTCGATTGCCTAAGAACGGCCAATCGATGACAATACTACCAAGAATGATTGATCAACTCTGATTGAGTAATTATACTGCATCCATCATATTAATGATTCTTCCGGAATAGCGGGGATCACCTCACTGAAGTACACACTCGACTCCAACGACGGAAATGATAGTGACCATACGTTTACGAACATTGAGGATGGTATCATGACGATCCATCCCACTAATACCCAATATTACATCGTCCTTAAGTAAATCCACCACGATTTGGTCCATCAACGAATCGCGGTCATTTAAACTTAATTCAGTCAATTCTTCACCTCATGATTTCTAGAAATTCTTCTACCGCCAGGTAGACCTATGATATAAGGTCCACAATTAATAGGACTATCCAAGTGAAGTCTATTCAACCATGATTCGGAAATGAATGAATGCGGTGCACCGGTATTAAAAAGGGTACACAGAGGTTTAAATAAAATTACGAGTATACCTGAGATCGTTCGGGCCTCCGGATCGTCAGTCCTCTTCATCTCGTGAATTCGGGACTTATCGGCCCCCAAACCGGACGTTCCCGTCTGATAAATATGAGCTCTGACTTTATTCACTTCCGTCGTCTTAAACGATGCTGACAGAGCAGTCTGATTCTGAATCGCTGATCGCTTCGGGACCTGAGATGCCACCGGAGTCGGCTTGGAGTCCCTTCGGAAAAAGCGGTCCTTATGACCAACAATTTCACAGTTATGGCATGTGATAGACGACATCGTACACCTAGTTGTAGAAGATGTTGCCTTCGTAAAAACCTATTCCAAGCCAAAACAAAACCCCATAGAAAAAATAAAGACTTGATGAGGAAAAGATTGAAACGCACTAACATAACATGTCATGTATACTCCCCCTGATGTATACATAACTACTCCCCCTGATGAGTACCTCAAATCATAGGAGTCAGATGCCATGTTGCCCTCACAACTATACCAAGGAAAAACCCACTGGGAAAAATACCTCTTGGTCTAAGTTGAACAGAAGTACAACGCATCATTGTATGGATGTTCTCATAGGCTGCCTCGTTAAAAACCTAACCAAGTAAAAACCCAATGGGAAAAAAACAAACCTTGGTCTAAGGACAAAAAGAGCGCGACACATCTGAAGTGCAGAGTCGCTAAAGACATATCAAGTTTTCCAAAGTCTTGACCTCCATGCACTAAATCAGTTATAACTTCTTCGATTCAATATGTATCAACGAAAATATAAGAACTTATAAAAATAGGCACCTATAGCTTTTCATCCACATACAGTACGTGACCTAGATCGACCTGAGCCGATCACAATGCTATATCGAAGTTGACTCAGCAAATTACCGGACATATCCTCTCCTACTCTGCAACAATAGTCATATGTCACTCGACAGGATGGATGTTATCAAATGGTTGGTTTCTTTGGAAAGTAGACACAAACCTTTACAATGCTACCAATTTCACAATTTTCCAACAAGAGAGCTGCCGTGTAGGTCATATGCGAGATAGACCACATTTTGGGCAAATTCGGGTATCAGTTTTCGAGTGTCTTTTTACTGAGATAGAGCGAGCTTCAAGCTTCTTGTATCATAGACATTGCGTGAGCACATCCTAGGCCATCATCACAGTAGCTTTACCGGATTATTATGAATGAGTATATCGAGTCAAACATGAGTACATAATACCGTACTTTTCTCTAAAGATGCATCATCATTTAAGTGATCCAAGTCTTATGATGACTTCGACTCATCATCAAGAATTATATAGGCATTACTTTATCGTCTCTTTGGGAAACCATCCCTTAAATTGTCTTAAACCGATTGATGAATACGCATCATCAAGTGTCCCCAAGATCCTTTCATTCTTAACTTTGGATTTAGCGGAATCTCTTAGTATCACAAGAGTACATCACTATAAACCCTTAGTTTTACACGCAAAAGCTTCATATCTCTTCCAAATCAAGTATATACTTAGTATGCGTTCCTGACAATCACTTGTCAATGCGCTCCGTGGTCAAGAGCCACGTGATTTGAGTTTGATCCACCACGAGGTCTTTTTATCACTTAGTTCCCCACTAGGATAAGATTTAACCACAAGCTGCATCTCAGTTTTGCTATAACATCCATTGATAACACAACTAAGTTTCGTGTCATCATAGTCGATTACAGTATGTTCATGAGAAACCTCGTGCCATGAGGTGAGATTAACTCCTTCTCTCACTCGCTTTAACAAAGTATACGAATAGATCTTATCTTTAGAGTGTCGGTACCACTTCTAGGGCAATCGAGGTGTTCAATCATTCGTGGTATCATTGTTATCGATTGACGATGTACTCCCAGACGAACTACCTGGTTTACCTCCACCAAGGGATGTGGATTTCACAATGGAGTTGGAGCCTGGTACGCCCCCATTATCGAAGGCACCATATCGGATGGCCCCGACCAAAATGCAGGAGTTGAAGATTCAACATGAGGAATTTTTTGAGAAAGGTTATATCCGACCGAGTGCGTCCCAGTGGGGAGCACCAGTGTTATTTGTCAAGAAGAAGGATGGTTCGTTTCGTGTGTGTATTAATTATCGGGAGTTGAACAGAGTGACGATCAAGATTAAGTATCCTCTACCCCGTATTAATGATCTCTTAGGTCAACTTCAGGGAACTTCAGTATTTTTCCAAGATCAACTTAAGATCTGGATACCACCAGTTGCGAATTCGAGAGTCGGATATCACGAGGATGGCGTTTCAAACACGCTATGGTCATTATGAGTTCGTGGTAATGCCGTTTGGGTTATCTAATGCATCTGCGGTATTCATGGAATCAATGAATCGTGTTTTCATCGACTTTTTGGATCAGTTTGTGGTTGTCTTCATTGATGACATTTTAATTTATTCTCATGACCGGGAGGAGCACGAGCTTCACCTTCATCAGGTTCTCGACGTGTTGAGACGAGAGCAACTTTATGGAAAGTTTTCCATATGTGAGTTCTGGATGTCCGAAGCGATGTTTCTCGGGCATGTAATTTCATCAGACGGAGTACGTGTTGATCCTCAGAAGACGGAGGCTATCCAAGATTGGTTACCTCCGAAGAATGTTAAGGAAATCCGAAGCTTTCTCGGATTAGCTAGTTATTATCGGCGGTTTGTGGAAGGATTTTCTAAAATCGCTCAATCAATGACGAACCTTTTGCGAAAGGATTAGAAATACAAGTGGTCCGACGCGTGTCAGCGGAGTTTTGAGGAACTCAAGAGCCGGTCAATTTCAGCACATGTCCTTTCTTTACCGCAAGGGATGGAAGGATTTGTGGTTTATAGTGATGCGTCCGGACAGGGTCTCGGATGTGTACTCATGCAGAATGGGAACGTTATTGCCTATGCTTCACGGCAATTGAGACCTTACGAGCTTAATTATCGGACCCACGACCTGCAGCTAGCAGCCGTGGTTTTCGCGTTGAAGATTTGGTGTCATTATCTTTATGGTATTACCTGTCAGATATTCACCGATCATAAGAGCTTAAAGTATATATTTACTCAGAAGGAGTTAAATATGCGACAGAGGCGGTGGTTGGAACTAATCAAAGATTATGATATTGAGATACTATACCACCCGAGCAAGGCGAACGTTGTCGCCGATGCCTTAAGTCGTAAGTCCGTTCAAGAGCAGATGCTTGCTCTATTAACTGTTCAGAGGGAACTTCAGTAGGAATTTCTGAGACCCGAGATCGAAGTCCGGTGACAGCGAGTACAAGGGCAACTTTGTACGTTGGAGATTTGATCGCCACTCGAGGAGACGATCAGGGTGAATCAGGGTTTAGACCCATTTTTATTACGCATTCGAGAGGATACGACTTGGGGGAAAGCCCCCGGGTTTGTGGCCCACGAGGATGGACTTTTGCATTTTAAGAATCGATTATGTGTACTGGCGAATGACGAGTTCAAAGACTCGATTTTGAGAGAAGCTCATGCTACCCCTTATTTCGTTCATTCGGGGTCTAGCAAGATGTATAGAGACTTGAAACAAAGTTACTGGTGGAGTAATATTTGTTTCGAGATGCTTGACCTGTCAGCAAGTCAAGATAGAACATCAGCGACCGGCGGGTATGCTGAAACCTCTCCCTATTCCAGAATGAAAGTGTGAGGATATTTCAATGGACTTTATCACGAATTTGCCGACAAGTCATCGTAGCATGAATACAATCTGGGTAATTGTGGACCGTTCGACTAAATCAGCTCATTTCCTTGAGATTAAGGATACGTGGGGTCCCGAGAGACTTGCCCAGTTGTTCATCAAAGAGATAGTGAGATTGCATGGTACTCCTAAAAGTATCATTTCCGATCGTGATGGACGATTCGTGTCACATTTTTGGAAATCAGTTCATCGTGCTATGGGAACTCAGCTTAATCTCAGCATCGTTTTTCATCCTCAGTCCGACGGACAATCAGAGAGGACTATTCAGACATTGGAGGACATGTTGAGGGCATGCGTCCTCGATTTGGAAAGACGATTGGGAAGCTCAACTACCGTTGATTGAATTCACGTACAATAATGGTTGGCATGCTTCGTTTAAGATGACACCTTACGAGGCCTTGTACGGTCGTCGTTGTCGATCTCCTTTGTGTTGGGATGACTTATCAGAATCAATCGGCACCAAGCCCGATATGCTTATAGCCGCCCGTGAGAAGGTAGCTTTGATCAGGAGTCGTTTGTTGACAGCTCAGAGTCGACAAAAATCATATGCAGATAATCGTCATCGACCACTAGAGTTCGAGACAGGTGACCACGTGTTGGTTAAGGTATCCCCGAGTCGAAGTATTTTCCGATTCGGAAAACGGGGGAAGTTGAGTCCGAGATTCATCAGTCCGTTTGAGATTTTGGATCGAGTAGATAGTCTGGCTTATCGACTGGCTTTACCTCTGGCGTTGAGCCGAATTCATAATGTGTTTCACGTCTCTCAGTTGCGGAAGTATGTTGCCGACCCGAGTCACATACTTCAGTTCGATGAAATCGAGATCACGGATGATCATCCGTATGAGGAGCGTCCTATACGAGTTTTAGAGCGGCGAATCAAACAGTTGAGGAACAAGACAATTCCTTTGGTCAAGATTCAGTGGTCTAGACACGGAATTGAAGAGGCTACTTGGGAAATCGAGCATAGTATGCGGGAGAGTTATCCCGAGTTGTTTGACCCTTAGTTTCGAGTACGAAACTCTTTTTAAGGGGGGAGTATGTAATACCCAGTTGTAATTCAGTAATTATCATTCAGTAATTATCAGTCAGTAATTGTCACTCAGTAATTTTAACTCATTAATAATCACTCATCATTCATGATTCGTTCATTTGTGTCATTGTTGGGATATTATAACCATGTATCAGTTGCCGATCGTCAATTCATCTCCATTTGAGTGTCAAGACAAGAGTATTATCATTATCATCGTGATTGATAGTCTTGTGCTGGAAATATCATCTTTGGCATGTGTTGGACTTGTTCACTTTCACATATGTATGGTATGTCGGATCATTCATCAATCGTAGCGAGAAATCGGAGTTGTCGAAATTTCATCTTGTTCAGCAGTGGGTTACGGCCGTAACTACTCAGGCATTACGGCCGTACCATGCATTCATTGGTTTAAGGGTGTTTTGGCCGAAGGTGAGATACGGCCGTAAGGTAGACAGGCTACGGCCGTAAGGTGTGTTCGTGACTTCCGGGCAATGTCGGACGAAGAGGACTTACGGCCGTAAGGGTTGCGGCATACGGCCGTAAGTTGAGCAGTGCGGCCGTAGGTTTGGCAGTCACGTCCGTGCGTGTCGGCGAGTGCCAGCGATTCCGACGAAGGCTTCATACGCCTGTAAGTTTGGCCGGTTACGGCCGTATCGGTCGAGTTACGCCCGTAAGGTGTGCGGGTATGGCCGTATGGCTGTCGGCAGGTGTTTTGGACGAGGGCGAGTTATGCCCGTAACACAGGTGCGGGTACGGCCGTATGGCTGTCGGCAGTTTTTGGATGAAGCCGAGTTACGTCCGTATGAGATGGCTGGTTACGGCCGTAAGGCCGTTGACCTGGGATGTTACGGCCGTAAGTAGGCCGAGTTACGGTCGTAACTTCCGACAGTTTATATATGTCTTGGATGGGACTTTAAGTTCATTTTCTCATTTCTTCACTTTGTTCTGAGAGAGAAAGTTTGAGGGAGATATTTTGTCATCATCAATCACTTGTGTGTTCGGATTTCATCATCTTGATTCGTGGGGAAGCTTGGATAGTCGATTTAACGCGTTTTCATCGGATCGAAGTGCTTGGATCTTCAAAGGTAATATTCTTCAACATCTTGGATTTAGATTTTGTGTTCAGATATGATGTTTTGGACGTTATAATCATGTTTTATGAAGAGATGTACGTATGTTTACGAGTGTGTATGAATATTCATTGGATTATTGAAAGGTTATTCAAGAACACTTTGAATATCATGTTGTGTGAAGAGATGTACATTTTGGATTATTGATCGTATTGAAGATGTTTTGTTGGTTTGAAACACTTCTTGAGGATTTGATATTGGTATTATTGAGGTTTGGTTGTAAACAATCAAAGATTGGCCACAACGTGTTTGATATAATGCCCCAATGAACTTGGTTTAGTCGTATCGACGTTTTGAGTTAGTTATACACGTGTTTGATTCGTGTGTTGAACCGGGTTGTTGGTAATTGTGTTATTCAAGGTTGTTCGAGCGACCGATATCTCATTTAGGACATTGTTCGTGGAAGGACATTCTTCATCGGCGTTGAGTAAGTTAATTCTTACTCGGTTAAAAGTATATTCATTCCTTTCGTTGTTGTTCATTCATAATTATAGTTCATTCATAATGTATTAACCATATTGAGACTTGTAATTGTCAATTAATCACTTGATCCACGAGCAGCGGTTCCAATCATTTCATTGAGCTATCATTCATTTCACTATCATTTCATCTCGGTGAGTCATTATTGATTTCGATGTCACTTTTGTTATCTCGTGGCATTCCGGGTCGTACTGGCGTGCCCGTTGGTAAGTGTAGGATTTTCATGTCGGGCACATATTAAGTCGTGTGTTGGTTGTTGGCCTCACATTGGACTGTGCACACGAGACGATTACTTCGTGAGACTGATTATGTACATGGCCACACTTGTATTCGATCGATACTCATTGGTGGCTTGTACACGGACACATTTCCATCCCGGGCGTAGTGTGGCGCCACCCTTTGAGCCGTACTGTTAATTGATTCATACAGCATGTTTGATTGCGTATGTTTTCAATAGGATTGGATTATAATCTGACCGATTCACTTTTGATCGCATGTGTTTGACGGTTTGAGATTTTGAACGAACTTGTGGTTTATACAGCATATATGATTGTGTTTATTCAACTCTTTAGGATTGTTGTTCTATGTAACTGACCCCGTTTGGGGATATTGTTTTCAGGTCATGGCAAGGCAAAATCACGGGAATAGAACATTGACGGCGTGGAGTCCCAGTGATACTAGTAGGGGGCCCCAATCCTTTCAGTCATTCATGTTGTCATTTATTTACCGCTGCAGATTTCCACTTGGATACTCCGTTTCATTCAGTGTTGTGTATTTTATCTTCATATAAAATATACACGTATTCGGTATTATCTTGGGTGTGTTGAAATGAAACTCCTCATCAGAGTAATTGATGATATAATGTGGTTCGGTACTACAATTATATTATTTAATTCATTAATTTTCATTCGCCTGGTGGGTCCCAGTCGGGGGTCCACGGTACTGTAATATCCGCCTAGTTTGGGGTGTTACAGGTTTCATCCCTACCACGTTTTCTAGTCATAGTATTCACAACTACTTTGTTGCTGAGATATAGATGATATAATCCTTTCAACAATGTAGCAGTACCCACTAGTTTATTTCTAAAATAAATTTTGCAGGAACCATCACCAATGAAAAATGAAAAGCCTTTCCGGTCCATGACCGGAATGGATACAATGTTTTTGTGCCCCTTGGGCAAAGCAAGTACATCTTCTAAAGTCAAAACAAAGCCGGATTCTAAACCCAAAATAAGTGATCCTATGTCGGTCGCCTCAACACTATGCCCGCTTCCGACTGTGATCATAACTTCTCCAGCTCCAAGCTTCCTACTTTGTTCCAGATCCTGATTCACGGTACAAATATGAGAACTAGCACCAGAATCCAGTATCCAGGAAGTAGAAAATACAGTAGCAGAACAATTTGTTTCCAAAACTAAAAGTTACATGCACGAAGTGCCATGAAGAATCGGACAGTCTCTAGCCCGGTGGCCCGACTCACCGCACTTGAGACAAGCATCCTTCTTCTTCTTGTTCTTCGAACCATCGGGGCCTTGCCCTTTCCCTTAAGGTTCTTAACTTGTGGTCTGTTTGCTTATTGGTCTTTTCTTCTTATTCTTAGACCTCTGGGGTCCAAGAAATCACAAGAGCGAGACTCCTTCATCATGAGTCTTCATCGAGGCGGCGGTCACCAGTTTGTTCATTAGCCCTTCTAAGTTACATGCAATCTCATTGCAGTTGAAGTTCATAACAAACTGTGAGAAGGAATCACGGAGAGACTGTAGGATAAGGTCGGTTTGGAGAGGAGTATCCATTTTAAAATCAAGAGCCTCCAGTCTCTCGATCATGGATATCATTTTGAGGACGTGTTCCCCAACTTTCTCACCTTCCTTCATCCTTGCACCGAACAGTTGCTTGGATATCTCACATCTAGCAGTTCTGCTATGCTCACCATAAATCTCGGTTAAGTGAGATAGAATCTGCCTAGCAGAAGTCATTTCTCATGAGCTCTCTGAAGCTCATTAGACATGGAAGCCATCATATAAGCAGAGACTTTCACAGCATCCTTAACCCACTTTTCGTGGTTTTCAATCTCTTCCTGATTGGCTCGGGTCCGCACAGGAGGAGCCGGAATGTCCGTCTCCAAGACGAATCCCAGTGCCTCTATACTGTGTACATTCATCAGATTGTGGAGCCAATCCACAAAGTTAGGTCCCATTAAGGTGTTCTTTTCGAGTAGAATTGCGAGTGGATTCATTGTTATATTGAGATTTGAGTCTGCATTAAGTATGATAGATTAATTAGTGACTCATTCAATTATGTTCTGAGTATAGAATTAAGGTCTTTTCTATTCTTGTTACCCAGCTCCCACTATTTTTATCGGAATAACACACTCCTATGTGAAATCCGGAAACATCATCGCTCTACTTCATAGTGGTGATCGAGTTCTTTATAAATCTTAATAGAGGTAAATCGAATAGGTTTCTAGTCTATTAATTTTCATAAAGTGGTGTCCAACACCAACCCATCTAATGGATGATTCGATCTTCTTTTTCCCCTTGTTCACTCCCCTCAACCTATACGGTTTCTATGGTTCGTGAACAAGTTAAGTTTATACCATCGACGCAAATTAGTTTCACAATTGAATCTTATCCGGCAACCCCCAAACGACTACCCCGATAACTCAGAAGCATAGCACATCTGGTGTAATACCCGAGATTTTTGTTCCGGATTCGTTGAGTTTTCGGGGTTTTATCGGATTGTTATTGTCCTCATCATTGGAATTTTGTGCCATGTTTGGCTGTGTCTTGTTGGGACATGTGTTTGGAGGCATTTCGGATCACTATGTGAGTTTTTAGGTTTTTGTGGTGTAGCGCACGCTAATGCTTGTGGCATAGCGCACGCTACGGCGTTGTGGTTAGCGCACGCTACCGAATGTGTAGCACACGCTAACTAGCAGTCCAGGGGCAATCCAGGAGCTACTGGACTGGGACTGGGGCTTTGTTAGCGCACGCTAAGGTCGATAGCTAGCGCACGCTAAGGTCGATAGCTAGCGCACGCTATCGACTGCTTAGCGCACGCTAATCGTTATTCCTAGCGCACGCTACTTGGTAGGTGCAGATCTGTCCAGGTGCTACTGGACTGGTTTTGTGACCCGTTAGCGCACGCTACGGCTTTTGGCTAGCGCGCGCTAACTTTGTTATAGGCGGATTCTCTGGAGCGTTGACCCCGTTAGCGCACGCTAATGCAGGGTGTTTAGCGCGCGCTAATAACTGTCCAGTATAAATACTGGACAACATCATTAAGTCGTCATTTCCTTTCTTTTCTTCATCCCTCCCGACGGGAGTGAGCTCCAGAGGCGATTTTGAGCGATCTTCTTCTTCTAGCTTCATATTCGAACGGGTTTGTAGATGTTTAACAACACCTAATCGTCTTCTTGGTCCAAATCAAGGTAATCTCTTCTTAGAACCCTAGTTTCTTGAATTTGGGGTTTTTCCTTTTATTCGTGATTCTTAACCGATCTCATCTGATCGGTTGTGTATTTTTGTTTGTCTTAACCGTAATCTTCATATTTTGTTAACCGTTCATCGATTTTTATCGCCCGTATCAACGATTCTTGATTTCTTTGAGAACACTTAGATCCTTGTTGTTTTTAGGATCGTTTCGGATTTCGATTAGTGTTATTGATTCGTGGTGATGTTATTTTCATAGTATTCGTGGGATTGCCGAATCCTTGGTCATTTTTGGAAGCTCGAGAACTATCCGACTGTGTCCGTTCGTTGTTCGGTTGCTCGTGGTATCGAGGCAAGTATCTTGTCCATATGTTTCATGTTTCGTAGGCATAATTATTGAGAATGATTTTTATGCGAAACCCAATGTTTAATGAACGTAAAAAGGGATCGGTATGTTCTCGATAAATGTTGTCTTTCAACAATAATTCGTGTACTTCGTGAATATATGTGTTCTCGGAATATGTGTGTTGGTTTTGTATGTTGAAAAGATGCTAGGATCACTTTGAGTGAGTTAAATAGACCATAATCCTTTGTCGGGGATTACGTAATGTTATGTGTACTTGTTCGGTAAGAACGTATTGTATGTGATATTAGTAGTTACTCCTTTGAAAGGAGGTTGTGATGTTTAAGTGTTGCTTGGATTGATGTTCTGCTCATTGTTATGTGATCGTTGAAAGTGATGTACCTCCGGGTAAGATTGTTGAATCTCCGGGATCCATACTTGCTAGTATGGGTCGGGCGTGACCGTAGGGTTATCCAATCCGGGTATGTCTTGCGGGGACTCCGAGGTTCGGGGCTTGCTAGCCCGATGCCGGGATAACTTGTGGGGGTTATCATCGGGTATGTCTTGCGGGGACTTCGAGGTTCGTGGCTTGTTAGCGCGATGCCGGGATAACTTATGGTTGTGGTTTGGAATGGTTCCGTGACTGTTGTCACGAGGACATGTGATTTGGTATGGTTTCCGATTGGGTTATTCACTCGGGTATGTTCTATGGGAGCATCTGACGTTCGTGGCTTGTTAGCACGGGACGTGAATAATCCTTAGGAACATGTGTTATGTGATTTGGGTCGTCGACCCTGTGGCTTATGATTTGGGTCTTAGATCCCATGTGTTGTGAATTGGGTTGTGAGTCCGCGTTTTATCATTGGAATCGTATTTTGGAAAGATGATTTTGGGCCGTGTCCCCAAGTGTTTTCGAAAGACTTGAGAATTCCTTAATTCCAAATGTTTTCAAACTCCCGAGATCGTAAAATATTTTGTATGAGATACATGGTTCTATCCCTACCTTTTATAAATCAAACTGTTTTGATTAAGTGAATTATCTCGGGAA
This sequence comes from Orobanche coerulescens, assembly GCA_033398695.1. NCBI lineage: Eukaryota > Viridiplantae > Streptophyta > Magnoliopsida > Lamiales > Orobanchaceae > Orobanche > Orobanche coerulescens. Next base: position 76,901,548 of record CM065818.1, on the reverse strand, counting down.
ATATATTCAAGATTTTTATATTCTTGAAGCACGTTGTGTATGGCTTGTACTTCTGTTTTATACTTGCACTAGCAAAACAGTAGAGTTTTGCTAACCCCCGAGTATTCGGGGGGTGGATGTCTGTATTGCATCCAGGTACTTGTAGGTTGCTGGGGAGCGAACCACAGGATCGGTACGAAGGGTGATGGAAGACGACGATACTAATCACATAAATACCAATAGTAGAGTATGTTGGATAGTCTTGTTGGTTATTTCTCCGATGTATTGTTACCCCGATTTATGGGAGCGTTATTGTATTCCAGCCCCTGCGCGGGTATGAGTTTTGGGAAAGAATCATGTATGTAATGTTGTGTGTTGTGACAAAAGACCGAATCGGTCTAATGGTCCTTTACGTAGCCATGTCGGCATGTGAAGTGATGCATTGTTTTGTATTTAGCCTGGTAGATCCTCACGGAGAGGGTCTGCGGCGCTGTAATATTCCCGAGTGGTTTGGGGGTTTTACAGAATATGGTATCGGAGCTTACGTTGAGGAAACCTAGGCTGTCGGGTTGAGTTGTGTGTTGTCGGGTCTTGTCTTGTCAGATTTGGTCTGACTGAGTGGTGTCGTGACGCGTCGTCTGAGTTGTCGGTCGTGATTAGTATCGAGGCGCAACCATCATCTTCGTGCGATCTGTGGATGTAAGTCTCCCTACTTCGCTGTGTCTCGTGTTATACGAGTTTATGTGATTATGTGTTATTATGTTTAGTTTAATTGTACCTCGTGAATACTTACTCCATACTTGTTTGATTCTCGTATTGTGCTGGGATAAAGAGTAGTACCGGTATGTATCTACATATATATATATATACATCTTTGTGTAAAATCGTTTTTACAGGAGCGATGTTTTGGATTGGTTACTCAATAAAAGTTTATCAATGTGGTATTTCAAACTTCAAATGTTTTGGAGAAATCACGTAAATTCTACATAAAAACATCCTTCGAGGGGGGAAAATAATTTGATTTTCGTATGAGGACCTCAAGACCAAAGATTTTGGGAATTCAACTACATATATTTTATGTTCATCTTGCATTGAAAATTTTCAAAATTTGATTTTTAAATGCTCAAACGAGGTCTATCAAAAGTTTACTTGATACGTGACTCTCGCCTTCAACTTTTCGGTTTCAGGAATTTCTGTTAAAAGTTATGTAGTGAGGATGTAAATTCTTGGCGTTTGGATTCGTATGTTGCTGACTATTTTTAACCTTCGACTTGTGGTATTATTTAGTATATGCTCATGAATGTGTTGCTGGATTAGAATAGCTAGCGCGCGTTAACGTGGCATGGCTAGCGCACGCTAAGTCTCTGTTAAATCATACACTAATCGGTCTGAGCAGAAGCTCGGAAACTACATTCTGGCCGTAAGTCTAACTTTTGCGATTGTTAGGATGACCGTTTGAGACCGTACTCTATGTGTGTTGTTCATGAATAACAATTGTTGTGTGTGGTTATGTGTAATTTGAACTGTGTTCTTGTCCGCTGTGTGTGTAAAGTTCAAAATGACTTTTGGTGAGTATTTGGAAAGTATTACCGTCATCGGCCTTTTTGGCATTTTTGAACGTTTTTGAAAATAGTTTTCAACTTGGTGAGTTCCGGCGCGGAACCCGTACAGAAAATGATTTTGATATAATGAATGACTTTAATTTTATTGCATTTATAATTCACATAACAACGGCATTATAAATGAAGATTGTCGGGATAATAGTTTGTATATTGTGCTCTAGCTTGAATTAAATCGTAATATGTATATGATTTAATGGTGTTTTATTAAACACGGAGATGTGAATATCTTGCTATGTGTTATGATCTTTCATTGCCATATGTTGTTGTTTGTTAGTATGCTGAGGGGCAGAGGTCGTGGTCGTAACCGTGGTGCTGATAGCCACGGGGATCAAATGCGGAATCGAGAGAATGTCGCTGGGAATGATTTTAGTTTGGGTGTTGCTACTATATTGCAACAAGTAGCAACTCAGATGACTCAGTTGACCCAGGTGGTTCAACGTAGCATTGACGCGAGTCAGAACGTCAGTGTAAATCAATGGCTTCACGAGGTAGTTCGTATGAATCCCCCTCGATTCGCCGGTGATGCGGATGCGTTGGGCTGGGATGGTTGGATTTTCCAGTTGGGGAAGATTTTCGAGGCTGTCGGATGTCCTGAAGAGCGGAAGGTACCTATCGCTCAGTACCTTCTTGACAAAGATGCCGCTAATTGGTGGTAAGCTGTCAAACCTCGTGATCGTGATGTCACGTGGGCGGAGTTCCAAGCATTTATGGAAGCTGAGTTCTGTCCGAAATCGATTAGAGAGCAGAGTGTAACACCCCCAAACCACTCGGGAATATTACAGCGCCGCAGACCCTCTCCGCGAGGATCTACCAGGCTAAATACAATACAATGCATCACTTCACATGCCGACATGGCTACGTAAAGGACCATTAAACCGATTTGGTCTTTTATCACAACACACAACATTACATACATGATTCTTTCCCAAAACTCATACCCGCGCAGGGGCTGGAGTACAATAACGCTCCCATAAGTCGGGATAACAATACATCGTAGAAATAACCAACAAAACTATTCAACATACTCAACGATTGGTCTTCATGTGATTAGTATCGTCGTCTTCCATCATCCTTCGTATCGATCCTGTGATTCGCTCCCCAGCAACCTGCAAATACCTGCAAACTCCACTGTTTTGCTAGTGCAAGTATAAAATATAAATATAAGCCATACATATCATATTCTGGGAATATAATAACTTGATTAATTTAGAAAGACTTCCCGAGATGTTTCATTTAGTTAAAATAATTCAAGTCTTGAAAGTAGAATTGAACAAGTAAGCACTTTGAAAACAACTCCGAATCCCGGGAGTTTTTGATTGGAAAATAATCACAAAACCTATAGCCATACATCAATTCACAACAGTGGACCAATTACACACAACACATCATCCATAAGCCATTCTAGTCCAAGCACCTCTGATGAATATGTTTTACATCCCAAGCATTATGGCAAGTCAAAACATCGTGATACTCGGACATATCACAAAAATGCATCAAGTCACAAGGTTAAAAATACTCACAGTTAACCGTGGATCCGACAATACGCGAATCCCTCCTCGACCCCGTCAGCCCTCTCGGAGTGGCTAACCCAAATGTTCGCGGAACCGTCATAAGCGGAACCCTCCTCGGCCCGTCAGTCTCTCGGAGTGAACAAATATAACTCTCACACTCAGAAGTAATATCCGACTTCCAATGCAAAGGACTATAAACCATATACTCAGAGTACTCACCAGAATGGCCTCCCCAATCGGACACATGCAAGATTAACAATATAATCTACAAACTATGAAAGGTAGGAATGAAACGAGGTAAACAACAAGTAAAATGTTTTAAACAATTCACAGCCTTACGGAACCCATTTTGGGACACAACCCAAGGTTATTTCCAAAATACAATTCCAATCACAAATCACAGGGTCCAAGACCCAAATACTCACATCGACATCCTTCCAAGGGTTATTCGCATCCCGTGCTAGTAAGCCACGGACCTCGGAGCCTCCCTGAGACATCCCCGAGTGAAAAACCCAATGGAAAATCACACAACAGCACACATCATCGTGACGACAGTCATCTAACAGTACCACACGAAAACCGGGCACAACATACAATACTAGTACCCATTCTCAGAATGACACATTCATTCTTGAACACTCAAGTTAATTTGAAGAAGACCTTTATCGAGAATATACTTATATATATTGATTCTATTGAAAGTTAAATAACATTCAATTTTCCATATAGACAATCACCAATTAATTATGTATACGGAATACAAAGTGTATGGGCAAGATACTTGCCTCGGTAGTTGACACCGCACACTCCGACGAACGTGGATTAACCGGAAAACCTCGAATGCCCACAACTCTCCGTGAGCAGCGGTAACACCACCGATCGGAAAACGGCGAACGGAAGGGTTCCGACTCGAGTTCTTCGCAAGGAACCTGACCCCAACATCATACCATGAATAAATCGACGATCGAACAAGGAAGAATAATCGTAGAACGCCCGAATCCCCTTTGTGACATTTTATCGAACACTTTCAAGGTGTGGATTTGAAACTCAATAAAACGACGAATCCTCGGCAATCCAACCGTGGAAAAATAAGGGATTCGATATAAAACAACTTAATAATCATCAATCCATCACTATTCTAAGTTATAACGAATCAAACGGACGAAATCCACAAAATCCCCAATTTTTCCCAAAACTATGATTTTAGGAAAACTAACCTTGATTCGCTGGATTGAAGGATGTTAAGGAGTGATTAATCGATGTTATCAGCTCCCAAACTTCGTGGATTAGTTGTATAGTAACATGCCTTCGTCACCCCCAAGAATCCAGCTGCGGAAGAGAAAGGGAGAAAATGAAAAATGAGTGCAAACAGTACTGCTCGGTCATATTTATATTGGTGCAGCCTAGCGTGCGCTAGACTGCCGAGCTAGCTCGCGCTAGCGGGCGGTCATGGTCGAGAATGTTCGGCCGGGCCCGCCATCATGCGCTGAACACGTGTGTTGTCGGCCCAGCCACAATCCAGAGACTTCCTGGCTCGGCCAGGTAGCGTGCGCAGCCTTCCGGCCGTAGCGTGCGCTCTGCGGCCGGCATGCGTCTTGTGATGTCCGGCGATAGCGTGCGCTACTGCCGATCCTCGATCCGTAACCTTTACGCCCTTACGCCTCGGCCGACTAGCGCGCGGCAGCCATAGCGTGCGCGCCTCTGGCCGTAGCATGCGCTACTTTGCGGACGTAGCGTGCGCTATGCCGGTTCTGTCGCTTGTCGCCGGCCCGGCACTCGCCCGGCCAAGTGCTGCGGCCGTCCGCCACCGTCCCCAACCGCCCGATCGGTGTCCGACCACCATGATTCGACGACTCGATTTTCGAAATCGCACGGAACGAACACGACAAAATACTGGGGACAACATCATTGGTCCGAAATGAAAACAACGGATAACAAATCACCACCTATGGTCTTAAACGCCAAAATCGGTTGTCGAGAAAATAATACCGAACTCGACAACCGGAAATATCGAAAAATCCAAAATAACCGGAACGAAAATCGTGGGTATTACATTCTACCCCTAAAAATAAGTTTCGTCCGAAACTTAAAACAAAAGCAAGGCGAACCTCGACAACACACCAGAACTCCATGCAGTATAAAGCCACTACGATCCGATTCAATACGCAAGAATGCTTACGAAAAGCAACGAGCATGAATCGTTGCGGTTGATAAAACCGAGCAATACAAAAATCAAGTCACGATTCCAACGCTGAAAGGTATGAAATTCCAGTAACTCACAGATTTGGAAGATCGAATATGAAGAAAATTTCCCAACACTTATGGAAATCGCAAAATGGCCCAGATGTACAATAATCACGATTTCGAGGTCAAACGATAATGATTGGACAACGATGAACGAATAGCAATGATCGAACAACAACGATAACCTTTGATGTTCATACCTCAAATCAAGACATCAATAACTTATAGGAAGCACGAGGTGTTAGTTTCGAACACGGTTCACAAGAAATCGATCCGAACTTGGAAAGATTACAACGATATGCACATCAATTTGGAACAATATCAGAACTCGCTCGAATGACAAATGTGAGAAACAACATAAGGTCAGAAGCATTAACGAACAAATCGCCTCAATACGGTCGAGCAAGCGGAAACGAGAAGAAGAAAAAAATGGGTATTACATCATATCGCCTTTAAAAGAAGTTTCATCCCCGAAACCTAAATAACGAAAACGAAGTGCTTGAATATCAACCTTCCCGGCCATATCCTCTTGGTCCCGCATTTAATCTCCATAACCAACTGTACTGTGGTCACGGTCGCGTCCTCTGTCCCTCGGCTTACTAAGCGGATTCTCACTCAATACGATTGCACCACTTCGCAAAATTAAATATGCTAAAGTACCAACTTAGCATGACATATCACATAAGGTAACCAGTAACAACTCGGAAAGAAAATCCACGAGGTATCCTTTTAAAGAAAATCTTTTGAAAATCCTTGGATTTGAATGCTATTAAAAATAAACTTTAAAAGTACTTTTAGTACCTCGGGTTGTTTCATCAAAAACTTGAAAACATCACACTCTAACCGTTTCATTTGAAATCATTTGCCAAAATAATATTTCTGTGTAACCGGCGTTATCAAAATCGTCATGCCTCTACGCATCATCATCACCGTTAACAAACAACAAGTTCACCATGCAAGATCATCAAACCATTCTTACATACTCTAACATTTCCAAATCCGAGTTTGAACTTTACATCGAGTGAGATTTCTTTTTATCTTTCACTATATATTTTTGAAAAGGAAATCGTACTGGTTTTTTGAAAAAATATTTTATGATGTGAAAGATTTTTAAAAATCATGTACTCGAGTTATTCGAAAATACAATAGTATGTTAAAGTCATTTCTGAAAATTCTCCCAACACTACACAAGAATCAACGACGGTAACATTTTACAAGATGTTCAAGGTATTTTAAAACAACTCTTTCAATACCGTCGAGGTTTTATTTGAGAATCCTAGGCCGGCTCGCAAATTTCAAACAGTTTTCAAAGTTCATACGAAGCCGCCGAATTAATCGAAATGTCAAATTAGATTAAAAAAAATTGATTTCCACAACTTGCACAAACTTGTGAAAGTTTCAGGAAAACATTTTCGAACACACACATACATCAGACATAATTTATCAACTCACCGAACAAAATCAATTATCGCTTAGCGTGAATGAAAGGTCACAACACACGTTCACACAAAACGGTTGTCATCACTAGACAACACACATAGAATACAGCCACAGACGACTGACTGCCGAAAGTTAGACCTAACGGCAAAAATGCGGTTCCACATCCTCAGTCCCAGCTAACTAGCGCACGCTACAACCATCATTTAGCGTGCGCTATTCATGCTGCATTAGCGCGCGTTACAACAACATTAGCGTGCGCTACTCATGCCACATTAGCGCGCACTAGCTTGTACTTAGTGTGCGCTAACAGCTCGAATTCAGCACGTGATTACGAACATATATACGACATTACTAAAACCGATAGTTACAAATGAACAACGACAGCATATGAATCTAAATGCCATCGATTCACATGCTTACAACACTTCGCGAGCAACCATCAAAGGACAACTGTCATCCAAAATCAAAATCTCGTCTATTAATAAAGAGAGCTGTCTTAACTCATACCGAACGACTTAGCATTCACATCACTGTTTTAGTCTAAAACTGGCAACACTGCCCGAACAACAAGAACATCATCACGTCTTTCTCGACTAACAGCCATAAAACCGATAAGTTGAAAACGAGAGTCACGTCTTGTCTACATTTTGTAAACTTCACTTGGGTTCAAAAAACGTGTTTTGAAAACTTATAATACAAAATGAAAACAAAATATCGGTAGTTTGACTTCTTAAAAAAAATTTGGCCTTGAGGTCATAATACGAAAATCAAACTTTTTCCTCCCTTTGGAGGATGTTTTAAAACAAAATATACGTGACTCCTCAAAACATGTAAAGTTTTAAAATATCACATTGATGAATTCTTCCTTGCGTAACCACACCAAGGCCATTATTCTTGTAAAAACGACTTATATCAGGATGTGTGTATATATACATATACGTTGGTACCACTTTTATCCTAGCATCATACGAGGACCAAACAACATAGGCCACATAATCACAAATCACCTTTAAACTCCACATCATAATACAAAATCATACAAGCTCGTATATCACAAGGCACAATATAGTAGGGAGACTTACATCCACAGGTCGCACGAAGATGATGGCTGCACCATGATACTAATCACGACCGACATTCCAGACGACGCGTCGCGACACGACTTAGACAAACACAATCTGACAGGACAAGACACGACAATACCTGACTGGACCCGACTGCCTAGGTTTCCGCAACCTAAGCTCTGATACCATATTCTGTAACACCCCCAAACCACTCGGGAATATTACAGCGCCGCAGACCCTCTCCGCGAGGATCTACCAGGCTAAATACAATACAATGCATCACTTCACATGCCGACATGGCTACGTAAAGGACCATTAAATCGATTTGGTCTTTTATCATAACACACAACATTACATACATGATTCTTTCCCAAAACTCATACCCGCGCAGGGGCTGGAATACAATAACGCTCCCATAAATCGGGATAACAATACATCGTAGAAATAACCAACAAAACTATTCAACATACTCAACGATTGGTCTTCATGTGATTAGTATCGTCGTCTTCCATCATCCTTCGTATCGATCCTGTGATTCGCTCCCAAAGAACCTGCAAATGCACGGACGCTTGTCTGAGACATCCACCCCGAATACTCGGGGTTAGCAAACTCCTTTGTTTTGCTAGTGCAAGTATAAAATATAAATACAAGCCATACATATCATATTAGGAATACAATAACTTGATTAATTTAGAAAGACTTCGAGATGTTTCATTTAGTTAAAATAATTCAAGTCTTGAAAGTAGAATTGAACAAGTAAGCACTTTGAAAACAACTCCGAATCCGGGAGTTTTTGATTGGAAAATAATCACAAAACCTATAGCCATACATCAATTCACAACAGTGGACCAATTACACACAACACATCATCCATAAGCCATTCTAGTCCAAGCACCTCGATGAATATGTTTTACATCCCAAGCATTATGGCAAGTCAAAACATCGTGATACTAGGACATATCACAAAAATGCATCAAGTCACAAGGTTAAAAATACTCCTGGTTAACCGTGGATCCGACAATACGCGAATCCCTCCTCGACCCCGTCGGGCCCTCTCGGAGTGGCTAACCCAAATGTTCGCGGAACCGTCATAAGCGGAACCCTCCTCGGCCCGTCAGTCCTCTCGGAGTGAACAAATATAACTCTCACACTCGAAGTAATATCCGACTTCCAATGCAAAGGACTATAAACCATATACTCGTAGTACTCACGAATGGCCTCCCCAATCGGACACATGCAAGATTAACAATATAATCTACAAACTATGAAAGGTAGGAATGAAACGAGGTAAACAACAAGTAAAATGTTTTAAAGAATTCACAGCCTTACGGAACCCATTTTGGGACACAACCCAAGGTTATTTCCAAAATACAATTCCAATCACAAATAACAGGGTCCAAGACCCAAATACTCACATCGACATCCTTCCAAGGGTTATTCGCATCCCGTGCTAGTAAGCCACGGACCTCGGAGCCTCCTTGAGACATCCCCGAGTGAAAAACCAAATGGAAAATCACACAACATCACACATCATCGTGACGACAGTCATCTAACAGTACCACACGAAAACCGGGCAAAACATACAATACTAGTACCCATTCTCAGAATGTCACATTCGTTCTTGAACACTCAAGTTAATTTGAAGAAGACCTTTATCGAGAATATACTTATATATATTGATTCTTTTGAAAGTTAAATAACATTCAATTTTCCATATAGACAATCACCAATTTATTATGTATACGGAATACGAAGTGTATGGGAAAGATACTTGCCTGGGTAGTTGACACCGCACACTCCGACGAATGTGGATTAACCGGAAAACCTCGAATGCCCACAACTCTCCCGTGAGCAGCGGTAACACCACCGATCGGAAAACGGCGAACGGAAGGGTTCCGACTCGAGTTCTTCGCAAGGAACCTGACCCCAACATCATACCATGAATAAATCGACGATCGAACAAGGAAGAATAATCGTAGAACACCCGAATCCCCTTTGTGACATTTTATCGAACACTTTCAAGGTGTCGATTTGAAACTCAATAAAACGACGAATCCTCGGCAATCTAACCGTGGAAAAACAAGGGATTCGATATAAAACAACTTAATAATCATCAATCCATCACTATTCTAAGTTATAACGAATCAAACGGACGAAATCCACAAAATCCCCAATTTTTCCCAAAACTATGATTTTAGGAAAACTAACCTTGATTCGCTGGATTGAAGGATGTTAAGGAGTGGTTAATCGATGTTATCAGCTCCCAAACTTCGTGGATTAGTTGTATAGTAACATGCCTTCGTCACCCCCAAGAATCCAGCCGCGGAAGAGAAAGGGAGAAAATGAAAAATGAGTGCAAACAGTACTGCTCGGTCATATTTATCTTGAGTGCGGACCTAGCGTGCGCTAAGATCACGAGCTAGCGGCGCTAGCGGCGGTCATGGTCAAGAATGTTCGGCCGGGCCCGCCATCATGCGCTGAACACGTGCGTTGTCGGCCCGACCACAATCCAGACTTCTGGCTCGGCCAGTAGCGTCTGTGACCTTCCGGCCGTGGCGTGCGCTCTGGCGGCCGTGCGCGTCTTGTGATGTCCGGCGATAGCGTGCGCTACTGCCCGATCCTCCCGATCCGTAACCTTCGCCGCCCACGCCTCGGCCCGACTAGCGCGCGCAGCCGGCCATAGCGTGCGCGCCTCTGGCCGTAGCGTCGCTACTTCGGGCGTAGCGTCGCTATGCGGTTCTATCCTGTCCCGCCGGCGATGCAGCACTCGCCCGGCCAGTGCCGGCACTCGCCCGGCCAGTGCCTGCAGCCGTCCGGCCACTGTCTCCAACCGCCCGGTCAGTGTCCGACCACCATGATTCGACGACTCGATTTTCCGAAATCGCACGGAACGAACACGACAAAATACTCGGGGACAACATCATTGGTCCGAAATGAAAACAACGGATAACAAATCACCACCTATGGTCTTAAACGCCAAAATCAGTTGTCGAGAAAATAATACCGGAACTCGACAACCGGGAAATATCCAAGAAAAATCTAAAATAACCGGAACGAAAATCGTGGGTATTACACAGAGGATTCGCGAATTCTACTTGGCAGAACCGCAAGATATATCGGTGTCGCAAGCTATCATCGATTATAGCAAACAACTCAGTTATGTGCGAGATCGGGTGAGAACCGAAGAAGAGAGGATCCTTCACTTTAACAGATGTATGAAGCCGTATATTCGCGTGTATATATCGGGATTCAATTGCACTTCGTTGAGGGACTATCAAGATCGAGCATAAGCCCGTGAACTAGCTTCGTTATCATCGGAGCGTGTGCCCGATTTGAAGAAGCAGAGGAAGTCACATGACCGTGTGGATAGTGCAGGAGTTGGTGTCTCTAGTTTCCAATGTCGTAGCCTTTACGGTATGAAGCTCCATCGCTCGATGCGTGGAACTGAGAGTTCCAAGTCGTCTGCTCTGACTCCTGGCAAAGCTAGGAGATGTTTTAACTGTAATGTGGCGGTACATGTTCGTGCACATTGTCCTTCGCCGCCAGTAACGTGTTACAGGTGCGGACTCGAGGGACACTGGGTTCAGTTTTGTGAGTTCGGCACCGAACCTTCCGAGGAACGGACTTGAGTGCTGATATCACGATCGACTCCGAGTAGTCCCGGAGGGGCATGGTCTATCAGTTGTATGTTGAGTTATTTCCCTTATTTTGTTGTTTCGAATTTCGGAGATTAACTTCTTTTATTTGAAGTGGATCGGATTTTGAACTCTGTACTTTCGACTCTGTCGACTCATTTATGTTCGTTGATATTTTCTAAACTTGTCCTGTTTTGTGCTTTTGTTGATCGAATGAGTTGTGGTATTGTTTCAGAATAACCTGTTTGTCGTTGTGAGTTTCCAATTGCTATTCCATTTCCTGTGGATCTTATGTGAATGCACATCTTATTATCTTCACCGGATCGTATATTGTCTCGAGTCGAGATGTGAACTTTGGGGTTGTTGTTCGAGTATTATTGTTCATCGTGATTCAAATATGATCGTTCGACCGATGTGTCTCGATCGTTGTGGTTCGATATCTTGTTGTCCAGTCTTGTTGGTCTTGTATCGTAATTTTTGAACGTTTAGATTTCTTCGTAATTTCCTTGAGCTCGGGAGATTAACTTCATTTTCGATCTTCCAATCCTTGTGTGTAGAATTTCGTATTTGTCCAGCGATTAGATCGCATTTTGATTGACGTACTGTTCGGGCTGGTCAACCATATTGATTTTGTTCGCTGCGTTCTGTTATCTTTTCTAACGTAGCGACATGCATGGTAGCAGCCACGTGCTACATGTGATTTGTTACAGGCTGTCGGCAATGGATAGCTTATGTCATCTGGAATTATTTTGCGTTGATCGTCCTATGTTTTAAGTTTCGGGGACGAAACTTCTTTTAAGGGGGTAGAATGTCATACCCGAGATTTTTGTTCCGGATTCGTTGAGTTTTCGGGGCTTTATCGGATTGTTATTGTCCTCATCGTTGGAATTTTGTGCCATGTTTGGGTGTGTCTTGTCGGGACATGTGTTTGGAGGCGTTTCGGATCACTATGTGAGTTTTTGGGTTTTTGTGGTGTAGCGCACGCTAATGCTTGTGGCATAGCGCACGCTACGGCGTTGTGGTTAGCGCACGCTATCGAATGTATGAACGCTAATGGCGATCGAGCGATCCGAGAGCTCTTGGGCCCAGGGCCGAGGCTTTGTTAGCGCACACTAAGGTCGATAGCTAGCGCACGCTATCGACTGCTCAGCGCACGCTAATCGTTATTCCTAGCGCACGCTACTTGGTAGGTGCAGATCTGTCCAGGTGCTACTGGACTGGTTTTGTGACCCGTTAGCACACGCTACGGCTTTTGGCTAGCGCGTGCTAACTGTGTTATAGGCAGATTCTCTGGAGCGTTGACCCCGTTAGCGCACGCTAATGCAGGGTGTTTAGCGCGCACTAATAACTTTCCAGTATAAATACTAGACAGCAGCATTAAGTCGTCATTTCCTTTCTTTTCTTCATCCCTCCTGACGGGAGTGAGCTCCAGAGGCGATTTTGAGCGATCTTCTTCTTCTAGCTTCATCTTCGAACGGGTTTGTAGATGTTTAACAACATCTAATCGTCTTCTTGGTCCAAATCAAGGTAATCTCTTCTTAGAACCCTAGTTTCTTGAATTTGGGGTTTTTCCAGGGATTTGTGATTCTTAACCGATCTCATCCGATCAGTTGTGTATTTTTGTTTGTCTTAACCGTAATCTTCAGATTTTGTTAACCGTTCATCGATTTTTATCGCCCGGATTAATGATTCTTGATTTCTTTGAGAACACTTAGATCCTTGTTTTTTTAGGATCGTTTCGGATTTAGATTAGTGTTATTGATTCGTGGTGATGTTATTTTCGTAGTATTCGTGGGATTGCCGAATCCTTGGTCATTTTTAGAACCTCGAGAACTATCCGACCGTGTCCGTTCGTTGTTCGGTTGCTCGTGGTATCGAGACAAGTATCTTGTCCATACGTTTCATGTTTCGTAGGTGTAATTATTGAGAATGATTTTTATGCGAACCCCAATGTTTAATGAACGTAAAAAGTAATCGGTATGTTCTCGATAAATGTTGTCTTTCAACAATAATTCGTGTACTTCATGAATATATGTGTTCTCGGAATATGTGTGTTGGTTTTGTATGTTGAAAAGATGCTAGGATCACTTTGAGTGAGTTAAATAGACCATAATCCTTTGCCGGGGATTACGTAATGTTATGTGTACTTGTTCGGTAAGAACGTATTATGTGTGATATTAGTTGTTACTCATTTGAAAGGAGGTTGTGATGTTCAAGTGTTTCTTGGCTTGATGTTCTGCTCATTGTTATGTGATCGTTGAAAGTGATGTGCCTCCAGGTAGGATTGTTCAATCTCCGGGATCCATACTTGCTAGTATGGGTCGGGCGTGACCGTAGGGTTATCCAATCCTAGTATATCTTGCGGGGACTCCGAGGTTCGGGGATTGCTAGCCCGATGCCGGGATAACTTGTGGGGGTTATCATCGGGTATGTCTCACGGGGACTCCGAGGTTCGTGGCTTGTTAGCGCGATGCCGGGATAACTTATGGTTGTGGTTTGGAATGGTTCCGTGACTGTTGTCACGAGGACATGTGATTTGGTATGGTTTCCTATTGGGTTATTCACTCGGGTATGTTCTACGGGAGCATCTGAGGTCCGTGGCTTGTTAGCACGGGACGCGAATAATCCTTAGGAACATGTGTTATGTGATTTGGGTCGTGGACCCTGTGGCTTATGATTTGGGTCTTAGACCCCGTGTGTTGTGAATTGGGTTGTGAATCCGCGTTTTATTATTGGAATCGTATTTTGGAAAGATGATTTTGGGCCGTGTCCGCAAGTGTTTTCGAATGACTTGAGAATTCCATAATTCCGAATGTTTTCAAACTCTCGAGATCGTAAAATATTTTGTATGAGATACATGGTTCTGTCCCTACCTTTTATAAATCAAACTGTTTTGATTAAGTGAATTATCTCGATAAATATATTTAAGATTTTTATATTCTTGAAGCACATTGTGTATGGCTTGTACTTCTATTTTATACTTGCACTAGCAAAACAGTGGAGTTTTGCTAACCCCCGAGTATTCGTGGGGTGGATGTCTGTATTGCGTCCAGGTACTTGCAGGTTGCTGGGGAACGAACCACAGGATCAGTACGAAGGGTGATGGAAGACGACGATACTAATCACATAAAGACCAATCGTAGAGTATGTTGGATAGTCTTGTTGGTTATATATCCGATGTATTGTTACCCCGATTTATGGGAGCGTTAGTGCGGGTATGAGTTTTGGGAAAGAATCATGTATGTAATGTTGTGTGTTGTGACAAAAGACCGAATCGGTCTAATGGTCCTTTATGTAGCCATGTCGGCATGTGAAGTGATGCATTGTTTTGTATTTAGCCTGGTAGATCCTCTCGGAGAGGGTCTGCGGTGCTGTAATAGTCCCGAGTGGTTTGGGGGTGTTACATCCGGTTTGGATTTTAATTTCCCAAAAGCTCGATGGAGGGAAGGAAAACCTTGAAACCTTATAAACATAATAATTTGTTGTGGGAGAATTATCGCGATTAATGTTACACTTTGCACACTAATTCATTTAAGCGCGTTTGTAGCATTCATACAATATGAACAACCATTCACAGCCTAGTTGCTACCAACATGTGGTTCATGGACCGTTCCTAGAAAACAAAAACTCCGTAATCTAATTACAAGTCTTCGTCTTGAATCTTCATCTTCTCGAAACGGATCTTCATCCGGTCGTCGTCATTGCATATAAATTTTACACTGAAAATTGCATCTTAGATACAAATATTTCTATTAAAATAAATAGGCTCAAAACGACCTTTACAACCCAATCGAATAAAACGAACGATTCAAAACTAAGTTCACGAACCACATCCCCATTCAAAAGCATTCATCCAATAAATACTATATAAATGGAAAGCGTAGAGATACATTGATCCAATCATCAATATGAACCAATCCAATCGATTCAAAACGAATTAATCCAATTGATAGGACGACGAATGTACGCTCCCTGAAAACCCGGTTTAAAAAAGGACCAATATAAGCCGGCGTACCGGCCTCTTAGTAAAGAAGGATTTTCTTAGAGTAATAAAGTCCAACCTAGGTTCTAAAACAAGAGGATGCCGACCTCAGAGTCCTCCGATCTATAACCTCAGATAATAGGGTACCGACCTCGGAGGTCCCGCTGACCTGTGACCTCTGCTAAAAGAGGTCCGACCTCGAAGGTCTCTCCGACCTACAGATTTGGATAAGAATGTCCCGACCTAAGTGATCCTTTATAATATGAGCCAACCTAAGGTCTCTCCGGGCTCATGAAGGTCGAACTCTCGGGAAAGGAGATCTTGACTCACCTGACATAATCCCTGAGATTCGGGAACTGAGAGCCCATACTCTTCAATCCCGGAAATCCAGGGATGGGAAATCGCAGCCTGAATCCCTGGATATCCGGGATTTTCCCTAACAATCAGGGAAGATCTTAGAGAATAGGCGCCTCTCCCTTCTATAAAAGGAGGGGGAGGGCTTTCCTTGAGACCAAGCATAATTTTGAGATTACAGCATATTTTAGAGAGAGAAAAAGGCAGTACCTCATACATTCGGGTTTTCTTAGTTAAACTCTTGAGATTAACCTGGTTCTTGGTGGCCGATCAACTCGGTTACATCAAGTGGCGCCGTCTGTGGGAAGTGTGACATCGAGTCACTTTGAGCTGAGACGTGAGGTCAGTAATGGCGGAATAAATGAACCAGAAGAAAATAGGAGAGTTGATACCCCGAAATTTAGAAGAGGAACTAGCAGCTGCGGGTGGAGAATCGACTCTGGAAAAAACACCCGTCACCCCGGTAGAAGAAGCTGCACCCATCATAATCACACTGACGAAGGAAGCCTTAGCCGACATAATTTCCAATGCGATCCAGAAGAGTCGGGAGGTCGAGAAGCAAAGAATACCACGAAAAGTAATACCCATTCTTTCGGATGGGCCGGAGGAAATTGATCAGCAGGAAGAGCATGGGGAGAGTTATCCAAGAATATGGGAGCGATCTAGACAGGAAAAAACACTGGATCCCTTAATATCCAGTATGCAAGACGAGCTGGAGGAGTTGCGACAGAGGGTTGCGGGGAAGGACACGGAGAGTCATTCAGGCCATGCCTTCTCGGAAGGCATACTGCAGGCCGAGCTCCCATATGGGTTTAGGGCTGTCACCTTCACCTACGATGGACTCTCAGATCCTACCCGACATTTATACTGATTCGAAAAATTGGCCATACTACACCGATATTCGGATGCCGTGAGTTGCAGAGCATTCCTGGCTACGCTGACGGAGTCAGCTCAGGATTGGTTCCACGAGATATCCCCTGGGTCAATCACCAGCTTCAAAGCTTTCAGCTCAGCATTCTTGACTCACTTTGCAAGTGCCAGGGCACACCAGAAGACCTTCATGTCCTTGTTCAGTATCAAGCAGTACTCCGGAGAAGCGCTGAGAGCTTATGTGACCCGATTTATAAAAGCATGTATGGAGGTACCCTCGTCGTCTGAAGAGGTAAAAACCAGTGCCTTGATGCAGGGACTAAGGCCTGGACTGCTACGCACCTCATTGGCTAAAAAACCAGCCAGAACATATGACGAGGTCTTAGCCCAATGTTCGCAATACATTAATGTTGAGGAAACCGAGAAGGAAATGGAAGAATTGCAAGAAAAGCCCGAAAATGGGAAAAAGGGATCTAGCAGATTGGTGGGGCGCGAGTAATATACCTTTCAAGGAAATTTGCCTCGGGAGGAAATGCCGCGTGGAAAGATAGACTGAAGGAAGAGCGATCTCGTTCTAAGGCGACCATGATTTGACCAATACAGCCCATTAACAATGAGGAGAGCTCAGGTTTTGGAAGCAGTTGAAGGTAAGATGAATAGGGTTATCGAGTGGCCTGCATCTCGTTCTAATGGGCCCACCCAGCCGAAATCAGGGGTTTATTGTCAATTCCACAATGATTATGGGCATAAAACAGATGAGTGCAAGGACCTTAAGGACAAGAATGAGAGGCTGGTCCGAGCGGGACATCTAATGGAGTTAACATATCAGCAGAGGAATGGAGGTTGGAGGCAACCACCCATGCCCCAAGGGGGGACGGGGATGAAAAGAGAAGCCCCTCGGGGACCCGCTGCTCCCCCAGCTAAGAAAGGAGTGATCCACATGATATCAGGAGGACCAACCGACGGAAATTCTAATCAGGCTAGGAAAGCTCACGCGCGAAAGGCTAGGTGTCATCAGTTCGAAGAGATCGCCTCTGTAGGCAGTGGGCCTATCATTCAGTTCGGCCCTGCGGATTATAGCGGGATACATGCGCCCCATAATGACGCACTGGTCATCACCGCGGAGATCGCCAGTTACGATGTGCAAAGAGTATTTATCGATACGGAAAGCTCGGTGGACATCTTATTCTATGACTGTTTCAAACAGATGAACCTGGAGGTGGAATTAAAGAAAGTATATACCACGCTTTATGGGTTCTGCATGACCGAGGTGCAGCCGGTTGGAGAAGTGGTGCTTCCGGTAGTAATAGGTCAGATACCTCATCGGAAGGTCAAGACGCTCAGGTTTTTAGTGGTGGACACCAAATCGGCCTATAACGCCATTCTAGGACGACCGGGACTCAACAAGTTCGAAGTAGTGGCCTCTACCGTGCACATGAAAGTAAAATTCCTCGTAGGAGGCGAGGTAGGAGAAGTAGCCGGGGATAAGTTTGTGTCTCGATCTTGTTACCAGACAACGGTAAAACAGGGAGTGCAGCGCGTTAAGAGGACGTCCGAGCTAGGAGGCCCAGATCCAGAGTTTAAGAAGAATAAACAATCAAAGGCGCCCGAGGAAGCCGAGGAAGAAGGCGTCAAGCCCAATGAGGAGTTGCTAGAAATAGAATTGGTTCCAGAAAAGCCAGAAACAAAAACTCGCGTGGGAAGTCGGTTAGACGAGGGGATAAAGGAAAGCCTTATCGGCCTGCTAAGGAGATTTGTGGACATTTTTGCGTTCCCAGCCGAGGATCTGGTGGGAATCAGCCCAACAATTGCCGAGCATAGGTTAAACATCGACCCAACCATAAGACCAGTAAAGCCGAAGATGAGGCATTTTGGGCCGGAGATGGATGGGATCATTGGGGAAGAAGTTGACAAGCTCCTCCGAGCTGGACACATAACGGAGATCCAGTTTCCGGAGTGGCTATCCAACGTTGTCATGGTGGGAAAAGGCCAGGGGAAGTGGAGGATGTGCATGGACTTCCAGGACCTAAATAAAGCATGTCCGAAGGATCACTACCCGTTACCCCGCATAGATCAGCTGGTGGATTAAACCTCGGGGTGCGAGTTGCTCAGTATGATGGATGCTTCTCAGGGATATCATCAGATTCCTCTCGCACCCGAGGACAGAAAGAGGGTTAATTTTGTGGTATCAAAAGGAATTTTTGTTATGTACGCATGCCTTTTGGGTTAAAAAATGCAGGAGCCACATATCAAAGGATGGTTGCCAAAATCTTTAGATCCCAAATCGGCAGAAACATGGAAGTGTTCTTTTGGAGTAAAATCGAGAAAATTCCTGGGATATGTAGTCACAGAGCAAGGAATCGAGGTCAACCCAGAAAAGGTCAAGGCAGTGCTGCAAATGAATCCTCCAAAAAAATATCAAGGATATCCAGATACTAACAGGAAGAATAGCGGGGCTGAGCCGGTTCATATCACGCTCAACCGAGAAGGGATTCCCATTTTTTAAACTCTTAATAAAAGGGAACAAGTTCGAATGGACCCCCGAAGCACAAACAGCATTCGGAAAATTAAAAGAATATTTGGCCGAGTTGCCTCTGCTCACCAAACCAGTAGCAGGAGAAGAGCTCGTACTCTATTTATCTATAGGAGAGGGGGCGGTTAGTTCGGTCTTGCTAAGAGAGGAAATGAGTAAGCAAAAACCCATTTATTATACAAGCTGAATTTTGCAAGGAGCAGAACGGAATTACTCCGAGCTAGAAAAGGGAGCACTGGCATTAGTAATTACAGCCCGGTGATTGAGGCCGTATTTCCTAGCCCACCGAATAAAGCTGCGAACCAACTTTCCCTTAAGAGAAATATTAGGACGACCTAATGCTTCAGGTCGCCTGGTGAAGTGGGCGGTAGAGATAGGGGAATACGACGTGGAGTATGAGCCGAGAACGAAAATTAAAGCTCAGGCCCTAGCAGACTTCATCCAAGAGAGGGCCATGCCATCGCCGCCAGAGGGACAGTGGCTATTACATGTGGATGGATCGGCAACAACCTGTGGCTCTGGGGCAGGGATAGTCCTTACTACCCCGGAGGGCGAACAATTAGAGTATGCCATAAAATTCGATTTCAAATCATCTAACAACGAGGTCGAGTATGAAGCCCTCGTTAAGGGAATGCAGCTGGGGTTAGACTTGGGAGCACAATGACTCATTGCTTATTCTGATTCTCAACTGGTCACACAGCAGGTAGGAGGAAAATTCGAGATAAATGAGGATCGGATGAAGAAGTATGTTGAGGAAGTGAGAGAGGCTACCAAAAAACTAGGGGAAAGGAAGTTGATCCATATCCCTAGGGCGGAAAATGTAAAAGCTGATTACCTAGCAAAAATGGGAAGCTCCTTAGTGGATTTCCGCTCAAGGACAGTAACGATTTTGGGAGCAGCCCAGAGTAGCATCATGAAATAGGTGATGGAGGTGAACGAGATGGTGGACTGGCGAACTCCTTTGTTGGCATACCTAAGAAGGGCGGAACTGCCCAATGAAAGGCAAGAAAGAATGAAAATTGTACGAAGAGCAGCGAGGTTCTGTTGCATTAACGATGAACTATACAAGAGATCCTACCTCGGTCCATACCTATGGTGGGTTTCGGAAGAAGAAGGGCGGAGTATACTGGAAGAAATCGATGAAGGGTGCTGCGGTGATCATACCAAAGGAACGGCGCTAATTAGCAAAACACTAAGAGCTGGTTTTTTCTAGCCGACCATGAGCAAGAAAGCAGTGTAGATGGTTAAGCGATGCCAAAAATATCAAATGCACGCACCCTTAATTCACATCTCGGCTGAAGATATGATTACCATGGGAGCACCCTGTCATTTCGCTAAATGGGGAATTGATATCATGGGGAAGTTTACACCTGGCTCGGGAGGAAGGAAGTTTTTAGTAGTAGCCATAGACTACTTCAGTAAGTGGGTAGAGGCCGAGCTCGTGGCCACAATAACTGAGCAAAGAATCATAAGTTTTCTATTTAACAACATTTGCTGCAGGTGCGGAGCGCCCCAGATACTTATCTCAGACAGTGGAACTCAATTCAATGGGAAAAGAACCCAGTCCTGGTGCGAGGAGATGCATATCAAGCAAAGGTTCGCTATGGTTGCTCACCCGCAGACTAATGGGAAAGTGGAGGTAACTAACAGAACAAACTTGCAAGGGATCAAAACCCGCTTAAACAAAGTTGGAGGCGGATGGGTGGATGAGCTTAGCTCGGTACTATGGTCATACAAGACCACACCTATATCGTCAATGGGGGGAACACCCTTCAGTATGGTATATGGGTCCGAAGCTGTCATCCCGGCAGAAGTCAGAGAAATGTCCCATCGGGTTCGATGGTTCAAAGAGGTGGAAAACAAGGAAATAATGAAGGAGGCGTTAGATATCATAGAAGAAAGAAGAGAAGCAGCCGCAGCACGAACTGAAAGATACAAAAGCCTGACAAAAGCAGCTCACGACAAAAGAGTCAGGAAGAGACAGTTCCAAGTCAGTGATTTGGTGCTTAGGCGGGCTGATGCCCTCAGAAAAATAGGAAAACTGGAGCCGAACTAGGAGGGCCCTTACAAGGTAATCCGAATTTATGCAGAGAGAGCTTATGAGCTCGAGGATATGGAAGGGCACCCCATCAAAAGACCTTAGAACATATGTCACTTAAAAAAGTATTTTGTGTGAACAGGTGTGGAGAAAAGCTTGTGTTGTTTTAATAAAAGTCTATTACAAAAAAATCTCTCTGAATGTGTCGATCGAGTAAAACTAGAAATGACATCTGATCAGGTGAAATGCCTTCAGATACGAGTAAGGGTGAACCGCCCTGTGACATCTGATCAGGTGAAATGCCTTCAGATCCGAGTAAGGGTGAACCGCCTTGTGACATCTGATCAGGTGAAATGCCTTCAGATCCGAGTAAGGGTGAACTGCCCTGTGATATCTGATCAAGTGAAATGCCTTCAGATCCGATTAAGGGTGAACCGCCCTGTGACATCTGATCAAGTGAAATGCCTTCAGATCCGAGTAAGGGTGAACCGCCCTGTGACATCTGATCAGGTGAAATGCCTTCAGATCCGAATAAGGGTAAACCGCCCTGTGAAACTATGACTAAGGGAAATACCCTCGATTTCAGGTAGAGGTAAACCGCCCCGATATATAGATAGCCTCAGGCATAGAGTACAAGCTGACCTATAAAAAAAAGGGGGGGGATCCTGTCCAGACTATCCCACTCGAAAGAGTTGGAAATATCCCAGCAGCCTTAAAATCCAAAAAGTTTATCAAAAATACCCAACCTATACTAAAGATCGGTGAAAAGGTTAGGTTAAAACAACCTAAGAACCACCAAACCATTACAACTTGTAAGATCGAAGTGGTCGGGTTATATTTAAGATGTTGCGAGATTTAGAATAGTCAGAGCTATACTAGGAAAAGGTCGGGTTATATTTGGAAGTAGTCATATTGATTCAAACAGTTCAGATATATCGAGGTTACAATCGACGCCGAGCTATATTAACTTGAAGTGGTAGAGATAATCTATGAAGCAAAGCATATCACTATCGTACAAATCCAAAATGTATTCAGCTCAAAAAAGACTTTTAATTAAAAACAGTTGTGCCAGTACAATGAACAATACAAAAAAAAAATATACACATAAAACTAATAAAGACTAAACTACAGGCTCGGAAGATGGAGGGGGCGACGAAGGAGAAGCATCAAGGTCGGTCCCGGTCACCTCGGGATTAGGAGTGCTGGCCTTAACAGGCGAGTTAGGAGGGATAGAAGGCAGCTCCAAATCCAGGCCGGATTCCTTTATAGACTCCCCAAGGGCGTCCTCCCACCAGGCTGCCTCAGGAGATTCTTCCACGTCTCCAGACCAACCCGAAAGAACAGGAGCCCCGTTCAATGCAGCATCCCGGTCCAGCTCGCCCATAAAGCCCAAAGTAGCTAGTTGCACACGAGCGTGAGTTAGAGCAAAATTGAAATATTGCGTCGCGGCAGGAGCCAGCTTGACCAGATAAGCGGTAGAATTGTGATACCGAGCTAGAAGGGCAGAACGGTAGGCCCCCAGGAAAGAGTGACCGACGTCACTGGTCAGAAATCGACATCGGTCATCCATCACTCCGTGCTCATAAGATGATCCCTCGGATCTAGCCTTGGCTATTTGAGCTTCCAGCTGGGCGACCCTTTCTGATTCTGCTTTAGCCTAAGCCTTGAGTTGGGCGAACTTCTCCAACTCCACTTTAGCCTGAGCCTCGAGTTGGGCGACCTTCTCCAACTCCACCTTAGCATGAGCCTCGAGCTGGGCAATCTTCTCAGATTCGGCCTTAGCTTCCGACAACTGAGCCTCGAGCTGGCCCACCTTCTCCGATTCAGCTTGAGACAGGGCCTTCAAAACTTTCAGCTCTTGGTTCAGCTGAACGTTGGCCATCTGAGCCCATTCCAAAACCGCCTCCCGCTCAGAGCTTTTCTTAAGGGCAACATCCAAGCGATATTCCCGCTCCTGAAGCTGAACCGAGAGATCTGACTTAGCCTCCAGGGCGGCCGCCAGATCGGCTGACATCTGGGTAAGCTGGGAGGAAGATGAAGTGCCGATCTTATGATCTTCTGCGAAGGTCACAAAGGTGGCGAAGAACTGCACAAAAAAAAAAGTAACATCAGAATGTCAAAGGGTAGTAATAAACATAAAAGCAGTAAAGAAGGGGAGGAAGGCTAAAAGAGGAATACCTTCCCAAAATATATCGTCATAGCATCGAAGTGAGGGTCCTCTGAGGCATCTCGTAATGCCTACTTATCCCTAGCCGGGATCATGGACCTGAAATATGGAAGAAATTTCTCCCACTCCTTGCAACGGAGAAAGGTCTCCATAGCCGGACCAGGGGGACCTGCAGTCTTCGGCCTCTTGGAAGCAGGGGAGCTAGGAGAATGGGCCCTCTGGGTGACCTGAAGCTGCCGAGACGAGCTTGCAGGGCTTCGACCGGTGGTCAAGGTAGGAGCCAGGTCGGAGGGGAGAGTCACCCCAGATTTAGGGCGAGAGGGGAGCTTCCGCTTAGTTTTTGATGAGCCCTCCGCCCTCTCTTTAGGGGGATTCGTCGATTTGGGACCTTCTCTTTCTTCGGTTCAGACGGCTTGGAGGCATCAGACTGGCAGGTCCGCATGAATCGATCTACAAAAAACAATACAAATGGTCAGTAAGATAGCAAAAAAAAATAACAAAAATTATACTATGGAAAGAACCGTTAAAACCTACCAATATCAGGTATAGCTGGGTAACGATTCGAGCTCAGCCCACAATGGAATAGAAGATCATGAAATTGCGTCAGCGGGAAACCATTGTAGGGAATGGCATTCCATTCCCGAACTTTCTCGACCCACCCAGCTCGGATAGAACTGCGCCTGGGAATAGGATCCTGGCTCGGAGTGGCCTGCGTCCATTCCGTGGGGAAACCCCAAGAGTCAGCCGTAGGTAGCCGAAGGTAAAAGAAACGCAACCTCCAATCCTTCACATTGGAAGGGAGGTGGGTAAAGAAATGGGCATTGTTCCAGGAAGTCAAGTAAAAGGAGCCTTTAAAACTCTTTAGCCCAAAACAAAAATAGAAAAAATCCAGGTCGGTTCCTCGTGTATGTAATGACACAGCACGAGAAAACCGACCATATAACGAAAAAAATTGGGAGAAAACTGGTTGAGGGGAAGATTGTATTTAACGGAGAGAGAGACATGGAAGGGATGGAGTGGGAAGCGAAGACCACTGCTCACCTGATCCACGAACCAGGTAATATGCCCTGGGGGAGGATGATCAGGGGTGTCACTAGCCCGTGGCGTGACAAATTCCCACCTCGGAGGAAGTCTAAGAAATTTTATAAAACTAGCCAGCGCGGCTGGGCTAGTCCTAGATAGAGGATGAGGAGGGAGAACTCGAGTAGTTCCTGCGACCGTTTGATATGGATCAGCTAATAGGCCGGTCACAGTTACTTCATCCATATGGGGGAGTGGAGGGGGGATCTACAATGATCAGAGGAATGCCAGAGGGAAGGCTAGAAGGGATGTCGCCCAGCTCGGACCAATCTACATATCCTAGGGGCTCATCTCTAAGACAGAGGGAGGAGCCAGTAGCCCGCCCCGACCTACCCCCCGAGTCCCCATAAGAAGAGGATAGACCTTCTAAAAAGGAGTCCACGGCTGATTGGCCGGAAAGATTCTGAGAATCCTAGGCAGACGACATGATAAAAGGAAGAAAATAGAGGGAGGAGAAAGGAAAATATCGGTAACAAACCAAAGAAAAAGTAAAAAGGTGTTTAGATAAACATACCCATGAGATTGGGTGGAAGATCGCCGGAGAAAGATAGCGGAAGCACCACCGGAAGCAGGAAACCAAAAGGTTGCAGGTGTCGCCGGAAAACCCTCACACTAGTATTTGGCAGGAAAGAGAGCAGAAGTGGCTAAAGGGGTAGAGGATCTCTATTTATAGGGAAGGAGGATGAAAACCAAGAAGATAACGGGCGATCTGGAGTGTCCGATGCCTCATGTAAAAGAACAGCTTGGATCTGGCACCGCCTCATCCGACCTATAGCAGGTTGACACCTGGACTTGACCATAGATGCGACGGTTGGGAGGCGAGGAAAGGAAAGGACGTTGATATAAAGGCGCACGAAGCTCGAGGAACCTCGTTACCTCAGAACGGGAATCCCAAGGACTATTGTGTCGAGGTCGTCAGATTGTAAACAAATCCTACTCTACTCGGTCTTACAGCTCGACTAGAGTATGGGGGACTGGTTAATAGGACGAAGAATGTACGCTCCCTGAAAACCCGGTTTAAAAAAGGACCAATATAAGCCGGCATACCGACCTCTTAGTAAAGAAGGGTTTTCTTAGAGTAATAAAGTCCAACCTAGGTTCTCAGACAAGAGGATGCCGACCTCAGAGTCCTCCGATCTATAACCTCAGATAATAGGGTGCCGGCCTCGGAGGCCCCGCTGACCTGTGACCTCTGCTAAAAGAGGTCCGACCTCGAAGGTCTCTCCGACCTAGGGATTTGGATAAGAATGTCCCGACCTAAGTGATCCTTTATAATATGAGCCGACCTAAGGTCTCTCCGGGCTCACGGAGGTCGAACTCTCGGGAAAGGAGATCTTGACTCACCTGACAGAATCCCTGAGATTCGGGAACTGAGAGCCCATACTCTTCAATCCCGGAAATCCAGGGATGGGAAATCACAGTCTGAATCCCTGGATATCCGGGATTTTCCCTAAAAATCAGGGAAGAGCTTTGAGAATAGGCGCCTCTCCCTTCTATAAAAGGAGGGGGAGGGCTTTCCTTGAGACCAAGCATAATTTTGAGATTACAACATATTTTAGAGAGAGAAAAAGGCAGTAACTCATACATTCAGGTTTTCTTAGTTAAACTCCTGAGATTAACCCGGTTCTTGGTGGCCGATCAGCTCGGTTACATCAAGTAATTCAAACAACCGTCAATTTTAACTTGTTCTGGACGAGAAAATATTTCATTAAATTAGTTCCCCTAAGATTAAAATTACCATAATTAAATCTTAGTCAAATTAAATCCAATTTAATTTGTGGTAAATTAATTATCGAACGAAATATAAAAACGGAGTCTAAAAACACGGCCGAACCTTTGCCCGGCCAAAGAAGTCGCCAGCGATCTGCCGGCGGGGCCGGCGAGGACCGAGACCATTGCCGAGCGGCCGAGAGGTCGCCGAGCATGCCCGCACAGTGCCGACCATTGCCGATCACGGGTCCAGATAACGTCTGCCGCCTCGGACGCGGCGCCGGCCAACCAGTGCCGGGTCCGATTATCTTTTCGGCTCGTTTTTCGCCCCGATTCCAAAAATAACATTTTTCTAATCTTTATATTACACTTTAAATCAATTTTTCAAAAGAAAAATAGATTTATATTGTAACAAAAAATCATGAAAAATAATTTTTTTTTGGATGAACAATAGAAAATCAACGATTAATACGATTATGATTCCAAATCATACACCATCTAATCAAGCATTCCAAATTCCAATATCGTATATACGATCGCAAGACCTACGCTCCGATACCACTATTGAGATTCGGTGCCTAAAACGAAGGCCCAGCGGAAGCGGTAAAACGAAAATTAATTCGATCCGAATCCCTACGAGGATCGATCGAGCTACGTATATACGAATAAATAAACGAAAAACAAGAATTATAAGAAACTCGCTCTTGAAGTCCTTTGATTAAATGGTAACCTTCTTTTGAGCTATTCCCCAAGCTTTGATTGATCTCTACGAATCCAATCCGCTCCAAGCTCTTGAACGATCCAATGCCGAAAGCACAGCGTCTCTACTTGCCACGCGCTGGAAAAACGACCGGAGTGACAACACTCGATTAACCTCTAAGGTT
The DNA here is from genome assembly GCA_033398695.1 of Orobanche coerulescens. NCBI lineage: Eukaryota > Viridiplantae > Streptophyta > Magnoliopsida > Lamiales > Orobanchaceae > Orobanche > Orobanche coerulescens. The sequence continues at coordinate 76,874,435 of CM065818.1, read as the reverse complement.
ACGGCTAGAATCAAGTGATGAAGCCTTTTATTATTGCACTCTAAGTGTATAATATTTATCTCTCAATGTATCTTGAATTTTCTCCAAGAAAAAATCAAGAACAAGATGAAGAAGATGATGAAGACTTAGAAAAATATTTTCTCTATCACTTCTCTTAACTCACGTTGGAAAAGGCTTACCAAAATAAGTGATGAGAGTCTTCATTTTATTCTCCATAAAATCCTACCAAATCAAGACCAAATAATTAAAATGAATTAATTAAAAGATCTTGTTCCCTTGATACTTCAAGTCATCCACAAATTAAGGTGGAGACTATGACCAAAGGAAAGAGGAGGGAAAATGGGGCGGCCATCTAGAAGGAGCCGAGACGAGTTCGGTTCGTTTCGGACTCCCGTGAGTCCAAACAGATAAACTCTTATTCCGTTCCGATGTATTTGTGTCGATTAATTAATCCAATTAATTAATTACATTAAATACATAACAATATAATTAATTTCTCCAAGAAATAATTATAACTATGAATTAAATTAATCACCCAGTAATTTATTTAATTCATTAGTCTGTAAATCAATTTATCCAATAAATCGATTTAAACATCTAATGTCCCAAATTAGATATCCAATATCTAATATTCATAATGATATAATAAGCTTGATACATTCCATCGTCAATCCTATTGCGCGACTCGGTAGGTCCGTCTCAGGTAGCAATGGGAGGAACCAAAGAGTAGTAGCACCACTTAGCCAGCCTGGCGGCCTACACTGTCCCCCAACTGAGAACGAATGATTGGGATCATTCAAGAACCATTCTGTCGTGAATACCAGTATACGTATAAACCCTTCTTTCAAATGTCCCGTTCAAGTTATAGGGTCACGGTCAGTCAAACCCTATATGTACTTGACGCTATGCATGCGTTAATCCAAATCGAGATCATCGAGCTCTCGTGTATCCAATACAACTAGCTCCAATGCTTTTGCCAAAGACTTATGATCTCATCTGCCAATAATCGCATAGGACATATAACCCGCTCACTAACGGGAGAAAGAATTTTATCTTGGTATTCAGTAGGACATGCTACTTGCCCATCAAGATGCACGTCGAGGTTGACCCCCGCCTTCTGGTTTATAGGGTCGAACTACTCTAATGAAAATCTTGACGTCACAAGCACATACCTACTAAATCCTCAAGTCGAAGGTTCACGAATACCTATCACAACCTTTCGATTCCATCATTGACTGTCCCGGAGTGAAATCTGTGTGACGAATCGAGGGTGAGTCGGTTCGAGTATACTAATCCAATTATCATACCTATAACGTGTGCTCCCACTAACCATTTGTAACACCCCAAACTAGGCGGATATTACAGTGCCGTAGATCCCCAACTGGGACCCACCAGGCAAATGAAAATGAATGAATTACATAGGATAAATGTAGTACCGAACCACATTACAACAATAATTACTCCGATGAGGAGTTTAGTTACAACACACCAGGACAATACCGAATACTAGTGTATTTTATATGAAGATAAAATACACAACACTGAATGAAACGGAGTATCCAAATGAAAATCTGCAGCGGAAAATAAAGGACAATAACATGAATAACTGAAAGATCGGGGGCCCCTACTAGTATCACTAGGACTCCTCGACATCAACATGCTATTCCCGTGCGTTTGCCTTGCCATGACCTAAAAAACAAAATCCCCAGCCGGGGTCAGTTAAACAGAACAACAATCCTCAAGGGTTGAAAATACACAAACATGATTTAACTGAAGTTATGAAAAATCCTTAGTTATGAATTACGCTGAAGAAGAGTATCATAGTACGCCCGTAGTGTTCTGTGCAAGTGTACAAGACGGATGACCGGACACACCCGTCCTTGTACCTAATTAGTCTCACGGAGGTAATCGTTACCGTGTAGACAGTCCAATGTATCACTCCCAATACATGGCCATAACGTGCCCGACTAAAAATTCCACACATCCACACCCGGCCACGCAATATGAACCCAGAAGGTCATATGAACAAGAATGACCGTAATGAATATCAATGAATAAATAATAATCTGACAAAGTCAAGAATGACTCACCGAGATGAGAGTAATAATGAAGTGATTGATAGTTTCAATGGAATGATTGGAACCGCCGTTCCCGTTAATGAAGTGATTATTCAAAAATTACAAGTCTCAATATGATTAATACAATGATGAACGAGTTATGATTATTAATGATCAACAACAAAAGGAATGAATATCCTTTTAACCGAGTAAGAATTAACTTACACAATACCGATGAAGAAAGTCCTTCCACGAACAAATGTCCTAAATGAAGTGTCGGTCGCACAAACAACCTTAATTCAATACAATTACCAACAATCCGATCAATATACGAATTAAACACGAATATAACGAACTCAAAACGTCGATACGATTAAACCAAGTTCATTGGGGCATTATATCGAACACTTTGAGGCCAACTTCGATTGATTACAACTAAACCTCAACAATACCAACCTCAAATCCCCAAGAAGTGTTTCAAACCAACAAAACATCTCCAATACGATCAATAATCCGTTATGAATAACCAAAAACGTGATTATAACAACAATTAGTCGAAAATCCCCAAATCCAACTCGATATTCAAAGTGTTCTTGAATAATCCCTCAATAATCCAATGAATCCTTATACAAACTCATAATCATATACATATCCCTTCATATAACATGATTATAACGTCCAAAACATCATATCTCAACACAAAATCGAAATCCAAGATGTTGAAGAAATTACCTCTTGAAGATCCAACCACTTCGATCCGAAGAACACGAGTTTAATCGAGTATCCAAGCTTCACAACCGAATGAAAATGATTAAAAACCACACTCAAGTGATAGGTGAAGAGAATTTTTCTCCCTCAAGCCTCTCTCTCTCTCGTAAGAAGGTGGAAGAAAAGGAAAGAATGGGCTGAAATGCTCAAAAAATGAATTTAAAGGGGTTGACTGCCCTGCCGGACACGGCCCGTGCCGATCGGCACGGTCGCGGAGCGCAACTGGCCGGCAGGGACTCGACCGTGTCCGCTTGACATGGTCGCGGCGTGGAGGGGCCTTCCGAAAGTGACCCGTCCGACAGCGACTCGGCAAGACTCGACCGTGTCCTGGAACACGGTCGGGCGTCTGGGCAGTCGGTTCTGGCTTATCTGGAAGAGTTCGACTCTACCGTGCCAGACGACACGGTCGAGTCCTGTGGGCAGAGACTTCGGCATTTCCGGACGAGTACAGCACGGGCCGTGTCGGACGACACGGCCGAGTTCGGTCGGCAGTGATCGGCCAATAACTGAAAAATGAGCGGGTGAGCTAAAATGACCATAACTCTCGTCCGGACTCCGATTGACTCACCGTTTGAACCATTGGAAAGATAACTCGATGCTCTATAATATTGCAAAGATTTAAAATTTTTGGAGTTACCAAAAATTAATGGTGATCTAACAAAGTCGAACTCATATGAGGAAAGTTGAAACAATGAACAATAACGATACACAACTCGAAGTTTTTCCGAACGGTGAACACGGTGAATGAATATGATTGATGAATGATTATAAATGAGTGAAAATCCACTGAGTGACAATCACCGAATGAAATTACTGAATGATAATGACTGAATTACAACCGGGTATTACATACACCCCCCCTTAAAAGAGTTTCGTCCCCGAAACTAAGGGTCAAACAACTCGGGATAATTCTCCCGCATACTATCCTCGGTTTCCCAAGTAGCCTCTTCGACTCCGTGTCTAGACCACTGAATCTTGACCAAAGGAATCGACTTATTTCTCAACTGTTTGATTTGCCGCTCGAACACTCGTATGGGACGCTCCTCATACAATGATCATCTGCGATCTCGATTTCGTCGAACTGAAGTATGTGACTCGGGTCGGCAACATACTTCCGCAACTGAGAGACGTGCACTACATTATGAATTTGGTTCAATGCCAGAGGTAAAGCCAAACGGTAAGCTAACTCGCCTATTCGATCCAGAATCTCAAACGATCCAATGAATCTCGGACTCAACTTCCCCCGTTTTCCGAAACGGAAAATACCTCGACTCGGGGATACCTTGACCAAAACGTGGTCACCCGTCTCGAACTCTAGTGGTCGACAACTGTTGGCCACTTAAGTATACTGGATACAGTTTGGAAAAGTAGTTTAAACAACAAATTGTACGGAATCTAAATCTGAGTGCGTAGCGGAAGTCTTGGATACAGTTAGTTGCCGTGGATACAGCAACGAATTATTTGGTGTATACTTAATATATCACAGTAATTTCAAACAGTAAAAGCTGAAGGTAAATGACACAGTAATTTAAGTGGTTCGAGGTAAACCCCTCTACGTCTACTGGTCCTCCACACAGGAGTAAAAAGTTTATTATATAATTACTGCATACACAACTACGTAATTATAAACAAACCTATCCTTGTATCGTTCACACAGATTGATACAAAGAATGTCACTTTCAACCGTTCACACAGATTGGTTAAAGCTTCCTTCTTGACTAGCTTCTTCACACACAGTTCCAAAGCTTCGTCCTTATTCGTCCCACAGTCGAATAACTTGTTGAGTTCACACGAGCTCGGTTTTACAGAGGTAAAAGGTAGGTAACCAGGTAAGAACAGCAGCTTTGAATATCAAGATCTTGAGCTGATGATGGCTGTTCTTGATGTTGAGCACTGTATATCTCTTTCGTTCTAACTTGCGATATGCTTTGGAGATATGTTTGCTCAGATGATAACTTTGATAGCTTTGAGAGTTAGGTTACTTCGATTGGTTGTGTTGTAACTGATCTTCAATGTCTTCAAGGATATATATATAGTCTCTGAAGAAAGTATCCGTTGAGATGTCCGTTTGAATAAGATTTCCTTCAACGGGAATATGACATGATCCGGATTTCGCGGGATTCTGAAGATCTGAAGACTGACAGTATTTAAATACTTTATCCTTGAGTATTTAAATACTTCTTTGTTCAACGGAACTTGACTTGTGTTCTTTCTTGTCCTTTTGTGAACTGTATGGAAGATGACTGTATTTAGGGCATCGAGACAGTTTCCATACTTGGTCTTTTTACAAGTCTTCTTCTTGTCTTGTGAGCTTCATTTATCTTTGATTCGAGGCGAGTCTTGATACATGATAAATCCTTAAGCCTCGTCTGATTTCCTTTCTTGTTTTGGCATATATGTCAAAACCTTCTCAATAACAAATAACAATCGATACAGGATCGGGTATCATTGATTCGATCTGAGGTGTTTGTTTTCCCAACAATTTCCCCCTTTTTGACAATTTGCCAAGACTAACTTACTTCAACTCTTGAGTCTTCTTGATGATGCCAAAACCTTCTTTATGAAGCATTCTTCTTCGATGACTTGGCGATTTCTTGGTCTTTTGTCAATAGGTCGACTTAGTAACTTAGTCTACAATAATGAGCGCTTTCATGAGCACGTTCGATCTGATTTGAGATTTATTACAACTTAAGCCTATGATTGGCGCGCGAGCACAATCTTTACAATGTATTCTAAGTTTACAATGAAACTATGAAGCTGTTCGTAGACTAGTTAAATGCGACTTAATTTTTCAATCAAGTTTATCTAACTTGTGATTCCTATCAAACAATTTTAAGTAATCATACATTAACACGATGAATTACGAGTTGTAATCTTTCAAGACAAACAAACTATTTTATTGATATTCAAAATGATTGAGTACAAAGTTTCTTTGTTTGAATAGAAATTACAAACACAACAGTCATATACATAAATTTCATCTCCTTATTTATAATCCGCATGCCTCCATGGTCTCTTTCCTTGCTCGTACTCGGTGCCGCGCCACCAGTTTTGAATTGAATCATTGCCTCGTTCCTGGTAAATCGCTCTTCCTTCATATGAGCGATCAAAGGTAAGTATCGATCCTGGATGGGTGACCCGATCTCCTCTTCTATGTTTTGATTTCATTTCGATTTGGAGAGGAGTTTACCTTCTTCTAGCATCTTTGAAAATTTATACGCTTCCGCTAACGTTTTATAATTTTTGAAGATGGCGGATTCTGATGAGTCGACAAAATATCTCATCGATTCATTCTTCCTCGAGTGCTTCACTTCGTCGGCGGTTGGGTTGCGGTTGGTCGTGACGTATTTCGAAGGTCTTTGGATAAGATTTTGCCAAGGGACATTTGGGTCATAGAATTCGATCTGGGCACGAAATTCTAAAGCTTTGGGATTGAGGTGCTAGCTTGTTCAATTCGGCGGCCAATCTTTGCTCGAGCGACCTCAAATTCCCTTTCTGTTGCGGTCTTATTCTCCTTGCGACTTCTCGTGCCTCTTCCCCCTTTTTGGCTTCATCAATACTTTGCGGGATTTCAAGAGCGGCGTCTGTTTGGTCTCGATCTTGGTTATTCTTTCAACAAGGGAGGAAAGAGTCTGCGACATTTCTTGAATGCATTTGTCGTGCGCCTTGTGGCTGTTCTCAATCATTGCACGAGCGGTCTTGGCTTGACAATCCTTGTCTTTGTAGCTTCCTCCTTCTGCGGTTGCTCTTGTTTATCTTCCATGATCTTCAAGGCTTGCTTGAACACTACAGCAAAAGGATGAATGCGTCGACAACTCGAGATACTTCGTGTTGAAGAGTGGTCATTTCTTCTACGGCGAGGTGTGCATCAATTGGTGCCTTTTCAACGGAAGATAGGCGTTCTGCATCTTGGATAAATACGATCCGAAGGCCAAGAGCTCGCAGCGCTCTTTACGTGCGGCGAGAGATAGGAGAGTCGAGTGGCGAAGTCTTGGCCGTTCAACCTCCTTACATTCACGGATGGACGTGAAGTAAGTTGGACATCCTCGGAGTTCGTTCTAGTCCTCGGATTCCAAGGTTGCGAGGCGGGAGTAGCTTCTTGTGGTACGGCGACGGTTGGTTCGAAGCGTCTGTGGCGAAGGTTCTTGGCGAGATATGGATGCATGAGGGGTGAATCCTCTGTTGGCTTGCGGGAATGGCTTCTACGGTGCAGCAGGCTCGGGTGCTGTTCCAAAATTTCTTGATCTTCCTCGGCCCGGAGGGTGATTCCTCCTAGTCGGGAATGTTCTCCGGCTGTGGCGAAGGGGGATTGGCTTGGGTAGATGGCCCTTCGTCTTTTCTGGGTGGAGAGGCGTCTCGGGCTTCAGCCTCTTCGCGGCTCATTCTCAGACCTGCTTGAAGAGCATCTTCGTCGTCGTCTGAGTCATGATCGTCGTCATCTTTTGGATTGATGGGAGAATCATCTGACTTCTTCTTTCCTTTTCTTCTGGCGTCAGATTTGTGCAGCAGGTGTCTTTCAATGAGATCTTTGCAAGAAGCGTTGTCCCATCGAAGCAGGGCCTCAATTTTAGTTGAGTCTGTTACCTCGGAGACAAACCTCTCTTCGTGGCTCCATTCACTCCAGTTGTACAGTGTGTCGTACGGAGCTAGCCTATAGCCTTTCCATTGCAGAAATCTTTCGTACGATTGTTCAATTTGAACCGAAAGAAGTGTTTGATTTATGATTGAGTCAGGGGAGGACTTGAATAACGTGCTGAGGCTGTTTGAGGATTCAGTGCAGTATGGGATCTGTACGGAAGATGGACTCCTTGCGAGGATGGTGCCCGAAAAATTGGATCTGCGGGTGTAGGATCCGCGAGAGAAGTAGCTTTTGGCTCGAATGGGCGGCCAAGCGTGCTAACGTCTTGAGCGTTAGCGAGATGTCTCTATATCCGTCGTAGCCGCCAAGGCTCGGGATCTGTCGATGCGATAGGAGACACCTCTTCCACGGGGTTGGGCCACAGGGTTCTTCATTAGTGGGTTGCGCCACGGGCGAGACATCCTCGGAGTGCTTGGCTTTGATTTTGAGAGCCTCCGAAGTCTCTTTTGGACTTCTCACCCGGAGTGCTTCTTGCTTTGTGAACGCTTCCTTCTTCTTTGAAGATTCCATTTCAGGGACCTTCACGGTTTCATCTCTTGGGTTGGCAGAAATAGGCATGTGCCTGGTTCTCGGGTGATTGGCATACATTGTGCTCTGGTTATAAGCAGTGGGCTTGACGCCTCCTAAGTATATCTGTAAGCTATTTGTCTTGGCGTCGGCGGATTGCATCACTCCGCACTTCGTCAGAATGTAGTTCAGCATTAAACCAAATGATTTCTTTTGGGTGGCAGGTTTGCACACCTCTTCTTGAAGACGTTTCAAAATGATTTGGCACCAATTGACCTTTTCACAGGTCAAAATAGCTACCATCATTCTGAACCTTAGATTCGTGCACATCTCGAACGCACTGGTTCGATTTTCAATGATCCTGGAACAGAAGTCATGGAGATAAACGAAATGAAGAAGAAAAATTTTCTTGTGACACGTGGTTGTCACCATATCAACCACTTTGGACCCGGTAAATAGTCCATAAAACTTGGTAATCAGCTCTTGAGACCCAAACGTCTCAAGCTGGTCCATGGTCAGGCCGTCGGCGGGTAGCCTGTAGATTCTTTGGAGTAAATCGCGATTGATGCAGATTTCAACTCCTTGGACTGTTGCCGTGATGTCAGCAACATGTCCTCCCTGAGCTAGTGACAGAAAACGAACGGCGGCGTTGAGGTAGAATTCCTCAACCAGATGGGCGTCGTATTTGTCGGCGATTTTGCTCGGCGATAGAGACCTTGTTGTTCAAGGCGAGTAATGATATACTCCATCGGTTACGAGTCATTGATTTCCGAGAATATGCTCGATGATGACGAGTTTCGAGAAGATCCGGCCATCAATGATGTTGGAGGTTTTCTTGAGCGGGGAAGAAGATTGACTAGCCATGGATGTTTTCTTAAAAGCGAAGGTGGAAGAAAACAGTAGAAATTCAGATGAATATGAAGAAAATATGTAATTTGTTTGCTTGAGATCTCTTGTAATTGCGAAGCGTAAAGAGTCTCTAATGGCAGATCTGATCCTTTTATACTTAGGCGGCGAAATAGGGTTTTGCAGTACGAATGGTCGATTTTAAGGGATGGGAACCGGTTTTGAAATCGACGGTCGGGATGGATTTAGTGTATGGCGTACGCTAATCCATTAAAAGGTTTTAAAATACGTGGGTCCCACTTGACATAGGTTGATACCACTAAATGCCTAAAGCAGCGGTTTAAAAATAATAAACAATTTAAAAACATCGCGGCTTTTGAGATTCGATTGTCGGATGTCGTGTAAGGCATTTAATGAACATGATGTTTGACATAAAAGCAGGCACGTGGACAAAAATTATTTTAAAAGGAAATAATATTATATTATATCTTGAATCGAAATCCTATAGTATGTCTTTGTTCTCGCGTCGATCTGACGTTCCCCCTTAAAAAGGTACTAATAGGTTTTGAATTCCATCTGACAATATTTGGATTAATCTTTGTATTCATGGGTCTACTGATATTCCCCCTTAATTATTGCACACATCACCGTAGGATTCATGTGCCTTCGTTCGCTCTGATCTTGTATTGATGATTAAGTGTACGAGATAATTAATGTTGAATCTGTATTCACGGGTCTTCTGAGATTCCCCCTCAATTGTTGAGTAAAAGCGGTAAATTTACTTACGGAGTCTGTTGTAGTATTCCCAGTCTGTTCTTAGCATGTTGAATCTTCTTTGTGTCGAGAGGCTTGGTGAAAATGTCGGCGGTGGATGTACGTATGAACTTTTTCGGCGAACATCCTTGTTCTCGACATGATTCTGATGAAATGATGCTTCATGTTGATATGTTTAGTGCGCGAGTGCAAAGCGAGATTGTGCGTGATTGCAATTGCACTCGTGCTATCACACATGATTGGAGTCTCTCTAGCATCGATTCCATAATCGGCATTGTTCTTTGCATCAAAGGATCTGCATGGCCAGCCTACCAATGACATAGTACTACGATTGGTAGTGGAAAGAGAGTTAGCCAATTGCTTCTTCTTGAACCAAGAAAGCGAGTCTAGGTCAGAAAGTGACAAGTTCCACTTGTACTCTTCCTATCTAGCTTGCGACCTCCGAGATCCGAGTCATTGTATCCAACTAAATCGAATCCGCCTTCCTTAGGGTACCACGATCCTGCATCGATTGTTCCTTTAACGTATTTCGAGATTCGTTTAGGCTGTATTGAAGTGTGATTCCTTAGGTGCAACTTGGTATCTCGCACACACTCCAACGACAAGCTGGATATCGGGCACTGCTAGCCGCGCTAGGGAGAGCGAACCAATGAGCTTCTGTATAGTGATTGGTCAAACGGCTTTCGGCTTCATCGGCACTAATTTGCACGAAGTGCTCATGGGGGTTGGCGAGGATTTGGAAGTGTTCATTCCAAATTTGTTGAGAAGCTCCTTTGTATTTCTCTGGTTGGTGAATATACACGTAGGCAACTGCTTTACACAAACCTAGGAAATAACTAAGTTCCCCCATCATACTCATTTCAAATTTGCTTTGCATGAGATGTGAGAACCTTTGACATAGAGCAAGGTTAGTTGAACCAAAAATAATATCATCGACATAGATTTGTACCATTAGAAGGTCATCACCTTCTGTATCTTGAACAAGGTTTTGTCGACACCTTTCTCAAATCCGTTGTTGGTTAGAATCTTTGGGACGGGGTTTCGTACCCAGGCTCTAGGGGCTTGTTTAAGTCCGTCAGCGCTTTCCTTAGCTTTGTAAACTAGATCGATACCGTCTGTGTTGGCAAACCACGGTGGTTGTTCAACATAAACTTCTTCTGCAAGCTCTCCATTCAGAAAGCACTCTTGGCGTCCATTTGGTATACGATAAAACTCTTATGGGCGGCAAAGGCTAAAAATATCCTAATGGCTTCTAGTCTCGCTACGAGGGCAAAGGTTTCATCATAGTCAATTCCTTCTTCTGACAATAGCCTTGTGCTACTAGTGGATTTGTTCCTTATGATAAGTCCATTTCGATCCTTTTTGTTTGAAATACCCATTTGGTTCCTATAACCGATTGGTGTGTCGATGCAGGTACAAGATACCATACATTGTTTCTTTCAAACCGTTAAGCTCTTCTTCCATAGATGTTATCCAATGAGAGTTGTTAAGAGCGTCTATGGTCGAACAGTTCGGAATTGGGCTAAGAATACGGCGATAGTGCACATATTGAGTCTCCTAAGTTCGGATTGAGATTTCCATTCGAAGCGTGAGACTTGACATTAGATTCTTCTTGTGCACAAAGTACATTTCCTTGTGTACTCTGTATTCTCCTACGAGTAGAAACACACTGCATTAATGTTTCCAATGATCGGCTCTTGCGGGTGATCTCTCAACCATCTTCGATCGGGTTCTAGTTCGGGATCCGTCTGATATCGAAAGTTTACGTAGTGCGGCTTGACTTGTACAACGTCGCCTTCATCCACATTGATTCTTACAGTGCGGGTTTGATTTCTAAATCAACTACGGAGTTCTATCGGTGTAGGTGGATCCAAGATAGATAGATGGTGAATGTCTGAGTGATATCATCTACTCCTGTAGGGTCATGGTGTGGTTCGTCGAACACTACATGAACCGATTCCTCGATCGTCGACCTCCTTTTATTAAAGATTCTCAAAGCTTTGCTTGTGGAGGAGTATCCTACGAATATTCCTTCATCGATTTTTCATCAAAGGTTCTAAGTTGGTCCTTCCCGTTGTTCAATACATAACACCTGCATCCAAAATGTGAAAATACGAAACTAATGGAGTTTTGTTATTCCATACCTCGTAATTTGTTTTGTTGTGGTGCTTGTTGGCGATCTGACGGTTTTGAGTGTAGCCTGTTGTATTGGTTGCTTCACCCCGAAGCGCTGCGGCAATTTGCTTGCGGCAATCATTGTCCTTGTTGCATATTTCAACGTCTATTCTTTCGCTCGGCAACACCATTTTGTTGAGGTGTACGGGCGGTGAGTATTAAATCTTTGTATTCCATTCTCCGAACAGTATTGCTCTATAAAGCGGTTAGTAAATTCAGTACCTCTGTCGGAACGAATGCACACGATAATCGATGCTTTTTCATTCTGCAACTTTCTCAGGAGCTCGGGCAGCCTTGATGTTGTTTCCTTCTTCTTGCTAAGAAAGATCGTCCAAGCATACCTAGAATAATCATCAACAACAACCATGTAATATTTCTTACCTCCCAAACTTACTGGGTCTACAGGACCGTAGAGATCCATGTGTAGCATTTCCAACACTCTTTGGGTTGAAAGGTATGATTTGCTTTTCAGGGTTGACTTGATTTGCTTGCCTTTCTGGCATGGTCCGCAGACGCTGTCCTTCTTGAATGACACATCTGGCAAACCTCTAACCAAACACTGTCTTGAAAGCTTGTTGATAGTCTTGAAGTTGACGTGAGACATCCTCTTGTGCCATAGCCAGCTAAGATCTGCAGTGCCTTTGGCAACAAAACATGGAATTGAGGAGCTCATAGGCTTCCGATCGGCAATGTACATATTACGATCTGCTTCCTGTAAGCACAACTTCCTTGGTTTGGGTGTTCTTGACTCTCTGACGATCTATATAGAACTTCACCGAAGCTGTTTATCACAGAACTGGCTAATACTAAGTAGATTATACTGTAAGCCTTCAACATATGCAACATCGGTGACCTTGAATTTCCCGACAAGTAGGTTTCCTTTCCCTCTTGTTCTTCCTTTAGATTTATCACCGAAGCGAACTTTCGGACCGCGACCTTCTACAAAATCAGATAGCTTGCTCCTATCTCCGGTCATGTGACGAGAGCATCCACTATCGAAGTACCAGGTATCCTCCTCTAGGATGTCCTGTAACAAAGAAATTAGGTAGATTTAGGTCCCCTTTGATTTTTGGGTCCATATATGTTAGTTCCTTTAGGTACCCAGATTTTCCTGACAGCAATTGGTTTACTGTAGGATGTACTCGGTACAGTATTGCGATATCTACGGGGGGCATATCCGTAGTTGTTATAAGATAGTTATTATGCATGTAAGATTCGGGGTTATTATTATTATTCCAGTACGAGTGCCGTCTAGGAGGTGGAGCCATTTTCCTAGGCACGACTTGTCTTACGGGTCTCGGTTGGATTCCCAATGCTGTTGTTGATACTGAACTGGCATCTGCTGTCTTGAGGGATAACGGGGCTCCTGTATCCAATACCTAGGTGCTCTGTACTGAGTGTACTGCTGTGCGGGCCTTTGGTGGTTGGATACCGTCTTCTTTCTGAATGACTGTCGGCTTTGATGATATGCTTGTGGAGCATGCTGTAGATTACGCCTTCTGAGTGGTTGTTGGTTCCACTGTCTCGAATAGTAGAGTTGAGGGGGCAGAATTGCAGCTTTCGGTTTTCTCGGTACAACAGGTTCCTTTATGGGACTAGGAGTATCTTCCGATTCTGGAATGTGTTCCACACTCTTGACGAACACAGTACTAGTTTTACCTTTATTCGAACATGAGCTGTATCCTAAGCCACTTTTATGATGAGCATGTTGCCCAGTGCTCAATTTCTTCCATTCTTTTGGACGATTTTTCAAAAGACTTGAGAATGGTCTCAAGTTCGGTTTCGCTTCTCGAGAGTTGTAATTTTGGTTTGTAGTAGAACCAAATCATTTGTCTTGCTCTCATTATGGGTTTTAATCGCATTTAATTCATGAGCAAGTTGATGATTGCTCTCCATGAGTTTTTCAAAATCGACCTTCTTGGTTTCACAATCAAGAGACATATTTTCATAGTTTATTTTCAAAAGTCATTTTCATCTTTTAGCTCTAGATTTGTTAATTGAAGCCGTATATTCTCGATTTTAGAGTCTCATGGGCCTTTTGAATGTTTTTGAATTCATTCATCATATTTTCGAAAGTATGAGATGCATTAGATGGAATAACCGAGGTTGAACTTACCTCATCGTCATTGTCTTCACCTTCGGAACATCTTTGGCCATAAAGCACATGTATGCTTTATCATCGAACTCATCGTCGGATGAATCACTCTCGATGACCACTGAAGACATTCTGGCTGATTTGGATGGTGTGGGGAGGCTTGATTCTCAATCGGGGCCTTGAGCTTGTCTTTCCAAGCACGTCTTCTTTCATCTCTCTCTTGTTGCTCGGCCTCGGGCAATCTTTGGACTTTGGGATGAGGACATTTGTTTGCATAATGGCACAGTTTCCTGCGATTGTAGCACGAGTTAGCATCACCGGATGATGTTTCGGTACTTACCTTGTTGACGAGTTTGGGCTGTAGGAGTCTTTCAGCATGTTTGATGAACTTTTGAATTTATGCATTAGAAGCGCCATTTCATCTTGTGACGGGATGTCGTCGTCATTGTCGGCACTCTTGTGGCCAAGGCTTCGGCAGGCTAGGCATCTTTGTGTCGATGGTTCGATACGGCGAGAGCTATGACCTTTGAAGGAGATTCTTGACTTTCTCTCTTCACAATGTCATACTCAAAAGCTTTAAGGTCGGAGAAGAGATCAAAAGTGGATATTTCATTAAGATTACGGGATACACGCATAGTTGTGGTCTTAATGTCCCATCGAGCCGAGAGATCTGAAAATTTTAAGTTCTTCTCCTTTTGGGTGTAAATCTTGCCCAACGCTTCAAGTTCACCAACAATACCCGGTAAATCGAGGTCAAGTTCCTCAAGTGTTTCCGTTGGTTTCATTTCAAAAGATTCAAATTCTTTGAGTAAGTTTTGAAATCTTGTTTTCTTTTGAGCTCGGTTCCCTCACAAATTAACTTGAGTTTATCCCGATTTCTTTGTTGTTTTGCGGCTCTTTACCTTTGAGAACGTGCCTTTGTCAAGAGTGACAAATAACGCGTTCTTAGCCACGTTGTCGAGATTGGCTCGCTTCCTTTCATCGGTTGTCCATTGCTCGCGTTCCTTCTCGAGCATTTCGGCATGGGCTTGGCCCTCAATCCTTGCCGGATTGACCTTCATGATCTTGATCGGACCATCTGTATAACAAAAATCATCTCTTCGTGCATTCTTTGCCAAGATGAGCTTCCATTCTAATTCTCCATCGTCAAATTCGTTAATAGAGAACATAGGGACTTTGTTAATCATAGAAGTATCCATCCGATAATATAGGAATGAAAGATCTTGTTTTGATAATAAGTGATTTGAATCGATTCGGTTAAAAGAAATACGTGATTCTTTTTAGAATCAACCGCTCGATACCACTTGTTGGCCACTTAAGTATCTTGGATACGATTTGGAAAAGTAGTTTAAACAACAAAGCATACGGAATCTAAATACGAGTGCGTAGCGGAAGTCTTGGATACGATTAGTTGCGTGGATACTGACGAATTATTTGGTGTATACTTAATATATCACGGTAATTTCAAAGCAAGAAAAGTGAAGGTAAATGACACAATAATTTAAGTGGTTCGAGGTAAAACCCTCTACGTCACCGGTCCTCCACACGGGAGTAAAGTTTACTATATAATTACTTCGTACACAACTACGTAATTATAAACAAACCTATCCTTGTATCGTTCACAGATTGATACAAAGAATGTCACTTTCAACCGTTCACAGTTGGTTAAAGCTTCCTTCTTGACTAGCTTCTTCACACACGGTTCCAAAGCTTCGTCCTTATTCGTCCCACACAGTCGAATAACTTGTTGAGTTCACCACGAGCTCGGTTTTTACACAGAGGTAAAAGGTAGGTAACCAGGTAAGAACAGCAGCTTTGAATATTAAGATCTTGAGCTGATGATGGTTGTTCTTGATGTTGAGCACTGTATATCTCTTTCGTTCTAACTTGCGATATGCTTTGGAGATATGTTTGCTCAGATGATAACTTTGATAGCTTTGAGAGTTAGGTTACTTCGATTGGTTGTGTTGTAACTGATCTTCAATGTCTTCAAGGATATATATAGTCTCTGAAGAAAGTATCCGTTGAGATGTCCGTTTGAATAAGATTTCCTTCAACGGGAATATGACATGATCCGGATTTCGCGGGATTCTGAAGATCTGAAGACTGACAGTATTTAAATACTTTATCCTTGAGTATTTACATACTTCTTTGTTCAACGGAACTTGACTTGTGTTCTTTCTTGTCCTTTTGTGAACTGTATGGAAGATGACTGTATTTAGGGCATCGAGACAGTTTCCATACTTGGTATTTTTACAAGTCTTCTTACTGTACTGACGAGCTTCATTTATGCTGATTCGAGGCAGGTCTTCGATACATGATAAATCCTTAAGCCTCGATATATTTTCCTTTACTGTTTTTGGCATATATGTCAAAACCTTCTCAATAACAAATAACAATCGATACAGGGATCGGGTATCCCGGCTGATTCGATACAGGGTGTTTGTTTTTCCCAACAACGACGATTATCTGCATATGATTTCTGTCGACTCTGAGCTGTCAACATACGACTCTTGATCAAAGCTACCTTCTCCCGGGCGGCTATAAGCATATCGGGCTCGGTGCCGATTGATTCTGACAAGTCATCCCAACACAAAGGAGATCGACAACGACGACCGTACAAGGCCTCGTAAGGTTCCATCTTAATGGAGGCATGCCAACTATTATAATACGTGAACTCGATCAGTGGTAGTTGGGCTTCCCAATCGTCCTTCCAATCGAGGACGCATGCCCTCAACAAGTCCTCTAATGTCTGAATAGTTCTCTCTGATTGTCCGTCGGATTGAGTATGAAAGGCAGTACTGAGATTAAGCTGAGTTCCCATAGCACGATGAACTGATTTCCAAAAATGAGACACAAACCGTCTGTCACGATCAGAAACGATACTTTTAGGAGTACCGTGCAGTCTCACTATCTCTTTGATGAATAATTGGGCAAGTCTCTTGGGACCCCACGTATCCTTAATCCCAAGGAAATGAGATGACTTAGTTAAGCGGTCCTCGATCACCCAGATCGTATTCATGCCACGACGACTCGAGGCATCGGCAACCACGTTCGCCTTACCCGGGTGGCATAGGATCTCGATATCATAATCTTCGATTAGTTCCCACCACCGCCTCTGTCGCATGTTTAACTCCTTCTGAGTAAATATATACTTCAACTCTTGTGATTGGTGAAGATCTGACAGGTGATGCCATAAAGGTAACGACGCCAAATTTCCAACGCGAAAACCACGGTTGCTAGCTCCGGCCGTGGGTTGGATAATTAACCAGCTAATCCGAGGAAACATCGGATTTACTTAATATCTTTCGGAGGTTGCCAATCTCGGATAGTCTCCGTCTTCTGAGGGTCGACACGAACTCTGTCAGATGAAATTACATGCCCGAGAAAGTCACTTCGGACCTCCAGAACTCACATTTGGAAAACTTTCCATAAAGTTGCTCTCGTCTCAACACGTCGAGAACCTGATGAAGATGAACCTCGTGTTCCTCTCGGCTACGAGAATAAATCAATATGTCGTCGATGAAGATAACAACAAACTGATCCAAAAAGTCGATGAAAACCCGATTCATTAACTCCATGAATACCGCAGGTGCAATAGTTAGCCCGAACGGCATAACTACGAACTCATAATGACCATAGCGTGTTCGAATCGCCGTCCTCGCAATATCCGACTCTCGAATCCGCAACTGGTGATATCCAGATCTTAAGTCGATCCTGGAAAATACTGAAGCTCCCTGAAGTTGATCTAAAAGATCATCAATACGGGTAAGGGGTATTAATCTTGATCATCACCCCACTACTACAAAAACAGCATTTAACTGCGGCATTTTAACAGCGGTTCTAAAAAAACCGCTGTTAAAATGAAACGATTGCAATTTAACAGCGGTTTTCCGCGAAACCGCTGTTAAATCTGCACATTTAACAGCGGTTCCAGAAGAACCGTTGTTAAATTGCACATTTAACAGCGGTTATAGGAAAACCGCTGTTAAATCTGTACATTTAACAGCGGTTCTTGTAGAACCGTTGTTAAATCTGTACATTTAACAGCGGTTCTTTAAGAACCGTTGTTAAATCTGTACATTTAACAGCGGTTCTTGTAGAACCGTTGTTAAATCTGTACATTTAACAGCGGTTCTTTCTAGAACCGCTGTTAAATGTGCAATATATTGAATATTAAGATATTTTGTTATATATTATTAAAAATTATATTACATTATATATTAAAAATTATAATACATACATATTATTTTATGAATTATATTATATTAAATGTGCAATATATTGAATATTAATATATTTTGTTATATATTAATATTAAAAATTATATTACATTATATATTAAAAATTATAATACATACATATTATTTTATGAATTATATTATATCAAATGTGGAATATATTGAATATTAATATATTTTGTTATATATTAATATTAAAAATTATATTACATTATATATTAAAAATTATAATATATACATATTATTTTATGAATTATATTATATAAAATGTGGAATATATTGAATATTAATATATTTTGTTATATATTAATATTAAAAATTATATTACATTATATATTAAAAATTATAATATATACATATTATTTTATGAATTATATTATATCAAATGTGGAATATATTGAATATTAATATATTTTGTTATATATTAATATTAAAAATTATATTACATTATATATTAAAAATTATAATATATACATATTATTTTATGAATTATATTATATCAAATGTGGAATATATTGAATATTAATATGTTTTGTTATAAATTAATATTAAAAATTATATTACATTATATATTAAAAATTATAATATATACATATTATTTTATGAATTATATTATACCAAATGTGGAATATATTGAATATTAATATATTTTGTTATATATTAATATTAAAAATTATATTACATTATATATTAAAAATTATAATATATACATATTATTTTATGAATTATATTATATCAAATGTGGAATATATTGAATATTAATATATTTTGTTATACATTAATATTAAAAATTATATTACATTATATATTAAAAATTATAATATATACATATTATTTTATGAATTATATTATATAAAATGTGGAATATATTGAATATTAATATATTTTGTTATATTTTAATATTAAAAATTATATTACATTATATATTGAAAATTATAATATATACATATATATATATATATATATGGTTTATTGTATACTTATATTGATCATTAGTTATTAAATGTGTAATATAATAAATATTAATATATTTTGAAAATAATTCTGAAAATATTAACAAACATATACATATAATATATATATATATATATATATATTTTATATATATATTTATATACATATATATATATATATGGTTTATTGTATACTTATATAATAGAAATCAATATTTGAACAACAAATGACTTTGGCTCACTGGTTTGATACCCACCTCCATCTCATTGAGGTCACAGGTTCGAATCCGTGAGTAGCGAAATGCACATTTATACATATTATGTGCGGATCGGGCGGGCGGAGTTGGCGGGCGGGCGGGTCGGGTTCTGGGCGGTAGTGCGGGATCAGGTGGGAATATATATATTTTTAAAAAAATAATTTATTAAAAAAATAATTTCAAATTATTAAAAAAATTATTTAAAAAATAACATTTGTTAAATTTTAACGGTTCTTAGACAACATTATTAAATTTAACGGGACATTTAACTGTGGTTCGAGCATTTATTAAAGCGCTCGAGAACATTTGTTAAATCTTGTTTTTGTAGTAGTGCCCTGTTCAACTCTTGATAATTTATACACACACGAGGCGAGACATCCTTCTCCTTGTGAGATCCTGCTGGTGCTCCTCTCGGGGGCCTTGATCGGTCGGAGATAACCTTTCTCGAACTACTCCTCAAGTTGAATCTTCAACTCCTGCATGGTTGGGGCCATCCGATCGGTGCCTTCGATAAAGGGGCGTCTGGCTCAACTCACTCTGAATTCCCCTACTCTATGTGAAGGCAACGGATAACAAATGCGGAAATACATCGTCAATCGATGACAATGATACCACGAATGATTGAACATTTCGATTGCCCTAGAATGGTCAGTCGATAAAAAGAGATACCAATAATGATTGAACAACTCGATTGCCTTAGAAAGGCCAATCGATGAAGATAATACAATGAATGTTTGAATAACTCGATTGCCTTTGAAAGGCCAATCGATGAAAATGATACAATGAATGATTGAATAACTCGATTGTCTTAGAAAGGCCAATCGATGAAAATGATACAATGAATGATTGAATGACTCGATTGTCTTAGAAAAGCCAATCGATGGAAATGATACAAGGAATGATTGAATAACTCGATTGCCTTAGAAAGGCCAATCGATGAGAATGATACAATGAATGATTGAATAGTTCGATTGCGGAATTTCTCTGCTTTCGTCATAATAATACTTCTTCTGGAACAACGGGGATTACTTCCCTGAAGCACACATTCGACAACCAATGACGAAAAGATAGCGACCAAACGCTAACAAATACTGAGGATAGTATCAAGATGATCAAACCAACTAATACCGAAAATTACATCGTCCTAAGATAAATTCACCACGATTAGATCCAACAACCAATCGCGGTCATTAAGCTGAATTCGGTATGATTCCGAAAATTCTTCCATCATCAGGTAGACCGATGGTATGAGGTCCACAAGCAATAGGACTATCCCGAAATAAGTCTATTCAAGCATGATTCGAAAATGAATGAATGCGGTGTACCAGCATCAAAAGGTACACACAAGTTGAAATAAAATTACGAGTATACCTGAAATCATTCGGGCCACCGGATCGTCGATCCTCCTCATCATATGAATTTGGGACTTGCCGGCCCCCGAACCGGACACTACCGTCTGATAAATACGAGCCCCAACTCTATTTACTTCCAGTGTCTTAAACGACGTTGACAAAGCAGTCTGATTCTGAAAGGCTGATTGCTTCGGGGCCTGAGATGCCGCCGGAGCCGACTTGGAGTCCTTTCGGCAAAAACGGGCCTTATGCCCAAAATTCCCACAATTATAGCACATGATAGACGGTTTCAGACACTCAGTGCTGAAATGACCCGGCGTTTCACAATTGAAACAGGTGATGGCCGAACTGGCCGCTCGGGAATGAGATCCCGCACGATTATGCGTCGTAGGAGGTCGCTCAGAAACGATAGGACTCACACGAGGCTTCTTGCAGGTTTACTGACCGACTTCGGATAGATTACGCTTCGTTAATTTCCTGTTGACATATGCAGGTTGCTGCTCAGCACTTTCCTTAGCAGCTGGCTTATACGGGAGAGTTCTCTCGATTAATCCGGTCAGAGTGGCGCAATGATGATTGAGCAACTGCACATGGGTCATCATGGCCTGCATAAAAGTGAGTGGATCAACCCGAACATCTTCTGATCGAGCCGAGTCCTGGGCACGATTTCCCGGCAGCGAGTGATTATTTCTCGGGTTTCGGTCCGCACCGCGGCCTCTTCTCGTGCATCCCCTGACAGCTCTCTCCATACGGAAGTAGGAAGGTCGCATAATGATTATATTTCCCGCATGATTAGCACGTTATGATTATGTCATGAGATGATGAAAATGAGTATACATGCTCTAACTTAATGATTATATGGATGATTTACTGAAGTTACATGATTATCTGATGAAATTCTTAAAATGATTATCTTGAATAACTTAACAAGATTGATAATATGATCATCAGTTGACAAATCGAGTAATGAAATGAATTGAGTAATTAATGAGTTAACATGATCATTCTGATCATTAACTGAGTATTGAAATGAATTAAGTGATTAATGAGTTAATATGATCGTCCTGATCATTAACTGAGTATTGAAATGAATTAAGTGATTAATGAGTTAATATGATCATCCTGATCATTAACTGAGTATTGAAATGAATTAAGTGATTAATGAGTTAATATGATCGTCCTGATCATTAACTGAGTATTGAAATGAATTAAGTGATTAATGAGTTAATATGATCATCCTGATCATTAACTGAGTATTGAAATGAATTAAGTGATTAATGAGTTAATATGATCGTCCTGATCATAATGAATGATGATGTTTGAGGATTGTTAAATGATGAATGATGAATGAATGACTATTTCCAGAAATTATACCATGGCGTTAGAAATCTTACAGTTCTTCCGGTCTGATTGGCTCGGCATTTGCACAGGTCACACGTGACGCGAAAGTCCAATGATACTAGTCTGATAACGATGATTTCAAATGAGACATGACTCGGAAGGTAGTATTCAAAACCACGCTCCGATACCAACTCTGTAGCACCCCAAACTAGGCGGATATTACAGTGCCGTAGATCCCCAACTGGGACCCACCAGGCAAATGAAAATGAATGAATTACATAGGATAAATGTAGTACCGAACCACATTACAACAATAATTACTCCAATGAGGAGTTTAGTTACAACACACCAGGACAATACCGAATACTAGTGTATTTTATATGAAGATAAAATACACAACAGTGAATGAAACGGAGTATCCAAATGAAAATCTGCAGCGGAAAATAAAGGACAATAACATGAATAACTGAAAGATCGGGGCCCCCTACTAGTATCACTAGGACTCCTCGACATCAACATGCTATTCCCGTGCGTTTGCCTTGCCATGACCTGAAAAACAAAATCCGCAGCCGGGGTCAGTTAAACAGAACAACAATCCTCAAGGGTTGAAAATACACAAACATGATTTAACTGAAGTTATGAAAAATCCTTAGTCATGAATTACGCTGAAGAAGAGTATCATAGTACGCCCGTAGTGTTCTGTGCAAGTGTACAAGACGGATGACCGGACACACCCGTCCTTGTACCTAATTAGTCTCACGGAGGTAATCGTTACCGTGTGCACAGTCCAATTAATCACTCCCAATACATGGCCATAACGTGCCCGACTAAAAATGTAACACCCCCAATCCGCTCAGGGATATTACACGCCGTAGAACCTTTCCTCAAGGATCTACCAGGCTGGTAACGATATATAACAACTCAACCATGCCTTTCAGGCTAAAATGACTCAGTAGACCGATTTGGTCTTTCCACAAATACATACAACTCAAATACAACTCATGCCCACGCAGGGGACAAAATACAACCACACCGTCTGGCCAGAACAATATATCAGCGGAAAATAAATTACAACTTAACAAAAACACGATGTACGGTTACTCATTTGATTAGTATCGATCATCTTTCATCATAATTCGTGCCGACCACGTGTTATGCTCCAAAACCTGAATGCAACAGACATCCACCCCGAATACTGGGGTTAGCAAAACTCCTTTGTTTTGCTAGTGCAAGAACAAAGTGCAAATACGAGCCATACAATTCACATTCCACGAATAACAATAACCAAGGATCCTCAAGGATCCAAACGAAGCGAAAAGTACTTCCGAGGCAAGGGTTTGAGAAAACATTTCAAAATCGAAATATCATAAATCAATGGAAGTAATTTATAAAAGCGGTTTAGAATGCCATCGAGAGTTTTAATAGAAAACAATTTAGGATTATCAAATCCCTCTTTTAAAAATCAAAAGACAAAAGGGTCACCGCCCCAAGGTTTACTTTACGAAAAATGACATTAACCAAACCGTTGGGATTTTAGCCCAAATCCAGTAAAAGCGACTTTTACAAAACCATTGGGATTTTAGCCCCAAATCTCATCAACTCACAGTACACAAGAACGACCACAAGGTTCGTCTCCCAACATCAAAATCCACAAATAAAGGATTTAAAACATAAACAACAAAATACTCTAGAGCCATCCTAGCCAAGTAGGCCAAACGAACAACTTACCTCTTACACACTTAGTCAATGCATGCAATCATGAAAACCGTTCAAAAGCACTCATTTTCGGAAATGCCATAATCAAATCACGTTTGCAAAATGCACCACAATTAACCGTCGAACCACGTCTCTGTGGACCCCTACCGAGACCCCGTCGGATCTAACCCGTAGTGGTTAAAAGCAAGCTCGTCGATCCACGTCTCTTGTGGACCCCTACCGAGACCCCGTCGGATCTAACCCGTACTGATCATACACACACACGTTACTCATGCAATACTAATATGCTAAGAATGTAAGTTCATTAAGAATACTCACTAGAGATGGCCATTAACTCGACACCATTATCAAACTCTTCAAAACACCACAACAAGATTAAATACGGGATACACGATTCCATAACTTTAAACAATAGGAGTATCATTCTCAAATTCTTCAACGTTCAAAATAACCAAATCATAATCGATCCCAAAACACACCGTTCACAAAACGCACACGCCATTTGAAAGAAAGCCTTTAACGAGGCCAAACCGAAATCTTTTGAACTTCATTTCAAACAACCAAACAAACACACCAAGACGATCACCGATCATCATATCCATAAAATAAGAAAAGTATGGGCAAGGTACTTGCCTCGAATAAGGACAACGCGGAGACTCGGCCAAGTAGGTTGGCCCGAACCGACTACGAATCCGCCGACTCCACCGAACGCCAACTCACGTTCATAAACTACGAAGGACAAATAATAACAATGAAATGAATTCCATAACACGACTCAAAGCCGTTGAATTCAAAGAACGAATGACGAAAGTTCACGGATTTCCCCCAAAACGGCCAAGAACACGATTCGTTCCGTCAAAACCCGAAAATGGAATTCCAAGATGATATATGGATATACAATCCATAGAATGTGTTTAACAACATCATTTAACCACAATCGATCCATCAAAAACGGATGAAAAACGAGATCGAGAACAAATCCCCCAAAAAGTCAATTCGAAGGAAATCAAGAAATATACTTCGATTCGACGAAGAACAATGAATTAAATGATGTTAAACACAAGAATACTACCAAGATTAATCATACCCATCATGAATTAATCAACAACACGGAACGAATCGGACGAAAATGCAAAAATCCCCAAATTCACTAAATTAGGGTTCTAAGGAAGATTACCTTGATTCGCTGGATCAAAGGATGATAACGGGCGGTTGATTGATGTTATGGACTCAAGAACTTCATGGATTTGTTGTTAAACAACATGACTTCGTGACCCATGAATCGCCACTCGCGGACGGAGAAGGAAGGAAGTGAAAAACGAAGTGAAATGTGACTGCTCAGCCACATTTATACTGGGCCGGACTAGAGCGCGCTAGGCTGCCGTGCTAGAGTGCGATATCGGCCCAGGCCGCGATCCGATGGCCTCACCGCCCTACCGACTCGGCCAGTAGCGTCGTAGCCTTCCGGCCGTGGAGTGCGCTACTGCCGGCCGTAGCGTCTGCGGCATCCGGCGATGGCGTCGCTACTGCCGAGCATGACCGATTCAGAACCCCGGAGACTCAGCTGCCCGGGCCGCTAGCGTGCGTTAGGCCATCTGGTAGCGTCGCTACACTGCCGGTTAGCGCGCGCTTCCGGCCGTGGCGTGCGCTCTGGCCGGTTCTGCCGCACCGTTCGGCGGTGCCCGCAATCGTCCGGCCGATGCCCGCAATCGTCCGGCTTGATCCATAGCCGTCGGCGATCCATGGCCGTCGATTGCTCGGCGGACCCGATTAAAGCGCCGCAGGCGAACACGGCCGAAAAGCTCGCGGGCGACATCAACGACCGAAATGAAAACATAATACCATATTTAATCATACGCGACCAAGAAAGCGGTCGAGACAACAATTGCGGATACGGATACGTAACTTTCAAGAAATTACAAAATGGCCCAAAACGCCCGAAATCACGATACGTGATCGAATAACCAAACCGAAGTTCACAACACGTCTAACAAAGTTAAGCGAACTTACGGGAAACTCGAAAGCGATTTGAGCGAGATTCGCAAGAATCGAACTCAAGCGCGGAAAAGTCGCTAAAAAGCACGGAACTCAACAAAACGACACCGAAACGAACTCGGATGTCAAAAAGTGTAGAATTAATCATTCTCAGAATGACGAAACAGTCATGAGCGAGTCGTCAAAACGGACTCCGACCGAAAAAAGAAATTTACCGAAAATCGAAAATTGCGGATATTACATTCTACCCTCCTTAAAAGAAGTTTCGTCCCGAAACTTAAAGTAAGTAGGGAGAAGAAATATTCCGCCAGGAAAAACTCAATGAGATACACAAGAATGCGTAACTAACGCCCAACGGCGAAATGTTACAAACAACGCAAAGGAATATACGGCGTGAAAACACGCTCCACGGCGACCAACACAACGTCGCCGTTAGGGATATAATAAAACCAACAAGTGACAAGCGTCATCAAATGGATAATACAATCAAGTCAATTATCCGAACAATCGCAAAACACAACGAACGAAAATCAATACGATTGACCAACCTAACGGTACATCAATCAAAACGCGAGCCAACCGCTGAACAAACACGGAATCCCACCGCCTAAGGGCTGGAAGATCGAAAACGAAACTAATTTCCCGAACTGAAGGGAACTACGAAGGAGCCTGAATGTTCACCAATCACGGAACGAGGGCAATAAAAACCGAACAATCAAACGATCAAACCACAACGATCGAGACAACAAAAATCGAAGAATCATGTTCGAATCACGAAGAACAATAAAGTTCAAACAACAACTCCCAGGATGATCTGGTGAGAAATACAAGACATGCATTCCCATAAGATCCACAGGAAAGGGAATAGCGATTGAAAAGTCACAACGACAAACGAGTTATTCCGGAATGATACCACACTCGTTCGATAAACAAAAACAAGGGGCAGGACAAGCTCAGAAATGTCAAAGAACATAAATGAGTCGACAGAGTCGAAAACATAAGAGTTCCAAATCCGATCCACTTCGAATAAAAGAACTAGTAGAACCAAATGATGTTACTCCCGAACAAGGTTCATAAGAATCGGACCGAACTCGAAAAAAGTCACATCGATAACCAGATCGACCCACAACAAGATCACAGCTCATTCGGACGATGAAACCGAAATACAGAACAAGTTCATAAAGTACCAACGAACATGAGCGAATCGATAGACTGGAGAAAGAGAAAATACAGAAGTCAAAATAGTACGGGCATTACCTCCGACCTCGTCCACGAAATTCACAAAAACGGAAGCAAGGTAACAAGACATTAAACAATCGACACATAACGGAACGATCACCGATGCACACGGTCATACCATACCAAGCTCTAACAGCTCGCACATACGCGACAATGCAGAAATCGCCATGAGGAGACAACATTCAATACCAACATTCCGCCTCTCACAGGGGGCTAGCACAACCAATGTGTGGAGAGCGACTCAACGCTCACACCGCCAATTTGATCATACTCGGGAGAAAGTATCAAAATGACAACGCGAACATCATACATACATACCCAGCCCTCAAACGGGAATGGATAGGTTTTAAAAACGAAAACCTCATTTTGAAAATAATTTAGAAGAACACCGGTTGATCTTGAGTATCACCTTTCAAAAAGTACAAACTTGAAACATCGTTATCGAGACACTGGAGAACCATTTCGCATTTGATAAAAATGAGGACACTTTCTCTTAGTGAAAACTTTCAAAATATTCGACCCTCGGGTCTAAATAAAAGTGTTGAAAATATCTCAAAACATTTTGGTCCTCGAGGTAGAAAAATTTTGAAATATATTGTGGCATCTAGGATGTATCACAAGAAAATAACTCATTTGAAAAGCATGTCTCAAAATTTATTTTTCTAAGATACTCAAGGTTTTCAAAAATCCAATAGTCCAGAATGCCCAAGACTCACACATATCGACGTTCACTAAAACAACTCCTAGTACACGCATCAAAACGTTTAAAATCAAGACAATATATGTCTTTAAACGGAAATAAACGATAAAATACCACATTCAGAACAAAACCACTGACCCCATTCGAGGCCTCTAAAGACCCTCCCGCACTGGCTAGTGAACAAGTCGAACGCGTATAAGCACAAAGCTTCCACAAGAGAACTTGTAAAACGTGCAAATCGATTCGAAATTCATCAGCCACGGACAAAAACAACAATAAAAAGACATCACAAGCGACGACACTCCTCGTATAAATCAAATACGAGAGTCGACTAAATACAAATCGTGAAATCAAAATCCACATAAGGATTCCACCACTTAACAAATAATCATAAAAATAGCTCGTGTCACACGAGGCACAACACCAAGAAGGGAGACTTACTTCCACAGGTCGCACGAAGATGATGATCGCCCCACGATACTAATCACGACCAACAAACTCAAACGACGCGTCGCGACACGACTCGATCGGATAAAATCCGGCGAAACAAGACTCAAACAACACGACTTGACCCGGCTGACCTAGGTTTCCTCAACCTA
The DNA here is from genome assembly GCA_033398695.1 of Orobanche coerulescens. NCBI lineage: Eukaryota > Viridiplantae > Streptophyta > Magnoliopsida > Lamiales > Orobanchaceae > Orobanche > Orobanche coerulescens. The sequence continues at coordinate 76,846,181 of CM065818.1, read as the reverse complement.
AGCTCCGATACCATTTATGTAACACCCCCGATCCGCTCGAGGATATTACACGCCGTAGAACCTTTCCTCAAGGATCTACCAGTGAGTAACGACATATAACAACTCAACCATGCCTTTCAGGCTAAAATGACTCGATGAGCCGATTTGGTCTTTCCACAAATACATACAACTCAAATCTGACTCATGCCCACGCGAAGACAAAATACAACCACAGTACTGTGCATAACGGAACAATATAGCGGCGTAAAATAAAGTACAATCAACCAACACACGATGTACGGTTCCTCATGTGATTAGTATCGATCATCTTTCATCATCCTTCGTGCCGACCATGTTATGCTCCAAAACACAGAATGCAAAACAGACATCCACCCCGAATACTCGGGGTTAGCAAACTCCTTTGTTTTGCTAGTGCAAGAACAAAGTGCAAATACGAGCCATACAATTCACATTCCACGAATAACAATAACCAAGGATCCTCAAGGATCCAAAGCGAAGCAAAAGTACTTCCCGAGGCAAGGGTTTGAGAAAACATTTCAAAATCGAAATATCATAAATCAATGGAAGTAATTTATAAAGCGGTTTAGAATGCCATCGAGAGTTTTAATAGAAAACAATTTAGGATTATCAAATCCCTCTTTTAAAAATCGAAAGACAAAAGGGTCACCGCCCCAAAGGTTTACTTTACGAAAATGACATTAACCAAACCGTTGGGATTTTAGCCCCAAATCAGTAAAGCGACTTTTACAAAACCATTGGGATTTTAGCCCCAAATCTCATCAACTCACAAGACACAAGCGACCACAAGGTTCGTCTCCCAACATCAAAATCCATAAATAAAGGATTTAAAACATAAACAACAAAATACTCTAGAGCCATCCTAGCCAAGTAGGCCAAACGAACAACTTACCTCTTACACACTTAGTCAATGCATGCAATCATGAAAACCGTTCAAAAGCACTCATTTAGAAATGCCATAATCAAATCACGTTTGTAAAATGCACCACAATTAACCGTCGATCCACGTCTCTGTGGACCCCTACCGAGACCCCGTCGGATCTAACCCGTAGTGGTTAAAAGCAAGCTCGTCGATCCACGTCTCTTGTGGACCCCTACCGAGACCCCGTCGGATCTAACCCGTAGTGAGCATACACACACACACGTTACTCATGCAATACTAATATGCTAAGAATGTAAGTTCATTAAGAATACTCACTAGAGATGGCCATTAACTCGACACCATTATCAAACTCTTCAAAACACCACAACAAGATTAAATACGGGATACACGATTCCATAACTTTAAACAATAGGAGTATCATCCTCAAATTCTTCAACGTTCAAAATAACCAAATCATAATCGATCCCAAAACACACCGTTCACAAAACGCACACGCCATTTGAAAGAAAGCCTTTAACGAGGCCAAACCGAAATCTTTTGAACTTCATTTCAAACAACCAAACAAACACACCAAGACGATCACCGATCATCATATCCATAAAATAAGAAAAGTATGGGCAAGGTACTTGCCTCGAATAAGGACAACGCGGAGAATCGACCGAAGTAGGTTGGCCCGAACCGACTACGAATCCGCCTACTCCACCGAACGCCAACTCACGTTCATAAACTACGAAGGACAAATAATAACAATGAAATGAATTCCATAACACGACTCAAAGCCGTTGAATTCAAAGAACGAATGACGAAAGTTCACGGATTTCCCCCAAAAACGGCCAAGAACACGATTCGTTCCGTCAAAACCCGAAAATGGAATTCCAAGATGATATATGGATATACAATCCATAGAATGTGTTTAACAACATCATTTAACCACAATCGATCCAACAAAAACGGATGAAAAACGAGATCGAGAACAAATCCCCCAAAAAGTCAATTCGAAGGAAATCAAGAAATATACTTCGATTCGACGAAGAACAATGGATTAAATGATGTTAAACACAAGAATACTACCAAGATTAATCATACCCATCATGAATTAATCAACAACACGGAACGAATCGGACGAAAATGCAAAAATCCCCAAATTCACGAAATTAGGGTTCTAAGGAAGATTACCTTGATACGCTGGATCAAAGGATGATAACGGACGGTTGATTGATGTTATGGACTCAAGAACTTCATGGATTTGTTGTTAAACAACATGACTTCGTGACCCATGAATCGCCACTCGCGGACGGAGAAGGAAGGAAGTGAAAAACGAAGTGAAATGTGACTGCTCAGCCACATTTATACTGGGCCGGACAAGCGCGCGCTAGGCTGCCGAGCTAGCGTGCGCTATCGGCCCGAGCGCGATCGATGGCCTCACTACCACCTGCGGCTTCGGCGAGGTAGCGTCGCGACCTTCCGGCCGTGGCGTGCGCTACCTGCCGGCCGTAGCGTACGCAGCATCCGATAGTAGCGTGCGCTACCTGCCGAGCATGATCGATTCCAGAACCCCCAGGACTCCACTGCCCAGGCCCGCTAGCGTGCGTTAGGCCATCCCATTAGCGTCGCTACACTGCCGGTTAAGCGCGCGACCTTTCCGGCCATAGCGTGCGCTCGCCGGTTCTGCCGCACCGTCCGGCGGTGCCATAATCGTCCGGCCGGTGCCCGCAATCGTCCGGCGATCCATAGCCGTCGGCGATCCATGGCCGTCGGTGCTCGGCGACCCGATTAAGCGCCGCAGGCGAACATGACGAAAAGCTCGCGGACGACATCAACGACCCGAAATGAAAACATAATACCATATTTAATCATACGCGACCAAGAAACGGGTCGAGACAACAATTGCAGATACGGATACCCGTAACTTTCAAGAAATTACAAAATGGCCCAAAACGCCCCGAAATCACGATACGTGATCGAATAACCAAACCGAAGTTCACAACACGTCTAAAAAAGTTAATCGAACTTACGGGAAACTCGAAACAGCAGTTTCGAACGAGATTCGCAAGAATTGAACTCAAGCGCGGAAAAGTCGCTAAAAAGCACGGAACTCAACAAAACGACACCGAAACGAACTCGGATGTCAAAAAGTGTAGAATTAATCATTCTCAGAATGACGAAACAGTCATGAGCGAGTCGTCAAAACGGACTCCGACCGAAAAAAGAAAGTTACCGAAAATCGAAAATTGCGGATATTACAAAAAATTCCACACATCCACACCCGGCCACGCAATATGAACCCAGAAGGTCATATGAACAAGAATGACCGTAATGAATATCAATGAATAAATAATAATCTCACAAAGTCAAGAATGACTCACCGAGATGAGAGTAATAATGAAGTGATTGATAGTTTCAATGGAATGATTGGAACCGCCGTTCCCGTTAATGAAGTGATTATTCAACAATTACAAGTCTCAATATTATTAATACAATGATGAACGAGTTATGATTATGAATGATCAACAACAAAAGGAATGAATATCCTTTTAACCGAGTAAGAATTAACTTACACAATACCGATGAAGAAAGTCCTTCCACGAACAAATGTCCTAAATGAAGTGTCGGTCGCACGAACAACCTTAATTCAATACAATTACCAACAATCCGATCAATATACGAATTAAACACGAATATAACGAACTCAAAACGTCGATACGATTAAACCAAGTTCATTGGGGCATTATATCGAACACTTTGAGGCCAACTTCGATTGATTACAACTAAACCTCAACAATACCAACCTCAAATCCCCAAGAAGTGTTTCAAACCAACAAAACATCTCCAATACGATCAATAATCCGTTATGAATATCCAAAAACGTGATTATAACAACAATTAGTCGAAAATCCCCAAATCCAACTCGATATTCAAAGTGTTCTTGAATAATCCCTCAATAATCCAATGAATCCTTATACAAACTCATAATCATATACATATCCCTTCATATAACATGATTATAACGTCCAAAACATCATATCTCAACACAAAATCGAAATCCAAGATGTTGAAGAAATTACCTCTTGAAGATCCAACCACTTCGATCCGAAGAACACGAGTTTAATCGAGTATCCAAGCTTCACAACCGAATGAAAATGATTAAAAACCACACTCAAGTGATAGGTGAAGAGAATTTTTCTCCCTCAAGCCTCTCTCTCTCGTAATAAGGTGGAAGAAAAGGAAGGAATAGGCTGAAATGCTCAAAAAACGAATTTAAAGGGGTTGACTGCCCTGCCGGACACGGCCCGTGCCGATCGGCACGGTCGCGGCGCGCAACTGGCCGGCAGGGACTCGACCGTGTCCGCTTGACACGGTCGCGGCGCGGAGGGGCCTTCCGAAAGTGACCCGTCCGACAGCGACTCGGCAAGACTCGACCGTGTCCTGGAACACGGTCGGGCGTCTGGCGATCGGTTACGATTATCCGGAAGAGTTCGACTCGGCCGTGCCAGACGACACGGTCGAGTCCTGTGGGCAGAGACTTCGGCATTTCCGGACGAGTACAGCACGGGCCGTGTCGGATGACACGGCCGAGTTCGGTCGGTAGTGATCGGCCAATAACTGAAAAATGAGCGGGTGAGCTAAAACGACCATAACTCTCTCGTCCGGACTCCGATTGACTCACCGTTTGAACCATTGGAAAGATAACTCGATGCTCTATAATATTTCAAAGATTTAGAATTTTTGGAGTTACCTAAAATTAATGGTGATCTAACAAAGTCGAACTCATATGAGGAAAGTTGAAACAATGAACAATAACGATACACAACTCGAAGTTTTTCCGAACGGTGAACACGGTGAATGAATATGATTGATGAATGATTATAAATGAGTGAAAATACACTGAGTGACAATCACCGAATGAAATTACTGAATGATAATGACTGAATTACAACCAGGTATTACACCATTAGTGTTCGACAGGCACTCTCCTTGTCAAAGAACACGTCATACAGGTATTCACATAAACTTAACGCCCAGTCAAGTTTCATCGACTTGCGAACGATTAAGTATTTGAGCTATAAACGTTTCCAGTGCCAACCCCTTATCCAATAAGGAGTGGAACGTTTTGCTCTCAAATACACGGACTAGTTTCTATATGTATATTTATGAGTTAGGAATGCCCGTAACTACCAGTAAATAAAGAAACATCCATTGCCTTATATTGATGATTTATATAATAACAAGTACAATGCCCTCACTTACCATACTTTGAGTGGCATTAGAGGGCATACTCCTAACAAGTCCTTCACCAATTCTAACCATCGCTTTTGTCTCATGTTAAGATCCTTCTGTGTGAAAAGATACTTCAGACTTTTATGGTCTGTGTATATCTCACACTTCCCTCCATAGAGATGATGACGTCAAATCTTCAACGCATGTACTACAGCAGCCAACTCAAGATCATGCGTTGGATAGTTCAACTTATGTGGTTTAAGCTGTCTCGATACATATGCTACTACTTTACCATGTTGCATAAGAACACAACCCAAACCCTACTTTTGGCATCACTATAAATAACAAAGTCCTCTATCAGATTAGGAATCATTAATACTGGTGCCGAGGTTAGTTTCCTTTACAACTCTTGAAAACTTTCCTCGCACCTCTCACTCCATTCAAACCTCACGCCCTTCCTTGTTAATTGGGTCATAGGAGTGGCAATTTTAGAAAATCCTTCGATATATCGTTTATAATAGCGAGCTAAGCCCAGAAAGCTGCGAACTTCGCTCGCATTCTTGGGTACTCCCCAACTACTCACTGCTAAGACCTTGTCGGGATCTACCTCAATTCCTTTAGAAGTCACCACATGTCCAAGAAATCCAACTCTGGTCAACCAAAACTCACATTTCTTGAACTTGGCATACAACTTCTCCTTGTGAAATGTCTCCAATGTAATCCTCAAATGCTCTTGGTGTTGTTCCTTATCCTTAGAATACACCAAGATGTCATCTATGAAGACGATCAAGAACTTATCCAAATAAGGTTGGAACACCCTGTTCATCAAATCCATAAAGACTGCCGGTGCACTACTCAGACCAAATGGCATCACTACAAATTCAAAATGTCCATAACGGGTTCTGAAAGCCGTCTTAGGAATGTCTCACCCCTTAATCTTCAGTTGGTGGTACCCCGACCTCAAATCGATCATCAAAAAGGTTCTGGATCACCTCAGTTGATCGAATAGATCCTCGATTCTTGGTAATGGGTACTTGTTCTTCACCGTGAGTCGATGCAGCTCCATGTAATCAATACACATCCAAAGTGAACCATCCTTCTTTCTTACAAACAGTACTGGCGCATCCCATGGTGACACACTAGGACGAATAAATCTGAGTTCCAGCAGCTCTTGAATTTGGACCTTCAATTCTTGAAGTTCCTTCGGAGCCATTCTATATGGGGCTTTGGATGTTGGGGCCGCCCCAGGGACCAAATCAATGCTAAACTCCACTTGCCAGTCGGGTGGGACTCCCGGAAAATCTTCTGGAAACACATCCAAAAACTCCCATACTATAGGTACGTCTGTAGGGGACACCTCATTAGTACGAGTGTCGACCAAACTCACCAAGTAACCTTGACATTCCTCCTTCTTTAAACTTCTCAGTGCCTTCATAGGTGTGATTAATCTTGGTACTGCCCTACTTTTAGTACCATAAAAGGTGATCGACTCGTCTTCGCGAACACCTTAATGTCACATTCTTCTCACAACAGTTTATATCGGCATCATGTCTATCGAGCCAGTCCATACCAAGGATCACGTCAAAATCCATCGAGCTAATCAAATACAGTCTAGCGTCAAATTCTCTTCCTCCTATCTCGATATTCTCGTCAATCATTCTGTTAATGAGTATCGGATTTCCTGACGGTAAGCTAACCTCAAGAGACTAAACAGTTCTAACGCTTCTATGACCAATGGCATGATAAAACTTTGCAGACATAAAAGAGTGTGTGGCACCAGTGTCACACAAAGCGAAAGCAGGCACATTAGAGATCATAAGCATACCTGATACGGTGTCAGGACTATTATCAGCTTGATTCATTGAGTAGACTCGAGAACCTCTCGATGCTTGTCCTTTGCCCTTAGATTGTGGACAATGTCGGCTTGTGTGACCTGGCTTCCCGCAATTATAGCAGACACCATTTCCATATAAACACTCCCCACATGGTTCTTACCAAACTTTGGGCATGCAGGCCTAGTGATCGGCACACCCAGTCCAGATTTCTCATCTACCTTCTTCTGCTTATTGGAAGCCACCAACTTAGATTGATTACCATTCCAACCTCTCTTCCCAGAAGATGACTTAGCAGGTGGTTGAGGACTCAAGTTCTGACTAGCTTCAACCTCTTGAGCTCTGACCACTGTCTCGGTATATGGTAGCACCCCATGGCCAGCCACAATGTGATGAATACTCGGGCGTAAACCACTTCGGAACTTAAGGGCCCTCTTGCGGTCAGTATCCACCATGTGCTCCACAAAGAAGCTGATTTGGCTGAATTTTCTCCCATATTATTCAATGGATAAGCTCCCTTGATCAAGGTTCCAGAAAATCTCCATCTTATCTCGGTAGTGCTGTGGATAGTATTGTTCCATCACTAGTTCCTTGAGCCGATCCCAAGTTAATGCAGCACGTTCGACTGCCGGCCTCAAACTCCAATAGCTCATCCACCAGCGTCCAGCATCCTCTACCATTTGATACTGGGCGCAAAGAATCTTTTGTGCATCGGTGCACCCAATAAGCTCAAGGGTACGCTTCAACGACATCAACCATTCATGAACAAAAGCTGGTCCTTCTCGACCGTTGAATGATGGTGGTGTGAAACGTCGGAATTGTTGCACAACTTGTGCCTGGGTAAGAGCTGGCCCATTATTATTGTGGTTATCTTGACCTCCGTTACCATCACCACTAGCTCCAGCACCAGGGTTGAATTTCTGACCACCGAGATTTTCAGCACCTCGTTTAGCTGGGCGTCCACGTCCATGAGTTGCCATGGTCCTAAGGTGCATTATAGCCAATAACTTCATAGGAATCTCCCCATAAGGGATGGAAATAAAAATATACCTCGCATCTAAGGGTTAACTACTCTCAATAGACGTTCGAGCAGTGCATATACTAACGCATCTACATGTGTTTATAAATTTATAAAAAAACACATACATGTCTAATATTTATTATGAATATCAATAGCATATCATCTCTAAAATATAAACATGGTATTACAACATGATCCAAAAACGAGTTGAATCTCATAATCATATAATTTTGTTACGATTACAACATAAACATAACTTGATATATGTACCTTGGAGTTGACGTGGAACGGCGATGGTGGCTGATAATAATCATAGATACCATTAAAGTTTTAATACTTGCGAAAAAAGGAAAATTTAGTTTTGAAAAAGAAATTATTTTAACGAGCCTACAGAACCATAAACCTGCTCCGATACCACTTATGTAGCGACCACTTTTCAAAATGTCTTCTTAAAATAATTTCAAGGGAGATTAAACATCCCAAAAAAATATAATTGATTAATTGCAGCGGAAATTGAAATAAGGTCATCCACTTCGCAAGTAAATAAAAATAAATTCTCAATATTTTAAACATTTCATAATATCAAACATGACATTGAAGCTAAAGTTAAAACTTTAAATGAACGAAATAAATAAAAAGCTGATAATTATTATTATCACGCCACGCCTTTGCCCGCCACACCAGACTCCTCAACCTGAAAGGTTTAAATAATGGGGCGAGCTTTCAACTCGCTCAGTGAGGAGGGAACGCTTTGTTAAATTTAAATACATACATGTTGCCAAGTAGATATGACATGCCCAAACCTGGTGATTGCCCGAGGCCCATTAATATGCAAACTTTGTGCATACTGCCTAATACTCATTGGAGGCTACAACGTAAATAATATGCAAACTTTGAGCACATTATGCCTGCTATCATTGGAGGCTACAACGTAAATAATATGCAAACTTTGAGCATATAAATATTTGGCAAGAAACAAGCATATATACAAGTAACATCATGCATTAAATAAAACAAGCGTAAAATCCCTACCTCGAAATACTATGATGATCTTTGAAAAAATGGGATGTGAATGCAGTTCAAGTCTTAGGCTCCGAGTCCTCGTCTCCTAAAATAATATTTAAATTTTAATATTAATATAGCGTCCAAAATAAGCTAATATAAATTATTGATATAATTGAGTAAAAGGGATCTGATTTAAATATTGGGAATTGGCTGGGATTAAATTAAAAGTATTGAAAACTGACTGAGGTTAAATTGTATGAATTGAGAAGGTGACTAGGTTAAAATTGAGTTAATTAAAACTGTCTGGAGCTGAATTGAAGGCTGCTGGAAAATGAGAGGACTTAAATGCAAAACCCTAAATTATCGCGGTTATAAATACCCTTAATCATCCCTCAGCCGACAACACTTCTCACTATCCCTTCTCATTACCGCCCGTCTTCACTCTCTGCCCCTATCCCTCTCTATAACCCTTCTGCATAAACCATTCTCTCTCTCTAAATCTTTCCTCTTGGACGAAATTAAATCGCAGTAAACACATACACAAAAACACAGTCCCATGCACTAGAGCTTCGCGACGACCTCCATGGTGTGAAGTGGTGCCGGCAAAAGGGCCGAACGGCGACAATCGGCGATGGTCCAGACTGGAAAACAGCGGCAGCGGTGTCTGGAGCGACAAAGAAAGCCACGACGAAAAACACCAAACTCAGAGACACTCCGGCTCGCCTAAACCTGGATTAACCAGCTGCGGGGCTCCCGACTTTGGCGGCGATTAAAGTTGCTGTGAATGGTCGTTTTTTGATGGCAGCTCGTCGCCAAGCTCCAATTTCGATCAGGTATGGGTTCGGGTTAGTGTATATGCGTTTAGGGTTGGAAACATTTGAGTTCTGGTTTGTGAAATTTCTGGATTCTGGCTCGGCCCGGATTTGGGTTGATAGATTTATGGTTTGCAAATTCGAATTTGAAGATTTGTAAAATTCATGTTAGCCCTGTTTGTAAAATTCGGTTTGGAACTGAATCCGACTTTGATCGGCTTCGACGAGTTAAGCAGTTTTTTAGTTTCCTTGAATTCATCCAGCCGTGATTTGGGTGATGAAGAGTTATATTGAAAATTCTGATTATGAAAGTATTCGATATTAAACATGAGACTAACTAACAGTAAAAGATTCGAGTTTACCTGTTCTAGAAAATATGGGATAACTGCAGTATGATGTGGAGAGTTGCAGGTTGAAGAAAGTTGCTGGATAATTAAGCGGAAAGAAGAACTAGACAATCGATTCGAATTTGATATATTGATACCAGAGAAGGGACTGGAACGATATTGAGCAGAAAAAGTTTTCTCGAGACTGCTGGATCGATGAAGATGATGTCTTCTTCTCCTTCTTCTTTGTATCGTATTGTATTTTCTTTTTTTTTCTCGATGCTGAATGATGGATTTGTAAAGGATTTCTGTACTGCAATATTAGTGTATTTATAGTTGTGAATCTTTTTTAAGTGTTTAGGTTGAATTAGAATTGTGTATTAGATAAACATTGAGGAGTTTTGAGGAAGTGAGAATTATGATGTTTCATCGATCGAAAACACTAGAATTCTTAATTGTGGTTAATTAAATTTAATCATAGTTTGGTTAAATTAAGACACATGGTTAAAAATAAATGGTATAATAATAATAATAATAATAGTAAATGTAGAATAATAATTAATTGGTAATATTGATCACAAAATAAATCTGAAAAAAGATAATACAATAATAATAATATTAATAAATATTATTATTAATAATAATAATGTTAACATTATTGATAGTAGTGTTAGTATTATACTCGAATAATTAATAACACTATCATAAATAAATAATGACTACTTGAATATATATGACGAAATGACTCGGGCCATTATAATATGAGAACTTGGACTCGAGCCTGGAGCGTAAACTACAATCATGATATGCGAATAAGGAAAATTTTGACCTTATTTAATAAATGGAAATAAAATTCGTAAATAAATTGTTGGACATTTAAAATCATTCATGCGCTTTCTATAAATCATAAAATAAATGTATGCTCGAAAATCGGGGCGTTACACCTTGGCCTTTGAAAGCCACTACGATTAACATTAAATCTAAAGTAAACTTGTAGTCGGAATTCCCGTTAATGAGTTGGAAAAAATAATATGTGACTCACCCTCTACGGAAAGTAACTCAAAATTTAGCCCTTCTCATTCCGGTCCGAACTCCGACTCTAATGAGCTTACCGATAGCCCTCATTCCGGTCACGTCAAAAGTTCATCTAATAATAGATCAGAAGCTATAATTTTCGGATTAAATGCTCTGTCGGTTTGATAGTCCATTGCTGGTTACACTTGTAGTTAAGGATATAGATTCTACTAAACGTGAGAGAGTTCGTAGGAGTACTAGACGTAATAAATAATTAATGATTAGTACAATGATTTGGAATATTCATGGTATTGGTAGCTCATCCGCTGGGAGAATTGTTAAGACTTTAATCAAGGAACATAAATTAAATATTATGGCCTTAATTGGACCGAAAATTGCATTAGATCCTACTTTTTATTGTATATTATTTAATTTTAATTTTGTAGTGTCTAACATTAATAATCATATTTGGCTTTTTTGTGATCATACATGTCAAATCCAAATTTTGAAAAATTCTATTCAAATGCTTCATGAGAAAATAATTTCTAAAGGGTCTCCGATTCCCTTTCTCTTGACTATTGTTTACGGTAAAAATACTATAATCGAGAGACGTGATTTGTGGGCCGATCTTCTTTTGCTTTCTTCAAGTAATGAACTGTGGCTTGTGGGGGGCGACTTTAATGTCATCCTACACCCACATGAGATATCTGGGGGGCAACCCCCATCAACTCAAAAATGGAAGAATTTCACGACTCTCTCCTTGATTGTCACCTTTCGGATGGGGGATTTGTCGGGTCCCCTTATAGTAATTTTATTTGGAATAGACTCGATGGAGTTTTAATTTCCACTGAATGGTTAAATTTATTTCCCTCTTCTTTAATCAAGCACGTTTCTAGAATTAATTAGGATCACCATGCCTTGATATGTTCTTTTAGAAACCCCGGTAATAAATCAAAACCTTCTTTTAGATTTCAAAATATGTAGACCAGACATCACTTATTTCTTTCTCTGGTATTAAATTGTTGGTCCCTTCCAATACATTCTTTAGGTATGTATAAGCTTATTAATAAAATTAATAGACTTAAATATACTCTAAAACAATGGAATAGGAATACTTTTGGGAATATTTTTTTTTTAAAGTTGCGGAAGCCAAAGAACTTGCTGCATTGGCCGAGGCCCAGTTTGACAATGACCCGACTCCTGATAATTTGGAAAATTTTAAGAAACTTAGAGCGAATCTTTACCTAAAGTTGTCCATAGAAGAGAAATTTTTGAAACAAAAAACCAATTTCAAATGGATTCCTTAAGGCGAAAGGAACGCCAAATATTTTCATGATATGGTTAAAAAGAAAACAGCTAGAAATCAAATCCACCAAATTTGGGAGCAGGGAAATTGTATCTCATATCCTATTCTCATCCAGCAATCGGCTACCTCTTATTTTTCTAATTTCTTCGTAGAAAATGACCCGGTCCTGGAACCTATCATAACCTGAAATCATCCCCAACACTATTACTGTAGATATTAATAACCAAATTTGCTGCACCCCTTCTTTGGAAGAAGTGAAGCAAGCTGTGTTTAGTATGGATGGTAATAGTGTTGCTGGTCCGGATGGTTTTAATGCTTGTTTCTATCAGACATGCTGGGACATTATCAACAAGGACGTTTATGAGGCAGTATGTGAATTCTTCAATGGCGCTTCTATGCCACTGTCATATTCATTCACTACCATCTCTTTAACCCCTAAAAATGCTTCCCCATCTACTTGGAAGGAATTTAGACCCATCAGTCTATGTAACACGACTTATAAAATTATTTCTAAAATTCGGAGTTTGAGACTTAGTCTGATCCTTCCTAAGATTTTGCACAATGCCCAATTAGGTTTTATCAAAGTGAGGCTAATTACTGACAATATTCTTACAGCCCAAGAAGTCTGTCATGACATATTTGTTTGTAACTCTAATCTATTGATTAAGCTAGACATGGAGAAAGCTTATAAGAGACTTAATTCGAATTTTCTCTTTCAAGTTATGAGATATTTCGGATTTAGTGAACTTGGATCAATCTTGTTTCTTCCTGTATCAACAATTGTTTGTTTTCCACTCTTATTAACAGAAATCCCGTTGGTTTTTTCAAATCTGGCAGATGCATCAGGCAAGGGGACCCCTTGTCCCCCTTGCTTTTTGTGATTGCTTCTGACTACATTTCCCGGCTTCTGGATCATACTTTTGCCCAAAATCCAGATATATTTTTCAAAATCAGGAAAGGTGTGAAAATCACTCACTTGGCTTATGCGGATGATTTTATACTCTTCTTCAATGCTTCTGACCATAATCTTCACATTCTTCAAAACTTAAACATTTTCAGGAAGTCTCAGGGCTTAAAATTAATTGTAATACAATTAACTTCATCATGCGCAATCCTTCTAACCCGGTTAAGAGAATGGTGGAACATATCACTGGATTTCAGTTCCAGGCCCTTCCATTTCAATACCTTGGCACCTCGTTGTGGATAGGGAACCAGACCCTTGACATATACGGGGATCTCATTTTTAAAATTTCATCTAAAATCCAAACCTGGAACCACCATCTCTTAACTATGGGTGGGAGGCCTGAACTGATAAAGTCCACTCTAAACTCGATTCCTTTCTACTGTCTTCAAATCTTGAAACCTCCTAACAATGTTATCAATCTTTTTCAACCAATTTTCAATCAATTCTTGTGGGGTTGTAATGATACTAAGAGGAAACTATACTGGGCTGCATGGCATAGGCTATGTTTCCCTACGGATGAGGGAGGGATTGGGTGCACTGACCTCAATGATATCATTAAAGCTTCCGAAATCAAACTTTGGTGGAGATTTAGAACAAACGACAATATTTGGTCTAACTTTCTCAAAACGAAATATTGCAAAAGGCTTCACCCAATGGTCATTAAATCCAACCCGTATGACTCTCTCATTTGGAAAAACTTGTGTGAAATTAGACACATGGTGGACCAGTGTATTTTTTGGGGTACTGGATCGAGTGCGGTCTCTTTTTGGCATGACCAGTGGTGTGATTTCAGCCCACTCCCTCAATTTTTACCTAATACTAGATCTAATCTTCTTTTGCAAAACCTTTGGTCGGACAGGGATTGGGACTGGCCAAAAGTCCTTAATCTGGTACCCCCAGATGTAGGCAATTACATCCTATCTTTACCAACTCATGGTTCTTCTATACATGCATTTTGGAAACTATCACCTAATGGTAAATTTTCTTTCAAAACTACCTAGTCTATGATTAGGAAAAGACAGGATTGTAATGACATTTTAAAATTTTGTTGGAATCCTGTTTTAACCCCTACTACCTCAATTTAACCTCTACTACCTCAATTTAACCCCTACTACCTCAATTATTTCAGCCATCAGTTCTATTTGATCCGGCTGATATTCAACAGGAGCAGGTGCAGGTGCATCTGAGCTGAAGTTTCTTCAATTGGTGCAGGTGCAGGTGATCTCTGCACTGCTTCTTCTTCAACTTCAAGTGGATAGTCCTCCAATACTCTCTGCCTTTTGGGGGACTTATCTATAGATGATGTGATGTGGACAGCCTCCTCTGCTGCAGGTAGCATCCTTTTCGATAGCTTGGAAATAGGTATGTTGTCATCTTCGGACTCATCTGCAGGTAACTTTTGCATTTTAGCTGCAGAGGGGGCTGATGTTACCTCCTCTGTAGGTAAATTTTGGGAGGTTTGGCCAGCTGCATCAGAGCAGACTTCATCTGAGTCCGAAGGCGCTCTATAGGGAGAAGTTCCACTTGTCGAGACTGCTGGATCGATGAAGATGATGTCTTCTTCTCCTTCTTCTTTGTATCGTAAATTTTCTGGCGATGAACTCACAGGCAGAAACTTGTATTGTATTGTATTGTATTTTCTTTTTTTTTCTGGATGCTTAATGATGGATTTGTAAAGGATTTCTGTACTGCAATATTAGTGTATTTATAGTTGTGAATCTTTTTTAAGTGTTTAAGTTGAATTAGAATTGTGTATTAGATAAACATTGAGGAGTTTTGAGGAAGTGAGAATTATGATGTTTCATTGACCGCCTGCACTAGAATTCTTAATTGTGGTTAATTAAATTTAATCATAGTTTGGTTAAATTAAGACACATGGTTAAAAATAAATGGTATAATAATAATAATAATAATAATAATAATAATAATAAATGGGCGTGATGTATGTGTTGATCTTACAGGATCGTCGCCTCTGACGTTATCTGGGATGATTGATTTTTTGCCGGGGCGGGCGGTTACTGAAGCTGCACAGCGTAAGCGTGTCAAATACGGTGCCAAATGTGGTGATATTGGGTATGGTTTCCTCCCTTTCTCCTTTTCTTCTTTTGGAGAATTGGAGAAAGATGCTGTAACCCTTCTGAAGCGCATTCGAAGATTCTCTATGACTCAGGACATTGGGTCACGTGCCGCGGCTTATATTTTTAGTAGGATCGGTTTTGCTATAGCTAGAGGTGTGGGGGCCCAGTTGGTTTCTCGGCTCCCCACCAATTTCTTGTAAACTTTTGAGTTTTTTTAATAAATTGATGCTTTCATAAAAAAAATAATAATAATAATAATAATAGTAGTAAATGTAGAATAATAATTAATTGGTAATATCGATCATAAAATAAATCTGAAAAAAGATAATACAATAATAATAATAATATTAATAAAATATTATTATTAATAATAATAATGTTAACATTATTGATAGTAGTGTTAGTATTATACTCAAATAATTAATAACACTATCATAAATAAATAATGACTACTTGAATATATATGACGAAATGACTCGGGCCATTATAATATGAGAACTTGGACTCGAGCCTGGATCATAAACTACAATCATGATATGCGAATAAGGAAAATTTTGACCTTATTTAATAAATGGAAATAAAATTCGTAAATAAATTGTTGGACATTTAAAATCATTCATGCGCTTTCTATAAATCATAAAATAAATACATGCTCGAAAATCGGGGCGTTACACCTTGGCCTTTGAAAGCCACTACGATTAACTTTAAATCTAAAGTAAACTTGTAGTCAGAATTCCCGTTAATGAGGTGGAAAAAATAATACGTGACTCACCCTCTAGGGAAAGTAACTCAAAATTTAGCCCTTCTCATTCCGGTCCGAACTCCGACTCTAATGAGCTTACCGATAGCCCTCATTCTGGTCACGTCATAGTTCATCTAATAATAGATCTGAAGATATAATTTTCGGATTAAATGCTCTGTCGGTTGATAGTCCATTGCTGGTTACACTTGTAGTTAAGGATAGAGACTCTACTAAACGTGAGAGAGTTCGTAGGAGTACTAGACGTAATAAATAATTAATGATTAGTACAATGATTTGGAATATTCGTGGTATTGGTAGCTCATCCGCTGGGAGAATTGTTAAGACTTTAATCAAGGAACATAAATTAAATACTATGGCCTTAATTGAACCGAAAGTTGCATTAGATCCTACTTTTTATTGTAGATTATTTAATTTTAATTTTGTAGTGTCTAACATTAATAATCATATTTGGCTTTTTTGAGATCATACGTGTCAAATCCAAATTTCGAAAAATTCTATTCAAATGCTTCAAGAGAAAATAATTTCTAAAGGATCTCCGATTCCCTTTCTCTTGACTATTGTTTACGGTAAAAATACTATAATCGAGAGACGCGATTTGTGGGCCGATCTTCTTTTGGTTTCTTCAAGTAATGAACTGTGGCTTGTGGGGGCGACTTTAATGTCATCCTACACCCACATGAGAAATATGGGGGGCAACCCCCATCAACTCGAAAATGGAAGAATTTCACGACTCTCTCCTTGATTGTCACCTTTCGGATGGGGGATTTGTCGGGTCCCCTTATAGTAATTTTATTTGGAATAGACTCGATAGAGTTTTAATTTCCACTGAATAGTTAAATTTATTTCCCTCTTCTTTAATCAAGCACGTTTCTAAAATTAATTAGGATCACCATGCCTTGATATGTTCTTTTAGCAACCCCGGTGATAAATCAAAACCTTCTTTTAGATTTCAAAATATGTAGACCAGGCATCACTTATTTCTTTCTCTGGTATTAAATTGTTGGTCCCTTCCAATACATTCTTGAGGTATGTATAAGCTTATTAATAAAATTAATAGACTTAAATATACTCTAAAACAATGGAATAGGAATACTTTTGGGAATATTTTTTTTTAAAGTTGCAGAAGCCAAAGAACTTGCTGCATTGGTCGAGGCCCAGTTTGACAATGACCCGACTCCTCATAATTTGAAAAATTTTAAGAAACTTAGAGCGAATCTTTACCTAAAGTTGTCCATAGAAGAGGAATTTTTGAAACAAAAAACCAATTTCAAATGGATTCCTTAAGGCGAAAGGAACGCCAAATATTTTCATGATATGGTTAAAAAGAAAAGAGCTAGAAATCAAATCCACCAAATTTGGGAGCAGGGAAATTGTATCTCAGATCCTATTCTCATCCAGCAATCGGCTACCTCTTATTTTTCTAATTCCTTCGTAGAAAATGACCCGGTCCTGGAACCTATCAAAACCTGAAATCATCCCCAACACTATTACTGTAGATATTAATAACCAAATTTGTTGCACCCCTTCTTTGGAGGAAGTGAAGAAAGCTGTGTTTAGTATGGATGGTAATAGTGTTGCTGGTCCAGATGGTTTTTGTAATATCCGCAATTTTCGATTTTCGGTAAATTTCCTTTTTCGGCCGAAGTCCGTTGTGACGACTCGCTCATGACCGTTTCGTCATTCTGAGAATGATTAATTCTACACTTTTTGACATTCGAGTTCGTTTCGGAGTCGTTTTGTTGAGTTCCGTGCTTTTTAACGACTTTTCCGCACTCGAGTTCGGTTCTTGCGAATCTCGTTCAAGCTATTGTTTGAGTTTCCCGTAAGTCCGTTTAACTTTGTTAGGCGTCTTTGTGAACTTGATTTGGTTATTCGATCACGTATCGTGATTTAAGGCGTTTTGGGCCATTTTGTAATTTCTTGAAAGTTACGGGTATCCGTATCTGTAATTGTTGTCTCGACCCGTTTCTTGGTCGCGTATGACTAATTATGGTATTACGCTTTCATTTCGAGTCGTTTATGTTGTCCGCGAACTTTTCGTTGTGTTCGTTCCGTGCGTTTTCGGAAATCGGGTCGTCGAGCCCTCGCGGTGGCCGGACTGGCCGGACGGTGGCGGGAGGCCGGACGATTGCGGGCACCGGCCGGACGGTGCGCGAGAACCGGCGTAGCGCGCTTCTGGCCGGAAAGGCTGCGCGCTAACCGAGTGTAGCGCCTGTGCCGGGTGGCTTTAGCGTCTGTTATCGGGCACAGCGATGGGGTTTCGAGGTTACGGACTCGGTCGAGATCGGCGGGTAGCGCACGCTACGCCGAGCGTAAGCGCGCTAGTCGGCAGCGTAAGCGCCGGCCGTCGGCCGGCTAGCGTGCGTTACGTGGCAGGCGATTGATCCGGTGGCTCTTTGGGCCAGTCGGCTAGCGCGCGCGAGCTTCGGGCGTAGCGCACGCTAGCGGAGTCGGGTCGCGAGTTTGGTCGGCGGGGTTGGTCGGGTGATGCCGGGTCGTGTGGGCCACGGCCGAGGGTGCTCGGCGGATCTGCCTATAGCGCACGCTAGTCGGGAAAGGCGCCGCACGCTAGTCCGCGATATAAATATGGCTCAAGATCACATTTCACTTCGTTTTCATTTCCTTCCTTCTCCATCCGCGAGTGGCGATTCATGGGCGACGAAGCCATGTTGTTTAACAACAAATCCATGAAGTCCTTGAGTTCATAACATCAATCGATCGTCCGTTATCAACCTTTGATTCAGCGAATCAAGGTAATCTTCCTTAGAACCCTAATTTCGTGAATTTGGGGATTTTTGCATTTTCGTCCGATTCGTTCCGTGTTGTTGATTAATTCATGATGGGTATGATTAATCTTGATAGTATTCTTGTGTTTAACATCATTTAATCCATTGTTCTTCGTCGAATCAAGTATATTTCTTGATTTCCTTGAATTGACTTTTTGGGGATTTGTCCCGATCTCGTTTTCATCCGTTTTCGATGGATCGATTATGGTTAAATGATGTTGTTAAACATATTCTATGGATTGTATATCCATATTTCAACTTGGAATTCCGTTTTCGGGTTTTGACGGAACGAATCGTGTTCTTGGCCGTTTTGGGGGAAATCCGTGAACTTTCGTCATTCGTTCTTTGAATTCAAGGGCTTTGAGTCGTGTTATGGAATTCATTTCATTGTTATTATTTGTCCTTCGTAGTTTATGAACGTGAGTTGGCGTTCGGTGGAGTCGGCGGGTTCGTAGTCGGTTCGGGCCAACCTACTTCGGTCGATTCTCCGCGTTGTTCTTATTCGAGGCAAGTACCTTGTCCATACTTTTCTTGTTTCGCGGATATGATGATTGGTGATCGTCTTGGTTTGTTTGTTTGTTTGAAATGAGTTTTAAAAAGTTTTGGTTAGCCTCGTTAAAGGCCCCTTTCAAAACCGTGTGTGTTTTGTGATTGGTGTGGTTCGTGAATAACTATGTGAATTCTATGTATATGCTTGGTGTTCATGTTGCACTTGGTATTGTGTGTGGGCGTATATTATTTCATTTCGGTGCGTTGTGGATTGACGTGGTGTTTTGCTAAGTGTTTGATGCCTGCAGGCGAATTGTTTGAATATCCTTGATGTGATATGTTATTTGTGGGAATGTGTGGATATGGTTGAAGGTCTACGGTGGCACATGGCATGTGATCATGTGGCGAGGATGCAACAAGTGATTGATCCAACCGTGAGAGCTCGAGATAATCTACGGTGGCACATGGCATGTGATCATGTGGCCGGGATGCAACAAGCGATTGATCCAACCGTGAGATGTGTGTGATTTGTTTCGCTAGCCGGCTCGGGAGGGTCCTTCGAGGCCTCGAGTGGGATGTCGGTGGTATCGTCCGGTCTAGGCGATGCGCGTGCGTGATTATGTTTCGTTGATTTTACGTCCGTTGAGGACACGTGATGTTGGGCTCGACCGTAAATTGTTGGTGATTTCCTATTTGCGAAAACAAAACCTTTGGGGTGTGACCTATTGATTTTGGAAAGAGAAGGATTTTATAATCCTAAATTGTTTTCTATTAAAACTCTCGATGGCATTTTAAAATTTTGTAAATTGTTTCCCTTAATTGCGATCTTTCGGTTTTGGAAATGTTTACCCAAACTCTTGCCTCGGGAAGTACTTTTCTTTACGTTTGGATCTTTGAGGATTCTGATTATTATTGTTCTTGGAACTTGTATTGTATGGCTCGTATTTTTGCACTTGTACTTGCACTAGCAAAACGGTGGAGTTTGCTAACCCCAGAGTATTCGGGGTGGATGTCTATTTTTGCATTCGGGTTTTGGAGCATAGCACGAGGTCGGCACGAAGGATGATGATTGATGAACGATACTAATCACACGAGGATCCGTTCTTTGTCGTATTGGTCTAGTTGTATTTTCTTTTCGGCAAAGATTTGTTTCCGTTATGCAGGTGTGGTTGTATTTTGACCTGCGTGGGCATGAGTTGTATTTGAGCCGTATGTATTTGTTGTAAGACCAACTCGGTCTCTTGAGTCATTTTAGCCTTAAAGGCGAGGTTTAGATGTTTGATTTTAGTTATCGGCTGGTAGATCCTCGAGGAGAGGGTCTACGGCGTGTAATATCCACGAGCGGATTTGGGGTGTTACATAAATGGTATCGAGCTTAGGTTGTGGAAACCTGAGGTGTCGGGTCGATGGTGTCTATCGAGTTTTTGTCTCGTCGGATTTTATCCGATCGAGTCGTGTCGCGACGCGTCGTGCAGTTTGTTGGTCGTGATTAGTATCGTGGGCGATCATCATCTTCGTGCGACACTGTGGCTGTAAGTCTCCCTTCTTTGTGTTGTGCCTCGTGTGACACGAGCTATTTTTATGATTTATTTGCTAAGTGACGGAATCCTCTTATGGATTTTGATTTCTTGATACGTGACTATTTGACTCTCATATTTCTTTCATGTGAGGAGTAGTTCTTTGGATTGTGCATGTTGGACTCTATTTCTTTTTCATTGCGTGAGTTCCTTTGTAATAGCTTTCGGTATCTTACCGATCAATTCTATTTCAAAACCGATTCCTTTAACCGAGTTGTTGGCCTTGACCGTTTTGACGGTAGTTGGGTGTTTTCAAATGATTTTGTGAGTTTTGATAAGTACTACCGTCATCGACCTTTTTGGGCATTTTTGTAATTGGTTTTTAGCACGGTGGGTTCGGTCAAGGGACCACGGCGCTATAATGTTCCGTGTATTTACTCGAAATTTTTGGGCATTGTAGCCCATTGAATTATCTTTGAAAACCTTGAGTATCTTAGAAAATAAAATTCGAGACGTACTTTAAATGATTGTATTTTCAAGGCGCCTACTAGTGCAACTATCTGTTTCAAAATTTTTCTACCTCGAGGACCAAAATGTTTTGAGATATTTTCGATGTTTAGAAACATTTATACTTAGACCGAGGGTCGGATATTCGAAAGTTTTTCACTAAAAGAAAGGTGTCCTCATTTTAGTTCAAACGCAAGATGAATTTGAGTCTCGAAAATGATGTTTGTTTAACTTTTTGTAAAATGATACTCAAGATCAACTGGTGTTTCCAAACTATTTTCAAAAGGTGGTTTTCGTTTTAAAACCCATCATTTCCTGCTTGTGGTCGGAGAAGGTGTGTAAGATGTTGATATTGAATGTTGTCGCCTTGTGATGAATTATGTATTATCGCACTTGTGCGAGCTATTAGGCGGAGTTTGTATGATTGTGTACATACGTGGTTGTTCCTTGATGTTTTGTAATTGTGCACTGGTCATCATTCGAGTCGTTGATGTCGCCGGACGATGCCGTCGTTATTGTGATATTCATGTGTGTGTTGCCTTACGATGGTAATCGTTGTATGTGTTATGTGTTATGATTTTCTGTTGTGCTGAGTGGTTACTTATTCAGTATGCCGAGGGGCCGAGGTCGTGGTCGTGGTGATCGGACGCATGGTCGAGAGCATGCTTCCGGTGATAGTATTGGTATTGGTGTTGCTACTATTTTACAGCAGGTAGCCACTCAGATGACTCAGTTGACTCAGGCAGTTCAGCGTGTTACAGATGTGACCCAGCACACTGGTGCAAATCAGTGGCTTCGAGAAGTGGTTCGTATGAATCCCCCTCGTTTCGCTGGTGCTGCAGATGCTTTAGGCTGGGATGGTTGGCTTTTCCGATTGGAAAAGATTTTCGAGATAGTTGATTGTCCAGAAGAACGTAAGGTTCCGGTAGCTCAGTATCTTTTCGACAAAGATGCCGCTAGCTGGTGGGAGGCTACTAAGCCTCGAGATCGCGTTGTCACGTGGGCGAGTTCCGAAATTCATGAGAGATGAGTTTTGTCCGAACCGATCAGAAATCGGAGGATTAATGAATTCTTTTCGCGAAACCGCAGGATGTACCATTGTCTCAAGCTATTATTGATTTTAGCAAACAACTCGGCTATGTGCAAAATCAAGTAAGGACAGAGGAGGACAAGATTTGTCATTTTAGTAGGCGGATGAAGCGGAGATTCGCCAAGACATGGCGAGTCTCGCTTGTACGGCCTTCAGACATTATCAAAATAGGGCGATAGCCTATGAGCTATCAGTTATCGGCCAGAGTATGTCAGGCTCGAAGAAGCAGAAAACCGTTGGGAACTTTTCAGAAAACAGGAGTGGGCCCCTTGAGGTTGGGACTTCGTCTCGTCATCCCAAAATGTTTCCTAGATCGCGTGATCAGAGGAGTAGTACCCCTGTAGTGAGTAATGTGAGCACTTCGAAGATATGTTATAACTGTAGTCGAGCGGGCCATACTGCGAAGAATTGTCGTTCACCGTTAGTCAGCTGTTTCGAGTGTGGCCAGGTGGGTCACCGATCCATACATTGCGAGACGGTAGCTGAGAGGTTTGGGGATCGAGGTTGCGTCTCTGCTCCGAAAGGACACGGAGATGCCTAGGGTGGTTTTGAGGATTTCGGCGTAGTCCGAATTATTTATGATTGCCCTTGTGGATCGTTTTGTGTTTATTCTCTGTTTTCTCGACTGTGCGTGTTTTCTTGTAACAAGTACTTTGTGTTTTGTGATTGTTTGGATAATTGACTTGATTATATTATCCGTTTGATGACGCTTGTCACTTGTTGGTTTTTATTATATCCCTAACGGCGACGTTGTGTTGGTCGCCGTGGAGCGTGTTTTCACGCCGTATACCCCTTTGCGTTGTTTGTAACATTTCGCCGTTGGGCGTTAGTTACGCATTCTTGTGTATCTCGTTGAGTTTTTCCTGGCGGAATATTTCTTCTCCCTACTTGTTTTCAGTTTGGACGAAACTTCTTTTAAGGAGGGTAGAATGTAATATCGCAATTTTCGATTTTCGGTAAATTTCCTTTTTGGCGAAGTCCGTTGTGACGACTTCGCTCATGACCGTTTCGTCATTGAGAATGATTAATTCTACACTTTTTGACATCCGAGTTCGTTTCGGAGTCGTTTTGTTTATTTACGTGCTTTTTAACGACATTTACCCACACGAGTTAGGTTCATGCGAATCTCGTTGGCTAACATTTGAGTTTCCCGTAAGTCCGTTTAACTTTGTTAGACGTCTTTGTGAACTTCGATTTGGTTATTCGATCACGTATCGTGATTTCCGCGTTTTGGGCCATTTTGTAATTTCTTGAAAGTTACGGGTATCCGTATATGTAATTGTTGTCTCGACCCGTTTCTTGGTCGCGTATGACTAATTATGGTATTACGCTTTCATTTCGAGTCGTTTATGTTGTCCTCGAACTTTTCGTTGTGTTCGTTCCGTGCGTTTTCGGAAATCGGGTCGTCGAGCCACAGCGGTGGCGGGGCCCGCCGGACAGTGGCGGGGCCCAGCCGGACGATTGCGGGCACCGACCGGACGGGTGCGGCAGAACCGGCGTAGCGCACGCCTTCGGCCGGAAAAGGCTGCGCTAACCGGGCAGTGTAGCGCCTGTGCCGGGTAACTAGCGTCTGTGCTCGGGCACAGCGATGGGGTTTCGAGGTTACGGACTCGGTCGGGATCGGCGAGTAGCGCACGCTACGCCGGCGTAGCGCGCTAGTCGGCGGGCGTAAGCGCCGCTGTCGGCCGGCTAGCGTCGTTACTGGCCGGGCGATTCGATCCGGTGGCTCTTTGGGCCAGTCGGCTAGCGCGAGGCTTCGGCCGTAGCGCACGCTAGCGGGAGTCGGGTCGCGGGTTTGGTCGGCGGGGTTGGTCGGGTGATGCCGGGTCGTGTGGGCCCTGGCCGAGGGTGCTCGGCCGATCTGCGGCGATAAGCGCCGCACGCTAGTCCGGAAAGGCTAGCGCCACGCTAGTCGGCGATATAAATATGGTGGCGATCACATTTCACTTCGTTTTCATTTCCTTCCTTCTCCATCCGCGAGTGGCGATTCATGGGCGGCGAAGCCATGTTGTTTAACAACAAAACCATGAATTCCTTGAGTTCATAACATCAATCGATCGTCCGTTATCAACCTTTGATTCATGAATCAAGGTAATCTTCCTTAGAACCCTAATTTCGTGATTTTTGGGATTTTTGGATTTTCGTACGTTTCGTTACGTGTTGTTGATTAATTC
This sequence comes from Orobanche coerulescens, assembly GCA_033398695.1. Lineage (NCBI taxonomy): Eukaryota > Viridiplantae > Streptophyta > Magnoliopsida > Lamiales > Orobanchaceae > Orobanche > Orobanche coerulescens. The sequence continues at coordinate 76,821,378 of CM065818.1, read as the reverse complement.
ATGATGGGTATGATTAATCTTGATAGTTTTGTTGTGTTTTACATCATTTAATCCATTGTTCTTCGTCGTATCTAAGTATATTTCTTGATTTCCTTGAATTGACTTTTTGGGGATTTGTCCCGATCTCGTTTTCATCCGTTTTCGATGGATCGATTATGGTTAAATGATGTTGTTAAACATATTCTATGGATTGTATATCCATATTTCAACTTGGAATTCCGTTTTGGGTTTTGTGGAGCGAATCGTGTTATTGGCCGTTTTGGGAAATCCGTGAACTTTCGTCATTCGTTCTTTGAATTCAACGGCTTTGAGTCGTGTTATGGAATTCATTTCATTGTTATTATTTGTCCTTCGTAGTTTATGAACGTGAGTTGGCGTTCGGTGGAGTCGGCGGGTTCGTAGTCGGTTCGGGCCAACCTACTTCGGTCGATTCTCCGCGTTGTTCTTATTCGAGGCAAGTACCTTGTCCATACTTTTCTTGTTTCGCGGATATGATGATTGGTGATCGTCTTGGTTTGTTTGTTTGTTTGAAATGAGTTTTCAAAAGTTTTGGTTAGCCTCGTTAAAGGCCCCTTTCAAAACCGTGTGTGTTTTGTGATTGGTGTGGTTCGTGAATAACTATGTGAATTCTATGTATATGCTTGGTGTTCATGTTGCACTTGGTATTGTGTGTGGGTGTATATTATTTCATTTCGGTGCGTTGTGGATTGACGTGGTGTTTTGCTAAGTGTTTGATGCCTCTGGGCGAATTGTTTGAATATCCTTGATGTGATATGTTATTTGTGGGAATGTGTGGATATGGTTGAAGGTCTACGGTGGCACATGGCATGTGATCATGTGGCCAGGATGCAACAAGTGATTGATCCAACCGTGAGAGAAGGAGATAATCTACGGTGGCACATGGCATGTGATCATGTGGCCAGGATGCAACAAGCGATTGATCCAACCGTGAGATGTGTGTGATTTGTTTCGCTAGCGGCTCGGGAGGGTCCTTCGAGGCCTCGAGTGGGATGTCGGTGGTATCGTCCGGTCTGAGCGATGCGCGTGCGTGATTATGTTTCGTTGATTTTACGTCCGTTGAGGACACGTGATGTTGGGCTCGACCACCTGTAAATTGTTGGTGATTTCCTATTTGCGAAAACAAAACCTTTGAATGTGACTATTGATTTTGGAAGAGAAGGATTTTATAATCCTAAATGTTTTCTATTAAAACTCTCGATGGCATTTTAAACTGTTTTGTAAATTGTTTCCCTTAATTGCGATCTTTCGGTTTTGGAAATGTTTACCCAAACTCTTGCCTCGGAAGTACTTTTCTTTACGTTTGGATCTTTGAGGATTCTGATTATTATTGTTCTTGGAACTTGTATTGTATGGCTCGTATTTTTGCACTTGTACTTGCACTAGCAAAACGGTGGAGTTTGCTAACCCGAGTATTCGGGGTGGATGCCTATTTTGCATTCGGGTTTTGGAGCATAGCACGAGTCGGCACGAAGGATGATGATTGATGAACGATACTAATCACACGAGGATCCGTTCTTTGTCGTATTGGTCTAGTTGTATTTTCTTTTCATTCAGATTTGTTTCCCGTTGTACGGGTGTGGTTGTATTTTGACCCCTGCGTGGGCATGAGTTGTATTTGAGCTGTATGTATTTGTTGTAAGACCAACTCGGTCTACTGAGTCATTTTAGCCTTAAAGGCGAGGTTTAGATGTTTGATTTTAGTTATCAGCCTGGTAGATCCTCGAGGAGAGGGTCTACGGCGTGTAATATCCCTGAGCGGATTTGGGGGTGTTACAGTTTTAATGCTTGTTTCTTTCTGACATGCTGGGACATTATCAGCAAGGACGTTTATGAGGCGGTATGTGAATTCCTCAATGGCGCTTCTATGCCACTGTCATATTCATTCACTACCATCTCTTTAATCCCTAAAAATCCTTCCCCATCTACTTGGAAGGAATTTAGACCCATCAGTCTATGCAACACGACTTATAAAATTATTTCTAAAATTCCGAGTTTGAGACTTAGTCTGATCCTTCCTAAGATTTTGCACAATGCCCAATCAGGTTTTATCAAAGTGAGGCTAATTACTGACAATATTCTTACAGCCCAAGAAGTCTGTCATAACATATTTGTTTGTAACTCTAATCTATTGATTAAGCTAGACATGGAGAAAGCTTATAACAGACTTAATTCGAATTTTCTCTTTCATGTTATGAGATATTTCGGATTTAGTGAAATTGGATCAATCTTGTTTCTTCCTGTATCAACAATTGTTTGTTTTCCACTCTTATTAATAGAAATCCCGTTGGTTTCTTCAAATCTGGCAGATGCATCAGGCAAGGGGACCCCTTTTCCCCCTTGCTTTTTGTGATTGCTTCTGACTACATTTCTCGGCTTCTGGATCATACTTTTGCCCAAAATCCAGATATATTTTTCAAAATCAGGAAAGGTGTGAAAATCACTCACTTGGCTTATGCGGATTATTTTCTACTCTTCTTCAATGCTTCTGACCATAATCTTCACATTCTTCAAAACTTACTCAAACATTTTCAGGAAGTCTCGGGGCTTAAAATTAATTGTAATACAATTAACTTCATCATGCACAATCCTTCTAACCCGGTTAAGAGAATGGTGGAACAGATCACTGGATTTCAGTTCGAGGCCCTTCCATTTCAATGCCTTGGCACCCCGTTGTGGAAAGGGAACCAGACCCTTGACATATACAGGGATCTCATTTTTAAAATTTCATCTAAAATCCAAACCTGGAACCACCATCTCTTAACTATGGGTGGGAGGCCTGAACTGATAAAGTCCACTCTAAACTCGATTCCTTTCTACTGTCTTCAAGTCTTGAAACCTCCTAACAATGTTATCAATCTTTTTCAATGAATTTTCAATCAATTCTTGTGGGGTTGTAATGATACTAAGAGGAAACTATACTGGGATGCATGGCATAGGCTATGTTTCCCTACGGATGAGGGAGGGATTGGGTGCACTGACCTCAATGATATCATTAAAGCTTCCGAAATCAAACTTTGGTGGAGATTTAGAACAAATGACAATATTTGGTCTAACTTTCTCAAAACGAAATATTGCAAAAGGCTTCACTCAATGGTCATTAAATCCAACCCGTATGACTCTCTCATTTGGAAAAACTTGTGTGAAATTAGACACATGGTGGACCAGTGTAGGGTACTGGATCGAGTGCGGTCTCTTTTTGGCATGACCAGTGGTGTGATTTCAGCCCACTCCCTCAATTTTTGCCTAATACTAGATCTAATCTTCGTTTGCAAAACCTTTGGTCAGACAGGATTGGGGTGGCCAAAGTCCTTAATCTGTACCCCGGATGTAGGCAATTACATCCTGTCTTTACCAACTCATGGTTCTTCTATACATGCATTTTGGAAACTATCACCTAATGGTAAATTTTCTTTCAAAACTACCTAGTCTATGATTAGGAAAAGACAGGATTGTAATGACATTTTAAAATTTTGTTGGAATCCTGTTTTAATCCTACTACCTCAATTTAACCCCTACTACCTCAATTTAACCCCTACTACCTCAATTATTTCAGCCATCAGTTCTATTTGATCCGGCTGATATTCAGCAGGAGCAGGTGCAGGTGCATCTGAGCTGAAGTTTCTTCAATTGGTGCAGGTGCAGGTGATCTCTGAACTGCTTCTTCTTCAACTTCAAGTGGATAGTCCTCCAATCCTCTCTGCCTTTTGGGGGACTTATCTATAGATGATGTGATGTGGACAGCCTCCTATGCTGCAGGTAGCATCCTTTTCGATAGCTTGGAAATAGGTAGGTTGTCATCTTCGGACTCATCTGCAGGTAACTTTTGCATTTTAGCTGCAGAGGGGGCTGATGTTACCTCCTCTGCAGGTAAATTTTGGGAGGTTTGGCCAGCTGCATCAGAGCAGACTTCATCTGAGTCCGAAGGCACTCTATAGGGAGAAGTTCCACTTGTCGAGACTGCTGGATCGATGAAGATGATGTCTTCTTCTCCTTCTTCTTTGTATCGTAAATTTTCTGGCGATGAACTCACAGACAGAAACTTGTATTGTATTGTATTGTATTTTCTTTTTTTTTTTTTCTGGATGCTTAATGATGGATTTGTAAAGGATTTCTGTACTGCAATACTAGTGTATTTATAGTTGTGAATCTTTTTTAAGTGTTTAAGTTGAATTAGAATTGTGTATTAGATAAATATTGAGGAGTTTTGAGGAAGTGAGAATTATGATGTTTCATCGACCGACTGCACTAGAATTCTTAATTGTGGTTAATTAAATTTAATCATAGTTTGGTTAAATTAAGACACATGGTTAAAAATAAATGGTATAATAATAATAATAATAATAATAATAATAATAGTAAATGTAGAATAATAATTAATTGGTAATATTGATCATAAAATAAATCTGAAAAAATAAAATACAATAATAATAATAATAATATTAATAAAATATTATTATTAATAATAATAATTTTAACATTATTGATAGTAGTGTTAGTATTATACTCGAATAATTAATAACACTATCATAAATAAATAATGACTACTTGAATATATATGACGAATGACTCGGGCCATTATAATATGAGAACTTGGACTCGTGCCTGGATCATAAACTACAATCATGATATGCGAATAAGGAAAATTTTGACCTTATTTTATAAATGGAAATAAAATTCGTAAATAAATTGTTGGACATTTAAAATCATTCATGCGTTTTCTATAAATCATAAAATAAATGCATGCTCAAAAATTGGGGCGTTGCACCTTGGCCTTTGAAAGCCACTACGATTAACTTTAAATCTAAAGTAAACTTGTAGTCGGAATTCCCGTTAATGAGTTGGAAAAAATAGTACGTTACTCACCCTCTAGGGAAAGTAACTCAAAATTTAGCCCTTCTCATTCCGGTCCGAACTCCGACTCTAATGAGCTTACCGTTAGCCCTCATTCCGGTCACGTCAATAGTTCATCTAATAATAGATCAGAAGATATAATTTTCGGATTAAATGCTCTGTCGGTTGATAGTCCATTGCTGGTTACACTTGTAGTTAAGGATAGAGATTCTACTAAACGTGAGAGAGTTCGTAGGATTACTAGACGTAATAAATAATTAATGATTAGTACAATGGTTTGGAATATTCGTGGTATTGGTAGCTCATCCGCTGGGAGAATTGTTAAGACTTTAATCAAGGAACATAAATTAAATATTATGGCCCTAATTGAACCGAAAGTTGCATTAGATCCTACTTTTTATTGTAGATTATTTAATTTTAATTTTGTAGTGTCTAACATTAATAATCATATTTGGCTTTTTTGTGATCATACGTGTCAAATCCAAATTTTGAAAAATTCTATTCAAATGCTTCATGAGAAAATAATTTCTAAAGGGTCTCCGATTCCCTTTCTCTTGACTATTGTTTACGGTAAAAATACTATAATCGAGAGACGCGATTTGTGGGCCGATCTTCTTTTGGTTTCTTCAAGTAATGAACTGTGGCTTGTGGGGGGCGACTTTAATGTCATCCTACACCCACATGAGAAATCTAGGGGGAAACCCCCATCAACTCGAAAATGGAAGAATTTCACGACTCTCTCCTTGATTGTCACCTTTCGGATGGGGGATTTGTCGGGTCCCCTTATAGTAATTTTATTTGGAATAGACTCGATAGAGTTTTAATTTCCCGAATAGTTAAATTTATTTCCCTCTTCTTTAATCAAGCACGTTTCTAGAATTAATTAGGATCACCATGCCTTGATATGTTCTTTTAGCAACCCATTAATAAATCAAAACCTTCTTTTAGATTTCAAAATATGTAGACCAGGCATCACTTATTTCTTTCTCTGGTATTAAATTGTTGGTCCCTTCCAATACATTCTTTAGGTATGTATAAGCTTATTAATAAAATTAATAGACTTAAATATACTCTAAAACAATGGAGTAGGAATACTTTTGGGAATATTTTTTTTTAAAGTTGCGGAAGCCAAAGAACTTGCTGCATTGGCCGAGGCCCAGTTTGACAATGACTCGACTCCTGATAATTTGGAAAATTTTTAGAAACTTAGAGCGAATTTTTACCTAAAGTTGTCCATAGAAGAGGAATTTTTGAAACAAAAAACCAATTTCAAATGGATTCCTTAAGGCGAAAGGAACGCCAAATATTTTCATGATATGGTTAAAAAGAAAAGAGCTAGAAATCAAATCCACCAAATTTGGGAGCAGGGAAATTTTATCTCAGATCCTATTCTCATCCAGCAATTGGCTACCTCTTATTTTTCTAATTCCTTTGTAGAAAATGACCCGGTCCTGGAACATATCAAAACCTGAAATCATCCCCAACACTATTACTGTAGATATTAATAACCAAATTTGCTGCACCCCTTCTTTGGAGGAAGTGAAGCAAGCTGTGTTTAGTATGGATGGTAATAGTGTTGCTGGTCCGGATGGTTTTAATGCTTGTTTCTTTCAGACATCTTTGCCGACATTATCAAAGAAGGACGTTTATGAGGCAGTATGTGAATTCTTCAATGGCGCTTCTATGCCACTGTCATATTCATTCACTACCATCTCTTTAATCCCTAAAAATCCTTCCCCATCTACTTGGAAGGAATTTAGACCCATCAGTCTATGCAACACGACTTATAAAATTATTTCTAAAATTCCGAGTTTGAGACTTAGTCTGATCCTTCCTAAGACTTTGCATAATGCCCAATCAGGTTTTATCAAAGTGAGGCTAATTACTGACAATATTCTTACAGTCCAAGAAGTCTGTCATGACATATTTGTTTGCAACTCTAATCTATTGATTAAGCTAGACATGGAGAAAGCTTATAACAGACTTAATTCGAATTTTCTCTTTCATGTTATGAGATATTTCGGATTTAGTGAAATTGGATCAATCTTGTTTCTTCCTGTATCAACAATTGTTTGTTTTCCACTCTTATTAACAGAAATCCCGTTGGTTTCTTCAAATCTGGAAGATGCATCAGGCAAGGGGACCCCTTGTCCCCCTTGCTTTTTGTGATTGCTTCTGACTACATTTTCCGGCTTCTGGATCATACTTTTGCCCAAAATCCAGATATATTTTTCAAAATCAGGAAAGGTGTGAAAATCACTCACTTGGCTTATGCGGATTATTTTCTACTCTTCTTCAATGCTTCTGACCATAATCTTCACATTCTTCGAAACTTACTCAAACATTTTCAGGAAGTCTCGGGGCTTAAAATTAATTGTAATACAATTAACTTCATCATGCACAATCCTTCTAACCCGGTTAAGAGAATGGTGGAACAGATCACTGGATTTCGCCGAGGCCCTTCCATTTCAATGCCTTGGCACCCCGTTGTGGAAAGGGAACCGGACCTTGACATATACAGGGATCTCATTTTTAAAATTTCATCTAAAATCCAAACCTGGAACCACCATCTCTTAACTATGGGTGGGAGGCCTGAACTGATAAAGTCCACTCTAAACTCGATTCCTTTCTACTGTCTTCAAGTCTTGAAACCTCCTAACAATGTTATCAATCTTTTTCAACGAATTTTCAATCAATTCTTGTGGGGTTGTAATGATACTAAGAGGAAACTATACTGGGATGCATGGCATAGGCTATGTTTCCCTAAGGATGAGGGAGGGATTGGGTGCACTGACCTCAATGATATCATTAAAGCTTCTGAAATCAAACTTTGGTGGATATTTAGAACAAATGACAATATTTGGTCTAACTTTCTCAAAACGAAATATTGCAAAAGGCTTCACTCAATGGTCATTAAATCCAACCCGTATGACTCTCTCATTTGGAAAAACTTGTGTGAAATTAGACACATGGTGGACTAGTGTAGGGTACTGGATCGAGTGCGGTCTCTTTTTGGCATGACCAGTGGTGTGATTTCAGCCCACTCCCTCAATTTTGGCCTAATACTAGATCTAATCTTCGTTTGCAAAACCTTTGGTCAGACAGGGATTGGGACTGGCCAAAAGTCCTTAATCTGGTACCCCCAGATGTAGGCAATTACATCCTGTCTTTACCAAATCATGGTTCTTCTATACATGCATTTTGGAAACTATCACCTAATGGTAAATTTTCTTTCGAAACTACCTAGTCTATGATTAGGAAAAGACAGGATTGTAATAACATTTTAAAATTTTGTTGGAATCCTGTTTTAACCCTACTACCTCAATTTAACCCCTACTACCTCAATTTAACCCCTACTACCTCAATTATTTCAGCCATCAGTTCTATTTGATCCGGCTGATATTCAGCAGGAGCAGGTGCAGGTGCATCTGAGCTGAAGTTTCTTCAATTGGTGCAGGTGCAGGTGATCTCTGAACTGCTTCTTCTTCAACTTCAAGTGGATAGTCCTCCAATCCTCTCTGCCTTTTGGGGGACTTATCTATAGATGATGTGATGTGGACAGCCTCCTCTGCTGCATGTAGCATCCTTTTCGATAGCTTGGAAATAGGTAGGTTGTCATCTTCGGACTCATATGCAGGTAACTTTTGCATTTTAGCTGCAGAGGGGGCTGATGTTACCTCCTCTGCAGGTAAATTTTGGGAGGTTTGGCCAGCTGCATCAGAGCAGACTTCATCTGAGTCCGAAGGCACTCTATAGGGAGAAGTTCCACTTGTCGAGACTGCTGGATCGATGAAGATGATGTCTTCTTCTCCTTCTTCTTTGTATCGTAAATTTTCTGGCGATGAACTCACAGACAGAAACTTGTATTGTATTGTATTGTATTTTCTTTTTTTTTTCTGGATGCTTAATGATGGATTTTTAAAGGATTTCTGTACTGCAATACTAGTGTATTTATAGTTGTGAATTTTTTTTAAGTGTTTAAGTTGAATTAGAATTGTGTATTAGATAAATATTGAGGAGTTTTGAGGAAGTGAGAATTATGATGTTTCATCGACCGACTGCACTAGAATTCTTAATTGTGGTTAATTAAATTTAATCATAGTTTGGTTAAATTAAGACACATGGTTAAAAATAAATGGTATAATAATAATAATAATAATAGTAAATGTAGAATAATAATTAATTGGTAATATTGATCATAAAATAAATCTGAAAAAAGAAAATACAATAATAATAATAATAATAATATTAATAAAATATTATTATTAATAATAATAATTTTAACATTATTGATAGTAGTGTTAGTATTATACTCGAATAATTAATAACACTATCATAAATAAATAATGACTACTTGAATATATATGACGAATGACTCGGGCCATTATAATATGAGAACTTGGAGTCGTGCCTGGATCGTAAACTACAATCATGATATGCGAATAAGGAAAATTTTGACCTTATTTAATAAATGGAAATAAAATTCGTAAATAAATTGTTGGACATTTAAAATCATTCATGCGTTTTCTATAAATCATAAAATAAATGCATGCTCAAAAATTGGGGCGTTACACCTTGGCCTTTGAAAGCCACTACGATTAACTTTAAATCTAAAGTAAACTTGTAGTCGGAATTCCCGTTAATGAGTTGGAAAAAATAGTACGTGACTCACCCTCTAGGGAAAGTAACTCAAAATTTAGCCCTTCTCATTCCGGTCCGAACTCCGACTCTAATGAGCTTACCGTTAGCCCTCATTCCGGTCACGTCAATAGTTCATCTAATAATAGATCAGAAGATATAATTTTCGGATTAAATGCTCTGTCGGTTGATAGTCCATTGCTGGTTACACTTGTAGTTAAGGATAGAGATTCTACTAAACGTGAGAGAGTTCGTAGGATTACTAGACGTAATAAATAATTAATGATTAGTACAATGATTTGGAATATTCGTGGTATTGGTAGCTCATCCGCTGGGAGAATTGTTAAGACTTTAATCAAGGAACATAAATTAAATATTATGGCCCTAATAGAACCGAAAGTTGCATTAGATCCTACTTTTTATTGTAGATTATTTAATTTTAATTTTGTAGTGTCTAACATTAATAATCATATTTGGCTTTTTTGTGATCATACGTGTCAAATCCAAAATTTGAAAAATTCTATTCAAATGCTTCATGAGAAAATAATTTCTAAAGGGTCTCCGATTCCCTTTCTCTTGACTATTGTTTACGGTAAAAATACTATAATCGAGAGACGCGATTTGTGGGCCGATCTTCTTTTGGTTTCTTCAAGTAATGAACTGTGGCTTGTGGGGGGCGACTTTAATGTCATCCTACACCCACATGAGAAATCTAGGGGGAAACCCCCATCAACTCGAAAATGGAAGAATTTCACGACTCTCTCCTTGATTGTCACCTTTCGGATGGGGGATTTGTCGGGTCCCCTTATAGTAATTTTATTTGGAATAGACTCGATAGAGTTTTAATTTCCACTGAATAGTTAAATTTATTTCCCTCTTCTTTAATCAAGCACGTTTCTAGAATTAATTAGGATCACCATGCCTTGATATGTTCTTTTAGCAACCCCGGTAATAAATCAAAACCTTCTTTTAGATTTCAAAATATGTAGACCAGGCATCACTTATTTCTTTCTCTGGTATTAAATTGTTGGTCCCTTCCAATACATTCTTTAGGTATGTATAAGCTTATTAATAAAATTAATAGACTTAAATATACTCTAAGACAATGGAATAGGAATACCTTTGGGAATATTTTTTTTTAAAGTTGCGGAAGCCAAAGAACTTGCTGCATTGGCCGAGGCCCAGTTTGACAATGACTCGACTCCTGATAATTTGGAAAATTTTAGGAAACTTAGAGCGAATCTTTACCTAAAGTTGTCCATAGAAGAGGAATTTTTGAAACAAAAAACCAATTTCAAATGGATTCCTTAAGGCGAAAGGAACGCCAAATATTTTCATGATATGGTTAAAAAGAAAAGAGCTAGAAATCAAATCCACCAAATTTGGGAGCAGGGAAATTTTATCTCAGATCCTATTCTCATCCAGCAATCGGCTACCTCTTATTTTTCTAATTCCTTTGTAGAAAATGACCCGGTCCTGGAACATATCAAAACCTGAAATCATCCCCAACACTATTACTGTAGATATTAATAACCAAATTTGCTGCACCCCTTCTTTGGAGGAAGTGAAGCAAGCTGTGTTTAGTATGGATGGTAATAGTGTTGCTGGTCCGGATGGTTTTAATGCTTGTTTCTTTCAGACATGCTGGGCCATTATCAGCAAGGACGTTTATGAGGCAGTATGTGAATTCTTCAATGGCGCTTCTATGCCACTGTCATATTCATTCACTACCATCTCTTTAATCCCTAAAACTCCTTCCCCATCTACTTGGAAGGAATTTAGACCCATCAGTCTATGCAACACGACTTATAAAATTATTTCTAAAATTCCGAGTTTGAGACTTAGTCTGATCCTTCCTAAGACTTTGCATAATGCCCAATCAGGTTTTATCAAAGTGAGGCTAATTATTGACAATATTCTTACAGCCCAAGAAGTCTGTCATGACATATTTGTTTGCAACTCTAATCTAATGATTAAGCTAGACATGGAGAAAGCTTATAACAGACTTAATTCGAATTTTCTCTTTCATGTTATGAGATATTTCGGATTTAGTGAAATTGGATCAATCTTGTTTCTTCCTGTATCAAACATTGTTTGTTTTCCACGCTTATTAACGAAATCCCGTTGGTTTCTTCAAATGGAAGATGCATCGAGCAAGGGGACCCCTTGTCCCCTTGCTTTGTGATTGCTTGACTACATTTTCCGCTCGGATCATACTTTTGCCCAAATTCCAGATATATTTTTCAAAATCAGGAAAGGTGTGAAAATCACTCACTTGGCTTATGCGGATGATTTTCTACTCTTCTTCAATGCTTCTGACCATAATCTTCACATTCTTCAAAACTTAAACATTTTCAGGAAGTCTCAGGGCTTAAAATTAATTGTAATACAATTAACTTCATCATGCACAATCCTTCTAACCCGGTTAAGAGAATGGTGGAACAGATCACTAGATTTCAGTTCCAGGCCCTTCCATTTCAATACCTTGGCACCCCGTTGTGGAAAGGGAACCAGACCCTTGACATATACGGGGATCTCATTTTTAAAATTTCATCTAAAATCCAAACCTGGAACCACCATCTCTTAACTATGGGTGGGAGGCCTGAACTGATAAAGTCCACTCTGAACTCGATTCCTTTCTACTGTCTTCAAGTCTTGAAACCTCCTAACAATGTTATCAATCTTTTTCAACGAATTTTCAATCAATTCTTGTGGGGTTGTAATGATACTAAGAGGAAACTATACTGGGCTGCATGGCATAGGCTATGTTTCCCTACGGATGAGGGAGGGATTGGGTGCACTGACCTCAATGATATCATTAAAGCTTCCGAAATCAAACTTTGGTGGAGATTTAGAACAATTGACAATATTTGGTCTAACTTTCTCAAAACGAAATATTGCAAAAGGCTTCACCTAATGGTCATTAAATCCAACCCGTATGACTCTCTCATTTGGAAAAACTTGTGTGAAATTAGACACATGGCGGACCAGTGGATTTTTTGGGGTACTGGCTCGAGTGCGGTCTCTTTTTGGCATGACCAGTGGTGTGATTTCAGCCCACTCCCTCAATTTTTACCTAATACTAGATCTAATCTTCTTTTGCAAAACCTTTGGTCGGACAGGGATTGGGACTGGCCAAAAGTCCTTAATCTGGTACCCCCAGATGTAGGCAATTACATCCTGTCTTTACCAACTCATGGTTCTTCTATACATGCATTTTGGAAACTATCACCTAATGGTAAATTTTCTTTCAAAACTACCTAGTCTAGGATTAGGAAAAGACAGGATTGTAATGACATTTTAAAATTTTGTTGGAATCCTGTTTTAACCCCTACTACCTCAATTTAACCCCTACTACCTCAATTTAACCCCTACTACCTCAATTATTTCAGCCATCAGTTCTATTTGATCCGGCTGATATTCTCAGAGCAGTGCGTGTGCATCTGAGCTGAAGTTCCTTCAGTTGGTGCAGGTGCAGGTGATCTCTGCACTGCTTCTTCTTCAACTTCAAGTGGATAGTCCTCTAATCCTCTCTGCCTTTTGGGGGACTTATCTGTAGATCATGTGATGTGGACAGCCTCCTCTGCTGCAGGTAGCATCCTTTTCGATAGCTTGGAAATAGGTAGGTTGTCATCTTCGGACTCATCTGCAGGTAACTTTTGCATTTTAGCCGCAGAGGGGGCTGATATTACCTCCTCTGCAGGTAAATTTTGGGAGGCTTGGCCAGCTGCATCAGAGCAGACTTCATCTGAGTCCGGAGGCGCTCTATAGGGAGAAGTTCCACTTGTCGAGACTGCTGGATCGATGAAGATGATGTCTTCTTCTCCTTCTTCTTTGTATCGTAAATTTTCTGGCGATGAACTCACACGCAGAAACTTGTATTGTATTGTATTGTATTTTCTTTTTTTTACGGATGTGAATGATGGATTTGTAAAGGATTGCATCAAAGATTAGTGTATTTATAGTTGTGAATCTTTTTTAAGTGTTTAAGTTGAATTAGGATTGTGTATTAGATAAACACTGAGGAGTTTTGAGGAAGTAAGAATTATGATGTTTCATCGACCGACTGCACTAGAATTCTTAATTGTGGTTAATTAAATTTAATCATAGTTTGGTTAAATTAAGACACATGGTTAAAAAAAATGGTATAATAATAATAATAATAGTAATAATAATAATAATAATAATAGTAAATGTAGAATAATAATTAATTGGTTATATTGATCATAAAATAAATCTGAAAAAAGAAAATACAATAATAATAATAATAATATTAATAAAATATTATTATTAATAATAATAATTTTAACATTATTGATAGTAGTGTTAGTATTATACTAGAATAATTAATAACACTATCATAAATAAATAATGACTACTTGAATATATATGACGAATGACTCGGGCCATTATAATATGAGAACTTGGACTCATGCCTGGATCGTAAACTACAATCATGATATGCGAATAAGGAAAATTTTGACCTTATTTAATAAATGGAAATAAAATTCGTAAATAAATTGTTGGACATTTAAAATCATTCATGCGTTTTCTACAAATCATAAAATAAATGCATGCTCAAAAATTGGGGCGTTACACCTTGGCCTTTGAAAGCCACTACGATTAACTTTAAATCTAAAGTAAACTTGTAGTCGGAATTCCCGTTAATGAGTTGGAAAAAATAGTACGTGACTCACCCTCTAGGGAAAGTAACTCAAAATTTAGCCCTTCTCATTCCGGTCCGAACTCCGACTCTAATGAGCTTACCGTTAGCCCTCATTCCGGTCACGTCAATAGTTCATCTAATAATAGATCAGAAGATATAATTTTCGGATTAAATGCTCTGTCGGTTGATAGTCCATTGCTGGTTACACTTGTAGTTAAGGATAGAGATTCTACTAAACGTGAGAGAGTTCGTAGGATTACTAGACGTAATAAATAATTAATGATTAGTACAATGATTTGGAATATTCGTGGTATTGGTAGCTCATCCGCTGGGAGAATTGTTAAGACTTTAATCAAGGAACATAAATTAAATATTATGGCCCTAATTGAACCGAAAGTTGCATTAGATCCTACTTTTTATTGTAGATTATTTAATTTTAATTTTGTAGTGTCTAACATTAATAATCATATTTGGCTTTTTTGTGATCATACGTGTCAAATCCAAATTTTGAAAAATTCTATTCAAATGCTTCATGAGAAAATAATTTCTAAAGGGTCTCCGATTCCCTTTCTCTTGACTATAGTTTACGGTAAAAATACTATAATTGAGAGATGCGATTTGTGGGCCGATCTTCTTTTGGTTTCTTCAAGTAATGAACTGTGGCTTGTGGGGGGCGACTTTAATGTCATCCTACACCCACATGAGAAATCTAGGGGGAAACCCCCATCAACTCGAAAATGGAAGAATTTCACGACTCTCTCCTTGATTGTCACCTTTCGGATGGGGGATTTGTCGGGTCCCCTTATAGTAATTTTATTTGGAATAGACTCGATAGAGTTTTAATTTCCACTGAATAGTTAAATTTATTTCCCTCTTCTTTAATCAATCACGTTTCTAGAATTAATTAGGATCACCATGCCTTGATATGTTCTTTTAGCAACCCCGGTAATAAATCAAAACCTTCTTTTAGATTTCAAAATATGTAGACCAGGCATCACTTATTTCTTTCTCTGGTATTAAATTGTTGGTCCCTTCCAATACATTCTTTAGGTATGTATAAGCTTATTAATAAAATTAATAGACTTAAATATACTCTAAAACAATGGAATAGGAATACTTTTGGGAATATTTTTTTTTAAAGTTGCGGAAGCCAAAGAACTTGCTGCATTGGCCGAGGCCCAGTTTGACAATGACTCGACTCGATAATTTGGAAAATTTTAAGAAACTTAGAGCGAATCTTTACCTAAAGTTGTCCATAGAAGAGGAATTTTTGAAACAAAAAACCAATTTCAAATGGATTCCTTAAGGCGAAAGGAACGCCAAATATTTTCATGATATGGTTAAAAAGAAAAGAGCTAGAAATCAAATCCACCAAATTTGGGAGCAGGGAAATCTTATCTCAGATCCTATTCTCATCCAGCAATCGGCTACCTCTTATTTTTCTAATTCCTTTGTAGAAAATGACCCGGTCCTGGAACATATCAAAACCTGAAATCATCCCCAACACTATTACGGTAGATATTAATAACCAAATTTGCTGCACCCCTTCTTTGGAGGAAGTGAAGCAAGCTGTGTTTAGTATGGATGGTAATAGTGTTGCTGGTCCAGATGGTTTTAATGCTTGTTTCTTTCACACATGCTGGGACATTATCAGCAAGGACGTTTATGAGGCAGTATGTGAATTCTTCAATGGCGCTTCTATGCCACTGTCATATTCATTCACTACCATCTCTTTAATCCCTAAAACTCCTTCCCCATCTACTTGGAAGGAATTTAGACCCATCAGTCTATGCAACACGACTTATAAAATTATTTCTAAAATTCCGAGTTTGAGACTTAGTCTGATCCTTCCTAAGACTTTGCATAATGCCCAATCAGGTTTTATCAAAGTGAGGCTAATTACTGACAATATTCTTACAGCCCAAGAAGTCTGTCATGACATATTTGTTTGCAACTCTAATCTATTGATTAAGCTAGACATGGAGAAAGCTTATAACAGACTTAATTCGAATTTTCTCTTTCATGTTATGAGATATTTCGGATTTAGTGAAATTGGATCAATCTTGTTTCTTCCTGTATCAACAATTGTTTGTTTTCCACTCTTATTAACAGAAATCCCGTTGGTTTCTTCAAATCTGGCAGATGCATCAGGCAAGGGGACCCCTTGTCCCCCTTGCTTTTTGTGATTGCTTCTGACTACATTTTCCTACCTGGATCATACTTTTGCCCAAAATCCAGATATATTTTTCAAAATCAGGAAAGGTGTGAAAATCACTCACTTGGCTTATGCGGATGATTTTCTACTCTTCTTCAATGCTTCTGACCATAATCTTCACATTCTTCAAAACTTAAACATTTTCAGGAAGTCTCAGGGCTTAAAATTAATTGTAATACAATTAACTTCGTCATGCACAATCCTTCTAACCCGGTTAAGAGAATGGTGGAACAGATCACTGGATTTCAGTTCCAGGCCCTTCCATTTCAATACCTTGGCACCCCGTTGTGGAAAGGGAACCAGACCCTTGACATATACGGGGATCTCATTTTTAAAATTTCATCTAAAATCCAAACCTGGAACTACCATCTCTTAACTATGGGTGGGAGGCCTGAACTGATAAAGTCCACTCTGAACTCGATTCCTTTCTACTGTCTTCAAGTCTTGAAACCTCCTAACAATGTTATCAATCTTTTTCAACGAATTTTCAATCAATTCTTGTGGGGTTGTAATGATACTAAGAGGAAACTATACTGGGCTGCATGGCATAGGCTATGTTTCCCTACGGATGAGGGAGGGATTGGGTGTGTAATATCCGCGTTTTCTATCCTGGGTAATTTCTATTTTGGTGCATTTTCGTTTCGGACAACTCGCCTGGCACTGTTTTGTAATTCTGAACCTATTTTATTCTTGGAGTTTTTCCGTTTAGACGGGTCTTGATAATGTTTTTACGCAATTTCATCTCGTGTTATATTCTGTCGCATGTGTATTCGTTTCTCGTGAAATTCGTTCGATTTCGTCGTTTTCTTACTTCCATGAGTTCGTATGCTTATGTAGAGCATGTTGCGAGTTTCGGATTGTTAATCCGACGTTGTGTCGTGACTTTTCGGTTGTTTGGGCCGTTTTTGTAATTTCCTAGAAGTTTAGGGAATTTGTCCCTTATTCGACTTTGGTTGTGTACCTCAGATCGTTTTGGGTTCCGTACTTCCATTTCGTGTTATTGTTGCCCAAATATCGATCCCTGTTGTTTTTATTCTCCTTCCGGATCATTTTTCGTCATTTTGGGACCCGAGGGGGGGTGTGGGCCGCGGCACAAGAATTGTGAGCCGCGGCACACACATCGCCCAGTTGTTGCCTTAACAAACTGTACCGTGTGCCGCGGCACAAGGATTGTGCGCCGCGGCACACTTGTCCGGGCCGCGGCACACCCGTGTGACACTTGCCGGCCAAAATCGACTGTACCGCGTGCCGCGGCACAGTCCGGCAGTGCCGCGGCACATGCCGAGTCTGAGCCGCGGCACACTTCAGATGAGCCGCGGCACAACGAGCGGTCAGCCGACCACTGGGCACAATTTTTGGCTCTGTGCCGCGGCACAGTTTAGCTGAGCCGCGGCACACGGCGCGGTCAGCGCTATATCTGCTTCTTATTCAGCGAGAATCGCCCATTTCCTCCCCCTTCTTCAACCGTGCGAGAGAGAGAGTCTTGAGAGGGAGAGTTCCTCCATACACCACTTATTTGTGTAGATTTCTTCCTCTTTTTTCGATCGGGTGGCTCGGATTACGGATCTAACACGTGGTTTTCGGATTTGAGTGCTTGATTCTTCAAGAGGTAAGAATTCCTTTAACCCTAGTATGATTTTGGGGAGGGTTTGGTGGTGATCTTGTGTTTTAATCCGAATTAGCCGATGTTGTTGTTAGAATTGATAGTATACTCGTGACCCTTGGTTTTCTTGTTTTTGATTGGGATGAAATCCCGTTGTTACACCATTGACCGATTTCATTTCCTTTCGCACTCTTGGTGTCCGACGAATTGTCCCAACGGGTAGAATTAGGATTAATTCTTACCTTTCCGCATTATTGAGACTTGTGTATACCGTTATTGTGTTAGGATTGGATTTGGGAGGATTGTTCGGACCGAAACCTATTCCGTCGTCGTTCCTTCGTTTCGTTTCATTCAAGGCAAGTACATGCATTACATTTCATTATGTATATTGTGATTTTCGAAATGAATGATGAATGGTGAATTTTTGGGTGCGTGAGATGTGTTCCTTCCACCCGGAGTGTCCGACGGGATGTCTGGGGGTCGATACTAAGGGGTACGGCCGCGGAAGGGAACTTGTGTGCGTGTTTGATTGAACTTCCACCCGGAGTGTCCGACGGGATGTCTGGGGGTCGATACTAAGGGGTACGGCCGCGGAAGAGGTATCCCACTCGGAGTGTTCGACGGGATGTCTGGGGGTCGCTACTAAGGGGTACGGCCACGGGATACCAGTTGTGATTTTGTGATATCGTGATGATTGGAAATTGATGTGATTGCCAATGTAGTATTCCGGAATATATATATGTGGCAAATGACTTATGTTTGAGATGATTGTGTAAAAACCGCATTTTTGTATATAATGTGGTGTAATTGTGTACTTGCACTAGTTATTCGAATGCTAACCCCTTAAATGGGGGAAATGCGTCTTATGCATTTCAGGTACCGGGAGAGCTGAGGAGCAGGCACGGGGCACGCACGCGAAGGACGGGATGGCTTGATAATAGTGGCTCGAGTCTGTTTTGTTTATTTCTATGTTTGGTTTTTGCATATGTCGAGTATTGGAGCTAAACTGATTATTTTTGAACTTGGTTTAAGACCCCTGCGTGGGCATCGAATTGATATTTACATTATGTTTTATGTACTCCGTTGAAATGATTTGGCCGAGGCCACGGCCCTATTTACTTTTGAGTGCATCTTTTGGGGTTTTCATTGTGGTTATGTGTCATGTGTTAGCCTGGTAGACCTCAAGAGGGTTCTACGGCGTGTAATGTCCCATTTGTGAATTGGGGTGTTACATTTATGGTATCAGAGCCTTAGGTTTTGAATACCTAGGCTGTCGGTGAATTTTGGGTCTGTCAGTTGCGTCATTAGAGTCAGTCATTGAGCCTAATATCATCATGCTACCGTCTTTTCGTGCGACCCGTGGCTGTAAGTCTCCTCGAACTCTTATATCTCTGTAATTCGTTTTCTTGCGCTGTTCGGAATCGTAACTTGTGTTACCAACTTTGTGAATTGTGAATCTTTCTGATCTTGTCCTTTTCTTAATTTCCTTCAGTATGTTGAGAGGTCGTGGTAGACCGGCTAGGGGACGCGGCCGAGGCCGTGGTCGGGGTGCTGATAATGAAGAGGGCTCACTTTCTCAGTCCTCTGCGGACTCAGCCTCTCACTCAGTGCCGTCGGGTAATAATGCCGACGCCGGGCTATCACAGATTTCCAGCTTGGTAGCCCAACTTACTCGAGATAGCCTGTGGTGGACGCATTATTCCGCCCCCGACACCTTAAGAGGAGGCTAGTAAGTGGCTTCAGACGGTGACTAAGATGCACCCTCCTCGTTTCTCCGGATCCTCTGACTCCCTCGGTTGGGAGAATTGGCTCTTTCAGTTGTCCAGGACCTTCGATGCCGTAGCTTGTCCTGAAGACAGGAGGGTACATATTGCCCAGTACCTCCTGGATAAGGAAGCTGCGGAATGGTGGGAGGCCGTTGTGCCCAGAGACCGTCGAGCTACTTGGGAGGAATTCAAGGCTGCTATGGAAGCAGAGTATTGTCCGCCGCCAGTCAAGGAGCGCAGAATTGTGGAGTTCTTCACCGCTACACCTCAGGACGTGCCTATTTCTCAGGCCATCATTACTTACAATCAGCAGTTGGGTTTCGTGAGAGATCAGGTGAGGTCGGAGGCTGATAAAATCCGTTACTTCAATATGCGCATGAAGCCGCATATTAGGCAGAGTATGGCACCGCTCATGTGTGCCACTTTGAAGGAATACCAGGATCGCGCCCTAGCGATCGAGATGGCGGTTCCGGAATTAGAGTCGGTTTCGGAAGCTAAGAAGCAGAAGACTACCGGTGGATTCTCGACCGGGAAGGGTGGTCAGTTTTCGAGGTCTCGTTCTGCTCCCATGCCGGGGAAGAGGCCGTTCCATCAGGCCGGTGGATCTCAAGGTAACCGTTCAGTTCAGTCCGTCGCTTCGGGTGTCAGGGTTTGTTTTAACTGCAACCAATATGAGCATTTGATGAAGGATTGTCCTTTTCCCCCCGTTGCTTGCTTCACTTGCCGAGGCATCGGCATCGGGCGGCTCATTGTGAGAGAGCCACCGGGGTCGCTAGAGTTCCGACTACCACTACCGATCGGAGGGATCCTAATACTCCGGCTACTCGGGTTCCGCAGGTTCGGGTCGCGGTAGAGGTCGGGGACAGCCGGATCGCCGCGCAGCCTCGAGCTCGGGTTCATCCACCCCCGACCGTATCGGATGAGGCGCAGGGAGGAGGCAGACATTCCGGTAGCGTCAGGTACCACTCAGATCCTTACTCATCCAGTTTCCGTGCTTTTCGATTCGGGTGCAACCCATTCCTTTATTGTGTCAGATTGTGTGAATCGTATTGGCTTTGACTGCTTGTTTGAGTGTGAACCGTTTGTGGTGGGTACGCCTAGCGGGGATCGTATGATTGGGGACCGGGAAGTTAGGGATTGCCCCGTGAGGATCGGGAGCCGAGATTGGCCCTCGAACCTCATCGTTATCGACCTTAAGGGTGAGGATTTAATCCTCGGGGACGATTGGTTAGAGCGTCACGGTGCTATCATGAACTATCGGACTCGTACTATCTCGATCGTGGCCGAGGATGGCACCGAGCATACTCTCGTCGGCTGTAAGCCGGGTAGATCGGGAAGCGTGATTAGCGCCTTGAAGGCGATGAAACTTCGAACCGTAATGCTTTCTGCCATCGGGTGCTATGCCCTGAAGGCGGAAGATGGTGGAGTTGACATGTCGTCAATTCCAGTTGCTAGTGAGTATCCCGATGTCTTTCCAGACGACTTACCGGGAGTACCACCACAGCGAGAGGTGGAGTTTCCTATCGATCTAGAGCCGAATGCAGCCCCTATTTCTCGAGCACCGTACCGTATGGCACCGTCGGAGATGTTAGAGTTGAAGAACCAGTTGGGAGAATTGCTAGATAAAGGGTATATTCGACCGAGCGCATCGCCTTGGGGTGCGCCCGTACTTTTCGTTAAGAAGAAAGATGGGTCGCTTCGTTTATGCATCGATTATCGAGAATTAAACAAGCTGACCATCAAAAATAAATACCCATTGCCCAGGATTGACGATTTGTTTGATCAGCTTCAGGGGGCGACCGTCTTTTCGAAGATTGATTTGCGATCGGGCTACTACCAGTTGAGAATTCGGGACGTCGATGTTCCGAAAGCCGCCTTTCGGACGAGATATGGCCATTACGAGTTTGTGGTTATGCCTTTCGGGCTAACCAATGCCCCAGCAGTGTTCATGCAGTTGATGAACAAGGTTTTTATTGAGTATCTGGACAAATTCGTAGTCGTTTTTATCGACGATATTCTTATCTATTCACGGAGTCGGGAGGATCACGCCTTACATCTCCGAATTGTATTAGACACTTTGAGGACTGAGCAGTTGTACGCGAAGTTCTCTAAGTGTGAGTTTTGGCTCGAGGAAGTGACGTTCCTCGGGCATGTGATTTCGGCAGAGGGAGTTCGGGTAGATCCACAGAAGATAGAGGCAGTGATGGCTTGGGAGCCGCCTAAGAATGTGAAGGAGGTGAGGAGTTTTCTGGGTCTAGCCGGCTATTACCGCAGATTCGTTGAGGGATTTTCTAAGATCGCTAGACCACTCACTCAGTTGCTCCCGAAAACTCAGAAGTTCGAGTGGACTGCAGACAGGCAGGACAACTTTGACGAGTTAAAGAGACGTCTGACTACCGCGCCCGTTTGAGCATTGCCTCAGGGGAACGAGGACTTCGTAGTGTATAGTGATGCTTCGGGCCTTGGTCTAGGGTGTGTTTTGATGCAGAGAGACAGAGTGATTGCTTATGCGTCCCGCCAATTGAAACCTTATGAAGTAAACTACCCCACGCACGATTTGGAGTTAGCTGCGGTTGTTTTCGCCTTAAAAATCTGGAGGCACTACCTCTATGGGTCATCATGTAAGATTTTTACGGATCACAAGAGTTTGAAGTACATCTTCAGCCAGAAAGAGTTGAACATGAGGCAGCGTAGGTGGTTAGAGTTAATTAAAGATTACGACCTCGAGATACTTTACCATCCTCGTAAGGCCAACGTAGTGGCTGATGCGTTGAGCAGAAAACCGATGGCCTTGCAGATGTTAGAGGTACTTACACCGCAGAGTAAGATCCAGCGAGATTTCATCCGTCAGAATATTGAGGTTTGGGTTCAGAGAGTTCAGGGCCAGTTATGTGCATTAGAGATCACTTCGTCCTTGACTGACGATATCAAGGCGAAGCAGTATGACGATCCGTTTTTGGTCCAGCTGAGGGAGGATGTGAGGAAAGGGAAAGCCCCTGGATTTGTGGTTCACGATGATGGAGTTTTGAGGTTTCGCGGCAGACTTTGTGTACCATGTGATAATGAGCTGAGACAGAAGATCTTGAGCGAAGCTCATACCACGCCCTACTCCATACATCCTGGTACGAGTAAAATGTACAAGGACGTGAGGAGTAACTACTGGTGGAGTAATTTGAAGATGGATGTTAGCGAGTTTGTGGCGAAGTGTTTGACCTGTCAACAGGTTAAGATTGAGCATCAGCGACCCGCGGGGCTGTTACGACCACTTCCTATCCCGGAGTGGAAATGGGAGGATATTTCTATGGATTTCATTACCAATATGCCCAAGACTCGGACGGGAATGAACATGATTTGGGTCGTTGTTGATCGACTAACCAAATCAGCTCATTTTCTGAGTATAAAGGACACTTGGGGGCCGGAGAGGCTTGCACGAGTGTTTGTTGCGGAAATAGTGAGATTGCATGGGACCCCTAAGAGCATTGTTTCGGATTGTGATGGCCGATTCATATCACATTTTTGGCAGGCCGTTCATAGAGCTTTGGGAACCGAGTTGAGACTTAGTACATCCTACCACCCTCGAGACAGACGGACGATCGAGCGGACGATACAGACACTAGAAGATATGTTGAGAGCCTGTGCATTAGATTGGAAGGATGATTGGGAGACACACTTGCCGTTGATCGAGTTCACGTATAACAATAGTTGGCATGCCTCGATCAAAATGGCACCATTCGAAGCGTTGTATGGAAGGAGGTGCAGATCACCGTTGTGTTGGGATGATACGTCCGAGCTAATCGGTACCGAGCCCGATCTGATAGTTGAGACGAGGGAGAAGATTACCCTGATTCGTGGTAGATTGCTGACGGCCCAGAGTCGGCAGAAGTCTTATGCCGATACACGTCGCCGACCGTTGGAGTTTGAGGTGGGAGATCACGTCTTGCTTAAGGTGTCGCCGACACGGGAGTTTACCGCCGGTCGGAAGGGTAAACTTAGTCCGAGATTTATCGGGCCGTTTGAGATTTTAGATAGAGTTGGAGAACTCGCGTATCGGTTAGGCTTGCCGCCGTCCCTGAGCCACGTGCATAACGTATTTCATGTTTCCCAGCTTAGGAAGTACGTATCGGACCCTAGCCATATTATTGATTTTGGAGAGGTCGAGTTGGGGCCCGACATTACCTTCGAGGAGAGGCCGATTCAGATCGTAGAGCGTCGGGTTAAGCAACTCAGGCACAAAACCATCCCTTTGGTCAAAGTGCAGTGGTCGAGGCATGGATCCGAGGGGGCCACGTGGGAAACAGAGGAGAGTATGAGGTCGAGATACCCGGAGTTATTCGTATTGTAAGTTTCGGGACGAAACTTATTTTTAGGGGGAGATAATGTAATATCCGCGTTTTCTATCCTGGGTAATTTCTATTTTGGTGCATTTTCGTTTCGGACAACTCGCCTGGCACTGTTTTGTAATTCTGAACCTATTTTATTCTTGGAGTTTTTCCGTTTAGATGGGTCTTGATAATGTTTTTACGCAATTTCATCTTGTGTTATATTCTGTTGCATGTGTATTCGTTTCTCGTTAAATTCGTTCGATTTCGTCGTTTTCTTACTTCCATGAGTTCGTATGCTTATGTAGAGCATGTTGCGAGTTTCGGATTGTTAATCCGACGTTGTGTCGTGACTTTTCGGTTGTTTGGGCCGTTTTTGTAATTTCCTAGAAGTTTAGGGAATTTGTCCCCTATTCGACTTTGGTTGTGTACCTCAGATCGTTTTGGGTTCCGTACTTCCATTTCGTGTTATTGTTGCCCAAATATCGATCCCTGTTGTTTTTATTCTCCTTCCGGATCATTTTTCGTCATTTTGGGACCCGAGGGGGTGTGGGCCGCGGCACAAGAATTGTGAGCCGCGGCACACACATCGCCCATTGTTGCCTTAACAAATCGTACCGTGTGCCGCGGCACAAGGATTGTGCGCCGCGGCACACGAAGTCAAGCCGCGGCACACTTGTCCGGCCGCGGCACACCCGTGACACTTGCCGCCAAAATCGATCAACCGCTGCGCCGCTGACGGTCCGGCAGCGCCGCGGCACATGCCGAGTCCGAGCCGCGGCACACTTCGATGAGCCGCTGCACAACGAGCGGTCACCACCACTGGGCACAATTTTTGGCTCTGCCGCGGCACGCTTTAGCTGAGCCGCGGCACACGGCGCGGTCAGCGCTATATCTGCTTCTTATTCAGCGAGAATCGCCCATTTCCTCCCCCTTCTTCAACCGTGCGAGAGAGAGAGAGAGTCTTGAGAGGGAGAGTTCCTCCATACACCACTTATTTGTGTAGATTTCTTCCTCTCTTTTCGATCGGGTGGCTCGGATTACGGATCTAACACGTGGTTTTCGGATTTGAGTGCTTGATTCTTCAAGAGGTAAGAATTCCTTTAACCCTAGTATGATTTTGGGGAGGGTTTGGTGGTGATCTTGTGTTTTAATCCGAATTAGCTGATGTTGTTGTTAGAATTGATAGTATACTCGTGACCCTTGGTTTTCTTGTTTTTGATTGGGATGAAATCCCGTTGTTACACCATTGACCGATTTCATTTCCTTTCGCACTCTTGGTGTCCGACGAATTGTCCCAACGGGTAAAATTAGGATTAATTCTTACCTTTCCGCATTATTGAGACTTGTGTATACCGTTATTGTGTTAGGATTGGATTTGGGAGGATTGTTCGGACCGAAACCTATTCCGTCGTCGTTCCTTCGTTTCGTTTCATTCAAGGCAAGTACATGCATTACATTTCATTATGTATATTGTGATTTTCGAAATGAATGATGAATGGTGAATTTTTGGGTGCGTGAGATGTGTTCCTTCCACCCGGAGTGTCCGACGGGATGTCTGGGGGTCGATACTAATTGGTACGGCCGAGGAAGTGAAAGTGTGTGCGTGTGTGATTGAACTTCCACCCGGAGTGTCCGACGGGATGTCTGGGGGTCGATACTAAGGGGTACGGCCGCGGAAGTGGTATCCCACTCGGAGTGTTCGACGGGATGTCTGGGGGTCGCTACTAAGGGGTACGGCCACGGGATACCAGTTGTGATTTTGTGATATCGTGATGATTGGAAATTGATGTGATTGCCAATGTAGTATTCCGGAATATATATGTGGCAAATGACTTATGTTTGAGATGATTGTGTAAAAACCGCATTTTTGTATATAATGTGGTGTAATTGTGTACTTGCACTAGCTATTCGAATGCTAACCCCTTAAATGGGGGAAATGCGTCTTATGTATTTCAGGTACCGGGAGAGCTGAGGAGCAGGCACGGACTATGGGTGGGAGGCCTGAACTGATAAAGTCCACTCTGAACTCGATTCCTTTCTACTGTCTTCAAGTCTTGAAACCTCCTAACAATGTTATCAATCTTTTTCAACGAATTTTCAATCAATTCTTGTGGGGTTGTAATGATACTAAGAGGAAACTATACTGGGCTGCATGGCATAGGCTATGTTTCCCTACGGATGAGGGAGGGATTGGGTGCACTGACCTCAATGATATCATTAAAGCTTCCGAAATCAAACTTTGGTGGAGATTTAGAACAATTGACAATATTTGGTCTAACTTTCTCAAAACGAAATATTGCAAAAGGCTTCACCTAATGGTCATTAAATCCAACCCGTATCACTCTCTCATTTGGAAAAACTTGTGTGAAATTAGACACATGGCGGACCAGTGGATTTTTTGGGGTACTGGCTCGAGTGCGGTCTCTTTTTGGCATGACCAGTGGTGTGATTTCAGCCCACTCCCTCAATTTTTAGCTAATACTAGATCTAATCTTCTTTTGCAAAACCTTTGGTCGGACAGGGATTGGGACTGGCCAAAAGTCCTTAATCTGGTACCCCCAGATGTAGGCAATTACATCCTGTCTTTACCAACTCATGGTTCTTCTATACATGCATTTTGGAAACTATCACCTAATGGTAAATTTTCTTTCAAAACTACCTAGTCTATGATTAGGAAAAGACAGGATTGTAATGACATTTTAAAATTTTGTTGGAATCCTGTTTTAACCCCTACTACCTCAATTTAACCCCTACTACCTCAATTTAACCCCTACTACCTCAATTATTTCAGCCATCAGTTCTATTTGATCCGGCTGATATTCTGCAGGAGCAGGTGCAGGTGCATCTGAGCTGAAGTTCCTTCAGTTGGTGCAGGTGCAGGTGATCTCTGCACTTCTTCTTCTTCAACTTCAAGTGGATAGTCCTCTAATCCTCTCTGCCTTTTGGGGGACTTATCTGTAGATGATGTGATGTGGACAGCCTCCTCTGTTGTAGGTAGCATCCTTTTCGATAGCTTGGAAATAGGTAGGTTGTCATCTTCGGACTCATCTGCAGGTAACTTTTGCATTTTAGCCGCAGAGGGGGCTGATATTACCTCCTCTGCAGGTAAATTTTGGGAGGCTTGGCCAGCTGCATCAGAGCAGACTTCATCTGAGTCCGGAGGCGCTCTATAGGGAGAAGTTCCACTTGTCGAGACTGCTGGATCGATGAAGATGATGTCTTCTTCTCCTTCTTCTTTGTATCGTAAATTTTCTGGCGATGAACTCACAGGCAGAAACTTGTATTGTATTGTACTGTATTTTCTTTTTTTTTTCTCGGATGTGAATGATGGATTTGTAAAGGATTTGCATCTGCAGATTAGTGTATTTATAGTTGTGAATCTTTTTTAAGTGTTTAAGTTGAATTAGGATTGTGTATTAGATAAACACTGAGGAGTTTTGAGGAAGTGAGAATTATGATGTTTCATCGACCGACTGCACTAGAATTCTTAATTGTGGTTAATTAAATTTAATCATAGTTTGGTTAAATTAAGACACATGGTTAAAAAAATGGTATAATAATAATAATAATAGTAATAATAATAATAATAATAATAATAGTAAATGTAGAATAATAATTAATTGGTAATATTGATCATAAAATAAATCTGAAAAAAGAAAATACAATAATAATAATAATATTAATAAAATATTATTATTAATAATAATAATTTTAACATTATTGATAGTAGTGTTAGTATTATACTAGAATAATTAATAACACTATCATAAATAAATAATGACTACTTGAATATATATGACGAATGACTCGGGCCATTATAATATGAGAACTTGGACTCGTGCCTGGATCGTAAACTACAATCATGATATGCGAATAAGGAAAATTTTGACCTTATTTAATAAATGGAAATAAAATTCGTAAATAAATTGTTGGACATTTAAAATCATTCATGCGTTTTCTATAAATCATAAAATAAATGCATGCTCAAAAATTGGGGCGTTACACCTTGGCCTTTGAAATCCACTACGATTAACTTTAAATCTAAAGTAAACTTGTAGTCGGAATTCCCGTTAATGAGTTGGAAAAAATAGTACGTGACTCACCCTCTAGGGAAAGTAACTCAAAATTTAGCCCTTCTCATTCCGGTCCGAACTCCGACTCTAATGAGCTTACCGTTAGCCCTCATTCCGGTCACGTCAATAGTTCATCTAATAATAGATCAGAAGATATAATTTTCGGATTAAATGCTCTGTCGGTTGATAGTCCATTGCTGGTTACACTTGTAGTTAAGGATAGAGATTCTACTAAACGTGAGAGAGTTCGTAGGATTACTAGACGTAATAAATAATTAATGATTAGTACAATGATTTGGAATATTCGTGGTATTGGTAGCTCATCCCCTGGGAGAATTGTTAAGACTTTAATCAAGGAACATAAATTAAATATTATGGCCCTAATTGAACCGAAAGTTGCATTAGATCCTACTTTTTATTGTAGATTATTTAATTTTAATTTTATAGTGTCTAACATTAATAATCATATTTGGCTTTTTTGTGATCATACGTGTCAAATCCAAATTTTGAAAAATTCTATTCAAATGCTTCATGAGAAAATAATTTCTAAAGGGTCTCCAATTCCCTTTCTCTTGACTATTGTTTACGGTAAAAATACTATAATCGAGAGACGCGATTTGTGGGCCGATCTTCTTTTGGTTTCTTCAAGTAATGAACTGTGGCTTGTGGGGGGCGACTTTAATGTCATCCTACACCCACATGAGAAATCTAGGGGGAAACCCCCATCAACTCGAAAATGGAAGAATTTCACGACTCTCTCCTTGATTGTCACCTTTCGGATGGGGGATTTGTCGGGTCCCCTTATAGTAATTTTATTTGGAATAGACTCGATAGAGTTTTAATTTCCACTGAATAGTTAAATTTATTTCCCTCTTCTTTAATCAAGCACGTTTCTAGAATTAATTAGGATCACCATGCCTTGATATGTTCTTTTAGCAACCCCGGTAATAAATCAAAACCTTCTTTTAGATTTCAAAATATGTAGACCAGGCATCACTTATTTCTTTCTCTGGTATTAAATTGTTGGTCCCTTCCAATACATTCTTTAGGTATGTATAAGCTTATTAATAAAATTAATAGACTTAAATATACTCTAAAACAATGGAATAGGAATACTTTTGGGAATATTTTTTTTTAAAGTTGCGGAAGCCAAAGAACTTGCTGCATTGGCCGAGGCCCAGTTTGACAATGACTCGACTCCTGATAATTTGGAAAATTTTAAGAAACTTAGAGCGAATCTTTACCTAAAGTTGTCCATAGAAGAGGAATTTTTGAAACAAAAAACCAATTTCAAATGGATTCCTTAAGGCGAAAGGAACGCCAAATATTTTCATGATATGGTTAAAAAGAAAAGAGCTAGAAATCAAATCCACCAAATTTGGGAGCAGGGAAATCTTATCTCAGATCCTATTCTCATCCAGCAATCGGCTACCTCTTATTTTTCTAATTCCTTTGTAGAAAATGACCCGGTCCTGGAACATATCAAAACCTGAAATCATCCCCAACACTATTACGGTAGATATTAATAACCAAATTTGCTGCACCCCTTCTTTGGAGGAAGTGAAGCAAGCTTTGTTTAGTATGGATGGTAATAGTGTTGCTGGTCCGGATGGTTTTAATGCTTGTTTCTTTCAGACATGCTGGGACATTATCAGCAAGGACGTTTATGAGGCAGTATGTGAATTCTTCAATGGCGCTTCTATGCCACTGTCATATTCATTCACTACCATCTCTTTAATCCCTACAACTCCTTCCCCATCTACTTGGAAGGAATTTAGACCCATCAGTCTATGCAACACGACTTATAAAATTATTTCTAAAATTCCGAGTTTGAGACTTAGTCTGATCCTTCCTAAGACTTTGCATAATGCCCAATCAGGTTTTATCAAAGTGAGGCTAATTACTGACAATATTCTTACAGCCCAAGAAGTCTGTCATGACATATTTGTTTGCAACTCTAATCTATTGATTAAGCTAGACATGGAGAAAGCTTATAACAGACTTAATTCGAATTTTCTCTTTCATGTTATGAGATATTTCGGATTTAGTGAAATTGGATCAATCTTGTTTCTTCCTGTATCAACAATTGTTTGTTTTCCACTCTTATTAACAGAAATCCCGTTGGTTTCTTCAAATCTGGCAGATGCATCAGGCAAGGGGACCCCTTGTCCCCCTTGCTTTTTGTGATTGCTTCTGACTACATTTTCCGGCTTCTGGATCATACTTTTGCCCAAAATCCAGATATATTTTTCAAAATCAGGAAAGGTGTGAAAATCACTCACTTGGCTTATGCGGATGATTTTCTACTCTTCTTCAATGCTTCTGACCATAATCTTCACATTCTTCAAAACTTAAACATTTTCAGGAAGTCTCAGGGCTTAAAATTAATTGTAATACAATTAACTTCATCATGCACAATCCTTCTAACCCGGTTAAGAGAATGGTGGAACAGATCACTGGATTTCAGTTCCAGGCCCTTCCATTTCAATACCTTGGCACCCCGTTGTGGAAAGGGAACCAGACCCTTGACATATACGGGGATCTCATTTTTAAAATTTCATCTAAAATCCAAACCTGGAACCACCATCTCTTAACTATGGGTGGGAGGCCTGAACTGATAAAGTCCACTCTGAACTCGATTCCTTTCTACTGTCTTCAAGTCTTGAAACCTCCTAACAATGTTATCAATCTTTTTCAACGAATTTTCAATCAATTCTTCTGGGGTTGTAATGATACTAAGAGGAAACTATACTGGGCTGCATGGCATAGGCTATGTTTCCCTACGGATGAGGGAGGGATTGGGTGCACTGACCTCAATGATATCATTAAAGCTTCCGAAATCAAACTTTGGTGGAGATTTAGAACAATTGACAATATTTGGTCTAACTTTCTCAAAACGAAATATTGCAAAAGGCTTCACCTAATGGTCATTAAATCCAACCCGTATGACTCTCTCATTTGGAAAAACTTGTGTGAAATTAGACACATGGCGGACCAGTGGATTTTTTGGGGTACTGGCTCGAGTGCGGTCTCTTTTTGGCATGACCAGTGGTGTGATTTCAGCCCACTCCCTCAATTTTTAGCTAATACTAGATCTAATCTTCTTTTGCAAAACCTTTGGTCGGACAGGGATTGGAACTGGCCAAAAGTCCTTAATCTGGTACCCCCAGATGTAGGCAATTACATCATGTCTTTACCAACTCATGGTTCTTCTATACATGCATTTTGGAAACTATCACCTAATGGTAAATTTTCTTTCAAAACTACCTAGTCTATGATTAGGAAAAGACAGGATTGTAATGACATTTTAAAATTTTGTTGGAATCCTGTTTTAACCCCTACTACCTCAATTTAACCCCTACTACCTCAATTTAACCCCTACTACCTCAATTATTTCAGCCATCAGTTCTATTTGATCCGGCTGATATTCTGCAGGAGCAGGTGCAGGTGCATCTGAGCTGAAGTTCCTTCAGTTGGTGCAGGTGCAGGTGATCTCTGCACTGCTTCTTCTTCAACTTCAAGTGGATAGTCCTCTAATCCTCTCTGCCTTTTGGGGGACTTATCTGTAGATGATGTGATGTGGACAGCCTCCTCTGCTGCAGGTAGCATCCTTTTCGATAGCTTGGAAATAGGTAGGTTGTCATCTTCGGACTCATCTGCAGGTAACTTTTGCATTTTAGCCGCAGAGGGGGCTGATATTACCTCCTCTGCAGGTAAATTTTGGGAGGCTTGGCCAGCTGCATCAGAGCAGACTTCATCTGAGTCCGGAGGCGCTCTATAGGGAGAAGTTCCACTTGTCGAGACTGCTGGATCGATGAAGATGATGTCTTCTTCTCCTTCTTCTTTGTATCGTAAATTTTCTGGCGATGAACTCACAGGCAGAAACTTGTATTGTATTGTATTGTATTTTCTTTTTTTTTCTGGATGCTGAATGATGGATTTGTAAAGGATTTCTGTACTGCAGTATTAGTGTATTTATAGTTGTGAATCTTTTTTAAGTGTTTAAGTTGAATTAGGATTGTGTATTAGATAAACACTGAGGTGTTTTGAGGAAGTGAGAATTATGATGTTTCATCGACCGACTGCACTAGAATTCTTAATTGTGGTTAATTAAATTTAATCATAGTTTGGTTAAATTAAGACACATGGTTAAAAAAAATGGTATAATAATAATAATAATAGTAATAATAATAGTAAATGTAGAATAATAATTAATTGGTAATATTGATCATAAAATAAATATGAAAAAAGATAATACAATAATAATAATAATATTAATAAAATATTATTATTAATAATAATAATGTTAACATTATTGATAGTAGTGTTAGTATTATACTCGAATAATTAATAACACTATCATAAATAAATAAATAATGACTACTTGAATATATATGACGAAATGACTCGGGCCATTATAATATGAGAACTTGGACTCGAGCCTGGATCGTAAACTACAATCATGATATGCGAATAAGGAAAATTTTGACCTTATTTAATAAATGGAAATAAAATTCGTAAATAAATTGTTGGACATTTAAAATCATTCATGCGCTTTCTATAAATCATAAAATAAATGCATGCTCGAAAATAGGGGCGTTACACCTTGGCCTTTGAAATCCACTACGACTAACTTTAAATCTAAAGTAAACTTGTAGTCGGAATTCCCGTTAATGAGTTGGAAAAAATAAAACGTGACTCAAAATTTAGCCCTTCTCATTCCGGTCTGAACTCCGACTCTAATGAGCTTACCGATAGCCCTCATTCCGGTCACGTCAAAAGTTCATCTAATAATAGATCAGAAGCTATAATTTTCGGAATAAATGCTCTGTCGGTTTGATAGTCCATTGCTGGTTACACTTGTAGTTAAGGATATAGATTCTACTAAACGTGAGAGAGTTCGTAGGAGTACTAGACGTAATAAATAATTAATGATTAGTACAATGATTTGGAATATTCGTGGTATTGGTAGCTCATCTGCTGGGAGAATTGTTAAGACTTTAATCAAGGAACATAAATTAAATATTATGGCCTTAATTGAACCGAAAGTTGCATTAGATCCTACTCTTTATTGTAGATTATTTAATTTTAATTGTGTAGTGTCTAACATTAATAATCATATTTGGCTTTTTTGTGATCATACGTGTCAAATCCAAATTTTGAGAAATTCTATTCAAATGCTTCATGAGAAAATAATTTCTAAAGGGTCTCCGATTCCCTTTCTCTTGACTATTGTTTACGGTAAAAATACTATAATCGAGAGACGCGATTTGTGGGCCGATCTTCTTTTGGTTTCTTCAAGTAATGAACTATGGCTTGTGGGGGGCGACTTTAATGTCATCCTACACCCACATGAGAAATCTGGGGGGCAACCCCCATCAACTCCAAAATGGAAGAATTTCACGACTCTCTCCTTGATTGTCACCTTTCGGGTGGGGGATTTGTCGGGTCCCCTTATAGTAATTTTATTTGGAATAGACTCGATAGAGTTTTAATTTCCACTGAATGGTTAAATTTATTTCCCTCTTCTTTAATCAAGCACGTTTCTAGAATTAATTAGGATCACCATGCCTTGATATGTTCTTTTAGCAACCCCGGTAATAAATCAAAACCTTCTTTTAGATTTCAAAATATGTAGACCAGGCATCACTTATTTCTTTCTGTGGTATTAAATTGTTGGTCCCTTCCAATACATTATTTAGGTATGTATAAGCTTATTAATAAAATTAATAGACTTAAATATACTCTAAAACAATGGAATAGGAATACCTTTGGGAATATTTTTTTTTAAAGTTGCGGAAGCCAAAGAACTTGCTGCATTGGCCGAGGCCCAGTTTGACAATGACCCGACTCCTGATAATTTGGAAAATTTTAAGAAACTTAGAGCGAATCTTTACCTAAAGTTGTCCATAGAAGAGGAATTTTTGAAACAAAAAACCAATTTCAAATGGATTCCTTAAGGCGAAAGGAACGCCAAATATTTTCATGATATGGTTAAGAAGAAAAGAGCTAGAAATCAAATCCACCAAATTTGGGAGCAGGGAAATTGTATCTCAGATCCTATTCTAACCCAGCAATCGGCTACCTCTTATTTTTCTAATTCCTTCATAGAAAATGACCCGGTCCTCGAACCTATCAAAACCTGAAATAATCCCCAACACTATTACTGTAGATATTAATAACCAAATTTGCTGCACCCCTTCTTTGGAGGAAGTGAAGCAAGCTGTGTTTAGTATGGATGGTAATAGTGTTGCTGGTCCGGATGGTTTTAATGCTTGTTTCTTTCAGACATGCTGGGACATTATCAGCAAGGGCGTTTATGAGGCAGTATGTGAATTCTTCAATGGCGCTTCTATGCCACTGTCATATTCATTCACTACCATCTCTTTAATCCCTAAAAATCCTTCCCCATCTACTTAGAAGGAATTTAGACCCATCAGTCTATGCAACACGACTTATAAAATTATTTCTAAAATTCCGAGTTTGAGACTTAGTCTGATCCTTCCTAAGATTTTGCACAATGCCCAATCAGGTTTTATCAAAGTGAGGCTAATTACTGACAATATTCTTACAGCCCAAGAAGTCTGTCATGACATATTTGTTTGTAACTCTAATCTATTGATTAAGCTAGACATGGAGAAAGCATATAACAGACTTAATTAGAATTTTCTCTTTCAAGTTATGAGATATTTCGGATTTAGTGAACTTGGATCAATCTTGTTTCTTCCTGTATCAACAATTGTTTGTTTTCCACTCTTATTAACAGAAATCCCGTTGGTTTCTTCAAATCTGGAAGATGCATCAGGCAAGGGGACCCCTTGTCTGTAACACCCCAAACTAGGCGGATATTACAGTGCCGTGGACCCCCAACTGGGACCCACCAGGCGAATGAAAACTGATGAATTAAATAATATAATTGTAGTACCAAACCACATTATATTACCAAATACTCCGATGATGAGATTAAGTACAATACACCAGGACAATACAGAATACTAGTATATTTTATATGAAGATAAAATACACCACCCTGAATAAATAAACATCTCAAACGGAATTTGCAGCGGAAATACAAATGAAGAGAAATAAGAATGACTGAAATGACTGAAATGACTGAAATAACCGGAATGACTGGGGCCTCCTACTAGTATCACTGGGACTCCTTGCCATTAACATGCTCTCCCCGTGCCTTTGCCTTGCCATGACCTGAAAACAAAATCCCCCCAACGGGGTCAGTTACACAGAACAACAATCCTCAAGGGTTGAAAATACACAATCATGATATATCTGAAGTTATGAAATATCCTTAGTTATGAATTACGCTGAAGAGGAGTATCATAGTAGGCTCGTAGTGTTCTGTGCAAGTGTACAAGACGGATGACCGGACACACCCGTCCTTGTACCTAATTAGTCTCACGGAGGTAATCGTTACCGTGTGCACAGTCCAATGTATCACTCCCATTACATGGCCATCGCGTGCCCGACTAAAAATTCCACACATCCGCACCCGGCCACGCAATATGAACCCAGAAGGTCATATGAACGAGAATGACCACAATGAATATCAATGGATAATAATTCGACAAGGTCAAGAATGACTCACCGAGATGAAAATAATAGTGAAGTGATTGATAACCCAATGAAATGATTGGAACCGTCATTCCTCGTGAATGAAATGATTATTCGACAATTACAAGTCTTAATACGGTTAATACAATGATGAATGAGTTATGATTATGAATGAACAACAACAAAAGGAATGAATATTCTTTTAACTGAGTAAGAATTAACTTACACAACACCGGTGACAATTATCCTTCCACGAACAACGTCCTAATTGAGATATCGGTCGCTCGAACAACCTTGAATAACACAATCACCAACAATCCGTTCATCATACGAATAAAACACGAATATAACGAACTCAAAACGTCGATACGACTAAACCAAGTTCATTGGGGCATTATATCGAACACTTTGTGGCCAAACTTCGATTGTTTACAACCAAACCTCAATAATACCAATATCAAATCCCCAAGAAGTGTTTCAAATCAACAAAACATCTTCAATACGATCAATAACTTAATATGAATATTCAAATTCGTGATTTCAACCACAAATAATCGAAAAACCCCAAATCCAAATCAATATTCAAAGTCTTCTTGAATAATCCTTCAATAATCCAATGAATAATCAAACATATCCACAATCATGCGTATATCACTTCATACAACATTATCTTAACATCCAAAACATCATATCTCAATACAAAATCTAAATCCAAGATGTTGAAGAAAAATACCTCTTGAAGATCCAAGCACTTTGATCCGAAGAACACGCGTTAGATCGATTATCCAGGCTTCACGATCGAAAGGAGATGAAGAAAATCAAACACTAAAGTGATAGATGATGGAAATTCTCTCCCTCAAGCCTTCACTCTCGGAACAAGGTGGATGAAATGAAAAAAAATGGGGTGATCTCGCTCAAAAAACGCAATTATAGTGCTGACTGCACTGTGTGCCGTGGCCCGACCGAAGTGTGCCGCAAAGACAGGCCAAATCGCTTCTACCATCGGCACAGGTGCCGCGGCTTGATTTAATGTGCCGCGGCTGACTTCGGCAAAGGTGCCGCGGCAGTTGACTTCAGCGGTGCCGCGGCCCTATCGGCATGAGCCGCGGCCCCCGGTACAGACGGGTTGGCCGATAAGTTGCAACATTAGTGTGCCGCGGCCCGGACGAGTGTGCCGCGGCAGTGACTCGGCAGTGTGCCGCAGCCCTGCCGACATGAGCCGCGGCCCACGGTACAGGCTGCTCGGCCAAAACTGGAAAATGTGTGTGCCGCGGTGCACACTCCTTGGGTCCTAAAATGATGAAAAATGATCCGGGAAGAGAATAAAAGTAATACGAATCAATATTTGGGAAACAATAACACGAAATGGAAGTACGGAAACCCCAAAACGGTGGTTCCAAGCAATGATTACAAGGGTTCGCCCAACAAAACACAATTTGAACAATGAGGATATTAGAAATGACATGAACTCCAACGTCAACATCGGCTAATGAATTAATTACAACAATCGAGATAATACTCTTGTCTCGTTTCCCGAGTAAGGTTGAAACAATGAACAATATCGATACACAACTCGAAGTTATTCCGAACGGTGAACATAGATGAATGATTATTATTAAGTGACAATTACCTAATGAAATTACTGAATGATAATGACTGAATTACAACCGGGTATTACATACACCCCCCTTAAAAGAGTTTCGTCCCCGAAACTAAGGGTCAAACAACTCGGGATAACTCTCCCGCATACTATCCTCGGTTTCCCAAGTAGCCTCTTCGACTCCGTGTCTAGACCACTGAATTATAACCAAAGGAATCGCCTTATTCCTCAACTATTTGATTCGCCGCTCTAAGACTCGTATGGGACGCTCCTCATACGAATGATCATTTGCGATCTCGATTTCGTTGAACTGAAGTATGTGACTCGGGTCGGCAACATACTTCCGTAGTTGAGAGACGTGAAACATATTATGAATTTGGCTCAACGCCGGAGGTAAGGCCAATCGATAAGCTAGCTCGCCTACTCGTTCCCAAATCTCAAACGGTCCAATAAATCTTGGACTCAACTTTCCCCGCTTTCCGAAATAAAAGATACCTCGACTCGGGGACACCTTGACCAACACGTGGTCACCTGTCTCGAACTCTAAAGGTCGGCGACGATTGTCTGCATAAGATTTCTATCGACTCTGAGCGGTCAACAAACGACTCCTGATCAAAGCTACCTTCTCACGGGCGGCTATAAGCATATCGGGCTCGGTGCCGATTGATTCTGATAAGTCATACCAACACAAAGGAGATCGACAATGACGACCGTACAAGGCCTAGTAAGGTGCCATCTTAATCAAAGCATGCCAACTATTATTATACGTGAACTCGATCAATGGTAGTTGGGTTTCCCAATCATTTTTCCAATCGAGGACGCATGCCCTCAACATGTCCTCTAATGTCTGAATAGTCCTCTCTTATTGCCCGTCGGACTGAGGATGAAAGGTGATACTGAGATTAAGCTGAGTTCCCATAGCACGATGAACTGATTTCCAAAAATGAGACACAAACCGTCCATCACGATCGGAAACGATACGTTTAGGAGTACCGTGCAGTCTTACTATCTCTTTGATGAATAACTGAGCAACTCTCTCGGGACCCCAAGTATCCTTAATCTCGAGAAAGTGAGCTGACTTAGTTAAGCAGTCCACAATCACCCAGATCGTATTCATGCCACGATGACTCGTCGGCAAACTCGTGATAAAATCTATAGAAATGTCTTCCCACTTCCATTCTGGAATAGGGAGAGGTTTCAGCATACCCACCGGTCGCTGATATTCAATCTTGACTTGTTGACACGTTAAGCATCTCGAAACAAATTCTGCGACTTCTCGCTTCATATTACTCCACCGGTAATTTTGTTTCAAGTCCTTGTACATCTTGCTAGACCCCGGATGAACAGAATAAGGGGTAGCATGAGCTTCTCTCAAAATCGAGTTTTTCAACTCGTCATTCGCCGGTACGCACAACCGATTCTTAAACCTCAAAAGTCCATCCTCGTGGACCATGAATTCAGGGGCTTTCCCCTGAGCCACATCCTCACGGATGCGCAACAATGATGTGTCTGAACCTTGATTCTCTCTGATTGCCTCCTCAAGTTGCGATGAAATCTCTAACATGCAAAGTTGCCCTTGTACTCGCTGAAGCCAGACCTCGATCTCGGGTCTAAGGAATTCCTATTGAAGCTCCTTCTGAATTGTTAAACGAGCAAGCATCTTCTCCTGAACGGACTTACGACTCAAGGCGTCGGCGACAACGTTTGCCTTGCCCGGGTAGTAAAGGATCTCGATATCATAATCTTTGATTAATTCCAACCACCGTCTCTGTCGCATATTAAACTCTTTCTGAGTAAATATATACTTCAAACTCTTGTGATCGGTGAAAATATGACAGGTGATGCTATAAAGGTAATGACGCCAAATCTTCAACGCGAAAACCACGGCTACTAACTCCAGGTCGTGGGTCGGATAATTAACCTCGTAAGGTCTCAATTGCCGTGAAGCATAAGCAATAACCTTCCCATTCTGCATGAGTACACATACGAGACCCTGCCCGGACGCATCACTATAAACCACAAATCCTTCCATCTCTTACGGGAAGGAAAGTACAGGTGCTGAAATTAACCGGCTCTTGAGTTCCTCAAAACTCCGTTGACACGCGTCGGACCACGTGTATTTCTTATCCTTTCGCAAAATGTTCGTCATTGGTTGAGCGATTTTAGAAAATCCTTCCACAAACCGCCGATAATAACCGGCTAATCCGAGAAAGCTTCGGATTTCCTTAACATTCTTCGGAGGTAACCAATCTTGGATAGCCTCCGTCTTGTAAGGATCAACACGCACTCCATCTGATGAAATTACATGCCCGAGAAAAGTCACTTCGGACATCCAGAACTCACACTTGGGAAACTTTCCATAAAGTTGCTCTCGTCTTAACACGTCGAGAACCTGATGAAGATGAACCTCGTGTTCCTCTCGGTCATGAGAATAAATCAAAATGTCATCGACGAAGACAACAACAAACTGATCTAAAAAGTCGATGAAAACCCGATTCATTAACTCCATGAATACCGCAGGTGCATTAGTTAGCCCGAACGGCATAACTACGAACTCATAATGACCATAGCGTGTACGAAACGCTGTCCTTGCGATATCCGACTCTCGAATTCGCAACTGATGATATCCAGATCTTAGGTCGATCTTGGAAAATATTGAAGCTCCCTGAAGTTGATCTAAGAGATCATCAATACGGGGTAAGGGATACTTATTCTTGATTGTCATCCTGTTCAACTCCCGATAATCAATACACAAACGAAATGAACCATCCTTCTTCTTAACAAACAACACTGGTGCTCCCCACGGGGACGCACTCGGTCGGATATAACCTTTCTCGAATAATTCCTCAAGTTGATTTTTCAACTCCTGCATTTCAGTCGGGGCCATCCGGTACGGTGCCTTCGATATTGGAGATGTACCAGGCTCCAACTCAATCGTGAATTCCACATCTCTCTGTGGAGGCAAACCAGGTAACTCATCTGGGAATACGTCGGCATATTCTCTCACTACCGGTATATCTGCCAACATTATCGATGATTTCTTGGTTTTAGTCATATAGCACCAATAACCAATACACCCCTGATTGAGTAATCTCACTGCTTTCATCAAATTAATAACTCTTCCAGAACAGCTGGGATGACCTCCCTGAAACACACATTCGACCCCATCGTCTGAAATGATAGTGACCATACGCTTACGGACACTAATGATGGCATCATGACGACCCATCCAATCAATACCCAAGATGACGTCGTCTCTCGGCAAATCTACTACGATTAGGTCCGCTGGCCATACACGACCATGAAGCTGAATCGGACAATTCTGAATCTCACGATTTCCGATAATTCGTCTACCATCAGGTAGACCAATGACATAAGGCTCACAACTAGTAGCACTACCCAGACGTAATCTACTCAAACATGACTCGAAAATGAATGAATGCGATGCACCAATATCAAAAAGGGTACACACAGGTTGAGATAGAATATCAAGTGTACCTGAGATCATCCGGGCCTCTGGATCGTCGATCTTCTTCATCTCATAAATCCGGGGCTTGCTAGTCCCGGCACCGGACGCTCCCGTCTGCTGGATATAGGCTCCACCTTTATTTGCTCCTGTCGTCTTGAACGACGCAGACTGAGTGTCTTGATTTTGAACAGCTGACTGTTTTGGGTCATGAGATGACGCCGGAGTAGGTTTGGAGTCCCTACGGCAAAATCGGGCCTTATGCCCAGCAATCCCACAGTTATGACACGTGACAGACTGTCTCGGACACTTGGTGCTGACATGACCAAGATCCCCACAGTTAAATCAGGTGATGGCCGAACTGGCCGCTCGTGATTGAGATTCCGCGGGTTTAGGCATCACAGGAGGTCGCTCAGAAAAAGTAGAGCCCGCACGAGGTTTCTTGAAAGTGGCTTGACTGCCGTCAGACTGATTATGATTCTTGGACTTCTTGCTAGCAGATGAAGGTTGCTGCATAGCAATCTCCTTAGCAGTAAGCTCATAGGTAAGAGCTTTCTCAATGAATTCGGCCAACGTGGTGCAATTATGATTAAGCAACTGCATCCGCATACGGGGTTTAAGCCTCTTGCTGAAATACTTAATCATATCCGCCTCAGAGTGAATGATAGATGAGGCGAACGGAAGAAGTTCCTGAAATTTGTCGGCAATGGCGAGAACATCCTCGTCTGCTAAGGGGTCGGGAGTGAGTAATTCTGACAGCTTGGCCTCTCTGAGTGGGGCCGGATAATACCTCTCCATCATGAGAGTCTTGAATTGATCCCAAGTACATGATCCGTC
Source organism: Orobanche coerulescens (assembly GCA_033398695.1). Taxonomy (NCBI): domain Eukaryota; kingdom Viridiplantae; phylum Streptophyta; class Magnoliopsida; order Lamiales; family Orobanchaceae; genus Orobanche; species Orobanche coerulescens. The sequence goes on along the minus strand of CM065818.1, from coordinate 76,779,751 downwards.
GGTGGGCTTCAACGATAACCACCAAGAATGAGCGCTCTTACCCAGGTAGTAAGCCGCAACTGAAACTTTGTGTCCTTCGGGACACTCTACCATAGCAAATAACTTCTCGAAATATTCGAGCCAATGAACAATATTAGCCGGCTCAGATGAGACTTCAAAAGTAGGTGGCCTTTGGCGAGAGATGTCGCCGATGATACTGCTCACATTCCTATCTTGCCTCTGAGGTGGCGGCGGAGGAGCCTGTTGATTTTGATTAGCTGAGTTATGCATCGTCTCCATCAGTTGTGCCATCTGAGTCATTTGGGCCATCATGCCCTGCATAAAAGCGAGTGGGTCAACCCGAACACCTTCTGACTGAGCTGTGCCCCGGGTACGACTCCCCGATAGTGAATGATCACGTCCAGGTGAATGAGTGGAAGCGTCTCTGCTCGATGATTTAGCATTATTCCTTGCGTTCGCACGTGTATTCACACGAGCTCTCGGGATTCGGCCCGCACCACAGCCTCGTCCTCCGCGTTCTCTTCTTGCTCTCTCCATACTGAAGTAGGAAAGTCACATGATGATTATATTTCCTGCATGCATATCACGTTATGATTATGTTATGAGATGATGAAAATGAGCATACACGCTCTAACACAGTGATTACATGAATGATTAACTGAAGCGACATGATTATCTGATGAAATTCTTGAAATGATTATCTTGAACAAGTTAACAAGATTAATGATATGATCTTGCAGATCAACAACTGAGTAATGAAATGAATTGAGTGATTAATTAGTTAACATGACCGTCCTGGTCAAAAATGAAAATGATGATTGAGGATTGTTAACTGATGAGTTATGAATGAATGATTATTGCCAGAAATTATACCATGGCGTTAGAAGTCTTACAGTTCTTTCGGTCTGATTGGCTCGGCATCTGCACAGGTCACACGTGACGCGAAAGTCCAATGATACTAGTCTGATGACGATGATTTCAAATGAGACATGACTCGGAAGGTAGTATTCAAAACCACTCTCCGATACCAACTCTGTAACACCCTAAACAAGGCGGATATTACAGTGCCGTGGACCCCCGACTGGGACCCACCAGGCGAATGATAACTGATGAATTAAATAATATAATTGTAGTATCGAACCACATTATATTACCAAATACTCCGATGAGGAGCTTAAGTACAATACACCAGGACAATACAGAATACTAGTATATTTTATATGAAGATAAAATACACCACCCTGAATAAATAAACATCTCAAACAGAATTTGCAGCGGAAATACAAATGAAGAGAAATAAGAATGACTGAAATGACTGAAATAACCGGAATGACTGGGGGCCCCTACTAGTATCACTGGGACTCCTCGCCGTCAACATGCTCTTCCCGTGCCTTTTCCTTGCCGTGACCTGAAGAAAAAATCCCCCCAACGGGGTCAGTTACACAGAACAACAATCCTCAAGGGTTGAAAATACACAATCATGATATATCTGAAGTTATGAAATATCCTTAGTTATGAATTACGCTAAAGAAGAGTATCATAGTACGCCCGTAGTCTTCTGTGCAAGTGTACAAGGCGGATGACCGGACACACCCGTCCTTGTACCTAATTAGTCTCACGGAGGTAATTGTTACCGTGTGCACAGTCCAATGTATCACTCCCAATACATGGCCATCGCGTGCCCGACTAAAAATTCCACACATCCACACCCGGCCACGCAATATGAACCCAGAAGGTCATATGAACGAGAATGACCACAATGAATATCAATGGATAATAATTTGACAAGGTCAAGAATGACTCACCGAGATGAAAATAATAGTGAAGTGATTGATAACCCAATGAAATGATTGGAACCGTCGTTCCTCGTGAATGAAATGATTATTCGACAACAAGTCTCAATACGGTTAATACAATGATGAATGAGTTATGATTATGAATGAACAACAACAAAAGGAATGAATATCCTTTTAACCGAGTAAGAATTAACTTACACAACACCGGTGACAATTATCCTTCCACGAACAACGTCCTAATTGAGATATCGGTCGCTCGAACAACCTTGAATAACACAATCACCAACAATCCGTTCATCATACGAATCAAACACGAATATAACGAACTCAAAACGTCGATACGACTAAACCAAGTTCATTGGGGCATTATATCGAACACTTTGTGGCCAAACTTCGATTGTTTACAACCAAACCTCAATAATACCAATATCAAATCCCCAAGAAGTGTTTCAAATCAACAAAACATCTTCAATACGATCAATAACTTAATATGAATATTCAAATTCGTGATTTCAACCACAAATAATCGAAAAACCCCAAATCCAAATCAATATTCAAAGTCTTCTTGAATAATCCTTCAATAATCCAATGAATAATCAAACATATCCACAATCATGCGTATATCACTTCATACAACATTATCTTAACATCCAAAACATCATATCTCAATACAAAATCTAAATCCAAGATGTTGAAGAAAAATACCTCTTGAAGATCCAAGCACTTTGATCCGAAGAACACGCGTTAGATCGACTATCCAGGCTTCACGATCGAAAGGAGATGAAGAAAATCAAACACTAAAGTGATAGATGATGGAAATTCTCTCCCTCAAGCCTTCACTCTCGGAACAAGGTGGATGAAATGAAAAAAAATGGGGTGATCTCGCTCAAAAAACGCAATTATAGTGCTGACTGCACTGTGTGCCGCGGCCCGGCTGAAGTGTGCCGTGGCACAGGGCCAAAACTGCCCCCAGTGATCGGCAGCGTGCCGCGTCCCGGACGAATGTGCCGCGGAAGTGACTCGGCAGTGTGCCGCGGCCCCGTCGGCATGAGCCGCGGCCCCCGGTACAGATGGGTTAGCCGATAAGTTGCAACATGAGTGTGTCGCGGCCCGGACGAGTGTGCCGCGGCAGTGACTCGGCAGTGTGTCGCGGCCCTGCCGGCATGAGCCGCGGCCCACGGTACAGGCTGCTCGGCCAAAATAGGAAAATGTGTGTGCCGCGGCGCACACTCCTTGTGCCGCGGCCCACACCCCCTTGGGTCCTAAAATGATGAAAAATGATCCGGGAAGAGAATAAAAGGAATAGGAATCAATATTTGGGAAACAATAACACGAAATGGAGGTACGGAAACCCCAAAACGGTGGTTCCAAGCAATGATTACAAGGGTTCGCCCAACAAAACACAATTTGAACAATGAGGAGATTAGAAATGACATGAACTCCAACGTCAACATCGGTTAATGAATCAATTACAACAATCTAGATAATACTCTTGGCTCGTTTCCCGAGTAAGGTTGAAACAATGAACAATATCGATACACAACTCGAAGTTATTCCGAATGGTGAACACAGATGAATGATTATTATCAAGTGAAAAACTACATAGTGACAATTACCGAATGAAAGTACTGAATGATAATGACTGAATTACAATCGGGTATTACATTGTCCCCCTTTCTTTTTGTGATTGCTTCTGACTACATTTCCTGGCTTCTGGATCATACTTTTGCCCAAAATCCAGATATATTTTTGAAAATCAGGAAAGGTGTGAAAATCACTCACTTGGCTTATGCGGATGATTTTCTACTCTTCTTGAATGCTTCTGAACATAATCTTCACATTCTTCAAAACTTACTCAAACATTTTCAGGAAGTCTCAGGGCTTAAAATTAATTGTAATACAATTAACCTCATCATGCACAATCCTTCTAACCTGGTTAAGAGAATGGTGGAACAGATCAATGGATTTCAGTTCCAGGCCCTTCCATTTCAATAACTTGGCACCCCGTTGTGGAAAGGGAACCATACCCTTGACATATACGGGGATCTCATTTTTAAAATTTCATCTAAAATCCAAACCTGGAACCACCATCTCTTAACTATGGGTGGGAGGCTTGAACTGATAAAGTCCGCTCTAAACTCGATTCCTTTCTACTGTCTTCAAGTCTTGAAACCTCCTAACAATGTTATCAATCTTTTTCAACGAAATTTCGATCAATTCTTGTGGGGTTCAAATGATACTAAGAGGAAACTATACTGGGCTTCATGGCATAGGCTATGTTTCCCTACGGATGAGGGAGGGATTGGGTGCACTGACCTCAATGATATCATTAAAGCTTCCGAAATCAAACTTTGGTGGAGATTTAGAACAAATGACAATATTTGGTCTAACTTTCTCAAAAACAAATATGGCAAAAGGCTTCACCCAATGGTCATTAAATCCAACCCGTATGACTCTCTCATTTGGAAAAACTTGTGTGAAATTAGACACATGGCGGACCAGTGGATTTTTTGGGGTACTGGCTCGAGTGCGGTCTCTTTTTGGCATGACCAGTGGTGTGATTTCAGCCCACTCCCTCAATTTTTACGTAATACTAGATCTAATCTTCTTTTGCAAAACCTTTGGTCGTACAGGGATTGGAACTGGCCAAAAGTCCTTAATCTGGTACCCCCAGATGTAGGCAATTACATCTTGTCTTTACCAACTCATGGTTTTTCTATACATGAATTTTGGAAACTATCACCTAATTGTAAATTTTCTTTCAAAACTACCTAGTCTATGATTAGGAAAAGACAGGATTGTAATGACATTTTAAAATTTTGTTGGAATCCTGTTTTAACCCCTACTACCTCAATTTAACCCCTACTACCTCAATTATTTCAGCCATCAGTTCTATTTGATCTGGCTGATATTCAGCAGGAGCAGGTGCAGGTGCATCTGAACTGAAGTTTCTTCACTTGGTGCAGGTGTAGGTGATCTCTGCACTGCTTCTTCTTCAACTTCAAGTGGATAGTCCTCCAATCCTCTCTGCCTTTTGGGGGACTTATCTATAGATGATGTGATGTGGACAGCCTCCTCTGCTGCAGGTAGCATCCTTTTCGATAGCTTGGAAATAGGTAGGTTGTCATCTTCGGACTCATCTGCAGGTAACTTTTGCATTTTAGCTGCAGAGGGGGCTGATGTTATCTCCTCTGCAGGTAAATTTTGGGAGGTTTGGCCAGCTGCATCAGAGCAGACTTCATCTGAGTCCGAAGGCGCTCTATACGGAGAAGTTCCACTTGTCGAGACTGCTGGATCGATGAAGATGATGTCTTCTTCTCCTTCTTCTTTGTATCGTAAATTTTCTGGCGATGAACTCACAGGCAGAAACTTGTATTGTATTGTATTGTATTTTCTTTTTTTCTTCTGGATGTTGAATGATGGATTTGTAAAGGATTTCTGTACTGCAATATTAGTGTATTTATAGTTGTGAATCTTTTTTAAGTGTTTAAGTTGAATTAGGATTGTGTATTAGATAAACATTGAGGAGTTTTGAGGAAGTGAGAATTATGATGTTTCATCGACCGACTGCACTAGAATTTTTAATTGTAGTTAATTAAATTTAATCATAGTTTGGTTAAATTAAGACACATGGTTAAAAATAAATGGTATAATAATAATAATAATAGTAAATGTAGAATAATAATTAATTGGTAATATTGATCATAAAATAAATCTGAAAAAAGATAATACAATAATAATAATAATAATAATATTCATAAAATATTATTATTATTAATAATAATGTTAACATTATTGATAGTAGTGTTAGTATTATACTCGAATAATTAATAACACTATCATAAATATATAATGACTACTTTAATAGATATGACGAAATGACTCGGACCATTATAATATGGGAACTTGGACTCGAGCCTGGAGCGTAAACTACAATCATGATATGTGAATAAGGAAAATTTTGACCTTATTTAATAAATGGAAATAAAATTCGTAAATAAATTGTTGGACATTTAAAATCATTCATGCGCTTTCTATAAATCATAAAATAAATGCATGCTCGAAAATCGGGGCATTACACCTTGGCCTTTGAAAGCCACTACGATTAACTTTAAATCTAAAGTAAACTTGTAGTCGGAATTCCCGTTAATGAATTGGAAAAAATAATACGTGACTCACCCTCTAGGGAAAGTAACTCAAAATTTAGCCCTTCTCATTCCGGTCCGAACTCCGACTCTAATGAGCTTACCGATAGCCCTCATTCCGGTCACGTCAATAGTTCATCTAATAATAGATCAAAAGCTATAATTTTCGGATTAAATGCTCTGTCGGTTGATAGTCCATTGCTGGTTACACTTGTAGTTAAGGATAGAGATTCTACTAAGCATGAGAGAGTTCGTAGGAGTACTAGACATAATAAATAATTAATGATTAGTACAATGATTTCGAATATTCGTGGTATTGGTAGCTCATCCACTGGGAGAATTGTTAAGACTTTAATCAAGGAACATAAATTAAATATTATGGCCTTAATTGAACCGAAAGTTGCATTAGATCCTACTTTTTATTGTATATTATTTAATTTTAATTTTGTAGTGTCTAACATTAATAATCATATTTGGCTTTTTTGTGATCATACGTGTCAAATCCAAGTTTTGAAAAATTCTATTCAAATGCTTCATGAGAAAATAATTTCTAAAGGGTCTCCGATTCCCTTTCTCTTGATTATTGTTTACGGTAAAAATACTATAATCGAGATACGCGATTTGTGGGCTGGTCTTCTTTTGGTTTCTTCAAGTAATGAACTATGGCTTGTGGGGGGCGACTTTAATGTCATCCTACACCCACATGAAAAATCTGGGGGGCAACCCCCATCAACTCGAAAATGGAAGAATTTCACGACTCTTTCCTTGATTGTCACCTTTCGGATGGGGGATTTGTCGGGTCCCCTTATAGTAATTTTATTTGGAATAGACTCGATAGAGTTTTAATTTCCACTGAATGGTTAAATTTATTTCCCTCTTCTTTAATCAAGCACGTTTCTAGAATTAATTAGGATCACCTTGCCTTGATATGTTCTTTTAGCAACCCCGGTAATAAATCAAAACCTTCTTTTAGATTTCTTTCTTTTAGATACCCCGTATTGGGTATTGCTCGTGATTACTGCGGCCGCCCCATTTTTTGCTTCCACGAATACATAGGCCAGAAGACTAATGTCTTCGCGGAGCTATATGCGATTTGGAGGGGCCTTTATCTTTGTCGTGACAGGAACATCAATCGGGTTTGGTTAGAAGTAGACTTGGAGACATCTATCAACCTTATTCAAGAACCCAATACGGGGAATTGGCAACTTCAAAATATGTTACAGTAAATTAGGGATCTATCTGGTGCTATAAATGTTCAGCTCACCCATATTTTTAGGGAAGGGAATGCAGTCGCGGACCTTCTTGCTAATGAAGGTTGCAGGAAAAAAGATTTCTTTCTGTATGATATCTCAAATATCCGAGGCAAATTGTTAGGCGTCATTAAACTTGATCAAAAGCAAACCCCATATATAAGGCTTAGGTAGTTACATGTGATCATTATTTTGTTTTTGGTTCGATGATGTAGTCGTCTAAGACTCGTTCGAGTCCCTCAGCCGTGTATGGGAATTGCCCCCCCCCCCCCAATTTTTGGTGCTCTATATAACTACCTCTTTCTTAAAAAAATGTATGAACTAATTCAGCTGAGTTCTCTCTCTCTCTCTAGAATTTTCGCTCTGCCTTCTCTCTGGAGTGGAGATTTCATTTACTCGGTCACTCCGCCTTCTTTTCACTTTCTTGTGACCGTTAGCAGTCATATTATAGCCGTTCACGGCCTTTATTCTTCCTCGCCGCCGCCTCAGTGTGGCGGATCTTATTCCCAGCGATGGCCACTCCATCGATTCAGTGCTCCCAACCTTCTTCTCCTACAAACCCACCCGAATTGAGAATTGACCCCTCAAATCGAGTGCTAATATTTTGAACAACCTCACAATCAATTTTATAAACTTTGCAAAAAAGGGTTTCAGCCCGTCGATTATTCCATCCAAAATGAAAATGACGGTCAACAACTGTAAAGTCCCTCTTGCGGCGGACAATCCCAAAAATATTTTGATGGCTAACCCTAGATCCAACAATGAAGAAGGGGAAATTCTCGAATCCTTGTGTCCAAGCGAGGATGAGAGGGTTCCAGAAACACAAATCGGGAAAAATGTATCAACAACAACAACAACCAAAACCTATGCGGGAGTCACAAAGGGGTCTTCAGTGGAAAACCAAAAGTTCGGCAAAATTGACCGCTCGGGGGATATTGCGAAGGCAGTCTTCACACTACCCGAATGTGAACAAGCCTCAGAAGTCTTCAAATTTGCCCTAGTGGGTAAGTTCTCGTATGGTAAGCCTTCTAATGAGGTAATCGGCTCAGTCTTGTCTAAACTAGGGTTTCCTTATTGTAAAGTGCAGTACCTAAATGGGAGGCATGTTTTAATCACAGTTTATAATGAAGAACTTTTTATCAAATTTCGGCTCTACCGGGAAGTTACCATCCAACCATTTTCGATGATGATCCTTAAATGGACCCCTGATTTTAGTTTCAAAAAAGAACTCCCGGTAGTCCCAGTCTGGATAAAAATTGTTAACCTACCTCTTCAGTGGTATGACATGAGATGCCTAAAAATGATATCCAACTGTGTGGGGGAATTCATAAAAGTGGATGATGATGCATTATTTAGAACTATACTGAATTATGTCAGGGTTTGTGTTGATGTTAACTTGCTTAATCCCCTCCCCCTAAAGTTGTTGTGGAATGTGGTGATGTTTCAATGGAGTGCTTGATAGACTATGAAAGAAAACCTTCATATTGTACATTCTGTGAGCATATAGGCCATGATGAAATGTTATGCTACATTAAGAACAAAAATCTTAGACCAACTAATTTTGAAAAGAAAATTCAAAACACCAAAAATAACACTGAGCAACCTGACTTGGGTAAAACCCCTCTGATAAGGGAAAACAGAGTACCAAAGTTAATGGTAGCCCTGTTAACCAAAAGGTCCCCAAGAACACATTGATGAAAGAGATACAGCCTAGTAATGCCAATACTAGTCCTGTAGATCCTCCCCGACCCCTTTGGATTCAGGGCCACAAAATATCACTATTGATAGCTTTGTGATCCCTGAAATCCCAGCTGTTGAAACTATTGCGAAAAACCTTGCTAATAGTGTGACCTATGAATCCTCTGCCACTAATGAGAACCTTTAAAAAAACCATACCTATGCTTACAGCTCACACTGACTCTGAGGGATAGGATGACCCCACCCCAATCAGGAATTCTTTCAGCCATCTTCTTCTTGAGGAGGAGGAGGAGGAGGAGCCTGACTACTCTGAGGATGAATATTCTCATCCTCAGGCTCCTGTTATAGCTCTTACTGCCTCTTTCTTTGAAGGTTTGCCTTTACATTCTAAGCACACTGATAATGTCATTAAAAATAAAGAGGATCTAAGAAGAAGGGGGAGATTGGCACCTAAATCATCAAAATTATTAATACAATGATATGGAATATTAGAGGTATGGGTAACCCCAAGGCCTAAGAAATTCTTAAAGCTTTGAACCATGAGAATAAACTTAACATTTTAGGTATCATTGAACCTAAAGTGGACCTCAATAAACAATTTTTTTTGTAAACTTTTGGGCTTTAATTCTGTAGTGGCTGATTATAGCAATCATATCTGGCTTTTTACTGACTATAATTTTAATGCTCATGTCTTACATGACACTGGAGTATCCTCTATGTTAGAATATCCTCTGCCCTCTCCCCCAATATCTTTCTTCTGACCATTTTATATGGTAGAAACACTAGGTCTGAGAGATCCTAGCTTTGGGATGATCTTGCTTCTATTTGCCCCATCCATGAACCTTGGATGGTGGGAGGTGATTTCAACATCATCGTCAAACCATCTGAGAAGAGAGGTGGGGCTCCCCCCATCCAGGCTGAAATGGATGACTTCTATGAATCCATCATGGACTGTAATCTTTTTGAAAGGATCTTCTTTGGGCCTCCCTTTACGTGGTACAGTAATTTTATTTGGCAAAGATTGGACAAAATCCTTTTCAATGTGGAGTTTTATAGTGTTTTCCCCTCCCCCTTCATCAAACATCTTCCCAGATTTACATCTGATCATCACCCCCTTATTTGCTCCTTTGCCAATCCTACTCATAAAGTTAAATCTTGTTTTAGGTTTCAACATATGTGGGTTAAACACCATCAATTTCTTAACATTGTTCAAGATTCTTGGAGTATTCCTACTGCTGACAGTGGCCTTTCCAAGCATATCAATAAACTTAAAAGATTAAAATTCACCTTGAAGGATTGGAATAAGAACCACTTTAGTAACCTATTTTCTAACATATCTAGATCTAAAGATAGGGTTGAGGAAGTTGGAATACTTTTTGACAATGACCCTTCCCCTCATAATTTAATTAATTTGAAGACTGAAAAAGAAAACCTTGATCTGACCCTTAAAATGGAAGAAGAATATTGGAAACAAAAAAGCTAATATGAAGTGGACCCTAGAGGGGGACAGAAACACTAAATTTTTTCACAATTTGGTTAAACTCAAAATGAGTAAAAACGGCATTAGGCAGATCACTATAGCTAGATCCTCTATCAATGAACCTTCCTTAATTGCTAAATCTACTACTGATTACTTTGCTAATCTTTTTGCTGATAACAATCCTAATACTGATCAGATTGAACCATCATTAATTCCCAATTTGATCAATGATTGTGACAACATATATATTTGTTCCCCTCCTGATATGGAGGAAGTTAAGAAAGCTGTCTTTGACCTTAATTCAAATGGGGTTGATGGCCCTGGTGAGTATAATGCCATGTTTTTCCAGAGTTGTTAGGATATTATTGCCCATGATGTATTAGAAGATTCTATTGATTTCTTCTCTGGCATTAATATCCCTAAAGCATACACCTCTACTACTCTTGCCCTCATCCCTAAAATTGATTCCCATTAATCTTGAAAAGATTTTAGACCAATAAGCCTGTGCAACACCACTCAGAAAATATTTTCTAAAATCCTAGGGAAAAGGTTGAGCCTTTATTTGCCTAAACTTATCTGCCCAGCCCAGTCAGGATTTGTGAAAGATAGAATGATCACTGATAACATTCTCACTGCCAAGGAGATGAGTCATGACATTTCTAGATGTAGTGAGAATATGATTGTGAAATTAGATATGGAAAAAGCTTATGACATATTCAATTGGATATTTTTATATCAAGTTCTTCTGGCGTTTGGATTTTCTGAAGTCGGGATAGCTATGATTCACAATTGTATTTCTAATTGCTGATTATATGTTCTTATTAATGGTGTCCCTACTGGTTTTTTAACTCTAAAATAGGCTTGAGGCAAAGAGACCCCCTATCCCCCATGTTATTTGTGCTTGCTGCTGATTATTTGTCCAGAAGTATTGATCAGACTTTCATTGCTCAATCTTCTATGTACTTCAAAACTAGGAAAGATGTAATTATTTCTCACGTGGCCTTTGCTGATGATGTTCTCATCTTCATTAAGGCCAAGAGGAATAACATCATCTATCTTAACAATTGCTTTCATAATTATGAGGAGCTTTCTGGCCAGCTTGTGAATTCCAACAAAAGTCAGTTTATTCTCCACAATCCCCCCTAGCTTTGTCTGTTCAAGTTAGTACTTATTTTAAACCTAACTCCCTCCCCATTACTTCTATGGGAGCCCCTTTGTGGAAGGGCAACCAAACTTTTGACATGTATAGGGACATTATAACTAAAATCTATAAGAAAATCATGTCCTGTAATCATCATGTGCTCACTACTGGGGGAAGATTGGAGCTGATAAAATATACTCTCAATTCTATTTCCTTTTATGTTCTTCAGGTCCTCAGGCCCCCCAAGAATGTGATTTTAAACCTAGAAAGACTTTTTAATAGATTTCTTTGGGGGTCCAGGGAGAATATTAAGAAACTTCACTGGTCATCTTCGAATCGAATGTGTTATACCCATCAGGAAGGAGGTCTTGGATTTAGAGACCTCCATGACATCATAAAATCTGCTAAAATTAAGCTCTGGTGGCGGTTTAGAACCACCTCTAACATCTGGACCAGCACTCTTTTTGCTAAATATGGTAAACGTTTACACCCTACCATTGTTAAAGTCAACCCCTATGACTCTAATGTCTGGAAAAGAATGTGTGAGGTTAGAAATCAGGCTGAGCAATGTATTTACTGGAGTTTGGGGAATGGGGATTTATCCTTCTGGCATGACAATTTGTGCTCTTTTAGCCCATTATCCAAATTCAACCATGGTACAAGATCCAATTTATCTGTTAGCAAACCGTGGGATGCCGCTGGGTGGGATTGGACCAAGTTTCAGGGCTTTCTCCCTAGTGACATCAAGGATTTTATAAGTGCCCTACCTACTCATGGGACCAGCTGTAAACCTCATTGGAAACTTGAGTCTAATAGCAAATTCTCCTTTAAATCTACCTGGAATTCTGTTAGAAAAATCCAAAACTCTTCGCCTATCTTTGCTAAAATTTGGAACCATGCTTTAACTCCTACCATATCTCTTTTCATCATCATACTATTGTTGGGTTTCTACCCCTGATGGCCTGTGTAACAGGGGTATTATTGTTACTAATGATGATTGTTTCTGTTGTCAGGAAAAAGAGACCTCGTCCCATCTTTTCCTAAAAGAGCCGGTGGCCTACACGATTTGGTCTAACTTTTCTATTTTTGCAGGAATTGACCACATGCATATGGAGAACATCAATCTTGTTTTATCTAATTGGTTTTCTAAGGGCGTGGGGAAGTGTCATATTTTTTACATCATTCCGGCCCTAATTTTGTGGTTCATATGGTGTTCCAGGAATGACAAATGTGTCAAGAACATCCCTTTTACGGCTCAGCATGTCACCAATTGGGTGTGGAAATATATCTCTACTATCAAGAGTTTTGGCAAGATCAACTAGAAGGGAGCTCCGACTTTTTGTGATCTTTTTGATATTAATGTTTGTAAAATTAGAATACCCCCTAAAATCTCTGTTGTAATTTGGCTCAAAGCCCCTCCCGGATCTGTAAAATTAAATACTGATTGGGCTAGTAAGGGTAACCCGGGCTTCGCAGCTGCCGGGGGTGTGGTCAGGGACCGCCTTGGCTGGCCCATTTTTGCCTTCCACGAATTTTTGGGAAATCAAACGAATACATATGCAGAGGCTTACGCCATATGGCGGGGACTCAAATTATGTCATGATAGGAACATTAGGACTGTTTGGGTCGAAATTAATTCCCTTGTAGCCCTAAATATGATTACCCAAAACACTACGACCCCTTGGCACACCCAACACTTGATCCAACGCACCCAATACCTTATGAACAAGATGGAGGTCCGTATATCCCACATTTACCGCGAAGGAAACTCTGTTGCGGATTTTTTGGAAAATGAAGGATGCTTGAAGCATAATTTTGAATTTTTCGAAGGCGATAGCATTACGGGTTTTGTTTTAGGCCTAATCAAACTGGATAGGATCCCCCTACATTAGATCTAGATGATGTATTCCTTTGTAAATTCTGTCTGGCTAGCTCGATCTTATGACCTAGAGGCCGTGTAGGTGGGATTGGCTCCACCGCTGTTTCCTTTACAATTATATAAAGGGTTTCTTTTTTAAAAAAAAGTATAAACTAAAAAAATAGTATGAACTAATTCGGACTGTGAAACTGTGAATGGCTCATTAAATCAGTTATAGTTTATTTGATGGTACCTGCTACTCGGATAAACGTAGTAATTCTTGAGCTAATACGTGTGTTGTTGCCCGAAATATTATCCGAAGATAGATATTGCTGGAATGGACGGACAACAGCAAATTGCAAGAGCACTTCCGTGAAGGTGTGATTAACACAAGATTTGTCGGGTTTGTTAGGCCCGGGCTTGAATGCTCTCGCGAGATGTTATTAATACAAATATTCGTGGATACAAGTATTAATGTAGGAATCTAAATACAATGAGTGTAAAAGATCCTATTTATCTAACTCTTGAGCGAAGCCTTGGTGTTCTTGCTCTCTGCCGATCGTCTTCCGTGTAGGAGATGCTGAGAGAGAAGAAGGAACCGAGAGATAGCTGTTGCCAAGAGTTGAGAAATCCAAGTTGTGAGTTGAGCTTCTGTATTGTGCGTGAATAGCGAGAATGACAGACAGAGTTGGGGAGTTTTCCAAGTGCAGGAAGCCTTCTATTTATAGGGACTGAGATGCCCTGTTTGCTGGCGGGCGATCGCCTTTCGTCCAATATAATAATGGGGTGATCGTCTGTAAGTCACATGGGCTGTCTGCCTAAAGTCCAAGGCGGCTGCTGGCAGCCAGCTGTGCGGTCCAATGAGGAGCCAGCACGCGTCCGGAGTTGCTGTCACGGGCGGCCCTACTGACACCTTTCGGCGGGCCTGTCGGCTGGTGGAAAGATGCTGACAGACTGTGGTCAATGATCCGTGAAATGTGGATCTTGTCCCGGCACTGCACGTGGGTTCTGTCCTGAGCTTCGGCCTTTGCCGACTGGATGATCATCGGCTTCGAGCGGCATGAGGCGGTCGGCATTGGTCGGTCACAGAGGTCGATCGACAAGTGCCAAGAGATGGTCGTCTGCTAGTCGGCCACCAGGAGTCGATCGCCATGTACCGAGAGACGATCATCTTAGATGTCGATCGCTCGGCACCGGGACTAGTCCTGGGACCTTTGGTCGGCAGTTCTGCCTCGGCTGCTCGGCTATGGCTAGGTCGCCCGGTCTCTGAGGCGATCGCCGGTCGAAGAGTATAATTCTCGACACAACAATTGCCCCCAGCTTGCTCCAATGTTGAAGACATGGGGCGAGGTGGTTCTTCCTGGTGATCGTGTAGGATGGAGACAGGCGATCCGTTGAGCTGACTTTGGATTCGGACTTGGGCGATCTGGTCGATTGGCTAGCTATCTTTCGGTCTTGTACCTGTAAAAAACAATATTGGCCGATCCCCCTTAGAAACTTGATGGTTTCGTCGTTTGAGGAATCGTGCACAGTCGCGGAGTTCGATGGACCGACTCCATGACCGTGTCTTATGCGCGAATGGCATTGACTGTCTCGTGAATGATTTTATTGTGAGGGTCCTCTGTTAGGCTGCGCCTCGCCTCGTATTTAAACAAAGGGCATGCGGTCTTGGTCTAGAGGAGTCCTTGCGCAGGGCGTCGTCGGATTAATCAACTCCACTTCCGCGGCTTGTTAGCTCTGCTTCCACCTCGGCCTGCCATGAAGATGGAGAACCTCGACGATGTACGTTGAGACGGGGGTAGTGACGCGTCGCATTATCCGGGTTCGCCATGTTAGATGATGAACCTTTGAGGGCGGGCGACTATGTCCACTGATTAGTTTTGGAGGGCCTTCAGACTACGCCGGCCTCGTATTTAAACGAAGGGCGGGCGATCATGGCCCAAAGGGACCTTGCATGGCCTAAGCAGTCGGTTCCATCGACCACCAGGACCATGGCTGCACTCTTCCACCTCGGATCGTCATGTAGGTGCCGACCTTCAACTGTGTACGTTATGCGGTGGAGGCGATCTCGTGCTGTAGTCCACCATGTTAGATGATGAAGTGTCGGTGGCGAACGAGTCCTCCGGTTTTTGATGATGTTGCTTGATAATGGCGATCGGGCTGGAAGACTGGAGATCGTCGTTCGGGCGCCGATCGCACTACTCATAGGCTCAGAAGAAACCTTTGCCTAGCCAGAAAGTCTGCGGCTTTAGTGCGGAAGATCGCGTAGGTCTAGGGTTGGTCCTTCGTAAGATGCCTAAACATAGGCGAAAGACCACGGAATCCTCCTAGGACCGAGTATAGGGCGATCTCATCACTTACGGGCTCGCCGTTGAGGATGATCTCGTCTATTCGATCGATGTAGTCCGAGTCGGACTCTTCTTCCCCTTGCCTTATCTGCATCATGTGAAGGGGACCTTCCGGTCGAGCGACCTTGGTGGCGAAGTAAGCTGTGAAGCTGTTCTCCAGTTGATTAAAGGAGCCGATGGATCGAGGCGGCAATGATGTGTACCACCTGTGGGCGAGGTCGTCCAGCGTCAGAGGAAACATCCGGCACCTGATCGCGTCTGATGCCCCACACCCGGTCATGTAGATGTTGAACTTGATCAGGTGTGTTTCGGGGTCTGATCTCCCCTCGTACAGAGGTGTTTGCGGAGGAGCGATCTTATGCTAGACGGGGGCGAGCTCGATGTGGACCGCGAGCGGCTCGCTCGGCCCGGCGATCTTTCTCTTGGCGCCTGCCCCAGATTCCAGGAGCCCCTTCATGTCGTCGAGCTGGCGTTGCATCGCGTCCATCGTTGTAGCTTGGTCGCTCGTGGATCGGCTTTGGGAGCGGGAGCCGAGGCGATCGTGTACCGATCTCCTGACTCCGCTGCTGCCGACCTCGGCTCTTTGGCAAGGAGGAGCCAGATGGCTGGTCGGCCTTCTGGGAGTCAGGTACGCCGAACTCCTGGTGACGGACTCGAGCTCCGTCGTCTCGTGGCTGGGGCCGGACTGCCCCGGTCGCCATGACGGGTCGCTGCTTAGGCAATCAAAAACAGAGGTGCCCCGGCAGGCGAGCGCCTCTTGCGAATGGGAGCCTCCTGGCGATCGCTCGGTCAGTAACGCCTTGAACTTCTGTTTGGTCTTGCGGCGGATGGCCGAGGGGGTGATAGCAGGAGGCACGTCAAGAGCACTCCGTCGCTCCTGTAGGATGGCCATGGCCTCCTCGATCTGTTTCGCGGTTTGGAACTGATCGAGCGGGAGACTTGGGCCGTCCCTCAGGGGCGGGATCGAGCATCTCTGACCGCGGTGGCTACACTCCGCCATCGGTTGTGGCTCGGACTGAGACGGAACGAGGCGTCTGGCGGATCGGCCAGTGGCTTTCTTCGATGCGGAGGCGGAAGACATGATTCTGAAAGCTTTTCTCTGAAGAACAGTGAGTGTTTCTTCAGGTATATGCCCCGGAGAACAGTGAGTGTTCTTCGAGACGGTAGGAATAAAAATGAGGGTTAGATCCCCTTCCTCTAGCGCCAATTGTTGTTACCCAAAATATTATCCGGAGATAGTATTGCTGGAATGATCGAGTAACAAACAAATGCGAGAACACTTCCGTGAGAAAATAAATAACACAAGATTTGCCGGGGTTGTTAATCCCGGGCTTGAATGCTCTCGCGAGATGTTATTAATAAGTATACTGTTGAGTACAAATATTAATGTTAGAATCTATTACAAAGAGTGTAAAGACTTCTAGTTATCTAAGCTGTGGAGCGTGTAGATTGCCGGAAGAACCAGATATGAAGCTCTGTGAGTTCTTGCTATTGATGTTCTATTTATGAGAATGTATCTCTCTTTCTGTATAACGTTCACTGTATTCACGATGTTGTGATTCTGTCCCCGCTGCCGTGTTATGAGCCTCCTATTTATAGGAGACAATGTTGCTGGGACCTCTCTGGCGATCATAGGCGACCGCTATTTTTTATATTATAATAAGATGGCCGATCGTACCATCACGTGGGGCTTTTCCCTTAAAGTCTGCCATTCTTCTTGGCGGCCACTGTGTCTTGTCAATGGGAGCTGCACGCATTCGGTCAGCTGCCACGGGCGGTCCCACTTTGTAACTTTCGGCGGCCCTGTCGGTAGGTGAGGTAGGTGATAGGCTGGGGTCAAAGGTCTTATCTGTCAGCGCCTTTTGTGGATCTGCACGTGGGTCACAGTCCAAGATTTGGTCTTCGATGACTTTTGTCGGATGCTGGATTTATATGTGGCACGAGACGATCGTCTCTGGTTGGACATCATAGATGATCACCAGATACCAAAAGACGATCGCCGTGGGTGCTGACCTCTGGGTGCTTGCCCAGAGCACGTCTTCTATGGTTGGCTCTCAGGTCATTATGCTAATCTCCATCGAGGCGTATTAATCGCCGCACAACAATTGCCCCCCAGCTCACTTCGATGTTGAAAAACACGAGGTGAGGTGGCACTATTGGCGATCGCTAGTGTTTTAGACGATCAGGCGATCTAATTTCAAATTTGGACGATCTCCTTTTGCGCTGGGAGCAGCGGGAAATGAAGGCGGGCTCTCGAAACGTTGCAAGGACACGCATCGCGCTACCATTGGGGGAGTCCGACGGTTTGTCAGACTTGTCGCCTGGCGTGCCCTTGAAAAGACGCGCACGCGGGATTCGAGGGGCTGCATTTAATGTGTCCCCCTCCGACGGTTTCACTCCAGCTCTCGAAATTCATCTTATTTGCACAGATACCCCTGCTCCCGCCTATAAAAGGGGCTAGGGCTTCTTCGTTTCTACTCTTCACGCACCCTTGCCTTCTTGCTGAGACTCCGTAGAAATTTCCGAAGCTCCTTGTGCCGATTGTCCTCCTTTTTTAGGTAAGAAAACCCATCTTCTCTCCCCTTTTACTTTTTATAACATGTCTGGAGGATCTAAGACCTTCGAGACCGGAAGCACCTCCGCCGCCGCGGCTTCGCCGGATCAGGAGGAAATTCCCGTGAGACTCCATATGGAAACGTCCGTTGAGGCTATTCGTGCGGGGATTGCACCCGCAGAACTTGAGGAGCTTTTCAACGAGGCCGAAGTGACGAGATCTGCGGCGACGGCGGAGCGAGGGGGTTCGCCGGTGGAAGAAGATGAACTGATGCGGTTGTCTTGGGAAAAGGATAGTGTCTTCGGCCCCGCCTATACGGCTTTCGCTAAGCTTATGGAGGGGATTGTCGGGCCCTGCCCAGAGTTTGATTTCGAAGCATACTACGCCGCTCATCCCTACGAACATGTGAAGCGGACGGTGTTTCGGGCCGCCGACCCGTCTCAATGGACTCTTGGTCAGATCCGGAGTTCGGCGACCCAGAAAGACTTGACCCGCTGGAGGGCCAAATATCATATTCCCTCTGATGTTTCACTGCACGTGCCCTCCGAGAATGAACGTGCCGACCAGCCTCCCGAGGGTATGGTCGCCATTAATGAAATGACCCTGGCGGCCAGACTGCGGTTTCCCTTACCGTTCGCCGTCTCGTATCTGCTGGTCGCCTGGAATCTGGCGCCTCTCCAGTTGACGTCGAACGTCTAGCTGTAGATCATCAGCATATTGACGTTGTTCGGCGGTCACAGGCTGTTTCGCTTGCCTTCTGCGCTGGAGATGAATTATCTTTTTAAGCTGACTGTGCATAAGGGATCGATCGGCGGCTACCATATCCAATGTCGCCTGGGTAGGGTGGTCCTTGGGGTGCCGAACAAGGCTCGGGGGGACCTGGCAAAGTGGTGCTGGGTCGGCGGTGCATGGAGGTCGGCATCGAGCGATTCGCCGGAGGAATAGTTGGATATCCCCACCAATTTTCGGGAGAGGAATCCAAGTAAGGGTTTCAACTCTCCCTTTATTTGGATACTCCTCGGACTGATCTAATTTGTTTCCCTTTTTGCAGGATTCCTTGTTCCAGCGATCGGCGATCTCCCCTTCGATTTCTTGATCGTCTGGGAGCGGATTCGCGCATTGCCGGATTCCTACAAAGACGTTCACTCAGTCAGCCACGAACTTCACCGGTTGGGAGCTCGACTGTTTCGCTACCCTCGCCACTTGAAGGCCCCTGGTATGACTTTTTATTTACTCTTTCCTCCGCGACGATCGTCTCCAAGAGGTCACCTTGTCTAAGTAGGCGTCTAACTTGTTTGAGTTTCTTCTTTGGCAGAGATTCATTTTCCCCGCTTCGCCGAGCCACCGCAGGAGATCGCCATGTCTAACCCTGGTCTCATTGGTCGTCTTCACCTGGGAAAGAAGACGGGTCGCGTTGCTGCGACGTCATCTCGCCCTATCCCTGTGGTGAGGCCCGCTGTGGTGCCGGTCGCCGAGTCGGAAATTCAAGAGGAGGAACAACTTCAGCGCAACCGCAAGAGGCGGAGACCGGAGGGGTCCCTGCCGACAGCTGAGGCGGACTTATCTATCTTGGAGCCTCCGATCGCCGCTCCCCCCGTTTCTTCCGTTCTGATGGCGGAGGGGTCTGGTCCTAGACCCTCGGCATCCGGCTCCAGGTCATCGGCCAGCTTCTTGAAAAAGGTGGCGATCGCTGAAGCTGAAACTTCTCGGGGCAAGCCATATTTTGGCCGCGATCCTGAACTGGTCAACAGGTAAGATCGGGTTGATCTTTCCGAGTTGGAAAATTTAGTTAGGTATCTTCTAACTCCTTTGACTCTTTTGTTGGTGTTACAGGGTCCGTCTTGCTGATCCGGACGTCTCGCCGATGGTGCTGGACTTCCTGGCGAGCAAGTCTCCTCAGAAGTCCCTCGACGTCCCTACTTATTTCCAGAAGGCCATCACCTCTCTGCCCAAGGCTTGGACGACCGATCTTGATGCAATCGCTCATCGGAGATCTGGAGATGCCATGCAGGCGACCCTTGCCCTGGCTCTCCAGACGGCGACGATTGTCATCCAAGATGTAAGGGATTACGAGGGGCGACCCTCTAATGCTCGTCTCCATAGCGACCTCGAGGCCGCCCGGAACCAAAACGTTGAATTTTCTAACCGGATCCAGGCTATGGAGAAGGAGTATATAGAGACGGCTAAGCGAGCTAAACAGGACAACGATCGGATGAAGCAGGAGCTGAGCCGCTCCAAGGAAGTGGCCGATCGGCTCCGCGACCAGGAGAAGGAGGCTCGCCGGATGCACGTGGCCTCGCAGGAGGAGGCGTCCGGGCTGAAGGCGACAGTGGATCGACTCCACTGCGAGCTGGAGGCGCCGAAGGGAGAGCTGGAAAAGGCTAAGGGGGAAACGGCCGCTAAGGTGGTCGAATTGGCAGAAGCTGAGAAGACGACCACTGAGCTAAGAGGGCGGATAAAGGTGATCGAGACCGATCCCTACCTCAATGTGGCACTTGTCGGCGAGTTCGCCTATTATGTGGCCTATGCCGACGCTGCCCGAGCCGCCAAAAAGGTAGGGATCGAGATCGGTCCTTTGATGGAGAGTTGTAAAGCCTATGCACTCGAGCACCCTTTGCATCCGGAGTTTTCCCTGCCGATCCTTGACCTCGTCGACTTGGGGATCAACTTGAGTTGGTATCCTTTTCCGGATAAACTCATTCATCCTGAGGCCGAAGGGGGAGTGCATGCCGATCCGCCTCCTGGGGGCGAAGACCAGCCGGAGGGGCCCTGAGTGACTTCTTTGTTTTCTTTCGCTTATAATTTTTGCTTTCTCTTTGTATTGCCTTCGGGCTTTGTATTGTACGATCTCCTTGTCATGAATAAAATACTCCCTTATTGTAATTCTGTCTTTATATGTACGATCGCCTTTGAATGATTGCATGCGAATTTTTTCAAGTATGTGTATGATTGCTTCCAATGTCTTGTTCATCCGACTGATTGTCTGAATGTTTGAAAGTATTGACATGTTTGGAAATTCTTACTTATAAATGTTGTTGAACAATTCCGATCGTCCAGCGTGTGTTTGAACGAAGCCGATCGAGTATGGTTCCTTCTGTCCGATCGCATTTAGGATTAGCTCCCCTTCTTCTAGCGCCAATTGTTGTTGCCCGAAATATTATCTGAAGATAGATATTGCTGGAAAGGACAGACAATAGCAAATTGCAAGAGCACTTCCGTGAGGGTGTGATTAACACAAGATTTGCCGGGTTTGTTAGGCCTGGGCTTGAATGCTCTCGCGAGATGTTATTAATACAAATATTCGTGGATACAAGTATTAATGTAGGAATCTAAATATAATGAGTGTAAAAGATCCTATTTATCTAACTCTTGAGCGAAGCCTTGGTGTTCTTGCTCTCTGCCGATCGTCTTCCGTGTAGGAGATGCTGAGAGAGAAAAAGGAACCGAGAGATAGCTGTTGCCAAGAGTTGAGAAATCCAAGTTGTGAGTTGAGCTTCTGTATTGTGCGTGAATAGCGAGAATGACAGACAGAGTTGGGGAGTTTTCCAAGTGCAGGCAGCCTTCTATTTATAGGGGCTGAGATGCCCTGTTTGCTGGTGGGCGATCGCCTTTCATCCAATATAATAATGGGGCGATCGTCTATAAGTCACATGGGCTGTCTGCCTAAAGTCCAAGGCAGTTGCTAGCAGCCAGCTGTGCGGTCCAATGAGGAGCCAGCACATGTCCGGAGTTGCTGTCACGGGCGGCCCTACTGACACCTTTTGGCGGGCCTGTCGGCTGATGGAAAGATGCTGACGGGCTGTGGTCAATGATCCGTGAAATACGGATCTTGTCCCGGCACTGCACGTGGGTTCTGTCCTGAGCTTCGGCCTGTGCCGACTGGATGATCATCGGCTTTGAGCGGCATGAGGCGGTCGGCATTGGTCGGTCACCAGAGGTCGATCGACAAGTGCCGAGAGATGGTCGTCTGCTACTCGGCCACGAGTAGTCGATCGCCGTGTAACGAGATACGATCGTCTTAGATGTCGATTGCTCGGCACCGGGACTAGTCCTGGGACCTTCGGTCGGCAGTTCTACCTCGGCTGCTCGGCTATGGCTAGGTCGCCCGGTCTCTGAGTCGATCGCCGGTCGAAGAGTATAATTCTCGACACAACAACGTGCAACAAACCTCTACTTCTAGAAGGGATGCATTTATTAGATAAAAGGTCGACACGGGCTCTGCATGTTGCTGCGATGATTCATGATAACTCGACGGATCGCACGGCCTTTATGTCGGCGATGCATCATTCAAATTTCTGCCCTATCAACTTTCGATGGTCGGATAGTGGCCTACTATGGTGGTGACGGTGATAGAGAATTAGGGTTCGATTCCAGAGAGAGAGCCTGAGAAACGGCTACCACATCCAAGGAAGGCAGCAGGCACGCAAATTACCCAATCCTGACACGGGGAGGTAGTGACAATAAATAACAATACCGGTCTCATCGAGTCTGGTAATTGGAATGAGTACAATCTAAATCCCATAACAAGGATCCATTGGAGGGCAAGTCTGGTGCCAGCAGCCTTGGTAATTCCAGCTCCAATAGCGTATATTTAAGTTGTTGCAGTTAAAAAGCTCGTAGTTAGACTTTGGGTTGGGTCGTTCGGTATGCCTTTGGGTGTGCATAGATCAGCTTGTCCCTTCGGCCGGTGATGCGCTCCTAGTCTTAATTGACTGGTTCGTTCCTCCGGCGCTGTTACTTTGAAGAAATTAGAGTGCTCAAAGCAAGCATACACTCTGTATACATTAGCATGTAATGACATTATAGGATTATGGTCCTATTTTGTTGGCCTTCATGATCGGAGTAATGATTAACATGGACAGTCGGGGGCATTCGTATTTCATATTCAGAAGTGAAATTCATGGATTTATGAAAGACGAACAACTGCGAAAGCATTTTCCAAGGATGTTTTCATTAATGAAGAACGAAAGTTGGGGACTCGATGACGATCAGATACCGTCCTAGTCTCAACCATAAACGATGCCAACCATGGATCGGAAGATGTTGCTTTTAAGACTCCGTCGGCACCTTATGAGAAATCAGAGCTTTGGGTTCCAAGTGGAGTATGGTCTCGAGGCTGAAACTTAAAGGAATTTACGGAAGGGCACCACCAAGAGTGGAGCCTCCGACTTACATTGACTCAACACGGGGAAACTTACTAGGTCCAGACATAGTAAGGAGAGACAGACTGAGAGCTCTTTCTAGATTCCATGGGTGGTGGTGCATGAACGTTCTTAGTTGGTGGAGCGTTTTGTCTGGTTAATTCCATTAACGAACGAGACCTCAGCCTAATAACTAGCTATGTGGTGGTATCCCTCTGTGGACAACTTCTTAGAGGGACTATGGCCTTTTAGGCTGCGGAAGTTTGAGGCAATAACAGGTTTGTGATGCCTTTAGATGTTCTGTACCGCACGCGTGCTACACTGATGTATTCAACAAGTTTATAGCCTTGGCCGATAGGCCCAGGTAATCTTTGAAATTTCATCATGATGGGGTTAGATCATTGCAATTGTTGGTCTTCAACGAGGAATTCCTAGTAAGCGCGAGTCATCAGCTCGTGTTGACTACATCTCTGCCCTTTGTACACACCGCCCATCACTTCTACCGATTGAATGGTCCGGTGAAGTGTTAGGATCGAAGTGGTGGTTTGCTACCTGCGACGTCATAAAAAGTCCACTAAACCTTATCATTTAGAGGAAGGAGAAGTCGTAACAAGGTTTCCATAGGTGAACCTGCAAAAGGATCATTGTAGATATCTATAAAGCAGGCCGCGAACATGTCAACTATATGGAGTTGTGGCGATCACGTCGCATTCCACTCCCGCATGCAGCACCTAGGTGTGCATTGTGCGGGCTAACAAACCCCGGCGCGGTATGCGCCAAGGAAAACTCATAGAAGCGTCTGCCTCCCTTGCCCCGTTTGCGGTGAGCGTGGGGGAAGGATGTCTCTCGAATATGCCAAAATGACTCTCAGAAATTGATATCTCGGCTCTCGTATCGATGAAGAACGTAGCAAACAACGATACATGGTGTGAATTATAGAATCCCGTGAACTATCGAGTCTTTGAACGCAAATTATGCCTGAAGTCTTCTGGCTAAGGGCACGTCTGCCTGGGCATCACATATCGCTTCCCCCTCACTCCCATCCCTACGGGGCGTGTTTTTGGTGGGGCAGATAATGGCCTCCCATGCACAACAATGTGTGGCTGGTCTAAAGGCGAACCCGCGGCAACTCACGTCACGACCAGTAGTGGTTGAATCTTCAACTCTCGTCTATCGTGTCGGATGGTGTTGCATGTTGGGCCCTATTATAGACCCATAGGCACGAGCTACTTGTGCTTTCGACTG
Source organism: Orobanche coerulescens (assembly GCA_033398695.1). NCBI lineage: Eukaryota > Viridiplantae > Streptophyta > Magnoliopsida > Lamiales > Orobanchaceae > Orobanche > Orobanche coerulescens. Next base: position 76,755,095 of record CM065818.1, on the reverse strand, counting down.
CGGCCCCAGGTCAGGCGAGATTATCCGCTGAGTTTAAGCATATCAATAAGTGGAGGAAAAGAAACTTGCAAGGATTCCCCTAGTAACGGCGAGCGAATTAGGAATAGCTCAACTTGAAAATCGGGCGGCTTTGCCATCCGAATTGTAGTTTGGAGAAGTGTCCTCAGCGGCGGACTGGGCACTGTAGATCACAAGTTCTCAGGAATAATTCTAGAGGGTGGTGAATAGACTTATAAACTCTTTCCCTGAAAGTCAGGTGAGTTTCTCAGCTGTGATTAAGTGCAGATGACTTATGTCGACTGCAGATAGATAATGCGGAAGACACACCTAATAATAATGCAGATAACAAGTATCAACTGCAGATAATTTTCTAATGGAATAGTAAATATGTATGCAGCAGTTATGTATGATGTTTAAAGCAGTAAATCACACAAGCACTTATAGTGGTTTCATAGGTGGGGTAATCCTCTAGTAATCAACTTCTCTCCAAACCAGTTGGAGATAAATTCACTGTAACTGTCAACCAGTGATAAAGGTTACAATGAATTTTTCTTTGTTACAACTGCTTCCAGCCAGTGGAAACCTGTGGCCATTGCAACTCCCTTGACTGCCTTGCACCTCTTGATTGAAAACCTGTGGATACCTCCACAACTCGTATGCTATCTATCACCTTCCAATATGAACCCGTGGATGCGTTTGCAATCTTTTTACTTTCAAGAACCTCATTCAAGAAAGAAACCCCATACTCAAACTTTAAAGACAAGAGTGTTTGTCTTCTCTAACTTAAGAGATTCTTCGAATATGACTGCTTAAGCTTTGCTCTTCATGATGTTATTTATTCACTATGATTGCTTTGATCGCTTGAATTTATTGTTCGCATCATACTTTTCTCAATTCATATCCTCTGATATTTATAGTACGATTTTTGGTGCTTCCTTCATAGCTGTTGCATCACTGTAATAAATTTGTCCGTTGGAGAGTGGACTTCTTTGTTTATCTTATCACGCCATTGCATGGCTTGATTACCTTTTCATTTCCTACCGTTTGAAAGACTTATTTTGTTAGCGCCGTTATTCTTGATAAGTCTTCACGGATATCAAGGAATATTTTATTCCTAAATTTTCTGGAATATTTTCAATTTGTATCCTTACGTCTACATGTGGATTTCCGTTATTGTTGCCTTCAATGCTTGCTGACGTGGACTGAGTTACTTGGCTGATAACTTGTTTGAGAACTTATCAGATATATCTTGGTCAAACCTGTCTGATGTGTGGTCAACCTTCTCTGATGCAAAAATTCTCTGATATAACTTGGTAGAAGTTCTCTGAGATGAAGTTCCCTTATCTGGTCTTGACTGAAGTTCTCTAACCTGATGGATGTTCTCTGATCTGATGGTCAAACTTCAGTTGATATTTTGTGTTGACCAGATCTCGTCTGATAACTCGACTGCAGATGGGTTTTGGTCAAACCTCTCTGATATTTTCTGCATTGACCAAAACTTGTCTGATGTAACGCCTTCTTCAGAACTTAACTGCAGCTTGGTTTTGGTCAAATCTCTCTCATGTTTTGCGTTGACCAAAACTTCTCTGATAATGAACTTGCCTATAAACTTCTTTGATAAATGGGAGTTCTATACTCGGTCGATTTTCTATTGATCATCATTTGATTGAAACTTAGCCTAATTTTTAAGGCCTATAGAAGATACTCATTTGGTTCTTCTTTATGGTGCCAAGTACATATATTTGAATGATTAACAATACAGGGATGACATCATCAAAATCAAACAAGTATTCCTAACCAATTCCACCTATTTTGAGGTGGCAAAACTAAAGCATTTCAAATGTAAACAAGTCTGCACAAAATAAAATGCAAGACACAAGTAAAACTCCGTCTTTATGAGACAACTAGTGGTTGTCATTCAAGTGACTGTTATGAAATTTTTATTAATTTTACATTACAGTGCAGTTTGAATGAAACAAAATACAAGTAAAAAATTACAAGTATTACAAAATTACAAGTAAATTACAAAGTAAAAATTACAAGTAAATTATAAACAAAGATTTATCTTCCTCTCCCTCTGACTCTGGCTGGAGGGAGTGACTTTAAGGGTTTGGCTCCAATTGGTCTCTTGGTTACTGGGGCTAACCCATATTTCCTTTTAATTACCAATGAAGCAAACTCTTGCTGCTCTGGAGTTGTAAAATTATTTTCAATGCAAAGCTCTCTTATTTCTTCCTGAAGGGCCATCTCATAAAGTTCATTATTCATCATTGTGGGTGCTTATTCAGGTCTAAAATCAGGATACCTTGGATAGGCATTGAAATTCTCCGCATCATGTTTCTTCAAAACTGCCCAGAGTTTTGGGAAATTCATATCCATGAAGTTGATAAATGTTTGCTGTGGGGAGCAGCCTTTGTCCTCGAGCATTCCCAGAGATAGTACTTCTCTATAAACTGCTTCCTGGCACTTCCCCACATTGGTGCTACCTCCACAGGCAAGTTCTCTTCAACATATTCAAGTTCCTTGCCTTCTCATTGGTACCTCACCTCTGGTTCATATCCAGTTCTCTTTCTTTTGGCTGCAGGTGGGTCTGATGGTGCAGCATGTTCTTTTCTTTTGAGGTGAGAGGTTCCTGCCTATAGGATCGAGAAGGCCTGATGTCTCTTCATCAACTCTTCTCTGCCTTACCCCTGCCTGATGTCTTTCCCTTTGCCTTCATCCAAGTTTTACTACCTTCCCCCTTTTTGCCAGCATCAATAATATGTGCTAGCTACTCCTCCACCCTGGTCATGAAATCAGTCATTCCAAGAGGCATTCTGTTGTTTCAGTGTGTTGGCGAAGGTTCCTTCTTGTTTATCAGAATCTCCATGTTTTCATTTAGGGACACTAGCTCAGGATTAATATCGGTTGCTAGAAGCTCAGCAACAGTTTCTTTGACTATGCCTCTGATCATATCAGTGATATTTGGGGGTAGCTGATACACATGTGGCTCTGCACAAACAAAATTTTCTCCTGAATCTTCTTGTGCAGTTGGCCTTTGAGCAATTGATTTCTTGGAAGAGACCTGTCTTTTAGCTGGCGCCTCATTAGATGGGGTCTTCTCAGGAGTTCCTGATTTGCCATCTGATAAGTCCTCATTTGCAGGGGACTTTCCCTTCTTCTCTGCAGAGGACATCCTCTCTGTAGGTGACTTCTTATTTTCGAAAGGGGTTTTAATCAGGTTGTTCCCCCTAGTTGTCTGCTTCATCAGCTTCCAGAGCATGATCAGGTGATTGTCGATCCCGATCCTCATCATCGCATTTCTCTTCTTCTTTCTTCTTGCCATCTTTTTTCTCCTTATCTTCTTCTTCCTGTTCTTTTTCATAATTCTCTTCCTTTTTAACTCTTTCTTCATGTTCTTTTTCGACTCCTTTTTCTACTTTTTCAGTATCACCCTTTTCAACTTCAACAATTCTAATTTCTTTTTCTTTTTATCCTTCTCTTGTCTCTTCCTTTTCAACTTGGTCTTCTTTTCCAAGGGTTTTACCTAGAGATACACCCTCCATGATATGAAGGAAGAACTGGTCATATTTTGTTTAAAATAGGACATGAACCAGTTCTCCTGAAGCAACAATAGTATATCTGTCTCTTGACAGAAAAGCATGAGATGTTGCTCAGTAGCCTGGGGGTGTTCCCAGGTACTCCTCTCCTCTCAACAAACTCTTTTAATTGAGTGAAGGTAAAGGATTTTAAGTCCTTCCACTCTTCAAATATATTGACAAAAGAAAACTTAAGAGCTTGTTGTTTTACCACCTTCAATTGATATGAGTTCAGGTTTAGAGGATTGTTCTCCCTAAGGTTTAGGGAGTATCCACCTTCTGGTATCACTATTGTTTCTTCTTCCTCTTCTTCTTCTGTCATGCTAGGGAGAGTGAGAACGGGAATTATTTCAGCTATTAGTTCTATTTGATCTGGCTGATATTCAGCAGGAGCAAGTGCAGGTGCATCTGAGCTGAAGTTTCTTCAATTGGTGCAGGTGCAGGTGATCTATGCACTGCTTCTTCTTCAACTTCAAGTGGATAGTCCTCCAATCCTCTATGCCTTTTGGGGGAATTATCTATAGATGATGTGATGTGGACAGCCTCCTCTGCTGCAGGTAGCATCCTTTTCAATAGCTTGGAAATAGGTAGGTTGTCATCTTCGACTCATCTGCAGGTAACTTTTGCATTTTAACTGCAGAGGGGGCTGATATCATCTCCTCTGCAGGTAAATTTGGGAGGTTTGGCCAGCTGCATCAGAGCAGACTTCATCTGAGTCCGAAGGCGCTCTATAGGGAGAAGTTCCACTTGTTATCTACCTCAAGATTTTGGGTGCGTTCCTTTCTGCTCCCAACTTCTTCAAAGTTTCTTGGTCCAGATAACCAAGTCTTTCACTGTCATAAATTATGTCTGCAGCTCCCTTCGCCTTTCTGAGAAACTCCAAGATCCAACTGATATGGGTTTCATAGGCAAGTTTCTGTTTGAACTTCTTCTCCTCTGCATTCCAGCTCACCTTGTTCACTTCTCGGACTAACTGCCTGTAGATTTAGTCAGGCCAGTTAATCCTTTGATGCTGGATAAGCGCTCCAATCACAATAAACTTGGAAGATGATAACTGATCATAACTGTCGGCCATGCCCATGACAATCTTGTTTGTGATGTCAAAGACGTATCTGTAATCCTTTTTGATGTCGTCTCTCCTTGCCGTGAACTTTACCTTGTTTGGTTGCTCGGGTAATTTAATCTCATACCAAGTTTCAGCAGAGCTTTGTTTTAGGGCTTCTACTGCAATGCCCCTGTTCTCTATTTTGAATGCGTTAGCAATGGTCTGGGGTGTGATGTTGATTTCTTCTCCAAAGATCGAGCTCGTGATACAGCATTCTGTGACTTGAGCTTCCTTGAAGAACCAAATGACGGCTTCTTTGTACAGCTGCTTTGGGTTGATGTCAAGGAAATGGTAGATACCATTTTTCTTCATCATTCGGATGACATGTCTCATTTATACAGTGTCTGCCATGTTCACCTCCAGCAATCCTTTGAAATCGACTATGATACTGAAAATGATCTGCTCCTTCACCATCTTGAGGTTAACTCCTTCGAAATATTGGGTAGAGTCCATTTCTATAAAAAAAAAATAGGCTTTTCAATTGAGTGCAATGAATATTCAGGGATTTTTTGCTTTTGAAAACTAAGTTTCTTAGCGCTTGAAGACGGTAAAGGTTTGTGAAATGATTTTCGCCTCCTTAAATACCCAATTGAAAGGACTCTTTGAATTTTAATAATTAAATAATCAAGCAGCGGTATGATTTTTGATAAATAAGGAATGACGGTTAGATTGATTGGACGTCATGGAGGTATACGTGGAAGTAGTGTGGTCGTGTATTATTAGCCATGTGTAATGAAGTTAAGTATTTAAAGAAACAGAAAACTTAGCCGGTTGACTCTTTGACTTCTTCTCTGCTCTGCATTAGGTAAGTTGTGTCGCCTGTGGTTGATGTCAGCTAACTTTTCCTTATCTGGTCTGATCAGGTTGCTTTCTCGCCTGGTCTTCGCATCATGTAGCTTTTCATCGTTTGGTCTGATCAGGTGACTTTTCCTTCGTATGGTCTCCACATCAGGTAGCTTTTTCTTTGCTGGTTCAGATCAGATAACTTTATTCATCTTCAGATCAGATGACTTTTCTCGCCTATACTAGATTTCCAATCTAGTATTCCAAGTTCCCTGCTTAGCTCCAGAAACCTTTCTTGCACATACTCCCACTGCATATAAAATATCTGGTCTGCTTGCAGTGAGGTATAAAAGCGATCCAATCAGTCCTCTGTAGTAGGTTAGATCCACTGAAATGCCTCTTTCATCTACATCAATGTGTAGGGCTGTGCTCATGGGAACTCTTAGTGTTTTGGCCAAGTCCATGCCAAATCTTTTGATTAAATCTCTTGTATACTTGGCTTGGTTGATGAAGATACCATTGTCAACTTGTTTGACTTGCAAACCAAGAAAGAAATTTAGCTTTCCCATCATATTCATCTCAAATTATCCCTGCATGAGACTTGAGAATTTTTCACATAGGTCAGGATTGGTTGAGCCAAATATGATATCATCCACATATATTTGAACAAGTAATATGTGGTCTTCATGTTCCACTCTGAAGAGGGTCTTGTCCACCTTTCCTTTGTTGAATCCATTCTTCTCCAGAAACACAAATAGTGTCTCATACCATGCTCTTGGTGCTTGCTTGAGTCCATATAGAGCTTTCAAAAGTTTGTATACTTTGTCTCCTTTGACAAATCCGGAGGGTTTCTCCACATAGACTTCTTCTTCTAGTACTCCATTGAGAAAAGCACTTTTTACGTCCATTTGGTACCCTTCAAAATCCTTTAATGCTACATATGCAAGGAATAGTCTGATAGCTTCTAATATTGCTTGAGGTGCATATATTTCATCAAAATCTATTCCTTCACATTGAGCATATCCTTTTGCAACAAGTCTGGATTATTCCTAACAACAGCTCCATCTTCATCACATTTGTTTTTGTACACCCATTCGGTGCCTATGACTTTCTTGTGATCTGGTCTGTCTGTTAGTTCCCAGACATCGTTTCTCTCTATTTGGTTGAGATCTTCTTTCATTGCAATTATCAATGAGTAATCCTCCAGTGCTTGATCTGTTGTCTTGGGTTCCATTTGAGATATGAAACATGAGAACATTTCCATTCCTACTGGTTCTGTAGACTATCTGGTTCTTACTCCATCAGTTAGGTTTCTAATGATTTGTTGAATGGGATGATCTCTGAGCCATTTGGGGATATCTTCTTCAGGGTTTGTTCCCCTTGTTGAGTTGCTTTGATGGACTTCTTCTCTCTGCATCAGCTTGGTTCTGGCCTTCTTGAACCGCGACTGGATCAGCTACGGTCTTGTCATCTGCAGATGGGGATCATATCTGCTCTACATGTACGTCTTTGTCAGCTGTAGTTGGATCTTCATCAGCTGCAATTAGATCAGCTAGATTTTGGGACCCTATCTGATCTGCAGTTGAGTCTTCAAGCTGATTTGTAGTTGAGTCCTCATGTGAGTCCATTCCTGTGTCATGAATGATAACTTCTTCTAGGGTGGCAGATTTGAGCTTTTTCGTAATTGATTCCACCTGTTTCCTGTACTCAACAGTCTACTCATCAAACACAAGATGAGGTGTTTCTTCCACAACTAATGTTCTTTTGTTAAGAACTCTGTATGCCTTGCTTATTTATGAGTATCCCATGAAGAGACCATCATCAGTTTTAGCATCAAAGGCATTCAGTTGGGTTTTATCATTGTTGTGGGTGAAACACTTACAACCAAATATATGAAAGTATGCAAGAGTTGGTGTTCTGCCATTCCAAACCTCATAGGCAGTTTTTCCATGTCTCACTACTATCATACTCATGTTCCGAGTATGGCATGCTGTGTTGATAGCTTCAGCCCAGAACCTCTTTGGCAGGTCAGCTTCAGCAATCAATGACCTAGCAGCTTCCTTCAAGGTTCTGTTTCTTCTTTTAGCAACACCATTTTGTTGTGGTGTTCTTGCGGCAGAAACTTCATGCTGGATTCCATTCTGATCACTGTATTCAGTGATTTTCTTGTTGAGAAATTCTCCACCTCTATCTGATCTGATCTTAATGATGGAGAGAGATTTCTAATTCTGAATCTTCCTCAGCAGCTCAGGTAGCTTTGTTAGTGTTTCACTCTTTTTATAGAGAAAAACAAACTATCTGAATCTTGAGTAGTAATCCACTACTGCTAAAGCATGCTTCCTTCCACTCAATGTCCTTGGATTGATGGGGCAAAGAGATCTATATGAAGTAGATCCAAAATCCTGGTGGTGAGAGTGGTAGGCTGAACTGGTTCGAAAGATGCTCTGGTCTATTTTTCTTTCTGGCATGCATCACAGAGAGCTTCTTTCTTGAATACTTATTCAGGAAGTCCCCTAACCAGCTTTTGAGAGTTTATCTTGTTGATGGCTTTGAAGTTCAGGTGATATAATCTCTTATGCCATAGCCATCCATTCTCAGCAATTGTCTTTGATAGAAAACATGTGTTAGGAGTGCCTATATTCCAATCTATCATGTAGACATCTCTTCTTCTGAATCCTTGTAGCTTCACTTCTCCAGATAGGATATCAATCATCACCATACATTTCCAAATAGTAAAGACAACTAGGTTCTTTTCATCACAGAATTAGCTTATGCTTAATAGGTTGTATTTGAGTCCTTTGACATAATGTACTTTGGATATGGTTACGTTTCCTCTGTGCAACTCTCCAAATCCTTTTGTCTGACCTCTAGAACTATCTCCAAAGGTTACATCTGGACCTCTTTCTTGGGTGTAGTTTTAGAGCATCTTCTTATTCCTTGTCATGTGCCTTGAGCATCCAGAATCTACAAACCGTTCTTCACCTCCTATTATTGAACTTGAGGAGATATGGTAGTAGCCCTTCCACCTTTTCTGCAATCAGACAAGCAGAGATTTAGGTACCCAAATTTGTGTGGGTCCTTTGGGGTAAGTAGGCTTCCTGGAGAATTGGTTTCTCCTTGGATTATAAAAGTTATGTTGTCTACCCCTATAAGGTGTGTGTTGTCTGGGTCTATATACTTGGTTAGGATTGTGTACTGAATATGCCTCATAAAATTTGTGGTGTGGACCATTTCTAAATCTTGGCTGAGACCATTTGGTAAATCGTTGGGGTCTCCACACTTGTTCATTTTGAAAATTTGGATAACCTTGAGGTTTCTATTTACCTCTCCCATTTTGAAATCTGTTTTTGGGGAGTCTTTGGTAATAGTTGGCATAATGTTTTGGTTGCTGCTTTTGCCTTGGCTATTGCCTAGTCTCCTGTCTATGTGGCTGCCTTGTGAACCTTGGCTGCTGGCTAAACTATTGACTGGGCTGCTGCTTATTTTGAAATACGGGTTTTATAGGCTCAGCAGTCTGGACATAAGTTTCTCCCTTGACAAAAGTGGTTTTAGAACTAGAGGGAGTGTTGGAGCCATATCCAAGGCCTGGTCTTAAATAAAGTGACCTCTTGTTCATACACAATTCATTCAGGGTTATGGATACCTTTAAGGATGTTATTTCCTTAGCTTGTGTACTTAGCTGTATCAGTTTGGCAAACTCAAATTTAACATGAGCAAGTGCAGCTGATTTCTCACTGTTTAAAACAGCTAGCCTTTTAATCTCAGCTGTGGTATTATCAGCTGAGTTTTTCAATTTGTTTTCAGCCTGTTTTTCAGATTCAGATTTGATTTTTGTTATCTCTAGGCTGAGTTTTTCGAAATTATTTTTCAGGTGCCTATTCTCATCTTGCAGCTGTGTTTTCTCGGCTTTCACGGTCAAGTGTGCAGATTTTAATTTTTCAAAGTCTTCGAGAAGCTGATTGACAGATTCATGTAAGTCAATATCTTGAGATATGTCTGAGCTGTCATTATTTGAAATTGAGGGTTTAGATGTTACCTCTTCATCAGCTAGGTTGGCCATCAGATAGTTATAGTCTTCATCATCATCAGAGAAGAATCCACTGCTAGATTCTACTCTTTCTTGGTCTTCTCCAATGAAAGCTTTTCTTTGTCCTCTTTTCTGCCCCACTTTTTTCTTGCCTTCATCCTTCTTAAGATCTGGACAGTCAAACTGGATGTGTCCGATTTGTGGAAGTTGTAGCACTCCGCCTTCCAGTTGCCATCTTTTTGGTTCCTCCTTGGATTGTCCTTGTAGTTCTTCTTATACTTGGAATAATTCTTCCTAAAATTGTTGAACCTTTACATGATGAAAGCCATCTCTTCTTCGAAATTCAAGGGGCTGGGGGGACTAACTTAAGATAGACTCTTCGCAGATGATTCTGCTGCAAATGTTATCCCTTTTTTAGCTGATTCATTAGATGATGAACAGGGAAGTTCAAATTCGTAGGCCTTTAGATCATAAAACAGCTCATGGATCTTTATCTTGTTGAGATCCTTTGATTCTCTCATTGCCACAGCCTTCATGCTCCATTCAGGGTTGAGAGATCTTAAAACTATTAGAGCCATTTTCCTATTACCATATGTCTTTCCCAGGGAGGTTATTTCATTGATGATCTCAGGGAATCTTGTGCCCACTTAGTCAATTGTTTCTTCGGTCTTCATCTTGAAGTTATAAATCTTTTGAGTGGCAATTGACAACTTACTTCCCTTAATTATCTCGGTTCCCTCACACATTACAGCTAATGTGTCCCAAATTTCTTTGGCATTTTGGCAATTTTTAATCTTGACCATGGTTGCTTTGTCAAGAGTCTGGTACAGCACATCTCTGGCCCGATTGTCAAGATTGGCCAGCTTTCTTTCTTCAGGAGTCATCTCTGTCCTCTTCTTTGGAATCTTCTCTGGCTTCCCAGCAGCAATTTCTTCTGGTGTATTATCCTTCTCAACTATGAAGGGTCTTTCCTCAATGATACACCACATGTCATCATGAATGGATGACAGATGAGCCTGCATTCTTATTTTCCATAAGTCATATTCAACAATAGAGAATACAGGCAATCTAGTGTGTATGTGTTGCATGTGTTCCATTATATATATATATATATATATATATGTGGATCTGGTTCTGTAAAATTGAACCAACCTCTCTGATACCACTTGTAGGTCACAAGTTCTCAGGAATAAGTCTAGAGGGGGGTGAATAGACTTATTAAACTCTTTCCCTAAAAATCAGGTAAGTTTCTCAGCTGTGATTAAGTGCAGATGATTGATGTCGACTACAGACAGATAATGCGGAAGACACAGCTAATAATAATGCAGATAACAAGTATGTACTGCAGATAACTTTCTAATGGAACAGTAAATATGTATGCAGCAGTTATGTATGATGTTTAAAGTAGTAAATCACACAAGCACTTATAGTGGTTTCAGATGTGGGGTAATCCTCTACTAATCCACTTCTCTCCAAACCAGTTGGAGATAAATTCATTATAACTGTCAACCAGTAATAAAGGTTACAATGAATTTTTCCTTGTTACAACAGCTTCCAACCAATAGAAACTCGTGGCCGTTGCAACTCCCTTGACTGCCTTGCACCTCTTGATCGAAAACCCATGGATGTATCAACAACTCGCAAGCTGTCTATCAACTTCCAATCAAGAACCCGTGGATGCGTTTACAGTATCCTTACTTTCGAGAACCTCGTTCAAGAAAGCAACCCCGTACTCAATTAAAGACAAGAGTGTTTTTCTTCTCCAACTTAAGAGCTTCTTCGAATATAACTGTTTAATCTTTGCTCTTCACGATGCTATTTGTTCACTATGATTACTTTGATTGCTTTGATCACTTGAATATATTGTTCGCATCGTACTTTGCTCAATTCATATCCTCAAATATTTATAGTACGATTCTTTGAGCTTCATTCATAGCCGTTGCATCACTGTAACAAATCTGTCCATTGGAGAGAGGACTTCTTTGTTTATCTTATCACTCCGCTGTACAGCTTGATTCCCTTTTCATTTCTGACCGTTTGAAAGACTTCTTTTGTTATCGCCGTTATTCTTGATTATAATAATCATAAGTCTTCAGAATGCGGATCTCAAGGAATGTTTTATTCCTAACTTTTCGAGAATCTTTTCGGCTTGTCTCCTTACGTCTGTATGTGGATTTCGGTGTTTGTTGACTTCAACGCTTGCTGACGTAGATTGAGTTACTTGGTTGATAAATTGTTTGAGAACTTATCTGATATCTCTTGGTCAAACCTATCTGATGTGTGGTCAACCTTCTCTTATGTAAAACTTCTCTGATATAACTTGGTAGAAGTTCTCTGATTTGGTCTTGACTGAAGTTCTCTGACCTGATGGATGTTCTCTGATCTGATGGTCAAACTTCAATTGATATTTTGTGTTGACCAAATCTCATCTGATAACTCGACTGCAGATAGGTTTGGTCAAACCTCTCTGATATTTTCTACGTTGACTAAAACTTGTCTGATGTAACGCCTTCTTCAGAACTCAATTGCAGCTTGGTTTTGGTCAAACCTCTTTGATGTTTTTTGTTGACCAAAACTTCTCTGATAATGAACTTGCCTGTAAACTTCTGTGATAAATGGAAGTTCTATACTTGGTCGATTTTCTACTGATCGTCATTTGATCGAAACTTAGCCTAATTTTTAAGGCCGATAGAAGATACTCATTTGGTTCTTCTTTACGGTGCCAAGTACATACATTTGAATGATTAACAATACAGGGATGACATCATCAAAATCTAACAAGTATTCCTAACAGGCGCAGGTCCATTGGAAGGTGATGCCACAGAGGGTGAGAGCCCCATTGTGCCTAGACCCTGTCGTATCACGAGGCACTGTCAGCGAGTTAGGTTGTTTGGTAATGCAGCCCCAATCGGGCGGTATATTTCTTCCAAGGCAAAATATGTTGGGATTCGGTGCCTAAAACGAAGGCCCAGCGGAAGCGATAAAATGAAAATTAATTCGATCCGAATCCCTACGAGGATCGATCGAGCTACGCATATACGAATATAAAATAAACAAAGGAAGATTCGAAATCATACCCTTGTTGTCCGTTGATTATATGGAGTTCCTTCTCTTGATCTATTACCCAAACGATCCAAAGTGCTCCAAGCCCGTGGATGATCTAACGCCGAAAAACCGCGTCTCTAGTTGTCACGCGTCGGAGAAACAAACGGAATGACAACACTCAATTAACCTTTAAGGTTACGGCTAGAATTAAGTGATGAAGTTTTTATTATTACAATACTCTAAGTGTATAATTTATATCTCTCAATAAATATCTTGATTTTCTCCAAGAACAATCAAGAAGTAAAATGAAGAAAGATGAAGACTATGAAAAGCAAATCTTTTCTCTCACTCTCTTGCTGAAATCACGTATAGAATATGGGTGATAAGCTGGGAGTAGTCTGCTTTTATTCCTTTTACAAATCCCACAAAATCACCTTTATCCTTATTTTAAGAGATATCTTATCTCTAAGGTCATAAGTCCTCCACCAACCAAATCAAGACTAAGACCAAGGCAAGGCATCAAAGTGGGGCGGCCTCTAGAAGTAATCGGACGAGTTCAGTTCGTTTTGGACTCCCGTGAGTCCAAACAGATAAACTCCGATTCCGTTCTGATGTATTTATATCGATTAATTAATCTAATTAATTAATCATATCAAATACATAATGACATAATTAATTTCTCCAAGAAATAATTATATTCATGAATTAAATTAATCACCCGGTAATTTATTTAATTCATTAGGCCGTAAATTAATTTATCCAATAAATTAATTTAGACATCCAATGTCCCAAATCAGATATCGATTATCTAATATTTATTATGAGAGAATAAACTTGATTCATTCCATCGTCAATCCTATTGTGCGACTCGGTAGGTCCATCTCAGTCAGCAATGGGTGGAACCAAAGAGTAGTAGCACCACCTAGCCAGCCTGGTGGACTACACTGTACCCCAACTGAGAACGAATGATTGGGATCATTCAAGAACCATTCTGTCGTGAATACCAGTATACGTATAAACCCTTCTTTCAAAGGTCCCGATCAAGTTATAGGGTCACGGTCAGTCAAACCCTATCTGCTACTTGACGCTATGCATGTGTTAATGCAAATCGAGATCATCGAGCTCTCGTGTATCCAATACAACTAGCTCAAATGCTTTGGCCAAAGACTTATGATCTCATCTGCCAATAATCGCATATGACATTTAACCCGCTCACTAACGGGAGAAAGAATTCTATCTTGGTATTCAGTAGGACCTGCTACTTGCCCGTCAAGATGCACGTCGAGGTTGACCCCCACCTTCCGGTTTATAGGGTCGAACTACTCTAATAAAAATCTTGACATCACAAGCACATCCCTACTAAATCCTCAAGTCGAAGGTTCACGAATACCTATCACAACCTTTCAATTCCATCATTGACTGTCCCGGAGTGAAATCCATGTGACGAATCGAGGGTGAGTTGGTCCGAGTATACTAATCCAATTAGCATACCTATAACGTGTGCTCCCACTAACCATTAGTGTTCGACAGGCACTCACAAGTCAAAGAACACGTCATACAAGTCTTCTCATAAACTTAACGCCCAGTCAAGTTTCATCGACTTGCGAACGATTAAGTATTTGAGCTATAAACATTTCCAGTGCCGACCTACTTATCCAATAAGGAGTGGAACATTTTGATCTCAAATACACGGACTAGTTTCTATACGTATATTTACGAGATAGAAATGTCAGTAACTACCAGTAAATAAAGAAACATTCGTTGCCTTATATAAATGATTTACATCATTACAAGTACAATGCCCTCACTCATCATCCTTTGAGTGGCATTCGAGGGCATATTCCTAACAAAATACAGGCGAGATACCGATAGCGAACGAGTACCGCGAGGGAAAGATGAAAAGGACTTTGAAAAGAGAGTCAAATAGTGCTTGAAATTATCAGGAGGGAAGCGGATGAGGGCCGGCGGTGTGTCCCGGTCGCATGTGGAACGGCGAGAGCCGGTCTGCCGATTGACTCGAGGTGCGGACCAGCACGGATTGAACGGCGGACAAATCCCGGGTAGTTGATATGCCCGTGGAATGTCGTCGCCCCGATCGTGGCGAACAGTGCGTGCTTCTGGCGTGCTTTTGTGGAAACTGCATGCTCCCGGTGCTGGCTTGTAGGATCCCCATTCGACCCGTCTTGAAATGCAGACCAAGGAGTCTGACATGTGTGTGATTCAACAGGAAAGTAAGCCCGTAAGGCGCAAGGAAGCTAGCTAGCGTGATCCCCTTAGAGGGGTGCAACGCTGACCGACCTTGATCTTCTGAGAAGGGTTCGAGTGAGCATACCTGTCGGGACCCGAAAGATGGTGAACTATGCCTGAGCGAGGCGAAGCCAGAGGAAATTCTGGTGGAGGCCCGTAGTGACACTGACATGCAAATCGTTCATCTGACTTGGGTATAGGGGCGAAAGACTAATCGAACCATCTAGTAGTTGTTTCCCTCCGAAGTTTCCCTCAGGATAGCTGGAGCTCGAGTGCGATTTCTACAAGGTAAAGCAAATGATTAGAGGCATCGGGGGCGTAATACCCTCGACCTATTCTCAAAATTTACATAGGTATGAAGGTGTGGCTGCTTTGTTGAGTCACGCCAGGGAATCGAGAGCTCCAAGTGGGCCATTTTTGGTAAGCAGAACTGGTGATACGAGATGAAATGGAAGCGGGGTTACGGCCCAACTGCGTGCTAACCTAGATCCCATGAAGGGTGTTGGTCAATTAAGACAGCAGGACAGTGGTCAAGGAAGTCGAAATACGCTAAGGAGTGTGTAACAACTCACCTGCCGAATCAACTAGCCCCGAAAATAGATGGCCCTGGATTGCGTGACATATACCCAGATGTCGGGGCAAGATCCAAGCCCCAATAAGTAGGAGGGCATGGCGGGCGCTGTAAAACCCTGGGAGTGATCCCGATAGGAGCGGTCGTCGGTGCGAATCTTGGTTGTAGTAGCAAATATTCAAATTAGAACTTTGAAGGCCGAATAGAGAAAAGGTTCCATGTGAACGGCACTTGCAGATGGGTTAGTCGATCACAATGTTCCAGCGCGTGCTCCAAAAGGGAATCGGGTTAAAATTCTCGAACCGGGACGCGGCGGCTGATGGCAATGTTAGGTATTCCGGAGATGTCGGCGGGGGCCTCGGGAAGAGTTATCTTTTCTGTTTAACTGCCTGCCCACCCTGGAAACGGCTCAGCCGGAGATAGGGTCCAGCAGCTGGAAGAGCACTGCACGTTGTGCGGTGTCCGGTGCGCCCCCAGTAGCCCTTGAAAATCTGGAGGACCATGTGTCGTCCGTGCTCGATCATACTCATAACCGCATCAGGTCTCCAAGGTGAACAGCCTCTAGTCGATGGAACAATGTAGGCACGGGAAGTCGGCAAAATGGATCGGTAACTTCGGGCTCTGAGGGCTGGGCATGGGGGTCCCAATCCTGAACCCGTCGGCTGTTGGCGAACTACTCGAGCTGCTCCCGCAGCGAGAGCAGATTGTCACGTGTTGGGTGGGGGAAGGGCTGGGAACGTCTCCTTCGGGGGCCTTCCCTGGGCGTCGAACAGTCAATCCAGAACTGGTACGGACAAGGGGAATCCGATTGTTTAATTAAAACAAAGCATTGCGATGGTCCCTGCGGATGCTTATGCAATGTGATTTCTGCTGAGTGCTCTGAATGCCAAAGTAAAGTAATTCAATCCAGCGCGGGTAAATGGCAGGAGTAACTATGACTCTCTTAAGGTAGCCAAATGCCTCGTCATCTAATTAGTGACGCGCATGAATAGATTAACGGGATTCCCACTGTCCCTGTCTACTATCTAGCAAAACCACAGCCAAGAGAACAGGCTTGGCAGAATCAGTGGGGAAATAATACCCTGTTGAGCTTGACTCTAGTCCGACTTTGTGAAATGACTTGATAGGTGTAGGATAAGTGGGAGCCGAAAGGCGAAAGTGAAATACCACAACTTTTAATGTTATTTTACTTATTTCGTGAATTGTAGGTAGGGCACAGTCCCTTCTTTTGGACCCAAGGCTCGCTCACGAGCTACGTGCCCCAGTGACCTCGTCAGGCCCCCTGGTTTGTATAGCCCAACCAAGTAGTCTATAGAAATCACAGCCTAATGAATCTCAGGTGTCCCTCACTGGTTTTAATTGGCTCACACACACTCAGTGACCACGTGTCACACATTCCGAAATTACCACTTTTCGATAAGTGACCACGTGTCACATATTTATTCACATGAATAACATTAAACATAATCAAAGTATTTGCCTCGATTAAAATGACACGAAAATGGTGAACGGAAGGACTTGCGGTCCGAACTCCCTTCAACGATTCATTCCTAGCACAACACAATACTAAATCAAGCACAACACTACAAGAACATAAGGAATCACCCTAATTTCTATTCTTAGGGACAATCGATCGAACACTACGAGGTGAGCTGATCATACATAATTAACGGAGGAAAACTTGGATTTCAATCTATAAGTTCCAAAGAAAAATAAGGGATTATGATTACAACATCATAATCTAGCACAAATCAAAGTTAAAACGGACTTAGAGGGTGAAGTCCGAACAAAACCCTAAAATCCCGAAAAAACTAGGGTTTGAACACTTACCTTGATCCGGACGGTAAAAGTTGTTAAGATGTTTTTAACTCCATACTAGGAACTCAAAAATGTTGATGGATGATGATATCAGGCAAAAATATATTATAATATTCGAGCAAGATCGCCAAGTCGCCGGAGAGGAAGGAAGGAGAGAAAGAAATGACGAAAGTTAAACTCTGTAGTCCTATATATACTGTCAACAGTTAGTGCACGCTACTGACAGGTGTAGCATGCGCTAATGGGAAGTGATGGCACTCCAGAAGCTTCTGCATGTCTTCATTAGCTTGTGCTAGTGGTAGAGTCAGTGCGTGCTAACTGCTTCAGTACAGTTTCCCAGACTTTCTGCCCATCGGAAATAGCATGCGCTAGTGTGAAGAATGGCGGGTGCTAACGACTCGTCTCTAGAGTCCAGAAACCTTCTCCATCTACTGATCATCCGAATTAGCGCGCGTGACCAGCGTTAGTAACATGCGCTACCCATGCAGCATTAACGCGCGATGGCTACCAATTTAGCGTGCGTTAATTCACTTATTCCAGCAACACGATCTCAACATAATGCGAAATATATATGTAATACCACTGGTATTCCATGCTGTTAAAAACATCATGTACTTCATTTTTAACGATTTAAACATTGTACTCCACCTCTCGACGCTTGTACTTTTATACGTTATGTTTAGACCGTGTTGTCACGTATAAAAGCTTGTGGCATTTATTTATTTTGTGATGTAATTGTATGATGTTGATGATATGTCGGTGACATATCTTGATGTCGTTGAGCAATTATCGGTGCAAATATGATGGTGGACAATGTCTTGTTCCCCGAGAAATTGCTGGACGAGTCTAAATGGAAGTCGTGTTATAAGGATTAAATGTGATAATATAACTTAGTGTATTAAATGAACCTTACGTACGTTATTCGAACCACATTACGTACGCTAGCCTTATCGCATTACATATGCTAAAGCTTAGGCCTTACGTACGTAATGAAGTCTTCAGTCTTCAGATGAGAATCTTAATCCCGCGTGGTGAGGACAACTTTCGGCGCGATAATGACAGTAAGTCAACTGAGCTTTACGTACGTAACTCAGCAATACATTACGTATGTAATGGACAATGTCATTTCGGGCAGTAGGCTCTGAGAACCCCTTACATATGTTAACCTTTTGGCAATAACGTACGTAACGAAGTTTATGTACGTAAACCCTTGGGCATAACGTACGTAATGCCATCCTGGTGTTAAAATGACATCTCCTCTTTTCACTTCTCCCGACCCTTAAGCATTTCTCCTCTCCCAAGTATCATTTCCCAGCCCTCCTAATCGAATTCTAGCCTCCCTAGCCGCGTGTTATCAAGAGTGGGTTGATCAAGCTCCGGAGAATGTTTTGAAGGTGTTGTCCTCCCGTTCTTCATCGTCCTTTGTTGTTCTTCCTCGTACATCATCAAGTAAGGTAAGTTTATCAAACCTTTGAATCCATCTCAGTGTTGTTAGTTAAGTTGTACTAGATTTCTGATGTTTTGGGTAGTTTAGAACTTTTGATGATGATCGAACCGGTGAAACTAATCATAATTGTTAAACGAAACCAATCAAGCTATTATATTGTATGCCTTGTGGTAGTAAACATAGTTGGATTGTAAAACTCATGATCGAACTTGTAAATCACCAACACCATGGAATTGTCATGTTATGGATTATGTTTGTAATCCGATTATCGTATGGTAAACTCATTGGTAATTCTTTAATGAATTAGTTATCAATTATCGAATTGGATAGATAATCAATATTAGGATTTCGTGGGAATTGTACTTGTCCGGTCTACCCTAGAGTTATGGAATTTCGAGTTTAGTAATTAGCAAGATTACGGGTGCTTATAGTCATAGTCATAACGTAGAAATAATGTATAAAAACATTTTGGTTAAAATGATGTGATAAATTGAAAATCGGTGGATTGAGGATTTAAGTAATTCTCATTAAGCATAGAATTTTAGTTTCGACATTATGAAATTGTAACACCCCAAAACTAGGCGGATATTACAGTGTCGTGGACCCCCGACTGGGATCCACCAGGCGAGTGAAAATGAATGAAATACACAAGGTAAATGTAGTACCGAACCACATTACATCATTAATTACTCCGATGAGGAGTTTTATTACAACACACCCAAGGAAATGACCGAATACAAGTATATTTTATATGGAGATAAAATATACAACACTGAATAAACTCAAAATCCAAACGAAAATCTGCAGCGGAAATAAAATAAGGAAACACGGTGAATGAAAGGACTGGGGGCCCCTATTAGTATCACTGGGACTCCTCACCGTCAACGTTCTCTTCCCGTGCCTTAGCCTTGCCGTGACCTGAAAAACAATATCCCCTAACGGGGTCAGTTACACAGAACAATCCTCAAGGGTTGAAAATACACAATCATGATATATATTTATAATGTTCTCTGCAATTGTACAAGACGGATGACCGGACGCACCCGTCCTTGTACCTAATTAGTCTCACGGAGGTAATCGTTACCGTGTGCACAGTCCAATATATCGGTGACCCAATACATGACCATCGCGTGCTCGACTAAAAATTCCACACATCCGCACCCGGCCATGCAATATGAACCCAGAAGGTCATATGAATGAGAATGACCATAATGAATATCAATGAATAATAATCCGACAAAATCAAGAATGACTCACCGAGATGAAAATAATAGTGAAGTGATTGATAGTTCAATGAAATGATTGAAACCGTCGTTCCTCGTGAATGAAGTGATTATTCGACAATTACAAGTCTCAATACGGTTAATATAATGATGAATGAGTTATGATTATGAATGAACAACAACAAAAGGAATGAATGTCCTTTTAACCGAGTAAGAATTAACTTACACAACGCCGATGAAGAATGTCCTTCCACGAACAACGTCCTAAATGAGATGTCGGTCGCTCGAACAACCTTGAATAACACAATTACCAATAATCCGGTTCAACACACGAATCAAACACGAGTATAGCTAACTCAAAACGTCGATACGACTAAACCAAGTTCATTGGGGCATTATATCGAACACGTTGTGGCCAAACTTCAATTGTTTACAACCAAACCTCAATAATACCAATATCAAATCCCCAAGAAGTGTTTCAAACCAACAAAACATCTTCAATATGATCAATAATCCAATATGAACATCCAAATTCGTGATTTCAACAACAGTTAATCGAAAAACCCCAAATCCAACTCAATATTCAAAGTGTTCTTGAATAACCTTTCAATAATCCGATGAATATTCATATATACTCATAATCATAGGTATATAACTTCATACAACATGATTATAACGTCCAAAACATCATATATCAACACAAATCGAAATCCAAGAGGTTTGAGAATATTACCTTTGAAGATCCAAACACTTTGATTCGATGAATATGCGTTAGATCGACGATCCGAGCTTCACAACCAAATGAAAATGATGAAGAATCGAGTATTCAAGTGATTGATGATGAAACTTTCTCCCACAAACCCTCTCTCGAAAATAGGATGAAAATGAGCTTGATCCTCTCAAAAAACAAAGTTATAGTGCAGACTGCACTGTGTGCCGCGGCCCGGCCGAGTATGCCGCGGCACAGGGCCGGAATCTGCCCCCAGTGCTCGGCAGTGTGCCGTGGACCGGCCGAGTGTGCCGCGGTAGTGACTCGGCAGTGTGCCGCGGCCCTGCAGGCAGGAGCCGCGGCCCCCGGTACAGGCGGGTCGGCCAAAATTGCAACATGTGAGTGTCTTAGCTATTTCGACCATAAATCTCTCGTCCGGACTCCGATTGTCTCACCGTTTGGACCATTGGAAAGCTAACTTGATTCTTTATAATATTGAAAGGATTCAGAATTTTTCGAGTTTTAAAATATTAATGGTGATTTTACAAAGTCGAACTCATACGTGGAAAAGTCGCTTAAGAACACGGATTTCAACAGAACGACACCGAGACGAACTCGGATGACAAAAAGTGTAGAATTAATCATTCTAGGAATGACGAAAAGGTAACAATAGAGTTGCTAAGATGGACTTACGCCAAAATAATAAAA
The DNA here is from genome assembly GCA_033398695.1 of Orobanche coerulescens. Lineage (NCBI taxonomy): Eukaryota > Viridiplantae > Streptophyta > Magnoliopsida > Lamiales > Orobanchaceae > Orobanche > Orobanche coerulescens. The sequence continues at coordinate 76,733,834 of CM065818.1, read as the reverse complement.
TTACCGAATGAAATTACTGAATGATAATGACTGAATTACAACCGGGTATTACATACACCCCCCCTTAAAAGAGTTTCGTCCCCTAAACTAAGGGTCAAACAACTCGGGATAACTCTCCCGCATACTATCCTCGGTTTCCCAAGTAGCTCCTTCGACTCCGTGTCTAGACCATTGAATTTTAACCAAAGGAATCGCCTTATTCCTCAACTGTTTGATTCGCCGCTCTAAGACTCGTATGGGACGCTCTTCATACGAATGATCATCTGCGATCTCGATTTCATCGAACTGAAGTATGTGATTCGGGTCGGCAACATACTTCTGTAGCTGAGAGACATGAAACACATTATGAATTCGGCTCAACGTCAGAGGTAGAGCCAATCGATAATCTAACTCGCCTACACGATTCAAAATCTCAAACGGTCCAATGAATCTCGGACTCAACTTTCCCCTCTTCTCAAAACGGAATATACCACGACTCGGGGATACCTTGACCAAAACATGGTCGCCTGTCTCGAACTCTAATGGTCGACGACGATTATCTGCATATGATTTCTGTCGACTCTGAGCGGTCAACAAATGACTCCTGATCAAAGATACCTTCTCACGGGCGGCTATAAGCATATCGGGCTCGGTGCCAATTGATTCTGATAAGTCATCCAAACACAAAGGAGATCGACAATAACGACCGTACAAGGCCTCATAAGGTGCCATCTTAATCGAAACATACCAACTACTACTATACGTGAACTCGATCAATGGTAGTTGGGCTTCCCAATCGTCTTTTCAATCGAGGACGCATGCCCTCAACATGTCCTCCAATGTCTGAATAGTCCTGTCTGATTGTCCGTCGGACTGAGGATGAAAAGCTGTGCTGAAATTAAGCTGAGTTCCCATAGCATGATGAACTGATTTCCAAAAATGAGACACGAATCGTCCATCACGATCGGAAACGATACTTTTAGGAGTACCGTGTAATCTCACTGTCTCTTTGATAAACAACTGGGCAAGTCTCTCGGGACCCCACGTATCCTTAATCTCAAGGAAATGAGCTGACTTAGTTAGGCGATCCACAATTACCCAGATTGTATTCATGCCACAACGACTCATCGGCAAACTCGTGATGAAGTCCATTGAAATATCTTCCCACTTCCACTCTGGAATAGGGAGAGGTTTCAGCATACCCGCCAGTCGCTGATGTTCTATCTTGACTTGCTGACACGTTAAACATCTCGAAACAAATTCTGCGACTTCTCGCTTCATATTACTCCACCAGTAATTTTGTTTCAAGTCTTTATACGTCTTGCTAGACCCCGGATGAACGGAATAAGGGGTAGCATGAGCTTCTCTCAAAATCGAGTTTTTCAACTCGGCATTTTCCGGTATGCACAATCGATTCTTAAAACACAAAACTCCATCCTCGTGGACCACAAACCCGGGGGAATTTCTCCTGAGTCACATCCTCTCGAATGCATAATAAAAAATGGGTCTGAACCCTGATTCTCCCTGATCGCCTCCTCAAGTGGCGATGAAATCTCTAACGTACAAAGTTGCCCTTGTACTCGCTGTAACCAGACCTCGATTTCGGGTCTCAGAAATTCCTGCTGAAGTTCCTTCTGAACTGTTAATCGAGCAAGCATCTGCTCCTGAACGGACTTACGACTCAAGGCGTCGGCGACAACGTTCGCCTTGCCCGGGTGGTAGAGGATCTCGATATCATAATCTTTGATTAGTTCCAACCACCGTATCTGTCGCATATTTAACTCCTTCTGAGTAAATATATACTTTAAACTCTTATGATCGGTGAATATCTGACACGTAACGCCATAAAGATAATGATGCCAAATCTTCAACGTGAACACCACGGCTGCTAGCTCCAGGTCGTGGGTCAGATAATTAACCTCGTAAGGTCTCAATTGCCGTGAAGCATAAGCAATAACTTTTCCGTTTTGCATGAGTACACATCCGAGTCCCTGTCCAGACGCATCACTATAAACCACAAATCCTTCTGTCCCTTGCGGTAAAGAAAGGACAGGTGCTGAAATTAACCGGCTCTTGAGTTCCTCAAAACTCTGTTGACACGCATCGGACCACGTGTATTTCTTATCCTTCCTTAAAAGGTTCGTCATGGGTTGAGCAATTTTAGAAAATCCTTCCACAAATTTCCGATAATAACCAGATAATCCAAGGAAACTTCGAATTTCCTTAACATTCTTCAGAGGTTGCCAATCTCGGATAGCCTCCGTCTTCTGAGGGTCGACACGAACTCCGTCTGATGAAATTACATGTCCGAGAAATGTCACTTCGGACATCCAGAATTCACATTTGGAAAACTTCCCATAAAGTTGCTCTCGTCTCAACACATCGAGCACTTGATGAAGGTGAAACTCGTGCTCCTCCCAGTCACGAGAATAAATTAAAATGTCATCAATGAAGACAGCCATGAACCGATCCAAATAGTTGATTAAAACCTGATTCATTAACTCCATGAATACCGCAGGTGCATTAGTTAACCCAAACAGCATTACCACAAACTCATAATGACCATAGCGTGTTCGGAACGCCGTCCTAGCAATATCCAACTCTCGGATTCGCAACTAGTGATATCCAAATCTTAAGTCGATCTTGGAAAAATACTGAAGCTCCCTGAAATTGATCTAAAAGATCATCGATACGGGATAGGTGATACTTATTCTTGATCGTCACCCGGTTCAATTCCCGGTAATCAATACACAAGCGGAACGAACCATCCTTTTTCTTGACAAACAACATTGGTGCTCCCCACGGGGACGCACTCGATCGGATATAGCCCTTCTCGGTCAAATCCTCTAATTGAATTTTCAATTTCCTGAATTTCGGTCAGGGCCATCCGGTACAGTGCCTTCGATATTGGGGACGTACCAGGCTCCAACTCTATCGTGAATTCCACATCCCTCGGTGGAGGTAAACTAGGTAGCTCGTCTGGGAGTACATCGTCAAGCGATAACGATGATACCACGAATGGTTGAACACCTCGATTGCCTGAGAATGGCCAATCGACTACAACGATACGATGAATGGTTGAACACCTCGATTGCCTTAGAATGGCCAATCGATGACAATGATATAAGGAATGATTGAATACCTTGATTGCCTAAGAACGGCCAATCGGTGACAATGATATAATGAATGATTGAATATCTCGATTGCCTATGAACGGCCAATCGATGACAATGATACCAAGAATGATTGAACAACTCTGATTGAGTATTTATACTGCTTCCATCATATTAATGATTCTTCCGGAACAACGGGGATCACCTCCCTGAAGTACACACTCGACTCCAATGACGAAAATGATAGTGACCATACGTTTACGAACATTGAGGATGGTATCATGACGATCCATCCCACTAATACCCAATATTACATCGTCCTTAAGTAAATCCACCACGATTTGGTCCATCAACGAATCGCGGTCATTTAAACTTAATTCAGTCAGTTCTTAACCTCATGATTTCTGGAAATTCTTCTACCGCCAGGTAGACCCATGATATAAGGTCCACAATTAATAGGACTGTCCAAGTGAAGTCTATTCAACCATGATTCGGAAATGAATGAATGCGGTGCACCGATATCAAAAAGGGTACACACAGGTTTAGATAAAATTACGAGTATACCTGAGATCGTTCGGGCCTCCGGATCGTCAGTCCTCTTCATCTCGTGAATCCGGGACTTGTCGGTCCCCAAACCGGACGTTCCCGTCTGATAAATATGAGCTCCGCCTTTATTCACTTCCGTCGTCTTAAACAACGCTGACAGAGCAGTCTGATTCTGAATCGCTGATCGCTTTGGGACCTGAGATGCCACCGAAGTCGGCTTGGAGTCCCTTCGGCAAAAACGGGCCTTATGCCCAACAATTCCACAGTTATGGCATGTGATAGACGGCGTCGTACACCTAGTGCTGAAATGGCCCTCCCCTCCGCAGTTGAAACAGGTGAAGGTCGCACTGGCCGCTCGGGAATGAGATCCCGCAGCCTTAGGAGGTTGCTCCGAAAAGTTAGGGCCCGCACGAGGCATCTTGAAGGTTGCCTGGCCGCCTTCGGACTGATTATGCTTCGTTGATTTCTTGCTAGCAGATGAAGGTTGTTGCTCAGCAATTTCCTTAGCAGCAGGCTCATACGTGAGGGTTCTCTCGATTAATTCGGCCAGAGTGGCGAAATGATGATTGAGCAATTGCATATGGGTCATCATGACATGCATAAAAGTTAGTGGATCAACCCAAACATCTTCCGATCGAGCTGAGTCCTGGGTACGACTTCCTGGCAGTGAGTGATTATTTCCCGAATTTCAGCCCTCACCGCGGCCTCTCCCCGTGCATCCCCTGACATCTCTCTCCATACTGAAGTAGGAAAGTCGCATGATAATCATAGATCTCGCATGAGCACCGCATTATGATTTACGTCATGAAATGATGAAAATGAGCATATGCGCTCTGACACAGTGATTACATGAATGATTAACTGAGGTGACATGATTATCTGATGATATTCTTGAAATGATTATCTTGAACAAGTTAACTAGATTAATGATATGATCCTCAAGATCAACAACTGGACCATGAAATGAACTGAGTGATTAATGAATTAACATGATCGACTGATCAAAATGAAAATGATGTTTGAGGATTGTTAACTGATGAATTATGAATGAATGATTATTTCCAGAAATTATACCATGGGGTTAGAAGTCTTACAGTTCTTTCGGTTTAATTGGCTTGGCATTTGCACAGGTCACACGTGACGCAAAAGCCCAATGATACTAGTCCGATGACGATGATTTCAAATGAGACATGACTCGGAGGGTAGTATTCAAAACCACACTCCGATACCAACTCTGTAACACCCCAAAACTAGGCGGATATTACAGTGTCGTGGACCCCCAACTGGGACTCACCAGGCGAGTGAAAATGAATGAAATACACAGGGTAAATGTAGTACCGAACCACATTACATCATTAATTACTCCGATGAGGAGTTTTATTACAACACACCCAAGGAAATGACCGAATACAAGTATATTTTATATGGAGATAAAATATACAACACTGAATAAACTCAAAATCCAAACGGAAATCTGCAGTGGAAATAAAATAAGGAAACACGGTGAATGAAAGGACTGGGGTCCCCCTACTAGTATCACTGGGACTCCTCGCCGTCAACGTTCTCTTCCCGCGCCTTAGCCTTGCCGTGACCTGAAAAACAATATCCCCTAATGGGGTCAGTTACACAGAACAACAATCCTCAAGGGTTGAAAATACACAATCATGATATATCTTTAGTTATGAATTACGCTGAAGAGGGGCATCATAGTATGCCCGTAATGTTCTGTGCAATTGTACAAGACGGATGACCGGACACACCCGTCCTTGTACCTAATTAGTCTCACGGAGGTAATCGTTACCGTGTGCACAGTCCAATGTATCGGTGACCCAATACATGACCATCGCGTGCTCGACTAAAAATTCCACACATTCGCACCCGGCCACGCAATATGAACCCAGAAGGTCATATGAACGAGAATGACCATAATGAATATCAATGAATAATAATCCGACAAAATCAAGAATGACTCACCGAGATGAAAATAATAGTGAAGTGATTGATAGTTCAATGAAATGATTGGAACCGTCGTTCCTCATGAATAAAGTGATTATTCGACAATTACAAGTCTCAATACGGTTAATACAATGATGAATGAGTTATGATTATGAATGAATAACAACAAAAGGAATGAATGTCCTTTTAACCGAGTAAGAATTAACTTACACAACGCCGATGAAGAATGTCTTTCCACGAACAACGTCCTAAATGAGATGTCGGTCACTCGAACAACCTTGAATAACACAATTACCAATAATACGGTTCAACACACGAATCAAACACGAGTATAACTAACTCAAAACGTCGATACGACTAAACCAAGTTCATTGGGGCATTATATCGAACACGTTGTGGCGAAACTTCGATTGTTTACAACCAAACCTCAATAATACCAATCAAACCAACAAAACATCTTCAATACGATCAATAATCCAATATGAACATCCAAATTCGTGATTTCAACAACAATTAATCGAAAACACCCAAATCCAACTCAATATTCAAAGTGTTCTTGAATAACCTTTCAATAATCCGATGAATATTCATATATACTCATAATCATAGGTATATCACTTCATACAACATGATTATAATGTCCAAAACATCATATCTCAACACAAATCAAAATCCAAGAGGTTTGAGAATATTACCTTTGAAGATCCAAACACTTTGATTCGATGAATACGCGTTAGATCGACGATCCGAGCTTCACAACCAAATGAAAATGATGAAGAATCGAGTATTCAAGTGATTGATGATGAAACTTTCTCCCACAAATCCTCTATCTCGAAAATAGGATGAAAAATGAGCTTGATCCTCTCAAAAAACGAAGTTATAGTGCAGACTGCACTGTGTGCCGCGGCCCGGCCGAGTGTGCCGCGGCACAGGGCCGGAATCTACCCCCAGTGCTTGGCAGTGTGCCGCGGCCCGGCCGAGTGTGCTGCGGCAGTGTGCCGCGGCCCTACAGGCAGGAGCCGCGGCCCCCGGTACAGGCGGGTCGGCCAAAATTGCAACATGTGAGTGTCTTAGCTATTTCGACCATAACTCCCTCGTCCGGACTCCGATTGAATCACCATTTGAAACATTGGAAATCTAACTTGATGCTCTATAATATTGCAAGGATTCAGAATTTTTGGAGTTTCCAAAAATTAATGGTGATTTTACAAAGTCGAACTCATACGTGGAAAAGTCGCATAAGAACACGGAATTCAACAGAACGACACCGAGACGAACTCGGATGACAAAAAGTGTAGAGTTAATCATTCTCGGAATGACGAAAAGGTAACAATAGAGTCACTAAGATGGACTTCTGCCAAAAGAATAAAATTACCGAATGAAATTACTGAATGATAATGACTGAATTACAACCGGGTATTACAGAAACGAACTAGGTTTAGAATCCTGTGGGGACGGGGGAAATTATCGCTATTCATCATTATCACCATGAGGTATTTAGTCGACGAATATGTAATAGATTGAGCTCTCGATTGTGGGTGTTCGAGCCGTTGTGTTATCAAGGAAGTTACTCTCGTCGGAACTAAGGCAAGTGATACCTTGCTCAGTCTATGTTATGATAAATTCCAAAATTTAATGTGTGTCTCTATTCATGGAAAATTGTATTTCGTTTTACTTGAAAACTTGATTGATGGGCCGATGTGTTGAGGGATAAAACCTGAATGGTACCCACGTCCTGAGTATTCCTGTGTACATACTTCTGTGACCCTTGGTTGCGACCTTGGGAGTTTATGTTTTGATATATTCGTACAGAACTGTCTTGAGGGATAAAACCTGAATGGTACCCACATTCGCAGTATTCCGGTGTAGATACTTCCGTGACCCTTAGTTGCGACCTTGGGAGTTTATGTGTTGATAGAAAATATAATGTTGGGTATCTTGTGATCTAATGCCAAACCGAATAATGATATTGTGTTGCAGGTTTATCTTATACCTTCGATGATTTTTTTTTCGTTCATATTGTCTGACCTAGGTTGGCTGGCATGATTTATCGTGTCAGGTTGTTGAATATGTGCAGGACATTCCCAAAGATTCCGGTCAGGCATGAGCGGTGTTGGGAAGAAGCCCTTTATTTCTTTTGTTTAAACTGAATTCTGAATATTCCAAGTTGATGTAATAACCATGTATTTGAACTTATATTTGTAAGTATTTCGTTTCGTAATTATATCATCGTGGAGCTAATTTCATAAAAATTATTTAAGGGATAAATTTTAAAATCTTAAAAATTTCCTTGCGGGTCCCACACGGGGTTCATGGCACTGTAACGTTCCGGTAAAGTTTGGGGGCGTTACAGAAAATGGTATCAGAGACGAAACATCCACGTTGAAAGTTTTACCAAAACGTTTTGAAATTGTTTAAGGGTTTCAAAGTCCAACGCTCCAAGCGACCGTAACTCCTCAGGGAATGTCAAAATGAGGAACACGTATATTTCTTGAGAATCATGTATGATGTTTGAACTCAATAGAACTCAAAGAATAATTATATTGAACTGACGCTCTGGATCGAACAATTATCACAATGGCATGTCGTGAAGCTAGGAGAATCGTGAATGACGCTCAGGGCTCCGTTGTGAACCAGCAGCAAGACAGGAACACCGCTGAAACTGTTCCAGCCAGAAACCAGCCACCGTCTAATAATCAGAATGAGCAGGAGGCAGAAAACCAGAACAACGGGGGAATGGATCCGTATTTCATTCAAACTCTCGCTTAGGACATTGCAATGGGAATCGCTCAGGTCAACCGATCAGAGCGGGTACCAGTCATTAATGTGGAAGAGAACGCCGGAAGGACTGATGGTTCGGGAGATAAATATGTGGACGATTGGATATTCGAAATGGAGACTGCTTTCGAGGTAATCGGTTGGCCAGGGTACCAAAAGGTACCACTGGCAATCAACCAGCTCCACGACACTGCAGCCCGATGGTGGCAGACCTATAAGTCGGAGGACAGGGTAGTCGGGTGGACTGAGTTTTCCAAACTGTTGAGAGACGAGTATTGTCCCAGGTAAGCTCAAACTGCTCGTGCACGGAGTTTCTTTAGTGCAGGACCACAAAACTTGCCAGTGCCAGAAATCATTCGAGCCTATAAGATCGAACTAAGCTATGTCTCGCAGATGGTTCCATCCGAAGATCAGTGAATCTATCACCTTGCACAATGGTTGCCAGAAGATGTTCAACGTTACGCAGTTGGATTTCACTGCACAACTCTGAGGGCATATGAGGATGTAGACACGGCGTATGCCGGCACTGTCATTGGTTCTGACACCAGGCATAACTAGAAGAAGCAGAAGACGTCTAATCAGTCTGGGAGCACCAGTAGAATGAACTCGGGAACTGGGTTCTCCTCTAAATCAGCAGTTTCATACCAACAAAAGGGCACATCCGACTGGTCCCTCCGTCAGAACTATTTCAATTGTGGCATAGCTTGGCATACCATGAGTCATTGTTGTAAGGTGGCTATGAAGTGTCTTTCATGTGGAATGAGTGGGCATATGTCTCGCTACTGTTCGCGGGTCAATTCTACACCAAATCCAGCTTCTCAGAGTCAACAAAGTTCAGTACAGACATCCAGGGTACCCGCCACTTCCGACTATCGAGCTCCACCTTACCAGTCTCTACCCGCACCATACGATGCCGGAAGAGGACGTGGGCACGGGGGAGGCACTGCACCCTCCTCTGGTACACTACCATCCCGTGTGTTCGAATTGAGGGCTTCTGATGACCGAACCGCACCTGCTATCTCAGGTACACTTCATGTTAATTCCCAACCTGTTCGTGTACTGTTTGATACTAGAGCGACACACTCGTTTATATCTGTGGAATGTGTTAATCGTTTGAACCTTCCTTGTGTACCTTGTGAACCTTTTACTGTTAAACTGCCCGAGGGTAGCAGAGTTGGGGGTAATTTAGAAGTTTGAAACTATCCGATCCGCATTGACGATCGGGGATGGACAGCGAACCTCATGGTTTTCCCACTTCAGAATGAAGATATCATTTTGGGTATTTACTGGATGACCCTGCACAGGATGATATTAGACACCTATCACCTAACCATTTCCATTATGACTTGTGACGGTGCCACTCATATAATCAGGTGTTGAGAACACTTCAGTACTAAAGGGTCTCTCAGCTTCCCTACAATTGGAGTATCTTGTGACACTCGAGAAATGTATTACTAGTGTTATGTTCTTCAGGAGGATACATCGCAACTATCGTTTGTTAATATTCCCGCAGTGAGCGAATTTTCTAACGTCTTTCCCGATGAATTACCAGGATTGCCGCCACAACGGAGGTGATCTCTCTATTGAGCTTGATCCAGGAATGACGCCTATCTCCAAAAGCACCATACAGGATGTCACCAACATAAATGAAGGAATTAAAATACAACTCGAATAATTGTTAAAGAAGGGACTGATCTGTCTGAGTACTTCGTGGTGGGGTGCGCTTGTCCTTTTTGTGAAGAAAAAGGACAACTCCATACGCGTGTGTATCGATTATAGAGAGCTAAACAAAGTCACTATCAAGAATTGTTATCCACTTTCAAGTATTGATGATCTACTGGATCAATTACAGGGGGCGACTATGTTCTCAAAAATCAATTTACGGTCTGGATATCACCAATTAAGGATTCAGGAGGAGGATATTCCAAAGACTACATTTCGATCAAGATATGGACACTATGAGTACATGGTGGTGTCGTTCGGCTCAACTAATGCCCCAGCCATTTTTATGGAATTGATGAACAAGGTTCTGATAGATTTTCTCGATAAGTGTGTGGTGGTTTTTATTAACGGCGTTTTAATCTATTCCCGGAGCCGACAGGAGCATGAGGAACGCTTGTGGCAGTGTTAAAGTGTTTTGAGGCAACACCAACTCTATGCAAAACTTTCTAAATGCGAGTTTTGGATGCCAAAGGTGACCTTCCTGGGACATGTTATTTCAGCAGAAGGCGTCAAGGTAGATCCGCAAAAGATCAAGACATTGACGAGTTGGGAATCACCAAAGAATGTCAAAAAAGTAAGGAGTTTTCTGGGATTTGAAGGTTATTATCGACAATTCATCGAGGCTTTTTCTTGTATCGCTCGGCCATTGACGAACCTACTAAGGAAGAGTACCAAGTTTATCTAGACAATGGATTGTCAGGAGAGCTTCGATGAACTAAAAAGGAGACTGACTGCCGCTCCGGTGCTAGTATTACCGCAGGGCACAGAAGGATTCGTAATATACATAGATGCATCTAAACATGGACTAGGATGTGTCTTCATGAAAAACAACAGAGTTATTTCATACACCTATCGACAACTTAAGCCGTACGAGGTGAACTACCCGACGCACGACCTGGAACTGGCTGCAGTGGTCCACGCTCATAAGATCTGAGGACACTACCTTTATGGGGTTACCTGTAAGATTTTTACGGACCACAAGAGTTTAAAATATATTTTCACCCAAAGAGAGTTAAACATGAGGCAGAGGCGTTTGCTAGAGCTAATCAAGGATTATGATGTGGAGAGTTTATATCACTCTGGAAAGGCCAATGTCGTAGCAGATTTACTTAGTCGGAAGACTGCGCAAGACATGACGCTATCCGATTTAACGGTATAATCAGAACTGCAACATGACCTCAGGAGGAATGGTATTGAAGTATGGATACAACACCCCCAAGGACAGTTGTGCTGAATTAATATTCATTCATCCTTGCTGGATGAGATACGTCTAACATAGACGGAAGACGCCAAACTGCGTGCAATCGGTACAAGATCCAGGGGGGTTATTTCAGACTACAAGATCCAAGAGGGCTTGGTAAGATTTAAGAACAGGGTCTGTATCCATCCAAATGACGAGCTAAAGCAAACTATACTGAAGGAAGCTCACTCTACTCCCTATTTTATGAATCCCGGGGCGAGCAAAATGTACAAGGATCTGCGGAAGAGCTTTTGGTGGAAAAACATAAAGCAAGAAGTAGCAAGATTCATTGCTCGATGTATGACGTGTCAACAAGTGAAGATCGAATGCCGCAGACCGACCGGAAACATACAGCCCTTACCCATTCCGGAATGGAAATGGGAGAGCATACCAATGTACTTTGTCACCAAGTTACTAGTATCAACGGGAGGTAAGGACACAATATGGGTCATTGTAGACCGACTGAAGAACTCAACACATTTCATTCCGATCCAGGAGACTATCGGAACAGAGCAATTGGCCACTATATTTTTCCGGGAAGTCATGAGACTACATGGCGTTCCCTCAGCAATCATATCAGATGGAAACACCAGGTACATTTCCTACTTCTGGAAAGCTATCCATAAGGCTATGGGTATTCAGCTACATTTCAGCGCAGCCTATGACCCTCAAACAGACGGCGAGACAGAACGTATGATACAGAATTTGGAGGATATGTTGAGAGCATGTGTACTCGATTGGGGCAAAGACGGGGTTAAACATCTCTGCTTAGCGGAGTTTTCAACAGTTGGCATGCAAGCATAGGCATGACACCCTTCTAAGCCTTGTATAGTAGGAGATGCAAGTATCCCCTATGTTGGGATGATGCTTCTGATGTCGTCGCTACCGAGTTAGATCTGATCCAGGAATCTATTAAAAAAATTTATGTTATACAGAAACACATGTTAGCAGCACAGAACCGCCAGAAGTCAAACGCTACGGATCGCTAGCGATCGTTGGAATTTCTAGTTGGGGATCCCGTTTGGGTCAAAGTATCGCCGATGCGGGGCATTCGACGTTTCGTCCAGAAGGGCAAGCTGAGACCGAGATTTATCGGCCCATTTGAGATTTTAGACCATGTTGGTAGACTCACTTATCGATTAGCACTTCCGCCATCATTAGACGGAGTGAATGATGTCTTAAACCTCTCCCAGTTGAGGAAGTACGTTTACGACCCGAGTCACAAGATCAATTTCGACGAAGTAAAGATTTCTAATGATGCTACCTTCAGAGAAGTGCCAATCGCGATTCTAGATCGTCGCGTAAAGACTCTAAGGAATAAATCTATACCCCTTGTGAAAGTTCATTGGTCACATCACGGCATTGAAGAAGCAACTTAAGAGACTGAGTCGAGCATGAGAGAGAGTTACCCCGAGTTAGTTTCTCAGTTTCGGGACAAAACTATTTTAAGGAGGATGGTATGTAATACCACGGGTATTCCATGATGTTAAAAACATCATGCACTTCATTTTTAACGATTTAAACATTGTACTCCACCTCTCGACGCTTGTACTTTAATACGTTACGTTTATACCGTGTTGTCACGTATAAAAGCTTGTGGCATTTATTTATTTTTGTGATGTAATTTATGATGTTGATGATATGTGGGTGACATACCATGATGTCATCGGGCAATTACCGGTGGGAATATAACGGTGGCCAACGTCTTGTTCCCCAAAAAATTGCTGGACGAGTCTAAAGGGAAGTTGTGACGTGATAATATAAGGTAAGTTATCTGAACCACATTACGTACGCTAATCTCATCGCTTTATGTATGCTAAAGCTTAGGCCTTATGTACGTGATGCAGTCTTCAGACTTTGGACGAGAAGCTTATCTCTCAGTAATACATGAGGAAATTCTTAAAATACAGAATTGAAATTTGGGTGAAATACATGGATATTACATACACTTACTCTAAAAAGAAGTTTCGTCCCCGAAACTTAAAACATCTCGGGATATTACGTACACATACTCTCTTCCCAAGTTGATTCTTCTGCTCCGCGGCGAGACCACTGTACTTTCACCAAGGAAATCTCTCTGTTCCTCAATTGCTTAACTCGACATTCTAAGATATTCATAAGCCTCACTTCGTAGGTGACATCATTTGAAAATGATTTTTCCCTATAATCGATTATGTGACTCGGGTTTGCAATGGACTTATTTTTCAGTTTTTCAATTCAGTTCAGTTCAGTTTAGGTCCATTCAGTTCAGTTCTTATTATTATTAATAATTATTATTAATAATAATCTTGATTATTGTTATTGTTATTATTATTGTTGTTGTTGTTGATTACTGTTGTTATTACTAATAATATTTACTATTACTAATAATAATATTTATTGTTGTTGTTGATTTCTATTATTATTATTATTTATAATTATTATCATTGTTATTATTATTATTATTATCGTTATTAGTTATTGTTATTAATGTCATTAATATTATTATAATACAATAATGTTATATTAGTAATAATAGGCATTTACAAGAATTATCGATGGTCCTAAGAATAATCAGTTGGCATTAGCCATTGCTAGTGAGAATCAAAAGTTATCAGTAGTCATGAGAATACTCAAGAGTATATCATTACATTAAAGATTATATTATAAAATGTTAAAAAAATTAAAAAAAAAACCTCAAAAGAACACTCCTGATCACTATTAAAGACCCTCATTATTTTTTTCCACGTCATCTTCATCGTCGTCATCATGATTACTCTCCGTTCGATCTTCCCGCCAAATTTGTCTTACTAAAGCATTTCAAACCTTCGACATGGCTTCTTTACGATCGTCTTCAAATATAAGTGAATCTGCTCTTCCTTGACCATTTGCATCATGTTGTATAACTGGTATCCCAAAGTGTGTGGATTCTTATGAAATTATATAGTGTGAAAGTGGAAATAATAATTGGCGTTTGATACTTTTGTGATATTTTGGGGCATATTTTTAGCACCTTCCACCTTTTCTTTATTATTATTATTATTATTATTTGTGACATTTGATACTTTGTGACATTTGGGACATTTGGAGCATATTTATTGGTATAATTATTATTGTTATTATGATTATAATTAATTATATTATCATTATACTATATATTATTATATTTATTATTTTTTATTATTTTGTTATTTTTCTAATTATGTTATTATATTTATTATATAATATTTACTATATTATTACTATTAGTATTGTTATTATTATTTTTATTATTATTATTTACTCTTAATATATATTTCAGGGCAATTCGGTTCGATTCGATTCGATTTAGTTCAGTCCATTCGATTCGATTCGATTCGATTCGATTCATTCGATTGATTCGATTTAGTTCGATTCAATTCGATTCGATTCGATTCAGATCCATTCAGTCCAAAAGAATAGAGCCTTAGCTAAGAGACGGTGGTAGGGCCTAACGATAGGTTAAGTTCCCAATTCGATCAAGAGTTCGAAAGGTCCTATATATCTCGGACTCGACTTCCCCTTATTCCCTAGACGGAAAATACCTCACCTTGAAACTTTTAGAAGAATATGATCTCCTACCATGAATTCTAAAGGTCGGCGACGAACATCAGCATAATATTTCTGACGGCTCTGTGCTTCTAATAACCGTTCTCGAAATAGAGAAATCTTCTCTTTGGGCTCCTCCAATCGGTCTTGGTTCTGTTTACTTCATAAGAATCATTCCAACATACAGGCGATTTACACTTCCATCCATATAATGCCTCGAATGATGCCATCCTAATCGAAACGTGCCAGTTATTGTTATAAGTGTACTCGACCAACGGCAAATGAGACTCCCAATTTGTTTACCAGTTTAAGACGCACTCTCTCATCTTGTTCTCCAAGGTCTGTAGTTCTCTATGACTGACCATCGGTCTGCGGATGATAATCTGTTGGGATTTGCATACAAAAAATGAAGGGCGCAGCGGAAGTGAAAAACACAAAGTGCAATACGAATCCCTCAAGAGGATCGATACAAGCTACGTATATACGAATATAAAACGAACAAAGTGGAAGATACGGAATCATACAATTGTAGTCTGTTGATTAAATGGTTGAAGTTGATGCTGGTGACCGCAAATATGATTTGGCAAGCCCTCGATGATCCAAACGTTGAAAACACTGCGTCTCTACTAGCCACGCGCCGAGAGATGACCGGAATAACAATCTAATCGATTATCCTTCAAGGATACAGCTAGAAAAGAGTAGTAAGAACTTTACTTCTCAAGAATGAAATCACTCCAAGTGATGTATATATTGTTCTTGATATTATCTCTCAAGTATGTGATCACTCCAAGTGATATGTTTTGTTCTTATTTTTCTTTCTCTCTCTAAGAGTGTAAGATATAGAACAAAATGAACTCTCACTCTCTCTTACTTGTGTAGGCCGATTTTCCAAGTCTTATGATGGAGTGGATGAGCTTTGTTTTATAACAAAGTCCACACATCATTCCAAAGTCACACCTAAGGGGTGATCAAGATAAGATCCCATCTTACCACCCCCTTTTGTCCCCAAGTGTTAGGAAGACTCCTCAACACATGCAAGATGGGGACAAAGGTCATCTTCTAATATGATCAGGGTGTGGGGCAGCCCACATAATAATAGAGTAGGGTTTGGTTCATTTCGGTTCATGAAACGGACCGTCGTGTATCCGGTCCGACTGATACATCTTGGTTCGTCTCAAATAAAATTAATACAATTGATTAATCTAATTAATCAATTACAAAAATATTATTTCTCCAAGAAATAATTATTCATGAGTTAAATTAATTACCTAGTAATTTATTTAATTCACAAGACTGATTTAATTTATCCAATAAATTAAATTAGATTAGACATCCAATGTCTAAAATTCACAATAAGAGATCCAGTTCAAATTATTCCGTCGCCTCCCTAATGAGCGAATCGGTAGGTCCGTCTCAGTAAGAAATGGGAGGAACCGAGGAGTAATAGCACCACATACCGAGTCTCGCGGCCTATACTGTAACCTTACTGAGAATGAATGATAGGGATCATTCAAGAACTATCCTGTCGTGAATACCAATATAGGCATAAACCCTTCTTTCAAATGTCCTGATCAAGTTATAGGGTCACAATCAGTCAAACCTTATCTGTACTTGATTCTATGTTTGAGTTAATGCAAATCGAGGTAACCAAGCTCTCGTGTATCCAATACAACTAGCTCCAATGCTTTGGCCAAAGACTTATGATCTCATCTGCCAATAATCACATAGGACATATACCTGTTCACTACAGGAGAAAGAATCCTATCTTGGTACTTAGTCGAACCTGTTACTTGTCCGTCAAGACGCATGTCAAGGTTGACCCCCACCTCTCGGCTTTCTGGGTCAAACTACTTTAGTGAAAATCTTAACGTCACAAGAACATCCCTACTAAATCCTCAAGTCAAAGGTTCACGAATAACTATCACAACCTATCGATTCCATCATTGACTGTCCGGAGTGAAAACCGTGTGACGAATCGAGGATGAGTCGGTTCGAGTATACTAATCCCATTAGCATACCTACAACGTGTGCTCCCACTAACCATTAGTGACGACAGGCAGTTTCAAAGTCAAGGAACACATCATACAAGTCTTCACATAAACTTAACGCCCAGTCAAGTTTCATCGACTTGCGATGTAACACCCCAACCCAACAAGGGTAGAAGTATCATATTATGGTGGCATATCTGAACATACATAAATAAACACAAGCAGAAGTCTTAAATGAGTATCAAAGGAAAACAAGTCAACACGACTTGATTGTTACATAAGTTCCAGAAGATAATCAAATGAAAGGAAACATAAATAGTCTAAGTCTCAAACATAAATGAAATAACAATGGTATCAAAGTCTAAGATGACTAGGGTCATCCACACTCAGCTCCTACTCTCAATCCCATAGATAGCCCCAGCTCCTAGCTTAACAACCTGCCGTGGAGAAAAGAAATGTGGATGAGCTTACAAAGCCCAGTGAACATATATACAAGCAAAGTAATGAATAAGATATAAAGAACAGAAATATGGTGCATGGGGGAATAACATGAGGTATAATAAGAGTGTAGGAATAATGAAAAGAAATCAGAAATCTACCACGAGCTCAAAACAAACATATCATAACCATAATATAAGTAACCAATGGAGTAGCTAACTCTGAAGGACGTGTATTGCACAAAACATCAATCACCAAACAAATTATAACATAACATATCGTATACAAATCAAATCTAGGATGCATCCGTATGCCCCTGCAAAGATATTAGTGGCCAAACATGTATAATAATTGATATCTCATATTATATAACAAAAGGGACGGGATGGCTCATCACTTGACCACCCTGGAGTCATGTCATTGGTGCATTAATGACACGGACATGGAACCCCCATGCCTAGTAATAGCTCGGGTATCAAACTGAAAGGTCAAAATAGAATGTCATAGTAATGACATAGAATCTAAGGACAAAAGATCATATCATAATCAAAGGTTCATTTTAAAGAAGGTTCATAGCAAAGGTCCAAGTCAAAGGTTCAATCATAAGTCTATGAAATAATGTTAAATAGATAAGTCATAATATAAAGGCTCATAGAAAAGTTATCAAGATCAGAAATGGCTAAAGATCAAAAGATGTGTAAGAGTCATGAAAAACCTTAAGAGAAAGGTCAGAATATTTGTACCTTAACGAATGAAATGAAAGCAAACGAAAAAGTGAACACAAGGAACAACGTCACGCCTTCTTCAACGAATATACACGAGTTAGCGTTTCGTTATTGGAATTAGATTAACATATGACCAATTATATCATAATTAATGTTCAAGTGCATTTTAGGGTCCAAACATATTAAATGGTATGAATATCACAAAAACTTAGCCTCTTAATAAATTTCTGATTTTAGTATGTCTTACCCTTAATTTTACAAATTTGCAAACCATATATATACTCTAATACAGAAGCTACAATGATTTAAATATGTTCTTATATGTCTTGTGAGCTTACATGAATTTTCCCAAAATTTATTATTAAGTGGAACCACCACTTCAAAAATCGTTTATCCAAACATGTACCGAAAGTGAACTGCAGGTATACCCCTAAAGTTTACATTTATTTAACCCACTTGCACACTCCATAAAAATCCACAAAAATTCTAGGAAGTCAGACATAACTTATATATCACTTATGAAAAAGGAAAGCTCTTAACTCCTTGTTATTTGAAAAATAAAAATAAAAAACTTAGACTGGTTCTGAGGCTCGATTTCCCAGTTTAGACACTTGAAATCCCAAAAATCAAAAGACCACACTCCCGACCTCCAATGACCGTGAAATTATATAATAAGATAGTATACATCAGGAACTTAGTTTTAGGCTCAAGAATTATGCAAAAACATGTCGTTATCATTAAATTATACCTTGTGCAAAACGACCCAATTTCTGAATAGCATGTAATTTCTGGACAGTTTGTTCACATGAAATCACAAAGATGAACCCTAATCCATCTCATAAATTTTATGCGATTCATAATAATTATAGTAGGGTTGTAATATCAGATTAGATCGAAAATAATTGGGGTCAAATCAGATCATATACATAAGTCGAATCAAAGAGAGCAAAAATGCGAACATCAAGAACCTGACTAGAGCGAAAGAAACCGAATGGAACAAGAACTTAGGCTCGAATCAAACACCACCAACACTCCAACGTTTAGCACTTCACCCTCAATGCTGATACCTGCTCCTCTTCTTCTTCTTTGGAGGCGAAAAAAAAAGATGGGGGAGGGACAATAGGAGCCGCGTTATATATACTAGAGTTTGGGGCTGCGCGGGGCTTAAAATGGAAGGTATTAAGAGCCCATAATTGGGTTCGGTTATGGTATGTGATAATTAGCCGAGATTAGTGGGATTCCAATCATCATTCGGATGTTGCAAATTATTTATTATAGATATAAACTTGGCTTAGTAAATTTTAATTTTAATTTTAATACATAACACATAGTTAGGGTTTAAAATAAATCATTAGAAAGTTTAGGGAAAAATTCGAAATTAGACGTAAATTAGGAATTCGAATTTTAGGGTTTTATATGCGAACGATTAAGTATTTGAGCTATAAACCCTTTCAGTGCCGATCCCCTTATCTAATAAGGAGCGAAATATTTTGCTCTCAAATACACGGACTAGTTTCTCTATATATTTTTACAAGTCAGGAATGCCAATGACTTTCAGTAAATAAAGAAACAAACAATTGCATTCTGATAATAGTTACATAATAGCAAGTACAATGCCCTCTCTCAAATATCCTCTGAGTGGCATTCGAGGACGTATTCTGAACAATCTCCCACTTGCACTCAATGTCGCGCACTATGGTATCTAATACCCATGTTCTCCAGATGAGCTCCAAGCTTATCTGAGAAAGTGGCTTGGTCAGTGGATCAGCGATATTTTCTTCTGAGTTTACTCTACGCAGCACAATGTATCCTTTGCGAATAAATTCTCTCACGAGATGATACTTTCTCTCAATGTGTTTTGTAATGTTGTGAAACCTTGGCTCTTTGGCCTGTACTACAGCTCCGTTGTTATCGCAAAAAACCGTAACAGGCAGCTCAGCATTTGGTGTCACTTGAAGTTCACCCAGAAACTTCTTAATCCAAAACCCTTCCTTAGAGGCCTTCGAGGCCGCTTGATACTCAGCCTGACAGGTGGAATCAGTAGTCGCGCGTTGCTTGATGCTACGCCAAGATACTGCTCCTCCATTAAGAGTAAAAATGTAGCCAGGAGTAGACATGAAGTCGTCTTTCCGTCCCTGGAAGTCTGAATCAGTGAATCCTATCACATTCAGTTCTCCACCATCATACATAAGAACCAGATCTCTAGTCCTTCTCAAGTACTTGAGAACGTTCTTTACGGCGGTCCAATGTTCCTTTCCTGGGTTTGCCTGAAACTTACTTAACCCACTAACAGCATGTGCAATGTCAGGTCTCGTACACAGCATAACATACATCAGGCTACCCACGGCCGAAGCATATGGTATATTACTCATTCCTTTCGTTGTTCCTCACTTTGAGGACACATCTTCGAGGTGAGTTTTATTGCATATCGCATCATAAGGCACCCTCTTTTAGAAACATCCATCTTAAATCGCTTTAAAATCTTATCTATAAAGAGCGCTTAGGAAAGACCTATTATTCTCTTCGCTCTATCCCAGTAGAGTCGAATCCCAATAATATAGGTAGATTCTCCCAAGTCTTTCTTGGAGAACCTACTCGAAAGCCAAGCTTTCATAGAACTGAGCATTCCCACATCATTTCCTATTAGTAGAATATCATTTACATATAGTACTAAGAATACGATCTTGCTCCCACTAACCCTCTTGTATACACAAGGTTCCTCTTTATTTTGCACGAAGTCAAACTCTTTGACAGCCTCGTGAAAACAAAGGTTCCAACTATGTGAAGCCTGCTTCAGTCCATAAATGGAACGCTAAAGCTTGCACACTTTATGAACATCGATGTCAGACACAAAGCCTTTAGGCTATTCCATATAGATCTCCTCATCGAGGAACCTATTTAGGAAAGCCGTCTTCACGTACATCTGCAATATCTCGTAATCGTGGTAGGCAGCTATAGCAAGCATCATTCGAATAGACTTGATCATAGCTATGTATGAGAAGGTATCTTGATAATCGATCCCTTTTTTTGGGTAAAACCTTATGCCACAAGCCTGGCCTTATAGGTGTCAACCCTGCCATCCCCATCAGTCTTTTTCTTGTAGATCAACCTGTTCCCAATGGGCACTATGTCCTTGGGGCGATCTACTAGAGTCCATACCTGATTGGCATGCATCGAGTATATCTCAGCTTCTATAGCTTCACGCCATTTCGTGGAGTCTACATCCATCATCGCATGGTCATAGTTCACGGGGTCGGTCTCTTGTCTATCACCTAGAACCTCATGGAAACCAAGTTCCTCCAAGTGCATAAATCCATACCTCTCAGGTACTTGAGACACCCTACTAGACCTATGAGGTGGTTGTACTTGTATTTCACAAGGTTTTGTTCCAATTTCTTGTACAGGTGTCTCCTGAGGAGTTTCATTATATTCGTCCAAAGAAATATTTCTACCTGCTCCACCTTCCTGAATGAAATCATCTTCCAGGAAGTGTGCTTGCAAAGAAACAATGATCTTTTGATCTTTTGGCATGTATAATAGATAACCCATCGTCCCAGGTGGGAATCTAATGAAACGTCCCTTCACGGACCTTGCTTCCAACTTCTCCACCTTAGTCTTCTTGACATAGGCGGGACATCCCCAAATCCTAATATGATTAAGACTTGGTTTCCTGCCCTCACACATCTCATTTGGAGTTTTAGGAATGGATTTGGAAGTACATTTGTTCAATATATGTTGCGATTTTCTTTACACGCAAGTGCACGTCATCGTTTACAAGTAATAAAGTGATAAGTAGAGTATCGTTCCCACGAGGATTGAATTTCGAACTACCGATTTTTGTGTATTCCAATTTTATCTGAACAATCTAATTTGGGATTTTGTAATTAATAACTAGAAGAATTACTAAAAGACTAGTATAAAACGATGGCTTGAATAAAATAAATCAAATGATGAATAAGTCTAGGGTTCTGAATCCACCTTAGTTTATCCGAATTTACTCTCGATTATCCGTAATAAATAATTTTTCCAATTTATTGAAGGCGGAAATTGCTAATATATTCTACCGCCTCTCCCGAGGTCAATAGATTTATCTAAAGGCGAATAACGCACTCTATCCCTAGGTGGATTAATTCGTCAATAGGCGAAAAGCATAAAATCTCCTAAAGGTCACGTAGTTCCTATGAGTATATTCCTATCTCACAGAATAAAACGGTCCTCACCAATAGTTCCTCACCAAATCTCCTATCCCGATTCGAAGTGAATGATTAAATCAATACAACTATTGGCCAGATAATTGCAAGCATTAAACATAATTGGGAAAACTCAATAAAAAGGTAATAAATTGGATAATCTCAATCAATTCGTCAAAACAAAGGTTTCATCAAAACCCTAGATTAGGGCTTTAGCCTGACATACTAATAATCGAAAATACAGAATAAATAAATGAAAGCATAAAATTCAAACGCAGATGAAGCTCGGATTCCTCCGTTCTTGACTTCCGCCTCCGCCTTGAAGTCTTACCTTCCCTCTTCTTCTGCCGTCTCCAAGCTTAAGCTCTCAAAGATTAAAGATCCAAAGATTCATTAATTAGGGTCTTAAACCCTATTTATAGCTCAGCACATCCACAAATCGCGTCCGTATCAGTCGGTCGAGAACTGGCTTCGAAACGGCCCAAAATCCGCGGACATACAAAAACCGCCAAGTGCGCAAGCACTAAACTTGTGCCGCGCACAGGGCCTTGACTTTAAACACAGGCGTCATTAATTTCTTTTGTGCCGGCTCACAGGGCGTGCCGCGACACAGTACAGTTACTCGCCTTGGTGGTGTCTTCCTGTGCCGCGGCTCAGCTTCCTTGTGCCGCGGCTCAGAGTCCAGATTTGCCGTTTTCGCCCGATTTGCCTCGTTTTAGCTTCCGGACTTCAATTTCCTGTCAATCATACAAAATTAAGGCATTAAAAGCTCATTTAGACGATTTCACTATCCAAAATACTATAAAATAATGATAAATAAGCGTATAAAAATACGCCTAACAAATACCCCCAAACTTAAGCCTTTGCTTGTCCTCAAGCAAAAAGAATTAAATTCAATAAAAGAATGTCGTGAATCATCGTGCAACTCATAGTGTTCAACCTAATCAATACTATCCTGTAATTCTCTCTAAATAAGAGTGTCATAAAAGCGAGTTGCACTCAGAATAATGATTCCGCAAAGTAATCAAGTTCAGTCCTAATCACTCGTTCATGAAGAAAATCCAGCTCAAAGATTAACAAAACGTGAGTCAAATCGACCGTCAATATTAAAGGCTAAAATAAACAAGCTAGTTCGTCCCGTTCCACAGTCTAAAAGCACAATTTTCACGAGTTTCATAACAATTAAACCTCGGATAGTATTCCCTTATATATATGCTCAAGAAGTTGATTCGAGTTGACCACTAGGTTAGGATCTCGGGATGTTTCATCGGGATAATCCTAGGGTGGAACTTCCATTCTCATGTATTAGGAAACCGTTTGACGTAAAAGACACTCATGGGGCACATGGATGCTTCTAGTTACTAAGTTCCCGTCTACAGCGGAGAAACAACTCGAATATATAATTTCCGCATGTCCGAATCAAGGTTGCCGTTTTACGCGAGAGTAAACAGCGGGTCACGCGAATACCCCCGGTTACTAGGCTCCCTCTTCTTGGCACATGTGAAATAACTAAATCACTAGTCTAATCGGGGTCGTCGTTTTACGCGAGAGTAAACAACGGGTCACGCGAATACCCCCGGTTACTAGACTTCCCTTCATAGAACACATTATCTCGACTTTTGGGAAAAACTGACCGACTCAAAACTCGATCTAAGTGCCAACACGTCTACAGAAACAGTACGACTCACTATCCGGAAAATGTAGCCAAACGTATTGACGGTGATTTTAAAACAAGTATGTATCGTCTCTTATCTGCCAAGACCTCTAAAATCACGAAAAATTTCGGACCTAAATGAATACTAAGCAGAACAGAAATAACTGACTACAACTCGACTAAAACTCGACCGTTTCTTCAGAGAGAAAAACAGTGTCGTAACATCAGTATCACACAAATAGAAGCACGAAAAATTCACGAATAACGAAAAACTAAGACAAGCAAGGCTATCTAAAAAATTTTACGCAAAGTAATGAAAAGTGCAACGAAATAACGTACAGCAATAAAATAAAGTACAGCAATGAATGTAGAAACTGAAAGTAAATCCCCCCCCAAACTTAGGACGTACATTGACCTCAATGGACAAAAAAATGATATGCAATAAAAGTAAAAGGTCAAGTACTCCCCTCCAGTCTGCTCAGGAGCTGGTCCCGGCATCATCCGGTGAGCTTGCACGCTTCTTGACTACATCATGCGGAGTGTGAATAAATGAGCTTGCATCATTAATAAGGAAGTTAAGTACGAGCTCTCAAGTTTAACATGATGTAGGGGTTGGGGATAATGTAATTCGACAACACGATTCATTGCATATAATTTTGAAAATGCCTAGCTTACCAATTTTTCATTGCTGCAATTTATCAAACACCTTGTGTGCACAAGTTAAAATGAAGAACAAGAATTTTGATGGTTAATTCCAAATCCCAAAAATAATAACACAGATTATAACCCTGAATCACGACAACTATCATCAACAATTCGTTCATAAACATCAATTCCATCACAATATCAAATTCCCCATATTCCAACTCCATTTTAGAAACAAAAGTGAAGAACAACTAGCAATATAAAACTTCAAATCTTTTCACATCAAGAATCACTTATGATTTAGAAATCAACAATTACCTGGAGAATTTGAGAAGGAGACAATAGAATGGTATCAACTGACCTCATTGTGTGAAGGAAGGAAGGAAGGGAGGGAAGAAGTATCTTATGCAGGCCGATCGATTGAATGAGCCCTACCTGGCTGCTCTTATTTTGCGACGGGGGCCGCGGCACAATATAAGTGAGCCGCGGCCCAAAGTACAGTAGGACTGGGACGTTTTGTAATGTCGTCGGGTGCCGCGGCTCAGTTTTCGTGTGCCGCGGCTCAGTGTGTTAGTGTGCCGCGGCTCAGGTTTAGTGTGCTGCGGCACAAAGTACAGGCTCCCTGGGTGTTTCTTGGCCATTTAGTGTGCCGCGGCTCAGGTTTAGTGTGCCGCGGCTCAGCGACCTGGTGTGCCGCGGCTCAGTAAGATCATGCCGCGGCACAGGGTATAGTTTGATCGGCCATTTTTCATCAGCTGGTGTGTGCCGCGGCTCACCTAGACTGTGCCGCGGGCCATCATTGAATTCCTCCCCTTTGCTGATTCCTGTACAGAATTTTTACACGAAAACATCAAGACGAGAGGGAAGGATAGATCAAAGAAGAAAGAAGACAAAGAGAGACTCTAAAAATGCAAGAAAACAACAAAGAATCTACAACTAATACTCGGGTTGCCTCCCGAGGAGCGCTAAGTTTATAGTCTTCAGCCGGACTTTTCTCGCATTCATCCGGCGGTGGATAAGGTGACGCTCGTTTTCTGCATGTCTATTGGATTTCCCAAGTATGCCTTCAACCGTTGTCCATTAACTTTGAATTTTCGGCCATCTCTTTGAACTTCTACTGCACCATGTGGAAACACTTGAACTACGGTGAACGGTCCCGACCATCGTGAACGCAATTTCCCGGGAAATAACTTTAAGCGTGAGTTAAATAGCAACACCTCTTGACCCGGGACAAATTCTCTCTGCGTGATGTGCTTATCATGCCAAATCTTTGTCCGCTCCTTATAAAGTTTTGCATTTTCGTATGAGTTGTGGCGAATTTCTTCCAACTCGTTCAGCTGCAAACAACGCTTTTCCCCAGTGGATTTTAGATCAAAGTTTAGTTTCTTTATCGCCCAGTAAGCACGGTGTTCCATCTCTACGGGTAGATGGCAACCTTTCCCATAGACCAATCTGTAGGGCGACATTCCGATAGGTGTTTTATACACAGTCTGGTACGCCCAAAGTGCATCATCGAGTTTAAATGCCCAATCTTTTCGAGACGAGCTGACCGTCTTTTCTAGAATCCACTTCAGCTCTCGATTTGATATCTCGACTTGACCACTCGTTTGCGGATGGTATGCTGTGGCAACACGATGAGTGACTCCGTATTTTCTCAAAACCGCATCAAGAAATTTGTTGTCGAAGTGTGACCCACCATCACTTATAATAGCACGTGGAGTCCCAAAGCGTGTGAAGATATGTTTTTTAATAAATTTGATTACGACATTGGACCCATTCGTAGGTAGTGCCACCGCTTCAACCCATTTTGAGACATAATCTACGGCCACCAAAATATAGAGATTCTTGTTTGATGGGGGAAATGGACCCATGAAGTCGATCCCCCATACATCAAACAATTCGACTTCAAGTATGGTGTTCAGCGGCATTTCGTGTCGTCTTGAGATGTTTCCTGTCCGTTGACACCGATCACATGTAGACACAAAGGAGTGAGCATCTTTGAATAAGGACGGCCAATAAAATCCCGATTGTAAGACCTTCGCTGCTGTTCTATTTCCACTAAAATGTCCACCGTAGGGTGATGCATGGCAATGGTTCGACACTGCTGTGGTTTTCCTCATCCGGAATGCATCTACGGATAATTTGATCGGGGCATCGCTTGAAGAGAAAAGGATCGTCCCACAAATAGTACTTAGCATCCGAGATTAGCTTCTTCTTTTGATGACGTGAGAGGTCATTCGGAATTATTTTACTTGCTAAGTAGTTCACTAGATCAGCATACCAAGGCGCATGTGTTGAATCCAACTTGTAGAGCTGCTCATCGGGGAAGGTTTCTATAATTTGTGGCTGAATTTCTTCCTTCTCGAGGGAACTCTCTAATCGTGAAAGGTGATCGGCTATAACGTTTTCTGTCCTTTTCTTTTCCCGAATCTCCAAGTTGAATTCTTGAAGGAGTAGCACCCACCGAATCAACCTTGGTTTGGCATCCTTCTTCTCCAAAAGGTATTTTATTGCCGAATGATTGGTCCACACTATCACTTTCGTTCCTAGTAGATAAGCCCGAAATTTATCAAATGCAAAGATCACCGCCAGCAATTCCTTCTTCGTTGTGGCATAATTTCTTTGGGCGTCATCGAGTGTTCGGATCGCATAGTATATGACATGGAACACCTTCCCTCGTCTCTGCCCCAAAACAGCCCCAATGGCAAAGTCGCTAGCATCGCACATTAGTTCGAACGAAAGGTCCCAATCCGGAGCGACTATCACCGGTGCCGTGCTTAGAGCTTTCTTCAGCAACTCGAAACTTTCTTTACACAACTCGTCGAAAGTAAATGGGACATCTTTCATGAGTAAATTGCACAGCGGCTTCGTGATCTTTGAAAAATCCTTAATAAATCGGCGATAGAAACCGGCATGTCCCAAAAAACTCCTAATCCATTTGACCGAAGTGGGTGGAGGCATCTTCTCAATTGTCTCAATTTTCGCTCGGTCGACTTCAATTCCATGTGAGGATATTCGATGGCCAAGCACAATGCCCTCCTGCACCATAAAATGACACTTCTCCCAATTCAAGACTAAATTGGTCTCTTCGCATCTTCGCAAAACTTTCTGCAAATTTTCCAAACAAATGTCAAATGAATCTCCAAAAACAGAAAAATCATCCATAAAAATCTCAATACACTGCTCTACCATGTCAGAAAAAATAGCCATCATACACCGTTGAAAAGTAGCCGGCGCATTACACAATCCAAAAGGCATGCGCCTATAAGCGAAAATGCCGTAAGGACATGTAAACGCTGCTTTCTCTTGGTCTTCGGGGCTATGTAAATCTGATTATACCCCGAATAACCATCGAGAAAGCAATAGAAATCGTGTCCGGCTAATCTATCTAACATCTGATCAATAAAAGGCAAGGGGAAATGATCTTTTCTAGTGGCCTTATTTAATTTCCTATAATCTATGCACATACGCCACCCCGTAACAATCCTGGTGGGAATTAATTCATTATTATCATTTTGAACAACTGTTATCCCACCCTTTTTCGACACAACTTGAACCGGACTTACCCACTTACTATCAGAAATTGGAAAGATCATACCTGCGTCGAGGAGTTTTAAAACCTCGACTTTTACCACCTCCTTCATGTTAGGATTCAGCCGGCGTTGATGCTCCACGGATGGTTTGTAGTCTTCCTCCATCAAAATCTTGTGCATGCAAATCGATGGGCTGATCCCCTTAATATCCGCAATAGACCATTCAAGAGCAGATTTGTATTCCCTCAAAACTCTTAATAATTTTGCCTCTTGATCTCCTGCTAAAGTGGCCGAAAGAATAACTGGAAGGGAGTTGTCGGGCCCCAGGAATGCATATTTCAAATGAGGTGGCAGCTTTTTGAGTTCCAACTTTGGAGGTTTTTCAATCGATGGGGTCGGTCGAGTTAGTGAACTTCCTAGCTCCTCGAATGGTTTACGAATAAAAATTGGCGGGGAAGCATCCATGTGTCGTACGTAGGCTGCATGCTCTCCATTTGGTTCGGAAACAGCCCCAATCAAAACGGATTCCAATGGATCGGGTGGATAATTTTCTCGAAAAGTTCTACTCACGCACGAGTCAATGACGTCAACTTGGAAACAATTTTCAGCGTCACTTGGATATTTTACGGATCGAAAAATATTGAATGTTACTTGCTCCTCTTGAACACGCAAAGTCAGCTTTCCCTTTTCCACATCAATCAACGTTCGGCATGTTTCCAAAAATGGTCTTCCCAAAATAATTGGGATATCTTGGTCTTCTTCCATGTCAAGTATGATGAAATCGGCCGAAAAGATGAACTTATCAACTTTGACTAAAACGTCCTCTATCACACCCCTCGGATATTTGATGGATCTATCGGCCAATTGTAGAGAGACTGTCGTCGGCTTGGCTTCCCCAATCTCCAGCTTTTTAAAAATAGAAAGGGGCATAAGATTTATATTGGCCCCGAGATCGCATAGGGCTCTTTCAAAAGATGAATTTCCGATGATGCAAGGGATGGTGAAACTTCCCGGATCTCTCAATTTAGGTGGGAGTTTCTTTTGTAAAATAGCGCTGCACTCTTCCGTTAAAGCGACCGTCTCATATTCCTCGAGCTTTCGTTTATTGGATAAGATCTCTTCCATGAACTTGATGTAACTCGGCATCTGTTCCAATGCGTCGGCGAACGGAATGTTTATGTGCAATTTCTTGAAGACGTCGAGGAATTTTGAAAACTGCTTGTCCAGTTTTTGCTTTTGGAAACGCTGTGGGAATGGAATTTGAGAAGTGGGCTGAGTGGTCGATACTTCCTTTGGCTTGGGCGCCTCTTCCTTTTCCTTCTCGTTTTGCTCGATCTGCTGCTCTTTGTCAATACTAGGCTGCCCTTTTAACTCTTTTCCGCTTCGTAATTCGATTGCTTGCACATTTTCCTTGGATTTCACTTCGGCTGCGCTGGGCGAGGCACCTTGAGACCGAGAGGACAATAAATTAGCAATCTGCCCCATTTGTGTTTCTAGATTTCGGATGGAGGTCGAATGATTTTGGAGGGTCGTCTCGGTGCGGGTCATGAATTGGCTTGTGTTAGCCGCCAATTGAGCAAGAGCATCTTCCAAAGATACCTTTGGTGATTGAGGGGGCTGCTGTGGGGGTTGCGCGAAGTGAGGTTGTGGAGGCTTCATAGCTTGCCCATTTCTCCATGGAAAATTTTGTTGATTCCGCCACCCTTGATTATAAGTGCTGGGGTAAAAATTGTTTTGTCGATTTCCATTGGCCACAAATTGATCTTGCTCCATCTGATGTTGCTCGAACGGATTTCCAACTTGACATTCCGCGCTCGGGTGTGATCCGTTACACCAATTGCATGTCTCTATGGTAACGGGGGCTGGTGCGTGCGAAAATGCCTGGAGCTGTTGTATCAAAGCGGCGACTTGAGCTGACAAGGTGTAAATCGGATCATTGCTTGAAACTTCCATGACTCTCTTCGGTGTCAATCTTTCCGATGGCCATTGGTATGCATTTGCGGCCATATCTTCCAAAAGCACGTGTGCCTCGGCCATAGATTTTCCCATGAAGGCCCCACCATAGGCCGCATCCACGAGGGTGCGTGTAGAAGCACTCAAACCATTATAGAACGTATGAAGCTGAAGCCAATCAGGAATGCCGTGATGAGGGCATCTTCGTAGCAAATCTTTATATCGCTCCCACGCCTCGTGGAGCGATTCCATATCGTACTGACCAAAGGTGGTTATTTCGTTTCTCAACCTTGCCGTCTTAGCTGGTGGGAAAAATTTGGCAAGGAAGGCTTGCGCTAACCTCTCCCATGTTGTAATCGACCCCGGCGGTAAGGAATTTAACCAGAATTTTGCTTTATCCCTCAAGGAGAAGGGGAAAAGCCTCAATCGGATGGCATCGTCGGTGACACCATTAGTCTTGAACGTGTCGCATATCTCAAGGAAAGAAGCAATATGGGCATTCGGGTCGTCATTCGGCAGTCCACAGAATTGGCTCGCCTGCACCATCTGAATAATAGCAGGCTTGATCTCAAAATTATTATCTTGGATAGTGGGACGCCGAATTCCCGAAAAATTAGCGTTGATCTGCGGCATGGCATAATCTCGAAGAGCTAGTTCCGGTTGAACTTGCCGCACTTGGTTATCTCCTCCTTGGACTTCGATATTCTCGGCCATGATGACCGTTGTCTGCAACTCTCTTTTCTCCTTTTTGTTCCTTCTTAGAGTGCGCTCGAGCTCGGTATCCAAAGGTAGTAGGCCTTCGTTACCGAGTTTTCTCATGCACTACACGAAAGGTCCTGAAAGGAAAAACAAATAAACGAAATTAAATACAAAAAAAATAAAAATAAAACGTTCAAATTAAGACTGGAAATACTTAAATCGATATTAGAAAATTTCAATCCCCGGCAACGACGCCAAAAACTTGTTGCGATTTTCTTTACACGCAAGTGCACGTCATCATTTACAAGTAATAAAGTGATAAGTAGAGTATCGTTCCCACGAGGATTGAATTTCGAACTACCGATTTTTGTGTATTCCAATTTTATCTGAACAATCGAATTTGGGATTTTGTAATTAATAACTAGAAGAATTACTAAAAGACTAGTATAAAACGATGGCTTGAATAAAATAAATCAAATGATGAATAAGTCTAGGGTTCTGAATCCACCTTAGTTTATCCGAATTTACTCTCGATTATCCGTAATAAATAATTTTCCCAATTTATTGAAGGCGGAAATTGCTAATATATTCTACCGCCTCTCCCGAGGTCAATAGATTTATCTAAAGGCGAATAACGCACTCTATCCCTAGGTGGATTAATTCGTCAATAGGCGAAAAGCATAAAATCTCCTAAAGGTCACGTAGTTCCTATGAGTATATTCCTATCTCACAGAATAAAACGGTCCTCACCAATAGTTCCTCACCAAATCTCCTCTCCCGATTCGAAGTGAATGATTAAATCAATACAACTATTGGCCAGATAATTTCAAGCATTAAACATAATTGGGAAAACTCAATAAAAAGGTAATAAATTGGATAATCTCAATCAATTCGTCAAAACAAAGGTTTCATCAAAATCCTAGATTAGGGCTTTAGCCTGACATACTAATAATCGAAAATACAGAATAAATAAATGAAAGCATAAAATTCAAACGCAGATGAAGCTCGGATTCCTCCGTTCTTCAGCTTCCGCCCTCTGCCCTTGAAGTCTTCTGCTTCCCTCTTCTTCTGCCGTCTCCAAGCTTAAGCTCTCAAAGATTAAAGATCCAAAGATTCATTAATTAGGGTCTTAAACCCTATTTATAGCTCGGCACATCCACAAATCGCGTCCGTATCAGTCGGTCGAGAACTGGCTTCGAAACGGCCCAAAATCCGCGCGCACATACAAAAACCGCCAAGTGTGCCGCGGCGCACTAAACCTGTGCCGCGGCACAGGGCCTTCAGCTTTAAACCTGGGCGTCATTAATTTCTTTTGTGCCGCGGTTCACCTGGGCTGTGCCGCGGCACAGAGTACAGGTTACTCTGCCTTCGGCTGGTGTCTTCCTGTGCCGCGGCTCAGCTTCCTTGTGCCGCGGCTCAGAGTCCAGATTTGCCGTTTTCGCCCGTTTTGCCTCGTTTTAGCTTCCGGACTTCAATTTCCTGTCAATCATACAAAATTAAGGCATTAAAAGCTCATTTAGACGATTTCACTCTCCAAAATACTATAAAATAATGATAAATAAGCGTATAAAAATACGCCTAACAATATATAGCAGCAGTGAGGAGTGCATAACCCCACAGGTAAATTGATAAGTCGGTGTAGCTAAGCATGGAACGAACCATGTCCAACAGGGTTCGGTTCCTTCTTTCCGACACACCATTTAACTGAGGAGTTCCTGGAGGTGTGAGTTGTGACAATATTCCGTGCTCCTTAAGGAACTAGTCAAACTCTATACTCATATACTCGCCACCTCGGTCTGACCGAAGTGCTTTGATGTGATTACCAGTTTGTTTTTTGACTAGGGCCTTAAATTCTTGGAATTTCTCAATGGCCTCGAATTTATTTTCGTTAAGTATGCATAACCATACCTAGTATGATCATCCGTAAACGTAATGAAATATTGATATCCGTCACGTGCGCCTTCCAAAGCATCACATACTTCGGTATGGACTAATTTAAATTTATCAGCGGCTCTTTCAAAGGTCCCTTTGAAGGGGGACTTAGTCATTTTGCCTTTAAGGCAAGATTCACAAGTTGGAAAGGGATCCGATCCCAATGGACCCATAAGTCCATCCTTTTCCATTTTGTCAACCTTGGTCTGACCAATATGACCAAGTCTAAGATGCCATTTCAAAACTTGATTAGTTTTATACCTACCACGCTTCCTAGTCATAGTGCTTACAATGACTTTGTTATTTAGGTTTAGATGATACAATCCATTTAACAATGTGGCAGTGCCTACTAGTTTATTTCGGAAATAAATTTTGCACGAACCATCACCAATGAAAAATGAAAAGCCTTTCCGATCCATGACCAGAATGGATACTGTATTTTTATGCCCCTTGGGAAAAACAAGTACATCATCGAATATTAAAACAAAGCCGGATTCCAAATCAAAAGAAGTGATCCTATGTCAGTTGCTTCAACACTATACGCGCTTCCGACAGTAATCATCACTTCCCCAGCTCCAAGATTCCTAGTTTGTTCCAGATCCTGATTCATAGTACAAATGTGAGAACTAGCACCAGAATCTAGTATCCAATAAGTAGAAAATACAGTAGCAGGACAATTTGTTTCCAAAACTAAAATTTCTGTACCTGAAGTTCCATGAAGGATCGGACAGTCTCTTGCCAAGTGGCCCAGCTCACCGCATTTGAGACATTTGTCCTTCTTCTTGCTCTTAGGAACCATAGGGGCCTTGCCCTTATCCTTACTTTGTGAGCCTATCTGCTTCTTGGTCTATTTCTTCTTGTTCTTGGACTTCCGAGATTTAGAATAAATCAGAAGGGCAGATTCCTTCACCCGCAGAGTTTTCATTTGAGACTGAGCGGTTACAAGTTTGTTCATTAACCAAGCTAAATTGCAAGTAATTTAATTGCAATTGAAGTTCATAGTAAACTGAGAGAAGGAATCAGGAAGAGATTGTATGATAAGGTCAGTTTGGAGAGAAACATGCATCCTAAAATCAAAAGCCTCTAATCTCTCAATCATAGAGATCATTTTGAGGATGTGGTCCCTAACTTTCTCACTTTCCTTCATCCTGGCACCGAAGAGTTGCTTAGATATCTCATACCTAGTAGTTCGACTGTGCTCACCATAAGGATCGGTTAAGTTAGATAAGATCTGCCTAGCAGAAGTCATTTTCTCATGAGCTCTCTGAAGCTCATTAGACATATATCCCATCATATAGCCACGGACTATGTCATTCTTAACCCACTTTTTGTGGTTTTCAACATCTTCCTGACTGGCTCTGGTCCGCACTGGAGGTGCCAGAATGTCCGCCTCCAAGATGTATCCCAGTGCTTCCATACTGAGGACAATCATTAGGTTGCGGAGCCAGTCCATAAAGTTTGGTCC
Source organism: Orobanche coerulescens (assembly GCA_033398695.1). Lineage (NCBI taxonomy): Eukaryota > Viridiplantae > Streptophyta > Magnoliopsida > Lamiales > Orobanchaceae > Orobanche > Orobanche coerulescens. Next base: position 76,699,732 of record CM065818.1, on the reverse strand, counting down.
GGTTAGGTTTTTTTATCGAGTAGAATTGCAAGTAGGTTCATTGTCGTTATGAGAGTTGTTATTTGGTTTGTCTGCATTATGTAAAACAGATTAATTTGTGACTCGTTTGATTATGATCTGAGTTTAGATTAAAGTCTTTTCTATTCATTTAACCCAGCTCCCACTATTTTTATCAGAATAACACACTTCCATGTGAAATCTGTAAGTACTTGTTCGCTTTACTTCATAGTGGTGATCGAGTTCTTTATAAATTTTTATAGAGGGCAACCGAATAGGTTTTTGGTCTATTAATCTTCATAAAGTGGTGTCCAACACCAACCCATCTAATGGATGATTCGATCTTCTTTTTTCCCTTGTTCACTCCCCTCAACCTATACGGTTTCTATAGTTCGTGAACAAGTTAAGTTTATACCATCGATGCTAATCAGATTCACAATTGAATCTTATCCGGCAACCGAACAGGTTTCTAGGGATAAAATTTGCTCCAACCGTAGGCATCCAATGCACTCTCGGTAATTTATCGACCCTGCCCGAACTACTACCCCGATAACTCGAAAGCATACCACATCCGGTTTGGATTTCAATTTTACGAAAGCTCGATGGAGGGAAGGAAAATATTGAAACCTTTTAACTTAATATTTTGTTGTGGGAGAATTTTCGCGATTAATGTTACACTTTGCATATTAATTCATTTAAGCGCATTTGTTGCATTCGTACCATATGAACAAAACATTCACAACATAGTTGCTACCAACATACAGTTCATGGACCGTTCCTACAACAAAAACATCGTAATCTAATTACGAGTCTTCGGTCTTGAATCTTATTCTTCTAGAACGGATCTCCCTCTGGTCTTCGTCATTACATATAAATTATACATTGAAAAGTTGCATTCTATACAAATTTTCTAGTAAAATAAATAGGCTCAAAATGGCATTTACAACATAATCGAATAAAACCGAATGATTCAAAACTAGGTCCATGAACCACATCCCCATTCACAAGCATTCATCCAATAAATACTAAATAAATGGAACTAATAAATATATTTATCCCACCAATATATAAAATTAACTATAAATAGATTAATCCAATCAATCCATACAATCGTCAATATGAAATCGTTCCAAGTAATTCGATCAATCGAAACCATTCTATCAAATTAATTTTTCTGATATAAAATGCGGGAGATTAATTTTTCTGAAACGGGCAGAAAAATGAGCCTGAAACATGCTGGGACAGTGCCCGGATCACAATCCGAGGACAGTGGATCGCTATCCAAAGGCCAAATCGTGATCCCAAAGGGCAAACTGTGAGGCAGTCCTGATTTTTGCCTAGCCAATTTCAGCTTTGTCCTCAGTTCCATCCAACGGCAATCCGGGGCTTGATATTCGACCGAATATCCAATATCAATATTTTTCGACTTTCATATCTTCAATATGAATCATATTTCCAAGAAATACAAGATTTATATTTTGATATGAATTAATGAAAAACACAACTACAACGAACAAACAAACATATACAAGGATTAAACATTTATGATTCTAAATCATAATCCATTCAATCAGGCATTCCAAATGCTATATATCGTATATACGATTGCAAAACCATGCTCCAATACCACTATTGGGATTCGCATACAAAAAACGAAGGGCACATTGGAAGCGAAAAACACAAAGTGCGCGACGAATCCCTCAAGAGGATCGATACAAGCTATGTATATACGAATATAAAACAAACAAAGAGGATATAAGAAATCATACCCTTGTAGTCCATTGAGTAAATGGTTGAAGTTGATGCCGGTGATCGCAAATCCGATTTGACAAGCCCTCGATGATCCAAACGCCGAAAACATCGCGTCTCTACTAGCTACACGCCGGGAGATGACCAGAAAAACAATCTACTCGATTATCCTCCAAGGATACAGCTAGAAAAGAGTAGTAGGAACTTTACTTCTCAAGAATGAAATCACTCCAAGTGATGTATATATTGTTCTTGATACTATCTCTCAAGTATGTGATCGCTCCAAGTGATATATGTTTTGTCCTTGTTTTTCTTTCTCTCTCTAAGAGTGTAAGATATAGAACAAAATGAGCTCTCCCTCTCTCTTACTTGTGTAGGCCGATTTTCCAAGTCTTATGATGGGGTGGATGAGCTTTGTCTTATAACAAAGTCCACACATCATTCCAAAGTCACACCTAAGGGGTGATCATGATAAGATCCCATCTTATCATCCCCTTTTGTCCCCAAGTGTTAGGAAGAATCCTCAACACATTCAAGATAGGGACAAATGTCATATTACAAGATGATCAAGGTGTGGGGCGGCCCACATAATAATAGAGTAGGATTTGGTTCGTTTCGGTCCATGAAACGGACCGTCGTGTATCCAGACCGACTGATACATCTTGGTTCGTCTCAAATAAAATTAATATAATTGATTAATCTAATTAATTAGTTACATCAAAATATTATTTCTCCAAGAAATAATTATTCATGAGTTAAATTAATTACCTAGTAATTTATTTAACTCACAAGACCGATTTAATATATCCAATGAATTAAATTAGATTAGGCATCCAATATCTAAAATTCACAATAAGAGATCCAGTTCAAATTATTTCGTCGTCTCCCTAATGCGCGACTCGGTAGGTCCGTCTTAGTAAGCAATGGGAGGAACCAAGGAGTAATAGCACCACCTAGCCAGTCTCGTAGCCTATATTGTAACTCTCACTAAGAACGAATGATATAGATCATTCAAGAACTATTCTGTCGTGAAGACCAGTAAACGTATAAACCCTTCTTTCAAATGTCCCGATCAAGTTATAGGGTCACGATCAGTCAAACGCTATCTGTACTTGATTCTATGTTTGAGTTAATGCAAATCGAGATCACCTAGCTCTCGTGTATCCAATACAACTAGCTCCAATGCTTTGGCCAAAGACTTATGATCTCATCTGCCAATAACCACATATGACATATACCTATTCACTACAGGAGAAAGAATCCTATCTTGGTACTTAGTAGAACCTGCTACTTGTCCGTCAAGACGCATGTCGAGGTTGACCCCCACCCCTCGGCTTTCTGGGTCGAACCACTTTAGTGAAAATCTTAACGTCACAAGCACATTCCTACTAAATCCTCAAGTCGAAGGTTCACGAATACCTATCACAACCTATCGATTCCGTCATTGACTGTCCCGGAGTGAAAACCGTGTGACGAATCGAGGATGAGTCGGTTCGAGTATACTAATCTTATTAACATACCTACAACGTGTGCTCTCACTAACCATTAGTGACGACAGGCACTTTCAAAGTCAAAGAACACGTCATACAAGTCTTCACATAAACTTAACGCCCAGTCAAGTTTCATCGACTTGCGAATGATTAAGTATTTGAGCTATAAACTTTTCCAGTGTTGATCCCCTTATCTAATAAGGAGTGAAATATTTTGCTCTCAAATACATAGACTAGTTTCTCTATATATATTTACAAATCAGGAATGCCAATGACTTTCAGTAAATAAAGAAACCAACAATTGCTTTCTGATAATAGTTTACATAATAACAAGTACAATACCCTCTCTGAAACATCCTCCGAGTGGCATTCGAGAGCATATTCCTAACATAAGCATTGCTGAATCTCAGCTCGGTTCCCATGGATTTTAGATGGCTGTCCAGAATCGGCACTGAAAAGACCATCTCTATCAGATAGGATATTCTTAAGGACTCTGTGCAATCTTAATATTTCTTTAATAAATACTCGAGCTAACTGTTGTGGCCCCCAAGTGTTCTTAATTCCTAAGAAATGAGCTCAATTATTTAATCATTCCATAATGACCCAAATCATTTCTGGGATACAGGCATACTGGTTATGAAGCCCATAGATATGTCATCCCATTCCATTTAGGAATTCGAATTGGTTGTAACAATCCGGTTAGTCTCTGATGCTCGATTTTGAGTTGCTGACAAGTCAAACACTTAGTCACAAATTCAGTCACATCTCTTTTCATGTTATTCCACCAGAAATTATGTTTTAAATCTTTATACATTTTACTCATTCCTGGGTGGATAGAGTATGGCATGTCATGTGTTGTATCGAGATTTATACGTCTCAACAGGCGATCACCTCAGAGATCGGGCGACCGATCCAGAGCCCAACAGCCAAGGCAGAACTGTCGACCGAAGGTCCCAGAACAAGTCCCGGTGCCGAGCGATCGACATCTAAGACGATCATCTCTCGGTACTTGGCGATCGACTCCTGGTGGCCGACTAGATGACGACCGAAGGTCCCAGGACAAGTCCCGGTGCCGAGCGATCAACATCTAAGATGATCGTCTCTCGGTACTTGGCGATCGACTCCTGGTGACCGACTGAATGACGACCGCCTCGTGCCGCGCGAAGCCATCGATCGTCCAGTCGGAAAGGGCCGAAGCTCTGACAGAGTCCCACATGCAGATCCGGAAAAGGCGCAACAGCACATGGATCGTTGACCACAGTCTGTCAGCATCTTTCCACCAACCGACAGACCCGCCGAAAGGTGTCAGTAGGACCGCCCGTGACAGCAACTCAGGACGCGTGCCGGCTCCTCATTGGACCGCACAGCTAGCTGCCAGCAGCAGCCGCAAGCTTTATGCAGACAGCCCATGTGACATAAAGACGATCGCCCCTTTATTTTATTGCACGAAAGGCGATCGCCCGCCAGAAAACAGGGCATCTCAGCCCCTATAAATAGAAGGCTGCCTGCACTTGGAAAACTCTCGGTCCCTTCGGATTTTTTCCCACAACTTGGCTTTCTCGCTCTTGGCAACAGCTATCTCTCGGCCTTTCTTCTCTCTCAGCACCTCTTCTACAAAAGACGGTCGGCAGAGACGAATCAGGCAAAGCTTCGCTCAAGAGCTAGATAATTAGGATCTTGTACACTCATTGTATTTAGATTCTTACATTAATACTTGTATCCACGAATATTTGTATTAATAACATATAGCGAGAGCATTCAAGCCTGGGATTAACAACCCCGACAAATCTTGTGTTTTTCCATTCCCTCGGATGTGCTCTAGCAATTTGCTGTTGCTCGACCATTCCAGCAATATCTATCTGCGGATAATATTTCGGGCAACAACAATTGGCGCTAGAAGAAGGGGATCTAACCCTCATTTTCATTCCTACCGTCTCGAAGAACACTCACTGTTCTCCGGGGCATATACCTGAAGAAACACTCACTGTTCTTCAGAGAAAGCTTCCAGAATTATGACTTCTGCCTCCACGTCGAAGAAATCCGCTGGCCGATCCGCCAGACGCCTCATTCCATCTCAATCCGAGCCGCAGCCGGTGGCGGAGGGTAGCCGCCGCGGTCCGATACGCTCGATCCCGCCCCTGGGGGACGGCCCAAGCCTCTCACTCGATCAGTTCCAAACCGCGGAACAGATCGAAAAGGCCTTGGCCATCCTACAGGAGCGACGGAGTGCTCTCGACGCGCCGCCCGCTTTAACCCCCTCGGCCATCCGCCGCATGACCAAATGGAAGTTCAAGTCGTTACTGACCGAGCGATCGCCAGGAGGCTCCCATTCGCAAGAAGGCGCTCGCTAGCCGGGGCACCTCTGTTTTCGATCGCCTAAGCAGCGACCCGTCATGGCGACCGGGGCAGTCCGGCCCCAGCCACGAGACGACGGAGCTCGAATCCGTCACCAGGAGTTCGGCGTATCTGACTCCCAGAAGGCCGACCAGTCATCTGGCTCCTCCTCACCAAAGAACCGAGGTCGGCAACAGCGGAGTCAGGAGATCGGTACACGATCGCCTCGGCTCCCGCTCTGAAAGCCGACCCACGAGCGACCAAGATACAACGATGGCCGCGATGCAACGCCAGCTCGACGACATGAAGGCGCTCCTAGAATCTGGGGCAGGCGCCAAGAAAGAGATCGACGGGCCGAGCGAACCACTCGCGGTCCACATCGAGCTCGCCCCCGTGCAGCGTAAGATCGCTCCTCCGCAAACACCTTTGTACGAGGAGAGGTCGGACCCCGAAACTCACCTGAGCAAGTTCCGCATCTACATGACCGGGTGTGAGGCATCCGACGCGACCAAATGCCGAATGTTCCCACTGACGCTGGACGACCTTTCCCACAGGTGGTACACATCATTGCCGCCGCGATCCATAGATTCCTTTGACCAACTGGCGAACAGCTTCACAGCTTACTTCGCCGCCAAGGTCGCTCGGTCGGACGGTCCCCACCGCATGATGCAAATCAGGCAGGGAGAAGAAGAATCCGACGCAGACTACATCGACCGGGTAGACGAGATCATCCTCAACGGCGCGCCCGTAAGCGATGAGATCGCCCTCTACTCGGTCTTAGGGGGATTCCATGGTCATTCGCCTATGTTCAGGCACCTTACGAAGGACCATCCCCCGACCTACGTGATCTTCCACGCTAAAGCCGCAGACATTCTGGCCAGGCAAAGGTTTCTTCTCAGCCTATGAGCAGCGCGATCAGCGCCCGAACGACGATCTCCAGTCTTCCAGCCCGATCGCTGTTATCAAGCAACATCTCCCAAACTGGAGGACTCGCTCGCCCTCTACAGTTCGTCATCTAACGTGATGGACTAAGGCACGAGATCGCCTCCCCCGCACAACGTACACCGTCGAAGGTCGGCATTTTACATGACGATCTGAGGTGGAAGAGTGCAGCCATGGTCCTGGTGGTCGATGGAACCGACTTCTTAGGCCATGCAAGGTTCCTTTGGGCTAAGATCGCTCGCCCTTCATTTAAACACGAGGCGGGCGTAGTCGAAGGACCCTCCAAATTAATCAGTGGACACGATCGCCCGCCCTCAAAGGTTCATCATCTGACATGGTGAACCCGGATAATGCGACGCGTCACTACCCCCGTCTCAATGTATACCGTCGAGTATTGCCATCTAACATGACGATCCGAGGTAGAAAAGAGCTAACTAGCCGCGGACGTGGAGTCGATTCATCCGACGATGCCCCGCGCAAGGACTCCTCCAGACCAAGACGGCACGCCCTTCGTTTAAATACGAGGCGAGGCGCAGCCTAACAAAGGACCCTCACAATAAAATGAGTCATGAGACAGACAATGTCGCTCGCGCACAAGACATGGTCATGGAGTCGGTCCATCGAACTCTGCGACTGTGCACGGTTCCTCAGCGATGAAACAATCAAGTTTCTACGAGGGATCGGCCAAAATTGTTTATTGCAGGTACAAGACCGAAGATAGCTAGCCAATCGACCAGATCGCCCAAATTCGAGACCAAAGTCCGCTCAACGGATCGCCCGTCTTCATCCTATACGATCGCCAACAAGAACCACCTCACCCCATGTCTTCAACATCGGAGCAAGCTGGGGGGCAATTGTTGTATCGAGATTTATACATCTCAACAGGCGATCGCCTCAGAGACCGGGCGACCGATCCAGAGCCCAACAGCGAAGGCAGAACTGCCGACCAAAGGTCCCAGGACAAGTCCCGGTGCCGAGCGATCGACATCTAAGACGATCGTCTCTCGGTACTTGGCGATCGACTCCTGGTGGCCGAATAGCTGACGACCGAAGGTCCCAGGACAAGTCCCGGTGCCGAGCGATCAACATCTAAGATGATCGTCTGTCGGTACTTGGCGATCGACTCCTGGTGACCGACCGAATGACGACCGCCTCATGCCGCGCGAAGCCATCGATCGTCCAGTCGGCAAGGGCCGAAGCTCTGACAGAGTCCCACATGTAGATCCAGAAAAGGCGCAACAGCACATGGATCGTTGACCACAGCCTGTCAGCATCTTTCCACCAACCGACAGACCCGCCGAAAGGTGTCAGTAGGACCGCCCGTGATGACAAGAATCGGGACGCGTGCGGCTCCTCATTGGATCCGCCTGGTGTTGCCCGGCAGCCGCAAGCTTTATGCCGACAGCCCATGTGACATAAAGACGATCGCCCCTTTATTATATTGCACGAAAGGCGATCGCCCGCCAGAAAACAGGGCATCTCAGCCCCTATAAATAGAAGGCTGCCTGCACTTGGAAAACTCTCGGTCCCTTCGGATTTTTTCCCACAACTTGGCTTTCTCACTCTTAGCAACAGCTATCTCTCGGCCTTTCTTCTCTCTCGGCACCTCTTGTACAAAAGACGGTCGGCAGAGACGAATCAGGCAAAGCTTCGCTCAAGAGCTAGATAATTAGGATCTTGTACACTCACTGTATTTAGATTCTTACATTAATACTTGTATCCACGAATATTTGTATTAATAACATCTCGCGAGAGCATTCAAGCCCGGGATTAACAACCCCGGCAAATCTTGTGTTTTTTCATTCCCTCGGACGTGCTCTCGCAATTTGCTGTTGCTCGACCATTCCAGCAATATCTATCTTCGGATAATATTTCGGGAACAACATCATGTGCCTCTTTCAAAATCATTTTCCTTAAGTCGTCATAATGGCTATACATAGCCTATTTCGAAATAGTAAGGTTCCATCCTCATGGATTAGAAATCCTGGAGCTTTCCCTTACAGTACATCTTCTCGAAATTGAATCATCATCAGATCCTCGTTCTATTTACTATGAACAATCTCGATCAAGGATAGAGTTATCTCAAGGATACACACTTGTCCCTGAATTATTTGAAGCCAAACTTTGATCTCACTTCTCATCAAGTCACACTGGAGACCCGATTGCACCATCAGCATTTCCAACATTTGAACAGATGCTAGCCTATGACTCAAAGCATCGGCCACCATGTTTGCTTTACCGAGGTGGTAAAGTATATTTAGATCAGTCTTTTATCAGTTCGAACCACCTTCTCTGTCTCAAGTTTCACTCCTTCTGGGAGCAAATATACTTCGAATTCTTGTGATCAGTAAAAATTTGACATGAAACTCCATATAGGTAATAACGGAAAATCTTTAAGGCAAGAACTATCGCTGCTAATTTCAAATCACGTGTTGGGTAGTTTAGTTCATATGGCTTCACTTGTTGGGACGCGTAAGCAATTCCGTTCCCATTCTGCATTAAAACACAACCAAGTCCCTACTTAGAAGCATCATTGTATACTATGAATCATTTGGTTTCTTGTGGTAAGGCAAACGCAGGGGCAGTAATAAGCCTTTTCTTCACCTCATCAAAGCTCTTTTAACAACTCTCTCCACTCGAACTTTTGCATCTTCCAAAGCAATTGGGTTAGGGGTCGAGAAATATTAGACATTCCTCCACAAACCTCCGATAATATCCAGCAAGGCCTAAGAAGCTTCGAACTTCTTTCACATTTATAGGTGATTACCACTCCATAACGGCTTTTATCTTCTGTGAAACCACCTGTACTCCATGCTCGGATACGACATGGCCTAAGAACACTACTTTCTTAAGCCATAACTCACATTTTGAACTGCTCTCAGTATTTCTAGCATAATACGAAGTTGTTTTCATGCTCCTCCTAACTATAGGAATAGACCACGATGTCGTCAATAAAGACAACTACAAACTTATCCAAATACTCAATGAAGATCTTGTTCATTAAATGCAAGAAGACTGTCGGGGCGTTAGTCAAGCTAAAGGGCATGATCACAAACTCATAGTGTCTATATCACGAACTGAAAGTCGTCTTTGGAATATCAAATTCCTGGACTCTCAGCTGGTGGTATCCGGATCTCAAGTCTATCTTGGAGAACACCGTAGCCCCTTGGAGCTGATCTAAAAGTGACTAGTGTAAAATGGATTGGGCGAGTTAAATTTAGAACTGACGAGACTGATAAAAGAAAAGAAAAATTGAACCAGGACTTAATTATAGAATTATGATTTCAAGACATTTGTTAATGACATGAAAACTTCTCTCTCAAGATTCTAAAACGAAGCTAACTGATATGACGCAAGAAATATTGACAATATGAAATCTGATACTCGTGAACGTACAAATGTAATTCATATAAATTGAGAAACCCTACTAGGCTGCTGATAAGCATTACCAGTCAAACAGGGTCTGTCGTTTTAGCTTCCTCTATATATGTATATATTATCCAACCGAAAAAAAAAAAAAAAAGAATCATGATTTTTTTATTAATACAGAGAAGCTATAGGAATTATGCAGCAAGGAATCCCAATGGAATATACCTACAAGAATGGTAGTATATTTCTTTATATTGCATGGAAAATGCCTGAAAACAAAAAGGTTATATCACTTCATGACACTATCAACTTAGAGGTAGTTATTTGCTAATGGATATCAAACATATTTGACATTTTTAGTATTCATTTAACTAATTCGCCTTCCTAAACTGTGAATTCACTTCGGACTGACTTTTTAATTTGTTCATTAGTTCCAAAATGAATTCACATACACAGTACACCATATCAAACTCCAGATAATTCCTAAAATCATCAATCAGTTGACGCTCCTATAAAAGCTAAAATGCTGTGTTCCGAACTTCTCAACATCTTTGGTTAAATATAAGGAACTCTCCCGACTCTCATTTCAACTGCAAGACACATATAAAGAAAAAACAGTAGGTTACTTTTATTAAAAGTTGTTAAAAGCACATCAATAAATCAAAAACAATCACTAAGATAACAAAAATAATTTTATACCTGAAATCAGAATTCAGAGCATACAAGAAATAGGGGACTTGAACTTTTGACCATATATTCTCTTTCAAAATATGATAATAAGAAATATTAAAACTTATAGTGTAAATGTACTTTCTGACATGAATATAATTATATAAATTTTGTAAAAATTTTATTTTGTAAGAGAAAATCTAAGGTCAAAATTTAATCTGAAACAAATAAAATGGCGCTTAATATGAAACTGGGGAAGGAAAAATTGTGACGCAACTACTGAGGTTGCTAATAGGATTCACGTAAATTTCTGTCGATAGCGTGTGTTGAATAATGATGACTTATAAATTTCTTGCTTCATTTTGGTTTTTAGTTTCATTGATTTGTGTATTTTGTTACTAATTAGGGACTAATGACTATAGAATACAGACTCGGCAATATGGTCAATTTCTGTCGGCTTTATATAGAAGAATTTCTAATTTGATAACTCCACGTGAATGTTATTTTATTGCATGCTTTTTAGTGGGAGTGAGATTCATTTGATATGTTGTTTTTGATATTTATTTTTGATGAATTCAGGTTCTATCAAGGGATTAGAATATCACATGGATTCCTAATTTGGCTTCTTTAATGAGATTTCTAGTGCTTCGTGCACCCTCACTAGCTTGGTTGTTTGTAGAGGCATGTGCCATGGTCTAAATTTTATGTTTGCTACTCTCTTGATGAATATAACGATGAGATAATATTCGTAGTTGTATTTTTATTCTTGTTTCCTAAGTTAATTAGTTTCGTAATAGGATTAGATCTTTTATTTAGAGTTTCATTAGTAGCCTCTATATATATATATATATATATATATATATATATATATATATATACTATTAATAAAGTTGGGTATTTGTTTCGTTCCTTATCGGTACTCTTTTGTTAAGAATCAACGATTTGTGTTCGATGTGTTCTTCCGGGTATTCTAGAGAGAATAAACGGATTTTCACATATTTTCACGCTTTTTGCTGCATCAGTTGGTATCCAGAGCCGGTCACGATTCCTGTGATGCATCGACACAACACTAGGCATCACGAACCGATCCAACACCAAGACATACCAGAGTTCTATGGATCTTCGAAATCAGAGGTCAGCATCGCCTAGCTCCAGGATTGTGAATACTTCTTCACCACCGCCAACATACCATCAGACAACCAAGTTCGGTTCGCAGAAAAGCACCCCCGTGGTCGCACTGCCATCTGGTGGCAGGATCTGAAAACCAATTGTTTACGTATGCGTAAACCCAAGTTGAAGGTATGGCAAAAATTCACAAAATATTTTGTTCGGAAATTCCCCCACAAATTCAGACATACACATCGACTCCCCAATACCGTCGTCGCCAGTCTACAGCAGCAGCACATCCACTCTTCGCCGCCACCACACTGCCGACCCGACGAATCCCTGCATCAGTTGGTATCATAGCCTTGCTACGATTCTCCTACGGATGGAGAATCTTTTTGCTGCACCTTCGGACGACGATACGATGTGGTTTCATGAAGTTGAAGACTATAAGGGTCCTCCAATATATGACGATGACCCATATCATATATTCCAGGACACTACAATCGAGGATTATACGGATCCTCCTATTTATGATGATTATCCATCTACGGATTTTCAACCTCCTAATTATCTATCTATGGATTTTCCATCTCCTACATTGCAGTTAAAATATTTAGCTTGTGATGTTTCTGATGATTATCCCTCTCTTTTGTTAGTGGCGAAATCTGGTGACATTTATAATGATTTTCCATCTCGTTCGTTACCGAAGAAAATTTTGTCTCGTATGTTGCTGGAGGAAATTTTATCTGATGATATTTATTATGATTATCCACTTCCTACGGTGCCGGATATATTTAGTGTTCCTATTGTGGTGGTATTGGCTATCACATTCAAAAGAGCCAATTTATATTTGGAAGAAAATCAATATTAAATACAACGCAACGGCTGATGTTCGTTCTTGGGAGATGCATTTTGAGTTTTTGATGCCTTTTGAACGTGATGATTCTTTTGAAGATGAAGCTACACACGATTCGAGGGCAAATCGTTTCGAAGCAGAGGAGAATGATGGAGATAATAATGAGATAATATTCAGTAGCTGTATTTTTATTCTTGTTCACTAAGTTAATTAGTTTCCTAATAGGATTAGATCTTTTGTTAAAGGTTTCATTAGTAGCCTATATATATGGCTTGTTATATGTTTTATTGGGGTGGTTGAATATTAATAAAGTTGGATTTTGGTTTCGTTCCTTATCGGTATTTTTTTATTAAGAATCGACGACTTGTGTTCGCCGTGTTCAAGGATATTCTAGAGAGAATCAATGAATTTTCACATATGTTCACGCTTTTTGCTGCATCATCTCTGCTTGGTGATATAGTATAAACTTCGTTAAAAATGTTATTTTCAAAATACTACATCCAATATCATTTAGATTGTTAACTTCCAATGATTACATATGAAAATACTACGGCAGTAATGAACTTCTGATGCCAGACATACTACATCCAATATATCATTTAGATTGTTAACTTCCAATTGTAATGAACTTCTGATGCCAGAATAACTATGTAAATAATTAGGGATGTCAACTTTATCCGTACTCGATCCTACTCATCGGATAAACCCGAAATCGGGTCGGGTATCGGCCAAACCTGAAATTTTATGGTCGGATATGGGTAGGATATGGGTGAAGTATATTACCCGAATACCCGACCCGATTACCCGACCCGCGTACCCATTTGAATTATATAAATATATTATTAGTATATGTTATAAATAAATATTATATTGTATTATAAATTATATATATTATTATATAAAATATTATATTTTAAATATTTATTACACTAAACTGAATTTATTAATTACATTATGTATATATAATATATATTAAATATATTTATATTCTTAAATATAGAGTATACGGGTACCCGAATAACCATTGGGTACCTGACTACCCGATGGACAATACCCGAACCCGATCCGAATCAAATAGGGTAGGGTATGGAGGAGGCATATCCGTACCCTACCCGACCCATTGACATCCCTATAAATAATGTTTACTACAATGATTACATACACTGTAGCTAACGTTTGCTACAACAAATACTTCCTTCTGCTTAGAGCTGTTATTCGAGCCGAGCCGAGCTCGAGTACTTGATGCTCGAGCTCGGCTCGAGCTCTTAACGAGCCGAACCAAGCTCGGCTCGATAACACGAACGAGTAAAGAGATGAGCTTGACTCGACTCGTAAACGAGTCTAACGAGCCTAACGAGCCTATCGAGCCGAGCCGAGCCCAACGAGCCTAATGTAATTATAAGAAAAATCTTAGTTATTGAGCCTAACAAGTCGAGTTCGAGCCGGCTCGTTAATAAATCGAGCAACAAGTCGAGCTCGAGCTCGGCTCATTTAATATTCGAGTCGAGCTTTAACGAGCCTTAACGAGCCGAGCCGAGCCGAGCTTTCGAGCAGCTCGTTTCGCATAACAGCTCTATTCTGCTAATAATATCCCCACTATGCATACTATAAAATAACGTCACAGGCAAACAAAATACTGACTAATTTTCGTACTCCACTTTCTACATTTCATATTCAACATATTCATCAATAAAGAAACGCACAATAAGATGTTCCCAGACTAGCATAATCTTCAAAAGATTGGAGTTGGCTTTGACAGTGCAACTTGTTCCCCCACTTGTCCAGTCATACGATGCAATTTTTATTAAATGAATAATAGTTGTATCTATTGTTGGTTGTAGAAAATATAAGAAGTCCTAACCCAGCCCCATCCACCACCTCCCAGATTTTGTTTCTTTTGCAGGTTTCTTTTGCCAAAATTTAGCAAGACGGTTTGGGCCGAAAAATGGAACTCTTGCACAAAGTCATCGATCCAAATTTCACGACTCTTCCTCACTGCATCAAGGGATATTTACAGTTTTGAAAGATAACTAAGCTACATGTATTTAAGGCTAAACCTCAACTATTGTTTTCATAATTTAACCAACGGGAAAATTTTGGTCAAACGTACAACAACAACAACAACATCTAAGCCTTAGTACCAAAATGATTTGGGGTCGGCTAACATGAATCAAACTTTGAAACCGTCAATAATCGTTATATAAATAACATAAAAGGAAAAAAGAGGGAAAAAGTAGAGAAAAAAGCAAATAAAAAAAGAGAATGAATGTAAAAAAAAAAAAAAAAATCAGACTCCATCCACCATCCGTATTTTGGTCAAACGTACATCTACCAAAAATCTAGTTTAACCACTGGCCATAACCCTAGTGCCCAAGTGCTTCCACTTCAAGTGGAAGACCATTATTTGAATCCCGCAAGGGATAAGAATTTACAAGAGCCAACGACCCCTTAACCTGCTAGTGGAACAATTAAATATTAATAGCCTCAAACATCAGAGGGAACCTGCAGCTAGATAGCAAGGGATCCAGTATGGAGAAATCACTAGGGATGACTCCATGTGCGTGCACAATAACTGATGATACTAAGGTACCTGTAAGTCATATACACATCTCGCATTTAAACTGGAGAGGGTCGGACTATTGTCTGAAGGACTAGTCAACTGTAATCTTGGAACCTCGATATTAAAAAATTCTATTTTGGTGTAACGTATCTCATTAAAAGAAAATGCATAATCATAACAAATCCGGTTAAAGTACGATGCAGTTTCTATACATCTCGAAATGATTGGAGAACAGCGGAAAAACAACAATCAACAACATGACCTCACAATTGCCCCATTCTCATGTCTTTTTCAAGAACATGGTTATGTTTTTTGCAGCTGGATCATATTTCCTCCATTTCTGTAGAGATAAAAAATATACCAAGCTATTCATTGAATGTACCATGTGGCTGTTTCATTAATAAAGTTACCAGGCGACCACAGTGCAGACTGCTTAACATTGAAGGCTCAATGCCCTTGTTCGTGTTTTCTCTTTTCCATGGACTGCTCCACAAGATACCTAGATAATAATGATAAAGAAGCATTACACTGAATTGCCAAAAAAACTGCACTTTTTAGACAAAAAAACACCAGGAAGAAGTGTTAGCGCGCATAAAAGATCAACAATTATCAGAATCAATTTAATGATCCCCACTATATAATTTGATCAAGCATTATGGAGATAAATGTTCTGTAGTCTATGTAATATGATTCTTTATGGACTCATCATACTAAAAGCTGCTAACATCTATTTAAAGCCCGAAAAACTGCATCAGTATTTATGCACGTGGTGGTAATTTGAAAAAATTATAGCTCACTATGTTCATGAGAAGTAAGATTTTATAAAGTATTTTCTCTCAATTTAATTTCATTTTTCTTCCTTGCGGGCATTAGCCAAAAAGGGAGTGTCTAAGAATTATATTGACATCATTAGAGACATGTACGAAAGAGCTAGTACAAGTGTACGTACTACAGTTGGACCACTGAGGAATTCCCTAATATGATTGGGATGCATCAAGGCTCAACTCTTAGTCCTTTCCTCTTTGCAATAGTCATGGATGAATTGACAAGGTCAATTCAAGATGATATTACTTGGTGCATGATGTTTGCAGATGATATAGTATTGGTTGATGAAACGAAGGACAGAGTTGAAAGAAAGTCGGAACTCTGGAGAAATATGCTAGAAACTCGTGGTTTTAGGCTGAGCAGAAGTAAGACTGAATATTCGGAGTGTAGCTTTAGTGGAAATGGAAGTAGAGAGGCGGGTACAATCACTTTTGATGAGAATGTTATACAAGGATCGGAGTTTATTCGTTATCTTGGGTCTATTCTTCAAAATGATGGAGAATTAGACGGTGACGTGGCCCATAAGATTAAGGCGGGATGGTTGAAATGGAAGAGCGCAACGGGGTTACTATGTGATCAAGGCGTACCTTTTTACCGAACAGCAATTAGGCCTGCACTTTTATATGGCACCGAATGTTGGGTTGTAAAGCATAGTCATGTGCATAAGATGAATGTGGCGGAAATGCGTGTGCTAAGATGGATGTGTGGTCATACGAGAAAGGATCGACTTAGAAATGATGTGATTAGGAAAAAAGTATTAGTGGCCCCTATAGAGGATAAGCTGTTGGAGAATTGTTTAAGATGGTTCGGGCATGTGAGACGGAGTCCGGTTGATGCACCGGTGCGAAGGCTTGAAGAATGGGGAGCGCATAGGCTGGTGAAGGGTAAAGGAAGACCTAAACAAACATAGATAAGTGTGATTGGGAATGATATGAGGTTTCTTGGGATTGGAGAAGTTAGCGTTGGATAGGACGATGTGGAGGGAGAGAATTCGGGTGGTTGAATATATTTGAGGTTTTTTTTTTTTTGCATAATGGCTATTACTATTTTTTATTTACTTTTTATTATTTATTTATTTATTTTTGCTTAATTATTATTATTAATTTTTTTTTTACCTACTAAACTTTTCCCCTTCACTTTTGCCTTTTTCATATGACTGTTCTATTGGAGACGACTTGACGTTTTCAGATATTGATTCATGTTAGCCCACCCCAAAACATTTTGGGACTAAAGCTCTGATGTTGTTGTTGTTGCTTGCATAATTAACCAAGTCAAAAAAAGTTGATCAAGATTTTCTTAACACAATAATTAGTCTAATAATTTATTTCACTGCCTGCTATATTAATCGTCATTTAAACTGCAAGAACGATATATGCATTAGAAATAACTGCTCTACACTTGAACATTGTTCAGGTTAATAAACAGTTATATTAGACTACATGCCCCTGAATCCACATGGTAACTCAAAGTCATTTTTGGTGTGTTATCAATAGCAGCACTTGTTGCAGTACAACAATCTGGGTTATGTGCATAAATTACTGGTATACTCAGACAAGTAAGAATATAAACATAGTTCAAAAGGGATAAAGGGTGCGATTGTTTGGTCTTTCGTTCCACTCAACACAATTGAGATAATTACAAATATTACTCATGAGATTAGCCTAAGTATAAAACACGCACAATTATCTTTTAAAAATACAATACTTCCTTGAGGGCTAAAAACATCTCCTTAAAGGTTGAATAACTGCACCTTAATCCCAACAACTATGTTGAGATCGATGGCATGAATATTATAGTGCCAATTAATTATATAGATTTAGTTAAAACTATAATTCATGCAAAAAAACAAAGTGGCAAAGTTTTATGCGGGATGCCCCCTATCACAACCTTTATATGAAGGAGAACCGAGATAAAAATTCCAACACCATCAAAATCATAGGTTTTTCCAGTTACATGAAAAATATCATGAGACGGTGATAAGTCGAGATAATTGCTATAATCTTGTCACGTGACGATGCTGATATTGTAAAATCAACACACACTTACCTAAAAATACCCCTTTTTGACGGTGCAATTTGTAACTAAAAAACAAATGTCAGTGAAATATTTGTAGCTTTGAAAGATAGGTAAGATTACTTGTAATAAAGCTAAACCTCGGATAATTTTGCAATTATCCCTGTGCATCGTGGAAGCAGACTGGATATTAAGATGAAAACATAATGAAGATAGTGGTGTGATAGTTATTTAAGTAAATTGTAATTGGCGATTGAAAAAACTAAGTGAACATTGTAATGCAATGTAAAAGTATGAATAAAGAGAATGATTAATATGTATTGTAGAAGAATTTAAAGAACACAATCAATCACATGTTGAGGCAATGAACTTTTTAGAGCAAAACTTTTACAAAATTTTTGAACAAGCAATCACAGTCGTTAGACTGTGTTCCAGATTGATATCAAGTACACAAATCTGAACCATTTTGTTCACGACACTTGAACAATTGTTCCAAAATTGATATCACGTTCCTTTTATTGTCCCCACCCATCACTTGTACTCATTTTTAATACAAACCATCAAATCAGCACTCACTATTACACATTTTTCAACAAATTCCACTATTCAGTCACTCACATATTTCCAATTACCAATCATATCCAATCACTGTTTCACTAATTCTATATCATATCAAGTCTCTTCATTACATTTCATCTCATATCAAGTCACCGTATTTCATTTTTTTTTTTGGAAAAAAAGAAGCCAAAATGAAAGCATACCCAATCACACAACCATAGAATTTCAAAATCCATCTTCAAAAATATTGAGGAACTGATACTCACTTTCCAGTATAAAAGCCTGCAGAATACCAAGCATTTAGAACCACATCAAGATTTGTAGAGGACTCGGTGCTTTCAGCGAAATGGCCTATTTCAGTCCCAATCTGTTTGCCCTTCACTGATATCCACCAAAGACAGACAAAGTGCAAGCATAAGAAACTTCCCTATCTGTACCATTGTGAGTGCGCGTGTGTGCGTATGTGTGTTTCCCCCAATCGCAATCAGTAAAAAGCATGAACTTTTCAGAAGACAATCACAAGATCTTGGAGCTGGACCTTAAAGTGTCACAGCAGTAGGATACAACATATAAAAAACCATGTGCATGCAGATCTTATACTTCCACCATTCACTTCTAACTGCAACACTTTACCATTTCACACTATTCATATATTGACCTTCGATCTTACTTTGCTCTAATAATATAAAAAACAATTTTTAGCATGCAAGATGTTCTTGGATTTGTATCAATATATATTCTAGAAATATTTTGTTAACTTTTGTTAAATATGAAGTTGCCAATGGTCAAAGTTATAGATTGAACTCCTTAAAAAGTCCAATGTCGCAATGAAAACTGAACGGAGGTAGTATTATATTGTGGAAACATACTTATGCAAGAATATGGAAATATGAAAAGTAAAATAGTCGTTCTCCTAATGTCTCCACTCTTTCCTGGCAGGTATATGTGGGATTTAGCAGAAGGTATATTATAAGTTTACGCTATTAAGAACTTATATCTGAGTTCTTATCAACCCAAACAATCTATAAATGATAAGCCTTTACATTCTTTTGAATGCAGTAGGCCAAATCTAGAATCCACTAAATTTTGTGGGCTGCACAGTGCACAGATGGCATACGAAAAATTAACATCCAAGGCCAATGCAAATGCAAAATGAGAGAAAGTAGAATGCCAGAGGTTCTTCCTGTTTGTAGATTCTCTTTTCAAGATATATTAAACATACAGCTTCAAGAAGACTATTCCCATAACAAGATGTAGATAAATCATCACAATAAACTAAAAGAATACAGCAATACATACAGATACAAGAATACAAATTTCACGACATACAAGAATACGAATGGACTCAAAACTTAAAAACGCAATGGAGACACAATAAACAACAAAGAAGTAGCTACAGGAAAATCTTCGTGCACCTTTCCAGTTTGAATAACAAAAGACAATGATTGGCACTGCATAACTCCCTATTTCATTGTAAAATTGGACTGGGGATCCATACTAAATTCTCATTCTTGATTAGAACACTAAATATTATTCAATCAACAACTTCTAAGGACAAACTCCAAAACAATCTATTTCTCCTGAGCTTATTACTAATGGTTAAGATCAGTTCGGACATGCAGTTCGAGTGGAATCTTTCTACGTATCAAACCATTGTTTAACCATGCTATAGGGTCACATATCGTTAAGAGAAAAACACTAGTAATTTCATTTAGGTAATAGATAGAGTCATTTATTATTATTAGGGTGGAGTTCTCGCAGGTAAGAAATAGCAACAGCCGATTTTTTTCTTTATCACATATAGACATCTCACCTCCATTTGCTTCTTTTGTTAATGAAGACAGAGCTCTTTCAGCAGCAAGCATTGCTGTTTTAACAAAATCAGTGTCTTCCGGAGGTATGGGATTCCTTTCTGTTGGAATATCATTACAGCTTTTACCAATACAAGTAACACCCGAACAAGAAGCAGGTAATATATTGATAGGAACAATCCAATTTTGACAACCATATGGACAGTAACACGTAACAGTGTCGTAGGGTTGAGGAACAGATGCTTGATACTCTTTAGAAGCAGATGTACCAGGTACGGGATGTTGATAATTACAGTTGTTGTATTGGTTAAGTTGCTGGCAAACCTGCTGTCTCTGACTTTCAAGCTCGTAATATTTGTTCAACAATTGGCTATATTCTTCCGGAGCACTTGAGTACCATGCTGCCTCGTTTTGACTCTGTACATCAGATGAGATCACATGTTTCACCGGGGAACCTGATTTTGCAGCAGAATTTCTGTTGGTGGGAGGAAGATTATCATATTGAATATTGAAAGAGCCTAGACATTTTGCAGAAGAATCCTGTTCAAAAGGAGAACTTTCCTTGATTTGTGGAAACTCGGCAGTCTCTCCAATTTCAGCAGTGGTTTGCAGCAGGTTATCATCATTTTCCAAATTTCTTCATCAACACAAAAGCAATCAAGAAGTTAGTGTTGGAATATTTATTCCACAATCCACACATTGATAAATAGTGTTTGGATGATTAAGTTGTTAAACAAAACAAAACAACAAAGAGGCGAAGCAAAACATCGAAGCAGACGAAGACGCAAAAAGCTGGACAAAATACAAAGCTAGCGCACGCTAGACATATAAGTTAGCGCACGCTAACGGGAGTTATCTGCAGAACAGCCAAGTTCGAAGTTACCTGAAGTGAAGTCACCTGATGAGGATAGCGCGCGCTACACATGTTAACTAACGCATGCTATCGAGCCCATGTTACCGTTGTGAAGAGATTCAAACACAGAATGACGTATGTAGTGGAAGTCCGCTTAGCGCACGCAACAAATGATATTTAGCGCACGCTAAATATCAGTTTGAATTCAAGTCAATCAATCCGTTGGGAAGAATCTGATGCAAAGTCAAAAAGTATAAACGGATATATGACGCATGCAATGATGCAAGATTAGCGCACGCTACAAGAAAGTATTAGCGCACGCTAACGATGAGACAGAGCCACCGGATCAAAATAGAAGACGTTAACGTACGTAACATGCAGTACATAACGTACGCTAAGGCAAATATGCGCGATAGCTCACGCTAAAGGGAAAAGCTAGCGACGCTAGCAAGTCAACTGGCAGCAACGGCTAGTTTGATGAAGAAGGCTATAAATACCACATCCTTGGTATCAAACCACACAACAACTTCAAGCAATCAAGACATTGATCTTATATTCATATACATTATATTGTTGCTGTGATATTGAGCTTATATTGTTAGTTTGAGTGTTTATACATTCAACACATACACGAGAGGAAAAAGAAAAGATACGATTGGATTCAGTGTTATTAGGATCAAGGATCCGGCATTGTTAGAATCGCAATCGCTATCTTAGTGAGGTTTATCTAGTACCAATAGAAAGCTAGAGTGGTTGATTCCTTATCCAATAGAAAAGGAAAACCGTTTTACTCGGACCGACAAAAAGACGAGCTTGTAACGGTAATTCCTCGACCGATAGAAGAGAAGTGCAGAGGTTTTGATCTTTAGCCTATTGAAAAAGATACATCGAGAGAGGATGTAGGCACGTTCGGCCGAACCTCTATAAATCCTTGTGTGATTTATTTTCCGCACGTTAAATTTTCACTTCCGCACAAACGGCGCATATACCGATTTTGGCTCAACAATTGGTATCGGAACGGTACCTCCAATAAGCGGCTTAACATCCGAGAAGTCGATCCAAATGGTGTTTCAATATGCTCCAGTCGAAGGCCTTGCTCTCAACCGACCACCATTTTTTGATGGCTCAAACTTTATGACATGGAAGAAAAAGATGTCAATATTCATCCGAGCATATGACATCGAGCTTTGGAAGGTGATTTGTGTTGGTCCGAAAATTCCGACAAATTCCAACGGTATGCTTAAAACTTTCGAAGAATATGACGATTCCGATTGGAAAAATGACCATTACAATTGTAAGGCAACTCAACTCCTATATTGTGCCTTAAATCCGGAAGAACACAACCGGATATCATCGTGTGATGTGCCAAAGAAATCTGGAAAATGCTTGAGGTAACACACGAAGGTACGTCTCAAGTCAAGGAGACGAAAATAAACATGCTCCTTCACGAATACGAACTATTTCAAATGAAGGACGATGAATCCATCACTATAATGCTCGATCGATTTTCGGTCATCACAAATGGATTAGCATGTTTCGGGAAACCACTTTCAAGTAGTGAGAAAGTAAAGAAAATTCTCAAATCATTACCTCGAGAATGGGACGGTACGGTGACGGCTATAATGGAATCAAAAGATTTAAATACTCTTGATTTTAGTGCTCTCGCTGGTTCTCTTATCAACTACGAGATTGTTCTAAAATCTAGGAATGTCAAACCAAAGCCGAAGGAAAGAACCATAGCCATGAAGGCTAAGATGTCGAGAAAGAAATAAGAAATTCCGGTGGACGAAAGCGACGAAGAATCGATATATTATACCAAAAATATAAATAAGTTCCAACACTTATTAAACTGGAGAAAGAAGGACCAAGCGGGCGAATCTAAGAAATTCGACAACACTTGTCGATTATGTGGTAAACCAGGCCACTTTGTGAAGAATTGCAGAGTAAAACCCAAGGAGGTTTTAATAGCAACATGGAGTGACGAAGATATCGAGGATGAAGATTTCATGAATCAAAATAAGCTCGCACTCATTGCCCGGAGTTCATTCGACGATAGTGACGTCGAAAGCCAAGTAAGTAATTCTTATGACGAACTTTTTGAAGCATTCGAGTTATTACATACCGATTATCAAAATGCTTTAAAAGAGAATAAATCCCTTCAAACTAAATACAAATCTTTGGAAATTGAAAATTCCAAAATTCTTGAAAAAGGGAAATTTATTGCAATCGATCATTCTAAATGCATTGAGAATGAAAATATTTTAAAAGATGATATTGCTAAAATGCAAACCGAGCTCAAAAGTTTAACAAAGAAATTTTCTCTCGGAAACGAGAAATTTGAAAACATGCTCTCGATTCAGAAATATACTTTAAATAAAGAGGGGTTAGGATTCAAACAACGCTCTAAAAATGAATCCTAAATTTTAAAATATCCCGGTGTGAAGAATGTTTGAAAATCGGGCATCATATTTCGAATTGCAAAAGCCCAAGACGAACGATAAAAACTAAGAAAATTTGGATTCCCAAAGGAACGTTTATTCCAAATATCGTCTATGACTCAAAACAAAAACCGACTTTCGGTTGGATCCCCAAAAATTAATTTTTAACAATTAATATTTTAGGGGGAGATATTTCCTATTCATGCATATTTTTTTATTCAAAATGGTATCCTCTATAACTTTTTTACACTTTTTGCTGAATATAAAAAGGGGGAGAAGAAGTTGAATCATATAAAAGCGTCACGAAAGAATGACGAGAAAAATAAAAATCGAAGAAGTCGAAAAATAAAGAAAGCATACAAAAAGGGGGAGAAACGAAGTAGTTGAAAAATGAAGAAACGAAGTAAAAAATGACAGAAAAAGAAAATGGGTGAAACTAACGAAACGATCAAAGCCGAAAACATTGAAACGTAAATATATATATATATTTATCTTACAGGTTTTATCCAATTCAAGGGTTGTTTTGTAATTATCAAAAAGGGGGATATTGTTGGAATATTTATTCCACATATTGATAAATAGTGTTTTGATAATTAAGATGCTAAACAAAACAAAACAACAAAGAGGCGAAGCAAAACATCGAAGCAGACGAAGACGCAAAAAGCTGGACAAAATACAAAGCTAGCGCACGATAGACATATAAGTTAGCGCACGCTAACGGGAGTTATCTGCAGAACAGCCAAGTTCGAAGTTACCTGAAGTGAAGTAACCTAATGAGGATAGCGCACGCTATACATGTTAACCAACGCACGCTATCGAGCCCATGTTACCGTTGTGAAGAGATTCAAACACAGAATGACGTATGAAGTGGAAGTCCGCTTAGCGCACGCAACAAATGATATTTAGCGCACGCTAAATATCAGTTTGAATTCAAGTCAATCAATCCGTTGGGAAGAATCTCATGCAAAGTCAAAAAGTATAAACGAATATATGACGCATGCAATGATGCAAGATTAGCGCACGCTACAAGAAAGTATTAGCGCACGCTAACAGTCAGAGACAGTAGCCACTGGACTGAAAATAGAAGACGTTAACGTACGTAACATGCAGTACATAACATACGCTAGGCAAATATGCGTGATAGCGCACGCTAAAGGGAAAAGCTAGCGACGCTAGCAAGTCAACTGGCAGCAACGGCTAGTTTGATGAAGAAGGCTATAAATACCACATACTTGGTATCAAACCACGCAACAACTTCAAGCAATCAAGATATTGATTTTATATTCATATACATTATATTGTTGCTGTGATATTAAGCTTAGATTGTTAGTTTGAGTGTTTATACATTCAACACATACACGAGAGGAAAAAGAAAATATACGATTGGATTTTGTGTTATTAAGGTCAGGGATCCGACATTGTTAGAATCGCAATCGCTATCTTATTGAGGTTTATCTAGTACCGATAAAAAGCTAGAGTGGTTGATTCCTTGTCCAATAGAAAAGGAAAACGGTTTTACTCGGACCGACAAAAAGAAGAGCTTGTAACGGTAATCCCTCGACCGATAAAAGAGAGGTGCAGAGGTTTTGATCTTTAACCTATTGAAAAAGATACATCGAGAGAGGACGTAGGCACGTTCGGCCGAACCTCTATAAATCCTTATGTGATTTATTTTCCGCACTTTATATTTTCACTTCCGCACAAACGGCGCATATACCGATTTTGCCTCAACAGTTAGCATTAATATTTAACAATTACGAAAGCTTTTCAATTGCGTTGTAATTTGATTTTTTAACTCTTAAGCTTATGCTGGTTGCCAAATTGTTGCCACCATTCACATACGAAACAAAAAAAAAACTGTTGACATTATTTGATGTTCATAGCACAAATCCAGGAACCAGTATTTAATTACAAGCAGACAAAGGGTTAGTTCCTCTGCTAAACATATTTAGTTTTTACAAAAATAAAATGAAATTCTCTGCGGAAATCCCATACAAGATCTTTTTAGCCCATTTTATATGGGATTCCACGATCCACCTTTGGGATAAACTCTCATTTTGAACATGATTTGGTTGAATACAGGGAAAGGGTTTTTTTGCTCCAAGTACGGGTTTCACTGTGATGAAGTAGTGCGGAACTTTCTACCAATAGGCAAAAGCCTGAAAGGGCACACCACTCCTACATTTTGTGATTTTGTCTATGTGGACCAAGAGGGTCATAGCTTGTTCAACCTTCAATCATACACGCTACAGATTTGCCACAGTTATCTCCAGCTTAATTCAACCATAGCAATGTGATCCCTTTACCGTTTCATGGCTGGGACTCTTATGGAAAAGTAGAGTACTTGATGATGACCCAAAGGAAAAGAACTTGGGAAAGCAAAGGGCCCCTTGACAGCAATGATTTCTCCTAGTACTAAACAAACTCAATACATCATGTATTTGTCTTAAGAGGAATGCTACACCCACAAACAAACTTCCACAAAAACACCTACAAAATGACGTGTCAGCGGGTGATTGGTGTATTTTGTGGCAGTTTCTCTCTTATCTGATTATACCAATCACCCACTGGCACGTCATTTTGTAGGTATTTTTTTGGAAGTTTGTTTGTGGGTGTAGCATTCCTCTTGTCATAATCTACCTTTCTATGTAGAAATTTAGAGCTTAAAGTTCAATTTTGATAGGATAAAGCTTCACTACAAGCACAGGAAATAAAAAAAGAAAAAAAAAGGAAAAAATGTTCCCAACCCACAATGTATAGTATCCTTAATTTATTTAAGAAATTAATACTGTTCATTTAACGCTCTAAAGGTTCGCATTAAATCATAAATAACTGTGGTGAACATCCTACACTTCTGCTGAGTTTTGTTTTTTCTACGCGATGGAACATTACAATATCCTCTGCATTAATATAATAGAAAAAACTGTTTTGTAAATCAATATAGACAAAAAAAAAAAAGGAAAAACTAAACGCACAAACACCGAGTAGTGTACACTAACAAACAAACGGGCCTTTTTATCCCAAGAAATTGGGGTAGGCACACCAAGTAGTTTACACTGTAATAAAAAATTAGCACCCAGAATATTTTACTCATCGTCGGAGCGAAAGTTATTGCTTCCATTATCAGTTTCGGAAGCTGGTAGATTTTCCTCTGTATTAGTATCAGCCTTCTCCCCGATATTCGAGCCACTAATCCTATGCATTACCTGCAAACCGATTCAATTGAAACAAAGGACTTTTGTAGGGTATCCAAAAATATGCAAATAGGAATTTGTATATGTGAGGGTTGCCTTGTATTTGGAAACGGCGTTTTCGAACGCTTTGACTAGAACAGAATCGTCCCAAAGTTCTCCTTTGCCCATTGATGCTTCTGAATTTCTGTATTCCGAGTTCCGAAAGCTAAAACACTGCCTTTTTCTTAACAAAAATTTATCTCAATTCTTCAATAAAAATACATATTTGAGGGGTCATGGCAATCACATGACCGGCGTAGTTGCAAATATTTAATGCTTAGTTCCCAAATTTAACTTAATCAGAGAAAAGAAGATATTTGTTGTTTCTGATTTTTTTAATGAAAAGAAACGGAAAGAAATGGAAGGAAAACTTTCCCTCTTAACTTTCCTTCCGATTTGGAAGGATTTGGAGAGAAAAGAACAAAATGATTAATTTCTTTTCACTTCCTTCAAACTCGGGAACACAAAATACAATTTTCTTTCACTTTCCTTTCTCTTCTTTTTTCTCCTAACTTTTTTTTTCCTCTCTTTTCTTTCCTTTATTAAAACTCGAGAACTAAACGTAAGAGTTTGGGAACCAGATACACGGACGCACTAGAATATTTAAATACATTAGATATACTTCCTCAAACAAAGTATATAGATTTGAACTTTTGGTACACGAAACATAAAAATACAAAACACGAAAATACACAACACCAACGATTTGTTTGATCCACTTCCTCCAACATAGAATTTGGGATAATTGACCAATACCTAGACTTGTATTAAAAATAGACTATCATTCCAGATAGATGTTTTTGACTATTAATTATATTTTATTGGGATATAATTTTTTTACATTCCATAATTTTTTACTTTTTTCAAAAACATCCCAAAAAAGTTAATTTATCCAATTACGTCTCAATTTTACCTTAACTTTACAATTTACGTCCCAAAGAACGCCGGCAAGCACGAAACGACGTCGTTTCGCCCCCTGTGCCGCTCACGTGTTTGTTTAATTAGGGATTTCCGGTGACCTAGCATATATGGATTTACGTGGCACCAGTTGACCAATGAAATAATAGGAGATGGACACATCATTAATTGTAATAGATATTAAACTAAAAAAATAAAAATAAAAAGAAGAAAAGAAACTATTTTTCACATCCTAAAAAATGATGCCCAACATTCCCATCGGTGAAATTTAGGGGTGTTCAAAAATATCCAATATCCGATATCCGATCCGAAATATCCGAAAATCCGAAGTTTCGGATATCCGAAAATTCGGATATCCGAAGTTCCGGATCGGAACTTCGGATTCGGATATCGGATAGTAGTTTTCAGAAAAATCGGATATCCAAAATATCCGAAAAATCCTAAAAATTTTAATTTTTTATATTTTAAATAATAAAAGGTATTCAGATATTCGGATATCCGATATCCATATCCGAAGTTTTTTTTCGGATATTCGGATATCCGATATCCAAATCCGAATATTTTTTTTGAATATAAAGATATTCGAATATTATTTATATTTTTTTTGGATACGGATATCGGATATCAAAATATACTATTCGAATTTGCAGATATCCGAAATTCCGGATATCCAGTTTTGAACACCCCTAGTGAAATTTGGACGTAATTGGATAAATTAACTTTTTTGGGTCCATCTCCTATTATTGGGACCCCTAAAAAAATTATGGGACGTAAAAAAAATCTATCCCGATGTGTCCATTTCCTATTATTTTATTGGTCAACTGGTGCCACGTAAATCCACATAGGCTAGGTCATCAGAAATCTCTAATTAAAAAAATACTTTGGGAGGTAAATTGTAAAGTTAGCGTAAAATTGGGATGTAGTTGGATAAATTAACTTTTTGGGACGTTTTTGGAAAAAGTAAAAAGTTATGGGATGTAAAAAAAATTTATCCCTATTTTATTTATTAAAATTAAAATACCTTTTAATAATTACCACCTCAAATAACCTTCATTTTTTTGTCCACGACTCTCTATCCACTTTCTCACTTTAGAATTACTAGTGCTGACAGTAGTACACAATTCCATTCCAACCAATGTACATAATGATTGTACCAGTTAAGTCGGTATACAGTAAAGTCGGTACACGGCACACGGTACAATATATTGTACCAACTCCAAAACATGGTATGGTAGGCGGTATAATATTTTGGGTGTACCACGGTATATCGTATCGTACAGAAATTTTATATAAAAAATATTTTTTTTATTTATATATAAATTTGTATATCCATATCTATACTTCTATTAAAGAGAGTCGTGACACATGTCACTTTGTAAGTTTTTTGACTTTTTATTTTAAAATATAGTATATAGAGATGTATTCTTAAACTTCCCAAAAAAAATCTAGATATGTATTGTGGGAATTTTATTCCACAACTTACACTCATCTACCAATAAAAAATCCTTCTTTTATTTTTTTAGCTTAAAATTTTGAATATTTATAATTTTTTAAATCAAGTTTATTCTTAATAAAAAATATATAAAATTAATTTTTATTTCACAATTTTCAACTAGCCATTCATATGAATATAATAAATTTGATGATTTACAATAATGACCGATTGCACAAAAAAGTTATACTAGAAAAAATATGAATATTTATTTTCAGTAAAATTAATTCATGAAAAATAAAAATATATTAACTTATTTATTGTTTACATAAAAAATAAATTGTGGTATTTATTTAATTATAATAACTAAAAATAATAAAACATACATTGGACACACACACATATATTAAGACTTAATCACATATTACTTTCGTCCTCGGAATTTGTTCCTACTTTTTTCCATATGTCCAGGAAATTTTTTCATGTAACGGACACTAATTGACTTAACACTCCGCTAATGTGGTACTTTTTTTGAATTATATTACACCTCATAATACACTCAATGAGTCTTTTATTAATATTACGCTAATATGATACTCATGTCGAAGATCATCAAAAATAAATTTAGAGATCGAGAAATTATTTTTTAATAAGAGAATATCTCATGCGGTGCATCGCACCGGAGAACATCTAGCTTAATATTAAAAGAGAGTCGCAAAAGAATCTAAAGAAACATGTGTCATCTCCACATTATTTCTCTTTTTAAAAATCTTAAAAAATATATATTTAGTTTGGGAGGAAAGTTAGAGGGTTATTCCATATATAATATCAAATTTCCTCTCATTTTATTCTTTTTATTTTTAACTTAATAGTTTAAACAATTATAACTTTTTCGTATCAATTTTATTTTTGATAAAAAAAATGTATCAAATTTATTCTTACTTCGTGCTCTTTAATTTGACATCCATATAGTGTATATATAGTAATTTAAATCTAATAATGATATATTAGATGATTAAAATATTTTCATATACAAATATAAGAATATTGAAAAAGATATATATATTTTTAGTTTAAACGATGATTTGATTTTTCAGAAGTATTTTGGTCTGATTGTAAAATAATAAAATAATTATAATAATTCCAAATCACATAAATTTATTTCTATATTAGTAAGAATATGGGTTCGATACTTTTAATTAAAGTTGATAATAATAAATATAATTTAATTTATTATTTATAAAATTCGATATAATACTCATATTGTCCTACATGAAAAATAAATGCCTATGCTTAATTAACCTATGGTTTTCCTTTCATGTGCCTTTAGATTTATAAATCAAATAAGAGTTTATGTGTATGTGTGTATATTGACTCATGTATATTTTATAATAATTTTACAATATTATTGAAATTCAATCACATATTACTAATATAATAAAATATTTAACATTTTATGGCGTGCATCGCACGGGAGGACATCTAGTATACTTAATAATACCTTTAATCTCAACCTCAATATAACTTAATTAAATTCGGGTCGTTCAAAAATAATGAAACCAACCCTGAATTTAGGTAAAAAAAAAAAAAAAAAAGGAATTCATTTGGAGAGATCGACCAGCACTTCACGCTTCCTCCATCTTAATCAAAAGAAAATAACAATTGTCTTGAAAATGCTTTTACTTTTTTTTATTAATACCCGAATGGACAATTGTCTGAAGTGGATTAATCATTCGATTCAAAAATATCCTTGTTGCTTTTCTTTCTCGAATAACTATCCGAATGATGAAATGACCATTTTAACCTCAATATGAATTAAGTCCTTTTTATAAAGCGACGATTGAAAGATTTTAGTTTATATAATCAATTTAAATTATCTGACATAATATTTATTTTAAATAATCAGACAATATTTTATAAATATATTAAGTTATATTTTAATATATATATACATATATATATATAGTTATATTAATTTTTTAATAGTCAATATAAAAAATCAATTTAAATAATATAACATAATATATATTAATTTATATTATAATATATATTCATAAATTATATTATAATTTTCAGATATATTTAAATAATCAGACAATATTTTTATAAATACATTAAGTTATATTTTAATATATATAGTTAAATTAATCTTTTAATAGTCAATTTAAATAATATAACATAATATATATTTTAATTTATATTATAATATATATTCATAAATTATATTATAATTTTAAGATATATTTAAATAATTAGACAATAGTTTTATAAATATATTAAGTTATATTTTAATATATATTTATATTATTTTTTTAATAGTCAATATAAAAAAAATCAATTTATATAATATAACATAATATATATTTTAATTTATATTATAATATATATTCATAAATCATATTATAATTTTTAGGTATATGTAAATAATCGACAATATTTTTATAAATATATTAAGTTATATTTTATTATATATAGTTATATTAATTTTTAATAGTCAATATAAAAAAATCAATTTATATAATATAAAATAATATATATTTTAATTTATATTATAATATATTTATATTCATAAATCATATTATAATTTTCGTATATTTAAATAATCGACAATATTTTTATAAATATATTAAGTTATATTTTAATATATATAGTTATATTAATTTTTTATCAATAAATAGCTTATATTTTATGAATTTTAAATGTATAATATTAATATATATTTTAAATTTATATTATATATACTCAATTATAATTAAGATTATATGATAATTTATACTATATATACTCAATTCTTTTATTATTAAAGATGTAATTTTGGTATATCGGAAGATTTGCTTTTAATGGTAAGGACACCCCAAAAGTTGCTTAATGAAAAAGACATTATTAAGATCATTAAGTAGAAAGTAAACAACAAAATATAACTGATCGATTAAGCTGATTAAGTATTAAGCTGATTAAGTAAAAAGTAAACAGGCCCTTAGTAACTTTTGCAATTTGGTCACATCTTGCTCTCACATTTTGCTGGTTCGCCGCTCGGAGAGATCGGCCAGCCCCTTTCTTTCTCTCTCACACCTTGCTGGTTCACCGCTGGTTTCTTCGCCCCTCGTTCTCAGACAATCGATCTCAATCTCATTCCTTTGCCGCTTGTTTGTGAAGCTTCGACCTGGGGTGAGTGCCCTTTTTTTGGAATTTCTCTTCTAGTCGACCTCTTTTGGAATTTATTGCGTTATTTTGTTTCTTCACCACAGTTCTCAGGCGACCGGTCCTGTACCATCGTAGTTGAACAGATTATATTAAATTGGATATACCCCATAATCAAAATTCATAAAAGTCTAGGATGGATGAGAGTGGGTAACTAGAATATTATTAGTGAGTTACTTGTTGTTTGTAGATGCGGTAGAAAATGACAAATGATACAAAACCGAGACAAGAGTTGGACTCTCTCTCTCTGTAGGACGAAATTGCAGCTCCGAGCGAAGTGCAAATACGACAAGTGCGACGTGCACGTGCTCGGACTCAGACTCTGAAGGTGCTTTGCACCTTCCTCGTAGGATTCAGATTTTAGCCTTAAAAATTAATTAAAGGCTACTAGGGTGCACCATAGGGGTGGCATTTCGGAACCGAAAATCCAAAACCGAACCGAAAAAACCCGAAAAAATAACCGAAAAACCGAAACCGAAGAAGACCGAACCGAAAAACAAAAAAACAGAACCGAACCGAACTAATTTGGTTCGTTTCTCGGTTTGGGGTAGAGCGGAACCGAACCGGACCGAAATGGAACCGAGTCCACCCCTACTGCACCATAATGGAGCACACTTGATTGATCATTTATGATGGAAAGTCCTTTATAAATAGCTCAACTTTTCCTTACTTCTCCAATGTGGGATGAGATTCCACACCACATCCCCAACTATTAAATGGCTTAACTTTGTGCATTAATTATTCATTCATTTCTTAACGAAATTGAACAAGTAAATACACTAAATTAATCTACACAAAATGTAGATTCCAAATATACCATTTAATGTCATTAATTACCATAATTAATTATGGTCTTAATTAAGCTATTTTTCCAACATTACTATACTAATGATATTTAAAATATATTGGGTCAATATTTTATTTTTTTGGAACTATTTAAAAGACCATGCCAAAATTTATTCTTGAGTTTTTATACATTGTAGGCCATGGATTCTATTATGTCTAGCAGTGAAACTTCATGTCCAGCCCGTCCATTGAGTTCCAATCCACCTTGAAAGAGAAAAGAGCTTGTAAACAAAAGTAAGATGTTGGCGTACTTTATCAGGTACAAACTGGAAAATTATCAAGATGATCCCAAATATTGTAACGGCAACTATTGCCACGAAAGAGTGTTCTGCCTCACCCAGAAGAATGGGACCAGCTCTATGCTGCATCACAACAGGAAATGTGAGAAGCACTCCTATTATCAAAAAGACAAGGAAATTGATCCCAATCAGACAAGCTGACTCGAGATAATGTGAGCGGAGGGACTAGATAGCGGATGTGGGAAAACAAAAGATGTGATGATAAATGTATTGAGATGATCTTCAAGGATGAGCTTCCATTTATGTTTGTGGAGAGGGAGGGATTGAGAGCTTTATGCAGTTAGTTGGAACCACGATGGACTGAACAGGAAGCAAGTTGTCTATTGCCACGGACACTTGGACATCGATACAGAATATTAACTACATGCTGGTGACTGCACATTCTTTTAACCATGAATGGGGGCTACACAAAAGGATCATCAACTTTTGCAACATTACTAGTCATAAAGGTGAGGACATCGGGAGAATGCTTGAGCAGTGTTTAAGGCAACGGGTGTTCGCTATATTTTTAAAACAATCCGCAAGTATACGGAGCAAATGTAGAAAGCGACAAGAAAGGTCGTATTCCACAGAGACTAATTGTTGGGGGGAAGAATTTGAATAGAAAATTTTCACCCAACTCGTCCCATGTACTTATGCTCCCCGAAGCAAGAGTTCCAAGCCAACTACGAGCCTTCTCTCTCAAGGAGAATGGAAATAGCTTCAATCTTATTGCATTGTTGGCACCCCATTCATTTTAATGGTATCACAAATTTGAATAAAGTGAAATAAATGGGCGTGCGGATCTTCTGTGGCAAATCCCCAAACTGTTTTTGTTGAACCATCGATATTAATGAAGGTTTCAACTCAAAATTGAGGGCGTTGATAGGAATATGAGAAATTCCCCAAAAATTTTGGTCAAGCTTCGGCCGAAATCCTTCCTAATAGATTGAATTCGAACTGCGGGCCGCTTAGCCCGCACGCCTTCATTATTTGGATTTTGGGCTGCTGCATTTGCATTGCCCGCGTTGATAATCTCTCTCGCTCCCACCATTTCATCAAATATATCCTTTTGTAATTTCCGCGTAGCAACACTTGTTCTTCGAGCAAATGCTTCTACTTCAGGAATAAAATTTTCTAAAGGTTCTCGAGATGAGCGGGTGTTCATGTACGTCCTGTAACACGACCAAAAGCAATACGGAAGTAACAAAATAAAATTAAACAGAAAAATTGTCTAAAGTAAGACCGAAAACACTTATCGTAATTTCAATACTAATAAAAATAAATTAGTCCCCAACAACGGCGCCAAAAACTTGTTCGCTATATTTTTAAAACAATCCGCAAGTATACGGAGTAAATGTTGAAAGCGGCAAACAAGGTCGTATTCCACAGAGACTAAATATTCGTATTGTATTGAGTACTAAATTATAATGTTCCTAATTTTATCTAGACGATCGAAAGGTGAATGGATGGTTGATGAAATAAAATAAAATGATGACAATAAAAGAAAATATCTGAATTAAAGAGAATTGTAAGAGCTTGAAATATAGATTTCAAGGCTAGGTTTCCGTTGATTACTGAGTTTAGTCGGAATTGGTTCCAAAAAGTTCTAAGTGTATTTCCAAAATGATAATCACAATAGTATTTTAAAGTCCCTCTCGAGATGCATTAAAACGTATATTAAACAACCTATAATAACGTGTCCGTCTATTATAAATTATCTAACTCCAAAATGTTCATAAGATTAAACATCATCATAGCTCATCACTGATTTCTCAATATCGTAATTTACTACGTCAAATACTCTAAATATATTAATGCCCTCTTCTCTCGAATTATGAGCAATTAAGTTAAACATGTAAAAACATTGATCAAGTGTTCTAACAAGAATTAAAACCAAGTATTTGATGAGGAAATCACACTAGATATATATAATCATCAATCCCTCAAAATCATAGCAAATCAAGGTACTCCCATGCCCGGAATCTAACAAGTTTAGCCGGACATTGTAATGAAAGGAAGATTAATAATCATCATGTTCATGCTAAATAAAACAACAAAATGAATAAAAGATAGGAATAAGATAAAACTTGGATGGTGTCTTGATTAATCCCGGTTGAAGCTTTCAAATGTTCTTGAAGTGTTCTTCAAGATCTCCCTTCAAATCTCCTTCTTTTGGTAAGTTTCCTCTAAACTCTCTTGTTTTTCTTCTCTTACCAACTGTTTAAATCTCTCCAAATCGGAATAATCTTTCAAATCTGATCCGA
The DNA here is from genome assembly GCA_033398695.1 of Orobanche coerulescens. NCBI lineage: Eukaryota > Viridiplantae > Streptophyta > Magnoliopsida > Lamiales > Orobanchaceae > Orobanche > Orobanche coerulescens. The sequence goes on along the minus strand of CM065818.1, from coordinate 76,663,986 downwards.
GGCCCCTTTTATCAACCCAAAAGACCATTTTTCTTGTTCAAATCTTGCAAAAATGTCAAAAAGTGATTTTGCACCGAAAAGTGTCACGGGCTGTGTCATTGACACGGCCCGTGTCATACTGCTCTAGAAACATCAAAAAAGTTTTGGACAAGGAACCCGACCGTGTCAGTTGACACGGCCGAGTCTATTTTGGTCCGTTTTGACTTCGTTTTTCCTTCCTTTTCGGCTCGATCTCTCGTTTCCGCATTGCTTGATATGTACTGGGGATTGAGACTTCGTTAATGTCCTTAAAACACCTATAAAATCAACTAAAAACCCAAGCATGATCGAGTCCAACAAACACAATATGGGCACAAACGACACAACTCTACACATTTTAGGATCTTAAAATCTCGAAAAACCTTATAAAAATACGTGTAAAAATGAGTGTTACCAATGGGAGATCAACAAAGTGTTTACTATTACAGTAGACAATGCTAGTGCAAATGACGTGGCTGTCCAATATATAAAGAGGAGGCTTACTACACACAATACATTAATGTAAATGGAGTATCTGCATTTGAGATGTGCTTGTCACATTATCATCTTAATTGTGAAGGATGGATTGGAGGAGCTAAAGGTTGGCATTGTTGCCATTTGGAATTGTGCAATGTAAGGAGTTCACCACAACGACTTGGCAAGTTTAGGGAAATTGAAATTCTGGAACACTGCACGGCAAATGCATGTAGTATCCGCATTTTTTCTTTTCCCGGTATTTTTTATTTTGGTATATTTTTCATTTTTATTGAATCGCTTGTAATCGTATTGATATTTTGAGAATATTTAATACTGGACTTTTTGTCATCCGAGCTTGTTTCGGACTTGTTGTACTCAATTCCGCGTTTATCGTCATTTCCGTCGCTATTTGGTTCGATTCTCGTAATCGTTATTCGGAACCTCCGTTTCGGGATTGCCGTAAATCCATCTTATGTCATTATGGATGTTGTGAACTTTTATTTGGTGTTTCGATTTTGTATCGTGTATTTCAGATGTTTTGGGCTATTTTGTAATTTTTCAAAGTTATGGGGTATCGTTTTTCGAACCTTTGGGTAGTCGGAATTGTGTTTTCTTTTAGTGCTTTAGTTTTGACTCAAACTCGTCGTGCATATGTCCTCTCCAGTCTATTGTCTAGTATCGGGTGCGCGTTGTTTTCATCCGGGGAAGAATTCGCTGTTTTCCAACTTTGAGTGCTCTCTGTACTACGGTCTGCGCTCGTTAGCACAGGCTAATTTCATTGTGTAGCGCACGCTAAATTCGTTGACTAGCATGTGCTAATTTCGCCAGTAGCGTGCGCTGATGATTCGAGCACAGCAGTGGCAGTAGGTTGTTTCTGCTCCCTGGACGAGCAGGTTAGCACACGCTAAGTCTGTAGATTAGTGCACGCTATGGTTGAGACTTAGCGCACGCTATATATGTGGCAGCGCGTGCTAATTCGGTATTCCAGTTGAGGCAGAACGTTTCTGGACTCTGGAGACGAACAGGTAGCGCACGCTATAGGTCGATAGCTCGCGCTAACGGGGGACTTATAGCACATGCTAATTATCTGGTAGCACACGCTAACGGGTCAGAACTGAAGGTTCTGGATCAGGGTTGGCTGGTTAGCGCATGCTAACCATAAGCCGTTAGCGCACGCTAAATCGTCTGGTTATATATACCCGAGAGTTCACCTCAGATTGTAATATTTCTCACTTCATCTCCTTTCCCCGTGGCTTGTGCGAACCAGAGGCGATTTCTTCTCCCAATCATCTCAGTTATCATCTTTCTGGAGTTTTTAGTGTATATTAACAACACCAACACTTGTTCTTCATCTCCGATCCGAGGTAATCTCTTAGAACCTTATTTTTTGGGAAATGAATGGTTTTTCGATTTTATGTCAGATTCGTTCCATGTTGTTGATTAATCCATGAGGTATGTGATTAATCTTAGTGGTGTTGATGTTTTCCATAGGAGTTCATGGTAAATTTCGTGGTATTTATAAAATCGAGAGGGTTTATGTGCGACCCGTCCTCGTTGTTGTTTTGTACGAATTTACATGAATCGTAGATGGGTTTTCGGATGTATTCCATTTTCGTACTCATGTAGAATTGATTGTGATTGTATTCTTCGGATCGTTAGGTTCGTGGTTGTCGGTTCCTATCGAGCGTGGTTGATTGTTCCATTCATTTCGTCGTCAATTTCTCAAGGCAAGTATTCTTGTGAAACCCTTATGCTTATCATGAAATGGTAATGTATATGTGTGTGATTTGCTCACTCCGGAGGTTCCGATGGGGCCTCGGAGGAATCTGTGATTTCACTCCTGATTCACGAGCTTATTTGGATAGCCAGTTCGGGAGGTTTTGTAGAGGCCTCGGATGGGACCAGTGGTTTAGCCCCGGTCCTAGGAGAGTCATATGCGTGATTTTTAACTATGGCCAGTCCGGGAGGGCCCATAGAGGCCTCGAATGGGACCAGTGGTTTAGCCCCGGTCCTAGGCGATTTTGATATGTGATTATTGATTGTTTGCTTTCCGGGGAAAAGACATGTCTTGATTTTATTTTGAAACGATTTGATGCATGTACTATGAGATGTGTAAGCGAATGCTTTGCCTTGACTACTTGTACTAGCGTAATTGCTAACCCCTTTGGGGACCTGTTTGGAGAAATTCGTGTTATGAATTTTAGGTTGCGGTCAGCCGGTCGAGCGGGCACTGGAGTAGTACGAGGATGCTGGCCAGGGTTGTTGACGTGTTCAAATCAGTCCCTTTATTTCAGTTATCCATTTAAAAAAAAAAAATTAAACCTGTAAACTGATAGATAGTACTCGCGAGTACTTAGGACTTTTAAATTTGGAAAATGGATTGTATACTAAATTTTATGTGGGAATTTTGATGATGTTTGATTTACCAGTTGTACCGGACATTTTATTTAATTTGCATCTTGGTAATGTGTGTTTTCTAGCTAACCGAGATGGTTAGACGAGCGGCATAAATTAGTTATCCTGGTGGGTCCCACATAGGGGTCTACAATGCTGTAATATACCCTGAATATCTTGGGGGTGTTACAGAAAATGGTATCAGAGCGCTAGATTTATGTATACCTAGGCTTGTCGGTTAATTGAGTCTAGTTGTGTTTTATTTTGCACATCGTCATCAAACTGCCATCATCTCGGTACTTCCAGTGTTTATAAGTTTTCCTTATTCGATCATTTTGTTTTCTCATACAGTACTTCCATTTCCTGAATTGTTATTGTTTTCCTCCCGTACTTATCATCGAGTTGCTTTTACTACCATTTATCTCCAGTATGGACGTTGGTAGAGGTCGGGATAGAGGACGTGGTCGTGGTCGTGGATGCGGCCGGGGACGTGTAACACCCCTGTGATTTACGGATACATTACAACGCCGTAGATTCTTTTTGGAGAACCTACCAGGTTTAGACCAAAATAAAACACATTAAACTACAACAAAACCGGAACATTTCACGCATTTAAAACCAACTTTAACTTCAATATGACATACATCACAATACCGAACAATATATCGTCCCGTAGGATCATAACCAATACAACCGTTCACAACTGGAATACAACAACATCATTAACTATCAACAATGACACGACATACAACACCGGACAGTACCCGCGCGAGTACAAAACCAAAACATGACTTGACCATGACCATACAATCGCCAACTCAAGATAGTGCACGATATCAATGCTGCCCACCAAGCTCGTGTCCGACCTGTGCTGGCTCTCCCACTGGACATGTACCTGAATACACGACAAGTATATCCACCCACGAAGGGGTCAGCAAGAATCCGGTGCAAGTCCAATGGTTCTAGAATATGTACAACAAGTGAATAAACCACATAAATCACAGTAATCACAGTGCCACCACAGATATTTCGGAATACCTCATCACAATCATCATCACAAAATATCAACGGGGGTTGTACAGGTACTGCACCTCACGCGAGATACATACCTCTCCCCAGTGAGTCCTTGTCAGGCCTCCCTGGTTGTACAAACCCAGCCAAGTGGACTGCAGAAACCTCGGTCTACGGAACCCAGGGGACCATCGCTGGTTTTACCTGGCACACGACCTCAAAGTCACACTTTTGAAAACATCACTTTGGCACAATTCATAATTTCTGAAATTACCACTTTTCACAAAACCACGTTTTTTCATATATTCACACGAAGTATATTAAACACAATCAAAGTACTTGCCTCGATTGGAAATGACACAAGAATAACAAACGGGAAGACGGTCGGTCCGAACTCCTTCAACAATTCGATCCTAGTTTAACAAAATACTGAATCAAATACCATACCATGAAAACGGAAGGATTTACTCAATGTTTTACGCTTAGAGACATTTAATCGAACATTATGAAGACAACATGGTTTGAGTTCAAACTACGGAAGAAAACTTGGAATTTAATCCATGAACTTCGGATAAAAATGAAGGATTATGATTACAACATCATAATCTAACACCAATCAGGGCTAGAATGGATTAAATTCGAAGGATTTAACAAAAGCGCTAAATATGAAGAACTAGGAACAAGAACGAATTTTTACCTTGATTCGGACGGAACTCCAGTGAAGGATGATGTTAGACACGAATCAAACTTCCCAAAATGATGCTCTGGATCAAAGTTCTCAAAATCTACCGAAGAATCGAGAAGGAGGAAGACAAAGGAAGAAAATGCCTACATGACCCGTCACTCGGCCTTATATAGCCGAGTGTGTTATGGCCATAACCGGTAGTGCCTTATGACAGTAATGGGTCCTCACGGGCTACTACCCAAAATGCTAGGATATATTACCGGTTACCGGCCAGGCAATACGACCGTAATGCTCGACACCTTACGACCATACTCGGCAGCTCCCTTATGGTCGTACTTGTAATACCCGAGATTCTAATGTGTATTTTGAACCTTGTGACATTATATATGTTGTATTTGATCTGAGTATTATCCTTCGTATTTCATGATCCTGTGTTGTTGAGCATATGATTTCATAAATGTTATTCATACTTGTATTTGTGCACTTGTAGCGCACGCTAACGTCTGAGCATAGCGCACGCTAATTGAGTTAGCTAGCGCACGCTACGTATGAGCCTTAACGCGTGCTATACGTAGTCAACTTGATTGAGATAGGGTGGTAGGTGAGATCATACCGCGGATCTTTGTCGGGATATGTCGGAATTAATCTGGACGGCTTTTGGAAAAGTCAAGTCAACGGTGCTTAGCGCACGCTAATGGTCTGAGGCTAGCGTATGCTAAAGTTGAGTACAGTGAGGTCAGTAAAGCTTCGTATGGTCGTTAGCGCATGCTATATTGAGTGGTAGCGTATGCTAATTGCTGTACGTAGCGCATGTAAAGAATGTCTAGCGTACGCTAAGCCGAGACCAGACAGAGATAGTAGACTGCAAGCCCGTTAGCGCACGCTAAGATAGAGCCGTAGCGCGCGCTAATAACTATTTTCTATTTATAGGACAACACCCTCTTTCATTTTTCAGACTGCCACTTCAACCCACACTCAATTTTCCACGACTTTGAGAGTTACCCTCTCCATCTTCAACATTCATAACAGCCTCCTAACATATCATTGAAGGCGAGGAGCTTTGCGGATTGGTGTTCAAGCGTCCAACGTTGAGTTCATCAAGTGTTTTCATTTTTTCTTTCTGTATAAGGTATGTGTCGCTGCCCGAGCTTAGAATTCGTGTTCTTATTTGGATTTTGACCTTTCTCCTAGAACTATTAAGGTTGTTGATAACTCATTAGGTTGAACACCATACCTTATAAACTTGAAGTAATCATATTAGAACTCCTTTGAGTAAGAAGATCACAACCGAACCTTTTTGAGTTGAATCTAAGAATTGATTTATGAGGTTGTTGTATATTTTAGGTTGTCTTTTCCGAATCACTTGTATGCCAGTGTATTGTTATTATCATTACCTAAAATGAGATTTTTGCAAGGATATGAATTCTTAGAGTGGTCACTAAGAAATAATCCTCGGATAGTATGAGGTGACCTTCAACGTAATTCACAACACGTAATGGGTATGTTTATCTTCATGTTGATGATTCGAACGAAGGGTGTTGATGGGTGGCAATTACTATGAACGTAAAACTTTGGCAAAGAAGATTGTAATACCCGGTTGTAATTCAATTATTATCATTCAGTAATTATCATTCAGTAATTGTCACTCAGTAATTTCACTCATTAATGATCATTTGTCACTCATATTCAATCATGGTATTCATCGTTCAGAGTAATTGTATCGTGTATCAATCGTCATCCATCATCAATCTAATTGGAGTTTTGTGCCGTGTTTGTCATCATTGTCGTTTTCATTGTGGGCTGTGCGTGAGGAGTAGCGCACGCTACGTACTCTTTCTAGCGCGCGCTAATTGAGTACAGGTAGCGCACGCTACCACTCAGCATTAGCGCACGCTAATGTTACCTTGGCTGCAGTCCAGAAGGTACTGGACTGCAGGTGAGTTATTAGTAGCGCACACTACGAGTGGTAAGTAGCGCGCGCTAGTGTGTTGTAGTAGCGCACGCTAATGATTGCTGTAGCGCGCGCTAAGGACGGATCAGGTTGAGTCCAGTAGCTACTGGACTGCACTGAATTAATTCATAGCGCACGCTATGAGTTGTTTTTAGCGTACGCAATCGATATTATAGCGCACGCTAACCGTGGTTATTAACGCACGCTAATGGTATGGTTGTAGCGCACGCTACAAAAGGTACGTAGCGCACGCTACCGTTTTCGGACAGTGGGTACTGGACTACCCAAAATACCCGTTAGCGCACGCTACGCACAAGGGCTAGCGCACGCTAACCTGGAATGGCTATATATTGGACAGTTAGCCCGAGTTCGTCATTTATCATTCTTTCTCATTCCCTCATCGGTTTTGGGCGATTTCGGGCGTTTTGGAGAGTATCCTTCGAGGTGTAATCATCAATCATGATCTTCAAGCTCATCATTCGGATTAATTATCACTTCATCACCTCCTTAACATCAAATCAAAGGTATTAATCTCTTGGATCTAGAATTTCGGATTTTTGGGTTTTTCCTTCCGATTTCTTCGTGTAAGCTTGGATTATCATTGGAATATGTTAGATATGAATTATCTACCTTGGATAAATATATTCCTACGGATTTAATGGCTATTTTCAGAATTATTTCAAGAACCCTTGGGGTTGACTTCGGTTAATTGGGATTTGCCGATTGATGTGGTTGTAATCTTGAATTGTGCATTCCTATTGGATTATTGGTATCATTGAAGTGTTTTGATAGTTCGGAATACTCATTTTGGTGTCGGTTTCGATATGTTCGGGTTTGGGTATTTTCGTAGTTGTGTGGTTGGTTTCGTATTCGTTAGAATGCCTCTATGAGTTGATTATCGTTGTATCGACCGTTGGGTTAGTCGTGTTTTGTTGCTTGATACGTGTATTGAATGGTTGTTGGTAATTGTGTTATTCAAGGTTGTTCGAGTGACCGACATTTCATTTAGGACATTGTTCGTGGACGGACATTCTTCATCGGTGTTGGGTAAGTTAATTCTTACTCAGTTAAAAGGATATTCATTCCTTTCGTTGTTGTTCATTCATAATCATAATTCATTCATAAAGTACTAACCGTATCGAAACTTGTAATTGTCACTTCATTACTTCATCCACGAGGAACGACGGTTCCAAATATTCCATTGAGCTATCATTCATTTCACTGTCATTTCATCTCGGTGAGTCATTATTGATTTTGATGTCACTTTTGTTATATAGTGGCATTCCGGGTCGCACTGGCGTGCCGGTTGGTATGTGTAGGATTTTCATGTTGGGCACATTTAAGTCGTGTGTTGGTTGGTGGCCTCACATTAGACTGTGCACACGAGTTGATGGCTTCGTGAGACTGATTAGGTACAAGACCACACGTGTATTCGATCGATACTCGTTGGTGGCTTGTGCACGGACACATTTCCATCCCGGATGTAGTGTGGCGCCATTCCTTTGAGCCATACCGTTGGTTGATTCATATAACATGTTTGATTGCGTATGTTTCGACAGGATATTTAATAACTTCAGATATATCATGATTGTGTATTTTCAACCCTTGAGGATTGTTGTTACGTATGGCGACCCGTTTGGGGATATTTTGTTTTTCAGGTCATGGCAAGGCAAAGGCACGGGGAGAGCATGTTGATGGCGAGGAGTCTCAATGATACTAGAAGGGGGCCCCAGTTATGTTTCCTTCATTTATTCCGCTGCAGACATTCCGTTTGAATACTTATCTCATTCAGTGTTGTGTATTTTATCTTCATCTAAAATATACATGTATTCTGTATTATCCTGGGTGTGTTGTATGAGACTCCTCATCGGAGTAATTGATGTTGTAATGTGGTACGGTACTACATTTACCCTGTGTAATTCATCCAGTTTCATACGCCTGGTGGGTCCCAGTCGGGGGTCCACAACACTGTAATATCCGTCTAGTTTGGGGTGTTACAGAGTTGGTATCAGAGTGTGGTTTTGAATACTACTCTCCAAGTCATGTCTCATTTGAAATCATCGTCATCGGACTAGTATCACTGGACTTTCGCGTCACGTGTGACCTGTGCAAATGCCGAGCCAATCAGACCAAGAACTGTAAGATTTTTAACGCCATGGTATAGTTTCTGGCAATAATCATTCATTCATAATTTATCAGTTAACAATCCTCAATCATCATTTTCATTTTGACCAGGACGGTCATGTTAACTCATTAATCACTCAATTCATTTCATTACTCAGTTGTTGATCTGGAAGATCATATCATTAATCTTGTTAACTTGTTCAAGATAATCATTTCAATAATTTCATCAGATAATCATGTCACCTCAGTTAATCATTCATGTAACCACTGTGTTAGAGCGTATGCTCATTTTCATCATCTCATGTCATAGTCATAATGTGATATTCATGCGAAAGATATAATCATCATGTGACTTTCCACTTCGATATGGAAAGAGCTGGCAGAGGACGAGGGAAGAGGCCGTGGTGCAGGCCGAAACCCGAGGACTCGTGTGAATACATGTGCGAATGCCAGGAATAATGCTAACTCATCGAGCAGTGACGCTGCCACTCATTCGCCTGGACGTGATCATTCGCTATCAGGGAGTCGTACCCGGGACACAGCTCAGTCAGAGGGTGTTCGAGTTGACCCACTGGCTTTTATGCAGGGCATGATGGCCCAAATGACTCAGATGGCGCAACTAATGGAGGCGATGCATAACTCCACTACTCAAAATCAACAGGCTCCTCCGCCGCCACCTCAGAGGCAAGAGAGGGGTGTAAGCAATATCATTGGCGATATCTCTCGCCAGCGACCACCTACCTTTGAGGGCTCATCTGAGCCGGCGGATATTGTTCATTGGCTTGAGCATTTCGAGAAGTTATTTGCTATGGTGGATTGCCCTGAAGGGCATAAAGTTTCAGTTGCGGCTTACTATCTTGGTAAGACCAACTTTAGTGGTGAACTCACCCAATCCAATCCAACCCAAATAAGGAAAAGACCAAATAAATATAATAAAAAAAAAAGAAAAAAGAAATAGAGGGGCTCGGCCGGTGTTGCGATCCAATCTTGGATTGGGATTGTTTTTTATTTTTTTTTAATTAAACCATTTACATGTGTCAATATATCATTGGTGTAAGTAGATTTTTTTTAAAATAAATCTTATCTTAATAAAAAGATAAGTTTAACAAAAATATTAAAAATAAAAAATATACCAAAATTCATATTTTTCAATTTCCTACAAATAGAGACCAATCTTGACATATTTTCAGCACACTAGTTTGCATTATATATATGATAATATATTAAATATATATATTTTTTAAAAATATTTAAGATTGGATTGGATTGCTAATAAAGTGTAAAAAATGTAAGATTGGATTGAGATTGAAATTAGGTAGGTGGAAGAGAGAGAAATAAATTTTTTAATAGAGATTGGATTGGATTGGATTGCTGATAAAGATGGTCTAAGAGCGCTCATTCATGGTGGTTATCGTTGAAGCCCACAGACGGATCATGTACTTGGGACCAGTTCAAAACTCTCATGATGGAGAGGTACTATCCGGCCCCACTCAGGGAGGCCAAGTTGTCGGAATTACTCACTCCCGACCTTTCGGCGGATGATGATGTTCTCGCCATCGCCGAAAAATTTCAGGAACTTCTTCCGTTCGCCTCGTCTATCATTCACTCTGAGGCGGACAAGATCAAGTATTTCAAAGAAGAGGTCAAACCCCGTATGAGACTACAAACGCTTAATCATAATTGCACCACGTTGGCCGAATTCATTGAGAAAGCTCTTACCTATGAGCTATCGCTAAGGAGATTGCTAAGCGGAACCTTCATCTGCTAGCAAGAAGTCCAAGAATCAGAATCACCGACGGAGTCGTGCCACTTTCAAGAAACCACGTGCGGGCTCTACTTTTCTCGAGCGACCTCCCATGGCGTCTAAACCCACGGAATCTCGATCACGAGCGGCGCCTGCCATCACTGTTTAACCGTGAGGAACAGGTCATTTCAGACCAAATGTCCAAGTCATCACGTGCCACAACTGTGGGATTGCTGGGCATAGGGCCTGTTTTTGCCGAAGGGACTCTAAACCCACTCCGGCGTCATCTCAGGCCCCAGGACATTCAGCGGTGCAGAATCAGGCCACTCAGTCAGCGTCGTTCAAGACAACAGGAGCTAAAGGCGGAGCCAAAAGCTATCAGACGGGAGCGTCCGATTCGGGGGCCGGCAAGCCCCGAATTTATGAGATGAAGAAGACCGACCATCCAGAGGCCCGGATGATTTCTATCTCAACCTGTGTGTACCCTTTTTGATACTGGTGCATCGCATTCATTCATTTCCGAGTCATGTTTGCGTAGACTACGTCTGGGTAGTGCTACTAGTTATGAGCCTTATGTCATTGGTCTACCTGACGGTAGAATAATTATCGGAAATCGTGAGATTCAGAATTGTCCGATTCAGCTTCATGGCCGAGTATGGCTAGCAGACCTAATCGTAGAAGATTTGCCGAGAGACGACGTCATTCTGGGTATTGACTGGATGGATCGTCATGATGCCATCATTAGTGTCCGTAAGCGTATGGTCACTATCATTTCAGACGATGGGGTTGAATGTGTTTTTCAGGGAGGTAATCCCGGCTGTTCTGGTAAAGACATTAATTTGATGAAAGCAGTGAGATTACTCAGTCAGAGGTGTGTTGGTTATTGGTGCTATATGACCAAAAACGAGAAATCATCAGTAATGTTGACGGATATTCCGGTAGTGAAGGAATATGCCGATGTTTTTCCAGACGAGTTACCTGGTTTGCCTCCACAGAGAGATGTGGAATTCACGATTGAGTTGGAGCCCGGTACGTCCCCGATATCGAAGGCACCGTACCGGATGGCCCCGACCGAAATGCAAGAATTAAAGAACCAACTTGAGGAGTTGTTCGAGAAAGGTTATATCCGACCGAGTGCGTCCCCGTGGGGAGCACCAGTTTTATTTGTCAAGAAGAAGGATGGTTCGTTCCGCTTGTGTATTGATTACCGAGAATTGAACCGGGTGACGATCAAGAATAAATATCCTCTACCCCGTATCGATGATCTTTTAGATCAACTTCAGGGAGCTTCAGTATTTTCCAAGATCGACCTAAGATCTGGATATCATCAGTTGCGAATTCGAGAGTTGGATATCGCGAGAACGGCGTTTCGAACACGCTATGGTCATTATGAATTCGTGGTAATGCCGTTTGGATTAACTAGTGCACCTGCGGTATTCATGGAGTTAATGAATCGGGTTTTCGTCGACTTTTTGGATCAATTTGTGGTTGTCTTCATTGATGACATTTTGATTTATTCTCGTGACCGGGAGGAACACGAGGTTCACCTTCATCAGGTTCTCAACGTGTTGAGACGAGAGCAACTTTATGGGAAGTTTTCCAAATGTGAATTCTGGATGTCCGAAGTGACGTTTCTCGGACACGTAATTTCTTCAGACGGAGTTCGTGTCGATCCTCAGAAGACGGAGGCTATTCGAGATTGGCTACCTCCGAAGAATGTTAAGGAGATCCGGAGCTTTCTCGGATTAGCCGGTTATTATCGGCGGTTTGTTGAAGGATTTTCTAAAATCGCTCAACCCATGACGAATCTTTTACGGAAAGATAAGAAATACACGTGGTCCGACGCGTGTCAACAGAGTTTTGAGGAACTCAAGAGCCGGTTAACTTCAACACCTGTTCTTTCCTTGCCGCAAGGGACGGAAGGATTTGTGGTTTATAGTGATGCGTCCGGGCAGGGTCTCGGATGTGTACTCATGCAGAATGGGAAAGTTATTGCTTATGATTCGCGGCAATTGAGACCTTACGAGGTTAATTATCCGACCCACGACCTGGAGCTAGCAGCCGTGGTGTTCGCTTTGAAAATCTGGCATCATTACCTTTATGGCGTCACCTGTCAAATTTTCACCGATCATAAGAGTTTGAAGTATATATTTACTCAAAAGGAGTTAAATATGCGACAGAGACGGTGGTTGGAACTAATCAAAGATTACGATATCGAGATCCTTTACCACCCGGGCAAGGCGAATGTTGTCGCCGACGCCTTGAGTCGTAAGTCCGTCCAGGAGCATATGCTTGCTCGTTTAACAGTTCAGAAGTAGCTTCAACAGGAATTCCTTAGACCCGAGATCGAGGTCTGGCTTCAGCGATTTCAGGGACAGCTTTGTATGTTAGAGATTTCATCGTCACTTGAGGAGGCAATCAGAGAGAAGCAAGTTTCAGACCCATCATTGTTGCGCATCCGTGAGGATGTGGCTCAGGGGAAAGCCCCTGGATTCGTGGTCCACGAGGATAGACTTTTGAGATTTAAGAATCGGTTGTGCGTACCGGCGGATGACAAGTTGAAAAACTCGATTTTGAGAGAAGCTCATGCTATCCCTTATTCTGTTCATCCGGGGTCTAGCAAGATGTTTAAAGACTTGAAACAAAATTACTGGTGGAGTAATATGAAGCGAGAAGTCGCAGAATTTGTTTCGAGATGCTTAACCTGTCAACAAGTTAAGATTGAACATCAGCGACCGGCGGGTATGCTGAAACCTCTCCCTATTCCAGAATGGAAGTGGGAAGACATTTCTATGGATTTCATCACGAGTTTGCCGACGAGTCGTCGTGGCATGAATACGATCTGGGTAATTGTAGATCGCTTAACTAAATCGGCTCATTTCCTTGAGATTAAGGATACGTGGGGTCCCGAGAGACTTGCCCAGTTGTTTATCAAAGAGATAGTGAGACTGCACGGTACTCCTAAAAGTATCGTTTCCGATCGTGAAGGACGGTTTGTGTCGCATTTTTGGAAATCAGTTCATCGTGCTATGGGAACTCAGCTTAATCTCAGTACCGCCTTTCATCCTCAGTCTGACGGGCAGTCAGAGAGGACTATTCAGACATAGAGGACATGTTGAGGGCTCGCGTCCTCGATTGGAAAGACGATTGGGAAGCCCAACTACTATTGATCGAGTTCACGTATAGTAATAGTTGGCATTCTTCGATTAAGATGGCACCTTACGAGGCCTTGTACGGTCGTCATTGTCGATCTCCTTTGTGTTGGGATGACTTATCAGAATCAATCGGCACCGAGCCCGATATACTTCTAGCTGCCCGTGAGAAGGTAGCTTTGATCAGGAGTCGTTTGTCGACCGCCGAGTCGGCAAATCTTATGCGCATAATCGTCGTCGACCACTAGAGTTCGAGACGGGTGACCACGTTTTGGTCAAAGTATCCCCGAGTCGAGGTATCTTCCGTTTCAGGAAGAGGGGGAAGTTGAGTCCGAGATTCATTGGACCGTTTGAGATTTTGGATCGAGTAGGCGAGTTAGCTTATCGACTGGCTCTACCTCCGGCGTTGAGCCGAATTCATAATGTGTTTCATGTCTCACAGTTTCGGAAGTATATTGCCGACCCGAGTCACATACTTCAGTTCGACGAAATTGAGATCGCCGATGATCATTCATATGAGGAGCGTCCTATACGAGTTTTAGAGCGGCGAATCAAAAAGTTGAGGAATAAGACGATTCTTTTGGTGAAAATTCAGTGGTCTAGACACGGCATCGAAGAGGCTACTTGGGAAACCGAGGATAGTATGCGAGAGAGTTATCCCGAGTTGTTTGACCCTTAGTTTCGGGGACGAAACTATTTTAAGGGGGGGTGTATGTAATACCCGGTTGTAATTCAGTTATTATCATTCAGTAATTATCATTCAGTAATTGTCACTCAGTAATTTCACTCATTAATGATCATTTGTCACTCATATTCAATCATGGTATTCATCGTTCAGAGTAATTGTATCGTGTATCAATCGTCATCCATCATCAATCTAATTAGAGTTTTGTGCCGTGTTTGTCATCATTGTCGTTTTCATTGTGGGCTGTGCGTGAGGAGTAGCGCACGCTACGTACTCTTTCTAGCGCGCGCTAATTGAGTACAGGTAGCGCACGCTACCACTCAGCATTAGCGCACGCTAATGTTACCTTGGCTGCAGTCCAGAAGGTACTGGACTGCAGGTGAGTTATTAGTAGCGCACGCTACGAGTGGTAAGTAGCGCGCGCTAGTGTGTTGTAGTAGCGCACGCTAATGATTGCTGTAGCGCGCGCTAAGGACGGATCAGGTTGAGTCCAGTAGCTACTGGACTGCACTGGATTAATTCATAGCGCACGCTATGAGTTGTTTTTAGCGTACGCAATCGATATTATAGCGCACGCTAACCGTGGTTATTAACGCACGCTAATGGTATGGTTGTAGCGCACGCTACCGTTTTCGGACAGTGGGTACTGGACTACCCAAAATACCCGTTAGCGCACGCTACGCACAAGGGCTAGCGCACGCTAACCTGGAATGGCTATATATTGGACAGTTAGCCCGAGTTCGTCATTTATCATTCTTTCTCATTCCCTCATCGGTTTTGGGCGATTTCGGGCGTTTTGGAGAGTATCCTTCGAGGTGTAATCATCAATCATCATCTTCAAGCTCATCATTCGGATTAATCATCACTTCATCACCTCCTTAACATCAAATCAAAGGTATTAATCTCTTGGATCTAGAATTTCGGATTTTTGGGTTTTTCCTTCCGATTTCTTCGTGTAAGCTTGGATTATCATTGGAATATGTTAGATATGAATTATCTACCTTGGATAAATATATTCCTACGGATTTAATGGCTATTTTCGGAATTATTTCAAGAACCCTTGGGGTTGACTTCGGTTAATTGGGATTTGCCGATTGATGTGGTTGTAATCTTGAATTGTGCATTCCTATTGGATTATTGGTATCATTGAAGTGTTTTGATAGTTCGGAATACTCATTTTGGTGTCGGTTTCGATATGATCGGGTTTGGGTATTTTCGTAGTTGTGTGGTTGGTTTCGTATTCGTTAGAATGCCTCTATGAGTTGATTATCGTTGTATCGACCGTTGGGTTAGTCGTGTTTTGTTGCTTGATACGTGTATTGAATGGTTGTTGGTAATTGTGTTATTCAAGGTTGTTCGAGTGACCGACATTTCATTTAGGACATTGTTCGTGGACGGACATTCTTCATCGGTGTTGGGTAAGTTAATTCTTACTCAGTTAAAAGGATATTCATTCCTTTCGTTGTTGTTCATTCATAATCATAATTCATTCATAAAGTACTAACCGTATCGAAACTTGTAATTGTCACTTCATTACTTCATCCACGAGGAACGACGATTCCAAATATTCCATTGAGCTATCATTCATTTCACTGTCATTTCATCTCGGTGAGTCATTATTGATTTTGATGTCACTTTTGTTATATAGTGGCATTCCGGGTCGCACTGGCGTGCCGGTTGGTATGTGTAGGATTTTCATGTTGGGCACATTTAAGTCGTGTGTTGGTTGGTGGCCTCACATTGGACTGTGCACACGAGTTGATGGCTTCGTGAGACTGATTAGGTACAAGACCACACGTGTATTCAATCGATACTCGTTGGTGGCTTGTGCACGGACACATTTCCATCCCGGATGTAGTGTGGCGCCATTCCTTTGAGCCATACCGTTGGTTGATTCATATAGCATGTTTGATTGCGTATGTTTCGACAGGATATTTAATAACTTCAGATATATCATGATTGTGTATTTTCAACCCTTGAGGATTGTTGTTCTGTGTAACTGACCCCGTTTGGGGATATTTTGTTTTTCAGGTCATGGCAAGGCAAAGGCACGGGGAGAGCATGTTGACGGCGAGGAGTCTCAATGATACTAGAAGGGGCCCCCAGTCTTTTCAGTCATTTATGTTTCCTTCATTTATTCCGCTGCAGACATTCCGTTTGAATACTCATCTCATTCAGTGTTGTGTATTTTATCTTCATCTAAAATATACATGTATTCTGTATTATCCTGGGTGTGTTGTATGAGACTCCTCATCGGAGTAATTGATGTTGTAATGTGGTACGGTACTACATTTACCCTGTGTAATTCATCCAGTTTCATACGCCTGGTGGGTCCCAGTCGGGGGTCCACGGCACTGTAATATCCGTCTAGTTTGGGGTGTTACAAAGATACCTTGTAGAAAAATGAAGTGTAGAGATGAAATAACCTTAAACTCGGATTGAAGGGGTTATATAACCGAACCTGGTAATGAAATCGATAATCAGGAATCGAAGTACAAATTTATGGTGATTTGAGTGTCTCTAGCTTGACCGAACATTCGTCGGGTGAGTTGAACTGTGAGCCGGCTAGCTTAGAGTGTTAACCCGGCTGTAGTAGACGTTAGATGTTCGTACGTTTTGTTTGTTTTGAGTTGTCGTTATTTTTCCTATTTGTTTAGAGGGCCGAGCATTGCGAATGATTGATCGAAGGAGGCGGCCTTCGAGTGTGTTGAGATCATTGGAGTAATTAGTTCTTGCCATCTTTGAGGCAAGTATCATATTTGAAAATTTGTTAATATTGGAATTATGATCATGCATACAATTTATTTATGTTGTTGAACATGAGTTTAGTTCCTTGAAATATCATGGTATTCGTTATTGATTTCTTGAATGTTCATGTTGATGGACATATCGTTTGGCATATGTATATGCATGGTTTGTGTTTGTGTATGTTGTGATGATCCGAAGGGATCGAGTGATCTATGCTGAGGGCGCTGGATCGGATGTCCACCATGCGTTGGTCCGACGGGATCATCATGGGGATCTATGCTGAGGGTGCTGGATCGTTGGATGGGTTTTCCACCATGCGTTGGTCCGACGGGATCATCATGGGGATCTATACTGAAGACGCTGGATCTTTGGATTACCCTGTGTTATGTTGATGGAATCACGTGGATTCGCATCGTTGGATTCCGGTAGCGGAAGTCCGTCTCATGAAATTTATGATGCATTGTTGTTGCATATCCGATTTATGTATTATGATACTTGTACTAGCATCGTTTTGCTAACCCCTTCGGGGGTTGGCATCTATTTTGATGTCCAGGTAGTCGAGGAGCAGGAAAGTAGCCACAGTACCGACATGACGATGAAGGGGCTCAGTGATGTTAATTGTTGTTGTCTTGTCTTTCTGGTTTATTTTCAGTACTCGAGTACGCGTGTTTTGTGATGTTTTCGAGGTGTTTGTAATAATAGACTCATTTGAACTGTTTGAATTGGTTTTGTATTCTAAACGTTAATGGTACTTCTGTAGTATTTCTACATTTTTCAAAATTAGCCTTGTAAATTCTTATATAAAGGATTTACGGCGCTGTAATTATTCCGAATATCTCGGGGTGTTACAGTACTCGACCTGCACCTTACGACAGTAATCAGCTCACCCTTACGGCCGTAACGGGTCCTGCCAAGGCTTCTGTCTATTTTGTACGGGTGCGTTGCGGCCGTAACCGGCAGTGCCTTGCGGCCATAATAGCAATTACGGCCATAACTTAGGATGCCTTACGGCGTAACCCCCATGCCCCATATCTTACAGTCCGTCCAGAACGAACACCTCCGAAAATCACAAAACTCGACGATTAACAATCATGAACATTCCAAATATCAATTCATCAATACTCTCATCTCCACATAATCCACATTACAACAAGATACAACCGAAATAACATACATAAAACACACAGATATTACACCCTTACCCCCTAAAAAGAAGTTTCATCCCGAAACTTAAGATTCGAAAAGTTCAGGGTATCGGGAACGCATACTATCTTCATTTTCCCACATGGCTTCCTCAATTCCATGTATAGACCATTAGACATTTACTAACGGAATCGCTTTCCGTCGCAATTGTTTCACTCACTGCTCCAATATGGCTACTGGTTGCTCTTTATACGAAACATCATCATTAACTTCAATCTCTTGATAATCAATAACATGAATGGGCTCGGGAACATACTTACACAATTGCGAAACATGGAACATGTTATGAACATGACTAAGCATCGGAGGTGACGCTAGTCGATAGGCTACATCACCTACCTTGTCCAGGATCTCGAAGGGACCAATATAACGAGGACTAAGCTTTCCCTTCTTACCAAACCAAGAACTCCACGAGTCGGCAATACTTTCAACAATACATGATCCCCTGTCTGAAACTCTAATGGTCGACGTCGAATGTCGGCATATGACTTTTGTCGACTCTGGGCGGTCAACAACCTTTGTCGAATAACTGCGACCTTCTCCGGTGTTTGAATCATCAAGTCCAGTTCTACTCCAAGTAACTCGCACGGTTCGTCCCAACAAATTCGCAATCTACACCGTCTTCCATATAATGCTTCAAATGGAGCCATTCCAATCGAACTATGCCAACTATTATTATATTCAAATTCGATCAATGGTAAATGAATCTCCCAATCTTCATTCCAATCCAATGCACAAGCCCTCAACATGTCTTCCAACATTTGGATCGTTCTCTCCGACTGTCCATCCGTCTGAGGATGATAAGCGGTGCTAAAATTCAGTTCGGTACCGAGTGCTCGATGTACTGTCTGCCAAAAATGTGACACAAAATGACCATCGCGATCCGAAACAATACTCTTTACGGTACCAAGGAGTCTCGCAATCTATACAATGAACAAACGAGCTAACCTATCTGGTCCCCAAGTATCTTTGATGCCCAGAAAATGTGCTGATTTGGTTAACCGATCCACGATTACCCAAATCATATTCATTCCGGTTCGCGTCCTTGGCATTCCCACAATAAAATCCATCGCGATGTCTTCCCACTTCCATTCCGGAATTGGTAATAATTGCAACTTCCCGGCAGGTCTTTGATGCTAAACTTTAACCTGCTGACAAGTCAAGCATTTCGACACGAACTCCATTACATCCTTCTTCATGTTCGGCCACCAAATATTTTTCTTCAAGTCTTTATACATTTTACTCGTACCCGGATGAATCGAGTATGGAGTATTCAAAATCACTTGCTTGAGATCATCCCGCTTAGGTACACAAGTTCTACCTTGAAATCGAAGGACTCCGTCTGCATCGATTAAGAATCCAGGAGCCTTTCCTTTAATAACATCTTCCCGAAGCTGCATAAATAAGAGATCGTCTAACTGTTTGGACTTAATATCATCCATCACTGAGGATGTAATCCAAGGAAACGTAATTGTCCTTGAGCTATTTGAGACCAAAATTCAATTTCCAAATTGATCAACTCTCATCTGAGCTTCAGTTGAATGGTAAGTAATTCCAATTTCTGCAACCCGACTGACTTGCGGCTCAAAGCATCGGCAACGACATTCGCTTTACCTGGATGGTAAATAATGTCAAGATCATAATCTTTAAGCAATTCCAACCATCGCCGCTGGCGCATATTAAGCCCCTTCTGCGTCAATATATACTTCAAGCTCTTATGATCCGTATACACTCGACAAGAAGAACCATATAAATAATGCCTCCAAATTTTTATCGCAAACACCACATCGTCTAACTCAAGGTCATGGGTGAAATAATTCATTTCGTATGGCTTTAATTGTCGAGATGCATAAGCCACTACTCTCTCATTTTACATCAATACACATCCCAATCCTTGTTTAGAAACATCATTATAAATGAAGAAACCTTCCGTTCCTTGTGGTAAGGCTAGGACTGGAGACGTAGTCAGCCTTTTTTTCAACTCATCAAAACTCTTCTGACACTTATCACTCCACTCAAACTTCTGAGTTTTCTGTAATAGCTGAGTGAGTGGTCGAGCAATTTTCGAGAAACCTTCGACAAATCAACTATAATAACCGGCTAATCCCAAAAACTCCTAACTTCCTTAACATTCCATGGAGGCTCCCATGCTAAGACTGCTTCAACCTTTTGAGGGTCTACCCGAATACCTTCGGCCGATACAATATGCCCAAGAAAAGCAACTTCTTTCAGCCAGAATTCGCACTTAGAAAACATAGCATAAAACTTGTCAGCCCTCAAAATACCCAACATGGTTCTCAAGTGCTCGGCATGCTCTGTCTCGTTCTTGGAATAAATCAAAATATCATCAATAAACACCACCACAAATTTATCGAGATATTCGATAAATGTTTTGTTCATAAGTTGCATAAATGCCGCCGGAGCATTCGTCAAACCAAAAGGCATAACTATAAACTCGTAATGCCTGTATCTCGTTTGGAATGCCATTTTCGGAATATCTGAATCCCGAATCTGCAATTGATAATATCTCGATCTCAAATCAATCTTTGAGAAAACTGTAGCCCCTTGTAATTGATCAAATAGATCATCAATTCTTGGCAACAGATAATTGTTCTTGATAGTGAGTTTATTCAACTCACGATAGTCAATACATAACCGCAAAGATCCATCTTTCTTCAGTACGAACAATACCAGTGCACCCCATGGGGACGCACTAAGCCGAATATAACCTTTGTCTAGCAGTTCACCCAATTGTTTTTTCAACTCGTGCATTTATGATGGGGCCATTCTGTATGGTGCCTTAGATATTGGTGCCGCATTAGGCTCTAATTCGATAGTAAACTCCTCGTCACGATGAGGCGATAACCCAGGTAAGTCATATGGAAATACGTCTGGAAATTCATGAACAACGGGAATAGAGGACAACTGCACCTCGTCAATTTCCAACTTCAATGCTAACACCAATAACCGGTACAACCTTGTCGCAATAATTTCATCACCTTCATGGATCGGATAATCTTCCCAGAAGTACCAGGTTTCTGCCCTTCAAAAACGTGTTCAGTACCATCCGGCGCAACTATCGAAATTAGTTTCTGACAATAATCTACTATCGCTCCATGCTGATTTAACCAATCATCACCGAGGATCAAATCCTTTCCTATCACATCAATCATAATCAAATCGAATGACCAATCTTTACTGCTGATGGTTACAGGACATTTGACAATATCTCGATCCCCAACTATCCTTTCTCCACTCGACAATCCAACAATAAAAGGTTCACAAGCAGAGAGACCAACAAGACCCAATCGATTCACACAAGACAAAGATATAAAGGAATGAGTAGCTCCAGAATCAAACAATAAATCTACCGGTTGCATACAAATATAAACAATACCTGACGTAGTTGCAACCCCTACGTCATCAGTCCGTCTCATTTCGTACAATCGGGGTAGAGCTGATCCGGCACTCGGAGCATCCCTGTTCTTGGTTTTACCTCTTCCACTGCCACGTCCGACACTCGGAGTTGGCTGAACCGTAACTGTGCCTGCCGGAGTAGGAGATGGTTTAGAGAAGACTCTGCCCGCTGACTCACAGTATAATGCACGATGGCCCTGCTTCCCATACTTAAAACATTAAATGGGGCAAAATGTACAATGAGAACTGACATGCCCCGAATTTCCACAATTAAAACAAACTCTTGGCACTCATCCACTAGGTTGAGGGGAACCAACGGAAGATTGCACAAAAGGTTGAGGCCTACACGATCTTCTGCCTCAAAAACTACCAGAAAATTTCGGTTTCTTCGAGCTCGAAATAGTAGGAACCGGAACTGACACCATCTCATAAGCAAGCGCTCTGTCCTGATATTCTCTCAAAGTAGTACACCCAAGGCCCGCCATATACTTTCGGACCTCCGATTTCATCCTAGCATCGAAATGAAGTATCTTGTGTATTTCATCCTTAACTCGATCTTGGACATACAGTAACTGCTTGTTGTATGTCTTGATTGCCTTGGAAATAGGAACATCTCCGGGTTGAGCTCTGAAGAACTCACTGACTCTAGCTAACCGTACCGGCGCTGGACAATACTGTGCTTCTATTAGTTCTTTAAATTCTTCCCAAGTGACATCACGGTCCCTAGGCTTAACAGCTTTCCACCAATCCGATGCGTCATCAACCGTCAGATATTGAGTAATTGGTACTCTTTTGCCTTCAGGGCAGCCAATACCGTCAAAGATCTTCTCCAGCTCAACTAACCAATGATCTCAGTTGTTCCCATCACCGGAACCATCGAATCTGGGAGGATTCATCTTCATAACTTCTTAAATCCATCGATCCTCAACAGTCCTGCCAGTGTTAATTGTTCTGCACTCCCATCTGCACCTCCCGAAGGAATCGGTTCTGATCTAGATACAGAATGAGATGCCGAGTCTGAAACGAACATCTCAAAATCAGATACGGCTACTATGCCATGGCCTCGGCCGCGTTGACAGATATCTCTACCTCTCGGCATACTGAGGAATAAGAATGGTTCAACAAGGAAACGATTACAACAATATATTGCACAGTGTCAAAGATAATTACTTATGAGGGAAAGGAGCAACCAACATCCGAAGAGTCTTCCAGCACAGGCAACTCGGGGTGGTAGCACACCAATGATACCGTAGACAGCAACCGACTCATTTTAACAGACCCAAAACACCAACAACCTAGGTATCCATAAACCTAAGCTCTGATATCATATTCTGTAACACCTCTATGATTTACGGAGACATTACAGCTCCATTGTAACACCCCCAACTAGGCGACTATTACAGTGCCGTGGACCCCCAACTGGGACCCACCAGGCGAATGAAAATTTATGACTTAGATAACATAATCGCAGTACCGAACTACATTATATCATCCATCACTCCGATAAGGAGTTTCAAGTACAACACACCCAAGATAATACAGAATACATGTATATTTTATATGAAGATAAAATATACAACACTGAATGAAATGGAGTATCCAAATGGAAATCTGCAGCGGAAAATAAATGACGACAACATGAATGACTGAAAGGATTGGGGCCCCCTACTAGTATCACTGGGACTCTTCGCCGTCAACGTTCTCTTCCCGTGCTTTTGCCTTGCCATGACCTGAAAATAATATCCCCCAACGGGGTCAGTTACACAGAACAACAATCCTCAAGGGTTGAATATACACAATCATGATATATCCCAATTATGAAATATCCTTTAGTTATGAATTTAAGCTGAAGAGGAGCATCATAGTACGCCCGTAATATTCTGTGCAAGTGTATAAGACGAGTGCCCGGACACACCCCTTCTTGTACCTAATTAGTCTCACGGAGGTAAACGTTACCGTGTGCATAGTCCAATGTATCGGTGAACCCAACACATGACTATCGTGTGCCCGACTAAAAATTCCACACATCTGCACCCGGCCACGCAATATGAACCCAGAAGGTCTCACGATCAAAAGTGACCATGATGATTATTAATGAATAACAACCCGACAAGAATCAAGAATGACTCACCGAGATGAAATAATAGTGAAATGAATGATAGCTCTTTGAAATGATTGGAACCGTCGTTCCTCGTGAATGAAATGATTATTTTGATAATTACACATCTCAACATGATTAGTACACTATGAATGATTATGATTTATGAATGAACAACAACGGAAGGAATGATTATCCTTTTAACCGAGTAAGAATTAACTTACTCAACACCGGTGAAAAAATGTCCTTCCACGAACAAACATCCTAAATGAGACGTCGGTCGCTCGAACAACCTTTAATAACACAATTACCAACAATCCATTCGACATACGAATCAAACACGATTATAACTAACTCAAAAAGTCGGTACGACTAAACTAAGTTCATTGGGGCATTATATCAAACACATTGTAACCAATCTTCGATTGTTTACAACCAATCCTTAACTATACCAATATCAAATCCTCAAGGAGTGTTCCAAACAACAAAACATCTTCAATACAATCATTAATCCAATATGAATATCCAAATTCGTGACTACAACAACAACTAATCGAAAACCCCCAAATCCAACTCAATATTCAAAGTGTTCTTGGATAACCCTTCAATAATCCAATGAATATTCATACACACTTATAATCATACGTATATCACTTCATACAACATGATTATAACGTCCAAAACATCATATCTCAACACAAAATCGAAATCCTAGATGTTGAAGAATATTACCTTTGAAGATCCAAACACTTTGATCCGATGAACAAACGTTAGATCGACTATCCAAGCTTCACAAACGAATGAAGATGATGAAAACCGAACACCCAAGCGATTGATGATGAAAAATGTCTCTCTCAATCTCTCTCTCTCTCGGAACAAGGTGAAGAAATGATGGAAATGAGCTCAAAGTCCCGTCCAAGTCCTTTAAATACTGCCATGGTTACGGCCGTAACTCGGCCTACTTAAGGCCGTAACATCCCAAATCAACGGCCTTACGGCCGTAACCAGCCACCTCATACGGGCGTAACTTTCCCTTGTCCAAACACCTGCTGACAGTCATATGGCCGTACCCGCACATGCCTTACGGGCATAACTCGACCGATACGGCCATACCCGGCTAATCTTACGGGCGTATGAAGCCTTCGTCGAAACTGCCTAGGCACCCTGCTTGCATCGTACGTCCATAACCGGCCAAGCCTTACGGCCGTACCAGCCTCATCTTACGGCCGTATGCCGCAACCCTTACGGCCATAAGTCCTATTCGTCCGAATTGTCCTGAAAACAACGAACGCATGTTATGGCCGTATCCGACAATCCTTACAGCCGTATCTCACCTTCGTCCAAAACCACCCTAAGCCAACAAATGCATGTTACAGCCGTAATGCCTGACTAGTTACGGCCGTAACTCGCTGCTGGAAGTGACAAAAAACCGACAACTCCATCTACTCATTACAAACGGTGAATGATCCGACGTACAATACTTGTATGATTGTAATTAAGTCCAATAACACGTGATAGATGATACTTCCAACACAAGACTATATCCACGATGATTATGATAATACTCTCGTCTCGACTCTCAATCGGAGATGAATGACGATCGGTAACTGATACACGGTTACAAATGCCAATGATGAATACAAATGAATGAATCATGAATGATGAGTGATTATTAATGAGTGAAAATTATTGAGTGACCATTACTGATTGATAATTACTGAATGATAATGAATGAATTACAACCGGGTATTACAAACACCCCCTTAAAAAGAGTTTCGTCCTCGAAACTAAGGGTCAAACAACTTGGGATAACTCTCCCGCATACTATCCTAGGTGTCCCAAGTAGCCTCTTCGACTCCGTGTCTAGACCACTGAATCTTGACCAAAGGAATCGTCTTGTTCCTCAACTGTTTGATTCGCCGCTCTAAAACTCGTATAGGGCGCTCCTCATACGAATGATCATCCGCGATCTTGATTTCGTCGAACTGAAGTATGTGACTCGGGTCGGCAACATACTTCCGCAACTGAGAGACGTGAAACACATTATGAATTCGGCTCAGCGCCAGAGGTAAAGCTAATCAATAAGCCAGACTGCCTACTCGATCCAAAATCTGAAACGGTCCGATGAATCTCGGACTCAACTTCCCCCACTTTCCGAATCAGAAAATACCTCGACTCGGGGATATCTTGACCAACACGTGGTCACCTACCTCGAACTCTAGTGGTCGACGAAGATTATCTGCAAATGATTTCTGCCGACTCTGAGCGGTCAACAAATGACTCCTGATCAAAGCTACCTTCTCACAGGAGGCTATAAGCATATCGGGCTCAGTGCCAACTAATTCTGATAAGTCGTCCCAATATAAAGGAAATCGACAACGACGACCGTACAAGGCCTCGTAAGGTGCCATCTTTATCGAAGCATGCCAACTATTATTGTACGTGAACTCAATCAACAGTAGTTGGGATTCCCAATCGTCTTTCTAATCGAGGACGCATGCCCTCAACATGTCCTCCAATGTCTGAATAGCCCTCTCTGATTGTCCGTCGTACTGAGGATGAAAAGCTCATCTTATTACGGCTGCAGGGCACTGCTGGTTATGGCTGCAACGCACCCACACAAAATGGACAGAAGCCTCGGCAGGACCCGTTACGACCATAAAGGAGAGCTGGTTACGACCGTAAGTTGCAGGTCGAGTACGGCCGTAAGGGAGCTGCCGAGTATGGCCGTAAGGAGTCGAGCATTATGGCCATAATGCCTGGCTGGTAATGGCCGTAATGCATCCTAGCATTTTGGGCAGTAGCCCGTGAGGACCCGTTGCGGCCGTAACACACTCGGCTATATAAGGCCGAGTGACGGGTCATGTAGGAATTTTCTTCCTTTACCTTCCTCCTTCTCGATTCTTCAGTATATTTTGAGAACTTTGATACAGACCATCATTGAGCATCATTTTGGGAAGTTTGATTCATGTCTAACATCATCCTTCACTCGAATTCCGTCCGAATCAAGGTAAAAATTCGTTCTTGTTCCTAGTTCTTCATATTTAGGGCTTCTGTTAAATCCTTCGATTTTAATCTGTTCTAGCCCTGATTGGTGTTAGATTATGATGTTGTAATCATAATCCTTCATTTTTCTCCGAAGTTCATGGATTAAATTCCAAGTTTTCTTCCGTAGTTTGAACTCGAACCATGTTGTCTTCGTAGCGTTCGATTAAATGTCTCTAAGGGTAAAACTTAGAGTAAATCCTTCCATTTTCATGATTTGGTATTTGATTCGGTATTTTGTTGAACTAGGATCGAATTGTTGAAGGAGTTCGGACCGTACGTCTTCCCGGCCATTATTCTTGTGTCGTTTTCAATTGAGGCAAGTACTTTGATTATGTTTAATGTACTCGTTTGAATATGCGAAAAAAACATGGTTTTGTGAAAAGTGGTAATTTCAGAAAATGTGAATTGTGCCAATGTGATGTTTTCAAAAGTGCGACTTGAGGTCGTGTGCCAGGTAAAACCAGCGAGGGTCCCCTGGGTTCCGTATACCGAGGCTTCTGCGATCCACTTGGCTGGGTTTGTACAACCAGGGAGGCCTGACGAGGATTCACTGGGAAGATGTATGTATCTCACATGAGGTACAGTACCTGTACAGCCCCCGTTGATATTTTGTGATGATGATTGTGATGAGGTATTCCAGAATATCTGTGGTGGCACTGTGATTACTGTGATTTCTGTGGTTTATTCACTTGTTGTACATATTCTAGAGTCATTGTACTTGCACCGGATTCCTGCTGACCCCTTCGGGAGAAGATATACTTGTTGTGTATTCAGGTACAGGTCTAGTGGGAGATCCAGCACAGGGCGGACATGAGTTTGGTGGGCAACATTGATATCGTGCACTATCTTGAGTTGGTGGTCGTATGGTTATGGTCAAGTCGTGTTTTGGTTTTGTACTCACGGGGTACTGTCCGGTGTTGTATGTCGTGTCATTGTTGATAGTTAATGATGTTGTTGTGTTCCAGTTGGGAATGGTTGTATTGGTTATGATCCTACGAAACGATATGTTGTTCGGTATTGTGATGTATGTCATATTGAAGTTAGAGTTGGTTTTAAATGCGTGAATGTTCCGGTTTTGTTGTAGTTTAATGTGTTTTATTTTGGTCTAAGCCTATAGGTTCTCAAAAAGAATCTATGGATGTAATGCCCGGTTGTAATTCATTTATTATCATTCGGTAATTATCAATCAGTAATGGTCACTCAATAATTTTCACTTATTAATAATCACTCATCATTCATGATTCATTCATTTGTATTCATCATTGGCATTTTGTAACCGTGTATCAGTTACCGATCATCATTCAGCTCCGATTGAGAGTCGAGACGAGAGTATTATCATAATCATCGTGGATATAGTCTTGTGTTGGAAGTATCATCTATCACGTGTTATTGGACTTAATTACAATCATACAAGTATTGTACGTCGGATCATTCACCGTTTGTAATGAGTAGACGGAGTTGTCGGATTTTTGTCACTTCCAGCAGCGAGTTATGGCCGTAACTAGTCAGGCATTACGGCCGTAACATGCATTCGTTGGCTCAGGGTGGTTTTGGATGAAGGTGAGTTACGGCCATAAGGATTGTCGGATACGGCCGTAACATGCGTTCGTTGTTTTCAGGATAGTTCGGATGAATAGGACTTACGGCTATAAGGATTGCTGCATACGGCCGTAAGATGCGGCTGGTACGGCCGTAAGGCTTGGCCGGTTACGGTCGTACGATGCAGGCAGGGTGCCCAGGCAGTTTCGACGAAGGCTTCATATGCCCGTAAGATTGGCCGGGTACGGCCGTATCGGTCGAGTTATGCCCGTAAGGCATGTGCGGGTACGGCCGTATGACTGTCGGCAGGTGTTTGGACGAGGGCGAGTTACGCCCGTATGAGGTGGCTGGTTACGGCCGTAAGACCATTGACTTGGGATGTTATGACCGTAAGTAGGCCGAGTTACGGCCATAACCATGGCAGTATTTAAAGGACTTTGACGGGATTTTGAGCTCATTTCCATCATTTCTTCACCTTGTTCCGAGAGAGATAGCTTGAGGGAGAGATTTTTCATCATCAATCACTTGGGTGTTCAGTTTTCATCATCTTCGTTCGTTTGTGAAGCTTGGATAGTCGATCTAACGCGTGTTCATCGGATCAAAGTGTTTGGATCTTCAAAGGTAATATTCTTCAACATTTTGGATTTCGATTTTGTGTTGAGATATGATGTTTTGGACGTTATAATCATGTTGTATGAAGAGATATACATATGATTATGAGTGTGTATGAATATTCATTGGATTATTGAAGGGTTATCCAAGAACACTTTGAATATTGAGTTGGATTTGGGGGTTTTCGATTAGTTGTTGTTGTAATCACGAATTTGGATATCCATATTGTATTATTAATTGTATTGAAGATGTTTTATTGTTTGGAACACTCCTTGAGGATTTGATATTGGTATAGTTAAAGATTGGTTGTAAACAATCGAAGATTGGTTACAACGTGTTTGATATAATGCCCCAATGAACTTGGTTTAGTCGTATCGACATTTTGAGTTAGTTATAATCGTGTTTGATTCGTATGTTGAACGGATTGTTGGTAATTGTGTTATTCAAGGTTGTTCGAGCGACCGACATCTCATTTAGGACGTTTGTTCGTGGAAGGACATTTTTTCACCGGTGTTGAGTAAGTTAATTCTTACTCGGTTAAAAGGATACACATTCCTTTCGTTGTTGTTCATTCATAAATCATAATAATTAATAGTGTACTAATCATGTTGAGATGTGTAATTATCAAAATAATCATTTCATTCACGAGGAACGACGGTTCCAATCATTTCAAATAGCTATCATTCATTTCACTATTATTTCATCTCGGTGAGTCATTGTTGACACTTGTCGGGTTGTTATTCATTAATAATCATCATGGTCACTTTTGATCGTGTGACCTTCTGGGTTCATATTGCGTGGCCAGGTGTGGATGTGTGGAATTTTTAGTCGGGCACACGATAGTCATGTGTTGGGTTCACCGATACATTGGACTATGCACACGGTAACGTTTACCTCCGTGAGATTAATTAGGTACAAGGACGGGTGTGTCCGGGAACTCATCTTGTACACTTGCACAGAACATTACGGGCGTACTATGATGCTCCTCTTCAGCTTAAATTCATAACTAAAGGATATTTCATAATTGAGATATATCATGATTGTGTATATTCAACCCTTGAGGATTGTTGTTCTGTGTAGCTGACCCCATTGGGGGATATTGTTTTCAGGTCATGGCAAGGCAAAAGCACGTGAAGAGAACGTTGACGGCGAAGAGTCCCAGTGATACTAGTAAGGGGCCCCAATCCTTTCAGTCATTCATGTTGTCGTCATTTATTTTCCGCTGCAGATTTCCATTTGGATACTCCATTTCATTCAGTGTTGTATATTTTCATTTCACTATTATTTCATCTCGGTGAGTCATTGTTGACCCTTGTCGGGTTGTTATTCATTAATAATCATCATGGTCACTTTTGATCGTGTGACCTTCTGGGTTCATATTGCGTGGCCAGGTGTGGATGTGTGGAATTTTTAGTCGGGCACACGATAGTCATGTGTTGGGTTCACCGATACATTGGACTGTGCACACGGTAACATTTACTTCCGTGAGATTAATTAGGTACAAGGACGGGTGTGTCCGGGCACTCATCTTATACACTTGCACAGAACATTACGGGCGTACTATGATGCTCCTCTTCAGCTTAAATTCATAACTAAAGGATATTTCATAATTGAGATATATCATGATTGTGTATATTCAACCCTTGAGGATTGTTGTTCTGTGTAACTGACCCCATTGGGGGATATTGTTTTCAGGTCATGGCAAGGCAAAAGCACGTGAAGATAACGTTGACGGCGAAGAGTCCCAGTGATACTAGTAATGGGCCCCAATCCTTTCAGTCATTCATGTTGTCGTCATTTATTTTCCGCTGCAGATTTCCATTTGGATACTCCATTTCATTCAGTGTTGTATATTTTATCTTCATATAAAATATACATGTATTCTGTATTATCTTGGGTGTGTTGTACTTGAAACTCCTTATCGGAGTGATGGATGATATAATGTGGTTCGGTAGTGCGATTATGTTATCTAAGTCATAAATTTTCATTCGCCTGGTGGGTCCCAGTCGGGGGTCCACAGCACTGTAATAGTCGCCTAGTTGGGGGTGTTACAGAGTTGGTATCGGAGAGTGGTTTTGAATACTACCTTCCGAGTCATGTCTCATTTGAAATCATCGTCATCAGACTAGTATCATTGGACTTTCGCGTCGCGTGTGACCTGTGCAAATGCCAAGCCCCTCAGACCAAGAACTGTAAGATTCGTAACGCCATGGTATAATTTTTGGCAATGAGAATCATTTATTCATTATTCAACAGTCAACAATCCTCAACATCATTCATTTTGATCAGGACGATCATGTTAACTCATTAATCACTCAGTTTATTTCACTGTTCAATTGTTGTTCTTGAGGCTCATATCATTAATCTTGTTAACTTGTTCAAGATAATCATTTCAAGAATATCATCAGATAATCATGTCACCTCAATTAATCATTCATGTAATCACTGAGTTAGAGCGCGTATGCTCATTTTCATCATTTCATGACGTAATCATAATGTGATATTCATACGAGAGATATAATTATCATGTGACTTTCCTACTTCAGTATGGAGAGAGCAGGCAAAGGACGCGAGGGACGAGGCCACAGTGCGGTCCGGAACCCGAGAGCTCATGTGAATACACGCGCGAACACGAGGAATAATGCTAATTCATCGAGCAGTGACGCTGCTGTTGGGATTCGGTGCCTAAAACGAAGGCCCAGCGGAAGCGGTAAAACAAAAATTAATTCGATCCGAATCCCTACGAGGATCGATCGAGCTACGTATATACGAATATCAAAATGAAATATAAGAGATACGAGAAACATACCCTCGTAGTCCGTTGATTAAATGGATAACCTTCTCTTGAGCTATTACCCAAGCTCTTGAACGATCCAACGCCGAAAACACTGCGTCTCTACTTTCCACGCGCCGGAGAAACGACCGGAACAACAATCACCTTGCTATCCTCCGAGGATACGGCTAGAGCTAAGTGATGAAGCTTCCAAAATGAAATTATAACACTCTAAGTGTATAACTCACAATCTCTCTTTTATGTCTTGATGTTTTCTCCAAGAAAAACCAAGAACTTGTGATGAAGATGAAGAAGGAAAAGGAAGACTATATGAGAAAACAATTCTCTCTCTTTATCTCACTTATACGTATGATGCCAAGAGTGAAGTGAGGATGAGAGATCAAAGTCTTCTATATATTCTTATTCAACCCACGTGAAAACAAATACATATATCATGATTGATTCCCCATATAATGTATATGATACTTGTCCCCTCAATCACATGAGATTCCAAAACCATGATGGGGACAAGTCAATAGACACACATGGTAATAAGTGGGGGGGCGGCCCATGCTAGAAAACGGACGAGTTCGGTTCGTTTCGGACTCCCGTGAGTCCAAACAGATAAACTCCTATTCCGTTCCGATGTATTTATGTCGTTTAATTAATCCAATTAATTAAACATATCAAATACAAAATAACATAATTAATTTCTCCAAGAAATAATTATATTCATGAATTAAATTAATCACCCAGTAATTTATTTAATTCATTAGGCCGTAAATCAATTTATCCAATAAATCGATTTAAACATCCAATGTTCCAAAATTAGATATCAAATATCTAATATTCATAATGAGAGAATTAGCTCGATTCATTCCGTCGTCAATCCTAATGCGCGACTCGGTAGGTCCGTCTCAGTCAGCAATGGGAGGAACCAAAGAGTAGTAGCACCACCTAGCCAGCCTGGTGGCCTACACTGCACTCGATCGAGAACGAATGATTGGGATCATTCAAGAACCATTCTGTCGTGAATACCGATAATACGTATAAACCCTTCTTTCAAATGTCCCGATCAAGTTATACGGTCACGGTCAGTCAAACCCGACCAGATTGACGCTATGCATGCGTTAATGCAAATCGAGATCATCGAGCTATCGTGTATCTAATACAACTAGCTCCAATGCTTTGGCCAAAGACTTATGATCTCATCTGCCAATAACCGCATAGGACATATAACCCGCTCACTAACGGGAGAAAGAATTCTATCTTGGTATTCGCAGGACTGCTACTTGCCGTCAAGATGCACGTCGAGGTTGACCCCGCCTTCCGGTTTACGTGGTCGAACTACTCTAATGAAAATCTTGACGTCACAAGCACATCCCTACTAAATCCTCAAGTCGAAGGTTCACGAATACCTATCACAACCTTTCGATTCCGTCATTGGTGTCCGGAGTGAAATCCATGTGACGAATCGAGGGTGAGTCGGTTGAGTATACTAATCCAATTAGCATACCTATAACGTGTGCTCCCACTAACCATTAGTGTTCGACGGACACTCTCCATGTCAAAGAACACGTCATACAAGTCTTCACATAAACTTAACGCCTACCAAGTTTCATCGACTTGCGAACGATTAAGTATTTGAGCTATAACCTTTCCAAAGGCCGACCCCCTTATCCAATAAGGAGTGGAACGTTTTGCTCTCAAATACAGACTAGTTTCTATATGTTTATTTACGAGTTAGGAATGCCAAGAACTACCAAGAATAAAGAAACATTCATTTGCCTTATATTAATGGTTTACATAATTACAAGTACAATGCCCTCACTCAACAACCTCTGAGTGGCATTCGAGGGCATACTCCTAACAGCTGCCACTCATTCACCTGGACGTAATCATTCACTATCAGGGAGTCGTACACGGGACACAACTCAGTCAGAAGGTGTTCGGGTTGATCCACTCGCTTTTATGCAGGTCATCATGGCCCAAATGACTCAGATGGCACAACTGATGGAGACGATGCATAACTCAGCTACTCAAAATCATCAGGCTCCTCCGCCGCCACCTCAGAGGCAAGAGAGGAGTTTGAGCAGTATTATTGACAACATCTCTCGCCAAAGGCCACCTACTTTTGAGGGCTCATCTGAACCGGTAGATATTTTTCATTGGCTCGAGCATTTCCAGAAGTTATTTGCTATGGTAGAGTGTCCCGAAGGACACAAAGTTTCAGTTGCGGCTTAGTATCTGGGTAAGAGCGCTCATTCATGGTGGTTGTCGTTGAAACCCACCGAAAGGTCATGTACTTGGGATCAATTCAAGACTCTCATGATGGAGAGGTATTATCTGGCCCCACTCAGAGAGGCCAAGTTATCAGAATTACTCACTCCCGACCCCTCAGCGGAAGATGATGTTCTCGCCATCGCTGAGAAATTTCAGGAACTTCTTCCTTTCGCCTCATCTATCATTCACTTTGAGGCGTATAAGATTAAGTATTTCAGCAAGAGGCTGAAACCCCATATGCGGATGCAGTTACTTAATCATAATTGCACCACTCTGGCCAAATTCATCGAGAAAGCTCTTACTTATGAGCTTACTGCTAAGGAGATTACTAAGCAGCAACCTTCATCTGCTAGCAAGAAGTCAAAGAATCGTAATCAGTCTGAAGGCGGTCAGACAACCTTCAAGAAGCCTCGTGCGGGCTCTACTTTCTCTGAGCGACCTCCTGTGGCGCCCAGACCGACGGAATCGCAGTCCCGAGCGGCTAGTTCGGCCATCACCTGTTTCAACTGTGGAGAACTTGGTCATGTCAGCAACAAGTATCCGAGGCAGACAATCACATGCCATAACTGTGGGATTGCTGGGCATAAGGCCCGTTTTTGCCGAAGAGACTCCAAGAATACTCCGGTGGCATCTCAGGCCCCGAAGCAGTTATCCGTTCAGAATCAAGCTACTCAGTCAGCGTCGTTTAAAATGACAAGAGCGAATAATGGTGGAGCCTATAGTTATCAGACGGGAGCGTCTGGTGCTGGGACGAGCAAGCCCCGAATTTATGAGATGAAGAGGACCGACGATCCGGAGGCCCAGATGATCTCAGGTACACTCGATATTCTATCTCAACATGTGTGTACCCTTTTTGATACTAGTGCATCACATTCATTCATTTCCGAATCATGTTTGAGTAGACTACGCCTGGGTAGTGCTGCTAGTTGCGAGCCGTATGTCATTGGTCTACCTGATGGTAGACGAATTATCGAAAATCGTGAGATTAAGAATTGTCCGATTCAACTTCATGGTCGTGATTGGTTAGCAGACCTAATCGTGGTAGATTTACCGAGAGACGACGTCATTTTGGGTATTGATTGGATGGATCGTCACGATGCCATCATTAGTGTCCGTAAGCGTATGGTCACTATCATCTCAGACGATGGGGTCGAGTGTGTTTTTCAGGGAGGTAATCCCGGGTGTTCTGGTAAGGTCATTAATTTGATGAAAGCAGTGAAATTACTCAGTCAGGGGTGTGTTGGTTATTGTTGCTTTATGACCAAAACCGAGAAATCTCCAATGATGTTGGCAGATATTCCAGTAGTGAGAGAATATGCCGATGTGTTTCCAGACGAGTTACCTGGTTTACCTCCATAGAGAGATGTGGAATTCACAATTGAGTTGGAGCCCGACACGTCTCTAATATCGAAGGCACCATATCGGATGGCCCCGACCGAAATGCAGGAGTTGAAGAATCAACTTGAGGAGTAGTTCGAGCAAGGTTATATCCGACCGAGTGCGTCTCCGTGGGGAGCACCAGTGTTGTTTGTCAAGAAGAAGGATGGTTCGTTTCGCTTGTGTATTGATTATCGGGAGTTGAACAGGGTGACGGTCAAGAATAAGTATCCTCTACCCCGTATTGATGATCTCTTAGATCAACTTCAGGGAGCGTCAGTATTTTTCAAGATCGACTTAAGATATGGATATCATCAATTGCGAATTAGAGAGTCGGATATCACGAGGACGGCGTTTCGAACACGCTATGGTCATTATGAGTTCGTGGTAATGTCGTTTGGGTTAACTAATTCACCTGCAGTATTCATGGAGTTAATGAATCGGGTTTTCATCGACTTTTTGGATCAGTTTGTGGTTGTCTTCATTGATGACATTTTAATTTATTCTCGTGACCGGGAGGAGCACGAGTTTCACCTTCATCAGGTGCTCGACGTGTTGAGACGAGAGCAACTTTATGGAAAGTTTTCCAAATATGAGTTATGGATGTCCGAAGTGACGTTTCTCGGACATGTAATTTCATCAGACGGTGTGCGTGTTGATCTTCAAAAGACGGAGGCTATCCGAGATTGGTTACCTCCAAAGAATGTTATGGAAATTCGAAGCTTTCTCGGATTAGCCGGTTATTATCGGCGGTTTGTGGAAGGATTTTCTAAAATCGCTCAACCTATGATGAACCTTTTGCGAAAGGATAAGAAATACACGTGGTCCGACGCGTGTCAGCAGAGTTTTGAGGAACTCAAGAGCCGGTTAATTTCAGCACCTGTCCTTTCCTTGCCACAAGGGACAGAAGGATTTGTGGTTTATAGTGACGCATCCGGACACGGCCTAGGATGTGTTTTAATGCAGAATGGGAAGGTTATTGCCTATGCTTCACTGCAATTGAGACCTTACGAGGTTAATTATCTGACCCACGACCTGGAGCTAGCAGCCGTGGTTTTCGCGTTGAAGATTTGGCATCATTACCTTTATGGCGTTACCTATCAGATATTCACCGATCATAAGAGTTTGAAGTATATATTTACTCAGAAGGAGTTAAATATGCGACAGAGGTGGTGGTTGGAACTAATCAAAGATTATGATATCGAGATCCTGTACCACTCGGGTACGGTAAACGTGGTTGCCGATGCCTTGAGTCGTAAGTCCGTTCAGGAGCAAATGCTTGCTCGTTTAATAGTTCAGAAGGAGCTTCAGCAGGAATTTCTTAGACCTGAGATCGAGGTTTGGCTTCAGCGAGTGCAAGGGCAACTTTGCATGTTAGAGATTTCATCGCCACTTGAGGAGGCAATAAGAGTGAATCAGGGTTCAAACCCATCATTGTTGCGCATCCGTGAGGATGTGGTTCAGGGGAAAGCCCCTGGATTTGTGGTCCACAAGGATGGACTTTTGCGATTTAAGAATCGGTTATGCATACCGGCGAATGACGAGTTGAAAAACTCGATTTTGAGAGAAGCTCATGCTACCCCTTACTCCATTCATCCGGGGTCTAGCAAGATGTACAAGGACTTGAAGAAAAATTACTGGTGGAGTAATATGAAGCGAGAAGTCGTAGAATTTGTTTCGAAATGTTTAACCTGTCAGCAAGTCAAGATAGAACATCAGCGACCAGCAGGTATGCTGAAGCCGCTCCCTATTCCAGAGTGGAAGTGGGAAGATATTTCTATGGACTTCATCACGATTTTGCCGACGAGTCGTCATGGCATGAATACAATTTGGGTAGTTGTGGACCGTTTAACTAAGTCAGCTCATTTCCTCGAGATTAAGGATACATGGGGTCCCAAGAGACTTGCCCAGTTGTTCATCAAAGAGATAGTGAGATTGCATGGTACTCCTAAGAGTATCGTTTTCGATCATGACGGACGATTCGTGTCACATTTTTGGAAATCAGTTCATCGTGCTATGGGAATATGAAGACATAACGGCCGTAATCAGTGCACAGGGAGCTAACGGATAGTTTGGTTGATGAAGGCTATAAATACCACATCCTTGGTATTCATCCATACAACAACTTCGAGCAAACGACTTATTGATCAGATATTCATATTGATATTATTGTTGTTGTATTGAGCTTATATTGTTAGTTTGAGTGTTTATACATTCAACATCATACACGAGAGGTAAAAGAAAAGATACGATTGGATTCAGTGTTATCAGGATCAAGGATCTGGGATTATTAGAATCGCAATCGATATCTTCGTGAGGTTTATCTAGTACCCATAGAAAGCTAGAGTGGTTGATTCCTTGTCCAAATTGGTGGGAGCTTGTTGGGCCTCAGGATCATGATGCTTCATGGGCCGAGTTCAGAGACCTTATAGAAGCTGATTACTTTCCGTGGCCAGTTCGTCATGCGCGCGTCCATGCTTTTTATGATGCTCAGCCCCGAGATATTTCAATTTCTGAGGCCATTGCAGATTTCAACCGGGAATTGGGCTTCGTGATGGCCCATATTAAGGAGGAGAGCGATGAGATTTTCCACTTCTCTAGGCGAATGAAACCGATGATTTATGATTACATGTCCGGGCTCGCCAGCACCACCCTAAAGGACTATCATGGTAGAGCTCTTGCTTATGATATGTCCTTGACGGCCAGTGAGGCGGCTCGAGAAAGTAAGAAACATAAATCGGCCGATAACTTTTCGGTTCACAAGGGCGGAGTCAGCAGAAGTCTCAGTTTGCTAATGTTCCTGCGGGCGGTTCGGCTCGTTTTTCTAGGGGCTTCCGAGGTGTTGCCAGTGCCCCCACTCGTGGGTTCAGATGTTTTAACTGTGGCCAACCAGGCCATAGGAACTGGGAGTGTCCCCGTCCACCGCTGACTTGTCATACTTGTGGCTAGGTGGGCCACAAGGCTTCCTTCTATGATCGTTTAGAGCAGACTCTTGGTGCATAGGATTCTTTTACAGCGCCTAAGGATCTGAGTGTGAACCAGGGGTCATTTGCTCTGCAGTCTCCACAGAGTGTCAGTCGAGGGAGAGGTCGGGGCCATCCCGCTAGAGGGGGAGCTTCTTATTGGCTCCGATCATCCGTGCGTTTATGATATGAGGAGGGCCGATGATCCAGCAACTACCACGGCTATAGGTACCGTTCATATTCATTCTTATCCTGTCAGTATGCTTTTAGATTATGGTGCTACTCATTAGTTCATCTCTCTGGAGTGTGCGCGCCGTTTGAGTCTTGACTGTTTGTCGTCTTGTGAGCCTTTCATCATTAAACCTCGTAGCGATGATAGGATCATTGGTGATCGGGAGATCCAAGACTATTATGTGGTTATTTGTGAGAGGGCTTGGCTCTCTAATCTTATTGTTGTGGGTATTACGGGTGAGGATTTGATTCTCGTGGATGATTGGATCGAGCATCATGGTGCGATTATGAACTACCGCACGAGGATCATCACCGTGTTAGCCGAGGACGACACCGAGCACTCTTTTGTGGGACGAAAGAGGGGAAACCAGAAGTTCGTAATTAACGCCTTGAAGGCGATGAGACTCCTGCGTAAGGGATGCACTGGTTATTGGTGTTACTCCTTGAAGGCCGAGGATCGTGGAGTCGAGTTTTCATCGATCCCAGTCATTAGTGAGCTCCCAGATGTCTTTCCTAACAAGTTGCCGGGGTTACCACCGGACCGTGAGGTTGAGTTCGTTATCGAGTTAGAGCCGGGTGCGCCTCCGATTTCGAAGGTGCCGTATCGCATGGCACCTTGCGAGATGGATGACTTGAAGAAGAAATTGAGTAAGATTCTTGAGTTGGGGTATATTCGACCGAGCGCTTCGCCTCGTGGCGCACCGGTCCTGTTTGTGCGGAAGAAGGATGGTTCACTACGTTTATGTATCGACTATCGCGAGCTAATCAAAGTGACCATCAAGAACAAATATCCCTTGCCAAGGATTGATGACTTGTTTGATCAGTTGCAGGGAGCTGCGGTCTTCTCGAAGATCGAGTTGAGATCAGGGTACTATCAGCTTCGGGTAAAGGAGTCCGATGTCCCGAAGATAGCTATTCAGATGAGATACAGACATTATGAGTTTTTGGTTATGCCCTTTGGGCTAGCTAACGCACCAGCAGTGTTCATGCAGCTGATGAACGAGGTTTTCATC
The DNA here is from genome assembly GCA_033398695.1 of Orobanche coerulescens. Lineage (NCBI taxonomy): Eukaryota > Viridiplantae > Streptophyta > Magnoliopsida > Lamiales > Orobanchaceae > Orobanche > Orobanche coerulescens. Next base: position 76,624,440 of record CM065818.1, on the reverse strand, counting down.
GAGTATTTGGATAAGTGTGTCATTGTCTTCATTGATGACATCCTTATCTACTAGAAGAATGAGGAGGAGCACGTGCGTCGTCTGCGTGTGGTGTTGGACATTTTGAGGATCGAGCGACTCTGTGCGAAGTTATCGAATTGTGAGCTCTAGCTGAAAGAAGTGATGTTTCTGGGTCATGTGATTTCAGCCGAGGGGGTCCGTGTGGATCCACAGAAAATTGAGGTAGTGCTGGATTGGACACCGCCTAAGAATGTGGAGGTCAATAGTTTCTTGGGTTTGGCTGGCTACTATCGTAGGTTCGTCGAGAGGTTCTCGAAACTGGCTCGTCCACTTACACAGTTGCTTCAGGAATCTGAGAAGTTCTTCTGGAATGACGAAAGGCAGTTGAGTTTTGAGGAGCTGAAGAGACGTTTGACTTCAGCCCCAATTTTAGCATTGCCACGTGGCAATGAGGGTTTTGCTGTTTATAGTGATCCTTCAGGTCAGGGTCTTGGGTGCGTGTTGATGGAGCACGACAAGACTACTGCTTATGCATAGAGACAATTGAGTCCGTATAAGATCAACTACCTACTTACGACTTGGAGTTAGGGGCAATTGTTTTTGTGCTCATGATTTGGCGCCATTATCTCTTTGGCTCCGCATGTCATATTTTTACCGATCATAAAAGTCTGAAGTACATATTTACTCAGCGGGAGTTGAATTTGAGGCAGCGAAGGTGGTTGGAGTTGATTAAGGATTATAACCTCAAAATCCGTTATCATCCGAGCAAGGCGAACGTTGTGGCAGACGCCTTGAGTCGGAAACCGGTTACGTTACGGACGCTTGAGATACTTACGTCTCCGTCTGAGCTTCGGTGTGATTTGATCGAGTTGGGTGTTGATATTTTGTTTCCAGGAGTTGTCGGGCAACTTTGTGCTTTGGATATTTCATCGTCGCTGATCGATGAAATTAAACTGAAGTAGTTGGAGGATCCGATGATGCTCAAATCTGAGAGAACGTTCTTAAGGAGAAGTCCCCTAGATTTGTGATTCACAAGGATGGTGTGTTGAGGTTCCAACGACTTGGAATCGAGGCAGAGTATTTTGCGTGAGGCCCATGCTACGCCTTACTCGGTTCATCCTGGTCCGAGTAAGATGTACAAGGACCTAAGGAGGAGCTTTTGGTGGAATGATATGAAGGAGGAGGTCTCACAATTTGTAGCAAGATGTTTGACTTGTCAGCAGGTCAAAATCAAGCATCAGAGACCAGCCGGGTTGTTGCAGTCGCTTCCCATTTCAGAATGGAAATGGGAAGATATTTCGATGGAGTTTCTCACGAGCTTGCTGAGGTTGATGTCTGGTATGAATATGGTTTGGGTGATTGTGGATCGTCTGACCAAGTCAGCACACTTTGTGGGTGTCAAGGATACTTGGGGTGCGAAAAAGTTAGCTCGTGTATTTATTGGTAGATTGTGAGGCTTCACGATACTCTGAAGTCTATTGTTTCGGATCGTGATGGCCGTTTTGTATCGCATTTTTGGCAAGCGGTACATAAGGCATTGGGTACTGATTTGCGTCTGAGTACTTCTTTTCATCCTCAGACGGATGGGCAGTCGGAGCGCACTATCCATATATTTGAGGATATGTTGCGTGCTTGTGCTCTCGATTGGAGCAGTGATTGGGAGGAGCATTTGCCATTGATCGAGTTCACGTACAACATTAGTTGGCATGCGTCGATCAAGATGGCACCATATGAGGCGCTTTATGGGCGGTGATGTCGATCACTGATTTGTTGGAACAAGGCATCCGAGTTGGTTGGACCGAACCGGATATCGCTTTGGAGACAAAGAGGAAGGTGGAATTGATTCGGGAGATGATGTTGATAGCTCAGAGTTGACAGAAATCCCATGCTGATGTTCATCGTTGGCCTTTAGAATTCGAGGTGGGAGACCAAGTTTTTCTAAAGGTGTTGCCGACGAGGAGAGTTTTCTGCTTCGGGAAGAAGGGAAAGTTGAGTCCGAGATTTATTGGGCCCTTTGAGATTCTCGAGAGAGTCGGCGAGTTGGCATATCGCTTGGTGTTGCCTCCGACATTAAGTCACGTCCATAGCGTTTTCCATGTTTCCCAGCTGAGGAAATATGTTCTGGATCCTAGTCATATCATCGACTATGGTGAGATCGATATCGCTGAGGATATTACCTTCGAGGAGCGTCCCTTGAAGATTTTGAAGCACTGTCTGAAGCGACTGAGGCATAAGACCATTCTATTGGTCAAGGTGCAGTGCTCAAGACATGGTGCCGAGGAGGAAACTTGGGAAACCGAGGAGAGCATGCGTGCTAGGTACCCCGAGTTGTTTGTTTCTTAAGTTTCGGGATGAAACTTATTTTTAAAGGGAGAGAATGTAATATCCGCATTTTTTCTTTTTCTGATATTTTTTATTTTGGTGTATTTTTCATTTTTATGACTCTCTTGTAACCATATTGATATTTTGAGAATATTTAATACTGGAATTTTTCTCATCCGAGCTTGTTTCGGACTTGTTGTACTCAATTCCGCGTTTATCATCATTTCCGTCGCTAATTGGTTCGATTCTTGTAATCTTTATTCGGAACCTCCGCTTCGGGGTTTTCGTAAATCCATCGTATGTCATTATGGATATTGTGAACTTTTATTTGGTGTTTCGATCGTGTACCATGTATTTCGGATGTTTTGGGCCGTTTTATAATTTCCCAAAGATATGGGGTAATTACTATCGTTGTCATTTTCCGAACCTTTGGGTAGTCGGAATCGTGTTTTCTTTTACTGCTATAGTTCTGACTCAAACTCGTCGTGCGTATGTCTTCTTCTGTCCATTGTTTATGTTAGGAGTGTGCCCTCGAATACCACTCAGAGGATGTTGAGTGAGGGCATTATTGTACTTGTTATTATGTAAAACATTATCATAAGGCAATTGATTGTTTCTTTATTTATATAGAAACTAGTCCATGTATTTGAGTGTAAAACATTCCACTCCTTATTGCATAAGGGGGTCGGCACTGGAAAGGTTTATATCTCAAATACTTAATCGTTCGCAAGTCGATGAAACTTGACTCGGCGTTAAGTTTATGTGAAGACTTGTATGACGTGTTCTTTGACATGGAGAGTGCCTGTCGAACACTAATGGTTAGTGGGAGAACACGTTATAGGTATGCCAATTGAATTAGTATACTCGAACCGACTCACCCTTGATTCGTCACACGGATTTCACTCCGGGACAGTCAATGACGGAATCGAAAGGTTGTGATAGTTATTCATGAATCTTCGACTTGAGGATTTAGTAGGGATGTGCTTGTGACGTTAAGATTTTCATTAGACTAGTTCGACCCTGTAAACCGAAAGGCGGGGGTCAACCTCGACGTGTGTCTTGACGGGCAAGTAGCAGGTTCTACTGAATACCAAGATAGACTTCTTTCTCCTGTTAGTGAAAGGGTTACATGTCCTATGCAGTTATTGGTAGATGAGATCATAAGTCTTTGGCCAGAGCATTGGAGCTAGTTGTATTGGATACACGAGAGCTCGATGATCTCATTCTGCATTAACGCATGCATAACATCATCAAGTACAGATAGGGTTTGACTGACTGTGACCCTATAACTTGATCGGGACATTTGAAAGAAGAGTTTATACGTATACTGGTTTTCACGACAGAATGGTTCTTGAATGATCCCAATCATTTGTTCTCAGTTGGGGTACAGTGTAGGCCTCCATGCTGGCTAGGTGGTGCTACTACTCTTTGGTTCCTCCCATTGCTAACTGAGACGGACCTACCGAGTCGCACAATAGGATCGATGACGGAACGAATCGAGCTTATTCTCTCATTATGAATATTAGATATTGGATATCTAATTTTGGGACATTGGATGTCTAAATTGATTTATTGGTTAATTTAATTTACGACCTAATGAATTAAATAAATTACCCGGTGTTAATTTAATTAATAAATATAATTAATTCTTGGAGAAATTAATTATGTTATTTTGTATATGATATGATTAATTAATTGGATTAATTGATTGATATAATACAACGGAACGGAATTGGAATTTATCTGTTCGCACTCACGGGAGTCCGAAACGATCCGAACTCGTCTGATTCCTTCTAGAGGCCACCCCACTTTATTCTTTTCACTCTTGGTCTTAGTCTTGCCCTTGGTAGGTGTAGGACTAATGACTTTAGAGATATAGTATCTCTAATTATATGGAAAAGGAGATTTGGGGATATAATGTTGGAAGAATAAATGAAGATCGCCAACTCTCACTTCTCACCCTTGTGCATAAACGGTTCATAGCAAGAAATAGAGAGAGAGAATTCTTTTCTCAAGTCTTCATCTTCTTCACATTTATCATAAGTTTTCTTGGAGAAAAATCTAGAGATAAATTGAGAGTTATTGAGTTATACACTTAGAGCGTTATAATTACATTTGATAGCTTCATCATCCGATTCTAACCATAACCTTAGAGGTTAATTAGGTGATCGTCGTTCCATTCGTTTTTCCAGCACGTGGCAAGTAGAGACGCGGTGCTTTCGGCGTAGGATCATTCAAGAGCTTGGAGCGAATTAGATTCGTGGAAAGAATTTAAAGCTTGGGGAATCGCTCAAGAGAAGGACACCATTTAATCAACGGACTACAAGCGCATGATTTCGAACATTTCTTTGTTATTTTGATATTCGTATATACGTAGCTCGATCGATCCTCGTAGGGATTCAGATCAAATTAATTTTTGTTTTACCGCTTCCGTTGGGCCTTCGTTTTAGGCACCGAATCCCAACAGTGGTATAGGAGCCAGGTTTTGGGATCGTATATACGATATTTGCATTTGGAATGCTTGATTGTATGCTGAATGATTTGGAATCATTTATAGTCATAATTGTGGTTTATGTTTTTCGTTCGTTGTAGTTATATTTTTCGTAAATTTATGTCTAAATATAAATCTTTAGTTTCTGGGAAATGTGATTTATATTGAAGATATGAAAGTCGGAAAATATAGATATTGGATATTCAATCGAAAATCTAGCCCCGAATCATCGTTGGACGATTTTTCGGACGGGGGCACGAATCTGCCCGGGTGACCCGACCGCGCCGATCGGCACAGTCCGTGCCAGGTAGGCCAGTCTCGGAGACTGCTGGGGTAACCCAACCGTGCCAATCGGCACGGGCCGTGCCAGGCAGGCCAGTATCGGAGACTGCCGGGGTAACTCGACCGTGCCAGGTAGTCCAGTCTTTGAAGACTGTCGGGACAACCCGACCGTGCCATTCGGCACGGGCCATGTCCGGCAGGCAGTCTGGGACACTGCCGGGACAACCTGATCGTGCCAATCGGAACTGGTTGTGTCCGATAGGCAATTTCGTTCCGGCTCGATTTTTTCGTGTATTCCAGAAAATTAATTTCCCACGTATTAAATTGGATTTAATATGATTAAATAATTTATGGTATTTCATTTTAGAAGCGAGTATTAATTGATTAGGATACTTGTGGACGACCGAATTATTTTGAACGTTTTTTATATTACCGGTTGTGTGAATTGATTGGATCGATTCCTTTTGTTATTTATATGTTGATTAGATCAATGTATCTCTACGCTATCCATTTATATAGTATTTATTGGATGAATGCTTTTGAATGGGGATGTGGTTCATGGACTTAGTTTTGAATCGTTCGGTTTTATTCGATTGGGGTGTAAAGGCCGTTTTGAGCCTATTTATTTTACTAGAAATATTTGTATCTAAGATGCAATTTTTCAATATAAAATTTATATGTAATGACGAAGACCGGAGGAAGATCTGTTCGAGAAGACGAAGATTGAAGACCGAAGACTTATAATTAGATTACGGAGTTTTTGATTCTAGGAACGGTCCATGAACTACATGTTGGTAGCAACTAGGTTGTGAATGTTTATTCATATGAATGCTAGAAATGCGCTTAAATAAATTAATGTGCAAAGTGTAACATTAATCACGAAAATTGGTTCATGAACTATCGTAGGTTCGTTGAGGGGTTCTCGAAACTGGCTCGGCCACTTACACAGTTGCTTCAGAAATCTGAGAAGTTCGTCTGGAATGACGAAAGGCAGTCGAGTTTTGAGGAGTTGAAGAGACTTTGACTTCAGCCCCAATTTTAGCATTGCCATGTGGCAACGAGGGTTTTGCTGTTTATACCTATGCTTCGGGTCAGGGTCTTGAGTGTGTGTTGATGCAGCATGACAAGACTATTGCGTATGCATCGAGACAATTGAGGCCGTATGAGCTCAACTACCTACTCACGACTTGGAGTTAGCAGCAATTGTTTTTGCGCTCAAGATTTGGCGCCATTATCTCTTTGGCTCCGCTTGCTAGATTTTTACAGATCATAAAAGTCTGAAGTACATATTTACTCAGCAGGAGTTGAATATGAGGCAGAGAATGTGGTTGGAGTTGATTAAGGATTATGACCTCAAAATCCTTTATCATCCGGGCAAGGCGAACATTGTGGCAGATGCCTTGAGTCGGAAACCGGTTACGTTACGGACGCTTGAGATACTTACATCTCAATCTGAGCTTCGGCGTGATTTGATCGAGTTGGGTGTTGAGATTTTGTTTCCAGGAGTTGTCGGGCAACTTTGTGCTTTGGAAATCTCATCATCGCTGATCGATGAAATTAAACTGAAGCAGTTGGACGATCCGATGATGCTCAAATCTGAGAGAACGTTCTTAAGGGGAAGTCCCCTGGATTTGTGATTCACGAGGATGGTGTGTTGAGGTTCCAACGACTTGGAATCGAGGCAGAGTATTTTGCATGAGGCCCATGCTACGCCTTACTCGGTTCATCCTGGTTCGAGTAAGATGTACAAGGACCTAAGGAGGAGCTTTTGGTGGAATGATATGAAGGAGGTCTCACAATTTGTAGCGAGATGTTTGACTTGTCACCAGGTCAAAATCAAGCATCAGCGACCAGCCGGGCTGTTGCAGTCGCTTCCCGTTTCACAATGGAAATAGGAAGATATTTCAATGGACTTTGTCACGAGCTTGCTGAGGTTGAAGTCTGGTATGAATATGGTTTGGGTGATTGTGGATTGTCTGACCAAATCGGCACACTTTCTGGGTGTCATGGATACTTGGGGTCCGAAAAAGTTAGCTCGTGTATTTATTATGCAGATTGTGAGGCTCCACGGTACTATGAAGTCTATTGTTTCGGATCGTGAGGGCCATTTTGTATCGCATTTTTGGCAAGCGGTACATAAGGCATTGGGTACTCGTTTGCGTCTAAGTACTTATTTTCATCCTCAGATGGATGGGCAGTCGGAGCGCACTATCCATACATTTGAGGATATGTTGCGTGCTTGTGCTCTCGATTGGAGCAGTGATTGGGAGGAGCATTTGCCATTGATCGAGTTCACGTACAACAATAGTTGGCATGCGTCGATCAAGATGGCACCATATGAGGTGCTTTATGGACGGCGATGTCGATCGCCGATTTGTTGGAACAAGGGGTCTGAGTTGGTCGGACCGAACCGGATATCGCTTTGGAGATGATGAGGAAGGTGGAATTGATTCGAGAGATAATGTTGATAGCTCAGAGTCGACAGAAATCCTATGCTTATGTTCATCGTTGGCCTTTGGAATTCAAGGTAGGAGACCAGGTTTTGCTAAAGGTGTTGCTGACGAGGGGAGTTTTCTGCTTCGGGAACAACGAAACGTTGAGTCCGAGATTTATTTGGCCCTTTGAGATTCTCGAGAGAGTCGGCGAGTTGGCATATCGCTTGGTGTTGCCTCTGGCATTAAGTCACGTCCATAGCGTTTTCCATATTTCCCAGCTGAGGAAATATGTTCTGGATCCTAGTCATATCATCGACTATGGTGAGATCGATATCGCTGAGGATATTACCTTCGAGGAGCGTCCCTTGAAGATTTTGAAGCACTGTGTGAAGCGACTGAGGCATAAGACCATTCTATTGGTCAAGGTGCAGTGCTCAAGACATGGTGCCGAGGAGGAAACTTGGGAAACTGAGGAGAGCATGCGTGCTAGGTACCCCGAGTTGTTTGTTTCTTAAGTTTCAGGATGAAACTTATTTTTAAAGGGAGAGAATGTAATATCCGCATTTTTTCTTTTTCTGATATTTTTTATTTTGGTGTATTTTTCATTTTTATGACTCTCTTGTAAGCATATTGATATTTTGAGAATATTTAATACTGGAATTTTTCTCATCCGAGCTTGTTTCGGACTTGTTGTACTCAATTCCGCATTTATCATCATTTCCGTCGCTATTTGGTTCGATTCTCGTCATCTTTATTTGGAACCGCCGTTTCGGGGTTTTTGTAAATCCATCTTATGTCATTATGGATGTTGTGAACTTTTATTTGGTGTTTCGATCGTGTATCATGTATTTCGGATGTTTTGGGCCGTTTTGTAATTTCCCAAAGTTATGGGGCAATTACTATCGTTGTCATTTTACGAATCTTTGGGTAGTCGGAATCGTGTTTTCTTTTAGTGCCTTAGTTATGACTCGAACTCGTCGTGCGTGTGTCTTCTTCTGTCCATTGTTTAGGTTAGGAGTGTGCCCTCGAATGCCACTCAAAGGATGTTGAGTGAGGGCATTGTACTTGTTATTATGTAAAACATTATCATAAGGCAATTGTTTGTTTCTTTATTTACTGGTAGTTACTATAATACCCGAGATTTCTGTATTGTAATTAGAACTTGTGATATTGTAATGATTGTACTTTTGTCTGAGTACTATTCTCCGTATTTCATAATCCGATGTTGTCGAGCGTTTAATTTCGTGGTTGTGGCTTAAAGATTGTAAATATGCGCATGTAGCGCATGCTACCGGCTATGTTAAGCGTGCGCTAACATGGATTCATAGCGCACGCTACTGAGGGTCATTAGCGCACGCTATGCCTGGTCAATGTGATTGGGACGTGCGGTAGGTGAGATCTGGCCGGGGGACCCCTGTCGGATAGTGTCGGGATGTACCTGGACAGCTTTCGGGAAAAGCCGAGTCAACGCCTTAGCGCACGCTACAGGTATAGGCGTAGCGCACGCTAAGTGCTGAGTACAGTTTAGTCAGGGAGCCGTTAGCGCACGCTACGAACAGGGTCTAGCGCGCGCTAACAGCCATTTATTATAAATAGGACATCATCCTATTCGTGATTTTAGTTCTCTCTTCTCCCATTACCCGAATTCTTACACTTAGAACATAACTTCCTTCATCCTAAACACTTCATATCAACATCCTGATTCGTGATTGAAGATCGTATATCATTGGAGATTGGTGTTCAAGCTTCCGGTGTCGGATTGCTTCATTTTCCTCCGTGTTCTTCACTACCTTGAGGTAGGTGATTCTTCACCAATACTAGTTGTGTTCTAAAGGATGTTGATCATGTTCATCTAGTCAGTTAGATTCGTTATTAGCCGTACATCATGTGTCAGAAGGATGTTTTCGACGTTTCGACACTTATTCATCGTATGATCCATTGAACCTTTTTGTATGAGGATTCCTAAGCATGTTATGTACCTTCCAAACCCATAGACCAGTATATGTAGATTACCTAGTTCGTATGTTTTACGTAAGGAACCATATGTTTTGGGACTTGGAATAATCGGAACTTAGAATATTTCGTGAAGATCTTGGATGAGTTATGATGATGAGATAATTATCCGTATATTTGTACCTCATGATCATGGAACTTCCACAACCTTATTAGCATGACAGACTTGAGGATGATTTGTTGTATCAACATAGAATTCATGAATTCACCACCTTTCAACCCGCTTTTACATAGCGATACGCCATGCAGGGTTAGCGCACGCTAACATATATGAGTTAACGTGCGCTATCGGGGTTCAGTTAGCGCACGATACGTACGTAGCGTACGTTATGTATCGGCCGATTCAAACTGTCGGTTCGTAGCTAGCGCACGCTAGTCTTACACGATAGCGTACGCTAACAGGTCGGCTTAGCGCACGTTACGTAGAGTACGTAGCGCACGCTAAGCAGTCCAGGCAGATTGTTTGTTTTGAGCTTTTCGGCCGTAGACCGAATTGTTAGGCCATCGTTCGACTTGAGATGATTTGTATATCATTCCTTTTGTTAAGGTTCGAGCTTGTTACGTTGATCGAAGGAGGCGGCCTTCGAGTGTGTCGAGATCATTGAAGTGTTTCGTCCTTGCCATTTTCGAGGCAAGTATCATATGTCGAGTTCGATTTATCATGCTTGTGGTTTTGTTCATATTGTTGAATATGAGATGTATTTCTGGAAATTCTCGTGATATTCGTTGTTATTGGTTCGTATTGATGAACATATTGAAATGCATATGTGTATGCATAATTGATTGATTTATGGTATAAATGATCCTAGGGGATCATGAGGATCTATGCTGAGGGCGCTGGATCGAATGTTCACCATGCGTTGGTCCGACGGGATCATCATGGGGATCTATGCTGAGGGCGTTGGATCGTTGGACGGGTCTTCCACCATGCGTTGGTCCGACGGGATCATCATGGGGATCTATGCTGAGGGCGCTGGATCGCTGGATTACCTTGTATTGTGTTGATGGAATCGTGAGGATTCGCATCGTTGGATTCCGGTGGCGGAAGTCCGTTTTGTATGTTTCATGATGCATTGATGATTTATTGTATGACGATACTTGTACTAGCATTGTTTTGCTAACCCCTTCGGGGGTGGACATTGTTTTGATGTTCAGGTAGCCGAGGAGCGGGGAGGCAACCACAGTACCGACAGGACGATGAAATGGCTCAGTGATGTGGTTGATGTCATTGCTATTATGACTTTTCTTCTTGATTCGTTTAGTACTCGAGTAAATGCATTTTAATAAGGTTATTCGATATGGTTGTATAAGTTAACTCATTTGATCGGTTGAATCAAATCTGTATTGGAACTTCAGTTGTTTCGATTGTATTGTTTTTTTTACACTTCTTTTAAAATTAGCCTTGTAAATCCTTATCTAAAGGGTTTACGGCGCTGTAATTATTCCGAATATCTCGGGGTGTTACAGAATATGGTATCGGAGCTAAGATTTATGGATATCTTGGCAGTCGGGTTAGTTGGGTTTGTTTACGTTATTTGATTATTGGTCGTTCGTAACATCACTGCTGAGCCAGCATCGTCGTGTGGACTGTGGTTGTAAGTTTCCTAATCTCGAATACTAATGTTTTATTTAATTCATGTCTTGTAAACATTGATGGATGTACTTTGAGAAAGTTTGTCCTGGATATTGAGTATTTATGTTTACAGTATGTTGAGAGGAGGTCGTGGATGCGGACGCGGTCGTGGACGCGGACGTGGAAATGAGAGGCAAGAAGAGTCGGTATCTACCCCAGAGATAGCCGCTAGTCGAACGGATTCACATTCCAGGGGACAGTAGGTATAGGAAATTAATAATGCAGATCGTAACGTGCAGGAGTGCTTCAGCAGGTGGTTGCCCAGATAAACCAGTTTGCTCAAGTTGTGGATCGCATGCAGACGGCGATGGGACAGCAGAATAACGTGGATAATCGGGGAGATAAATGGCTTACCGAGGTGGTCAAATTGCATCCTCCGAAATTTGACGGTTCTGCTGAGACGCTTTCTTGGGATCACTGGCTGAAGGAATTAGAGAAAATTTTTGCGGGGATTAACTGTCCCAACGATAGGAAGGTTCCGGTCGCCCAGTATCTTTTGACCGGGGAGGCTTTCGATCGTGGGAGGCCATTCGACAGGAGGAGCACAATGTTGACTGGACGGAATTCAAATTGATGATGGAGGCACGATTGTCCTCGTCCGATTAGAAGCCCGGATTCGGGAGTTTTTCTCACCACAAGATTCGGGAGCATACGCGACGGACGTGATTAAGACTTTTAATCACCAAATGACTTATGTGCGCCACTTGGTCAGGACCGAGGCGGAGAAGATTTTTCATTTTGACATGTGAATGAAGCCGGAAATTCAGCAGTATATGTCCGGATTTGAATGTACCACCTTGCGACAGTACCAGGACAAGGCATTGGCCTATGATATGAAGGAGGCAGCGGAGAGAAAGCGACGGAAGCAAAGAAACAAGGTGTCGGCAACTTCACGGAGGATAAGAGTAGCGGACCTCGCAGGGGTCGATCCTCTTTTCATTCATCCAGAGACCTCCGCATCCTTCTCGAGGTGGAAAGAAGTTCCGGCTGCACCAACTGTTTGAGATGCAGGAAAGAAGTGTTACAACTGTGGCAAAGCGGGACATGTTCGACGTGGATGTTTGCGCTGCTTGTGACTGTTTCGAGTGTGGACAGGAAGGACATCGTGCAACATTTTGTGGGAATGCGACCCGATCTTTTGGTACTCGCACTCCAGCTCCAGTCCCGAAGGAGACAAGTGTGAAGCAGACGCAGCAGAGTGGATTTCAACAACAGAACGCTGGGAAGAGAGAGACATCCGATCTTTGGGTCCGTTCCTCCACGCTTTATGCGAGATGAGGAAATCGATGATCGAATCTGCCGTTGCATCAGGTACAATTCAGATCCTTTTGCAACCAGTCAGTGTTTTATTCGATTCCGGAGCTACACATTCTTTTGTATCATTGAATTGTGTTAATCATTTGAAAATCTCGTGCTTGTATAATTGTGAACCATATGTTGTGGGTTTGCCGAGTGGAGAGAGAATCGTGGGAACCCTAGAGGCTAGAGATTTTCCAGTAACTATAGGAGGAAGAGATTGGCCATCGAATCTCATTGTAGTTGACATCTACGGTGACGATTTAATTCTCGGAGATGATTGGCTCAACCATTATGGAGCTGTTCTGAATTACCGAGAGAGAGTCATTCCATCATTGCTGATGACGGATCTGAACACTTATTCCAAGGATGGAGACCAGAAAGCTCGGGAAAATTGATCAAAGCAATGAAAGTCGTGAAATTACTGAAGCAGGGATGTCACGGACTTTGGCGCTATGCCATGAGGGAAGAGAAAGGAGTAGAGCTCTCGTCTATTTCAGTTGTGAATGAGTTCTCAGATGTATTTCCTGACGAACTACCTGGGTTACCTCCGCAGAGGGGAGTGGAATTCACTATCGAATTAGAGCCTGGAGCAGCTCCTATTTCCAGAGCACCATACCGCATGGCGCCAACCGAGATGTATGAACTCAAGAAGAAACTGGAGGAATTGTTACAGAAGGGCTATATCCAACCTAGCATTTCTCCTTGGGGAGCGCCCGTTCTCTTTGTCCGGAAGAAAGACGGATCCCTCCGACTGTGTATTGATTACAGGGAGCTCAACAAGATGACAATCAAGAATAAGTATCCTATACCTCGGATCGACGACTTGTTTGATCAAGCGCAAGGGCAAGGGTATTCTCGAAGATTGATTTGCGATCGAGATACCACCGGTTGAGGATTAAGGAATCGGATATACCAAATCGCTTTGAGATCCGATGCGGGCATTATGAATTCGTAGTGATGCCGTTTGGACTTACCAATGCTCCTGCAGTATTCATGCAATTGATGAATCAGGTATTCTTGGAATACTTGGATAAATTTGTGGTCGTCTTCATTGATGACATCTTGATATATTCGAAGGACGCAGAGGAGCATGCCGAGCATTTGCGTGTGGTTTTAAGCACCTTGAGGAAGGAACAGCTGTATGCAAAATTTTCAAAATGCTAGTTCTGGCTTAAGGAAGTAACCTTCCTTGGGCATGTGATATCAGCCGACGGAGTTCAGGTGGACCCGAAGAAAGTCGAAGCAATCTTGGATTGGGAAGCTCCTAAAAACGTGAAAGAAGTCCGAAGCTTCTTAGGACTTGCTGGATATTATCGCTGCTTTGTAGAAGGATTTTCCAAAATTGCTCGTCCGCTCACTCATTTATTCTGTAAAACTCAAAAATTCATGTGGAATGAGAAGTGCAGTGGTTTTGACGAACTTAAGAGGAGGTGACAGCGACACCTATATTAGCGCGCGAGAGGTGATGGATTCATGGTATACTGATGGCGCTTGAATCGAGTGCAGGTTGTGTATTGATGCAGAAGGATAAAGTGATTGCCTATGCTTCTCGGCAATTGAAACCGTATGAGGTTAATTACCCGACTCATGATCTGGAGTTAGCAGCTGTAGTTTTTGCACTGAAAATTTGGAGACATTATTTGTACGGCACTCATTGTCAGATCTTTACCGATCATAAGAGCCTCAAGTACATTTTCAGTCAGAAAGAATTAAACATGAGGCAGAGAAGGTGGTTGGAATTGATCAAGGATTACGACTTGGAGATTCTCTATCATCCGGGGAAAGCAAACGTAGTAGCCGATGCCTTGAGCCGAAAACCTGTTTCTCTTCGAGTGTTGGGAGCACTTACGTCCCAAACCAGTATTCAACGAGAACTGATCCGCGAGGGGATTGAAGTATGGGCACCAGGAATCTAAGGGCAACTTTATGTGATGGGACTGACTTCATCACTAGTCGAGGAGATCAAGTCTAAACAATTGAACGATTCTCTGATCCTTCGATTATGTGACGAAGTAAAGAAAGGAAAAGCCCCAGATTCGTGATACAAGACGATGGAGTTCGAGATTTCGAGTCGACTTTGCGTTCCCGAGGATGATGATTTGAGACGGACAATTTTAAAGGAAGCTCATAGCGCGCCCTATTCTATTCACCCAGCGGTAGTAAGATGTATAAGGATTTAAAGCAAAACTTCGGTGGGGAATATGAAGAAGGACGATGGTACTACGTGTCGAAGTGTTTGACTTGTCAGCAGGTTAAGATTGAACATCAACGACCTGCCGGGATGTTAAAACCGCTTCCGATCCCTGAGTGGAAGTGGGAGGATATCTCGATGGATTTCATCACTAGTATGCCGAGGACTAGAACGGGAATGAACATGATTTGGGTTGTAGTTGATCGACTAACCAAATCGGCTCATTTCCTGGGAATTAAAGATACATGGGGACCCGAGAGATTGGCACGAATATTTATTGCGGAGATAATCAGATTGCACGGGACGCCGAAGACCATTATTTCGGATCGAGATGGTCGTTTCGTGTCACACTTCTGGAAAGCAGTTCATAAGGCTTTGGGGACTGAGCTCAATTTTAGTACGGCTTATCATCCCCAAACGGACGGTCAGTCCGAAAGGACTATTCAAACTGTAGAAGACATGCTTAGAGCTTGTGCTTTGGATTGGTCAACTAATTGGGAAGTTCATTTGCCATTAGTTGAATTCACCTACAATAATAGTTGGCATGCTTCAATTAAGATGGCACCATTTGAAGCTTTGTACGGGAGAAGATGCCGATCACCCCTATGTTGGGATGATTCTTCGGATTTGATCGGGACGGAACCGGAATTGATTATCCAGACTCAAGAGAAGATAGCTTTGATTCGAGAAAGACTGTTGACTGCCCAGAGTCGACAGAAGTCTTATGCAGATGTACATCTTCGCCCTCTAGAGTTCGACGCTGGGGACCATGTACTATTGAAGGTGTCTCCTACACGAGGGATTTTCCGTTTTGGGAGGAGAGGCAAGCTTAGTCCAAGATATATCGGACCATTCGAGATCCTCGAGAGAGTTGGAGATCTAGCATACAGGTTGGCCTTACCGCCATCGCTGAGTCACGTTCACAATGTGTGTCACGTATCCCAATTGCGGAAGTATGTACCAGACCCCAGTCACGTCATTGATTTCGACGAGATCGAGATAGCTAATGATGGCACCTTCGAAGAGAGACCAATCAAGATACTTGAGAGCCGGATCAAACAATTGAGGAATAAATCAATACACTTGGTTAAAGTACAATGGTCACGACATGGAGTCGAAGAGGCTACTTGGGAAACGGAGGACAGTATGAAGACTAGATATCCGGAGTTGTTTTTATCTTAAAGTTTTGGGACGAAACTTCTTTTTAGGGAGGAAGGATGTAATACCCTAGATTTCTGTATTGTAATTGGAACTTGTGATATTGTAATGATTGTACTTTTGTCTGAGTACTATTCTCCGTATTTCATAATCCGATGTTGTCGAGCGTTTAATTTCGTGGTTGTGGCTTAAAGATTGTAAATATGCGCATGTAGCGCACGCTACCAGCTATGTTTAGCGTGCGCTAACATGGATTCATAGCGCACGCTACTGAGGGTCATTAGCGCACGCTATGCGTGGTCAATTTGATTGGGACGTGCGGTAGGTGAGATCTGGCCGGGGGACCCCTGTCGGATAGTGTCGGGATGTACCTGGACGGCTTTCGGGAAAAGCCGAGTCAACGCCTTAGCGCACGCTACAGGTATATGCGTAGCGCACGCTAAGTGCTGAGTACAGTTTAGTCAGGGAGCCGTTAGCGCACGCTACGAACAGGGTCTAGCGCGCGCTAATAGCCATTTATTATAAATAGGACAGCATCCTATTCGTGATTTCAGTTCTCTCTTCTCCCATTACCCGAATTCTTACACTTAGAACATAACTTCCTTCATCCGAAACACTTCATATCAACATCCTGATTCGTGATTGAAGATCGTATATCATTGGATATTGGTGTTCAAGCTTTCGGTGTCGGATTGCTTCATTTTCCTCCGTGTTCTTCACTACCTTGAGGTAGGTGATTCTTCACCAATACTAGTTGTGTTTTAAAGGATGTTGATCATGTTCATCTAGTCAGTTAGATTCGTTATTAGCCGTACATCATGTGTTAGAAGGATGTTTTCGACGTTTCGACACTTATTCATCGTATGATCCATTGAACCTTTTTGTATGAGGATTCCTAAGCATGTTATGTACCTTACAAACACATAGACCAGTATATGTAGATTACCTAGTTCGTATGTTTTACGTAAGGAACCATATGTTTTGGGACTTGGAATAATCGGAACTTAGAATATTTCGTGAAGATCTTGGATGAGTTATGATGATGAGATAATTATCCGTATATTTGTACCTCATGATCATGGAACTTCCACAACCTTATTAGCATGACAGACTTGAGGATGATTTGTTGTATCAACATAGAATTCATGAATTCACCACTTTCAACCCAGTTTTTCCGTTAGCAATATTCTGCCATGCAGGGTTAGCGCACGCTAACATATATGAGTTAACGTGCGCTATCGGGGTTCAGTTAGCGCACGATACGTACGTAGCGTACGTTATGTATCGGCCGATTCAAACTGTCGGTTCGTAGCTAGCGCACGCTAGTCTTACACGATAGCGTACGCTAACAGGTCGGCTTAGCGCACGTTACGTGAAATCGTAGCGCCGCTAAGCGATCCCGAGCATTGTTTGTTTTGAGCTTTTCGGCCGTAGACCGAATTGTTAGGCCATCGTTCGACTTGAGATGATTTGTATATCATTCCTTTTTTTAAGGTTCGAGCTTGTTACGTTGATCGAAGGAGGCGGCCTTCGAGTGTGTCGAGATCATTGAAGTGTTTCGTCCTTGCCATTTTCGAGGCAAGTATCATATGTCGAGTTCGATTTATCATGCTTGTGGTTTTGTTCATATTGTTGAATATGAGATGTATTTCTGGAAATTCTCGTGATATTCGTTGTTATTGGTTCGTATTGATGAACATATTGAAATGCATATGTGTATGCATAGTTGATTGATTTATGGTATAAATGATCCGAGGGGATCATGAGGATCTATCTTTGAGGCGCTGGATCGAATGTCCACCATGCGTTGGTCGACGGGATCATCATGGGGATTTATCTTTGAGCGCTGGATCATTGGGACGGGTCTTCCACCATGCGTTGGTCCGCGGGATCATCATGGGGATCTATCTTTGGCGCTGGATCATTTGGATTACCATGTATTGTGTTGATGGAATCGTGAGGATTCGCATCGTTGGATTCCGGTGGCGGAAGTCCGTTTTGTATGTTTCATGATGCATTGATGATTTATTGTATGACGATACTTGTACTAGCATTGTTTTGCTAACCCCTTCGGGGGTGGACATTGTTTTGATGTTCAGGTAGCCGAGGAGCGGGGAGGCAACCACAGTACCGACAGGACGATGAAATGGCTCAGTGATGTGGTTGATGTCATTGCTATTATGACTTTTCTTCTTGATTCGTTTAGTACTCGAGTACGTCTGTTTTAATAAGGTTATTCGATATGGTTGTATAAGTTAACTCATTTGATCGGTTGAATCAAATCTGTATTGGAACTTCAGTTGTTTCGATTGTATTGTTTTTTTTACACTTCTTTTAAAATTAGCCTTGTAAATCCTTATCTAAAGGGTTTACGGCGCTGTAATTATTCCGAATATCTCGGGGTGTTACAGTTACTGGCATTCGGAACTCGTAAATATATATATATAGAAACTAGTCCATGTATTTGAGTGTAAAACATTCCACTCCTTATTGCATAAGGGGGTCGGCACTCGAAAGGTTTATAGCGCAAATACTTAATCATTCGCAAGTCGATGAAACCTGACTGCGCATTAAGTTTATGTAAAGACTTGTATGACGTGTTCTTTGACATGGAGAGTGCCTGTCAAACACTAATGGTTAGTGGGAGCACACATGTATGCCAATTGGATTAGTATACTCAAACCGACTCACCCTTGATTCTCACACGGATTTCACTCCGGCACAGTCAATGACGGAATCGAAAAATTGTGATAGTTATTCGCGAATCTTCGACTTGAGGATTTAGTAGGGATGTGCTTGTGACGTTAAGATTTTCATTAGAGTAGTTTGACCCTATAAACCGGAAGGCGGGGGTCAACCTCGACGTGCATCTTGATGGGCAAGTAGCAGGTCCTATTGAATACCAATATAGACTTCTTTCTCCTGTTAGTGAACGAGTTACATGTCTTATGCAGTTCTTGGCAGATGAGATCATAAGTCTTTGCCCAAAGCATTGGAGCTAGTTGTATTGGATACACGAGAGCTCGATGATCTTGTTTTGCATTAACGCATGCATATCGTCATCAAGTACAGATAGGGTCTGACTGACTGTGACCCTATAACTTGATCGAGACATTTGAAACAAGGGTTTAAACATATACTGGTATTCACTATATAATGGTTCTTGAATAATCCCAATCATTCGTTCTCAGTTGGGGTAAAGTGTAAGCCGCCAGGCTGGCTAGGTGGTGCTACTACTCTTTGGTTCCTCCCATTGCTAACTGAGATGCAACTACCGAGTCGCACAATAGGATTGACGACGAAACGATTCGATCCCATTCTCTCATTATGAATATTAGATATTGGATATCTAATTTTGGAACATTGGATGTCTAAATTGATTTATTGGATAAATTAATTTATGGCCTAATGAATTAAATAAATTACTAGGTGATTAATTTAATTCATAAATATAATTAATTCTTGAAGATATTAATTATGTTATTTTGTATTTGATATGATTAATTAATTGGATTATTTGATTGATATAATATATCGGAACGGAATTGGAGTTTATCTGTTCGGACTCATGGGAGTCCGAAATGAACCGAAATTGTCTGATTCCTTCTAGAGGCCACCCCACTTTATTCTTTTCACTCTTGGTCTTAGTCTTGCCCTTGGTAGGTGTATGACTAATGACTTTAGATATATAATATCTCTTATTATATTAAAAAGGAGATTTGGGAATATAATGTTGGAAGAATAAATGAAGACTACAAACTCTCACTTCTCACCCTTGTGCATACACGGTTCATAGCAAGAAATAGAGAGAGAGAGAATCCTTTTCTAAAGTCTTCATCTTCTTCACATTTATCATAAGTTTTCTTAGAGAAAAATCTAGAGATAAATTGAGAGTTAGTGAGTTATACACTTAGAGTGTTATAATCACATTTGATAGCTTCATCATCCGATTCTAGCCGTAACCTTAGAGGTTAATTGGGTGATCGTCGTTCCGTTCGTTTCTACAGCGCGTATCAAGTAGAGACGCGATGCTTTCGGCTTAGGATCATTCAAGAGATTGGAGCGGATTGGATTCCTGGAAAGCATTTAAAGCTTGGAGAATCGCTCAAGCGAAGGACATCATTTAATCAACAGACTATAAGGATATGATTTCGAATATTCCTTTGTTCTTTTGATATTCGTATATACGTAGCTAGATCGATCCTCGTAGGGATTCAGATTGAATTAATTTTCATTTTACCGCTTCCGCTGGGTCTTCGTTTTAGGCACCGAATCCCAACAGTGGTATCGAAGCCAGGTTTTGTGATCGTATATACGATATTTGCAATTGGAATGCTTGATTGAATGGTGAATGGTTTGGAATCATTTATAGTCATAATCGTGGTGTATGTTTTTTGTTCGTTGTAGTTATATTTTTCGTAAATTTATGTCTAAATTTAAATCTTTAATTTCTGGTAAATGTGATTTATATTAAAGATATGAAATTCGGAAAATATAGATATTGGATATCCGGTCGAAAATCTAGTCCCGAATCATCGTTGGACGATTTTTCGGACAAGGGCATGAATCTATCCGGATGACCCGACCGCGCCGATCGGCATGGTCCGTGCCAGGCAGTCCAGTCTCGGAGACTACCGGGGTAGCCCGACCATGCCAATCGGCACGGGTCGTGCCAGGTAGGCCAGTCTCGGAGATTGTTGGGGTAACCCGACCGTGTCAGGCAGGCCAGTCTTGGAAGACTGTCGGGACAACCCGATCGTGCCATTCGGCACGGGCCGTGTCCGGCAGGCAGTCTGGGACACTGTCGGGACAACCCGACCGTGCCAATCGGCATGGGCCGTGTTCGGCAGGTAGTTTCGTCCCGGCTTGAATTTTTCGTGTATTCCAGAAAATTAATCTCCCGCGTATTAAATTGGATTTAATATGATTAAATGATTTATGGTATTTCATTTTACTAGGGAGTATGGATTGATTAAAATACTTGTGGACGACCGAATTATTTTGAATGTTTTTCATATTACCGGTTGTGTGAATTGATTGGATCTATTCCTTTTGTTATTTATATGTTGATTGGATCAATGTATCTCTACGCTATCCATTTATATAGTATTTATTGGATGAATGCTTTTGAATGGGGATATGGTTCATGGACTTAGTTTTGAATCGTTCGGTTTTATTCGATTGGGTTGTAAAGGCCGTTTTGAGCCTATTTACTTTACTAGAAATATTTGTATCTAGGATGCAATTTTTCAATGTAAAATTTATATGTAATCATGAAGACCGGAGGAAGATCCGTTCGATAATACGAAGATTCAAGACCGAAGACTTGTAATTAGATTACAGAGTTTTTTATTCTAGGAACAGTCCATGAACTACATGTTGGTAGCAACTAGGTTGTGAATGTTTATTCATATGGTATGAATGCTACAAACGCGCTTAAATGAATTAATGTGCAAAGTATAACATTAATCGAGAAAATTCTCCCACGACAAATTATTAAGTTTATAAGGTTTCAAGGTTTTCCTTCCCTCCATCGAGCTTTTGGGAAATTAAAATCCAAACCGGATGTGCTATGCTTCCGAGTTATCGGGGTAGTCATTCGGGGAGGATGGATAAATTACCGGGAGCGCATTGGATACCTTCGGTTGGAGCAAATTTTATCCCTGGAAACCTGATAGGTTACCAGATAAGATTCAATTGTGAAACTGATTTGCGTCGATGGTATAAACTTAACTTGTTCACGAACCATAGAAACCGTATAGGTTGAGGGGAGTGAACAAGGGGTAAAAGAAGATCGAATCATCCATTAGATGGGTTGGTGTTGGACACCACTTTATGAAAATTAATAGACTAGAAACCTGTTCGGTTGCCCTTTATTAGAATTTATAAAGAACTCGATCACCACTATGAAGTAGAGTGAACAATACTTCCGGATTTCACATGGGAGTGTGTTATTCCGATAAAAATTATGGGAGCTAGGTTAAAGAATAGAAAAGACCTTAATTCTATACTTAGATCATGATTGAACAAGTCACTAATTAATCTGTCATACTTAATGTATACATAACTCTCGATATGACAATGAACCCACTCGTAATTCTATAAAAAAGAACACCTTGATCGGACCTAACTTTATGGATTGGCTCCACAATCTGATGATAGTCCTCAGTATAGAGGCACTGGGATACGTCTTGGAGACGTACATTCCAGCACCTCCGGTGCGGACTGTTGGTATTCGGTGCCTAAATCGAAGGCCTAGCGGAAGCAGTAATTAATTCGATCCGAATCCCTACGAGGATCAATCGAGCTACGTATATACGAATATATAAACGAAACACAAGAGTTACGAGAAAACATACCCGTGTAGTCCGTTAATTAAATGGTATCCTTCTCTTGAGCTATTCCCCAAGCTTTAGGCGATCTCCCTGCAATTCAATCCGCTCCAAGCTCTTGAATGATCCAACGCCGAAAGCACCGCGTCTCTACTTGCCACGCACCGGAGAAACAAACGGAATGATGATCACTCGATTAACCTCTAAGGTTACGGCTAGAATCAAGTTATGGAAGCTTGTTATCAAGATCACAACTCTCTAAGTGTTTAATCTATAATCTCTCAATTTAGGTCTTGAATTTTCTCCAAGAAAAACACAAGATAATTGTTAGGAATATGAAGAATAGGAAAAAGACTTGGAGAAAACCTTTTCTCTATCTTTCCTCTCTTGCTTGAACCATATGGTCTAATGCACCAAGTGATTAAAAGAATCAAGTCTTCACATTTATTCAATATTCCACAAGACAACTACACCTCATTAATAATATCAAAATATATCATGTCTCCCAAAGTATTGATTCACCACCTACCAAGATGTAGACAAGAGAAGACTTCACATGAAGGTGATTTGGGGGGGCCAACCATCATTAATGGTAGGAGGAGTTCGGTCCGTTTCGGACTCCTGCGAGTCCAAACAGATAAACTCCAATTCCATTCCGATGTATTTATATCGATTAATTAATCCAATTAATTAAACATATCAAATACATAATAATATAATTAATTTCTCCAAGAAATAATTATATTTATGAATTAAATTAATCACCCAGTAATTTATTTAATTCATTAGGCCGTAAATCAATTTATCCAATAAATCGATTTAGACATCCAATGTCCCAAATTTAATTAGACATCCAATGTCCAATAAATCAGATATCCAATATCTAATATTAATAATGAGAGAATAAGCTTGATTCATTCCGTCGTCAATCCTATTGCGTGACTCGATAGGTTCGTCTCAGTCAGCAATAGGAGGAACCAAAGAGTAGTAGCACCACCTAGCCAGCCTGGCGGCCTACACCGTACCCCAACTGAGAACGAATGATTAGGATCATTAAAGAACCATTCTGTCGTGAATACCAGTATACGTATAAACCCTTCTTTCACATATCCCGATCAAGTTATAGGGTCACAGTCAGTCAAATCCTATACAGTAGAAACTCGATAATTTAATACTCGATTATTTAATAAACTCTCTAAGATAATAGTTTTGGCCGGTCCCGACTCAGGCATAGGGTGCTAAATTAATAATTCGCTAAAATTATAAGATAATATATTTTTGATAATTTCTATAGGTCCCATATAAAATATAAATTAATAATTTCTTATATATTGTACATATTATAGGAATAATTTATGAAGGTTTCTTAAAAAATTACTCAATTGTATTTCTTTTTTTGTTGGAATCAATTTCATCTTAAATCGCATCTCTAATTTTCCTTATCACCGTAAGAACTTCTAGTGTTGTATTCTCATATAGGCTCAGCAATAAATTATTCAATATGATGGCCGCTTTAATGTTGGCATATTTTGATTTTGTATTTATAGGAAAAATATACACTGATATATTCAACACATGACGCATAATAAGATGAGAGATTGAAGGGTTATTTTAAATTGGACCCTTCATTTGATATGTACATGCATTGTACAATAATTAAGTGAAAGTTTGAAAGTTGTTTGTAAATTAAGTATTTCATTATAAATTAATAAATTATTATTTAATATATAAATTAATAATTATTAATTTGTCGATTAATTAATAACTCTTTTAATTAATAAATTTTGGTTGTCCCAACAGTATTAATTTATAGAGTTTCTACTGTATGTACTTCACTCTATGCATGTGTTAATGCAAATCGAGATCATCGAGCTCTCATGTATCCAATACAACTAGCTCCAACGCTTTGGCCAAAGACTTATGATCTCATCTGCCAATAACCGCATAGGACATATAACCCGCTCACTAACAGGAGAAAGAATTCTATATTGGTATTCAGTAGGACCTGCTACTTGCCCATCAAGATGCACGTCGAGGTTGACCCCGCCTCCCGGTTTACAGGGTCGAACTACTCTAATGAAAATCTTGACGTCACAAGCACATCCCTACTAAATCCTCAAGTCGAAGGTTCACGAATACCTATCTCAACCTTTCGATTCCGTCATTGACTGTACCGGAGTGAAATCCGTGTGACGAATCGAGGGTGAGTCGGTTCGAGTATACTAATCTAATTAGCATACCTATAACATGTGCTCCCACTAACCATTAGCATTCGACAGGCAGTCTCCATGTCAAAGAACACGTCATACAAGTATTCACATAAACTTAACGCCCAATCAAGTTTCATCGACTTGCGAACGATTAAGTATTTGAGCTACAAACCTTTCCAGTGCCGACCCCCTTATCCAATAAGAAGTGGAACGTTTTGCTCTCAAATACACGGACTAGTTTCTATATGTATATTTATCAGTTAGGAATGCCAGTAACTACGAGTAAATAAAGAAACATCCATTGCCTTATATTAGTGATTTACATAATTACAAGTACAATGCCCTCACTCAATCATCCTCTGAGTGGCATTCGAGGGCATACTCCCAACACGGACAAGAGCCAATCAGGAAGAGATTGAAAACCACAAAAAATGGGTTAAGGATGACGTGAAAGTCCGTGCTTATATGATGGCTTCCATGTCTAATGAGCTTCAGAGAGCTCATGAGAAAATGACTTCTGCTAGGCAGATTTTATCTCACTTAACCGAGCTTTATGGTGAGCACAGTCGAAATGCTAGATATGAGATATCCAAGCCAATGTTCGGTGCAAGGATGAATGAAGGTCATAAGGCTGGGGACCACGTCCTCAAAATGATATATATCATCGAGAGATTGGAGGCTCTTGATTTTAAGATGGATACTTCTCTGTAGACCAACCTTATCCTACAGTCTCTCCCTGATCCCTTATCACAGTTGTAATGAATTTCAACTGCAATGAGATTGTGTGCAACTTAGCAGGGTTGATGAACAAACTCGTGACTGCTCAGTCTCAGATGAAGACTCCGCGGATGAAGGATTCTGCCCTTGTGATTTCTTCTGGATCTCGGAGGTCCAAGAATAAGAAGAAGACCAAGAAGCAGATGGGACCACAAGTCAAGGACCTTAAGGGTAAGGGCAAGGTCCCGATGGTTCCAAAGAGCAAGAAGAAGGACGCTTGTCTCAAATGCAGTGAGATGGGCCACTGGGCAAGAGACTGTCTAATTCTTCATGGCGCTTCAGGTACAGAACTTTTAGTTTTGGAAACAAATTATTCTGCTACTGTATTTTCTACTTCTTAGTGCTAGTTCTCATATTTGTACCGTGAATCAGGATCTGGAACAAAGTAGGAAGCTTGGAGCTGGGGAAGTGATGATTACTATCGGAAGCAGGCATAGTGTCGAGGCAACTGACATAAGATCACTTCTTTTGGGTTTAGAATCCGGCTTTGTTTTAACTTTAGAAGATGTACTTGTATTGCCCAAGGGGCATAAAACATTGTATCCATTCCGGTCATAGATCGAAAAGGCTTTTCATTTTTCATTGGTGACGGTTTCTGCAAAATTTATTTTAGAAATAAACTCGTGGGCGCTGCTACATTGTTAAATGGACTGTATCATCTAAACCTTAGTAACAAAGTCGTTGTGAATACTATGACTAGGAAGCGTGGTAGGGATGAAACTAATTAAGTTTTGAAATGGCATCTTAGACTTGGTCATGTTGGTCAGACCAAGGTTTACAAAATGGAGAAGGATGGACTTATGGGTCCATTGGGATTGGATCCCTTTTCTACTTGTGAATCTTGACTTAAAGGCAAAATGACTAAGTCCTCCTTCATAGGGACTTTTGAAAGAGCCGCTGATAAACTAGGATTAATCCATACTGAAGTATGTGGTGATTTGGAAGCAGCACGTGACGGATATCAGTACTTCATTATATTTACAGATGATCATACTAGGTATGGTTACGTATACTTAATGAAACATAAATCCGAGGCCTTTGAGAAATTCCAGTAATTTAAGGCCATAGTCGAAAAACAAACTGGTAATCATATCAAGGCAATTCAGTCGGACCGAGGTGGCGAGTATATAAGTGCGGAGTTTGACGAGTTCCTAAAGGAACATGGAATAGTATCACAACTAACACCTCCAGGTACTCAGTTAAATGGTGTGTTATAAATAAGGAACCAGACCTTGTTGAACATGGTCCATTCTATGCTGGGCTATACTGACTTATCGGTTTACTTTTGGGGGTATACACTCCTGACTGCTGCTTATATCTTGAACAAATGTCCTTCCAAATCTGTTCCTAAAACTCCACATGAGATGTGGGAGGGCAGGAAACCAAGTCTTAATCACATTAGGATTTGGGATGTCCCGCATATGTCAAGAAGACTAAGGTGGAAAAGTTGGAAGCGAGGTGCACGAAGGGACGTTTCATTAGATTCCCATATGGGATGATGGGTTATCTATTCTACATGCCCGAAGATCGAAAGATCATTGTTGCTTTGCAAGCACACTTCCTGGAAGATGAATTCATTTAGGAAGGCGGAGCAGGTAGAAGTATTTCTTTAGAAGAATACAATGAAACCCCTCAGGAAACACCTATACAAGAAGTTAGAACAGAACCTTCTGAAACACAAGTACAACCACCTCTTAGGTCTAGTAGGGCATTTCATTTTCCTGAGAGGTATGGCCTTGTACACTTGGAGGAGCTGGGTCTCCATGAGGTTTCAAGTGATAGCCAAGAGACTGACCCAACGATCTATGACCAAGCGATGGTGGATGTAGACTCCGCGAAATGGCGTGAAGCTATGGAAGTTGAGATAGACTCGATACATGTTAATCAGATCTGGACTCCAGTAGACCTCCCCAAGGGCATAGTGCCTATTGGGAGCAAGTGGATCTATAAGATAAAGACTGATGGTGATGGCAAAGTTGACGCCTATAAGTCCAGGCTTATGGCAAAGGGTTATACCTAGAAGGAAGGGATCGATTATCACAATACCTTCTCACTCGTAGCCATGATCAAGTCTATTCGCATGATTCTTGCTATAGCTGCCTTACCACGATTATGAGATATGGCAAATGGAAGTAAAGACGGCTTTCCTTAATGGATTCCTCGAAGAGGAAATCTATATGGAGCAGCCTAAAGCCTTTGTGTCCGAGGTTGATATTCAGAAAGTGTGCAAGCTTCAGCGTTCCATTTATGGACTGAAGCAAGCTTCTCGTAGTTGGAACCTTCATTTTGACGAGACAGTCAAAGAGTTTGACTTCATGCAAAATAAAGAGGAACCTTGTGTATGTAGATCACATTATTAGTACTATATGTAGATGACATTCTACTAATCGGAAATAATGTGGAAATGCTCAGTTCTGTGAAAGCTTGGCTTTCGAGTAATTTCTCCATGAAAGACTTGGGAGAAGCAACCTATATTCTTGGTATTCGGATCTACCGGGATAGAGCGAAGAGAATGATAGGTCTTTCCCAAGCCCTCTATATAGATAAGATCTTAAAGCGATTTTAGATGGACGATTCTAAAAGAGGGTTCGTATCGATGCGACATGGAATAAAACTCTTTTTGAAGATGTGTCCTCAAAGTGAGGAATAATGAAAGGAAATGAGTAATATACCATATGCTTTAGCCGTGGGTAGCCTTATGTATGCTATGTTGTGTAGGAGACCTGACATTGCACATGTTGTGAGTGTGGTAAGTAGGTTTCAGGTAAACCCAGGTAGGGAGCATTGGACTGCCGTAAAGAACGTTCTCAAGTACTTGATAAGTACTATAGATATGGTTCTAATGTATGGCGGTGGAGAATTGAATGTGATGGGATTCACTGATTCGGACTTCCAAGGACAGAAAGACGATTTGATATCTACTTCTGGCTATATATTTACTCTTAATGGGGGGGGCAGTATCTTGGCGTAGCGCCAAGCAAAGCGCAACTGCTGATTCCACCTGTCAGGCTGAGTATCAAGCAGCCTCGGAGACTTCCAAGGAAGGGTTATGGATTAAGAAGTTTCTTGGAGAACTTCAAATGATGCCATGTGTTGAGCTGTCTGTTCTGCTGTACTGCAACAACGAGGAGCTGTAGCGCAGGAGAAGGAGCCGAGGTTTCACAACAGTACCAAACACATTGAGAGGAAGTATCATCTAGTAAGAGAATTTGTTCGCAAGGGATACATTATACTGCATAGAAGCCAACGTCGCTGATCCATTAACCAAGCCACTTTCTTAGACTAGCTTGGAGCGTCATCTGGAGAACATGGGTATTAGATATCATAGTGTATAGCATTGAGTGCAAGTGGGAGATTGTTAGGAGTATGCCCTCGAATGCCATTCAGAGCATGTTGAGTGAGGGCATTGTACTTGTTATTATGTAAAACATTATCATAAGGCAATTGTTTGTTTCTTTATTTACTGGTAGTTACTCACATTCCTAACTCGTAAATATATATAAAAACTAGTCCATGTATTGAGAGCAAAACATTCCACTCCTTATTGGATAAGGGGGTTGGCACTGGAAAGATTTATAGCTCAAATACTTAATCGTTCGCAAGTCGATGAAACTTGATTGGGCATTAAGTTTATGTGAAGACTTGTATGACGTGTTCTTTGACATGGTGAGTACCTGTCGAACGCTAATGTTTATTGGGAGAACATGTTATAGGTATGCTAATTGGATTAGTATACTCAAAGCGACTCACCCTCGATTCGTCACACGGATTTCACTCTGGGACAGTCAATGACGGAATCGAAAGGTTGTGATAGGTATTCGTGAACCTTCGACTTGAGGATTTAGTAGGGGTGTGCTTGTGACATTAAGATTTTCATTAGAGTAGTTCGACCATGTAAACCGGAAGGCGGGGGTCAACCTCAACGTGCGTCTGGACAGGCAAGTATCAGGTCCTACTGAATACCAAGATAGACTTCTTTCTCCTGTTAGTGAACGGGTTACATGTCCTATGCGGTTATTGGCAGATGAGATCATAAGTCTTTGGCTAAAGCATTGGAGCTAGTTGTATTGGATACACGAGAGCTCGATGATCTCATTTTGCATTAACGCATGCATAGCGTTATCAAGTACAGATAGAGTTTGACTGACTGTGACCCTATAACTTGATCGGGATATTTGAAAGAAGGGTTTATACATATACTGGTATTCACGACAGAATGGTTCTTGAATGATCGCAATCATTCGTTCTCAGTTGGGGTACACTGTAGGACGCCAGGCTGGCTAAGTGGTGCTACTACTCTTTTGTTCCTCCCATTGCTAACTGAAACGGAACTATCGAGTCGCGCAATAGGATTGACGACGGAATGAATCGAGCTTATTCTCTCGTTATGAATATTAGATATTGGATATCTAATTTTGGGACATTGGATGTCTAAATTGATTTATTGGATAAATTAATTTACGGCCTAATGAATTAAATAAATTACTGGGTGATTAATTAAATTCATAAATATAAATAATTATTGGAGAAATTAATTATGTTATTTTGTATTTGATATGATTAATTAATTGGATTAATTGATTGATATAAATACATCGGAACAGAATTGGAGTTTATCTGTTTGCACTCACGGTAGTCCAAAACGAACCGAACTCGTCCGATTCCTTCTAGAGGCCGCCCCACTTTATTCTTTTTCACTCTTGGTCTTAGTCTTGCCCTTGGTAGATGTAGGACTAATGACTTTAGAGATATAGTATCTCTTATTATATGGAAAAGGAGATTTGGGGATATAATGTTGGAAGAATAAATGAAGACCACCAACTCTCACTTCTCACCCTTGTGCATACACGGTTCATAGCAAGAACTAGAGAGAGAGAGAATTCTTTTCTCAAGTCTTCATCTTCTTCACATTTATCATAAGTTTTCTTGGCGAAAAATCTAGAAATAAATTGAGAGTTAGTGAGTTATACACTTAGAGCGTTATAATTACATTTGATAGCTTCATCTTCCGATTCTAACCGTAACCTTAGAGATTAATTAGGTGATCGTCGTTCCGTTCGTTTCTCTAGCACGTGGCAAGTATAGATGCGGTGCTTTCATCGTAGGATCATTCAAGAGCTTAGAGCGGATTAGATTCATGGACAACATTTAAAGCTTGAGGAATCGCTCAAGAGAAGGACACCATTTAATCAACGGACTACAAGCGTATGATTTAGAATATTCCTTTGTTATTTTGATATTTGTATATACGTAGCTCGATCGATCCTCGTAGGGATTCTGATCAAATTAATTTTCATTTTATCGCTTCCGCTGGGCCTTCGGTTTAGGCACCGAATTTCAACAGTTTAGTGTCGGGTGCGTGTTGTTTTCATTCGGGGAAGAATTCGCCATTTTCCAACTTTGAGTGATGTCTGTACTACTGTCTGCGCTCATTAGCGCACGCTACTTTCATTGAGCGCATGCTAAATTCGTTGAGTAGCGCGTGCTAACTTTGCCAGTAGCGCAGGCTAATGATTCGAGCACAACACTGGCAGTAGGATGTTTATGATCTCTGGACGACCAGTTTAGCGCACGCTATGGTTGAGACTTAGCGCACGCTAGATATGTGGCAGTGCGCGCTAATTCGGTATTCCAGTTGAGGCAGAATGTTTCTGGACTCTGGAGACGAACAGGTAGCGCACGCTATAGGTCGATAGCACGCGCTAACAGGGGGCTTATAGCGTATGCTAATTATTGGGTAGCGCAAGCGAACAGGTCAAAAGCGAAGGTTCTGGAACAGGGTTGGCTGGTTAGCGCACGCTAACCATAAGCCATTATCACACACTAAACCGTTTGGTTATATATACACGAGAGTTGACCTGAGATTGTAATATTTCTCACTTCATCTCCTTTCCCATGGCTTGTGCGAACCAGAGGCGATCAGAGGTGATTTCTTCTCCCAATCATCTCAGCTATCATCTTTCTTGAGTTCTTGGTGTATATTAACAACACCAACACTTTTTCTTCATCTCCGATCCGAGGTAATCTCTTAGAATCCTACTTTGTGGAAATTGGGGTTTTTTCGATTTTATGTCAGATTCGTTCCTTGTTGTTGATTAATCCATGATGTATGTGATTAATCTTAGTGGTATTCATATTTTCCCTACTAGTTCATGGTAAATTTCGTGGTACTTTTGAAATCGAGAGGGTTCGGGTGCGACCTATAACACCCCAAACTAGACGGATATTACAGTGCCGTGAATCCCCGACTGGGACCCACCAGGCAAATGAAAATGATGAATTAAATAATATAATTGTAGTACCGAACCACATTATATTACCAAGTACTCCGATGAGGAGTTTAAGTACAACACACCAGGACAAAACCGAATACTAGTATATTTTATATGTAGATAAAATACACCACCCTGAACAATTAAACATCTCAAACGGAATTTGCAAATGGAAAATACAAATGACGGAAATGATCAAATGATCAAACAAACGGAATAATCGGGCCCCCTACTAGTATCATCGACTCTCGCCACAAGATGCTCTTCCCATGCCTTTGCCTTGCCGTGACTAAAACAAAATTCCCAAACGGGCCGCCATACGTAACAACAATCCTCAAGGGTTGAAATTACACAATCATAATATATCTGAAGTTATGAAATATCCTTAGTTATGAATTACGCTGAAGAGGAGTATCATAGTACGCCCGTAGTGTTCTGTGCAAGTGTACAAGACGGATGACCGGACACACCCGTCCTTGTACCTAATTAGTCTCACGGAGGTAATCGTTACCGTGTGCACAGTCCAATATATCACTCCCAATACATGGCCATCATGTGCCCGACTAAAAATTCCACACATCCGCACCCGGCCACGCAATATGAACCCAGAAGGTCATATGAACGAGAATGACCATAATGAATATCAATGAATTATAATAATCTGACAAAGTCAAGAATGACTCACCGATATGAAAGTGATAATGAAGTGATTGATAGTTTCAATGAAATGATGGGAACCGCCGTTCCTCGCTAATGAAGTGATTATTCAACAATTACAAGTCTCAATATGATTAATACAATGATGAATGAGTTATGATTATGAATGATCAACAACAAAAGGAATGAATATCCTTTTAACCGAGTAAGAATTAACTTACACAATACCGATGAAGAATGTCCTTCCACGAACAAATGTCCTAAATGAAGTGTCGGTGGCTCGAACAACCTTAATTCAATACAGTTACCAACAATCCGTTCAATATACGAATTAAACACGAATATAACGAACTCAAAACGTCGATACGATTAAACCAAGTTCATTGGGGCATTATATCGAACACTTTGTGGCCAACTTCGATTGATTACAACTAAACCTTAATAATACCAACCTCAAATCCCCAAGAAGTGTTTCAAACCAACAAAACATCTTCAATACGATCAATAATCCGTTATGAATATCCAAAAACGTGATTATAACAACAATTAATCGAAAATCCCCAAATCCAACTCGATATTCAAAGTGTTCTTGAATAATCCCTCAATAATCCAATGAATCTATATACAAACTCATAATCATATGCATATACCATCATATAACATGATTATCGCGTCCAAAACATCATATCTCAACACAAAATCGAAATCCAAGATGTTGAAGGAATTACCTCTTGAAGATCCAACCACTTCGATCCGAAGAACGCGAGTTAAATCGAGTATCCAAGCTTCCCAAATGAATGAAGATGATGAAAATTACACACTCAAATGATTAAGTGATGGAAAATCTCTCCCTCAACCCTCTCTCTCGGATAAAAGTTGGAGAAATGAAGAAATGAGGAAAAATGTCCCGGCCAAAACCTTATATACTGCCGGAAGTTACAGCCGTAACTCGGCCCTCATACGGTCGTAACATCCCAGGTCAACGGCCTTACGGCCGTAACCGTCCAACTCGTACGGCCGTAACTCGGCTTCGTCCAAAATCCTGCCGACAGACTTACGGCCGTACCCGCACACCTTACGGGCGTAACTCGGATGATACGGCCGTATCCGGCCAAACTTACGGGCGTAAGCCCCCTTCGTCGAAAATGACCAGGCACCCTGCCTGCAGCGTACGGCCGTATCCGGCCAAGCCTTACGGCCGTACCTTCCTCGACTTACGGCCGTATGCCGCAACCCTTACGGCCGTAAGTCCCCCTTGCCCGACAACACCTGAAATTTACGAACACCACTTACGGACGTATCCTCCCCTTCTTACGGCCGTAACTCGCCTTCGGCCAAAAATGCCTGGCAACTGCTGACACGTACGGCCAGAATCGCGAAGCCTTACGGCCGCACTGCTCAACTTACGGCCAGACACAAGACCTTACGGCCGTAAGTCCCATTCGTCCAAAATGGCCTGAAAACAACGAACCCTTGTTACGGCCGTAACCTACGATCCTTACGGCCGTAACTCAATGTCGGACGAGGTGAAAAAGCCGATAATTCCGGTTCTTCGCTACGACTGATGAATGATCCGACATATCATACGAATGTGAAAGTGAACAAGTTCAACACAAGCCAAAGAGGGTACTCCCAGTACAAAACTACCAAACACGGTGAACATGATAATACTCCCGTCTCGATCTAAAAACGGAGATGAAATGACGATCACGGTTACAACATGCCAACAGTGAGCGCAAATGACTGAATCATGAATGACGAGTGATTATTAATGAGTGAAAATTATTGAGTGACAATTACAGACTGATAATTACTGAATGAAAATGAATGAATTACAACTGGGTATTACATACTCCCCCCCTTAAAAAGAGTTTCGTCCTCGAAACTAAGGGCCAAACAACTCGGGATAACTCTCCCACATACTCTCCTCGGTTTCCTAAGTGGCCTCTTCGACTCCGTGTCTAGACCACTGAATCTTTACCAAAGGGATCGTCTTACTCCTCAACTGTTTGATTCGCCGCTCTAAAATTCGTACGGGATGCTCCTCGTATGAATAATCATCCGCGATCTCGATTTCGTCGAATTGAAGTATGTGACTCGGGTCGGCAACATACTTCCGCAACTGAGAGACGTGAAACACATTATGAATTCGGCTCAAAGCCGGAGGTAAAGCCAATCGATAAGCTAACTCGCCTACTCGATCCAAAACCTCAAACGGTCCAATGAATCTCGGACTCAACTTCCCCCGTTTCCCAAAACGGAAAATACCTCGACTCGGGGATACCTTGACCAAAATGTGGTCACCCGTCTCGAACTCTAGTGGTCGACGACGATTATCTGCATAAGATTTCTATCGACTCTGAGCTGTCAACAAATGACTCTTGATCAAATCTACCTTCTCACGGGCGGCTATAAGCATATCGGGCTCGGTGCCGATTGATTCTGATAAGTCATCCCAACACAAAGGAGATTGACAACGACGACCGTACAAGGCCTCATAAGGTGCCATCTTAATGGAAGCATGCCAACTATTATTATACGTGAACTCGATCAATGGTAGTTGGGCTTCCCAATCGTCTTTCCAATCGAGGACGCATGCCCTCAACATGTCCTCTAATGTCTGAATAGTCCTCTCTGATTGCCCGTCGGACTGAGGATGAAAGGAGGTACTGAGATTAAGCTGAGTTCCCATAGCACGATGAACTGATTTCCAAAAATGAGACACAAACCGTCCATCACGATCGGAAACGATACTTTTAGGAGTACCGTGAAGTCTCACTATCTCTTTGATGAACAGTTGGGCAAGTCTCTCGGGACCCCATGTATCCTTGATCTCAAGAAAATGAGCTGATTTAGTTAAGCGGTCCACAATCACCCAGATTGTATTCATGCCACGACGACTCGTCGGCAAACTCGTGATGAAATCCATAGAAATGTCTTCCCACTTCCACTCTGGAATAGGGAGAGGTTTCAGCATACCCGCCGGTCGCTGATGTTCAATCTTAACTTGTTGACAGGTTAAGCATCTCGAAACAAATTCTGCGACTTCTCGCTTCATATTACTCCACCAGTAATTTTATTTCAAGTCCTTGTACATCTTGCTGGACCCCGGATGAACAGAATAAGGGGTAGCATGAGCTTCTCTCAAAATAGAGTTTTTCAACTCGTCATTCGCCGGTACGCACAACCGATTCTTAAATCTCAAAAGTCCATCCTCGTGGACCACGAATCCAGGGGCTTTCCCCTGAGCCACATCCTCACGGATGCGCAACAATGTTAGGTCTGAACCTTGATTCTCCCTGATTTCCTCCTCAAGTGACGATAAAATCTCTAACATACAAAGTTGTCCCTGAACTCGCTGAAGCCAGACCTCGATCTCCGGTCTAAGGAATTCCTGCTGAAGCTCCTTCTGAACTATTAAACGAGCAAGCATCTGCTCCTGAACGGACTTACGAATCAAGGCGTCGGCGACAACGTTCGCCTTGCCCGGGTGGTAAAGGATCTCGATATCATAATCTTTGATTAGTTCTAACCACCGCCTCTGTCGCATATTTAACTCCTTCTGAGTAAATATATACTTTAAACTCTTATGATGGGTGAATATCTGACAAGTAACGCCATAAAGATAATGATGCCAAATCTTCAATGCGAACACCACGGCTGCTAGCTCCAGGTCGTGAGTCAGATAATTAACCTCGTAAGGTCTCAATTGCCGTGAAGAATAGGCAATAACCTTTCCATTCTGCATGAGCACACATCTCAGACCCTGTCCAGACGCATCACTATAAACCACAAATCCCTCCGTCCCCTGCGGCAAGGAAAGTACAGGTGCTGACATTAACCAGCTCTTGAGTTCCTCAAAACTCCGTTGACACGCGTCGGACCACGTGTATTTCTTATCCTTTCGCAAAAGGTTCGTCAAGGGTTGAGCGATTCTAGAAAATCCCTCCACAAATCGCCGGTAATAACCTGCTAATCCGAGAAAACTTCGGATTTCCTTAACATTCTTCGGAGGTAACTAATCTCAAATAGCCTCCGTCTTCTGAGGGTCGACACGAACTCCGTCTGATGAAATTACATGTCCGAGAAAAGTCACTTCGGACATCCAAAACTCACATTTGGAAAACTTTCCATAAAGTTGCTCTCGTCTCAACACGTCGAGAACCTGATGAAGATGAACCTCGTGTTCCTATCGGTCACGAGAATAAATCAAAATGTCATCGATGAAGACAACCACAAACTGATCTAAAAAGTCGATGAAAACCCGATTCATTAACTCCATGAATACCGCAGGTGCATTAGTTAGCCCGAACGGAATAACTACGAACTCATAATGACCATAGCATGTTCGAAACGCCGTCCTCGCGATATCCGACTCTCGAATCCGCAACTGGTGATATCCAGATCTTAAGTCGATCTTGGAAAATACTGAAGCTCCCTGAAGTTGATCTAAGAGATCATCAATACGGGGTAAGGGATACTTATTCTTGATTGTCACCCGGTTCAACTCCCGATAATCAATACACAAACGAAATGAACCATCATTCTTCTTGACAAACAACACTGGTGCCCCCCACGGAGACGCACTCGGTCGGATATAACCCTTCTTGAACAACTCCTCAAGTTGGTTCTTTAATTCCTGCATTTCGGTCGGGGCCATCCGATACGGTGCCTTCGATATCGGAGACGCACCAGGCTCCAACTCAATCGTGAATTCCACATCTCTCTGTGGAGGCAAACCAGGTAACTCGTCTGGAAAAACGTCGGCATACTCCCTCACTACCGGAATATCCGTCAACATTACTGATGATTTCTCGGTTTTGGTCATGTAGCACCAATAACCAACACATCCCTGACTGAGTAATCGCACTGCTTTCATCAAATTAATGACCTTACTAAGCAAATGATTACATCCCTGAAACACACATTCAACCCCAACGACTCAAAAGAAAGTGATCATACGCTAACGGACACAAATGAAGGCAACATGACGATCCATCCAATCAAAACCCAAGATGACATCGACCCACGGCAAATCTACTACGATTAGGTCCGCGGCCATACACGACCATGAAACTGAATCGACAATTCGAATCTCACGACACGATAATTCGTCTACCATCGGGTAGGCCAATGACATAAGGCTCACAACTAGTAGCACTACCCATTTAGTCTACTCAAACATGACTCGAAATGAATGAATGCGATGCACCAAGATCAAAAAGGGTACACACAGTTGAGATAGAATATCGAGTGTACCGAGATCATTCGGGCCTCGGATCATCGGTCTTCTTCATCTCATAAATCCGGGCTTGCTAGTCCCAGACCGACGCCCTCCTCGCCGGCTATAGGCTCCACCTTTAGTCGCTCCTGTCATTTTAAACGACGCTGATTGAGTGGCCTGATTCTGAACGACTGACTGCTTAGGGGCTTGAGATGACATCTAAGTAGGTTTGGAGTCCCTACAGCAAAAACGGGCCTTATGCCCAACAATTCCACAGTTATGACACGTGACAGACTGTCTCGGATACTTGGTGCTGACATGACCAAGATCCCAACAGTTATAACAGGTGATGGCCGAACTGGCCGCTCGTAACTGAGATTCCGCGGGTTTAGACGTCACATGAGGTCGCTCATAAAAATCAGAGCCCGCACGAGGTTTCTTGAAAGTGGCCTGACTGCCGTCAGACTGATTACGGTTCTTGGACTTCTTGCTAGCAGATGAAGGTTGCTGCTTAGCAATCTCCTTAGTAGTAAGCTCATAGGTAAGAGCTTTCTCAATGAATTCAGCCAACGTGGTCCAATTATGATTAAGCAACTGTAGTCTCATACGGGGTTTCAGCCTCTTTCTGAAATACTTAATCTTATCTGCCTCGGAATGAATGATAGATGAGGCGAACGGAAGAAGTTCCTGAAATTTCTCGGCAATGGCGAGAACATCCTTGTCTGATGAGGGGTCGAGAGTGAGTAACTCTGATAGCTTGGCCTCTCTGAGTGGGGCCGGATAATACCTCTCCATCATGAGAGTCTTGAACTGATCCCAAGTACACGATCCTTCGGTGGGCTTCAACGACAACCACCAAGAGTGAGCGCTCTTACCCAGATAGTAAGCCGCAACTGAAACTTTGTGTCCTTCGGGACACTCTACCATAGCAAACAACTTCTCGAAATGCTCGAGCCAATGAATAATATCTGCCGGCTCAGACGAGCCCTCAAAAGTAGGTGGCCTCTGGCGAGAGATGTCGCCGATGATATTGCTCACATTCCTCTCTTGCCTCTGAGGTGGCGGCGGAGGAGCCTGTTGATTTTGATTGACGGAGTTATGCATCGTCTCCATCAGCTGTTCCATCTGGGTCATTTGGGCCATCATGCCCTGCATAAAAGCGAGTGGGTCAACCCAGACACCTTCTGACTGAGCCGTGTCCCGGGTACGACTCCCCGTTAGTGAATGATCGCGTCCAGGTGAATGAGTGGCAGCGTCGCTGCTTGATGATTCAGCATTATTTCTCGTGTTTGCACGTGTGTTCACACGAGCTCTCGGGATTCGGCCCGCTCCACGGCCTCGTCCTCCACGTCCTCTTCTTGCCCTCTCCATACTGAAGTAGGAAAGTCATATGATGATTATATTTCCCGCATGAATATCACGTTATGATTATGACATGAGATGATGAAAATGAGCATACGCGCTCTAACACAGTGATTACATGAATGATTAACTGAGGTGACATGATTATCTTGAACAAGTTAACATGATTAATGATTTGATCTTCCTGATCAACAACTAAATAATGAAATGAATTGAGTGATTAACGAGTTAACATGACAGTCTGAGTCAAATGAAAATGATGGTTGAGGATTGTTAACTAATGAATTATGAATGAATGATTCTTGCCAGAAATTATACCATGGCGTTAGAAATCTTACAGTTCTTGGTCTGATTGGCTCGACATTTGCACAGGTCACACGTGACGCGAAAGTCCAATGATACTAGTCCGATGACGATGATTTCAAATGAGACATGACTTGGAGGGTAGTATTCAAAACCACGCTCCGATACCAACTCTGTAACACCCCAAAATAGACGAATATTACAGTGCCGTGAATCCCCGACTGGGACCCACCAGGAAAATGAAAATGATGAATTAAATAATATAATTGTAGTACCGAACCACATTATATTACCAAGTACTCCGATGAGGAGTTTAAGTACAACACACCAGGACAAAACCGAATACTAGTATATTTTATATGGAGATAAAATACACCACCCTTAACAATTAAACATCTCAAACGGAATTTGCAGCGGAAAATACAAATGACGGAAATGACTGAAATGACTGAAACAAACGGAAAAACTGGGGCCCCCTACTAGTATCACTGACTCGCCACAAGATGCTCTTCCCGTGCCTTTGCCTTGTCGTGACTAAAACAAAATTCCCCAAACGGGCCGGGCCATTACGTAACAACAATCCTCAAGGGTTGAAATTACACAATCATGATATATCTGAAGTTATGAAATATCCTTAGTTATGAATTACGCTGAAGAGGAGTATCATAGTACGCCCGTAGTGTTCTGTGCAAGTGTACAAGACGGATGACCGGACACACCCGTCCTTGTACCTAATTAGTCTCACGGAGGTAATCGTTACCGTGTGCACAGTCCAATGTATCACTCCCAATACATGGCCATCATGTGCCCGACTAAAAATTCCACACATCCGCACTCGACCACGCAATATGAACCCAGAAGGTCATATGAACGAGAATGACCATAATGAATATCAATGAATAATAATAATCTGATAAAGTCAAGAATGACTCACCGATATGAAAGTGATAATGAAGTGATTGATAGTTTCAATGAAATGATGGGAACCGCCGTTCCTCGCTAATGAAGTGATTATTCAACAATTACAAGTCTCAATATGATTAATACAATGATGAATGAGTTATGATTATGAATGATCAACAACAAAAGGAATGAGTATGCTTTTAACCGAGTAAGAATTAACTTACACAATACCGATGAAGAATGTCCTTCCACGAACAAATGTCCTAAATGAAGTGTCGGTCGCTCGAACAACCTTAATTCAATACAATTACCAACAATCCGTTCAATATACGAATTAAACACGAATATAACGAACTCAAAACGTCGATACGATTAAACCAAGTTCATTGGGGCATTATATCGAACACTTTGTGGCCAACTTCGATTGATTACAACTAAACCTTAATAATACCAACCTCAAATCCCCAAGAAGTGTTTCAAACCAACAAAACATCTTCAATACGATCAATAATCCGTTATGAATATCCAAAAACGTGATTATAACAACAATTAATCGAAAATCCCCAAATCCAACTCGATATTCAAAGCGTTCTTGAATAATCCCTCAATAATCCAATGAATCTATATACAAACTCATAATCATTTGCATATCCCTTCATATAACATGATTATCGCGTCCAAAACATCATATCTCAACACAAAATCGAAATCCAAGATGTTGAAGGAATTACCTCTTGAAGATCCAACCACTTCGATCCGAAGAACGCGAGTTAAATCGAGTATCCAAGCTTCCCAAATGAATGAAGATGATGAAAATTACACACTCAAATGATTAAGTGATGGAAAATCTCTCCCTCAACCCTCTCTCTTGGATAAAAGTTGGAGAAATGAAGAAATGAGGAAAAATGTCAAAGCCAAAACCTTATATACTACCGGAAGTTACGGCCGTAACTCGGCCCTCATACAGCCGTAACATCCCAGGTCAACGGCCTTACGGCCGTAACCGTCTAACTCGTACGGCCGTAACTCGGCTTCGTCCAAAATCCTGCCGACAGACTTACGGCCGTACCCGCACACGTTACGAGCATAACTCGGATGATACGGCCGTATCCGGCCAAACTTACGGGCGTAAGCCCCCTTCGTCGAAAATGACCAGGCACCCTGCCTGCAGCGTACGGCCGTATCCGGCCAAGCCTTACGGCCGTACCTTCCTCGACTTACGGTCGTATGCCGCAACCCTTACGTCCGTAAGTCCCCCTTGCCCGACAACACCTGAAATTTACGAACACCACTTACGGCCGTATCCTCCCCTTCTTACGGCCGTAACTCTCCTTCGGCCAAAAATGCCTGGGAAGCCTGCTGGACACGTACGGCCGTAACCGGCCAAGCCTTACGGCCGTACCTGCTCAACTTACGGCCGTATTACAAGACCTTACGGCCGTAAGTCCCATTCGTCCAAAATGGCCTGAAAACAACGAACCCTTGTTACGGCCGTAACCTACGATCCTTACGGCCGTAACTCAATGTCGGACGAGGTGAAAAAGCCGATAATTCCGGTTCTTCGCTACGACTGATGAATGATCCGACATATCATACGAATGTGAAAGTGAACAAGTTCAACACAAGCCAAATAGGGTACTCCCAGTATAAAACTACCAAACACGGTGAAAATGATAATACTCCCGTCTCGATCTAAAAACGGAGATGAAATGACGATCACGGTTACAACATGCCAACAGTGAGCGCAAATGACTGAATCATGAATGACGAGTGATTATTAATGAGTGAAAATTATTGAGTGACAATTACAGACTGATAATTACTAAATGAAAATGAATGAATTACAACCGGGTATTACACGACCCATCCTCATTTTTGTTTTGTACGAATTTACATGAATCGTAGGTGGATTTTCAGGTGTATTCCATTTCTGTACTCGTGTAGAATTGGTTGCGATTGTATTCTCCAGATCGTTAGGTTCGTGGTTGTCGGTTCCTAGCAAGCGTGGTTGATTGTTCCGTTCATTTCGTTGTCAATTTCTCAAGGCAAGTATTCTTGTGAAACTCTTATGTTTAACATGAAATGGTAATGTATATGTGTGTGATTTTCTCACTCCGGGAGGGTCCGATGGGGCCTCAGAGGAATTTGTGATTTCGCTCATGATTCACGAGCTTGTTTGGATAGCCAGTCCGGGAGGTTCCGTAGAGGCCTCAGATGGGACCAACGGTATATCCCCGGTCCTAGGCGAGTCATGCGCATGATTTTTAACTATGGCCAGTCTAGGAGGGTCTATAGAGGCCTCAGATGGTACCAATGGTTTAGCCCCGGTCCTAGGCGATTTGAACTGTGATTATTAACTATTTAGTTTTTGGGAAAAGACATGTATTGATTTTATTTTGAAACAATTTGATGCATGCACTATGAGATGTGTAAGCGACTGGTTTGCCTTGACTACTTGTAATAGCGTTATTGCTCACCCCTTTCGGTACTCATTTGTGGAAATTCATGTTATGAGTATCAGGTTGCGTTCAACCAGTCGAGCGGGCACTGGAGTAGTACGAGGATGCTGGCCAGGGTTGTTGACTTGTGCAAATCAGTCCCTTTATTTCAGTTGTCCATTTTAAAACGCTTTTTTTTTAAACTTGTAAACTGATAGATAGTACTCGCGAGTACTTAGGCATTTTAAATTTGGAAGATGGATTGTATACTAAATTTTATGTGTGAATTTTGATGATGTTTGGTTTACCGGTTGTACTGGGCATTTTATTTAATTTGCATCCTAGTTATGTGTGTTTTCTAGCTAATCGAGATGGTTAGACGAGCGGTATAAATTAGTTAGCCTGGTGGATCCCACATAGGCTCCACGATACTGTAATATAGCATGAATATCTTGGGGGTGTTACAATGCCAGTCTTTTTAGATGCTCTTACAAGATGGAACACAACATATCTTACGCTTGAAGCTACATTGAAGTACGAATTAATGTTTAATCAAATAGCTGAAGATGATGAGGCATTCAATAGTTATTTTGGGGACAAAGACAAAGATGGACCTCCAACTTCTAAAGATTGGAGGTACGCATCAGCATTTTGTGTATTTGTGAAGAAGTTTTATGTCGCAACTTTAAGACTTAGTGCTTGGATATCGATCACTTCAAATGTATTGTTTGTGTATATGATTACACTGCAATGTGAACAAATCATGCATTTCAGAAGATCTTATTATGCAGAGAGTTGCAAGATCAATGAAGTCAAAATTTGCCAAGTATTGGGGCAGTTTCGATGTATCAACAAGATCATTTTTATAGCAGATGTCTTAACCCAAGATACAAGCTCCAATGGGCTAAAATGACTACGAAAAAATTAATACAATCCAAGATACAATCCGATCAGTATAAGAGGATTCTAAAAAAATATTGATGAA
Organism: Orobanche coerulescens; assembly: GCA_033398695.1. Lineage (NCBI taxonomy): Eukaryota > Viridiplantae > Streptophyta > Magnoliopsida > Lamiales > Orobanchaceae > Orobanche > Orobanche coerulescens. Next base: position 76,581,153 of record CM065818.1, on the reverse strand, counting down.
AATGTTCGAAGAGTATAAAGATTGTGATGGCCTAGAGCCAGTATCAGCCTCTTGAAGATGATTTATCATTGGTTGGAGTTGCATATGAGGACCTTGATGATGTCAGTAAAAAGATAGCTAGAGAGAGGGTGTCAGAACAACCACAATGCATTTGGAATAAGGTTGATCAATATTTAGCAGATATGTATGTTAGCCTTACTTGCAACACCTTTGATATTGGTAAGTGGTGGAAGGGAGCATAAACAACCTATCCTATTTTATCTAAGCTAGCAAAAGACAGTTGTTCCATGCTCCACTGTGGCTTTGGAGAATGCTTTTAGCGTAGGTTCAAGAGTTATAGATCCATTAAGAACTTCTTTGTCACCAAAGCCAGTTGGGGCCCTTGTTTGCACTTCTGATTGGTAAAGATATGCGCCTGCAAATTTCAGCTTCTACGAACCTGCCAGAGAAGATGATTTGATAATTTATCATGAATTGAAGGATCTTGAGAAAGGTATATGTTCTCTTAGATTTACCATTATTATTATTATTATTATTTTTGCTATTCAATAGAATATTGAACTCGAAGACATAACTGTGGTAGAAATTTCTAGAATTTGGGAAGTTGCTCTTGATTTACTTGTCTATTGCGATGGTATGTGAGAGATATCTAATATTTTTCTTGATATGTTATTATTCGAATTTATGGCGATTTTTAAGTTTATATTATTGTTTTGGATCACGGACAAGGGATTTGCTAGTTAGTTTGATTTTTAGTTTTGTTTGGTTATAATAATCCTGCAACTTATGGTTCATAATTCTCACTTTTTTTTGAACTGTTTACTAAAATTCTGTATTTTCGTTTCTTACTGTTATATTGAGTTGTAGGAGTATCACACTATTGAGTTCTAATGTTGCTTCAATCAGACTTTTGATTTTATTTTTGTATATATTGACTTATGATGGATAATACTCAATAAATTCTGTGTCCTTTATGTAGAAATGCTTTTGTGCAAGGCTTCGAGGAAGAAAGGAGCAACCCAAGTGCCAGATTTATTTAGACAAAATGTTTAGGCATGAGTTTACGCGTTTATGGCTATCAACCGGTTGTTTCTTTTTTCAACTGTTTTGGGAATTTGTTAGTACTTTGGCCGTTTGACATGTACACTGTGTGACTTGTATTCTGTAAGTTTGGAGGTTGGACTGGTTTTGGTTCCACACTCTTTTTTTATCCAAAATTACCATTTTAAGTAATCCGTACCAATATTTAACTTTTGATTTCATATTTTTTTCTCTACAAAATTATCACCCTAAATAATCGGTATCAACATTCAACTTTTTACTCCCCCCTTTTTCTCTACCCCATTTCTTTCTCTAGAATTCATACACCAAGTACTCTATACTAATATTCAATTTTTTACTCACCCGTTTACTTATTTGCTCACTCTAGAATTATCATCGAAGTCGTTAATTTCTACAACCCGCAATAGTGTTTAAAATATTAGTTATTCAGATAATAGCATTACATAGATCGATAATACCATTACTTTCCTCAATAATTATATTAGTCATCGCGATAATCATAGTAAAATGTACAAACCACAATCACATACCAATCCTTTTAAATTTGAAACTCAAACAACTAGTTCAACCAAAAATTCAAAAATAATCAACTAAGTTACAATCACTCACAAACTATTGTAAAACTAAAACACGCAACAAATAAACCAGAAATACATCCACCAAAATTAGACCTCAATCGTTCACCATAAAACCCACTGCCAAAAAACTCCAACAATCTACTGATCGTATTACCTCTGTAGGTAATAATATTACCTATACAAATAATAATATTACATATGCAACTATAGTGAAACTTAATTACAATCAAACTACAACACTCTAATATTTAAGAAACTAACAATAGGAAAAAAGTACTTGAAAACCCTCCCATCATTCCACTATTAAGAGATTATAGTGTTGAGAGAATGGTGTTACTCTTGAGAGACGTGACATGACCTATATTGCAGAAAATACCATAGTGTTGAGAGAATGGTGTTACTATTGACCAATTAGTTTCTAAAACTAAAGGCAGAAAATGTTGCTTGAGAGACGTGAAGTGACATAGGAAAATGAAGAAAATGCTAGTTGATTTATAACATATTAGGGCAAAGCAGTCGTAAAAAAATAAAAAATTAATTTGTAGTAGTTAGTTACTGTCAAACCGAATCGCTCCATCTATCTTCCTGAGAAGAGATTTGGTTTGGAGGTGGAGTATTCCATGCTGACGAGATGTGTTTGTTTCAATATACAAAGAATAAATTTGACCTGTAGTTATTGGTCATTTTCTCTTTGTATTTTTTGCATTATTCTTACACTTTATTTTGATCAATTCGTATACTTTATACGTGAAAAAATAAAATCATTTAGAATTTGTTCGATTCATCTCTAGATATACTGTCGAAATATTAAATTCGTATAATTTTTTAAAATAAATAATTTAAGTGTTAAAATGAAAGCAGTATTGATATCACCTTTATATAGGTAGTAAAAAGAGTTCTTCTAAACATATAATTTTATCCGTGGTAAGAAATTATAGGATCCAGTAGGTTCAACAAGGATCTAGTATCTCTACCATTTACAGTACCTAATATATAAAGTCTTTTTCTAAGACACACACCGGGAAAGGATAGAAATATAATTTATTGGAACACTCTCCATGTGCGAAACACTAATACAAATATGGTGCATATGGTGTCTCCTCTAAAAACAAAAGCTATATCCATGTTAAATAAAACACATGAAAAAAACTAAGTCTTTGTGAGGAAAAAGAGCACGATAACCCACTACAAATGTGATCATATGATGTATGCTCCCCAACATACATAAATATTGCCCATGTAAATTACTCATGGATCTCAGATAGGCATCCCATGTCGATGCCTTTTACAAATATATTTTTTCGCAGAGATTTAATGAACATGTCTGTGATATTCTCGTCTGAACTAACTTGTCGCACTTTGATCATTTTTCATTGTTACTGATTCTAGAGGAATTTCGGCGATGTATACTTTATATTATTGCCCTTAATAAAACCTAACTTTATATGCTTAATGCATGTAACATTGTCCTCAAAGATGTGAATATGTGTAACAGTATTAGAAATCAATTCACATATTCCTCAATTATGATTTATTACTAATCGGGCCAAACACACTCTTTCACATACTCATGCAATGCAGTCATCTCTGCATGAAATGAGGTGTAGCTGCTAGGGTATGCTTTGTAGATCTACAAGATATCATCTTATTGCCAATGGGTTAACAAAAAACTAGTTTGGGAACGTTCTTCATGCGGGTCTAGAATGTCATTACACGGTCCAACATTTCCAATAGTATAACTACCTTGTGTAATACCCCTAAAACCACCCGGGATATTACAACGCCGTGGGTCCCGCGCCGGAACCAACCAGGCTAAAAATCATTTAAAAAATATTTAAAAATGCTGAAAGGCCGATGACGGTAATAATTTAAATACCCAAAACATTTTGCAAAATATAGTTCTCAAATACCGTCACAAAATACCAGTTGAAAAATACAAGGCGAAATGCCAAATCTGGACAGTTCAAAATGTACGTTAAGCCACCCCTTAAACGTACCGACAAAATAGTTTAGGAAAAGGTTTAACGAAATAGCCCAAGTTCGCAAAGTGCCAAAAGGCCATTTTGAAAGTATACATGAGTTCGTAAAAATACCGAAAAAGCCATTTTGAAATATACACGCGCAGCGAATAAATCTCAGTTCAAAATATACATTTGCAGCGGAAATAAACGACCAGAAAAGAATATTCAATCCTCCAAAACATGCCACAGCCAGTATCACTCGGGAAGCCTCCAAAGAACGTGAAAGAAGTCCGAAGTTTCTTAGGACTTGCTGGGTATTATCGTCGATTCGTGGAAGGATTTTCCAAAATTTCTCGCCCACTTACTCGACTCCTACAGAAAAATCAAAAGTTTGAGTGGAACGAATTATGTCAGATTAGCTTTGATGAATTGAAGAAGAGATTGACGACCGCACCGATTTTAACACTTCCACAGGGGACTGGAGGATTCATAGTTTACAGTGATGCTTCGAACCAAGGACTCAGATGCGTATTGATGCAGAATGACAAGGTGATCGCTTATGCGTCGCGACAGCTGAAACCTTATGAAGTGAATTACCCAACACATGATTTGGAGCTAGCAGCAGTAGTTTTTGCTTTAAAGATCTGGAGGCATTATCTGTACGGGACTCACTGTCAGATCTTTACGGATCACAAGAGTCTCAAGTACATCTTCAGTAAAAAAGAGTTGAACATGCGGCAAAGAAGATGGTTAGAACTGATTAAGGACTATGACTTGGAGATTTTGTATCATCCAGGCAAAGCGAATGTAGTGGCCGATGCACTCAGCCGCAAGCCTGTTTCTATTCAGATGCTGGAGACGCTGACCTCCCAACTTAGCCTTCAAAAAGAGATGATTCGAGAAGGAATTGAAGTGTGGTTACAAAGAACTAGGGTTTAGGGTTTAAGGTTTAGGGTCCAAGGACAACTGTGAGTGATGGAAATAACTTCATCATTAACCGAAAAAATCAAATCTAGATAGGCAGATGATCCTCTGATGATTCGGTTACGTGATGAAGTGATCAAGGGGAAGGCCCCCAGATTCGTAATTCATGATGATGGAGTTTTGAGATTTCAGAACCGACTCTGTGTTCCCTATGTCGATGTTCTGAAACAGACAATTATGAAGGAATCTCATAGTTCGCCCTATTCTATCCACCCGGGCACCAGTAAGATGTATAAGGACTTGAAGCAGAATTTCTGGTGGGGCAACATGAAGAAAGATGTAGCGGACTATGTTTCGAAATGCTTGACTTGTCAGCAGGTTAAGATCGAGCATCAACAGCCTGCCGGAATGTTGAAGCCGCTCCCGATTCCTGAATGGAAGTGGGAGGACATATTGATGGACTTTATCACTAGTATGCCGAGAACCAAGACAGGAATGAACATGATTTGGGTGATAGTTGATCGCTTAACCAAATCAGCTCATTTTCTAGACATTAAGGACACGTGGGGACCAGAGAGGTTGGCACGAGTATTTATTTCGGAGATAGTTCGATTGCATGGTACGCCGAAGACCATTATTTCTGATCGAGATGGCCGTTTTGTGTCTCACTTTTGGAAAGCAGTTCATAAGGCCTTGGGAACCGAATTGAACTTCAGCACAGCTTATCACCCAGAGAGTGATGGACAATCTGAGAGGACTATTCAAACGGTGGAAGATATGCTGAGGGCTTGTGCCTTAGATTGGTCAATTGATTGGGAAGTTCATCTACCGTTGATTGAATTTACCTACAACAATAGTTGGCATGCTTCCATTAAGATGGCACCATTTGAGGCATTATAGGGGAAGAGATGTAGATCGCCCCTATGTTGGGACGATTCATCAGACTTGATCGGGACAAAACCAGAGTTGATCATACAGACTCGAGAAAAGATAGCCTTGATTCGTGAAAGGCTGTTGACCGCCCAGAGTCACCAGAAATCTTACGCAGACGTACGTCGTCGCCCTTTGGAGTTCAGTACTGGAGACCATGTACTTTTAAAAGTTTCTCCTACTCGGGGAATCTTCCATTTTGGAAGAAGGGGAAAGCTGAGTCCGAGATATATCGGACCGTTCGAGATCCTTGAGAGAGTTGTAGAGTTGGCATATAGATTGGCATTGCCGCCGTCGTTGAGCCATGTTCATAACGTATTCCACGTATCCCAGTTACGGAGATATATACCGGACCCTAGTCATGTCATTGATTTCGGGGAGATCGAGGTCGCTCAGGATGGGACGTTTGAAGAAAGACCGGTCAAGATACTCGAGAGTCGAGTGAAACAGTTGAGGAACAAACCAATCGCTTTGGTCAAAGTTCAGTGGTCACGTCATGGAGTGAAAGAAGCCACATGGGAAATGGAAAATAGTATGAAATCCAGATATCCAGAGTTATTTTCGTCTTGAGTTTCGGGACGAAACTCCTTTTTAGTAGGAGAGTATGTAATATCCGGATTTATTATTATGTATCTCATCTGTATTCGAACCCTGTATTATTCGGATTTATGATCTCGATAATTAGAGTATGTTATTTCTCACATTGGTATCTTTGTACATAAGTATATCTTCATGTAAATTTTTTCATGCAAACTCGTGATAGCGTACGCTAAGAAGGTATCTTAACGCATGCTATCGGCTACTACTAGCGCATGCTATGAATGTAGGACTTGCGTGCGCTAGGTAATCAATTATTGAGCTAGGCGGCTAACACATGCGCCAGACGGACGTAGGACCGGATAAGATTCCCGCGGATGAACCTGGACAGTTTTGGAGTCAACTCTTATTAGCGCGCGCTAAGGATGTATAGGTAGCGTGCGCTAATCTGCTTTTGTACAGAAAGTTTATATATGGGCCAGCACTCCATTTTGTTCTCATTTCCTTCGTTCATCTTTCATTTTTGAGATACTAGAGGGCATATCATCTTCCTTAGACACACTTATAACACATCCACTTGATCATTGGACATTGGATACTTCTTGTTATTGATCATTGAAGAGAAATAGCACCTTGGAGTGACATATAACCAACCGGAGTCAGATTCTACCTTTGGAGTTCAGTGATTTCGTCATATTAAGGTATGTTGATTCTATCTCCAACTCTAGATTCGTGTTATGGAGAATAAGATGATCATGCTAGCAAAATAATGAGTTTCTTGGGTGAATTATCCAAACCACATCATGTTTGGAATCTTGAGATGATTATGCCTTAAGTACCTTGATTATGAACATCATGATTAGAATCTTATTACAATGAACAAGTAGAGAAAGCTTCTATCATTGGTAATCCGAATCTAGTAGGTGTTTTCATAGCAATCATGGACTTGACTTTAACATCATTATTGTTAGACGAATATAAAGGATTGATCATGGAAGGATTTATCTTGTAAAGATGGAATGTTAATCAAACTACAAAATGATAGTTTTTGATTGATATAAAGGTGTTGATATCGACCGTTAAGCCTTCCGAATTATCGCATGAAGAATTATAATCGAAATGGAATATGTAATACCCGGTTGTAATTCAGTCATTATCATTCAGTAATTTCATTCGGTGATTGTCACTCAGTGGATTTTCACTCAATTATAATCATTCATCAATCTTGTTCATTCACCGTGTTCACCGTTCGGAAAAACTTCGAGTGGTGTATCGTTATTGTTCATTGTTTCAACTTTCCTCATATGAGTTCGACTTTGTTAGATCACCATTAATTTTTGGTAACTCCAAAAATTCTAAATCTTTGCAATATTATAGAGCATCGAGTTAGCTTTCCAATGGTTCAAACGGTGAGTCAATCGGAGTCCGGACGAGAGAGTTATGGTCGTTTTATCTCAACCGCTCATTGGCCGATCACTGCCGAACGAACTCGGCCATGTCGTCCGACACGGCCCGTGCCGTACTCGTCCGGAAAGTGCCGAAGTGTCTGCCTCAGGACCCGACCGTGTCGTCTGGCACGGCCGAGTCGAACCCTTCCGGATAAGCCAGAACCGATCGCCAAAGACGCCCGACCGTGTCGCCGCACGGCCGAAGTCATGCCGAAGTCATTGTCGGACGGGTCATCGCCGGGAGGCCCTCGCGCCGCGACCGTGTCAAGCGGTGACACGGTCGAGTCATCGCTGCCAATCGCCGCCAGCCGGCACGACCGGCCGCGATCGGCACGGCCGTGTCCGCAGCACCAACTCCCTTAAATTCGTTTTTTCAAGATTTCTTCCATTTCTTTCCCATTTTTTTCACTTGCAACCGAGAGAGGAAGCTTGAGGGAGGGTTTTTCCTTCACAAATCATTTGGGTGTTTGATTTTCTTCATCTCCTTTCGATTGTGAAGCCCGGATAATCAATCTAACGCGTGTTCTTCGGATTAAAGCACTTGGATCATCAAGAGGTAATTCCTTCAACACTTTGGACTTCGATTTTGTGTTGAAATAGGATGTTTTGGACGTTATAATCATGATATATGAAGGGATATGTATATGATTATGAGTTTGTATAAGGATTCATTGGATTATTGAGGGATTATTCAAGAACACCTTGTAAATCGAGTTGGAATTGGGGATTTTCGACTAATTGTTGTTATAATCACATTTTTGGATATTCATAACGGATTATTGATCGTATTGGAGATGTTTTGTTGGTTTGAAACACTTCTTGGAGATTTTGATATTGGTATATTGAAGTTTGATTGTAAACAATCGGAGTTTGGACGCAACGTGTTTGTTTCAATACCTCAATGGACTTAGTTTTATCGTATCGACGTTTTGAGTTCGTTATATTCATGTTTGATTCGTATATTGATCGGATTGTCGGTAATTGTATTGAATTAAGGTTGTTCGTGCGACCGACACTTCATTTAGAACATTTGTTCGTGGAAGGACTTTCTTCATCGGTATTCTGTAAGTTAATTCTTACTCGGTTAAAAGGATATTCATACCTTTTGTTGTTGATCATTCATAATCATAACTCATTCATCATTGTATTAATCATATTGAGACTTGTAATTGTTGAACAATCACATCATTAACGGGAACGGCAGTTCCAACCATTCCATTAAAACTATCCATCACTTCATTATTACTCTCATCTCGGTGAGTCATTCTTAACTTTGTCAGATTATTATTTATTCTTTGATATTCATTACGGTCATTCTCGTTCATATGACCTTCCAGGTTCATATTGCGTGGCCGGGTGCGGATGTGTGGAATTTTTAGTCGGGCACGTTATGGCCATGTATTGGGAGTGATACATTGGGTATGCACACGGTAATGCATTACCTCCGTGAGACTAATTAGGTACAAGGACGGGTGTGTCCGGTCATTCGCCTTGTACACTTGCACGTAACACTACGGGCGTACTATGATACTCTTCTTCACGTAATTCATAACTAAGGATATTTCCTAACTTCGATTAAATCATGTTTGTGTATTTTCAACCCTTGAGGATTGTTGTTCTGTTTAATCGACTCCCGGGGATTTTGTTTTTCGTGTCATGGCAAGGCAAACGCACGGGAATAGCATGTTGATGTCGAGGAGTCCTAGTGATACTAGTAGGGGCCCCGATCTTTCAGATTATTCATGTTATTGTCCTTTATTTTCCGCCGCAAACTTTCATTTGAATACTCCGTTTCATTCGGTGTTGTGTATTTTATCTTCATATAAAATACACTAGTATTCGTATTATCCTGGTGTGTTGTAACTAAACTCCTCATCGGAGTAATTATTGTTGTAATGTAGTTCGGTACTACATTTATCTTGTGTAATTCATTCATTTTCATTTGCACAGTGGGTCCCAGTTGGGGATCTACGGCACTGTAATATCCGCCTAGTTTGGGGTGTTACAGAGTTGGTATCAGAGCGTGGTTTTGAATACTACCTTCCGAGTCATGTCTTATTTGAAATCATCGTCATCAGACTAGTATCATTGGACTTTCGCGTCACGTGTGACCTGTGCAAATGCCGAGCCAATCGGCCTAAGAACTGTAAGATTTCTAACGCCATGGTATAATTTCTGGCAATAGTCATTCATTCATCATTCATCAATTAACAATCCTCAAACATCATCATTCATTATGATCAGGACGATCATATTAACTCATTAATCACTTAATTCATTTCAATACTTAGTTTATGATCAGGACGATCATATTAACTCATTAATCACTTAATTCATTTCAATACTTAGTTTATGATCAGGACGATCATATTAACTCATTAATCACTTAATTCATTTCAATACTTAGTTAATGATCAGGACGATCATATTAACTCATTAATCACTTAATTCATTTCAATACTCAGTTAATGATCAGGACGATCATATTAACTCATTAATCACTTAATTCATTTCAATACTCAGTTAATGATCAGGACGATCATATTAACTCATTAATCACTTAATTCATTCCAATACTCAGTTAATGATCAGGACGATCATGTTAACTCATTAATTACTCAATTCATTTCATTACTAAGTTGTCAATCTGGATGATCATATTATCAATCTTGTTAAGTTATTCAAGATAATCATTTTAAGAATTTCATCAGATAATCATGTAACTTCAGTAAATCATACATATAATCACTAAGTTAGAGCATGTATACTCATTTTCATCATCTCATGACATAATCATAACGTGCTAATCATGCGGGAAATATAATCATTATGCGACCTTCCTACTTGAGATGGAGAGAACTGTCGAGGATGCACGGGTAGAGGCCGCGGTGCGAATCAAACCCGATAAATAATCACTGCCGGGAAATCGTGCCCAGACTCGCTCGATCGTAAGATGTTCGGGTTGATCCACTCACTTTTATGCAGGCCATGACGACCCATGTGCGCTTGCTCAATCATCATTGCGCCACTGACCGGATTAATCGAGAGAACTCTCCCGCATTTGAGCCACCGCTAAGGAAATTGCCGGCAGAACTCCGCATATGTCAACAGAAATCAACGGCGTAATCAACCCAAAGGCGGTCACCAACCTTCAAGAAGCCTCGTGTGAGCCCTATCGTTCGAGCGACCTTCTACGACGCATAATCGTGCGGATCTCATTCCCGAGCGGCTTCGGTCATCACTGTTTCAATTGTGGAACGCCGGGTCATTTCAGCACCGAGTGTCCAAACCGTCTATCATGTGCTATAATTGTGGGAATCTTGGGCATAAGGCCCGTTTTTGCCGAAAGGACTCCAAGTCGACTCCGGCATCTCAGCCCAAGCAACCAGCGTTTGATCGGGATCGCCTTGTCATCGTCGTTTAAGACAATGGAAGCAAATAGAGTTGGAGTCGTATTTATCGACGGAGCGTCGGTTCGGGACTAGCAAGTCCCGATTCATATGATGAGGAGGATCGACGATCCGGTGGTCCGAACGATTCCAAGTATACTCGTAATTTATTTCAACTTGTGTGTACCTTTTGATGCCGGTACACCGCATTCATTCATTTTCGAATCATACCTAAGTAAGCTTAGTAACCGCGATTGGTTGGTGGACCTAATCGTGGTGAATTTATCTTAGGACGATGTAGTTTTCGGTACTAGTTGGTCTAACCGTCTTGATACTATCCTCAGTGTTTGTTAGCGTTTGGTCGCTATCTTTCCGTCGTTGGTTGTCGAATGTGTGCTTCAGAAGTAATCCCGTTGTTCCAAAGAGAATTTCTATTATGGCGGAAGCGAAGAAATTCCACAATCGAGTTATTCAATCATTCATTGTATTATTTTTATCGATTGGCCTTTCAAAGGCAATCGAGTTATTCAAACATTCATTATATCATCTTCATCGTTTGACCTTTCTAAGGCAATCGAGTTGTTCAATCATTATTGGTATCTCTTTTATCGATTGACCATTCTAGGCAATCGAAATGTTCAATCATTCGTAGTATCATTGTCATCGGTTGACGATGTATTTCCGACGAGTTATCTGGTTGCCTTCACATAGAGTAAGGGAATTCGGGAGTGAGTTGGAGCCGGTACGTCCCCTTTATCGAAGGCACCGTATCGGATGGCCCCGACCAGAATGCAGGAGTTGAAGATTCAACTCGAGGAATAGTTCGAGAAAGGTCATCTTCGACCGATTGCGTCCCCGTGAGGAGCACCAGTGTGATCTGTGAAGGAGAAGGATGGCTCGTCTCGTGTGTGTATTAATTACCAGGAGTTGATCAGGGTGATGATCAAGAGTAGTATCCCTTACCCCGTATTGATGATCTTTTAGATCAACTTCAGGGAGCCTCAGTATTTTCCAGGATCGACTTAAGATCTGGATATCACCAGTTGCGGATTCGAGAGTCGGATATCGCAAGGACAGCGTTTCATATACGCTATGGTCATTATGAGTTCGTAGTTATGCCGTTTGGGCTAACTATTGCTCCTGCAGTAATCATGGAGTTAATGAATCGGGTTTTCATCGACTTTTTAGATCAGTTGTTGTTGTCTTCATCGACGACATTTTGATTTATTTTCTTAGCCGAGAGGAACACGAGGTTCATTTTCTTCAGGTTCTCGACGTGTTGAGACGCGAGCAATTTTATGGAAGTTTTCTTAATGTGAGTTCTGGATGTCCGAAGTGACTTTTCTCGGGCATGTAATTTCATCCGACAGAGTTCGTGTCACCCTCGAAGACGTAGACTATCCGAGATTAGCAACCTCCGAAAGATATTAATTAAATCCGATGTTTCCTCGGATTAGTGGTTAATTATCCAACCCACGACACGGAACTAGCAAAGTGGTGTTCGCTTTGAAAATTTGGCGTCGTTACCTTTATGGCGTCACCTTTCAGTTATTCACCAATCACAAGAGTTGAAGGATATATTTACTCACAAGGAGTTAAATATGCGACAGAGGCGGTGGTTGGAACTAATCAAAGATTTTGATATCGAGATCCTTTACCACCCGGGCAAGGCGAACGTTGTCGCCGACGCTTTGAGTCGTAAGTCCGTTCAAGAGCAAATGCTTGCTCGTTTAACAGTTCAGAAGGAGCTTCAGCAGGAATTCCTTAGACCCGAGATCGAGATCTGGCTTCAGCGAATTCAGGGACAGCTTTGTATGTTAGAGATTTCATCGTCACTTGAGGAGGTAATCAGAGAGAATCAGAGTTCAGACCCAGCATTGTTGCGCATTCGTGAAGATGTGGCTCAGGGGAAAGCCCCTGGATTCGTGGTCCACGAGGACGGACTTTTGAGGTTTAAGAACCGGTTCTGCGTACCGGTGAATGTCGAGTTGAAAAAAACTCTATTTTGAGAGGAGCTCATGCTATCCCTTATTCTGTTCATCCGGGGTCCAGCAAGATGTACAAGGACTTGAAACAAAATTACTGGTGGAGTAATATGAAGCGAGAAGTCGCAGAATTTGTTTCGAGATGCTTAACCTGTCAACAAGTCAAGATGGAACCTCAGCGACCGGAGAGTATGCTGATACCGCTCCCTATTCCAGAATGGAAGTGGGAAGACATTTCTATGGAATTCATCACGAATTGCCGACGAGTCATCGTGGCATAAATACGATCTGAGTGATCGCGGACCGCTTAACTAAATCAACTCATTTCCTTGAGATCAAGGATTTGTGGAGTCCCTAGAGACTGGCCCAGTTGTTCATCAAGGAGATAGTGAGACTGCACGGTACTCCTAAAAGTATTGTTTCCGATCGTGACGGTCGATTTGTGTCTCATTTTTGGAAATCAGTTCATCGTGCTATGGGAACTCAGCTTAATCTCAGTACTGCCTTTCATCCTCAGTCCGACGGACAATCAGAGAGGACTATTCAGACATTAGAAGACATGTTGAGAGCTTGCGTCCTCGATTGGAAGGACGATTGGGAAGCCCAACTACCGTTGATCGAGTTCACGTATAATAATAGTTGGCATGCTTCCATTAAGATGGCACCTTACGAGGCCTTGTACGGTCGTCTTTGTCGATCTCCTTTGTGTTAGGATGACTTGTCAGAATCAATCGGCACCGAGCCCGATATACTTATAGCCGTCCGGGAGAAGGTAGCTTTGATCAAGAGTCGTATGTTGACATTTCAGTCGACGAAATCGTATGCGGATAATCGTCGTCGACCACTAGAGTTCGAGACGGGTGACCATGTTTTGGTCAAGGTATCCCAGTCGAGGTATTTTCCATGTCGGAAAACGGGGAAGTTGAGCCCGAGATTCATTGGACCATTTGAAATTTTGGATCGAGTAGGCGAGTTAGCTTATCGATTGGCTTTACCTCCGGCTTTGAGCAGATTCATAATGTGTTTCACGTCTCTCAATAACGGAAGTATGTTGTCGGCCGAGTCACATACTTGATTCGACGAAATCGGGAGCGCATATGATCATTCGTACGAGGAGCGTCTGTGCGAGTGTTAGAACGGCGAATCAAACAGTTGAGGAACAAGACGATCCCTTTAGTCAAGATTCAGTGGTCTAGACACGGAGTCGAAGAGGCCACTGGGGAAACCGAGGAGAATATGCGGGAGAGTTATCCCGAGTTGTTTGACCCTTAGTTTCGGGGACGAAACTCTTTTTAAGGGGGGGAGTATGTAATACCCGGTTGTAATTCAGTCATTATCATTCAGTAATTTCATTCGGTGATTGTCACTCAGTGGATTTTCACTCAATTATAATCATTCATCAATCTTGTTCATTCACCGTGTTCACCGTTCGGAAAAACTTCGAGTGGTGTATCGTTATTGTTCATTGTTTCAACTTTCCTCATATGAGTTCGACTTTGTTAGATCACCATTAATTTTTGGTAACTCCAAAAATTCTAAATCTTTGCAATATTATAGAACATCGAGTTAGCTTTCCAATGGTTCAAACGGTGAGTCAATCGGAGTCCGGACGAGAGAGTTATGGTCGTTTTAGCTCAACCGCTCATTGGCCGATCACTGCCGAACGAACTCGGCCGTGTCGTCCGACACGGCCCGTGCCGTACTCGTCCGGAAAGTGCCGAAGTGTCTTCCTCAGGACCCGACCGTGTCGTCTGGCACGGCCGAGTCGAACCCTTCCGGATAAGCGAACCGATCGCCGAAGACGCCCGACCGTGTCGCCTGCACGGCCGAGTCATGCCGAGTCGCCGTCGGACGGGTCATCACGGGAGGCCCTCGCGCTGCGACCGTGTCAAGCGAGGACACGGCCGAGTCACCTGTCGCCAATCGCCGGCCACTGCGGCACGACCGCGTGCCGATCGGCACGGGCCGTGTCCGGCAGCATCAACTCCCTTAAATTCGTTTTTTCAGCATTTCTTCCATTTCTTTTACATTTTTTCACTTGCAACCGAGAGAGGAAGCTTGAGGGAGGGTTTTTCCTTCACAAATCATTTGGGTGTTTGATTTTCTTCATCTCCTTTCGATCGTGAAGCCCGGATAATCAATCTAACGCGTGTTCTTCGGATTAAAGCACTTGGATCATCAAGAGGTAATTCCTTCAACACTTTGGACTTCGATTTTGTGTTGAAATAGGATGTTTTGGACGTTATAATCATGATATATGAAGGGATATGTATATGATTATGAGTTTGTATAAGGATTCATTGGATTATTGAGGGATTATTCAAGAACACCTTGTAAATCGAGTTGGAATTGGGGATTTTCGACTAATTGTTGTTATAATCACATTTTTGGATATTCATAACGGATTATTGATCGTATTGGAGATGTTTTGTTGGTTTGAAACACTTCTTGGAGATTTTGATATTGGTATATTGAAGTTTGATTGTAAACAATCGGAGTTTGGACGCAACGTGTTTGTTTCAATACCTCAATGGACTTAGTTTTATCGTATCGACGTTTTGAGTTCGTTATATTCGTGTTTGATTCGTATATTGATCGGATTGTCGGTAATTGTATTGAATTAAGGTTGTTCGTGCGACCGACACTTCATTTAGAACATTTGTTCGTGGAAGGACTTTCTTCATCGGTATTCTGTAAGTTAATTCTTACTCGGTTAAAAGGATATTCATACCTTTTGTTGTTGATCATTCATAATCATAACTCATTCATCATTGTATTAATCATATTGAGACTTGTAATTGTTGAACAATCACATCATTAACGGGAACGGCAGTTCCAACCATTCCATTAAAACTATCCATCACTTCATATTACTCTCATCTCGGTGAGTCATTCTTAACTTTGTCAGATTATTATTTATTCTTTGATATTCATTACGGTCATTCTCGTTCATATGACCTTCTGGGTTCATATTGCGTGGCCGGGTGCGGATGTGTGGAATTTTTAGTCGGGCACGTTATGGCCATGTATTGGGAGTGATACATTGGACTGTGCACACGGTAACAGATTACCTCCGTGAGACTAATTAGGTACAAGGACGGGTGTGTCCGGTCATTCGTCTTGTACACTTGCACAGAACACTACGGGCGTACTATGATACTCTTCTTGGCGTAATTCATAACTAAGGATATTTCCTAACTTGATTAAATCATGTTTGTGTATTTTCAACCCTTGAGGATTGTTGTTCATTTAGCGGCCCATTTGGGATTTTGTTTTTAGTCATGGCAAGGCAACGCACGGAATAGCATGTTGATGTCGAGGAGTCCTAGTGATACTAGTAGGGGCCCCGATCTTTCGATTATTCATGTTATTGTCCTTTATTTTCATTGCAAACTTTCATTTGAATACTCCGTTTCATTCAGTGTTGTGTATTTTATCTTCATATAAAATACACTAGTATTCGGTATTATCCTGGTGTGTTGTAACTAAACTCCTCATCGGAGTAATTATTGTTGTAATGTAGTTCGGTACTACATTTATCTTGTGTAATTCATTCATTTTCATTTGCCTGGTGGGTCCCAGTTGGGGATCTACGGCACTGTAATATCCGCCTAGTTTGGGGTGTTACAGAATATGGTTTCATAATAGTATACATATTCTTGAATCCGAAGTTGTTGTTATCCGTAAGACCATTCATAACTGTATGAACATGATATTCATGGAGGTAACATGAATTAACACTAAAGATTTCATTTGGTTTGATCATGTTGAGATCAGTCTACTGCCCAGTAGTAAACTGCCATGCACAGTTAGCGCACGCTAAGCTATGTAGATTAACGTGCACTATCGAGCATGAGTTAATGTATGCTACGTTTGGTACGTAACGTACGTTAGGCCATCAGACGAGGCAGTCGGCTGATCAGTGAAGTACTGACCATGCATAGTTAGCGTACGCTAGGCTTTGTTGTTTGCGTGCACTATCGAGCAAACTTAACGCACGCTACACAGAGTACTTAGCGTGCGCTAAGAAGTTCAGGCAGATTACATTTTATGAGCTTTTGGCCATATATCGAATTGTTAGACATTCGTACGACATGAGATGAATTCTATATTATTTCTTTTGTTAAAGTTCGAGCTTGTTACGTGATTGATTGAGGGGGGCGACCTTCGAGTATTCGTTTTCATGGAAGTATTGTTCTTGCCTTCGAATCGAGGCAAGTACCTTATTTGTTTTATGTATTGATGTTATACATATTGTCGTGCATGTATGTTGTCGTTGTATGTCCACCTCGTGTTGGTCTGACGGGATCATCGGGGGATCTATGCTAGGGTGCGCTGGATCATCGGATGGGTTTTTCCACCCCGGGTTGGTCTGACGGGATCATCGTGGGTTCTAGGCAGTGAACACTGGATCGTCGGAATTACCATATGTATGTTATGATATCTTGTTGTGATTATCAGTTGTGTATGTCATTTATGAGTTTCTCATAGGAGAAGACTCGTTGGTATTTTGTCATTTATGTTATTATTCTTCGTGAGATATGAATAATATGTTGTGGTACTTGTACTATCATCGTTGTGCTAACCCCTTCGGGGGTGAACATTTGTTTATGTTCAGGATCCAGGAGAGCGGGGAAACAACCACTGGAGCTGCATGACGATGAGGGTGCAGACTGATGTTCCAGCCGAGTTTATTTGTCTGTTGTTTGTTGGTTATTTCAATAAGTACTCGAGTACGTAGTCGTTTATGATGAATTTGAACTTGGTGATGTATTAATAATTTTCTGTTGAACATTCGTATTTTCAGTATTTGGTCAGAACTGTTGTATCTTAATTCCGTTATTATCATTCGTTGGTACCTGTTAATATCTTTTCAATTCTTCAGCCGTGTAAATACTTATGTACAGGATTTACGGCGCTGTAATATTCCTGAATATATCGGGGGTGTTACAGCGCCGGCAACAGCCATGTGCTGCAATCGCGGCCACCGCCGAGGCCTCTGCCTTTTCCATTGAATTGGTGTGGTGTGTGTGAATTCGAGTGTCTCTCTGTGTGTGTGTATGCATTTGTGTGTGTGTTCGGTGTTTGTGTGGAATCGGTGTGCGTGTGTGTGCTTGTGTGTTAGAGAGAGAGTTTTAGAGAGAGGCTTGAGAACAGTAGAGAGAGAGAGTTGAGAATAGAAGAAGAACGTTGGTGCAATTGAGAGTGTCGGCCGATCGGTTGGGCAAAGGGTTCTTATACCCAGTTTCGTTTTAGGGTTTTTCAATTTAGTCCCCAAGTTCCAGACCTTCTCAAATTGACCCCAACTGAGTTTTCTGTGTATACAATTTTCAGCCTCTAATTTCCAGTTTCTTCATTCTTGCCCTAGTCTGGTTTATAATTATTTCAGTTAGCCCAATCAGAATTATAATTTCTTCAATTTCAGTCCCTTTCGGCCAAGCTTTTAATATGTTGACATTTTTAATTACTATTATTATTCACTTACAATTTATTGGCTCAGTCATATAATAATAATAACAATTTTTTTATTATTAATTGTAGATAATAACAAGAATTTACGGGCCTAGAATTGTCGAGTCAAGCATTTCATCACTTTCAAGTTCAGAACTGCAATTTTATCCAGTGTGGGGATTTATTACGGTTTTGTTTATTTTAATTGCTTTATATATTGTCTCGTATGTGCACGTGAAATCAGTCCGAAGCACTTAAATGTGCAACTAGTCAGAAGCATTTAAATGTGCAATCAGTCAGAAGCACTTAAATGTGCAAATCAGTCTGAAGCACTTAATTGTGCATAAAGCCTTCGGGCTTCAGAATTTATCAGTCATGTTGTTTATACTTGCTAATATATTTAGTAATTAACGTAGACATATTGCCTACTCTCCACACTGAGCGAGTTGGAAGCTCACCCCACTATTTACCCCCTTTCAGGTTGAGGAGCTCGATGTGGCATACGCTTGAGTTTGGGATGATCATGCTGATGATCAAATATTTATTTGTTAAATGTTATTTCTCTAAGATTATATTTTTTTTAATTTTACGTCGAAGTATGTTTTCATTTAATGGTGACTTGGGATTATTACCTGCGATTATTAAGTTCGTCTTTTTAAAATGCATTTCCGCTGCAAAATTTCTATTTACTCTTCTTAAAATTATTTTAGAAAAGTGGTCGCTACATAAGTGGTATCAGAGCGGGTCTACGGTTCTGTAGATTCGTTAAAAATAGTTTCTTTTCCTAAACTAATATTTCATTTTTCGCAAGTAGTCAAATATTTTTAGCAATTATGATCATCCATCTCTGCTGCTCCACGTCGACTCCAAGGTACATTAAGTTATTATTATTCATTATGTGATGAATGCAGTTTACCGGATCAACCATGATTCATGCATTAAAGATGCATCTTCATTATATTTTATACATAAGAATTTTATGATAAATTATTTGGGCATGAAATTATTTTCTTATAAATTCATAAGTATATATGTGACATGCGTAAATCATCATTGCAAGAGACGCAATATAACTCTCCATTTTATTTTCTCCCTGTCGTTGGGTAAGTACTGAAGGGTCGTTGCGTGTGGTATGCCTTAGGATAATGGCAACTCGTGGACGTGGACGCCTAGCTAACCGAGGTGCAGATAATCTCGGTGGTCAGAATGCCAATCTTGGTGCTGGTGGTGGTGGTGGTGGTGACGGAGGTCAGGATAACGGTCGGACCCGCCGGGTCGGCAGGACAGGACCCGGACCCCACCCGTACATATGAAATGTACGGGTTGGCGGGTCGACGGGTCGGCCACGGGTCCGGGCCCGGGTCCGTGTTCGACCCGCCGGGTCACGGGTCCGACCCGTCTCCAATTTTGTTTTTTTATGTATATAAAACTTTTATTTGTTATCATTTTATACACGAAAAATAACTATAAGTGAAAAAGGAAATCATTTGAAAAAATTAGCTTGTATTTAATTTTAAGTTTTTACTTAAAATTAAATTGCCTACGTATCCCCGTGAGGAATCAAAGCTCCACGTAGTTCTTTTACTTGAAAAGAGTTAAAAAAAATGGTCTTGTATTTAATTTTATGTTTTCACTTAAAATTAAATTGCCTACGTATCCTCGTGAGGAACCAAAGCCCTACGTAGTTCTTTACTTACCTGACTTACCTTACTTACCTTTAGTCGAAGTCGATGTCGTCGTCGTCTTGATCATCGGTTTGACTCATTTGACTAGACTCTCCTTCAGTAGTGCCTTCTTGATAGGCATCTTGGTCCGCTAATAGGTCATCCCATTTATTTTCTTGATCTCGTAACTCGGCTTTTGTTGCGTCTTTAAGTATCATTTGAGCCTCGAGATTTTTTGGCGTCATTCGGGATCTCCGCTCGTCCACTAAAAGCACTCTCAACGGGGACTGTGGATGCGGGCACTGCAAGAATTTCTTGTGCCATAATGGAAAGTATGGGAAATTCGGTTCCCCTTCTCTTCCACCAAGATCAAAGGTACCTGCATTGTCATCCTCCGGCACAAAACTAGTTGCATAATATCTACTAAGGTCATTTCTTTGACCGACGTTACTACCACCCCTATTTCTTGCTATATTATAGAGTTATTGTTGAAATGGGTTAGTGGGAGTTCCGTCGAATTCCATGTTAAATGTATTTGTAGTCTTAGTTCTTGTTTTTTGAGTTTGAATCTTATCACCATATTTAGAAGAATATTCAGAAAAAACAGTTTCTAAACTATTTTTCAAATCAATTTTTACTTGTTCAACGTCAGGAATATTTTCAAATAAAGTTTGACTTTCAACACTATCCACAATATTAGGAAAACCCAAATTTTTAAGAATATTATAATATATTTCAAGTAATTGTTCTACTTGAGCTAAATTCAAATCGGGAGATAAAACAGCACTAATCAAGAAAGCATCATGAATACGATTAAAGTATTTTAGCCATTTTAAACACATATTGTAAATAGCATTCGATAATCTTTCGGATTTACTACAAGCATCCATTTCAGATACAATAAAACAACAATGAAATAAAACTTTAGGAGACGTGGGATAATAACAACCACTTAAATCTTTAGTTGCATTTTCAAAAACCCTTGATAGTTTTATTAAATCTTTAGTTTCATCCCAATACGTCCGGGTCCGACCTGCCGGGTCCAACGGCCATTTTTCGAATTTTTTTTTTTTATATATTTCCGCCGGGTCGACGGGTCGGACCCGGTGGGTCGCCGGGTAGGGAGAAGCTCGACCCGGACCCCACCCGTGTATACCACGGGTTCGGGTCGACGGGTCACACGGGTCAGCCGGGTCCGGGTCCTACACGGGTCAGCCGGGTCCGGGTCGGCGGGTCGACCCGGCGGGTTGGGTCGTTTTGGGCACCTCTAGGATAACCACAACAATAACATGCCAGCTCCTACTCAGGCACAAGTTGTGCAACAGTTCCGGCGTTTTACCCCACCAACATTCAACGGTCGAGAAGGACCAGCTTTTGTTGATGAATGGTTCATGTCGCTCGAGCGCACCTTTGAGCTAATTGGGTGCACTGATGCGCAAAGAATTCTTTGTGGCCAATATCAAATGGTAGATGAAGCTGTACGCTGGTGGATAAGTTATTGGCGTTTTAGGCCGGCGGCCGAGCGTGCTGCATTGACTTGGGATCGATTCAAGGAAATAGTGATGGAACAGTACTACCCACATAATTACCGGAAGAAGATGGAGAGAGAGTTTTGGAATCTCAAACAAGGAGGGATGACGGTTGAAGAATATGAGAGGAAATTCAACCAAACCAGCTTCTTTATGGAGCACATGATGGATACAGACCGCAAGAGGGCCCTTAAGTTCTGGAGTGGTTTACGCCTGAGTATTCGTCACATCGTGGCTGGTCATGAGGTGCTACCATATACCGAGACAGTGTTTCGAGCTCAAGAGGTTGAGGCTAGCCATAATCTGGATCAACCACAGTCAACTAAGCCTAATACTGGTAAGAGGCATTGGAATGGGAACCAAAATAAGGTTGTGGCTTCTAATAAACAGAAGAAGGTAGATGATAAATCTGGACCGGGTGCGCCAATCACTAGGCCTCCATGCCCAAAGTGTGGTAAAAATCATGGCGGAGAGTGTTTGTATGGAAAAGGTGTCTGCTATAGATGCAAGGAGACAGGACATTCATCTTCGAACTGTCATCTCCAAAGGGCCAAAGGTCAAGGTTCTGGAGGAAAAGCTCGCATTTATACTTTGACCCAAAGGGATGCAGATGAGAATCCCGGCATGGTGTCAGGTATGCTTATGATCTCTACTGTGCCTGATTTCGCTTTATTTGACACTGGTGCCACACATACTTTTATGTCTGCAAAGTTTTATCATTCCATTGGTCATAAAAGCGTTAGAACTGTTGAGTCTCTCGAGGTTAGATTACCGCCAGGAAATACGATTCTCACTAATACAATGATTGACGAGAATATTGAGATAGGAGGTAGAGAATTTCATGATAGCCTGTATTTGATTAGCTCAATGGATTTTGACGTGATCCTTGGTATGGACTGGCTCGATAGGCATGATGCCGATATAAGGTGCCGTGAGAAGAAGGTGACATTGAGGTATTCTGAAGGCGAGTCGATCACTTTTTATGGTACTAAGAGTAGGACAGTACCCAGAGTAATCAGTGCTATGAAAGCACTAAGAAGTCTAAGGAAGGAGCAATGTTAGGGTTACTTGGTGAGTTTGGTCTACACTCGTACTAATGACGTGTCCCCTATAGACGTACCTATAGTACGGGAGTTTTTGGATGTGTTTCCAGAAGATTTGCTGGGAGTCCCACCCGACCGGCAAGTGGAGTTTAGTATTGATTTGGTTCCTGGGGCGGCCCCAACATCCAAAGCGCCATATAGAATGGCTCTGAGGGAACTTCAAGAATTGAAGGTCTAAATTCAAGAGCTGCTAGAGCTCGGATTTGTTCGTCCTAGTGTGTCATTATGGGGTGGACCAGTAATGTTTGTAAGAAAGAAGGATGGGTCACTTCGGATGAGTATAGATTACAGAGAGTTGAATCGACTCACGGTGAAGAACAAGTACCCACTATCGAGAATCGAGGATCTATTCGATCAGTTGAGAGGATTCGGAACCTTTTCGAAGATCGATTTGCGGTCAAGATACCACCAACTAAAGATTAGGGAGAGTGACATTCCCAAGACGTCCTTCAGGACCCGTTATGGACAATTTGAATTTGTAATCCTTTCTGCCTACTAGTTTCTGTCTTTTTTGAGTTAGCATTAGAGTGCCAAAGCAGGCATAACATTACCTATTGCGACATCAATAATTTGGGAGGGCTAAACCTTGCTCAATCACTAGGACTTCCAACCTTACAGAAATATTTTCCGCAGGAATGATATATCTTGTCACTTCCACAATATTGGTAAAATTGTCGGGCATCAACTCCACAACTTTTTCAAGACTAGTAATGCATTACACTGTGATATCAGATTGAGCAGTTTGAAAATCATGATGAGACATAGTAAGAGTGCATCAGAAAATCTCCTGGCATTCTACGAAATTATATCATTCATATCTCCCCTTAACAAAGGGAAGTTCTGCAAAAAGGGAGTAATTTAATATCTTATAAAGGTTCTAAATAGCTATTTTCGATGAATCATAGCTAGTGTAAACACCTAATCGTCTTTGAGGACCCATTTAGTATGCTATGTAGGCGTAATTGGTGCAACCAAAGATGTGCAAGTTTGAAATATCCGGCTCATATTTAGTTACCAACTGGTACATACTCAATAATCACTACTACAAATTATGCTTTTTACGACGCTCAATTTATATCGGTTTAACAAAAACCGATGTAAAAAGTAAAAACGCGGTCCATTTAAATAGATTGTCTAATAAAATAGATGTAAAAAATAAAATTTCTGCATTTTTACATGGGTTGTAAAGATAACCGATGTAAAAATTAAAGATGCGGTGATTTTACGTCGGTTATTCTTGAAAACCAAAGTTAAGTTACTGCGTTGTTTACATTGGTTATTTACAACCGATATAAAAGTTGAAATTGTGTTAATGATACATCAGTTAGTTGGGAAACCGATGTACAGTTACTTCCTTTTTACATCGGTTGAAAATACCCGATGTAAACAAGGTCGTAATTTAACATTGGTTAATCGCAACTGATTTAAAATTAATAACTTTTTACAATGGTTGTAAATAACTAATGTAAAAGTTGAAACTCCTTACATTTCTGTGTAAATTTACGATGGTTTTTGTTTAACCGTCGTAAATATCTTTTTATCTCAGTTTTACGACTGTTTCTTTCGAGCCGTCATAAATTTCCAATTTTATCCCTAAATTATACTTGGCTAATTTATCCCTTATTTTCCCTTGCATTGAAAAAGTTAGGATTTCTATCTCAACCTCCATCGTATTTGTTTCCGTAGCCAAACTATGACCTCCAAGATTAAGTATCGCGTCTCTGCATTCTCACCGTCGCGCCGTCGAACCTCCACAATGCGTCGTTATTTTTTCTAGTTCAGCCCATCGCGCCATCGAACCTCAGCCCATTGCACTCTCGAACCTCAGCCGTCGCGCCGTCGAACCTCAGCCCGTCGCGCCATCTCTGTATTTTTTGGTATGTTTTCAGCCGAACTGCACACCGACAAACGTTGAACCCTCTTATGTTCTAATTATTTTTTGGTACATTTTCTCTGCCAGTATTCGAAGTTGAACCGTCCTTTGTTCTCATTATTTTTCGGTACGTTTCTTCGACGGCCCTCGAACGTCCGAACCCTCTGCCGTTCTCATTGTTTTTGGTATGTATCGTGTTTCTCAGGCTTATGCTTTTTACGTGAGTGTATTGTTTTTTGTTTGTCCGTATTAAGAGATGAATCGTATTGCAAGATTGAACTTGAAATCGTATACATAAAGCTTATGTTCAGAGTAGTGACATGTAATTGAGTTTAGACAAATATTCTGTACTAGGTTTCACTATGTGTTTTCTACTTGATTCACAGTAATGACTAAGATGTCGTCCAGAGGTATAATTTCATAGTACAAACACATTAATATGCAAACCTTCTAACTCTGAGCATTGTTCAAAGGACTCGTTTTAGTTCAAATTTTGTTTATTTCTTTCTTCCACTGTATTATTATATCACAAATTGTTATATGGTATTAATTTGTGCTTACGTGCACCGTAAATGTAATTTCCTAATAATTCAGGTCTTTTATTTTTTCTTATGTTTTAGCAACTCATATGTAGTTTTATCGATACAAATTTTTTAATATTATCTCTTGAAAATGGTGTTCCACATAAAAGGAAAAATGAATCATAGTTGGATGAAAGCAAGTCGCATAAGCGATGAGTACGAGAACGGATTTGAAAAATTTCTAGAATTTGCTCATTACAATCGATCAGAACCCAAGGATGGAAACTATTTTTGTCCTTGTATCAATTGTTTGAATGGGAGGCGACATGAAGTTGACCTTATTCGGAAACATCTTCTTTGTGATGGAATTAATAAAAATTATACAACATGGACATGTCATGGTGAAGTGGTAGATATTCCAACTAATCACGATGATGGATATTGAAGATCGATTTGAAGACATGATTAGAGACGTCGGACATGAATATTTTGAACAGGCACATATGTACGAAACTTTACAAAGTGATTCAGAGACTCATTATATCCAGGATGTCAAAATTTCACTTGTCCATCATCAGTTTTAAAATTGGTTAATGTGAAGGCAAGAAATGGCTGGAGTGATAAGAGTTTCACTGAATTGCTTGAGTTGAATGAGATGCTTCCAGAAAACAACACCTTGCCAAATCATAACTATGAAGCGAAAAAGATATTATGTCCGAGAGGTAGGGAGTATAAGAAAACACACGCATGCCCCAATGATTATATATTATATAGAAAAGAGTTTGAACCACTGCACAAGTGCCCGAGGTGTGGAGTCTCACGATATTAATCGAAGTCCACTGATTGTGATAGTGATGAAGAAATGAAACGGGGTCCTCCAGCGAAGGTGTTATGATATCTTCCAATAATTCCAAGGTTAAAGGATTTGCCAATGCAAATGATGCACTGAACCTTTCATGGCATGTAGATAAAAGGAGATCTGATGGAAAGCTTCGCCATCCAGCTAATTCTCCATAGTGGAAAAAGATTGATCAGCTCTTTTCTAATTCGGGAGTGAGACGAGAAATCGTAGGCTTGGACCCACTATAGATGGAATGAATCCCTTTTCTAATTTAAGCACTAAACACTGTTCATGACCCGTTATGGTCATAATTTACGATCTCCCCCAGTGGTTGTGTATGAAACGAAGATATATCATGTTATCTATGATAATTTCAGGCCTGCGACAATCGGGAAATGATATTGATATTTATCTAAGCCCCTTGATTGAAGACTTACGAATGTTGTGGGAGAATGGGATTGATGTGTTTGATGGATACCGCCAGCACAGTTTTAGATTACGTGCAATGTTATTCTGTACCATTAATGACTTTCCAGCATATATGGAAACTTGAGTGGTTATAGTGTTAAAGGGCACTAGCATATCCTATATGTGAGGAAGAAAAAAGATACATATAGCTTAAACATGGAGAAAAGACTGTCTACACTCGATATCGGAAGTTTCTCACACGTAATCACCCATACTGTCGATTGAAAAAAAGCTTTTGATGGATGTCAGGAGCACGGATGGCGTAGACACCCTTAACTGGTGCTCAAGTTTATGAGCGAGTCAAGAACATGAATACAATCTTCGGAAAGATCTAAAAAAGGATACTGAGAAAAATATATGAAAAAAGTCGATATTCTTTTATCTTCCATACTGACGCAATCTAGATGTCCGACACTGTATCGATATTATACACGTGGAAAAAAATGTGTGTGATAGTTTACTCGGCACACTTCTCAACATTAAAGGTAAGACTAAGGATGGTGTGAACGCTCATTAAGATCTAGTTGATATAGGAATATGGCTGAAGTTGAATCCAGAATCAATAGATAAGCGGACATATCTGCCCCCATCATGTCATACTTTATCAAGGAAAGAGAGGACAAGTTTTTGCCAGTGTCTTCGACGCGTGAAAGTGCCGCAGGGCTACCCTTCAAATAATAAGAGTCTTGTGTCATTGCAAAACCTTAAATTAGTTGCCTTAAAGTCTCATGATTGCCACGTGTTGATGCAATAACACCTACCAGTGGTAATACGTGACATTTTGCCTAAAAAGTTTAGGCATGTTGTAACTCATATGTGCTATTTCTTTAATGCTTTATGTAGCAAAATATTTGACCCTTTAGTGTTGGATGATTGGGAAAAGGAGGCTGCTAATGTCTTGTGTCAACTAGAGATGTACTTTTATCCCTCATTTTTTGGCATCATGGTTCACGTAATTATTCATTTAGTAAGAGAGATAAGAGAGTGTGGCCTTGTTTATTGTCGATAGATGTACCCAATTGAACGATACATGAAAATCCTAAAAGGGTATACAAGAAATCAAAATCATCCTGAAGCATCCATTGTTGAAAGGAACATTGCCGAATAAGCCATCGAGTTTTGTACAGACGGCATGTCACAAGCAGAAGGTGTAGGATGCCAAAGTCTCGTTATGATGGAAGATATGGGGTAAGGGTACACAGGGTGTGAAAATTAAAACAAATGGTCGCGAGGAAGTGCATCAAGCTCATTTGTATATATTGAATAATACTGATGAGGTTCTTCCTTACATGTCCACTGATAAGACTCTTGTGAAGTCCAAAAATTCTCAGATGAGTGAAAAATGGGTGTTGACCGAGCATAACAAGACTTCCTTAAAGTGGTTTAAAGAAAAAGTTAGTCTTGATGATAGTGCTTCTGAGATATTGAAATGGCTGGCACATGGGCCTAAGTTTAATGTCATAAGTAGGAGTGGGTACAATATTAATAATTTGTCATTCTACACTAAGTCACAGGATGGCAAGAGTACTATGCAGAACAATGGAGTTACTCTTGAAGCTGAGTCCACGCACTTTTCTAGTTCAAAAGATAAAAATCCTATTATGGTTTGCACAAGTTACTTTGAAGTTATTGAAGAGATTTGGGAGGTTGACTATTTTAAATTTAGAATCCTTGTTTTTAAGTGTAAGTGGGCTGATAATAATATTGGGATGTAAGTTGATGAACTGGGATTTATATTGGGAGACCTTCACAAGGTTGCTTATAAAGACAAGTCTTTCATCACGGTATACTAAGCAAGACAAGTGTTATACATAAATGACCTATGTAATGAAATATGGTCTGGTTCTTCAGGGCAGAAGCATAGACGTGACTCATGATAATGAAGATTCGATGCTTGATAATTATGAGACCTTTTCTTTATCGACACGCGAACCTCCCATTTATGAAAATGAAACGGATGGTATGCATGCCACTCGTACTGATCATGACGTAGGCATATGGGAGAACATAAATATGCAATTATAAGTAAGTTTAATTTTGTATGCATGCCACTCGTAATGATCTTGTTGTTTGTGTTAAAATAATAATAATATTAATAATAACGATAATTAATAACCATATTAATAACAACAATGAATAACACTTAATTTAATGAGTGAGATATCTAAATTTTTTTATACTTTCGACATGTTTATCGTGTTTATTCTCTTGATGTGATTGACATATTTTATTTTTGTCTGATCAGGCACCAGATGGCTACCCCACCGAAGCCTGATTCTTCCACTAGGTCTTGTTCCACTTCACCTCCACAGACCTCATCAAAAATTATTAGGAAGCCCACACGATGTGGAGATGTACCCAAAACACGTTTGGATGGGAGTAAGTTACCGCTCGACATCGATACTCTCACAGGAAAAACAAAAAGGACACATAATGTGAAGTTGTCAAGTTATTTTGGGAAACTTGCTCGAGAACATATTTTCATTTAACATCCTACATGGGGATTTTTACCAGATAATGATAAAGAGATTAATTAGCTTGATGTTTTGGTAATTTTCTTTTTCTGGAATATTTAAGTTACAATTGAAAATATTTTGTTTCGTCTCCAATCATTCTCTGTTTTTTATTTTTAATTTAAATGTAGAACAACTTCGAGATGACGAATGAAAAACAAAGGAAGGATAAGATTTTACAGTGTTAGGAATATTATTTTAGATTTTGATGATGTCATCCTTGTATTCATAATTAATTCAAATGTATGTACTTGGAATTGTAAAGAAGAACCTAATGAGTATCTTCCATAAGCCTTAAAAAGTTTAAGCTTAGTGTTGATCCTATTGATCATATAGAAATTTGGCTAAGTATAGAACTGACAAGATATCAGGCGAGATACTATCAGGCAAGTTTTGGTCAACCCAAAATATCAGAGAGGTTTGACCAAAGTATTAGGCGAGATACTATCAGGCGAGTTTTGGTCAAGTCAAAATATCAGAGAGGTTTGACCAGAGATATTTTCAGACGAGTTCTGGTCGACACAACATATCAGAGAAGTTTGACCACAGGCGAGTTTACTATCAGTCACACTTTCAGACATAGAAAATATCAGGCGAGTTCTTACTCCAACTGGCAGTAGACAAGGTTTCGATCAAACAGTTATATTAGCTGAAGGTTGACCACAGGCGAGTTTTTATCACTCGAGGTTTTCGATCAAACTAAATATCAGAGGAGGTTGACCAAACCAGTACCGCAGCTAAGTATGTGTATCTGAATAGCAGCTCAGTCCACGTCAGCATACGTTGAAAATTCAACAATAACGGCAAGACACATGCGGACGTAAAAGCAAGGGACAAAGTGATCAATTCCTAGAAGAGGTGATAGGCAGCCAAAAGGAGTTGCAACGGCCACGGGTTTCCACTGGTCGGAAGCTGTTGTAATTGAGAGTTCATTGTGACATAATTTCATTAGTTGTAAGTTATAGTGAATTTATCTCCAATTGGTTTGGAGAGAAGTGGACTAGTAGATGATTACCCCACCTCTGAAACCACTATAAGTGATTGTGTGATTTACTGCTTTATCATCATACTTAACTGTTGCATACATATTTACTGTTTCATTTTATAGTTAGCTGTTCTTTTGCAATATTTTACAGTTGAAATAAGTTACATGATCATACGAGTATCCTTATCTGATCTGACTACATATTTGTTTTCTAAACAATTGAATTCAGTAAAAGTTTTAATAAGTTTATTCACCCCCTAGACTTATTCCTTAGGACTTGTGACCTACAAGTGGTATTGTAGAGGTTGGTTCAATTTTACCGAACCAGATCCATATATATTTGAGTATATATATATTTTAATCTCTCATAAATAGAACATATGCAACATATGCATTCTAGATTACCTATATTCTCTATGGATGAATATAACTTATGGAAGATAAGAATGTAGGCACATCTATCATCCATGATGACATATGGTGTATCATAGAGGATGGACCCTTCATCTTTCTGAAGGACAACACAGATGAAGAAGTAGTATCTAGGAAACCAAAGCAGATTCCCAATAAGAGAACAGAGTTGTCCCCTGAAGAAAGAAAGCTGACCAAACTTGAAAATCGGGCCAGAGATGTATTGTACCAGACTCTTGATAAAGCCACAATGGTGAAAATCAAGAAGTGGAAAAATGCAAAAGAAATATGGGACACATTAGCTGTAATGTGTGAAGGCACAGAGCTTATCAAGGAGAATAAATTGTCAATAGATACTCAAAAATTTGACAATTTCAAAATGAAGACTGGTGAAACCATTGACCATGTGGATACAAGATTCACAGAAATCATCAATGAGATAAACTCCTTGGGAAAGACATATGACAATAGGGAGATGGACCTAAAAGTTCTAAGATCTCTCAATCCAGAATGGAGTATGAAGGTTGTGGCCATGAAAGAATCAAAGGATCTAAACAAAATAAAGAATCCAGGAGCTGTTATCTTATCTGAAGGCCTATGAGTTCGAGATACCCTGCTCATTATATAATGAGGCAATTGAGAATGACATTACATTTGCAGCTAAATCCCTGCAAAGAATCTAACTGAAGCAAATCCTCCAAGTCCTCTAAACTTTGAAGAAGAAATGGCGTTCATCATGCATAAATTCAGCAATTTTAGGAAGAACTACTCCAAATACAAGAAGAACTATAAGGAGAACCCAAGGAGGAACCAGAAAGCTGGCAACTGGAAAGTTGAATGCTACAACTGCCACAAAATAGGGCACATCCAATTTGACTGTCCTGATCTCAATAAAGATAAAGACAAGAAGGAAGTAGGCAAGAGGGATGACAAAAGAAAAACACTCATTGGTGAAGATCAAATCCAAGAGAGAGTATAATCAAGTGGTGGATTCTTCTCTGATGATGATGATGACTACACTGCTTGATGGAAAACCCAGCGGATGAAGAAGTAACATCTAAACCTCCAACTTTAGACGATATCAGCTCAGATATGTCTGAAGAGATTGATCTGTATAAATCTATAAATCAGCTCTTTAAAGATTTTGAAACATTAAAAACTGCACACTTGACTGTGACAGAACAAAATATACAGCTGAAGGATGAGAATAGGCAGCTGAAAAATGATTTTGACAAACTCAGCCTAGAATCAGAAAACATCAGATCTGAACTTGAAAAACAACTGATAAAAACTTGAAAAACTCAGCTGAAATTACCACAGCTGAGATCAAAAGGCCGAATGCTTTAAACAATGAAAAATTAGCTACACTTGCTCATATCAAATCTGAGTTTTCTAAACTGACACATCTGAGTAATACACAGGCTAAATAAATAACATCCTTAAGAGCATCTATAACCTTAGATGGCTTGTGTGTAAACCAGAGGCCACTCTATTTAAAATCAGGCCTCGGATATGACCCAAACACTCCCTCTAGTTCAAAAACCACTTTCATCAAGGGAGAAGCAATTGTTCAGATTGCTGAGCTTACAAATAAATCTATATTTAAAAAGAGGCAGCAGCCCAGTCAACCGTATAGGTAGCAGTCAAGATTCACAAGACAGCCACCTAGACAAAGACTAGGCAATAGCCAAAACAACATCAGCAGTCAAAACATTACTCTGCTTATTACCAAACACTCCCACAAAATAGTTTTCATAATGGGAGTGGTAAATGGAAACCACAAGGTAATCCAAGCTTTCAAAATTACCAGGTGTGGAGACCCTAAAATTTTAATAACTGGTCTCAGCCAAGATTTAGAAATGGCCCCCACCGAAACCATGATCAGTGATATCCTATATACAAACCAAATCAAGGGTATAGACACTATGCACCCCATAGGAATAGCCAACATCATTTTCAAAACCCCAAGAGAAATCAATTCTCCAGGAAATCCACTAACCCTAAAGGACCCACTCAAATTTGGGTACCTAAATCTCTGCTTGTCTAATTGCAGAAAAGCTGAAAGGACTACCATCATGTCACCTCAAATTCAATAGTAGGAGGTGAAGAATGGTTTATGGACTCAGGATGCTCAAGGAACATGACAGGAAATAAGAAGGTTCAGTCAAATTACATCAAAGAAATAGGTCCAGATGTAACCTTTGGAGATAGCTCTCGAGGTCAAACAAAAGGTTATGGGAAGCTGCACATAGGAAACATAACCATTTGAAAAGTGCAGTATGTCAAAGGGCTCAAATACAACATGTTGAGCATAATCCAGTTCTATGATTAAAAGAACCTAGTAGTCTTCACTATTTGGAAATGCATGGTAATTGATATCCTATATGTAGAAGTGAAACTACAAGGATATAGAAGAAGGGATGTCTACATGATAGATTGGAATACAGGCACTCTGAATACCTGTTTTATATCCAGAACAATAGCTGAAAATGGATGGCTCTGGCACAATGCCTGAACTTAAAAGCTAACAACAAGATAAGTTCTCCAAAGTTGGTCAGAGGACTTCCAACTAAAGTATTCAAGAAAGAGACTCTCTGTGATGCATGCCAGAAGCGAAAGTAAACCAACGCATCTTTCAAACCAGTTCAGTCTACCGCTCTCACCAGCAGGATTTTGGACCTTCTTCACATGGATTTATATGGTCCCATCCAGCCAATAACTCTGAGTGGAAGAAATCATGCCTTAGTTGTGGATGACTACTCAAGGAACACTACATTAAAATGGTGTAGCTGAAAGAAGGAACAAAACCCTGAAGGAAACAGCCTGGTCAGTGATTGCTGAAACTGACATGCCAAAGAGGTTCTGGGCTGAAGTTGTCAACAGAGCATGCCATACTCAGAATATGAGTATGATAGTAGGGAGACACGGCAAAACTCCCTATGAGGTTTGGAATGGCAGAATACCAACTATTGCATTTTTTCATGTTTTTGGTTGTAAGTGTTACATCCACAACAATGGTAAAACCCAACTGAATGCCTTTGATGCTAAAACTGATGATGGTCTCTTTATGGTATACTCACAAATAAGCAAGGCATACAGAATAAGAATATTAATTATGGAAGAAACACCTCATGTTGTATTTGATGAATCTACTGTTGAGTACAGAAAATAGGTGGAATTAATTGAGAAAAAGCTCGAAACCACCTCCCTGGAAGAATTCATCATCAATGACACAGGAATGATGGACACAGCTGATGAAGATCCAACTGCAGATCAGACATGATCTCTAACCATAGCTGATCCAACCAGAGCTGATCAAACCATAGTTGATCCAAATAGAACTGATCCAACTGCAGTTTATAAAACCATAGTTGAACCTAATACAACTGTATATCACCAAATCCAAGCTGATGCAGAGTCTAATGTAGTTCCTCAAAGCAACTCATCAGGGGGAACAAACCCTGAAGATCAACTTCCAAAGGCTGAAGATGAAGATGAAACTCCCAAATGGCTAAAGCACCACTTCATTAAACAAATTATTGGGAACCTAACCGATCGATCCAAAACTAGAAAATCCAAAAAAACCAGCAGGAATGGCAATGTTTTCTTGCTTTATTTCTCAAATGGAGCCCAAAACAAAAGACCAAGCCCTATATGACTACACATGGGTGATTGCAATGCAAGAAGAACTAAACCAAATGGAGAGGAACAAGGTCTGGGAACTAATAGACAGACCAGATCACAAGAAAGTCATGGCCACCAAATGGGTGTACAAAAATAAGTGTGATGAAGATGGAGTTATTGTTAGGAATAAAGCAAGATTGGTTGAAAAAGGATATGCTCAATGTGAAGGAATAGATTTTGATGAAATAGCACCAGTAGCAAGACTAGAAGCAATCAGACAATTCCTTGCATATGCAGCATTCCAAGATTTTGAAGTCTACCAAATGGACGTGAAAAGTGCATTTCTCAATGGAGTGCTAGAAGAAGAAGTCTATGTTGAGCAACCCCCTGGATTTGTCAAATGAGACAAGGTATACAAGCTTCTAAAAGCTCTATATGGACTCAAGCAGGCACCAAGAGCTTGGTATGAAACCCTATCCGAATTTCTTGAGAAAAATGGATTTTGCAAAGGAAGGTGGACAAAACTCTCTGCAGAATTGAACATGAAGACCACATACTAGTTCAAGTATATGTGGATGACATTATATTTAGCTCAACCAACCCTGATCTATGTGAAAAGTTCTCAAATATCATGCAAGGAGAATTTGAGATGAGTATGATGGGCAAACTAAATGTCTTCTTGGTTTGCAAGTCAAACAAGTTGACTCTGGAATATTCATCAACCAAGCAAAGTACACAATGGAGCTAATCAAAAGATTTGGCATTGACTCAGCCAAAGCCCTACGAGTACCAATGAGCACATCCCTACACATTGATGCAGATGAAGGAGGTATTCCAGTAGATCCAACCCACTAAAGAGGACTAATTAGATCACTACTATACCTTACTGCAAGCAGACCAGACATTTCATATGGAGTAGGAGTGTGTGCAAGATTTCAGTCCAAGCCAAAGCAGTCTCACCAGGAAGCAGCAAAAAGGATAATCAGATACCTTAAGTCTACAATCAATGTTGGATTATGATATCCAAAAGATGACAACTTTGAACTATCAGGATATTCAGATTTGAAGAAAGAGACAACCCATGCAAAATAATGAACAAGATAAATAATGAAGTCCACTCTCTGTAACACCCCCAGATCCGACTGGGAATATTACAGCGCCGTGGGCCCCGAGATGGAACCCACAAGGCTGAAGGAAATTTTCGCAAACATTTACAAATGCCCAAGAGGCTAACGACGGTATTATCTATTAAAAACATTCGAAGATTTATAAAACTCGTTTATCAAACCGTCGTAAAAACTCATTTGAAACCACAAGGCCCAAAAGGCCAAACCTCAACAGTTTAAAAACACATACGTTAAGCTATAAACACACGTGCAAGCGAGAATAGATTTAGAAAATGATTGCCAAAGTAACCTAAGTTACGATACCAAAAGGTCATTTAAAAATACTCACGCAGCGGATAAAGACAAACAATTAAAATACTCTAGCAGCGGAATACAACAACTGATCAGAAACTCAAAACACAAATACATGCCCTTGCCAGTATCCTCCGGGAAGTTCATCTCTCCACGTCCGCTACAAGCTTGATAATCCAAGAACCTAAAAAGAAAGCCCACGACGGGGTCAGCCATAATATCCAATAATGATAACGGTCACATCACATTAATAATTACATACCAATGAAATTACTAAGTCAGAATACGACCAATGTAATCTTACCGTCATAACTTTACCAAAGTTCACATTTCGTACTGTATCTCACCAGTACCCAAGGTTCTCAAAACATCATCATAACTCACTGTTACGAAATCTACTAACTCTGTCCAACCCAAATCCGTCAGATAACATCATCACATCTCAACACGATAATCGATTGTCCATCAAAAGACAATTACCAGAGGAAACACAGAACATACCTCGAGATACGAAATACCATTACCATCACGTCAGTCTAATCCGAGATCAGATCAACACAACATACGGACATGGTCCTAACACAAGACCTACAAATGCATACTCATATGACAACGTCAATATGATCACAACAATAACGACAATGTATACTTATGGCAAACCCATAATATACATATGCACAACAACAATACATATGGTAATCCAACGATCCATCGCACACAGCTATAGATTCCCATGATGATCCCGTCGGACCAACGCATAGTGGCATTACCTGTCCAGCGATCCAGCGCACACAGCTATAGATTCCCATGATGATCCCGTCGGACCAACACATGGTGGACATATGACAACAATGCACAACTGCACAAAACAACCGTGCACAATACACGACAACAAAAATGCACAAATACATGACAACAACGATACACGAATGTATCACGACATGATCGACACAAATGACAGAAATGATTAAAATACTTGCTCCGAGTCCTTCGAGAGCAATCTCGATATGTAAACCATCACCAACCATTATTATGAATATTCACCGATCCAATACATCACGGACGGTAGATAATTCACGTTTTCGTCAATACCATGATGTATCCTCGATAACAAGTATACCAACGACAATTGTAAACCATATACATTATGATTTAAATTCCCAAAACTCGAATACAACCTATAATCCCAAATCTCCTGTGATTACGATTTATAAACATTGCTATACGAATTATAAACGAATGAAACTGAAACCATTCATTAAATATTATAACTGAGCAAGTAATAACTTGCCTCGATACCGATACGATGATGAAGCCGCTACCAGTCACATTGCCTTCATCTACGGGCTCCTCGGCCCCGACCGAAGCAATTCACGAACATACTCGAACATGGCCGCAACATACGGTTATACTCACCGATCGATAATCTCAACCTATTGAAATAATCGATTAACATAAAATCCGATAATAATCAATGACCGACATAGCCAACCGATCAAACTCAACGGCTCAACAATACCTCGATCATACACAAAACCAAACAATACAACTCAAACCAATCAAACACGAATTCAAGACAACACTACGATTCCACATTCAATCTTAAATACTTACAAGTTTCCTCCTTGTATATTCGTAATAAAACCAATTATCGATTATCATCATCACTACGGACAATCCAATTAATTATAGATAATCATATTCCAAGAGTTCCACAACTTATTCCGAAATCACATTCAAAGTCCCCAAACGGCATAATCCGATGTGTTCTAACACCTAACAAAAAATCCTTATTCACAATTCAAGGTGTATGTAATCATGTTCTTCAACATATATACTTCTCATAACGTCATGGATTGCAACAAACTATCAAGAACATCGAGAATACTACGATTCCATAATCATCATAACATAATCAAGACATTTGATCATCAATTCATTATCTTCCCTTAACAAAATTCCCATAATTACCAAGAATAATCATAACACAATCAATTCCATCACCATTCATACGAAAACATGTAGAATTTCCCAAGTTCTACTCATTGAGGCATTTCATCGAACACTATGAAGGCATAATCCAATTCAATCATTTTAACGAAGAAATACTCGAATTCGTTCCACAAAACTTCAAGGATAATGTATAATCTCAAGAATACAACAAGGTTCCATCAATAATCTGAGTTAAAAGCGAATCAATTCGCCAAATCATCAAGAAACTCCAAAAATATCCAAAACCAAGTGTTTAGGTGTTCTTACCTTCGATCCGGATGGAAGATGATGTTAATCGATGATTCCAACTTCCAAAACATGTTGCTACATGATGTTCTTACTCAAATCCATCAACTTTGTCAAGAAATCGCGAAAGAAGCGAAGAAAAATGAAAATGACAAGGGTGACTCGGTCGGGCCTTATATAGCCGAGACACGCGGTACCTTACGTGCGTAACCGGCCCGCCTTACGTGCGTAACCGGCCATGGCTCGCTCATTGCCCGATGCTCGGCACCCTTACGTGCACCGCACTGGATTACGTATGTAATCGCCCTTACGGCCGTAATCGCCACCGCTACGTCGTACGTGTCGGACGATCTAGCCATCCTCGCGAGTCACCGCCGACCGTGATCGGCCATCCATGCGAGTCACCGCCGACCATGCTCGGCCACTATAGGTCCTATCGGCCACGACTCGGCCCACCGTAACGCACGTAACACTTATTCCGCGCGCGTTACACGACGTTGACTTGCTACAAGATTATACTCGTATTACGTCGTAATACACCCTGTATAACGTATGTAACTCCATCCGTTGACTCACTGTCCACATCTGCGCCGAAAGCCGACACCGGCCCAATCCCGATTCCTCTTGTTACGTACGTAATGTCTCGGCCATAACGTACGTAACTCTTGTGATTTAGCGTACGTAAGTCTTCAACATTAGCGTCGCTAAGTATTCTATACTTAGCCAATTTCAACTGTTACGCTTTGTCTCGACATACCGAAAACACATATACACTTACTGAATACATGTACTGAATCCAATAACATCCTTATACGATATACTCTATATCGAAAGTACGATAACCTGATACACAATATCCTCAAATGCAACTGTCGACCAGATACGACAATTATACCGATACTGACATCTCAGTCCTTTATTTATTTATTTTATCCATACTGTACAGATTCCACGCTGTACAATATAACTCGGATAAAATAATATCAAACAACAGTAGTAGAAATTCCGGATATTACATACTACACCACTTAAAATAAGTTTCGTCCTCGAAACTTGAAATCCGTCATAAAAGAAACAAACCGTTCAACTAAAATATCCCAAAACCATCACGACAACGATCAATCATCATCATTACTGAATAATCAAAAGAGTACACTTACAAATACGCAGGTCGACGATCTCCTGAGATACTAGCAAGCGATCTCACTGTACAGTCCCAATACGCTTACAATCACAATTCCTTGAGTCTCAACAAAATTTTATCATCGTCAGATGAAATAATCTATCCATGACAAATCCTGTTTACCTGATCGCATGATCAAGTTCCAATTCCGATAAGACGAATAATATCCGATATATCTGTTAAATAACTGTCCAGAATAATGTCAACCAATCTCGAAACATCGACACAAAATTCGAACACTTATACGATCATCAATAATGATCAACCAACAAATTAACTGAGAATACCATCGACATGATCAACTCCAATATGACCAACCAGAGGTCAAAGCGCAATCGAGTATATCATCAACATGACAAACTCTAATATGACCAATCAAGGAGCAATAATAATCAGGAATACCCTCACACGGTAAATTCCAACACGATACACACAGAACCATAGAGACATATATACGGACGAATAACGTTCTCAAAACGATACACCAATCACATACTGTGGATCTCAATAAACATACTCGACTGGTGAGCATACTCCTCGGCATACGAACAACCAATCAAGTCGACGAAAATAACCAATCATACCTGGAGTGGAAACGACCGCTCGACATCTAAAACAACCAACATGGGGTCACCATCCCCAAATCTACAAAAGAATCATTCAAAATCATGATGGTAAAGTCACAATATTACCATACCAATGGAATCACATAGCACATATGCCCCAGTTTCACAAAATCCAAAGTTCCAAAATTATATTATATGCATGATTCTACAACATACGACATATTTCTCTTATCCGATAAATCAATCGATCATCCTTGCATAATCAAACGACCATACCAAAGTTCGGATCCCTATTCCTCGTTCCACATTGATATATTATCCAGTTTGTGAGTCACACTCACAACTCCACCATGATATGTAATATACACTAAATGCGTATGGTTATTAATCATATTTTCAAAACTAGTTTGAAATCATATAGTCTCGTCAAGAAGACAAATTTTCGAAAATTCTTTCAAAATTTTCAGAACTCAAAACATAAATTTTTGGTAAGACTGCAAAATCAATTTTCGAACCAACCGGCTCGCTCGTGTCAAGTTCTCGATAAAAATTCTTTTCAAATAAACACGATTAAATAAAATGGGATTTATGCAAATGCTTGACCATATCCATACTCCTGTATACCAATTCAGCTCGTCACCAAATTCACTGATATTCCATCGGAAAACCACACGATGAAATTCCAAAATCTCAATATATAGACTCTGATAAAAAGTCCTCCTCCACCTACTACTCGCAACGTCAATCTTTAATCCATCCTGGGTCACCTCAAATATGATATGACAAAACGTTGAAACAATTTAACAAATCAAGCACGGCGAAAGACTTCCCGAGAATTTCCATTTGAACCAATAAATCAAAACCCCGAAAGGTAGTGATAAAGTAGATAAACAATTGATAACGTGTTTTACAAATCTCGGGAGTTTTAGAAAACAGGAAAGTCTTTTGAAACATTAGGGTCTCAGCCCGTATCTCATTCCACATTACAAGAAGTTTAAAGAAAACTCATTTC
Source organism: Orobanche coerulescens (assembly GCA_033398695.1). Classification (NCBI taxonomy): domain Eukaryota; kingdom Viridiplantae; phylum Streptophyta; class Magnoliopsida; order Lamiales; family Orobanchaceae; genus Orobanche; species Orobanche coerulescens. The sequence continues at coordinate 76,540,939 of CM065818.1, read as the reverse complement.
GGACCCCAAGTCCTGAGTTATAAAACCATTTCAAAATCGATTGGGTCTCGGCCCAAAATCATTTTCCGTAAAACATCAGTAAGACATTCATTTTGAAAAGTATCATTTTCAAATGCTCAAAAGCAGTTTCATGTATCACAAAATGATCTATCATGACTACATTTTTTTTTCAACCATCCACAACCTTCTCCCAAATGCACAATTCCGTTCCAAAATCTACTCAACATACTGATTTCCAAAATCATAGTTTCTCAAGATCATCAATCCTGTCCCAAGTCTGTCATCTTATACTGTAACGCATAATATCTTTCTGAACCTCAGAACATATCAACTTAGAACGGCAATAAATCTCAATGCAATTCAAAAATTTAATACTTACAGATCGTGAAGCCGACGATTCCCCGTGATATTGGCACATGTCTCGACTCAAGAAAATACTCGACACAGATATTTTCAAAACACACATTTTGCAAACTCAGTTCAACTCGAGAAAACAACACAGCTCTATCTGAAGAAACACGTTAACACCATTTGAAAAAGTTACAACAATCCCAGTACCACACTGGTAAATCACATAACGCACAAGCCCGAGTGAACAACAAAACCCAGAGCTCAAACACTTGTCAACCGACAACTCGAATGACATGACAAAAGCACGACCCAACTCGACCCGACTGCCTAGGTTTTCACAACCTAAGCTCCGATACCATATTCTGTAACACCCCCAGATCCGACTGGGAATATTACAGCGCCGTGGGACCCGAGATGGAACCCACAAGGCTGAAGGAAATTTTCGCAAACATTTACAAACGCCCAAGAGGCTAACGACGGTATTATCTATTAAAAACATTCGAAGATTTATAAAACTCGTTTATCAAACCGTCGTAAAAACTCATTTGAAACCACAAGGCCCAAAAGGCCAAAACTCAACAGTTTAAAAACACATACGTTAAGCTATCACTTACACGTACCGATAGAATAGATTTAGAAAATGATTGCCAAAGTAACCTAATTTACCAGATACCAAAAAGGTCATTTAAAAATACTCACGCAGCGGATAAAGACAAACAATTAAAATACTCTAGCAGCGGAATACAACAAGTGATCAGAAACTCAAAACACAAATACATGCCCTTGCCAGTATCCTCCGGGAAGTTCATCTCTCCACGACCGCTACAAGCTTGATAATCCAAGAACCTAAAAAGAAAGCCCACGACGGGGTCAGCCATAATATCCAATAATGATAACCGTCACATCACATTAATTATTACATACCAATGAAATTACTAAGTCAGAATATACCAATGTAATCTTACCGTCATAACTTTACCAAAGTTCACATTTCGTACTGTATCTCACCAGTACCCAAGGTTCTCAAAACATCATTATAACTCACTGTTACGAAATCTACTAACTCTGTCCAACCCAAATCCGTCAGATAACATCATCACATCTCAACACGATAATTGATTGTCCATCAAAAGACAATTACCAGAGGAAACACAGAACATACCTCGAGATACGAAATACCATTACCATCACGTCAGTCTAATCCGAGATCAGATCAACACAACATACGGACATGGTCCTAACACAAGACCTACAAATGCATACTCATATGACAACGTCAATATGATCACAACAATAACGACAATGTATACTTATGGCAAACCCATAATATACATATGCACAACAACAATACATATGGTAATCCAACGATCCAGCGCACACAACTATAGATTCCCATGATGATCCCGTCGGACCAACGCATGGTGGCATTACATCCGGCGATCCAGCGCACACAGCTATAGATTCCCATGATGATCCCGTCGGACCAACACATGGTGGACATATGACAACAATGCACAACTGCACAAAACAACCGTGCACAATACACGACAACAATAATGCACAAATGCATGACAACAACGATACACGAATGTATCACGACATGATCGACACAAATGACAGAAATGATTAAAATACTTGCTCCGAGTCCTTCGAGAGCAATCTCGATATGTAAACCATCACCAACCATTATTATCAATATTCACCGATCCAAAACATCACGGACGGTAGATAATTCACGTTTTCGTCAATACCATGATGTATCCTCGATAACAAGTATACCAACGACAATTGTAAATCATATACATTATGATTTAAATTCCCAAAACTCGAATACAACCTATAATCCCAAATCTCCTGTGATTACGATTTATAAACATTGCTATACGAACTATAAACGAATGAAACTGAAACCATTCATTAAATATTATAACTGAACAAGTAATAACTTGCCTCGATACCGATACGATGATGAATCCGCTACCAGTCACATTGCCTTCATCTACGGGCTCCTCGGCCCCGACCGAAGCAATTCACGAACATACTCGAACATGGCCGCAACATACGGTTATACTCACCGATCGATAATCTCAACCTATTGAAATAATCGATTAACATAAAATCCGATAATAATCAATGATCGACATAGCCAACCGATCAAACTCAACGGCTCAACAATACCTCGATCATACATAAAACCAAACAATACAACTCAAACCAATCAAACACGAATTCAAGACAACACTACGATTCCACATTCAATCTTAAATACTTACAAGTTTCCTCCTTGTATATTCGTAATAAAACCAATTATCGATTATCATCATCAATCCGGACAATCCAATTAATTATAGATAATCATATTCCAAGAGTTCCACAACTTATTCCGAAATCACATTCAAAGTCCCCAAACGGCATAATCCGATGTGTTCTAACACCTAACAAAAAATCCTTATTCACAATTCAAGGTGTATGTAATCATGTTCTTCAACATATATACTTCTCATAACGTCATGGATTGCAACAAACTATCAAGAACATCGAGAATACTACGATTCCATAATCATCATAACATAATCAAGACATTTGATCATCAATTCATTATCTTCCCTTAACAAAATTCCCATAATTACCAAGAATAATTATAACACAATCAATTCCATCACCATTCATACGAAAACATGTAGAATTTCCCAAGTTCTACTCATTGAGGCATTTCATCGAACACTATGAAGGCATAATCCAATTCAATCATTTTAACGAAGAAATACTCGAATTCGTTCCACAAAACTTCAAGGATAATGTATAATCTCAAGAATTCAACAAGGTTCCATCAATAATCTGAGTTAAAACGAATCAATTCGGCCAAATCATCAAGAAACTCCAAAAATATCCAAAACCAAGTGTTTAGGTGTTCTTACCTTCGATCCGGATGGAAGATGATGTTAATCCATGATTCCAACTTCCAAAACATGTTGCTACATGATGTTCTTACTCAAATCAATCAACTTTGCTGAAGAAATCGCGAAAGAAACGAAGAAAAATGAAAAATGACAAGGGTGACTCGGTCCAGGCCTTATATAGGCCGAGACCTGCCGGTACCTTACGTACGTAACCGGCCACTGCCTTACGTACGTAACCGGCCATGGCCTGCTCACTGCCCAGTCTGTTCGGCACCCTTACGTACGTAACCGACACCTGGATTACGTACGTAACTGGCCCTTACGGCCGTAACCGGCCACTGCCTTACGTACGTAATCGGACAGTCCTAGCCATCCCTGCGAGTCACTGCCGACCGTGATCGGCCATCCATGCGAGTCACCGCCGACCATGCTCGGCCACTATAGGTCCTATCGGCCACGACTCGGCCAGCCGCCCCGTAACGTACGTAACACTTATTCCGTTGCGTACGTTACACGTACGTTGACTTGCTACAGTATTATACTCGTATTACGTACGTAATACACCCTGTATAACGTACGTAACTCCATCCGTTGACTCACCTGTCCACATCTGCGCCGAAAGCCGCCGACACCGGGCCCAACTGTCCGATTCCTCTTGTTACGTACGTAATGTCTCGGCCATAACGTACGTAACTCTTGTGATTTAGCGTACGTAAGTCTTCAACATTAGCGTACGCTAAGTATTCTATACTTAGCCAATTTTAAGCATTCTGCTTTGTCTCGACATACCGAAAACACATATACACTTCCGAATACATATCGAATCGATAACATCCTTATACGATATACTCTATATCGAAAGTACGATAACCTGATACACAATATCCTCAAATGCAACTGTCGACCAGATACGACAATTATACCGATACTGACATCTCAGTCCTTTATTTATTTATTTTATCCATACTGTACAGATTCCACGATGTACAATATAACTCGGATAAAATAATATCAAACAACAGTAGTAGAAATTCCGGATATTACATACTACACCACTTAAAATAAGTTTCGTCCTCGAAACTTGAAATCCGTCATAAAAGAAACAAACCGTTCAACTAAAATATCCCAAAACCATCACGACAACGATCAATCATCATCATTACTGAATAATCAAAAGAGTACACTTACAAATACGCAGGTCGACGATCTCCTGAGATACTAGCAAGCGATCTCACTGTACAGTCCCAATACGCTTACAATCACAATTCCTTGAGTCTCAACATAATTTTATCATCGTCAGATGAAATAATCTATCCATGACAAATCCTGTTTGCCTGATCGCATGATCAAGTTCCAATTCCGATAAGACGAATAATATCCGATATATCTGTTAAACAACTGTCCAGAATAATGTCAACCAATCTCGAAACATCGACACAAAATTCGAACACTTATACGATCATCAACAATGATCAACCAACAAATTAACTGAGAATACCATCGACATGATCAACTCCAATATGACCAACCAGAGGTCAAAGCACAATCGAGTATATCATCAACATGACAAACTCTAATATGACCAATGAAGGAGCAATAATAATCAGGAATACCCTCACACGGTAAATTCCAACACGATACACACAGAACCATAGAGACATATATACGGACGAATAAAGTTCTCAAAACGACACACCAATCACATACCGTGGATCTCAATAAACATACTCGACTGGTGAGCATACTCCTCGGCATACGAACAACCAATCAAGTCGACGAAAATAACCAATCATACCTGGAGTGGAAACGACCGCTCGACATCTAAAACAACCAACATGGGGTCACCATCCCCAAATCTACAAAAGAATCATTCAAAATCATTATGGTAAAGTCACAATATTACCATACCAATGGAATCACATAGCACATATGCCCCAGTTTCACAAAATCCAAAGTTCCAAAATTATATTATATGCATGATTCTACAACATACGGCATATTTCTCTTATCCGATAAATCAATCGATCATCCTTGCATAATCAAACGACCATACCAAAGTTCGGATCCCTATTCCTCGTTCCACATTGATATATTATCCAGTTTGTGAGTCACACTCACAACTCCACCATGATATGTAATATACACTAAATGCGTATGGTTATTAATCATATTTTCAAAACTAGTTTGAAATCATATAGTCTCGTCAAGAAGACAAATTTTCGAAAATTCTTTCAAAATTTTCAGAACTCGAAAGATAAATTTTTGGTAAGACTGCAAAATCAATTTTCGAACCAACCGGCTCGCTCGTGTCAAGTTCTCGATAAAAATTCTTTTCAAATACACACGATTAAATAAAATGGGATTTATGCAAATGCTTGACCATATCCATACTCCTGTATACCAATTCAGCTCGTCACCAAATTCACTGATATTCCATCGGAAAACCACACGATGAAATTCCAAAATCTCAATATATAGACTCTGATAAAAAGTCCTCCTCCACCTACTACTCGCAACGTCAATCTTTAATCCATCCTGGGTCACCTCAAATATGATATGACAAAACGTTGAAACAATTTAACAAATCAAGCACGGCGAAAGACTTCCCGAGAATTTCCATTTGAACCAATAAATCAAAACCCCGAAAGGTAGTGATAAAGTAGATAAACAATTGATAACGTGTTTTACAAATCTCGGGAGTTTTAGAAAACAGGAAAGTCTTTTGAAACATTAGGGTCTCAGCCCGTATCTCATTCCACATTACAAGAAGTTTAAAGAAAACTCATTTCGGACCCCAAGTCCTGAGTTATAAAACCATTTCAAAATCGATTGGGTCTCGACCCAAAATCATTTTCCGTAAAGCATCAGTAAGACATTCATTTTGAAAAGTATCATTTTCAAATGCTCAAAAGCAGTTTCATGTATCACAAAATGATCTATCATGACTACATTTTTTTTTCAACCATCCACAACCTTCTCCCAAATGCACAATTCCGTTCCAAAATCTACTCAACATACTGATTTCCAAAATCATAGTTTCTCAAGATCATCAATCCTGTCCCAAATCTGTCATCTTATACTGTAACGCATAATATCTTTACGAACCTCGAACATATCAACTTAGAACGGCAATAAATCTCAATGCAATTCAAAATCCAATACTTACGGATCGTGAAGCCGACGATTCCCGTGATCTTGGCACATGTCTCGACTCAAGAAAATACTCGACACGGATATTTTCAAAACACACATTTTGCAAACTCAGTTCAACTCGAGAAAACAACACAGCTCTATCTGAAGAAACACGTTAACACCATTTGAAAAAGTTACAACAATCCCAGTACCACACTGGTAAATCACATAACGCACAAGCCCGAGTGAACAACAAAACCCAGAGCTCAAACACTTGTCAACCGACAACTCGAATGACATGACAAAAGCACGACCCAACTCGACCCGACTGCCTAGGTTTTCACAACCTAAGCTCCGATACCATATTCTGTAACACCCCGGATCCGATCGGGAATATTACAGTCGTGGGCCCCGAGTTGGAACCCACAAGGCTGAAGGAAATTTTCGCAAACATTTACAAACGCCCAAGAGGCTAACGACGGTATTATCTATTAAAAACATTCGAAGATTTATAAAACTCGTTTATCAAACCGTCGTAAAAACTCATTTGAAACCACAAGGCCCAAAAAGCCAAAAATCAACCATTTAAAAACACATACGTTAAGCTATAAACACACGTACCGATAGAATAGATTTAGAAAATGATTGCCAAAGTAACCTAAGTTACCAGATACCAAAAAGGTCATTTAAAAATACTCACGCAGCGGATAAAGACAAACAATTAAAATACTCTAGCAGCGGAATACAACAAGCGATCGAAACTCAAAACACAAATACATGCCCTTGCCGGTATCCTCGGAAGTTCATCTCTCCACGACCGCTACAAGCTTGATAATCCAAGAACCTAAAAAGAAAGCCCACGACGGTCGACCATAATATCCAATAATGATAACCGTCACATCACATTAATAATTACATACCAATGAAATTACTAAGTCAGAATACGACCAATGTAATCTTACCGTCATAACTTTACCAAAGTTCACATTTCGTACTGTATCTCACAAGTACCCAAGGTTCTCAAAACATCATCATAACTCACTGTTACGAAATCTACTAACTCTGTCCAACCCAAATCCGTCAGATAACATCATCACATCTCAACACGATAATTGATTGTCCATCAAAAGACAATTACCAGAGGAAACACAGAACATACCTCGAGATACGAAATACCATTACCATCACGTCAGTCTAATCCGAGATCAGATCAACACAACATACGGACATGGTCCTAACACAAGACCTACAAATGCATACTCATATGACAACGTCAATATGATCACAACAATAACGACAATGTATACTTATGGCAAACCCATAATATACATATGCACAACAACAATACATATGGTAATCCAACGATCCAGCGCACACAACTATAGATTCCCATGATGATCCCGTCGGACCAACGCATGGTGGCATTACCTGTCCAGCGATCCAGCGCACACAGCTATAGATTCCCATGATGATCCCGTCGGACCAACACATGGTGGACATATGACAACAATGCACAACTGCACAAAACAACCGTGCACAATACACGACAACAATAATGCACAAATGCATGACAACAACGATACACGAATGTATCACGACATGATCGACACAAATGACAGAAATGATTAAAATACTTGCTCCGAGTCCTTCGAGAGCAATCTCGATATGTAAACCATCACCAACCATTATTATCAATATTCACCGATCCAAAACATCACGGACGGTAGATAATTCACGTTTTCGTCAATACCATGATGTATCCTCGATAACAAGTATACCAACGACAATTGTAAATCATATACATTATGATTTAAATTCCCAAAACTCGAATACAACCTATAATCCCAAATCTCCTGTGATTACGATTTATAAACATTGCTATACGAACTATAAACGAATGAAACTGAAACCATTCATTAAATATTATAACTGAGCAAGTAATAACTTGCCTCGATACCGATACGATGATGAATCCGCTACCAGTCACATTGCCTTCATCTACGGGCTCCTCGGCCCCGACCGAAGCAATTCAAGAACATACTCGAACATGGCCGCAACATACGGTTATACTCACCGATCGATAATCTCAACCTATTGAAATAATCGATTAACATAAAATCCGATAATAATCAATGACCGACATAGCCAACCGATCAAACTCAACGGCTCAACAATACCTCGATCATACATAAAACCAAACAATACAACTCAAACCAATCAAACACGAATTCAAGACAACACTACGATTCCACATTCAATCTTAAATACTTACAAGTTTCCTCCTTGTATATTCGTAATAAAACCAATTATCGATTATCATCATCAATCCGGACAATCCAATTAATTATAGATAATCATATTCCAAGAGTTCCACAACTTATTCCGAAATCACATTCAAAGTCCCCAAACGGCATAATCTGATGTGTTCTAACACCTAACAAAAAATCCTTATTCACAATTCAAGGTGTATGTAATCATTTTCTTCAACATATATACTTCTCATAACGTCATGGATTGCAACAAACTATCAAGAACATCGAGAATACTACGATTCCATAATCATCATAACATAATCAAGACATTTGATCATCAATTCATTATCTTCCCTTAACAAAATTCCCATAATTACCAAGAATAATCATAACACAATCAATTCCATCACCATTCATATGAAAACATGTAGAATTTCCCAAGTTCTACTCATTGAGGCATTTCATCGAACACTATGAAGGCATAATCCAATTCAATCATTTTAACGAAGAAATACTCGAATTCGTTCCACAAAACTTCAAGGATAATGTATAATCTCAAGAATACAACAAGGTTCCATCAATAATCTGAGTTAAAACGAATCAATTCGGCCAAATCATCAAGAAACTCCAAAAATATCCAAAACCAAGTGTTTAGGTGTTCTTACCTTCGATCCGGATGGAAGATGATGTTAATCCATGATTCCAACTTCCAAAACATGTTGCTACATGATGTTCTTACTCAAATCCATCAACTTTGCTGAAGAAATCGCGAAAGAAACGAAGAAAAATGAAAAATGACAAGGGTGACTCGGTCCAGGCCTTATATAGGCCGAGACCTGCCGGTACCTTACGTACGTAACCGGCCACTGCCTTACGTACGTAACCGGCCATGGCCTGCTCACTGCCCAGTCTGTTGGGCACCCTTACGTACGTAACCGGCACCTGGATTACGTACGTAACTGGACCTTACGGCCGTAACCGGCCACTGCCTTACGTACGTAATCGGCCAGTCCTAGCCATCCCTGCGAGTCACTGCCGACCGTGATCGGCCATCCATGCGAGTCACCGCCGACCATGCTCGGCCACTACAGGTCCTATTGGCCACGACTCGGCCAGATGCCCCGTAACGTATGTAACACTTATTCCGTTGCGTACGTTACACGTACGTTGACTTGCTACAGTATTATACTCGTATTACGTACGTAATACACCCTGTATAACGTACGTAACTCCATCCGTTGACTCACCTGTCCACATCTGCGCCGAAAGCCGCCGACACCGGGCCCAACTGTCCGATTCCTCTTGTTACGTACGTAATGTCTCGGCCATAACGTACGTAACTCTTGTGATTTAGCGTACGTAAGTCTTCAACATTAGCGTACGCTAAGTATTCTATACTTAGCCAATTTCAACTGTTACCGCCTGTCTCGACATACCGAAAACACATATACACTTACTGAATACATATACTGAATCCAATAACATCCTTATACGATATACTCTATATCGAAAGTACGATAACCTGATACACAATATCCTCAAATGCAACTGTCGACCAGATACGACAATTATACCGATACTGACATCTCAGTCCTTTATTTATTTATTTTATCCATACTGTACAGATTCCACGCTGTACAATATAACTCGGATAAAATAATATCAAACAACAGTAGTAGAAATTCCGGATATTACACTCTCCAACGGACAGAATTGTTACAAGATGCAATGGTTATGAAGAATCTCAAGTATCGTACTATAAATATCTAAATACAGATTGAGCAGAAGCACGATGCGAACAATACTTACAAGCGAACAAAGCAATCCAAGCAACTAAAACAAATCTATAGCATCATGAAGAGCTAGATTCTAAAGTCATATTCGGAGAAGCTCTTAAGTTGGAGAAGACAAAACTCTTGTCTTAAAGTACGAGTATGGGGTACTTCTTTGAACGAGGTTCTTAGAAGTGCAAGGTTGCAAACACATCCACGGGTTCTTGATTAGAAGGTGATAGAAAGCTTGAAAGTTGTTGAGGCATCCACAAATTTTCGATCAAGAGGCTCTAGGCAGCGAAAGGGAGTTGCAACGGCCATGGGTTTCCACTAGTTAGAAGCTATTGTAACTGAGAATTCATTGTAACATTATTTCACTGGTTGAAAGTTATAGTGAATTTATCTCCAACTGGTTTGGAAAGAAGTGTACTAGTAGAGGATTACCCCACCTCTGAAACCACTATAAGTGATTGTGTGATATACTGCTTTATCATCATACTTAACTGTTGCATACATATTTACTTTTCCATTTTATAGTCAGCTGTTCTTCCACAATATTTTATAGTTGACATAAGTTACCTGATCAGACGAGTACCCTTATCTAATCTGACTACAACTGTGTTTTCTAAACCATTGATTTTAGTAAAAGTTTTAATAAGTGTATTCACCTCCCCGTCTAGACTTATTCCCGACAACTTGTGACCTACATACAGTCGGTGCGCGTAAAATGGAGACAATTTAAATCATACTTGTCTAGGTCATGGGTGTTTGGATATTACAAGAATATGTATCCATCTTTGAAGTACAATATCTCCTTCTTCGAAGATTACAAGGACTTGTCTAGGGTATGGATGACTAGGATGAATTTAAAAAAAGTCGATTAGACCCAAATTGGGCAGTAAGTATCTAAATATTATCCTCATTCAGCAATCATGTTCATGTCGTAATTAATATACAACATGTTGTTCATGCTGTAGATAACTCCAACATTTTGTTCGTGCCGTAAATAATATATATTCTGCTTTACAATTATTACAGAAAAAGAAAAGTAAGGCATAAAAGATTCAAAGAATGAACACTTGCCCTCACACACTGTCTCGTGGTGGTTATGACCTGGTAGATGAGAAGATCATGATCGAGAAATTGAAGAAACGACAAGAAGAAGTATCATAATCTGGTTCTGATGTGGTTGTTGATCCTCCTTGTCCTCCTACTCGACACCAGAGATGGAAGAGAGGCCGCATAAAATTTTTGGGTGAGATGGCTACTGATGCAGCATGTGAGATTGCAAAGAGGATTGTAAGTTTTCAATTATGCTTAGTTTTAATGTTCTCAGTTACAAATACAAATTAGTAGTAAGTTGATGATTCTTTTGTTCCTCTTTAGCATTCAACACAAAACGATAATGTAAATGTTGTTTTATTGTTATTGTAGGATGATTTGGAGGAGGAGTGTTCACAAGGTTCATTTCTCCCCATGTACGTGATGACATTCTTAGTAATGCAATTAGGCGACGTGAGCACCCAGGTCGTGTTCATGGCGTTTGTCTAATATAGGGATTCGAGAATATTTTGGATCATGTTCATGTGGTTCGTCCAGAACGCAGCCAATTAGTCCAGAATTTTTGCAAAGCCTCACACAGAAGATCACGATGGAGGTTACCCAGAATTTGGTGAAGAAATTCGGTTCGGCATTGGCATCCCTAGGAGCATATTCACAACCACCTCCAATTATACCTCTTGGACATGTCAGCACGAATGGAAGTTGTGCTGCTGCTACTAATTGCTCTGTAGGAGAGACTCGCAGTACTGGTACCATTGGCCGGTGTTGATTGTGTTAGAGTTCAGGCCATAAATCGAATATGCTGTGGAAATAAAATCGCACAAAACGTGCTTATCCGAACTCCTAAAGAGGATCGATCAAGGATCATATAAACGAATAAATTAAAGAATCGAAATCATACCCTCGTTGACCCGACTTCTTAATGTTGATGACAATGAGCACGAATCCAATCCCTGAAGCTCTTGAAAATTCCAATGCTGAAAGTGCCGAACGTCTCTACGAAATATGCGTCGGAAAGATGCCTGGAATAAACTCCTTCTTATCAGTCTCAAGAACACGACTATAGGAAGATATGGAGTATGCCTTTTAATTCTCAAGATCCAGAAGTGATTAACTGAGTAGAAAAACTATGTTTTTCTTCTCTGTTAGTTCTCTCTCGTGAGGTTCCTTTGCAAAAGGAGTGATATTATATAAAACATCCTGGCAACCTTTTCAAAGTCTTATCCCTATATATTATTCATTCACATGCAGGTTTATGACAAAATTCACCAAGCATGTGAGTGCCTGCATAAATGAACGGCCATAATGGACTATTTAAATGGTCCAACCATTTAGTCCATGTTCGGGACCCCGTGATTCTAGCCGGACAGATAAACTTCGGTCCACAACTTTGTATTTAAATTAATTAATTAATTATATCAAATACTATATAATTAATTTCTCCAATAAATCTTTATATTTGAATTAAATTAATTACCCAGTAATTATTTAATTCATCTGACCGATTTAATTTATCCGATAAATTAAATTCAATTAGACATCCAATGTCTAATATTTATTAAGAGAGAATAGACATGATTTAATCCATCATTAATCATGTATGCGCGACTCTGTAGGTTCGTCTCGGTCAGCAATGTGAGGATCCAAAGAGTGTGAGGAACACTTAGCCAGTACGTGGCTCACATCACAACCCAATTGAGAACGATGATCGCTCAACATTAGTGTGAGGAACGAATCGATGATACGAGAAAATGGCTCAACAGAGCAGAACATTAATTATTGAATCTATACACCGAGTTCGACCCCGACCAACGACTCTCAGAATCTTCATTTACTACTGCTTGGCTCTCCTGGAAATAGGAATTCGCTCTCCGGACACCTTAGTAGTGACTTCGCGATATAATAACACCCCACGTATACGCACAAGGCAAAATATAAAACTCTGAAGTGGTACTCCCAACTTCAAAAATTTTACGATCGTAAGTTATCGTAGGATGTTGCTTAATTAGGAAGATCAGCTATCGTTGCTGAATGATCCAAAATGGTGTTGGTAACCCAGATATAAAATCCGTAGAGCACGCATACCACATACGAGTCCATGTGCGCTCGCTTCCCACGAAAACGACACTATAATGGTTACGAAACAATTAAAACTCAAAGACGTTAAACTCAATAACCACAATCTCATGTTCCAACAAGGGCGAGAATATTATGCACATAAACAATATGACTGGGCATCCGCACCATCACACGAATTATGAATCGGGCATTATCACCATAAATGATTATATTGACACTGCGTGCACTCCATATGTAAACAAAACTTTTGAAAAAGAAGGCGAATCATATTTCGCCAAAACTCATCAACACTGTTCTTTTTCTAGAAGAGGAAATTTTATATTCACATCTCGACTTTGAAAATCATATTTGAGAATGAAAAGTTTTCGAAGGCGTCATCTACAACTGGAAACATTATTTGGAATCCAAATATAAAAATTGAGGTCTTTCCTCTTCTACCAAAAATATTTGATTAAAAGTTTATTTTTGACCGAAGTACGTGACTATTTGTCAACATAATGTCAAATCATAGGTTTTCAAAATATTTAAAATTCCAACATCACAAAAAAAAATCTCACGGTCATATCCCTACCCACTCGTGGTCATTTACATCAAGACATCCTTATCGTATTTCATATCTCGTATTCTCAAATGACCGAATGATACCGAACCGTAGATAACTTGTATCCTTGTCCTTGTATACTCAGTTCCCAGTTATCCAATAATGAATGCAAATCATATACATTATGATTTAACTCTGAGGCCGGAAAACATCATACAAACTATAAGTCGCAACGGAGCAAAGCATCGCAAAACAATATACTAAAAGGCCAAATAAGCACAACACATCCACACAAGGCAACAAAAAGCAACACGATACGATTATCTACTCCAGATAATTATGCGAATTAAAAATTACTTCGGCAATAAATGGAACTCACGATTGTAACTGACGGATCATATGACCGTACTAACTAAAAACTTACAACCCATACTGACATAAACACTGCCGTCATAAAATTACATATAATTGTAGTCAACTATTGATAACATCTTCTTTAAAAACTCTACGAGGTATTCATTTGAATAATAATATTTTAAGATTTTTTGAGTTCGTATAAGTTTCCGAAATAAAATTTGAAAATATTTTTCATACCTCGGACGATTTTATCAAGGCTAGAAGCACAGTTCATAACCGTTTGTTTTGAAAATATTTGCAAAACCATAACATGGAACATCAAGTTTCCTCGAGTTTCGACATTATCAAGATGACCATGTAATCACTTATTATCATCTCAAATAACAACACATAAGGTATCGCGTGGCCATGCCCTCTTAACATCGACCCTCGAAGGTTTCACCGAACCGTTCCCAGGTGGACAAACCATTCATACGTGAACTATACTTTTCCACAGATCAACAATCATATCGGGATAGTATCATACAACTACGAATCATATTCAAACAATACAACATGATACTTGGGTACATACCCAAATTCTTCAACAAAAATGGTAATATGACAAATATACCACGGGTTGACATCACCCGCCTCTATTCTAGCCTATCACATTAAGCAAAAATCCTCCTTTTAGGCACAAAATTAACGTGCGTTAATGACTTGAAATAATCGAACGTGTTGTCCAGGTTCGTTAGCGTGTGCTAATGACTAAATTACCATGTGTTAACTGACTCATCTCATAAAATATTCCAAGTCTGAATTTATAGTTTAACTCGAGTAAGATTTTTCATCTTTCAGAATCTATTTTTGAAAGTAAAAATCACATTTTATTTTGAATATTAAAATTTTATTATGTGAAATATTTTTAAAAATCGTGTACTCGAATTATTCGAAAATAAAACAAATATGTTTAAATCATTTCCGAAAAATCCTCTCAAACACGACAAAAGATCAATGATGGTAACCTTATACAAAATGTCTAAAAAATACTTCAAACGCTTTTTTCAAATACCGTCATAGGGTTTTATTAGAGGATACAAGTCCGGCTCGCCAACTTCAAACAATATTCAAAATCCACACGAAACCGCCGCTTAACCGCAGTGTCGAAACTTTTGAAAAATGGTTTTCCACAAACTTATTCAAGTCTATGAACTTTTCAGAAAAGCATTTTCCAACACACACACAACAGACATAATTACCGATGTGAACATGTTTGTAGCATATAACAACAATTAGGCAAAGTAGTCAATTCTCAAACATACGCTTATACGACATTCAAGATCACCAATTCATCATACACAACTCATTACTACCAAATTCAAACACACGTCAACACCATCTATATGAGTTTCTAAACAAACTCTACCGTCAATACATTTCTTGGAACACATCAATGTTCAAGGTTTCATATCATACCACACCACTCGGTGTCAAATCCTCCAATACACCCAGCTCATTACACATGAAATATACCACAAGTATCAAATACGAATTCTATCTCCATGACACACATGTAAATAGATTCATGAAACAAAGATAATACACATAAAAGAGGAGACTTACATCCACAGGTCGCATGAAGATGATGGCTGCACCACGATACTAATCACGACCGACAGCTCAGACGACGCGTCGCGACACGATTCAGTTAGATTAAATCCAACAAGACAAGACTCAACAATACTCGACTCGACCCGACAACCTAGGTTTCCACAACCTAAGCTATGATACCATATTCTATAATACCCCCAATCCGTTCGGGAATATTACAGCACCGCAGACCCTCCTAAAGAGGATCTGATAGGCTAGATACCAAAACAAGACATCACATCTCATGTCAGAATGGCTAAATACTAAACCAGTAGACCAATATGGTCTTTCATATAAACATACAACTTAAACATCATATACATCTCTATTACAACATGCCCGCACAGGGGTCAAAATACAACAACACTCCCATAAGATGGAAGAACATTACAGTGGAAAGGATAATACAATTCGACCAACAAATCCTAATACTGGCCCTCATGTGATTAGTATCATTTGTCTTCCATCATATTTCGTACCGATCCTGTATTTCCCTCCTCAAGATCCTGCACATACCTGAATGCAATACAGACATCCACTCCCTGGTTACACAGGGGTTAGCAAAATTCCACTATTTTGCTAGTGTAAGTATAAAGTGCAAATACGAGCCATACACAATTATATACCAAGAATATAATGATCTAAACCAAACAATGGTAAATAACTGAGGGTCATCTGGAATTGATGATGAATAAATGTAATAGTACAATTCAAGATCAGTATCCCAGAATAACTAAATCTCATAGCATTAAATTTCAATACATACGTGATTAACCGTGGAACCACACCAGAAGCAACGGAACCCTTCGAGGCCCCATCGGACCCTCCCAGAGTGGTTAACCTAAAAATATTCGTGGAACCAAACCAAAGGCAGCGGAACCCTCCGAGGACCCGTCGGTCCGTCCAGAGTGAATATATACATAATTAATCGGATTCAAGACTAGTATTCCAGAGTAACAAAGCCTCATTGTACGTCACATTTCATTTATATACGTGACTAAACATGGAACCGCACCAGCGGCAACGGAACCATCTGAGACCCCGCCGGACCCTCCCAGAGTGGTTAACCCAAAATGTATTCGTGGAACCTCACCAAAGGCAACGGAACCCTCCGAGGACCCATCGGTCCGTCCCAGAGTGAATATATGCATAAATTCCATAACCACGAGGAGATATGATTACCAAACAACAGCAAAAAGTACCACCTCCTCATAAGGGAGTCGACAAGCAATACGACACAACATTACACACCAACCAAATACATACACATTCCAACATACCACCCTTAACGAGGACAGAGAGCTTTAATAGCCCCATGACAGAAGAAAATATACTTCGGTTCGCAACCACAATACGACGTATTCGTAAAGTTTATCTATTCACAAAGTACTCAAGCATTTTGAAAAAGAGCCGTTAACGAGATTATACCAATCATTTGAAAGTTCGTTACCAGTTATTGTATCTACGACACACGAAATATATGGGAAAGTTACTTGCCTCGATAATCGATACCGAAAACTCCGACGAACGCGGCTCCACCGGAAAACCTCGAACACCTACAACTTCCACAAGACACAATGAAAACATAATCACAACGAGGATCAAGACCAATAACAATGGAAATTGCCTCAAACAAACGAAGGAAAACTCATATGAACATTTAATCGAAGACTGAATGTTCAAGGTTCCTCAAGAACATTAAAATCATCAATCGGGTCGAACGAATAAAAGATATGGATATACAGTCCATAGAACATGCTTAACAACAACATTTAACCCCAATCGATTCATAAAAATTGGGTTGAATACGAAATCAAGAACAAATCTCCAAAAAGTCAACTCTAGGGAAAATCAAGAAAAATACCTCGATCCGACGAAGAACAACGGATTAGATGATGTTATAATCACTTAAAACTCTCAAAAAAACCTTTGAATAGAATAAAATCGGCCAAGGTCACGAACCCTAGTTGCCATTGACTAACACCCGCGGAGAGAAGACAAAGAAGTGAGAAATGAGAAAAACAATCTGTTGTCCAATTTATATTCTAAACAGCCCTGATTAGCGTGCGCTATTGAATCAACGTCTTCCCAAAATCATAGTTAGCGTGCGCTAATCACGAATATTAGTGTGTGCTAATGAGTCCCAATTTCAGTCCAGTAGCTTCTGGACTGCCCCAGAACTACCAGTTAGCGTGCGCTACTCTCACCGTAGCGTGCGCCAATTGCTGCACTTTAGCACGCGCTATAGAGCTGCATAGCGTGTGCTACCAAGCTCCCTAGTCGAATGCAGTAGCTTCTGGACTGTCTCGGCCTATCCAGGTAGCGTGCGCTATGTGCCATAATAGCCTGCGCTATCACCAAATATTAGCGCACACTACACTACTACATAGCATGCGCTATGCCCACAACATAGACAGCAGGACGTTCTAGAAATGTAACACAACAGTAGAACTCCTCGACAGGATAACGATTATACAACTTGAATGAAATGCTAATGGATACACACGATCTGTACGACTTACGCAATGACAAGTCATACACGACAAACACCGCAACACGGTACATCATACCATACCCAACATAGGGAAGATTCTAATTTTTCATCGACGGGACAAAATAACCGGAACAATTGATAATTAATTTAGAGTAATCGAAAATGAATATCCGAGTATTAAATTACCGACTGAGAAATTGCCAATAACCTTCTGTTTCTTAGCCTCAGAACCATAATCTGACTCCAGAACTGCATCTCAATCGCTAGAGCACATCTTGGTATTCCTTCAATGTATCACACATGAGTGGCGCCATGTTCTGTGTGATATGCGGCTTCATGTGCATATTAAAGTAGCTAATCTTATCGGCCTTGATTCTCACTTGATCCTTCACATAGCCCAACTGCTGATTATAGGTAATGATGGCCTGGGATATCGGTACATCCCGTGGTGTAGCGGTAAAGAACTTGACTATCATGCGCTCCCGAACCGGCGATGGACAGTATTCTGCCTTTATAGCGGTCTTAAACTCCTCCAAAGTGGCTACACAATCTCTGGGTGCCACTGCCTCCCACCACTCCGCAACTTCCTTATCCAAGAGGTATTGAGCAATAGGCACCCTCCTGTCATCAGGACAATAGACGGCATCGAAATTCCTTCTTAACTGAAAGAGCCAATTCTCCCAACCTAAGGAGTCAATAGAACCAGCAAAACAAGAGGGTGCATCTTTGTCACTTTCTGAAGCCATTTGCTGGCTTCGTCTTTCGCAGTCGGGGGCGAATTCTGGTGCCCGCCTTATGTTATTTGAGTCAATTGAGCTACCAACTGCTGAAGTATAGCAGTAGCTCCTGCATCAGTGTTATTACGCTACAGTTGGTCCTGGCTGATAAGATAAGTCAGTTGTCCGTTAGAACTTAGGGGCAGAGTATTCGACACTTAGTGTGAAGCCAAATTTGCGGATGACTGGGAAGCGGGACTCCCTCATCATCAGCACCACGACCACAACCTCGACCGCATCCCCGA
Source organism: Orobanche coerulescens (assembly GCA_033398695.1). Lineage (NCBI taxonomy): Eukaryota > Viridiplantae > Streptophyta > Magnoliopsida > Lamiales > Orobanchaceae > Orobanche > Orobanche coerulescens. The sequence goes on along the minus strand of CM065818.1, from coordinate 76,521,346 downwards.
TCTGGTCTACCACGACCTCTCAACATACTGAAGAATAAGAAATGAAATGAGAGAAGATCAGCACAGTTCACAATTTACATCGTTGGTACCCCAACTCGCAATTCCAATTCATATCAGAAAAGTAATGCAGAAGCGTAATAGTTTGAGGAGACTTACATCCACGGGTCGCACGAAGAGATGATAGCATGATGATGTTAGGCTCAATAACTGACTCTTACGACACAAGTGACATACCCATATTGACTGACAGTCTAGGTATTCACAACCTAAGGCTCTGGTACCATAAATGTAACACCCCAATTCTCACAAGGGTCATTACACGTCGTAGAATTTTCATCAAGGTCTACCAAGCTAGGACATTCACACAATTTACAATAATCCCATAATAACAATATTAATAATGTAAATAGGGCCGTGGCCTCGGCCAAAATATTTTGGTGCAAATGCAGTAAAACAGAATGTAAATGAATCCATTACCCACGCAGGGGACTTTCAAAATATCTTTAAAATGGAAAAATGTTTACCTGACTGACTTCTACGGACAATATGAACATAATAAAATGAACAACCAAACACGAGCCTCATAACATCATGCCTGACCATCCTATGCATCAGTTGCCCATGCTGGCTCCTCAGCTCGCCCGATACCTAAAATGCATGAAACGTATTTCCTCCATTTAAGGGTTAACACTCGATTAGATAGTGCAAGTTCATAATTACACGACATTATATACAAATACGATTCAATAATATCATCACATTTAGAAAGTATTTTTGTAAACAATATTCCGGAATATGGCATTGGTGTGAAAACATCATTATCATGAAAACCATATCATCACATATCAACATTATGATAATCTACACATGGTAATCTGCAGTTGTACCCATTAGTATCGACCCCCATAGGTCCCGTTGGACCTTTCCCAGGTGGAAAACCACTTCTGTGACCGTACTCATTGGCATCGGCCCCCATAGGTCCCGTCGAACCGTCCCCGGGTGGAATAAAAATAACAACACACACATACACACACATTATCATAATTTATCATTCATGTCGAACTCGTAACACACATAACATTATGTAATACATGTACCGGCCTCGAATAACACGACGTGAAGGAAACGGTGAAAGGAAAGGATTTCGATCCAACTCCCTTCAAAGGTTTGTCCCTAAATCAGAACAACACATAATCAATCACAACACTTCAGAAATATAGGAAACCATCCTAGGTTCTACCCGTAGGAACAATTCTTCGGACACTACGCGGGCACACTCCAACATAATCGACTAACGGAAGAATTCATGAAATTTATTCCACAAAACTTCAAGAATAATGAAGGATTTTGAGTGTACAACCATAATCTAACAACAATCTTGGCCGAATCGGATTAAGAAGATGAAATCACAATAAAATCCCCCAAAATTCCCAAAGTTAGGGTTTAAGCCGATTTACCTCGATTCGGATGGTGGAATATGTTAGGATGTTGATTACTTCTTGCTAGGAACTCAAAACTATGGATGGATGATGATATCCGGCCTTAATCCACCTTCAACCTCGAACCAAGTGGCCGGGGAGAAGAAGAGGAGGATGAAAATAGTGAAATCAGGACTGAAGTCCGCTTATATAGGTGAATATCATTACGTACGCAACATCATAGGCATTACGTACATTAATAATTTAATATACGTTAAGGCATCTGCATTGCGTACACAATGAACCCCACTGAATTGACTGCCTCGATGCATAGGTGACATTACATATGTTGCATGGCAAGCTTAGCGTACGTAAAAGGTACTAGCGCATGCTACGGTCTAACTATAACGTACGTAATAAACTGTCCAATGCTCAATGACCTGATGCCCAGGTATATTTACGTATGTTGAAGAGTACAGATAACATACATAATGAACCTTTACGTATGTTATATCCGGCAGATAGCATACTCAAAGGTTACTCCAGAAGCTACTAACCCAACTACACGGTAGAGAAACCATATGCTAAATATTAAGCATAACGTACATTATGCTCAGTAACCAGCAACACTGTTCTAACCAATAGTGACATGAAGAGGCATACAAATATCTATCCAACATGATACATTCAAATGCAAACATCAATAAGCAGCTCAAGAATCACGATAATAGAATGAGTACAATATACAATATGAAGTATGTAAAAGCAGTATAGTGTACCGATGGATCACAACAGTTGGAATAACGGAAATGAAAAGTGTGGATATTACACTATGCGGTTAGTGGAAAATAAGATCATAAGTATTTGTCCAAAACAAATAAGATAGTTGTACTTGATAAACGAAAGCTTTGTGATCTTGATTTGCATTAACACTGCGTATTGTCAAGTTGAAATGGGGTTTGACTTCATCGTGACCCTAAAACTTAACTAGAACATAGAATTGAAGGGTTTGTATGTATATGGTATTCACAATAGGAAAGGTTTGGAATGATCCTAATCATTCGATCTTAGTTGGGTTATAGTGTTAGTCACGGGTCTGGCTAGGTGTTACTCTTACTCTTTAAATCCTCCCATTGCTAACTGCGATGAAACTATAGAGTCACGAGAAATTATCGATGCCGGATTAATATGAGCTAATTCTCTCTACGTGAATATTTGACATTAAATGTCTAGTTAAATTTTTGGATAAAATTATCCTAGTGTAGTGTATTAAATTAGATTACTGGTAACTAATTTAATTTGCTAAGTCGGTCATTTAATTAGTTAAATAATTTCTTGGAGGATTTTGATTAATTATAAAGTATTTGATTAATTAATTATTTATTTCTAATAAGTTACGTAATATCGGATCAAATTGAGCTTAGTGACTAATCTCACAATGGCCCGGGTTGATCCCAATAAGGGTGGTCGATTTGTGGCTTGGGGCGACTACTTTTGATTCCTTAATTAGGACTTGAAGTACTAAAGTAAGTAGTATTAATATTAGTACACCTCCTCCTATTAAAGACTGAACATAATATTCCTAGCCACCAACAGAGAGGAAAAGAGAGCTCCCTCCCCATTCTCATCTAGCTGCGACCAAGAGGTCTTGATTAAGAGGAGGACTTTTTCGGTGATCTATTCGACACTTTGAAGTAGAGGCATCGTGATTCATTCCTGGATACATTCCAGCTTTCGGGTGGAAGGATGAAAGAAGGTAACCATTTTAGCCCTCGTATTTTATTATTGCGTGTATAGATCGTTAATCGATACCTTCGGATCCATATAAGCGTATGGTTTATTATGCAAATTTAGTCTTCCACTGTGTTAATTTTTTATGGTCTAAATCCAATATAAGCATCATGGATTTCTAAGTATAGTAGGAAGTATTGATTGCATGGAATAGGAATGGAAGAATTGCCTACTCAATGGTTGGGGATGTATACAAGTCGAGGTGGTAAGCCAATGATTAAGTAGAAGTTATTGCTTCTTTCGATACTTGGATATGGCATGCATTTTTTGGTTTACCCGGATCTCATAATGATGAAATGTCTTAGAAAGTTTTCCTTTGTTAAATGAGCTTGTTGATGGATAAGCTGCTCAAGCAAATTTCTATATTAACTTCCATACTATAGTAAGGGATATTATTTTGCTAATGGTATATCCTTTAAGAAACTTCATGAAGTATTAATGAAGGACGTTCAGCGTGCATACGGATACTACGATAGGGTTGCTGGAGGTATGAGTTATAATACCATTCTGTGCTCCTTTAAGAACTCTTCAAAACTAGTATTCGTATATTCGTCTCCTCTGTCCGGCCTAAGTGCCTTAATATGATTACCAATTTGATTTTCATTTAGAGCCTTAATTTCTCGAATTTTGAGAAAGCTTAAGATTTGTGTTTTCTCAAGTACATTTAACCATATCTAGTATGATCATCAGTGGATATGAGAAATACTGATATCTATTCGTGCTATTTCAAAACACCACATACGTCGGTATGAACCAATCCAAGCTTACCAGCAGCTTGTAATACCCGAATATCTAATGTGTATTTTAGCTGTATTTGAACCTGGTCACATTGCATACGTCATATTATTGATCTGAGTATAAACCTCCGTATTTCATAATCCAGTATTGACGAGTGTATGATTTCATTCATTCACATACTTATGTACATTTACTGCAGACTAACATTGAAGTATAGCGCATGCTAAATATGTGAGTTAGCGCACGCTAAAGTTGAGACTTAGCGCATGCTATGTGTGGTCAGCATGATTGAGACATGTTGGTAGGTGAGATCAGATCACGGATTTTGGATAGGGACATGTCGGGATGAACCTGGACGACTTTTGGAAAAGTCGAATCAACAATGTTTAGTGCACGATATGAGAGAAATGCTAACGCACGCTAAGTCGAGTACAGTGAGGTCAGTGAGCTTCGTAAATCCGTTAGCGCACGCCATGGTAGCATGGTAACGTATGCTAACTGTTGTATTTAACATATGTAAAGGCTATTTAGATAAATAGGACATCACCTCATTTCATTTCTCAGTTTACACTTCATCCTATACCTGATTTCTGAGACTTAGAGAGTTACCCTCTCGAACTTAATCCTTCATATCAGCCTCTAAACATAACCATTGAAGGCAATGAGCTTTGGGGATTGGTGTTCAAGCATTCGACGTGGAGTTCATCAAGTGTTTTCATCTTTTCCTTCCGTATAAGGTATGTGGCGATTCACCAATCTGTATTTCATGTTCTTATTGTCGAATATGAACATGCTACGGAATTTATTAAGTTTATTACTGAGATTATCAAGTTTCTTATGTACAATATGATCGAACAACGCGTATAGGGGACCTAAATGGTTTGAACTTAGGCTTTATTCCTTGTAGAAGAAGATGATGATCATGTTGAATAGGGGTGTCAAAGGGTTCGGTTCCAGTTAACCGGACCGAAATTTTCAGTTAACCGGAACCATAATTGCCCAAAAATGAGAACCAAAAACCGAACCATATAAAATTTGGGTTATCCGGAACCGGACCGGTTATTTTCGATTCGAGTTCGGTTAAACCAACAGAACCATTTTTTTTGCATGGGTTAAATTATAAATTATAAATTTTAAAATTAATATTTAATACATATATAATATATTATTATTAAATTTTAACAAAATATTAAATATTTATTTAACAACATTGGGGTTTTAAATTTTTAATTTACAAAAATTAAATAATAAAATATATAAGTATAAAATATAAAAATAATATTTAATAAATATATTATTAAATCGGTTTTCGGTTCGGAACAATTCGGTTCCGGTTCCGAACCGAAAACCAAAAAATTATGTAATAAGGAACCAAAAACCGAACCTTTAACCGATTATACGGTTCTAGTTCGGTTCCGGTTCTAATCGAGAATCGGGAACCATTTAGATACCCCTAATGTTGAACCTAATAACGAGTTTTATGGTGTTCTTCAAGATAATGCCGAAATTATGTTGTGTTGGATTGTTGATGGGTATGGTTAGGATCCTTGTAAGACGAACTATCATGAGGTATAGTTGAAGAATTCATTCGAAAGATGTGTTTTGACTTGATTGGAACATTATGAGATTTTTTGTTCAGATAAGTATTGTAGTGATGATTCGACCAATATGGCTTGGGGCAGATTAGTGCGTTTATCATAACCGGATAGATTATGCCTTTTCATATTCGTATAGTGTTTAGAAACGATTATTCGGAACCGTTAGTTATATTAGTGTTATTGTATAATTAAGGTTCGGATTTTATTAATTGATCGAGTGAGAGTTCTTCGAGTGGGTTGAAGGTTATCGGAAGTATCAACCCTTGTCGTTTTCTGAGGCAAGTACCTTAATTTGATTTTGGTATAATGTTGATGATTTTGATCATGCATATTGTCATTCAGGTTGTTGAACATGAGGTCTTCCAAGTTGATTTGTCATAATGTCGATCATGTTATGATTCATATGTTGTTCATGTTGATGAACATAGTGGTTTGCATATGTGTATGCATAGTTGTATATATATGTTGTATTGATCCGATGGGATTGTGTGATCTATGCTGAGGGCGCTGGATCATTGGACGGGTTTTTCCACCTCGTGTTGGTCAGACGGGATCATCTTGGGATCTATGCTGAGGGCGCTGGATCATTGGATTACTCTGTGTTGGGTTGATGGAATCATGTGGATTCGGATTATTGGATTCCGGTACAGGAAGTCCGTGTTTTGTGTTTCTGCTATGCATTGTTGTTGCATATATGATTTTGTATAATTATGGTACTTGTACTAGCATCGCTTTGCTAACCCATGTGGGGGTGGACATTTGTTTAATGTTCATGTAGCCGAGGAGCGGGGAAGCAACCACAGTGTCGGCATGATGACGAAGAGGCATAGTGATGTTATCCGTCTGATTGTTTTGGTATTCTGTTTTTGTAATAAGTCCTCGAGTACGTGTGTTCTTTTTGGTAATTTGAGAACTTTGTATCAATGGGTTGTTTTGGATGATTAAATCGGTTATTAAATTTCACAACTATTAGTGGTATTGTTCCTATTGATCACTTCTTCTTGTAATTTAGCCTTGTAAATTCGTATATAAAGGGTTTACGGTGCTGTAATTATTCCGAATATCTCGGGGTGTTACAGAATATGGTATCGGAGCTAAGATTCATGGATATCTTGGTAGTTGGTTTAGTTGGCTCTGTTTATGTCCTTTGATTTGTCGGTCACGGATAACATCACTGTACAACCAGCGTCATCATGTGAACCATGGTTTCCTAATCTTAGATACTATCATTTTAATTATTGCGTATTTTGTGGATATTGACGAATTTTGGGAGACTTTGCTCTGGGTATTGAGTATTTGTGTCTGCAGTATGTTGAGAGGAAGACATGGATGCAGATGTGGCAATGCTTGATCGGAAGATTCACCGTCTGTCCCGGATTCGTTATCTAATCAACCTGATTTCAGTTCTGACCAACAACCGGAATCAGTTAATAATGACCGAGCACAAACTGAGGAGACAGATGCAAATCCTAACATGCCTGAAGTGCTCCAGCAAGTGGTCACTCAGATGACCCAATTTGCTCAGGTGGCTGACCGCATGCAAATGACGATGGGCCAGCAGCATAACGAAGAAAATCGGGGAGACAAGTGGCTTTCAGAAGTGGTCAAATTGCACCCACCGAAATTTGATGGTTCTTCAGAGATGCCTACATGGGACCACTGGCTGAAAGAACTGGAGAAGATATTTGCGGGAATTAATTGTCCCAATGACCGAAAAGTTCCGATCGCTCAGTATTTTCTGACTAGGCAAGCTTTCAACTAGTGGGAAGCCATTCGACCTGATGATCATACAGCTGACTGGACAGAATTCAAATTAATGATGGAAGCACAATATTGTCCTCGTCGAGTTAGAGAGGTAGAGTCCGAGAGTTTTTTCTCACTACAAAATCTGGAGGCATCTGTGACAGCTATGCTTAAGAATTTTAGTCACCAGGTGACCTTTGTGCGACATCTGGTCAGAATCGAGGCAGAAAAGATTTTTCACTTCGACATGAGGATGAAGTCGGAGATCGAACGATACATGTCGGGATTCAAATGTACTACTCTCCGATAGTATCAGGATAAAGCCCTGGCTTATGAGATGAAAGAGACAGAAGTGGAGAAATTTGCAGAATCGACGAAGAAGAGAGTGTCTAGCAACTTCACTGAGAGCAAGAGTAGTGGGCCCCGTAAGATCCAGTCCTCATTCCATTCATCCAAGAGGCCTCCGTACCCTTCCCGATGCGGACGACCAGGGCATGTTCGGCGTGATTGCTCCTCTCCTTCTGTGACCTGTTTTGAATGTGGGCAAGAAGGGCATCGTGCGACATTTTGTGGAATGTGACTAGATCGTTTGGAGATCGTAATTCAGCTTAAGTTCTGAAAGAGAAAAGTGTGAACCTGACACAGCAGAGTGGTCTACAACAGCAGAATTTTGGAAAGAGAGAAGCTTCCAGTGCTGGGTCCGTTCCCCTGCGCCTTTATGAGATGAGGAGGTCAGATGATCAGAACACTGTTGTTGCATCAGGTATGATTCAGGTTCTTTTGCGACGAGTTAGTGTCTTATTCGATTTCGGAGATATACATTCTTTCATATCATTGAACTATGTTAATCATTTGAAAATCTCTTGTTTGCATGATTATGAACCTTATGTTGTGAGTCTTACGAGTGGAGAGAGAATTGTGGGAAATCTTGAAGCTAGAAATTTTCATTTGTCGATAGGAGGGAGGAATTGGCCATCAAATCTTATTATGGTCGACATCCATGGTGACGATTTAATTCTTGGAGACGATTGGCTCAACCTTTATGGGGCTATTTTGAATTATCAGAAAAGAGTTATCTCGATTATTGCTGATGATGGATCTGAATATTTATTCGAAGGATGGAGACATGAAGCTCAGGGAAAGTGATCAAAGCCATGAAAGCAATTAAATTATTGAAACAGCGCTGTACCAGGTTTTGTTGTTATGCCATGAAGAAGGAAGAAGGAGTAGAGCTCTCATCTATTCTAGTTGTGAACGAATTCTCAGATGTATTCCCTGACGAACTACCTGGATTACCTCCACGTAGAGTTGTAGAGTTTAATATTGAATTGGAACTAGGAGCCGCACCTATTTCCATAGCACCATACCTTATGGCGCCAATAGAGATGTATGAGTTAAAGAAACAGGTTGAAGACTTATTGCAGAAGGGTTACATTCAACCTAGTGTTTCTCCTTGGGGTGCGCCCATTCTTTTTGTTCGAAAGAATGACGGATCACTCCGATTGTGTATTGATTACAGGGAGATGAACAAGGTGACGATCAAGAATAAATATCCATTGCCTCAGATTGATGACTTGTTTCATCAATTTCAGGGAGCGATGATATTCTCGAAGATCGATTTGAGATCAGGATACCATCAGTTGAGGATTAAGGAATCTGATATACCGAAGTCCGCATTCAGATCTCGGTATAGGCACCATGAGTTTATAGTAATGCCATTTGGTCTTAATAATGCTCCTGCTGTGTTTATGCAATTGATGAATCGAGTATTCTTAGAGTACTTAGATAAATTCGTGGTCATTTTCATTGACGACATCTTGATTTATTCGAAGAATCCACAAGAGCATTCTAAACATTTGCATATTATTTTGAATACTTTGAGAAATGAACATCTTTATGCAAAACTTTCCAAATGTGAGTTCTGGATCAAGGAAGTAACGTTCCTTGGGCACATGATATCATCCAACGGAGTCTAAGTAGACCGGAAGAAAGTTGAGGCAATCTTGGAGTGGGAATATCCTAAGAACGTGAAGGAAGTCCGAAGTTTCTTAGGACTTGCTGGGTATTATCATCGGTTTGTGGAAGGATATTCCAAAATTGCTCGTTCACTTACTCAGTTGTTACATAAGACTTAGAAATTCGTGTGGAATGAGAAATGTCAGATTAGTTTTGATGAACTCAGGAGGAGACTGACAACGGCTCCAATATTAGCACTGCCCGATGGAACTGAAGGGTTCGTAGTTTACAACGATGCTTCAAATCAAGGTCTGGGTTGCGTGTTGATGCAGAAGGACAGAGTGATTGGCTATGATTCTATACAATTGAAACCGTATGAGGTTAACTACCCGACACATGATTTAGAGTTAGCAGCCATTGTCTTTGCTCTGAAGATTTGGCGACATTATTTGTTCAGTACACACTATCAAATCTGCACAGATCATAAGAGTCTCAAATATATTTCCAGTCAGAAGGAATTAACATGAGACAGAGGAGATGGCTGGAATTGATTAAAGATTATGACCTGGAAATTCTTTATCATCCAGGCAAACTGAACGTGGTAGCTGATGCACTAAGCCACAAACCTGTTTCCATTCGAATGTTGGAAACGCTTACGTCTCAGTCCTGCATTCAGCGAGAGTTGATTCGTGAAGTAATTGAAGTATGGTTATAAGGCGTTCAAGGGTAATTATATGTGATGGAATTAACTTCATCATCGATCGATGAAATCAAATCTAAACAGTTAGATGACCCCCTGATGATTCGATTACGTGATGAAGCGGACAAGGGAAAGGCCCCAGGATTCGTAATTTATGATGATGGAATCTTGAGATTCCAGAGTCAACTTTGCGTCCCCGATGATGATGTTTTGAAGCAGAAAATCATGAAGGAAGCTCACAGTGCCCCCTATTCTATTCACCCCGGCACTAGTAAGATGTATAAGGATCTAAAGAAGAATTTCTGGTGGGGAAATATGAATAAGGACGTAGCAAAATACGTCTCGAAGTGTTTAACTTGTCAACAGGTTAAGATTGAACATCACCGACCTGTTGGAATGTTGAATCTACTGTCGATTTATCAAATCTGTGACTGCATTAATTGCGCTTCAACTACTCAATAGAACAATGAATGCATTTATTGCGTATCACATTTTTCATTCAGAAAATATGAAAAAACAACAAAAATTAAAGATACTCACGTGTATGTACAGTAATTCCGATTGTGGCTCACATCTTCCTATGATTTTACACCTAGAAATAGCTTAAACGCCTTCTATGAGTCGATGAGAAGCTTCCCATCCAATTTTCTTACAAATTGACAAATAGGTTATTTTAACGTCATATTCCCAAGACGTTGTTCATATTATGAATTGAATTTATTCCACAAACATCGAATCCCATAAAGTACGAGTCCACTAGGATGCGTGTCAAGAGAAATTTCGATATCATCTAAATTATCCTTATTCTGACCATTCTTGTATAATATCCGTACTTTCTATTTTTAGAAGCTTTTATTTTTGGCGCATGTCTATTTATAACGACTCGCTTGTAACCGTTCCGACATTTTGAATATATCTTGTTCTTGGTATTTTTCCATTTGGACGAGTTTCAGAGGTGTTTTTACGTAATATGCTTTATGTTATGATCTTGTCGCATGTATGTTCGATTCTCATAAAACTGGTTTGATTTCATTATATCTTTACTCCCATTAGTCTGTATGATTGAGTTATTCGTGTTGTGAGTTTCGGTTTCATAATCCGACATCATATCATGATTTTCGACCATTTTGGGCCGTTTTTGTAATTTTCTAAAGTTTAGGGAACTTACTTCCATTTCTGTATCCCGAGACATCGAGTGGTCGGATTCATGCCTTCTTTTAACACTTAGATTCGTTGTTGCGAATACGTCGTGAATGTGCCTTTGAATTCTAACTTTTAGTCGTGTTCGGTCTTGTGCCTTCCTCAGCAGTGAAATGCACTCAACAGTACTGGACTGCTGCATAAATAGCAAACGCTATTTATGATTGCTTACGAACGCTATCAGTGTGCAGTTAACATATGCTAACTCTTAGTCACAGCGTGCTTTAACATCTTCAACATTTTGGACAGTAGGTTCTGGACTCAGAATTACGGGTTCTGACCATCAGGTAGCGCACGCTAAGCTTTAGTAGCGCACACTAATTACTAGTAGATAGCACACGCTTGGTGGTACTAGTGCATGCTAACGACGCCGGACAGAAGCCACTGGACTGCAAGCGATCCCGTTAGCATGCGTTAATTTCAATAATTAGCGCACACTAATATACTTAGTATAAATAGGACTCAGCAGTACACTTTTCATCATTTTTCATCTCTTCTCAACCCTTGGAAGATTTCCGATGATTTTGGGGCGATTTGTGAAGATTAATCCGTGGAGTTCTTTGAGAGATCGATTATTGTGTTCCAATTGAAGTGCATCATCATCTTAATTCATCTTCTCCACCGAAATCCAAGGTATTTTGGCTTAGAACCCTAACTTTATCAATTTTTGGGGGTTTCTCGGGATTTGTCCTTTTAAACTCGTATTGTTCATATGTGTTGCAATATTTCATATCGATTGTTGTTATCAGGTGGTTCCCAATCCCTTTCCATCTATTTTGATCCGTGAGTTGTTGATTTGGGGAGGTTTTGTGAAAATCCTCGCCCGTATTGAATGTATACGTATTGTTATGGTTGGTAAACGGGGTTGTGGGTGTATTTCGTTCGATTATAGACGTCATTTAGGACTGATTCGTGTTAAACTTTCATCTAGGAATGACGTTGTCACTCCAGGCCATTCCTAGTCATCGTTTAATTTCAGTATCGTCGAAGATTGTCTCAAAGGCAAGTACTTTACATTTGTTTGCATATTTAGTATTTGTATTATGGCTTCCCGTGTATGTTGTGGATGTGAATGCGTATGTTCACCCAGGAATGGTCCGACGGGGCCTCTGGGGATACGTAGTGCCATGTGTATGCGTATCATGAACTGGGGTTAATCACCCAGGGATAGTCCGACAGGGACTATGTGGGGTTCGGTGGCCGTGAGTCTCGTACCAACGATTAACCTTTGAAATGTTTTGTTGGAGAACTATGTTTTGTGCTCATACACCATAATATTCCGGAATATTAATGTTTTCTAAAATGATTTTAGTGCATATTTCATCTGATTAGAATGGTAGTTCAAATAGATTGTACTTGCACTAGCGGTTGTCGCTAACCCCTTAAATGGGGGAAATACTTTAGTATTTCAGGTACAGGTCATGGAGGCGAATGAACATGTGGACCATATGAGGATGATGGGCAAGGGTGATTCTGTTCAATGGTCGTTTGTCTGGCATTTAATCTTTTAATTTGATTAGTTATGTCCTTTGTTTCAGCACTCGATTACTTTCTTTTTTCCGACTTGTAATTGTTGTGTACCCGATTTGGGAGTGGTTTCAATGTTGAATTGTACTGTTGGGTTCAGCCTATTTACTTGTGAATGTCTCAAATTATGGAATCGTTTATATATTGATGATGTTTGTCTTTTGTTGTGATGTCGAGTTTGTGCATTAGCCTTGTGGATTCCAAAGGGTTAGGTCCATGGCGCTGTAATATGCGCTGAACGTCTTGGGGGTGTTACAGAATATGGTATCGGAGCTTTAGGTTTATGGATACCTAGGTTGTCGGTTATTTAAGTCTAGTAGAGTGTCGTTTATGAACAATATCACTACTATGCCATCATCTCAGTTTTCCGGTGCTCGTAAGTTTTCCTAACTTGACTCGTTGCTGTATCCTGTGTTGTTCCTATCTTAATATCGTGATGTGTTTCGCGTTTGAACTGTACTCCCTAGTTACTTATTCAGAATGCCTGCTGGTAGAGGATGCGGACGCGGTAGGGGATGTGGTGCAGCCGGCAGGGCGGCCATGTCCAATAGCTCTGGGGCTGGTTCGGGAACACCTTCCTTGTCGAATAGTATCTAGCCTAGCTTCGGTAATGCTAATGATAACGCCAGGGTAGCGAACATCCTACAACAAGTAGCGAACTAGATGACGCTACTAACTCAGGCGCTCCTGGTTTATCAAGCAAATGCTAATCCGGTTCCGCCTACTGGTTCTGGTACCGACAAGTTACTTCAGGACGTGATCCGTATGCGTCCTCCATAGTTTGATGGTACTTCCGACCCTTCTGGTTGGGAGAGTCGGATATTCGAGATGGAGAAAGTGTTCGAGGCGACAAGCTGCTCCGAGGAGAGGAAAGTACCAATTGCTCAGTACTTCCTTGCCAAGGAGGCGACGATGTGGTGGCAATCAGTGAAACTGTGTGATCGGGAAGCTACGTGGGACGAGTTCCGAGAATTGATGGATAAATATTGTCAGTGGCCGATGGAAAAGGGAAGGATTCGAGCCTTTTTTGAAGCAAAACATCAGGATGTTCCCATCTCACAGGCAATCAAGGACTACAATCAACAGCTACACTATGTGAGGAATCAGGTCCGAGATGAGCAAGATAAGATAAAGCACTTTAACATGCGGATGAAGCCGAGGGTTCACCACTACATGTCAGGTCTTGGGTGTACAACTTTGAAAGACTATCAGAACAAGGCGATGGCCTATGAGATGTCTTTTTTTGTGACAGAGATGGCAACAGGGGGTAATAAATAGAAGACTTCCGGTCAGTTTTCAGGAGATAAGTTTGGCGGACATCAGAAGACTCAGTATGGTTCGCGAGCCCTTGAGAATCAATCCCCGTTATTCGGGAGAGGCCATGGTCCTAAGTCTGCTCTGGTTGTTCCTACTCGTGGTCATACTTGTTTTAACTGTAGTCATCCAGGACATATGATGAGTGAGTGTGACAAGACGCTGCTACAGTGTCATAATTGCGGTCATATGCGGTCATATGGGGCATCGTGCTAGGTATTGTGGATATGCGAGTCGTGCACTAGTTACTCAGGTGTCAGCCCTGGCTGCGGGAGAACCGAGCTTGAATCAGGCTCCGACAGCTAATTAGCCTCAGCAGATTTTCGGTAGATGTCAAGGATGTGGAGAGTCTTCTAAAGGGGGAGCTTCTAGTGCGGGGTCTGTTCCGCCCCATGTGTACAAGATGAGACGAGTTGGAGATCCTGACGCGACAGTGGCTACAGGTACCATTCACATCCTTGACCATCCTGTTTCCGTGATATTCGAATCTGGTGCTACGCATTCTTTCATCTCTCTGGATTGTGTGCGTCGTCTGCATGTTGATTGTCTAGTTGCATGTGAACCATTTGTTGTTAAACTGACTAGTGGAGATAGTATTGTGGGGGATCGTGAGGTTAGAGATTTTCCGGTGAGCATCGCGGGGAGGGATTGGTTTTATAATCTGATTGTGGTAGACATTAAGGATGAGAATTTGATTCTTGGTGAGGATTGGCTGGATCGACATGGGTCAGTCATGAACTATAGAGCGAGGACCATTTCGATATTAGCCGATGACGGTACTGAACACTCCTTTGTGGGACGCAAATGGGGTAGTCAAATATTATTGATTAGCGCTATGAAAGCGGTGAAACTCTTTCGAGGAGGTTTCATTGGTTACTGGTGTTATGCTTTGAGATCGAAAGAAGGGGGAGTCGAGCTCTCGTCTATTCCAGTAGTTAACGAGTATCCTGGCATCTTTCTAGATGAGTTGTCGGGTTTGCCACCAGACCGTGAGGTTGAGTTCACCATTGATTTATGGCACCTGCTGAGATGATTGATTTGAATAAACAGTTGGGAGAGTTGTTAGACACGGGTTACATTCGACCGAGTGCTTCACCTTGGGGTGCACCTGTCTTGTTCGTAAGGAAGAAGGATGGGTCACTGCGTTTATGAATCGATTACCGAGAGTTGAACAAGGTGACCACCTAAAACAAGTATCTGCTTCCGAGGATTGACAACTTGTTTGACCAATTACAGGTAGCGACTGTGTTTTCAAAAATTGATTTGAGATCGAGATATTACCAACTCCGAGTGAAAGATTCTGATATTCCGAAGACGGCCTTTCGGGCGAGATACGACCATTACGAGTTTGTGGTTATGCCGTTCAGGCTAACCAACGCCCAAACCATGTTCATGCAGCTAATGAACAAGGTCTTTATGAAATATATCGATAAGTGTGTAGTCGTCTTTATCGATGATATTCTGATTACTCGAGGATCGAGGAGGAGCATGCACGTCATCTGCATATCGTGTTAGAAATCTTGAGGACTCAGCGCCTTTATGCGAAGTTCTCAGAGTGTGAGTTTAGGTTGCGGGAGGTTATGTTTCTCGGTCATGTGATCTCGACCGAGGGTGTTCGTGTGGACCCATACAAAATAGAGGCAGTATTAGATTGGGCGCCGCCCAAGAACGTGAAGGAGGTCCGCATTTTTCTGGGTTTGGTGGGGTACTATCGAAGGTTTGTTGAGGGGTTCTCTAAACTCACTCGATCGCTTACTCAGTTGTTACAGAAGTCAGAGAAGTTTGTGTGGACAGACAAGAGGCAGAAGAGTTTCGAGGAGTTGAATAAGCGGTTGACTACCGCTCCCGTCTTGACATTACCGTGCGGTAATGAGGGCTTTTCAGTTTATAGCAATGCCTTAGGCGAAGGACTTGGATGTGTACTCTTACATCACGGAAAGACGATTGCCTATGCTTCCCGTCAGTTGAAACCGTATAAGTTGAATTATCATACACATGATCTGCAGTCGTGTTTGCGTTGAAGATTTAGCGTCATTACTTGTATGGCACATTGTGTCAGATTTTCAATGATCACAAGAGCCTGAAATATATTTTCACACAGAAAGAACTGAATATGAGATAGGGAAGGTGGCTGGAACTAATCAAGGATTACGATCTCGAAATCCTTTATCATTCGGGCAAGGCAAATGTTGTGGCAGATGTCTTGAGTCGGAAATCAGTATCGCTTCGAGCACTCAAGTTACTCACAGCCCCTCCAGGGCTCCAATTAGAGTTGATGGGGTTGAGTATTGAGGTCGTGTTAGCAGGGAATACTAGGCGGTTCTGCGTCCTTGAGGTTTCTTCGTCACTGGTCGACGACATGAGATCGAGGCAGTTTGAAGATCCGATGTTTATTCAACTCCGTGAGAGTGTGCTTAAGGGTAAAGCCCCTGGATTCGTGATTCATGAAGATGGTGTGTTAATATTCCAAGGTCGGTTGTGTGTTCCGAACGACCTGGAAATAAGGTAGGACATTATGTGGGAGGCTAATGCGTCACTTTACTCAGTCCATCCGGGCTCGAGTAAAATATATAAGGATTATAGGAAGAATTTTTGGTGGAGTGACATGAAGAATGGGGTGGTGCAGTTTATGGCTAAGTGTTTGACTTGTCAGCAAGTCAATCAAACATCAGTGGCCATCCGGGTTGTTGCAACCACTTCCCGTCCCAGAGTGGAAGTGGGAGGACATCTCTATGGATTTTGTCACGAATTTGGCGATGACGAAGACGGGAATGAACATGGTGTGGGTGATTGTGGATCGACTAACTAAGTCGGCTCATTTTCTGGGCATCAAGGACACTTAAGGACTAGAGAAATTGGCTCGTATATTTATTGTGCACATCGTGAGGCTTCATGGCACGCCGAAATCTATTATTTCAGATAGGGATGGCCGATTCGTATCGCATTTCTGGCAGGCAGTACATAAGGCTTTGGGAACACATTTGTGTTTGAGCGCATATTTCGATCCTTAAACCGATGGACAGTTCGAGCTTACCATTCAGATGTTCGAGGATATGTTGCACGCGTGTAAGCTAGACTGGAGTAGCGATTGGGAGGAACATTTAGCTCTGATTGAGTTCACTTATAATAACAGCTGCCATGCGTCGATTAAGATGGCACCGTATGAGGTGCTTTATGGCCTACGATGTCGATCACTAATATGTTGGAATGAGCCATCCGATTTAGTTAGCACCGATCCGGATCTTGTGTTGGAGACGAGAAGGAAAGTCGAGTTGATTCGGGAGAGAATGTTGGCGGCTCAGAGTCGACAAAAGTCTTATGCGAATGTTAGGCATCGACCTTTGGAGTTTGAGGTAGGGGATCACATCTTGTTAAGAGTGTCTCCGTCGAAGGGAGTTTTTTCGTTTTGGAAAAAATAAGAAGCTTAGTCCAAGGTATATTGGACCGTTCGAGATATTGGAGAGAGTTGGCGAGTTGGCATACCGTTTGGCATTGTTCCCATCATTGAGCCATGTGCATAGTGTATTTCACGTTTCTCAGTTGAGGAAGTATGTTCCAGACCAGACTCATGTTATCGACTTCGAGTTTGTGGAGATTGAGAAGGATGTTACGTTTGAGGAGAGGCCAGTGAGAATTTTGGAACGTCGGGATAAACAGTTAAGGCACAAAACCATACCATTTGGTTAAGGTGCAATGGTCGAGGCATGGAGTAGAGGAAGCAATGTGTGAATCGGAGGAGGATATGCGTGCGAGATACCCCGAGCTTTTTGATCCTTAAGTTTCGGAACGAAACTTCTTTTTAGAGGGGGAGAATGTAATATCCGTACTTTCTATTTTTAGCAGTTTCAATATTTGGCGCATGTCTATTTTTAACGACTCGCTTGTAGCCGTTTCGACATTTTGAATCTATTTTGTTCTTGGTATTTCCATTTGGACGAGTTTCGGAGGTGTTTTTACGTAATATGTTTTATGATATGATCTTGTCACATCTACGTTCGATTCTCGTAAAACTCATTTGATTTCATTATTTCTTTACTCCCATGAGTCTGTATGATTGAGTTATTCGTGTTGTGATTTTAGGTTCAATAATCCGACATCGTATCATGATTTTCGGATGTTTTGGGCTGTTTTGTAATTTCCTAAAGTTTAGGGAACTTACTTCCATTTTTGTATCCCAAGCCATCGAGTGGTCGGATTCGTGCCTTCTTTTAGCGCTTAGATTCATTGTTGCGAATACTTCGTGAATGTGCTTTTGAATTCCAACTTTTAGTCGTGTTCGGTCTCGTGCCCTCCTCAGCAGTGTGTTGTGCGGCATTTAAACACGCCTCGAGGGCGATCGTCATAGCAGTCGGGAAGTCTACCATGAGGGATATGCTTGGGGAAAACACCCTGAACTCGGCACCCACGGCGATCGCCCTTTGTTGATTGGCGATCGTCTTTTGTTGATTAGGCGATCGTCCTTTGTCGATTGGCGATCGTCTCGTGCCACGTATTAATCTGAGATCCGTCAGAAGTCACCAAAGCCCAAATCTCGGGCTGGGACCCGCGTGCAGATCTCAAAAGGTGCTGACAGACAAGATCGGTGCCCACTGCCTGCCACCTACTTCACCTACCAACAGGGCCGCAGACCTGCGAAAAGTACTGACAGACAAGACTTGTGCTCACGATCATCACCTTCTTCACCTACCTACAGTACCGACGTAAAGGTGTGTGTCAGCGGCTCAGGGCGCATGCGAGTTCCCCGTCAGACCGTACAACCAACTGTCAGTAACTACCGCGGACTTTAAGGGAAAAGCCCCACGCGACGAGACGATCGGCCGTCTTATTATAATATAAATAACGACGATCGGCTGCGATCGCAGGAGGGCCCCCAGGAGCTTGATCTGCTATAAATAGAAGGTCCATAGCACAGAATAAGGACCGCGAAATACACAGCAAACAAGAGAGAGAAAAGAGAAAGACATTCTCACACATAGAACATCCATAGCAAGAATTCACAGATCTCCATATCTGATTCTTCCGGCATTCTATACGCTCCACAGCTTAGAAAACTAGAATCCTTTACACTCTTTGTGATAGATTCTAACATTAATATTTGTACTCAACCGTATACTTATTAATAAAATCTCGCGAGAGCATTCAAGCCCGGGATTAACAACCCCGGCAAATCTTGTGTCATTTAATTTCTCACGGACGTGCTCCCGCACTTGTTGGTTACTCGATCATTCCAGCAACCTTATCTTCGGATAATATTTTGGGTAACAACAATTGGCGCTAGAGGAAGGGCATACCTTCACTTTTATTCCGATCGTCTCGTAGAACATTCATTGTTCTCCGGACTCACACTCGAAGAAACACTCACTGTTCTTCAAAAGAAACAAACCTCCTGAAAAATGACGTCTGCTACAACTTCCAAGAGAGCCACCCTGAGATCCGCCGGAAATATCATTCCGACACGGGCAGAATCCCAGCCCGCGACGGAAGGCGACCGCGGCGACGCTAGATCCTCACTCCCGCCCCCGAGGGACGGCCCTAGTCTCTCACTCGATCAGTTCCAGACCGCGGAACAGATTGAGGAGGCCATAGCCGTCCTCAGGGAGCGACGGATTGCGTGCGACTCGCCCACCATCACTCCGTCAACCATCCGCCGAGCTGGCAAGCGGAAGCTCAAAGGGATATATGTTGAGAAATCAACGGAGAACCCAGAGCCGCAGTCAAAGGCTCTCGTTAGGCGGGACGACTCCGTCTTCAGCCGCCTAGGGAGTGATCCCTCGTGGCGACCTGGGCAGTCGGGCCCGAGTCGGGAGGCATCGGAGTCCGAATCCGTCACCAGAAGTTCGGCATATCCGACTCCCAGAAGACAGGCCGGTCGACAGGCCCCCACTCGCCCTAGAAATGAGTCTGCGGGCAGAGAGCTCGTCATCCACCATGGGGGCAGGGGATCGGTACATGATCGCCTCGGCTCGCGCTCCGGCAGCCAATCGAGTCCGAGGCCACGGCGATGGCCGCAATGCGGCCTTGACTCGGCGAAATGAAGGCGCTACTAGACACTGGGGCAGGCGCAAGGAGATCGATCTCTGGACCAAGTGAACCACTCGCGGTCCAGATCGAGCTCGCCCCGGTTCAACCAACAATCAATCCCCCACAGACACCTCTATATGAGGGAAGATCGGACCCGGAGACCCACTTGAGCAAATTCCGGATCTACATGACCGGATGCGGAGCATCAGATGCGACGAAGTGTCGGATGTTCCCGCTAACTCTGGGCGACCTCGCCCACAGGTGGTACATCTCACTGCCTCCTCGCTCAATCAATTGCTTCGAGAAGTTGGCGAACGACTTTACGTCGTACTTCGCCGCCAAAGTCGCTCGCCCTGAAGGCCCCCACCGCATGATGAAAATCAAGCAGGGGAAGGACGAGCCAGATGCAGATTACATCGACCGGGTGGACGAGATAGTCCTCACCGGTGAACCCATTAGCGACGAGCTCGCCCTCTATTCAGTCCTGGGGGGATTCTACGGCCACTCACCCATGTTCAGGCATCTCACAAAGGATATCCCCCCGACCTACTCGGTCTTCCGCATCAGAGCCGCCGATTTCCTGGCCAGGCAGAGGATGCTCTCCCTCCGTTTGGATGAGGAACCCACCGGAGAGGGAAGGATGCCATCCCATGTTCAGAAAAAGGCGGTCGCCAAGCCCAGAAAGGCGGTCACAAAGCCGCCTGGCGAATTCAAAGCGTTCGGTGATGTAGAGGTTCACCTCCTCCACAACCTCAACTTGTCTCCAGCCCACATCTTCAACGCAATTAAGGGGCGGGAGTGGCTTTCCAAACCGAAGCCAATAAGGGACCACGGTCATCTGGACCGTAGCAAGTTCTGTGCCTATCACAAAAGTCCCGGCCACAACACCAGCCAATGCCGCGACCTCCTCATGCAACTCTGGCGACTGTTCGAAGAAGGCAAATTAGACAACACAGTCACCAAGCGAACCTCGACGAGAGAGGACCGGAGGCGCGAGCGCCGTCGGATCGAAAGGACGCCTCCCAATCCGGCCGCCAGATCGAACACGAGCGAGCATTCCGATGAATCGATTCCTCCGATCAACCCTGGCGGTCGGATTAATATGCTCCAAGCGGGAGGTGGGAGCCTCGGGGCCTTTCCCGGTTTCCACCGCGTCAAACAGAAGCGGAAGGCCGGGCGAGGGCATTCGCGAGTCCATATTGTGGTGCCCCGGAGCCGACCATCGCTAGAAACGCGCTCATCACCTTCTCCAATAAAGACAGGAGGGGGTACAATGCCCCAAGGAGGATGCGGTGGTAATCTCTGCCTGTATCCTGGGGAAGGCGGTCGACCGCGTCTTTGGTCGACAACGGGAGCTTCGCAATATCATATTCAAAACAGCTCTGGATCACTCGGAAACCCGACCAAATTCATCAAGCCATTTGACACCGTGCTCCAAGGATTCGGCGACAGACTGTCCAAGCCTATGGGAGGATCAAGCTCTCCGTCGAGCCGATATGCATTTACGATCCCAAGGTTAGGATCACTAGGAACCTAAATTTTGTAATAATAGATAGACCCGGATCTATAATGGGTTCCTAGGTCGTCCATTCTTAGAAACCTTTGAGGCGGTCGCTTCGTCCTTCTTTTATTATATCAAATTCCCACCGCCGATGGGACGGTCGCATCAGTAAAGGGGACCAATAATGGCAAAAGATGTTTAAATTACTCCGTGTCGCCATCACATTTACAATACTTCCCCGATATGTGTAACGTTGAAACGATCGACGATCGACCCATGGAGATCGACGAACCAAACACATCGTGTCAACCCAGTCGTGAGGACGGCATCTCGGATCGATTAACGGACGACATCGAGCCAAGGATCGGTTTCGAGCCTAGTCTCGGCGTCGATCCAAGGATCGAGTCCGAAATCGTTCCAAGCAAGAAGCGACTGCGTTCCCATCGAAGAGTTAGAGAGTATAGCCATAGATCCGGCTCGTCAGGCGGGAAGTGCAGATCGGCGCAAGCGTCGACCTCGCCGAAAGGAGATCTGGTCAATTTACTAAGAAAGAACATAGGAGTCTTCGCACAGTCGCATCAAGATATGGTCGGCATAAGTCCCGAGCACGCTTGCCATTATCTCGAAGATCGACCGGCGATGAAGCCCGTTCATCAAAAACGTAGGAAATTCGGCCCCGAAAATACGCGGCGCTCGACATAGAGGTCCAAAAGTTGCTCGACAACAAGTTAATCGGGGTAGCTACGGACGACCCACAATGGGTCGCTAACGCGGTACTCGTCAAGAAGCCGACTGGTTCCTGGAGGTTATGCATTGACTTCACCGACCTCAACGCGGCTTGTCCAAAGGATCACTTTCCGATGCCTCATATTGATCACTTGGTCGATAGTACTGCAGGCTGCGAAATGATGTCATTTATGGATGCCTTCGCCGGATATCATCAAATCCCAATGGCGGAGAAAGACATAAAACACACATCTTTCCACACGGAAAAAGACATATACTTTTGGGTCCGGATGCCGTTCGGCTTGAAGAATGCGGGGGCGACCTACCAGCGACTTGTCAACAGGATGTTCGCTAATCAGATCGGCAAGACCATGGAGGTCTACATCGACGATATCGTGGTCAAAAGCCTCAAGAAGGAAGATCACCTCAATGATCTCGCCGAGACATTCGCCATCCTCGAAAAGTTCAACATGAAGATGAACCCAAAGAAATGCAACTTTGGGGTGGGCTCCGGGAAATTCCTGGGGCACATTGTCAGCCAGAGGGGGATCGAGGCGAATTCCACCAAGATACGGGCGATCCTCGACATGCGGGAACCTCGGAACATCAAGCGGTACAACGCCTCACGGGTTGTCCGGCCGCCCTCAACCGCTTCATATCTCGGCTCGGCGATAAAAGCAAGCCTTTCTTCGCGACCATCAAGAACAAAAAGTTCGCATGGACGAGGGAGAGTCAGATGGCGTTCGCCAAAATAAAGGAATATTTATCCAACCCCCGGATCCTGGCGAAGCCGATCCCCTGGGAAAAATTATTCCTTTACCTTGCGGCCTCGGAGGTCGCGCCGAGTGCGGTCTTGGTACGAGCGGAGGGACTAGTCCATCTGCCGATCTACTATGTCAGTCAAGCGCTCCACGACGCTGAAACACGCTATACACCTTTGGAGAAGATCGCCTATGCTCTAGTCATGAGTGTCCGTAAGCTAAGAGCCTATTTTTTCGACCATCAAGTGGAGGTTTTGACAACCCTCCCTCTAAGGCAAGTTCTACATCGACCGGACACCAACGGGCGACTCCTCAAATGGTCACTAGAGATCGCCCAATACGGCATCACATACGCTCCTCGCACGGCGATCAAGGGCCAAGCTCTGGCGGACTTCGTGGTGGAGTTAACATTCCCTCACAGTCCGACCCATGTCGGTCGACCTGCCTGGAAGCTGTACGTTGACGGTTCAGCGACCAACTCGCGATCAGGGGCAGGGATCGTCCTCATTAGCCCCAACGGACAAAGCTTCACAAATTCCGTGCGTTTCGGATTTCGAGCGACCAACAATGAAGCCGAATACGAGGCCTTGGTAGGCGGGCTCGACCTGGCTCTCGCCCTAGACGTTCGTCGCCTCCATATCTTTATGGACTCCCTCCTGGTGGTGAACCAAGTCAAAGGAGAATATGAGGCACGTGGCGAACAGATGATCAAATACCAGGAGCTGGTCGCCTAGATGTGCACGAAATTTGAAGAAGTACAAATCGAGCAAGTCCCGAGAGAGCACAACTCTCAGGCCGACGCCCTATCCAAGCTAGCATCGTCGGATGGGGCAGCCGATTTCTCTAATATCCAAATTACAAAGTCAGAAAGACCAGCAATCGAAAGAAACCTGGTGGCCACAGTTGCCGTTGCCGAAGAAAGCTGGATGACTCCGTTCATCACATACTTAAAGGACGGGACGATCCCTGACGACCGTATCAAAGCTCGCCAACTCCAGCTCCGAGCGACCAGATACACCCTACTGGACGATCGTCTTTACAAGCGAGCTTTCAGCCTTCCCCTCCTCAAGTGTATTACACCGGAGGAAGGACAGCTCGTTTTAGCCGAGATCCACGACGGAATCTGTGGAAATCACGCTGGTGGACGAGCTCTCGTCCATAAGACAACCAGGCAAGGTTTTTTCTGGCCGTCACTTCAGAAGGATGCGATCGCCTATGCCAGGTCGTGTCATAGATGCCAAATAATGGGACCAAGTATTAAAATCTCCCCCGAGCAGCTCACCTCAATGTACAGCCCATGGCCGTTCGCCCAATGGGGCATCGACCTTATAGGTCCCCTACCAACGGCTCCAGGAGGCTGTAAGTTCGCCATCGTCGGGGTCGACTATTTCACAAAATGGGTAGAGGCCGAACCGCTAAACAAGATCGGCCAAGAGCAAGTGATCAAGTTCATCTGGAGAAACATCATATGCCGGTTCGGTCTACCCCAGGCCATCATCTCCGACAATGGAAAGCGATTCGCGGCTTAGAAGTCATGCAATTCGTGATAAGTGGGGAATCAAAAGGTTGTTCTCGGCTCCCTATCACCCTCGGACGAACGGGCAGGTAGAGGCAGTGAACAAGATCCTCAAACACACAATTAAAGCACGACTCGAATCCAGGCTAGGACGATGGGCGAGCGAGCTCCCAGACGTTTTGTGGTCTTACCGAACAACGACCCGCAATTCAACGGGCAAAACCCCATTCGCCCTAGCCTTCGGAACAGAAGCGGTGATTCCCTCGGAGATCGCCGTCCTCAGCCATCGAACCGAGCAAGAGATGACGATCGACAATGATGTGGCCCGGCGGATCGACCTCGACATGCTCGAAGAACGTCGACTGACCTCGGAGATGAAGAACACTATCCACAAAAAAAGATCCGAAAAGTTCTTCAATTCGAAGGTCAAGGAAAGACGGTTTCAAGTAGGCGACCTCGTCCTCAAAAAGATCCAAACCCACACAGGTGTCTTTGGACCGAGTTGGGAAGGCCCCTTCAGAATATCGAAATGGCTAACTAAGGGAGCCTACGAGCTGGAACACCCCGACGGTACTCCGGATCGGTATCCCTGGAACGCTGTACATCTGAAGAAATACTATCAATGATAACTTTGTATTCATTTTCAACTACCAAATGTACATGGAACATAATGAAATATTTTTGTTCTCTATCCCATCTATTCTGGCGATCGCCCCACAAGCATGTTACATACCGTCGAGGATCGTCGTTCAAGAATGACAATCCGAGGTAGAAAACAATACAGCCATGGCACTGGAGGTCGATGGAACCAACAGCTTCGCCCATGCAAGGTTCCTTCGAGCTTAGATCGCCCGCCCTTCGTTTGGATACGAAGCCGGCGTAGCCGAAGGACCCTCCAAAATAAATCAGTGGGCACGATCGCTCGCCCTCAAAGGTCCATCATCTAACATGGTGAACCCGGACAATGCGACGTGCCAAAAACCCCGTCTCAACGTACACCGTCGAGATCGGCCATCTCCATGGCTGGCCGAGGTGGAAGCAGAGCTAACAAGCCGCGGGCGCGGAGTTGATTCATCCAACGCTGCCCCGCGCAAGGACTCCTCTAGACCGAGACCGCACGCCTTTCGTTTAAATACGAGGCGAGGCGCAGCCTAACGGAGGACCCTCATAATAAAGTGAGTCGCGGGATACACAACATCCCTCGCACACAAAGACTCGATAAGGGAGGCCGATCCATCGAACAACCCAACCGTACATAATTCTTCAGAACCAGCGAAACTGAAGATAGCCCACCGGACGACATAGTTTTTGTTGGATTACTTACAATAAGTAAACAAAAACAAGGGGGCAGAGAGGGGTCGAGCTAATCCCTAACACGATCGAACAAAAGGAACCACACACGATCGGCCTCACTCAAACACATCCGCTCAAATACGCGCAGGACGATCGAAGTCGTCCAACAAAAAAAAAACTACAAGTAAGAATTCCGATTCAAAACATATCGATACGTTCAACACTCAGACAATCGATCGGATGAACAAAACGTCGAAAGCAATCATACACATATTTGTAAAGTTGCACGCAAACATTCAAAGGCGATCGTATGAAAAGAAGAACACTTTATTCATGACGCAAGTTTAGTACATGACGGGGCCCGAAGGCATTACAAAAGGAAAACGAAAAGTACATAGTGCTGGAGGAAAACAAAATGCCTCTCAAGGCTCCGCCTGCTGATCTTCGCCCTCGGCTTGCGGATCGGATTCCGCCTCGGGATGAATGAGTTTACCCGTGTACCAACTCAAGTCGATCCCGAAGTCGGCCAAATCAAGGATCGGCAAGGAGAACTCCGGGTGCAAAGGATGCGCGAGGGCGTAGGACTTGAAGCTCTCCATCAAGGGACCGATCTCGATCCCTGCCTCTTTTGCGGCTCGGACGGCGTCAGCATATGCCAAGTAATAGGCAAACTCGCCGGCGAGCGCCACACTTTGGTAGGGATCGGTCTCGATCGCCTTCAGTTGGCCTTTCAACTCCGCGGCCGTCTTCTCAGCCTCCGCCAACTCGGCAACCTTGGCGGCATTCTCGCCCTGGGACTTCTCCAGCTCTTTCCTTGCCGCGTCCAGCTCACCGCTAAGCCGGTCAACCATCGCCTTCAGTCCGGTCGCCTCCTCCTGCGACGCCGCGAGCTTCTGGCGGGCTTCGCGCTCCTCGTCACGGGACCGATCGGCAGCCTCCTTGGAGCGGCTCAGCTCCTGCATCAATCTATCCACATCCTGCTTGGCCCTTTTGGCCGTCTCCTCGTACTCCTTCTCCATAGCCCGGATCCTGTTGGCATCCTCGATATTTCTGTTCCGGGCGGCCTCGAGGTCGCGATGGAGATGAGCAGTGGAGGGTCGCCCCTCAAAGTCCCTTGCAGCTTGGACGGCCATCGTCGCCGTCTGAAGAGCCAGGGCAACGGTCGCCTGCATGGCATCTCCAGATCGCCGACGAGCGATCGCATCGAGGTCGGTCGTCCAAGCCTTGGGCAAAGAGGTGGTGGCCTGGCGAACGTAAGCAGGGATATCAAGAGGTTGTTGCGGAGCCTTGCTCGACAGGAAGTCCAGCACCATGGGAGAAACGTCCGGATCGGCCAGACGAACCCTGCAGCGCAAACCAAGGAAACCAAAAGAGTTAGCCTAAGACTTACTCAGAACGCTTAGCTCGGAAAGTTCAAAACATTCTCACCTGTTGACCAGCTCTGGGTCACGGCCGAAAAAGGGCTTTCCCCGAGGAGTCTCGGCGTCAGCGATCGCCGCCCTTTTTAAGTAGCCGAGGCGGCGACTGGAGGACGCCGGCCAGTGCAGGACCAGCCCCTCCGCCATCGGAGCGAAGAAGCGGGGAGCGGCGATCGGCGGCTCGGTATAGTTAAATCCGCCTCGGTAGACGGAAGGGACGCCTCGGCCTCGCCTCTTGCGGTTGCGCTGAGCTGTTCCTCACCTTGAGTTTCGGTTCGGCGGCCCGGCACCGCAGGCTTCACCACGGGGTAGGGCGAGACGACGTCGCGGCAACGCGACCCGTTTTCTTTCCCATATGAAGGCGACCGAGAAAACCGGGGTTAGACATGGCGATCTGCTGAGGTAGCTCGGTGATCCGGGGAAAATAAGTCTCTGCCAAAGAAGAAACTAAAACAAGTTAGACACTTACGTAAACATGGCGACCTCTTGGAGACGATCGCCTCGCAGAAAAGAGTAGATAGAAAGTCATACCAGGTGCTTTCAGGTGGCGAGGATAGCGAAACATCCGAGCTCCCAACCGGTGAGACTCGTGGCTGACTGATCGAACGTCTTTATAGGAGATCGGCAACGCGCAAATCCGCTCCCAGACGATCGAGAAATCAAAAGGAAGATCGTCGGCCGACGGAACAAGGGATCCTGCAAAAAGGGAAACAAAATTAGATCAGTCCAAGGAGTATCCAAACGAAGGGAGAAAGGAAACCCTTACTTGGATTCCTCTCCCGAAAATTGGTAGGAATATCCAACTCCTCCTCCGGCGGTTCGCTCGATGCCGACCTCCAGGCACCACCAACCCGGACCACTTTTTCGTGTCGCCTCGGGTCTTGCTCGGCACCCGGTAACCACCCTACCCTGGCGACCTTGGATATGATATCCGCCGATCGACCCTTTCGCACGGTCGGCTTAAAAGATAAGTCATCTCTCCCGCAGAAGGCGGGCGAAACAACCTGTGACCGCCAAATAACGTCGGTGTCCGATAATCTGCAGCCGGGCGTTCGGCGTCACCGAAGAGGCGCCAAATTCCAGGCGATCGGCCAGATACGAAAGCGACGGCAAGGGAAACCGCAGACCGTGACAGTGGTCATTTCGTTGATGGCGACCATACCCTCGGGAGGCCGGTCGGCACGTTCGTTCTCGGCGGCACGTGCAATGACACATCGGAGGATATGATATTTGGCTCTCCGGTAGGTCATGTCCTTCAGTCGCGAACTCGGATCGACCAAGAGTCCATTGAGACGGTTCGGCCGAAACTCCGTCACTTCACATGTACATAGGGATAAGCGGCGGAGTAAGCTTCAATCAAACTCGGACAGGCCGGCAATCCCCTCCATAAGTCTAGCAAAAGCCCTATAAACCGGGCCAGACGCCTGTCCTTTTCCCAAGACAAACGTATCGATTCGTCTTCCTCCACCGCGACGCATCTCGCTCCTCCGCCGCCGCGAGCCCGCCACTACGGCCTCATTAAAAAGCTCCTCAAGCTCTGCGGGTGTAATCCCCACGAATAGCCTCGGCGGCCGTTTCCTGAGGATTCCCACGGGAATTTCCTCCCGGTCCCGGCGGCGGCGGCGAAGTGCTTCCGACCTCGAAGGCCTTAGATCCTCCCGACATATTCTCAAAAAGTTAAGGGAGAGGGAAAAATTGGGTTTCTTACCTAAAGAAAGGAAGACGGTCGGCGCAACAAGCTTCGAAATTTTGCAGAGCTTCGGCGGGAAGACAAGGACGCGTAAAAGATGAAACGGAGTAGCCCTAGCCCCTTTTATAGATGGAGGCCGGGGTCTCGGGCAAATAGGCGAAAGTCCGAGGGCCGGGATGCAACCGGCGGCCGGGACGCAATAAATGCGGCCCTCGAGTCCAGCGTCGCGTCTTTTCGAGGGCACGCCAATCGACAAAGACCGGCGAACCGTCGGACTCCTCAATAGAAAGCGCGGCGTGTCTCGCACGGTTTCGCGAGCCCACGTCTCTTTTCCGCCGCTCCCAGCAAAGGAGATCGTCAAATTTGAAATCGGATCGACGGTCGTCTAAAACATTAGCGATCGCCAAAGTGCCACCTCACCCCGTGTTTTCAACATCGAGCCGAGTGAGGGCAATTGTTGTGCGGCATTTAAACACGCCTCGAGGGCGATCGTCATAGCAATCGGAAGTCTACCATGAGGGATATGCTAGGGGCAAACACCACGAACTCGGCACCACGGCGATCGCCCTTTGTTGATTAGCGATCGTCTTTTGTTGATTAGGCGATCGTCCTTTGTCGATTGGCGATCGTCTCGTGCCACGTATTAATCGAGATCCGTCGAAGTCACCAAAGCCCAAATCTCGGGCCGGGACCCGCGTGCAGATCTCAAAGGTCTTGACAGACAAGATCGGTGCCCACCGCCCGCCACCTACTTCACCTACCAACGGGGCCGCGAGACTGCGAAATCTTGTGAGACAAGACTTGTGCTCACGATCTGTCACCTACTTCACCTACCAACAAGTACGCGAAAAGGTGGGTGACAGCGGCTCGGGCGCATGCGAGTTCCCCGTCGGACCCTACAACCAACTGTCGGTAACTACCGCGGACTTTAAGGGAAAAGCCCCACGCGACGAGACGATCGGCCGTCTTATTATAATATAAATAACGACGATCACCGCGATCGCAGAGGGCCCCAGAGCTTGATCTGCTATAAATAGAAGGTCCATAGCACGAATAAGGACCGCGAAATACACAAACAAGAGAGAAAAGAGAAAGACATTCTCACACATAGAACATCCATAGCAAGAATTCACGGATCTCCATATCTCGATTCTTAGGCATTCTATACGCTCCACAGCTTAGAAAACTAGAATCCTTTACACTCTTTGTGATAGATTCTAACATTAATATTTGTACTCAACCGTATACTTATTAATAAAATCTCGCGAGAGCATTCAAGCCCGGGATTAACAACCCCGGCAAATCTTGTGTCATTTAATTTCTCACGGACGTGCTCCCGCACTTGTTGGTTACTCGATCATTCCAGCAACCTTATCTTCGGATAATATTTTGGGTAACAACACAGTGAACTGCACTCAACAGTACTGGACTGCTGCATAAATAGCATACGCTATTTATGATTGCTTGCGGACGCTATCGATGTGCAGTTAACGTACGCTAACTCTTAGACATAGCGTGCGTTACCGACTTCAGCATTTTGGACAATAGGTTCTGGACTCAGAATTCTGGGTTCTGACTATCAGGTAGCGCACGCTAAGCTTTAGTAGCGCACGTTAATTACTAGCAGACAGCGGGTGCTAGTCAGTAGTTGTGCACGCTAACGACGCCGTACAGAAGACACTGGACTGTAGGCGATCCCGTTAGCGCACGGTAATTTCAATCATTAGCGCACGCTAATTATACTTAGCTACATAGGACTCCGCGGTACACTTTTCATCATTTTTCATCTCTTCTCAACCCTTGGGCGATTTCCGGCGATTTTGGGGCCATTATGAAGATTAATCCATGGAGTTCTTTGAGAGATCAATTATTGTGTTCAAGTGAAGTGCGTCATCATCTTAATCCATCTTCTCCACCTAAATCCAAGGTATTTTGGCTTAGAACCCTAACTTTGTCAATTTTGGGGGGTTTTCGAGATTTATCCTTTTAAACTCGTATTGTTCATTTGTATTGTAATATTTCCTATCAATTATTGTTATTGAGTGGTTCCCAATCCCTTTCCATCAATGTTGATCCGTGAGTTGTTGATTTGGGGAGGTTTTGTGAAAACCCTCTCCCGTGTTGAACGTACACGTATTGTTATGGTTGTTAAACAGGGTTGTGGGCGCATTCTGTTCGATTATAGACGTTGTTTAGGGCTAATTTGTGTTAACATTTCTTCTTGGAATAGACGTTGTCACCCCGGTCCATTCCTAGTCGTCGTTTAATTTTTGTATCGTCGAAGATTGTCTGAAAGGCAATTACTTTACATTTGTTTGCATATTCTAGTATTTGAATTATCCTTCCCGTGTATGTTGTGGATGTGAATGCGTATGTTCACCCAGGGATGGTCCGACGAAGCCTCTGGGGATACGTAGTGCCGTGTATATGCATATCATGAACTGGGGTTAATCACCCAGGGATGGTCCGATGGGGCGGGTATGGTGGCCGTGAGTCTCGTACCAACGATTAACCTTTGAAATGATTTGTTGGAGAACTATGTTTAGTGCTCGTGCACCGTAATATTCCGGAATATAAATGTTTTCTAAAATGATTTTAGCGCATATTTCATCTAATTAGAATGGAGTTCAAATGGATTGTACTTGCACTAGATGTTGTCGCTAACCCCTTAAATGGGGAAAATACTTTTGTATTTCAGGTACAGGTCATGGAGGCGAACGAGCATGCGGACAGTACGAGGATGATGGGCAAGGGTGATTCTGTTCAATGGTCGTTTGTCTCGCATTTAATCTTTTAATTTTATTAATTATGTCCTTTGTTTCAGTACTCGAGTACTTTCTTCTTTTGGACTTGTAATTGTTGTGTACCCGATTTGGGAGTGGTTTCGATGTTGAATTGTACTGTTGGGTTCAGCCTATTTACTTGTGAATGTCTCAAATTGTGGAATCGTTTATATGTTAATGATGTTTGTCGTCAGTCATGATGTTGAGTTTGTGCGTTAGCCTGGTGGATTGCAAAGTGTTGGGTCCACGTCGTTGTAATATACCCTGAACGTCTTGGGGTATTACAGAATATGGTATTGGAGCTTTAGGTTTATGGATACCTAGGCTGTCGGTTATTTGGGTCTAGTCGAGTGCCGTTTCTGAACAGTATCACTACTATGCCATCATTTCAGTACGCCGGTGCTCATAAGTTTTCCTAACATGACTCGTTGCGTTATCCTGTGTTGTTCCTTTCTTAATATTGTAATGTGTTTCGCGTTTGAACTGTACTCACTAGTTACTTATTCAGAATGCCTGCTGGTAGAGGACGCGTACGCGGTCATGGACGCGGTAGGGGACGTGGCGCAGCTGGTGGGGCGGCCATGTTCGATAGCTCTGGGGCTGGTTCGGCAACACCTTCCTTGTCGAACAGTGTCCAGCCTAGTGCCGAAGGTTAGCAGGATCAGTCTGCTAGCTTTGGTAATACTAATGACAATGCCTGGGTAGAGAACATCCTACAACAAGTAGCGAATCAAATGACGCTACTAACTCAGACAGTCCTGGTTAATCAAGCTAATGCTATTCCGGTTCCACCTACTAGTTCTGGTACCGACAAGTACTTCAGGACGTGATCCGTATGCGTCCTCCACAGTTCGATGGTACTTCCGACCCTTCTAGTTGGGAGAGTTAGATATTCGAGATGGAGAAAGTGTTCGAGGCGGCAAGCTGCTTCGAGCAGAGGAATGTACCAATTGCTCAGTACTTCCTCACCAAGGAGGCGGCAACGTGGTGGCAAGCAGCGAAATCGCATGACCGGGCAACTACGTGGGATGAGTTCCGAGAATTGATGGAGGATGAATATTGTCCGTGGATGGTGAAAAATGGAAGGATTCAAGCCTTCTTTGAATAACTCTTCATTTACTTCAGTCCTACTTATCGAGGAACCCATCAAATATCTCTTTCACTAAAGAGAGGGACAAATCCCTGTCTTGATTCTTCATTGCCCTCTACATGACTTCCACTAATCCCGATCGCTAACCTTTATGATCAACATGTTTCAGATGATGTTGGATTACGTAAAGGCATAGCAGTTATCATGTTGGACTCTATAACAATCTCAGGTTCAAGGATTTATTGACATACTATTATATTGAGATCCACTTATGACATTTCCATGCAGTGATCTCAATGCAGGTCTGTATAGTACTGGTTCTCCAAACAATACCCAAAAGTATGATCCGTACCACACGCATAATCATCTGATAATTATCGAGCAAACATATACTAGTATATTAATCACTTTAGTCTCCACTCGACGCGATTGGACCAGGGACATTTGAATAATCTTATTATTCATGAATAACTATTATTCGATTATTGTAATATTAAAACATGCACACATTATAATAATCAACGAGAAATAAATGATATCAAATAACTTTATTTAAATGTGACAATTATAAATCTAGGTACATCGAATGTCCTAGGGCATTATTCCCAACAATCCCCACTTGCACTAGAACCATTCATTCAGGACTTTTAGTCCTATCGATATAGCATGCTCAACATGCTTTCCTTGTGAGAGAGGCTTGGTAAGTGGATTAGAAACATTATCTCCCGTTTTCTACTTTGCATATTGTAATATCTCCTCGTGTGACGATCTCTCTGACTAGGTGATATTTTCTGAGTATATGATTGGAATTATGATAGGACCTAAGCTCTTTAGTTTGTGAAATAGCACCATTATTGTCACAATAAAGGCTTATGGGACCCTGGATAGTTGGTACCACTCCTAGTTCAGTAATAAACTTCTTGACCCATACGGCTTCCTTAGATGCATCCGATGCTGCCAGGTACTCAGCTTATATCACAGAATCAGCAACTATGCTTTGCTTGGAACTATTTCAACTCACAGCACCTCCATTAACCAGTTTCAAAACTTGCATCAGCGTAACCATTTACAACCAGATCGTTTCCCACTCCTCTATAAATTAGGAAAGCATCCTTAGTTCTTCTTATGTACTTTAGGATGGTTTTCACTGCTGTCCAGTGACTCCCACCTAGATTTGACTGGTATTGACTTGTCATGCTAAGGGTAAACGATACATCAGGTCGAGTACAAATCATGGCATACATGATTGATCTAATGGCCGAAGCATATGGAATCTTTCTCACGTGGGATCGCTCATCAGAAGTCAAAGGACTCTGAGTCATACTCAGATGAATGCCATGTGATATTGGCAAGAGTCCTCTCTTGGAGTCCTCCATATTGAACCTCTTCAATATTTTGTTAATGTAGGTACTTTGACTCAGAACAATCATTCTCTTTGATCTATCTCTATAGATTTTTATCTCAAGAATGTAAGAATCTTCTCCTAAGTCTTTCATTGAGAAACAACTTCCCAACCAAGTCTTGACTGTCTGCAAGGTGGATATGTCATTCCCAATGAATAATATGTCATCTACATGTAAGACTAGGAAAGCAACTATGCTCCCACTAACCTTTTTGTACACACATGGTTCATCTTAATTTTGAATAAATACAAACTCTTTGACAGTTTCATCAAAATGAAGATTCCAGTTCGGATAAGCCTGCTTCAACCCATAAATGGATCTTTGAAGCTTGCAAACCTTTTTAGAATTTTCTGGATGAACAAAACCTTAAGGTTGTGTCATGTACACATCCTCGGGTAAGTTTCCATTATGCAACACTGTTTTGACACCCATTTGTTATATTTCATAATCATGGTATGCAGCAATGGAAAACAAAATTACAGTTGATTTAAGCATGACTACTGGCGAAAAAGTCTCATCATAGTCAACACCATGAATCTGTCTATAACTTTTTGCCACTAGTCTAGCTTTATAGGCTTGTAGATTATCGTCCATGTCTTTCTTCTTTTTGAAGACCCATTTGTACCCAATGGTTTTAACACTCTCAGGTGTATCTATCAAGTTCCAAACTTGATTGTCATACATGGACTGCATCTCTGACTTCATGGATTCTAGCCATTCCTCGGACTCTGGTCCAGAAGCAGCTTCTGTATATGTACTAGGCTCATCATCTAAGAGCGATGCATCATTATCCTCTATTATGAGATACCCATATCTCTCAGGTTCATGTCGCATCCTATTAGATCTGTGAGGGACTTGTGTACTTTGAACTAGCACTTCAACTAATTGTAGAGCCTTTTCAGTTTCCATTGGTGAAGCAATGTCCTCTTGTGGTTCTCAAGTTTCCTCGAGAATTACTATTATCCTACTCTTTTTTGGAAATAAATTCCCTTTCTAAGAAGACAGCATTTCGATCAACAAATACTTTGTTCTCTGTGGGCTTGTAAAAGTAGTAACCTTTAGTTTCCTTAGGATATCCCACAAATAAACATTTTTCAGATCTGGCTCCCAGTTACTCAAACAATTGGTGCCTTACGAATGCTTCACAACCCCAGATCTTTGGAAAAGACAAGTTTGGTCTCTTACCAGTCCATTTCTCAAATGGTGTCTTTTCAACTGCTTTAGATGCAACACGGTTAAGGGTGAATGCTGTTGTTTCTAAGGCATGACACCAAAATGATAATGGAAGATCCATTCGACTCATCATGGATCGAACTATATCTAATAAATCTTGATTTCTCCTCCCAGACACTCCGTTATGTTGAGGTGTTCAAGGTGGAGTAAGTTATGAAACAATTCCACAACTCCTAAGATGATCATCGAATCATTGGCTCAAGTATTCGGACCTCGATCTGATCAAAGGACTTTAATTGTCTTGCCAATTTGATTCTGTACTTCACTCTGGAATATTTTGAACATTTCAAAAGATTCATGTTTATACTTCATAAGATAAACATATCATACAGGCTAAAATCATTGGTAAATGTGATGAAGTGTTGGTATCCGCCTCTGGCATGAGTGCTAAGAGGTCCGCCTAATAGATCACTAGCCCTTTCTCCATGACCAGTGAAAGGATTCTTTGTCATCTTGCCCAATAAACAAGATTCGCATGTCCCTTATGATTCATAGTCAAAAGAGTCTAAAAAGTGCATCATTATGGAGTTTAGAAATGCGTTTCCTGTTTATTGACGGTGCCATAAGTAAGTCGGATTAATTGACCTCAGGCTTCTTGGATGCAATGTTATAGACTTCCAAAGTGTTGGACTCATCTAGATCAATATTGTAAAGGCCAGTATATAAATTTGCAGTACCATAAAGCAAGTTATCAAAGAAAATACGAATAATCTTATTCTTAATAAGAAAATTGTAACCTTCGCAATCTAATGTAGAAACTGAAATAATATTGATATTCATATCAGGAACATAATAGTAATTGTTCAAAACTAACAAAAGCCCATTGGGTAAAATTAGATCATAAGTTCCTACGGCTAGTGCAGCAACTCTTGCTCCATTGCCGACTCTGAGATCCACTTCCCCTTTCTTCAGCTCTCTACTATTTCTCAACCCCTGCACATTTGTACAAATGTGAGATCCACATCCAGTATCCAATACCCATGAGTTAGAAGAAGATAAGTTAACTTATATAACAAGTATACCTTTGATAGTCTCACTACCCTTGGTACGCTTTAGCTCTCCAAGTAAACCTTATAATTTCTTTTCCAGTGTCCTGGTTTATCGCAATGATGGACATTTCCATCTTTTGGAGCTTTAGCCTTGAAAACTGGCTTAGTAGAGTCTTTAGATTTGGCAACTTTTTCCTTACCTTTTCGGTTGCCTTTGTTCTTGAAGGACTTCCCTTTGCTGACCATCAGCACATGGTTTGGTTTATTCTTAATGTTCTGATCAACCGTTTTAAGCTCCTATGCAGTAATAGACTTCTCCATCTCATTCATATTATAGTTCATATGAACTGACCAAAGGTATCGGGCAATGAGTTTAGGATCACATTCGTGGAGTGCTCCTTAGAAAGTGGAAAACCAAGCCTATCAAGATTATCAATATATCCTTTCATCTTGAGTACGTGAGCACTGACAGATGTCCCCTCAACTATCTTGCAAGCATACAAGGCTTGAAAGGTCTCATACCTATCTTGCCTAGCATGCTTCGAGAAAGTTTCCTTGAGGTGAGCATTAAGTTCATAAGCTTCCATTTCTTCCAGATTCTTCTGAAGGTCTGGACAAATGGTAGCCAACATAAGACAACTGACATCAATGGAATAATCACAATGTTTGTTCCATTTGTCTTTTTGTTGCTTTGTTAGCATTGTCAGCAGGCACATCAGAAATTTCTTCCTCAAGAACGTACGTCTTTCTTTCTTGCTTGAGAACTATTCTCAAGCTCCGAATCCAATCCAGATAGTTGTTGCCGTTTTCTTTTAGCTTCACTACTAGAAAAAACACTTTCTAAATTGGGTAAAAAAGACTTTCTAAATTGGTTATTTAACCGATATAGATCCAACCGATATAGAAAGTTTGGACTTTCTAGATCGGTTCTGAACAACTGATCTAGAAAGTCTTATTTAACCGATCTAGAAAGTCTTACATTAAAAAAAGTAACTGGACCAGACCCAAATCGACCCAACCTAGATCAGGCCACGAACCCGGCCCGGCCACGGCCCGACCCAAGAACGGGCCCAGCCCGATCATGAAATATCAATATATTGCAATATGTCACCATGAGGGTTTGAACCCTTGACCTTGTGGTTGGGGAGTCAAGTCCCACCCACTAGACTATAGTGATTTGTTTGAATAAATTACATTGGGGAAATTACAACCAACTACCCTATTAGATAATCTCTTTACACTTTAGTCCCTATTATTTCATAAATTACAGCGAAGGACAAAAATCTGAATTGGTGTTGACTTCTATTAAAAAGACGAAAATGCCCCTCTATTTACTTGAATAAAACATTTCTTTTAAAATACATTTTATATTAAACAAATAGCTTATAAGTTATTAAAGTGTTTGGCTAATACATTTCTTTTAAAAAATATTCTTTTTTCAGAAAATAATTTTTTTTCGAAATATAATTTTTTTTCCAGAAAATATATTTTTTTTTCAAAAATATTTTATTTTATTTTTTTTCCCAGAAAGGAATTTTATTTTTTCGAAAAAATAATATTTTTCCAGAAAATATTTTTTTTAATTTTTTCGAAAAAATATTTTTCTTATTTTTTTTCCAGAAAATAATTTTATTTTTTCGAAAAATAATATTTTTTTCCAGAAAATAATTTAATTTCGAAAAAATATTATTTTGCCAAAAAATACCTTTTTCTCCAGAAAATATTTTATTAATTTTTTCAAAAAAATATTTTTTTTATTTTTTTTCCAGAAAATAGTTTCATTTTTTTGAAAAAATAATATTTTTTTCCAGAAAATAATTTTATTTCGAAAAAATATTATTTTTCCCAAAAATAATTTTTTCTCCATAATATATTTTTTAATTTTTCGAAAAAGATAATTTTTTTTTCCCATAAAATAATTTTTTTTCGAAAATATAATTTTTTAATTCCATAAAATAATATTTTTTTAGAAAAGATAATTTTTTTCCCAAAAAATAATTTTTTTTTATTTTTTCGAAAAAAATATTTTTTTTTCCAGAAAATACTTTCTTTTTTGGAAAAAATATTTTTTTCTAGAAAGCTTGAAAATTTATTACACTGAAATCCAAAAGTGTTATATATATTACAATGAGGTCCAGCATGTGCCACCCACGTGAGGCGAAAAATAAATGGATAAACAAGAAAAGGAAAAATAAAAGGGCAAATTCGGAATATCATTACTCTCGCTCCAGTGACATCATCTGAAAATTTGACTTTTGTCCTTCGTTGTAAATATAGTTTCTGGACAGTGCAAAGTTTGTCCTTCATTGTAATATCTGAAACAATAGGGACCAAACTGTAATTAGTCCATCTAAAAAGGTAGTCAGATGTAAATCGCCCAAATTACATTCATATTAAATTTAAATACAATTTTTTGAGTGGGTTTTAGATCGGTTCTAAAATAACCGATCTAGAAAATGGTCATGTCACTTTCTACGTCGGTTATTTTAGAACCGATCTAGAAAGTGGACTTTCCAGATCGGTTATTTTAGAACCGATCTAGAAAATGGCCGCATCACTTTCTACATCGGTTCCAACATAACCAATGTTAAAAGTCTGATGTGAAATGGTATTTTTCTACTAGTGCTTGTCCTTCTCAAGGACGGATCGCAATGGAATGGTGGATGTGTTGTTTGATGCCATTCTATTATCTCCAAAGTTCAATATGCAAAGTATTTAGTCACATTATTTTATTTCTCGAAAAATACTCTCACTAAAACAAAATACCCTCAATTTTACAACATTTGTAATTTTAGTGGACTAAGACCCATTTTACACAGTTCTAAACTCGGCTTTGGCATAACGCCTATAATTGAGCTACTTTAGGTGGATAACTATTTATTGATTACATCTTATGTAACTCTTAGATTATATTTTTGGGATTTGGCATCTTATGCCCAATCATGTTATAATCCAATCTTATGCATTAAGGTTCAAAACTATTTTGAATTCTTAGTTCATTAAAACATATAAGTATCACCATTACCCACCTACCTTACTAAGATAATCCGAGTACCCAACTTTGGCATGACCAGCTCAAGATGATCGAAGTCTTGATAGGTGTTTTAATTGAACGGCATTAAAAATTTTTAGCGAGGGGTTTTATCCCATGTAGCATGTCTATGATGGCTAACATATTTCGCATAACATACATGCATAAATTTAAACACACATAGCATCACATGACATAATAAACATATGACCGTGTATAACATGACCATAATCCTAACGTGATTTTCATGAGCCAACATAAAAATCATAAAGGTCAATCTAAATGGCATAATTAGTCTACATTGATCTTCGAACTCATTGGAACGTCATACGCGATCGGCCCCTCGAGTCTGTCCTTCGTCTCCTTCTTGTCTTCATTACATTAATGAAAAATACTACACTAGAAATTACAAGAGGGCAAACGACACGCAAGCCGTAAATATTATAATAATAAATTAAAAATGACTTGTAGGACGTAAAAACTAATTATAATTGAACGACACGCAGGCCATATAACCAAACCAAAATTAAATTGAAACATCCAATCACATTGGTCAATTTATAGTCATGCCATACACCAAACATATACTAAAATTAATCATCACATAATTAATTAAACATACTATTAAAATTA
This sequence comes from Orobanche coerulescens, assembly GCA_033398695.1. NCBI lineage: Eukaryota > Viridiplantae > Streptophyta > Magnoliopsida > Lamiales > Orobanchaceae > Orobanche > Orobanche coerulescens. Next base: position 76,481,273 of record CM065818.1, on the reverse strand, counting down.
ATTATCACATAATTAATTAAACAGAATATGAATCTGCCTGACAGTCAGGTATAAGATTAAATCCGATCAAAATTCAACAATTTGAAACGCTAGCCCAGATGGCCGAGTGCTCTTCACCAGCACACGGCCGCGCCGATTCGAATCCCGATGGCCGGAAAAAAAATGCATTTTTGAAACATTTATTTTGATTTTTCAAAACAGGAGTTAAATAAAGTACCAGTGAATAAAATTGACAAGAAGTGTGCCAGCCGAGATGGTCGAGACGCGACTGTGGGTGTGAATCAGCGCAGGATCGAATCCCTTCAGGCGCGGTATATATTTTGTTATTTTACCGTAGCCTGCGGGTACTGGTCCGACCTGGAGATGACCTGAATCTGCCCGACCTGCCCGAACCTGCTTGAATTGCTTTGCTATTCCAAAACAGTTCTGGATAGCTCTTTATGCGGAAAACAGTCCAGAAAGTCGATTTTGAACGATCCGATGCAATCAAATTAAATGAGAGAAATATTTATAAAATCTCTATTTCATAAATATGATCAACAACATAATTTTAATATATTCAAAGCATATAAAACATGTTCTACATAAATGTTGGGCTTCGGTCCAGCATCCTGCCTGCATGAGCTTAAAAATGCGCGGGGCGCGGCTTTCGATTCGACCTGTGAGATCTGCACTAGAAAGTGGTTAAATGAATTGATTTGGACTACTCATACCAACAAGATGCATCTTCTTTTATGGTAGCCATCTCATAGAAACTCCAAAGTTAAGCGTGCTTGGCCTGGAGTAGTTATGGGATGGCTGACCCCCTGGAAAGTTTCCCAGGTGCGCGTGAGTGGGGACAAAGCGCGCTAGAAAAGACTCGTGTTGGTACAGTGAGGATAGTCTTCATCATTCTTGGGACCAACAATTGGTATCGGAGCAGGTCACGGGTGCGAATTCCCTCGAAATATCCTACAGTGGAGGCTGCCAGAGTGTTGGAACTAAGAGGCGGGCATGCAGCAAATGTTGTCAGTTGGCCGGAACTAAGATGTTGGCGCTGTGGAGGTTGTCAGGTGTTGGAGTGCTATGTGATCAAATCTAGTATGCTGGAACTGAGATACTGGCGCAGCAGAAGTAAACGGAGCTGGAACAAATGCTTATGCCAAGTGTTGGAGGACTGTGTGAGTGAATCCAGCCGCTAGAGGGCTGTGTGATCAAATCTAGTTCGCGGAGGTTTCCAGACTATGGGGCTGAGATGCTGGCAGGTACTAGGAGGGGGATTGTTGGGCTTCGGTCCAGCATCCTGCCTGCATGAGCTTAAAAATGCGCGAGGCGCGGCTTGCGATTCGACCTGTGAGATCTGCACTAGAAAGTGGTTAAATGAATTGATTTGGACTACTCATACCAACAAGATGCATCTTCTTTTATGGTAGCCATCTCATAGAAACTCCAAATTTAAGCGTGCTTGGCCTGGAGTAGTTATGGGATGGGTGACCCCCTGGGAAGTTTCCCAGGTGCGCGTGAGTGAGGACAAAGCGCGCTAGAAAAGACTCGTGTTGGTACAGTGAGGATAGTCTTTATCATTCTTGGGACCAACAATAAACCACTACCAAAAATAACACTTTAGCCGACGACTCGCCGGAGAACGGCCGATGGCCGGCGGAAGTCGTCGGCTAAAGTCAGCAAGTTTAGCCGACGGCTAACTTGTTGTCGGCTAAAGTAGTTTAGCCGACGACTTTACTATTGGTCGTCGGCTAAAGTCCAGTTAGTCGTCGGCTAAAGTTTTGTAGTTTAGCCGGCGACATGTATACTTTAGCCGACGACATGCCGTCGGCTGAAGTAAAGTTTAGCCGACGGCTAGTATACTTTAGCCGACGACATGCCGTCGGCTAAAGTCTTTCATGTTTTTTTATGCAGAATATATCACCATCTAACACTTGAAGAGACCATTTACAACACATTCGGAAATTACATAACAAGAAAACGAAAAACAGTAATTTTCTCTGGTTTGATCATTCAAGAAATCATATTGAAGGTATGTACTTTATTGAATTTTAATATCAGTTATAATTATATTACGCATATAATATATCTATTTGGATGATTATGAAAATGTTTTAGAATTATTAGTTCATTTTCTCGAATATTTCTTGGTGTGTGTGTATATATATATATATATATATATATATATATGGATTTGACATCTTGAATTCGAGCTATATATATGATGATTTTAGTCATAATTTTTGTATGTTCTTGATAAATACGATGTATAATATTGTTGTTATTTTTGTTATAGGATGGATAAAAGTTGGATTGGTCTGCAAAAATGGGATCCAATGGTCATAGATGGAATGCGAGGGTTTATTCGATTTGTGAAGGAACATGATAGTGATAGTATGATTCATTACTGTCCTTGCAATAAATGTAAATTCCGCAACGATATATACCGTTTTACACTTGATGTCGTATGGGAGCACTTGAAAAAAAAATGGATTTTGGGATAAATATACATGTTGGATTTACCACGGTGAAAGATCGAATTCAATTATTCCCCATGATCACGGACAGTACAGTGGTAACACATCCAATGACCCCACAAGACGGTTGATTGACGACGTGTTTGGTTATTACGACAGGGACGTATCGGTTGAAGGTCAAGAATACCATATAGCTGATCAAGCAGTCATCCGAATGCCTTCATTGATACCCGTTAACACAATTTCTCTTGATAGATACAACAAGCTAATCCAGCTCCAACACACTCTTCTTTATCCTGGGTGTCACATGACGGTTCTTGATAGTATCATAGAGACTATGAGAGCCAAGGTGGAGAACAAAATCTCGATTAAAGCTGTGGATGATTATTTGGAACTTACAGGGAAAATACTCCCAGAAGGTCATCATCTTCCTAGTAATCACAGTAAAATGAGACGTATCCTAAAAGGTCTTGGGCTATCGTACATCAAGATCCACGTATGCATATATGATTGTTCTTTATTTTGGGGAAAGCCTAATGAAGACCTAAAGAGATGTCCGGTATGTGACATAGAGAGGTATAAGTTCACTCCTTCTGGTAAAGAGAAAGCTATGAAGGTTCTTTGGTATTTCCCTCTGAAGGATATATTGGAGAGGCTTTTCATATCTCCTCACACAGCCAAGGCGATGAGATGGCATGCTCAGCCTCGGGTGACTGACGAGGATATTATGATACACCCTTCTGATGGAGAGGCTAGGAAGCATATAGATAGGGAGTTTCCAGGATTTGCATCAGATGTCCGAAATGTAAGACTCGGACTTGCATCTGATGGATTTAACCCTTTTGGCAACATGAGCCTTTCGTATAGTATATTTACCGTCGGCTAAAACTCGACACTTTAGCCAACGCCTATGTATCCGTCGGCTAAAACGGGTATTATTTTAGCCGACGACCGTGTAATCGTCGGCTAATGTTCGATTTTAGCCGACGACCTACCCTATTAGCCGTCGGCTAAACTTTAGCCGACCGACCTCGGCCGACCGACTTTTAGCCGACAGCTGACCACTTTAGCCGACGACTTTCGACTTTAGCCGACGACTTTTTGCTGCCGGCTAAAGTATAAACATTGGTAGTGAACATTTAAATCACTGCAAGTTGTCTATGATACTACTGCTGGGTTTTGATTGTATCTAATACGATAAATATGAGCAAGACGCAGCAAAATAAATTAACGAAAAACCTAGACGAGGATCTTCAAGCACAAATTTAATTGATTTATAAAGAGTTTGTCGAATTACCTTAATTTCAAGGACAGATATGAACCCGAACCGGAACCTTTTCCTCTTTCGATGATCCACACACGAATAACTGGTAAAAGCCGGATTGCTAGATTCTTACGAATAATATTGATAAACAGTACAACAATTAATTCCTTGCTAGAAGGACTTGTATTGTTGATCAAAATTAGCTAAGGAAAGAAGACGGAGATGGCCGAAATGGGATTCCCAGACTGAAATACAGTTCGACCGATTGGAGAGGGGGAAGAGGCCGATTTTGTTTGCACAACTAGGGATATCAGATTTTCACCTTGTGACAATTTCTTGTCCAAGACCCTTTATTTATACTGAGTAAACCCTAGAGTCAAACTCTAGTATTTGCTTTAGTTGCCCCTCAACTTATTAAATAATACAATATATATAATATCTTATATCATATATATTACTTATTATTTAGTCGTCTAATAAATATAATATCTAATATTATATTTATCTTTTTCAGTTGATATAATTAAATAATATAATATATAATAATGTCCTATATTATTTATATTACTCATTATTTAATTTCTTTAATAAATATCATATCCAATATTATATCTATTAATTATTCTTGCTTGTCTTTAGTTGTCGTATGTGTGACCCAAAAGACTTATATTATGTTGGCAATTATTTAATACCTTATTAACTAATAAATCATAAGCGGTCTCTAGCAAGACATTATGACTACCCACATAATATAAGTTTATAGTCCATTAAACCATTTAACGTGTCAAATCCCTTTGTCGCCCGATATCATATTTGAACCAAGTCATGGAAATTGTCATACTTATTATGTTCAAATGCTTTCTCGATCTTAAGTAGACTCATTGAATCTACTGACTATTTATTCGAGCATGACCATGCATTTCATTTAGTCCTACTGAACGCGATCGGACCAGGGATATTTGAATAATCTTATTATTCGTGAATAAGTATTATTCGATTATTATAATATTAATATTAGGAATATGCCCTCGAATGCCACTCAGGGGATGAGAGAGTAAGGGCATTATACTTGTAATTATGGAATAATTAATAAAAAGGCAATACGATTCATTCACTGTTTATTGTATTTCAATTGCATTCTTGACTTGGTAAACATTGAAGTGAAGTCCATGTAAATAAATCGAACATTCCATTCTCGTTATGGGATAAGAGAAAATGTACTGGAAGTGTTTAAAGTTTATTTACGTAAATTGTTTGCAAGTCAATAAACTTAAAATGGGCATTAAGTTTTAATATGACTTGTATAACTGATGCTAGGACGTGTGCACGTCTTGATAGCACAGTTATAAGTATATTGGTGGGGCCAGTATACTCGAACACGACTCATACTCGATTCAGTCACACGGTATTCACTCTCGGAGAGTCGATGACGAATCGAAAGGTTGTGATAGTATACGTGGACCTTTGACTTGAGGGTTCAGTAGAAGATGTGCCTGTGACGTTTAGTTTGTCATTAGAGTAGTTAGACTCATTTGCTTAATTGCTGAGTCGACCTCGAAGTGCGGACTATACGGGCGGTAGCGATCTTTCTTTACGCCAAGAAATTATTCTATCTACTGTTAGTGAGCAGGCGAATGTCCTATACGGTTAATGGCAAATAAGATCATAAGTCTTTGGCCAAAGCATTATGATATAGTCGTATTAGATACACTATTAATCAGTCGGTCTTGATTTGCATTAACACATGTATAGAGTTTAGTCAACAGTAGGGTTTGACTTTACCGTGACCCGAAGACTTGACCGGGACATCTGATGAAGGGTCTATACGTATATAGTATTCACGACATAATGGTTACGGAATGATCCCTTCATTCGTTCTCGGCCGTGGTTTACAGTGCGGCCCGCTAGGTGGCTAAGTCCGCCCGCACTCATTGGTTCCTCCCAATGCCGGCTGAGACGGACCTACGGAGTCGCGCATCAGGAGCGTTGACGGATAAATGTGAATTTATTATCTCTCTATTAATATTAGATATTGGATATCTAATTATGATTTATTGGATAAATCAAATATCGGTCTTATGAATTTAAATTAAGTTACCGGGTAATTAATTTAATTCATAAATTATATTTCTTAGAGAAATATATATTTGTATTTGATATAATTAATTAATTAGATTAATTAATTAATATAAATACATTGATGATTAAAAGGAGTGTATTTAACTGAGTCGTTTGTGAACGTCCGGTACACGAGCCGAGTGGCTCGGCTCGTTTTCTAGGAAACTTCCTTGTGGCCACCCACTCCTCATGGCATGGCATGATCTTGCATGTGTGTGGGAACTCACTTAGAGTTGAGATTCCCACATAATTGTGAATGATAGTTGTAAAGGAATAATTATTCCTTTATAATATATATATCATTACATTATAAATGATGAGATGAGATAACTACAAACAACTCATACTCATTCATTGGAGTCCAGCCGTGAGAGTTTAAGTGAGAAGAGAGAGAAAAATTTCCCTTCTTCATTTTGATCATCTTTGAGGTGAAAAGAAGTAAGAAAAATTAAAAGTAAAAAAAATTCCTACAATACTTCCTAGCCGTGTTCTTCATAGAACGGAGTGTTGTAGATTTTTCCGGGCAACTTCCGACGCGTGTGAAGTAGAGGCTTCGAATTTTCGGTGCTTGAAACGAAGGAATTTCGTGTTCGGGATGGGATCGTGATCATCGTCTACATTTTACGAAGATTTATTTCAAAGGCTTCAAGGGTATGAATCTTTATCTTTGTATTTATTTTTTCGTATATACGTTACTTGATCGATCCTATTTGGGATTCGTATTTTTTCCGCTGCGTATTTCGTTTTATTTTCGGAATCCCAGCAGTGGTATCGGAGCGAGGTCAATGATATCGTATATACGATTATTTGTGCATTTTGAATGCTTTTGGATGATGATTATGATTTAGAATCATGTTTGGAATAATCGTAGATTTTAAATTGTTCGTTGTAGCATCACGTTTTTGGAAACGGGCCGAAAAACGAAGAAACGGGGCTGCCGGCAGTGGTGCTGGCAGAACAGCCTGGGCTGCCTGTCCAGGCTGCCGAGCATGCTCGGCCATGATCGGCCAGGTTTCGGCCACAGCGGCCGAGAATGATCGGCCAGCCTGCCGAGCAGTGGCTCGGCCAGGCAGCCCTCGGGTTTTTGGCCCGATTTTGAATCGGGCCGCGGGCTGGGCCTAAACCGGATTGTCCGGGACTCCGTTTTAAATTTATATTTCGTTGTAATTATTTCCCGAATTTTTAATTGGATTTTAATTTGACTAAATTAATATTTGGAATATTTTTGAGTTAAGGGAAATAAATTAAACGAGAATATTATTTTTGGCCGGATTACTTCGAATGAATTAAAATGATGATTATTAGTATTAATTTAATTAATACCATTAAAATTGAATAGATTAATTTTATATTGATTGGATTAATATATTAATTGATTATTTAATTTTAATGCCACTTTATATTAATTGGATTAATATAGTAGAAATTGAATAGATTAATTTTATAGATTAATTAGATTAATTTATATTAAAATTAATTGTTTAATTTCGTTGCCATTACATGTTGTATGGAATCCTTATGTGATGGTGATATAGCTCGTGGACTTAGTTTTTTATTTGTTCGATTCGATTGGGTTGTAAAGGCCATTTTGAGCCTATTTATATTTACTAGAAAAACTTGTATAGGATGCAATTTTTCAATGATGTAATTATTATTTTGGGTATGACGAAGACCGAAGACAACCGACCGAGAAGACGAAGAATCGAAGACTGTATTTTTTTTATTTATTGGGTCATTCGCTTGGCCCAGTACTTAGGAATTAGGTCCATGAGCTATATGTTGGTAGTAACTAGGTTACTATTTTCTGTTTTTCATTTTGAATGATTGACAAACATACAAACGCGCGTATAAATGAATTAATGTGCAAAGTGTAACATTAATCGCGAAATTCTCCCGACTACAAACAGACTAAGTTTGAAAAAGGTTACGAGGTTTCCTACCCTCCATCAAACTCGTAGAAAATTGATACCCGAGCTGGTGTGCTATGCTTCCGAGTTATCGGGGTAGTACATTTGGTAGAGGTTGAAAAATTCTTGAGTGCATTAGATGCCTTCGGTTGGTGATAAATTTCGCCCCTAGAAACCTGATAGGTTGCCGGGTGAGATTCAATAGTCAAACTGATAGACGTTGATGGTCAACAACTTAGATAGTCTGGATTGCCAAGAAACCTGATAGGTTGAGGGCATGAAGACTAGGGGTAAAAGAAGATCAAATCATTCGTTAGACGGGTTGGTGTTAGACACCACTTTACAGAAATTAATTGGCAAGAAACCTGATAGGTTGCGTCTGTTAAAATTTGTAAAGAACTTGATCACCACTATGAAGTCGATCTAACCATGATTTCCGGATTATAACATGGGAGTGTATAATTCCGATAAAATTAGTGGGAGCCGAGACAAGAATTATACAAGCCCTTAAGTTCTATACTCGGTCATAATTAAACAAGTCACTAATTTAATCTTGTCTAAATCTTTGCAGAAAACGAAATTGAATCTCTCTAAAATGGCTAAAAACCCACTTGCAATACTACTTGAAAAGAATCTCCTAACTGGCCCTAACTTTGTTGACTGGTTGCGGAATCTGATGATTGTACTCAGTATGGAGTCTATGGGATACGTCTTGGAGGCGGACATTCCACCGACTCCAATCCGGACTAGGGGTAATCAGGAAGACATTAACGTCCATGAAAAATGGGTCAAGGATGATGTGCTAGTCCGTGGTTTTATGATGGGCTCAATGACTAATGAGCTGCAGAGAGCGCACGAGAAAATGACTTCTGCTAGGTAGATTCTCGCACACTTGACCGAACTTTATGGAGAGCACAGTAGGACTGCTAGATATGAGATATCAAAGCAGTTTTTCAGTACTAGGATGAAAGAAGGGGAGAAAGTGGGAGACCACGTCCTCAAGATGATCTCTATGATTGAGAGGCTCGAGGTGCTGAACTTTAATATGGATTTATCCCTTCAAATTGATCTCATCCTTCAATCTCTACCTGACTCTTTCACGCAGTTTGTAATGAATTTCAACTGTAATGAAATTACATGCACATTAGCTGGGCTAATGAATAAACTGGTGACGGCGTAGTCTAACATCAAGACTAAACCGAGAGAGGCTGCTCTTGTGATTTCTTCTGGGCCTAAGAGGTCCAAGAACAAGAAGAAAAAGACCTACTAGCAGTACAAACTCAAGAAAGGGGTGCAAAAAGGAAAGGGCAAGGCGAGAAAGGTTCAATAGTTAGGCGGTCCAAAACCTAAGGACAAATGACTTGAATGCGGTGAGCTGGGCCACTGGCGAAGGACTTGTCCCTAGATTAATGGCGCATCAGTGCGGAACTTTCTGTTTTGAAACTAATTGTTCCGCTCAGTATATTCTGCTTCATGGATTCTCGATTCAGTGCCACTTCTCACATTTGTACTATGAATCGGGATCTGGAACGGTAGAAAACTTGAAGTCGGGAAATAATGATCAGCATTGGAAGCGGACAAAGTGTCAAGGCAACCGATATTGGATCAATCCTTCGGGTTTAGAATCTGGTTTTATTTTGACATTAGATGAAGTACTTGTTTTGCCCAAGGGGCATAAAAACATTGTATCCATTCCAGTCTTGGACAGGAAAGGATTTTGTTTCTTCATTGGCAATGGCAGTTGTAAAATTTATTTTCGAAATAAATTGGTAGGAACAGCTACATTGTTGAATGGTTTATATCATCTGAACATGCAAAATAAAACAGTAGTGAACACTATAACTAGGAAACGTGGTAGGCAAGATACTAATCAAGCTCTTAAATGGCACCTTAGACTTGGTCATGTTGGTCAGACCAAGGTTCAAAAAATGGAGAAAGATGGACTTTTAAGTCCATTGGGTATAGAACCCTATCCAACTTGTGAATCTTGCCTTAGAGGCAAAATGACTAAGTTCCCCTTCACAGGGACTTTTGAAAGGGCTGCCGATAAACTTGGATTGGTGCATACCGATGTTTGTGGTGCTTTAGAAGTAGCCCGAGATGGATATCAATATTTCATAACGTTCACAGATGATCATACTAGGTATGGGATTGTGTACTTAATGAAACATAAATCTGAAGCCTTTGCTAAATTCAAAGAATTTATGGCCCTAGTTGAAAAACAAACTGGATGTCATATCAAAGCACTTCGGTCGGACCGAGGTGGCGAATATATGAGCACTGAGTTTGATGAGTTCCTTAAGGAACATGGAATAGTTTCACAATTCACGCCTCCAGGAACCCCACAGTTAAATGGTGTTTCAGAAAGGAGAAATCGGACTTTGTTGGACATGGTTCGCTCCATGTTAAATTACACTGATTTACCTATTTACCTGTGGGGGTATGCCTTACTAACCGCTGCCTATATCCTAAATAGATGTCTTTCCAAATCTGTTCCTATCACTCCGCATGAGATGTGGAAGGGTAAGAAACCAAGCCTTAATCACATAAGGATTTGGGGATGTCCAGCCTATGTCAAAAAGGCTAAGGTGGACAAACTGGAAGCGAGGTCCACAAAAGGACGTTTCATTGGATACCCAGAGGACTCGATGGGTTATCTATTCTACATTCCAGAAGACCATAGGGTCTTTGTGGCATTACAAGCGCACTTCCTTGAGGATGAATTCATTCAGGAGGGTGGCTCGGGTAGAAATATCTCTTTGGAAGAGCATAATGAAACTCCTAAGGAGACATCTGATCAGGGATCAAGAACCGAACCTATTGTAACACAACCTCCACTTCAAAGGTCCGATAGGGTATCTCACTTACCTGAGAGGTATGACTATACACATGTCGAGGAACTGGGTCTCCACGACACACCTGATAGCAGTGAAAACGACCCTGTCACCTATGACCAAGCGATAGTGGATGTAGACTCTGATAAATGGCAAGAAGCAATGGAAGCTGAGATAGACTCGATGCATACCAATCAGGTCTGGACTCTAGTAGATCTTCCAACTGGCATGAGGACTATTGGAAATAAATGGATCTATAAGAGAAAGACTGATGGGGATGGCAAGGTTGATGCCTATAAGGCCAGGCTTGTGGCAAAGGGTTATACCCAAAGGGAAGGAATCGATTATCATGATACCTTCTCGCCCGTAGCTATGATAAAGTCGATTCGCATGATGCTTGCCATTGCTGCCTATTATGATTATGAAATATGGCAAATGGATGTCAAAACGGCTTTTCTAAATGGATACCTCGAGGAGGAAATCTATATGGAACAGCCTAAAGGTTTTGTGTCCAAAGCTAATATTCATAAAGTGTGTAAGCTGCAACGAGCCATTTATGGTCTGAAGCAAGCTTCTCGGAGTTGGAACCTTCGATTTGACGAAGCAGTTAAGGACTTTGACTTCGAACGAAATGAGGAGGAACTGTGTGTTTAAAAAAAGATCAGTGGGAGCAACATTGCGTTCTTAGTACTATATGTAGATGATATTCTACTTATAGGAAATAACATAGCAATGCTCAGCACTGTGAAAGCTTGGCTTTCTAAAACGTTCTCCATGAAAGACTTGGGAGAAGCTTCCTATATTCTAGGGATCCGTCTTAACAGAGATAGACCGCGAAGACTGATAGGACTTTCCCAAGCCCTTTATATCGATAAAATCCTGAGAAGATTCAAGATGGATGAATCTAAAAGAGGGTTCCTTCCCATGCGACATGGAATTCATCTCACCACGAAAATGTGTCCTCAAAGTGAGGAAGACAAGAGAGAGATGAGTAAGGTACCCTATGCCTCGGCAGTGGGTAGCCTCATGTACGCTATGTTGTGTACGAGACCAGACTTAGCCTACGCTGTGAGTATGGTAAGTCGATTTCAAGCAAACCCGGGAAGGGAACATTGGACTGCCGTAAAGAACATTCTTAAGTACTTAAGAAGAACTAGAGATTTAGTTCTTACTTATGGTGGTGGAGAACTGAAGGTGATTGGATTCACCGATTCTGATTTTCAAGGAGACAATGACGACTCTAAGTCGACATCTGGGTATTTATTTACTCTCAATGGAGGAGCAGTATCTTGGAGAAGCTCCAAGCAAACTGCTACTGCAGATTCCACCTGCCAAGCAGAGTATCAAGCTGCCTCAGAGGCTAGCAAAGAAGCATTTTGGATGCAAAAGTTTATACAAGAACTTCAAGTGGTGCCTAACGCGGAGTTGCCTATATCACTATTCTGTGATAATGATGGAGCTGTCGCCCAAGCTAAGGAGCCGAGGGCTCACCACAACACCAAGCATATAGAGAGAAAGTACCATATCGTTCGAGAGATGGTGGAAAAAGGATATGTTTCATTGGAAAGAGTAGACTCAGAAGACAATGTCTCTGTCCCGCTGACTAAGCCATTATCTCAGGCCGTCTTAGAAAGACATCTGAAGAACATGGGTATTGGATACCATGATGTGTGGAATTGAGTGCAAGTGGGAGATTGTTAGGAATATGCCCTCGAATGCCACTCAGGGGATGAGAGAGTAAGGGCATTATACTTGTAATTATGGAATAATTAATAAAAAGGCAATACGATTCATTCACTGTTTATTGTATTTCAATTGCATTCTTGACTTGGTAAACATTGAAGTGAAGTCCATGTAAATAAATCGAACATTCCATTCTCATTATGGGATAAGAGAAAATGTACTGGAAGTGTTTAAAGTTTATTTACGTAAATTGTTCGCAAGTCAATAAACTTAAAATGGGCATTAAGTTTTAATATGACTTGTATAACTGATGCTAGGACGTGTGCACGTCTTGATAGCACAGTTATAAGTATATTGGTGGGGCCAGTATACTCGAACACGAATCATACTCGATTCAGTCACACGGTATTCACTCTCGGAGAGTCGATGACGAATCGAAAGGTTGTGATAGTATACGTGGACCTTTGACTTGAGGGTTCAGTAGAAGATGTGCCTGTGACGTTTAGTTTGTCATTAGAGTAGTTAGACTCATTTGCTTAATTGCTGAGTCGACCTCGAAGTGCGGACTATACGGGCAGGTAGCAGTCTTTACTGTACGCCAAGAAAGGATTCTATCTCCTGTTAGTGAGCAGGCGAATGTCCTATACGGTTAATGGCAAATAAGATCATAAGTCTTTGGCCAAAGCATTCTGATATAGTCGTATTAGATACACTATTAATCAGTCGGTCTTGATTTGCATTAACACATGTATAGAGTTTAGTCAACAATAGGGTTTGACTTTACCGTGACCCGAAGACTTGACCGGGACATCTGATGAAGGGTCTATACGTATATAGTATTCACGACATAATGGTTCTGGAATGATCCCTTCATTCGTTCTCAGTCGGGGTTTATAGTGCGGACCGCTAGGCTGGCTAAGTGCTGCCCGCACTCATTGGTTCCTCCCAATGCCGGCTGAGACGGACCTACGGAGTCGCGCATCAGGAGCGTTGACGGATAAATGTGAATTTATTATCTCTCTATTAATATTAGATATTGGATATCTAATTATGATTTATTGGATAAATCAAATATCGGTCTTATGAATTTAAATTAAGTTACCGGGTAATTAATTTAATTCATAAATTATATTTCTTAGAGAAATATATATTTGTATTTGATATAATTAATTAATTAGATTAATTAATTAATATAAATACATTGATGATTAAAAGGAGTGTATTTAACGGAGTCGTTTGACGAACGTTCGGTACACGAGCCGAGTGGCTCGGCTCGTTTTCTAGGAAACTTCCTTGTGGCCACCCACTCCTCATGGCATGGCATGATCTTGCATGTGTGTGGGAACTCACTTAGAGTTGAGATTCCCACATAATTGTGAATGATAGTTGTAAAGGAATAATTATTCCTTTATAATATATATATCATTACATTATAAATGATGAGATGAGATAACTACAAACAACTCATACTCATTCATTGGAGTCCAGCCGTGAGAGTTTAAGTGAGAAGAGAGAGAAAAATTTTCCTTCTTCATTTTGATCATCTTTGAGGTGAAAAGAAGTAAGAAAAATTAAAAGAAAAAAATTCCTACAATACTTCCTAGCCGTGTTCTTCATAGAACGGAGTGTTGTAGATTTTTCCGGGCAACTTCCGACGCGTGTGAAGTAGAGGCTTCGAATTTTCGGTGCTTGAAATGAAGGGATTTCGTGTTCGGGACGGGATCGTGATCATCGTCTACATTTTACGAAGATTTATTTCAAAGGCTTCAAGGGTATGAATCTTTATCTTTGTATTTATTTTTTCGTATATACGTTACTTGATCGATCCTGTTTGGGATTCGTATTTTTTCCGCTGCGTATTTCGTTTTATTTTCGGAATCCCAGCAATTAAAACATGAACACATTATAATAATCAACGAGAAATAAATGATATCAATTTACTTTATTTAAATGTAACAATTACAAATCTAGGTACATCGAATGTCCTAGGGCACTATTCCGCACAATAAGGTAATACGAGCATAAAGTATGCTTTGAAGTATACAATCCTGACAATCTCCCACTTGTACTCAAAGCATGCTTTTAAGTATATTACTATATTACATAGTCTATCATATCCACCACTTATACTCAAAGCAATGCTGCTATACACCATAATCACATTCCCTCCACATGCACTTCAAAAAGTTTTGAGGGTAAGCCCTTTGTGAAAGGATCAACAAGATTAGCTTTCGATGCAACCCTGGCTACAACTACGTCTCCTTCCTTTAAGAAGTGTGTATGGTATGGTACTTGTGGTTGATATGTTTACTTGCCTTATGGGCTCATGGTTCTCTCGAATTTGCGACTTTCGCAAATTGGGAATCACATATAAGTCCTGTAGGAAGTACATGAGCCATACTGCCTATTTGGCTGCCTCAGAGACTGCCATGTACTCAGCTTCCATGGTAGAGACCGCATTGCAGTTCTGCTTCACACTCCTCCAACTAATCGTTCCACCTCCCAGAATAAACACATAATCTGAAGTAGACTTGGACATCCCTTTGGCTGACGAAAAATCTGATTCAGTGTAACCCAGTGGACATAAGTTACCTCGTTGATATACTAGCATGTACTCCCTAGTCCTTGTCAATTACTTGAGTATATGCTCGATAGCAATCAATTGTTGTGGTCCAGGGTTTGACTGATATCTAGAAGTCATGCCTGTAGCAGGACATATATCTGGTCTAGTGCAAACCACAACATACATGAGGCTTCTTAATGCTGACGCATAAGGTGTAATACCCATACTTTTCATGAATTTTTGGCTTTGATGTTCTTTCACTTTTGTCGCTCTTGTAAGCGCTTATTGAGATGTTGTTGATTTTAGAGTTTCGTATCTTTACATACATGTTCTTATTGATCGGATTTCGCATCGGTATTCTTGAGTGAAACAATTAGCGCATGCTAAGCGTGAGCTAACGAACGCTATTTACATTTGGTAGCACGTGCTAGCTTCACTAGTAGCGCACGATAATGGTTCGAGTTTGGAATAGGTAGTAGCACGCTAGGCGTGAGCTAACGCACGCTATGGGTGTTGAGTAGCACGTGCTAGCATCGCCTGTAGTGCATGATAATTACTCAGGTTTGGTAGTGGCAGTAGGTTGGTTTCTATTCTCTGGACAAACAGTTAGCGCACGCTAGGCGTGAGCTAACGCATGCTATTGGTGTTGAGTAGTGCGCGCTAGTATCGCCTGTAGCGCACGCTAATGAGTTGGGGAATGAGTTCGGAATTTCTGCATGGTAATAGCTAACGTACGCAATGCTGTTGGTAGCGCACTCCAACGACGCAGGTCAGAATCTACTGGACTACTGGGTGACCCCGTTAGCGCGCGCTATCCTTATGATTTAGCGTATGCTAATTGGACCCAGTATATAAGGTTGGTCAGCCATGTTCTTCATCATTTTCTTCTCATTTCTTACACTTCCGACGAGGGCACGCGAGAGAGGCAATCTTGAGACGACTTGGGACAACCTTTCCTCATCCATCATCATATTTGGTTGTATAACAATGATTATACAGCATCTAAGCCGTTTCTGCTCCCTTAATCAAGTATAAATTCCTTAAAACCCTAGTTTGGGGAATTTTTGGGGATTTTTCTTAGATTCGTCCGGTTAGTCCGTTTTGAAGCTTGAAATCCTTGAGATTATGATGTATCTACCCTGTACCCAGGTTTCCATTATGATTATACGAATGTTTTGTGCATTACTTGAAGTGGAGAGCATTTGGATGATTTCCAAACTCTATGTGCACATTTTGAAGATTTATGAATTGTAAAAAGGGGGTTTTGGGAGTTTTCCTTGAGAATTGAGTATTGATGATCGATTATCATATTTTGTTACGAGTCGTTTAGGCCTGGAAGTGCGTTCTTGGACCTTCCGAGCTTGAATATCATTTTCACTTGGGTTCTAATTTCTCAAAGGCAAGTATATGTTTAATATTATACGTTCTCGACTTTGAAAGTGAGGTATATGAATTGTGTGATTCTATATATTCACTCTGGAACGGACCAACGGGCCCTCATAGGGTTCCGTTTCCATGCGGTTCTACGAATATTTTTGGGTTAATAACTCTGGGAGGGTCCGACGGGGCCTCATAGGGTTCCGTTGCCTTTGGTGCAGTTCCATGTTTAATTACGTATGCATTGAAATGAAATGCTATGAGATTTAGTTATTCCTGAATACTAGTCTTGAGTTACATGAAATGAGGATTACATTTACTTTATTGTCGACAAGTATTGTGTTTCATATTCTATATACTTATACTAGCTATTCGATGTCTAACCCCTTCTGGAGGAAATACCTTTCATGTATTTCAGGATCCAAGAGAGTGGATAAGCATGTACCAGGTCGGCACGAAGATGATGGGCAAGAGTGATGCTGTGTCTTGTCTATTTCTGTATTTTTTACTTTATCCATTCAGTATTGTTGTACTTGGAATGGTTATGAACACTCGAGTAGTGCTTCAGATGTTCTTTGTAACATCCCCAAAACCATCCGGGATATTATAGCGCCGTGGGTACCGCACCAGAACCCACCAGGCTAAAAACCGTTTACAAAACCAATTCAAAAACGCCAAAAGGCTGATGACGGTAATATTTTGCAAATACTCAAATATTTTCAAAAACATAATTTTGAAATACCGTTATAAAATACCATTTGAAAATACAAGGCGAAGTGCCAAATCTCGATAGTTCAAAATGTACGTTAAGACGCCGCTTAAACGTACCGATAAAATAGTTTAGGAAAAGGTTTAACGAAATAACCCAAGTTCGCAAAGTGCCAAAAGGGCCACTTAAAATACACACACGCAGCGGATAAAGATACCGAAAAGCCATTTTGAAATATACACACGCAGCGGATAAATGCAGTTCAAAATACACATTTGCAGTGGAAATGAATAACTAGAAAAGAAATACTCGATACTCCAAAATATGCCACCGCCAGTATCACATCGGGAAGCTCATCCCTTCACGACCGCTACTAGCTCGATCTCCGAGTACCTAAAAATAAAGCCCACGATGGGGTCAGCCACAATACTCAACAATGATATCGATCACATCATCATAAATAATTACATACCAATGTAGTAATACTGTAAGAATACTACCAACGTAATCTTACCGTCATAACCTTACCAATCCATGGAAATTCATAACAAATCAATCCTTACCATAATCCATATTTTGCATTCTCAAATGACGAAATGAACTCAACAAAAATTATCTGTACTGAATTCCAAAAACACCAACAATCCTCGAAACATCATCATAACTCATAAGTGCTGAAATAATCCAATCTGTACCAAATCCTGTCCGTCGGATTACACAATCAAATATCAACATGTATAAACTAATAATACACAACATATTTGTAGATCAACTACCACATGATAATGATAACGAATCCCGAACATCGACGTACAGTCCGAATGCTCATACGATCAATAACAATGATCAACCAATACACCACTGAGAATATCATCGACATGATAGCTCCAATATGACCAACAAAGGATCAACGATAACCGAGAGTACCCTCAACAAGGTAAACTCCAAACACGATCAACAAAGGATCAACTATAACCGAGAATACCCTCAACAAGGTAGACTACAAATGATCAACAAAGGACCAACAATGACCGAGAATACCCTCAACAAGGTAGACTCCAAATGATCAACAAAGGACCAACAATAACCGAGAATACCCTCAACAAGGTAGACTCCAAATGATCAACAATAATGGATCTCAAGAAATAACTCTGACTGTCGAACATACCCCCCGGGCGTATGAACAACCAGTCCACAAACCGTCGAACATATCCAATCATACATGGAACTATGAACGACCAAACGGTATGGCTCAAAGATGGACATCACAGTACGCCCGATCCGGAAATGTGTCCGTGCACAAGCCACCCCGGGTATCGATCAAATACACATGTGGTCTTGTACCTAATTAGCCTCAAGAAACTACGTCTCGTGTGCACGGTTCAATGCGGAATAATATCAACACATAACCATAGTGTGCCCAGCTAAAAATCCTACGCAATAACCAATCGGAACGCAGATATGATTCCAGATATGTCACGATGCAACATGACAACGAAACGCAAAGAATCACATATCCAGTAAGGATCAAAAGACTCACTGAAGTGAACAACAACAGACTGGCAATGAAAAATCGACACGACTAATCAATATCCAAAACAACAATTCTGGGATCATCATCCCCGACAAATGATCAACACGATCAACGATCTCAATACAGTAAGCCCTGGGATCATCATCCCTCAACGAAATAATCAATACGAATCAACATACAACATATACAATAATTCCTCAAAACAATTATCCTCGTAACTGAACAATACTGGAATTACCTCAAGCCGAAGACAATATCCTTTCCACGAACCAACATCCCTGAACGAATACACAGTTATACGAATAATCTCAAATAAGGTACCATCCATTCAATACCAATAAATCTTTATCCCGATACTTATGTCATCACGTTAACTATCCTCGATATCCGATATACTATACCCTTGACCAAAGATAACTCACGTCTTCCTTGAACACAATTAAATCATATACCTTATGATTTAATACAAGCCATAGCACGATATACAACTCATTAACCGACAACTTACCTTTCTAACAACATTGCTATATGAATTATAAATGAAATGAAAACGAAACCATTCATCAAATATTATAAACTGAACAAGTATGAACTTGCCTCGATACCGATACCACGAAGCTGTTACCGGAATCCATTGCCTTCATCTCCGAGCTCCTCAGCCCTGACCAAAAGCAACCTACGAACTCTTCAACCTTGACCGCAACACAACGGCCATAATCAACGTTCAATTAACGCGACCTAATGCAATAATCAAATGACAACACATCCGATAATAATCAATAACCGGTATAATCAACCAAATCAAACTCAGCGGCTCAACAATACCTCGATCATTTACAAAACCGAACAATACAACTCAAACAATTACGAACTCATATCAACAATACAAGCCGAAATCAGATAAATCATAATTATCAATCAATAACCGATCAATAAACCCAACAGTTCCACAATATCTCGATTAAACACAGTCTTAAACAATCCAGTTCAAACCATCACGAATTCATAATCTCAACACGAAAATACTACACTGTCTGTCTACTTAGCGCACGTTAAACACATAATGTAGCGTGCACTAAGTTGTTCCCGTTAGCGTGCGCTAGCCAGTAAGCTTAGCGTGCGCTAATGCTACACAGTGGCATGCATTCCAAGCATCGACTAACACCTTGTGACTACGAATCCGAATGAAAAAGGAAATCATACTCCAAGATTAACAATAACTTTCCAGATCCAAACTCATCATCATACTCGAAATCATATTCGTATTCTTATACGAATATTATATTAAAACACATAACTTGGCTCTAGATACGAATATCCCATATTCATATCCAAAACACCAACACCTTCTATACATAATCATCATATCCTACAATTTCAGAGCTCTTCAAGAACATGAAATATCCGACATCACGTTCAAAGCAACATAATCCGAGGTATATATCATAATGTTTATCATTTTCTTCATCATGCAAATCACATAATCAAACCAACCCGATAACAAGGATCATCTCATACATAATCTAGAATACAACCTCATATCATGATTTAACTCATCTAAATCGACCACTGAAATTATCATGATTCAGAAATCCATGATTCAACCTCATCAATTTAATCGAATCACCATTAACATGAAGAATCTTAAATAACATCCGTAAACTCTTATCATAATCCCATAAAATCTCATATAATATCGTCACATGATTATCCAACATGTTCCTCACATGTAATCATCCTTTAAAACGAACAACTAACAAGGGATACGAATATTACCTGGATTTAGATGAACCAAGAAGAAGAACACTTGAACTCCATTCCAAGAATCATGAGTAACTTGAAGATCAAGGCTTGGATCCATGCTCTCTACCTTAATCTTGTTAAAAATCACCACCTCACCGTATTTTGGAACCTCAAGATCCTCCCAAAGCTCTCTCTCTCTCTCGACTGAAGGAGAAAGAATGGACTAAATTCATCTCAAAACCGGTCTGTCCCCTTATATAATAAACATTACTAGCGCGCACTACTCTCATAAAATAGCGTGCGTTATTGCCCTAGCGTGCGCTAACTGACTTTGTTAGCATGCGCTATCGCAGCCCAGAGGCCACTGTCTTGCCTCGTACATGAGCTTACGTACGTAATGCCCATGCATTAGCGTACGTAACTTACACTATTTAGCATACGCAAGTCCTTGCATTTAGCGTGCGCTAATATCAGTTGACTTGCTGCAGTCTACGTACCGCATGTGCCCCCACATGCCGATCTGACAAGGATAAGATTCCTTTTGACCGATCTACAATTAGCGTGCGTTAAGCCTCATGCTTTAGCGTGCGCTAATACTTCAGGACAACAACCGTTGACTTATCAGAACATGCACCGAAAGCAGCCGGGTCCACACGCAGATTCCTTCCTATCTGACTGCATTTAGCGTGCGCTAAATTCTGCCTCTAGCGTCCGCTAACCATGAACGATAGCGTGCGCTATACTTGAATACTAGCGCGCGCTAATCAGGTTATACTTAGCCATTTTACAACTCTCCTCGTCCGTCTCGACATACCAAATACGAACATATGGCATAATGAAAACATGTACTGAATCCAATAACATCATCATACGATATACCCAATATCAAAAGTACGATAACATGATACACGATATCCCCAAAAAAAATTGTCGAACCACTACGATAGTTATACGAGTACAAATACAGCTGTCTCAGTTCTCAATTTATTTTATCCATACTGTATTGACACCAAGCTATCCAATATATCTTAGATAAAATAATGCGAAAAATTCATACTGAAAATTTGGGTATTACATTCTTCATGTTTTGGCCTGTATTGCCCTGGGTTTTAATTCCTGTTGTATTGTATTCTGTCGAATTGATTATTACCTTGGTGTCATTTTTATTGCCTTCCACTGGATTGCGTTTAGACCTTATCGGTCGAAATTAATGGTTTCGCGTATGTATAGTGTTGTGGGTCCTATGGAGGGGCTCATGTTAGATTGGTACCGCCACTAGAAGGGGGGGTTGAATAGTGCGTATAAGAGTATTGAACTCTTTTTGTGCGGAAGCAAAATATCGGAGTAATTAGAATGCGGAAAAGAAAGAACACAAGAATTTGTTCTAGAGGTTCGGCTATTAACAAAGCCTACGTCCCCTACCTAGTTTTATCGACTAGGACTTTTCTTAGAACTTAGAATTGCACTTTCTAGTTTAGTGCCAACTTCTTACAATTTCTTGATTTCCAGGCTCAAGAACAACCTCACAAAAATACTCTTGTTTTTCTGGGTACAAGATAACCTATACACAAAACAAATGCGAGTAGAGACTCGACTTTCACAATATATCGCTCTTTGATACAAGAATGAAGATTGGAAATTATAGAACAAATATTCTCGTATCACAATCTAGAATAAGTATATCTCTCAAAATATTTGCTTGATATTGCTTGAGTATACTAGTAGGCTCTGAATGCTTGTATATCTTCAATCTCCATGAAATTGGCTATTTATAGCCTTCTTGAGCTCATATTCCCATTGGAACAGTATAACTACTTACGTACGTTATATGCTGATGGTTACGTTATGAACGTTACGTACGTTATATGTTCCGAATAGCGGCCATAACGAAAGTGAAGAAACTGTCCAGTGAGATATGATAGAATGCATTACGTACGTTATGAACCTCATGGTTACGTACGTAATATTCTGGTCAAAGATCCGTTGATTGAGACGACTTGTTGCAACGGCTAGTGGCTTTTCCAACGGTCAGAATAATTCAAGCATTACGTACGTTAGATAACTCCGATTCGTCGTTACATGCAAAAACTTACGAAAGCGATGAGTGTTACGTGCGTTATAATAGATGAGTTACGTCGTTAATCGTACTAAAAATATTGCGTATAATCGTGAATGTTACGTACGTTAATATGGTTTGTGTTACGTACGTTAACTGAAGAGAAAATATGTTTTAAGTAAATTTTGGTTTTAATAACACATCATCAAAATGATCTAAAAGATATTGTTCCAACAATCTCCCCCTTTTTGATGATGACAAAATTTACGTATGTGAGTTTTTGAAAACATGATTTTAATAAGGCTCCCCCTGAACACGAGCACTGTAAAAATTAATATGCTCCCCCTGAAAATGCGCACGGGTTATTTCAAAAGTTGATTTCAAAAACGAATACATATTATTCTCCCCCTTTTTTGTCATTAACAAAAAGTTGAGAGATCCTGCAAGAGAAATCAATGATACGCATAATAATCAATAGAATCCAAGTCAATGATTAACCAAAATGATGCATAAAAACAGAGATAGTTATTACAGACGAAACAGAAACATGAGAGTGAAATGTTTGGTCTTTTAATAAAATAGGAAACATCATCATCAGTAAGGATAGCCCGACTAGTCAAGGTCCGCATCCGGAGGTGTCGGCGGTATCCCAAAATGCGTGCAGATGTTCTTGACCATGATCTTGATGTCGCTCATATCTTTCTCGAGCCTATCCATCCGAGAAGCCATCTGGGATGAAGAGGATTCCGGACGAGGACGGGAGGAACCAAGCTGAGATGAAGGACGAGGTCTAGTATGCTCGATCCCCCTCGATGTGATCCTCTCCTCCGGTCTCGGAAGAGTACCCCCATCTATGAGCCGATCATCATCCTTGATATACGCAAAGTATATCCATCCACGATTTCTCGTGCGTAGATACCTCATCGTCCGTAACGTCCCCTCGGTGACGAGGCTCCCCCTAGGAATCGGAACCCCATGGACCCCAGACAAATCAACTCCTGCTTTCTCAAAAATTTCAGTTAAGATTGATCCAAACGGCATTCCCGATTTTCTCTGTCGATCAACTTTCGCGTAGCTCTTTTTGTGGAAAATTTGACCCTTTTCCATGAACCATTTTAGCACAATAGACGCGAAGTTGACTTGGTGATCCTTCCACACATGATAAATGATCTCCATATCGATATTCACAAGTCGAAGCTGAGCATTAACTTTAGGCATAAGACAACGAGTGATAGCTTCGTGAAGCAAACGGATGTTTATCCCAAAGTCATTGTTTTCAAACCGCCCGGAATGAACATTTAGAACGGCTTTGTCCGACAAAAAATCACGGACTTTGGACTCATGAACACCATAGCTTTTATCATCGGAGAAGTTGTCAATAACTTCATCCAGAGGAGCAAACTCTCCTTTGCATCGAAAACCCTCATTAGGGAGACCAAAAATCTCCGAAAGTTTTGCGGCATCAAAGGATATTGGTTTACCACGTACAAGAGAGTTAACTACAGCAAGTCCGTCGGCATCATAAGTGACACATTTTTTTGCATAAAACTCTTTTACACAGTCCACATATATTGGTCGAGCAAGACTAACGAACCGATTTTTCCCAAGCATATCGAAGAATTCTTCGATAGCAACACCAGCACAGTTCAGAGATTCGAAATCAAAGTGGTGACTTGGAGTTACCTCTTCGTCGATAAGGATTTCGTTGAAAACTTTCATGGCTTGAGAATTCCAAAATGATGGATCGCCGGAAGCCGTGGAGGATGATTGGGAGGTTTCTCCTCTTCTCTTCTTTCCGGTTCTGGATGCCATGAAGATTGAATCGGTCGAAAAGTGAAGGTTTGATGGATGAACTTGAAGTTTATGTAGATTTTGCAGGAAATTCTTCGTCGACGTCGCTAGGGATTGAAAGGAATGAAAAGGGGACGGTCGAAATGGGTTTATATATGTTAGGGTCAACGGCGGATTACGTACGTTATATTCCTTATGTAACGTACGTAGCGTAAAAACCTGAACTCTCTGGACTGAATCCTGCGTTTCGTTACGTACGTAACGTAACAACATGTAACGTACGTAAGGTCCTATTACATACGTAATGGACCGCGCCTACCGTACATAAGCAGGACCAAATGAATAGTCTTTTCCTTTCGATGATGTCCCGATTTAAATGACCATTTAATGTGACTATGATGAATATGCAATATTTAAAAATGATCAGCATGAACCATTCCTAAATTTATGCGAATAAAGTTGAAAGCCTCTTCGGGTAATGGTTTTGTAAAAATATCCGCCAATTGTTCATTAGTACCAACAAATTGGAGACGAACATTCCCGTTTTGGACATGGTCACGAATAAAATGGTGACGAATTTCGATGTGTTTTGTCCTACTATGCAAAATGGGGTTTTTACTTAAATTAATGGCACTTGTATTGTCACAAAAAATAGGAGTATTCTTAAGTTCAATGCCATAATCAAGTAATTGATTTTTGATCCAAAGGACTTGTGCACATGCACTTCCCGCAGCCACATATTCTGCTTCAGCTGTGGAAGTAGTGACACTAGTCTGTTTCTTACTTCCCCATGAAATTAAACATGAACTCATAAAATGACAAGTTCCGGTGGTGCTTTTTCTATCAATTTTACATCCACCGAAATCGGCATCACTATATGCAAAAAGTTGAAAATCAATGCTAGAAGGATACCATAGGCCTGAACCAGGGGTATATTTTAAATATCGAAAAATCCGTTTACATGCAATGAGATGAGATTCTTTAGGGTTTGCTTGAAAACGAGCACATAGACAAGTAGCAAACATTATATCAGGTCTAGATGCAGTTAAGTAAAGTAAAGATCCGATCATACTTCGATCTTGTTTTGGTCAATGATTTACCTTTTTCATCTTTATCGAGTTTAAGAGTGGAAGACATAGGAGTGGATATTTCTTTGCAATCTTCCATCTTAAATTTCTTTAGAAGCTCATTGACGTACTTGGATTGGTGAATGAATATTCCGTCATTGAGTTGCCTAATTTGGAGTCCGAGAAAGTTTTTCAACTCTCCCATCATGCTCATTTCGAACTCTCCCTTCATAAGATTTGAAAATTCTTTGGACAGAGTTTCGTTAGTTGCACCAAAAACAATATCGTCCACATAAATTTGACAAATTAACATATCATCACTTAAGACCTTAATGAATAGAGTATTATCAACATTACCTCTTTTATAACCATTTGAGATAAGAAAAGTGCTTAGACGATCATACCATGCTCTCGGAGCTTGTTTTAATCTATAGAGAGCTTTATGGAGCTTGTACACATGATCCGGATGATCATAGTCTTCAAAACCTGGCGGTTGCCTGACATACACTTCCTCCTAGATGATTCCATTTAGGAACACACTTTTTACATCCATTTGATGGAGTTTGATCTTCTTGTATGCGGCAAAGGCACAAAGAAGACGAATAGCTTCAAGACGAGCAACAGGAGCGAAAGTTTCTTCATAATCCAAACCTTCTTCTTGATTATAGCCTTGGGCGACCAATCTCGATTTATTTTTAATAGGGAGACCATCATCATCGGTTTTGATTTTATGAACCCATTTGGTACCAATGATTGATTTGTATACCGATGCCGGAACTAATTCCCAAACTTTATTTCTTTCGAATTGGTTTAGCTCTTCTTGCATAGCAATAGCCCAATTCTCATCATTTATGGCCTCATCGATATTCTTTGGTTCTGTAAGAGAAATAAATGCAATATTGTTAATACAATTATTTATATTTCTCCTAGTTCGTACACCTTCATCGATTTTTCCGAGAATTTGTTCCATCGGATGGTCTTTCACATTTGCCCAATCTTTAGGAAGGTTGTAAGTATTTTCCTCCTGTTTGTCCGAGCTTACGTCGATCTTCTCCAACTCTTTTGATACATCGGATACTTCGTTAGCTGTAATCATACCTGCATCATCATCAAAAACAACCTTTCTCGGGGGTAAAACTGTATCATCGAATTTTACATGAATAGATTCTTCTACCGAACCTCTTCTACAATTAAATACACGATACGCTTTACTATTAGTCGAATAACCAAGAAATATGCCAATATATGATTTTGAATCGAATTTACCCAAATTATCCTTACCATTGTTATGAATAAACACTTTACAACTAAATGGATGAAAATAAGATAAATTGGGCTTTTTACCTTTAAAAATCTCATAAGGAGTCATCATTTTGTTCCTCCTGAGATGGACACGATTAATAACATAACAAGCGGTGTTAACGGCTTCGGCCCAAAAGTATTTAGGAAGACCATACTCATTGAGCATTGTTCGGCTCATTTCTTCTAGAGAGCGATTCTTCCTCTCGACAACTCCATTTTGTTGAGGTGTCCGAGGTGTAATATCCGCAATTTCGAATTTCGGTAATTTTCTTTTTTCGGAGGAAGTTCGTTTTGACGACTCGCTCCTGACCGTTTCGTCATTTCCGAGAATGATTAATTCTGCACTTTTTGTCAACCGAGTTCGTTTCGGTGTCGTTTTGTTGAGTTCCGTGCTTTTTAACGACTTTTCTAAGTATGAGTTCGACTTTGTAAATTCACCATTAATTTTTGGTAACTCCAAAAATTCTAAATCTTTACAATATTATAGAGCATCGAGTTAGCTTTCCAATGGTTCAAACGGTGAGTCAATCGGAGTCCGGACGAGAGAGTTATGGTCGTTTTAGCTCACCCGCTCGTTATTGGCGATCATGCCGGCCGAACTTCGGCCGTGTCGTCCGACACGGCCCGTGCCGTACTCGTCCGGAAAATGCGAAGTTTGTCTCGGGGCCCGACCGTGTCGTCCGACACGGCCGTCCCGAACTCTTAGGATAAGCTCGAGACGCAGCTGACACGCCCGACCGTGTTCCAGACACGGTCGAGTCGTGCCGAGTTCTTGTCGGACGGAGTCCTTTGTCGGAAGGCCCCTCAGCGCCGAGACCGTGTCTAGCAGACACGGTTGAGTCCTGCCCGGTCAGCTGCGCGCCACGACCGTGTCGGCGGACACGGTCGAGTCTGTCGACTATTTAAGGCCAGTGATCGTTTTTACGGCCATTTTCTCCTTCTTCCACTTCTCTTCGCGTCTGTGGGTGTGTGAATCTTCTAGAGATGTTGTTGGACAATGAATCCATGAAGTTTGGAGGTTCATATCGTCAATCATCCGTCCTATAACATCCTTTGATCGAGCGAATCAGTCGATTTTCTAGAAATCTAATTTTGGGGATTTTGGGTATTTTGTTCGATTTCGTCCGTTTAATCCGATTTAACTTAGGATTTTGATGGATTGATGATTATTTAGATGTATTATATCATTTCCCTTGTTATTCCATGGTTGGATCGTATCGATTCGTTGTTTGAGTCGAGTTCTTGACCGACGCCTTGAAGGTGTCCAGTAAAATGTCTTAGAGGGTTTTCGGGCGTTCTACGATTATTCTTCCTCGTATGGTCGATGATTTATTGATTGTATGACGTTAGGGTCGTGTTTCTTGCGAAGAAACCGTGTTGAACCCTTTCGTTCGCCGCCGTCTTCCGCTTCGATAGCATTGGGCGTTTGAAGCTTTCCGTTGAGCCGTGTTCGTCGAATACTTGCGTATCGATTTTGAGGCAAGTATCTTGCCCATACATTTCATGTTTCGTTGATATAATTCTTGATAAATGATTTTATGCGAAATCCAATATTTAATGAACGTAAAAAGGGATTGGTATGTTCTCGATAAATGTTGTCTTTCAACGATAATTCGTATACTTCGTGAATATATATTCTCGGAATATGTGTGTTGGTTTTGTATGTTGAAAGATAATATGATCAATTCGAGTGAGTTTGATAGACCGTAATCCTTTGTCGGGGATTACGTATTGTTATTATGTACTTGTTCGGTAAGAACGTAATGTGTGTGATATTAGTTGTTACTCCTTGAAAGGAGTTTGTGATGCTTAATGTTGTTTGGATTGATAAGTGATTATCGTTGTGTGCTTGATGTATGTGATGTGCCTCCGGGTAGGATTGTTGAATCTCCGGGATCCATACTTGCTAGTATGGGTCGGGCGAAACCGTAAGGTTATCCAATACGGGTATGTCTTGCGGGGACTCCGAGGTTCGGGGCTTGCTAGCACGATGCCGGGATAACTTGTAGGGTTATCATCGGGTATGTCTTGCGGGGACTCCGAGGTTCGTGGCTTGTTAGCGCGATGCCGGGATAACTTATGGTTGTGGTTTGGTTGTGATATTCGTGTCGTGGAGACATGTGATTTGATATGTTTTTCCTATTGGGTTATTCACTCGGGTTTGTTCTTCGGGAGCATCTGAGGTTCGTGGCTTGTTAGCACGGGACACGAATAATCCTTAGGAACATGTGATTTGTGATTTGGGTCACGGACCCCGTGTTTTGTGAAATGGGTTATGGACCCTGCGTATTGTTACCGAAACTTGAATTTTGGAGAATGACTTTTGGGCTGTGTCCCTAAATGTTTTGAAAGGTTTGAGAATTCTTAAAATCCCAAGTGTTTTCAAAACTCCCGAGATCGTAAAATGTTTTCACAAGATGTATATCGGGTTTACCCCTATCTTTCGATTTAACCGTTTTGATTAAGTGATTTACCTCGGGAAGTATGTTTATGATTAACATGTTCCGTGGAGTATGATATGTATGGCTCGTTTTCGTATTTTATACTTGCACTAGCAAAACAGTGGAGTTTTGCTAACCCCCGAGTATTCGGGGGGTGGATGTCTGTATTGCATTCAGGTTTTGGAGCAGAGCACAGGGTCGGCATGAAGGATGATGAAAGATGAACGATACTAATCACACGAGGACCCGTTGATGTCGTATTGGTATAGTTGTACTTTATTTTCCGCTGCTATATCTTTCCCGTTGTACGGGTGTGGTTGTATTTTTGACCCCTGCGTGGGCATGAGTTGTATTCGAGTTGTATGTATTTATTGAAAGACCAAATCGGTCTACTGAGTCATTTTTGCCTTGACGGCATTGTCGAGATGTTAAATGTTGTTACCAGCCTGGTAGATCCTCTAGGAGAGGGTCTACGGCGTGTAATATCCCTGAGTGGATTGGGGGTGTTACAGAATGGTATCGGAGCTTAGGTTGAGGAAACCTAGGCTGTCGGGTTAGTGGTGTCTATTGAGTTTTTGTCTCGTCGGATTTTGTCTGAATATGTCGTGTCGCGACGCGTCGTCTGAGTTTGTTGGTCGTGATTAGTATCGTGGGCGATCATCATCTTCGTGCGACCTGTGAATGTAAGTCTCCCTTCTTTGTGTTGTGCCTCGTGTGACACGAGCTATTTTTATGATTATTTGTTAAGTGACGGAATCCTCTTATGGATTTTGATTTCGTGATACGTGATTATTTGACTCCCATTTTTCGTTCATATGAGGAGTAGTGTTGCTGTCTTGTGCATGTTTGACTTTATTTCTTTTATCCGCTGCGTGAGTTCTTCTGTAATGGCTTTCGGTATTTTACCGACTGAGTTTTATTTCAAAAATCAATTCCCTTAACCGAGTTTTTGGCATTATGGCCTCGATCATTTTGACGAAATTCTTATGACGGAATTTAGTATTTTGTAAATGGATTTTGTGAGTTTTTGAAATATTACCGTCATCGGCCTTTTTGGCATTTTTGTAAATGGTTTTATCCTGGTGGGTTCCGGCGCGGGACCCACGGCGCTATATTGTTCCTTGTAATTACCTGAAATTTTTGGGCATTCTAGCCCATTGAATTATTTTTGAAAACCTTGAGTATCTTAAAAAATTAAAATTCGAGACGTACTTTTAAAACGAATTATTTTCTTGCGGTGTTTTCAAGGTGTTTTCTAATGCCGCAATACATTTCAAAAATTTTCCGGTTGAGGACCAAAAATATTTTTGAGATATTTTCAAATGCAGTTGCTTAGACCCAGGGGTCGAATATTTTTGAAAGTTTTTCACTAAAGGAAAGGTGTCCTCATTTTTGTTCAAACGCTAGATGATTTTCAAAGTCTCGATAATGGTGTTTGTACTACTTTTTGTAAAATGATACTCAAGATCAACTGTTGTTTCCAAACTGTTTTCAAAAGGTGGTTCTCGTTTTTAAAACCTATCATTCCTGTTCGCGGACCGGAAATGCGTGTATGGTTTTCGAACTTTCGTTACGGTGTTAACCCCGAATTGTGATTGAATTGGTGGTGTGAACGTTGAGTCGTTCGCCACGCATATGTTTTGTTAGCCCTCTGTGAGAGGTGTGAACTGGTGTTTACTGTTTATCGCCTCGTGATGATTTCGTGTTGACACGCGAGTGTGAGCTCTTGAAGCTTGGGTTGGTATGTTCGTGTATATGTGTGATTGTTCCATGATGTTTTGTGATTATGTGCTGGTTATCGTTCGGGCCGTTGAGATTGCTGAACGATACCGTCGTTGCTATGATTTTAGTATGCATGTTGCTTTACGATGGAAATTGTTGTATGTGGTATATGTTATGATTTTTCTGTTGTGCTGAGTAATTACTTATTCAGTATGCCGAGGGGCCGAGGTCGTAGTCGTGGCAATCAGACGCGTGGTCGAGATCATGCTGCCGGTGATGATGCTGGTATCGGTGTCGCTAGTATTTTACAGCAGGTAGCTACACAGATGACTCAGTTGACTCAGCGATTCAGCGCATTACGGATGTGACTCGGAACACTGGTGCAAACCGGTGGCTTCGGGAGGTAATTCGTATGAATCCCCTCGATTCGCGGTGTTGCGGATGCGTTGAGGTCGATGGTTGGCTTTTCCAGTTGGGAAAGATATTCGAGGCTGTCGATTGTCCTGAAGAGCAAAAGGTACCTATTGCGCAGTACCTTCTTGACAAAGATGCCGCTAATTGGTGGGAGGCTGTTAAGCCTCATGATCGTGATGTCACGTGGGCGGAGTTCCAGGCATTTATGGAAGCTGAGTTCTGTCCGAAACCGATTAGAGAGCGAGAGGATTCACGAATTTTATTCGGCGAGAACCGCAAGATGTTTGATGTCACAGCTATCATCGACTATAGCAAACAACTCGATTATGCGAGATCGGGTGAGAACCGAGGAAGAGAGGATCTTTCATTTTGACAGACGAATGAAGCCAGAGATTCGTGTGTATATGTCGGGACTCACTTGCACTTCGTTGAGGGACTACCAAGATCGAGCCTTGGCCCGTGAACTAGCTTCGTTATCGTCGGAGCGTGTGCCCGAGTCGAAGAAGCGGAGGAAGTCCAATGACCTTGTGGATAGTGCAGGAGTTGGTGTTTCTAGTTCGCAACGTCGTAGTCTTTCGGCTGTGAAGCTCTGTCGCTCGTTGCGTGGGACTGAGAGTTCTAAGTCTTATGCTTTGACTCCTGGTAAAGCCAGGAGGTGTTTTAACTGCAATGTGGCGGGGCATGTCCGTGCACATTGCCCTTCTCCGCTAGTAACGTGTTACAAGTGCGGGCTTGAGGGACACCGAGTTCAGTTTTGCGAGTTGGTCACCGAGCCTTCCGAGGCACGGATTTGAGCACTGAAATTAGGACCAACTCCGAGGAGTCCCTGAGGGGCGTGGTCTATCAGTTGTATGTTATGTTATTTCCTTACCCCGTTGTTTCGAATCTCGGAGATAAAGTTCTTTTATTCGAAGTGGATGGTTTTGTGTTTATTTTTTGTTTTCTCAACTATGCACGGTGCTTAGTGTTTTGTGATTGTTCGGATAATTGACTTGATTGTATTATCTATTTGATGACGTTTGTCACTTGTTGATTTTATCATGTCCCTAACGGCGACGTTGTGTTGGTCGTCGTGGAGCGTGTTTTCACACCGTATATTCCGTTGCGTTGTATGTAACGTTTCGCCGTTTGGCATTAGTTACGCGTTTCTTGCGTATCTCATTGAGTTTTCCTGGCGGGATATTGCTTCTCCCTACTTGTTTTAAGTTTCGGGACGAAACTTCTTTTAAGGAGGGTAGAATGTAATATCCGCAATTTCGAATTTCGGTAATTTTCTTTTTTCGGAGGAAGTTCGTTTTGACGACTCGCTCCTGACCGTTTCGTCATTTCCGAGAATGATTAATTCTGCACTTTTTGTCAACCGAGTTCGTTTCGGTGTCATTTTGTTGAGTTCCGTGCTTTTTAACGACTTTTCTAAGTATGAGTTCGACTTTGTAAAGTCACCATTAATTTTTGGTAACTCCAAAAATTCTAAATCTTTACAATATTATAGAGCATCGAGTTAGCTTTCCAATGGTTTAAACGGTGAGTCAATCGGAGTCCGGACGAGAGAGTTATGGTCGTTTTAGCTCACCCGCTCGTTATTGGCCGATCACTGTCGGCCGAACTCGGCCGTGTCGTCCGACACGGCCCGTGCCGTACTCGTCCGGAAAATGCCGGTTTCGTCTCGGGGCCCGGACCGTGTCGTCGACACGGCCCGTGCCGAACTCTTCCGATAAGCTCGAGACGATCGCCGACACGCCCGACCGTGTTCCAGACACGGTCGAGTCGTGCCGAGTCGCCGCGGACGGGTCATCGCCGGAAGGCCCCTACGCCGCGACCGTTTCTAGCGGGACACGGTCGAGTCCTGCCCGGTCAATCAAGCGCCACGCCGTGTCGGGCGGACACGGTCGAGTCTGTCGGCTATTTAAGGCCCAGCGATCGTTTTTTCCCATTTTTCTCCTTCTTCCACTTCTCTTCCGCGTCTGTGGGTGTGAATCTTCTAGAGATGTTGTTGGACAATGAATCCATGAAGTTTGGAGGTTCATATCGTCAATCATCCGTCCTATAACATCCTTTGATCGAGCGAATCAGGTCAGATTTTCTAGAAATCTAATTTTGGGGATTTTGGGTATTTTGTTCGATTTCGTCCGTTTAATCCGATTTAACTTAGGATTTTGATGGATTGATGATTATTTAGATGTATTATATCATTTCCCTTGTTATTCCATGGTTGGATCGTATCGATTCGTTGTTTGAGTCGAGTTCTTGACCGACGCCTTGAAGGTGTCCGGTAAAATGTCTTAGAGGGGTTTTCGGGCGTTCTACGATTATTCTTCCTCGTATGGTCGATGATTTATTGATTGTATGATGTTAGGGTCGTGTTTCTTGCGAAGAAACCGTGTTGAACCCTTTCGTTCGTCGTCGTCTTCCGTTTCGATAGCATTGGGCGTTTCGAAGCTTTCCGGTTGAGCCGTGTTCGTCGGAATACTTGAGTACCGATTTTGAGGCAAGTATCTTGCCCATACATTTCATGTTTCGTTGATATAATTATTGATAAATGATTTTATGCGAAATCCAATATTTAATGAACGTAAAAAGGGATTGGTATGTTCTTGATAAATGTTGTCTTTCAACGATAATTCGTATACTTCGTGAATATGTATTCTCGGAATATGTGTGTTGGTTTTGTATGTTGAAAGATAATATGATCAATTCGAGTGAGTTTGATAGACCGTAATCCTTTGTCGGGGATTACGTATTGTTATTATGTACTTGTTCGGTAAGAACGTAATGTGTGTGATATTAGTTGTTACTCCTTGAAAGGAGTTTATGATGCTTAATGTTGTTTGGATTGATAAGTGATTATTGTTGTGTGCTTGATGTATGTGATGTGCCTCCGGGTAGGATTGTTGAATCTCCGGGATCCATACTTGCTAGTATGGGTCGGGCGAAACCGTAAGGTTATCCAATACGGGTATGTCTTGCGGGGACTCCGAGGTTCGGGGCTTGCTAGCCCGATGCCGGATAACTTGTAGGGTTATCATCGGGTATGTCTTGCGGGGACTCCGAGGTTCGTGGCTTGTTAGCGCGATGCCGGATAACTTATGGTTGTGGTTTGGTTGTGATATTCGTGTCGTGGAGACATGTGATTTGATATGTTTTTCCTATTGGGTTATTCACTCGGGTTTGTTCTTCGGGAGCATCTGAGGTTCGTGGCTTGTTAGCACGGGACACGAATAATCCTTAGGAACATGTGATTTGTGATTTGGGTCACGGACCACGTGTTTTGTGAAATGGGTTATGGACCCTGCGTATTGTTACCGGAACTTGAATTTTGGAGAATGACTTTTGGTCTGTGTCCCTAAATGTTTTGAAAGGTTTGAGAATTCTTAAAATCCCAAGTGTTTTCAAAACTCCCGAGATCGTAAAATGTTTTCACAAGATGTATATCGGGTTTACCCCTATCTTTCGATTTAACCGTTTTGATTAAGTGATTTACCTCGGGAAGTATGTTTATGATTAACATGTTCCGTGGAGTATGATATGTATGGCTCGTTTTCGTATTTTATACTTGCACTAGCAAAACAGTGGAGTTTTGCTAACCCCCGAGTATTCGGGGGGTGGATGTCTGTATTGTATTCAGGTTTTGGAGCAGAGCACAGGGTCGGAATGAAGGATGATGAAAGATGAACGATACTAATCACACGAGGACCCGTTTATGTCGTATTGGTATAGTTGTACTTTATTTTCCGCTGCTATATCTTTCCCGTTGTACGGGTGTGGTTGTATTTTTGACCCCTGCGTGGGCATGAGTTGTATTCGAGTTGTATGTATTTATTGAAAGACCAAATCGGTCTACTGAGTCATTTTTGCCTTGAAGGTATTGTCGAGATGTTAAATGTTGTTACCAGCCTGGTAGATCCTCGAGGAGAGGGTCTACGGCGTGTAATATCCCTGAGTGGATTGGGGGTGTTACACGAGGTGCCGAAAAGTTGTGTCCAATACCATATTTATCGCACCAATCTTCAAATAGATTAGAATCAAATTCTCCACCATGATCGGTTCGAATGACGATAACTGGTAATTCTTTTTCCTTCTGGGTAACCTTACACCACTTAACAAACTCGTTAAAAGCATAATCTTTATTGGCTAAGAATTTTACCCAAGTAAATCTTGAAAAATCATCGACAATAACTAAAGTATAAAGTTTACCTGTTAGACTGGCATGTCGAGATGGACCAATTAAATCCATATGAATTAATTCAAGAATGCGACTAGTGGAAATTTCCATTTTTGGTTTAAACGAGCCTCTTGCATGTTTACCTTTAATACAGGCCTCACAAATGTGGTCTTTTCTAAAATTCAATTTTGGTAGACCACGAACAATATCATTTTTGGCCAATTTTGAAAGAAGTGGTAAAGAGGCATGTCCCGATTTTCGTGCCAAAAAGCGGCATTTTCATCGCATTTAAAGTAGACATTTTTCGTTGAAGGAAGATTCATCTTGGAGATCGACAATGTAAATATTCCCATAACGCAATCCAATAAAAACGATTTGGTCTTTTCTCATTGCCGTGCAATGGGTAATTTCAAAAATCAGTTTAAGACCGGTGTCACAAAGTTGGGAAACACTCAGAAGATTATGGCAAAGTCCATCGACAAATAGAACATTTTAAATAGTAGGTAAAGGTTTCTTACCAATTTTACCTGTCCATTTTATTTGGCACTTTTTATTATCGCCGAAGGTAACACAGCCACGATCTTCCTTTTTCAGCTCCGTGAAGAGGTGTTCATTTCCACTCATGTGATTTGAACATCCACTATCAACATACCATCTATTTGATAATGTTGTCTTCCTTGCTTGTACCTACAAAAACAATTTTCTTCCGTTTTATTGGTACCCAGGCTAATTTGGGTCCTGAGGAGTTAGATACAAAAACTTGATTTTTAACAATGGTCCCTTTTGGTACCCAAATTTGCTTAACCCCTATAGTGCGTCTAGAATTACGACAGTAAGTTTCGGTATGTCCAGGTTTTAAACATTTTGGACATGATGGAATTCCCGTTTTTAAAGTGTCCGAATCTTTTGTGGTAATTTCTAAGGACTTTTTCATTGGAAATGAATTATATCCAAGTCCTTGTTTTGAAAGAGAAAATTTTTGACCAAATAATAGTTGCTCGAATTTGTCATTACCACATGAAAATTTTCGGACATAAAGTTTTAATTCTTTTTGAGTTTTGTGCAATTCATCTTTCAGAATTTTCTCAGTTTCCAAACAATTTGTATGATCAATAGAAACTTCCTTGTTTTTCAATAATTTAGCATTTTCAATTTCAAGGAGTTTTATTTTCTTTTTCAAATCTTTATTGCTATTGCAAGCCTTTTCGTATTCATTATTTAGGGATTCAAAAGCATCAAGTAGTTCTTCATGAGAATCACTAACCTCGACTTCTTCGTCACTATCTTCGGATGCGCGGGCCATTAGAGCAAGATTGGTTTGGACTTGTGGTTCATCATCCTCATCATCATCGCTCCATGTGGCGACATAAACTTCCTTCTTTTTGAACTTTTCATGAGGTGGTTTTGATGAACTTATTGGAGCAGCAGCACGACAATCTTTTGCAAAATGGCCTGGAACGCCGCACCTTCGACAAGTGTTGTCGAACTTTTTGTTTTGAGGGAAGTGAGTCTTTTTGGATTCATCCCTTGATTCTTGCTTGATATCTCTCCGGCGCCTTTGTAGAAGATTTTTGAATTTCTTTATGTTTTTGGCATAAAAGGCAGTTTCTTCGTCCTCTTCTTCGATAGGTTCATCTTCTAGGTCGCTTTCTTCTTTGGCTTTGAAAGCGATTGTCCTTTCTCTCTCCTTAGGTTTTGGTTTCGAACTACGAGATTTAATGACAATCTCATAATTGATGAGAGATCCGATGAGAGCACTGAATTCTATGGTATTGAGGTCTTTCGACTCCATGATAGCCGTAACAGTAGCGTCCCATTCTCTAGGTAGAGACCGAAGGATTTTCTTGGCTTTATCGCTACTTGATATCGGTTTCCCGAATGAAGCTAGCCCATTAGTGATTTCGGAGAAACGGTCAAGCATAGTGGTGATGCTTTCTTCTTCTTTCATGGTGAAGAGTTCATAATCGTGAAGAAGCATATTGATTTTGGTTTCCTTAACTTGACTTGTACCTTCATGGGTGATCTCTAACATTTTCCAGATTTCTTTTGCCATCTCGCAGGAAGAAATTCTATTGTGATCTTCTAGATTGAGAGCACAGTAAAGCAATTGAGTAGCTTTACTATTGAAGTGATCGTTCTTCCAGTCGGCATCGTCGTACTCTTCGAAACTTTTGAGAGAGCCATCCGTCTTCTTAGGAATGGTAGGTACAAGGGCAATGACCTTTCATATTTCAATATCGTGAGCTCGGATGAAAATGGACATCTTCTTTTTCCATGTCATAAAGTTCGAACCATCGAAGAAGGGTGGGCGATTGATAGCGTTGCCTTCAAGGGAGGAGTGAATAAAGGCCATTTCTGGATATTTTCTCTAGCGGGTGTTAATCCGGTGATAAAGAGACCTCTCCGATACCAATTGTTAGATTGGTACCGCCACTAGAAGGGGGGGTTGAATAGTGCGGATAAGAGTATTGAACTCTTTTTGTGCGGAAGCAAAATATCAGAGTAATTAGAATGCAGAAAAGAAAGAACACAAGAATTTGTTCGAGAGGTTCGGCTATTAACAAAGCCTACGTCCCCTACCTAGTTTTATCGACTAGGACTTTTCTTAGAACTTAGAACTGCACTTTCTAGTTTAGTGCCAACTTCTTACAATTTCTTGATTTCCGGGCTCAAGAACAACCTCACAAAAACACTCTTGTTTTTCTGGGTACAAGATAACCTATACACAAAACAAATGCGAGTAGAAACTCGACTTTCACAATATATCGCTCTTTGATACAAGAATGAAGATTGGAAATTATAGAACAAATATTCTCGTATCACAATCTAGAATAAGTATATCTCTCAAAATGTTTGCTTGATATTGCTTGAGTATGCTAGTAGGCTCTGAATGCTTGTATATCTTCAATCTCCATGAAATTGGCTATTTATAGCCTTCTTGAGCTCATATTCCCGTTGGAACAGTATAACTACTTACGTACGTTATATGCTGATGGTTACGTACGTTATGAACGTTACGTACGTTATATGTTCCGAATAGCGGCCGTAACGAAAGTGAAGAAACTGTCCAGTGAGATATGATAGAATGCATTACGTACGTTATGAACCTCATGGTTACGTACGTAATATTCTGGTCAAAGATCCGTTGATTGAGACGACTTGTTGCAACGGCTAGTGGCTTTTCCAACGGTCAGAATAATTTAAGCATTACGTACGTTAGATAACTCCGGTTACGTACGTTACCTATACAGAAAAACTTACGAAAACAGTGAGTGTTACATACGTTATAATAGATGAGTTACGTACGTTAACTGTACTAAAAATCTTGCAGACAACTGTGAATGTTACGTACGTTAATATGGTTTGTTTTACGTACGTTAACTGAAGAGAAAATATGTTTTAAGTAAATTTTGGTTTTAATAACACATCATCAAAATGATCTAAAAGATATTGTTCCAACAGCTCACAGCGCTGTAATATACCCTGAATAATTTGGGGGTGTTACAGAATATGGTATCAGAGCATAGGTTTATGGATACCTAGGTTGTCGGTCTTTTTAGGTCGAATTGAGTTATTGTTTGAATACAATATCACTATATTGCCATCATTATGTGTGACCGGTACTTGTAAGTCCTATTACTATTCTTGTATTTCCTTAGTCGCTTCACTTTTAAATTGATGTTCTTGGGGATCGGCCACCTCGATGACAGATGATTTGAGTTGTACTTATGTACTGTATGTGTCTTTCAGAATGTCTGCTGACAGGGGATGAGGTCGTGGACGCGGCCTGGGTGCGGGAGAGTGCGTGGCGCAGCCATTTCCCTCAGTTCCATTATGGGGTCGGCTACCCCTAGTTTATCTAATTCAATGCATTTGGATACCGAGAGTCAGCATGACTAGTCGATTGGTCAAGGGAATAATGCATATGTTGGGATTACGAATGTTCTTCAACAATTGGCAAATCAGATGGCTATCGAGGCCCAAGCTGTTCAACTGAATAATCCTAATCCGACTATGGATGCATTACTATAGAATGTGATCCGTATGCACCCTCCACAGTTCAGCGGTGCTACCGACGCAGCGGTTTGGGAGAGTTGGCTATTTGAATTGAAGAAAGTGTTTGAAGCGGTTGACTATCCGGAAATGAGGAATGTACCTATTGCTCAATACTTCGTTTCTAAGGAAGCCGTGACTTGGTGGAAAGCTAGTAAACCGCAAGATCATGCTGCTAAATGAAACAAATTTGAAGATCTACTGGAGGCTGAGTTTTGTCCTTGGCCAGTGCAAGAAAGTAGTATCCGAGCCTTTTTCGAGGCTAAGATGCAGAATATTCCTGTCTCTCAGGCAATAATATAATATAATAAACAACTTATTTACGTGAAGAATCAAGTACGGGATGAACGTGAAAAGGTCTGCCATTTCGACCTACGTATGAGCATGGATAGGTTTGCTTGCACTACTCTGAAAGAATACCAAGACAGGGCTTTGTTATATGACATCTTGTGTTCCAACAATAACACCACAGACGAGATGAAGAAGCAAAAAACCACTGATAATTTTTCTGGCTCTAAGGGCAGCAACTTTCAGAGACCTTAGTCGGCTAACCATTCTGTCGGGTAGTCGTCGCGTTCTTTTAAAGGGCAGAAGAGTTTTCGTTATGCTTCGATCACCTCAACTCGCCCGGTGACCTGTTTTAATTGTGGTCATCTAGGCCACATCAATCTGGAGTGCAACTTCCCACCTCTGAAATGTCATACTTGTGGTCAGATGGGACACAATGAAGTTTATTAACCCAAACAAGATTAGAGTTTGGATACTCGGGCTTCTGCCCCAGCATATATAGATTAGAGTATGAATCAGGGACAATTAGTTATCCAGTCACAGCAAGATTAGGGCAGAGGCCAGGGGCGGGGTCAGACCGTTAGAGAGGGAGATTCTAGCATCGGTTCGGCACATCCACGAGTTTACAAGATGCGTCGAGACGATGAACCTGATGTGGCGGTGTCCTCACGTACCATTCATATTCTATCTCATCCAGTTCGAATACTTTTTGATTCTGGTGCTACATATTCTTTTATCTCCTTTGGATTGTGTACGCCGTTTGAATATAAATTGTAAAACTGCTTGCGATCATTTCATTGTGAAACCGCCTAGCATGATAGAATCATGGGGAATTGGGAGATTAGAAATTATCCGGTGAGCATACCGGGCATTAATTGGTTATCGAATTTTATTGTGGTCGATATCAAGGGCGAGGATTTGATCCTCGGTGAGGACTTGCTTGAGAGTCACCAAGCAATTATGAATTATCGCACTAAGGTTATCACTATGATGACCAAAGATGGTTCCGAGTATTCATTTATGTGACATAAATCGGGCCAAACTAAGTTTATTATCAGCGCCATGAAGACCGTAAAACTCTTGAATAAAGGTTGCACGGGCTATTGGTGTTATGCTTTGAAATCGGAAAGGAACGAAGTCGATTTCTCTTCGATTCCAGTTGTTAATGAGTATCCAAACTCTTGAATAAAGGTTGCACGGGCTATTGGTGTTATGCTTTGAAGTCAGAACGGAATGGAGTCTTTCAATTCCAGTTGTTAATGAGTATCCAGACTTTTTCCACACGATCTTCCGTTATTACCGCCAGATCGAGAGATAGGATTTTCTGTTGATTTAGAGCCTGACGCGGCTCCAATTTCTAAGGCACCTTATCGTATGACACCTTCTTAAATGGAAGACTTTAAAAATTAGTTGGGAGAACTATTGGAGAAAGGGTACATTAGACCAAGCGCTTCGCCTTGGGGCGCACCTGTTCTTTTTGTGAGAAAGAAGGATGGTTCACTACGTCTATGCATTGGTTACTTGGAGCTAAACAAAGTGACCATCAAGAACAAGTATCCATTGCCTCGTATAGATGATTTATTTGATCAGTTGTAGGGAGCCGCAGTATTCTCAAAAATTGATTTGAAATCAGGGCACTACCAGCTCCAAGCGAAAGAGTCCAATGTTCCGAAAACTGCTTTCCGGACGAGATGCGAACATTATGAATTTGTGGTCATGTATTTTAGACTGACTAATGCACCGACATTATTCATGGAGTTAATGAACCAGATATTTATTGAATACCTTGACAAATGTGTGGTCGTCTTTATTGACGATATCTTGATTTATTCTCGAGACGAGGAGGAACATGCCCAACACTTGTGTTTGATATCAGATGTTTTGAGAGCCGAGCACCTTTATGCAGAATTTTCAAAATGTGAGTTATGGCTGAAGGAAGTTATGTTTCTCGGCCATGTGGTTTCGGCCAAAGGGGTTTGGGTGGACCCGCAGAAGATTGAGGTAGTGCTAGATTGGGCACCGCCTAATAATGTTAAGGAAGTTCGTAGCTTTTTGGTTGGGTATTACCGTCGGTTTGTTGAGGTGTTCTAGAAACTCGCTTGGCCGCTTACGCAATTAATTTAGAAGTCAAAGAAGTTTATTTGGACTGCTGAGAGACAACTGAGCTTCGATGAACTGAAGTGTCATTTGACTTGAGTGCCGATCTTAGATTCACCACAGGGTGGTGAAGGATTTGCACTTTATAGTGACGCTTCAGGACAGGGGCTTGGATCCGTACTTATGCGGCATAATAAAAAGATAACCTTTGCATCACAGCAGTTGAAGCCGTATGAGATGAATTATCCTACTCATGATTTGGAATTGGCCGCAATTGTTTTCTCTCTTAATATTTGGAAACATTATTTGTATGGCTCTTCGTTTCGGATTTATACCGATCACAAGAGTTTGAAGTACATTTTCAGTTAGAAAGAGTTGAATATGAGGCAAAGACTTTAGATGGAATTGATTAAGGATTATGATTTGGATATTCTTTACCATGGGAAGGCCAACGTCGTTGCGCCGCAAACCGGAATCACTTCAGATGCTCGAGGTTCTTACGCCCAGGCGAAGATTTGTCAGGATTTGATCGAGCAAGGTACAGAAGTTTGGCTTCAAAGAGTGCAAGGACATTTGTGAACCCTCAAAATTTCTTCGTCCTTGGTTGATGACATCTAAGGGAAACAGT
Organism: Orobanche coerulescens; assembly: GCA_033398695.1. Lineage (NCBI taxonomy): Eukaryota > Viridiplantae > Streptophyta > Magnoliopsida > Lamiales > Orobanchaceae > Orobanche > Orobanche coerulescens. Next base: position 76,439,061 of record CM065818.1, on the reverse strand, counting down.
GGAGTGACCCGATGGTTTCCCAACTGAAGGAAGATGTAATTAAGGGAAAAGCCCCTGGCTTTATGGTCCATGGGGACATCATTTTGAGATTTCAGGGCAGGCTTTGTGCCCCAAATAATCTGGAGTTGAGATAGAGAATTCTTCGAGAAGCCTATGATACTCTTTACTCAATCTACCCCAAAACGAGTAAGATGTACAAAGATTTGAAGCGAAATTTTTGGTGGAATAATATGAAGAAAGACGTCACAGAGTTCGTATTGCAATGTTTGATGTGTCAAAAAGTCAAGATCGAGCATCAACGATCAGCGGGGTTGGTGAAGCCGCTTCCCCATTCCCGAGTGGAAGTGGGAAGACATCTCCATGGATTTTATCACTGTAATATCCGGTTGTAATTTTTCCATTTTTCCGTTATATTACTCGAATGATTCGTATATCGTAATCGCTCTTAGTATTAATGATTGCAATGTTGTGATACTAAATCGAATTAATAATAATACTCATTGTTCGCACTTACACTACGCCATAAATGGCATTCAGCAACCACATAACTGTGTTACCTTAGAGCCAATTTTCTGTTGCCACAGACCCAAAATGGGCAAAGGTAACATTTTAGCTATGTTGCTCTGTGAGATGTAACCTTTGGACTCAAAGGCAATATGTGGATCATTCTAAGCTAACGTAGAATAATTGGTTACCTAAGTACCCTACAACAACATACTAGGGACCCTACAACATCATATTCGTGTTGCAATAGAATTTATAATTTTGTAAAATATATAGCCAATTTAGTGGGTTCCACATGTGGGGCCAATTTTATGGGTCCCACAGGCCGGGTCCACCGATGGGACGGCCCATATGTGGGACCCACTTTTCTTGGGCCTGTTAGTGGGCCTACTTTGTGGGCCCATGGGTGGGGCCACAAATGTGCAGCAATTTTTACTCTATTCTATATTACCAATTGCAACACACTAGGTGTTACAAATGAAAGGCATTTGCAATATATATATATAGTACCGAAGGTAACACCTTCATTTTAACAAAATAAAAATTTAAATTTTAAATTTAGCATTTTCCATTAAAAAAACCAACAAACCAATTCACAAAAACCAGCTACATCATCCAACTACATAATCCTATCATAAAAAACAACTATATCCAATCACAAAACCAACCAACTACATATATACAAGTACTTGAAGAAAATAACTTGGTCATTTTTAACCAATTACATCAGTGGGCGTCTAAGACTAATATACAAAAAGACTCTAAGACATGTGGAACACTTATTCAATTAGCCAAGGATTAGCCAATTTGCCTGAGTTGGTGTCCATTCACAAACTTCACCTTCTTTGAACGAGGGATCTACAGAATAAAACAAGAAAGAAGAGTCAATAATTAGTGATGGTTATTAAGCTTCTAAATAGGCAGCCTTAACATTAGGGATCTTCCAATTCATACCATTATGAATATATTTGATTAATATTATTATTCTTTCCTTTTTTTAGTACACATCAAAATTACCGATAATATTTTATGGATTATAATTTTGAAAATATCTTTAAATAACTACATATTGCAAGACGCCAAACATGCCTTAGATTTATGGGTATTTAATTGATAATTTAATTTTCCAGGCCCATAAGTGATAGTTTTTATCTTAAAGGCCCCAAAATGATGGCTTCTTATCCTTGGGGGGGGGGGGGGATAATAAGGGTCATCTTAAGTGCCACTAGTGCCACTGGGAGATAGGAAAGAAATGTAACACCCCGAGATATTCGGAATAATTACAGCGCCGTAAACCCTTTAGATAAGGATTTACAAGGCTAATTTTTAAAAGAAGTATACAAATAAACCAATCGAACAACTGGAATTCAAATACAGATTTGGTTCAACCAATCAAATAAGTTAACTTATACAACCAATATCGAATTGACCTTATTAAAACAGACGTACTCGAGTACTAACGAACCAAGAAGACCAATCACAACAACAATAACACCAATCACATCACTGAGCCATTTCATCGTCCTGTCGGTACTGTGGTTGCCTCCCCGCTCCTCGGCTACCTGAACATCAAAACAATGTCCACCCCCGAAGGGGTTAGCAAAACAATGCTAGTACAAGTATCATCATACAATAAATCATCAATGCATAATAAGACATGCAAAACGGACTTCCGCCACCGGAATTCAACGATGCGAATCCTCACGATTCCATCAACACAATACATGGTAATCCAGCGATCCAGCGCCCTCAGCATAGATCCCCATGATGATCCCGTCGGACCAACGCATGGTGGAAAACCCGTCCAGCGATCCAGCGCCCTCAGCATAGATCCCCATGATGATCCCGTCGGACCAACGCATGGTGGACATTCGATCCAGCGCCCTCAGCATAGATCCTCATGACCCCCTCGGATCATTTATACCATAATCAAACAATTATGCATACACATATGCATTTCAATATGTTCATCAATACGAACAAACAACAACGAATATCACGAAAATTCTCAGAAATACATCTCATATTCAACAATATGAATAAAACCACAAGCATGATAAATCGAACTCGACATATGATACTTGCCTCGAAAATGGCAAGGACGAAACACTTCAATGTTCTTGACACGCTCGAAGGCCGCCTCCTTCGATCAACGCAACAAGCTCGAACCTTAACAAAAGGAACGATATACAAATCATCTCAAGTCGAACGATGGCCTAACAATTCGGTCTACGGCCGAAAAGCTCAAAATAACCAATGCTGATCGCTTAGCGCGCTATGTACTCTACGTAACGTGCGCTAAGACGGACTGTTAGCGTACGCTATCGTATAAGACTAGCGTCGCTAGCCACGGTCTGGCGATCGGTTTGGTCTCATAACGTACGCTACGTGCGTTTGGGCGATCGACCCGGCCCGATAGCGCACGTTAACTCACACGTGTTAGCGTGCGCTAATATTGCATGGCGAGAATCATGCAAGCCGCGGGTTGAATGGTGAAGAACTCATGAATTCTACCGTGATAATACAAGTTATCCTCGGGCAAATCATGCTAATAAGGTTTGTGGAAGATTTATGATCGTGAAATACAAATATACGGGTAGTCCTCTCATCAACATATCTTTTCTAAGATCTTCAAGAAGTATTCTAAGTTCCGATTATTCCAAGTCCCAAAACACATGATTCCAACGTGTACAACGTAGCAACTGGGTAAAATCCGATTACTGATCATAGATTGATTTGAAAACACTTAGAGTCCATTCTACTAAGATGGTTCAAAGGTTCCTAAGATAAATAGTGCCGATACGTCAAAGTATCCTTCTAACATGTGATGACCGTTCATAAACGAAATAACGGCTATCTAAGCATGATCGACGTCCTTGAGAACATTACTAACATTGGTGAAGAATCACCTACCTCAAGTCTTCAAGAACACGGAGGATAATGAAGCAATCCGACACCGAAAGTTTGAACACCAATCTCCAATGATAAACGATCTTCAATCACGAATCGGGATGTTGATATGAAATGTTTAGGATGAAGGAAGATATGTTCGAGTGTAGGAAATTCGGGTAATGAGAGTAGAGAGGCGAAATCACGAATAGGATCTTTGTTCTATTTATAATAAATGGCTATTAGCGCGCTAGACCCTGTTCGTAGCGTGCGCTAACGGCTCACAGCCTAAATCAGTACTCGGCACTTAGCGTGCGCTACGCATATACCTGGCGTGCGCTAAGGCGTTGACTCGGCTTTTCCCGAAAGCCGTCCTGTGTTCCGACACTATCAAGCGGGGGTCCCCGGCCAGCTCTCACCTACCGCACGTCTCAATCAATCTGACCGCGCATAGCGTGCGCTAAGGACACTCAGTAGCGTACGCTATGAACCCACGTTAGCGCACGCTAAACATAGCTGATAGCGTGCGCTACATGCGCAGAGTTACAATCCTTAAATCACAATCGCGGAATTAAACGCTCGACAACATCGGATTATGAAATACGGAAAAATAATACTCAAATCAAGTACAATCATTACAATATCACAAGTTCCAATTACATAGAAATCTCGGGTATTACATCCTTCCTCCCTAAAAAGAAGTTTCGTCCCGAAACTTAGGATGAAAACAACTCCGAATATCTAGTCTTCATACTGTCCTCCGTTTCCCAAGTGGCCTCTTCGACTCCATGTCGTGACCATTGTACTTTAACCAAGTGTATTGGTTTATTCCTCAATTGTTTGATCCGGCTCTCAAGTATCTTGATTGGTCTTTCTTCGAAGGTGCCATCATTAGCTATTTCGATCTCGTCGAACTCAATGACGTGACTGGGGTCCGGTACATACTTTCGCAATTGGGATACGTGAAACACATTGTGAACGTGACTCAGCGATGGCGGTAAGGCCAACCTGTATGCTAAATCTCCCACTCTCTCGAGGATCTCGAAGGGTCCGATATATCTCGGACTAAGCTTGCCTCTTCTCCCAAAACGGAAAATCCCTCGTGTAGGAGACACCTTCAATAGTACATGGTCCCCAGCGTCGAACTCTAGAGGGCGACGACGTACATCTGCATAAGACTTCTGTTGACTCTGGGCAGTCAACAGTCTCTCTCGAATCAAAGCTATCTTCTCTTGAGTCTGAATAATAAATTCTGGTTCCGTCCCGATCAAATCCGAAGAATCATCCCAACACAGGGGTGATCGGCATCTTCTCCCGTATAAAGCTTCAAATGGGGCCATCTTAATAGAAGCATGCCAACTGTTATTATAGGTGAACTCGATCAGGGGCAAGTGAACTTCCCAATCAGTCGACCAATCTAATGCACAAGCTCTAAGCATGTCTTCTACTGTCTGTATAGTTCTTTCAGACTGACCATCCGTTTGGGGATGATAAGCTGTGCTAAAGTTGAGCTCAGTCCCTAAAGCCCTGTGAACTGCTTTCCAAAAGTGTGACACGAAACGACCATCTCGATCCGAAATAATGGTCTTCGGCGTCCCGTGCAATCTGACTATCTACACAATAAATATTCGTGCCAATCTCTCGGGTCCCCATGTATCTTTAATTCCCAGGAAATGAGCCGTCTTGGTTAGTCGATCAACTACAACCCAAATCATGTTCATTCCCGTTCTAGTCCTTGGCATACTAGTGATGAAATCCATCGAGATATCCTCCCACTTCCATTCAGGGATCGGAAGTGGCTTTAACATTCCGGCAGGTCGTTGATGTTCAATCTTAACCTGCTGACAAGTCAAACACTTCGAAACGTACTCCGCTACGTCTTTCTTCATATTCCCCCACCAGAAGTTTTGCTTTAAATCCTTATACATCTTACTACTGCCTGGGTGAATAGAATAGGGCGTGCTATGAGCTTCCTTCAAAATTGTCCGTCTTAAATCATCATCCTCGGGGACGCAAAGTCGACTCTGAAATCTCAGAACTCCATCGTCTTGTATCACGAATCCTGGGGCTTTTCCTTTCTTTACTTCGTCATATAATCGAAGAATCAGATAATCGTTCAGTTGTTTAGACTTGATCTCCTCGACTAGTGATGAAGTCAGTCCCATCACATAAAGTTGCCCTTGGATTCCCGGTGCCCATACTTCAATCCCCTCGCGGATCAGTTCCCGTTGAATACTGGTTTGGGACGTAAGTGCTTCCAACACTCGAAGAGAAACAGGCTTACGGCTCAAAGCATCAGCTACTACGTTTGCTTTCCCCGGATGATAGAGAATCTCCAAGTCGTAATCCTTGATCAATTCCAGCCACCTTCTCTGACTCATGTTTAACTCTTTCTGACTGAAAATGTACTTGAGGCTCTTATGATCTGTAAAGATCTGACAATGAGTGCCATACAAATAATGTCGCCAGATTTTCAAGGTAAAGACCACAGCTGCTAGATCCAGATCATGAGTCGGGTAATTAACCTCGTATGGTTTCAATTGCCGAGAAGCATAAGCAATCACTTTATCCTTCTGCATCAATACAAAACCCAGACCCTGATTCGAAGCGTCGCTGTATACCATAAATCCGTCAGTTCCTTCTGGCAGCGCTAATATAGGTGCTGTCGTCAGCCTCCTCTTAAGTTCGTCAAAACTAGCCTGACACTCCTCATTCCACATGAACTTTTGAGTTTTCTGTAACAGCTGGGTGAGCGGACGAGCAATTTTGGAAAATCCCTCTACAAAGCGGCGATAATATCCAGCTAGTCCCAAGAAGCTTCGGACTTCCTTCACGTTCTTAGGAGCTTCCCATTCCAAGATTGCTTCGACTTTCTTCGGTCCACTGAACTCCATCGGGATATCACATGCCCAAGGAAGGTTACTTCCTTAAGCGTAACTCGCATTTAGAAAATTTTGCATATATTGTTCCTTCCTCAAGGTGCTCAAAACCACACGTAAATGTTCAAAGATGCTCCTGCGTCTTTCGAATATATCAGATGTCATCAATGAAGACGACCACAAATTTATCCAAGTATTCCAAGAATACCCGATTCATCAATTGCATGAATACTGCATGAGCATTGGTAAGTCCAAACGGCATCACTACGAATTCATAATGCCCGTACCGGGATCTGAAAGCAGATTTCGGTATATCCGATTCCTTAATTCTCAACTGGTGGTATCCTGATCGCAAGTCAATCTTCGAGAATACCCTTGCCCCTTGCAGTTGATCAAACAAGTCGTCGATCCGAGGTATAGGATACTTGTTCTTGATTGTCATCTTATTGAGTTCCCTGTAATCAATACACAGTCGGAGGGATCCGTCTTTCTTCCGGACAAAGAGAACGGTCGCTCCCCAAGGAGAAACGCTCGGTTGAATATAACCCTTCTGCAACAATTCCTCCAGTTGTTTCTTGAGTTCATACATCTCGGTTGGCGCCATGCGATATGGTGCTCTGGAAATAGGAGCTGCTCCAGGCTCTAGTTCGATAGTGAATTCCACTCCCCTCTGCGGAGGTAACCTGTAGTTCGTCAGAAATACATCGGAGAACTCATTCACCACCGAAATGGACGAGAGCTCTACTCCTTCCTCTTTCCTCATGGCATAGCACCAAAGTCCGTGACATCCTTGCTTGATAATTTCACGGCTTTCATTGCCTTGATCAATTTCCCGAGCTTCCGGTCTCCATCCTCGGAATAAGTGTTCGGATCCGTCATCGGCAATGATGGAAATGACTCTCTCTCGGTAATTCAAGACGGCTCCATAACGGTTGAGCCAATCATCTCCGAGAATTAAATCGTCACCGCAGATGTCAACCACAATAAGATTCGATGGCCAATCTCTTCCTTCTATAGATCGGGAAATCCTTAGCTTCTAAGGTTCCCACAATTTTCTCTCGGTAATCCCACAACATAAGGTTCACAATTATACAAGCACGAGATTTTCAAACGATTAACACGGTTCAAAGATATAAAAGAATGCGTAGCTCTGAATCGAACAAGACACTAGCTGGTTGCAAAAGGATCTGAATCGTACGATGCAAATGTGTTATTCGATCATCGATTTCCTCATCTCGTACAGCGTGGAGGAACGGACCCGGATCGATGCCTCTCTCTTCCCGGCGTCTGCTGCTGAAATCCACTTTCTTTGCGTCTGGTTCACACTCGTCTCCTTCGGATCGAGCCGGAGCGCGAGTACCAAAAGATCGGGTCGCATTCCCACAAAATGTTGCGCGATGTCCTTCTGTCCACACTCGAAACAGTCCACAAGTAGCGAAACAATCACGTCGAACATGCCCCGCCTTGCCACGGTTGTAACACTTCTTTAGGCATCGAAGCTTGATCGGTCTTTGCCGGAACTTCTTTCCTCCCCGAGAAGGATGCGGAGGTCTCCTGGATGAGTGAAAAGAGGACTGACCCCGGCGGGGCCCGCTATTTTTATTCTCCGTGAAGTTGCCAGACACCTTCTGTTTCTTTGCTTCCATCGATTTCTCTACTGCTGCCTCCTTCATGTCATAGGCCAACGCCTTGTCCTGGTACTGTCGCAAGGTGGCACATTCAAATTCGGACACATATTGCTGAATTTCTGGCTTCATTCGCATGTCAAAATGAAAAATATTCTCCGCCTCGGTCCTGACTAAGTGGCGCACATAAGTCAGCTGGTGATTAAAAGTCTTAATCACGTCCGTCACAGATACTTCCGAATTTTGTGGTGAGAAAAACTCTCGAACTCGGGCTTCTCTAACTGGACGAGGACAATATTGTGCCTCCATCATCACTTTGAATTCCGTCCAGTCAACATTGTGCTCCTCTGGTCGAATGGCCTCCCACCAGTCAAAAGCCTCCCCGGTCAAAAGAGATTGGGCGACCGGAACCTTCCTATCGTTGGGACAGTTAATCCCTGCAAAAATCTTTTCCAATTCCTTCAGCCAATGATCCCACGAAAGCGTCTCAGCGGAACCGTCAAATTTCGGAGGATGCAATTTGACCACCTCAGTAAGCCATTTATCTCCCCGATTATCCGCGTTATCTTTGCTGTCCCATCGCCGTCTCGCATGCGATCCACAACTTGAGCAAAGCCGGTTTATCCTGGCAACCACTGTGAAGCACTCCGCACGTTAAGTGCATTATTATTTGCCGATCCTGCCGTCCCCGGAATGTGAATCCGTTTGGCTAGCGGCTATCTCGGGAGTAGATACCGACTCTTCTTGCCTCGCATTTCCACGTCGCGTCCACGACCGCGTCGCGTCCACGACCTCCTCTCAACATACCGTAAACATAAATACTCAATATCCAGGCAAACGTTCTAAAAGTACATCCATCAATGTTTACAAGACAAGAATTAAATAAAACAGTAGTATTCGAGATTAGGAAACTTACAACCACAATCCGATTGACGATGCGGCTCAGCAGTTGATGTTACGAACGACCAATAATCAATAACGTAATGCACTCCAACTAACCCGACTGCCAAGGTATCCATAAATCTTAGCTCCGATACCATATTCTGTAACACCCCGAGATATTCGGAATAATTACAGCGCCGTAAACCCTTTAGATAAGGATTTACAAGGCTAATTTTTAAAAGAAGTATACAAATAAACCAATCGAACAACTGGAATTCAAATACAGATTTGGTTCAACCAATCAAATAAGTTAACTTATTCAACCAATATCGAATTGACCTTATTAAAACAGACGTACTCGAGTACTAACGAACCAAGAAGACCAATCACAACAACAATAACACCAATCACATCACTGAGCCATTTCATCGTCCTGTCGGTACTGTGGTTGCCTCCCCGCTCCTCGGCTACCTGAACATCAAAACAATGTCCACCCCCGAAGGGGTTAGCAAAACAATGCTAGTACAAGTATCATCATACAATAAATCATCAATGCATCATAAGACATGCAAAACGGACTTCCGCCACCGGAATCCAACGATGCGAATCCTCACGATTCCATCAACACAATACATGGTAATCCAGCGATCCAGCGCCCTCAGCATAGATCCCCATGATGATCCCGTCGGACCAACGCATGGTGGAAAACCCGTCTAGTGATCCAGCGCCCTCAGCATAGATCCCCATGATGATCCCGTCGGACCAACGCATGGTTGACATTCGATCCAGCGCCCTCAGCATAGATCCTCATGACCCCCTCGGATCATTTATACCATAATCAAACAATTATGCATACACATATGCATTTCAATATGTTCATCAATACGAACAAACAACAACGAATATCACGAAAATTCTCAGAAATACATCTCATATTCAACAATATGAATAAAACCACAAGCATGATAAATCGAACTCGACATATGATACTTGCCTCGAAAATGGCAAGGACGAAACACTTCAATGTTCTCGACACGCTCGAAGGCCGCCTCCTTCGATCAACGCAACAAGATCGAACCTTAACAAAAGGAACGATATACAAATCATCTCAAGTCGAACGATGGCCTAACAATTCGGTCTACGGCCGAAAAGCTCAAAATAACCAATCTGCCTGGACTGCTTAGCGCGCGCTACGTACTCTACGTAACGTGCGCTAAGACGGACTGTTAGCGTACGCTATCGTATAAGACTAGCGTGCGCTAGCCACGGTCTGGCGATCGGCTGGTCTCATAACGTACGCTACGTGCGTTTGGCGTCGCCCGACCCGATAGCGCACGTTAACTCACACGTGTTAGCGTTCGCTAATATTGCATGGCAGAATACTGCAAGCCGAAAACTGGGTTGAATGGTGAAGAACTCATGAATTCTACCGTGATAATACAAGTTATCCTCGGGCAAATCATGCTAATAAGGTTTGTGGAAGATTTATGATCGTGAAATACAAATATACGGGTAGTCCTCTCATCAACATATCTTTTCTAAGATCTTCAAGAAGTATTCTAAGTTCCGATTATTCCAAGTCCCAAAACACATGATTCCAACGTGTACAACGTAGCAACTGGGTAAAATCCGATTACTGATCATAGATTGATTTGAAAACACTTAGGAGTCCATTCTACTAAGATGGTTCAAAGGTTCCTAAGATAAATAGTGCCGATACGTCAAAGTATCCTTCTAACATGTGATGACCGTTCATAAACGAAATAACTGGCTATCTAAGCATGATCAGACGTCCTTGAGAACATTACTAACATTGGTGAAGAATCACCTACCTCAAGTAGTGAAGAACACGGAGGAAAATGAAGCAATCCGACACCGAAAGTTTGAACACCAATCTCCAATGATAAACGATCTTCAATCACGAATCAGGATGTTGATATGAAATGTTTAGAATGAAGGAAGATATGTTTTGAGTGTAGGAAATTCGGGTAATGAGAGTAGAGAGAACTGAAATCACGAATAGGATGCTGTTCTATTTATAATAAATGGCTATTAGCGCGCGCTAGACCCTGTTCGTAGCGTGCGCTAACGGCTCACAGTCTAAACTGTACTCGGCACTTAGCGTGCGCTACGCATATACCTGTAGCGTGCGCTAAGGCGTTGACTCGGCTTTTCCCCGAAAGCCGTCCAGGTACATCCCGACACTATCCGACAGGGGTCCCCCGGCCAGCTCTCACCTACCGCACGTCTCAATCAATCTGACCGCGCATAGCGTGCGCTAAGGACACTCAGTAGCGTACGCTATGAACCCACGTTAGCGCACGCTAAACATAGCTGATAGCGTGCGCTACATGCGCAGATTTACAATCCTTAAATCACAATCGCGGAATTAAACGCTCGACAACATCGGATTATGAAATACGGAAAAATAATACTCAAATCAAGTACAATCATTACAATATCACAAGTTCCAATTACATAGAAATCTCGGGTATTACAAGAAAAACCTGAACATTCTGCTTCAAAAACTACATTTAACCTATGGAACATATTTGAACCTACTCAGCCTTCATTAAGATGCTAAATTGAAGCAATGAGATCAAATACAAAAAAATAGACCACTATAAATAACAGCAACTGGATGACCTGTTGCAATGGTAAACAACATTTTCTTCACATAAAGCAACAACAAAAGTATATAGCTCAACTGCTTCTGCGTAATATTTAGACTGCATAGCCTTGTTACCTGTAAAAGGACAGATCAAACAAGAATAAACAAACATTTCGACATATCAAGAGTGAGGCTAAACTGCGTCAGTAAGTTCAGGGATGGTACATGACTACATTCTTTAAAGGGAAATAAGTAATAAATCAATTTTTCTCTTTCTTTATTTCCAATTTAAGAATCACAAATCAGATATCAGATTCTGCAACATGAAAATTCTCCATAATCAATGTGCTGGAAAATCATTGTTCTTTTGGATGACATTCAAGATCATGGCAAGTATACAAATACAGTAGATGAAGATTATACAGATCAAACAAACATTCACCTGGAAGCAAAAGGTTTTTCCTTCTTCACCACAATATGCATCCATGCCTAAGTTAAGGGAGAGTAGAAAGAGTAAAAGACCATAGACTTTAACATTTTTGATAATAATTTGTCACATCAGATGATGGCGTAGACCTGTCAACCGTGAAGCACGAGCACTCCACAATGAAAATGAGGAACAATCAAAATTGTTTAAACCCGTCTTTGTCATGGTAAGATGTTTTCCGGTGACTGGGATATCATGTGATACTTTCTCTAAGTTGAGTAGCCATAATGCTCCGTCATGAAGGACTCCAAAGAGGCATCTACAAGAACAATGATGAGTAAAGTCGGACAGTTAATATCAAATAGAATACAAAAGCCATTTCTAATAATGATTTAATATATACCTCAGATGCGGCAGCCAATCCAGACCAAAAATAGCGCCCTGAATAGGATAGCCCCGCAACGAACTGAATGGATCACTGAGATAAGTAGGAAATGGAAAGTAGGGAAATGTTATATCGACGTCACGGAAATCATATCTTTCTCTAAAACTAAAACGGAAAACTGGAAAAAATAAAGCAATAGAGAAAATTAGGTGGAAGCTCTAAAGGGAGGAGCCAGTGGTTCCAAACTTGATATATCACAGCTATGCTCTAAATTCAATTCATGCACATTTATCTTCGTTTCAAACTTATGAATAGTTTCATTTCCTTAATTAAGCATCTTCATACGCAGCTTTACAAACTGGTACGTCAACAAAGTTACACTACTCATTAAGCAGCCGATCCAGGTAGAACCAGTCTCTAAGCCGTAATTGCTCTGCTCCTGAATATTTATGGAGAACAGCAATGTAAAAGATCCATATGCCAAAGATGTACAAGAAAGTAGGATAAAAGTGCAATTTAACTTAAGTAAAGTATCATAGCTACCTTACTTATACTCTTTTGACCATTTTCCAGGCAAATGAAGGACACGAAACCATAGAACCGTAAGAATTCAGAATAGTCAACCTACAACAAGGTATGTAAACTCTTTAACAATTAGAAATATCAAACAAACTGATCCTTTGTACAGGCGTCACAATTCCCTAATCCAGTCGGGGACCTGAACAGTGTAAATTGATTTCTACTTGTAAAATCGCGAGAATATTGAAAAAATAGATAGATTTTTGGATTTGGATGCTCATTGGACGACTTGAAACTGTTTCTTAGAAAATTCAATTTCCTAAAATTTTAATGCGACATGACAGCATACCATTAAGTCAAGCCTGGTCACGAGTTTGAAAAGTTTATCAACTATAGACACCCTGTTGCAGATACATTAAACTATTAAAGCATTGCATAGACACTGTATATGATTACAAAACAAAATTCTATAGGCAGGAAAAATTATGATAAAAGAATCAACTCAATTCAGCAATACTGTGATAAGCAATTAAGGATCATATGAACACCTTAGCTAAGCAACAAAACCTAATTAGCTGACTTTAGTTGAACAAAGACTGAAAAAAAAAATATAATTATGGATATCTTTATCCATTTTTTTTGCTAGTAACATAGTAAAGAATATGTAATATCTGCATACTGATAATTTTGGATTTCATCATCACCGCATTCAGTTCTTTTCTAATTTAATCAAAAGAAGCTTGCATATAGTACTTTTTTGCTTTGTTGAAGTTCAAAAGGAAGAAGCAGCTAAAAGAAAAGATGATGTCCATATGCAATTTATAAGAAGGGATCCATTTTGGAGGACAAAACCGTAACAGAACAATGAATCATAACGTACTTTCCCCTCATACTACTAATGTATGGGCACATTAATATTAGCTTTAGCAAGAGAAGAAAAAATGATATAACATACTGTCATTTAGCTATCTATCTTGTCAACATAAAAGAGAGGTGTCATCGCAACAACAACATTTAGGATCCAGTAATTAGTAATCGAACAAGCTTCAAAATATCTAAGCCCTACTAAATGCATGCTAAGTTGCCAACGACGACATGCCTTCTGGCTAAGAGCACCAAGTAGGGTAGTCGACGTCATATTATAATCGAGTTGCTTGGACCACTATGTTCTTTTACTCTTAAATTTTAAGTAACACTTTGTCCAAGAATTAACAAGGTCTAACCATGTTTAAAAGCTGAGCCAGTGCCATCTTTGAGTATTCGATTTTTTGTGATTCATCATTCCATCTATAATCTTCCCTTTCAAATGCTCCTGCTTTAATATCTATCAAATGAGATCAACAAAACCAAGAATTAACAAGGTCTGCACAAACATGATAAAAGAACAAACACATATAGTATTGTGCTTAAACAGACAAACTAATGAGTAACCAGGAGAATGACTATACAGTACAGTTACTTAGCCATTTAATTATTTTATTATTCAATTAGGCATGAGTAACACTACTAGATTTTATCCTATTATCACAAGCAAGAACATGAAAGGTATAGATCAATGTAATAAATGCAAGGGCTAGGTTCCCAGAAATCTGTTACTCCGACTCTTCAGGTTTGGTCACCGTACCCGTGTCCATGACATGTTGGATCCTTTGGGTGAAATGTGGACACATTGACCAACTAAAATACCACACACGAGATGAACATATGCAAAAAGAAAAATAATGCGATGACAAGACGAAGGAAATGTGAAAAGGAAAAACAGGAAAAAAAGACGCATAATTCGCAAAGTGCTTCACAAAATCATAAAGTTTCTTAATTAAATGGGGGAAAATCACAGAGCATAAAGGAACACAGTTCAATTTCCCCCTTCTTACTAACAAATTAGATATTAGGTTAAATCAACAATAACAACCTAATCATTGTTTAAGGCAGCACAATTATACCGAGCAAAAGTAGAATCATTGAAATTATCTAAAAAAAGACTAGAAACAAAAAATCATAAAAAAATCTCGAATTTATTCACAAAGAGATCAGTACATATGTATATATGTACATATTCGTTGAGAAATTACCAGGTCGATCTCCCAAAACCACGTATAGCAGATGGTATGGTCTCCTACAAAGACACATCCGATGTGCCGCTGTTGTTAACGTCCATCTCGGCCTCGTCACCACCAATTTCAATTACAAACTTAGAACCATTGATTTATCCTAGAGCAGAAAATAGAGGGGTGGAGCGGCAGAGGATAAAATGGTGAATAGATGGTCGTTGATGGTGGTTAACTCGCCGACGATGGTGGTGGGTAATTCATCAGTAGTCGTGTCGGAGTGAGGTCTCCGAATTTCACGTGGGAATAAACTTCTGTATATTTACCCTTGTAAATACCTGTAGGAAGAAGAGGAAGGGGGGGGGGGGGATTTGTAAAGAGGAAGGAAAGACACCCATTAAATCGAACAATGGGTCTCTTATTTCTTACACATTAGAGACCCGTTAAATCAAACAAGGGGTCTCTAATTTCTCTCACACAAAAAATGGCAGGCCTTTGACACCTTAAAAGACCTGTTATGTCTAATATGAGGTCTCTTATATTAAAGAGACCCGTTACCTTAACCAACAGGTCTTTTATTAGTGATCTCTTTGCTTGTTTTTGTAGTGGTGTTTAATTGGACTGCTATTTGATATTCTATTTACGTTTTAAATTTAGGATACATGTTGTAAAATTTGAGGAAAATCATGATTAGAAATATTAATTTATAAATTTATTTCCACCGCAATTATTACCTCTTATCTATGTCATGTCGTTGCCTTAATTAATGGGCATTTATTTTAGTTAGCGTAGCGACTCGACATTATTTTTATTAAAATTTGTTATTATATGTATACATTAAATTTGTTATTTTAATTATTTTTTATTTAGTCATAGTTATTACAAGCTTTTATTTTTTTTAATAATTTTTTTAGTTATTTAAATCAAAATTTATTAATTTTCAAATACTATTTTATTTTAAAACCTTTTCAATTTAAATTTATTAAAAATATTTTATTATTTATAAAAAATATAATAATTCATTATTTGATAGAATAATTTTTTATAAAAATAGATTCAATGTTTTATTAAAATTAATTATTTTTAAAGTTAAAAATTTATTAAATCATTAATTTTATATAAAATTCAAAATTTTGTTTATTAATACTCTAAGGTAACACATCTCATGGTGTTACTGAGAGTTACACCTTTTATAGCTAGAGTAACATATATTTCAGGATTTGGTAATACCATAACCCGAACGTTGTGGTAGGTCCAAAATTTCATAGCTATGGTAACATCCAAGAAGGTAACCCCCCCCCCCCCCCCCGTGTTGTAGAAAGCCATCTATGGCGTAGTGTTAGATGATTGATAGATAGTATAATGGAGGATTTTACTCTTCTTTTTGGCTAACTATTTGGTTCTTAAGTACGCTACGTTGTACCCTTAACGTACGTTATATGTATGATGTTACATGTGTAAGACCCTACGGTTAGCGTACGTAATATAGCTTATCCGACAGCATCTCTCCTTTCGGAGGGTGGGACCAGGCGTGAGCGGGGGCTGGTGATCCAATTGTGACAGGCCTAGTCAACGGCCATTACATCCGTAATGGATAAATGTTAGCGTACGTAATATATGTGAGCTTTACGTACGTTATTTGGGCAACATATGTAATAGTGCATGTGTTTCGAGGCAGTAGCCTCTGGAGACTCATTCCGTACATAACAACGCCAGGATTACATACGTAATACAGGTCACATACGTTATATTTTTGGAAATAGCGTACGTAATGATAACCACATATTATAAAGGCATGGCTTGTCTTTCATTTCTGCACGAACCAAACTCAACCTCTCCCTCTGAAAATCGATCCCCTGCCTTGCTAAATCAGTTTTTGCCCCTACCATCTTGTGTTGGAGCCCCGTCACTTGGGTCGAAGCTTGGTGATTAGAAGTTTGGAGTGTGGTCTTGGAGTTTTGGTGCTATTCTTCATTTTTCTTGAGCTTGGTTATCTAAAAAGTCATGTTATTTTCATACTAATGATGATGCTAGTAAGGAGAAATTCATACAGTGTTAGATTAATCTAGTATAATATGATAGTTACTGGAATTATGAACAAACTAAGTGACGAACATGACAATACTGTTAGTATTACCTCTTGAGTGGTTGAAGAAGTTGTATAATAACATGTTTGCTATTAATCCTTAGGAAATCATGATAAAAACTGGATGATTAGGGTTTATGAGTATGTTCTTAATGCTAGTAGAATCTTAAAATGTTATAACCATACATTTTAGAGGATTTAACAAACCTTCTTGGGAAGAACTTGATGAGTATTGAAGAATAGAATGATGTTCTAAAGGTTTCAGAAATCCTAAATGATATAATTATGTTTTAGCGAATTCGAGCTAGTAATGGATTGTGAAGAACATAATATAACCTTTATATATTCAAGTTAATTGGCTATTTTGATGACTTAAGAATGTGTTAATCATCGTATTCATAAGTTGATAGTGTTCTTGGGAAGATATGATGATTATTGGTGACAATGTCATAATGGAATGAGTAGTCGAATTCAACTACGATAATCCTTATGTAAGTTAAATATTGAAAAACCTTAAGAACTTATACGTCTATGGAACTGAGGCAAGTTATCTTGGTTGGTTATAATGATGATTGAATTCTTGCGAACATTATACGTTTACTGTATAACTAATGCTCTATGAATCTATAATTCATGATGTGGTGTTGTTCTTGATCATATTACAGTCTTGCGGCGGGACTGTATTCCCAAGTTTATCGCCTTTGATACCGTTGGACTCGTTGAGTATTGTTGCCACTTCAGTGAGTTCTTTCGATTCTCGGATGGATGTGTAATGTATTTAGTTTCGTTTTCATGTTGCATCGTGACATCTCTGGAGTCCTATCTGCGTGCCAATTGGTTATGTCTAGGATTTTTAGCCATGCACATGATGGTCATGCGTAGATGTTTCCGCATTAGACCGTGCACACGAGATGTAGTTTGTGAGGCTAACTAGGTACATCATCCCACGTATATTCTGGATTCCGTATACGGGGTGGGCATGTGCACGGACACATTTCTGGATCGGGCGTACTGTGACGTCCGTCTTGACCCATGTTTATTGGTCGTTCATATTCCATGTACGATTGGATATGTCTGACAGTTTGGTACTGATTGTTCATATGCCCTAGGGGTATGTTGAGTGAATGGTTGTTTCTTTGAGATCTTGTATATATATGAATTGTATATTGTCATGAGAATTATTATTCATGTATAGCTGACCGTGTGGTTTGGGCAAATACCTGTGTTGTATTTCAGGGTGAGGAAAGGGCAAGGCACAAAAAGAGCATGATGACGGCGAAGGGTATTGAAGGATGCTAGTTCGGGGGCCCCGAGTCTTTTGTTGGTCAGTTATGTCTAAACCGTAAAATTTCACTTTTTCATTTTATATTAAATTCGGACGATTACATTATTATAATTTGGGTATATTCCATCTCCATATGATTTATACTGGATTTAGGTCCTGTGTACTGTTGAAGAAGTCGTTGTATACTATATAAACTCCTAATCGGGGTTATGATTATTATATTGTGGTTCGGTACCACATCTATATAATGTTTAAATCATGTTTAGATATCGCCTGGTGGGTCCCGGTATGGGGTCCACGACACTGTAATAGCCGTCATATTTGGGGTGTTACAGAAGATGGTATCAGAAAGTCGTTTTCTTTTGAGTCATTGTGGATGCACTAGTATCAAGAAACCTTCGCGTCACGTGTGACCCGTGCAAGCGCCTGACCTCGCAAGTTAAAACGGTGTGTTACTTACACGCCATGGTTTAATTACTGGCAAACTGTGAATAACGGAATTGATCTTTTATTGATCTTGAAATTCCGAGAGAATTGTGGCGGAATTTGTCTCATTGATATTCCGAGGAAAATTTGGACTAACTATGTGATTGAAATTGTTTTGACTTGCAGTGTGATATTTTGTGGAACACTTGTGAAGCCGATAATTCGTGATGGATTACTTTTCTGAACTTGTAATTTCATTTTTGCTAATTAACTCGGCGGGAATTGTGATAAGACCGCAATGACGGTTGTGAACTGTGCTTATGATTATTGTTTGATTTTCTCATATGGATAGAAATTTGAGGGGTCGTGGTAGATGGGGCCGAGTCCGCGGAATGGGCTGAATACCAAGGCCATGAGTTAATACCCGTTCGAATATGGGACAAAGTTCATTAGGCAGCGACTCACCTTACGAGAACCAGTCTCACCACACCGAAGCCGATCCATGAACCATACCCAGGCAGACAGTATGTAACACGCACAGAGCCATTCGGGAATATTACAGCACCGTGGGCCCCGAAATGGAATCCAAAAGGTTGAAAGAAATTTTTACAAACATTTTAAATACGCCTAAGCATCAATGGCGGCAATATCTTAAAATACACAAGGACTTTATAAAATCGATTTATCAATACCGTCGTAAAATCTCATTTGAAACTACAAGGCCTGAAATGCTAAGACCCAACAGAATCCATCGCTTACACATACCGATAAAATAGTTTAGAAAACAATTTTCCAAAATAAACCAAAGTTCTCAAAATACTAGCAACCCATTATCCAACATACTTGCAACATATATAACAATTGACTAAGAAATACTATTGCAGCGGAAAAATGACAACTAGTCAAAGTACTCAATTCACAAACACACGCCGCAACCAATATCCTCCGGGAAGCTCATCTCTTCACGACCGATACAGCTCAATATCCCAAGAACCTAAAAAACAAAGCCCACGACGAGGTCAGCCATAATATCCAACAATGATAACGATCACATCACGTCAATAATTACATATCAATGAAAATACTAAGTAAGGATACTACCAATGTAATCTTAACGCCGTAACTTTACCAACTCGTGATAATCCTTACCAAAGTAATCCTTACCTAAATTCACACCTCATATCCTCAACAACACAATAAGCTCATACCTAAACATCTATACTGTATCTCAAACAATACCCAAGATTCTCAAAACATCATCATAACTCACTGATACGAAAGATACCAAGTTTGTCCAACCCAATCCATCCGGTAATATCATCAAATCTCAACATGATAAACGATTGCCAATCGACAGACGAGTACCAATAAGAAAATATGGAACGTACTTCAAGATACACCATGACATGGTAATTCATGTCCGTCTAGTCCTAGATCAGATCAGATCAACATATGGACCTGGTCCTACAAGAGACCTACAAATACATACTCACATGACGACATCAAATTGCCCACAACAATAACAACAATGTATACTCAATGGAAATCCAACGGTCCAGCGCACACAGCATAGATACCCAAGATGATCATGTGAGATCAACACGAGGTGGATAACCAATAATAAACATATGGACAACAACAACACATGGTAATCCAACGATCTAGTGCACACTACTATAGATTCCCATGATGATCTCGTTGGACCAACGCATGGTGGAAATACATGTACAACGATCCAGCGCACATAGCATAGATACCCAAGATGATCCCGTCAGACCAACATGAGATGGGCATACGACAACAATGCACAAATGTATATTAACAACAATACACAAATGCATGACACCAATAATACAAAAATATATCACAATATGATCGCCACAAAATGACGAAAATGACTAGAGTACTTGTCCCGAGTCCTTAGAGATCAATCTCATTGTCAAAACCATCACCAACAATTTCCTCAATATTCGACGATCCAAAAGTACCATGGACTGTAGATAACTCATATCCTCGCATTTACCACAATGCATTCTCGATACCCAAGTATACCAATAACAAATGCAAACCATATACATTATGATTAAATTCCCAAGATCTGAAAACAATGTACAATCCCAAATCTCCAGAGTTCACAATTATAATCATTGCTATACGAATTATAAACGAATGAAACTGAAACCATTCATTAAATATTATGAACTGAGCAAGTAATCACTTGCCTCGGTACCGATACGACGATAGTGAGGCCGTTACCAATTCATGTTGTCATCTACAAGCTCCTCAGCCCTGACCAATGCAATCCACGAGCATCCTCGAATTCGACTGTAAGGCACAACTCTTATCCGATGATCAATCCTCACAACCTATTGAAGTACTCTTTTAACAACAATCCGATAACAATAAATAACCGACATAACCAACCAATCAAACTCAATGGCTCAATGATACCTCGATCAAACATAATGTAAGACCCGTGTACTTTATTAATAATGTATTTTATTTTTGGTCATATTTTGCTGGGAGTTGGTTTGGGAAAGTTCCATATCATACTGTTTGGTGCCTGGAATCGTAAGTATATTGGAGTTGGAACTGGTATGTTGGTTTTTAGTAATGGGCAAGTCATGTGCTTGTCAGGAGTGTTCGTTCTGACCAATTCCATAGTGGTGATATTGAGAAATAGCAGTTAGCGCACGCTAGACTGTGTTGCTAGTGCACAGTAATTATGTATTAGTAGTGCACGTTAATTGGCGATGGTAGCGCACGCCATTATGGCCGGTCAGTACATGCAAATGCAGAGGTTTTTAGACTTTAGATAAACTAACAGGTAGCACACACTAGCCCTTATGGGTAGCGCACGCTAACGTGGCCAGTGCAGAAAGTTCTGCACCGCCTTCAAAGGCGGTGGACTGCATTTAACCTCAATAGTGCATGCTACACTTTGCCCATAGCAAGCGCTAATTACGTTCAGTATATATAGGATAGCGCAACTCAGTTTATGCCATTTATTTCCTTCTTATTTCCTCCTCCGGCTGTTGGTCCATCAGGGCGTAAGAAAGTGCAGATTTTGGCCGGACTTCACTATCCAACAATGTTTTAGAGTTCCTGGAACAAAGTAAACAAGATCTTAGTGGATTTTATCATTCGAATCAAGGTAAGTCATTTAAAACCTTAATTCTTCATATTTTAGGGTTTTATTGAGGTTTCACCCTCTAAAGTCCAGATCTAGCCATGATTGTGTTGGATTATGTTGCTGTAATTATAATCCTTTGCTTTTCGTTGAAGTTTACGTATTAAGTTTTGAGTTTTCTTCCATAATTGTATATGATCCATGTTGAACCCATAGTGTCTGAATAATTGTCCCTAAGAGTAGAACTTAGGGTAAACCTTTCCGTTTCCATCGTACTATGTTTGATATGGTGATGTGTTGTGCTAGGACCTAATCATTGAGAAAAGTTCGAGCCGCAGGTCCTTTCGTTAACAGTACCCTATACTATTATAATTGAGGCGTACTTTGATTGTGTTTGATGTACTCCGTGTGAATATGTGGTATCAGAATGTGGTATTCATGCAAGTACTTTGATTGTGTTTGATGTACTTCGTGTGAACATGTGGAAAATGTGATTCTATGAAAAGTGGTGATTTCCTAAAATTTGATTTGTGCCATTTCTTGAAAACTAGTGAGGGTCCCATGGGTTCCGTATATCTAGGCTTCTGCGGTCCACTTGGTAGGGTTGTACAGCTAGAGGGGCCCGACGAGGTCTCTTTGGGAGTGGTATGTATTTCGCGTGAGGTATAGTGCCAGTATAGCCCCCGTTATTTTGTGATGATGATTGTTTTATGATATTCTGGAGTATCCGTGATGGCACTGTGATTCATGTTATTCACCTGTTGTACATATTCTGGAATCTTTATACTTACACCAGCTGTTTGCTAACCCCTTTGGGGGTGGATATACTTGTTGTGTATTCAGGTACTGGTCTTAGTAGCAATCCGACACAAGGAGGGCACAAGGATGACGAGCAACACTGATATCATATGTTATTGTGAGTTTGTGGTCATTTTGGCATGGTCAGAGTCTGTTTTGGTTTTGTACTCACGCATGTACTGTCATATATGGTTTTAATGTGTTGATGTTTGCCATTGATGTTGTTGGATCATTTATGAGTTGTTATAATTGTTGTGATCCAACATGACCATGTATTGGTATGCTTTGTGATGTCTGTTGGCTTGGAGTTGATGGTAGTTTTAAGGGTGTGAATGTCTCATTTTTATTGATGGTGGTTGTGTTTTATGTGGGTTTAAGCCTGGTAGGTTCTCCAAAAAGAATCTACGGTGCTGTAATATCTCTGTAAATCACAAGGGTGTTACAGAATTTGGTATTGGAGCTTAGGTTTATGGATACGTTGGCTGCTGGTGTTTTTGGTCTTTCAAAGTTGAGTTGGTCGTTTGTTTATGATATCACTGGGTTGCTGCCATCTCGTGCGACCTGCGCTATAAGTCTCTCTGAATTCTAATTCCTTCTGTCCAAATTCTGTCTCTTTCTGAACATGCTTGGGTTTTGAGTTCCTCATGTGAATTGTGTTCCATTGGAGTTGTGTCTATTGTTTTCCTTTCTTTATACGTCAAAGGAACTGGGGCGTATTGATGTAAGGAGAAGGTAAGTCTTTCGATTGTAAGCTCCCTCCTATCTGTGTGATGGTTGTGTTGTGTTAACTCGATTAGCCCTAAGTTGAAGGCCTGGAATTTGTTGACGGTATTGCGATTATTGGGATGTGCATGAGTATACTATACGGTCCGGGTGATTCGTATATCGTAATATCTCTTAGTATTAATGATTGCAATGTTGTGATACTAAATCAAATTAATAATAATATTCATTGTTCGCACTTAGAAGATTGATAGATAGTATAATGGAAAATTTTACTTTTCTTTTTTGCTAACTATTTAGTGCTTAAGTACGCTATGTTGTACCCTTAACGTACGTTATATGTATGATGTTACATACGTACGACCCTATGGTTAGCTTACATAATAAGGCTTATCCGACAGCATCTCGCCTTTCGGCGGGTGGGACTAGGCGTGAACGGGGGTTGGTGATCCGATTTTGACAGCCTAGTCAACGGCCATTACGTCCATAATAGATAAATGTTAGCGTACGTAATATATGTGAGCTTTATGTACGTTATTTGGGCAACGTATGTAATAGTGCGTGTGTCTTAAGGCAGTAGCCTCTGAAGACTCATTGCGTACGTAACATCGCCAGGATAACATACATAATGCAGGTCACGTACATTAGATTTTTGGAAATAGCGTACGTAATGATAACCAAAGATTATAAAGGCATGGCTTGTCTTTCATTTTTGCATGAAGCAAACTCAACGTCTACCTCCGAAAATCGATCCCCTGCCTTGCTAAATCAATTTTTGCCCCTTCCATCTTGTGTTGGAGCCCTCTCACTTGGGTTGAAGCTTGGTGAATAGAAGTTTGGAGTGTGTTGTTGGCGTTTTGGTGCTATTCTTCATTTTTCTTGAGGTTGGTTATCTAAAAAGTCATGTTATTTTCATACTAATGGTGATGTTAGTAAGGAGAAATTCATATAGTGTTAGATTAATCTAGTATAACATGATAGTTATTGGAATTATGAACAAACTAAGTGACGAACATGACAATACTGTTAGTATTACCTCTTGAGTGGTTGAAGTAGTTGTATAATAACATGTTTGCTATTAATCCTTAGGAAATCATGATAAAAACTGGATGATTAGGGTTTATAAGTATGTTTATAATGCTAGTAGAATTTTATAATGTTATAACAATACATTTTAGAGGATTTAACAAAACTTCTTGGGAAGAACTTGATGAGTATTGAAGAATAGAATGATGTTCTTAAGGTTTTAGAAATCATAAATGATATAATTATGTTTTGAGCAAATTCGAGCTAGTAATGGATTGTGAAGAACACAATATAATATTTTGATGACTTAAGAATGTGTTAATCATCGTATTCACATGTTGATAGTGTTCTTGGGAACATATGATGATTATTGGCGACAATGTTATAATAGAATAAGTAGTCGAATTCAACTACGATAATCCTTGTGTAATAGATGATGTAAATATTGAAAAACCTTAAGAACTTGGTAAATCCGATTCTTGAAAAGGAATTTGGTATATTGAAATTAGTTAATGAAAATATGGAATGTACATTGCGATAGGATGAATTATTCGAGTAATATTCCGGGTGTCATTTCCTATGAATTGATATCATTATTATATGAATGTGTTGTTGAATGAATTACATTTCATTTAAGGTTGCTTGCTCGAGTGAGTATTATTAGTCGAGGATACCGTTCGTTCATTCATTCAAAGAAGGACCATTCGTCTATGGAATTGAGGCAAGTCATCTTGCTTGGTTATAATGATGATTGAATTCTTGCAAACATTATACGTTTCGTGTATAAGTATTGCATTATGAAAAAAAAATCTGAATTCTCTCTCTCTCTAGAATTTTTCTCCTCCTTCTCTCTACAATCTTCATACACTTTTCATTCATTTTTTGAGTTTTCCGGGAGTATTCATCTGATAACGTCTAGTTCGTTTCAATTTTCGCCGCCTAGTGCGGCGGTCCCTCATTAAAAATACTGCCTCATGGCAGATAATCCTCATGTGGGGGCGGCTCCTTTCATTAATGCCCCCGCCAGTCAACAGTATATCTCCCCAAAATCAGATCTTAATCTAATAAAAAACAATTCCTACTCTACAAGACCTATGAATTCTGGCTCTTCATTTCACGTGGACCAAGATTCCACCGCCCAAATTTCTCCGTCGGCAGAAAAAATCAATTCACTGGGAGCGGTCCCATGTGATAACTCCTTTATTATTCCCATCCGTCAATTATCCCTACCCCCAATATCAGATCTGGGGAATTTAAAATATAATCCTACATCACCCACCCCATCGTCTTTATCGGTCCCCTCTTCACCAGTCTCTCATAACAATTCGTATCCTATGGGAATCTTCCCCAAAAATCCCACAAACCTACCTGCAATATCGTCGGCGGCTCAATTTTCTCTCAGAAATCCGGCGAAAATCCTATCAAACCGCTCGAAAAATACTAACAAAGGGATTTCGGTCACACTTGATGATTTCCCGCCCCCTTCCACCCTCGATTTCGTGGCAGCATCTGTTTTAGAAGCGGCGGCATAGGAAAATCCGCAACCCCTAGATGGAACCCCGCCTCCGGTGAGCGGTGAACCTTCGGGCCTGCAAGACCTCTCTATGAATGGTGGTATTCAGGCTAGATCTACCAAAAACTCTGCTCCTCCGTCCAATCCGGTGCCAAAATCGTATGCTGCGGCTACGTCCGGTGGCTCGGACCACTTATAAGGGGTGTTTGGCATTGTGGATCGAACAGGTCAGGTGCCTATAGTGCTCTTCTCAAAACCTGAGTGTGATAAGGCGTCCGAAGCCTTTCGACTTTCGGTGGTCGGTAAGTTTTCGTACGGTAAACCAGCGAACGAGGTAATCCGAACTACTCTTCATAATCTTGGGTATAAACCATGTATAGTTCAGTATCTGAACCTCCGTCACGTTTTGATTACTTGTTTTAATGAGGAACATTTTGCTAAACTCTGTGTTCAACACGAAATCCCGATTGCTGGACTCCCGATGAGGGTCCTCAAATGGACACCAGAATTCGATTTTAAAAATGAACCGCCGGTTATACCGGTTTGGCTTAAAGCCTTTGCTCTCCCTATTCAATGGTATGATGTTAGAAGTCTTAAAACAATTGCTAGTGGTTTTGGTGAATTTGTCATGGCTGACGAAGCCACCCTTTCGAAGTCCCGTTTAAGCTATGCTCGTTTTTCTATTAAAATAAATCTAGAAACTCCACCGGTTGAAAAATTTGCAATATCATGTAATGGTAAATCTGTTGATATTAATTTTCAATTTGAACGGTTGCCAAGATACTGTCATTTTTGTAATCATATTGGTCATGTGGAAGTGGACTGTTACATCAAAAACCATAAACTTCGTCCGAACTTTGCGGAGAAAAATAAACGGTTCTCAAAAAAAACATCTAAAATAAATTATGTTGTCAAGGACAATAAAACTGGTGAGCAACTGACTAATAATCTTTCAATTGCCACGGGAACTTCATCCCCCCGTGGCATCCCTCCCCCCGAAGAATAATAAGTTGTCTAATACTTTAATATTGATTGATGTTCCTCCTGTCAAACACAAGGGTGATGATTTTACTACATTAAAAACCAACAAAACTGATGCTTCTCATTCTGTGCAGGATATGATGGATAACAATGAGGATGTTATATCCAATAACCCCTTTCAGGCTTTAAATCGGATTGAGGGTGAAGAACTTATTTTATTAGACAATGTTGAACCTGTGACTGCCGCTATTTTGCAGGATGATTGCCCTTTGACACCTCTGGCTGATAAACCAGACATGCCTGGGAGAGAATTACTCTCCCCTGATCTTGGCCTGGTCCCGGTAGGAGGAAGACCCCGAAATGGTGTAATCCCTCCCTAGGCGAAGGAGTGAACAAGGACATTCCTCAGTGCTCTTACAAGAAACAAAAGGAAGTCGAGTACAGTGACCTTTCCCGGGACACTAACTCGGCTTCGTCTGAGTCTTGTGGAGACACTGAGTCTGAATTGGACACCCCGGAAGTTGTCCCTAATGTTTGTTCTGATGATGGTACAGGGAAAGACGGTCCCCGTACTTTAGTGTTGGCGGTGCCGCCTCACACCCCACCTCACAACCCCACATCTCCTCGAAGCTCGAGGAAAGAACATCGTCGTCAACGAGATATTGAATATGGGCGCCAACTGGAAAGGGAGGCCCAAGCTCGGTCGGGAGTTCCTGTCCCGACTGATATCTCCAACACGGAGCGCATGAGGAGTGCTCGGATTCAAAACCCCCTAACGTTTCTAATGATTTACACCCTTATTTGGAATGTTAGGGGGATGGGTAAGAAAGATGCTAAACGTAATGTTAAAAACCTTAGCCGAGACCATCAAGTGAATATTTTAGCCCTTGTCGAGCTAAAAATCTCACTTGATTCGGCCTATTTTTGTAGATACCTTGGCTTTGAGATAGCTGCGGCCAACCATAGTAACTACATTTGGTTTTTTTTCGACAATCAGCATAATTTCCAAATTTTGAAAAACACTGATACCTTGCTCCACATTAAAGTCACTTCAAACTTTGCTCCTATCCCCTATTATTTAACCATTGTATATGGGAGAAACACTAGGGTTGATAGGAGGGCACTTTGGGATGACCACCTTGCGGTTAGTAATAATCAGGGCCCCTGGATGGTGGGGGGCGATTTTAATATTGTCTTAAACCCCTTCGAAAAAAAAGGTGGAGCTTCCCCTATCCTTTCGGAGATGGAAGACTTCCATGACACGCTTTTGGGATGACCACCTTGCGGTTAGTAATAATCAGGGCCCCTGGATGGTGGGGGGCGATTTTAATATTGTCTTAAACCCCTTCGAAAAAAGGAGGGGCACTTTGGGATGACCACCTTGCGGTTAGTAATAATCAGGGCCCCTGGATGGTGGGGGGCGATTTTAATATTGTCTTAAACCCCTTCGAAAAAAAAGGTGGAGCTTCCCCTATCCTTTCGGAGATGGAAGACTTCCATGACACGCTTTTGGATTGTAATCTTGTTTATTTTGGCTTTGTTGGGACGCCTTTTACTTGGTACAGTAACTTCATTTGGCGAAGGCTAGATATAATTTTACACTCCCCGGATTGGTTTGATACCTTCCCGGATTCGAGTGTGAAACATCTATCTCGCCTTCATTCTGATCACATTGCGATTCTGTGTAGTGCTGGTAACAACATTTTTAAACCTAGACCTTCTTTCCGTTTTCAAAATATGTGGGTCAAGCACATTGATTTCTTTAAAGTTATCAAAGATTCCTAGGAGATCCCGGTTCATTCGTCCGGGATGTTTAAACTACTTAATAAACTCAATAGGATTAAACTCACTCTCAAAGATTGGAATTAATTTCATTTCGGTGACATTTTTTCTAAAGTTTTCGAAGCCAGAGAGCTCGTTTCGGAGGCCGAACTCAATTTTGATAACAACCCTTCCGATAGCAATCATATTATTTAAAAAAAAACTAGAGCCAATCTTAATCTCACGATGGCTATGGAAGAAGAGTTTTGGAAACAAAAAACTAATTTAAAATGGTGTCTTGAAGGGGAGAGAAATACCAAATTTTTTCACGATATGGTCAAATCTAAAAGAAGCAAAAGTCGTATATTTCAAATCATGGATAACGGCCAAATCACCGATCCCGTTAGTATTAATATTTCTGCCGTCAATTATTTTTCTAATATTTTTAAAAGTAATACTAGTAATCCAGCGACTATTAGACTGGATATTATCCCTTGCCTTATTAATTCTGATGATAACGATATTTTATGTGCGATGCCGGATGTTGATGAAATTAAATGTGCTGTGTTTAGTTTCGACCCGGGCAGTGTGGCAGGCCCGAATGGTTTCAATGCTTTATTTTTTCAGAAATGTTGGGATGTTATAGTGCAGGATGTATGTGAGGCAGTGTGGGATTTTTTCTCCGGAAACCCCATGCCCAAATCTTTTTCGTGTACTTCATTATCCCTTATCCCCAAATGCTCCCCACCCCTCGCGTGGAAAGACGTTAGGCTGATTAGCCTTTGCAATACTACTTACAAAATTATCTCAAAAATTCTCAGCACGAGGCTGGGTCGTTTTCTCCCCAAAATTATTAGCCCCGCTCAATCGGGCTTTGTGAAGGGCTGTCTTATAACGGACAACATTTTAATGGCTCACGAAGTTTGTCACGATATCACTAGATCTGACTCGAACATTTTGATAAAATTGGATATGGAGAAGGCTTATGATAGGCTCAATTGGAATTTTCTTTTTAATGTTTTAAAAGCCTTTGGTTTTTCGGAGGGGTGGACCGACATGATTTTTCGTTGCATTTCTAATTGCTGGTTTTCGGTTCTTGTTAACGGGAATCTAGTGGGCTTTTTCAAATCTGATAGGGGCATCAAACAAGGTGACCCCTTATCTCCCATCCTTTTTGTGGTTGCCTCGGATTATTTATCTAGACTCTTGGATAAAACTTTTTACGGCCACCCTGATATGTTTTTCAAAATTCGGAAGAATGTAAGGATTTCACATCTGGCCTACGCCGATGATGTTTTGATCTTTGATAATGCTTCCTGCAACTACCTCCTCATGCTCAATAACTGTCTGGACCACTATACCTCGAGCTCTGGTCAAAAAATCAATAATTCCAAAAGTTCCTTTATTTTTGCCAAACCTAACAACCCGCTGGTTCGTATGGTGAAACAAACGACTGGATTCTCCGAAATGAACCTCCTGTTTAGCTATTTGGGGGTTCCATTGTGGAAAGGGAATCAAACTTTCGACATGTATAATGACCTTATTTCCAAAACGTGTTCTAAATTCCAGTCGTGGAATCACCTCTTACTAACCTCGGGTGGTCGGCTTGAGCTTATTAAAACCACCCTGAGCTGGATCCCGTTCTATTGTATCCAAGTGCTTAAACCCCCTAAAAATGTCATCACTTTTTTCGAGCGCCTTTTCAACAAATTTTTGTGGGGAACTAATGACATTAGAAAGAGACTCCATTGGAGGTCTTGGCTTAAGCTTTGTTACCCCAAGGAGGAAGGTGGCCTCGGATGTAGGGGCTTGAGGGACATTATTAAAGCTTCCGAGATTAAATTTTGGTGGCGGTTTCGTACCTCCCATAATATCTCGTCCCAATTCATGATGGATAAATACTGTAAATGGCTTCACCCGATGGTGGTTAAAACCAACCTGTTTGACTCTCCTACGTGGAAAAATATTTGTGACATTCGTCACGTTGCTGATAAATGGATTTTTTGGACAATCGGGAATGGTGATATTTCATTTTGGCATGATAATTGGAGTGATTTCAGCCCGTTGTCCCAGTGGGCCTCCAATCCCTGATCTAAGGCCTCCATCTCCCAATTTTGGACTCCTCACGGGTGGAATCGGGCAAAATTACTCTCTGCGGTTCCTCCGGAACTTGGAGACTATATCATGTCCTTTCCCACCAATGGGGAGGCTGCCCCGGATATTCGTAAAGCCTTTTGGAAACTCATCTCCCACGGGGGTTTCTTTTTTAAAAGCGCGTGGGAGGCGATTCGTCAACGCAGCGATAATAATAATACTTTAAAATTTTGCTGGAATCCTATTATCACGCCGACTATGTCTTTCTTTATGGTTAGGCTTCTCAAAAAATGGATCCCTACCCCAGATGGCCTTAGATGCAGGGGCATTTTTACCGACATGTGTTGTTTTTGTTTTGGAGGTGTGGAGGACCTCCCCCACCTGTTACTCAGTGGGCCGGTTGCTTCGTCGGTCTGGGCTAATTTTTGCACTGTTGTGGGGATCCCCTATTTACAAACCAACTCTATTATTTTAGTACTTTCTAATTGGTTTAACAAGGCGTCCGGTGATGTCCACATTTTGCGTATCATCCCGATTATCATCTTATGGTTTATTTGGTGTTCTAGGAACGATATGTGGGTTAAGAAGATTCCGTTCACGGCTCAACACGTATGTGACCGCATCTGGTCTTTCTTGTTCATGATCAAAGGCCATAGGAGCCTTAAACCTCGGGCGTAGCTCGGCACTCCGGCGCTTATCGATATCTTGGGTCTCTTTGTATGCCCTTGCAATTTTATTGATAATTTTGTTTGTAATTGTAATCACAAAAAAAAAAGAAAAAAAAACTTACGTTGGTCAAATGGGCCAAACCTAGCCCCGGGGTTATCAAAATCAACACGGATGGAGCCTCGAAAGGCAACCCGGGCGAATCGGCTGTTGGGGGGATCGCTAGGAACGACGCGGGCGATCCTCTTTTCGCATTTCATGAATTTATTGGCACCCACACGAATAATTTTGCTGAACTGTTTGCTATTTGGAGAGCTTTGGATCTTTGTTTTGAGTGGAAGATTCTTAAGGTTTGGGTGGAGATAGACTCGGCTTTTGCTCTTTCTCTTATTACTTCACCTAACATCGGTAATTGGCAAGTCCAAAGCATCCGTAACAAAATCTCGGCTCTTCGTCGTTCTATGGACGTCTCGTTCTCCCATATTTATCGGGAAGGGAATGCCATTGAGGACCACTTGGCTAATGAAGGATACAAGTCCAGAAACTTTCATCTCTATAGCCCGTTGGATCTATCCGGGCAGATTTGTGGTATGATTAGGATGGACAAAAATGAGTTTCCATACATTAGATTCAAATAGGCCGCTTGTTGGGCCGAGTTCCATGTCGTTTTAATTATATATTGAGCGTGTAGAGGGGCTCGTCCTCCCTCAAACTCTTTGGACGTGTAGTGGGCCTCGTCCCCCACATTTCTGATCCGTTTAACAAATTTTGTTTTTTTTTTTTAAAAAAAAAAAAATAGTATTGCACTATGAATCTATAATTCATAATGTGGTGTTGTTCTTGATCGTATTACCATTTTGCGGCGGGACTGTATTCCCAAGTTTATCGCCTTTGATACCGTGGGTCTCGTTGAGTATTGTTGTCATTGCGGTGAGTTCTTTCGATTCTTGGATGGATGTGTAATTTATTGAGTTTCGTTGTCATGTTGCATCGTGACATCTCTGGAGTCATATCTGCGTGCCGATTGGTTATGTGTAGGATTTTTAGCCATGCACATGATGGTCATGCGTGGATGTTTCCGCAATGGACCGTGTGTAATACCCGGATTTTCAGTATAAATTTTTCGCGTTATTTTATCTGAGATATACTGTATAGTTTGGTATCTATACAATATGGATAAAATAAATTGAGAACTGAGACAGTTATACTAGTGTGATTATCGTTTTTAGATTGACATATATATTCAGGATATGTTGTTTGAGGTTGAACTGATTCGGATATCAGGTATACTGTATGAGAATATTTTAGGATTCAGTATGTGTATTCAGTATGCCGTATGTTCGTATTCTACATGTCGAGACGTTGGAGAAGAGTAGATGATAATGGCTAAACATAGCCTTATTAGCGCACGCTAATACTCGTTCATAACGCACGCTAACGTGCAGGTGTAGCGCACGTTAAAGGTAAAATAATAGCGCGCGCTAGTGCAGACAGATCAGAGGGAATCTACGTGTGGACCAGGCCACTTTCGGCGCACGTTCTGATAAGTCAATGGATGTTTGTAATGTAGTACTAGCGCACGCTAATCCCTAAAGGTTAGCGCACGCTAATGATATATCGGACAAAAAGGAATCTTATCCTCACAAGGCACTTTCGGCGTGTGGACCATCTTCTGAGCATATAGACAAACGAGTCAATCGCGTATAGCGCACGCTAAGGTTAAGGACTTGCGTCGCTAGACAGATGTTTTACGACGTTAATACACGGGCATTACGTACGCAAGCTAGTTTACGAAGCAAAACGATCGCCTGCGATTGCGATAGCGCACGCTAACAAAGGACAGTTAGCGCACGCTAAGTTTGTAACGTACGTTAATTAAAGATGTTAGCGTACGTTAATAATGTACAGTATATATATATGTGCAGTTGGCCATTATTCCTCATTTCCGTCCATTTCTTCATGTGAACCGATAGAGAGAGGTCTTAGAGAGAAGTTGAGGTTCCAAACACTCGAGTTGATCATTCCTAACAACATTTTAAACTTGGAAGTGATTGAAAACGGATTCAACCTTGGGATTCAATCCATTCCTTCAAGAGGTAATTACTCTCCACTTTGGGATTTTATTTTGGATTGTATATGATGTTCTTGAGTTGATGATCGTCATGTTTATGAGTTGATGAGTATGGTTATGAGATGGATTACTGAGTTATGTTGATAATATGGTTGATATGCGGATATTGATATGATTCGTGTGGTTTTGAACGGTGTTGTTTTTCTTCAAGAGATATGTTGGTTAATATCTCCCTTCATTTCGAGTTTTTAATGTTACTGTTAATGTTTACTTCGTATGATGATGAACATGCAAGTGATTATGATTCTTGGTGTATATGATATGATTAAGAAGACTATATGTTGAAATGTTAGTGGAAACAAGGTTTGGACACTTATTTGGAAAGTAATGTGTATAAGGTTCGACTTTGGAAAATCACCACCGATTCTTGAAAACTCCAAAAATTCTGAAACATAACAGTATCATAGAGCATTGAGTTAGCTTTCTAGTGGTTCAAATGGTGAGTTAATCGGAGTCCGGATGAGTGAGTTATGCTCAAAATGGCAAAAACTATACTGTCTGTATTCTGGGAACAGGTAGCGCACGCTATTGATGAAGTTAGCGTACGCTAACATGCCTGGGCGTATAAAAGCGTAAAGCAGTCGGGAATTTCATTTCCCAACCCATCCTGCACGATCCCCTTTCGTCCCAAATCACCCAAACTCGGTTTTTAACCCCTAAACATCAGCTTTTGAGTTGGTTTATCAAGTGATAACATCTAGGAAAGCTTGGAACAAGGATTATAACATCATATTCCACCCGAATCGAAGGTAAGAACACCTAAACACTTGGTTTTGGATATTTTTGAAGGTTCTTGATGTCTTGGCCGATTTGATTCGTTTTAACTCAGATTATTGATGGAATCTTGTTGTATTCTTGAGATTATTCGTTGTTCTTGAAGTTTTGTGGATCGAAATCGAGTATTCCTTTGAATAATCTATTGAATTGGACTACGCCTTCAAAGTGTTCGATGAAATGTCTCAATGAGTAGAACTTGGAAAATTCTACACGTTTTCGTATGAATAACCGTTGAATTGTATATTGTTGTGATGATTCTTGGTATTTATGGGGAATTTTGTTAAAGGAAGATAATGAAGTGGTGATCAAATGATTCGATTATGTTGTTATGATTATGGAATCGTAGTATTCTCGATGTTCTTGGTGGTTTGTTGCGATTCATGATGTTATGAGAAGTATATATATTTAAGAACATGATTATATACACCTTGAATTGTGAATAGGGATTGTTTAGATGTTAGAACACATCGGATTATGTCGTATTGGAGATTTTGAATATGATTTCGGAATTAGTTGTGTTCTTAAGGAACTCTTGGATTATATGAATTGTTTAAGAGGTGTTGGTGTTTTAGATATGAATATGGAATATCCATATCTAGAACTAATTTATGTGTTTTGGTACAATATTCGTATAGGAATACGAATATGATTCCGGATTTGATAAGGTTATGATTCACTTTTGAGTTTGAGAATTTGTAGGTATTTAACAAGTGTTCAGTTCGGATAATGGAATTATTTGAAACCTTTGGAATATGGTTATCTATAATGTTGAATTGATCGGATTGTCTGGATTGATGATGATAACCGGTAATTGGTTTATATTATGAATTTACAAGGAGGAAACTTGTATCCGTATTTAAGATTGAATTTGGAATCGGTAATGTTAGACCCTTGTTGGTTTAAATTGATTATTGATATGATCTTTGGATTTTGGAATCGTACTGTGGTTTTGAATTCGTGTTTGATTGGTTCGGGTTGTTTGGATATGTGTTTAATCGGGATATTGTAGAACCGTTGTTGATCGGTTATTGCAATAGGTTGATATGTTTTGATCGTGGATATGACCGTTGAGTTGCGGTTGAGGCTAAAGAGTTCGTAGATTGCTTTTGGTCGGGATTGAGGAGCTTGTAGACAAAGGCAATGGATTTTGGTAACGACTTCGTGGTATCGGTATCGAGGCAAGTTTATACTTGTTCAGTTTATAATATTTGATGAATGGTTTCATTTTCATTTCATTTATAATTCGTATAGCAATGTTGCTAGAAATGTAAGTTGTCGGGATAATGGTTTGTATATCGTGCTCTGGTTGTATTAAATCATAAGGTATATGATTTAATTGTGTTCAGGGAAGACGTGAGTTATCTTTGGTCAAGGATATAGAATATCGGATATCGAGGATAGTTATCGTGATGACATAAATATCGGGATAAAGGCTTATTGGTATTGAATGGATGGTACCTTATTTGAAATTATTTGTATAACTGTGTATTCGTTCAGGGATGTTGTTCGTGGAAAGGATGTTGTCTTCGGCTTTGAGGTAATTTATGTATTGTTTAGTTATGAGATAATTGTTATGTTGAGTTGTTGTATATGTTGTACGTTGAGGCTTCGTATATTGAGATTCGTATTGGTTGTTCGTTGAGGGGTGTTGATCCCAGGAATATTGTTGGTATTAATGGTTGTGTTGATCGTCTCATCGAGGGATGTCGATCCCAGAACTGTTGTCTGAGATTGTTGATCGTATGGATTATCCTTTTGGGTTTATGATCCCAGGATTGATGTTTTGGTTATTGATTAGTCGTGTCGACTTTTCATTGTCAGTCTGTTGATTGTTCACTTCGGTGAGTCTTTTGATCCTTATTGGATATGTAATTCTTGAGTTTCGTTGTCATGTTGCATCGTGACATATTTGGAGTCATATCTGCGTGCCGATTGGTTATTGTGTAGGATTTTTAGCCGGGCACATGATGGTTATGCGTGGATATTTCCGCATTGAACCGTGCACACGAGACGTAGTTCGTGAGGCTAATTAGGTACAAGACCACACGTGTAGTTGATCGATACCCGGGGAGGCTTGTGCACGGACACATTTCCGGATCGGGCGTACTGTGACGTCCATCTTTTGAGCCATATTGTTGGGTCGTTCATAGTCCATGTATGATTGGATATGTTCGACGGTTTGCGACTGGTTGTTCATACGCCCGAGGGGTATGTTCGACAGTCAGAGTTATTTCTTGAGATCCATTATTGTTGATCATTTGGAGTCTACCTCGTTGAGGGTATTCTCGGTTATTGTTGATCCTTTGTTGATCGTGTTGGGAGTTTACCATGTTGAGGGTACTCTCGGTTATCTTTGATCCTTTATTGATCGTGTCAGAGTTATCATGTTGATGGTATTCTCAGTTATCGTGATCCTTTATTGGTCGTATTGGAGTTATCATGTCGATGATATTCTCAGTTGATTTATCGGTTGATCTGGTTATCGATCGTATAAGCATTCGGACTATATGTCGATGTTTCGGGATTTGTTATCATTATCATATGGTAGTTGATCTACAGATATGTTGTGTACTGTTGGTTTATCCAGGTTGAGTTTTTATTGTGTAATCCGATGGACATGATTTGCACAGATTGGATTATTTCCACACTTATGAGTTATGATCATGTTTTGAGGATTGTCGGTATCTTTGGAATACAGTAGAGATGATTGTTGTTGAATTCATTTCGTCATTTGAGAATACGAAATGTGGAATATGTCAAGGATTGATTTAGTATGGATTGTTATGGATTGGTAAGGTATGACGGTAATATTACTTTGGTAGTATTCTTACAATATTATTACATTGGTATGTAATTATTTATGATGATGTGATCGATATCATTATTGAGTATTGTGGCTGACCCCGTCGTGGGCTTTATTTTTAGGTACTCGGAGATCGAGCTAGTAGCGGTCGTGAAGGGATGAGCTTCCCGATGTGATACGGCGGTGGCATGTTTTTGAGTATTGAGTATTTATTTCTGGTTGTTTTATTTCACGAAAATGTGTATTTTGAACTGCATTTATCCGCTGCGTGTGTATATTTCAAAATAGCTCGTTGGTATTTTTACCAACTCGTGTGTGTATTATAAAATGGCCTTTTGGGCATTTTACGAACTTGGGTTATTTTCGTCAAACTCTTTTTCCCAAATTATTTTATCTGTACGTTTAAGTTGGGGCTTAACGTATATTTTAAACTGTTGATATTTGGCACTTCGCCTTGTATTTTCAAATGGTATTTTATGACGGTATTTCAACATTATGCTTTCGAAAATATTTGAGTATTTACAAAATATTACCGTCATCGGCCTCTTTGGCTTTTCGAACGTTTTTTAAATGGTTTTGTAAACGGTTTTTAGCACAGTGGGTTCCACGGGATCCACTACTGTAATATCCCGGATGGTTTTGGGGGTGTTACAGAAGATGGTATCAGAGATTGGGTTTTGTGAAACCCAGGCGTGTGTGTTATGTGGCTCTACCAGTACGGTAGTAGCGTGGCTTTTCAAAATGATTTTTCCTGACTTTTGAGTCGAATCGATTTTTGGAGTTTCCAAAATTTTCGTGATTCTTTTCAAACTGCTATTTGTGATATTGGTGTGCGTTGGTTGTGTTGAGACTTCGTATGGGAGTCGTGTGCGAGTATCACGGGAGATCATCGGCTTCACGCACCTGTAAGTACATTGGTTTGGTTATTCGCTTGTGGCGATGATTGATTGTTTTCGTGATGAGTTGGAAATTTTGGATTTATCTGTTGTTGGTGACTGGTTGCAAGTTTCGAGGACGAAACTTATTTTAAGGGGTTAGTATGTAATACCCGGATTTTCAGTATAAATTTTTCGCGTTATTTTATCTGAGATATACTGTATAGTTTGGTATCTATACAGTATGGATAAAATAAATTGAGAACCGAGACAGTTATACTAGTGTGATTATCGTTTTTGGATTGACAGATATATTCAGGATATGTTGTTTGAGGTTGAACTGATTCGGATATCAGGTATACTGTATGAGAATATTTTTGGATTCAGTATGTGTATTCAGTATGCCGTATGTTCGTATTCTACATGTCGAGACGTTGGAGAAGAGTAGATGATAATAGCTAAACATAGCCTTATTAGCGCACGCTAATACTCGTTCATAACGCACGCTAACGTGCAGGTGTAGCGCACGTTAAAGGTAAAATAATAGCGCGCTAGTGAGGCATCGAGGAATCTACGTGTGGACCAGGCCACTTTCGGCGCACGTTCTGATAAGTCAATGGATGTTTGTAATGTAGTACTAGCGCACGCTAATCCCTAAAGGTTAGCGCACGCTAATGATATATCGGACAAAAAGGAATCTTATCCTCGTCAGCACTTTCGGCGTGTGGACCATTCTTCGGAGCATATAGACAAACGAGTCAACTGCGTATAGCGCACGCTAAGGTTAAGGACTTGCGTACGCTAGACAGGATGTTTTACGTACGTTAATACCTGGGCATTACGTACGCAAGCTAGTTTACGAAGCAAAACGATCGCCTCTGGATCGCGATAGCGCACGCTAACAAAGGGCGATTAGCGCACGCTAAGTTTGTAACGTACGTTAATTAAAGATGTTAGCGTACGTTAATAATGTACAGTATATATATATATATGTGCAGTTGGCCATTATTCGTCATTTCCGTCCATTTCTTCATGTGAACCGATAGAGAGAGGTCTTAGAGAGAAGTTGAGGTTCCAAACACTCGAGTTGATCATTTCTAACAACATTTGAAACTTGGAAGTGATTGAAAACGGATTCAACCTTGGGATTCAATCCATTCCTTCAAAGAGGTAATTACTCTCCACTTTGGGATTTTATTTTGGATTGTATATGATGTTCTTGAGTTGATGATCGTCATGTTTATGAGTTGATGAGTATGGTTATGAGTGGATTACTGAGTTATGTTGATAATATGGTTGATATGCGGATATTGATATGATTCGTGTGGTTTTGAACGGTGTTGTTTTTCTTCAAGAGATATGTTGGTTAATATCTCCCTTCATTTCGAGTTTTTAATGTTACTGTTAATGTTTACTTCGTATGATGATGAACATGCAAGTGATTATGATTCTTGGTGTATATGATATGATTAAGAAGACTATATGTTGAAATGTTAGTGGAAACAAGGTTTGGACACTTATTTGGAAAGTAATGTGTATAAGGTTCGACTTTGGAAAATCACCACCGATTTTTGAAAACTCCAAAAATTCTGAAACATAACAGTATCATAGATCATTGAGTTAGCTTTCTAGTGGTTCAAACGGTGAGTTAATCGGAGTCCGGATGAGTGAGTTATGCTCAAAATGGCAAAAACTATACTGTCTGTATTCAGGAGCAGTAGCGCACGCTATTGATGAAGTTAGCGTACGCTAACATGCCCAGGCGTATAAAACGTAAAGCGATCGGAATTTCATTTCCCAACCCATCTGCCACGATCCTTTCGTCCCAAATCACCCAAACTCGGTTTTAACCCCTAAACATCAGCTTTTGAGTTGGTTTATCAAGTGATAACATCTAGGAAAGCTTGGAACAAGGATTATAACATCATATTCCACCCGAATCGAAGGTAAGAACACCTAAACACTTGGTTTTGGATATTTTTGAAGTTTCTTGATGTCTTGGCCGATTTGATTCGTTTTAACTCAGATTATTGATGGAATCTTGTTGTATTCTTGAGATTATTCGTTGTTCTTGAAGTTTTGTGGATCGAAATCGAGTATTCCTTTGAATAATCTATTGAATTGGACTACGCCTTCAAAGTGTTCGATGAAATGTCTTAATGAGTAGAACTTGGAAAATTCTACACGTTTTCGTATGAATAACGGTTGAATTGATATTGTTGTGATGATTCTTGGTATTTATGGGGAATTTTGTTAAAGGAAGATAATGAATTGGTGATCAAATGATTCGATTATGTTGTTATGATTATGGAATCGTAGTATTCTCGATGTTCTTGGTGGTTTGTTGCGATTCATGATGTTATCAGAAGTATATATGTTTAAGAACATGATTATATACACCTTGAATTGTGAATAAGGATTGTTTAGATGTTAGAACACATCGGATTATGTCGTATTGGAGATTTTGAATATGATTTCGGAATTAGTTGTGTTCTTAAGGAACTCTTGGATTATATGAATTGTTTAAGAGGTGTTGGTGTTTTAGATATGAATATGGAATATCCATATCTAGAACTAAGTTATGTGTTTTGGTACAATATTCGTATAGGAATACGAATATGATTCCGGATTTGATAAGGTTATGATTCACTTTTGAGTTTGAGAATTTGTAGGTATTTAACAAGTGTTCAATTCGGATAATGGAATTATTTGAAACCTTTGGAATATGGTTATCTATAATGTTGAATTGACCGGATTGTCTGGATTGATGATGATAACCCGTAATTGGTTTATATTATGAATTTACAAGGAGGAAACTTGTATCCGTATTTAAGATTGAATTTGGAATCGGTAATGTTAGACCCTTGTTGGTTTAAATTGATTATTGATATGATCTTCGGATTTTGGAATCGTACTGTGGTTTTGAATTCCTGTTTGATTGGTTCGGGTTGTTTGGATATGTGTTTAATCGGGATATTGTAGAACCGTTGTTGATCGGTTATTGCAATAGGTTGATATGTTTTGATCGTAGATTATGACCGTTGAGTTGCGGTTGAGGCTAAAGAGTTCGTAGATTGCTTTTGGTCGGGATTGAGGAGCTTGTAGACAAAGGCAATGGATTTTGGTAACGGCTTCGTGGTATCGGTATCGAGGCAAGTTTATACTTGTTCAGTTTATAATATTTGATGAATGGTTTCGTTTTCATTTCATTTATAATTCGTAGAGCAATGTTGTTAGAAATGTAAGTTGTCGGGATAATGGTTTGTATATCGTGCTCTGGTTGTATTAAATCATAAGGTATATGATTTAATTGTGTTCAGGGAAGACGTGAGTTATCTTTGGTCAAGGATATAGAATATCGGATATCGAGGATAGTTATCGTGATGACATAAATATCGGGATAAAGGTTTATTGGTATTGAATAGATGGTACCTTATTTGAGATTATTTGTATAACTGTGTATTCGTTCAGGGATGTTGTTCGTGGAAAGGATGTTGTCTTCGGCTTTGAGGTAATTTATGTATTGTTCAGTTATGAGATAATTGTTATGTTGAGTTGTTGTATATGTTGTACGTTGAGGCTTCGTATATTGAGATTCGTATTGGTTGTTCGTTGAGGGGTGTTGATCCCAGGAATATTGTTGGTATTAATGGTTGTGTTGATCGTCTCATCGAGGGATGTCGATCCCAGAACTGTTGTCTGAGATTGTTGATCGTATGGATTATCCTTTGGGGTTTATGATCCCAGGATTGATGTTTTGGTTATTGATTAGTCGTGTCGACTTTTCATTGTCAGTCTGTTGATTGTTCACTTCGGTGAGTCTTTTGATCCTTATTGGATATGTAATTCTTGAGTT
The DNA here is from genome assembly GCA_033398695.1 of Orobanche coerulescens. Classification (NCBI taxonomy): domain Eukaryota; kingdom Viridiplantae; phylum Streptophyta; class Magnoliopsida; order Lamiales; family Orobanchaceae; genus Orobanche; species Orobanche coerulescens. The sequence goes on along the minus strand of CM065818.1, from coordinate 76,397,361 downwards.
TCGTTTTCATGTTGCATCGTGACATATCTGGAGTCATATCTGCGTGCCGATTGGTTATTGTGTAGGATTTTTAGCCGGGCACATGATGGTTATCCGTGGATATTTCCGCATTGAACCGTGCACACGAGACGTAGTTCGTGAGGCTAATTAGGTACAAGACCACACGTGTATTTGATCGATACCCGGGGTGGCTTGTGCACGGACATATTTCCGGATCGGGCGTACTGTGACGTCCATCTTTTGAGCCATATTGTTGGGTCGTTCATAGTCCATGTATGATTGGATATGTTCGACGGTTTGCGACTGGTTGTTCATACGCCCGAGGGGTATGTTCGACAGTCAGAGTTATTTCTTGAGATCCATTATTGTTGATCATTTGGAGTCTACCTCGTTGAGGGTATTCTCGGTTATTGTTGATCCTTTGTTGATCGTGTTGGGAGTTTACCATGTTGAGGGTACTCTAGGTTATCGTTGATCCTTTGTTGATCGTGTCGGAGTTATCATGTTGATGGTATTCTCAGTTATCGTGATCCTTTATTGGTCGTATTGGAGTTATCATTTCGATGATATTCTCAGTTGACTTATCGGTTGATCTGGTTATCGATCGTATAAGCATTCGGACTATATGTCGATGTTTCGGGATTTGTTATCATTATCATATGGTAGTTGATCTACAGATATGTTGTGTATTGTTGGTTTATCCAGGTTGAGTTTTGATTGTGTAATCCGATGGACAGGATTTGCAGAGATTGGATTATTTCCACACTTATGAGTTATGATGATGTTTTGAGGATTGTCGGTATCTTTGGAATACAGTAGAGATGATTGTTGTTGAATTCATTTCGTCATTTGAGAATACAAAATGTGGAATATGTCAAGGATTGATTTAGTATGGATTGTTATGGATTGGTAAGGTATGACGGTAAGATTACTTTGGTAGTATTCTTACAATATTATTACATTGGTATGTAATTATTTATGATGATGTGATCGATATCATTATTGAGTATTGTGGCTGACCCCGTCGTGGGCTTTATTTTTAGGTACTCGGAGATCGAGCTAGTAGCGGTCATGAAGGGATGAGCTTCCCGATGTGATACTGGCGGTGGCATGTTTTTGAGTATTGAGTATTTATTTCTGGTTGTTTTATTTCCGCTGCAAATGTGTATTTTGAACTGCATTTATCCGCTGCGTGTGTATATTTCAAAATAGCTCGTTGGTATTTTTACCAACTCGTGTGTGTATTATAAAATGGCCTTTTGGGCATTTTACGAACTTGGGTTATTTTCGTCAAACTCTTTTTCCCAAATTATTTTATCTGTACGTTTAAGTTGGGGCTTAACGTATATTTTAAACTGTTGATATTTGGCACTTCGCCTTGTATTTTCAAATGGTATTTTATGACGGTATTTCAAAATTATGCTTTCGAAAATATTTGAGTATTTACAAAATATTACCGTCATCAGCCTCTTTGGCTTTTCGAACGTTTTTGAAATGGTTTTGTAAACGGTTTTTAGCCTGGTGGGTTCCAGCGCGGGATCCACGGCGCTGTAATATCCCGGATGGTTTTGGGGGTGTTACACCGTGCACACGAGGCGTATTTCGTGAGGCTCATTAGGTACATCATCCCACGTATATTCTGGATTCCGTATATGGGGTGGACTTGTGCACGGACACATTTCCGGATCGGGCGTACTGTGATGTCTATCTTGAGCCATGTTGATTGGTCGTTCATATTCCATGTACGATTGGATATGTCTGTCAGTTTGGTACTGATTATTCATATGCCCGAGGGGTATGTTGAGTGAATGGTTGTTTCTTTGAGATCTTGTATATATATGAATTGTATATTGTCATGAGAATTATTATTCATGTATAGCTGACCCTGTGGTTTGGGCAAAATACCTATGTTGTATTTCAGGGCGACGAAAGGGTAAGGCACATGAAGATCATGATAACGGCGAAGGGTATTGAAGAATGCTAGTTCGGGGGGCCCGAGAGTATTTTGTTGGTCGGTTATGTCTAAACTTTGAAATTTCACTTTTTCATTTTATATAAAATTCGGACGATTACATTATTATTATTTTGGGTATATTCCATCTCCATATGATTTATACCGGATTTGGGTCCTGTGTACTGTTGAAGAAGTCGTTGTATACTATATAAACTCCTAATCGGGGTTATGATTATTATATCGTGGTTCGGCACCATATCTATGGGATGTTTAAATCATGTTTAGATATCGCCTGGTGGGTCCCGGTGTGGGGTCCACGACACTGTAATAGCCGTCATATTTGGAGTGTTACAAAAGATGTAAGAAAGTTGTTTTCTTTTGAGTCATTGTGGATTGCACTAGTATCAAGAAACCTTCGCATCACGTGTGACCCGTACAAGCGCCTGACCTCGCAAGTTAAAATGGTATGTTACTTGCACGCCATGGTTTAATTACTGGCAAACTGTGAATAACGGAATTGATCTTTTATTGATCTTGAAATTTCGAGAGAATTGTGGCGGAATTTGTCTCATTGATATTCCGAGGAAAATTTGGACTAACTATGTGATTGAAATTGTTTTGACTTGCGGTGTGATATTTTGTGGAACACTTGTGAAGCCGATAATTCGTGATGGATTACTTTTCTGAACTTGTAATTTCATTTTTGCTAATTAACTCAGCGTGAATTGTGATAAGACCGCAATGACGGTTGTGAACTGTGCTTATGATTATTGTTTTCTTTTCTCATATGGATAGAAATTTAAGGGGTCATGGTAGATGGGGCCGAGTCCGCGGAAGGGGCCGAATCCCAAGGCCATGAGTTAATACCCGTTCAAATGTGGGACAAAGTTCAGCAGGCAGCAAATCACCTTCTGAGAACCAGTCTCACCACACCGAAGCCGATCCATGAACCATACCCAGGCAGACAATATGTAATACCCACAGAGCCATTCGGGAATATTACAGCACCGTGGTCCCCGAAATGGAACCCACAAGGCTGAAAGAAATTTTTACAAACATTTTAAATATGCCTAAGCATCGATGAAGGCAATATCTTAAAATATACAATGACTTTATAAAATCCATTTATCAATACCGTCGTAAAATCTCATTTGAAACTACAAGGCCCGAAATGCCAAGACCCAATAGTTTTAAAAGCATACGTTAATCCATCTCTTACACATACCAAAAAAATAGTTTAGAAAACGATTTTCCAAAATAAATCCAAGTTCTCAAAATACTAGCAACCCATTATCAAACATACTCGCAGCAGATATAACAAATGACTAAGAAATACTATTGCAGTGGAAAAATGATAACTAGTCAAAGTACTCAATTCACACACACGCCACAACCAGTATCCTCCAGGAAGCTCATCTCTTCATGACCGATACAGCTCAATATCCCAAGAACCTAAAAAACAAAGCCCACGACGGGGTCAGCCATAATATTCAACAATGATAACGATCACATCGCGTCAATAATTACATATCAATGAAAATACTAAGTAAGGATACTACCAATGTAATCTTACCGCCGTAACTTTACCAACTCGTGATAATCCTTACCAAAGTAATCCTTACCAAAATTCACACCTCATATCCTCAACAACACAATAAGCTCATACCTAAACATTTGTACTGTATCTCAAACAATACCCAAGATTCTTAAAACATCATCATAACTCACTGTTACGAAAAATACCAAGTCTGTCCAACCCAATATATTGGGTAATATCATCAAATCTAAACATGATAATCGACTTTCAATCGACAGACGAGTACTAATAAGAAAATATGGAACGTACTTCAAGATACACCATGACATGACAATTCATGTTCGTCTAGTCCGAGATCAGATCAATACAACATACGGACCTGGTCCTACAAGTGACCTACAAATACATACTCACATGACGACATCAATATGCCCACAACAATAACAATAATGTATACTCAATGGAAATCCAACGATCGAGCGCACACAGCATAGATACCCTAGATGATCATGTGAGATCAACCCGAGGTCGATAACCAACAATAAACATATGCACAACAACAACACATGGTAATCCAATGATCCAGCGCATACAACTATAGATTCCCGTGATGATCCCGTCGGACCAACACATGGTGGAAATACCTGTCCAACGATCCAGCGCACACAGCATAGATACCCAAGGTGATCCCATTGGACCAACATGAGGTGGACATACGACAACAATGCACAAATGTATATTAACAGCAATACACAAATGCATGACACTAATAATACACGAATGTATTACAATATGATCACCACCAAATGACAAAAATGACTAGAGTACTTATCCTGAGTCCTTCGAGAGCAATCTCAATGTCAAAACCATCACCAACAATTTCCTCAATATTCGACGATCCAAAAGTACCATGGACTGTAGATAACTTATATCCTCGCATTTACAACAATGCATCCTCGATACCCAAGTATCCCAATAACAAAATGCACACCATATACATTATGATTAAATTCACAAGATCCGAAAACAATGTACAATCCCAAATCTTCATAGTTCACAATTATAATCATTGCTATATGAATTATAAACGAATGAAACTGAAACTATTCATTAAATATTATGAACTGAGCAAGTAATCACTTGCCTCAGTACCGATATGACGATAGTCAAGCCGTTACCAATTCTTTGTTTTCGTCTACAAGCTCCTCAGCCCTGACCAATGCAATCCACGAGCATCATCGAATTCGACTGTAAGGCACAACTCTTATCGATGATCAATCCTCACAACCTATTGAAGTAATCTTTTAAAAACATTCCGATAACAATAAATAACTGACATAAACAACCAATCAAACTCAACGGTTCAACGATACCTCGATCAAACATAATGTAAGATCCGTGTACTTTATTAATAATGTATTTTATTTTTGATCATATTTTGCTGGGAGTTGGTTTGGGAAAGTTCCATATCATATTGTTTGATGCCTGGAGTCGTATGTATATTGGTGTTGGAACTGGTATGTTGGTTGTTAGCAATGGGCAAGTCATGTGCTTGTCAGGATGTGTTCGTTCTGACCAATTCCATTGTGGCGATATTGAGAAATAGCAGTTAGCGCACGCTAGACTTTGTTGCTAGCGCGCACTAATTATGTATTGGTAGCGCACGTTAATTGGCGATGGTAGCGCACGCCATTATGTCCGGTCAGTACATGCAAATGTAGAGGTTTTTATACTTTGGACAAACTAACAGGTAGCACACGCTAGCCCTTACGGGTAGCACACGCTAACGTGGCCAGTGCAGAAAGTTATGCACCGCCTTTCAAAGGCGGTGGACTTCCTTTTAGCCCGATAGCACACGCTACACTTTGCCCGTAGCACGTGATAATCACGTCTAGTATATATAGGATAACGCAGCTTAGTTTATGCCATTTCTTTCCTTCTTCTTTCCTCCTCCGGCGGCTAGGCGATCGGGGCGTAGGAAAGTGCAGATTTTGGCCGAACTTCACTACCCAACAACATTTTAGAGTTACTGGAACAAAGTAACCAAGATCTTAGTAGCTTTTATCATTCGAATCAAGGTAAATCATTTGAAACCTTAATTATTCATATTTTAGGGTTTTATTCACTCTAATGTCCAGATCTAGCTGTGATTGTGTTAGATTATGATGCTGTAATTATAATCCTTTGCTTTTCTTTGAAGTTTACGGATTAAGTTTTGAATTTTCTCCCGTAGTTGTATATGATCCATGTTGCACCCATATTGTCTGAATAATTGTCCCTAAGAGTAGAACTTAGGGTAAACCTTTCCGTTTCCATCGTACTGTGTTTGATATAGTGATATGTTGTGCTAGGACCTAATCGTTGAGGAAAGTTCGAGCCGCGGGTCCTTTCGTTCAACGTCCCCTGTAGCATTGTAATTGAGGCAAGTACTTTGATTGTGTTTGATGTACTCCATGTGAATATGTGGTATCAGAATGTGGTATTCATGCAAGTACTTTGATTGTGTTTGATGTACTTCGTGTGAACATGTGGAAAATGTGATTCTATGAAAAGTGGTGATTTTAGAAAATGTGATTTGTGCCATTTTGTGAAAACCAGTGAGAGTCCCCTGGGTTTCGTAAACCGAGGCTTATGCGATCTACTTGGTCTCTTTGGGGAGTGATATGTATCTCGCGTGAGGTATAGTGCCAGTATAGCCCCCGTTGTTTTGTGATGATGATTGTTTTATGATATTTCGGAGTATCCGTGATGGCACTGTGATTCATGTTATTCACATGTTGTACATATTCTGGAATCGTTGTACTTGCACCAGCTATTTGCTAACCCCTTTGGGGGTGGATATACTTGTTGTATATTCAGGTACAGGTCATAGTAGCAAGCCAGCACAGGGAGGGCACAAGGATGACGAGCAACACTAATATCATATGTTATTGTGAGTTTGTGGACGTTTTGGCATGGTCAGAGTCTGTTTTGGTTTTGTACTCGCGCGGGTACTGTCATATATGGTTTTAATGTGTTGATGTTAGCCATTGATGTTGTTGGATCATTTGTGAGCTGTTATATTTGTTGTGATCCAACAGGACCATGTATTGGTATGTTTGTGATGTATGTTGGGTTGGAGTTTATGTTAGTTTTAAGGGTGTGAATGTCTAATTTTTATTGATGGTTGTTGTGTTTTATGTGGGTTTAAACCTGGTAGGTTCTCCAAAAAGAATCTACGGCGCTGTAATATCTTTGTAAATCACAGGGGTGTTACATAATTTGGTATTGGAGCTTAGGTTTGTGGATACGTAGGCTGCTGGTGTTTTAGGTCTGTCAAAGTTGAGTTGGTTATTTGTTTATGATATTACTAGGTTGCTGCTATCTCGTACGACCTGCGTTGTAAGTCTCTCTGAATTCTAATTCCTTCTGTCCAAATTGTTTGTCTCTTTTTTAACATGCTTGGGTTTTGAGTTCCTCATGTGAATTGTGTTCCATTGGAGTTGTGTCTATTGTTTTCCTTTCTTTAAACGTCTAAGGAACTGGGGCGTATTGATGTAAGGAGAAGGTAAGTCTTTTGATTGTAAGCTCCCTCCTATCTGTGTGATGGTTGTGTTGTGTTAACTCGATTAGCCCTGGGTTGAAGGCCTAGAATTTGTTGATGGTATTGAGATTATTGGGATGTGCATAAGTATACTATACGTTCCGGGTGGAAATAATTGCATAATGCATATTGGAAAACTGGGAATGTTATTGATTCCTACATTTCATGAGATTTTTAAGTATCAATTTTAACCACTGTGGGAGTATTTTGAAAGTGGCTTCGAAAATTCTTTCAAATGGTGACAATCTACGATTTAATATCGCTGCATCAATGAGTATGTATTGAGTGGAAAATCTTTTCTTTTCGATCAAATAATTAGTAGAAGAGGAAGGATCTTCATTCTATCTAAATCCGAAGTAATTTTTTGAAACATTTCCAATTATAAGCGTGTTCGAAAATTTTCAAAATATAAATTGTTTTGTGCATTATTAAAAGTGATTTCAAAATCGGAGTGTAAATAAAACTTCCTCTTCTAAAGTATTCACGAGTTTTGGGCGAAACGTGACTCGCCCCTTATTTGCAAAAGATTATGTTTCGGACATGGTATTATTATTCCTGTCAGAAGACCCAAAGTTGATTTTATGCAGAATACATATGTATATATATTCTCACCCTTGTATATAGTATACATGCCTTCCAAAATTCAATATTCTAGTGTTGCCTACTCTGAGTACACAGAGATGTTGATTGTGTCGGTGGTATCACGGTACAAAAGAATATTACCGGTCTTGATATATTGAATCCTGATGGAAGTGGATGTGTTGACGATTGTGGAAGCAATGATCTGGTCCATACGACAACTACAGTGGAGGAGTACTAAGATTAGATGATACCCTATGAAGCCTCCTCGGTAACTGATGTTGACAATCGGAACAAGGAGACAGAAAACATCTGGAAGATTTTGGACAATAGTGCTTAATGATCAAATTGATGGTGTAAACGGCAGGACGTTTTGTATACACTCGTAATAATAACCTTCTTCTTCGAGAAAAAGGATTCCAGTTTAGTTGTTAATGATCTTTCAATGATCGGTTGTGTGATGTTGTATACGTTCGAACTGATGGTGTTCGTATTTGTATGTTACCATTTATTGGTAACCTTCGCTTCTAATGCTGTTTAAGGTATGTTCACAACCTTTTTACTGAATCGGAGCAGTTATCGTACGCCACCTTAGGGATAGCCCACTCTAACGTGAGATGCATAAACCACTGCATTTGACAAAGATTTCAGCAGCGCATGCTAATGCTTGTAGTCAGTGCACGCTAATCTGTCTGGCATATGAGCCGGACAACAATTGTGGTTCATCATTTCCAGTCTTTTCCTTTTCTCTGTGGGTGACACCAAGGTCTGAGTCGAAGGCGACTAGGGTTCATGACCTTGGGCGATTTTGTTCCGTTCAAAGGTGTTTTGGAGTACGACATCTTCAGATCCATTGTTCTTCATCGGATCGAGGCAATTCCTTGATTTCCCTTGAGTTAATCATTTTATATATTTTGTTCTTGATCTCATCTTTTCAATCCGGTTTGTATGAATCGGTTGATGTCAAATGTTGTGGTTGTTCATGTCTTATGAATTTTATATCCATAATTCCAACTTTTTCAACTCGATTGATAATTCTAAAGAGTCTGAGAAACTGTGAACAATTAACGTTTGATCAAATGTCAGTAAACTCTTGGTGAACAAAGCAAGTGATCAAGGGACGTTCCGTACGCTAGATGATGGCAAGTGATGCTTTCCTAATACGTCCTAATTGTTGATGCTCCCAAAAATTGTGGCTTGATTCTCTTTATCTTCTTGCTTTCCACCTCTAACTTGGTAATTTTACGTTTCGAGGACAAAACTCCCTTTGAGGGAGAGAAGAGTATAATGATCGGGATTCTTGCACTTGTCTTGAACTTGCACAATTTAAGGCCTCGAGCCCTCATGCTCGACTCTGTTGTCATATTGCAGAATATGCGAATTCGGTGGTACTACGATGATTGGTTTGATGTTTGAGCTTATCGCAATTATGGTTCCCATCATGTACCGGTTTCAAGATCTCGTTGTATAACCCAACTGTTGTTGAGTAGGGGACTATATTTCCTTTGGTAGCTCATGATTATATCCGAGCAAACCCTATTTATTGTGTTCTGCTTCATTTCGATTTCAACTTGTGCCGTTAACTGAATCGCGTCACTACCGAGAAATCCTCGTGATGTTAGTAGTCATTCCGGATTCGTTAGAATGCTTAGAAATTTGGTCATCCGAACTTATGAATTTGCTTGTTACGTTATTGCGTTGTTTTCGTTGCTCTAAATTTCGGAGGCAAACTTCTTTATTTAAAGTAAATCATGATACCCGAGTTCTGACTCCTGTATTTTTCCATCCTATTGGCTCCCCTATATTCGGCGATACCTTATGAATTTGTTCTGTTTTTTGGTTTTTGTCGTTCTAGCGAGTTGTGACATTATTTCGGATGGATTTGTTTACTGTTGTGACTTTTCCCAAGTTCGATTCAAATCTCGGGAGTCCTACGCAAAGTGAACGTATTGTAATTTTTACAAGCCCATTTAATGACTTGGGTTGAGGCATAAACTTCGGGGTCATTTGGTTATTGTCGTCCAATCGTGTTGATCAATATATGTTGTTCGATCGTTGTAGTTCAATTATTATTGCTAGATCTTGCATCGTGATTATCGAGCATCCCATTTCTTTAAGGTTCAGATATCTGTCCCAACATGCGATTTTCCCAACCTTTGAGGTTGTCGGATTTATATATTTGTTCGGCGTTAAGCTCGTATAATGATTATTGCATTAGTTGGATTATCAACCGTAGTGGTTCATGATCATTGCACTTATTAAGCATTCCTGCGTATTAAATTGGACCACGATATGACATGGAGTTTTTTGCCCATTATTGGCAGCAAATAACGAATGTTATCTAAAGTGCCTTGCCTTGATTGTTTCATTACCTAAGTTTTGGGACGAAACTTATTTCAAAAGAAGTGGGATGTAATACTTTTATTCCCCCGTTAGTTCTTATCTTTTTGATCTGTTTTTGTTTCTTCGGTTCGCTAGTCTCGACGGTCAAAATCTGAGAGATGGTCATCATGCCTTGATATCAAGTGGGAATACCGAGAGTCCATGATTGTATCCTTTAATTTGGCCAATATTTTGGTTGTATTCGTACCATTGATTGACGCGATCATTATTATTATTATTATGGCAGCGGGATAATTGATACCGAATGACGACACCACTATAATAGCGGCTACTAGAAACAACTGTAGCACCGCTAAGGCCACCGACTTAAAATCGATTTGGTGTGTATATAAGGCCCTGAGAGGTATTTCTAATAGTAGACTCAAACCGTTGATCGAAGGGAAACAGTTGAGTAACCTTGTAAGCATGGATCCTACTAAGCATACTCGTTGCTTAGAACATATCAATTATCTTGAGGCCGTAGCACAGGTTCATCGATATGCAAGTCAGGCTGCACAGGAAGCAGCTACCCGAGAACGCGAGCATGCTACGTAGCTAGAATCTCAGTTAGCTGCAGCACGATGTACTCTTCGACAGAGGGAGGCCCAGTGCACTCAAACAAGAGAGGCCCTCTAGGATCATGTGCAGTAAGAGGGAGCAATGATATAGGCCAATGCTGAGGAGATCCTCGCTATCCTCCCAGCGGCCCCAATACCGGTAGTGGGACAAGAAGTTGTAGAAGATGAAGATAATTCCCAGGAAGATCCCAAAGAGGACCCCGAAGAAGAGGTCGAAGATAACTCGGTCGTCATTAACCCCTGAGAGAGGCCTAGTGAGGCATACTGTGTATTGATGTATTCTTGTAAATATGTACTGGTGTGATGTTTACAATTTAAGAATAAATGTAAGGCATGGATACAATTGATGACTCAGACACATATTTCGACGACCCCTTTTCGTGTTTCATGTTTCGAGGACGAAACTTCTTTTTAGAGGGTAAGGGTGTCAGATCCGTTTACTTTATTAATAATGTATTCTATTTTTGGTCATATTTTGTTGGGAGTTTGTTTGGGAAAGTTCCATATCATACTGTTTGGTGCCTGGAATCGTATGTATATTGGAGTTGGAACTGGTATGTTGGTCGTTAGTAATGGGCAAGTCATGTGCTTGTCAGGATGTGTTCGTTCTGACCAACTCCATAGTGGTGATATTAAGAAATAGCAGTTTGTGAACGCTAGACTGTGCTGCTAGCGCGCGCTAATTATGTATTGGTAGCGCACGTTAATTGGTTATGGTAGCGCACACCATTATGGCCAGTCAGTACATGCACATGCAGAGGTTTCTAGACTTTGGACAAACTAACAGGTAGCGCACGCTAACGTGGCCAGTGCAGAAAGTTCTGCACCGCCTTTCAAAGGCGGTGGATTGCCTTTTAACCCGATAGCGCATGCAACACTTTGCCCATAGCACGCGCTAATCATGTCTAGTATATATAGGACAACGTAGCTCAGTTTATGCCAATTCTCTCCTTCTTCTTTCCTCCTCTGGTGGCTGGGCGATCGGGGCTTAGGAAAGTGCATATTTTGGCAGGACTTCACTACCGAACAATGTTTTAGAGTTTCTGGAACAAAGTAAACAAGATCTTAGCAGCTTCTATCGTTCGAATCAAGGTAAATCATTCAAAACCTTAATTCTTCATATTTTAGGGTTTTGTTGCGGTTTCACCCTCTATAGTCCCGATCTAGCCGTAATTGTGTTGGATTATGCTGTAATTATAATCATTTGCTTTTCATTGAAGTTTACAGATTAAGTTTCGAGTTTTCTTCTGTAGTTGTATATAGTGTCCGAATATTTCTCCCTAAGAGTAGAACTTAGGGTAAACCTTTCATTTTTTGTCGTACTATGTTTGATATAGTGCTGTGTTGTGCTAGGACCTAATCGTTGAGGAAAGTTCGAGCAGCAGGTCATTTTGTTCACCGTACCCTGTACCATTGTAATTGAGGCAAGTACTTTGATTGTGTTTGATGTACTCCGTGTGAATATGTGGTATTCATGCAAGTACTTTGATTTTGTTTGATGCACTTCATGCGAACATGTGGAAAATGTGATTTTATGAAAAGTGGTGATTTCAGAAAATGTGATTTGTGCCATTTCGTGAAAAAGTGATGATTTCTGAAAATGCGACATGTGGTCGTGCGCCAAGTAAAACCAATGAGGGTCCTCTGGGTTCCGTATAATGATGCTTCTGCAGTCCACTTGGCAGGGTTTTACAGCCAGAGGGGCCTGACGAGGTCTCTTTGGGGAGTGGTATGTATATCGCGTGAGGTATAGTGCCAGTATATCCCCCGTTGTTCTGTGATGATGATTGTGGTATGATATTCCGGAGTATTCGTGATGGCACTGTGATTCATATTATTCACCTGTTGTACATATTCTGGAATTGTTGTACTTACACCAGCTGTTTGCTGATCCCTTTGGGGGTGTATATACTTGTTGTGTATTCAGGTAAAGGTCTTAGTGCAAGCCGGCACAGGGAGAGCACAAGGATGACGAGCAACACTGATATCATATGTTATTGTGAGTTGGTGGTCGTTTTGGCATGGTCAGAGTCGTGTTTTGGTTTTGTACTCGCGTGGGTACTGTCATATGTGGTTTTAATGTGTTGATGTTAGCCGTTGATGTTGTTGGGTCATTTGTGAGTTGTTATATTTGTTGTGATCCAATAGGACCATGTATAGGTTTGCATTGTTATGTAAGTTGGGTTGGAGTTGATGTTAGTTTTAAGGGTGTGAATGTCTCATTTTTATTGATGGTTGTGTTTTATATGGGTTTAAGCCTGGTAGGTTCTCCAAAAAGAATCTACGGCGCTGTAATATCTCTGTAAATCACGGGGGTGTGACACATAAATCCAAAAAACCCATATCAATCAATCACGAATCCACAACCACAATACGATTTCATAAACTGATAATCATACCAACAATCAATTTAACCCGATAACCAAGGTTATAACTTACTCAATTTCGAAATCAATCTCATATACAATTGAAGAGTTCCTCAAGAAAGTGACATATTCCGTAAGCACATCCAATTAACATCACCTTATTCATAATCACCAAGACAACATAATCCAATATGTTATCTAACCTCTAACCTAATTACATTTCACTCATAACCCACTCAATACACACATATCATCATCTTCTTCGACATGCATTATTCATAACACCAAGGATCAAAGCAATACTACCATAATCGCCATCATACGAAGTAAACAATGACAATAACATCAAGAATCCGAAATGAAGGAGGGAATTACATCGACATATCTTTTCATCGACAACAGAACCCGATAATCCATCATACGAGCATGTTTGAACGAATCGCAACCCTTACAACATAAATAACCTTAATCAATATCTTCAATCTCTTGTCACAATACCATTTATTCATGTATAACATCATAATAACAATAAGGTATATTAACATGCTTCCTAACATGTAAACATCATTCCAAACTCGAGCTATAATCAGAGGAACACTAATGTTACCTGATATTGAAGAACTACGATGAAGAACAGTCGAACTCCTTCCAATAATCATTCAATTCTAAGAATAACTCCAATCAATGCTCCCCAATCTCACAACCGAGTTAGAAGATCCACAATCAGCCTTGTAGGGTTGAAAGACGAAGAAATAAGGTGGAACTCCTCAAAATAGAAAAATGACGGAGTCTAAAATATATATAAGCTTTCAGACCTTACGTACGTTACATGACCATCTTAACGTACGTAGCATCCTTTACGTACATTATCGAACATCGATAGCGTACGTAACACTACTCCAGAACCTACTGCCTCATTTCGTGCCCTGCGTTACGTACGTAACACTTGTGCCATAGCATACATAACAAAGAGTTGACTTGCTACGGTATATACCCATTTAACATACGTAATCAGCAACCTGTTGCGTACATTAACCTCTTCGTTGACTTGCCTTTTTGCACGCCAGCCAAAAGTTGCCGACCATGGGACCCACTTGTCGGTCATAGCCTGATCCTGTCTGATTCTCTTCATAACGTACGTTATGTACTCTACGTAATGTACATTACGTCTGTGTCTTAACGTACGTAAGATCCTATGCTTAACGTACGCTACGCTTCTATTTTGACAAAATTCTCTGATCAGACGACTGCGTCTCACCTGATGCTATAACTTACGTAATGCACGATACACAACGTATGTTATACTTACCAACTTAACGTAATTGTGCTCCCCAGCTTAGTGTACGTAATGACTTCCGCACTTAGCCAATTCCAACTTTTCCTGTCTGTATCGACATACTGGTTACTTATACACACATACTGAATATGTATATTCGTCCCAATAACATTCAAATACGATACACCCGATATCAGAAGTAGAACAACCTGACACACAATGTCTTCAAATGCAATTGTCGACCAAGTACGACGATTATAACAATACAGATGTCTCAGTCCTCAATTTATTTTATCCATACTGTCGGACAAACTAACATTAAACAACTATTATAGAAATTCAGGATATTACATTCTACCCCACTTAAAATAAGTTTCGTCCTCGAAACTTGCAATCTGGTCGCAGTCAAAAGTTTAACCATAATATTCAGAATCATCACGAAACCGATCGATCATCATCACTAGTGAATGACCAAAATAGTATACTTAAAATACGCGAAGTTGATGATGTCCTGCGATACTAGCAATGACTCCACTTCAAGGCCTCAAGATGCTTACAATCACAATTTCACAAATTCAACAAAATGCATCGTTATAACTCAATTATGGGAAAAAGCAATCACTGTCAAGCATGTATGCCTGATTACACTCCCAATCCTGATAAAACAAATAATACACGATACATCTGTGAAACAACTGCCCAAAACAATGGCAACAAATCCCGAAACATCGATACAAAGTCCGAACGCTCATATGATCAATAATAATGATCAACCAATACTTAACCGAGAATATCATCGACATGTTAAACTCCAACACGGCCAACCTAATGTCAAAACACAACCGAGAATATCATCCACATGATAAACACGGTGGATCTCAAAGAAACATGCCCAACTGTTAAACATACCTCTCGACGTACCAACCAATCACAAACCGACGAACATACCTAACCATACATGGAGTGGGAATGACCAATCAGTATGGCTCAAAATTCAAAAAATCACAATAGCAAAATCACGCTACCACCACATAAATAGAGTCACATAGCACATATGCTCCAGTTTCACAAAACCCAAAGTTCCAAAATCATATTATGTACTGAATCTACAACACGCGACATATTCCTCTTATCTGATCAACCAACCAGTTATCCCTGGATAATCAAACTATCATACTGAAGTTCGAATTTCTCTTCGTCATACCATCGATGTGTTATCCATCTCATGAGTCTTACTCAGGACTTCTCCATGAGATGCACTATGCACTAATTTGTATGTATATCAATCACATTTTCAAAACCAGTTTTGAAATCATATAATCTTGTCAATAAAACCAATTTCCAAAAGTTCTTCCAAGAATTTCAAAACTCAAAACATAAATTTTCGTAAGACCACGAAATCAATTTTCGAAAAGTTAAATCACTTCGCTTGTGTCAAGTTCTCGATGAGAATTCTTTTTGAATACACACGATTAAATAAAATGAAAATATGCAAGTGATTGACCACATCCATACTCCTGTATGCCAGTTCGGCTCGTCACCAAATTCACTGACATTCCATCGGAAAACCAAACAATAGAGTTCCAAAATCTTAATGTGTAGACTCCGATAAAAACTCCTTCTCCCCATATGACTCGCAACGTCGACCATTATCCCATCCTGGATCACTTGAACTATGCTATGATAAAACATTGAATAATCAACGAATCAAACACAGCAAAATACTACCCGAGAAGTTTCATTTGAACAAATAAACCAAAACCCCGAAAGGCAATAATAAAATAGACGAACGACTAGTAAAGAGTTTTACAAATCTCGGGAGTTTTAGAAAACAGAAAAGCCTTTTTGAAACATTAGGGTCTCAGCCATATCCCATTCCACATTACAAAAAGTTTATAAAGTAGAAAACCGTTTTGGACCCCAAGTCCTGAGTTATAAAACTATTTCAAATCGATTGGGTCTCGGCCCAAAATTATTTTCCATAAAACATTCATTTTGAAAAGTATCATTGTCATATGTTCATAAACAGTTTCATATATCTCAAATGAACAAACATGACTACATATTCTTCTCAACAATTCACAAAATTCTCCCATATACACAACTCAATTTCCCAAGTTTATCCGACATATTGATTTTCCATAATCACAGTTTCTCAAGATCGTTGGCTCTGTCCCAACTATTATATCCTACTACCTCATATAGTAACACATAAGTTCTTTCCAAAAGTTTCTCAAGGTACATCAACTTATAACTGCAAATAACTTCAATGCAATTCAAAAATCCAAATACTTACAGATCGTGAAGCCGAAGATTTCCCGTGATACTGGCACATGTCACAACTCAAGAAAATACTCGATACAGATATTTTCAAAACATACATTTTTCAAAATTAGTTCAACTCGAGAACACAACACATCTCTTTCTAAAGAATCACGTTAATACCATTTAGAAAAGTTTACAACAACCACAGTGCCACACCGGTAAATCACATAACACATAAGCATGGGTGATCAATAAAAACCAAAAACTCCAACACTTGTCAACCGACAACTCGAATGACATGATAAAAACACGACTCGACTCGACCCGACACCCTAGGTTTTCATAACCAAAGTTTCGATACCATATTCTGTAGCACCCCCCAGAGCCATTCGGAGATATTAGAGCACCGTGGGCCTCGAAAAGGAACCCACAATGCTGAAAGAAATTTTTACAAACATTTTAAATACGCCTAAGCGGCAATGACCACAATATCTTACGATATCAAAGACTTTATAAAATCCATTTATCTATACCGTCGTAAAATCTTATTTGAAACTACAAGGCCCGAAATGCCAAGACTCAACAGTTTTAAAAGCATACATTAAGCCAACGCTTACACATACCGACAAAATAGTTTAGAAAACGATTTTCCCAAATAATCCAAGTTCTCAAAAGACTAGCAACCCATTATCAAACATACTCACAGCCGATATAACAATTAACTAAGAAATACTATTGTAGCGGAAAAATGACAACTAGTCAAAGTACTCAATTCACAAGCACACGCCACAGCCAGTATCCTCCGGGAAGCTCATTTCTTCACGACCGCTACAGCTCGATATCCCAAGAACCTAAAAACAAAGCCCATGATGGGGTCAGCCATAATATCCAACAATGATAATGATCATACCGCGTCAATAATTACATATCAATGAAAATACTAAGTAAGGATACTACCAATGTAATCTTACCGCCATAACTTTACCAACTCGTGATACTCCTTACCATAGTAATCCTTACCAAAATTCGCACCTCATATCCTCAACAACACAATAAGCTCATACCTAAACATTTGTACTATATCTCAAACAATGCCCAAGATTCTCAAAACATCATCATAACTCACTCATACGAAAAATACCAACTCTGTCCAACCCAATCCATCGGGTAATATTATCAAATCTCAACATGATAATCGATTGCCAATCGACAGACGAGTACTAATAAGAAAATACGGAACGTACCTCAAGATACACCATGACATGACAATTCATGTCCGTCTAGTCCGAGATCAGATCAATACAACATACGGACCTGGTCCTACAAGAGACCTACAAATACATACTCACATGACGACATCAATATACCCACAACAATAACAACAATGTATACTCAATGGAAATCCAACGATCCAGCGCACACAGCATAGATACCCACGATGATCCTGTGAGATCAACAAGAGATGGATAACCAATAATATATATATATATATATATATATATATATGCACAACAACAACACATGGTAATCCAACGATCCAGCACACACAGCTATAGATTCCCATGATAATCCCGTCGGACCAACGCATGGTGGAAATACCTGTCCAACGATCCAGTGCACACAGCATAGATACCCAAGATGATCCCGTCGGACCAACACGAGGTGGACATATGACAACAATGCACAAATGCATATTAACAACAATACACAAATGCATGACACCAACAATACATGAATGTATCACAATATGATCGACACAAAATGACAAAAATGACTATAGTACTTGTCCTAAGTCCTTCGAGAGTAATCTCAATGTCAAAACCTGTAGATAACTCAAATCCTCGCATTTACCACAATGTATCCTCGATACCCAAGTATACCAATAACAAATGTAAACCATATACATTATGATTAAATTCCCAAAATCCAAAAGCAACATACAATCCCAAATATCCAGAGTTCACAATTATAATCATTGGTATACGAATTATAAACGAATGAAACTGAAACCATTCATTAAATATTATAAACTGAGCAAGTGATAACTTGCCTCGGTACCGATACGGCGATAGTAAAGCCATTCTAATTCCTTGTTATCGTCTACAAGCTCCTCGGACCTGACCAATGCAATCTACGAGCATCCTCGAATTCGACCGTAAGGCACGACTCTTATCGACGATCAATCCTCACAACCTATTGAAGTAACCTTTTAACAACAATCTGATAACAATCAATAACCGACATAACCAAACCCAAGAGCTTCTTTCGTCAGCAGAGTCGACTAGATCGGGATCCCTCCTCAGTGAACCGGACCAACCACGACGGCAATTGCTGAGTCTGTAGCTGATTCCTCATCAATGATCGATTCAAACCTGCTGCTTGCTACCAAAATCAACGGTTCAATGATACCTCAATCAAAAATAAATCCAAACAACCCACATCAATCACGAATCCACAACCACAATACGATTTCATAAACCAATAATCATACCAATAATCAATTTAACCCGATGACCAAGGTTATAACATACTCAATTCCGAAATCAATCTCATATACAATTCAAGAGTTCCTCAAGAACGTGACTTAATCCGTAAGCACATCCAATTAACATCACCTTATTCATAATCACCTAGACAACATAGTCCAATATGCTATCTAACCTCTAACATAATTATATTTCACTCATAACCCGATCAATACACATATCATCATCTTCTTCGACATGCATTATTCATAACACCAAGGATCATAGCAATACTACCATAATCATCATTATACGAAGTAAACAACGACAATAACATCAAGGATCCGAAATGAAGGAGGGAATTACATCGACATATCTTTTCATCACGATCCAAAACCACTACAATCATATAAATACTCACATATCGACAACAAAACCCGATAATCCATCATACGAGCATGTTTGAACGAATCGCAACCCTTACAGCAATAACCTTAATAAATATCTTCAATCTCTTGTCACAATACCATTTATTCATGTATAACATCATAATAACAATAAGGTAGATTAACATGCTTCCTAACATGTACACATCATTCCAAACTCGAGCTATAATCAGAGGAACACGAATGTTACCTGATATTGAAGAACTGTGATGAAGAACAGTCGAACTCCTTCCAATAATCATTATCAATTCTAAGAACAACTCCAATCAATGGTCCCCAAGCTTGCAACTGAGTTAGAAGAGCCACAATCGGCCTCGGAGGGTTGAAAGACGAAGAAACAACGTGGAACTCCTCAAAATAGCAAAATGAGGGAGTCTAACATATATATAAGATTTCAGATCCTATGCACGTTACATGTCCATCTTAACATACGTAACATCATTTATGTACATTATCAAACGTCGATAGCGTACATAACACTACTCCAGAACCCAGTGCCTCATTTCGTGCCCTGTGTTACGTACGTAACACCTGTGCCATAGCGTACATAACAAAGAGTTGACTTGCTATAGTATATACCCATTTAACGTAGGTAATGAGCAACCCATTGCATACGTTAACCTCTTCGTTGACTAGCCTTTTCTCACGGTAGCCAAAAGTTGCCGACCATGGGACCCACTTGTCGGTCATAGCTTGATCCTGTCCGATTCTCTTCATAATGTACGTTATGTACTCTACGTAACATATATTACTTCTGTGTCTTAACGTACGTAAGCTCCTATGCTTAACGTACCCTATGCTTGTATTTTGACAAAGTTCTCTGATTAGACGACTGCGTCTCACCTGATGTTATAATGTACGTAATGCATGATACACAACGTACGTTATACTTACCAACTTAACGTACATAAGATCCTAAGCTTAGCGTACGTAATGACTTCTACACTTAGCCAATTCCAACTGTTCTTGTTTATCTCGACATACTGGTTACATATACACACATATTGAATATGTATACTTGTCCCAATAACATTCTCATATGAAACCCCCGAAATCAGAATTAAAACAACCTAATACATGATGTCTTCAAATGCAATTATCGACCAAGTACGATGATTATATCAATACAGATGTCTCAGTTCTCAATTTATTTTACAGATTCCATACGGTACAATATAACTCGGATAAAATAACATTAAACAACCATTGTAGAAATTCAGGATATTACACAATAATCGGGGGATGTTCAGGAAGCCCCAGTCTGTGCCGAATCCTTTTGAGTGGCCACCTGTGGCGTTGAAGCCAGCAGTAATGCACTCTCGAGCAGTCATCTCATCTTTGTGTGCTATAACTGTGGGGATCGGGCACACATAAGCTCTAAATTCCCGAAGCCGGTCATTGGATGCCATATTTGTGGGAAGGATGGGCATCATGCTTATTATTGCAGTGGTTGATCGGGACGTGCTCCAGTAGCCTCTCATGCTTCACTTCAGTCTTCAATTCAGAACCGTGTACCTCCGTCCGCTTCTTATCAGACGACCGGAGCGAACAAAGGGATGGGCCATGGAAATCAAGCTCGTACATCTGGTACCAGAGTTGCAAAACCCAGAGTCTACAAGATGAAGAAGGCTGATGATCCCGAAGCCAACATGATTGCTGGTACTCTCGATATCGGCTCTCAGCCCGTTTGTGTTCTTTTTGATACTGGTGCTTCACACTCTTTTTTATCTGCTTCTTGTTTGAGCCGTTTGCAATTAGATCATGTTACCGATTGTGAACTTTATGTGATTGGTCTACACGATGGTATAAGAATTGTTAGGAATCGTGAAGTGCAAAACTGTCCGATTCGCATGAACGACCGTGAGTGGTTATCAGACTTGATTGTGGTCGATTTACCTAAAGATGATGTGATCTTGGGTATCGATTGGATGGATCGTCATGCTTCCATACTTAGCGTACGCAAGCGGATCGTGACCGTCAAAAAAACTGATGATGGTGTGAAGTACATTTTTCAGGGTGATAATCCCAATCATTCCGGGAGAGTCATCATCGCAATGAAAGCAGTGAAACTGCTTAATCAAGGATGTGTTGGTTATTGGTGCTACATGACTAACACAGTGGATCGATCAATTGAATTGGCCGACACTACGCTAGTCTAAGACTACCCAGATGTCTTTTCGGATAAGTTGCTAGGTTTACACCCACATCGTGAGGTAGAGTTCACCATTGAGTTGGAGCCAGGGACGTCCCCGCTTTCAAAAGCAACGTATCGCACGGCTCTAACCGAGATGAAGGAGGTGAAGAATCATCTTGAGGAGTTGACCGATAAGGGTTGCATTCGTCCTAGTGCGTCCCATTGGGGAGCTCTAGTGTTATTTATATGAAAGAAGGATGGATCCCTAAGTTTATGTACTGACTACTGTGAGTTGAATAGGGTAACAATCAAGAACAAATATCTGTTGCCTCGTATTGATGATTTGTTGGATCAACTCTAAGGCGCCGCGGTATTTTCCATTATTGACTTAAGATCCGGGTATCATCAGTTGAGGATCCGAGAGTCTGATATTTCGAAGACAGCTTTTCGTACTCGCTATGGGCGTTATGAGTTCATGGTGATGCCGTTTGCGTTGACTAACGCACCAGCAGTGTTCATGGAATTGATGAATTGAGTTTTCATTGATTATCATGATCATTTTGTAGTTGTTTTCATCGATGACATTTTGGTTTACTCTCGTGACCATGAAAAACACGAGTGTCATCTCCGTCAGGTTCTCGATGCGCTGAGGCGGGAACAACTCTATGGAAAATTTTCCAAATGCGAGTTCTGGATGTCTTAGGTCACTTTTCTTGGGCATGTGATATCAGCAGATGGGGTTATAGTGGCCCCACAGAAGACAGAAGCTATTCGGAACTGTCTACCTCCGAAGAATGCAAACGAAATCCACAGTTTCCTCGGTCTAGCAGGCTATTACAGACGGTTTGTGGAAGGCTTTTCTTAGTTTGCTCAACCACTGACTAACCTGTTGAGGACATATGAAGTATTCATGGTCAGAGTCCTGTTAACAAATCCTTGTCTAACTTAAAGGTCGATTGATTTCGGCACCAGTCTTAGTTTTACCGCAAGGAACTGAAGGATTTGTGGTAACTTATAACTTATAACTGCAAATAACTTCAATGCAATTCAAAAATCCAAATACTTACAGATCGTGAAGCCGAAGATTTCCCGTGATACTGGCACATGTCACAACTCAAGAAAATACTCGATACAGATATTTTCAAAACATACATTTTTCAAAATTAGTTCAACTCGAGAACACAACACATCTCTTTCTAAAGAATCACGTTAATACCATTTAGAAAAGTTTACAACAACCACAGTGCCACACCGGTAAATCACATAACACACAAGCATGGGTGATCAATAAAAACCCAAAACTCCAACACTTGCCAACCGACAACTCGAATGACATGATAAAAACACGACTCGACTCGACCCGACACCCTAGGTTTTCATAACCAAAGTTTCGATACCATATTATGTAGCACCCCCCAGAGCCATTCGGAGATATTACAGCACCGTGGGCCTCGAAACGAAACCCACAATGCTGAAAGAAATTTTTACAAACATTTTAAATACGCCTAAGCGGCAATGACCACAATATCTTACGATATCAAAGACTTTATAAAATCCATTTATCTATAACGTCGTAAAATCTTATTTGAAACTACAAGGCCCGAAATGCCAAGACTCAACAGTTTTAAAAGCATACATTAAGCCAACGCTTACACATACCGACAAAATAGTTTAGAAAACGATTTTCCCAAATAATCCAAGTTCTCAAAATACTAGCAACCCATTATCAAACATACTCACAGCCGATATAACAATTAACTAAGAAATACTATTGTAGCGGAAAAATGACAACTAGTCAAAGTACTCAATTCACAAGCACACGCCACAGCCAGTATCCTCCGGGAAGCTCATCTCTTCACGACCGCTACAGATCGATATCCCAAGAACCTAAAAACAAAGCCCATGATGGGGTCAGCCATAATATCCAACAATGATAATGATCATACCGCGTCAATAATTACATATCAATGAAAATACTAAGTAAGGATACTACCAATGTAATCTTACCGCCATAACTTTACCAACTCGTGATACTCCTTACCATAGTAATCCTTACCAAAATTCGCACCTCATATCCTCAACAACACAATAAGCTCATACCTAAACATTTGTACTATATCTCAAACAATGCCCAAGATTCTCAAAACATCATCATAACTCACTCATACGAAACATACCAACTCTGTCCAACCCAATCCATCGGGTAATATTATCAAATCTCAACATGATAATCGATTGCCAATCGACAGACGAGTACTAATAAGAAAATACAGAACGTACCTCAAGATACACCATGACATGACAATTCATGTCCGTCTAGTCCGAGATCAGATCAATACAACATACGGACCTGGTCCTACAAGAGACCTACAAATACATACTCACATGACGACATCAATATGCCCACAACAATAAAAACAATGTATACTCAATGGAAATCCAACGATCCAGCGCACACAGCATAGATACCCACGATGATCCTGTGAGATCAACAAGAGATGGATAACCAATAATATATATATATATATATATATATATGCACAACAACAACACATGGTAATCCAACGATCCAGCACACACAGCTATAGATTCCCATGATAATCCCGTCGGACCAACGCATGGTGGAAATACCTGTCCAACGATCCAGTGCACACAGCATAGATACCCAAGATGATCCTGTCGGACCAACACGAGGTGGACATACGACAACAATGCACAAATGCATATTAACAACAATACACAAATGCATGACACCAACAATACATGAATGTATCACAATATGATCGACACAAAATGACAAAAATGACTATAGTACTTGTCCCAAGTCCTTCGAGAGTAATCTCAATGTCAAAACCTTCACCATCAATTTCCTCAATATTCAACGATCCAAAAGTACCATGGACTGTAGATAACTCAAATCCTCGCATTTACCACAATGTATCCTCGATACCCAAGTATACCAATAACAAATGTAAACCATATACATTATGATTAAATTCCCAAAATCCAAAAGCAACATACAATCCCAAATATCCAGAGTTCACAATTATAATCATTGGTATACGAATTATAAACGAATGAAACTGAAACCATTCATTAAATATTATAAACTGAGAAAGTGATAACTTGCCTCGGTACCGATACGGCGATAGTAAAGCCATTCTAATTCCTTGTTATCGTCTACAAGCTCCTCGGACCTGACCAATGCAATCTACGAGCATCCTCGAATTCGACCGTAAGGCACGACTCTTATCGACGATCAATCCTCACAACCTATTGAAGTAATCTTTTAACAACAATCTGATAACAATCAATAACCGACATAACCAAACCCAAGAGCTTCTTTCGTCAGCAGAGCCGACTAGATCGGGATCCCTCCTCAGTGAACCGGACCAACCACGATGGCAATTGCTGAGTCTGTAGCTGATTCCTCATCAATGATCGATTCAAACCTGCTGCTTGCTACCAAAATCAACGGTTCAATGATACCTCAATCAAAAATAAATCCAAACAACCCACATCAATCACGAATCCACAACCACAATACGATTTCATAAACCAATAATCATACCAACAATCAATTTAACCCGATGACCAAGGTTATAACATACTCAATTCCGAAATCAATCTCATATACAATTCAAGAGTTCCTCAAGAACGTGACTTATTCCGTAAGCACATCCAATTAACATCACCTTATTCATAATCACCTAGACAACATAGTCCAATATGCTATCTAACCTCTAACATAATTATATTTCACTCATAACCCGATCAATACACATATCATCATCTTCTTCGACATGCATTATTCATAACACCAAGGATCATAGCAATACTACCATAATCATCATTATACGAAGTAAACAACGACAATAACATCAAGGATCCGAAATGAAGGAGGGAATTACATCGACATATCTTTTCATCACGATCCAAAACCACTACAATCATATAAATACTCATATATCGACAACAAAATCCGATAATCCATCATACGAGCATGTTTGAACGAATCGCAACCCTTACAGCAATAACCTTAATCAATATCTTCAATCTCTTGTCACAATACCATTTATTCATGTATAACATCATAATAACAATAAGGTAGATTAACATGCTTCCTAACATGTACACATCATTCCAAACTCGAGCTATAATCAGAGGAACACGAATGTTACCTGATATTGAAGAACTGTGATGAAGAACAGTCGAACTCCTTCCAATAATCATTATCAATTCTAAGAACAACTCCAATCAATGGTCCCCCAAGCTTGCAACTGAGTTAGAAGAGCCACAATCGGCCTCGGAGGGTTGAAAGACGAAGAAACAACGTGGAACTCCTCAAAATAGCAAAATGAGGGAGTCTAACATATATATAAGATTTCAGATCCTATGCACGTTACATGTCCATCTTAACATACGTAGCATCCTTTACGTACATTATCAAACGTCGATAGCGTACATAACACTACTCCAGAACCCACTGCCTCATTTCGTGCCCTGTGTTACGTACGTAACACCTGTGCCATAGCGTACATAACAAAGAGTTGACTTGCTATAGTATATACCCATTTAACGTAGGTAATGAGCAACCCATTGCGTACGTTAACCTCTTCGTTGACTAGCCTTTTCTCACGGTAGCCAAAAGTTGCCGACCATGGGACCCACTTGTCGGTCATAGCTTGATCCTGTCCGATTCTCTTCATAATGTACGTTATGTACTCTACGTAACATATATTACTTCTGTGTCTTAACGTACGTAAGCTCCTATGCTTAACGTACCCTATGCTTGTATTTTGACAAAGTTCTCTGATTAGACGACTGCGTCTCACCTGATGCTATAATGTACGTAATGAATGATACACAATGTACGTTATACTTACCAACTTAACGTACATAAGATCCTAAGCTTAGCGTACGTAATGACTTCTACACTTAGCCAATTCCAACTGTTCTTGTTTATCTCGACATACTGGTTACATATACACACATATTGAATATGTATACTTGTCCCAATAACATTCTCATATGAAACCCCCGAAATCAGAATTAAAACAACCTAATACATGATGTCTTCAAATGAAATTATCGACCAAGTACGATGATTATATCAATACAGATGTCTCAGTTCTCAATTTATTTTACAGATTC
Organism: Orobanche coerulescens; assembly: GCA_033398695.1. Lineage (NCBI taxonomy): Eukaryota > Viridiplantae > Streptophyta > Magnoliopsida > Lamiales > Orobanchaceae > Orobanche > Orobanche coerulescens. The sequence continues at coordinate 76,370,642 of CM065818.1, read as the reverse complement.
CATACGGTACAATATAACTCGGATAAAATAACATTAAACAACCATTGTAGAAATTCAAGATATTACACAATAATCGGCGGATGTTCAGGAAGCCCCAGTCTGTGCCGAATCCTTTTGAGTGGCCACATGTGGCATTGAAGCCAGCAGTAATGCACTCTCGAGCGGTCATCTCATCTTTGTGTGCTATAACTGTGGGGATCGGGCACACATAAGCTCTAAATTCCCGAAGCCGGTCATTGGATGCCATATTTGTGGGAAGGATGGGCATCATGCTTATTATTGCAGTGGTTGATCGGGACGTGCTCCAGTAGCCTCTCATGCTTCACTTCAGTCTTCTATTCAGGACCGTGTACCTCCGTCCGCTTCTTATCAGACTACCGGAGCGAACAAAGGGATGGGCCATGGAAATCAAGCTCGTACATCTGGTACCAGAGCTGCAAAACCCAGAGTCTACAAGATGAAGAAGGCTGATGATCCCGAAGCCAACATGATTGCTGGTACTCTCGAGATCGGCTCTCAGCCCGTTTGTGTTCTTTTTGATACTGGTGCTTCACACTCTTTTTTATCTGCTTCTTGTTTGAGCTGTTTGCAATTAGATCATGTTACCGATTGTGAACTTTATGTGATTGGTCTACACGATGGTAGAAGAATTGTTAGGAATCGTGAAGTGCAAAACTGTCCGATTCGCATGAACGACCGTGAGTGGTTATCAGACTTGATTGTGGTCGATTTACCTAAAGATGATGTGATCTTGGGTATCAATTGGATGGATCGTCATGCTTCCATACTTAGCGTACGCAAGCGGATCGTGACCGTCAAAAAAATGATGATGGTGTGAAGTACATTTTTCAGGGTGATAATCCCAATCATTCCGGGAGAGTCATCATCGCAATGAAAGCTGTGAAACTGCTTAATCAAGGATGTGTTGGTTATTGGTGCTACATGACTAACACAGTGGATCGATCAATTGAATTGGCCGACACTACGCTGGTCTAAGACTACCCAGATGTCTTTTCGGATAAGTTGCTAGGTTTACCCCCACATCGTGAGGTAGAGTTCACCATTGAGTTGGAGCCAGTGACGTCCCCACTTTCAAAAGCAACGTATCGCACGGCTCTAACCGAGATGAAGGAGGTGAAGAATCATCTTGAGGAGTTGACCGATAAGGGTTGCATTCGTCCTAGTGCGTCCCATTGGGGAGCTCCAGTGTTATTTGTATGAAAGAAGGATGGATCCCTAAGTTTATGTACTGACTACTGTGAGTTGAATAGGCTAACAATCAAGAACAAATATCTGTTGCCTCGTATTGATGATTTGTTGGATCAACTATAAGGCGCCGCGGTATTTTCCATTATTGACTTAAGATCCGGGTATCATCAGTTGAGGATCCGAGAGTCTGATATTTCGAAGACAGCTTTTCGTACTCGCTATGGGCGTTATGAGTTCGTGGTGATGCCGTTTGGGCTGACTAACGCACCGGCAGTGTTCATGGAATTGATGAATTGAGTTTTCATTGATTATCATGATCATTTGGTAGTTGTTTTCATCGATGACATTCTGGTTTACTCTCGTGACCATGAAAAACACGAGTGTCATCTCCGTCAGGTTCTCGATGCGCTGAGGCGGGAACAACTCTATGGAAAATTTTCCAAATGCGAGTTCTGGATGTCTTAGGTCACTTTTCTTGGGCATGTGATATCAGCAGATGGGGTTATAGTGGCCACACAGAAGACAGAAGCTATTCGGAACTGGCTACCTCCGAAGAATGCAAACGAAATCCACAGTTTCCTCGGTCTAGCAGGCTATTACAGGCGGTTTGTGGAAGGCTTTTCTTAGTTTGCTCAACCACTGACTAACCTGTTGAGGACATATGAAGTATTCATGGTCAGAGTCCTGTTAACAAATCCTTGCCTAACTTAAAGGTTGATTGATTTCGGCACCAGTCTTAGTTTTACCGCAAGGAACTGAAGGATTTGTGGTATATAGTGGCGCGTCGGGATAGGGCCTCGAATGTGTACTAATGCAGAATGGGAAAGTGATTGCCTATGCATCGAGATAGTTATGACCATATGAGGTGAACTACCCATCCCATGGCTTAGAGGTAGCAGCCGTGGTATTTGCGTTGAAGATTTGGTGCCACTACTTGTACGTAGTCATCTATCTGATTTATAGCGATCACAAAAGTCTGAAATATATTTTGACTCAGAAATAGTTGAACATGAGACAGAGAAGGTGACTGGACCTGGTCACAGATTACGACATTGAGATCTTGTACCATCTGGGGAAGGGAAATGTAGTCGCAGATGCCCTGAGTCGCAAGACAGTATAGGAACAGATGCTTCCCCAGTTGATAGTTCAGAAGGAGATAAAGTTAGAGTTTATGAGGCCGGATATTGAGATCTGGTTACAGTGTGTTCAGGGATAACTTTGCACACTTGAGATTTAGTCGTCCCTTGACGATATAATTAGAGCGAAACAGGTGACGGACCTATTATTAGCTCGAATTCGGGGAGAAGTAGGGCAGGGAAAAGCCCCTGGATTTGTGATTCACGAGGATGGACTGATACGCTTCAATAATCTATTATGTGTACTGGCGGATGAAGAGTTGAGGAACACTATTCTAAAGGGGCTCATGCTACCCCATACTCCATTCACCCGGGGTCGAGCAAAATGTTTAAAGCTATATTATTGGTGGGGTAATATGAAACGGGAAGTTGCAGAATTTGTTTCGAGATGTTTGACCAGCCACCAGGTCAAGACTGAACATCAATGACCAACAGGTGTGCTGATACCACTCTCGATTCCGGAATGGAAATGGGAGGATATATCGATGGACTTTATCACTAGCTTACAGACGAGCCGTTGAGGTATGGACACGATTTGGGTAATTTTGGATCCTCTGACCAAACCAGCCAACTTCTTGGAGATTAAGGACACGTGGAGTCCCGAGAGGTTGGCCCAGCTATTCATTAAAGAGATTGTAAAGCTGCATGGTACCCCCAAGAGTATTGTATCAAATCGTGACGGATGGTTCGTGTCACATTTCTGGAAGGCAGTTCATCGTGCAATGGGTACGTAATTGAACATCAGTACATCATTTCATCCTCAGATCGATAGTCAGTCTGAGAGGATGATTCAAACTCTGGAGGATATGTTGAGGGCGTGTTGTCACGGCCGACAGTAGACAACGAGACAGGTGTGCGCAGACGGTCGCACAGGGTGCCGAGGGACCGGCACGAGCAGGACGCCATAGATGGCATCGGGCTGCATGGGAATACCCAGCCTTCAGGACGGCGTGATCGGACGGAGAGTCACGCGAGTAAGCCGTGGGAGCACGGACGCCGCTGTGGGAAGCGGATCGCCCAAGGGGCATTCCGGACTGGACATGTTCGGGACTGTCCGGCAGCGCAGGGGGCGCGGGCAAGGCCAGACGAGCAGCAGTCGTGTGGGACAAGGCACGACGGGACAAGGCCGAGTCTGGGAACAGGACTCGAGCTGGGCGGCCGGTCGCAGGCGTGGGATGCCAGGCGTGGCCAGCGTGCGCGGGCGCGCGCGCGCGAGGTGCGAGAGAGACCCTCCCCGCCTATAATAGGCTTAGACGGAAAAAGCCTTGTGGGGGCAGTAGACATTGAAAAGCTGAGGAGCCACTCAGCAGGAAAGACTCGACCGGAAGCAACTAGAAGCGGACCGGCTTGGTCCAGGAGGTTCGGGAAGAGTCTGGAACATTGTAGAGACGGGCCCAGGGGTTCGGGCCAAGATGGGCCGGTGCGGGCCGGGACGGGCCAATGCGGGCCGGGACGGACAGAGACGGGCCGGGCGCCCGGGATGATGAAGAACCTTCTAGGACCCTCCTAGAAGGATGTAGTACTTGAAGATTGTGGAGTATTCTAGATTATACTTAGTCTTGTACTTGTAGAATACTCTAGACTTGTGTTTGTAAGACTTGTATATTGTAGACAAGTGTGGATGATTCTAGAGTTAGGTTCTAGAATTGTAATGTTGTAGATAGGTCTAGAACCCTCCAAATGAGGAGGTGGAATAGAAGGTTCTAGGTTCTAGGAGTAGTATAAATAGGTGAGGGGGAGGCTCATTTGCAACCAACCCTCAAGGACTCAACATTCTTGTGTACTTGTAAAGTTTGTGAAATAGTGAAGTGTTTTACTCTCAACTCCCAAGTGTTTAAACCCCTCTTTCATACTTAGCAACCGAGTGAGTTAGGCTTACTAGCTAGATCGAGGCAATTCTAGTCTAGTGCCGCACGGGTCCGAGGAGCTTTCGAGTGCTCAAACCCAACCCCGTGACAAGTGGTATCGGAGCCAGGCTAGTGGTTCAAGGAACTTCCGCATTGAGACGTTGCTGAGAGGTTTTGTGCAAGGAGGACCGATGGAGACTAAGTCCAGCGTCACCAAAGTTCAACCCGGCCAGGAGAAGGACAAGTCCAGGAAAGGGTCTAGGGACAAGTCCGTGGAAAGAGGTGTTGCCATGGAAGCCCGAGTGGCTCGGCTGGAGGAAACCATGGGCAAGCACGCAGATGCTCTTGAGGTATAGAGCAATGTGGCCGACCAGGTGACGGAGATGAGCGAGTCGTTGGAGGAGCTTGAGAACCGGGTGACGGGCACCCTTAACGCGTTGCGACGCGACTTGTGTGAGGAGATCCTTGAGTCTGTCAGGAAGGAGGTTCGGTCCATGATCGCAGCCTTTCGAGAGGAGATCATCGGGAGGATCGAGACCATCGAGGGAAGGACAGCATTGTACGAGCGGGCGATGGCCCACGGTCGGGACCAGCGGGGTGCGGCACCCCATCGAATCGACATCCCCCGGCCGTGTTCGTTCCAAGGATCGCGGAATGGTAGGGAAGTGGATGACTTCCTGTGGAACATGGAGCGTTACTTTGGTGCATCGGGGATAGTAGATGATGCGACCAAGTTGCAGACGGCTCCATTCTTCTTAGCAGATGTGGCGCTATGGTGGAGAAGGCGCGAAAGCAGAGATCGCGCGTGGAACATGTCGGATGGAGACATGGGAGGATTTCAAGGCCGAGTTCAAGCGGCGGTTTTACCGGAGAATGTTGAGTTTGAGGTCCGGCTAGGTTGAAGGAGTTGGCCTTGACAAGACGATCAAGGACTATGTGAAGGAGTTCCAGGAGATCGTCTTTGGAGTTGCCTAGCCTTAGTGAGCGGGAAGCTTTGTTCGCGTTCGTGGATGGGCTAAAACCGTGGGCAAAGTTGGAGGTGCAGAGGGCAAGGCACGAACGTGTCAGGCGGTGCGATAAGCGGAGCAGGCGATCGAGTTGAAACCGGCCGGGAGAGCCGGAAGTCGGGAGGGACGAGGACGGCATCTGTACGCAGGACAAGTCGTACCAGGGTACGGATAGGGGCGCGAGGATGGCCAGGCCCAAGGAAGGCAAGCAGTCAGGGTGGACTCGGACTTGCCATGGGTGCGGGAGTGCAGACCATCTCGTAGCAGCGTGTCCGAAGAAGAAGAAATGTGAGATTTGCTGGAGCACGGAGCATTCGACGAGGTAATGCTCGAAGTTTCCGAGGGTAGCCGCCATGGATTACACCAAGGCACGGGACGGTGCCGAAGGTGATGGGACATCGATGGCGCTTCAGGTGTTGAACTCAGCCATAGGGATGGCATCGCGGGACGGAGCACCGCTAGAGGGAAACCTGCTGTATGCGACGGGGCTGATCAATGGGAAACCCGTCAAGGCGTTGGTCGACACAGGGGCCGATTACAACTACATTGACGAGGCTGAAGCACAGAGGTTGGGGCTTCAGGTCATCGAGGGACGGGGTTGGATGAAGTCGAATAATGCACCACCCGTTCGAGTTACAGGAGTCGCCAATGGAGTGCGACTAAAGATAGGCACGTGGTAACCGCGCGTGCACTTCAAGGTGACGAGCATGGATGATCGGGACATAATACTGGGCATGGACTTCCTGAGGAAGAATAATGTTGGCATTGTTCCGCATAAGAGGGCGCTGTACGTGTGTGATCAAGCCAAGCTGCAGGAAATACACTTGACCACAGAGCCTTCGAGACAAGCTATGTCGGCACTCAAGTACGTGAGGAAGCTTGAGGAGGAGCCGAGTTACCACCTTGGAGCAGTTCGGTTCATCGAGGGGCCGCCACGTCACCGAGGACGTCGACGAAATGGGCGGGGAGAATGTCACGGCCGACAGTCGACAACGAGACAGGTGTGCGCAGACGGTCACACAGGGTGCCGAGGGACCGGCACGAGCAGGACGCCATAGATGGCATCGGGCTGCATGGGAATACCCAGCCTTCAGGACGGCGTGATCGGACGGAGAGTCACGCGAGTAAGCCGTGGGAGCACGAACGCCGCTGTGGGAAGTGGATCGCCCAAGGGGCATTCCGGACTGGACATGTTCGGGACTGTCCGGCAGCGCAGGGGGCGCGGGCAAGGCCGGACGAGCAGAAGTCGTGTGGGACAAGGCACGACGGGACAAGGCCGAGTCTGGGAACAGGACTCGAGCTGGGCGGCCGGTCGCGGGCGTGGGATGCCAGGCGCGGCCGGCGTGCGCAGGCGCGCGCGCGCGAGGTGCGAGAGAGACCCTCCCCCCCTATAATAGGCTTAGACGGAAAAAGCCTTGTGGGGGCAGTAGACATTGAAAAGCTGAGGAGCCACTCAGCAGGAAAGACTCGACCGGAAGCAACTAGAAGCGGACCGGCTTGGTCCAGGAGGTTCGGGAAGAGTCTGGAACATTGTAGAGACGGGCCCAGGGGTTCGGGCTAAGATGGGCCGGTGCGGGCCGGGACGGGCCAATGCGGGCCGGGCGCCCGGGATGATGGAAGAACCTTCTAGGACCCTCCTAGAAGGATGTAGTACTTGAAGATTGTGGAGTATTCTAGATTATACTTAGTCTTGTACTTGTAAAATACTCTAGACTTGTGTTTGTAAGACTTGTATATTGTAGACAAGTGTGGATGATTCTAGAGTTAGGTTCTAGAATTGTAATGTTGTAGATAGGTCTAGAACCCTCCAAATGAGGAGGTGGAATAGAAGGTTCTAGGTTCTAGGAGTAGTATAAATAGGTGAGGGGGAGGCTCATTTGCAACCAACCCTCAAGGACTCAACATTCTTGTGTACTTGTAAAGTTTGTGAAATAGTGAAGTGTTTTACTCTCAACTCCCAAGTGTTTAAACCCCTCTTTCATACTTAGCAACCGAGTGAGTTAGGCTTACTAGCTAGATCGAGGCAATTCTAGTCTAGTGCCGCACGGGTCCGAGGAGCTTTCGAGTGCTCAAACCCAACCCCGTGACAGTGTGATCTCGATTGGAAGTATGACTGGGAAGCCCAACTACCTTTGGTGGAGTTCACCTACAATAATAGTTGGTATGCTTCTATTAAGATTGCACCTTATGAGTAGGTCCCCTTTGTGTTGGGATGACTTGTCCGAACCCCTTAGTACGGAGCCTGATATGTGTTAGGAGTATGCCCTCGAATGCCACTCAGAGGATGTTGAGTGAGGGCATTGTACTTGTAATTATGTAAATCATTTATATAAGGCAATGAATGTTTCTTTATTTACTGGTAGTTACTGGCATTCCTAACTCGTAAATAAACATATAGAAACTAGTCCGTGTATTTGGGAGCAAAACGTTCCACTACTTATTGGATAAGGGGGTCGGCACTGGAAAGATTTATAGCTCAAATACTTAATCGTTCGCAAGTCGATGAAACTTAACTAGGCGTTAAGTTTATGTGAAGACTTGTATAACGTGTTCTTTGACATGGAGAGTGCCAGTCAAACACTAATGGTTAGTGGGAGAACATGTTATAGGTATGCTAATTGGATTAGTATACTCGAACCGACTCACCCTCGATTCGTCACACGGATTTCACTCCGGGACAGTTAATGACGGAATCGAAAGGGTGTGATAGGTATTCGTGAACCTTCGACTTGAGGATTTAGTAGGAATATGCTTGTGACGTCAAGATTTTCATTAGAGTAGTTCGACCCTATAACCCGGGAGGTGGGGGTCAACCTCGACGTGCATCTTGATGGGCAAGTATCAGGTCCTACTGAATTCTAAGATAGAATTCTTTGTCCCGTTAGTGAGCGGGTTATATGTCCTATGCGGTTATTGGCAGATGAGATCATAAGTCTTTGGGCAAAGAATTGGAGCTAGTTGTATTGGATACATGAAAGCTCGATGATCTCGATTTGCATTAACACATGCATAACGTCAAGTACAGATAGGGTTTGACTGACCGTGACCCTATAATTTGATCTGGACATTTGAAAGAAGGGTTTATACGTATATTGGTATTCACGACAGAATGGTTCTTGAATGATCCCAATAATTTGTTCTGAGTTGGGATACAGTGTAGGCCGCAGGCTGGCTAGGTGGTGTTACTACTCTTTAGTTCCTCCCATTACTGACTGAGACGGGCCGACCGAGTCGTGTAATTGGATTGACGACGGAATGAATCAAGCTTATTCTCTCATTATGAATATTAGATATCGGATATCTAATTTTGGACATTGGATGTTTAAATTGATTTATTGGATAAATTGATTTAAGGCCTAATGAATTAAATATATTACTGGGTGATTAATTAAATTCATGAATATAATTGTTTCTTGGAGAAATTAATTATGTTATAATGTATTTTATATGATTAATTAATTCTATTAATTGATTGATATAAATACATAGGAACGGAATCGGAGTTTATCTGTTTGGACTCACGGGAGTCCGAAACGGACCGAACTTATCATATTCTTCTAGATGGACGCCCCACATTGCCTACCACATTCCTTAGTCTTTGTCTCCACATTAATTGGTGGAAGACATAGGTCTTAGAGGGGACAAGATCAAAGGGGATCATGAGGTAGGTGATTTAGTCTTGTGGAAGTAAGAATAAAATGAAGACAACTCCTCACTCAACAACCATATAGCATCCGTGAGTTTTGCAAGAGAGAGAGAGAGAGAGAGAGAGAGAGAGAGAGAGAGAGAGAGAGAGAGAGAGAGAAAATAGTTTCTCAATTGTCTTCATCTTCTTCCTCATTTCATCTTGATTGTTCTTGGAGAAAATCAAGATATTCATGGCGAGTGTGTGATTTATACACTTACAGTATTATAATCAAAAGCTTCATCATCCTAGCTCTAGCCGTATCCTTGGAGGATAGCAAGGTGCACGTCATTCCGTTCGTTTCTCCAGCGCGTGGCAAGTAGAGATGCGGTATTTTTGGTGTTGGATTATCTAAGAGCTTGGAGCGGATTGGATCATAGGGAAAGCAATCTAAAGTTTGGGAATAGCTCAAGAGAAGGAATCCATTTAATCAATGGACTACAAGGGTGAGTTTCTATATCTCTTGTGTTTCGTATAATATTCGTATATACGTAGCTCGATCGATCCTCATAGGGATTCATATCGAATTAATTTTCGTTTTACCGCTTCCGTTGGGCCTTCGTTTTTGGCACCGAATCCCAACAGTGGTATCAGAGCGTAGGTCTTGCGATTGTATATATGATATTGGCATTTTGAATGCTCGATTAGATGGTGAATGATTTGGAATCATTTTAGTCATAATCATGGTATATGTTTTTCGTTTGTAATACTTTTATTTTTCGTAAGTTTATGTCGTAATATAAATCTTAAATTTATGGGAAATATGATTTATATTGAAGATATGAAAGTCGGAAAATATAGATATTGGGTATCCGGTCAAAAATCTAGCCCCGAATCGTCGTCGGACGACTTTTTGGACAAAGGGTCAAATCTGGCCGAGGGTGACTCGGCCATGCCCAGGGTGACATGGCTGTGTCCGGCAGTCTGCAAGCCACTGCCAGGCAGACCCGGCCGTGTCAGGTGACACGGGCTGTGCCAGGCAGGATGACCTGGCCGCGTCTGGTGACATGGGCCGTGTCTGGCCGGCAGGCTTCCGGAGGTGACTAGACCGTGTCATTTGACACGGCCATGTCTGGCAGGAAGGTCTAGGACACTGCCGGCACGACCCGAGAAGCTCGGGAATCAATTTTCTACGAGTTTGATGGAGGGTAGGAAACCTCGTAACCTTTTTCAAACTTAGTCTGTTTGTAGTCGGGAGAATTTCGCGATTAATGTTACACTTTGCACATTAATTCATTTATACGCGCGTTTGTTTGTCAATCATTCAAAATGAAAAACAGAAAATAGTAACCTAGTTATTACCAACATACAGCTCATGGACCTATTCCTAAGTACTGGACCAAGTGAATGACCCAATAAATAAAAAAGCAGTCTTCGATTGTTCGTCTTCTCGGTCGGTTTTCTTCGGTCTTCGTCATACCCAAAAAAAAATAATTACATCATTGAAAAATTGCATCCTATTGTTGTGTCAAGAATTAACACCTTCCGACTGGCGAACGCCTCCGAGGCCGAGCGACCGACTTACCGCCGAGGAGACGAGGCAGATCTGCCGACCAGCGACCAGGCGACCTAGCTTTAGCCCGAAAGACAAGCATGAATCACCCAGCCGAAGGTCCCAGGACAAGTCCCGGTGTCGAGCGATCGACATCCAATACGATCATCGCTCGGCGCCTGGCGACCGACTTCTGGCGACCGACTTATGGACGATAATCTCTCAGCGCTTTGCCGACCGACCCTTGGCGACCGACCATTGCCGACCTTCAGTGACGGGTCGAGAACGATCCTCGGTGTCCAGCTAGAGGCGACCGCATCATGACGATCTGGGCCGATGGCCATCCAGTCGGCCAAGGCCAAATCTCAAACTGACCCCACGTGCAGATCCACAAAAGGCGCTGACAAACCTGTCACCTACCTCACCTACCAACAGGGCCCAGACCTGCGAAAGGAATTGGCGGACAAGACATGTGACTACAGCCTGGCGCCTACTGCACCTACTGACAAAGTCCGCCGAAAGTAGCAAAGTGGGACCTCCTGTGACAGTACTTCCGGACGCGTGCCGGCTCCTCATTGGGCCACTCAGCTAGCTGCCGGCTGGATCTATGGACTTTTGGCAGGCAGCCCACGTGCCCTTTAGGACGATCGCCCCGTTACATTAAATGCCGAAAGGCGATCGCCCACTAGGGGACAGGGCCCCTCAGCCTCTATATATACAAGGCAGCAGGCACTTGTAAAAGGGACCGAGACTCTGACTCTCTAAACTCTCGGACATTCAAGCACACCATACAAAAGCAAATACACACACTTGGCTAACATCCAACTCTTGGCAACAGCTTTCTTTCGGTCTTACTTCTCCCGGCCTATCTCGTCCAGCAGATATCCGGCGGGGACGAAGAACACCTAGCTTCGCTCAAGAGCCGGATTAACAGAGTCTTTTTACACTCATTGTATTTAGATTTCTCTCATTAATACTTGTATCCACAAATATTTGTATTAATAACATCTCGCGAGAGCATTCAAGCCCGGGCCTAACAAACCCGGCAAATCTTGTATTATCTTCTCTCGGAAGTGCTCCCGCAATTGTTGTTTGTTGTCCGTCTTCCAGCAGTATTAATCTTCGGATAAATATTTTGGGCAACAACAATTGGCGCTAGAAGGAGGGCATCCAACCCTCGATTTTTTATACTTACCGTCCCGAAGAACACTTACTGTTCTCGGGGCAGATACTTGAAGTGACACTTACTGCACTTCAAAGAAATCCTTCAGAAATCATGTCTTCCGCCTCCGCGTCGAAGAAAGCCGCCGTCCAGCCGGCCAGACCCCCTGTTCCGTCCCAATCCGAGCCGCAGCCGATGGTGGAAGGTAGCCGCCGCGGTCAGAGACGCTCGATCCCGTCCCTGGACGGCGGCCCAAGCCTCTCGCTCGATCGGTTCCGAACCAAGGAACAGATCGAAGGGGCCCTGGCCGTCCTACAGGAACGACGGAGTACTCTCGACGCGCCTCCAGCTACCGCCCCCCCGGTCTCTCGCCGGAAGATCAAGCGGAAGCTCAAGGCACTACTGGCCGAGCAATCGCCAGGAGGTTTTCACCCGCAAGAAGAGGCGCTCGGCAGCCGGGGCACCTCTGTCTTCGATCGCACAGGCGGTGACCCGACACAGCGGCCGGGCGATCCGGCCCGGCTACGAGACGACGGAGTTGGAGTCCATCACCAGGAGCTCGGCCTACCCGACTCCCAGAAGGCAGCCTAGCCGTCTGGCTCCCCCTCGCCGAATTGCCGAGGTCGGCGGCAGCGGAGCCCGGAGATCGGTACACGATCGCCTCGGCTCCTGCTCCCAAAGCCGATCGGCAAGCGACCAAGCCACGGCGATGGCTGCGATGCAACGTCAACTCGACGACATGAAGGCGCTCCTGGAATCCAGGCGGCGCCAAAGATGATCGCCGGGCCAAGCGAGACGCTCACGATCGACATCGAGCTCGACCCCGTGCGGACAGATCGCTCCCCCGCAAACACCCGTGTACGAGGGGCGATCGGACCCCAAGTGCACTGAGGAAGTTCAACATCTACATGATAGGTGTGGGGCATCGACGCGACCGGATGCCGAATGTTCCCTCTCGATTTGGAGGACCTCGCCACCGGTGGTACACTTCATTGCCACCTCGGTCCATTGGCTCCTTTAACGAGTGGCGCACGGCTTCCGAGTACTTCGCCACCGTGGTCGTCCGGCCGAAGGTCCCCTTCGCATGATGCAAGTCAAGCAGGAGAAGAAGAGTCCGACTCGGACTACATCGACCGGTCGACGTAATCATCCTCAATGGCGAGCCCATAAGCGATGAGACCGCCTCTACGCGGTCCTAGGAGGATTTCGTGGTTTTTCGCCTATGTTCAGCATCTCACGAAGACCCAACCTACGACCTACGCAGCCTTCTTCCGGCAAGAGCCGCAGATTTTCCGGCGTGCAAAGGTTTCTTCTTAGCCTGTGAGCAGCGCGATCGGCACCCGGACGACGATCTCCCGCCCGATCGCCAATATCGACCTACGAATAAGCGATCGGCAGCCGAGCGACGATCGCCGTCTTCCGGTCCGATCGCCGATCATCACGCTACATCATCCGCAGTCCGGAGGACACGATCGCCATCTACAGTCCAGCATATAACATGACGGACTAAGGCATAAGATCGCCTCCACCGCACATCATAAAGCCATGGTCCTAGCAGTCGATGGAACCGGCTGCTTCGCCCATGCAAGGTCCCTTTCGGCCAAGATCGCCCGCCCTTCGTTTAAATACGAGGCCGGCGTAGTCTGAGGGCTCTCCAACATTAATCAGTGGACACATGCCACAATCCCCGTCTCAACGTACACCGTCGAGGTCGGCCATCTCCATGGCTGGCCGAGGTGGAAGCAGAGCTAACAAGCCGCGGGCGTGGAGTTGATTCATCCGACGCTGCCCCGCGCAAGGACTCCTCTAGACCGAGACCGCACGCCCTTCGTTTAAATACGAGGCGAGGCGCAGCCTAACGGAGGACCCTCATAATAAAGTGAGTCACGAGACACTCAATGTCTTCGTGCACCAAGACACGGTCATGGAGTCGGTCCATCGATCTCCGCGACTGTGCACGATTCCTCAAACAAAGCGAAACCACCAAGTTTCCGTGGGGGATCGGCCAATGTTGTTTTTGCAGGTACAAGACCGAAAGATAGCTAGCCAATCGACCGTGGTAGCCCAAGTCCGAAATCGTAAGTCAGCTCAGCAAGATCGCCCGCCAGCAAGAGCCACCTCGCCCCATGTCTTCAACATAGGAGCAAGCTGGGGGGCAATTGTTGTGTCAAGAATTAACACCTTCCGACTGGCGAACGCCTCCGAGGCCGAGCGACCGACTTACCGCCGAGGAGACGAGGCAGATCTGCCGACCAGTGACCAGGCGACCTAGCTTTAGCCCGAAAGACAAGCATGAATCACCTAGCCGAAGGTCCCCGGACAAGTCCCGGTGTCGAGCGATCGACATCCAATACGATCATCGCTCGGCGCCTGGCGACCGACTTCTGGCGACCGACTTATGGACGATCATCTCTCAGCGCTTTGCCGACCGACCCTTGGCGACCGACCATTGCCGACCTTCAGTGACGGGCCGAGAACGATCCTCGGTGTCCAGCTAGAGGCGACCGCATCATGACGATCTGGGCCGATGGCCATCCAGTCGGCCAAGGCCAAATCTCAAACTGACCCCACGTGCAGATCCACAAAAGGCGCTGACAAACTTGTCACCTACCTCACCTACCAACAGGGCCCAGACCTGCGAAAGGAATTGGCGGACAAGACATGTGACTACAGCCTGGCGCCTACTGCACCTACTGACAAAGTCCGCCGAAAGTAGCAAAGTGGGACCTCCGTGACAAGATTTCCGACGCGTGCGGCTCCTCATTGGGCCACTCGGCTAATTGCCATTTGGATCTATGGACTTTTGGCGGGCGGCCACGTGCCCTTTAGGACGATCGCCTGCTACATTAAATGCCGAAAGGCGATCGCCCACTAGGGACAGGGCCCCTCGGCCTCTATATATACAAGGCAGCAGCACTTGTAAAAGGGACCGAGACTCTGACTCTCTAAACTCTCGGACATTCAAGCACACCATACAAAAGCAAATACACACACTTGGCTAACATCCAACTCTTGGCAACAGCTTTCTTTCGGTCTTACTTCTCCCGGCCTATCTCGTCCAGCAGATATCCGGCGGGGACGAAGAACACCTAGCTTCGCTCAAGAGCCGGATTAACAGAGTCTTTTTACACTCATTGTATTTAGATTTCTCTCATTAATACTTGTATCCACAAATATTTGTATTAATAACATCTCGCGAGAGCATTCAAGCCCGGGCCTAACAAACCCGGCAAATCTTGTATTATCTTCTCTCGGAAGTGCTCCCGCAATTGTTGTTTGTTGTCCGTCTTCCAGCAGTATTAATCTTCGGATAAATATTTTGGGCAACAACACCTATACAAATTTTTCTAGTAAATATAAATAGGATTAAAACTGCCTTTACAGCCCAATCTAATCGAACAAATCAAAAACTAAGTCCACGAGCTATATCACCATCACATAAGGATTCCATACAACATGTAATGACAATGAAATTAAACAATTAATTTTAATATAAATTTGTTATACCCGTAATTTCGATTTTCGGTAATTTCTTTTTTTCGGCGAAAGTCCATTTTGACGACTCGCTCATGACCGTTTCGTCATTCCGAGAATGATTAATTCTTCACTTTTTGTCATCCGAGTTCGTTTCGGTGTTGCTTTATTGACTTCCGTGCTTTTTAGCGGCTTTTCCGCACTTGAGTTCGATTCTTATGAATCTCATCCGAAACTATTGTTTAGAGTTCCTCGTAAGTTCATTTAATGTTATTATTCATGTTGCGATCTTTGGTTTGGTGTTTCGATCCTGTATCGTGTATTTCAGACGTTTTGGGCCATTTTCGCAACTTCCCAATGTTTTGGGGTGTTTGCCTTCGTATCGTCCTTTCAACCTTCGGATTGTCGGAACCATGTTTTTGTTTAGTGCTTCACTCGTTTTTTGAATGTTATACTATTCGTCGTGTTCGTTCCGTACATTTTCGGGAATTCGAGTCGTCGAGTCATGGCGGCTAGGCACGGGCCGGCCACGTGCGGCAGGGACCGGCTAGGTGCGCACAAGCGTGGCGCACGAGCTGCGTGCACGATCAGGTGCTCGTGCGGCCCTGATTGCACACGCACGAGCGAGTGCTCATGCCCAGTGCTCGTGCGTCCCGGCAGTTTGCTAACAGTGGGAGCGCACGACCCGGCGCACGACCGGCCGCTCGTGCGTGCCTGCTCGTGCGTCACTGGGCAGTATATATGGTCGGGCAGACGTTCTTTTCACCATTTTCTCACTTCGTTCTTCCTCTTCCGCGGCTGGAGACTTCTTGGGCGTGGATACATGTTGTCATACAACAAATCCATGAAGTCTTGGAGTTCATATCATCAATTTTCAATCCTATATCATCCTTTGATCCAGCGAATCAAGGTAATCTCTTCTTAGAACCCTAGTTTCTTGAATTTTGAGGTTTTTGCGTTTTTGGCCGATTCGTTCCGTATCTTTGATTAATCCATGATGGGTATGATTAATCTTAGCAGTATTCTTGTGTTTAACATCATTTAATCCATTGTTCTTCGGCGAATCGAAGTATATTTCTTGATTTCTATCGAATCGACTTTTTTGGGGATTTGTTCTTGATTTCGTTTTCCATCCGTTTTTGATGGATCGATTGTTGTTAAATGATGTTGTTAAACATATCCTATGGATTGTATATCCATATTTCAGTTTGAAATTCCATTTTCGTGTTTTGACGGGACGAATCATGTTCTTGGCCGTTTTAGGGGAAACACTTGAACTTTCGTCATTCGTTCTTTGAATTCAACGGCTTTGAGTCATGCTATGGAATTCGTTTTCATTGTTGTTATTATTGTTCATAGTTTATTGTCGTGGGTTAACGTTCGGTGGAGTCGGCGGGTTCGTGGTCGGTTCGTGCCAACCTACTTCGGTCGATTCTCCGCGTTGTTCTTATTCGAGGCAAGTACCTTGTCCATACATTTCTTATTTTTTGTATATGATGATTGGTGATCGTCTTGGTATGTTTGTTTGTTTGTTTGAAATGAGTTTTCAAAAGATTCGGCTAGCCCCGTTAAAGGCTCACTTTCAAAACGTGTGTGTTTTGTAAATTGTGTGGGTTGTAAGTGACTATGTGAATCCTTTGGATATGTTTGGTGTTGATGTTGCGCTTGATAATGCGTGGGTACATATATTGCTTCTTTCCGTTGCGTTATGGTTGACGTGCGTGTTGTTATTTATTCATGTGGTCGTGGACTGACGGATAAATTATGTGAATTGGTGTATTGAATTGATAATTGTTACAACGATTGACCGTGTGCTTGATGTTTGTGACAATGTGAATACTTTTTGTGAGAGACGTCATATCCGGGAGCCTCTGAGGGCGGGGCGTGCACTCCGGCCTGGTGTACGCTGCAATGTGCGGCTCCATATGGTTGGTGAATGCCGGTGTTTAACCTGATGCGTGTTCAAGGGGCGGCACTTACGGGAGTGACGCCGGTGCGGTGACACGTACAAGGGGCGTCCGATATGCCTGAGTGAACGCCGGTGCACAGGTGTTTCAGTGGAGGCGCCTGGCAGGCTTATTGGTAACGGATATTTGAGTGATTAGCTACGACCCCGTTACCGAATGACCATCATATTTCAAATTCTTTCAACTCTTTTCAGAATACTGGTCTCGATATAGACCGTGATTCGTGTTTCTGAAAGTGTGTTTCAACTTGTTTTAACCGTTGGTATCAGGGTTAATTAACCAAGGACATTTGACGAGATCTCCGAGGGTTAATTAATTAGGGGTCTTGAGCAGTATTGGTCGGACGAGAGGCTGTGTCTTTGATGGCCTGTGTTTACATTTTGTGTTCTGGGTTGAGGACCCCGGGTGATGTTGAGACGATTGATCTCCTGTTGATAATATTTGGATTTGGGTCGAAAAACCCGTGGAAATATTTGTGAAGACTCGCTTGTGTTGATTGAATGGTTTTCTTGCAAATTGCTTTCCGCCTACTGGTCGAGGACCCTGTTGATTTTGGAAAGAGAAGGATTTGATAATCCTAAATTGTTTTCTATTAAAACTCTCGATGGCATCTTTAAACTGTTTTATAAATTGTTTTCCTTGATTTGTGAACTTTCGGTATTTGGAATGTTTTACCCAAACTCTTGCCTCGGGATGTACTTTTCGATACGTTTGGATCTTTGAGGATTCCTGGTTATTATTATTCGTGGAATGTGAATTGTATGGCTCGTATTTTCACTTTGTTCTTGCACTAGCAAAACAGTGGAGTTTTGCTAACCCCCGAGTATTCGGGGGGTGGATGTCTGTTTCTGCATTCAGGTTTGGGAGCATAACACAGGGTCGGCACGAAGGATGATGAAAGATGAACGATACTAATCACACGAGGATCCGTATGATGTCATTGGTTTAGTTATAGTTTGCTTTCCGCTTCAGTATTCTTTCCCGTTGTACGGGAGTGTGTTGTATTCGACCCCTGCGTGGGCATGTAATGAGTTTGAGTTGTATGTATTTATTGAAAGACCAAATCGGTCTACTGAGTCATTTTAGCCTTAAAGGCATTGTTGAGTTTTTCTATGTTGTTACTGATAGGAATATATGCCCTCGAATGCCACTCAGAGGATGAGAGAGTGAGAGCAATTGTATTGTAATTATGAATATTATATTTAATAAGGCAATTATTATTTCTATATTATTGTATATCACTGGCATTGTGATTTGGTATATAGAATAATAGTCCTTGCATTTGAGAGTGAACATTCTACTCCATATGGAGATAAGGAGATAGGCACTAGAAGTGTTTAGAGCTCGAATGCTTAACTAGTTCGCAAGTCGATAAAACTTAACAGGACATTAAGTTTTAATAAGACTTGTATAAACTGATGCTAGGACGTGTGCACGTCTTGATAGCATAGTTATAAGTATATTGGTGGGACCAGTATACTCGAACATGACTCATACTCGATTCAGTCACACGGTATTCACTCTCGGAGAGTCGATGACGAATCGAAAGGTTGTGATAGTATACGTGGACATTTGACTTGAGGGTTCAGTAGAAGATGTGCCTGTGACGTTTAGTTTGTCATTAGAGTAGTTAGACTCATTTGCTTAATTGCTGAGTCGACCTTGAAGTGCGGACTATACGGGCAGGTAGCAGTCTTTATTGTACACCAAGAAAGGATTCTATCTCCTGTTAGTGAGCAGGCGAATGTCCTATACGGTTAATGGCGAATAAGATCATAAGTCTTTGGCCAAAGCATTCTGATATAGTCGTATTAGATACACTATTAATCAGTCGGTCTTGATTTGCATTAACACATGTATAGAGTCTAGTCAACAGTAGGGTTTGACTTTACCGTGACCCGAAGATTTGACCGGGACATCTGATGAAGGGTCTATACGTATATGGTATTCATGACATAATGGTTCTGGAATGATTCGTTCATTCGTTCTCAGTCGGGGTTTACAGTGCGGCCCGCTAGGCTGGCTAAGTGCTGCCCGCACTCATTGATTCCTCCCAATGCCGGCTGAGATGAACCTACGGAGTCGCGCAACAGGATCATTGACGGATAAATATGAATTAATAATCTCTCTTATAATATTAGATATTAATGATTTATTAGATAAATCAAATAGCGGTCTTATGAATTGTAAGTAGGTTACTGGGTGATTACTTTAATTCATAAATTATATTTCTTATAGAAATGTATATTTGTGTTCGATATAACTAATTAATTGGATTAATTAATTAGTATAAACATATTGGAAATAAAATGGATTCGTTTGACGGACATCCGATTCACGAGGGATTCGTTTGACGAACATCCAATACACGAGCCGAATTAACTCGACCCGTTTCTTGGAAGATTCCCTATAAGGCACCCCTCCTCTCTACTTTGTCTCTCTCTCATTATATTATACACTTGTGGGGTCATGTGAGGTTTAGAGATGCTTTTAAAAGCATCTTCTACATGTGAGGCTTTATTATTGTGAAAAGAAAGTCTTTTCAATCATAAGGTCTCCTTCTTCCTTCCCCAAGTGTATTTTCGTTTTTTAGAGAGCTTCAAGAGTGAGAAAAATTTTCTACAGCATATACTTGATCTTAGAGACAAGTTATTAGTAGAAAAGATCGAGAGAAAAAATTCCTACAAGCTTCCCTAGCCGCATTCTTTGAGAAAGGAAGTTTGCTGATTTTTCCGTCAAGTTCCGGCGTGTGAAGTAGAGGCACCGTGCTTTCGGTGTTTGGAACGAAGGGCTCTTTATCATCATCATCATAATCATCATCATACGAAGGTTTTTCAGAGACATCAAAGGTATGGGACTTTGATTCCTTGATCTTCGTATTTCTTTTCGTATATACGTTACTTGATCGATCCTCTTAGGGATTCCGTTTATTCTTCCGCTGCATTTATTTTCTGTGGAATCCCAATAGTGGTATTGGAGCAGGTCAAATATATCGTATATACGATCATCTTTGCATTTGGAATGTTATTTGATGATGTTTATGATTTAGAATCATAATAGATTTAATCGAAGAAATTTAATCGTTCGTAGTAAGTCAAGTTTCGACTATTTTATGTGAATTATAAATCTGAAAAATTTTGATTTTTGTTGATTTATAAGTTCTTCATGAAGTTAAGAAACTTTTTCGTTTTAATAGCGAGTGAAAAATGAGAAAAAGCGGGGTTAAACACGAATACCACGAAGACGCTATCGGCAGACTTACTAGATCTGCTGGCGGCCGAGAGTGACTCGGTAGGCTATTGTAACAGCTCGGCCAGCCTGCCGGACAGTGGCCGAGAGTGACTCGGTCCGGGCGGTTCTCGGGTTTTTGGCCCGATTTTGAATCGGGCCGTGGGCTGGGCCTGATACCGGATTTTACGGGACTCCATTTTTGTGTTTATATTTCGTTGTAATAATTTTCGAAATTTAAATTGGATTTAATTGGATTTAATAAAATATTTGGAATATTTTTTATTAAGGGAAATTATTAGACGAGAATATTATTTTGGACGGATTACTTTGAACGGATTAAAATGACGATTATAAATATTAATTTGATTAATATTGTATAAATTAAATAAATTAATTTTTATATTAATTGGATTAATATATTAATTGATTATTTAATTTCATTTACCGTTACATGTTGTATGGAATGCCTTATGTGATGGTGATATTGCTCTTGGACTTAGTTGTTGATTTGTTCGATTCGATATGGTTGTAAAGGCCGTTTTGAGCCTATTTATTTTTACTAGAAAATAATAATAGGACGTATTTTTCAATGATGTAATTATTCATAAGGCTATGACGAAGACCGAAGACGATCGACTAGAAGACGAAGAATCAATACTGTATTTTTCCTTTCTTTATTTGGCTTGGCCCAATACTTAGGAAAAAGTCCATGAGCTATATGTTGGTAGTAACTAGGTTGCTATTTATTGTTTTTCATTTGGAATGATTAACAAACCACAAACCGCGCTTATAAACGGATTAATGTGCAAAGTGTAACATATAATCGTGTTAATACTCCCACTTACAAACACTAAGTTATAAAGGTTACGAGGTTTCCTACCCTCCGTCAAACTCATGGAAAATTGAAATCTAAACCGGACTATTATTCTTCCGAGTATGTCGGGGTAATATTTTTGGGGAAAGTTGATAAATTCCTAGAGTGCATTAGATGCCTTTGGTTGTGACAAATCAAACCCCTATAAACCGTATGGGTTGCCGGGTAAGATTCAATTGTCAGACTAATCGGAGTTGACGGTTTAAACTTAGATAGTTCAGCGAGTCATAGAAACCGAATGGGTTGAAGGCAAGTGAACTAGGGGTAAAAGAAGATCGAATCATCCATTAGATGTGTTGGTATTAAACACCATTTTATAAAGAATAATAGAATATAAACCGTATGGGTTGCCCTCTATTAAACTTTGTAAAGAAATCGATCACCACTATGAAGTCACCCAAGACTTCCGGATTTAATATGGGAGTGTGTAAATGCCGATAAAATAGTGGGAGCCGAGTTATGAATAAAGAAAGTCCTTAAATTCTTTACTCGGATCATAATTAAACAAACACTAACGAATCTCAAATTATTCTCTGCAGTTAACAAAACTCTCAATATGACAATGAACCCACTCGCTATACTACTTGAAAAGAACGTCCTGACTGGTCCGAACTATGTGGACTGGCTTCGGAACTTGAGGATTGTCCTAACTATGGAAATGCTGGGATACGTCTTGTAGGCGGACAACCCAGTGGCTCCTGCAAGAAACCGAGCCAATCAGGAAGATGTCGATGCCCATGAGAAATGGGTAAAAGACGACATAAGAGTGTGAGGGTACATGTTAGGCTCAATGACCAATGAGCTTCAACGTGCCCATGAAAATATGACGTCTTCACGAGCCATCTTAGCGCACCTGGCTGAGCTCTATGGAGAGCATAGCCGAACTGCTAGATATGAGATATCAAAGCAATTATTCGGCGCCAGGATGAAGGAAGGAGAGAGGGTTGGGGACCAACTCCTCAAGATGATCTCGATGATTGAGAGATTGGAAGCTCTTGATTTTCAGATGCATGCATCTCTCCAAACTGACCTTATCCTGCAGTCACTTCCTGACTCCTTTTCACAATTTGTCATGAACTTCAACTGCAATGAGATTGCATGTAACTTAGATGGGCTAATGAACAAACTGACGACTGCCCAGTCTCAGATGAAGACAAAGGGAAAGGAAGCTGCACTTGTGATTTCTTCTGGGACTTGGAAGTCCAAGAATAAGAAGAAAAAAAACAAGAAGCATTTAGGTCCAATAGCCAAGATCGACAAGGGAAAGGGCAAGGCCCCAATGGTTCAAAAGAGCAAGGGGGCCAAGAAAATGGATGTATGCCTCAACTGCGGTGAGCTAGGCTACTGGAAGAGGTACTGTCCAAAGCTTGACCATAATGTGCCTTCAGGTACAGAACTACTGGTTTAATTGCATTACTCACTATGAGAATGTTTCCGGACAAAAGATCAACAACCACAAAAGTAATTTTATTATGAACAATCCCATTCCTCAAATTGCTAGTTGGGTGCAAAGAATATCTGGGTTTAATAAAGTTGATTTACCGATTACGTATATTGGCGTCCCCCTATGGAAAGGGTTTCAATCTTTTGATATGTATGGTCCCCTTCTCTCTAAAATTAAAAATAAAATCACTACTTGGAACCACCATTTGCTTTCCACGGGAGGGCGCCTTTTATAACTTACAAGTGCTTAAACCCCTTAGAAATGTCATTCTTTTCATTGAAAGACTGTTCAACAAATTTCTTTGGGGAACTAATGACAACAAACGGAAGTTACATTGGCCGGCTTGGAATCGACTTTGTTTCCCACGGAGGAGGGGGTCTCGGTTGTCGGGATTTTAATGACATTATCCGGGCTGCCCATGTCAAAATGTGGTGGAGATTCAGAACATCTAACAACATTTAGTCCAATTTTTTACTTAAAAAATATTGTTCTCGGATCCACCCCATGATTATTAAATTTAACCCCAAAAGCTCGCCTACTTGGAAAAACCTTTGTGGCATTAGATCCCTCGCGAATGACAAAATTTTTTGGCATAGTGGTAATGGTGAGGTGTCCTTTTGGCATGACAATTAGTGTGAATTCAGCCCTCTCACCAACTTTTACCATACTAAGTCCAAAGAGAAAATTGGTTACTATTGGAAGAATGGGGATTGGGATATGGATAAAATTAGTCGCAAAATTCCGCCTAGTATTTGTGATGATATTTGTTCCCTTCCTAGTTCCCCATCCGATAACAAGACTTTGTGGACTCTTTCCCCTAATGGGCCTTTTTCTTTTAAAACCGCTTGGGGGATGGTTCGTAAAATAAAACCTCCGCATAATATCCTGCGGTATTGTTTGAATTCACTTATCACACCTACCATATCTCTTTTTATGGTTAAGGTCCTTAATAAGTGGATCCCAACACCGGATGGTCTTTTTCGGAGGGGCATTATTGCCACCAATAATTGTTATTGTTGTAATGGTGTTGAAAATCTTCCCCATCTCTTTCTCCATGGCCCGGTTGCTAAAGATGTGTGGAAGTTTTTCCATAACCTTGCGGGTATTAAAATTCTTATGACCTCCAATTTCAATCTTGTCATTGCCAATTGGTTTGGTAAAACGAAGGGCACTATCCACATTTTTCACATCATCCCGATCCTCATTCTTTGGTTTGTTTGGTGCTGTAGGAACGATAAAAGAGTTAATAATGTTCCTTTTACGCCGAAAGTTGTGTGTAAGCGTATTTGGCGCTACATCTACAATCTCAAACTTCAGGTCAAAATTAAAAGGCATTTTTGGAAGGGAGCCGATAGAATTGTCGACTATGTGGGCATCAAACCGGTCCCGGGGCCAAGGTACAAAATCAAGGCTATTCGTTAGATTAAGCCGGACAAGGGATGGTGGAAACTCAATACGGACGGGGCAGCGAAGGGCAACCCGGGCGTTGCGGCCGCGGGGGCGATTGTTCGGGATCATCTCGGCAACCCGCTCTTCATGTTCTCCGAATTTCTTGGGGCCCAAACCAACAACTTTGCTGAAATATATGCCATTTGGAGGGGACTCGATATTTGCATCGATCACAATTTTACTAAAATTTGGGTGCAGATCGATTCGAAGGTTGCACTCCACTTGATTGAGCAGTCATCTTCGTGTCATTGGCAACTCCATAGTCTCATTATTAAAATTCGTGCCCTTGTGAAAAAATACGAAATTTATTTTTCACATATTTTTCGCAAGGGCAATGCCGTTGCCGACCTATTGGCTAACAAAGGTTGTGATCGTCAACATTTTCATTTCCACGATATCTCCAATATTTAAAGGAAAATCCAAGGCCTTATTAAACTCGATAAAATGTCCTACCCCTATATTAGGAGTAGGAAAGTCTACATGTAATCGTCTTTTTGTTTGGGAGTTACTTGGCAAACTCTAGCCATGCTTTGGGGTTGGCTACCCATAATCTTCATGTGTGTCTTATTTTAGGATGTGTTGAGGAACTCGTCCTCCCTCATTTTCTCGGGCCTGTAGAGGGACTCGTCCACCCTCAATTTTTCGCAATAATATAGGAGCTGCTTTTTTTTTTAAAAAAAATGTATTTTTAGTATGAGATAGGACCACTGTACAAGTATTCGAGTCCTAATCCTACGAAAACTCGGGTTTTTTGATTAGATTCGAGCCTTTTGTACTTATAATTGGCTATAATGGCTCCAATTAAGCCTTTACTTCTTGATTGGATCATGTTACATGCATTCGAGATGGAACTATACAAAAACTCGGGTTTATTGGTTAGATTCGAACCATTTGTACTGAGGATTGGTATAACAACTCCGATTGAGCTTTCACTTCTTAATTATGTTTTGTTGTAGCAAGGATTGGCTATATTAGCTCCGATTAAGCCTTTACTTCTTGATTAGATCATGTTACATGCATTCAAGACGGAACTCTAAGAAAAATCGGGTTTATTGGTTAGGTTCGGGCCTTTTGTAGTGAGTATTGGCATAACTACTCGGATTAAGCTTTTACTTCTTAATTAAGTTTTGTTGTAGCATGGATTGGCTATAATAGCTCCGATTAAGCATTTACTTCTTGATTAAGTCATATTAATAGGAGATTAGACCACGTTACATGTATTTGAGTCAGAAATCTATGAGAACTCGAGTTTGTAATTAGATTCGAGCATATTGTACTCAGAATTTGTTATAATTGCCCAGATTATGCCTTTACTTCTTGATTAATTCTGGTTAATAGGAGATAAGACCATGTTACATGTATTCAAGTCAGAACTCTATGAAAACTCGATTTTATTGATCAGATTCGATCATTTTTATTGAGAATTGGCTGTAATAGCTCTGATTAAGCCTTTACTTCTTGATATGTATTGTTAGTATGAGATTGGACCACAGTACAAGTATTCGAGTCCTAATCCTATGAAAACTCGAGTTTTTTTATTAGATTCGAGCCTTTTGTACTTAGAATTGGCTATAACTGCTCCAATTAAGCCTTTACTTCTTGATTAGATCATATTACATGCATTCGAGACGGAACTCTACAAAAACTCGGGTTTATTGGTTCGATTCCAACCTTTTGTACTGAGGATTGGTATAACAACTCCGATTGAGCTTTCACTTCTTAATTAAGTTTTGTTGTAGCAAGGATTGGCTATAATAGCTCCGATTAAGCCTTTACTTCTTGATTATGTCATGTTAATAGGAGATAAGACCACATTACATGCATTCGAGTCGGAACTTTATGAAAACTCGGTTTTATTGACTAGATTCGAGCATTTTTATTGAGAATTGGTATAACACCTCTGGTTAAGCTTTCACTTATTGATTAAGTTTTGTTGTAGCAAGGATTGGCTATAATAGTTCTGATTAGCCTCTGCTTCTTGCTTAAGTTATGTTAATAAGGATAAGACCACGTTACATGCATTCGAGTTGGAACTCTACGAAAACTCGGGTTTATTGATTAAATTCGAGTATATTGTATTGAGAATTGGCTATAATAGCACCCATTAAGCCTTTATTTCTTGATTAAGTCTTTTAATAGGAGATTAGATCACGTTACATGTATCTGAGTCAGAACTCTATGAGAACTCAGGTTTATTGATTAGATTCGAGCCTTTGTACTCATAATTGGCTATAATAGCTCTGATTAAGCTTTTACTTCTTGATTATGTCGAGTTAATAGGAGATAAGACCGTGATTAGATTAGAGACTTTTTTACTGAGAATTGACTGTAATAGCTCCGATTAAGCCTTTACTTCTTGATTAGATCATGTTACATGCATCCGAGACAACTCTACGAAAACTCTGGTTTATTGGTTAGATTCGAACCTTTTGTACTGAGGGTTTGTATAACAACTCACATTAAGCTTTTACTTCTTAATTAAGTTTTGTTGTAGCAAGGATTGGCTATAATGGCTTCGATTAAGTGTTTACTTCTTGATTAGGGTATGTTAATAGGTGATAAAACCACATTACATGCATTCAAGTTGGAACTTTATGAAAACTCATTTTTATTAATTAGATTCGAGTGTTTTTATTGAGAATTGGTATAACACCTCCGGTTAATCTTTTACTTCTTGATTAAGTTTTGTTGTAGCAAGGATTGGCTATAATAGCTCCGATGAAGCCATTACTTCTTGCTTAAGTCACGTTACAAAAACTCGGAACTATACAAAAACTCGGGTTTATTGATTATATTCAAGCATTTTGTATTGATAATTGGCTATAATAGCACCGATTAAGCCTTTACTTCTTGATTAAGTCATGTTAATATGAAATTAGACCACGTTACATGTATTCGAGTCAGAACTCTATGAGAACTCGGGTTTATTATTTAGATTCGAGCCTTTTGTACTCAAAATTTGCTATAATAGCTCTGCTTAAGCCTTTAGTTCTTGATTAAGTCTGGTTAATATGAGATAAGATCATGTTACATGTATTCGAGTCGGAACTCTAAGAAAACTCGGGTTTATTTGGTTAGATTCGAGCCTTTTGTACTGAGAATTGGCTATAACAACTACGATTAAGCCTTTACTTCATGACTAATTCTTGTTATAGCAAGGACTCGATATAATAGCTTCAATTAAGACTTTACTTCTTGCTTAACCAGGCTGGCTATGGTTTTAAGGGAGCGTAAATCAAACCATTGTGAGGGTAAAGCATGAATTTTAAACCACACCGGCACTAAGGCCGGTTCATGTTTGAAATCGAAAGATGTTGACCACTGGAACAATCTCATGGGAAACCTTGCAAAATTATATTCCCTTTTTCATCCAAAGTTTATCACACAGAGTTTTGCAAGTTAAATTGATAAGCACATGTTTACTATTCAAGAAATTTGGAAGAACACTTTACCAAAAAAAATTATCTCCAAGTGGAGGATGTTAAAACTGAATATGACATAGAATTTGAAAAAAATACCGAAATAGTGCCAACACTGTAAACATATTGGACATGACATAGTAGTGTTACATTAAAAACCTAGCATTAAAATCTGCTGTTTTCACTCATAAAAACCTGCGTAAAAATGTGAAGCCTACTACTGAAGTTATTACTAGCCAAAATCAGAAAAACGAGGGTTTTGTGACGGTTGTGAGGTCCAAAAAAAAGTCTGCCAATCTTAACAGTCACCACCCTGAATCGGCCAAATTTGACTCACAAAATAAATTTCAAACTCTTGCTATTTTACAAGAATCAGAGGACCACACCCAGGTTTCAGATTCATTCAAATCTGATGTATCTAACAAAAACCAGATGAAACCTAATCATGGGAGTACAGGAAATGAAAATCTGGCCCAAAAATCATATTCCCATAACCTAAAACCTACTGTCCTCCCACTGGAAAAAATGGATGAGGCCTCTAATCAAGGCAATTCATCTCCGAAAAAAATGGCTACTGCCGAGGCTTCTGGCATTTCAGCCGAGATTGATAATTTTGTTGGGGGCAACAGAAAAGATTTACTTGTATTTAAACCACCAGATTTTATTGTGCACGATATTGCTGACCATGAAACTCTTGTTGATGTCAGGGTCTCCAACATGGACTCCCCACACGAGAAATGTGAAGAGGGCAATGATTGTCACTAGTAGAAACAGCCCCTTCCTTGACCGTTTTTTTATGACCAACAGTCGAAGATGACTCGCAAATAGCTTAGTCACATAATCAGAGTCACAACGCGTAAAATGTCCATTAGCGATGACGCGAGTTTACATGTGTCAACAAGTGGCAGTCATAATCGTTTTCATTCCTCTCCTACTCCACTTATCGATTCATTCCTCCTATTCCCGTCAACACAAGAAACACACTCAAACACACACACTTAACCCAAATCTCACAAATCTCTCACAAACATCAGTCGATTCATCACTCAAATCACTCAAATCTCTCAAACACACACACTTAGTAAAGTTAGTAATTAATGGTAACAATTAACTGTGTCTGTTGTGTAGTGTCCACGTCAGCCCGGATTCACCGAATGTGGGTACTTCATGCTGAAGTTTATGAAGGAGGTTGTTAAGCATGGAGTTCGGGTTCTCGAAAATGACAATGTAAGTTTATTACTTAAAGTAGCTATAAAGTTTACTTTTTTATTAGTTTATTTGAAGTAGGTATGATTCTGAGTATGAATGAAGTAGGTTAAAGTAGCTGGAATGGTTTGTCTTAACTGTTTTATGGTGTTTAGAGTCTGGTTTGATTTTGTTGATTTGTGTTGTTTTATGGTGTTTAGAGTCTGGTTTGATTTTTTTGATTTGTGTTGTTTTATGGTGTTTAGAGTCTGGTTTGAATCTCAGTTTTGTGACTGTGAATTGGCAGCTGGTTTTAGAGTTTAGATGCCGTTTCTCGGTTGTCCTCAGTATTGGCTAGTTAACTTGTCTAATTATGCTTGTTTTACTGTTTCGTAACTTGTAAGTGAAGGTTGTTTTACTGCTTGGTAATTGAATCTCAGTTTGTGTAGGTTATTGCCTAGTTAATTGATCATCTTGTTTTACTTGTAAGTGTAGGTTATTTGTTTTGTTAATATGAATTGGCAGCTGGTTTTAGTTGTATGTGTAGGTTATTGCCGGCTCTCGGTTGTCCCTGTTATTGCCTAGTTTTGTGACTGTGAATTGAAGTTTTGTGACTGTGAATTGTGGCTGTTGGTGATAATGAGCAGTCTAGATTGTCTTGTAGTTGGTCTTGTGACTGAATTGTGGTTTTGTGACTTGTCGGGTGTAATCCAAAAAAGGATTCATAAGTGGTTGTAAATAGAGTTGAAGTTACTGGTATCAATTTATGCCGAATTGCTAGTATTATGGGTCAAATTCCTGTTAGTAATAGGTTTATTATTATGTCTCTTTTATTATGGAGCATCAGAGACATACTATGTATAGTTTTCGAGCTTAGGCTTGGGGCAAGACATTATCTTCTCGAATGAAATTATTCTTTTTCCTTTTTTCAAGTCCTGCCATAAAACCGACTCCGCTATTTGAATGCCCCAGTGGTCAGTGATATCATTGGTTGTTGTATCTTATTTTTATTATCTCTAATGAGTTTTACGAGCATTATCCATTTATTTTGTGCCTTATTCTATCAATTGAGCTTCTTAGTTTCACTGTGTAATATGCTTCTTGACGCTAGAATATGTTCAAATATTGTTTACATCTCTTCTTTTTGTCACATTTACAATTGCCAGTCAACCCATAAGCCTCTCGTACGCTTATTGTGAGCTCTTTTACCGTTGTCAAGTCGTTATCGTGTAGATTATGATCTCAGACAGCTATCTCGTTAAAGGACAATGTAGGTTATATACCGTAAAAGGTGTTTTCTCCGCAAAGTAATTTTTTCCATAGACAAGATTTCGATTTTCAAAGTTTATTTTGGACATTATTGCTCCTTGAAGATGTATTATCTATTTATTTAGTTCAGTTTAATGCATATCTCGACATTGATGGCCACATATATTTGGCTATTCCTTTTTTGAATATAAAGTCATGATGATCTATTAAATGGCATATAGGCTCGAACTTGGCAGTAATTGACTTCTGCATAGTGCATTATCCTATAGAACAATTCCTTAGGCAGCCTGACTCTTTATCTAAGTTTGTGATTTAATTCCAGGAGATTTGTTTATGCTTCTTATTCCCTTCTCCTTTTGTTGCTTTTTGTGGTAGGGATTTATAGAGGAGTTCTTTGGTTTTTGCCCAACTATTTCAGTGGATGCTAGTTTTGGGTTTTTGTCTAGCTTAGTTAGTCCGCGGATCCTATTTAAACTGTTTTAACATGTTGTTTTATTTGACTAGATTGGAGGTGAAAGCAACGACTACACTGATGCGGATTTCGACGACATTCGAGAAGAATGGTGTACTTATGTGTCGAATTATATTTTTAGGGAGTAAAACTGTTTGTAGGAATAGGTACAGTTGGTAGAAATGGGTACAATTGGTAGTAATCGTAAACTAGATAATATTGATCCGATTTTGACATGATCGAGTTTAGTCGAGTCATGTAATGAATTGGTAACGCATGGTTTTGCGATATATATGAAATGCGTTAATTTTGTACAATCGATCAGCAGGTTTTGTAATGAATTGGGTACAATATATAATTGCAGGTTTAGCAGGGGGGTCATAAAAGCCAGAAAAAAAAATAAAAAATTTTGAAGTTATGACACGCAAAAACTGAAATCAGAAAAAGGGGTCATAACTTTTATGACACGCATATATAGTTGTCAGAAAAGGGCGTCATAAAGTGGGTGTCATAAGTGCGTGTCATTGTACAATGACGAACAAATGCTAGTCATAATGAGTTATGACTGGTCCTTCTATGACCAGCATTTGCGCGTCATAAAGGCCCTTTATGACGCCAAATGCGCGTCAAGAAAGACTCTTTTTCTACTAGTGTTGTGTTTCTGAATCTAATGATGATTTTGAGGTCCACTAATTCCAAAAAATATGTTAAAGAGCTTTCCCTCTCGGATAACAATGACGCATGTTCTGATTTTGATGAGATTAAGTTTATCAAAGGGAATATTAAAAATAAAACCATCATCTCTGGTAAGCATGGGCTTACTAAAAATAAAAATCAAACTAATAATGTTTCAAAAAGGAGGACTAGGAGTAGTGCTATACCACTCAATGATTAGTACACTTTTTTAAAATAATAGAGGTATTGGGAACAAACCTGCCCAAAATAAAATCAGAATGTTAAAAAGAAAAC
Organism: Orobanche coerulescens; assembly: GCA_033398695.1. Taxonomy (NCBI): domain Eukaryota; kingdom Viridiplantae; phylum Streptophyta; class Magnoliopsida; order Lamiales; family Orobanchaceae; genus Orobanche; species Orobanche coerulescens. The sequence goes on along the minus strand of CM065818.1, from coordinate 76,339,372 downwards.
ACAAGTTTAACATTTTGGCTCTCATTAAACCAAAAGTAAATTTGGACTCTAATTTTTTTCTTAAACGGTTTGGGTTTTCTAATGTTTGCGCCAATGTTAGTAACCATATATGGTTTTTCTCTGAACTTGGTATTCAAATCAATATTTTACAAAATAAGGAGCAGTTGATTCATGTGGAAGTTGTATGTGCTTCCCTTCCCAACCCCTTTTTATTAACTGTGGTTTATGGTAGAAATACCAAACTCGAGAGAAGGGACCTTTGGGATGATCTTCTCTCCATAAGTCAAAGCAAGATTCCTTGGATGGTTGGGGGATATTTCAACATTATCCTCCAACCAGACGAGAAAAAAGGAGAGGTTGTCCCACTCCACTCAGATATGGAGGAGTTCAACGATGCTTTATTAAACTGCAACTTGACTGACGGTGGATATGTGGGAACCCCCTTCACCTGGTATAGAAATGGGGTATGGCAAAGATCGGATAGGATCCTTCTCTCCCCATAGTGGTATTCGGATTTTCCTTGCATGTCCATTATACATCTACCTAAATTCAAATCGGATCATAACTCCATGTTGTGTCAATTTAGTAATAATATCTCTAAACCCAAGCCGTCCTTCAGATTTCAGAATATGTGGATTAAACACCATCTTTTCTTATCTATTGTGAAAGAATCTTGGGAACTTTATACCAATTCTAGAGGGATGTTTAAACTTGTTGAAAAGCTGTCCATGTTAAAACACACCCTTAAGGAATGGAATAAGGTTGAATTTGAAAACATTTTTACTAAAATTGATCAGGCCCAATATGCGGTTGAAGTCGCCGAAAATGACTTTGATCGCGACCCATGCATCAATAATCTCATCCACCTTAAAAAAATGAACGCCAACCTTACACTTGTATTGTCCATGGAAGAGGATTTTTGGAAACAAAAGTCTAATGTGAAATAGATCACCGAAGGGGAAAGGAATAGCAAATTTTTTCACCCCGTTGTGAAAAAGAAAAGACACAATCACTTTATTCATTCGATTCGGGACAATGATTGTAGGATCATGAATCCCGAGGAGATAAGTGAGTCCGTAGTTTCGTATTTCTCCAATTGCTTTATGGAGCAATGTAACACCCCCAAGTTGTTCAGGGTATATTACAGCGCCGTGAGCCCCGCCGTGGGACACACAAGGCTAAACATACACGGAACTATAAAACTTGACCGAGAAGGTCTACATATAATGAGAATAAAGACGATACAAAGGTATTCAAAAACATAACCAATGTATTCACAGACATTACATCACAAGTCAAAACTTCGGCAAACACAGGCCGGAGCTTCAAGGAAAGAGGAAAAACAATACTCGAGTATTCAATAACCAATCCAGTACAACAACACTGAATGGAAGGCTCAAAACATAACTGGAAGATCAACACAGTATCACACTTGCCCACCATCTTCATGCCGACCCGATACCTGCCTGTCCGATCTTCTGGAACCTGAAATACATGAAACGTATTTCCCCCATAAAGGGGTTAGCCGTCGAATAGCTAGTGCAAGTATATCAAGTATGAAACACAATACTCCTCGACAATAAAGTAAATGTAATCCGTCAATTCATCAATTCAAGACTAGTTATTCCGGAATGACTAAAATCTTATGACGTATGTGAATGCCGTAGAAACGGTTCGTTCATATCATACGCCGTTACATGTAGGAATGCCGTCAAAACGGTTCGTTCGTTACATGCCAATAATACATATATGAATGCCGTAAAAACGGTTCGTTCATAATATGCCATCAATATATCTATGAATGCCGTAAAAACGGTTCGTTCATATCAGGCCATCAATTCCTCTCACTTTCAAAGTCGAGAACGCACAATCATAAATGTATACTTGCCTTTGAGACATCGAGAAATCGAACGGAGGAAGGGTATGAGTTCGGTAGGTCCAAGAACGCGCTTCCGGCACCTAAATGATTCGCAAGGAGTATGATAATCAATCATCCATATTCAAACTACACGAAGGAACTCCCCAAACCCGTCTACGATTCATAGAGATATACGGATAATCAACTAAAGGTTGGAAAATCGTCCTAAATCTCACAAGTCCGAAAACGGCACAATATGAACTATAAAATCGTAGGAAAAGTATACACACGGTATAGATACATCATAATCTCAAGGTTCTCAAACTTCAAAACGGGTAAATCGGACAAATCTACGAAAAACCCCAAAATTCCCAAAAGGTAGGGTTCTAAGGATTTTACCTTGATTCGGACGTTAGGAGGAATTAGATGTTGAGAAATCCTTGTTCTCCGACCAAATATATTGTTGTTAGAAGGAAGATCGCTTCCAATCGCCTACGATCGCCTCTCCCAAGTGGTTCCCGTCGAAAAGGAGTGAAGAAGGTGAGAAATGACGAAAATAAAGTCAACTGCCATATTTATAACTGTCCAGTCTAGCGCACGCTACGCCTCCTTCATTAGCGTGCGCTAGCGAAGTCACCGGATAGTCCAGTGGTTTCTGCCGGTTCCGTTAGCGTGCGCTAATCGTCTGACTCTAGCGTGCGCTAGTCCAAAATGTGGAACTTACTGTCTCTGCCCTGCTCAACACTTAGCGTGCGCTAGCGCTAAGACTTAGCGTGCGCTATTCCATAACTCTAGCGTGCGCTAGCCGAAGCCTAGCGACGCTACTCGATAGTCCGTAAAACTGCAACTTCACCGCTCACGACCAAATTCGCAGCGTGCGCTACGGGACGGGTGTTAGCGTGCGCTACTAACCACGAATAGCGCGCGCTAACAACCTCTAGCGTGCGTAAATCCGCCACCAGAGAGCGATTAGAAATGTTGGTTCTGACTGATCGATCTTCTTAGCGCGCTACGGCTCAGCTAGCGTGCGCTAATCAGCATTAGCGTGCGTTAGCCTAGGCCTAGCGTGCGTTATATCTCCGGTCCAGAACATTCCCGCAAGGTCCTAAACGACATGATCAACAACTAAACGAGATACGAAACTCAAAAACAATATCAACAACATCTCCAAGCATTTACAGAGTGTTAACACAAGAGAAACGGCAAGGTCAAATACAAAAAGTACGGATATTACATTCTCCCCTCTAAAAGAAGTTTCGTCCCGAAACTTAAGAAATAAACAGTTCGGGGTATTCCACCCGCATCTTCTCTTCCGTCTCCCAAGTTGCCTCCTCGACTCCATGTCTCGACCATTGCACTTTAACTAGTGGAATGGTCTTATGCCGAAGTTGTTTCTCGCGACGCTCAAGGATCTTTACGGGTCTCTCCGGAAAGGTAATATCCTCGCCACGCCAATCTCACCGTAGTCGAAGACGTGGCTCGGATCCGCACGTACTTTCTCAATTGAGACACATGAAAAACACTATGGACGTGACTCAAAGCCGGAGGTAACGCCAAGCGATAAGCTAAATCTCCAACTCGTCCAAAATCTCGAAAGGTCCGATATACCTCGGACTAAGTTTCCTTTTTCCCGAAGAAAACTCCACGGGTCGGCGACACCTTGAGCAAGACATGATCCCCACTTCGAACTCCAAGGGTCGATTTACGAGTATCAAGATAAGATTTCGACGACTGGGCACCCAATAATCGGTCCCGGATAATAGTAATCTTTTCCTTAGTCTCCATCAACATATCCGGCTCCGTCCCAACTAGCTCAGAAGCCTCGTCCCAACACAATGGCGACCTACATCGCCTACCATAAAGTGCCTTGAAGGGTGCCATTTGGATCGACGCATGCCAACTATTATTGTAAGCAAACTCGATCAACGGCAAGTGAAGCTCCCAATCATTACTCCACCTAAGGCACAAGCCCGCAACATATCTTCCAACGCTTGAATCGTCCTCTCTGTCGACCATCCGACCGAGGATGAAAAGAAGTGCTCAATCTCAACTCGCACTCCAAAGCCCGATGAACGGCCCGCCAAAAGTGCGACACGAAACGGCCATCTCGATCGAAACAATGGTTTTGGGGGCACCGTAACCTCACGATCTCAAAGAATAAAGGTTCGAGCGACCTATCCGCACCCAAGTATCCTTAATACCCAAAAAGTGTGCAGACTTGGTCAACCGGTCGACAATAACCCAAATCAAATTCATTCCGGCCCTATTTCTCAGCATGCCAGTGATCAAATACATAGAAATGTATTCCCACTACCACTCGGGAATGGGAAGCGGTTTCAACAACCTCTACGGTCGTTGATGTTCAATCTTGACTTGTTGGCACGTCAAGCACCGTAGTACAAACTCCGTAACATCCTTCTTCATGTTATTCCACCAAAAATTTCGCTTCAAATCTTTGTACATCTTACTCGTCCTGGGTGGATTGAGTAAGGCGTAGCATGCGCTTCTCGGAGAATTCTCTGTCTCAACTCCAAATCGTTCGAACACAAAGCCTCGCCTTGGAATCTCGTAATACTATCTTCGTGTACCATAAAGCCAGAGCTTTTCCTTTAATTACATCTTCCTTCGCTTGAGAAATCATCGGGTCACTCCACTTCCCTTTGATGTCATCAACTAAAGACGAAGTAATTTCGAGAGTACACACCGCCCCTGTACTCGTTGAAGCCAAACTTCTATCCCTTGCTCAATTAAGTCCTGACGGATTTTCGTCTGAGATGTAAGAACCTCGAGCATTTGAAGAGATGCCGATTTGCGGCTCAATGCATCCGCAACGACATTAGCTTTACCGGGGTGGTAAAGAATTTCCAAGTCATAATCCTTTATCAACTCTAACCAACGCCATTGCCTCATATTCAGCTCCTTCCGATCAAGATATACTTCAGACTCTTGTGATCGGTATAAATCCGGCACGGCAAACCATACAAATAATGTCGCCAAATCTTGAGTGCGAAGACAATTGCGGCTAATTCCAAATCGTGAGTAGGATAGTTCATTTCGTAAGGCTTTAATTGTCGTGACGCAAAAGCTATTGTCTTATCATGCTGCATAAGGACACAACCTGTGCCTTGACCAAGCGCCATCAGAATCGCAAAGCCTTCGCTACCATGTGGTAAAGTTAGAATCGGCGCTGAAGTCAATAGTCTCTTTAGTTCATCGAAGCTATGCTGTCTCTCATCCGTCCAAACAAACTTTTCGGTCTTCTGGAGTAATTTCGTAAGCGGTCGAGCGAGTTTCGAGAACCCCTCGACAAACCGACGGTAATACCCAGCAAGGCCCAAAAAGTTACGAACCTCCTTAACATTTTTAGGCGGTGCCCAGCCTAGCACTGCCTTGATTTTCTGCGGGTCTACACGAACCCCTTCGGCCGAAATCACATGGCCGAGAAACATGACTTCCTCCAACCAAAACTCACATTTCGAGAATTTTGCATAGAGATGCTCGGTTCTCAAAATGTCTAAAACCAAACGCAAGTGTCGGGCATGTTCCTCCTTATCTCGTGAATAAATTAAGATGTCGTCAATAAAGACGACTACGCACCTGTCAAGGTACTCGATGAATATCCTATTCATTAACTGCATGAATACTGCCGGCGCGTTGGTTAACCCAAAAGGCATAACTACAAATTCGTAATGCCCATATCTCGTCCGAAATGCCGTCTTCGGAACGTCGGACTCCTTCACCCTGAGTTGGTAATACCCGGATCTTAAATCAATTTTCGAGAAAACTGCAGCCCCTTGCAATTGATCAAATAAATCGTCTATACGTGGCAAAGGATACTTGTTCTTGATGGTTACTTTGTTCAGCTCACGGTAGTCAATGCACAAACGTAGTGAACCATCCTTCTTCCTCACAAAAGAACAGCGCGCCCCAAGGCGAAGCGCTGTCCGATGTACCCTTTTTCTAGAAGTTCTCCCAACCGATTCTTCAATTCTTGCATTTCGGAAGGTGCCATCCGGTAAGGTGCTTTAGAAATCGGAGCCGCATCTGGCTCTAAGTCCACGGTAAACTCTATTTCTCGATCGCGGTAATCCCGGAGGTCATCCTAAAACATCAGATACTCATTAACAACCGGAATCGAAGAGAGATCGACTTCGCTTCCTTCCATTTTCAAGGCATAACACCAATAGCCCGCACAACCTTTATTCAAAAGTTTTACGGCCTTCATGGCACCGATAAGTAACTTGGGTAGTTCCGACTTACGCCCCAAAAATGAGTACTCACCCGTCTTCATCATCATGGTGATAACCTTGGTACGGTAATTCATAATCGCTTGATGGCTATCAAGCGATCCTCACCGAGGATTACATCCTCGCCTTCCATATCAACTACAATCGTGTTCGATAACCATTCCATACCGGATATAATCACCGGAAAATCTCTAATCTCCCAGCCTCCCACAATTCTATCCCCGCTAGGCGCTTCACGATGAAGGGATCGCAAGCGATCAAACAAGTTATATTCAAACGGCGTACACACTCCAAGGAAATAAAAGAATGTGTAGCACCCGAATCAAAAAGTACACGGATGGATGAGATAGAATATGAATGGTACCTGAAGCCACCGTCGCGTCGGGTTCATCTGCTCGGCGCATCTCATAAACCCGTGGTTGTACCGAACCGACGCTAGAGTTCCCCCTCCGGCATTCTCGCCCCGTCCCGGCCCCTGCCGAAATTCTGCCGAGGTTGACCAAAAGATTTCCGCCGATTAATACCTTGATCAAGTGGCGTTGGGGCGAAGCCCGAGTGTCCAAAGTCTGGTTCGGCTCGGAGCAATAAACCGCTCTATGCCCCATCCGTCCACACGTGTGACACTTTAATGGTGGAAAGTAGCATTCCGAATTCAAGTGGCACAGGCGGCCACAATTATAGCAAGTCACCGTGCGATTTGAGGTACCTGGAGTGGAACGGTAACCCCTCTTCCCTTTATTAGAACGCGACGACTGTCCGGCGAAACGGTTAGTCGTCTGAGACTTCTGAAAGTTGCCACCTTTAGATCCAGAAAAATTTCCCGCGACTTTCTGCTTCTTAGGTTCTTCGACGGTATCGTTGTCGGGGCTCAACATATCATGGGCTAAAGCTCTGTCCTGATACTCTTTCAGCGTGGTACAAGCAAATCCGGCCATGTACCGTCGTAAGTCCAATTTCATCCGCATATCAAAATAACGGATCTTATCACGCTCGTTACGTACTTGATCCTTCACATGGATCAATTGTTGATTGTACTCCACGATCGCCTGCGAAACGGGAATATCCTGTGGTTTAGCCTCGAAGAAAGCTATTATTCGGCTCTCTCGTACCGGCCAAGGGCAAAACTCGGCCTCCAAGAGCTCCTTAAATTCACCCCACGAGGCAATACGATCCTGTGGCTTGATGACCTTCCACCAAGTAGCGGCCTCCTTAGTAAGGAAATACTGAGCAATTGGTACTTTCCTCACCTCGGGGCAATCAACCGCCTCGAAAATCTTCTCTAATTCCGCTAGCCAGTCTTCCCAGCCTAACGGGTCTGTGGCACCGCCAAACTGTGGAGGGTGCATACGGATTACGTTCTGAAGCAAGGCATCCGTGTTTGGGTTCGGGTTATTCAGCTGAACAGTTTGGGCCAAAATAGTCATCTGAGTAGCCAATTGTTGAAGTGCATTCGCCACTCCAACGTCCGCGTTGTTCCCCTGACCGTCTGATTGGTCGTGCTGACTCTCGGTGTCGGGATGCACCGAGTTCGACAAACTGGGGTTGGTCGATCCCGCAACTGAACTGATGGAAACGGCCGCGCCACGACCTCTTCCTCGTCCACGGCCACGACCACGGCCACGGCCCCTACCAGCTGACATACTGAAGAACACACAAGGTACGTAAGCACAATTCAAACACACGTCATTAAGGTGATCGATTCTCAAGAACATCCATAGATGAAGCATAATGAATAAGGAAACATCAGAAGAGTAAAAGGTCTTACAAGTACCGGTCGCACTGTGATGATGGCCGAGTAGTGATACTGTGGGAAGTTGACGACTCATTCGACCCAAAAGACCGACAGCCTAGGTATCCATAGACCTAAGCTCTGATACCATATTCTGTAACACCCCCAAGTTGTTCAGGGTATATTACAGCGCCGTGAGCCCCGCCGTGGGACACACAAGGCTAAACATACACGGAACTATAAAACTTGACCGAGAAGGTCTACATATAATGAGAAGAAAGACGATACAAAGGTATTCAAAAACATAACCAATGTATTCACAGACATTACATCACAAGTCAATACTTCGCAAACACAGCCGGAGCTTCAAGGAAAGAGGAAAAACAATACTCGAGTATTCAATAACCAATCCAAGACAACAACACCGAATGGAAGGCTCAAAACATAATGGAAGATCAACACGGTATCACACTTGCCCACCATCTTCATGCCGACCCGGTACACTGCTGTCCGATCTTCTGGAACCTGAAATACATGAAACGTATTTCCCCCATAAAGGGGTTAGCCGTCGAATAGCTAGTGCAAGTATATCAAGTATGAAACACAATACTCCTCGACAATAAAGTAAATGTAATCCGTCAATTCATCAATTCAAGACTAGTTATTCCGAATGACTAAAATCTTATGACGTATGTGAATGCCGTAGAAACGGTTCGCTCATATCATACGCCGTTACATGTAGGAATGCCAAAACGGTTCGTTCGTTACATGCCAATAATACATATATGAATGCCGTAAAAACGGTTCGTTCATAATATGCCATCAATATATCTATGAATGCCGTAAAAACGGTTCGTTCATATCAGGCCATCAATTCCTCTTACTTTCAAAGTCGAGAACGCACAATCATAAATGTATACTTGCCTTTGAGACATCGAGAAATCGAACGGAGGAAGGGTATGAGTTCGGTAGGTCCAAGAACGCGCTTCCGGCACCTAAATGATTCGCAAGGAGTATGATAATCAATCATCCATATTCAAACTACACGAAGGAACTCCCCAAACCCGTCTACGATTCATAGAGATATACGGATAATCAACTAAAGGTTGGAAAATCGTCCTAAATCTCACAAGTCCGAAAACGGCACAATATGAACCATAAAATCGTAGGAAAAGTATACACACGGTATAGATACATCATAATCTCAAGGTTCTCAAACTTCAAAACGGGTAAATCGGACAAATCTACGAAAAACCCCAAAATTCCCAAAAGGTAGGGTTCTAAGGATTTTACCTTGATTCGGACGTTAGGAGGAATTAGATGTTGAGAAATCCTTGTTCTCCGACCAAATATATTGTTGTTAGAAGGAAGATCGCTTCCAATCGCCTACGATCGCCTCTCCCGAGTGGTTCCCGTCGAAAAGGAGTGAAGAAGGTGAGAAATGACGAAAATAAAGTCAACTGCCATATTTATAATCGTCTGCCTAGCGCACGCTACGCCTCCTTCATTAGCGTGCGCTAGCGAAGTCACCGGATAGTCCAGTGGTTTCTGCCGGTTAGCGTGCGCTAATCGTCGACTCTAGCGTGCGCTAGTCCAAAATGTGGAACTTATCGTCTCGCCTGCTCAACACTTAGCGTGCGCTAGCGCTAAGACTTAGCGTGCGCTATTCCATAACTCTAGCGTGCGCGCGCTAGCCTAGCGTACGCTCGATAGTCCGTAAAATGCTGTAACTTCATCGCCTCTGGCCGGCCGAAGGCGTGCGCTACGGACGGGTGTTAGCGTGCGCTACTAACCACGAATAGCGCGCGCTAACAACCTCTAGCGTGCGTAAATCCGCCAGTCCAGAGAGCAGTTAGAAATGTTGGTTCTGACCTGACTGATCTTCTTAGCGCGCGCTACGGCTCAAAGCTAGCGTGCGCTAATCAGGCAGAATTAGCGTGCGTTAGCCTAGGCCTAGCGTGCGTTATATCTCCGGTCCAGAACATTCCCGCAAGGTCCTAAACGACATGATCAACAACTAAACGAGATACGAAACTCAAAAACAATATCAACAACATCTCCAAGCATTTACAGAGTGTTAACACAAGAGAAACGGCAAGGTCAAACAGTCAAAAAGTACGGATATTACAAGCAAAACTCATTATTAGACAACATCGACCCTCGGGTGATGCCTACTATAATTTCCAATGATCTTAATAATAGTCTTTGTAATAATCCTATAATTGATGCCGGGACGGACCGGTTTAATGCTAAATTTTCTCAAATATGTTGGGATATTGTTTGTTGGGATGTTTTGGATGCCGTTTTGGATTTTTTTGGTGGTTCCCCATTGCCTCGGGCCTTCACCTCCACCACCATTACACTCATCCCTAAAAATAATAATCCTCAATCATGGAAAGATTTTCGTCCGATAAGCTTATGTAACACTTCTTATAAAATCATCGCGAAAATACTTATTAAAAGACTTGGAAATATTCTCTCATCCGTTATCAATCCGGCTCAGTCGGGCTTCATCAAAGGTAGGAATATTACGGATAATATTTTGATGGTCACGAAGCTACCCATGATATAACTCAATCAGTTACTAATACCATTATTAAACTTGATTTGGAAAAAGCATCTGATAGGATCAATTGGAATTTTATTTTCCAAGTTATGACTAGCTTTGGTTTTTCTAATGTTTGGATTGATTTTATCAAATCATGTATTTCCAATTGCTGGTTTTCGGTCCTTGTGAATGGACAACCGAGTGGGTTTTTTAAAAGCGGGAGAGGTTTTCGGCAAGGGGACCCACTTTCCCCTCTCATTTTTGTGTGAGAGGGTGTCAGCGAGCTGGCTGCTTACTTGCGAGTAACTTCCAAGGGCCGAGTGCAGCAGCCGCCCTCTAAGGAAACACACAAGAAAGTTTTCCGGCAGTGTCGAGAACAAGATTCCGGCGACATGCTCTGGTGGGTAGTGTGGGCGAGCGGCATTCTCTAACGTGGGCGTTCGATAACCAACCTGGTAGTCGGGCGACCATGGTGCGGGTGTTGCTTGCTTGTGCAAACATCGCAGTAGAGAAGCTAGATTTTGTATTTGAGATGCTGTCCGTGAGTTGGTTGGTTCGGTCGAGCGGTAACCTCCGCCGCTCGTGGGCTTTTTCTGGCATTGTCTCGAACGGGAGTTTGGTAAGCTGCTTGGGTGGGCAGTCTCAGTGAGCGACGTACCGGTACGTGAGCGTTTGATAACCTATTGGGTCGCGGAATACTTCTCTCGCATTATTGATCAAATGCTTTCCAATAATCCCTCGATGTACAATAAGATTAAGAAAAAAGTGAAAATCACGCATCTTGCGTATGCTGATGATATTCTCATTTTTCTTAATGCTTCCAAAAAGAGTCTCCCCATTCTCATAATTGTATTACTCACTATGATAATGTCTCCGGGCAGAAGATCAATAATCACAAAAGTAATTTCATAATGAACAATCTGACTCATCTAGTTGCTAGTTGGGTGCAAAGAATTTCGGGGTTTAATAAATTTGATTTACCGATTACGTATCTTAGCGCCCCCCTCTGGAAACGGTTTAAATCCTTTGATATGTACGGACCCCTCCTCTCGAAAATTATAAATAAAATCACTACATGGAACCACCATTTGCTTTTAATGGGGGGCGCCTTGAATTAATTAATTCAGTTTTAAACTCCATTGTCTTTTATAACTTACAAGTGCTTAAACCTCCTGGGAATGTCATTCTTTACATAGAAAGATTATTCAACAAATTTCTTTGGGGAACTAATGACAACAAACGGAAGTTGCATTGGGTGGCCTGGAATTGACTTTGTTTCCCCAAGGATGAGGGAGGTCTCGGTTGTCGGGATCTTAATGACATTATCCGGGCTGCCCATGTTAAAATGTGGTGGAGATTGAGAACTTCTAATAACATTTGGTCCAATTTCTTACTTCAAAATTATTGTTCTCGGATCCACCCCATGATTATTAAATTTAACCCCAAAAGTTCTCGTACTTGGGAAAACCTTTGTGGTATTAGATCGATCGCGAATGATAAATTTTTTTTGGCATAGTGGTAATTGTGATGTGTCTTTTTGGCATGACAATTGGTGTGAATTCAGCCCTCTGACCAACTTTTACCATAATAAGTCCAAAGATAAAATTGGTTTTTATTGGAATAATGGGGAATGGGATAGGGATAAAATTAGTCGCAAACTGCCGATTGGCATTTGTGATCATATTTGCTCTCTACCTACTTTCCCTTCCGACAACAAGCCTTCATGGACTCTTTTCCCTAACGGGGATTTCTCTTTCAAAATCGCTTGAGAACTGGTTCGGAAATAAAACCTCCACATAATATTCTACGGTATTGTTGACATCCACTTATCACACCTACCATCTCTCTTTTTATGGTTACGGTCCTTAATAAATGGATCTCAACGCCAGATGGTCTTTTGAGTTTTGGAAGCATTAAGAAAAATGAGAATATCATCGGCATACGCAAGATGCGTGATTTTCACTTTTTTCTTAATCTTATAGTACATCGAAGGATTGTTGGAAAACATTCAATCAATACTCCTAGAGAAGTAATCCGCGGCAATCACAAAAATGAGAGAGGAAAGAGGGTCCCCTTGACGAATACCTCTCCCTCTTTTAAAAAAGCCACTCATCTTCCCATTCACAAGGACCGAGAACCAACAATTGGAAATGCACGATTTGATTAAATTAATCCAAACATTATAAAAAACAAAGCTAGACATCACTTGAAAAATAAAATTCCAATTGATCCTATCATAGGCTTTTTCCATGTCTAGTTTAATAATGGTATTAGTAACCGATTGAGAGATATCATGGGTAGTTTCGTGAGCCGTTAAAATATTATCCATAATATTCCTACCTTTGATGAGGCCCGACTGGGCCGGATTGATAATGGATGGGAGAAGTTGGCCCAGTCTCTTACTAAGAATTTTCGAGATGATTTTATAAGAAGTGTTGCATAAGCATATCGGGCGGAAATCTTTCCATGATTGAGGGTTATTATTTTTTGGGATGAGTGTAATGGTGGTCGAAGTGAAGGCCCTAGGAAACGGGGAACCTCCAAAAAAATCTAGACCAGCATCCAAAACATTCCAACAAATAATGTCGCAACATATTTGGAAAAAGTTAGCATTAAACCCGTCCGGCCCGACAACACTATCCACATCCATGTCAAAAGCACAACTTCTAACTTCATAAATTGTAGGATTACTACAAAGACTATTATTAAGATCATTGGAAATGATATTAGGCACCACCCGGGGGTCGATGCTGTCTAATACCGAGTTTTGCTCCATAAAACACGTGGAGAAATATGAAACCGCGGTCTCACTTATCTCCTCGGGATTCGTGATCCTGCGACCATTGTCCCGAATCGAAAGAATAAAGTTATTGTGTCTTTTCTTTTTCACAACTGAGTAAAAAAATTTGCTGTTCCTTTCACCTTCGATCATCCATTTCACATTAGACTTTTGTTTTCAAAAATCCTCTTCTATGGACAATACAAGGGTAAGGTTGGTGTTCATTTTTTTAAGGTGGATGAGGTTATTGATGGATGGGTCGCGATCAAAGTCATCTTCGGCAACTTCGACTGCATATTGAGCTTGATCAGTTTTAGTAAAAATGTTCCCAAGAACAACCTTATTCCTTTCCTTAAGGGTGTATTTTAACCTGGAGAGTTTTTCCACAAGTTTAAACAACCCTCTAGAATGGGTATAAAGTTCCCAAGATTCCTTCACAGTAGATAAGAAAAGATGGTGTTTAATCCACATATTCTGAAATCTGAAGGACGACTTCGGTTTAGAGATATTACTACTAAATTGACACAATATGGAGTTATTATCCGATTTAAATTAAAGTAGATGTCTAATGGACATGCAAGGAAAAGCCGAATACCACTCCGGGAAGAGAATGATCCTATCTAATCTTTGCCAAACACCATTACTATACCAGGAGAAAGGGGTGCCCACAAATCCACCGCCAGTCAAGTTGTAAAAATACATAATCAAGAAGTAAAGGCTTAATCGGAACTATTATAGCTAATTTTCAATAAAAATGCTCGAATCTAATCAATAAATTCGAGTTTTGATAGAGTTCCGACTTGAATACATGTAACATGGTCTTATCTCATATTAACCAGACTTAATCAAGAAGTAAAGGCAGAATCAGAGCTATTATAGCCAATTCTAAGTACAAAAGACTCGAATCTAATTAATAAACTCGAGTTCTCATAGAGTTATGACTCAAATACATGTAACGTGGTCTAATCTCCTATTAACATGACTTAATCAAGAAGTAAATGCTTAATCAGAGCTATTATAGCCAATCCGTGCTACAACAAAACTTAATTAAGAAGTAAAAGCTTAATCGGAGTTGTTATACCAATACTCAGTACAAAGGTCCGAACCTAACCAATAAACCCAATTTTTCTTAGAGTCATCTCGAATGCATGTAACATGATCTAATCAAGAAGTAAAGGCTTAATCAGAGATATTATAGCCAATTCTAAGTACAAAAGGCTCGAATCTAATAAAAAACCCCGAGTTTTCATAAGATTAGGACTCGAATACTTGTACAGTGGTCCAATCTCATACTAAAAATACATAATCAAGAAGTAAAGGCTTAATCAGAGCTATTATAGCCAATTCTCAATAAAAATGTTCGAATCTAATCAATAAAATTGAGTGTTCATATAGTTCCGACTTGAATACATGCAACATGGTCTCATCTCATATTAACCAGACATAACCAAGAAGTACAGGCATAATCAGAGCTGTTATAGCCCATTATGAGTACAAAAGGCTCAAATCTAATTAATAAACCTGAGTTCTCATGGAGTACTGACTCAAATACATGTATCATGGTCTAATCTCCTATTAACATGACTTAATCAAGAAATAAAGGCTTAATCAGTACTATTATATACAATTCTCAATAAAAAATACTCGAATCTAATCATAATCCCGAGTTTTCGTAGAGTTCCGACTCGAATGCATGTAACGTGGTCTTATCTCTTATCAACATGACTTAAGCAAGAAAAAATGCTTAATCGGAGCTATTATAGCCAATCCTTGTTACTGCAAAACTTAATCAAGAAGTAAAAGCTTAATCGGAGGTGTTATAACAATTCTCAATAAAAATGCTCGAATGTAATCAATAAAATCGAGTTTTCATAGAGTTTCGACTCGAATACATGTAGTGTGGTCTTATCTCATATTAACAGGACTTAATCAAGAAATAAAAGCTTAATCGGAGTTGTTATAGCCATCCACTATAAAAAAAACAGTTTTTACCAATGCCAAACGCCGTTGGTAAAACAAAAAATGGCGTTGGTAAAAAAATTACCGACGCCATTACCGACGGCAACCCGCCGTTGGAAAAACGCTCGACGGTAATTTTTTACCGACGCCGCCATTTACTAACGCCATTTTTGGCGTCATTAAATTAAAAAAATCTAACAAAGTCAGGTCAGGACTCACGCGGGTCACGTCCGGGCTCAGGCGGGTTAGGTCCGGGCTCAGGCGGGTCAGGTTCGGTCAGGTCCAAGTCCGGGCGGGTCGGGTCCGGGTCCAGGCGGGTCAAGTTCGGGCTCCGTTCAATTTCAAATGGTTGAGAAGGATTTTGGTTTATAAACCACCTAAAACACTACTGTTTTTTCGATGTGGGATAGTGTAAAGAATTTACCGACGCCGAAATGGCGTCGGTAAACGGCGTCGTTAATTGTGAAAAAAGAAAAAAAGATATTAATAAAAATTTACCAACACCAAAGTGGCGTCGATAAGGGCGTCAGTAAATGGCGTCGGTAAATGTGAAAAAAAAAAGAAAAAAAATAAGTCTGCGAACCGGTCGTCAGCAATGGCGTCGGTAAATCAATTAAATAACGGGCGTCCGTAATGGCATCGGTAAATTATAAGTTTAACAACGGCGGTACGGGCGTCGGTAAATGGCGTTGGTAAAAACTGTTTTTTTTGTAGTGATCCTTACTACAACAAGACATAATCAATAAGTAATAGCTTAAATGGAGCTGTTATACCAATTTTCAATACAAAAGACTCGAACCTAACCAATGAGCCCGAGTTGTCGTAAAGTTCTGACTCGAGTACATGCAACGTGTGCAACACCCCAACTAGGCGGATATTACAGTGCCGTGGACCCCCGACAGGGACCCACCAGATGAATGAAAATTTATGAATTACACAATACAAATGTACTACTGAACCACATTACATCATCAATTACTCTGCTGAGGAGTTTCAATTACAACACACCCAGGGAATACTGAATACATGTATATTTTATATGAAAATAAAATATACAACACTAAACAAATGATAATCCAAAAGGAAGTGCAGCGAAAAAAATACATAACAAGGAAACATGAACAAAATGAAGAGATTAGGGCCCCCTACTAGTATCACTGGGACTCCTCGCCGTCAACGTACTCTTACCGTGCTTTTGCCCTACCTTGACCTAAAAACAATATCCCCAATGGGGTCAGTTGCACAGAACAACAATCCACAAGAGTTGAACAATATACAACAATCACATGAATGAATTAAGAAATAGAGTTGAATGATGGGCATCATAGTACGCCCGAATGGAATGTGTAAGTGCACAAGTAGCTGAGTGTCTGGAGTCCCGCATATACACCCGCAACTTGGCCTAATTAGTCTCACGGGGGTACTTTACTATGTGCATAGTCCAATGTTTCCGGAGTCCCGCATATATATATGACCATAGTGTGCCCGACTAAAAATTCCACACATACGCCACCCGGCCACGCAATACAATCCCGTAAGGTCACAAAAACAAAAGCGATCAAGATGAGAGATAATGAATAAAGTCCGACAAGGATAAAGAATAACTCACCGAGATGAAATAATGATACAACGAGTGATAGCTTCAATGAAATGATTTGGAACAGTCGTTCCTCGTGAGTTACATGATTAGTTGATAATTACAAGTCTCGACATGAATGATATATTATGAGTGAATTACATGTATGAATGAACAAAAACGTAAGGAATGAATATCCCTTTAACCGAGTAAGAATTAACTTACACAAATACCGGTGAAGAAAGTCCTTCCTAGAAAAAACGTCCTAAGTGGAAAATACCGATCGCTCAAACAACCTTGAATAACATAATTACCCACAAACGCTCAATATATGTATTAATCATGATTATCAGCAACTTAAAAGTCGTTACAACAATAACCAAAACTCATTGGGGTATTCTAACAGATATGTTGCAAACATTCTCCCGTTGATTACAACTATCCCCCAAGGGTGTATCGAAAACCAACCTCCAAAAGTAAATCAATCCAACAAATATTCATTAATGACATCAATGATCCAATAGGAAACCACAACTCAAGGTTACGACAACATTAATCAGAAACCCCCAAAATATCCAAAGTCAAACCCCAAGGGTTCTTGAATAATTCCCCAAATATTCATCAAATCTGCAATATACACCAATAAATCCATAGGAATACATGTATTCAAGGTAGATAATCTATATCTAACATATTAAAACAACATAGCAAGCTCACATGAAAAGATCTGAAAGAAAACACTTGAACTCCGAAATTTTAGATTCAATAAATGATTACCATGATTTGATGTGTTGGAGAGGATTAGGTGATGATTAATCCGACTTAGAAGCTTGAAGATGATGATAGGTGAGTGCAACTCGAAAAGATCTCTCCAAATCGCCCAAAATAGCCTGAAAATGCCGAAGGGAGGAAGTGAGATGAAAAATGACGAAACTGGACTGAACTGTCCAATATATACCTGAGCCGGTTGAGCGCACACTAACCCCTGATGCTTAGCCTGCGCTAGCGGGTATACTGGTTAGTCCAGTACCCACTATCTGCTTTGTTAACATGTGCTACGTACTTGGTAGCGTGCGCTACCGACTCCTCCTTAGCGTACGTTAACCTTGTGTTAGCGTGCGCTACCTGAAAGTTGATGCCGAGAAACTGGAGTCCAGAACCTACTGTCCCCAGGCCTGATTGAGCATCAGCGTGCGCTATACTGGTGACCTTAGCATGCGTTAATTATCTCCCATCTCAGTCCAGTACCCACTGGACTGTCTGTTCCACTACGGTAGCGCGCGCTGATGAATTCCGATAGCGTGTGCTACAATCACCATTACGCACGTTATACTCCAATCGTTGCGTGCGGTATAAATTTCCAATTAGTCCAGTACCTACTGGACTACCTGACATAATTACACAAGTAGCGCGCGCTAGTCAAAATCCAGTAGCGTGCGCTACTGAAACCCCAAATTCAGTCCAGTGCCTTCTGGACTGTCTGCCCAAATGCATTAGCGTGCACTAATACTAAGAGGATAGCGTGCGCTACCTGTACTCATAGAATGCGCTAAAAAGAGTATGTAGCGTCTGCTACTACCTACGCACAGTCCACCACAAATATGACGAGCTACTACCTACGCACAGTCCACCACAAAGATGACGATGAAGATAAACTCGGCTCAAATCTCAAACAAGGTAGAAAGACAAATGATAACTGATCTAGGATTCCAAGTACGTCAAACAGTGACAACGATGAACGATCATGAATGATGAATGATTATTACTGAGTGAAATATTACTAAATGAAAATTAACTGAATGATAAAGAATGAATTTACAATCGGGTATTACATACTCCCCCCTCTTAAAGATAGTTTCGTCCTCGAAACTAAGGGTCAAACAATTCGGGATAACTCTCCCGCATACTATCTTCGGTTTCCCAAGTAGCCTATTTGACTCCGTGTCTGGACCACTGAATCTTAACCAAAGGAATCGCCTTGTTCCTCAACTATTTAATTCGCCACTCTAAGATTCGTACAGGACGCTCCTCGTACGTATGATCATCCGCGATCTCAATTTCATCGAACTGAAGTATGTTACTAGGGTCGGAAACATACTTCCGCAATTGAGAGACATGAAATACATTATGAATTCGGCTAAAGGCTAGAGGTAAAGCCAATCGATAAGCCAGATCGCCCACTCGATCCAAAATCTCAAACGGTCCAATGAATCTCGGACTCAACTTCCCATGCTTCCCGAAATGGAAAATACCTTGATTCGGGGATACCTTGACCCAAACGTGATCACCTAACTCGAACTCTAAGGGTTAACGACGGTTATGGGCATATGATTTTTGTCGACTCTGATCGGTTAACAAACGACTCCTAATCAAAGCTACCTTCTCGCGGGCGGCTATAAGCATATCGGGCTCAATGTCGATTGATTCTGATAAGTCATCCCAGCATAAGGAAGATCAACAACGACGACTGTATAAGGCCTCGTAAGGTGCCATCTGAATCGAAGCATGCCAACTGTTATTATACGTGAACTCGATCAATGGTAGTTGGGCTTCCCAATCATCTTTCCAATCGAGGATGCATGACCTCAACATGTACTCCAACGTCTAAATAGTTCTCTCTGATTGTCCGTCGGACTGAGGGTGAAAAGACGTGCTGAAGTTTAGCTGAGTTCCCATGGATTGATGAAATGATTTACAAAAATGTGACACGAATTGCCCGTCACGATGAGAAACGATACTCATAGGAGTACTGTGCAATCTAACTATCTCTTTGATGAACAACTGGGCAAGCCTCTCAGGACCCCATGTATCCTTAATCTCAAGGAAATGAGCTGACTTAGTTAAACGGTCCACAATCACCCAAATTATATTCATGCCCCGCCAACTCGTCGGCAAACTCGTGATGAAATCCATTGAAATATATTCCCTCTTCCATTCTGGGATAGGAAGTGGTTTCAGAATGCCCGCCGGTCGCTGTTGTTCTATCTTGACTTGTTGGTAGGTGAGACATCTCGAAACAAACTCTACGACTTCTCGCTTCATATTACTTCACCAGTAATTTTGTTTCAAGTCTTTGCACATCTTGCTAGACCCCGATGAATAGAATAAGGGGTAGCATGGGCCTCTCTCAAAATCGAGTTTTTCAACTCGTCATCCACTGGAACACATAACCGGTTCTTAAATCTCAAAAGTCCATCCTCGTGGACCACAAATCCAGGGGCTTTCCCCTGAGTCACATCATCTCGAATGCATAACAAAAATGAGTCTGAACCCTGTTTCAGTCTGATCGTCTCCTCAAGTGGTGATGAAATCTCCAGCATACAAACCTGCCCTTGTATATGCTATAATCAATCCTCGACCTCATGCATAAGGAATTCCCGTTTAAGTTCCTTCTGAACAGTTAAACGAGCAAGCATCTGCTCCTGAACGGACTTACGGCTCAAGGCATCGGCGACAACATTTGCCTTACCCGGATGATATTGTATCTCGATATCATAGTCTTAATCTGTTCTAACCACCGTCTCTAATGCATATTTAACTCCTTCTGAGTAAATATATACTTCAAGCTCTTATGATCGGTGAAAATCTGACAGGTGACGCCATAAAGATAATGACACCAAATCTTCAATGTGAAAACCACGGCTGCTAGCTCCAGGTCATGGGTCGGATAGTTGACCTCATAAGGCCTCAGTTGCCGCGAAGCATAGGCAATCACTTTCCCGTTCTGCATTAGTACACATCCGAGGCCCTGCCTGGATGTATCACTATAAACTACGAATCCCTCCGTCCCTTGTGGTAAGGAAAGGATAGGCGTGAAATTAAACGGCTCTTGAGTTCCTCAAAACTCCGCTGACACGCGTCAGTCCACATGTATTGTTTATCCTTCCGCGAAAGGTTCGTCATGGGTTGAGCGATTTTAGAAAATCCCTCCACAAATCTCCGGTAGTATCCAGCTAATCCGAGAAAGGTTCGGATTTCCTTAACATTCTTCGGAGGTTGCCGATCTCGGATAGCCTCCGTCTTCTGAGGGTCGACACATACTCCGTCTGCTGAAATTACATGTCCGAGAAAACGTCACCTTGGACATCCAGAATTCACACTTGGAAAACTTCCCATAGAGCTGCTCTCGTCTCAACACATCGAGAACCTAATGAAGGTGAAATTCGTGCTCCTCTCGGTCACGAGAATAAATCAAAATGTCATCTATGAATACAACCACGAACTGATCCAAATAGTTGATGAAAACTCGATTCATTAATTCCATGAACACTGCATGTGCATTAGTTAACCCAAACGGCATTACCACAAACTCGTAATGACCATAGCGTGTTCGAAACGCCATCCTTGCGTTATCCGACTCTCGAATTCGCAACTGATTATACCGAGATCTTAAATTGGTCTTGGAAAATACTGAAGCTCCCTAAAATTGATCCAAAAGATCATCGATGCGGGGTAGGGGATATTTATTCTTGATCGTCACCATGTTCAGCTCTCGGTAGTCAATACACAAGCAAAATGAACCATCCTTCTTCTTGATAAATAACACTGGTGCTCCCCACGGGGACGCCCTCGGCCGGATATAACCCTTCTCGGTCAGCTCCTCCAGTTGATTCTTTAGTTCTTGCATTTCAGTCGGGGTCGTACGATATGGTGCCTTCGATATTGAAGATGTACTAGGCTCCAACTCAATCGTGAATTCCACATCTCTCTGCAGAGGCAAACCAGGTAACTCGTCCGGAAATACATCGGTGTATTCCCTCACTACCGGAATGTCCACCAATGACACCGATGATTTATCGGTTTTGGTCATATAGCACCAATAACCAACACACCATTGATTGAGTAATTTCGCCATTTTCATTATAATGATAACATTTCCGGAACAGCTAGGGTTACCCCCTGAAATACATATTCGACTCCATCGTCTGAAACAATAGTGACCATACGCTTACGGACACTAAGGATGGCATCATGACGATCCATCCAATCAATACCTAAAATGATGTCGTCTCTAGGTAAATCCACCACTATCAGGTGTGCCAACCAATCACGGTCATGAAGCTGAATCGGACAATTCTTAATCTCGCGATTCCCGATAATTCTCCTACCATCAGGTAGTCCAATGATACAAGACTCACAATTAGTAGCACTATCCAGATGAAGTCTACTCAAGCATGACTTGGAAATGAATGAATGCGATGCACCAGTATCAAAAAGGGTACAGACAGGATGAGATAGAATTTCGAGTGTACCTGAGATCATTCAGGCCTCTAGATCGTCAGCTCTCTTCATCTCATAAATTTGGGGCTTGCCAGACCCGGACCCAGATGCTCTTGTTTGATAGTTGTGGGCTCGGCCTTTGTTAGCTCCCATCGACTTAAACGATGCTGACTAAGTAGCCTGATTTTGAATAGCTGACTGCTTCGAGGCCTGAGATGTCGTCGGAGTAGGCCTGGAGTCTCTTTGGCAGAAATGGGCCTTATGCCCAGCAATCCCACAGTTGTTACACGTGATGGTCTGCTTCAGACACTTCGTGTTGAAATGGCACTATTCACCACAGTTGTAACAGGTGATGGCCGAGCTGGCTGATCGGGACTGAGATTACACAGGTTTAGGCGCCGTAGGAGGTTGCTTAGAAAAAGTAGATCCCATACTAGGCTTCTTGAAATTGGCCTGACTACCTTCGAACGGATAACGCTTCTTCGATTTCTTGCCAGAAGATGAAGTTTCATTCTTAGAAATCTCCTTAGCACTAAGCTCATAAGCAAGAGCTTTCTCAATGAATTCGGCCAAAGTGGTGTAATGATGATTAAGCAATTGAAGCCTCATATGAGGTTTCATCCTCTTACTGAAATACTTGAATTTATCCGCCTTCGAGTGGATAATGGATGAGGCGAAAGGCAGCAGCTCCTGAAATTTCTCGGAAATGGTGAGAACATCTTCTTCTGTTGAGGGGTCGGGACTGATTAACTCCGACAGCTTGGTCTCCCTGAGTGGGGCCGGATAATATCTTTCCATCATGAAAGTTTTGAACTGGTCCCACATGGAAGCTCCGTCGGTAGGCTTCATAGATAGCCACCATAAGTGAGTGCTCATACCCAGATAGTAATCCACGACTGGAAGTTTGTGCCTATCGAGACACTCCACCATAGAAAATAACTTCTCGAAATGCTCCATCCAGTAAATAATGTCCGCCGGCTCAGATGAGCCCTCGAAGGTAGGCGGCCTCTTGCGAGAAATGTCGTTGATGATGCTGCTCACACTCCTTTCTTGCCTCTGAGGTGACGGCGGGGGAGCCTACTGATTCTGAGCCGTTGAGTTCTGCATCGTGTCCATCGGACGTGCCATATGAGTCATTTGGGCCATCATGTCCTGCATAAAAGTGAGAGGGTCAACTCGAACACCTTCTGATTGAGCCGTGTCCTGGGTACGACTCTCTGATAGTGAAGGATTATTTCCAGGTGAATGTGTGGCAGCGTCGCTGCTCGATGAGTTAACATTATTCCACGCGTTCGCACGAGTATTAATTCGAGCTCCCGGGTTTCGACCCGCACCACGACTTCTTCCCCTGCGTCCTTTGCCATCTCGATCCATACTGAAGGTAGGGAACACATGATAATTATAGATCCCGCATGAATATCATATTATGATTGAGTTATGCGATGATAATAATGAGCATATGCGCTCTAACAGCATGATTGCATGAAGGATCAACTGAGATGACATGATTATCTGATGAAATTTTTTAAATGATTATCTTGAACAAGCTGACAAGATTAATGAAACGATCTACAAGATCAACAACTGAGTGATGAAATGAACCGAGTGATTAATGAATTAACATGATCGACATGATCAAAATGAAAATGATGATTGAGGATTGTTGACTGATGTATGATGAATGAGTGATTCTTATTGCCAGAAATTATACCATGGCATCAGAAATCTTACTGTCCTTTGGTCTGAGGGGCTTGGCTCTTACACAGGTCACACGGGACGCGAAAGTCCAATGATACTAGACTGATGAACGATGATTTCAATGAGACATGACTTGGAAGCTAGTATTCAAAACCACGCTCCGATGCCAACTGTGTAACACCCCAACTAGGCGGATATTACAGTGCCGTGGACCACCGACTGGGACCCACCAGGCGAATGAAAATTTATGAATTACAAAATACAAATGTAGTACCGAACCACATTACATCATTAATTACTCCGATAAGGAGTTTCAATTAGAACACACCCAGGGAACACTGAATACATGTATAATTTATATGAAGATAAAATATACAACACTGAACAAATGACAAACCAAAAGGAAGTGCAGCGAAAAAAAATACATAACAAGGAAACATGAACGAATTGGGACTCCTACTAATATCACTGGGACTCCTCGCCGTCAACGTTCTCTTACCGTGCTTTTGCCCTACCCTGACCTAAAAACAATATCCCCAATGGGGTCAGTTGCACAGAACAACAATCCACAAGAGTTGAACAATATACAACAATCACATGAATGAATTAAGAAATAGAGTTGAATGATGGGCATCATAGTACGCCCGAATGGAATGTGTAAGTGCACAAGTAGCTGAGTGTCTGGAGTCCCGCATATACACCCGCAACTTGGCCTAATTAGTCTCACGGGGGTACTTTACTATGTGCATAGTCCAATGTTTCCGGAGTCCCGCATATATATATGACCATAGTGTGCCCGACTAAAAATTCCACACATACGCCACCCGGCCACGCAATACAATCCCGTAAGGTCACAAAAACAAAAGCGATCAAGATGAGAGATAATGAATAAAGTCCGACAAGGATAAAGAATAACTCACCGAGATGAAATAATGATACAACGAGTGATAGCTTCAATGAAATGATTTGGAACAGTCGTTCCTCGTGAGTTACATGATTAGTTGATAATTACAAGTCTCGACATGAATGATATATTATGAGTGAATTACATGTATGAATGAACAAAAACGTAAGGAATGAATATCCCTTTAACCGAGTAAGAATTAACTTACACAAATACCGGTGAAGAAAGTCCTTCCTCGAAAAACGTCCTAAGTGGAAAATACCGATCGCTCAAACAACGTTGAATAACATAATTACCAACAAACGCTCAATATATGTATTAATCATGATTATTAGCAACTTAAAAGTCGTTACAACAATAACCAAAACTCATTGGGGTATTCTAACAGATATGTTGCAAACATTCTCCCGTTGATTACAACTATCCCCCAAGGGTGTATCGAAAACCAACCTCCAAAAGTAAATCAATCCAACAAATATTCATTAATGACATCAATGATCCAATAGGAAACCACAACTCAAGGTTACGACAACATTAATCAGAAACCCCCAAAATATCCAAAGTCAAACCCCAAGGGTTCTTGAATAATTCCCCAAATATTCATCAAATCTGCAATATACACCAATAAATCCATAAGAATACATGTATTCAAGGTAGATAATCTATATCTAACATATTAAAACAACATAGCAAGCTCACATGAAAAGATCTGAAAGAAAACACTTGAACTCCGAAATTTTAGATTCAATAAATGATTACCATGATTTGATGTGTTGGAGAGGATTAGGTGATGATTAATCCGACTTAGAAGCTTGAAGATGATGATAGGTGAGTGCAACTCGAAAAGATCTCTCCAAATCGCCCGAAATAGCCTGAAAATGCCGAAGAGAGGAAGTGAGATGAAAAATGACGAAACTGGACTGAACTGTCCAATATATACCAGAGCCGGTTGAGCGCACACTAACCCCTGATGCTTAGCCTGCGCTAGTGTATACTGGTTAGTCCAGTACCCACTATCTGCTTTGTTAACATGTGCTACGTACTTGGTAGCATGCGCTACCGACTCCTCCTTAGCGTACGTTAACCTTGTGTTAGCGTGCGCTACCTGAAAGTTGATGCCGAGAAACTGGAGTCCAGAACCTACTGTCCCCAGGCCTGATTGAGCATCAGCGTGCGCTATACTGGTGACCTTAGCATGCGTTAATTATCTCCCATCTCAGTCCAGTACCCACTGGACTGTCTGTTCCAGTACGGTAGCGCGCGCTGATGAATTCCGATAGCGTGTGCTACAATCACCATTACGCACGTTATACTCCAATCGTTGCGTGCGGTATAAATTTCCAATTAGTCCAGTACCTACTGGACTACCTGACATAATTACACAAGTAGCGCGCGCTAGTCAAAATCCAGTAGCGTGCGCTACTGAAACCCCAAATTCAGTCCAGTGCCTTCTGGACTGTCTGCCCAAATGCATTAGCGTGCGCTAATACTAAGAGGATAGCATGCGCTATCTGTACTCATAGAATGTGCTAAAAAGAGTATGTAGCGTGTGCGACTACCTACGCACAGTCCACCACAAAGATGACGATGAAGATAAACTCGGCTCAAATCTCAAACAAGGTAGAAAGACAAATGATAACTGATCCAGGATTCCAAGTACGTCAAACAGTGACAACGATGAACGATCATGAATGATCAATGATTATTACTGAGTGAAATATTACTAAATGAAAATTAACTGAATGATAAAGAATGAATTTACAATCGGGTATTACATACTCCCCCCTCTTAAAGATAGTTTCGTCCTCGAAACTAAGGGTCAAACAATTCGGGATAACTCTCCCGCATACTATCTTCGGTTTCCCAAGTAGCCTATTTGACTCCGTGTCTGGACCACTGAATCTTAACCAAAGGAATCGCCTTGTTCCTCAACTGTTTAATTCGCCACTCTAAGATTCGTACAGGACGCTCCTCGTACGTATGATCATCCGCGATTTCAATTTCATTGAACTGAAGTATGTTACTAGGGTCGGAAACATACTTCCGCAATTGAGAGACATGAAATACATTATGAATTCGGCTAAAGGCTAGAGGTAAAGCCAATCGATAATCCAGATCGCCCACTCGATCCAAAATCTCAAACGGTCCAATGAATCTCGGACTCAACTTCCCATGCTTCCCGAAATGGAAAATACCTTGATTCGGGGATACCTTGACCCAAACGTGATCACCTATCTCGATCTCTAAAGGTTAACGACGGTTAAGGGCATATGATTTTTGTCGACTCTGATCGGTTAACAAACGACTCCTGATCAAAGCTACCTTCTCGCGGGCGGCTATAAGCATATCGGGCTCAATGTCGATTGATTCTGATAAGTCATCCCAGCATAAGGGAGATCAACAACGACTACTGTATAAGGCCTCGTAAGGTGCCATCTGAATCGAAGCATGCCAACTGTTATTATACGTGAACTCGATCAATGGTAGTTGGGCTTCCCAATCATCTTTCCAATCGAGGATGCATGACCTCAACATGTACTCCAATGTCTAAATAGTTCTCTCTGATTGTCCGTCGGACTGAGGGTGAAAAGCCGTGCTGAAGTTTAGCTGAGTTCCCATGGCTTGATGAAATGATTTACAAAAATGTGACACGAATTGCCCGTCACGATGAGAAACGATACTCTTAGGAGTACTGTGCAATCTAACTATCTCTTTGATGAACAACTGGGCAAGCGTCTCGGGACCCCATGTATCCTTAATCTCAAGGAAATGAGCTGACTTAGTTAAACGATCCACAATCACCCAAATTATATTCATGCCCCGCCAACTCGTCGGCAAACTCGTGATAAAATCCATTGAAATATATTCCCTCTTCCATTCTGGGATAGGAAGTGGTTTCAGAATGCCCGCCGGTCGCTGTTGTTCTATCTTGACTTGTTGGTAGGTGAGACATCTCGAAACAAACTCTACGACTTCTCGCTTCATATTACTTCACCAGTAATTTTGTTTCAAGTCTTTGTACATCTTACTAGACCCCGATGAATAGAATAAGGGGTAGCATGGGCCTCTCTCAAAATTGAGTTTTTCAACTCTTCATCCACTGGAACACATAACCGGTTCTTAAATCTCAAAAGTCTATCCTCGTGGACCACAAATCCAGGGGCTTTCCCCTGAGTCACATCATCTCGAATGCATAACAAAAATGAGTCTGAACCCTGTTTCAGTCTGATCGTCTCCTCAAGTGGTGATGAAATCTCCAGCATACAAACCTGCCCTTGTATATGCTGTAATCAATCCTCGACCTCATGCATAAGGAATTCCCGTTTAAGCTCCTTCTGAACAGTTAAACGAGCAAGCATCTGCTCCTGAACGGACTTACGGCTCAAGGCATCGGCGACAACATTTGCCTTACCCGGATGATATTGTATCTCGATATCATAGTCTTTAATCTGTTCTAACCACCGTCTCTAACGCATATTTAACTCCTTCTGAGTAAATATATACTTCAAGCTCTTATGATCGGTGAAAATCTGACAGGTGACGCCATAAAGATAATGACGCCAAATCTTCAATGTGAAAACCACGGCTGCTAGCTCCAGGTCATGGGTCGGATAGTTGACCTCATAAGGCCTCAGTTGCCGCGAAGCATAGGCAATCACTTTCCCGTTCTGCATTAGTACACATCCGAGGCCTTGCCTGGATGTATCACTATAAACTACGAATCCCTCCGTCCCTTGTGGTAAGGAAAGGATAGGCGTGAAATTAAACGGCTCTTGAGTTCCTCAAAACTCCGCTGACACGCGTCAGTCCACATGTGTTTTTTATCCTTCCGCGAAAGGTTCGTCATGGGTTGAGCGATTTTAGAAAATCCCTCCACAAATCGCCGGTAGTATCCAGCTAATCCGAGAAAGCTTCGGATTTCCTTAACATTCTTCGGAGGTTGCCGATCTCGGATAGCCTCCGTCTTCTGAGGGTCGACACACACTCCGTCTGCTGAAATTACATGTCCGAGAAAACGTCACCTTGGACATCCAGAATTCACACTTGGAAAACTTCCCATAGAGCTGCTCTCGTCTCAACACATCGAGAACCTGATGAAGGTGAAATTCGTGCTCCTCTCGGTCACGAGAATAAATCAAAATGTCATCTATGAATACAACCACGAACTGATCCAAATAGTTGATGAAAACTCGATTCATTAATTCCATGAACACCGCATGTGCATTAGTTAACCCAAACGGCATTACCACAAACTCGTCATGACCATAGCGTGTTCGAAATGTCGTCCTTGCGTTATCCGACTCTCGAATTCGCAACTGATTATACCGAGATCTTAAATTGGTCTTGGAAAATACTGAAGCTCCCTAAAATTGATCCAAAAGATCATCGATGCGGGGTAGGGGATATTTATTCTTGATCGTCACCATGTTCAGCTCTCGGTAGTCAATACACAAGCAAAATGAACCATCCTTCTTCTTGATAAATAACACTGGTGCTCCCCACGGGGACGCCCTCGGACGGATATGACCCTTCTCGGTCAGCTCCTCCAGTTGATTCTTTAGTTCTTGCATTTCAGTCGGGGCCGTACAATATGGTGCCTTCGATATTGAAGATGTACTAGGCTCCAACTCAATCGTGAATTCCACATCTCTCTGCAGAGGCAAACCAGGTAACTCGTCCGGAAATACATCGGTGTATTCCCTCACTACCGGAATGTCCACCAATGACACCGATGATTTATTGGTTTTGGTCATATAGCACCAATAACCAACACACCATTGATTGAGTAATTTCACCATTTTCATTATAATGATAACATTTCCGGAACAGCTAGGGTTACCCCTGAAATATATATTCGACTCCATCGTCTGAAACAATAGTGACCATACGCTTACGGACACTAAGGATGGCATCATGACGATCCATCCAATCAATACCTAAAATGATGTCGTCTCTAGGTAAATCCACCACTATCAGGTCTGCCAACTAATCACGGTCATGAAGCTGAATCGGACAATTCTTAATCTCGCGATTCCCGATAATTCTCCTACCATCAGGTAGTCCAATGATACAAGACTCACAATTAGTAGCGCTATCCAGATGAAGTCTACTCAAGCATGACTTGGAAATGAATGAATGCGATGCAACAGTATCAAAAAGGGTACACACAGGATGAGATAGAATTTCGAGTGTACCTGAGATCATTCGGGCCTCCAGATCGTCAGCTCTCTTCATCTCATAAATTTGGGGCTTGCCAGACCCGGACCCAGATGCTCTTGTTTGATAGTTGTGGGCTCCGCCTTTGTTATCTTCCATCGACTTAAACAATGCTGACTAAGTAGCCTGATTCTGAATAGATGACTGCTTCGAGGCCTGAGATGTCGTCGGAGTAGGCCTGGAGTCTCTTTGGCAGAAATGGGCCTTATGCCCAGCAATCCCACAGTTGTTACACGTGATGGTCTGCTTCAGACACTTCGTGTTGAAATGGCACTATTCACCACAGTTGTAACAGGTGATGGCCGAGCTGGCTGATCGGGACTGAGATTACACAGGTTTAGGCGCCGTAGGAGGTTGCTTAGAAAAAGTAGATCCCGTACGAGGCTTCTTGAAATTGGCCTGACTACCTTCGAACGGATAACGCTTCTTCGATTTCTTGCCAGAAGATGAAGTTTCATTCTTAGAAATCTCCTTAGCACTAAGCTCATAAGCAAGAGCTTTCTCAATGAATTCGGACAAAGTGGTGTAATGATGATTAAGCAATTGAAGCCTCATATGAGGTTTCATCCTCTTACTGAAATACTTGAATTTATCCGCCTTCGAGTGGATAATGGATGAGGTGAAAGGCAGCAGCTCCTGAAATTTATCGGAAATGGTGAGAACATCTTCTTCTGTTGAGGGGTCGGGACTGATTAACTCCGACAGCTTGGTCTCCCTGAGTGGGGCCGGATAATATCTTTCCATCATGAAAGTTTTGAACTGGTCCCACATGGAAGCTCCGTCGGTAGGCTTCATAGATAGACACCATAAGTGAGTGCTCATACCCAGATAGTAAGCCACGACTGGAAGTTTGTGCCCATCGAGACACTCCACCATAGCAAATAACTTCTCGAAATGCTCCATCCAGTAAATAATGTCCGCCGGCTCAGATGAGCCCTCGAAGGTAGGCGGCCTCTTGCGAGAAATTTCGTTGATGATGCTGCTCACACTCCTTTCTTGCCTCTGAGGTGACGGCGGGGGAGCCTACTGATTCTGAGCCGTTGAGTTCTGCATCGTGTCCATCGGACGTGCCATCTGAGTCATTTGGGCCATCATGTCCTGCATAAAAGTGAGAGGGTCAACTCGAACACCTTCTGATTGAGCCGTGTCCTGGGTACGACTCTCTGATAGTGAAGGATTATTGCCAGGTGAATGTGTGGCAGCGTCACTGCTCGATGAGTTAACATTATTCCACGCGTTCGCACGAGTATTAATTCGAGCTCCCGGGTTTCGACCCGCACCGCGGCTTCTTCCCCTGCGTCCTTTGCCATCTCGATCCATACTGAAGGTAGGGAACACATGATAATTATAGATCCCGCATGAATATCATATTATGATTGAGTTATGAGATGATAATAATGAGCATATGCGCTCTAACAACATGATTGCATGAAGGATCAACTGAGATGACATGATTATCTGATGAAATTTTTTAAATGATTATCTTGAACAAGCTGACAAGATTAATGAAACGATCTACAAGATCAACAACTGAGTGATGAAATGAACCGAGTGATTAATGAATTAACATGATCGACATGATCAAAATGAAAATGATGATTGAGGATTGTTGACTGATGAATGATGAATGAGTGATTCTTATTGCCAGAAATTATACCATGGCATCAGAAATCTTACTGTCCTTTGGTTTGAGGGGCTTGGCTCTTACACAGGTCAGACGGGACGCGAAAGTCCAATGATACTAGACTGATGAACGATGATTTCAATGAGACATGACTTGGAAGCTAGTATTCAAAACCACGCTCCAATGCCAACTGTGTAACACCCCAACTAGGCGGATATTACAGTGCCGTGGACCACCGACTGGGACCCACTAGGCGAATGAAAATTTATGAATTACAAAATACAAATGTAGTACCGAACCACATTACATCATTAATTACTCCGATAAGGAGTTTCAATTAGAACACACCCAGGCAACACTGAATACATGTATAATTTATATGAAGATAAAATATACAACACTGAACAAATGACAAACCAAAAGGAAGTGCAGCGAAAAAAAATACATAACAAGGAAACATGAACGAATTGGGACTCCTACTAATATCACTGGGACTCCTCGCCGTCAACGTTCTATTTCCGTGATTTTGCCCTGCCCTGATCTAAAAACAATATCCCCAACGGAGTCAGTTGCACAGAACAATAATCCTCAGGAGTTGAACAATATACAATAATCACATGAATGAATTAAGAAATAGAGTTGAATGATGGGCATCATAGTACGCCCGAATGGAAAGTGTAAGTGCAGAAGTAGCCGAGTGTCCGTAGTCCCGCATATACACCCGCAACTTGGCCTAATTAGTCTCACGGGGGTACTATACTATGTGCTTAGTCCAATGTTTCCGGAGTCCCGCATATATATATGACCATAGTGTGCCCGACTAAAAATTCCACACATACGCCACCCGGCCACGCAATACAATCCCGTAAGGTCACAAAAACAAAAGCGATCAAGATGAGAGATAATGAATAAAGTCCGACAAGGATAAAGAATAACTCACCGAGATGAAATAATGATACAACGAGTGATAGCTTCAATGAAATGATTTGGAACAGACGTTCCTCGTGAGTTACATGATTAGTTGATAATTACAAGTCTCGACATGAATGATATATTATGAGTGAATTACATGTATGAATGAACAACAACGTAAGGAATGAATATCCCTTTAACCGAGTAAGAATTAACCTACACAAATACTGGTGAAGAAAGTCTTACCTCGAACGAACGTCCTAAGTGGAAAATACTGGTCGCTCGAACAACCTTGAATAACATAATTACCAACAAATGCTCAATATACGTATTAAGCACGATTATCACCAACTCAAAAGTCGTTACAACAATAACCAAAACTCATTGGGGCATTCTAACGGATACGTTGCAAACATTCTCCAGTTGATTACAAATATCCCCCAAAAATATATCGAAAACCAACCTCTAAAAGTAAATAAATCCAACAAAACTTCATAATGACATCAATGACCCACTAGGAAACGACAACTCAAGGTTACGACAACATCAATCGGAAACCCCCAAAATATCCAAAGTCAAACCCTAAGGGTTCTTGAATAATTCCCCAAATATTCATCAAATCCGCTATATACTCCAATAAATCCGTAGGAATACATGTATTCAAGGTAGATAATCCATATCTAACATATTACAACATCATAGCAAGCTCACACGAAGAGATCGGAAAGAAAACACTTGAAATCCGAAATTCTAGATTCAAGAAATAATTACCTTGATTTGCTAGATTTCCTACACACACCACAGACAAAAATAAATAAAAGAAATAATCATAATAATAAAAGCGATAAAATTTAAAAACTCCCTTGGGTTGCCTCCCAAACAGCGCTTTTTATAGTCTTTAGCTTGACTCTTCATCTTCTTCTATCTTGGATTATGGAAATATGTCAGGTCCATCCACATAGCTCATCATTTTTCGCTCGTTTTCCTTCGTCAGGATATGGATAGTGGTTCCATGGATTTCCATTGTGAGCGGTTTTGTCACCATTTCAATTTTCATTATGATTGTCACCATGAAATGTCTTCCTTGTAGAATAAGTGACGTGATTTTAGTTGGTGATTTTTTTTCTATGTTTGGTATCACGAAATCTATCGGGGCTATCACCTCCCCCAAACTTAATTGTGAGTACATTGGTTTTTGCGTTAAATTAATTCTCGCTCCTAAATTCATAGTGGGAACTTCTTTCTCCATGAAAAGAACTTCCATGTCAAAGCTTTCTAGTTCCTCCTTTTGATGCATTGATTCGACTGGTTCGCTCTTATTCTCTTAAATTGGCTTCTTGATTGGATCTTTAGATTTCTCCCAAGGAATTCGAGTCCCGCAAGATTGAGTAGCAGTTGCTCGGATTTCTTCATCGTTCGACTCATCCTATTCAACACCATAGATTTCTCCAATTGACTCGGCAATTCTTCTTTCTCATTTTCTTGTACATATGTCGCTATTTGCTCCAAGTAGATCTCTATGTTCTTCACTGAGGCTTCAACCGAGTTGATCCTCTTATCGGATTCCTCTCGACTTGCTTTACTAGCTTGGATGAATGAAGCCAAGCTTTGTTCAAGAGAAATCGTGCTTTGTTCCTTCACAAATTCGCTTTGAAAGTTGGAGTTGCTATTATAGAAGATCGGTGTGTTGACGTTGTAGAGGATCGGGTTGTTGTTCTTCCACGAATAGTTTAGGTGGTTTCTTAGTGTCAGATCATACTCGTTTGGTGGAGGAGTGTTTCTATAATCGTTTCAGTAGTCATTCCTCCAATCTTCCCATTCAGGCGTTTCTTCATTATGCCCCATAGCCCAATACGATTGCTCCAGTTCTTGCTCGCAGTCATAGCTATATGGGCAGACATTAGCTCCCTGCCCATTCGTTCCATATGCTTAACAAGGTTTTCATTGTTGATGTTCAAATTCCTTAAAATTCTCATCATAATAACTCATTTCACAATCCCGATAACTTTAATTCCTCTCGTAGTCCATATCGCAACGTGTTACTCTTTGTGGATTTGTTCCAAATGTATAACATTTGTCGATCAATGTCGAAACGGATTCCCAACGATCTTCTACCGAGCACTGCAATATCAAAGAGCTTGAACAAAATTTTTAGAGAATAAAGGAAACGAAAATAATAAAAACAAAATAAATAAAGCAAAAATAAATAAATAATAAATAGAGGCCAAAAACACAAAAAATAAATAATTCAACTATTATTTAAACAAGACTAAATATTACACGCCAACTCCCCGGCAACGACACCAAAAACTTGATGTACGAATTTATAACTTGCAAGTGTGACGAATCGTTTTGTAGGTAGCGATAAGCAACTCCGAGGTCGATCTCTTGAGGAGTTGGAAACGATTTAAAGTTCAATTTCATTTAGCGAATAGTTGAATCGCACAACACTAGCAATGTAAATCTAAACACCGTGAATAATTCGACTGAGGGGTTAGATTATAACCACTAGTGCGAGAAATTAAATTAATTTCGAAATGTTAAAAACTACGAATATATGGTTTGGATTTTCCAGATAAATTTTTATGAAAATGATATAGGAATTTTGAATCACAGACACACATGTAATCAATCGTTAGTTTCGATATTCAAAGAATTAATGGTTAGGAATCACAGATTGCTCACATTTAAAAGAAAACTGTTTGATGGTGATAAATTGTAAAAATCGCGATTGCTCTTTTCAAAAATAAGAGAAACTCCTGTGATGGGGATGAATCCCTACTTACAATCAATTAGCTAACTACTTTTGATGGTGTAATTTGCTAAAAGATCGCAGAAAAAGGTTTTAGAACATTCACAATCACTTCTATTGGATCGTTTGATGGCGAACACTGATAAAAACCCTCATATTTGATAATAATTGCAACTTAGAATCAGGTTTAATGATCTAATTCCTAAGTTCTCTTGTGTCTAAACAATATTCATACACAACATCATCAAAAACATTGATTAATTAGAATAATGATAGAGGAACAATCCCAAACTCATACCTAGAAAAACAATCAAAACTAACAACTAAAAACACATGTGTGGTTCAATCTAAATACCCATATAATAATATTAGATACTCATGATAATTTGAATAATAATAACAATAATATAGTAAAACATGGTAGAAATCCTTCCCTTACAATCACGTGATCAAGTTCCTGAGGAAGGTTTGATATTCTTCCTTCATTTTTCGCTAAATCTCCATAGAAGAGTTGAAAATCACTCATAAATGTATCTCTAGATGTTTGGAATCCTCAAAATATCATAAAAACTGAGTTATAATGGAGTTCTTCCTCCTATCTTGAGATATTAGGTTAAAGGGTGTACATATCTCCCCAAAAAACCCTAAAAATGCCACTAAAATCTCCCCAGCCGCAATCAGGGACCGCGGTCCAGTTTCTTCAGACCGTGGTCTGGCCATTTTTGCAAAAACATCTGTTGTGCAGTCCAAAATACGGGCCGCGGTTCGAAATTGTGAGGGACCACGGTCCAGCCCTTTTCAGGCCGCGGTCCTGCGCGCGATTGTAGTCTTAAAGCCATATCTCCTTCGATACATATGGAAATTTAGAATATAATGTACCATTGTGGAGATAATTTCACGAGAAAGCCATACATATAGAGAACATATCCTAGTTCGAAGTAATGAATCTGGAAATTAGAAAAAAAGACCGATATTGCTTCATTTTTCATCGTTTAAGCTCCGTTCTTGCTCCCACTTGCTTATTGATCAATAAAAGACCGGAAAACATCCATAAAGGTACATTTTCACCACATTGTTCATCCAATACGCCTAAAATACAAAAACACAAAAAATTCAGGCATAAAAGACACAAAACACTTGAAAACGAACAAAAGCAAGCCTAGAAAGAATAGAACAAGATGGTCAAAAACCGACTCATCACTTCCCGAAGGCAAATAAAAAACTGCGCATTTTCAAGAACAAAGTTGGAGGTTCAAAGAAGAGTACGCGTCGTGGAAGTCGTGAAATCAGGTGCGAGGATGTGATAGGTCATGCAAAGAGGCTCGAAATAGCTTTATAGACTCCCAAGAAGAGCCCATAACTGGAAGACTCCGTAAGATTCCGGAAGAATCAAGAAAATCAAGGGAAATCTTTACTTATCTAAACGCATTAGACATAGTTCTAGAAGTTACGCCTATACACTCTAGAACTTTAGGGAAATACATGTATATCTAAAATATCTAAGAGTGAGCTAGAGAATTTATACTCTATAACTCTCCAATGCGACGTGCTCATTTGTCAAACCATCCCACAAATTCTTAACACTCTTCACAAGTCTACAAGATCCAGAAACTCCTAGCTCTCAACGCATTTGTAAAGTTCTCTTGTATGAAACATTCCTACCTAATAGAATCCTTTTCGTGCCATTGTCTTATTCTCGTTTTGCTCAGGCTTACTTAACAACTCGACACAGCTTAGTTGCTTAAATGTTGCATGTATTTGCTGCGCAAAAATCTCGTCCCGTGGCATTACGCTCTCTAAATTTATTGGGTATTTCTTTTAATGCATTTTATAAAGCTCCGAAAATAAGATGTTAGGAGATTATAAGTTATTTTGTAATAATTGGAGATGTACGTTGGATCTGATGAGATATGTGATGAGTGACATAGAGTAGAGTACCCGATTAATATTTGAAAGAGATACTCCTAACCATTATGGGATCCTTTTTGACCGATTGTGGCACAAGTAAGGTAAAACTTAAATTCATGTTTCATTATCGCAAAAGACACACGAATTCGAAATCCAAAACTGGATCAAATATATCCAACCATTGCTTCTTCATGGTCAAATTAAAATGGGTTTTTTCACTAGATTTCTGATGGTGGGTTGGGATTTAAGGGCTTGCACACCTGAAGCCATAATTTATCTGTTATAAATAAGAGTATCATGAACATTGTAAAGGAATTGAAGATTGATTAATAAAATTGAGGGTTTTCTATTTTATCCCGTGCTTATTCGTCTTCTTCTGGTATTCATCTTGAATCAATGGATTGATCTTGTGGTCTTGTCATATTTACACTCACGCTATGTAAGTTGGCCTTTTATCATTTCATTCCGGTATTCAAGTTGAATCAACGGATTGAACTTGTGTGTTCTTGTTCATATTATGCTCACGCTGGGTTAGTTGGTCTTGGAAGTCACAACTATGGTATGCGATACTCGTGATGCCGACTACCTCTTGGGAGCAATGGTGTGTGGACAACATCAAGTAGATGCGTCAATAGATTAATGTGTTAGCTACACAACTTTTTGGCCAACCATTATGTTGTTGGAAAGGATCAAGGATGTGAGGACCCGAATGTAACACCCCAAACTAGGCGGATATTACGGTGCCGTGGACCCCCAACTGGGACCCACCAGGCAAATGAAAGTTAATGAATTATATAATATAATTGTAGTACCAAACTACATTATATCATCAATTACTCCTTAGCAGTAAGCTCATAAGTAAGAGCTTTGTCGATGAATTCGGCCAGAGTGGTGCAATTGTGATTAAGCAACTGCATCCACATACGAGGTTTCAACCACTTGCTGAAATACTTGATCTTGTCCGCCTCGTAGTGAATAATAGATGAGGCGACAGGAAGAAGTTCCTGAAATTTCTCGGCGATGGCGAGAACATCATCATCCGCTGAGGGGTCGAGAATGAGTAATTCTGATAACTTGGCCTCCCTGAGTGGGGCCGGATAATATCTTTCCATCATGAAAGTTTTGAATTAATCCCAAGTACAAGACCCATCGGTGGGCTTAAACGATAACCACCATGAGTGAGCGCTCATACCCAGATAGTAAGCCGCAACTGAAACTTTGTGCCCTTCGGGACACTCCACCATAGCAAACAATTTCTCGAAATGCTCAAGCCAGTGAACAATATCCCCCGGCTCAGATGAACCCTCAAAAGTAGGTGGTCTTTGGCAAGAGATGTCGCTAATAATACTGCTCACACTCCTCTCTTGCCCCTGAGGTGGCGGCGGAGGAGCCTGCTGATCCTGGGTGGTTGAGTTCTGCATCATCTCCATGAGGCATGCCATCTGTGTCATCTGGGCCATCATGCCTTGCATAAAAGCGAGTGGATCAACCCGAACACCTTCCGATTAAGCTGTGTCCTGGGTACGACTCCCTGACAGTGAATGATCATTTCTGGGTGAATAAGTGGCAGCTTCGCTGCTCGATGAATTTGCATTATTCCTCGCATTCGCGCGTGTATTCAAACGAGCTCTCGGGTTTCGGCCCGCACCGCGGCCTCTTCCCCCATGTCCTCTTCCAACTCTCTCCATACTGAAGTAGGAAAGTCACATGATAGTTATAGATCTCGCATGAATACCGCATTATGATTACGTTATGAAATGATGACAATGATCATACGCGCTCTAACATAATGATTACATGAATGATCAACTGAGGTGACATGTTTATCTGATGAAATTCTTGAAATGATTATCTTGAATAAGTTAACAAGATTAATGATACAATCCTCAAGATCAACAACTGAGCAGTGAAATGAACTGAGTGATTAATGAGTTAACATGATCGACATGATCAAAAATGAAAATGATGATTGAGGATTGTTGACTGTTGAATGATGAATGAGTGATTCTTATTGCCAAAAATTATACCGTTGCGTCAGAAATCTTACTGTTCTTTGGTCTGAGGGGCTTGGCTCTTGCACAGGTCACACGTGACGCGAATGTCCAATGATACAAGTCTAATGAACGATGACTTCAAATGAGACATGACTCGGAAGGTAGTATTCAAAACCACGCTCCGATACCAACTGTGTAACACCCCAAACTAGGCGGATATTACAGTGCCGTGGACCCCCAACTGGGACCCACCAGGCGAATGAAAGTTAATGAATTAAATAATATAATTGTAGTACCAAACCACATTATATCATCAATTACTCCGATGAGAAGTTCCATGATAATACATAATATATGTATATTTTATATGAAGATAAAATATACAACATTGAATAAAAATGAGTATACAAACGGAAATCTGCAGCGGAAATGAAATGAAGAAACGTGAATGACTAAAAAGGACTGGGCCCCCCTACTAGTATCACTGGGACTCCTCGCCGTCAACGTTCTCTTCCCGTGCTTTAGCCTTGCCATGACCTAAAAACAACATCTCCCAACGGGATTAGTTACACAGAACAACAATCCTCAAGAGTTGAATAAACACAATCATGATATATCTTAATTATGAAATTAAGCTGAAGAGAGGCTTCACAGTACGCCTGTAATGGTATGTGCAAGTGCACTAGCCGAGTGTCCGGACACACCCGCCCTTGTACCTAATTAGTCTCATGGAGGTACGTTACCGTGTGCACAGTCCATTGTGTCGATGAACCCGATCACATGACTATCATGTGCCCGACTAAAAATTCCACACATCCCCACCCAGAAGGCCACAAGAGCAAAAGTGACCAATGAACATGATGAACAACAATCCGACAAGGGTCAACAATGACTCGCCGAGATGAGATAATAATGAAATGAATGGTAGCTCATTGAAATGATTGGAACCGTCGTTCCTCATGAATTGAATGATTAATTGACAATTACAAGTCTTGATGTGAATAACATATCAATGAATGAACTATGACTATAAATGAACAACAACGAAAGGAATGAATATCCTTTTAACCGAGTAAGAATAAACTTACCTCAATATCAGTGATGAAACGTCCTGTCTCGAATAATCGTCCTAAGGAAAATACCGGTCGCTCGAACAACCTTGAATAACATGATTACTAACAAACGCTCAATATACGTATCAAGCATGATAATTGTTGGGATTCGGTGCCTAAAACGAAGGCCAAGCGGAGGCGGTAAAACGAAAATTAATTCGATCCGAATCCCGACGAGGATCGATCGAGCTACGTATATACGAATATATAAACGAAAAACAAGAGTTATAAGAAACTCACCCTTGAAGTCCGTTGATTAAATGGTAACCTTCTCTTGAGCTATTCCCCAAGCTTTGATTGATCTCTACGAATCAAATCCGCTCCAAGATCTTGAACGATCCAACGTCGAAAGTACCGCATCTCTACTTGCCACGCGCCGGAAAAACGACCGGAATGACAACACTTGATTAACCTCTAAGGTTACAACTAGAATCAAGTGATGAAGCCTTTTATTATTGCTCTCTAAGTGTATAATATTTATCTCTCAATGTATCTTGAATTTTCTCCAAGAAAACTCAAGAATAAGATGAAGAACAAGATGAAGACAATTGAGAAAACTTTTCTTCTCTCTCTCACTAAAACTCACGTATGAATTGGTAAGGTAGAAGATGTGAGAGTCTTCACTTTATTCTACTTCCATATCCCACACAATCCCTTTATCCTTATTATAAGAGATATCATATCTCTTTGGTGATTAGTCTTCACCCACCAAAGCAAGACAAAGACTAAAGGTAAGAGATCAAAAGTGGGGCCAACCTCTAGAAGGAATCCAACGAGTTCGGTTCGTTTCGGACTCCCGAGAGTCCAAACAGATAAACTTCGATTCCGTTCCGATGTATTTACATCGATTAATTAATCATATTAAATACATAATAACATAATCAATTTCTCCAAGAAATAATTATATTTATGAATTAAATTAACCACCCGGTAATTTATTTAATTAATTAGGCCGTAAATTAATTTATCCAATAAATCAATTTAGACATCCAATGTCCCAAATTAGATATCCAATATCTAATATTCATAATGAGAGATTAAGCTCGATTCATTCCGTCGTCAATCCTATTGCGCGACTCGGTAGGTCCGTCTCAGTCAGCAATGGGAGGAACCAAAGAGTAGTAGCACCACCTAGCCAGCCTGGCGGCCTACACTGAACCCCAACTGAGGACGAATGATGGGATCATTCAAGAACCATTCTGTCGTGAATACCAGTAAACGTATAAACCCTTCATTCAAATGTCCCGATCAAGTTATAGGGTCACGGTCAGTCAAACCCTATCTGTACTTGATGCTATGTATGCGTTAATGCAAATCGAGATCATTGAGCTCTCGTGTATCCAATACAACTAGCTCCAATGCTTTGGCCAAAGAGTTATGATCTCATCTGCCAATAACCACATAGGACATATAACCAGCTCACTAACGGGAGAAAGAATTCTATCTTGGTATTTAGTAGGACCTGCTACTTGCCCGTTAAGATGCACATTGAGGTTGACCCCCACCTCCCAGTTTAAAGGGTCGAACTACTCTAATGAAAATCTTAATGTCACAAGCACATCCCTACTAAATCCTCAAGTCGAAGGATCACGAATACCTATCACAAACTTTCGATTCCGTCATTGACTGTCCTGGAGTGAAATCCGTGTGACGAATCGAGGGTGAGTCGGTTCGAGTATTCGAATCCAATTAGCATACCTATAACGTGTGCCCCCACTAACCATTAGTGTTCGACAGGCACTCTCCATGTCAAAGAACACGTCATACAAGTCTTCACATAAACTTAACGCCCAGTCAAGTTTCATCGACTTGCGAACGATTAAGTATTTGAGCTATAAACTTTTCCAGTGCCTACCCCCCTTATCCAATAAGGAGTGGAACATTTTGCTCTCAAATACATGGACTAGTTTCTATATGTATATTTACAAGTTAGGAATGCCAGTAACTACCAGTAAATAAAGAAACATCCATTGTCTTATATTAATGATTTACATAATTACAAGTACAATGCCCTCACTCAACATCCTCTGAGTGGCATTCGAGGGCATACTCCTAACAATCTCCCAGTTGCACTCAATGCAACACACTATGGTATCTAATACCCATGTTGGAACCATCAGCTCACCGCACTGGAGACATGTGGTCCAGTCTGCTTCTTGGTCCTTTTCTTCTTGTTTTGAGACCTCTGAGGTACAGAAGAAATCACAAGAGCAGACTCCTTCATTCACGGAGTCTTCGTCTTAGACTGAGCGGTCACAAATTTGTTCATTAGCCAAGCTAAATTACATGCAATCTCATTGCAGTTGAAGTTCATAACAAATTGTGAGAAGGAATCAGGGAGAGACTGTATGATGTGGTCGGTTTGGAGAGACGTATCCATTTTAAAGTCAAGAGCCTCCAATCTCTCGATCATGGATATCATTTTGAGGACATGTTCCCCAACCTTCTCACCTTCCTTCATCCTTGCACCGAACAGTTGCTTGGATATCTCATATCTAGCAGTTCTGCTGTGCTCACCATAAAGTTCGGTTAAGTGAGATAGAATCTTCCTAGCAGAAGTCATTTTCTCATTAGCTCTCTGAAGCTCATTAGACATAGAAGCCATCATGTAAGCCCAGACTTTTATGTCATCCTTAACCCACTTTTTGTGGTTTTCGATCTCTTCCTGATTGGCTCTGGTCCGGACAGGAGGCGCCAGAATTTCCGTCTCTAAGACGTATCCCAGTGCCTCTATACTGAGGACAATCATCAGATTGTGGAGCCAGTCCACAAAGTTAGGTCCAATCAGGGTGTTCTTCTCGAGTAGAATTGCGAGTGGATTCATTGTCATATTAAGAGTTATGTCTGCATTAAGTATAACAAATTAATTAGTAACTCGTTTAATTATGTTCTGAGTATAGAATTAAGGTCTTTTCTATTCTTGTTACCCATCTCTCACTATTTTTATCGGAACAACACACTCCCATGTGAAATCCGGAAGAATCGTCGCACTGCTTCATAGTGGTTATCGAGTTCTTTATAAATCTTAATAGAGGGCAACCGAACAGGTTTCTAGTCTATTAATTTTCATAAAGTGGTGTCCAACACCAACCCATCTAATGGATGATTCGATCTTCTTTTTCCCCTTGTTCACTCCCCTCAACCTATACGGTTTCTGTGGTTTGTGAACAAGTTAAGTTTATACCATCGACGCAAATCAGTTCACAATTGAATCTTATCCGGCAACCTATCAGGTTTCTAGGGATAAAATTTGCTCCAACCAAAGGCATCCAATGCGCTTCCAGTAATTTATCCATCCTCCCCGAATGACTACCCCGATAACTCGGAAGCATAGCACATCCGGTTTGGATTTCAATTTCCCGAAAACTCGATGGAGGGAAGGAAAACCTTGAAATCTTATAAACTTAATAATTTGTTGTGGGAGAATTTTCGCGATTAACGTTACACTTTGCACATTAATCATTTTAGCGCGTTTGAGGTATTCATACAATATGAAAAAAACCATTCACAACGTAGTTGCTACCAACATGTGGTTCATGGACCGTTCCTAGAAAACAAAAACTCCGTAATCTAATTACAAGTCTTCGTCTTGAATCTTCGTCTTCTCGAAACGGATCTCCCTCCGGTCTTCGTCATTACATATAAATTTTATATTGAAAATTGCATCCTAGATACAATTTTTTCTAGTAAAATAATAAATATGCTCAAAAAAGCCTTTACAACCCAATCGAATAAAACGAACGATAAAAAAACTAAGTCCACGAGCCACATCCCCATTCAAAAGCATTCATCTAATAAATACTAAAAAAAGGGAAAGCGTAGAGATACATTGATCCAATCAACAATACGAACTGATCCAATCGATTCACACAATCGGTAATATGAAAACGTTCAAAATAATTCGGTCGATCACAAGTATTCCAATAAATCAATTTTCCCTTATAAAATGAAATACCATAAATCATTTTAATTATATTAAATCCAATTTAAAATGAGAGAAGTCATTTTTAGGAATACACGAAGCAAACAAGCCCGAAACGGGTCCGAAATGGGCTGAACCGCGCCTGAAAACGCCACCAGGCAGCATGCAGGGCTGCCCAGCAGCCCTGGGCCGTGGCCCCCAGTACAGTGCCTGCCCAGGCGGGCTGCAACAGCCCTGGGCCGCGGCCCCCGAGCCCTGGTCCGCGGCCCCCTGCTTCCGGACCCCTCCCGGACCGTCCAACGGCATTTCGGGGCTAGTTTTTCGACTGTATATCCAATATCTATATTCTCCAACATTCATATCTTCAATATAAATCATATTTCCAAGAAATTAAGATTTATATTTAGACATAATCTTACGAAAAATATAACTACAACGAACGTAAAAACATATAGCACGATTATGACTAAAATGATTCCAAATCATTCACCATCTAAACAAGCATTCCAAATGCTAATATCGTATATACGATCGCAAGACCTACGCTCCGATACCAATGTTGGGATTCGGTGCCTATAATGAAGGCCCAGCGGAAGCGGTAAAATGAAAATTAATTCGATCCGAATCCCTACGAGGATCGATCGAGCTACGTATATACGAATATATAAACGAAAAATAATAGTTATAAGAAACTCACCCTTGAAGTCCGTTGATTAAATGGTAACCTTCTCTTGAGCTATTCCCCAAGCTTTGATTGATCTCTACGAATCCAATCCGCTCCAAGCTCTTGAACGATCCAACGCCTAAAGCACCGCGTCTCTACTTGCCACGCG
This sequence comes from Orobanche coerulescens, assembly GCA_033398695.1. NCBI lineage: Eukaryota > Viridiplantae > Streptophyta > Magnoliopsida > Lamiales > Orobanchaceae > Orobanche > Orobanche coerulescens. The sequence goes on along the minus strand of CM065818.1, from coordinate 76,294,580 downwards.
CTGAAAAAACGACCGGAATGACAACACTCGATTAACCTCTAAGGTTACGGCTAGAATCAAGTGATGAAGCCTTTTTTTATTGCACTCTAAGTGTATAATATTTATCTCTCAATGTATCTTGAATTTTCTCCAAGAAAACTCAAGAACTAAAACTAACGTATGAATTGGTAAGGTAGAAGATGTGAGAGTCTCCACTTTATTCTACTTCCATATCCCACACAATCCCTTTATCCTTATTATAAGAGAGATCATATCTCTTAGGTGATTAGTCTTCACCCACCAAAGCAAGACAAAGACTAAAGGTGAGAGATCAAAAGTGGGGCCGGCCTCTAGAAGAAATCCGACGAGTTCAATTCATTTCGGACTCCCGAGAGTCCAAACAGATAAACTCCGATTCCGTTCCGATGTATTTATATCGATTAATTAATCTAATTAATTAATCATATTAAATACATAATAACATAATTAATTTCTCCAAGAAATAATTATATTTATTAATTAAATTAATCACCCAGTAATTTATTTAATTAATTAGGCCGTAAATTAATTTATCCAATAAATCAATTTAGATATCCAATGTCCCAAATTAGATATCCAATATCTAATATTCATAATGAGAGATTGAGCTCGATTAATTCCGTCGTCAATCCTATTGCGTGACTCGGTAGATCCGTCTCAGTCAGCAATGGGAGGTACCAAAGAGTAGTAGCACCACCTAGCCAGCCTGGCGGCCTACACTGTACCCCAACTAGGAACGAATGATGGGATCATTCAAGAACGATTCTGTCGTGAATACCAGTAAACGTATAAACCCTTATTTCAAATGTCCCGATCAAGTTATAGGGTCACGGTCAGTCAAACCCTATCTGTACTTGACGCTATGTATGTGTTAATGCAAATCGAGATCATTGAGCTCTCGTGTATCCAATACAACTAGCTCCAATGCTTTGGCCAAAGACTTATGATCTCATCTCCCAATAACTGCATAGGACATATAACCCGCTCACTAACGGGAGAAAGAATTCTATCTTGGTATTCAGTACGACCTGCTACTTGCCCGTTAAAATGCACATCGAGGTTGACCCCCACCTCCCGGTCTATAGGGTCGAGCTACTCTAATGAAAATCTTAACATCACAAGCACATCCCTACTAAATCCTCAAGTCGAAGGTTCACGAATACCTATCACAACCTTTCGATTCCGTCATTGACTGTCCCGGAGTGAAATCCGTGTGACGAATCGAGGGTGATTCGGTTCGACTATACTAATCCAATTAGCATACCTATAACATGTGCTCCCACTAACCATTAGTGTTCGACAGGCACTCTCCATGTCAAAGAACACGTCATACAAGTCTTCACATAAACTTAACGCCCAGTCAAGTTTCATCGACTTGCGAACGATTAAGTATTTGAGCTATAAACTTTTCCAGTGCCTACCCCCTTATCCAATAAGGAGTGGAACGTTTTGCTCTCAAATACACAGACTAGTTTCTATATGTATATTTACGAGTTAGGAATGCCAGTAACTACCAGTAAATAAAGAAACATCCATTGCCTTATATTAATGATTTGCATAATTACAAGTACAATGCCCTCACTCAACATCCTCTGAGTGGCATTCGAGGGCATACTCCTAACAATAATAACCAACTCAAATGTCGATACAACAATAATCATACTCATTGGGGCATTCAAACGAATACTTTGTAAACATTCTTCCCTTTGGTTACATAAACCCCAAAAATAGCGAAACCAAACTCCAAGTGAGAAATAAAATCCGACAAAACACCTTCAATGATATCGATAATCCCATAGGAATCCACAACTCGAGTTAACGACAACATCTAATCGAAAACCCCCAAAATATCAAGGTCAACTCTAAAGTGTTCTTGATTCAAACCCCAACATTCATGAAATCCGAAATATACGCCAATAAATCCGTAAGAATACTTTTATCCAAGGTAGATAATCCATATCTAACATAATCCAACTTAAAACCAAGCTTACACGAAGAGTCGGAAGGAAAACATTCCAAATCTGAAATTCTAGATCTAAAAAATGTTTACCTTGATTTGATGTATTGGAGAGGATGAAATGATGATTAATCCGGATTATAAGCTTGAAGATGTTGATAGGTGGATGCAGCTCGAAGAGATCTCTCCAAAACGTTCAAAATTGCCCAAAACCATCGGAGGAATTAAGTGAAATGAAAAAATGCCCTCTCTTATCTGCGCTCTGTGCCGGCAGTCGGGGCTGACGTGGTCGGACAACAAGCCGATGCTTGCTCCCCAGGCCCCGATCGACCACCGCATCATCTCACATTTTGACCAGTGGGGAGGAGCGCCGGCGCACACTCGGGGGAGAGGATTTCTACTGGATGAGGCCCACGAGGGGTCCCCCGAGCCTCTTTTGCTGACACAGGGGCAGGGAGATTCCGGACCGCATCCCGACAGAGAGAGATTTCAGGAGATGTTTGATGGGCTGAGGGAGGATCTGAGGAGAGAGAGAGAGGAGCTGAGAGAGGAGACGAGGAGAGAGAGAGAGAGAGGATATGAGAGAGGATATGAGGAGAGAGAGAGATGATATGAGGAGAGAGAGGATAGTATGCTCGCTGCCATGCGAGAGGAGCAGCGGACGGAGCGAGAGAGCGTTATTGCTGCCGTCAGAGCTGAGATGCAAGAGCAGGCCCGTCGGGCCAACCGACGAGAGGCGAGGCGTCTGGCAGAGAGGGACGCCTACCATCAGGAGCACCTTGCCACATGGATGGCCCATATCATGCATCCAGACGGGCCATTTATTGCACCCACCAGGCCAGCCACACCACCCTTCTCACCGGATGATGCCGGCACCAGCTCGTGAGAGGACTGGAGGGGAGTACTTGACCTTCTTATTTTATTGCATATTATATTTTGTCCATTGAGGTCAATGTACGTCCTAAGTTTGGGGGGGGGGGGTTTACTTTCTGTTGCTACATTCATTGCTGTACTGATTTTGTTGCACTTTTCATTACTTTGCGTTATATTTTTTTATATAGCCTTGCTTGTCTTGATTTTACTCTATTCGTGAATTTTTCGTGCTTCTATTTGTGTGATACTGATGTTACGACACTGTTTTTCTCTCTGAAGAAACGGTCGAGTTTTAGTCGCGTTGTAGTCAGTGATTTCTGTTTCTGCTTAGTATTCATTTATGTCCGAAATTTTTCTCATGATTGTAGAGGTCTTGGCGGATAAGAGAGGATATATACGTGTTTTAAAATCACCGTCAATACGTTTGGTTACATTTTTCGGTTAGCTAGTCGTCCAGTTGCATTAGTCGTGTTGGCACTTAGATTGAGTTTAGAGTCGGTCAGTTTTTCCCAAAAAGTCGAGATATTTTTGTTCTATGAAGGGAAGTCTAGTAACCGGGGGTATTCACGTGACCCGTTGTCTACTCTTGCGTAAAACGACGACCCTGATTAGACTAGTGATTTTGAAATTTCACATGTGCCGATGATAGGGAGCCTAGTAACCGAGGGTATTCACGTGACCCATTGTTTACTCTCGCGTAAAACGACGACCTTGATTCGGACATGCAGGAATTAGCTATTCGAGTTGTTTCTCCGCTGTAGGAGGGGAACTTAGTAACTAGAAGCATCCATGTACCCCATGAGTGTCTTTTACGTCAAACGGTTTCCCAATACATGAGAATGGAAGTTCCACCCTAGGATTATCCCGATGAAATATTCCGAGATCCGAACCTAGTGGTCAACTCGAATCAATTTCTTGAGCATATATATATATATAAGGGAATACTGTCCGAGGATTATTTTTATGAAACTCGTGAAAATTGTGCCATTAGACTGTGGAACGGGACGAACTAGCTTATTTATCTTAACCTTTCTTATTGATGGTCGATTTGATTCACGTTTGTTAATCTTTGAGCTGGATTTTTTTCATGAACGAGTAATTAGGACTGAACTTGGTTACTTTGTAGAATCAGTGTTCTGAGTGCAGCTCGCTATTACGATACTCGTATTTTTCAGAGAGAATTTCAGGATAGTATTGATTAGGTAGAACACTATGAGTTGCACGATTATTCACGACATTCTTTTGATTGAAATTAATTCTTTTTTGCTTGAGGACAAGCAAAGCCTTAAGTTTGGGGGTATTTGTTAGGCGTATTTTTATACGCTTATTTATCATTTTGTTGTATTATTTTGGAGAGTGAATTTGCTTAAATGAGCTTTTAATGCCTTAATTTTGTATGTTTGTTAGGAGATTGGAGTCCGGAAGCTAAAACGAGGCGAAACGGGCGAAAACAGCACATTTTGGCTGTGAGCCGCGGCACAAGGAAGCAGGGTCGAGGCACAGGAAGACAACCAGTGAGCATAAAGTAGACTATACTCTGTGCCGCGGCACAGTCCAGGTGAGCCGCGGCACAGATGAATTAAATGGCGCCCAGGCATCCAAACAAGGCAATGTGTCAGCACAGATTTAGTGCGCCGCGGCACACTTGGCGGTTTTTGTATGCGCCGCGCGGATTTGGGCCGTTTCGAAGCCAGTTCTCGACCTACTCACACGGACGCGATTTGGAGACTGTGCATAGCTATAAATAAGGGTTTAAGACCCTAATTAATTATCTTTTAATCGGGGGATCTTTGGAACTTGGAAAACCTTGGAATCAGAGGGGAGACGGCAGAAGAGGAAGAGAAGCAGAAGACTTCAAGAGCAGATGGCGGAAGCCGAAGAACGGAGGAATCCGAGCTTCATCTGCGTTTGATTTTCATGCTTCTATTTATTAATTCTGTATTTTCCTTTATTAGTATGTCAGGCTAAAACCCTAATCTAGGATTTTGATGAAACCTACGTTTTGATGGATTTGCTTGAGATTATCTAATTAATTACCTTTTTTGTTGAGTTTTCCCAATCGTGTTTAATGCTTTCAATTATCTGGTCAATAGTTGTATTGTTTTAATCATTCAATTCGAATCGGGAGAGGAGAATTGGTGAGGACCGTTTTATTCTGTGAGATAGGAATATACTCATAGGAACTACGTGGCCTTTTGGAGATTTTATGCTTTTTGCCTACTGACGAATTAATTCACCTAGGGATAGAGTGCGTTATTCGCCTTTAGAAAAATCTATTGACCTCGGGAGAGGCGGTAGAATATATTAGCAATCTTCGCCTTCAATAAATTGGGAAAATTATTAACTTCAGATAATCGAGAGTAAATTTAGATAAACCGAGGTGGATTCAGAATCCTAGACTTATTCATCATTTTATTTTCTTTCCTCAAGCGATCGTTTTTACTGTTTAAGCTTTTGTTAATTCTTTTAGTAATTAATCGCAAAACCCAAGTTCGATTGTTCAGATAAAACTAGAATACATAAAAATCGGTAGTTAGTGATTCAGTCCTCGTGGGAACGATACTCACTCACCACTTTATTACTTGTATACGATAACGTACACTTGCGTTCAACAAATATCGCAACAAGTTTTTGGCGCCGTTGCCGGGGACTGAAATTTTTGCTAATATCGATTTCAGTATTTCTAGTCTTAGTTTGAACGTTTTTATTTTACTTATTTTTGCGTATTTAATTTTATTTGTTTATTTGTTTTTTCCTTTCAGGATCTTTCGCGTAGTGCATGAGAGAACTCGGTAACGAAGGCCTACTACCTTTGGATACCGAGCTCGAGCGCACTCTTCGAAGGAACAAGAAGGAGAAACGAGAATTACAGACGACGGTGACCATGGCCGAAAATATTGAAATACAAGGAGGAAATAATATTGTGCAGCAAGCTCAACCGGAAATGGCACTTAGAGACTACGCCATGCCGCAAATTAATGCTAATTTTTCGGGAATTCGGCGCCCCACTATCCAGGCGAACAACTTCGAGATCAAGCATGCGATCATTCAGATGGTGCAGGCGAGCCAATTCTGTGGATTGCCGAATGACGACCCAAACGCTCATATTGCTTCTTTCCTTGAGATTTGTGACACGTTCAAGAACAATGGTGTCACCGACGATGCTATCCGATTACGGCTTTTCCCTTTCTCTTTGAGGGATAAAGCGAAATTTTGGCTAAATTCCTTACCGCCGGGGTCGATCACAACATGGGCAGAGTTAGCGCAAGCCTTCCTTGCTAAATTCTTCCCACCTTCAAAGACGGCGAGATTGAGAAACGAGATCACCACTTTCGGTCAGTATGATATGGAATCACTCCACGAGGCGTGGGAGCGATACAAAGATTTGTTACGGAGATGCCCACATCACGGCCTTCCAGACTGGCTTCAAATTCAGACGTTTTACAATGGATTGAGTGCCTCTACACGCACTCTCGTGGATGCAGCCACCGGTGGGGCTTTGATGGGAAAGACCATGGCCGAGGCACACTCGTTGTTGGAAGCTATGGCCGCAAATGCATATCAATGGCCATCTGAGAGATTAACACCGAAGCGAGTTATGGAAGTTTCTAGTAATGATCCGATATCCACATTGTCAGCTCAAGTCGCAGCATTAACGCAACAGCTCCAAGCATTTTCGCATGCTCCTTCCCCCGTTACCATTGAGACTTGCAATTGGTGTAACGGATCTCACCCTAGCGCGGAGTGCCAAGTCGGAAACCCGTTCGAGCAACATCCGATGGAGCAAGCTCAATTCGTAGGAAACGGAAACCGGCAAAATAATCCGTACTCCAACACGTATAATCCGGGGTGGCGTAATCATCCCAACTTTTCGTGGAGAAACGGACAGAACTCAAACCAGCCTCCGTTCGCTCAGAACCAACAGCAGCCCCCTCCCGCTCCAAAAGTTTCTCTCGAGGAAGCAATCGCGAAATTGGCAGCGAATACGAGTCAATTCATGACTCGTACTGAAGCAACATTGCAGAATCATTCCGCATCCATTCGCAACTTGGAAGTCCAGCTGGGCCAAATTGCTAATGTGTTGACAGCCCGCCCGGAGGGAGCATTGCCAAGCACGACCGAGACAAATTCTAGAGAGAGTCTAAATGCAATTAGTTTGAGAAGCGGGAAGGAGGTATGTGACCAGCCCGAGAGGTGTGAAAAGAGGAGTGAAATTGAGGAGAAGAATAATTTAGCGACAGAGGAGTCACAAGATTGGAGACCTTCGATAACATTTCCGGATAACCCGAAGGCATATGTGCCCCCCGTCCCGTTTCCGCAGAGATTACAGCAGAAAAAGGCGGACAAACAATTCTCTAAGTTTCTTGACGTGTTCAAAAAGCTTCATATTAACATTCCATTTGCCGACGCGTTGGAACAAATGCCGAGCTACGTTAAATTCATGAAAGAGATATTGTCGAAGAAAAGAAAACTCGAGGAGTTTGAGACAGTCGCCTTGACAGAGGAATGCAGCGCAATTCTTCAAAAGAAGCTCCCACCAAAATTGAAAGATCCGGGAAGTTTCAACATACCGTGCACCATGGGGAATCTTTCTTTTAATAAGGCATTGTGCGATCTCGGTGCTAGTATTAACCTCATGCCTCTGTCTATTTTCAAAAAGCTGGGAATTGGAGAAGCAAAGCCGGTGACGGTCTCCTTGCAATTAGCGGATCGATCTATTAAGTATCCGAGAGGAGTGATCGAGGATGTGCTAGTAAAAGTGGATAAATTTATCTTCCCAACAGATTTTATTGTTCTCGACATGGAGGAAGACGAAGATATCCCGATTATCTTGGGATGACCATTTTTAGCGACCGACAGAACTCTTATAGACGTGGAAAAAGGAGAATTAATTCTGCGGGTCCAAGACGAGCATGTTACGTTCCAAGTATTCAAATCATTTTCATGGCCGAGAGGTGTTGATAAAAGCTCACAAAGTGAAAGTGTTGAGGCCGTTGCAAAAGAAAAACACCGAAAATATCTTCGGTCGAAAGACTCATTTTCAAATGGTCCGACTTCTGAGAAAGATATAGAAAGAGTCGCATTTCTCAAGCATGTGAACATGAAATCATCGCCATCTGACCAGCCACACTCGGAAATGTCTGCTGCATTCTTAAGGGCGTTCGTGAAAGAGAGGAATAAGCCGGAAGCCAAACGGACATCTAGTCATGAGAAAAACGGGTGTTTCGGAAAGTTATTCTTATCAAAACCTTTCCGCAAACAATATTGGGTGTCCTAACCGAAAATGAAATCGTTAATGACTGATGGTAAAAATTTTAAAAATCATATTGACGGTTCGATGAACGGGGCGGAGACCAAATGGAGTTTGTGAAAAGCGAACTAATTTTTTTAATAGGTCCGGCTGAAGACTATAAACTTAGCGCTTCTCGGGAGGCAACCCGAGTTCGTAGTTGTAGATTTTTGCGTTTCTATATTTTTTCTTGCAATCTTGAATTTTTATTTTTCATCATTTTGTGCTTTAATTTGCTTTTACCTCTCGCTCTTGACATGTTCTTCTTGAAATTCTGTGCAGGAAAAGTCCCAGGGGAGAAACTGATGCCTGAGCCGCCGCACACACAAATCGAAAGGATGAGCTAAACCCACTGTACCCTGTGCCGCGGCACGGCATAAATGAGCCGCGGCACACTGAAACTGAGCCGCGGCACACGACAAAACATGCGAACAGGTAAAAAGGGACTGTACTCGGCGCCGCGGATCACTTGAGCTGTGCCGCGGCACACCATGCGGAATTCGAACAGCCAGGTACCTTATAACCCGAATTCGGCCGGCCATTCCAGGTACGCTTCCTTTCTTCTTTCCCTCTCCCTTGCGCGTGCGATCGGCCGAGGAGCTCTCTTCTTCTTCCAGTTTTCTTCTTGCGTTTTTTCTTGCACTTTTCACAAACCAATTAAGGTATGTTCCAATCTATAATATCAAATTGTTTTATGAATTTAAATTTTAAGTTGTGTTATGCATTTGAAGGATTAAATATGTTTATTTTCCTTCAAAAGTCTATGATGGTTTAGTGGATGACATGGTGGTTTTAATCGAATTTTCATGGGTATTTTAGATTATTGATGAATTGAGTATGTCGTTTTGATGGTGAATGATTTGTGTTCTTGTTCTTGGGGATTGAATCGAGCTATTGCTATGTTTATTCTTCAAGTAAACTCTTGCCCATTAGGTATTCGATGAAATGTCTAAATGAAAAATTTTCTTTGTTAAGGCAATATTTTGAATCTTTGTGCAACGTATTCATTCTGGAATTACAGCAACCCCAACCCATACGTCCAGTTTAAACGTTAAAGTTCAATTTCATTTTTTCTCACAGATGTGCTATCTTGTTAAATTTTTTATTTACGGCTGGATATCTTTGGCCAAGTAATGATTAGTTTCGGTATTGTTTGCGTAAAAAACTCTGGTGTTTAATTTTTTTTCAGGGATCACTATGGCTAGGATTAAAAAGTGGAACAAGAGGGCCAGGACTCAGTCATCCCCCACTCGAGGGGAAACCTCTCGTAGCCGCGCCGAGTCTGAGGGGCACCAGTTTTCTGACCCTGAGATCCACAAAATCTTCAATGAGAAGATTCGGCCGCGACCTCTTATCCCGGAGAGGGGATTTACTCCTGCCCCCCAAGACGGGGAATTGGTTACGATGATAGATGAGATAGGGTGGGCTCGATTCACTGCACCCCCCGAGCCAGCAGTGATATCGATAGTGCAGGAGTTCTACGCCAGTGCGCTATTGAAGCATATTCGAGCAGGCCAGATGTTGCAGCCGTCAGACACTCGGACTCAGGTCGATGTTCGAGGTGTTACAGTTGATTTTTCCACAGCTGCTATTCGGAGGTTGTTTGGGCTTCCGGTGGTAGATGAGTCGGCCTATAACCGAGTTATGACTAGCCTCACGAAGGAGGCTCTTCTTGAGACTATTGCGCAGCCCGACTCCGACGGGGAGCAGCGCGCACCGGGTTCTTCCAATTTCCATTTCAAGAGCTCGCGCCTCAGTCGGCTCGGGCGTGCCTGGATATATTTTATTTGCGCTCGTATAGACCCCACATCTCAGATCCGCACTGTCTTTCTCTCCCGCGCCCGGACACTATATGCTATCACATCCGGGTTGCGTTTCGATGTGGCCCCTATCTTGGTCCGTTCTATATTCCAGTGCATTCAGGGAGGAGCCAAGACGGGGTTGAATCACCCCTCTCTTATCTGCGTTCTGTGCCGGCAGTCGGGGCTGACGTGGTCGGACGACGAGCCGATGCTTGCTCCCCAGGCCCCGATCGACCACCACATCATCTCACATTTTGACCAGTGGGGAGGAGCGCCGGCGCACGCTCAGGGGAGAGGATTTCTACTGGATGAGGCCCACAAGGGGTCCCCCGAGCCTCTTTTGCTGACACAGGGGCAGGGAGATGCCGGACCGCAGCCCGACAGAGAGAGATTTCAGGAGATGTTTGATGGGCTGAGGGAGGATCTGAGGAGAGAGAGAGAGGAGCTGAGAGAGGAGACGAGGGGAGAGATAGAGGATATGAGAGAGGATATGAGGAGAGAGAGAGATGAGATGAGGAGAGAGAGGGAGAGTATGCTGGCTGCCATGCGAGAGGAGCAGCGGACGGAGCGAGAGAGCGTTATTGCTGCCGTCAGAGCTGAGATGCGAGAGCAGGCCCGCCGGGCCAACCGACGAGAGGCGAGGCATCTGGCAGCGCGGGACGCCTACCATCAGGAGCACCTTGCCGCATGGATGGCCCATATCATGCATCTAGACGGGCCATTTATTGCACCCACCCAGCTAGCCACACCACCCTCCTCACCGGATGATGCCGGCACCAGCTCGTGAGAGGACTGGAGGCGAGTACTTGACCTTCTTATTTTATTGCATATTATATTTTGTCCATTGAGGTCACTGTACGTCCTAAGTTTGGGGGGGGGGGTTTACTTTCTGTTGCTACATTCATTGCTGTACTGATTTTGTTGCACTTTTCATTACTTTGCGTTATTTTTTTTTCGATAGCCTTGCTTGTCTTGATTTTACTCTATTCGTGAATTTTTCGTGCTTCTATTTGGGTGATACTGATGTTACGACACTGTTTTTCTCTCTGAATAAACGGTCGAGTTTTAGTCGCGTTGTAGTCAGTGATTTCTGTTTCTGCTTAGTATTCATTTAGGTTCGAAATTTTTCTCATGATTGTAGAGGTCTTGGAGGATAAGAGAGGATACATACGTGTTTTAAAATCACCGTCGATACATTTGGTTACATTTTTCGGTTATCTAGTCGTCCAGTTGCATTAGTCGTGTTGGCACTTAGATTGAGTTTAGAGTCGGTCAGTTTTTCCCAAAAAGTCGAGATATTTTTGTTCTATGAAGGGAAGTCTAGTAACCGGGGGTATTCACGTGACCCGTTCTTTACTCTCGCGTAAAATGACGACCCTGATTAGACTAGTGATTTAGAAATTTCACATGTGCCGATGATAGGGAGCCTAGTAACTGGGGGTATTCACGTGACCCGTTGTTTACTCTCGCGTAAAACGGCGACCTTGATTCGGACATGCAGGAATTAGCTATTTGAGTTGTTTCTCCGTTGTAGGAGGGGAACTTAGTAACTAGAAGCATCCATGTGCCCCATGAGTGTCTTTTACGTCAAACGGTTTCCAATACATGAGAATGGAAGTTCCACCCTATGATTATCCCAATGAAATATTCCGAGATCCAAACCTAGTGGTCAACTCGAATCAATTTCTTGAGCATATATATATATATAAGGGAATACTGTCCGAGGATTATTTTTATGAAACTCGTGAAAATTGTGCCATTAGACTGTGGAACGGGACGAACTAGCTTGTTTATCTTAACCTTTCTTATTTATGGTCGATTTGATTCACGTTTGTTAATCTTTGAGCTAGATTATCTTCATGAACGAGTAATTAGGACTGAACTTGGTTACTTTGTAGAATCAGTGTTCTGAGTGCAGCTCGCTATTACGATACTCGTATTTTTCAGAGAGAATTTCAGGATAGTATTGATTAGGTAGAACACTATGAGTTGCATGATTATTCACGACATTCTTTTGATTGAAATTAATTCTTTTTTGCTTGAGGACAAGCAAAGGCTTAAGTTTGGGGGTATTTGTTAGGCGTATTTTTATACGCTTATTTATCATTATGTTGTATTATTTTGGAGAGTGAATTTGCTTAAATGAGCTTTTAATGACTTAATTTTGTATGTTTGTTAGGAGATTGGAGTCCGGAAGCTAAAACGAGGCGAAACGGGCGAAAACGGCACATTTTGGCTGTGAGCCGCGGCACAAGGAAGCAGGGCCGCGGCACAGGAAGACAACCAGCGAGCACAAAGTAGATCGACTGTGCCGCGGCACGCCCAGTGAGCCGCACGTATGAATTAAATGGCGCCTGTGCATCCAAACAAGGCAATGTGCCGCGGCACAGATTTAGTGCGCCGCGGCACACTTGGCGGTTTTTGTATGCTCCGTGCGGATTTGGGCCGTTTCGAAGCCAGTTCTCAACTTACTCACACGGACGCGATTTGGAGACTGTGCATAGCTATAAATAAGGGTTTAAGACCCTAATTAATTATCTTTTAATCGGGGGATCTTTGGAACTTGGAAAACCTTGGAAGCAGAGGGGATACGGCAGAAGAGGAAGAGAAGCAGAAGACTTCAAGAGCAGAGGGTGGAAGCCGAAGAACGGAGGAATCCGAGCTTCATCTGCGTTTGATTTTCATGCTTCTATTTATTAATTCTGTATTTTCCTTTATTAGTATGTCAGGCTAAAACCCTAATCTAGGATTTTGATGAAACCTACGTTTTGATGGATTTGCTTGAGATTATATAATTAATTACCTTTTTGTTGAGTTTTCCCAATCGTGTTTAATGCTTTCAATTATCTGGCCAATAGTTGTATTGTTTTAATCATTCAATTCGAATCGGGAGAGGAGAATTGGTGAGGAACTATTGGTGAGGACCGTTTTATTCTGTGAGATAGGAATATACTCATAGGAACTACGTGGCCTTTTGGAGATTTTATGCTTTTTGCCTACTGACGAATTAATTCACCTAGGGATAGAGTGCGTTATTCTCCTTTAGAAAAATCTATTGACCTCGTGAGAGGCGGTAGAATATATTAGCAATCTTCGCCTTCAATAAATTGGAAAAATTATTAACTTCAGATAATCGAGAGTAAATTTAGATAAACCGAGGTGGATTCAGAATCCTAGACTTATTCATCATTTGATTTTCTTTCCTCAAGCGATCGTTTTTACTGTTTAAGCTTTTGTTAATTCTTTTAGTAATTAATCGCAAAACCCAAGTTCGATTGTTCAGATAAAACTAGAATACATAAAAATCGGTAGTTAGTGATCAGTCCTCGTGGGAACGATACTCACTCTTCACTTTATTACTTGTATACGATAACGTACACTTGCGTTCAACAAATATCGCAACACATTCAGGTTCAACTTTCCAACATAGAGCTGAAAGAAGAAAACGACTTGTTAAAAATAAATTATGAAAATATGTCTATTGATTGTGAAAATAGCAAGGTCGAGCATGAAAAACTCGTGGAGAGCAATCATTAACTTGCTCATGAACTAAGTGAGACTAAGTCTCAAAATGGAAGCAAGACAAATGATTTTGTTATACTTCAAGCTAAATTTAATACTCTCGAGAAACGAGAAAGCGAACTTGAGATCATTCTGAAATCTTTCGAGAAATCATCTAAAAGAATGGAAGAAATTCTAAGCACTGGGCAACATGCTCATGATAAAATTGGCTTAGGATACAGCTCATTTTCCAACAAAGGGAAAACTAGTACTGTGTTCGTCAAGAGTGTGGAACATATTCCTGTATCGGAAGATACTCCTAGTCCTGTGAAGGAACCTGCTGCACCACGAAAAGCAAAGGATTCCATTCCGCCCCCGCAATCCTATTCAAGACAGCAGAATCATAATCCATTCCATCCTGTAAGGCGCACGCAACAGCATGCTCCCCGAGCATATCAACAGCGCCAACAGCCGTTCAGAAAGAAGGCTATATCCAAATACCAAAGGCCCGCACGATAGTACTTTCAGTACAGCACGCCTAGGTATTGGATACAGGAGCCTCATTATCCATCGAGACAGCAAGTGTCCACACAGTATCAACAACAGCTTTGGGAATCCAATTGGAGACCCAGAAGGCAAGCTATAAGGCCAAAGAAAATGGCTTCACCTCCGAAACGGCATATGTACTGGATTAATAGTAATAACCCTGATTTTTACATGCATAATGATTATCATGGATACAGTAACTACGTACATGCCCCACGTAGATACCGCAAGTCTGTACCAAATGTAACCTATAGTAAACCAATTGTTGTCAGGTAAATTTAGATACCAAAAGGCACTAACACTCACAGACCCAACAATCAAAGGGGGACCTAAATCTACATAATTTATGTGCTACAGGACATTTTGGAGAAGGACATATAGTACTTCGACAGCAGATGCTCCCGGCACATGACAGGAGATAGAAGCAAGCAATCAGATTTCGTAGAAGGTCGCGGTCCAAAAGTGCGCTTCGGTGATAAATCTAAAGGAAGAACAAGAGGAAAATGAAACCTTCTTGTTGGAAAATTTAAAGTCACCGATGTAGCTTATGTTGAAGGCTTGCAGTACAATCCACTTAGTATTAGCCAGTTCTATGACAAATAGTTCTCGGTTAAATTCTATATAGATCATTGTAGAGTCAAGAACATCCTGACCAAAGAAGTTGTGCTGACAGTAAGCAGATCAGGTAATATGTATATTGCTGACTGGATGCTTACGAACTCCATTATTCCTTGTTTAGTTGCCAAAGGCACTACAGATCTAAGCTGGCTATGGGACAAGAGGATGTCACACGTCAACTTCAAGATGATCAACAAGCTCTCAAGACAGGGACTGGTTAGAGGATTGCCGAATGTATCATTCCAAAAAGACAGTGTCTGTGGACCATGTCAAAAAGCAAGGAAATCAAGTCCACCCTGAAGAGCAAATCCTACCTTTCAACCCACAGAGTGTTGGAAATGCTGTTAGGCGTATTTTTATACGTTTATTCATCATTATTTTGTAGTATTTTGGAGTGTGAAATCATCTAAATGAGCTTTTAATGCCTTAATTTTGTATGATTGACAGGAAATTGAAGTCCGGAAGCTTAAACGAGGCAAAACGGCGAAACGCAAAATCGACTATGAGCCGCGGACAAGGAAGCCGAGCCGCGGCAAAGGAAGACACCACCGAAGGGCGAGTAGTCAGACTGCGTGCCGCGCACACCATGTGAGCCGCGTACGTAAGGATTTAATTACGCCTGTGTATTCAGATTTTGGCGATGTGCCGCGGCACAGTTCGATGAGCCGCGGCACACTTAGCGGGTTTGGTACGCTCGCGGATTTTGGGCGTTTGAAGCCGATTTCAACCAACGAATACGGACGCGATTTATGGAGATGCCGAGCTATAAATAGGGCTTAAGACCCTAATTTAATTATCTTGGATTTGATTGAATCTAGACCTAAGAGAGCTTAAGCTTGGAGACAGAGAAGAGGAGGAAAGCGAGAGGAATTCAAGGGCGGAATGGAAGTCAAGAACGGAGGAATCCGAGCTTCATCTGCGTTGAATTTTATGCTTTCGTTTATTTACTTTGTATTTTCGCTTTTAGTATGTCGTGCTAAAGCCCTAATCTAGGGTTTTGATGAAACCTTTATTTTGACGAATTGATTGAGGTTATCCAATTTATTACCTTTTTATTGAGTTTTCCCAATTATGTTTTATGCTTGCAATTATCCGCCAATAGTTGTATTGATTTAATCATTCACTTGAATCGGGAGAGGAGATGTGGTGAGGAACTATTGGTGAGGACCGTTTTATTCAGTGAGATAGGAATATACTCATATTAACTACGTGGCCTTTAGGAGATTTCATGCTATTTGCCTAGCGACGAGATAATTCACCTAGGGATAGAGAGCGTTAGTCGCCGATAGATAAATCTATTGACCTCGGAGAGGCGGTAGAATATATTAGCAATCTCCGCCTACAATAAATTGTTAAAATTATTTATTACTGATAATCAAGATTAAATTGTTATAAATTAAGGTTGATTAATAACTCTATAATTATTTATATTTTGATTCCTTTTATTCAAGCTATCGTTTCTGTTTAGTCTTTCAAGAATTCTTTTAGTTATTAATCCAAAAAACCCAACTTCGATTGTTCAAATAAAATTGGGATACGAAAACGGTAGTTAGAGAGTCAATCCGTGGGAACGATACTCTACTTATCACTTTATTACTTGTAAACGATGACGTGCACTTGCGTGTAGGAAATATCGCAACAAGTTTTTGGCGCCGTTGTCGGGAATGAAATTTTTCTAATATCGACTTAAGTATTTCCGTCTTAATTTGAGCGTTTGTTTTTTTTTTTTTTTATTTTTTTATTTTTTTTTTTTGCGTATTTAATTTCGTTTATTTGTTTTCCTTTTCAGACCTTTCGTAGTGCATGAGAAGACTCGAACGGAGGCTTACTACCTTTGGACACCGAGCTCGAGCGCACTCTAAGAAGGAATAAAAAGAAAAAAAGAGAGTTGCAGCATTTACTGGTCAAGATGGCCGAAAATATTGAAATCCAAGGAGGAGACAACCAAGTGCGGCAAGTTCAACCGAACTCGCTCTTCGAGATTATGCCATGCCGCAAGTCAACGCAAATTTTTCGAATTCGCCCCACCGTCCAAGCTAATAATTTTGAAATCAAGCCCGCCATTATTCGGATGGTACAGCGAGCCCTTTCGTGGATTGCCGAAGGATGACCCGAATGCCCACATTGCTTCGTTCCTTGAGATATGCGACACATTTAAAACAAATGGTGTCACCGACGATGCCATCCGATTGAGGCTTTTCCCTTTTCTTTGAGGGATAAAGCAAAGTTTTGTGAATTCCTTATCACGGGTCGATTACAACTTGGGAGAGGTTAGTGCAAGCCTTCCTTGCAAAATTTTTCCCACCGGCTAAGACGGCGGTTGAGAAACGAGATAACTACCTTTGCCCAGTTCGATATGGAATCGCTCCACGAGGCGTGGGAGCGATATAAAGAATTACTTCGAAGATGCCCTCATCACGGCATTCCTGATTGGCTTCAGCTGCATACGTTTTATGGTGGTTTGAGTGCTTCTACACGCACTCTTGTCGATGCAGCCTCCGGAGGGACATTCATGGGAAAATCTATGGCCGAGGCTCACGTGCTTTTGGAGGATATGGCCGAAAACGCTTACCAATGGCCAGCAGAAAGATTGGCACCGAAGAGGGTAATGGAAGTTTCGAGCAATGATCCGATCTCCGCCTTGTCAGCTCAAGTCGCCGCTTTGACACAACAGCTCCCGAACTTTTCGCATGCACCAGCCCCGTTACCATTGAGACGTGTAATTGGTGTAACGGATCACACCCGAGTGCGGAATGTCAATTTGGAAATCCGTTCGAGCAAAATCATATGGAGCAGCTCAATTCGTAGGAAATGGGAATCGATCAATAACCCGTACTCAATACTTACAATCCGGGGTGGCGCAATCACCCCAACTTTTCATGGAGAAACGGACAGAACGCACACCAGCCCCCTTTCACTCAGAATCAACAGCAGCCCACTTCCGCTCCTAAAGTGTCTCTCGAGGAAGCACTTGCAAAATTGGCGGCAAATACGAGTCAATTTATGACTCGGACAGAAGCTACACTACAAAATCATTCTGCTTCCATTCGGAATTTGGAGGTTCAGCTGGGCCAAATCGCTAATGTATTGACAGCTCGTCCGGAGGGAGCATTGCCGAGTACAACAGAAACTAACCCTAGAGAGAGTCTAAACGCAGTTAGCTTGAGAAGCGGGAGAAAGTTGCTGGATCAGCCCGAGCAGGGTAAAGAGGAGAAGGTGATTGAGGAGTCGAAGGAATTTAAGCCAGAGGAGTCGAAAAACTTGAAGGCGGAGATCTCGAAGACATGTGTCCCCCCCGTTCCGTTTCCGCAGACTACAGCAAAGGAGGGCGGACAAACAATTTTCTAAGTTCCTTGAGGTGTTCAAAAAGCTTCACATAAATATTCCGTTCGCCGAAGCATTGGAGCAGATGCCGAGTTATGTCAAGTTCATGAAAGAGATATTATCTAAGAAGAGAAAACTTGAAGAGTTTGAAACGGTTGCCTTGACAGAGGAGTGCAGTGCAATTCTTCAAAAGAAGCTTCCACCTAAATTGAAAGATCCGGAAGCTTCAACATACCATGCACCATGGGAATCTTTCGTTTGATAAGGCATTATGCGATCTTGGTGCAAGTATCAACCTCATGCCTCTATCGATTTTCCAAAAGTGAATATTGGGAAGCCAAGCCAACCACGATCTCCTTACAATTGGCGGATCGATCGATTAAGTATCCGAGGAGTGATCGAGGATGTTTTAGTTAAAGTCGATAGGTTCATCTTTCCGGCTGATTTCATCGTACTAGACATGGAGGAAGATGAAAATATTCCGATCATCTTGGGACGACCATTTCTAGCTACGGGCCGCACCCTTATAGACGTGGAAAAGGGGAGTTAACTCGAGGGTCCAAGGCAGGCAAGTCACTTTTCAAGTGTTCAAATCGCTCCCATGTCCCTAAGTGCTGATAAAGAGTCTCAACTTGAAAGCGTGGATGTTGTTGAAAGAGGAAAGCACGAAAACATCGTCGGAAAAATTCAGATTTTGTGTTGAATGGCCCAAGTTTTAAGAAGGATGTTGAACGAGTGGCATTCCTCGAGCATGAGGAAAAATCTGCTGCAATCGTGAGTTCGTTGGCAAAGGAGGAGAGTGAGCCAAAGCCAAGAGAAAAATTAGTCATGGAGAAACCGGGTGTTTCGGGAAGTTT
This sequence comes from Orobanche coerulescens, assembly GCA_033398695.1. NCBI lineage: Eukaryota > Viridiplantae > Streptophyta > Magnoliopsida > Lamiales > Orobanchaceae > Orobanche > Orobanche coerulescens. The sequence continues at coordinate 76,275,794 of CM065818.1, read as the reverse complement.
TTCAAGTCGAAACCTCTTCGCAAACACCATTTGATTACCGAACCGAGAATCGAACTGCAGATGACCGATGGTCATAATTTTAACCAAAATATAAACGGTTCGATAAACGGGGCGGAAGCCAAATGGAGTTTGCGAAAAGCAAACTAACGTTGTTCAATAGGTCCGGCTGACGACTATAAACTTAGCGCTTCTCGGGAGGCAACCCGAGTATTAGTTGTAGATTCTTTGTTGGTTGCTTGCATTTTTTTTAGAGTCTCTTTTTGTCTTCTTTCCTCTTGGATCCATCCTTTCCTCTCATTTTAATGAATTCGTAAAATTTACGTGGTGAATCAAGAAAAAGGGGATAAATTCAATAATGGGCCGCGCACTCCAGTGAGCCGCGGCACACATCACCGAGGAAAATGGCCGATCAAATCAGACCCAAGGCCGCGGCATGATCTTACCGAGCCGCGGCACACAAGGTCGCTGAGCCGCGGCACCAAAACCGAGCCGCGGCACACTAAATGGTCAAGAAACGCCCGTGGCGCTCAGATTTGAGCCGCGGCATACAATGGATGAGCCGGCACACTATAACACCGAGCCGCGGCATACGAAATCGAGCGCGGCACCCTACGGCATATCAAAACGTCCAAATCCGATCGTACTTTGGGCCGCGGCTCACTTTTATCAGGCCGCGGCACTGCCGCAAAATAAGAGCAGAGTCAAGCTCTTTCACGACCGGCCTGCATATAGACTTCTTCCCTTCATTCCTTCCTCCCCGCACACGATGAGGTTAGTCGGGTCCATTCTATCAGTCTCCTTCTCAAATTCTCCAGGTAATTTTTGATTTCTAAATCATAGGTGAATTTTGATGTGAAAAGATTTGAAGTTTTATATTGCTAGTTGTTCTTCATTGTTGTTTCTGAAATGGAGTTGGAATATGGGGAATTTGTTATTGTGATGGAATTGATGTTTGTAAACGAATTGTTGATGATGGTTTTTGTAATTCAGGGGCTACAATCTGTGTTATTATTTTTGGGATTTGGAATTAACCATCAAAATTTTTGTTCTTCATTTTAACTTGTGCACACAAGGTGTTTGATAAATTGCAGCAATGGAAAATTGATCATTCAGAAACACCACCTTCCTCACCGGACGATGCCGGCACCAGCTCCTGAGCAGACTGGAGGGGAGTACTTGACCTTTTACTTTTCTTGCATTTCATTTTTTGTCCATTTAGGTCAATGTACGTCCTAAGTTTGGGGGAGGGGTTTACTTTCAGTCTACATTCACTGCTGTACTCTATTTTGTGCTGTACATTATATTTTGTTGCACTTTTCTTTCTTTGCGAAAATTTTTTTTAATAGCCTTGCTTGCCGTAGTTTTTCTTTATTCGTGAATTTTCGTGCTTCTATTATGTGTGATACTGATGTTACGACACTGTCTTTCTCTTTGAAGAAGCGGGCAAGTTTTAGTCGAGTTGTAGTCAGTTATTTCTGCTCTGCTTAGTATTCAATTAGGTCCGAAATTTTTCGTGATTGTAGAGGTCTTGGCAGACAAGAGACGATACATACTTGTTTTTAATCCCTATCAATACGTTTGGCTACATTTTCCGGATAGTGAGTCGTACTGTTTCTTTAGTCGTGTTGGCACTTAAATGGAGTTTAGAGTCGGTCAGTTTTTCCCCAAAAGTCGAGATAATGTGTTCTATGAAGGGAAGTCTAGTAACCGGGGGTATTCGCGTGACCCGTTGTTTACTCTCGCGTAAAACGACGACCCCGATAAGACTAGTGATTTAGTGAGTTCACATGTGCCAATGATAGGAAGCCTAGTAACCGGGGGTATTCGCGTGACCCGCTGTTTACTCTCGCGTAAAACGGCAACCTTGATTCGGACATGCGAAAATTTTGTATTCGAGTTGTTTCTCCGCTGTGAACGGGAACTTAGTAACTAGAAGCATCCATGTGCCCCATGAGTGTCTTTTACGTCAAACGGTTTCCTAATACATGAGAATGGAAGTTCCACCCTAGGATTATCCCGATGAAACATCCCGAGATCCTAACCTAGTGGTCGACTCGAATCAAATTCTTGAGCATATTTATATAAGGGGATACTGTCCGAGGTTTATTTGTTATGAGACTCGTGAAAAATTGTGCCTCTAGACTGTGGAACGCGACGAACTAGCTTGTTTATGTTAGCCTTTCCTATTGACGGTTGATTTGATTCGAGTTTTGTTGATCTTTGAGCTGAGTTTTCTTCATGAACAAATGACTAGGACTGAGCTTGATCTCTTTGCGGAATCATTATTCTGAGTGCAGCTCGCTTTTATGACACTCGTATTATTTAGAGAGAATGGCAGGATAGTATTGATTAGGTTGAACACTGTGAGTTGCACGATGATTCACGACATTCTTTTATTAACTTTAATTCTTTTTGCTTGAGGACAAGCAAAGGCTTAAGTTTGGGGGTATTTGTTAGGCGTATTTTTATACGTTTATTCATCATTATTTTGTAGTATTTTGGAGTGTGAAATCATCTAAATGAGCTTTTAATGCCTTAATTTTGTATGATTGACAGGAAATTGAAGTCCGGAAGCTTAAACGAGGCAAAACGGCGAAAACGGCAAAATCGACTATGAGCCGCAGACAAGGAAGCCGAGCCGCGGCAAAGGAAGACACCACCAAGGGCGAGTAGTCAGTACTACGTGCCGCGGCACGCCCATGTGAGCCGCGTACGTAAGGATTTAATTACGCCCGTGTATTCAGATTTTGGCGATGTGCCGCGGCACGAGTTCGATGAGCCGCGGCACACTTAGCGGGTTTGGTACGTCTCACGCGGATTTTGGGGCCGTTTGAAGCCGATTTCAACCAACGAATACGGACGCGATTTATGGAGATGCTGAGCTATAAATAGGGCTTAAGACCCTAATTTAATTATCTTGGATTTGATTGAATCTAGACCTAAGAGAGCTTAAGCTTGGAGACAGAGAAGAGGAGGAAAGCGAGAGGAATTCAAGGGCGAAGGCGAAAGATGAAGAACGGAGGAATCCGAGCTTCATCTGCGTTTGAATTTTATGCTTTCGTTTATTTACTTTGTATTTTCGCTTTTAGTATGTCGCTAAAGCCCTAATCTAGGGTTTTGATGAAACCTTTATTTTGACGAATTGATTGAGGTTATCCAATTTATTACCTTTTTATTGAGTTTTCCCAATTATGTTTTATGCTTGCAATTATCGCCAATAGTTGTATTGATTTAATCATTCACTTGAATCGGGAGAGGAGATGTGGTGAGGAACTATTGGTGAGGACCGTTTTATTCTGTGAGATAGGAATATACTCATAGGAACTACGTGGCCTTTAGGAGATTTCATGCTTTTTGCCTAGCGACGAGATAATTCACCTAGGGATAGAGTGCGTTAGTCGCCGTTAGATAAATCTATTGACCTCGGGAGAGGCGGTAGAATATATTAGCAATCTCCGCCTTCAATAAATTGGGAAAATTATTTATTACGGATAATCAAGATTAAATTCGGATAAATTAAGGTGGATTCAGAACTCTAGACTTATTTATAATTTGATTCCTTTTATTCAAGCTATCGTTTTGTTTAGTCTTTCAAGAATTCTTTTAGTTATTAATCCAAAAAAACCCAACTTCGATTGTTCAAATAAAATTGGGATACGAAAACGTCGGTAGTTAGAGAGTCAATCCTCGTGGGAACGATACTCTACTTATCACTTTATTACTTGTAAACGATGACGTGCACTTGCGTGTAGGAAATATCGCAACAAATGCTACACATGGATCTCTATAGTCCTGTAGACACGGTAAGTTCGGGAGGTAAGAAATACTGTCTTGTTGTTGTTGATGATTACTCCAGGTATGCTTGGACAATTGTCCTAAGCAAGAAGAAGGAAAAAACATCAAAACTGCCCGAGCTCCTGAGAAAGTTTCAAAATGTAAAGGGATTGATTATCGTGTCCATTCATTCCGACAGAGGTACAGAATTTACTAACCGCTTTATAGAGTAGTACTGTTCGGAGAATAGGATACAACAGGAATACTCAGGTGCCCGTACACCTCAACAAAATGGTGTTGCCGAGCGAAAGAATAGGACGCTGAAGGAAGCAACAAGGACAATGATGGCCGCAAGCAAGTTGCCACAGCATTTATGGGGTGAAGAAACCAATACAGCATGCTACACTCAAAACCGCTGTATCGTCAACAAGCACCACAACAAAACAGCATACGAGGTATAGAACAACAAAACTCCGTTAGTTTCGTATTTTCACGTTTTTGGATGCAGGTGCTATGTGTTGAATAATGGGAAGGATCAACTTAGAACCTTTGATGAGAAGTTAGACGAAGGCATATTTGTAGGATATTCCTCCATCAACAAAGCTTACAAGATCTTTAATAAAAGGAAGCTGACGATCTAGGAATCAGTTCATGTCGGGTTCGACGAACCTCACCATGACCCTACAGGAGTAGAAGCTGTTACTCAGAACATCCAACAACTTTCTATCTTAGATCCAGCAACTCCCATAGAACCTGTTGTTGACTTAGAAATCAACCCCGCAGCTGTAAGAATCGACGTAGATGAAGCCGATGCTGTACAAGCTGAAGCTGAAACTACAACAACTCAAGATACAGTACGGGACCCCAAATTAGAACCCGACCGAAGATGGTTGAGAGATCACCCGCAAGAGCTGATCATCGAAATCATTAATGCTGGTGTTTCTACCCGAAGGAGAATACTGAATACACAAGGAAATGTACTGTGTGCATAAGAAGAACTAGATACTGAGATATCACCATTCCCTGAATGGAAATCTCAATCCGAGCTTAGAAGACTCAATATGTGCACTATTGTTGTATTCTTAGCCCAGTCCGAACCTGTTTCTACCATAGAAGCTCTTAATAATTCTCATTGGATAACATCTATAGAAGAATAGCTTAACGGTTTCGAAAGAAACAATGTATGGTATCTTGTACCCAGACCTACGCATCAATCGGTTATTGGAACCAAATGGGTATTTAGAAACAAGAAGGATCAAAATGGACTAATTATAAGGAATAAATCAAGGCTAGTCGCACAAGGCTATAGACAGGAAGAAGGCATAGACTATGATGAAACGTTTGCCCCTGTAGCCAGACTAGAGGCCATTAGGATATTTTTAGCCTTTGCCGCCCATAAGAGCTTCATTTTATACCAAATGGACGTCAAAAGTGCATTCCTAAATGGAGACCTTACCGAAGAAGTTTATGTTGAACAACCACCAAGGTCTGCCAACACAGACGGCATCGATCTAGTATACAGGCTGAGGAAAGCACTGTATGGACTTATGCAAGCCCCTAGAGCATGGTATGAGACCCTGTCCCATTATCTAACCGATAATGGATTTGAGAAAGGTGATGTGGACAAAACCTTGTTCAAAATACAGGAAGGTGATGACCTTCTAATGGTTCAAATCTATGTTGATGACATTATAATTGGTTCTACTAACCTTGCTTTATGTCAAATGTTCTCTCATCTCATGCAAAGTAAATTTGAAATGAGTATGATGGGAAAACTTAGTTATTTCCTAGGTTTGCAGGTAAAGCAGTTGCCTACAGGGATTTTCATTAACCAGGTAAAATACAGCAAAGAGTCCAGTAAAGCCAAAGTATGGAAGCTGTCTCGAATATCAATACAGTGATCCTTCCATACAGATCTCAACAGGACAAGAAGGAATCTTCAGTATTCGCAAGAAGTCAAGTCCCGTTGATAAAGAAGTATTTAAATACTAAAGGATAAAGTATTTAAATACTGTAAGTCAGAAGATCTTCAAAATCCCGCAATATCCGGATCTCAGTCAAATATCAGTTGTCGCAGAATCTTGCTCAACGGATATATTTCAAACAGATATATTTCAGAAGCTATATATATCTCCAGAGTTTGAAGATCAGTCACTACTGAACAAAACAACTGAACGACTTACAAACGATCAAGCTTACAAGAAATATTCAGAGCAAAACATATCTCCCCAAGCTTTCTGCTATTCAGATATAAGATATATGCAGTGCTCAAACCTTGAACAACACATCATGAGCTTATAGCCCAGAAAGTCATAGCTGTTGTTCAACCCTGTTCTATCTTTGAACAAACTCATATCAGCCCTGTGTGGACTGAGTAATCTTTGCTACTCCCAAACTGTGTGTGAAGGACTTGCATCGAAGAAGACGAAGCTTCAGAACTGTGTGTGAAGAAGCCAGTCAAGTGTTAGCTCAAACCAATCTGTGTGAATGGTTAAAAGCTAAGATTTTTATATCAATCTGTGTGAACGATATATTGATTAAGTGTTGTTATAATTATGTTGTTGTGTACGCAGTAATTATAATAAACTTTTTACTCCTGTGTGGAGGACCAGTAGACGTAGAGGGGTTTACCTCAAACCACTTTAAATACTATGCTATTTACCTTCTGCTTTTATTGTTTTAATTAACTGTGATTATTTAAGTATACACTGCACATCGAGTTGCTGTATCCACAACAACTTACTATATTTAAGACTTCCGATACGCACTCAGATTTAAAAACCGTACAGCTTGTTGTTTATAGCACTTTCCAAGCTGTATCCAGCATACTTATCGTCAACCCCCATGAGCACTTCCTTGCAAATTAGTGTTGATAAAGCCGGAAATCCGGTTGACCAATAACTCTACAGGAAGCTTATTGGCTCTCTCCTGTACCTAACGACTAGCAGGACCGATATCCAGCTGTAGGAGTGTGTGCGAGATATCAAGTAGCACCCAAAGAATCACACTTCAATACAGCTAAACGAATCTTGAAGTATATTAAAGGAACGGTCGATGTAGGACTATGGTATCCTAAAGAAGGCGGATTCGATTTAGTTGGATACAGCGACTCGGATCTCGGAGGCTGCAAGCTAGATAGGAAGAGTACAAGTGGAACTTGTCACTTTCTTGGACCTCGACTTTCAGTAATAAGCAATTGGCAAACTCACTTTCCACGGCTGAATCAGAATACTATGCTGCTGGTAGTTGATGTATGCAGATCCTTTGGATGCAGCAACAGTTGTCAGATTATGGGATTGAATCCAAGGAAACGCCACTCATGTGTGATAGCACGAGTGCAATTGCAATAACGCACAACCATGTATTGCACCTGCGCACTAAGCACATCAACATGAAGCATCATTTCATAAGGAATCATGTCGAGAACAATGATGTTCGGCTTGAAAAAGTTCATACAGATATTCAGTTGGCCGACATCTTCACCAAACCTCTCGACACAGCAAGATTCAACATTCTTCGACAAGAATTGGGATTGCTACAGCCTAACTCCCTGTAAGTATTTACTATTTTTACTCAACAATTGAGGGGGAATGCTGTAAGACCCAAGAATACAGTATCCACCATTAATTATCTGTACACTCAGAGCCTTCAATACAGCACTGTATGGAACAAAGCAATATGAATCATCCTACAGCTGACGTGTGAAATAATTAAGGGGGAATACAGTATGACCCATGAATACAACATCAATCCAAAAGTTGCTGTATGGAATTGAAACCTATATGTACCTTTTAAGGGGGAACGTTGTATCGTCGTGGATACAGCACATACTATGGGATTTCGATTCAGTATATATATTATAATATTTCATTGTAAAACCAATTTTTGTCCACGTGCCCTGTTTTCATGTCAAACGTCATTTACATTAAATGCCTTACACGACATCTGGACAATTGAATCTCGAAAGCCGCGATGTTTTCATATTGTTTAATATTTTATACCCTCATTTCAGGCATTAAGGGTAATAACAAATGTCAGAAGTGGGACCTGCTCCTATTTTAAATTTCAATGGATAAGTGTACCAGTTACACTCAGTCCATCGTGACCGTTTATTTCAAACACCGGTTCCCATCCCTTAAATCTGACCATTCGTTCTATAAAAACCCTTTGTCGCCGCCTACTATAAAAGGACTGCAAATGCCATTTGAGACTCTTTACGCCTTCTGCATATTTTAAGAGCACTAAAGCAATTCAGCCTACAAGTTTTTCTGTGTTTAGTGCTTATTCTTCTGGAATCTTTTTCATCTTTTCTTGAGAAACAACAATGGCGTCTACTCAGACATCTTCCACCTCTCTCAAGAAGTCTCTGAACTTCATCGATGGACGGATCTTCTCCAGATCTATCGTGATGGAACGCATTCACACTGAAAGTGATGACGTCGATGCGATGGAGGTCGTCACCACTAGAATCCGTCAACAAGGCCTCTACCACCTTGGGAGCCACACCGCCACAAATTATGATGTTCATCTTGTTGAGGAGTTCTACCTCAACGCCGTGGTTTGTTTTCTGCCTCTGGCTCTAGGAGGACATGTTGCTGATATCACAGCGGTCATTCACGGAATGGAGATCCGCATTGATCAAGAGCTGCTCAAAAACATTTTCAGGCTACCCTCTGATGGCCTGACCATGGAAGAACTTGAGACCTTTGGGTCTCAGGAGCTGCTGACTCAATACTATGGCTTGTTCACCGGTTTGGCAACGGTGGAAGTGGTTCACACCACATGCCATAAGAAAAAATTTTGTTTATTGTTTGTTTATTTGCATGATTTTTGCTGTCGCATCATTGAGAATCGTACAGGTGCATTTAAGATGTGCACAAATCTCAGATTCAGGATGATGGTCGCCATTATGACCTGCGAGAAGGTCAACTGGTGCCAAGTTTTGTTTTCTTTTTAACACACGCACACGAAGGGGATCGTCCCCTGTCCTGAGTACCCCCCAAGATGCTCGATCTCAACCCCGATCTAGAGGTAAGTTTGCCAGCATGACCTGATCGCCTCATTTTCCCCCGCTTGGATTACAGGCCCGCGCTTACTGGGCCCGGTCAGGGTTAATGGTTTCATCCCCAGACATTACCTAAGGGCTCCAGCCGTTCCCTCTCAACTGGTGCCAGGTTATCCTCAAACGTTTGCAGGAGGAGGTGTCCAAACCTGCTACTCAGAAGAAATCGTTTGGTTTATTCTTAAACCATGTTTTGACGAAGTGCGGACTTCAGGAAACCACATAAGCTAAGAAGATAAGTTCGCGGATATTCTTCGGAGGCGTCAGGCCCACTGCCTTCAATCAGAGCATCCTGATTGCGAACAGGCCTTTTATCCGGAACTTGCTGCTGTCTGAAGATCCGAGGGACGTTTCTTCTAAGTCCTAAAGTGTCGAATCTTCAAAGAAACGAAAAAGATCTCACAGCAAGACACCAGTTGCTGCTGAGAAGCCGAAAAGAAAACTAAGAAGGCTTACTAAGGTTAAAGCAACAGAACCCTCCGAGGATGCTCCTATCGTAGCGCAACCTACTGATCAACTACCCCAGGGCCCAACCCCTGTGGAAGAGATGCCCGCTACTGTATCGACAGTATATCCTGAGCCTTTAGCTGCTACGATGGATATAAGGACATCTGCCAACTCAAAAGACTCTGGCGAGTCGGCTTCCCGTTTGGAACCAACATCTATCTCTCCTATGCGGGATTCTACACCCGTTCAAGATCCACCTTCCTTCGGGGTACCATCCCCTGTAAGGAATCCCTCTCCAATACAGGATCCCACACCTGTAGAGAAACCCCTTCCTACAACAAACCCAGAAGCTGTACAGAGTTCCTCCCTGGACACAATAATTTCCAAGACCCTGCTTTCCGTGCAGATTGAGCAACCATACGAGCGATTTCTCCAATGGAGGAGCTTTTAACTAGCTCCGTACGAAACTTTGTACAACTGGAGCGAGTGTTCTAACGAAGAGAAGTTCGTTTTGGAAGTGAGTGACACCCAAGAAATTGCTGTCCTGATCCAATGGGACAACTTATTCGTCAAGGAGCTAATTGAGAGTCATCTGCTTGATAAGGATGAAGCCAATAAAAAGGAAAATCTTTGTCAATGGAAACTCCCGACAGTCCAAAATCTGATCCTGATTCCGACGATGATGACGACGCACTCCAAGCTGGTTTGCGGATGAGTCGAGAGGAAGCCCAACCCAAGATAGATGAAGGGACATCTACCCATCAATCGTCCCCTTTGCCACAGCAAGCCAATATTCCTAACAATGAGGATTCTGTCCCTCATGTCGATGAAGAAGAAAATGTTTCGCAACAGGCACCCAAGCCTGTCGTCGCCGCCGAAGAAGAAGAATCACACGCCTTCCAGCAAGAGGAATCAGTCCCTCTGCCGGAACAGGCGGACGCTGAGAAACACCAGGAGGAATTAGTCCCCCCTGTATCCATGTCTACAGAAACCTCTTCGAAACAGGGGGATACCGAACCTCCTGCCGCCGAAACCGAAACAGTTGCTCCCGCCCCATCAACCGTGGAATCTGACGACAGTACTATACGTGAAGATGTCCAACTCAATTCATGCCCTAACGTGAATTTGAGAAGGTTGAATGGAGTCGAGGACTTCGCCAGCTAGACTCTCCCCGCACTGAAACAAGTAAAGAGCGATTACGTGCTCTTGGCCTCCAAACTGTATTTATTCAGGACGCAACCAATGCTCTACGCTCAGTATAAAAGGCTCTGGATTGGCATCACACATCTGCTGTTGAAGAAATGACTGGATTAAAGCATGAAGTCTCTCGAGTAGTCGAAGCCTTCACTGTCTTGCCAGTAGTCTTCAAGCAATCCCTGAGCAATCTACATGAGAAGCAAGAAACGATCATGAGAGAAGACCAATCAAAACTTTGCGTATCTGAGGCCAAGACCGCATCTGCTCTAATCGAATCTGGTTCGCAAATGCGAGACCATGACAAGAACATAAAGAATATGTCGCAGGTGCTCTTCTCCCTTGTTGAGAGAATGTCAACTATGGAGACGAAACAGGATGCCGCTCTGGAGATCCTAGGACGTCTTGATGAAAAGGTATCATACCTTGATGATGCTAAAAAGGGGGGAGAAGCACGGGAAGCCGCTAGAAGAACGAGGTTGGAGCAAGAAAAAGAGTTGCTAGCTCCATTTGAAGACTCAATCACTGCTGACAGAGCCTGTATCTCAACAGCGAACGTGAGGATACAGGGAGATAGACCAGAATTCCAGGATCCCAAGTATCCTTGGAAAAGCCTAGTCCGATAGCCACACTCTATGAACCTCCCGGTACACCGTCAACCTACCGCTGCAGAGATCAAAGATTGGAGGAGAAATGAACTGTTAAGATACTTCGTTGTACTTATCAGGGAATCCGCTTTATTCAATAGATACAGAACGGTACAGGAAGCCGCAGAGGAATTCAAGACGAAGCTAGAAGAAGGATCTCTCCAGCTTCAACAGAAAATGAAGTCAAAGCATCGAAAAGGTGACTTGGTGACCCATCCAGAAGACTGGATCCTAGTATTTGATAAATATTATAACGGGCGTGCAACTTATCATAATCGAGACAAGGACGCTCACCAGAACTGGTGGCGAAACACCAAGAATGACCCTTCCAAGCGACCATGGAGACATTCTGACTTTAGGAGTTGAATACCTTAGTGTATTTATTCGATTGTAATTTTACTTTCAAAACAGCAATCTTTGTACTCTATTTCAGTATCAATAAATTTTTTGCCTGTCTTGAAAGATTACAACTCGTAATCTACTGTGTTCTTATTAGTTTACAGTTACTTTATTTATTCTTACTGTATTCATATTATGAAATCTATCTCATACACAAGCTGTAAGAACTTGTTTGCGAACAGTTTATAGTTTAAGTTCTATATATCTAAGAAAACAATGTAAGATTGTGCCTGCGCGCCAATAATAAGTTTTCAATGTAACTTTATTTTGATAAAAGCTGAACTTGCCTGCGAGCAGTTCTTAGTGTTAAGCCAAAAACCGAAGGCCAGAACATTCGAAAGAAGACCAACAAGTCTGCCCTACTTCAAACCGCTAAGTGTCAAAGTTTTGGCATCATTCAAAAAGGAAGACTCGGAGGGACTTGGAAAATTATCAAAAAGGGGGAAATTGTTGGGATAACAAATCCTTGTATCGATGCTATTTGAATAAACAGTCCCTGTATCGATTGTATTGTCAGAATGTTTTGACAATACGCCAAATCCTGCATACCGCCTCTAGCTGTATCGAAAAGCTGATCAAGTATCAAACCATGTATCGAAGACCTCTCGCAGTCTCATCCATACAGTATATTGATCATACAGCGAAGAGTCCCACAAAGCCAAAGTATGGAAGTTGTCTCGAAAATCAATACAGTGATCTTTCCATACAGCTCTCAACAGGACAAGAAGGAATCTTCAGTATTCGCTAGAAGTCAAGTCCCGTTGATAAAGAAGTATTTAAATACTAAAGGATAAAGTATTTAAATACTCTAAGTCAGAAGATCTTCAAAATCCCGCAATATCTGGATCTCAGTTAAATATTAGTTGTCGTAGAATCTTGCCTCAACGGATATATTTAAAACGGATATATTTCAGATGGCTATATATATCTCCAGAGTTTGAAGAACAAAAACTACTGAACAAAACGACTGAACGACTTACAAATGATCAAGCTTACAGGAAATATTCAGAGCAAAACATATCTCCCAAGCTTTCTGCTATTCAGATAAAAGAGATATACAGTGCTCAAACCTTGAACAACACATCATCAGCTTATAGCCCAGAAAGTCATAGCTGTTCAGACCCTGTTCTATATTTGGACAAACTTATATCAGCCTTGTGTGGACTGAGGAATCTTTGCTACTCCCGAACTGTGTGTGAAGGACTTGCATCGAAGAACATGAAGCTTCAGAACTGTGTGTGAAGAAACCAGTCAAGTGTTAGCTCAAACCAATCTGTGTGAACGGTTGAAAGCTAAGATTTTTATATCAATCTGTGTGAACGATATATTGATTAAGTGTTGTTATAATTACGTAGTTGTGTACGCAGTAATTATAATAAACTTTTTACTCCTGTGTGGAGGACCAGTGGACGTAGAGGGGTTTACCTCGAACCACTTTAAATACTGTGTTATTTACCTTCTGCTTTTATTGTTTTAATTAACTATGATTATTTAAGTATACATTGCACATCGAGTTGCTGTATCCACAGCAACTTACTATATTTAAGACTTCCGCTACGCACTCAGGTTTAAAAACCATACAGGTTGTTGTTTATAACACTTTCCAAGCTGTATCCAGTATACTTAGTGGCCAACATAACATATAAATGATAATTCACAGTATAGCCGACGTCGTCTTTCTCTTTTAGCACATAAACTCCAAGGTCGCGACCAAGGGTCACAGAAGTATATACGCGGAAATACTCTGGAACGTGGGTGCTATTTTAGGTCTTATCCCTCAACACATTTCCACATGGGTACCATTCAGGTTTTACCCCCAACACATCGGCCCACCCATTTATAACACAGTTTCTAGAAAAAGACAATCTTTCAGCATTCATCACGTAACGGCACATTCATGTTTTCTGATTATTGTAAATAAAATTAACATAATCCGAGCAAGGTTTCACTTGCCTTAATTCCGATGGTGAGTCCCTTACTACAATTAGAACTTCCACGACTGATCGAGTTCAACCTAATCACATATTCCTTGATTAACATTTCCCAAGGATAACAGCGAATAAACTAGTTTGCCATTCCCTTTCCTAACCGAATTCTTAACTTAGTTCGATTTTGCAATGCTAATATCGTGGTTCTAAGCTCAATAGCAACACGCATTATTACATTCTTTAATTGTTTGATTATCGATTGTTATAACAATTTGCTTACAAGATTATCCCCAACATTACTTCGGTTGTCAACAATCGACTATAGTAAAATCAATTCCATTATCTACTAATTTAATTCTCTACGCCGAGTTCTCAATTAGGTGGGTTACACAACGATTTCAACGGTCGATTATTAATGATGGTAATACTATCAAGCTCGATTCCACCTAGTTGAATTCACGTTTGATAATTATAGTATCAAGGTGGGTTACAACGAGTTTAGCATACGGTGATTGGATTTCTAACACAATTTCTCCTACAATTGATTCGTTAAAATTGATGTTTCCAAGGCCGATTTGAAATGTGGAATTCGCATATGATTATTACAACAAGATACATGAATTAATGGTTCGAGAACGAAATATACTTACAACGATAGTTCTGATTACTACAAGTTCATCCAGTTTGATTGTCTAAGAAAGTTAAGCAACAAAACTACCTAAATACACGTAATCCAATTGACATAACAATAATACCGAAAAATAGCTTCAAGAATTTGCTAGACTTACCTTAATAGACGAAGAACAATGAAGAATGATGACGAACCAACAAAGAACAACGAGGAGGAATGAAGAATGGATCAAAGGCTACTGCCTGGACTGTCCTCACTTATAACGTATGTAGGGAATCATACATACGTAAGCAACTTAATAATATCATACGTTAAGCTCGAAAAATAATGTACGTGACAAGCAGTTGACTCGTTTGTCTTTTAGCCCACCGAAAGTACCCAATCCTTGTAAAAAACAAAGATTCTGGTCGGAAGACCAATTCTCGCCTTACGTACGTAACTTATTCGTGTTAATGTACGTAATGTTGTGAATCTAACGTATGATATGCATGACATCTAGCGTATGCTAGTGACTCAGTCCCTTAGTCATTTTATCGCATTTTAACCATCTCGGGGTGACTACCTTTTCGCTCGTCAACAATTCTTCGGGGAACAAAATGTTGGCCACCATCATATTCGCACTGATAATCGTTCAATGGCATCAAGGTACGTCACCTCCGTTCTATTCACATCACACAATTATATCGCAATAGCACTTAATGAAACCACATAATATAACAAGACAACATCGCAAATGATAGAAATTGCATTATAATTTATCAAGTACACGGTAATTAAAGCATGAAATACCCGTGGTATTACAAAGATGTTGAAATCAATGAAAATTGGGTTAAGGATGACAGTAGGGTCTGTGGCTATATAATAGGCTCTATGTCTAATGAGATTTAGAGAGCTCATGAGAAAATGACTTCTGCTGGGCAGATTTTATCTCATTTAAGCAAACATTATGGTTAGCACAATCGAACTGCTAGATATGAGATTTCTAAGCAGCTCTTTGGTTCCAGTATGAAGGAATGTGGGGAACCCCATCCTCAAAATGATCGCTATGATTGAGAGATTGGAGGCTCTTGATTTTAGGATGCATGCTTCTCTTCCGACCGACCTTATCCTGAAATCTCTTCCTGATTCCTTCTCACAATTTGTTATGAACTTCAAATGAGATTGCATGCAATTTAGCTGGGTTGATGAACAAACTTGTAACCACTCAGTCTTAGATGAAGACTCCACCGCTGAAGGAGTCTGCCCTTGTGATTTCTTCAGGACCTCAGATTTCCAAGAATAAGAAGAAAAAGACCAAGAAGCAGATGGGCTCAGAAGGTAAGGTTTTTAAGGGTAACGGCAAGGCCCGATGGTTCCTAAGAGCAATAAGGTGAAGACGGATGCATGTCTCAAATGCAGTGAGCTGGGCCAATGGGCAATAGACTGTCCAATCCTTCATGGAGCTTTAGGTATGAAACTTTTAATTTTGGAAAAGAATTGTTCTGCTATCGTACTTTCTACTTCTTGGATACTGAATTCAGGTGTTAGTTCTCACATTTGTACCATGAATCAGGATATGGAACAATGTAGGAATACTTGGAGCTGGGCAAGTGATAGTTACTGTCGAAAGCGGGTATAGTGTCGCAGCATTGACATAGGATCACTTCTTTTAGATTTGGAATCCGACTTTGTATTAACATTAGATGATGTACTTGTTTTGCCCAAGGGGCATAAAAATATTGTATCTATTCCAATCATGGATCGGAAAGGCTTTTCATTTTTCAGTGATAACAGTACATGCAAAATTTATTTTGATAAATTAGTAGGCACTGCTACATTGTTAAATGGACGTTATCATCTAAACCTAAGTAGCAATGTCGTTGTGAATACTATGACTAAGTGGTGGGGGATGAAACTAATCAAGCTTTGAAATGGCATCCTAGACGTGGTCATGTTGGTCAGACCAAGATTTACAAAATGTAAAAAGATGGACTTACAGGCCCATTGGGATTGGATCCCTTTCCAGGGACTTCTGAAAGAGCCACTAATAAACTTCTATTAGTCCATACCGACCTATGTGATACTTTTGAAGCAGCACGTGATGGATATCAATTCTTCATTATGTTCATGGAGGATCATACTAGGTATGATTATGTGTACTTAATGTAACATAAATCTGAGTCCTTTGAGAAATTTCAGGAATTTAAGGCCCTAGTGAACAACAAACTGGTAATCCTATCAAAGCACTTTGATCGGACCGATGTGGTGAGTATATGAGTATAGAGTTTGATGAGTTCCTAATGGAGCATAGAGTAGTATCACAACTTAAACCTCCAGGAACTCCTCAGTTAAATGGTGTGATGGAAAGAAGGAACCGAACCTTATTGGACATGGTTCGTTCCATGCTTAGCTACACCGACTTACTAATTTACCTGTGGGATTATGTGCTGCTTATTGCTGCTTATATCTTGAACATATGTCCTTCCAAGTTTGTCCTTAAGACTCCACATAAGATGTGGGAGGGTAGGAAACCAAGTCTTAATCATTTAAGAGTTGGGGATGTCCCGCTGATGTCAAGAAGACTATGGTGGAGAAGTTGGGAGCAAGATCTGTGAAGGGATGTTTCATTGGATTCCCATCTGGGACGATGGGTTATATATTCTACATGCCCGAAGACCGAAATATCATCATTGCTTTGCAAGCACACTTCATGGAAGATGAGTTCATTCAAGAAGGTGGAGCATGTAGAAGTATTACATTGGAATAATATAATGAAACTCCTCAGGAGACACATGTACAAGAAGTTGGAACCAAACCTTCTGAAACACAAGTACAACCACCTCGCAGGTGTAGTAGAGTATCTCATTTACCTAAGAGGTATGGTCTTATTCACTTTGAGGAACTGGGTCTACATGACACTCCAAGTGATTGCCAAGAGACTGGACCCGCGGCCTATGACCAAACGATGATGGATGTATACTCTATAAAATGGCAGGAAGCTATGGAAGCTGAGATAGACTCTAGTAGACCGCCCCAAATACATAGGGCCTATTGGGAACTAGTGCATTTACAAGGGAAATACTAATGGATATGGCAAGGTTGACTTTTATAAGGCCAGGCTTGTGGCAAAGGGTTATACCCAAAGGGATAAATTAGCATGATACCTTCTCGCCGGTAGCTATGATATTCAAATGATGCTTGCTATAGATGCCTACCATGATTATGAGATATGGATGATGGACCTAAAGACAGATTTCCTTAATGGATTTCTCGAGAAGGATATCTATTTGGAGCAGCCTAAAGGCTTTGTGTCCGAGGCTGATATTCATAAAGTGTGCAAGCTTCAGCATTCCATTTATGTACTGAAGCAGGCTTCGCATAGTTGGAACCTTCATTCTGAGGAGGTTGTCAAGATTTGAATTCATGCAAAATAAATAGGAACCTTGTGTATACAAAAGGGTTAGTGGGAGCAAGATCACAATCTTAGTACTATATGTAGATGACATTATACTAATAGGAAATAATGAGGAACAATGAAAGGAAACGAGTACTATACCATATGATTAGGCCAAGGGAAGCCTTATGTATGCTATGCTATGTATGAGACCTGACATTAGTTGCACACGCTGTGAGCGTGGTAAGTAGATCTCAGGAAAATCCAGGAAAGGAATGTTGGGCCGCCGTAAAGAACACTCTCAGGAACTTAAGAAGGACTAGAGATCTGATTTTTATGTATGGTGGTGGAGAACTGAATGTAACGGCCTTCACCGATTCAGACTTGTAAGGATAGAAAGATGACTCGATGTCTACTTCTGGTTACATTTGTAGTCTTAATGAACGAGCAGTATCTTTGCACAGCACCAAGCAAAGCGCGACTGCTGATTCAACCTGTCAGGATGAGTATTTAGCGGCCTCGGAGGACTCTAAGGAAAGCTTTTGGATTAAGAAGTTTCTTGGTCAACTTCAATTAATACCATGTGCTGAACTGCCTGTTCTAATTTTTTGCGATAACGATGGAGATGTAGCACAGGACAAGGAGCCAAGGTTTCACAACAGTACAAAACACATTAAGAGAAAGTATCATCTCGTGGGTGTCCGCAAAGGATAAGTTGTGTTGCATAGAGTAGACCCAGAAGACAATGCCGCTGATCCACTGACCAAGCCACTCTCCCGGATAAGCTTGGAGCGTCATCTGGAGAACATGGGTAGTAGATCATAAGGTTATTGGTAGATGAGATTATAAGTCTTTGGACAAAGCATTGGAGCTAGTTGTATCGGATATACGAGAGCTGGGGATATCGATTTGTATTAACTTAGACATAACATCAGATAGGGTTTGACTGACCATGACCCGATCATACACTTGAAAGAAGAGTTTATACGTATATTGGTATTCACGACAGAATGGTTCTTGAATGATCCTTATTCATTCTCACTAAGGTTAAAATGTTGGCAGCGAGACTGGCTATATGGTGCTACAACTCTTTGGTTCCTCCCATTGCTTACTGAGACAGACCTACCGAGTCACGCATTAGAGAGACGACGAAATAATTTGAACTGGATCTCTTAATGAATTTTAGACAATGGATGTCTTATTCAATTTATTGGATAAATTAAATTGGTCTGGTGATTAAATAAATTGCTGGGTAATTAATTTAATTCATGAATAATTATTTCTTAGAGAAATAATATTTTAATATAATTAATTAATTAATTAGCTTAATTAATTGTATTAAATCTATTTTAGACGAACCGAGGTGTATCAGTCGGACTGGACACACGACGGTCCATTTCACAGACCGAAATGAAAATCATGTCTTGCGCCTTCCCTACCACGAAGCTTCATGGTAGTCGTTTTTGTCCATGGTTGCCTAATGGTTCCAAAATGTGGGGTTGATAATCTGTTACATTGTGAATTATTTGTCAAAGGGATTTTGGTATTATATGTGGACTTTACTTATTTGAACTAACACTAGCATAATCATCCTCACATTTTAAAGAAAATAAAGAGTGTTTATTTTGATCAACTTGATAGAATCTTAGAGAGAGAGAAAATCAAAAATATACATTACTTAGAGTGATTATAAGAAAATCAAGAACAAAATATATATCACTTGGAGTGATCATATTCTTCGGAGATAAATTCCTACTACTCTTTTCTAGCCGTATCCTTAGAGGATAATTGCTTGAGTAGTTATCCTGATCACCTCCCGACACATGGCTAGTAGAGACACAATGCTTTTGGTATTTGAATCACCAGGACTTATTACATAGGCTTTGTGGTCATTGACATCAACATTAACATTCAATCAAAGGACTACAAGGCTTTTTTCAATATCATAACTCTTGTATATTTATATTCGTATATATGATGCATGATTGGTCCTTTTTAGGGGTTCGATTAAATTCTTTTTGTTTCCATTGCGCCTTTATTTTCGGCACCGAATACCAATACTAGATGCTATCGATGGTCCAATTTTGAATTCAATATATAAAAGCTCAGCGGCCGTTAACAAGCTTGTGTAGCATACATTAAACTGTATGGGACTGCTCTAAATGTTGACCGTTTAGAAGTAGTACAATGGTTGAAATTGATACATGCATTACAATATCGGCTTTGTGTATCTTATGCTTGTTTGATAATGTAGTTTTTTCAGCTACGTAACTCTATACATTTTAACACTCTACGCGAAATCAGGTAGGTGAGATTTACGTATCTTATGACAAGAGTGTAGCTTATGTTAACAATGTAATCTTGGATGATACAGCTAAGTGAGTATTACGTAGGTTATACATATATGATAGCTTACGTTATTGTTGCCAAAAACATTTCTATAATATTTTTCAAGATTAAGTTTGTATTTTTTGTTTGAAATGGTTATTTTATTTTGAATATCATCAAAATGTGTGTGATAAAAATATCGTTTCAACACACATCTCACAAATTAGCAAATGGCTACATGTATAACAGATTTATTTCCATGGTTATAAATAGCCCAACCCTGAGGACTTGCTCATTTACTGATTGAACAATTAATCTTGTGATGTCATAATATAAAAAAGAGCAAATACTCTCTTCAAGCCTATATCGCTATCTTATCGAAGAGATAGTCATTACTCAACCAAGTGAACAACAACAGCAAGGAACTTAAACACGTACAGTTGTTATTCGGATAATTGTGCTACCCACAATTAGTGTCGAGAAGATTAACCCTCTGTCGACTGAGAAAGAGAACCATTACGACCTAAGTGGGACGAAGAGAGTCCAGAAGAACAAATATTCAATCTGTGTGATAAGAAATCAGAGTTCGTGGAGTCAAAACCAATCTGTGTGAACCAATTAAGCTACAGTCAGGTGTATCAATCTATGTTAAAGATACAATGACTTGTTTAGTTGAAATTATATAGTTATGTACGGATTGATTTTAATAAACATCCCTCTTGTTTGGAGAACCAATACAACCCTGTAATCACCAATCCTACAGTAGAACACTTAATTGCTATAGATACACTATGCATTTAACTTCCAAAACGAGTGCAACTTGTTCAACCCCTCTACACTGTTATTTAAGTATACTGTGACCAACAAATGGAGCCAAGCCCACCTTGTACAACAAAAAAGTCCAATTGAGAGGCTTCTTGATCCCGACTCCATGCCAAAGTCAAGTGATCCAAGAAATATCAGTGAATAATCTACAAAGACTAAGGCTGGAGAAGAAAAGAAGAAAAAGTTGTCGAGTAAGAAATGGACTGTTCCCGATTGCAGCTCGCCCTCAGCTTTCGGAAAGAAGAAAAAGAAGCACAAGTCCCATAAGGAGACTTCAAAATGGAAGTTGTTCCTACAACTCTTCAACCGTGTACAGCTGCCCCTGAGGTTCCACCATCTGATCCCATTTCTACAGCTCCATCGGCGACTGCAGAAGTTCTTGAGGATGTTACAACTGTGGTCATCCATATATAGGCCAATCCTACTCAAGTTATACCAATGGAGGAAGTTATTGCTGTTCCTACATAAGATCCTGAGCCATCCACGACAATGATGGATGAACAAGAGTTTCTTAATGTAACGCCCCGACTTTCTAGGGGTAATTAAAGGGGGAAATAAGTAAAAAGGTCAATTTTGACAAAAAATAAATTTTTTTGAGAATATTAAAATTCTCGCCTACAAAGTCGAGTCGCTACACTGACTAAAATAAATGCCCATTAATTAAGGCAATGACATGCATAAATAAGAGGTAATAATTGCGCTGGATGAAAATTAAAAATCATTATCATTACTAATCAAGAGTTTCCCCAAATAATATTTCAAAAACATGAGACATAAAGAAAACATCGTTTTACTAAATATCATTATATGCCCTCTCGGCTCGCTCTTTCGTCCATCCGGCTCAGTTTAACCTTCGGGATCAATATAGGTGGGGGTGAGCTTTCTTCAGCTCGCGGTAATCACACATACCACAGTAATATACAATCTCATGGAAAGCATTTAAATGATTATTCTATCAATAATATTTTTCTCAATATGAATACATACACACAATACCACATATAACATGAATCGAGCACACATATGAATATTGAGGTTGTGCAGGTGTCCCCACACAATATATATCTTAAGATAGTCTCTTTACACGTACA
This sequence comes from Orobanche coerulescens, assembly GCA_033398695.1. NCBI lineage: Eukaryota > Viridiplantae > Streptophyta > Magnoliopsida > Lamiales > Orobanchaceae > Orobanche > Orobanche coerulescens. Next base: position 76,254,095 of record CM065818.1, on the reverse strand, counting down.
CAGGTGAGCCTGATTTACAACATGTATCATCAATATTAAACATAAAGAGAATATCACATATACAATCCAATTAAAGCAATTAAAGTGATAGTGAAAATTCCCACCTGAATAAAATGATACTGCTTGAACTTGAATATGAAGATGCTTGAACCCGTAAATCTTGATTATTATCTACAAATAATAATTACAATTATTATAATATATTATGATATAATGACTGGAAATAAAATATAATGCATAAAACTGAACTGATTATTAATATTAATCAAAGGGTTAACATTTTAATGTCTTGTATCAAAATAGGACTGGATTTGAACTTTTTAAAAGTTAATTGGACTAAATCTGTGTGAAATAAAAAATCTGGAATGAAATTGAAGGTAGGTGGAAGATTATGAGGTTCAACTGAAAGAATTAGAAATGTATGGAGTTGAATTGCAAGGATCTAAATAAAATTGGGGATCAATTGAATTAACTAAAATTCAATCTGTATAAAACCCTATCAATATGTCGGCCGATTATTTGTCATTTCTTTCTACACTCTCTCAGGTCTCTCTAACTCTCGACAGATCTCTCTTAGATACTACAGGGATAGAATTTTTTTAGATCCCATCACTTTTTACTTTTTTGAAAAACGTCCCAAAAAAGTTAATTTATCCAACTACATCCCAATTTTACGCTAACTTTACAATTTACATCCCAAAGTGTTTTTTCTAATTAGAGATTTCCGGTGACCTAGCCTATGTGGATTTACGTGGCACCAGTTGACCAGTAAAATAATAGGAGATGGACACATCGGGATAGAATTTTTTTACGTCCCACAATTTTTTTAGGGGTCCCAATAATAGGAGATGTACCCAAAAAAGTTAATTTATCCAATTACATTCTAATTTCACTAGGGGTTTTTAAAATTGGATATTCGGAATTTCGGATATCTGGAAATTCGAATAATATATTTTGATATCCGATATCCGTATAAAAAAAATATAAATTATATTCGGATATTTTTATATTCGAAAAATATTCGGATTTGGATATCGGATATCCGAATATCCGAATACCTTTTACTATTTAAAATATAAAAAATTAAAATTTTTATATTTTTCGGATATTTCGGATATTCGATTTTTCTGAAAAGTACTATCCGATATCCGAATCCGAAGTTCCGGATATTCGAACTGTGGATATCCTAACTTGATTTTTCGGATATTTCAATCGGATATCGGATATCGGATATTTTTGAACACTCCTAAATTTCACCAATGGGAATGTTGGGCATCATTTTTTACGATGCGAAAAATAGTTTCTTTTCTTTCTTCTTCTTTTTTTTGACTTTTTTAGTTTAATATCTATTACAATTAATGATGTGTCCATCTCATATTATTTCATTAGTCAAGTGGTGCCACGTAAATCCACATAGGCTAGGTCACCAGAAATCCCTAAATAAAAAAACACGTGAGCGGCACAGGGGGCGAAACGACGTCGTTTCGTGTTTGCCGGCGTTCTTTGGGACGTAAATTGTAAAGTTAGCATGAAATTGGGACGTAATTGGATAACTTAACTTTTTTGGGACTTTTTTTAGAAAAAGTAAAAAGTTATGGGACGTAAAAAATCATATCTTCACACATACACATACAAACAAATCGATGCACACATACACACACACACACCGATATACACAGATCACACACTCGGTCGTCTACATACACACATGAAGTCCGCGTCACAAAACAGATGTTCGGTGATGGTGGCGATGATTTGATAGTGTCGCGGCTCGGCGGGCAACCCACGATCAAGATGCAGGTCCAGCGATGGTAGTGGGTTCTGGGTTCTGATTTGGGCTATTAGATCCTGATGCGGGCTATGTTCGCATGTTCGGGCCGCTCTGATTTAGAATCAGTATTTTGAAGAGGTGGTACATGCCTCAGTTAACAGAAAGTCTGGGTTGTTGATTGTTTCTGTTGGTTTGGTTGTTGTTTTTCTTAAATTTTAGTTAAGATTTGCACTAGAATAAGAACAGAAGGGCCTGAAACTGCGTATTTGATGTTGAAATTCTTGTCTTATATTGTATCTATAATTTGCAGAATAAAAGAAAAGAGGATATAAATTTCACCTTTGCTGGGAATATGGGAACTGAATGATGAATATGAGAACTGAATGATGAATGATGATTGACCCTTGCAGTATGAAGATGATGTCTTCTTCTTTTTTTTACTGCACTCGGATGGACTTCCCGATGGTGGACTTTGTTGGTCAGCCGGGAGTCTAATAGGTGTAGGTGATGTATTTTGTGTTTTACGTATTATGTATTTTTTTGTACTGCAGAATTGTATTGTATTTATACCCCTAGGTTAGGGTTAGGTAGCCCTAGGAGTATATATGGTAGTATAAATTTGTTGGGCTTTAGTATTTTGGGTTAACAAAAGGTAATTGGGCCAAATAACAATAACCTTATAATTAAAGCCTATTGGGTTTTATATAAATAATAATGATATTTAATAATAATAATAGAATTATTAATATTAATATTGTCAATACTAATAATATAATATTAATATTAATAATTAATATTAAACGACCCTTAAAATTCATTGATAAGCAGACTCGGGCTTAGAATCTATTCCGGGAATTATTATTCACGTGGTGTGTCTTACCTAATACTGCTTGTAGATACATGGATGGAAGGATCTTGATCCTTCTAGAGGTAGTAGAAATCCTATTAGATGTCTTACCTTATCTAGGAATCCTATATATGGAAGGACTCTCATTATAATGCCTATATAAAAGACTACAATTGTACAATTCATTACCACCCTAGTAAAGAAAATGTAGTTGCTGATGTACTGAGCCGTATGGCGAGAGGAGACCTAGCCTGTATGTTGACCAAAGAGGAAAGCTTGGTCAAGGAATTTATAAGAATGAACCTTGAGATGGCTACACCAACAAAGCCCGTTGAGTCGTTATTGGCTAGTTTGGTGGTACAACCAACCTTGAGCAAGCAGATCAAAGAAGGTCAAGGACAAGATGACTTTTTGGTCAAAATGAAAGAACGTACTCTTTCAGGTGAGGATAAGGGATTCATTGTGTCCGATGATGGCACAATGTACTATGAAGGGAGGATTTGTGTGCCCAGTGTTGTCAAGCTGAGAGAAGCAATATTGAAAGAGGCATGTAATACTCCATATACAACACACCCTGGAAGTATAAATATGTACCAATACCTTAAGAGGACATTTTGGTGGGAGGGTTTGAATAGATATGTGGCAAACTTTGTCAGAAGGTGTATAGTTTGTCAATAAGTAAAGGCAGAACACCAACGTCCCTTTGGACTACTTAAATCACTTCATATTCCGGAATGTAAATGGGAACATATTACGATGGACTTTATGGTAGGTTTGCCTCGAACGGAAAGAGGAAACCACGCTATTTGGGTTGTTGTGGACCGACTCACAAAGTCAGCTCATTTCATCCCAATTAAGATGAATTTGCGAATGGATCGGTATGCTCAAGTTTACATCAGTGAGATTATTAAGTTGCATGGAATGCCATTTTATAGTATCCGACAGGGATACTCGTTTCACATCCTGTTTTTAGGAAAGTGCAAGAAGCTTTGGGAACACATCTGAATTTTAGTATGGCCTATCATCCTCAGACTGATGGTCAGTCTGAGAGGACGATTCAGATTCTTAAGAATATGTTGCTAGCATGTGTGTTAGACATGGGCAATAATTGGGAATGACTGTTGGCTTTGGTAGAATTTGCTTACAATAACAGTTATCAGTCGACGATCGGTATGGCGCCGTATGAAGCCTTATACGGTAGAAAGTGTCGATTACCACTGTATTGGGACGATGTAGGTAAAAGTAAAATCTTGGGTCCCGAGATGATTGAACAAACAGTAGGTGTGGTGGACAAGATTCGTGAGAGGATCAAGATAGCACAGAATCGTCAGAAGTCTTATGCCGACAAGCGTAGGAAAGATCTCGAATTCTGTGTTGGCGACAAGGTATTCCTGAAGGTATCTCCTACCAAGGGAATTGTTCGTTTTAGTCCAAGGAGCAAGTTGAGGCCGAGATATATTGGACCGTTCGAAATTATTGAACGGATTGGAGAGTTAGCTTACGCTTGCCTTTACCCCAAGAACTTTCGGCTGTACACAACGTTTTCCACATGTCGTTGTTGAGGAATTTTATGCACGATCCCAGCCACGTCATCAACTATACCACCGTGGAGGTGAACAAAGATCTTACTTATGAAGAACAACCTGAAGTTATTCTCGACCGATCAGTCCGGCAGTTGAGGAATAAAGAGAAGGTGTTTGTTAAAATCCAATAGCCTAACCACAGTAAAGATGAAGCCACTTGGGAGCGCGAAGAAGAACTTTAAGCTCGTTATCCGAATTTCTTCAATCGAGGTATGTTATTTATTTTCGAGGACGAAAATTTTTCTAAGAGGGGTAGGATGTAATATCCGCCATTTTCATAATATAATATTATTATTTATAATAATATTAATAATGCAATTCATTTCATGTAGTCTCATTACATTGTCGAGTGAGTAATTGTTGTACAATTATTTTCACTTCAAGAACAAATCAATCTTTTAATCTCATTTAATGAGATCATAATTATTTTCATTTCACTACGTGCGACCTGTGGCTGTAAGTCTCCCTTTTTTGTGTTGTGCCTCGTGTGACACGAGCTATTTTTATGATTATTTGATTAGTGACGGAATCCTCTTATGGATTTTGATTTCTTGATATGTGGTTATTTGACTCTCATATTTCGTTCATATGAGGAGTAGTGTTGCTGGATTGTGTATCTTGGACTGTAAATTTTTTTTTCCGCTGCGTGAGTTCTTTCAAATGGCTTTCGGCCTTTTGCCAATTGAGTTTGAAAATGAAAATCATGTCTTGCGCCTTCCCTACCACGAAGCTTCATGGTAGTCGTTTTTGTCCATGGTTGCCTAATGGTTCCAAAATGTGGGGTTGATAATCTTTTACTTTGTGAATTATTTGTCAAAGGGATTTTGGTATTATATGTGGACTTTACTTATTTGAACTAACACCAGCATAATCATACTCACATTTTAAAGAAAATAGAGAGTGTTTATTTTGATCAACTTGATAGAATCTTAGAGAGAGAGAAAATCAAAAATATACATTACTTAGAGTGATTATAAGAAAATCAAGAACAAAATATATATCACTTGGAGTGATCATATTCTTCGGAGATAAATTCCTACTACTCTTTTCTAGCCGTATCCTTAGAGGATAATTGCTTGAGTAGTTATCCTGATCACCTCCCGACACATGGCTAGTAGAGACACGATGCTTTTGGTATTTGAATCACCAGGACTTATTACATAGGCTTTGTGGTCATTGACATCAACATTAACATTCAATCAAAGGACTACAAGGCTTTTTTCAATATCATAACTCTTGTATATTTATATTCGTATATATGATGCATGATTGGTCCTTTTTAGGGGTTCGATTAAATTCTTTTTGTTTCCATTGCGCCTTTATTTTCGGCACCGAATACCAATACTAGATGCTATCGATGGTCCAATTTTGAATTCAATATATAAAAGCTCAGCGGCCGTTAACAAGCTTGTGTAGCATACATTAAACTGTATGTGACTGCTCTAAATGTTGACCGTTTAGAAGTAGTACAATGGTTGAAATTGATACATGCATTACAATCTCGGATTTGTGTATCTTATGCTTGTTTGATAATGTAGTTTTTTCAGCTACGTAACTCTATACATTTTAACACTCTACGCGAAATCAGGTAGGTGAGATTTACGTATCTTATGACAAGAGTGTAGCTTATGTTAACAATGTAATCTTGGCTGATACAGCTAAGTGAGTATTACGTAGGTTATACATATATGATAGCTTACGTTATTGTTGCCAAAAACATTTCTATAATATTTTGCAAGATTAAGTTTGTATTTTTTGTTTGAAATGATTATTTTATTTTGAATATCATCAAAATGTGTGTGATAAAAATATCGTTTCAACACACATCTCACAAATTAGCAAATGGCTACATGTATAACAGATTTATTTCCATGGTTATAAATAGCCCAACCCTGAGGACTTGCTCATTTACTGATTGAACAATTAATCTTGTGATGTCATAATATAAAAAAGAGCAAATACTCTCTTCAAGCCTATATCGCTATCTTATCGAAGAGATAGTCATTACTCAACCAAGTGAACAACAGCAAGGAACTTAAACACGTACAGTTGTTATTCGGATAATTGTGCTACCCACAATTAGTGTCGAGAAGATTAACCCTCTGTCGACTGAGAAAGAGAACCATTACGACCTAAGTGGGACGAAGAGAGTCCAGAAGAACAAATATTCAATATGTGTGATAAGAAATCGAGTTCGTGGAGTCAAAACCAATGCGGTGAACTAATTAAGCTACAGTCAGGTGTATCAATCTATGTTAAAGATACAATGACTTGTTTAGTTGAAATTATATAGTTATGTACGGATTGATTTTAATAAACATCCCTCTTGTTTGGAGAACCAATACAACCCTGTAATCACCAATCCTACAGTAGAACACTTAATTGCTATAGATACACTATGCATTTAACTTCCAAAACGAGTGCAACTTGTTCAACCCCTCTACACTGTTATTTAAGTATACTGTGACCAACAAATGGAGCCAAGCCCACCTTGTACAACAAAAAAGTCCAATTGAGAGGCTTCTTGATCCCGACTCCATGCCAAAGTCAAGTGATCCAAGAAATATCAGTGAATAATCTACAAAGACTAAGGCTGGAGAAGAAAAGAAGAAAAAGTTGTCGAGTAAGAAATGGACTGTTCCCGATTGCAGCTTGCCCTCAGCTTTCGGAAAGAAGAAAAAGAAGCACAAGTCCCATAAGGAGACTTCAAAATGGAAGTTGTTCCTACAACTCTTCAACCGTGTACAGCTGCCCCTGAGGTTCCACCATCTGACCCCATTTCTACAGCTCCATCGGCGACTGCAGAAGTTCTTGAGGATGTTACAACTGTGGCCATCCATATATAGGCCAATCCTACTCAAGTTATACCAATGGAGGAAGTTATTGCTGTTCCTACATAAGATCCTGAGCCATCCACGACAATGATGGATGAACAAGAGTTTCTTAATGTAACGCCCCGACTTTCTAGGGGTAATTAAAGGGGGAAATAAGTAAAAAGGTCAATTTTGACAAAAAATAAATTTTTTTGAGAATATTAAAATTCTCGCCTACAAAGTCGAGTCGCTACACTGACTAAAATAAATGCCCATTAATTAAGGCAATGACATGCATAAATAAGAGGTAATAATTACATTTGGATGAAAATTAAAAATCATTATCATTACTAATCAAGAGTTTCCCCAAATAATATTTCAAAAACATGAGACATAAAGAAAACATCGTTTTACTAAATATCATTATATGCCCTCTCGGCTCGCTCTTTCGTCCATCCGGCTCAGTTTAACCTTCGGGATCAATATAGGTGGGGGTGAGCTTTCTTCAGCTCGCGGTAATCACACATACCACAGTAATATACAATCTCATGGAAAGCATTTAAATGATTATTCTATCAATAATATTTTTCTCAATATGAATACATACACACAATACCACATGTAACATGAATCGAGCACACATATGAATATTGAGGTTGTGCAGGTGTCCCCACACAATATATATCTTAAGATAGTCTCTTTACACGTACACAGGTGAGCCTGATTTACAACATGTATCATCAATTTTAAACATAAAGAGAATATCACATATACAATCCAATTAAAGCAATTAAAGTGATAGTGAAAATTCCCACCTCAATAAAATGATACTGCTTGAACTTGAATATGAAGATGCTTGAACCCGTAAATCTTGATTATTATCTACAAATAATAATTACAATTATTATAATATATTATGATATAATGACTGGAAATAAAATATAATGCATAAAACTGAACTGATTATTAATATTAATCAAAGGGTTAACATTTTAATGTCTTGTATCAAAATAGGACTGGATTTGAACTTTTTAAAAGTTAATTGGACTAAATCTGTGTGAAATAAAAAATCTGGAATGAAATTGAAGGTAGGTGGAAGATTATGAGGTTCAACTGAAAGAATTAGAAATGTATGGAGTTGAATTGCAAGGATCTAAATAAAATTGGGGATCAATTGAATTAACTAAAATTCAATCTGTATAAAACCCTATCAATATGTCGGCCGATTATTTGTCATTTCTTTCTACACTCTCTCAGGTCTCTCTAACTCTCGACAGATCTCTCTTAGATACTACAGGGATAGAATTTTTTTAGATCCCATCACTTTTTACTTTTTTCAAAAACGTCCCAAAAAAGTTAATTTATCCAACTACATCCCAATTTTACGCTAACTTTACAATTTACGTCCCAAAGTGTTTTTTTTAATTAGAGATTTCCGGTGACCTAGCCTATGTGGATTTACGTGGCACCAGTTGACCAGTAAAATAATAGGAGATGGACACATCGGGATAGAATTTTTTTACGTCCCACAATTTTTTTAGGGGTCCCAATAATAGGAGATGTACCCAAAAAAGTTAATTTATCCAATTACATCCTAATTTCACTAGGGGTTTTTAAAATTGGATATTCGGAATTTCGGATATCTGGAAATTCGAATAATATATTTTGATATCCGATATCCGTATAAAAAAAATATAAATTATATTCGGATATTTTTATATTCGAAAAATATTCGGATTTGGATATCGGATATCCGAATATCCGAATACCTTTTATTATTTAAAATATAAAAAATTAAAATTTTTATATTTTTCGGATATTTCGGATATTCGATTTTTCTGAAAAGTACTATCCGATATCCGAATCCGAAGTTCCGGATATCCGAACTTTGGATATCCGGAACTTCAGATTTTTCGGATATTTCGAATCGGATATCGGATATCGGATATTTTTGAACACTCCTAAATTTCACCAATGGGAATGTTGGGCATCATTTTTTACGATGCGAAAAATAGTTTCTTTTCTTTCTTCTTCTTTTTTTTGACTTTTTTAGTTTAATATCTATTACAATTAATGATGTGTCCATCTCATATTATTTCATTAGTCAACTGGTGCCACGTAAATCCACATAGGCTAGGTCACCAGAAATCCCTAAATAAAAAAACACGTGAGCGGCACAGGGGGCGAAACGACGTCGTTTCGTGTTTGCCGGCGTTCTTTGGGACGTAAATTGTAAAGTTAGCATGAAATTGGGACGTAATTGGATAACTTAACTTTCTTGGGACTTTTTTAGAAAAAGTAAAAAGTTATGGGACGTAAAAAATCATATCTTCACACATACACATACAAACAAATCGATGCACACATACACACACACCGATATACACAGATCACACACTCGGTCGTCTACATACACACATGAAGTCCGCGTCACAAAACAGATGTCCGGTGATGGTGGCGATGATTTGATAGTGTCGCGGCTCGGCGGGCAACCCACGATCAAGATGCAGGTCCGGCGATGGTAGTGGGTTCTGGGTTCTGATTTGGGCTATTAGATCCTGATGCGGGCTATGTTCGCATGTTCGGGCCGCTCTGATTTAGAATCAGTATTTTGAAGAGGTGGTACATGCCTCGGTTAACAGAAAGTCTGGGTTGTTGATTGTTTCTGTTGGTTTGGTTGTTGTTTTTCTTAAATTTTAGTTAAGATTTGCACTAGAATAAGAACAGAAGGGCCTGAAACTGCGTATTTGATGTTGAAATTCTTGTCTTATATTGTATCTATAATTTGCAGAATAAAAGAAAAGAGGATATAAATTTCACCTTTCTTTGGGAATATGGGAACTGAATGATGAATATGAGAACTGAATGATGAATGATGATTGACCCTTGCAGTATGAAGATGATGTCTTCTTCTTTTTTTTACTGCACTCGGATGGACTTCCCGATGGTGGACTTTGTTGGTCAGCCGGGAGTCTAATAGGTGTAGGTGATGTATTTTGTGTTTTACGTATTATGTATTTTTTTGTACTGCAGAATTGTATTGTATTTATACCCCTAGGTTAGGGTTAGGTAGCCCTAGGAGTATATATGGTAGTATAAATTTGTTGGGCTTTAGTATTTTGGGTTAACAAAAGGTAATCGGGCCAAATAACAATAACCTTATAATTAAAGCCTATTGGGTTTTATATAAATAATAATGATATTTAATAATAATAATAGAATTATTAATATTAATATTGTCAATACTAATAATATAATATTAATATTAATAATTAATATTAAACGACCCTTAAAATTCATTGATAAGCGCACTGGGCTTAGAATCTATTCCGGGAATTATTATTCACGTGGTGTGTCTTACCTAATACTGCTTGTAGATACATGGATGGAAGGATCTTGATCCTTCTAGAGGTAGTAGAAATCCTATTAGATGTCTTACCTTATCTAGGAATCCTATATATGGAAGGACTCTCATTATAATGCCTATATAAAAAACTACAATTGTACAATTCATTACCACCCTAGTAAAGAAAATGTAGTTGCTGATGTACTGAGCCGTATGGCGAGAGGAGACCTAGCCTGTATGTTGACCAAAGAGGAAAGCTTGGTCAAGGAATTTATAAGAATGAACCTTGAGATGGCTACACCAACAAAGCCCGTTGAGTCGTTATTGGCTAGTTTGGTGGTACAACCAACCTTGAGCAAGCAGATCAAAGAAGGTCAAGGACAAGATGACTTTTTGGTCAAAATGAAAGAACATACTCTTTCAGGTGAGGATAAGGGATTCATTGTGTCCGATGATGGCACAATGTACTATGAAGGGAGGATTTGTGTGCCCAGTGTTGTCAAGCTGAGAGAAGCAATATTGAAAGAGGCATGTAATACTCCATATACAACACACCCTGGAAGTATAAATATGTACCAATACCTTAAGAGGACATTTTGGTGGGAGGGTTTGAATAGATATGTGGCAAACTTTGTCAGAAGGTGTATAGTTTGTCAATAAGTAAAGGCAGAACACCAACGTCCCTTTGGACTACTTAAATCACTTCATATTCCGGAATGTAAATGGGAACATATTACGATGGACTTTATGGTAGGTTTGCCTCGAACGGAAAGAGGAAACCACGCTATTTGGGTTGTTGTGGACCGACTCACAAAGTCAGCTCATTTCATCCCAATTAAGATGAATTTGCGAATGGATCGGTATGCTCAAGTTTACATCAGTGAGATTATTAAGTTGCATGGAATGCCACTTTATAGTATCCGACAGGGATACTCGTTTCACATCCTGTTTTTAGGAAAGTGCAAGAAGCTTTGGGAACACATCTGAATTTTAGTATGGCCTATCATCCTCAGACTGATGGTCAGTCTGAGAGGACGATTCAGATTCTTAAGAATATGTTGCTAGCATGTGTGTTAGACATGGGCAATAATTGGGAATGACTGTTGGCTTTGGTAGAATTTGCTTACAATAACAGTTATCAGTCGACGATCGGTATGGCGCCGTATGAAGCCTTATACGGTAGAAAGTGTCGATCACCACTGTATTGGGACGATGTAGGTAAAAGTAAAATCTTGGGTCCCGAGATGATTGAACAAACAGTAGGTGTGGTGGACAAGATTCGTGAGAGGATCAAGATAGCACAGAATCGTCAGAAGTCTTATGCCGACAAGCGTAGGAAAGATCTCGAATTCTGTGTTGGCGACAAGGTATTCCTGAAGGTATCTCCTACCAAGGGAATTGTTCGTTTTAGTCCAAGGAGCAAGTTGAGGCCGAGATATATTGGACCGTTCGAAATTATTGAACGGATTGGAGAGTTAGCTTATGCTTGCCTTTACCCCAAGAACTTTCGGCTGTACACAACGTTTTCCACATGTCGTTGTTGAGGAATTTTATGCACGATCCCAGCCACGTCATCAACTATACCACCGTGGAGGTGAACAAAGATCTTACTTATGAAGAACAACCTGAAGTTATTCTCGACCGATCAGTCCGGCAGTTGAGGAACAAAGAGAAGGTGTTTGTTAAAATCCAATAGCCTAACCACAGTAAAGATGAAGCCACTTGGGAGCGCGAAGAAGAACTTTAAGCTCGTTATCCGAATTTCTTCAATCGAGGTATGTTATTTATTTTCGAGGACGAAAATTTTTTCTAAGAGGGGTAGGATGTAATATCCGCCATTTTCATAATATAATATTATTATTTATAATAATATTAATAATGCAATTCATTTCATGTAGTCTCATTACATTGTCGAGTGAGTAATTGTTGTACAATTATTTTCACTTCAAGAACAAATCAATCTTTTAATCTCATTGAATGAGATCATAATTATTTTCATTTCACTCCGTGCGACCTGTGGCTGTAAGTCTCCCTTTTTTGTGTTGTGCCTCGTGTGACACGAGCTATTTTTATGATAATTTGATTAGTGACGGAATCCTCTTATGGATTTTGATTTCTTGATATGTGGTTATTTGACTCTCATATTTCGTTCATATGAGGAGTAGTGTTGCTGGATTGTGTATCTTGGACTGTAAATTTTTTTTTCCGCTGCGTGAGTTCTTTCAAATGGCTTTCGGCCTTTTGCCAATTGAGTTTGATTTCGAAAACCAATTCCTTTAACCGAGTTTTTGGCGTTATGGCCTTGATCGTTTTGGCAAAATTCTTGTGACGGTACTTAGTATTTTGTAAATGGCTTTTGTGAGTTTTTGAAATATTACCGTCATCGGCCTTTTTAACGTTGTAAATGGTTTTTAGCCTGGTGAGTTCCGGCGCAGGACCCACGGCGCTATAATGTTTTGCGTAATTACCTAAAGTTTTTGGGCATTCTAGCCCATTGAATTATCTTTGAAAACCTTGCGTATCTTAGAAAATAAATTTCGAGACGTACTTTTAAAATGAATTATTCTCTCGTGGTACATCCAAGGTGCCACAATATGTTTCAAAATTCTTCTACCTCGAGGACCCAAAATGTTTTGAGATATTTTCAATGTTTTATAAACACTTTTACTTAGACTCGAGGGTCGAATATTCTGAAAGTTTTTCACTAAGAGAAGGTGTCCTCATTTTTGTTCAAACGCAAGATGATTTTCAAAGTCTCGAAAATGAGGTTTGTTCAACTTTTTGTAAAATGATACTCAAGATCAACTGGTGTTTCCAAACTGTTTCCAAAAGGTGGTTTTCGTTTTTAAAACCTATCATTCCTGTTTGTAGTCCAGGAATGTGTGTATGATATTCACATTGTTGTTAGATTGTTAGCTCCCGAGTATGATGGAATTGGTGGTGTGAACGTTGAGTCGTTCGCCATGCATATGTTTTTGTTGTCCCTTTTGTGGGAGGTGTGATGACGATCTTTAATGTTGTCATTTCGTGGTGACTTGTGTGTTATCGCACCTGTGTGAGCTGTTAAAGCTTGGGTTTGTACGTTTGTGTACATGTGTGATTGTTTCACAATGTTTGTAATTATGTGCTAGTTATTGTTCGGGCCGTTAAGGTTGCCGAACGATACCGTCGTTACTGTATTGTTTGTGTGTGTATTACTTTACGATGGAAATCATTGTATATGATATGTGTTATGATTCTTTGTTGTGCTGAGTTGGCATCTCTGCTATGTTGTTTTGCGACGTTATGCCCCATTATATCTAGCATTTTGTATTTTCGGTATGCCGAGCCGAGACGTTTCAACCGTGATGTGCTGGGGCATGCACGTGTAAATTGTCCTTCTCGTCGGTAACACATTTCGAGTGCAGACTCGAGGGACACCGAATTCAGTTTTGCGAATTGGCTACCGAGACTTTCGGAGTTCGCGCTTCAGCACAGTTATCAGGATCGGCTCTGAGAGGCCCAGTGGAGATTTTTCTGTCGGTTGCTCTTTGTCTGGTTAACTTGTTTCCGTTGTTGTGAGCTGCGAGGAAGACATTTCTTTTATAAGAGGTCGAATATAATACCCGTATTATTTTTGGCTTCTGCATTTTCTCTTTCTCAATTCTATCGACTCTCTCGTGTTTGTTGTTACTTTCTGAACTTGTTCTGTATTTCGGTTTCATCGTCCGAACGAACTGTGGTCTTGTTGTGGGTCGATCTGGTTATCGCTGTGACTTTTCGAGTTCGGTTCGATTCTTGCGAACCTTGTTCGGGAATGACATCATCTGGTTCTATTAGTTCTTTTATACGAAGTGGATCGGATTTGGAACTCTTGTGTTTTCGACTCTGTCGACTCGTTTATGTTCGTTGACATTTCTGGGGTTGTCCTGCCCCTTGCTTTTGTTGATCGAACGAGTGTGGTATTATTTCGGAATAAATCGTTTGTCGTTGTGACTTTTCAATCGCTATTCCTTTTCCGGTGGATCTTATGGGAATGCATGTATTGTAGTTCTCACCAGTTCGTCCTGGGAGTTGTTGTTTAAATTTTATTATCCTTCGTGTTTCGGACATGATTGTTCGATTTTTGTTGTCTCGATCGTTTGTTTGTTTGGTTTTGTTCTCGTTTCGTGATTGTTGAGCGTTAAGGCTCCTTCCTAATTCCCTTAAGTTCGGGAAGTTAGTCTCGTTTTCAATCTTCCAACCCTTGGGCGGTGGAATTTCGTATTTGTTCAGCGGTTGGCTCGCATTTTGATTGATGTACCGTTGGGTTGGTCAATCCTATTGATTTTCATTCGTTGTGTTTTGTGATTGTCTGGATAATCGACTCGATTGTATTGTCTGTTTGATGACGCTTGCCACTTGTTGATTTTATTATGTTTCTACCGGTGGCGTTGTGTTGGTCATCGTGGGGCGTGTTTTCACACCGTATGTCTCTTTGCGTTTCTTGCAGCGTTTCGCCGTTGGGCGCGAGTTTTCGGGTTTTGTGTATCTCGTCGAGTTTTCCTAGCGGGTATATTTTTTTCCCCTACTTGTTTTAAGTTTCGGGACGAAACTTCTTTTAAGGAGGGTAGAATGTAATATCCGCAATTTTCGATTTTTGGTAAATTTCTTTTTTCGTCCAGAGTCCGTTTTGACGACTCGTTCCTGACCGTTTCGTCATTATGAGAATGATTAATTCTGCACTTTTTGTCATCCGAGTTCGTTTCGGTGTCGTTTTGTTGAGTTCCGTGCTTGTTGGCGACTTTTCCGCACTTGAGTTCGATTCTTGCGAATCTCGTTCGAAACTTCTGTTTCGAGTTTCCTGTAAGTCCGTTTAACTTTGTTAGACATGTTGTGAACTTCTGTTCGGTCATTCGATAACGTATCGTGATTTCCGGGCATTTTGGGCCATTTTGTAATTTCTTAAAAGTTACGGGTATCCATATCTGTAATTGTTGTCTCGACCCGTATCTTGGTCGTGTATGATTAATTATTGCATTATGTTTTCTTTTTGGGTCGTTGATGTTGTCCGCGAACTTCTCGTCGTGTTCGTTCCGTACGTTTTCGGAAATCGAGTCGTCGAGCCCTGGTGTTCGAGCACTGGTCGGACGGTTGCGGGACTGGCCGGACGATTGCGGGCACCGGTCGGACGGGTGCGGCAGGAACCGGCGTAGCGCACGCTACGGCCAGAAGGCTGCGCGCGCTAACCGGCAGGTGTAGCGCACGCTACCGGCAGGTGTAGCGCACGCTATCGGCAGGTGTAGCGCACGCTATCGGGTCTGGACAGTGGAGTCCTGGGGTTCTGGAATCGGTTAGGCTCGGCAGGTAGCGCACGCTACTGTCGGACGCTGCGTACGCTACGGCCGGCAGGTAGCGCACGCTACGGCCGGAAGGCTGCGCACGCTACCTGGCCGAGCAGTCTAGTCCAGTAGGTCACTGGATTGCGGCACAGGCCGAGAAGCGACGCTAGCTCGGCAATAGCGCGCTAGTCCAAAGATATAAATGTGACAGAGCAGTCACATTTCATCTCGTTTTCATTTCCTACCTTTCTCTTCCGCTACGGAGATTCAAGGGTGGCGAAGCCATGTTGTTTGTCAACAAATCCACGAAGTTCTTGAGTTCATAACATCAACCAATCATCCGTTATCATCTTTTGATCCAGCGAATCAAGGTAATCTTCCTTAGAACCCTAATTTCGGGAATTTGGGGGTTTTTGCATTTTTGTCCGATTCGTTCCGTGTTGTTGATTAATTCATGATGGGTATGATTAATCTTGGTAGTATTCTTGTGTTTAACATCATTTAATCCATTGTTCTTCGTCGAATCGAAGTATATTTCTTGATTTCCTTCGAATCGACTTTTTGGGGGATTTGTTCTTGATCTCGTTTTCCATCCATTTTGTTGGATAAATTGTGGTTAAATGATGTTGTTAAACATATTCTACGGATTGTATATCCATATTTCGACTTGGATTTCCGTTTTCGTGTTTTGTCGGGACGAATCGTGTTCTTGGCCGTTTGGGGGAAACCCTTGAACTTTCATCGTTTGTTCCTTGAATTTAGTGGCTTTGAGTCGTACTTTGGAATTCATTTTCGTTGTTATTGTTGTCCTTCCTAGTTTATTGTTGCGGGTTGTCATTCGGTGGAGTCGGCAAGTTCGTAGTCAGTTCGTGCCAACCAACTTCGGTCGATTCTCCACGTCGTGGTTTCGAGGCAAGTATCTTATTATACGACTTGTATCTTGTGAATAGTAATTACGTATGATATGTATGACGATTATGCTTGCCTCCGTAAATATGTTCCGTTTGAGTTGGTTGTGTTTTCCGAAATTTGAAGGCTCTGTGATAATAGTGATATATTGGTATACGTGTTAGGCGTTGTGCCATTTGTGCAGGATGGCGATGTACATATGAGATGGTTGTACACGTGCTTGTTCAATGTATTGTGTACCGAATCTGTGTTATGTTGGTTAAGAGTCGTTGTGATGATCATGATGTTTGTGTTGTTTTGGTTTACATACTTGATTGTACATTTCGGTGTAATGTGGAATGGCTTGACATTTAATGATTATAAATTATGTCGTGTCGATGTGTGTGTGTTCCAGGTAGAGTCTGACGAGGCCTCTTGAGTTCGGTACATGATGTGTACGAACAAAGTGTGTGATCCAGGTAGGGTCTGACGAGGCCTCTGGAGTCCGGTACATGACGTGTACGGACAAGGTGTGTGATCCAGGTAGGGTCTGACGAGGCCTCTAGAGTTCGGTACATGATGTGTACGAACGATGTTGTGGCCGGGTAGGGTCCGTTGAGGCCTCCAGAGTTCGGTACATGATGTGTACGAACAGTCTGTGTGGTCCGGGTAAGGTCCGTCGAGGCCTCCGGAGTTCGGTACATGATGTGTACGAACAATGATCGTGTAGCAGTGATTGTTCGGGTAACATTTTAAATATGGATCTCGGACTCATAATGATATATTATTTAGTATACTTTGAAACGAGAATCGGGCTAAGGCCCTAATGTTTACGAAAAGGTTTTGTAAATTGGGACTCGAGGTCCAAAAGAATTTCTGCTTTAAAAATCCCCGAGATTGAGTTCGAAATTCTAAAACTTCTTGGGAACATTTTGATAATTGATTTCCGTATTAAATTCGTAGTTGCTATCTGCTTGTTACATTTCGTATGGTTTGATACTTGCACTAGTAAAACAGTGGAGTTTTACTAACCCCCGAGTATTCGGGGGGTGGATGTCTGTTTTGCGTCCAGGTACATGCAGATTCAGGGGAGCAGTCACAGGATTGGCACAAGGGGATGACGAGCTGCGATACTAATCAAGAGATGAGGGTTGGTAGTGTTTAGTTGTATTGTTAGAGTTGATTCAGTCTTCCGCTGCATTGTATTTCGACCCCTGTGTGGGTAATGTTGTTCGTCAGTCCTGTTGATAGAGTTGTGTGACCTCATCGGTCTGTGTGTTTATGTGTAAGTGACCTTAACGGTCTGTATTATTATATTGTTTGACCCTGGCCGGGCAAGCATTTGGTTGTTTATGGACGTTTAGCCTGGTAGATCCTTGCGGAAAGGGTCTACGGCGTGTAATATTCCCATACGGTTTTGGGGGTGTTACAGGGAGATTGAAGGATGAGATCAATTTGAAGGGATAAATCCATATTAAAGTTGAGCACCTCGAGCCTCTCAATCATAGAGATCATCTTGAGGACGTGGTCTCCCACTTTCTCCCCTTCCTTCATCCTAGCACTGAACAACTTCTTTGATATCTCATATCTAGTAATCCTACTGTGTTCTCCATAAAGTTCGGTCAAGTGTGCGAGAATCTGCCTAGCAGAAGTCATTTTCTCGTGCACTCTATGTAACTCATTAGTCGTTGAGCCCATCATAAAGCCACGGACTAGCATGTCATCCTTGAACCATTTTTCATGGACATCAATATCTTCCTGATTACTCCTGGTCCGGATTGGAGTCGGTGGAATGTCCGCCTCCAAGACTTATCCCAGAGACTCCATACTGAGTACAATCATTAGATTCCGCAACCAGTCAACAAAATTGGGGCCAGTTAGGAGATTCTTTTCAAGTAGTACTGCAAGTGGGTTTTTAGCCATTTTAGAGAGATTCAGTTTCGTTTTCTGCAAAGATTTAGACAAGATTCAATTAGTGACTTGTTTAATTATGACCTAGTATAGAATTTAAGGGCTTGTATAATTCTTGTCTCGGCTCCCACTAATTTTATCGGAACTATACACTCCCATGTTATAATCCGGAAGTCATGGGTGACTTCATAGTGGTGATCGATTTCTTTACAAAGTTTAATAGAGGGCAACCCATACGGTTTCTATTCTATTAATCTTTATAAAGTGGTGTCTAATACCAACCCATCTAATGGATGATTCGATCTTCTTTTACCCCTAGTTCACTTGCCCTCAACCCATTCGGTTTCTATGGCTCACTAAACTATCTAAGTTTAAACCGTCAACTCCTATTAGTCTGACAATTGAATCTTACCCGGCAACCCATACGGTTTATAGGGGTTTGATTTGTCACAACTAAAGGCATCTAATGCACTCTAGGAATTTATCAACTTTCCCCAAAAATATTACCCCGACATACTCGGAAGAATAATATTCCAGTTTAGATTTCAATTTTCCATGAGTTTGATGGAGGGTAGGAAACCTCGTAACCTTTATAACTTAGTTTGTTTGTAGTCGGGAGAATTTCGCGATTAATGTTACACTTTGCACATTAATTCATTTATACGCGCGTTTGTTGGTTTGTCAATCATTCAAAATGAAAAACAGAAAACAGTAACCTAGTTACTACCAATATATAGCTCATGGACCTAATTCCTAAGTACTGGGCCAAGCGAATGACCTAATAAATAAAAACACAGTCTTCGAATCTTCGTCTTCTCGGTCGGTTGTCTTCGGTCTTCGTCATACCCAAAATAATAATTACATCATTGAAAAATTACATCATATACAAATTTTTCTAGTAAATATAAATAGGCTCAAAACGGCCTTTACAACCCAATCGCATCGAACAAATCAAAAACTAAGTCCACGAGCTATATCACCATCACATAAGGATTCCATACAACATGTAATGGCAACGAAATTATACAATTAATTTTAATATAAATTAATCTAATTAATCTATAAATTAATCTATTCAATTTCTTCTATATTAATCCAATTAATATAAAGTGGCATTAAAATTAAATAATCAATTAATATATTAATCCAATCAATATAAAATTAATCTATTCAATTTTAATAGTATTAATCCAATTAATACTATTAATCGTTATTTAAATTCATTCGAAGTAATCCAGCCAAAAAAAATATTTTTCGTTTAATTTATTTCCCTTAACTAAAAAAAATATTCCAAATATTAATTCAGTCAAATTAAAATCCAATTTAAATTTTGGAAAATAATTACAACGAAATATAAACTTAAAACGGAGTCCCGGACAATCCGGTTTTAGGCCCAGCCCGCGGCCTGATTCAAAATCGGGCCAAAAACCCGAGGGCTGTCTGGCCGAGCCATGCTCGGCAGCCTGGCCGAGTCCTGATCGGCAGGTATCGGCTGCCTCTCGGCAGCTGCGGCCGAGCATGGCCGAGCATGCTCGGCGGCCTGGGCAGGCAGCCCAGGCAGTGTTGCCAGCACCACTGCCGGCAGCCCCGTTTCTTCGTTTTTCGGCTCGTTTCCAAAAAACGTGATGCTACAACGAATAATTTAAAATCTACGATTATTCCAAACATGATTCTAAATCATAATCATCATCCAAAAGCATTCAAAATGCACAAAAAATCGTATATACGGAAACATTGATCTCTCTCCGATACCACTGTTGGGATTCCAAAATAAAACGAAATACGCAGCGAAAATAAATACGAATCCCAAACAGGATCGATCAAGTAACGTATATACGAAAATATAAATATGAAGATAAAGATCATACCCTAGAAGCCTTTGAAATAAATCTTAGTAAAAATGATGATGATCACGAACCCCATCCCGAACACGAAATCCCTTCGTTCCAAGCATCGAAAGGTACGAAGCCTCTACTTCACACGCATCGGAAATTGCCTGTAAAAATTCAATAGCAATCCGTTCTCCAAGAACACGGCTAGGAATTACTATAGGAATTTATATCTCTTTTTCTTTCTTAATTTTGTATCACCTCAAAGATGATAAATTAAAAAAATTTCTTTTCCTCTCACACTTCTGCTCTCCGCCAGCAGGTATTATGAGTGTGTTTGTGTCAAGTCAACTTCATGCATGAAATGAGTTTGTAATATATATAAAACAACAACTCATCATGAAGGAAAAATAATGTGAGAGAGAATCTCAAACATTATTGTTATGACTTTACAACACATAACATGCACACAAGAAAATGGCCATGTGAGGTGGGGAGAGGTGGGGCGGCCCAAGGAAGTTTCCTAGAAAACGAGCCGAGTAGTGTACTGATGTTCGTCAAACGACTCCGTTAAATACACTCCATTAAATCATCAATGTATTTATATTAATTAATTAATCTAATTAATTAATTATATCAAATACAACTATATTTCTCTAAGAAATATAATTTATGAATTGAATTAATTACCCGGTAACTTAATTTTAATTCATAAGACCGCTATTTGATTTATCCAATAAATCATAATTAGATATCTAATATCTAATATTAATAGAGAGATAATAAATTCACATTTATCCGTCAACGCTCCTAATGCGCGACTCCATAGGTCCGTCTCAGCCGTCATTGGGAGGAACCAATGAGTACGGGCAGCACTTAGTCAGCCTAGCGGGCCGCACTGTAAACCCCGACTTAGAACGAATGAAGGGATCATTCCAGAACCATTATGTCGTGAATACTATATACGTATAGACCCTTCATCAGATGTCCCGGTCAAGTCTTCGGGTCACGGTAAAGTCAAACCCTACTGTTGACTAAACTCTATACATGTGTTAATGCAAATCAAGACCGACTAATTAATAGTGTATCTAATACGACTATATCAGAATGCTTTGGCCAAATACTTATGATCTTATTTGCCATTAACTGTATAGGACATTCACCTGCTCACTAACAGGAGATAGAATCCTTTCTTGGCATACAGTAAAGACTGCTACCTGCCCGTATAGTCCGCACTTCGAGGTCGATTCAGAAATTAAGCAAATGAGTCTAACTACTCTAATGACAAACTAAACGTCACAGGCATATCTTCTACTGAACCCTCAAGTCAAAGGTCCACGTATACTATCACAACCTTTCGATTCGTCATCGACTCTCCAAGAGTGAATACCGTGTGACTGAATCGAGTATGAGTCGTGTTCGAGTATACTGGCCCCACCAATATACTTATAACTATGCTATCAAGACGTGCACACGTCCTAGCATCAGTTATACAAGCCGTATTAAAACTTAATGCCCATTTTAAGTTTATTAACTTGCGAACAATTTACGTAAATAAACTTTAAACACTTCCAGTGCATTTTCTCTTATCCCATAACGAGAATGGAATGTTCGATTTATTTACATGGACTTCACTTCAACGTTTACCAAGCCAAGAATGCAATTGAAATACAATAAACAGTGAATGAATCTTATTGCCTTTTTATTAATTATTCCACAATTACTAGTACAATGCCCTTACTCTCTCATCCCCTGAGTGGCATTCGAGGGCATATTCCTAAAAATTGCAACATGTGTTTGCCACGGCGCACACTCCCTTGTGCCGCGGCCCACACCCCCTTGGGTCCTAAAATAATGAAAAATGACCCGGGAAGAGAATAAAAGCAATAGAACTCAATATTTGGGAAACAATAACACGAAATGGAAGTACGGGAACCCCAAAACGGTGGTTCCAAGCAATGATTACAAGGCTCGCCCAACAATAACACAATTTGAACAATAAGGAGATTTGAAAAGACATGAACTCCAACATCAACATCGACTAATGAATCAATTACAACAATCAAGATAATACTCTTGTCTCGATTCTCAAGTAAGGTTGAAACAATGAACAATATCGACACACAACTCGAAGTTATTCCGAACAGTGAACACGGATGAATGAATGTGGATGATGAACGGTTACTAACAAGTGAAAAATTACATAGAGACAAATACCGAATGAAATTACCGAGTGATAATGACTGAATTACAACCGGGTATTACATACACCCCCCATTGAAAGAGTTTCGTCCCCAAAACTAAAGGTCAAACAACTCGGGATAACTCTCCCGCATACTATCCTCGGTTTCCCAAGTAGCCTCTTCGACTCCGTGTCTAGACCACTGAATTTTAACCAAAGGAATCGCCTTATTCCTCAACTGTTTGATTCGCCGCTCTAAGACTCGTACGGGACGCTCTTCATACGAATGATCATCTGCAATCTCAATTTCGTCGAACTGAAGTATGTGACTTGGGTCGGCAACATACTTCCGTAGCTGAGAGACGTGAAACACATTATGAATTCGGCTCAATGCCGGAGGTAAGGCCAATCGATAAGCTAGCTCGCCTACTCGTTCCAAAATCTCAAACGGTCCAATAAATCTTGGACTCAACTTTCCCCCCTTCCCAAAACGGAAGATACCTCGACTCGGGGATACCTTGACCAACACGTGGTCACCTGTCTCGAACTCTAATGGTCGGCGATGATTGTATGCATAAGATTTCTGTCGACTCTGAGAAGTCAACAAATGACTCCTGATCAAAGCTACCTTCTCACGGGCGGCTATAAGCATATCGGGCATGGTGCCGATTGATTGTGATAAGTCGCCCCAACACAAAGGAGATCGACAACGACGACTGTACAATGCTTCGTAAGGTGCCATCTTAATCGAAGTATGCCAACTATTATTATACGTGAACTCGATCAATGGTAGTTGGGCTTCCCAATCGTCTTTCCAATCTAGGACGCATGCCTTCAACATGTCCTCCAATGTCTGAATAGTCCTCTCTGATTGTCCGTCGGACTGAGGATGAAAAGATGTGCTGAAATTAAGCTGAGTTCCTATGGCACGATGAACTGATTTCCAAAAATGAGACACGAATCGCCCGTCACGATCAGAAACGATACTCTTAGGAGTACCGTGCAATCTCACTATATCTTTGATGAATAACTGGGCAAGTCTCTCGGGACCCCAAGTATCCTTAATCTCGAGAAAATGAGCTTACTTAGTTAGACGATCCATAATTACCTAGATTGTATTCATGCCATGGCGACTCGTCGGCAAACTCGTGATGAAGTCCATTGAAATATCCTCCCATTTCCACTCCGGAATAGGGAGCGGTTTCAGCATACCCGTCGATCGCTGATGTTCTATCTTAACTTGTTGACAGGTGAGGCATTTCAAAACAAACTCGGCGACTTCACGCTTCATATTACTCCACCAGTAATTTTGTTTCAAGTCCTTATACATCTTGCTAGATCCCAGATGAACGGAATATGGGGTGGCATGAGCTTCTCTCAAAATCGAGTTTTTCAACTCATCATGCACCGGTACACATAACCGATTCTTAAATCTTAAGAGTCCATACTCGTGGACCACAAAGCCAGGGGCTTTCCCCTGTGCCACATCCTCATGGATGCGCAACAAAAATGGGTCCGAACTCTGATTCACTCTGATCGCCTTTTCAAGTGGCGATGAAATCTCCAACATACAAAGCTGTCCCTGAACTCGCTGTAACCAGACTTCGATCTCGGGTCTAAGGAATTCCTGCTGAAGCTCCTTCTGAACTGTTAAACGAGCAAGCATCTGCTTCTGAACGGACTTACGACTCAAGGTGTCGGCGACAACGTTCGCCTTGCCCGGGTGGTAAAGGATCTCGATATCATAGTCTTTGGTTAGTTCCAACCACCGCCTTTGTCGCATATTTAACTCCTTCTGAGTAAATATATACTTCAAACTCTTGTGATCGGTGAAAATCTGACAGGTGACGCCATAAAGGTAATGACGCCAAATTATCAACACGAAAACCACGGCTGCAAGCTCCAGGTCGTGGGTCGAATAATTAACCTTGTAAGGTCTCAATTGCCGTGAAGGATAAGCAATAACTTTCTCGTTCTGCATTAGTACACATCCGAGACCCTGTCCGGACGCATCACTATAGACCACAAATCCTTCCGTCCCTTGCGGTAAAGAAAGGACAGGTGCTGAAATTAACCGGCTCTTGAGTTCCTCAAAACTCTATTGACACACGTTGGACCACGTGTATTTTTTTTATCTTTCCTCAAAAGGCTCGTCATGGGTTGAGCGATTTTAGAAAATCCTTCCACAAATCGCCAATAATAACCAGCTAATCCGAGGAAACTTCGGATTTCCTTAACATTCTTCGGAGGTTTCCAATCTAGGATAGCCTCCGTCTTCTGAGGGTCAACACGAACTCCGTCTGATGAAATTACATGTCCGAGAAACGTCACTTCGGACATCCAGAATTCACATTTGGAAAACTTCCCATAAAGTTGCTCTCGTCTCAACACGTCGAGCACCTGACGAAGGTGAAACTCATGCTCCTCCCGGTTACGAGAATAAATTAAAATGTCATCAATGAAGACAACCACGAACCGATCTAAAAAGTCGATGAAAATCCGATTCATTAACTCGATGAATACTGCAGGTGCATTAGTTAACCCAAAGGGCATTACCACAAACTCATAATGACCATAGCGTGTTCAGAACGCCGTCCTAGCAATATCCGACTCTCGGATTCGCAACTGATGATACCCAGATCTTAAATCGATCTTGGAAAATACTGAAGCTCCCTGAAGTTGATCCAAAAGATCATCAATACAGGGTAGGGGATATTTATTTTTGATCGTCACCCGGTTCAATTCCCCGTAATCAATACACAAGCGGAACGAACCATCCTTTTTCTTGACAAACAACATTGGTGCTCCCCACGGGGACGCACTCGATCGGATATAGCCCTTCTCGGTCAAATCCTCTAATTGATTCTTCAATTTCCTGCATTTCGGTCGGGGCTATCCGGTACGGTGCCTTCGATATTGGGGACATACCAGGCTCCAACTCTATCGTGAATTCCACATCCCTCGGTGGAGGTAAACCAGGTAGCTCGTCTGGGAGTACATCGCCAAGCGATAACGATGATACCACGAATGGTTGAACACCTCGATTGTCTGAGAATGGCCAATCGACGACAACGATACGATGAATGGTTGATCACCTCGATTGCCTTAGAACGGCCAATCGATGACAATGATATAAGGAATGATTGAATACCTCGATTGCCTAAGAACGGCCAATCGGTGATAATGATATAATGAATGATTGAATATCTCGATTGCCTATGAACGGCCAATCGATGACAATGATATAATGAATGATTGAATATCTCGATTGCCTATGAACGGCCAATCGATGACAATGATATAATGAATGATTGAATATCTCGATTGCCTAAGAAAGGCCAATCGATGACAATACTACCAAGAATGATTGAACAACTTTGATTGAGTAATTATACTGCTTCCATCATATTAATGATTCTTCCGGAACAACAGGGATCACCTCCCTGAAGTACACACTCGACTCCAACGACGGAAATGATAGTGACCATACGTTTACGAACATTGAGGATGGTATCATGACGATCCATCCCACTAATACCCAATATTACATCGTCCTTAAGTAAATCCACCACGATTTGGTCCATCAACAAATCACGGTTATTTAAACTTAATTCAGTCAGTTCTTAACCTCATGATTTCCAGAAATTCTTCTACCACCAAGTAGACCCATGATATAAGGTCCACAATTAATAGGACTATCCAAGTGAAGTCTATTCAACCATGATTCGGAAATGAATGAATGCGGTACACCGGTATCAAAAAGGGTACACACAGGTTTAGATAAAATTACGAGTATACCTGAGATCGTTCGGGCCTCCGGATCGTCAGTCCTCTTCATCTCGTGAATCCGGGACTTGTCGGCCCCCAAACCGGACGTTCCTGTCTGATAAATATGATATCCGCCTTTATTTGCTTTCGTCGTCTTAAACAACGCTGACAGAGCAGTCTAATTCTGAATCGCTGATCGCTTCGGGACCTGAGATGCCGTCGGAGTCGGCTTGGAGTCCCTTCGGCAAAAACGGGCCTTATGCCCAACAATTCCACAGTTTTGGCATGTGATAGACGGCGTCGTACACCTAGTGCTGAAATGGCCCTGCCCTCCGCAGTTGAAACAGGTGATGGTCGCACTGGCCGCTCGGGAATGAGATCCCGCAGCCTTAGGAGGTTGCTCCGAAAAGTTAGGGCCCACACGAGGCTTCTTGAAGGTTGCCTGGCCGCCTTCGGACTGATTACACTTCGTTGATTTCTTGCTAGCAGATGAAGGTTGTTGCTCAGCAATTTCCTTAGCAGCAGGCTCATACGTGAGGGTTCTCTCGATTAATTCGGCCAGAGTGGCGCAATGATGATTGAGCAATTGCATATGGGTCATCATGACCTGCATAAAAGTGAGTGGATCAACCCGAGCATCTTCCGATCGAGCTGAGTCCTGGGTACGACTTCCTGCAGTGAGTGATTATTTCCCGAATTTCGGCCCTCACCGCGGCCTCTCCCTGTGCATCCCCTGACAGCTCTCTCCATACAGAAGTAGGAAAG
This sequence comes from Orobanche coerulescens, assembly GCA_033398695.1. NCBI lineage: Eukaryota > Viridiplantae > Streptophyta > Magnoliopsida > Lamiales > Orobanchaceae > Orobanche > Orobanche coerulescens. Next base: position 76,227,092 of record CM065818.1, on the reverse strand, counting down.
TCGCATGATAATCATAGATCTCGTATGAGTACCGCATTATGATTTACGTCATGAAATGATGAAAATGAGCATACGCGCTCTGACACAGTGATTACATGAATGATTAACTGAGGTGACATGATTATCTGATGATATTCTTGAAATGATTATCTTGAACAAGTTAACAAGATTAATGATATGATCCTCAAGATCAACAACTGGACAATGAAATGAACTGAGTGATTAATGAATTAACATGATCGACTGATCAAAATGAAAATGATGTTTGAGGATTGTTAACTGATGAATTATGAATGAATGATTATTGCCAGAAATTATACCATGGCGTTAGAAGTCTTACAGTTCTTTCGGTCTGATTGGCTCGACATTTGCACAGGTCATACGTGATGCGAAAGTCCAATGATACTAGTCCGATGACGATGATTTCAAACGAGACATGACTCGGAGGGTAGTATTCGAAACCACGCTCCGATACCAACTCTGTAACACCCCAAACTAGGCGGATATTACAGTGTCGTGGACCCCCGACTGGGACCCACCAGGCGAACGAAAACTGATGAATTAAGTAATATAATTGTAGTACCGAACCACATTATATTACCAAATACTCCGATGAGGAACTTAAGTACAATACACCAGGACAATACAGAATACTAGTATATTTTATATGAAGATAAAATACACCACCCTGAATAAATTAACATCTCAAACGGAATTTTGCAGCGGAAATACATATGAAGAAAAACAAGGATGACTGAAAGAAACTGGGGCCCCCTACTAGTATCACTGGGACTCCTCGCCGTCAACATGCTCTTCCCGTGCCTTTGCCTTGCCGTGACCTGAAAAACAATATCCCCTAACGGGGTCAGTTACACAGAACAACAATCCTCAAGGGTTGAAAATACACAATCATGATATATCTTTAGTTATGAATTACGCTGAAGAGGAGCATCATAGTATGCCCGTAATGTTCTGTGCAAGTGTACAAGACGGATGACCGGACACACCCGTCCTTGTACCTAATTAGTCTCACGGAGGTAATCGTTACCGTGTGCACAGTCCAATATATCGGTGACCCCAATACATGACCATCGCGTGCTCGACTAAAAATTCCACACATCCGCACCCAGCCACGCAATATGAACCCAGAAGGTCATGTGAATGAGAATGACCATAATGAATATCAATGAATAATAATCCGACAAAGTCAAGAATGACTCACCGAAATGAAAATAATAGTGAAGTGATTGATAGTTCAATGAAATGATTGGAACCGTCGTTCCTCGTGAATGAAGTGATTATTCAACAATTACAAGTATCAATACGGTTAATATAATGATGAATGAGTTATGATTATGAATGAACAACAACAAAAGGAATGAATATCCTTTTAACCGAGTAAGAATTAACTTACACAACGCCGATGAAGAATGTCCTTCCACGAACAACGTCCTAAATGAGATGTCGGTTGCTCGAACAACCTAGAATAACACAATTACCAATAATCCAGTTCAACACACGAATCAAACACGAGTATAACTAACTCAAAACGTCGATACGACTAAACCAAGTTCATTGGGACATTATATCGAACACGTTGTGGCCAAACTTCGATTGTTTACAACCAAACCTCAATAATACCAATATCAAATCCCCAAGAAGTGATTCAAACCAACAAAACATCTTCAATACAATCAATAATCCAATATGAACATCCAAATTCGTGATTTCAACAACAATTAATCGAAAACCCCCAAATCCAACTCAATATTCAAAGTGTTCTTGAATAACCTTTCAAAAATCCGATGAATATTCATACATATCCATAATCATGCGTATATCCCTTCATACAACATGATTTTAATGTCCAAAACATTATATCTCAATACAAAATCGAAATCCAAGATGTTGAAGAAATTACCTCTTGAAGATCCAAGCACTTTGATCCAAAGAACACGCGTTAGATCGACTATACGGGCTTCACGATCGAAAGGAGATGAAGAAAATAAAACACTCAAGTGATTTATGATGGAAAATCCCTCCCTCAATCTCTCTCTCTCGGAACAAGGTGAAAGAAATGATGAAAATGAGTTGTTCCTCTAAAAAAAACGCAATTATATTGCAGCCTGCACTGTGTGCCGCGGCCCGGCCGAAGTGTGCCGCGGCACAGGGCCAAAATCTGCCCCCAGTGCTCGGCAGCGTGCCGCGGCCCGGACGAGTGTGCCGCGGCAGTGACTCGGTAGTGTGCCGCGGCAGTGACTCGGCAGTGTGCCGCGGCCCTGCCAGCATGAGCCGCGGCCCCCGGTACAGACGGGTCGTCCAAAAATTGCAACATGTGTGTGCCGCGGCCCGGACGAGTGCGCCGCGGCAGTGACTCGGCAGTGTGCCGCAGCCCTTCCGGCATGAGCCGCGGCCCCCGGTACAGACGGGTCGGCCAACATTGCAACATGTGTGTGCCGCGGCGCACACTCCCTTGTGCCGCGGCCCACACCCCCTTGGGTCCTAAAATGATGAAAAATGACCCGGGAAGAGAATAAAAGCAATAGAACTCAATATTTGGGAAACAATAACACGAAATGGAAGTGCGGGAACCCCAGAACGGTGGTTCCAAGCAATGATTACAAGGCTCGCCCAACAATAACACAATTTGAACAATAAGGAGATTTGAAAAGACATGAACTCCAACGTCAACATCGACTAATGAATCAATTACAACAATCAAGATAATACTCTTGTCTCGATTCTCAAGTAAGGTTGAAACAATGAACAATATCGACACACAACTCGAAGTTATTCCGAACAGTGAACACGGATGAATGAATGTGGATGATGAACAGTTACTAACAAGTGAAAAATTACGTAGAGACAAACACCGAATGAAATTACTGAGTGATAATGACTGAATTACAACCGGGTATTACATAAAACAGTTTAAAGATGCCTTCAAGAATTTTAATAGAAAACAATTTAGGATTATCAAATCCTTCTCTTTACAAAATCAATAGGGTCCTCGACCAGTAGGCGGAAAGCAATTTGCAAGAAAACCATTCAATCAACACAAGCGAGTCTTCACAAATATTTCCACAGGGTTCTCGACCCAAATCCAAATAATATCAACACGAGATCAATCGTCTCAACATCACACAGGGTCCTCGACCCAAAACACAAAATGTCAACACAGCCCATCAAAGATGTAATAATCGTACCTTTTACTGGTTATAATTATGAATTCATGAACTTTATGGTTTGGTTCGTAATTTTTTTCGAATATTGGTATCATGTGTTTGATTCGAGATTGAGCCTGTATGTTGTGTTTCTTGTTAGTATTCCGCTAATATTCGTTATCGTTGTGTCGAACCGCTTGTATCACTTCTGCAACCCAGGATTAGCGTACGCTAATTTATATAGGTAGCGTACGCAATGGAAGTTGTAGGCTAGCGCGCGCTACTACAGGAAGTTACGCACGCTAATCGGCAGCATGGGGCAGTCCAGAGAGCACTGGACTGGGACAAAATTGATCTAGCGCACGCTAATGCATTATAGTAGTGCACGCTAGGGGAACAGGTAGTGCACGCCACTGTTGGGTGGTAACGCGGGCTAAGTGGCCCGGACAGTAAGGACAGTGAGGTCTGGACTTTGGCCAGACCAGCAGGTAACGTGCGCTAAGATGGTCGTTGCGTGCGCTAACTCATCGGTCATAGCGCACGCTAGTCGGTCGTAACGCACGCTACCGGGATGGACAGAAAGGTTTCTGAATAGGGCAGAAGGTTCTGGACTTAGACTGGACACCAGATAGCGCACGCTAAGGCGGAAGCTGCGCGCGCTAACTCGGCGGTACAGCGCACGCTAACTCGATTGAGTAGCGCACGCTGTCGGATGTGGTGCACACCATCTCGGCTGGGCAGAAGGGTCTGGGCTGTAGACCTAGGCCGATAGCGCACGCTATTCGGTAAGCGTTAGCGCGCGCTAGGGTGCACTTATATAAATACGTGTGTTGCGGTCAACACTTGTCATTTTTCACCTTCTTTCCTCTTCTTCGAGCTTCTAGACGACTCCAGGGCTATGTAGGCGAGGGTTTCGGCGGAGCACGGTTGAAACTCAAATCTTTTCAACTTGAAGTAAATATCTATCAATCCTACATCATCTTCACCAAGGAATTGAGGTAATCCTTCCGTAGAAACGTAACTTGGGGAAATTTGGGGGTTTTGGGGATCTCGTTTCTCCAACCGTTTTAGCTCCAAATTTATGATGGATTATAGTTAGAAATAGTTGCCTAAGTATGATTTCATGATTTCCTCAAGGTTTTGTGGATTGATTCCAAATCTTCTCTTGTAAATCGAGCAAAACCGTTATGCCCTCGTAGTGCTCGATTAAATGGTCCTAAGGGTAGAACTTAGGATGGATTTTAGTGTTTTCCAACAAAATTGTAAATGATTGAACCTCAATGTTGTTAGGAGCGGGATTTGGAAGATAGTTCAGACCGTAGCCTTGTTCGTTGTTGTTCCTTTGAGAGTAAGAGAGTCCAGGCAAGTACTTTATTGCATTAGTTTATGGCATGCATTTCTGTGGTGGTTTAGTGAATGATGAGAGTTGCAAGGTTATTCTCAGGTACTCTCACTCGGGGATTGACTCGACGGGGTCACACGGGGACCTGGTAGCTTAACGGCCAGACCGGGTCACGAGAGATACTTTGAGTGGACATCCTCACCTGGGGTTACTCGACGGGGCACACAGGGACTTGGTGGCTTGAGGGCCGGACCGGGTCGCGAGGATCGTCGGAGTATTTTTACTAATGATCGATATTGATATCCCGGAATATCTCGAATTGAATTGTTTTGGATTTTGAAATATTTTGGAAATGCCTGTGGATTAAAATAATTATAATACTGTACTTGCACTAGCGGTTGTGGCTAACCCCAACGTTGGGGTGGAATGTTTTGTACATTTCAGGTATTTCGAGGGACAGGAGCCCCCATGTGGCGCACATGGAGTTGACAAGCACACTGGATGTTAGAGAGCTCGTATCAGTCGTTGTATTTGTGATGTTTGAGTCAGTTTTATATACTGTATTATTGTTGGTTTTGAGTTGTACTTTGTCGTGTAATGTTTGCGTTCAGTGATTGATGTTGAAATATACTATTTTGGCCGTGGCCGAGGCCTAACTCGTATTTTGTATCCTTTGTTGGACTGTTATGTCGTGGTTATTATGTATTGGATTGTGGTTTAATCCCGTGTGTCGTCAGCCTGGTGGGACCTTTGTGTTTCCTCCGGCGTGTAATAACCCAAAGTGAAATTGGGATGTTACATTTATGGTATCAGAGCATAGGTTTGGGGAATACCTAGGCCATTGGTCATTTGGGTTGTCAAGTCGTAAGAGTCGTATAAACTGATCGAGCTCAACACAGTGTGTTGCTGTCGAGCCGTGTGACCCATGGTGGTAAGACTTCTTAACTCTCTTTGTGCCTTGTCGCTTTCATAGTAGAGTAGATTTAAATTCCTTGGATTGTGAACTGTTCTGATAATTTTAATCCTTCTATATCTCAGTATGTTGAGAGGCCGTGGCGGACGTGGCGGACGTGGACGCGGTAGAGGCCGTGGTCGTGGTACCGCTAACGAATCTGGCACACATTCTAATGAAGCATCTAATTCGGCATCCCATACGGAGCCGAACACCGCTTCTTTGAATCCGAGCGGTCAGCCAGATCCTACTGTAAGTCAATAACCGTCGGCTGACACTAATGTGAATGCCGGCATAGCTGCTATACTAAAGGCAGGTAGTAGCACAATTAGTCAAGTTGAATGAATCTGGGCATCATGATCAACCGACAGATGAGAGTAAATGGCTTCAAGGAGTGATGAAAATGCAACCTCCTCGTTTTACTGGTGCGTATGATATGTTGGGCTGGGAAGGATGGTTGTTTCAGTTTGGCAGGATTTTTGACGCCGTTGCGTGCCCCGAAGAGAGACGGATCCATATTATACAGTATTTCCTTGACAAGGAGGCTGCTGATTGGTTGGAAGCTACGAAACCTACGGATCGTGTGGCCACTTGGGCCGAGTTTAAAGCTGCGATAGAGGAAGAGTATTGTCCTTGGCCTATTAAAGAAAAATGAATTGCAGATTTCTTTACGGCAACACCTCAAGATGTACCTGTCACCGAGGCCATTGTTACATATAATCAGCAACTGAATCATGTTCGTGAGCAAGTAAGGACCGAAGCGGATAAAATTCGTTACTTTGATTTGAGAATGAAGCCCAGGATTCGTGAGGCTATGGCGGATTTCAGATGCGTTACGTTGAAGGAATATCAGGATCGTGCTATGGCTATCGAGATGGTCATTTCTGCGTCAAGGTCGGGTACCGAGATAAAGAAGCCGAAGACGACTGGTGGTTTTTCGGGAAGTAAGAGGTGGATTTCACAAATCTCAAGCTTCTCATTCCACTATCGGAAAGACTATTCAGCAAGCTAGTAGTGCTCCGAGTTTACGATTGGGCCAGTCTTCTGCCTTTAGTAGAGGACAATGTTTCAATTATAATCAAACAGGCCATCAGTGTCGAGAGTGTCCACTTCCTCCTGTTATTTGTTTCACATGCGGTCAAGCCGGTCATCGGGCAGCTCATTGCGAGGCTGCCACCAGATTTGTTAAACAACAGAGTTCGGCACCAACTCCGAGTGTGAACCCGGGGACTACATCTAATCAGCCGCAACAGACTTTGGGACGTGGAAGAGGTCGAGGCCGGTTGGATCGTCAAGCTGCATCGAGTGTTGGTTCGGTACAGCCTAGAGTGTACCAGATGAGGCGTGCGGATGACACAGAGGCTGTAACACCCCGAGATATTCGGAATAATTGCAGCGCCGTAAACCCTTTAAGTAAGGATTTACTAGGCTAATTAAAAGAAATGTGAATATAATCCAACAATACCACATAAATTTAAGTTATAAACCGGTTCCAACTGATCCAAAGAGTTAATTAATACAACCATATCGAAATAATATTAATAAGACACGCGTACTCGAGTACTGAAAATGAATCAAGAAAACAAATCACAAAAACAACAAATATCACTGAGACCCTTCGTCGTCACGTCGGTACTGTGGCTGTTTCCCCACTCCTCGGCTACCTGAACATCAAAACAAATGTCCACCCCCGAAGGGGTTAGCAGAACGATGCTAGTACAAGTATCATATTAAACAAATCGAATATACATCAACAATACATAACAAGATACACCACACGGACTTCCGCTACCGGAATCCGAAAATGCGAATCCACACGATTCCATTAACACAGCATGGGTATTCCAATGATCCAGCGCCCTCAGTATAGATCCCAAGATGATCCCGTCGGACCAACACGAGGTGGAAAAACCCGTCCAATGATCCAGCGTCCTCAGCCTAGATCCCAAGATGATCCCGTCGGACCAACACGAGGTGGACATCCGATCCAGCGCCCTCAGCATAGATCGTACAACATACACAAACACAACTCATGCATAAATATATGCCAAAACGTTATGTCCATCAACATGAACATACAAACACTAGATAACGAATATCATGACATTTCAACGAATAAATTCCCATGTTCAACAACATGAATAAACCACATGCATGCTCAAAATACCAATATTAACACATTACGATACTTGCCTCAAAGATGGCAAGAATTAATCACTCCAATGATCTCGACACCCTCGAAGGCTGTCTTCTTCGATCAACGTAGCAAGCTCGAACCTTAACAAAAGAGATAATAAAGGATTCATCTCATGTCGTACGAACGTCTAACAATCCGGTCTACGGCCGAAAACTCTAAAAATGTAATCTGCCTGAATTACTTAAGCGTACGCTATGTACTCTACGTAACGTGCGCTAAGTCTGCCTGCTAATGTACGTAAATGACCAGGTCTAGCATACGCTAGCTATCTACTGACAGTTCTCTCTAATCAGCCGATTGACTCGACTGACGACATAACGTACGTTACGTACCAAACGTAACGTACGTTAACTCATTCCCGATAGCACACGTTAATATACAGTGTTAATACATGTCATCTCTGTGCATATCATGCTCATACGGTTTGTGAAAGATCTTTACGGATTAAACGACTTCGAGATACAAGGATACATATAATCACCACAACACCATAATTCATCTTTGATCTTCAAGAAAATATCCTAAGTTCAATCCATTCCATGTCCCAAAACGTATGATTCCTTTATGTAAAGACATAAGAACTTGGTAATTTCCATATACTGGTCATAATCGGTTTTGAAGCTTCATGAATATGCCAGTAGTTCAAACACTAATATGTTCAATGGATTATACGATGAATAAGTACCGAAGCATCGAAAATATCCTTCTAACACATGATGTTCGACTACTTACGCATTTAACTGACTAGATAATCCCAAATCATGATCATAACGTCCTTCAGAACATTACTTAATATTGGTGAAGAATCACCTACCTCAAAGTAGTGAAGAACAAGGAGGAACTTGAAGAAATGCAACACCGAGGGCTTGAACACCAATCTCCAATGATCTACAATCTTCAAACTCGTTATAGGAGGGTGATATGAGAAGTTAAGGTTGGAGGAAGTAACTCTCTAAGCTCAAAAATTCGGATTTGGGAAGTGAAAAGATCTGAAAAATGAAAAAGTGAGCTGTCTTATATATGGAAAAGGGTTATTAGCGCGCGCTAGTCCCTGTCCATAGCGTGCGCTAATGGTCATACGAAGCTTACTGACTTCACTGTACTCAGCATTTAGCGTGCGCTATCCTCATATCATTAGCGTGCGCTACCGCGTTGACTTGGCTTTTCCCGAAAGCCGTCCAGGTTCATCCCGACATGATCCGACCAAGATCCACGGCTGATCTCACCTATCACCGTGTCTTAATCATGCTGACTACGTATAGCGTGCGTTAAGGTGCATAAGTAGCATGCACTACTAATCCAATTTAGCGTACGCTACGCTAAGTCGATAGCGTGCGCTACATGTGTAAAAATCACCACTTAGAACACATTCATGCAATCATGCGCTCAACAACACCGGATCATGAAATACGGAGAATAATACTCAGATCAAAATGCAACAAATACAATATCACAAGGTTCAATTACACATCAGAAATATCGGGTATTACATCTTCTCTCCCTAAAAAGAAGTTTCGTCCCGAAACTTAAGATGAAAACAACTCTAAAGAGATAAATTCACCACTAGAAAGGGGGTTGAATAGTGGTGATGCGGAATACCGAAATTTCTTGCGAGTAAAAATAAAATAATGCGGAAAATAAAGACTCAAGAATTTATAGAGGTTCGGCAACTTGCCTATGTCCTCTCTCCGACTTTCTTTTTCTATTGGCTTAAGAAAAACCACAACCTTAACTCGTCTTCTATCGGTCCGAGTTCACAACCGTTACAATCCGCTTGTCTTCTATCGGTCCAAGCTCAACCTTTCCCTCAATATGAATAATTGTTTATCTAGTGTTCTATAGGAACTAGATGATCCTCACTATAAGAATATGGGAGTATAATCCTAACAATGCCGGATCAAAGATCCTATAACACCGGATTAGTGACTCTTGATTCGTTTCTTTTTCGCTCACGTGTAAGTGATGCAACACTTACAACCAAATGAAAGAGTACAAAGAATAATAGATATTACAATTGAAATCGCTCTTGTATCTTTCTTTTCTCACAACTTGTAACGCAGTAAAGTATGTAAATCTGAGCTCAAGAATGCTTTGATTGCTTGTATGCTTGAAAGCTTGAAGTTGTGTAATTGATACCCAAGTCCTTCGGGTATTTATAGGAGTGAGACAGCCTTCAAATTCTGAAAAATATGCTATTAGCGTGCGCTAATAGATCCTTGTAGCGTGCATTAGCGGATTTTGACTTGAATTCTCTGAACGGTCACAAAGACTGTTGCAACGGTAAAATTCTGTGTCTAGCGTGCGCTAGTAATGATATGGTAGCGTGCGCTATCGTCTTGGTCAACTAGTCTTCGATCTTGACTTTGACAAAATCCGATTTCCTCTCCAACGACTCTTTTTCCAACGGCTAAAATTATGATTAGCGTGCGCTAGCATTAATTAAATCCAATATTTCCAGATTTTCCGGATCTGCATTGACTCTTGCTTCCAACGGTTGAATTTCAAACGGTAAACTGCAGATTCCAGTTAGCGTGCGCTAACACCTTTCCTTTAGCGTGCGCTACTGAATTATTTCAATAATGTACGTTACCTTGTGTAGCGTACGTAAAAACCTAGACGAAGTGAGTCCAGTGGCTACTGGACTACTAACCATAATTTCGGTAGCGTGCGCTAGATATGAAAATTAACATGCGCTAAGTCTTCACTTTAGCGTACGTACGAATATATGTGTAGCGTGCGCAACGTCCAATTCTGATTTCCTTTCACTGACTTCTGTAGACTTGCGATATCGTGCGTTATGTATGTTGTATAGCGTGCGCTAACTATAGTTTATTAGCGTGCGCTATCATTCAATAGCTTGCGTGCGCTATCGATCAGGCGACTTGAGTAGGCTGCAGCTGACTTGACTGGTCTGTGTATGAGAGTCTCGATAGCGTGCGCTACGGTATGATACGTAGCGTGCGTTAGCCATATTGTGTTCCTTCAAAATATTATCGAGCCGAGATAGATTCAATTAAATGTTTTGTATGTAACCATCATCAAAATACATTTTGTGTCAACAATCTCCCCCTTTTTGATGATGTCAAAACATTTAATTAATACCTGCAAAAACGTTTTGAAATGATTCGAATCAAGATAAACTTGTTCGATATGTTAGTCGGTTTTCGCTTTGGAGTATTCTCCCCTTTTGTGAGAACCAAAAAGGAACTCCCCCTGAATTGTTGCATTATTAATAAACATTAACGAAATTTTGCCATTACTCAAAGTGCAATCAACAATGATAGTAACAACGATAGTAACAATACTTGGAGATAGCAAATACGTGTACATAATAAATGCCAAATTAAGAAATGCGAAGTTCATTAATAATAAAATGCAGTGAATACAACGAGTTTTCCAGGGCAAGCGACATATATATTATTCGAAAAAGAAGATTCTACACCAAGCATCAAAAATCATCAAATCTACGGATCGGAGGATGTCGAAGGGAAAGGGAACGAGGGGTGTGTGAAGCGAATAAACTCGGATAACAGCCCACGAACTTCCCGGACTTCTGAACGCACTTCTCTGACTTCCGAACGCAGAGCCCGAAAGTCCTCTCGTAACTCAGCGTGTGAAGTCTCGATGCTCCGCATCCGAGCAAAGAGATCACTCTCTTCTTCCTCCGTCATCACATTTCGCATCGGGCGTTTTCCTTTCGATGTTGGTTTCCTTACGAATTCCCCAGTCTGCATTTCTCGAAGGGTGTGAGGTCCCCGACGAGTGATCATTTCTTCTGCAGTGGGCTTCCGTGACCCTTTCTCAACTTGGTCATCATCGCGAAGGTACGGAAAGAGAATCCAGCCTCTGTTGATCGTACGGACGTAGTGCATAGCTTTAAGTGACGCGTCCGAGATCTCATGCCCGAGGGAGACGGACCCTTGTCCTTCGACAAGTCCACTTGATGAAAGCTAAAGATAGCCGACAGGATAGAGCCATAAGGCAGTCCAGCCTTGCGAGAACGAGTGGCGTAATTTTTCGACCGGAACAAATCTCCTTTCACCTTCATCCAACTAATGATGATGTCGGAGAAATCGACCTTATCGTCATTTAGAACGCGGTACACCACTTGCTTGTCCACGCCGACTAGTTTGTGCTGCGAATTGACCTTTGGCATAAGGCATTTTGTGAGGGCAACCAAAAGCAAACGAATATTGATTCCGAAGTCGTTGTTTTCAAAAAAATCATCCGTTATGTCAATAACGACTTTCGAGCTCAGAAATTCTTTCACGTCAATTTCACCAATTTCATTATCGTCGACCAATGATTTTCCAGTGCAAATAAAACCATCTCTGGGCAAACCAAAAATTTGATACAAAATATCGGAAGAAACTTTCACCTTGGTTCCTCCGACAAGACTACCTAGCACAAGGGCTGAAGAACCTTCACTCTCGGCCACGTGAAGGTTGGCATAGAATTCCCGGACGAGCTCAGGAAAAACAGGGTTTTTGCACTCAACGAAACGAGAAATACCGAGTGATGAGAAGAAATTGGAGATGATAACGTTTACCCGTTCGAGACTGAGAAGATTGAAAAAGTAGCAATCCGTGATGTGTTCTTGAGGGAGTATGTCAAAGAACACTCTCGAAGCAGTGGCGGAGACGAACCGGTCCGCATCAAATTGGGCGTTTAGAGGACGCTTCAAATTGTTGTATTGCTTTCCCATAGCGGTTCGATTCTGGCTAGACATGATTGGAGAAGGAGAAAAACGAAGGGAATCGAAGATTTTGAGGGAGAAGATTGCAGATTGGATCGGATGTCTGTCTAGGGTTTTTGCAAGAGAGAAGTCGTTTGCGTTCGTTAAGGGATGTGTTGTGATTTAAGGTTGTACGGCATATATATAGTCAACGAGTTTTAAGTTAGCGTACGCTAGGATTTAAAGGATTAGCGTACGTTAGGCGAAAAAATAGGACATACTGGACTGTCCACTGAATAACAAGAAAACTTTAATTAGCGTACGCAAGAAGGAAAGGTTTAGCGTACGCTATCGAAATAAATTTTTAGCGCGCGTTAAGAATATGAAGCTAGCGCGCGCTAGCGATTGATCTGATTCACCGATTTTGATGTTTTGAGTAGAATTTTATTTCAAAAGTTGTCTATATGTCCCATGCCAAATTGCAAACGAATGGAGTTAAAAGATTCTTCGGGAAGAGGTTTTGTAAATATGTCAGCAAGTTGATCCTTCGTCCCGACAAAAATTAAACAGATGTCTTTCTTATGAACATGATCACGTAAAAAGTGATGTCTAATATCTTTATGCTTGGTTCGACTGTGCAAAACAGGATTTTTGCTCAAATTAATTGCACTAGTGTTATCACATAAGATAGGGGTATTTTCAAAATGAATGCCGTAGTCGCGTAGTTGATTTTTGATCCATAGCACTTGAGCACAGGCGCTCCCTGCAATGACATATTCGGCCTCACTGTAGACAATGCTACGCTGGTTTGCTTTTACTTCCCCAAGATATTAAACAAGATCCAATAAAGTGACATGTACCACTAGTACTCTTTTTATCAATTTTGCATCCTTGAAATCGGCGTCACTATAGGCAATTAAATTAAAATCCAAGCAAGAAGGATACCATAGACCTAGTCCAATAGTTCCTTTCAAATAGCGAAAAATACGTTTACAAGCAATTAAATGTGATTCCTTGGGATTAGCTTGGAATCGAGCACATAGACATGTAGCAAATATTATATCTGGCCTAGATGCAGTCAAATATAGCAAAGATCCGATCATACCTCGATATAGTTTTTGATCTACGGATTTGCCATTTTCATCTTTCTCGAGCTTTAATGATGACGACATTGGCGTAGATATCACCTTGCTATTTTCCATATTGAATTTCTTGAGGAGGTCGTTTGAGTACTTCGTTTGATGGATAAAAATTCCATCTTCGCATTGTTTGATTTGAAGCCCGAGGAAGAACGTTAATTCTCCCATCATACTCATTTCGAATTCTCCTTTCATAAGATTAGAAAAATCTTGGCACAAGGATTCATTAGTAGCTCCAAAAACAATGTCATCAACGTAAATTTGGCAAACTAGTATATCATCATTTAGTATTTTAACAAACAAGGTATTATCGACTTTGCCTCTTTTATAGTCATTTGCAATTAAAAATTGACTTAAACGATCATACCATGCTCGGGGTGCTTGCTTCAACCCGTAGAGTGCCTTGTTGAGCTTGTAGACATGATCCGGAAAATGATGGTCTTCAAAACCGGGAGGTTGCTTGACGTAGACTTCTTCTTGAATGATACCATTCAAGAATGCACTTTTGACATCCATTTGAAATAGCTTTATCTTTTTATGAGCGGCAAATGCACAAAGCAAGCGAATGGCTTCGAGTCGAGCCACTGAGCAAAACTTTCTTCGTAATCAAGACATTCTTCTTGATTATATCCTTGAGCGACTAAACGAGATTTATTTTGAATAGGATAGCCGTCTTCGTCACTCTTGATTTTATGCACCCATTTAGTTCCGATAATTGTTTTATCTTTAGGCGCGGGAACTAAATTCCATACATTATTGTGCTTGAATTGCACAAGCTCCTCTTGCATTGCCATTACCCAACTTTCATCATCGAGAGCTTCCGATATATTTTTGGGAACTATTTCGGATACAAAAGCACAATGAGCCATAAACTCGGTGGTCCTCCTTCGGGTTTGAACACCGTCTTCAATGTTTCCGATCACGAGATCCTTCGGATGGTCTTTGATGTGCCTCCAATCTTTCGGTAAATCAACGATTGTGTTCGTTTCGATTTCCAAATTTTCTTCACTTCGGGTGAGGGATCCGGAAAGGTACCGCATCATCAAAATATTCTACCTTTCTCGGGGTGAGTTCATTTCATTGAATTTATCGTGTATGGTTTCTTCAACTTTATTCGTTCTAATATTTTTCTCTCGATTTTCTTTGCTATTCGTTCAATAGCCAAGATTAATTCCTGAGTCGGATTTTGCATCAAACTTGCCCAATTTATCCTTGCCATTGTTCAAAATAAATACATTGCAACCAAAAGGATGAAAGTAAGCAATATTGGGCTTTTGCCCTTCCATAATTCATAAGGAGTTTTAAGATGAGTTCTACGAACGTGAACTCGGTTAATCACATAGCATGCCGTAAAAATTGCTTCGCCCAAAAGTATCGTGGAAGAGAGTATTCATTAAGCATTGTTCTCGACATTTCTTCCAAAGATCGGTTTTCCTTTCAACAACTCCATTTTGTTGAGGCGTTCTAGAGCCGAAAATTGTGATTAATACCGTATTTATCGCATAAAAGTTCAAACGGGTGCAATCAAATTCACCTCCGTGGTCGGTGCGAATAGAAATTATGGAGAGATTTTTCTCATTTGATACCAAATGACACCATTTAGAAAACTCGGAAAATGCATCATCTTTATGAGCTAAAAATCTAACCCAAGTAAATCGAGAGAAATCATCAACAATAACCAAAGTATAAAGTTTACCATTTAAACTAACATGTCTAGATGGTCCGATCAAATCCATATGCACGAGTTCAAGAACTCGACTAGTGGAAACCTCGAATTTTGGTTTAAACAATTCTCGAGTATGTTTCCCTTTAATGCATGATTCACACAAATGTTTTCTATCGAATTTGAGTTTGGGCAATCCACGAACAAGGTCGTGTCTAGATAAAATAGAAATAATAGGTAAAGAAGTATGCCCCAATTTTCGATGCCATAAATATGCATTGTCATCCAAGGTAATAAGGCATTTTTCATTGAATGAACTCTTATCATTAAGATCAACAATATAGATGTTTCCACATCTCAAACCAATGAATGCAATTTTATTATTTCTAAATGCCGTGCAATGCGTTTGCTCAAATAGAATTTTAAAACCTTCATCACAAAGTTGCGAAACGCTAAGGAGATTATGATGCAAACCTTCAACAAATAGTACTTTGTTGATAGAAGGAGAAGGTTCCTTACCGACTTTGCCGATTCCTTTGATTTTTCCCTTTTGGTTATCTCCAAAGGTCACATGTCCTTGATCTTGATATTCGAGGTCTTCAAATAAGTCCTCGGAGCCGCACATGTGCCTTGAGCATCCGCTATCAATGTACCACTTGTTTTTCCTTGGTGCCGGTACCTCGATATTGCTTTCGGAGTCGAGGGCCATGAATGCAAGGTTTGCGTCTAGAGATCTTTCAATCTCCTCCTCGTCATCACTCCAAGAAGCGATTAGAACCTCCTTCTTTTTGAATCTTTCCATTTGCGGTTTTGAAGAGGATCCTCGGCATTCTTTGGCATAATGACCGGCTTGACCACATTTTCGACAATTATTGTCGAACTTCTTGATAGGAGTGTACCCACTCTTCTTTTGCTCCGGTTTGCCATCCCGACCAAGAAAACTTCGCCTCTTTTGAATTAGGTTTTTGTACCTTCTAAAGTTTTTGGCATAAAGAGCGAGTTCCTCGTCGTCTTCATCTTCGACAACATCTTCCTCAACGTCGCTATCAACATTGAATGCGACTACTCTTTCCCGAGGCTTTGGTTTTGTGCCTCTAGACTTGAGAACGATCTCATAGTTGATGAGTGACCCGATGAGGGCACTAAATTCGAGCTTGTTGAGATCCTTGGATTACATGATCGCGGTGACCGTGGCATCCCATTCTCGTGGCAACGATCGCAGAATTTTCTTAGCTTTGTCGCTGCTCGATATAGGCTTTCCAAAAGATGCAAGACCGTTTGTTATAGCCGAAAATCGATCCAACATATTTGTGATCGTTTCCTCGTCTTTCATGGAAAATAATTCGTAGTCATGGAGTAACATATTAATTTTGGTCTCCTTGACTTGAGTGGTTCCCTCGTGAGTGACTTCGAGAATTTCCCAAATTTCTTTTGCACTTTCATAGGATGATATCCTATTAAGTTCTTCGGGATTGAGAGCGCAATAGAGAAGTTGAGTAGCTCGGGAGTTGACATGCGTGTTTCTCCAATCCTCATCATTGAATTCTTCGATCTTTTTCAACGATCCATCTTCTTTCTTAGCAAGTTTAGGACCGAGAGCAATAACTTTCCAGATTTCAATATCGTAGGCTTGAACGAAGATCGCCATCTTCTTTTTCCACGTCATGAAATTGGAACCGTCGAAGAAAGGAGGACGGTTGAGAGCATTTCCTTCAATTTGGCCTAGAAGTGCCATTTGCGGATCTTTTTCTCCTAGGTGGTTAAACCTTTAAAAAGAGACCCGCTCCGATACCAACTGAAGAGATAAATTCACCACTAGAAGGGGGGTTGAATAGTGGTGATGCGGAATACCGAAATTTCTTGCGAGTAAAAAGAAAATAATGCAGAAAATAAAGACTCAAGAATTTATAGAGGTTCGGCAACTTGCCTACGTCCTCTCTCCGACTTTCTTTTTCTATTGGCTTAAGAAAAACCACAACCTTAACTCGTCTTCTATCGGTCCGAGTTCACAACCGTTACAATCCGCTTGTCTTCTATCGGTCCAAGCTCAACCTTTCCCTCAATATGAATAATTGTTTATCTAGTGTTCTATAGGAACTAGATGATCCTCACTATACGAATATGGGAGTATAATCCTAACAATGCCGGATCAAAGATCCTAATAACACCGGATTAGTGACTCTTTATTTGTTTCTTTTTCGCTCACGTGTAAGTGATGCAACACTTACAACCAAATGAAAGAGTACAAAGAATAATAGATATTACAATTGAAATCGCTCTTGTATCTTTCTTTTCTCACAACTTGTAACGCAGTAAAGTATGTAAATCTGAGCTCAAGAATGCTTTGATTGCTTGTATGCTTGAATGCTTGAAGTTGTGTAATTGATACCCAAGTCCTTCGGGTATTTATAGGAGTGAGACAGCCATCAAATTCTGAAAAATATGCTATTAGCGTGCACTAATAGATCCTTGTAGTGTGCGTTAGCGGATTTTGACTTGAATTCTCTGAACGGTCACAAAGACTGTTGCAACGATAAAATTCTGTGTCTAGCGTGCGCTAGTAATGATATGGTAGCGTGCGCTATTGTCTTGGTCAACTAGTCTTCGATCTTGACTTTGACAAAATCCGATTTCCTCTCCAACGACTCTTTTTCCAACGGCTAAAATTATGATTAGCGTGCGCTAGCAAGTATGCATAGCGTGCGCTAACATTAATTAAATCCAATATTTCCAGATTTTCCGGATCTGCATTGACTCTTGCTTCCAACGGTTGAATTTCAAACGGTAAACTGCAGATTCCAGTTAGCGTGCGCTAACACCTTTCCTTTAGCGTGCGCTACTGAATTATTTCAATAACGTACGTTACCTTGTGTAGCGTATGTAAAAACCTAGACGAAGTGAGTCTAGTGGCTACTGGACTACTAACCATAATTTCGGTAGCGTGCGCTAGATATGAAAATTAACGTGCGCTAAGTCTTCACTTTAGCATACGTACGAATATATGTGTAGCGTGCGCAACGTCCAATTCTGATTTCCTTTCACTGACTTCTGGAGACTTGCGATAGCGTGCGTTATGTATGTTGTATAGCGTGCGCTAACTATAGTTTATTAGCGTGCGCTATCATTCAATAGCTTGCGTGCGCTATCGATCAGGCGACTTGAGTAGGCTGCAGCTGACTTGACTGGTCTGTGTATGAGAGTCTCGATAGCGTGCGCTACGGTATGATATGTAGCGTGCGTTAGCCATATTGTGTTCCTTCAAAATATTATCGAGCCGAGATAGATTCAATTAAATGTTTTGTATGTAACCATCATCAAAATACATTTTGTGTCAACAAACTCTGGATATCTAGTCTTCATATTGTCCTCCGTTTCCCAAGTAGCCTCTTCAACTTCGTGTCGTGACCATTGTACTTTAACCAAGGGTATTAGTTTATTACTCAATTCACTAGTGGAAAACTACCATTTTATATCGCACTTTCTAGATCGGTTGTAATATAACCGATTTAAAAAGTGATTGGGTTCCATTTTACATCGGTTATTAAGGAACCGATTTAGTATATCACTTTTTAAAATCGGTTATATTGGACCCGATTTAAAACATCAGTCTTTCATATCGGTTACTTAGAAACCGATATAGTATATACATATTTGACATCGGTTAATAAAGAACCGATGTCATATAACAACACATTATAAACGGGATCTCAAGGACATTAACCTTCTCCCCCGTTTATTCCTTTCTCCCTTCACTGCGTCTCCCCTGTTTATTCTTCTCCTTCACATCTCCCCGAGATTTATCTCCTCCCATTCATTAACCTTCTCCCCCGGATACTCCATTTCTCCTTCACTGTTCAACCGCCACGAATGGAGCGAGCTTGCGATTCATCTCCTGAAAAAAAATATTACGCCTGTTAGCTTCCTTCCAGTCAAATAGGGACGAGCTGCGATTCGATACTAGCTTGCTTAGAAAGCGCCTAGCCCTCGTCCGGTAAAGCTGCTTGAATATCGGTATGTTTCATATCAATATGGATTTTGGTTTCTCCATTTTTCTTGTCATAATATTAGGTTTGAGATTTTGTTTTCTCCGTTTTTCATATCACCCCCTTCAAAAAGCCAAGTACCTTCCCGCTTTGCTGATTCCAGGAGCTACGCGGTTTGGTTTGCTTCCAGACTTGCTTTCCTACCTTCATCAGTTATGGATGTAAGACATACTTCCACCTTTTAGGAATATCGTTGCTTTATAGCTCATTATCATGGTGAACAATGATGATGATTTTGATGATCATGGTTTGATTGTTGCTCAAATGCTGTTTGCTAATGCCTTTGACATTAGTCTTCATGGTCAACTTAGATAGCATTTGTAGTAGGTATTATAAGTGTGGCACGTCATTCTTATGAAAGTTTAGGTTTGAGCACAGTTGGTGTATTTGTTTTCGCCTAGTTTTGGGTTTAGATGTGAGATTCACTCACATTCGTTATACTTAATTGTTTTTTGGAGTAATAATTTTACCGGGGAAACCTTTTACCGAAAGAGACATGTTTTAAACCTTAAACCAAATTTACAAACGTAAAACCATATAGCAAATGTAAGAACAAAGAAGATTTCCCACTATTAAATGACACAAAATTACCAAAATATGAACTTTAGGCATAGTAAAATTGGTTCAGCTTATTAAATGACTGCAAATTCAAGTTGGTTTATTAATTGTAGGGAGTCTTATGTCTAAGTTCATTGCATGGTTCATCACTTTGCTTTTACCCCACTCAAAACTCTCTACTCATAGTCTTCCACTTATGTATCATCTTTCTCCTAGCCTCCCTCCTCGACATTTTTGTTAGAATTTGGGTGTGTGTGAGTGCTAATAATCCTGATATATTCTCTAAGTTGTGTTGAGATCACTTTCATTGAAGTATTTCATCCCTATATGCATCGGGTATCACGAAATCCTCAATTGGATAATACAGAACTACAATTTGTTTCTAAGGCACGAAATCAAAGTAATACACAAAAAGTTGTGTTCGAAGAGATCAATTCGTGTATATAAACCAACCAAAAGTTAGTTATATTACATTAAAAATGGTTGGCGGGAAGAGTCACACATGTTGATGAAAAGGTGTGTCATTGTCTCATTAAGAAAATCAATAGCAACTAATAAAGATATATACATATAACTTGTGGGTACAATGATCAATGATCGATGTGTGATGGAAAATCATCATGAATAAGTCAAAGTGTGTAGACGATATGTTACGATAAAAGTTCAAAAGAAATGAATAAATGTATCGTTATATATATCGTTAAAAATTAACTATAGTTACGCGAATTATATAACGTATATATAAGTTAATTTTATCAAGTTTTACATCAAATATATGTACATATATATATAAAACATTCTTATTATTTTTATAAAATATTATTATCCCGTTTGTATGGGACGGATGTTAAATGAATATATTAACAACGGTTGTATGGGACGGATGTTAAATGAATTATCCGCTTACTTACAACTTATGTGGGAAAATAACCAACAAAGATTATGCGAAAATAACCCATTGATATTAATGTGTACAAGAGAAAGTAATTTTTAATATTATTAAGATTAGCTTAAATATAAAGTCCATACACTTGAAAGCCTCATCAAAAATTCAGACCGCTAAATATCTTGTTGGATATTGTAAAGTTTTATCAGTGAGATTGTTGGATATTTCTTACCTTGAACCCTCTCATAAACTAATGTCGTGTGAACTCTATTCTCAATTAGGTAATTATGGATCGTAGTTGGATAAATGTTGCACGAACAAGTAATGAATATGAGAATGGTGTGGAAGAATTTTTGGAGTTTGCTAGGAGACATGTTCCAAACAATAATGGGAGGTTTTATATAGTCCGTGTGTCAACTGTTTGAATGATAGACGATTATGTGTTGAAGAAATCAGAGAACACGTCCTCTGTGATGGTTTCAACAGGAGTTACACACGATGGATATGGCATGGTGAATTTGAAATGCCAAGTGTATCCCGAAATGAAGAAGTTGATGAGAATATGTATGATCGACTAGAAGACATGATCAATGATGTTGGCGCGGAGGCCTTTGAGCAAGCACATGCATACAAGACATGTGAGACCTTGTCCGCTGATGCAGATAAGCCTTTGTACAACAATTGTACAAAGTTTTCACGGTTGTCTGCCGTATTGAAATTGTTCACGTTGAAGGCATCTCATGGGTGGAGTGACAAAAGTTTCACAGAGTTACTTTGTTTGTTAAAACATATGCTTCCGGAGGATAATGAATTACCAGATTCTAACTATAAGGCGAGGAAAATCTTGTGCCCATTGGGCATGGGGTATAAGAAGATTGACGCATGTCCTAATGATTGTATTTTGTACCGAAATGAGTACAAAAGTTTTCATGCCTGTCCAGTATGCGGGACTTCACGTTTCAAAAACGACGGTGAAGGCGATGCTAGTTCTGATGTTGGTAATAAAAAACCACCTGCAAAGGTGTTATGGTATCTCCCAATAATACCAAGATTCAAACGCTTGTTTGCTAGTGCAAAGGAGGCAAAAAACTTGAGATGGCATGAAGACGAGAGGATAACTGATGGGAAGCTCCGACACCCGGGTGATTCGCCTCAATGGAAGAAAATTAATCAGTTGTTTCCTTCATTTGGCAATGAGCCAAGAAACCTGAGACTGGGACTTTGTACTGATGGTATGAACCCATTCGGCAATCTTAGCAGCAAGCACAGTGCATGGCCGGTTCTATTGTCCATTTACAATCTTTCTCCTTTATTGTGTATGAAACACAAGTACATTATGTTGTCTATGATGATTTCTGGTCCAAAGCAACCAGGAAATGATATAGATGTCTACTTGCAGCCGTTGATTGAAGACTTGAAAATGTTGTGGGAGGAAGGTGTTGATGTATTTGATGCGTATAAAAATGAAACTTTTAAGATGCGTGCAATGGTGTTCTGCACAATTAATGACTTCCCAGCATATGGAAACTTGTCTGGTTATAGTGTTAAGGGGCATAAAGCATGCCCTATATGTGAAGAAGGCACATGCTACCATCAGCTTGAGCACGGAAGGAAGACCGTATACCTTGGTAGTCGAAGATTTCTCAAGTCGGACCATCCTTATCGTAGATTGAAGAAAGCTTTCAACGGTGAGCAAGAGTTTAAAGCTGCTCCACAAGCATTAAGTTCACAGGAAGTGTATGAGCGAGTGAAAGATATTAATGTGACACTTGGTAAGATGCAAAAGCCTGTTGAGAGAAGCTCATGGAAAAAGAGATCTATCTTTTTTGAGCTTCCGTACTGGAAAGAGCTTGAAGTGAAACATTGTATTGATGTGACGCATGTGGAGAAAAACGTTTGTGATAGTCTTACAGGAACACTTATCAACATACAAGGGAAGACTAAGGATAACATGAATGCGCGAAAGGATATGGTTGATATGCGAATACGAAAGGAGTTAGCTCCAGTACCGCGCGGTAAGAGAACTTATCTACCACCAGCTTGTCATACATTATCTAAAAAGGAGAAAAGAAGTTTTTGTGAGTGCTTACGTTGCATAAAAGTTCCTCAAGGTTATTCTTCGAATGTTAAGAGGTTGGTGTCAATGAAGGACCTGAAATTGGTAGGCTTAAAGTCTCATGACCATCATGTGTTGATGCAACAACTTTTACCTGTGGCTATTCGAGGTATATGTAGGTCACAAGTCGTCCAGGAACAAGTCTAGAGGGGGGGTGAATAGACTTGTTGAAACTCTTGAACTCTTTTTCACGAAGAGTGAGTTTCTTCAGCTGATGGTCAAACAAATGACTTGGAGTCGTTTGTTCTTGGATAAGTGCGGAAGTCAGCTGATGACGAATATAAATTTATCTTAATGAAACACTTAACAATGTATGCAGCAGTTAAAGTATGATGCAGTAAAACAGTAAATAACACAGGCAATTATAGTGGTCTCAGAGGTGGGGTAATCCTCTACTAATCCACTTTTCTCCAAACCAGTTGGAGATGAATTCACTATAATTTTCAACCAGTGATAAATATTACAGTGATTCACAACACACTACAACAGCTTCCAACCAGTGGAATTCCGTGCCGTTGTACACACACTTGACTGTCTTGCACCTCTTGATCCTCGATCCTCGGATGCCCTTACAGTCTCTTACTTCAACCAGTGAAGTACCCCGTACTCAAGATTTATAGACAAGAGTGTTTGTCTTCTCCAACTTAAGAGCTTCCTTAAATATGAACTTTTTGGATATGCTCTTTTCACGATGCTATTTGATTGCTTGAGATTGCTTTGTTTGCTTTGATCGCTAGAATGTATGTTCGCACCGGTTGTTGCTCAGTTTCAAATCTCCGGGTATATATAGATCACGATCTCTGAGCTTCTTCTTTGTAGCCGTTGCAAATCTGAACAAATCCGTCCGTTGGAGGGAGACTTCATTGTTTAATCTTTCTGAACGTTGCAAGGCTGGATTCCCATTATTTTATTTTATCTTTCGACCGTTGTGAGGACTTCTGCATGTGAGCGCCGAATCTTTTGAATATAAAAGGATTAAAGTCTTCACGGTGGGTCAGGATGATTTAAATAAATCATATCTCTTGCGGGAATCACTCCAATTTGTCTCTTCACGTTGCATGTGAGCTTTCCGTAATATTTGACTTTTCAAAGCATGCTGGCGTGGACTTGGAGTACTAGGCTGTAGTTGAGTAGGCTGATGTACAGCTTACATCTCTGCAGGTAGGTCTTCTCGGCTGATCACTGTTTTGAGACTTGTCTGATCAGGTGACTTCCCTGAGGTACCTAGGCTGCAGTCTGGTCAAACTTCTCTGACAAATTTAGTTGACCAGAGCTACTCTGACTGGAGTCGGCTGTACTTCTTTGATGGACTAGGCTGTACTTTAGTACTTAGCCGATTTTCAGCCTAACTAACTTTGGCCTATAGAAGACACTCATTTGGTTCTTCTTTACATTTTGCCAATTTTATACTTAACATATTTTGGCCTATGGAAGATACTCATTTGGTTCTTCCTTACATTTTGCCAAGTAATAAACATTTGATTTTAAATTAATGACATCATCAAAATCTAACAAGTATTCCTAACAAATTCCCCTATTTTGATGATGGCAAAACTAAGTAAGAAATCAAATGGCCAAGTCTGCACTTAAGTGCGAGACAAAAAACTGAAATCAGTCTAATATTGAGACAACTGGAAAATTGTCATTCAACAGACTGTTCATAAATTTTTCTGACTTATCATTGAAATTTTACAAGAATGTTTTAAGTACAGAAAATAAAATTACAAGTAAGAAAAATAACTCAAATTATCTGCCTCTTCCTCTGCCTCTTCGAATAGGCTGCTTGGCAGGCTTGAATGGTTTGGCTCCGATAGGTCTCACCTTGACTGGAGCAATGCCATATTTTCTTTTCACCACGAGTGCTGCGAAATCCTGCTCCAGCTGAGATCTGAATCTGTTCTCAAGGCACACTAGCTTGATTTCCTTTTGAAGTTGTAGCTCATCAAGTTCACCATCCATGCGGATTGGTGCTTCTTCAGCTCTGAATAAGGGAATCATAGGAAAGGCATTTTGCTCCTTAGCGTGCTTCTTCAGAACAGCCCAAAGATTAGGATGGACTTCTTCCATGAAGTTTATGAAGATTTCCTGTGGGGAGAGTTTGTCATCTTGAAGTAGTTCCCAGACATAATAGTCTTTGATGAACCTCTTCTTAGCAGCTCCCCACATTTCAAGAGCTTCAAACGGGATGAAATCCTCAACATACCATAGCTCCATCCCTTCCCATTCAAGAGTAGGTTCAAAGCCGCTTCTGGTCCTTCTCCTTTTTCCTACAGGCTGGTCAGCCTGGTCATCTCGGTCTATAGCTTCCTTCCTCTTTAGACTGGAGGGTCCTTCAATCTGAGGGACATCTTGCTTCTTCTTACTTCTGATTTCTCTCTCTTCCCCCTGAATCCTCTCTTCCCCCTTTTTGCCAGCATCAATAAGGGTTGTCAACTGCTGTTCCATGCGGCTCATCCAATCAGACATGCCAAAAGGCATTCTGTTGTTTGTAGGAGAAGGAGGCTGAGGGATCTCTCTCTGAAGTAGGGTGTCAATCTTGGCATTTATGGTCTGAAGGTCAGGAGTGACCTGAGTTGATAGCAGCTCCCCAATAGTGTCTCTGACAATTTGCTTGATCAGCTCAGTCATGGTAGGTGATAACTGAGCTGATGGAGAGTGCTCTCCCGAACCTTCTGCAAGAGAACCACTAGACTGCAGGCTCCTGGCTGCAGCAGGTAGGTCAGATTGGGTTTTCTCCGGGGTCCCTGACCTGGAGTCTTCTGCCAGCTCTGCATCTAGGCTGGTGTACCTGGCAGGTACAACAATCCTATCTGCAGCTTCATGAGTTGCCTCTGGCTCTGGCTCTGGCTCTTTGGCTCCTTCTCTCTCTCCTTCTTTCCCTTCTTCTTCTCCATATTTTTCTTTCTCTTCTTCTCCAGATTTTTCTTTTTCTTCTTCTCCAGATTTTTCTTTTTCTTTTTCTTCATCGTTTTCTTTTTCTTTTTCTGCTCCTCCTTCACCTCCATCATCATTGTCATCATCATCATCATCATCATCATTTTTATCATCATCTTTCTCCTTTTCTCCTTTATCATCCTCATCCTCCTTATCTTCTTCATCTTTTTCCTGCTCTACTTCTTCTCCTTCTTCTTCATCTTCTTCATTGGCTACTTCTTCTGTTTTCTCAATCTCCTCTGTTTGTTTTTCAACTGGTATATTTTCTTCAGATTCTTTTTATTCTTCATCTTCGTCAGCCAAATCAATAATTTCATTCTCTTCATCAACTTCTTCAATCCTAATCTCCTTTTCTACTTCCTCCTCTTCCTCCTCTCCAAAAACACCATTAAAAATACTGAGCATTATAGAGTGGATAAAGTGGTCCATGTTTGTCTCAAACTGTGACATGAACCAGTTATCCTGGAGGAGTAAAGTTAAATCTGACTCTTTGCAAAAATTAGTCAGAACATCCTCAGTGGCTTGGGGATATTCCCAACCACTAGTTTCAACAAAGGTTTGAAGGTTTGTAAAAGACATGGTTTTGAGAGTTTTCCACTCTTTAAAAATATTTACAAAAGAATGTTTTTCTGCTTGTGGTTTGACAAGCTGAAGTTGTTCAATGGAGAGATTAAAAGTATTATTTTCTAAAAGATTGAAAGTGTAATCTGCTTCAGGAATAGAGATAACAAGACCTGCTTCCTCTTCTTCGGTTATGTACACTGGAGGTGTAATAACAGGTACAATTCGAGTTTCAGTGTCTGGTGCAGGTAGGTCCGGATGAACTGGTGACTGAACTGATGGGCTGGTATGGTGCTCAGGCTGCTCTCCTTCCCTGAACTGCAGCTTCCTAGGCCTCTTTGGAGAAGGTTCAGGTGATGACTGCAGGTTAGAAGGTCCTTCTGGGGCCGGTCCCCGCCTCTTGAATCGGATGGCAATTGGTGTATCGTCAGACTCATTCCCGGACTCGACTGCAGTTCCGATCTCAGCTGCAGGTTGGTCCGATTCTTCTGATAAATCGTATCTTGGGCAATACGGAGAGTCTGGCAAATCCTTCAACAACTGGGCTGCCCTCCCAGTGACTCCAACTTTCTTCTTGTCATGGTCCATGTGACCAAGCCTCTTGTTTGGGTGGAAAGGGTCAATGTTTCCCTTTGCCACTCCGATTTTCTCCAAAAGCCAACTAAGATGCGTTCCGAACGCCAACTTAGTTTTGAATTTCTTCTCACCTTCAAGCCATTCGACTTTGTTCACCTCGTGAACAAGCTGCCTGAAAATATAGTCCGCCCAATCAACTTCTTCTTCTTGAATTAACGCACCCAACACCATGAATTTGGATGATGACAGCTGGTCATAGCTGCCTGCCATCCCCATCACTATCTTGTTTGTGATGTCCAAAGCCACTCGATAAATCCTTTTCAACTCATTCCTCTTCGCTGTAAACTTCAATTTCTCTGGGATGTTTTCGACCTTGATCGTTTTCCATGTTTCGGCGGGTGATTGTTTAAGAGCTTCGACCGCCAAGCCGCGATGTTTCATTCCGAATACGGAACGAATCTTCTCTCGATCTATGGTGATAGGGATTCCACCGACTGAGCTGTTAATCCCGTGCTGAATCAGAGAGGCATTACGATAAAATTCAACGACATCTTCCTTGAACAAATGTTGCGGGTTGATGTCGAGAAACGGGTAGATTCCGTTCAGCTTCATCGCCCGGATTAAATTGAGCATATCGAAGTCCTCTAGATTTGCTTCCAATAAACCTTCGAAGTCGACGACCATGGAGAAGATGACTTGGTCCTTCACCGCCTTCAAGTTTACGCCTTCAAAAGATGCCATTTCTGCAAAAAGGATTTTAGGATTTTTAGTGTATATTTTGCTCTGTAAATTCTAGGGTTTCTGTAAGCGTAAAGAGTAAAGTGAAAGGTTTTCTTCCTTATAAAGAAGATGAAAGGACGTTTGGATTAGTTTATTATAAATTTAAACGGTGGTACGCCTTTTGATATTCTTTTGAATTTCAAATTTGAATCGGTGGCCCCATTTAAAATTTGACGGTTGATTCTGATTGGCCACCGTAGAGGTTAATTAAATAGGCGTGTGACGCATGTATTTAAAATTGCCACTTGGCTTATAAAATGTATATTTTAAATGCCATTTTAGCCAAAATAATATTTATAAATGTGGCAGATATTAATTAAAAAATATAGAGGTCAGTTTAGAGAACTTAGCTGGTCTGATTTCGTTGACTGTTGACCACTATGCAACAGGTGAGTTTGACTTCTCGCCTGGTATTCTGTACAGCTAAGTTGCTTCGTCTGGCCTTCGTCTTCGCCGCATCGCCTAGCCGATTCGAGGGGGTCCGTCCTTCCTTCAACTTGCTTCAGAACTAGATTCCCAATCTAGTAATCCAAGGTCTCTGCTAAGCTCTAGGAATCTTTCTTCTGGCAGGGGTTTGGTGAAGATGTCAGCTATTTGGTAGTCTGTGCTGACTCTTTCAACTCTAACCCTTTTGTTAAGCACATGGTCTCTAATGAAATGGTGCTTAACGTCAATGTGCTTCGTCCTTGAGTGCAAAACCGGATTGTTGGTTATTGCAATAGCACTATTGTTGTCACACCAAATTGGAACTTCGTTGGCAATAATATTATAGTCCTTTAACTGTTGTCTGATCCATAGAATCTGTGCACAACAGCTACCTACAGCTAGGTATTCTGACTCTGTAGTGGAGATAGAGTTAGAAACCTGCTTCTTGCTAAACGAGGATATCAGTCTAGTTCCTAGGAATTGACACGTTCCACTAGTGCTCTTCCTATCGATTTTGCATCCTGCGAAATCCGCATCTGAGTATCCTGATAGCTCGAAGTTGTCATCCTTGGGGTACCACAGTCAAACATTAATTGTAGACTTTAGGTACTTAATTATTTTCTTAGCTGCATCTAGGTGTGATTGCTTCGGCTTGGACTGGAATCTTGCACAAACTCCAACTGCATATGATATGTCTGGCCTGCTTGCAGTGAGGTACAGAAGAGATCCGATGAGTCCTCTGTAGTGGGTTGAGTCCACTGATATGCCTGCCTCATCTGCATCCAGGTGAGTACTTGTCCTTATTGGAATTCTTGCGGGCTTGGCTGATTCCATTCCATATCTCTTGATAAGATCCCTGGTATACTTTGCTTGGTTGATGAAAATTCCTTTTTCCATCTGCTTAACTTGTAATCCGAGAAAGAAGTTAAGTTTTCCCATCATACTCATCTCGAATTCTCCTTGCATGAGGTTGGAGAATTTCTCGCATAGTTCTGGATTGGTTGACCCGAATATGATGTCATCCACATAAATCTGAACTATTAATATGTGGCCTTCGTGCTCTACTCTGAATAGGGTCTTGTCCACTTTTCCTTTGCAAAAACCATTTTTCTCAAGAAACACAGACAGTGTTTCATACCATGCTCTTGGTGCTTGCTTGAGTCCATACAGAGCCTTCAACAGCTTATAGACTTTGTCTCTTTTGACAAAACCTGGGGGTTACTCTACATAGACTTCTTCTTCTAGGATTCCATTCAGAAACGCACTTTTTACATCCATCTGGTAAACTTCAAAGTCCTTGAATGCAGCATATGCAAGGAATAGTCTGATGGCTTCTAATCTTGCAACAGGTGCATAAGTTTCATCAAAATCTATTCCCTCACACTGTGCATAACCTTTTGCTACAAGTCTGGCTTTATTCCTAACAACAGCTCCGTCTTCATCACTCTTGTTTTTATACACCCATTTGGTGCCAATAACTTTCTTGTGATCGTGTCCATGCATTAGTTCCCAAACTTTGTTTCTTTCCATCTGCTCCAATTCCTCTTGCATGGCATTAATCCATGAATAGTCTTCCAAGGCTTGTTCTGTAGTCTTGGGTTCAATTTGTGACATGAAACATGAGAACATCGCCATTCCTGCTGGTAGAGTTGACTGTCTCGTCTTGACTCCATCAGTTAATTTTCCGATAATTTGCTGAATTGTATGATCCTTGAGCCATTTGGGGATCTCGTCCTCTTCTGGGTTTGTTCCCCCTGATGGATTGCTCTGGTGGTTATCTGCATCAACTGGATTCTAGTCTCCAGAATCGATCGGCCACGCCTTGTCATCTGCAGCTTGGTTCTGAACTGCAGATGAGTCTTTGTCAGCTCCGGCTGGGTCTTCTTCAGCAGCAACTGGATCAGATAGGTTTGGTGATCCTGTCTGATCTGCAGTTGGGTCTTCATCAGCTGCAGTTGGGTCATCAGGCTAATCTGCAGGTGAGTCCACCATTCCAGTGTCATGTATGATGACTTCTTCAAGGGTTGCTGACTTGAGCTTGTTCTCAATTTGCTCAAGTTGTTTCCTGTACTCAACGGTAGATTCATCAAAAACAACATGGGGTGTTTCCTCCACAACTAAGGTTCTTTTGTTAAAAACTCTATATGCCTTGCTTCTTTGGGAATATCCCATAAATAGACCATCATCAGTTTTAGCATCAAAGGCATTTAGCTGTGTTTTACCGTTGTTGTGGATGAAACACTTGCAACCAAAAACATGAAAGTAAGCAACAGTAGGAGTTCTATTATTCCAAACCTCATAGGGAGTTTTGCCATGTCTCCCTACTATCATACTCCTGTTCTGGGTGTGACAGGCTGTGTTAACAGCTTCAGCCCAGAACCTTTTGGGTAGGTCCGCTTCTGCAATCATGGACCTTGCTGCTTCCTTCAAGGTTCTTGTTCCTTCTTTCAGCAACACCATTCTGCTGGGGCGTCCTGGCTGCAGAGAGCTCATGCTGGATCCCATTCTGATCTATGAAATCAGTTATCGCCTTGTTGAGAAACTCTCCTCCTCTATCTGATCTTGATTATGGAGAGGGATTTCTCATTCTGGATCCTTCTCAGCAGCTCAGGTAACTTGGTCAGGGTTTCACTTTTCTTGAATAGAAAAATGATCCAAGTGTACCTTGAATAATCATCTACAATCACAAGAGCATGCTTTCTGCCGCTCAAAGTCCTTGGCTTGATAGGACCAAATAGATCTATGTGGAGTAGATCTAAGATCCTTGTTGTGAGCGTTGTAGGCTGAACTGGCTTGAACGATGCCTTGGTCTGCTTTCCCTTCTGACATGCATCACAGAGTGCTTCCTTATTGAATGCTTCATTTGGAAGTCCTCTGACCAGCTTCTGAGAGCTAATCTTGTTGATGGCTTTGAAGTTCAGGTGACATAGTCTTTTGTGCCACAGCCATCCATTCTCAGCTACAGTCTTGGATAGAAAACAGGAGTTAGGTGTCCCTGTGTTCCAATCAATCATGTATACATCTCTTCTTCTGAAACCTTGTAGCTTTATTTCTCCAGATAAGATGTCTATCACCATACACTTCAAGATGGTGAAGACTACTAGATTCTTCTCGTCACAGAACTGGCTTATGCTCAGGAGGTTGTACTTGAGCCCTTTGACATAATGGACTTTGGATATGACAATGTTTCCTGCGGTGCCTCTCCAAAGCCTTTTGTCTGTCCTCTAGAGCTATCTCCAAAGGTTACATCGGGACCTCTTTCTTTGATGTATTTGGTCAGCATCTTCTTGTTCCCGGTCATATGCCTCGAGCATCCAGAGTCTACAAACCATTCTTCACCTCCAAAATTTGAGCTTGAGGAGATGTGGTTGTAGTCCTTCCATCTTTTCTGCAATTAAACAAGCAGAGATTTAGGTACCCAAATTTGTGTGGGTCCTTTGGGGTTAGTTGGTTTCCTGGAGAATTGATTTCTCCTTGGATTATAGGAATTATTATTATAACCCTTAAAAGGTGTCTGTGGTCGAGGTCTAAATCTCCTGGTCGGATTGTATACCGGATATTCCTCAAAATAGTGATAGTGTGGGCCATTTCTAAATCTAGGCTGAGACCATTTATTAAACCTTTGTGGTCTCCACACTTGTTCATTTTGGTAATTTGGATAACCTTGAGGTTTCCATCTGCCCCTCCCATTATGAAATCTATTTTTGGGGAGTTGTTGGTAATAGTGGGCGTGTTGTCTGGCCGCTTTGCTTTTGCACAGGCCTTTGCTAGTCGCTGTCTAGGTGGTCATGCAGTGTAACTCGACTGCGGCTAGATGTTTGACTTGGCATTGCTGTTTTTGAATATCGGTTTATACACAGGCTCAGCAGTCGAGACCATTGTTTCTCCCTTGATAAACTTGGTTTCAGAACTAGAGGGAGTGTGAGAATCATATCCAAGGCCTGATTTGGTATATAATGACCTTTTATAAGTACACAATTCACCCAGAGTTGAAGACGCCTTCAGGGAGGTTATTTCCTGCGCCTGAGTTTTATTTATCTGTGCCAGCTTAGTAAACTCAGCTTTGGCATGAGCAAGTGCAGCTGACTTTTCTTTAAGTAAACTATTTAGCCGGTCTATCTCAGCTGTAGTGACACTTGCCTGTTTTTTAAAATCAGCTGTAGTTGTCTCAACCTTATTTAAATCTAGGCTGAGTTTTTCAAAATCATTTTTCAGCTGCCTATTCTCATCTTGCAGTTGAGTCTTCTCTGCTGATACAGCTTGGTGTGCAGATTTAAGTGTTTCAAAATCTTTGAATAACTGATTTACCGATTCATGTAAATCCATATCTTGTGACATGGCTGAGCTATTATTTGAACCGGTAGGTTTAGAGGTTACCTCTTCATCAGCTAAGTTTGCCATCAGGCAATCATACTCCTCGTCTTCATCAGAAAAGAAACCGCCGCTTGATTCGACATGCTCCTGGTCTTCTCCGATGAGAGCTTTTCTTCTGTCTTCCTTTCTGCCCACCTCCTTTTTGGTTTCGTCCTTCTTGAGCTCGGGACAATCCATTTGAATGTGTCCTATTTTGTGACAGTTGTAGCATTCAACTTTCCAGTTTCCAGCCTTCTGGTTCCTTCTTGGATTCTCCTTGTAGTTTTTCTTATACTTGGAGTAGTTCTTTCTGAAGTTGCTGAACCTTTGCATTATGAAAGCCATTTCTTCCTCAAAATCTAGTGGATTTGGAGGTTTCACATCAGATAAGCTCTTAGCAGGGGACTCGGCTGCAAATGCGA
Organism: Orobanche coerulescens; assembly: GCA_033398695.1. Classification (NCBI taxonomy): domain Eukaryota; kingdom Viridiplantae; phylum Streptophyta; class Magnoliopsida; order Lamiales; family Orobanchaceae; genus Orobanche; species Orobanche coerulescens. Next base: position 76,194,305 of record CM065818.1, on the reverse strand, counting down.
TTCCCTTCTCTGCAGGCTCAGTTGAGGATGAGCTTGGAAGCTCGAACTCATAAGCCTTTAGATCAGAGAACAGCTCCTGAATTTTTATCTTATTCAGGTCTTGGACTCTCTCATAGCTACAGCCTTCATGCTCCATTCGGGACTTAGAGATCTGAGGACCTTTAGTGCCATTTCCCTGTTGCCATAGGTTTTGCCCAGGGAGTTGATCTCATTGATGATTTCAGTGAACCTTGTGTCCACTTGGTCTATTGATTCACCATTCTTCATTTTAAAGTTGTCAAACTTTTGGATAGCTATTGACAACTTGTTTTCCTTGATCAGCTCCGTTCCTTCACACATTAGAGCTAATGTGTCCCAAATTTCTTTGGCATTCTTACAATTTTTGATCTTGACCATTGTGGATTTGTCAAGAGTTTGGTATAACACATCTCTGGCCCTGTTGTCAAGGTTGGCCAGCTTTCTCTCTTCGGGGGTCAGCTCCGTTCTCTTCTTGGGAATCTTTTCGGGCCTCCCAGCTGCGATTTCCTCGGGTGTGTTGTCCTTCTCAAAAATGAATGGACCGTCTTCAATGATGCACCACATGTCGTCATGGATTGAAGATAAGTGTGCCTGCATTCTTATCTTCCAGAGATCATACTCGTCAACTGAAAAGACAGGTAGTCTAGAGTGCATGTGTTCCATTATAAAGTGAGAGATAAGATATATATCTAGTATAGATCTGGTTCGTGAGAAAAAATGAACCAACCTCTCCGATACCACTTGTAGGTCACAAGTCGTCCAGGAACAAGTCTAGAGGGGGGGGTGAATAGACTTGTTGAAACTCTTGAACTCTTTTTCACGAAGAGTGAGTTTCTTCAGCTGATGGTCAAACAAATGACTTGGAGTCGTTTGTTCTTGGATAAGTCTTGAAGTCGGTGATGACGAATATAAATTAATCTTAATGAAACACTTAACAATGTATGCGGCGATTAAAGTATGATGCAAGAAAGCGATAAATAACACAGGCAATTATAGTGGTCTCAGAGGTGGGGTAATCCTCTACTAATCCACTTTTCTCCAAACCAGTTGGAGATGAATTCACTATAATTTTCAACCAGTGATAAATATTACAGTGATTCACAACACACTACAACAACTTCCAACCAGTGGAATTCCGTGCCGTTGTACACACACTTGACTGCCTTGCACCTCTTGATCCTCGATCCTCGGATTCCCTTACAGTCTCTTACTTCAACCAGTGAAGTACCCCGTACTCAAGATTTATAGACAAGAGTGTTTGTCTTCTCCAACTTAAGAGCTTCCTTAAATATGAACTTTTTGGATCTGCTCTTTTCACGATGCTATTTGATTGCTTGAGATTGCTTTGTTTGCTTTGACCGCTAGAATGTATGTTCGCACCGGTTGTTGCTCAGTTTCAAATCTCCGGGTATATATAGATCACGATCTCTGAGCTTCTTCTTTGTAGCCGTTTCAAATCTGAACAAATCCGTCCGTTGGAGGGAGACTTCATTGTTTAATCTTTCTGAACGTTGCAAGGCTGGATTCCCATTATTTTATTTTATCTTCCGACCGTTGTGAGGACTTGTGCATGTGAGCGCCGAATCTTTTGAATATAAAAGGATTAAAGTCTTCACGGTGGGTCAGGATGATTTAAATAAATCATATCTCTTGCGGGAATCACTCCAATTTGTCTCTTCACGTTGCATGTGAGCTTTCCGTAATATTTGACTTTTCAAAGCATGCTGACGTGGACTTGGAGTACTAGGCTGTAGTTGAGTAGGCTGATGTACAGCTTACATCTCTGCAGGTAGGTCTTCTCGGCTGATCACTGTTTTGAGACTTGTCTGATCAGGTGACTTCCCTGAGGTACCTAGGCTGCAGTCTGGTCAAACTTCTCTGACAAATTTAGTTGACCAGAGCTACTCTGACTGGAGTCGGCTGTACTTCTTTGATGGACTAAGCTGTACTTTAGTACTTAGCCGATTTTCAGCCTAACTAACTTTGGCCTATAGAAGACACTCATTTGGTTCTTCTTTACATTTTGCCAATTTTATACTTAACATATTTTGGCCTATGGAAGATACTCATTTGGTTCTTCCTTACATTTTGCCAAGTAATAAACATTTGATTTTAAATTAATGACATCATCAAAATCTAACAAGTATTCCTAACAGTATACTCCCAAAGAAATTAAGACGTACCATAAGTAGATTGTGTTTCTTCTTCAATGTTATTTGTATGAAGGTGATTGACCCTCGGGTATTGGATGATCTTGAGAATGAAGCTGCAATTATTTTATGTCAGCTTGAAATGTATTTCCCACCTTCTTTTTTCGATATTATGGTACATTTAATCATTCATCTAGTGAGGGAGATACGATTATGTGGACCTGTGCATTTACGATGGATGTATCCATTTGAGCGATACATGAAAATACTTAAGGGGTATGTGAAAAATCATCGTAAGCCGGAAGCCTCTATTGTTGAAAGATATGTTGCAGAAGAGGCTGTTGAATTTTGTAATGAATATTTATCTGAAACGAAATCTGTTGGGATTCCTAAGTATCGCCACGATGGTAGAGGTCTTGGAAAGGGAACACATGGGGGGAAAATGAAGAATGTTGATCATGAAGAGATGCTACGAGCACATCTATACATCCTAACAAACACTCCTGAAGTTCAACCTTACTTAGATGCACATAAGGCACTCGTAAAAGAACAAAATCCTCGAAAATCTGAAATGTGGTTGGTGAATGAGCATAACAAGACATTCTTATCTTGGTTCAAGGATCATGTTGCAAATGATCACTCAGTTCCGGATATAGTTACATGGTTAGCTGGTGGACCGAACTTTGATGTCATATGTTGGCGCGGATACGACATAAACGGGTATTCCTTCTACACAAAAGACAAAGATGAGAAGAGTACTATGCAGAATAGTGGAGTTACAATAGTGGCTGAATCAATGCATTTCTCTAGCGCAAAAGATAGAAACCCGTTGTGTGCAAATAGCTCTTATTTTGGAATTATTGAAGATATATGGGAGGTTGACTATATTAAATTTACCGTTCCTGTTTTCAAATGTAAATGGGTTGATGGTAATAGCGGTGTGAAGGTAGATGAGTTAGGATTTACATTGCTTGATTTTAGTAAAGTGGGCTACAAAAATGAGCCATTTGTCATGGCATGCCAAGCAAAGCAAGTATTTTTTGTCACCGCCGAGTAACAAGAATTGGTCGGTTGTCCTTCAAAGTAAAAGGAAAATATATGGTGATGATACGGATGAAGAAGATATCTCTGAGATCCCTTCATTTTCATCAAGGCTACCTGACGTAAATGAAGAAGATGAATTTGATTGTGTTCATGCCGCAAGAAACGATCATCGGGAAGGGATATGGGAGAACACACCAATTTATTAGTTTGTTATTCAGTTTTTTTGGGTGTCAGTTTTTTTTTTGGGATTGGTAATTTACTTTTCGAAGTTTGTTCGTTTGGTTTAAGATTTAAAATCAAGAAATCAAGTATGTCTTGATTGCAAGTTGTTTGATGTGTTTTTTTAGCCAATATTGATCATTTCCACACTTGAGGCATAGTTTTGCTTATAAATTTTGTTATTTGTGGTTAAATTACCACTTATACACTTTATATGTGATGTTGAAGATTTATCTAAATTATTGTTGAATCTAACAGTAGTATTTGCTAAGCATTTTTTCGCTTTAGTGCAGCCGAGTCACCATGATATGGTTCTTTTCAGTATTTTTGTAATATTTCACTTTTTCTTTCACTGCATTTCACTGCATGTGGCTAATTTGTACCTGTATAAGTGATGATAATGCAGGTTATTATATTAGTTTTGTATTGTGGTGCATGACGTCCTGAGTTTGGGGGCATGGCAGGTTTGGTATCAGAGTTGTAGTGATATTCATTGAATCGAGAGCTAGAATATAACTTAGTTTTATGACTCGCATAGAGTTCGCTTTGGGGTTGCGCATAGTACATCGAAAGTAGTAAGATGGAAGCTTCTTTAATAGCTTTACCTTTACTGATTATAACTTTTAAAACTTTGATGAAATTGTATCTGATTTTAGTAGTGAGGTTAGGGTTATTGAGGTCCAGACAGCTCTTTTTTCCTCTCTTCCTCTGCTTCTTCTTCAAACGTTTCAATCGCTTTTTCGCTGTACGCTCCTCTGCGGCTTTTAGTCTTTCTTCCCTTCTCTGGTTAAACTCAGCTACTTCTTTCCTTCTCTGGTAGTCGGCGTCCATCCTTGCAAGCCGGTCTTGTTCTTTCCGTCTCATTTGACAATCATCAACATCAACATTATGAAGGAATGATCTATAAGAATGGCTTCAAAAGGCCATACACATTGCATCGATAAAAAATGGATCGATCGAAAGAGATGTATAGTTCGGGCTACTAACGACAGAGCCATATGTTATGCATCGAAAAACGATTACATTATATATTTGGACCAACTCTCGGAATATAGAAATTTGTATTAACCAAATCTCCAAATGAAATAACATGATATGCAATTCCAACCATGGGACGAGACGCAGGTCCTTCACGAGATTAAAAAGTTGAAATTCCTTTCTTGAAATTTGGATTTAAGCATTTGTTTTTTAGACTTATAGAACATCATAAAATATGTTTTATTCAGAATATGCAGACACAAATTTTGTTTTTTTAAGGGTATTACCAACTCACATTTTATAGAATCTAATGCAGTAATGCTACCAAACTAAGCACATTTACACCTCAAATAGCACATATGTCATTCTCCTATAGAAGTTCTTAGTAATATGAAGAATGTTACACGTCTTTCAGTTGGTGGTTCACATTCCAATGAACTAACTCCGCCGGTTAATCTTCCAGCATTTCTTCTAATTCATATTTCCTTTCGCTCTAAATTAGTTTCTTGAAGGAGAAAATATTCTATCAATTCCATTTCCTCTGAAGTTGATTCATGATGTATAATACAATGCAGGGGAAGAAAATATAACATTTCATCAAAATTTCCAATCACCAACAGTTAACAGCCGGTAGATCTATGCTATCAAACGGTTATCCACGAACAAATAAAGTACTACTAAAAGATCTCAAAAGCTATCTCCCAGTATATGGACAAACAGCCAAATTTTCAGCAAAATTAGTTTGCCCCCACTACTAAATTAGAAATGTATGTACCTGGAGTACAGGATCAGGTATATGTGGCATTCTTTCATCGAAAGGCTCAATAATAATAGAAAATCCTCGAGTGTAAGTCCCCACCAGAGTTGGCAGGTTGCAAATCGCTTGGATGTCTGATCCCAAATAAGTTAAGACAATAAGTTCCCTGTATCCCAAATAATGTATTTTAGGTACATATATAAAATCAGGCTGTTTTGTAATTTCTAAATCAAGTTTACACAACGTGATTCGTTTTTTGTGAAAATTTTCATTGGTGTATTTTTCTTACAGGTGAATGGTGGAATCTAGAGGTGATGATGAAAACACCACGAAAAGAATCAAGCGGAAGGGAACACGAATGAAGAAGCTTACCCTTAAAAGGGGTACCAGTCAGAAGGTAAAGATGGTTTTCGATAATCATTTGGAGCCAATCGGACCCGACAAAGAAAGCGTCGACAACTTTATTAGTTATATCTCTTTCTTAGCACGAAGCAAAATCAACATATTGATTAACGACTGGGATAGTGTGCCCGATACGAATAAGGAACAGTTGTAGCGTTGCTGGTAACATATTTTTCCCCAATATGTTGCCATAATATGGTCCCTCTTCATTTTTTTTGCTTATTGTAGTCACGTAGTACCTTTTTTATTGAACACCAACTTGTTTTTATCCATAATTATTGTAGGAGACATTTGACATGCCTGATCAGGATAAATTGAAGGATAAGTGGATAAAATATGCTGGGACGCATTGGAGGGCCTTCAAGACTAGCACAGGCGGATATTTTTGGAGGTCTCCAGGGCATTCTTCCGTACGTGGAAGATTATAAGTTCCTTGATCCGGAAACTTAGGAGGCTTTTGTTAGATCGCGTCAGACTCCAGAGTATTTGGTAATTTAATTTGTTGAGTTGTCGATGATTGGTGTTTTTTTTTATGTTTCTCTTCCAAAAATATAAATGATATACACTTATTTCACTATATTTTATTTTTATATTTATAGGCAAAACGAAAGAAAGCTCAAGATATCCAAGCAAATAATAAGTGTCCACACAGATTATCTCGTGGAGGCTACAAGAATTTAAAGAAAAAAATAATTGATGAGAAATTTAGGGCGAGGAAAGAGGCTTCGTCGGATCTATCTATTGTTCTCTCCCCTCTATCTCCTCCCTCTCGTCATGAGACTTGGAAGAGAGCACGCATTAACCCTGAAGGAAAGTTCGTAAATGAGGATGCTCGTGTTGTTTGTGATAAGATTGTAAGTATTGATTTTACTATATTTAACTAACATAAATATTAAAAAATACTTTAAATATTGAGCACACGACTAAAAAATGCTATATTAAACATTAACCCTCCTACGAAATATTATTTAAATACTTTTCAAAAAAATACTTGAACTTTCTTGTAATCCATCACGTACAATGATTGTTTTAATGTTTTCTGCATAGGACTCTTTAGAAGAGCAGTGCTCCGAGGGTAGCTTCACACCTAGTGGGAGGAATGACATACTTGCAGTTGCAATAGGAAAGCCGGACACCCTGGTCGTGTAAGAGGTGTTGGGAAGGGAGTTGGCATTAAGGACTATTTCGGTCGGCTACACCAATTTAGAGGTTCAGGAATGGTGTCACGAGAGGAGTTGGATGTCATCATTGAGCAAGTGAAGCAACAAACACAACAAGAATTGCAGAAAGATTGGGAAAAGATGAAGGAACAAATGAAAGCAGAGGTAATGACGATGATAGGCTCACATGGGGAAGGTATACTTAGCTCTCCAGCAGTCCAGAGCACAAAAGGGAGTTGCGCTCCAGGTCCGATATCAGAAGGTACTCACAACGAAGATAACGACGAGTATGAGTTATATGCGGAGGATCCTCGAAGGCGACTAGTTGCATATGCTCGCATCCACAACTTGGGGCCAACCATACACCACCGACAAATGAATGGGGATGAGGCTAGGGTGGTGGTGGTACGTGTTGTAGTGGGAGATGCACGAGTGCCATGCCGACGGATGAGGTCGATGTTGTGGCGGAGCGCGAACCAGTTTATTGCTTGGCCAAGGAGATTGATACAAAATGTTACAAATAAGGTAACACACACAGACACATGTACGTTATTAGTGTTTAATATACCTGCTTACGTGCTTTTGGACTCTAGTGCTACACATCAATCATTTAAAACCTTCAAGCATCCAATGTGAAACCAGAAAATCAAAATGAGAGATGTAATGGTAAAAGCAAAAACATCTTACCTACTCCTATCTTGGCATATTTAGTTTGGAACACCTATTAACAATCATGTTATTTGACACAATCAGAAAAGAAAATGCAACAAAGTATTAAATTCAAAGAATATGAGCATAGGTCTGGTTTTTCATTTCCCTCCTAACCTTAAAGCCGATTGTCGCTGGATTGAAATAAAATTTCTCCTCGTAACCTGAGAAAAATATAATCAGCTTTAAACAACATTAATGTCGAAAATAAAATATCATATGACAAATAACATATAAAGATGCATATAGTACTGCTATTATCAATAAAGATTTTGGTATGCATAAAATTGTACCCATAATCAAGTAATTGGGGCTGTTTTGTAATATATACAAAATTTCTAAAATTTGGTAATATATAAAAAATATGGGGCTGTTTTGAAGTTTGGGGCTGTTTTGTAATATATACAAAATTTCTAGAAATTGGGGCTGTTTTGTACTATATACAAAATCGGCCTGTTTTGAAGTTTGGGGCTGTTTTGAAGTTTAGGGCTGTTTTGTAGAGCCAAATTCTGTTGAAAACAAATCATTCACTTAGTGTAGAAAATAAAGAAAAAGAATGGTCGATCCTTCACTTAAATTGTTATAACATATTCATGGTGGATAATAGTGTTCCCCGAAGTTAAATCTGGAACTGTATATCAAACTTTACTTGATTTCAGTTTTCTATTTCTTGTTTCCTTTATATATGTAGGTTATTTCTTTGGCAAAACAAGTGGATCCAAAACCCTTATCCCAACCAGATACTGATGTGCTGAAACTAATGTGGTTTGCCTCGGTTGATATTAAAGAACCCATTCATGTAGATATTGAGGCCGAGATAATTGGTGAGAAAAGGGAGTTATTTATTTGTCAACAGGATATCATGGAGTTGTTGCAAAATCAAAAGCTTTGCGTGTCTATCTTGCAATTCTACAATAAGTATGTTATTTATCTTTCAACATATAACGCACTCTTAAATGTAATAATGTATATATTTACTTCTTCAAATGTTTGTCCTGTAGCGAATTTTTTAAATTGACAAAAAATTCAATATTATTGTAGGTATCTCCACAACATGTTGAAATTGTTGGGTAGAGACGAGAAATATGGATTGATGTGCCCACTCACCATTCAAAGCACTGGCAATAATAAGCAAGACATAGCGGATACATTAGGACAAGAATTACAAGGAGATTTTGATTGTTTCCTTGCACCGTACTTTGCCGAGTAAGTAACACTAGTTTAAGTGAAATAGAAAAACTTCAGTTTTTCTAGTGCTTCTCAAAAGATTCATTATGTTTATTTTGTTTCCTGCTTTACTTTCTCCCTTGCTAAACTCTACTTTTTATTTTTATTTCCATGACTCGCAAAGTACTTGAAATATTGGTCAAGTTCGTTGTATTTGTATCAGATTTAGGAACTTATCACATATCAGGAAACAAACAACTAGACAATTATGGTTAGTTTCGACAATATCATCCAACAGTACTTCTGGCCGTTTGAATAATTATGTGGATTTATTGCAGGGATCATTGGCAATTGATTGTTCTTTGCGAAGCAGAATGTAAATCGCACAGTTCTCGCTCCCTAGGAGAAAGCCCAAGAAGGACTTGATCAACAAGATTGAGACGTATGAGTTGAATAAAAAATCTCTTTATAGTCTTGTGTGCCTATTTTGAAATAAATTTTTTATTTATTATGTCATAGAGCGTTTGATGCATATAAAGTTATTAAGGGCAAGCACACTTACAAATTAAAGAAGCCCACATGGGTTTTTCCAAAGGTAAATTTTCAAACATGTTTACTTTCTATACTTATTTAAGTTAAGGCATTAAATGTTTATAATCATAATTGTTCATTTTACTTTTTTTTTCAAGTGTCACAAGCAAATTGGAGGTTCGGCATGTGGGTACTTTGTTATGAGGTATATGCTGGAGATCATCACATTAGACATCGTCGACTCATTTGAAAAGGTACCTTATTGTGTACAACCCACTGTTTTTATTTTGGTGTATTAAAACAGAATGCTAGTAAGGGTAGTGCAAAGAGTGCATAAATGAGAAAGTATATGTAATACCTTAGGACAATTCTAAGGTACCCGCGATGTACCATTCACTGCATGTGTATTTAATCATTGGATCTGTACAAAAAAAGAATCCACCACGAATCCAATTGTGAATATATACACGTGTACCGTAGCCACGGGGTACCATATAGCTTCCCGATACCTTAACATGGTATTTGTAATTTTGAAAAACAATTGGGTTTTTTTATAGTAGGTTTCCTGTGAGACTCAATAGACCGGTCTCGGTACCGCTCCCCTGAAACTAAATGTTATAGTTAAAAAAAAAACTAAAAAACTGAAAACCCGCTATAAATATTGAAAATATTTATGGATATTTGATCAAACGGTGGCCTCTTGTTAATTTGCAGACATTTGATATGGAAGAGCCTTATTCGAAGGATGATATTGATGATGTACGAAGACGTTGGACTCAATATTTTCTGGATTTTACATCTTTATTGAAGTAGTAAGAGAGGTTCCTCTATCCTTGTTATAAGTTGTTATATGATGTTTCCTTTCTTATTATTATCCGGTACTGCTAGAATATTATTTTTTCTTTGTTTCTTTTCTCTCTCTGTCTCTTTCCCCCTGTCTGTCTCTTTCTCTTTCTTTGTAAGAGTAGCTCTTCTATGAAAGCTTTCCTTTTGAACTTCTGTTTAGATGAGAATTTTGGTTCACAAATGTTAGTTGCAGATGTAAATATTTCTCTGTCACCCATTACAGGAATTAAGGCTGTCAATCACTGACACGAAACAAAAACACTATTGTGATAACATGCTATAAATTGGGCTAGGGACTTAGGGTTGAGGTTGTTGGGTTCGGGTTAGAACTGGGTTCAGCCCTGATAACTTGAATAATAGCCGGATCAGTTCTGTGTTGACCCAAACGATTGTTGGTTTGTAAATTTGCATTGTTATGTTATTTTAGGATTAGATGGAGATGTTAGTGTTGTAATTTCTTTGTCAGTTTCCTACCTCTACATTCTTGTAAAATGTTCACATGTTGTAATTTGCGACTTATAAATAGATGGGTTATTCGGTCTAAAACGATTAAGGTTCATTACGATAACTTGAATAATAGCCCGATTAACCCAAGATATCACATTTGTGGTTTGTAAATTTGCATTGTTATGTTATTTTAGGATTAGATGGAGATGTTAGTCAGTAATTTCTTTGTCCAGTTTCCTACCTCTACATTCTTGTAAAATGTTCACATGTTGTAATTTGCAGCTTATAAATAGATGGGTTATTCAGGTTGACATAGTTGATGCAATACAAACTGTTTAAATGTGGTACAGGTGTTGCAACATATTAATCAGGTAGCTATATGGATCAGCTATTCTGTGTGTTTATACTTCACACCCCTTACTCTATCTACTTTGTCTGCTTAGCTGTGGTTTCTCTTGAGGCTAATGTTCACTCAATCAATTGGTACACAAGGGTACACTACCAACACAAAGGGGGTATGTGTAAAACTCTTGTCCGCATAGTTTTTGTTCTCTTTGTTTTATTCTGAACTATCCGTTGATGAGCGTCATGAGCATTTTGTTTTTTTTACTTGATGACAGCTCGAAATAGTAAGTTGTAACTTGTACCTCAGCTCTAGTTCAATTTGAATGCTTCATACATGTTTTTATTCATATATATGTAAAAAGGAAAATAAATCCCAGTATCCAGCTGTGTCCTTGTCCTAATTTTTTAGTCTGCCATTGATTTTTTGGGGGGTAGATGTTAATTTGATGGATTTTATGGTGAAAATGTTCTTGTTATTTGGTGTTTATCCTGCTTCATTTGTTTTCGTACTTATCATATAATTTTTATATGTTAACTTGCTTGCCATGGACTGTGCTGTCAGGTTTGAACTTCGTACAATAAAATGCGGAAGGAATCTTCAAGTTTTCAAGTCCCAGACATCCCATTTTGCTCAAGTATTCAAGATCTGTGAACCTTATGAATCCTCGCGAAAAATATTTTGTTGAACTATTTTAGACATTCGAATCTTTAACTAGTATTTACTGATTATGTTTCATTTTAGTGTTAGACTTGATTACGAGAATTGTTGGTTTTATTAGAGTCCAAAGTTTATAGCAGTTAAAGCTGCTTAATGTTTGTTTTTGTCAGTTTGAGTTTAGATATTGTGTTTGTAATGCAGTTCATTATTCAGTTTTGTCAGGTACTCAAAAAAATTGCCACTTTTGTGAACAGGCCTTTTGTAAATCTGCTATTTTTTTTAAAAAAAAATATAATTTTTCTAAATCAGTTAAAGCAAAACCCGATGTAGAATGTATATTCTTTCTAAATCGGTTAAAGCATTACCTGATTTAGGATGTCAGACATTCTAAATCGGTTAAAGCAGTACCTGATTTAGAATGGCTGGCCTTCTAAATCGGTTAAAGCAGTACCTGATTTAGAATGTCTGGCATTCTAAATCGGTTAAAGTAGTACCTGATTTAGAATGTCTGGCGTTCTAAATCGGATTTCTGAATATCCGATTTAGAATGTTACTTTCTAAATCGGTTATTTGCACTTACTAAATCGGTTAAATAACCGATTTTAAATGTGTAGATTTTTTACATCGGCTGGATCTATAACGGTTCGAGACCCGATTTAAAAGGCCTATTTTAACCGATTTAAAATGTGTTTTTTCTAGTAGTGATTGTTTGATCCGACTCTCAAGTATCTTGATTGGTCTCTCTTCGAAGGTGCCGTCATTAGCTATCTCGATCTCATCGAACTCAATTATATGACTTGGATCTAGTACATACTTCCACAATTGGGATACGTGAAACACATTGTGAACGTGACTCAGTGGTGGCGGTAAGGCCAACTGGTATGCTAAATCCCCAACTCTCTCGAGGATCTCAAATGGTCCGATATATCTCGGACTTAGCTTACCTTTCCTCCCAAAATGGAAAATTACTCGTGTAGGAGACACCTTCAATAGTACGTGGTCCCCAATGTCGAACTCTAGTGGGCGACGACCCACGTCTGCATAAGACTTCTGTCGACTCTGGGCAGTCAACAGTCTTTCCCGAATCAAAGCTATCCTCTCTTGAGTCTGAACTATCAATTCTGGTTCCGTCCCGATCAAGTCCGAAGAATCATCCCAGCACAGGGGTGATCGGCATCTTCTCCCGTACAAAGCTTCAAATGGTGCCATCTTAATAGAAGAATGCCAACTATTGTTGTAGGTGAATTCAATCAACGGCAAATGAACTTCCCAATCAGTTGACCAATCCAAGGCACAAGCTCTAAGCATGTCTTCTACTGTTTGGATCGTCCTTTCGGACTGACCGTCCGTTTGGGGATGATAAGTCATGCTAAAGTTCAACTCGGTCCCCAAAGACCTGTGAACTGCCTTCCAGAAGTGCGACACGAAGCGACCATCTCGATCTGAAATAATGGTCTTCGGCGTCCCATGCAATCTGACTATCTCTGCAATAAATACTCGTGCCAATTTCTCGAGTCCCCATGTATCCTTAATTCATAGGAAATGAGCCGACTTGGTTAGTCGATCAACTATAACCCAAATCATGTTCATCCCCATTTTGGTCCTTGGCATATTAGTGATGAAATCCATCGAGATATCCTCCCACTTCCACTCAGGGATCGGAAGCGGCTTTAACATTCCGGCAGGTCGCTGATCTTCAATCTTAACCCGCTGACACGTCAAACACTTCAAAACGTACTTTGCTACGTCCTTCTTCATATTTCCCCACCAGAAGTTTTGTTTTAGATCCTTATACATCTTATTGCTGCCCGGGTGAATAGAATAGGGCGCGCTGTGATCTTCCTTCAGAATTGTCTGCCTCAAATCATCATCATCGGGAAAGCAAAGTCGACTCTGAAATCTCATAACTCCATCATCTTGTATCACGAATCCTGGGGCCTTTCCTTTCTTTACTTCGTCACATGACCGAAGGATCAGAGAATCGTTCAACTGCTTAGATTTGATTTCCTCAACTAGTGACGAGGTTAGTTCCATCACATATAGTTGCCCTTGGATTCCTGGTGACCATACTTCAATCCCTTCGCGGATCAGTTATTGTTGAATGCTGGTTTGGGACGTAAGTGCTTCCAACACTCTAAGAGAAATAGGTTTACGGCTCAATGCATCAGCTACTACATTTGCTTTACCCGGATGATAGAGAATTTCCAAGTCGTAATCCTTGATCAATTCCAGCCACCTTCTCTGCCTCATGTTTAATTCTTTCTAACTGAAAATGTAGTTGAGGCTTTTATGATCTGTAAAGATCTGACAATGAGTGCCGTAAAAATAATATCACCAAATTTTCAAGGCAAAGACCACAACTGCTAACTCCAGATCATGAGTCGGGTAATTAACTTCATACGGTTTCAACTGCCGAGAAGCATAGGTAATCACCTTATCCTTTTGCATCAACACACATCCCAGACCCTGATTTGAAGTGTCACTGTATACCATGAATCCATCAATTCCATATGGTAATGCTAATATAGGTGTTGTCGTCAGTCTCTTCTTAAGTTCATCAAAACCAGCCTGGCATTTCTCATCCCACGTGAACTTTTGAGTTTTCTGTAACAGCTGAGTGAGTGGACGAGCAATTTTGGAAAATCCCTCTACAAAACGGCGATAATATCCAGCAAGTCCTAAGAAGCTTCGGACTTCTTTCACGTTATTAGGAGCTTCCCATTCCAAGATTGCTTCGACTTTCTTCGGGTCCACCTGAACTCCGTCCGCTGATATCACATGCCCAAGGAAAGTTACTTCCTTAAGCCAGAACTTGCATTTGGAAAGCTTCGCATAAAGTTGTTCATTCCTCAAGGTGCTCAAAACCACACGCAAATGCTCGGCATGCTCCCCTGTGTCTTTCGAATAGATCAAGATGTCATCAATGAAAACGACCACAAACTTATCTTGGTATTCTAAGAATACCCGATTCATCAATTGCATAAATACTGCAGGAGCATTGGTAAGTCCGAATGGCATCACCACAAATTCATAGTGCCCGCACCGGGATCTGAAAGCAGATTTCAGTATATCCAATTCCTTAATTCTCAACTGATGATATCCTGATCGTAAGTCAATCTTCGAAAATACCCATGCCCCTTGCAATTGATCAAACAAGCTGTCGATCCGAGGTATAGGATACTTGTTCTTGATCGTCACCTTGTTTATCTCCCTGTAATCAATACATAATCGGAGGGATCCATCTTTCTTCCAGGCAAAGAGAATGGGTTCTCCCCAAGGAGAAACGCTAGGTTGAATGTAACCCTTCTGCAATAATTCATCTAGTTGCTTCTTTAGTTCATACATCTCGGTTGGCGCCATGCGGTATGGTTCTCTGGAAATAGGAGCGGCTCCAGGCTCTAATTCGATAGTGAACTCCACTTCTCTTTGCGGAGGTAACCCAGGTAGTTCGTCAGGGAATACATCTGAGAATTCATTCACAACTGGAATAGACGAGAGCTCTACTCCTTCTTTCCTCATGGCATAGCACCAAAATCCATGACATCCCTGCTTCAGTAATTTCACAGCTTTCATCGCTTTGATCAATTTTTCCGAGCTTCCCGGTCTCCACCCTCTGAATAAGTGTTAAGATCCGTCATCAGCAATGATAGAAATGACTCTCTTTCGGTAATTCAGAATAGCTCCATAACGGTTGAGCCAATCATCTCCGAGAATTAAATCGTTACCATGAATGTCAACTACAATAAGATTTGATGGCCAATCTCTCCCTCCTATAGTCACTGGAAAATTTCTAGTTTCTAGGGTTCCCACAATTCTCTCTCCGCTCGGCAAACCCACAATATATGGTTCACAATCAAATAAACACGAGATTTTCAAACGACTAACACAGTTCAATGATATGAAAGAATGTGTAGCTCCGGAATCGAATAAGACACTAACTGGTTGCAAAAGGATCTGAATCGTACCTGATGCAACAACAGTGTTCTAATCGTCAGATTTGCTCATCTCGTACAGGCGCGTAGGAACGGACCCAGCACTGGATGTCTCTCTCTTCCCAACATTCTGCTGCTGAAATCCACTCTACTGCGTCTGGTTCACACTTATTTCTTTCGGAACTGGCGCTGGAGTGCGAGTACCAAACGATCTAGTTGCCACTCCATAGAAAGCCGCACGGTGCCCCTCTTGCCCACAATCGAAACAAGTCACAGAAGATGCGGGGCAATCACGTCCAATATGCCCTGCTCGACCATAATTATAGCACTTCTTTGATGCGTCCGAAACTACTGATGTTGTCCGAAACTTCTTTCCACCTCGAGAAGGATGTGGAGGTTTCCTAGATGAATAAAAGGAAGACTGTCCCTTGCGGGCCCCACCACTCTTGTTTTCTGAGAAGTTGCCGGTCACTTTCTGCTTCTTCGCCTCCATCGATTTCTCCACTACCGCCTCTTTCATGTCGTAGGCCAGCGCGTTGTCTTGACACTATCGCAACGTAGTACACTCGAATCCGGATATGTACTGTTGAATCTCCGGCTTCATCCGCATATCGAAAGGAAAAATCTTTTCTGCCTCCGTTCTGACCAAGTGTCGCACACAAGTCAACTGATGATTAAAAGTTTTGATTAAGTCTGCCACAGATGCTTCCGAACTCTGTGGTGAGAAAAACTCTCGGGTTTTTGCCTCTATAACTGGACGAGGACAATACTGTGCTTCCATCATTAGTTTGAATTCTGTCTAGTCAGCATTATGATTATCAGGTCGAATAGCTTCCCACCAGTCAAAAGCCTCCCCAGTCAGAAAATAATGGGCAATAGGAACTTTTCGGTCCTCGGGACAGTTAATACCCGCGAATATCTTCTCTAACTCCTTTAGCCAATGATCCCAAGTATGTGCCTCAGCAGATCCGTCAAATTTTGGCGGGTGCAATTTGACCACCTCAGCAAGCCATCTGTCTCCTCGGTTATCCTCGTGGTGGTGCTGTCCCATCGCCGTCTGCATGCGGTCAACTACCTGAGCGAACTGGTTTATCTGAGCCACCACCTGTTGAAGCACTCCCGGCATGTTAGGATTCGCGTCGTCATTCGCTGATCCCTGCTGCCCTCCAGAATGGGAATCGGTTCGACTAGCCGACAATTCTGGAGTAGTTGCTGAATCCTCCTGTCTCATGTTACCACGTCCGCGTCCACGACAGCGTCCGCGTCCACGACTGCGTCCGCGTCCACGTCCTCCTCTCAATATACTGTAAACACAATTTCTCAATATCCAGGACAAAATTTTCAAAATAAAGCCCGTCAAATACTCACAAAATAGAAATCAAGTAAAACGGTAGTATAAGAGATTAGGAGACTTACAACCACAGTCCACATGACGACTTTGGCTGAACAGTGATGTTACGAACGACCCGTAAATCAAATAACGTAAACAGGGCCAACTAAAACCTGACTACCAAGATATCCATGAATCTTAGCTCTGATACCATATTCTGTAACACCCCGAGATATTCGGAATAATTACAGTGCCGTAAACCCTTTAAGTAAGGATTTACGAGGCTAATTAAAAGAAATGTGAATATAATCCAACAATACCACAGAAATTCAAGTTACAAACAAGTTCCAACTGATCCAAAGAGTTAATTAATACAACCTTATCGAAATGATATTAATAAGACACGCGTACTCGAGTACTGAAAATGAATTAAGAAAACAAATCACAAAAACAACAAACATCACTGAGCCCCTTCGTCGTCACGTCGGTACTGTGGTTGTTTCCCCACTCCTCGGCTACCTGAACATCAAAACAAATGTCCACCCCCGAAGGGGTTAGCAAATCGATGCTAGTACAAGTATCATATTAAACAAATCGAATATACATCAACAATACATAACAAGATACACCTCACGGACTTCCGCTACCGGAATCCAAAAATGCGAATCCACACGATTCCATTAACACAGCATGGGTATTCCAATGATCCAGCGCCCTCAGCATAGATCCCAAGATGATCCCGTCGGACTAACACGAGGTGGAAAAACCCGTCCAATGATCCAGCGTCCTCAGCCTAGATCCCAAGATGATCCCGTCGGACCAACACGAGGTGGACATCCGATCCAGCGCCCTCAGCATAGATCGTACAACATACACAAACACAACTCATGCATACATATATGCCAAAACGCTATGTCCATCAACATGAACATACAAACACTATATAACGAATATCATGACATTTCAACGAATAAATTCCTATGTCCAACAACATGAATAAACCACATGCATGCTCAAAATACCAATATTAACACATTACGATACTTGCCTCAAAGATGGCAAGAACTAATCACTCCAATGATCTCGACACCCTCGAAGGCCGTCTCCTCCGATCAATGTAGTAAGCTCGAACCTTAACAAAAGAGATAATAAAGGATTCATCTCACGTCGTACGAACGTCTAACAATCCGTTCTATGGCCGAAAACTCTAAAAATGCAATCTGCCTGAATTACTTAGCGTACGCTACGTACTCTACGTAACGTGCGCTAAGTCTGCCTCCTAACGTATGCAAATGACCAGGTCTAGCGTACGCTAGCTATGTACTGACAGTTCTCTCTAATCAGCCGACTGACTCGACTGATGACATAACATACGTTACGTACCAAACATAGCGTATGTTAACTCATTCCTGGTAGCGCACGTTAATATACATATCTTAGCGTGCGCTAACCGTGCATGGCAGTTTACTACTGGGCAGAAAACTTGATCTAATGGTGATGAAAATCATGAAATCTACAGTGTTAATACATGTCATCTCTGTGCATATCATGCTCATACGGTTTGTGAAAGATCTTTATGGATTAAACGACTTCGAGATACAAGGATACGTATAATCACCAAAACACCATAATATATCTTTGATCTTCAAGAAAATATCCTAAGTTCAATCCATTCCATGTCCCGAAACGTATGATTCCTTTATGTAAAGACATAAGAACTTGGTAATCTCCATATACTGGTCATAATCGGTTTTGAAGCTTCATGAATATGCTAGTAGTTCAAACACTAATATGTTCAATGGATTATACGATGAATAAGTACCGAAGCATCGAAAATATCCTTCTAACACATGATGTTCGACTACTTACGCATCTAACTGACTAGATAATCCCAAATCATGATCAGAACGTCCTTCAGAACATTACTTAATATTGGTGACGAATCACCTACCTTAAAGTAGTGAAGAACAAGGAGGAACTTGAATAAATTCAACACCGATGGCCTGAACACCAATCTCCAATGATCTACAATCTTCAAACTTGTGCTAGGAGGGTGATATGAGAAGTTAAGGTTCGAGGAAGTAACTGTCTAAGCTCAAAAATTCGGATTTGGGAAGTAAAAAGATCTCAAATACGAAAAAGTGAGCTGTCTTATATATAGAAAAGGGTTATTAGCGTGCGCTAGTCCCTGTCCATAGCGTGTGCTAACGGTCATACGAAGCTTAATGACTTCACTGTACTCAGCATTTAGCGTGCGCTATCCTCATATCATTAGCGTGCGCTACCACGTTGACTTGGCTTTTCCCGAAAGCCGTCCAGGTTCATCCCGACATGATCCGACCAAGATCCGCGGCTGATCTCACCTACCACTCTGTCTTAATCTTGCTGACTACGTATAGCGTGCGTTAAGGTGCATAAGTAGCGTGCGCTACGAATCCAATTTAGCGTACACTATGCTAAGTCGATAGCGTGCGCTACATGTGCAAAAATCACCACTTAGAACACATTCATGCAATCATGCGCTCAACAACACTGGATCATGAAATACGGAGAATAATACTCAGATCAAAATGCAACAACTACAATATCACAAGGTTCAATTACAGATCAGAAATCTCGGGTATTATAGAGGCTCTGGTAGCCGCAGGTATCACGCAAATACTTTCTCAACCTGTATCGGTATTATTTGATTCGGGAGCTACCCATTCGTTCATTGCTCTTGATTGTGTGAAACGTTTGGGTCTTGGGTGTTTGATTGAGTGCGAACTATTCGTAGTAAGTACTCCTAGTGGAGAGCGTTTGATTGGGAATCAAGAGATTAAAAATTGTCTCGTGCATATCGGGAGTCGAGATTGGCCTTCAGACCTCATTGTGGTAGATCTGAAGGAGAGGACGTAATTCTGGGAGATGATTGGTTAAATCGTCATGGTGTTATCATGAACTACCGAACGCGAACTATTTCTATAATAGCGGAAGATGGTATTGAGCACACCTTCTTGGGTCACAAACCTGGTAGTTCAGGTGGGGTGATTTCCGCTGTTAAGGCGATAAAATTGTTGAAACAAGACTGTATTGGTTATTGGTGTTACGCCATGAGCACAAATGACGGTGAAGCCGATTTATTGTCAATTCCAGTTGTGAATGAATACCCAGATGTATTTCCGGATGATCTACTGGGATTACCTCGGTCTAGAGAGGTAGAGTTTCCTATTGATCTTGTACCAAGTGCAGCACCTGTTTCCCGAGCGCCGTATCGTATGGCACCCTCCGAGATGTTAGAACTGAAGAAACAATTGGGCGAGCTTCTTGATAAATGGTACATTCGACCCAGTGCATCACCTTGGGGTGTGCCGGTCCTCTTCGTTAAGAAGAAGGATGGATCGTTCCGTCTATGCATTGATTATCGGGAATTGAATAAGTTAACCATTAAGAACAAATATCCTTTACCTCGGATAGATGACTTGTTCGACCAACTTCAGGGTGCCACCGTTTTCTCTAAAATTGACTTTCGATCGGGATATTACCAGCTGAGGATTCGGGATTCTGACATTCCGAAGACTGCCTTCCATACTCGGTACGGCCATTACGAATTTGTGGTTATGCCATTTGGCCTAACCAACGCTCCTGCCGTGTTTATACAGTTGATGAACAAAGTTTTCATTGACTATCTTGATAAATATGTGGTCGTTTTCATTGATGATATTGTTGTCTACTCCCGGAATGAGGAAGATCATGCTGAACATCTCCGAATGGTGTTGAACACTTTGAGAATGGAGAAACTTTACGCTAAATTCTCAAAGTGCGAATTCTGGCTTAAAGAGGTGACATTTCTTGGTCATGTAATTTCGGTTGATGGAGTTCGGGTGGACCCCCAAAAGATAGCGGCCATTGTTGAGTGGGAACCCCCTAGAAATGTGAAGGAGACCAGAAGTTTTCTAGTGCTTGCCGGATATTATCGCAGATTCGTCAAGGGATTTTTAAAAATCGCTCGACCACTTACTCAGTTGCTCCAGAAATCTCAGAAATTCGAGTGGACAGACGACAGGCAAAACAGTTTTGATGAACTTAAACGACGATTAACTCGGCACCCGTATTATCGTTACCTCAGGGCACCGATGATTTTGAAGTGTACAGTGATGCTTCCGGACTTGGATTGGGATGTGTTTTGATGCAGAGAGGTAGAGTAATTTCATATGCGTCCCGACAATTGAAACCATATGAAATAAATTACCCTACCCATGATTTAGAGTTATCGGCGGTTGTTTTCACGCTAAAAATTTGGAGGCATTATCTTTATGGCTCTTCGTGTAAAATCTACACGGATCACAAAAGTCTAAAATATATATTTAGCCAAAAGGAGCTAAATATGAGACAACGTCGATGGTTGGAGCTGATTAAGGATTACGAACTTGAAATATTATATCATCTAGGAAAAGCTAATGTGGTAGCGGACGCATTGAGTCGGAAACCTGTAGCCCTCCAAATGCTGAGTATGCTTACATCTCAACACGAGATCCTTCGAGACATAGTTAGGCAAGATATAGAGATTTGGCTTCAGAAAGTACAAGGACAATTATGTGCTTTGGAGATCATGTCGTCTTTGGTCAACGAAATCAAGTCCAAGCAATTTGAGGATCCGTTACTAGTCCAGCTAAGAAAGGATGTGATGGGAGGAAAAGCTCCCGGATTTATGATTCAGGATGATGGTGTTTTAAGGTTTAGAGGTAGACTTTGTATACCTGTAGAAGTCGAGCTTAAGCAGACCATATTGAGTGAAGCGCACACTACACCGTATTCTCTTCACCCTGGTACAAGCAAAATGTATAAGGACGTCAAGAATAACTATTGGTGGAGCAATATGAAAAAAGATGTTGAAGAGTTCGTGTCGAAATGCTTGACGTGTCAATAAGTCAAGATTGAACATCAACGGCCAGCGGGGTTTCTTAAATCGCTACCAATCCCAGAATGGAAATGGGAGGATATAACGATGGATTTTGTCACCAATATGCCGAGTACGCGAACATGGATGAACATGATTTGGGTTATTGTCGATCGACTAACCAAGTCAGCTCACTTTCTGGTAATTAAGGATAATTGGGGGCCCGAGAAACTAGCTCGTGTATTTATCGTGGAAATTTTAAGATTACATGGGACTCCTAAGAGCATTATTTCCGATCGAGACGGTAGATTTGTGTCGCACTTTTGGCAATCCGTTCACCGATCTTTAGGGACGGAACTGAGGCTCAGTACATCATACCATCCTCAGACTGATGGGCAGTCTGAATGGACAATTCAGACCCTTGAGGACATGCTGCGAGCATGTGCCCTAAATTGGAAGCATGACTGGGAATCGCACTTGCCACTAATCGAATTTGCCTACAATAATAGCTGGCATGCGTCGATTAAGATGGCACCATTTGAGGCTCTATATGGACGAAAATGTAAGTCACCATTATGTTGGGATGATTCCTCTGAACTGATTGGGACGGAGCCGGATATGTTAGTGGAGACCCGGGAAAAGATTTCTTTGATTCGCGAGAGTCTTTTGGCCACCCAAAGCCGATAGAAGTCATATGCCGATAATCGACGTCGACCGCTAGAGTTCGAAGTCGGCAATCATGTGTTGATAAAAGTATCGCCAACCCGAGGAGTTTATCGCTTTGGGAAGAAGGGTAAACTCAGTTCGAGATATGTTGGGCCATTCGAGATTATAGAACGAATTGGTGAACTTGCTTACCGCGTAGGCCTTCCGCCTTCACTGGGTCAAGTGCATAATGTATTTCATGTTTCGCAGTTGAGGAAATACGTACCAGACCCTAAGCATATCATTGATTTTGGCGAGATTGAATTGAATACCGATATCACCTTTGAGGAAAAACCAATCCAGATTTTGGAGCATCAGGTAAAAGAACTTAAGCATAAAGTTATCCCTTTGGTCAAAGTACAATGGTCGAGACATGGATCGGAAGAAACCACGTGGGAGACAGAAGAGCATATGAAGTCTAGATACCCCTAGTTATTCACTTCGTAAGTTTCGGGATGAAACTTATTCTTAGGGGGAGAGAATGTAATAATCGTACCTTTTACTGGTTATAATTATGAATTCATGAACTTTGTGGTTTGGTTCGTAATTTTTTTCGAATATTTGTATCATGTGTTTGATTCGAGATTGAGCCTGTATGTTGTGTTTCTTGTTAGTATTGCACTAATATTCGTTATCGTTGTGTCGAACCGCTTGTATCGCTTCTGCAACCCAGGATTAGCGTACGCTAATTTATATGGGTAGCATACGCAACGGAAGTTGTAGGCTAGCGTGCGCTACTACAGGAAGTTACGCACGCTAATTGGCAGCATGGGGCAGTGCAGAGAGCACTGGACTGGGACAAAAATCGATCTAGCGCACGCTAATGCATTATAGTAGCGCACGCTAGGGGAACAGGTAGCGCACGCCACTGTTAGGTGATAACGCGTGCTAAGTGGCCCGGATAGTAAGGACAGTGAGGTCTGGACATTGGCCAGACCAGCAGGTAACGTGCGCTAAGACGGTCGTTGCGTGCGCTAACTCGTCGGTCATAGCGCACGCTAGTCGGTCGTAACGCATGCTACCGGGATGGACAGAAAGGTTTCTGAACAGGGCAGAAGGTTCTGGACTTAGACTGGACACCAGATAGCGCACGCTAAGGCGGATTGAGTAGCGCATGCTGTCGGATGTGGTGCACACCAGCTCGGCTGGGAAGAAGGGTCTGGGCTGCAGACCTAGGCCGATAGCGCACGCTATTCGGTAAGCGTTAGCGTGCGCTAGGGCGCACTTATATAAATATGTGTGTTGCGGTCAACACTTGTCATTTTTCACCTTCTTTCCTCTTCTTCGAGCTTCTAGACGACTCCAGGGCTGTGTAGGCGAGGGTTTCGGTGGAGCACGGTTGAAACTCAAATCTTTTCAACTTCAAGTAAAGATCTATCAATCTTACATCATCTTCACCAATGAATTGAGGTAATCCTTCCGTAGAACCCTAACTTGGGGAAATTTGGGGGTTTTGGGGATCTCGTTTCTCCAACCGTTTTAGCTCCAAATTTATGATGGATTATAGTTAGAAATAGTTGCATAAGTATGATTTCATGGTTTCCTCAAGGTTTTGTGGATTGACTCCAAATCTTCTCTTGTAAACCGAGCAAAACCATTATGCCCTCGTAGTGCTCGATTAAATGGTCATAAGGGTAGAACTTAGGATGGATTTTAGTGTTTTCCAACAAAATTGTAAATGATTGAACCTCAATGTTGTTAGGAGCGGGATTTGGAAAATAGTTCGGACCGTAGCCTTGTTCGTTGTTGTTCCTTTGAGAGTAAGAGAGTCCAGGCAAGTACTTTATTGCATTAGTTTATGGCATGCATTTCTGTGATGGTTTAGTGAATGATGAGAGTTGCAAGGTTATTCTCGGGTACTCTCACTCGGTGATTGACTCGATGGGGTCACACAGGGACCTAGTGTCTTAGCGGCCAGACCGGGTCACGAGAGATACTTTGAGTGGACATCCTCACCTGGGGTTGCTCGACGGGGCACACAGGGACTTGGTGGCTTGAGGGCCAGACCGGGTCGCGAGGATCGTCGGAGTGTTTTTACTGATGATCGATATTGATATTCCGGAATATCGCGAATTGAACTGTTTTGGATTTTGAAATATTTTGGAAATGCCTGTGGATTAAAATAATTGTAATACTGTACTTGCACTAGCGGTTGTGGCTAACCCCATCGTTGGGGTGGAATGTTTTGTACATTTCAGGTATTCTCGAGGGACAGGAGCCCCCATGTGGCACACACGGAGTTGACAAGCACACTGGATGTTAGAGAGCTCGTATCAGTCATTGTATTTGTGATGTTTGAGTCCGTTTTATATATTGTATTATTGTTGGTTTTGAGTTGTACTTTGTCGTGTAATGTTTGCGTTCAGTGATTGATGTTGAAATATACTATTTTGGCCGCGACCAAGGCCTAACTCATCCTTTGTTGGACTGTTATGTCGTGGTTATTATGTATTGGATTGTGGTTTAATCCTATGTGTCGTCAGCCTGGCGGGACCTTTGTGTGTCCTGCGGCGTGTAATAAACCAAAGTGAAATTAGGGTGTTACAAAAGACACAACCTCTCGTCCGACCAATACTGCTCAAGACCCCTGATTAATTAACCCTCGGAGATCTCGTCAAATGTCCTTGGTTAATTAACCCTGATACCAATGTTTAAAACAAGTTGAAACACACTTTCAGAAACACGAATCAAGGTCTATATCGTGACCAGTATTTTGAAAAGAGTTGAAAGAATTTGAAATACGATGGTCGTTCGGTAACGGGGTCTTAGCTAATCACTCAAATATCCGTTACCAATAAGCCTGACAGGCGCCTCCACTAAAACACTTGTGCACCGGAGTTCAATCCGACATGTCGGACGCCCCATGTACATGTCACCGTGCCGGCATCACTCCCGTAAGAGCCGCCCCTTGAACACGCATCAGGTTAAACACCGGCGTTCACCAACCATATGGATCCGCACATTGCAGCGTACACCAGGCCGGAGTGCACGCCCCGCCCTCAGAGGCTCCCGGATATGACGTCTCTCACAACAAGTATTCACATTGTCACAAACATCAAGCACACAGTCAATCGTTGTAATAATTATCAATTCAATACACCAATTCACATAATTTATCCATCTGTCCATGACCACACGAATAAATAACAACACGCACGTCAACCATAACGCGACGGAAAGAAGAAATATACGTACCCACGCATTATCAAGCGCAACATCAACACCAAACATATCTAAAGGATTCACGTAGTCACTTACAACCCACACAATTTACAAAACACACGCGTTTTGAAAGTGAGCCTTTAACGGGGCTAGCCTAATCTTTTGAAAACACATTTCAAACAAACAAAAAAACATACCAAGACAATCACCAATCATCATATCCACAAAACAAAAAATGTATGGACAAGGAGCTTGCCTCGAATAAGAACAACGCGGAGAATCGACTGAAGTAGGTTGGCACGACCCGACCACGAACCCGCCGACTCCACCGAACGTTAACCCACGATAATAAACAACGAACAACAATAACAACAATGAAAACGAATTCCATAGCACGACTCAAAGTCGTTGAATTCAAAGAACGAATGACGAAAGTTCAAGTGTTTCCCCCAAAACGGCCAAGAACACGATTCGTCCCGTCAAAACACGAAAACGGAGTTTCAAACCGAAATTTGGATATACAATCCATAGGATATGTTTAACAACATCATTTAACAATAATCGATCCATCAAAAATGGATGGAAAACGAAATCAAGAACAAATCCCCCAAAAAGTCGATTCGAAGGAAATCAAGAAATATACTTCGATTTGACGAAGAACAATGGATTAAATGATGTTAAGCACAAGAATACTACTAAGATTAATCATACCCATAATGGATTAATCAACGATACGGAACGAATCGGCCAAAAATGCAAAACCCCCAAAATTCAAGAAACTAGGGTTCTAAGAAGAGATTACCTTGATTCGCTGGATCAAAGGATGATATAGGATTGACAATTAATGATATGAACTCAAAGACTTTATGTATTTGTTGTATGACAACATGTATCCACGCCCAAGAAGTCTCCAGTCGCAAAAGAGGAAGAACGAAGTGAGAAAATGATGAAGAAAACGTCTGCCCGACCATATATACTGCCCAGCGACGCACGAGCAGGCACGCACGAGCGGCCGGTCGTGCGCCAGGTCGTGCGCGCCCACTGTCAGCAAACTGCCGGGACGCACAAGCACTGGGCACGAGCACTCGCTCGTGCGTGTGCTGTCAGGGCCGCACGAGCACCTGATCGTGCGCGCAACTCGTGTGCACCTGGCCGGTCCCTACCGCACATGGCCGGCCCGTGCCTAGCCGCCATGACTCGACGACTCGAATTCCCGAAAATGTACGGAACGAACACGACGAATAGTATAACATTCAAAATACGAGTGAAGCACTAAACAAAAACATTGTTCCGACAACCCGAAGGTTGAAAGGACGATATGAAGGCAAACACCCCAAAACTTTGGGAAATTATGAAAATGGCCCAAAACGTTTGAAATACACGATCGAAACACCAAACCAAAGCTCGCAACATGAATAATAACATTAAATGAACTTACGAGAAACTCGAAACAACAGTTTTGGATGAGATTCGTAAGAATCGAACTCAAGTGCGGAAAAGCCGCTAAAAACCACGGAACTCAATAAAACGACACTGAAACGAACTCGGATGACAAAAAGTGCGGAATTAATCATTCTCGGAATGACGAAGCAGTCATGAGCGAGTCGTCAAAATGGTCTTTCGCAGAAAAAAGAAGTTACCAGAAATCGAAATTATGGGTATTACACACTACCCTCCTTAAAAGAAGTTTCGTCCCGAAACTTAAAACAAGTAGGGAGAAGCAATATCCCGCCAGGAAAACTCAACGAGGTACACAAGAAATGCGTAACTTATACCCATCGGCGAAACGTTACAAGCAACACAAAGGAATATACGGCGTGAAAACACGCTCCACGACGACTAACACAATGCCACCGGTAGAGACATAATGAAATCAATAAGTGACAAGCGCCATCAAACAGATAGTACAATCAAGTCGATTATCCGAACAATCACAAAACACAACGAACGAAAATCAATACGATTGACCAACCCAACGGTTCATCAATCAAAACGCGAGCCAAATGCTGAACAAATACGGAATTCCACCGCCCAAGGGTTGGAAGATCGAAACGAGACTAATTTCCCGAACTTAAGGGAATTACGAAGGAGTCTGAACGTTCAAAAATCACGAGACAAGATCAATAAAAACCGAACAATCAAACGATCGAACCACAACGATGGAGACAAAAAAAACCGAACAATCATGTTCGAATCACGAAGAACAATAAAATTCAAACAACAACTCCAAGGTTCACAAGAATCGAACTGAAGTCGGAAAAGTCACATCGATAACCAGATCGACTCAAAACAAGATCACAGCTCGTCCGAACGATGAAACCGAAATACAGAACAAGTTCAGAAAGTATCAACGAACACGAGTGAGTCGATAGAATTGAGAAAGAGAAAATGCAGAAGCCAAAAAAAAATAATACGGGTATTATATTTGACCTCTTCTAAAAGAAGTGTCATCCCCGAAACTCACAACAACGCAATCAAGATGACAACACAACAAGCAACCGACAGAAACATCCTTCAAAGGCCTCTCAAAGCCGATTCTGATAACTGTGCTGAAGCGCGAACTCCGAAAGTCTCGGTAGCCAATTCACAAAACTGAATTTGGTGTCCCTCGAGTCCGCACCTGAAACGCGTTACTGACGAGAAGGACAATTTACACGTGCATGCCCCGGCACATCACGGTTAAAACGCCTCGGCTCGGCATACCGGATATACAAATGCTAGATACAATGGAACATAACATCCCAAAACAACAAATCGGAGATGCCAACTTAGCATAACATATCAACACATACTAAAATCACAACAACCCCGGCATCGTTCGACGATTACAACGGCCCGAACGATAACCAACATATATTTACTAAACATCACGAAACAACCACGTATGTACACAACCATACAAACTCAAGTCCTATCCGCTCACACGGGTGCGATAACACGCAATCACCACGAAATAACAATGTTAAAGATCAACATCACACCTCTCACCGAGGGATAACACAACAATGGCGTGGTGAACGACTCAGCACTCACACCACCAATTCAATCACAATTCGGGGTTAACACCGTAACGAAAGTTCGAAAACCATACATGCATTTCCGGTCCGCAAACAGGAATGATAGGTTTTAAAACCGAAAACCACCTTTTTGAAAACAATTTGGAAACACCGGTATATCTTGAGTATCACCTTACAAAAAGTAGGTACAAACACCATTATCGAGACTTTGAAAACCATCTTGCGTTTGAATAAAAATGAGGACACTTTTCTTTTAGTGAAAAACTTTCAGAAATATTCGACCCTTGGGTCTAAGCAACTGCATTTGAAAATATCTCAAAATATTTTTGGTCCTCAACTGGAAAAATTTTGAAATATATTGCGCAATTAGAAAGCAAAACACCGCAAGAAAATAATTCGTTTCAAAAGTACGTTTCGAATTTTAATTTTCTAAGATACTCAAGGTTTTCAGAAATAATTCAATGGGCTAGAATGCCCAAAAATTTCAGGTAATTACACGGAACATTATAGCGCCGTGGGTCCCACGCCGGAACCCACCGGGCTAAAAACCATTTACAAAAACGCCCAAAAGGCCGATGACGGTGATATTTCAAAAACTCACAAAAGTCATTTACAAAATACTAAATACCGTCATAAGAATTTCGCCAAAACGATCAAGACTATAATGCCAAAAACTCGGTTAAGGGAATTGGTTTTCGAAATAAAACTGAGTCGGTAACATACCGAAAGCCATTACAAAAGAACTCACGCAGCGGATAAAATAAATACTGTCCAACATGCACAATCCATCTACACTACTCCTCACGTGAAAAAAATATGAGAGTCAAATAACCACATATCACGAAATCAAAATCCATAAGAGGATTCCGTCAATTAACTCATAATCATACCTGTAACTCGCATCAGACGAGGCACAAACACAAAGAAAAGGGACTTACATCCACAGGTCGTACAAAGATGATGATCACCCCACGATACTAATCACGACCAACAAACTCAGACGATGCGTCACAAACACAACTCAGTCAGATAAAATCTGACGAGACAAAACTCAACAGACCCTACTTGACCCGACAGCCTAGGTTTCCACAACCTAAGCTCCGATACCATTTATGTAACACCCCCAATCCGCTCAGGGATATTACACGCCGTAGAACCTTTCCTCAAGGATCTACCAGGCTGGTAATTGTTGGGATTCCACAAAAAATAAACGCAGCGGAAGAATAAACGGAATCCCTAAGAGGATCGATCAAGTAACGTATATACGAAAAGAAATACGAAGATCAAGGAATCAAAGTCCCATACCTTTTATGTCTCTGAAAACCTTCGTATGATGATGATGATGATGAAGAGCCCTTCGTTCCAAACACTGAAAGCACGGTGCCTCTACTTCACACGCCGGAACTTGACGGAAAAATCAGCAAACTTTCTTTCTCTAAGAATGCGGCTAGGGAAGCTTGTAGGAATTTTTTCTCTCGATCTTTTCTACTAATAACTTGTCTCTAAGCTCAAGTATATGCTGTAGAAAATTTTTCTCACTCTTGAAGCTCTCTAAAAAATGAAAATACACTTGGGGAAGGAAGAAGGAGACCTTATGATTGAAAAGACTTTCTTTTCACAATAATAAAGCCTCACATGTAGAAGATGCTTTTAAAAGCATCTCTACACCTCACATGACCCCACAAGTGTATAATATAATGAGAGAGAGACAAAGTAGAGAGGACGCAGGGCCTTATAGGGAATCTTCCAAGAAACGGGTCGAGTTAATTCGGCTCGTGTATTGGATGTTCGTCAAATGAATCCCTCGTGAATCGGATGTCCGTCAAACGAATCCGTTTTATTTCCAATGTGTTTATACTAATTAATAATCCAATTAATTAGTTATATCAAACACAAATATACATTTCTCTAAGAAATATAATTTATGAATTAAAGTAATCACCCAGTAACCTACTTACAATTCATAAGACCGCTATTTGATTTATCTGATAAATCATTAATATCTAATATTATAAGAGAGACTATTAATTCATATTTATCCGTCAATGATCCTCTTGCGCGACTCCATAGGTTCGTCTCAACCGGAAATGGGAGGAATCAATGAGTGCGGGCAGCACTTAGCCAGCCTAGCGGGCCACACTGTAAACCCCGACTCAGAACGAATGAACGAATCATTCCAGAACCATTATGTCATGAATACCATATACGTATAGACCCTTCATCAGATGTCCCGGTCAAATCTTCGGGTCACGGTAAAGTCAAACCCTACTGTTGACTAGACTCTATACATGTGTTAATGCAAATCAAGACCGACTGATTAATAGTGTATCTAATACGACTATATCAGAATGCTTTGGCCAGAGACTTATGATCTTATTCGCCATTAACCGTATAGGACATTCGCCTGTTCACTAACAGGAGATAGAATCCTTTCTTGGCATACAGTAAAGACTGCTACCTGCCCGTATAGTCCGCACTTCGAGGTCGACTCAGCAATTAAGCAAATGAGTCTAATTACTCTAATGACAAACTAAACGTCACAGGCACATCTTCTACTGAACCCTCAAGTCAAAGGTCCACGTATACTATCACAACCTTTCGATTCGTCATCGACTCTCCGAGAGTGAATACCGTGTGACTGAATCGAGTATGAGTCATGTTCGAGTATACTGGTCCCACCAATATACTTATAACTATGCTATCAAGATGTGCACACGTCCTAGCATCAGTTTATACAAGTCTTATTAAACTTAATGTCCTGTTAAGTTTTATCGACTTGCGAACTAGTTAAGCATTAGAGCTCTAAACACTTCTAGTGCATATCTCCTTATCTCCATAAGGAGTAGAATGTTCACTCTCAAATGCAAGGACTATTATTCTATATACGAAATCACAATGCCAGTGATATACAATAATATAGAAATAATAATTACCTTATTAAATATAATATTCATAATTACAATACAATTGCTCTCACTCTCTCATCCTCTGAGTGGCATTTGAGGGCATATATTCCTAACAATCTCCCACTTGCACTCAATGCCACAAACTATGGTATCTATTACCCATACTCTCTAGATGTCTCTCTAAGACCTTCTGAGATAGTGGCTTGTTAAGCGGATCAGCAACGTTATTTGCTGTGTCTACTCTCTGCAGTGTAACATTCCCATCCCGAACTATTTCTCTAACAAAATGATATTTTCTCGCAATATGTTTGGTGTTGTGGTGAGCCCTAGGCTCCTTAGCCTGTACAATAGCTCCGTCGTTGTCACAAAACAGTTTCACGGGCTTCTCTGCGTTAGGAACCACTTGAAGTTCCTCAGTGAACTTCTTTATCCAAAAAGCTTCTTTAGCAGCCTTTGTGACTGCCTGATATTCGGCTTGACATGTAGAGATAGCAGTCGAACTTTGCTTGGCACTTCTCCAAGAAACTTCCCCACCATTCAGTGTAAAGATATACCCTGATGTGGACATTTGAGCATCCATGTCCCCCAAAAAATATGAGCCTGTATAACCCATCACTCTTAGTTCTCCACCGCCGTATGTAAGAACCAAGTCTTTAGTCCTCCTTAGGTACTTAAGAATGTTCTTTACAGCAGTCCAATGTTCCTACCCTGGATTTGACTGAATACGACTTACTACGCTCACAACATAGGCAATGTCCGGTCTAGTGCAAATCATTGCATACATAAGGCTACCTACTGCCGAAGCATAAGGTACCTTGCTCATTTCCTTTCTATCTTCCACACTTTGAGGACACATCTCTAAGGAAAGTTTTGCACCTGTTGCATAGGTAGAAACCCTCTTTTAGAATCTTCCATCCTAAATCGCTTCAGGATCTTTTCTATGTAGAGGGCTTGGAAAAGACCTAACATTCTTTTCGCTCTATCCCAGTAGAGACGAATACCCAGAATATAGGTAGCTTCTCCGAAGTCTTTCATTGAGAACTCTTTAGAAAGCCACGCTTTCACAGAACTGAGCATTCCTACGTCGTTTCCTATAAGTAGAATGTCATCTACATATAGTATTAAGAATGCAATTTTGCTCCCACTAACCTTCTTGTAAATACAGGGCTCTTATTCGTTTTGGACAAAATCAAACTCTTTGACTGTCTCGTTAAAACAAAGATTCCAACTCCGTGAATCTTGCTTCAGTCCATAAATGGCACGCTGAAGTTTGCATACTTTATGAATATTGGTTTGAGATATGAATCCCTTAGGCTGTTCCATGTAAATCTCCTCCTCGAGGAATCCATTTAGGAATGCCGTTTTCACATCCATTTGCCATATTTCATAATCCAAGTGCGCTGATATAGCAAGCATCATGCGAATAGACTTAATCATAGCTACAGGCGAGAAGGTCTCGAAGTAATCGATTCCTTATCTTTGGGAATAACCCTTTGCTACAAGCCTGGCCTTATAGGTATCAACCTTGCCATCTCCATCAGTCTTTCTCTTATAGATCCATTTGTTTCCAATAGGCACTATGCCTTTAGGACGATATACTAAAGTCCAGACCTGATTAGCATGCATTGAGTCTATCTCAGCTTCCATAGCTTCTTGCCACTTGGTGGAGTCAACGTCTACCATCGCTTGGTCGTATGTAGAAGGATCATTCTCTTGACTACTTTCTGTCATCTCATAGACACCCAGTTCCTCTTGATGTAGATATCCATACCTCTCAGGTATTTGAGAAATTCTACTAGACTTGCGAGGTTATGTTTGTATTTCAGAAGGTTGGGTTCTAATATCTTGCATAGGTGTCTCATTTGGTGTTTCTTTTATTTCTTTCAAAGAAATATTTCTACCTGCCCCTCCTTCCTGAATAAACTGATCTTCCAGGAAGTGTGCTTGTATAGTAACGATGATCCTATGATCTTCGTGCATGTAGAATAAATATCCCATGGAATCCCCTGGATATCCTATGAAATGACCTTTCACAGACCTAGTTTCCAATTTCTCTACTTTAGTCCTCTTGACATAAGCAGGGCATCCCCAAATCCTAATGTGATTAAGACGTGGTTTCCTACCTCTCCACATCTCATGGGGAGTCTTAGGAACGGATTTGGAAGGACATCTGTTCAAGATATGCACAAAGTTAGTGAGCGCGTAACCCCACAGATAAATCGGTAGATCAGTATAGTTAAGCATGGAGCGAACCATGTCCAACAAGGTTCGGTTCCTTCTTTCTGAAACACCATTTAATTGTGGAGTAGCTGGAGGAGTGAATTGTGACACTATTCCTAGTTCTTTTAAGAACTCATCAAATTCGGTACTCATGTACTCACCACCCCGGTCTGACCGAAGAGTCTTAACACGGTTACCTATTTGATTTTCAACTAGGGCTTTAAATTCCTTGAATTTATCAAAAGCTTCAGACTTATGTTTCATTAAGTACACGAATCCATACCTGGTATGGTCATCAGTGAATGTAATGAAATACTGAAAGCCGTCTCGTGCCACTTCAAAAGGGCCACATACGTCGGTATGGATCAATCCAAGTTTTTCAGCAGCTCTTTCAAAAGTCCCTGTGAAGGGTAACTTAGTCATTTTGCCTTGAAGGCAAGATTCACAAGTTGGATAGGGATCTGATCCCAATGGACCTGTAAGCCCATCTTTCTCCATTTTATGAACCTTGGTCTGACCGATATGACCAAGTCTAAGATGCCACTTAAGTGCTTGGTTCGTTTCATCCCTACCATGTCCTAGTTATAGTGTTCACAGTTGTTTTATTCTTTAAATTTAAATGGTATAAACCATTTAATAATGTAGCAGTACCAACCAATTTATTTCTGAAATAAATACGACAGGACCCATCTCCAATAAAGAAGTGAAATCCCTTTCGGTCCATGACCGGAATTGATACAATATTCTTGTGCCCCTTGGGCAAAACAAGTACATCATCTAAAGTAAGAATAAAACCAGATTCTAAATCCAACATAAGGGATCCGATATCAGAAGCCTCGACACTATGTCCACTTCCGACGGTGACCATCACCTCCCCTGAATCCATCTTCCTACTTCGTTCCAGATCCTAATTCATTGTATAAATGTGAGAACTCGCACCGGAATCAAGTATCCAAGAAGTAGAATATACAGTTACAGAACAATTTATTTCTATGAAAACTCGGGTTTAATGATTAGATTCGAGCCTTTTGTACTCAGAATTGGCTATAACAGCTCCGATTAAGCTTGTACTTCTTGATTAAGTCTTGTTGTAGCAAGGATTGACTATAATAGCTCCATTAAGTCTTTACGTCTTGATTAAATCTTATTAATAGGAGACAAAACCACCTTACATGTATTCAAGTCAGAATACTACGAAAACTCGTGTTGGCTATAATAGATTACATTAAAGCCTTAATTTTTTGAGTATGTCTTGTTGATAGGAGATAAGGCCACGTTACATGTACTCGAGTCGGAACTCTACGACAACGCGGGCTTATTGGTTGGGTTCGAGTCTTTTGAACTGAGAATTGGTATAACAGCTTCATTTGAGCTTTTACTTATTGATTGTGTCTTGTTGTAGTTAGGATTGACTATAGCAGCTCCAATTAAGCTTTTATTTATTGATTAAGTCCTCTTAATAGGAGATAAGACCATGCTACATGTATTCGAGTCGAAGCTCTATGAAAACTCGGTTTTATTGATTACATTCGAGCATTTTTATTGAGAATTATTATAACACCTCTGATTAAGCTTTTACTTCTTCATTAAGTTTTGTTGTAGCAAGGATTGGCTATACTAGCTCCGATTAAGCCTTTTTTCTTGCTTAAGTCATGTTAATAAGAGATAAGACCACGTTACATGCATTCGAGTCGGAACTCTATGAAAACTCGGGATTATTGATTAGATTCGTATATTAGGAATACTTGTTAGATTTTGATGATGTCACTGCATTTGTTTGTTCAAATGTATAATTTCAATTACTTGGCAAAATGTAAGGAAGAACCAGATGAGTATCTTTCATAGGCCAAATTATGTTAAGTTAGATACTTGTCAAAATGTAAATAAGAACCAAATGAGTATCTTCTATAGACCACATAAGTTAGGCTTTAAAAATCGGCTAAGTACAAACCACAGATAAGTATCTATCAGCGAGTCTTGGTCAACTCAATTGTTCAGATAAGGTTGACCACAGACGAGCCATATCAGGCAACCCTTATCAGAGAAGTTCTGGTCAACAATTTAATCAGTGAAGTTGAACTAGACTGCAGTCAAGAGAAAGGTCAAGTCATCTTAAGTCTGACCATCAGATCAGTCAAGTCCATCAGGTCAGAAGACTTTAGATCAGTTAAGTCGACCCATCAGATAAGGTTGACTGCACATCAGACAGTTTGACCACAGAGAGACCAGTTAAGTGATCAGCCAAGTAAACCTGTCCACGTCAGCATGCGTTGAATAGTCAATAATTACGAAAAGTCACATGTGGGTGATAAGGGACAGATTCAAGAGATTTCCGGAAGGATATGATTTAAATAAATCTTCCAGACCCACCTCTGAAGACTTTATTCATATTAAATCTAAAGATTCGGCGCCATCACATGGAAATCTTTACAACGGTCGGAATTGGATTAAAATATGTGAATCCATCCTTGCAACGTTCACAAAGAAAAACAAAAATGTCTATTTCTCCAATGGACGGATTTGTTACAGATTTGCAACGGCTATGAAGAAAAGCTCAAAGGATCGACACCTATATATATATATATATATATATATATATATCCGAAGATTTGAAGTTGAGCAGTACGATGCGAACAACACTCTCGAGCAATCAAAGCAATTAAAAGCAATCAAAAAATTATAGCATCGTGAAAAAGCAGTACTCTAAGTTCATACACGAAGAAAGATCTTTAGTTGGAGAAGACAAAACACCCTTGTCTTAAAACCTGAATAAGGGGTACTTCACTGGTTGAAGTTTCGTGACTGATAGGCATCCAAGTATTTAAAGATCAAGTGGTGCTAGGCATTCATAAAGGAGTTGCAATGACAGGATTTCCACTGGTTGGATGTTGTTGTACCTAAGTTGTAGAATCACTGTAATATTTATCACTGGTTAAAAATTACAGTGGATTCATCTCTAACTGGTTTGGAGAAAGTGGATTAGTAGAGGATTACCCCACCTCCGAGACCACTATAAATTGCCTGCGTACTTTACAGTTTTAGCATCATACTTAACTGCTGCATTCATACTTAACTGTTCCATTAAATATTTGCTTTCGTCATCAGCTGACTTCCGCATACATATCAGCTGAGAAACGCATCCTTTGTGGAAAAGAGTTTCAATAAGTCTATTCACACCCCCCCTCTTCTAGACTTATTCCTGGACGACTTGTGACCTACAAGTTATATCGGAGTGGTTGGTTCATTTATTTCCAGAACCAGATCCATATATATTGCATATATTGTATCTGTCATTTTAGAAATAGAACACATGCATTCTAAATTAATGGTATTTTCAGTTGACGAGTATGATCTTTGGAAGATATGGATGTAGACACATTTATCTTCTATCCATGATGACATATAGTGCATTATCGAAGATGGTCCTTTCATATTCCAGAAGGACAACACTCTTGAGGAGATTGCAGCCGGAAAGCCAGGAAAGATCCCCAAAAAGAGAACGGAGCTGGCCATTGAACAAAGGAAGCTGGCCAACCTTGACAACCGTGCCAGAGACGTGCTGTATCAAACTCTTGATAAATCAACAATAGTCAAGATCAAGAACTGCAAAAATGCAAAAGAGATATGGGATACCCTTGCGGTGATGTGTGAAGGTACAGATCTAATCAAAGAAAACAAGTTGTCAATTTCGACCCAGAAATTTGACAACTTCAAGATGAAGACCGGAGAATCTATAAACCAGGTGGACACAAGGTTCACAGAGATCATCAATGAAATCAACTCCCTTGGTAAAAATTATGGCAACAGGGAGATGGCCTTGAAAGTATTAAGATCCCTTAGTCCTGAATGGAGCATAAAGGCGGTGGCCATGAGGGAATCCAAAGACCTTAATAAAATAAAGATCTATGAGCTGTTCTCCAATCTAAAGGCTTATTTATTTGAACTCTCAAGTTCATCATCAACCGAGGCTGCAGAGAAGGGAATAGCCTTTGCAGCCGAGTCCCCCGCCAAGAGTTTATCTGAAGTCAAGCCTCCAAATCCCCTAGATTTTGAGGAAGAAATGAAGTTCATAATGTTCAGCAACTTCAGAAAGAATTACTCCAAATATAAAAAGAACTATAAGGAGAATCCAAGGAGAAATCAAAAAGCTGAAAGCTGGAAGGTAGAGTGTTATAATTGCCACAAGACAAGACACATCCAAATTGACTGTCCTGATATCAAGAAGGACGAGAGCAAGAAGGAGGTGAGCATAAAAGAAGACCGAAAGAGCGAGTAGAATCAAGCAGCGGATTATTCTCTGATGATTGTGAAGAATATGATTGTCTGATGGCCAACCTAGCTGATGAAGAGGTAACATCTAAACCCTCAGTTTCAAATAATAACAGCTAAGACATGTCACAAGACATGGACTTGCACGAGTCTGTAAATTAGCTTCTAAAAGATTTTGAGAGATTAAAATCTTCACACCAATCTGTATCAGCCGAGAGGACCCAGCTGCAAGATGAGAATGGGCAGCTGAAAAATTATTTTGAAAAACTCAGCCTAGAATTGAATAAAACCAAAGCTGATCTTGAAAAATAGGCTGCAGAGAATTCTGCAAACCAGGCTGATAATACCACAGCTTTCTCTGCAAACCAGGCTGATAATACCACAGCTGAGATAAAACGATTAACTATTTTGAATAGTGAAAAATCAGCTGCACTTGCTCATGTCAAAGCTGAGTTTACTAAACTGACTCAGCTATGTAAAACTCAGGCGAAGGAAATAACCTCCCTGAAGGTATCTCTAACTCTGGACGAATTGTGTACGAATAAAAGGCCATTATATTCCAGATCAGGCCTTGGATATGACCACCACACTCCCTCTAGTTCTAAAACCACTTCCATGAAGGGAGAAATAATTGCCTCGTCTGCTGAGCCAATATACAAACTTGTATTTTAAAATAGGCAGCATCCAAGTCACAAGTCTAGGCTGCAGCTAAGGTATACCAGGCAGCCCCCTAGACATGAGACTAGGCAATAGCCAAGGCAGAAGCAGCAGCCCAGACAACATGCCCATTATTATCAAAGACTCCCCAAAACAGATTTCAAAATGGGAGGGGCAAATGGAAACCTCAAGGTTATCCTAATTTTCAAAATGAACAGGTGTGGAGACCTCAAAGATTTAATAAATAGTCTCAGCCAAGATTTAGGAATGGCCAATACCATCAGTTTTATGAGGCATATCCGGTACATAATCCTAATAGAGGATACAGACCCAGACCTTACATATCTTTTAGTGGTAATAACAGCAACATTCACAATCCCAGGAGAAACCAGTTCTCCAGGAAACCAACTAACCCCAGAGGACCCACAAAGATTTGGGTATCTAAATCTCTGCTTGTCTGATTCTAGAAAAGGTGGAAGGACTACTACCACATCTCCACAAATTCAAACATTAGAGGTGAAGAAAGGTTTTGTAGATTCCGGATGCTCAAGGCACATGACCGGGAACAAGAAGGTGCTCACAAATTATACCAAAGAAAGAGGTCCAGATGTAACCTTTGGAGATAGCTCTAGAGGACAGACTAAAAGTTTTGGAGACCTGCACAGAGTAGTCTTCACCATTTAGAAATGCATGGTGATAGATATCCTATCTGGAGAAGTCAAGCTAAAAGGATTCAGAAGGAGAGATGTCTATATGATAGATTGGAACACAGAACTCCTAATATAGTTTTCTATCTAAGACAATAGCTGAGAATGGATGGCTGTGGCACAAGAGATAATGTCACCTAAATTTCAAAACCATCAACAAGATTAGTTCTCAAAAGCTGGTCAGAGGACTTCCAGAAGAAGTATTTATGAAGGAAGCTATCTGTGATGCGTGTCAAAAAGGGAATCAAATAAGAGCATCATTCAAGCCAGTTCAACCTACCTCTATCACAACAAGGATCTTAGATCTACTTCACATGGATCTATTTGGTCCCTTCAAGCCAAGGACCTTAAGTGGCAGAAAGTACACTCTAGTAGTAGTAGATGACTACTAAAGATACACATGGGTTGTTTTTATCTATACAAAGAGTGAAACACTAACCAAGTTACCTGGGCTGCTAAGAAGGATCCAGAATGAGAAATATCTCTCAATCATCAAGATTAGATTAGATAGAGGAGGAGAATTTCTCAACAAGGCAATAACGGATTACAGTGATCAAAATGGGATCCAGCATGAAGTCTCTGCAGCCAGGACCCCTCAGCAGAATGGTGTTGCTGAAAGAAGGAACAGAACTTTGAAGGAAGCTGCCAGGTCCATGATTGCAGAAGCTGGCCTGCCCAAGTGGTTCTGGGCTGAAGCTATCAATGCAGCATGTCACACTCAGAATAGGAGTATGATAGTAGGGAGACCTGACAAAACTCCCTATGAGGTTTGGAATGGCATAACACCAACTGTTGCATATTTTCATATTTTTGGTTGTAAGTGTTTCATCCACAACAACGGTAAAACCCAACTAAATGTTGTTGATGCTAAAACTGATGATGGTCTCTTTATGGGATACTCACATAGAAGCAAGGCATATAGAGTCTTTAATAAAAGAACCTTAGTTGTGGAGGAAACACCTCATGTTGTATTTGATGAAACTACTGCTGAGTACAGGAAAAAAGGTGGATCTGATAGCGAATAAGCTCAACTATACCACCCTAGAAGAAGTCATTGTCCATGACACGGGAATGGTGGACTCACCTGCAGACTAGCCTAAAGACCCAACTGCAGATCACATAGGACCACAAAACTTACCCGATCCAGTTTATGCTGATGAAGACCAATCTATAACTGATAAAGACCCATCTGCAGATCAGACAGGATCCCCACCTGCAAATGACAAGACATTAGCTGACCCAGTTGCAGACCAAGGAGATCAGAACCAAGCTGATGCAGAGAAAGAAGAAATCCACCAAAGCAAATCTACAGGGGGAACAGACCATGAAGAAGAAGACATTCCTAAGTGGCTCAAAGATCATCCTATCCAACAGATCATTGGGAAGCTAACTGATGGAGTCAAGACAAGACAATCTACTCTACCCATAGAAATGGCAATGTTCTCATGCTTTATGTCTCAAATTGAACCTAATACAATAGAGCAAGCCCTGGAAGACTACTCTTGGATCAATGCAATGAAAGAAGAGCTTAATCAGATGGAAAGGAACAATGTTTGGAAACTAAAAGACAGACCAGATCATAAGAAGGTTATTGGCACCAAATGAGTGTACAAGAACAAATCCGATGAAGATGGATCTGTTGTTAGGAATAAATCCTGACCTATTGTTAAAGGCTATGCACAATGCGAAGGAATATATTTTGATGAAACTTATGCACCTATTGCAAGATTAGAAGCCATCAGACTATTCCTTGCATATGCAGCAATCAAAGATTTCATAGTCTACCTAATAGATGTGAAGAGTGCCTTTCTTAATGGAATTCTAGAATAAGAAGTCTATGTGGAGTAACCCCCTGGATTTGTCAAAGGAGACAAAGTCTACAAGCTTCTAAAGGCTCTATATGGACTCAAGCAGGCACTAAGAGCATGGTATGAAACATTATCTGTGTTTCTTGAGAAGAATGGTTTCAGCAAAGGAAAGGTGGACAAGACCCTATTCAGAGTGAAGCATGAAGACCACATATTATTAGTTCAAATATATGTGGATGATGTCATATTTCGATCAACCAACCCTGAACTATGTGAAAAGTTCTCAAATATCATGCAAGGAGAGTTTGAGATGAGCATGATGTGTTAGGAATACTTGTTAGATTTTGATGATGTCATTAATATAAATTCAAATGTTTATTACTTGGCAAAATGTAAGGGAGAGCCAAATGAGTATCTTCCGTAGGCCAAATTATGTTAAGTTTAAAACTTGGCAAAATGTAAAGAAGAACCAAATGAGTATCTTCTATAGGCCAAAATAAGTTAGGCTAAAAATCGGCTACGTACTAAAGATCAGCTGAGTTCATCAGAGAGGTACAGCCAAGTCATATCAGAGAAGATCTGGTCAACAAAAATTATCAGAGATGTTTGACCAGACTGCAGTCAAGTAACCTGAGACAGGTCATCTGATCAGGCGAGTTCCAAACAGTGAACATCAGAAAGGTCCAGACTGCAGAGAAGTTAACTTCACATCAGCCTACTCGAGATCAGCCAAGTACTCCAAAGTCCACGTCAGCATGCGTTGAAAAGTCAAGTATTACGGAAAGTCACATGCAACGTGAAGAGACAAATTGGAGAGATTCCCGCAAAGGATATGAATTAAATAATTCATCCAGTCCTACCTTGAAGACATTTAAACGTATTATATTCAAAAGATTCGGCGCCTCACATGCAAGTCTTCACAACAGTCGAAAGATGGATTAAAATATGGGAATCTAGCCTTGCAACGTTCAGAAAAGAATAAACAAAGAAGTCTCTCTCCAACGGACTGATTTGTTATAGATTTGCAACGGCTATGAAGAAATGCTCAATGATCAACACCTATATATGTCCGAAGATTTGAAGTTGAGCAACTACCGGTGCGAACATACTTTCAAGCGATCAAAGCATTCAAGCAATCTAAAAATGAAACACGGCATCGTGAAAAGAGCGGTTCTAAAAAGTTCGTACATGAAGAAGCTCTTAGTTGGAGAAGACAAAAACTCGTGTCTTAAATCCTGAGTTCGGGGCACTTCACTAGTTGAAGTTCGAGACTGTAAAGGCATCCAAGGATCAAGGATCAAGAGGTGCAAGGCAGTCAAGTGTGTTACAACGGCACGGATTTCCACTGGTTGGAAGCTGTTGTAGTTTGGTTGAATCACTGTAATATTTATCACTGGTTGAAAATTATAGTGAATTCATCTCCAACTGGTTTGGAGAAAAGTGGATTAGTAGAGGATTACCCCACCTCTGAGACCACTATAATTGCCTGCGTACCTTACTGTTTTATAGCATCATACTTTAACTGCTGCATTCATTATTAAGTGTTTCATTAGTTGTTTTGTATTCGTCATCAGCTGACTTCCGCACGTATTAAGAACAAAGGACTAAGTCATTTGTTTATCTATCAGCTGAAGAAACTTACTCTTTGAGAAAAAGGGTTTAAGAGTTTCAATAAGTCTATTCACCCCCCCCCCCCCCCCTCTAGACTTATTCCTGGATGACTTGTGACCTACAAGTGGTGTCGGAACGGTTGGTTCATATATTTCACTAACCAGATCTATATTTGAGATATATTTTACTCTCATCTTATAATGGAACACATGCACTCTAGACTACCTGTGTTTTCAGTTGACGAGTATGATCTTTGGAAGATAAGGATGCAGGAACACTTATCTTCAATCCATGATGACATGTGGTGCATTATAGAGGATGGTCCATTCATCTTCGAGAAGGACAACACTCCAGAGGAGATCGCAGACGAGAAGCTAGAGAAGATCCCAAAGAAGAGGACAGAGCTGACTCCCGAAGAAAGAAAGCTGGCCAATCTTCATAACCGAGCCAGAGACGTGCTGTATCAAACTCTTGACAAATCCACCATGGTCAAGATCAAGAATTGCAAAAATGACAAAGAAATCTGGGACACATTAGCCCTAATGTGTGAAGGCACGGAGCTGATCAAAGAAAACAGGTTGTCAATTGCTATTCAAAAATTTGACAACTTCAAAATGAAGAATGGCGAATCTATAGACCAAGTGGACACAAGGTTCACTGAGATTATCAATGAGATCAACTCCCTCGGCAAATCTTATGGCAACAAGGAAATGGCGCTGAAGATTCTAAGATCTCTCAATACTGAATGGAGCATGAAGGTAGTGGCCATGAGAGAATCCAAGGACCTCAATAAGATAAAGATCCAAGAGCTGTTATCTGATCTGAAGGCTTATGAGTTCGAGCTTCCAAGTTCATCCTCAACCGAGCCTGCAGAGAAGGGAATAGCCTTTGCAGCCGAGTCCCCCGCCAAGAGCTTATCTGATATAAAGCCTCTAAATCCATTAGATTTTGAGGAAGAAATGGCACTCATAATGCAGAGGTTCAGCAACTTCCGGGAAAACTACTCCAAATATAAGAAAAATTATAAGGAGAATCCCAGAAGGAACCAGAAAGCCAGAAGCTGGAAGGTGGAGTGCTACAACTGTCATAAGACAGGACACATTCAAATAGACTGTCCTGATCTTAAGAAGGACGAGAGCAAGAAGGAGGTGGGCAGAAAAGAAGATAGAAGGAAGGCCCTCATCGGAGAAGATCAGGAGCATGTAGAATCAAGCAGCGGATTCTTCTCAGATGATGATGAAGAGTATGATTGTCTGATGGCCAACCTAGCTGATGAAGAGGTAACATCAATGCCCTCTAGTTCAAACAATAGTTCAGCCATGTCACAAGATATGGATCTGCACAAATCTGTAAATCAGCTATTTAAAGATTTTGAAACACTAAAATCTGCACACCTATCTGTATCAGCAGAGAAGACTCAGCTGCAAGATGAGAATAGGCAGCTGAAAAATGATTTTCAAAAACTCAGCCTATAACTGAATACAGTTGAGATAACTGCAGCTAACTTGCAAAACCAGGATGATGTCAATACAGCTGAGATAAATTGACTAACTGTCTTACTTAAAGAAAAATCAACTGCACTTGCTCATGTCAAAGCCGAATTTACTAAGCTGACTCAGGCAAATAAGACTCAGGTGCAGGAAATAACCTCCCTGAAGGCGTCTTCAACTTTGGACGAATTGTGTACTAATAAAAGGCCACTATATTC
The DNA here is from genome assembly GCA_033398695.1 of Orobanche coerulescens. Taxonomy (NCBI): domain Eukaryota; kingdom Viridiplantae; phylum Streptophyta; class Magnoliopsida; order Lamiales; family Orobanchaceae; genus Orobanche; species Orobanche coerulescens. The sequence continues at coordinate 76,149,964 of CM065818.1, read as the reverse complement.
CAGATCAAGCATTGGATATGATCCTCACACTCCCTCTAGTTCCAAAACCACTTTCATCAAGGGAGAAACAATTGTCTCGACTGCTGAGCCTACATACAAACCGATATTTAAAAATAGGCAACAGCCAAGTCACAAGTCTAGGCTGCAGCCAGGGTACACAAGACAGCCACCTAGACAAGCGACTAGGCAATGGCCCAGGCAGAAGCAGCAGCCCAGACAACATGCCCACTATTATCAACAACTCCCTAAAAACATATTTCAAAATGGGAGGGGCAGATGAAAACCTCAAGGTTATCCTAATTTCCAAAATGAACATGTGTGGAGACCTCATAGATTTAATAAATGGTCTCAGCCAAGGTTTAGAAATGGCCCCCACTATCAATATTTTGAGGAATATCCGGTATACAATCCCAACAGGAGATACAGACCTCGACCTTACACACCTTATAAGGGTAATAATAATAACAATTTTCACAATCCAAGGAGAAATCAATTCTCCAGGAAACCAGCTAACCCTAGAGGACCCACATAGATTTGGGTACCTAAATCTCTGCTTGTTTGATTGCAGAAAAGGTGGAAGGACTACAACCACATCTCCACAAATTCAAACTTTTGAGGTGAAGAATGGTTTGTAGATTCTGGATGCTCGAGGCACATGACCGGGAACAAAAATATGCTGTCCAAATACACCAAAGAAAGAGGTCCCGATGTAACCTTTTGAGATAGTTCTAGAGGACAAACAAAGGGCTTTGGAGAGCTGCACCGAGGAAATATCGTGATATCCAAGGTTCACTATGTCAAAGGGCTCAAGTATAATCTCCTGAGCATAAGCCAGTTTTGCGATGAGAAGAATATAGTAGTCTTCAACATCTGGAAATGCATGGTGATAGATATCCTATCTGGTGAGGTGAAGCTATAAGGATTCAGAAGGAGAGATTTCTACATGATAGATTGGAACACAGGAACACCTAACTCCTGTTTTCTATCTAAGACAGTAGCTGAGAACGGATGGCTGTGGAACAAAAGACTATGTCACCTGAACTTCAAAGCCATCAACAAGATTAGTTCTCAGAAGCTGGTCAGAGGACTCCCAGAGGAAGCATTCAAGAATGAAGCGCTTTGTGATGCATGTCAGAAAGGAAAGCAGACCAGAGCATCATTCAAGCCAGTCTAGCCTACAACCCTCACAACAAGGATCTTAGATCTACTCCATATGGATCTCTTTGGTCCTATCAAGCCAAGGACTCTAAGCAGCCGAAAGCATGCACTTGTTGTAGTAGATGATTATTCAAGGTACACTTGGATTATCTTCCTGTATAAAAAAAGTGAAACCTTGACCAAGCTACCTGAGCTGCTGAGAAGGATCCAGAATGAGAAATCCCTATCCATCATCAAGATCAGATCAAACAGAGGAGGAGAGTTTCTCAACAAGGCGATCACTGATTACAGCGATCAGAATGGGATCCAGCATGAGCTCTTTGCAGCCAGGACACCCCAGCAGAATGGTGTTGCTGAAAGAAGAAATAGAACCCTGAAGGAAGCAGCAAGGTCCATGATTGCAGAAGCGGACCTGCCCAAGAGGTTCTGGGCTGAAGCTGTCAACACAGCCTGCCATACTCAGAACAAGAGTATGATAGTAGGGAGACATGGCAAAACTCCCTATGAGGTTTGGAATAATAGAACTCCTACTGTTGCTTACTTTCATGTTTTTGGTTGTAAGTGTTTCATCCACAAAAACGGTAAAACACAACTAAATGCCTTTGATGCTAAAACTGATGATGGTCTCTTTATGGGATACTCACAAAGAAGCAAGACATATAGAGTATTTAACAAAAGAACCTTAGTTGTGGAGGAAACACCCCATGTTGTATTTGATGATTCTACTGTTGGGTACAGGAAGCAAGTTGAGCTAATTGAGAATAAGCTCAAATCAGCAACCCTTGAAGAAGTCATTGTACATGACACTGGAATGGTGGACTCACCTGAAGACCAGCCTGAAGACGCAACCGCAGCTGCTGAAGACCCAACTGCAGATCAGACAGGAACACCAAACCTATCTGATCCAGTTGCCACTGATGAAGACCCAGCTGTAGCTGATAAAGACTCATCTGCATACCAGACCCAACCTGCAGATGACAAGACGGTAGCTGATCCAGCTGCAGACCAAGGAGACCAAATCCCAGCTGATGCAGAAATCCACCAGAGCAATTCAACAGGGGGAACAGACCCAGAAGAAGACGATATCCCCAAGTGGCTCAATGACCAACCAATCCAGAAAATCATCGGGAAGTTGACTAATGGAGTTAAGACAAGACAGTCAACTCTACCCGCAGGAATGGCTATGTTCTCATACTTCATGTCACAGATAGAACCCAAGACAACAGAAAAATCTTTAGAAGATTATTCATGGATCAATGCCTTGCAAGTGGAACTAGAGTAGATGGAAAGGAACAAACTTTGGGAACTAACAGACAGACCTGATCACAAGAAGGTTATTGGCACCAAATGGGTGTACAAAAACAAGAGTGATGAAGACGGAGCTGTTGTTAGGAATAAAGCCAGACTTGTTGCTAAAGGATATGCACAATGTGAAGGAATAGATTTTGATGAAACCTATGCACCAGTTGCAAGATTAGAGGCCATCAGACTATTCCTCGCATATGCTGCATTCAAAGATTTTGAAGTCTATCAGATGGATGTAAATAGTGCATTTCTAAATGGCATCCTAGAAGAAGAAGTCTATGTAGAGCAACCCCCAGGTTTTGTCAAAGGAGACAAAGTCTACAAGCTGTTGAAGGCTCTCTATGGACTTAAGCAAGCACCAAGAGCATGGTATGAAACACTGTCTGTGTTTCTTGAGAAGAATGGTTTTTGCAAAGGAAAGGTGGACAAGACCATATTCAGAGTGGAGCACGAAGGCCACATATTTATAGTCCAGATATATATGGATGACATCATTTTTGGCTCAACCAACCCAGAGCTATGTGAAAAATTCTCTAACCTCATGCAAGGAGAATTTGAGATGAGTATGATGGGAAAGCTTAACTTCTTTCTCGGATTACAAGTTAAGCAGATGGAAAATGGAATTTTCATCAACCAAGCTAAGTATACCAGAAATTTAATCAAAAGATTTGGAATGGAATCAGCCAAATCAGCGAGAATTCCTATGAGCACAAGTACCCACCTAGATGCAGATGAGGGAGGCACATCAGTGGATTCAACCCACTACAGAGGACTCATTGGATCATTGCTATACCTCACTGCAAGCAGGCCAGACATATCCTATGCCGTAGGAGTTTGTGCGCGATTCCAATCTAAGCTTAAGAAGTAGCACCTAGATGCACCAAAGAGGATATTAAATACCTTAAGTCTACAGTCAACGTTGGACTATGGTATCCTCAGGACGATAATTTCGAGCTGTCAGGATATTCAGATGCAGATTTCGCAGGATGCAAAATTAATAGGAAAAGTACTAGTGGAACGTGTCAATTCCTAGGAACAGACTGATATCCTGGTTTAGCAAGAAGTAGGTTTCTAACTCTATCTCCACCACAGAGTCAGAATACCTAGCTGCAGGTAGTTGTTGTGCCCAGATCTTATGGATCAGACAACAGCCGAGGGATTATAATATCATTGCCAATGAAGTCCGTATCTGGTGTGACAACAATAGTGCTATTGCAATAACCAACAATCCGGTTTTGCATCCGAGGACCAAGCACATTGATGTTAAGCACCACTCCATCAGAGGCCGCGTGCTTAACAAGAGAGTTAGAGTTGAAAGAGTCAGCACAGACTACCAAATAGCTGACATCTTTACCAAACCTTTGCCAGAAGAAAGATTCTTGGAACTGAGCAGAGAACTTGGTCTACTAGATTGGGAATCTAGTACAGAAGGGAAAGCAAGCTGAAGCATATCAGAGAAAGGACGGACCCAGCTGACTAAAGGAATCAGATCCTAGCTGATGCAGACAAGAAGACGAAGGACGGACAAAGGAACCTAGCTGACCAAAATCTCAGGCGAGAAGTCCAAGGAGTCAACTCACCTGATGAAGAGCAGTCAACGGTAAACAGTCAACCAGCTAAGTTTTCTAAACTTAACTGACTTCTGAATATTTTATCATTATCTGCTATATGTGTAATAATATTATATTAATTTTTGGTTCGCAAGTGGCATTTAAATATACGCGGCAATCACTTGATAAATCAACCTCCACGGTGACCAATTAAAATCCAACCGTCCAATTTTAAAATCAAAACCTGGACCACCGATTAGAATTTGAAATTTAAAAAGAATCTCAAAAGGCAAACCACCAATTCAAAATAAATAATAATTTAATCTCAACGTCTTTTCAACTTCTTTATAAGGACGGAAAACCCTTCACTTTACCTTTACGCTTACCAGTCTTTCAAACCCTAGATTTACAGAGCAAAAATCCATTGAACTCCAAATACACTGAAAATCTCTTATTTGCAGAAATGGAATCGTATTTTGAAGGCGTTAACATGAAGGAGGTGAAATACCAGATCATCTTTTCTCTGGTCATTGATTTCGAAGGTCTTTTGGAAGCAAATCTGGAGAACTACGACGTCCTTGACCTAATTCGCTCGATGAAACTAAATGGGATCTACTCATTTCTGTATATCAATCCCAAACATCTATATAATGAGGACATCATCGCTTTCTACCGTGAAGCCCATGTGATTAAAGAAGGAATCAGGAGCACTGTCGGCGGAATTCAAGTCGACCTATCGCCAGAGACGATTCGTAAAGTTTTTGGTATGAGGCACCGTGGCATAGCCGTCGAAGCTCTCAAGCAGACAGCAGCCGACATTTGGCTAAGGATTGAGGCAATTGACCAGTCGAAGAAGCTAAAACTCACTGCCAAAAGGAGCGAGATTAAAAAGGAGTATCAGTATATGTTGGATATTACCAACAAAATTATTATGGGTATGGCCAGCAGTTACGACCAACTGTCATCGGCAAAATTCACAGTGCTGGGAGCACTTATTCAGGACGAGCAGATTGATTGGGCTGATTACATCTTTAGACAGCTTGTTCACGAAGTCAACAAAGCCGAATGGCTTGCTGATGAGAAGAGATTCAGATCCAAGCTGGCATTTGGAACGCAGCTGGGTTGGATCCTTGAAAAGATGGGTGTGACGAAGGGAAGTACTGACCCCTTCCACATCAACAAGAGACTTGGTCATCTGGACCAAGAGACCTTAAGGAAGTTTGGAGGCAACAGAAGAGCAGCTCGGATACTCAAAGATTTGTCTGATTCACAGCCCTACAAATGTCCTACATCAGACGAGTCGGACCGACCTGCATACATCAACCCAACTGCAACCGAGTCAGACTCGAAGTCAGACAATACACCGATTATTGTCCGGTTCAAAAGAAGGAGACCAGCCCCTGGTGAGCCATCATTTATACACTCCTCACCAGAACCCTCTCCCAAGAGACCCAGGCGACTGCAGTTCAGCCAGGAGGAGCAGCCCGAACATTATACCAGTCCTGCAGCTAGGTGGCCTACCAAACTGGAAGACCAGCCTGCTCCGGGCAGCCTGGAAACTCAGATCGTCCCTGTCCTCACTCCAGCATACATTCCAGAGGAGGAAGAAGCAGTTTTAATTATCTCAATCCCTGAAGGAAACTACACCTTTAACCTGTTGGACAACAATGTTTTCAACCTGTCCATACAGCAATTACAATTAGTCAAACCACAAGCTTTACAACACTCTTTTGTTAATATTTTTGAAGAGTGGAAATTTTTTAAATCACTGTCATTTGCTAAACTTCAAACCTATATTGAAACCAATGGTTGGAAATATCCCCAAGCCATAGAGGATGTACTAATACACTTTTGCAAAGTATGAGACATAATTTTGATCCTCCAGGAGAATTGGTTCATGTTAAATTTCAAAACCAACATGGACCAATTCATCATTTCTATTGTAATGCCCGCATTTTTTTTCTTCTTCTCGTTTCCGTTTCGTTCAACCGTATTGAGGCGATTGTGTTCGTTAATGCTTCTGACCTTGTGTTGTTTCTCTCATTTGTCATTCGAGCGAGTTCTGATATTGTTCCAAATTGATGTGCATATCGTTGTGATCTTTCCAAGTTCGGATCGATTTCTTGTGAACCGTGTTCGAAACAACCTTGTGCTTCCTACAAGTTATTGATGTCTTGATTTAAGGTGTGAACGTCACAGTTGATCGTTGTTGTTCGATCATGGCTATTCGTTCGTCGTTGTACAATCATTTTTATTTGATCTCGAAATCGTAATTTGATTTTTATATTGCTCAGTTTTATCAAATGCAGCAATTCATGCTCGTTGCTTTTCGTAAGCATTCTTGCGTATTGAATCGGATCGTAGTGGCTTTATACTGCCTGGAGTTCTGGTGTGTTGTCGAGAGTCGCTTTGCTTTTGTTTTAAGTTTCGGGACGAAACTTATTTTTAGGAGGGTAGAATGTAATACCCACGATTTTCGTTCCGGTTATTTTGGATTTTTTTTTGGATATTTCCCGGTTGTCGAGTTCCGGTATTATTTTATCGACAACTGATTTTGGCGTTTAAGACCGTAGGTGATGATTTGTTATCCGTTGTTTTCATTTCGTACCAATGATGTTGTCCCCGAGTATTTTGTCGTGTTCGTTCCGTGCGATTTCGAAAAATCGAGTCGTCGAATCATGGTGGTCGGACACTGGCCGAACGATTGGGGACGGTGGCCGGACGGCTGCAGGCACTGGCCGGACGAGTGCAGGCACTTGCCGGGCGATTGCGACAGGAACCGGCATAGCGCACGCTACGGCCGGAATGTAGCGCACGCTACGGCCAGGAGGCAGCGCACGCTATGGCCGGTTGGCTGCGCGCGCTAGTCGGCCGAGGCGATGGGCGTAAGGTTCGGGCGGGAGATCGGCGAGTAGCGCACGCTCTGCCGGACATCAGCTGCCTTCTGGCCGGCCGGTAGCGCACGCTACCTGGCCTAGCCAAGAAGTCTCTGGATTGTGGCTGGGCCGACAGCGCACGTGTTCAGCGCATGATGGCGGGCCCGGCCGAACATTCTCGACCATGACCGCCCGCTAGCGCACGCTAGCTCTGCAGTCTAGCGCACGCTAGGCTGCACCAGTATAAATATGACCGAGCAGTCCTGTTTGCACTCATTTTTCATTTCCTTCCTTTCGTGTACGCCGCTGGAGTCTTGGAGGTGACGAAGGCATGTTGTTATACAACTAATCCACGAAGTTTGGGAGCTAATAACATCATTAATCCCTCCATAACATCCTTCAATCCAGCGAATCAAGGTTAGTTTTCATAAAATCCTAGTTTTGGGAAAAATTGGGGATTTTGTTGATTTCGCCCGTTTGATTCGTTATAACTTAGAATAGTGATGGATTTATGATTATTAAGTTGTTTTATATCGAATCCCTTGTTTTCCACGGTTGGATTGCCGAGGATTCATCGTTTTATTGAGTTTCTAATCAACACATTGAAAGTGTTCGATAAAATGTCACAAAGGGGATTCGGGCGTTTTACGATTATTCTTCCTCGTTCGATCGTCAATTTATTCATGATATGATGTTGGGGTCAGGTTCCTTGCGAAGAACTCGAGTCGGAACCCTTCCGTTCGCCGTTTTCCGATCGGTGGTGTTACCGTCGTTTCCGTCGGAGAGTTGTGGGCATTCGAGGTTTTCCGGTTAGGCCACGTTCGTCGGAGTGTCCGGTATCGAATATCGAGGCAAGTATCTTGCCTATACATTTCATATTTCATAGTGGTTATAGTCACTAATTGACTAGGTGTGCAATTGGATTATTTTTAATGAACTTATAAAAGAATCGGTATATTCTCGATAAAGGTCCTCTATAAAATCTACTTATGTGTTTGTGAACGATTGTGTGGTTCTGAGGATATGTACTAGTGGTGTGCTTTGGAATATCTTCTTTACGTTTGGTATCGTTGTGCGTGATTATGTTGATAGTGGACTTAAGGTTATGTCTTTTCTGACAAGAAGTGTGTATATGTGTGTGGACGTGTGTACTATTGATGAGTTTGTGATGATGTGTGATGTCAGTATGTGTCGGATGTTGTGGCCATTCCTAGCAAGTACCTTGATTTACATTTGAAGTACCTCGGGGGAATATGTTTTTGAATCGTGATTTTGTGAAAGTGGTAATTTCAGAAAATGTGGTTTGTGCCATGTGGTTACTGAGAGTGTGTGAACCGATTTAAAACCAGTGAGGGTCCCCTGGCGTCCGTTAGGCTCGGATCCCTACGGATCACTCGGTGGGGTTGTACAACCAGAGAGGGCCTGACGAGGACTCCCTGGGGTGTGTATCTCGCAGGAGGTACAGGGCCGGTACAGCTCGGGAGGTTGTTTTGTGATGATGAATATGGCACGATATTGTTTTCGATAATTGTGATATGTCCGGAGTATCACATATGCAAATTCCCGAAGTGAGATACATTATATGTAAGGTCTTGGTACTTGGCTAAAATGGCACCGGTATAAGCGTCGTATATTATTTGTTTCATGGTTGCGATATTTTTGGCATAAGGATACGGGCCTTGTGATTGTTTCCGTACATTGTGGTTTGGTTATGTATCGAGTGTGACCGTTGTGTTATTCACTCGAGTATGGGATATGGATGATTTGGGTCGTGGACCCTGTGTTTGTGACCATATTGGTATCTTTGAGAAAAAACTATTCTTTGGCCCGTGTCCCTATGGGGTTTGTCGATTTAAAGATTTATTAGCCCAGAAATGTCTTTCTAAAACTCCCGAGACTTTTTAAATGCTTTTCAGAGAGCGTGCGTGTCTCATTCCAATTTTTTTTTCATGGTTTGAACTATTTTATTCAATGAAATATCTCAGGAAATCTTCATTGGGTTGAATTGTGGTATTAATCAAGTTTTTATATTCTTGGAGTATGGTGTGTATAGCTCGTATTTGCACTTTATACTTGCACTAGCAAAACAGTGGAGTTTTGCTAACCCCCGAGTATTCGGGGGTGGATGTCTGTATTGCGTCCAGGTACATGCAGGTTTGGGAGCAAAACATAGGCTCGGCGCGAAGGATGATGGAAGGCAAATGATACTAATCACATGAAGGCCAGTTTTGGGTACAGTTAGTCGAGTATGTGTATGGTCTTTTCCACTGTCGTACTTTTTATTTATGAGCATATTTTACCCTTGCATGGGTATGAGTCGAGATGGATATGTGTATTTTTTACTTGTATGTTAGTGACGAAAGACCAAGTTGGTCTACGGATTTGGTATTTTATCATGTCGGTATGTAATTTATTATGTGGTTTTGATGTCTAGCATGGTGGATCCTCACGGAGAGGGTCTGCGGCGCTGTAATATTCCCAAGTGGTTTGGGGGTGTTACAGAATATGGTATCGGAGCTTAGGTTGCGGAAACCTAGGCTATCGGGTCCAGTCGGGTATTGTCGTGTCTTGTTCTGTCAGATTGTGTCTGTCTAAGTCGTGTCGCGATGCGTCGTCTGTGATGTCGGCCGTGATTAGTATCGAGGTGCAGCCATCATCTTCGTGCGACCTGTGGATGTAAGTCTCCCTACTATATTGTGCCTTGTGATATACGAGCTTGTATGATTTTGTGTTATGACGTGGAGTTTAAAGGTGATTTGTGATTATGTGGCCTATGTTGTTTGATCCTCGTATGATGCTGGAATGGAAGTGGTGCCAACATATATGTATTTATACACACATCCTGATATAAGTCGTTTTTGCAAGAGTAATAGCCTTGGTGTGGTTACGCAAAGAAAAAAAATCATCAATGTGATATTTTAAAACTTTACATGTTTTTGGGGAGTCACGTATATTTTGTTTTAAAACATCCTCCAAAGGGAGGAAAAAAGTTGATTTTTGTATAATGACCTGAGGGCTGAAATTTTTTTTTTAGAATTCAAACTACCGATATTTTATTTTAATTTTGTATTATAAGTTTTCAAAACGCGATTTTTGAACTCAAGTGAAGTCTACAAAATGTAGACAAGACGTGACTCTCGTTTTCAATTTATCGGTTTTATAACTGTTAGTCGACAAATACGTGATGATGTTCTTGTTGTTCGGGAAGTGTTGCCAGTTTTAAATTAAAACTGTGATGTGAACGCTGGGTCGTTCGATTTGTGGGCATTGAGATAGCTCTCTTTAATAAGAGGTGAGATTTCGGTTTTTGAATAACAATTGTCTTTTGATGGTTTCTCATGAAGTGTCAAATCAATGGCTTTGGGACTCGAACGTGTTGTTGTTCATTTGTGACCATTGATTTTAGTAATGTCATATATATGTTCATAATCACGTGCTGAATTTGAGCTGTTAGCGCACGCTAAGTACAAGGCTAGCGCGCGTTAATTTGGCATGAGTAGCGCACGCTAATGTTGTTGTAACGCGCGCTAATGCAGCATGAATAGCGCACGCTAAATAATTGTTGTAGCGTGCGTTAATTAGCTGGGACAGAGGATGTGGAACCGCATTTTAGCCGTTAGGTCTAGCTTTCTACGATACCGTCGTCGATCAGATTCTATGTGCGTTGTCTAGTGATGACAACCGTTTTATGTGGACGAGTGTTGTGACCTTTCATTCGCGCTAAGTGATAATTGATTTTGTTCGGTGAGTTGATAAATTATGTCTGCTGTGTGTGTGTATTCGAAATGTTTTCCTAAAACTTTCATAAATTTGTGCAAGTTGCGGAAATCAATTTTTGAAACTAATTTGACGTTGCGATTAATTCGGCGGCTTCGTATGAACTTTGGAAATTGTTTGAAATTTGCGAGCCGGCCTAGGATTCTCAAATAAAACCTCGACGGTATTGAAAGAGTTGTTTTAAAGTACCTTGAACATTTTGTAAAATGTTACCGTCGTTGATCCTTGTGTAGTGTTGGGAGAATTTTTTTTGGAAGTGAATTTTAACGTACTATTGTATTTTCGAATAATTCGAGTACATGATTTTTTAAAAAAAATCTTTCACACAATTTTTTTCAAAAAACCAATACGATTTACTTTTCAAAAATATATAGTGAAAGATGAAAAATCTCACTCGATGTAAAGTTCAAACTCGGATTTGGAAATGTTAGAGTATGTAGGAATGGTTTGATGATCTTGCATGGTTAACTTGTTGGTTGTTAGCGGTGATGGTGATGAGTAAAGGCATGACGATTTTGATAACGCCGGTTAGAAGGAAATGTTATTTTGGCAAATGATTTCCAATGAGACGGTTAGAGTATGTTGATTACAAGTTTTGATGAAATAACCCGAGGTACCAAAGGTACTTTTAAAGTTTATTTTGAATAGCATACAAATCCAAGGATTTTCAAAATATTTCCTTTAAAATGATACCTCGTGGATTTTCTTCCCGAGTTGTTATTGGTTACCTTATGTGATATGTCATGCTAAGTTGGTACATTAGCATATTGTTTTCGCGAAGTGGTGCAATCATATTGAGTGAGAATCCGCTTAGTATGACAAAGGACGCGACCGTGACGGCGGTACACTTGGTTATGGAGATTAGATACGGGACCAAGAGGATATGGCCGGGAAGGTTGCTATTCAAGCACTTTGTTTTCGTTGTTTAGGTTTCGGGGACGAAACCTCTTTTAAAGGTGATATGATGTAATGCCCGCATTTTTTTTCTTCTTCTCGTTTCCGTTTCATTCAACCGTATTGAGGCGATTGTGTTCGTTAATGCTTCTGACCTTGTGTTGTTTCTCTCATTTGTCATTCGAGCGAGTTCTGATATTGTTCCAAATTGATGTGCATATCGTTGTGATCTTTCCAAGTTCGGATCGATTTCTTGTGAACCGTGTTCGAAACTAACACCTCGTGCTTCCTACAAGTTATTGATGTTTTGATTTGAGGTGTGAACGTCACAATTGATCGTTGTTGTTCGATCATTGCTATTCGTTCGTCGTTGTACAATCATTTTTGTTTGATCTCGAAATCGTAATTTGATTTTTGTATTGCTCGGTGTTATCAAACGCAGAGATTCATACTCGTTGCTTTTCGTAAGCATTCTTGCGTATTGAATCGGATCGTAGTGGCTTTATACTGCCTGGAGTTCTGGTGTGTTGTCGAGAGTCGCCTTGCTTTTGTTTTAAGTTTCGGGACGAAACTTATTTTTAGGAGGGTAGAATGTAATACCCAAGATTTTCGTTCCGGTTATTTTGGATTTTTTTTTCGGATATTTCCCGGTTGTCGAGTTCCGGTATTATTTTCTCGACAACTGATTTTGGCGTTTAAGACCGTAGGTGATGATTTGTTATCTGTTGTTTTCATTTCGGACCGATGATGTTGTCCCCGAGTATTTTGTCGTGTTCGTTCCGTGCGATTTTCTAAAATCGAGTCGTCGAATCATGGTGGTCGGACACTGGCCGAACGATTGGGGACGGTGGCCGGACGGCTGCAGGCACTGGCCGGGCGATTGCGACAGGAACCGGCATAGCGCACGCTACGACCGGAAAGTAGCGCACGCTACGGCCAGAAGGCAGCGCACGCTATGGCCGGTTGGCTGCGCGCGCTAGTCGGCCGAGGCAGTAAGCGGCGAAGCGTTACGGATCGGGAGATCGGCAGTAGGGCACGCCATCGCCGACATCGCAGACGCTACGGCCGCCAGAAGACGCCACGGCCGGCCAGAGCGCACGCCACGGCTTAAGGTCACAGACGCTAATCGCCGAGCCAGGAAGTCTCTGGATTGTGGCTGGGCCGACAACGCACGTGTTCAGCGCATGATGGCGGGCCTGGCCGAACATTCTCGACCATTACCGCCCGCTAGCGCACGGTAGCTCTGCAGTCTAGCGCACGCTAGGCTGCACCAGTATAAATATGACCGAGCAGTCCTGTTTGCACTCATTTTTCATTTCCTTCCTTTCGTGTACGCCGCTGGAGTCTTGGAGGTGACGAAGGCATGTTGTTATACAACTAATCCACGAAGTTTGGGATCTGATAACATCGATTAATCACTCCATAACATCCTTCAATCCATCGAATCAAGGTTAGTTTTCCTAAAATCCTAGTTTTGGGAAAAATTGGGGATTTTGTTGATTTCGCCCGTTTGATTCGTTATAACTTAGAATAGTGATGGATTGATGATTATTAAGTTGTTTTATATCGAATCCCTTGTTTTCCATGGTTGGATTGCCGAGGATTCGTTGTTTTATTGAGTTTCTAATCGACACCTTGAAAGTGTTCGACAAAATGTCACAAAGGGGATTCGGGCGTTCTACGATTATTCTTCCTCGTTCGATCGTCAATTTATTCATGATATGATGTTGGGGTCAGGTTCCTTGCGAAGAACTCGAGTCAGAACCCTTCCGTTCGCTATTTTCCGATCGATGGTGTTACCGTCGTTTCCGCCGGAGAGTTGTGGGCATTCGAGGTTTTCCGGTTAAGCCACGTTCGTCGGAGTGTCCGGTATCGAATATCGAGGCAAGTATCTTGCCTATACACTTCATATTTCGTAGTGGTTATAGTCAGTAATTGACTAGGTGTGCAATTGGATTATTTTTAATGAACTTATAAAAGAATCGGTATATTCTCGATAAAGGTCCTCTATAAAATCTACTTATGTGTTTGTGAACGATTGTGTGGTTCTGAGGATATGTACTAGTGGTGTGCTTTGGAATATCTTCTTTACGTTTGGTATCGTTGTGCGTGATTATGTTGATAGTGGACTTAAGGTTATGTCTTTCTGACAAGAAGTGTGTATATGTTTGTGGACGTGTGTACTATTGATGAGTTTGTGATGATGTGTGATGTGAGTATGTGTCGGATGTTGTGGCCATTCCTAGAAAGTAACTTGATTTACATTTGAAGTACCTCGGGGGAATATGTTTTTGAATCGTGATTTTGTGAAAGTGGTAATTTCAGAAAATGTGGTTTGTGCCATGTGGTTACTGAGAGTGTGTGAACCGAGTTAAAACCAGTGAGGGTCCCCTGGGGTCCGGTAGGCTGCGTATCCCTACGGATCACTCGGTGGGGTTGTACAACCAGAGAGGGCCTGACGAGGACTCCCTGGGGTGTGTATCTCGCAGGAGGTATAGGGCTGGTACAGCTCGGGAGGTTGTTTTGTGATGATGAATATGGCACGATGTTGTTTTCGATAATTGTGATATGTCCGGAGTATCACATATGCAAATTCCCGAAGTGAGATACATTATATGTAAGGTCTTGGTACTTGGCTAAAATGGCACCGGTATAAGCGTCGTATATTATTTGTTTCATGGTTGTGATATTTTTGGCATAAGGATACGGGCCTTGTGATTGTTTTCGTACATTTTGGTTTGGTTATGTATCGAGTGTGACCGTTGTGTTATTCACTCGAGTAGGGGATATGGATGATTTGGGTCGTGGACCCTGTGTTTGTGACCAGATTGGTATCTTTGAGCAAAAACAATTCTTTGGCCCGTGTCCCTATGTGGTTTGTCGAATTAAAGATTTATTAGCCCAGAAATGTCTTTCTAAAACTCCCGAGACTTTTTAAATGCTTTTCAAAGAGCCTGCGTGTCTCATTCCAATTTTTTTTCATGGTTTGAACTATTTTATTCAATGAAATATCTCGGGAAATCTTCATTGGTTTGAATTGTGGAATTAATCAAGTTTTTATATTCTTGGAGTATGTTGTGTATAGCTCGTATTTGCACTTTATACTTGCACTAGCAAAATAGTGGAGTTTTGCTAACCCCCGAGTATTCGGGGGGTGGATGTCTGTATTGCGTCCAGGTACATGCAGGTTTGGGAGCAAAACACAGGCTCGGCGCGAAGGATGATGGAAGGCAAATAATACTAATCACATGAAGGCCAGTTTTGGGTACAGTTAGTCGAGTATGTGTATGGTCTTTTCCACTGTCGTACTTTTTATTTATGAGCGTATTTTACCCTTGCATGGGTATGAGTCGATATGGATATGTGTATTTTTGACTTGTATGTTAGTGACGAAAGACCAAGTTGGTCTACGGATTTGGTATTTTATCATGTCGGTATGTAATTTATTATGTGGTTTTGATGTCTATCCTGGTGGATCCTCACGGAGAGGGTCTGCGGCGCTGTAATATTCCCAAGTGGTTTGGGGGTGTTACATCTATAATGTACAGTATTTTTGATGGACCATTTGGGAAAGAAGATGAGGAGGAAGAAGAAAAAGAAATAAGGATTGAAGAAGTGAATGGAGAAGAAGATGAGGAGGTCATTGTTATAGATGACGAAGAAGAGGAGCAGGAAGAAAGAGAAGGAGGAGAAAACATTTTAGTTGAAAAACAAACAGAGGAAGAAGTTGAAAAAACAGAGTAGTTAGTGGATGAAGGAGAAGAAGGGGAAGAAGTAGATCAGGAGGATGATGAAGGAAAGGAAGATGATGAGAATGATGGAGAGAATGATAAAGATGAGGAAAAGGATGATGATGATGATGATGATGATGATGATGATAAGGATGAAGGAGGAGAATAAGTGGCTGAAAAAGAAAAAGAGAATGTTGATGAATAAGAAAAGGAGGAAGAACAAGAGAAAGAAGTAGAAAAGGAAGAACAAGAGAAAGAAAAGGAGCCGGAGAAAGAGCTAGAGTTAGAGGCTGCAGACAAGGCTGGTGTGCCTGCCCGGTATACCAGCCTAGACGCAGAGTTGGATGAGGACTCCAGATCAGGGACACCTGAAAAGACCCCATCTGGAGTGCTAGCTGCAGATAGGAGCCTGCAGTCTAGTGGATCATTTGCAGAAGGCTCATGCGAGCACTCTCCACCATCGCAGATCTCACCTGCGATGACCGAGCTGATAAGGCAAATAGTGAAGGATACTATTGGAGAGTTGCTTGTATCTCAGGTCACCCCAGATCTCCAATCCATCAATGCCAAGATTGATACATTGCTGCAGCGGGAAGTCCCTCAACCTCCTCCCCCTACAAACAACAGAATGCCATTTGGCATGTCTGACTGGATGCACAGGATGGAGCAGCAGCTCACCACTTTGGTTGATGCTGGCAAAAAGGGGGAAGATAGGATACAGGGGGAAGGCAGCATTCAAGGAGAGATAAGGGAGGAGCTTAGAACGAAGAAGAGGCAGGATGTCCAGTTGATCACTGCTGGGACATCCTCAGCCAAAAGGAGGGGAGAAGAGGCTGATGATCAGCCTGCAGGCAAGAAGAGGAGGACAGGAGGAGGATTTGAGCCTACTCTAGAGTGGGAAGGCAAGGAGTTGTGGTATGTTGAAGAATTTATACCAGAGGAAGCTCTACCCATGTGGGGATCTGCAAAGAAAAAATTCATCAGAGACTACTACATCTGGAAAATACTCCAGGATGATAATCTCTCCCCACAACAAATCCTCATCAACTTCATGGAAGAAGCTCATCCACAACTCTGGACTATTCTGAAGAAACATGCTGAGGCACACAATGCTTATCCCATGATCCCTATGTTCTGTGCCAAAGAACCTCCCACCTTGGTAAAAGGAAATGCTTTGGATGAACTTGCTCTCCAGAGAAAAATCAAGAAGCTGTGTCTTGAGAATAAGTTTTCATCACAAGAAGAGCAAGACTTTGCAGCTCTTGTCGTAAGGAGGAAGTATGGTCTTGCACCTGTCAACACAAGACCAATCAGAGTTAAACCTGTCAGGTCTTCAAAACAGGCTATCCGAAGAGGCAGAGGCAGAGGAAGATGACTTTTTATTTATTTATGTACTTGTAAAATTTTCTTGTAAATTTCAGACATGTAATTGTAATCAATTCAGAAAATTTTATAAACAGTCTTTTGAATGACAATTTCCAGTTGTCTCAAAAATTAGACTCATTTTAGTTTGTGTCTTGCACTCAAGTGCAGACTTGTTTATTTGAACATTTGCTTAAAGTTTTGCCATCATCAAAATAGGGGAATTTGTTAGGAATACTTGTTAGATTTTGATGATGTCATTAATATAAATTCAAATTTTTATTACTTGGCAAAATGTAAGGGAGAACCAAATGAGTATCTTCCATAGGCCAAATTATGTTAAGTGTAAAACTTGGCAAAATGTAAAGAAGAACCAAATGAGTATCTTCTATAGGCCAAAATAAGTTAGGCTAAAAATCGGCTACGTACTAAAGATCAGCTGAGTTCATCAGAGAGGTGCAGCCAAGTCATATCAGAGAAGATCTGGTCAACAAAAATTATCAGAGATGTTTGACTGCATCGGTCAAGTAACTCCGAGACAGTCATCCGACCAAAGTAGTTCCAAACAGTGAACATCAGAAAGGTCCAGACTGTAGAGAAGTTAACTTCAAATCAGCCTACTCGAGATCAGCCAAGTACTCCAAAGTTCACGTCAGCATACGTTGAAAAGTCAAATATTACGAAAAGTCACATGTAACGTGAAGAGACAAATTGGAGAGATTCTCGCAAAGGATATGAATTAAATAATTCATCCAGGCCTACCTTGAAGACATTTAAACATATTATATTCAAAAGATTCGGCGCCTCACATGCAAGTCTTCACAACGGTCGAAAGATGGATTAAAATATGGGAATCCAGCCTTGTAACATTCAGAAAAGAATAAAAAAAGAAGTCTCTCTCCAACGGACTGATTTGTTACAGATTTGCAACGGCTATGAAGAATTGCTCAAGGATCAACACCTATATATGTCCGAAGATTTGAAGTTGAGCAACTACCGGTGAGAACATACTTTCAAGCGATCAAAGCATTCAAGCAATCTAAAAACGAAACACAGCATCGTGAAAAGAGTGGTTCTAAAAAGTTCATACTTGAAGAAGCTCTTAGTTGGAGAAGACAAAAACTTCTGTCTTAAATCCTGATTTCGGGGTACTTCACTGGTTGAAGTTCGAGACTGTAAAGGCATCCAAGGATCGAGGATCAAGAGGTGCAAGGCAGTCAAGTGTGTTACAACGGCACGAATTTCCACTGGTTGGAAGCTGTTGTAGTTTGGTTGAATCAGTGTAATATTTATCACTGGTTGAAAATTATAGTGAATTCATCTCCAACTGGTTTGGAGAAAAGTGGATTAGTAGAGGATTACCCCACCTCTGAGACCACTATAATTGCCTGCGTACCTTACTGTTTTATAGCATCATACTTTAACTGCTGCATTCATTATTAAGTGTTTCATTAGTTGTTTTGTATTCGTCATCAGCTGACTTCCGCACGTATTAAGAACAAACGACTCCAAGTCATTTGTTTATCTATCAGCTGAAGAAACTTACTCTTTGAGAAAAAGAGTTTAAGAGTTTCAATAAGTCTATTCACCCCCTCCCCCCCCCCCCTGTAGACTTATTCCTGGACGACTTGTGACCTACATGATGGGAAAGCTTAATTTCTTTCTAGGACTGCAAGTTAAGCAGATGGAAAATGGAATTTTCATCAACCAATCCAAATACACCAGGGATCTAATCAAGAGATTTGGAATGGAATCAGCCAAGTCAGCAAAAATTCCCATGAGCACAAGCACACACCTAGATGCAGATGAAGAAGCATAGCAGTAGATTCAACCCGCTACAGAGGACTCTTTGGATCATTTCTTTATCTGAGTGCAAGCAGGCCAGAAATTTCATATGTTGTAGGTGTATGTGCACGATTTTAGTCCAAACCCAAGCAGTCACACCTGGAACCAACTAAGAGGATCATTAAATATCTTAAGTCTACCATTAATGTCGGCTTATGGTATCATAAAGATAACAACTTTGAGCTGTCAGAATATTCAGATGCAGACTTTGCAGGATGCAAGATTAATAGGAAAAACACTAGTGGAAATTCCTAGGAACAAGGCTGATATCCTGGTTCAGCAAAAAGCAGATATCTAACTCTATCTCAACAACAGAGTTAGAATACCTAGCTGTATGTAGCTGTTGTGCCCCGATCTTGTGGATCAGACAAAAGTTAAGGGACTACAACATAATTGCAAATGAAGTCCCAATTTGGTGTGACAACAATAGTGCAATTGCAATCACCAACAACCCAGTATTGCACTCAAAGACGAAGCACATTGATGTTAAGCATCATTTCATAAGAGACCACGTGCTTAATAAGAGAGTCAGAGTTGAACGAGTCAGCACAGAATACCATATTGCGGACATATTTACCAAACCTTTACCCGAAGAAAGGTTTTTGGAACTGAGCAGGGAACTTGGATTACTAGATTGGGAATCTAGTACAGAAGAGAAAGCTACCTGAAGACCAGACCAGACGAGCAAAGAAAGTTACCTGATCAGACCAGACGAAAAGACGAAGGATGGACTAAACTGACCATAGGCATCAGATTCTACCTGAAGCAGGCAAGAAGAGTTACCTGATGCAGAGCAGTCAAACAGTCAAACAGCTAAGTTTTCTAATTTTGACCGACTCCTGAATATTTTATTATTATTTACACGTGGCAATCTACCTTCCAAATGTTTACATGTAGGCACGCTCGCACACTTACACGTTCACATGACCCTACTAATACAAACTAAAAATTCCAACCGTCATACGATTTTAAAATTTGATCCGACTCAAAAATTACACTACGCCATAGATGGCCTACGGCAACTCCTATAAAATGTTGCAAGAACCAAAAAAATCGTTGCTGTAGACAAGAAAATCAAAACGGCAACACTTTTTTGGTGTTGCACTTTTCACCGCTGCCATAGGTCCTTATAGCAACACTTATGTCATCTAGTGCAACACCACTCCTTTTGTTACCATAAGACTGCAAGGCATCGTTACCTATAGTCTACAGCAACATTAAACAAGTGTTGCAGCAGAGGCCAATTTTCTGTAAAAGTAGGGGGCACTACTAATTTTTTTTTTTAAAATAATTGTTTTTAATAAATTGAAATTATTTTTAATATATTATTTTTTTTAAAAAATATATTATATTCCCGCCCAGTTCGCACCCGCCCCGCCCAAACACGCGCGACCCGCACATAGTATGTATAAATGTGCATTTCCGCTACTCACGGGATTTGAACCTGTAACCTCAATGAGATGGAGGTGGGTATCAAACCAGTGAGCCAAAGTCATTTGTTGTTCTAATATTGATTTATATTATATAAGTGTACAATAAACTATATATATATATATATATGTATATAAATATATATATAATATATATATATATATTATATGTATATGTTTTTTAATATTTTCAGAATTATTTTCAAAATACATTAATATTTAACAAAATATTTTAATATATAATGTAATATAATTTTTAATATTAATATATAACAAAATATATTAATATTCAATATATTCCACATTTGATATAATATAATTCATAAAATAATATGTATATATTATAATTTTTAATATATAATGTAATATAATTTTTAATATTAATATATAACAAAATATATTAATATTCAATATATTCCACATTTGATATAATATAATTTATAAAATAATATGTATGTATTATAATTTTTAATATATAATGTAATATAATTTTTAATATTAATATATAACAAAATATATTAATATTCAATATATTCCACATTTGATATAATATAATTCATAAAATAATATGTATATATATTATAATTTTTAATATAAAATGTAATATAATTTTTAATATTAATATATAACAAAATATTTTAATATTCAATATATTCCACATTTGATATAATATAATTCATAAAATAATATGTATGTATTATAATTTTTAATATATAATGTAACATAATTTTTAATATTAATATATAACAAAATATATTAATATTAAATATATTCCACATTTGATATAATATAATTCATAAAATAATATGTATATATTTTAATTTTTAATATAAAATGTAATATACTTTTAATATTAATATATAACAAAATATATTAATATTAAATATATTCCACATTTGATATAATATAATTCATAAAATAATATGTATGTATTATAATTTTTAATATATAATGTAATATAATTTTTAATATTAATATATAAAAATATATTAATATTCAATATATTCCACATTTGATATAATATAATTCATAAAATAATATGTATATATTATAATTTTTAATATAAAATGTAATATAATTTTTAATATTAATATATAACAAAATATATTAATATTCAATATATTCCACATTTGATATAATATAATTCATAAAATAATATGTATGTATTATAATTTTTAATATATAATGTAATATAATTTTTAATATTAATATATAACAAAATATATTAATATTCAATATATTCCACATTTGATATAATATAATTCATAAAATAATATGTATATATTATAATTTTTAATATATAATGAAATATAATTTTTAATATTAATATATAAAAAAATATATTAATATTAAATATATTGCAAATTTAATATAATATAATTCATAGAATAATATGTATGTATTATAATTTTTAATATATAATGTAATATAATTTTTAATATTAATATATAACAAAATATATTAATATTCAATATATTGCACATTTAATATAATATAATTTATAAAATAATATGTATGTATTATTATTTTTAATATATAATGTAATATAATTTTTAATATGAATATATAACAAAATATATTAATATTCAATATATTCCTCATTTGATATAATATAATTCATAAAATAATATGTATGTATTATAATTTTTAATATATAATGTAATATAATTTTTAATATTAATATATAACAAGATATATTAATATTCAATATATTGCACATTTAATATAATATAATTCATAAAATAATATATATGTATTATTATTTTTAATATATAATGTAATATAATTTTTAATATTAATATATAACAAAATATATTAATATTCAATATATTCACATTTGATATAATATAATTCATAAAATAATCTGTATATATTATAATTTTTAATATAAAATGTAGTATAATTTTTAATATTAATATATAAAAGATTATTTAATTTTAATTTTACATAAAAATGAAGTTTTTTTAAATAGTACATCTACGGCAACACTGTGTCATAAAATGTTATAGCATGTAACACTTTGCTACTAAGGCAACACTTTGTAAACATATACAGCAACATCAAAAAAGCAATGTTGCAGCAGGTAAAATTTTTAGAGCTACTACAACATTTTTGAGCGCAACACTAACAAAATCCGTTGCCGTAGGTCATCTATGGCGTAGTGTTAATTTAATATTAAAACGTTGCTTCATTTACCTTTTAAAGACAGAAAAGTCATTTCACTTTACCTTCTTCAAGCTTACAGACTCTAATTCTTCACAGAACAAAAAATCTTTCGAATTTTCATACACTCGGAGAATTTTTTCTTGTGCAGAAATGGCGTCGTATTTCGAAGAAGTGAATCTTAAGGCGGTGAAGGACCAAATTATTTTCTCTCTAGTAGTCGATTTCGAGGGGCTACTCGAAACGAATCTGGACAATAATGTGTGCTACATTATCAGATCGATGAAGCTGAACGGGATCTACCCATTTCTGGATATTAGCCCTAAATATCTTTTCAAAGAGGCTGTTATCGCATTCTACAGAGAAGCTTGTGTCCTGGAATCGGGCATCAGAAGCATAGTCTTTGGAGAGGAGGTGGAAATTACTCCACAGTCAATTGGAAAGGCTTTCGGAATGAAGTCCCATGGCATGGCCATCGAAGCCCTCAAACAAAACGCAACCGACACCTGGATGAAGATCAAGGCTTACGAGCATCCATCAAAGCTGAAGCTAACTGCCAATCGAAGTGAGCTAAAGAAAGAATATCGCTATGCATTGGATATTACCAACAAAATAGTGATGGGCATGGCTGGGAGTTATGACTAATTGTCGTCTATCAAATTTATGGTTTTAGGGGTTCTTATTCGAGAGGAACCAATCGATTGGTCTGACTACATTTTCAGACAATTGGTGCGAGAGGTAAAAAAAGTCCTGTGGCTAGACGATGAAAATAGATTCAAAAACAAACTGCATTTAGAACGCAGCTTAGTTGGATTTTGGAGCGATTTGGAATGGCGAAGGGAAACCCTGACCCCTTCCACATCAACAAGAGGTTTGGTCACTTAGACCAAGAGACCCTAAGGAGATTAGCCGGAGAAAGGCAAGCAGCTCAACTACTAAGGGAGATGTTTGTAGATCCAACTCCCTACAGATACCCATCGAGCTCAGACGAGTCAGTTGGAGATCAAGCTGCAGCCAGGGATCAACCTACAGCCCAGTCTGACTCAAATTCAGACGATACCCTAATCGCCATCTATTTCAATAGAAGGGGACCATCCCCTGGAGAACCATCCTTAATCGGATCCTCACCATAACCATGCCCCAAGAGGCCCAGACGACTAGATTTTGAAGAGAAGGAGCAGCTAGAATACTTATCTACTCCTGCACCAGATCACATGGAGGATCAACCTGCTCCCTCTAGCCTGGAAACTCAAATGGTTCCTATTCTAACCCCTCATTTCATATCTGAAGAAGAAGAGTCAGGTTTGATTATTCTCATCCCAAAAGAAAATTATTCGTTCAACCTGCTCGAAAACAATGCCTTCAACTTGTCTATAGAGCAACTTTTACTAGTAAAACAACATGCTCTCAAACATTCTTTTATCGATATTTTTGAGGAATGGAAAACTCTTAAATCTGTTCTATTTACTCAACTCCAAGCTTTTATGGAAAAGAGTAGCTAGGACTCTCCCCAGGATACGGAGGATCTAATCATACATTTTTGCAATGAGTCAGACCTAATTTTGATACTCTAGGAAGACTGGTTCATGTCCCATTTTAAAACCAACATGGACCAGCTCATCCACATTATTATGAAAAGTGTTTTTGATGGTTTTATCAATAATAATGGATAAGTAGTAGAAAAGGAAATTAGAATCTAAGAAATAGTGGAGGAACAAGAAGTAGGAGTTGAAGAAGAAAAAGAAGAAAACATCATAGTTGAAGAAAAAGAAGAAGAAATGGAAAAAGCAGAAGAAGTTGAAAAACAAACTGAAGAGGAAGAAGCGGAAAAGACAAAAGAGTTGGCAGAAGAAGATGTATAAGAAGGAGACGAAGTTGACAAAGAAAAGGATGATGATGATGATGATGATGATGATAATGATGAGGATAATAAGGGTGATGAGGATGAAAATAAGGAGAATGAATAGGAAGAGAAAGAAGAAGAAGAAGAGAAAGAGGAAGAAAAGAAGGAAACAGATGCTGAAGTAGAAAAAGAAGGCAAAGATGAAACCAGAGCAGATGAGGCTGGGGCTCCTACCCGCTACACTAGCCTAGATGAAGAAGAAGATGATATATCGGGGACCCCAGAGCAGACCCCATCTGATCAGTCGCATGCAGACAGGAGTCTGCAGACAGGTAGGTCAACTGCAAACCTACCTACAGGCGTAGAAAGCTTCGGTGAGAACTCTCCTCAGCCATCACGCATCTCCTATATGATGACTGAGCTGATCCGCAACATTGTCAAAGAATCTGTTGAAGAGTTGCTTGCCACAAAAATCTCACCTGACCTGCAGACCATCAACACCAAAATTGATACCCTACTGCAGAAGAATGTGCCTCAACCTCCTCCTCCTATAAACTCCAGAATGCCCCTGGGCATGTTTGACTGGATGCACCGAGTTGAGTAGCAATTGACTGTATTGGTTGATGCTGGCAAAAAGGGGGAAGTAAGAGAAGTATCATGTCAAGTTCAGACTCAAGAGCTCAGAACGAAGAAGAGGCAAGATATCCCATTAATTGAAGCTGGGACATCAAGCCAAAAGAGGAAGGGAGCAACTAACCCTGAGCAGTATGAAGATCAGCCTGCAGAGAAGAAGAGGAGAACAAGGCAAGGAGAAGAGCTAAGGTTCAAATGGGAAGGCAAACAACTGTGGTATGTTGAAGAATTTCTGCCTACAAAATTTATGACTAGTTGGGCGGATGCCAAGAAGGAGTTCACAGAGCATTACTATCTCTGGAAAATACTCCAGGACAAAGAATGCTCCCCACAACAGTCATTCATCAACTAGATGCAGACCAAATGGCCTACTCTTTGGAAGATCATGCTTAAATATGCAGCCAAATGGAGTGCTTATCCTATGATCCCTCCATTTAGAGCAGAAGAAGCGCCTACCCGTTTGGACAATGAATTGGATGAGCTAATCTTGCAGGAAGAAATCGGAGCTCTCAGTGGGAAAAATAATTTCTCAACCACAGACGAGCAAGAGTTTGCCTCCCTGATCATGAAAAGGAAATATGGTTTGGCACCTGTCTGTAAGAAGCCTATTGGAGCTAAGCTATTTAGGCCTTCTAAGCAAATTGTTCGACAGGCTGAGGCAGATAGGATTTTTTATTTGCAATTCTTGTTTTTAAAAGTACTTGTAATTGTTATTCTGTATTTGGTTGTTCATTTGAAGCTGATGTATTTGTAAACAAACTCAGAGAAATTATATAAAAGTCACTTGAACGACAACCTCTAGTTGTCTCAAAACTAGACTGATTTTAGTTTGTGTCTTGCACTTATGTGCAAACCTGTTATTCATTTGAATAATTGCTTAAGTTTTGCCATCATCAAAATAGGGGGAATTTGTTATGAATACTTGTTAGATTTTAATGATGTCACTGTATTTGTTTATTCAAATATATGTTTTAAATTACTTGGAAAAATGTAAGAAAGAACCAGATGAGTATCTTTCATAGGCCAAATTATGTTACGTTAGATACTTGGCAAAATGTAAAGAAGAACCAAATGAATATCTTTTATAGACCACATAAGTTAGGCTTTAAAAATCGTCTAAGTACAAATCACAGATAAGTATCTATCAGCCGAGTCTTGGTCAACTCAACTGTTCAGATAAGGTTAACCACAAACGAGCCATATCAGGCAACCCTTATCAGACACGTTCTGGTCAGCAATTTAATCAGCAAAGTTGGACCAGACTGTAGTTAAGAGAAAGGTCAAGTCATCTGAAGTCTGACCATCAGATCAGTCAAGTCCATCAGGCCAGAAGACTTTAGATCAGTTAAGTCGACCCATCAGAGAAGGTTAACTGCACATCAGACAGTTTGACCACAGAGAGATCAGTTAAGTGATCAGCCAAGTAAACCTGTCCACGTCAGCAT
This sequence comes from Orobanche coerulescens, assembly GCA_033398695.1. Lineage (NCBI taxonomy): Eukaryota > Viridiplantae > Streptophyta > Magnoliopsida > Lamiales > Orobanchaceae > Orobanche > Orobanche coerulescens. The sequence continues at coordinate 76,123,952 of CM065818.1, read as the reverse complement.
GTGATAAGTAGTAATTTTACCACTTATTTCTAGGATTTTATACTAGGTTTTTATCTCGTTTCGTGATTAATGTGCTCGTATTTGGCTTATTTATGATTAGTCGAGCCGTATTACGCGTTTGGGTTGGTTTTAGTGTGTTTGCAGGTTTTTAGAGCCAAAAGGACCCAAAACGAGACAAAGGACCGAGAGTCGAGTCAAACGGACGAAGAAACGGATTTTTGCGCCAAACAGAAGACCCTATCGGCCAGCCTATCGACCGATAGGGCCGTCCGAAAGGAGCTCCTACCTATCGAGTGAAGAAATCGACGAACCACCTATCGGCCAGCCTATCGGCCGATAGGCCAGGCCGAAAGGCTTCCCAGCGGGCTCTCGTTTTTGGACGGATTTTGACTCTTTTGGATATTATTTATTTCCTAGATTAGGGCTAATCGGGATTTTACCCCCTTAGGCTATAAAAACACCCTTCTAGACCTAGTTTGAGGATCTTTTATCTATCTTTTCAGCAGCCCTTTTTCATCTTTTATTATCTAGAGTAGATTTTTACACTTTTTAGCAAGATTAATTTCTTTGATGCAAGAACTTTTTGGAGGAGAATTATTATTGTTTTTGGGAGATTGAAGACTCGGAGTTCATCCATAAGGGTTGTAATCTCTCTTTTCATATTAATAATATGCATTCTTCATCAATTTCTTGTTTGATTTCAATTATGTCTGGCTAATTCATTGATTGATTCTAGGGTTAGTAATTTTAATTGATGTTCACATGATGTTCTTTTGATTACCTTTTGACTTTTCATCCTAGGCTCGTGTTCAAGTTGTGTTAAATCTCATGTTAGATTAAAGGGCCCTTAATCGATGCATGTTAGCTAATTGATTTTGTCCGGAAGGAGTAATTGATTAGTGGAAATACTTGATACACAATATGATTTTATCTTGAGACCTAGCGGAGAAAGATAAATCATAGATAAATAAGTTGGTGCTTTTTAAGTGATTTTAATTCTTTGAGCCACAAGCGAAAAGGGTTTTAATTAACTATCTTTCTAGGTTGCCTTGACAGGAATTCTAGATCGGCCGAGTGATTATTTCTAGGATTGAATTAAAATTTGGGGAGAAGGAATCAAATGAACGAATTGTGTGAACTCAATTAGATAATACTACCCTAGGATCAATTACCTTTAGACTTGTGATTTTATCTTGTTAATTTGCTTTATTTGCTTAATTTAGATTATTAATCTTTTATTCAATTTTTGTTCTTCGATTTTTAAGTTAGATAATTAGAATCAAAACAATTTTTCGGACTCCTAAATAGCAGTCAAATTTTGAGTAGAGCTAATTCCTTTATTTTCGACACATCAATTCCCTTGGGTTCGACACCTTGGAAATACTCCGAGGTTTTACAAATTTTAAAATTGATCGGATTTGAAAACCATACTACGCGAATCCAAGCGATCAATTTTTGGCGCCGTTCTTGGGAATTGATAGAAAATTTAAGGGAATAATTCGAAAAGAAGAGATTTTTACTTTAGGTTGTTTACTTTTATTATTAATATTCGATCTCGTTTCCTCACATCTTGTTTTCTTTTCCTTGTAGGCGGTGCATGATCACGAGATCCCAAGGAAAGGACTTATTTCCTTTGGACCCGGAAATCGAGAAGTCTTTGAGGAGGAAGAAGCAAGAAGCGAGAACCGAGACTCTTTCTATACCTTTCGTTGATACCATGGCCGGCATTGTTGACCAACCACGAGAACTCGCTCGTCGAGAAGATCCCTTTGAATGCCTTTCGACCTAAGCCGGACGATTATCAAGAAGGAGGTTGGGGAAAGATTGATGCCAACAACTTCGAGCTTAAGCCGTCCCTCATTGCTACGGTGAAGTCTCAAACATACGGAGGAGTGAATGAAGATCCAAACGCTCATCTTGAGTCGTTTTGGACATATGTGCCACCATCAAGCAAAACGGAGTGCCTCCAGATGTCATTAAGCTCCGCCTATTCCGGTTTTCTTTAGAAGACGATGCACTAGATTGGTACAAGAGCCTAGATCGGAAGGAAATTGGTACTTGGAGAGAGATGACCCGGTTGTTCTTAGCACAGTTCTATCCTCCCTCGAAGGTGCAAAAACAAATCAACGATATCTTGCAATTCGAGCAATATGAGGATGAATACTTATACGAGGCATGGATCCGATTTAAGAAGCTACTTCGCAAATGCCCGCAGCATGGAATTGACAAAGAGGAGATCTATATTCGGTTTTATCGGGGTTTGACGAGGAAGGCTAGAAGAGAGTTGGACTATTCATCGAAAGGGGGATTTCTAGCTAACGATTATGAAGAGGCCAAAAATCTCATTGAGCTAGCGGTAAACAATGATTATGAGGAGGTGACCGATAGGAAGATGACGAGAAGAAAGGTTCCATCCGGTGACGAGGACGCCTACGGTGATTTGAAGGCGAAATTTGAAAAACAACAAAAAGAGCTTGAGATGCTAAAAAAGAAGACTTTGGGAGTCAATGCAGTTTTTGAAGAGCTAAACGAGCCTATTGCAATTGAGGAGGATGTGAATTACTTGCAAGGAGGAAACTTCCGGCAAGGGGGAAATAGGGGAAACTATTATCCGAACAATCGAAACCACCCTAATTTCTCCTATGCCAACCCGAACAATGCTCTCCAGCCACCACCGGGATTTAACGTGAAAAACTGGTTTATTCAAGAGCCGATTGCTAAGACACCAATGGACGAGATGTTGGCACGATAAGACGCGAGCCAAAAGATTTTATCTACAAAGCATAAGAGGTTCGGGGCTCTCGAGCATAGTGTGACATCTATTGGAAACTCAAAGGATAGACTTGACAAAGCGGATGTCGATGGTGGAGACCCAAATGAGTCAAATGGCGAACGCCTGCCGGATTTCATAAGCCGGGCTATTTTCCGAGCAAAGACTGAGACCAACCCGAAGACTCAACAATGCAACGCAATCGAGCTTCGGAGTGGGACAAAGTACAGTAATCATGGGGCTGGAGTTAAGGAATCTGGAAACGAGGAGGTATTAGAAACGGGAGCAGAAAACGAGAAAGAAGATGGAATACAGCAGAACCTATCGGCCAGCCTATCGGCCGATAGGCCCAACCGATACCCAGACAGAATGCCGGCAGGGGATCCTATCGACCCCCCTATCGGCCGAAAGGTCCCTGGAGGTTCGAAAGTGAATGATTTTGAGGTAAAAGCTCCATTTCCACAGCGATTGGCCAAGTCGAGACATGATGAAAAGCTTCAACGATTTATCGACATGTTTCAAAAGGTGAATATCAACATTCCACTTCTAGATGCTTTGAGAGACATGCCGGGGTACGTGAAATTCTTGAAAGACGCTGTGGCAAGCAAGAGGAAGTTGGGGAAATTTGAAACAATAAATTTGATAGAGGAGTGTAGCGCTATCATTCAAAACAAGCTCCCGCTCAAGCAGAAGGATCCGGGACGTTTTACTTTGACATGCATCATTGGCGACCAAAGCGTTCGTAATGTGTTGTGTGATCATGGGGCAAGCATAAATCTTATGCCTCTATCCATCTTTAAGAGGTTGAAGATTGGGGAGATGAAGCCGACTACCATTTCTCTACTCATGGCGGACAGTCGATCTCTTATCCGAGGAGTTGTGGAGAATGTGTTAGTTAGAGTCCAACACTTAGTCTTCCCGGCCGATTTCGTAGTTCTTGATATGCCCGAGGACGAGAATCAACCACTGATCTTTGGGAGACCATTTCTAGCGACGGGGAGAGCACTTATCGACGTTCAAGAGGGTGATCTTACCTTCCGGTAATGACCAAAATCTGAAAATTTCCATCTATGACTCGATGAAGAAGCCCGAGGATGCGCCCGAGGAATGTTATGCAATTGAGTCTATTATGCCGCCCCCGACCGACTTGTTGGAGCATTGCATTTCACAATCCATTTACTCACATTCTGAGGTTGAAGAAATTTACGAGGAATTGCCATAGTATGTTCGAATGTTGGAGGCGAACGAGTCTCGATCTAATGAGAGAGATGTATGCTATCTTGATGTCAACAAACCCGTTCAAGGGGAGTTGTCGGCGAGGACCGATCGATCGAGGTGCCGAAGTCGAACTTAAGCCTTTGCCGGATCACTTACAATATTGCTTCTTGGCGAGAACGAGTCCTATCCGTGATAGTTTCTTCTTCTCTCGGACCTACTAACTTGGAGAAGCTATTACGGGTGCTGCGAAAACACAAAGGCGATTGGATGGACGATCTCGGACATTAAGGGAATAAGCCCTTCTATTTGTATGCACAGGATTTTGCTAGAAGACGATCATAAGCCGAGTGCGGCCGCAACGAAGATTAAATCCGGCAATGCAAGAGGTTGTGAGAAAAGAGGTGCTCAAATTGTTAGATCTTTGGGATGATATATGCGATTTCCGATAGTGAGTGGGTGAGTCCTACTCAAGTCGTCTCTAAGAAAGGGGGTATGACCGTGATCAAGGATGAGAAAGATGAATTAATCGCGACAAGGCTAGTCATGGGATGGAGAGTTTGTATCGACTCGGCTACTTAATGCGGCGACGAGGAAGGATCATTTTCCACTTCCATTTATTGATCAAATGCTAGATCGTTTGGCGGATACGAGTATTATTGCTTTTGACGGGTATTCGGGTACAATCAAATTGCTATCGCTCCGAAGACCAGCACAAGACCGCTTTCACGTGCCCTTATGGGGTATTAAACTAGGAGGATGCCGTTTGGCTTGTGCAACGCACCGCAACTTTTCAAAGGTGCATGATGGCCATCTTTCACGGATTAGTCGAGAACATAATGGAGGTCTTTATGGATGATTTTTCGTTTTTGGTTCATCTTTCGACCATTGCTTGAAAAATTTATCTTTGGTACTTGCCGGTGTGAGGAGACGAACCTTGTTCTAAATTGGGAGAAATGTCACTTCATGGTGCAAGAGGGAGTAGTCTTTGGGGCATAAAGTATCTTCGGAAGGATTGGAGGTTGATCGAGCGAAGGTGGTTGCTATCGAGAAATTACCGCCTCCAACCAATGTTAAATCGCATTAAGCTTCCTAGGCCATGCGGGGTTCTATAGACGGTTCATTAAGGATTTCTCAAAATCACGAAGCCGTTATGTTCCTTGCTCGAGAAAGACACAAATTTTGAGTTTGATGATGATTGCTTGAGGGCGTTTGAGACATTGAAACAAGCCTTAATTTCGACGCCGGTCTTGATCACTCCGGATTGGGGTGCACCATTCGAGTTGATGTGCGACGCGAGCGATTGGGCCGTTGGGGCCGTTTTGGGTCGAAACGGATAAGCTTTTCCGGTAATTTATTATGCGAGTAAGACGATGGATTCAGCCCAAATGAACTACACCACGACGGAAAAAGAGTTGCTCGTGGTCTATGCATTCGACAAATTCGACCTTACCTAGTGGGCACTCACACTATTGTTCATACCGATCATGCGGCGATTCGCTATCTATTTGCCAAGAAGGATTCAAGCCGAGATTAGTGAGATGGATACTTCTTCTACAAGAGTTCGACATGGAGATCCGGATAGGAAGGGGTGCGAGAATGTTGTTGCCTATCACCTTTCCCGTCTCGAGAAGCCGGTTGAGGGAGAAGATTCGAGGATCGAAATAAAGGAGAACTTTCCGCACGAGCATATCCTAGCCTTGGCCGACGTTACACCATGGTACGCGGACTATGTTAATTTCCTTGCTATCAAGCATGTTCCAACGGGTCTTTCTTCTCATCAAAGAAAGAAATTCTTCCATGACGTTAAATTCTACTATTGGGAAGACCCTATTCTTTATCGGAGGTGCGCAGACGGGATTATTCGCATGTGTGTTCGACAAAGCGAATGGCAAAGGATAATTGAAGAATGCCATAGTGCACCGAGTGGGGGTCATTTTGCAGATATTCGTACGTCTATGATGTTGTACCTATGTGGATTATATTGGGCTTCTTTTCATAAAGTTTGCCAAGCTTTTGTGAAACATTGCGATAGTTGCCAACTATTGGGGAACATAGCAAAAGAGACGAGATGCCGCAGACACTATTATGGAAGTAGAGTTGTTTGACGTATGGGGTATCGATTTTATGGGTCCGTTTGCAAAATCACGAGGCTATTCGTATATTCTACTTGCGGTCGACTACGTATCGAGATGGGTTGAGGCAATGCCGACGATTACGAACGATTCGAAAGTAGTGATTAAATTCCTTAATAAGAACATTTTGACTCGTTTCGGGACTCCACGAGCTTTGTTGAGTGACGGGGAGCCACTTTAATAATAGGTGGTTAGGAACCCTTCTTGCAAAATATGGAGTTAAACATAAGATTACGTCCGCCTATCATCCGCAAGCTAATGGACAAGCCGAGCTCGCCAATCGAGATCAAACAAATTTTAGAGAAGACGGTCACGAACAAGAAGGATCAAGCTAAATATCTAGATGATGCACTTTGGGCTTATCGGACAACGTATAAGACTCCAATTGGAATGTCTCCATACCAGCTCGTCTTTGGGAAATCCTGTCATTTACCGGTAGAGTGGAAGTTAAAGCGTATTGGGCCACTAGACGGATTAATTTCGAATTTCTTGAGGCTAGTGGATCGAGAAGAGAGAAGTCACTGAAATCGACGAATGGAGAAACGAGGCTTTCAAAATGCAAGGATTTACAAGGAAAGAGCGAAAAGTTTCACGATGATCGCATTCGGAAGAAGGACTTCGTCCGGGAGACGAAGTGCTCGCTTTTAATTCACGGCTTCGTCTATTTCGTGGGAAGTTGATGTCAAAGTGGACTGGTCCATACACCGTCTTTCAAGTAAATCAAAATGGATCATGTGTCGTGATGACAGAAGATGGGAACAAGTTCATTGTGAATGGACATCGGTTGAAGCACTATTTCAAGCCCTTGCACCACGAAGAGAAGTATGTTACTTACCTCGAAGACCCGGAATGAATGAGGTATCGTCTAGCTAAAGACGTTAAACGTAGCACTTGTTGGGAGGTAACCCAACGTATGTATATTAGTTCGTTTTATTCGTTTATTTTCGATTTTTCGTTTGCGTGATTTTTGTAGTTTCTAATTTCGTAGTAGCTTTGTTAGTTTTTGTTAAGTTCTAATCCATGCACGCCGAGTTTTGAATACTTGCAGGTCTTTAATCGCCATATCCAAGCAAAAACGGGACCAAGTATGTGAAGTAGAACGAGCTGAAAAAATTTTTGAGACAGAAAATCCTATCGGGCGAGCCTATCGGCCGATAGGCTGAGGAAAATAAAATTTTTTTATTGATTACAAGCAGTGGTCGATAGGGTCTGCCTATCGACCGAAATCCCACCCGATATGAACATGGTAAGAGACAGAAGCTCCTATCGACCCAGCCTATCGGCCGATAGGCCTGGCCGATAGGAACATACCCGGCCCAGTATCCACTTCGACCCGGTTATTTTATACCCCTTTTAAACACTTCACACCCGATTTTCTCACACACTTACACAACTCTCGGCCGATAGAACACAAGAACGAAAGGGGCGAATTTTTTTCTACTTTTCTTCCTTCAAACTCGATCAAGGTACGTAATTTTGACGCTTAATCCTTTTGTTTTTCAATTCTATACATGTTTTGAAGTACTTTGACGGATTCTTTTTGGAGTTTTGATAAAAATCGAATTGGGGATCCACTTTTTGGGGCTTTTGCTAAACTTTGATGTTCTTTGAATTTTATGCCCGATTGTTGATAGAATCTTGAGGGAAACAAGTTATCTATGCTTGATTGTTCATGGGTACTTCGAATTTGGGGGATTAATTGATGAAATTGAACGAATTTCGAAAAAACCCCAAATTGGAAGAACCCTAATTTTGAAATTGTTGAAATTGGGGTAAATTTGTTGAATTGAATTGTTAATTGGGATTGATATGATTTGAATTGTTGATGAATTAGATTGGATTGGAGAGAATTTGCCCTAATATGTTCATAGTGTGTTGTTTTGTTATTGTGGGTTGTGATTTTGATACTTTGAATATGAAATGGGGGAGACTAAGTTTGGGGGAGGTTGAGTGATTTATTGATCGTAGTATATGGGATTATTGGATTATGTCGATGCTCGTTGAATGTTTGTATTATGAATGTTTATTGGATTTTAATTGGATGGTTGTTTTGTAGGAACGTTGAAATGGGAAAGCAAAGCAAGAAGTCGAATCCGAGTACGGCCGGAAAATCTAAGGCAACCACAGAAAAGGAAAAGGCTCCGATGAAGGTAGTGCCGGCTATTCCGATCCCGGCTGCACTCGACCCGAAGAAGTTCAAGCTGAGATTGACCGGGCCAGAGTCTAAAAGAAGGTGGTCGCACCTTATCGGCATGTCACACAAGCATTGCCGATTTCTGCATGAGGAGACGGCTCGGGGTATGGGTGTTTACGATGATATTGTGCTACTAGCGAGGCAGTGCGGGTTTGAGCAAATCTTTGTTGCGAACTACCTCGCTTACCACGTGCTCACTGTGGAGTTTCTGTCCACACTTGAGGTTTTTAGAGAGAACGGGACTCCGGCTTCTATTCGCTTCAACCTCGACAACATAGAAAGGGAGCTCTCGGCCGATGAAGTTAATGCCATTATCAACGGGGCCGAGGACGGATCATTCCAGCAGGGCGATCATGCCAAAGAAAACTTAGAGCTGTGGTCCAAGATGATTTCCCGCAGGGAGGAGACGCTTCTTATTTATAATCCGACATATGCCAAAGCCTCTCGATCAGAACCCGGGCTTCTCCGTTATGTCCACCGCCTGTTCACATCGACGATTTTGAGCCGTACCGACTCGGGGACGTGCTTGTCCACTGATCTTCACCTTTTGTGGTCGGCCTTGAACGGTACACGGAAGCACGCCGGATGTTTTCTGATCGAGCACATGGAGAAACAAGCCCGGCTGACCGGGAAGCAAAGGATTGGTATTGGGGCGTTCGTGACCCCTATCGCGGAGCATCTTGGGGTGCACATTAGAGGAGAGCCGGTATCCCGAGACATCTATTTGGATAAACCGACACTGCAGAGGCAGGAGATGCTTGCCTTCACCGAGGGGTTCGACCGAAATTGCACGGTCGGAACAAAACCGTGTCCCTCTTCCGACTCCCTCTCCGACCTTGACTTCGGTGATGGGCGACGCGCCCGATGTATATGCGAGGTGGAGTATGAGCTCGCGGCTCATGTGGCACTTATCCGACCGTTAGATGCGCCTCGTAAGAGGCAACGCCGGGAGGTGACCATTGATGAGCCGTTCTTAGAGGGAGCCGAGGAGGAGATGGATGATATACCCGAGGGGGGTAGCCGTGACGAGATTCCCACCGGTGGAGGTACTAGTTTTCAGATGAGGGCTCCGGAGTTTGATGCTTTTGAGACGAGATTTTTTGAGAGAGAGAGAGAGATGCACGACGAGAGTATGCAAGCGCAAGATAATTATCACTTGGCGAGTATGCGTTCTTTGACAGCCGAGTTTGGTTCTTTGGGAACTCGGTTGGGCGAGGTTGATACTCGGGTGGGTGCTGTTGCCACTCGGGTCAATGAGTTGTACGAGCTCATGGAGAAACGAGCCGAGGAGGACAGAGTGTGGCGACTAGAGGAGATTGCTTGGAGGGAGCAAGAGAGGAAGAGGCAGGAAGATAGGTGGGCCCAGGAGGACCACTACCACCGAATGCTACACGAGATGTACCACTTTGCTCCTTTCCCCGATTCACATGCCCGCTATGATCCGAGCTCGCCGACAAACCCGCCATTTCCGCCACAGTGATCAGGTACTCCATTAACAAAGCCACTCCTTTCTCTTTTCAAACTTATTCCTCCTTTGGGATGCGAAATAAGTTTGGGGGGGAAGAAGTGCGGCTTTGTTAATTTCTTTACGTGTGAGTACCGTGTTTGCCTTGTATCTTTATTTGCTTGTGTTGGTGCCCGTTGTGTTTATTTGTGCTTATCATTTTGGTGTTGCGTGGTTTTGGCTTTTTGTTGCTTAGTTTTTTTTTTAGATTTTTATGTTCATTTTCGTTTGGTGTGTTTGCTAGTTTCTATTTTTTTTCGTTAGGTCGTAGTAGTTTTTTTTAGATTAGATTTCGTGTTTGCTTTTATTTGCTTTTCGTTGTTTGTTTTTAGATAGCCTTGCTTGTCTTTAGTTTTTCCTTTTTAGTGAATTTTTCGTGCTTCTAATTGTGTGATACCGATGTTACAACACTGTTTTTCTCTCTGAAGAAACGGTCGAGTTTTAGTCGAGTTGTAGTTAGTAATTTCGCTTTGCATAGTATTCATTTAGGTCCAAAATTTTTCGTGATTGTAGAGGTCTTGGCGGATAAGAGACGATACATACTTGTTTTAAAATCACCGTCAAAACGTTATGGTTACATCTTCCTGATAGTTAGTCGTAAAGATACGTCAGTCGTGATGCCACTTAGATTGAGATTAGTGTCGGCTTTCTCCCAAAAGTTGAGATAATGTTGTTCTATGAAGGGAAGTCTAGTAACCGGGCATTCGCGTGACCCGTTGTTTACCCTCGCGTAAAACGACGACTCTGATTAGACTAGTGATTTAGATATTTCACATGTGCCAATGATAGGGAACCTAGTAACCGGGTATTCGCGTGACCATTGCTTACTCTCGCGTAAAACGGTGACCTTGATTCGGACATGCGGAAATTATATATTCGAGTTGTTTCTCCGCCGTAGACGGGAACTTAGTAACTAGAAGCATCCATGTGCCCCATGAGTGTCTTTTACGTCAAACGGTTTCCTAATACATGAGAATGGAAGTTCCACCCTAGGATTACCCCGATGAAACATCCCGAGATCCTAACCTAGTAGTCAACTCGAATTAAATTCGTGAACATATATATAAGGGAATACTGACCGAGGTTTATTTGTTATGAAACTCGTGAAAAATGTGCCACTCGACCGTAACGGACGAACTAGCTTGTTTATTTTAGCCTTTCATATTGACGGTCGATTTGACTCACGTTTTGTTAATCTTTGAGCCGGATTTTCTTCATGAACGAATGATTAGACTGAACTTGACTACTTTGTGGAATCATTATTCGAGTGCGGCTCGCTTACGACACTCGGATTATTTAGAGAGAATTACAGGTAGTATTGATTAGGTTGAACACTATGAGTTGCACGATGATTCACGATTTTCTTTTTCTTTTCTTTTTGTTGTTCGGGACGAACAAGGCTTAAGTTTGGGGTTTGATAAGTGGTAATTTTACCACTTATTTCTAGGATTTTATACTAGGTTTTTATCTCGTTTCGTGATTAATGTGCTCGTATTTGGCTTATTTATGATTAGTCGAGCCGTATTACGCGTTTGGGTTGGTTTTAGTGTGTTTGCAGGTTTTTAGAGCCAAAAGGACCCAAAACGAGACAAAGGACCGAGAGTCGAGTCAAACGGACGAAGAAACGGATTTTTGCACCAAATGTAAGACCCTATCGCCACTTATCGGCCGATAGGGCCGTCCGAAAGGAGCTCCTGCCTATCGAGTGAAGAAATCGACGAACCACCTATCGGCCGATAGGCCAGGCCGAAAGGCTTCCCAGCGGGCTCTCGTTTTTGGACGGATTTTGACTCTTTTGGATATTATTTATTTCCTAGATTAGGGCTAATCGGGATTTTACCCCCTTAAAACACCCTTCTAGACCTAGTTTGAGGATCTTTTATCTATCTTTTCAGCAGCCCTTTTTCATCTTTTATTATCTAGAGCAGATTTTTACACTTTTTAGCAAGATTAATTTCTTTGATGCAAGAACTTTTTGGAGGAGAATTATTATTGTTTTTGGGAGATTGAAGACTCGGAGTTCATCCATAAGGGTTGTAATCTCTCTTTTCATATTAATAATATGCATTCTTCATCAATTTCTTGTTTGATTTCAATTATGTCTGGCTAATTCATTGATTGATTCTAGGGTTAGTAATTTTAATTGATGTTCACATGATGTTCTTTTGATTACCTTTTGACCTTTCATCCTAGGCTCGTGTTCAAGTTGTGTTAAATCTCATGTTAGATTAAAGGGCCCTTAATCGATGCATGTTAGCTAATTGATTTTGTCCGGAAGGAGTAATTGATTAGTGGAAATACTTGATACACAATATGATTTTATCTTGAGACCTAGCGGAGAAAGATAAATCATAGATAAATAAGTTGGTGCTTTTTAAGTGATTTTAATTCTTTGAGCCCTGGCGGGGAAAAGGGTTTTAATTAACTATCTTTCTAGGTTGCCTTGACAGGAATTCTAGATCGGCCGAGTGATTATTTCTAGGATTGAATTAAAATTTGGGGAGAAGGAATCAAATGAACGAATTGTGTGAACTCAATTAGATGATACTACCCTAGGATCAATTACCTTTAGACTTGTGATTTTATCTTGTTAATTTGCTTTATTTGCTTAATTTAGATTATTAATCTTTTATTCAATTTTTGTTCTTCGATTTTTTAAGTTAGATAATTAGAATCAAAACAATTTTTCGGACTCCTAAATAGCAGTCAAATTTTGAGTAGAGCTAATTCCTTTATTTTCGACACATCAATTCCCTTGGGTTCGACACCTTGGAAATACTCCGAGGTTTTACAAATTTTAAAATTGATCGGATTTGAAAACCATACTACGCGAATCCAAGCGATCAGCATGCGTTGAATAGTCAATAATTACGGAAAGTCACATGCGGGCGATAAGGGACAGATTAGAGAGATTCCTGGAAGGATATGATTTAAATAAATCATCCAGACCCACCTCTGAAGACTTTATTCATATTAAAATCAAAAGATTCAGCGCCATCACATGGAAATCTTCACAACGGTCGGAATTGGATTAAAATATGAGAATCTTGCCTTGCAACGTTCAGAAAGAAAAACAAAAATGTCTATTTCTCCAACGGACAGATTTGTTACAGATTTGCAACGGCTATGAAGAAAAGCTCAAAGGATCGACACCTATATATATCCAAATAATTGAAGTAGTGCAGTACGATGCGAACAACACTCTCGAGCAATCAAAGCAATTAAAAGCAATCAAAAAACTATAGCATCATGAAAGAGCAATACTCTAAGTTCATACACGAATAAAGCTCTTTAGTTGGAGAAGACAAAACACTCTTTTCTTAAAACCTGAGTAAGGGGTACTTCACTGGTTGAAGTTTCGTGACTGATAGGCATCCAAGGATTTGAATATCAAGTGGTGCTAGGTAGTCAGAAAGGAGTTTCAACGATAGGATTTCCACTAGTTGGAAGTTGTTGTAGCTAAGTTGTAGAATCACTGTAATATTTATCACTGGTTGAAAATTATAGTGGATTCATATCCAACTGGTTTGGAGAAAGTGGATTAGTAGAGGATTACCCCACCTCTGAGACCACTATAAATTACCTGCGTACTTTACAGTTTTAGCATTATACTTAACTGCTGCATTCATACTTAACTGTTCCATTAACTATTTGCTTTCATCATCAGCTGACTTCCGCATACATATGAGCTGAGAAACTCATCCTTTGTGGAAAAGAGTTTCAATAAGTCTATTCACCCCTCCCTCTAGACTTATTCCTCGATGACTTGTGACCTACATTGTGCATTTTTTATTGCGAATTGTCTATAATAGTACTGATTAAGTCTTTACTTCTTGATTAAGTCATGTTAATAGGAGATTAGAACATGTTACATGTATTTGAGTCAGAATTCCATGAGAACTCGGGTTTATTAATTAGATTCGAGCCTTTTATACTCAGAATTGGCTATAATATCTCTAGCTATGCCTCTACTTCTTGATTATGTCTAGTTAATAGAAGATAAGACCATGTTACATGTATTCAAGTCGGAAATCTATGAAAACTCAATTTTATTGATTAGATTCAAACATTTTTATTAAGAATTGGCTATAGTAGATCTGATTAAGCCTTTACTTCTTGATTAAGTATTGTTAGTATGAGATTGGACCACTGTACAAGTATTCGAGTCCTAATTCTATGAAAACTCGGGTTTTTTGATTAGATTCGAGCCTTTTGTACTTAGAATTGGCTATAATAACTTCGATTAAGCCTTTACTTATTGATTAGATCATGTTACATGCATTCGAGACGGAACCCTATGAAAACTTGGATTTATTAGTTAGGTTCGGACCTTTTGTACTAAGGATTGGTATAACAACTCCGATTAAGCTTTTACTTCTTAATTAAGTTTTGTTGTAGCACAGATTGGCTATAATAGCTCCATTCAGCCTTTACTTCTTGATTAAGTTATGTTAATAGGAGATAAGATCATGTCACATGCATTCGAGTCAGAACTTTATGAAAACTCTGTTTTATTGATTAGATTCTAGTGTTTTTATTGAGAATTTGTATAACACCTCCGATTAAACTTTTACTTCTTGATTAAGTTTCGTTGTAGCAAGGATTGGATATAATAGCTCCGATTAAGCCTTTTTTCTTGCTTAAGTCATGTTAATAAGAGATAGGACCACACTACATGCATTCGAGTTGGAACTCTATGAAAACTCGGGATTACTGATTAGATTCGAGCATTTTTATTGAGAATTGGATATAATAGTACTGATTAAGCCCTTCTTGATTAAGTCATGTTAATAGGAGATTAGACCATGTTACATGTATTTCAGTCAGAATTCTATGAGAACGTGGGTTTATTAATTAGATTCGAGCCTTTTGTACTCAGAATCGGCTATAATAACTCTGATTATGCCTTTGCTTCCTGATAAAGTCTGGTTAATAGGAGATAAGACCATGTTGTATGTATTCAAGTCGGAACTGTATGAAAATTCGATTTTATTGATTAGATTCGAGCATATTTATTGAGAATTGGCTATAAGAGCTTCGATTAAGCCTTTGCTTCTTGAATATGTATTGTGAGTATGAGATTGGACCACGGTACAAGTATTCGAGTCCTAATCCTATGAAAACTCGGGTTTTTTTGATTAGATTCGAGCCTATTATACTTAGAATTGGCAATAATAGCTTTGATTAAGCCTTTACTTCTTGATTAGATCATGTTACATGCATTCGAGACGGAACTCTATGAAAACTCGGGTTTATTGGTTAGATTCGAACCTTTTGTACTGTGGATTGGTATAACAACTCCGATTATGCTTTCACTTCTTAAATAAGTTTTGTTGTAGCAAGGATTGGCTATAATTGTAATACCCTAGATTTATCTTTCGGTTGCCCTGAATTATTTGTCGTTTGGTTCCGATTATTTGTTTCGTTACGATTATGTGGGATATGTTTTTCGAGGATGCACTGTATGATATGTACTGTTGTGTAGTTCGTCGGGTGAGACTTGTGTCGCCAGCGTATCTTTGATTAATGTATGCTTGAAATGTGGTATGTTACGTTTTGTAAATTGGCTCGTTACTGTTATGAATCATAGCAGGTGCATTAGTGTATCCGAGTTGTCCTCGAGCACCGAACCAGACTGTTGGAACGATCGTGTTTCAACCAGGAGGCCTGGCCGAGTTACGGCCGTAAGACTGCCGAGTTACGACCGTAAGACATTGCCTGTTACGGCTGTAAGGCATAATCAGTTACGGCCGCAAGGCTGCCGAGTTACGGCCGTAATGCCTTGCCGGATACGGCCGTAACCCCCATTTGTTTTTCGGACAGTGAGGCCTGGGACCCGATTACGGCCGTAAGAACCTTCCCAGTACGGCCGTAAGGTCCGAGTTACGGCCGTATGGACCTGCTCGTTACGGCCGTAATGAAAGCGCTTATAAATGGCCTGGGCGACAGATCCTTGGTCATTTCCTGCATTCTTTCTTCTCTTCTCGCAGCTGCCGGTTGAGGGCGATGGGAATGTTGATTCTTATTCATTTCCACTCAATTCCAGGGTGTTTTGGAAGGCCCTCGTCGATTATAACAACATCAAATCCTTGTTGTTCGTCGGATCGAGGTAATTTCTTGAAGATCTCGTAGGGTTGACTTTCGAGATTTCTTTTTAATCTTTGTTGTTCGTGCGATTTTGATAATTTGGTTGATGTTATTGAACCATAGTAATCGTCTATGGGTTGTATATCCGTATTTAGAGTTTGTTCAACTCAATTGATGATTCGAGTGTTCTTGGGAATTATCGAACATTAAATGTTCGATTAAATGTCCCAGTGAGTTTCCCTTCGATAGTTTGCTGGGATTTCCGTTGTTATTGGCCTTGATTCTCGTTGTGATGGTATCTTCATTGTTTTTTCCAGAGGATTATAGGTGTTCAAGGATTCCGGTCGAGCTTCCCCGTTGTTTCACGTGCTTTGGACTTGAGGCAAGTATCTGGTCTATAATCTGTATACTTTGAGAATGTGACGTGTCGTGAATTTAACGTGGACTTGTTAGTGATTGAACATTTAACCAACTCGCTTCTAAATGAATATGTGATTCTATGAAAATAAATACCAGCGTAAACTTGAGTTTCTTGGAGAATGATAACCACCATTTCATGTGTATTGTGTTCGAGATGGATATTTAGAAGTGAGTAGTTATCCGAGTAATTGTGGAATGTTTCTATTGTTCACTTTTAAGAGTGTTTACTAAATGATAGTGTGACGTGAATGTTATACCTTGTGAAAGTGTTTGTTGCATTAACTTATGATATTAGGTGTTTGTGATTGTGGCGAATATTATACCCTTTTTGTTGGGTAATTGATGATTTGAGATATTACTGGATAGGGACTCATGAGGCCTCCGACGGTGCGTTACTTGCGAGTACGGCCAGTGATATGATTTTATCATAAGGTTATCGAATCGGGTAGGTCTGAAGAGGGCTCCGAGAATCGTCACTTGTGAGTGCGATGTCACAGTAACTTGTGGGCGTGTTTGAATAATGTTACCGGGTAGGGACCCGTGAGGCCTCCGGCGGCGCGTTACTTGCGAGTATGGCCAGTGATATGATTTGACCATAAGGTTATCTAATCGGGTAGGTCTCGAGAGGGCTCCGAGAATCATTACTTGCGAGTATGATGTTAAGATAACTTATGGGTGGATTCGTGTTTGTTCCTAATCCGAGTGGGTCCCATCGAGGCCACGGAATGTGATATGAATATCGATTGGATATTTCTGATTTGTGATTGTTTGAATCTTGGATTCTGGTTATATTGTTGATTATGGTGCCGACTTGAGGATTGTTTGAGAATTGAACCATCTACACGATTTTGAAAGAAAACTCTTTTGATTATGAGAACTACAAATCTTTTCATGAATTCACACTGAGACCCCCGACGTCCTCAATTATTCTTTAAAATGTGTTTTGAAGTTATCTTTATGATCCTCCCTAATGGGAACCATTTTCGAAAAGGCTTTAGACTCGAGGATCGTGTTACTATCTTGTCGAAAGGTTATTTTCATAATGGTTGTATTCATAATGTATAACTTTATAGCTTGGTTACTTGCTAGCGATTCCATTGCTAACCCCTCGTTGGGGATTTTGTTATTTATTTCCACGTGTTCTGATTGGAGAGCGAGCAACCACAGGATCGGCTCGGGGGATGATGTAAACCAACGATACTAGTCACAGATGTAGTCTGTTGTCCGTCAGTGATCTATCGGTTTGAGTTTTTCTTGTCATCCTTGAGGGGATGGACATTTTATGTATTATGAAATCGAGTTGTATTTTTCGTTCATCAGATGTACGAATATGTTGTGTTTTGAGAGACCTAATTGGTCTACGGTATTCTATTTTGGGTCGAGTTGACCGCATGTGGGTTTTAGTTTTGTAGTCTCCTGCCTCGTAGATCTTTGCGGAAAGGGGTCTACGGCGTATAATATCCCTGAGTGGATTGGGGATGTTACATAAATGGTATCAGAGCTTAGGTTTGTGACACGTTCTTAGTGTAGCTATCGCAAGTGCACGATATCGTATCAAGTAGTAAGTGGACTTTTTGAGTTCGGTTTATCGATCCCACGAGGAAGTTTGGTTATAATTTGAATTAGATACTATTAGTCTATTTTCATAGATACTAAGATGAGTGGAACACACAATTAAAGAGTTTGGTTTAATAATTGCGAAGAAAATACAATAATAGTTCTAATATTTTAAGGAAATAAAAAGATTGCAACAGTAATAGATTGATTAACGATAAAATGAAATAGTTGGGATTACAAACTTAGTTCTTCATTAGTTATAGAATATGTATAAGAGATCATAAGATGAATTTACTTTATGTTGTGTAGATTCGATTTTCCTTAAAAAGACGGTTTCTCTTTCGAACTATAAAACGCCCCTTACATATTAAATCAATCCACTATATTTCTATGTTGATTGGCTTCAATACATAGCATTAGGATTTATGAAAATAACTCAAAGAATCATCTAAGGTCTAGAGGTATATTTCTATCCCCTAGAACGACTTAGAGTGAAGATCATTTGATCTAATCAAACATATTTTCTTTCGAAACATATGAAGACCATAAATATCGTCATTTATTGGCCAAATAAATAAAGATTGTTAAAAAAATGAAAATCACACACAATAATAAGTAATTCACAATATATATTTATACAAACTTAAATAACATGACTAACCATGTTTATAATCCCAACTAAAGGTAACTTAGCCCATGAAGGGTTTAATATTCATAATACAAGCTTGAGTGGTCATTATTAGTTGAATCAAGAGAAAGAATTGATCCTCACTCCCTTAGTAGATAAAGGAGAAAGAAGCAATAAACTCTCTGAACAACATATGCTATACCACACTTACACAAATCACTCAAGAACACAAATGTGTTCTTCACACAAAAAGAAAATATTACAAAAAGTGAAAAATTATAAGATGAATGATGATTGATGATGGATCTAAGGGGTCTATTTATACACCTAAAGTCATCTAATAGCTCAAAAACTCTAGCATTATTACAATAGATCGGATCAATGCCAGCCATCCCCTCAATAATACACAAAAGGTATAAAAAATTAGACAAATTATCACAATCTGTCAAGAGTTACGGCCGTAACATTAAGGAGTTACGGCCGTAACTTGGATGGCTTACGGCCGTAACATTCAGTAGTTATGGCCGTAACTTGGCTTCGTCAATTTGCTCACGGGTTGCTATGAGAGTTACATTTTCAGCCCAGAATTTCTCAGACTTTGCGTTTTTGCCCCAAATCTTCCTCGGATGGTAATTTTTGATATATAACTCTGATTTTGAATCCGGAAAGACTGCCGAATTCGTCTCGAAAAGCCCTACAATATGAATATATTAAAATTCAACAAAGAGAATATTTTATAAACATGTTATTTCTTGAGTAAATCAGTTATTCAATCCGATTAAGACTAGATTTACATCATCATCCGATAAAAATAAAATTATTAAAAACTAATTAATTAAAAGCAAAAAAATGAGTAGACTTGCTCAATTATGGGTGATATTTATCGATACAAACCATGGATAAGTGTATAAAACTGACACCTATCAGTTTGCGAAAACCTAGGCAGTTGGGTCTAGTTGGGTCTTGTCGAGTTGTGTCTTGTGATGTCACCCGGGTGAGCAATTGTGAACAAGTGTGATCGTGGTGATCCGTTGTGATCAATTGTGATAAGTTGTGATCAGTATCGTGGTGCGGCCATCATCTCCATGCAGCCTGTGGACGTAAGTCTCCTCTTACATGCGAGGTATCTGTATTTCATGTTTCTATCTGTGCGAATTAATTGTGGTGCATAATTTTATTTGCATGGTGTTGTGTAATGGAGTTGTATTCGATATTTTTGACACACTGTATGTGTGTACAATTTGACATATTGATGTTTTGACTTTGAATAGCCGTGTGGGGTGGTATGATGTGAAATTGTGAACCTTGATGGATTTCGAAAAGGTACCGACGGTTGAGTCGGTGAGAAACTCAGATAGATGGTTTTGTTGTGTGTTTAAACATGGTGCACACGAAATGTATTTTCGAACTGTATTTTATCTGCTGAGTGAGTTCTTTCAAAATGACTTTCAGTATTTTTCAAGCTTGGTTTTATTTCGTCAAACTGATTCCCAAAAATCGAGTTTTGGCATTTTGACCTTGAACGTTTTTTGACGGTTTAACAAATGGTTTTGTGAGTTTTGGAAAAATACTACCGTCATGGGCCTTTTGACGTATTTTTGAACATCTTTGGAAATGTTTTTAGACTGGTGGGTTCCGGCGCGGAATCTGTTGGGATTCGGTGCCTAAAACGAAGGCCCAGAGGAAGCGGTAAAACGAAAATTAATTCGATTCGAATCCCTACGAGGATCGATCGAGCTACGTATATACGAATATAAAAAATGAAACCACAAGAGATATAGAAACTCACCCTTGTAGTCTGTTGATTAGATGGATTCCTTCTCTTGAGCTATTCCCCAAGCTTTAGTTGAATTCTCTATGATCCGAAGCACTCCAAGCACTTGAATGATCCAACACCGAGAAACCGCTACTCTACTTGTCACGCAGCGGAAAAACGAACGGAATGACAACACCTTGCTATCCTCCTAGGATACGGCTAGAGCTAGGTGATGAAGCTATTGATTATAACACTCTAAGTGTTTTAATGTTTTATCTCTCAATATTTCTTGATGTTTCTCTAAGAACAATCAATAACTAAGTTGATGAAGAAGATGACTGTGAAGAAGAACTCCTTTCTCACTTTCTCTCACTACAACTCATGTAAGGAATAATGTAGTAAGGATGAGAGATCAAAGTCCTATTCTTATGTGTAACACCCCGAGATATTCGGAATAATTACAGCGCCGTAAACCCTTTAGATAAGGATTTACAAGGCTAATTTAGGAGAAGTGTAAAAACAATACAATCGAACAACTGAAGTTCAAATACAGATTTGATTCAACCGATCAAATGAGTTAACTTATACAACCATATCGAATTGACTTTCTTAAAACAGACGTACTCGAGTACTAAACGAACCAAGAAGACCAATCACAATAACAATAACATCAATCACATCACTGAGCCATTCCATCGTCCTGTCGGTACTGTGTTTGCCTCCCCGCTCCTCGGCTACCTGAACATCAAAACAATGTCCACCCCCGAAGGGGTTAGCAAAATAATGCTAGTACAAGTATCATCATACAATAAATCATCAAAGCATCATAAAGCATGCAAAACGGACTTCCGCCACCGGAATCCAATGATGCGAATCCTCACGATTCCATCAACACAATACAAGGTAATCCAATGATCCGGCTTCTCAAGATAGATCCCCATGATGATCCCGTCGGACCAACGCATGGTGGAAAACCCGTCCAACGATCCGGGCCTCAAGATAGATCCCCATGATGATCCCGTCGGACCAACGCATGGTGGACATTCGATCCAGCGCCCTCGGATAGATCCTCATGACCCCCTCGGATCATTTATACCATAATCAATCAATTATGCATACTCAAATGCATTTTAATATGTTCATCAATACGAACAAACAACAACGAATATCACGAGAATTATCAGAAATACATCTCATATTCAACAATATGAACAAAACCACAAGAATGATAAATCGAACTCGACGTATGATACTTGCCTCAAAAATGGCAAGGACGAAACACCTCGATGACCTCAACACACTCGAAGGCCGCCTCCTTCGATCAACGTAACGAGCTCGAACCTTAACAAAAGGAATGATATACAAATCATCTCAAGTCGAACGATGGCCTAACAATTCGGTCTACGGACGAAAAGCTCAAAATAAACAATCTGCCTGGACTGCTTAGCGTGCGCTACGTACTCTACGTGACGTGCGCTAAGCAGGCCTGTTAGCGTACGCTATCATGTAAGACTAGCGTGCGCTAGTTACGAACTGACAGTTTGAACTGGCCGATACATAACCTACGCTACGTACGTTTTGTACGTTAACTGAACCCCGATAGCGCACGTTAACTCACATATGTTACTGTGCGCTAACGTTGCATGGCAGAATACTTCTAACGGAAAAACTGGGTTGAAAGGTGGTGAAATCATGAATTCTATGTTGATACAACAAGTCATCCTCAAGCATGTCATGCTAATACGGTTTATGGAAGTTCCATGATCATGAGGTATACATATACGGATAATCAACTCAACATCATAATCTTATCTTCGATCTTCAAGAAATATTCTAAGTTCCGATTATTCCAAGTCCCAAAACATATGATTCCTTACGTAAAACATACGAACTAGGTAATCTCCGATTACTGATCATAAATCGATTTGAAAATGCTTAGGAGTCCATACTACTAAGATGGTTCAAAGGTTCATACGATGAATAAGTGTCGAAACGTCGAAACTAACCTTCTAACATGTGATGACCGATCATAAACGAAATAACTGGCTATCCAAACATGATCAGACGTCCTTAATAACATTACTAACATTGGTGAAGAATCACCTACCTCAAGTAGTGAAGAACACGGAGGAAAATGAAGCAATCCGACACCGAAAGCTTGAACACCAATCTCCAATGATAAACGATCTTCAATCACGAATCAGGATGTTGATATGAAGTGTTTGGGGTGAAGGAAGTTATGTTCTAAGTGTAGGAATTCGGGTAATGAGAGTAGAGAGAACTGAAATCACGAATAGGATGCTGTCCTATTTATAATAAATGGCTATTAGCACGCGCTAGACCCTGTTCGTAGCATGCGCTAACGGCTCACAGTCTAAACTGTACTTGGCACTTAGCGTGCGCTACGCATATACCTGTAGCGTGCGCTAAGGCGTTGACTCGGCTTTTCCCGAAAGCCGTCCAGGTACATCCGACACGATCCGACAGGGGTCCCCCGGCCAGATCTCACCTTCCACACGTCTCAATCAAATTGACCACGCATAGCGTGCGCTAAAGACCCTCAGTAGCGTGCGCTATGGATCCACGTTAGCGCACGCTAAACATATCCGGTAGCGTGCGCTATATGCGCAGATTTACCATCTTTAAATCACAACCGCGAAATTAAACGCTCGACAACATCGGACTATGAAATACGGAGAATAGTACTCAGACAAAAGTACAATTATTACAATATCACAAGTTCCAATTACATAGAAATCTCGGGTATTACATCCTTCCTCCCTAAAAAGAAGTTTCGTCCCGAAACTTAAGATAAAAACAACTCCGGATATCTAGTCTTCATACTGTCCTCCGTTTCCCAAGTGGCCTCTTCGACTCCATGTCGTGACCATTGTACTTTAACCAAATGTATTGGTTTATTCCTCAATTGTTTGATCCGGCTCTCAAGTATCTTGATTGGTCTTTCTTCGAAGGTGCCATCATTAGCTAGTTCGATCTCGTCGAAATCAATGACGTGACTGGGGTCCGGTACATACTTCCGCAATTGGGATACGTGAAAAACATTGTGAACGTGACTCAGCGATGGCGGTAAGGCCAACCTGTATGCTAAATCTCCCACTCTCTCGAGGATCTCGAATGGTCCGATATATCTCGGACTAAGCTTGCCTCTTCTCCCAAAACGGAAAATCCCTCGTGTAAGAGACACCTTCAATAGTACATGGTCCCCAGCGTCGAACTCTAGAGGGCGACGACGTACATCTGCATAAGACTTCTGTCGACTCTGGGCAGTCAACAGTCTCTCTCGAATCAAAGCTATCTTCTCTTGAGTCTGAATAATCAGTGCAGTTCGTCGATCAAATCAAGAATCATCCCAACACGGGGTGATCGGCATCTTCTCCCGTATAAAGCTTCAAATGGGGCCATCTTAATAGAAGCATGCCAACTGTTATTATAGGTGAACTCGATCAAGGGCAAGTGAACTTCCCAATCGATCGACCAATCTAATGCACAAGCTCTAAGCATGTCTTCTCTGTCTGTATAGTTCTTTCAGATGACCATCCGTTTGGGGATGATAAGTCATGCTAAAGTTGAGCTCGATCCCAAAGCCCCGTGAATCGCTTTCGGAAGTGTGACACGAAACGACCATCTCGATCCGAAATAATGGTCTTCGGCGTCCCGTGCAATCTGACTATCTCCGCAATAAATATTCGTGCCAATCTCTCGGGTCCCCATGTATCTTTAATTCCCAGGAAATGAGCCGACTTGGTTAGTCGATCAACTACAACCCAAATCATGTTCATTCACGTTCTAGTCCTTGGCATACTAGTGATAAAATCCATCGAGATATCCTCCCACTTCCATTAAGGGATCGGAAGCGGCTTTAACATTCCGGCAGGTCGTTGATGTTCAATCTTAACCTGCTGACAAGTCAAACACTTTGAAACGTACTCTGCTACGTCCTTCTTCATATTCCCCCACCAGAAGTTTTGCTTTAGATCCTTATACATCTTACTACTGCCTGGCTGAATAGAATAGGGCGCGCTATGAGCTTCCTTCAAAATTGTCCGTCTCAAATCATCATCATCGGGAACGCAAAGTCGACTCTGAAATCTCAGAACTCCATCGTCTTGTATTACGAATCCTGGGGCTTTTCCTTCTTTTATTTCGTCACATAATCGAAGGATCATAGAATCGTTCAATTGTTTAGACTTGATCTCCTCGACTAGTGATGAAGTCAGTTCCATCACATAAAGTTGCCCTTGGATTCCTGGTGCCCATACTTCAATCCCCTCGCGGATCAGTTCCCATTGAATACTGGTTTGGGACGTAAGGGCTTCCAACACTCGAAGAGAAACAGGTTTACGGCTCAAAGCATCAGCTACTACGTTTGCTTTCCCCGGATGATAGAGAATCTCCAAGTCGTAATCCTTGATCAATTCCAGCCACCTTCTCTGCCTCATGTTTAATTCTTTCTGACTGAAGATGTACTTGAGGCTCTTGTGATCTGTAAAGATCTGACAATGAGTGCCGTACAAATAATGTCGCCAAATTTTCAAGGCAAAGACCACAGCTGCTAGCTCCAGATCATGAGTCGGGTAACTAATCTCATGCGGTTTCAATTGCCGAGAGGCATAAGCAATCACTTTATCCTTATGCATCAACACACAACCCAAACCCTGATTCGAAGCGTCGCTGTATACCATGAATCCATCAGTTCCCTCTGGCAGCGCTAATATAGGTGCTGTCGTCAGTCTCCTCTTAAGTTCGTCAAAACCAGCCTGGCACTTCTCATGCCACATGAATTTTTGAGTTTTCTATAACAGCTGGGTGAGCGGACGAGCAATTTTGGAAAATCCTTCTACAAAGCGGTGATAATATCCAGCAAGTCCTAAGAAACTTCGGACCTCTTTCACGTTTTTAGGAGCTTCCCAATCCAGGATTGCTTCGACTTTCTTCGGGTCCACCTGAACTCCGTCGGCTGATATCACATGCCCAAGGAAAGTTACTTCCTTAAGCCAAAACTTGCATTTTGAAAATTTTGCATACAACTGTTCCTTCCTCAAGGTGCTTAAAACCACACGTAAATGTTCAGCATGTTCCTCTGCGTCCCTCGAATATATCAGGATGTCATCAATGAAGACGACCACAAATTTATCCAAGTATTCCAAGAATACTCGATTCATCAATTGCATGAATACTGCAGGAGCATTGGTAAGTCCAAACGGCATCACTACGAATTCATAATGCCCGTACCGGGATCTGAAAGCAGATTTCGGTATATCCGATTCCTTAATTTTCAACTGGTGGTATCCTGATCGCAAGTCAATCTTCGAGAATACCCTTGCCCCTTGCAGTTGATCAAACAAGTCATCGATCTGAGGTATAGGATACTTGTTCTTGATTGTCATCTTATTGAGTTCCCTGTAATCAATACACAGTCGGAGGGATCCGTCTTTCTTTCGGACAAAAAGAACGGGCGCTCCCCAAGGAGAAACACTAGGTTGGATATAGCCCTTCTGTAACAATTCCTCCAGTTGCTTCTTGAGTTCATACATCTCGGTTGGCGCCATGCGGTATGGTGCTCTGGAAATAGGAGCTCCTCCAGGCTCTAGTTCGATAGTGAATTCCACTCCCCTCTGCGGAGGTAACCCAGGTAGTTCGTCAGGAAATACATCTGAGAACTCATTCACAACTGAAATAGACGAGAGCTCTACTCCTTCCTCTTTCCTCATGGCATAGCACCAAAGTCCGTGACATCCCTGCTTCAGTAATTTCACAGCTTTCATTGCCTTGATCAATTTTCCCGAGCTTCCCGGTCTCCATCCCCGGAATAAGTGTTCAGATCCGTCATCAGCAATGATGGAAATGACTCTCTCTCGGTAATTGAGCGACTCCATAACGGTTGAGCCAATCATCTCCGAGAATTAAATCGTCACCGTAGATGTCAACTACAATAAGATTCGATGGCCAATCTCTTCCTTCTATAGATACTGGGAAATCCTTAGCTTCTAGTGTTCCCACAATTTTCTCTCCGCTCGGTAATCCCACAACATAAGGTTCACAATTATACAAGCACGAGATTTTCAAATGATTAACACAGTTCAAAGATATAAAAGAATGCGTAGCTCCCGAGTCGAACAAGACACTAACTGGTTGCAAAAGGATCTGAATCGTACCTGATGCAACAGCTGTGTTCTGATCATCAGATTTCCTCATTTCGTACAGGCGTGGAGGAACGGACCCAGCACTGGATGCCTCTCTCTTCCCAGCGTTCTGCTGAAATCCACTTTGCTGCGTCTGGTTCACACTTGTCTCCTTCGGGACTGGAGCTGGAGTGCGAGTACCAAAAGATCGGGTCGCATTCCCACAAAATGTTGCGCGATGTCCTTCCTGTCCACACTCGAAACAGGTCACAGCAGGCGCGAAACAATCACGTCGAACATGTCCCGCCTTGCCACAGTTGTAACACTTCTTTCCTGCGTCTGAAACAGTCGGTGCTGCCCGGAACTTCTTTCCACCTCGAGAAGGATGCGGAGGTCTCCTGGATGAATGAAAAGAGGACTGACCCTTGCGAGGTCCGCTACTCTTATCCTCCGTGAAGTTTCCAGACACCTTCTGTTTCTTTGCTTCCGTCGCTTTCTCTACTGCTGCCTCCTTCATATCATAGGCCAACGCCTTGTCCTGATACTGTCGCAAGGTGGTACATTCAAATCCGGACATATACTGCTGAATTTCCGGCTTCATTCGCATGTCAAAATGAAAAATCTTCTCCGCCTCGGTCCTGACCAAGTGGCGCACATAGGTCAGCTGGTGATTAAAAGTCTTAATCACGTCCGTCACAGATGCTTCCGAATTTTGTGGTGAGAAAAACTCCCGAACTCGGGCTTCTCTAACTGGACGAGGACAATCGTGCCTCCATCATCACTTTGAATTCCGTCCAGTCAACATTGTGCTCCTCTGGTCGAATGGCCTCCCACCAGTCGAAAGCCTCCCCGGTCAAAAGATACTGGGCGACCGGAACCTTCCTATCGTTGGGACAGTTTATCCCCGCAAAAATCTTCTCTAATTCCTTCAGCCAATGATCCCACGAAAGCGTCTCAGCGGAACCGTCAAATTTCGGAGGATGCAATTTGACCACCTCGGTAAGCCATTTATCTCCCCGATTATCCACGTTATTCTGCTGTCCCATCGCCGTCTGCATGCGATCCACAACTTGAGCAAACTGGTTTATCTGGGCAACCACCTGCTGAAGCACTCCCGGCACGTTAGGATCTGCATTATTATTTGCCGATCCCTGCTGTCCCCCGGAATGTGAATCCGTTTGACTAGCGGCTATCTCTGGAGTAGATACCGACTCTTCTTGCCTCGCATTTCCACGTCCGCGTCCACGACCGCGTCCGCGTCCACGACCTCCTCTCAACATACTGTAAACATAAATACTCAATATCCAGGACAAACTTTCTCAAAGTACATCCATTAATGTTTACAAGACGTGAATTAAATAAAACAGTAGTATTCGAGATTAGGAAACTTACAACCACAGTCCACACGACGATGCTGGCTCAGCAGTGATGTTACGAACGACCAATAATCAAATAACGTAAACAGACCCAACTAACCCGACTGCCAAGATATCCATAAATCTTAGCTCTGATACCATATTCTGTAACACCCCGAGATATTCGGAATAATTACAGCGCCGTAAACCCTTTAGATAAGGATTTACAAGGCTAATTTAGGAGAAGTGTAAAAACAATACAATCGAACAACTGAAGTTCAAATACAGATTTGATTCAACCGATCAAATGAGTTAACTTATACAACCATATCGAATTGACTTTCTTAAAACAGACGTACTCGAGTACTAAACGAACCAAGAAGACCAATCACAATAACAATAACATCAATCACATCACTGAGCCATTCCATCGTCACAGCCGTCTTGTGTTTGCCGCCCCTCCTCGGCTACGAACATCAAAACAATGTCCACCCCGAAGGGGTTAGCAAAACAATGCTAGTACAAGTATCATCATACAATAAATCATCAAAGCATCATAAAGCATGCAAAAGCGGACTTCCGCCACGGAATCCAACGATGCGAATCCTCACGATTCCATCAACACAATACAAGGTAATCCGATCCAGCCCTCAGCATAGATCCCCATGATGATCCCGTCGGACCAACGCATGGTGGAAAACCCGTCCAACGATCCAGCGCCCTCAGCATAGATCCCCATGATGATCCCGTCGGACCAACGCATGGTGGACATTCGATCCAGCGCCCTCAGCATAGATCCTCATGACCCCCTCGGATCATTTATACCATAATCAATCAATTATGCATACTCAAATGCATTTTAATATGTTCATCAATGCGAACAAACAACAACGAATATCACGAGAATTATCAGAAATACATCTCATATTCAACAATATGAACAAAACCACAAGCATGATAAATCGAACTCGACGTATGATACTTGCCTCAAAAATGGCAAGGACGAAACACCTCGATGACCTCAACACACTCGAAGGCCGCCTCCTTCGATCAACGTAACGAGCTCGAACCTTAACAAAAGGAATGATATACAAATCATCTCAACTTGAACGATGGCCTAACAATTCGGTCTACGGCCGAAAAGCTCAAAATAAACAATCTGCCTGGACTGCTTAGCGTGCTCTACGTACTCTACGTAACGTGCGCTAAGCAGGCCTGTTAGCGTACGCTATCATGTAAGACTAGCGTGCGCTAATTCTGGCGGCGATTTGAACGGCCGATACATAACGTGCGCTACGTTTTATGCGATCGCTTGAACCGATAGCGCACGTTAACTCACATATGTTAGCGTGCGCTAACGTTGCATGGCAGAATACTGCTAACGGAAAAACTGGGTTGAAAGGTGGTGAAATCATGAATTCTATGTTGATACAACAAGTCATCCTCAAGCATGTCATGCTAATACGGTTTATGGAAGTTCCATGATCATGAGGTATACATATACGGATAATCAACTCAACATCATAATCTTATCTTCGATCTTCAAGAAATATTCTAAGTTCCGATTATTCCAAGTCCCAAAACATATGATTCCTTACGTAAAACATACGAACTAGGTAATCTCCGATTACTGATCATAAATCGATTTGAAAACGCTTAGGAGTCCATACTACTAAGATGGTTCAAAGGTTCATACGATGAATAAGTGTCGAAACGTCGAAACTAACCTTCTAACATGTGATGACCGATCATAAACGAAATAACTGGCTATCCAAACATGATCAGACGTCCTTAAGAACATTACTAACATTGGTGAAGAATCACCTACCTCAAGTAGTGAAGAACACGGAGGAAAATGAAGCAATCCGACACCGAAAGCTTGAACACCAATCTCCAATGATAAACGATCTTCAATCACGAATCAGGATGTTGATATGAAGTGTTTGGGGTGAAGGAAGTTATGTTCTAAGTGTAGGAATTCGGGTAATGAGAGTAGAGAGAACTGAAATCACGAATAGGATGCTGTCCTATTTATAATAAATGGCTATTAACGCGCGCTAGACCCTGTTCGTAGCATGCACTAACGGCTCACAGTCTAAACTGTACTCGGCACTTAGCGTGCGCTACGCATATACCTGTAGCGTGCGCTAAGGCGTTGACTCGGCTTTTCCCGAAAGCCGTCCAGGTACATCCGACACGATCCGACAGGGGTCCCCCGGCCAGATCTCACCTTCCGCATGTCTCAATCAAATTGACCACGCATAGCGTGCGCTAAAGACCCTCAGTAGCGTGCGCTATGGATCCACGTTAGCGCACGCTAAACATATCCGGTAGCGTGCGCTATATGCGCAGATTTACCATCTTTAAATCACAACCGCGAAATTAAACGCTCGACAACATCGGACTATGAAATACGGAGAATAGTACTCAGACAAAAGTACAATTATTACAATATCACAAGTTCCAATTACATAGAAATCTCGGGTGTTACATTATGCATGTTCAACCCGCAAGAATATAACTCATACAATGAGAATCTAATCCCACCATATAATGTGTATGATACTTGTCCCCTCAACACATGATATTCCAAACATCATGATTTGGACAAGTCAATACATACACATGTATATTAGTGGGAGGCAGCCATGAGGATGAAACGGCTGAGTTTAGTTCGTTTCGGACTGCCGAGAGTCCAAACAGATAAACTCCGATTCCATTTCGATGTATTTATATCGATTAATTAATACACTTAATTAAAGATATCAAATACAAAATAATATAATTAATTTCTCCAAGAAATGATTATATTCATTAATTAAATTAATCACCCAGTAATTTATTTATTTCAGTAGGTCGTAAATCAATTTATCCAATAAATCAATTTAAACATCCAATGTCCCAAATTTACATATCCAATATCTAATATTCATAATGAGAGAATTAGCTTGATTCATTCCGCAGTCAATCCTATTGTGCGACTCGGTAGGTCCGTCTCAGTCAGCAATGGGAGGAACCAAAGAGTAGTAGCACCACCTAGCCAGCCTGGCGGCCTACACCATACCCCAACTGAGAACGAATGATTGGGATCATTCAAGAACTATTCTGTCGTGAATACCAGTATACGTATAAACCCTTCTTTCAAATGTCCCGATCAAGTTATAAGGTCACGATCAGTCAAACCCCATCTGTCCTTGACTCTATGCATATGTTAATGCAAATTGAGATCATCGAGCTCTCGTGTATCCAATACAACTAGCTCCAATACTTTGGCCAAAGACTTATGATCTCATCTACCCATAACCACATAGGACATATAACCCGCTCACTAACGGGAGAAAGAATTCTATCTTTGTATTCAGTAGGATCTGCTACTTGTCCGTCAAGATGCACGTCGAGGTTGACCCCCGCCTTCTGGTTCACAGGGTCAAACTACTATAATGAAAATTTTGACGTCACAAACACATCTCTACTAAATCCTCAAGTCGAAGGTTCACGAATACCTATCACAACCTTTCGATTCCGTCATTGACTGTCCCAGAGTGAAATCTGTGTGACGAATCGAGGGTGAGTCGGTTCGAGTATACTAATCCAATTAGCATACCTATAATGTGTGCTTCCACTAACCATTAGTGTTCGACAGGCACTCTACATATCAAAGAACACGTCATACAAGTCTTCACATAAACTTAATGCCCAGTCAAGTTTCATCGACTTGCGAACGTTTTAAGTATTTGAGCTATAAACCTTTCCAGTGCCGACCCCTTATCCAATAAGGAGTGGAATGTTTTGCTCTCAAAAACACAAACTAGTTTCTATATGTATATTTACAAGTTAGGAATGCCAGTAACTACCAGTAAATAAAGAAACATTCATTGCCTTATATCACTAGTTTACATAATTACAAGTACAATGCCCTCACTCAACATCCTCTGAGTGGCATTCGAGGGCATACTCCTAACAATCTCCCACTTGCACTCAATGCCACACACTAGGGTATCTAATACCCATGTTCTCCAGATGACGCTCTAATAAAGTCTGAGAAAGTGGCTTGGTCAGTGGATTAGCGACGTTGTCGGCTGAGTCTACTCTATGCAGCACAATGTATCCCTTGCAACCAAATTCTCTTACGAGATGATACTTCCTCTCAATATGTTTGGTGTTGTTGTGAAACCTCGGCTCTTTGGCCTGCGCTACAACTCTGTAGTTCTCGCAATACAGCGGAACAGGCAACTCAGCACATGGTATCACTTGAAGTTCTCCCAGAAACTTCTTAATCCAGAACCCTTCCTTGGAAGCCTCCGAGGCTGGTTGATACTCAACCTGATAGGTGGAATCAGCAGTCGCGCTTTGCTTGGCGCTATGCCAAGATACTGCTCCTCCATTAAGAGTAAATATATAGCCAGAATTAGACATCGAGTCGTCCTTCAATCCTTGGAAGTCCGAATCAGTGAATCCCACCACATCCAATTCTCCACCGCCATACATCAGAACCATATCTCTAGTCCTTCTTAAGTACTTGAGAACGTTCTTTACGGCAGTCCAATGTTCCCTACCTGGGTTTGCCTGAAACCTACTCACCACGCTTACAGCATGCGCAATGTCAGGTCTCTTATAAAACATAGCATACATAGGGCTACCCACGCCTAAAGCATATGGTATATTATTCATTTACTTTCGTTGTTCCTCACTTTGAGGACACATCTTCAAGAAGAGTTTTATTCCATGTCGCATCAGTAGGAACCCTCTTTTAGAATCATCCATCTTAAATCGCTTTAAGATATTATCTATATAGAGGGCTTGGTAAAGACCTATTGTTCTCTTTGCTCTATCCCGATAGAGTCGAATACCAAGAATATCGGTAGCTTCTCCCAAGTATTTCATGGAGAAATTACTCGAAAGCCAAGCTTTCACAGAACTGAGCATTCCCACATCATTTCCTATTATAGTACGCAAGGTTCTTGCTCCCACTAACCCTCTTATATACACAAGGTTCCTCTTCATTTTGCACTAAGTCAAACTCTTTGACCGCCTCGTCAAAACGAAGGTTCCAACTATGCGACGCTTGCTTCAGTCCATAAATGGAATGCTGAAGCTTGCACACTATCTGAATATTGACTTCGGACACAAAGCCTTTAGGCTGCTCCATACCATTAAGGAAAGCCATCTTTACGTCCATTTGCCATATCTCATAATCGTGGTAGGCAGCTATAGCAAGCATCATGCGAATAGACTTGATCATAGCTATGGGCGAGAAGGTATCGTGGTAACTGATCCCTTCCTTTTGGGTATAAACCTTTGCCACAAGCCTGGCCTTATAGGCTTCAACCTTGCCATCACCATCAGTATTTCTCTTGTAGATCCACTTGTTCCCAATGGGCACTATGCCCTTGGGGCGGTCTACCAGAGTCCAGACCTGATTGACATGCATCGAGTCTATCTCAGCTTCCATAGCTTTGATAAGTGTCAATCTTATACACTTATCCATGGCTTGTATCGATAAATTTCACCCATAATTGAGCTAGTCTACTCGTTTTTGCTTTTAATTAATTAGCTTTTAATAATTTTATATTTATCGGATGAAGATGTAAATTTATTCTTAATGGGATTGAATTACTGATTTAATCAAGAAATAACATGTTTATAAAATATTCTCTTTGTTGAATTTTTATGTATTCATGTTGTAGGGATTTTCGAGACGAGTTCGGCAGTCTTTCCGGATTCAAAATCAAAGTTATATATCAAAAGTTATCATCCGAAGAAGATTTGGGACGAAAACGCAAAGTCTAAGAAATTCTGGGCCGAAAATAAAGTTTAAAACTCCATACGGGCGTAACATCATAAAGTACGGGTGTAATTCACAAAGCAAAAGGCCGTAGCCATGTTACGGCTGTAACTTTTCAATGTTACGGCCGTAAGTCAGCATAGTTACGGCCGTAACTCCTCAATGTTACGGTCGTAACTCTTGGCAGATTATTGATCATTGCCTAATTTTTTATACTTTTGGTCTATTGCTGAGGGGATGGCTGGCATTGATCCGATCTAATATAATAATGCTGGAGTTTTGGAGCTATTAGATGACTTTAGGTGTATAAATAGACCCCTTAGATCCATCATTATTGATCATTCATCTTATTATTTTCTCACTTTGTAATACTTTTTCTTTTTGTGTGAAGAACACACTTGTGTTCTTGAGTCATTTGTGTAAGTGTGGTTTAGCTTATGTTGTTGAGGGAGTTTATTGTTTCTTTCTCCTTTATCTACAAAGGGAGTTAGGACCCATTCTTTCCCTTTTCCAACTATTAATGACCACTCAAGCTTGTAATATGTTGAATGTAATACCCCCGATATATTCGGGAATATTACAGCATCGTAAATCCTTTACATAAGGATTTACAAGGCTGAAGAATTGAACAGGCATAAAAAAGTACTAACGAATGGAAATAACAGAATTACGGTACAACAGTTCTGACCCAATACAAAAATAGTACAATTGTTCAACAGAACTCAATAATACATCACCAAATTCAAATCATCACAAATGACTTCGTACTCGAGTACTTATTGAAATAATGAATAAACAACAGATAAATAAACCCGGTCGGGACATCACTCTGCACCCTCGTCATCATACAGTTCCAGTGGTTATTTCCCCGTTCTCCTGGATCCTGAACACAAACAAAATGTTCACCCCCGAAGGGGTTAGCACAACGATGCTAGTACAAGTACCACAATATATTATTCATATCTCATGAAGAATAATAACATAAACGACAAAGTACCAACGAGTTTTCTCCTACGAGAAACTCAAACATAACATACACAACTGATAATCACAACATGATATCATAACATACACATGGTAATTCCATCGATCCAGCGTTCACTGCCTAGAACCCACGATGATCCCGTCAGACCAACCCGTGGTGGAAAAACCCGTCCGATGATCCGGTATGACGCTAGCATAGATCCCCCGATGATCCCGTCGGACCAACACGAGGTGGACATACAACAACGACATACATGCAAGACAATATGTATAACAACAATACATAAAACAATTAAGGTACTTGCCTCGATTTGAAGACAATAACAACACTTCCACGAAAATGAACACTCGAAGGTCGTCCTCCTCAATCAATCACGTAACGAGACCAAACCTTAACAAAAGAAATGATTTAGGATTTATCTCACATCGTACGAATGTTTAACAATTCGATTTATGGCCAAAAGTTCATAAAATGCAATCTTCCCGAACTGCTTAGCGCACGCTAAGTACTCTGTGTAGCGTGCGTTAAGTCTGCCCGATAGCGCATGCAAACAACAAAGACTAGCATACGCTAACTATGCATGGTCAGTACTTCACTGACCAGCCAACTGACTCGTCTGATGGTCTAGCGTACGTTACGTACCAAACGTAGCGCACGCTAACTCGTGCTCGATAGCGCACGTTAAACTCCATAGCATAGCGTGCGCTATCTCTGCATGGCGCCATCACGAAAGAAACTGTTCTTGCCATGATTGAAACAATGAAATCTTGCGTGGTAATTCATGTTACTTCCATGAATACCATGTTTATACCCTTATGAATGATTTTACGGATAAAGACAACTTCGGATTCAAGGATATGCATACCAATATAAAACCATATTCCGTTCCGACTTCAAATCATCATACGACAATTCGAAAAGCTTAACGGTTGATATCAACGCCTCATATCAATCAATATTATCATGCTGAAGTTGTTTAAACGTTCCATCTATACTAGATAAATCTTTCCATGATCAATCTTTTAGATTTATCCAACAATAATGATTGTTAAAGTCAAGTCCATGATTATTATGAAGTCATCTACTAGATTCGAATTACCAATGATAGAAGCTTCTCTTCACATATTCAGTGTAATAAGATTCGAATCAAGATGATCATAATCAAGATACTCAAAGTTTAATCATCTTAATATTCCAAACATGATATACTTGGATAATGCATCTATGAAAATCCATATCTTGTTAATATGATCATCCAAATCGTTAGAATCCAATTCTAAGTCTTGAGATAGATCGAACATACCTTAATATGATGAAAATCACTGAACCGTAAGGTAGAATCCAACTCCGGTTGGTTGTATGCCACTCCAAGGTGCTATTCCACTTAAATGAATAATCCCAAGTGATAACCAATATACAAACACCAACAGGATGTGTTCTAAGTGTATAGGAGTATTATTACAGCTCTCTGAACTCTCAAGGATGAAGAATGGGCGAAAGAAATGAAAGCCAAAACGGTTGTTGTCCCATTTATAATATTCTGCATTATTAAAAAGTTAGCGCACGCTACTAAGCATTCCTTAGCGTGCGCTAATAATGGTTGACTTCAGAATTGTCCGGGTGCGTCCGCGGGAATCTTATCCGGACCCATGTCCCGGATGGCGCATGTGCTAGCCATCCCGCTCAATAATTGAGTTCTTAGCGCATGCAACTCCTATCTTCATAGTGTGCGCTAATAATGGCCCGATAGCGCGCGTTAAGATACATTCTTAGCGTGCGCTATCACGAGGTTGCTTGAGCAATTTTGCAAGTTTCTAAACTTATGTACAATGATATCAATGCACGAAATATCATACTCCAGTAATCAAAATCACCAATCCGAATAATACAGGGTTTGAATATAGTATGAAATACACCGTAATAAATCCGGATATTACATACTCTCCTACTAAAAAGGAGTTTCGTCCCGAAACTCAAGACGAAGATAACTCGGGATATCTAGACTTCATATCAGCTTCCGTTTCCCAGGTGGCTTCTTCCATTCCGTGACGTGACCACTGAACTTTGACCAAAACGATTGGTTTGTTCCTCAGCTGCTTAACTCGACTCTCGAGTATCTTGACCGGTCTTTCTTCAAACGTCCCATCCTGCGCGACTTCGATCTCGCCGAAATCAATGATATGACTGGGATCTGGTATATACCTCCGTAACTGGGATACGTGGAACATGTTATGAGCATGGCACAATGACGGCGGTAATGCTAATCTGTATGCCAACTCCCCAACTCTCTCGAGGATCTCAAATGGTCCGATATATCTCGGACTCAGCTTTCCTTTCCTTCCGAAACGAAAGATTCCCCGAGTAGGAGAAACCTTCAAAAGTACATGGTCTCTAGTATTGAACTCCAATGGGCGACGGCGTACGTCCGCATAGGATTTATGGCGACTCTGGGCGGTCAACAGCCTTTTACGGATCAAGGCTATCTTCTCTCGAGTCTGCACGATCAACTCTGGTTCTGTTCCGATCAAGTCTGACGAATCGTCCCAGCATAGGAGCGACCTGCACCTCCTCCCGTATAATGCCTCAAACGGTGCCATCTTAATGGAAGCATGCCAAATATTGTTGTAGGTAAATTCAATCAACGGTAGATGAACTTCCCAATCGTTTGACCAATCTAAGGCACAGGCCCTTAGCATGTCTTCCACCGTTTGAATAGTCCTCTCGTTGTCCGTCATCAAGGGTGATAAGTCAGATCAAGTTCAATTCGGTCCCCAAGGCCTTATGAACTGCTTTCCAAAAGTGAGACACAAAACGGCCATCTCGATCAGAAATAATGGTCTTCGGTGTACCATGCAATCGAACTATCTCCGAAATAAATACTCGTGCTAACCTCTCTGGTCCCCACGTATCCTTAATGCCTAAAAAATGAGCTGATTTGGTTAAACGATCAACTATCACCCAAATCATGTTCATTCCTGTCCTGGTTTTCGGCATATTAGTGATAAAGTCCATCGATATGTCCTCCAACTTCCATTCAGGAATCGGGAGCGGCTTCAACATTCCAGCAGGCCGTTGATGCTCGATCTTAACCTGCTGACAAGTCAAACATTTTGAAACATAGTCCGCTACGTCTTTCTTCATGTTGCCCCACCAGAAATTCGGCTTCAAGTCCTTATACATCTTACTGGTGCCCGGGTGGATAGAATAGGGCGAACTGTGAGCTTCCTTCATAATTGTCTGTTTCAGAACATCATCATTGGGAACGCAGAGTCGGTTTTGAAATCTCAAAACCCCATCATCATGAATTATGAATCTGGGGGCCTTTCCTTTGATCACTTCCTCACGTAACCGAATCATCAGAGGATCATCCGTCTGTTTAGATTTGATTCCTTCGGTTAATGATGAAGTTATCTCCATTACGCACAGTTGTCCTTGGACTCTTTGTAACCATACCTCAATTCCTTCACGAATCATCTCTCGCTGAAGGCTAAGTTGGGAGGTCAGTGTCTCCAGCATCTGAATAGAGACAGGTTTGCGGCTGAGTGCATCGGCCACTACATTCGCTTTGCCTGGATGATATAAAATCTCCAAGTCATAGTCCTTAATCAGTGCCAACCATCTTCTTTGCCGCATGTTTAATTCTTTCTGACTGAAAATGTACTTGAGACTCTTGTGATCCGTAAAGATCTGACAGTGAGTCCCGTACAGATAATGCCTCCAGATCTTCAAAGCAAAAACTACTGCTGCAAGCTCCAAATCATGTGTTGGGTAATTCACTTCATAAGGTTTCAGTTGTCGCGATGCATAAGCGATCACCTTATCATTCTGCATCAACACGCACCCAAGTCCTTGGTTCGAAGCATCACTGTAAATTATGAATCCTCCAGTTCCCAGCGGGAGTGATAGAATCGGTGCCGTCGTCAATATCTTCTTCAGTTCATCAAAGCTAATCTGACACAATTCATTCCACTCAAACTTTTGAGTTTTCTGCAGGAGTCGAGTAAGTGGGCGGGAGATTTTAGAAAACCCTTCCACGAATCGACGATAGTATCCAGCAAGTCCCAAGAAGCTTCGGACCTCTTTCACGTTCTTTGGAGGCTCCCAATCCATAATTGCTTCGATCTTCTGAGGATCTACTTGGACTCCTTCAGCTGACACCACATGGCCGAGGAACATTACTTCCTTTAGCCAGAATTCACACTTAGAAAGTTTGGCGTACAATTGTTCGTTTCTCAAAGTTCTAATACAATCCGCAAATGCTGCGCATGTTCTTACGGACTCTTAGAATACACCAGAATGTCATCAATAAACACGACCACAAATTTATCCAAAAATTCAATGAACACACGGTTCATCAATTGCATAAATACAGCAGGTGCGTTAGTGAGACCAAACGGCATTACTACAAACTCATAATGCCCGTAGCGAGTTCTGAACGCTGATTTCGGAACATCAGATTCCTTAATCCTCAGCTGATGGTATCCTGATCTCAGATCGATTTTAGAAAATACTGTTGCCCCTTGCAGCTGGTCAAACAAATCATCAATCCGTGGTAACGGATATTTGTTCTTAATCGTCATCTTGTTCAGCTCCCGATAGTCAATACACAGTCGAAGCGACCCATCCTTCTTTCGGACAAAAAGAACTGGCGCTCCCCAGGCCGAAACGCTTGGCTGAATATAGCCCTTGTCCAGTAACTCTTCCAGCTGCTTCTTCAGTTCGTACATCTCAGTAGGTGCCATACGATACGGCGCCTTAGAAATCGGTGTAGCTCCGGGTTCCAGCTCAATGGTAAATTCCACATCCCTTCGTGGAGGTAGTCCAGGTAACTCGTCAGGAAATACATCTGGGAATTCGTTCACAATAGGAATGGATGAAAGTTCCACAATTTCGTCTTCTTTCTTCATTGCATAACACCAATATCCGGTACAGCCCTGTTTCAACAATTTGACAGCTTTCATCGCTTTGATTAATTTTCCTGAGCTTCCCGGTTTCCACCCCTCGAATAATATTTCGGAACCATCATCAGCGATCAGCGAGATATTCATCCTTCGGTAGTTCACAATTGCTCCATATTGATTAAGCCAATCGTCTCCGAGTATCAGGTCGTCTCCTTGCATTTCTATCACGATCAGATTTGAGAGCCACTCTCTGCCTCCAAATGATACAGGGAAATTTCTAGTTTCTAAATTTCCGACAATCCTCTCTCCACTCGGTAAACCAACAACATAAGGTTCACAAGCATGAAAACCGGAAACATTCAAACGATTTACACAAGACAAAGATATGAAAGAATGTGTAGCTCCTGTATCGAATAAAACGCTAACTGGCTGGGAAAGGATCTGGACAGTACCTGATGCGACAACAGCATCTTGATCGTCTGTCCTCCTCATCTCGTACAGACGTGGGGGAGCAGATCCGGCACTCGATGTTCCCTTTCGGTCCCATTGTCCTCTGCCTCGCCCGCGGCCAAAATTCTGAGGCATCTGAACACTTTGCTGCGTCTGTGGAATACTGGCCTCCTTCTGGACTGGCTGTGGTGTATGGGCTCTAAAAGAATTTGCAGCCTCTTCACAAAACACCGCCCGATGTCCCTCTCGTCCACAATCAAAACAAGTCATGGCAGGAAGGGGGCAATTCCGTCGATAGTGCCCCGTCTGGGCGCAGTTAAAGCATTTCCTGGTAACATCAGTAATAGTTGATGTCGCTCCGAAGTTCTTTCCGCTCCTAATTGGGTGCGGAGGTTTCTTGAAAGAGTGAAAAGAGGACTGGGCCTTACGGGCCCCGCTGTTCTTGTGCTCTGTAAAAGTACCAGAGACTTTCTGTTTCTTGGTTTCCGCAAATTTCTCCATGGCTGCTTCCTTGATCTCATATGCCAACGCCTTATCCTGGTATTGGCGGAGTGTGGTACATTCGAATTCGGACATGTACCTCTGAACTTCTGGTTTCATTCTCATATCGAAATGGATCATCATTTCTCAGATCTGCTCACCGGATGTCGAACAAATGCCACCGTTGG
This sequence comes from Orobanche coerulescens, assembly GCA_033398695.1. Lineage (NCBI taxonomy): Eukaryota > Viridiplantae > Streptophyta > Magnoliopsida > Lamiales > Orobanchaceae > Orobanche > Orobanche coerulescens. The sequence continues at coordinate 76,083,399 of CM065818.1, read as the reverse complement.
TTAAACGCCTTAATCGCACGATACCGCACATCGTAAGGTCAGCGGAGAAAACTCCCGAACTTTGGCTTCCCTCACGGGACGAGGGCAATCGAGCTTCCATCATCAATCTAAACTCGTCCAATCGGCATCATGGTCTACAGGCGTATGGCTTCCCACCATTCGACGCTTCCCTATCGTAAAATATTGAGCGATAGAGGCTCTCCATTGCCCTGGCGTAATTCCTGCAAAGATTTTCTCCAGCTTCTTTCAACCAATGATCCTGTGGGAGTCTCGAAATACTGTCGAATTTGGGTGGCCGCATCTTCGCCACCTCTTGCGACCACCGGTCACCTCGGTTTCCCATGTCAGGATTCCTTCTTTGTCTCTCTCCTGTTGTAGTCCCACGCCACTTGCATTCGGTCCACGACTTGGCGAACCGAGTCATTTGGTTCACCACTTGACGAAGGATCTCTGTCTGAGGATGCAGTTCGTTATTAATAGATTGTTGCGGCTACTTTGAGCTATGGCCCTTTGATTAGAAGGCGACGCCTCCCTTCGGCATTTCTTCGTCGCGTCCACGACCGCGACCACGTCCACGTCCGCCTCTCAACATACTGTAAGCATAAATATTCAATATACAGAAACAACATCGTTCTAATATTCGAGTATAAAGAGATACAATATGTAAAGAACGAGATAGAGTTTAGGAACTTACAACCCTTTGTTCGCATGAAGACGTGGCGGTGCGGTGATGTCATTCACGGCCGGTTACCTCAAAAAGACATAAATGACCCCTATTTTAACCCAACGGCCAAGATATCCATAATCTTAGCTCCGATACCATATTCTCGTAACACCCCGATATATTCGGGAATATTACTGTGCCGTAAATCCTTTACATAAGGATTTACAAGGTGAAAAGAATTGAGGCATAAAAAGGTACTAACGAATGGAAATAACGGAATTACGGTACAACAGTTCTGACCCAATACAGAAATAGTACAATTGTTCAACAGAACTCAATAATACATCACCAAATTCAAATCATCACAAATGACTTCGTACTCGAGTACTTATTGAAATAACGAATAAACAACAGATAAATAAACCCGGTCGGGACATCACTCTGCACCCTCGTCGTCATACAGTTCCAGTGGTTGTTTCCCCACTCTCCTGGATCCTGAACACAAACAAAATGTTCACCCCCAAAGGGGTTAGCACAACGATGCTAGTACAAGTACCACAATATATTATTCATATCTCACGAAGAATAATAACATAAACGACAAAGTCTTCTCCTACGAGAAACTCAAACATAACATACACAACTGATAATCACAACATGATATCATAACATACACATGGTAATTCCATCGATCCAGCGTTCACTGCCTAGAACCCACGATGATCCCGTCAGACCAACCCGTGGTGGAAAAACCCGTTCGATGATCCAGCGCACGCTAGCATAGATCCCCCGATGATCCCGTCGTACCAACACGAGGTAGACATACAACAACGACATACATGCACGACTATATGTATAACAACAATACATAAAACAATTAAGGTACTTGCCTCGATTTGAAGACAATAACAACACTTCCACGAAAATGAACCCTCGAAGGTCGTCCTCCTCAATCAATCACGTAACGAGACCAAACCTTAACAAAAGAAATGATATAGGATTTATCTCACATCGTACGAATGTTTAACAATTCGATTTACGGCCAAAAGTTCATAAAATGCAATCTGCCCGAACTGCTTAGCGCACGCTAAGTACTCTGTGTAGCGTGCGTTAAGTCTGCCCGATAGCGCACGCAAACAACAAAGACTAGCGTACGCTAACTATGCATGGTCGCATTTACTGACCAGCCAACTGACTCGTCTGATGGTCTAGCGTACGTTACGTACCAAACGTAGCGCACGCTAACTCGTGCTCGATAGCGCACGTTAAACTCCATAGCATAGCGTGCGCTATCTCTGCATGGCAGTTTACTGCTGAGCAGTAAACTGTTCTTGCCATGATTGAAACAATGAAATCTTTCGTGGTAATTCATGTTACTTCCATGAATACCATGTTTATACCCTTATGAATGATTTTACGGATAAAGACAACTTCGGATTCAAGGATATGCATACCAATATAAAACCATATTCCGTTCCGACTTCAAATCTTCATACGACAATTCGAAAAGCTTAACGGTTGATATCAACGCCTCATATCAATCAATATTATCATGCTGAAGTTGTTTAAACGTTCCATCTATACTAGATAAATCTTTCCATGATCAATCCTTTAGATTTATCCAACAATAATGATTGTTAAAGTCAAGTCCATGATTATTATGAAGTCATCTACTAGATTCGAATTACCAATGATAGAAGCTTCTCTTCACATATTCAGTGTAATAAGATTCGAATCAAGATGATCATAATCAAGGTACTCAAAGTTTAATCATCTTAATATTCCAAACATGATATACTTGGATAATTCATCTATGAAAATCCATATCTTGTTAATATGATCATCCAAATCGTTAGAATCCAATTCTAAGTCTTGAGATAGATCGAACATACCTTAATATGATGAAAATCACTGAACCGTAAGGTAGAATCCAACTCCGGTTGGTTGTATGCCACTCCAAGGTGCTATTCCACTTCAATGAATAATCCCAAGTGATAACCAATATACAAACACCAACAAGATGTGTTCTAAGTGTATAGGAGTATTATTACAGCTCTCTGAACTCTCAAGGATGAAGAATGGGCGAAAGAAATGAAAGCCAAAACGGTTGTTGTCCCATTTATAATATTCTGCATTATTAACAAGTTAGCGCACGCTACTAAGCATTCCTTAGCGTGTGCTAATAATGGTTGACTTCAGAATTGTCCGGGTGCGTCCGCGGGAATCTTATCCGGACCCATGTCCCGGCTGGCGCATGTGCTAGCCGTCACGCTCAATAATTGAATTCTTAGCGCACGCAACTCCTATCTTCATAGCGTGTGCTAATAATGGCCCGATAGCGCGCGTTAAGATACATTCTTAGCGTGCGCTATCACGAGGTTGCTTGAGCAATTTTGCAAGTTTCTAAACTTATGTACAATGATATCAATGCACGAAATATCATACTCCGGTAATCAAAATCACCAATCCGAATAATACAGGGTTTGAATACAGTATGAAATACACCGTAATAAATCCGGATATTACATTGAATAAACCCTTAATGGGCTAAGTTACCTAAGTTGGGATTATAAACAAGGTTAGTCATGTTATTTAAGTTTGCATAAAGATCTATTATGAATTACTTATTATTGTGTGTGATTTTCATTGTTTTACCAATCTTTATTTATTTGGCCAATAAATGATGATATTTATGGTCTTCATATGTTTCGAAAGAAAATATGTTTGATTAGATCAAATGATCTTCACTCTAAGTTGTTCTAGGGGATAGAAATATACCTCTGGACCTTAGATGATTCTTTGAGTTATTTTCACAAAACCTAATGCTATGTATTGAAGCCAATCAACATAGAAATATAGTGGATTGATTCAATATATAAGGGGCATTTTATAGTTCGAAAGAGAAACCATATTTTTAAGGAAAATCGAATCTACACAACAGAATAAGTAAATTCATCTTATGATCTTCTATACATCTTCTATAACTAATGATGAACTAAGTTTGTAATCCCAACTATTTCATGTTATCTTTTATTAATCTATTATTAGTGCAATCTTTCATTTCCTTGAATATTAGAACTATTATTGCATTTTCTTTGCAATTGTCAAACCAAACTCTTAAATTGTGTGTTTCAATCTTATAAATCTCTATAACAAATAGTTAAAATAGTGTATAATTCAATATATATATAACCTAACTTCCTCGTGGGATCGATAAACCGGACTCAAAAAGTCCACTTACTACTTGATACGATATCGTGCACTTGCGATAGTTACACTAAAGACGTGTCAAGTTTTTGGCGCTGTTGCCGGGGAAGTATAAGTGTTATTTTTGAAATCTTACATTGTAAACTATTGTTATAGGATACAATTTCTCGACTTTGTAACTTAGTACTCAATTGTGTTTGTCCGGTCAAGTGGCGGATAACGGTACTCCGTGTCTATTAAAGTCGGATTCTTCAGTCTCCCACAACAACTGATATTTGTAGATATTTTCTCTTTTATTTTTATTTTTATTTTTTTATCATGGAAAAAACTTTGAATAAAATTGAAAAAAGATTTCCCTTTCTGAGCAAAAATGTCATTTTAAAAATTTACAAGACAAGACTTGAAAGGATGAGGTTGCTTATGAATAAAAGCATACCTTTTGACGTTAGATTCATAATTGAAGCCAAAGTAAGAATATCAGGTGAATTCACAGAAATACCGACTAGATTTTTACCAGGGCTTGGAAAAAGTTCATATCCCAAGAAACGACGAGCAAAGATGATAGTCGTTTGCTATAAATGTGCTAGATGGAACTGTAATTTAAAATGTCGATCTTTAGGAATTCCATCTATAAACAGAGAAGATAAAATTCAATTCATTAAGGATGGTCTGAAAGAGAATTTAGATGATATCGAAATTTCTCTTGACACGCATCCTAGTAGACTCGTACATTACGGAATTCGATGTTTGTGGAATAAATTCAAACCAGAATATGAACAACATCTTGGGAATCTGAGGTTAAAAGACCCTGTTTACCAATTTATAAGAAAATTGGATGGGAAGCTTCTTCCCGACTCATAGAAGGCGTTTAGGCCGTTTCTGAACATAAAATCAAAGGAAGATGTGAGCCACAATCACAACTACTGTGCATACATGTAAGTATCTTTTATTTTTGTCGTAAGGTAAGATTTTCTGAATAAAAAAAGGGGGTGATATGCAATAAATGCATTCATTATTCTATTGAGTAGTTGGAGCGCAATCAACGCAATCACAAACTTGTTAAACAATTTTACCTAAGTTTTCTTCTATAAATAAACATTGTGCTTGTTTCTTTTATTCATCCCTCAAACTTGTACTTTTCTCTTTTTCTCTCAAATAAATTTCTTTTCTAAAATGGAGTCATCATCTTCAACAAAAAAATTTAGCACAGTCTGGATTTCTGGTGGAACTAGTTATGGAAAAGAGGCATGCTTTACTGAAGCAGCCCACAACTTGGGTCGTACCTTAGGAGAAAAATGCATTCATGTAGTTTACGGAGGAGGAAGTCTAGGATTAATGGGACGAGCTGCTGATTCTGCCTATATGGAAGGAGTAAGAGTGTTGGGAATAATTCCAAAACCTCTGGCTGAAAGTAAAATCACCGGGGCAACTATTGGAGATGAGTTTAGATCTGTAAATATGCAAGATCGCATAACTCACACGATAAATAATTCTGGCACCTTTATCACCCTTCCCGGTGGTTTTGGAACTCTTGAGGAACTTTTTCATGTGGTTACCAGAGCCCAGCTAAATGTTCATCAAAAACCAATAGGCCTGCTTAATGTCAATGGTCTCTTTGATGGTTTACTATCTTTCATCAACTACTCTGCTGAAAAGGGTTTTATTTCCGAGCGTGCTAAATGAATCATAGTCGTTGCAACAACACCAGAAGAACTAATAAAAAAACTCATCGAATTTGTTCCTCAACCAGATCCAGCTCTAGCTAAAATTGTCTGGATGGAAGATTTTACCGTGAGAAAATAAAAAGTGGATTCATTCCTCTCCCTTTGATAACCCAAGTTGGAGCTCTTGTATTTTTACTTTCTGTTGTGTGTAAAAATCGTGCTAAATGATGGCAGCTTAAGGAGTTTCTTCTTGATCTCTTGACGCGCATCTATTCGTGATTTATGTATTGTTATTTTATTGCTGTAATTTTCATTGTTTTTTTTATAAAAGCATTGATGGCAGCGTAAGGCGACTCTTCGGACTTTCCTGAAGCACATCTTAAAAATTGTGTTATACTTCCGAGTATATTTTTATTTCTTTTGTTGTTTGCCTCGTATATTTATTCTCTTGCAGATTCTAAAAGGCATTAGCTCAAGCATCAACTTTCATAACAGGGAGTATTCTGTTTTTCTCCTTGCTTTTTTTTTTTTAAAAAACTGAGGACAGTTTTATTTTCATGTTTGGGGGTGGTATGTTTAATTATTTTGGTGTGTTGGTATTTTGGTGTGTTTTGATTATTTTGGTTATTCGCCTTAAATTTTTTTTAGTATATATATATATATATATATATATATATATATTATTTTGTTTTGTGAGATTTCTAGATCTGGCCATAACACCAATAAGTTAGCTATATACAAACTTCTAAAATCATTCTAAACCGGTTAAAAAATTATATAATCCAAAAAATTTTGAGCCTTAATCTCTCTTTCCAAGCCTTGTAGTTATCATATAAAATCGAGTCATTCGTTACCTTGAGAAAAGAAGAATCAGTCGGTTGATGAAAAATAGAACTAAAATTTACTTAATTTGTGGAGTTTTTGATTTTTCATGCTTAACTAATAAATAATTTTCTGCAAAAATTCTATTCCCTAAAAAAAAGGGGTCATTGATAAAAGGAGATTAGTCGAAAAAAAGGGAGAAGTGTTGAGCAGCAACAGCTGCCTAATTTTGGGGGTCCTAAAATTTTGCGAAAAATAAAGGACTAACTATTATTGGTGCGTAGCTGCCGTCTCACAAAAAAGATAGAAATTGTGTTGGTGAAAAGAGCTACACGTTAGTAAATAACGGTGTGAAAGCTATCACCTAAAAAAAATGGAAATTGTGTTGGTGAAAAGAGCTACACGTTAGCAAATAACGGTGTGAAAGCTATCACCTAAAAAAAATGGAATATATGTTGGTGAAAAGAGCTACACGTTAGCAAATAACAGTGTGAAAGCTATCACTAAGGGATGTAGTTTATAAGCAGATTTGAATTAATTAGCGGCTGAATTTCAATACACTCAATTTCGTGAAAAATCACCATATTTGATGACGCCAATGAAATTCTTCTTCATATTGAGTCGAAAAATAAACGAGTGATCGAGAGCAACCATTAAAGGGAGTCGTGTGTGTCACGAGTGGGAAAGAAATAATCAACCTTTTGGGGGTAAACCTTGCATTTTGGAATTACAAAATAAGACCGTGTTTTAACTTCAAAATTATTAGTAGATTTATTTTGAATCTTTATTCATTTCTATCTACTGTATAAAGCTGGTTATTGTGTATTAATGATATTTTGATCTATTATCCTCTTTATATATATAATTATTTTTCTTAATTTGTGTGTGTATTATTTTTCTTATTTTGTGTCTTTTTTTTTATTTTTAGCGTGAATAATAAAGAGTCTTGCTTGGGACTAGCAAGAATTCAAGTTTGGGGGTGTGATAAGTGTCAGTTTTATATACTTATCCATGGTTTGTATCGATAAATTTCACCCATAATTGAGCTAGTCTACTAGTTTTTGCTTTTAATTAATTAGCTTTTAATAATTTTATATTTATCGGATGAAGATGTAAATTTATTCTTAATCGGATTGAATTACTGATTTACTCAAGAAATAACATGTTTATAAAATATTCTCTTTGTTGAATTTTTATGTATTCATGTTATAAGGCTTTCCGAGACGAGTTCGACAGTCTTTCCGGATTCAAAATCAAAGTTATATATCAAAAGTTATCATCCGAAGAAGATTTAGGGCAAAAACGCAAAGTCTAAGAAATTCTGGGCTGAAAATAAAGTCTGAAACTCCATACGGGCGTAACATCATAAAGTACGGGCGTAATTCACAAAGCAAAAAGCAGTAGCCATGTTACGGTCGTAACTCTTCAATGTTACGGCCGTACGTCAGCATAGTTACGGCCGTAACTCCTCAATGTTACGGCCATAACTCTTGGCAAATTATTGATCATTGGCTAATTTTTTATACTTTTGGTCTATTATTGAGGGGATGGATGGCATTGATCCGATCTAATGTAATAATGCTGGAGTTTTGGAGCTCTTAGATGATTTTAGGTGTATAAATAGGCCCCTTAGATCCATCATTATTGATCATTCATCTTATTATTTTCTCACTTTGTAATGCTTTTTCTTTTTGTGTGAAGAACACACTTGTATTCTTGAGTGATTTGTGTAAGTGTGGTTTAGCTTATGTTGTTGAGGGAGTTTATTGTTTCTTTCTTCTTTATCAAGTAAGGGAGTTAGGACCAATTCTTTCCCTTTTTCAACTATTAATGACCACTCAAGCTTGTAATATGTTGAATAAACCCTTAATGGGCTAAGTTACCTAAGTTGGGATTATAAAAAAGGTTAGTCATGTTATTTAAGTTTTTATAAAGATGTATTATGAATTACTTATTATTGTGTGTGATTTTCATTGTTTTACCAATCTTTATTTATTTGGCCAATAAATGATGATATTTATGGTCTTCATATGTTTCGAAAGAAAATAGGTTTGATTAGATCAAATGATCTTCACTCTAAGTTGTTCTAGGGGATAGAAATATACCTCTAGACCTTAGATGATTCTTTGAGTTATTTTCATAAAACCTAATGCTATGTATTGAAGCCAATCAACATAGAAATATAGTGGATTGATTCAATATATAAGAGGCGTTTTATAGTTCGAAAGAGAAACCGTCTTTTTAAGGAAAATCGAATCTACACAACATAATAAGTAAATTCATCGTATGATCTTCTATACATCTTCTATAACTAATGATGAACTAAGTTTGTAATCCCAATTATTTCATTTTATCTTTTATTAATCTATTATTTGTGCAATCTTTCATTTCCTTGAATATTAGAACTATTATTGCATTTTCTTTGCAATTGTCAAACCAAACTCTTAAATTGTGTGTTTGAATCTTATAAATCTCTATAACAAATAGTTAAAATAGTGTATAATTGAATATATAACCTAACTTCCTCGTGGGATCGATAAACCGGACTCAAAAAGTCCACTTACTACTTGATACGATATCGTGCACTTGCGATAGTTACACTAAAGACGTGTCAATCTTCGCGCCATTTCGCGGAGTCTACATCCACCATCGCCTGGTCATAGGTCGTTGGGTCGGTCTCTTGGCTATCACTTGGAACCTCATGGAGATCCAGCTCCTTCAAGTGCACAAGCCCATACCTCTTAGGTAAATGAGACACCCTACTAGACCTACGAGGTAGTTGTACTTGTGTTTCAGAAGGTTTGGTTCTAGTTTCTTGCACAGGTGTCTCCCGAGGAGTTTCATTGTATTATTCTAAAGAAATACTTCTACCTACCCCACCTTCCTGAATGCACTCATCTTTCAGGAAGTGATCTTGTAAAGCAACAACGATCTTTCGATCTTCGGGCATGTAGAATAGATATCCCATCGTCCCAGACGGGAATTCAATGAAACGTCCCTTCGCGGACCTAGCTTCCAACTTCTCCACCTTAGTCTTCTTGACATAGGCGGGACATCCCCAAATCCTAATATGATTAAGACTTGGTTTCTTGTCCTCCCACATATCATGTGGAGTTTTAGGAATAGATTTGGAAGGACATCTATTCAAGATGTAAGCGACAGTCAGGAGTGCATACCCCCATAGGTAAATTGGTAAGTCAGTATAGCCCAGCATGGAACGGACCATGTTCAACATGGTCTGGTTCCTTCTTTCTGACACACTATTTAACTGAGGAGTACCTGGAGGTGTTAGTTGTGAGACTAACCCATGTTCTTTAAGGAACTCGTCAAACTCCGTACTCATATACTCGTCACCTCGGTCCGACCGAAGTGCTTTGATATGATTACCAGTTTGTTTCTCGACTAGGGCCTTGAATTCCTGGAATTTCTCAAAGGCCTCAAATTTATGTTTCATTAAGTATACATAACCATACCTAGTATAATCATCTGTAAACGTAATGAAATATTGATATCCGTCATGTGCTGCTTCCAAAGCACCACATACGTCGGTATGGATTAATCCCAGTTTATCAGCGGCTCTTTCAAAAGTCCATGTGAAGGGGGACTTAGTCATTTTGCCTTTAAGGCAAGATTCACAAGTAGGAAAGGGATCTGATCCCAATGGACCCATAAGTCCATCTTTTTCCATCTTGTAAACCTTGGTCTGACCAACATGACCAAGTCTAAGATGCCATTTCAAAACTTGATTGGTTTCATCCCTACCACGTTTTCTAGTCATAGTATTCACAACTACTTTTTTGTTGACATTTAGATGATACAATCCATTTAACAATGTAGCAGTACCCACTAGTTTATTTCTGAAATAAATTTTGCAGGAACCATCACCAAGGAAAAATGAAAAGCCTTTTCGGTCGATGACCTGAATGGATACAATGTTTTTGTGACCCTTGGGCAAAAAAAGTACATCTTCTAAAGTCAAAACAAAGCTGGATTCTAAACCCAAAAGAAGTGATCTTATGTCGGTCGCCTCAACACTATGCTCGCTTCCGACTGTGATCATAACTTCTCCAGCTCCAAGCTTCCTACTTTGTTCCGGATCCTGATTCACGGTACAAATATGAGAACTAGCATCAGAATCCAGTATCCAGGAAGTAGAAAATACAGTAGCAGAAAATACGTGCCGGAAAAACGAACGGAATGACAACACCTTGCTATCCTCCTAGGATACGGCTAGAGCTAGGTGATGAAGCTATTGATTGTAACACTCTAAGTGTTTTAATGTTTGATCTCTCAATATTTCTTGATGTTTCTCTAAGAACAATCAAGAACTAAGTTGATGAAGAAGATGACTATGAAGAAGAACTCATTTCTCACTTTCTCTCACTACAACTCATGTAAGGAATAATGTAGTAAGGATGAGAGATCAAAGTCCTCTTCTTATGCATGTTCAACTCACAAGAATACAACTCATATAATGAGAATATAACCCCACCATGTAATGTGTATGATACTTGTCCCCTCAACACATGATATTCCAAACATCATGATTTAGTGGGGGGGGGGCGGCCATGAGGATGAAATGGCCGAGTTTAGTTCGTTTCGGACTCCCGAGAGTCCAAACAGATAAACTACGATTCCATTTCGATGTGTTTATATCGATTAATTAATCCAATTAATTAATGATATCAAATACAAAATAATATAATTAATTTCTCCAAGAAATAATTATATTCATGAATTAAATGAATCACCCAGTAATTTATTTATTTCATTAGGCCGTAAATCAATTTATCCAATAAATCAATTTAAACATCCAATGTCCCAAATTTAGATATCCACTATCTAATATTCATAATGAGAGAATTAGCTTGATTCATTCCTTCGTTAATCCTATTGCGTGACTCGAAAGGTCCGTCTCAGTCAGCAATGGGAGGAACCAAAGAGTAGTAGCACCACCTAGCCAGCCTGGCGGCCTACACCATACCCCAACTGAGAACGAATGATTGGGATCATTCAAGAACCATTCTGTCGTGAATACCAGTATACGTATAAACCCTTCTTTCAAATGTCCCGATCAAGTTATAGGGTCACGGTCAGTCAAACCCTATCTATCCTTGACTCTATGCATGCGTTGATGAAAATGGACATCATTGAGCTCTCGTGTATCCAATACAACTAGCTCCAATGCTTTGGCCAAAGACTTATGATCTCATCTGCCAATAACCACATAGGACATATAACCCACTCACTAACGGAAGAAAGAATTCTATCTTGGTATTCAGTAGGACCTGCTACTTGCCCGTCAAGATGCACGTCGAGGTAGACCCCCGCCTTCTGGTTTACAGGGTCGAACTACTCTAATGAAAATCTTGACGTCACAAGCACATCCCTACTAAATCCTCAAGTTAAAGGTTCACGAATACCTATCACAACCTTTTGATTCCGTCATTAACTGTCCCGGAGTGAAATCCATGTGACGAATCGAGGGTGAGTCGGTTCGAGTATACTAATCCAATTAACATACCTATAATGTGTGCTCTTACTAACCATTAGTGTTCGACAGGCACTCTACATGTCAAAGAACACGTCATACAAGTCTTCACATAAACTTAACGCCCAGTCAAGTTTCAGCGAATTGCGAACGTTTAAGTATTTGAGCTATAAACCTTTCCAGTGCCGACCCCTTATCCAATAAGGAGTGGAATGTTTTGCTCTCAAATACACAGACTAGTTTCTATATGTATATTTACGAGTTAGGAATGCCAGTAACTACCAGTAAATAAAGAAACATTCATTGCCTTATATCAATAGTTTACATAATTACAAGTATAATGCCCTCACTCAACATCCTCTGAGTGGCATTCGAGGGCATACTCCTAACAGAATCCACGGTGTGTAATATTCCCGAGCTGAAGCGGGGGTGTTACACGAATTGTATTTGGTTGAAGTTGTGATTTTGTTTGCCGTTTGGGCATGCTATTTTAAGTCCGATTATTTTTGTTTGGACTGTCGTAATTATGCCGCTGCGGGTAGATTTGAGAACATGTTTCTAAGGGTCTTTAAGGGTCTGAACATTTTTGTGGTAGGCGAATTTTGAGAATATTTTGACAATGCGATTAAAGAACGGCCTGTGTGAATTTTGAAATCGGATGGGTTTTAACAAGTTGATCCTGTATTTTCAAACTATACCATCATACGGTATTTAGAAAAATGTATTTTAATGTTTTTCGGGCATTGCAAAATATTACCATCATCTTCGGTTTTGATCAGGAGAATTTTGAAAATTTTCTATTTTGCTAACGACTTTGGGTTTCGAAATTTTAAATATTGTGTGTTTGTTATGCTGTTATGCCTGTCGGAAAATTTTTACAGTACTTTCTAAGTGCCGAGATACATTTTTAGGAGTCGATCCTTAATCTTTGGAGCCGTTTTGAGACTTTTGAGTTGATTCTTTCCACCTTACAGTTAGTATTTATGACTGTAAGTTTCTGACTGTCACGGCAGTACCTTTATTGTTACAATTCAATCTCTGCTCATTATCTGTCGTTTAATCCCTGTCGACCTAGTCATATGATCCATCTGTGACGATTGTGAACTCTAACTGTGGTATCATTATTGCACTTAGTTTCTTATCCTGTGTGGATATTATTGACGTATTATAAATTGTCACTGTTCTTGTTAGCGAGTTATGGGTGTACGCCCAGATGTTATGATTTCATAGTTCAGTTTAATTGTATTATTCTTTGACGTTATCCGGATGTGGTAATTGATTGGTAGTAATGATGATATATATTGATAAGGTGACTTTGATGACACCGTGTATCAAATAGATTGATGTTTCAGAATATTTTGCAAATGATTTTCAAAACGAACAGATATGATAATGGGTTCATAGTTCTGATCAAATGACCGAGGTATTAAAAACATTTCTTTTTCAAAATTCACTTCAGCAATTTTTTTTTCAAATTCAGGAATTTTAAAATGCTATCATTTAGACAAGTACCTCGGAAAAAATTTGTTTTTAAAATATTACCCATATTCGACCACGATGACATGTATGTGGTTTTGACCATGATTTTTGTAAAGGTCGTACGTTATGTTGACATCGCTTAGTGAATTACTTATAAATTTGAATTCTATCGTTGCAGTGATAGTTTGTGTATTTGTGTTGTGACTCAGAATGAGTATTTTATTGTGTTACCGTTGTTTACCCTATATTGATTATGTGGTGTTTGTTTTGTCTTTCTGAATGATTGTCCGTTCAGCATGCCGAGAGGTCGGGATCGTGGTAATCGATTGCGTGATCAGGATCATGCTGCCGCTAATGGCATTAGTATTGGTGTTGCTACTATACTCCAGCAGGTAGCAGACCAGATGACATATTTGGCTCAGGCAGTTCAGCGTGCCAATGCCACGAATGAGGATGTTGGTCGACTTAGTGGCTTAGAGAAGTGGTTTGTATGCCTCCTCCTCGCTTTGCGGGCACGGGTGATACTTTGGGCTGGGACGGTTGGCTTTTCCAACTGGAGAAGATCTTCAAGGCGTTTGGATGTCCCGAGGAGCGGAGGATTCCTATCGCTCAGTTTCTTCTCGTCGGCGACGCCGCTAACTGGTGGGAGGCCGTTGAGCCTCAGGATCATGCTGTTACTTGGGAGGAGTTCAAGAAGTTGATGGAAATGGAGTTTTTCCCGGAGCCGATCCGAGAGTAGAGGATCCGAGATTTTTACTTAGCTGAGCCACAGGATATACCCGTGTCGGAGGCTATTATCGATTATAGTCGACAGCTCACTTACGTGAAGAGGCAGGTGAGAACCGAGGAAGACAAAACCTATCATTTCGACATGTGGATGAGACCAGAGATTCGACAGTAATGTCGGGTTTCACTTGTGCTACTTTGAGAGAGTATCAAAATCGAGCCATGGCGTACGAGATGGCATCGTCATCTACTGGGCCTTCGCATGAGCCGAAGAGACAGAGGACGTCTGGAGACTTTTCGGATGGTGTGAGAGTAGGAACCTCTTCTCACCGATTTTCGCATGGTCGTACGGCGAAACCTTCCCATTCTTCGTTTGGTGGAACCAAGAGTTCCAAGTTATCTTCTTTAACTCCTAGTCAGACTGGAAGGTGTTTCAATTACAACGTTGTGGGTCATGTGCAAGCTGATTGTCCTTTGCAGTCGATTACTTGTTATAACTGTGAACTCGAGAGCCACAGAGTTCAGTATTGTGAATCATTCCATGAGATTTCTCAGAATCGAGCTTCAACACCCTTGTCGGGATCGACTCGTGTAAATTGCCGAGGTTATTTGTTCGTTCACTTCGATTGCTGCTTGCTACACCCCTTGTTTTTAAGTTTCGGGACGAAACTTCTTTTTAGAGAGGTAGAATGTAATACCCGAGATTTTATCTTCTGGTTGCCATGAATTATTTGTCGTTTGGTTCCAATTATTTATTTCGTTATGATTATGTGGTATATGTTTTTCGAGGATGCATTGTATGATATGTACTGTTGTGTAGTTCGTCGGGTGAGACTTGTGTCGTCGGTGTATCTTTGATTAATGTATGCTTAGAATGTGGTATGTTACGTTTCGTAAATTAGCTCGTTACTATTTTGAATCGTAGCAGGTGCATTAGTGTATCTGAGTCGTCGTCGAGCACCGAACTGGAGTGTTGGAATGATCGTGTTTCAGCCAGGAGGCCTTGACGAGTTACGGCTGTAAGACTGCCGAGTTACGGCCGTAAGACATTGCCTGTTACGGCCATAAGGCGTAATCAGTTACGGCCGCAAGGCTGCCGAGTTACGACCATAATGCCTTGCCGGGTACGACCGTAACCTCCATTCGTTTTTCAAACAGTGAGACATGGGATCCGATTATAGCCGTAAGAACCTTCCAATTATGGACGTAAGGTCCGAGTTACGGCCGTAAGGACCTGCTCGTTACGGTCGTAACAAACGCGCCTAGAAATGTCCTGGGCGACAGGTCCTTGGTCATTTCCTGCATTCTTTTCTCTTCTCGCGGTTGCCGGTCGAGGGCGACGGGAACGTTAATTCTTGTTCGTTTCCACTCAATTCCAGGGTGTTTTGGAAAGCCCTTGTCGATTATAACAACATCAAATCCCTGTTCTTTGTCGGATCGAGGTAATTCCTTGAAGATCTCCTAGGGTTGACTTTCGAGATTTCTTTTTAATCTTTGTTGTTCGTCCGATTTCGATGATTTCGTTGATGTTATTGAACCTTATTAACTGTGTTCTATGGGTTGTATATCCGTATTTCGGGTTTGTTCAACTCAATCGATGATTCGAGTGTTCTTGGGAATTTCGAGAATGTTCGATTTAATGTCCCAATGAGTTTTCCGTCGATAGTTTGTTGGGATTTCCGTTGTTATTGGACTTGATTCTTGTTGTGATCCTATCTTCGGTGTTTTTACTGGAGGATTATAGGTGTTCGAGGATTTCGGTCGAGCTTCCTCGTTGTTTCACGTGTTTTTGACTTGAGGCGAGTATCTCGTCTATAATCTTTATACTTTGAAAATGTGACATGTCGTGGATTTAACGTGGACTTTGTTGTTGCCCAAAATATTTATCCGAAGATTAATACTGCTGGAAGACGGACAACAAACAACAATTGCGGGAGCACTTCCGAGAGAAGATAAATAATACAAGATTTGCCGGGTTTGTTAGGCCCGGGCTTGAATGCTCTCGCGAGATGTTATTAATACAAATATTCGTGGATACAAGTATTAATGTGAGAAATCTAGATACAATGAGTGTAAAAAGACTCTGTTAATCCGACTCTTGAGCGAAGCTCGGTGTTCTTCGTCCCTGCCGGTATTCTGCTCGAGGAGAAAGGCCGGGAGAAGTATGACCGAATGATAGCTGTTGCCAAGAGTTGGAGATTAGCCAAGTGCTGTATGTTTTCTTCTGTATAGTGTGAAATCCGAAGGGAGTTGAAGAAGTGTCCAAGTGCTGGGAGCCTCGTTTATATAGGGGCAGCCGGGTCCTGTCCTGTAGTGGCCGATCGCCTGCCGGCCATTATAATAATGTGCCGATCGCCTGCCGGCCAATATTATAATGGGGCGATCTCTGGCCGCAAGCTAAAGTCCAAGGAAGATGCCGGGCCGTCAAGCTAAAGTCCAATGCGGATCAAGCGCCACTGGCGGTCCAATTAGGAGCCATCACGTGTCCGGAATCAGTCAACATGTGGCCTTACTGGCAAGCTTTCGGCGGCTTGTCGGCTGGTGGAGAGATTCTGTCAGACTGAGGTCAATGGCCCGTGATTCGCGGATCTTGTCTCGGCCTTTGCACGTGGTGCCAGTCTTGAGGCTCGGTCTTCACCGACTGGATGGCCATCGGTGCTGATCGAGATGAGGCGATCGTCTTTAGCTGGCCATCAGAGGTCGCCATCGGCCAGTCGCTCGAGGTCGGCAATAGTCGGTCGCCAAGGGTAGGTCAGTAAGATGCTGAGAGAGGATCGCCCGCTTGTCGGTCGCCAGGAGTCGGTCGCTGAATGCCGAGAGGGGATCGTCCATTAGTAGATCGCCAGGGGTCGGTCGCCGAGTATCGAGAGGCGATCGTATCTGAGGTTGATCACTCGATACCGGGACTTGTCCTGGGGCCTTCGGTCGGTCGATGTAGCTCGTCCGCTGGGTTAAAGCTCGGTCGCCAGGTCGCTGATCGGCAGATCTGCCTTGGCCGCTCGGCAGCAAGTCGGTCGCCCGTCCTCCTAGGCGATCGCCGGTCGGAAGGTGTTAATTCTTGACACAACAATTGCCCCCCAGCTTGGTCCTATGTTGAAGACATGGGGCGAGGTGGTTCTTGCTGGAGATCGTGTATGGATGAGGACGGGCGATCTGAGCTGACTTAGGACTCGGACTTGGGCTATCATGGTCGATTGGCTTAGCTATCTTTCGGTCTTGTACCTGCAAAAACAACATTGGCCGATCCCCCATGGAAACATGGTGGTTTCGCTTTGTTTGAGGAATCGTGCACAGTCGCGGAGATCGATGGACCGACTCCACGATCGTGTCTTGGTGCGCGAAGACATTGAGTGTCTCGTGACTCACTTTATTATGAGGGTCCTCTGTTAGGCTGCGCCTCGCCTCGTATTTAAACGAAGGGCGTGCGGTCTCAGTCTAGAGGAGTCCTTGCGCGGGGCAGCGTCGGACGAATCAACTCCACGCCCGCGGCTTGTTAGCTCTGCTTCCACCTCGGCCAGCCATGGAGATGGCCGACCTCGACGGTGTACCTTGAGACGGGGTTGTGGCATGTGTCCACTGATTAATGTTGGAGAGCCCTCAGACTACGTCGGCCTCGTATTTAAACGAAGGGCGGGCGATCTCGGCCGAAAGGGACCTTGCATGGCCGAAGCAGCCGGTTCCATCGGCTGCCAGGACCATGGCTTTATGTTGTGCGGTGGAGGCGATCTTATGCCTTAGTCCGTCATGTTATATGCCGGATCAGATGGCGATCGTGTCCACCGGTTGCCGATGATGTAGCGATCCGCCGGAAGATCGGCGATCGTCGCCGCGGCCGATCGCTTTATTCGTAGGTCGATATTGGCGATCGGGCGCGGCTAGTCCTCATTTAAAATGGATCAGTAGGCGGGATCGAGTCCTCCGGCCTCTGCCGGGTAGTAGCGATCGGGCCGAGATCGGAGGTCGTCAGACGGCGCCGATCGATCTACTCCTAGGCTAAGAAGAAGCCTTTGCCTGGACAGGAAATTTGTGGCTCTAGCCCGGAAGGCTGCGTAGGTCGTCGGCAGGGTCTTCGTGAGATGCCTGAACATAGGCGAGAAACCCTGAAAGCCTCCTAGGACCGCGTAGAGGGCGGTCTCATCGCTTACGGGCTCGCCGTTGAGGATGATCATGTCAACCCGGTCGATGTAGTCCGAGTCGGACTCCTGTTCCACTTGCCTGATCCGCCACATGCGATGGGGACCTTCTGGCCGAGTGGCCCTGGTGGCGAAGTATTCCGTGAAGACGTGCGCCAGCTCGTTAAAGGAGCCTATGGACCGAGGTGGCAATGAGGTGTACCACTGGTGGGCGAGGTCGTCCAGCGTCAGAGGGAACATTCGGCACCGGGTCGCGTCTGATGCCCCACACCCGGTCATGTAGATGTTGAACTTGTGCAGGTGTGTTTGGGGGTCCGATCGCCCCTGGTACACGGGTGTCTGAGGAGGAGCGATCTTGTGCTGCACCGGGGCGAGCTCGATGTCGATCGCGAGCGGCTCGCTCGGCTTGGCGATCGTCTTCATGGCGCCTGCCCCGGATTGCAGGAGCGTCTTCACGTCGTCGAGCTGACGTTGCAATGCGGCGATCGCCGCGGCTCGGCTGCTATGGATCGGCTTTGGGAGCGGGGGCCGAGGCGATCGTGTACCGACCTCCGGACTCCACTGCTGCCGACCTCGGGAATTTGGCGAGCGGGAGCCAGGCGGCTGGATCGCCTTGTGGGAGCCGGGTAGGCCGAGCTCCTGGTGACGGACACAAACTCCGTCGTCTCGTAGCTGGGCCGATCGCCGGCCGCCAGTCGGGTCACTGCCCAGGCGATCGAAGACAGACGTGCCCCGGCTGCCGAGCGCCTCTTCTTGCGGGCGAAAGCCTCCTGGCGATCGCTCGGCCAGTAGCGCCTTGAGCTTCCGCTTGGACTTCCGGCGGGAGGCCGAGGGGGCGACGGCAGGAGGCGCGTCGAGAGCACTCCGTCGCTCCTGAAGGACGGCTATGGCCTCTTCGATCTGTTCATTGGTTCGGAACTGATCGAGCGAGAGGCTCGGGCCGCCATCCCGGGACGGGGTCGAGCGCCTCTGGCCGCGGCGGCTACCTTCCACCATTGGCTGCGGCTCGGACTGGGACGGAACAGGGGGTTTGGCCGGCTGGTCAGCGGCTTTCTTCGACGCGGAGGCGGAAGACATGATTTCTGAAGGAATTCTTTGAAGTGCAGTAAGTGTCACTTCAAGTATCAGCCCCGAGAACAGTGAGTGTTCTTCGGGACGGTAGGTATAAAAAATCGAGGGTTGGATATGTCCCCTTCTTCTAGCGCCAATTATTGTTGCCCAAAATATTTATCCGAAGATTAATACTGCTGGAAGACGGACAACAAACAACAATTGCGGGAGCACTTCCGAGAGAAGATAAATAATACAAGATTTGCCGGGTTTGTTAGGCCCGGGCTTGAATGCTCTCGCGAGATGTTATTAATACAAATATTCGTGGATACAAGTATTAATGTGAGAAATCTAGATACAATGAGTGTAAAAAGACTCTGTTAATCCGGCTCTTGAGCGAAGCTCGGTGTTCTTCGTCCCTGCCGGTAATCTGCTCGAGGAGAAAGGCTGGGAGAAGTATGACCGAATGATAGCTGTTGCCAAGAGTTGGAGATTAGCCAAGTGATGTATGTTTGCTTCTGTATAGTGTGAAATCCGAAGGGAGTTGAAGAAGTGTCCAAGTGCTGGGAGCCTCGTTTATATAGGGGCAGCCGGGTCCTATCCTGTAGTGGCCGATCGCCTGCCGGCCATTATAATAATGTGCCGATCGCCTGCCGGCCAATATTATAATGGGGCGATCTCCTGGGCTGTCGGGCTAAAGTCCAAGGAAGATGGTGGCTGTCGGGCTAAAGTCCAATGCAGTGACTGGCGCCAGCTGGGCGGTCCAATTAGGAGCCATCACGTGTCCGGAATCAGTCAACATGTGGCCCTACTGGCAAGCTTTCGGCGGCTTGTCGGTTGGTGTAGAGATTCTGTCAGACTGAGGTCAATGGCCCGTGATTCGCGGATCTTGTCCCGGCCTTTGCACGTGGTGCCAGTCTTGAGGCTCGGTCTTCGCCGACTGGATGGCCATCGGTGCTGATCGACATGAGGCGATCGTCTCCAGCTGGCCATCAGAGGTCGCCATCGGCCAGTCGCTCGAGGTCGGCAATAGTCGGTCGCCAAGGGTAGGTCCGTAAGATGCCGAGAGAGGATCGCCCGCTTGTTGGTCGCCAGGAGTCGGTCGCTGAATGCCGAGAGGGGATCGTCCATTAGTAGATCGCCAGGGGTCGGTCGCCGAGTATCGAGAGGCGATCGTATCTGAGGTTGATCGCTCGATACCGGGACTTGTCCTGGGGCCTTCGGTCGGTCGATGTAGCTCGTCCGCTGGGTTAAAGCTCGGTCGCCAGGTCGTTGATCGGCAGATCTGCCTTGGCCCCTCGGCAGCAAGTCGGTCGCCCGTCCTCCTAGGCGATCGCCGGTCGGAAGGTGTTAATTCTTGACACAACAGACTTGTTAGTGATTGAACATTTAACCAACTCGCTTCTAAATGAATATGTGATTCTATGAAAATAAATACGAGCGTAAACTTTAGTTTATTGGAGAATGATAACCACCATTTCATGTGTATTATGTTCGAGATGGATATTTAGAAGTGAGTAGTTATCCGAGGAATTGTGGATTGTTTCTATTGTTCACTTTTAATAATGTTTACTAAATGATGGTGTGACGTGAATGTTATACCTTGTGAAAGTGTTTGTTGCATTAACTTATGATATTACGTGTTTGTGATTGTGGCGAATAGTATACCCTTGTTGTTGGGTAATTGGTGATTTGAGATATTACCGGGTAGGGACCCGTGAGGCCTCTGGCGGTGCGTTACTTGCGAGTACGACCAGTGATATGATTTTACCATAAGGTTATCGAATCGGTATGATTTTACCATAAGGTTATCGAATCGGGTAGGTCTAGAGAGGGCTCCGAGAATAGTCACTTGCGAGTACGATGTCACGGTA
Source organism: Orobanche coerulescens (assembly GCA_033398695.1). Taxonomy (NCBI): domain Eukaryota; kingdom Viridiplantae; phylum Streptophyta; class Magnoliopsida; order Lamiales; family Orobanchaceae; genus Orobanche; species Orobanche coerulescens. The sequence goes on along the minus strand of CM065818.1, from coordinate 76,062,289 downwards.
ACTTGTGGGCGTGTTTGAATGATGTTACCGGGTAGGGACCCGTGAGGTCTCCGGCGACGCGTTACTTGTGAGTACGGCCAGTGATATGATTTGACCATAAGGTTATCTAATCGGGTAGGTCTGTAGAGGGCTCCAATAATCGTTACTTGCGAGTACGATGTCAAGATAACTTATGGTTGGATTCATGTTTGTTCCTAATCCGAGTGGGTCCCATCGAGGCAACGGAATGTGATATGAATATCGATTGGATATTTCTGATTTGTGATTGTTTGAATCTTGGATTCTGGTTATATTGTTGACTATGGTGCCTCATTTGAGGCTTGTTTGAGAATTGAACCATCTACACGATTTTGAAAGAAAACTCTTTTGATTATGAGAACTACACATCTTTTCATGAATTTACACTGAGACCCCCGACATCCTCAATTATTCTTTCAAATGTGTTTTGAAGTTATCTTTATGATCCTCCCTAATGGGAACCGTTTTCGAAAAGGCTTTAGACTCGGGGATCGTGTTACTACCTTGTCGAAAGGTTATTTTCATAACAGTTGTATTCTTAATGTATAACTTTATAGCTTGGTTACTTGCTAGTTCCATCGCGAACCCCTCGTTGGGGATTTTGTTTTTTATTTCCAGGTGTTCTCATTGGAGAGCGAGCAACCACATGATCGGCTCGGAGGATGATGTAAACAGTGATACTAGTCACAGATGTAGTCTGTTGCCCATCACTGATCTGTCAGTTTGAGTTTTTCTTGTCATCCTTGAGGGGATGGACATTTTATGTATTATGAGACCGAGTTGTATTTTTGGTTCATCAGATGTATGGATATGTTGTGTTTTGAGAGACCTAATCAGTCTACGGTATTCTGTTTTGGGTCGAGTTGACCGCATGTGGGTTTTAGTTTTGTAGTCTCCTGCCTGGTAGATCTTTGCGGAAAGGGGTCTACGGCGTGTAATATCCCTGAGTGGATTGGGGGTGTTACAATAATAGCTCCGATTAAGCCTTTACTTCTTCATTATGTCATGTTAATAGTAGATAAGACCTCGTTACATGCATTCGAGTCAGAACTTTATGAAAACTCGATTTTATTGACTAGATTCGAGCATTTTTATTGAGAATTGGTATAACACCCCCAGTTAAACTTTTACTTATTGATTAAGTTTTGTTGTAGCAAGGAGTGGCTATAATAGCTATGATTAAGCCTCTACTTCTTGCTTAAGTCCTGTTAATAAGGATAAGACCATGTTACATACATTCGAGTCGGAACTCTACGAAAACTCGGGTTTATTGATTATATTCGAGTATTTTGTATTGAGAATTGGCTATAATAGCACCGATTAAGCATTTAATTCTTGATTAAGTCATGTTAATAGGATATTAGATCACGTTACAAGTATCTGAGTCAGAACTCTATGAGAACTCGAGTTTATTGATTAGATTCGAGCCTTTTGTACTCAGAATTGGCTATAATAGCTCTGACTAAGCCTTTACTTCTTTATTATGTAGAGTTAATAGGAGATAAGACCGTGATTAGATTTGAGGTTTTTTTTACTGAGAATTGAATATAATAGCTCCGATTAAGTCTTTACTTCTTGATTAGAACATGTTACATACATCCGAGACAACTCTAGGAAACCTTTGGTTTATTGGTTAGATTCGAACCTTTTGTATTGAGGGTTGGTATAACAACTCTGATTAAGCTTTTACTTCTTAATTAAGGTTTGTTGTAGCAAGGATTGGCTATAATGGCTCCGATTAAGTCTTTACTTCTTGATTAAGTTATGTTAATAGGTGATAAGACCACATTACATGCATTCGAGTTGGAACTTTATGAAAACTCATTTTTATTGATATATTCGAGTGTTTTTATTGATAATTGGTATAACACCTCCAGTTAAGCTTTTACTTCTTGATTAAGTTTTGTTGTAGCAAGGATTGGCTATAATAGCTCCGATGAAGCCATTACTTCTTGCTTAAGTCATGTTACTAAGAGATAAGACCACATTACATACATTCGAGTCGGAACTCTACGAAAACTTGGGTTTATTGATTATATTCAAGCATTTTGTATTGATAATAGGCTATAATAGCACCGATAAGCCTTTACTTCTTGATTAAGTCATGTTAATACGAGATTAGACCACATTACATGTATTCGAGTCAGAACTCTATGAGAACTCGAGTCTATTGATTAGATTCGAGCCTTTTGTACTCAGAATTGGCTATATTAGCTCCGCTTAAGGCTTTAGTGTTGGAGCAATATCGGTATTTGCGCCGTTGTGCGGAAGCTTAAATATGAAGTGCGGAAAATAAGCCAAATGTGCCTACGTCCTCTCTCTTGGTATCTTTTTCTATAGGATGTAGAGCAAAACCTCTGCTACTCTCTACTATCGGTCGAGGAATTACCATTACAAGATTGTCTTCTATCGGTCCGAGTAAAACCGTTCTCTTACTTGTCTTTTTGTCGGTCCAAGTTAAATCGTTTTCTTTTTCTATTGGACAAGGAATCAACCACTCTAGCTTTCTATCGGTACTAGATAAACCTCATTAAGATAGCGATTGCGATTCTAACAATGCCAAATCCTTGATCCTAATAACACCGAATCCAATCGTATCTTTTCTTTTTCTCACTCGTGTATGTCTTGAATATATAAACACTCAAACTATCAATATAAGCTCAATATTACAACAACAATATAATGTATATGAATATCAGATTAATGTTTTGAATACTTGAAGTAGTTGTATGGATTACTACCAAGAATGTGGTATTTATAGCCTTATTCTTCAAACTAGCTGTTACTGCCAGTTGGATTGCTAGCGTGCACTAGCTTTTCTTCTTAGCGTGCGCTATCGCACATTTTTGCCTTAGCGTACGTTATGAACTCCATGTAGCATATGTTAATGATTTGTAATTTCAGTCCAGTGGCTACTGTCTATGACAGTTAGCGTGCGCTAACATTTCCTTGTAGCGTGCACTAATCTTGCATCATTGCATGCGTCATATATCCATTTATACTTTTGACTTTGCTTTGGAATCTTTCCAACGGATTGATTGACTTGAATTCAAATGTCTTAGTGTGCACTATTCCTCATCCTTAGCGTGCACTACGATTTCGTCATTGCTTGCATCATACAGTGTTTGAATATCTTCATAATGGTAAAATATCCTTCAATAGCGTGCGTTATTCTACATGTGTAGCGTGCACTATCTTCACCATCTAGCGTGCGCTAGTCATGATATCTAGCGTGCATTAGTCTATCATGTAAGTCCTTCAGGTAGCTTCGTAACTCGTTTGATCTGCAGATAACTTTCGTTAGTGTGCGCTAACCTTTAGCTCTTGCGTGCGCTAAGCATGTATTTTGTTCAGCTTCTTTGCGTCTTCATCTGCTTCGATGTTATGCTTTGCCTCGATGTTGTTTTGTTATGTTTAGCAACTTAATCATCAAAAGTCTATTTAAGAATATGTGGAATAAATACTCCAACAATCTCCCCCTTTTTTATGATTACAAAACAACACTTCAATTGGATAAAACCTACAAAATAATATATATATATATATATATATATTTGTACGTTTCAAAGTTTTCAGCTTTGATCGTTTCGTTAGTTTCACTGATTTTCTTTTTCTGTCATTTTTGACTACTTCATTTCTCATTTTTCAACTTCTTCATTTCTCAATTTTTTTCAACTCCTTTGTTTCTCCCCTTTTTGTATGCTTTCTTTTTCTCCTTTTTGACTTCTTCGATTTTTATTATTTTCTCCTCCTTTTTATTTTGTATTTTTCTAGTCATTATTTCATGACGCTTTTTATCCGATTCTACTCCTTCTCCCCATTTTTGTATTCAGCAAAAAGTGTAAAAAAATACCAATTGAATATAAATATGCATGATACCAATTGATAAATATAAAATATGCATGAATATATATAACTCCCCCTGGAAATATTATCTCCGAATAAAAATTACTCCCCCTCAAAAAGATATTTAAATAAAAATTAACTTTTGGGGATCCAAACGATACTCGGTTTTTCATTTGAATCATAGACGATATTTGAAATAATTGTCCCTTTAGGAACCCAAATCTTTTTAGCATTAATTGTCTGGCGTGGGCTTTTACAATTTGAAATATGATGCCCAAATTTTAAACATTTGTCACAACGGGGTATTTTAAGATTTATGGATTCATTTTTGGAACGTGGTGTGAATCCCAATCCCTGTTTATTCAAGGTGTATTTTTTAAATGAGAGCATATTTCAGAATTTCTCGTTTCCGAGAGAAAATTTCTTCATTAAATTTTTAAGCTCGGTTTGAACTTTAACAAGCTCATCCTTTAAAATATTTTCATTTTCAACACATTTTGAATGATCGATTTCAACAAAATTCCCTTTTTCAAGAATGGAATTTTCAATTTCCAAAGTTTTATATTTAGATTTAAGGGATTTAATCTCGGATAAAGCATTTTGATAGTCCGTATGTAATAACTCGAATGCTTCAAAAAGTTCATCGTAAGAATTACTTACTTGACTTTCGACGTCGCTATCATCGAATGAACTACGAGCCATGAGAGCGAGATTATTTTGATTTAGAAAATCTTCATCTATGTCTTCATCGATCCATGTTGCTATTAAAACCTCCTTGGGTTCTACACGACAATTCTTTGTAAAGTGGCCTGGATTACCACATAATCGTCAAGTGTTGTCGAATTTCTTAGATTCGCCCTTTTGGATGTCTTGTTTTCTCCGGTTTCATAAGTGTTGGAACTTATTAATATTCTTGGCATAATATGCCGATTCTTCGTCGCTTTCGTCCACTGGGATTTCTTCCTTAGATCTTGACAACTTAGCCTTCATAACTATTGATCTTTCCTTCGGCTTCAGTTTGGCATTCCGAGATTTTAGAACTATCTCATAGTTGATAAGTGAACCAACAAGAGCACTAAAATTAATATTATTTAAATCTTTAGATTCCATTATTGCCATCATTGTACCGTCCCATTCTAGAGGTAGTGATCGGAGAATTTTCTTTACTTTCTCACTAGTGGTTTTCCGAAACATGCTAATCCATTTGTGATGACCGAAAATCGGTCGAGGATGATTGTGATGGATTCATCGTCCTTCATTTGAAATAACTCGTACTCGTAAAGAAGCATGTTTATTTTCGTCTCCTTGACTTGAGACGTACTTTCGTGTGTTACTTCAAACATTTTTCCAAATTTTTTTGGCACTATCACACGATGATATCCGGTTGTGTTCTTTTGGATTTAAGGCACAATATAGGAGTTGAGTTGCCTTACAATTGTAATGGTCATTTTTCCAATCGGAATCGTCATATTCTTCGAAAGTTTTAAGCGTACAGTTGGAATTCGTCAGAATTTTTGGACCAAGACAAATTATTTTCCATAGCTCGATGTCGTAGGCTCGAATGAATACTGACATCTTCTTCTTCCATGTCATGAAGTTTGATCCGTCGAAAAATGGTGGTAGGTTAAGAGCAAGACCTTCAACCAGGGCAAGTTGAAATGCCATTTGGATCGACTCCTCGGTTGTTAAGCCCCGTATTGTAGGTACCGCTCTGATACCAATTATTGGAGCAATATCGGTATTTGCGCCTTTGTGCGGAAGCGTAAATATAAAGTGCGGAAAATAAGCCAAATGCGCCTACGTCCTCTATCTTGGTATATTTTTCTATAGGATGAAGATCAAAACCTATGCACCTCTCTTCTATCGGTCGAGGGATTACCGTTACAAGCTCGTCTTCTATCAGTCCGAGTAAAACCGTTTTCTTACTTGTTTTTTTGTCGGTCTAAGTTAAACCGTTTTCCTTTTCTATCGGACAAGGAATCAACCACTCTAGCTTTCTATCGGTACTAGATAAACCTCACTAAGATAGCGATTGCGATTCTAACAATGCCAGATCCTAGATCCTAATAACACTGAATCTAATCATATTTTTTCTTTTTCTCACTCGTGTATGTGTCGAAAGTATAAACACTCAAACTATCAATATAAGCTCAATATTACAACAACAATATAATGTATATGAATATCAGATCAATGTTTTGAATACTTGAAGTTGTTGTATAGATTAATACCAGGAATGTGGTATTTATACCTTCTTCTTCAAACTAGTCATTACTGCCAGTTGGCTTGCTAGCGTGCGCTAGCTCTTCTTCTTAGCGTGCGCTATCGCGTATTTTTGCCTTAGCGTACATTATGAACTCCATGTAGCATACGTTAATGATTTGTAATTCCATTCCAGTAGCTACTGTCCATGACAGTTAGCGTGCGCTAATATTTCCTTGTAGCGTGTACTAATCTTGCATCATTGCATGCGTCATATATCTGTTTATACTTTTGACTTTGCTTCACAATATTTCCAACTGATTGATTGACTTGAATTCAAATGTCTTAGCGTGCGCTATGCCTCATCCTTAGCGTGCGCTATGATTTTGTCATTGCTTGCGTCATATAGTGTTTGAATATCTTCACAATGGTAAAATATCCTTCAATAGCGTGCATTATTCTGCATGTGTAGCGTGCGCTATCTTCACCGTCTAGCGTGCGCTAGTCTTGATATCTAGCGTACATTAGTCCATCAGGTAAGTCCTTGAGGTAGATTCGTAACTTGTCTGATCTACAGATAACTTTTGTTAGCGTGCTCTAACCTTCAGCTCTTGCGTGCGCTAAGCATGTATTTTATTCAGCTTTTTGCGTCTTTGTCAGCTTCGATGTTTTGCTTTGCCTCGATGTTATTTTTGTTGTGTTTAGAAACTTAATCATCAAAACTCTATTTAAGAATATGTGGAATAAATATTCCAACATTTAGTTCTTGATTAAGTCTGGTTAATATGAGATAAGATCATGTTGCATGTATTCGAGTCGGAACTCTACGAAAACTCCGATTTATTTGGTTAAATTCAGGCCTTTTGTACTGAGAATTGGCTATAACAACTACGATTAAGCCTTTGCTTCATGACTAATTCTTGTTGTAGTAAGGACTGGATATAATAGCTCCAATTAAGCCTTTACTTCTCGCATAAGTCTTATTAGTATGTCAAGTCTTGTTAATACGCTTTTTTCACCACTTTTGCTCTGCCTTCTCTCTAGGATATGCTCCGCTCTCTCTCTAGAGTTTTCTTCAGATCTCTTCGTATTTCCTCCGATTCAACTCGATCTGGTTGATTTCTGGGGTTGTTCTCTTCATTTCTCAGCCACCGCCTTAGTGCGGTGGCCTTCCTTTGTTTTTTTTCTACATTTCCAACCGCTATGGCATCATCCCATCTATTTTCAACTGCAAATATCAACCTAGGTAACCCTAAATCTAGTGAGGTGGCGGCACTGGTCCCTTCACCTACCACAAGTCGGTCTTCTCCCCCACCAAACCCGATGGATCCTCAACCATCGGGCCCTAAAAAATCCATGGAATCCACGCCCACAAGCAAAACAGCGGCTTTTTCACAAGATGTCTCAAACCCTAAATCGGTAGGGGTGGCAGCGCCGAAACCGACCGTAGGTCCGAAGCCGAACCAAACCCCTACCCCAACAGTCAACTGCAACCCACCTGTGGTTTTGACTTCAAATTTTATCCAACCCTCCTGTAATCAACCCGAGACCATAGAGGCAGATGTCGCGTCTCAACCATCAACGTCCCCAGAAGGAAATCTAAAAAACCCTAAGTCATCAATTGATTTTTTATCAACGAAGAGAAAGGCATCTCCTACTTTTAGAAATGGCTTGGCATCCACGGGCAGTGTAAGGGTTGACCTGGAGGAAGGCGAACTCTCTGCAGCCTCATCTCCTCCTCAGACCAGCAAACTCGAGAAGTCCAAAACTTACAGCGAGGCAATCACGGGTTGCAGTCAACACGACTCCACTTTTGGCAAAGTCGATCTCACCTCAGCTAATCCAACGGCCATCTTCACCAGAGCTGAATGCGAACAGGTATCCAAATTCTATCAATTTGCCCTCATTGGTAAGTTCTCGTATGGTAATCCTCCCAATCATGTTATTGCTCACCAACTAAAATCTGAAAGATTTGGTATCTGCAATGTTCAATTCCTTAATGGAAAACATGTTTTGATTAATTTGAGTAATCAAGCACTTTGTGACAAATTATGGATACAACAACAACAACATCTAAGCCTTAGTCCTAAAATGATTTGGGGTCGGCTAACATGAATCAAACTTTGAATCCGTCCATTATCATTACATAAATAACATAAAAGAAAAAAAGAGGGAAAAAAAGTAGAGAAAAAAGCAACTAAAAAAAGAGAATGAATGTTAAAAAAAATAATAAAAAAGAAAAATCCTGAAAAATAAATTAAAAGATAACATGGAATAAAAAAAAATAGGAATAAAAATACAGATAAAAAAAAGGAATCAGATTCCATCCACCATCCGTATTCTTTCCCACCACATTTGCCTCTCCATCACCATACTTTCTCCAATTCCAATAAACTGCATATCATTTTCAATCATCTTTCTCCAAGTTTTCTTGGGTCTTCCTCTACCTTTCACAACATTACTTGTTCCCCAACTTTCTAGCCTCCTCACTGGGGCATCAACATGTCTTCTTCTCACATGACCAAACCATCGTAAACGATTCTCCATCATCTTTTCTTCTATAGACGCAACTCTTACCTTCTCTCTAATCACCTCATTTCTGAGCCGATCCTTTTTTGTATGACCACACATCCATTGTAGCATACGCAGCTCTGCCACATTCATCTTTTGAACGTGACACTGTTTTACAGCCCAACACTCGGTGCCATATAACAGCGCAGGCCTAATTGTCGTGTGGTAAAATTTACCCTTTAATCTATGAGGCATGTCAGGATCACATAAAACCCCTGTGGCACTCTTCCACTTCAACCACCCTGCCTTTATTCTGTGAGCCACATCGCCGTCTAGCTCTCCATCTTTTTGGATAATAGATCCAAGATACCGAAAGAAAGTGGATCCATGAACAACTTTCCCATCAAATGTGATCATCCCCACCTTTATATCACTGTTTTCGCTAAACCTACACCCCATATATTCAGTCTTGCTTCTGCTCAGCCTAAAGCCTCGAGCTTCCAAAGTATCCCTCCAAAGTTCCAATTTCTGTTGCACTCCAACCTTCGTTTCATCAATCAACACAATATCATCTGCGAACATCATACACCACGAAACGTCATTTTGAATTTCTCTTGTCAATTCGTCTATGACTATGGCAAAGAGAAAAGGACTAAGAGCCGATCCTTGATGCACCCCAATCGTAATAGGGAATTCTTCATGACAAATTGTGGATGCGGAGGGAAAAAAATTTCACTGGTTTCCCCATGAGCTTTTCAAATGGGATTCTTTCTTCAATTTCAAAGAGGAACAAGCGATTGTCCCCTTATGGTTTAAAATTTATGCCCTCCCACCACAATGTTTTGATTTAAGACCTTTGAAAACATTGGCCAACACTATTGGTAGTTTCTTAAAGGTTGATTAATACACTTTTAACCGCACTCATCTGAACTTTGCTTGGGTTTGTGTTGAAGTGAATTTGAAAAATGATATACCCAAAAAAATTAATCTGTTTGTGAATGACGGTAACACTGAATTAGACATTGAATTTGAAAAAGTGCCACAATATTGTAAGCATTGTAACCACATTGGGCATGAGATTGATGTTTGCTATATCAAAAATCCATCTTTGAAACCGACGATTTTTGCTAAAAAAAGGGTTAACATGAGCATTGTTAGGACAGAGAAAGTTTATGACCATTTCACTGATGCTACAACTCCCTCAATATAGGGTGGTGCAGCAGTTAGTGCGAAAGGAACTAGACCTAGCCAAACCTCTTCTCACAACACTTTCCAGGTCCTTTCCAGTTTTGGTGAAGTAGATGACAACTTAAAGGGTTTGGAACAAGATACTTTCCTTGAGGGTAAGGATCATGTTACTATACCCTCTAAGGTGGACCTGTTTACTGAAACCAAGGGCCCTAAGTCTGGAAATACCCGCCAGAACAATATTCTGCCTCCTGTGGTTGGTCCTACTGAGGTTTTCAATTCTTCTAACCTTGTTGGTGTTTGTGTTTTGCCTATAGGTAATCTAAACCCTTTTGATAAAATGTCAAAGCCCAGAGAAATTCTCCCCGAAGTGATTGTACCCCCCCAGTCTGATGAGGATTGTGTGGGATTGCAAAATGGTGAAACGGTTGAATTGACTGATTCTTCTGCAGGGTATTTTAAGGGGGCAGAGTATTATTACTATGATAAATCTACCTACTCCAAACAGTCCATATACGAACAATCTCTTTCTGACAATCTCAAAGATTTTATACCTGTGGGAAATGAAATTGTGCCTTTTGTGGGAAAAGAAAAAATCCCACTGGTTATGCCCAGTCTCCTAAAACGGACAGACGCAGAAAACCCAAAAATGCTCATCAAATCTCAAATATTTTTAAAAAAAGGACTAGGAGTGGAGCTATCCATAATGATTAGTACACTTTTTTGGAATATTCGAGGTATTTGGAACAAACTGGCCTAAAATAAACTTAGAATGTTAAAAAGAAAACATAAGTTTAACATTTTGGCTCTTATTGAACCAAAAATTGACTTAGATGCCTTTTTTTTCCTTATTCATTTTATTTTTTCTAGTGTATGTGCCAATGTTAGTAACCACATATGGCTTTTCACTGAACCTGGTGCTGAGGTCAAGATTTTAAAAAATACAGAGCAGATGTTACATGTTGAAGTTTCTTGAAATTCCCTCCCCATTTCTTTCTTCTTAACCGTGGTTTAGGGTAGAAACACTAAAATTAAGAGAAGGGACATGTGGGATGGTTGGGGGATATTTCAACATCATCCTCCAACCTAAAGAGAAAAAATGAGGGGCCATCCCAATTCAATCAGGAATGGAAGATTTCAATGACTCTTTATTGAATTGTAACCTGACTGATGGTTGATTCGTGGGCACCCCTTACACCTGGCACAGTGACGGAGTGTGGCAAAGACTGGATCAGATCTTGATCTCCCATGATTGGTATAATGTTTTTCCTTTTTTGTCAATTAGGTATATTCCTAAGTAAAGGTCTGACCATAACTCCCTGTTATGTCAATTTAGTCAAAATATCTCTTGACCGAAAGCCTTTAGATTTCAAAATATGTGGAATAAACACCATCTTTTTTTACCCACTGTAAAAGAGTCTTGGGAACTTCACACCAATTCTAGAGGGATGTGTAAACTTGTGGAGAAGCTTTAGAGGTTAAAACACACTCTGAAGGAATGGAATGAGGTCACATTTGGAAATATTTTTGCTAAGACTGAACAGGCCCAATATGCGGTTGAGATTGCTGAAAATAGGTTTGATCAAGATCCCACCACAGCCAATTTCATCCACCTCAAAAAAATGAACGCCAACCTCACCCTGGTTTTGTCCATGGAAGAGGATTTTTAGAAACAAAAAGCTAATGTGAAATGGATGCTTGAAGGAGAGCGGAATAGCAAATTTTTCTCAATTTAGTGAAAAAGAAAAGGCAAAAAAATTTCCTACATTCTATTTGGATAATGGATGCAGAATCACGGATCCCAAGGAGATGCATAACTCCGCTGTTTCTTATTTCTCTAACTCTTTTGCGGAGCAAAATCCTTTTTTTAGACGATATTTATCCTCGTTTGGTGCCGAATATTATTTCTAATGATCAAAATAATAGCCTTTGTAATAATCCCTCTTTTGATGAAATTAAACTTTATGTTTTTGACATGGACGGGGATAGTGTTGCCGGGCCGGATGGTTTTAGTGTTAAATTTTTCCAAGTTTGTTGCGATATTGTTTGTTGGGACGTTGTGGTAGCCATCTCGGGTTTTTTTAGTGGTTCCCCTTTGCCTCGGGCATTTACAACGACCAGTATTTCACTGATCCCAAAAAATGATTATCCTCGATCTTGGAAAGATTTCCGACCTATTAGCTTATGTAACCCTTCTTACAAAATCATTTTAAAAATTCTTTGCAAAAGACTTGGCCAAATCCTTCTATCAATAATTAATCCGGCCCAATCGGGTTTCATCAAAGGTAGGATTATTACGGATAATATTTTGACGGCTCACGAAGTCACCCATGACATTTCACAATCGGTTACTAATACAATTATTAAACTTGACATGGAAAAAGCCTATGATAGGATTAATTGGAATTTTATATTTCAAGTTATGACTAGCTTTGGCTTTTCTAGTGTTTGGATTAATTTTATTAAATCTTATATTTCCAATTGCTGGTTCTCGATCCTTGTGAATGGGCAATCGGTTGGTTTCTTCAAGAGCGGGAGAGGTATTCGGCAAGGGGATCCACTTTCCCCGCTCATTTTTGTTATTGCCTGGGACTATTTTTCTCGGAGTATTGATCAAATGTTTTGTAGAAATCCTTCGATGTATTACAAGATTAATAAAAAGGTGAAAATCATGCATCTCGCATATGCCGATGATATTCTCATTTTTCTTAATGCGTCCAAGAAAAATCTTCACATTTTCAACAAATTCATCACCCACTATGAAAATATCTCCGGGCAAAGAATCAATAACTACAGAAGCAATTTCATTATGAACAATCCGACTCCCCAAGTCGCCAGTTGGGTGCAAAGAATCTCGGGGTTTAATAAAATTGATTTAATGATTATGTATTTAGGCGTGCCTCTTTGGAAAGGCTTTCAAGCCTTCGAAATGTATGGTACTCTCATTTCGAAAATTAAGAATAAAATTCTTACTTGGAACCACCATTTACTTTCTACGGGGGCGCCTCAAATTAATTAAATCGGTTTTAAACTCTATTGCATTGTATACCATTCAAGTTCTTAAACCTCCTGAAAATGTCATTATTTGCATAGAAAGATTATTCAACAAATTTCTATGGGGAACTAACGACAACAAACGGAAGTTGCATTGGGCGTCTTGGAATTGGCTTAGTTTCCCTACGGATGAGGGCGGTCTTGGTTGTCAGGATATCCATGATATTATCCGGGCGTCCGAGATAAAAATGTGGTGGGGATTTAGAACCTCCAACAATGTTTGGTCTAATTCTTATTTAAAAAATATTGCTCTCGGCTCCACCCGGTGATTATCAAATTCAACCCCAAAAGCTCCCCTACTTGGAAGAACCTTTGTGGCATTAGAAATATTGCGAACGATAAATTTTTTGGAATAGTGGTAATCGTAAAGTGTTAGTTTGGCATGATAGGTGGTGTATTCAGCCCTTTAACCAACTTTCGCCATACTAAATCTAAAGATAAAATTGTCTATTATTGGAGTAATGGGGAGTGGGATAGAAGGAAAATTAATCGCAAACTCCCTTTTGAAATTTGTGATCATATCTGCTCTCTGCCCACTTTCTCTCCCGATAATAAGCCCTCTTGGACTTTATCCCCTCATGAGGATTTTTCTTCAAAACTGCTTGGGAGTTGGCTCGAAAAAAAAAACCTTTGGATAATATTCTTCGGTATTGTTGGAATCCACTTATCACACCTACCATCTCTTTGTTTATGGTCAAGGTCCTTAATAAATGGATCCCAAAATGCCGGATGGTCTCTTTCGTAGGGGAATTATTGCCACCAATAATTGTTATTGTTGTAATGGTGTAGAAGATCTTCCCTACCTCTTTCTTAATGGCCCGGTTGCTAAAGAAATTTGTATGTTTTTTCATAATCTCGTGGGCATTAAAATTCTTGTGTCCTCTAATTTTAATTTTATCATTGCCAATTGTTTTGGTAAAACGAAGGGCAATATCCACATTTTTCACATCCTCCCTATTCTCATATTATGGTTTCTTTGCTGTTGTAGGAATGACAAGAGGGTTGATAATGTTCCTTTTACGCCGAAACGTGTGTGTGAGCGTATTTGGAATTACATTAACACCTTCAAAGATAAAGGCAAAATTAAAAGGAATTTTTGGAAAGGAGCTGATAGAATAGCCGATTTTGTGGCCATCAAACCGGCCCCGAGGCCGAGGTTCATAATCACGATGGTTCGGTGGTCTAAACCGTATATAGGGTGGTGGAAACTTAATATAGATGGCGCCGCGAAGGGCAATCCGGGCGATGCGGCGGCGGGGGGGATTGTGCGGGATCATCTTGGGAGTCCGCTTTTTATGTTTTCGGAATTTCTTGGGGTGCAAACCAACAATTTTGCCGTAATCTACGCAATTTGGAGGGGGCTCGAATTATGCATTGATCACAACTTTAACAAAGTTTGGGTGGAAGTCGGTTCGAAAATTGCACTCCACTTGATTGAGCATTCCACTACGTGTCATTGGCAACTCCAAGATTTCATTTTTAAAATTCTAGCTTTCGCGGAAAAAATCGAAATTCACTTTTCACATATTTTTAGAGAAGGCAATGCCGTGGCAGACTTATTAGCTAATCAAGGATGTGATCGGCAAGATTTTCACCTCCATGATACCTCCAATATTAAAGGGAATGTTCTCGGATTTATTAAACTTGATAAAATGGTCTACCCGTATATTAGGAGGAAGAAAATTCTTGTTTAATTTTATTATTCTATAGGTGAACATTTCAAGTTTAGCCTTGTTTGGGGATAGGCTCCTCTCGTTTTTTTTGCTTTTTCTTCATTTTGGGGCGTGTAGAGGGTTTCGTCCTCCCTTTTTTCTTCCGGGCGTGTAGAGGGACTCGTCCACCCTCGTTTTTCGCGTTGTTATAAAAGCTGCCCGTTTAAAAAAAAGTCTTATTAGTATGAGATAAGACCATGTTACATGCATTCGAGTCGGAACTCTATGAAAATTCAGGTTATTGATTAGATCCAAGCCTTTTGTACTCAAAATTGGCTATAACAGCTCCGATGAAGCTTTTACTTCTTTATTAAGTCTTGTTGTAGCAAGGATTGGCTAATTAGGCTTTTACTTCTTGATTTAGTCTTGTTAATAGGAGATAAGACCACGTTACATGCATTCAAGTCAAAATTCTATGAAAACTCGGGTTTAATGATTAGATTCGAGCCTTTTGTAGAATTGGCTATAACAGCTCATATTAAGCTTTCCATTACCTTCCTACCGATATTTTTAGTTCAATTTATCATTATCATCTTTTATTTTGCGATTTGAGGTTCGACGAACGGCTAGGGCGCGCGGTTCGTAGTCGCGATTCCACGAATTGGCTCGGTTCTACTTGGGTGATTTGTTGGTGTTCGGCTTCTTCTTTCTTCGATTTGGTGTGCAGACTGTTTTTGTTGGTGTGATTTGTTGCAGGGTCTTTTGGTTTGATGTCGTCCACCTCATGTGGGTTATCAGCGGTTTCTTCGCCGGTTGCGGCGGCTGGTCTTCCTGTAAAAATCGATGGAATGTTTCCACCACCAACTGCCGGAGACGGATATATTCGCTTGGGTCTGCATACGGGAGCTCAGCTGGGTTTGCAGACGACTGGTATTGGTCCAATTCTGGACCCTGTTCCTGGCCCTTCCAAAGTCCCAGTTTCCGACCCGGGTTCTCTACCCGTGAATCCCCCCTCCTGTTCTGTTCAGCTACCTGCCTTGGGAATGGTTTTACATACTGCTAATAATTTGGGCAGTGGAATTGGCAGGGACCCTCCGCAGGGATTTGATGTTCAAGGATTTCGTGATTTGGGGGTGAAGGTGTTGTGTTCTTCCAATTCTAATAAACTGCAGCTTAATCTTAATGGAATTTGGGGTGATTCGTTCCTGGCTGCTCCTCCTGTCGCCGGCGGCGGCGTGGGATCGACCCCACAGGGAGTTCTTCGATTAATTTTCAAACCCAGGCGTGACCCGATGTTTGATTTTGGGCCTGTTATTGGGCTAGGTTCTGACCCGTTTCCTGATGTTGGAGCCCGTGGCTCCTTGGGCAGTAGCGGTACTGCTGTTAATACCCTTTCTGGGGTATTTGGTGTGAATTGTGGTGTCCCGTCGTTTGGCCCCCTCGGTCCTTCCGTTCCTATAGTGCAGGAGTCTCCTGCTCCTTTTAATTGCGATTATCCTGGAATTAATGTTTCCGCCCCTATCTTGGTTAATAATGTTAATGTTGGTAATAGCGAGCTTATTAATAGTGTATCTGAATTACCTAAATCTATGAACTTTGGTTCGGTTCCGGTTCTTATTCCGAAAGAATTGCCTCTACCTTCTGTTGTGCTAGGAAAAAATTTTGTGAAAAAAAGAGGACTTCAGTGTGTGAAACCTGAAATTCAAAATGACAAGTTTATTGTTAAACCGGATTTTAGTGTTGGCATTGAAGATGCTAAGAGGTGGCAATACACCTTAGTTGGTTATTTTTTGGGGAAAGCCCCTTCTCTCGACTTGATCAGGAATTATTTTCTGTCGGCGTGGAAGGGTCTTAAAGAGGTGTTCTCCTTTGAGGGGGGATTTTATTTCTTTAAGATTGAAAGTGAGCAGGTTTTGACCGAGGCGTTAGAGGGAGGGCCTTGGCTGATTCAGGGTCAGTCCATTCTCCTTACCCGGTGGAAGCTTGGTATGTATCTTCTGAAGGTTCGGCCTAAACATGTCCCTATTTGGGTGAAACTTCGAAATGTCCCTCTCGAGTATTGAACTGACGAGGGGCTCAGTATTACTGCTAGTGCTATACGGGAGCCACTCTTTACTGACGTGATCACCAGGAACTGTCTGAATGTGGATTATGCCCGAGTTTGCCTCATACTAGACGCTAACACTAGCCTGATTCGCTCGTTTCTCATGGTTCTCCCGTCTGATGGTGATTGTCCTTGTGTTAGGAGCGTCCATATTGAGTATGAATGGTTACCACATCGGTGTGGTGTTTGTAGAGTGTTCGGGCATTGTGATCAGGTTTGCCCGACCATTTCTAAGCCTTTGGTTCAGAAACAGGTCGAGCAGACTCGTATCTATGTGGCTAAGCCTGCTCCCTCAGGTGCTCGTGGTCCGGGGTCTTCATTGGAACCAGTTCCACCTGGGGGGGTCGCTCAGGATGAGGTAGGCCCCTCTGCCAAATCCGGGTGCCCAGGAGTGGAGTTAGCTGGGGGTACTCGTGGTCGTTCCGCTGGATCGGGTCCGTTGAGTAGCGTCTCTACCTTCTCATTGGTTACTAACAGCTCTCCTATCGTGTCTCCTAGGAGGGCTAGTGCTGGTGGGTGTGAGCCATCACACAACATGTTTGTGGCTCTTTCTGGTATTGCCGATGATATTGAGGCTGAGATTCCTGAGTTTGTCAGCACGTCGCTTTGTTCTAGTTCTTCTCCCTTGGGCCCTAATTTTGACGTAGCCTGGATCGATGGTGTTAAATGATCCCTATTGCTGTGTGGAATGTTCGTGGACTTAACTGGACTGAACATCAGATCTCGGTCCGGGAGGTAATTAGTTCGTTTAATCTTTGTTGTATTGCTCTACTCGAGACGCGTGTCTCAGTTGGTAATTATGATTGTGTTTCTTCATTTATTTTTGGCTCGTGGCAGTGGTTCTCTGATTACGGTAGTGGGTCTGGGAAGAGGATCTGGATTGGGTGGGATCCTGGTTTTGTGACTATGGATATTATTGCTATTGAATTGCAGTTTATTCATTGTCATATTACTATGTTGCTCGACTCGTCCTGTCATCTGGTTACCTTTGCCTATGGTTCTAATGATCTTATTGAGAGGCGGCTGTTGTGGCAGTATCTCACTGATTTCTCGGTTTTACATGCTGCTGAGCCTTGGGTCATTGTGGGTGATTTTAATGCTGTTCTGGACACTAGTGAGATTTTGGGAGGTGAAGCTCCTCATTCTGAAGATGAGCGACCCCTGGTGGAGTTCAGGGAGCTTTGCAGGCGTGCGGATTTTGAGACCCTTCCGATGGTAGGCTCTTGGTTCTCCTGGCATAACAAGAGCCTGTCTCCAAGATCTTTGTGGAAACGTCTTGATAGAGTGTTGGGTAACCCGCAGTGGTTTATTGGTCACGTTGATCATACTTATCTTGTGATCTGCGGCGGACCTCTGATCATAGCCCCCTTATTCTGAGTCTTGATAGTTTGCCTCGCTGCAGGGGTAAAATGTTCAGATTTGATAATTTCCTGGCCGACTCTGAGGATTTCCTCCCGGTGGTTTGGGACACATGGTGTCATCATATTGTGGGGGGCCCGTTTTATGCGATTTGTCGTAAGTTGGATGCCCTTAAGACCATTTTTCGCACCTTGAGGAAGAGGAAAGGGGATTTGGCATTGAATGTTGCAGCTGCTACTTCGCTCCTCTCTTCTTCTCAGAGTATCCTCAGGGACAATCCCATGGACGACTCGGTTTTATTGTTGGAGAGATGTTGTCGGTGGATTTTCACAGTTACCGTGGCTCAGGAACAGTCTTCGCTCAGGCAGCTGGCCAAGTTGGTTTGGCTTAAGGATGGGGACCACTGTACTGCCTTCTTCTTCCGGTAGATTGCTTTTAGGCGAGTCAGATCTCATATCTATAGACTTAATACGGAGGATGGTACTGAGTTGACTGACCCTGCCCTTGTTAAGAATGAGGTTGTTGGGTTCTATTAGAGACTGTTGGGTTACTCTAATCGGATTATGCCTTTATCTTTCAGTCAGGTTAGGCCTTTCATTTCGGCTTCTCTTTCGCCTGATGTTGCGGTGCACATGGTTAGACCTATTACTGCTGATGAGGTTCGGTCTGTGTTCTTCGAGTTTGATAAGGACAATGTAATAATCGTACCTTTTATCGCTTATAATTATGAATTCATGAACTTTGTAGTTTGGTTCGTAATTTGTTCGAACATTGGTATCATGTGTTTGATTCGAAATTTAGCCTGTATGTTGTGTTTCTTGTCAGTATTCCGTTAATATCCGTTATCGTGGTGTCGAACCGCTTGCATCGCTTCTGCAACCCAGGATTAGCGTGCGCTAATTTATATGGGTAGCGTACGCAACGGAAGTTGTAGGCTAGCGCGCGCTACTACAAGAGGTTACGCACGCTAACCGTGGCATGGGCGATCCAGAGCAACCTTTGGACTGGGACTAAAAATCGAGCTAGCGCACGCTAATGCATCATAGTAGCGCACGCTAGGGGAACAGGTAGCGCACGCCACTGTTGGGTGTTAACGCGCGCTAAGTGACCCGGACAGTAAGGACAGTGAGGTCTGGACTCTGGCTAGACCAACAGGTAACGTGCGCTAAGATGGTCGTTGCGTGCGCTAACTCGTCGGTCGTAGCGCACATTCGGTCGTAACGCACGCTACCGGTGTGGCCAGAAGGGTTTCTGAACAGGGCAGAAGGTTCTGGACTTAGACTGGACACCAGATAGCGCACGCTAAGGTGGAAGCTGCGCGCGCTAACTCGGCGATACAGCGCACGCTAACTCGATTGAGTAGTGCACACTATCGGATGTGGTGCACACCAGCTCGGATGGGCAGAAGGGTCTGGGCTATTGACCTAGGCCGATAGCGCGCGCTATTCGGTAAGCGTTAGCGCGCGCTAAGGCGCACTTATATAAATACATGTGTTGCGGTCAACACTTGTCATTTTTCATCTTCTCTCCTCTTCTTCGAGCTTCTAGACGACTCCAGGGCGGTGTAGGCGAGGGTTTCGGCGGAGCACGGTTGAAACTCAAATCTTTTCAGCTTCAAGTAAAGATCTATCAATCTTACATCGTCTTCACCAAGGAATTGAGGTAATCTTTCCGTAGAACCCTAACTTTGGGGAAATTTGGGGATTTTGGGGATCTCGTTTCTCCAACTGTTTTAGCTCCAAATTATGATGGATTGTAGTTGAAAATAGCTGTATAGGTATGGTTTCATGATTTCCTCAAGGTTTTGTGGATTTATTCCAAATCTTCTTTTATAAATCGAGCAAAACCCATTATGCCCTCGTAGTGCTCGATTAAATGGTCCTAAGGGTAGAACTTAGGATGGATTTTAGTGTTTTCCAACAAAGTGGTAAACGATTAAGCCTCAATGTTTGTTAGGAGCGGGATTCGAAAGATAGTTCAGACCGTAGCCTTGTTCGTTGTTTGTTCCTTTGAGAGTAAAAAAGTTCAGGCAAGTACTTTATTGCATTAGTTTATGGCATGCATTTCTGTGATGGTTTAGAGAATGATGAGAGTTGAAAGGTTATTCTTGGGTACTCTCACTCGGGGATTGACTCGACGGGGTCACACGGGGACCTGGTGGCTTAGCGGCTGGACCAGGTCACGAGAGATACTTTGAGTGGACATCCTCACCTGGGGATTGCTCGACGGGGCACACAGGGACTTGGTGGCTTGAGGGCCGGACCGGGTCGCGAGGATTGTCGGAGTGTTTTTACTGGTGATTGATATTGATATTCCGGAATATCACGAATTGAACTGTTTTAGATTTTGAAATGATTTGGAAATGCCTGTGGATTAAAATAATTGTAATACTGTACTTGCACTAGCGGTTGTGGCTAACCCCATTGTTGGGGTGGAATGTTTTGTACATTTCAGGTATTCTCGAGGGACAGGAGCCCCCATGTGGCGCACACGGAGTTGACAAGCACACTGGATGTTAGAGAGCTCGTATCAGTCTTTGTATTTGTGATGTTGAGTCAGTTTTATATACTGTATTATGGTTGGTTTTGAGTTGTACTTTGTCGCGTAATGTTTGCGTTCAGTGATGACTTGAAATATACTATTTTGGCCGCGGCCGAGGCCTAACTTGTGTTTTGTAACCTTTGTTGGACTATTATGTCATGGTTATTATGTATTGGATTGTGGTTTAATCCTGTGTGTCGTCAGCCTGGCGGGACCCTTGTGTGTCCTGTGGCGTGTAATAACCCAAAGTGAAATTGGGGTGTTACATTTATGGTATTAGAGCCTAGGTTTCGGAAATACCTAGGCCTTTGGTCATTCGATTGTCAAGTCCTAAGAGTCGTATAAACTGATCGAGCTCAACACCGTGTGTTGCTGTCGAGCCGTGTGACCCATGGTGGTAAGACTCCTTAACTCTCTTTATGCCTTGTCGCTTTCATAGTAAGGTAGATTTAAGTTCCTTGAATTATGAACTGTTCTGATAATTTTAATCCTTCTATATCTCAGTATGCTGAGAGGCCGTGGTGGACGTGGACGCGGCAGAGGCCGTGGTCGTGGTACCGCTAACGAATCTGGCACACATTCTAATGATGCATCTGATTCGGCATCTCATATGGAGCCGAACACCGCTTCTCTGAACCCGAGCAGTCAGCCATATCCTACTGCAAGTCAAGAACCGTCGGCTGACACTAATGTGAATGCCAGCATAGCTGCTATACTCCAGCAGGTAGCAGCACAATTAGTCAAGTTGAATGAATCCGGACATCATGATCAACCAACAGATGAGAGTAAATGGCTTCAGGGGGTGATGAAAATGCAACCTCCTCGTTTATCAAAAGTGCGTCGATACGTTGGTATGGGAAGGATGGTTGTTTGATTTGGCCAATTTTTGACGCCGTTGCGTGCCCCGAAGAGAGACGGGTCCCTATTGTACAGTATTTCCTTGACAAGGAGGCTGCGGATTGGTGGGAAGCTGCGAAACCTACGGATCATGTGGCCACTTGGGCCGAGTTTAAAGCTGCGATAGAGGAAGAGTATTGCCCTTGGCCTATTAAAGAAAAAAGAATTGCAGATTTCTTTACGGCAACACCTCAGGATGTACCTGTCACCGAGGCCATTGTTACGTATAATCAGCAACTCAACCATGTTCGTGAGCAAGTAAGGACCGAAGCGGATAAAATCCGTTACTTTGATTTGAGAATGAAGCCCAGGATTCGTGAGGCTATGGCGGCTTTCAGATGTGTTACGTTGAAGGAATATCAGGATCGTGCTTTGGCTATCGAGATGGTCATTTCCGCGTCAAGGTCGGGTACCGAGATGAAGAAGCCGAAGACGACCGGTGGTTTTTCAGGAAGTAAAAGTGGTGGGTTTCACAAATCTCAAGCTTCTCACTCTGCTATCGGGAAATCTGTTCAGCAAGCCAGTAGTGCTCCGAGTTTACGACTGGGACAGTCTTCTGCCTTAGGTAGAGGACAATGTTTTAATTGTAATCAAACAGGCCATCAGTGTCGAGAGTGTCCACTTCCTCCCGTTATTTGTTTCACATGCGGTCAAGCCGGTCATCGAGCGGCTCATTGCGAGGCAGCCACCAAAATTGTTAAACAGCAGAGTTCGGCACCAACTCCGAGTGTGAACCCAAGGACTACATCTAATCAGCCGCAACAGACTTTGGGACGTGGAAGAGGTCGAGGCCGGTTGGATCGTCAAGCTGCATCGAGTGTGGGTTCGGTGCAGCCAAGAGTGTACCAGATGAGGCGTGCAGACGACACAGAGGCTCCGGTAGCTGCAGGTATCACGCAAATACTTTCTCAACCTGTATCGGTATTATTTGATTCGGGAGCTACCCATTCGTTCATTGCTCTTGATTGTGTGAAACGTTTGGGTCTCGGGTGTTTGATTGAGTGCGAACCATTCGTAGTAAGTACTCCTAGTGGAGAGCGTTTGATTGGGAACCTAGAGATTAAAAATTATCTCGTGTATATCGGGAGTCGAGATTGGCCTTCAGACCTCATTGTGGTAGATCTGAAAGGAGAGGACGTAATTCTGGGAGATGATTGGTTAAACCGTCATGGTGCTATCATGAACTACAGAACGCGAACTATTTCTATAATAGCGGAAGATGGTGTCGAGCACACTTTCTTGGGTCGTAAACCGGGTAGTTCAGGTGGAGTGATTTCCGCCGTTAAGGCGATAAAATTGTTAAAACAAGACTGTATTGGTTATTGGTGTTACGCCATGAGCACAAATGACGGTGAAGCCGATTTATTATCCATTCCAGTTGTGAATGAATACCCAGATGTATTTCCGGATGACCTATCGGGATTACCTCCGTCTAGAGAAGTAGAGTTTCCTATTGATCTTGTGCCAAGCGCAGCACCTGTTTCTCGAGCGCCTTATCGTATGGCACCCTCCGAGATGTTAGAACTGAAGAAACAATTGGGCGAGCTTCTGGATAAAGGGTACATCCGACCTAGTGCATCACCTTGGGGTGCGCCGGTCCTTTTCGTTAAGAAGAAGGACGAATCGTTCCGTCTATGCATTGATTATCGGGAATTGAATAAGTTAACTATTAAGAACAAATATCCTTTACCTCGTATAGATGATTTGTTCGACCAACTTCAGGGTGCCATAGAATTCTCTAAAATTGACTTGCGATCGGGATATTACCAGCTGAGGATTCGGGATTTTGACATTCCGAAGACTGCCTTCCGTACTTGGTATAACCATTACGAATTTGTAGTTATGCCATTTGGCCTAACCAACGCTCCTGCCGTATTTATGCAGTTGATGAACAAAGTTTTCATTGACTATCTTGATAAATTTGTGGTCGTTTTCATGGATGATATTCTTGTCTACTCCCGGAATGAGGAAGATCATGCTAAACATCTCCGAATGGTGTTGAACACTTTGAGAATGGAGAAACTTTACGCTAAATTCTCAAAGTGCGAATTCTGGCTTAAAGAGGTGACATTTCTTGGTCACGTAATTTCGGTTGATGGAGTTCGAGTGGATCCCCAAAAGATAGCGGCCATTGTTGAGTGGGAAGCCCCTAGGAATGTGAAGGAGACCAGGAGCTTTCTAGGGCTTGCCGGATACTATCGCAGATTCGTCGAAGGATTTTCAAAAATCGCTCGACCACTTACTCAGTTGCTCCAGAAATCTCAGAAATTCGAGTGGACAGACGAGAGGCAAAACAGTTTTGATGAGCTTAAACGACGATTAACTTCGGCGCCCGTGTTATCGTTACCTCAGGGCACTGATGATTACGAGGTGTACAGTGATGCTTCCGGACTTGGATTGGGTTGTGTTTTGATGAAGAGATGTAGAGTGATTTCATATGCGTCCCGACAATTGAAACCATATGAAATGAATTACCCTACCCATGATTTAGAGTTATCGGCGGTTGTATTCACGCTAAAAATTTGGAGGCATTATCTTTATGGTTCCCCGTGTAAAATCTACACGGATCACAAAAGTCTAAAATATATATTTAGCCAAAAGGAGCTAAATATGAGACAACGTCGATGGTTGGAGCTGATTAAGGATTATTGTAATACCCGGTTGTAATTCAGTAATTATCATTCAGTATTTATCATTCAGTAATTGATACTCAGTAATTTCACTCATTAATGATCAATTGTCACTCATATTCAATCATGGTATTCATCATTCAGAGTAATTATATCGTGTATCAATCGTCATTCGTCACTAATCTAATTGGAGTTTCGTGCCGTGTTTATCATCGTTGTCATTTTCGTTGTGGACTGTGCGTGAGGAGTAGCGCACGCTACGTACTCTTTTTAGCGTACGCTAATTGAGTACAGGTAGCGCACGCTACCACTCAGCATTAGCGCACGCTAATGTTACCCTGGTTGCAGTCCAGAAGGTACTGGACTGCAAGTGAGTTATTTGTAGCGCACGCTACGAGTGGTAAGTAGCGCGCGCTAGCGGGTTGTAGTAGCGCACGCTAAATCTGTGGAGTAGCGCGCGCTAGGGACGGATCAGGTTGAGTCCAGTGGCTACTGGACTGCACTGGATTAATTCATAGCGCACGCTATGAGTGATATTTAGCGTACACAATCGATATTATAGCGCACGCTAATCGTTGGTTGTAGCGCACGCTATCGAGATCAGATCGTGAGGACGAAGGTTTCGGATTCCATCTCGGGCATCAGATAATTCGTTAGCGCACGCTAACAATGGGTATTAACGCACGCTAATGGCATGACCGTAGCGCACGCTACAAAAGGGTACGTAGCGCGCGGTACCGTGTTAGGACAGTGGGTACTGGACTACCCAAATTACCCGTTAGCGCACGCTACGCACAAGGGCTAGCGCACGCTAACCTGGAATGGCTATATATTAGACAGTTAGCCTGAGTTCGTCATTTTATCATCCTTTCTCATTCCCTCATCGGTTTCGGGCGATTTTGGGCATTTTGGAGAGTTCTCTTCGAGCTTCTATCATCCATCATCATCTTCAAGTCTTTGAGTTGGATTATCATCACTTCATCATCTCCTTAACATCGAATCAAAGGTATTAATCTCTTGGATCTAGAATTTCGGATTTTTGGGTTTTTCCTTCCGATTTCTTCGTGTAAGCTTGGATTATCATTGGAATATGTTAGATATGGATTATCTACCTTGGATAAGTATATTCTTACGGATTTAATGGTTATTTTCGGAATTATTTCAAGTACCCTTGGGGTTGACTTGATTATTTGGGGATTTTCCGATTAATGTAGTTGTAATCTCGAATTGTGGATTCCTAATGGATTATTGATATCATTGAAGTGTTTTGTTAGTTCGATATACTCATTTTGGTGTTGGTTTCGATATATTCGGGATTGGATATTTTCGAAGTCGTGTGGTTGGTTACGTATTCGTTGGAATGCCCCTATGAGTTTGATTATCGTTGTTTTCGACCTTTGGGTTAGTCGTGTTTAGTTGCTTGATACGTGTATTGAACGGTTGTTGGTAATTATTGTTATTCAAGGTTGTTCGAGCGACCGGCATTTCATTTAGGACGTTGTTCGTGGACGGACATTCTTCATCGGTATTGAGTAAGTTAATTCTTACTCGGTTAAAAGGATATTCATTCCTTTTGATGTTGTTCATTCATAATCGTAACTCATTCATCATTGTATTAACCGTATCAAAACTTGTCATTGTCAATTAATCACCTCAGTCATAAGGAACGACGGTTCCAATCATTTCATTAAGCTGTCATTCATTCCACCATCATTTAATCTTGGTGAGTCATTATTCATTTTCGTTGTCACTTTTGTCATATTGTGGCATTCCGGGTCATACTGGCGTGCGAGTTGGTATGTGTAGGATTTTCATGTCGGGCACATTATAGTCGTGTGTTGGTTGGTGGCCTCACATTGGACTGTGCACACGAGTTGATGGCTTCGTGAGACTGATTAGGTACAAGACCACACGTGTATTCGATCGATACTCGTTGGTGGCTTGTGCACGGACACATTTCCATCCCGGACGTAGTGTGGCGCCATTCCTTTGAGCCGTATCATTTGTTGATTCATATAGCATGTTTGATTGCGTATGTTTCGACAGGATATTGTATAACCGTGGATAACTCATGATTGTGTATTTTCAACTCTTGAGGATTGTTGTTCTGTAAATCGACCCGTTGGGGATACTGCTGTGTCATGGCAAGGCTAAAGCACGGGAGAGCACGGTGACGGCGAGGAGTCCAGTGGTACTAGTAGGGGCCCAGTCTTTTCACCACTTATGTTTCCTTCATTTATTCCATTGCAGACATTCCGTTTGAATATTCATTTCACTCGGTGGTGTATATTTTATCTCCATATAAAATATACTTGTATTCGATCATCATCGGTGTGTTGTATGAAACTCCTTATCGGAGTAATTAATTGTGTAATGTGGTTCGGTACTACATTTACCTGCGTAATTTACTCATTTTCATTAGCTGGTGGGTCCCACTGGGGTCCACAGACCGTAATATCCGCCTAGTTTGGGGTGTTACAGAGTTGGTATCGGAGCGTGGTTTTGAATACTACCTTCCGAGTCATGTCTCATTTGAAATCATCGTCATCAGACTAGTATCATTGGACTTTCGCGTCACGTGTGACCTGTGCAAATGCCGAGCCAATCAGACCGAAAGAACTGTAAGATTTCTAACGCCATTGTATAATTTCTGGCAATAGTCATTCATTCATCATTCATCAATTAACAATCCTCAAACATCATCATTCATTGTGATAAAAACGATCATGTTAACCCATTAATCACTTAATTCATTTCATTTCTCAGTTAACGATCAGGACGATCATGTTAACTCATTAATCACTTAATTCATTTCATTTCTCAGTTAATGATCAAGACGATCATGTTAACTCATTAATCACTTAATTCATTTCATTTCTCAGTTAATGATCAGGACGATCATGTTAACTCATTAATCACTTAATTCATTTCATTTCTCAGTTAATGATCAGAATGATCATATTAACTCATTAATCACTTAATTCATTTCATTACTCAGTTGTCGATCTGGATGATCATATTATTAATCTTGTTAAGTTATTCAAGATAATCATTTCAAGAATTTCATCAGATAATCATGTCACTTCAGTAAATCATTCATATAATCACTAAGTAGAGCATGTATACTCATTTTCATCATCTCATGACATAATCATAACGTGATAATCATGCGGGAAATATAATCATTATGCGACCTTCCTACTTCAGTATGAGGAGAGCTGTCAGGGCTGTCGGGAAATCGTGCCCAGGACTCGGCTCGATCAAAAGATGTTCGGGTTGATCCACACACTTTTATGCAGGCCATGATGACCCATGTGCAATTGCTCAATCATCATTGCGCCACTCTGGCCGGATTAATCGAGAGAACCCTCCCGTATGAGCCAGCTGCTAAGGAAAGTGCTGAACAACAACTTCCATCTGTCAGCAAGAAATCAGCGAAGCGTAATCAATCCGAAGGCGGTCAGTCAACCTTCAAGAAGCCTCGTGTGAGTCCTATCGTTTCTGAGCGACCTCCTACGGCGCATAATCGTGCGGGATCTCGCCCCGAGTGGCCGATTCGGCCATCACCTGCTTCAATTGTGGAACGCCGGTCATTACAAAGACCGAGTGTCCAAACCGTCTATCACGTGCTATAATTGTGGGAATTTTGGGCATAAGGCCCGTTTTTTCCTAAAGGACTCCAAGTCGGCTCCGGCGGCATCTCAGGCCCCGAAGCAAGCAGCGATTCAGAATCAGACTGCTTGGTCAACGTCGTTTAAGACAATGGAAGCAAATAGAGTTGGGGCTCATATTTATCAGACGGGAGCGTCCGGTTCGGGAGCCAGCAAGTCCCAGATTCATGTGATGAGGAGGATCGACGATCCGGTGGCCCGAATGACCTCAGGTATACTCGTAATTTTATTTCAACCTGTGTGTACCTTTTGAATACTGGCGCACCGCGTTCTTTCATTTTGGAATCATGTTTGAATAGACTTATTTTGGAATATTCCTATTGCTTGTGGACCTCATACCATCGATCTACCTGACGATGGAAGATTTTTCGGAAATCATACCGAATTAAGCTTAATGACCGCGATTGGTTGATGGACCTAATCGTGGTGAATTTATCTTAGGACGATGTAATTTTCGGTATTAGTTGGTTTGGTCGTCTTGATACTATCCTCAGTGTTTGTTAGCGTTTGGTCGCTATCTTTTAGTCGTTGGTTGTCGAATGTGTACTTCAGGGAAGTAATCCCCGTTGTTCCAGAAGAATTATTATTATGACGGAAGCAGAGAATTCCGCAAGCGAATTGTTCAATCATTCATTGTATCATTTCCATCGATTGGCCTTTCTAAGGCAATCGAGTTATTCAATCTTTCATTGTATCATTTTCATCGATTGGCCTTTCTAAGGCAATCGAGTTATTCAATCATTCATTGCATCATTTTCATCGATTGGCCTTTCTAAGGCAATCGAGCTATTCAATCATTCATTGTATCATTTTCATCGATTGGCCTTTCTAAGGCAATCGAGATGTTCAATCATTCATTGTATCACTCTTTTATCGATTGACCATTCTAGGGCAATCGAAATGTTCAATCATTCGTGGTATCATTGTCATCGATTGACGATGTATTTCCAGACGAGTTATCTGTTTGCCTTCGCATAGAGTAGTGGAATTCAGGAGTGAGTTGGAGCCGGTATGTCCCCATTATCGAAGACACCGTATCGGATGGCCCCGACCAGAATGCAGGAGTTGAAGATTCAACTTGAGGAATAGTTCGAGAAAGGTTATCTCCGACCGAGTGCGTCCCCGTGAGGAGCACCAGTGTGATCTGCCAAGGAGTAGGATGGCTCGTCTCGTGTGTGTATTAATTATCAGGAGTTGAACAGCGTGATGATCAAGATTAGTATCCTCTACCCCGTATTGATGATCTCTTAGATCAACTTCAGGGAGCGTCAATATTTTTCCTAGGTCGACTGAAGATCTGGATGTCATCAGCTGCGAATTCAAGAGTCGGGTATCGCAAGGACGGCATTTCGTACACGCTATGGTCATTATGAGTTCGTAGTTATGCCGTTCGGGCTAACTAATGCACCTGTGGTATTCATGGAGTTAATGAATCGGGTTTTCATCGACTTTATTTTTGATCAGTTTGTTGTTGTCTTCATCGATGACATTTTGATTTATTCTCGTGATCGAGAGGAACACGAGGTACATCTTCATCAGGTTCTCGACGTGTTGAGACGCGAGCAACTTTATGGAAAGTTTTCTTAATGTGAGTTCTGGATGTCCGAGGTGATTTTTCTGAGGCATGTAATTTCATCAGACAGAGTTCGTGTCGACCATCAGAGGATGGAGGCTATTCGAGATTGGCAACCTCCGAGAGATGTTAAGGAAATCCGAGGTTTCCTTGGATTAGCTGATTAATTATCCGACCCACGACCTGGAGCTAGCAGCCGTGGTTTTCGCGCTGGAATTTTGGCGTCGTTACCTGTATGGCGTCACCTGTTAGATCTTCACTGATCACAAGAGTTGAAGTATATATTTACTCGTATGAGTTAAATATGCGACAAAGACGGTGGTTGGAACTAATCAAAGATTATGATATCGAGATCCTTTACCACCCAGGCAAGGCGAACATTGTCGCCGACGCCTGGAGTCATAAGTCCGTTCAGGAGCAGGTGCTTGCTCATTTATCAGTTCAGAAGGAGCTTCAACAGGAATTCCTTAGACCCTAGATCGAGGTCTGGCATCGCCGATCGCGGGTATGTCAAACCGCTCCCTATTCCAGAATGGAAGTGGGAAGACATTTCTATGGATTTCATCACGAGAGTGCCGACGAGTCGTCGGGGCATGAATACGATCTGGGTGATCGTGGACCGCTTAACTAAGTCAGCTAATTTCCTTGAGATTAAAGATACGTGGGGTCCCGAGAGACTTGCCCATCTGTTCATCAAGAGATAGTGAGATTGAACGGTACTCCTAAGAGTATCGTTTCTGATCGTGACGGGCGATTCGTGTCTCATTTTGGAAATCAGTTCATCGTGCTTTGGGAACTCAGCCTAATCTCATTACCGTTTTTCATCCTCAGTCCGACGGACAATCAGAGAGGACTTTTCAGACACTGGAGGACATGTTGAGGGCATGCGTCCTCGATTAGTAGACGATTGGGAAGCCCAATTATTGTTGTTTGAGTTCAGGTACAGTTATAGTTGGCATGCTGCGATGAAGGTAGCACCTTACGAGGCCTGGTACGGTCGTCGTTGTCGATCTCCCTTATGTTGGGACGACCCATCAGAGTCAATCGGCACCGAGCCCGATATACTTATAGCCGCCCGGGAGAAGGTAGCTTTGATCAGAAGTCGTGTGTTGACCGCCGCAGTCGGCCAAATCATATGCGTATAACCGCTGCCGACCATTAGAGTCCGATGCTGGTGACCATGTGTTGGTCAAGGTATCCCCGAGTCGTGGTATCTTCCGTTTTGGGAAGAGGGGTAAGTTGAGTCCGAGATTCATTGGACCGTTTGAGATTCTGGATCGAGTAGGCGAGTTAGCTTAGCGATTGGCTTTACCTCCGGCGTTGAGCCGAATTCATAATGTGTTTCACGTATCTCAGTTGCGGAAGTATGTTGCCGACCCGAGTCACATACTTCAGTTCGATGAAATCGAGATTGCCGATGATCATTCATATGAGGAACGTCCTATACGAGTTTTAGAGCGGCGAATCAAGCAGTTGAGGAATAAGACGATTCCTTTGGTTAAAATTCAGTAGTCTAGACACGGAGTCGAAGAGGCTACGTGGGAAACCGAGGATAGTATGCGGGAGAGTTATCCCAAGTTGTTTGACCCTTAGTTTCGGGGACGAAACTCTTTTAAGGGAGGGTGTATGTAATACCCGGTTGTAATTCAGTAATTATCATTCAGTATTTATCATTCAGTAATTGATACTCAGTAATTTCACTCATTAATGATCAATTATCACTCATATTCAATCATGGTATTCATCATTCAGAGTAATTATATCGTGTATCAATCGTCATTCGTCACTAATCTAATTGGAGTTTCGTGCCGTGTTTATCATCGTTGTCATTTTCGTTGTGGACTGTGCGTGAGGAGTAGCGCACGCTACGTACCCTTTTTAGCGTACGCTAATTGAGTACAGGTAGCGCACGCTACCACTCAGCATTAGCGCACGCTAATGTTACCCAGTTGCGATCCCGAAGGTACCGGACCGCAAGTGAGTAATTTGTAGCGCACGCTACGAGTGGTAAGTAGCGCGCGCTAGCGGTTGTAGTAGCGCACGCTAAACTGCGGAGTAGCGCGCTAGGGACGGATCGTGTTGAGTCCGGTGGCTACCGGATCGCATCGATTAATTCATAGCGCACGCTATGAGTGATATTTAGCGTACACAATCGATATTATAGCGCACGCTAATCGTTGGTTGTAGCGCACGCTATCGAGATCGATCGAGGACAAGGTTTCGGATTCCGATCGGGCATCACATAATTCGTTAGCGCACGCTAACAATGGGTATTAACGCACGCTAATGGCATGACCGTAGCGCACGCTACAAAAGGGTACATAGCGCGCGCTACCGTGTTCGGACAGTGGGTACTGGACTACCCAAATTACCCGTTAGCGCACGCTACGCACAAGGGCTAGCGCACGCTAACCTGGAATGGCTATATATTAGACAGTTAGCCTGAGTTCGTCATTTTATCATCCTTTCTCATTCCCTCATCGGTTTCGGGCGATTTTGGGCATTTTGGAGAGTTCTCTTCGAGCTTCTATCATCCATCATCATCTTCAAGTCTTTGAGTTGGATTATCATCACTTCATCATCTCCTTAACATCGAATCAAAGGTATTAATCTCTTGGATCTAGAATTTCGGATTTTTGGGTTTTTCCTTCCGATTTCTTCGTGTAAGCTTGGATTATCATTGGAATATGTTAGATATGGATTATCTACCTTGGATAAGTATATTCTTATGGATTTAATGGTTATTTTCGGAATTATTTCAAGAACCCTTGGGGTTGACTTCGGTTATTTGGGGATTTTCCGATTAATGTAGTTGTAATCTCGAATTGTGGATTGCTAATGGATTATTGATATCATTGAAGTGTTTTGTTAGTTCGATATACTCATTTTGGTGTTGGTTTCGATATATTCGGATCGATATTTTCGAAGTCGTGTGGTTGGTTACGTATTCGTTGGAATGCCCCTATGAGTTTGATTATCGTTGTTTTCGACATTTGGGTTAGTCGTGTTTAGTTGCTTGATACGTGTATTGAACGGTTGTTGGTAATTATTGTTATTGAAGGTTGTTCGAGCGACCGGCATTTCATTTAGGACGTTGTTCGTGGACGGACATTCTTCATCGGTATTGAGTAAGTTAATTCTTACTCGGTTAAAAGGATATTCATTCCTTTTGATGTTGTTCATTCATAATCGTAACTCATTCATCATTGTATTAACCGTATCAAAACTTGTCATTGTCAATTAAACACCTCAGTCATAAGGAACGACGGTTCCAATCATTTCATTAAGCTGTCATTCATTCCACCATCATTTAATCTTGGTGAGTCATTATTCATTTTCGTTGTCACGTTTGTCATATTGTGGCATTCCGGGTCATACTGGCGTGCCGGTTGGTATGTGTAGGATTTTCATGTCGGGCACATTATAGTCGTGTGTTGGTTGGTGGCCTCACATTGGACTGTGCACACGAGTTGATGGCTTCGTGAGACTGATTAGGTACAAGACCACACGTGTATTCGATCGATACTCGTTGGTGGCTTATGCACGGACACATTTCCATCCCGGACGTAGTGTGGCGCCATTCCTTTGAGCCGTATCATTTGTTGATTCATATAGCATGTTTGATTGCGTATGTTTCGACAGGATATTGTATAACCGTGGATAACTCATGATTGTGTATTTTCAACTCTTGAGGATTGTTGTTCTCAGAATCGATTTCGTTGGGGATACTGCTGTGTCATGGCAAGGCTAAAGCACGGGGAGAGCACGGTGACGGCGAGGAGTCCCAGTGATACTAGTAGGGGCCCCCAGTCTTTTCAGTCACTTATGTTTCCTTCATTTATTCCGCTGCAGACATTCCGTTTGAATATTCATTTCACTCAGTGGTGTATATTTTATCTCCATATAAAATATACTTGTATTCAGTATCATCCCGGGTGTGTTGTATGAAACTCCTTATCGGAGTAATTAATTGTGTAATGTGGTTCGGTACTACATTTACCCTGCGTAATTTGCTCATTTTCATTAGCCTGGTGGGTCCCAGTCGGGGGTCCACGGCACTGTAATATCCGCCTAGTTTGGGGTGTTACAATTATGACCTTAATATCTTATATCATCCAGGAAAAGCTAATGTGGTAGCGGACGCATTAAGTCGGAAACCCGTAGCCCTACAAATGCTGAGTATGCTTACATCTCAACACGAGATCCGTCGAGACATAATTAGGCAAGATATAGAGATTTGGCTTCAGAAATGTTGGAATATTTATTCCACACATTATTTAATTTGTGTTTTGATGATTAAAGTTGCTAAACTACAAAACAACATCGAGGCGAAGCAAAACGGCGAAGCAGACGAAGACGCAAAAATTGCAATCTGGACTGCATTAGCGCACGCTAAGGGACATATGTTAGCGCACGCTAACGAGGAGTCAGCTGCATTCCAGCCTAGTATCGAAGTAAGCTGCAGTGAAGTCAGCAGATGGATAGCGCACGCTACACTCTATTATTAGCGCACGCTACACTCTATTATTAGCGCACGCTACAAAGGATGATTAGCGCACGCTAAGATGTTTGAATCTAGTCAATCCGAACGTTGGGAAAAGCAGGTCAAAGTCAGCATATCAAACGGTCACTTTGACAATCCATGCAACGGATATATTGGATTAGCGCACGCTACAAAGGAAATAATAGCGCACGCTAACTGTCAAGGGCAGTAGCTACTGGACTGAAATATAAAGTGATTAACGCACGCTACATGAAAGCCTTTACGCACGCTAGAGCAAAAATGTGCGATAGCGCACGCTAAGAAGGAAGGCTAGCGCACGCTAGCTAGTCAACTGGCAGCAACGGCTAGTAAGGAGGAAGAAGGCTATAAATACCAAGGAGCTGGTATTATTCCATACAACAACATTGAGCAAAGCATACATACGTGTTATATCATTGTAAACATTATAGTTGTTGTTCTTGAGCTTAATTAAGAGTGATTGAGTGTTATACACAAGATCATACACGAGCGATAAAAAGAATAGATACGATTTGATTCGGTGTTATTAGGATCAAGGATCCGGCATTGTTAGAATCACAATCGCTATCTTAGTGAGGTTTATCTAGTACCAATAGAAAGCTAGAGTGGTTGATTCCTTATCCAATAGAAAAGGAAAAACGGTTTTACTCGGACCGATAGAAGACGAGCTTGTAACGGTAATCCCTCGACCGATAGAAGAGAGGCGCAGAGGTTTTGATCTTAAGCCTAAGGAAAAAGATACATCGAGAGAGGACGTAGGCTTCGTTAATAGTCGAACCTCTATAAATCCTCGTGTCCTTTATTTTCCGCAATTTATTTTCGCTTCCGCATAAAACGGCGCAAATATCCGAATCGGTACCCAACAATTGGTATCGGAGCGGTACTCCAATACGCGGCTTAACATCCGAGGAGAAGATCCAAGATGGCGTTTCAAATGGCTCCCGTCGAAGGCCTTGCTCTCAACCGACCACCATTTTTTGATGGCTCAAACTTCATGACGTGGAAGAAGAAGATGTCGATATTCATTCGAGCTTACGATATCGAATTATGGAAGGTAATATGCCTTGGTCCGAAAATTCCGACAAATTCCAACGGTACGCTCAAAACCTTCGAAGAATATGACGATTCCGATTGGAAAAACGATCACTATAATTGTAAGGCAACTCAACTTCTCTATTGTGCCTTAAATCCGGAAGAACACAACCGGATATCATCGTGTGATAGTGCCAAAGAAATCTGGAAAATGCTTGAGGTAACACACGAAGGTACGTCTCAAGTTAAAGAGACGAAGATAAACATGCTCCTTCACGATTATGAATTATTCCAAATGAAGGACGATGAATCCATCTCGATTATGCTCGACCGATTTTCGGTCATCACTAATGGATTAGCATGTTTTGGAAAACCACTTTCGAGTAGTGAGAAAGTAAAGAAAATTCTCCGATCACTACCTCGAGAATGGGACGGTACGGTTACGGCAATAATGGAATCAAAAGATTTAAATACTCTCGATTTTAGTGCTCTCGTTGGTTCTCTTATCAACTACGAGATTGTTCTAAAATCTCGGAATGCCAAACCGAAACCGAAGGAGAGGTCGATAGCCTTCAAGGCTAAAATGTCGAAGAAGAAAGAAGAAACCCCGGTGGACGAAAGCGACGAAGAAATGGCATATTATGCCAAAAATATTAATAAGTTCCAACACTTATTAAACCGGAGAAAGAAGGACATTCAAGCGGGCGAACCTAAAAAATTCGACAACACTTGCCGTTTATGTGGTAAACCAGGCCACTTTGCTAAGAACTGTCGAGTAAAGCAAAAGGAGGTTCTAATCGCAACATGGAGAGACGAAGATCCCGATGAAGATTTTCTTGAACAAAATAATCTCGCGCTCATGGCCCGGAGTTCATTCGACGATAGCGACGTCGAAAGCCAAGTAAGTAATTCTTACGACGAACTTTTTGAAGCATTCGAGTTACTTCATACGGACTATCAAAATGCTTTAAGTGAAATTAAGTCCCTCAAGTCTAAATATAAAACTTTGGAAATTGAAAATTCCAAAATACTTGAAAAAGGGAAACTTGTCGAAATTGATCATTCAAAATGCCTTGAAAATGAAAATATTTTAAAAAATGATCTTTTAAAAGTTCAAGATGAACTAAAAATTTTGACAAAGAAATTCTCGTGCGGCAACGATAAATTTGAACAAATGTTATGTGTTCAAAAATATACTCTAAATAAAGAGGGGTTAGGATTCAAATCACGTTCGAAAAATCAATCCGTCAATTTCAAAATACCCCGATGTGAAAAATGTTTGAAAATTGGGCATCACATTTCAAATTGCAAAAGCCCAAGACGGACGATAAAAATTAAAAAGATTTGGGTTCCTAAAGGAACAAACGTTTCAAACATCGTCTATGTTTCAAAAGAAAAACTAACTATCGGTTGGATCCCCAAAAATAAATTTTGACAAATGATATTTTACAAAGGGGGAGAAGGAAATAATATTTTCAGGGGGAGTTTATACCCTTATTAATGCATAAATTGGTATCATGCATATTTATATTTCATTTGGTATCCTTTATATTTTTTTACTTTTTGATGAAAACAAAAAGGGGGAGAAAGATATGAATTGAGATAAAAATGATAAAAATGAGAAGGAGATGAAGAGGAGATAAAAATGAGAAAAAACGAAGAAGTCGAAAAGAAAAGAAAAGCATACAAATAGGGGGAGTTGAAAAAATTGAAAAACAAAAAACGACGGAGTTGAAAAATGAAGAAGTCGAAAAAGAAGAAAAAGAAAAGAAATGGAGAAACTAACGAAACGATCAAAGCCGAAAACTTTGATTTGTATAAATATACATATATTATTTTTTACAGATTATCCAATTCAAGGGTTGTTTTGTAATCATCAAAAAGGGGGAGATTGTTGGAATATTTATTCCACACATTATTTAATTTGTGTTTTGATGATTAAAGTTGCTAAACTACAAAACAACATCGAGGCGAAGCAAAACGGCGAAGCAGACGAAGACGCAAAAATTGCAATCTGGACTGCATTAGCGCACGCTAAGGGATATATGTTAGCGCACGCTAACGAGGAGTCAGCTGCATTCCAGCCTAGTATCGAAGTAAGCTGCAGTGAAGTCAGCAGATGGATAGCGCACGCTACACTCTATTATTAGCGCACGCTACAAAGTATGATTAGCGCACGCTAAGATGTTTGAATCTAGTCAATCCGAACGTTGGGAAAAGCAGGTCAAAGTCAGCATATCAAACGGTCACTTTGACAATCCATGCAACGGATATATTGGATTAGCGCACGCTACAAAGGAAATAATAGCGCACGCTAACTGTCAAGGGCAGTAGCTACTGGACTGAAATATAAAGTGATTAACGCACGCTACATGAAAGCCTTTACGCACGCTAGAGCAAAAATGTGCGATAGCGCACGCTAAGAAGGAAGGCTAGCGCACGCTAGCTAGTCAACTGGCAGCAACGGCTAGTAAGGAGGAAGAAGGCTATAAATACCAAGGAGTCAGTATTATTCCATACAACAACATTGAGCAAAGCATACATACGTGTTATATCATTGTAAACATTATAGTTGTTGTTCTTGAGCTTAATTAAGAGTGATTGAGTGTTATACACAAGATCATACATGAGCGATAAAAAGAATAGATACGATTTGATTCGGTGTTATTAGGATCAAGGATCCGGCATTGTTAGAATCACAATCGCTATCTTAGTGAGGTTTATCTAGTACCAATAGAAAGCTAGAGTGGTTGATTCCTTATCCAATAGAAAAGGAAAAACGGTTTTACTCGGACCGATAGAAGACGAGCTTGTAACGGTAATCCCTCGACCGATAGAAGAGAGGCGCAGAGGTTTTGATCTTAAGCCTAAGGAAAAAGATACATCGAGAGAGGACGTAGGCTTCGTTAATAGCCGAACCTCTATAAATCCTCGTGTCCTTTATTTTCCGCAATTTATTTTCACTTCCGCATAAAACGGCGCAAATATCCGAATCGGTACCCAACAAGAAAGTTCAAGGCCAATTATGTACTTTGGAGATCACGTCGTCTTTGATCAACGAAGTCAAGTCGAAGCAATTTGAGGATCCGTTACTAGTCCAGCTAAGAAAGGATGTGATGAGAGGAAAAGCTCCAGGATTTATGATTCAGGATGATGGTGTTTTAAGGTTTAGAGGTAGACTTTGTATACCTGCAGACGTCGAGATTAAGCAGACCATATTGAGGGAAGCGCACACTACACCGTATTCTCTTCACCCCGGTACAAGCAAAATGTATAAGAACGTGAAGAATAACTATTGGTGGAGCAATATGAAGAATGATGTTGAAGAGTTCGTTTCGAAATGCTTGACGTGTCAACAAGTCAAGGCAGAACATCAACGGCCAGCGGGGTTGCTTAAATCGCTACCAATCCCAGAATGGAAATGGGAGGATATAACGATGGATTTTGTCACCAATATGCCGAGTACGCGAGCAGGGATGAACATGATTTGGGTTATTGTCGATCGACTAACCAAGTCAGCTCACTTTCTGGGAATTAAGGATAATTGGGGGCCCGAAAAACTAGCTCGTGTATTCATCGCGGAAATTGTAAGGTTACACGGGACTCCTAAGAGCATTATTTCCGATCGAGACGGTAGATTTGTGTCGCACTTTTGGCAATCCGTTCACCGAGATTTAGGGACGGAACTGAGGCTCAGTACATCGTACCATCCACTGACTGATGGGCAGTCTGAACGGACAATTCAGACCCTTGAGGACATGCTGCGAGCATGTGCCCTAAATTGGAAGCATGACTGGGAATCGCACTTGCCACTAATCGAATTTGCCTACAATAATAGTTGGCATGGGTCGATTAAGATGGCACCGTTTGAGGCTTTATATGGACGGAAATGTAAGTCACCATTGTGTTGGGATGATTCCTCTAAACTGATTGGGACGGAGCCGGATATGTTAGTGGAGACCCGGGAAAAGATCTCTTTGATTCGCGAGAGACTTTTGGCCGCCCAAAGCCGACAGAAGTCCTATGCCGATAATCGACGTCGACCGCTAGAGTTTGAAGTCGGCGATAATGTGTTGTTAAAAGTATCGCCAACCCGGGGAGTTTATCGCTTTGGTAAGAAAGGTAAACTCAGTCCGAGATATGTTGGGCCATTCGAGATTATAGAATGGATTGGCGAACTTGCTTACCGTGTGGGCCTTCCGCCTTCACTGGGTCATATGCATAATGTATTTCATGTTTCGCAGTTGAAGAAATACGTACCGGACCCTAAGCATATCATTGATTTTGGGGAGATTGAATTAAATTCCGATATCACCTTTGAGGAAAAACCAATCCAGATTTTGGAGCGTCGGGTAAAACAACTTAAGCGTAAAGTTATCCCCTTGGTCAAAGTACAATGGTCGAGACATGGATCGGAAGAAGCCACGTGGGAGACAGAAGAGCATATGAAGTCTAGATACCCCAAATTATTCACTTCTTAAGCTTCGGAACGAAACTTATTCTTAGGGGGAGAGAATGTAATAATCATACCTTTTATCGCTTATAATTATGAATTCATGAAATTTGTAGTTTGGTTCGTAATTTTTTCGAACATTGGTATCATGTGTTTGATTCGAAATTGAGCCTGTATGTTGTGTTTCTTGTTAGTATTCCGTTAATATCCGTTATCGTGGTGTCGAACCGCTTGCATCGCTTCTGCAACCCAGTATTAGCGTGCGCTAATTTATATGGGTAGCGTACGCAACAGAAGTTGTAGGCTAGCGCGCGCTACTACAAGAGGTTACGCACGCTAACCGGAAGCATGGGGCAGTCCAGAGAGCACTGGACTGGGACTAAAAATCGAGCTAGCGCACGCTAAGGTATCATAGTAGCGCACGCTAGGGGAACAGGTAGCGCACGCCACTCTTGGGTGTGAACGCCCGCTAAGTGCCCCGGACAGTAAGGACAGTGAGGTCTGGACTCTGGCCAGACCAACAGGTAACGTGCGCTAAGACGGTCGTTGCGTGCGCTAACTCGTCGGTCGTAGCGCACGCTATTCAGTCGTAACGCACGCTACCGGTGTGGACAGAAGGGTTTCTGAACAGGGGAGAAGGTTCTGGACTTAGACTGGACACCAGATAGCGCACGCTAAGGTGGAAGCTGCGCGCGCTAACTCGGCGATACAACGCACGCTAACTCGATTGAGTAGCGCATGCTATCGGATGTGGTGCACACCAGCTCGGCTGGGCAGAAGGGTCTGGGCTATAGACCTAGGCCGATAGCGCGCGCTATTCGGTAAGCGTTAGCGCGCGCTAAGGCGCACTTATATAAATACATGTGTTGCGGTCAACACTTGTCATTTTCCATCTTCTCTCCTCTTCTTCGAGCTTCTAGACGACTCCAGGGCGGTGTAGGCGAGGATTTCGGTGGAGCACGGTTGAAACTCAAATCTTTTCAGCTTCAAGTAAAGATCTATCAATCTTACATCGTCTTCACCAAGGAATTGAGGTAATCTTTCCGTAGAACCCTAACTTTGGGGAAATTTGGGGATTTTGGGGATCTCGTTTCTCCAACTGTTTTAGCTCCAAATTATGATGGATTGTAGTTGAAAATAGTTGTATAGGTATGATTTCATGATTTCAACAAGGTTTTGTGGATTGATTCCAAATCTTCTTTTATAAATCGAGCAAAACCCATTATGCCCTCGTAGTGCTCGATTAAATGGTCCTAAGGGTAGAACTTAGGATGGATTTTAGTGTTTTCCAACAAAGTGGTAAACCATTAAGCCTCAATGTTTGTTAGGAGCGGGATTCGGAAGATTGTTCGGACCGTAGCCGTGTTCGCTGTTTATTCCTTTGAGAGTAAGAAAGTTCAGGCAAGTACTTTATTGCATTAGTTTATGGCATGCATTTCTGTGATGGTTTAGAGAATGATGAGAGTTGAAAGGTTATTCTCGGGTACTCTCACTCGGGGATTGACTCGAGGGGGTCACACAGGGACCTCGTGGCTTATCGGCTGGACCGGGTCACGAGAGATACTTTGAGTGGACATCCTCACCTGGGGATTGCTCGACGGGGCACACAGGGACTTGGTGGCTTGAGGGCCGGACCGGGTCGCGAGGATTGTCGGAGTGTTTATACTGGTGATTGATATTGATATTCAGGAATATCGCGAATTGAACTGTTTTGGATTTTGAAATGATTTGGAAATGCCTGTGGATTAAAATAATTGTAATACTGTACTTGCACTAGCGGTTGTGGCCAGCCCCATTGTTGGGGTGGAATGTTTTGTACATTTCAGGTATTCTCGAGGGACAGGAGCCCCCATGTGGCGCACACGGAGTTGACAAGCACACTGGATGTTAGAGAGCTCGTATCAGTCTTTGTATTTGTGATGTTGAGTCAGTTTTATATACTGTATTATGGTTGGTTTTGAGTTGTACTTTGTCGCGTAATGTTTACGTTCAATGATGACTTGAAATATACTATTTTGGCTGCGGCCGAGGCCTAACTTGTGTTTTGTAACCTTTGTTGGACTATTATGTCATGGTTATTATGTATTGGATTGTGGTTTAATCCTGTGTGTCGTCAGCCTGGCGGGACCCTTGTGTGTCCTGTGGCGTGTAATAACCCAAAGTGAAATTGGGGTGTTACAGACAAGGCCTCAGGCCCCGATGGTTTTAATGCTGCTTTTTACCGGCGGGCTTGGCCGATTGTGGGGGGTGAGATTTCGTTTGCTATTATGCATTTCTTTGCTACGGGAAAGTTTGTCACGCAGATCAATTCTACGGTCATTTCTCTTGTTTTGAAAGTAGCCTTACCTAGGAGCATGT
Source organism: Orobanche coerulescens (assembly GCA_033398695.1). Taxonomy (NCBI): domain Eukaryota; kingdom Viridiplantae; phylum Streptophyta; class Magnoliopsida; order Lamiales; family Orobanchaceae; genus Orobanche; species Orobanche coerulescens. The sequence goes on along the minus strand of CM065818.1, from coordinate 76,020,678 downwards.
CGGATTTTAGACCGATCTCTTGCTGCAACTTATTATATAAGGCTATTTCAAAAATTATTGTTCACCGTATGCATGATAGCTTGGATGTCTTGATTGACCTGGCTCAGACTGCTTTTATTCCTAGGAGAAGGATTAGTGATAATATCCTTCTTGCTCAGGAACTTCTTCATGGTTATGGGCAGAGGGGGATGCCCAGACGGTGTGTGTTTAAAGTTTACCTTATGAAAGCTTATGACACTATTGAGTGGGATTTTGTGCTGATTACTCTGCCGTGTATGGATTTCCATCAGTCGTTCATCGCCTGGATCAGGGAGTGCATCACCACTATTGCCTTTTCGGTATCCTTGAATGGTGATGCTGAGGGGATCTTTAGAGGTCGTAGGGGGCTTCGGCAGGGAGTCCCCATCTCTCCATATCTCTTTGTTATTTTTATGGAGGTGCATCATGGTATTATTACTCGTGTGATTGCTCAGACCCCAGGATTCCGATTCCACTGGAACTGTGAGGCTACCCGTACTTTCATGCTCACCTTTGCAGATGATCTCCTTCTTTTCTGTAATCCAGATGAGGTCTCTATTTTTGTGCTTAAGAGGAGTATTGATATCTTTGATTTGCTTTCGGGGTTGCGCGCTAACCCTGGGAAGAGTAATTTTTTTCTCTCGGCGAGTGCTTTGGAGAAGGGGCTCAGGTTGAGCAGTTATTAGGGTTTCAGATGGGGCAGCTCCCTGTGAGGTATTTGGGAGTTCCTCTATCTTCATCGAAGTTCACGGTGGCTCAGTGTTCTCCTTTGTTTGACAGGATAGATGGTCGGCTGAGTGACTGGGCTTGTAGATCTCTGTCCATGGCCGGTCGTTGTCAGCTTATTCGGTCTGTGTTATCTGCTCTTCACATTTATTGGGCCTGTATTTTCATCCTGTCTAAGGGCGTGCTTGCCCTCATTGAGAAGCGTTTAAGGTGTTTTCTTTGGAAAGGTTCTTGTGACTCTGGGCACGCTAAAGTGGCTTGGTCTATGGTTTGCCTGCCTGTAGTGTGTGGTGGCCTTGGTATTACTCCGTTGAGGGTTTAGAACCAGGCCCTTATGACCCGCCATATTTAGGCCCTCCTGGCTGGGTCTTCTCGTTCTGTTTGGGTTAGATGGGTACGTTCGTATAGAGTTCAGCAGTGTTCCTTTTGGGATATTCCTATCTCTGCTGCGTCTTCTTGGTATTGGAAACAACTGCTGAAGTTGCGTCCTCTTTTCATGGGAGCATTTCAGTATTCTGTTGGTGATGGCTCTTCTTTCCGCTTATGGTCGGATCCTTGGCACCCTATGGGTTTGATTAGGCATTCTATGCCTAGAGCGCCTCTTTGGACTGGCATTGATGTGCATACCTGTCTTGGCTCTATTACTTCTGATGGTCTTTGGGTATGGCCGGTGGTAGATTGTTCCGAGTTTCAGCAGGTTGTTTCTTCCCTCCCTTCTATCAATGGAGGCCCGGATCGCATCTCATGGAGACCGCATAGCTCAGGTTCCTATTCTTCCTCGTCCACTCTTCGGTTCCTAAGAGCGTATTCTCCTTCTGTTCCGTGGTTCCCCCTCCTTCTTGGCCCCGGGAAGATTCCTAGGCACTCCTTCATCTTATGGTTAGCTATTCAGGAGCGTCTGTCGACTATGGATAAGCCTTGGCTGCATCATGAAGATGGTATTTATGTCCTTTGTAGGATGACGTTAGAGTCTCATTTTCACTTATTCTTCATGTGACCTTACTCTAGTAGGTGTATCTCTATTGCTAGGAGGGAGGTGAAATTTTGTTGGCCTCACTCTGAGTGGAGTACGGGTATTCTTTGGGCGGCTAGGAGGTGGAGAGATAAGCATGTGATTAATGTCACATACCGTATCTTTTTAGCGGCGTTGGTCTACTTATTCTGGAAGGAGCGCAATGAGATGAGATTCGGTCAGAGGCGTCGAGATCCACACAAAGTTACTTTCTAGGGGATTGGTCTTGTTCCTGACATTATCTCTCAGCATTGGCCGCCTCATTGCTTATCTTTGGCCGCTGTTAGGCATATTTGGAGGGTTGCTTGGTAGTTCCATTGTAACTCTTTTATTATTTTTCTGTTTCGTGTTGTTGGTGCACCTTCGGTAATGGTTGCTGGGTACTCGCCTGCCTTGTTGGCCAATCTTATATATTTAATGCAATTGACTTTTCCCAAAAAAAAAACTTGTACTTCTTGATTAAGTCTTGTTGTAGCAAGGATTGACAATAATAGCTCGATTAGGTCTTTATTTCTTGATTAAATCTTGTTAATAGGAGACAAAACCACATTACATGTATTCAAGTCGGAATACTACGAAAACTCGGGTTTATTGATTAGATTCGAGCATTTTGTATTGAGTATTGGCTATAATAGATTACATTAAAGACTACTTTTTGAGTAAGTCTTATTGATAGGAGATAAGACCACGTTACATGTACTCAAGTCGGAACTCTACGACAACTCAGGCTTATTGGTTAGATTCGAGTCTTTTGTACTGAGAATTGGTATAAGAGCTCCATTTAAGCTTTTACTTATTGATTATGTCTTGTTGTAGTAAGGATTGGCTATAACAGCTCCGATTAAGCTTTTATTTATTGATTAAGTCCTATTAATAAGAGATAAGACCACACTACATGTATTCGAGTCGAAACTCTATGAAAACTCGGTTTTATTAATTACATTCAAGCATTTTTATTGAGAAATTTCAATAATAGCTCCGGTTAAGCCTTTACTTCTTGATTAAGTACCGTTAGTAGGAGATTGGACCATGGTACATGTATTCAAGTCATAATCCTATGAAAAGTCGGGTTTTTTGATTAGATTCGAGTGTCCGAATACACCCGCACTTGTACCTAATTAGTCTCATGGAAGCACGTTACCGTGTACACAGTCCATTGTGTTGGTGAACCCTTCACATGACTATCGTGTGCCTGACTAAAAATTCCACACGTAACCACCCGGCCACGCAATATGAACCCCGAAGGTCACAAGAAACAAAAATGACCACGATGAATATTAATGAATAACAAATCGACAAGGGTCAAGAATGACTCACCGAGATGAAATAATAATGAAATGAATGATAACTCACTGAAATGATTGGAACCATCGTTCATTGTGAATTGAATGATTAGTTTGATAATTACAAGTCTTAACATGAATAATATATCATGAATGAATTATGAATATGAATGAAAAACAACGAAAGGAATGAATATCCTTTTAACCGAGTAAGAATTAACTTACATAAATACCGGTGATGAAAGTCCTTCCTCGAACAAACGTCCTAAATACAATGTCGGTCGCTCGAACAACCTTAAATGACATAATTACCAACAAACGCTCAATATACGGCCGTAACTCACTGCTGGAAATGACGAAAATCCGACAACTCCGTCTTCTCGTTACCAATGATGAATGATCTGACATATGATACTTGTATGAATGTAATTGACTCCAATAACATGCAATAGGTGATACTTCCAACACAAAACTTCCCATCACGATGATTATGAAAATACTCTCATCTCGATACTCAAATGGAGTTAAATAATGATTGGTAACTGATACACAGGTCCAAGTACGCCAACAATGAATACAAATGAATGAACGTGAATGACGAATGATTATTAATGAGTGAAAATTAACTGAGTGACAATTACTGAATGATAACAAATGAATTTACAACCGGGTATTACACCTCAGGTTTGGTGCTTAATAGTCTTTTGAATGGAACGGCAGTAAAGTTTCCTCGAAAATCCTTCACGAGTTGTTCGGATTAACGATGGAAGGTTTTGCATACTGTGGGAAATCTGGCGATGAAGAATCGGACTTGACTGAGCTTGAAGTCACTGAATTTTTGAGTTCAAAGACAGTCATAGAGATAACCGATGACTTATTCGAGAACAATGATTTCGGTATCCAAATTCGGTTGTTTTTGGTTGCTCTTACAAAGTGCTTGATGCCGAAGGTTAATACTCAACACAAACTTGTCGGCGCGGATAAGCATGTTGTGTACCGAGTTTTGAATGATGACAAGGTGGATTTTGCGTCAATCGTGACGAGATGGATAAAGGTGAAGGGAGACACGTTTCACTCCAAGCATTATGTGTTGAGGATGCCTTTTGGTTCAATTCTTATGATTCTTTTTCAGGCATTTTAATATGGACCTTTCGGGAGAGGCATCAATTCAGGTGTCTCGGGGACATGAGATTTGTGACTTAAGACTCAAAGCAATGTATTATGTGGAAACAATCAATAGAGGGTGGGTCCTATTCTCGTATCTCCGGGAAGATGGTCAAGTTCCGAATGGAACACGTGGGCCGACTCCGGCCGAACGCATTCTTTGCCGACGGATAGAAACGCTTCGTGAACTCCAAACCGGGACGTTTGTTCGCCATTCGAAAGTCAAGGGAAAGAGAAAGGTGGTGGTTGAAGAAAATGAAGAAAATGATCTTATAGCACGGATGCAGAGTCTTGAGACTTCGCAAATCGAGATTCGTGATGATGTAAAAGCTCTTCGCCCCGAAGTCCAAGAAGCATCTCGATAAATTCATTCCGTGAAGACTCTTTTGGAAGAATATATTCGTTTCTCCAACCTGTCTTTCCCGTTTCCTACCCCTCACGAAAACCCTTAGTTTCTCACATCTCGATTCCCGTTTAAGACAGATTATTTTGATGTATTTTGATGTTCTTTGTTTGTCGTAATGATGTGGTATCATACTTGTGTTAATCTTATTTGCCTTGTAGTTGTTTGACTCTTTTTAAATGATATCGAATGTGATGTACCTTGACGAATTTTGGCTAATGATAGTGAAATTTGAACTATTGTGTTACTAATGAAGTTGGATTTTTTTGTGTTCGATTTGTCTTGCATTGAATTATTTCATGATAGCTACGATTCAGGGGAGTACCTTTTTGATATTGTCAAAATGGGGGAGAAAATACTCTCAAAAACCGAACACTAATTTACTCGAACAAAATACTTTGATTCGAAAATCTTTAAATCGTTTTTGCAGGTACTTATTAAATGTTTTGACATCATCAAAAAGGGGGAGATTGTTGAACAATTTATTTTGATGATGATATATTTCAAAACTTTAAACCAAGACTCGAGCGTTGTGTAAAAGTTTCAAAAATACATAGCTAGCGCACGCTACATTTATGGGATATCGCACACTATCGAGCAGTCACATGAAGTCAGAAACCTACCTGCAAACAACTGGGAATCCTACCTGATGTCCTAGCGCACGCAAGCTGATGAATTTAACGCACGCAAAGGAATGCATAACACACGCTACCTGGATGTATTTTTTAAGACTTTAAGGTCTGGACTCGAATCAAGGCAACATTAGCGCACACTATGGTAAAATAATAGCGCACATTATTTCAGACAATTACGCATGATACGCGTACTATTTTGCGTACGTTACCTGGAAGTATCTTTGAGGACAGTATGCTCTAAACTCAAGCAAGGAAGTATTAGCGCACGCTAAAAACGAAGCACCGCACGCTATTAAGAGATAGTAGCTCATGCTATCAGATGACACTAGCGCACTCTACCTATTCAAAATCCTACCGTTTGATATTCAACCGTTGGACAAAATTTTCAACACGGGAATCACGGAAAGTTGAAAATCAAATGTTGACTCACTGGCGCACGCTAAGTATGCCTACTAGCGCACGCTATGTTCAAATTTATCCGTTGGAAAAAAGACGTTGGGGAGACAAACCGACAGTATTCAAAGTCAAAAGTAAAGATCTGTTGACCAGCCGATAACGCACGTTATGTGGAATGTTTAGCGCACGCTAAACACACTTTCTTACCATTGGAACAGTTTACTGACCGTTCAGTTCATCAAAGTCAAGCATCGATTGCGCACGCTACAAAGTGATATTAGCGCACGCTAATAGTTCATATCTTCAGCACATGAAGAGGGAATGAACACAATAAATACCCATGACATTGGGTATCTCAAGACACACAACTTCAACCATTCTAAAGGCATTATTGAGCTCAGTTTATTATTAATCATTGTATACGAAGTTGTGAAAAGAAAATATACGAGAGTGATACACATATTGTAATATTCTATATACTTCGTATCTTCCTTAATTGTTGTGAGTGCTGCATCACTCCTTCACGAGCTTGAGAGAAACGAAAGAGTTACTAATCCGATGTTATTAGGATCTTTGATCCGGCATTATTAGGATTATAATCTGACATTCGTAAGTGAGGATTATATAGTTCCGATAGAACACTAGATACAATAATCTATTTTGAGTGGTGGTTGTGCTTGGACCAATAGAAGACGAACATTGTAACGGTTGTGCCCGGACCTATAGAAGACGGGGAAAAGTTGTGTGTGTGGTTTTTCTTGAGCTAATAGAAAAAGAAACCGGAGAGAGAACGTAGGCAAGTTGTCGAACCTCTATATATCGTTGAGTCTTTTACTTTCCACGCATTTTATTTATCATTCGCGAGAAAGTTTAATATCTGCATTACCACTATTCAACTCCCCTTCTAGTGGTGAATTTATCTTTTCACTCAGGAGAAATGGTATTGAAGTATGGATACAACACCGCCAGGGACAGTTGTGCTCAATTAACATTCATTCATCCTTACTGGTGTTGTGTCAAGATTTATCCATCCCGACAGGCGATCGACTATAAGGCCGAGCGACCAAGTCAACTCCAGTCAAACTATGGCTAGCTCGCCAAGTCAAAGATATCAGACCACCATCAGGTACCTAGCGATCGAATCCCAAGGCGATCGCCCTTCGGCATCTGGCGATCGACTCTAGTGTCCGGCTAAGGATGGTCGACCTGCGCCCAAAGCAGAGATGATCGCCCGTCAAAGTCATCAAGGACTGGATCTCAGAACAGCACCTACGTGCAGATCCACAAAAGGCACTGACCGAAGATCTTCGCTGACAGACAAGATCTTTTGCTGACAGACAAGACCTTTGACCACAGCCTGTCACCTACCTCACCTACCGGCAGGCGCACCGAAAGTTGTCAGTGGGACCGCCCGTGACAGCAACTCAGGACGCGTGTAAGCTCCCCATTGGACCGTACAGTTGACTGCCAGCAACTCCTGCAGACGTTGAGGAGACAGGCCCACGTGCTAAAAGACGATCGCCCTATTTTTATAATGCGGAAAAGGCGATCGCCCGACACATCCATGTCCTATAAATAGAGAACCTCCTCCTCCTGGAAAAAGGTTCGGAATTCATTTCACCAACAGTTGAGAACTCGTCCACTTATATTCCGACTTCATTCACGGAAATACAGTAGAACACACATATCATCAAGCTCCCGGCTATCTCACCGGAATCCATCTCAGGACTTCTCTCTCCAAATCTCTCGTCCAGAAGACGAGAGGCAGAGGCAAGAAGTCCCCACAAGGCAGATTCCAAGAGATTCATAATCCCAGGAACTCAAGCATCCATCTAAATACTCGCAGTGAGAGACGGTCGATCTCTCACCGCCGCGACTGTTCATCTCCTTTGTTACAAGAACTCACAGAGCATCAAATCTGGTTCTTCCGGCAATCTACACGCTCACTAGCTAAGATAACAAGAATCTTTACACTCATTGTAATTGTATTCTTACATTAGTACTTGTATCCCCGAATATTAGTATTAATAATATCTCGCGAGAGCATTCAAGCCCGGGACTAACAACCCCGGCAAATCTTGTGTTATTTATCTTTCTCACGGAAGTGCTCTTGCATTTGTTTGCTATCCCATCCATTCCAGCAATATCTATCTCCGGATAATATTTTGGGTAGCAACAATTTGCGCTAGAGAAAGGGGATCTAACCCTCACATTTTTATTCCTACCGTCCCGAAGAACACTCACTGTTCTCGGGGCATATACTTGAAGTGACACTCACTGCACTTCAAAGAAAACCTTCAGAATCATGACATCCGCCGGTACATCGAAGAAAGCCGCTCTCCGAACCGCCGGACACCATATCCCGGTTCAGTCCGAACCCCAGCCAACGACAGGGGGAAGCCGCAGCAACGCGAGACTCTCGATCCCGCATCCGAGAGATGGCCCCAACCTCTCACTCGATCAGTTCCAAACCGAGGAACAGATCGAGGAGGCTATGGCCATCCTGGAGGAGCGACGGAGAGCATGCGCGTCGCCCGCGATAACTCCCTCGATCATCCGCCGCATGGGAAAACGGAAATTCAGCGGGCTACTGAACGAGCGATCGTCAGAAAGCCCCAATTCGCGAGGAAAGGCTCTCGCTCGACCGGACGGATCCATATTCAATCGCTTGGGGCGCGACCCATCCTGGCGACCGGGGCATTCTGTTTCCAACCTTGAAAAGACGGAATCCGAATCCGTCACCAGGAGTTCGGCCTACCCACCTCACAACCGAATGCAGGTCAGCCATCTGACTCCCGCCCCGATCGCCAGGGGATCAGTACTCAATCGCCTCGGCTCCCGCTCCGAGCGCCGATCCGCTAGCAGTCAGGCCACGACGATGGCCGCCATACAACGCCAGCTCGACGAGATGAGAGCACTCTTGGACACTGGGGCAAGCGCCCGGCAAAGATCGCCGGGCGGCCAGAGCCACTCGCGGTCCACATCGAGCTTTCCCCCATACAACCAACGATCGCTCCTCCCAAAACACCTCTGTATGAGGGGAGATCGGACCCCGAAACCCACCTGAGTAAATTCCGAATCTACATGACTGGGTGTGGGGCATCTGATACAACCAAGTGCCGGATCTTCCCGTTAACATTGGGCGAGCGGGCCCATAGGTGGTACGTCTCACTACCACCACGATCAATCACCTCTTTTAAGAAACTGGCGAATGACTTCACGACATACTTCGCCAGCAAGGTCGCCAGACCAGAAGGCCCCCACCGCATGATAAAAATCAAGCAGGGGAAAGACGAGTCAGACGCAGATTACATCGACCGGGTAGACAAAATCATCCTCACCGGCGAACCCGTCAGTGACGAGCTCGCTCTCTATTCGGTCATGGGGGGATTCCACGGACACTCTCCCATGTTTAGACATCTCTCCAAGGATATTCCCCCAACTTACGCGATCTTCCGCGCTAAAGCTGCCAACTTTCTGGCCAGGCAAAGGCTACTCACCCTCCACCTAGGCGAGGAAACGCCACCTCCTGTCCAGAAGATAGCGATCGCCAAAGCAAAGAAGGCGATCGCCAAGCCACCCGGAGATCTCAAGGCTTTCGAGGACATGGAAGCCCATCTCCTCCATACGTTCAACCGAACTCCGGCATATATTTTCTATGCCATCAAGGGGCACGAAGAGCTCAAAAAGACAAAAGCGATAAGGGACCACGGTCATCTGGACAACAATCAATACTGTGCCTACCATAAGAGTCCCGGCCACAGCACCAACCAATGCCGCGACCTCCTCAAACAGCTCTGGAGATTGTTCGAGGAGGGCAAGTTGGATAGCTTATTGGCTTAGCCGAAGCCCCTACCAATCTCTACACACGATCGCCCGAGTCGAACACAAAACAGGATGGAAAGTTCATACGAGCCGACCCCTAGATCAACCTCGGCGACCGTCTCTACATGCTTCAATCAAGAGAAGGAGATCTCGGAAGTCTCCTCGATCTCCCTCCTTATTTAAGAAACTGGAGGACTCGGTCACCATCTACAGTTCACCGTCTAACATGATGGACTAAGGCACGAGATCGCCTCCCCCGCACAACATACACCATCGAAGGTCGATATCTACATGACGATCCAAGGTGGAAGAGTGCAACCATGGTCCTGGTGGTCGATGGAACCGACTGCTTAGGCCATGCAAGGTCCCTTTAGGCCAAGATCGCCCGCCCTTCGTTTAAATACGAGGCCGGCGTAGTCTGAGGGCCCTCCAAAATTGATCAGTGGACACGATCGCCCGCCCTCAAAGGTTCATCATTCAACGTGGTGAACCTGGACAATGCAACGTGCCACAACCCCCGTCTCAACGTACACCGTCGAGGTTCGCCATCTTCATGGTGGGCCGAGGTGGAAGCAGAGCTAAACAAGCCGCGGGCGTGGAGTTGAATCATCCGAGGCTGCCCCGCGCAAGGACTCCTCTAGACCGAGACCGCACGCCCTTCGTTTAAATACGAGGCGAGGCGCAACCTAACAGAGGACCCTCATAACAAAGTGAGTCACGAGACACTCAATGTCTTCGCGCATCAAGACATGATCAAGGAGTCGGTCCATCGAACTCCGCGATCGTGCACGGTTCCTCAAGACGAACGACCGTCCTCGAGGATTCGACAAAGTTGAAGACCGCTCACTCAACAAGTTATTTTCATCCCCTTACTTCCGCTAAGAGAATAAAAACAAGGGGCAATAAGAGTGCGGACTACCTATACGGCGATCGCCGCTGTTCAACCACATACGGAGATCGTCATTTTTTCAGATGTTGGGCAGTGATCGAATTTGTTGTAAAAGTTATCTTTATGAGTTTATCAATTCATTTGAAACTACCCTCGCAACAATATCTCCTCGCACATTTGTACAAAGTCAAACAAAGACTCAAAAATAACAATCATTCAAGTAATCGAAGATAATCAAACATTCAGTTCATTGCTTGAGAAGATCAAAGTACATGGTCGCCCGAAGGCCTAAGTTCTACAAAAGAAATCTACAAAACTACAAGTAAGCAAGCTAAAACATAAAAAATGAAGTGCCTCAGGCCCCTGCCTGGCCTTCGCCTTCAGCATCCGGTGCGGTCCCCTCATCTTCCGGAACGTCGGGATGAGCAAGATTGGCCAGAGACGGATACCAGCTCAAATCCACGCCGATGTCCGCAAGATCCAAGATCGGAAAGGAGAAAGCTGGATGGAGAGGATGCTCCAATGCATATGACTTGAAGCTCTCAGCTAGAGGCCCGACCTCCAAACCTCCCTTCTTAGCTGCTCGGATCGAGTCAGCGAACGCCAAATAATAGGCGAACTCACTGACAAACTCCAAGTTTTGAAAGGGATCGGCCCTGGTCGCCTCTACCTCTCCTTTCAGCTCGGCCATCGCCTGTTGCGACCCCTGGAGCTCGGCCTCCCTCGCAGCAACTTTTTCCCTCGCCTCCGTCAGCTCATTTGGTCGGTGAGCGATCGTCACCTTCTGGCGATCGGCCTCCTCTTCAGCAACCTTCTGCGCCTGGACGGCATTCTGCATCTGGTCCCGAAATCGGTCAACCGCCAGACGATATTGCTCAGTTTCCTTCTTCTCCAGCTCAAGCTCATGGCTCGCCCGCTTAGCCGCCTCCAGAGAGTCCTTCTCCATCGCCGCGATCTTATCAGCAAACTCGGCGTTCTCTTTCCCAGCCGCCTCGAGATCCGCCTGCAGGCGAATAGTGGAGGGCCGCCCCTCAAACTCTTGAGCAGCCTGGACAGCCATGGTCGCCGTCTGAAGAGAAAGGGCGAGAACAGCGTGCATCGAACTCCCCGATCGCTGACGAGCGATCGCATCCAGATCGGTCGTCCATGCCTTCGGCAGAGCAGAAGCAGCCTTGCTAACGTATGGAGGAATGTCGCAGGAATGGCGAGGAGATCGGCTCGCTAGGAAATCCACGACCAACGGCAGACAAGACGGATCTGCGCGACGGATCCTGCATCAAAACAACAAAGTGAATACAACTTTTACGCAGATGCAATTTTCAACACAAAAATGCAATCTACCTCTCAGCCTTCTCGGGATCCCGACTGAAAAACGGTTTCCCTCGAGGGGTCTCAGCATCCGCGATCGCCATCTCCCGCATAAAAGCTGCAGAGGGCGGCTCACTCTCCGGAGCAACGATGGTGATCGGAGGCGCGGCGATCGTCACTTCATCGCCCGGGGTAGGAACCGAAGTTTCTTCCGGCCTCGGCCTCTTGCGATTCGCTCGAAGCCCCTCCTCCGGAACTTCCTCCTCAGCCACGACCGGCTCCACGCGAGGCTCCGCCTCCGGAACTATAGGCAACGCAATGGGTGGGGCCCGAGTCAACCTCTTATGGCGAAGACGGCCTAGAACTCCTGGGTTCGACATGGCGATCTCCGTCGGAGGCTCCAAAAAGTGAGGAAAGCGAACCTCTGTAGTTAAGACGATCGATCAACAATCAGATACTGTCCTCAAGTAAGGCGATTTTCTAGAAAGTAAAGGTCGCAGAAACTCATACCTGGCACCGAGAGATGTCTCGGGAAACGGAATAGTCGAGCCGACAACCAACGACTCTCCTTATTGATCCGAGTGGCGTCAAGGTCGTCGTCCGACTAGCTCCTTATCCGCTCCCATACAACGAGAAAGTCAAAAGGCAACTCCTCGACCGCCGGAATGTGAAAACCTGCAAAACCGAAATCAAATTAGATCAGTCCAAAACGCATCCAAACGAAGGGAGAGTCTAAACCCTTACCGGGATTCCTCTCCCGAAATTCAGTGGGGATCTCCAGCTCGCCCGTAGGATTGTCGCTCGCCGAAGCTCTCCACTTGCCGGCGACCCAGAACCACTTCGTCTGATCGCCCGCATCTTATTCGGGACTCCATGAATCACCCGACCAGATCGGCCTTGAATATGGTAACCGCCGACCAACCCTTTATGAGCCGTCAGTTTAAACAAATGGTTCATCTCCAATGGCGATGGGAGGCGGTACAGGCGGTGACCGCCGAAAAGGGTGAGAGTGCAGTTAATTTGGAGCCAGGCGTTCGGCGTCAGCTGAAGTGGCGCCACATTCCAAGCGGCCAACAGATGGGAGACAGCAAAGGATAGAGGGAAGCGCAGCCCGGCCTCCATAATCGCCTCATTCACGGCGACCATACCCATCGGAGGCTGGTCGGCTCGTTCATTCTCCGCCGGCGCGAACATGTCCCCATCTGAACGAACATGGAATCTTGTCCTCCAGACGGCCAGATCTTTCCTGGTCATCGAACTCCGTATCTGGCCAAGCGACCACAACGATCGCTGCGCAACCCGGTACTGCGACCGTTTGGGAAGCACATAGGGGTAGGCGACCGAGTATCCCCGGGAATCGAATCTCGGAGTAGGACCGGCCAACTTCTCCATTATCTCAGCAAAAGCCTTATAGGCCCAGCCGAAAGCACTATGGTGCTCCCAGTAGGCCCTAATCGCCAGATCTCTCTCAATCTGCGATCGTCTTTCTTCAGCAGCCGTCTCCTTAGCAACATCGGCCTCATTGAATAAAGCCTCGACTTCAGCAGGGTCGATTCTGGCCCGAATAGCTTCAGCCGCCGTCTCCAGGTGGAAGACGGAAGAAGGTTCTCCCCAGACAGTCGATGTCCCGGCGGTAGAACTGGTACCCGCTCCACGTGATGATGATGTGCCGGCCATTTTGAAAAACAGAAAAGGATAAAAGGATTTTTCTTACCCTAAAGTGAAATCGAACGACGATCGGCACTAAGATCTTCAGAAAATTCGACAGCAAGTCCTTCTTTCTCCAATAAGTACGCGTGAGTGTGAAACTGCAGCACCGCGCCCTTTTATAGGAGAAGGCAGGGACTCGTTTGCAATAAGGGAAAACCTCAGGGGTCGGATCTCAAACGACGCATTAATTGACCCCCTCGAGACCCGCGTACGTGTCTTTTCAAGGACGCGACAGCCGAGGAGTCATTAATGACCGTTGGCATCCTCCAATAGAAGCCCGACACGTGCGCGGAGACTTTTCCACACCCATTGTTTTTTCCCGCGCAGTTTAGCGGCCAAACAGGTCGTCCGAACCCAGAGTATATCAGCTCAAAGACGATCGCCAGTTCAATAAAACACAAAGTCGCTCGTCAAAAGTTCAGCGATCGCCAAGAGAGCCACCTCACCCCACGTTTCCAACGTATGAGCGAGCTGGGGCGCAATTGTTGTGTCAAGATTTATCCATCCCGACAGGCGATCGACTATAAGGCCGAGCGACCAAGTCAACTCCAGTCAAACTATGGCTAGCTCGCCAAGTCAAAGATATCAGACCACCATCAGGTACCTAGCGATCGAATCCCAAGGCGATCGCCCTTCGGCATCTGGCGATCGACTCTAGTGTCCGGCTAAGGATGGTCGACCTGCGCCCAAAGCAGAGATGATCGCCCGTCAAAGTCATCAAGGACTGGATCTCAGAACAGGACCCACGTGCAGATCCACAAAAGGCGCTGACCGAAGATCTTCGCTGACAGACAAGATCTTTTGCTGACAGACAAGACCTTTGACCACAGCCTGTCACCTACCTCACCTACCGGCAGGCGCGCCGAAAGTTGTCAGTGGGACCGCCCGTGACAGCAACTCAGGACGCGTGTAAGCTCCCCATTGGACCGTACAGTTGACTGCCAGCAACTCCTGCAGACGTTGAGGAGACAGGCCCACGTGCTAAAAGACGATCGCCCTATTTTTATAATGCGGAAAAGGCGATCGCCCGGCACATCCATGTCCTATAAATAGAGAACCTCCTCCTCCTGGAAAAAGGTTCGGAATTCATTTCACCAACAGTTGAGAACTCGTCCACTTATATTCCGACTTCATTCACGGAAATACAGTAGAACACACATATCATCAAGCTCCCGGCTATCTCATCGGAATCCATCTCAGGACTTCTCTCTCCAAATCTCTCGTCCAGAAGACGAGCGGCAGAGGCAAGAAGTCCCCACAAGGCAGATTCCAAGAGATTCATAAGCCCAGGAACTCAAGCATCCAGCTAAATACTCGCCGTGAGAGACGGTCGATCTCTCACCGCCGCGACTGTTCATCTCCTTTGTTATAAGAACTCACAGAGCATCAAATCTGGTTCTTCCGGCAATCTACACGCTCACTAGCTAAGATAACAAGAATCTTTACACTCATTGTAATTGTATTCTTACATTAGTACTTGTATCCCCGAATATTAGTATTAATAATATCTCGCGAGAGCATTCAAGCCCGGGACTAACAACCCCGGCAAATCTTGTGTTATTTATCTTTCTCACAGAAGTGCTCTTGCATTTGTTTGCTATCCCATCCATTCCAGCAATATCTATCTCCGGATAATATTTTGGGTAGCAACAACTGGATAAGATACGCCTAGCACAAATGAAAGACCCCGAACTGCGCATAATTGTTGCAAGATACGAGGGGGGAATTATTTCAGACTACAGGATCCAAGGGTCTTGGTGAGATTTAAGAACAGGATCTATATTCCGCCAAATGACAAGCTTAAGCAAACTATACTAAAGGAAGCTCATTCTACTCCCTATTTGGTGCATCCGAGGGCGAGCAAAATGTATAAAGATCTGCGGAAGATATTTTGGTGGAAAAACATAAAACATGAAGTGTCAAGATTCGTTGCTTGATGTATGACATGTCAACAAGTGAAGATCGAACACCGCAGACCGGCCGGAATCATGCAGCCCTTACCCATTCCAGAATGGAAATGGGAGAGCATATTAATGGATTTTCTCACCAAGTTACCAGTGATGACGGTAGGAAAAGACACAATACGGGTCATTGTAAACCGACTGACGAAGTCGGCACATTTCATTCCAATCCAGGAGACTACCGGAATAGAGCAGTTGGCCACCATCTTTATCCGGGAAGTCGTCAGACTACATGGCGTGGTCTCAGCGATCATATCGGATAGAGACACCAGGTATGTGTCCCACTTCTGGAAAGCTACCCACAAGGCTATGGGTACTCAACTACATTTCAGCACAGCCTATCACCCTCAAACAGATGGACAGACAGAACGTACCCTGGAGGATATGTTGAGAGCGTGTGCACTTGATTGGGGCAAAGACTGGGTTAAACATCTCTATTTAGCGGAATTTTCATACAACAACAGTTGGCATACAAGCATAGGCATGGCACCTTTCAAAGCCTTGTACGGTAGGAGATGCAATTCTCCCCTATGTTGGGACGATGCTTCCGATGTCGTCGCTACCGAGTTAGATCTGATCCAGGAATCTATTAAGAAAATCTCCATTGTTCGAACACATGTTAGCAGCGTGGAGCCGCCAGAAGTCATATGCTACGGATCACCAGCGACCGTTGGAATTTCTAGTCGGGGACCACATTTCGGTCAAGGTATCGCCAATGCGGGGCATTCGACATTTTGGCCAGAAAGGCAAATTGAGCCCAATATTTATCGGCCCGTTCGAAATATTGGACCGAGTTGGTAGACTCGCTTATCGATTAGCATTACCGCCATCGTTAGACGGAGTGCATAATGTCTTCCACGTCTCCCAACTGAGAAAGTACGTATATGACCCAAGTCACAAGATCAATTTCGAAGAAGTGAAGATTTATAATGATGCTACCTTTAGAGAAGTGCCAATCGCGAATTTAGATCGACGCGTAAAGACACTAAGCAATAAGGTCATACCTCTTGTAAAAGTTCTGTTATAATGCCCCCAAAATAAATCAGGACGCCACAGTGCCGTGAATCCCGTATGGGACCCACAAGGCGACTTTTAAAAAGGGTTTTAAAACAATTTATTCAACAAATAGTTTGCGAAAATATTCTAATGAAAGCATTCGTACAAACCGAAATACAAAAGGGAATAATGTCCGTTCATACGGTTATTACACAACGTGGATTATTCAATTTAGTTTAAAAAAATAACAGGCCTTCTCTCCAACACTACTCAAGCCTGACCGAAACCTTTAGGAATGTCCTGCACATATTCAACAAATTTGCCTGACACGACGTATCGTGTCAGTCAACCGAGGTCAGAAAAATCGAACCAAATTCATCGATAGAATCAGATAAATTCAGAGAACAAAGTTATCACTGAATATTCAACATCGTTTCGCTTATCAGCACATAAACTCCCAAGATCGCAACCAAGGGCCATAGGAGTATCTACACAGGAATACTCCGGACGTAGGTACCATTCAGGTTTTATCTCGCAACACAGTTCTGCAAAATATATCAACATATAAACTCCCAAGGCCGCAGCCAAGGGTCATAGAAGTATCTACTCAGGAATACTCCGGACAAGATAAATAAGACAAGCACCATTCCACAGATAGTAACACATGCAATATTCTGAAATTTCAAGACGTAAAGTCCGAGCAAGATTCACTTGCCTCAAATCCGACGAGAGTTACTCGCTTGATAACACAACGTCTCGAACAACCACACCCGAAATCTCAACCTATTACATGTTAGTTGATTAACACCTTTTGGTAACAATGATGATTAACGACAAGTTTCCCCATCCCATTAGGATTCTAAACCTAGTTGTTATGTCTCCGAGATCGAAATTATATATTTGACCACAATGCATATTGCCATTTTACAATTTATCATCTCGTTGATCAATGTTCTAATACAACATTCCTACGTTGTGATTATGGCTAATGGCCACCGTATTACATCACTAACTTCAATTTGAATTTCTAGAAAGATTAAACACTAATTCTCCGAAATCTTAACATGCTTGAATACATATCCGATATGATAATCGTTAGTTACTTCATCAAGGAATTATCAACGGATTTTACAATATTGTAATAGGATTATAATTGCAATCTTCAAAACGATGATTCTAAGGTGTTGGTGATTAACAAATTCGATTATGAGTTCTTCCATCCAACTACAAGTACTAGCATAATCCATTCCAATTACTAGCTTGATAGGTATAGATTAACAACTGCGATAGTTTTCACCGGTCCTATCATTATTGAAAGTTCTAAACTACCCAAGGCACCCAAAATTTAGTATGACTTGTATAACAACACTAAAATAAGTTCAAAGTTCGATAACTTACCTTAATTGACAAGAGACGATCAAGAACGAAGAAGGATGACGAAGAACGAGAGGGTAGCACCTTCAAAACCTTCTCCGGAGCTTGATCAACTCACTCCAATAGGATAGCACTTGATTAGGGAAGCTAAAATCGATTTAGGGAAGGTGGAGGATAGTATACAAGAGCAAGGGGTGATTTTTGGGTCGGAAGAAATGAAAGGGAGGGTGTCCTTTTATAAATTCAGAATGGCTTTACCTATGTTAGGCCTGAAGCTTTACGTACGTAAGCCCTCTTACGTACGTTATATAGAAAGCTTAACTTACGTAAGGAAAACTCAGAACTAACTGGACTAAATCACACACATCGTTACGTTTGTAACGGAAACCGGTTAACGTACGTAGCACCTGTTGACTTGTCTGTCGCTATCGCGCTGAAAGTTTGTCTGACAATGCGTACCATCCGACGAAGATTCCCTATGCACACACCGAAGACCACGTTACGTACGTAAGGTGTAATATTTAGCATACGTAATGTCACGCACTTAGCGTACGTAGTACTTAGCGAATAACGTACGTAAGGTTCAGTTTGTTCACTAAGTTAATATCACTTTCATTACTTATAATGCGACTCCCTCTCAATCTCGTCGAGTAATTTCTCAGGGAACAAGACGTTGGCCACAATCATGTTCGCACCGATAATTGCCCAACTATATCAAGGTATGACACTAACAAATCATCAACCATCACACAATCATATTACAAGAATAGCAGGTGTGAACAAGCTTTATTCATGATAATACAATACGAACATATCATACAAAATACGTTTATCGCGATGGAGTACATTTATTTATTAAATAGTAGAAAAATAAACGAGCGCTCAACATGAAACAGCATGTAAAACTGGTGGTATTACATACCACCCCCCTTAAAAATAGTTTAATCCCGAAACTAAGAAAATAACTCGGGATGATTCTCCCTCATGCTCGTATCGATCTCCCAAGTTGACTTCCATGCCATGGTGCGACCATTGAACTTTTACAAGAGGTATGGCCTTATTCCTTAGTGTCTTTACGCGTCGATCCAAAATCGCGGTTGGGACTTCTCTAAAGGTAGCATCATTAGAAATCTCTACCTCCTCGAAATTAATCTTGTGGCTTGGGTCGTACATGTACTTCCCCAGCTGGGAAACGTGGAAGACGTTATGCACTCCATCTAATGATGATGGCAATGCTAGTTGATAAGCGAGTTTACCAACTCGGTCCAGTATTTTGAACGGGCCAATAAATCTCGGGCTCAATTTGCCCTTCAGGCCGAAGAGTCGAACACCCCGCATCGGCGATACTTTGACCCAAACGTGGCCCCCGACCATAAATTCCAACTGTCGCTGGCGGTCCGTAGCATACGACTTTTGGCGGCTCTGAGCTGCCAACATGTGTTTTCGAACAATGGAAATCTTCTTAATAGATTCCTGGATCAGATCCGACTCGGTAGCGACGACATCAGACGCATCATCCCAACATAGAGGAGACTTGCACCTCCTACTGTATAAGGCCTCGAATGGAGCCATGCCTATGGTTGCATGCCAGCTTTTGTTGTATGAAAATTCTGCCAAGCAGATGTGTCTGGCCCAATCCTTACCCCAATCGAGTACACATGCTCTTAATATATCCTTCATGGTCTGTATAGTACGTTCTGTCTGTCCATCTGTTTGAGGGTGATAGGCCGTGCTGAAATGTAGCTGAGTACCCATAGCCTTGTGGACAGCCTTCCATAAGCGGGACACGTACCTAGTCTCTCTATCTAATATGATTCCCGAAGAAACGTCATGTAGTCTCACGATTTCTCGAATAAAGATGGTGGCTAGTTGCTCTGTTCCGGTGGTCTTGTGAATTGGAATAAAATGTGCCGACTTCATCAGTCGGTCTACAATGACCCATATCGTGTCTTTTCCTCCCGCCGTTACTGGTAACTTGGTGATAAATTCCATTGATATTCTCTCCCATTTCCATTCCGGAATGGGTAAGGGATGCATGATTCCAGCTGGCCTGTGGTGTTCAATCTTCATCTGTTGACATGTCATACATCGAGCAACGAACCTCGCTAACTCTTCCTTCATGTTCTTCCACCAGAAGCTCTTCCATAGATCCTTATACATTTTCCTCGTCCCGAGATGTACCGAATAGGGAGTAGAATGAGCCTCCTTGAGTATAGTTTGTTTATGCTCGTCATTCGGTGGAATACAAATCCTATTATTGAACCTCACCAAGTTCCCTTGGATCCTGTAGTCTGAAATAATCCCCCCTTCGGCCCTTGCGCTGATCGCACGAAGTTTCGGGTCTTTAATTTGTGCAAGTCGTATCTCGTCCAGCAAGGATGAATGAATGTTAATTGAGCACAAATACTTCAATGCCGTTTCTCCTTAGATCTTGCTGCAATTCCGACTGTACCGTTAAACCGGATAGTGTCATCTCCTGTGTAGTTTTCCGACTCAGTGCATCTGCTACGACGTTGGCCTTTCCCGGGTGATATGAAATATCCACATCGTAATCCTTGATTAGCTCCAGCCAACGCCTCTTTTAATACCACTGGTATTTCATGCTTAATTTCTTTGTGCTGCGTGATATCTTGTAATGTGATGTCATTTTTTCTTATGTATTTCATTAAGTGCTATACGATTGTGCGATGTGGATGAAATGTAGGTGACATGCCTTGATGCCATTGGACGATCGTCGGTGCGAATATGACGGTGGCCAACGTCTTGTTCCTCGATAATTATTGACGAGTGGAAAGGACGGTCACCCCGAGATGGTTAAAATGTGATATGTGGCTGAAGGATTGAATGTCTAAAGCACGCTATAGTATATGCCTAACGTATGCTAAAATTTGAGTATTACATACGTTAAGGTAACTAGCTTACGTACGTAACGGGTGAGTTGGTCTCCCGACCATAATCTTCCTCTTGACACGGATGAAGCTACTTTCGGCGGGCCAGAGGACAAACGAGTCAACTCTTCATAGCGTACGCTATCCTCCAAGCTTAACGTACGCTACAGATTGGAGCTTTACGTACTTAAAGACGACTTACCCACGTAACACATGGACACATTTCAGTCAGTGACCTATGGACGGACTTTACGCACGTTAGAATTAGAACATTACATAAGTAATGAGCTTTACGTACGTAATATCTGTATCATTAACGTACGTTATCAAAATCGAGTGTTATAAAATGACACTTCCCCTCTTCATTTGCACAACCTCAACCTTGCAAGAAAACACCCTTGGAGCATTTCCTAGCCTTATACTCGGTTCTCAGCCTCTCATACACTTGAATTAACATTGAGGAGGTGGTTGCTTGAGCTCCGATGAAGATTATCCAAGTCATTCAAGCCATTTTTCGTTCCTCCTCGTAGTTCTTGTGGATTCGTCAACTCTCTTCATTATTCTTCATATACTACGGTAAACCTACCAATCCCTGGAGTAATCTTCTCGATGTTTATGATTATACTTGTTAGATTACGGGTATTTGGGTAGATTTTGCCAAAATCTCGTAGACAATCTAATCGGACGGAATTATAGTAACCATAGTTATCATTTCTCGTATCTTTCGTTCCATACAACTCATATCTATCACATGCGAAAATTTCATTTCAATCGACATTAGGAATATATAATTAGATGAATCAATTGTAGGAGAATTCGTAGGAATCCGTCACCGTATATTCCATTATTCGTAGCCACCCTTACCTTACGATTTTCGATGCTTAGTGAACTAAGGAAAACAATTCGATAGTATTATCGTCATTAAAGATCAAACCACCGAAATCATTGTGTAAAATGGTAATCTACCGATTGAAGTACTCAAAAAATAGAATTGAATTAGAAGTTATGGGATTCGATTATGCTATAGTCGTTTATTGCTAACCGAATAACGATAGGGATAATCTTGTCGAGAAAATCGATGTATCTAATGTTAACCGTAGAATTGAACGGTATAATGGTATGTAATGCTTATGACCTTAGAAAGGATACTAATGTTGGAAATTAAGACTATGCTAGGAATCCAGTTAGGGATGGGGGACTAGTTTTATTCATCATAATTCGTGTGAGGTGTTAATCGGATATTACGTGACTAGGTTAACCTCGAGCAGGCATGGAGATCCCGGTTATCATAAAGCACCTACCATCGGATCACAGGCAAGTGAAATCTTGCTCGAGAAATGATAATATTATTGTAATGTCCGTATTTATGTATGTGCCATTGTTGATGAATGGCGACGGTTGTCTTTCTCCAAAATGTGTTATAAATGGGCCGATGTATTGGGGATAAAACCGTTATGGTACCCGTATGGAAATATGTTAGGGGATAAGACCCGAATTGGGCACATATGTTCCGGGGTATTCCCGTGTGGATACTTTCGTGACCCTTGGTTGCGACCTTGGGGTCTATGTGATAAAAAAGAGAAAGGCAATGTCTGTCACGTGGTGAAATAATTTCCGTTGGTCATATGGCACTGTGTTCGGTAAAATTATGTATATCGTTGCTAATGATCGTTATTGGTATGCATTCTCTGACCCTGGTTACCTGGCATGAATTGTCGTGCCAGGAAAATTTGTTGATTATGTGCAGGACATTCCTGAGGGGTCCGGTCAGACTTGAATGGTGTTGGAATAAACTCTTGCCGCTGCTTAAATTAAATTTGGTCTTTAATACCTCCGTTATGTAACAATCGAACTTTGAATTATGTTTTTCCTTGAAACCTTTCGGCTCATGTTATGTAACCATGAACTTATTGTTTTATTGCAATTTCTTTAAAATGTCTATTTTCTAAACTAGCCTTGTGGGTCCCACGTGGGATTCACAGCACTGTAATACCTTGGGAGATTTTGGGGGTGTTACAGAAAATGGTATCGGAGTGTGGGCTCCTGGTTTAAATAAAATTTCTCCTAAATTTCAAAGTTATTCCAGTCCAACACCTCAAGCGACCATAACTCCTCTTGGAAATGCAAAGTAAGTGATATGTGTGTTTTCTGTCTGGAAACTACATTTAATTAAAAAATGTGTGTGAACTGGCTTTAGATTAATACTATCATTAATGGCACGTTGAGGAGCTAGGAGAGTGGCGAATGATGCTCAGGGTTCTGCCGCAAACCACGATAGGGATAGTAATACTATCGAGACCCATCCTGCTGGGGACCAGCCGCCACCCATTCATCAAAATGATCAGGAGGCGGAACGCCAGAATAACAACCCGGGAGCCATGGACCCGGCTTTCGCTCAGGCCCTTGCCCAAGATATCGCCATGGGAATTGCTCAGGTCAACCAGGTGAATGGATACCGGTCATCAATGTGGAAGAAAACGCAGGAAGGGACCGATGGTTGGGAGAGATGCTGAAGGATAGGCCTCCGTTGTTTGACGGGGCAAGGGAGAAACACGTGAACGACTGGATTTCTGAAATGGAGACTGCTTTAGAGGTGATCGGATGCCCAGAGAACCGAAAAGGTGCCGCTCGGGGTTAATCAACTCCGTGACACCGCTACCCATTGGTGGAGGACTTACAGGCCAGAGGACCAAGTGGTCGGTTGGACTTAATTTGCCCGACTACTATGGAGCGAGTACTGTCCCATATCAGCCCAAACTGCTTGCGCGCGAGACTTTTTCTGTGCCGGACCACAAAATATGCCAGTACTAGAGATCATTCGGGCCTACCGAACCAAGCTAAGTTACATCTCGTAGATGGTCCCATCAGAAGATCAACGAATATGCCACCTTGCGCAGAGGTTGCCGGAGGATGTACAACACTATGCCGCCAAATTCCACTGCATGACTCTGAGGGCGTACGAAGACGTGGTCACGGATTATGCCGGTACTGTTGTTAATATCAACACCGGACATAACTCGAAGAAGCAAAAGACATCGGCTCAGTCAGGGAGCAACAACAAAATGAACTCGGGGCCCGCATCTTCTTTCAAGACAGCAGTTTCGTACCAACAGAAGGGTGCATATGATCGGCCTTACCATAGGGACATTTTCAATTGTGGCGTGTCCGGACATACTAAGGATTTGTGCCAGAAGTCGGCTACCAAATGTTTCACTTGCGGAAAGAGTGGGCACATGTCTCGTTCCTGCTGGCGGGCCAATCCCACTCAGAACGCTGCTTCCCAACCAAGTCAACAAGGCTCTGTGCAATCCCCCAGGACGCCTGCTGTTTCTAACTACCGAGCTCCATCCCACTAGACTCAACCACCGCCACACGGTGCCGGACGAATCCGTGGGCGGGGCAGTGGTACTTCATCATTTTCGGAGTTAGTGCCGTCCCGTGTATTTGAGCTGAGGGCTACGGATGGTCAGTCCGCGCAGGCTATCTCAGGTACTCTTCTTGTTAACTCTCAGCCAGTACATGTACTATTCGATACCGGAGCCACACATTCGTTTTTATCTGTGGAATGTGTTGAACGTTTAAATCTTGCTTGTGTGCCTTGTGAATCCTTTACTGTTAAACTACCCGAGGGTAGTAGAATAGGCGGCGATCTAAAGGTTCGAGACTGTCAGATCTGCATCGATGATCATAGTTGGACCGTTAATCTTATGGTCTTGCTTCAGAATGAAGATATCATATTAGGTATGGACTGGATGCCATTGCACAGGACGGTCTTGGATACCTTCCACTTGTCTATTTCCATTACGGCTCATGATGGTACCACACATGTTATCACAGGACGAGAACACTTCAGTACGAAAAAGGTCTCTCAGCCTCCTCACATTGGAAGTCTCCTGCGACTCTCGAATGAAGTACTATTGGTGTTATGTTCTTCAGGAGGATACTCCAAAACTTACGATCATAACCATTCCGGTGGTGAAAGAATTTCCAGACATCTTTCTCGATGAACTACCAGGGATGCCACCGAACCGAGAAGTTGACCTCTCCATTGAACTCGAGCCGGGGACGAGACTTATTTCCAAAGCTCCTTACAGGATGGCGCCGGCTGAGATGAAGGAATTAAAGAAACAGCTCGAAGATCTATTGGAGAAAGGTTTGATCCGCTCGAGCACCTCACCGTGGGGCGCGCTGGTACTTTTCGTTAAGAAGAAAGACAACTCTATACGCCTGTGCATTGACTACCGGGATCTAAATAAGGTTACTATAAAGAATCGTTACCCAATACCAAGAATTGATGACCTCTTAGATCAATTACGAGGGGCATTTGTGTTTTCAAAGATCGATCTATGGGCCGGATATCACCAATTGAGGATTCAGGAGCAAGATATACCCAAGATTGCGTTTCGATCAGGTATGGACATTACGAGTATATCGTGGTATCATTCGGGTTGACTAATGCCCCGGCCATTTTCATGGAATTGATGAACAGAGTTTTGATTGATTTCCTTGATAAGTGCGTGGTGGTTTTTATTGGCGACATCCTGATCTATTCTTGAAGACGACAGGAACATGAGGAACATTTGAGGCAAGTGCTGAGCGTGCTGAGACAACACCAACTTTATACGAAACTTTCCAAGTGCGAATTCTGGATGCTAGAGGTAATTTTTCTCGGACATGTTGTCTCGGCAGAAGGCGTCAAGGTAGATCCACAAAAGATCGAGACAATAATGAGTTGGGGACCGCCGAAGAACGTTAAGGAGGTAAGGAGTTTCCTAGGTTTGGCAGGTTACTATCGAAGATTCGTCGAGGCCTTTTCCTGTATCGCTCGACCATTAACGAACCTACTGAGAAAGAGCACCAAATTTGTATGGACTACAGACTGTCAGAAGAGCTTTGATGAGCTCAAGAGTAGGATGACTAGTGCTCCAGTACAGTGCTACCGCAGGGAACGGAAGGATTCATTATATACACGGATGCATCTAAGAATGGGGTGTGTCCTCATGCAGAATGACAGGATTATAGCGTATGCATCTCGACAACTAAGGCCGTACAAAATGAATTACCCGACGCATGGCTTGGAGCTATCCGCAGTGGTGCATGCCCTCAAGATTTGGAGGCACTATCTTTACAGAGTTACTTGCAAGATTTTCACGGATCATAAGAGCTTTAAATATATCTTCACTTAGAGAGAATTACACATCAGACAGAGGCGCTGGTTGGAGCTAATCAAGGACTACGATGTGGAAATCTCCTATCATCCCGAGAAAGCCAATGTGGTAGCTGATGCTCTTAGTCGGAAAACTACATAAGAAGTGATGGTATCCAGCATAACAGTTCAGCCCGAACTGCAGCAAGACATCAGGAGAAGCAGTACCGAAGTATGGATACAACGTAGGCAAGGACAATTATGCTCAATCAATATACATTCATCCTTATTAGATGAGATACGTCTAGCATAGATGGAGGATCCTGAATTACGTGCGATTGGTACAAGAATCGAGAAAGGAGATGTTTTCCACTATAAGATCCATGGTGATTTGGTGAGGTTCAAGAACAGGATCTGTATTCCACCAAATGATGGGCTGAAGCAAAATATAGTGAAGGAGGCGCACTCCACTCTCTATTCTATTCACCCAGGAGCGAGTAAGATGTACAAAGATTTTCGACAGAGTTTTTGGTGGAAAAATATGAAATGAAAAGTTGCTAGGTTCGTCGCCCAAAGTATGACATGCGAGCAAGTAAAGATTGAACACCGTAGACCAGCCGGAATCATGCAACCCCTACCCATCCCGGAGTGGAAATGGGAGAGCATATCGATGGACTTTGTCACTAAGCTACCAACGGCGGTAGGAGGAAGGGATACAATTTGGGTCATTGTTGATCGATTAACGAAATCAGCACATTTCATTCCTATTCAAGTAACAACCGGGACAGAGCAATTGTCTGCCATTTTCATCAGGGAGATCGTGAGGCTGCACGAAGTTCCCTCGTCTATCATTTTGGATAGGGACACCGGATACGTGTCTCATTTTTGGAAAGTTGTTCATAATGCTATGGGGAACCAATTACATTTTAGCACGGCTTATCACCCTCAGACGGATGGACAGACTGACGTACGATTCAAACCTGGGAAGATATGTTGAGGGCATGTGTGCTCGATTGGGGTAAGGATTGGGCTACGCATCTGGGATTGGTGGAGTTTTCGTACAACAACAGCTGGCATGCAAGCATAGGCATGGCACCGTTGGAGGCCCTGTGTGGGCGAAGATGCAAGTCACCGTTATTCTGGGATAATGCTTCTGACACCGCGGTTACCGAGTTATATCTGATCCAGATGTCCATTAAGAAGATCTCTATCGTTCGAAAGCACATGCTAGCCGCACAGAGCCGGCAGAAATCTTATGCCGAAAACCAACAGTGACCGTTAGAATTTGCGGTCGGGGATCATGTTTGGGTCAAAGTATCACCTATGTGCGGTATCTGGCGTTTCGGCCAAAAAGGCAAGTTAAGCCCGAGGTTTATAGGCCCGTTTGAGATATTGGACCGGGTAGGGAAGCTCGTGTATCGATTAGCTCTACCGCCGCATTTGGATGGAGTGCATAATGTCTTTCGCATATCCTAGTTAAGGAAGTATGTCTATGATCCGAGTCGCAAGCTCAATTTCAAAGAAGTGGAAATTTTCGATGACGCTACCTTTAGAGAGGTACTGATTGCCATCTTGGATCAGCGTATGAAGATGTTATTAAATAAAGCCATATCCTTCGTGAAGGTTCAGTGGTCGCACCACGGCATGGAAGAAGGGACTTGAGAAACCGAGTCGAGCATGAAAGAGAGTCATCCCAAGTTATTTTCTTAAGTTTCGGGACGAAACTATTTTTAAGGGGAGTAATATGTAATACCACCGGTATTTCATGCTTAATTTCTTTGTGCTGCGTGATTTCTTGTAATGTGATGTCATTTTTACTTATGTATTTCATTAAGTGCTATATAATTGTGCGATATGGATGAAACGGATGTGACACGCCTTGACGCTGTTGGACGATCGTCGGTGCGAATATGACGGTGCGAACGTCTTGTTCCCCGATAATTGTTGACGAGTGGAAAGGACGGTCACCCCGAGATGGTTAAAATGTGATATGTGGCTAAAGGATTGAATGTCTAATGTACACCATAGTATATGCCTAACGTATTCTAAAATTTGAGTATTACGTACATTAAGGTAAGTAGCTTACGTACGTAACGGCTGAGCTGGTCTCCCGACCAGAATCTTCCTCTTGACACGGATGGAGCTACTTTCGGCGGGCTGGTGGACACATGAGTCAACTCTTCATAGCGTACGCTATCCTCCAAGCTTAACGCATGCTACGGACTGGAGCTTTACGTACGTAAAGACGACTTACATACGTAACACATGGACACATTTCAGTTAGTGACCTCTGGACGGACTTTACGCACGTTCGAATTAGAACATTACTCGGTTCTCAGCCTTGCAAGAAAACACCCTTCGAGCATTTCCTAGCCTTATACTCGGTTCTCAGCCTCTCATACACTTGAATTAACATTGAGGAGGTGGTTTCTCGAGCTCCGGTGAAGATTATCCAAGTCATTCAAGCCACTTTTTGTTCCTCCTCGTAGTTCTTGTGGATTCGTCAACCCTCTTAATTATTCTTCATCTACTAGGTTAAACCTACCAATCCCTGGAGTAATCTCCTCGATGTTTATGATTATACTTGTTAGATTATGGGTATTTGGGAAGATTTTGCCAAACTCTCATAGACAATCTAATCGGACGGAATTGTAGTAACCGTAGTTATCATTTCTCGTATGTTTCGTTCCATACAACTCATATCTATCACATGCGAAAATTTCATTTCAATCGACATTAGTAATATATAATTAGATGAATCAATTGTAGGAGAATTCGTAGGAATCCGTCACCGTATGTTCCATTATTCATAGCCACCCTTACTTTACGATTTTCGATGCTTAGTGAACTAAGGAAAACAATTCGATAGTATTATCGTCATTAAAGATCAAACCACCGAAATCATTGTGTAAAATGGTAATCCGACGATTGAAGTACTCGAAAAATAGAATTGAATTAGAAGTTATGGGATTCGATTATGCTATAGTCGTTTGTTGCCAACCGAATAATGATAGGGATAATCTTGTTGAGAAAATCGATGTATCTAACGTTAACCATAGAATTGAATGGTATAATGGAACGCAATACTTATGAACTTAGAAACGATACTAATGTTGGAAATTAAGACTACGCTAGGAATCCAGTTAGGGATGAGAGACTAGTTTTATTTGTAACACCCCCAAAACCATCCGGGATATTACAGCGCCATGGGTACCGCGCCAGAACCCACCAGGCTAAAAACCGTTTACAAAACTAATTCAAAAATGCCAAAAGGCTGATGACGGTAATATTTTGCAAATACTCAAATATTTTCAAAAACATAATTTTGAAATACCGTTATAAAATACCATTTGAAAATACAAGGCGAAGTGCCAAATCTCGATATTTCAAAATGTACGTTAAGACGCCGCTTAAACGTACCGATAAAATAGTTTAGGAAAAGGTTTAACGAAATAACCCAAGTTCGCAAAGTGCCAAAAGGGCCATTTAAAATACACACATGCAGCGGATAAAGATACCGAAAAGCCATTTTTAAATATACACACGCAGCGGATAAATGCAGTTCAAAATACACATTTGCAGCGGAAATGAATAACCAGAAAAGATATACTCGATACTCCAAAATATGCCAACACCAGTATCACATCGGGAAGCTCATCCCTTCACGACCGCTACTAGCTCGATCTCCGAGTACCTAAAAATAAATCCCACGACGGGGCCAGCCACAATACTCAACAATGATATCGATCACATCATCATAAATAATTACATACCAATGTAGTAATACTGTAAGAATACTACCAACGTAATCTTACCGTCATAACCTTACCAATCCATGGCAATTCATAACAAATCAATCCTTACCATAATCCATATTTTGCATTCTCAAATGACGAAATGAACTCAACAACAATTATCTGTACTGAATTCCAAAAACACCAACAATCCTCAAAACATCATCATAACTCATAAGTGCGGAAATAATCCAATCATGCAAATCACATTCGGATTACACAATCAAATATCAACATGTATAAACCAATAATACACAACATATTTTTAGATCAACTACCACATGATAATGATAACGAATCCCGAACATCGATGTACAGTCCGAATGCTCATACGATCAATAACAATGATCAACCAATACATCACTGAGAATATCATCGACATGATAGCTCCAATATGACCAACGAAGGATCAATAATAACCGAGAGTACCCTCAACAAGGTAAACTCCAAACACGATTAACAAAGGATCAACTATAACCGAGAATACCCTCAACAAGGTAGACTCCAAATGATCAACAAAGGACCAACAATAACCGAGAATACCCTCAACAAGGTAGACTCCAAATGATCAACAAAGGACAAACAATAACCGAGAATACCCTCAACAAGGTAGACTCCAAAATGATCAACAATAATGGATCTCAAGAAATAACTCTGACTGTCGAACATACCCCCCGGGCGTATGAACAACCAGTCCACAAACCGTCGAACATATCCAATCATACATGGAACTATGAACGACCAAATTGTATGGCTCAAAGATGGACATCACAGTACGCCCGATCCGGAAATGTGTCCGTGCACAAGCCACCCCGGGTATCGATCAAATACACGTGTGGTATTGTACCTAATTAGCCTTACGAAACTACGTCTCGTGTGCACGGTTCAATGCGGAATAATATCAACACATAACCATAGTGTGCCCAGCTAAAAATCCTACACAATAACCAATCGGAACGCAGATATGATTCCAGATATGTCACGATGCAACATGACAACGAAACTCAAAGAATCACATATCCAGTAAGGATCAAAAGACTCACTGAAGTGAATAACAACAGACTGGCAATGAAAAATCGACACGACTAATCAATATCCAAAACAACAATTCTGGGATCATCATCCACGACAAATGATCAACACGATCAATGATCTCAATACAATAAGCCCTGGGATCATCATCTCTCAACAAAATAATCAATACGAATCAACATACAACATATACAATAATTCCTCAAAACAATTATCCTCGTAACTGAACAATACTGGAATTACCTCAAGCCGAAGACAATATCCTTTCCACGAACCAACATCCCTGAACGAATACACATTTATACGAATAATCTCAAATAAGGTACCATCCATTCAATACCAATAAATCTTTATCCCGATACTTATGTCATCACGTTAACTATCCTCGATATCCGATATACTATACCCTTGACCAAAGATAACTCACGTCTTCCTTGAACACAATTAAATCATATACCTTATGATTTAATACAAGCCAGAGCACGATATACAACTCATTAACCGACAACTTACCTTTCTAACAACATTGCTATATGAATTATAAATGAAATGAAAATGAAACCATTCATCAAATATTATAAACTGAACAAGTATGAACTTGCCTCGATACCGATACCACGAAGCTATTACCAGAATCCATTGCCTTCGTCTCCGAGCTCCTCAGCCCTGACCAAAAGCAACCTACGAACTCTTCAACCTTGACCGCAACACAACGGCCATAATCAACGTTCAATTAACGTGACCTAATGCAATAATCAAATGACAACACATCCGATAATAATCAATAACCGGTATAATCAACCAAATCAAACTCAGCGGCTCAACAATACCTCGATCATTTACAAAACCGAACAATACAACTCAAACAATTACGAACTCATATCAACAATACAAGCCGAAATCCGATAAATCATAATTATCAATCAATAACCGATCAATAAACCCAACAGTTCCAAAATATCTCGATTAAACACAGTCATAAAAAATCCAGTTCAAACCATCACAAATTCATAATCTCAACACGAAAATACTACACTGTCTGTCTACTTAGCGCACGTTAAACACATAATGTAGTGTGCGCTAAGTTGTTTCCGTTAGCTTGCGCTAGCCAGTAAGCTTAGCGTGCGCTAATGCTACACAGTGGCATGCATTCCAAGCATCGACTAACACCTTGTGACTACGAATACGAATGAAAAGGAAATCATACTCCAAGATTAACAATAACTTTCCAGATCCAAACTCATCATCATACTCGAAATCATATTCGTATTCTTATACGAATATTATATTAAAACACATAACTTGGCTCTAGATACGAATATCCCATATTTATATCCAAAACACCAACACCTTCTATACATAATCATCATATCCTACAATTTCAGAGCTCTTCAAGAACATGAAATATCCGACATCATGTTCAAAGCAACATAATCCGAGGTATATATCATAATGTTTATCATTTTCTTCATCATGCAAATCACATAATCAAACCAACCCGATAACAAGGATCATCTCATACATAATCTAGAATACAACCTCATATCATGATTTAACTCATCTAAATCGACCACTGAAATTATCATGATTCAGAAATCCATGATTCAACCTCATCAATTTAATCGAATCACCATTAACATGAACAATCTTAAATAACATCCGTAAACTCTTATCATAATCCCATAAAATCTCATATAATATCGTCACATGATTATCCAACATGTTCCTCACATTTAATCATCCTTAAAAACGAACAACTAATAAGGGATACGAATATTACCTGGATTTAGATGAACCAAGAAGAAGAACACTTGAACTCCATTCCAAGAATCATGAGTAACTTGAAGATCAAGGCTTGGATCCATGCTCTCTACCTTAATCTTGTTAAAAATCACCACCTCACCGTATTTTGGAACCTCAAGATCCTCCCAAAGCTCTCTTTATCGACTGAAGGAGAAAGAATGGACTAAATGCATCTCAAAACCCGTCTGTCCCCTTATATAATAAACATTACTAGCGCGCGCTACTCTCATAAAATAGCGTGCGTTATTGCCCTAGCGTGCGCTAACTGACTTTGTTAGCGTGCGCTATCGCAGCCCAGAGGCCACTGTGTTGCCTCGTACATGAGCTTACATACGTAATGCCCATGCATTAGCGTACGTAACTTACACTGTTTAGCGTACGCAAGTCCTTGCATTTAGCGTGCGCTAATATCAGTTGACTTGCTGCAGTCTACGTACCACATGTGCCCCCCACATGCCGATCTGACAAGGATAAGATTCCTTTTGACCGATCTACAATTAGCATGCGTTAAGCCTCATGCTTTAGCGTGCACTAATACTTCAGGACAACAACCGTTGACTTATCAGAACGTGCGCCGAAAGCAGCCGGGTCCAAACGCAGATTCCTTCCGATCTGACTGCATTTAGCGTGCGCTAAATTCTGCCTCTAGCGTGCGCTAACCATGAACGATAGCGTGCGCTATACTTGAATATTAGCGCACGCTAATCAGGTTATACTTAGCCATTTTACAACTCTCCTCGTCCGTCTCGACATACCAAATACGAACATACGGCATACTGAATACATGTACTGAATTAAATAACATCATCATACGACATACCCAATATCAAAAGTACGATAACCTGATACATGATATCCTCAAAAAAAAATTGTCGAACCACTACGACAGTTATACGAGTACAAATACAGCTGTCTCAGTTCTCAATTTATTTTATCCATACTGTATAGACACCAAGCTATCCAGTATATCTTAGATAAAATAATGCGAAAAATTCATACTGAAAATTCGGGTATTACATTATTCATCATAATTCATGTGAGGTGTTAATCGGATATTACGTGACTAGGTTAAGCTCGAGCGGGCATGGAGATCCCGGTTATCATAAAGCACCTACCATCGGATCACAGGCAAGTGAAATCTTGCTCTAGAAATGCTAATATTATTGTAATGTCTGTATTTATGTATGTGCCATTGTTGATGAATGGCGACGGTTGTCTTTCTCTAAAATGTGTTATAAATGGGATGATGTGTTGGGGATAAAACCGTTATGTTACCCGTATGGAAATATGTTAGGGGATAAAACCCGAATTGGGCACCTATGTTCCGGGGTATTCCCGTGTGGATACTTTCGTGACCCTTGGTTGCGACCTTGGGATTTATGTGATAAAAAAGAGAAAGACAATGTCGGTCGCATGGTGAAATATTTTCTGTTGGTTATATGGCACTGTGTTCGGTAAAATTATGTATATCATTGCTAATGATCGTTATTGGTATGCATTCTCTGACCCTGGTTACCTGGCATGCATTGTCGTGCGGAAAATTTGTTGATTATGTGCAGGACATTCCTGAGGGGTCCGGTCAGACTTAAATGGTGTTGGAATAAACTCTTGCCACTGCTTAAATTAAATTTGGTCTTTAATACTTCCGTTATGTAACAATCGAACTTTGAATTATGTTTTTCCTTGAAACCTTTCGGCTCATGTTATGTATCCATGAACTTAATGTTTTATTGCAATTTATTTAAAATGTCTATTTTCTAAACTAGTCTTGTGGGTCCCACGTGGGATTCACAGCACTGTAATACCTTGGGAGGTTTTGGGGGTGTTACAGAAAATGGTATCGGAGTGTCGGCTCCTGGTTTAAATAAAATTTCTCCTAAATTTCAAAGTTATTCCAGTCCAACACCTCAAGCGACCATAACTCCTCGTGGAAATGCAAAGTAAGTGATATGTGTGTTTTCTGTGTGGAAACTACATTTAATTATAAACTGTGTGTGAAACTGGCTTTAGATTAATACTATAATTAATGGCATGCCGAGGAGCTAGGAGAGTGGCAAATGATGCTCAGGGTTCTTCCGCAAACCATGATAGGGACAGTAATACTGCCGAGACCCATCCTGTTGGGGACCGGCCTCCACCAATTAAT
This sequence comes from Orobanche coerulescens, assembly GCA_033398695.1. NCBI lineage: Eukaryota > Viridiplantae > Streptophyta > Magnoliopsida > Lamiales > Orobanchaceae > Orobanche > Orobanche coerulescens. The sequence goes on along the minus strand of CM065818.1, from coordinate 75,986,169 downwards.
CAAAACGATCAGGAGGCGGAACGCCAGAATAACAACCCGGGAGCCATGGACCCGGTTTTCGTTCAGGCCCTTGCCCAAGATATAGCCATGGGAATTGCTCAGGTCAACCAAGTGGAATGGATACCGGTCATCAATGTGGAAGAAAACGCAGGAAGGGACCGATGGTTGGGAGAGATGCTGAAGGATAGGCCTCCGTTGTTTGACGGGGCAGGGGAGAAACACGTGAACGACTGGATTTCTGAAATGGAGACTGCTTTAGAGGTGATCGGATGCCCAGAGAACCGAAAAGGTGCCGCTCGGGGTTAATCAACTCCGTGACACCGCTGCCCATTGGTGGAGGACTTACAGGCCATAGTACCGAGTCGTTGGTTGGACCAAATTTTCCCAACTACTACGGAGCGAGTACTGTCCCAGATCAGCCCAAACTGCTTGCGCGCGAGACTTTTTTAGTACCGGACCACAAAATATGCCAGTACCAGAGATCATTCGGGCCTACCGAACCGAGCTAACTTACATCTCGCAGATGGTCCCATCAGAAGATCAACGAATATGCCACCTTGCGCAGAGGTTGCCGGAGGATGTATAACGCTATGCCACCGGATTCCACTGCACGACTCTGAGGGCGTACGAAGACGTGGTCACGGATTATTCCCGTACTGTTGTTAATACCGACACCGGACATAACTCGAAGAAGCAAAAGACATCGGCTCAGTCAGGGAGCAACAACAAAACGAACTCGGGGCTCTTCTTTCAAGACAGCGGTTTCGTACCAACAAAAGGGTGAATCTGATCGGCCTTACCATAGGGACTTTTTCAATTGTGGCATGTCCGGACATACTAAGGATCGGTGCCAGAAGTCGGATACCAAATGTTTCACTTGCGGAAAGAGTGGGCACATGTCTCGTTACTACTGGCGGGCCAATCCAACTCAGAACCCAGCTTCCCAACCAAGTCAACAAGGCTCTGTGCAATACCCCAGGACGCCTGCTGTTTCCATCTACCGAGCTCCATCCCACCAGACTAAACCACCGCCACACGGTGCCGGACGAAGCCGTGGGTGCAGCGGTGGTACTTCACCCTTTTCGGAGTCAGTGCCGTCCCGCGTATTTGAACTGAGGGCTACAGATGGTCAGTCCGCGCAGGCTATCTCAGGTATTCTTCTTGTTAACTCTTAGCCGCTATTCGATACCGGGGACACACATTCGTTTTTATCTGTGGAATGTGTTGAACGTTTAAATCTTGCTTGTGTGCCTTGTGAATCCTTTACTGTTAAACTACCCAAGGGTAGTAGAATAGGCGGTGATCTAAAGGTTCGAGACTGTCAGATCTGCATCGATGATCATAGTTGGACCGTTAATCTTATGGTCTTGCTTCAGAATGAAGATATCATATTAGGTATGGACTGGATGCCATTGCACATGATGGTCTTGGATACCTTCCACTTGACTATTTCCATTACGGCTCATGACGGTACCACACATGTTATCAGAGGACGAGAACACTTCGGTACGAAAAATGTCTCTCAGCCTCCTCACATTGGAAGTCTCCTGCGACTCTCGAATGAAGTACTATTGGTGTTATGTTCTTCAGGAGGATACTCCAAAACTTACGATCATAACCATTCCGGTGGTGAATGAATTTCCAGACATCTTTCCCGATGAACTACCAGGGCTGCCACCGCACCGAGAAGTTGACCTCTCCATTGAACTCGAGCCGGGGACGAGACTTATTTCTAAAGCTCCTTACAGGATGGCGCCGGACGAGATGAAGGAATTAAAGATACAACTCGAAGATTTGTTGGAGAAAGGTTTGATCCGCTCGAGCACCTCACCATGGGGCGCTCCGGTACTTTACGTTAAGGAGAAAGACAACTCTCTACGCTTGTGCATTGAATACCGGGAGCTAAATAAGGTTACTATCAAGAATCGTTATCCACTACCAAGAATTGATGACCTCTTAGATCAATTACGAGGGGCAGTTGTGTTTTGAAAGATCGATCTACGGTCCGGATATCACCAATTGAGGATTCGGGAGCAAGATATACCCAAGACTGCATTTCGATCGAGGTATGGACATTACGAGTATATCGTTGTATCATTCGGGTTGACTAATGCCCCAGCCATTTTCATGGAACTGATGAACAGAGTTTTGATTGATTTCCTTGATAAATGCGTGGTGGTTTTTATTGATGACATCCTGATCTATTCTCGAAGCCGACAGGAACATGAGGAACATTTGAGGCAAGTGCTGAGCGTGCTGAGACAACACCAACTTTATGCGAAACTTTCCAAGTGCGAATTCTGGATGCCGGAGGTAATTTTTCTCAGACATGTTGTCTCGGCAGAAGGCGTCAAGGTCAATCCACAAAAGATCGAGACAATAATGAGTTGGGAACCGCCGAAGAATGTTAAGGAGGTAAGGAGTTTCCTAGGTTTGGCAGGTTACTATCGAAGATTCGTCGAGGCCTTTTCCTGTATCGCTCGACCATTAACGAACCTACTGAGAAAGAGCACCAAATTTGTATGGACTACAGACTGTCATAAGAGCTTTGATGAGCTCAAGAGTAGGCTGACTACTGCTCCTGTACTAGTGCTATCGCAGGGAACGGAAGGATTCATTATATACACAGATGCATCTAAGCATGGGGTGTGTCCTCATGTAGAATGACAGAGTCATAGCGTACGCATCTCGACAACTAAGGCCGTACAAAGTGAATTACACGACGCACGACTTGGATCTAGCCGCAGTGGTGCATGCCCTCAAGATTTGGAGGCATTATCTTTACGGAGTTACTTGCAAGATTTTCTCGGAGCATAAGAGCTTGAAATATATCTTCACTCAGAGAGAATTACACATCAGACAGAGGCGCTGGTTGGAGCTAATTTAGGACTACAATGTGGAAATCTCCTATCATCCTGAGAAAGCCAATGTGGTAGCTGATGCTCTTAGTCGGAAAACTACACAAGAAGTGATGGTATCCAGCATAACAGTTCAGCCAGAACTGCAGCAAGACATCAGGAGAAGCAGTACCGAAGTATGGATACAACGTAGGCAAGGACAATTGTGCTCAATCAATATACATTCATTCTTACTAGACGAGATACGTCTAGTACAGATGGAGGATCCTGAATTACGTGCGATTGGTGCAAGAGTCGAGAAAGGAGATGTTTTCGACTATAAGATCCAGGGTGATTTGGTGAGGTTCAAGAACAGGATCTGTATTCCACCGAATGACGGGATGAAGCAAACTATAGTGAAGGAGGCGCACTCCACTCCCTATTCTATTCACCCAGGAGCGAGTAAGATGTACAAAGATTTGCGACAGAGGTCTTGGTGGAAAAATATGAAATGGGAAGTTGCTAGGTTCGTCGCCCAATGTATGACATGCGAGCAAGTGAAGATTAAACACCATAGACTAGCCGGAATCATGCAACCCCTACCCATCCCGGAGTGGAAATGGGAGAGCATATCGATGGACTTTGTCACTAAGCTACCAACGGCGGTAGGAGGAAGGGATACAATTTGGGTCATTGTTGATCGATTAACGAAATCGGCATATTTCATTCCTATTTAAGAAACAACCGAGACAGAGCAATTGTCCGCCATTTTCATCAAGGAGATCGTGAGGCTGCACGGCGTTCCCTCGTCCATCATTTCGGATAGGGACATGAGATACGTGTCTCATTTTTGGAAAGTTGTTCATAATGCTATGAGAACCCAATTACATTTTAGCACGGCTTATTACCCTCAGACGAATGGACAGACCGAAGTACGATTCAAACCTGGGAAGATATGTTGAGGGCATGTGTGCTCGATTGGGGTAAGGATTAGGCTAGGCACCTGGGATTCGTGGAGTTTTCGTACAACAACAGCTGGCATGCAAGCATAGGCATGACACCGTTTGAGGCCCTGTATGGGCGAAGATGCAAGTCGCCGTTATTCTGGGATAATGCTTCTGACACCGCGGTTATCAAGATATATCTTATCAAGAAGTCCATTAAGAAGATCTCTATCGTTCGAAAGCACATGCTAGCCACACAGAGCCGGCAGAAAACTTATGTCAAAAACCGACAGCGACCGTTAGAATTTGCGGTCGGGGATCATGTTTGGGTCAAAGTATCACCTATGTGGGGTATCCGTCATTTCGGCCAAAAAGGCAAGTTAAGCCTGAGGTTTATAGGCCTGTTTGAGATATTGGAATGGGTAGGGAAGCTCGCGTATCGATTAGTTCTACCGCCACATCTGGATGGAGTGCATAATGTCTTTCACATATCCTAGTTAAGGAAGTATGCCTATGATCCGAGTCGCAAGATCAATTTCGAAGAAGTGGAAATTTCCGATGATGCTACCTTTAGAGAGGTACCGATTGCCATCTTGGATCAGCGTATGAAGATGTTATGAAATAAAGTCATACCCTTCGTGAAGGTTCAGTGGTCGCACCACGGCATGGAAGAAGGGACTTGGGAAACCGAGTCGAGCATGAAAGAGAGTCATCCCGAGTTATTTTCTTAAGTTTCAGGACGAAACTATTTTTAAGGGGGGTGATATGTAATATCACCAGTATTTCATGATTAATTTCTTTGTGCTGCGTGATTTCTTGTAATGTGATGTCATTTTTACTTATGTATTTCATTAAGTGCTATACAATTGTGCGATGTGGATGAAATGGATGTGACACGCCTTGACGCTGTTGGACGATCGTCGGTGCGAATATGACGGTGGCGATAGTCTTGTTCCCCTATAATTGTTGACGAGTGGAAAGGACGGTCACTATAAGAATAAACGTCAAAGACTTCGGATAATATCCGAAGTAAAAATGTTATAATTACCGAAGTCTATGTTCGTGTAGTTAAAGGTATACTTTAGACTTCGCTGATTATGCGAAGTCTAATATCGTAATAACCGAAGTCTATATCGGTTTTTAGAACCCGAATATGGGGGTTTGCGAAGTAAAAAATGTCCTTCCACTTCACTTATTTTATAATCGCTGAAGTGTATATTTCCTATTCACTTCGGCAAAATATATACAGATGAAGTAAAAAATGTCCTTCCACTTCACTTATTTTATAATCGCTGAAGTGTATATTTCCTATTTTATGTTATCGACTTCGCTTATTTATAGATAACGGGTTAAAGATACCACATTGACTTCACTTTTATTTATTTAGCGAAGCATTACACTCCTTTTACTTCGCTTATTCTATTTTGTGTTGCTAATTATATATCTCGACTTCGTTTTTATCCGAAGTAAATAACCACATTGCATATTTCTTTTCAATTTGTAAATATAGAATCCTGTTGTACAAAAAATGATCCATCCAATAAAAACCTCAATTCACAAGATCTCAACAACACAACCTCAAATACATCAATCAACCTCATTAAAAATCCAACAAACTCAAATCACAAGATCCCAATTCAATAACACAAGATTATAAGCATTGATAATAGTAATAAACCACACTTTCATCTATAAACGGCGGATTGTCATACAAAAATGCCAAATATTCGATTCGCGTGATTCACAAGTTTGCATTGGGCATAACTATAATATGCCAACATCAAATAAACTTCCATAATGTCTACGAGACACATGCATAGGTCTAGATAATAGATTGCATACATCAACCAAACATTCACCATATTTACCCGATGAAACGAAATGTTCGATCTAACTATACCAACAGACATTCACCATCATCACCTGAGTACCGCACCATACATATATAGTCTTGAATCAAACTAGACAGAACTTCCCGACAATGAAGCCACCTAAGCACCATCAACAAACGTGTAGACAAACTCGCTCCACTCGTTCCTAACTTCATCATACCGCTCCCGAGTGTAGTATTGGTCTTTGATCGAACCAGGATACCGATCAAATCACATTGAAACAAAAAAATAGATAAAGTACATTCATAAAAGATGCATCAACATCAAAAATTTCAAGACCAAAACAGACTAGATGTGGAAATTACCATCTTCTGGAAATCATATAATAGAAAAGGATGACAATGAAAATTACCATCTTCTCAAGCCGTGGATCTTCGCTTTCAACGATCTCTTTGATGTAGCGGAGGACACAAAATCCGCAGTGAAGGGAGGATAGTTCTTGTTTGATTGCCCTATAAAATTTAAAAGCCATGAATCGGATGTCAAATTTATATATACAATGTGGCTAATGGGGTTCCTTATAAAATTTAAAAGCCATGAATCGATGCCAAATTTATATATACAATGTACAGTGGGTTCCTTATAAAATTTAAAAGCCATGAATCGATGCCAAATTTATATATACAATGTATAACAGGGGTTCCTTATAAAATTTAAAAGCCATGAATCGATGCCAAATTTAAAATTTCCAATTGACGGAATAAGGTCAAGTAGGGTTTCCTTATATGGTCGCTTTTGAAAAGATTAAAAATAATAAAAAGTACCCCGAGGTTTAGGTAATTACAAAGAAATATCCGTAAATATTACAATTAGACCCTTAGGTTTTGTATGAATATATATATATATATATAGTTCGCAAAATGATATCTCCATACACTTACAGTGATTTGCTTATAACCCGGAGCCTTATTATATCCTCTGGATGCATTGATGGTTTTCACAGCGCTACATTTAAAAATAGAAGAATTATACCTTTGGAACATTAATGAATCTTCAAGAAAAGAATCAGCATATATATATATATATATATATATATATATATATATATAATATGTATATACCTGATCACAGTATTCTTCCAACCATCTAATCGAGTTCTATTGCCAAGGGGATCAATCAGGTAGACCATGTTCATGTCATCATTGACCACAGTCAGGATCCAATGGTTACTGCGTAATTGGTAAAGAAGCATTAATAATGTCACATGATAATATGATATGCATTATCATAATAGAAATAGTATTATTTACCCATTGTTATATGGGATAAGGCAAATGCAGTCCCTCGGTGATGCCATCAAGCGAGCAATGATGTGTTTTTCCTGCACACTCTTCTCTAAAGCATGATCCACCCACCCAGGTTCCAAGAATCTAAAAGAATACGGATGTTTTTTCGCATTCAAGTTATTGAAGAGCTTACCGCATTAGGCCATACGATTACAATTGTATCAAGGCCATAGGTCTACCGTAGATACATAACAAGAGAGGAAAAACATAAGATGCAATTGTATTATGTTATACGATCTTACCCCATATAAGCCAATATATGCATACCACCAATTGCTTTCATTTCCATGAAGTCAAAGATTTGATTTCTCGGCTGGACTATTTTTTTCCCTCCAAACATTGCCTCATCAAGTACAACGCGCAAGGAAGTATCATTGGTCATGAATCTATCATGAGAATATACAAACTTGCAAGCCATGGGTAATGATCTCTCTATTTCCTTCAACTTCGACCGAACAACATCATCATCCTTCTTTCCCGACTTGATTTTCTTCCCAACCCGATTCAACTCAAGTGGATCTTCATGAGCATTAGTTAGATCGATGAGTGCATGAGCAGCTTCTTCTTTCTGGGGAGAATCAACCTTCTCCTGCACAATATTTAATTAATGTAAGCCATAATGTTCTAACTATCTATTCTTAATATACAAAACATCTATATACCCATTATACGAGAGAATTACCTTAATCGGCTAGAATTACCATGTCTTTTGGCCAAGCAACGATAGCGCCAAGGGCATCCGCAATAGTTAGTGGACCATTTTTAATGGGAACAGGAGATCCTCATCATACCCATCCTCGACGACACCGTCAATAGACACTTTCCAGCTTGTCTTTGCCAATTGGTACAGATGGATCAACACATGCGGCCCTCCAACCGACACTACCGTCCCATATGCAATAATATGGTCAACTTGTCCTTTGGCGAGTGCAAGATCTCCCTAAACAGATATCATACGATGAGAATTAAACATAGGATCATATAATAAAAATGGCATGGATAATGAAAACTCTAGAGTTGAAAACCTCTATTTCACGTGGATCGACCTCATCTAATTTGCTAATAGGTTGTCTTACTTTCAGCTTGTTCTTTTTCCCCTTGAAAGAACAATAAGGTAAGAATTAGCTTTGATGTACATATGAGGAAATAATATATCGACTTAATATTTATAAGAAAGTCAAATGACCTTAGGATCTGGAGTCGCTTCTTCAACATCTTTTTGTCTTTGGTAGGACCTTGGACTTCCTACCCTTCTATTGACAAAAATATGTTGATTAAAATCAGGTAGATGCTATAAAGTGAATGAAATATTGAAAGTCTTTAAGTAATTAAAATTATAAGTAACCTTCGCCTTTGGACCGCCAACCACTCCATCTTTCCCCACAGATATCTCAGCAGCTTCAATGATTTGTTTCCTCTGTCAAGAATGTATGCAATTAAAACAGCAAGAGGAAGAAAGAATGTATACAAGTGCCTACATACATACAGGAATGCAGTGGTGTAATATTTTAAATAAATAACCTTCAGCAATCCAGAAACTCCTTCACGGAGAAAGTCTTCCATCAAGTTGCTTTTTGCCTTCTTAAAATTCTGTTTAAGATCAATTTTTAGGCCATTTTACCAAATTAACAAAATCTATCGTCATCCTAAAGGGTATAACGGTGAATTACCATTGGCTTTGGAGCATCACAGTCATCCAGTCCCACTTGGTTTGTGTCCAGCACTGGATTGGCCATGTTTGACGATCTCTTTGATGAAGTAGTCGGGCTTTTTGCTTCCTTTTCTGCAGCAAGTTCAGCTTTCAATCTGTCCACTTCAGCCCTCAAACTAGACACTTCTTCAGTCTTTTCTTTTAGGTTCTCAAGCAAGGCCTTTGAAATTAGTTCTCTCGTCTTTCGTGCAGTTCCGAAATAAACTTGTGGTTTGACGAACCCTCCTACGCCTCTTACTCTTCCATATTTCTCGTTTGTTCCCAACGCTTCAGTTAAAGCATCATGAGATCCTTGTGGAATAAAATCTCCCTTAGCTTGTTTCTTCAAGACTTCCTCCTAGAACAATCCACACGCCATACATGTAAAAGAAAGTGTTTAGATAATAAGATAAGACAAATAGAGCAAAAGTATTTGAATTTAAATTAAAGAGCCTAATTAGTTAAAAATACTCACAATGTCTGCTACCATCGCCGCTGTCTCCTCATCTGCTATATGACCTTTGTCATTTTGGCGGGCTAAGATCCAAAGCGATCTATCGATTTCGTCATCCTCACCAAGTAATCCCTTCTTTCTCTGTTTTCAACGATAAAAACTATTACGTCACCCAAAGGTTTATAAATATCTGAATAGAAAAAGGGCAAGTCCGGGAAGGGTCACACGACAACGACTTTATAAAAATCTAAATACGGTGATTAAATAATTTTCTTACTAGCTCAGCTTCCAGACCGCAATAACCCTTTCGAGATGCCTTGTGAAGATATTTGATCTGTTTAGTCCGATCCTTCTGCTCCTTGTGTGTAATCTGGATGATTCCCAAATAAGTACATATTTGAGAGATTTAAATGGAAAAATGTCAACTTTTAATACCTTCCACGAAGGGTCCATTCTCTTATCCACAAACTCTTTCCAAACTTCAGCTGAGATGTGATATTCAGTGGGTGGAGAAGATCGCACTGCAATGGATTTTTGCGAAATGGCCACACAAACTTCTTAGTCATTTTAGTCTTCCAGTCACGCCATTTCTGGTTCGCAGAAGCCAGCACCGTCTTCTTAGTTTGTGGCGCTAATTCAAATACATTCTGCCAATTATCAAAAAAATTGTTAATATTAGAACAAACCATCAACAAATATCTGATATCATATAAAACACATATATAACATTGCAACATTTAGTCTTACCAGTATCTCTTCCCAGATCTTATCTTTGATATCCTTTGGAACGAACCTCCAGTTGTCTATGTTGCATGGAACCATGGATCTTGCAACATGTCCAATGTATGACTGCAAGGCCTTATTATCCTCATACAAAGCCCGCCCAAGGCTATCGTAACGGACCTTAACCTTATTCCCTCTTGCCCTCAGCTTAACCAACTTCCACATAGATGATGGACCCCGTTTGGTTCTTTTTTGCTCGTGAACAGGTACTTCTTCATCTGTAGCTACAGGATGTTTAGCCTCCTCATGTTCAGGTGCCCGCTTCTCAGAAGCATTAACCATCTTCTTCCTTTGCTGAACACTCCTTTTCTTCGTTTTCTTAGGAGACATCTGCTTTTTTCCTGCAATAACCCATAAAATACATCATATAAGTTTTTCATAATTCCGATAAAAATAAATAATAAAGTTGAAAAAGCACATAAAACATTATAACGTAACAGAACACATAACAATCATAATATGTACAAGAAAAAGACAATAACATAAATTGATGTTCATCATTTTAAGCAATACATAACAAACTGTTACATCATTTTTCTTTTTCACCACCCAAACACCCTCACCCTTACTACCATCCTTACTACCGCCTAACATATCGTTGATGAGTAGGAATACAATGAGTTGCCAAGTCATCTAAAGGACGAGAAAGTGGAATGGTAGTCACTTCCTCATTCTCCCCTCACTATTATTCTTATGAATTGGTAGAACCACCGACCATCCTTTTCTTAACGGGTCATCAACGTAAAACCCGACTAACTTGACTTGCTAGCACAAACTCTTCTTTTCTATGACCCCGTTTGTTCAAATTGACTAAGGTGAATCCACATTCGCTGCTCGTGATTATTCCCTTATCATTTGGAACCCATGCGCACTTGAAAACAGGAACTTGAAACGATGATAGTTTAACTCCCATATCTCCTCGATTACTCCATAGTAGCATATCCGCAAACAAGGGGTTCTTATCTTTTACCGCTAACAAGCATTGTGTTCGCCACTTGAGACACCCCACTGTTTTGACAAACTCTTTCATCATCTCGGCCTTTGTTTGGTACAAACTACCATTTATGACATAGCTACCGTACTTAATGACTCGCGCACGTGGCCCATGTGCCAACCATGTTAATGTTGACGCTGCCCCCATTGCAACTATTTATTTCCTCACCACCTTCCTTTTGAACCACCCAAAGGAATCGCTTGTTGTGAATATCTTGTATCCACTTGTCATCTTTCGCTTTCTTTGGATTCAAGACTTTCAAATGGGCCTTATGCTCACTGTAGAAGTGTATATACATCACATTATTAGTTCAAAGCAACACCATATATAGTATGTATAGAAAATTATAAACAATGAATGTGTAATTTTTGAAAATTGAATTACGCTTACATGATGAAGGGAGACACTTCTTCACAGTTTTCTAACACAATTTTGTGTGCCCTATGCAAGTCAACTTCTTCCACCAGTTTAGCAGCCCGTCCGTCTAGGAAACCGGGAGTTGTGGTATTGAGGTCTCTAATCAAATAGGTATCCCAACAGATCGAGATCTTTCATGTATTCCGAACAAAACTCGACCTCTTCGCAAAGATATCGTTGAACAATGCACCTTCGGGTGTTTTCGACTTGCCACATATCCTTTATACACCTTCATGCACCTTTCAAATGGATACATCCACCTAAAGTGAATCGTCCACATAACCGACTTCTCGAACAAGGTGGACTGTAAGGTGAACCATGATATCGAAGAAAGAGAGTGGAAAGTATTGCTCCAACAGCAAAGGGTCTCAATCAAGTCGATTGCGGCTTATCTAGCATGAGTACGTCGACGACTTTCGAACAAAGATCTTTGAAGAAGAAGCAAAATCTCATAACAAAGATATCTCACATGCTTTGGCAGAGCATCACGTATAAGTATAGCAGAAATGTTGCATTAGCACATGACAATCATGTGATTTTAGGCCCGATGACTTCAACTCATCGAGGCAAACAATACTTTTCATGTTTGAAGAGAAGCCCTCCGGCACTTTTATATCCATCAATGATGTGCACTGCGGCTTTTCTTTTTCGTGAACGAGCATGCGCTAAGAGGAAGAAATGTTCTCTTCTCCCCAACTTCGGGTGCTAGTTCGCTCGATCCCCATCTCCACAAAGTCTAGCCTTGCCTCTACATTATCTTTAGTCTTGCCTTTGATATTCATCGAGTATTCATCAAGGACTCCAAGACGTTCTTCTCAATATGCATAACATCCAAACAAAGGCCTCACGTGCAAGTGCTTCCAATAAGGAAGATCGAAAAGATAGACTTCTTCTTCCAAAGATTTTTGAACTTAGCATCTTCTACGATGCTCGTCGTCTTCCTCTATCTGCTCACTTCTTTTTTCTTTCTTTTAGCTCCCACATTGACCTTCTTACCAAATCGAAACTTGATGTGCGGCTTCTCGAACAATTTTATTCCGTATAATGGTTTGGGTGCTTCTCCAAGTTCTTCCATGCCATTAAACTCCTTCGTTAGTCTTCGATATGGATGAGACTCTTTAAGAAACCGTCTATGGCCAAAGAAACGACATTTTCTTCCCCTTGGTCAAGTGCTTTGCATGTGTATTTACTCCACATATTGGACACGCGAAGTATCCATGTGTAGCACATCCACTAAGATTTCCGTATGCGGAAGTCGTTAATTGTCCATAGTAGAACTGCTCTCAATGTGAAAAGTTGGTCTCTATATGCATCATACACACCATCAACTCCCTCCCACAACAACCGCAAGTCCTCAACTAACAACTCAAGGTAGACATCTATATCATTTCCTACGCTTTGGACCGGATATAAGCATTGTTAACATGATGAATTTCCTCTTCATGCACATCTCTCGGAGGCAAGTTATACGTGACTAACATTACAGCCAACAATCGTGTCTCCGCTCATAGTACTATGAGGATTAATTCCATCGCAGCGAGCGCTGCACGAAGATTTCTTGACTCTTCCTCAAAATCCTTCCACTTATGGTCAATCAACTTCCATGCGGGAGAATCGCATGGATGTCGAATTGACCAAAGAACTTTGGAGTATCGGCATGCCAGTTAGGTTCTTTGAAGTCTCCAAAGATTTGAACATTCTTTTGAATCTTGGAATGGGAGGAAAATACCAAACAACCTTGGCCGGGACGCCGATCTTCTCCTTCTTGTTCTTAGTTAGTTTCCACTGGACACATCACATTTTGGGCAATGGTATGATCTGCATATTGTTTCCTATATAGGATACAATCGTTGGAGCACGCGTGTATTTTCTCGTGCTTCAACCCCAAACAACTCAAAGTCTTCTTAGCTTCGTACATTGAGGATGGTAGGTTGTGGTTCTCTGGTAACATATCCCGAAATCGGCTAGTAGATCTCGAAAAAGTGCATCTGTCATCCCATGTCTTGCTTTTGTATTGTAGAGTTTTACAAGCGCACTCAACTTTGTATACTGTCGATGACCTTTATACAAGGGTTTTTCTCGCTTCCTCGACAAATTTGACAAACTCTTCAGATCTTCCGAGAACTTCTCAAAGGCTGCCTCACACATATCACCCAGTTCTTCATTCATGTCACCATGTTCAGGTGGATCTTGGTTGACACTCTCACGATCATTCAGGCTCTGATCCCCATGCCAAATCCAATTGGTGTAAATTGGACTAAAACCGTTGAAATAAAGATGCTCTCGCAACATCTTCACCGACCCTTTTTTCATATTGTTGCACTTGCAACACGGACAAGGAATGAAGTTCTGATCAATTTCTAAATTCTCTAAACATTCTCTAATGAACTTTTCGACACCTTCCCCATATACTGCACTCCTCCTATCTGATTTAATCCAAGATCTATCCATTACTAACTACTGAATTCTAACAGCAGCTCGGCAAATTATGTGCTCTTACCACTGATCTTGTCTTCTCGCAAAGTAGTCACGATCTTTCTTTCAAAGAAGGAAGAAAATCTACATAAATAAATTTTGAAACCAGTTAGATCGAACCAAAATTAATATGAGTAAATAATCCACTTAGCTCCAAGGGACACATTTATGATAATCAATGATACATTCTCTTCAATCTGATCAGGCAATACTCTTCGGCTCATGCATTGACAACCAAATATAAAATTTTATCACATCAATCAAGCACTCTACAACTCATGCATCAAATCTCGCCAACAATCTTGCTAATTAACAAACACACTAAAACTTGCATCAAATCTTGCACAATACTCACTTACATACACACTAAACAAACTCAAACAGAATCACCACCAACACTATCAACAAAGACAATATACAGAAACATGATCACAAATTAACATCACTCACGCAGACCCCGATTAAGACTAACATCACTCAAACACACTATACAAAAACACAATTAACATAACCCAAACATGGCCCCTAATTAACATATATGCGGAAACAACATATACCTTGAACCCCCAACGAAAACAGCCCAAACAATACACTCAAACAATACACATATATTCCACAAAACCCAAAATCAATCCATAGAAAAAAACTTTTTTCAGAATCTGCAAAGAAAACGCCAAAGAAAGACACGAGAAACTCGTAAACACAATATTCACATACATACAACAACAAACACATACAGAAACCCCACCACACATATACTGCGAAGAATAAAAACCCAAAGAAAGACCTTACCTAAGCCAATTCGTACAATGTCACCACCAGTCGTCCGATTATGAGCAATTTCGCCAGCAGACATTCGATTATGAGAAGAACAAAAGAAAATGTGTGAGTAAAAACTATAATAAAAGATAGATTGAAAATATCCCCAAAAAATTCAATGAAACTGAAAAACCTTGAAGGGCCGATGAAAGAACCCTAATAATCGGTCTCCACAAGAAGCTTAATCGCGGGCGGGTTTTTTTACTGGAGCGGGAAAATTTTTTTGGAGGAAAATGAGCGGGCGAAGGAGGAGGGTTTTTTGGACGGTGAAAAATTTTGGGAGTCTGAATAGTTGCGAGTCTTGCGACTGTTGTAAAAATTTTGTGTTAATAATATACTTCACTGTTGTAAAAATATTGCATCAAAAAAAAAAATTCACACTTTTTACTTCAGTAATTATACAATTAGCGAAGTCTTTGGAACTTAAAATTTCTAACTATCTCATGCCTTTCTATTTGATACCATTTACTGAAGTCTATGTGTGTAGTTTACTTCCCTAAATTGAAAAGCGAAGTTGTTGTTTGTTTTTACTTCACTAATATACATTACCGAAGTGAGACGTACCGAAGTCTTTGATGTTTTTTCTACTAGTGGGTCACCCCGAGATGGTTAAAATGTGATATGTAGCTAAAGGATTGAATGTCT
Source organism: Orobanche coerulescens (assembly GCA_033398695.1). Classification (NCBI taxonomy): domain Eukaryota; kingdom Viridiplantae; phylum Streptophyta; class Magnoliopsida; order Lamiales; family Orobanchaceae; genus Orobanche; species Orobanche coerulescens. Next base: position 75,970,933 of record CM065818.1, on the reverse strand, counting down.
AACGCACGCTATAGTCTATGCCTAACGTACGCTAAAATTTGAGTATTACGTACATTAAGGTAACTAGCTTATGTACGTAACGGGTGAGTTGGTCTCCCGACCAGAATCTTCCTTTTGACGCGGATGGAGCTACTTTCGGCGGGCTAGAGGACAAACGAGTCAACTCGTCATAGCATACGCTATCCTCCAAGCTTAACGTACTTGATAAAAGGTTTCTAAGCTGGTGTTCACTGTTCAAGTTCTCTTATGATGTTCACTTGCTGATGGCTGCCTTAAATGCAAATATATCTAGTCTGCAGAAATTTGTTTAATGGTTGTCAATTTTATGACATGAGTCTATCTGATTGTGTACGCATTAATTCAGTGAGAATTCCAGGTTATAATTGCAAGTCATAAAACCATTATTTTATTCGCTCAATGTTTTCATTTCATAATACATTATTACTTCTTTTAAACAGTGTCGTGACCGCGTATAAGGTGATGGGGGGTATGCATACAAGTAGATCCAAACAGACGATTACTTGGATATATCCCAAAGTAAGTAATACATTCAATATATATATATATTAGCTATTTAAGTATATATTATTAAATATTATATATTATATAATTGAGCAACATATTCTTTTTAGTGTAATAAACAAAACGGAGGTTGGGAGTGTGGGTATTACGTCATGCACTGGATGTCGACTATTGTCCGAGCTCGTATTATCGATGGATTGATGGAGGTGATAAACTTTTATTTCAGTTTATTAAATTATTTAAATTAATTTCAGTTTTTTAAATTATTTCAGTTTAAAAGTGATTCGTTTAAGTTGATGAGTTTGTTAATTTATATATATGTTTATATGTACAGATGTTTGATGATGTTGCGGCACTTACTATAGAGAGTATTCGTGCAATTCGAATCGAATGGGCAAAACAATTTTTGGAGGTTAGAGACCGTTTATGTGCGTAGACCTTTGACATTTAATTTTGTAAGAATACCATTGTTGTACTTGAATTGTGTTTTATTTTTTTTGTATTGGATAGAATGTTATTGTATTTGATGGTTAGATAAAAGTTGTTTAGTTGTATTGGTGAATGGATGAAATAAAGTTGTGTTGTTGAGGTTTTATTTGATGTTTTTGGTTGGATGCTGTTTTTGGTGTGTAGCAGGTTGGAAATAAAAAAAAATCTGGAATTTAAAAAAAAAATAATAATAATAACAGCGGTTCTATCTAAAACCGCTGTTAATTGTACAGTATATTAACAGCGGTTTTTAAGGGAACCGCTGTTAAACTGGACATTTAACAGCGGTTCCAGCTAAAAACGTAACATCGGTTGTCCAGCTTTAATAAATGTTTTAGCTAGAACCGTTAAATTAATAAATGTTGTCGATTTAACAATGTTCGGCTAAAAACTGTTAATATACCGTATAATTAATGCTAGCTGATGTAACCAAGTTAAATTAATGTTGTCGCTTTAACGGTTCCAGCTAAAAACCGCTGTTAATATATACTGTACAATTAATAGCGGTTTCAGCAAAAACCGCTGTTAAATTAACAGCACCACCTTTAACAGCGGTTCCAGAACCGCTGTTAATGTGGCTCCAGAACCGCTGTTAAAGGCACAATTTTGTAGTAGTGTAACCATCACAAGGATCATATCAATGTCCATATATCAATAACAACATCAACAATCAAACCAACTCGATAACAAGGATCATATCATACTCAATCCGGAATACAACCTCATAAAGTTAAACAAATCACCATTAACATGAAGAATCTTAAATAACATCCGAAAACTCTTATCATAATCCCATTAGGTCTCATAAAAATTACCACATGATTATCCAACATGTTCTCTCATAAGTAATCGTCCTTAAAAACGAACTACTATCAAAGGGATATGAAAATTTACATGGATTAGATGAACCAAGAAGAAGAACACTTGAACTTCATTCTAAGAATCATGAATAACTTAAAGAACAAGACTTTAATCCATGCTTTCTATCTTAATCTTGATAAAGATTATCATCTCGGAGTGTTTCTGGACCTCAAGTACCTCCCAAAGCTCTCTCTATCGAGTGAAAGGAAAGAAATGGACGAAATGCTTCATAATACCCGTCTGTCCCCTTATATAGAATACATTACTAGTGTGCGCTACCATCTCATTTTTAGCGTGCGCTAACTGACTTTTGTTAGCGTGCGCTATCGCAGTCCAGAGACTACTGGCTGGATTCGTACATGTGCTTACGTACATAATGCCCATGCATTAGCGTACATAACTTACACTGTCTAGCGTACGCAAGTCCTTGCATTTAGCGTGCGCTAATATCAGTTGACTTGCTACAGTCTACAGCTACCACGAAGATGCTCGTGACCCACATGCCGAAAGCATCTGACAAGGATAAGATTCCCTTTGACCGATCAACAATTAGCGTGCGTTAAGCCTCATGCTTTAGCGTGCGCTAATCCTTGAGGACAAACAACCGTTGACCCTATCGGAACATGCGCCGAAAGCAGTCGGGTCCACACGCAGATTCCCTCTGGTCTGATCTGCACTAGTGTGTGATACATTCTGCCTCTAGCGTGTGCTAACCATAAACGATAGCGTGCGCTATACTTGAACATTAGCGCGCGCTAATCAGGCTATACTTAAGCATTTCCAACTCTTCTCGTCCGTCTCGACATTCTGGATACGTACACTCACATACTGAATGTAACACCCAAACTAGGCAGATATTACAGTGCCGTGGACCCCCGACTGGGACCCACCAGGCGAGTGAAAATGAATGAAATACACAGGGTAAATTTAGTACCGAACCACATTACATCATCAATTACTCCGATGAGGAGTTTTATTACAATACACCCAAGGAAATGACCGAATACAAGTATATTTTATATGGAGATAAAATATACAACATTGAATGAACTGAAAATCCAATCGGAAATCTGCAGCAGAAATGAAATAAGGAAACACAGTGAATGAAAGGATTGGGGCCCCCTACTAGTATCACTGGGAATCCTCGCCGTTAACATCCTATTCCCGTGCTTTTGCCTTGCTATGACCTGAAAACAAAATCCCAAAACGGGGTCAGTTACACAGACCAACAATCCTCAAGATTTGAATAAACACAACCATATATATATGCTGTACAAACCACAAGTTCAATCAAAAATGAATCGGTTAGATTATAACCCAATCTTGTTGAAAACATACGCAATCAAACATGCTGTATAAATCAACTAACAGTACGGCTCAAAGCGTGGCGCCATATTACGCCCGGGATGGAAATGTGTCCGTGCACAAGCCACCAACGAGTATCGATCGAATACACGTGTGGTCTTGTACCTAATCAGTCTCACGAAGCAATCAACTCGTGTGCACAGTCCAATGTGAGGCCAACAACCAACACACGACTTAAATGTGCCCGACATGAAAATCCTACACATACCAACCGGCACACCAGTATGTCCCGGAATGCCACGAGATAACAAAGTGACATCGAAAATCAATAATGACTCACCGAGATGAAATGATAGTGAAATGAATGACAGCTCAATGAAATGATTGGAACCGTCGTTCCTTGTGACTGAAGTGATTAATTGACAATGACAAGTATTGATACGATTAATACAATGATGAATGAGTTATGATTATGAATGAACAACAACAAAAGGAATGAATATCCTTTTAACCGAGTAAGAATTAACTTACTCAACACCAGTGACAATTATCCTTTTAGGAACAACGTCCTTATTGAGATATCGGTCGCTCGAACAACCTTGAATAATACAATTACCAACAATCCATTCAATATACGAATCAAACACGAATATAACGAACTCAAAACATCGATACGATTAAACCAAGTTCATTGGGGCATTATATCGAACACTTTATAGCCAAACTTCGATTGTTTATAACCAAACCTCAATAATACCAACATCAAATCCCTAAGAAGTGTTTCAAACCAGCAAAACATCTTCAATGCGATCAATAATCCATTATGAATATCCAAAATCGTGATTTCAACAACAATTAATCGAAAACCCCCAAATCCAAAATAATATTCAAAGTGTTCTTGAATAATCCTTCAATAATCCAATGAATAATCAAACATGTCTATAATCATGTGTATATCACTTCATACAACATGATCTTAACATCCAAAACATCATATCTCAATACAAAATCGAAATCCAAGAGGTTTGATGAATATTACCTTTGAAGATCCAAGTACTAATAATCCGATGAAATCGCGTTAGATCCACAATCCGAGCTTCACGATCGAAAGGAAATGAAGAAAATCAAACCCTCAAGTGATGGATGATGAAAAGTTTCTCCCCTCAAGCTCTCTCTCTCGTAAAGTTGAATAAAATGGGAAGAATGAGCTGATCTCGCTCAAAAAAAACGCAATTATAGAGTTGACTGCACTGTGTGCCGCGGCCCAGCCGAAGTGTGCCGCGGCACAGGGCCAAAATTGCCCCCAATGATCGGCAGTGTGCCGCCGCCCGGACGAATGTGCCGCGGCGGTGACTCGGCAGTGTGCCGCGGCCATGTCGGCATGAGCCGCGGCTCACAGTACAGACGGGTCGGCCGATAATTCAACATGAGCGTGCCGCGGCCCGGACGGGTGTGCCGCGGCAGTGACTCGGCAGTGTGCCGCGGCCCTGCCGGCATGATCCGCGGCCCACGGTACAGGCTGATCGGCCAAATTAGCAGTATGTGTGTGCCGCGGCGCACACTCCTTGTGCTGCGGCCCACACCCCCCTTGGGTCCTAAAATGAAGAAAAATGACCCGGGAAGAGAATAAAGGCAATCGGAATCAATATTTGGGAAACAATAACACGAAATGGAAGTATGGAAACCCCAAAACGGTGGTTCCAAGCAATGATTACAAGGGTTCGTCCAACAAAACACAATTTGAACAATGAGGAGATTGAATTGACATGAACTCCAACGCCAACAACAACTAATGAATTAATTACAACAATCAAGATAATACTCTTGTCTCGATTCCCGAATAAGGTTGAAACAATGAACAATGTCGATACACAACTCGAAGTTATTCCGAACGGTGAACACGGATGAATGATTATTAACAAGTGAAAAATGACATAGTGACAATTACCGAATGAAATTACTGAATGATAATGACTGAATTACAACCGGGTATTACACTGAATACATATACTCAATCCAATAATATTCTCATATGATAGACTCGAACTCTAATGGTCGACGACGATTATCTGCATATGATTTCTGTCGACTCTGAGCGGTCAACAAACGACTCCTGATCGAAGATACCTTCTCACGGGCGGCTATAAGCATATCGGGCTCGGTGCCGATTGATTCTGATAAGTCATCCCAACACAAAGGAGATCGACAACGACGACCGTAGAAGGCCTCGTAAGGTGCCATCTTAATCGAAGAATGCCAACTATTATTGTACGTGAACTCGATCAACAGTAGTTGGGTTTCCCAATCATCTCTCCGATCGAGGACACATGCCCTCAACATGTCCTCCAAAGTCTGAATAGTCCTCTCTGATTGTCCGTCGGACTGAGGATGAAAAGTTGTACTGAGATTAAGCTGAGTTCCCATAGCACGATGAACTGATTTCCAAAAATGAGACACGAATCGTCCGTCACGATCGGAAACGATACTTTTGGGAGTACCGTGCAGTCTCACTATCTCTTTGATAAACAACTGGGCAAGTCTCTCGGTACCCCACGTATCCTTAATCTTAAAGAAATGAGCTGATTTAGTTAGGCGATCCACAATTACCCAGATTATGTTCATGCCACGACGACTCGTCGGCAATCTCGTGATGAAGTCCATTGAAATATCCTCCCACTTCTATTCTGGAATAGGGAGAGGTTTCAGTATACCCGCCGGTCGCTGATGTTCTATCTTGACTTGTTGACAGGTTAAGCATCTCGAAACAAATTCTGCGACTTCTCGCTTCATATTACTCCACCAGTAATTTTGTTTCAAGTCCTTGTACGTCTTGCTAGACCCCGGATGAACAGAATAAGGGGTAGCATGAGCTTCTCTCAAAATCGAGTTTTTCAACTCGTCATTCGCCGGTACGCACAACCGATTCTTAAAACGCAAAAGTCCATCCTCATGGACCACAAATCCGGGGGCTTTCCCCTGAGTCACATCCTCTCGACTGCGTAACAAAAATGGGTCTGAACCCTGATTCTCCCTGATCGCCTCCTCAAGTGGCGATGAAATTTCCAACGTACAAAGTTGCCCTTGTACTCGCTGTAACCAGACCTCGATCTCGGGTCTCAAAAATTCCTGCTGAAGCTCCTTCTAAACTATTAAACGAGCAAGCATCTGCTCCTGAACGGACTTACGACTCAAGGCGTCGGCGACAACATTCACCTTGCCCGGGTGGTAAAGGATCTCGATCTCATAATCTTTGATTAGTCCAGCCACCGTCTCTGTCGCATATTTAACTCCTTCTGAGTAAATATATACTTTAAACTCTTATGATCGGTGAATATCTGACAGGTAACGCCATAAAGATAATAACGCCAAATCTTCAATGCAAAACCGCGGCTGCTAACTCCAGGTCATGGGTCGGATAATTAACCTCGTAAGGTCTCAATTTCCGTGAAGCATAATCACTAACCTTCCAATTCTGCATGAGTACACATCCGAGACCCTGTCTGGACGCATCACTATAAACCACAAATCCTTCCGTCCCTTGCAGTAAAGAAAGGACAGGTGCTGAAGTTAACCGGCTCTTGAGTTCCTCAACTCTGTTGACACGCGTCGGACCACGTGTATTTCTTATCCTTTCGCAAAAGGTTCGTCAAGGGTTGAGCGATTTTAGAAAATCCTTCAACAAACCACCGATAATAACTGGCTAATCCGAGAAAGCTTCGAATTTTCTTAACATTCTTCGGAGGTAACCAATCTTGGATAGCCTCCGTCTTCTGAGGATCAACACGCACTCCATCTGATGAAATTACATGCCCGAGAAAAGTCACTTCGGACATCCCGAACTCACATTTGGAAACCTTTCCATAAAGTTGCTCTCGTCTTAACACGTCGAGAACCTGATGAAGATGAACCTCGTGTTCCTCTCGGTTACGAGAATAAATCAAAACGTCATCGATGAAGACAATAACAAACTGATCCAAAAATCCGATGAAAGCCCGATTCATTAACTCCATGAATACCGCAGGTGCATTAGTCAATCCAAACGGCATAACCACAAACTCATAATGACCATAGCGTGTTCGAAACGCCGTCCTCGCGATATACGACTCTCGAATCCGCAACTGATGATATCCAGATCTTAAGTCGATCTTGGAAAAATACTGAAGCTCCCTGAAGTTGATCTAAGAGATCATCAATACGGGGTAAGGGATACTTATTCTTGATTGTCACCCTATTCAACTCCCAATAATCAATACACAAGCGAAATGAACCATCCTTCTTCTTGATAAACAACACGGGTGCTCCCCACGGGGATGCACTCGGTCGGATATAATCTTTCTCGTACAACTCCTCTAGTTGATTCTTCAACTCCTGCATTACGGTCGGGGCCATCTGGTACGGTGTCTTCGATATCGGGGACGTACCGGGCTCCAACTCACTCGTGAATTCCACAACTCTTTGTGAAGGCAAACCAGGTAACTTGTCTGGGAATACATCGTCAATCGATGACATTGATAACACGAATGATTGAACATCTCGATTGCCTTAGAACGGCCAATCGAAGAAAATGATACAATGAATGATTGAACAACTCGATTGCCTTAGAACGGCCAATCGATAAAAATGGTACAATGAATGATTGAGCAACTCAATTGCCTTAGAATGGCCAATCGATGAAAATGGTACAATGAATGATTGAACAACTCGATTGCGGAATTTCTCTGCTTCTATCATATTAATAATTCTTATAGAACAACGGGGACTACCTCCCTGAAATACACACTCGACTCCAACGACTGGAATGATAGTGACCAAACGCTTACGAACATCGAGGATAGTATCATGACGATCCATCCAACTAATACCCAATATACATCGTCCTTAAGTAAATCCACCACGATTTGGTCCATCAACCAACTGCGGTCATTTAAACTTAATTCAGTATGATTTCCGAAAATTCTTCCATCACCAGTTAGACCGATGGTATGAGGTCCACAAGCAATAGGACTATCCAAATTAAGTCTATTCAAACATGATTGAAAAATGAATGAATGTGGTGCACCAGTATCAAACGGTACACACAGGTTGAAATAAAATTACGAGTATACCTGAGATCATTCAGGCCACCGGATCGTCGATCCTCTTCATCACATGAATCCGGGACTTGCCGGACCCCGAACCGGACGCTCCCGTCTGATAAATATGAGCTCCACCTCTATTTGCCTCTATTGTCTTAAACGACGCTGGCAAAGTAGTCTGATTCTGAATCGCTGATTGCTTCGGGGCCTGAGATGCCGCTGGAGCCGACTTGGAGTCCTTTCTGCAAAAATGGGCCTTATGCCCAAAATTCCCACAATTATGGCACGTGATAGACGGTTTCGGACACTTAGTGTTGTAATGACCCAGTGCTCCACAGTTGAAACAGGTGATGGCCGAACTGGCCGCTTGGGACTGAGATCACGCACGATTATGCACCGTATGAGGTCGCTCAAAAAACGATAGGACCCGCACGAGGCTTCTTGAAGGTTGACTGACCTCCTTCGGATTGATTATGCTTCATTGATTTCTTGCTGACAGATGAAGGTTGTTGGTCAGCAATTTCCTTAGCAGCAGGCTCATACGGGAGAGTTCTCTTGATTAATCCGGCCAGAGTGGCGCAATGATGATTGAGCAATTGCATATGGGTAATCATGACCTGCATAAAAGTGAGTGGATCAACCCGAACATCTTCTGATCGAGCTGAGTCCTGGGTACGACTTCCTGACAGTGAGTGATTATTCCCCGGGTTCCGGCCCGCACCGCGGCCTCTCCCCGTGCATCCCCTGACAGCTCTCTCCATACTGAAGTAGGAAGGTCACATGATAATCATAGATCTCGTATGAGTACCGCATTATGATTTACATCATGAAATGATGAAAATGAGCATATGCGCTCTAACACAGTGATTACATGAATGATTAACTGAGGTGACATGATTATCTGATGAAATTCTCGAAATGAGTATCTTGAACAAGTTAACAAGATTAATGATATGATGTTCCAGATTAACAACTGAGTAATGAAATGAATTGAGTGATTAATGAGTTAACATGATCGTCCTGATCATCAACTGAGTAATGAAATGAATTGAGTGATTAATGAGTTAATATGATCAACATGATTAAAATGAAAATGATGTTTGAGGATTGTTAACTAGTGAATTATGAATGAATGATTATTGCCAGAAATTATACCATGGCGTTAGAAGTCTTACAGTTCTTTCGGTCTGATTGGATCGGCATTTGCACAGGTCACACGTGACACGAAAGTCCAATGATACTAGTCTGAAGACGACGATTTCAAATGAGACATGACTCGGAAGGTAGTATTCAAAACCACGCTCTGATACCAACTCTGTAACACCCCAAACTAGGTGGATATTACAGTGCCGTGGACCCCCGACTGGGACCCACCAGGCAAGTGAAAACGAATGAAATACACAGGGTAAATGTAGTACCGAACCACATTACATCATCAATTATTCCGATGAGGAGTTTTATTACAATACACCCAAGGAAATGACCGAATACAAGTATATTTTATATGGAGATAAAATATACAACACTAAATGAACTCAAAATCCAAACGGAAATTTGCAGCGGAAATGAAATAAGGAAACACAGTGAATGAAAGGATTGGGGCCCCCTACTAGTATCACTGGGACTCCTCGCCGTCAACATGTTATTCCCGTGCTTTTGCCTTGCCATGACCTGAAAACAAAATCCCCAAACGGGGTCAGTTACACAGAACAACAATCCTCAAGAGTTGAATAAACACAACCATATATATATGCTGTATAAACCACAAGTTCGATCAAAAATGAATCGGTTAGATTATAACCCAATCTTGTTGAAAACATACACAATCAAATATGCTGTATGAATCAACTAACAGTACGGCTCAAAGGGTGGCGCCACACTACGCCCGGGATGGAAATGTGTCCGTGAACAAGCCACCAACGAGTATCGATCGAATACACGTGTGGTCTTGTACCTAATCAGTCTCACGAAGCAATCAACTCGTGTGCACAGTCCAATGTGAGGCCAACAACCAACACACGACTTAAATGTGCCCGACATGAAAATCCTACACATACCAACCGGCACGCCAGTATGACCCGGAAGGCCACGAGATAACAAAGTGACATCGAAAATCAATAATGACTCACCGAGATGAAATGATAGTGAAATGAATGACAGCTCAATGAAATGATTGGAACCGTCGTTCCTTGTGACTGAAGTGATTAATTGACAATGACAAGTATTGATACGGTTAATACAATGATGAATGAGTTATGATTATGAATGAACAACAACAAAAGGAATGAATATCCTTTTAACCGAGTAAGAATTAACTTACTCAACATCGGTGACAATTATCCTTCCACGAACAACGTCCTAATTGAGATATCGGTCGCTCGAACAATCTTGAATAATACAATTACCAACAATCCATTCAATATACGAATCAAACACGAATATAACGAACTCAAAACATCGATACGATTAAACCAAGTTCATTGGGGCATTATATCGAACACTTTGTGGCCAAACTTCGATTGTTTATAACCAAACCTCAATAATACCAACATCAAATCCCTAAGAAGTGTTTCAAACCAACAAAACATCTTCAATACGATCAATAATCCATTATGAATATCCAAAATCGTGATTTCAACAACAATTAATCGAAAACCCCCAAATCTAACACAATATTCAAAGTGTTTTTGAATAATCCTTCAATAATCCAATAAATAATCAAACATGTCCATAATCATGTGTATATCACTTCATACAACATGATCTTAACATCCAAAACATCATATCTCAATACAAAATCGAAATCCAAGAGGTTTGATGAATATTACCTTTGAAGATCCAAGTACTAATAATCCGATGAAATCGCGTTAGATCCACAATCCGAGCTTCACGATCGAAAGGAAATGAAGAAAATCAAACCCTCAAGTGATGGATGATGAAAAGTTTCTCCCCTCAAGCTCTCTCTCTCTCGTAAAGTTGAAGAAAATAGGAAGAATGAGCTAATCTCGCTCAAAAAAACGCAATTATAGAGTTGACTGCACTGTGTGCCGCGGCCCAGCCGAAGTGTGCCGCGGCACAGGGCCAAAATTGCCCCCAGTGATCGGCAGTGTGCCGCGGCCCGGACGAATGTGCCGCGGCAGTGACTCGGCAGTGTGCCGCGGCCCTATCGGCATGAGCCGCGGCTCACAGTACAGACGGGTCGGCCGATAATTCAACATGAGTGTGCCGCGGCCCGGACGGGTGTGCCGCGGCAGTGACTCGGCAGTGTGCCGCGGCCCAGCCGGCATGATCCGCGGCCCACGGTACAGGCTGCTCGGCCAAATTAGCAGTATGTGTGTGCCGCGGCGCACACTCCTTGTGTCGCGGCCCACACCCCCCTTGGGTCTTAAAATGAAGAAAAATGACCCGGGAAGAGAATAAAAGCAATCAGAATCAATATTTGGGAAACAATAACACGAAATGGAAGTACGGAAACCCCAAAACGGTGGTTCCAAGCAATGATTACAAGGGTTCGTCCAACAAAACACAATTTGAACAATGAGGAGATTGAATTGACATGAACTCCAACGTCAACAACGACTAATGAATCAATTACAACAATCAAGATAATACTCTTGTCTCGATTCCCGAATAAGGTTGAAACAATGAACAATGTCGATACACAACTCGAAGTTATTCCGAATGGTGAACACGGATGAATGATTATTAACAAGTGAAAAATTACATAGTGACAATTACCGAATGAAATTACTGAATAATAATGACTGAATTAAAACCGGGTATTACACTGAATACATATACTCAATCCAATAATATTCTCATATGATAGACCCGATGTCAAAATCAGTTCAACCTGATACAACGAATCCTCAATATAACTGTCAATCAAACACATCAATTACACAAGTATAACTGTCTCGGTCCTCAATTTATTTTATCCATTCAGTATAGACACCAAGCTATACAATATATCTCAGATAAAATAACGCAAAAAATTTATACTAAAAATACGGGTATTTCATACTACCCCCCTTAAAATAAGTTTCGTCCTCGAAACTTGCGACCTGTCACCAACAACAGATAAATCCGAAATTTCCAACTCACCATGAAAACAATCAATCGCCGCCACAAGCGAATAACCAAAACGATATACTTATAGGTGCGTGAATCCGATGATCTCCCGTGATACTAGCACACGACTCCCATACGAAGTCTCAACACAACCAACACACACCAATATCACAAATAGCAATTTGAAAAGACCTCAAAAATTTTGGAAACTCCAAAAATCAGTTTGACTAAAAAGTCAGAAAAATCATTTTCAAAAGTCACGCTACTAACGTACTGGTAGAGCCACATAACACACACGCCTGGGTTTCACAAAACTCAAGCTCCGATACCATCTTCTGTAACACTCCCAAAATTATTCGGGATATTACAGCGCCGTGGGGCCCGCGCCGGAACCCACCAGGCTAAAAACCATTAACAAAACGTTCAAAATCGCCAAAAAGGCCTATGACGGTAATATTTTGCAAATACTCAAATATTTTTAAAAACATAGTTCTCAAATACCGTTATAAAATACCATTTGAAAATACAAGGCGATATGCCAAATCTCGATAGTTCAAAGTGTACGTTAAGCCACCACTTAAACGTACCGATAAAATAGTTAGGAAAAGGAGTTTGACGAAATAACCCAAGTTCGCAAAATGCCAAAAGGCCATTTAAAATACACACGCTGGTAAAAATACCGGAAAGCCGTTTTAAAATACACACGCAGCGGATAAAAACACAGTTCAAAATACACATTTGCAGCGGAATAAAACAACCAGAAGAGAATACTCAATACATAAATAAATGCCACAGCCAGTATCACCCGGGAAGCTCACCCCTTCACGACCGCTACTAGCTCGATCTCCGAGTACCTAAAAATAAAGCCCACGATGGGGTCAGCCACAATACTCAACAATGATATCGATCACATCATCATAAATAATTACATACCAATGTAATAACGAAGTAAGAATACTACCAATATAATCTTAACGTCATAACCTTACTAATACATGACAATTCATAACAAATCAATCCTTACCATTATCCGTATTTCGCATTCTCAAATGATGAAATGAACTCAACAACAATTATATGTACTGTATTCCAAAAATACCAACAATCCTCAAAACATCATCATAACTCATAAGTGTGGAAGTAATCCAATCTGTGCCAACTCCTGTCCGTCGGATTACACAATCAAATCTCAACCTGGATAAACCAATAATACACAACATATCTGTAGATCAACTACCACATGATAATGAATACAAATCCCAAAACAACGATGTACAGCCCGAATGCTCATACGATCAATACCACTGATCCACCAATACATCAACTGAGAATATCATCGACATGATAACTCCAATACGGCCAATAAAGGATCACGATAACCGAGAATACAATCAACAAGGTAAATCCGGAACACAATTAACGAAGGATCAACAATAACCGAGAATACCCTCAACAAGGTAAACTCCAAATGATCAACAAAGGACCAACAATAACCGAGAATACCATCAACAAGGTAAACTCCAAATGATCAACAAAAGACCAATAATAACCGAGAGTACCCTCAACAAGGTAGACTCGAAATGGTCAACGATAATGGATCTCAAAGAAATAACTCTGACTGTCGAACATACCCCTCGGGCATATGAACAACCAGTCACAAACCGTCGAACATATCCAATCATACATGGACTATGAATGACCCAAAAATATGGCTAAAAAGATGGACGTCACAGTGCGCCCGATCCGGAAATGTGTCCGTGCACATGTCCACCCCATATACGGAATCCATGATATACATGGGACATGTACCTAATTAGCCTCACGAACTACGTCTCGTGTGCATGGTTCAATGCGGAAACATCCACACATAACCATCATGTGCCCGGCTAAAAATCCTACACAATAACCAATCAGCACGCAGATATGACTCCAGATATGTCACGATGCAATATGACAACGAAACTCAAAGAATCACATATCCAATAAGGATCAAAAGACTCACCGAAGTGAACAATGACAAACTGACAAAGAAAAGTCGACACGACTAATCAATATCCAAAACAACAATCCTGGGATCATCATCCCCGGCAAATGATCAACACGATCAACGATCTCAATACAATCAGCCCTGGGATCATCATCCCTCAATGAAATAATCAATACGAATCCCAATATACGAAACATCATCGTACAACATATACAACAACTCAACATAATAATTATCTCATAACTGAACAATACATAAATTACCTCAAAGCCGAAGACAACATCCTTTCCACGAACAACATCCCTGAACGAATACACAGTTATACGAATAATCTCAAATAAGGTACCATCCATTCAATACCAATAAACCTTTATCCCGATACTTATGTCATCACGATAACTATCCTCGATATCCGATATTCTATACCCTTGACCAAAGATAACTCATGTCTTCCTTGAACACAATTAAATCATATACCTTATGATTTATTACAACCAGAGTACGATATACAAACCATTATCCCAACAACTTACATTTCTAACAACATTGCTATACGAATTATAAATGAAATGAAAACGAAACTATTCATCAAATATTATAAACTGAACTAGTATAAACTTGCCTCGATACCGATACCACGAAGCTATTACCGAACCCATTGCCTTTGTCTACGAGCTCCTCAGCCCCGATCAAAAGCAAACTACGTACTCCTCAGCCTTAACCGCAACACAACAGTCGTAATCCACGATCAATTATCATAACCTAATGCAATAATCAAATGACAACACATCTGATAATAATAAACAACCGATATAACCAACCAATCAAACTCAACGGTTCAACAAAAACCTCGAATAAATGCAGTATGAACAAACCAAATCAAACCATCACGAATTCATAATCAAAACACAAAAATACTGCACTATTTGCCTACTTAGCGTACGTTAAACGCATAATGTAGCGTGCGCTAAGTTGCTCTCGTTAGCGTGCGCTAGCCAGTAAGCTTAGTATACGCGAATCCTGTATAGTGGCATGCATTCCAAGCATCGACTAACACCTTGCGACTACGAATCCGAATGAAAAGGAAATCATACTCCAAGATTAACAATAACTTTTTCCAAATTCAATCTCATCATCATGATCCACATCTTATCAAGAACATACGAAACTAAATCAACATAATGTTGGTTTTAATCATCTTATCCATATTTATAATCAAAACCATTATATATCCTTATATCATCTTAACATCAAAATCCGAAATGAAGGGAGACATATATATCCATATATCTTGAAGATAAACAACACTATAACCATCACAAGGATCATATCAATGTCCATATATCAATAACAACATCAACAATCAAACCAACTCGATAACAAGGATCATATCATACTCAATCCGGAATTCAACCTCATAAAGTTAAACAAATCACCATTAACATGAAGAATCTTAAATAACATCCGAAAACTCTTATCATAATCCCATTAGGTCTCATAAAAATCACCACATGATTATCCAACTTGTTCTCTCATAAGTAATCGTCCTTAAAAACAAACTACTATCAAAGGGATACGAAAATTTACCTGGATTAGACGAACCAAGAAGAAGAACACTTGAACTTCATTCTAAGAATCATGAATAACTTACAGAACAAGACTTTAATCCATGCTCTCTATCTTAATCTTGATAAAGATCATCATCTCGGAGTGTTTCTGGACCTCAAGTACCTCCCAAAGCTCTCTCTGTCGAGTGAAATGAAAGAAATGGAAGAAATGCTTCATAATACCCGTCTGTCCCCTTATATAGAATACATTACTAGCGTGCGCTACCATCTCATTTTTAGCGTGCGCAACAGCCTTAGCGTGCGCTAACTGACTTTTGTTAGCGTGCGCTATCGCAGTCCAGAGGCTACTGGCTGGCTTCGTACATGTGCTTACGTACATAATGCCCATGCATTAGCGTACGTAACTTACACCGTCTAGCGTATGCAAGTCCTTGCATTTAGCGTGCGCTAATATCAGTTGACTTGCTACAGTCTACATCTACCACGAAGATGCTCGTGACCCACATGCCGAAAGCATCTGACAAGGATAAGATTCACTTTGACCGATCAACAATTAGCATGCGTTAAGCCTCATGCTTTAGCGTGCGCTAATCCTTCAGGACAAACAACCATTGACCCTATTGGAACATGCGCCGAAAGCAGTCGGGTCCACACGCAGATTCCCTCTGGTCTGATCTGCAATAGTGTGCGCTACATTCCGCCTCTAGCGTACGCTAACCATGAACTATAGCGTGCGCTATACTTGAATATTAGCGCGCGCCAATCAGGCTATACTTAGCTATTTCCAACTTTTCTCGTCCGTCTCGACATACTGGAAATGTACACTCACATACTGAATACATATACTCAATCCAATAATATTCTCATATGATAGACCCGATGTCAAAATCAGTTCAACCTGATACAACAAATCCTCAATATAATTGTCAATCAAACACGTCAATTACACAAGTATAACTGTCTCGGTCCTCAATTTATTTTATCCATACTGTATAGACACCAAGCTATACAATATATCTCAGATAAATAACGCGAAAAATTTTATACTGAAAATCCGGGTATTACATACTACCCCCTTAAAATAAGTTTCGTCCTCGAAACTTGCGACCTGTCACCAACAACAGATAAATCCAAAATTTCCAACTCATCATGAAAACAATCAATCGTCGCCACAAGCGAATAACCAAAACGATATACTTACAGGTGCGTGAAGCCGATGATCTCCCATGATACTAGCACACGACTCCCATACGAAGTCTAAACACAACCAACACACACCAATATCACAAATAGCAATTTGAAAAGACCTCAAAAATTTTGGAAACTCCAAAAATCAGTTTGACTGAAAAGTCAGAAAAATCATTTTCAAAAGCCACGCTACTACCGTACTGGTAGAGCCACATAACACACACGCCTGGGTTTCACAAAACCCAAGCTCCGATACCATCTTCTGTAACACTCCCAAAATTATTCGGGATATTACAGCGCCGTGGGGCCCGCGTCGGAACCCACCAGGCTAAAAACCATTTACAAAACGTTCAAAATCGCCAAAAAGGCCTATGACGGTAATATTTTGCAAATACTCAAATATTTTTAAAAACATAGTTCTCAAATACCGTCATAAAATACCATTTGAAAATACAAGGCGATATGCCAAATCTCGACAGTTCAAAGTGTACGTTAAGCCACCCCTTGAACGTACCGATAAAATAGTTAGAAAAAAGGGTTTGACGAAATAACCCAAGTTCGCAAAATGCCAAAAGGCCATTTAAAATACACATGCTGGTAAAAATATCGGAAAGCCATTTTAAAATACACACGCAGCGGATAAAAACACAGTTCAAAATACACATTTGCAGCAGAATAAAACAACCAGAAGAGAATACTCAATACTTAAATAAATGCCACAGCCAGTAACACCCGGGAAGCTCACCCCTTCACGACCGCTACTAGCTCGATCTCCGAGTACCTAAAAATAAAGCCCACGATGGGGTCAGCCACAATACTCAACAATGATATCGATCACATCATCATAAATAATTACATACCAATGTCATAACGAAGTAAGAATACTACCAATATAATCTTACCGTCATAACCTTACTAATACATGGCAATTCTTAACAAATCACTCCTTACCATTATACGTATTTCGCATTCTCAAATGACGAAATGAACTCAACAACAATTATCTGTACTGTATTCCAAAAATACCAACAATCCTCAAAACATCATCATAACTCATAAGTGTGGAAGTAATCCAATCTGTGCCAACTCCTGTCCGTCGGATTACACAATCAAATCTCAACCTGGATAAACCAATAATACACAACATATCTGTAGATCAACTACCACATGATAATGAATACAAATCCGAAAACAACGACGTACAACCCGAATGCTCATACGATCAATACCACTGATCCACCAATACATCAACTGAGAATATCATCGACATGATAACTCCAATACGACCAATAAGGATCACGATA
Organism: Orobanche coerulescens; assembly: GCA_033398695.1. Classification (NCBI taxonomy): domain Eukaryota; kingdom Viridiplantae; phylum Streptophyta; class Magnoliopsida; order Lamiales; family Orobanchaceae; genus Orobanche; species Orobanche coerulescens. Next base: position 75,952,563 of record CM065818.1, on the reverse strand, counting down.
ACTGAGAATACCATCAACAAGGTAAATCCGGAACACAATCAACGAAGGATCAACAATAACCGAGAATACCCTCAACAAGGTAAACTCCAAATGATCAACAAAGGACCAACAATAACCGAGAATACCATCAACAAGGTAAACTCCAAATGATCAACAAAGGACCAATAATAACCGAGAGTACCCTCAACAAGGTAGACTCGAAATGGTCAACAATAATGGATCTCAAAGAAATAACTCTGACTGTCGAACATACCCCTCGGGCATATGAACAACCAGTCACAAACCGTCGAACATATCCAATCATACATGGACTATGAACGACCCAAAAATATGGCTAAAAAGATGAACGTCACAGTGCGCCCGATCCGGAAATATGTCCGTGCACATGTCCACCCCGTATACGGAATCCATGATATACGTGGGACATGTACCTAATTAGCCTCACGAACTACGTCTCGTGTGCACGGTTCAATGCGGAAACATCCACACATAACCATCATGTGCCCGGCTAAAAATCCTACACAATAACCAATCGGCACGCGGATATGACTCCAGATATGTCACGATGCAATATGACAGCGAAACTCAAAGAATCACATATCCAATAAGGATCAAAAGACTCACCGAAGTGAACAATGACAAACTGACAAAGAAAAGTCGACACGACTAATCAATATCCAAAACAACAATCCTGGGATCATCATCTCCGACGAATGATCAACACGATCAACGATCTCAATACAATCAGCCCTGGGATCATCATCCCTCAACGAAATAATCAATACGAATCCCAATATACGAAACATCATCGTACAACATATACTACAACTCAACATAATAATTAACTGATAACTGAACAATACATAAATTACCTCAAAGCCGAAGACAACATCCTTTCCACGAACAACAACCCTGAACGAATACACAGTTATACGAATAATCTCAAATAAGGTACCATCCATTCAATAACAATAAACCTTTATCCCGATACTTATGTCATCACGATAACTATCCTCGATATCCGATATTCTATACCCTTGACCAAAGATAACTCATGTCTTCCTTGAACACAATTAAATCATATACCTTATGATTTATTACAACCAGAGTACGATATACAAACCATTATCCCAACGACTTACATTTCTAACAACATTGCTATACGAATTATAAATGAAATGAAAACAAAACTATTCATCAAATATTATAAACTGAACTAGTATAAACTTGCCTCGATACCGATACCACGAAGCTGTTACCGAACCCATTGCCTTTGTCTACGAGCTCCTCAGCCCCGATCAAAAGCAAACTACGTACTCCTCAGCCTTAACCGCAACACAACAGTCGTAATCCACGATAAATTATCGTAACCTAATGCAATAATCAAATGACAACACATCCGATAATAATCAACAACCGACATAACCAACCAATCAAACTCAACGGTTCAACAAAAACCTCGAATAAACGCAGTATGAACAAACCAAATCAAACCATCACGAATTCATAATCACAACACAAAAATACTGCACTGTCTGCCTACTTAGCATACGTTAAACGCATAATGTAGCATGCTCTAAGTTGCTCTCGTTAGCGTGTGCTAGCCAGTAAGCTTAGCGTGCGCTAATACTGTACAGTGGCATGCATTCCAAGCATCGACTAACACCTTGCGACTACGAATCCGAATGAAAAGGAAATCATACTCCAAGATTAACAATAACTTTTTCCAAATTCAATCTCATCATCATGATCCACATCTTATCAAGAACATACGAAACTAAAATCAACATAATGTTGGTTTTAATCATCTTATCCATATTTATAATCAAAACCATTATATATCCGTATATCATCTTAACATCAAAATCTGAAATGAAGGGAGACATAAATCTCCATATCTCTTGAAGATAAACAACACCATAACTATCACAAGGATCATATCAATGTCCATATATCAATAACAACATCAACAATCAAACCAACTCGATAACAAGGATCATATCATACTTAATTCGGAATTCGACCTCATAAAGTTAAATAAATCACCATTAACATGAAGAATCTTAAATAACATCCGAAAACTCTTATCATAATCCCATTAGGTCTCATAAAAATCACCACATGATTATCCAACATGTTCTCTCATAAGTAATCGTCCTTAAAAATGAACTACTATCAAAGGCATACGAAAATTTACCTGGATGAGACGAACCAAGAAGAAGAACACTTGAACTTCATTCCAAGAATCATGAATAACTTGAAGAACAAGGCTTTAATCCATGCTCTCTATCCTAATCTTGATAAAGATCATAATCTCGGAGTGTTTCTAGACCTCAAGTACCTCCCAAAGCTCTCTCTATCGAGTGAAAGGAAAGAAATGGACGAAATGCTTCATAATACCCGTCTGTCCCCTTATATAGAATACATTACTAGCGTGCACTAACATCTCATATTTAGCGTGCGCAACAGCCTTAGCGTGCACTAACTGACTTTTGTTAGCGTGCCCTATCGCAGTCCAGAGGCTACTGGCTGGCTTCGTACATGTGCTTACATACGTAATCCCCATGCATTAGCGTACGTAACTTACACTGTCTAGCGTACGCAAGTCCTTGCATTTAGCGTGAGCTAATATCAGTTGACTTGCTACAGTCTACACCTACCACGAAGATGCTCGTGACCCATGTAATACCCCGATTTTTCGGATATATTTTTCGTTTATATATTGGATATCGTGGATGGTTAATTATGCTCGAGGATGTTGGGAACGTTTGATAATGGTATTGAATTGAGTATATGTATTGATTTTGCCGTATGCTCGTATTTGGTATGTCGTGACTTTGGACAGGAATTGTTGAAATTGGCTAAGTATGGAATTGTTACGTACATTAACAAGGTGAGATTACGTACGTAATATTGGCATGGTTACGTACGTTAAGGCTAAGGTATTACGTACGTAACGAAGGCATCGGATAGGACCGAGTCCTGGTCGGCAGGTGGGACCCGGTGTCGGCAACTTTCGGCGGAGGATGTTGACAGGTGAGTCAACGTACGTGTTACGTACGTTATACAGGACGTGTTACGTACATTATACAGGACGTGTTACGTACGTAACACGACCATTGTACTGTAGCAAGTTAACTGGTATATTACGTATGTTATATGGTATGGGTTACGTACGTAATGGGCTTCACGGAATGAGATAGTGGGTTTGTTATGTACGCTATGGATTTTGGATTACGTACGTTAAAGTTGTTACGTACGTTAAGCAAGGACACTTACGTACGTAATGAGAGTGCAGTTTATATATTGAAGTATTGTCTTTCATTTATCTCATGATCCTTTGAGGTATTTCTCTCCAAAACTCGTCCCTCTTCACTTCTAAGAGTGTTCTAAACACTTCTAACATGATTGTGAGCTTGGAATCATGGAATTAGAGCTTGGTTATGGAACTATTGTTGATTCTTGAAGTGGTTTCTTGTGTTATCCATATTCTATGAGGTATGTTGGATATTTCTCCTTTTCATTTCGGAATTTTGATGTTATAGTTGATGAATGATTCGTATGAAGATGATTATGATGTTGTTATTGCGATTCTTGAGGATATATGAGGTTTATGTTGAAGGAAGATAATGATATGCTTTGAATATGTTGATTATGATTATGGAATAATAGAGTTCTTGATGTTCTTGAGGCCATATGATGACTATGATGATTTGATAATTCGTTTAACCGATTTAAGATGGTATTCTAAATCATAGTGATGATAGTGGTTGATTTAGATGAGATGAATCTTGATATGAGGTTGAATTCCGGATTGAATATGTTATGATCATTGTTACCAAGTTGGTTCGATTATTGATATGATTATTGTTCTAGGTTGATTAACCAATAGGTATAATCGTTTTGCCGCGGTGAAAGGCCGTAGATTCCGTCCAGTCGGGGCTGAAGAGTTCGTAGACGAGGGCGATGAGTTCGATGTTGGTTTTGTCCTGTTGGTATCCAGGCAAGTGTTTACTTGTTCGGTTGTAATGTTTTGATGAGTAATTCCATTTACATTTCATAAGTATTTTATGTTGTATTGCATATTGACGAATGTTCAGTGATGTTCTAAAAGGATTAGAATGCACAGTTGATGAATGTTGAGATACTTGGACAATCTTGGGAAGATTGTAGTATTCGGATATTATTGATGTCATTTTGGATATTCTTGGTATATGGTATACATTTCGGAAGGAAGTCCGGATAGAGGTATGTTTTGTGGTAATCGTACGTAGAAGATTGTGTACGGGAAGGTATTCGGTATTGAGGTATTATGTGGTATTATCGTGATATTGGGATTTTGATGAGAATCGTTGGATTACCGGAGGTGGTAAGGTTATCGTTTAGGTTATTATTCTCATGATGCATGGTATGTGAATATTTATGTTTATGTACTTGCGGTTATTGTCGGACATTATTGCTGACCCCGTTGTGGGACTTGTTTTTCAGGTATTGAGGACTTTGATGGTTGTGGTCGTGAGGCGAGGATTCCGGACGATACTGGCTATGGCATATTGTTGGGGAATCGTGTATTTTGTTGTGTATATCATTATTGATGTATATGTATCTTAGACTGTATTTCTATCCGCTGGGTGAGTTCTTTCAAATGGCTTTCGGCTTTATGCCAACTGAGTTTGATTTCAAAAACCGATTCCCTTAACCGAGTTTTTGGCCTTGATTATCTTTACGGTAGTTGGTGTTTTCAAATGATTTTGTGAGTTTTGGAAAATACTACCGTCATCGGCCTTTTTGGGCATTTTTGTAATTGGTTTTTAGCCTGGTGGGTTCCGGCGCGGGACCCACGGCGCTGTAATATCCCGGACGGTTTTGGGGGTGTTACAGAAGATGGTATCGGAGCCCATGGTTTTGTGATAACCGGGCATGTGTGTTATGTGGCTCTACCAGTGTGGTAGTTGCGTGATTTTTGTGTATCTGGATTTCTGGATATTTTGAACTGTATTGTTTTGGTTCTGTGTGATTTTTGAGTACTGTCATGGTGATGTGTGGGTTTGGGGATTGTTGGTGTTCCCGAGACCGACGAGGCAGGGAGTGAACGCCGGTGCCGTGGTCATGTGCAATGTGCGGCTCCAATCGGGAAGTGAACGCCGGTGCGAGGCACGTGCAAGGTGCGGCTTTCGATGTGGAGTGGAACGCCGATGATACGTGCATGTGACAAGGAGCGGCTCATGCGCTTTAGGTGAGGAGACACAGCGTCACGGATCCCACAAAACTCGACAGTGGTCTAAACTTGTTGTGGTCTTGGCGGAGACCAATCGTTTTCAAATTGTGATTATTCCTGTTTTGGCATCCTTGTTGTGTCGAGATTTTTGAAATGGTGTCATATGCTAGTATCACGGGAGATCTTCGTCTTCACTGACCTGTAAGTATGTTGTTCGGATTATTCGATAATTCTTGGTTATCTTGGTGATTTTGGATCTTCCGTTGAAATGTTGTTTGTGCGAGTGATTGCAAGTTTCGAGGACGAAACTTATTTTAAGGGGGGTAGAGTGTAATACCCCGATTTTTCGGATATATTTTTCGTTTATATATTGGATATCGTGGATGGTTAATTATGCTCGAGGATGGTGGGAACGTTTGATAATGTTATTGAATTGAGTATATGTATTGATTTTGCCGTATGCTCGTATTTGGTATGTCGTGACTTTGGACAGGAATTGTTGAAATTGGCTAAGTATGGAATTGTTACGTACATTAACAAGGTGAGCTTACGTACGTAATATTGGCATGGTTACGTACGTTAAGGCTAAGGTATTACGTACGTAACGAAGGCATCGGACAGGACCGAGTCCTGGTCGGCAGGTGGGACCCGGTGTCGGCAACTTTCGGCGGAGGATGTTGATAGGTGAGTCAACGTATGTGTTACGTACGTTATACAGGACGTGTTACGTACGTAACATGACCATTGTACTGTAGCAAGTCAACTGGTATATTACGTACGTTATATGGTATGGGTTACGTACGTAATGGACTTCACGGAATGACACATTGGGTTTGTTACGTACGCTATGGATTTTGGATTACGTACGTTAAAGTTGTTACGTACGTTAAGCAAGGACACTTACGTACGTAATGAGAGTGCAGTTTATATATTGAAGTATTGTCTTTCATTTCTCTCACGATCCTTTGAGGTATTTCTCTCCAAAACTCGTCCCTCTTCACTTCTAAGAGTGTTCTAAACACTTCTAACATGATTGTGAGCTTGGAATCATGGAATTAGAGCTTGGTTATGGAACTATTGTTGATTCTTGAAGTGGTTTCTTGTGTTATCCATATTCTATGAGGTATGTTGGATATTTCTCCTTTTCATTTCGGAATTTTGATGTTATAGTTGATGAATGATTCGTATGAAGATGATTATGATGTTGTTATTGTGATTCTTGAGGATATATGAGGTTTATGTTGAAGGAAGATAATGATATGCTTTGAATATGTTGATTATGATTATGGAATCATAGAGTTCTTGATGTTCTTGAGGTCATATGATGACTATGATGATTTGATAATTCGTTTAACCGATTTAAGATGGTATTCTAAATCATAGTGATGATAGTGGTTGATTTAGATGAGATGAATCTTGATATGAGGTTGAATTCCGGATTGAATATGTTATGATCATTGTTACCAAGTTGGTTCGATTATTGATATGATTATTGTTCTAGGTTGATTAACCAATAGGTATAATCGTTTTTCCGCGGTGAAAGGCCGTAGATTCCGTCCAGTCGGGGCTGAAGAGCTCGTAGACGAGGGCGATGAGTTCGATGTTGGTTTTGTCGTGTTGGTATCCAGGCAAGTGTTTACTTGTTCGGTTGTAATGTTTTGATGAGTAATTCCATTTACATTTCATAAGTATTTTATGTTGTATTGCATATTGACGAATGTTTAGTGATGTTCTAAAAGGATTAGAATGCACAGTTGATGATTGTTGAGATACTTAGACAATCTTGGGAAGATTGTAGTATTCGGATATTATTGATGTCATTTTGGATATTCTTGGTCTATGGTATACATTTCGGAAGGAAGTCCGGATAGAGGTATGTTTTGTGCTAATCGTACGTAGAAGATTGTGTATGGGAAGGTATTCGGTATTGAGATATTATGTGGTATTATCGTGATATTGGGATTTTGATGAGAATCGTTGGATTACCGGAGGTGGTAAGGTTATCGTTGAGGTTATAATTCTCATGATGCATGGCATGTGAATATTTATGTTTATGTACTTGCGGTTATTTGTCGGACATTTTTGCTGACACCGTTGTGGGACTTGTTTTTCAGGTATTGAGGACTTTGATGGTTGTGGTCGTGAGGCGAGGATTCCGGACGATACTGGCTATGGCATATTGTTGGGGAATCGTGTATTTTGTTGTGTATATCATTATTGATGTATATGTATCTTAGACTGTATTTCTATCCGTTGGGTGAGTTCTTTCAAATGGCTTTCGGCTTTATGCCAACTGAGTTTGATTTCAAAAACCGATTCCCTTAACCGAGTTTTTGGCCTTGATTATCTTGACGGTAGTTGGTGTTTTCAAATGATTTTGTGAGTTTTGGAAAATACTACCGTCATCGGCCTTTTTGGGCGTTTTTGTAATTGGTTTTTAGCCTGGTGGGTTCCGACGCGGGACCCACGACGCTGTAATATCCCGGACGGTTTTGGGGTGTTACAACCCACATGCCGAAAGCATCTGACAAGGATATGATTCCCTTTGACCGATCTACAATTAGCGTGCATTAAGCCTCATGCTTTAGCGTGCGCTAATCCTTCAGGACAAACAACCGTTGACCCTATCGGAACATGCACCGAAAGCAGTTGGGTCCACTCGCAGATTCCCTTTGGTCTGATCTGCACTAGCGTGCGCTACATTCTGCCTCTAGCGTGCGCTAACCATGAACGATAGCGTGCGCTATACTTGAATATTTGCACGCGCTAATCAGGCTATACTTAGCCATTTCCAACTCTTCTCGTCCATCTCGACATACTGGATACGTACACTCACATACTGAATACATATACTCAATCCAATAATATTCTCATATGATAGACCCGATGTCAAAATCAGTTCAACCTGATACAACAAATCCTCAATATAACTGTCAATCAAACACATCAATTACACAAGTATAACTGCCTCGGTCCTCAATTTATTTTATCCATACTGTATAGACACCAAGCTATATAATATATCTCAGATAAAATAATGTGAAAATTATATACTGAAAACCCGGGTATTACATTTCCATGATATTGTGTTCCTGATTACAACCTTTAGATGGATATAGGTTGCTACTTATAGGTAGAGAAAGGACCAAATCATCAAATCATAAAATTATAATATTTGCTATCCATCAAAGCTAATAATGAAGATCTTAATTCTCAACTTGTAATGTTTGTAATGAATTTGCATTTTAATATGATAATTATTATCCTACTAATGACCATATTTATGAGGAAGAATTATTAGAATTAATAATATTCTTACATTCTCCCACTTGGTCTATAGGAGGATCTATTATAATTTTCGTATTAAGAACATAAGACGCGCTCACTCAGTTATTTCGTTACCATAAATGTCTTGACTAATCGAGTCGTCAATGAGAGTCATGACATGCACAAATTATTTCGCAACATGCTTACTTCCATGTACTACAACATTGAAAACTTTCATAGCTAATGTCTTGAAGTTAAGACGCTTCTGTTATCATTCTTAAACATAAGGTATACCAATTAGGAAACAGAAATGGTAGATGTTAAAATTTAGTAAGAGCTTGAGTAATTAAACAATAATTTTCTTCAAATTAACATCTTGCTTAAGTAATAGGAATTTTAGGTCCATGTGTTTTGAACATTTCGTTATCCTATCATGCTTAATTTTAATAACCAGTCACATGTGGGTGACTTGATATTCGATATGAGCATATAATTACTTGTCCCCTTGTGATTTGTTATAGAATATTTATATCCCTATCACATAGGAAGACTCACTCATATCCTTCATTTAAATGTTATCTGAGAGATAATTATGAGTTTCACGTAATAAGCCGAGATCGCTACTAGCCAATAAAATGTCATCAACCTACAAAACAAAAAATATGACTTGCTCCCACTGATCTTAAGGTATATACAAGGATCAATTATATTTCATTGAAATCGAAAGCATTAATGATTTCATGAAATTTTTAAATACCATTGTCGGGAAGCTTGTTTTAGTCTATAAATTGATTGTTGAGTTGAGACCATGTCTTCCTATTCTTTAATTATGAAGTTTTCAGGTTGAAGCATAAACATAATGGTTAGCCTATTAGATCGATCCCAATCTGGATGAAGTTTGTTATCCTCATGGGAACTTATTGTAGTAAGTGGGGGCAGACGGCTCTTAATATAGAATTGTGCCTAATTCAAGCAATCTCAAGGAAAACTCAACTTCCTCTTTGCATTATGAGAGGTTGGTTCCATTAAGTTTTATAATGGATGTAGCCATTGAGGTCAGGGTTGAAGGAAAATTAACGCCAATTTAGGGGTACAAGAATTTAGACTTAAAATAACACATATTATAATATAGTATATAAACAACATAATTTTAGATACTCCTGTGTGTTGGAACAATATTTTTTTAGATCGTTTTGATGATGTGTTATTAAAACCAAAATTTACTTAAAACATACTTTCTCTTCAGTTAACGTACGTAACACATATCACATTAACGTACGTAACATTCTATAGTTAACGTACGTAACGCATCTTTTATAACGTACGTAACATTCACTATTTTCGTAAGTTTTTCATGCAGTAACGTACGTAACCGGGATCATATAACGTACGTAAGGCTTGAATTATTCTGACCGTTGGAAAAGCTACTAGCCGTTGCAACAAGTCGTCTCAATCAACGGATCTTTGACCAGGATATTACGTACGTAACCATGAGGTTCATAACGTACGTAACGCATTTCATCATATTTCACTGGACAATTTCGGCACTCTCATTACGGCCGTTATTCGGATCATATAACGTACGTAACGTACGTAACGTATGTAATCAACATCATATAACGTACGTAACCCGTTAAACTGTTCCAACGGGAAATTGAGCTCAAGAAGGCTATAAATAGCCACCTTCATGGAGATTGAAGACACACAATAATTCTGAGCCTACTAGCATACTCAAGCAATATCAAGCAAATATTTTGAGAGATATTTTTATTCTAGATTGTGATACGAGAACATTTGTTCTATAATTTCCAATCTTCATTCTTGTATCTAAGAGCGATATATCGTGAAAGCCGAGTTTCTACTCGCACTTATTTTGTGTATTGGTTATCTTGTACCTAGAAAAACAAGAGTGTTTTTGTGAGGTTGTTCTTGATCCCGGAAATCAAGAAGTTGTAAGAAGTTGGCACTAAACTAGAAAGTGCAAATTCCAAGTTCTAAGAAAAGTCCTAGTCGATAAAACTAGGTAGGGGACGTAGGCTTCGTTAATAGCCGAACCTCTCGAACAATTCCTTGTGTTCTTTCTTTTCCGCACTTTTATTACTCCGATATTTTTGCTTCCACACGAAAAGAGTACAATACTCTTAACCGCACTATTCAACCCCCCTTCTAGTGGCGGTACCAACCTAACAATTGGTATCGGAGCGGTCTCTTTATCACCGGATTAACACCCGCTAGATAAAAGATCCAAATGGCCTTTATCCACTCCTCCGTTGAAGGGAACGTGATAAGTGGTAATTTTACCACTTATTTCTAGGATTTTATACTAGGTTTTTATCTCGTTTCGTGATTAATGTGCTCGTATTTGGCTTATTTATGATTAGTCGAGCCGTATTACGCGTTTGGGTTGGTTTTAGTGTGTTTTCAGGTTTTTAGAGCCGAAAGGACCCAAAACGAGACAAAGGACCGAGAGTCGAGTCAAACGGACGAAGAAACGGATTTTTGCGCCAAACAGAAGACCCTATCGGCCATTTATCGGCCGATAGGGCCGTCCGAAAGAAGCTCCTGCCTATCGAGTGGAGAAAGCGACGAACCACCTATCGGCCAGCCTATCGGCCGATAGGCCAGGCCGAAAGGCTTCCCAGCGGGCTCTCGTTTTTGGACGGATTTTGACTCTTTTGGATATTATTTATTTCCTAGATTAGGGCTAATCGGGATTTTTAACCCCTTAGGCTATATAAACCTGTTTTGAGACCTAGTTTCATAATCTTTATCTATCTTCCATCAGCTTTTATCACTTTTTTATCATATTAAGCAGATTTTTACACTTTTTAGCAAGATTTATTCCTTTGATTCAAGAACTTTTTGGAGGAGAATTATTATTGAAGACTCGGAGTTCATACGTACGGGTTGTAATCTCTCTTTTTATATTAATAATATGCATTCTTCAGCTAGTTCTTGCTTAATTTCAAGTATGTCTGGCTAATTCATTGATTGATTCTAGGGTTAGTAAATTTAATTGATGTTCACATGATGTTCTTTTGATTACCTTTTGACCTTTCATCCTAGGCTCGTGTTCAAGTTGTGTTAAATCTCATGTTAGATTAAAGGGCCCTTAATCGATGCATGTTAACTAATTGATTTTGTCCGGAAGGAGTAATTGATTAGTGGAAATACTTGATACACAATATGATTTTATCTTGAGACCTAGCAGAGAAAGATAAATCATAGATAAATAAGATGGTGCTTTTTAAGTGATTTTAATTCTTTGAGCCCTGGCGGGGAAAAGGGTTTTAATTAACTATCTTTCTAGGTTGCCTTGACAGGAATTCTAGATCGACCGAGTGATTATTTCTAGGATTGAATTAAATTTTGGGGAGAAGGAATCAAGTGAACGAATTGTGTGAACTCAATTAGATGATACTACCCTAGGATCAATTACCTTTCGACTTGTGATTTTATCTTGCTAATTTGCTTTATTTGCTTAATTTAGATATTTCATCTTTTATTTAATTTTTGTTCTTCGATTTTTAAAATTAGATAATTAGAATCAAAACAATTTTCGGATTCCTAAATAGCGATCAAATTTTGAGTAGAGTTAATTCCTTTATTTTCGACACATCAATTCCCTTGGGTTCGACACCTTGGAAATACTCGAGGTTTTACAAATTTTAAAATTGATCGGATTTGAAAACCATACTACGCGAATCCTAGCGATCAATTTTTGGCGCCGTTCTCGGAATTGATAGAAAATTTAAGGGAATAATTCGAAAAAGAAGAGATTGTTACTTTAGGTAGTTTACTTTTATTATTAATATTCGATCTCGTTTCCTCACATCTTGTTTTCTTTTCCTTGTAGGCGGTGCATGATCACGAGATCCCAAGGAAAGAACTTATTTCCTTTGGATCCGGAAATCGAGAGGTCTTTGAGGAAGAAGAAGCAAGAAGCGAGAACCGAGACTCTTTCTATACCTTTCGTTGATACCATGGCCGGCATTGTTGACCAACCACGAGAACTCGCTCGTCGAGAAGATCCCTTTGAATGCCCGCTTCCGACCTAAGGTGGGACGATTATCAAGAAGGAGGTTGGGGAAAGATTGATGCCAACAATTTCGAGCTTAAGCCGTCCCTCATTGCTACAGTGAAGTCTCAAACATACGGCGGGGGAGTGAATGAAGATCCAAACGCTCATCTTGAGTCGTTTTTGGATATATGTGCCACCATCAAGCAAAACGGAGTGCCTCGGATGTCATTAAGCTCCGCCTATTCCGGTTCTCCTTAGAAGACGATGCGCTAGATTGGTACAAGAGCTTAGATCGGAAGGAAATTGGTACTTGGAGAGAGATGACTCGGTGTTCTTAGCAGTTCTATCCTCCTCGAAGGTGCAAAAACAAATCAACGATATCTTGCAATTCGAGCAATATGAGGATGAATATTTATACGAGGCATGGATCCGATTCAAGAAGCTACTTCGCAAATGCCCACAGCATGGAATTGACAAAGAGGAGATCTATATTCGGTTTTATCGGGGTTTGACGAGGAAGGCTAGAAGAGAGTTGGACTACTCATCGAAAGGGGGATTTCTAGCTAACGATTATGAAGAGGCCAAAAATCTCATTGAGTTAGCGGTAAACAATGATTATGAGGAGGTGACCGATAGGAAGATGACGAGAAGAAAGGTTCCATCCGGTGACGAGGACGCCTACGGTGATTTGAAGGCGAAATTTGAAAAACAACAAAAAGAGCTTGAGATGCTAAAAAAGAAGACTTTGGGAGTCAATGCAGTTTTTGAAGAGCTAAACGAGCCTATTGCAATTGAGGAGGATGTGAATTACTTGCAAGGAGGAAACTTCCGGCAAGGGGGAAATAGGGGAAACTATTATCCGAACAATCGAAACCACCCTAATTTCTCCTATGCCAACCCGAACAATGCCCTCCAGCCACCACCGGGATTTAACGTGAAAAACGGGGTTATTCAAGAGCCGATTGCTAAGACACCAATGGAAGAGATGTTGGAACGATTAGAGGCGAGCCAAAAAGATTTTATCTACAAAGCAGACAAAAGGTTCGGGGCTCTCGAGCATAGTGTGACATCTATTGGAAACTCAGTGATAGCCTTGACAAAGCAGATGTCGATGGTGGAGACCCAAATGAGTCAAATGGCGAACGCCCAAGCCGGATTTCATAAGCCGGGCCATTTTCCGAGCAGCACCGAGACCAACCCGAAGACTCAACAATGCAACGCAATCGAGCTTCGGAGTGGGACAAAGTACAGTAATCATGGGGCTGGAGTTAAGGAATCTGGAAACGAGGAGGTATTAGAAACGGGAGCAGAAAACGAGAAAGAAGATGGAATACAGCAGAACCTATCGGCCAGCCTATCGGCCGATAGGCTGGGTCGATACCCAGACAGAATGCCGGCAGGGGATCCTATCGACCCCCCTATCGGCCGAAAGGTCCCTGGAGGTTCGAAAGTGAATGATTTTGAGGTAAAAGCTCCATTTCCACAGCGATTGGCCAAGTCGAGACATGATGAAAAGCTTCAACGATTTATCGACATGTTTCAGAAGGTGAATATCAACATTCCACTTCTAGACGCTTTGAGAGACATGCCGGGGTACGTGAAATTCTTGAAAGACGCTGTGGCAAGCAAGAGGAAGTTGGGGAAATTGAAACAATAAATATGACAGAGGAGTGTAGCGCTATCATTCAGAACAAGCTCCCGCTCAAGCAGAAGGATCCGGGACGTTTTACTTTGACATGCATCATTGGTGACCAAACGTTCCGTAATGTGTTGTGTGATCATGGGGCAAGCATAAATCTTATGCCTCTATCCATCTTTAAGAGGTTGAAGATTGGGGAGATGAAGCCGACTACCATTTCTCTACTCATGGCGGACCGGTCGATCTCTTATCCGAGGGGAGTTGTGGAGAATGTGTTAGTTAGAGTCCAACACTTAGTCTTCCCGGCCGATTTTGTAGTTCTTGATATGCCCGAGGACGAGAATCAACCACTGATCTTTGGGAGACCATTTCTAGCGACGGGGAGAGCACTTATCGACGTTCAAGAGGGTGATCTTACCTTCCGGGTTAATGACCAAAATCTGAAAATTTCCATCTATGACTCGATGAAGAGGCCCGAGGATGCGCCCGAGGAATGTTATGCAATTGAGTCTATTATGCCGCCCCCGACCGACTTGTTGGAGCATTGCATTTCACAATCCATTTACTCACATTCTGAGGTTGAAGGAATTTACGAGGAATTGCCAGAGTATGTTCGAATGTTGGAGGCGAACGAGTCTCGATCTAATGAGAGAGATGTATGCTATCTTGATGTCAACAAACCCGTTCAAGGGGGAGTTGTCGCTGAGGACCGAGCGATCGAGGTGCCGAAGTCAGAACTTAAGCCTTTGCCGGATCACTTACAATATTGCTTCTTGGGCGAGAACGAGTCCTATCCCGTGATAGTTTCTTCTTCTCTCGGACCTACTAACTTGGAGAAGCTATTACGGGTGCTGCGAAAACACAAAGGGGCGATTGGATGGACGATCTCGGACATTAAGGGAATAAGCCCTTCTATTTGTATGCACAGGATTTTGCTAGAAGACGATCATAAGCCGAGGGTGCAGCCGCAACGAAGATTAAATCCGGCAATGCAAGAGGTTGTGAGAAAAGAGGTGCTCAAATTGTTAGATGCCGGATGATATATGCGATTTCCGATAGTGAGTGGGTGAGTCCTACTCAAGTCGTCTCTAAGAAAGGGGTATGACCGTGATCAAGGACGAGAAAGATGAATTAATCGCGACAAGGCTAGTCACGGGATGGAGAGTTTGTATCGACTACGGCTACTTAATGCGGCGACGAGGAAGGATCATTTTCCACTTCCATTTATTGATCAAATGCTAGATCGTTTGGCCGGATACGAGTATTATTGCTTTTTGGACGGGTATTCGGGTACAATCAAATTGCTATCGCTCCGAAGACCAGCACAAGACCGCTTTCACGTGCCCTTATGGGGTATTCGCTACGGAGGATGCCGTTTGGCTTGTGCAACGCACCAACTTTTCAAAGGTGCATGATGGCCATCTTTCACGGATTAGTCGAGAACATAATGGAGGTCTTTATGGATGATTTTTCAGTTTTTGGTTCATCTTTCGACCATTGCTTGAAAAATTTATCTTTGGTACTTGCCCGGTGTGAGGAGACGAACCTTGTTCTAAATTGGGAGAAATGTCACTTCATGGTGCAAGAGGGAGTAGTCTTTGGGGCATAAAGTATCTTCGGAAGGATTGGAGGTTGATCGAGCGAAGGTGGTTGTTATCGAAAAATTACCGCCTCCAACCAATGTTAAATCGATCTGAAGCTTCCTAGGCCATGCGGGGTTCTATAGACGGTTCATTAAGGATTTCTCAAAAATCACGAAGCCGTTATGTTCCTTGCTCGAGAAAGACACAAAATTTGAGTTTGATGATGATTGCTTGAGGGCGTTTGAGACATTGAAACAAGCCTTAATTTCGACGCGGTCTTGATCACTCCGGATTGGGGTGCACCATTCGAGTTGATGTGCGACGCGAGCGATTGGGCGTTGGGGCCGTTAAGGTCGAAACGGGATAAGCTTTTCCGGGTAATTTATTATGCGAGTAAGACGATGGATTCAGCCCAAATGAACTACACCACGACGGAAAAAGAGTTGCTCGCTGTGGTCTATGCATTCGACAAATTCCGACCTTACCTAGTGGGCACTCACACTATTGTTCATACCGATCATGCAGCGATTCGCTATCTATTTGCCAAGAAGGATTCGAAGCCGAGATTAGTGAGATGGATACTTCTTCTACAAGAGTTCGACATGGAGATCCGGGATAGGAAGGGGTGCGAGAATGTTGTTGCCGATCACCTTTCCCGTCTCGAGAAGCCGGTTGAGGGAGAAGATTCGAGGATCGAAATAAAGGAGAACTTTCGACGAGCATATCCTAGCCTTGGCCGACGTTACACCATGGTACGCGGACTATGTTAATTTCCTTGCTATCAAGCATGTTCCAACGGGTCTTTCTTCTCATCAAAGAAAGAAATTCTTCCATGACGTTAAATTCTACTATTGGGAAGACCCTATTCTTTATCGGAGGTGCGCAGACGGGATTATTCGCATGTGTGTTCGACAAAGCGAATGGCAAAGGATAATTGAAGAATGCCATAGTGCACCGAGTGGGGGTCATTTTGCAGCGAATCGAACGGCCATGAAGGTGTACCAATGTGGCTTCTATTGGCCTTCTATTCATAAAGATTGCCAAGCTTTTGTGAAACATTGCGATAGATGCCAACGATTGGGGAACATAGCAAAAAGAGACGAGATGCCGCAGCACACTATTATGGAAGTAGAGTTGTTTGACGTATGGGGTATCGATTTTATGGGTCCGTTTGCAAAATCACGAGGCTATTCGTATATTCTACTTGCGGTCGACTACGTATCGAGATGGGTTGAGGCAATGCCGACGATTACGAACGATTCGAAAGTGGTGATTAAATTCCTTAATAAGAACATCTTGACTCGTTTCGGGACTCCACGAGCTTTGTTGAGTGATGGGGGGAGCCACTTTAATAATAGGTGGTTAGGAACCCTTCTTGCAAAATATGGAGTTAAACACAAGATTACGTCCGCCTATCATCCGCAAGCTAATGGACAAGCCGAGCTCGCCAATCGGGAGATCAAACAAATTTTAGAGAAGACGGTCACGAACAAGAAGGATCAAGCTAAATATCTAGATGATGCACTTTGGGCTTATCGGACAAACGTATAAGACTCCAATTGGAATGTCTCCATACCAGCTCGTCTTTGGGAAATCCTGTCATTTACCGGTAGAGCTGGAAGTTAAAGCATATTGGGCCACTAGACGGATTAATTTCGAATTTCTTGAGGCTAGTGGATCGAGAAGAGAGAAGTCACTGGAAATCGACGAATGGAGAAACGAGGCTTTCGAAAATGCAAGGATTTACAAGGAAAGAGCGAAAAAGTTTCACGATGATCGCATTCGGAAGAAGGACTTCGTCCCGGAGACGAAGTGCTCGTTTTAATTCACGGCCGTCTATTTCCGGGGAAGTTGATGTCAAAGTGGACTGGTCCATACACCGTCTTTCAAGTAAATCAAAATGGATCATGTGTCGTGATGACAGGAGATGGGAACAAGTTCATTGTGAATGGACATCGGTTGAAGCACTATTTCAAGCCCTTGCACCACGAAGAGAAGTATGTTACTTACCTCGAAGACCCGGAATGAATGAGGTATCGTCTAGCTAAAGACGTTAAACGTAGCACTTGTTGGGAGGTAACCCAACGTATGTATGTATATTAGTTCGTTTTACTCATTTATTTTCGATTTTTCGTTTGCGTGATTTTTGTAGTTTCTAATTTCGTAGTAGCTTTGTTAGTTTTTGTTAAGTTCTAATCCATGCATGCCGAGTTTTGAATACCTGCAGGTCTTTCATCGCCATATCCAAGCAAAAACGGGACCAAGTATGTGAAGAAGAACGAGCTGAAAAAATTTTTGAGGCAGAAAATCCTATCGGGCGAGCCTATCGGCCGATAGGCCCGGCCGATAGGCTGAGAAAAATAAACGAATTTTTATTGATTACAAGCAGTGGTCGATAGGGTATGCCTATCGACCGATATCCCACCCGACATAAAGGTATGTAAGAGACAGAAGCTCCTATCGACCCAGCCTATCGGCCGATAGGCCTGGCCGATAGGAACTTACCCGGCCCAGTATCCACTTCGACCCGGTTATTTTATACCCCTTTTAAACTCTTTACACCCGATTTTCTCACACACTTGCACTCTCTCGGCCGATAGAACATAAGAGAAAGGGGCGATTTTTTTTTTCTACTTTTCTTCCTTCAAACTCGATCAAGGTACGTAGTTTCGACTCTTAATCTTCTTGTTTTTCAATTCTATACATGTTTTGAAGTACTTTGACGGATTCTTTTTGGAGTTTTGATGTAAATCGAATTGGGGATCCACTTTTTGGGGCTTTTGCTAAATTTTGATGTTCTTTGAATTCTATGCCCGATTGTTGATAGAATCTTGAGGGAATCATGTTATCTATGCTTAATTGTTCATGGGTACTTGAATTGGGGATTAATTGATGAAATTGAACGAATTTTGAAAAAACCCCAAATTGGAAGAACCCTAATTTTGAAATTGTTGAAATTGGGGTAAATTTGTTGAATTAAATTGTTAATTGGGATTGATGTGAGTTGAATTGTTGATGAATTAGATTGGAATGGAGAGAATTTGCCCTAATATGATCGTAGTGTGTTGTTTTGTTATTCGGTTGTGATTTTGATACTTTGAATATGAAAAGGGGGAGACTAAGTTTGGGGAGGGTGAGTGATTTATTGTTCGTAGTATATGGGATTATTGGATTATGTCGATGTTCGTTGATTGTGTTTATTATGAGAGCTTATTGGAATTTGAATTGATGTTTGTTTTGTATGAACTTTGAAATGGGAAAGCAAAGCAAGAAGTCGAAACCGAGAACATAAGGAAAGTCTAAGGCGACAACAGAAAAAGAAAAGGCTCCGATGAAGGTAGTGCCGGCTATTCCGATCCCGGCTGCACTCGACCCGAAGAAGTTCAAGCTGAGATTGACCGGGCCAGAGTCTAAAAGAAGGTGGTCGCACCTTATCGGCATGTCACACAAGCATTGCCGATTTCTGCATGAGGAGACGGCTCGGGGTATGGGTGTTTACGATGATATTGTGCTACTAGCAAGGCAGTGCGGGTTTGAGCAAATTTTTCGGGCTAACTACCTCGCTTACCACGTGCTCACTGTGGAGTTTCTGTCCACACTTGAGGTTTTTAGAGAGAACGGGACTCCGGCTTCTATTCGCTTCAATCTCGACAACATAGAAAGGGAGCTCTCGGCCGATGAAGTTAATGCCATTATCAACGGGGCCGAGGACGGATCATTCCAGCAGGGCGATCATGCCAAAGAAAACTTAGATCTGTGGTCCAAGATGATTTCCGACAGGTTGGAGACGCTTCTTATTTATAATCCGACTTATGCCAAAGCCTCCTCGATCAGAACCCAGTTCTCCGATATGTCCACCGCTTTATTCACATCGACGATTTTGAGCCGTACTGACTCGGGGACGTGCTTGTCCACGGATCTTCATCTTTTATGGTCGGCCTTGAACGGTACACGGAAGCACGCCGGATGTTTTCTGATCGAGCATATGGAGAAACAAGCCCGGCTGACCGGGAAGCAGAGGATTGGTATTGGGGCGTTCGTGACCCCTATTGCGGAGCATCTCGGGGTGCGCATTAGCGGAGAGCCGGTGTCCCGAGACATCTATTTGGATAAACCGACACTGCAGAGGCAGGAGATGCTTGCCTTCACCGAGGGGTTCGACTGGAAATTGCACGGTCGGAACAAAACCGTGTCCCTCTTCCGACTCCCCTCTCCGGCCTTGACTTCAGTGATGGGCGACGCGCCCGATGTATATGCGAGGTGGAGTATGAGCTCCGCGGCTCATGTGGCACTTATCCGACCGTTAGATGCGCCTCGTAAGAGGCAACGCCGGGAGGTGACCATTGATGAGCCATTCTTAGAGGGAGCCGAGGAGGAGATGGATGATATACCCGAGGGGGGTAGCCGTGACGAGATTCCCGCCGGTGGAGGTACTAGTTTCCAGATGAGGGCTCCGGAGTTTGATGCTTTTGAGACGAGATTTTTTGAGAGAGAGAGAGAGATGCACGACGAGTATGCAAGCGCAAGATAATTATCACTTGGCGAGTATGCGTTCTTTGTGACACCGAGTTTGGTTCTTAGGGAACTCGGTTGGGCGAGGTTGAGACTCGGGTTGGTGTTGTTGCCACTCGGGTCAATGAGATGTACGAGCTCGTTGAGAGACGCGCCGAAGAGGACAGAGTGAGGCGACAAGAGGAGAAAGCTTGGAGGGAGCAAGAGTGGAAGAGACAGAAGATAGGTGGGCACGGGAGGACCACTACCACCGAATGCTACATGAGATGTACCACTTTGCTCCTTTCCCCGATTCACATGCCCGCTATGATCCGAGCTCGCCGACAAACCCGCCATTTCCGCCACAGTGATCAGGTACTCCATTAACAAAGCCACTCCTTTCTCTTTTCAAACTTATTCCTCCTTTGGGATGCGAAATAAGTTTGGGGGGGGGGAAGAAGTGCGGCTTTGTTAATTTCTTTACGTGTGAGTACCGTGTTTGCCTTGTATCTTTATTTGCTTGTGTTGGTGCCCGTTGTGTTTATTTGTGCTTATCATTTTGGTGTTGCATGGTTTTGGCTTTTGGTTGCTTAATTTTTAGATTTTTTTTATTCATTTTCGTTTGGTGTGTTTACTAGTTTCTATTTTTTTTATTTTTTTTGGTCATAGTAGTTTTTTTTAGATTTCGTGTTTGCGTTTATTTGCTTTTCGTTGTTTGTTTTTAGATAGCCTTGCTTGTCTTAGTTTTTCTTTATTAGTGAATTTTTCGTGCTTCTAATTGTGTGATACCGATGTTACGACACTGTTTTTCTCTCTGAAGAAACGGTCGAGTTTTAGTCGAGTTGTAGTCAGTTATTTCTGTTTTGCATAGTATTTATTTAGGTCCAAAATTTTTCGTGATTGTAGAGGTCTTGGCAGATAAGAGACGATACATACTTGTTTTAAAATCACCGTCAATACGTTTGGTTACATCTTCCGGAGAGTGAGTCGTACTGTTTCGTCAGTCGTGTTGGCACTTAGATAGAGTTTAGAGTCGGTCAGTTTTTCCCAAAAGTTGAGATAATGTTGTTCTATGAAGGGAAGTCTAGTAACCGGGGGCATTCGCGTGACCCGTTGTTTACCCTCGCGTAAAACGACGACTCTGATTAGACTAGTGATTTAGATATTTCACATGTGCCAATGATAGGGAACTTAGTAACCGGGGGCATTCGCGTGACCCGCTGTTTACTCTCGCGTAAAACGGCGACCTTGATTCGGACATGCGGAAATTATATATTCGAGTTGTTTCTCCGCTGTAGACGGGAACTTAGTAACTAGAAGCATCCATGTGCCCCATGAGTGTCTTTTACGTCAAACGGTTTCCTAATACATGAGAATGGAAGTTCCACCCTAGGATTACCCCGATGAAACATCCCGAGATCCTAACCTAGTGGTCACTTCGAATTAAATTCGTGAACATATATATAAGGGAATACTGACCGAGGTTTATTTGTTATGAAACTCGTGAAAAATGTGCCACTCGACTGTGTAACGGGACGAACTAGTTTGTTTATTTTAGCCTTTCATATTGACGGTCGATTTGACTCACGTTTTGTTAATCTTTGAAGTGGATTTTCTTCATGAGCGAATGATTAGGGTGAACTTGACTACTTTGTGGAATCATTATTACGAGTGCGGCTTCGCTTTACGACACTCGGATTATTTAGAGAGAATTACAGGTAGTATTGATTAGGTTGAACACTATGAGTTGCACGATGATTCACGATTTTCTTTTTCTTTTCTTTTTGTTGTTCGGACGAACAAGGCTTAAGTTTGGGGGGGTTTGATAAGTGGTAATTTTACCACTTATTTCTAGGATTTTATACTAGGTTTTTATCTCGTTTCGTGATTAATGTGCTCGTATTTGGCTTATTTATGATTAGTCGAGCCGTATTACGCGTTTGGGTTGGTTTTAGTGTGTTTGCGGGTTTTAGAGCCGAAAGGACCCAAAAGCGAGACAAAGGACCGAGAGTCGAGTCAAACGGACGAAGAAAGCGGATTTTTGCGCCAAGCAGAAGACCCTATCGGCCACTTATCGGCCGATAGGGCCGTCGAAAGAAGCTCCCGCCTATCGAGTGGAGAAAGCGGCGAACCACCTATCGGCCGGCTATCGGCCGATAGGCGAGCCGAAAGGCTTCCCAGCGGGCTCTCGTTTTTGGACGGATTTTGACTCTTTTGGATATTATTTATTTCCTAGATTAGGGCTAATCGGGATTTTTAACCCCTTAGGCTATATAAACCTGTTTTGAGACCTAGTTTCATAATCTTTATCTATATTCCATCAGCTTTTATCACTTTTTTATCATATTAAGCAGATTTTTACACTTTTTAGCAAGATTTATTCCTTTGATTCAAGAACTTTTTGGAGGAGAATTATTATTGAAGACTCGGAGTTCATACGTACGGGTTGTAATCTCTCTTTTTATATTAATAATATGCATTCTTCAGCTAGTTCTTGCTTAATTTCAAGTATGTCTGGCTAATTCATTGATTGATTCTAGGGTTAGTAAATTTAATTGATGTTCACATGATGTTCTTTTGATTACCTTTTGACCTTTCATCCTAGGCTCGTGTTCAAGTTGTGTTAAATCTCATGTTAGATTAAAGGGCCCTTAATCGATGCATGTTAACTAATTGATTTTGTCCGGAAGGAGTAATTGATTAGTGGAAATACTTGATACACAATATGATTTTATCTTGAGACCTAGCAGAGAAAGATAAATCATAGATAAATAAGATGGTGCTTTTTAAGTGATTTTAATTCTTTGAGCCCTGGCGGGGAAAAGGGTTTTAATTAACTATCTTTCTAGGTTGCCTTGACAGGAATTCTAGATCGACCGAGTGATTATTTCTAGGATTGAATTAAATTTTGGGGAGAAGGAATCAAGTGAACGAATTGTGTGAACTCAATTAGATGATACTACCCTAGGATCAATTACCTTTCGACTTGTGATTTTATCTTGCTAATTTGCTTTATTTGCTTAATTTAGATATTTCATCTTTTATTTAATTTTTGTTCTTCGATTTTTAAAATTAGATAATTAGAATCAAAACAATTTTTCGGATTCCTAAATAGCAGTCAAATTTTGAGTAGAGTTAATTCCTTTATTTTCGACACATCAATTCCCTTGGGTTCGACACCTTGGAAATACTCTGAGGTTTTACAAATTTTAAAATTGATCGGATTTGAAAACCATACTACGCGAATCCAAGCGATCAGAACGCTCTCAATCGCCCTCCTTTCTTCGATGGTTCAAACTTTATGACATGGAAGAAGAAGATGTCCATTTTCATCCGAGCTCACGATATTGAAATATGGAAGGTCATTGCCCTTGGACCTACCATTCCTAAGAAAACGGATGGCTCTCTCAAAAGTTTCGAAGAGTACGACGATGCCGACTGGAAGAACGATCACATCAACAGTAAAGCCACTCAATTGCTTTATTGTGCTCTCAATCCAGAAGATCACAATAGAATCTCTTCCTGCGAGACGGCAAAAGAAATCTGGAAAATGTTAGAGATCACCCATGAAGGTACGAGTCAAGTGAAGGAAACCAAAATCAATATGCTTCTTCACGATTATGAACTCTTCACCATGAAAGAAGAAGAAAGCATTACCACTATGCTTGACCGTTTCTCGGCAATCACAAATGGGCTAGCTTCATTCGGGAAACCGATATCAAGCAGTGATAAAGCCAAGAAAATCCTTCGGTCTCTACCAAGAGAATGGGACGCTACCGTTACGGCTATCATGGAGTCGAAAGACCTCAATACAATAGAATTCAGCGCTCTCATCGGATCTCTCATCAATTATGAGATCGTCATCAAATCTCGCAGCTCGAAACCAAAACCTAAGGAGAGAGAAAGGACTATCGCTTTCAAAGCCAAAGAAGAAAGCGACCTAGAGGATGAACCTATCGAAGAAGAGGACGAAGAAACCGCCTTTTATGCCAAAAACATAAAGAAATTTAAAAATCTTCTTCAAAGGCGCCGGAGAGATATCAAGCAAGAATCAAGGGATGAATCCAAAAAGACTCACTTCCCTCAAAACAAAAAGTTCGACAACACTTGTCGAAGGTGCGGTGTTCCAGGCCATTTTGCAAAAGATTGTCGTCTTCTTTGCTCAATAAGTTCATCACAACCACCTCATGAAAAGTTCAAAAAGAAGGAGGTTTATGTCTCCACATGGAGTGACGATGATGAGGATGATGAACCACAAGTCCAAACCAATCTTGCTCTAATGGCCCGCGCATCCGAAGAGAGTGACGAAGAATTCGAGGTTAGTGATTCTCATGAAGAACTACTTGATGCTTTTGAATCTCTAAATAATGAATACGAAAAGTCTTGCAATAGCAATAAAGATTTGAAAAAGAAAATAAAACTCCTTGAAATTGAAAATGCTAAATTATTGAAAAACAAGGAAGTTTCTATTGATCATACAAATTGCTTGAACCGAGAAAATTCGAAAGATGAATTGCATAAAACTCGAAAGAATTTAAACTTTATGTCGAAAATTTTCATGTGGTAATGACAAATTCGAGCAATTATTATTTGGTCAAAAATTTTCTCTTTCAAAACAAGGACTTGGATATAATTCATTTCCAATGAAAAGTCCTTAGAAATTACCACAAAAGATTCGGACACTTTAAAAGCGGGTATCCCATCATGTCCAAAATGTTTAAAACCTGGACATACCGAAACCTCTTGTCGAAACTCTAGACGTACTATAAGGGTTAAGCAAATTTGGGTACCAAAAGGGACCGTTATTAAAAACCAAGTTTTTGTATCTAACTCCTCAGACCCAAATTAGCACAGGTACCTATAAAACGGAAGAAAATGGTTTTTGTAGGTACAAGCAAGGAAGACAACATTATCAAATAAATGGTATGTTGATAGTGGATGTTCAAACCACATGAGTGGAAATGAACATCTCTTCACGGAGCTGAAAAAGGAAGATCGTGGCTGTGTTACCTTTGGCGATAATAAAAAGGGCCAAATAAAAGGGACAGGTAAAATTGGTAAGAAACCTTTACCCACTATTGAAAATGTTCTATTTGTTGATGGACTTTGCCATAATCTCCTAAGTGTTTCTCAACTATGTGACACCGGTCTTAAATTAATTTTTGAAATTACGCATTGCACGACAATGAGAAAAGACCAAATCGTTTTTATTGGATTGCGCTATGGAAATATTTACATTGTTGATCTCCAAGATGAATCTTCTTTTAACGAAAAATGTCTACTTTCATACGATGAAAATGCCGTTGTTTGGCACCGAAAATTGGGACATGCCTCTTTACCACTTCTTTCAAAATTGGCCAAAAATGATATTGTTCGTGGTCTACCAAAACTGAATTATAGAAAAGACCACATTTGTGAGGCCTGTATTAAAGGTAAACATGCAAGAGGATCGTTTAAACCAAAAATGGAAATTTCCACTAGTCGCATTCTTGAATTAATTCATATGGATTTAATTGGTCCGTCTCGACATGCCAGTCTAACAGGTAAACTTTATACCTTAGTTATTGTCGATGATTTTTCTAGATTTACTTGGGTAAAATTCTTAGCCAATAAAGATGATGCTTTTAACGAGTTTGTTAAGTGGTGTAAGATTACCCAGAAGGAAAAAGGATTACCAGTTATCGCCATTCGAACCGATCATGGTGGAGAATTTGATTCTAATCTCTTTGAAGATTGGTGCGATAAATATGGTATTGGGCACAACTTTTCGGCAGCTCGGACACCTCAACAAAATGGAGTTGTCGAGAGGAAGAATCGCTCTCTAGAAGAAATGAGCTGAACAATGCTCAACGAGTATGGTCTTCCTAAATACTTTTGGGCCGAAGCCGTTAACACTGCTTGTTATGTTATAAATCGTGTCCATCTCAGGAGGAACAAAATGATGACTCCTTATGAGATTTTTAAAGGTAAAAAGCCCAATTTATCTTATTTTCATCCATTTGGTTGTAAAGTGTTCATTCATAATAATGGAAAAGACAATTTGGGTAAATTCGATTCTAAATCAGATATTGGAATATTTCTTGGTTATTCTACTAATAGTAAAGCTTATCGTGTATTTAATTATAGAAGAGGCTCGGTAGAAGAGTCCATTCATGTAAAATTCGATGATACAGTTTTACCCCCGAGAAAGGTTGTTTTTGATGATGATGCAGGTATGATTCCAGCTAAAGAAGTATCCGAAGTATCAAAGGAGTTGGAGAAGCTCGACGTAAGCTCGGACAAACAGGAGGAAAATACTTACAACCTTCCTAAAGATTGGGCAAATGTGAAAGACCATCCGATGGAACAAATTCTCGAAAAAATCGATGAAGGTGTACGAACTAGGAGAAATATAAATGATTGTATTAACAATATTGCATTTATTTCTCTTACAGAACCAAAGAATATCGATGAGGCCATAAATGATGAGAATTGGGCTATTGCTATGCAAGAAGAGCTAAACCAGTTCGAAAGAAATAAAGTTTGGGAATTAGTTAAAACCGTAGACAAATCAATCATTGGTACCAAATGGGTTCATAAAATTAAAACCGATGATGATGGTCTCCCTATTAAAAATAAATCGAGGTTGGTCGCCCAAGGTTATAATCAAGAAGAAGGCTTGGACTATGAAGAGACGTTCGCTCCTGTTGCTCATCTTGAAGCTATTCGTCTTCTCTGTGCCTTTGCCGCATACAAAAAGATCAAACTCTATCAAATGGATGTAAAAAGTGCATTCCTAAATGGAATCATCCAGGAGGAAGTTTATGTCAAGCAACCTCCGGGTTTTGAAGACTATGATCATCCGGATCATGTGTACAAGCTCCATAAAGCTCTCTATGGATTAAAACAAGCTCCGAGAGCATGGTATGATCGTCTAAGCTCTTTTCTTATCTCAAATGGTTATAAAAGAGGTAATGTTGATAATACTCTATTCATTAAGGTCTTAAATGATGAAATGTTAATTTGTCAAATCTATGTGGACGATATTGTTTTTGGTGCAACTAACGAAACTCTGTCCAAAGAATTTTCAAATCTTATGAAGGGAGAGTTCGAAATGAGTATGATGGGAGAGTTGAAAAACTTTCTCGGACTCCAAATTAAGCAACTCAATGACGGAATATTCATTCACCAATCCAAGTACGTCAATGAGCTTCTAAATAAATTTAAGATGGAAGATTGCAAAGAAATATCCACTCCTATGTCTTCCACTCTTAAACTCGATAAAGATGAAAAAGGTAAATCTGTTGACCAAAAACAGTATCGAGGTATGATCGGATCCTTACTTTACTTAACTGCATCTAGACCTCATATAATGTTTGCTACTTGTCTATGTGCTCGTTTTCAAGCTAACCCTAAAGAATCTCATCTCATAGCATGTAAACGAATTTTTCGATATTTAAAATATACTGCTGGTTTAGACCTATGGTATCCTTCCAGCATTGATTTTCAACTTTTTGCATATAGTGATTGTAACACCCCCAAGTTATTCAGGGTATATTACAGCGCCGTGAGCCCCGCCGTGGGACCCACAAGGCTAAACATACGCGGAACTATAAACTTGACCGATAAGGTCTACATACAATAGAGTGAATGACGATACAAATGGTATTCAAAACCATGACCAATGAAACCATATACATCACTGCACAAATCAATACCTCGGCAACACAGGCCGGAACATCAAGGAAACTGAAATACAATACTCGAGTATTAAAAATCCATTCCAGTACAATAACACTGAATGGAGGAATCCAAGAAAATAACCGGAGACAAGACACAGTATCACACTTGCCCATCATCTTCATGCCGACCCGATACCCGTCTGTCCGCTCTCCTGGAACCTGAAATACATGAAACGTATTTCCCCCATAAAGGGGTTAGCCGTCGAATAGCTAGTGCAAGTATAACAATATGAAACATAATACTCCTCGACAATAAAGTAAATGTAATCCGTCAATTCATCAATATCCGTCAATTCATCAATTCATCAATTCAAGACTAGTATTCCGGAATGACTAAAATCTCAAGACGTATGTGAATGCCGTAAAAACGGTTCGTTCATATCATACGCCGTTACATGTAGGAATGCCGTCAAAACGGTTCGTTCATTACATGCCAACATTATTTCATATGAATGCCGTAGAAACGGTTCGTTCATATCAACCATGGAATCGCACCAGAGGCTACGAAACCCTCAGAGGACCATAGGCCCGTCCCGGAGTGGCTAGAAATAATCATATCATCAATATTCCATACTTTCAAAGTCGAGAACGTATAATCATAAATGTATACTTGCCTTAATAAACGTTACCGAAAATCTCGAAGGACACGGTTCGACCGGGAAGCTTGAACCACGAAGAAGACAACGAACGGAAGGGTTCCGACTTGAGTTCTTCACAAGGATGTCGTCCCTAAGTCATATCAGTGATAAATCAACAATCGTACGATGAATAATAATCGTACAACGCACAACCCCCCCCCCCCCTTTTAGACCTTTTGTCGGACACCTTCAAGGTGTCGACTAATAACTCAACAAAAATGACGAATCAATACAATCCAACCGCGGAACAACGATGGAAATGATAGAATACACCTAAATAATCATCAATCTATCACTAATCTAAATTACTACGGATTAAAAGGATCAAGTCAAACAAAATCCCCAATTTCCAATACAAAATTCGAAGTGTTCTTGAATAATCTTTCAATAATCCGATGAATACTCCAACAAGTCCATAATCATGCGTATATCACTTCATACCCCATGATTTTAACATCCAAAACATCACTACCCAATACAAAATCGAAATCCAAGATGTTGAAGAAATTACCTCTTGAAGATCCAAGCACTATGATTCGAAGAGCACACGATAGAACGATGATCCGGGCTTCACAATCGAAAAGAGATGAAGAGAAATCATATACTCAAGTGATAGGTGAAGAAACCTTCCTCTCTCAAGCCTTTCCTCTCGTGTGATGGTGAAGAAATGAGGAATATCGGTTGAAACGCAGAAAAACGCAGATATAGGGGTAATCTGTCATGTGTGCCGCGGCTCGGTATATGTGTGCCGCGGCACGAGCCCAAAATTCGCTCCTGTGGCTCGCGGTGTGCCGCGGCTCAGCCAGTGTGCCGCGGCACCGGGTACAGCGGTTTTGGCCAACTGAAAATGAGAGTGACTTAGCTATTTCGACCATAACTCCCTCGTCTGGACTCCGATTGACTCATCGTTTGAACCATTGGAAAGCTAACTCGATGCTTTATAATATTGCAAAGATTCAGAATTTTTGGAGTTTCCAAGAATTTACGGTGATTTAACAAAGTCGAACTCATACGTGGAAAAGTCGCTAAAGAACACGGAATTCAACAGAACGATACCGAAACGAACTCGGATGACAAAAAGTGTAGAATTAATCATTCTCGGGATGACGAAACGGTCCCAAGCAAGTTGTCAAAAACGGACTTCCGCCAAAATAGAAAATTTCCGGGAAACAAAATTACGGGTATTACATTCTACCCTCCTTAAAAGAAGTTTCGTCCCGAAACTTAAAACAGGCAGGGAGAAGAAATATTTCGCCAGGAAAAACTCAACGAGATGCACAAAAACTGAAACTTACGCCCAAACGGCGAATCATCAATATAGAACACAACAATACATTGCCCGAAGGTAAACCAAACCAATGCCGAAAAAAAAAAAATACGAATTCACAATGCCCGAAGGCTCCAACGGAAATACCGATACATCACAATGGCCTGAAAGCCGAACAGCCCAAAGCTGTAAATCATCACAATACAGACCTCAAAGAAGCAAACCTGACAGTCGGACATACCCCTCGGCGTATGCACAACCAGTCGCAAATCGTCGGACATATCCAATACAACAAGGACTACGAACGATCAATCAATAAAGCTCAAGAGGGACATCACAATACGCCCGATCCGGAAATGTGTCCGTGCACATGTCCACCCCGTATACGGAATCCAGAATATACGTGTGACAATGTACCTAATTAGCCTCAAGAACTACGTCTCGTATGCACGGTCCAATGCGGAAATATCCACGCATGACCATCGAGTGCCTGGCTAAAAATCCTGCACATAACCAATCGGCACGCAGACATGATTCCAGATATGCCACGATACAACATGACAACGAAACTCAAGGGATAAAACATCCAATACGGATCATACGACTCACCAAGTGAACGATGACACACGAATAATGAAAGATCGACACGACCAACGATATTCAAAACAACCATCCTGGGATCAGAATTCCCTAAGGACCGATTAACACGGCAATAATCACAACATTACAATTCGGGAAATCCACAACCCTCAACGATCACAAAATTATCGAGTTCACAAGAATAATAGTGTGCTGCCTTGAGTCGGCCAACACGACAATAATAACTCAACGGATGGGAACTCTCCTCGACAGTCCCAATTCAATACTTCGATTACCGTAGAATGGCCAATCGATAACAACGATACAATGGATGAGAATATCTTTGACAACGGATGGGAATTATCTTCGATAATCCCAATTCAATACCTCGATTACCTTAGAACGGTCAATCGATAATCAATGATACGATAGAATAGATGTCCCGGTGTCTTAAACCGACCACCGAAACGGAGATGACAAAATGATATATCCAACGTCCCCAATCGGTTAACGCAACATCATAGCAACAGTTCCAATTCGACGACAAAGATTCAACGATGTCTCAGAACGACATTAATCGCGAACAATAATAATCGATACATCGATACCGCGAACCGGCTATCGATAGCAACTTACCAACAAGTATCGTAATGCCTCGAACCGGCCTTTTACAAACAACAGTAACATTTGGCATAATTTTCCGACGGGCGTCGTATCAATGATCCCCTGATATCAATACAATCATAAAGAGGCCGAGTCTCGAAATGATACACACATTCGTACACCTACACGATAACATTAATCTCATTGATTAGTACAAGTATAAAACTTGCCTCGATATCAATACAACGAACTGTTACCAATTCAGTTGATTTCATCTTACGAATTTCCCTCAGTCTCGACCAAGTTAATCTACGAACCCTTCAACCTTAACCGCAACACAACAGTCATAATCTATGATCAAACATCATATCTTATTGTAAAACGAAGGATTGATAATCAACCGGTTCGATGACGACCAATATCAATACCACCAAACCACAAACTCAATCGTTTCACCATATCTCGACCAATCACAGTCCGAACTATCCAACTCAGACACTTACAAATCCTGTCCACAATACGAGTCGATATATGATGATCATATCAGCAACCAATTCGGACCAATAATAAGGGTCTAAATGTTCCAAACTCGATTCTTAAATATGAATTGACAAGGTTCCCTTCTCGAAAATCCTTCGTTAAAATTTACTTATAACCGTCATCAATTCGAATCAACCGTCTGGTTCAAAACAATAGATAATCATATTAAAAAGGTTATCGAACAATCCAATCATTCGATTTGAATATTTGCTCCATACGTATGGGTTTCCAAATTCAGAGATGAACAATAGTCTCATCAAGCTCATAACCACATTCGTATTTCCTATACGAATATTATTTCCAACACATAGTTTAGCTCTAGATATGAATATCCCATATTCATTTTCAAAACATCGACACATCTAAAAAAAAAATTTTATCACCTCGTATAATTCAAGAGTTCTTCAAGAACATGAAATATCCGAAATCACTTTCAGAACAACATATCCGAGGTATATATCTCCATGTTACCATTTTCTTCATCATGACATTCATACAATCTCAAGAATCGCAACAAAACCCTTATCACCATATGAAGAAGATCTCAATGATCATATCAACATCCGAAATCTCTTATTACAATTCCAATAAATCTCGTATAACATTATCACATGATACCATAATTGTAACACCCCGCATCCTCCACAGAATATTACACGCCGTAAACCCTTCTCACAAGGATTTACCAGGCTAAGCACAATTTTCCACGTTATTTCAAAAATGCCAAAAAGACCGATGACGGTAATATTTTTCAAATACTAAAAAATAATTTTCCAAGTACCGTCAAAACGATCAAGGTTAAAAATGCCAAAAACTCAGTTTAGGGAATCGGTTTTACAAAATAAAATTTCAGTTGGCAAAATACCAAAATCCATTTCAAAAATACTCACGCAGCGGATAAAAGTACAATCCAATTTATGCATTTTCATTGAAATAAGACGAACATCAAAATACACGATTCCCAACATACTCCCTCCCAAGTAGTAATCCAAAAAGAAAAAAATGAGCCACTATCAAAGGGATACGAGGATTACCTTGTATGGACGAACCACGAAGAAAGAATAATTGAACTCCATTCCAAGAATCATTAAATCATCATAGTCATCATATGGCCTCAAGAACATCAAGATCTCTATGATTCCATAATCATAAACAACATATTCAAAGCATATCATTATCTTCCTTCAACATAAACCTCATAGAATATGGATAACACAAGAAATCACTTCAAGAATCAACAATAGTTCCATAACCAAGCTCTAATTCCATGATTCCAAGCTCACAATCATGTTAAAAGTGTTTAAAACACTCTTAAAAGTAAAGAGGGACGAGTTTTAGAGAGAAATATCTCAAAGGATCGTGAGAGAAATGAAAGGCAACACTTCAATATATAAATTGCACTCTCATTACGTACGTAAGTGTCCTTTCTTGACGTACGTAACAACTTTATCGTACGTAATCCAAAATCCATAACGTACGTAACCAACTCACTGTCTCATTCCATGCAGTCCATTACGTACGTAACCCATACCATATAACGTACGTAATATACCAGTTGACTTGCTACAGTACAATGGTCGTGTTACATACGTAACACGTCCTGTATAACGTACGTAACACGTACGTTGACTCACCTGTCAACATCCTCCGCCGAAAGTTGCCGACACAGGGTCCCACCTGCCGACCAGGACTCGGTTCTGTCCGATGCCTTTGTTACGTACGTAATACCTTAGCCTTAACGTACGTAACCATGCCAATCTTACGTACGTAATCTCACCTATTAACGTACGTTATAATTCCATACTTAGCCAATTTCAACAATTCCTGTCCAAAGTCATGACATACCAAATACGAGCATACAGCAAAATCAATACATATACTCAATTCAATAATATTGTCATACGTTCACAACGTCCTCGAGCATAATTAACCATCCACGATATCCAATATATAAACGAAAAAAAAAAAAATATCCAAAAAATCGGGGTATTACACTCTACCCCCCTTAAAATAAGTTTCGTCCTCGAAACTTACAATCACTCGTACAAACAACATTTCAACGGGAATTCAATTTCACCAAGAATTATCGAATAATTCGAACAACATACTTACAAGTCTGCGAAGTCGAAGATCTCCTGTGATACTAGCATGCGACTCCTAAACAAGGTCTCAACATAATACCGATACACACCATTATCGCAATTAGCAACTTAACCAAATCTCAAGGAAGAGTTCACGTCCGTGACCACGGCCACGATTCTTCCTACTTTCAGCCAACATTCTGAAAGGCACACACGTGCGTAAGTATAATCCGAACCGCACATTCTCGAAGTGACCAATTCCCAAGAATACCAAGCTATAGACGAAATGATTAAGAAAAATACGAGAAGAGTGAGAGGACTTACAAGTACCGGTCGCACTGTGATGATGGCAGAGTAGTGATACTGTGGCAAATGCCGACTCAATCGACCCAAAAGACCGACAGCCTAGGTATCCATAAACCTAAGCTCCGATACCATATTCTGTAACACCCCCAAGTTATTCAGGGTATATTACAGCGCCGTGAGCCCCGCCATGGGACCCACAAGGCTAAACATACGCGGAACTATAAACTTGACCGATAAGGTCTACATACAATAGAGTGAATGACGATACAAATGGTATTCAAAACCATGACCAATGAAACCATATACATCACTGCACAAATCAATACCTCGGCAACACAGGCCGGAACATCAAGGAAACTGAAATACAATACTCGAGTATTAAAAATCCATTCCAGTACAATAACACTGAATGGAGGAATCCAAGAAAATAACCGGAGACAAGACACAGTATCACACTTGCCCATCATCTTCATGCCGACCCGATACCCGTCTGTCCGCTCTCCTGGAACCTGAAATACATGAAACGTATTTCCCCCATAAAGGGGTTAGCCGTCGAATAGCTAGTGCAAGTATAACAATATGAAACATAATACTCCTCGACAATAAAGTAAATGTAATCCGTCAATTCATCAATATCCGTCAATTCATCAATTCAAGACTAGTATTCCGGAATGACTAAAATCTCAAGACGTATGTGAATGCCGTAAAAACGGTTCGTTCATATCATACGACGTTACATGTAGGAATGCCGTCAAAACGGTTCGTTCATTACATGCCAACATTATTTCATATGAATGCCGTAGAAACGGTTCGTTCATATCAACCATGGAATCGCACCACAGGCTACGAAACCCTCAGAGGACCATAGGCCCGTCCCGGAGTGGCTAGAAATAATCATATCATCAATATTCCATACTTTCAAAGTCGAGAACGTATAATCATAAATGTATACTTGCCTTAATAAACGTTACCGAAAATCCCGAAGGACACGGTTCGACCGGGAAGCTTGAACCACGAAGAAGACAACGAACGGAAGGGTTCCGACTTGAGTTCTTCACAAGGATGTCGTCCCTAAGTCATATCAATGATAAATCAACAATCGTACGATGAATAATAATCGTACAACGCACAAAACCCCCCCTCTTAGACCTTTTGTCGGACACCTTCAAGGCGTCGACTAATAACTCAACCAAAATGACGAATCAATACAATCCAACCGCGGAACAACGATGGAAATGATAGAATACACCTAAATAATCATCAATCCATCACTAATCTAAATTACTACGGATTAAAAGGATGAAGTCAAACAAAATCCCCAATTTCCAATACAAAATTCGAAGTGTTCTTGAATAATCTTTCAATAATCCGATGAATACTCCAACAAGTCCATAATCATGCGTATATCACTTCATACCCCATGAGTTTAACATCCAAAACATCATTACCCAATACAAAATCGAAATCCAAGATGTTGAAGAAATTACCTCTTGAAGATCCAAGCACTATGATTCGAAGAGCACACGATAGAACGATGATCCGGGCTTCACAATCGAAAAGAGATGAAGAGAAATCATATACTCAAGTGATAGGTGAAGAAACCTTCCTCTCTCAAGCCTTTCCTCTCGTGTGATGGTGAAGAAATGAGGAATATCGGTTGAAACGCGCAGAAAAACGCAGATATAGGGGTAATCTGTCATGTGTGCCGCGGCTCAGTATATGTGTGCCGCGGCACAGGCCCAAAATTCGCTCCCAGGGCTCGGCAGTGTGCCGAGGCTCAGCCCAGGTGTGCCGCGGCACCGGGTACAGGCGGTTTTGGCCAAATCTGGAAAATGAGAGTGACTTAGCTATTTCGACCATAACTCCCTCGTCTGGACTCCGATTGACTCACCGTTTGAACCATTGGAAAGCTAACTCGATGCTTTATAATAATGCAAAGATTCAGAATTTTTGGAGTTTCCAAGAATTTACGGTGATTTAACAAAGTCGAACTCATACGTGGAAAAGTCGCTAAAGAACACGGAATTCAACAGAACGATACCGAAACGAACTCGGATGACAAAAAGTGTAGAATTAATCATTCTCGGGATGACGAAACGGTCCCAAGCAAGTTGTCAAAAACGGACTTCCGCCAAAATAGAAAATTTCCGGGAAACAAAATTACGGGTATTACAGTGATGCCGATTTCGGTGGTTGTAAAATTGATAGAAAAAGCACCACCAGAACTTGTCATTTTATGAGTTCATGTTTAATTTCATGGGCGAGTAAGAAACAGACTAGTGTCGCTACTTCCACAGCTGAAGCAGAATATGTGGCTGCGGGAAGTGCATGTGCACAAGTTCTTTGGATCAAAAATCAATTACTTGATTATGGCATCGAACTTAAAAATACTCCTATTTTTTGTGACAATTTGTTGGTACTAATGAACAATTGGCGGATATTTTTACAAAACCATTACCCGAAGAAGCTTTCAACTTTATTCGCATAAATTTAGGAATGGGACATGCTGATCATTTTTAAATATTGCATACTCATCATAGTCACATTAAATGGTCATTTAAATCGGGACATCATCGAAAGGAAAAGACTATTCATTTGGTCTTGCTTACGTACGGTATACGCGGTCCATTACGTACGTAATAGGACCTTACGTACGTTAGAGGTTGGTTCGTTACGTATGTAACGAAACGCAGGTTTTACTCCAGAAAATTTAGGTTTTTACGTTACGTACGTTATAAAGGGATATAACGTACGTAAGCGATCGTTGACCATCACATATATAAACCCATCGTCAGTTCCCTTTTCACTTCCTACAAATCCCTAGCGACAATCGACGAACTGTTCCGGCAAACCCTATCAAAACTTCATCAAACCTTCACTTTTCGACCGATTCAAACCTCATGGCATCCAGAACCGGAAAAAAAAGAAGAGGAGAAACCTCCCAAACATCCTCCACGGCTTCCGGCGATCTATCATTTCGGAATGCTCAAGCCATGAAAGTTTTCAACGAAATCCTTATTGACGAAGAGGTAACTCCGAGTCACCACTTTGATTTTGAATCTCTGAACAGTGCTGGTGTTGCTATCGAAGAATTCTTCGATATGCTTGGGATCAATCGGTTCGTTAGTCTTGCTCGACCAATTTATGAGGAATGTGTAAAAGAGTTTTATGCAAATTTTTTTGTCACTTATGATGCCGACGGACTTGCTGTTGTTAATTCCCTTGTGCGTGGTAAATCAATATCTTTTGATGAAGCGAAGCTTTCGGAGATTTTTGGACTCCCTAATGAGGGTTTTCGATGCAAAGGAGAGTTTGCTCCTCCGAACGAAGTCTTTAACGACTGGTCCGATGATGAAAGCTATGGTGTTCACGAGTCCAAAGTCCGTGATTTTTTGTCGGACAAAGCCGTTTTAAATGTTAATTCCGGGCGGTTTGAAAACAATGACTTTGGGATAAACATTCGTTTACTTCATGATGCTATCACCCGTTGTCTTATGCCTAAAGTAAATGCTCAGCTTCGACTTGTGAATATCGATATGGAAATTATTTATCATGTGTGGAAGGATCACCAAGTCAACTTCGCGTCTATTGTGCTAAAATGGTTCGTGGAAAAGGGTCAAATTTTCCACAAAAAGAGATACGCAAAAGTTGATCGACAGAGAAAATCAGGAATGCCTTTTGGTTCTATCTTAACTGAAATTTTTGAGAAAGATGGAGTTGATCTGTCTCGGGTCCACGGGGTTCCGATTCCTAGGGGGAGCCTCGTCACCGAAGGGACGTTACGGACAATGAGGTATCTCCGCACGAGAAATCGTGGATGGATATACTTTGCTTATATCAAGGATGATGATCGGCTCATAGATGGGGGCACTCTTCCGAGACCGGAGGAGAGGATCACATCGAGGGGGATCGAACATACTAGACCTCGTCCGTCATCACAGCTTGGTTCCTCCCGTTCTCGTCTGGAATCCTCTTCTTCCCAGATGGCTTCTCGAATGGATAGGCTTGAGAAGGACATGAGCGACATCAAGATCATGGTGAAGAACATCTGCACACATTTTGGGATACCGCCGACACCGCCGGATGCGGACCTTGACTAGTCGGGCTATCCTTTCTGATGATGATGTTTCCTGTTTTATTAAAAGACCAAACATTTCATGTTATTCATGCTTATGATTTAACTGTAATGACTATCTTTTTATGCATCATTTTGGTTATCATTTTGTTTAATCATTGACTTCGTTTATGTTGATTATTATGCGTATTATTGATGTCTCTTGCAAGTTTTCCCAACTTTTTGTTAATGACAAAAAGGGGGAGAATAATATGTATTGTTTTTAAAATCAACTTTTGTAATAACCCATGCGCGTTTTCAGGGGGAGCATATTAATTTTTGCAGTGCTCGCGTTCAGGGGGAGATTTTAATTTTTATTAAAATCATGTTTTCAAAAACTCACATACGTAAATTTTGTCATCATCAAAAAGGGGGAGATTGTTGGAACAATATTTTTTAGATCGTTTTGATGATGTGTTATTAAAACCAAAATTTACTTAAAACATACTTTCTCTTCAGTTAACGTACGTAACACATATCACATTAACGTACGTAACATTCTATAGTTAACGTACATAACGCATCTTTTATAACGTACGTAACATTCACTATTTTCGTAAGTTTTTCTGTACATGTAACGTACGTAACCGGGATCATATAACGTACGTAAGGCTTGAATTATTCTGACCGTTGGAAAAGCTACTAGCCGTTGCAACAAGTCGTCTCAATCAACGGATCTTTGACCAGGATATTACGTACGTAACCATGAGGTTCATAACGTACGTAACACATTTCATCATATTTCACTGGACAGTTTCGGCATTCTCATTACGGCCGTTATTCGGATCATATAACGTATGTAACGTACGTAACGTACGTAATCAACATCATATAACGTACGTAACCCGTTAAACTGTTCCAACTGGAAATTGAGCTCAAGATGGCTATAAATAGCCACCTTCATGGAGATTGAAGACACACAAGAATTCTGAGCCTACTAGCATACTCAAGCAATATCAAGCAAATATTTTGAGAGATATTTTTATTCTAGATTGTGATACGAGAAGATTTGTTCTATAATTTCCAATCTTCATTCTTGTATCTAAGAGCGATATATCGTGAAAGCCGAGTTTCTACTCGCACTTATTTTGTGTATTGGTTATCTTGTACCTAGAAAAACAAGAGTGTTTTTGTGAGGTTGTTCTTGAGCCCGAAAATCAAGAAGTTGTAAGAAGTTGGCACTAAACTAGAAAGTGCAAATTCCAAGTTCTAAGAAAAGTCCTAGTCGATAAAACTAGGTAGGGGACGTAGGCTTCGTTAATAGCCGAACCTCTCGAACAATTCCTTGTGTTCTTTCTTTTCCGCACTTTTATTACTCCGATATTTTTGCTTCCGCACGAAAAGAGTACAATACTCTTAACCGCACTATTCAACCCCCCTTCTAGTGGCGGTACCAACCTAACACTGTGGGTAGTCACCAAAATTATAAATGATGTTGTTTAAATTCGCTTTATCAAAATTATAGCGAAAACGTCAATTGAATAAATTCCTTAATTGTTATTAAAATAGATGAATATTTGTCTGTTGACAACATTAATTAAATCAATTGATCAATATGATTTATTCATATAATATGGAATAAAACAGTTTAAGAAAATATGCAAAACTATAAACCCACTGTAGTGCGGTTTAACCATAAATTTGCAATTGTAAAATATATATTTTCGAAAATAATGAAAAGTAATAAATTACATACTATCATAATGTATTTATAATAATAATATTGATGTATAATACATATAATATATTAGTACAAAGTTAAGCCATATGTTTTCAGCCGTTTTATTGTGGTACTAATATGTATCACCAATAATCCAATACAAATTAGATAAATATGAACATTATGTATTTGACAAAGACGAAGATTATAATAATTTAATCTTCAAGTTGGTCTTAACCGATTCGGGACATAAGCATTTTTTAAAAAAATAATAAAATAAAAGATCATTTAGTGATAAGGTCCTTAAACTGTTGAATATGCATAAAGAAGCTTCATGGACAGTCGGAGTATTCTTTAAGAAAAGATGAATGGAGGGGAGTAAAAAAAATCGTGAGTAGTTTTCCTAGAAATGTTTTAAGATTCGTTATCCTTCAATACCATCAAGCGTCGAAAATAAAACCGATAGTCGTTAAGGCCCACCTATCTAGATTGTACCAGGCCGGAACATAATGCCCAGAATACTTTTCTCAACATGATGGATCGATCAGCCATAATCCCCCTCCAAAACAATTATTTTCCGATGAACCCAACATTAAAAGTACTCAAAATGATGACTTATACGGATGAACTCGAAATAAAATGATCATAATTGACGTTATCAATCAAGCATATGTCGAACAAGTCGAACAACCAAGACAAAAACAACTAATAAGTTAACATACATAATCATTATCATCTGGTTATACCCAGATGTTTGAATGACATAAAATCATATATAATAGAGCACATAATTTATGAATGATAATATCAACATACCCAAAGCTAAAGGTGGAATTTAACTAAATTAGATGCAATTCATAACAGTTGATCAAAATTGATACAAAATCAACTATTTATATTTACGGGTCTATATTGTAATTTGTTTCAATGAATATCTTAATGAACACCACACAAAACCAAGCATGAATTTAATTCAAATAATGAATCAATTTGCTCATGCATGATTCATTCTCATCACATAAAACTTGATAGATGCACAATTTGCAATGACGGGGCATTATAGTGCATAACAGTATTGAAATGATATTCCGAGAAAGAAAAAGGTACACCAGGCCATAATTCTTAACGAATTAGTCAGATGGTGATGAACAAGCATATGAATGATATTAACGGATAATCATGCATTCTAAACCTGGCTCCTATACCACATTTTAGATGAATTTATACATGACATAATTTCAAAATCTTTGAATGACATGATTATCACAAAACATAATTAAATTGACATACCTCCAGACATTAAGACGTAAATAGCATGAATAGGTCCAACCCGCTTGAATGTATGAAGATAGGTTTCTCCCTCTTTGCCTATAAGTTTATTTAGCATATTTGTTTCTATAATATGTGTTCTTGATTCACTACTACAAAAACAGCATTTAACAGCGGTTCTAAAAAAAACGTTGTTAAAATGAAGTTTTGGAACTTTAACATCGGTTCCAAAGAAAAATACTATTAAAATTATCATTTAACAGCGGTTCTTTTAGAACCGCTGTTCAAGTTACATTTAACAGCAGTTCTAAAAGAACCGTTGTTAAAATTGTATATTTGACAGCGGTTCTTTTTGAACTGCTGTTAAACTTGTACACTAACATCGGTTCTAAAAGAATCATTGTTAAAATTGCATCGGTTCTTTCTAGAACCGCTGTTAAATGTGCAATATATTAAATATTAATATATTTTATTATATATTAATATTAAAATTATATCACATAATGTATTGAAATTTATAATACACACATATTATTTTGCGAATTATATTATATTTGTAGAATTGTATTATATATGAAAAATTATAATTTATATATTATATAAAAAACTAAATAACGCTAAAAATTACAAATTTAAAATATATATTAAATATTAATAGGTTATATCATGTTGATAATATACTGTGATGAAAATTGTCACATTATATAGCAAAAATTATAGTATATGGTTATAATTTTACGAAATATAATGTATTTATAGAATTATATTGTGTATATATATATATTAAATATTATAATTACATTGCATAATAAACTTAATCAAATGAAACTTTAAAATTTATATTGTACATTGAAAATATTAATATTATAATATAATAAAAATTATATTTTATCAAGTATAATGTATTTTAATGTATGAGTTTAACAGCGTTCTTTTTAGAACCGCTGTTAAAATACACATTTAAAAGCGCTGTCAAATGTGCATTTTACTATTAAATGTGCATTTTAACAGCGGTTCTAAAAAGAATCAATGTTAAACTCATACATTAAAATTTTAATTTATATAAGATAAATTATATAAATACATTATACTTGATGTAGTATAATTTTTATTATATTATAATATTAATATTTTCAATGTACAATATGAATTTTAAATTTTCATTTGATTAAATTTATTATACAATGTAATTATCATATTTAATATATATATATATATAATATAATTCTACAAATATATTATATTTTTTGAAAATATCACTGTTATAATGTATATTATATAATAAATTTAATGAAACAATTAAACTTTATGATTTATATTATTAATTAAGATATTATATTATTATAGAATAATAATATAATGTAATAAAATTTATTACATTATATTATAATTTTTAATATGTATATATAATTTTATATATTACAATGTATTTGTAGAATTATATCAAATTATATATTGAAAATTATAATACAGACATATTGTTTTACGAATTATATTGTATTTATATAATTATATTATATATAAAAAATTATAATTTATATATTATATATATAATATCCAGAATTTCTACTACTATTGTTTAATGTTATTTTATCCGAGTGATGTTGTACAGCGTGGAATCTTTACATTATGGATAAAATAAATGAAGGACTGAGATGTCTGTATTGGTATAATTGTCATACTTCGTCGACAATTGCATTTGAGGATATAGTGTGTCGTGTATACGTATTCGGTATATTGAGACGACGAGCAAGATCAGTGTAAATGGCTAAGTATAGAAGCCATAATGTACGTTAAGCACATGTGCTTACGTACGTTAATCTCCAAAAGTTACGTACGTTAACATTAGGTCGTTGCGTACGTAAAGCATCAGGTGAGATATAGTTGGCTGATCAGAGAGGACTTTTGTTAAGCGTAGCGTACGCTAAGCATAGGAGCTTACATACGCTAAGACACAGACATAACGTACGTTATGTAGAGTGCATAACGTACGTTATGAAGAGAATCGGACAGGGGAATCAATACCTGCCATCTGGAGCCCAAGTATCGATTGGCGTGCCAAAAGATAAGTCAACTAGGTATTAAGTACGCTATGAGTAGTGTATTACGTACGTTAAATGGACATTTACTGTAGCAAGTCAACGTATGTAATTACGTACGCTACAGCCTATGCTTTACGTACGTAAGCGGCTGAACGAAGCGAGGCAGTGAGGTATGGAATGATGTTACCTACGCTACAAAGGACATTTAGCGTACGTTAGGTAGTATTACGTACGTTAATGGTGATTGATAACGTACGTAATGAACAGTGCGGATTATAAAATGAGGATCGGTCTTTCATTTCTTCACGATAGAAAATCGATGTTCTTACCTCAAGTTCGGCCCACTTGATTATGATCATGGAAACATGGATTTGAGGCTTGGATATGAAGATATAAATGATTCTTGAAGAGTTTGATTGTGTTATTCATGTTATTGAGGTATGTTGATGAACTCTACACCTTGAATTCGGATTTTGATGTTATTGTTGATGAATGATTCGTATGATGGTGGTTAAGGTGTTATTATTGTGATTCTTGAGGCTATGTGAAATGTATGTTGGAGAATAAGATGATTTATGTCTTCGATTTTGTTATTTGTTATAATCATGATTATGGAATCATGGTGTTCTTGATGTTCTTGATGTTCTTGTTATATATATCACATAAAAGAGGGAAATTTGATAAGATATATGATGGTTTTTAAGTATAATTATGGAGTTGATGATTTAGACCAATGCTATGTTGATTGTAGTGGTAGAATTCGTATGTTCTTGACAAAATACGAATCACGATAACAATTTGGAATCCAGAAAGATTGTGATTGATCATCGAATATGATTTCTTTTACATTTGTATCCGTAATCGTATCGTGGTTGTGAATTCATAATTGTTTGAGTTGGATTGTTCGGACTTGTGTCTAATCGAGATATTGTGAAATCGTTGGGTTTGTTGATCGGTTATATTGATTGTTAATTATCGGATTTCGGTTCGTATTATGGATATGAGTTCGTGATGGTTTGAGTTATACTATTTGATTTTGTATATGATCGAGGAATTGTTGAGCCATTGAGTTTGATTGATTAGTTATATCGGTTGTTGATTATTATCAAATGTGTGTTCATCGATTATTGTAAACCTTGCTTTGCGGTCGTGTTCGAGAATGTTCGTAGATTGCTTTGGTCGGGGCTGAGGAGATCGTAGACGAAGGCAATGGAATTTGTAGTGGCTTCATCATCATCGTGTTGGTATTGAGGCAAGTTATTACTTGCACACTTTATAATATTTAATGAATGGTT
Source organism: Orobanche coerulescens (assembly GCA_033398695.1). Taxonomy (NCBI): domain Eukaryota; kingdom Viridiplantae; phylum Streptophyta; class Magnoliopsida; order Lamiales; family Orobanchaceae; genus Orobanche; species Orobanche coerulescens. The sequence continues at coordinate 75,908,229 of CM065818.1, read as the reverse complement.
TCGATTTCGTTCATTTATAATTCGTATAGCAATGATTATAATTGTGAACACTGGAGATTTGAGATTGTACGTTGTTTTCAGATTTTGGGAATTTAAATCATAATGTATATGATTTACTTTTGTTATTGGTATACTTGGGTGTCGAGGATATATTGTGATAAAGAAGAAGATATGAATTATCTACAGTCCGTGACATTTTGGACCGTCGAATATTGAGGATAATGGTTCGTGATGGTTTAGACATTGGGACTGCTTTCGAAGGACTCGGGGCAAGTACTCTAATCATTTTTGTCATTTCGTGTCTATCATGTTGTGATATATTCGTGTATTGTTGTTGTCATGCATTTGTGTATTGTTATTAATATGCATTTGTGCATTGTTGTCGTATTTCCACCCCGTGTTGATCTGACGGGATCATCTTGGGATCTATGCTAGCATGCGCTGGATCATTGAACGGGTTTATCCACCTCGTGTTGGTCCGATGGGATCATCTTGGGATCTAGGCAGTGAATGCTGGATCATCGGATTATCCATGTGTTGTTGTTGGGCATATGTATATTATGGGTTATCCACCTCGTGTTGGTCTTTCAGGATCATCTTGGGATCTATGTTGTGTGCGCTGGATCATCGGATTTCCATAAGTATATATTGTTGTTATTGATGTGAGCATATTGACGTTGTCATATGAGTATGCATTTGTAGGTCTTGTGTTAGGATCATGTCTGTACGTTGTGTTGATCTGATCTTGGATTAGACTGGCGTGATTTCATCGTGGCATTTCATATCTTCAGGTATGTTCCGTATTTCCTTTGGTATTTGTCTTTCAATGGATAATTGATTATCGTGTTGGTATTTGATGATATTATCTGATGGATTGAACTGGTCAGAGCTGGTATTTTACCATATCACGAGTTAGTGATGATATTTTGAGAATCTTGAGTATTGTTTGAGGAACAAAACAGATGTTATGTTTGAGTTTATTGGTTAATCGAGATTACGAGATGTGCAATATGATAATGGTTATTTTGATGAGGATTATTCGAGTAAGTAAGTTACGGCGGTAAGATTACATTGGTCGTATTCTTACTTAGTATTTTCATTGCTATGTAATTATTGGCGTGATGTGATTGCTATCATTGTTGGATATTATGACTGACCTCGTCGTGGGATTTCTTTTTAGGTTCTTGGGTTATCGAGCTTGTAGCGGTCGTGAAGAGATGAGCTTCCTGGAGGATACTGGCTAGGGCATGTATTTGTGTATTGAGTTTCCTGATCAGTTGTTGTATTGCGCTGCTAGAGTATTTTTAATTGTTTGTCTTTTCCGCTGCGTGAGTATTTTTAAATGGCCTTTTGGTATCTAGTAACTTAAGTTACTTTGGAAATCGTTTTCTAAACTATTTTGTCAGTACGTGTAAGCGATAGCTTAACGTATGGTTTTAAACCGTTGAGTTTTGGCATTTCGGGCCTTGTGATTTCAATGAGATTTTACGACGGTTTTGAAAAACGGATTTTATTAAGTCTTCGAATATTTTTAAAAGATAGTACCGTCGTTAGCCTCTTGGGCGCTTGTAAATGTTTGCGAAAATTTCCTTCAGCCTTGTGGGTTCCATCTCGGGGCCCACGACGTTATAATATTCCTGGATGACTCTGGGGGTGTTACAATATAAAAATATTAATCATGCTGAAAATTATAAATTTGCAACATATATTAAATATTACTAATAAGTTATATTATTTGTTGATGATATATTGTAATGGAAATTATCACATTATATATAAAAAAATTATAATATATATTAGTGTATATAATATAATTATGATATTAATAAATATATATAGACACACACACACACATATATATATATATATATGATTTATTGTACACTTATATAAAATAAAGCAACAAAACTATCAGAAACTGACTTTGGCTCAATGGAGGTCACAAGTTCGAATCCCATGAGCAGCAAAAATGCACATTTATATGCATAAATCTGTGGGTCGCGAGCGGGCGGGCGAGACTAGCGGGTCTGTGCGGGCGGATCAAGCGTGATGTGGGCAGGGGCAGCTTAATTAATTTTTTATTTCAACAATTTTAACAGCGGTTGTTCGGAACTGCTGTTAGATTATAATTTTAATAGTGGTTCATATACAATCGCTGTTAAAATAATAATTTCTAAAAAACAATTTGAAAAATAAATAAATTTAACAGCGTTATTTAAAGAACCGCTGTTAAATTTAGAATTTAACAGCGATTTTTTAAGAAGCACTGTTAAATTTAACAATGACCTTTAATACGGCTCCAAAACCGTTAAAATATTTGCAACCGTTGTTAAATCTTTGTTTTTGTAGTAGTGCTTACAACTTTTAGATGGATATAGGTAAATCATCAAATCATAAAATCATAATATTAACTATCCATCAAAGTTAACAATGAAGATCTTAATTCTCAACTTATAACGTTTGTAATGAATTTGTATTTTTGATATGAAAATTATTATTCTATTAATGACCGTATTAATGAGGAAGAAGTATTAGAGCTAATAATATTTTTACATGATATTCTAGTGAACAGATATTTTGGGAAAAATAAGTGTTACACATGTTTTAGATCTAATTTATACTTGTTTTAATTAATAACATATGAAGTTAAAAAGATGACCATCGTACATGCTTTAATAACATCGTCAAATAGTTGAAATGTCGTACTATAAATATACAAGTAACGAAAATATCTTGAAAAAATCCGCATTATTAGTGAGAATGAAAGAGCGGTACAGCAGCAAGTGAGAGAGAAAACCTCTGGACCACTCAAAACTTCACCTCGATGGATCCACTTGTCTCTCGCACACTCTTTCACTCCCCTCCCTACCCATTCCTTAAACTAATTCTCCCCTTGTTTTTGAGTCCATCCCTTATTTCATCCACAACCAATTACTAATTCCAACTAAACACTAGGACCTCTCCTCACTCCAGATATTCTAATAATTACAAATTAAACTATCAGAGAAAAAGAAAAGAGAAAAAAAAAACTTATGCTCACTACTGCTGTCACCATACATGCACACCCTATATATATATATTACCACTCCCCATCTTTTCAGTAAAAAACAAGGATAAAAAAAAAACACATCACCGTAGTGAGTGTGAAAATGGAAGAGAATGGCGAACAAGATAAGCAAGAAGTGAATAGCCATTTAATAGGGAAGTATTTTAAGTCGAGCGAGAACATGATTAGCGACCATGCAAATGGAGATGTGAGTAATTCTCCTCGGGTTGGTGGTGAAAGTGTGGGAATGAGCAACCCTGATCAGCAGGGTAACAAGCATTCGTACTTTCTTCGAGCGAAAACTCGCCGCCGTTCCGTATGTCGTTGGGCAAGTGATGAAAATGGGGCATCGGAGATTAATTCTTCATCATCTTTTGGTAAGAAATTAATTGTGTTGGGTAAGGATAGAGCGTCTCAGTTAACGTTGTCGTCACCAACACCTTCTCCCGGATTGAATTCTACCGAAGAAGAAGAAGAAGATCTAGCCAATTGTCTGGTCATGCTTTCCAAAACATCATACGCCTTGTCTGGTGATCCTGGGGAGCTTTCCAACAGGTCTTACGCCTTGTCGGGCGATCAAAAGTATGGAAGTAAAGGTAAACAAGTTGAAGAGAAAGGCATGTTCCAGTGCAAAGCTTGTAAGAAAATGTTCAACTCCCACCAAGCACTAGGGGGGCATAGAGCGAGTCATAAAAAGGTTAAAGGTTGCTTCGCTGCCAAGTTGGAGAGCATCACTGACAATAATGATAGCATGGATGAAGATTGGATCCAAGAAGAACACGAGTCCTTGACCTCCTGCAGGAGCGATCCATCGGGGCACGTATCCGCAACCTCCACAAAAAAAAGGCATAATAAGATGCATGAATGTTCAGTTTGTCGCCGTGTCTTTTCCTCAGGGCAGGCTTTAGGTGGCCACAAAAGATGCCATTGGCTGACCACCTCGACTGATAATGCCTTCATCCCAACATTCCAAGAATTCCATTATAGTAATAATCAAAACCAACAAATTTGCAAGAAGCCGGCCATGTTCACAAATCTTCATCAAGATGAAAATGATCAAGAACACCAACTTGATCTAAATCTCAACCTGTCGCAGGTAGATGGTAAAACAGATGGAACTGAGACGACGTCAAGGTTCTATATACAAGAACAGTTAACCACAGCCAATAGCAACCAACAAAATATTCCAAATACGGCAAACGGCAAGGTTGAAAAGGGATGCAGTCAGATCAATAAGGTAAGAAAGCTAAGTGATTTAAGAGATGTAAATTATGATGGTGGGTGGTTGCAGATGGGGATTGCTACAACTGGTGATATATATAAGTAGAGTTCATTAGAGTTCATGATAATATTTAATTTTCGTTAGCTACAAACTAACTGTAGCTATATATATGCATACCCATATTCATATCCACTTAGGTAGATGTACAAATTTATATACCAAATTTGATTTTTTATTCTATAAAAGAAAAAAAAAAGTGAACTTAAAAGTAGATAGGTACTCTTTTTCCGTCGTTTTAAGGAATTCTGCTTGATGCAAAAGTTATCGAGATCATAGATTCTACTTATATATGTTCGGCTCCACATGTAGTAGGATGATTATTTACTATAATGGCCACAATTCATGCACTAGAAATATCAATTCTGTAAACATCGATAAAAAAAATTAACTAATTGATGCACTCACAGCAGCATAATCGAGATAATTACAAGATCACGTTGATCAGAAGAAAAAAAAACTGATTCCGGAACTTGCAGAGAGAAGTTATTAAAAACTGAATATATTCCTCATGTCCCGTACAAACTCCTAACATAGAGAATATATAGTCATCTAAAGAAAAACTGAAATTACAAAGTAGTCCTAGACAATTACTAAAATTACATAACAAATAGGATAGCAAACATAACTACCAAATTACATCCTGCAAAATAAAAGCAGTACTAAGTTTTCTTGCTTTTATCAAAGTGATCCAGAAATGCAAGTGCCTTGTCGATTCACATCACTATATCCGTCGGCTAAAACGGGTATTATTTTAGCCGACGACTGTGTAATCGTCGGCTAAAGTTCGCTTTTAGCCGACGACCTTCCCTATTAGCCGTCGGCTAAACTTTAGCCGACCGACCTCGGTCGACCGACTTTTAGCCGACAGCTGACCACTTTAGCCGACGACTTTCGACTTTAGCCGACGACTTTTTGCTGTCGGCTAAAGTATAAACATTGGTAGTGAAGTGCTTGTCGATTCACATCATCTCTCCCGGGGTTGGAAAGATTCGGCCTCGAAGCTGTGCAGTCATCGTCCGAAGAAGAATCCCCAACGTAGGGAAGAAGATGTTTAACATTAAAAACATCCGAAGTTCGTATATTGCTGGGGAGCGCCACTCGATAAGCATTTGGGTTGATTCTTTCCACCACCTCCACTGGTCCTATTTATCGAGCTGCAAGTTTGTTGTACTCGTGCGCAGGAAAGCGTTCTTTCGTCAAAATCGCCCAAACGAAATCCCCCACCTCAAAAACAACTTCCCGGCGCCCACGATCAGCTCGTTCTTTGTAGGCAGCAGTAGCACTAATTAGATTGGCATGAACTTGCTGATGCACTCGTTGAACATCTATGATGAAATCCGAAGCCACTCCATGAGGTCTAATGGCTGAAGGTAGAGGTAAGAGGTCCACAGGTCCTCGAGGCAACAAACCAAAAATAACTTCAAAGGGGCTGAAACCTGTCGATCTGTTCGTAGCCCGGTTATGTGTAAACTCAGCTTGTGGTAGTTTTGTATCCCAAGACTTCACATGATCACCCACTAAATCCCGAAGCAAAGCACCCAAAGAACGGTTAACAACCTCAGTTTGGCCATCCGTTTGAGGGTGGTAAGCCGAACTGAAGTTTAAAGATGTGTTAACCATACGCCAAAGGCTGCGCCAGAAATGGCTTAGAAACCTAGTATCTCTGTCAGAAACGATGGTAGATGGAAGGCCATGAAACTTATAGACATCCCGAAAATATAAATGAGCCACAGCGACAGCATCTGTAGTTTTTTTGCAAGCAATAAAATGAACCATCTTGGAGAAGCGATCCACGACAACAAAAATGGAGTCATTTCCGCGTTGAGTGCGCGACAGCCCCACCACAAAATCCATACTGACATTCGTCCAAGGCTGAGTAGGAATAGGAAGAGGTAAATACAAACCCGCATTGGATGCTTGTCCCTTAGATAATTGGCATACCCGGCAACGAGAGACAAAATTATTCACATCCCGTCTCAAAGAAGGCCAAAAATATGAGTGAGAGAGCAGCTGAAAAGTTCGCTCCTGCCCAGGATGTCCCATGTTGTGTAATTACTGGAGAAGCAAGAGGCGAAGACTGCCATCGGGAATACACAGTCGAGCACCATAAAATAGGAACCCGTCCTCCAAATAAAAATCCCTTTTCTCCCCTGCTGAAATTTTCTGCAGAATTGTACCGAAGAAAGGATCAGCAGAATACTGATCAGTAAGTGTATCAAAACCAGGCACAAAATTCTTCATTTCGATCAACAATGTCTTTCTCCGACTAAGAGCATCAGCCACTCGATTGGTAACTCCAGCCTTATGCTTGATAACAATTGTGAACTGTTGTAAATAAGCATGCCAGGAAGCATGCCTTGCTGAAATCTTGTCCTGGTTTCCAATATATCGTAAGGCATCATGATCCGTAAATAAAACAAATTCTTTTTGAAAAAGATAGTGTCGCTAATGCTTCACAGCCTGAACAATAGCATAAAGTTCTACATCATACGTACTGAAACGGGCTTTAGGTCATTTAAGCTTCTCACTAAAATATGCAACAGGTCTACCTCCTTGACTTAACACAGCACCAATGCCAAACTTAGACGCATCACAGTGCAACTCAAACGGACTCTGAAAATCAGGAAGAATCAAGATTGGGGCACTAGTAAGACGTCGTTTAATTTCCTCAAAAGCAGCAGCAGCTTCAGGCGTCCAAAGAAATTTCGAACCATGCAAGCAATCTGTCAGCGACGCCATTACTCCACTAAAATGTGGAATGAATCGATGATAGAACGAGGCCAAGCCATGAAAACTCCGTACCTCCGAAGCTATTTGTGGGGTTGGCCAAGTAGTTATGGCGGCTATTTTTGATGGATCAACTGCAAGACCCTCTGCAGAAACAACGTATCCGAGGAATTGAACTCTAGAAGAACAGAACACACACTTCGGAAGAGTGGCAAAAAATTTATCCCGACGGAGTACCTCAAGAACAGCCCGTAAATGTTGTAAATGTAAATCAGCCTTTGCACTATAAACCAAGATATCATCAAAATACACCACAACTGATTTACCAATAAAGGGACGAAGAGTTTGGTTCATGATTCACATAAATGTGCTAGGAGCGTTAGATAGACCAAAGGGCATGACAAGCCATTCAAACAATCCTTCCCGAGTTTTAAACGCTGTCTTCCATTCGTCCCCAGGCCGAATACGAATTTGATGGTATCCACTCTTCAAATCAAGCTTTGTAAACAAAGAAGCTCCATGTAATTGATCAAGAAGATCGTCAAGGCGAGGAATTGGAAAACGGTAACGAACCGTAATCTTATTAATGGCCCTGCTATCCACACACATTCTCCAAGAACCATCCTTCTTAGGCGTGAGCAAGGCTGGAACGGCACATGGACTGAGACTTTCTATGACATGACCCTTAGAAAGCAGTGCTTCAACTTGGCGACAAAGCTCATCATGTTCTGTTGGACTCATTCGATAATGAGGACGATTAGGCAGAGCTGCGCCAGGTGTAAAATCAATGCAATGTTGAATGTCCCTTAAAGGTGGAAGGCCATCAGGGAGGTCAGGAGGGAATACGTCCTGAAATTCATCAATCAAATTCTCAACCAAAGATGGAGGTGAAGACTCATGGGAAGGTAACATTGCAATCAAGAGAAAAACAATTCCCGATTCGTTCATGGCTACTTCAAAAGGGTTTCGAGACAACATATTCAAACTTACAGTTGATGGAGAAGGAGCTGTCCCCCGTTTAGGCAGCAATACAATTTTCTTACCACGAAACATGAAAGAGTACGTATTCGTACGACCATCATGGAATGTTGCCCGATCAAATTGCCAGGGACGTCCCAAGAGAACGTGTCAGGCGTCCATAGGGACCACATCACAATAAATATCATCAACATAACTTGGACCCACAGATAAAGTAACTAAAACTCGGTGAGAAACAAGCAAATCAGTCCCACGACTCAACCAAGCCAATTTATACGTATAAGTATGAACCTCGGAAATTAAACCCAACTTTTCTACTGCAGTTTGAGAAATAACATTTTCACAGCTTCCCGAATCAATAATAAATGAACAGACTTTACCTCCAATAGTACATGTGGACTGGAAAACTGAAGTGCGTTGCGAATCGTCGGTAATAACACGTGGCGACAGAAACGTGCGACGGACCATCAACAATGGACCACTATCACCTTCCACATATTCTGTTTCTTCTGGGGGCTGCTCATGGTCAGAAGGATTGTCATCAGCCAGCAATTGATCAAATGTAGCTAGAGTTCGATTCAGAGGTTTCTGGCATTCAGACATTCGGTGACCTGTTTCACCACAATTAAAACATTTAAATGGAGGACCTCGTCTCGGCTGTTGAGGTGGGCGCACAAGTGGAGGATCTTGGCGCTGAAGAGGACCCTCGGAGCGAGATGGGCCAGTCTCCGACTTTTGGGTTACACGCAAAGGCGGAGGGGGTGACGAGCCAATTGTTTCTCTGCCTGCACAGCCCGTTGATGAGCCTCGGAAACAGTAAAGGGATCACAAAAATTCAGTAAGTCTTGAATGGGCAACCGAAGACCCCCAATGTAGCGAGCAACAAGTTGGGCAGGTGTCTCAGAAAGGTCGTTACGAGCCAACAAAGCATAGAATTCCCCTGTGTATTCATCCACCGATTTCTGGCCTTGGCGTAGACATTGAAGGCGTTGATACAAATCCTTTTCGTAATTATATGGGAGGAATTCAGCCATCATGTATTTTCGAAGTTTCACCCAAGTTGTTACCTTCGACTTGCCAAGTCTTTGCCGATGGTTTTTCAATTGCTTCCACCACGCCTGGGCATGTTGGCGCAATCGCGTAGTAATCAAAGGAACACGGGAAGCAGGAGGAACCCCTTTGAAATCCTTAATCTCCTCAATTGTGGACAACCAATCAATAAATTCATCCGGACGCAAGTCTCCTGTAAATTCAGGGATCTCTAACCGCATCCCCATCTCCCTACGACGATCATCAGGGCGTGGAATAGGGGTTGGATCTGCAAAGGGATTGACATTTTCCTCATCAGGTTCCTCGGCAGCGACTGGAGAGGGCGGTTGTGGATTCTGAAGGGCAGCAACTTGAGCAGTTAATTGGGCGATTTGTTGACGCAACTGCTGTATTTCCTCACGACGGAGGACGTCATCTATATGTGCTTCACGAGGAACACGATTACGGGGAGGCATTCTGTTGATCGTCCTGATTCCGATACCAGATGATGCACTCACAGCAGCATAATCGAGATAATTACAAGATCACGTTGATCAGAAGAAAAAAACTGATTCCGGAACTTGCAGAGAGAAGTTATTAAAAACTGAATATATTCCTGATGTCCCGTACAAACTCCTAACATAGAGAATATATAGGCATCTAAAGAAATTGAAATTACAAAGTAGTCCTAGATAATTACTAAAATTACATAACAAATAGGATAGCAAACATAACTACCAAATTACATCCTGCAAAATAAAAGCAGTACTAAGTTTTCTTACTTTTATCAAAGTGATCCAGAAATGCAAGTGCTTGTCGATTCACATCACTAATTAATGAGGTAAACTTAAAAATAAGTTCTTTATATTGGACCAACCAAAAGCATATTTAATCCAGATTATTAATTTAATGAATATTAATTCATCAAGTATTTTATTGCAATATTTACATTTATTTCTCCGAAATATTTTACTAATTTATATCAACACTGCAGAAGATGCCTATAACAGCGGTCTTGGAGTCGTTTTAACAGCGGTTCTAGGACTACTGTACATTTGACAGATGTTAAATTAAACAGCACTTTCAAAATATCGCTGTTAAATATGTAGTTTAACATCGGTTACATTGAGTAGCTCTTGTTTTGAACCATTTAACCGTGGTTCAAACCGTTGTTCTATTTGATGCGTTTATAACATCGATTGCCGGTTTTTGCTATAATATTCTCATTGATGGGGTCCCTTTAAATAGGGAGAGATTACATATTCTGGAATATTCTATCAGGCCTAATCCTACAATAACTAGGAGAAACCCGTTAACCAACGTTGTTAAAGGTTCTTTTATAAAAAAGACACGTTTGTTTTCATATTTTCCAACCTGTTACTGCCCATTCAGCAAATATAGCACTACCATTTAATAAATTCAGCGATATGCTTACGATAATAGTTGTTATGCAATTAAATAAATATAACAAGCAATAAGGATAGTCAAGTTGGTGGAGTAGGTGAGCGCGGGACTGAAAGGTCACGAGTTCAATTTCCCCTACCAATACTTTCTTGGTTGAGCCTGTCACACAGGGCTTGCCTAGTGCGATTTATCTGGTTGGCATAATTTGTAGGCTATTACATCCAGTCCGAGGGTTTATCCAGTGCACACTCAAAGAGTAGTGGCTGCGGGTTCCCCGTCATAAAAAATTCCATCCACATACACAAATAAGCAATGAAACAGAATTTTACAAAAGTAAGAATATCAAAATGTTGTGTTGCTAGAACTTCAAGATGGTTCCTGACCTCCAAGAAATATTGTGCCCATTCAATTCGAAGTTTATCAATACCATCTTTAGGAAGTGCTGCAACATTGTCAAATATCTGCATCTATAAACATATAATAAACAAACACGTCAATTTAAACGAGTAAAAACTATTAACCAACTCAATTTAAAATATATGTCACCTTCATCCAACCATTGGTAATATGTGCTCGGATCATCGTCGACCTCCAATGCATCACGTATTACTCACACTCACAACTTCCGGCTTGTTTCTTACACTAATACGTACATAAGACGCAATAATATACAAATTTTCCTAATACATATCTACATGTAACTAAATGTATTACTTACATTGAGATATATCCAACTAAAATCGCCTGCTTCGATTTACTTGCATGTACACCACCCATCATCTTAAATGAGGTCATGAACGCTGTTCGAAATTAACACCAATTTGAGATAATATATATTTTCCAAGTAAATATGTTACAAATTAAAGCTTACCTTAACGCTTGATGCTTAAGGATTTCCAGCGCAAGTATATTATAAAACCACAAATTGTAAGATGCAAATAATGAAAGCAATAAACAACACATATTTAGTGTGGTTTAAGGTCACGCCCTCTACCGCGTTCATCTCCCCTCTACGTTCGTCTCCATACAAGATTTATGTTTACTAATTCCAACTAAAAACTAGGACCTCTTCTCACTCCACATATTCTAATTACAAATTTAACTATCAGAGAAAAAAAGAAAAAAGAAAAAAGAACTTACACTCACTACTCTGTCACCATTCATACCATATATATATATATATATATATATATAAGATCAAATGAGAATGGTTCTTATCCTGCGAATTGCGAATATGCATGAGTTTTGTACTAATTATGCATGAAGTATATGCATTTCGTGCATCGAAATTGCAATACATTAAAATATGCATTATATGCATCAAAATATCAATGCATTAAAATATTGCATTATATGCATCAAATTTTTGTGAGAATAAACCTAGGCCATCTATTTATCAAGATCTATGTATGAAATTCATTTTCATTTCTTAACTTAAATTGCATTCTCACCTGAATCCACCCTTGTATATATATAACCGTTCCCCATCTTAACAAAACTACTAATAGTATACTTTGTGATCGTAGAGCTTTCAAGTAAAAACCACATTAAAAAACCCACGTCACCATAGTGAGTGTGAAAATGTAAGAGAATGGCGATCAAGGTAAGCCACAAATGAATAGCCATGTAATAGGGAACGATTTTAAGTCAAGCGAGAACATGATAGACCATGCGAATGGAGATGTAAATAATTATCCTCCCGTTGGTGGTGAATGTTTAAGAATGACTAACCCCGTAACCCCCCAATCCACTCAGGGATATTATACGCCGTAGACCTTTTCCTCAAGGATCTATCAGGCTGGTAAACCACATTAAACATCTCAACAATGCCTTTAAGGCTAAAATGACTCAGTAGACCAATTTGGTCTTTCAATAAATACATACAACTCAATACATGTCCACGCAAGGGTCGAATACAAAATGCTCTCGTACAACGGGTAATTATACTGCAGCGGAAATAAAATATGACTGAACCAATACAACAAAGTATGGGTCCTCATGTGATTAGTATCGATCATCTTTCATCATCCTTCGCGCCGACCCTGTGTTATGCTACCAAAACCTGAATGCAAAAACAGACATCCACCCCCATAATACTCGGGGGTTAGCAAAACTCCACTGTTGTGCTAGTGCAAGTATAAAACAGAAATACGAGCAATACAATTCACATTCCACGAATAACAATAACCATGAATCCTCAAAAAGCCAAACGTAACGAAAAGTACTTCCCGAGGCAAGAGTTTGGGAAAAACATTCCAAAACCGAAAGATCACCAATCAGGGGAAACAATTTATAAAACAGTTTAAAATGCCATCTAGAGTTTTAATAGAAAATAATTTAGGATTACCGAATCCTTCTCTTTCCAAAATCAACAGGGTCACAACCCAAAAGTTTTGTTTTCACAAATGAAACCAACAACAATACACAAGGTTAAAACCCACGTCACGCGTCCTCGACGGACATAAAATACACACGCACTCATGAAGTTTTACTCGTGAATCCAGAGCTATACCATTGGACTCCCTTCGTGGCCCCGTCGAACCCTCCCGAGGTGAGCAAAAACATTCACCAAACATACACGCACAGTCATCACCTAGGATCGGGACGAAGCCACAAATCCCATCCGAGGCCTCTAAGGACCCTCCCGAGATGGCTAGCGAAACAAACTCAACCCACCCATAAGTTATCTTGACATCGTACTTGCAAGTACCAATTCTCGGAGCCCTCTCCAGACCTACCCGATTAGATAACCTTATGATCAAATCATACACACTAGCTGTACTCGCAAGTACACGCCGCCGGAGGCCTCACAGGTCCCTACCCGGTCAAACATCAATCGAACATACCCACAAGTTATCGTGACATCGCACTCGCAAGTGACGATTCTCGGAGCCCTCTCCAGACCTACCCAAATTGATAACCTTGTGGTCAAATCATCAATGCATCGAGTTCACAACAACAAGGGTTTCACATTTGCCACAATCACAAACACATCAAATCATGAGTTAATGCAACCAACACTTAGCAAAACACCACATCAAACCATAACGCACCGAAAAGAGATAATATGTGTATATATTATCAAAGCATAACAACAACAACAACAACAACAACAAGCGAATTCATAGGGTTCACTTAATCATTCACGGGGCACAATATTCATAAAACACACGCGTTTTGAAAGTGAGCCCTTAACGAGGCTAAACCGAATCTTTTGAAATTTCAAATCAAACGATCAAACAAACACATAGAGACACTCACTAATTATCATATTCACAAAACAAGAATTGTATGGACAAGGTACTTGCCTAGGAACCACGTTCGTAACAAGACGACAGATGGAATGCGGTCGAACAGCCCCGAACGCCCGAACATTATCAAGAACGCGATAGAACCGAAATTACTATGAGAAAACACCACACGAATCATCAATCACCAACGGAATTCAACATTGAAATCATCGAGCACCTATAATCCTCCGTAAGGAACAATAAAACATGATTACGACGAGAATCAAGGCTGAAAATAACAGAAATCCCAACAAACTATCAAAGGGAACTCATTCGGACATTTAATAGGATATTAAATATTCAAGACCCTTCAAGAACAAAGAAATCACCCCTCGGGTCGAACGAACCAAAGGTATGAGTATCCAATTCGTAGAACAAGTTCAAAACAACGTTTATACAACAATTAATTGATCAAAAATGGATTGGAATCGAACTCAAAAGAAAAATCCCTAAAATCTTTAAAAACATGGGTTCAAGCCAAAATACCTTGATTCGGACGAAGAACACGAATTTGATGTTGTTAGTCCACACCAAGAACTTGAATAAGATGAATTCCTTGAGATAAACCGCCCAAAAATCGCCCACAGATCGCCCTAGATGGAAGGAGGAAGAAGAGAGGAGATAAATGAAGTTTTCTCCTCCAAAATCTGCTGAAAAAGTGCAGAAAAAGCCCGTGTGCCGCGGCCCGCGGTACAGCCCGCTCCAACACCAAAAAGGCACATGGTGCAGTCTTAGCTATTTCGACCATAACTCCTTTGTCCGGACTCCGATTGACTCACCGTTTGAACTATTGTAAAGCTAACTTCATGATCTATAATATTGCAAAGATTCAGTATTTTTGGAGTTTCCAAGAATTTATTATGATTTTACAAAGTCAAACTCATACTTGAACAAGTCGCGTAAGAACACGAAACTCAATAAAACGACACCGAAACGAACTCAGATGACAAAAAGTGTAGAATTAATCTTTCTCGGAATGATCAAATGGTCACAACAGAGTCGCTAAGATGGACTTCCATCAAAAAAAGAAAATTACCAAAAATCGAAATTGCAGATATTACATACTACCCTCCTTAAAAGAAGTTTCGTCCCGAAACTTAAAACAAGTAGGGAGAAGCAATATCCCTCCAGGAAAACTCAACGAGATACACAATAACCGAAAACTCGCGCCCAACGGCAAAACGTTACAAGCAACACAGAGAAACATACGGTGTGAAACACGCTCCACAACGACCAACTCAACGCCACAAGTAGAGATATAGTAAAACCAACGAGTGACAAGCGTCAACAAACAAGTAATACAATCAAGTCAATTATCCGAATAATCACAAAACACAAATCACTTGTTACAAGGAAACATGCACAGTCAAGAAAACAGAAAATATACACAAAACGATCCACAAGGACAATCACAAAAAAAAAAAAAAAATCGGACTACGCCGAAATCTTCACAGCCACACTAGGCATCTCCGTGTCCTTTCGGAGCAGAGATGCAAACTTGATCTCCAAACCTCTCAACTACCGTCTCGCAATGCATAGCTCGGTGATTCACCTGGCCATACTCGAAACAGCTGACTAATGGTGAACGGCAATTCTTCACAGTACGAGACCAGACAACAACAATCGGACAACCACGATGGAACAATAATAATCGAACAACAACTACCGAACAACAATGATCAAACAACAACGATCGGACAACAACGATCGGACACCAACGACCGAACAATAATGATCGAACAATAACGATCGAACAACAATGATCGAACAACAACGATCGAGCATCAACGGTCAAACAATGACTCTGAAGTTCATACTTCAACTCAAGACATTAAAAGAACTTGTAGATCTGAAAGACGTTAATTTCTGACAAGGTTCACAAGAATCGAACCGAATCGGAAAAGTCACAACGATAAAAAGATTGATCCGAAATAAGGTCGCAACCCGTTCGAACGATGGCAACCGAGATACCAAACAAGTTCAAAAAGTATCAACGCACACGAGCGAGTCGATAGAATTAGGAAAGAGAAAATGCAGAAGTTAAAAATAATATGAGTATTACATTCGACATCTCATAAAAGAAATGTCGTCCCCGCGACTCACAACAACGGAAGCAAGGTAACAACATAAAAAGACACCGACAGAAACATCTTTCATGGGCCTCTCAGAGCCGATCCTGATATCTCTGTCGAAAGTCGTACCCCGGCAGACTTGGTAACTAATTCGCAAAATGGATTCTGTGTCCTTCGAGTCCACACTTGTAATCTGCTACTAGCGGGGAAAGACAATTTGCACGTGCATGCCCCGGCACATCACGGTTGAAACACCTCGGCTCGGCATACCGAATATACAAATGCTAGATACAATGGAACATAACATTGCAAACAACATACTGGAGATGCCAACTCAGCATAACATGTCAACACATACAAAAATCACAACAACAACGGCATCGTTCGATGATTACAACGGCCCGAACGATAACCAGCATACAATTACTAAACATCACGAAACAACCACATATGTACACAATCATACAAACTCAAGTTCTAACAGCTCGCACGGGTGCGATAACACGCAAATCACCACAAAACGACAACATTCAATACCAACATCTCACCTCTCACAGAGGGCTAACACAACCAATCCGTGGAAAACGATTCAACGTTCACGCCACCAATTCGATCCTACTCGGGAGCTAACATTCTAACAATAATGCGAACATCATACATACATTCCCAGACCGCAAACAGGAATGATAGGTTTTAAAAATGAAAACCACATTTTTTGAGAATAATTTTGGAAATACCAGTTAATCTTGAGTATCACCTTTCAAAAAGTAGTACAAACATCATTATCGAGACCATGAAAAAAACATCTTATGTTTGATAAGAATGAGGACACTTTTCTTTTAGTGAAAAACTTTCAGAAATATTTGACTCTCGGGTCTCAGCAAATGCGTTTCTAAATCTTTGAAAATATCTCAAAATATTTTGGTCCTCCAAGTGAAATAAATTTGAAACCTACAGTGGCACTAGTAGGCATCTTGAAAATACCGCGAGAAAATAATCCATTTGAAAAGTACGTCTAAAAATTTATTTTCTAAGATACTCAAGGTTTTCAGAAATTTAATAGGCCAGAATGCCCAAAACTCACACGTATCAACATTTGCTTAACCAACTCGTAGTACACGCATCAAATCGTTTCAAATCAAGACATTACATGTCTTTTACTGGAAAACAAACAGTCGATAATATTACATGCCGTGGATTCCGCTCCAGAACCTACCAGGCTAAAAACCGTTTGCAAAACCATTTCAAAATACACCAAAAGGCCGATGACGGTAGTACTTTCCCAAAACTCACAAAATCATTTATCAAACCGTCATAAAACATTCAAGGCCAAAATGCCAAAACTCGATATAGAGAATCGGTTTTACGAAATAAAACTTAGTTTGCAAAATATTGAAAGTCATTTTGAATGAACTCACGCAGCGGATAAAATACAGTTCGAAAATACATTAGCAGCGACACCGCTTCTCATATAAATAAAATATGAGAGTCGAATACCCACATATCACGAAATCAAAATCCACAAAAAGATTCCATCACTCAACAACTAATCGTACAGGTAGCTCATTTCACACGAGGCACAACACAAAGAAGGGAGACTTACATCCACAGGTCGCATGAAGATGATGATCGCCCCACGATACTAATCACGACCAACCAACTCAGACGACGCATCGCGACACGACTCAGTCAGACAAAATCCGACGAGACAAAACTCAACAAACACCACTAAACCCGACAACCTAGGTTTCCACAACCTAAGCTCCGATACCATTTATGTAACACCCCCAATACGCTCAGGGATATTACACGCCGTAGACCCTTTCCTCAAGGATCTACCAGGCTGGTAAACCACATCAAACATCTCAACAATGCCTTTAAGGCTAAAATGACTCAGTTGACCGATTTGGTCTTTCAGTAAATACATATAACTCAATACATGTCCACGCAGGAGTAGAATACAAAATGCTCTCGTACAACGGGTAATTATACTACAGCGGAAATAAAATATGACTGAACCAATACAACAAAATACGGGTCCTCATGTGATTAGTATCGATCATCTTTCATCATCCTTTGCACCGACCCTGTGTTATGCTACCAAAACCTGAATGCAAAAACATATATTCACCCCCTGAATACTCGGGGGTTAGCAAAACTCCACTGTTTTGCTAGTGCAAGTATGAAACTGAAATACGAGCCATACAATTCACATTCCACGAATAACAATAACCATGAATCCTCAAAAAGCCAAACGTAACGAAAAGTACTTCCCGAGGCAAGAGTTTGGGAAAAACATTCCAAAACCGAAAGATCACCAATCAGGGGAAACAATTTATAAAACAGTTTAAAATGCCATCGAGAGTTTTAATAGAAAAAAATTTAGGATTACCGAATCCTTCTCTTTCCAAAATCAACAGGGGTCACAGCCCAAAGGTTTTGTTTTCACAAATGAAACCAACAACAATACACAATGTTAAAACCCACGTCATGCGTCCTCGACGGACATAAAATACACACGCACTCGTGAAGTTTTACTCGTGAATCCAGGGCTATACCATTAGACTCCCTCCGTGGCCCCGTCGAACCCTCCCGAGGTGAGCAAACACATTCACAAAACATACACGCACAGGCATCACCTAGGACCATGACGAAGCCAAAAATCCCACCCGAGGCCTCTAAGGACCCTCCTGAGCTGGCTAGCGAAACAAACTCAAACAACCCATAAGTTATCTTGACATCGTACTCACAAGTACCGATTCTCGGAGCCCTCTCCAGACCTACCTGATTAGATAACCTTATGGTCAAATCATACACACTGGTTGTACTCACAAGTACACGCCGCTGGAAACCTCAGAGGTCCCTACACGGTCAAACATCAATCGAACATACCCACAAGTTATTGTGACATCGCACTCGCAAGTGACGATTCTCGGAGCCCACTCCAGACCTACCCGAATTGATAACCTTGTGGTCAAATCATCAATGCATTGAGTTCACAACAACAAGGGTTTCACATTTACCACAATGACAAACACATCAAATCATGAGTTAATGCAACCAACACTTAGCAAAACACCACGTCAAACCATAACGCACCGAAAAGAGATAGCATGTGTATATATATTATCAAAGCATAACAACAACAACAAGGACAACAACATCAAGCGAATTCATAGGGTTCACTTAATAAATCACGGGGCACAATATTCACAAAACACACTCGTTTTGAAAGTGAGCCCTTAACGAGGCTAAACCGAATCTTTTGAAAGTTCAAATCAAACGATCAAACAAATATATAGAGACACTCACTAATTATCATATTCACAAAACAAGAATTGTATGGACAAGGTACTTACCTAGGAACCACGTTCGTAACAAGACGACGGATGGAATGCGGTCGAACAGCCCCGAACGCCCGAACACTATCAAGAACGCGATAGCACCGAAATTACTACGGTAAAACTCCACAACAATCATCAATCACCAACGGAATTCAACATCGGAATCATCGAGCACCTATAATCCTCCGTAAGGAACAATAAAACATGATTACGACGAGAATCAAGGCCGAAAACAACAGAAATCCCAACAAACTGTCAAAGGGAACTCATTCGGACATTTAATCGGACATTAAATATTCAAGACCCTCCAAGAACAAAGAAATCACCCCTCGGGTCGAACGAACCAAAGGTATGAGTATCCAATCCGTAGAACAAGTTCAAAACAACGTTTATACAACAATTAATTGATCAAAAATGGATTGGAATCGAAATCAAAAGAAAAATCCCTAAAATCATC
Source organism: Orobanche coerulescens (assembly GCA_033398695.1). NCBI lineage: Eukaryota > Viridiplantae > Streptophyta > Magnoliopsida > Lamiales > Orobanchaceae > Orobanche > Orobanche coerulescens. The sequence goes on along the minus strand of CM065818.1, from coordinate 75,888,600 downwards.
AAAAACATGGGTTCAAGCCAAAATACCTTGATTCGGACGAAGAACACGGATTTGATGTTGTTAGTCCACACCAAGAAATTAAATAAGATGAATTCCCTGAGATAAACCGCCCAAAAATCGCCCACAAATCGCCCTAGATGGAAGGAGGAAGAAGAGAAGAGAAAAATGAAGTTTTCTCCTCGAAAATCTGTGGGAAAAGTGCAGAAAAAGCCCGTGTGCCACGGCCCGGGTCGAGTGTGCCGCGGCCCGCGATACAGCCCGCTCCAGCACCAAAAAGACACATGGTGCAGTCTTAGCTATTTCGACTATAACTCGTTCGTCCGCACTCCAATTGACTCACCGTTTGAACCATTAGAAAGCTAACTTGATGATCTATAATATTGCAAAGATTCAGAATTTTTGGAGTTTCCAAGTAGTTATGATGATTTTACAAAGTCGAACTCATACTTGAAAAGGTCGCTTAAGAATACGGAACTCAATAAAACGACACAGAAACGAACTCGGATGACAAAAAGTGTAGAATTAATCATTCTAGGAATGACGAAATGGTCACAAAAGAATTTCTAAGATTGACTTCAGTCAAAAAAAGAAAATTACCGGAAATCGAAATTGCGGATATTACACAATCAGGGTAACAAGCATTTGTACTTTCTTTGAGTGGAAGCTCACCGGCGTTTCATAGGTCGTTGCACAAGTGATGAAAATGGTGCATTCAAGAAGTCTTCATCATCTTTTGGTAATAAAATTCCTTATTTAATGTTGTCGTCACAAACACCTTCTCCTGGATTGAACTCGAGCGATGAAGAAGAAGAAGATCTAGCCAATTACCTAGTCATGCTTTCCAACAAATCATACGCCTTGTCTAGTGATCATAAGGAGCTTTTCGTCAAGTCTTACGCCTTCTCTGGCAATCAAAAGTATGAATGTAAAGGTAAAGAAGTTGTTGAGAAAGGCATGTTCCACTGCAAAGCTTGTAAGAAAATGTTCAACTCCCACCAAGCACTGGGAGATATCAAGCGAGTCATACAAAGGTTAAAGGTTGCTTTGCTGCCATGTTGGATAGCATCGTCGATAATAATGATAACACGGGTGAGGATTGGATCCAAGAAGAACATGATTTCTTGACCTCCTACAAGAGCGATCCATCAGGGCCCGTATCCGCAACCTCCATAAGAAAAAGGCCTAATAAGATGCATGAATGTTCAGTTTAGATGGCCACAAAAGATGTCATTGGCTGACCACCTCGACTGATAATGCCTTTATGCCAACATTCCAAGATTTCCATTATAGTAACTATCAAAACCAAGAAATTTGCAAGAACCCAATGTTCACAAATATTCGTCATGATGAAAGTGATCATGATCACCAACTTGACCTAAATCTCAACCTCTCTCAGGTAAACTCGACCTCTCCTTTTCAAGTGGAGGTACTTGGGTTGATTTTGATACCAAATTATATTTGCATATTTACTTGTATAATGCAGTAAATATTGAGAACTTTTGGTCACTATAACCATAAAAGGGTTTTTGTGGTTTTGCTCACTACATAGTAAGCCCGACGTTCGCATCAAAGTTGTATTTCAGAGGTAAGCCTTAATTTGTAACATATTTACTTGAAAAATATACATTGTCATCTCACATTGGTGTTACTTTCGAACATTGCCGTGGCCTCATTTAAGATGATGGGTCGTATACATGCAAGTAAATCGAAGCAGATGATTTTAGTTTGATATATCCCAAAGTAAGTAAGTAATACAGAACTCTGCTATGGGTGTCTTCTTGACATTCATTGCCGGTCTCAAGCCGGGATAAAAGAGGAGGGTTGCGGTAGGTTAGTGGCAGCAAGCGTAAAACACGTCACATTTTATACACATGAATCAAATTTTGAAAATCATTGGGGCGTATCCTCAGAAGCGACGCGCTGCATTTCATAGGCCTCGGTGCAGTGAAAAGTATGTGAGGGTTGCTAGGTCGTTGCCCAGAAGTGGCGCGCCACCTTTACATCTGAGGGTGGTGTCAAATGAGCAAGGATTCGCTCCACTTCATAGGCCCGGGTGTAGTGGAAAATATGTAAGGGTTGCTAGGTCGTCGCCCGGAAGCGGAGCGCCACCTCGAAGTATGGGTGTGGTGTCAAATGTGCAAGGATCCTTGCAGCGGGATGGGGACGGACAGGGAAGTTAGTTCATGTAGCTAGTAAGGGTAGTAGGGTGCGGTTTGGAACTTAGAACGTTGGCTCTTTGACGGGGAGATCAGCAGAAGTGGGGGATGTTATAAAAAGGAGTAGGATTCACATAGTGTGTCTACAAGAGACTAAGTGGGTTGGCGAAAAGTCAAGAGTGTTAGCTCATTGGAGTTACAAGCTTTGGCACTCTGGAAAGGATAGATGTAGAAATAGAGTGGGTATCGTCGTTGATAAAGAAATCATTGATGATGTAACACCCCAAACTAGGGCAAATATTACAGTGCCGTGGACCCCCAACTGGGACCCACTAGGCGAATGAAAATTAATGAATTAAGTGATATAATTGTAGTACCGAACCACAATATATCAATAACTACTCCGATGAGGAGTTTTGATTACAACACACCCAGGATAAAACAGAATACATGTATATTTTATATGAAGATAAAATATACAACACCAATTAAAATGAGTATATGTAAATGGAAGTTGTAGGTCACAAGTCGTCCAGGTACAAGTCTAGAGGGGGGGGTGAATAGACTTGTAGAAACTCTTAAACTCTTTTTCACGAAGAGTGTGTTTCTTCAGTTGATAGGTAAACAAATGACTTGGAGTCGTTTGTTCTTTAATATATGCGGAAGTCAGCTGATGACGAATAGAAAGCAGCTAATGAAACACTTAACAATGAATGTAGCAGTTAAAGTATGATGCAATAAAACAGTAAAGAACGCAGGTGATTATAGTGGTCTCAGAGGTGGGGTAATCCTCTACTAATCCACTTTTCTCCAAACCAGTTGGAGATGAATTCACTATAATTCTCAACCAGTGATAAATATTACAGTGATTCAAACAAAACTACAACAGCTTCCAACCAGTGGAAATCTGTGCCGTTGTACCACACTTGACTGCCTTGCACCTCTTGATCCTCAATCCTTGGATGCCTTTACAGTCTCTAACTTCAACCAAGAAGTACCCCGAACTCAGGATTATAGACAAGAGTTTTTGTCTTCTCCAACTAAGAGCTTCTTTAAGTATGAACTTTTAGAACTGCTCTTTTCACGATGCTATAGATTGCTTTTTGATTGCTTGAATGCTTTGATCGCTTGAAAGTATGTTCGCACCGGTGATTGCTCAGTTTCAAATCTTCGGATATATATAGTTCACGATCTATGAGCTTTTTCCTTGTAGCCGTTGCAAATCTTTTGAACAAATCCGTCCGTTGGAGGGAGAATTCTTTGTTTAATCTTTCTGAACGTTGCAAGGCTGGATTCCCATTATTTTATTCTATCTTCCGACCTTTGTGAAGACTCTGCATGTGATGCGCCGAATCTTTTGATTATAAAATGTTTAAAGTCTTCAAGGTGGGTCTGGATAGCTTTTTTAATTCATATCTCTTGCGGGAATCACTCCAATTTGTCTCTTCACGTTGCATGTGACTTTCCGTAATACTTGACTTTTCAACGCATGCTGACGTGGACTTGGAGTACTTGGCTGATCTCGACTAGGCTGATGAGCAGTTAACTTCTCTGCAGTTTGGACCTCTCTGATGTTCACTGTTTGTGACTTGACTGATCAGGTGACTTGTCTGAGGTACCTTGGCTGCAGTCTGGTCAAACCTCTCTGATAAAAATGTGTTGACCAGAACTACTCTGACTCGACTCGACTGATCCTCTCTGATGGACTTAGCTGTACTCAGTACTTAGCCAATTTTAGCCTAACTAATTTTTGGCCTACAGAAGATACTCATTTGGTTCTTCTTTACATTTTGCCAAGTTTTATACTTAACATATTTTGTCCTATGGAAGATACTCATTTGATTCTTCGTTACATTTTGCCAAGTAATAAACATTTGACTTTATATTAATGACATCATCAAAATCTAACAAGTATTCCTAACAAATTCCCCCTATTTTGATGATGGCAAAACTTTAAATAAGTAATCAAATGATCAAGTCTGCACTTAAGTGCAAGACACAAACTAAAGTCAGTCTAGTTTTTGAGACAACTGGGAATTGTCATTCAAAAAGACTGTTATAAAATTATTTTTACAAGTACATGTCTGAATTTTATAAGAAAATTTTAAGTACATAAATCATTACAAAAAATAAGAGTCATCTGCCTCTTCCTCTGCCTCTTCGAATAGGCTGTTTGGCAGGTCTGAAGGGTTTAGCTCCAATTGGTCTTATCTTGACTGGGGCAAGACCATATTTCCTTCTTACGACTAGAGCAGCAAAGTCTTGGTCTTCTTTTGAAGAGAATTTGTGCTCTTCACATAGCTTCCTAATTTCTCTTTGAAGCTCTAGTTCGTTAAGCTCATTGTCCAAGCGGGTCGGCACTTCCTCTGCTCTGAATCTGGGGATCATATGATAAGCCTGCCATTTGGCTACATACTTAAGCATTAACTTCCACAGAGTAGGCCATCTATTATCCATGTAGTTGATGAATGACTGTTGGAACGAGCATTCTTTATCATCAAGTATCTCCGAGAGATAGAATTGCTCTATGAATTGTTTCTTGGCATCCGCCCAACGAGTCATGAATTCTGTTGGCAATAATTCTTCAACAAACCACAATTCTTTGCCTTCCCATTCGAATCTTTGTAGCTCTTCTTGCTTTCTTCTCTTCTTCTCCATCTACGCTCTTCGTGTTGGTCAAAGTAAATCTCCTTTCTTTTCAGGCTTGATGGTCCTTCAATTTGAAGAACATCTTGCCTCTTCTTTGTTCTTATCTCTGCCCTTATCTCTCCTTGATTATTTCCTTCCCCCTGCATTCTCTCTTCCCCCTTTTTGCGAGCATCAACTAGGGTAGTCAATTGCTGCTCCATTCTGTTCATCCAATCAGACATGCCAAATGGCATTCTGTTGTTGGTAGGGGGAGGAGGCTGAGGAACTCCTCTCTGCAACAGAGTGTCGATCTTTGCATTAATTGTTTGAAGGTCAGGAGTGACCTGAGTTGCCAGCAGCTCTCCAATTGTATCTTTCACTATCTGCCTGATCAGATCAGTCATGGCAGTTGATATCTGAGCTGGTGGAGAGTGCTCTCCTGAACCTTCTGCAATAGAACCACTGGACTGCAAGCTTCTGTCTGCAGCTGGTACTCCAGAGGGGGTCTTCTCTGGGGTCCCTGATCTGGAGTCTTCAGCTAACTCCGCGTCTAGGCTGGTGTAACGGGCAGGTACCACAGTCCTATCTGCAGCTTCTTGAGTTGGCTCTGGCTCCGGATCTGGATCCTTTTCTTCTTCTGCCTTCTCTTCCTCGTTCTCCTGTTCCTCCTCCTTTTCTTCTTCTTCTTTCTCCTTTTCTTCAATATTTTCCTTCTCTTTTTCATTTTCTTTTCCAGCTCCTTCATCTCCTCCATTATCATCATGATTATCATCATCATTGTCATCATCATTCCCATCCTTTTCTCCTTCATCATCATGCTGCTTTTCATCATCATCATCCTCCTTCTCTCCTTCATCTTGATCTACTTCTTCTCCTTCTTCTTCTTCTTCTTCATTCAACTCTTCTGTCTTTTCTACTTCATCAGGTTGATCTTCAACTAAAATCTTTTCTTCCTCTCTGCTCTCCTCCTGCTCTTCTTTTTCATCATCCAAAACAACAACTTCTTTATTTTCTTCTCCATCTACCTCCTCAATTCTAATTTCCTTTTCAACTACCTCCTCAACAACTTTTTCATAAGATTCATCAAAAATACTAAGCATAATGCAGTGGATGAACTGGTCCATGTTGGTTTTAAAATTGGACATGAACCAGTCCTCTTGGAGGATCAAAATTGTGTCTGATGTTTTACAAAAGTCTATCAGCACATCCTCCGTGGCTTGGGGATAGTCCCAACCACAAGTGTCAATAAAAGATTGAAGTTTGACAAAGGATAAGGATTTCAAAAATTTCCATTCTTCAAAAATTTCAAAGAACGATTGTTTTAAAGCTAGAGGTTTAACAAGTTGTAGTTGTTCGATGGATAGATTGAAGGTATTATTTTCTAAGAGGTTAAAGATATAGTTGGCTTCAGGGATAGAAATTATTAGACCTGCTTCTTCTTCCTCGGAGATGTAGGCTGAGGGGGTGAGTACAGCCACAATCCAAGTCTCGTGGGTGCCTGGGGCAGGCTGGTCTTCCAGATGAGTTGGTGACCTGGCTGAGGGGCTGGCAAGATGTTCAGACTGCTCTTCCTCACTAAATTGCAGTTTCCTTGGCCTCTTAGGAGAGGGTTCTGGTGACGACTGCATGATAGAAGGTCCTTCAGGGGCTGGTCCCCCTCTCTTAAATCTGACTGCTATGGGAGTGTCGTCGGACTCGGTGTCTGACTCGACTGCAGTTGGGATATCGGCTGCAGGTCTGTCCGACTCTCCTGACGAATAATATCTCGGATAAGGCCTTGTGTCAGGTAGGTCCTTCAGCATCTGGGCTGCTCTCCTTGCGCCTCCCATTTTTCTCAGCTTCTCGTGGTCCATATGACCAAGTCTTTTGTTGGGATGAAAGGGGTCAGTGCTTCCCTTCGCCATGCCTGTCTTTTCCAGCATCCAACTTAGCTGCGTTCCAAATTCCATCTTTGTCTTAAATCTCTTCTCATCATCAAGCCATTCGACTTTGTTGACCTCTCAAACGAGTTGCCTGAATATGTAATCTGCCCAGTCGATTTCTTCTTCCTGAATCAGTGCTCCCAGCACCATAAATTTTGCCGACGACAGTTGATCATAACTGCCGGCCATCCCCATGATTATTTTGTTGGTTATGTCCAACGCAAAACGATAAACTTTCTTAAGCTCACTCCTCTTGGCAGTGAGTTTCAGCTTTTCGGGCACATTCTTGTCCTCAATCGTCTTCCAGATTTCGGCAGAAGACTGTTTGAGCGCTTCGACGGCTATGCCGCGGTGCTTCATACCGAAAGCAGTACGGATCGACTCTCGGGATATGTCGACCTGATTTCCTCCGACTGTGCTCCGAATTCCGTCTTGAATTATACAAGCTTCGCGATAGAACGCGATAACATCCTCCTTGTACAGATGTTGAGGGTTGATGTCTAAGAATGGGTAGATCCCATTGAGCTTCATCGCGCGGCTTAGGTTATACACATCGTAATCCTCCAGATTTGCTTCCAATAAGCCTTCAAAATCGACGACCAGCGAGAAAATAATCTGGTCCTTGACCGCCTTCAGATTGGCGCCTTCGAAGTAGGATGCCATTTCTGCAAATAAAAGATTTTAGTGTATTTGGTGTTCAAGGAATTTTTGCTCTGAAAAATCTAGGGTTTCTGGTAAGCGTAAAAGGTAAAGTAACTGGTTATCTTTCCTTATAAAGAAGATGAAAAGACGTATGGATTAATTTATTATATATTTGAAATGGTGGTACGCCTTTTGATATTCTTTTGAATTTCAAATTTGAATCGGTGGTCCATTTTAAAATTTGACGGTTGATTCTGATTGGCCACCGTGGAGGTCGATTTAATAAGCGATTGACGCGTGTATTAAAATTGCCACTTGGCTTAGGAAAATATATGTTTAAATGCCATTTGTTAACCAAAATTAATATAATAATATTATAAATATGGTAGATAATAATTAAATATTCAGAGGTCAGTTTAGAAAACTTAGCTGGTCTGATTTGTTGACTGTTGACCGCTCTGTATCAGGTGAGTTGACTTCTCGCCTGATATTCTAATCAGCTAGGTTGCTTTGTCCGTCCTTCGTCTTCTTGCCTGCATCAGCTAGGATCTGATTCTTCAGCTGGTTCCGTCCTTCCTCTGAAATGCTTCAGCTTGCTTCAGTACTAGATTCCCAATCTAGTAATCCAAGATCTCTGCTCAGGTCCAAAAATCTTTCTTCTGGCAAGGGTTTGGTAAAGATGTCAGCTATCTGGTAGTCTGTGCTGACTCTTTCAACTCTAACCCTTTTGTTAAGCACATGGCCTCTGATGAAGTGGTGCTTAACATCAATGTGCTTCGTCCTTGAGTGCAAAACCGGATTGTTGGTTATTGCAATAGCACTATTATTGTCACACCATATAGGAACTTCATTGGCAATAATATTATAGTCCCTTAGCTGCTGTATAATCCATAAAATCTGTGCACAACAGCTACCTGCAGCTAGGTATTCTGACTCTGTAGTGGAGATAGAGTTAGAATCCTTCTTCTTGCTAAACCAGGATATCAGTCTGGTTCCTAGGAATTGACACGTTCCACTAGTGCTTTTCCTGTTGATTTTGCATCCTGCGAAATCCGCATCTGAGTATCCTGACAGCTCGAAATTATCATCCTTGGGATACCATAGTCCAACATTGATTGTAGACTTAAGGTATTTTATTATCCTCTTGGCTGCATCTAGGTGTGATTGCTTCGGCTTGGACTGGAATCGTGCACAAACTCCAACAGCATAGGATATGTCTGGCCTGCTTGCAGTGAGGTACAGAAGAGATCCAATGAGTCCTCTGTAGTGGGTTGAGTCCACTGATATGCCTGCCTCGTCTGCATCCAGATGAGTACTTGTGCTCATAGGAATTCTTGCTGGCTTGGCTGATTCCATTCCATATCTCTTGATCAGATCTTTGGTATACGTAGCTTGGTTGATGAAAAGTCCTTTTTCCATCTGCTTAACTTGTAGTCCGAGAAATAAGTTAAGCTTTCCCATCACACTCATCTCAAATTCTCCTTGCATGAGGTTGGAGAATTTCTCGCATAGCTCTGGATTGGTTGATCCGAATATGATGTCATCCACATATATCTGGACTATTAATATGTGGCCTTCGTGCTCTACTCTGAATAGGGTTTTGTCCACTTTCCTTTGCAAAAACCATTTTTCTCAAGAAACACAGACAATGTTTCATACCACGATCTAGGTGCTTGCTTAAGTCCATAGAGAGCTTTCAACAGTTTATAGACTTTGTCTCCTTTGACAAAACCTGGGGGTTGCTCTACATAGACTTCTTCTTCTAGAATTCCATTTAGAAAAGCACTCTTTACATCCATCTGATATACTTCAAAATCCTTGAATGCAGCATATGCGAGGAATAGTCTGGTGGCTTCTAATCTTGCAATAGGTGCATAGGTTTCATCAAAATCTATTCCCTCACACTGTGCATAACCTTTTTCTACAAGTCTGGCCTTATTCCTAACAACAGTTCCATCTTCATCACTCTTATTTTTGTACACCCATTTGTTGCCAATAACCTTCTTGTGATCAGGTCTGTCTGTTAGTTCCCAAACTTTGTTTCTCTCCATTTTCTCCAATTCCTCTTACATGGCATTTATCCAAGAGTAATCCTCTAGGGCTTGTTCTGTAGTTTTAGGTTCTATTTGTGACATGAAGCATGAGAACATAGCCATTCCTGCTGGTAGGGTTGACTGTCTTGTCTTAACTCCATCAGTCAACTTTCCGATGATTTGCTGAATTGGGTGATCTTTGAGCCACTCGGGAATGTCGTCCTCTTCTGGGTTTGTTCCCTCTGTTGGATTGCTCTGGTGGATTTCTGCATCAGCTGGGTTCTGGTCTGCAACTGGATCAGCTACCGTCTTGTCATATGCAGGTTGGTTCTGATCTGCAGATGAGTCTTTGTCAGCTACAGCTGGGTCTTCATCAGCGGCAACTGGATCAGATAGGTTTGGTGATCCTGTCTGATCTGCAGTTGGGTATTCAGCAGCTGCAGTTGGGTCATCAGGCTGTTCTGCATGTGAGTCCACCATTCCAGTGTCATGTACAATGACTTCTTCAAGGGTCACTGATTTGAGCTTGTTCTCAATTAGCTCAACTTGCTTCCTGTACTCAACGGTAGATTCATCAAAAACAACATGGGGTGTTTCCTCCACAACTAAGGTTCTTTTATTAAAAACTCTATATGCCTTGCTTCTTTGTGAATATCCCATAAAGAGACCGTCATCAGTTTTAGCATCAAAGGCATTTAGCTGTGTTTTACCGTTGTTGTGGATGAAACACTTACAACCAAAAACATGAAAGTAAGCAAGAGGAGTTCTATTATTCCAAACCTCATAGGAGTTTTGCCATGTCTCCCTACTATCATACTCTGATGCAGGTGTGACAGTGTGTTGGCGACTTGACCCGAGAACCTTTTGGGCAGGTCCGCTTCTGCAATCATGGACCTTGCTGCTTCCTTCAGGGTTCTGTTTCTTCTTTCAGCAACACCATTCTGCTGGGGCGTCCTGGCTGCAGAGAGCTCATGATGGATCCCATTATGATCGCTGTAATCAGTTATCGCCTTGTTGAGAAACTCTCCTCCTCTATCTGATCTGATCTTGATGATGGATAGAGATTTCTCATTCTGGATCCTTCTCAGCAGCTCAGGAAACTTGGTCAAGGTTTCACTTTTCTTATATAGGAAGATAATCCAAGTGCATCTTGAATAATCATCTACTATTACAAGTGCATGCTTTAGGCCGCTCAGTGTCCTTGGCTTGATAGGACCAAATAGATCCATGTGGAGTAGATCTAAGATCCTTGTTGTGAGAGTTGTAGGCTGGACTGGTTTGAACGATGCTCTGGTCTGCTTTCCTTTCTGACATGCATCACAAAGCGCTTCCTTCTTGAATGTTTCATTTGGAAGTCCTCTGACCAGCTTCTGAGAACTAATCTTGTTGATGGCTTTGAAGTTCAGGTGACATAGTCTTTTGTGCCACAGCCATCCGTTCTCAGCTACTGTCTTGGATAGAAAACAGGAGTTAGGTGTTCCTGTGTTCCAATCAATCATATATACATCTCTCCTTATGAAACCTTGTAGGTTTACTTCTCCAGATAAGATATCTATCACCATACATTTCCAGATGGTGAAGACTACTAGGTTCTTCTCGTCACAGAACTGGCTTATGCTCAGGAGGTTGTACTTGAGCCCTTTGACATAATGAACTTTGGATATCACAATATTTCCTCGGTGCAGCCTCCAAAGCCTTTTGTTTGTCCTCTAGAGCTATCTCCAAAGGTTACATCGGGACCTCTTTCTTTGGTGTAATTGGACAGCATCTTCTTGTTCCCAGTCATATGCCTCGAGCATCCAGAATATACAAACCATTCTTCACCTCCAAAATTTGAGCTTGTGGAGATGTGGTTGTAGTCCTTCCACCTTTTCTGCAATCAGACAAGCAGAGATTTAGGCACCCAAATCTGTGTGGGTCCTTTGGGGTTAGCTGGTTTCCTGGAGAATTGATTTCTTCTTGGATTATAGAAATTGTTATTATTATTATAACCCTCATAAGGTGTGTAAGGTCGAGGTCTGAATCTCCTGTTTGGATTGTATACTGGATATTCCTCAAAATTTTGATAGTGTGGGCCATGTCTAAATCTTGGCTGAGACCATTTATTGAATCTTTGAGGTCTCCACACTTGTTCATTTTGTAAATTAGAATAACCTTGTGGTTTCCATCTGCCCCTCCCATTTTGACATCTATTTTTAGGGAGTTGTTGGTAATAGTGGGCATGTTATGCATTTCTTGCTTTTGCAGGCCATTGCCTAGTCGCCTGTATAGGTGGCTGCCTTGTGTAACCTGACTGCAGCCTAGACATGTGACTTGGTTGTTGCCTGTTTTTAAATATCGGTTTATAGGTAGGCTCAACAGTCGAGACAATTGTTTCTCCCTTGATAAACTTTCTTTTAGAACTAAAAGGAGTGTGAGGATCATATCCAAGGCCTGATTTGGAATATAGTGGCCTTTTATTGGTACACAATAGGGTTGAAGACGCCTTCAGGGAGGTTATTTCCTGCGCCTGAGTTTTATTTACCTGTGTCAGCTTAGTAAACTCAGTTTTGGCATGAGCAAGTGCAGCTGATTTTTCTTTAAGTAAAATGGTTAGTCTGTTTATCTCAGCTGTATTAACATCAGACTGGTTTTTAAAGTCAGCTGCAGTTATCTCAACCTTATTCAGATCTAGGCTGAGTTTTTCGAAATCATTTTTCAGCTGCCTATTCTCATCTTGCAGCTGAGTCTTCTCTGTTGATACAGTTTGGTGTGCAGATTTGAGTGTTTCAAAATCTTTAAATAACTGATTTACCGATTCGTGCAGATCCATATCTTGTGACATGGCTGAGGTATTATTTGAACCGGTGGGTTTAGAGGTTACCTCTTCATCAGCTAGGTTTGCCATCAGACAGTCATACTCCTCATCTTCATCAGATAAGAATCCGCTGCTTGATTCGACATGCTCCTGGTCTTCTCCGATGAGGGCCTTTCTTCTATCTTCCTTTCTGCCCACCTCCTTCTTGGTTTCGTCCTTCTTGAGCTCAGGACAGTCCATTTGGATGTGTCCTGTCTTGTGACAATTGTAGCATTCTACTTTCCAGCTTCCAGTCTTCTGGTTCCTTCTTAGATTCTCCTTATAATTTTTCTTGTATTTGGAGTAGTTCTTTCTAAAGTTGCTGAACCTTTGCATTATAAACACCATTTATTCCTCAAAATCTAATGGATTTGGAGGCTTTACATCAGATAAGCTCTTGGCAGGGGACTCGACTGCAAATGCTATTCCCTTCTCTGCAGGCTCAGTTGAGGATGAACTTGGAAGCTCGAACTCATAAGCCTTCAGATCAGAGAACAGCTCTTGGATCTTTATCTTATTCAGGTCCTTGGACTCTCTCATGGCCACGGCCTTCATGCACCATTCAGGGTTGAGAGATCTGAGAACCTTTAGTGCCATTTCCCTGTTGCCATAGGTTTTGCCGAGGAAGTTGATCTCATTAATAATCTCAGTGAACTTTGTGTCCACTTGATCTATGGATTCTCCGTTCTTCATTTTGAAATTGTCAAACTTTTGAATAGCGATTGACAATTTATTTTCTTTGATTAGCTCCGTTCCCTCACACATTAAAGCTAATGTGTCCCATATTTCCTTGGCATTCTTGCAGTTCTTGATCTTGACCAGGGTGGATTTGTCAAGAGTCTGATATAACACATCTCTGGCCCGGTTATCAAGATTGGCCAGTTTTCTTTCTTCGGGAGTCAGCTTCGTCCTCTTCTTAGGAATCTTCTCTGGCTTCCCTGCTGCGATCTCCTCTGCTGTGTTGTCCTTCTCAAAGATGAATGAACCGTCCTCGATGATGCACCACATGTCATCATGAATCGAAGATAAGTGTGCCTGCATCCTTATCTTCAACAGATCATACTCGTCAACTGAAAACACAGGGAGTCTAGAGTGCATGTGTTCCATTATAAAGTGAGAGTAAAGATATATATATATATATATATCTGATATAGATCTGGTTCGTGAAATAAATGAACCAACCTGGCTCCGATACCACTTGTAGGTCACAAGTCGTCCAGGTACAAGTCTAGAGGGGGGGTGAATAGACTTGTAGAAACTCTTAAACTCTTTTTCACGAAGAGTGAGTTTCTTCAGCTGATAGGTAAACAAATGACTTGGAGTCGTTTGTTCTTTAATATATGCGGAAGTCAGCTGATGACGAATAGAAAGCAGCTAATGAAACACTTAACAATGAATGAAGCAGTTAAAGTATGATGCAATAAAACAGTAAAGAACGCAGGCGATTATAGTGGTCTCAGAGGTGGGGTAATCCTCTACTAATCCACTTTTCTCCAAACCAGTTGGAGATGAATTCACTATAATTCTCAACCAGTGATAAATATTACAGTGATTCAAACAAAACTACAACAGCTTCCAACCAGTGGAAATCCGTGCCGTTGTACCACACTTGACTGCCTTGCACCTCTTGATCCTCGATCCTTGGATGCCTTTACAGTCTCTAACTTCAACCAGTGAAGTACCCCGAACTCAGGATTATAGACAAGAGTTTTTGTCTTCTCCAACTAAGAGCTTCTTTAAGTATGAACTTTTAGAACCGCTCTTTTCACGATACTATAGATTGATTTTTGATTGCTTGAATGCTTTGATTGCTTGAAAGTATGTTCGCACCGGTGATTGCTCAGTTTCAAATCTTCGGATATATATAGTTCACGATCTCTGAGCTTTTTCCTTGTAGCCGTTGCAAATCGTTTGAACAAATCCGTTCGTTGGAGGGAGACTTTTTTGTTTAATCTTTCTGAACGGTGCAAGGCTGGATTGCCATTATTTTATTCTATCTTCTGACCGTTGTGAAGACTCTGCATGTGATGCGCCGAATCTTTTGATTATAAAACGTTTAAAGTCTTCAAGGTGGGTCTGGATAGCTTTTTTAATTCATATCTCTTGCGGGAATCACTCCAATTTGTCTCTTCACGTTGCATGTGACTTTCCGTAATACTTGACTTTTCAACGCATGCTGACGTGGACTTGGAGTACTTGGCTGATCTCGACTAGGCTGATGAGCAGTTAACTTCTCTGCAGTCTGGACCTCTCTGATGTTCACTGTTTGTGACTTGACTGATCAGGTGACTTGTCTGAGGTACCTTGGCTGCAGTCTGGTCAAACCTCTCTGATAAAAATGTGTTGACCAGAACTACTCTGACTCGACTCGACTGATCCTCTCTGATGGACTTAGCTGTACTCAGTACTTAGCCGATTTTAGCCTAACTAATTTTTGCCCTACAGAAGATACTCATTTGGTTCTTCTTTACATTTTGCCAAGTTTTATACTTAACATATTTTGTCCTATGGAAGATACTCATTTGGTTCTTCCTTACATTTTGCCAAGTAATAAACATTTGACTTTATATTAATGACATCATCAAAATCTAACAAGTATTCCTAACAGAAGTCTGCAGTGGAGTACAAATGAAGAAAACATGAAGACTGAAAGGACTGGGCCCCCTACTAGTATCACTGGGACTCCTCGCCGTCAACGTTCTCTTCCCGTACCTTAGCCTTGCCATGACCTAAAAACAATATTCCCGAACGGGGTCAGTTACACAGAACAACAATCCTCAAGCGTTGAATAAACACAATCATGATATATTTTAATTATGAAATGACGCTGAAGAGAGGCATCATAGTACGCCTGTAATGGTATGTGCAAGTGCACAAGACGAGTGTCCGGACACACCCATCCTTGTACCTAATTAGTCTCACGGAGGTACATTACCGTGTGCACAGTCCGATGTGTCGGTGAACCCAACACATGACCATCACGTGTGTTGTTACCCAAAATATTATCCGGAGATAGTATTGCTGGAACGATCGAGTAACAAACAAAATGCGAGAACACTTCCGTGGGAAAATGGATAACACAAGATTTGCCGGGTTTGTTAGGCCCGGGCTTGAATGCTCTCGCGAGATGTTATTAATACAAATATTCGTGGATACAAGTATTAATGAGAGAAATCTAAATACAATGAGTGTAAAAAGACTCTGTTAATCCGGCTCTTGAGCGAAGCTCGGTGTTCTTCGTCCCGCCGATAATCTGCTCGAGGAGAAAAGGCCGGGAGAAGTAAGACCGAAAGAAAGCTGTTGCCAAGAGTTGGATGTTAGCCAAGTGCTTGATGTTTGCTCCTGTATTGCGTATGTATTGCAAGAATGTCAGAGAGTGCAGCGTGAGTTTACAAATGCAGGGGGCTTCGTTTATATAGAGGCAGCCGGGTCACATCTGTAGTGGCGATCGCTGCGGCCATTAAAATAATGTGCCGATCTCTGGTCACAAAGCTAAAGTCCAAATAAGATGTTTGTCGGGCTAAAGTCCAAGGAAGAGGCAGCACTTGGGCGGTCCAATAAGGAGCCATCACGTGTCCGGAGTCAGTCAACATGTGGCCCTACCGACAAGCTTTCGGCGGCCTGTCGGCTGGTGGAGGGAATCTGTCAGGCTTTGGTCAATGGCCCGGGATTCGCGGATATTGTCTCGGCCTTTGCACGTGGTGCCAGTCTTGAGGCTCGGCCTTTGCCGACTGGATGTCCGTTGGTGGTGATCGACCTGGATGGTCTTCGGAGGTCGACATCTGCCAGTGGATGGAGGTCGCCAAGGGTCGGTCGCCAAGGGTAGGTCGCCAGGTGTCGAGAGACGGTCGATCGCCAAGGGTCGGTCGTCGAGTACCGAGAGGCGATCGTCTTGATGTCGATCGCTCGGCACCGGGACTTGTCCTGGGCCCTTCGATTGCTGATCTAGCATGCCCAGGGTTAAGGCTCGTCGCTCAGTCGCCGATCGGCAGGCTTGCCTTGGTCGTTCGGCAGTAAGTCGGTCGCTCGGCCTGTAAGTCGGTCGCTCGGCCTGTAAGTCGGTCGCTCGGCCTCGGAGGCGATCCCCGGTCGGAAGGTGTTAAATCTTGACACAACAATTGCCCCCCAGCTTGCTCCTATGTTGAAGACATGGGGCGAGGTGGTTCTTGCGGGTGATCGTGTATGGATGAGGACGGGCGATCTGAGCTGACTTAGGACTCGGACTTGGGCTATCATGGTCGATTGGCTTAGCTATCTTTCGGTCTTGTACCTGCAAAAACAACATTGGCCGATCCCCCACGGAAACTTGGTGGTTTCGCTTGCTTGAGGAATCGTGCACAGTCGCGGAGATCGATGGACCGACCCCATGACCGTGTCTTGGTGCACAAAGACAATGATTGCCTCGTGGCTCACTTTATTATGAGGGTCCTCTGTTAGCCGCGCCGCCTTGTTTTTAAACGAAAGGCGTGCGGTCTCGGTCTAGAGGAGTCCTTGCGCGGGCGTCGGATGAATCATCTCCACGCCCGCGGCTTGTTAGCTCTGCTTCCACCTCGACATGCCATGGAGATGGCCGAACTCGACGTTGTACGTTGAGACGGGGTTGTGTAATGAGTCCACTGATTAATGTTGGAGGGCCCTCCGACTACGCCGGCCCGTGTTTAAACGAAGGCGGGCGATCTCGGCGAAAGGACCTTGCATGACCGGCGGCCCGGTTCCATCGACTGCCAGGGCCATGGCTTTATGATGTGCGGTGGAGTCGATCTTATGCCTTAGTCCGTCATGTTATATCTTTGGGTCGTAGATGGCGATCGTGTCCACCGGGTTGCTGATGATGTTGCGATCTGGCCGGAAGACTGGCGATCGTCGCTCGGCGGCCGATCGCTTTATCCGTAGGTCGATATTGGCGATCGGGCGGCGGCTAGTCCCTCACTTAGAATGTTGGACTGTAGGCGGTGAGCGAGTCCTCCGGCTCTTCTGGATAGTAGCGATCGGGCCGGAAGACTGGAGGTCGTCGTACGGGCGCCGACCGATCTACTCCTAGGCTGAGAAGAAGCCTTTGCCTGGACAGGAAATCTGCGGCTCTAGCCCGGAAGGCTGCGTAGGTCGTCGGCAGGGTCTTCGTGAGATGCCTGAACATAGGCGAGAAACCCTGAAAACCTCCTAGGACAGCGTAGAGGGCGGTCTCATCGCTTACGGGCTCGCCGTTGAGGATGATCATGTCAACCCGGTCGATGTAGTCCGAGTCGGACTCCTGTTCTCCTTGTCTGATTTGCATCATGCGATGGCGACCTTCTGGCCGGGCGACCCTGGTGGCGAAGTGCTCCGTGAAGACATGTGCCAGCTCGTTAAAGGAGCCGATGGACCGAGGTGGCAACGAGGTGTACCACCGGTGGGCGAGGTCGTCAAGTGTCAGAGGGAACATTCGGCACCTGGTCGCGTCCGATGCCCCACACCCGGTCATGTAGATGTTGAACTTGTGCAGGTGTGCTTGGGGGTCCGATCGCCCCTGGTACACGGGTGTCTTAGGAGGGGCGATCGTGTGCTGCACCGGGGCGAGCTCGATGTCGATCGCGAGCGGCTCGCTCGGCGGGGCGATCGTCCTCACGGCGCCTGCCCCGGATTGTAGGAGCGCCTTCATGTCGTCGATCTGACGTTGCATTGCGGCGATCGCCGCGGCTCGGCTGCTTGCGGATCGGCTTTGGGAGCGGGGGCCGAGGCGATCGTGTACCGATCTCCGGGCTCCGCTGCCACCGACCTCGGCAATTCGGCGAGGGGGAGCCAGACGGCTAGGCTGCCTTCTGGGAGTCGGGTAGGCCGAGCTCCTGGTGACGGACTCAAACTCCGTCGTCTCGTAGCTGGGGCCTGACTGCCCCGGTCGCCAGGTCGGGTCGCTGCCCAGGCGATCGAAGACAGAGGTGCCCCGGCTGGCGAGCGCCTCTTCCTGCGGACAGGAGCCTCCTGGCGAACGCTCGGCCAGTAGAGCCTTGAGCTTCCGCTTGATCTCCCGGCGAGAGGCGGGGCGTGTAGCCGAGGCGCGTCGAGAGCACTTCGTCGCTCTGAAGGACGGCGGAGCCCCTTCGATCTGTTCCTTGGTTCGGAACCGATCGAGCGAGAGGCTCGGGCCGCCTTCCCGGGCGTGGTCGGCGCCTCCCGGCCAAGGCGGCTACCTTCCACCATCGGCCGCGGCTCGGACCGGGGCCAGGGAAGTGCAGCCGGGCGGCGGCTTTCTTCGACGCGGATGCGGAAGACATGATTTCTGAAGGATTTCTTTTGAAGTGCAGTGAGTGTCACTTCAAATATCTGCCCCGAGAACAGTGAGTGTTCTTCGGGACGGTAGGTGTAAAAAATCGAGGGTTGGATGGCCCACCCTCCTTCTAGCGCCAATTGTTGTTACCCAAAATATTATCCGGAGATAGTATTGCTGGAACGATCGAGTAACAAACAAAATGCGAGAACACTTCCGTGGGAAAACGGATAACACAAGATTTGCCGGGTTTGTTAGGCCCGGGCTTGAATGCTCTCGCGAGATGTTATTAATACAAATATTCGTGGATACAAGTATTAATGAGAGAAATCTAAATACAATGAGTGTAAAAAGACTCTGTTAATCCGGCTCTTGAGCGAAGCTCGGTGTTCTTCGTCCCGCCGATAATCTGCTCGAGGAGAAAAGGCCGGGAGAAGTAAGACCGAAAGAAAGCTGTTGCCAAGAGTTGGATGTTAGCCAAGTGCTTGATGTTTGCTCCTGTATTGCGTATGTATTGCAAGAATGTCAGAGAGTGCAGCGTGAGTTTACAAATGCAGGGGGCTTCGTTTATATAGAAGCGGCGGGTCACATCTGTAGTGGCGATCGCTGCCGGCCATTAAAATAATGTGCCGATCTCACAGGTCATCAGGCTAAAGTCCAAATAAGATGCGCTATCGGGCTAAAGTCAAGGAAGAGGCTGCACGGCTTGGGCGGTCAATAAGGAGCCATCACGTGTCGGAGTCGATCAACATGTGGCCCTGACAAGCTTTCGGCGGCTGTCAGTGGTGGAGGGAATCTGTCAGGCTTTGGTCAATGGCCCGGGATTCGCGGATCTTGTCTCGGCCTTTGCACGTGGTGCCAGTCTTGAGGCTCGGCCTTTGCCGACTGGATGTCCGTCGGTGGTGATAGACCTGGATGGTCTTCGGAGGTCGACATCTGCCAGTGGATGGAGGTCGCCAAGGGTCGGTCGCCAAGTGTAGGTCGCCAGGTGTCGAGAGACGGTCGATCGCCAAGGGTCGGTCGTCGAGTACCGAGAGGCGATCGTCTTGATGTCGATCGCTCGGCACCGGGACTTGTCCTGGGCCCTTCGGTTGGCCAGTCTAGCATGCCCACTGGGTTAAGGCTCGGTCGCCTGGTCGCCGATCGGCAGGCTTGCCTTGGTCGCTCGGCAGTAAGTCGGTCGCTCGGCCTGTAAGTCGGTCGCTCGGCCTGTAAGTCGGTCGCTCGGCCTCGGAGGCGATCGCCGGTCGGAAGGTGTTAAATCTTGACACAACAACGTGCCCGACTAAAAATTCCACACATCCCCACCCGGTCACGCAATATGAACCCAGAAGGTCATATGGATAAGAAATGACCATGAAGAATCAAAATGAATCACAATCCGACAAAGTCAAGAATGACTCACCGAGATGAAATGATAGTGAAATGAAAGATAGCTCAATGAAATGATTTGAACCGTCGTTCCTCGTGAATGAAGTGATTAATTGACAATTACAAGTCTCAATATGGTTAATACATTATGAATGAATTATGATTATGAATGAACAGTAACGAAAGGAATGATTATCCTTTTAACCGAGTAAGAATTAACTTACACAACACCAGTGAAGAATGTCCTTCCTCGAAAAACGTCCTAAAAGGGATGTCGGTCGCTCGAACAACCTTGAATGACAATTACCAACAAATGCTCAATATACATATCAAACACGATTATAACCAATTCAAACGTCGATACAACAATATCCAAACTCATTGAGGCATTCGAACGAATACTTAGCTAACACACATCCTTTGATAATATCTAATCCCGAATATATTGAAACCAACTCCAAAATGAGTATTTCAAACCAACAAAACACCTTCAATGATATCAATAATCCCATAGGAATACACAAATCGAGTTAACGACAACATCTAATCGAAAACCCCCAACTATCAAAGTCAACTCTAAAGTGTTCTTGAATCAAACCCCCGACAATTCATGAAATACGAAATATATGCCATTAAATCCGTAGGAACATATTTATCTAAGGTAGATAATCCATATCTAACATATTCCAACAACAATCCAAGCTTACACGAAGAAATCGGAAGGAAAATGCCCAAAATCCGAAATTCTAGATCCAAGAGATTATTACCTTGATTAGATGTGATGGAGATAATGAAATGATGATTACTCCGAATTATAAGCTTGGAGATGTTGATAGATGAATGAACTTAGAAGAACACTCCTCAAGAAGCTCCAAATCGCCTGGAACCGATGAAGGAATGAAAAGAAATGAAGAATGAGGAAGAAAAGACTGAACTGTCCTATTTATAGCAACCCCAGTTTAGCGTGCGCTAGCTCCTGTGCATAGCATGCACTAACGGGTGTACTGGGTAGTCCAGTATCCTCTGTTCGCAACGGTAGCGTGCGCTATGCACCTTTTGTAGGGTGCGCTACAACTATATACTTATCGTGCGTTAACTCAAAATGTTAGCGTACGCTAACAATTTATCTGATGCCCAGTACTGCAGTCCAGAACCTCATGTTCTCTGATCTGATCGGTATAACGCGTGCAACACACAAAATTCAGCGTGCGCTACTGACACCGATTAGCGTACGCTAATATCTACTCATAGCGTGCGCCATGAATTATCCCAATTTAGTCCAGTAGCCACTGGACTCTGCCTGATTTGTCCTTAGCGCGCGCTACACCATCTTCATAGCGTGCGCTACTTCGACCTACTAGCACACGCTACTTACCATTCGTAGCGTGCACTACTTACAACCCAACTGCGGTCTAGTGCCTTATGGACTGCCTGCTTGATCTACATTAGTGTGCGCTAGTGTTGAGAGGTAGCGTGCGCTACCCGAACTCAATTAGCACGCGCTAAAGAGAGTTCGTAGCGTGCGCTACTCCTCATACACATCCCACTATGAAGATGACAATGATGATAAACACGGCACGATTCTCCAACTAGATTGATGATGAATGACGAGTGATACACGATACAATTACTCTGAACGGTGAATACAATGATTGAATATGAGTGACAAATGATCATTAATGAGTGAAAATTACTGAGTGACAATTAGTGAACGATAAATACTGAATGACAATAACTGAATTACAACCGGGTATTACATACACCCACCCTTAAAAGAGTTTCGTCCCCGGAACTAAGAATCAAACAACTCGGGATAACTCTCCCGCATACTATCTTCGGTTTCCCAAGTAGCCTCTTCGACTCCGTGTCTAGACCACTGAATATTAACCAAAGGAATCGTCTTGTTCCTCAACTGTTTGATTCGCCGCTTTAAGACTCTTATAGGACGCTACTCATATGAATGATCATCAGCGATTTCGATTTCGTCGAACTGATGTATGTGACTCGATTCAGCAACATACTTCCATAACTGAGAGTCGTGAAAAACATTATGAATTCGGCTCAACGCCAGAGGTAAGGCCAATCGATAAGCTAGCTCGCCTACTCGATCCAAAATCTCAAACGGTCCAATGAATCTCAGACTCAACTTTCCCCTCTTCCCAAAACGGAAGATACCTCGACTCGGGGATACCTTGACCAAAACATGGTCACCCGCCTCGAACTCTAATGGCCGACGACAGTTATCTGCATAAGATTTCCTTCGACTCTGAGCGGTCAACAAACGACTCCTGATCAAAGCTACCTTCTCACGGGCGACTATAAGCATATCGGGCTCGGTGCCGATTGATTCTGATAAGTCATCCCAACACAAAGGAGATCGATAATGACGACTATATAAGGCCTCGTAAGGTGCCATGTTAATCGAAGCATGCCAACTATTATTATACGTGAACTCGATCAATGGTAGTTGGGCTTCCCAATCATCTTTCCAATCGAGAACACATGCCCTCAACATGTCCTCCAAAGTCTGAATAGTCCTCTCTGATTGTCCGTCGGATTGAGGATGAAAAGCTATACTGAGATTAAGCTGAGTTCCCATAGCATGATGAACTGATTTCCGAAAATGAGACACGAATCGTCCGTCACGATCGGAAATGATACTTTTAGGAGTACCGTGCAGTCTCACTATCTCTTTGATGAACAATCGGGCAAGTCTCTCGGGACCCCACATATCCTTAATCTCAAGGAAATGAGCTGACTTAGTTAGACGATCCACAATTACCCAAATTATTTTCATGCCACGACGACTAGTCAGCAAACTCGTGATGAAGTCCATTGAAATATCTTCCCACTTCCACTCTATAATAGGGAGAGGTTTCAGCATACCCGCCAGTCACTGATGTTCTATCTTGACTTGCTGACAGGTTAAGCATCTCGAAACAAATTCCGCGACTTCTTGCTTCATATTACTCCACCAGTAATTTTGTTTCAAGTCTTTGTACATCTTGCTAGACCCCGGATGAACGGAATAAGGGGTAGCATGAGCTTCTCTCAAAATCGAGATTTTCATCTCGTCATTTGCCGGTACGCACAACCAATTCTTAAATCGCAAAAGTCCATCCTCATGGACAACAAACCCAGGGGCTTTCCCCTGAGTCACATCATCTCGAACGCGTAACAAAAATGGGTCCGAACCCTGATTCTCCCTGATCGCCTCCTCAAGTGGCGATGAAATCTCTAACGTACAAAGTTGCCCTTGTACTCTCTGTAACCAGACCTCGATCTCGGGTCTCAGAAATTCCTACTGAAGTTCCTTCTGAACTGTTAATCGAGCAAGCATCTGCTCCTGAACGGACTTACGACTCAAGGCATCGGCGACAACGTTCGCCTTGCCCGGGTGGTAAAGTATCTCAATATCATAATCTTTGATTAGTTTCAACCACCGTCTCTGCCGCATATTTAACTATTTCTGAGTAAATATATACTTTAAACTCTTATGGTCGGTGAATATCTGACAGGTAACGCCATAAAGATAATGATGCCAAATCTTCAATGCGAATACCACAGCTACTAGCTCCAGGTCGTGGGTCGGATAATTAACCTCATAAGGTCTTAATTGTCGTGAAGCATAAGCAATAATTTTCCCATTCTGCATTAGTACACATCCGAGACCCTGTCCGGACGCATCACTATAAACCACAAATTCTTCCGTCCCTTGCGGTAAAGAAAGGACAGGTGCTGAAATTAACCGGCTCTTGAGTTCCTCAAAACTATGTTGACACGCGTCGGTCCACGTGTATTTCATATCTTTCCTTAAAGGTTCGTCATGGGTTGAGCAATTTTAGAAAATCCTTCCACAAATCGCCGATAATAACCAGCTAATCCGAGAAAACTTCGAATTTCCTTAACATTCTTCGGAGGTTGCCAATCTCGGATAGCCTCCGTCTTCTTAGGGTCGACACGAACTCCGTCTAATGAAATTACATATCCGGGAAACGTCACTTCAGACATCCAGAACTCACATTTGGAAAACTTCCCATAAAGTTGCTCTCATCTCAACACGTCGAGCACCTGATGAAGGTGAAACTCGTGCTCCTCTCTGTCACGAGAATAAATTAAAATGTGATCAATAAAGACAACCACAAACTGATCCAAATAGTCGATGAAAACTCAATTCATTAATTCCATGAATACCGCAGGTGCATTAGTTAACCCAAACGGCATTACCACAAACTCATAATGACCATAGCGTGTTCGGAACGCCGTCCTTGCGATATCTGACTCTCGAATTCGCAGCTGATGATATCCATATCTTAAGTCGATCTTGGAAAATACTGAAGCTCCCTAAAGTTGATCCAAAAGATCATCGATACGGAGTAGAGGATATTTATTCTTGATCGTCACCCAGTTCATTTCCCGGTAATCAATACACAAGCGGAACGAACTATCCTTCTTCTTGACAAATTACACTGGTGCTCCCCATGGGGATGCACTCGGTAGATTATAACCCTTCTCGGTCAAATCCTCTAATTGATTCTTCAACTCCTGTATTTCGGTCGGGGCCTTCCGGTACGGTGCCTTCGATATTGGGGACGTACCAGGCTCCAACTCAATCGTGAATTCCACATCTCTCTGTGGAGGCAAACCAGGTAACTCGTCTGGAAATACATCGGCATATTCTCTCACTCCAGAAATATCCGTCAACATTACTGATGGTTCCTAGGTCTTGGTCATATAGCACCAATAACTGACACACCCCTGACTGAGTAATCTCACTACTTTCATCAAGTTGATGACTCTCCCAGAACAGCTGGGGTTACCTCCCTGAAATACACATTCGACCCCATCATCTGAAATGATAGTGACCATACGCTTACGGACACTAATGATGGCATCGTGACGATCCATCCAATCAATACACAGGATGATGTCGTCTCTTGGTAAATTTACCACGATTAGGTCTGCTAACCAATCACGGCCATGAAGCTGAATCGGAGAATTCTTAATCTCACGATTCCCGATAATTCTTCTACCATCATGTAGATCAATGACATAAGGCTCGCAACTAGTAGCACTACCCAGACGTAGTCTACTCCAACATGACTCTGAAATGAATGAATGCGATTCACCAGTATCAAAAAGGGTACACACAGGTTGAGATATAATATCGAGTGTACTTGAGATCATCCGGGCCTCTGGATCGTCGATCTTCTTCATCTCATAAATTCGGGGCTTGTCGGCGCCCGAACCGGACGCTCCCATCTGATAGCTCTTGGCTCCGCCTTTATTTTCTCCTGTCGTCTTGAATGACGTAGACTGAGTGGCCTGATTCTGCACCGCTGAATGTCTCGGGGCCCGAGATGACGCCGGAGTAGGTTTAGAGTCCCTTCGGCAAAAATGGGCCTTATGCCCAGCAATCCCACAGTTATGGCGCGTGACAGTCTGCCTCAGGCACTTGGTGCTGAAATGACCCTGTTCTTCACAGTTGAAACAGGTGATGGCCGAACTGGCCACTCATGACTGAGATTCCACGGGTCTAGGTGCCATAGGAGGTCGCTCAGAAAAAGTAGAGCCCGCACGAGGCTTCTTGAAAGTAGCCTGAATGCCTTCAGACTGATTATGATTCTTTGACTTATTGCCAGCAGATGAAGGTTGTTGCTTAGCAATCTCCTTAGCAGTAAGCTCATGAGTAAGAGCTTTCTCAATGAATTCGGCTAGAGTGGTGCAATTGTGATTAAGCAACTGCATCCACATACGAGGCTTCAACCTCTTGCTGAAATATTTGATCTTGTCCGCCTCAGAGTGAATAATGGACGAGGCGAAAGGAAGTAGCTCCTGGAATTTCTCGTCGATGGCGAGAACATCATCCTTCGCTGAGAGGTCGAGAGTGAGTATTTCTGAAAACTTGGCCTCCTTGAGTGGGGCCGGATAATACCTCTCCATCATGAGAGTCCTGAATTGATCCCAAGTACAAGATCCGTCGGTGGGCTTCAATGATAACCACCATGAATGTGCGCCCTTACCAAGATAGTAAGCCGCAACTGAAACTTTGTGCCCTTCGGGACACTCCACCATAGCAAACAACTTCTCAAAATGCTCAAGCCAGTGAACAATATCCGGCGGCTCAGATGAGCCCTCAAAAGTAGGTGGCCTCTGGCGAGAGATGTCGCCAATGATACTGCTTACAGCCCTCTCTTGCCCTTGAGGTGGCGGCGGAGGAGCCTGTTGATTCTGAGTAGCTGAGTTCTGCATCGTCTCCATGAGGCATGCCATTTGAGTCATCTGGGCCATCATGCCCTGCATAAAAGCGAGTGGATCGACCTGAACACCTTCTGATTGAGCTGTGTCCCGGGTACGACTCCCTGACAGTGAGTGATCATTTCTGGGTGTATGAGTGGCAGCGTCGCTGCTCGATGAATTCGCATTATTCCTCGCGTTCGCGCGTGTATTCACACGAGCTCTCGGGTTTCGGCCCGCACCATGGCCTCTCCCCCCGTCCTCTGCTAGCTCTTTCCATATTGAAGTGGAAAGTCAAATAATAATTATATCTCGCATGAATATCACATTATGATTATGTTATGAAATGATGAAAATGAGCATACACGCTCAAACACAATGATTACATGAATGATCAACTGAAGTGATGTGATTATCTGATGAAATTCTTGAAATGATTATCTTGAACCAGTTAACAAGATTAATGATATGATCCTCAAGATCACAACTGAACAATGAAATGAACTGAGTGATTAATGAATTAACATGATCGACTTGATCACAAATGAAAATGATGATTGAGGATTGTTGACTGTTGAATGATGAATGAGCGATTCTTATTGCCAGAAATTATACCATGGCGTCAGAAATCTTACTGTTCTTTGGTCTGAGGGGCTCGGCTCTTGCACAGGTCACACGTGACACGAAAGTCCAATGATACTAGTCTGATGAACGATGATTTCAAATGAGACATGACTCATAAGGTAGTATTCAAAACCACGCTCCGATACCAACTCTGTAACACCCCAAACTAGGGCGAATGTTACAGTGCCGTGGACCCCCGACTGGGACCCACTAGGCGAATGAAAATTAATGAATTAAGTGATATAATTGTAGTACCGAACCACAGTATATCAATAACTACTCTGATGAGGAGTTTTGAGTACAACACACCCAGGATAAAACAGAATGCATGTATATTTTATATGAAGATAAAATATACAACACCAATTAAAATGAGTATATGTAAATGGAAGTCTGCAGCGGAGTACAAATGAAGAAAACATGAAGACTGAAAGGACTGGGTCCCCCTACTAGTATCACTGGGACTCCTCACCATCAACGTTCTCTTCCCGTGCCTTAGCCTTGCCATGACTTGAAAACAATATTCCCCAACGGGGTCAGTTATACAGAACAACAATCCTCAAGAGTTGAATAAACACAATCATGATATATTTTAATTATGAAATGACGCTGAAGAGAGGCATCATAGTACGCCCGTAATGGTATGTGCAAGTGCACAAGACGAGTGTCCGGACACACCCGTCCTTGTACCTAATTAGTCTCACGGAGGTACGTTACCGTGTGCACAGTCCGATGTGTCGGTGAACCCAACACATGACCATCACGTGCCCGACTAAAAATTCTCCACATCCCCACCCGACCACGCAATATGAACCCAGAAGGTCATATGGACAAGAAATGACCATGAAGAATAAAAATGAATAACAATCCGACAAAGTCAAGAATGACTCACCGAGATGAAATGATAGTGAAATGAATGATAGCTCAATGAAATTATTTGAACCGTCGTTCCTCGTGAATGAAGTGATTAATTAAAAATTACAAGTCTCAATACGGTTAATACATTATGAATGAATTATTATTATGAATGAACAACAACGAAAGGAATCAATATCCTTTTAACCGAGTAAGAATTAACTTACACAACACCGGTGAAGAATGTCCTTCCTCGAGCAACGTCCTAAAATGGATGTCGGTCGCTCCAACAACCTTGAATGACAATTACCAACAAACGCTCAATATACGTATCAAACACGATTATAACCAATTCAAACGTCGATACAACAGTATCCAAACTCATTGAGGCATTCGAACGAATACTTAGCAAACACACATCCTTTGATAATATCCAATCCCGAGTATATTGAAACCAACACCAAAATGAGTATTTCAAACCAACAAAACACCTTCAATGATATCAATAATCCCATAGGAAACCACAAATCGAGTTAACGACAACATCTAATCGAAAACCCCCAACTATCAAAGTCAACTCTAAAGTTTTCTTGAATCAAACCCCCAACAATTCATGAAATCCAAAATATATGCCATTAAATCCATAGGAACACATTTATCCAAGGTAGATAATCCATATCTAACATATTCCAACAACAATCCAAGCTTACACGAAGAAATCGGAAGGAAAATGCCCAAAATCCGAAATTCTAGATTCAAGAGATTATTACCTTGATTAGATGTGATGGAGATGATGAAATGATGGTTACTCCGAATTATAAACTTGGAGATGTTGATAGATGATTGCACCTCGAAGAACACTCCTCAAGAAGCTCCAAATCGCCCGGAACCGACGAAGGAATGAAAATAATTGAAGAATGATGAAAAAAAGACTGAATTGTCCTATTTATAGCAACCCCAGTTTAGCGTGCGCTAGCTCCTGTGCGTAGCGTGCGCTAACGGGTGTACTGGGTAATCCAGTATCCTCTGTTCGCAACGGTAACATACGTTACGTACCTTTTGTAGTGTGCGGTACAACCATATACTTAGCGTGCATTAACTCAAAATGTTAGCGTGCGCTAACAATTTATCTGATGCCCAGTACTGCAGTCCAGAACCTCCTATTCTCTGATTTGATCGGGATAGCGCGTGCTACACACAAAATTCAGCATGCACTATTGACACCGATTAGTGTATGCTAATATCTACTCATAGCGTGCGCTAAGAATTATCCCAATTCAGTCCAGTAGCCAATGGACTCTGCCTGATCCGTCCTTAGCGCGCGCTACACCGACTGCATAGCGCGCGTGCTACTTACCATTCGTAGCGTGCGCTACTTACAACCCAACTGCAGTCCAGTGCCTTCTGGACTACCTGCATGCGCTAGTGTTTAGAGGTAGCGTGCGCTACCTGAACTCAGTTAGTGTGTGCTAAAGAGAGTTCGTAGCGTGCACTACTCCTCACACACAGCCCACTATGAAGATGACAATGATGATAAACACGGCACGATTCTCCAACTAGATTGATTATGAATGACGATTCATACACGATACATTTACTCTGAACGGTGAATACAATGATTGAATATGAGTGACAAATGATCATTAATGAGTGAAAATTACTGTGTGACAATTACTGAACGATAAATACTGAATGATAATGACTGAATTACAACCGGGTATTGCATATGATGTGGTGTAAGTGTCAAGAAAGAGCGGTAGAATAATGAGTATTAGGCTTGTGATAGGGGATGAGTTTCTAACCATCATAAGTGCTTATGCATGACAAGTAGGATTGGATGCATAAATCAAACAAGAATTCTGGGAAGATTTGGAAGAGGTTGTCTAACGAATTCCTATGGGTGAGAAATTAATCATTGGTGGTGACCTCAATGGGCATGTCGGTGTTAGCAGAGATGGCTTTGAGAGCGTTCATGGTGGCTTTGGTTTTGGGGATAGGAATGAAGCAGGAAATGGTATATTGGATTTCGCATTAGCTTATGACTTGGGTATTATGAACACTTGGTTCGAGAAAATGGACTCTCATTTGGTGACATATAGAAATGGAGGTAATGCAAGTCAGATTGATTTATTTTTAGTAAGGAATGTTTGGAGGAAAAGTTTTACTAATTGCAAGGTGATACCCAGTGAGAGTGCTGCAGCACAGCATACTGTTTTGGTGCTTGACTTTCGAGGTAAGAGGCAATTAAGAAAGAGAAGACCACAAATTGACCCTCGAATTAAGTGGTGGAAGCTCCAAGGGGAGAGTCGACATACTTTTGTGGCTAAGATTGCTGATAGTGGTATTTGGTCTGATTGCACGGAAATGGATATAGATTCGATGTGGAATTTGTTGGAGCATAACATATAGGAAGTTGCAAAAGAAGTCCAAGGAGAATCTAAAGGAAACATACCATCAAGTAAGGACACATCTTGGTGGAATGATGAAGTTAAGCAAGCGATAAAGACCAAATGTGAATGTTATAAGGTACTGGGTAAATGCTCGAGCGATGAGAATTATGAGAAGTACAAGAAAGCTCGAACAGAAGCTAAAAAGGCAGTGTGAAATGCCCGATCAAAGGTCAATCAAGAAGTACATGCAAGATTAGATACAAAAGAAGAGGAAAAATATATCTATAAACTATCTCGAATGAGAGAGAAGAATACGCGAGATATTGAAAAAAGTTAAATGTGTGAAATATTCTAACCAAAAAGTTTTGGTTCAAGATAAAGAGATGGAGGTCATACTTTGATACCCTATTCAATGGACATCAAGAACAAGATATTGGGAATTTAAACATCACGTCAAGTGTGGTTAACCGAGAGTTTAAGAGGATAATTCAAAAGGGTGAAGTGACAATAGCATTGAAGAAGATGGGGTGAAAGAAAGCAGAAGGACCAGATGATATACCTATTGAAGTTTGGAGGTGTTTGGGGGAGAGAAGGATTTAATGGGTAGGTATGCTTTTCAATAATATTTGTATAAGCAATAAGATGCCATCAGCATGGAGGAAAAGTATTCTCGTCCCTTCGTATAAGAACAAAGGTGATGTTCAAGATTGTTCTAATTATCGCAGAATTAAACTAATGAGTCATACCATGAAATTGTGGGAATGAGTGATTGAACAAAGGATCAGGAAATGTGTGAAGATAACAGAAAATTAGTTTGGATTTATGCCTGGAAGATCGACCATGGAAGCAATTTATCTTATCCGGCAGTTGATGGAACATTATCGTTATAAAAAGAAAGATCTACATGTGATTTTTATTGATTTAGAGAAGGCATATGATAAAGTACCAAGGAAAGTACTTTGGTGGGCCTTAGCAAAGAAGGGTGTATCGCGGAAATATATTGACATTATAAAAGACATGTATGAGGGAGCTAGTACAAGTGTATGTATTAATGTTGGGAGGACAGAAGAATTCCCAATTACGATTGGGGTGCATCAAGGATCTGCTCTTAGTCCTTTTCTCTTTGCCATAGTCATGGACGAATTGATAAGAGAAATTTAAAATGATATTTCGTGGTGTATGATGTTCGAAGATGATATTGTGTTGATTGATGAAACGAAGGTTGGAGTGCAACAGAAACTGGAACTTTGGAGGGATACTTTGGAAGCTCGAGGCCGTAGGCTGAGTAGAAGTAAGACTGAATATATGGGGTGTAGGTTTAGCGAAAACAGCGATAGAGAGGCGGGGATGATCATATTTGATGGGAAAGTTGTTCATGGATCCACTTTCTTTAGGTATCTTGCATCTATTATCCACAAGGATAGAGAGCTAGATGTGATGTGGCTCACAGAATAAAGGCAGGGTGGTTAAAGTGGAATAGTACCACCGGGGTTTTATGTGATCCTAACATGCCTCATAGATTAAAGGGTAAATTTTACTGCACGACAATTCGGCCTGCACTGTTATGTGGCACCGAGTGTTTGCCTATAAAACTGTGTCAAGTTCAAAAAATAAATATGGCGGAGATGCGTATGCTACGATGGATTTGTGGTCATACAAAAAAGGATCGGCTCAGAAATGAGGTGATTAGAGAGAAGGTAAGAGTTGCGTCTATAGAAGACAAGATGATGGAGAATTAATTACGATAGTTTGGTCATGTGAGAAGAAGACCTATTGATGCCCCAGTGAGGAGGCTAAAAAGTTGGGGAACAAATAATATTGTGAAAGGTAGAGGAAGACCCAAGAAAATGTGGATAAAGATGATTGAAAATGATATGCGGTTTCTTGGAATTGGAGAAAGTATGGCGATGGAAAGACAAATGTGGCAGGAAAGAATACGGATGGTGGATGGAATCTGATTCCTTTTTTTGTTATTTTTCTATTCCTATTTTCTTTTGTTTCATGTTACCTTTTAATTTATTTTTCAGGATTTTTCATTTTTTTTGGTTAACACTCATTCTCCTTTTTTTTGGCTTTTTTCTCTTCCCTCTTTTTTTTTATGTTATTTATGTAACGATCATTGATGGTTTCAAAGTTTGATTCATGTTAGACGACCCCAAATTATTTTGGGACGAAGGCTTAGATGTTGTTGTTGTATATCCCAAAGTAAGTAATACATTTAGTTACATGTAGATATGTATTAGAAAAATTTGTATATTATTACGTCTTATATATGTATCAGTGCAAGAAAGAAGTTGGAAGTTGTTAGTGTGAGTAATACGTGATGCACTGGAGGTCACCGATAGTCCGAGCACATATTACCAATGGTCGGATCGGTTGCATTGTAAGCATCTCTAACATCTAAACACATACTAGCCTACGACTCAAAACATCTGCCACTATATTTGATTTACCAATATGGTGAAGTATCTCCGATCGTAGTCTTTAATCAACTCTAATTATATTCCCTGTCCCATATTTAACTCCCTCTTCGAAAAAAATATTTCAAACTCTTGTGGTTAGTGAAAATTTGACATGAAACTCCATATAAGTAATGACACTAAATTTTCTAAGCAAAAATTATCGGCACTAACTCCAGATAGTGAGTCGGGTAGTTTACTTCAGATGTCTTCAACTGCCGTGTAACATAAGCAATCACCATTCATATCTGCATCAAAACACAACCAACTCCCTGTTCCAAAGCATAATTGTAGACCATGAATTCCTCAGTTCCTTGCGGCAAGGTCAACATTGGGGCCGCAATAAATCTTTTTTCAACTCATCAAAACTAATTTAACAATGTCATTCCATTTGAATTTCGATGTCCTTCGGAGCAACTGCACAAGTGGCAAAATATCTTAAAACCCCCTCCATGAACCTTCGATAATATCTCGTGAGTTCTAAGAAACTCTGGATTTCTTTCACATCTCTCGGTGGATCCCGCTGCATAATCAGTTCAATGTTTTGTGGATCCGCCTTTACTCCATTCTCAGATACAACATGGCATAGCAACATCACTTTGTTTAGCCAAAACTCACAATTCGAAAACTTTGCTTTGATTTTATCATAGTAAGAGTCACATAGATTGGCTTAATATACTCGATATTTTGGCAATAATATTATTTATATAATAATTAAAATTATAGTTAGAAATCATGTCCTGGCTCAATTGGGTTATGAATTTATGAGATCAATAAGGATCATCAAATTAAACATGCATGTGGTTTAATTTTCAATATAGTACTGAGATTTTAGTGATATTATGCTTGGAAAAGAAATTAATTAATTAAAACTGGTTAGAAAAAATAATACCCCAAGTATTTTGATAAAGGCACCCTACAGCCTGTCCTACAGTGCAATATTATACATCGGCCAAAAAAGAAATCTTACAGTTAAAGCTTCATAGTACAACAAAAGAAGACGTTGGCTATAGCAAACTATGCTGTAGCTGTTTTACTTAGGATAAGTAAACACAAAACCCACAGGACTTAGAATAAACTTTAAACTGTTGTAAAATAATATTTCTTTATTCATAAAGTATTCGTGATTTTAAAGTAGCATTTAATGCTATCAGGATATCATTTAATGCTGCCAAAGAGACTACAAACAAAAGATCATTTAATGTGAATCAAAGAGAATATCAGAAGAATTAAATGCAAAACATCTTTAATAAAAATATTCTGAAGCCGCCAATCAGATCTGTCTAAATCTGGCAAACCGACCAACGACTATATTTAAAATGGATCTATTTCCAGGGCTATAAATAGCCCAAGCAAGAGGACATTTCTAAGACACAAAAAAGAAACTGCTTACACAAGAGTTAGACTAGACATTGAGCTTATCATCTAAGAGAAATATATTTCCTCAAGCATACAACATATATCTTGAGTGAAGAAATATCCAAGTCCTCAACAAAGAACAACATGGCTACAGCAAAGCCTACAAAGCTTAAAGCTGCTGTTCAATTCGTGTGTTAGGAATGTGCCCTCGAATGCCACTCAGGGGATGAGAGAGTAGGGGCATTGTACTTGTAATTATGGAATTATCAATAAAAGGCAATATGATCCATTCACTGTTTATTGTATTTCAAATGCATTCTTGATTTGGTAAATATTGAAGTGAAGTCCATGTAAATAAATCGAATATTCCATTCTCATTATCGGATAAGAGAAAATACACTGGAAGTGTTTAAACTTTATTTAGGTAAACCGTTCGCAAGTCGATAAACTTAAATGGGCATTAAGTTTTTAAGTAAGACTTTTTTAACTGATGCTAGGACGTGTGCATGTCTTGATAGCAAAGTTATAAGTATATTGGTGGGACCAGTATACTCAAACTCAACTCATACTTGATTCAGCCACACGATAATAACTCTCAGAGAGTCGATGATGAATCGAAAGGTTGTGATAGTATACGTGGACCTTTGACTTGAGAATTCAGTAGGAGATGTGTCTGTGATGTTTAGTTTGTCATTAGAGTAGTTAGACTCATGCGGACTATACGGGCAGGTAGCAGTCTTTACTGTACGCCAAGAAAGGATTCTATCTCCTATTAATGAGCAGGCGAATGTCCTATACGGTTAATGGCAAATAAGATCATAAGTCTTTAGAGTAGTTAGACACATTTGCTTAATTGCTGAGTAAATCTCAAAGTTCGGATGATACGGGCAGGTAGTAGTCTTTACTATACGCCAAGAAAAGATTCTATTTCCTGTTAGTGAGCAGGCAAATGTCCTATACAGTTAATGGCAAATAAGATCATAAGTCTTTGGCCAAAGCATTCTGAACTAGTCGTATTAGATACACTATTAATCAGTTGGTCTTGATTTACATTAACACATGTATAGTTTCTAGTCAACAGTAGGGTTTGACTTTACAGTGACCCGAAGACGTGACTGGGACATCTGATGAAGGGTCTATACGTTTATGGTATTCTCTGTAACACCCCCATAATACATCCGGAAATGTTACATGCCGTAGGCCCTTCTTACAAGGATCTACAAGGCTAAACTCTACTAGACTACCAAAATGATTGACCGACCGGGGTCAATCTAAATACAACGCAGACCGACAAGGTCGTTAAACAATTCAGAAACAAATGAACTTTACATCTCAATGACAAAAATAAACTTGAACACAGAAAAGGATGACAACTCAATTTAATAAATGAAAATTACACCCATGCAAGGGTGAATACTCGAACGATAGAGAAATACCGACCAAAATGAAACAAAAGAAAAGACTTTAACTCTGGTGTGATTAGTATCATTGTCCTCCATCTCCTTCCCAGCCAATCCTGTGACTGCTCCCGAGCTGCCAAAACCTGAGCGCATAACAGGCACCCACCCCCCGAAAACTCGGGGGTTAGCAAACTGGAATTTTGCTAGTGCAAGTACATAACACACAAGATATACGAATAATAATAACACAAAACTCAACAGTCGTGAAACCTTAACACGAACCACACATTCAAATGGTCACACACAGAATAGTATTACATACACAAGGTGAAAGATAATCACATTTTCATATTCTCCGTACAGAACATAACACCAATAAAACTTTAAACGAGCCCAAGGAGTCAGAGGAATCCCTTCTTATAAAAGGAAAAGTATTTTGATAAGAAAGTTTGAAAACATTAATATTGACTGGGGCCATCTAGGGGTTTTGTTAATCATATGGGTATTCTTTATAAAATACTTCAAAAGCTCTCGGGTCCTTGACCCAACATGTGGAAAACAATTTGCAAGAAAACTATCACAACGTCATTCGGGGTCCTCGACCCAAATGATAAAACACTATCACAAGTGAATCATTACAACATCTCACGGGGTTCTCGGCCCAATCCAAATAATATCATCACGAGATCAAATCTCAACATCTCACGGGGTCCTCGACCCAATACACAGAATAATCAACACAGTACAATCAAAGGCATAGCCTCTCATTCGACAAATCCTGCTCAAGACCCCTGATTAATTAACCCTCGGAGATCTCGTCAAATATCCTTGGTTAATTAACCCTGGTACCAACATTTAAAACAAATTGGAACGAATTACAGAAACACAATCCGCGGTCTACATCAAGACCAACATTAAAAGCAAGTTGCAAAGATTTAAATTTCGAAAATCATTTGATAACGGGGTCTTAGCTATCACTCAAATATCCGTTACCAATAAGCCTGCCAGGCGCCTCCCTTGCACACCGGTGTACCGGCGTTCACTCCACTATATTGGCCGCCCATTGCACATGTCACCGCACCGGCGTTCACTCCCACAGGAGCCTCCCCTTGCTCGCGTATTAAGTAACACCGGTGTTCACCAATCATATGGAGCCGCTCATTGCAGCGTACAACAGGCCGGAGTGCACGCCCCGCCCTCAGAGGTACCCGGATATGACGTCCCTCATAACAAGTATTCACATTATTACAAATACCAAGCACACAGTCAACCGTTGCAACAATTATCAAATCAGTTCATCAATCCACATAATTTATTCGCCAGTATGCAACTACGCAAAATAAACAATAACTCGCACGTTATTCATCAATACTTAGCACATTAGGCCTTCAACACTATCAATTAATACTACATAATTATCCACACATATCTATATATATATAATATAAATACAGATATTCATAACATGATTCATACACTTCAGCAACAATGATTATCGTAGGAAATTCGTCCTTAATATCCTATCATAAAATAAACAACCAATCACACAAGGAAAAGCATAAAAAGATGGCCGAACCCTAACTGTTCTCTTCGTAACGTACGTTACACACATACGTAACGTACGTTACGTCTGCACGTTAGCGCACGTAAGCTACAAAGATTAGCGCACGCTAAGCATGCATTGGACAATTCTTCTCAGTTCAGACGACTGCCTTGCCTGAGGTATAGCGTACGTAATGCATAGAGCTTAACGTACGTTATATTCACACATATCTCACTCATGCGAATCAGAATAACCCTATGGTGTTGATGTCTACGAATTCCCGGTTAATCCTCCCATCATAAGACTCACTCCAAATATTGATTATAGATCCTCAAAGGTAGTTCGGAAAATCTGAGGTTGTTACCAACATTAAGTCTATGATCCTTATGGAAACACCATACAATATGGTTTATTAATCTCAGAATTTTACCTTACTTGATTATCATAACAAGAGTCGGACTATAACGTTCTTAACTCGGGTAGCTAAAGCATGAACATTCCAACTTCCAAAAACATGGTGTTCGGATAAAAATCATCTATGGAGCTTAATAATCCCGGTGGTACGTTCATAACGTCCTTAAGAACACGAATTCAAGGTTGAGGTAGCATTAACATACCTTAATATGAAAGAAACGCAGAGACAAGAGGTAGCATCCAACTTCGATTGCTTGAATGTTAATCCAAGATGTTTCGTAACTTAAATGATCGAGTCTACGTGTTCTATATGTGTTTTAGAGGGCTGGAGACCCTCTAGAAATGGAGGAAAACGAATTACAAGTGAAAGGGACGAAGAGAAATGAAATGGGGTGTTGTCCATATATATAATATCTTGAGATTTACGTACGTTAGCCTTAGCCATTTACGTACGTAATCGACTTAGCGCACGCTACCCTTCGATCTTAGCGTACGCTATCGCTCACCGATAGCTTCATCGCCTCGCTCGTACTAGCTTACGTACGTTACTCCCTATGCATTACGTACGTAAGCTACACATATTAGCGTACGCTAGTTACAAACCTTAGCGTACGTTAACACCCGTTGACCCTAAAACTGTCCAGGTTCATCCGCGGGAATCTTTCCGAGCCCCACCACCAGCCGTCCATGTGCTAGCCAGCATGTTCAATAATTGACCTCCTTACGTACGCTACGTCTAGCTCGTAGCGTACGCTATTTCCAGTTTGTAACGTACGTTACGCTTACATGTTAGCGTGCGTTATGACGTAGTTGCATTTGAAGGATTAAAGGTTGATATTATCATGCATGAGGATACGAATACGGAAACGGTCATACTTCGATTATTGATAGCACCATTTCAGGTAATACAGGGTTCAAATACAGATGAAAATACCCAACAATTTATCTGGATATTACATACTATCCCTCTTAAAAGAAGTTTCGTCCCGAAACTTAAAGTAGAGTGGTGGAACAACCAAGAAAAAGTAACTACTTGCTCAGCCCCAAAACATCATGAGTGATGCGCGAATACAAGGTTCAAAAAAAAAATACAATGATTGGACCTAGGAAGTATCTGTAACACCCCCAATCCACTCAGGGATATTACACGCCGTAAACCCTCTCCTCGAGGATCTACCAGGCTGGTAATCAACATTTAACATCCCGACAATGCCTTCAAGGCTACACTGACTCAGTAGACCGATTTGGTCTTTCCACAAATACATACAACTCAAATACAACTCATGCCCACGCAGGGGACCAAAATACAACTACACTGCATAACGGAACAATACAAAGAAATGAAAATAAAGTACAACCGAACCAACACACGATATACGGTTCCTCATGTGATTAGTATCGATCATCTTTCATCATCCTTCGTGCCGACCCTGTGTTATGCTCCAAAACCTGAATGCAAAAACAGACATCCACCCCCCGAATACTCGGGGGTTAGCAAAACTCCACTGTTTTGCTAGTGCAAATACAAAGTGCAAATACGAGCCATACAATTCACATTCCACGAATAACAATAACCGAGGATCCTCAAAGATCCAAACGAAACGAAAAGTACTTCCCGAGGCAAGGGTTTGAGGAAACATTACAAAAACGAAATATCATAAATCAATGGGAATAATTTATAAAACGGTTTAGAATGCCATCGAGAGTTTTAATAGAAAACAATTTAGGATTATCAAATCCTACTTTTCAAAAATCCAAAAGACAAAGGAGTCGCCACCCCAAAAGTTTACTTTCTGGAAAATGACATTAACCAAAACGTTGGGATTTTAGCCCCAAATCCAGAAACGACTTTTACAAAACCCTTGGGATTTTAGCCCCAAATCTCATCAACTCACAAGACACAAGAACGACATCAAAATCCACAAATAAAGGATTTAAAACATAAACCACAAAATACTCTAGAGCCATCCTAGCCAAGTAGGCCAAACGAACAATTTACCTCTTACACACTTAGTCAATGCATGCAATCATGAAAACCGTTCAAAAGCACTCATTTCCTAAATGCCAATATCGAATCACATTTGTAAAAATGCACCACAATTAACCGTGGATCCACCCCTCCGTGGACCCCTACCGAGACCCCGCCGGATCTAACCCGTAGTGGTTAAAAGCAAGCTCGCGGATCCACCCCTTCGTGAACCCCTACCGAGACCCCGTCGAGTCTAACCCGTAGTGAGCATACACACACACACAATTTCTCATACAAAACTACTATGTCAAGATCGTAAGTTCATAAGGATACTTGCTAGAGATGGCCATTAACTCGACACCATTATCAAACTCTTCAAAACACAATAACAAGATTAAATACGAATACACGATTCCATAACTTTAAACAATAGGAGTATCATAATCAAATCCTTCAACGCTCAAAATAATCAAATCATAATCAATTCCCAAAATACGCCGTTCACAAAACACACACGCATTTGAAAGAAAGCCTTTAACGAGGCCAAAATCAAATCTTTTGAAACTTCATTTCAAACAATCAAACAAACACACCAAGACGATCACCGATCATCATATCCACAAAATAAGAAGAGTATGGGCAAGGTACTTGCCTCAAAATCGCACGCAAGTATTCACGAACACGGCTCAACCTAAAGCTTCGAAACGCCCGATGCTATCGAAAAGGAAGACGACAACGAACGGAAGGGTTCAACTCGGTTTCTTCATAAGAAACTCGACCCTAACATCATATAATTAATAAATCAATGATCATACGATGAGGAATAATCGTAGAACGCCCGAAAACCCCTCTAAGACATTTTACCGGACACCTTCAAGGCGTCGGTCAAGAACTCGACTCAAACAACGAATCGATACGATCCAACCATGGAATAACAAGGAAATGATATAATACATCTAAATAATCATCAATCCATCAAAATCCTAAGTTAAATCGGATTAATCGGACGAAAACAACAAAAATACCCAAATTCCCCAAAACTAGATTTCTAGGAAATCTGACCTGATTCGGTAGATTGGAGGATGTTATAGGACGGATGATTGATGATATGAACCTCCAAACTTCATGGATTTATTGTCCAACAACATCTCTACATGATTACCTCAGCTCCAGCCGCGGAATGGAAGAAGAGAAGTGAGAAAATGCTGAAGAAAAACGCTGCCAGGCCTTTTATAGGCTGACTGCCGGCAGTAGAGTCTTTCGGCCCACCCTATCGGCCGAAAGGCTTCCGGACATGATCGGCCGATACCCATACAGAAATGCCGGCAGTTGAGTCTTTCGGCCCACCCTATCGGCCGAAAGGCTCCTGGACGGTGCCCGACAGCTGACAGTCTTCCACTAAAACGACCATAACTCTCTCGTCCGGACTCCGATTGACTCACCGCTTGAACCATTGGAAAGCTAACTCGATGTTCTATAATATTGCAAGATTTATAATTTTTGGAGTCACCAAAAATTAATGATGATCTAACAAAGACGAACTCATACTTAGAAAAGTCGTTTAGTAATCCCGAATTCAACAAAGCGACACCGAAACCCGAACTCGAATACGAACCGAAGATATGGTTACGAAGTACTCACAAAGACGAATCTAAGAGCTAGTAGAACACACAATTCCGACCACCCGAAGGCTCGAGATTCGACAACGGAAGGTAATTACCCCAAACTTTGGGAAATTACGAAAATGGCCCAAATGCCCGAAAATCACCATACGTGATCGAATAACCAAACCGAAGTTCACAACACGTCTAACAAAGTTAAACGGACTTGCGGGAAACTCAAACAAGCAGCCAATGAGATTCGCAAGACTCGAACTCAAGTGCGGAAAAGTCGCTAAAAGCACGTAACTCAACGAAACGACACCGAAACGAACTCGGATGTCAAAAGTGTAGAATTAATCATTCTCGTAATGACGAAACGGTCATGAGCGAGTCGTCAAAACGGACTCCGACCAAAAAAGAATTACCGGAAATCGAAAATTAGGATATTACATTCTACCTCTCCTAAAAGAAGTTTCGTCCGAAACTTAAAACAAGTAGGAGAAGAAATATTCCGCCAGGAAAAACTCAACGAGACACACAAGAATGCGTCACTAATGCCCAACGGCGAAATGTTACAAACAACGCAAAGGAATATACGGCGTGTAAACACGCTCCACGGTGACCAACACAACGTCGCCGTTAGGGATATAATAAAACCGACAAGTGACAAGCGTCATCAAACGGATACTATAGCCAAGTCAATTATCCGATAATCACAAAACACAACGAACGAAAATCAATATGATTGATCAACCCAATGGTACATCAATCAAAACGCGAGTCAACCGAACAAACACTAATCCCATCGCCTAAGGGATGGAAGATTGAAAACGAAACTAATTTCCCGAACTAAAGGGAATTACGAAGGAGCCCGAACGCTCAACAATCACGAAACGAGAACAAAAACCGAACAAACAAACGATCGAGACAACAAAAATCGAAGAATCATGTCCGAATCACGAAGAACAATAAAGTTCGACAATAACTCCCGTGATGATCGGTGAGAACTACAAGACATGCATTCCCATAAGATCCACAGGAAAGGGAATAGCGATTGAAAAGTCACAACGACGAATATGTTATTCCGAAATGATATCACACTCGTTCGATAAACAAAAACAAGGGCAGGACAAGCTCGAAATGTCAACGAACATAAATGAGTCGACAAAGTAGAAAATACGAGTTCAAAATCCGATCCCTTCAATAAAAGGACTAGTAGAACCAAATGACGTTACTCGAACAAAGTTCACAAGAATCGAACCGAACTCGAAAAAGTCACACCGATAACCGGATCGCCCACAACAAGATCACACTGCTCGGACGATGAAATCAAATACCGAACAAGTTCATAAAGTACCAACGAACATGAGCGAATCGATAGACTGGGAAGAGAAAACACGAAGTCGAAATAGTACGGGCATTACCTCCGGCCTCGTCCACGAAATTCACAAAAACGGAGCAAGGTAACAAGACATTAAACAATCGACGCATAACGGAACCATCACCGATGCACACGGTCATACCAAACCAAGCTCTAACAACTCGCACATGCGCGACAACGCAGAGATTGCCATGAGGCGACAACATTCAATACCAACACTCCGCCTCTCACAGGGGCTAGCACAACCAATGTGTGGAAAGCGTCTCAACGCTCACACCGCC
The DNA here is from genome assembly GCA_033398695.1 of Orobanche coerulescens. Taxonomy (NCBI): domain Eukaryota; kingdom Viridiplantae; phylum Streptophyta; class Magnoliopsida; order Lamiales; family Orobanchaceae; genus Orobanche; species Orobanche coerulescens. Next base: position 75,846,255 of record CM065818.1, on the reverse strand, counting down.
AATTCGATCATACTCGGGAGAAAGTATCCAAATGACAACGCGAACATCACACATACATACCCAGCCCTCAAATGGGAATGGATAGGTTTTAAAAAAAAACGAAAACCTCATTTTGAAAATAATTTAGAAGAATTCTGGTTGATCTTGAGTATCACCTTTCAAAAAGTGTAAACGTGAAACATCGTTATCGAGACACTGGAGAACCATTTCGCATTTGATAAGAATGAAGATACTTTCTCTTAATGAAAACTTTCAAAATATTCGACCCTCGGGTCTAAATAAAAGTGTTGAAAATATCTCAAAACATTTTGGTCCTCGAGGTAGAAAATTTTTGAAATACATTGTGGCATCTTGGATGTACCACAAGAAAATAACCCATTTGAAAAGTATGTCTCGAAATTTATTTTTCTAAGATACTCAAGGTTTTCAAAAATCCAATAGGCCAGAATGCCCAAAACTCACACATACCGACGTTCACTAAGACAACTCCTAGCACACGCATCAAAACGTTTAAAAGCAAGACAATACATGTCTTTAAACGAAAATAAACGATAAAATACCATATTCAGAACAAAACCACCGATAAAATACCCTCCCGCACTGGCTAGTGGACAAGTCGAACGCGTATAAGCACAAAGCTTCCACAATAGAACTTGTAAAGCGTGCAAATCGATTCGAAAATCATCAACAACGGAGAAAAACAACAATAAAAAGACATCACAACGATTTACACTCCTCGTATAAATCAAATACGAGAGTCGACTAAATACATATCGTGAAATCAAAATTCACATAAAATTCCACCACTTAACAAATAATCATAAAAATAGCTCGTGTCACACGAGGCACAACACAAAAAAGGGAGACTTACTTCCACAGGTCGCACGAAGATGATGATCGCCCCACGATACTAATCACGACCAACAAACTCAAACGACGCGTCGCGACACGACTCGGTCGGACTAAATCCGACGAGACAAAACTCAATAGACACCATCGACCCGACACCTAGGTTTTCACAACCTAAGCTCTTATACCATTTATGTAACACACCCAATCCAATCATGGATATTACACGCCTTAAACCCTATCCTCGAGGATCTACAAGGCTGGTAATCAACATTTAAAATCCCGACAATGCGTTCAAGTCTACACTGACTCGAGAGACCGATTTGGTCTTTCCACAAATACATACAACTCAAATACAACTCATGCCCACGCAGGGACCAAAATACAACTACACCTGCAAACGGAACAATACAAAGAAATGAAAATAAAGTACAACTGAACCAACACACGATATACGGTTCCTCATGTGATTAGTATCGATCATCTTTCATCATCCTTCGTGCCGACCCTGTGTTATGCTCCAAAACCTGAATGCAAAAACAGACATCCACCCCCCGAATACTCGGGGGTTAGCAAAACTCCACTGTTTTGCTAGTGCAAATACAAAGTGCAAATACGAGCCATACAATTCACATTCCACGAATAACAATAACCGAGGATCCTCAAAGATCCAAACGAAACGAAAAGTACTTCCCGAGGCAAGGGTTTGAGGAAACATTACAAAAACGAAATATCATAAATCAATGGGAATAATTTATAAAACGGTTTAGAATGCCATCGAGAGTTTTAATAGAAAACAATTTAGGATTATCAAATCCTACTTTTCAAAAATCCAAAAGACAAAGGAGTCGCCACCCCAAAAGTTTACTTTCCGGAAAATGACATTAACCAAAACGTTGGGATTTTAGCCCCAACCAGAAACGACTTTTACAAAACCTCGGGATTTTAGCCCCAAATCTCATCAACTCACAGTACACAAGAACGACATCAAAATCCACAAATAAAGGATTTAAAACATAAACCACAAAATACTCTAGAGCCATCCTAGCCAAGTAGGCCAAACGAACAATTTACCTCTTACACACTTAGTCAATGCATGCAATCATGAAAACCGTTCAAAAGCACTCATTTCCGGAAATGCCAATATCGAATCACATTTGTAAAAATGCACCACAATTAACCGTGGATCCACCTCCGTGGACCCCTACCGAGACCCCGTCGGATCTAACCCGTAGTGGTTAAAAGCAAGCTCGCGGATCCACCCCTTCGTGAACCCCTACCGAGACCCCGTCGAGTCTAACCCGTAGTGAGCATACACACACACACAATTTCTCATACAAAACTACTATGTCAAGATCGTAAGTTCATAAGGATACTTGCTAGAGATGGCCATTAACTCGACACCATTATCAAACTCTTCAAAACACAATAACAAGATTAAATACGGAATACACGATTCCATAACTTTAAACAATAGGAGTATCATAATCAAATCCTTCAACGTTCAAAATAATCAAATCATAATCAATTCCCAAAATACGCCGTTCACAAAACACACACGCATTTGAAAGAAAGCCTTTAACGAGGCCAAATCAAATCTTTTGAAACTTCATTTCAAACAATCAAACAAACACACCAAGACGATCACCGATCATCATATCCACAAAATAAGAAGAGTATGGGCAAGGTACTTGCCTCAAAATCGATACGCAAGTATTCCGACGAACACGGCTCAACCTAAAGCTTCGAAACGCCCGATGCTATCGAAAAGGAAGACGACAACGAACGGAAGGGTTCAACTCGGTTTCTTCATAAGAAACTCGACCCTAACATCATATAATTAATAAATCAATGATCATACGATGAGGAATAATCGTAGAACGCCCGAAAACCCCTCTAAGACATTTTACCGGACACCTTCAAGGCGTCGGTCAAGAACTCGACTCAAACAACGAATCGATACGATCCAACCATGGAATAACAAGGGAAATGATATAATACATCTAAATAATCATCAATCCATCAAAATCCTAAGTTAAATCGGATTAATCGGACGAAAACAACAAAAATACCCAAATTCTCCAAAACTAGATTTCTAGGAAATCTGACCTGATTCGGTAGATTGGAGGATGTTATAGGACGGATGATTGATGATATGAACCTCCAAACTTCATGGATTTATTGTCCAACAACATCTCTACATGATTATCTCAGCTCCAGCCGCGGAATGGAAGAAGAGAAGTGAGAAAATGCTGAAGAAAAACGCTGCCAGGCCTTTTATAGGCTGACTGCCGGCAGTAGAGTCTTTCGGCCCACCCTATCGGCCGAAAGGCTTCCGGACATGATCGGCCGATACCCATACAGAAATGCCGGCAGTTGAGTCTTTCGGCCCACCCTATCGGCCGAAAGGCTCCTGGACGGTGCCCGACAGCTGACAGTCTTCCACTAAAACGACCATAACTCTCTCGTCCGGACTCCGATTGACTCACCGCTTGAACCATTGGAAAGCTAACTCGATGTTCTATAATATTGCAAAGATTTATAATTTTTGGAGTCACCAAAAATTAATGATGATCTAACAAAGACGAACTCATACTTAGAAAAGTCGTTTAGAAATCCTGAATTCAACAAAACGACACCGAAACCCGAACCTGAATACGAACCGAAGATACGGTTACGAAGTACTCACAAAGACGAATCTAAGAGCTAGTAGAACACACAATTCCGACCACCCGAAGGCTCGAGATTCGACAACGGAAGGTAATTACCCCAAACTTTGGGAAATTACGAAAATGGCCCAAATGCCCGAAAATCACCATACGTGATCGAATAACCAAACCGAAGTTCACAACACGTCTAACAAAGTTAAACGGACTTGCGGAAACTCAAACAATAGCTTTCGGTCGAGATTCGCAAGACTCGAACTCAAGTGCGGAAAAGTCGCTAAAAAGCACAGAACTCAACGAAACGACACCGAAACGAACTCGGATGTCAAAAAGTGTAGAATTAATCATTCTCAGAATGACGAAACGGTCATGAGCGAGTCATCAAAACGGACTCCGACCGAAAAAAAAGAATTACCGGAAATCGAAAATTGCGGATATTACAGTATCAGGCATGTCCATTGTGGCGATAAATTACACGTGAACATGAGAAGTTAGAGTGGAGAAGTAAAAGCTCACAGAATTAAAGAAATTCATAAACGGCTCAGACGTACTAAAATCGCGTGTCGAGCTCGACCCACCATATTCAAGTTCATAACACATTGGAAATATTAACCGCACGAGTGGGAACAAATAGTTTCGAACAAAATTTTGCAAAGATTAAGTTCAGATGTGAATAAACCACAATAATTCACGGAGTCTAACAAATCGGTTCTGAATTTCGTTCGACTGACGGTAGGTTCAGTAGAACATGGTAGTTTAAAATTGTCAAGAGGGTCACAGATGAATTATCAACAATGAAAGTCTCTCAACACCGAAAATACTAAGAAGAGTATGGGTATTACGTTCCCCCATACTAAGAAGACATGTCAGCCCCGAAACTGAAAACAGCAGGAGTTGGAAACGAAAAGCAATTAAAATGAAAAACGATCAAAGTCGCGATTGTTGGAAACAGCAACGACTAGAACACAGCACAAAATCTTCATTCGCCTATGATAGGCTCTTCAGCAGAAGACATAAGGTTTTGGGACATTCTCCGGCCACTTGCTCTGCTCACCGACAGAGTAGCATTCTTTGCCAATTCGGAAATTATCTCACAATGTTTCTCCCGGTGGCCTTCACACACGCACCGATGACAAGTCAAGAGTGGTGAGGGACAGTTTACACGGATGTGTCCCGTACGGTTGCAGTTGAAGCACACTCTCTTCTTACCGGGAGTCACTGATGCTGGTTGGGGATTCCCAATGCTCATTCCCGACCGCGAAGACGACGCATTCGAACGACGTGGGGGTTTGAGAACCTTAGTCTCGTCACCGCCCAAAAATTTTCCAGATGTCCTCGGTCTCTTTTCTCCGCTCGTTGGCTCGGTCACTGAGGAGGTTTCATAGGTTATCGTATGATCTTGATATTCCTTCACCGTAACATGAATCGTTGTCGTACGAACCACCTCACCGCTTCCGCTTCCTATATCACGTCTACGTCCGCCAAGGCTCGTCATGCTAATGCAGATAGTACCGTTTATTGTTATCACATAGTCGGTTGTACGGTATACCACAATTATCAACATAAGGTTTAATTAGCATCCTTAGAATAACGGTAATATCGTAAAGCACGAAATTTTCAGAAATCAACTTCCAGTCCCTCGTCTAGGACGATCATTATGCGTATGCTTTTGAAAAATTTTAAAACAAAACCCGAATCACGTTGTGCTCAAAACTTGTAAGTATTGTCCTTTGTTTTGGAAGAGGAAGTTTATACAATGACTCTAAAAAAAAAAAATTTATTTTCGAGTAATGCCTACAAGAAAATTGAAAATCGAATTGTAATTAATTTGAAATATTTCAAAAGTGTTGAGTCCCAAATACCATAATTTTGAAAATCCTTCCTCTTCTACCAAAATGTTTATTCGAAAGAACTTTTCACCAAAATACGTGACCATTCGACACGACTACATTAAATCATGAGGTTTACAATGCTAGGAAAATTTCAAAACACTACTTTGAAATGTTCGTAATTCGGCCCGGAAATATTACATGCCGGGGATTCTGCGCCGGAACCTACCAGGCTAAAAACCATTTAAAAATCATTTCAAAATATGCCAAAAATCCGATGACGGTAGCATTTTCCAAAACTTACAAAATCATTTGTAAAATATTAAATACCGTCATAAAAATACCGTGAAAATGTGCGAGACTAAAATGCCAAAATGTCAAAAGTCATTTCACAATACTCACGCAGCGGATAAAATTAACACTCAAAGATTTATCCTACTGAAATGCAGAAATCGATAAATATGTTCGACTACCGAAGTATACTACATAACCATTCTCACTCGACGCGTATATGCAGGTGATATCGTAAAGCAATATAATCTCTAACAAGTTCAAACCCTAGGTTCACGTTAAGCACAATATAATCAAATACGTATGTAAGGGGACTTACGATTCGGGAGGCTTACCATCACGGATTGCTTGAAGATGATGTTGGAACCACGATACTAATCACAACTCTGACGCGCGCGACTTACACAAGACATGGACTTGACCCAACGGCCTAGGTTTTTCGCAAACCTAAGCTCTGATACCATATTTGTAACACCCCCATAATACATCCGGAAATGTTACACGCCGTAGGCCCTTCTTACAAGGATCTACAAGGCTAAACTCTACTAGACTACCAAAATGATTGACCGACCGGGGTCAATCTAAATACAACGCAGACCGACAAGGTCGTTAAACAATTCAGAAACAAATGAACTTTACATCTCAATGACAAAAATAAACTTGAACACAGAAAAGGATGACAACTCAATTTAATAAATGAAAATTACACCCATGCAAGGGTGAATACTCGAACGACAGAGAAATACCGACCAAAATGAAACAAAAGAAAAGACTTTAACTCGTGTGATTAGTATCATTGTCCTCCATCTCCTTCCCGCCTAATCTCGTGGATCGCTCCCGAGCCGCCAAAACCTGAGCGCATAACAGCACCCACCCCGAAAACTCGGGGTTAGCAAACTAGAATTTTGCTAGTGCAAGTACATAACACACAAGATATACGAATAATAATAACACAAAACTCAACAGTCGTGAAACCTTAACACGAACCACACATTCAAATGGTCAACACAGAATAGTATTACATACACAAGGTGAAAGATAATCACATTTTCATATTCTCCGTCGTAACATAACACCAATAAAACTTTAAACGAGCCCAAGGAGTCAGAGGAATCCCTTCTTATAAAAGGAAAAGTATTTTGATAAGAAAGTTCGAAAACATTAATATTGACTCGGGCCATCTAGGGGTTTTGAAAATCAAATGGGAATACTTTAGAAAATACTTCAAAAGCTCTCGGGTCCTTGACCCAACATGTGGAAAACAATTTGCAAGAAAACTATCACAACGTCATTCGGGGTCCTCGACCCAAATGATAAAACACTATCACAAGTTAATCATTAAAACATCTCACGGGTTCTCGGCCCAATCCAAATAATATCATCACGAGATCAAATCTCAACATCTCACGGGGTCCTCGACCCAATACAGAATAATCAACACAAGACAATCAAAGGCACACCTCTCATTCGACAAATCTGCTCAAGACCCGATTAATTAACCCTGAGATCTCATCAAATATCCTTGGTTAATTAACCCCGTACCAACATTTAAAACAAATTGGAACGAATTCCTGAATCACTATCCGCGGTATACATCAAGACCAACATTAAAAGCAAGTTGCAAAGATTTAAATTTCAAAATCATTTGATAACGGGGTCTTAGCTATCACTCAAATATCCGTTACCAATAAGCTGCCAGCGCCTCCTACACACTGTACCGGCGTTCACTCCACTATATTGGCCGCCCATTGCACATGTCACCGCGCCGGCGTTCACTCCTACAGGAGCCGCCCCTTGCTCGCGCATTAAGTAACACCGGTGTTCACCAATCATATGGAGCCGCTCATTGCAGCGTACAACAGGCCGGAGTGCACGCCCCGCCCTCAGAGGTACCCGGATATGACGTCCCTCATAACAAGTATTCACATTATTACAAATACCAAGCACAAAGTCAACCGTTGCAACAATTATCAAATCAGTTCATCAATCCACATAATTTATTCGCCAGTATGCAACTACGCAAAATAAACAATAACTCGCACGTTATTCATCAATACTTAGCACATTAGGCCTTCAACACTATCAATTAATACTACATAATTATCCACACATATCTATATATATATAATATAAATACAGATATTCATAACATGATTCATACACTTCAGCAACAATGATTTCACGTAATTATAATTCGTATATCAAGGTACTTGCCTTGGTAATCTCTCACGAATACTCCGGAAATACAGTTGATTGGAACAATCCAGAACTCCAACGAAAACGACGATCGGAGAGGCTCAACACTGGATTATCGTAGGAAATTCGTCCTTAATATCCTATCATAAAATAAACAACCAATCACACAAGGAAAAGCATAAAAAGATGGCCGAACCCTAACTGTTCTCTTCGTAACGTACGTTACACACATACGTAACGTACGTTACGTCTGCACGTTAGCGCACGTAAGCTACAAGGATTAGCGCACGCTAAGCATGCATTGGACAGTTCTTCTCAGTTCAGACGACTGCCTTGCCTTAGGTATAGCGTACGTAATGCATAGAGCTTAACGTACGTTATATTCACACATATCTCACTCATGCGAATCAGAATAACCCTATGGTGTTGATGTCTACGAATTCCCGGTTAATCCTCCCACCATAAGACTCACTCCAAATATTGATTATAGATCCTCAAAGGTAGTTCGGAAAATCTGAGGTTGTTACCAACATTAAGTCTATGATCCTTATGGAAACACCATAAAATATGGTTTATTAATCTCAGAATTTTACCTTACTTGATTATCATAACAAGAGTTGGACTATAACGTTCTTAACTCGGGTAGCTAAAGCATGAACATTCCAACTTCCAAAAACATGGTGTTCGGATAAAAATCATCTATGGAGCTTAATAATCCCGGTGGTACGTTCATAACGTCCTTAAGAACACGAATTCAAGGTTGAGGTAGCATTAACATACCTTAATATGAAAGAAATGCAGAGACAAGAGGTAGCATCCAACTTCGATTGCTTGAATGTCAATCCAAGATGTTTCGTAACTTAAATGATCGAGTCTACGTGTTCTATATGTGTTTTAGAGGGCTGGAGACCCTCTAGAAATGGAGGAAAACGAATTACAAGTGAAAGGGACGAAGAGAAATGAAATGGGGTGTTGTCCATATATATAATATCTTGAGATTTACGTACGTTAGCCTTAGCCATTTACGTACGTAATCGACTTAGCGCACGCTACCCTTCGATCTTAGCGTACGCTATCGTTCACTGATAGCTTACTGTCTCGTTCTGTACTAGCTTACGTACGTTACTCCCTATGCATTACGTACGTAAGCTACACATATTAGCGTACGCTAGTTACAAACCTTAGCGTACGTTAACACCCGTTGACCCTAAAACTGTCCAGGTTCATCCGCGGGAATCTTTCCGAGCCCCACCACCAGCCGTCCATGTGCTAGCCAGCATGTTCAATAATTGACCTCCTTACGTACGCTACGTCTAGCTCGTAGCGTACGCTATTTCCAGTTTGTAACGTACGTTACGCTTACCTATTAGCGTGCGGTACGACGTAGTTGCATGTGAAGGATTAAAGGTTGATATTATCATGCATGAGGATACGAATACGGAAACGGTCGTACTTCGATTATTGATAGCACCATTTCAGGTAATACAGGGTTCAAATACAGACGAAAATACCCAACAATTTATCTGGATATTACATTCTCGACATAGTGGTTTTGGAATGATCCCTTCATTCGTTCTCAGTCGGGGTTTACAGTGCGGCCCGCTAGGCTAGTTAAGTGTTGCCCGCACTCATTGGTTCCTCCCAATGCAGGCTGAGATGGACCTACGGAGTCGCGCATCAGGAGCGTTGACGGATAAATGTGAATTTATTATCTCTCTATTAATATTAGATATTGGATATCTAAATTATGATTTATTAAATAAATCAAATTGCGGTCTTATAAATTGAAATTAAGTTACTAAGTAATTAATTTAATTCATAAATTATATTTTTTAGAGAAATATATTTTGTATTTAATATAATTAATTAATTGGATTAATTAATTAAGTATAAATGCACTGGAAATAAAACGGAGTGTATTTAATGGATTCGTTTGACGAACGTCTGGTACACGAACCGAGTAACTCGTCCCGTTTCTTGGAAAGATCCTTATGGCCGCCCCCACCCCACTCACCCCTCACATGTTTTTGTTTTTATATTATATGTGATGACTTGGTGTATCATGTTTTGATTTGTTTAGATTCTTTTATTATTTTATTATCTCAATTATGAGATGAGTTTTTTTTTATAATCGTATCTCAACAACATCATCACTCCCACCATTTTGTGAGGTTTGCTTCGGTCGAGAGAAAAGAGAGGGGAGAAAGAATTTTTATTTCTTCAATTTTTGGTTCATCTTTGAGGTGAAACAAAGTAAGAAAAATAGAGAAATAAATTCTATTGAAACTTCCTAGCCGTGTTATTTCAAGAACGGAGTTTCGGTGATTTTTTCGGTCAAGTTCCGCCGCGTGGTGACGTAGAGACATCGTATTTTCGGTGCTTAGGACGAAGGGATTTCGTACTCGTGCTCGGGTTCGTGAACATCATCAGCTTACGAAGATATTATCAAAGGCTTTAAGGGTATGGGACCTTAATCCTTTTATCGTCGTCTTTTCATTTTCGTATATACGTTACTTGATCGATCCAGTTTGAGATTCATTTTTATTATTCCGCTGCGTATTTCATTTTGTTTCCGGAGTCCCAATAGTGGTATCGGAAAAGGTCAATGATACAGTATATACGATTATTTGTGCATTTTTGAATGCTATTGGTTGATATTTATGATTTCGAATCATTTTTGGTATAATCGAAGATATTTAAATTGTTCGTTGTAACATCACGTTTTTAGAAACGAGCCGTAAAACAAAGAAACGTGGTTGCTGGCAGTAGTGCCGGCAACACTGCCTGGGCTGCCTGCCCAGGCTGCCTGCCGAAAGGATCTCGGCCAGTTTGGCGAGCATGGCTCGGCCATGTACCTCTTGGGTTTTGGCCCGATTTTGAATGGGCCCCGGGGCTGGGCCTAATACCGGATAGTCCGAAACTCCGTTTTAAGTTTACATTTCATTGTAATTATTTCCTGAAATATAAATTGGATTTTAATTTGACTTAATTAATATTTAGAATATTTTTGTGTTAAGAGAAATTAGTTAAACGAGAATATTATTTTTAGCCGGATTACTTCGAACGAATTAAAATAACGATTATTAGTATTAATTGGATGAATACCATTGAAATTGAATAGATTAATTTTATATAGAATGGATTAATATATTAATTGATTATTTAATTTTAATGCCATTAAATATTAATTGGATTAATATTGTAGAAATTGAATAGATTAATTTCATAGATTAATTGGATTAATATATTAAATTAATTATTTAATTTCATTACCGTTACATGTTGTGTGGAATCCTTATGTGATGGTGATATAGCTCGTGGACTTAGTTTTGATTTGTTCGTTTCGATTGGGTTGTAAAGACCGTTTTGAGCCTATTTATTTTTACTAGAAAATTTGTATAGGATGCATTTTCTATGGGAGCGCGTTCTATGCAGTACCAATATTAGATGCAGTACTTTACAGTACTAATTTATGCATGAGTTTTGTACTAATTATGCATGAAATACATGCATTTCATGCATCAAAATTTCAATGCTTTAAAATATGCAATATATTTGATGCATATAATCTAATATTTTAATGCATGGATATTTTGATGCATATATTGCATATTTTAATACATTGAAATTTTGATGCACGAAATGCATATATTTCATGCATAATAAGTACAAAACTCATGCATAAATTAGTACTGTAAAGTACTGCATTTAATATTGGTACTGCATATAACGCGCCACTTTTCTATGATGTAATTAATTTTTGGCTATGATGAAGACCGAAGACAACCGACCGAGAAGACGAAGAATCGAACACTGTTTTTATTTTTCTTTATTAGGTCATTCGCTTGGCCCAGTACTTAGGAAAAAGTCCATGAGCTATATGTTGGTAGTGACTAACACTACACCATAGATTGGCTATAGCAACCAGATTTCAAAAATTTCATCAAAAAACGTTGCTATTGATAGACCAGCTCAGATATATTGCAATGCATTTATAAAGTGTTACAATTGAAGCGAAAAAGTTGGAAATAGTGTAAAATTTACATTCTATTGCAACAATTTAAAAATTCGTTGCTGTACATAGCAATTTGAGGCCCAAAATTTAGGCGGGTACTAAAGAAATTGAGCGGGCTTTTGAAACATTAAAACACTAACCACATTATCTCAAACCCTCGCCGCTCCCTCACCCCAAACCCGCGTGCCCAGTCGACAATGTCTGATAATCCGCTTCAGCATCTCTTGCAAGCGTTTGGTAAAGTTTCAGAGTGTGTTCAGAGTCATATCTCGCAGTTCCTTCTGCGACCTGGCGTATCTTCACCATTACTCAGCAAGAACCAGAGCCCTCTTGTGTCTCTCTCCTCGCACTACGCCGACTCCTATCTCCAACCGACCAAAATTCTTGTAAAGGTTGCTTTGATCCTGCTTATGTTTTTATTTGGACATTTTAATCATTCCGTTATTGATGCCTTTGCCGCAGCATGAACTTCTAGATGAAGTGTTTAACTGTTTGATAAAAGTCCTGAACGTACTTTTTTTTTTCTTTTTTTCTCATACTCCGATTTGGGGGGACTGGGGAGGTGGTTGTTGGTCGGCGGAATATTGAGGAACTTACGCATTTGATTTATTAGATCTTGTTGTTCTTATATTTATGGTGAAGAGATGAACTGTATATATTTGTGTTTAATGAGCAGATGATGTCCTGTGCTTGTGGGATATGTTTCTATCAGTTTCTTGTCTTTATTATTTATCTTCATTTCTATGACATGAAGTAGCCCTTCTCTTTCTTTTATTTAAAGGATTTGTAACGGGCCACTCAGGTTACATAAGTAAGCAATGAGAACTTTATGCAGAAGAGAAAATGGTCATTTATTCATTTAGCATATAGGGAGTGTTTGTAAACTCCAAAGAGAAGTGTTTCCCAGATTTTAGCCGGAAAAATATGTGCACTTGTAGCCAAAACATATGAGTATTTCTAAGCCAGGAAACCGACCCAACCTTCCAACATATAGTCTTAAAGAAGTTATAAAAGATTAAATATGATTGACAAATGTAATGCTGAGAACTAGAAAACTTCAGAGTCCATAGGAAAACTTAACGGTGGTGTCTCAAGAGGCACAAGTCATATGGGTAGACAAAGAGATATGCACATGAAGACAAACCGACTTCACTTTTTGTTGTTCGTTAGTTTGTCATAGAAAAATAAACACAAGATAACCTTGTCATGAGTTTGATCAACATTTTCAAAGCTCTGCCCAATTTTAAAGCACAAGATACAAAAGTATAGTGTGTCCCACCGGCACCGGGCCTTGTTTTACGATGCTTTTGTGTTACAATTGGAGTCCACTTCGTAGCATTCCACCACCAACTCTTGCAGGGATCAAATATATTAGAGTTTGCAAACAAGAACACTACCTAATTCAAGTAATTACCAATATACGTCTCTTCCACTGAATATGAACCTAAAAAGAGATGCTTATTCTTCATTCCATCATCCGATATGTGACTTACGAGAAATATTGCGGTCTTTGGTTCGTTTGATATGCGAGGCTAATACATTTTTATTTTGATCATATATAAAAAAATGAAAGATTTAAGTTTGATCATCTTTTTGTGGTGTTATTTTTTGGGAAAGTCTTCCATCCAACAACAAAAGAAGAACTGGAATAGCCACTGGACGTTTCTTCACACTCTCGCCGCTCAGTTTTCTCTTTTCTCCTTAATTCTATTCTATTATTTTTTTCTTTTGAGATCTTAGTTATTTTGGCATATGTATATCCTTGAACTGAGCTGGTCTTAGTGACTCTTCCTTCCTGTGAAAAAATGGAGTTATTTCGGCATATGTATATCTAGATGGTTTTTCTATCTGCTTATCTCTCATGAAGCATCTGACACCATGCGAAATCTCCAATTCGTTGGATTAGAAAAGAAAGGTTCTTGCTTTGGTGGTTCCAGCCTTGTAAATAAATAAGGCGGATATCTTGATGGTGGACAGAATGGCGAATAAGGCATATGCCTTTGTTGTAGATCATTCTCCATATGTAATTACCTGTTTTTTTCAAAGAATATCAATATAGAGTATCACAAGGCGTTGTTTTGATTTTGTCGAGGGCAAATATATCTCTTTGAAGCCATTGCATTATTTAATCTACTTTGTGATGAGCTAACTTTTTTTTTTCTAATTTCAGATTGGGAGAAGTCCATAATGATTCAGAGAAGGATTTAGATGTGCTACTACTTCTATTGAGGACGGAGATGAGACGGATGAAGATGAAGATGAAGATGAAGATGAAGATAGATGAAGATGAAGATGAAGATGAAGATGAAGATGAAGAGGAAGAGGAATAGGAAGATGAAGAAGAGCCATGACTCATGTTTATATAATGTTTAACTAAGATATTGGTCTATGTATTACTAAGTTAGATTGTGTGTCACTTGAACTTAGTTATTTTACTTCAACTTGGTCATTTTTCTAAACTTAATCTGAGTGAATGTATTGATGTTGGAACAGCAGTAATATTGCTCGGTTGGATTGATGTTACGATATACCAATTGAAATAAATCTAATGGTCATGCCAGTTTTTTTATTTAGCATTGCAATAGATGCTTAAATGTTGCCATATATGTCATATTCATTAATAAAATTAGATTGAATTTGATTCTAAATATGTTGCAATTGGGCATATATATGTTGCCTTAGGGTTGCCTGAATTCATATATTGCAACAATTAACACAAAAAAATCATTGAAAAAAAATATTGCCATAGGTAGTCCAAGATATTGCAATGGTGTTAAACATGTTGCTATAGCCGTTAAATCGTTGCCATATACTATATTTGCAACGATAATATGCCGTTGCAATATGGTACCAAATTTGTTGCCATAAGGGCCCTATGGCAACCAGAGCAAAGTGCACGCTTGATTTTTGCATAATCGTTGCAATAGGCCCTATTGCAATGAATTTAGGGCATATTGCAACGTATTTTACACGTTGCTGTATGCAATCTATGGTGTAGTGTAGGTTGCTATTTTCTGTTTTTCATTTTGAATGATTGACAAACTCAAACGCGCTTATAAATATATTAATGTGTAAAGTGTAACATTAATCGCGAAATTCTCCCGACAACAAACAGACTAAGTTTGAAAAAGGTTACGAGGTTTCCTACCCTCCATCAAACTTGTAGAAAATTGATACCCGAGCTGGTGTGCTATGCTTCCAAGTTATCGGGGTAGTACATTTGGTAGAGCTTGAAAAATTCTTCAGTGCATTAGATGCCTTCGGTTGGTGATAAATTTCACCCCTAGAAACCTGATAGGTTGCCAGGTGAGATTCAATAGTCAAACTGATAGACGTTGATGGTCACCAACTTAGATAGGTTGGATTGCCAAGAAACCTGATAGGTTGAGGGCATGAAGACTAGGGATAAAAGAAGATCAAATCATCCATTGGATGGGTTGGTGTTAGACACCACGTTATAGAAATTAATTGGCAAGAAACCTGATAGGTTGCATCTGTTAAAATTTGTAAAGGACTTGGTCACCACTAAGAAGTCGATCTTACCATTACTTCCGGATTATAACATGGGAGTGTATAATTCTGATAAAATTAGTGGGAGCCGAGACAAGAATTATACAAGCCCTTAAATTTTATACTCGGTCATAATAAAACAAGTCATTAATTCAATCTTGTCTAAATCTATGCAGAGAAATGAAACTATATCTCTCTAAATGGCTAAGAACCCACCTGCAATATTACTTGAAAAGAATCTCCTAACTGGCCCCAAATTTGTGACTGGTTGCGGAATATGATGATTGCACTCAGCATGGAGTCTCTGGGATATGTATTGGAGGCGGACATTCCACCGACTCCAATCCGGACTAGGGGTAATCAGGAAGAGATTGACGTCCATGAAAAATGGGTCATGGATGACGTGCTGGTCCATGGCTTTATGATGGGCTCAATGATTATGAGCTGCATAGAGCACACGAGAAAATGACTTCTGCTCGGAACATTCTCGCCCACTTGACCGAACTTTATGGAGAGCACAGTATGACTACTAGATATGAGATATCAAAGCAGTTATTCAGTGTAAGCTGCAATGAGCCATTTATGGGTTGAAGTAAGCTTCTCGGAGTTGGAACCTTCGATTTGACGAAACAGTCAATGACTTTGACTTCGTGTGAAATGAGGAGGAACCATGTGTTTACAAAAAGGTCAGTGGGAGGAATATTGCGTTCTTAGTACTATATGTAGATGATATTCAACTTATAGGAAATAACATAGCAATGCTCAGCACTATGAAAGCTTGGCTTTATAAAACGTTCTCCATGAAAGATTTGGGAGAAGCTTCCTATATTCCCGGAATCTGTCTTTACAGAGATAGACCGCGAAGAATAATAGGACTTTCTCAAGCCCTCTATACAGATAAAATCCTGAAAAGATTCAAGATGGATGAATCTAAAAGAGGGTTCCTTCCCATGCGACATGGAATTCATCTCACCACGAAAATGTGTCCTCAGAAGTGAGGAAGACAAGAGAGATATGAGTAAGGTACCTTATGCCTCGTCACTGGGTAGCTTCATGTACGCTATGTTTTGCACGAGACCGGACTTAGCCAATGTTGTTAATATGCTAAGTCGCTTTCAAGCAAACCCGGGAAGGGAACACTGGTCTGTCGTCAAGAACATTATTAAGTACTTGAGAAGAACTAGAGATATGGTTCTTAATTACAGTGGTGGAGAACTGAAGGTGATTGGATTCACCAATTCTAATTTTCAAGGAGACGAGGGCTCACCACAACACCAAGCATATAGAGAGAAAGTATCACATCATTCGAGTGATGGTTGAAAAAGGATATGTTTCGTTGCAAAGAGTAGACTAAGAAGACAATGTCTCTGACCCGCTGACTAAGCTGTTATCTCAAGTTGTCTTGGAAAGACATCCGAAGAACATGGGTATTGGATACCATGATGAATGGCATTGAGTGCAAGTGAGAGATTGTTAGGAATGTGCACTCGAATGCCACTCAAGGGATGAGAGAGTAGGGGCGTTGTACTTGTAATTATGGAATTATCAGTAAAAGGCAATATGATTCATTCACTGTTTATTGTATTTCAAATGCATTCTTGATTTGGTAAATATTGAAGTGAAGTCCATGTAAATAAATCGAACATTCCATTCTCGTTACTGGATAATAGAAAATGCACTGTAAGTGTTTAAACTTTATTTACGTAAACCGTTCGCAAGTCGATAAACTTAAATAGGCATTCAATTTTTGAGTAAGACTTGTATAACTGATGCTAGAACGTGTGCATGTCTTGATAGCATAGTCATAAGTATATTGATGGGACCAGTATACTCGAACTCGACTCATACTTGATTCAGTCACACGGTATTCACTCTCAGAGAGTCGATGACGAATCAAAAGGTTGTGATAGTATATGTGGACCTTTGACTTGAGGATTCAGTAGGAGATGTGCCTGTGACGTTTAGTTTGTCATTAGAGTAGTTAGACTCATTTGCTTAATTGCTGAGTCAACCTCGAAGTGCGAACTATACGGGCAGGTAGCAGCCTTTACTGTACGCCAATAAATGATTCTATCTCCTGTTAGTGAGTAGGCGAATGTCCTATACGGTTAATGGCAAATAAGATCATAAGTCTTTGGCCAAAGCATTCTGATCTAGTCGTATTGGATACACTATTAATCAGTTGGTCTTGATTTGCATTAACACATGTATAATGTCTAGTCAACAATAAGGTTTGACTTTACCGTGACCCGAAGACTTGACCGGGACATCTGATGAAGGGTCTATACAAATATGGTATTCTCGACATAATAGTTCTGGAATGATCCCTTCATTCGTTCTCAGTCGGGGTTTACAGTGCGGCCCACTAGATTGGCTAAGTGCTGCCCGCACTCATTGGTTCCTCCCAATGCCGGCTGAGACGAACCTAAGGAGTCGCGCATCAGGAGCGTTGATGGATAAATGTGAATTTATTATCTCTCTATTACTATTAGATATTGGATATCTAAATTATGATTTATTGGATAAATCAAATTGCGGTCTTATAAATTGAAATTAAGTTACTAGGTAATTAATTTAATTCATAAGTTATATTTCTTAGAGAAATATATTTTGTATTTTATATAATTAATTAATTGGATTAATTAGTTAAGTATAAATGCGCTGGAAATAAAACGGAGTGTATTTAATGGATTCATTTGACGAACGTCCGGTACACGAGCCGAGTAACTCGGCCCATTTCTTGGAAAGATCCTTATGGCCGCCCCCACCCCACTCACCCCTCACATGTTTTTGTTTTTATATTACATGTGATGACTTGGTGTATCATGTTTTGATTTGTTTAGATTCTTTTATTATTTTATTATCTCAATTATGAGATGAGTTTTCTTTTATAATCGTATCTCAACAACATCATCACTCCCACCATTTTGTGAGCTTTGCTTCGGCCGAGAGAAAAGAGAGGGGAGAAAGCATTTTTATTTCTTCAATTTTTGGTTCATCTTTGAGGTGAAACAAAGTAAGAAAAATAGAGAAATAAATTCCATTGAAACTTTCTAGCCATGTTATTTCAAGAACGGAGTTTTGGTGATTTTTCCGGTCAAGTTCCGCCGCGTGGTGGCGTAGAGACATCGTATTTTCGGTGCTTAGGACGAAGGGATTTCTTGCTCGTGCTCGGGTTCGTGAATATCATCAACTTACGAAGATATTATCAATGGCTTTAAGGGTATGGGACCTTAATCCTTTTATCTTCGTCTTTTCATTTTCGTATATACGTTACTTGATCGATCCTGTTTGGGATTCATTTTTATTATTCCGCTGCATATTTCGTTTTGTTTTCGGAATCCCAACAGTGGTATCGGAGAAGGTCAATGATACCGTATATACGATTATTTGTGCATTTTGAATGCTATTGATTGATATTTATGATTTAGAATCATTTTTGGTATAATCGAAGATATTTAAATTGTTCGTTGTAACATCACGTTTTTGGAAACAAGCCGTAAAACGAAGAAACGTGGCTGCTGGCAGTAGTGCCGACAGCACTGCCTGGGCCGCCTGCCCAGGCTGCCTCCCGAAAGGATCTCGGCCAGTTTGCCGAGCATGGCTCGGCCATGTACCTCTTGGGTTTTGGCCCGATTTTGAATCGGGCCCCAGGCTGGGCCTAATACCGGATAGTCCAAAACTCCATTTTAAGTTTATATTTCGTTGTAATTATTTCCCGAAATTTAAATTGGATTTTAATTTGACTTAATTAATATTTAGAATATTTTTGTCTTAAGGGAAATTAGTTAAACAAGAATATTATTTTTAGCCGGATTACTTCGAACGAATTAAAATAACAATTTTTAGTATTAATTGGATTAATACTATTGAAATTGAATAGATTAATTTTATATAGAATGGATTAATAAATTAATTGATTATTTATTTTTAATGCCATTAAATATTAATTGGATTAATATTGTAGAAATTGAATAGATTAATTTCATAGATAAATTGGATTAATATATTGAATTAATTATCTAATTTCATTACCGTTACATGTTATGTAGAATCCTTATGTGATGATGATATAGCTCGTGGACTTAGTTTTGATTTGTTCATTTCGATTGGGTTGTAAAGACCGTTTTGAGCCTATTTATTTTTACTAGAAAATTTGTATTGGATGCATTTTCTATGATGTAATTAATTTTTGGCTATGATGAAGATCGAAGACAACCGACCGTGAAGACGAAGAATCAAAGACTGTTTTTATTTTTCTTTATTGGGTCATTCGCTTGGCCCAGTACTTAGGAAAAAGTCCATGAGCTAGATGTTGGTAGTGACTAGGTTGCTATTTTCTGTTTTTCATTTTGAATGATTTGACAAACTCAAACGCGCTTATAAATATATTAATGTGTAAAGTGTAACATTAATCGCAAAATTCTCCCGACAACAAACAGACTAAGTTTGAAAAAGGTTACGAGGTTTCCTACCCTCCATCAAACTTGTAGAAAATTGATACCCGAGCTGGTGTGCTATGCTTCCAAGTTATCGGGGTAGTACATTTGGTAGAGCTTGAAAAATTCTTGAGTGCATTAGATGCCTTCGGTTGGTGATAAATTTCGCCCCTAGAAACCTGATAGGTTGCCAGGTGAGATTCAATAGTCAAACTGATAGACGTTGATGGTCACCAACTTAGATAGTCTGGATTGCCAGGAAACCTGATAGGTTGAGGGCATGAAGACTAGGGGTAAAAGAAGATCAAATCATCCATTGGACGGGTTGGTGTTACACACCACGTTATAGAAATTAATTGGCAAGAAACCTGATAGGTTGCATTTGTTAAAATTTGTAACGGACTTGGTCACCACTAAGAAGTCGATCTTACCATTACTTCCGGATTATAACATGGGAATGTATAATTCTGATAAAATTAGTGGGAGCCGAGACAAGAATTATACAAGCTTTTAAATTTTATACTCGGTCATAATAAATCAAGTCATTAATTGAATCTTATCTAAATCTATGCAGAGAAATGAAACTATATCTCTCTAAATGGCTAAGAACCTACTTGCAATATTACTTGAAAAGAATCTCCTAACTGGCCCCAAATTTGTGACTGGTTGCGGAATCTGATGATTGCACTCAGCGTGGAGTCTCTGGGATACGTCTTGGAGGCGGACATTCCACCAACTCCAATCTGGACTAGGGGTAATCAGGAAGAGATTGACATCTATGAAAAATGGGTCAAGGATGTCGTGCTGGTCCGTGGCTCTATGATGGGCTCAATGACTAATGAGCTGCATAGAGCACACGAGAAAATGACTTCTGCTAGGCAGATTCTCGCACACTTGACCGAACTTTATGGAGAGCACAGTGTGACTGCTAGATATGAGATATCAAAGAAGTTATTCAGTGTAAGGTGCAATGAGCCATTTATGGGCTGAAGCAAGCTTCTCGGAGTTGGAACCTTCGATTTGACGAAACAGTCAAGGACTTTGACTTCGTGTGACATGAGGAGGAACCATGTGTTTACAAAAAGGTCAGTGGGATCAATATTGCGTTCTTAGTACTATATGTAGATGATATTCTACTTATAGGAAATAACGTAGCAATGCTCAGCACTATGAAAGCTTGGCTTTATAAAACGTTCTCCATGAAAGACTTGGGAGAAGCTTCCTATATTCCAGGAATCTGTCTTTACAGAGATAGACCGAGAAGAATAATAGGACTTTCCCAAGCCCTCTATATAGATAAAATCCTGAGAAGATTCAAGATGGATTAATGTAAAAGAGGGTTCCTTCCCATGCGACATGGAATTCATCTCACCACGAAAATGTGTCCTCAAAAGTGAGGAAGACAAGAGAGAGATGAGTAAGGTACCCTATACCTCGTTAGTGGGTAACTTTATGTACGCTATGTTGTGCAAGAGATCGGACTTAGCCAATGTTGTTAATATGCTAAGTCACTTTCAAGCAAACCCAGGAAGGGAACACTGGTCTGCCGTCAAGAACATTCTTAAGTACTTGAGAAGAACTAGAGATATGGTTCTTGATTACAGTGGTGGAGAACTGAAGGTGATTGGATTCACCAATTCTGATTTTCAAGGAGATGAGGGCTCACCAAAACACCAAGCATATAGAGAGAAAGTATCACATCATTCAAGAGATGGTTGAAAAAGTATATGTTTCGTTGCAAAGAGTAGACTAAGAAGACAATGTCTCTGATCCGCTGACTAAGCCGTTATCTCAGGCTGTCTTGGAAAGACATCTGAAGAACATGGGTATTGGATACCATGATGAATGGCATTGAGTGCATGTGGGAGATTGTTAGGAATGTGCACTCGAATGCCACTCAAGGGATGAGAGAGCAGGGGCGTTGTACTTGTAATTATGGAATTATCAATAAAAGGCATTATGATTCATTCAATGTTTATTGTATTTCAAATGCATTCTTGATTTGATAAATATTGAAGTGAAGTCCATGTAAATAAATCGAACATTCCATTTTCGTTATTGGATATGAGAAAATGCACTGGAAGTGTTTAAACTTTATTTACGTAAACAGTTCGCAAGTCGATAAACTTAAATGGGCATTAAGTTTTTGAGTAAGACTTGTATAACTGATGCTAGGACATGTGCATGTCTTGATAGCATAGTTATAAGTATATTGATGGGACCAGTATACTCGAACTCGACTCATACTTGATTCAGTCACACGGTATTCACTCTCAGAGAGTCGATGACGAATCAAAAGGTTGTGATAGTATACATGGACCTCTGACTAGAGGATTCAGTAGGATATGTGCATGTGACGTTTAGTTTGTCATTAGAGTAGTTAGACTCATTTGCTTAATTGCTGAGTCAACCTCGAAGTGCGAACTATATGGGCAGGTAGCAGCCTTTACTGTACGCCAAGAAAGGATTCTATCTCCTGTTAGTGAGAAGGCGAATGTCCTATACGGTTAATGGCAAATAAGATCATAAGTGTTTGGCCAAAGCATTCTGATCTAGTCGTATTTGATACACTATTAATCAGTTGGTCTTGATTTGCATTAACACATGTATAGTGTCTAGTCAATAATAAGGTTTGACTTTACCGTGACCCGAAGACTTGACCGGGACATCTGAGGAAGGGTCTATACGTATATGGTATTCTATACATAATGGTTCTGGAATGATCCCTTCATTCGTTCTCAGTCGGGGTTTACAGTGCGGTCCACTAGATTGGCTAAGTGCTGCCCGCACTCATTGGTTCCTCCCAATGCTAGCTGAGACGAACGTACGGAGTCGCGCATCAGGAGCGTTGACGGATAAATGTAAATTTATTATCTCTCTATTAATATTACATATTAGATATCTAAATTATGATTTATTGGATAAATCAAATTGCGGTCTTATAAATTGAAATTAAGTTACTTGGTAATTAATTTAATTCATAAATTATATTTCTTAGAGAAATATATTTTGTATTTGATATAATTAATTAATTAGATTAATTAATTAAGTATAAATGCACTGGAAATAAAACGGAGTGTATTTAACGGATTCGTTTGACGAACGTCCGGTACACGAGCCAAGTAACTCGGCCCGTTTCTTGAAAAGATCCTTATGGCCACCCCACCCCACTCACCCCTCACATGTTTTTGTTTTTATATTACATGTGATGACTTGGTGTATCATGTTTTGATTTGTTTAGATTCTTTTATTATTTTATTATCTCAATTATGAGATGAGTTTACTTTTATAATCGTATCTCAACAATATCATCAGTCCCACCATTTTGTGAGGTTTGCTTCGGCCGAGAGAAAAGAGAGGGGAGAAAGAATTTTTATTTCTTCAATTTTTAGTTCATCTTTATGGTGAAACAAAGTAAGAAAAATAGAGAAATAAATTCCATTGAAACTTCCTAGCTGTGTTATTTCAAGAACGGAGTTTCGGTGATTTTTCCGGTCAAGTTCCGCCGCGTGGTGACATAGAGACATCGTATTTTTGGTGCTTAGGATGAAGGAATTTCGTGCTCGTGCTCGGGTTCGTGAACATCATCAACTTACGAAGATATTATCATAGGCTTTAACGGTATGAGACCTTAATCCTTTTATCTTCGTCTTTTCATTTTCGTATATACGTTACTTGATCGATCCAGTTTGGGATTTATTTTTATTATTACGCTGCGTATTTCGTTTTGTTTCTGGAATCCCAACAGTGGTATCGAAGAAGGTCAATGCTATCATATATACGATTATTTGTGCATTTTGAATGCTATTGGTTGATATTTATGGTTTAGAATCATTTTTGATATAATCGAAGATATTTAAATTGTTCGTGGTAACATCACATTTTTGGAAACGAGCCATAAAACAAAGAAACGTGGCTGCTGGCAGTAGTGCCGGCAGTACTGCCTGGGCCGCCTGCCCAGGCTGCCTGCCGAAAGGATCTCGGCCAGTTTGTCGAGCATGGCTCTGCCATGTACCTCTTGGGTTTTGGCCCGATTTTGAATCGGACCCCGGGCTGGGCCTAATACCGGATAGTCTGGAACCCCGTTTTAAGTTTATATTTCGTTGTAATTATTTCCCGAAATTTAAATTAGATTTTAATTTGACTTAATTAATATTTAGAATATTTTTGTGTTAAGAGAAATTAGTTAAACGAGAATATTATTTTTAGCCGGATTACTTCGAACGAATTAAAATAACGATTATTAGTATTTATTGGATTAATACCATTGAAATTGAATAGATTAATTTTATATAGAATGGATTAATATATTAATGGATTATTTAATTTTAATGCCATTAAATATTAATTGGATTAATATTGTAGAAATTGAATAGATTAATTTCATATATTAATTGGATTAATATATTAAATTAATTATTTAATTTCATTACCGTTACATGTTGTGTGGAATCCTTATGTGATGGTGATATAGCTCGTGGACTTAGTTTTGATTTGTTCGTTTCGATTGGGTTGTAAAGACCGTTTTGAGCCTATTTATTTTTACTAGAAAATTTGTATAGGATGCATTTTCTATGATGTAATTAATTTTTGGCTATGATGAAGACCGAACACAACCGACCGAGAAGACGAAGAATTGAAGACTGTTTTTATTTTTATTTATTGGGTCATTCGCTTGGCCGAGTACTTAGGAAAAAGTCCATGAGCTATATGTTGGTAGTGACTAGGTTGCTATTTTCTGTTTTTCATTTTGAATGATTGACAAACTCAAACGCGCTTATAAATATATTAATGTGTAAAGTGTAACATTATTCGCGAAATTCTCCCGACAACAAACAGACTATGTTTGAAAAAGGTTACGAGGTTTCCTACCCTCCATCAAACTTGTAGAAAATTGATACCCGAGCTGGTGTGCTATGCTTCTGAGTTATAGGGGTAGTACATTTGGTAGAGCTTGAAAATTTCTTGAGTGCATTAGATGCCTTCGGTTGGTGATAAATTTCGCCCCTAGAAACCTGATAGGTTGCCAGGTGAGATTCAATAGTCAAACTGATAGACGTTGATGGTCACCAACTTAGATAGTCTGGATTGCCAAGAAACCTGATAGGTTGAGGGCATGAAGACTAGGGGTAAAAGAAGATCAAATCATCCACGGGACGGGTTGGTGTTAGACACCACGTTATAGAAATTAATTGGCAAGAAACCTGATAGGTTGCATCTGTTAAAATTTGTAAAGGACTTGGTCACCACTAAGAAGTCGATCTTACCATTACTTCCGGATTATAACATGGGAGTGTATAATTCTGATAAAATTAGTGGGAGCCGAGACAAGAATTATACAAGCCCTTAAATTTTATACTCGGTCATAATAAAACAAGTCATTAATTCAATCTTGTATAAATCTATGCAGAGAAATGAAACTATATCTCTCTAAATGGCTAAGAACCTACTTGCAATATTACTTGAAAAGAATCTCCTAACTGGCCCCAAATTTGTAACTGGTTGCGGAATCTGATGATTGCACTCAGCGTGGAGTCTCTGGGATACGTCTTGGAGGCGGACATTCCACCAACTCCAATCCGGACTAGGGGTAATCAGGAAGAGATTGATGTCCATGAAAAATGGGTCAAGGATGTCGTGCTGGTCCGTGGCTTTATGATGGGCTCAATGACTAATGAGCTGCATAGAGCACATGAGAAAATGACTTCTGCTAGGCAGATTCTCGCACACTTGACCGAACTTTATGGAGAGCACAGTATGACTGCTAGATATGAGATATCAAAGCAGTTATTCAGTGTAAGCTGCAATGAGCCATTTATGGGATGAAGCAAGCTTCTCGGAGTTGGAACCTTCGATTTGACGAAACAGTCAAGGACTTTAACTTCGTGTGAAATGAGGAAGAACCATGTGTTTACAAAAAGGTCAGTGGGAGCAATATTGCATTCTTAGTACTATATGTAGATGATATTCTACTTATAGGAAATAACGTAGCAATGCCCAGCACTATTAAAGCTTGGCTTACTAAAACGTTCTCCATGAAAGACTTGGGAGAAGCTTCCTATATTTCCGGAATCTGTCTTTATAGAGATAGACCGCGAAGAATAATAGGACTTTCCCAAGCCCTCTATATAGATAAAATCCTAAGAAGATTCAATATGGTTGAATATAAAAGAGGGTTAGTCCCCATGCGATATGGAATTCATCTCACCACGAAAACGTGTCCTCAAAATTGAGGAAGACAAGAGAGAGATGAGTAAGGTACCCGATGCCTCATCAGTTGGTAGCTTCATGTACGCTATGTTGTGCATGAGACCGGACGTAGCCAATGTTGTTAATATGCAAAGTCACTTTCAAGCAAACCCAGGAAGGGAACACTGGTCTGCCGTCAAGAACATTCTTAAGTACTTGAGAAGAACTCACTACACCATAGATGGCTTTCTACAACACTTAGGGGGCGGTGTTGCCTTATTGGATGTTACCATAGCTATGAAATTTTGGACCTACCACAACGTTCGGGTTATGGTGTTACCAAATCCTGAAATATATGTTACTCTAGCTATAAAAAGTGTAAGTCTCAGTAACACCATTATATGTGTTACCTTAGAATATTAATAAACAAAATATTGAATTTTATATAAAATTAATGATTTAATAAAATTTTAACTTTAAAATAATTAATTTTAATAAAACATTGAATATATTTCTATAAAAAATATTCTATCAAATAAATGAATTATATATATTTTATAAATAATAAAATATTTTTAATAAATTTAAATTGAAAAGGTTTTAAAATAAAGTAGTATTTGAAAAATAATAAATTTTGATTTAAATAATTAAAAAATTATTAAAAAAATAAAAACATGTAATAACTATGAATAATTACAAAATAATTAAAATAACAAATTTAATAGGTATATTTTATTACCAAAAAATAAATTAAATTTACAATATTAGAGAAAAGCAAAAAGTAAAGTCAACGGAGGAAGTGAGAGCGGCAAAACAGATTAAGGGAGAGCGGCAAATGAAAATTGGGGGAAAACAAGTCGGGGGAAATTGGATTTACATAATTCAAGGGATGAAAATGAGGATATGGATGAGAATGACATTCAGGTTAGAAGACTTGAATCAATATTTTTGATAACGTGATCGGTGTGATCAGTGTTCTAAATTTTTTGCAAGTTGACACAATATTTGTTTCTTTTGATTATGTGCAGGTTGGAAATCTTCCACCTCCACCGCCACTTCCATCTCCAATAAAGCCGTTAAAGTTAACGGAGTATGAACAACTTAAAACTGCAAATATCGTGAGGAACAATGAAAAGCTTAGGGAGTTAAATTTGCCTACATTAGTTACTGATGTGGTAGATGTATTAAAAAAAACAGAGGAAAAAAAAAGATGCGAGATGAAAATGAATATGTTCCAGAAAATGAGGAACAAAGTGATGATGATGCTTCAGAAATTGTGCCAGAGGTGTGTCGTAACGAGAGAATTAATTTGTAGTTAAAATCACAATAACTGCAAAAATATTAGATAGTACTAATTGAATATATTTTTCAGAGAACCCAAAAATTGAAGAAAAGCAAGCTTCTCACCGGACCAACTACTCGTTTGCGAGCTAGTGCTGTGACTGCAACTGAAAAGGGTTCAACTCAGAATAATGCGAGTGCAAAAGAGGCGGCAAATTCAGTGCTTGTCACCCCTGCTTCACCAGTTCAGTTACCATGTACAGAAAGAATAGGATCAATGGCTGATTACCTTGCTATGCTGGAACGCAAACGAGAACAAGCTGCAAATGCTGTTGCAAGTGGAAGTGGAACTAAGACTGTTGATAGGGTTCCTAGACGGACTTGCCATACACTGAAAATGAAGAATTTGAACCAGGTTTGGGCCTCTTACTTGACTTGATGTTTGCATACATTTGGATCTACTATATTCATGTTTGTATAGTGTCATGGTTTAACTGAATCTTTGTTCATATGTTATATACTTTGTATGTAAAGTTGTAGTTCCTAAAAAACTAAGAGGGAACACCAGGATGGATAAAGTACATGCAAGGACGTTTGACAAAAGGGTTGTCATCTCGATGAAGAAGTTCGGCTGTTTGGATGATGATCGAAGGATTTCTGAACTGAGTAACTTTCTGGGGACACTAAAGAAGTGTGTGCCAATGACTTATGCATCTTGGGATCATGTTCCTGGAGACCTAAAGGACATCTTGTGGAATTATACTAAGGTAATCAGTAAATTTTAACTACCCTTACGTAAATAATGGTCAAATAGCATTCAAGATTTATTTATTCCTTTTTATGTTTAATTTCTATGTAAGCAACGTTATATTATTCCCGACGAATGTCGAAAATGGGCATTGAAGACAGTACAACAGTCTTGGAAGGGGTACAAGAGTCGAATAAAGAGGGATCATTATAAGCCTTATGAAACTGATGAGGAGAGGATAGAAAATAAGCCACAGGAAATTCCGCTTGAGGATTTCAAGTTGCTCTTAAAGTATTGGGGAGATCCTGAAGTTCAGGTATATGTATAATTTTAATTGACAAAAAAACTAGTGCTTCTTTTTCATGTTTGTTTTTGTAGATCAGGTATATGTAAAATTTATTGACAATTTGATATTTAATCAATTTCCAGTGACATAAACTAGTGCTTCTTTTTCATGTTTGTTTTTGTAGTTGAAGGCCGAGAAAAATGCTAAAAGTCGTAGCATGTACAAAGACACACACACTGTTGGTCCAAAACTATTTTCCCAAGTTCGATACAAAATGGTACGTTCGTATGTGCTGTGCAGATGTACTCATTTTAGTATACTCATTTTACAACATCTGACTATTCCAGTTATTTTATTCCCAAAATATTTATACGATGTAATACTATAACTTCTGTCTCTTCTTTCTCATTGCTCGTTTTGATAAGATGACTATCTTTGCTTTCGTCTCAAACAAGCATTAAATCCAAGTTAATACAATGACGATTTAAAGAGCTCAAAATTCGTAGTATCTGGTGGTATAGTACTTGTAATTCTTGTTTTTAAGTACATCATAGAATTTCCGGGTAGATTTTGTATATTGTCCTGTAGATGTATATTGTCCGTACAATCGGTACATGTATATTGTCTGTAGATTTTTTTTTTTGGTGGGATATTGTCCTGTAGATTTTGTTCTTCTATATATTCTTCTTGAACAAGTTCCAAGTCGGAAGGTATGTGAAAGTAGAAGCCACAAGAAGGAATGGTAAAGGCTCACTTGTCGAACGTATATTAAATTTAGTTAACATGCTTCAAAGTCACCCTCGAGTTGGTACTACCATGGCCTAACACAAGGCCCCATATAGATTCGGTGATGGTAGCGCTGGGGCGACTAAAATAGTTATAACAAAATGGTCATGTGGCACTAAATAATTTCTCAATTGTCCACAGTCTGTAGATGTATATTGTCGTGGAACATGTATATTGTCAAGGTCATTAGATGAATAATTAAATAGATATTCTCATATCAAAATAATTGGTATGAACATATATAATATTAGGTGATTTGCATTTTGTTTTTTTGCTAGGAAAAGAAGTCAGGTGATACGTTATGTGATGCACAAGTTTTTGCTAAAACTCGAAAGCGCAAGCCTGGACGCAAATACCAGACTAATTCTGAAGTGATGAAGTTCAGAATTGTAAGTAATTATTTTTTTAGTCAATTCCTTGAATCCATATTTTATCTTCCTCTGTCGACTAATTATTTTCATATGCAATGTTGGTTTATTTTGTAGGCTACGATTAAGACCAAACTCAAGTCATCATCAGGACTTGATGGAATCGAGGAACTAGTTTCAGGTGAAAAAAAATCCCATGGTCCGAGTTGGCTTATCGGCAGACATGATGCAAAGGTTGTCAAAACTTCTACCCAGGCTCCAGCTCCAGCAGATTCATACATTCAAGAGTTGACAAAAAAGATACGACAGGACCTTGTTGACGAAATGGACGCAAAGGTAAACAAGAAGGTCAATGAAGAAGTGGATGCCAAGGTGAATCAGAAGGTACAGGACAACTTGACATTGGTCCTGAAAAAATTGGCTGAAGCAAACCCCACCTTGCAAATTAATTTTGGTGAAATTTGTGCCACAATTTCTAGCGACACATTAGGAGATGGTACTCCCATGACCGGCGGCCCTAGCGCTTAGACATCCACTTTCATATCTTTGTACCTTTTGAACTAGTGTGTTGGTTCTTTTATCGCGTTTATGTTTTATTTTTGTTCTAGTACTTAAAGTTTGAGTGGACGGATATGGGTTTTGGTTTTGAACTAAAGTAGTTGGTGGTTTTATGATTGGATGTTTTTTTGAATTGGTTTGTTTGTATTTTTAATGGGAAATGTAATATTTAAATTTTATATTTTTATTTTGTTAAACTAAGGTGTTACCGTAGGTATAATATATGTGTTACCAATGCCTTGCATTGGCAACACACAGGGTGTTGCCGTTGGTAAAATAGGTGTTACAGTAGAATAACTGATTTTGCATATCTTATGGGGCCTACAAAGTGGACCCCGGACAGTGGACCCCAGACAGTGGGCCCTACCTGCGGGCCCCATCAAGGTGGCCCACAAAGTGGGCCCACACGTGGGCCCTACCCCCGAACCCACCAAAGGGCCCCGCAAAATGGGCCCTACATGCGGGCCC
The DNA here is from genome assembly GCA_033398695.1 of Orobanche coerulescens. Lineage (NCBI taxonomy): Eukaryota > Viridiplantae > Streptophyta > Magnoliopsida > Lamiales > Orobanchaceae > Orobanche > Orobanche coerulescens. The sequence goes on along the minus strand of CM065818.1, from coordinate 75,815,776 downwards.
CGCTAAGGTGGGGCCCACCAACGGGGCCCACCGTCAGGACCCACTTTGTGGGGCCCATTTGCTTTTTTGTAAAATCATAAAGTCTGTTGCAACACAGAACTGATGTTGCTGTAGGATCCTCATGACGTTGCTGTAGAGTTCTTTGGTAATGAGTTAGTCTATGTTAGCATAGCCTGCTCATCATGTTGCGTTTGAGTCCAAAGGTTACTGCTCACAGAGCAACTTAGCTAAAGTGTTACCTTTGCCCATTTTGGGTCTGTGGCAACAGAAAATTGGGCCTAAGGTGACACAGTATTGTGGTTGCTAAAGGCCATTTATGGCGTAGTGACTAGAGATATGGTTCTTAATTACAGTGGTGGAGAACTGAAGGTGATTGGATTCACCAATTCTGATTTTCAAGGAGACGAGGGCTCACCACAACACCAAGCATATAGAGAAAGTATCACATCATTCAAGAGATGGTTGAAAAAGGATCTGTTTCGTTGCAAAGAGTAGACTAAGAAGACAATGTCTCTGATCCGCGGACTAAGCCGTTATCTAAGGCTGTCTTGGAAAGACATCTGAAGAACATGGGTATTGGATACCATGATGAATGGAATTGAGTGCATGTGGGAGATTGTGAGGAATGTGCACTCGAATGCCACTCAGGGGATGAGAGAGCAGGGGTGTTGTACTTGTAATTATGGAATTATCAATAAAAGGCATTATGATTCATTCAATGTTTATTGTATTTCAAATGCATTCTTGATTTGGTAAATATTGAAGTGAAATCCATGTAAATAAATCGAACATTCCATTTTCGTTATTGGATAAGAGAAAATGCACTCGAAGTGTTTAAACGTTATTTACGTAAACCGTTCGCAAGTCGATAAACTTAAATGTGCATTAAGTTTTTGAGCAAGACTTGCATAACTGATGCTAGGACGTGTGCATGTCTTGATAGCATAGTTATAAGTATATTGATGGGACCAGTATACTCGAACTCGACTCATACTTGATTCAGTCACACGGTATTCTCTCTCAGAGAGTCGATGACGAATCAAAAGGTTGTGATAGTATACGTGGACCTTTGACTTGAGGATTCAGTAGGATATATGCATGTGACGTTTAGTTTGTCATTAGAGTAGTTAGAATCATTTGCTTAATTGCTGAGTCAACCTCGAAGTGCGAACTATACGGGCAGGTAGCAGCCTTTACTGTACGCCAAGAAAGGATTCTATCTCCTGTTAGTGAGCAGGCGAATGTCCTATACGGTTAATGGAAAATAAGATCATAAGTCTTTGGCCAAAGCATTCTGATCTAGTCGTATTGCATACACTATTAATCAGTTGGTCTTGATTTGCATTAACACATGTATAGTTTCTAGTCAACAATAAGGTTTTACTTTACCGTGACCCGTAGACTTGACCGGGACATCTGATGAAGGGTCTATAGTATATGGTATTCTATACATAATGGTTCTGGAATGATCCCTTCATTCGTTCTCAGTCGGGGTTTACAGTGCGGCCCACTAGATTGGCTAAGTGCTGCCCGCACTCATTGGTTCCTCCCAATGCCAGCTGAGACGAACGTACGGAGTCGCGCATCAGGAGCGTTGACGGATAAATGTGAATTTATTATCTCTCTATTAATATTAGATATTGGATATCTAAATTATGATTTATTGGATAAATCAAATTGTGGTCTTATAAATTGAAATTAAGTTACTTGGTAATTGATTTAATTCATAAATTATATTTCTTAGAGAAATATATTTTGTATTTGATCTAATTAATTAATTGGATTAATTAATTAAGTATAAATGCACTGGAAATAAAACTGAGTGTATTTAACGGATTCATTTGACGAACGTCCGGTACACGAGCCGAGTAACTCGGCCCATTTCTTGGAAAGATCCTTATGGCCGCCCCCACCCCACTCACCCCTCACATGTTTTTGTTTTTATATTACAAGTGGTGACTTGGTGTATCATGTTTTGATTTGTTTAGATTCTTTTATTATTTTATTATCTCAATTATGAGATGAGTTTTCTTTTATAATCGTATCTCAACAACATCATCACTCTCACCATTTTGTGAGGTTTGCTTCGGCCGAGAGAAAAGAGAGGGGAGAAAGAATTTTTATTTCTTCAATTTTTGGTTCATCTTTGAGGTGAAACAAAGTAAGAAAAATAGAGAAATAAATTGCATTGAAACTTCCTAGCTATGTTATTTCAAGAACGGAGTTTCGGTGATTTTTCCGGTCAAGTTCCGCCGCGTGGTGACGTAGAGACATCATATTTTCGGTGCATAGGATGAAGGGATTTCGTGCTCGTGCTCGGGTTCGTGAACATCATCAACTTACGAATATATTATCAAAGGCTTTAACGGTATGAGACCTTAATCCTTTTATCTTCGTCTTTTCATTTTCGTATATACGTTACTTGATCGATCCTGTTTGGGATTTATTTTTATTATTATGCTACGTATTTCGTTTTGTTTCTGGAATCCCAACAGTGGTATCGAAGAAGGTCAATGATATCGTATATACGATTATTTGTGCATTTTGAATGATATTGGTTGATATTTATGGTTTAGAATCATTTTTGGTATAATCGAAGATCTTTAAATTATTCGTGGTAACATCACGTTTTTGGAAACGAGCCGTAAATTGAAGAAACGTGGCTGATGGCAGTAGTGCCGGCAGCACCGCCTGGGCCGCCTGCCCAGGCTGCCTGCCGAAAGGATCTCGGCCAGTTTGTCGAGCATGGCTCGGCCATGTACCTCTTGGGTTTTGGCCCGATTTTGAATTGGGCCCCGGACTGGGCCTAATACCGGATAGTCCGGAACTCCGTTTTACGTTTATATTTCGTTGTAATTATTTCCCGAAATTTAAAATGGATTTTAATTTCACATAATTAATATTTAGAATATTTTTGTGTTAAGGGAAATTAGTTAAACGAGAATATTATTTTTAGCCGGATTACTTCGAACGAATTAAAATAACGATTATTAGTATTAATTGGATTAATACCATTGAAATTGAATAGATTAATTTTATATAGAATGGATTAATATATTAATTGATTATTTAATTTTAATGCCATTAAATATTAATTGGATTAATATTGTAGAAATTGAATAGATTAATTTCATAGATTAATTGGATTAATATATTAAATTAATTATTTAATTTCATCACCATTACATATTGTGTGGAATCCTTATGTGATGGTGATATACCTCGTGGAGTTAGTTTTGATTTGTTCGTTTCGATTGGGATGTAAAGACCGTTTTGAGCCTATTTATTTTTACTAGAAAATTTGTATAGGATGCATTTTCTATGATATAATTAATTTTTGGCTATGATGAAGACCGAACACAACCGACCGAGAAGACGAAGAATTGAAGACTGTTTTTATTTTTATTTATTGGGTCATTCGCTTGGCCGAGTACTTAGGAAAAAGTCCATGAGCTATATGTTGGTAGTGACTAGGTTGCTATTTCCTGTTTTTCATTTTGAATGATTGACAAACTCAAACGCGCTTATAAATATATTAATGTGTAAAGTGTAACATTAATCGCGAAATTCTCCCAACAACAAACAGACTAAGATTGAAAATAGTTACGAGGTTTCCTACCCTCCATCAAACTTGTAGAAAATTGATACCCGAGCTCGTGTGCTATGTTTCCGAGTTATAGGGGTAGTACATTTGGTAGAGCTTGAAAAATTCTTGAGTGCATTAGATGCCTTCGGTTGGTGATAAATTTCGCTCCTAGAAACCTGATAGGTTGCCAGGTGAGATTCATTAGTCAAACTGATAGACGTTGATGGTCACCAACTTAGATAGTCTGGATTGCCAAGAAACCTGATAGGTTGAGGGCATGAAGAATAGGGGTAAAAGAAGATCAAATCATCCATTGGACGGGTTGGTGTTAGACACCACGTTATAGAAATTAATTGGCAAGAAACCTGATAGGTTGCATCTGTTAAAATTTGTAAAGGACTTGGTCACCACTAAGAAGTCGATCTTACCATTACTTCCGGATTATAACATGGGAGTTTATAATTCTGATAAAATTAGTGGGAGCCGTGATAAGAATTATACAAGCCCTTAAATTTTATACTCGGTCATAATAAAACAAGTCATTAATTCAATCTTGTCTAAATCTATGCAGAGAAATGAAACTATATCTCTCTAAATGGCTAAGAACCTACTTGCAATATTACTTGAAAAGAATCTCCTAACTGGCCCCAAATTTGTGACTGGTTGCGGAATCTGATGATTGCACTCAGCGTGGAGTCTATGGGATACGTCTTGGAGGCGGACATTCCACCAACTCCAATCCGGACTAGGGGTAATCAGGAATAGATTGACGTCCATGAAAAATGGGTCAAGAATGACGTGCTGGTCCGTGGCTTTATGATGGGCTCAATGACTAATGAGCTGCATAGAGCATACGAGAAAATGACTTCTGCTAGGCAGATTCTCGCACACTTGACCGAACTTTATGGAGAGCACAGTATGACTGCTAGATATGAGATATCAAAGTAGTTATTCAGTGTAAGCTGCAATGAGCCATTTATGGGCTGAAGCAAGCTTCTCGGAGTTGGAACCTTTGATTTCACGAAACAGTCAAGGACTTTGACTTCATGTGAAATGAGGAGGAACCATGTGTTTACAAAAAGGTCAGTGGGAGCAATATTGCGTTCTTAGTACTATATGTAGATGATATTCTACTTATAGGAAATAACGTAGCAATGCTCAGCACTATGAAAGCTTGGCTTACTAAAACGTTCTCCATGAAAGACTTGGGAGAAGCTTCCTATATTCCAGGAATCTGTCTTTACAGAGATAGAACGCGAAGAATAATAGGACTTTCCCAAGCCCTCTATATAGATAAATCCTGAGAAGATTCAAGATGGATGAATCTTAAAGAGGGTTCCTTCCCATGCGACATGGAATTCATCTCACTACAAATATGTGTCCTCAAAAGTGAGGAATACAAGAGAGAGATGAGTAAGGTAGCCTATGCCTCGGCAGTGGGTAGCTTCATGTACGCTATGTTGTGCACGAGACCGGACTTAGCCAATGTTGTTAATATGCTAAGTCGCTTTCTTTGGGATAACAATACCCAGTATCGAAACAGTTAGGATAAAAATCCCTGTATCGAATAGTGGTGATAAGATGTTTTGACAAATATGCCAATCCATCATACAGTAAGCAAACTGTATCGAAAAGCTGATCAAAAGTGTCAACCTGCATCGAAGACCTCTCGTATATCCAGCATACAGTGGAACCTATCATACAGCAAAGAAGTATCATAAAGACTAAGTATGGAAGCTGTCTCGAATTGACAATACAGTGATCCTTCCATACAGCTCTCAACAGGACAAGAAGGAATCTTCAGTATTCGCTAGAAGTCAAGTCCCGTTGATAAAGAAGTATTTAAATACTAAAGGATAAAGTATTTAAATACTATAAGTCAGAAGATCTTCACAATCCCGCAATATCCGGATCTCAGTCAAATGTCTGTTGTCACAGAATCTTGCTCAACGGATAGATTTCAAACGGATATATTTCAGAGGCTATATATATCTCCAGAGTTTGAAGATCATCAACTACTAAACGACTTACAAACGATCAAGCTTACAAGAAATATTCAGAGTAAAACATATCTCCCCAAGCTTTCTGCTATTCAGATATAAGAGATATACAGTGCTCAAACCTTGAACAACACATCATCAGCTTATAGCCCAGAAAGTCATAGCTGTTGTTCAAACTTGTTCTATCCTTGAACAGACTTATATCAGCCCTGTGTGTACTGAGGAATCTTTGCTTCTCCCGAATTGTGTGTGAAGGACTTGCATCGAAGAAGACAAAGCCTCAGAACTGTGTGTGAAGAAGCCAGTCAAAGTGTTAGCTCAAACCAATCTGTGTGAACGGTTGAATGCTAAGATCTTTATATCAATCTGTGTGAATGATATATTGATTAAGTGTTGTTATAATTACGTAGTTGTGTACGCAGTAATTATAATAAAATTTTTACTCCTGTGTGGAGGACCAGTGGACATAGAGGGGTTTACCTCGAACCACTTTAAATACTGTGTTATTTACCTTCTGTTTTTATTGTTTTATTTAACTATGATTATTTAAGGATACACTGCACATCGAGTTGCTGTATCCACAACAACTTACTGTATTTAAGACTTCCGCTATGCACTCAGATTTAAAACAGTACAGCTTGTTGTTTAAAACACTTTCCAAGCTGTATCCAGTATACTTAGTGGCCAACAAGTGGTATCAGAGCGGTTGATTCTAAAAAGAATCAGTCGTATTTTTAACCGAATCAGATCCAAAATCACTTATTTTTGTAAAACGGTCTTTTTCTTTCCTATATTCTCAAATGGATACACCAATGATCCACAAAGTTCCTATGTTCTCTATTAATGAATTTGATGATTGGAGAATCAGGATGGAGGCTCATATTGCAGCAATGCACGAAGAGATGATTTTTGTCATACAGGATGGCCCTATAAAGATCATGAAGGTAAATCCGGGCCCAAGAATTGAAGGCCAATCTCATGCCGAGATGCTAGAGAAAGAGCGCGAACAATGGACGCCTGACGTGTAATATCCGCAAATTCGATTTTCGGTAATTTTTCTTTGTTCGTGAAAGTCCGTTTTGACGACTAGCTTGGGACCTTTTCGTCATCCTGAGAATGATTAATTCTACACTTTTTGTCATCCGAGTTCGTTTCTGTATCATTCTGTTGAATTCCGTGTTCTTTAGCGACTTTTCCACGTATGAGTTCGACTTTGTTAAATCACCATTAATTTTTGGAAACTCCAAAAATTCTGAATCTTTGCAATATTATAAAGCATCGAGTTAGCTTTCCAATGGTTCAAACGGTGAGTCAATCGGATTCCAGACGAGGGAGTTATGGGCGAAATAGCTAAGTCACTCTCATTTTCCGTTTCTCGCTAAAACTGTCAGACTCGTGCCGCGGCACACTTTGGCTGAGCCGCGGCACACGATGCAGTCAACTGTATAATTACGTTTTTTTTCAGCAAAATCCGATCATTTCTCTATTTTCTTCAACCTACACAAGAGAGGGAGCTTGGGGAGAGAACTTTGCATCATCTACCTCTTGAGTATTGAATTTTTATCATTTTCATTTGGTGGGGAAGCTCGGATCATCAAGCTATCGCGTATTCTTCGAATCATAGTGCTTGGATCTTCAAGAGGTAATTTCTTCAACATCTTGGATTTCGATTTTGTATTGGGTAATGATGTTTTGGATGTTAAAATCATGGTGTATGAAGTGATATACGCATGATTATGGACACGTTTGAGTATTCATCGGATTATTGAAAGATTATTCAAGAACACTTTAAATATTGTGTTGGATTTTGGGGGTTTTCGTAGATTCGTCCGATTTATCCGATTTGAAGCTTGAGAACCTTGAGATTATGATATATCTATGCCGTATGCGTGTTTTTCTTACGATTTTACGGGTTGGGTTGTGCCGTTTTCGGACTTGTGGGAGTTTGGGCGATTTCCCAACCTTTAGTTGTTCACCCGTGTATTTTCTTGAATCGTAGAAGAGTTTCGGGAGTCTCTTCGTGTGATTTGAGTATAAATAATTAATTGTCATTTCCTTGCGAATCGTTTAGGTGCCGGAAGCGCGTTCTTGGACCTACCGAACTCATACCCTTCCTCCGTTCGATTTCTCGATGTCTCAAAGGCAAGTATACATTTATGATTGTACGTTCTCGACTTTGAAAGTAAGAAATATTGATGGCATATCATGAACGAACCGTTTTGACGGCATTCATAGATATATTGATGGCATATTATGAACGAACCGTTTTTACGGCATTCATATATGTATTGTTGGCATGTAATGAACGAACCGTTTTGACGGCATTCCTACATGTAATGGCGTATGATATGAACGAACCGTTTCTACGGCATTCACATACGTCATGAGATTTTAGTTATTCCGGAATACTAGTCTTGAATTGATGAATTGACGGTTACATTTACTTTATTGTCGAGGAGTATTGTATTTCATACTTGATATACTTGCACTAGCTATTCGACGGCTAACCCCTTTATGGGGGAAATACTTTTTATGTATTTCAGGTTCCAGGAGATCGGACAGGCAGGTATCGGGTCGGCATGAAGATGATGGGCAAGTGTGATACTGTGTCTTGTCTCCGGTTATCTTTTTGGATTCCTCCATTCAGTGTTGTTGTACTGGAATGGATTTTAAATACTCGAGTATTGTATTTTCAGTTTCCTTGATGTTCCGGCCTGTGTTGCCGAGGTATTGATTTGTGTGGTGATGTATATGGTTTCATTGGTTATGGTTTTTAATACCATTTGTATTGTCCTTCATTCCATTGTATGTAGACCTTCTCGGTCAAGTTTCATAGTTCCGCGTATGTTTAGCCTTGTGGGTCCCACGGTGGGGCTCACGGCGCTGTAATATACCCTGAATAACTTGGGGGTATTACAGAATATGGTATCGGAGCTTAGGTTTATGGATACCTAGGCTGTCGGTCTTTTGGGTCTATTGAGTCGGCATTTGCCCACAGTATCACTACTCTGCCATCATCACAGTGCGACCGGTACTTGTAAGTCCTCTCACTCTTCTTGTATTTTTCTTAATCGTTTCGTTTATAGCTTGGTATTCTTGGGATTTGGTCACTTCGGGAATGTGCGATTCGGATTATACTTACGCACGTATGTGCCCTTCAGAATGTTGGCTGAAAGTAGGAAGAATCGTGGCCGTGGTCACGGACGTGAACTCTTCCTTGAGATTTTGTTAAGTTGCTAATTGCGATAATGGTGTGTATTGGTATTATGTTGAGACTTTGTTTAGGAGTCGCATGCTAGTATCACGGGAGATCTTCGACTTCGCAGACTTGTAAGTATGTTGTTCGGATTATTCGATAATTCTTGGTGAATTTAAATTTCCGTTGAAATGTTGTTTGTGCGAGTGATTGCAAGTTTCGAGGACGAAACTTATTTTTAAGGGGGGTAGAGTGTAATACCCCGATTTTTCGGATATATTTTTTTTTCGTTTATATGTTGGATGTCGTTGATGGATAATTGTTCTTGAGGATGATGTGAACGTATGATAATGTTATTGAATGCGTTTATGTATTCATTGTGCCGTCCGATCATTTGGTATGTCGAGATGTTTGTCGAGAATAGCGGAAAATGGCTAAGTACAGCCACATTAGCGCACGCTACAAGGTATGCCTAGCGCACGCTAAGACATATATACTTAGCGTACGCCACGGTGCATACTTAACGCACGCTAAGAGGTTTGAGTTACGTACGCCAAGGAGGACCTCTAACGTACGTGAGGTATTCTGGATAAGGTTCGTAAAGTGGCCGACAGGTAGGCCCAGACTGTTTATTATCGGCGATTAACGCACGCTAATTTCAGATCATCAACAGGGAATCTTGGCTTTATTGGTTGCTTTCGGCGTGTAGGACCCGGACATCTTCTGGGAAGGTACAGGTTGTCGGGTCAACGACGATTAGCGCGCGCTAAGGTCGAGGAATAGCGCACGCTACTGAGCATTTCACTGTAGCAAGTCAACGCCTATTTGCGTACGTTAATGCATGGGCATTACGTACGTTAGATGAATTTCGAAGCAATGCAGTAGCTTCTGGACTTCCCGATAGCGCACGCTATCAAGGAAGGATAGCGCACGCTAGTTCTATAGCGCACGCTAAATATAAGGTCTAGCGCGCGCTAGTGATGTGTTTTATAGAGGGGATAGACGAGTGCTGAGAGGCATTTTGTACATTCTCCTTCTTTCAGTCAATAGAGAGAGCCTTGGGAAGTACTTGAAGTTCCTAAACATTGAGATATGATTCTCTTAAACAAGATTAAGATGGAGAGCTCGGATTTAAGTATTGTTCTTGAAGTTTTGATGATTCTTGGAATGAAATTCAATTATTCTTCTTCGTGGTTCGTCCATACAAGGTAATCCTTGTATCCCTTTGATAGTGGTTCGTTTTTAAAGGATTACTACTTGGGAGGGAGCATGTTGGGAATCGTGTATTTTGATGTTCATTTTTATTTCAATGTAAATGCATATATTGGACTCTACTTTTATCCGCTGCGTGAGTATTTTGAAATTGCTTTTGGTATTTTGCCAACTAAATTTTATTTTGTAAAACCGATTCCCTAAACTGAGTTTTTGGCATTTTAGCCTTGATCGTTTTGACGGTATTTGGAAAATGATTTTTTTAGTATTTGAAAAATATTACCTTCATCGGTCTTTTTGGCATTTTTGAAATGACGTGGAAAATTGTGCTTAGCCTGGTAAATTCTTGTGAGAAGGGTTTACGGCGTGTAATATTCCCAGGAGGATCTGGGGTGTTACAATTATGGTATCATGTGATAATGTTATACGAGATTTATTGGAATTGTAATAAGAGATTTTGGATGTTGATATGATTATTGAGATCTTCTTCATATGATGATAATGGTTTTGTTGCGATTCTTGAGGTTGTATGAATGACATGATGAAGAAAATGGTAACATGGAGATATATACCTCGGATATGTTGTTCTGAACATGATTTCGGATATTTCATGTTCTTGAAGAACTCTTGAATTATACGAGGTGATGAAAATTTTTAAGAAGTGTTGATGTTTTGAAAATGAATATGGAATATTCATATCTAGAGCTAAACTATGTGTTGGAAATAATATTCGTATAGGAATACGAATGTGATTATGAGTTTGATGAGACTATTATTTATCTCTGAATTTGGAAGCCCATACGTATGGAGCAAATATTCAAATCGAATGATTGGATTGTTTGATAACCTTTTTAATATGATTATCTATTGTTTTGAACCAGTCGGATGATTCGAATTGATGACGGTCATAAGTAAATTTTAACGATGGATTTACGAGAAGGGAACCTTGTCAATTCGTATTTAAGAATTGAGTTTGGAACATTTAGACCCTTATTATTGGTCCGAATTGGTTTCTGATATTATCATCATATTTCGACTCGTCTTGAGGACAGAATTTGTAAGTGTCTGAGTTGGATTGTTCAGACTGTGATTAGTCGAGATATGGTGAAACGGTTGAGTTTGTGGTTTGGTGGTGTTGATATTGGTCGTCATCGAACCTGTTGATTATTAATCCTTCGTTTTACAATAAGACATGATGTGTGATCATGGATTATGACTGTTGTGTTGCGGTTGAGGTTGAAGAATTTGTAGATTACCTTGGTCGGGACTGAGGAACTCGTAAGACGAAATCAACTGAATTGGTAACAGTTCGTTGTATTGATATCGAGGCAAGTTTTATACTTGTACTAATCAATGAGATTAATGTTATCGTGTAGGTGTACGAATGTGTGTATCATTTCGAGACTCGGCGTCTTTATGATTGTATTGATATCAGGGGATTGTTTGATACGACTCCCGTCGACAAATTATGCCAAATATTATTGTTGTTCGTAAATGGCCGATTTAAGGCATTGCGATACTTGTTGATAATATTTGTCGATAGCCGGTTCGCGGTATCGACGTATCGATTGTTATTATTAATTGATGTTCCATCAAGATATTTTTTGTGAATCGTCGTTATTGATATCAGTGTTTTTCTATTGATGTCGTTTTGGCCGATTGAAGGCATTGACGTATTCGATTATCATCTTCGTTATCGGTAATCGATTAAAGGTGTCGAGACATCCGTTGTATAATTGTTATCGATCGTCCGCTCTAAAGGTAATCGATATATTGAATTGGGATTATCAAAGATAAGTCCCATCCGTTGTCAAAAATATTCTCATCCGTTGTATCGTTGTTATCGATTGGCCATTCTATAGTAATCGAAGTATTGAATTGGGACTGTCGAGGATAGTTCCCATCCGTTGAATTATTATTGTCATGTTGGCCGACTCAAGGCAGCACACTATTATTCTTGTGAACTCGGTAGTTTTGTGATCGTTGAGGGTTGAGGATTTTCCAAATTGTTGTGTTGTGATTATTGCTCGTGTTAATCGGTCCTTAGGGATTTTGATCCCAGGATGGTTATGTTGGATATTGTTGGTCGTGTCGATCTTTCATTATTCGTGCGTCATCGTTCACTTGGTGAGTCGCGTGATTCGTATTGGATATGTTATCCTTTGAGTTTCGCGGTCATGTTGTATCGTGGCATATCTGGAATCATATCTGCGTGCCGATTGGTTATGTGTAGGATTTTTAGCCGGGCACACGATGGTCATGCGTGGATGTTTCCGCATTGGACCGTGCACACGAGACGTAGTTCGTGAGGCTAGTTAGGTACATTGTCACACATATATTCTGGATTCCGTATACGGGGTGGACATGTGCACGGACACATTTCCGGATCGGGCGTACTGTGATGTTCCCTCTTGAGCCTTATTGTTTGGTCGTTCGTAGTCCATGTTGTATTGGATATGTCCGACGATTTGCGATTGGTTGTTCATACGCCGAGGGGTATGTCCGACAGTCAGGATCGCTTCTTTGAGATCTGTATTGTGATGATTTACAGCTTTGGACTGTTCGGCTTTCAGGCCATCGTGATATACAACTTCGGTTGAGGAGCTTTCTAGCCATTGCGATGTATTGGTATTTCTGTTGGAGCCTTCAGAAATTGTGATTCGTATTTACCTCAGTGTTGGCTTGGATTACCTTCGGGTAATGTATTGTTGTGTTACTTGTAACGTTTTGCCGTTGGGCGTAAGTTACGCGTTTCTTGTGTATCTCGTTGAGTTTTCCTGGCGGGATATTGCTTCTCCCTAGTTGTTTTAAGTTTCGGGACGAAACTTCTTTTAAGGAGGGTAGAATGTAATATCCGCAAATTCGATTTCCGGTAATTTTTCTTTGTTGGTGAAAGTCCGTTATGACGACTTGCTTGGGACCGTTTCGTCATCCTGAGATTGATTAATTCTACACTTTTTGTCATCCGAGTTCGTTTCTGTATCGTTATGTTGAATTCCGTGTTCTTTAGCGACTTTTCCACGTATGAGTTCGACTTTGTTAAATCACCATTAATTTTTGGAAACTCCAAAAATTCTGAGTCTTTGCAATATTATAAAGCATCAAGTTAGCTTTCCAATGGTTCAAACGGTGAGTCAATCGGAGTCCAGACGAGGGAGTTATGGTCGAAATAGCTAAGTCACTCTCATTTTCCAGATTCGGCCAAAACCGTCTGTATCCTGTGCCGCGGCACACTTTGGCTGAGCCGCGGCACACGATGCAGTCAACTGTATAATTATGTTTTTTTTCAGTAAAATCCGATCATTTCTCCATTTTCTTCAACCCACACGAGAGAGGGAGCTTGGGGAGAGAACTTTGCATCATCTACATCTTGAGTATTGAATTTTTATCATTTTCATTTGGTGGGGAAGCTCGGATCATCAAGCTATCGCGTATTTTTCGAATAATAGTGCTTGGATCTTCAAGAGGTAATTTCTTCAACATCTTGGATTTCGATTTTGTATTGGGTAATGATGTTTTGGATGTTAAAATCATGGTGTATGAAGTGATATACGCATGATTATGGACACGTTTGAGTATTCATCGGATTATTGAAAGATTATTCAAGAACACTTTAAATATTGTGTTGGATTTTGGGGGTTTTCGTAGATTCGTCCGATTTATCCGATTTGAAGCTTGAGAACCTTGAGATTATGATATATCTATGCCGTATGCGTGTTTTTCTTACGATTTTACGGGTTGGGTTGTGCCGTTTTCGGACTTGTGGGAGTTTGGGCGATTTCCCAACCTTTAGTTGTTCACCCGTGTATTTTCTTGAATCGTAGACGAGTTTCGGGAGTCTCTTCGTGTGATTTGAGTATAGATAATTAATTGTCATTTCCTTGCGAATCGTTTAGGTGCCGGAAGAGCGTTCTTGGACCTACCGAACTCATACCCTTCCTCCGTTCGATTTCTCGATGTCTCAAAGGCAAGTATACATTTATGATTGTACGTTCTGGACTTTGAAAGTAAGAAATATTGATGGCATATCATGAACGAACCGTTTTGACGGCATTCATAGATATATTGATGGCATATTATGAACGAACCGTTTTTACGGCATTCATATATGTATTGTTGGCATGTAATGAACGAACCGTTTTGACGGCATTCCTACATGTAACGGCGTATGATATGAACGAACCGTTTCTACGGCATTCACATACGTCATGAGATTTTAGTTATTCCGGAATACTAGTCTTGAATTGATGAATTGACGGTTACATTTACTTTATTGTCGAGGAGTATTGTATTTCATACTTGATATACTTGCACTAGCTATTCGACGGCTAACCCCTTTATGGGGAAATACTTTTATGTATTTCAGTTCGGGAGATCGGACAGGCAGGTATCGGGTCGGCATGAAGATGATGGGCAAGTGTGATACTGTTTCTTGTCTCCGGTTATCTTTTTGGATTCCTCCATTCAGTGTTGTTGTACTGGAATGGATTTTAAATACTCGAGTATTGTATTTTCAGTTTCCTTGATGTTCCGGCCTGTGTTGCCGAGGTATTGATTTGTGTGGTGATGTATATGGTTTCATTGGTTATGGTTTTTAATACCATTTGTATTGTCCTTCATTCCACTGTATGTAGACCTTCTCGGTCAAGTTTCATAGTTCCGCATATGTTTAGCCTTGTGGGTCCCACGGTGGGGCTCACGGCGCTGTAATATACCCTGAATAACTTGGGGGTATTACATGACGATCGAAAGCGCGCCAATCTCGACAATGTGGCTAAGAACGCATTATTTGTCACTCTTGACAAAGGCACGTTCTCAAAGGTAAGGAGCTGTAAATCAGCCAAGGATATATGGGATAAACTCAAGTTGATTTGTGAGGGAACTGAGCTCTCAAAAGAAAACGAAATTTCATAACTGACTCAGCAATTTGAATCTTTTGAAACGGAACCAACTGAAACACTTGAGGAACTTGACCTCAGATTCACTGGAATTGTTGGTGAAAATGAAGCTTTGGGCAAAATTTATACCCAAAAGGAGAAGAATTTAAAAATTTTCAGATCTCTCCCTGCCCGATGGGACATTAAGACTACCGCTATGCGTATGTCGTGTAATCTAAATGAAATATCTACTTTTGATCTCTTCTCTGACCTCAAAGCTTTGAGTATGATATTGACAGAAGAGAGAAAGCTGAAGAATCTCCTTCAAAGGTTATAGCACTAGCCGCTGTATCAAACCGTCGACATAGCATGCCCATCTCATCGAAGCCTAGTCACAAGAATGCTGACAGTGACGACGACATCCTGTATCAAGATGAAATAGCGCTTCTCATGCATAAGTTCAAGAAGTTCATCAAGCAATCGGGAAAAAATCCCTACAGGCCCAAACCTGTCCACAAGGTAAGTACCGAAACTTCATCCAGTGATGCTAACCTGTGCTATAATTATAGGAAACCAGGAAATTATGCAAATAAATGTCCTCATCCTAAAGTTCAAAGGTTGCCGGAAGCCGAGCAACAATAAAAGGATGAAAGAAGACGCGCTTGGAAAAACAAGCTCAAGGCCCTGATTGGAGAATCAGAAGCCTCCCCTGCACATCCAAGTCCTAATAATGTATACAGGTGGTCACGGACAGTGATTCATCCGTTGACGAATTCGATGATAAAGCATATATGTGCTTTATGGCCAAGGACATTCCGGAAGATGAAGATAGCGACGACGAGGTAAGCTCAACCTCAATCATTCCTTCCAATGCATCTCATACTTTTGAAAACATGATGAATGAGTTTAAGAATATTCAAAAGGACCATGAGACACTGAAAAATGAGAATATACAGCTCCAACTGTCTAACCTAGAGCTGAAAGATGAAAATGACTTGCTGAAAATAAATTATGAAAATATGTCTATTGATTGTGAAACCAGCAAAGTCGACCATGAAAAACTCATGGAGAGCAATCATCAACTTGCTCATGAACTAAGTGAGGTTAAAACTCACAATGAGAGCAAGGCAAATAATTTTGTTCTACTTCAAGCCAAAGTCAAAACTCTGGAAAAACGAGAAGATGAACTTGAGACTATTATGAAATCTTTCGAGAAATCGTCCAAAAGAATGGAAGAAATTCTAAGCACTGGGCAGCATGCTCATGATAGAAGTGGCTTAGGATACAACTCATTTTCAAACAAAGGGAAAAGTAGTACAGTGTTTGTCAGGGGTGTGGAACCCATTCATGTGTCGAAAGAAACTTTGAGTCCTGTTAAGGCGCACTCAACAGCATGCTCCCCGAGCATATCAACAGCGCCAACAGCCGTTCAAAAGGAAGGCTGTATCCAAACATCAAAGGACCGCACGGCAGTACTATCAGTACAGCACGCCTAGGTATTGGATACAGGAGCCCCGTTATTCCTCGAGAAAACAGGTGTCCGCACAGTATCAACAACAGCGTTGGGAATCCAACTGGAAACCCATAAGGCAAGCTGTTAGCTCAAAGAAAATAGCTCCACCTCGAAGACGGAACTCGTACTGGACTAATAATAATAACCCTGAATTTTACATGCATAACAATTATCATGGTTATAGCGACTACGTATATGCCCCACGTAGATACCACAAGACTGTACGGAATGTCACCTACAGTAAATCAATTGCTATCAGGAAAATATGGGTACCTAAATGCACTAACATTCATGGACCCAATCAAAGGGGACCTAAATATACCTAATCTCTTTGCATACAGGACATTATAGTGGAGGACATCTGGTACTTCGATAGTGGATGCTCTCGGCACATGACCAGAGATAAAAACAAGCTATCAGATTTCGTAGAAGGTCGCGGTCCAAAAGTTCGCTTCGGTGATAAATCTAAAGGAAGAACAAAATGGAAAGGAAACCTTCTTGTAGGAAAATTTAAGGTCACCGATGTTGCTATGTTGAAGGCTTACAGTACAATCTACTTAGTATTAGCCAGTTCTGTGACAAACAGTTCTCGGTGAAATTCTACATAGATCACTGTAGAGTCAAGAACATCCTGACCAAAGAAGTTGTGCTCACAGGAAGCAGATCAGGTAATATGTATATTGCTGACTGGAAGCCTACGAGCTCCACAATTCCTTGTTTCGTTGCCAAAGGCACTGCAGATCTAAGCTGGCTATGGCATAAGAGGATGTCACACGTCAACTTCAAGACGATCAACAAGCTCTAAATATAGGGACTGGTTAGAGGATTGCCGAATGTATCATTCCAAAAAGACAGTGTCTGTGGACCATGTCAAAAAGGCAAGCAAATCAAGTCCACCCTGAAGAGCAAATCCTACCTTTCAACCCACAGAGTGTTGGAGATGCTACACATGGATGTTTATGGTCCTGTAGACCCGGTAAGTTTGGGAGGTAAGAAATAGTGTCTTGTAGTTGTTGATGATTACTTCAGATATGCTTGGACAATTTTCCTAAGCAAGAAGAAGGAAACAACATCAAAGCTGCCCGAGCTCCTGAGAAAGCTTCAAAATGAAAAGGGATTGAGTATCGTGTCCATTCTTTCCGACAGAGGTACAGAATTTACTAACCGCTTTATAGAGCAATACTGTTCGGAAAATGCGATATAACACTAATACTCAGCTGCCCGTATACCTCAACAAAATGGTGTTGCCGAGCGAAAGAATAGGACGCTGAAATAAGCAACAAGGACAATGATTGCCGCAAGCAAGTTGCCACAATGTTTCTGGGGTGAAGCAACCAATACAACATGCTACACTCAACACCGCTGTATCGTTAACAAGCACCACAACAAAACAGCATACGAGGTATGGAACAACAAAACTCCATTAGTTTCATATTTTCACATTTTTGGATGAAGGTGCTATGTGTTGAATAATGGGAAGGATCAACTTAGAACCTTCGATGAGAAGTCAGATGAAGGAATATTTGTAGGATATTCCTCCGTCAGCAAAGCTTACAGGATCTTTAATAAAATGAAGCTGACGATCGAGGAATCAGTTCATGTAGTGTTCGACGAACCTCACCATGACCCTACATGAGTAGAAGCTGTTACTCAGAACATCCAACAACTTTCCATCTTAGATCCACCAACTCCCATAGAACCTATTGTTGACCTAGAAATCAACCCCGCAGCTGTAAGAATCGACGTAGATAAAGCCGATACTATACAGGCTGAAGCTATATCTACAGCAACTCAAGATACAGTACGGGACCCTGAATTAGAACCCGACCGAAGATGGTTGAGAGATCACCCGCAAGAGCTGATCATTGGAAACATAAATGCTGGTGTTTCTACCCGTAGGAGAATACAGAGTACACAAGGAAATGTACTGTATGCACAAGAAGAACTAGATACTGAGATATCACCATTCCCTGAATGTAAATCTCAATCCGAGCTTAGAAGACTCAATATGTGCACTATTGCTGTATTCTTAGCCCAGTCCGAAGCTCTTAATAATTCTCATTGGATAACATCTATGGAAGAAGAGCTTAACGGTTTCGAGAGAAAAAATGTATGGTATCTTGTACCCAGACCTACGCATCAATCGGTTATAGAAACCAAATGAGTATTTAGAAATAAGAAGGATCGAAGTAGACTAATTATAAGGAATAAATCAAGGCTAGTCGCACAAGTCTATAGACAGGAAGAAGGCATAGACTACGATGGAACTTTTGCCCCTGTAGCCAGACTAGAAGCCATTAGGATATTTTTAGCCTTTGCCGCCTATAAGAGCTTCATTGTATACCAAATGGACGTTAAAAGTGCATTCCCAAATGGAGACCTTGCCGAAGAAGTTTATGTTGAACAACCACCAGGGTTTGCCAACAGATACGGCATCGATCTAGTATATGTTAGGAGTATGCCCTCGAATGCCACTCAGAGGATGTTGAGTGAGGGCATTATACTTGTAATTATGTAAATCATTAATATAAAGCTATGAATGTTTCTTTATTTACTGGTAGTTACTGGCATTCCTATCTCATAAATATATATATATAAAGTAGTCCGAGTATTTGAGAGCAAAACGTTCCATGTAACACCCCAAACTAGGCGGATATTACAGTGCCGTGGACCCCCAACTGGGACCCACCAGGTGAGTGAAAATGAATGAAATACACATGGTAAATGTGGTACCGGACCACATTATATCATTAACTACTCCGATGAGGAGTTTTATTATAACACACCCAAGATAATAACGGAAACATGTATATTTTATATGAAGATAAAATACATAACACTGAACGAAACGGAGTATCCAAATGGAAATCTGCAGCGAAAAGTAAAGGAGAACAATATGAATGACTGAAAGGATTGGGCCCCCCTACTAGTATCACTGGGACTCCTAGCCGTCAACGTTATATTCCCGTGCTTTTTGCCTCGCCATGACCTGAAAACAAAATCCCCCAACGGGGTCAGTTACACAGAACAACAATCCTCAAGAGTTAAATAAACATAATCATATATACTATATAAACCACAAGTTCGATCAAAGTCTCAAAATGTCGAACACATGCGAACAAAAGTGAATCGGTCATATTATAACCCAATCCTTTTGAAAACATATGCAATCAAACATGCTGTATAAATCAACTAACGGTACGACTCAAAGGATAGTGCCACACTATGCCCGGGATGGAAATGTGTCCGTGCACAAGCCACCAACGAGTATCGATCGAATACACGTGTGGTCTTGTACCTAATCAGTCTCACGAAGTGATCTTCTCGTGTGCGCAGTCCAATGTGAGGCCAACAACCAACACACGACTTAATATGTGCCCGACATGAAAATCCTACACATACCAACCGGCACGCCAGCATGACCCGGAATGTCACGAGATAACAAAAGTGACATCGAAATAAATTATGACTCACCGAGATGAAATGATAGTGAAATGAATGATAGCTCAATGAAATGATTGGAACCATCGTTCCTCGTGACTGAAGTGATTAATTGACAATTACAAGTCTCAATACGGTTAATACATCATGAATGAACTATAATTACGAATGAACAACAACGAAAGGAATGAATGTCCTTTTAACCGAGTAAGAATTAACTTACACAACGCCGATGAAGAATGTCCTTCCACGAACAACGTCCTAAATGAGATGTCAGTCGCTCGAACAACCTTGAATAACACAATTACCAATAATCCGGTTCAACACACGAATCAAACACGAGTATAACTAACTCAAAATGTCGATACGACTAAACCATGCTCATTGGGGCATTATATCGAACACGTTGTGGCCAATCTTCGATTATTTACAACCAAACCTCATTAATACCAATATCAAATCCCCAAGAAGTGTTTCAAACCAACAAAACATATTCAATACGATCAATAATCCAATATGAATATCCAAAATCGTGATTTCAACAACAATTAATCGAAAATCCCCAAATCGAACTCAATATTCAAAGTGTTCTTGAATAACCTTTCAATAATCCGATGAATATTCATACATACTCATAATCATATATATATATATCTTCAAATAACATGATTATAACATCCAAAACTTCATATCTCAACACAAATCGAAATCCAAGAGGTTTGAGAATATTACCTTTGAAGATCCAAACACTTTGATTCGATGAACACGCGTTAGATCGACGATCCGAGCTTCACAACCAAATGAAAATGATGAAAAATCGAGTATTCAATTGATTGATGATGAAAATTTCTCCCACAAACCCTCTCTCTCGGAAGTAGGATGCAGAAATGAGTTTTTCTTCTCAAAAAACGAAATTATAGTGCAGTATGCACTGTGTCATGTTCGGCCGAGTGTGCCGTGGCACGGCCAAAATCGCCGGTGCTCGGTGTGCAGCCGCGGCCTGGCCAAGTGTGCCGCGGCAGTGACTCAGCAGTGTGCCTCGGCCCTGCCGGCAGGAGCCGCGGCCCCCGGTACAGGCGGGTCGGCCAAAACTGCAACATGTGTGTGTCTTAGCTATTTCGACCATAACTCCCTTGTATAAATTCCGATTGACTCACCGTTTGAACCATTAGAAAGACAACTTGATGATCTATAATATTGAAGAGATTCAGAATTTTTGGAGTTTCCAAAAATTAATGGTGATTTTACAAAGTCGAACTCATACGTGGAAAAGTCCTTTAAGAACACGGAACTCAACAGAACGACACCAAGACGAACTCGGATTACAAAAAGTGTAGAATTAATCATTCTCTGAATGACGAAACGGTAATAATAGAGTCGCTAAGATGGACTTCCGCCAAAAAAAATAAAATTACCGGAAATCCGAATTGCGGATATTACATACTACCCTCCTTAAAAGAAGTTTCGTCCCGAAACTTAAAACAATTAGGGAGAAGCAATATCCCGCTAGAAAAACTCAACGAGATACACAAGAACTGCAAATGCACCCAGCAATAGCATGATTCGAACAAGAAGGAAATTTGAAATGACATGAACTCCAATATCAACATCGATTAATGAAGTAATTATAACGATCAAGATAATATTCTCATCTCCATTCTCAAGCAAGGTTGAAACAATGAACGATATCAATACAAGACTCAACATTAGTCCAAACGGTGAACACGAATGAATTAACATGAATGATTATTAATTAGTGAAAATCCACTGAGTGACAATTACTGAATGAAAAATGAATGAATTTACAAGCTGGTATTACATACTCCCCCCTTAAAAATAGTTTCGTCCTCGAAACTAAGGGTGAAACAAATCGGAATAACTCTTCCGCATACTATCCTCGATTTCCCAAGTAGCCTCTTCGACTTCGTGACTCGACTACTGAATTTGACCAAGGGATCGTCTTCTTCCTCAACTGTTTGATTCGCCATACTAAGATTCGTACGGGATGCTCCTCATATGTATGATCATCTTATCTCGATTTCATCAAACTGAAGTATGTGGCTAGGGTCGGCAATATACTTCCGCAACTGAGATACGTGAAACACATAATGAATTCGGCTCAACGCCGGAGGTAAGGCCAATCGATAAGCTAGCTCGCCTACTCGATCCAAAATATCAAACGGTCCAATGAATCTCGGACTCAACTTTCCCCTCTTCCCAAAATGGAAGACACCACGACTTGGGGATACCTTGACCAAAACATGGTCACCTGTCTCGAACTCTAATGGTCAACGACGATGATCTGCATATGATTTATGTCGACTCTGAGCGGTCAGCAAACGACTCCTGATCAAGGTACCTTCTCACAGGAGGCTATAAGCATATCGGGCTCGGTGCCGATTGATTCTGATAAGTCATCCCAACACAAAGGAGATCGACAACGACGACCGTACAAGGCCTCATAAGTTGCCATTTTAATCGAAGCATGCCAACTATTATTGTACGTGAACTCGATCAACGGTAGTTGGGCTTCCCAATCATTTTTGCAATAGAGAACACATGCCCTCAACATGTCCTCCAAAGTCTGAATAGTCCTCTCCGATTATCCGTCGGACTGAGGATGAAAAGCTGTACTGAGATTAAGCTGAGTTCCCATAGCACGATGAACTTATTTCCAAAAATGAGACACGAATCGTCTGTCACGATCGGAAATGATACTTTTAGGAGTACCGTGCAATCTCACTATCTCTTTGATAAACAACTGGGCAAGTCTCTCGGGACCCTACATATCCTTAATCTCAAGGAAATGAGCTGATTTAGCTAGGCAGTCCACAATTACCCAAATTGTATTTATGCCACGATGACTCGTCGGCAAACTCGTGATGAAGTCCATTGAAATATCTTCCCACTTCCACTCCGGAATAGGGAGCGGTTTCAGCATACCCACCGGTCGCTGATGTTCTATCTTGACTTGTTGACAGGTGAGACATTATACTTGTAATTATGTAAATCATTAATATAAAGGTATGAATGTTTCTTTATTTACTGGTAGTTACTGCAATTCCTAACTCGTAAATATACATATAGAAACTAGTCCGTGTATTTGAGAGCAAAACATCCCATGTAACACCCCAAACTAGGCGGATATTACAGTGCCGTGGACTCCCGACTGGGACCCACCAGGCGAGTGAAAATGAATGAAATACACAGGGTAAATGTGGTACCGGACCACATTATATCATCAACTACTCCGATGAGGAGTTTCATTATAACACACCCAAGATAATAACAGAAACATGCATATTTTATATGAAGATAAAATACACAACACTGAACGAAACGGAGTATCCAAATGGAAATCTACAGCGGAAAGTAAATGACAACAACATGAATGACTGAAAGGATTGGGCCCCCCTACTAGTATCATTGGGACTCCTCGCCGTCAACGTTATATTCCTGTGCTTTTGCCTTGCCATGACCTGCAAACAAAATCCCCCAACAGGGTCAGTTACACAGAACAACAATCCTCAAGAGTTAAATAAACATAATCATATATACTGTATAAACCACAAGTTCGATCAAAGTCTCAAAACGTCGAACACATGCGAACAAAAGTGAATCGGTCATATTATAACCCAATCTTTTTGAAAACGTACGCAATCAAACATGCTGTATGAATCAACTAACGGTACGGCTCAAAGGGTGGTGCCACACTACGCCCGGGATGGAAATGTGTCCGTGCACAAGCCACCAACGAGTATCGATCGAATACACATGTGGTCTTGTACCTAATCAGTCTCACGAATTGATCTTCTCGTGTGCGCAGTCCAATGTGAGACCAACAACCAACACACGACTTAATATGTGCCCGACATGAAAATCCTACACATACCAACCGGCACGCCAGTATGACCCGGAATGTCACGAGATAACAAAAGTGACATCGAAATCAATTATGACTCACCGAGATGAAATGATAGTGAAATGAATTATAGCTCAATGAAATGATTGGAACCATCGTTCCTCGTGACTGAAGTGATTAATTGACAATTACAAGTCTCAATACGGTTAATACATCATGAATGAACTATAATTATGAATGAACAACAATGAAAGGAATGAATGTCCTTTTAACCGAGTAAGAATTAACTTACACAGCGCCGATGAAGAATGTCCTTCCACGAACAACGTCCTAAATGAGATGTCAGTCGCTCGAACAACCTTGAATAACACAATTACCAATAATCCGGTTCAACACACGAATCAAACACGAGTATAACTAACTCAAAACGTCGATACGACTAAACCATGCTCATTGGGGCATTATATCGAACAAGTTGTGGCCAATCTTCGATTATTTACAACCAAACCTCATTAATACCAATATCAAATCCCCAAGAAGTGTTTAAAACCAACAAAACATCTTCAATACGATCAATAATCCAATATGAATATCCAAAATCGTGATTTCAACAACAATTAATCGAAAATCCCCAAATCGAACTCAATATTCAAAGTGTTCTTGAATAACCTTTCAATAATCCAATGAATATTCATACATACTCATAATCATATATATATATATATATCTTCATATAACATGATTATAACATCCAAAACATCATATCTCAACACAAATCGAAATCCAAGAGGTTTGAGAATATTACCTTTGAAGATCCAAACACTTTGATTCGATGAACACGCGTTAGATCGATGATCCGAGCTTCACAACCAAATGAAAATGATGAAAAATCAAGTATTCAAGTGATTGATGATGAAAATTTCTCCCACAAACCCTCTCTCTCGGAAGTAGGATGAAGAAATGAGTTTTTCTTCTCAAAAAACGAAATTATAGTGCAGTATGCACTGTGTGCCGCGGCCCGGCCGAGTGTGCCGTGGCACAGGGCCAAAATCTGCCCCCAGTGCTCGGCAGTGTGCCGCGGCCTGGCCAAGTGTGCCGCGGCAGTGACTCAGCAGTGTGCCTCGGCCCTGCCGGCAGGAGCCGCGGCCCCCGGTACAGGCGGGTCGGCCAAAACTGCAACATGTGTGTGTCTTAGCTATTTCGACCATAACTCCCTCGTATAAATTCCGATTGACTCACCGTTTGAACCATTGGAAAGCCAACTTGATGCTCTATAATATTGAACAGATTCCATATTTTTGGAGTTTCCAAAAATTAATGGTGATTTTACAAAGTCGAACTCATACGTGGAAAAGTCGCTTAAGAACACGGAATTCAACAGAACGACACCGAGACGAACTCGGATTACAAAAAGTGTAGAATTAATCATTCTCGGAATGACCAAACGGTAATAATAGAGTCGCTAAGATGGACTTCCGTCAAAAAAATAAAATTACCGGAAATCCAAATTGCGGATATTACATACTACCCTCCTTAAAAGAAGTTTCGTCCCGAAACTTAAAACAATTAGGGAGAAGCAATATCCCGCTAGAAAAACTCAACGAGATACACAAGAACCACTAATGTACCCAGCAATAGCTTGATTCGAACAAGAAGGAAATTTGAAATGGCATGAACTCCAATATCAACATCGATTAATGAAGTAATTATAACGATCAAGATAATAGTCTCATCTCCATTCTCAAGCAAGGTTGAAACAATGAACGATATCAATACACGACTCAACATTAGTCCAAACGGTGAACACGAATGAATTAACATGAATGATGAATGATTATTAATTAGTGAAAATCCACTGAGTGACAATTACTGAATGAAAAATGAATGAATTTACAAGCGGGTATTACATACTCCCCCCCTTAAAAATAGTTTCGTCCTCGAAACTAAGGGTGAAACAAATCGGAATAACTCTTCCGCATACTATCCTCGATTTCCCAAGTAGCCTCTTCGACTTCGTGACTCGACTACTGAATTTGACTAAGGGATCGTCTTGTTCCTCAACTGTTTGATTCGCCATACTAAGATTCGTACAGGATGCTCCTCATACGTATGGTCATCTTATCTCGATTTCATCAAACTGAAGTATGTGGCTAGGGTCGGCAATATACTTCCGCAACTGAGATACGTGAAACACATAATAAATTCGGCTCAACGCCGGAGGTAAGGCCAATCGATAAGCTAGCTCGCCTACTCGATCCAAAATCCCAAACGTTCCAATGAATCTCGGACTCAACTTTCCCCTCTTCCCAAAATGGAAGACACCACGACTCGGGGATACCTTGACCAAAACATGGTCACCTGTCTCGAACTCTAATGGTCAACGACGATGATCTACATATGATTTATGTCAACTCTGAGCGGTCAACAAACGACTCCTGATCAAAGATACCTTCCCACAGGCGGCTATAAGCATATCTGGCTCGGTGCCGATTGATTATGATAAGTCATCCCAACACAAAGGAGATCGACAACGACGACCGTACAAGGCCTCGTAAGGTGCCATTTTGATCTAAGCATGCCAACTATTATTGTACGTGAACTCGATCAACGGTAGTTGGGCTTCCCAATCATCTTTCCAATCGAGAACACATGCCCTCAACATGTCCTCCAACGTCTGAATAGTCCTCTCCGATTGTCCGTCTGACTGAGGATGAAAAGATGTACTGAGATTAAGCTGAGTTCCCATAGCACGATGAACTGATTTCCAAAAATGAGACACGAATCTTCCGTCTCGATCGGAAATGATACTTTTAGGAGTACCGTGCAATCTCACTATCTCTTTGATAAACAACTGGGCAAGTCTCTCGGAACCCCACGTATCCTTAATCTCAAGTAAATGAGCTGATTTAGCTAGGCGATCCACAATTACCCAGATTGTATTCATGCCACGACGACTCGTCGGCAAACTCGTGATGAAGTCCATTGAAATATCTTCCCACTTCCACTCCGGAATAGGGAGCGGTTTCAGCATACCCGCCGGTTGCTGATGTTCTATCTTGACTTGTTGAAAGGTGAGACATCTCGAAACAAACTCGGCAACTTCACGCTTCATATTACTCCACCAGTAATTTTGTTTCAAGTCTTTGTACATCTTGCTGGACCCCGGATGAATAGAATAAGGGGTAGCATGGGCTTCTCTCAAAATCGAGTTTTTCAACTCGTCATTCGCCAGTACACATAACCGATTCTTAAATCTCAAGAGTCCATCCTTCTGGAGCACAAAAATCCAGGGGCTTTCCCCTGTGCCACATCCTCACATATGCGCAACAAAAATGGGTCTGAACTCTGATTCACTCTGATCGCTTCTTCAAGTGGCGATGAAATCTCCAGCATACGAATCTGTCCCTGAACACCATCTCTGTCGCATATTTAACTCTTTCTGAGTAAATATATATTTTAAACTCTTATGATCGGTGAATATCTGACAGGTAATGCCATAAAGATAATGATGCCAAATCTTCAATGCGAATACTACGGCTGCTATCACCAGGTCGTGGGTCGGATAATTAATCTCGTAAGGTCTCAATTGCCGTGAAGCATAAGCAATAACTTTCCCGTTCTGCATTAGTACACATCCGACACCCTGTCCGGATGCATCACTATAGACCACAAATCCTTCCGTCCCTTGTGGTAAAGAAAGGACAGGTGCTGAAATTAACCGGCTCTTGAGTTCCTCAAAACTCTGTTGACACGCATCGGACCACATGTATTTCTTATCCTTCCGTAAAAGGTTCGTCATGGGTTGAGCGATTTTAGAAAATCCTTCCACAACCGCCGATAATAACCAGCTAATCCGAGGAAACTTCGGATTTCCTTAACATTTTTCGGAGGTTGCATATATCGGATAGCCTCCGTCTTCTGAGGGTCGACATGAACTCCGTTTGATGAATTTACATGCCCGAGAAACATCACGTCGGACATCCAGAACCCATAATTGGGAAACTTCCCAAAAAGTTGATCTCGTCTCAACACATCGAGTACCTCATGAAGGTGAAACTCGTGCTCCTCCCGGTCACGAGAATAAATTAAAATGTCATCAATAAAGACAACCACGAACTGATCCAAAAAGTCGATGAAGACCCGATTCATTAACTCCATGAATACCACAGGTGCATTAGTGCATTAATTAACTCCACGAACTCATAACGGCCATAGCGTGTTCGAAACGCCGCCCTCGCGATATCCGACTCTCGAATGTGCCACTGGTGATATCCAGATCTTAAGTCGATCTTGGAAAATACTGAAGCTCCCTGAAGTTGATCTAAGAGATCATCAATACGGGGTAGAGGATACTTATTCTTGATCGTCACCCTATTCAAATCCCGATAATTAATACACACACAAAACGAAACATCCTTCTTCTTAACAAACAACACTGGTGCCCCCCCACGGGGACGCACTCGGTCGTATATAACCCTTCTCGGTCAAATCCTCTAATTGATTCTTCAATTCCTGCATTTCGGTCGGGGCCATCCGGTACGGTGCCTTCGATAATGGGGACGTACCCGGCTCCAACTCTATCGTGAATTCCATATCCCTCGGTGGAGGTAAAACAGGTAGTTCGTCTGGGAGTACATCGTCAATTGCTAGCAATGGTACCACAAATGGTTGAACACCTCGATTGCCTTAGAACGGCCAATCGATGACAATGATACAATGAATGATTGAACACCCCTGGTTGAGTAATTTACTGCTTTCATCATATTAATGATTCTTCCGGAAAAATGGGGATCACCTCCATGAAATACACATTCGACTCCAACGACGGAAATGATAGGGACCATACGCTTACGAACATTGAGAATGGTGTCATGACGATCCATCCCACTAATACCCAATATTACATCGTCCTTAGGTAAATCCACCACGATTAGGTCCACCAACCACTCGCGGTCATTAAGCTTAATTCGGTCAGTTCTTAACCTCATGATTTCCGGAAATTCTTCTACCGTCAGGTAGACCAATGATATAAGGTCCACAATTATTAGGACTATCTAAGTGAAGTCT
Source organism: Orobanche coerulescens (assembly GCA_033398695.1). Taxonomy (NCBI): domain Eukaryota; kingdom Viridiplantae; phylum Streptophyta; class Magnoliopsida; order Lamiales; family Orobanchaceae; genus Orobanche; species Orobanche coerulescens. Next base: position 75,787,022 of record CM065818.1, on the reverse strand, counting down.
ACTCAAACATGATTTGGAAATGAATGAATGTGGTGCACCGGTATCAAAAAGGGTACACACAGGTTGAGATAAAATTACGAGTATACTTGAGATCATTCGGGCCTCCGGATCGTCGGTCCTCTTCATCGCGTGAATCCGGGACTTGCCGGCCCCCGAACCGGACGCTCCCGTCTGATAAATATGAGTTCTGCCTTTATTCGCTTCTGTCGTCTTAAACAACGCTGACAGAGCAGTCTGATTCTGAATCGTTAATTGCTTCGGGGCCTGAGATGCCACCAGAGTCGGCTTGGAGTCCCTTCGGCAAAAACGGGCCTTATGCCCAACAATCCGGTTTCAGACACTTAGTGCTGTAATGACCCGCGCTCCACAGTTGAAAAAGGTGATGGCTGGTCTGGCCGCTCGGGGCTGAGATCCCGCATGATTAGGCGTCGTAGGAGGTCGCTCAAAAACGTTAGGGCCCATACGAGGCTTCTTGAAAGTAAACTGACCGCCTTCGGACTGATTACGCTTCGTTGATTTCCTGCTGAAAGATGAAGGTTGTTGCTCAACAATTTCCTTAGCAGCAGGCTCACACGGGAGACTTCTCTCGATTAAATCGGCCAGAGTGGCGCAATGATGATTGAGCAATTGCATATGGGTCATCATGACCTACATAAAAGTGAGTGGATCAACCCAAACATCTTCCGATCAAGCTGAGTCCTGGGTACGACTTCCTGGCAGTGAGTGATTATTTCCCGGATTTCGGCCCGCACTGCGGCCTCTCCCCATGTATCCCCTGACAGCTCTCTCCATACTGAAGTAGGAAGGTCGCATGATAATCATAGATCTCGTATGAGTACCGCATTATGATTTACGTCATGAAATGATGAAAATGAGCATACGCGCTCTAACACAGTGATTACATGAATGATTAACTGAGGTGACATGATTATCTGATGATATTCTTGAAATGATTATCTTGAACAAGTTAGCAAGATTAATGATGTGATCATCAAGATCAACAACTGAGTAATAAAATGAATTGAGTGATTAATAAGTTAACATGATCAACATGATTAAAATGAAAATGATGTTTGAGGATTGTTAACTAGTGAATTATGAATGAATGATTATTGCGAGAAATTATACCATGGCGCTAGAAGTCTTACAGTTTTTTCGGTCTGATGGCTCGGCATTTGCACAGGTCACACGTGACGCGGAAGTCAAATGATACTAGTCTGATGAACGATGATTTTAAACGAGACATGACTCGGAAGGTAGTATTCAAAACCACTCTCCGATACCAACTCTTTAACACCCCAAACTGAGCGGATATTACAGTGTCGTGGACCCCCGACTGGGACCCACCAGGTGAGTGCCATGACCTGAAAACATAATCCCCCAACGGGGTTAGTTAAACAGAACAACAATCCTCAAGAGTTGAATAAACATAATCATATATATTGTATAAACCACAAGTTCGATCAAAGTCTCAAAACGTCGAACACATGCGATCAAAATTGAATCGGTCAGATTATAACCCAATCCTGTTGAAAACATACGCAATCAAACATGCTGTATGAATCAACTAACGGTACGGCTCAAAGGGTGGCGCCACACTACGCCCGGGATGGAAATGTGTCCGTGCACAAACCACCAACGAGTATCGATCGAATACACGTGTGGTCTTATACCTAATCAGTCTCACGAAGTGATCTTCTCATGTGCACAGTCCAATATGAGGCCAAAAACCAACACACGACTTAATATGTGCCCGACATGAAAATCCTACACATACCAACCGGCACGCCAGCATGACCCGGAATGTCACGAGATAACAAAAGTGACATCGAAATCAATAATGACTCACCAAGATGAAATGATAGTGAAATGAATGATAGCTAAATGAAATGATTGGAACCGTCGTTCCTCGTGACTGAAGTGATTAATTGACAATTACAAGTCTCAATACGGTTAATACATCATGAATGAACTATAATTATGGATGAACAACAACGAAAGGAATGAATGTCCTTTTAACTGAGTAAGAATTAACTTACAACAACGAAAGGAATGAATATCAAATCCCCAAGAAGTGTTTGAAACCAACAAAACATCTTCAATACGATCAATAATCTAATATGAATATCCAAAATCGTGATTTCAACAACAATTAATCGAAAATCCCCAAATCCAACTCAATATTCAAAGTGTTCTTGAATAACCTATCAATAATCCGATGAATATTCATACATACTCATAATCATATGTATATCTATTCATATAACATGATTATAACATCCAAAACATCATATCTCAACACAAATCGAAATCCAAGAGGTTTGAGAATATTACCTTTGAAGATCCAAACACTTTGATTCGATGAACACGCGTTAGATCGACGATCCGAGCTTCACAACCGAATGAAAATGATGAAAAATTGAGTATTCAAGTGATTGATGATGAAAATTTCTCCCACAAAATTGACGGAAGTAGGATGAAGAAATGAGTTTTTCTTCTCAAAAAATGAAATTATAGTGCAGTCTGCACTGTGTGCCGCGGCCCGGCCGAGTGTGCCGCGGCACAGGACCAAAATATACCCCCAGTGCTCGGCAGTGTTCCGAGGCCCGGCCTAGTATGCCACGGCAGTGACTCGGCAGTGTGCCGCGGCCCTTCCGGCAGGAGCCGCGGCCCCCAGTACAGGCGGGTCGGCCAAAACTGCAACATGTGTGTGTCTTAGCTATTTCGACCATAACTCCCTCGTCCGGACTCCGATTGACTCACTGTTTGAACCATTGGAAAGCTAAGTTGATGCTCTATAATATTGAATAGATTCAGAATTTTGGAGTTTCCAAAAATTAAGGGTGATTTTACAAAGTCGAACTCATACGTGGTAAAGTCGCTTAAGAACACGGAACTCAACCGAACAACACCGAAATGAACTCGGATGACAAAAAGTGTAGAATTATTCATTCTCGGAATGACGAAACGGTAATAATAGAGTCGCTAAGATGGACTTCCGCCAAAAAAAAAATTACCGAAATCCAAATTGGGATATTACATTCCACTCCTTATTGGATAAGGGGGTCGGCACTGGAAAGGTTTATAGCTCAAATACTTAATCGTTCGCAAGTCAATGAAACTTGATTGGGCGTTAAGTTTATGTGAAGACTTGTATGACTTGTTCTTTGACAAGGAGAGTGCCTGTCGAACACTAATGGTTAGTGGGAGCACACATTATAGGTATGCTAATTGGATTAGTATACTCGAACCGACTCACCCTCGATTCGTCACACGGATTTCACTCCGGGACAGTCAATGATGGAATCGAAAGGTTGTGATAGGTATTCGTGAACCTTCGACTTGAGGATTTAGTAGGGATGTGCTTGTGACGTCAAGATTTTCATTAGAGTAGTTCGACCCTATAAACCGGAAGGCGGGGGTCAACCTCGACGTGCATCTTGATGGGCAAGTAGCAGGTCTTACTGAATACCAAGATTGAATTCTTTCTCCTGTTAGTGAGCGGGTTAAATGTCCTATGCGGTTATTGGCAGATGAGATTATAAGTCTTTGGCCAAAGCATTGGAGCTAGTTGTATTGGATACACGAGAGCTCAATGATCTAGATTTGCATTAACACATGCATAGCGTCAAGTACAGATAGGGTTTGACTGACTGTGACCCTATAACTTGATCGGGACATTTGGAAGAAGGGTTTATACGTATACTGGTATTCACGATAGAATGGTTCTTGAATGATCCCAATCATTCGTCCTCAGTTGGGGTACGGTGTAGGCCGCCAGGCTGGCTAGGTGGTGCTACTACTCTTTGGTTCCTCCCATTGCTGACTGAGACGGACCTACCGTGTCGCGCATTAGGATTAACGACGGAATGAATCGAGCTAATTCTCTCATTATGAATATTAGATATTGGATATCTATATTTGGGACATTGGACGTTCAAATCGATTTATCGGATAAATTAATTTACGGCTTAATGAATTAAATATATCACTGGGTGATTAATTTAATTCATGAATATAATTATTTCTTGGAGAAATTAATTATGTTATTTTGTAGTTGGTATGTTTAATTAATTGGATTAATTAATCGATACAAATACATCAGAACGGAATCGTAGTTTATCTGTTTGGACTCAAGGGAGTCCGAAACGAACCGAACTCATCCGTTTTTGCATAGTAGCCGCCCCCTTGGTTTCCACTCACTTTCCTCTTGTCTTGTTGCTTTCATTTTATATGAAAGAACATGACATTGTGGGGTTTAAAATCATGTAGCATGATTTGTATTATTAAAGTGAGAGTTGAATAAAGGGAAGAAGACATCTCTCACTTCTAAATCTATTCCATTCCAACATGAGTTTTGAGAGAGAGAGAGAGAGAGAGAGAGAAAACTTTTCTCAAAGTCTTCATCATCTTCTTTAAGTGTTCTTGGTGGTTCTTAGAGAAAAATCAAGAAATCAAAAGAGAGATATATATTATCCACTTAGAGTGTAATAATTAAAAGCTTCATCACTTTGTTCTATCCGTATCCTTGGAGGATAACGAGGTGAGTGTCATTCCGATCATTTTTCCGGCGCGTGGCAAGTAGAGACGCGGTGCTTTCGGCGTTGGATCGTTCAAGGTCTTGAAGCGGAATAGATTTGAAGAGATCAAGCAAAGCTTGGGGAATAGCTCAAGAGAAGGTTATCCATCTAATCAACGGACTACAAGGATGAGTTTCTATATCTCTTGTGAATTCGTTTTTGATATTCGTATATACATAGCTCGATCGATCCTCGTAGAGATTCGGATAGAATTAATTTTTATTTTACCGCTTCCGTTGGGCCTTCGTTTTAGGCACCGAATCCCAATAGTATACAGGCTGAGGAAAGCACTGTATGGACTTAAGCAAGCCCTAGAGCATGGTATGAGACCCTGTCCCAGTATCTAACCGATAATGGATTTGAGAAAGGTGTGGTGGACAAAACCTTATTCACAATACAGGAAGGTGATGGCCTTCTAATGGTTCAAATATATGTAGATGACATTATATTTGGTTCAACTAACCTTGCTTTCTGTCAATGGTTCTCTCATCTCATGCAAAGTAAATTTGAAATGAGTATGATGGGAGAACTTAGTTATTTCCTAGGTTTGCAGGTAAAGCAGTTGCCTACAGGAATTTTCATCAACCAGGAAAAATACAACAACGAGCTTCTCAACAAATTTGGAATGAACACTTCCAAATCATCGTCAACTTCCATGAGCACTTCCGTGCAAATTAGTGCTGATGAAGCCGGAAAGCTGGTTGACCAATCACTCTACAAGAAGCTTATTGGCTCTCTCCTATACCTAACGGGTAGCAGGCCCAATATCCAGTTTGCTGTAGGAGTGTGTGCGAGATATCAAGTAGCACCCAAGGAATCACACTTCAATACAGCTAAACGAATCCTGAAGTATATTAAAGGAACAGTCGATGTAGGACTGTGGTATCCTAAAGAAGGCGGATTCGATTTAGTTGGATACAGTGACTCGGATCTCAGAGGCTGCAAGCTAGATAGGAAGAGTACAAGTGGAACTTGTTACTTTCTTGGACCTAGACTTGTTTCCTGGTTCAGTAAGAAGCAATTGGCAAAATCACTTTCCACGGCTGAATCAGAGTACTATGCTGCTGGTAGCTGCTGTATGCAGATCCTTTGGATGCAACAACAATTGTCAGATTGTGGGATTGAATCCAAGGAAACGCCAATCATGTGTGATAGCACGAGTGAAATTGCAATAACGCACAACCCTATATTGCACTTGCGCACTAAGCATATCAACATGAAGCATCATTTCATAAGGAATCATGTCGAGAACAAGGATGTTTGGCTGGAAAAAGTTCATACAGATATTTAGTTGGCCGACATCTTCACCAAGCCTCTCGACACAGCAAGATTCAACATGCTTCGACAAGAATTGGGATTGCTACAACTTGACTCCCTGTAAGTATTTAGTGCTTTTCCTCAACAATTGAGGGGGAATGCTGTAAGACCCAAGAATACAGTATCCACCATTAATTATCTGTACACTCAGAACCTTCAATACAACACTATAGGGAACAAAGCAATATGAATCATCCTACAACTGACGTGTGCAATAATTAAGGGGGAATACAGTATGACCCATGAATACAGCATTAATCCAAAAGTTGCTGTATGAAATTGAAACCTATATGTACCTTTTAAGGGGGAACGCTGTATCGTTGCGTATACATCACATACTATGAGATTTCGATTCAATATATATTATAATATTTCGTTTTAAAAATAATTTTTGTCCACGTGCCCTATTTTCATATCAAACGTCGTTTACATTAAATGCCTTACACGATATCTGGACAATCAAATCTCAAAAGCCGCAATGTTTTCAAATTGTTTAATATTTAATACCACCGTTTCGGGCATTAAGGGTAACAACAAATGTTAGAAGTGGGACCCGCTCCTATTTTAAAATTCAATGGATAAGTGTACCAGTTACACTTAGTCCATCATGACCGTTCATTTCAAACGCCGGTTCCCAGCCCTTAAATATCACCATTCGTTCTCTGAAAACCCTTCTTCGCTGCCTACTATAAAAGGACTGCAAATGCCATTTGAGACTCTTTACACCTTCTGCATATTTTAAGAGCACTCAAGCAATTCAACCTACAAGTTTTTTTCTGTATTTCGCTGCATATTCTTCTTGAATCTTTTCATCTTTTCTTGAGATTCATCAATGGCGTCCACTCTGAAGAAATCCTCGAACATCATTGATGGACGGATCTTCTCCAGATCTAACATCATCGAGCGAATTCACGCTGAAACTGATGATGTCGAATCCATGGAGTTCGTCATCACCAGAATCCGTCAGCAAGGCCTTTACCGCCTTGGGAGCCACACCGCCGAGGAATACGATGTACATTTGGTTGAGGAATTCTACCTCAACGTTGCCGTTCGCTTTCTCGCGCTGGCTCAGGGAGGTCACGTCGCTGACATCACCACCGTCATTCGCAGAGTGGAGATCCGCGTAAACCAAGAACTTCTCGAGAACATCTTCAGGTTGCCCACTGATGGCCTGACTATGGAAGACCTTGAAACTTTTGGGTCTCAAGAGCTGTTGACCGAGTACTATGGCCTGTTCACCGGCTCAGGTTCGGTTGAATCTGTTCACACTACCTGTCACAAAAAAAAAATTTGTTTGCCGTTCGTGTATTTGCATGACTTTTATTGCCGTATCATCGAGAATCGCACAGGTGCCTTTGAGTTGTGCACAAATCTTAGGTTTAGGATGATGGTAGCAATTATGACCTGTGAAAAGGTCAATTGGTGTCAGATTATTCTGAAGCGTCTGCAGGAATAGGTGTCAAAACCTGCGTCGCAAAAGAAATCATTTGGTTTGTTTCTAAACCACATTTTGACGAAGTGCGGTCTTCCACAATCCTCAGAGGCGAAGAAAATAAGTTCCCGGATCTATTTAGGAGGCGTTAAGCCTTCGGCCTTTAACCAGAGCACCCTGATCGCCAACCGACCATACGTCAAAATAATGCCCTTGTCTGCCGATACGAGAGATGTTTCTTCGAAATCCCAGAGTGTTGACTCTTCAAAGAAACGAAAAAGATCTCACAGCAAGACATCAGTTGCGGCTGAGAAGCCGAAAAGGAAGCTAAGGAGGCTTACTAAAGTTAAAGCTACAGAACCCTCCGAGGATGCTCATATCGTGGCGCAACCCACTGATCAACTACCCCAGGGCCCAACCCCAGTGGAAGAGATGCCCGCTACTGTATCGATAGTAGATCCCGAGCCTTTGGCGGCAACGACGGATACAAGGACATCTGCCAACTCAAAAGACTCTAGCGAGTCGGCTGCCTGTTTGGAGCCAATAGCTTCCTCTTCTATACGGGATTCCACACCCGTTCAGGATCCACCTTCCTTCGAGGCACCATCCCGTGTAAGGAATCCCTCTCCAATACAGGATCCCATACCTATAGAGGAACCCCTTCCTACAGCAAACCCAGATGCTGTACGGAGTCCCTCCCCTGACACAATAATTTCCAAGACTCTGCTTTCCGTGCAGATTGAGCAGTCATTCGAGCGATTTCTCCAATGTAAGAATTTTAGACTTGCTCCGTACGAAATCTTGTACAACTGGAGTGGGTGGAGTAACGAAGAAAAATTCGTTTTGGAAGTAACGGACACCAAGAAATTGCTGTCCTGATCTAATGGGACAACTTATTCGTCAATTAGCTAATTGAGAGTTATCTACTTGATAAGGATGAGGCCAACAGGAAAGGAAAAGCTTTGTCAATGGAAGCTCCCGACAGTCCAAAATCTGATCCTGATTCCGATGATGATGACGACGCACTCCAAGCTGGTTTGCGGATAAGTCGAGAGGAAGCTCAATCCAAGAAGGATGAAGGGACATCCACTCATCAATCATCCCCTTCGCCACAGCAAGATAATGTTCCTGACAATGAAGATTTAGACCCTCATGTCGAGGAAGAAGAAAATGTTTCGCAACAGGCACCCGAGCCTACTATCACCGCCGAAGAAGAAGAATCACGCGCCTTCCAGCAAGAGGAATTAGTCCCTCTGCCGGAACAGGCGGATGCTGAGAGACACCAGGAGGAATCAGTCCCTCTTGTATCCATGTCTACAGAAATCCCTTCGAGACAGGAGGATGTCGCACCCCCTGCTGCCGTACCTGAAACAGCTACTCCCGCCCCATCAACCGTCTTGGAATCCGACGATGGTACTATACCTGAGGATGTCCAACTCACTTCACGCCCTGCCGTGAATTTGAGAAGGTTAAATAGAGTAGAGGACTTCGCCTAACCATATTCTCCCCACACTGAAACAATAAAAGAACGCATACGTGCTCTTAGCCTCCAAACTGTATTTATTCAGGACACAGTCGATGCTCTACACTCTATAGAAAAAGCTCTTGATTGGATGCACACATCTGCCATTGAAGAAATGACTGGACTGAAGCATGAAGTCTCCCGAGTGGTGGAAGCCTTCACTGTCCTGCCACATGTCTTCAAGCAGGCCCTGAGCCAATTATAAGAAAAACAGGAGAAGATCATGCGAGAAGAACAATCCAAGCTATGTGTGTCCGAGGCCAAGACAGCATCATCTATGATCGAATCCGGTTCTCAAATGCAAGCCCATGACAAGAACATCAAAGATATGTCGCAGGTGCTCTCCTCCCTTGTTGAGCGAATGTCAAATATTGAGACGAAACAGGATGCCGCTCTGGAGATCCTGGGACATCTTGATGAAAAGGTATCATACCTTGATGATGCCAAAAGGGGGAAGAAGCGAGAGAAGCCGCGAGGAGAACGAGGCTTCAGCAATAAAGAGAGTTCAATACTGCTCAAGATAGCATTACTGCATAACTAAACAAATTGACTGCACCCGCTCAAGGATACAGGATTTCAGGTTCTCGGCCTGAGCTCCATGATCCCAGCGTCCCATGACAAAACATGATCCAAAGGCCTTCTGAAATTCGTCTGCCAACTAACCGCCATCCCACTGCTGAAGAAGTGAAGCAATGGAGGGGAAATGAACTCATGAGATATTTTGCAAAAATCGTCAGGGAATCCGCCATCTTCAAAGGATTTAAAACCTTAGCTGAGGCTGTGGATAAATTTACAAAGTTGTTAGAAGAAGGAAAGCTTCCTCTCCAACAAGAAATGAAGTCCAAACATAGACGAAGAGATCGGATAACCCATCCAGAGGACTGGATTCTCGCCTTCGACAAATCATACGATGGTGGAGCAATCTACTTAGATTGAGGCAATGATTCCCTACAACATTGGTGGCGTGGAACCGAGAATGATCCCATCAAAAGGCCATGGAGACACTCAGATTATAGGAGTTAAATTCCTTGTATTTTTGTTTGTAATTATGTTTTCAAAACAGCAAAATATTATAATCCTTGTTTCAGTATCAATAAAATATTTGCCTGTCTTGCAAGATTACAACTCGTAATCTACTGTGTTACTGTATGATTATGTAATTTAATTTAATTGCTGAAATTAATCACAAGTATAGAAACTTGTTTAAAAAAAAATAAGCTGTAAGAACTTGTCTGCGAACAGTTCATAGATTCAGTTGTATGCATCTAGAATACATTGTAAGATTGTGCCTGCGCGCCAATCATAAGCTTAAGCTGTAAAAACTCTTAGTTGTATCGAACTCGCCTGCGAGCAGTTCATAAATTAGACTAAGTTGCTGAAAGCCAGATCATTCGACACAATACCAAGATATCTGCCCGAAGTCATCAAGAAGGTTATTAGCTTCATGAAGAAGGTTTTGGCATCATCAAGATGGATTGAAAGATTTAAGTCTTGGCAAATTGTCAAAAGGGGGAAATTGTTGGGATAACAATACCCGGTATCGAAACAGTTAGGATAAACAATCCCTGTATCGAATAGTGCTGATAAGATGTTTTGACAAATATGCCAATCCAGCATATAGTAAGCAAACTGTATCGAAAAGCTGATCAAAAGTGTCAACCTGTATCGAAGACCTCTCGTAGATCTAGCATACAGTGGAACCTATCATACAGCAAAGAAGTCTCATAAAGACAATACAGTGATCCTTCCATACATCTCTCAACAGGACAAGAAGGAATCTTCAGTATTCGCTAGAAGTCAAGTCCCATTGATAAAGAAGTATTTAAATACTAAAGGATAAAGTATTTAAATACTATAAGTCAGAAGATCTTCACAATCCCGCAATATCCGGATCTCAGTCAAATGTCTGTTGTCACAGAATCTTGCTTAACGGATAGATTTCAAACGGATATATTTCAGAGGCTATATATATCTCCAGAGTTTGAAGATCATCAACTAATGAATGACTTACAAACGATCAAGCTTACAAGAAATATTCAGAGCAAAACATATCTCCCTAAGTTTTTTGCTATTCAGATATAAGAGATATACAGTGCTCAAACCTTGAACAACACATCATCAGCTTATAGCCCAGAAAGTCATAGCTGTTATTCAACCCTATTCTATCCTAAAACAAACTTATATCAGCCCTGTGTGGATTGAGGAATCTTTGCTTCTCCCGAACTGTGTGTGAAGGACTTGCATCGAAGAAGATAAAGCTTCAGAACTGTGTGTGAAGAAGCCAGTCAAAGTGTTAGCTCAAACCATTCTGTGTGAACGGTTGAAAGCTAAGATCTTTATATCAATCTGTGTGAACGATATATTGATTAAGTGTTGTCATAATTACGTAGTTGTGTACGCAATAATTATAATAAACTTTTTACTCCTGTGTGGAGGACCGGTGGACGTAGAGGGGTTTACCTCAAACCACTTTAAATAATGTGTTATTTACCTTCTGTTTTTATTGTTTTATTTAACTGTGATTATTTAAGTATACACTGCACATCGAGTTGTTGTATCCACAACAACTTACTGTACTTAAGACTTCCGCTACGCACTCAGATTTAAAATAGTACAGCTTGTTGTTTAAAACACTTTCCAAGCTGTATCCAGTATACTTAGTGGCCAACAACTTTCAAGCAAACCCGGGAAGGGAACACTGGAATGCCGTCAAGAACATTCTTAAGTACATGAGAAGAACTAGAGATATGGTTCTTAATTACAGTGGTGGAGAACTGAAGGTGATTGGATTCACCAATTCTGATTTTCAAGGAGACGAGGGCTCATCACAACACCAACCATATAGAGAGAAAGTATCACATCATTCGAGATATGGTTGGAAAAGGATATGTTTCACTGCAAAGAGTAGACTAAGAAGATAATGTCTCTGACCCGCTGACTAAGCCGTTATCTCAGGTTGTCTTAGAAAGACATCTGAAGAACATGGGTATTGGATACCTTGATGAATGGCATTGAGTGCAAGTGGGAGATTGTTAGGAATGTGCACTCGAATGCCACTCAGGGGATGAGAGAGTAGGGGCGTTGTACTTGTAATTATGGAATTATCAATAAAAGGCAATATGATTCATTCACTGTTTATTGTATTTCAAATGCATTATTGATTAGGTAAATATTGAAGTGAAGTCCATGTAAATAAATCGAACATTCCATTCTCGTTATTGGATAAGAGAAAATGCACTCGAAGTGTTTAAACTTTATTTACGTAAACCGTTTGTAAGTCGATAAACTTAAATGGGCATTAAGTTTTTGAGTAAGACTTGTATAACTGATGCTAGGACGTGTGCATGTCTTGATAGCATAGTTATAAGTATATTGATGGGACCAGTATACTCGAACTCGACTCATACTTAATTCAGTCACACGGTATTCACTCTAAGAGAGTCGATGACAAATCGAAAGGTTGTGATAGTATACGTGGACCTTTGACTTGAGGATTCAGTAGGAGATGTGCCTGTGACGTTTAGTTTGTCATTAGAGTAGTTAGACTCATTTGCTTAATTGTTGAGTCAACCTCGAAGTGCGAACTATACGGGCAGGTAGCACCCTTTACTGTACGCCAAGAAAGAATTCTATCTCCTGTTAGTGAGCAGGCGAATGTCCTATACGGTTAATGGCAAATAAGATCATAAGTCGTTGGCCAAAGCATTCTGATCTAGTCGTATTGGATACACTATTAATTAGTTGGTCTTCATTTGCATTAACACATGTATAGTGTCTAGTCAACAGTAAGGTTTGACTTTACCGTGACCCGAAGACTTGACCGGGACATCTGATGAAGGGTCTATACGTATATAGTATTCTCGACATAATGGTTCTGGAGTGATCCCTTCATTCGTTCTCAGTCGGGGTTTACAGTGCGGCCCACTAGATTGGCTAAGTGCTGCCCGCACTCATTGGTTCCTAATGCCGGCTGAGATGGACCTACGGAGTCGTGCATCAGGAGCGTTGACGGATAAATGTGAATTTATTATCTCTCTATTAATATTAGATATTAGATATCTAAATTATGATTTATTGGATAAATCAAATTGCGGTCTTATGAATTGAGATTAAGTTACTAGGTAATTAATTTAATTCATAAATTATATTTTTTAGAGAAATATATTTTGTATTTGATATAATTAATTAATTAGATTAATTAATTAAGTATAAATACAGTGGAAATATAACGTATTCGCTTGACGAACGTCCGGTACATGAGCCGAGTAACTCGACCCGTTTCTTGGAAAGATCCTTATGGCCGCCCCCACCCCACTCACCCCTCACATGTTTTTGTTTTTATATTACATGTGATTACTTAGTGTATCATGTTTTGATTTGTTGAGATTCTTTTCTTATTTTATTATCTCAATTATGAGATGAGTTTTCTTTTATAATTATATCTCAACAACATCATCACTCCCACCATTTTGTGAGGTTTGCTTCGGCCGAGAGAAAAGAGAGGGGAGAGAGAATTTTTATTTCTTCAATTTTTTGTTCATCTTTGAGGTGAAACAATTAAAGAAAAATAGAGAAATAAATTCCATTGAAATTTCCTAGCCGTGTTACTTCAAGAATGGAGTTTCGGTGATTTTTCCGGTCAAGTTCCGCCGCGTGGTGACATAGAGATATCGTATTTTCGGTGCTTGGGACGAAGAGATTTCATGCTCGTGCTCGGGTTCGTGAACATCATCAACTTACGAAGATATTGTTGGGATTCAGTGCCTAAATCGAAGGCCCAGCGGAAGCCGTAAAACGAAAATTAGTTCGATTCGAATCCTACGAGGATCGATCGAGCTACGTATATACGAATATATAAACGAAATTAAATGGATTTCTTCTCTTGAGTTATTCCCCAAGCTTTAAACGAATTCCCTACGATCCAAAGCGCTCCAAGCACTCGAGTGATCCAACGTCGAAAATACAACGCCTCTACTTGCCACGCACCGGAGAAACAAACGGGATGACAATTACCTTACTATCCTCCAAGGATACGGCTAGAGCTAAGTGATGAATCTATTGAATTTGATGAATATACTCTATGTATGTTTATCAAATTTTCTCTCTTTGATTTCTTGATTTTTCTCCAAGAATTATCAACAACACATGAAGAACTATGTGGCACAGGTGCGGGGGGGGGGGCGGGTGCGGGTGCGGGCAGATACGGGTGCGGGGATACGGTTTTTTGAAAATGTTAGGGTGCGATACGGCAAGGATACGTCTGTTTATTTTATATTTTATTATATATAACACTTGTTAAATATAAAAAACAACAATTCAAATATCACCATAAAATCAATTCAAATACATAAAACAAGTCATATAAAAAACAATTCAAAATGGCTTTGAGCAGCGGAGCTTTCTAATGTTGTCCGTGAATACTGCTAAAGGTAAAAGTAATTACTTATTAAATGATTTACTTTTTTGTATTTTACTTTATTTGATTTACTTTTTAAAAATTATAAAAAATCAAAAAAAAAAAAATTCGGACTCGCGTATCCTCGGCACAGATACGCGTATCTGCCGTGTGATACGCGAGTCCGAATTTTTATTTTTCACGGATTCGCCACGTGGCGAATCCCGTGCGAATCCCACGCGAATCGCACCCGCACCCGCACCCATGCAGTATCCGATACTGCATACTGCCCAATTTTGAAGAATTTGTGCATTATAGATGAAGAAGAATAAGACTATGAAAAGGAACTCTTTTCTCTCTCTCTCTCTCTCTCACCAATCTCTCGTATGAATGCAAGGCAAGGGGGTGGTGGTAAGTGAGAGTTAGTCTTCCTTTTCATTCTTCAATCAATCACATGAAATTTACATAATAAAATGAGATTTCATGTCCCCTAAGACAAAACACTTCATGATATTAAATCATGAAGTCTTCCACCATATTAGGTAGAAGACAAAGGGGGGGCGACCATCTAGAAGGGTAGGAGGAGTTCAGTCCGTTCGGACTCCCGCGAGTCCAAACAGATAAACTCTGATTCCGTTCCGATATATTTATATCATTTAATTAATATAAATAATTAAACATATCAAATACAAAATAAAATAATTGATAATAATAATAATAATAATAATAATAATAATAATAATAAGGATTACATTACAATGGCAGGTAGACGGGCAACAAGTTGCGCCGCTACCGCCTTTTGAATAGCAAACCCGATCCTACTAAATACAATGGTTTGGGCCTTAAGGGTCGAGGAATTACTATTAACGACTTTCTGAACCCTTTTAAGAAGTCGCACTGCGCCGGGGGCAAGAACACCAAAGGTATCGAAACCAAACGGAACAAACACATGTTGATTCTCAAGGCAAGCTTTCTCATGTTTTGCAACTTTGTTCAACTCTGCCTTGAGCGCCGCCTGTCCCGCAACAAAACCATGGTCCTTGAGCCCAACAAGGGGGGACACTCCTGTTAGATCCACACAAGTGTGCTTCCCCCCTTCCCACCCAAACACAAGAATGTCCGCCGGTCGTAAGGTGGACCTACCTTCTAAAGGATCAGTCAAGAAGTTCACCGGGGCCTCCTTTTTGGCAGAAATCCCAACCCTCTTAAGGACATCACATAGCACATCTCTCACCCAATCATGCCGATATTTAAAACCTGGTAGCTCTTTACAGTGGACCGCGTGCTCGCCGAAAGAATTTCTCCAAGAAATAATTATATTTATGAATTAAATTTGTCACCCAGTGATATATTTAATTCATTATGCCGTAAACCACTTTATCCAATAATTCGATTTAGACATCTAATGTCCCAAATTTAGATATCCAATATCTAATATTCATAATGAGAGAATTATCTTGATTCATTCCGTCGTCAATCCTAGGAGGAACCAAAGAGTAGTAGCACCACCTAGTTAGTCTGGCGGCCTACACTGTACACGAATGATGGTATCATTCAAGAACCATTATGTCGTGAATACCAGTATATGTATAAACCCTTCTTTCAAATGTCCTCATAAAGTTATAGGGTCACGGTCAGTCAAACCCTATCTGTACTTGACGCTATTCATGCATTAATGCAAATCGATATCATCGAGCTCTCGTGTATCCAATATAACTAGCTCCAATGCTTCGGCCAAAGAATTATGATCTCATCTGCCAATGACCGCATCGGACATATAACCCCTCACTAACGGGTGAAAGAATTCTATCTTGGTATTCAGTAGGACCTGCTACTTGCCCGTCAAGATGCACGTCGAGGTTGACCCTCACCTCCCGGTTTACAGGGTCGAACTACTCTAATGAAAATATTGACGTCACAAGCACATCCCTACTAAATCCTCAAGTCGAAGGTTCACGAATACCTATTACAACCTTTCGATTCCGTCATTGACTGTCCCGGAGTGAAATCCATGCGATGAATCGAGGTTGAGTCGGTTCGAGTATACTAATCCAATTAATATACCTATAACGTGTGCTCCCATTAACCATTAGCGTTCGACAGGCACTCTCCATGTCAAAGAACACGTTATATAAGTCTTCACATAAACTCAACGCCCAATCAAGTTTCATCGACTTGCGAATGATTAAGTATTTGAGCTATAAACCTTTCCAGTGCCAACCCCATTATCCGATAAGGAGTGGAACATTTTTCTCTCAAATACATGGACTAGTTTCTATATATATATATATTTACGAGTTAGGAATGCCAGTAACTATCAGTAAATAAAGAAATATTCCTTGCCTTATATAAATGATTTACATAATTATAAGGACAATGCCCTCACGCAACATCCTCTGAGTGGCATTCGAGGGCATACTCCTAATAATCTCCCACTTGCACTCAATGCCACACACTATGGTATCTAATACCCATGTTCTCCAGATGACGCTCCAAGCTAATCTGAGAAAGTGGCTTGGTGAGTGGATCAGCGATGTTGTCGGCCGAGTCTACTCTGTGCAGCACAACGTATCCCTTGCGAACAAATTCTCTTACGAGATAATACTTCCTCTCAATATGTTTGGTGCTGTTGTGAAACCTCAGCTCCTTGGCACAGTGCTGACTCCGTCGTTGTCGCAAGATGCAGTAACAGCAAATTTCAAAGACATGGTATTAATTGAAGTTCTCCCAGAAACTTCTTAATCCAGAACCCTTCCTTGGAAGTCTCCGAGGCTGCTTGATACTCAGCCTGACAGGTGGAATCAGCAGTCGCGCTTTGCTTGGCGCCATGCCAAGATACTGCTCCTCCATTAAAAGTAAAGATCTAGCCAGAAGTAGACATCGAGTCGTCCTTCTGTCCCTGGAAGTCCGAATCAGTGAATCTGACCACATCCAATTCTCCACCGCCATACATAAGAACCATGTCTCTAGTCCTTCTCAAGTACTTGAGAACGTTGTTTACGGCAATCCAATGTTCCCTACCTAGGTTTGCCTGCAACCTACTCACCACGCTTACAGCATGCGTATTGTCAGGTCTTGTACACAACATATCATACATAAGGCTACCCACGGCCGAAGCATATGGTATATTACTAATTTCCCTTCGTTGTTCTTCACTTTGAGGATACATCTTCGAGGTTAGTTTTATTCCATGTCGCATCGGAAGGAACCCTCATTTAGAATCATCCATCTTAAATCGCTTTAAGATCTTATCTATATAGAGGGCTTGGGAAAGACCTATTGTTCTCTTTGCTCTATCCCGGTAGAGCCGGATACCAAGAATATAGGTTGCTTCTCCCAAGTCTTTCATAGAGAAATTACTCGAAAGCCAAGCTTTCACAGAACTGAGCATTCCCACATCATTTCCTATTAGTAGAATGGCATCCACATATAGTACTAAGAATGCGATCATGCTTCCACTAACCCTCTTGTATACATAAGGTTCCTCTTCATTTTGCACGAATTCAAACTCTTTGACTGCCTCGTCGAAACGAAGGTCCAACTACGTGATGCTTGCTTCAGTCCATAAACAAAACACTGAAGATTGCACACTTTTTAAATGTCGACCTCGGACACAAAGCCTTTAGGCTGATCCATATAGATTTCCTCCTCGAAGAATCCATTAAGGAAAGCTGTCTTTACATCCATTTGCCATATCTCATAATCGTGGTAGGCATCTATAGCAAGCATTACGCGAATAGACTTGATCATGGCTACGGGCGAGAAGGTATCGTGGGAATCGATCCCTTCCCTTTGGGTATAACCCTTTGCCACAAGCCTGGCCTTATAGGCGTCAACCTTGCCATCTCCATCAGTCTTTCTCTTGTAGATCCATTTATTCCCAATAGGCACTATGCCCTTGTGACGGTCTACTAGAGTCCAGACCTGATTGACATGCATCGAGTCTATCTCAGCTTCCATAGCCTCATGCCATTTCGCGGAGTCTACATCCACCATCGCTTGGTCATAGGTCGTTGGGTCGGTCTCTTGGCTATCACTTGGAACCTCATGGAGACCTAGTTCCTCCAAGTGCACAAGCTCATACCTCTCAGGTAAAAGAGACACCCTACTAGACCTACGAGGTGGTTGTACTTGTGTTTTAGAAGGTTCGATTCCAGTTTCTTGCACAGGTATCTCCCGAGGAGTTTCATTGTATTCTTCTAAATACTTCTACCTGCTCCGCCTTACTAAATGAACTCATCTTCCAGGAAGTGTTCTTGTAAAGCAACAATGATCTTTCGATCTTCGGCATGTAGAATAGATATCCCATCGTCCCAGATGGGAATCCAATGAAACGTCCCTTCGCGGACCTAGCTTCCAACTTCTCCACCTTTCTTGACATAGGCGGGACATCCCCAAATCCTAATATGATTAAGACTTGGTTTCCTGCCCTCCCACATATCGTGTGGAGTTTTAGGAACGGATTTGGAAGGAGATCTATTCAAGATGTAAGCAGCAGTCAGGAGTGCATACCCCCACAAGTAAATCGCTAAGTCAGTATAGCCCAGCATGGAACAGACCATGTTCAACAAGGTCCGGTTCCTTATTTCTGACACACCATTTAACTGAGGAGTACCTGGAGGTGTTAGTTGTGAAACAATTCCATGTTCCTGAAGGAACTCGTCAAACTCCGTACTCATATACTCGCCACCTCTGTCCGACCAAAGTGCTTTGATATGATTACCAGTTTGTTTCTCGACTAGGGCCTTGAATTCGTGGAATTTCTCAAAGGACTCGGATTAATGTTTCATTAAGTATACATAACCATACCTAGTGTTGTTGCCCAAAATATTTATCCGAAGATTAATACTGCTGGAAGACGGACAACAAACAACAATTGCGGGAGCACTTCCGAGAGAAAATAAATAATACAAGATTTGCCGGGTTTGTTAGGCCCGGGCTTGAATGCTCTCGCGAGATGTTATTAATACAAATATTCGTGGATACAAGTATTAATGAGAGAAATCTAAATACAATGAGTGTAAAAAGACTCTGTTAATCCGGCTCAAGAGCGAAGCTCGGTGTTCTTCGTCCCCGCCGATAATCTACTGGATGAGATCGGCCGGGAGAAGTAAGACCGAATGATAGTTGTTGCCAAGAGTTGGAGATTAGCCAAGTGGTGTATATTTTGCTGTATTGTATGCTCAAATCGCGATAATGCAGAAGAAGTGGCCAAGTGCAGGGAGCCTTGCTTATATAGGGACAGCCAGGTCTTGTCCTTAGGCGGGCGATCGCCTGCCGGCCAATATTATAATGTGTCGATCGCCTGCCGGCCAATATAATAATGTGCCGATCTCCTGGGCTGTCGGGCTAAAGTCCAAGGAAGATGCTGGCTGTCGGGCTAAAGTCCAAAGCTCCAGTAGGCAGCCAGCTGGGCGGACCAATAAGGGGCCAGAACGTGTCCGGAGCCAGTCAATATGCGGCCCTATTGATAGCTTTCGGCGGCTTGTCGGCTGGTGGAGAGATTCTGCCAGGCTGTGGTCAATGGCCCGAGATTCGCGGATCTTGTCTCGGCCTTTGCACGTGGTGCCAGTCCTGAGGCTCGGCCCTTGCCGACTGGATGACCATCGGCGCTGATCGACATGAGGCGATCGTCTCTAGCTGATCATCCGAGTTCGCCATCGGCCAGTGGATGAGGGTTGGCAATGGTCGGTCTCCAAGGGTAGGTAGGTCGGCAAGTGCCGAGAGATGATCGTCTCCAGTCGGTCGGTCGGCAGGTGCCAAGGGAAGATCGTCCCCTAGACGGTCGCCCAGTACCGAGTGATGGGCGTCTGCTTGTCGATCGCCAAGGGTCGATCGCCGAGTACCGTGAGACGATCGTCTTGATGTCGATCGCTCGGCACAGGGATTCGTCCTGGGACCTTCGGTTGGCCAGTCTAACATGTCCGCTAGGTTAAGGCTCGGTCGCCTGGTCGCTGGTCGGCAGTTCATCCTTGGCCGCTCGGCAGCAAGTCGGTCGCCCGTCCTCCTAGGCAATCGCCGGTCGGAAGGTGTTAATTCTTGGCACAACAATTGCCCCCCAGCTTGCTCCTATGTTGAAGACATGGGGCGAGGTGGTTCTTGCTGGTGATCGTGTATGGATGAGGACGGGCGATCTGAGCTGACTTAGGATTCGGACTTGGGCTATCATGGTCGATTGGCTTAGCTATCTTTTGGTCTTGTACCTGCAAAAACAACATTGGCCGATCCCCCATGGAAACTTGGTGGTTTCGCTTGTTTGAGGAATCGTGCACAGTCACGGAGATCGATGGACCGACTCCATGACCGTGTCTTGGTGCGCGAAGGCAATGGGTGTCTCGTGACTCACTTTATTATGAGGGTCCTCTGTTAGGCTGCGCCTCGCCTCGTATTTAAACGAAGGGCGTGCGGTCTCGGTCTAGAGGAGTCCTTGCGCGGGGCAGCGTCGGATGAATCAACTCCACGCCCGCGGCTTGTTAGCTCTGCTTCCACCTCGGTCAGCCATGGAGATGGCCGACCTCGACGGTGTACGTTGAGACGGGGGTTGTGGCATGTGTCCACTGATTAATGTTGGAGAGCCCTTAGACTACGCCGGCCTCGTATTTAAACGAAGGGCGGGCGATCTCGGCCGAAACGGACCTTGCATGGCCGAAGCAGCCGGTTCCATCATTGCCGGGGCCATGGCTTTATGATGTGCGGTGGGCGATCTTATGCCTTAGTCCGTCATGTTATATCTTTGGGTGTAGATGGCGATCGTGTCCACCGGGTTCTTGATGATGTTGCGATCGGCGGAAGGCGCGATCGTCGCTCGGCCGATCGCTTTATTCGTAGGTCTATATTGGCGATCGGGCGCGGCTAGTCCCTCATTTAAAATGGGTATGGCGGGATCGAGTCCTCGGCTCTGGGTAGTAGCGATCGGGTGAGAGGCGGAGGTCGTCGTGCGGGCGCCGATCGATCTACTCTATCTTTGAGAAGAAGCCTTTGCACAGACAGAAATCTGCGGCTCTAGCCGGAAGGCTGCGTAGGTCGTCGGTAGGGTCTTCGTGAGATGCTGAACATAGGCGAAGCCACGAAAACCTCCTAGAACCGCGTAGAGGCGGTCTCATCGCTTACGAGCTCGCCGTTGAGGATGATCACGTCTACCCGGCCGATGTAGTCTGAGTCGGACTCTTCTTCTCCTGCTGATTTGCATCATGCGATGGCGACCTTCGGCCGGCGACCACAGTGGCGAAGTGTTCCGTGAAGACGTGCGCCAGCTCGTTAAAGGAGCCAATGGACCGAGGTGGCAATGAGGTGTACCACCGGTGGGCGAGGTCGTCTAGCGTCAGAGGGAACATTCGGCACCGGGTCGCGTCCGATGCCCCACACCCGGTCATGTAGATGTTGAACTTGTGCAGGTGTGTTTGGGGGTCCGATCGCCCCTGGTACACGGGTGTCTGAGGAGGAACGATCTTGTGCTGCACCGGGGCGAGCTCGATGTCGATCGCGAGCGGCTCGCTTGGCGCGGCGATCGTCTTCACGGCGCCTGCCCCGGATTGCAGGAGCGCCTTCACGTCGTCGATCTGACGTTGCAATGCGGCAATCGCCGCGGCTCGGCTGCTTGCGGATCGGCTTTGGGAGCGGGGGCCGAGGCGATCGTGTACCGACCTCCGGACTCCGCTGCTGCCGACCTCAGGAATTTGGCGAGCGGGAGCCAGGCAGCTGGATCGCCTTGTGGGAGACGGGTAGGCCGAGCTCCTAGTGACGGACACCAACTCCGTCGTCTCGTAGGCCGGGCCGGGCGCCGGCCGCCGTGTCGGAGTCGGCGCCCGGGCGATCGAAGACAGACGTGCCCAGTGCCGGCGCCTCTTCTTGCGGGCGAAAGCCTCCTGGCGTCGCTCGGCCGGTGTGCCTTGAGCTTCCGCTTGGACTTGGGAGGAGACCGGGGGTGATAGCGGAGGTGCGTCGAGAGCACTCCGTCGTTCTGAAGGGCGGCTATGGCCTCTTCGATCTGTTCATTGGTTGGGCGATCGGCGAGAGGCTCGGGCCGCCGTCCGGGCGAGATCGAGCGTCTCGACCGCGGCGGTGCCTTCCACCATCGGCCGCGGCTTGGGACCGGGATGGAACAGGGTCAGCCGGGTCGGCCGGCCTTCTTCGACGCGGAGGCGGAAGACATGATTTCTGAAGGATTTCTTTGAAGTGCAGTGAGTGTCACTTCAAGTGTCTGCCCCGAGAACAGTGAGTGTTCTTCGGGACGGTAGGTATAAAAATTCGTGGGTTGGACCCCCTTCCTCTAGCGCCAATTGTTGTTGCCCAAAATATTTATCCGGAGATTAATACTGCTGGAAGACGGACAACAAACAACAATTGCGGGAGCACTTCCGAGAGAAAATAAATAATACAAGATTTGCCGGGTTTGTTAGGCCCGGGCTTGATGCTCTCGCGAGATGTTATTAATACAAATATTCGTGGATACAAGTATTAATGAGAGAAATCTAAATACAATGAGTGTAAAAAGACTGTTAATCCGGCTCTTGAGCGAAGCTTGGTGTTCTTCGTCCCCGCCGATAATCTGCTGGATGAGATTGGCCGGGAGAAGTAAGACCGAATGATAGCTGTTGCCAAGAGTTGGAGATTATCCAAGTGCTGTATATTTTGCTGTATTGTATGCTCAAATCGTGATAATGCAGAAGAAGTGGCCAAGTGCAGGGAGCCTTGCTTATATAGGGACAGCCGGGTCTTGTCCTTAGGCGGGCGATCGCCTGCCGGCCAATATTATAATGTGCCGATCGCCTGCCGGCCAATATAATAATGTGCCGATCTCCTGGGCTGTCGGGCTAAAGTCCAAGGAAGATGCTGGCTGTCGGGCTAAAGTCCAAAGCTCCAGTGGCGGCCGGTGGCGGACGATAAGGGGCGAGCGTGCCGGGCCGATCAATATGCGGCCCTACTGATAGCTTTCGGCGGCTTGTCGGCTGGTGGAGAGATTCTGCCAGGCTGTGGTCAATGGCCCGAGATTCGCGGATCTTGTCTCGGCCTTTGCACGTGGTGCCAGTCCTGAGGCTCGGCCCTTGCCGACTGGATGGCCATCGGCGCTGATCGACATGAGGCGATCGTCTCTAGCTGATCATCCGAGGTCGCCATCGGCCAGTGGATGAGGGTCGGCAATGGTCGGTCTCCAAGGGTAGGTCGGCAAGTGCTGAGAGATGATCGTCTCCAGTCGGTCGGTCGGCAGGTGCCGAGGGAAGATCGTCCGCTAGACGGTCGCCGAGTACCGAGTGATGGGCGTCTGCTTGTCGATCGCCAAGGGTCGATCGCTGAGTACCGTGAGGCGATCGTCTTGATGACGATCGCTCGGAACCGGGATTCGTCCTGGGACCTTCGGTTGGCCAGTCTAACATGTCCGCTGGGTTAAGGCTCAGTCGCCTGGTCGCTGGTCGGCAGTTCATCCTTGGCCGCTCGGCAGCAAGTCGGTCGCCCGTCCTCCTAGGCGATCGCCGGTCGGAATGTGTTAATTCTTGACACAACACCTAGTATGATCATCTGTAAACATAATGAAATATTGATATCCATCACGTGCTGCTTCCAAAGCACCACATACATCGGTATGGATTAATCCCAGTTTATCAGTGGCTCTTTGAAAAGTCCCTGTGAAGGGGGCTTAGTCATTTTACCTTTAAGGCAAGATTCACAAGTAGGAAAGGGATCCGATCCCAATAGACCCATAAGTCCGTCTCTTTCCATCTTGTAAACCTTGGTCTGACCAATATGACCAAGTCTAAGATGCCATTTCAAAACTTGATTGGTTTCATCCCTACCATGTTTTCTAGTCATAGTATTCACAACTACTTTTTTGCTGAGATTTAGATGATACAATCCATTTAACAATGTAGTGGTACCCACTTGTTTATTTCTGAAATAAATTTTGCAGGAACCATCACTAATGAAATATGAAAAGCCTTTTTGGTCCAAGACCGGAATAGATACAATGTTTTTGTGCCCCTTGGGCAAAACAACTACATCTTCTAAAGTCAAAACAAAGCCGGATTCTAAACCTAAAAGAAGTGATCCTATGTCGGTCGCTTCGACACTATGCCTGCTTCCGACTGTGATCATAACTTACCCATCCCCAAGCTTCCTACTTTATTATAGATCCTGATTCATGGTACAAGTATGAGAACTAGCACCAGAATCCAGTATCCGGGAAGTAGAAAATACAGTAGCAGAACAATTTGTTTTCAAAACTGAAAGTTCTGTACCTGAAGTGCCATGAAGAGTCAGATAGTCTCTAGCCCAGTGGCCCAGCTCACCGAACTTGAGACAAGCATCCTTCTTCTTCTTGTTCTTCGGAACCGTTGGGGCCTTGCCCTTGCCCTTGAAGTCCTTGACATGTGGTCCAGTCTGCTTCTTGGTCTTTTTCTTCTTGTTCTTAGACCTCCGAGGTCCAGAAGAAATCACAAGAGCAGACTCCTTCATCCGCGGAGTCTTCATATGAGACTGAGCGGTCACAAGTTTGTTTATTAGCCCAGCTAAATTACATGTAATCTCATTGCAATTGAAGTTCACAACAAACTGTGAGAAGGAATGAGGGAGAGACTGTAGGATAAGGTCGGTTTGGAGAGAAGTATCCATTTTAAAATCAAGAGCCTCCAATCTCTCGATCATGGATATCATTTTGAGGACGTGTTCCCCAACCTTCTCACCTTCCTTCATCCTTGCACCGAACAGTTGCTTGGATATCTCATATCTAGCAGTTCTGATGTGCTCACCATAAAGTTCGGTTAAGTGAGATAGAATATACCTAGCAGAAGTGATTTTCTCATGAGCTCTCTGAAGCTCATTAGACATATAAGCCATCATGTATGCACGGACTTTTACGTCATCCTTAACCAACTTTTTGTGGTTTTCAATCTCTTCCTGATTGACTCTGGTCCACACAGGAGGCGCCGAAATGTCCGTATCCAAGACGTATCCCAGTGCCTCTATACTGAGGACAATCATCAGATTGCGGAGCCAGTTCACAAAGTTAGGTCCAATCAGGGTGTTCTTTTCGAGTAGAATTGCGAGTGGATTCATTGTCATATTGAGAGTTATGTCTGCATTAAGTATAACATTTTAATTAGTGACTTGTTATATTATGATCTGAGTATAGAATTAAGGTCTTTTTTATTCTTGTTACCCAGCTCCTAATATTTTTATCGGAATAACACACTCCCATGTGAAATCCGAAAGTATCGTTGCTCTACTTCATAGTGGTGATCGAGTTCTTTATAACTCTTAATAGAGGGCAACCGAACAGGTTTCTAGTCTATTAATTTTTATAAAGTGGTTTCCAACACCAATCCATCTAATGAATGAGTCGATCTTCTTTTTCCCCTTGTTCACTCCCCTCAACCTATACGGTTTCTATTGTTCGTGAACAAGTTAAGTTTATACCATCTACGCAAATCAATTTCACAATTGAATCTTATCCGGCAACCTATCAGGTTTCTAGGGATAAAATTTGCTCCAACCGAAGGCATCCAATGCACTCCCGGTAATTTATCCATCCTCCCCGAATGACTACCCTGATAACTCGGAAGCATAACACATCTGATTTGGATTTCAATTTCTCGAAAGCTCGATGGAGGGAAGGAAAACCTTGAAACCTTATAAACTTAATAATTTTTCATGGGAGAATTTTCGCAATTAACGTTACACTTTCCACATTAATCATTTAAGCGCGTTTGTGGCATTCATACAATATGAAACAACCATTCACAACCTAGTTGCTAGCAACATGTGGTTCATGGACCATTCCTAGAAAACAAAAACTCCGTAATCTAATTACAGGTCTTCGTCTTGAATCTCCGTCTTTTCGAAACGGATCTTACTCCGGTCTTCGTCATTACATATAGATTTTACATTGCAAATTGCATCCTAGATACAAATATTTCTAGTAAAATAAATAGGATCAAAACGGCATTTACAACCCAATCGAATAAAATGAATGATTCAAAACTAAGTCCACGAACCACATCCCCATTCAGAAGTATTCATCCAATAAATACTATATAAACGGAAAGCGTAGAGATTCATTGATCCAATCAACAATATGAACCGATCCAATCGATTCACACAATCGGTAATATGAAAACATTTAAAATAATTCGATCGATCACAAGTATTCCAATAAATCAATTTTTCCTTATAAAATGAAATACCATATATCATTTTAATCATATTAAATCTAATTTAAAATGTGGGAAATCAATTTTTAGGAATACACGAAGAGAACAAGCCCGAAATGGGTCCGAAAGGGCTGGACCACGCCCGAAAACCCATCGGGCAGCAAGTAGAGCTGCCTAGCAGCCCTGGGCCGCGGCCCCTAGTCCAGTAGCCATACAGGCGGGCTGCAACAGCCCTGGGTCATAGCCACCTTCTTCCGGACCACTCCTGGACTATCCAACGGCAATTCGGGGCTAGTTTTTCGACCGGATATATAATATCTATATTTTCCAACATTCATATCTTCAAAATAAATCACATTTTCTAGAAATTAAAGATTTATATCTAGACATAAACTTACGAAAAATACAATTATAATGAAAGAAAAACATATACCACGATTATGACTAAAATGATTCCAAATCATTCACCATCTAATCGAGCATTCCAAATGCTAATATCGTATATTCGATCGCAAGACCTACGCTCTGATACCACTGTTGGGATTCGGTGACTAAATCGAAGGCCCAGTGGAAGCGGTAAAATGAAAATTAATTCGATCTGAATCCCGACAAGGATCGATCGAGCTACGTATATACGAATATATAAACGAAAACACTAGAGATGTAAGAAACTCACCCTTATAGTCCATTGATTAAATGGATTCCTTCTCTTGAGCTATCCCCCAAGATTTAAACGAATTCCCTATGATCCAATGCGCTCCAAGCACTCGAATGATCCAACTTCGAAAATACAACGCCTCTACTTGCCACGCGCCGGAGAAATTAATGGGATGACGATCACCTTTCTATCCTCTAAGGATACAGCTAGAGCTAAGTGAGGAAGCTATTGAATTTGATGAATATACTCTAAGTAAGTTTATCAAATTTTCTCTATTTGATTTCTTGATTTTTTCTCCAAGAATTATCAAGAACACATGAAGAAGAATAAGACTATGAAAAGGAACTCCTTTCTCTCTCTCTCACCAATCTCATGTATGAATGCAAGGTAAGGGGGGTGGTAAGTGCGAGTTAGTCTTCCTTTTTATTCTTCAATCAATCACATGAAATCACCTTTACATAATAAAATGAGATTTCATGTCCCGTAAGAGAAAACACTTCATGATATTAAATCATGAAGTCTTCCACCACATTAGGCGGAAGACAAAGGGGGGGCGGTCATCTAGAAGGGTATGAGGAGTTTGGTCCGTTTCGGACTCCCGCGAGTCCAAACAGATAAACTCCAATTCTGTTTCGATGTATTTATATTATTTAATTAATCCAATTAATTAAACATATCAAATACAAAATAACATAATTAATTTCTCCAAGAAATAATTATATTCATGAATTAAATTATTCACCTAGTGATATATTTAATTCATTAGGCTGTAAATATATTTATCTAATAAATCGATTTAGACATCTAATGTCCCAAATTTAGATATCCAATATCTAATATTCATAATGAGAGAATTAGCTTGATTCATTACGTTGTCAATCCTATTGCATGACTCGGTAGGTCCGTCTCAGTCAGCAGTGGGAGGAACCAAAGTGTACTAGCACCACCTAGCCAGCCGGCGGCCTACACTGTACCCCAATTGAGAACGAATGATGGGACCATTCAAGAACCATTATGTCTTGAATACTAGTATACGTATAAACCCTTCTTTCAAATGTCCCGATCAAGTTATAGGGACATGGTCAGTCAAACCCTATCTGTACTTGACGCTATGCATGCTTTAATGCAAATCGAGATCATCGATCTCTCGTGTATCCAATACAACTAGCTCCAATGCTTTGGCCAAATACTTATGATCTCATCTGCCAATAACCTCATAGGACATATAACCCGCTCACTAACGGGAGAAATAATTCTATCTTGGTATTCAGTAGGACCTGCTACTTGCCCGTCAAGATGCACGTCGAGGTTGACCCCCGCCTCCGAGTTTACAGGTTCGAACTACTCTAATGAAAATCTTGACGTCACAAGCACATCCCTACTAAATCCTCAAGTCGAAGGTTCATGAATACCTATCACAACCTTTCG
This sequence comes from Orobanche coerulescens, assembly GCA_033398695.1. Lineage (NCBI taxonomy): Eukaryota > Viridiplantae > Streptophyta > Magnoliopsida > Lamiales > Orobanchaceae > Orobanche > Orobanche coerulescens. The sequence continues at coordinate 75,758,547 of CM065818.1, read as the reverse complement.
ATTCCGTCATTGACTGTCCCAGAGTGAAATCCATGCGACGAATCGAGGGTGAGTCGGTTCGAGTATACTAATCCAATTAGCATACCTATAACGTGTGTTCCCACTAACCATTAGCATTCGACATGCACTCTCCATGTTAAAGAACATGTTATACAAGTCTTCACATAAACTCAACGCCCAGTCAAGTTTCATCGACTTGCGAACGATGAAGTATTTGCGCTATAAAGCTTTCTAGTGTCGACCCCCTTATCCAATAAGGAGTGTAACGTTTTCCTCTCAAATACATGGACTACTTTATATATATATATATTTTCGAGTTAGGAATGCCAGTAACTACCAGTAAATAAAGAAACATTCATTGCCTTATATAAATGATTTACATAATTACAAGTACAATGCCCTCACTCAAAATCCTCTGAGTGGCATTCGAGGGCATACTCCGAACAGATATTATCAAAGGCTTCAAGGGTATAGGACTTTAATCCTTTTATTTTCGTCTTTTCATTTTTGTATATACGTTACTTGATCGATCCTGTTTGTGATTCGTTTTTATTATTCCGCTGTGTATTTCATTTTGTTTCCGTAATCCCAACATCGTGATACTTCAAAAACCTACTGTTAAGACCCTTAGCCCTGTGTTGGCTAAGTCAAGCTATTCCGATATGTGTGTAACAATAGAGTTCAAGGACGAAGCTTTAATATGTGTGAGAAGAATAAAGTCGAAGAAGCCTACAGTCAATCTGTGTGAACGGCTCAAGCTACAGTCGGTTGTATGAATCTGTGTAAATGATACAACGACAAGTTTAGTTAAAATCATATAGTTGTGTATGCCTAGATTTTAATAAACTTATTACTCCTGTTTGCAGGACCTGTGGACTTAGTGGGGATTACCTCGAACCACATTAAACTATGTGTCATTACTTTCTATCTCTATTGTTTTCCTACTGCTAGTGAATTGTGATTTTAGTACAGTTTACAACAACTTAGTTTCAAATTTCCGCTACGCAAACTTAAACTTCAAAAAAGATTACAACGTATTTAACCCCTCATTCTAAGTTACACAATAGTATATTATGACCAACATGTGGTATCAGAGCAGTGGATGCTATAAAGATTCAGTCGATTTTTAACCTGAATCAGATCCACAAATCACTAGCTTTTGGAAAACTTCATTTTTATATTTCTGTCATTCATCCTACTATTTCCATGGACACATATATCATCAATAAAGTTCCCATATTTTCTATTAATGAATTTGATGACTGAAGAATCAGAATGGAAGTCCATATTGCCGCAATGCATGAAGAAATGATCTTTGCTATATAAGAAGGACCTATCAAAATTACGAAGGTTAATCCAGCCACTAGAGTATAAGGACAAACTCATGCAAAAATGATTGAGAAAGAAAGGTAACAGTAGACAATTGATGATTGCAAATGTGTGAATCTGGACAACGTCGCCAAGAATGCAGTATTTGTCACGCTTGACAAAGGCACATCATCCAAGATAAAGATATGCAAGACATCCAAAGAAAAATGGGATAAACTCGAGTTAATATCGAGGGAACTGAGCTCCCGAAAGAAAACAACATTTCAGAACTCACTCAACAATTTGAATTTTTTGAAATGAAATCTTCTGAAGTACTTGAGGAACTTGACCTTAGATTTATCGGCATTGTCGGTGAACTTGAAGCATTGGGTAAAGTGTATACCTAAAAGGAGAAAACTATTAAAATAATTAGATCACTCCCTGTCCGATAGAATATTAAGACCACAACTATGGATGTGTCTTGTAATTAAATGATATATCTACTTTTAGTCTTTTCTCTGTCCTCAAAGATTTTGGGTATGATATTGTTGTAATATCCGCATTTTTTCTTTTCCCGGTATTTTTCATTTTGGTGTATTTTTCATTTTTAGTGACTCGCTTGTAACCGTATGGATATTTCGATAATATTTAATACTAGACTTTTGTCATCCGAGCTTGTTTCAGACTTGTTTGACCAAATTCCGTGTTTATTGTCTTTTTCGTCGCTATTGGGTTCAATTTTCGTAATCGTTGTTCGGAACCGCCGTTTCGGGGTTGACGTAAATCCTTTTTATGTTATTATGCATGTTGTGAGCTTTTACTTGGTGTTTCGATCGTGTATCGTGTATTTCGGTTGTTTTGGGCCGTTTGAAATTTCCCAAAGTTATGGGTTAATTACTGTCATTGTCGTTTTCCAAATCTTTAGGCAAACGAAAATCGTGATTTCTTTTAGTGCTTTAGTTCTGACTCGAACTCGTCATGCGTGTGTCTCCTTCAGTCCATTGTTTTAGTGTTGGGTGTGCGTTGTTTTCATCCGGGGAAGAATTCGTTGTTTTTCATCTTTGAGTGTTGTTTGTACTACTATCTGTACTCATTAGCACATGCTAATTTCGTTGTGTAGCATACGCTAACTTCATTGAGTAGCGCACGTTAATGATTCGAGTACAGTAGTGGCACTAGATTGTTTCTTCTCTCTAGATGAGCAGTTTAGCGCACACTATGTCTGTAGATTATGGTACTCTAGGGTTGAGACTTAGCGCACGCTAGGTGTGGGGCAGCGTGTGCTAATTCGGTGTTCCAGTTAAGGTAGAATGTTTCTGGACTCTGGATGACGAACAGGTAGCTCACGCTATAGGTCGATAGCGCGTTCTAACGGGGGGCTTATAGTGTATGTTAGTTATCAGGTAGTGCATGCAAACAGGTCATAAACGAAGGTTCTGGACCAGGGTTGGATGGTTATTGCACGCTAACCATAATCCATTAGCACACGCTAAACCGACTAGTTATATATACCTGAGAATTGACCTCATATTGTAATATTTCTCATTTCATCTCCTTCGCCACGGCTTGTGCGAACCAGAGGCGATCTGAGGAGATTTCTTCTCCCAATCATCTCAGCTATCGTCTTTCTTGAGTTCTTGGTGTATATTAACAACACCAACACGTGTTCTTCGTCTCCGATCTGAGGTAATCTCTTTGAACCATATTTTTGGGAAATTTGGGTTCTTTTGTTTTTATGTCAGATTCGTTCCGTATTGATGATTAATCCATGATGTATGTCATTAATCTTTGTGGTATTCATGTTTAGCCTACGAGTTCATGGTAAATTTCTTGGTACTTGTGAAATCGAGAGGGTTCGGGTGCAACCCATCCTCGTTGTTTTCGGATGAATTTACACGAATCGTAGGTGGGTTTTCGGGTGTATTCCGTTTTCGTGCTCGTATAGAATTGGTTGTGATTGTATTCTTCGAATCGTTAGGTCCAGGGTCGTCGGTTCCTAGTAAGTGTAGTTTATTTCCCCGTTCATTTTATCGTTAACTTCTCAAGGAAAGTATTCTTGTGAAACTCTTATGCTCAACATGGAATGGTACTATATGTGTGTGCTTTGCTCACTCCGGGAGGGTCCGACGGGGCCTTGGAGGAATCTATGATTTCGCTCATGATTCACGAGCTTGTTTGGATAGCCAGTCCGAGAGGGTCCATAGAGGCCTCAGATGGGACCAATGGTTTAGCTCCGGTCCTAGGCGAGTCATTTGCATGATTTTTAACTATGGCCAGTTCGGGAGAGTCCATAGAGGCCTCGGATGAGACCAGTGGTTTCGCCCCGGTCCTTGGCAATTTTCAGCTGTGATTATCGGCTGTTTGTTTTCTAGGCAAAGACATGTCTTGATTTTATTTTGAAGTGATTTGATGCATGTACCATGATATATGTAAGCGAACGGTTTGCCTTGATTACTTGTACTAGCGTAATTGCTAACCCCTTTGGAGACCTATTTGGGGAAATTCGTGTTATGAATTTCAGGTTGCGGTCAGCCGGTCGAGCAGGCACTGGAGTAGTACGAGGATCCTAGCCAGGATTGTTGACATGTGAAAATCAGTCCCTTTATTTCAGTTTTCCATTTTAAAGCATTTGTTTTTCAAACTTGTAAACTGATAGATAGTACTCGCGAGTACTTTGGCATTTTAAATTTGGAAGATGGATTACATACTAAATTTTATATGCGACTTTTGATGATGTTTGGTTTACCGGTTGTACCAGGCATTTTATTTAATTTGGGTCTTGGTGATGTGTGTTTTTCTCACTAACCGGGATGGTTAGATGAGCGGTATATATTATTTAGCGTGGTGGGTCCCACATAGGGGTCCATGACGCTGTAATATACCCTGAATATCTTGGGGGTCTTACAGAAAATCGTATCATAGCACTAGGTTTATGGATACCTAGGCTTGTTGGTTAAATGGGTCTAGTTGTGTTTTATTTTGCACATTGTCTTCACGCTGCCATCATCTCAGTACTTCCAGTGTTCGTAAGTTTTCCTTACTCGATTGTTTTATTTTCTCGCATCGTACTTCCTTTTCTTGAACTGTGATTGTTTTGCTCTCATACTTCTCATCGAGATGCTTTCGCTACCTCTTATCTTCAGTATGGATGCTGGCAGAGGTCGAGTAGAGGTCATGGTCGTGTATGTTAGGAGTATGCCCTCGAATGCCACTCAGAGGATGTTGAGTGAGGGCGTTATACTTGTTATTATGTAAAACATTATCAGAAGGCAATTGTATATTTCTTTATTTACTAGTAGTCACTGGCATTCCTGACTCATATATATATATATATATATATATATATATATATATATATATATATACTAGTCCATGTATTTCAGAGCAAAACATTCCACTCCTTATTGGATATGGGGATCGGCACTGGAAAGGTTTATGTCTCAAATACTTAATCGTTCGCAAGTCGATGAAACTTGACTGTGCATTACGTTTTTGCGAAGACTTGTATGACGTGTTCTTTGAATTGGAGAGTGCCTTTCGATCACTAATGGTTAGTGGAAGCACACATTATAGGTACGTTAATAAGATTAGTATATTCGAACCGACTCACCCTCGATTCGTCACACGGATTTCACTATGGGACAGTCAATGACAGAATCGTAAGGTTGTGATAGGTATTCGTGAACCTTCGACTTGAGAATTTAGTAGGGATGTGCTTGTGATGTTAAAATTTTCATTAGAGTAGTTCAATCATCGACCCAGAAAATCGAAAGATGGGGGTCAACCTTGACCTGCATCTTGATGGGCAAGTAGCAGGTCCTACTGAATACCATGATAGGAGTCTTTCTCCTATAAATGAACAAGCATATGTCCTATGCAGTTATTGGCAAATGAGATCACAAGTCTTTGGCCAAAGCATTGGAGCTAATTGTTTTAGATACATGAGAGCTCAATCATCTCGGTTTGCATTAACTCATGCATAACGTCAAGTGCATATAGGGTTTGAATGACCATGACCCTATAACTTGATCGAGACATTTGAAAGAAGGGTTTATACATATACTGGTATTCATGACAGAAAGGTTTTTGAATGATCCCAATCATTCGTTCTCAGTTAGGTTACAGTGTAGGCCGCAGGACTGGCTAGGTGGTGCTATCACTCTTTGGTTCCTCCCATTGCTAACTGAGACGGACCTACCGAGTCCCACATTAGGATAGACGATGGATTAAATCGAGCTTATTCTCTCTTTAATTATGTTAGATATTGGATATCTAATTTATTGGACATGGAATGTCTAATTAGTTTTGGGACATTGGATGTCTAAATTAATTTATTGGATAAATTAATTTATGGCCTAATGAATTAAATAAATTACTAGGTGATTAATTTAATTCATAAATATAATTATTTCTTGAAGAAATTAATTATATTATTTGGTATTTGATATAATTAATTAATTGGATTAATTAATTGATATAAATACATCGATTTTGAATAGAATTTATCTGATTGGACTCACGGTAGTCCGAAACGAACCAAACTCTTCCAAATCTTTATCATGGACGATTTATGTCTCCTTGTCTTTTTAAATTGATCATTATTCCACCTTAGATGGTGGAAGATCATGGACTTCAATATTTTTGAAGTAAGACTTTGAGAAGGGGATGTGAATTATTCTTGTGAAGAATAAAAGATGAAGACAAAAGAAAATGATAACAAGGATACTCTTTTATTTGGTGAATAACTTGCGGCCAAATACAAGAGAGAAGTGAGAGGAAAAAATTTTCTTGTCTTTTTTATTGTCTTCTCCACTTCATCAACTTCTAAAACAAGATTGAGAGAGATTAAATTGATAAATATACTTGGAGTATGTATATCAATTGATGTAAGCTCCTACCACCTTATTCTAGCCATATCCTTAGAGGATAATAGGGTGGTAGTTATTCCGGTCGACTTCCGGCACGTGGCAAGTAGAGGCATGATGTTTCGGTGCTCGGAATTTCAAAAGCTTGATGAATCGGATTCGTGGCAGAGATCACCAAAAGCTTGGCATGTTGGATTTGTGGAGAAGATCGCAAACTTCAACCATTTAATCAAAGGACAACAAGTGTATGATTTCAAATCTCCCTCTTGTTTAGTTTTATATATTAGTATATACGTAGATTGATCGATCCCCTTGAGGGATTCGTGTTAAACTTCTGGTTTTAGCTTCCGTTGCGCCTTTTGTTTTGTATGCGAATCCCAACCGTGGACGCGTCCGGGTACATGGTGTAACACCTCGATATATTCAGGATTATTACAGCGCCATAAATCCTTTATATAAGGATTTACAAGGCTAATAAATTTGGAACAGTAAATCCATTATTACATCCCAAACTTCAAAAGTACGAAACAACAACCTCGAATAGTAACATCAATATAATATCATCCAAAGAACACAAACGCAACGGTGTACTCGAGTACTTATTAAAACACAACTCAAAATGAAAGGACCTACCGGACCGACAACATCACTTGATACCCTCATCATCGTGCAGCACTTGTGGTTGTTTTCCAGCTCTCTTGGAACCTGAACATAAAACACATATCCACCCCCTAAGGGGTTAGCAACGATGCTAGTACAAGTACAATAATTATATGAAAATAGATTTATTTGCCATAACAATAACAATACCACAACCATAACAACAATAGCAAACCTCTCCAGCAAGAAGGCAATCAATACAGTACACAACAGTATAATCTTAACCTATCCAGGGTAACCCAACGATCCAGCGCACACAGTGTAAATGCCCAAGATGATCCCATCGGACCAACACTTGGTGGAAAACCCGTCCAACGATCCAGCGCACACAGCATAGATACCCAAGATGATCCCGTTGGACCAACACTTGGTGGAAAAACAACTACAACACATGTACTCGACAATCATACACAACATTCAACACAAAACATAATTAAAGGACTTGCCTTCGAAGGACGACAAGGGTTTAAATACTTCAATGAATGTCAATACATCTGAAGGTCGCCCCTTTGATCAATCACTTTGAAAGGCTCGCACCTTACTATGGAGGAGAATGACAAAACACTTGAGGGAACTCAACACTGGAAGCTTGGGCACTATTCCAAGATGCCTCCCAACTTCATCAGCCAAGAAGAGATGTTAAAACAAGGTTTATGTCGCAGGAGGGCTCTCTGAGTTTGCAGAAGTCAGACAAGGAAGGAAGGAAAACTAGGGTGAAATAGAGTGGGGTGATGTCCTATTAATAGAGTTTCAACCTTACGTACATTATACACAACATATTACGTACGTTAAGTGTCTAATGTACGCTAGCAACAAAGCCCTTACATACGCTAGCGACTGGAAAAAGTTCACTGTCTCATTTTTTGGCCTCTCTTACGTACGTTAACCACTCCTTTATGTACGTAATATGATCAACATAGCGTACGCTATCGGCCACATCTAACGTACGTTATGTTCCGTTGACTTGCTTTATCAAAAAGCTATCTAGGTTCACGCGGGGGAATTCGATAATTATCCCCCATCTAGCTCCACACGCCGACCTTATCTGATCTGCCTTGGCTGCATGTTACGTACGCTATGCCTCGGTCATAACATACAAAATGTATAGTCCTTAGTGTACGCTATATAGAACAGGTTGCGTACGTTAAGTTCATGCAGAAACTTATATGCATCAATCAATTCCACATATTATGATCATGAATATTAGACTACAAGTGTGGAAAAAATCACACTTCGATTATCGAGACGACATAATCGAATACCACAAGGTTCAACTACAGATGAAAATACGCAACAATTATCCAGGTATTACATACTCCCCCTCTAAAAGAAGTTTTGTCCCGAAACTTAAGAGAGAAATAATTCCGGAAATCTAGCCTTCATACTATCTTCCATCTCCCAAGTTGCCTCTTAAACTCCGTATCGCGACCACTGGACTTTAACCAAGGAAATTAGTTTATTCCTCAATTGCTTGACTCGGCTCTCGAGTATCTTAATTAGCTTCTCTTCAAACGTGCCATCGTTAGCTACTTGGATCTCTCCAAAGTCGATGGCGTGACTGGGATCCGGTACATACTCCCGTAACTGGGATACGTGAAACACATTATTAACATGACTCAGCAATGGCGGCAAGGCCAACTTATATGACAATTCTCCAACTCTTTCAAGAATCTCGAATGGTCCGATATATGTCGGACTCAGCTTCTCTCTCTTCCCAACACGAAAAATTCCTCGGGTAGGATAAACTTTCAAAAGTATGTGATCCCCAATTCCAAACTCTAACGGGCGACGGCTCTCATCTGCATAAGATTTCTGCCGACTCTAGGCAGTCAACAGCCTTCTACGAATCAGAGATACCTTCTCCCGAGTCTACACTATCAATTCTGGTTCTGTCCCAATAAAGTCATACGAATCATCCCAACATAGGGGTGATCTGCATCTCCTTCCGTACAATGCATCTCCTTCTGCACTATCAATTATTGAGGTGAATTCAATCAATGGCAGATGAATTTCCCAATCAGTCGACCAATCTAAAGCACTAGCTCTCAACATGTCTTCGACTGTTTGAATAGTCCTCTCGCATTGTCCATCAGTATGAGGATGGTAAGTTGTGCTAAAGTTCAGCTCGGTCCCCAAAGCTCTATGAATCACTTTCCAAAAAATGTGACACGAAGCGACCATCTCGATCTGAAATAATGGTCTTTAGTGTATCATGAAATCGGACAATCTCTGTAATAAACACTCGTGCCAACCTCTTTAGTCCCCATGTATCCTTAATGCCAAGAAAATGAGCCGATTTGGATAGGCGATCAACTATTACCCAAATCATATTCATTCCCGTTCTGGTCTTTGGCATATTGGTTATAAAGTCCATTGATATATCTTCCCACTTCCATTCAAGAATCGGAAGTGGCTTCAACATTCCGGGGGGTCGTTGATGTTCAATCATAACCCACTGGCAAGTTGAACACTTCAAAACGTAGTATGCCACATCGTTCTACATGTTGCCCCACTAAAAATTCTGCTTCCGGTCTTTATACATCTTACTGGTTCCCGGATGAATAGAATAGGGCATACTGTGAGCTTATTTCATGATTATCTCCTTCAAAACATCATTATCGGGAACACAAAGTTGACCTTGGAATCTCATAACTCCAACTTCATGAAATACAAATCTCGGGGACTTTCCTTCGCCCACTTCCTCTCGTAACCGAATCATCACGGGGTCATCTATTTGTTTAGATTTGATAACAATGAAGTTAATTCCATGACACACAGTTGTCCCTAGACTCCTTGTAACCATACTTCAATTTCTTCACGAATCAACTCTCGTGGAATACTGGACTGGGATGTGATCCTCTCGAGCGAATAGAAATGGGTTTTCGGTTCAGTGCATTAGCCACTATGTTCGTTTTACCTGGATGATAAAGAATTTCCAAATCATAGTCCTTAATCAATTCCAGCCATTTCCTCTGCACTCTTTCTGACTGAAGATGTATTTAAGACTCTTATGATCTGTGATGAGTCCCATACAAATAATGTCTCCATATCTTCAAGGAGAAAACAACCGCTGCCAGTTCCAAATCGTGAGTTGGATAATTTACTATATACAGTTTCATCTATCGTGAAGCAAAGGTGATAACCCTCTCATTCTGCATTGGTACACACCCGAGACCTTGATTCGAAGCGTCCCTGTAAACTATGAATCCTTCAGTCCCTTGCGGTAGCATTAAGATTGGAGTTGTCGTCAATCTCTTCTTAAGTTCATCAAAACTGGCCTGACACATCTCATTCCATTCAAACTTTTGGATTTTCTGCAACAATCGAGAAAGTGGATGGGTAGTTTTGGAAAACCCTTCCACGAACCGACGATAATACCTCGCAAGCCCTAAGAAACTTCTTACTTCCTTCATATTCTTAGGATACTTCCATTCCAAAATTGCTTTGACTTTATGAAGATCTACTTGGACCCCTCCCGCTGGGACCACATGCCCAAGGAATATCACTTCCTTTAGCCAAAATTCACTTTTAGACAGTTTGGCATACAACTGCTCGCTCCTCAAGAGGTTCAGAACGATCCACAAATGCCGCTCATGCTCTTCCGTGCTCTTGGAATAGGCCAAAATATCATCGATAAACACAACTACAAATTTGTCCAAATACTCTATGAATACTCGATTGATCAATTGCATGAATACTGCAGGCGGATTGGTGAGACCAAACAACATTACTACAAACTCATAGTGCCCGTAGCGAGTTCTGAATGCTGTCTTTGGAACATCGGATTCTTTAATCCTCAGCTGATGATATCCCGATCTCAAATCTATCTTTGAAAATACTGTCTCTCCTTGCAACTGGTCGAACAAATCATCGATCCGTGGCAATGGGTACTTAATCTTGATTGTCATCCTGTTTATCTCTCTATTGTCGATACACAATCAAAGCGATCTGTCTTCCGTTCAAAAAGAACTGGTGAACCCCAGGGCGAAACACTTAGCTGAATATAACCTTTGTACAACAATTCTTGCAATTGCTTCTTAAATTCATACATCTCGGTAAGTGCCTTACGATACGGTGCCTTAGAAATTGGTGTAGCTCTCAGTTCTAGCTCCACGATAAACTCTACATCTCATTGTGGAGGCAGTCCAGGTAATTCGTCAGGGAACACGTCCGGAAATTCATTTACAACAGGGATGGATGAAAGTTCTAATGTTCTTTCTTCCTTCTTCATTGCATAGCACCAGTATCCATCGCAACCCTGTTTAAGTAGTCTAATAGCCTTCATTGCCTTGATCACTTTTCCCGAACTTCCTGGTCTCAATCCTTCAAATAAGATTTCGGAACCATATTCAGCTATCATCGAAATATTTCTCTTACAGTAGTTCATTATAGCCCCGTAGCGGTTAAGCCAATCGTCTCCAAGAATCAGGTCATCTCCTTGAATTTCCACCACGATTATATTTGAAGGACAATCTCTACCTCCGATAGATATAGGAAAATTTCTAGCTTCAAGTTCCCCCTCAATTCTTTCTCCACTTGGTAAACCCACAAAATAAGGATCACATTTATGAAGGCAAGAAATTTCCAAACATTTTACACATGACAAATATATAAATGAATGTGTAGCACCGGAATCAAATAAGATAATAAATGGTTGCGAAAGAATCTAACCGTACCTGAGGCAACTGCTATATCCTAATCGTCTGTCCTCCTCACTTCGTAAAGGCGCATAGGGATAGACCCGGCGCTCGATGCTTCTTTTGGGTCATAATGTCCCCTGCCTCTTCCTCGGCCTAAATTCTGTGGTGGCTGGACGCTCTGTTGAGTTGGATTGGCATTTATCTCTCTCTGGAGTGATTATGGAGTGTGAACTCTAAAAGTTTTAGAAAAATCCTTGAAATATATCGTACGGTGCCCTTCTTGCCCACATTCGTAGCACTTTACAAAGGGAAAAGTACAGTCTCGCGAAAGATGTCCCGGTCGACTATAGTTGAAGCAGTTTTTCGCTGCCTCTGCAAATGATGGTGCTGATCTGGTACTCTTTCCTCCCGTGGATGGATGCAGGGGCCTATTGTATGAGCGAAAAGATGATTGAGCCCTACGAGGCCCACTATTCTTATTCTCTAAAAAACCACCATAGACTTTCTGCTTTTTTCATCTATTTGTTTAGATTTGATTTCGTCGGTTAACGATGAAGTTAATTTGTTGCGATATTTCCTACACGCAAGTGCACGTAATCGTTTACAAGTAATAAAGTGATAAGTAGAGTATCGTTCCAACGAGGATTGAATCTCTAACTACCGACGTTTTTCGTATTCCAATTTTATTTGAACAATCGAAGTTGGGTTTTTTGGATTAATAACTAAAAGAATTTCTAAAATACTAAGCAGTAGAAAACAATATCTTGGATTAAGGAAATCAAATGATAAATACGTCTAGGGTTCTGAATCCACCTTAGTTTATCCGAATTTACTCTCGATTATCCGTAATAAATAATTTTCCCAATTCTTCAAGGCGGAGATTGCTAATATATTCTACCGCCTCTCCGAGGTCAATAGATTTATCTAACGGCGACTAACGCACTCTATCCCTAGGTGAATTATCTCCGATAGGCAAAAGCATGAAATCTCCTAAAGGCCACGTAGTTTCTATGAGTATATTCCTATCTCACAGAATAAAACGGTCCTCACCAATAGTTCCTCACCAAATCTCCTCTCCCGATTCGAAGTGAATGATTAAATCAATACAACTATTGGCCAGATATTGCAAGCATTAAACATAATTGGGAAAACTCAATAAAAAGGTAATAAATTGGATAATCTTAATCAATCCGTCAAAACAAAGGTTTCATCAAAACCCTAGATTAGGGCTTTAGCCTGACATACTAAAAACTGAAAATACAGAATAAATAAACGAAAGCATAAAATTCAAACGCAGATGAAGCTCGGATTCCTCCGTTCTTCAGCTCCCGCCTTCTGCCCTTGAATTCTTCTGCTTTCCTCCTCTTCTCTGTCTCCAAGCTTAAGCTCTCCTAGGTTTTAGATTCAATGATTCCAAGATGGTTTAATTAGGGTCTTAAACCCTATTTATAGCTCAGCACCTCCACAAATCGTCGTATTAATCGGTTGAAAATCGGCTCAAACGCCCGTAATCCGCATGCACGCATTTCAAACCCGCTAAGTGTGCCGCGGCTCATCAACTCGTGCCGCGGCACATCGCCAAAAGTCAATACACAGGCGTTAAATAATTCTTCGTGCCGCTGCTCACCTGGGTTGTGCCGCACGCAGTACAGCCTTACTCGCCTTCGGCCGGTGTCTTCTGTGCCGCGCTCGATTCCTTGCGCCGCGGCTCATCGCCCGCTTTTGCTGCTGCCCGTTTTGCCTCGTTTTAGCTCCCGGACTTCAATTTCCTGTCAATCATACAAAATCAAGGCATTAAAAGCTCATTTAGATGATTTCACTCACCAAAACACTACAAAATAATGATAAATAAGCGTATAAAAATACGCCTAACAAATACCCCCAAACTTAAGCCTTTGCTTGTCCTCAAGCAAAAAGAATTAAAGTCAATAAAAGAATGTCGTGAATAATTGTGCAACTCATAGTGTTCAACCTAATCAATACTATCCTGTAATTCTCTCTAAATAATACGAGTGTCATAAAAGCGAGCTGCACTCAGAATAATGATTCCGCAAAGTAATCAAGTTCAGTCCTAATCGCTCGTTCATGAAGAAAATCCAGCTCAAAGATCAACAAAACATGAGTCAAATCGACCGTCAATATGAAAGGCTAAAATAAATAAGCTAGTTCGTCGCGTTCCACAGTCTAAAGGCACAATTTTCACGAGTCTCATAACAAATAAATCTCGGACAGTATCCCCTTATATAAATATACTCAAGAATTTGATTCGAGTCGACCACTAGGTTAGGATCTCGGGATGTTTCATCGGGATAATCCTAGGGTGGAACTTCCATTCTCATGTATTAGGAAACCGTTTGACGTAAAAGACACTCATGGGGCACATGGATGCTTCTAGTTACTAAGTTCCCGTCTACAGCGGAGAAACAACTCGAATATATAATTTCCGCATGTCCGAATCAAGGTTGCCGTTTTACGCGAGAGTAAACAGCGGGTCACGCGAATGCCCCCGGTTACTAGGCTTCCTATCATTTGGCACATGTGAAATATCTAAATCATTAATCTAATCAGGGTCGTCGTTTTACGTGAGAGTAAACAACGGGTCACGCGAATACCCCCGGTTACTAGACTTCCCATCATAGAACACATTATCTCGACTTTTAGGGAAAAACTGACCGACTCAAAACTCAAACTAAGTGCCAACACGACTAAAGAAACAGTACGACTCACTATCCGGGAAATGTAGCCAAACGTATTGATGGGGATTTAGCAACAAGTATGTATCGTCTCTTATCTGCCAAGACCTCTACAATCAGGAAAAATTTCGGACCTAATTGAATACTAAGCAGAACAGAAATAACTGACTCCAACTCGACTAGAACTCGCCCGCTTCTTCAGAGAGAAAGATAGTGTCGTAACATCAATATCACACAAATAGAAGCACAAAAATTCACGAATAAGGAAAAAACTACGGCAAGCAAGGCTATCTAAAAAAAAAAAATTTCGCAAAGAAAAGAAAAGTGCAACAAAATATAATGTACAGCAAGAAAATAGAGTACAGCAATGAATGTAGACTGAATATAAATCCCCCCCCAAACTTAGGACGTACATTGACCTCAATGGACAAAAATGAAAAGCAAGAAAAGTAAAAGGTCAAGTACTCCCTCCGATCTGCTCAGAGCCGTGCCGGCATCGTCCGGTGAGGAGGGTGGTGTGGCTGGCCGGGCGGGCGCAATAAATGGCCCGTCGGGATGCATGATGTGGGCCGTCCATGCGGCGAGGTGCTCCTGATGATAAGCATCCCTCGCAGCAAGACGCCTAGCCGCTCGTCGGCTGGCCCGGCGGGCCTGCTCTCTCATCTCGGCTCTGGCGGCAGCAACAACACTCTCCCTCGCCGCCCGCTGCTCCTCCCGCATAGCAGCCATCCAGCTCTCTCTCTCTCTCTCCTCATCTCATCTCTCTCTCTCCTCGTCTCATCTCTCTCTCTCCTCAACTCCTCCCTATGCTCGTCTCTCTGTCTCCTCATATCCTCCCGCAGCCCATCAAACAGCTCATCCAACCTCGCTCTGTCGGGCTGCGGGCCGGCCTCTCCGTGCGTCAACAAAAGCGGCTCTGGGATCCTCGTGAGCCTCCTCGAGCAAAATCCTCGCCCGAGCATGTGCCGGCGCTCCGCCCCACCGGTCAAAGTGCGATATGATGCGGTGGTCGATCGGGCTCGTGCAAGCATCGGCTCGTCGACCGACCACGTCGGCCGATCACGCCGCATAAAGCGCAGATGAGGGAGGGGTGCTTCACCCGTCTTGGCCCCCTGGATACTCGGAAGATAGATCGGACCGTAATGGGGGCCACATCAAACGCAGCCGGAGGTGATAGCAAAAGTATCCGGCGCGGAGAGAAAACTCAGACGGATCCGGGAGGTGGGGTCAATGCGTGCGCAAATAAAGTAAAGCCGAGGCTCGCCCGAGCCGGCCGAGGCGCGAGCTCAAGTGAAAAGTGGATGAGCTCGTGCTCGCCGCTCCCGGGCCTGCATCGGCCGTAATCGTCTCAAGCGGGCCTCCTTAGTGAGGCCGGTCATCACGCGGTCATAGTCGCCTCACAACCGCCGAAACCCAAAAAGCCTCCGAATAGCGGTCGGGAGAAATCCACCGTGACCCTGACGCCGACTGAGTCCGGACTCTAAAGATGGCAACGAATGCCCCGCCGGATATGTTTCAGCAGAAAGGCCGCGTAAAACTCTGGACGATCGAGATGACCGCTGCTCGGGAGGTGTCAGAATCCGCCCATCCCATCTCGCCGATCATGGTGAGCAACTCCCCGTCCCGAGGAGCTGGAGTAAAACCCTCTCGGGAATAAGTGGTCGCGGACGGATCTTTTCGTTGAATATTTTGTGAATTTCGGGTCCAAAATTGGTGCCCCTCCGCCTCGGCCCGACCCCGAGAGGTCTCCCCTCTCGTAGGGGATGACTCGGTCCTAGCACGCTTTGTCAGCTTCTTCGTGCGCGCCATAATCAATCCTGAAAAGTGAAAACACGAGGGTTAATTCACGCAAAATGATAACAATGATCTATGCGCGGCTAAGGACATCAAACCAGAAATTCCGAATTTAAGACACTAGCACATACGAGAGAGAAAGATGAATTTGGACTTAAACATCTAACCTGGATGTAAGGGTTGGGCTTGTCAGAATCGAAAACGTATACGTTGCACGAAAATTCAAAACGATTGCTTTTTCAAAGAAAACTTTTCATTTGGGCGATTTATCAGACACCTTGAGGGCGCATGTTTACTTGAAGAATAAACATAGTTCTAGCTCGATTCAACCCCCAAAAACGGAAATACAATTCAATCAGTAACAACTTAACACAATCAATTCATTGATATTCCAATTTAATCAAGAAAATTCGATGAAACTACCCTGTTATACTCTAACAATCATGAAACTACTTGAAGGAAAAACTAGGCATGTTCCATCCATTCAAAGCAAAAACAACTTCTAAATATAAACCATAAGCAAGTGAATTCGCAAGATTGAAACGTACCTTTTTGAAGATTGCAAGAAAAAAATCGCAGGGAAGAATTGAAGGAAAACTTCAGCCGGTCGCTACTGGGAGGGAAGAAGGAAAGTACAAAACGCACTGAAATGCCGGTCGCCGCGTGTTATATGCTACCTGCCCTTTCGGATTCCGCATAGTGTGCCGCGGCACGGCTAAAGTGAGCCGCGGCACAAGGTACAGTCCCTATGACTGTGTTCTCGTTTTTCGTGTGCCGCGGCTCAAATTCCGTGTGCCGTGGCTCATTGCTCAAGTGTGCCGCGGCTCATTTATGCCGTGCCGCGGCACAAAGTACAGTCGGTTTTGCCTTCCCTGGCGATTGATGTGTGCCGCGGCTCACAATATCTGTGCCGCGGCTCATACTCCAATTTCTTCCCCAGGACTTTCCTGCACGTAATTTATAGAAGAAGACGTTAAAAACGAGAGGCGAAGCAATTAGAAGCACAAAAATGATGAAAAATAAGAATCACGAATACAAGAAAAATAAAGAAATGCAAAAATCTACAACTACGAACTCGGGTTGCCTCGAGAAGCGCTAAGTTTATAGTCTTCACTGACCTATTGGACAACGTTAGTTCGCTCGCAAACTCCATTTAGCTTCCGCCCGTTCATCGAACCGCTTATATTTTGGTTAAAATTATGACCATTGGTCATCGTGGTTCGAGTTTCGGTTCGGTCATCAAATGTTGTTTGTGAAAAGGTTTCGACTTGAAAAATTTTCCAAACACCCGATTTCTCCATGACTAATTTTTCGCTTGGCTTTTGGCTCACTTTCCTCCTTCACAAACGAACCCACGATTGCAGCAGATTTCTCCTCATGCTCGAGGAACGCCACTTGTTCTACATCCTTCTTAAAACTCGGGCCATTTAACACAACATCTGAATTTTCCCACCGACGATGTTTTCGGTGCTTTCCTCTTTCAACGGCATTCACCCTCACAATTTGTGATCCTTTATCAGCACTTCCTGGACATGGGAATGACTTGAATACTTGAAAAGTAATTTCCTCGTCTTGGACCCTCAGAGTTAGCTCTCCCTTTTCCACGTCTATAAGGGTTCGGCCCGTCGCTAGAAACGGTCGTCCCAAGATGATCGGAATATTGTCATCTTCCTCCATGTCTAGTACGATGAAGTCGGCTGGAAAGATGAACTTGTCAACCTTAACTAATACATCCTTGATCAATCCCCCCGGATACTTTATCGATCGGTCCGCCAATTGTAATGAGACTGTGGTTGGCTTAGCTTCCCCAATATTCAGCTTTTGGAAAATCGACAGAGGCATGAGGTTGATACTCGCACCAAGATCGCATAGTGCCTTATTAAATGAAAAATTCCCCATGGTGCAAGGTATGTTGAAGCTTCCCGGATCTTTTAATTTAGGTGGGAGCTTCTTTTGAAGAATTGCACTGCACTCCTCTGTCAAGGTGACCGTTTCAAACTCTTCAAGTTTTCTCTTCTTAGATAATATCTCTTTCATGAATTTGACATAACTCGGCATCTGCTCCAATGCGTCGGCGAACGGAATATTTATGTGAAGCTTTTTGAACACATCAAGGAATTTAGAAAATTGTTTGTCCGCCCTTCTTTGCTGTAGTCTCTGCGGAGACGGAACGGGGGGAACACATGTCTTCAAGTCATCCGGCTTCACATCCTTTGACTCCTCTGGATTTAAATCCATCTCTTCCTCAATCACTTTCTTCTCTTTACCCAGCTCCGGCTGATCCAGCAACTCTCTCCCGCTTCTCAAGCTAACTGCGTTTAGACTCTCTCTAGGATTAGTCTCTGTTGTACTCGGCAATGCTCCCTCCGGACGAGCTGTCAACACATTAGCGATTTGGCCCAGCTGGACCTCCAAATTCCGAATGGAAGCAGAATGATTTTGTAGTGTAGCTTCCGTCCGAGTCATAAATTGACTCGTATTTGCCGCCAATTTTGCAAGCGCTTCCTCGAGAGACACTTTGGGAGCGGAAGGGGGCTACTGTTGATGCTGGGCGAAAGGGGGCTGGTGTGCGTTCTGTCCGTTTCTCCATGAAAAGTTGGGATGATTGCGCCACCCCGGATTATAAGTATTGGAGTACGGGTTATTCGGTCGATTCCCATTTCCTACGAATTGAGCCTGCTCCATCTGATTTTGCTCGAACGGATTTCCAAATTGACACTCCGCGCTCGGGTGTGATCCGTTACACCAATTACATGTCTCAAATGCGTGCGAAAATGTCTGGAGCTGTTGTGTCAAAGCGGCGACTTGAGCTGTCAAGGTGGAGATCGGATCATTGCTTGAAACTTCCATTACTCTTTTCGGTGTCAATCTTTCTGATGGCCATTGGTATGCGTTTTCGGCCATATCTTCCAAAAGCACGTGTGCCTCGGCCATAGATTTTGCCATGAATGTCCCACCGGAGGCCGCATCCACTAAAGTGCGTGTAGAAGCACTCAAACCACCATAAAACGTATGAAGCTGAAGCCAATCAGGAATGCCGTGATGAGGGCATCTTCGTAGTAATTCTTTATATCGCTCCCACGCCTCGTGGAGCGATTCCATATCGAACTGGGCAAAAGTGGTTATTTCATTTCTCAACCTCGCCGTCTTAGCTGGTGGGAAAAATTTGGCAAGGAAGGCTTGCGCTAACCTCTCCCATGTTGTAATCGACCCCGGCGGTAGGGAATTTAACCAAAACTTTGCTTTATCCCTCAAAGAGAAAGGGAAAAGCCTCAATCGGATGGCATCGTCGGTGACACCATTAGTTTTGAAAGTATCGCATATCTCAAGGAAAGACGCAATGTGGGCATTCGGGTCGTCCTTCGGCAATCCACAGAATGGGCTCGCCTGCACCATCTGAATAATGGCGGGCTTGATCTCAAAGTTATTTGCTTGGATAGTGGGACGCCGGATTCCCGAAAAATTTGCGTTGACCTGCGGCATGGCATAATCTCGAAGAGCGAGTTCCGGTTGAACTTGCCGCACTTGGTTATCTCCTCCTTGGATTTCAATATTCTCGGCCATGTTGACCGTCGTCTGCAGTTCTCTTTTCTCCTTCTTGTTCCTTCTTAGAGTGCGCTCGAGCTCGGTGTCCAAAGGTAGTAGGCCTTCGTTACCGAGTCTTCTCATGCACTGCACAAAAGGTCCTGAAAGGAAAAACAAATAAACGAAATTAAATACACAAAAATAAAAAAAAATAAAAAAAACGTTAAAATTAAGACTGGAAATACTTAAATCGATATTAGAAAAATTTCAATCCCCGGCAACGGCGCCAAAAACTTGTTGCGATATTTCCTACACGCAAGTGCACGTCATCGTTTACAAGTAATAAAGTGATAAGTGAAGTATCGTTCCCACGAGAATTGAATCTCTAACTACCGACGTTTTCGTATTCCAATTTTATTTGAACAATCGAAGTTGGGTTTTTTGGATTAATAACTAAAAGAATTTCTAAAATACTAAGTAGTAGAAAACAATATCTTGGATTAAGGAAATCAAATGATGAATACGTCTAGGGTTCTGAATCCACCTTAGTTTATCCGAATTTACTCTCGATTATCCGTAATAAATAATTTTCCCAATTTACTGAAGGCGGAGATTGCTAATATATTCTACCGCCTCTCCCGAGGTCAATAGATTTATCTAACGGCGACTAACGCACTCTATCCCTAGGTGAATTATCTCGTCGATAGGCAAAAAGCATGAAATCTCCTAAAGGCCACGTAGTTTCTATGAGTATATTCCTATCTCACAGAATAAAACGGTCCTCACCAATAGTTCCTCACCAAATATCCTCTCCCGATTCGAAGTGAATGATTAAATCAATACAACTATTGGCCAGATAATTGCAAGCATTAAACATAATTGGGAAAACTCAATAAAAAGGTAATAAATTGGATAATCTTAATCAATCCGTCAAAACAAAGGTTTCATCAAAACCCTAGATTAGGGCTTTAGCCTGACATACTAAAAACTGAAAATACAGAATAAATAAACGAAAGCATAAAATTCAAACGCAGATGAAGCTCGGATTCCTCCGTTCTTCAGCTCCCGCCTTCTGCCCTTGAATTCTTCTGCTTTCCTCCTCTTCTCTGTCTCCAAGCTTAAGCTCTCCTAGGTTTTAGATTCAATGATTCCAAGATGGTTTAATTAGGGTCTTAAACCCTATTTATAGCTCAGCACCTCCACAAATCGCGTCCGTATTAATCGGTTGAAAACTGGCTTCGAAACGGCCCAGAATCCGCGCAGACGTACCAAACCCGCTAAGTGTGCCGCGGCTCACTGAACCTGTGCCGCGGCACATCGCCCAAAAGCTGAATACCTGGGCGTTAAATAATTCTTCTGTGCCGCGGCTCACCTGGGCTGTGCCGCGGCACAGAGTACAGCCTACTCTGCCCTTTGGCTGGTGTCTTCCTGTGCCGCGGCTCAGATTCCTTGCGCCGCGGCTCATCGTCCAGTTTTGCCATTTTCGCCCGTTTTGCCTCGTTTTAGCTCCCGGACTTCAATTTCCTGTCAATCATACAAAATCAAGGCATTAAAAGCTCATTTAGATGATTTCACTCACCAAAACACTACAAAATAATGAAAGATAAGCGTATAAAAATACGCCTAACATAATTCCATGACACACAGTTGTCCATGGACTCCTTGTAACCATACTTCAATTTCTTCATGAATCAACTCTCGTGGAATATTGGACTGGGATGTGAGCGTCTCAAGCATTCGAATAGAAATAAGTTTGCGGCTCAGTGCATCAGCCACTACGTTCGCTTTACTTGGATGATAAAGAATTTCCAAATCATAATCCTTAATCAGTTCCAGCCATTTCCTCTGCACTCTTTCTGACTGAAGATGTATTTAAGACTCTTATGATCTGTGAAGATCTGACAGTGAGTCCCATACAAATAATGTCTCCATATCTTCAAGGCGAAAACAACCGCTACCAGTTCCAAATCGTGAGTTGGATAATTTACTTCATATGATTTCAACTATCGTGAAGCAAAGGCGATAACCCTATCATTCTGCATCGGTACACACCCGAGACCTTGATTCGAAGCGTCACTGTAAACTATGAATCCTTCAGTCCCTTGCGGTAGCGTTAAGATTGGAGTTGTCGTCAATCTCTTCTTAAGTTCGTCAAAACTGGCCTGACACATCTCATTCCATTCAAACTTTTGGATTTTCTGCAATAATCGAGAAAGTGTATGGGTAGTTTTGGTAAACCGTTCCACGAACAGACGATAATACCTCGCAAGCCCTAAGAAACTTCTGACTTCCTTCATATTCTTAGGATACTTCCATTCCAAAATTGCTTTGACTTTATGAAGATCTACTTGGACCCCTTCCGCTGGGACCACATGCCCAAGGAATATCACTTCCTTTAGCCAAAATTCACATTTAGACAGCTTGGCATACAACTGCTTGCTCCTCAGGAGGTTTAGAACGATCCACAAATGCCGCTCATGCTCTTCCGTACTCTTGGAATAGGCCAAAATATCATCGATAAACACAACTACAAATTTGTCCAAATACTCTATGAATACTCGATTGGTCAATTGCATGAATACTGCAGGCGAATTGGTGAGACCAAACAACATTACTACAAACTCATAGTGCTCGTAGCAAGTTCTGAATGCTGTCTTTGGAACATCGAATTCTTTAATCCTCAGCTGATGATATCCCGATCTCAAATATAACTTTGAAAACACTGTCTCTCCTTGCAACTGGTCGAACAAATCATCGATCCGTGGCAGTGGGTACTTATTCTTGATCGTCATCCTATTTATCTCTCGATTGTCGATACACAATCAAAGAGATCCGTCTTTCTTCCGTACAAAAAGAACTGGTGAACCCCAGGGCGAAACACTTAGCTGAATGTAACCTTTGTCCAACAATTCTTGCAGTTGCTTCTTAAATTCATACATCTCGGTAAGTGCCTTACGATACGGTGCCTTAGAAATCGGTGTAGCTACCAGTTCTAGCTCCACGATAAACTCTACATCTCATTGTGGAGGCAGTCCAGGTAATTCGTCAGGGAACACGTCCGGAAATTCATTTACAACAGGGATGGATGAAAGTTCTAATGTTCTTTCTTCCTTCTTCATTGCATAGCACCAGTATCCATCGCAACCCTGTTTAAGTAGTCTAATAGCCTTCATTGCCTTGATCACTTTTCCCGAACTTCCTGGTCTCAATCCTTCAAATAATATTTCGGAACCATATTCAGCTATCATCGAAATATTTCTCTTCCAGTAGTTCATTATAGCCCCGTAGCGGTTAAGCCAATCGTCTCCAAGAATCAGGTCATCTCCTTGAATTTCCACCATGATTAAATTTGAAGGCCAATCTCTACCTCCGATAGATATAGGAAAATTTCTAGCTTCAAGTTCCCCCACAATTCTTTCTCCACTTGGTAAACCCACAATATAAGGTTCACATTTATGAAGGCAAGAAATTTCCAAACATTTTACACATGACAAATATATAAATGAATGTGTAGCTCCGTAATCTAACCGTACCTGAGGCAACTGCTATATCCTAATCGTCTGTCCTTCTCACTTCGTAAAGGCGCATAGGTATAGACCCGGTGCTCGATGCTTCTTTTGGGTCATAATGTCCCCTGCCTCTTCCTCGGCCAAAATTCTATGGTGGTTGGACGCTATGTTGAGTTGGATTAGCACTTGTCTCTCTCTGGAGTGATTATGGAGTGTGAAATCCAAAAGTTTTAGCAAAATCCTTGAAATATATCGTACGGTGCCCTTCTTGCCCACATTCGTAGCACTTTACAAAGGGAAAATTACAGTCTCGCGAAAGATGTCCCGGTCGACTACAGTTGAAGCAGTTTTTCGCTGCCTCTGCAAATGATGGTGCTGATCTGGTACTCTTTCCTCCCGTGGATGGATGCGGGGGCCTCTTGTATGAGCGAAAATATGATTGATCCCTATGAGGACCACTATTCTTATTCTCTAAAAAATCACCAGAGACTTTCTGCTTCTTTCATCTATTTGTTTAGATTTGATTTCGTCGGTTAACAATGAAGTTAATTCCATGACACACAGTTGTCCCTGGACTCCTTGTAACCATACTTCAATTTCTTCACGAATCAACTCTCGTGGAATACTGGACTGGGCTGTGAGCGTCTCGAGCATTCGAATAGAAATAGGTTTGCGGCTCAGTGCTTCAACCACTACGTTCGCTTTACCTGGATGATAAAGAATTTCCAAATCATAGTCCTTAATCAATTCTAGCCATTTACTCTGCACTCTTTCTGACTGAAGATGTATTTAAGACTCTTATGATCTGTGAAGATCTGATAGTGAGTCCCATACAAATAATGTCTCCATATCTTCAAGGCGAAAACAACTGCTGCCAGTTCCAAATCGTGAGTTGGATAATTTACTTCATACGGTTTCAACTATCGTGAAGCAAAGGCGATAACCCTCTCATTCTGCATCGGTACACACCTGAGACCTTGATTCGAAGCGTCGCTGTAAACGATGAATCCTTCAGTCCCTTGCGGTAGCGTTAAGATTGGAGTTGTCGTCAATATCTTCTTAAGTTCGTCAAAACTGGCCTGACACATCTCATTTCATTCAAACTTTTGGATTTTCTGCAACAATCGAGTAAGTGGATGGGTAATTTTGGAAAACCCTTCCACGAACCGACGATAATACCTCGCAAGCCCTAACAAACTTCTAACTTCCTTCATGTTCTTAGGATACTTCCATTCCAAAATTGCTTTGACTTTATGAAGATCTACTTGGACACCTTCCGCTAGGACCACATGCCCAAGGAATATCACTTCCTTTAGCCAAAATTCACATTTAGACAGTTTGGCAAACAACTGCTTGCTCCTCAAGAGGTTCAGAACCATCCACAAATGCCGCTCTTGGAATAGGTCAAAATATCATCGATAAACACAACTACAAATTTGTCCAAATACTCTATGAATACTCGATTGGTCAATTGCATGAATACTGCAGGCGAATTGGTGAGACCAAACAACATTACTACAAACTCATGATGCCCCTAGCGAGTTCTGAATGCTGTCTTTGGAACATCGGATTCTTTAATCCCCAGCTGATGATATCCCGATCTCAAATATATCTTTGAAAATACTGTCTCTGCTTGCAAGTGGTCGAACAAATCATCGATCCGTGGCAATGGGTACTTATTCTTGATCGTCATCCTGTTTATCTCTCGATTGTCGATACACAATCAAGCGATCCGTCTTTCTTCCGTACAAAAAGAACTGGTGAACCCCAGGGCGAAACACTTAGCTGAATATAACCTTTCTCCAACAATTCTTGCAGTTGCTTCTTAAATTCATACATCTCGGTAAGTGCCTTACGATATGGTGCCTTAGAAATCGGTGTAGCTCCCAGTTCTAGCTCCGCGATAAACTCTACATCTCATTGTGGAGGCAGTACAGGTAATTCGTCAGGGAACACGTCCGGAAATTCATTTACAACAGGTCATTATAGCCCTGTAGCGGTTAAGCCAATCGTCTCCAAGAATCAGGTCATCTCCTTGAATTTCCACCACGATTAGATTTGAAGGCCAATCTCTACCTCCGATAGATATAGGAAAATTTCTAGCTTCAAGTTCCCCCACAATTCTTTCTCCACTTGGTAAACCCACAATATAAGGTTCACATTTATGAAGGCAAGAAATTTCCAAACATTTTACACATGACAAATATATAAATGAATGTGTAGCTCCGGAATCAAATAAGATAATAAATGGTTGCGAAAGAATCTAACCGTACCTGAGGCAACTGCTATATCCTAATCGTCTGTCCTCCTCACATCGTAAAGGCGCATAGGGATAGACCCGGCGCTCGATGCTTCTTTTGGGTCATAATGTCCCCTGCCTCTTCCTCGGCCAAAATTCTATGGTGGCTGGACGCTCTGTTGAGTTGGATTGGCACTTGTCTCTCTCTGGAGTGATTATGGAGTGTGAACTCTAGAAGTTTTAGAAAAATCCTTGAAATATATCGTACGGTGCCCTTATTGCCCACATTCGTAGCACTTTACAAAGGGAAAAGTACAGTCTCGCGAAAGATGTCCCGGTCGACTACAGTTGAAGCAGTTTTTCGCTGCCTCTGCAAATGATGGTGCTGATCTGGTACTCTTTACTACCTTAGATGGATGCGGGAGCCTCTTGTATGAGCGAAAAGACGATTGAGCCCTACGGGGCCCACTATTCTTATTCTCTAAAAAACCACCAGAGACTTTTGCTTCTTTCATCTATTTGTTTAGATTTGATTTCGTCGGTTAACAATGAAGTTAATTCCATGACACACAGTTGTCCCTGGATTCCTTGTAACCATACTTCAATTTCTTCACGAATCAACTCTCGTGGAATACTGGACTGGGATGTGAGCATCTCGAGCATTCGAATAGAAATGGGTTTGCGGATCAGTGCATCAGCCACTACGTTCGCTTTACCTGGATGATAAAGAATTTCCAAATCATAGTCCTTTATCAATTCTAGCCATTTTTTCTGCACTCTTTCTGACTGAAGATGTATTTAAGACTCCTATGATCTGTGAAGATCTGACAGTGAGTCCCATACAAATAATGTCTCCATATCTTCAAGGCGAAAACAACCGCTGCCAGTTCCAAATCGTGAGTTGAATAATTTACTTCATACGGTTTCAACTATCATGAAGCAAAGGCGATAACACTCTCATTCTGCATCGGTACACACCCGAGACCTTGATTCGAAGCGTCGCTGTAAACTATGAATCCTTCAGTCCCTTGCGGTAGCGTTAAGATTGGAGTTGTCGTCAATCTCTTCTTAAGTTCGTCAAAACTGGCATGACACATCTCATTCCATTCAAACTTTTGGATTTTCTGCAACAATCGAGTAAGTGGATGGGTAATTTTGGAAAACCCTTCCACGAACCGACGATAATACCTCGCAATCCCTAACAAACTTCTGACTTCCTTCATGTTCTTAGGATACTTCCATTCCAAAATTGCTTTGACTTTCTGAAGATCTACTTGGACCCCTTCCGCTGGGACCACATGCCCAAGGAATATCACTTCCTTTAACCAAAATTCACATTTAGACAGTTTGGCATACAACTGCTCGCTCCTCAAGAGGTTCAGAACGATCCATAAATGCCGCTCATGCTCTTCCGTGCTCTTGGAATAGGCTAAAATATCATCGATAAACACAACTAAAAATTTGTCCAAATACTCTATGAATACTCAATTGGTCAATTGCATGAATACTGCAGGCGAATTGGTGAGACCAAACAACATTACTACAAACTCATAGTGCCCGTAACGAGTTCTGAATGCTGTCTTTGGAACATCGGATTATTTAATCCTCAGATGATGATATCCCAATCTCAAATCTATCTTCCTTGCAACTGGTTGAACAAATCATCGATTCATGGCAATGGGTACTTATTCTTTATCGTCATACTGTTTATCTCTCGATTGTCGATACACAATCTAAGCGATCCGTCTTTCTTCCGTACAAAAAGAACTGGTGCACCCCAGGGCGAAACACTTAGCTGAATATAACCTTTGTCCAACAATTCTTGCAGTTGCTTCTTAAATTCATACATCTCAGTAAGTGCCTTCCGATATGGTGCCTTAGAAATCGGTGTAGCTCCGAGTTCTAGCTCCATGATAAACTCTACATCTCATTGTGGAGTCAGTCCAGGTAATTCGTCAGGGAACACGTCCGGAAATTCATTTACAACAGGGATGGATGAAAGTTCTAATGTTCTTTCTTCCTTGTTCATTGCATAGCACCAGTATCCATCGCAACTCTATTTAAGTAGTCAAGTAGCCTTCATTGCCTTGATAACTTTTCCCGAACTTCCTAGTCTCAATCATTCAAATAAGATTTCGGAACCATATTCATCTATCATCGAAATATTTCTCTTCCAGTAGTTCATTATAGCCCCATAGCGGTTAAGCCAATCGTCTCCAAGAATCAGGTCATCTCCTTGAATTTCCACCACGATTAGATTTGAAGGCCAATCTCTACCTCCGATAGATATAGGAAAATTTCTAGCTTCAAGTTCCCCCACAATTCTTTCTCCACTTGGTAAACCCACAATATAAGGTTCACATTTATGAAGGCACGAAATTTCCAAACATTTTACACATGACAAATATATAAATGAATGTGTAGCTCCGGAATCAAATAAGATAATAAATGGTTGCGAAAGAATCTAATCGTACCAGAGGCAACTGCTATATCCTAATCGTCTGTCCTCCTCACTTCGTAAAGGCGCATAGGGATAGACCTGCGCTCGATGCTTCTTTTGGGTCATAATGTCCCCTGCCTCTTCCTCGGCCAAAATTCTGTGGTGGCTGGACGCTCTCTTGAGTTGGATTGGCACTTGTCTCTCTCTGGAGTGATTATGGAGTGTGAACTCTAGAAGTTTTAGAAAAATCCTTGAAATATATCGTACGGTGCGCTTCTTTCCCACATTCGTAGCACTTTACAAAGGGAAAAGTAGAGTCTCGCAAAAGATGTCCCGGTCGACTACAGTTGAAGCAGTTTTTTGCTGCCTCTGCAAATGATGGTGCTGATCTGGTACTCTTTACTACCTTAGATGGATGCGGGGGCCTCTTGTATGAGCAAAAAGACGATTGAGCCCTACGGGCCCCACTATTCTTATTCTCTAAAAAACCACCAGAGACTTTTGCTTCTTTCATCTATTTGTTTAGATTTGATTTCGTCGGTTAACAATGAAGTTAATTCCATGACACACAGTTGTCCCTGGACTCCTTGTAACCATACTTCAATTTCTTCACGAATCAACTCTCATGGAATACTGGACTGGGATGTGAGCATCTCGAGCATTCGAATAGAAATTGGTTTGTGGCTCAGTGCATCAGCCACTACGTTCGCTTTACCTGAATGATAAAGAATTTCCAAATCATAGTCCTTTATCAATTTCAGCCATTTCCTCTACACTCTTTCTGACTGAAGATGTATTTAAGACTCTTATGATCTGTGAAGATCTGACACTGAGTCCCATACAAATAATGTTTCCATATCTTCAAGGCGGAAACAACCGCTGCCAGTTCCAAATCGTGAGTTGGATAATTTACTTCATACGGTTTCAACTATCGTGAAGCAAAGGCGATAACCCTCTCATTCTGCATCGGTACACACCTGAGACCTTAATTCGAAGCGTCGCTGTAAACTATGAATCCTTCAGTCCCTTGCAGTAGCATTAATATTAGAGTTGTCGTCAATCTCTTCTGAAGTTCGTCAAAACTGGCCTGACACATCTCATTCCATTCAAACTTTTGGATTTTCTGCAATAATTGAGTAAGTGGATGGGTAATTTTGGAAAACCCTTCCACGAACCGACGATAATACCTCGCAAGCCCTAAGAAACTTCTGACTTCCTTCATGTTCTTAGGATACTTCCATTCCAAAATTGCTTTGACTTTCTGAAGATGTACTTGGACCCCTTCCGCTGGGACCACATGCCCAAGGAATATCACTTTCTTTAGCTAAAATTCACATTTAGACAGTTTGGCATACAACTTCTCGCTCCTCAAGAGGTTCAGAACGATCCACAAATGCCGCTCATGCTCTTCCGTGCTCTTGGAATAGGCCAAAATATCATCGATAAACACAACTATAAATTTGTCGAAATACTCTATGAATACTAGATTGGTCAATTGCATGAATACTGCAGGCGAATTGGTGAGACCAAACAACATTACTACAAACTCATAGTGCCCGTAGCAAGTTCTGAATGCTGTCTTTGGAACATCGGATTCGTTAATCCTCACCTAATGATATCTCGATCTCAAATATATCTTTGAAAATACTGTCTCTCCTTGCAACTGGTCGAATAAATCATCGATCCGTGGCAATGGGTACTTATTCTTGATCATCATCCTGTTTATCTCTCGATTGTCGATACACAATCAAAGCGATCCATCTTTCTTCCGTACAAAAAGAACTGGTGCACCCCAGGGCAAAACACTTAGCCGAATATAACCTCTGTCCAACAATTTTTGCAGTTGCTTCTTAAATTCATACATCTTGGTAAGTGTCGTACGATACGCTGCCTTAGAAATCGGTGTAGCTCCCAGTTCTAGCTCCACGATAAACTCTACATCTCATTATGGAGGCAGTCCAGGTAATTTGTCAGGGAACATGTCCGGAAATTCATTTACAACAGGGATGGATGAAATTTCTAATGTTCTTTCTTCCTTCTTCATTGCATAGCACCAGTATCCATCGCAACCCTATTTAAGTAGTCTAATAGCCTTCATTGCCTTGATCACTTTTCCCGAACTTCCTGGTCTCAATCCTTCAAATAAGATTTCGGAACCATATTCAGCTATCATCGAAATATTTCTCTTCCAGTAGTTCATTATATCCCCGTAGCGGTTAAGCCAATCGTCTCCAAGAATCAGGTCATCTCCTTGAATTTCCACCACGATTACATTTGAAGGCCAATCTCTACCTCCGATAGATATAGGAAAATTTATAGCTTCAAGTTCCCCCACAATTCTTTCTCCACTTGGTGAACCCACAATATAAGGTTCACATTTATGAAGGCAAGAAATTTCCAAACATTTTACACATGACAAAGATATAAATGAATGTGTAGCTCCGGAATCAAATAAGATAATAAATGGTTGTGAAAGAATCTAACCGTACCTGAGGAAACTGCTATATCCTAATCGTCTGTCCTCCTCACTTCGTAAAGGTGCAGAGGGATAGACCCGGCGCTCGATGCCTCTTTTGGGTCATAATGTCCCCTGCCTCTTCCTCGGCCAAAATTCTGTGGTGGCTGGACGCTCTGTTGAGTTGGATTGGCACTTGTCTCTGTCTGGAGTGATTATGGAGTGTGAACTCCAGGAGTTTCAGCAAAATCCTTGAAATATATCATATGGTGCCCTTCTTGCCCACATTCGTAGCACTTTACAAAGGGAAAAGTACAGTCTCGCAAAAGATGTCCCGGTCGACTACAGTTGAAGCAGTTTTTCGTTGCCTCTGCAAATGATGGTGCTGATCTGGTACTCTTTCCTCCCTTGGATGGATGCGGGGGCCTCTTGTATGAGCGAAAAGACGATTGACCCCTACGGGGCCCACTATTCTTATTCTGTAAAAAATCACCAGAGACTTTCTGCTTCTTTCATCTATTTGTTTAGATTTGATTTCGTCGGTTAACAGTGAAGTTAATTCCATGACACACAGTTGTCCCTGGACTCCTTGTAACCATACTTCAATTTCTTCACGAATCAACTCTCGTGAAATACTGGACTGGGATGTGAGCATCTCGAGCATTCGAATAGAAATGGGTTTGCGGCTCAGTGCATCATCCACTACGTTCGCTTTACCTGGATGATAAAGAATTTCCAAATCATAGTCCTTTATCAAATCTAGCCATTTCCTCTGCACTCTTTCTGACTGAAGATGTATTTAAGACTCTTATGATCTGTGAAGATCTGACAGTGAGTCCCATACAAATAATGTCTCCATATCTTCAAGGCGAAAACAACCGCTTCCAGTTCCAAATCGTGAGTTGAATAATTTACTTCATACGGTTTCAACTATCGTGAAGCAAAGGCGATAACACTCTCATTCTGCATCGGTACACACCCGAGACCTTGATTCGAAGCGTCGCTGTAAACTATGAATCCTTCAGTCCCTTGTGGTAGCGTTAAGATTGGAGTTGTCGTCAATCTCTTCTTAAGTTCGTCAAAACTGGCCTGACACATCTCATTCCATTCAAACTTTTGGATTTTCAGCAACAATCGAGTAAGTGGATGGGTAATTTTGGAAAACCCTTCCACCAACCGATGATAATACCTCACAATCCCTAACAAACTTCTGACTTCCTTCATGTTCTTAGGATACTTCCATTCCAAAATTGCTTTGACTTTCTGAAGATCTACTTGGACCCCTTCCGCTGGGACCACATGCCCAAGGAATATCACTTCCTTTAACCAAAATTCACATTTAGACAGTTTGGCATACAACTGCTCGCTCCTCAAGAGGTTCAGAACGATCCATAAATGCCGCTTATGCTCTTCCGTGCTCTTGGAATAGGCTAAAATATCATCGATAAACACAACTACAAATTTGTCCAAATACTCTATGAATACTCAATTGGTCAATTGCATGAATACTACAGGTGAATTGGTGAGACCAAACAACATTACTACAAACTCATAGTGCCCGTAGCGAGTTCTGAATGCTGTCTTTGGAACATCGGATTATTTAATCCTCAGCTGATGATATCCCGATCTCAAATCTATCTTTGAAAATACTGTCTCTCCTTGCAACTGGTTGAACAAATCATCGATCCGTGGCAATGGGTACTTATTCTTGATCGTCATACTGTTTATCTCTCGAGTATCGATACACAATCTAAGCGATCCATCTTTCTTCCGTACAAAAAGAACTGGTGGACCCCAGGGCGAAACACTTAGCTGAATATAACCTTTGTCCAACAATTCTTGCAGTTGCTTCTTAAATTCATACATCTCGGTAAGTGTCATATGATACGGCGCCTTAGAAATCGGTGTAGCTCCCAATTCTAGCTCCACGATAAACTCTACATCTCATTTTGGAGGCAGTCCAGGTAATTCGTCAGGGAACACGTCCGGAAATTCATTTACAACAGGGATGGATGAAAGTTCTAATGTTCTTTCTTCCTTGTTCATTGAATAGCACCAGTATCCATCGCAACCCTGTTTAAGTAGTCAAATATCCTTCATTGCCTTGATCACTTTTCCCGAACTTCCTAGTCTCAATCCTTCAAATAAGATTTCGGAACCATATTCATCTATCATCGAAATATTTCTCTTCCAGTAGTTCATTATAGCCCCGTAGCGGTTAAGCCAATCGTCTCCAAGAATCAGGTCATCTCCTTGAATTTCCACCACGATTAGATTTGAAGGCTAATCTCTACCTCCGATAGATATAGGAAAATTTCTAGCTTCAAGTTCCCCCACAATTCTTTCTCCACTTGGTAAACCCACAATATAAGGTTCACATTTATGAAGGCACGAAATTTCCAAACATTTTACACATGACAAATATATAAATGAATGTGTAGCTCCGGAATCAAATAAGATAATAAATGGTTGCGAAAGAATCTAACCGTACCTGAGACAACTGCTATATCCTAATCGTCTGTCCTCCTCACTTCGTAAAGGCGCATAGGGATAGACCTGGCGCTCGATGCTTCTTTTGGGTCATAATGTCCCCTGCCTCTTCCTCGGCCAAAATTCTGTGGTGGCTGGACGCTCTGTTGAGTTGGATTGGCACTTGTCTCTCTCTGGAGTGATTATGGAGTGTGAACTCTAGAAGTTTTAGAAAAATCCTTGAAATATATCGTACGGTGCCCTTCTTGCCCACATTCGTAGCACTTTACAAAGGGAAAAGTACAGTCTCGCGAAAGATGTCCCGGTCGACTACAGTTGAAGCACTTTTTTGCTGCCTCTGCAAATGATGGTGCTGATCTGGTACTCTTTACTACCTTAGATGGATGCGGGGGCCTCTTGTATGAGCGAAAAGACGATTGAGCCCTACGGGGCCCACTATTCTTATTCTCTAAAAAACCACCAGAGACTTTTGCTTCTTTCATCTATTTGTTTAGATTTGATTTCGTCGGTTAACAATGAAGTTAATTCCATGACACACAGTTGTCCCTGGACTCCTTGTAACCATACTTCAATTTCTTCACGAATCAACTCTCATGGAATACTGGACTGGGATGTGAGCATCTCGAGCATTCGAATAGAAATTGGTTTGTGGCTCAGTGCATTAGCCACTATGTTCGCTTTACCTGAATGATAAAGAATTTCCAAATCATAGTCCTTTATCAATTCCAGCCATTTCCTCTACACTCTTTCTGACTGAAGATGTATTTAAGACTCTTATGATCTGTGAAGATCTGACACTGAGTCCCATACAAATAATGTTTCCATATCTTCAAGGAGGAAACAACCGCCGATTCAAATCGTGAGTTGGATAATTTACTTCATACGGTTTCAACTATCGTGAAGCAAAGGCGATAACCCTCTCATTCTGCATCGGTACACACCGAGACCTTAATTCAAGCGTCGCGTAAACTATGAATCCTTGAGTCCCTTGCGATGGCGTTAATATTAGAGTTGTCGTCAATCTCTTCTGATGTTCGTCAAAACTGGCCTGACACATCTCATTCCATTCAAACTTTTGGATTTTCTGCAATAATTGAGTAAGTGGATGGGTAATTTTGGAAAACCCTTCCACGAACCGACGATAATACCTCGCAAGCCCTAAGAAACTTCTGACTTCCTTCATGTTCTTAGGATACTTCCATTCCAAAATTGCTTTGACTTTCTGAAGATGTACTTGGACCCCTTCCGCTGGGACCACATGCCCAAGGAATATCACTTTCTTTAGCTAAAATTCACTTTTAGATAGTTTGGCATACAACTGCTCGCTCCTCAAGAGGTTCAGAACGATCCACAAATGCCGCTCATGCTCTTCCGTGCTCTTGGAATAGGCCAAAATATCATCGATAAACACAACTATAAATTTGTCCAAATACTCTATGAATACTAGATTGGTCAATTGCATGAATACTGCAGGCGAATTGGTGAGACCAAACAACATTACTACAAACTCATAGTGCCCGTAGCAAGTTCTGAATGCTGTCTTTGGAACATCGGATTCGTTAATCCTCACCTAATGATATCTCGATCTCAAATATATCTTTGAAAATACTGTCTCTCCTTGCAACTGGTTGAACAAATCATCGATCCGTGGCAATGGGTACTTATTCTTGATCATCATCCTGTTTATCTCTCGATTGTCGATACACAATCAAAGCGATCCGTATTTCTTCCGTACAAAAAGAACTGGTGCACCCCAGGGCAAAACACTTAGCCGAATATAACCTCTGTCCAACAATTCTTGCAGTTGCTTCTTAAATTCATACATCTTGGTAAGTGTCGTACGATACGCTGCCTTAGAAATCGGTGTAGCTCCCAGTTCTAGCTCCACGATAAACTCTACATCTCATTGTGGAGGCACTCCAGGTAATTTGTCAGGGAACATGTCCGGAAATTCATTTACAACAGGGATGGATGAAATTTCTAATGTTCTTTCTTCCTTCTTCATTGCATAGCACCAGTATCCATCGCAACCCTATTTAAGTAGTCTAATAGCCTTCATTGCCTTGATCACTTTCCCGAACTTCCTGGACTCAATCCTTCAAATAAGATTTCGGAACCATATTCAGCTATCATCGAAATATTTCTCTTCCAGTAGTTCATTATATCCCCGTAGCGGTTAAGCCAATCGTCTCCAAGAATCAGGTCATCTCCTTGAATTTCCACCACGATTACATTTGAAGGCCAATCTCTACCTCCGATAGATATAGGAAAATTTATAGCTTCAAGTTCCCCCACAATTCTTTCTCCACTTGGTGAACCCACAATATAAGGTTCACATTTATGAAGGCAAGAAATTTCCAAACATTTTACACATGACAAAGATATAAATGAATGTGTAGCTCCGCAATCAAATAAGATAATAAATGGTTGCGAAAGAATCTTACCGTACCTGAGGAAACTGCTATATCCTAATCGTCTATCCTCCTCACTTCGTAAAGGTGGAGAGGGATAGACCCGGCGCTCGATGCCTCTTTTGGGTCATAATGTCCCCTGCCTCTTCCTCGGCCAAAATTCTGTGGTGGCTGGACGCTCTGTTGAGTTGGATTGGCACTTGTCTCTGTCTGGAGTGATTATGGAGTGTGAACTCCAGGAGTTTCAGCAAAATCCTTGAAATATATCGTACGGTGCCCTTCTTGCCCACATTCCTAGCACTTTACAAAGGGAAAAGTACAGTCTCGCAAAAGATGTCCCGGTCGACTACAGTTGAAGCAGTTTTTCGTTGCCTCTGCAAATGATGGTGCTGATCTGGTACTCTTTCCTCCCTTGGATGGATGCGGGGGCCTCTTGTATGAGCGAAAAGACGATTGACCCCTACGGGGCCCACTATTCTTATTCTGTAAAAAATCACCAGAGACTTTCTGCTTCTTTCATCTATTTGTTTAGATTTGATTTCGTCGGTTAACAGTGAAGTTAATTCCATGACACACAGTTGTCCCTGGACTCCTTGTAACCATACTTCAATTTCTTTACGAATCAACTCTCGTGGAATACTGGACTGGGATGTGAGCATCTCGAGCATTCGAATAGAAATGGGTTTGCGGCTCAGTGCATCATCCACTACGTTCGCTTTACCTGGATGATAAAGAATTTTCAAATCATAGTCCTTTATCAATTCTAGCCATTTCCTCTGCACTCTTTCTGACTGAAGATGTATTTAAGACTCTTATGATCTGTGAAGATCTGACAGTGAGTCCCATACAAATAATGTCTCCATATCTTCAAGGCGAAAACAACCGCTTCTAGTTCCAAATCGTGAGTTGAATAATTTACTTCATACGGTTTCAACTATCGTGAAGCAAAGGCGATAACACTCTGATTCTGCGTCGGTACACACCCAAGACCTTGATTCGAAGCGTCGCTGTAAACTATGAATCCTTCAGTCCCTTGTGGTAGCGTTAGGATTGGAGTTGTCGTCAATCTCTTCTTAAGTTCGTCAAAACTGGCCTGACACATCTCATTCCATTCAAACTTTTCGATTTTCTGCAACAATCGAGTAAGTGGATGGGTAATTTTGGAAAACCCTTCCACCAACCGACGATAATACCTCACAAGCCCTAACAAACTTCTGACTTCCTTCATGTTCTTAGGATACTTCCATTCCAAAATTGCTTTGACTTTCTGAAGATCTACTTGGACCCCTTCCGTTGGGACCACATGCCCAAGGAATATCACTTCCTTTAACCAAAATTCACATTTAGACAGTTTGGCATACAACTGCTCGCTCCTCAAGAGGTTCAGAACGATCCATAAATGCCGCTCATGCTCTTCCGTGCTCTTGGAATAGGCTAAAATATCATCGATAAACACAACTACAAATTTGTCCAAATACTCTATGAATACTCAATTGGTCAATTGCATGAATACTACAGGTGAATTGGTGAGACCAAACAACATTACTACAAACTCATAGTGCCCGTAGCGAGTTCGGAATGCTGTCTTTGGAACATCGGATTATTTAATCCTCAGCTGATGATATCCCGATCTCAAATCTATCTTTGAAAATACTGTCTCTCCTTGCAACTGGTTGAACAAATCATCGATCCGTGGCAATGGGTACTTATTCTTGATCGTCATACTATTTATCTCTCGAGTATCGATACACAATCTAAGCGATCCGTATTTCTTCCGTACAAAAAGAACTGGTGGACCCCAGGGCGAAACACTTAGCTGAATATAACCTTTGTCCAACAATTCTTGCAGTTGCTTCTTAAATTCATACATCTCGGTAAGTGCCATATGATACGGCGCCTTAGAAATCGGTGTAGCTCCCAATTCTAGCTCCACGATAAACTCTACATCTCATTGTGGAGGCAGTCCAGGTAATTCGTCAGGGAACACGTCCGGAAATTCATTTACAACAGGGATGGATGAATGTTCGAATGTCCTTTCTTCCTTCTTCATTGCATAGCACCAGTATCCATCGCAACCCTGTTTAAGTAGTCTAATAGCCTTCATTGCCTTGATCACTTTTCCCGAACTTCCTGGTCTCAATCCTTCAAATAAGATTTCGGAACCATATTCAGCTATCATCGAAATATTTCTCTTCCAGTAGTTCATTATAGACCCATAGCGGTTAAGCCAATCGTCTCCAAGAATCAGGTCATCTCCTTGAATTTCCACCACGATTAGATTTGAAGGCCAATCTCTACCTCTGATAGATATAGGAAAATTTCTAGCTTCAAGTTCCCCCACAATTCTTTCTCCACTTGGTAAACCTGTAATACCCGAGATTTCTGATATGTAATTGAACCTTGTGATATTGTAACTGTTGCATTTTGATCTGATTATTATTCTCCGTATTTCATGATCCGGTGTTGTTGAGCGCATGATTTCGTTAATGTGATCTAAATGGTGATTCTGCGCACGTAGCGCATGCTATCGACTAAGTATAGCGTACGCTAATTAGGATCCGTAGCGCACGCTATGTATGAATCTTAGTGCGCGCTACACGTAGTCAGCATGATTGAGATAGGGTGGTAGGTGAGATCAGCTGCGGATCTCAGTCGGATTATGTCGGGATGAACCTGGACGGCTTTCGGGAAAAAGCCAATTCAACGCGGTAGCGCACGCTACTGATATGAGGATAGTGCACGCTAAATGCTGAGTACAGTGAAGTCAGTAAGCCGTTAGCGCACGCTACGAATATGGACTAGCGCACGCTAATAACCACTTTCTATATATAGGACAACATCCTTTTTCGTATTTCAGCCTTTTCACTCCCACATCCGAATTCTTGGACTTAGAGAATTACTCTCTTCATCCTAAACCCTTCATATCATCATCCTAGCTTGAGTCGAAGATTGTAGATCATTGGAGATTGGTGTTCAAGCCTTCGGCGTTGGATTGCTTCGAGTTCCCCCACAATTCTTTGTCCACTTGGTGAACCCACAATATAAGGTTCACATTTATGAAGGCAAGAAATTTCCAAACATTTTACACATGACAAAGATATAAATGAATGTGTAGCTCCGGAATCAAATAAGATAATAAATGGTTGCGAAAGAATCTAACCGTACCTGAGGAAACTGCTATATCCTAATCGTCTGTCCTCCTCACTTCGTAAAGGTGCAGAGGGATAGACCCGGCGCTCGATGCCTCTTTTGGGTCATAATGTCCCCTGCCTCTTCCTCGGCCAAAATTCTGTGGTGGTTGGACGCTCTGTTGAGTTGGATTGGCACTTGTCTCTGTCTGGAGTGATTATGGAGTGTGAACTCCAGGAGTTTCAGCAAAATCCTTGAAATATATCGTACGGTGCCCTTCTTGCCCACATTCCTAGCACTTTACAAAGGGAAAAGTACAGTCTCGCAAAAGATGTCCCGGTCGACTACAGTTGAAGCAGTTTTTCGTTGCCTCTGCAAATGATGGTGCTGATCTGGTACTCTTTCCTCCCTTGGATGGATGCGGGGGCCTCTTGTATGAGCGAAAAGACGATTGACCCCTACGGGGCCCACTATTCTTATTCTCTAAAAAATCACCAGAGACTTTCTGCTTCTTTCATCTATTTGTTTAGATTTGATTTCGTCGGTTAACAGTGAAGTTAATTCCATGACACACAGTTGTCCCTGGACTCCTTGTAACCATACTTCAATTTCTTCACGAATCAACTCTCGTGGAATACTGGACTGGGATGTGAGCTTCTCGATCATTCGAATAGAAATGGGTTTGCGGCTCAGTGCATCAGCCACTACGTTCGCTTTACCTGGATGATAAAGAATTTCCAAATCATAGTCCTTTATCAATTCTAGCCATTTCCTCTGCACTCTTTCCGACTGAAGATGTATTTAAGACTCTTATGATCTGTGAAGTTCTGACAGTGACTCCCATATAAATAATGTCTCCATATCTTCAAGGCGAAAACAACCGCTGCCAGTTCCAAATTGTGAGTTGAATAATTTACTTCATACGGTTTCAACTATCGTGAAGCAAATGCGATAACACTCTCATTCTGCATCGGTACACACCCGAGACCTTGATTCGAAGCGTCGCTGTAAACTATGAATCCTTTAGTCCCTTGCGGTAGCGTTAAGATTGGAGTTGTCGTCAATCTCTTCTTAAGTTCGTCAAAACTGGCCTGACACATCTCATTCTATTCAAACTTTTGGATTTTCTGCAACAATCGAGAAAGTGGATGGGTAATTTTGGAAAACCCTTCCACCAACCGACGATAATACCTCGCAAGCCCTAACAAACTTCTGACTTCCTTCATGTTCTTAGGATACTTCCATTCCAAAATTGCTTTGACTTTCTGAAGATCTACTTGGACCCCTTCCGCTGGGACCACATGCCCAAGGAATATCACTTCCTTTAACCAAAATTCACATTTAGACAGTTTGGCATACAACTGCTCGCTCCTCAAGAGGTTTAGAACGATCCATAAATGCCGCTCATGCTCTTCCGTGCTCTTGGAATAGGCTAAAATATCATCGATAAACACAACTACAAATTTGTCCAAATACTCTATGAATTCTCAATTGGTCAATTGCATGAATACTACAGGTGAATTGGTGAGACCAAACAACATTACTACAAACTCATTGTGCCCGTAGCGAGTTCTGAATGCTGTCTTTGGACCATCGGATTATTTAATCCTTAGCTGATGATATCCCGATCTCAAATCTATCTTTGAAAATACTGTCTCTCCTTGCAACTGGTTGAACAAATCATCGATCCATGGCAATGGGTACTTATTCTTGATTGTCATATTGTTTATCTCTCGAGTATCGATACACAATCTAAGCGATCCGTCTTTCTTCCGTACAAAAAGAACTGGTGCACCTGCATAAACACTTAGATGAATATAACCTTTGTCCAACAATTCTTGCAGTTGCTTCTTAAATTCATACATCTCGGTAAGTGCCATATGATACGGCGCCTTAGAAATTGGTGTATCTCCCAATTCTAGCTCCACGATAAACTCTACATCTCATTGTGGAGGCAGTCCAGGTAATTCGTCAGGGAACACGTCCGGAAATTCATTTACAACAGGGATGGATGAAAGTTCTAATGTTCTTTCTTCATTCTTCATTGCATAGCACCAGTATCCATCGCAACCCTGTTTAAGTAGTCAAATAGCCTTCATTGCCTTGATCACTTTTCCCGAACTTCCTGGTCTCAATCCTTCAAATAAGATTTCGGAACCATACTCTGCTATCATCGAAATATTTCTCTTCCAGTAGTTCATTATAGCCCCATAGCGGTTAAGCCAATCGTCTCCAAGAATCAGGTCATCTCCTTGAATTTCAACCACGATTAGATTTGAAGGCCAATCTCTACCTCTGATAGATATAGGAAAATTTCTAGCTTCAAGTTCCCCCACAATTCTTTCTCCACTTGGTAAACCCACAATATAAGGTTCACATTTATGAAGGCACGAAATTTCCAAACATTTTACACATGACAAATATATAAATGAATGTGTAGCTCCGGAATGAAATAAGATAATAAATGGTTGCGAAAGAATCTAACCGTACCTGAGGCAACTGCTATATCCTAATCGTCTGTCCTCCTCACTTCGTAAAGGCGCATAGGGATAGACCTGGCGCTCGATGCTTCTTTTGGGTCATAATGTCCCCTGCCTCTTCCTCGGCCAAAATTCTGTGGTGGCTGGACGCTCTGTTGAGTTGGATTGGCACTTGTCTCTCTCTGGAGTGATTATGGAGTGTGAACTCTAGAAGTTTTAGAAAAATCCTTGAAATATATCGTACGGTGCCCTTCTTGCCCACATTCGTAGCACTTTACAAAGGGAAAAGTACAGTCTCGCGAAAGATGTCCCGGTCGACTACAGTTGAAGCAGTTTTTTGCTGCCTCTGCAAATGATGGTGCTGATCTGGTACTCTTTACTACCTTAGATGGATGCGGGGGCCTCTTGTATGAGCGAAAAGACGATTGAGCCCTACGGGGCCCACTATTCTTATTCTCTAAAAAACCACCAGAGACTTTTGCTTCTTTCATCTATTTGTTTAGATTTGATTTCGTCGGTTAACAATGAAGTTAATTCCATGACACACAGTTGTCCCTGGACTCCTTGTAACCATACTTCAATTTCTTCACGAATCAACTCTCATGGAATACTGGACTGGGATGTGAGCATCTCGAGCATTCGAATAGAAATTGGTTTGTGGCTTAGTGCATTAGCCACTATGTTCGCTTTACCTGAATGATAAAGAATTTCCAAATCATAGTCCTTTATCAATTCCAGCCATTTCCTCTACACTCTTTCTGACTGAAGATGTATTTAAGACTCTTATGATCTGTGAAGATCTGACACTGAGTCCCATACAAATAATGTTTCCATATCTTCAAGGAGGAAACAACCGCTGCCAGTTCCAAATCGTGAGTTGGATAATTTACTTCATACGGTTTCAACTATCGTGAAGCAAAGGCGATAACCCTCTCATTCTGCATCGGTACACACCTGAGACCTTAATTCGAAGCGTCGCTGTAAACTATGAATCCTTGAGTCCCTTGCAGTAGCGTTAATATTAGAGTTGTCGTCAATCTCTTCTGATGTTCGTCAAAACTGGCCTGACACATCTCATTCCATTCAAACTTTTGGATTTTCTGCAATAATTGAGTAAGTGGATGGGTAATTTTGGAAAACCCTTCCACGAACCGACGATAATACCTCGCAAGCCCTAAGAAACTTCTGACTTCCTTCATGTTCTTAGGATACTTCCATTCCAAAATTGCTTTGACTTTCTGAAGATGTACTTGGACCCCTTCCGCTGGGACCACATGCCCAAGGAATATCACTTTCTTTAGCTAAAATTCACTTTTAGACAGTTTGGCATACAACTGCTCGCTCCTCAAGAGGTTCAGAACGATCCACAAATGCCGCTCATGCTCTTCCGTGCTCTTGGAATAGGCCAAAATATCATCGATAAACACAACTATAAATTTGTCCAAATACTCTATGAATACTAGATTGGTCAATTGCATGAATACTGCAGGTGAATTGGTGAGACCAAACAACATTACTACAAACTCATAGTGCGCGTAGCAAGTTCTGAATGCTGTCTTTGGAACATCGGATTCGTTAATCCTCACCTAATGATATCTCGATCTCAAATATATCTTTGAAAATACTGTCTCTCCTTGCAACTGGTCGAACAAATCATCGATCCGTGGCAATGGGTACTTATTCTTGATCATCATCCTATTTATCTCTCGATTGTCGATACACAATCAAAGCGATCCGTCTTTCTTCCGTACAAAAAGAACTGGTGCACCCCAGGGCAAAACACTTAGCCGAATATAACCTCTGTCCAACAATTCTTGCAGTTGCTTCTTAAATTCATACATCTTGGTAAGTGTCGTACGATACGCTGCCTTAGAAATCGGTGTAGCTCCCAGTTCTAGCTCCACGATAAACTCTACATCTCATTGTGGAGGCACTCCAGGTAATTTGTCAGGGAACATGTCCGGAAATTCATTTACAACAGGGATGGATGAAATTTCTAATGTTCTTTCTTCCTTCTTCATTGCATAGCACCAGTATCCATCGCAACCCTATTTAAGTAGTCTAATAGCCTTCATTGCCTTGATCACTTTCCCGAACTTCCTGGACTCAATCCTTCAAATAAGATTTCGGAACCATATTCAGCTATCATCGAAATATTTCTCTTCCAGTAGTTCATTATATCCCCGTAGCGGTTAAGCCAATCGTCTCCAAGAATCAGGTCATCTCCTTGAATTTCCACCACGATTACATTTGAAGGCCAATCTCTACCTCCGATAGATATAGGAAAATTTATAGCTTCAAGTTCC
Organism: Orobanche coerulescens; assembly: GCA_033398695.1. NCBI lineage: Eukaryota > Viridiplantae > Streptophyta > Magnoliopsida > Lamiales > Orobanchaceae > Orobanche > Orobanche coerulescens. Next base: position 75,715,603 of record CM065818.1, on the reverse strand, counting down.
CCCAAAATTCTTTCTCCACTTGGTGAACCCACAATATAAGGTTCACATTTATGAAGGCAAGAAATTTCCAAACATTTTACACATGACAAAGATATAAATGAATGTGTAGCTCCGCAATCAAATAAGATAATAAATGGTTGCGAAAGAATCTAACCGTACCTGAGGAAACTGCTATATCTTAATCGTCTATCCTCCTCACTTCGTAAAGGTGGATAGGGATAGACCCGGCGCTCGATGCCTCTTTTGGGTCATAATGTCCCCTGCCTCTTCCTCGGCCAAAATTCTGTGGTGGCTGGACGCTCTGTTGAGTTGGATTGGCACTTGTCTCTGTCTGGAGTGATTATGGAGTGTGAACTCCAGGAGTTTCAGCAAAATCCTTGAAATATATCGTACGGTGCCCTTCTTGCCCACATTCCTAGCACTTTACAAAGGGAAAAGTACAGTCTCGCAAAAGATGTCCCGGTCGACTACAGTTGAAGCAGTTTTTCGTTGCCTCTGCAAATGATGGTGCTGATCTAGTACTCTTTCCTCCCTTGTATGGATGCGGGGGCCTCTTGTATGAGCGAAAAGACGATTGACCCCTACGGGGCCCACTATTCTTATTCTGTAAAAAATCACCAGAGACTTTCTGCTTCTTTCATCTATTTGTTTAGATTTGATTTCGTCGGTTAACAGTGAAGTTAATTCCATGACACACAGTTGTCCCTGGACTCCTTGTAACCATACTTCAATTTCTTTACGAATCAACTCTCGTGGAATACTGGACTGGGATGTGAGCATCTCGAGCATTCGAATAGAAATGGGTTTGCGGCTCAGTGCATCATCCACTACGTTCGCTTTACCTGGATGATAAAGAATTTTCAAATCATAGTCCTTTATCAATTCTAGCCATTTCCTCTGCACTCTTTCTGACTGAAGATGTATTTAAGACTCTTATGATCTGTGAAGATCTGACAGTGAGTCCCATACAAATAATGTCTCCATATCTTCAAGGCGAAAACAACCGCCTAGCCCAAATCGTGAGTTGAATAATTTACTTCATACGGTTTCAACTATCGTGAAGCAAAGGCGATAACACTCTGATTCTGCGTCGGTACACACCCAAGACCTTGATTCGAAGCGTCGCTGTAAACTATGAATCCTTCAGTCCCTTGTGGTAGCGTTAGGATTGGAGTTGTCGTCAATCTCTTCTTAAGTTCGTCAAAACTGGCCTGACACATCTCATTCCATTCAAACTTTTGGATTTTCTGCAACAATCGAGTAAGTGGATGGGTAATTTTGGAAAACCCTTCCACCAACCGACGATAATACCTCACAAGCCCTAACAAACTTCTGACTTCCTTCATGTTCTTAGGATACTTCCATTCCAAAATTGCTTTGACTTTCTGAAGATCTACTTGGACCCCTTCCGATGGGACCACATGCCCAAGGAATATCACTTCCTTTAACCAAAATTCACATTTAGACAGTTTGGCATACAACTGCTCGCTCCTCAAGAGGTTCAGAACGATCCATAAATGCCGCTCATGCTCTTCCGTGCTCTTGGAATAGGCTAAAATATCATCGATAAACACAACTACAAATTTGTCCAAATACTCTATGAATACTCAATTGGTCAATTGCATGAATACTACAGGTGAATTGGTGAGACCAAACAACATTACTACAAACTCATAGTGCCCGTAGCGAGTTCGGAATGCTGTCTTTGGAACATCGGATTATTTAATCCTTAGCTGATGATATCCCGATCTCAAATCTATCTTTTAAAATACTGTCTCTCCTTGCAACTGGTTGAACAAATCATTGATCCGTGGCAATGGGTACTTATTCTTGATCGTCATACTATTTATCTCTCGAGTATCGATACACAATCTAAGCGATCCGTATTTCTTCCGTACAAAAAGAACTGGTGGACCCCAGGGCGAAACACTTAGCTGAATATAACCTTTGTCCAACAATTCTTGCAGTTGCTTCTTAAATTCATACATCTCGGTAAGTGCCATATGATACGGCGCCTTAGAAATCGGTGTAGCTCCCAATTCTAGCTCCACGATAAACTCTACATCTCATTGTTGAGGCAGTCCAGGTAATTCGTCAGGAACACGTCCGGAAATTCATTTACAACATGGATGGATGAATGTTCGAATGTCCTTTCTTCCTTCTTCATTGCATAGCACCAGTATCCATCGCAACCCTGTTTAAGTAGTCTAATAGCCTTCATTGCCTTGATCACTTTTCCCGAACTTCCTGGTCTCAATCCTTCAAATAAGATTTCGGAACCATATTCAGCTATCATCGAAATATTTCTCTTCCAGTAGTTCATTATAGACCCATAGCGGTTAAGCCAATCGTCTCCAAGAATCAGGTCATCTCCTTGAATTTCCACCACGATTAGATTTGAAGGCCAATCTCTACCTCTGATAGATATAGGAAAATTTCTAGCTTCAAGTTCCCCCACAATTCTTTCTCCACTTGGTAAACCTGTAATACCCGAGATTTCTGATATGTAATTGAACCTTGCGATATTGTAACTGTTGCATTTTGATCTGATTATTATTCTCCGTATTTCATGATCCGGTGTTGTTGAGCGCATGATTTCGTGAATGTGATCTAAATGGTGATTCTGCGCACGTAGCGCATGCTATCGACTAAGTATAGCGTACGCTAATTAGGATCCATAGCGCACGCTATGTATGAATCTTAGTGCGCGCTACACGTAGTCAGCATGATTGAGACAGGGTGGTAGGTGAGATCGGCTGCGTATCTCAGTCGGATTATGTCGGGATGAACCTGGACGGCTTTCGGGAAAAAGCCAATTCAACGCGGTAGCGCACGCTACTGATATGAGGATAGTGCACGCTAAATGCTGAGTACAGTGAAGTCAGTAAGCCGTTAGCGCACGCTACGAATATGGACTAGCGCACGCTAATAACCACTTTCTATATATAGGACAGCATCCTTTTTCGTATTTCAGCCTTTTCACTCCCACATCCGAATTCTTGGACTTAGAGAATTACTCTCTTCATCCTAAACCCTTCATATCATCATCCTAGCTTGAGTCGAAGATTGTAGATCATTGGAGATTGGTGTTCAAGCCTTCGGCGTTGGATTGCTTCGAGTTCCCCCACAATTCTTTGTCCACTTGGTGAACCCACAATATAAGGTTCACATTTATGAAGGCAAGAAATTTCCAAACATTTTACACATGACAAAGATATAAATGAATGTGTAGCTCCGGAATCAAATAAGATAATAAATGGTTGCGAAAGAATCTAACCGTACCTGAGGAAACTGCTATCCCTAATCGTCTGTCCTCCTCACTTCGTAAAGGTGCAGAGGGATAGACCCGGCGCTCGATGCCTCTTTTGGGTCATAATGTCCCCTGCCTCTTCCTCGGCCAAAATTCTGTGGTGGTTGGACGCTCTGTGGAGTTGGATTGGCACTTGTCTCTGTCTGGAGTGATTATGGAGTGTGAACTCCAGGAGTTTAAGCAAAATCCTTGAAATATATCGTACGGTGCCCTTCTTGCCCACATTCGTAGCACTTTACAAAGGGAAAAGTACAGTCTCGCAAAAGATGTCCCGGTCGACTACAGTTGAAGCAGTTTTTCGTTGCCTCTGCAAATGATGGTGCTGATCTGGTACTCTTTCCTCCCTTGGATGGATGCGGGGGCCTCTTGTATGAGCGAAAAGACGATTGACCCCTACGGGGCCCACTATTCTTATTCTCTAAAAAATCACCAGAGACTTTCTGCTTCTTTCATCTATTTGTTTAGATTTGATTTCGTCGGTTAACAGTGAAGTTAATTCCATGACACACAGTTGTCCCTGGACTCCTTGTAACCATACTTCAATTTCTTCACAAATCAACTCTCGTGGAATACTGGACTGGGATGTGAGCTTCTCGATCATTCTAATAGAAATGGGTTTGCGGCTCAGTGCATCAGCCACTACGTTCGCTTTACCTGGATGATAAAGAATTTCCAAATCATAGTCCTTTATCAAGTCTAGCCATTTCCTCTGCACTCTTTCTGACTGAAGATGTATTTAAGACTCTTATGATCTGTGAAGATCTGACAGTGACTCCCATATAAATAATGTCTCCATATCTTCAAGGCGAAAACAACCGCTGCCAGTTCCAAATTGTGAGTTGAATAATTTACTTCATACGGTTTCAACTATCGTGAAGCAAATGCGATAACACTCTCATTCTGCATCGGTACACACCCGAGACCTTGATTCGAAGCGTCGCTGTAAACTATGAATCCTTCAGTCCCTTGCGGTAGCGTTAAGATTGGAGTTGTCGTCAATCTCTTCTTAAGTTCGTCAAAACTGGCCTGACACATCTCATTCCATTCAAACTTTTGGATTTTCTGCAACAATCGAGTAAGTGGATGGGTAATTTTGGAAAACCCTTCCACCAACCGACGATAATACCTCGCAAGCCCTAACAAACTTCTGACTTCCTTCATGTTCTTAGGATACTTCCATTCCAAAATTGCTTTGACTTTCTGAAGATCTACTTGGACCCCTTCCGCTGGGACCACATGCCCAAGGAATATCACTTCCTTTAACCAAAATTCACATTTAGACAGTTTGGCATACAACTGCTCGCTCCTCAAGAGGTTTAGAACGATCCATAAATGCCGCTCATGCTCTTCCGTGCTCTTGGAATAGGCTAAAATATCATCGATAAACACAACTACAAATTTGTCCAAATACTCTATGAATACTCAGTTGGTCAATTGCATGAATACTACAGGTGAATTGGTGAGACCAAACAACATTACTACAAACTCATTGTGCCCGTAGCGAGTTCTGAATGCTGTCTTTGGAACATCGGATTATTTAATCCTCAGCTGATGATATCCCGATCTCAAATCTATCTTTGAAAATACTGTCTCTCCTTGCAACTGGTTGAACAAATCATCGATCCATGGCAATGGGTACTTATTCTTGATTGTCATATTGTTTATCTCTCGAGTATCGATACACAATCTAAGCGATCCGTCTTTCTTCCGTACAAAAAGAACTGGTGCACCCCAGGGCGAAACACTTAGATGAATATAACCTTTGTCCAACAATTCTTGCAGTTGCTTCTTAAATTCATACATCTCGGTAAGTGCCATATGATACGGCGCCTTAGAAATTGGTGTATCTCCCAATTCTAGCTCCACGATAAACTCTACATCTCATTGTGGAGGCAGTCCAGGTAATTCGTCAGGGAACACGTTCGGAAATTCATTTACAACAGGGATGGGTGAAAGTTCTAATGTTCTTTCTTCATTCTTCATTGCATAGCACCAGTATCCATCGCAACCCTGTTTAAGTAGTCTAATAGCCTTCATTGCCTTGATCACTTTTCCCGAACTTCCTGGTCTCAATCCTTGAAATAAGATTTCGGAACCATATTCAGCTATCATCGAAATATTTCTCTTCCAGTAGTTCATTATAGCCCCATAGCGGTTAAGCCAATCGTCTCCAAGAATCAGGTTATCTCCTTGAATTTCAACCACGATTAGATTTGAAGGCCAATCTCTACCTCTGATAGATATAGGAAAATTTCTAGCTTCAAGTTCCCCCACAATTCTTTCTCCACTTGGTAAACCTGTAATACCCGAGATTTCTGATATGTAATTGAACCTTGTGATATTGTAACTGTTGTATTTTGATCTGATTATTATTCTCCGTATTTCATGATCCGGTGTTGTTGAGCGCATGATTTCATGAATGTGATCTAAATGGTGATTCTGCGCACGTAGCGCATGCTATCGACTAAGTATAGCGTATGCTAATTAGGATCCATAGTGCACGCTATGTATGAACCTTAGTGCGCGCTACACGTAGTCAGCATGATTGAGACAGGGTGGTAGGTGAGATCGGATGCGGATCTCAGTCGGATTATGTCGGGATGAACCTGGACGGCTTTCGGGAAAAAGCCAATTCAACGCGGTAGCGCACGCTACTGATATGAGGATATCGCACGCTAAATGCTGAGTACAGTGAAGTCAGTTTGACGTTAGCGCACGCTACGAATATGGACTAGCGCGCGCTAATAACTACTTTCTATAAATAGGACAGCATCCTTTTTCGTATTTCAGCCTTTTCACTCCCACATCCGAATTCTTGGACTTAGAGAATTACTCTCTTCATCCTAAACCCTTCATATCATCATCCTAGCTTGAGTCGAAGATTGTAGATCATTGGAGATTGGTGTTCAAGCCTTCGGCGTTGGATTGCTTCGAGTTCCTACTTGTTCTTCACTACTTTGAGGTAGGTGATTCTTCACCAATATTAAGTACTATTATGAAGGACATTTTGATCATGATTTGGGACTATCTAGTCAGTTAAATACATATGTAGTCGAACATCATGTGTTAGAAGGATATTTGCGATGTTTCGGTACTTCTTCATCGTATAAACCGTTGAACCTTTTTAGTGTTTGAACTCCTAAGCTTATTCATGTATCTTCAAAACCGATTATGACCAGTATATAGAGATTACCAAGTTCTTATGTCCTTATATAAAGGAATCATACGTTTTGGGACTTGGAATGGATTGAACTTAGGATATTTTCATGAAGATCAAGATGAATTATGGTGTTGTAATGATGATACGTATCCTTGTGTCTCGTAGTCATTTAATACGTAAAGATCTTTCACAAACCGTATGAGCATGATATGCACGGAGATGGCATGTATCAACACTGAAGATTTCATGAGTTTCATCACCTTTAGCTCAAGTTTTCTGCCCAGTAGTAAACTGCCATGCACAGTTAGCGCACGCTAAGATAGGCATATTAACGTGCGCTATCGGGAATGAGTAACGTAGGCTACATTTGGTACGTAACGTACGTTAGGTCATCAGGCAGGACAGTCGGCTAATCAGAGAGGACTGTCAGTACACAGCTAGCGTACGCTAAACTTGGTTATTTGCGTACGTTAACGGGCAGGCTTAGCGCACGTTACGTAGAGTACGTAGCGCACGCTAAGTAGTTCAGGCAGAATTCATTTTTAGAGCTTGCTGCCATAAACCGGATTGTTAGACATTCGTACGGCATGAGATGAATTCTTTATTTCTTATGTCCGAGCCTTGCATAGGGGACGATCGAGGGGTGGTGGCATACGGACGCGTGTCATTTGTTGGAGTATTTCATTCTTGCCATTTTCGAGGCAAGTATCATATGTTGAGTTTGGTTTATGATGGAACTTTGATCATGCATATGGTTTTGTTCATATTGTCGAGTATGAGATTGATTTCTTTGATTTCTTGTGGTATTCATGGTTAATTGTTCGTATGAATGGACATATTGAAATTTGCATATATGTATGCACGATTGCATGGTTTATATTGTAAAATGATCCGAAGGGGGTCATGAGGATCTATGCTGAGGGCGCTGGATCGAATGTCCACCATGCGTTGGTCCGACGGGATCATCATGGGGATCTATGCTGAGGGCGCTGGATCGCTGGACGGGTTTTCCACCATGCGTTGGTCCGACGGGATCATCATGGGGATCTATACCAAGGGCGCTGGATCGCTGGATTACCCTGTATTGTGTTGATGGAATCGTGAGGATTCACATCGTTGGATTCCAATGACGGAAGTCCGTTTTGCATGTTTTATGATGTACTGATGATTTATGTATTATGATACTTGTACTAGCATTGTTTTGCTAACCCCTTCGAGGGTGGACATTGTTTTGATGTTCAGGTAGCCGAGGAGCGGGGAAGCAACCACAACCATGATCTGGACGATGAAATGGCTCAGTGATGTGGTTGATGTTTATTGTTATTGTGATTTGTCTTCTTGGTTCACTTTAGTACTCGAGTACGTGTGTTTTAATAATGTCATTTTCGATATGGTTGTATAAGTTAACTCTTTGGATCAGTTGAACTAGTTCTATATTTTGAACTTCAGTTGTACGGTTGGATTATATTTACATTTCTTTTAATTAGCCTTGTAAATCCTTACTTAAAGGGTTTATGGCGCTGTAATTATTCCGAATATCTCGGGGTGTTACAGAATATGGTATTGGAGCTAAGATTCATGGATATCTTGGCAGTCGGGTTAGTTGGGTTTGTTTACGTTATTTGATTATTGGTCGTTTGTAACATCACTGCTGAGCCAGCATCGTCGTATGGACCGTGGTTGTAAGTCTCCTAATCCCAAATACTACCGTTTTATTTAATTCCTGTATTGTGAATATTGACGGATTTTCTTTTAGAAAGTTTTCCCTGGATATTGAGTATTTGTGTTTACAGTATGTTGATGGGAGGTCGTGGACGCGGACGTGGTCGTGGACACGGACGTGGAAATGTGAGACAGGAGGATTCGGCGTCTACCCCAGAGATTTCTGCTAGTCGAACTGATTCCCATTCTGGAGGACAGCAGGGATCAGCTAATAATAATGCAGATCTTAATGTGCCGGGAGTGCTTCAACAGGTGGTTGCTCAGATAAACCAGTTTGCTCAAGTTGTTGATCGCATGCAGACGGCGATGGGACAGCAGCATAACGAGGATAATCGGGGGGACAAATGGCTTACTGAAGTGGTCAAATTGCACCCTCCGAAATTTGACGGTTCTGCTGAGACGCTCTCTTGGGATCATTGGCTAAAAAAGTTAGAGAAGATCTTTGCAGGGATCAGCTGTCCCAACGACAAGAAGGTTCCGGTTGCCCAGTATCTTCTGACAGGGGAGGCTTTCGACTGGTGGGAGTCCATTCGACCTGAGGAGCATAATGTTGACTGGACGGATTTTAAATTAATGATGGAAGCATAGTATTGTCCTCGCCCAGTTAGAGAGGCCCGAGTCCGGGAGTTTTTCTCACCACAAAATTTAGAAGCATCTGTGACAGACGTGATTAAGACTTTTAATCACCAGCTGACTTATGTGCGCCACTTGGTCAGAACCGAGGCGGAGAGGATTTTTCATTTCGACATGCGGATGAAGCCGGAGATTCAGCAGTATATGTTCGGATTTGAATGTACCACCTTGCGACAGTATCAGGACAAAGCATTGGCCTATGATATGAAAGAGGCGGCAGTAGAGAAGTCAACGGAAGCAAAGACGTAGAAAGTGGCTGGCAACTTCACAGAAAATAAGAGTAGTGGGCCCCGCAGTGGCCAGTCCTCATTTTATTCATCCAGGAGGCCTCCGCATCCTTCTCGATGTGGGAAGAAGTTCCGGGCAGCACCAACCGTTTCAGACGCAGTGAAGAAATGTTATAACTGTGGCAAAGCGGGGCATGTTCGACGTGGATCAAGCTTTCCGCTTTGTGACCTGTTTCGAGTGTGGACAGGAAGGGCATCGTGCAACATTTTGTGGAAATGCGACTCGATCTTTTGGTACTCGCACTCCTGTACCGGTTCCGAAGGACACTAGTGTAAACCAGACGCAGCAGAGAGGTTTCCAGCAGCAGAATGTTGGGAAAAGAGAGGCATCCAGCGCTGGGTCCGTTCCTCCGCGTATTTACGAGATGAAGAAGTCATACGATCAGAACACGGTTGTTGCATCAGGTACGATTCAGATCCTTTTGCAACCGGTTAGTGTCTTATTCGATTCAGGAGCTACGCATTCTTTTATATCTTTGAACTATGTTAATCGATTGAAAATCTCGTGCTTGTATGATTGTGAACCTTATGTTGTGGGATTACCAAGCGGAGAGAAACTTGTGGGAATCCTAGAAACTAGAGATTTTCCAGTAACTATAGGAGGGAGAAATTGGCTATCAAATCTTATTGTAGTTGACATACATGGTGATGACTTAATTCTCGGAGACGATTGGCTCAACCGTTATGGATCTATTCTGAATTACCGAAAGAGAGTCATTTCTATCATTGTTGATGACGGATTTGAACACTTATTCAGAGGATGGAGACCGGGAAGCTCGGGAAAATTGATCAAAGCAATGAAAGCCGTGAAATTACTGAAGCAGGGATGTCATGGACTTTGGTTCTATGCCATGAGGAACGAGGAAGGAGTAGAGCTCTCATCTATTCCAGTTGTGAATGAGTTCTCAGATGTATTTCCTGACGAACTACCTGGATTACCTCCGCAGAGAGAAGTGGAGTTCACTATCGAATTAGAGCCTGGAGCCACTCCTATTTCCAGAGCACTATACTGCATGGCGCCAACCGAGATGTATGATCTAAAGAAGCAACTGGAGGAATTATTACAGAAGGGTTATATTCAACCTAGCGTTTCTCCTTGGGGAGCGCCTATTCTCTTTGTCCGGAAGAAAGACGGATCCCTCCGATTATGTATTGATTACAGGGAGCTCAACAAAGTGACGATCAAGAATAAGTGTCCTATACCTCGGATCGACGACTTGTTTGATCAACTGCAAGGGGCTAGGGTATTCTCGAAGATTGACTTGCGATCAGGATACCATCAGTTGAGAATTAAGGAATCGGATATACCGAGTTCCGCTTCTCGATCCCAGACGCATTATGAATTTGTAGTGATGCCATTTGGACTTACCAATGCTCCTGCGGTATTTATGCAATTGATGAATCGGGTATTCTTAGAATACTTGGATAAATTTGTGGTCGTCTTCATCGATGACATCTTGATCTATTCGAAAGACACAGAGGAGCATGCCGAGCATTTGCGTGTGGTTTTGAGCACCTTGAGGAAGGAACAGCTGTATGCAAAGCTTTCCAAATGCGAGTTCTAGCTTAGGGAAGTAACTTTCCTTGGGCATGTGATATCAGCTGACGGAGTTCAGGTAGACCCGAAGAAAGTCGAAGCAATCTTGGAATGGGAAGCTCCTAATAACGTGAAAGAAGTCCGGAGTTTCTTGGGACTTGCTAGATATTATTGCCGTTTTGTAGAGGGATTTTCCAAAATTGCTCGTCCGCTCACTCAACTGTTACAGAAAACTCAAAAGTTCACGTGGGATGAGAAATGCCAGGTTGGTTTTGATGAACTTAAGAAGAGACTGACGACACCACCTATATTAGCATTACCAGATGGGACTGATGGATTAATGGTATACAGCAACGCTTCAAATCAGGGTCTGGGATGTGTGTTGATGCAAAAGGATAAGGTGATTGCCTATGCTTCTCGGCAGTTGAAAATGTACGAAGTTAATTACCCGACTCACGATCTGGAGCTAGCAGCTGTGGTCTTTGCCTTGAAAATTTGGCAACATTATTTGTACGGCACTCATTGTCAGATCTTTACAGATCATAAGAGCCTCAAGTACATTTTCAGTCAGAAGGAATTAAACATGAGGCAGAGAAGGTGGCTGGAATTGATCAAGGATTACGACCTGGAAATTCTCTATCATTCGGGTAAAGCAAACGTAGTAGCCGATGCATTGAGCCGTAAACCTGTTTCTCTTCGAGTGTTGGAAGCGCTTACATCTCAAACCAGCATTCAACGAGAACTGATCAGCGAAGGGATTGAAGTATGGGCACCAGGAATCCAAGGGCAACTATATGTGATGGAACTGACTTCATCACTAGTCGAGGAAATCAAATCTAAGCAGTTGAACAATTCTCTGATCCTTCGGTTATGTGACGAAGTAAAGAAAGGAAAGGCCCCATGATTCGTGATACAAGATGATGGAGTTCTGAGATTTCAGAGTCAACTTTGCGTTCCCGATGCTGATGATTTGAGACGGACAATTCTGAAGGAAGCTCATAGCGCGCCTTATTCTATTCACCCAGGCAGCAGTAAGATGTATAAGGATCTAAAACAAAACTTCTGGTGGGGATATATGAAGAAGGACGTAGCAGAATACGTTTCAAAGTGTTTGACTTGTCAGTAGGTTAAGATTGAACATCAGCGACCTGCCGGAATGTTAAAACCGCTTCCGATCCCTGGATGGAAGTGGGAGGATATTTCTATGGATTTCATCACCAGTATGCCGAGGACCAAGACGGGAATGAACCTGATTTGGGTTGTAGTTGACCGACTAACCAAGTCGGCTCATTTCCTAGGAATTAAAGATACTTGGGGACCCGAGAGATTGGCGCGAGTATTTATTGCAGAGATAGTCAGATTACATGGGACACCGAAGACCATTATTTCAGATCAAGATGGTCGTTTCATGTCGCACTTCTGGAAGGCAGTTCAGAGGGCTTTGGGGACCGAGCTAAACTTTAGCACGGCTTATCATCCTCAGACGGACGGTCAGTCCGAAAGGACTATACAAATAGTAGAAGACATGCTAAGAGCTTGTGCTTTGGATTGGTCAACTGATTGGGAAGTTCACTTGCCATTGATTGAATTCACCTACAACAATAGTTGGCATGCTTCTATTAAGATGGCACCATTTGAATCTTTGTACGGGAGAAGATGTCGATCACCCCTATGCTGGGATGATTCTTCGGACTTGATCGGGACAGAACCGGAATTGATAGTTCAGACTCAAGAGAAGATAGCTTTGAATCGGGAAAGACTGTTGATTGCCCAGAGTCGACAGAAGTCTTATGCTGATGTGCGTCGTCGCCCGCTAGAGTTCGAGATTGGGGACCACGTACTATTAAAGGTGTCTCCTACACGAGGAATTTTCCGTTTTGGGAGGAAAGGTAAGCTAAGTCCGAGATATATCGGGCCATTTGAGATCCTCTAGATATACTGGACTGGGATGTGAGCGTCTCCAGCATTAGAATAGAAATGGGTTTGCGGCTCAGTGCATCAGCCACTACGTTCGCTTTACCTGGACGATAAAGAATTTCCAAATCATAGTCCTTAATCAATTCCAGCCATCTCCTCTGCCGCATTTTAACTCTTTCTGACTGAAGATGTATTTAAGACTCTTATGATCTGTGAAGATCTGACAGTGAGGCCCATACAAATAATGTCTCCATATCTTCAAGGCGAAAACAACCGCTGCCAGTTCCAAATCGTGAGTTGGATAATTTACTTCATACGGTTTCAACTATCATGAAGCAAAGGCGATAACCCTCTCATTCTGCAATGGTACACACTCGAGACCTTGATTCGAAGCGTCGCTGTAAACTATGAATCCTTCAGTCCCTTGTGGTAGCGTTAAGATTGGAGTTGTCGTCAATCTCTTCTTAAGTTCGTCAAAACTGGCCTGACACATCTCATTCCATTCAAACTTTTGGATTTTTTGCAACAATCGAGTAAGTGGATGGGTAATTTTGGAAAACTCTTCCACGAACCGACGATAATACCTCGCAATCCTAAGAAACTTCTGACTTCCTTCATGTTCTTAGGATACTTCCATTCCAAAATTGCTTTGACTTTCTGAAGATCTACTTGGACCCCTTCCGCTGGGACCACATGCCCAAGGAATATCACTTCCTTTAGCCAAAATTCACATTTAGACAGTTTGGCATACAACTGCTCGCTCCTCAAGAGGTTCAGAACGATCCATAAATGCCGCTCATGCTCTTCCGTGCTCTTGGAATAGGCCAAAATATCATCGATAAACACAACTTCAAATTTGTCCAAATACTCTATGAATACTCGATTGGTCAATTGCATGAATACTGTAGGTGAAATGGTGAGACCAAACAACATTACTACAAACTCATACTGCCCGTAGCGAGTTCTGAATGTTGTCTTTGGAACATCGGATTCTTTAATCCTCAGCTGATGATATCCCGATCTCAAATCTATCTTTGAAAATACTGTCTCTCCTTGCAACTGGTCGAACAAATCATCGATCTGTGGCAATGGGTACTTATTCTTGAACGTCATCCTGTTTATCTCTCGATTGTCGATACACAATCAAAGCGATCCGTCTTTCTTCCGTACAACAAGAACTGGTGCACCCGAAGGCGAAACACTTAGCTGAATATAACCTTTGTCCAACAATTCTTGCAGTTGCTTCTTAAATTCATACATCTCGGTAAGTGCCGTACGATACGGCACCTTATAAATCAGTGTAGATCCCAATTCTAGCTCCACGATAAACTCTACATCTCATTGTGGAGGCAGTCCAGGTAATTCATCAGGGAACACGTCCGAAAATTAATTTACAACAGGGATGGATGAAAGTTCTAATCTTCTTTATTCCTTCTTCATTGCATAGCACCAGTATCCATCGCAACCCTGTTTAAGTAGTCTAATAGCCTTCATTGCCTTGATCACTTTTCCCGAACTTCCTGGTCTCAATCCTTCAAATAAGATTACGGAACCATATTCAGCTATCATCGAAATATTTATCTTCCAGTAGTTCATTATAGCCCCATAGCGGTTAAGCCAATCGTCTCCAAGAATCAGGTCATCTCCTTGAATTTCCACCACGATTAGATTTGAAGGCCAATCTCTACCTCTGATAGATATAGGAAAATTTCTAGCTTCAAGTTCCCCCACAATTCTTTCTCTACTTGGTAAACCCACAACATAAGGTTCACATTTATGAAGGCAAGAAATTTCCAAACATTTTACACATGACAAAGATATAAATGAATGTGTAGCTACGGAATCAAATAAGATAATAAATGGTTGCAAAAGAATCTAACCGTACCTGAGGCAACTTCTATATCCTAATCGCCCATCCTCCTCACTTCCTAAAGGCGCAGAGGGATAGACCTGGCGCTCGATGCTTATTTTGGGTCATAATGTCCCCTGCCTCTTCCTCGGCCAAAATTTTGTGGTGGCTGGACGCTCTGTTGAGTTGGATTGGCACTTGTCTCTCTCTGGAGTGATTATGGAGTGTGAACTCCAAAAGTTTTAGTAAAATCCTTGAAATATATAGTACGGTGCCCTTCTTGCCCACATTCGTAGCACTTTACAAAGGGAAAAGTACAGTCTCGAGAAAGATGTCCCAGTCGACTACAGTTGAAGCAGTTTTTCGCTGCCTCTGCAAATGATGGTGCTGATCTGGTACTCTTTCCTCCCTTGGATGGATGCGGGGGCCTCTTGTATGAGCGAAAATACGATTGAGCACTACGGGGCCCACTATTCTTATTCTCTAAAAAACCACCAGAGACTTTCTGCTTCTTCATCTCGGAAAATTTTTCCATAGATGCTTCTTTTATCTCGTATGCCAGAGCTTTATCCTGATACTGACGGAGAGTAGTGCATATCCCGACATATACTTCTGTACCTTGAGCTTCATTATCATATCAAAGTGAATCATCATCTCTGCATTGGTCCGGATATGGTGCCGAACGAATGCCAGTTGTTGATTGAACGTCTTAATTACCTGAGCCACAGGCACATGCGGAGGCTGCGCGGAGAAAAATTCTCGAACTTTGGCTTCTCTCACCGGATGAGATCATTACTGAGCTTCTATCATAAGTTTGAACTCTCCCTAATCGGCATCATGATCTATAGGTTAGATAGCTTCCCACCATTCTGACGCCTCTCTGGTCAGAAAATATTGAGAAATAGGAGTTCTTCGATCGTCTAGACAGTTAATTCCTGCAAATATTTTCTCCAACTCTCTCAGCCAGTGATCCCATGTCGGCATTTCAGAGAAACCGTCAAACTTTGGGGGATGCATTTTCGCTACCTCATGGAGCCGTCTATCTCCTCGATTTCGCAAATCTGGGATGCCTTGCTATTCCCCTCCTAGCTGTAGACCTACCACCATATGCATTCTGTCCACCACTTGAGCAAATTGGGTCATCTGGTTGACCACTTGATGAAGTATGTCTGGGACAACAGGATTGTCACTCGTCTCCACAGTCTGCTCCTGATTATTGTTAACAGATTCCTGTTGCTCTCCAGAACTGAGGTTAGCCTGATTTGACAGTGAATCAGGGAAAGAGGGTGAATCTTCCCTTTCCGCATTCCCACATTCGTGTCCACGACCGCGACCACGTCCACTACCTCATCTCAACATACTGTAAGCATACATACTCAATATACAGGAAACAATATCGTTCTGACATTCAGTTATACAAAAAGGACATAATATGTAAAGGACACGATATGGTTTAAGAAACTTACAACCACAGCTCACTCGAAGACATAGGCAGTACAGTGATGTTATTCGCGGCCTGTTACCCCAAAAGACACATATGAACCCTATTTTTAACCCAACGGCCAAGATATCCATAATCTTAGCTCTGATACCATATTCTGTAACACCCAAATATATTCATGATTATTACAGTACCTTAAATCCATTATATAAGGATTTAAAAGGCTAATAAATTTAAAACATCAATATTCAATACCAACATTAAAATCATTATTACATCCCAAACTTCAAAAGTACGAAACATCAACCTCGAATAGTAACATCAATACAATACCATCCAAAGAACACAAACGCAACGGTGTACTTGAGTACTTATTAAAACACAACTCAAAACGAAAGGACCTCCCGAACCGACAACATCACTCGATACCCTCGTCATCGTGCAACACTTTTGGTTTTTTTTCCATCTCTCTTGGAACCTGAACATAAAACACATGTCCACCCCCGAAGGGGTTAGCGACGATACTAGTACAAGTACAATAATTATATGGCAATAGATTTATTTTCCAACTCATGATAACAATAACAATACCACAACCATAACAACAATAGCAAACTTCTCCGGCGAGCAGGTAATCAATACAGTACACAACAGTATAATCTCAACCTATCCAGTATAATCCAACGATCCAGCGCACACAGCATAGATGCCCAAGATGATCCCATCGGACCAACACTTGTTGGAAAACCTGTCCAACGATCTTGCACAAACAACATTGATACCCAAGATGATCCCGTCGGATCAACACTTGGTGGACAAACAACTACAACACATGTACTCGACAATCATACACAACGTTCAACACAAAATATAATTAAAGTACTTGCCTTCGAAAGACGACAAGGGTTTAAATACTTCAATGAATGTCAAGACACCCGAAGGTCGCCCCTTTGATCAACCACTTAGCAAGGTTCGCACCTTACTACAGAGAAGAACGACGAAACACTTGAGGGAACTCAACAACGGAAGCTTGGGCAATATTCCAAGATGCTTCCCAACTTCATCGGACAAGAAGAGATGTTAAAACTAGGTTTGTGTCGCAGGAGGTCTCTCTGAGTTTGCATAAGTCGGACAAGGAATGAAGGAAAACTAGTGTAAAATGAAGTGGGGTTATTTCCTATTAATAGAGTTTCAACCTTACGTACATTATACACAGCACATTATGTATGTTAAGGCTCTAACGTACGCTAGCAACAAAGCCCTTACGTACGCTAGCGACTGGTAAAAGTTCACTTATTCGTTTTCTGGCCTCTCTTATATACGTTAACCACTCCTTTACGTACGTAATATGCTGTCGGCCACATATAACGTACGTTATGTTCCATTGACTTGCTTCATCAAAAAGCTGTCTAGGTTCACGCGGGGGAATCCGATATTTATCCCCCATCTGGCTCCACACACCGACCTTATCTAATCTGCCTTGACTGCATGTTACGTACGCTATGCCTCGGTCATAACATACGTAATGTATAGTCCTTAGTGTACGTTATATAGAACATGTTGCGTACGTTAAGTTCATGCAGAAGCTTATATGCATCAATCAATTCCACACAATATGATCATGAATATTATACTATATGTATGGGAAAAATAACACTTTGATTTTCGAGACGACATAATCGAATACCACAAGGTTCAACTACAGATGAAAATACGCAACAATTATCCGGGTATTACATAATCCCCCTCTACATAGAAGTTTCGTCCCGAAACTTAAGAGAGAAATAATTCCGGAAATCTACCCTTCATACTATCTTCCATCTCCAAAGTTGCCTCTTCAACTCCGTATCGTGACGACTGGACTTTAACCAAGGAAATTGGTTTATTCCTCAATTGCTTGACTCGGCTCTCGAGTATCTTAATTAGATTCTCTTCAAACGTGCCATCGTTAGCTACTTCGATCTCACCAAAGTCGATGACGTGACTGGGATCCGGTACATACTCCCGTAACTGGGATACATGAAACACATTATGAACATGACTCAGCGATGGCGGCAAGGCCAACTTATATGCCAACTCTCCAACTCTTTCAAGAATCTCGAATGGTCCGATATATCTCGGACTCAGCTTCCCTCTCTTCCCAACACGAAAAAATTCCTCGGGTAGGATAAACTTTCAGAAGTACGTGATCCCCAATTCCAAACTCTAACGAGCGACGGCGCTCGTCTGCATAAGATTTCTGCTGACTCTGGGTAGTCAATAGCCTTCTTGAATCAGAGCTACCTTCTCCCGAGTCTGCACTATCAATTTTGGTTCTGTCCCAATAAAATCAGACGAATCATCCCAACATAGGGGTGATCTGCATCTCTTTCCGTACAATGCTTCAAAAGGTGCCATTTTAATGGTAGCATGCCATTTATTATTGTAGGTGAATTCAATCAATGGCAGATAAATTTCCCAATCAGTCGACCAATCTAAGGCACTAGCTCTCAACATGTCTTCGACTGTCTGAATAGTCCTCTCGCATTTTCCGTCAGTATGAGGATGGTAAGTTGTGCTAAAGTTCAGCTTGGTCCACAAGGCTCTATGAACCACTTTCCAAAAATGTGACACAAAGCGACCATCTCGATCTGAAATAATGGTCTTTGGTGTACCATGAAATCGGACAATCTCTGCAATAAACACTCGTGCCAACCTCTCTGGTCCCCATGTATCCTTAATGCCAAGAAAATGAGCCGATTTGGATAGGCGATCAACTATTACCCAAATCATATTCATTCCCGTTCTGGTCTTTGGCATATTGGTGATAAAGTCCATTGTTATATCTTCCCACTTCCATTCAGGAATCGAAAGTGGCTTCAACAATCCGGGGGGTCGTTGATGTTCGATCTTAACCTGCTGGCAAGTTGAACACTTCGAAACATAGTATGCCACATCGTTCTTCATGTTGCCCCACCAAAAATTCTGCTTCAGGTCTTTATACATCTTGTAACGCCCCGATTTCGCATATACATTTATTGTGAATTATAGAAAACATGTTCAATTTTATTAAATCAATGCCCGAATAATTTTATCATTTAATTCATTTCATTTTCATGACCATGAAAATTCATTTCATTTCATTTTATTTTGACGAATGTCAAATTAATTAATTCAATATCTCATTTTATTTCATATTAACTCTCCTCACTTTATTTCATTGTCCATCTCGTCAATGCTAGGCCCGAGTCAAATTTTTAATAATATTAATTGTTGCGCAAAAGATTTTACAAGCTAAATAATAATAGTATTTATTATTATTATTATTATTATTATTATTATTATTACTACTATTACTATTATTACTATTATTATTATTATTTAATTCAACCGGATTATATTTATTGTTAATTATTTTAAACTCAATTATTATTATTAATATTAATATTATTGTGGCCCATATTAATTTTGTTTCGTGATCCAAACCCTTTTTCCAGCCCAGTTGAGAGTCATAAACCTAAGCCCACACAATTTTTCTATCCTAAACCTAATTTTGTATGCAGTATAAATACTATATAATACAGTCAGAATACAGAATACACAAATATATTTTTTTTCCTTTCTGTCGATCGGCCGCTGCTCTAAGTCATCTTCAATATTTTCAAAATCAGTCCCTTTCGGCCAAGCTTTTGACATGTTGACATTTTTAATTACTATTATTATTCACTTACAATTTAATTCTCAGTCATATAATAATAATAATTCTCTATTATTACTAATTGTTGATAATAACAAGAACTTACTGGCCTAGAATTTTCGAGTCAAGCAATTCATCACATTCAAGTTCAGAACTGCAATTTTATCCAGGTGTGGGATTTATTACGCTTTTATCTATTTTAATTGCTTTATATATTGTCTCGTACGTGCACGTGAAAATCAGTCAGAAGCACTTAAATGTGCAATCAGTCAGAAGCACTTAAATGTGCAATCAGTCAGAAGCACTTAAATGTGCAAATCAGTCAGAAGCACTTAATTGTGCACAAAGCCTTCGGGCTAGCCGACGGGCTTCAGAATTTATCAGTCATGTTGTTTATACTTGCTAATATATTTAGTAATTAACGTAGACATATTGCGTACTCTCCACACTGAGCGAGTTGGAAGCTCACCCACTATTTTACCCCCTTTCAGGTTAAGGAGCTCGATGTGGCATGGGCATGAGTGTGGGATGATCAGTCTTCATGAGTTGTTATTTATTTATTTCCAATAATTTTCCTCAAGTTACGCTTTATGAAGAATTGTTCGATTTGCTTTAATTTCACGTCGAAGTATGTTTTTATTTAATGGTGACTTGGGATTATTACTTGCGATTATTAAGTTTGTCTTTTTAAAATGTATTTCCGCTGCAAAATTTTTATTTACTCTTCTTAAAATTATTTTAGATAAGTGGTCGCTACATAAGTGGTATCAGAGCTGGTCTACGGTTCTATAGACTAGTTAAAATAGTTTCATTTTATAAATTGAAATTTCATTTTCGCAAGTAGTTAAATATTTTTAGCAATTATGATCATTCACCTCTGCCGCTCCACGTCGACTCCAAGGTGCATTAAGTTATGATTATTAATTTTGTGATAAATGTAGTTTGCCAGATCAACCAAGATTCATGTATTACAAATGCATTTTCAGTCTAGTTTATACATAAGAATTTTATGGTAAAGTATTTGGGCATGAAATTATTTTCTTATAAATTCATAAGTATATGTGTGACATGCGTAAATCATCATTGCTAGATATCTTTAGTTCTCAACCTATAGATGCAATGTAACACCCCATTTTATTTCTCCCTCTCATTGGGTAAGTACTGAAGGATCGTTGCGTGTGGTATACCTTAGGATAATGGCAACTCGTGGACGTGGACGCCCAGCTAACCGAGGTGCAGATAATCTCGATGGTCAGAATGCCAACCTTTGTGCCGGTGGTGGTGGTAACGGAGGTCAGGATAACCACAAATATAACGTTCCAACTCCTACTTAGGCACAAGTTGTGCAACAGTTCCGGCGTTTCACCCCACCAACATTCAATGGTCGAGAAGGACCCACTTTTGTTGACGAATGGTTCATGTCGCTCGAGCGCACCTTTGAGCTAATTGGGTGCACTGATGCGCAAATAATTCTTTGCGGCCAATACTAAATGGTGGAGGATGCTGGACGCTGGTGGATAAGCTATTGGCGTTTGAGGCCGGCAGCCGAGCATGCTGCATTGACTTTGGATCGATTCAAGAAAATAGTGATGGAACAGTACTACCCACAGCATAACCGAGAGAAAATGGAGAAAGAGTTTTGGAATCTCAAACAAGGAGGGATGACGGTTGAAGAATATGAGAGGAAATTCAACCAAATCAGCTTCTTTGTGGAGCACATGGTGGATACAGACCGGAAGAGGGGCCTTATGTTTCGGAGTGGTTTACGCACGAGTATTCGTCACATTGTGGCTAGTCATGGGGTGCTACCGTATACCGAGACAGTGTTTCGAGCTCAAGACGTTGAGGCTAGCCATAATCTGGATCAGCAACAGTCTACTAAGCCTAATACCGATAAGAGGCATTGGAATGGGAATCAAAATAAGGCCGTGGTTTCTAATAAGCAAGCAAAGGTTGATCAAAGGTCGGGACCTAAGCCTCAAACCAGTAAGCCAGAGTGCTCGAAGTGTGGTAAAAATCATGGCGGAGAGTGTTTCTATGGAAAAGGTGTCTGTTACAGATTCAAGGAGCCAGGACATTCATCTTCGAACTGTCATCTCCAAAGGGCCAAAGGTCAAAGTTCTAGAGGAAAAGCTCGTATTTATTCTTTGACCCAAAAGGACGCAGATGAAAATCCCGGTACAGTGTCAGGTATGCTTATGATCTCTAATGTGCCTGCCATCAGTTTATTTGACACTAGTGCCACACATACTTTTATGTCTACAAAGTTTTATCATGTTATTGGTCATAGAAGCGTTTGAACTGTTGATTCTCTTGGGGTTAGATTACCGTCAGGAAATACGATCATCACTAATACAATTATTGACAAGAATATTGAGATAGGAGGTAGAGAATTTGATGCTAGCCTGTATTTAATTAACTCGATAGATTTTGACGTGATCCTTGGTATGGACTGGCTCGATAGACATGATGCCGATATAATATGCCATGAGAAGAAGGTAACATTGAGGTGTTCTAAAGGCGAGTCGATCACCTTTTATGGTACTAAGAGTAGGAAAGTACCCAGCGTAATCACTGATATGAAAGCACTAAGAAGTCTAAGGAAGGAGCAATGTCAGGGTTACTTGGTGAGTTTGGTCGACACCCGTACTAATGAGGTGTCCCCTACAGACGTACCTATAGTACGGGAGTTTTTGGATGTGTTTCCAGAAGATTTGCTGGGAGTCCCACCCGACCGACAAGTGGAGTTTAATATTGATTTGCTCCCTGGGGCGGCCCCAACATACAAAGTGCCATATAGAATGGCTCCGAGGGAACTTCAAGAATTGAAGGTCCAAATTCAAGAGTTGCTGGAGCTCGGATTTGTTCGTCCTAGTGTGTCACCATGGGGTGCACCAGTTCTATTTGTAAGAAAGAAGGATGGGTCACTTCGGATGTGTATAGATTACCAAGAGTTGAATCGACTCACGGTGAAGAATAAATACCCACTGCCGAGAATCGAGGATCTATTCGATTAGTTGAGGGGAGCCGGAACCTTTTCGAAGATCGATTTGCGGTCGGGGTACCACCAATTGAAGATTAGGGAGTGTGACATTCCCAAGACGGCTTTTAGGACCCATTATGGACATTTTGAATTTGTAGTGATGCCATTTGGTCTGAGTAATGCACCAGCAGTCTTAATGGATTTGATAAACAGGGTGTTCCAACCTTACTTGGATAAGTTCGTGATCGTCTTCATAGATGACATCTTGGTGTATTCTAAGGACAAGGAACAACACCAAGAGCATTTGAGGGTTATATTGGAGACACTTCGCAAAGAGAAGTTGTATGCCAAGTTCAAGAAATGTGAGTTTTGGTTAAACAGAGTTGGATTCCTTGGACATGTGGTGACCTCAAAAGGAATTGAGGTAGATCCAGATAAGGTTGTAGCAGTGAGCAGTTGGGGAGTACCCAAGAATGCGAGCGAAGTTCGTAGCTTTCTGGGCCTAGCTGGCTATTATAGAAGATTTATCGAAGGATTTTCTAAAATCGCCACTACTATGACCCAACTAACAAGAAAGGGCATGAGGTTTGAATGGAGTGGGGGGTGAGAGGAAAGTTTTCAACTAACCTCGGCACCAGTATTAGCGATTCCTGATCCGACGGAAGACTTTGTTATTTATAGTGATGCCTCAAAGTAGGGTTTGGGTTGTGTTTTGATGCAACATGGTAAAGTAGTAGCCTATGCATTGAGACAGCTTAAACCACATGAGTTGAACTATCCAACGCATGATCAGGAGTTGGCTACTGTAGTACATGCACTGAAGATGTGGCGCCACTATCTCTACGGAGGGAAGTTTGAGATATACACGGACCATAAAAGTTTGAAATATCTTTTCACACAGAAAGATATTAACATGAGGCAAAGGCGATGGTTAGAACTGGTGAAGGACTATGATTGTACCATCCATTACCATCCGGGTAAGGCTAATGTGGTAGCTGATGCCTTGAGTCGGAAGACTAGAGGTGAGTTAGCTTGCTTGACCGATCAGGAGAGTTTGATAAAGGAGTTATCCGAGTTGAGGATTGAGGTAGTTGAGTCTTCAAATAGTTTGAAAGCAATCATATCATCTTTGGTCTTGCAACCAAATTTGAGGGATAAGATTAAAGAGGCTCAGCCACGTGACAAGTTCTTGTGCAAGATGAAAAAGCGGGCATAAGCTGGGAGTATTGAGAAACTTATCGTTGTCGCAGATGATGTTTTGACTTATGATGGGAGGTTATGTGTTCATAAGGATCCATCCCTTAGGAAGCAAATTCTTGAAGAAGCTCACACTGCACCATACTCCGCTCACCCGGGAGGTACAAAGATGTACCACGACCTGAAGAAGTTCTTTTGGTGGAGAGGAATGAAATGGGACATTGGTGTATTTGTGGAGAGGTGTATGATATGTCAGCAGGTGAAGGCAGAACATCAATGGCCAGGAGGTTTATTCCAACCATTGGAAATCCCATAATGGAAATGGGAGCATATCACAATGGATTTCGTGGTTGGTTTGCCACGAACGGTGAGGAAGAACGATGCTATCTGGGTGATAGTAGATCGCTTGACGAAGTCATCTCACTTTCTACCTGTGAGGATGACTTATAGTATGGAACAATATGCACGAATTTATATTCTGGAGATTTTGAGGCTACATGGTGTTCCAGTGTCGATCGTATCGGATAGAGATCCACGATTTACATCGAAATTTTGGAAGAGTCTTCATAGTGCATTGGGCACTAAGTTAAATTTCAGTACTGCATATCATCCGCAAACTGATGGTCAATCTGAATGGACTATCAAGACACTTGAAGATTTGTCGAGGGCGTGTGTTCTTGATACTGCTGAGAATTGGGAGAATATTTTTCCATTAGTAGAGTTTGCTTATAACAATAGTTATCAAGCAATTATACAAATGACCCCGTACGAGGCTCTCTACGGAAGGAAATGTCGATCGCCTCTTTATTGGAGTGAGGTTGGAGAAGGAAAGATTTTGGGTCCAGTATTGATCGAGCAGACTGTAGAGAAGATAGCTGAGATCAGAAGCAGAATTAAGACTACACAGGATCGACAGAAGTCTTATGCTGATAAGCAAAGGAAAAATATCCAATTTGAGATTGGAGAAAAGGAGTTCTTAAAGGTAGCGCCGATGAAAGGAGTGATACGATTCGGTAAAAAGAGAAAGCTACAGCCTCGTTATATCGGACCTTTTAGATTTTAGGTCGTGTTGGTGATCTTGCTTATAGTTTGGCATTGCCGTTGGAGTTATCGGGAGTGCACAATGTCTTTCACGTCTCCATGCTGAGAAGTACATTCCTGATCCTGGTTGTAATATCCGCCATTTCGGATTTTGGTAATTTTTTTACCGGCGGAGATCCATTTCGACGACTTGCTTGGGACCGTTTCATCATTCTGAGAATGATTAATTCTGCACTTTTTGTCATCCGAGTTCGTTTCGGTATTGTTTTGTTGAGTTCCGTGATTATTAATGACTTTTCCGCACTCAAGTTCGATTCTCGTGAATCTCATTCAAAATTACTATTTCGAGTTCCCTGTAAGTCCGTTTAACTTTGTTAGACGTGTTGTGAACTTCGGTTTGGTTATTCGATCACGTATTGTGATTTTCGGACGTTTTGGGCCATTTTCGTAATTTCCCAAAGTTTGGGGTAATTACCTTCCGTTGTCGAATT
Source organism: Orobanche coerulescens (assembly GCA_033398695.1). Taxonomy (NCBI): domain Eukaryota; kingdom Viridiplantae; phylum Streptophyta; class Magnoliopsida; order Lamiales; family Orobanchaceae; genus Orobanche; species Orobanche coerulescens. Next base: position 75,690,359 of record CM065818.1, on the reverse strand, counting down.
TCGAGCCTTCGAGTGGTCGGAATCGTGTGTTCTATTAGCTCTTAGATTCGTCTTTGTGAGTACTTCGTAACCATAACTTCGATTCGTATTCAGGTTCGGGTTTCGGGGTCGTTTGGATCATCGTTGTGGTTCTTCATTTTGTGCCTGGAGGCTGCTGGCCGGACCTGGGCGAAATGGCCCTGAAAACGGTGCTACTGAGTGCCGTCTCCTGCGCCGGGTCGGCTAGGACTGGCAGCCTGCCGAGACAGGGCCGAGACACACGGCGCTGTCTGGGCCGGTTGCTGCGCCGTGTCCGGCAGGCGTATAAATATGGCCGAGCAGTAATTTTTTTTCACTCATTACATTTCCTATCCTTCCTGTCCGTGGCTGGAGTCTTTGGGAAGTCAAAGACATGTTGTTATACTATGAATCCACGAAGTTTTAGAGTTCATAATATCAATTGATCATCACATAACATCCTTCAATCCAGCGAATCAAGGCAAGTTTTCTTAAAATCTAGTTTTGGGAATTTTGTTCAATTTGTCCGTTTAATCCGTTTTAACTCAGAATAGTGATGGATTTATGATTTTTAAACAAAATTATGTCGAATTCCTTGTTGTTCCTTGGTTGAATCGCCGAGGATTTGTCGTTTTATTGAGTTTCTTATCGACGCCTTGAAGGTGTCTGATAAAATGTCACAAAGGGGATTCGGGCGTTCTTCGATTATTCTTCCTCGTTCGTTCGTTAATTTACTGATGGTATGATGTTAGGGTCAGATTTCTCGCAAAGAATTCGAGTTGGAACCCTTCCGTTCGTCGCTTTGTTCAAGCTTTTCCATCGTGGGTGTATTCATTGTCTTCGCCGGAGAATTGTAGGTGTTCGAGGTGTCCCGACTGAGCCGTGTTCGTAGGAGTGTCCGGTGTCGATTATCGAGGCAAGTATCTTGCCCATACATTACATGTTTTGTGGATATAATGGTTGCTAATCGTCAATATGTGCTAAATAAATATTCATAACCATCTTTTTCAGAAGTATCGGTATATTTACCATCATGGTTTTCTTAAAGACGACTCGTGTGTTCCGAGAATTAATATGCTTAATTGAATACGTGTATTAGTGTTGAGTATAAGATCGCAATACTTTCGTGTGATGCCATGATGTGTGATTATGTCGTCGATATGTTTTGAAGTTTAATCCTTTGTTTAAGCTATACGTGGAGACATGTGGTTATCGATGAATATGTGAATTTATGTGATATTGGTTGTGCCATTCGCTGCTGTTGAAATAGTGTGCTTCCTTGTTGATAGTATTAGTTCTGGGTCATGAGCATGTGTTGGATGAATTGGCCATTCTAGTAAGGTACCTCGACTATATATACCGTGATTGACCTTCGAGGCTTGTGGTTTGCAACTGTGATTTTGGAACGTGTGTGTGTGTTGTTCCTTCCACCCGGAGCGTTCGACGGGATGTCTGGGGGTCGATACTAAGGGGTACGGCCACGGAAGTGGTTTCCCACCCAGAGCGTTCGACGGGGCGTCTGGGGGCCGATACTAAGGGGTACGGTCGCGGGTTACCAGGTGTATTTTTCATCTTGAGGATGATGTTGATGTTTTCGTTAATTGTGATATTGTCCGGAGTATCACAATCCTTTGTGCTCGGGGTCGAGAGACATTATATATCGAGTCTTGGTGCTTGGCTAGAATGGCATAAGATTAATGTGTTATGTGTAATGTCCACTTGTAAGTGAATTGAAGTGGATGATCGGGTCGTGGACCCTGTGTTTTGTGACCGGAATGGTTGGATTGTGGACCCCTTGTTTTTTTAACGGATTTGCATTTTGGAAAATGAACTTTGGGGCTGTGACCCTAAATGACTTTCGAGGAATTAAGAACTTTTCAATTTCAAATGTTTTCAAAACTCCCGAGATTTGGAAGTGTTTTCAAAGTTCTTACTTACTTCATTTCTACTTTCAAGACTTGAACTATTTTTAACTAAAAATATCTCGGGAAGTCTTTCGTTGTATTCTCGGTAAGTGTTGTGTATGGCTCGTATTTGCACTTTATACTTGCACTAGCGAAACAGTGGAGTTTGGCTAACCCCCGAGTAATCGGGGGGTGGATATCTCTATTGTGTCCAGGTACATGCAGGTTTTCGGGAGCAAGACACAGGATCGGTACGAGGGATGATGAAAGACGAATGATACTAATCACACGAAGGCCAGTTTTGGGTTCAGTTAGTCGGAGTCCATTGTATTGTCTTTTTCGTTGTCTTATTGTTCGTTGTTGCAAGTATTTTACTCTTGCGTGCGTATGAGTCTGGATGAGTTTATGTATTTTGATTTGTAAGTCAGTGACGAAAGACCAAATCGGTCTGTTGGTCCGTTATTTTGATTCGTTGGTATGTAATGTAATGTGTTGTTTTGAAGTCTACCCTGGTGGATCCTCACGGAGAGGGTCTGCGGCGTGTAATATTCCCGGTTTGATCTGGGGGTGTTACATTTATGGTATCAGAGCTTAGGTTGAGGAAACCTAGACTGTCGGGTCGAGTTATGTATTGTTGAGTTTTGTATTGTCAGATTTTGTCTGACTGGGTCGTGTCGCAATGCATCGTTTGGAATGCCGGCCGTGATTAGTATCAGGGTGCAGCCATCATCTTCGTGCGATCTGTGGATGTAAGTCTCCCTACTACATGTTGTACCACGAGCTATTCGAGCCTGTGTGATTCTGTGTTATGTAGTAGTATTTGAAGGTGCATCGTGAGTAAGTGACATATATTTGTTGATTCCTGTTTTGTGCTAAAATGAAGAATGATCTTGCTAAATGTGTCCATGTATGAACTGTTTTTCTTGCAAGAGTAACAACCTTGGAATTTTTTTAGGCTTCCGGGGAGCCGCGTAAAATTTTAAAATGTTCTCCAAGGGAGGAAAAAATTTTTGATTTTTGTATGATAATCTCAAGGTCAAAATTTTTGAGACTTCAACTACCGATATTTCATTTTCATCTCAAACTATAAGTTTTCAAAACACGAGTTTTTTTTTTATCTCAAATAAGGTCTACAAAATATACTCAAGACGTGACTCTCGTTTGTAACTTTCCGGTTTCATGAATGTTAGTCAGAAGATGTGTATTGATGATGCTCTCGTTGTTGAGCAGTGGTGCCAGTTTTATGATTAAAATAGTAACGTGAATGTTGAGTCCATCGGTATGTATGTGTTGAGATAGTCCTCTATATTGAGAAATAAAATTTTCGTTTTTGTAGGATGATTTTCTTTTGATGGTTGCTTGTGAGATGTTATAATTATGTGAGTCGATGACATTTAGACTCGTATGTTGTTGCTTACTTGTAACCTTCGAGTCTAGTATTACCTCATATATGTTTGCAATCGTGTTGGTGATTAGAGCAGTTAGCACAGGCTTAGTACGAGCCTAACGCGCGCTAACGTGGCGTGTTTAGCGCACGTTAATCTTTGTTGTAACGCGCGCTAATCAACCCGGGCAGAGGCTATGGAATCGCATTCTAGCCGTTAGGTCTAACTTTTGCGGCCAATCACCTGTAGTTGTATTCTCTACGTGGTGTCTAGTGATAACAACTATTGTGCGTGAATGTGTGTTAAGACTTTTCGTATTGCTAGGTAATATTTGATTGTGTTTGATGAATTGATAAATTATGTCTGCTGTGTGTGTGTTCAAAAACACTTTCCTGGAAACTTCACAAAGTTTTGATGGTTGGATTAATCGGCGGCTCTATGTATACATTGAAAATTATTTGGAATTTGCGAGCCGGCCTTGGATTCTCAAATAAAACCTCGATGGTATTTGAAAGAGTTGTTTTAAAGTACATGTAGGTATTTTGTAAAATGTTACCATCGTTGATTTTCATGTAGTGTTGGGGGGATTTTCCAAAATGATTTTTAACGTATTGTTGTATTTTCAGATAATTCGAGTACATGATTTTCAAAAATCTTTCACATCATAAATATATTTTATTTCAAAAACTAATACGATTTTTATATTCAAAAATATATATTGAAAGATGAAAAATCTCACTCGATGTAAACTTCAAACTTGAATTTGAGAAAGTTTCCTGTATTGATTAAAGTATGTATGAATGGTTTGATGACCTTGCGTGGCTACCTTGTTGTTATTAATGTAATGCTGGTGTGTAGTGGCGTGGTGATTTTGACAATGCCGGTTGCACAGAAAATATTATTTAGCCAATGATTTCAAAATGAGACGGTTAAAGTCTGTTGTTTAAAAGTTTTGATGAAACAACCCGAGGTACCAAAAATACTTTTAAAGTTTTACTATGTAGAGGACACAAATCTAAGGATTTTCAAATGATATCATTTAAAAGGATACTTCGTGGATTATCTTATCAAGTTGTTATTAGTTACCTTATGTGATATCTCATGCTGAGTTGATACTTTAGTATTTATTTTTGCGAAGTTATGCCATCGTATCGAGTGAGAATTCGCTTCGTATGGCGAGGGACAGAGGACGCGGTCATGACGGCGGTATAGTTGGTCATGGAGATCAGATGCGGGACCAAGAGGATATGGCCGGGAAGGTTGCTATTCCAGCACTTCGTTCTCGTTGTTTAGGTTTCGGGGACGAAACCTCTTTTAAAAGTGATATGATGTAATACCCATATTTTTCTTTTTTTTCCGCTTCCATTTCGTTCGATCGTATCGACTCGTTTATGTTCGTTGACATTTTCTAAGCTTGTCCTGCCCCTTGCTTTTGTTGATCGAACGAGTGTGGTATTGTTTCGGAATAACTCGTTTGTCGTGGTGACTTTTCAATTGATATTCCCTTCCCTGTGAATCTTATGTGAATGCACATCTTGTTGTTTTCACCGGATCATATATTGTCTCGAGTCGAGATGTGAACCTTGGAGTTGTTATTTGAATTTTATTGTTCTTCGTGATTCGAACATGATTGTTCTATTTTTGTTGTCTCGATCGTTGTGGTTTGATCGTTTGATTGTTTGGTTTTGTTGATATCGTTTCGTGAATATTGAACAATCAGACCCCTTCGTAATTCCCTTAAGTTCGGGAAATTAGTCTCATTTTCGATCTTCCAACCCTTGGGTGGTGGAATTCCGTATTTGTTCAGCGATTGACTCGCGTTTTGATCGATGTACCGTTGGGTTGGTCAATCGTATTGATTTTCGTTCATTGTGTTTTGTGATTGTTCGGATAATCGACTTGATTGTATTATCTGTTTGATGACAATTGTCACTTGTTGGTTTTATTATGTCTCTACCGGTGGCGTTGTGTTGGTCGTCGTGGAGCGTGTTTTCACACCGTATACCCTTTGCGTTGCTTGTAATATTTCGCCGTTGGGCGCAATTTTTTTCGGTTTTTGTGTATCTCGTTGAGTTTACCTGGCGGGATATTGCTTCTTCCTACTTGATTTAAGTTTCGGGACGAAACTTCTTTTAAGGAGGGTAGAATGTAATATCCGCCATTTCGGATTTCGGTAAATTTTTTTTTTCCGTCGGAGGTCCATTTCGACGACTCGCTTGGGATTGTTTCATCATTATGAGAATGATTAATTCTGCACTTTTTGTCATCCGAGTTCGTTTCGGTGTTGTTTTGTTGAGTTTCGTGTTTATTAACGACTTTTCCGCACTCGAGTTCGATTCTCGTGAATCTCGCTCGAAATTACTGTTTCGAGTTCCCCGTAAGTTCGTTTAACTATGTTAGACGTGTTGTGAACTTCGGTTTGGTTATTCGATCATGTATTGTGATTTTCGGACGTTTTGGGCCATTTTCGTAATTTCCCAAAGTTTGGGGTAATTACCTTCCGTTGTCGAATTTCGAGCCTTCGTGTGGTCGGAATCGTGTGTTCTATTAGCTCCTAGATTCGTCTTTGCGAGTACTTCGTAACCGTAACTTCGATTCGTATTCAGGTTCGGGTTTCGGGGTCGTTCGGATCGTCGTTGTGGTTCTTCATTTTGTGCCTGGAGGCCGGCCGGACACAGGCGAAACGGCCCCAAACGGGCGCTGTTGAGCGCCGTGTCTGTGCCGGGTCGCCAGATCGGGTGCCCGAGACACGGCCGAGACACACGGCGCCGCTCGGGCGGTTTGCCGCGCCGTGTCCGGCAAAGCGAGTAAATATGGCCGAGCAGTCGTTTTTTTCACTCATTTCATTTCCTATCGTTCCTGTCCGCGGCTGGAGTCTTTGGGAAGTCGAAGACATGTTGTTATACTATGAATCTACGAAGTTTTGGAGTTCATAACATCAATTGATCATCACGTAACATCCTTCAATCCAGCGAATCAAGGCAAGTTTTCTTAAAATCTAGTTTTGGGGATTTTGTTCGATTTGTCCGTTTAATCCGTTTTAACTCAGAATAGTGATGGATTTATGATTGTTAAACAATATTATGTCGAAGTCCTTGCTGTTCCTTTGTTGAATCGCCGAGGATTTGTCGTTTTATTGAGTTTCTTATCGACGCCTTGAAGGTGTCCGATAAAATGTCACAAAGGGGATTCGGGCATTCTTCGATTATTCTTCCTCGTTCGTTCGTTAATTTACTGATGGTATGATGTTAGGGTCAGATTTCTCGCAAAGAATTCGAGTCGGAACCCTTCCGTTCGTCGCTTTGTTCAAGCTTTTCGATCGTGGGTGTATTCATTGTCTTCGCCGGAGAATTGTAGGTGTTCGAGGTGTCCCGACTGAGCCTTGTTCGTAGGAGTGTCCGGTGTCGATTATCGAGGCAAGTATCTTGCCCATACATTACGTGTTTTGTGGATATAATGGTTGCTAATCGTTGATATGTGCTAAATAAATATTCATAACCATCTTTTTCAAAAGTATCGGTATATTTACCATCATGGTTTTCTTAAAGACGACTCGTGTGTTCCAAGAATTAATATGCTTAATTGAATACGTGTATTAATGTTGAGTATAAGATCGCAATACTTTCGTGTGATGCCATGATGTGTGATTACGTCATCGGTATGTTTTGAAGTTTAATCCTTTGTTTAAGCTATACGTGGAGACATGTGGTTATCGATGAATATGTGAATTTATGTGATATTGGTTGTGCCGTTCGGTGCTGTTGAAATAGTGTGCTTCCTTGTTGATAGTATTAGTTCTGGATCGTGAGCATGTGTTGGATGAATTGGCCATTCTAGTAAGGTACCTCGACTATATATACCGTGATTGACCTTCGAGGCTTGTGATTTGCAACTGTGATTTTGGAACGTGTGTGTGTGTTGTTCCTTCCACCCGGAGCATTCGATGGGACGTCTGGGGGTCGATACTAAGGGGTACGGCCACGGAAGTGGACTTGGGTGCGTGTGTGGTTGAACTTCCACCCGGAGTGTCCGAGGGGATGTTTGGGGGTCGATACTAAGGGGTACGGCCGCGGAAGTGGTTTCCCACCCGGAGCGTTCGACGGGGCGTCTGGGGGCCGATACTAAGGGGTACGGTCACGGGTTACCAGGTGTATTTTTCATCTTGAGGATGATGTTGATGTTTTCGTTAATTGTGATATTGTCCGGAGTATCACAATGCTTTGTGCTCGGGGTCGAGAGACATTATATATCGAGTCTTGGTGCTTGGCTAGAATGGCATAAGATTAATGTGTTATGTGTAATGTGCACTTGTAAGGGAATTGAAGTGGATGATCGGGTCGTGGACCCTGTGTTTTGTGACCGGAATGGTTGGGTCGTGGACCCCACGTTTTGTTAACGGATTTGCATTTTGGAAAATGAACTTTGGGGCTGTGACCCTAAATGACTTTCGAGGAATTAAGAACTTTTCAATTTCAAATGTTTTCAAAACTCCCGAGATTTGGAAGTGTTTTCAAAGTGCTTACTTACTTTATTTCTACTTTCAAGACTTGAACTATTTTTAACTAAAAATATCTCGGGAAGTCTTTCGTTGTATTCTCGGAATGTGTTGTGTATGGCTCGTATTTGCACTTTATACTTGCACTAGCGAAACAGTGGAGTTTTGCTAACCCCCGAGTAATCGGAGGTGGATATCTGTATTGTGTCCAGGTACATGCAGGTTTTCGGGAGCAAGACACAGGATCGGTACGAGGGATGATGAAAGACGAATGATACTAATCACACGAAGGCCAGTTTTGGGTTCAGTTAGTCGGAGTCCATTGTATTGTCTTTTTCGCTGTCTTATTGTTCGTTGTTGCAAGTATTTTACCCTTGCGTGGGTATGAGTATGGATGAGTTTATGTATTTTGATTTGTAAGTCAGTGACGAAAGACCAAATCGGTCTGTTGGTCCGTTATTTTGATTCGTCGGTATGTAATGTAATGTGTTATTTTGATGTCTAGTCTGGTGGATCCTCACGGAGAGGGTCTGCGGCGTGTAATATTCCCGGTTTAATCTGGGGGTGTTACACTGGTCACGTATGCAATTTCAAAGAGTTACATGTAGCCAAGAACCTGACTTATGAGGAGCTACCTACAGCTATTTTGGAGCATAAGGTACATCAATTATGATATAAAGAGGTTAAAATGGTGAAAGCTCAATGGAGTCGTCATGGACCAAATGAGGCAACTTGGGAACGTGAAGAGGAGATCCGTTTTAAGTATCCAACATTCAATTTTCAAGCTACGTAACTTTATTTTCGAGGACGAAAATTTGTTAAAGGGGGGTAGGTTGTAACGCCCCGATTTCGCATATACATTTATTGTGAATTATAGAAAACATGTTCAATTTTATTAAATCAATGCCCGAATAATTTTATCATTTAATTCATTTCATTTCATTTTATTTTGACGAATATCAAATTAATTAATTCAATATCTCCTTTTATGTCATATTAACTCTCGTCACTTTATTTAATTGTGCATCCCGTCAATGCTAGGCCCGAGTCAAATTTTTAATAATATTAATTGTTGCCCAAAAGATTTTACAAGCTAAATAATAATACTATTTATTATTATTATTATTATTACTATTACTATTATTAATATTATTATTATTATTATTTAATTCAGCCCGATTATATTTATGGTTAATTATTTTAAACTCAATTATTATTATTAATATTAATATTATTGTGGCCCATATTAATTTTGTTTAGTGATCCAAACCCTTTTTCCAGCCCAATTGAGAGTCCTAAACCTAAGCCCGCACAGTTTTTCTATCCTAAACCTAATTTTGTATACAGTATAAATACTGTATAATACAGCCACAATACAGAATACACAAATATATATATATATATATTTCCCTTTCTGTCGATCGGCCGCTGCTCTAAGTCATCTTCTGCAACTCCCCTTCTTCAAAAAGGTAAACATCATCTCTTCTTCTTCTTTTGTCAAATTCTCCCTGTTTTTGTTCCCCAAAACATCATATATGAACCAGTTCCATCGGCCATCTCCACCTTTATCCCACAAATTACCACACCAAATCCAACTAGTTGCCGATCAAATCAAATCGTGTCTCCAAACAAAACATAACCTCAAAACTGAAACTTAGATTTAATCTATAAGTCTAAACCTTCAAATTAACCCATCATTGATTCAGTTACCATGAATCAAAAACATGGAAAAAAAATGAATTGCCGAAAACAAGCCATTAAACTCGTGAATCCACCATCCAGCACAATATTTTTGCCACCAAAACCCCAGCCCAGATCGACCAAACCCGCAAACACGAATCTTCAGCCCACATACCTGATGTCTAATCCTATTTCGACCCTATGGCCGAGCAAAACATCGGAAACCCAGTTCCTGGTTTAAATTCGCCGCCGTCGACCCTTCACCAGTCCGCCGCAGCGGTGGCGCTATTAATCTCCCTGACAGAAGCCCTAATCCGGCCGCGACCGCCATACCCTTTTATTTTCTTTTTGTCGGTCGTGGTTTGAGCGTGTGTGTGTGTGTACTTATATGCGTGTGTGTGTTTTTCTTTTGACAGCAGTGAGAGAAGCCGAGAGGTGAGAAATCTGGAGAGAGAGAGGGAAAACACCGAGGGAGGAGAAGAAGTGAGGATGAGAAATGAGTGTCGGTGTGAAGGGAAGGGTTTGTTTTATACCCTGCCTTTTTTTTTATTTTCAATTTAGCCCCTATGTTCCAGACCTTCTCAAATTGACCCCAAATCAGTTTTCAGTGTATACCACTTCCAGCCTCTAATTTTTAGTTTATTCAGATTAACCCCAATCAGCTTGATAACTCTTTCAATTTCAGTCCCTGAATTTTCCAATCCTTTTTAATTCCCCTAGCCAGATTCAATATTTTCAAAATCAGTCCCTTTCGGCCAAGCTTTTGACATGTTAACATTTTTAATTACTATTATTATTCACTTACAATTTAATTCTCAGTCATATAATAATAATAATTCTCTATTATTACTAATTGTAGATAATAAAAAGAACTTACGGGCCTGGAATTATAGAGTCAAGCATTTCATCACATTCAAGTTCAGACTGCAATTTTATCCAGGTGTGGGATTTATTACGCTTTTTTCTATTTTAATTGCTTTATATATTGTCTCGTATGTACACGTGAAAATCAGTCAGAAGCACTAAAATGTGCAATAAGTCAGAAGCACTTAAATGTGCAATCAGTCAGAAGCACTTAAATGTGCAAATCAGTCAGAAGCACTTAATTTTGCATAAAGCCTTCTGCCAAGCCAGGCTTTAATTTATCACCATGTTGTTTATACTTGCTAATATATTTAGTAATTAATGTAGACATATTATGTACTCTCCACACTGAGCGAGTAGGAAGCTCACCCCACTATGTTATCCCCTTTCAGGTTGAGGATCTCGATGTGGCATGGGTATGAGTGTGGGATGATCAGTCTTCATGAGTTGTTATTTATTTATTTACAATAATTTCTTCAATTTACGCTTTATGAACAATTGTTCGATTTGCTTTAATTTCACGTCGAAGTATGTTTTTATTTAATGGTGACTTGGGATTATTACTTGCGATTATTAAGTTTGTCTTTTTAAAATGTATTTTCGCTGTAAAATTTTTATTTACTCTTCTTAAAATTATTTGAGAAAAGTGGTCGCTACACATCTTACTGGTGCCCGGATGAATAGAATAGGGCATACTGTGAGCTTCTTTCATGATTGTCTAATTCAAAAGATCATTATCGAGAACACAAAGTCGACCTTGGAATCTCAGAACTCCATCTTCATTAAATACAAATCTTTGGGCCTTTCCTTTGCCCACTTCCTCTCATAACCGAATCATCAGGGGGTCATCTATTTGTTTAGATTTGATTTCTTCGGTTAACAATGAAGTTAATTCCATGACACATAATTGTCCTTGGACTCCTTGTAACCATACTTCAATTTCTTCACGAGTCAGCTCTCGTGGAATACTGGACTGGGATGTGAGCATCTCCAGCATTAGAATAGAAATGGGTTTGCGGCTCAGTGCATCAGCCACTACGTTCGCTTTACCTGGATGATAAAGAATTTTCAAATCATAGTCCTTAATCAATTCCAGCCATCTCCTTTGCCGCATGTTTAAATCTTTCTGACTGAAGATGTATTTAAGACTCTTATGATTTGTGAAGATCTGACAGTGAGTCCCATACAGATAATGTCTCCATATCTTCAAGGCTAAAACAACCGCTGCTAGTTTCAAATTGTGAGTTGGATAATTTACTTCATACGGTTTCAACTATCATGAAGCAAAGGCGATAACCCTCTCATTCTGCATCGATACACACTCGAGGCCTTGATTCGAAGCGTCGTTGTATACTATGAATCCTTCAGTCCCTTGCGGTAGCGTTAAGATTGGAGTTGTCGTCAATCTCTTCTTAAGTTCGTCAAAACTGGCCTGACACATCTCGTTCCATTCAAACTTTTGGGTTTTCTGCAACAATCGAGTAAGTGGATGGGTAATTTTGGAAAACCCTTCCACGAACCGACGATAATACCTCGCAAGCCCTAAGAAACTTCTGACTTCCTTCACGTTCTTAAGAGACTTCCATTCCAAAATTGCTTTGACTTTTTGAGGATGTACTTGGACCCCTTACGCTGAGACTACATGCCCAAGGAACATCACTTCCTTTAGCCAAAATTCACATTTGGATAGTTTGACATACAACTGCTCGCTCCTTGAGAGGTTCAGAATGATCTGCAAATGCCGCTCATGCTCTTCCGTGCTCTTGGAATAGGCCAAAATATCATCTATAAACACAACTACAAATTTGTCCAAATACTCTATGGATACTCGATTGATCAATTGCATGAATACTACAGGCGAATTGGTGAGACCGAACAACATTATTACAAACTCATAGTGCCCAGAGTGAATTTTGAATGCTATCTTTGGAACATCGGATTCTTTAATTCTCAGCTGATGATATCCCGATCTCAAATCTATCTTTGAAAATACTGTCTCTCCTTGCAACTGGTCGAACAAATCATCGATCCATGGCAATGGGTACTTATTCTTGATCGTCATCCTGTTTATCTCTCGATTGTCGATACATGTTGTTTGTTGATTCTTTAGTCTAATACTCGCAAGCGCACGATTTGTTCGATGTAGATATGCGGTGCAAGGTCGATTCCACAGGGAGGACTATAATAGTGAAGTCAAATTATTCATATCGTTTTGAACCAAATTAAACTAAATTCTAACCTAGTCCCAAATAATTTGATATTGGAATGTTATAATAATTGCATTAAATAACTAGTAATTTTTAAGTAGATTTTAGATAAATTGATTTTAAATAATTTACTAGGGTTTAGAATCCACCAATGTCTATTTATTATTTAATTTATATTTTAATTCCAAGAAATTCAGGGAATAGATTCTGAAATCAATCTCACTATTTCCCTATAGATTTGACAATAAGTACAAAATTATAATTCAAATATAGATTTTCCTTCGCTTGAAAAATATAATTTCTAAGCATTATATGTATCCAATTTAATGGAAAATAAATAATCAAAGAAATTAACTAATATCAATAATCACAAAGCAATGGGGAATTTATAACTATCAAAAATACGTGATATAATTGATGAAATAATATTCCCCTATTGAAGCGAAAATCATAATCGTTAAAAACATTTATCTGGAATTATTATATAAATATTAATAATAATATAGACATGGTTTCATCATAACCCCAGTAAAAGAAAATTACTCACTCATAATAACAACACAAATAAATAAATATTCCATAATATTATTACACAAATATAATTTTATTACATAATATTTTTATTTCTCTCCCTTACAATAATATCTCTCTATTTTTTCTCATTTTTTCTCCTCCCAAAACACTACACATTCATCCCCTATTTATACTACTTCAAAATCAATAAAATAATAATTTTTACAATTTTAAAATTCCACCCCCTAATCATACACGGCTGCTATGAGGTGCTGATATCATGGATGACATCAGCACAGAGTTGAAATTCCAGTCCAATCAGGTGTTGACACGTGGCACAATATGGTCCGTCTATTTAATTGTCCTTCGAACGGTCATAACTTCTTCATACGAACTCGGATTCGGATGAATTTTTTTTTAAAACGATCGTCTCAACGAGATGAATAAAGTGAGACCAGTCGTGACTATATTTGAATTTTGTAAAAATATCGCCCTTGAACCAATTGATCTGTCTTGTACCGGTTGGTTAACCTGCAGATATAATTTAATTCCAATTAATTATCCAAAAATGACATAAAATTATAGAAAATTCTAAAAAAATGAAATAATATAAATATATGGTAAAACGAATAAATTATCACACAACACACAATTATATATATAAAATACTAATAAAAATATTACTCAAAATATACTAAACAAATTCCCCCACACTTATCTTTTGCACGTCTTCGGGCAAATCTTATACCCGAGTTATAATACTCATATGCTGAAAAAAAATCATGACAAAACCAATATAAAGAGAGAACAAGTGATCATGACCCAAGTGAGATCAGAGAAAAATAGGATGCCGCACCAAATTCTAACAACTTCATTGAGAATCGAATGCAAAAAGATTCAATACCTTCACGGTGGATATCACTCTTCACTCAAGTGTATATATGAAATATTCGAGAAGAGTTCACTCATATCAAAGCATAATGTGTCATTACCATATGCTTGGTCAAAAATCAAATCTCCACTACTTAAAAATAAACTCATGCATAAATCAAAAGGTCTTTTCTTTTGGTTGTAACGTGGCTTTGGGTATGGGTAGGATAAAGGGAAAATTATGAGGTTTGCTAGCCAAGATCAATTGTGAATTGAGATGCATAACAAATCCTACAAATAACAATCAACACCCCCCTTCAGTAATGAAAACTCTCAAACCATCATCCCCAAGTTTTTCTGTACATGGTAATTGAATATTCATCTGGTAAGGTCATACTCTTGTGTAAGAAAAAGTATGCAATGGATCTTTTGGAAGGAATTATGTATCACTCAAGGGATAGTTGAAGTGCTATTTTATGTATATATAGTGATGATTTTCGCACTTGACCTCCCGCTTTTTCTTTTTTTTTTTCTTTTTTTTTTGAGGCCGTTTTTTTTGCCTTTATTTATATATTTTTTTTATTCGATTCAATACTCCAATGTACTTCACACCCTTTCACTTTCAACAAAAGATCTTAATCTCCACAATACTCTTATGAACATCAGTCCCTATTTGTCATACATCTAGTTCACAATTAAATCTTTGACTAGAGGGTGCAAATGGATGAGTCATCAACAAGAATGGTGTAACACCCAGAATTTTTTTTTTTTTTTTTTGAGATAATATAAAGTTTGACACCAATTCATAAAGGGACTTCATTTATTTAATTTAATAAGCCAATAATGGTAATCAAGTTATCAAACTTCTAAAGAAAACAACATAAGTAAAACTTTCTAATATGGAAATGTCAAAAGCGGAAGTACTAAAAATGTTCATTGATTTAAAATAAAATCACAGTGTGTCACGAATGCTCCCGTCAGTCCTTAGCCTCCTTAATCGTAATACCTGAAAATGTTAAGTTAAATCGTAAGCACAAAGCTTAGTGAATTCCAACACAACATTATGCCAATATCCACAATCACTAGACCTAGATTAAAATATATAGTTATAACATTTAAACATAAGCCAAGAACAAATCAAAGCTTATAAGGAGGGCTAGTAGGTTACCCGCATCTCACAAACCGAAGAGTATTGGGTTAATCTTACCCTCACCTCACATCCCGGAGGGTATTGGAGTAATTATACCTAACCACGCGCACCGGACAAAAGCCGGATAATTGCTATGATCCCTCAACAATAAACATACAAAGGCACATGTATGATTAACAATTTAAGCATGCATTCATATTATCATACCATAATAATAATTTAACACTCACGTGCTAACCTAGCAGTCATAAATATTGAGACAATGGAGTGAGAGAACTCACCTTGAATACTTAAGGGAGATTGCTAAATCAAAACTGGCTACCACACTTGAGCAAATGCCAAAACTTCACCTATTATAAACTAGGAGTTAGGATATACCCAAAGATGAAGCTTAAAGACTTAAAACAAAAATCTGGACAGCAAGGTCTAAAAACAGACCCGCTGTTAAAGATGGATTTACTTAATTTTCCTAAGTATTAACATATCAATATTAAATTATTCTAAGAAACTAGAGTCTTTCCCCTTTTTAAAACAGTAAAGAACTCACTCTAACTCCAAAATATGAATTTATTATGATTCTTTTAAAAAGACATCGCAATGCAGTCCCAAGTCATAGGAATCAGTAGTGTTGGCCAATTCTACCCAACTTGTGGGTAGACATTGTCCAAACTAAAAATCACAGAGATAATAGACATAAATACCAAAGTCTCAGAGTTGGAATCGACCAAAAAGGGTTTCCCAAACTCTAGATATGAAATTCACAACATGACTAATTACAAAACCCTTAAAAGCTGATGACAGAAAACTGATCTGGAGTGTGAACTCAATATGACCAAGAAATACTTGGAGATAACATCCCATAAACTCCAGATCACAACTTTAGGTCATAACACACATATGGGAACTTGGAATCCCATCAGATCATTTCCCAAGCCCTAGAAACGAATAAAACAAATTGACCTATCAGCTCAGACCCGGATCAGACCTACCAGCAAAGATGCTGTTCTTGCCCATGGATAAAGTTCTAATTAATGAGAGTGACCTTCATAAGAAAGTTACCCAACACAATTTGTAAACTTTTGGCACAGGTTTGAGATCCGTTTGAGTTATAGAATTCAAGTTATGATTTTTGTAAGATGACTACAAATCTGATGGAAACAGAATCGTAGCCAACCCTTAATCTTTTTAACCAATCCATTCCTCTCCCTTTTGAAACACATTCCTAGATGTGTTTATCACCCAAATTCAGTCCCCTATGAACATGGTGGCACTAAAAAGGGCTAGGGGTCATTGGCATTTCATTTAGTCACAAGGAAAAGAATCAAATCAATATAATATATGACAAACCACTTAAACTCATAATTTTCCCCCTTTTTAAGGGTTCCTTGATCTTTCAAATACACAAACATTTATATACACATCTTAGAAGATGCTATAAAGTTGTATACTTAGATCTAAACATATTGACATGGATATGTTAA
Source organism: Orobanche coerulescens (assembly GCA_033398695.1). NCBI lineage: Eukaryota > Viridiplantae > Streptophyta > Magnoliopsida > Lamiales > Orobanchaceae > Orobanche > Orobanche coerulescens. The sequence goes on along the minus strand of CM065818.1, from coordinate 75,673,813 downwards.
GAATCAAAATAATAATTAACAAGAATTATAACCATTCACAAGATCTATCACATTTTATCACCTAAATAAAACTTGGTGATTTCCATGGTTCATTTAGACCTTGTATTTTATATAATCATCTAGATCCATCATACACCATGTATAGGGTGTAGATATAATCTAGAGATGATGATAACATACAACTTATAACAATAACAACATTGGTTAAAACCATAAGATCTATCTTCTTTAAATCACACAAGTTACAACTTGATGATTTTTATGAATCATATAGATCTTTTACATAATATGATCATCTAGACTCATCATACACCATATAGAAGATGGTGATGAAATTTCTAGATGATAATCAACACTTAAAACAATTAATTGAATATAAATCAAAAGAAAAGATTAAAACACCTTAAAAGATCTTACCTAAGCTTGTTACACCAACAAGGAAGTGAAAGAGAAGGATGATTGTGGCTTTGGAAGAGAAAAATGAGAGAGAGATGGGAGAGATCGGCCGAATGAGGGAGGGAGGAAGAAGTTAGGGTTTTTGTGATATTTTTATAAATTATTTTAGGATAAAGCCTAATTACTTCACTAATGGGCTAGGCTCAAAACTCATTTCTTTTACTAGCCCAATATAATTAAATCTTTCAATTAACTTAGCCCAAAACTTGTATTTTAATCTAACTTGGCTAATTAATTAAACCCATCATTTAAAATAACTAAATACCATGAAAATAATTAACGTCTGGAAAAAAAACCGGCGTTACAACTCTCCCCTACTAAGAAGGGACTTGGCCTCGAAGTCGATCCCTCCGAATAACTCGGGATAATGCGCCCTCATCTCGTCTTCAGGTTCCCATGTACACTCAGATCCCTTCCTATGCTGCCACTGAACCTTAACAGAATAAACAGTCTTGCCGCTCCGAAGGGTCTTTGACTTTCGATCAACAACCGCGATAGGTTTCTCAACATAGTTGAGTCGTTCGTCAATTTGGATGTCTTCCAGAGGTACCACGGCGGTATCGTCAACAATGCACTTCCTCAACTGAGACACGTGGAAGGTGTTATGAATCAAACTAAGCTCGTCAGGCAGCTCCAACCGGTATGCTACCTTACCAACGCGAGCTATGATCTTATAAGGTACAATAAACCGAGGTCCCAGCTTCCCACGCTTGCGGAACCTAATCACACCCTTCCAAGGGGAGACCTTTAATAACACATGATCCCCAACCTGAAACTCAAGATCGGAGTGTCGCTTATCTGCATAACTCTTCTGACGACTCCTAGCGGTGACCAAATGATCCCTGATCATTTTGATTTTCTCCGTGGTTTGCAAAACAATATCGGTGCTACCGAGCACGCTCTGTCCAACCTCACCCCAACACACTGGGGTTCTACACTTCCTACCATACAGTGCTTCATACGGGGGCCTGTCGATGCTTGAATGATAACTGTTGTTATATGAAAACTCGGCTAAATGAAGATGATCATCCCAACTGCCTCCAAAATCAATTGCGCATGCCCGAAGCATGTCCTCCAAAGTCTGTATCGTCCGCTCACTCTGCCCATCAGTTTGCGGATGGAACGCAGTACTGAAATGTAATCGGGTACCCAATTCTTCTTGGAATTTCTGCCAAAATCGAGAGGTGAATCGAGTATCTCGATCAGAGACAATAGATACGGGCACCCCGTGCAATGAAACTATCTCCCGAACAAAAATCTCGCCAATTTTTCACCAAGAACTTTCCTTGATGGCCAGAAATGAGCACTCTTCGTCAATCGATCCACAACTACCCATATCGTATCCGCTCCCTTTGCGGTCTTAGGAAGTTTTGTAATAAAGTCCATGGTTAAGTGCTCCCATTTCCACTCAGAATCTCCAAAGGTTGCAATTTCCCATGAGGTTTCGGTGTTCGGCTTTGACCTTCCGGCATGTCGGGCATTCTTCTACATATCGAGCCACATCATTCTTCATCCCGTGCCAATAACCCTCACGAAGATCTCGGTACATTTTTGTAGCACCGGATGAATAGAAAACTTGGACTGTGAGCTTCTTCCATAAGAGTTTTCCGGTTCCCACGATCAATGGAACCCAAACCTACCATAACGAGTTAGTAATCCACGCCCATCTCGCTCCATCTTAGGTAACTCATTCACAATCCTTTCACGATTTAGGTTCCCCTCTTGAGTCGCCACAACTTGAGCATCTCGAATCATACCCAATAATGATGTCTCCATTGTCATCCGAAGACATTTAGCTCGAATCAGATCGACAGATTGCTTACTGGAGTGCGTCGGCTACCACATTAGCTTTACTGGGGTGGTAGTGAATCTCACAATCGTAATCTTTCACCACATCTAACCATCTAACTCCGCCTCATATTCAGATCCCGCTGATCGAAAAGGTACTTCAAACTTTTATGGTCGGTGTAAATGATACACTTAACCCCGTAAAGGTAGTGCCTCCATATCTTGAGAGCAAAAACAACGGCTCCTAATTCCAGTCATGAGTGGGGTAGTTCCTTTCGTGAGGTTTTAGGCGAGACGCATAAGCTATCACCTTACCCCGTTGCATCAACACGGACCAAAACCCGTGAGAGATGCGTCGCGATGCACTACCATGTCCTCCACTCCTTAGGTAAGGTCAAAAGCAGGGCATTACACAACCGCGTCTTAAGATCCTCAAATGCAACTGTTGTTGTTCGGACCCCAAACAAATTTCTCCGACTTCTTGGTCAATCGCGTAAGAGGTAGAGCAATCTTTGAGAAATTTTCAATAAACCTACGATAGTAACCGGCCAAACCAGAAACTACGAATCTCAAGGCGATTTAGGAGCTTCCCATTTCTTAACCGCATCAATCTTGGCCGGATCGACCTTGATACCTTCCTTGTTCACCACGTGGCCCAAGAATTGAACCTCTTCTAACCAAAATTCACACTTAGAAAATTTAGCATAAAGCCGTTCTCTCCGTAGTGTCTCTAGAAGTTCCCGAATGTGCTTTTCATGCTCCTCCACAGTCTTAGAATAGACCAAAATATCGTCAATAAACACAATGACCGAACGGTCGAGCATCGGACCACACACCCGATTCATAAGATCCATAAAAGCAGCGGGTGCATTAGTGAGTCCGAATGGCATCACCACAAATTCAAAGTGTCCGTATCGGGTTCGAAACGCCGTTTTCTCAATGTCACAGTCACGAACTCGCATCTGATGATAACCGGAACGCAAATCAATCTTGGAAAACCAAGACGCTCCTTGGAGTTGGTCGAAAAGATCGTCGATACGAGGTAAAGGATAACGGTTCTTTATCGTGAGTTTATTCAACTCCCGATAATCTATACACATTCTTTGAGAACCGTCCTTCTTTTTCGCGAAAAGTATAGGAGCACCCCACGGCGAGAAACTTGGCCGTATAAACCCCTTATCACTAAGCTCCTGTAACTGATCTTGAAGCTCTTTCATCTCATGTGGCGCCAAACGATAAGGAGATTTGGCGATTGGAACAGCGCCAGGTACTAAATCAATGCGAAACTCCACTTGCCTAATAGGTGGCAAACCCGGGAGTTCCTCAGGAAAAACGTCACCAAAGTCGGAAACAACTGGAACATTATCGAGTGCAATAACAGAGGTACAAGAAGCAATATCCAAATGGGGAATATCTCCTTGAATAATAAGTTCTCCACCCCTAGGGTTTTGAACACGAACTTGTCTCTTGCGACAAAGAATTTCTGCATCGAATGCATCGAGCCAATCCATACCCACAATAACGCAAAGTTCCCTCATAGCAATAGGGATAAGATCAATGGGGAATTCAACTCCCGAAAATTCAAGGGTACAACCCCGATAAACATCAGTAACGAAGATAGTGCGATTGTCGGCAACTTCGATAACCATGGGACGTGCTAGTTTCCCGACACCATGCCCCAAACGGTTTATGAACGTGTGTGACACGAAGGAGTGAGTAGCGCCAGAATCAAACATAACAGCGGCAGGGTGAGAATCTAACAGATAAGTGCCTGATTCATAATATTTAAGCAATAAAACAATTACTCTATGGCATAGCATAAGATAAAAGATAAGGAAGAGATGTTTAGAGTTGTTTACCTTTCTGATCGCAGCTTCGCAGCTCCTCCCTCGTAAGGTGGTGGACACGTCCTCGTGTCAACATAGTTGGTCCGTTAGAGGTCGGCGGATTGGGATTTGCATTCCCATTCTTCTTGACTTTGGGCAATCGGGCTTCTTGTGCCCCTTCTCTTGGCAATTGTAACAAGCGGTACCGCATTTGCATGATGGTAGTAACTGGGCCGTGCAATGGCTTTTGGAGCCTTGCAATTCTTCGGTGATGCCCTTCCTTCTTGCGGTTATAACACACCAATGGGGGTCGATCACCTGCTTGAGATGGCTTGTATTCATATCTTGGTTTATCCCCAAACTTTGTCTTCTTATGAGCCTCATTAGAAGTTTTAGAAAAAGTGCTCTCCAGTTTCCTCTTAGATTGAGTTTGCGGCTCAATCTCTCTCTTCAATTTGCCCCATGACGCACCCAAGGTCGTAAAGTCTTGCATGCTCACAAATTCCCGAATCTCGGTACGTAAAATCGAGATGTACCGACTAACAAGCCATGCTTCATCTCCGGCAAAAGTAGGATGTAAAGAAAGCATCTCCATGAACTTGGCGTTCGGATCACTACAGATTCGGTGGTGCATTTGTAACGCCATGAATTCCTGCATCATTCTTTGTTGCTCCACCCTAGGCACATACCGTGCCTCGAACCACTCCACAAACTGGGCCCAAGTAATCGCCCTTACAGCTTCTTCAGTCATTCTTCCCGTGGCGGTGTTCCACCATGTCTTACCCCGCTTCCTCAGCTGGTTCTTTGCTACCAACACTTTAAACTGGTCTGGGCACCCTATAGTCATAAAGGCGCCCTCCACGTCAGATAACCAGTGCTTAGCTGCCACTGGATCGTCCTCCCCATCCCAATGAGGTGGGCTGCACTTGACGAACTTCTCGTAGTAGTACATTAAATCACGAACAGGAGGAACAGGAGCCCCCCCCAGGCGGAGGTGCATCTGCCATACGCTCATCTAGCAGAGCACGAACTTGATCAATGATGTTAGCCGTGACATTCGGAATAATCTCGTTAAAAGCATTATTGAACTCCTCAGCAACGAGTTCCCTAACTTGAGCTATTTGAATTGCATTGAGGCGAGCAGACGGAGCCATCTAAAATTGATAAGAAAAGAAAAACGATTCAACCTATGCATGTCTAAGAAATCGAAAACACTCAGCTTGCTGAAAACTTTTGGATAATGGCTAAAGTAATGTTTTTGATCAAAGAAATAGGCTCAGGCTCAATGGGGCTTCTAAGGATAAAATATAATGGGTGGGAAAAATATAAGCCAACAAGGGGTTAATCCTAATTGCCTTTATCATCTTAATGCAAGAATTTATGAATGTAGTTTCGAAATGTATAAATGAGCAAGTTCTAGAATGAACACAATATGTTTGACCACACAACAAAAAATATAGAGCGCATATATAAGGATTGCTCTAAGGCTCAAAACTCACAAAAAGGGTGTTGTGTACTGAATCCCAGACACCTTCATTCAAATCCATTATCAAAACCAGTGAAACATCCCAAAATGATTTTTTCACTAACGTTTTCTCAAGAAAATGGTGCCGTGATTTTCAACATTTTTTATATTTAATATTGCATATATATATATATAGATATACACCTTCCCCCACACTTAATGATAAACAATATCCTTATTGTGTAAAAAGAACAATGGAGTAAGGGTTTAAATAAGGCTTCCCTGTTTATGAAAGACGACGCTTCGCTCAAGCCTTTTTTTTGGACCTGCAAGAAATAAGTGTGGCAAAACAACAAAAGAAAATATATACCCGGAAGTATAACACAAACAACCTAGATGCGCTTCAAGAGAGTCCGAAGAGTCACCTTACGCTGCCATCAATGCTTTTATTAAAAACAGACGAAAAAAAGTACAGTAATAGAAATAACAATATATAAATCGTGGATAGATGCGCGTCAAGAGGTCGAAAAGAAACTCCTTAAGCTGCCATCATTTTCACGATTTTTACACCCGCTAAAAAATAAAAACAACAAAAGGAATGAAGTGGGATATCAGAGGGAAAGGAATGTATCAATATTGCGTTTCCGCACAGTGAAATCTTTCATCCAAACAATATTAGCTAGAGCTGGGTCTGGTTCAGGAACAAATGCAATAAGTTTTTTGATCAGCTCTTCTGGTGTGGTTGCAACTACTATGATTCGTTTAGCACGCTCAGAAATAAAACCTTTTTCAGAAGAGTAGTTGATGAAAGATAGTAAACCATCGAAGAAACCATTGACATTTAGCAGACCTATTGGTTTCGTATGAACATTTAGCTGGGCTCTGGTAACCACATGAAAAAGTTCCTCAAGAGTGCCAAAACCACCGGGAAGGGTGATAAAGGCATCAGCATTATTTATCATGTGAGTTATGCGGTCTTGCATATTCACAGCTCTGAACTCATCTCCAATGGTTGCTCCAGTGATTTTACTTTCAGCCAGAGGTTTTGGAATGATTCCCAACACTTTTACTCCTTCCATATTTGCAGAAGCAGCAGCACGTCCCATTAATCCTAGACTTCCTCCTCCGTAAACTACATGAATGCATTTTTCTCCTAAGGTACGACCCAAGTTGTGGGCTGCTTCAGTAAAGCAAGCCTCTTTCCCATGAGAAGCTCCACCAAAAATGCAGATGAAGTAAAATCTTTTTGTGGAAGATGATGATTCCATTTTTTGAAAAGAAATTACTTAGAGAGAAAATGAAAAGAATACAAGTTCGAGGGATGCAGAAAAGAAACAACTGCAATGTTTATTTATAGATGCAAAATAAAATAAAAAGATTTATCAAATCTGTGACCGCGTTAATTGTGCTTCAACTACTCAATAGAATAATGAATGCATTTATTGTGTATCACATTTTTTATTCAGAAAATTTAAAAAAAACGACAAAAAGTAAAGATACTCACATGTATGTACAGTAGTTGTGATTGTGGCTCACATCTTCCTCTGATTTTATGTTCAGAAACGGCTTAAACGCCTTCTATGAGTCGGGGAGAAGCTTCCCATCCAATTTTCTTACAAATTGGCAAACATGGTCTTTTAACGTCAGATTCCCAAGACGTTCTTCATATTCTAGTTTGAATTTATTCCAAAAACATCGAATCCCATAATGTACGAGTTCACTAGGATGCGTGTCAAGAGAAATTTCGATATTATCTAAATTCTCCTTATTCAGACCATCCTTGATGAACTGAATTTTATCTTCTCTGTTTGTGGAAGGAATTCCTAAAGATCGACATCTTGAATTACAGTTCCACCTAGCACATTTGTAGCAAACGGCGATTTTCTTTGCTCGTTGTTTATTGGCATATGAACTTTTTCCAAGCCCTGGTAAAAATCTAGTTGGTGTTTCCGTGAATTCACCCGCTATTCTCACTTTTGCTTCAATAATGAATCGAATATCAAAAGGTATGCCGTTATTCATAAGCAACCTCATCCTTTCAACTCTGGCTTGGTAAAGTTTCAAAATGACTTTTTTACTAAGAAAGGGAAATCATTTTCAATTGTTTTCAAAGTTTGTTCCATAATTAAAAAAATAAAAAAAATAAAAAATATCTACAAAATCAATTGTTGTGGGAAACTGGAAAATCCGACTTTACTAGCCACGAAGTACCGTTATCCGCCACTTGACCGAGTGTAACGCCCCGATTTCGCACATACATTTATTGTGAATTATAGAAAACATATTCAATTTTATTAAATTAAGGCCCGAATAATTTATCGTTTAATTCATTTTATTTCATGATCATGCAATTTTATTTGTGCCATTATTATTCACGACAAGTCAAGTGATTCATTTCGTTTCATTTCTCATTTTAATTCATCACTTCATCTTGTCATTTCTAGACCCGAGTCAAATTTTAAGGAATATTAATCGTTACCCATAAGATTTTACAAGTCCATTTTAATTAATTTTAATCCATTTATTTTGGGCCCAATTCAATATCAAGCCCAAATCCTAATTAATTAAGAGCCCAATCATCATTATCATTTTCCAGCCCAAATCATTTCTCTCCCACACGATAGAAGGAAGTTTCTGCACTTTCCACACACAACCACTTAGTGGAAGAAGTGGATATCATGGAGAAGTGGTTGCAAAATTTGATATATAAAGGAGAGGTATGTATAATTCATAATTTACGTGTAAATCCACTACAAACAACAAATTAAACTCGAACAATTCACAATTCTGTCACATCCAACGATCATCTTCGAAAATTTACACACACACCAGAAATTCCATTTACCACAAATCCTACATACTTCCAACATCTCTAATCGTCCAAATGAATACAAATCAACAGGTAAATCACATTTGTCATCTCCTTTAATCTTAAACATTTTCTTCACGAAAAACACTCTACAACAAAAACTCTACGGCAAAGGAAATTCATCTAAAAATCATACATCAAGTTTCTTTCTCCTCAAAATCACACATATCCGCAGGTAAATTCTTCTGCAAATTCTTTCGATTATACATCTCAATTTTCACAACTTAAAAAAATTATTTTCTCATTCTCCTTAGGCTAATCGAAGCCTAACCGGAGGAATCAATTCCACCTCTGGCAACCGAATTCTTTGCTGCTTCAGAAAGACCCACATACACACCAAAAGACTTCATAAATCAATTTCTAGAAAACCTAATTTAAAATCAAAATCAGAAGAACAGAAGCCAACCTTTAAGTTCAACCGAAGCTTCTTTCCTACTCTAGTCCTAGGCTGTCACCGCCTCCCTTCTTCTTTCCCATCTAGTCGCGCCGTCTCACTTGGTTTCAGGACGAGTCGTGCAAACCCCTCAACCCATGGCCGAACTTCATGGCCGGAACCAGAAGCCTCATCAGGACCGAACTCACGCCCTAAATCCGCACCAAACCAGAAATTTGAATTCCACAAACCCACCGTTCCCTTCTTTTGTCCGCTGTGGCTGCTGCCATCCTTCACAGGGAGTCGCCGCAAGTTCAGTGCCTATGCGTGTGTCTTCATTTTTTATTGGTGTGTGTCTTCTTCGAGTGTGTGTGTGTGTGTGTGTGTGTGTTTTATCAGGGAGTTGAGAGAGAGAGAGAGAGAGAGAGAGAGAGAGAGATGAACTGATGGAGAAGAAGAAGTGAAGCGGCCGATCATTTAGGGTTATGGGTATTTATACCCAAGAACTTTCCAGCATTTTTAATTCAGTCCCCAATTTACCGATTATTTCAATTTGACCTCGTTCGATTTTTCATGTTCTCAAATCAGTCCCTTCTTGACCAAGTCTTTAACCTATTGACTTTATCAAATAATAATAATATTAAATTTAAGTTATGTCTTGTATATTATTTTCAATTATAATATTATATTAATAATAAACCATCATTATTTGTAGATAATAACAAGAATTTACGGGCCTAGAATTGTCGAGTCAAGCATCTCATCACATTCAAGTTCAAGAACTGCATTTTATCCAGGTGTGGGGATTTATTACGCTTTTGTTTATTTTAATTGCTTTATATATTGTCTCGTATGTGCACGTGAAATCAGTCAGAAGCACTTAAATGTGCAAATCACCAAGCACTTAAATGTGCAAATCGACCAAGCACTTAATTGTGCATAAAGCCTTCTGCTAGCCGACGGGCATCAGAATTTATCAGCCATGTTGTTTATACTTGCTAATATATTTAGTAATTAACGTAGACATATTGCGTACTCTCCACACTGAGCGAGTTGGAAGCTCACCCCACTATTTAACCCCTTTCAGGTTGAGGAGCTCGATGTGGCGTGCGATTGAGAGTGGGATGATCAAGCCTATGATTAGATGTTTATTTATTTAATGTTATTGCTCTCAAACTATGTTTATGAACAAGTGTTCAATTTGTTTTATTTTTATGTCAAGATATGTTTTGTTTTAACAATGACTCGAGAAGATTACTTGCAATTATTAAGTTAGTCTTTTTGAAATGTATTTCCGCTGAAAAAAAAAAAATTATTTATTCTTCTTAAAATTTGAAGAATCATATTTAGAAAAGTGGTCGCTACATAAGTGGTATCGGAGCGGGTCTACGGTTCTGTAGACTCGTTAAAATGGTTTCTTTTTCTAAACAAAAATTTCATTTCCGCAAGTAATCAAATATTTTTAGCAATTATGATCATCCACCTCTGCCGCTCCACTTCGACTCTAAGGTACATTAAGTTATGATCATTCATTATGTGATAAATGCAGTTTCCCAGATCAACCATGATTCATGCATTAAAGATGCATCTTCAGTCTATTTTGTATATAAGAATTTTATGATAAAATATTTGGGCATGAAATTGTTTTCTTATAAATTCATAAGTATATGTGTGACATGCGAAAGTCATCATTGCTAGAAATCTCTGGTGCTCAACCTATAGATGCAGTGTAACGCCTCCATTTTATTTCCCCCTCTCGTTGGGTAAGTACTGAAGGATCGTTGCGTGTGGTATGCCTTAGGATAATGGCAACTCGTGGACGTGGACGCCCAGCTAACCGAGGTGCAAATAATCTCGGTGGTCAGAATGCTAACCTTGGTGGTGGTGACGGAGGTCAGGATAACCACAACAATAACGTGCCAACTCCAACTCAGGCACAAGTTGTGCAACAATTCCGACGTTTCACTCCACCCACATTCAACGGTCGAGAAGGACCAGCTTTCGTTGATGAATAGTTCATGTCGCTTGAGCGCACCTTTGAGCTCATTGGGTGCACCGATGCGCAAAGAATTATTTGTGGCCAATATCAAATGGTGGAGGATCTTTGGGCCGGTGGATAAGCTATTGGCGTTTTAGGCGGCGAGCGTCTTTGCATTAACATGGGATCGGTTCAAGGAAATAGTGATGGAACAGTACTACCCACAGCACTACCGAGAGAAGATGGAGAGAGAGGTTTGGAACCTTGAACAAGGAGGAATGACGGTTGAAGAATATGAGAGAAAATTCAACAAAATCAGCTTCTTTGTGGAACACATGGTGGACACAGATCGAAAGAGGGCCCTTAAGTTCCGGAGTGGTTTACGCCCGAGTATTCGTCACATCGTGGCTGGTCATGGGGTGCTACCCTATACCGAGACGGTTTTTCGAGCCCAAGAGGTTGAGGCTAGCTATAATCTGGATCAACAACAGTCTACGAAGCCTAGTATCGGTAAGAGGTATTAGAATGGAAACCAAAATAAGGCCATGGTCTCTAATAAGCAAGCAAAGGTTGATCAAAGGTCGGGACCTGAGCCTCAAACCAGTAAGCCAGAGTGCTCGAAGTGTGGTAAGAATCATGGCGGGGAGTGTTTGTATGGAAAAGGTGTCTGCTACAGATGTAAGTAGCCAGGGCATGCAGCTTCGAATTGTCATCTCCAAAGGGCCAAAGGTCAAGGTGCTGGAGGAAAGGCTCGTATTTATTCTTTGACCCAAAAGGACGCAGATGAGAATCCCGGCACAGTGTCAGGTATGCTTATGATATCTAATGTGCCTGCTTTTGCTTTATTTGACACTGGTGCCACACATACTTTTATGTCTGCAAAGTTTTATCATGCTATTGGTCATAGAAGCATTAGAACCGTTGAGTCTCTTGAGGTTAGCTTACCGTCAGGAAATACGATCCTCACTAATATAATGATTGACGAGAATATTGAGATAGGAGGTAGAGAATTTGACGCCTTCTTTGTATTTAATTAACTCGATGGATTTTGATGTGATCCTTGGTATGGACTGGCTCGATAGACATGATGCCGATATAAGTTGCCGTGAGAAGAAGGTAACATTGAGGTGTTCCGAAGGCGAGTCGATCACCTTTTACGGTACTAAGAGTAGGACAGTACCAAGAGTAATCACAGCCATAAAAGCACTGAGAGGTCTAAGGAAGGAGAAATGTCAGGGTTACTTGGTGAGTTTGGTCGACACTCGTACTAATGAGGTGTCCCCTACAGACGTACCTGTAGTACGAGAGTTTCTGGATGTGTTTCCAGAAGATTTGCCAGGATTCCCACCCGACCGACAAGTGGAGTTTAGCATTTATTTGGTCCCTGGGGCGGCCCCTACATCCAAAGCGCCATATAGAATGGCTCCGAAGGAACTTCAAGAATTGAAGGTCCAGATTCAAGAGCTATTGGAGCTCGGATTTGTTCGTCCTAGCGTGTCACCCTGGGGTGCACCAGTACTGTTTGTAAGAAAGAAGGATGGGTCACTTCGGATGTGTATAGATTACAGAGAGCTGAATCGACTCACGGTGAAGAAAAAGTACCCACTACCGAGAATCCCGGATCTATTCGATCAGTTGAGGGGAGCCGGAACCTTTTCGAAGATTGATTTACGGTCGGCGTACCACCAACTGAAGATTAGGGAGTGTGACATTCCCAAGACGGCCTTCAGAACCCATTATGGACATTTTGAATTTGTAGTGATGCCTTTTGGCTTGAGTAATGCACCGGCAGTCTTTATGGATTTGATGAACAGGGTGTTCCAACCTTACTTGGATAAGTTCCTGATCGTCTTTATAGATGACATCTTGGTGTATTCTAAGGACAAGGAACAACACCAAGAACATTTGAGGATTACATTGGAGACACTTTGCAAGGAGAAGTTGTATGCTAAATTCAAGAAATGTGAGTTTTGGTTAAACAGAGTTGGATTCCTTGGACATGTGGTGACTTCAAAAGGAATTGAGGTTGATCCCGATAAAGTTGTAGCAGTGAGTAGTTGGGGAATACCCAAGAATGCGAGCGAAGTCCGCAGCTTTCTGGGCCTAGCTGGCTATTATAAGAGATTTATCGAATGATTTTCGAAAATCGCCACTCCTATGACCTAGTTAACAAGGAAAGGCGTGAGGTTTGAATGGAACGACAAGTGCGAGGAAAGTTTTCAAGAGTTGAAAAGGAGACTAACCTCGGCACCAGTATTAACGATTCCTGATCCGACGGAAGACTTTGTTATTTATAGTGATGCCTCAAAGCAGGGGTTTGGTTGTGTTCTGATGCAACATGGTAAAGTAGTAGTCTATGCATCGAGACAATTTAAACTACATGAGTTGAACTATCCAACGCATGATCTGGAGTTGGCTGCTGTAGTACATGCGCTGAAGATTTGGCGTCACTATCTCTACGGAGGAAAGTGTGAGATATACACTGACCATAAAAGTTTGAAGTATCATTTCACACAGAAGGACCTTAACATGAGACAAAGGCGATGGTTAGAATTGGTGAAGGACTATGATTGTACTATTCATTACCATCCGGGTAAGGCTAATGTGGTAGCTGATGCCTTGAGTCGGAAGACTAGAGGCGAGTTAGCTTGCTTGACCGATCAGGAGAGTTTGATAAAGGAGTTCTCCCAGTTGAGGATTGAGGTAGTTGAGTCTTCAAAACATTCGAAAGCAATCCTATCATCTTTGGTCTTGCAACCAAACTTGAGGGATAAGATTAAGGAGGCTCAACCACGTGATAAGTTCTTGTGCAAGATGAAGGATCGAGCACAAGCCGAGTATTGAGAAGTTTGTCGTTTCCGCAGACGACATTTTGACTTATGATGGGAGGTTATGTGTTCCTAAGGATCCATCCCTTAGGAAGCAAATCCTTGAAGAAGCTCACAATGCACCATACTCCGCTCACCCGGGAGGTACAAAGATGTACCACGACCTGAAGAAGTTCTTTTGGTGGAGAGGAATGAAACGGGACATTGGTGTATTTGTGGAGAGGTGTATGATATGTCAGCAGGTGAAGGCAGAACACCAACGGCCAGGAGGTTTACTTCAACCGTTGGAAATCCCAGAATGGAAATGGGAGCATATCACAATGGATTTCGTGGTTGGTCTGCCACGAACCGTGAGGAAGAACAACGCTATCTGGGTGATAGTAGATCGTTTGACGAAGTCATCTCATTTTCTACCTGTGAGGATGACTTACAGTATGGAACAATATGCACAGATTTATATCCGGGAGATTTTGAGGCTACATGGTGTTCCAGTGTCGATCGTATCAGATAGACATCCGCGATTTACGTCGAAATTTTGGAAGAGCCTTAAGAGTGCTTTGGGCACTAAGTTGAATTTCAGTACTGCATATCATCCGCAAACCGATGGTCAATCTGAGCGGACTATCAAGACACTTGAAGACTTGTTGAGGGCATGCGTTCTTGATACTGGTGAGAATTGGGAGAATATTTTGCCGTTAGTGGAGTTTGCTTATAACAATAGTTACCAAGCAACTATACAAATGGCCCCGTATCAGGCTCTGTACGGAAGGAAATGTCGATCGCCCCTTTATTGGAGTGAGGTTGGAGAAGGAAAATTTTTGGGTCCAGAATTGATCGAGCAGACTGTAGAGAAGATAGCCGGAATCAGAAGTAGAATTAAGACTGCCCAGGATCGGCAGAAGTCTTATGCGGATAAACGGAGGAAAGATATCAAATTTGAGATTGGAGAGAAGGTGTTCCTGAAAGTAGCGCCGATGAAAGGAGTAATACGATTCGGTAAAAAGGGAAAGCTACAGCCTCGTTATATCGGACCTTTTGAGATTTTGGGTCGTGTTGGTGATCTTGCTTATAGTTTGGCATGCCGATGGAATTATCAAGAGTGCACAATGTCTTTCACGTCTCCATGCTGAGAAAATACGTACATGATCCTGATCATCTATGCAATTTCAAAGAGTTGCATGTAGCCAAGAATCTGACTTATGAGGAGGTACCTATAGCTATTCTGGAGCGTAGGGTACACCAGTTACGAAATAAAGAGGTTAAATTGGTGAAAGTTCAATGGAGTCGTCATGGACCAAATGAAGCAACTTGGGAACGTGAAGAGGAGATTCGTTCTAAGTATCCAACATTTATTTTTCAAGGTACGTAACTTAATTTTCGAGGACGAAAATTTGTTAAAGGGGGGTAGGTTGTAACGCCCCGATTTCGCACATACATTTATTGTGAATTATAGAAAACATATTCAATTTTATTAAATTAAGGCCCGAATAATTTATCGTTTAATTCATTTTATTTCATGATCATGCAATTTTATTTGTGCCATTATTATTCACGACAAGTCAAGTGATTCATTTCGTTTCATTTCTCATTTTAATTCATCACTTCATCTTGTCATTTCTAGGCCCGAGTTAAATTTTGAGGAATATTAATCGTTACCCATAAGATTTTACAAGTCCATTTTAATTAATTTTAATCCATTTATTTTGGGCCCAATTCAATATCAAGCCCAAATCCTAATTAATTAAGAGCCCAATCATCATTATCATTTTCCAGCCCAAATCATTTCTCTCCCACACGATAGAAGGAAGTTTCTGCACTTTCCACACACAACCACTTAGTGGAAGTAGTGTATATCATGGAGAAGTGGTTGCAAAATTTGATATATAAATGAGAGGTATGTATAATTCATAATTTCTGTGCAGAAATCCACTACAAACAACAAATTAAACTCAGAACAATTCACAATTCTCTGTCACATCCAACGATCATCTTCAGAAAATTTACACACACACCAGGAAATTCCATTTACCACAAATCCTACATACTTCCAACATCTCGGAATCGTCCAGCGAATACAAATCAACAGGTAAATCACATTTGTCATCTCCTTTAATCTTAAACATTTTCTTCACAGAAAACACTCTACAACAAAAACTCTACGGCAAAGGAAATTCATCTAAAAATCATACATCAAGTTTCTTTCTCCTCAAAATCACACATATCCGAGTAAATTCTTACGCAAATTCTTTCGATTATACATCTCAATTTTCACAACAAAAAAATAATTTTCTCATTCTCCTTAGGCTAATCGAAGCCTACCGAGGAATCAATTCCACCTCACGGCAACCGAATTCTTTCTTTGCTTGAGAAAGACACACATACACACCAAAAGACTTCGAAATCAATTTCTAGAAAACCTAATTTAAAATCAAAATCGGAACAAGCCAACCTTTAAGTTCAACCGAAGCTTCTTTCCTACTCTAGTCCTAGGTTGTCGCCGCCTCCCTTCTTCTTTCCCATCCAGTCGCGCCGTCTCACTTGGTTTCAGGACGAGTCGTGCAAACCCCTCAACCCGTGGCCGAACTTCATGGCCGGAACCAGAAGCCTCATCAGGACCGAACTCACGCCCTAAATCCGCACCAAACCAGAAATTTGAATTCCACAAACCCATCGTTCCCTTCTTTTGTCCGTCGTGGCTGCTGCCATCCTTCACAGGGAGTCGCCGCAAGTTCAGTGCCTATGCGTGTGTCTTCATTTTTTATTGGTGTAATACCCGGATTTTCAGTATAAATTTTTCGCGTTATTTTATCTGAGATATACTGTATAGTTTGGTATCTATACAATATGGATAAAATAAATTCAGAACCGAGACAGTTATACTAGTATGATTATCATTTTTGGATTGACAGATATATTCAGGATATGTTGTATGAGGTTGAACTGATTCAGATATCAGGTATACCGTATGAGAATATTTTTGGATTCAGTATGTGTATTCAGTATGCCGTATGTTCGTATTCTGCATGTTGAGACGTTGGAGAAGAGTAGATGATAATGGCTAAACATTGCCTTATTAGCGCACGCTAATACTCATTCATAACACACGCTAACGTGCAGGTGTAGCGCACGTTAAAGGTAAAATAATAGCGCGCGTTAGTGCAGACAGATCAGAGGGAATCTACGTGTGGACCAGGCCACTTTCGGCGCACGTTCTGATAAGTCAACGGATGTTTGTAATGTAGTACTAGCGCACGCTAATCCCTAAAGGTTAGCGCACGCTAATGATATATCGGACAAAAAGGAATCTTATCCTCGTCAGCACTTTCGGCGTGTGGACCAGTCTTCGGAGCATATAGACAAACGAGTCAACTGCGTATAGCGCACGCTAAGGTTAAGGACTTGCGTACGCTAGACAGGATGTTTTACGTACGTTAATACCTGGGCATTACGTACGCAAGCTAGTTTACGAAGCAAAACAGTCGCCTCTGGACTGCGATAGCGCACGCTAACAAAGGACAGTTAGCGCACGCTAAGTTTGTAACGCACGTTAATCAAAGATGTTAGCGTACATTAATAATGTACAGTATATATATGTGCAGTTGGCCATTATTCGTCATTTCCGTCCATTTCTTCATGTGAACCGATAGAGAGAGGTCTTAGAGAGAAGTTGAGGTTCCAAACACTCGAGTTGATCATTCCTAACAACATTTGAAACTTGGAAGTGATTGAAAACGGATTCAACCTTGGGATTCAATCCATTCCTTCAAAGAGGTAATTACTCTCCACTTTGGGATTTCATTTTGGATTGTATATGATGTTCTTGAGTTGATGATCGTCATGTTTATGAGTTTATGAGTATGGTTATGAGATGGATTACTGAGTTATGTTGATAATATGGTTGATATGCGGATATTGATATGATTCGTGTGGTTTTGAACGGTGTTGTTTTTCTTCAAGAGATATGTTGGTTAATATCTCCCTTCATTTCGAGTTTTTAATGTTGTTGTTATTGTTTACTTCGTATGATGATGAACATGCAAGTGATTATGATTCTTGGTGTATATGATATGATTAAGAAGACTATATGTTGAAATGTTAGTGGAAACAAGATTTGGACACTTATTTGGAAAGTAATGTGTATAAGGTTCGACTTTGGAAAATCACCACCGATTCTTGAAAACTCCAAAAATTCTGAAACATAACAATATCATAGAGCATTGAGTTAGCTTTCTAATGGTTCAAACGGTGAGTTAATCGGAGTCCGGATGAGTGAGTTATGCTCAAAATGGCAAAAACTATACTGTCTGTATTGCAGGAGCAGTAGCGCACGCTATTGATGAAGTTAGCGTACGCTAACATGCCTGGGCGTACAAAAACGTAAAGCAGTCGGGAATTTCATTTCCCAACCCATCCTACACGATCCCCTTTCGTCCCAAATCACCCAAACTCGGTTTTTAACCCCTAAACATCAGCTTTTGAGTTGGTTTATCAAGTGATAACATCTAGGAAAGCTTGGAACAAGGATTATAACATCATAATCCACCCGAATCGAAGGTAAGAACACCTAAACACTTGATTTTGGATATTTTTGAAGTTTCTTGATGTCTTGACCGATTTGATTCGTTGTAACTCAGATTATTGATGGAATCTTGTTGTATTCTTGAGATTATTCGTTGTTCTTGAAGTTTTGTGGATCGAAATCGAGTATTCCTTTGAATAATCTATTGAATTGGACTACGCCTTCAAAGTGTTCGATGAAATGTCTCAATGAGTAGAACTTGGAAAATTCTACACGTTTTCGTATGAATAATGATTGAATTGATATTGTTGTGATGATTCTTGGTATTTACGAGAATTTTGTTAAGGGAAGATAATGAATTGGTGATCAAATGATTCGATTATGTTGTTATGATTATGGAATCGTAGTATTCTCGATGTTCTTGGTGGGTTGTTGCGATTCATGATGTTATGAGAAGTATATATGTTTAAGAACATGATTATATACACCTTGAATTGTGAATAAGGATTGTTTAGATGTTAGAACACATCGGATTATGTCGTATTGGAGATTTTGAATATGATTTCGGAATTAGTTGTGTTCTTAAGAAACTCTTGGATTATATGAATTGTTTAACATGTTTAAGAGGTATTGGTGTTTTAGATATGAATATGGAATATCCATATCTAGAACTAAGTTATGTGTTTTGGTACAATATTCGTATAGGAATACGAATATGATTCCGGATTTGATAAGGTTATGATTCACTTTTGAGTTTGAGAATTCATAGGTATTTAACAAGTGTTCAATTCGGATAATGGAATTATTTGAAACCTTTGGAATATGGTTATCTATAATGTTGAATTGATCGGATTGTCTGGATTGATGATGATAACCGGTAATTGGTTTATATTATGAATTTACAAGGAGGAAACTTGTATCCGTATTTAAGATTGAATTTGGAATCGGTAATGTTAGACCCTTGTTGGTTTAAATTGATTATTGATATGATCTTCGGATTTTGGAATCGTACTGTGGTTTTGAATTCGTGTTTGATTGGTTCGGGTTGTTTGGATATGTGTTTAATCGGCATATTGTAGAACCGTTGTTGATCAGTTATTGATTGTTATTTGTGATCATCGAGTTACGGATTGTATCGTGGATATGGGTTCGTATTTGTTGAGTTAGATTATTTGGTATTTTGTTTATGATCGAGGTTTCGTTGAACCGTTGAGTTTGTTGGTTGAGTATGCCGGTTATTGATTTTTATCGAATGTGTGTTAATCGATTATTGCAATAGGTTGATATGTTTTGATCGTGGATTATGACCGTTGTGTTGCGGTTGAGGCTAAAGAGTTCGTAGATTGCTTTTGGTCGGGGCTAAGGAGCTCGTAGACAAAGGCAATGGATTTTGGTAATAGCTTCGTGGTATCGGTATCGAGGCAAGTTTATACTTGTTCAGTTTATAATATTTGATGAATGGTTTCGTTTTCATTTCATTTATAATTCGTATAGCAATGTTGTTAGAAATGTAAGTTGTCGGGATAATGGTTTGTATATCGTGCTCTGGTTGTATTAAATCATAAGGTATATGATTTAATTGTGTTCAGGGAAGACGTGAGTTATCTTTGGTCAAGGATATAGAATATCGGATATCGAGGATAGTTATCGTGATGATATAAATATCGGGATAAAGGTTTTTGGTAATTAATGGATGGTACTTTATTTGAGATTATTTGTATAAATGTGTATTCGTTCAGGGATGTGGTTCGTGGAAAGGATGTTGTCTTCGGCTTCGAGGTAATCTAAGTATTTGTTCAGTTATGTGGATAATTAGCATGTTGAGTTGTTGTGTATGTTGAGGTTTCGTGTAATGAGTTTCGTATCGGTTATTCATTGAGGGATGTTGTTCCCAGGACTGTTGTATTGAGATCGTAGATCATGTTGGTCATTCATTTGGGGATGATGATCCCAGGATTGATGTTTTGGATATTGATTAGTCGTGTCGACTTTTCATTGTCAGTCTGTTGTTGTTCACTTCGATGAGTCTTTTGATCCTTATTGGATATGTATTTCTTGAGTTTCGTTGTCATGTTGCATCGTGACATATCTGGAGTCATATCTGCGTGCCGATTGGTTATTGTGTAGGATTTTTAGCCGGGCACATGATGGTTATGCGTGGATATTTCCGCATTGAACCGCAAGCGCAGAGGCGTAGTTCGTGAGGCTAATTAGGTACAAGACCACACGTGTATTTGATCGATACCCGGGGTGGCTTGTGCACGGACACATTTCCGGATCGGGCGTACTGTGACGTCCATCTTTTGAGCCATATTGTTGGGTCGTTCATAGTCCATGTATGATTGGATATGTTCGACGGTTTGCGACTGGTTGTTCATACGCCCGAGGGGTATGTTCGACAGTTAGAGTTATTTCTTGAGATCCATTATTGTTGATCATTTGGAGTCTACCTTGTTGAGGGTATTCTCGGTTATTGTTGGTCTTTTGTTGATCATTTGGAGTCTACCTTGTTGAGGGTATTCTCGGTTATTGTTGGTCTTTTGTCGATCGTTTGGAGTCTACCTTGTTGAGGGTATTCTCGGTTATAGTTGATCCTTTGTTGATCGTGTTTGTAGTTTACCTTGTTGAGGGTACTCTCAGTCATCGATGATCCTTCGTTGGTCATATTAGAGCTATCATGTCGATGATATTCTCAGTGATGTATTGGTCGATCATTATTATTGATCGTATGAGCATTCAGACTGTACGTCGATGTTTCGAGAATTGTATTCATTGTCATGTGATAGTTGATCTACAGAAATGTTGTGTATTATTGGTTTATCCAGGTTGAGATTTGATTGTGTAATCCGACGAGCAGGATTTGACACAGATTGGATTACTCCGTACTTGTGAGTTATGATAATGTTTTGAGGATTGTTGGTATTTTTGAAATTCGATACAGATAATTGTTGTTAAGTTCATTTCGTCATTCGAGGATGCGAAATGCGGATTATGGTAAGGATTGGATTATTATGGATTGGTAAGGTTATAACGGTAAGATTACTTTGGTAGTATTCTTACAATATTATTACATTGGTATGTAATTATTTATGATGATGTGATCGGTATCATTATTGAGTATTGTGGCTGATCCCATCGTGGGCTTTATCTTTAGGTACTCGGAGATCGAGCTAGTAGCGGTCGTGAAGGGATGAGCTTCCCGATGTGATACTGGCGGTGGCATGTTTTGGAGTATCGAGTATTTCTTTTCTGGTTATTCATTTCCACTGCAAATGTGTATTTTGAACTGTATTTATCCGCTGTATGTGTATATTTCAAAATGGCTTTCGGTATCTTTATCCGCTGCGTGTGTATTTTAAAAGGGCCTTTTTGGCACTTTGCGAACTTGGGTTATTTCATTAAACCTTTTCCTAAACTATTTTATCGGTACGTTTAAGCGGCGTCTTAACGTACATTTTGAACTATCGAGATTTGGCACTTCGCCTTGTATTTTCAAATGGTATTTTATGACGGTATTTCAAAATTATGCTTTTGAAAATATTTGAGTATTTAAAATATTACCGTCATCGGCCTTTTGGCGCTTTTGAATTGGTTTTGTAAATGGTTTTTAGCCTGGTGGGTTCCGGCGCGGGACCCACGGCGCTGTAATATCCCGGATGGTTTTGGGGGTGTTACAATTGGTGTGTGTCTTCTTCGAGTGTGTGTGTGTGTGTTTTATCAGGGAGTTGAGAGAGAGAGAGAGAGAGAGAGAGAGAGAGAGAGAGAGATGAATTGATGGAGAAGAAGAAGTGAAGCGGCCGATCATTTAGGGTTATGGGTATTTATACCCAAGAACTTTCCATCATTTTCAATTCAGTCCCCAATTTGTAATATCCGCAAATTCGATTTCCGGTAATTTTCATTTTCCGGCGGAGGTCCGCTTCGACAACTCGCTTGTCGCTGTTTTGGAATTCTGAACCTATTTTGTTCTTGGAGTTTCTCCGCTTAGACGGGTCTCGATGATGTTTTTACGTAATTTCATCTTGTGTTATATTTTGTCTCATGTGAATTTGTCTCTCGTTAAACTCGTTCGATTTCGTCATTTTCTTACTTCCATGAGTTCGTATGATTGAGTAGAGCATGTTGTGAGTTTCGGATTGTTAATCCGACGTTGTGTCGTGATTTTCGGATGTTTGGGCCGTTTTTGTAACTTCCTAGAAATTTAGGGAATTTGTTCCTTGTTCGACCTTGGTTGTGTACCTCAGATCGTTTTGGGGTTCCGTACTTCCATTTCGTGTTATTGTTGCCCAAATATCGATTCCTATTGCTTTTATTCTTTTAGGATCTTTTTCGTCATTTTGGGACCCGAGGGGGTGTGAGCCGCGGCACAAGGATTGTGCGCCGCGGCACACATACTACCCAGATTGTTGGCCGAGAAGGCTGCACTGTGCCGCGGCACAAGGATTGTGCGCCGCGGCACACAGCCGCAAGCACACTTGTCCGGGCCGCGGCACACCCGTGTGGCACCTGCCGGCTAAAACCTCCTGTACCGCGTGCCCCGGCACAGTCCGGCAGTGCCGCGGCACATGCCGAGTCTGAGCCGCGGCACACTCCGAATGAGCCGCGGCACATCGAGCGGTCAACCGACCACTGGGCGCAATTTTTGGCCCTGTGCCGCGGCACTGCATTAGCCGCGCCGCGGCACACAATGCGGTCAGCGCTATAACTGGGTGTTTTCAGCGAAGTTTCGCTCATTTCCTCCTTTTCTTCCACCGTGCGCGAGAGAGAGGGTTGAGAGGGGGATTTCTTCTCCATCCACCCTTTTGATTGTGTGTTTTTCTTCATCTTCCTTCGATCGTGTAGCTCGGATTGTGGATCTAGCACGTGTTCTCCGGATTATAGGGTTTGTATCTTCTAGAGGTAAGATCTCTTATACCCTAGTATGATTTTTGGGGAGGGTTTGGTGGTGATCTTGTGTTTTAATCCGAATTAACCGATGTTGTTGTTAGATTTTGATAGTACTCTCGTGACCCTTGGCTTTCTTGTTTTTGGTTGGGATGAAATCCCGTTAGTTCACCGTTAACCGATTTCAATTCCCTACGCACTCTTGGTGTTCGATAAATTGTCCCAACGGGTAGAACTAGGAGGGATTTCTTCGTATTCTTGATGTGAGATTGATTGTATATCATTATTGTGTTAGGGTCGGATTTGAGAGGATTGTTCGGACCGGAACCTATTCCTTCGTCGTCTCCTTCGCGTCGTATTACCAAGGCAAGTACCTCGATATACGAATTGTAACTGCGTGAAATCATTGTTGTCGAAGTGAATGAGTTTATATGGAGGTATATATATATGTGTGTTGTGTCAAGATTTAACACCTTCCGACCGGCGATCGCCTCCGAGGCCGAGCGACCGACTTACAGGCCGAGCGACCGAGTCACTGCCGAGCGACCAAGGCAAGCCTGCCGATCGGCGACCAGGCGACCGAGCCTTAGCCCAGTGGACATGCTAGGGCGCGGCCAAAAGGGGCTGTGGCGAATCCCGGTGCCGAGCGATCGACATCAAGGCGATCGCCTCTCAGTACTCGGCGACCGACCCTTGGCGATCGACCGTCTCTCGGCACCTGGCGACCTACCCTTGGCGACCGACCCTTGGCGACCTCCATCCACTGGCCGATGACGACCTCCGAAGACCATCCAGGGACGACCGCCTCATGTCGATCACCACCGATGGCCATCCAAGTCGGCAAAGGCCGAGCCTCAAGACTGGCACCATGTGCAAAGGCCGGACAAGATCCGCGAATCCGGGCCATTGACCAAAGCTTGTGATTCCCTCCACCGGCCCGTAGCCGCAAAGCTTGTCGGTAGGGCCACATGTTGGCCCGACTCGGACACGTGATGGCTCCTTATTGGACCGCCAGTGGCGCCCGGCCCATGCATTGGACTTTATTCGGACGGCCAACATCTTCCTTGGACTTTAGCTTTGATGACCCAGAGATCGCCCCATTAAAGTATTGGCCGTGACGATCGGCGGGAATATTAAAATGGCCCGCAGCGATCGGCGGCTAAAGGACGGGACCCATTTGTCCTATATAAGCATGCTCCCAGACTTGTAAAAGGATCGAACCTTTACCACAAAAGGCTTGATTTCCTTCGCATTTCACACCATACGAAGCAAATATACGAGACTTGGCTAATATCCAACTCTTGCAACAGCTTTCTTTCGGTCTTACTTCTCCGGCCTTTTCTCCTCGAGCAGACACGGCGGGACGAAGAACACCTAGCTTCGCTCAAGAGCCGGATCAACAGTCTTTTACACTCATTGTATTTAGATTTCTCTCATTAATACTTGTATCCACGAATATTTGTATTAATAACATCTCGCGAGAGCATTCAAGCCCGGGCCTAACAAACCCGGCAAATCTCGTTTTATTTTCTCTCGGAAGTGCTCCCGCATTCGTTTGTTGTCCGTCTTCCAGCAGTATTAATCTTCGGATAAATATTTTGGGCAACAACAATTGGCGCTAGAGGGAGGGGATCCAACCCTCGATTTTTTACACCTACCGTCCCGAAGAACACTCACTGTTCTCGGGGTAGATATTTGAAGTGACACTCACTGCACTTCAAAAGAAATCCTTCAGAAATCATGTCTTCCGCATCCGCGTCGAAGAAAGCCGCTGGCCGGCGGACCCCGATTCCGTCCCGGTCGAGCGGCCCGATGGTGGAAGGTAGCCGCCGCGGCCGGAGGCGCTCGACCACGTCCCGGGAAGGCGGCCCGAGCCTCTCGCTCGATCGGTTCCGAACCAAGGAACAGATCGAAGGGGCCCTGGCCGTCCTTCAGGAGCGACAGAGTGCACTCGACGCGCCTCCAGCTACCGCCCCCCCGGTCTCTCGCCGGAAGATCAAGCGGAAGCTCAAGGCACTACTGGCCGAGCAAGCGCCAGGAGGCTCTCGCCCGCAAGAAGAGGCGCTCGGCAGCCGGGGCACGTCTGTCTTCGATCGCCTGGGCAGCGACCCGACCTGGCGACCGGGGCAGTCCGGCCCCAGCTACGAGACGACGGAGTTGGTATCCGTCACCAGGAGCTCGGCCTACCCAGCTCCCTCAAGACGATCCGGCCGCTTGGCTCCCGCTCGCCAGATTCCCGAGGTCGGCAGCAGTGGGGTCCGGAGGTCGGTACACGATCGCCTCGGCCCCCGCTCCCAAAGCCGATCCGCAAGCAGCCGAGCCGCGGCGATCGCCGCAATGCAACGTCAGATCGACGACATGAAGGCGCTCCTGCAATCCGGGGCAGGCGCCGTGAGGACGATCGCCCCGCCGAGCGAGCCGCTCGCGATCGACATCGAGCTCGCCCCGGTGCAGCACACGATCGCCCCTCCTAAGACACCCGTGTACCAGGGGCGATCGGACCCCCAAGCTCACCTGCACAAGTTCAACATCTACATGACCGGGTGTGGGGCATCGGACGCGACCCGCTGCCGAATGTTCCCTCTGACACTAGACGACCTCGCCCACCGGTGGTACACCTCGTTGCCACCTCGGTCCATCGGCTCCTTTAACGAGCTGGCACATGTCTTCACGGAGCACTTCGCCACCGTGGTCGCCGGCGTAAGGTCGCCATCGCATGATGCAAATCGACAAGGAGAACAGAGTCGACTCGGACTACATCGACCGGTTGACATGATCATCCTCAACGCGAGCCCGTAGCGATGAGACCGCCTCTACGCGGTCCTAGGAGGTTTTCGTGGTTTCGCCTATGTTCAGGCATCTCACGAAGACCCTGCCGACGACCTACGCAGCCTTCCGGGCTAGAGCCGCGGATTTCCTGTCCAGACAAAGGCTTCTTCTCAGCCTAGGAGTAGACCGATCGGCGCCCGTGCGACGACCTCCAGTCTACCAGCCCGATCGCTACTACCCAGCAGAGCCGGAGGACTCGATCACCGCCTACAGTCCATTCTAACACGAGGGACTAGCCGCCGCCCGATCGCCAATTTCAACCTACGAATAAAGCGATCGGTCGCCGAGCGACGATCACCAGTCTTCCGACCAGATCGCAACATCATCAGCAACCCGGTGGACACGATCGCCATCTACAGTCCAGCATATAACATGACGGACTAAGGCATAAGATCGCCTCCACCGCGCATCATAAAGCCATGGCCCTGGCAAAATGGAACCGGCCGCCGGTCATGCAAGGTCCCTTTCGGCCGAGATCGCCGCCTTCGTTTAAATACGAGGCCGGGCGTAGTCGGAGGGCCCTCCAACATTAATCAGTGGACTCATTCCACAACCCCGTCTCAACGTACACCGTCGAGGTCGGCCATCTCCATGGCTGGCCGAGGTGGAAGCAGAGCTAACAAGCCGCGGGCGTGGAGTTGATTCATCCGACGCTGCCCCGCGCAAGGACTCCTCTAGACCGAGACCGCACGCCTTTCGTTTAAAAACAAGGCGAGGCGCAGCCTAACAGAGGACCCTCATAATAAAGTGAGCCACGAGGCACTCATTGTCTTTGTGCACCAAGACACGGTCATGGGGTCGGTCCATCGATCTCCGCGATCGTGCACGATTCCTCAAGCAAGCGAAACCACCAAGTTTCCATGGGGATCGCCAATGTTGTTTTTTGCGGTGTACAAGACCGAAAGATAGCTAAGCCAATCGACCATGATTAAGCCCAAGTCCGAGTCCTAAGTCACCAGATCGCCGTCCTCATCCATACACGATCACCAAGAAGAACCACCTCGCCCCATGTCTTCAACATAGGAGCAAGCCGGGGCAATTGTTGTGTCAAGATTTAACACCTTCCGACCGCGATCGCCTCCGAGGCCGAGCGACCGACTTACAGCCGAGCGACCGAAGTCACCGCTGAGCGACCAAGGCAAGCTCGCCGATCGGCGACTGTGCGACCGAGCCTTAGCCCAGTGGACATGCTAGAGTGGCCAACGGAAGGGCCTGTGGCGAATCCGGTGCCAAGCGATCGACATCAAGGCGATCGCCTCTCGGACTCGGCGACCGACCCTTGGCGATCGACCGTCTCTCGGCACCTGGCGACCTACCCTTGGCGACCGACCCTTGGCGACCTCCATCCACTGGCCGATGACGACCTCCGAAGACCATCCAGGGACGACCGCCTCATGTCGATCACCACCGATGGCCATCCAAGTCGGCAAAGGCCGAGCCTCAAGACTGGCACCATGTGCAAAGGCCGGACAAGATCCGCGAATCCCGGGCCATTGACCAAAGCCTGACAGATTCCCTCCACCAGCCGACAGGCCGCCGAAAGCTTGTCGGTAGGGCCACATGTTGACTGACTCCGGACACGTGATGGCTCCTTATTGGACCGCCCAGCTGGCGCCACCATCGCATTGACTTTATTCGACGGCCAAGATCTTCTCGACTTTAGCCTGATGTACGTGAGATCGCCCCATTAAAGTATTGACCGGCAGCGATCGGCTGAATATTAAAATGGCCCGCAGCGATCGGCAGCTAAAGGACAGGACCCATTTGTCCCTATATAAGCATGGCTCCCAAGACTTGTAAAAAGGATCGAACCTTTACCACAAAAAGGCTTGATTTCCTTCGCATTTCACACCATACGAAGCAAATATACAAAGACTTGGCTAATATCCAACTCTTGGCAACAGCTTTCTTTCGGTCTTACTTCTCCCGGCCTTTTCTCCTCGAGCAGACACGGGGACGAAGAACACCTAGCTTCGCTCAAGAGCCGGATCAACAGAGTCTTTTTACACTCATTGTATTTAGATTTCTCTCATTAATACTTGTATCCACGAATATTTGTATTAATAACATCTCGCGAGAGCATTCAAGCCCGGGCCTAACAAACCCGGCAAATCTCGTTTTATTTTCTCTCGGAAGTGCTCCCGCATTCGTTTGTTGTCCGTCTTCCAGCAGTATTAATCTTCGGATAAATATTTTGGGCAACAACAATGTGTTTATATATATAGTTACATGTTAAATATATGTATGTGTATACGTATATTAATATATATGTTTATGTCGGTGATCGACGAGTGTTGAATTCTACCATTAGTTGACGTACTCAACTTGGATTGATGGGCGAACTATAGTTATTCATATAATATAGTGAGGTTATATATTTATATATATATATATATCTATATATATAAATGTGTATATATTCGGTTGAGTCGCAACATAGAGATATATGTGCGGTGTTGATTGAGTTTGATTGATAACGTGTGTGTTATGGTTTATTTGTGTGGATATGGACTGGCGGAGAAATTGTGTGACTTGATGTACCGAGTTGAAAATTTTTGTGACAATTGTCCGTGTGCTTGATGTTTGAACAATGTGGATACTTGTTGTGAGAAACGTCATATCCGGAACCTCGAGGGCGGGCGGTGTACTCCGGCACGGTGTGTTGCAATGTGCGGCTCCATATGGGTGGTGAACGCCGGTGTCACCTAATGCGCGTGCAAGGCGGCTCTTGCGGGAGTGACGCCGGTGCGGTGACATGTTCAAGGAGCGGCCGACATAGTGGAGTGAACGCCGGTGCACAGTGTGTGTGGAGGCGCCCGGCAGCTTATTGGTTACGGGTATTTGAGTGATAGCTAAGACCCCGATACGAACGATGTTCGTATCTCAAATTCTTTCAACTCACTTTTAATGTTTGTCTTGATACGCACCGCAATCCGTGTTTTTGAAAGCTTGTTTCAAATTGTTTTTAAAGCGTTGGTATCGGGGTTAGTTAACCACGGAGGTTTGACGAAATCTCCGAGGGTTAATTAATCGGGGTCTTGAGCAGGATATGTCGAATGAGAGTTCGTACCTTTGATTGTATTGTGGTGCTATTCTGTATTGGGTCGAGGACCCTGTGGGGTGTTGAGATGATTGGTTTCGTGATGATGTTATTTGGAATGGGTTGAGAACCCAGTGAGATGTTGTAATGATTTCGTTGTGACGGTGTTCTATAAATTGGGTCGAGAACCCCAAATAAGTTGACTTGGTTTTTGTGTAATCGTTTTCCATACGTTGGGTCAAGGACCCGAGAGTTTTTGAAATTATTTCCAAAAGTATTCCCATTCGATTTTAAAAACCCCTAAACGCCCGAGTCAATAATAATGTTTGCAAACTATCTTATCAAAATACTTTTCCTTTTTACAAAAGGGATCTTCCTGACTCCTTGGGCTCGTTTAAAGTTTCTTGAATGTTATTTTCCGTAAGGAGAATGTGACTATGTGATTACCTTTCACCTTGTGTATGCGAGTGTCATTCTGTACCGACTGTGGGAATGTATGGTTTGTGTTAAGGCTTCACGGCGGTTGAATTTTGTGTTGTTACCTTGTTTGTATATCTTGTATATTATGTACTTGCACTAGCAAAATTCCGCTTGCTAACCCCGAGTTTTCGGGGTGGAGTCATTATGCGCTCAGGTTTTGGCAGCTCGGGAGCAGTCACGGGATTGGCTTGGAAGGAGATGGAAGACGACGATCCTAATCACACCAGAGTCAGAGTCTTTTCTTTTGTTTCATTTTGGTCGGTATTTTCTTTGTCGTTTGAGTATTCACCCTTGCATGGGTGTAGTTATCGATTTTTAAATTGAGTTGTCATTCTCTTCTGTGTTCAAGTTTATTGTTGTCATTGTTGTATGAATGTCGGTAGTTTATGAATTGGTTTAAGACCTTGTCGGTCTACTTTGTATTAAATTTCGACCCCAGTTGGTCAATCTTTGAGTAGTCTTTTGGAGTTTAGCCTGGTGGATCCTTGTGATAAGGGTCTACGGCGTATGACATTCCCGGTCGTATTCTGGGGGTGTTACATTTATGGTATCAGAGCCTAGGTTTGCGAAAAACCTAGGCCGTTGGGTCAAGTCCATGTCTTTTGTAAGTCGCGCGCATCAGAGTCGTGATTAGTATCGTGGTTCCGACATCATCTTCCGGCAATCCGTGATGGTAAGCCTCCCGATCGTAAGTCCCCTTATATACGTATTTGATTACATTGTGCTAATATGCTTAATGTGAACTAGGAATTGGAACTTGTTGGTGATATTATCGTTTTAGGATATAACATGCGCAAGCGGTCCGAGCATAAATAGTTACGTAGTATGCTTCGGAAGTCGAGCATGTTTATCTGTTTCGGTACTTTATTAGAATGAATTTACGAATGATAACGTTATCCACCGCATGAGTATTTTAAGATGGTTTTTGTTATCTTGCAAACCGAGTTTTGATATTTTGGTCTTGCATATTTTGATAGTATTCTTATGACGGTATTTGATATTTCATAAATGACTTTTGTGAGTATTTGAGAATGTTACCGACTTCGGCCTTTTTGGCATTTAGTTCATTTTTTTTTTAAGGAATTTTTTCCTGGTGGGTTCCGGCACGGGGCCCACGGCGCTGTAGTATCTCGAATATTTTAAAGCAATGCTTTGAAATTTTCTAACATTGTGTAAAGCCATGATTTAATACCGTCATGTTAAATGGTCATGTACCTCAGTGGAAAATTCTTCGAATAAACATTTTTGAAGAAGAGGAAAGATTTTCAAAATTTTGATATTTGGGACTCAACATTTTTTGAAATATTTCAAATTAGTTACGAATTAATTTTCGATTTCCTTTTTTTTCTTTTATTCATCACTCGTAAATAATTTTTAGAGTCATTATGTAAACTTCCTCTTCCGAAATAAAAGACAATGTTTACAAGTCTTGGGCGCAACGTGACTAGCCCCTTTTTCAAAAATTTGTTTTCATTAAGTGCATACATATAATGATCGTCCTCGTCGAGGAACTCGAACTTGACTTCATAAAACTTTATGCTTTACGATAGTACCGTTATTCTCAGGATGCTAACTAAAACTCGGGTTGATAATTGTGGTATAATGTACGTCTGATAAACTAATACTGTTGATCGGTGTTATCCGTATTAGTATGTCAAGCCACGGCGGACGTGGACGTGATGATGGAAATGGAAGGCAAGGTGGTTCGCATAACCACGATCCATGCTACGGTGAAGGAGTATCTAGATCAAACGATATCCTATGAAATCTCCTCAGTGGTCGAGCCCACGAGCGAAGCAAAGAGACCGAGGGTATCGGGAAAATTTCTGGGCGGTGAGGAGACTAAGGCTCCCAAGCCCTTACGTTGTTCGAAAGCGTCATCTTCGCGGTCGGGAGTGAACGCTGAAATCCCAAACCAAAGACGGTGACTCGCGTAAGAAGAGGAGATGTTTCAATCAGAATCGCTGGGGACATGTTCGCGCAAATTGTCCCTCTCCACTCTTGACTTGTTACCGTGTGGGTGTGAAGGTCATCGGGAGAAACACTGTGAGACAGGTTTCCGAATTGGCAAAGAATGCCGCCCGAGAGAGAGCAGAGCTAGTGACTGAGAATGTCCCGAAACCCTATGTTTCCTTCTGAAGAGCCTAACATGAGAGGATGAATATTTTGCAATATGTCCTAATTGTTGCTGTTTTGAACAATCGTGACTTTGATCGTTCTTCATTTCATTGCTCTATATTTCCAACTCTTGTTGTTCTAAGTTTGGGATCGAAATACCTTTTAGTATGGGGAAGTGTATTACCCGTACTTTCCTTGGTATTTTCGGCATTGTATGATTTTTCATTGTTGGTAACTCAATTATGATCCTCTCGACGATTTTAAACTATCTTGTTCTCCTTAGCCTGCCGTCCTCCGAACGAATTTCGGAGCTGTTTTGTTAAAACCCGTGAATTATTGTGGTCTTTCCATATCTGAACCTAATTCTTTCAAATTTTGTTCGGAACTATTATTCCCACGCGTGCATTTGACACTTCCGAATGTGTTATGAACTTGGATTGTGGTTGGTTGAGCTCGAAACATGATTTTCAGGACGTCTGAATTATTTTGTGATTTTCTTCCCTCTCGGAGTTTTGGTATCCAAGTTCATACCCCTTCACCTCAACTTATCGTGTTCCCATATATTTTTATCGCCTCGACTCACGTACCATATGCTCGCTAGGTCAGTTCATCGTATTTCTGGAACCTTGCATTCGCGCTTTGCTCGTGATGATTTGGGGCTGAGCAAGTAGTTATTTCCTTGATTGTTCTGCCGCTCTCTATTTTAAGTTTCGGGACGAAACTTCTTTTAAGGAGGGTAGAATGTAATATCCGCAAATTCGATTTCCGGTAATTTTCATTTTCCGGCGGAGGTCCGCTTCGACAACTCGCTTGTCGCTGTTTTGGAATTCTGAACCTATTTTATTCTTGGAGTTTCTCTGCTTAGACGGGTCTCGATGATGTTTTTACGTAATTTCATCTTGTGTTATATTTTGTCTCATGTGAATTTGTCTCTCGTTAAACTCGTTCGATTTCGTCATTTTCTTACTTCCATGAGTTCGTATGATTGAGTAGAGCATGTTGTGAGTTTCGGATTGTTAATCCGACGTTGTGTCGTGATTTTCGGATGTTTGGGCCGTTTTTGTAACTTCCTAGAAATTTAGGGAATTTGTTCCTTGTTCGACCTTGGTTGTGTACCTCAGATCGTTTTGGGGTTCCGTACTTCCATTTCGTGTTATTGTTGCCCAAATATCGATTCCTATTGCTTTTATTCTCTTCCGATCTTTTTCGTCATTTTGGGACCCGAGGGGGTGTGAGCCGCGGCAAGGATTGTGCGCCGCGGCACACATACTACCCAGATTGTTGCCGAGAAGGTCGCATCGTGTGCCGCGGCACAAGGATTGTGCGCCGCGGCACACAGTCGAAGCCGCGGCACACTTGTCCGGCCGCGGCACACCGTGTGGCACTGCCGGCTAAAACCTCTCAGCGCGTGCCTCAAGATCCGTGCAAAGGCCGCGCACATGCCGAGTCCGAGCCGCGGCACACTCCGAATTAGCCGCGGCACATCGAGCGGTCAACCGAACACCGGTCGCAATTTTTGGCCCTGTGCCGCGGCACAGATTAGCCGAGCCATGCACACAATGCGGCCGCCGCTATAATCGGGTGTTTTCAGCGAAGTTTCGCTCATTTCCTCCTTTTCTTCCACCGTGCGCGCGAGAGAGAGGGTTGAGAGGGGGATTTCTTCTCCATCCACCCTTTTGATTGTGTGTTTTTCTTCATCTTCCTTCGATCGTGTAGCTCGGATTGTGGATCTAGCACGTGTTCTCCGGATTATAGGGTTTGTATCTTCTAGAGGTAAGATCTCTTATACCCTAGTATGATTTTTGGGGAGGGTTTGGTGGTGATCTTGTGTTTTAATCCGAATTAACCGATGTTGTTGTTAGATTTTGATAGTACTCTCGTGACCCTTGGCTTTCTTGTTTTTGGTTGGGATGAAATCCCGTTAGTTCACCGTTAACCGATTTCAATTCCCTACGCACTCTTGGTGTTCGATAAATTGTCCCAACGGGTAGAACTAGGAGGGATTTCTTCGTATTCTTGATGTGAGATTGATTGTATATCATTATTGTGTTAGGGTCGGATTTGAGAGGATTGTTCGGACCGGAACCTATTCCTTCGTCGTCTCCTTCGCGTCGTATTACCAAGGCAAGTACCTCGATATACGAATTGTAACTGCGTGAAATCATTGTTGTCGAAGTGAATGAGTTTATATGGAGGTATATATATATATGTGTTTATATATATAGTTACATGTTAAATATATGTATGTATATACGTATATTAATATATATGTTTATGTCGGTGATCGACGAGTGTTGAATTCTACCATTAGTTGACGTACTCAACTTGGATTGATGGGCGAACTATAGTTATTCATATAATATAGTGAGGTTATATATTTATATATATATATATATCTATATATATAAATGTGTATATATTCGGTTGAGTCGCAACATAGAGATATATGTGCGGTGTTGATTGAGTTTGATTGATAACGTGTGTGTTATGGTTTATTTGTGTGGATATGGACTGGCGGAGAAATTGTGTGACTTGATGTACCGAGTTGAAAATTTTTGTGACAATTGTCCGTGTGCTTGATGTTTGAACAATGTGGATACTTGTTGTGAGAAACGTCATATCCGGGAACCTCTGAGGGCGGGGCGGTGTACTCCGGCCTGGTGTACGCTGCAATGTGCGGCTCCATATGGGTGGTGAACGCCGGTGTCACCTAATGCGCGTGCAAGGGGCGGCTCTTGCGGGAGTGACGCCGGTGCGGTGACATGTTCAAGGAGCGGCCGACATAGTGGAACGCCGGTGCAGTGTGCGGTGGAGGCGCCCGCGTGCTTATTGGTTAGGGGTATTTGAGTGATAGCTAAGACCCCGATCCGAACGATGTTCGTATCTCAAATTCTTTCAACTCACTTTTAATGTTTGTCTTGATACAGCATCGCAATCCGTGTTTTTGAAAGCTTGTTTCAAATTGTTTTTAAAGCGTTGGTATCGGGGTTAGTTAACCACGGAGGTTAGACTAAAACTCCGACGGTTAAATAATCGGGGGTCTTCAGCAGGATATGTCGAATGAGAGTTCTGTACCTTTGATTGTATTGTGGTGCTATTCTGTGTATTGGGTCGAGGACCCTGTGGGATGTTGAGATGATTGGTTTCGTGATGATGTTATTTGGAATGGGTTGAGAACCCTGTGAGATGTTGTAATGATTTCGTTGTGACGGTGTTCTATAAATTGGGTCGAGAACCCCAAATAAGTTGACTTGGTTTTTTTGTAATCGTTTTCCATACGTTGGGTCAAGGACCCGAGAGTTTTTGAAATTATTTCCAAAAGTATTCCCATTCGATTTTAAAAACCCCTAAACGGCCCGAGTCAATAATAATGTTTGCAAACTATCTTATCAAAATACTTTTCCTTTTTTACAAAAGGGATCTTCCTGACTCCTTGGGCTCGTTTAAAGTTTCTTGAATGTTATTTTCCGTAAGGAGAATGTGACTATGTGATTACCTTTCACCTTGTGTATGCGAGTGTCATTCTGTGCTGACTGTGGGAATGTATGGTTTGTGTTAAGGCTTCACGGCGGTTGAATTTTGTGTTGTTACTGTTTGTATATCTTGTATATTATGTACTTGCACTAGCAAAATTCCAGTTTGCTAACCCCCGAGTTTTCGGGGGGTGGGTGCCTGTTATGCGCTCAGGTTTTGGCAGCTCGGGAGCAGTCACGGGATTGGCTTGGAAGGAGATGGAAGACGACGATGCTAATCACACCAGAGTCAGAGTCTTTTCTTTTGTTTCATTTTGGTCGGTATTTTCTTTGTCGTTTGAGTATTCACCCTTGCATGGGTGTAGTTATCGATTTTTAAATTGAGTTGTCATTCTCTTCTGTGTTCAAGTTTATTGTTGTCATTGTTGTATGAATGTCGGTAGTTTATGAATTGGTTTAAGACCTTGTCGGTCTACTTTGTATTAAATTTCGACCCCAGTTGGTCAATCTTTGAGTAGTCTTTTGGAGTTTAGCCTGGTGGATCCTTGTGATAAGGGTCTACGGCGTGTGACATTCCCGGTCGTATTCTGGGGGTGTTACACAATTTACCGATTATTTCAATTTGACCTCGTTCGATTTTTCATGTTCTCAAATCAGTCCCTTCTTGACCAAGTCTTTAACCTATTGACTTTATCAAATAATAATAATATTCAATTTAAGTTATGTCTTGTATATTATTTTCAATTATAATATTATATTAATAATAAACCATCATTATTTGTAGATAATAACAAGAATTTACGGGCCTAGAATTGTCGAGTCAAGCATCTCATCACATTCAAGTTCAAGAACTGCATTTTATCCAGGTGTGGGGATTTATTACGCTTTTGTTTATTTTAATTGCTTTATATATTGTCTCGTATGTGCACGTGAAATCAGTCAGAAGCACTTAAATGTGCAAATCACCAAGCACTTAAATGTGCAAATCACAAGCACTTAATTGTGCATAAAGCCTTCTGCCAGCCGACGGCATCAGAATTTATCAGTCATGTTGTTTATACTTGCTAATATATTTAGTAATTAACGTAGACATATTGCGTACTCTCCACACTGAGCGAGTTGGAAGCTCACCCCACTATTTAACCCCTTTCAGGTTGAGGAGCTCGATGTGGCGTGCGATTGAGAGTGGGATGATCAAGCCTATGATTAGATGTTTATTTATTTAATGTTATTGCTCTCAAACTATGTTTATGAACAAGTGTTCAATTTATTTTATTTTTATGTCAAGGTATGTTTTGTTTTAACAATGACTCGAGAAGATTACTTGCAATTATTAAGTTAGTCTTTTTGAAATGTATTTCCGCTGCAAAAAAAAAAAAAAAAAATTTATTCTTCTTAAAATTTGAAGAATCATATTTAGAAAAGTGGTCGCTACACCGGGCAAACACAATGGAGTATTAATTCATAATATCGGGGTCTTTAAGAAGAACCTCTTCTACCTCAAAAGATTTTAATTCGAAATATGGTTTCAACCGTTGACCATTCACTTTAAAAATATTACCATTTTTTGGATTTTCAATTTCTACAGCTCCGTGAGGATAGACCGTATGAATAATAAATGGACCAGACCATCGTGAACGCAACTTGCCTGGAAATAATAACAAACGAGAGTTAAAAAGAAGGACTTTTTGACTAGGAGAAAAAGTTTTTCTCAAAATGTGTTTATCATGAAAAAATTTCATTTTGTCCTTATATTTCCTTGCACAATCGTAAGCATCATTTCCGATTTCTTCCAATTCATTTAGTTCAAGTTTCCTATGAATTCCAGCCATGTCTAATGAAAAATTTAATCGTTTTATGGCCCAGTATGCTCTATGTTCCAATTCAACAGGCAAATGACATGGTTTTCCAAAGACTAGCCTAAATGGAGACATTCTGATGGGAGTTTTAAAAGCAGTCTGGTAAGCCCACAATGCATCATTCAATCGCAAAGACCAATCTTTCCTTGTAGGATTAACATTTTTTTCAAGAATATGTTTGATTTCTCTGTTTGAAATTTCAACTTGTCCACTTGTTTGGGGGTGATAAGGAGTAGCAACTTTATGTGTAACACCATATTTTTTAAATAGATGATTCAAAAATTTATTACAAAAATGTTTTCCTCCATCACTTATAATTGCTCGTGGTGTTCCAAATCTGGAAAAATATTTTCTTTCAAAAATTTCACCACGACTTTGTGGTCATTTGTTTTGCAAGCAATTGCTTCTACCCATTTTGAAACATAATCGACGGCCACAAAGACGTAAAGATTTCCAAAAGAAATTGGAAAAGATCCCATAAAATCTATGCCCCAAACATCAAATATTTCAATAATTA
Organism: Orobanche coerulescens; assembly: GCA_033398695.1. NCBI lineage: Eukaryota > Viridiplantae > Streptophyta > Magnoliopsida > Lamiales > Orobanchaceae > Orobanche > Orobanche coerulescens. The sequence continues at coordinate 75,636,511 of CM065818.1, read as the reverse complement.
AAATTGGGTTTAAAGGCATTATATTTCTATTAGAAATTCGACCTAATCTTTGACATCTATCACATGTGCTGCAATATGAATGTGTATCTTTGAAAAGTGTTGGCCAATAAAAACCACATTGCAGAATTTTAGCAGTTGTTTTCTTTGAGCTAAAATGACCTCCACATGCATGATCATGACAAAAGGAAATGATATTTTGTTGTTCATGTTCTGGCACACATCTCCTAATGATTTGATCAGGACAATATTTGAACAAATATGGATCATTCCAAAAGAATTTTTTTACTTCGTTTAAAAATTTTGTTTTATCTTGGTTATTCCAATGAGATGGCAAGTTACCAGTAACAAGGTAATTGCCAATGTCGGCATACCAATGTATTTGAGAAACAGACATGAGTTGTTCGTCAGGGAAAGTTTCATTAATGGGAGGTTCTTTATCAGTAAAATTCATGATTAGCCTAGACAAATGATTAGCAACAACATTTTCAGCACCTTTTTTATCTCGAATTTCTAAGTCAAACTCTTGTAACAATAGAATCCAACGGATCAAGCGAGGTTTAGCATCTTTCTTAGAAAGAAGATATTTTAATGGAGCATGATCGGAGTAAATTATGACTTTCGAACCAATCAAGTAATGTCGAAATTTGTCTAAAGCAATAATGACTACAAGAAATTCTTGTTCAGCTGTGGAATAATTTAATTGGGCATCATTTAGAGTTCTGCTTGCATAATATATTACAGTTGGTAATTTATTTTCTCTTTGACCCAATATTACACCGACGGCATAGTCGGATGCATCACACATTATTTCAAAAGGAAGATTCCAGTTTGGAGATTTGATGATAGGTGCAGAGCTCAACATAGATTTGAGTGTCTTAAAAGCTTTTAGACAATGATCATCAAATACGAAAAGTGTGTCTTTTGAAAGTAAGTTACATAATGGCCTTGAAATTTTGCTAAAATGTTTGATGAATCGACGGTAAAAACCAGCATGGTTCTTTAATCGTTCGTGGGGGTGGAAGACTGGATATTAAATCAACTTTAGATTTGTCCACCTCAATTCCTTTTTCAGAAATCACATGTCCTAAGACAATTCCTTTTTTAACCATAAAATGACATTTTTCCCAGTTTAGGACAAGATTCTTCTCCTTACACCTAACCAACACTTGGGTTAAGTGGTGTAAACATTCATCAAAGCTAGACCCGAATACAGAAAAATCATCCATAAAAATTTCCAAAAAACGCTCAACCATGTCTGAGAAAATGCTCATCATACACCGAAAAGTAGCAGTGCATTACAGTACCAAATGGCATTCGTCGGTAAGCAAAAGTGCCGAAAGGTCAGGTAAAAGTGGTTTTTTCTTGATCTTCAGGAGCAATGGGAATTTGGTTATAGCCGGAATATCCATCAAGAAAACAATAATAAGCATGACCGGCTAACCTTTCTATGATGCTATGATGACAGGCAGGGTTTCTGATGGTCCTAAAAATGCATATTTTAGAGATTCAGGTAATGTATTGAGCTCTATCTTTGAATCCTCAATTGGTACTTCTTTATTCATTTGACTCTCAAGTGGTTCAGTTTTAGCTTTCCATTTATCATTATCCAATAATGGTGTAGACTCTAGTAAAGAATTTACTTCATTAATTGAACTGTCGATGTCAAAATCTGAGCCAAAATGAGTAAGACAACTTTCAAAAAGATCATCATCATCTATTTTTGGAAAGAAAGAAGGACCCATACTCTTTATCATATTTACCTCACGGACATCATCATGATCATCATGTTGTTGAGATATGTTAAACATATTTAGTTCAACAGTCATATTTCCAAAAGAAAATTTTATGATGCCATTTCTACAGTTAATTAATGCATTTGAAGTTGCTAAAAATGGCCTTCCTAAAATGACAGGGATTTGATCTTTGGTATTCTCAACAGGTTCAGTGTCTATGACTATAAAATCAATAGGAAAGTATAATTTATCTACTTGAATCAGAACATCCTCTACGATTCCTCGAGGTATTTTTATAGATCTATCAGCTAGTTGAAGTATGACAGATGTTGATTTTAGCTCCCCCAATCCAAGTTGTGTATAAACAGAATATGGTAATAAATTCACACTGGCTCCTAAATCAAGCAAGAATCGTTTAATGATGTGATCTCCAATGACACAAGATATTGTAGGACTACCAGGATCTTTATACTTAACAGGAGTTTTATTTTAGATTATTGAGCTAACATGCTCAGCTAAAAATGCCTTTCTGGGAACATTTGTTCTTCTTTTTACAGTGCAAAGATCTTTCAAGAACTTAGAATAAGCAGGCACTTGTTTAATAGCATCAAGGAATGGAATATTTATTCGAACTTGTTTAAATATTTCCATTATATCTTTGTATTGCGCACTTTTATATTTTGGAATAAGTCTTTAAGGAAATGGAGCTTTTGGAATGCAAGGCTTTTCTTTTTCTTTAGAATCTTTTGATTTTGAAACTTGTGGTTCATTTGATTTTTCTTCCGGATCATAGTCAGGCTTTTGTATTTCTTTTCCACTTCTAAGGGTAGTTATGGACTGAACTTCTGCGTTAGAAGAGTTTACTTCATATTGTCCTTTAGGATTAGGGATGGATTGACTCGGAAATTTTCCCTTTTCTCTTTCAGCTAAAGTTGTTTCAAGTTGGCCAATTTGTGTTTCAAGCTTAGAAATAACCTGTGATTTTGATTGTACAGCTTGCTGAGTTGATTGGAACATTTGTTGAGTAGATTGCATGAATTGTTGCAACGTATCTTCCAAAAATGGTTTCTTTGGCACTATAGAAGGATACTGATAAGTATTTGGAGGATATTGATTAGGACGGACATTTTGTTGATTTGACATATTCATTTGATGTCCTCCTTGATTCATTGGAGGCATATTTTGCTTCCAGGAAAAATTTGGATGATTCCTCTAATTTGGATTATAAGTTGGAGCAAATGGACTGTCCGAAGATTTTTCATATGAATGTAACACATTGACTTCTTCATTAAAAATTTCATGATTTTGTGGACCAGAGGGACAAGATTGAGATGAATGAAATGATTCCGCACATGAAATGCAAAATTCATTTTTTGAGTTTGATGAGGGGATGGATTGCTTCAAGACTAACGCATCCACTTTTCGTACTAAATCATCTATAGTAGATTTTATTTCAACATCTTGTTTAACCACGTAAATTCCACCTTTTTTTGGGGTCGTATGCATCGATTTGGCTCTAGAGTCTAGTGAATTCCATTGTTGTGAATTAATTGACATATTTTCTAGTGCATTCCAAGCTTCGTCTCCAATAAGGTGAAGAAATTTTCCACCATGCATTGATTGGATTAATTGGTGATTGTTTGGAGTTAAACCGTCATAAAAATATTTTACCAAACGCCATATTTCAAAACCATGATGGGGACACTTAAGGATTAAATCCTTAAATCTTTCCCAAGACTCGTAAAATTCTTCATTTTCTTTTTGGAAAAATTCTGATATTTCTCTTCTAAGACTATCAGTTTTGGACATTGGAAAAAATTTTGCGAGAAACTTATTCACCAGTTGGTCCCAACTAGTAATTGTTCTTGCTTGGAGAGAATTTAGCCAGAATTTTGCTTTATCTTTGAGAGAAAATGGAAATAATCTAAGTTTGACAGATTCATCAGAGAAATTTTGGAATCGGAAAGTAGAACAAATGTCGAGAAATTCCTTGACATGCATATACGGATCTTCTCTTTCCAAACCGTGAAAAGATGGAAGAAGTTGAATTATTGATGGTTTAAGTTCGAAATGAGTTGCATTAGTCGTAGGCAACACTATGCAAGAAGGAGAATTAGCACTCAATGGAAAAAAATATTCTATTAAAGTTTTTTCTTTTGCAACTTGATTATTCCGATTTTCAATTTCGTCCATTTTTGGTATCGGTTTTGTTTGTTGAACTTCAATTTTAGTTAATGACAATCTTGTTCTCGTTAAGCGACCTTTATTATTTCGTTGCCAAACTTGCATTCACCAGTATTTCAATTTTTTTAGCTTTGCATACAAACCAAATTATAATAGTCGATCGAACTTCCAGATCGTTGGAGGCGTCACAATGGTCGCACTTAAAATTCAACTTTCTTCGGCATGTACAACAGAGGCCTTTTTGCCAAAATTCAATCGATTTTCAAAATCAGTTTGTACAAGATTGATATTTAGCTTTTCTCTATTCAAATCGAACAAAGTAGTGAGTGAAAAATATCAATCCCTTGTTGAATCTTTTAAAGGATTTTATTGTTTTAATTATTATTTTTTTGAGTTTTTATATTTTTATTATTATTAATAATAATGATAATTATTATAATTATTACTAAAATTATAGGATGTAATAGATTGCAAAGGAATAAATTTACTAATTGATCTACGGAAGCAATATCTATTGATAAACTAAATTGTACGACGAGAAATATTGCAACTAAACTAAATGTCTAAGAATACTGTAAATAGAAAATAACAACTAAAAACACAATCTAAATTTACCACTACAAGATTGTATTAAAACTAAAGACAAGATATAAAAATTAAAAAAAAATCTGATTTTTTTTGTTTTTTATATTTTATATTTTTTTTTTAGTTTTTATATTTTTATATTTATTATAATTTTATTATATTTTTAGACTAATAATATTGAGCTAATATATATATATATATATATATATATATATCAAGATATATTATTTATTTTTTTCACAAAAAAAAATTCAGATTTTTTTTTTTAGAAAAAAAAATAAAAATTACAAACTTTTATTTTATTTATGCAAATAATAAAAATAGATTTATTTTATTACAAATTTTCGTTTCTGTTTTTTTTTTTTTTAATTTTCAGGTTTTTAATTTTTTTTAGTATTTTCCCTTTTTTATTAAAGTATTGTAATTTATTTTCTTAAAAAACAAATTCTGTTTTTATTAAAAAAAAATTCAAAGTTCAGAAAATTTTTATTATATATATTCCAGATTATTTAAATTATTAATTCTTAATCTGATTTTTTTTCGTAGATCTTTTATGAAAAGTAAATTTTTTTTATAAAACTAGCAGGTTTTACTTTTAAAAATAAAATAAAATAATTCAGATTTTTATTTATTACAGAAAATAATATTCCAGATTATTTAAATTTATTTTTATTATTTTTTATTTTTTTCGAATTTAAATTAAAATTTTTGATTTTTTAAATATTAATATTCCAAAATTACAAAAATATTATCTTAAAGTCTGAAACTTTTTGTTTTATTTTCCAGATCTTTTTTTTAAAATAAAAATAAATAAGTTTTTCGATTTTTTTTAAACTTTTTCAGATTTTTAGATTTTTATATATTTTTGGAGTTTTTAATTTTTTTATTATTTTATTATTATTTTTACGAAAATGAACAGTAGCTTTTATTATTATTACTTATATTTTTATATTTATTATTATAAGTTTTTATTATTTTTCCGAATATTTTTATGAATAAAATAAATTCTACAACAAACACAATTTAAAACGGATATTAAAAAGACAGATAATAATAAAGAAAAGCAGTAAAATAAATAACTAGTAGAAGAATTTAACTAACTTGATGATGACAGTCTTCGTGTACTTCGTTGGCGCCTCCCCGGCAACAGCGCCAAAAACTTGTCGTTTGTTGATTCTTTAGTCTAATACTCGCAAGCGCATGATTTGTTCGATGTAGATATGCGGTGCAAGGTCGATTACACAGGGAGGACTATAATAGTGAAGTCAAAATATTCCTATCATTTTGAACCAAATTAAATTAAATTCTAACCTAGTCCCAAATAATTTGATATTGTAATGTTATAATAATTACATTAAATAACTAGTAATTTTTAAGTAGATTTTAGATAATTTACTAGGGTTTAGAATCCACCAATGTCTATTTATTATTTAATTTATATTTTAAATCCAAGAAATTCAGGGAATAGATTCTGAAATCAATCTCGCTATTTCACTATATATTTGACAATAAGTACAAAATTATAATTCAAATATAGATTTTTCTTCGCTTGAAAAATATAATTTCTAAGCATTATATGTATCCAATTTAATGGAAAACAAATAATCAAAGAAATTAACTAATATCAATAATCGCAAAGCAATGGGGAATTTATAACTATCAAAAATATGTGATATAATTGATGAAATAATATTCCCCTATTGAAGCGAAAATCATAATCGTTAAAAAGATTTATTTGGAATTATTATATAAATATTAATAATAATATAGACATGGTTTCATCAGTAAAAGAAAATTACTCACTCATAATAACAACACAAATAAATAAATATTCCATAATATTATTACACAAATATAATTTTATTACATAATATTTTTATTTCCCTCCCTTACAATAATATCTCTCTATTTTTTCTCCTTTTTTCTCCTCCCAAAACAGTACACATTCATCCCCTATTTATACTACTTTAAAATTAATAAAATAATAATTTTTACTATTTTAAAATCCCACCCCCTAATCATACACGGCTGCTACAAGGTGCTGATGTCATGGATGACATCAGCACATAGTTGAAATTCCAGTCCAATCAGGTGTTGACACGTGGCACAATATGGTCTCTCTATTTAATTGTCCTTCGAACGGTCATAACTTCTTCATACGAACTCGGATTCAGATGATTTTTTTTAAAACGATCGTCTCTATGAGACGAATAAAGTGAGATCAGTCGTGACTATATTTGAATTTTTTAAAAATATCGCCCTTGAACCAATTGATCTGTCTTGTACCGGTTGGTTAACCTGCAGATATAATTTAATTCCAATTAATTATCCAAAAATGACTTAAATTATATAAAATTCTAACAAAATGAAAAAAATATAAATATATGGTAAAACGAATAAATTATCACACAACACACAATTATATATATATATATATAAAATACTAATAAAAATATTACTCAAAATATACTAAACAATACACAATCAAAGCGATCCGTCTTTCTTCGATACAAAAAGAACTGGTGGACCCCAGGGCGAAACACTTAGCTGAATATAACCTTTGTCCAGCAATTCTTGCAGTTGCTTCTTCAATTCATACATCTCGGTAAGTGTCATACGATATGGCGCCTTAGAAATCGATGTAGCTCCCAGTTCTAGCTCCACGGTAAACTCTACATCTCATCGTGGAGGCAGTCCAGGTAATTCGACAGGGAACATGTCCGGAAATTCATTTACAACAGGAATGGATGAAAGTTCTAATGTTCTTTATTCCTTCTTCATTGTATAGCACTAGTATCCATCGCAACCCTGTTTAAGTAGTCTAATAGCCTTCATTGCCTTGATCACTTTTTCCGAACTTCCTGGTCTCAATCCTTCAAATAATATTTCGGAACCATCTTCAGCTATCATCGAAATATTTCTCTTCTAGTAGTTCATTATAGCCCCATTAAGCCAATCGTCTCCGAGAATCAGGTCATATCCTTAAATTTCCACCACAATTAGATTTGAAAGCCAATCTCTGCCTACGATAGATATAGGAAAATTTCTAGCTTCACGTTCCCCCACAATTCTTTCTCCACTTGGTAAATCCACAATATAAGGTTCACATTTATGAAGGCAAGAAATTTCCAATCATTTTACACATGATAAAGATATAAATGAATGTGTAGCTCCGGAATCAAATAAGATAATAATTGGTTGCGAAAGAATCCGACCGTACATGAGGCAACTGCTATATCCTAATCGTCCGTCCTCCTCACTTCATAAAGGCGCAGAGGGATAAAACCGGCGTCGATGCTTCTTTTGGGTCATAATGTCCCCTGCCTCTTCCTCGGCCAAAATTTTGTGGTGGCTGGACGCTCTGTTGATTTGGATTGGCACTTTTCTCTCTCTGGAGTGATTATGGAGTATGAGCTCTAAAAGTTTTAGCAAAATCCTTGCAATATATCGTACGGCGCCCTTCTTGCCCACATTCGTAACATTTTACAAAGGGAAAAGTACAGTCTCGTGAAAGATGTCCCGGTCGACTACAGCTGAAGCAGTTTGTCGCTGCTTCTGCAAATGATGCTGATCTGGTACTCTTTCCTCCCTTGGATGGATGTCGGGGCCTCTTGTATGAGCAAAAAGACGATTGAGCCCTACAGGGCCCACTATTCTTATTCTCTAAAAAACTACCAGAGACTTTCTGCTTCTTTATCTCGGAAAACTTTTCCATAGCTACTTCTTTTATCTCGTATGCCAGAGCTTTATCCTGATACTGACGGAGAGTAGTGCATTCAAATCCCGACATATACTTCTGTATCTCTGGCTTCATTCTCATATCAAAGTGAATCATCATCTCTGCATTGGTCCGGACAAGGTGCCGAACGAATGCCAGTTCCTGATTGAACCTCTTAATTGCCTGATCCACAGGCACATCCGAAGGCTGCGCGGAGAAAAAAATCTCGAACTTTGGCTTCTCTCACTGGACGAGGGCAGTACTGAGCTTCTATCATAAGTTTGAACTCTCCATAATCGGCATCATGATCCATAGGTTGAATAGCTTCCCACCATTTGGTTTATCAAAAAGCTGTCTAGGTTCACGCGGGGGAATCCGATAATTATCCCCCATCTAGCTCCACACGCCGACCTTATCTAATCTGCCTTGACTGCATGTTACGTACGCTATGCCTCGGTCATAACATACGTAATGTATAGTCCTTAGTGTATGCTATATAGAACAGGTTGCGTACGTTAAGTTCATGCAGAAGCTTATATGCATCAATCAATTCCACACAATATGATCATGAATATTTGACTACAAGTATGGAAAAAATCACACTTCGATTATCGAGACGACATAATCGAATACCACGAGGTTCAACTACAGATGAAAATACACAACAATTATCCGGGTATTACATACTCCCCCTCTAAAAAGAAGTTTCGTCCCGAAACTTAAGAGAGAAATAATTCCGAGAATCTAGCTTTCATATTATCTTCCGTCTCCAAAGTTGCCTCTTCAACTCCGTATCGCGACCACTAGACTTTAACCAAGGAAATTGGTTTATTCCTCAATTGCTTGACTCGGCTCTAGAGTATCTTAATTAGCTTCTCTTCAAACGTGCCATCATTAGCTACTTCGATCTCACCAAAGTCGATGACGTGACTGGGATCCGATACATACTCCCGTAACTGGGATATGTGAAACACATTATAAATATGACTCAGCGATGGCGGAAAGGCCTACTTATATGCCAACTCTTCAACTCTTTCAAGAATCTCGAATGGTCCGATATATCTTAGACTCAGCTCCCTCTCTTCCCAACATGAAAAATTCCTCGTGTAGGATAAACTTTCAGAAGTACGTGATCCCCAATTCCAAACTCTAACGGGCGACGGCGCTCGTCTGCATAAGATTTCTGCCGACTTTGGACATTCAACAGCCTTCTACGAATCAGAGCTACCTTCTCCCAAGTCTGCACTTTCAATTCTTGTTATGTCCCAATAAAGTCAGACGAATCATCCCAACATAGGGTGATCTGCATCTCCTTCCGTACAATGCTTCAAAAGGTGATATTTTAATGGTAGCATGCCATTTATTATTGTAGGTGAATTCAATCAATGGCAGATAAATTTTCCAATCAGTCGACCAATCTAAGGCACTAGCTCTCAACATGTCTTTGACTGTCTGAATAGTCCTCTCGCATTGTCTGTCAGTATGAGGCTGGTAAGTTGTGCTAAAGTTCAGCTTGGTCCCCAAGGCTCTATGAACCACTTTCCAAAAATGTGACACGAAGCGACCATCTCGATCTGAAATAATGGTCTTTGGTGTACCATGAAATCGAACAATATCTGCAATAAACACTCGTGCCAACCTCTCTGGTCCCCATGTATCCTTAATTCCAAGAAAATGAGCCGATTTGGATAGGCGATCAACTATTACCTAAATCTTATTCATTCCCGTTCTGATCTTTGACATATTGATGATAAAGTCCATTGATATATCTTCCCACTTCCATTTAGGAATCGAAAGTGGCTTCAACATTCCGAGGGGTTGTTGGTGTTCGATATTAACCTTCTGGCAAGTTGAACACTTCAAAACATAGTATGCCACATCGTTCTTCATGTTGCCACACCAAAAATTCTGCTTCAGGTCTTTATTCATCTTACTGGTGCCCGTATGAATAGAATAGGGCATATTGTGAGCTTCTTTCATGATTGTCTGCTTCAAAACATCATTATCGGGAACACAAAGTCGACCTTGGAATCTCAGAACTCCATCTTCATGAAATACAAATCTCGGGGCCTTTCCTTTGCCCACTTCCTTTCGTAACCGAATCATCAGGGGGTCATCTACATGTTTAGATTTGATTTCGTCGGTTAACAATGAAGTTAATTCCATGACACATAGTTATCCTTGGACTTCTTGTAACCATACTTCAATTTCTTCACGAATGAACTCTCGTGGAATACTGGACTGGGATGTGAGCATCTCCAGCATTCGAATAGAAATGGGTTTGCGGCTCAGTGCATCAGCCACTACGTTCGCTTTACCTGGATGATAAAGAATTTCCAAATCATAGTCCTTAATCAATTCCAGCCATCTCCTCTGCCGCATTTTAACTCTTTCTGACTGAAGATGTATTTAAGACTCTTATGATTTGTGAAGATCTGACAGTGAGTCCCATACAAATAATGTCTCCATATCTTCAAGGCGAAAACAACCGTTGTCAGTTCCAAATCGTGAGTCGGATAATTTACTTCATACAGTTTCAACTATCATGAAGCAAAGGCGATAACCCTCTCATTCTGCATCGGTACACACTCTAGACCTTGATTCGAAGCGTCGTTGTAAACTATGAATCCTTCAGTCCCTTACGGTAGCGTTAATATTGGAGCTGTCGTTAATCTCTTATTAAGTTCATCAAAACTGGCCTGACACATCTCGTTTGATTCAAACTTTTGGGTTTTCTGCAACAATCGAGTAAGTGAATGGGTATTTTGGAAAACCCTTCCACGAACCAACGATAATACCTCGCAAGCCCTAAGAAACTTCTGACTTCCTTCACGTTCTTAGGAGATTTCCATTCCAAAATTTCTTTGATTTTTTGAGGATCCACTTGGACCCCTTATGCTAAGACCACATGGCCAAGGAACATCACTTCCTTTAGCCAAAATTCACATTTAGACAGTTTGGCATACAACTGCTCACTCCTTAAGAGGTTCAGAATGATCTGCAAATGCCGCTCATGCTCTTCCGTGGTCGTGGAATGGTCCAAAATATCATCGATAAACACAACTACAAATTTGTCCAAATACTCTATGAATATTCGATTGATCAATTGCCTGAATACTGCAGGTGAATTGGTGAGACCAAACAACATTACTAGAAACTCATAGTGCCCGTAGTGAGTTCTGAATGATGTCTTTGGAACATCGGATTCTTTAATCCTCAGCTGTTGATATCCCGATCTCAAATCTATCTTTGGAAATACTGTCTCTCCTTGCAACTGGTCGAACAAATCATCGATCCATGGCAATGGTAAACTCTACATCTCATCGTGGAGGCAGTCCAGGTAATTCGTCAGGGAACACGTCTGGAAATTCATTTACAAGAGGGATGGATGAAAGTTCTAATATTCTTTCTTCATTCTTCATTGCATAGCACCAGTATCCATCACAACCCTATTTAAGTAGTCTAATAGCCTTCATTGCCTTGATCACTTTTCCCGAACTTCCTGTTCTCAATCCTTCATATAAGATTTCGGAACCATCTTTAGCTATCATCGAAATATTTCTCTTCCAGTAGGTCATTATAGCCCCGTAGCGGTTATGCCAATCGTCTCTGAGAATCAGGTCATCTCCTTGAATTTCCACCACGATTAGATTTGAAGGCCAATCTCTGCCTCCGATAGATATAGGAAAATTTCTAGCTTCAAGTTCCCCAACAATTCTTTCTCCACTTGGTAAACCCACAATATAAGGTTCACATTTATGAAGGCAAAAAATTTGCAAATATTTTACACATGACAAAGATATAAATGAATGTGTAGCTCCGGCATCAAATAAGATAATAGCTGGTTGTGAAAGAATCCGATCGTACCTGAGGCAACTGCTATATCCTAATCGTCCGTCCTCCTCATTTCGTAAAGGCGCAGATGGATAACCCTGGCGCTCGACACTTCTTTTGGGTCATAATGTCATCTGCCTCTTCCTCGGCCAAAACTCTGTGGTGGCTGGACGTTCTGTTGAGTTGGATTGGCACTTGTTTCTCTCTGGAGTGATTATGGGGTGTGAAATACATATGTTTTAGCAAAATCCTTGCAATATATCGTACAGTGCCCTTCTTGCCCACATTCGTAACACTTTACAAAGGGAAAAGTACAGTCTCGCGAAAGATGTCCCGGTCGACTATAGTTGAAGCAGTTTTTCGCTGCCTCTGCAAATGATGGTGCTGATCTGGTACTCTTTCCTCCTTTGGATGGATGTGGGGCCTCTTGTATGAATGAAAAGATGATTGATCCCTACGGGGCCCACTATTCTTATTCTCTAAAAAACCACCAGAGACTTTCTGCTTCTTCATCTCGGAAAACTTTTCCATAGTTGCTACTTTTATCTCGTATGCCACAGCTTTATCCTGATACTAACGAAGAGTAGTGTATTCAAATCCCGACATACACTTATGTATCTCCGGCTTCATTATCATATCAAAGTAAATCATCATCTCTGCATCTGTCCAAACAAGGTCCCAAACGAATGCCAGTTGTTGATTGAACGTCTTAATTCCCTGAGCCACATGCATATCCAAAGGCTGCGTGGAGAAAAATTCTCGAACTTTGGCTTCTCTCACCGTACAAGAGCAGTACTGAGCTTCTATCATAAGTTTGAACTCTCCATAATCGGCATCATGATCCATAAGTCGGATAGCTTCCCACCATTCTAACGACTCTCCGGTCAGAAAATATTGAGAGATAGGAGTTCTTCGATCGCCTGGACAGTTAATTCCTGGAAATACTTTCTCCAACTCTCTCAGCCAATGATCCCATGTCGGCATTTCAGAGAAACCATCAAACATTGACGGATGCATTTTCGCTACCTCCTGGAGCCATCTGTCTCCTCGATTTCGCAAATCTGGGATGCCTTTCTATTCCCCTCCTAGCTGTGGACCTACCACCATCTGCATTCTGTCCACTACTTGAGCAAATTGGGTCATCTGGTTGACCACCTGATGAAGTATGTCTAGGACAGCAGGATTGTCATTCGTCTCCACAGTCTGCTCCTGATTATTGTTAACATATTCCTGTTGCTCTCCAGAACTGAGGTTAGCCTGATTTGATAGTGAATCGGGGACAGAGGGTGAATCTTCCCTTTCCGCATTCCCACGTCCGTGTCCACGACTGCGACCACGTCCACGACCTCTTCTCAACATACTGTAAGCGTACATACTCAATATAAAGGAAACAATATCCTTCTAACGTTTAGTTATCCAAAAAGGACATAATATGTAAAGGACAAGATAGAGTTTAGGAAACTTACAACCACAGCTCACGCGAAGACATAGGCAGTACAGTGATGTTATTCGCAGCCTGTTACCCCAAAAGACACATATGAACCCTATTTTTAACCCAAAGACCAAGATATCCATAATCTTAGCTCCGATACCATATTCTGTAACACCCCAATATATTCAGGATTATTACACTATCTTAAATCCTTTATATAAGGATTTAAAAGGCTAATAAATTTAAAACATCAATATTCAATACCAACATTAAAATCATTATTACATCCCAAACTTCAAAAGTACGAAACAACAACCTCGAATAGTAACATCAATACAATACCATCCAAAGAACACAAACACAACGGTGTACTCAAGTACTTATTAAAACACAACTCAAAATGAAAGGACTTCCTGGATCGACAACATCACTCGATACCCTCGTCATCGTGCAGCACGTTTGTTTTTTTTTCCATCTCTCTTGGAACCTGAACATAAAACACATGTCCACCCCCGAAGGGGTTAGTAATAATTATATGACAATATATTTATTTTCCAACTCATGATAACAATAACAATACCACAACCATAACAACAATAGAAAACTTCTCCGGCGAGTAGGTAATCAATACAGTACACAATAGTATAATTTCAACCTATCCAGGATAATCCAACGATCCAACGCACACAACATAGATGCCCAAGATGATCCCGTCGGACCAGGACTTGTTGGAAAACCCGTCCAATGATCTAGCACACACAGCATTGATACCCAAGATGATCCCGTCGGACCAACACTTGGTGGACAAATAACTACAACACATGTACTCGACAATCATATACAACGTTCAACACAAAACATAATTAAAGTACTTGCTTTCAAAAGACGACAAGGGTTTAAATACTTCAATGAATGTCAATACACCCAAAGGTCGCCCCTTTGATCAATCACTTTGCAAGGCTCGCACCTTACTACGGAGGAGAACGACGAAACACTTGAGGGAACTCAACATTGGAAGCTTGGGCACTATTCTAAGATGCTTCCAACCTCCATCGGCCAAGAAGATATGTTAAAACGAGGTTTATGTTGCAGGAGGGCTTTCTGAGTTTGCAAAAGTCAGACAAGGAACGAAGGAAAATGAGTGTGAAATGAAGTGGGGTGATGTCCTATTAATAGAGCTTAAACCTTACGTATGTTATACACATCACATTACGTACGTTAAGGGTCTAACGTATGCTAGCAACAAAACCCTTACATATGCTAGCGACTGGCAAAAGTTCACTGTCTCATTTGTTGGCCTCTCTTACGTACGTTAACCACTTCTTTACATACGTAATATGATCAACATAGCGTACGCTATCGGCCACATCTAACATATATTTTGTTCCGTTGACTTGCTTTATCAAAAAGCTGTTTAGGTTCATGTGGGGGAATCCGAAAATTATCTCCCATCTGGATCCACACGCTGACCTTATCTGATATGCCTTGACTGCATGTTACGTATGCTATGCCTCGGTCATAACATACATAATGTATAGTCCTTAGTGTACGCTATATAGAACAGGTAGCGTACGTTAAGTTCATGCAGAAGCTTATATGCATCAGTCAATTCCACATAATATGATATGATCATGAATATTAGACTACAAATATGGAAAAAATCACACTTCGATTATCGAGACGACATAATCGAATACCACAAGGTTCAATTATAGATGAAAATACGCAACAATTATCCGGGTATTACATACTCCCCCTCTAAAAAGAAGTTTCGTCCCGAAACTTAAGAGAGAAATAATTCCGGGAATCTAGCCTTCATACTATCTTCCGTCTCCCAAGTTGCCTCTTCAACTCCGTAATGCGACCACTAGACTTTAACCAAGGAAATTGGTTTATTCCTCAATTGCTTGAATCGGATCTCGAGTATCTTAATTAGATTCTCTTCGAACGTGCCATCAGTAGCTACTTAAATCTCGCCAAAGTCGATGACGTGACTGTGAACCGGTACATACTTCCGTAACTGGGATACGTGAAACACATTACGAACAAGACTCAGCAATGGCGGCAAGGCCAACTTATATGCCAACTCTACAACTCTTTCAAAAATCTCGAATGGTCCGATATATCTCGGACTTAGCTTCCCTCTCTTCCCAACACGAAAAATTCCTCGGGTAGGATAAAATTTCAGAAGTACGTGATCCCTAATTCCAAACTCTAACGGGCAACGACGCTCATCTGCATAATATCTATGCCGACTCTGGGCATTCAACAGCCTTCTACGAATCAGGGCTACCTTCTCCTGAGTCTGCACTATCAATTCTGGTTCTGTCCCAATCAAGTTAGACAAATCATCCCAACATAGGGGTGATCTGCATCTCATTACGTACAATGCTTCAAAAGGAGGCATTTTAAGAGAATCATGCCAATTATTATTGTAGGTGAATTCAATCAATGGCAGATGAATTTCCCAATTGGTCGACCAATCTAAGGCACTAGCTCTCAACATGTCTTTGACTGTTTAAATAGTCCTCTCGGACTGTCCGTAAGTATGAGGATGGTAAGTTGTGCTAAAGTTCAGCTCGGTCCCTAAGGCTCTATGAACCACTTTCCAAAAATGTGACACGAAGCGACCATCTCGATCTGAAATAATGGTCTTTGGTGTACCATGAAATCGGACTATCTCTGCAATAAACACTCGTGCCAACCTCTCTGGTCTCCATGTATCCTTCATGCCCAGAAAATGAGCCGATTTCGATAGGCGATCAACTATTACCCAAATCATATTCATTCCCGTTCTGGTCTTTGGAATATTGGTGATAAAGTCCATTGATATATATTCCCACTTCCATTCAGGAATCGGAAGTGGCTTCAACATTCTGGGGGGTCATTGATGTGCAATATTAACCTGCTGTCAAGTTAAACACTTCGAAACATAGTCTGCCACATCGTTCTTCATGTTGCCCCACCAAAAATTCTGCTTTAGGTCTTTATACATCTTACTGGTGCCCGGATGAATAGAATAGGGCATACTGTGAGCTTCTTTCACGATTATCTGCTTCAAAACATCATTATCGGGAACACAAAGTCGACCTTGGAATCTCAGAACTCCATCTTCATGAAATACCTATCTCAGGGCCTTTCCTTTGCCCACTTCCTCTCGTAACCGAATCATGAGGGGGTCATCTATTTGTTTAGATTTAATTTCATTGGTTAACAATGAAGTTAATTCCATCACACACAGTTGTCCCTGGACTCCTTGTAACCATACTTCAATTTCTTCACGAATCAACTATCGTGGAATACTGGACTGGGATGTGAGGCGTCTCCATCATTCGAATAGAAATAGGTTTGCGGCTCAATGCATCAGCCACTACGTTCGCTTTACCTGGATGATAAAGAATTTCCAAATCATAGTCCTTAATCAATTCCAGCCATCTCCTCTGCCGTATGTTTAACAATTTCTGATTAAAGATGTATTTAAGACTTATGATCTGTGAAGATGTGACAGTGAGTCCCATATAAATAATGTCTCCATATCTTCAATGCGAAAACAACCGCTGCCAGTTCCAAATCATGGGTTGGATAATTTACTTCGTACGGTTTCAACTGTCGTGAAGCAAAGGCGATAACCCTCTCATTCTGCATCAGTACATACTAAGAACCCTCCAAAATTGCTTTAACTTTCTAGGGATCTACTTGGACCCCTTCCGCTGAGACCACATGCCTAAGGATCATCACTTCCTTTAGCTAGAATTCACATTTAGACAGTTTGGCATACAACTGGTCACTCCTTAAGAGGTTCAGAAAGATCCGCAAATGCCGCTCATGCTCTTCTATGCTCTTGGAATAGACCAAAATATCATCAATAAACACAACTACAAATTTGTCCAAATACTCTATGAATACTCGATTGATGAATTGCATGAATACTGTAGGCGAATTGGTGAGACCAAACAACATTACTACAAACACATATTGCCCATAGTGAGTTTTGAATGCTGTATTTGGAACATCGGATTCTTTAATCCTCAGTTGATGATTTCCCGATCTCAAATCTATCTTTGAAAATACTATCTCTCTTTTTAACTGGTCGAACAAATCATCGATCCGTGGCAATGGGTACTTATTCTTGATCATCATCCTATTTATCTCTAGATTGTGCACAATCAAAGCGATCTGTCTTTCTTCTGTACAAAAAGAACTGGTGCACCCCAGGGTGAAACACTTAGCTAAATATAACCTTTGTCCAGCAATTCTTGCAGTTGCTTCTTCAATTCATACATCTCGGTAAGTGCCATACGATACGGCGCTTTAGAAATCGGTGTAGCTCCCAGTTCTAGCTCGATGGTAAACTCTACATCTCATCGTGGAGGCAGTCTAGGTAATTCGTCAGGGAACACGTTCGAAAATTCCTTTACAACAGGGATGGATGAAAGTTCTAATGTTCTTTCTTCCTTCTTAATCGCATAGCACCAGTATCCATCGCAACCCTGTTTAAGTAGTCTAATAGCTTTCATTGCCTTGATCACTTTTCCCGAACTTCCTGGTCTCAATCCTTCAAATAAGATTTCGGAACCATCTTCGGCTATCAGCGAAATATTTTTCTACCAGTAGTTCATTATAGCCCCCTAGCGGTTAAGCCAATCATCTCCGAGAATTAGGTCATCTCCTTGAATTTCCACCATGATTAGATTTGAAGGCCAACCTCTGCCTCCGATAGATATAGGAAAATCTCTAGCTTCAAGTTCCCGCACAATTATTTCTCCACTTGGTAAACCCACAATATAAGGTTCACATTTATGAAGGCAAGAAATTTTCAAACGTTTTACACATGACAAAGATATAAATGAATGTGTAGATCTGGAATCAAATAAGACATTAACTGATTGCGAAAGAATCTGATCCGTATCTGAGGCAACTGCTGTATCCTGATCGTCTGTCCTCCTCACTTCGTAAAGGTGCAGAGGGATAGACCCGGCGCTCGATGCCTCTTTTGGGTCATAATGTCCACTGCCTCTTCCTCGGCCAAAATTCTGTTGTGGCTGGACGCTCTGTTGAGTTGGATTGGCACTTGTCTCTGTCTGGAGTGATTATGGAGTGTGAACTCCAGAAGTTTTCGCGAAATCCTTGTAATACATCGCACGGTGCCCTTCTTGCCCACATTCTTAACACTTTACAAAGGGAAAAGTACAGTCTCGCCAAAGATGTCCTGGTCGACTATAGTTGTGGCGGTTTTTTGCCGCCTCTGCAAATGATGGTGCTGATCTGGTACTCTTTCCTCCCTTGGATAGATGCGGGGGCCTCTTGTATGAGCGAAAAGATGATTGAGACCTACGTGGACCACTATTCTTATTCTCTAAAAACCACCAGAGACTTTCTGCTTCTTTATCTCGAAAAACTTTTCTATAGCTGCTTCTTTTATCTCGTATTCCAGAGCTTTATCCTGATACTGACGAAGAGTAGTTCATTCAAATCCCGACATATACTTCTTTATCTCTGGCTTCATTCTCATATCAAAGTGAATCATCATCTCTGCATTGGTTCGGACAAGGTGCCGAACGAATGCCAGTTCTTGATTGAACGTCTTAATTGCATGATCCACAGGCACATCCGAAGGCTGCGCGGAGAAAAAAATCTCGAACTTTGGCTTCTCTCACCGTACCAGGGCAGTACTGAGATTCTATCATAAGTTTGAACTCTCCCTAATCGGCATCATGATCCATAGGTCGAATAGCTTCCCACCATTCGGACGCCTCTCCGGTCAGAAAATATTGAGCGATAGGAGTTCTTCGATCTTCTGGACAGTTAATTCCTGCAAATATTTTCTCCAACTCTCTCAGCCAATGATCCCATGTCGGCATTTTCGAGAAAATGTCAAACTTTGGCAGATGCATTTTCGCCACCTCCTAGAGCTATTTGTCTCCTCGATTTCGCAAGTCTGGGATGCCTTGTTGTTCCCCTCATGGCTGTAGACCTACCACCATCTGCATTCTATCCACTACTTGAGCAAATTGGGTCATCTGGTTGACCACCTGACGAAGTATGTCTGGGATAGCAGGATTGTCATTCGTCTCCACAGTCTGCTCTCGTTTATTGTTAATAGATTCGTGTTGCTCTCCAGAACTGAGGTTAGCCTGATTTGACAGTGAATTAGGGACAGAGGGTGAATCTTCCCTTTCCGCATTCCCACGTCCGTGTCCACGACCGCGACCACGTCCATGACCTCTTCTCAACATACTGTAAGCATACATATTAAATATATAGGAAATAATATCGTTCTAACATTAAGTTATCCAAAAGTGACATAATATGTAAGGACAAGAAAGAGTTTATGAAACTTACAACCACATCTCACATGAAGACATAGGCAGTACAGTGATGTTATTCACGGCCGGTTACCCCAAAAGACACATATGAACCCTATTTTTAACCCAACGTCCAAGATATCCATAATCTTAGCTCCGATACCATATTCTGTAACACCCCAATATATTCAGGATTATTACAATACCTTAAATCCATTATATAAGGATTTAAAAGGCTAATAAATTTAAAACATCGATAATCAATAACAACATTAAAATCATTATTACATCCCAAACTTCAAACGTACGAAACAACAACCTCGAATAGTAACATCAATACAATACCATCCAAAGAACACAAACACACCCGTGTACTTGATTACTTATTAAAACACAACTCAAAACGAAAGGACCTCCCGGACCGACAACATCACTCGATACCCTCGTCATCATGCATCACTTGTGGTTTTTTGCCATCTCTGTTGGAACCTGAACATAAAACACATGTCCACCCCCGAAGGAGCTAGCAACGATGCTAGTACAATTACAATAATTATATGACAATAGATTTATTTGCCAACTCATGATAACAATAACAATACCATAACCATAACAATAATAGCAATCCTCTCCAGCGAGCAGGTAATCAATACAGTACACAACAATAGAATCTTAACCTATCCAGGGTAATCCAACGATCCAGCGCACACAACATAGATGCCCAAGATGATCCCGTCGGACCAACACTTGGTGGAAAACCCGTCCAATGATCCAGCTCACATAGCATAGATACCCAAGATGATCCCGTCGGACCAAAACTTGGTAGACAAACAACTACAACACATGTTGTAACGCCCCAATCCAGCAAGGGTAGAAACATTACAATATGGTTTCACATCAGATACACACAAGTCCAAACCAAGCAGCGGAAGTCTTAAAATAAACATGAAAAGAGTATCAAAGGGGACTAAACGACATCCAAGTGTCCCCAAATCCAAACAAAGGAAGGTACAAATACAAATGTCCAAAATTCGGAAATACGATAAATAAAACAAAGTTCATTATTCAAAGAAACTCTAGGGTAGGTCCACACGCTCTCATCCCCAAAGCTAAACCCCGCTCCTAGCTTAAGTACCTGCCGCATGGAAAAGAAACGCGGCTGAGCATAAAAAGCTCAGTGAACAGATATATAGGTAACAAGCAAACAAGATATAATGAATGATCGAAGAAACAAGAGGATAGATTACATATGGTGTCAATGGGAATTTAAAGGTTATCAAGGTTAAGTAAGAAAAAGTTACCAAGTTAAATATCAAGGATTATCAAGTCGAAACATCAAGAACTAATAAGTTTCAAAGATTTCAGTATTTAAACCCCAGGCCCAAGCAAGTATCCAAGTAACCAAGTCAAGTAACCCAAGTTGGAGTGATCAACTCCCAAGCTGTGAAGGGTCGCATTGCACGCAAGCCCAATCACCAAGTAATATATATAATGTAGTCCAAGACATAACATAATGGCCGTATCCCAAGCAAGTATCAAGCAAGACAAATCTAGGATGCATCCATACGCCCCTGTAAACAAGTCAAATTCATAGCAGTAGTCGATAATCAAGTAGGGACGGTGGGGGACATCTCTCCAACCCCACTAGAGTACATAACATTTGTGCATCAATGTTATGGTTGTGGCTACTCCACAACAAGTAATACCTGGGTAAATACTGAAGGGTCATGCAATCAAGGTTCAATTCAAGGTATAAGTGCCAAATCACAATCACATAACCACAGTTCCATATCAAAGGAATCAAATGATCGAATAAAACACAAGGGAACATAGCAATGGCTTTGGGAAATCCTAACATGAACAAAGATCAAGATCAAGAGTCATGAGAGAGAAAAGGAGCCTCTTACTAAAAGGGGTAGAATATCTGTACCTTAGTCCAACACAAAGCAAGGTCACAAAACAATCAAAGAGATATATGGATCACTCCCGCTTTACCGAACCTAAAAAAAAATGGATACGAATCAAGACGAGTTCATTTCACATAAGTTACCTCTTTTAGCTACCTTTCCATTTTTAGAAACTTTCCATATTTAGTAGCTTTTCAAATCTAGTAGGTTTCTATATTTAGTAAGTTTACTGGTTCAGAAATATTAGTCATCCATGACTATAATTAACATTTGGATAAGTTAAGTGTTCAAACTAACGAATGTGTAAGATTAGTGTTTACTATGATAGTTAAATATGTTTTAGGGTTGATTATGTAAATATAAAAAGTTTAGGGTTTATAGTGTAATTATTATAAAATTAGGATATAAAGTGTAAGTATTATAAAGTTTACATGGTTTCACAAGTCAAACACTTTAGTTATACACAACTTAACCCTTATTTAGCCTTTTAACCTTTTTATCAGCTTTTAACCGCAACAGGTCACAACTTTTCCGAATTTTTAAACTACATCATAACTCAAAGATAAAATTTTGCAAAAATTCACAGAGATACTTAAATGTCTTAAGAGTCTATTTGAATTTTCTCAGAATTTATTTCTAAGTATATATACCCTTACAAAAATCATTTACCCAGACCTGTCCATAAAATAAACTGCAGAAACACCCTGAAAGTTGGCCCTTGGTTTACCCATTTAAAAACTTAATAAAAATTTAAAAAAATTTCAGGTGGTCACAAATATACCAAATATCATTAATACAAACGTAGAGCCCTTAACTCTTCATGGTTTGAAAATGAAAAATCCCATACTCCAACTGATTTTATGTTCCCAAAACTCAGGTTTGACACACGATCCCATAAAATTCAAAAAGCTTAGCTCCTGACCTCAAATGACCATGAAAATTATATTCTCAGAAGGTAGGCAATTGGTACTTATGTTTAGACTCAAGAATCTCAGAAAAACACATTAGGATCATTTTTTTATCAACCTTACAAACCGATCCAAAAATCTGGTCAGCATGCAGTCGAGACAGAAACAAACCTTAATCCCCAAATCCCTTACTCCATTCAAAACAGATTCAGATTCGTTAATATATATTAGACCACAAAACCATTGTAATTAAACCCTAGATATCACAACAAGTATTTTGATTCTGAAACTTGCATATAGGCTGATTTATATAGATTATCTATTAGGTTGTTATGTCAAAATAATCAGGTCACCATTTACGAATTT
Source organism: Orobanche coerulescens (assembly GCA_033398695.1). Lineage (NCBI taxonomy): Eukaryota > Viridiplantae > Streptophyta > Magnoliopsida > Lamiales > Orobanchaceae > Orobanche > Orobanche coerulescens. Next base: position 75,613,539 of record CM065818.1, on the reverse strand, counting down.
TTTTATTCCAAACTAGAACTCCAAAATAAAATTCATAAAAATTCTCACATGTACTCGACTGTCTTTAGAACGAATAAGAATTTTTCCAGAATTTATCAGTTAGTATAAACCTACAATAAAAATATCCAAACCCAGACTACTCAGAAAACCGACCAGCAGCATTACTTAAAAAGTATCCGCCTCAACGGCCTATCATTTCATTCAGGAAAAATCCACAAAAATTCCAGAACTCAGTAAGCATATGAAATACAACTCCTGTAAAGTGGCAAGTAATAAACCCTTATAGTTTTCAAAGGAAAAATCGTGAAACCGGGCTGAATTTAAATTCTTAAAACTCAGGTTTTGACATATAATCCCGTAAAATTCACAAGCATGACCAATACAACTCCAATTCCCTTCAAACCAATTGGAAAACTTACATAAGATGTTAAACTAAGTTTTCATGTAAAGAAGCAGATTTATATCTCACGTTTACAAATTCAGGCATGCATGCTGTCCAAATTTCAGAAATTATTTAAACCCTAATTCATTCAATCCTCTTAAATCCAATTACATGACAATTCAAAGGCTCATAAGTTTTCTTAGGGCTGGTTTAGGCGTATAAGAAGGGAATAAAAAGAGTGAGTCACATCCACAAGAATCATACCGAATAGGGGCTGGAAAACGTGACAAGAATCGGACCAGCGAATCAATGCAAAACCGAATCAAAACCCTTCTCTTTCTCGTTCTTGTTCTCGCCGCAAAACCCAAAACACCAAGCTTTTCCTTTGCCTCCCTTCTTTTTTACTTGAGCCAAAATTTTTGAGAGAAGTATGGGAGACACGTGTGTGTGATTGTGTGAGAATACCTATATGTTATGGAAGGGAGGTTAAAGAGACGCGGTTTGTAATTATGGAAGGAAATCAATTCGGTTGATTAGCATAAATCAAGGAAATCATGTGTATCTTTTGAAATCAATGTGTACTTATCTCTTTCTTGATTTATTTGGCCGAAATTTTGGATAGAAAACATAATAGGGTCGGTTTTGCTTAGGATATAGATTAGGAAACATTTAATTCAGTAACATATATTATAATGTATAGTTTTTATTTAGTTTCGGAACTCATGAAAACTTAGGTATTTATTTTAATTTATTAAACTTAGGTTATACCATTTAATATTCATTGTATGATCATATATGTTTTTTTCAATATTCAAAAATTAGAGGGGTAAAGTGGTCATTTCAGACTATTGAAATTTTAGGGTTTTACACATGTACTCGACATTCATACACAACATTCAACACAAAACATAATTAAAGTACTTGCCTTCGAAAGACGACAATGGTTTAAATACTTCAATGAATGTCAATACACCCGAAGGTCACCCCTTTGATCAAGCACTTTGCAAGGATCGCACCTTACTATAGAACGATGAAACACTTGAGGGAACTCAAGGCTGGAAGCTTGGGCATTATTCCAAGATATTTCCCAACTTCATCGGACAAGAAGAGATGTTAAAACAAGGTTTATGTCGCAGGAGGGATCTCTGAGTTTGCAGAAGTTGGACAAGGAACAAAGGAAAACGAGTGTGAAATGAAGTGGGGTGATGTCCTATTAATAGAGTTTCAACCTTACGTACATTATACACAGTACATTTCGTACGTTAAGGGTCTAACGTACGCTAATAATAAAGCCCTTACGTACGCTAGCGACTGGCAAAAGTTCACTGTCTAGTTTTCTGGCCTCTCTTACATACGTTAATCACTCTTTTACGTACGTAATATGATCAACATAGTATACGTTATCGGCCACATCTAATGTACGTTATGTACCGTTGACTTACTTTATCAAAAAGCTGTCTAGGTTCACGCGGGGGAATCTGACAATTATTCCCATCTGGCTCCACACACCGACCTTATTTGACCTGCCTTGACTTACGTACGCTATGCCTCAGTCATAACATATGTAATCTATAGAACAGGTAGCGTACATTAACTTCATGCAGAAACTTATATGCATCAATTAGATCCATACAATATGATCATGAATACTAGACTACAAATACGGAAAAAATCACACTTTGATTATCGAGACGACATAATCGAATACCACAAGATTCAATTACAGATGAAAATACGAAACAATTATCCGGGTATTACATGTGGGGCATCGAGTGTGGCGGCAACGTCACATTCTTCTAGAGCCGGCAGTACTGATGGCCGTCACAGCCATACTGATACTCAAGATGGCCCAACTGGTAATGGCGCCGACATGGGTGTTTCAGCTGTGATGCAATAAATGGTGAACCAAATGGCTATGATAGCCCAGGCGGTTCAAACCCAACTGCGGCTCGAGCTTCTCAGGCCGAAGCAGATTGTTGGCTTCATGATGTCACCACGATGCATCCTTTTCAGTTTTTTGGGGCTTCAAACCCGATTGGTTGGGAGGGGTGGATCAAAGAGATGTCCAATATCTTTGTTGCCACTAATTGTCCTGAGGATCACAAGGTCCCTATCGCCCAGTATTTTCTCACTGGGGATGTTGCTGATTGGTGGGAGGCTGTTGAGCCTCACGATCATGATGCTTCGTGGGCCGAGTTCAGAGACCTTATGGAAGCTGAATACTGTCTGTGGCCAGTTTGTCAGGGCGGGTCAGTGCTTTTTATGATGCTCAGCCTCGAGATATTCCGGTTTCTCAGGCTATTGCAGATTTCAACCGGGAATTGGGCTTTGTGAAGGCCCAGGTTAAGGAGGAGAGTGACAAGATTTGTCACTTTTCCAGGGGATGAAACCGAGGATTCGTGATTACATGTCTGGACTCGCCTCACCACCATAAACTATCAGAGTAGAGATCTTGCTTATGATATGTCCTTGATGGCAAGTGAGGTGTCTCAAGAAAGTAAGAAACAGAAATCCATCGGTAACTTTTCGGTTCACAAGGGCGGAGTTCAGCAAAAGTCTAAGTCTGCTAAGGTTCATGCGGGTGGTTCAGCTAGTTTTGCTGGGGGCTTCAGAGGTGCTGCCAGTGCCCCCACTCATGGGTTTAGATGTTTTAACTGTGGCCAATTGGGCCATAGAAATCGGGAGTGTCCCCGTCCGCCATTGACTTGGCATACTTGTGGCCAAGTGGCCCACAAGGCTTCCTTATGTGATCGTTTCAAGCAGACTCTTGGTGCACATGCTTATTTTCCAGCGCCTAAGGAGCTGAGTGTTTGCTCCGCAGTCTCCACAGAGTGTGGACCGAGGGAGAGGTCGGGGCCAGCCAGCTAGAGGGGGAGTTTCCAGTGTCGGCTCCACTCATTCGCGTGTATATGAGATGAGGAGGGTCGATGATCCAGCAGCTACCGTGGCTACAGGTACCATTCATATTCACACTCATCCTGTCAGTGTACTTTTCGATTCTGGTGCTACGCATTCGTTCATCTCTCTGGAGTGTGTGCGCTGTTTGATTCTTGATTGTTTGCCGTCTTGTGAGCCTTTCGTTGTTAAACTTCCTAGCGGTGATAGGATCGTTGGAGATCATGAGATCCGAGACTGTTCTGTGGATATTTTTGAGAGGGCTTGGCTCTCTAATTTTATTGTCGTGGATTTTTAGGGTGAGGATTTGATTCTCTAGGATGATTGGTTCGAGCGGCATGGTGCGATCATGAACTACCGCACAAGGATCATCACCATATTCGCCGAGGATGGCACCAAGCATTCTTTCGCGGGGTGAAAGAGGGGAAACCAAAAGTTCGTAATTAATGCCTTGAAGGCATTGAGACTCCTTCAGAAGGGGTCTAGTGGTTATTGGTGTTATGTCTTGAAGGCGGAGGATGGTGAAGTCGAGTTTTCATCGATCCCAGTCGTTAGTGAGTTTCCAGATGTCTTTACTGGCGAATTGCTGGGGTTACCACCGGACTGTGAGGTTGAGTTCGCTATCGAGTTAGAATCGGGCGCGGCTCTGATTTCGAAGGCGCCATATCGCATGGCACCTTCCGATATGGCTGAGTTGAAGAAGTAGTTGAGTGAACTTCTTGAGTCGGGGTATATTCGACCGAGCGCTTTGCCTTGGAGTTAGCGGTAGTTGTTTTGCTCTAAAAATTTGGTGTCATTATCTATTTGGCTCTACATGTCGGATTTTTACCGATCATAAATGTCTGAAGTACATATTCACTCAGCGGGAGTTGAATATGAGGCAGAGGAGGTGGTTGGAATCGATTAAAGATTATGACCTCAAAATATTTTATCATTTGGCAAGGCGAATGTCATGACAGATGCTTTAAGTCGGAAACCGGTTACGTTACGGATGCTTGAGATACTTACGTCTCAATATGAGCTTCAGTGTGATTTGATCGAGTTGGGTGTTGAGATTTTGTTTCCAGGAGTTGTCGGGCAACTTTGTGCCTTAGAAATTTCGTCATCACTAATCGATGAAATTAAACTGAAGCAGTTGGGGGATCCGATGATTACTTAAATCTGAGAGAATGTTCTTAAGGGGAATTATCCTAGGTTTGTGATTCACTAGGATGGTGTGTTGAGATTCCAGAGTCGGATTTGTATACCACACAACTTGGAATTGAGGCATAGTATTTTGCGTGAGGCCCATGCTACGCCTTACTCGGTTCATCCTGATTCGAGTAAGATGTAAAAGGACCTAAGGAGGAACTTTTGCTGGAATGATATGGAGGATGAGGCCGCACAATTTGTAGCGAGATGTCTGACTTGTCAGCAGGTCAAAATCGAGCATCAGTGACCAGTCGAGTTGTTGCAGTCGCTTCCCATTCCAGAATAGAAATGGAAAGAAATTTCAATGGACTTCATCACGATCTTGCCGAGATTGAAGTCTGGTATGAATATGGTTTGGGTGATTGTGGATCGTCTGACCAAGTCGGCACACTTTCTGGGCATCCCTGGGGTCCGGAAAAGCTGGCTCGTGTATTTATTGCACAGATTGTGAGGCTTCACAGTACTCCAGAGTCTATTGTTTCGGATCATGATGGTCGTTTTGTATCGCATTTCAGGCAGGCGGTACATTGGGCCTTGGGTACTCGTTTGCATCTGAGTACTTCTTTTCATCCTCAGACGGATGGGCAGTCAGAGCGCACTATCTAGACATTTGAGTATATGTTGCGTGCTTGTGCTCTTGATTGGAGTAGTGATTGGGAGGAGCATTTGCCATTGATCGAGTTCACGTACAACAATAGTTGGCACGCATCGATCAAGATGGCACCGTATGAGGTACTTTATGGGCGGTGATGTCGATCGCCTATTTGTTGGAATGAGGCGTCCGATTTAGTTGGGACCGAACCGTATATCGCTTTAGAGACAAGGAGGAAGGTGGAATTGATTCGGGAGAGGATGTTGATAGCTCAGAGTTGAAAGAAATCATATGCTGATGTTCGTTGTTGTCCTTTGGAATTCGAGGTGGGAGACCACATTTTGCTAAAGGTGTCGCCGATGAGGGGAGTTTTCCACTTCGGGAAGAAGGGAAAGTTAAGTCCGAGATTTATTGGGCCCTTTGAGATTCTCGAGAGAGTCGGCGAGTTGGCATATCGCTTGGCATTGCCTCCGGCATTGAGTCACGTCCATATCATTTTCCATGTTTCCCAGTTGAGGAAATATGTTTCGGATCCTAGTCATGTCATCGACTATGGTGAGATCGATATCGCTGAGGATATTACCTTCGAGGAGCGTCCCTTGAAGATCTTGGAGCACCGTGAGAAGCGAATGAGGCATAAGACCATTCCATTGGTCAAGGTGCAGTGGTTGAGACATGGTGTCGAGGAGGCAACTTGGGAAACCAAGGATAGCATGTGTGCTTGGTACCCCTAGTTGTTTGTTTCTTAAGTTTCGGGACGAAACTTGTTTTTAGAGGGGGAGAATGTAATATCCGTATTTTTTCTTTTTCTGGTATTTTTCATTTTGGTGTATTTTTCATTTTTAGTGACTCGCTTGTAACCGTATGGATATTTTGAGAATATTTAATACTGGAATTTTGTCATCCGAGCTTGTTTTGGACTTGTTTTACCCAACTCCGCATTTATTGTCATTTCTGTTGCTATTTGGTTCGATTCTCATAATCGTTATTTGGAACCGCCGTTTTGGGGTTTCTGTAAATCCGTCTTATGTTATTATGCATGTGGTGAGCTTTTGCTTGGTGTTTAGAATGTGTATCATGTATTTCGGTTTTTTTGGGCCGTTTTGAAATTTCCCAAAGTTATGTGGTAATTACTATCTTTGTCTTTTTCTAAACCTTCAGGTAGTCGGAATCGTGATTTCTTTTAGTGATTTAGTTCTGACTCGACTTCTTCAGTCCGTTGTTTTAGTGTCGGGTGCGTGTTGTTTTCATCCGGGGAAGAATTCGCCATTTTCCATCTTTGAGTGTTGTGTGTATTACTGTCTGTACTCGTTAGCGCACACTAATTTTGTAAAACCCAGATTTTTGAACATGTTAAAATACCATTTAATCTCGAATCTATAAAAGACGTTTAATTATTTAAAATATTTCATTACGATTATAACCTAAGTATTTAAATCGTTAACATTTGAACAAATTAATGTAATACGAATGTAAGACTTATATTGAGATAATTTGTACACAATTAAAATTGTCACACGTTTTCTATTTTTTGTCCCTAGCCGAATGATATGTTGTACACAAACATATGAAATCGTGAATCATGTCAAGGTTCGTGATGGGTTTTAACTTGGCAAAGTCTTCCATCAAATCCCCATAATTTAGGCATTTTCCTTTTTGAAATTCCTCCCCACTCGCCTATATATATCACACACACATACTTCACAAAACTAAAAACCCTAAAACCTAAAACTAAAAATGGCGGCTACCTAGTTCTCTACCATTACCGTTCGATCGAGGCGTGCACAAAGGAAGGCTTGGTGGTATATTGAACGTCTCGGGTGCGTTGGTATGATTAAACACGTTATATGATGGCTTAAATGAATTCAGGAATTAAGACAGCCTGTATACCTGAATTTGTGAACGAAATAGTTCATGATATAATTCAATTCAGTTTCTTTTGATGAAAACCTAGTTTTATGTCTTAGTTAAGTTCTTCAATTGGTTTGGAGTGATTTCGAGTTGTTTTGGTCGTGTTTTTTGTATTTTTGTGTGATTAAGTGTTGAATCAGAAATTCTGGAGTCTGAAATCAGTCCACTTTGTCGATTTGTGATTCAAAAACTATAATGAGTTGGTCCATGAAACTCTCCAGTATGTAACTTCTATATGATTAGTAAGACAATGAATTTTTGGGAGTTTTTCCTGGATGTTTTGTTAGGTCGTTGAGGTGGATACTTTTTGGGTACAACTGTAGGTCGGTTTTCTGAATAGTCTGAGTTTGAGTATTTTTCGTGTGGGGTTAAACTAACGAAAAATTCTGGGAAAATTCTAGTGGGTTCTAAAGACATTGAAGTACCTGTGCAGATTTTTATTAATTTTACTTTTGAGTTCTGATGTGGTTCAAAAATTCGTCAATTTGTAACATGTTCATAGATAAAAGCTGATAAAAATGTTAAAAGGCTAATAAAGGTTAGGGTTGTATTGAATTTATCTCCACGTATGCTGTCAGGTTTTGGGGTCATATTGAAAGGGGTCCATTTTAATGATACCAATGTGTTTTTGAGTGATTCCTGAGTCTAAAATCAAGTTCTAGAGAAGTACTTTTGAATATGTAAGTCTTGTAATTTGTAGAAGTAGAGAGAATGTCTTTTCTGATTTTACAAGTTCAAGTGTAAAACCTGTCAATTAGTAATCCGAATTTCAACCTTGGTTTATGATTTTTGTTTTAAAATCAGTAAGGAATCATTAACTCAAATTGGACAGGACTTAAATATAAGATGTGTTTGGCCTCTGTGATTTTTGGTGGAATTTTTGGAGTAGCATATCATGGTCTCTTAATTGCTTACTTTTTGAGTCTCAGATCTGTCACCGAATCGAGACTAGTTTTGATAAGGAATTTTTATTCTATAGCTATACTACCTGGAAATTCTACAAAAATTACACAAAGTAGAAAACATATGTACCTACCTGGGGTAATTTTGCTAAGGCTCTAGGAGGTGCACAAATATTCTTTAAAAATCCATAAACGTGATACATGTTTTGATATTAAAAGTTGAGTTTTCTTAAAGATGGTTACACACTCAAAGTCTATTATATTACTAAAATGAGTAACCAAATTCATTTGGACTTAAAGTAATACTTGGTTATTGATCCGTATAGGTTCTGTGAAATGGCGTGATCCTGTATCTTGTGATCCATCTAACTTTGTTTACTTTTGCTGTTGAATAAGGTACAAATATTCTGTGCTCTTTCAGCAAGAGTACAACTACTTTCTCTCTCATGACCTTTCTCTCTCTTCTATATTATTTGCCTATCTTATTTTGGACTGTTGATATTCGAACTCTTCGTTAGAACCTTTGACATTTTGATTTGATACATGTGAACTGAACCTTTGATATTAGCCCTTTGATTATTCGAACCTTTGATATTGAACTTTGACTATATGAATGAGATCTACACTTTGATTTGGACTTGTACTTCTTGACCCTTCAGTGTTTACGCAGGTATTATCTGTTCCCAATTATGGAGGGTCCATGACTGTAGCGTTGATGCACCAATGTTATGACTCTAGTGTGGTTTGACAGATGTACCACACCGTCCCTTATCTGTTTTCTGCTTTGGCCATTATTATGATTATGATTTGTTTGCAGGGGCGTATGGATGCATCCTAGATTTGTTTGTTATTTGTTTAGGCTAATATGATGATATGGATATATATTATATTTGTTTGGTGATTGGGCATGCGTGCATGCAGTCCCTTCACATTTCGGAGTTGATCACTCCATTAGGTAACTATTTGTTTGGATAATTGTTTGGGCCTGGGGTAAAATACTGAATCCACATTCATACATTTTATACTTACACTTTTATATCCTTTTGATTATCCATTGACACCATATGTATTCTATCTTCGCATTCCTTTGATTATCTTATCTCGTTTGATCTGTTTTGTTATTTGCTTTATATCTGTTCACTGAGCTTTTTATGCTCAGCCACTTTTCTTCTCCATGCGGCAGGTACTTAAGCTAGGAGCGGGGTTATTAGCTTGGGGATGAGAGAGAGAGTGGATTACTCTATAGCTTTATTTTAATAATGGACTTTATTTCCTTATCGTTATTTCCAGATTTCGGACATTTGTATCGTACTTTCTTTTGTTCGGATTCGAGGATACTTGGTGTTGCTTTAGTCCACTTTTGATACTCTTTTGAAATTTTTTAATTAAGACTTCCGCTGTTTGGTTTGAATCTGTTGTATCTGATATGTCACCATAAAGTGACGCTTCTACCCTTGCCGGGTTGGGGCGTTACAATTTATGGTATCAGAGCCTTGGTTTGACCTGTAGAGCTTAGGCTATGACCTGTGAGGATTGGGTAGACATTCGGTTTCCTTTTGCGTATTTTCCTTTCGTACTTCATCTTTATTTGAGCTTAGTCCTCGATTCATTGGACCGTTTGATATTCTTGAGCGTGTTGGGGAGGTTTCTTATCGTCTGGATCTACCTCCTCAGTTATCACATGTTCATAACGACTTTCATGTATCTCTTCAGAGGGGATACAATTATCATCCGTTGCATGTGGCATCTTATCCTTTTGATCAGATTCAGCCTGATATGTCTCTTTCTGAGGAACCCGAAGCTATTTTGGATCGACAAGATAGGGTCATGAGAAACAAAGTTATCCCGTTTGTGAAAATTCTTTGGAAGAACCACCCAGCACGCGTGGCGACCTGGGAAACCGAAGAGTCTATGCGAGCCAGCTACCCTCATTTCTTTTCATAGTCTGGTATGCTTTCGTTTTGTTTCGTTACCTTTCTTTTTTCATTTTCGAGGACGAAAATTTTTTTTAGAGGGGAAGAGTTGTAAAACCCAGATTTTTGAACATGTTAAAATACCCTTTAATCTCGAATCTATAAAAGACGTTTAATTATTTAAAATATTGCATTACGATTATAACCTAAGTATTCAAATCGTTAACATTTGAACAAATTAATGTAATACGAATATAATACTTATATTGAAATAATTTGTACACATTTAAAATTATCACACGTTTTCTATTTTTTGTCCCTAGCCGAATGATATGTTGTACACAAACATATGGAATCGTGAATCATGTCAAGGTTCGTGATGGGTTTTAACTTGGCAAAGTCTTCCATCAAATCCCCATAATTAAGGCATTTTCCTTTTTGAAATTCCTCCCCACTCCCCTATATATATCACACACACATACTTCACAAAACTAAAAACCGTAAAACCTAAAACTAAAAACGGCAGCTACCTAGTTCTCTACTATTACCGTTCGATCGAGGCGTTCAAAAAGGAAGGCTTGGTGGTATATTGAAGGTCTCGGGTGCGTTGGTATGATTAAACACGTTATATGATCGCTTAAATGAATTCTGGAATTAAGACAGCTTGTATACCTGAATTTATGAACGAAATAGTTCATGATATATTATGATTCAATTCAATTTCTTTTTATGAAAACTTAGTTTTATGTCTTAATTAAGTTCTCCAATTGGTTTGGAGTGATTTCGAGTTGTTTTGGTCGTGTTTTTTTATTTTTGTGTGATTAAGAGTTGAATCAGAAATTCTGGAGTCTGAAATCAGTCTACTTTGTCGATTTGTGATTCAAAAACTATAATGAGTTGGACTATCAAACTCTCCAGTATGTAACTTCTATATGATTAGTAAGACCATGAATTTTTGGGAATTTTTCCTGGATGTTTTGTTAGGTCGTCGAGGTAGATACTTTTTGGGTACAACTGCAGGTCGGTTTTCTGAATAGTCTGAGTTTGAGTATTTTTTCGTGTGGGGTTAAACTAACAAAAAATTCTGGGAAAATTCTAGTGGGTTCTAAAGACATTGAAGTACTTGTGCCAATTTTTATTAATTTTACTTGAGTTCTGATGTGGTTCAAAAATTCGTCAAGTTGTATCATGTTCAAAGATAAAAGCTGATAAAAATGTTAAAAGGCTAATAAAGGTTAGGGTTGTATTGAATTTATCTCCAGGTATGATGTCAGGTTTTGGGGTCATGTTGAAAGGGGTCCATTTTAATGATACCAATGTGTTTTTGAGTGATTCTTGAGTCTAAAATCAAGTTCTAGAAAAGTACTTTTGAATATGTAAGTCTTGTAATTTTTAGAAGTAGAAAGAATGTCTTTTCTGATTTTACAAGTTCAAGTGTCAAACCTGTCAATTAGTAATTCGAATTTCAACCTTGGTTTATGATTTTTGTTTTGAAATCAGTAAGGAATCATTAACTAAAATTAGACTGGGCTTAAATATAAGATATGTTTGGCCTCTGTGATTTTTGGTGGAATTTTTAGGAGTAGCATATCATGGTCTCTTAATTGCTTATATTTTGAGTCTCAGATCTGTCACCGAATCGAGACTAGTTTTGATAAGGAATTTTTATTCTATAGCTATACTACCTGGAAATTCTACAAAAATTACACAAAGTAGAAAACATATGTACCTACCTGGGATAATTTTGCTAAGGCTCCAGGAGGTGCACAAATATTCTTTAAAAATCCATTAACGTGATACATATTTTGATATTAAAAGTTGAGTTTTCTTAAAGGTGGTTACACAATCAAAGTCTATTATATTACTAAAATGAGTAACCAAATTCATTTGGACTTAAAGTAATACTTGGTTATTGATCCGTATAGGTTCTGTGAAATGGAGTGATCCTGTATCTTGTGATCCATCTATCTTTGTTTACTTTTGCTGTTGAATAAGGTACAAATATTCCGTACTCTTTCAGCAAGAGTACAACTACTTTCTCTCTCATGACCTTTCTCTCTCTTCTATATTATTTGCCTATCTTATTTTGGACAGTTGATATTCGAACTCTTCGTTTGAACCTTTGACATTTTGATTTGATACATGTGAACTGAACCTTTGATATTAGCCCTTTGATTATTCGAACCTTTGATATTGAACTTTGACTATATGAATGAGATCTACACTTTGATTTGGACTTGTACTTTTTGACCCTTCAGTATTTACGCAGGTATTATCTGTTCCCAGTTATGGGGGGTCCATGACTGTAGCGTTGATGCACCAATGTTATGACTCTAGTGTGGTTTGACAGATGTACCACACCGTCCCTTTTCGGCTTTCTACTTTGGCCATTATTATGATTATGATTTGTTTGCAGGGGCGTATGGATGCATCCTAGATTTGTTTGTTATTGGTTTGGGCTACTATGATGATATGGATATATATTATATTTGTTTGGTGATTGGGCATGCGTGCATGCAGTCCCTTCACATTTCGGAGTTGATCACTCCATTAGGCAACTATTTGTTTGGATAATTATTTGGGCCTGGGGTAAAATACTGAATCCACATTCATACATTTTATACTTAAACTTTGATATCCTTTTGATTATCCATTGACACCATATGTATTCTATCTTCTCATTCCTTTGATTATCTTATCTCGTTTGATCTGTTTTGTTATTTGCTTTATATCTGTTCACTGAGCTTTTTATGCTCAGCCACTTTTCTTCTCCATGCGACAGGTACTTAAGCTAGGAGCGGGGTTATTAGCTTGGGAATGAGAGAGAGTGGATTACTCTATAGCTTTATTTTAATAATGGACTTTATTTTCTTATCGTTATTTCCAGATTTCGGACATTTGTATCGTACTTTCTTTTGTTCGGATTCGAGGATACTTGGTGTTGCTTTAGTCCACTTTTGATACTCTTTTGAAATTTTTTAATTAAGACTTCCGTTGTTTGGTTTGAATCTGTTGTATCTGATATGTCACCATAAAATGACGCTTCTACCCTTGCCGGGTTGGGGCGTTACAATTTATGGTATCAGAGCCTTGGTTTGACCTGTAGAGCTTAGGCTATGACCTGTGAGGATTGGGTAGACATTCGGTTTCCTTTTGCGTATTTTCCTTTCGTACTTCATCTTTATTTGAGCTTAGTCCTCGATTCATTGGACCGTTTGATATTCTTGAGCCTGTTGGGGAGGTTTCTTATCGTCTGGATCTACCTCCTCAGTTATCACATGTTCATAACGACTTCCATGTATCTCTTCTGAGGGGATACAATTATCATCCGTTGCATGTGGCCTCTTATCCTTTTGATCAGATTCAGCCTGATATGTCTCTTTTTGAGGAACCCAAAGCTATTTTGGATCGACAAGATAGGGTCATGAGAAACAAAGTTATCCCGTTTGTGAAAATTCTTTGGAAGAACCACCCAGCATGCGAGGCGACCTGGGAAACCGAAGAGTCTATGCGAGCCAGCTACCCTCATTTCTCTTCATAGTCTGTTATGTTTTCGTTTTGTTTCGTTACCTTTCTTTTTTCATTTTCGAGGACGAAAATTTTTTTTAGAGGGGAAGAGTTGTAAAACCCAAATTTTTGAACATGTTAAAATACCTTTTAATCTCGAATCTATAAAAGACGTTTAATTATTTAAAATATTTCATTATGATTATAACCTAAGTATTTAAATCGTTAACATTTGAACAAATTAATGTAATACGAATATAATACTTATATTGAAATAATTTGTACACATTTAAAATTATCACACGTTTTCTATTTTTTGTCCCTAGCCGAATGATATGTTGTACACAAACATATGGAATCGTGAATCATGTCAAGGTTCGTGATGGGTTTTAGCTTGGCAAAGTCTTCCATCAAATCCCCATAATTAAGGCATTTTCCTTTTTGAAATTCCTCCCCACTCCCCTATATATATCACACACACATACTTCACAAAACTAAAAACCGTAAAACCTAAAACTAAAAACGGCAACTACCTAGTTCTCTACCATTACCGTTCGATCGAGGCGTTCACAAAGGAAGGCTTGGTGGTATATTGAAGGTCTCGGGTGCGTTGGTATGATTAAACACGTTATATGATGGCTTAAATGAATTCTGGAATTAAGACAGCTTGTATACCTGAATTTGTGAACGAAATAGTTCATGAAATATTATGATTCAATTCAGTTTCTTTTGATGAAAACTTAGTTTTATGTCTTAATTAAGTTCTACAATTGGTTTGGAGTGATTTCGAGTTGTTTTGGTCGTGTTTTTTTATTTTTGTGTGATTAAGTGTTGAATGAGAAATTCTGGAGTCTGAAATCAGTCTACTTTGTCGATTTGTGATTCAAAAAATATAATGAGTTGGTCCATGAAACTCTCCAGTATGTAACTTCTATATGATTAGTAAGACCATGAATTTTTGGGAATTTTTCCTGGATGTTTTGTTAGGTCGTTGAGGTAGATACTTTTTGGGTACAACTGCAGGTCGGTTTTCTGAATAGTCTGAGTTTGAGTATTTTTTCGTGTGGGTTTAAACTAACAAAAAATTCTGGGAAAATTCTAGTGGGTTCTAAAGACATTGAAGTACTTGTGTCAATTTTTATTAATTTTACTTTTGAGTTCTGATGTGGTTCAAAAATTCGTCAAGTTGTAACATGTTCATAGATAAAAGCTGATAAAAATGTTAAAAGGCTAATAAAGGTTAGGGTTGTATTGAATTTATCTCCACGTATGCTGTCAGGTTTTGGGGTCATGTTGAAAGGGGTCCATTTTAATGATACCAATGTGTTTTTGAGTGATTCTTGAGTCTAAAATCAAGTTCTAGAAAAGTACTTTTGAATATGTAAGTCTTGTAATTTTTAGAAGTAGAAGCTAAGGCTTCAGGAGGTGCACAAATATTCTTTAAAAATCTATAAACGTGATACATGTTTTGATATTAAAAGTTGAGTTTTCTTAAATGTGGTTACACACTCAAAGTCTATTATATTACTAAAATGAGTTGGTCCATGAAACTCTTCTGTATGTAACTCTCCAGATTTTTATTAATTTTACTTTTGAGTTCTGATGTGGTTCAAAAATTCGTCAATTTGTAACATGTTCATAGATAAAAGCTGATAAAAATGTTCCAGGTCGCCTCGCGTGCTGGGTGGTTCTTCCAAAGAATTTTCACAAACGGGATAACTTTGTTTCTCATGACCCTATCTTGTCGATCCAAAATAGCTTCGGGTTCCTCAGAAAGAGACATATCAGGCTGAATCTGATCGAAGGATAAGATGCCACATGCAACGGATGATAATTGTATCCCCTCAGAAGAGATACATGGAAGTCGTTATGAACATGTGATAACTGAGGAAGTAGAGCCAGACGATAAGAAACCTCCCCAACACGCTCAAGAATATCAAACGGTCCAATGAAAATGGACCCCTTTCAATATGACCCCAAAACCTGACAGCGTACCTGGAGATAAATTCAATACAATCCTAACCTTTATTAGCCTGGAAACCGAAGAGTCTATGCGAGCCAGCTACCCTCATTTCTTTTCATAGTCTGGTATGCTTTCGTTTTGTTTCATTACCTTTCTTTTTTCATTTTCGAGGACGAAAAAGTTTTTTTAGAGGGGAAGAGTTGTAAAACCCAGATTTTTGAACATGTTAAAATACCCTTTAATCTCGAATCTATAAAAGACGTATAATTATTTAAAATATTGCATTACGATTATAACCTAAGTATTTAAATCGTTAACATTTGAACAAATTAATGTAATACGAATATAATACTTATATTGAAATAATTTGTACACATTTAAAATTATCACACGTTTTCTATTTTTTGTCCCTAGCCGAATGATATGTTGTACACAAACATATGGAATCGTGAATCATGTCAAGGTTCGTGATGGGTTTTAGCTTGGCAAAGTCTTCCATCAAATCCCCATAATTAAGGCATTTTCCGTTTTGAAATTCCTCCCCACTCCCCTATATATATCACACACACATACTTCACAAAACTAAAAACCGTAAAACCTAAAACTAAAAACGGCAGCTACCTAGTTCTCTACCATTACCGTTCGATGGAGGCGTTCACAAAGGAAGGCTTGGTGGTATATTGAAGGTCTCGGGTGCGTTGGTATGATTAAACACGTTATATGATGGCTTAAATGAATTCTGGAATTAAGACAGCTTGTATACCTGAATTTGTGAACGAAATAGTTCATGAAATATTATGATTCAATTCAGTTTCTTTTGATGAAAACTTAGTTTTATGTCTTAATTAAGTTCTACAATTTGTTTGGAGTGATTTCGAGTTGTTTTGGTCGTGTTTTTTTATTTTTGTGTGATTAAGTGTTGAATGAGAAATTCTGGAGTCTGAAATCAGTCTACTTTGTCGATTTGTTATTCAAAAACTATAATGAGTTGGTCCATGAAACTCTCCAGTATGTAACTTCTATATGATTAGTAAGACCATGAATTTTTGGGAATTTTTCCTGGATGTTTTTTTAGGTCGTTGAGGTAGATACTTTTTGGGTACAACTGCAGGTCGGTTTTCTGAATAGTCTGAGTTTGAGTATTTTTTCGTGTGGGTTTAAACTAACAAAAAATTCTGGGAAAATTCTAGTGGGTTCTAAAGACATTGAAGTACTTGTGTCAATTTTTATTAATTTTACTTTTGAGTTCTGATGTGGTTCAAAAATTCGTCAAGTTGTAACATGTTCATAGATAAAAGCTGATAAAAATGTTAAAAGGCTAATAAAGGTTAGGGTTGTATTGAATTTATCTCCACGTATCTTTGTCAGTTTTGGGGTCATGTTGAAAGGGGTCCATTTTAATGATACCAATGTGTTTTTGAGTGATTCTTGAGTCTAAAATCAAGTTCTAGAAAAGTACTTTTGAATATGTAAGTCTTGTAATTTTTAGAAGTAGAAGCTAAGGCTCCAGGAGGTGCACAAATATTCTTTAAAAATCTATAAACGTGATACATGTTTTGATATTAAAAGTTGAGTTTTCTTAAATGTGGTTACACACTCAAAGTCTATTATATTACTAAAATGAGTTGGTCCATGAAACTCTTCTGTATGTAACTCTCCAGATTTTTATTAATTTTACTTTTGAGTTCTGATGTGGTTCAAAAATTCGTCAATTTGTAACATGTTCATAGATAAAAGCTGATAAAAATGTTCCAGGTCGCCTCGCGTGCTGGGTGGTTCTTCCAAAGAATTTTCACAAACGGGATAACTTTGTTTCTCATGACCCTATCTTGTCGATCCAAAATAGCTTCGGGTTCCTCAGAAAGAGACATATCAGGCTGAATCTGATCGAAGGATAAGATGCCACATGCAACGGATGATAATTGTATCCCCTCAGAAGAGATACATGGAAGTCGTTATGAACATGTGATAACTGAGGAAGTAGAGCCAGACGATAAGAAACCTCCCCAACACGCTCAAGAATATCAAACGGTCCAATGAAAATGGACCCCTTTCAATATGACCCCAAAACCTGACAGCGTACCTGGAGATAAATTCAATACAATCCTAACCTTTATTAGCCTGGAAACCGAAGACTCTATGCGAGCCAGCTACCCTCATTTCTTTTCTTAGTCTGGTATGCTTTCGTTTTGTTTCATTACCTTTCTTTTTTCATTTTCGAGGACGAAAAAGTTTTTTTAGAGGGGAAGAGTTGTAAAACCCAGATTTTTGAACATGTTAAAATACCCTTTAATCTCGAATCTATAAAAGACGTATAATTATTTAAAATATTGCATTACGATTATAACCTAAGTATTTAAATCGTTAACATTTGAACAAATTAATGTAATACGAATATAATACTTATATTGAAATAATTTGTACACATTTAAAATTATCACACGTTTTCTATTTTTTGTCCCTAGCCGAATGATATGTTGTACACAAACATATGGAATCGTGAATCATGTCAAGGTTCGTGATGGGTTTTAGCTTGGCAAAGTCTTCCATCAAATCCCCATAATTAAGGCATTTTCCGTTTTGAAATTCCTCCCCACTCCCCTATATATATCACACACACATACTTCACAAAACTAAAAACCGTAAAACCTAAAACTAAAAACGGCAGCTACCTAGTTCTCTACCATTACCGTTCGATGGAGGCGTTCACAAAGGAAGGCTTGGTGGTATATTGAAGGTCTCGGGTGCGTTGGTATGATTAAACACGTTATATGATGGCTTAAATGAATTCTGGAATTAAGACAGCTTGTATACCTGAATTTGTGAACGAAATAGTTCATGAAATATTATGATTCAATTCAGTTTCTTTTGATGAAAACTTAGTTTTATGTCTTAATTAAGTTCTACAATTTGTTTGGAGTGATTTCGAGTTGTTTTGGTCGTGTTTTTTTATTTTTGTGTGATTAAGTGTTGAATGAGAAATTCTGGAGTCTGAAATCAGTCTACTTTGTCGATTTGTGATTCAAAAACTATAATGAGTTGGTCCATGAAACTCTCCAGTATGTAACTTCTATATGATTAGTAAGACCATGAATTTTTGGGAATTTTTCCTAGATGTTTTGTTAGGTCGTTGAGGTAGATACTTTTTGGGTACAACTGCAGGTCGGTTTTCTGAATAGTCTGAGTTTGAGTATTTTTTCGTGTGGGTTTAAACTAACAAAAAATTCTGGGAAAATTCTAGTGGGTTCTAAAGACATTGAAGTACTTGTGTCAATTTTTATTAATTTTACTTTTGAGTTCTGATGTGGTTCAAAAATTCGTCAAGTTGTAACATGTTCATAGATAAAAGCTGATAAAAATGTTAAAAGGCTAATAAAGGTTAGGGTTGTATTGAATTTATCTCCACGTATGCTGTCAGGTTTTGGGGTCATGTTGAAAGGGGTCCATTTTAATGATACCAATGTGTTTTTGAGTGATTCTTGAGTCTAAAATCAAGTTCTAGAAAAGTACTTTTGAATATGTAAGTCTTGTAATTTTTAGAAGTAGAAGCTAAGGCTCCAGGAGGTGCACAAATATTCTTTAAAAATCTATAAACGTGATACATGTTTTGATATTAAAAGTTGAGTTTTCTTAAATGTGGTTACACACTCAAAGTCTATTATATTACTAAAATGAGTTGGTCCATGAAACTCTTCTGTATGTAACTCTCCAGATTTTTATTAATTTTACTTTTGAGTTCTGATGTGGTTCAAAAATTCGTCAATTTGTAACATGTTCATAGATAAAAGCTGATAAAAATGTTCCAGGTCGCCTCGCGTGCTGGGTGGTTCTTCCAAAGAATTTTCACAAATGGGATAACTTTGTTTCTCATGACCCTATCTTGTCGATCCAAAATAGCTTCGGGTTCCTCAGAAAGAGACATATCAGGCTGAATCTGATCGAAGGATAAGATGCCACATGCAACGGATGATAATTGTATCCCCTCAGAAGAGATACATGGAAGTCGTTATGAACATGTGATAACTGAGGAAGTAGAGCCAGACGATAAGAAACCTCCCCAACACGCTCAAGAATATCAAACGGTCCAATGAAAATGGACCCCTTTCAATATGACCCCAAAACCTGACAGCGTACCTGGAGATAAATTCAATACAATCCTAACCTTTATTAGCCTGGAAACCGAAGACTCTATGCGAGCCAGCTACCCTCATTTCTTTTCTTAGTCTGGTATGCTTTCGTTTTGTTTCATTACCTTTCTTTTTTCATTTTCGAGGACGAAAAAGTTTTTTTAGAGGGGAAGAGTTGTAAAACCCAGATTTTTGAACATGTTAAAATACCCTTTAATCTCGAATCTATAAAAGACATATAATTATTTAAAATATTGCATTACGATTATAACCTAAGTATTTAAATCGTTAACATTTGAACAAATTAATGTAATACGAATATAATACTTATATTGAAATAATTTGTACACATTTAAAATTATCACACGTTTTCTATTTTTTGTCCCTAGCCGAATGATATGTTGTACACAAACATATGGAATCGTGAATCATGTCAAGGTTCGTGATGGGTTTTAACTTGGCAAAGTCTTCCATCAAATCCCCATAATTAAGGCATTTTCCTTTTTGAAATTCCTCCCCACTCCCCTATATATATCACACACACATACTTCACAAAACTAAAAACCGTAAAACCTAAAACTAAAAACGGCAGCTACCTAGTTCTCTACCATTACTGTTCGATCGAGGCGTTCACAAAGGAAGGCTTGGTGGTATATTGAAGGTCTCGGGTGCGTTGGTATGATTAAACACGTTATATGATGGCTTAAATGAATTCTAGAATTAAGACAGCTTGTATACCTGAATTTGTGAACGAAATAGTTCATGATATATAGTGATTCAATTCAGTTTCTTTTGATGGAAACCTAGTTTTATGTCTTAGTTAAGTTCTCCAATTGGTTTGGAGTGATTTCGAGTTGTTTTGGTCGTGTTTTTTTATTTTTGTGTGATTAAGTGTTGAATCAGAAATTCTGGAGTCTGAAATCAGTCCACTTTTTCGATTTGTGATTCAAAAACTATAATGAGTTGGTCCATGAAACTCTCGAGTATGTAACTTCTATATGATTAGTAAGACCATGAAACTCTTCTGTATGTAACTCTCCAGATTTTTATTAATTTTACTTTTGAGTTCTGATGTGGTTCAAAAATTCGTCAATTTGTAACATGTTCATAGATAAAAGCTGATAAAAATGTTAAAAGGCTAATAAAGGTTAGGGTTGTATTGAATTTATCTCCAGATATGCTGTCAGGTTTTGGGGTCATATTGAAAGGGATCCATTTTAATGATACCAATGTGTTTTTGAGTGATTCTTGAGTCTAAAATCAAGTTCTAGAAAAGTACTTTTGAATATGTAAGTCTTGTAATTTTTAGAAATAGAGAGAATGTCTTTTCTGATTTTACAAGTTCAAGTGTCAAACCTGTCAATTAGTAATCCGAATTTCAACCTTGGTTTATGATTTTTGTTTTGAAATCAGTAAGGAATCATTAACTCAAATTGGACAGGGCTTAAATATAAGATGTGTTTGGCCTCTGTGATTTTTGGTGGAATTTTTAGAGTAGCATATCATGGTCTCTTAATTGCTTACTTTTTGAGTCTCAGATCTGTTACCGAATCGAGACTAGTTTTGATAAGGAATTTTTATTCTATAGCTGTACTACCTGGAAATTCTATAAAAATTACACAAAGTAGAAACCATATGTACCTACCTGGAGTAATTTTGCTAAGGCTCCAGGAGGTGCAAAAATATTCTTTAAAAATCTATAAACGTGATACATGTTTTGATATTAAAAGTTGAGTTTTCTTAAAGGTGGTTACACATTCAAAGTCTATTATATTACTAAAATGAGTTGGTCCATGAAACTCTTCTGTATGTAACACTCCAGATTTTTATTAATTTTACTTTTGAGTTCTGATGTGGTTCAAAAATTCGTCAATTTGTAACATGTTCATAGATAAAAGCTGATAAAAATGTTAAAAGGCTAATAAAGGTTAGGGTTGTATTGAATTTATCTCCAGGTATGCTGTCAGGTTTTGGGGTCATATTGAAAGGGGTCCATTTTAATAATACCAATGTGTTTTTGAGTGATTCTTGAGCGTGTTGGGGAGGTGCACAAATATTCTTTAAAAATCTATAAACGTGATACATGTTTTGATATTAAAAGTTGAGTTTTCGTAAAGGTGGTTACACACTCAAAGTCTATTATATTACTAAAATGAGTTGGTCCATGAAACTCTTCTGTATGTAACTCTCCAGATTTTTATTAATTTTACTTTTGAGTTCTGATGTGGTTCAAATATTCGTCAATTTGTAATATGTTCATAGATAAAAGCTGATAAAAATGTTAAAAGGCTAATAAAGGTTAGGGTTGTATTGAATTTATCTCCAGGTATGCTGTCAGGTTTTGGGGTCATATTGAAAGGGGTCCATTTTAATGATACCAATGTTTTTTGAGTGATTCTTGAGTCTAAAATCAAGTTCTAGAAAAGTACTTTTGAATATGTAAGTCTTGTAATTTTTAGAAATAGAGAGAATGTCTTTTCTGATTTTACAAGTTCAAGTGTCAAACGTGTCAATTAGTAATCCGAATTTCAACCTTGGTTTATGATTTTTGTTTTGAAATCAGTAAGGAGTCATTACCTCAAATTGGACAGGGCTTAAATATAAGATGTGTTTGGCCTCTGTGATTTTTGGTGGAATTTTTAGAGTAGCATATCATGGTCTCTTAATTGCTTACTTTTTGAGTCTCAGATCTGTTACTGAATCGAGACTAGTTTTGATAAGGAATTTTTATTCTATAGCTATACTACCTGGAAATTCTATAAAAATTACACAAAGTAGAAAACATATGTACCTACCTGGGGTAATTTTTCTAAGGCTCCAGGAGGTGCAAAAATATTCTTTAAAAATCTATAAACGTGATACATGTTTTGATATTAAAAGTTGAGTTTTCTTAAAGGTGGTTACACACTCAAAGTCTATTATATTACTAAAATGAGTAACCAAATTCATTTGGACTTAAAGTAATACTTGGTTATTGATCCGTATAGGTTCTGTGAAATGGAGCGATCCTGTATCTTGTGATCCATCTATCTTTGTTTACTTTTTCTGTTGAATAAGGTACAAATATTCCGTACTCTTTCAGCAAGAGTACAACTACTTTCTCTCTCATGACCTTTCTCTCTCTTCTATATTATTTGCCTATCTTATTTTGGACTGTTGATATTCGAACTCTTCGTTTGAACCTTTGACATTTTGATTTGATACATGTGAACTGAACCTTTGATATTAGCCCTTTGATTATTCAAACCTTTGATATTGAACTTTGACTATATGAATGAGATTTACACTTTGATTTGGACTTGTACTTTTTGACCCTTCAGTATTTACGCAGGTATTATCTGTTCCCAGTTATGGGGAGTCCATGACTGTAGCGTTGATGCACCAATGTTATGACTCTAGTGTGGTTTGACAGATGTACCACACCGTCCCTTATCTGCTTTCTGCTTTGGCCATTATTATGATTATGATTTGTTTGCAGGGGCGTATGGATGCATCCTAGATTTGTTTGTTATTGGTTTGGGCTACTATGAGGATATGGATATATATTATATTTGTTTGGTGATTGTGCATGCGTGCATGCAGTCCCTTCACATTTCGGAGTTGATCACTCCATTAGGCAACTATTTGTTTGGATAATTGTTTGGGCCTGGGGTAAAATACTGAATCCACATTCATACATTTTATACTTAAACTTTGATATCCTTTTGATTATCCATTGACACCATATGTATTCTATCTTCACATTCCTTTGATTATCTTATCTCGTTTGATCTGTTTTGTTATATGCTTTATATCTGTTCACTGAGCTTTTTATGCTCAGCCACTTTTCTTCTCCATGTGGCAGGTACTTAAGCTAGGAGCGGGGTTATTAGCTTGGGGATGAGAGAGAGTGGATTACTCTATAGCTTTATTTTAATAATGGACTTTATTTTCTTATCGTTATTTCCAGATTTCGGACATTTGTATCGTACTTTCTTTTGTTCGGATTCGAGGATACTTGGTGTTGCTTTAGTCCCCTTTTGATACTCTTTTGAAATTTTTTAATTAAGACTTCCGCTGTTTGGTTTGAATCTGTTGTATCTGATCACCATAAAATGACGCTTCTACCCTTGCCGGGTTGGGGCGTTACAATTTATGGTATCAGAGCCTTGGTTTGACCTGTAGAGCTTAGGCTATGACCTGTGAGGATTGGGTAGACATTCGGTTTCCTTTTGCGTATTTTCCTTTCGTACTTCATCTTTATTTGAGCTTAGTCCTCGATTCATTAGACCGTTTGAGATTCTTGAGCGTGTTGGGGAGGTTTCTTATCGTCTGGCTCTACCTCCTCAGTTATCACATGTTCATAACGACTTCCATGTATCTATTTTGAGGGGATACAATTATCATCCGTTGCATGTGGCATCTTATCCTTTTGATCAGATTCAGCCTGATATGTCTCTTTTTGAGGAACCCGAAGCTATTTTGGATCGACAAGATAGGGTCATGAGAAACAAAGTTATCCCGTTTGTGAAAATTCTTTGGAAGAACCACCCAGCACGCGAGGCGACCTGGGAAACCGAAGAGTCTATGCGAGCCAGCTACCCTCATTTCTTTTCATAGTCTGGTATGCTTTCGTTTTGTTTCGTTACCTTTCTTTTTTCATTTTCGAGGACGAAAATTTTCTTTAGAGGGGAAGAGTTGTAAAACCCAGATTTTTGAACATGTTAAAATACCCTTTAATCTCGAATCTATAAATTCTGGGAAAATTTGTGTGGGTTCTAAAGACATTGAAGTACCTGTGTGAATTTTTATGAATTTTACTTTTGAGTTATGATGTGGTTCAAAAATTCGTCAACCTGTTCATAGATAGAAGCTGATAAAAAGGTTAAAGGGCTAATAAAGGTTAGGGTTGTATTGAATTTATCTCCAGGTATGCTGTCAGGTTTTTGGGTCATATTAAAAGTGGTCCATTTTAATGATACTAACGTGTTTTTGAGTGATGCTTGAGTCTAAAATAAAATTCTGGAAAAGTACTTTCTGAATATGTAAGTCTTGTAATTTTTCGAAGTCGTGAGAATGTCTTTTCTGATTTTACAAATTCAAGTGTCAAACCTATCAATTAGTAATTTGAATTTCATCCTTGGTTTATGATTTTTGTTTTGAAATCAGTAAGGAATCATTAACTCAAATTGGACAGTGCTTAAACATAAGATGTGTTTGGCCTCTGTGATTTTTGGTGGAATTTTTAGAGTTACATATCAGAGTCTCTTAATTGCTTACTTTTTGAGTCTCAGATATGTCAACGAATCTGGACTAGTTTTGATAAGGAATTTTTGTTCTATAGCTGTACTACCTGGAAATTCTAAAAAATTACAAAAATTAGAAAACATATGTACCTACTTGGGGTAATTTTTCTAAGGCTCCAGGACGTGCACAAATATACTTTAAAAATCCAGAAACGTGATACATATTTTGATATTAAAATGTGAGTTTTCTTAAAAAGGTGGTTACACACTCAAAGTCTATTATATTACTAAAATGAGTAACCAAATTCATTTGGACATAAAGTAATACTTGGTTATTGAGCTGTATAGGTTCCTTGAAGTGGGAGTGATCCTGTATCTTGTGATCCATCTATCTTTGTTTACTTTTGCTGTTGAATAAGGTACAAATATTCCGTACTCTTTCAGCAAGAGTACAACTACTTTCTCTCTCATGACCTTTATCTCTCTTCTATATTATTTGCCTATCTTATTTTGGACTGTTGATATCCGAACTCTTTGTTTGAACCTTTGACATTTTGATTTGATACATGTGAACTGAACCTTTGATATTAGCTCCTTGATTATTCGAACCTTTGATATTTAACTTTGACTATATGAATACACTTTGATTCGGACTTGTACTTTTTGACCCTTCAGTATTTACCAAGGTATTATTAGTTCCCAGTTATGGGGGGTCCATGACCGTAGCATTGATGCACCAATATTATGACTCTAGTGTGGTTGGACAGATATACCACACTGTCCCTTATCTGCTTTCTGATATGGCCATTATTATGATTTTGAAGTGTTTGTAGGGGCGTATGGATGCATCCTAGATTTTTTTATTATATTTGTTGGTGATTGGGCATGCGTGCATGCAGTCCCTTCACATTTGGGAGTTGATCACTCCATTGGGCTACTATTTGTTTGGATAATTGTTTAGGCCTGGAGTAAAATACTGAATCCACATTCATACACTTTATACTTAAACTTTGATATCCGTTTGATTATCCATTGATACCATATGTATTCTAGCTTCGCATTCCTTTGATTATCTTATCTCGTTTGATCTGTTTTTTTATTTGCTTTATATCTGTTCCCTGAGCTTTTTATGCTCAGCTGCTTTTCTTCTCCATACGGCAAGTACTTAAGCTAGGAGCGGGGTTATTAGCTTGGGGATGAGAGAGAGTGGATTACCCTATAGCTTTATTTTAATAATAAACTTTATTTCCTTATCATTATTTCCGGATTTCGGATATTTGTATCGTACATTCTTTTGTTCGGATTCGGGGATACTTGGTGTTGTTTTAGTCCCCTTTTGATACTCTTTTGAAAATTTTTAATTAAAACTTCCGCTGTTTGATTTGAATCTGTTGTATCTGATATGTCCCCATAAAGTGACGCTTCTACCCTTGCCGGGTTGGGGCGTTACAAATTTCGTTGTGTGGCGCACGCTAATTTCATTGAGTAGCGCGTGTTAACTTCGCCAGTAGCGCACGTTAATGATTGGAGTACAGAAGTGGCAATAAGTTGTTTCTTATCTCTGTACGAGCAGTTTAGCGCACGCTATGTTTGTAGATTAGCGCACACTAGGGTTGAGACTTAGCGCACGCTAGGTGTGCGGCAGCGCACGCCAATTCGGTTTTCCAGTTAAGGCAGAATGTTTCTGGACTCTGGATGACAAACAGGTAGCACACGCTATAGGTCGATAGCGCGCGCTAACGGGGGCTTATAGCGCACGCTAATTATCAGGTAGTGCACGCTAACAGGTCAGAACCAAAGGTTCTGGACCAGGGTTGGCTGGTTAGCGCACGCTAACCATAAGCCGCTAGCGCATGCTAAACCGCCTGGTTATATATACCCGAGAGTTGACCTCAGATTGTAATATTTCGCATTTCATTTTCTTCCCCACGGCTTGTGCGAACGAGAGGTGATCTATTCTCCCAATCATCTCATCTATCATCTTTCTTGAGTTCTTGTTGTATATTAACAATACCAACACTAGTTCTTCGTCTTCCATCCGAGGTAATCTCTTAGAACCATATTTTTGGGAAATTGGGAATTTTTCGATTTTATGTCATATTCATTCCGTATTGATGATTAATCCATGATATATGTGATTAATCTTTGTGTATTCATGTTTATCCTACGAGTTCATGGTAAATTTCGTGATAGTTGTGAAATCGAGAGGGTTCGGGTGCGACCCATCCTCGTTGTAGTTTTTGTACGAATTTACATGAATCGTAGGTGGGTTTTCGGGTGTATTCCATTTTTGTGCTCGTATAGAATTGGTTGTAATTGTATTCTTCGAATCGTTCGGTCCGGGGTCGTCGGTTCCTAGCAAGCGTAGTTGGTTTTCCCGTTTATTTCGTCGTCAAATTCTCAAGGCAAGTATTCTTGTGAAACCCTTATGCTTAACATGGAATGGTAATGTATATGTGTATGCTTTGCTCACTCCGAGAGGGTCCGACGGGGCCTCGGAGGAATCTATGATTTCTCTCCTAATTCACGAGTTTGCTTGGATAGCCAGTCCGGGAGGGTCCATAGAGGCCTCGGGTGGGACTAGTGGTTTAGGCCCGGTCCTAGGCGAGTCATGTGTGTGATTTTTAACTATGGCCAGTTCGGGAGTGTCCATAGAGGCCTCATATGGGACTAGTGGTTTAGCCCCGGGCCTAGGCTCTTTTCAACTGTGATTATTGGACATGTCTTGATTTTATTTTGAAACGATTTGATGCATGTACTATGAAATGTGTAAGCGAATGGTTTGCCTTGATTACTTGTACTTGCATAATTGCTAACTCCTTTGGGGACCCGTTTGGGGAAATTCGTGTTATGAATTTCAGGTTGCGGTCATCCGGTCGAGCGGGCACTGGAGTAGTACGAGGATGCTAGCCAGAGTTGTTGACGTGTGCAAATCAGTCCCTTTATTTTAGTTGTCCATTTTAAAACATTTGTTTTTCAAACTTGTAAACTAATAGAAAGTACTTGTGAGTACTTAGGCATTTTAAATTTGGAAGATGGGTTGCATACTAAATTTTATGTGCGATTTTTGATGATGTTTGGTTTACCGGTTGTACCGGGTGTTTTATTTAATTTGGGTCTTGGTGATGTGTGTTTTACTCGCTAACCGAGAAGGTTAGATGAGCAGTATATATTATTTACCCCGATGGGTCCCACATAGGGGTCCACGACGCTGTAATATACCTTGAATATCTTGGGGGTGTTACAATTAATAGGAGAGAAAAGGCGGAAGAGTTACCTGCAAAGACTACAACACTCGCTACTGTATCCGATAGGAGACACTGATCTGCCCCCAGCACATCTAAAGCAACATCGAAAGCCTGTTAGATTGGTACCGCCACTAGAAGGGGGGTTTGAATAGTGCGGATAAGAGTATTGAACTCTTTTTATACGGAAGCAAAAATATCGGAGTAATTAAAATGCGAAAAAGAAAGAACACAAGAAATTATTCGAGAGGTTCGGCTATTAACGAAGCCTACGTCCCCTACCTAGTTTTATAGACTAGGACTTTTCTTAGAACTTAGAATGCACTTTCTAGTTTAGTGCCAACTCTTACAATTTCTTGATTTCCGGGCTCAAGAACAACCTCACTAAAAACTCTCTTGTTTTTCCGGGTCTAAGATAATCTTTACAAAAACGAATGCGAGTAGGAACTCGACTTTACACGATATATCTCTCTTTGATACAAGAATGAAGATTGTAAATTATAGAACAAATCTTCTCGTATCACAATATGGAATAGGTATAACTCTCAAAATATATGCTTGGAATTGCTTGAGTATGCTTGGAAGCTCAGAATACTTGTGTGTCTTCCATCTCCTTGAAGTGAGCAATTTATAGCCTTCTTGAGCTCATTTTCCCGTTGGGCGGTTTCACCGCTACGTCGTTAAGCTGTTGGTTACGTACGTTATGAACGTTACGTACGTTATATGCTTTGCGTAGCGGCCGTAACGATCAGTGAAGAACTGGTTCAGTGAGATCTGATAATATACGTTACGTACGTTACATACTGTATGGTTACCTACGTAATCTTCAAGTCAGAGATCCGTTGAGTGTGACGACTTTTGTAACCGCTAATGATTTTTCCAACGGTCAGAATATTTCAAACCTTACGTACGTTAGCTAGAGCTGGTTACGTACGTTACCTGTAGAGAAAAACTTATGAAAACAATGAGTGTTACGTACGTTATGACAGGCGAGTTACGTACGTTAATTGTACTGAAATTCTTGTAAACAACTATGAATGTTACGTACGTTAAGATGGTTTGATTTACGTACGTTAACTGAAGGAAAAATATGTTTTAAGTAAATTTTGGTTTTAATAACACATCATCAAAATGTATAAAAATGATCTAAAAATTATTGTTCCAACAATCTCCCCCTTTTTGATGATGACAAAATTTATGTATGGAAGTTTTTGAAAAAATGAGTTTAGGAAGATTTCAAAAAAATTTAATTAAAAAATTTAATATCCCTTTTTCTTTGTGTAAAGCTCCCCCTGAAAACGAGCAAGGGTTATTTCAAGCGAATTCAAAAACAATACATATTTTTCTCCCCCTTTTTGTCATTAACAAAAAATTGAGAGATCCTGCAAAAAAATCAGCGATACACAGAATAATCAACAAAATTCAAGACAATAACCATAAGAATTCATAAAAACAAAGATAGTTAATACAAACAAAATACATTTAAAATAAAACACCAACAGAAGTTATGCACGAAAATGAAATGTTTGGTCTTAATAGAGAAGGGAACATCATCATAATGAAAGATAATATGACTAATCAAGGTCTGCGTCCGGAGGCGTCGGTGGATTCCCAAAATGAGTGCAGATGCTTTTGACCATGATTTTTATTTCGCTCATATCTTTCTCGAGTCTATCCATTCGAGTAGCCATCTGAGATGAGGAGGATTCCTGACAAGGTCGAGAGGAACCGGGCTGAGAAGAAGGACGAGGTCGAGTATGCTCAATCCCCCTAGACGTGATCCTCTCCTCCGGTCTCGGAAGAGCACCTCCATCTACAAGCCGGTCGACATCCTTGAGGTACGCAAAGTATATCCACCCTCGGTTTCTCGTGCGTATATACCTCATCGTCCGTATAGTCCCCTCGGTGACTAAGCTCCCCCTAGGAATAGAAACCCCATAAATCCCAGATAAATCAACTCCTGTATTCTCAAAAATTTCTGTTAAGATCGACCCGAACGGCATTCCAGATTTTCTTTGGCGATCAACTTTCGCGTAACTCTTTTTGTGGAAAATTTGTCCTTTTTCCACGAACCATTTAAGCACAATAAACGCAAAGTTGACTTGATGATCTTTCAACACGTGATCAATGATTTCCATATCGATATTTACAAGACGAAGCTGAGCATTAACTTTAGGCATTAGGCATCGGGTAATGGCATCATGAAGCAAGCGGATGTTTATCCCAAAGTCATTGTTCTCAAAACGCCCCGAATGAACATCTAGAACGGCTTTGTCCGACAAGAAATCACGGACCTTAGACTCATAAACTCCATAGCTTTCATCATCAGAAAAGTTGTCAATGACTTCATCTGGAGCGGCAAACTCTCCTTTACAGCGAAAACCCTCGTTAGGGAGACCAAAATGTTCCGAAAGTTTTGCGGCATCAAAAGATATAGGTTTTCCATGGACAAGAGAGTTAACCACAGCGAATCTATCGGAATCATACGTGACAAAAAAATTGGCATAAAACTCTTTCACACAATCCACATATATCGGACGAGCAAGGCTAACAAAACGATTTATTCCAAGCATATCGAAGAATTCTTCGATAGCAACACCAACAGAATTCAGGGATTCGAAATCAAAATGGTGACTCCGAGTTACCTTTTCGTCAATAAGGATTTCGTTTAAAATTTTGATAGCTTGAGCGTTCCGAAAGGATGGTTCGCCAGAAGCCGAGGAAGACGTTTGAGAGGTTTCTCCTCTTCGCTTCTTTTCGGTTCTGGTTGCCATCTTGAGTGAATCGGCTGGAAAAGCGGAGATTGATGGATGAAATTGAAGTTTCGGTCGATTTTGTAGAGAGTTCTTCGCCGTCGATGCTAGGGATTGAAGTGAAATGAAAGGAGACGGTCGAAATGAGTTTATAAGTATTAGGGTCATAGGCAGATTACGTACGTTATACCCTATCTGTAACGTACGTAGCGTGAAAATCTGAAGTCTCTGGGCTAAATCCTGCGACTTGTTACGTACGTAACGTCTGATCTATGCGTCGTAAGGTCCTATTACGTATGTAATGGACCCTTCTTAACGTCCGTAAGCAAGACCAAATGAACAGTCTTTTCCTTTCGATGATGTCCCGATTTAAATGACCATTTAATGTAACTATGATGAGTATGCAACATTTAAAAAAGATCAACATGTCCCATTCCTAAATTTATGCGAATAAAATTGAAAGCCTCTTCGGGTAATGGTTTTGTAAAAATATCCGCCAATTGTTCATTAGTACCAACAAATTGGAGACGAACATTCCCATTTTGGACATCGTCACGAATAAAATGGTGACGAATTTCTATGTATTTTGTCCTACTATGCAAAATGGGGGTTTTTGCTTAAATTAATGGCACTAGTAATGTCACAAAAAATAGGAGTATTTTTAAGTTCGATGCCATAATCAAGTAATTGATTTTTGATCCAAAGGACTTGTGCACATGCACTTCCCGCAGCCACATATTCTGCTTCAGCTGTGGAAGTAGCGACACTAGTCTGTTTCTTACTCCCCCATGAAATTAAACATGAACTCATAAAATGACAAGTTCCGGTGGTGCTTTATCTATCAATTTTATATCCACCGAAGTCGTCATCACTATATGCAAAAAGTTGAAAGTCAATGCTAGAGGGATACCACAGGCCTAAGCCAGCAGTATATTTTAAATATCGAAAAATCCTTTTGCATGCAATGAGATGAGATTCTTTAGGATTTGCTTGAAAGCGAGCACATAGACAAGTAACAAACATTATATCGGGTCTAGATGCAGTTAAATAAAGTAAAGAGCCGATCATACCTCGATACTGTTTTTGGCCAACAGATTTACCTTTTTCATCTTTGTCGAGTTTAAGAGTGAAAGACATAGGAGTGGATATTTCTTTGCAATCTTCCATCTTGAATTTCTTTAGGAGCTCATTGACGTACTTGGATTGGTGAATGAATATTCCGTCATT
This sequence comes from Orobanche coerulescens, assembly GCA_033398695.1. Taxonomy (NCBI): domain Eukaryota; kingdom Viridiplantae; phylum Streptophyta; class Magnoliopsida; order Lamiales; family Orobanchaceae; genus Orobanche; species Orobanche coerulescens. The sequence continues at coordinate 75,581,706 of CM065818.1, read as the reverse complement.
GAGTTGCCTAATTTGGAGTCCGAGAAAGTTTTTCAACTCTCCCATCATGCTCATTTCGAACTATCCCTTCATAAGATTTGAAAATTCTTTGGACAGAGATTAGTTAGTTGCACCAAAAACAATATCGTCCACATAAATTTGACAAATTAGCATATCATCACCTAAAATCTTAATGAATAAGGTATTATCAACATTACCTCTTTTATACCCATTTGAAATAAGAAAAGAGCTTAAACGATCATACCATGCTCTCGAAGCTTGTTTTAATCCATAGAGAGCTTTATGGAGCTTGTACACATGATTCGGATGATCATAATCTTCAAAACCCGGTGGTTGCTTGACATACACTTCCTCCTAGATGATTCCATTTAGGAATGCATTTTTTACATCCATTTGATGGAGTTTGATTTTCTTGAATGCGGCAAAGGCACAGAGAAGACGAATAGCTTCAAGACGATCAACAGGAGCAAATGTTTCTTCATAGTCCAACCCTTCTTCTTGATTGTAACCTTGGGCAACCAACCTCGATTTATTTTTAATAGGGAGACCATCATCATCGGTTTTGATTTTATGAACCCATTTTGTACCAATGATTGACTTGTCTACCGGTGCCAGAACTAATTCCCAAACATTATTTCTTTCGAATTGGTTTAGTTCTTCTTGCATAGCAATAGCCCAATTCTCATCATTTATGGCCTCATCGATATTCTTTGGTTCTGTAAGAGAAATAAATGCAATATTGTTAATACAATCATTTATATTCCTCCGAGTTCGTACACCTTCATCGATTTTTCTGAGAATTTGTTCCATCGGATGGTCTTTCACATTTGCCCAATCTTTAGGAAGGTTGTAAGAATTTTCCTCCTGCTTGCCCGAGCTTATGTCGAGTTTCTCCAACTCCTTTGATACTTCGGATACTTCGTTAGCTGGAACCATACCTGCATCATCATCAAAAACAACCTTTCTCGGTGGTAAAACTGTATCATCGAATTTTACATGAATGGACTCTTCTACCGAGCCTCTTCTACAATTAAACATAGGATATGCTTTACTGTTAGTAGAATAACCAAGAAATATTCCAATATCTGATTTAGAATCAAATTTACCCAAATTATCCTTACCATTATTATGGATAAACACTTTACAACCGAATGGATAAAAATAAGATAAATTGGGCTTTTTACCTTTAAAAATCTCATAGGGAGTCATCATTTTGTTTCTCCTGAAATGAACACGATTAATAACATAACAAGCGGTGTTAATGGCTTCGGCCCAAAAATATTTAGGAAGACCATACTCATTGAGCATTGTCCGGCTCATTTCTTCTAGAGAGCGATTCTTCCTCTCGACAACTCCATTTTGTTGAGGTGTCCGAGGTGCCGAAAAGTTGTGTCCAATACCATATTTATCACACCAATCTTCAAAGAGATTAGAATCAAATTCTCCACCATGATCGGTTCGAATGGCGATAACTGGTAATTCTTTTTCCTTATGGGTAACCTTACACCCCTTAACAAACTCGTTAAAAGCATCATCTTTATTGGCTAAGAATTTTACCCAAGTAAATCTCGAAAAATCATCGACAAGAACTAAAGTATAAAGTTTACCTGTTAGACTGGCATGTCGAGATGGACCAATTAAATCCATATGAATTAATTCAAGAATGCGACTAGTAGAAATTTCCATTTTTGGTTTAAACGAGCCTCTTGCATGTTTACCTTTAATACAGGCCTCACAAATGTGGTCTTTTCTGAAATTTAATTTTGGTAAACCACGAACAATATCATTTTTGGCCAATTTTGAAAGAAGTGGTAAAGAGGCATGTCCCAATTTTCGGTGCCAAATAACGGCATTTTCATCGTACGAAAGTAGACATTTTTCGTTGAAGGAAGATTCATCTTGGAGATCAACAATGTAAATATTTCCATAACGCAATCCAATAAAAACGATTTGGTCTTTTCTAATTGCCGTGCAATGTGTAATTTCAAAAATTAATTTAAGACTGGTGTCACAAAGTTGGGAAACACTTAGAAGATTATGGCAAAGTCCATCAACAAATAGAACATTTTCAATAGTAGGTAAAGGTTTCTTACCAAATTTACCTGACCCTTTTATTTGGCCCTTTTTATTATCGCCAAAGGTAACACAACCACGATCTTCCTTTTTCAGCTCCGTGAAGAGATGTTCATTTCCACTCATGTGATTTGAACATCCACTATCAACATACCATTTATTTGATAGTGTTGTCTTCCTTGCTTGTACCTACAAAAATAATTTTCTTCCGTTTTATAGGTACCCAGGCTAATTTGGGTCCTGAGGAGTTAGATACAAAAACTTGATTTTTAACGATGGTCCCTTTTGGTACCCAAATTTGCTTGATCCTTATTGTTCGTCTAGAATTACGACAGTAAGTTTCGGTATGTCCAGGTTTTAAACATTTTGGACATGAAGGAATTCCCGTTTTTAAAGTGTCTGAATCTTTTGTGGTAATTTCTAAGGACTTTTTCATTGGAAATGAATTATACCCAAGTCCTTGTTTAGAAAGAGAAAATTTTTGACCAAATAATAGTTGCTCGAATTTGTCATTACCACATGAGAATTTTCTAACATAAAGTTTTAACTCTTTCTGAGTTTTGTGCAATTCATCTCTCAAAATTTTCTCGGTTTCCAAACAATTCGTATGATCAATCGAAACTTCCTTGTTTTTCAATAATTTAGCATTTTCATTTTCAAGGAGCTTTATTTTCTTTTTCAAATCTTTATTACTATTGCAAGCCTTTTCGTATTCATTATTTAGGGATTCAAAAGCATCAAGTAGTTCTTCATGAGAATCACTAACCTCGACTTCATCGTCACTGTCTTCGGATGCGCGGGCCATTAGAGTAAGATTGGTTTGGACTTGTGGTTCATCATCCTCATCATCATCGCTCCATGTGGCGACATAAACTTCCTTATTTTTTGAACTTTTCATGAGGTGGTTTTGATGAACTTATGGGAGCAGCAACACGACAATCTTTCCCAAAATGGCCTGGAACGCCGCACCTTCGACAAGTGTTGTCGAACTTTTTGTTTTGAGGGAAGTGAGTCTTTTTGGATTCATCCCTTGATTCTTGCTTCATGTCTCTCTGGCGCCTTTGTAGAATATTTTTGAATTTTCTTCGTCCTCTTCTTCGATAGGTTCATCCTCTAGATCACTTTCTTTTTTGGCTTTGAAGGCGATTGTTCTTTTTCTCTCCTTGGGTTTTGGTTTCGAACTTCGAGATTTAATGACAATCTCATAATTAATGAGAGATCCGATGAGAGCACTGAATTCTATGGTGTTGAGGTCTTTCGACTCCATGATTGCCGTAACAGTAGCGTCCCATTCTCTTGGTAGAGACCGAAGGATTTTCTTGGCTTTATCACTACTTGATACCGGTTTCCCGAATGAAGCTAGCCCATTAGTGATTGCCGAGAAACGGTCAAGCATAGTGGTAATGCTTTCTTCTTCTTTCATGGTGAAGAGTTCATAATCGTGAAGAAGCATATTGATTTTGGTTTCCTTAACTTGACTCGTACCTTCATGGGTGATCTCTAACATTTTCGAGATTTCTTTCGCCATCTCGCAAGAAGAAATTCTATTGTGATATTCTGGATTGAGAGCACAGTAAAGCAATTGAGTGGCTTTACTATTGAAGTGATCGTTCTTCCAGTCGGCATCGTCGTACTCTTCAAAAATTTTGAGAGAGCCATCCGTCTTCTTAGGAATGGTAGGTCCAAGGGCAATGACCTTCCATATTTCAATGTCGTGAACTCGGATGAATATGGACATCTTCTTCTTCCATGTCATAAAGTTTGAACCATCGAAGAAGGGAGGGCGATTGAGAGTGTTGCCTTCAACGGAGGAGTGGATAAAGGCCATTTCTGGATCTTTTCTCTAGCGGGTGTTAATCCGGTGATAAAGAGACTGCTCCGATACCAATTGTTAGATTGGTACCGCCACTATAAGGGGGGGTTGAATAGTGCGGATAAGAGTATTGAACTCTTTTTGTGCGGAAGTAAAAATATCGGAGTAATTAAAATGCGGAAAAGAAAGAACACAAGAAATTGTTCAAGAGGTTCGGCTATTAACGAAGCCTACGTCCCCTACCTAGTTTTATCGACTAGGACTTTTCTTAGAACTTAGAATGCACTTTCTAGTTTAGTGCCAACTCTTACAATTTCTTGATTTCCGGGCTCAAGAACAACCTCACTAAAAACTCTCTTGTTTTTCCGGGTACAAGATAACCTTTACCAAAACGAATACGAGTAGGAACTCGAATTTAAATGATATATCTCTCTTTGATACAAGAATGAAGATTGGAAATTATAGAACAAATCTTCTCGTATCACAATATGGAATAGGTATAACTCTCAAAATATATGCTTGGAATTGCTTGAGTATGCTTGGAAGCTCAGAATACTTGTGTGTCTTCCATCTCCTTGAAGTGAGCTATTTATACCTTCTTGAGCTCATTTTCCCGTTGGAGCAGTTTCACTGCTTACATACGTTAGGCGCTGTTGGTTACATACGTTATGAACGTTACCTACGTTATATGCTTTGCGTAGCGGCCGTAACGATCAGTGAAGAACTGGTTCAGTGAGATCTGATAATATACATTACATACGTTACATACTGTATGGTTACGTACATAATCTTCAAGTCAGAGATCCGTTGAGTGTGACGACTTTTGTAACGGCTAATGATTTTTCCAACGGTCAGAATATTTCAAACCTTACGTACGTTAGCTAGAGCTGGTTACATACGTTACATGTAGAGAAAAACTTATGAAAACAATGAGTGTTACGTACGTTATGACAGGCGAGTTGCATACGTTAACGGTACTGAAATTCTTGTAAACAACTATGAATGTTACGTACGTTAAGATGGTTTGATTTACGTACATTAACTGAAGGAAAAATATGTTTTAAGTAAATTTTGGTTTTAATAACACATCATCAAAATGTATAAAAATGATCTAAAAATTATTGTTCCAACAAAGCCGCTCACAATGATGATTGTAACACCCCCGATAAATTCAGGAATATTACAGCGCCGTAAATCCTTTACATAAGAATTTACAAGGCTGAAGAAATGAAATGACAATAACAGGTACCAACTTATGAAATCACTGAAATAAAATACAGCAGTGTGGTTCAATACCGAGTATACAAATATTCAAATGAAGGGTTATTAATACATCACCAAAATTCAAACATCATAAACCGACGACGTACTCGAATACTTATTGAAATAACAACAAACAACAGACAATAAACCCGACCCGAACATCACTCCGCACCCTCGTTGTCATGCAGCTCCAGTGGTTGTTTCCCCGCTCTCTTGGATCCTGAACATAAACAAATGTTCACCCCCGAAGGGGTTAGCACAACAATGCTAGTACAAGTACAATAATCATGCAATAGTGATATAATCAACAATTATATCATGACAAGTTTCTCCAACGAGAAATATCAACAACACATATCATATCATAACAGTTTGAACATACTGATGCTATTCCAACGATCCAGCGCACACAACTATAAATTCTTATGATGATCCCGTCGGACCAACACATGGTGGAACTACCTGTCCAACGATCCAGCGCACACAGCTATAGATTCCCATGATGATTCCCGTCGGATCAACGCATGGTGGACATATAATCACAACACATTTACACAATATAATCACATCATAACTATCATAATATACAAAATTCTAATTAGAGTACTTGCCTCAGTTCGTTGACAAGAATAAAACTTCCACGAATATCAAAATACTTGAAGGTCGTCCCCTTCAGTCAATCACGTTGCTAAGCTCGAACCATAACAAAAGAAATAATATAGAATTCATCTCATGCCGTACGAATGTCTAACAATCCAAAATTATGGTAGGAAGTCCTTAAAATCCAATATGTCTCGATCGTTTAACGCACGCTACGCATCCTGTGTAGCATACGTTAATGCTACTCGTTAGCGCACGCAGTACACACAGGCTCGCGTACGCTAACCATGCACGGTCAGTGCCCCACTGATCAGCCGACTGACTCGCCTGATGACTTAACACACGCTAAGTTCCAAACGTGGCGTACGAGAAACATACTTGATAGCGCACGTTCATTCACGTAGCTTAGCGAACGCTAAGCGTGCATGGCAGTTCACTGAAGGGCAGCAGATTGTACAAATGGTGATGAAGTATGCGAATTCCTCAGTGATTAATGTTTGTTATCCGAATACATGTTATGTTCATAAACTTATGAATGATCTCACGGATAATAACAACTTCGAGATACAAGTATACGTATAATCATCACAACACCATAATCTATCTTGATTACAATTCTCATGCGATGTTTGGTGATCTCCGGTTGGTGCATTAGATTCTACTATCATTATACACATTCGGACTTTATCTTGAGGTGAACTAACAATTCTGACTTATATGAAAGGATATTTCCTAAGATGATTCTTCCCTTAAGTCTTTATAACCGAAAATGATATCACCTCCAATTTATGATCACTAAGATAACATAAATCATACGGATAATCAACTTCAGAATGTTTCTCTCATCATTTGAAGTATTAGGATTCCAACTACAAGGTTCCAACGATAATATCATAAGCATAGACATTCCAATCTCCTAAACATGATGTATGTTGAATAATTCACTAATGAAATTCAATATCTTGTTAGCATGATCATCTAATTCCTTAGAATTCAAATCTAAGGCTGGAGATAGATTGAACATACCTTAATATGACTAAATCACTGAATTGTAAGATAGAATCTGACTCCGGTTGGTTGTATGCTACTCCAAGGTGTTACTCCACTTCAATGATTACTCACAAGTAATATCCAATATTCAAGGATCAAGTAGATGCGTTCTAAGTATGTTAGGAGGATAATTATTGCTCTCTGGTCTCTCAAGAATAAAGAATAAACGAAGGAAATGTAAGCCAAAAATGGATTGTTGTCTCATTTATAACATTCTGCACTTTAGCTAATTAGCGCACGCTACCATACATACTTAGCGCACGCTAATAAGCATTGACTCCGAATCTGTCCAGGTTCGTCCATGGGAATCTTATCCGGACCCATGTCCCGGTTGGCGCATGTGCTAGCCGCCCAACTCAATAATTGAGTGCCTAGCGCACGCAACTCCTACATAAGTAACGTGCGCTAGTAGTAGCCGATAACGCGCATTAAGCTACATTCTTAGCGTGCGCTATCACGAGTTTGCATGAGAAATTTTGCATGTTGTTATACTTATGTACAAAGATACCAATGTAAGAAATATCATACTCCTCTTATCACATATCCGAATAATACAGGGTTCGAATATAGAAGAAATACACAGTAATATATCCGGATATTACATACTCTCCTACTAAAAAGGAGTTTCGTCCCGAAACTCAAGACAAAAATAACTCAGGATATCTGGACTTCATGCCATGTTCCGTTTCCCATGTGGCTTCTTCCACTCCATGGCGTGACCATTGAACTTTGACCAAGACAATTAGTTTGTTCCTCAACTGCTTAACTCGACTCTCGAGTATCTTGACCGGTCTTTCTTCAAACGTCCCATCATGAGCGACTTCAATCTCGCCGAAATCAATGACATGACTAGGATCTGGTATATACCTCCGTAACTGGGATACGTGGAACACGTTATGAACATGGCACAATGACGGCGGCAATGCCAATCTATATGCCAACTCTCCAACTCTCTCAAGGATCTCGAATGGTCCGATATATCTCGGACTCAGCTTTCCTTTTCTTCCGAAACGAAAGATTCCATAAGTAGGAGAAACTTTTAAAAGTACGTGGTCTCCCGTACTGAACTCCAAAGGGCAATGACGTACATCTGCATAAGATTTCTGTCGACTCTGGGTAGTCAACAGTCTTTCACAAATTAAGGCTATCTTCTCTCGAGTCTGTACGATCAACTCTGGTTTTGTTCCGACCAAGTCTGATGAATCATCCCATCATAGGGGCGATCTGCATCTTCTCCCGTATAATGCCTCAAATGGTGCCATTTTAATGGAAGCATGCCAACTATTGTTCTAAGTAAATTCAATCAACGGTAGATGAACTTCCCAATCGTTTGACCAATCTAAGGCACAGGCCCTTAGCATGTCTTCCACCGTTTGAATGGTCCTCTCAGATTTTCCGTCAGTCTGCGGGTGATAAGCTCTACTGAAGTTAAATTCGGTCCCCAAGGCCTTATGAACTGCTCTCCAAAAGTGAGACACAAAATGGCCGTCTCGATCAGAAATAATGGTCTTTGGTGTACTATGCAGTCGAACTATCTCTGAAATAAATACTCGCGCCAACCTCTCTGGTCCCCACGTGTCCTTAATGCCTAGGAAATGAGCCGCTTTGGTTAGACAATCAACTATCACCCAAATCATGTTCATTCCTGTCTTGCTTCTCGGTATGCAAGTGATAAAGTCTATCGATATGTCCTCCCACTTCCATTCAGGAATCGGGAGTGGCTTCAACATTCCGGCAGGTCGTTGATGCTCGATCTTAACCTGCTAACAAGTCAAGCATTTCGAAACATAGTCCGCTACATCTTTCTTCATGTTGCCCCACCAGAAATTCTGTTTCAAGTCTTTATACATCTTACTAGTGCCCGGGTGGATAGAATAGGGCGAGCTGTGAGCTTCCTTCATAATCGTCTATTTCAGAACAATGATATCAGGAACGCAGAGTCGGTTCTGAAATCTCAAAACTCCTAGGAATCTGGGGGCCTTTCCCTTGATCACTTTATCACGTAATCGAATCATCAGAGGATCATTTGCTTGTCTAGATTTGATTTCTTCAGTTAATGACGAAGTTAATTCCATCACGCACAGTTGTCCTTGGACTCTTTGTAACCACACTTCAATTCCTTCTCTAATCATCTCTCGTTGAAGGCTAAGTTGGGAGGTCAGAGTCTCCAGCATCTGAATAGAAACAGGCTTGCGGCTAAGTGCATCTGCTACCACATTCGCTTTGCCTGGATGATACAAAATCTCCAAGTCGTAGTCCTTAATCAGCTCTAACCATCTTCTTTGCCGCATGTTCAGCTCTTTCTGACTGAAGATATATTTGAGACTCATGTGATCAGTAAAGATCTGACAGTGAGTCCCGTACAGGTAATGTCTCCAAATCTTCAAAGCAAAAACTACTGCTGCTAGCTCTAAATCATGTGTTGGGTAATTCATTTCATAAGGTTTCAGCTGTCGTGAAGCATAAGCGATCACCTTATCATTCTGCATCAATACGCATCTGAGTCCTTGGTTCGAAGCATCACTGTAAACTATGAATCCTCCAGTCCCCTGTGGAAGTGATAAAATTGGTGCTGTCTTCAATCTCCTCTTCAATTCAGCAAAACAAGTCTGACATGACTCGTTCCACTCAAACTTTTGAGTTTTCTGCAGGAGTCGAGTAAGTGGGCGGGAGATTTTAGAAAACCCTTCCACAAATCGATGATAGTATCCAGCAAGTCCTAAGAAGCTTCGGACTTCTTTCACGTTCTTTGGAGGTTTCCAATCCATAATTGCTTCGATCTTCTGAGGATCTACTCGGACTCCTTTAGCTGATACCACATGACCGAGGAACATTACTTCCTTTAGCCAGAATTCACACTTAGAAAGTTTGTCGTACAATTGCTCGCTTCTCAAAAGTTCTAATACCATACGCAAATGCTGCGCTTGCTCTTCCCGGCTCTTAGAATACACCAGAATGTCATCAATGAACACGACCACAAATTTATCTAAATATTAGATGAACACTCGGTTCATCAATTGCATGAATATAGCAGGTGCATTAGTGAGACCAAACGACATCACTACAAACTCATAGTGTCCGTAGCGAGTTCTGAATGCTGACTTCGGAACATCAGATTTCTTAATCCTCAACTGATGGTATCCTGATCTCAGATAGATTTTAGAAAATACTGTTGCTCCTTGCAACTGGTCAAATAAATAATCAATCTGTGGCAACGGATATTTGTTCTTAATCGTCATCTTGTTCAGCTCTCGATAGTGGAAACACAGTCGAAGCGATCCATCCTTCTTCCGGACAAAAAGAACTGGCGCTCCCCAGGGCGAAACGCTTGGCTGGATATAGCATTTGTCCAATAACTCCTCCAGCTGCTTTTTCAGTTCATACATCTTAGTAGGTGCCATACGATACGGAGCTTTAGAAATTGGTGTAGCTCCGGGTTCCAGCTCAATGGTGAATTCTACATCCCGTTGTGGAGGTAGTCCAGGTAACTCGTCAGGAAATACATCCGGAAACTCGTTCACAACAGGAATGGATGAAAGTTCCACAATTTTGTCTTCTTTCTTCATTGCATAACACCAGTATCCGGTACAGCCCTGTTTCAATAATTTGACAGCTTTCATCGCTTTGATCAACTTTCCTGAGCTTCCTAGTTTCCATCCTTCAAACAGTACTTCGGAGACATCGTCAGCGATCATCGAAATATTCCTCCTTCGGTAGTTTACAATAGCTCCATCGTCGTGACCAATCGTTTGGAATGCCGGCCGTGATTAGTATCAGGGTGCAGCCATCATCTTCATGCGATCTGTGGATGTAAGTCTCCCTACTACATGTTGTACCACGAGCTTTTCGAGCCTGTGTGATTCTATGTTATGTAGTAGTATTTGAAGGTGCATCGTGCGTAAGTGACATATATTTGTTGATTCCTATTTTGTGCTAAAATGAAGAATGATCTTGCTAAATGTGTCCATGTATGAACTGTTTTTCTTGCAAGAGTAACAACCTTGGAATTTTTTTAGGCTTCCGGGGAGCCGCGTAAATTTTTAAAATGTTCTCCAAGGGAGGAAATTTTTTTTGATTTTTGTATGATAATATCAAGGTCAAAATTTTTGAGACTTCAACTACCGATATTTCATTGTCATCTCAAACTATAAGTTTTCAAAACACGAGTTTTTTTTTATCTCAAATAAGGTCTACAAAATATACTCAAGACGTGACTCTCGTTTGTAACTTTCCGGTTTCATGAATGCTAGTCAGAAGATGTGTTTTGATGATGCTCTCGTTGTTGAGCAGTGGTGCCAGTTTTATGATTAAAATAGTAACGTGAATGTTGAGTCCATCGGTATGTATGTGTTGAGATAGTTCTCTATATTGAGAAGTAAAATTTTCGTTTTTGTAGGATGATTTTCTTTTGATGGTTGCTTGTGAGATGTTATAATTATGTGAGTCGATGACATTTAGACTCGTATGTTGTTGCTTACTTGTAACCTTCGAGTCTAGTATTACCTCATATATGTTTGCAATCGTGTTGGTGATTAGAGCAGTTAGCACAGGCTTAGTACGAGCCTAACACGCGCTAACGTGGCGTGTTTAGTGCACGTTAATCTTTGTTGTAACGCGCGCTAATCAACCCGGGCAGAGGCTATGGAATCGCATTTTAGCCGTTAGGTCTAACTTTTGCGGCCAATCACCTGTAGTTGTATTCTCTACGTGGTGTCTAGTGATAACAACTATTGTGCGTGAATGTGTGTTAAGACTTTTCGTATTGCTAGGTGATATTTGATTGTGTTTGATGAATTGATAAATTATGTCTGCTGTGTGTGTGTTCAAAAACACTTTCCTGGAAACTTCACAAAGTTTTGATTAACACTTTCCTGGAAACTTCACAAACTTTCCAAAATGATTTTTAACGTATTGTTGTATTTTCAGATAATTCGAGTACATGATTTTCAAAAATATTTCACATCATAAATATATTTTATTTCAAAAACTAATACGATTTTTACATTCAAAAATATATATTGAAAGATGGAAAATCTCACTCGATGTAAACTTCAAACTCGAATTTGAGAAAGTTTCCTGTATTGATTAAAGTATGTACGAATGGTTTGATGACCTTGCGTGGCTACCTTGTTGTTATTAACGTAATGCTGGTGTGTAATGGCGTGGTGATTTTGACAATGCCGGTTGCACAGAAAATATTATTTAGCCAATGATTTCAAAATGAGACGGTTAAAGTCTGTTGTTTAAAAGTTTTGATGAAACAACCCGAGGTACCAAAAATACTTTTAAAGTTTTACTTTGTAGAGGACACAAATCTAACGATTTTCAAATGATATCATTTAAAAGGATACTTCGTGGATTATTTTATCAAGTTGTTATTAGTTACCTTATGTGATATCTCATGCTGAGTTGATACTTTAGTATTTATTTTTGCGAAGTTATGCCATCGTATCGAGTGAGAATTCGCTTCGTATGCCGAGGGACAGAGGACGCGGTCATGACGGCGGTATAGTTGGTCATGGAGATCAGATGCGGGACCAAGAGGATATGGCCGGGAAGGTTGCTATTCCAGCACTTCGTTCTCGTTGTTTAGGTTTCGGGGACGAAACCTCTTTTAAAAGTGATATGATGTAATACCCATATTTTTCTTTTTTTTTCCCTTCCATTTCGTTCAATCGTATCGACTCGTTTATGTTCGTTGACATTTTCTGAGCTTGTCCTGCCCCTTGCTTTTGTTGATCGAACGAGTGTGGTATTGTTTCGGAATAACTCGTTTGTCGTGGTGACTTTTCAATTGCTATTCCCTTCCCTGTGAATCTTATGTGAATGCACATCTTGTTGTTTTCACCGGATCATATATTGTCTCGAGTCGAGATGTGAACCTTGGAGTTGTTATTTGAATTTTATTGTTCTTCGTGATTCGAACATGATTGTTCTATTTTTGTTGTCTCGATCGTTGTGGTTTGATCGTTTGATTGTTTGGTTTTGTTGATCTCGTTTCGTGAATATTGAACAATCAGACCCCTTCGTAATTCCCTTAAGTTCGGGAAATTAGTCTCGTTTTCGATCTTCCAACCCTTGGGTGGTGGAATTCCGTATTTGTTCAGCGATTGACTCGCGTTTTGATCGATGTACCGTTGGGTTGGTCAATTGTATTGATTTTCGTTCATTGTGTTTTGTGATTGTTCGGATAATCGACTTGATTGTATTATCTGTTTGATGACAATTGTCACTTGTTGGTTTTATTATGTCTCTACCGGTGGTGTTTTGTTGGTCGTCGTGGAGCGTGTTTTCACACCGTATACCCTTTGCGTTGCTTGTAATGTTTCGCCGTTGGGCACAATTTTTTTCGGTTTTTGTGTATCTCGTTGAGTTTACCTGGCGGGATATTGCGTTCTCCTACTTGATTTAAGTTTCGGGACGAAACTTCTTTTAAGGAGGGTAGAATGTAATATCCGCCATTTCGGATTTCGGTAATTTTTTTTCCATCCGAGGTCCGTTTCGATGACTCGCTTGGGACCGTTTCATCATTCTGAGAATGATTAATTCTGAACTTTTTGTCATCCGAGTTTGTTTCGGTGTTGTTTTGTTGAGTTCCGTGTTTATTAACGAGTTTTCCGCACTCGAGTTCGATTCTCGTGAATCTCGTTCGAAATTACTGTTTCGAGTTCCCCGTAAGTCCGTTTCACTATGTTAGACGTGTTGTGAACTTCGGTTTGTTTATTCGATCATGTATTGTGATTTTCGGACGTTTTGGGCCATTTTCGTAATTTCCCAAAGTTTGGGGTAATTACCTTCCGTTGTCGAATTTCGAGCCTTTGTGTGGTCGGAATCGTGTGTTCTATTAGCTCCTAGATTCGTCTTTGCGAGTACTTCATAACCGTAACTTCGATTCGTATTCAGGTTCGGGTTTCGGGGTCGTTCAGATCGTCGTTGTGGTTCTTCATTTTGTGCCTGGAGGCTGCTGGCCGGACACAGGCGAACGCTTGACCACTGGCGCTGTTGAGCGCCGTGTCTGTGCCAGGTCGGCCGGGGCCCAGCGGGTACTGCCGAGACACGGCCGAGACACACGGCGCTGTCTGGGCCGGTTGCTGCGCCGTGTCCGACAGGCGTATAAATATGGCCGAGCAGTCGTTTTTTTTCACTCATTTCATTTCCTATCCTTCCTGTCCGCGGATGGAGTCTTTGGGAAGTCGAAGACATGTTGTTATACTATGAATCCACGAAGTTTTGGAGTTCATAACATCAATTGATCATCACGTAACATCCTTGATCCATAATCAAGGCAAGTTTTCTTAAAATCTAGTTTTGGGGATTTTGTTCGATTTGTCCGTTTAATCCGTTTTAACTCAGAATAGTGATGGATTTATGATTGTTAAACAATATTATGTCGAAGTCCTTGCTGTTCCTTGGTTGAATCGCCGAGGATTTGTCGTTTTATTGAGTTTCTTATCGACGCCTTGAAGGTGTCCGAGAAAATGTCACAAAGGGGATTCGGGCGTTCTTCGATTATTCTTCCTCGTTCGTTCGTTAATTTACTGATGGTATGATGTTAGGGTCAGATTTCTCGCAAAGAATTCGATTCGGAACCCTTCCGTTCGTCGCTTTGTTCAAGCTTTTCGATCGTGAGTGTATTCATTGTCTTCGCCGGAGAATTGTAGGTGTTCGAGGTGTCCCGACTGAGCCTTGTTCGTAGGAGTGTCCGGTGTCGATTATCGAGGCAAGTATCTTGCCCATACATTACGTGTTTTGTGGATATAATGGTTGCTAATCGTCGATATGTGCTAAATAAATATTCATAACCATCTTTTTCAAAAGTATCGGTATATTTACCATCATGGTTTTCTTAAAGACGACTCGTGTGTTCCGAGAATTAATATGCTTAATTCAATACGTGTATTAATGTTGAGTATAAGATCGCAATACTTTCGTGTGATGCCATGATGTGTGATTACGTCGTTGGTATGTTTTGAAGTTTAATCCTTTGTTTAAGCTATACATGGAGACATGTGGTTATCGATGAATATGTGAATTTATGTGATATTGGTTGTGCCGTTCGGTGCTGTTGAAATAGTGTGCTTCCTTGTTGATAGTATTAGTTCTGGATCGTGAGCATGTGTTGGATGAATTGGCCATTCTAGTAAGGTACCTCGACTATATATAACGTGATTGACCTTCGAGGCTTGTGGTTTGCAACTGTGATTTTGGAACGTGTGTGTGTTGTTCCTTCCACCCGGAGCGTTCGATGGGACGTCTGGGGGTCGATACTAAGGGGTACGGCCACGGAAGTGGACTTGGGTGCGTGTGTGGTTGAACTTCCACCCGGAGTGTCCGACGGGATGTCTGGGGGTCGATACTAAGGGGTACGGCCGCGGAAGTGGTTTCCCACCCGGAGCGTTCGACGGGGCGTCTGGGGGCCGATACTAAGGGGTACGGTCACGGGTTACCAGGTGTATTTTTCATCTTGAGGATGATGTTGATGTTTTCGTTAATTGTGATATTGTCCGGAGTATCACAATGCTTTGTGCTCGGGGTCGAGAGACATTATATATCGAGTCTTGGTGCTTGGCTAGAATGGCATAAGATTAATGTGTTATGTGTAATGTGCACTTGTAAGGGAATTGAAGTGGATGATCGGGTCGTGGACCCTGTGTTTAGTGACCGGAATGGTTGGGTCGTGGACTTCGCGTTTTGTTAACGGATTTGCATTTTGGAAAATGAACTTTGGGGCTGTGACCCTAAATGACTTTCGAGGAATTAAGAACTTTTCAATTTCAAATGTTTTCAAAACTCCCGAGATTTAGAAGTGTTTTCAAAGTGCTTACTTACTTTATTTCTACTTTCAAGACTTGAACTATTTTTAACTAAAAATATCTCGGGAAGTCTTTCGTTGTATTCTCGGAATGTGTTGTGTATGGCTCGTATTTGCACTTTGTACTTGCACTAGCGAAACAGTGGAGTTTTGCTAACCCCCGAGTAATCGGGGGTGGATATCTGTATTGTGTCCAGGTACATGCAGGTTTTCGGGAGCAAGACACAGGATCGGTACGAGGGATGATGAAAGACGAATGATACTAATCACAGGAAGGCCAGTTTTGGGTTCAGTTAGTCGGAGTCCATTGTATTGTCTTTTCCGCTGTCTTATTGTTCGTTGTTGCAAGTATTTTACCCTTGCGTGGGTATGAGTCTGGATGAGTTTATGTATTTTGATTTGTAAGTCAGTGACGAAAGACCAAATCGGTCTGTTGGTCCGTTATTTTGATTCGTCGGTATGTAATGTAATGTGTTGTTTTGATGTCTAGCCTGGTGGATCCTCGCAGAGAGGGTCTGCGGCGTGTAATATTCCCGGTTTAATCTGGGGGTGTTACACTGGTCACGTATGCAATTTCAAAGAGTTACATGTAGCCAAGAACCTGACTTATGAGGAGCTACCTACAGCTATTTTGGAGCATAAGGTACATCAATTATGAAATAAAGAGGTTAAATTGGTGAAAGCTCAATGGAGTCGTCATGGACCAAATGAGGCAACTTGGGAACGTGAAGAGGAGATCCGTTTTAAGTATCCAACATTCAATTTTCAAGGTACGTAACTTTATTTTCGAGGACGAAAATTTGTTAAAGGGGGGTAGGTTGTAACGCCCCGATTTCGCATATACGTTTATTGTGAATTATAGAAAACATGTTCAATTTTATTAAATCAATGCCCGAATAATTTTATCATTTAATTCATTTCATTTCATTTTATTTTGACGAATATCAAATTAATTAATTCAATATCTCCTTTTATGTCATATTAACTCTCGTCACTTTATTTAATTGTCTCGTCAATGCTAGGCCCGAGTCAAATTTTTAATAATATTAATTGTTGCCCAAAGGATTTTACAAGCTAAATAATAATACTATTTATTATTATTATTATTACTATTATTAATATTATTATTATTATTTAATTCAGCCCGATTATATTTATGGTTAATTATTTTAAACTCAATTATTATTATTAATATTAATATTATTGTGACCCATATTAATTTTGTTTAGTGATCCAAACTCTTTCTCCAGCCTAATTGAGAGTCTTAAACCTAAGCCCGCACAGTTTTTCTATCCTAAACCTAATTTTGTATACAGTATAAATACTGTATAATACAGCCAGAATACAGAATACACAAATATATATATATATATATATATATTTCCCTTTCTGTCGATCGGCCGCTGCTCTAAGTCATCTTCTGCAACTCCCCTTCTTCAAAAAGGTAAACATCATCTCTTCTTCTTCTTCTTTTGTCAAATTCTCCCTGTTTTTGTTCCCCAAAACATCATATATGAACCCAGTTCCATCGGCCATCTCCACCTTTATCCCACAAATTACCACACCAAATCCAACTAGTTGCCCATCAAATCAAATCGTGTCTCCAAACAAAACATAACCTCAAAACTGAAACTTAATCTATAAGTCTAAACCTTCAAATTAACCCATCATTGATTCAGTTACCATGAATCAAAAACATGGAAAAAAAATGAATTGCCGAAAACAAGCCATTAAACTCATGAATCCACCATCCAGCACAATATTTTTGCCACCAAAACCCCAGCCCAGATCGACCAAACCCGCAAACACGAATCTTCAGCCCACATACCTGATGTCTAATCCTATTTCGACCCTATGGCCGAGCAAAACATCGGAAACCCAGTTCCTGGTTTAAATTCGCCGCCGTCGACCCTTCACCAGTCCGCCGCAGCGGTGGCGCTATTAATCTCCCTGACAGAAGCCCTAATCCGGCCGCGACCGCCATTCCCATTTCTTTTATTTTTGTCGGTCGTGGTTTGAGCGTGTGTGTGTGTGTATTTATATGCGTGTGTGTGTTTTTGTTTTGACAGCAGTGAGAGAGGCCGAGAGGTGAGAAATCTGGAGAGAGAGAGAGAGGGAAAACACCGAGGGAGGAGGAGAAGTGAGGATGAGAAATGAGTGTCGGTGTGAAGGGAAGGGTTTGTTTTATACCCTGCCTTTTTTTTATTTTCAATTTAGCCCCCATGTTCCAGACCTTCTCAAATTGACCCCAAATCAGTTTTCAGTGTATACCACTTTCAGCCTCTAATTTTTAGTTTCTTCAGATTAACCCCAATCAGCTTGATAACTCTTTCAATTTCAGTCCCTGAATTTTCCAATCCTTTTTAATTCCCCTAGCCAGATTCAATATATTCAAAATCAGTCCCTTTCGGCCAAGCTTTTGACATGTTGACATTTTTAATTACTATTATTATTCACTTACAATTTAATTCTCAGTCATATAATAATAATAATTCTCTATTATTACTAATTGTAGATAATAAAAAGAACTTACGGGCCTAGAATTATAGAGTCAAGCATTTCATCACATTCAAGTTCAGACTGCAATTTTATTCAGGTGTGGGATTTATTACGCTTTTTTCTATTTTAATTGTTTTATATATTGTCTCGTATGTGCACGTGAAAATCAGTCAGAAGCACTAAAATGTGCAATAAGTCAGAAGCACTTAAATGTGCAATCAGTCAGAAGCACTTAAATGTGCAAATCAGTCAGAAGCACTTAATTTTGCATGAAGCCTTTCTGCTGAGCCGACTTAATTTATCAGTCATGTTGTTTATACTTGCTAATATATTTAGTAATTAATGTAGACATATTACGTACTCTCCACACTGAGCGAGTAGGAAGCTCACCCCACTATGTTATCCCCTTTCAGGTTGAGGATCTCGATGTGGCATGGGCATGAGTGTGGGATGATCAGTCTTCATGAGTTGTTATTTATTTATTTACAATAATTTCTTCAATTTACGCTTTATGAACAATTGTTCGATTTGCTTTAATTTCACATCGAAGTATGTTTTTATTTAATGGTGACTTGGGATTATTACTTGCGATTATTAAGTTTGTCTTTTTAAAATGTATTTTCGCTGCAAAATTTTTATTTACTCTTCTTAAAATTATTTTAGAAAAGTGGTCGCTACACATCTTACTGGTGCCCGGATGAATAGAATAGGGCATACTGTGAGCTTCTTTCATGATTGTCTACTTCAAAAGATCATTATCGTGAACACAAAAGTCGACCTTGGAATCTCAGAACTCCATCTTCATGAAATACAAATCTTTGGGCCTTTCCTTTGCCCACTTCCTCTCGTAACCGAATCATCAGGGGGTCATCTATTTGTTTAGATTTGATTTCGTCGGTTAACAATGAAGTTAATTCCATGACACATAGTTGTCCTTGGACTCCTTGTAACCATACTTCAATTTCTTCACGAGTCAGCTCTCGTGGAATACTGGACTGGGATGTGAGCATCTCCAGCATTAGAATAGAAATGGGTTTGCGGCTCAGTGCATCAGCCACTACGTTCGCTTTACCTGGATGATAAAGAATTTCCAAATCATAGTCCTTAATCAATTCCAGCCATCTCCTTTGCCGCATGTTTAAATCTTTCTGACTGAAGATGTATTTAAGACTCTTATGATTTGTGAAGATCTGACATTGAGTCCCATACAGATAATGTCTCCATATCTTCAAGGCCAAAACAACCGCTGCTAGTTTCAAATCGTGAGTTGGATAATTTACTTCATACGGTTTCAACTATCATGAAGCAAAGGCGATAACCCTCTCATTCTGCATCGATACACACTCGAGGCCTTGATTCGAAGCGTCGTTGTATACTATGAATCCTTCAGTCCCTTGCGGTAGCATTAAGATTGGAGTTGTCGTCAATCTCTTCTTAAGTTCATCAAAACTGGCCTGACACATCTCGTTCCATTCAAACTTTTGGGTTTTCTGCAACAATCGAGTAAGTGGATGGGTAATTTTGGAAAACCCTTCCACGAACCGACGATAATACCTCGCAAGCCCTAAGAAACTTCTGACTTCCTTCACGTTCTTAAGAGACTTCCATTCCAAAATTGGTTTGACTTTTTGAGGATGTACTTGGACCCCTTACGCTGAGACTACATGCCCAAGGAACATCACTTCCTTTAGCCAAAATTCACATTTAGACAGTTTGACATACAACTGCTCGCTCCTTAAGAGGTTCAGAATGATCTGCAAATGCCGCTCATGCTCTTCCGTGCTCTTGGAATAGGCCAAAATATCATCTATAAACACAACTACAAATTTGTCCAAATACTCTATGAATACTCGATTGATCAATTGCATGAATACTGCAGGCGAATTGGTGAGACCGAACAACATTATTACAAACTCATAGTGCCCAGAGTGAATTCTGAATGCTATCTTTGGAACATCGGATTCTTTAATTCTCAGCTGATGATATTCCGATCTCAAATCTATCTTTGAAAATAATGTCTCTCCTTGCAACTGGTCGAACAAATCATCGATCCATGGCAATGGGCACTTATTCTTGATCGTCATCCTGTTTATCTCTCGATTGTCGATACATGTTGTTTGTTGATTCTTTAGTCTAATACTCGCAAGCGCACGATTTGTTCGATGTAGATATGCGGTGCAAGGTCGATTCCACAGGGAGGACTATAATAGTGAAGTCAAATTATTCATATCGTTTTGAACCAAATTAAACTAAATTCTAACCTAGTCCCAAATAATTTGATATTGGAATGTTATAATAATTGCATTAAATAACTAGTAATTTTTAAGTAGATTTTAGATAAATTAATTTTAAATAATTTACTAGGGTTTAGAATCCACCAATATCTATTTATTATTTAATTTATATTTTAATTCCAAGAAATTCAGGGAATAGATTCTGAAATCAATCTCACTATTTCCCTATAGATTTGACAATAAGTACAAAATTATAATTCAAATATAGATTTTCCTTCGCTTGAAAAATATAATTTCTAAGCATTATATGTATCCAATTTAATGGAAAACAAATAATCAAAGAAATTAACTAATATCAATAATCACAAAGCAATGGGGAATTTATAACTATAAAAAATACGTGATATAATTGATGAAATAATATTCCCCTATTGAAGCGAAAATCATAATCGTTAAAAACATTTATTTGGAATTATTATATAAATATTAATAATAATATAGACATGGTTTCATCATAACCCCAGTAAAAGAAAATTACTCACTCATAATAACAACACAAATAAATAAATATTCCATAATATTATTACACAAATATAATTTTATTACATAATATTTTTATTTCTCTCCCTTACAATAATATCTCTCTATTTTTTCTCCTTTTTTCTCCTCCCAAAACACTACACATTCATCCCCTATTTATATTACTTCAAAATTAATAAAATAATAATTTTTACAATTTTAAAATCCCACCCCCTAATCATACACGGCTGCTATGAGGTGCTGATGTCATGGATGACATCAGCACAGAGTTGAAATTCCAGTCCAATCAGGTGTTGACACGTGGCACAATATGGTCCGTCTATTTAATTGTCATTCGAACAGTCATAACTTCTTCATACGAACTCGGATTCGGGTGAATTTTTTTTTAAAACGATCGTCTCAACGAGATGAATAAAGTGAGACCAGTCGTGACTATATTTGAATTTTGTAAAAATATCGCCCTTGAACCAATTGATCTGTCTTGTACCGGTTGGTTAAACTGCAGATATAATTTAATTCCAATTAATTATCCAAAAATGACATAAAATTATAGAAAATTCTAAAAAAATGAAATAATATAAATATATGGTAAAACGAATAAATTATCACACAACACACAATTATATATATAAAATACTAATAAAAATATTACTCAAAATATACTAAACAAATTCCCCCACACTTATCTTTTGCACGTCTTCGGGCAAATCTTATACCCGAGTTATAATACTCATATGCTGAAAAAAATCATGACAAAACCAATATAAAGAGAGAACAAGTGATCATGACCCAAGTGAGATTAGAGAAAAATAGGATGCCGCACCAAATTCTAACAACTTCATTGAGAATCGAATGCAAAAATATTCAATACTCTCACGGTGGATATCACTCTTCACTCAAGTGTATATATGGAATATTCGAGAAGAGTTCACTCATATCAAAGCATAATGTGTCATTACCATATGCTTGGTCAAAAATCAAATCTCCACTACTTAAAAATAAACTCATGCATAAATCAAAAGGTCTTTTCTTTTGGTTGTAATGTGGCTTTTGGTATGGGTAGGATAAAGGGAAAATTATGAGGTTTGCTAGCCAAGATCAATTGTGAATTGAGATGCATAACAAATCCTACAAATAACAATCAACACCCCCCTTCAGTAATGAAAACTCTCAAACCATCATCCCCAAGTTTTTCTGTACATGGTAATTGAATATTCATCTGGTATGGTCATACTCTTGTGTAAGAAAAAGTATGCAATGGATCTTTTGGAAAGAATTATGTATCACTCAAGGGATAGTTGAAGTGCTATTTTATGTATATATAGTGATGATTTTCGCACTTGACCTCCCGCTTTTTCTTTTTTTTTTTCTTTTTTTTTTGAGGCCGTTTTTTTTTTTTGCCTTTATTTATATATTTTTTTTATCCGATTCAATACTCCAATGTACTTCACACCCTTTCACTTTCAACAAAAGATCTTAATCTCCACAATACTCTTATGAACATCAGTCCCTATTTGTCACACATCTAGTTCACAATTAAATCTTTGACTAGAGGGTGCAAATGGACGAGTCATCAACAAGAATGGATAATGGCTAAAGTAATGTTCTTGATCAAAGAAATAGGCTCAGGCTCAATGGGGCTTCTAAGGATAAAATATAATGGGTGGGAAAAATATAAGCCAACAAGGGGTTAATCCTAATTGCCTTTATCATCTTAATGCAAGAGTTTATGACGGTAATATTTCAAATACTCGAACACTTTCCAAAAATATATTTTTCAAATACTGTCATAGGAATTATATATAAAAGTTCAAGACCAAAATGTCAAAGACTCAACAATTTCCAAAATGTACATTAAGTCCCCGTTTATACGTTCTGACAAAATAGTTTATGGAATCATTTTCCAAAATATACTCAAGTCACAAAATGTCGGGAAGCCATTTTAAAATACACATGCAGCGGGTAAATTCAGCCGTTAAAAGTACATTACATCAGAATAAAACAATCGATAAAAAATACTCAACTTTCAAAATACACTTCATAGATGACATCATCCGGGCTAAACACGCATTTTATATTCAAAATAAAAATGTCAAAGGCAAGTTCCAGCTCCTCGGACAAAGCTAAAAGGTTAGAACAACACAATTACAGTATACGTATGAGGAGACTTACAATCGGGAGACCTACAATCACGGATCGCCTGAAGATGATGTCAGAACCACAATACTAGTCACAAATCTGATGCATGTGAATTACAAAAGACATGACTCGACCCAATGGCCTAGGTTTTTTGCAAACCTAAGCTCTGATACCATATTCTGTAACACCTTCGGTTCGACCCGAAAATATTACAGCACCGTAGACCCTTCTCATAAGGATCTACCAGGATAGACACCTTAAATTACAATGACATAAGTGACTAAGGTTAAAAGATACGACAATGGACCGATAAGATCACTCTACAATACAAAAGACCATCATGGTCAATAACTCTATATCAAGACTAAACTTTTATTGTGTAAGAAAATAATAACTCAGTTTCCACAATATACCTTGCACCCATACAAGGGTGATTAATCAATAAAGATAGCCCTTGATCCTCTGTCAAGATAATACAGTGACCGCTATCGAGCTGCAAAGACCTGAATGCATAACAAGCACCCACCCCCCGAATACTCGGGGGTTAGCAAAGTGGAATTTGGCCAGTGCAAGTACATAATATACAAGCTATACGAAAAATATTCACACCAATTCAAACGAGTCATAAATGCAACACAAATTACAAGATCCACACATCACCAAAGGATATACGCATACATAAGGATACAAATCCTTCGCAAAAAATCGCTCCTCGTCGAAAGAGAAGCAAGAATACAAGATTTTCTAGAAATGCCCCAATGAGTTAAGAGAGTTAGTTCAAATTTATGGAAATGTTTTTTGAACAATACTTTAGTAAAATAGTTTAGAAACACCATTATTGATTCGGCCTGAATCAAATGATTTGAGAAGATTTGAAAATCAAGCAGAAGCACATTATAAAGTAGTTTCAAAATCTCTCGAGGTCCTTGACCCAAAATATGGAAACACTTTAGAAAATAGTCTCAAAATATCTCGGGGTCCTTGACCCAATATGCGCTTTCACGGTGAAATTGTGCTCAATACCATCATGGACTAACTAACCCTCGAAGATCCCATCAGAAGTCCTTGGTAGCTTAACCCCTTGATTATCTTACTGATACCATTATTCTAAATAGTTCAAATCAGGATTCAAAAGTACAATTTCATTTAGTATCAGGGTCTTGGCTATCATACAAGTATCATACAAGTATCCTCTGCTCTGAAGCATGACAGGATCCGCAAATTGACATGCATCATGGAGTGGCATTCGCTATTTGTCGAGGCCGCCCCCTGAAACCATGTCACTGCACCGGTGTCACTCCACGACGGTTGCCGCCCCTTGAATTCGCGCATTAGGTGACACCGTCATTAACCACCAAACAGAAACCACTCATTGCAGCATACACGACCCGGCGACACTCCCTGCTCTTCTGGACTTTGCATATAAAACATCACATAAGCACATATTCACATTGCCACACAAGTTTTAATCAACATATCATACATCTTCAACCATATATGTTCACGGAAAATCACGTAATCATTCTCATCCACAGAATTCACCAGACAATTAATATCATAGTCATCAGAGTCTAACTGTTGGGATTCGGTGCCTAAAACGAAGGCCCAACGGAAGGGGTAAATGAAAATTAATTTGATCTGAATCCCTACGAGGATCGATTGAGCTACATATATACGAATATATAAACGAAAAACAAGAGTTGTAAGAAAATCACCCTTGAAGTCTGTTGATTAAATGATATCCTTCTCTTGAGCTATTCCCCAAGCTTTACTTGAATTCTCTACGACCCGAAGCACTCCAAGCACTTGAATAATCCGACGCCGAAATACCGCGCCTCTACTTGTCACGCGCCAGAAAAACCATTGGAACAACAACACCTTGCTATCCTCTAAGGATACGGCTAGAGCTAGGTGATGAAGCTATTGATTATAACACTCTAAGTGTTGTAATGTTTGATCTCTCTATTTTTCTCTCAAATTTCTCTTCACAACTCATCTCACATGAGAGATGCCATTCAAGTCATTATCATTCATTAGAGAATGAAACAAGAATCAAATGGAAGGTAGGTGGAAATGTGGGGGGCGGCCCATGTAGAAATCGGACGAGTTCAGTTTGTTTTGGACTCTCGAAAGTCCAAACAGATAAACTCCGATTCCGTTCCAATGTATTTATATCGATTAATTAATCCAATTAATTAATCAAATCAAATAGATAATGACATAATTAATTTCTCCAAGAAATAATTATATTTATGAATTAAATTAATCACCAGGTAATTTATTTAATTAATTAGGCCATAAATTAATTTATCCAATAAATCAATTTAGACATCCAATGTCCCAAATTAGATATCCAATATCTAATATTCATAATGAGAGATTAAGCTCGATTCATTCTGTCGTCAATCCTATTGCGCGAATCGGTAGGTTCGTCTCAGTCAGCAATGGGAGGAACCAAAGAATAGTAGCACCACCTAGCCAGCCTGGCGGCCTACACTGTACCCCAACTGAGAACGAATGATTGGGATCATTCAAGAACCATTCTGTCGTGAATACCTGTATACGTATAAACCT
Organism: Orobanche coerulescens; assembly: GCA_033398695.1. NCBI lineage: Eukaryota > Viridiplantae > Streptophyta > Magnoliopsida > Lamiales > Orobanchaceae > Orobanche > Orobanche coerulescens. Next base: position 75,556,109 of record CM065818.1, on the reverse strand, counting down.
TTCTTTCAAATGTCCCGATCAAGTTATAGGGTCACGGTCTGCCAAACCCTATCTGTACTTGATGCTATGCATGCGTTAATACAAATCGAGATCATTGAGCTCTCGTGTATCCAATACAACTAGCTCCAATGCTTTGGCCAAATACTTATGATCTGATCTGCCAATAACCGCATATGACATATAACCCGCTCACTAACGGGAGAAAGAATTCTATCTTAGTATTCAGTAGGACCTGCTACTTGCCCGTCAAGATGTACGTCGAGGTTGACCGCCACCTCCCGGTTTATAGGTTCGAACTACTATAATGAAAATCTTAACGTCACAAGCACATCCCTACTAAAACCTCAAGTCGAAGGTTCACGAATACCTATCACAACCTTTCGATTCCGTCATTGACTGTCCTGGAGTGAAATCCGTGTGACAAATTGAGGGTGAGTCGGTTCGAGTATATTAATCCAATTAGCATACCTATAATGTGTGCTCCCACTAACCATTAGTGTTCGACAGGCACTCTCCATGTCAAAGAACACGTCATACAAGTCTTCACATAAACTTAATGCCCAGTCAAGTTTCATCGACTTGCGAACGATTAAGTATTTGAGCTATAAACCTTTCCAATGCCGACCCCCTTATCCAATAAGGAATGGAACATTTTGCTCTCAAATACATGGACTAGTTTCTATATGTATATTTACGAGTTAGGAATGCCAGTAACTACTAGTAAATAAAGAAACATCCATTTCCTTATATTAATGATTTATATAATTACAAGTACAATGCCCTCACTCAACATCCTCTAGTGGCATTCGAGGGCATACTCCTAAAAATCTCCCACTTGCATTCAATGCCACACACTATGGTATCTAATACCCATGTTCTCCAGATGATGCTCCAAGCTAGTCTGAGAAAGTAGCTTGGTCAGTAGATAGGCAATGTTGTCGGCCGAGTCTACTCTGTGCAGCACAATATATCCCTTGCGAACAAATTCTCTTACGAGATGATACTTCCTCTCAATATGTTTGGTGCTGTTGTGAAACCTCACTCATCGGGCTCGCGCTGACTCCGTCGTTGTAGCAAGATAAATGAACAGCAAACTCAAAGACATGGTATCACTTGAAGTTCTCCTAGAAAATTCTTAATCCAGAACCCTTCCTTGGAAGCCTCCGAGGATGCTTGATACTCAGCCTGACAGGTGGATTCAGCAGTCGCGCTTTTCTTGGCACGACGCCAATATACTGCTCCTCTATTAAGAGTAAATATGTAGCCTGAAGTAGACATCGAGTCGTCCTTCTGTCTCTGGAAGTCCGAATCAGTGAATCCCACCACATCCAATTCTCCACCGCCATACATCAGAACCATATCTCTAGTCCTTCTTAAGTACTTGAGAATGTTCTTTACGGCAGTCTAATGTTCCCTACCTGGGTTTGCCTGAAACCTACTCACCACGCTTACAGCATGCGCAATGTCAGGTCTCGTACACAACATAGCATACATAAGGCTATCCACGGCCAAAGCATATGGTATATTACTCATTTCCTTTCGTTTTTCCTCACTTTGAGGACACATCTTCAAGGAGAGTTTTATTCCATGTCGCATCGGTAGGAACCCTCTTTTAGAATCATCCATCTTAAATTGCTTTAAGATTTTATCTACAGTAGAAAATCGATAAATTAATACTCGATTATTTAATAAACTCTCTAAGATAATATTTTTTGCCGGTCCCGACTCGGGGATAGGGTGCTAAATTAATAATTCGCTAAAATTATAAGATAATACATTTTTGACAATTTCTTTAGACCCCATATAAAATATAAATTAATAATTCCTTATATACAGTAGAAACGTGATAAATTAATACTCGATTATTTAATAAACTCTCTAAGATAATATTTTTTGCCGGTCCCGACTCAGGGATAGGGTGCTAAATTAATAATTCGCTAAAATCATAAGATAATACATTTTTGATAATTTCTTTAGACCCCATATAAAATATAAATTAATAATTCCTTATATATAGCATATTACATGAATGATTTATGAAGGTTTTGTTGTGTCAAGATTTAACACCTTCCGACTGGCGAACGCCTCCGAGGCCGAGCGACCGACTTACCGCCAAGGAGACAAGGCAGATCTGCCGACCAGCGACCAGGCGACCTAGCTTTAGCCCGAAAGACAAGCATGAATCACCCAGCCGAGGGTCCCAGGACAAGTCCCGGTGTCGAGCGATCGACATCCAATACGATCATCGCTCGGCGCCTGGCGACCGACTTCTGGAGACCGACTTATGGACGATCATCTCTCAGCGCTTTGCCGACCGACCCTTGGCGACCGACCATTGCCGACCTTCAGTGACGGGCCGAGAACGATCCTCGGTGTCCAGCTAGAGGCGACCGCATCATGACGATCTGGGCCGATGGCCATCCAGTCGGCCAAGGCCAAGTCTCAAACTGACCCCACGTGCAGATCCACAAAAGGCGCTGACAAACTTGTCACCTATCTCACCTACCAACAGGGCCCAGGCCTGCGAAAGGAGCTGACGGACAAGACTGGTGACCACAGCCTATCACCTACCCTGACAAAGTCCGCCGAAAGTAGCAAAGTGGGACCTCCTGTGGCAGTACTTCCGGACGCGTGCCGGCTCCTCATTGGGCCACTCAGCTAGCTGCCGGCTGGATCTATGGACTTTTGGCAGGCAGCCCATGTGCCCTTTAGGACGATCGCCCCATTACATTAAATGCCGAAAGGCGATCGCCCACTAGGAGACAGGGCACCTCAACCCCTATATAAAGGAGGCAGCCTGCACTCGGTTTCACTCTGGGCACAGTCTGCATTCCCGCATTTCACACCATACAGAAGCAAAATACTTACACTTGACTAACATCCAACTCTTGGCAACAGTTATCTTTCGGTCTTACTTCTCCCGGCCTATCTCATCCAGCAGATTATCGGCGGGGACGAAGAACACCGAGCTTCGCTCAAGAGCCGGATTAACAGAGTCTTTTTACACTCATTGTATTTAGATTTCTCTCATTAATACTTGTATCCACGAATATTCGTATTAATAACATCTCGCGAGAGCATTCAAGCCCGGGCCTAACAAACCCGGCAAATCTTGTATTATTTATCTACTCTCGGAAGTGCTCCCGCTATTGTTGTTTGTTGTCCGTCTTCCAGCAGTATTAATCTTCGGATAAATATTTTGGGCAACAACAATTGGCGCTAGAGGAAGGGGATCCAACCCTCGATTTTTTTTATACTTACCGTCCCGAAGAACACTCACTGTTCTCGGGGCAGATACTTGAAGTGACACTTACTGCACTTCAAAGAAATCCTTCAGAAATCATGTCTTCCGCCTCCGCGTCGAAGAAAGCCGCTGACCAGCCGGCCAAACCCCTGCTCCGTCCCGTCCGAGCCACGGCCGATGGTGGAAGGTAGCCGCCGCGGTCAGAGACGCTCGATCCCGTCCCTGGACGGCGGCCCAAGCCTCTCGCTCGATCGGTTCCAAACCAAGGAACAGATCGAAGGGGCTCTGGCCGTCCTACAGGAGCGACGGAGTGCTCTCAACGCGCCTCCTGCTATCGCCCCCTCGGCCGTCCGCCGGAAGTCCAAACGGAAGCTCAAGGCGTCACTGGCCGGGCGATCGCCAGGAGGCTCCCGTCCGCAGGAAGAGGCGCTCGCCAGCCGGGGCGCCTCTGTCTTCGATCGCCTGGGCAGTGACCCGACCTGGCTACCGGGCCGGTCCGGCCCCATCTACGGGACGACGGAGTTTGAGTCCGTCACCAGGAGCTCGGCCTACCCGACTCCCAGAAGGCAGCCTAGCCGTCTGGCTCCCCCTCGCCGAATTGCCGAGGTCGGCGGCAGCGGAGCCCGGAGATCGGTACACGATCGCCTCGGCTCCTGCTCCCAAAGCCGATCGGCAAGCGACCAAGCCACGGCGATGGCTGCGATGCAACGTCAACTCGAAGACATGAAGGCGCTCCTGGAATCCAGGGCAGGCGCCAAGAAGACGATCGCCGGGCCGAGCGAGCCGCTCACGATCGACATCGAGCTCGCCCCCGTGCAGCATAAGATCGCTCCCCCGCAAACACCCATGTACGAGGGGCGATCGGACCCCCAAGTGCACCTGAGGAAGTTTAACATCTACATGACTGGGTGTGGGGCATCTGACGCGACCAGATGCCGAATGTTCCCTCTGACGCTGGACGACCTCGCCCACCGGTGGTACACTTCATTGCCACCTCGGTCCATTGGCTCCTTTAACGAGCTGGCGCACGGCTTCACTGAGTACTTCGCCACCAGGGTCGTCCGGCCCGAAGGTCCCCTTCGCATGATGCAAATCAAGCAGGGGGAAGAAGAGTCCGACTCAGACTACATCGACCGGGTAGACGTAATCATCCTCAATGGCGAGCCCATAAGCGATGAGACCGCCCTCTGGCGGTCTAGGAGGATTTCGGGGTTTTTCGCCTATGTTCGGGCATCTCACGAAGACCCAACCTACGACCTACTCAGCCTCCCGGCCAAGAGCCGCAGATTTTCCGGCCGTGCAAAGGTTTCTTCTTAGCTTTGTGAGCGGCGCGATCGGCACCGGACGACGATCTCGCCCGATCGCCAATATCGACCTACGAATAAGCGATCGGCGGCCGAGCGACGATCGCGATCTTCCGCCCGATCGCCGATCATCACGCTACATCATCCGCGATCCGAGGACACGATCGCCATCTACGATCCGGATATAACATGACGGACTAAGGCATAAGATCGCCTCCACCGCACATCATAAAGCCATGGTCCTGGCAGTCGATGGAACCGGCTGCTTCGGCCATTCAAGGTCCCTTTCGGCCAAGATCGCCCGCCCTTCGTTTAAATACGAGGCCGGCGTAGTCTGAGGGCTCTCCAACATTAATCAGTGGACACATGCCACAATCCCCGTCTCAACGTACACCGTCGAGGTCGGCCATCTCCATGGCTGGCCGAGGTGGAAGCAGAGCTAACAAGCCGTGGGCGTGGAGTTGATTCATCCGACGCTGCCCCGCGCAAGGACTCCTCTAGACCGAGACCGCACGCCCTTCGTTTAAATACGAGGCGAGGCGCAGCCTAACGGAGGATCCTCATAATAAAGTGAGTCACGAGACACTCAATGTCTTCGCGCACCAAGACAAGTTCATGGAGTCGGTCCATCGATCTCCGCGACTGTGCACGATTCCTCAAACAAAGCGAAACCACCAAGTTTCCATGGGGGATCGACCAATGTTGTTTTTGCAGGTACAAGACCGAAAGATAGCTAAGCCATTCGACCGTGATAGCCCAAGTCCGAATCCTAAGTCAGCTCAGGTCGCCCGTTCTCATCCTTACACGATCACCAGCAAGAGCCACCTCGCCCCATGTCTTCAACATAGGAGCAAGCTGGGGGGCAATTGTTGTGTCAAGATTTAACACCTTCCGACTGGCGAACGCCTCCGAGGCCGAGCGACCGACTTACCGCCAAGGAGACAAGGCAGATCTGCCGACCAGCGACCAGGCGACCTAGCTTTAGCCCGAAAGACAAGCATGAATCACCCAGCCGAGGGTCCCAGGACAAGTCCCGGTGTCGAGCGATCGACATCCAATACGATCATCGCTCGGCGCCTGGCGACCGACTTCTGGCGACCGACTTATGGACGATCATCTCTCAGCGCTTTGCCGACCGACCCTTGGCAACCGACCATTGCCGACCTTCAGTGACGGGCCGAGAACGATCCTCGGTGTCCAGCTAGAGGCGACCGCATCATGACGATATGGGCCGATGGCCATCCAGTCGGCCAAGGCCAAGTCTCAAACTGACCCCACGTGCAGATCCACAAAAGGCGCTGACAAACTTGTCACCTATCTCACCTACCAACAGGGCCCAGGCCTGCGAAAGGAGCTGACGGACAAGACTGGTGACCACAGCCTGTCACCTACCCTGACAAAGTCCGCCGAAAGTAGCAAAGTGGGACCTCCTGTGGCAGTACTTCCGGATGCGTGCCGGCTCCTCATTGGGCCACTCAGCTAGCTGCCGGCTGGATCTATGGACTTTTGGCAGGCAGCCCATGTGCCCTTTAGGACGATCGCCCCATTACATTAAATGCCGAAAGGCGATCGCCCACTAGGAGACAGGGCACCTCAACCCCTATATAAAGGAGGCAGCCTGCACTCGGTTTCACTCTGGGCACAGTCTGCATTCCCGCATTTCACACCATACAGAAGCAAAATACTTACACTTGGCTAACATCCAACTCTTGGCAACAGTTATCTTTCGGTCTTACTTCTCCCGGCCTATCTCATCCAGCAGATTATCGGCGGGGACGAAGAACACCGAGCTTCGCTCAAGAGCCGGATTAACAGAGTCTTTTTACACTCATTGTATTTAGATTTCTCTCATTAATACTTGTATCCACGAATATTCGTATTAATAACATCTCGCGAGAGCATTCAAGCCCGGTCCTAACAAACCCGGCAAATCTTGTATTATTTATCTACTCTCGGAAGTGCTCCCGCTATTGTTGTTTGTTGTCCGTCTTCCAGCAGTATTAATCTTCGGATAAATATTTTGGGCAACAACAGGTTTCTTGAAAAATTTTGCCGGTTTGTGTCGCTTAACATCGCCTCTTTCGGGAGCAAGTGAGAGATACTCTAAAGAACGCTTAACTGTATTCGATATTGTCGCTTGACTCACCTGCAAACCATAGTTACTATGAACCCATTCTTGCAATTGCTTTTGAGTGAGATTTGGATTATCCTTGTTGTGCTTGCATAATGTTCTTCGAATCTCATCTGTCATTGTTGTTTTTTTCACACCTTTAAGATGGGAAGCCATGTTGTGTGTATGATTTGTTTGTGTTAACCTATTTTGATCTTGTATTTATATAGAAAATATTTTTAATGTCCATAAAGTGATACATTGAACACAAGAAGCATAATAAGGTGGGAGATTGAAGGTTTCTTTCAAATTGGGCCGTTCATTTGATATACATGCATTGTATACAATAATTAAGTAGAAGCTTGAAATGTGTTTGTAAACTAAGTATTCTACTATAAATTAATAAAATATTAATTAATATATAAATTAATAATTATTAATTTATCGATTAATTAATAACTCTTTTAATTAATAATTTTTGGTGGTCTCAAGTGTATTACATTATAGAGTTTCTACTGTATAGCATATTACATGAATGATTTATGAAGGTTTCTTGAAAAATTTTGCCGGTTTGTGTCGCTTAACATCGCCTCTTTCGGGAGCAAGTGAGAGATACTCTAAAAAATGCTTAACTGTATTCGTTATTGTCGCTTGACTCATCTGCAAACCATAGTTACTATGAACCCATTCTTGCAATTGCTTTTGAGTGAGACTTGGATTATCCTTGTTGTGCTTGCATAATGCTCTTCGAATCTCGTCTGTCATTGTTGTTTTTTTCACACCTTTAAGATGGGAAGCCATGTTGTGTGTATGATTTGTTTGTGTTAACCTATTTTGATCTTGTATTTATATAGAAAATATTTTTAATGTCCATAAAGTGATACATTGAACACAAGAAGCATAAAAAGGTGGGAGATTAAAGGTTTCTTTCAAATTGGGCCGTTCATTTGATATACATGCATTGTATACAATAATTAAGTGGAAGCTTGAAAGGTGTTTGTAAACTAAGTATTCTACTATAAATTAATAAAATATTAATTAATATATAAATTAATAATTATTAATTTATCGATTAATTAATAACTCTTTTAATTAATAAATTTTGATGGTCCAAAGTGTATTATATTATAGAGTTTCTACTGTACTTCCGAATTTCACATGGGAGTGTGTTATTCCAATAAAAATAGTGGGAGCTGGGTTAAAGAATAGAAAAGACCTTAATTCTATACTCAGATCATAATTCAACGAGTCAATAATTAATATGTCGTACTTAATGCAGACGAACATAACTCTCAATATGACAATGAACCCGCTCGTAATTCTACTCGAAAAGAACACCTTGATCGGACCTAACTTCGTGGATTGGCTCTGCAATCTGATGATAGTCCTCAGTATGGAGGCACTGGAATACGTCTTGGAGACGGATATTCCGGCGCCTCCAATACGGACTAGAGCCAATCAGGAAGAGATTGAAAACCACGAAAAGTAGGTTAAGGATGACGTAAAAGTCCGTGCTTACATGATGGCTTCTATGTATAATGAGCTTCAGAGAGCTCATGAGAAGATGACTTCTGCTAGGCAGATTCTATCTCACTTAACCGAGCTTTATGGTGAGCACAGTCAAACTGCTAGATATGAGATATCCAAGCAACTGTTTGGTGCAAGGATGAAGGAAAGTGAGAAAGTTGGGGACCACGTCCTCAAAATGATACCTATGATCGAGAGATTGGAGGCTCTTTATTTTAAGATGGACACTTATCTGCAGATCGACCTTATCCTACAGTCTCTCCCTGATTCCTTCTCACAGTTTGTAATAAATTTCAACTGCAATGAGATTGCGTGCAACTTAGCAGGGTTGATGAACAAACTCGTGACCGCTCAGTCTCAGTTGAAGACTCCGCGGATGAAGGAGTGTGCCCTTGTGATTTCTTCTGGACCTCGGAGGTCTAAGAACAAGAATAAGAAGAAAAAGACCAAGAAGCGGACGGGACCACAAGTCAAGGACCTCAAGGGAAAGGGCAAGGCCCCGATGGTTCCAAAGAGCAAGAAGAAGGACGCTTGTCTCAAATGCGGTGACCTGGGCCACTGGGCTACAGACTGTCTGATTTTTTCATGGCACTTCAGGTACAGAACTTTTAGTTTTGGAAACAAATTGTTCTGCTACTATATTTTCTACTTTTTAGATACTGGATTCTGGTGCTAGTTTTCATATTTGTACCGTGAATCAGGATCTGGAACAAAGTAGGAAGCTTGAATCTGGGGAAGTGATGATTACTGTCGGAAGCGGGCATAGTGTCGAGGCATTGACATAGGATCACTTCTTTTGGGATTAGAATCCGGCTTTGTTTTAACTTTAGAAGATGTACTTGTTTTGCCCAAGGGGCATATGAACAATGTATCCATTCCGTTCATGGATCGGAAAGGCTTTCCATTTTTCATTGGTGATGGTACCTGTAAAATTTATTTTAGAAATAAACTCGTGGGCACTGCTACATTGTTAAATAGACTGTATCATCTAAAACTTCGTAACAAAGTCGTTGTGAATACTATGACTAGGAAGCATGGTATGGATGAAACTAATCAAGTTTTGAAATGGCATCTTAGATTTGGTCATATTGGTCAGACCAAGGTTTACAAAATGGAAAAAGATGGACTTATGGGTCCATTGGGATTGGATTCCTTTCCTACTTGTGAATCTTGCCTTAAAGGCAAATTGACTAAGTCCCCCTTCACAGGTACTTTTGAAAGCGCCGCTGATAAACTAGGATTAGTCCATACCGACGTATGTGGTGCTTTAGAAGCAGCACGTGATGGATATCAGTTTTTCATTACGTTTATAGATGATCATACTAGGTATGGTTATGTATACTTAATGAAACATAAATCCGTGGACTTTGAGATATTCCAGGAATTTAAGGCCCTAGTCAAAAAACAAACTGGTAATCATATCAAAGAACTTGGTTGGACCGAGGTGGCGATTACATGAGTGCGGAGTTTGACGAGTTCCTAAAGGAACATGGAATAGTATCAAAACTAACACCTCTAGGTACTCCTCAGTTAAATGGTGTGTCAGAAAGAAGGAACCAGTCCTTGTTGAACATGGTCCGTTCTATGCTAGGCTACGCTGACTTACCGATTTACCTGTGGGGGTATGAACTCCTGACTGCTGCTTATATTTTGAACAAATGTCCTTCCAAATCCTTTCCCAAAACTCCACATGAGATATGGGAGGGCAGGAAACCAAGTCTTAATCACATTAGGATTTGGGGATGTCCCGCCTATGTCAAGAAGACTAAGGTGAAAAAGTTGGAAGCGAGGTCCGTGAAGGGACAATTCATTAGATTCCCATCTGGGACGAGGGGTTATCTATTATACATGCCCTAAGATCGAAAGATCGTTGTTGCTTTGCAAGCACACTTCCTGGAAGATGAGTTCATTTACGAAGGCGGAGCAGGTAGAAGTATTTCTTTGGAAGAATATAATGAAACTCATCAGAAGACACCTGTTCAAGAAATTGGAACTGAACTTCTGAAACACAAGTACAACCACCTCGTTGGTCTACTAGGGTGTCTCATTTACCTGGGAGGTATGTCCTTGTGCACCTAGAGGAGCTGGGTCTCCATGAGGTTCTAGGTGATAGCTAAGTGACCGACCCAACAACCTATGACCAAGCAATGGTGGATGTAGACTCCGCGAAATAGCGTGAAGCTATGGAAGCTGAGAGAGACTCGATGCATGTCAATCAGGTCTGGCCTCTAGTAGACCGCCCCAAGGGTATAATGCCTATTGGAAACAAGTGGATCTATAAGAGAAAAACTGATGGAGATGCCAAGGTTGACGCCTATAAGGCCAGGCTTGTGGCAAAGGGTTATACCCAGAAAGACGGGATCGATTATCACGATACCTTCTCGCCCGTAGCTATGATCAAGTCGATTCACATGATGCTTGCTATAGCTGCTTACCACGATTATGAGATATGGAAAATGGACGTAAAGCCGGCTTTCCTTAATGGATTTCTCGAAGAGGAAATCTATATGGAGCAGCCTAAAGGCTTTGTGTCCGAGGTCGATATTCAGAAAGTGTGCAAGCTTCAACGTTCCATTTATGGACTGAAGCAAGCTTCGCGTAGTTGGAACCTTCGTTTTGACGAAGCAGTCAAAGAGTTTGACTTCGTGCAAAATGAAGAGGAACCTTGTGTATACAAGAGGGTTAGTGGGAGCAAGATCGCATTCTTAGTAATATATGTAGATGACATTCTACTAATAGGAAATGATGTGGGTGTTAGGAGTATGCCTTCGAATGCCACTCAGAGGATGTTGAGTGAGGGCATCGTATCATAAAGCAAATGGATGTTTCTTTATTTATTGGTAGTTACTGACATTCCTAACTCGTAAATATATATATATATATATATATATATATATAGAAACTAGTCCGTGTATTTGAGAGCAAAACATTCCACTCCTTATTGGATAAGAGGGTCGGCTTCATAAGTCCATGCTTACATGATGGCTTCTATGTATAATGAGCTTCAGAGAGCTCACGAGAAAATGACTTCTGCTAGGCAGATTCTATCTCACTTAACCGAACTTTATGGTGAGCATAGTCGAACTACAAGATATTAGATATCCAAGCAACTGTTCGGTGCAAGGATGAAGGAAGGTGGGAAGGTTGAGGACCACATCCTCAAAATTATATCCATGATCGAGAGATCGGAGGCTCTTGATTTTAAGATGGATACTTCTATTCAGACCGACCTTATCCTACAGTCTCTCCCTAATTCCTTCTCACAGTTTGTTATGAACTTCAACTACAATGAGATTGCATGCAACTTAGCTAGGCTAATGAACAAACTGGTTATCGCTCAGTCTCAAATGAAGACTCCACGGATGAAGGAGTCTGCCTTTGTGATTTCATCTGGACTTCGGAGGTCTAAGAACAAGAAGAAAAAGACCAAGAAGCAGACAGGACCACAAGTCAAGGACTTCAAGGGTAAGAGCAAGGCCCCCGATGGTTCCGAAGAACAAGAAGAAGAAGGACGCTTGTCTCAAGTGCGGTGAGCTGGGCCACCGGGCTAGAGCCTGTCCGATTCTTCATGGCACTTCAGGTACAGAACTTTTAGTTTTGGAAACAAATTGTTCTGCTTCTGTATTTTGTACTTTCTAGATACTGGATTCTAGTGCTAGTTCTCGTATTTGTACCGTGAATCAGGATATGGAACAAATAAGGAAGCTTGGAGTTGTAGAAGTGATGATCACTGTCGGAAACGGGCATAGTGTCGAGGCAACGGAAATAGGATCACTTCTTTTGGGTTTAGAATCCGGTTTTGTTCTGACTTTAGAAGATTTACTTGTTTTGCCCAAAGGGCATAAAAACATTGTATCCATTCCGGTTATGGATCGAAAAGGCTTTTCATTTTTCATTGGTGATGGTTCCTGCAAAATTTATTTTAGAAATAAACTAGTGCGTACTGCTACATTGTTAAATGGACTGTATCATCTAAACCTCAGTAACAAATTCGTTGTGAATACTATGACTAGGAAGCATGGTAGGGACAAAAATAATCAAGTTTTGAAATGCCATCTTAGACTTGGTCATGTTGGTCAGACCAAGGTTTACAAAATGGAAAAAGATGGACTTATGGGTCCATTGGGATCGGATCCCTTTCCTACTTGTGAATCTTGCGTTAAAGGCAAAATGACTAAGTCCTTCTTCACAAGGACTTTTGAAAGAGCCGCTGATAAACTGGGATTAATCCATACCAACGTATGTGGTGCATTAAAAACAGCACGTGGCGGATATCAATATTTCATTACGTTTATAGATGATCATACTAGGTAAGGTTATGTATACTTAATGAAACATAAACCCGAGGCCTTTGAGAAATTCCAGGAATTCAAGGCCCTAGTCGAGAAGCAAAGTGGAAATCATATCAAAGCACTTCGATCGGACCTAGGTGGCGAGTATATGAGTATGGAGTTTGACGAGTTCCTAAAGGAACATGGAATAGTATCACAATTAACACCTCTAGGTACTCCTCTGCTAAATGGTGTGTCAGAAAGAAGCAACAGGACATTGTTAAACATGGCCCGTTCCATGCTGGGCCATACTGACTTACCGATTTACCTGTGGGGGTATGCACTCCTGACTGTCACTTACATCTTGAACTGATGTCCTTCCAAATCCGTTCCTAAACTACACATGAAATGTGGGAGGGCAGGAAACTGAGTCTTAATCACATTAGGATTTGGGTATGTCCCGCCTATGTCAAGAAGACTAAGGCGGAAAAGTTGGAAGTGAGGTCCGCAAAGGGACGTTTCATTGGATTCCTGTCTGGGATGATGGGTTATCTATTCTACATGCCTGAAGATCGAAAGATCGTTGTTGCTTTAAACGCACACTTCCTGGAAGATGAGTTCATTCAGGAAGGCGGAGTAGGTAGAAGTATTTCTTTGGAAGAATACAATGAAACTCATAAGGAGACACCTATGCAAGAAATCGGAACCAAACCTTCTGATACAAAAGTACAACCACCTCGTAGGTCTAGTAGGGTGTCTCATTTACCTGAGAGGTATGGCCTAGTGCACTTTGAGGAGCTGAGTCTGCATGAGGTTCCAAGTGATAGCCAATAGACCGACCCAACGACCTATGACCAAGCGAAGGTGGATGTAGACTCCGCGAAATGGCGTGAAGATATGGAAGCTTGGATAGACTCGATGCATGTCAAATAGCTTTGGACTCTAGTAGACCGCACCAAGGGCATAATGAATATTGGGAACAAGTGGATCTGCAAGAGGAAGACTGATGGGGATGGAAAGGTTGACGCCTATAAGGCCAGGCTTGTGGCAAAAGGTTATACCCAAAAGGAAGGGATCGATTACCGCTATAGCTGCCTACCACGATTATGAGATATGACAAATGGACGTAAAGACGGCTTTCCTTAATAGATTCCTCGAGGAGGAAATCTATTTGGAGCAGCCTAAAGGCTTTGTGTCCGAGGTTGATATTCAGAAAGTGTGCAAGCTTCAGCGTTCTATTTATGGACTGAAGCAAGCATTGCGTAGTTGAAACCTTCGTTTTGACGAGGCGGTCAAAGAGTTTGACTTCGTGCAAAATGAAGAGGAACCTTATGTATACAAGAGGGTTAGTGGGAGCAAGATCGCATTCTTAGTACTATATGTAGATGACATTCTACTAATAGGAAATGATGTGGGAATACTCAGTTATGTGAAAGCTTGGCTTTCGAGTAATTTCTCCATGAAAGACTTGGGAGAGGCGACCTATATTATTGGTATTTGGCTCTACCGGGATAGAGCGAAGAGAACAATAGGACTTTCCAAAGCCCTGTATGTAGATAAGATATTAAAGCAATTTAAGATGGATGATTCTAAAATAGGGTTCCTTCCGATGCAACATGGAATAAAACTCTCCTTGAATATGTGTCCTCAAAGTGAGGAACAACGAAAGGAAATGAGTAATATACCATATGATTCGGCCCTGGGTAACCTTACGTATGCTATGTTGTGTACAAAACCTGAAATTGCGCATGTTGTGAGCATGGTAAGTAGGTTTCAGGCAAACCCAGGTAGGGAACATTGGACTGCCGTAAAGAACTTTCTCAAGTACTTAAGAAGGACTAGAGATATGGTTCTTATCTATGGCGGTGGAGAATTGGATGTGATGGGATTCACTGATTCGGACTTCCAAGGACAGAAGGACGATTCGATGTCTAGTTTTGGCTACATATTTACTCTTAATGGAGGAGAAGTATCTTGGAGTAGTGCCAAGCAAAACACGATGGCTGATTCCAGCTGTCAGGCTGAGTATCAAGCAGCCTCAGAGGCTTCTAAGGAAGGGTTCTGGATTAAGAAGATTCTGGGCGAACTTCAAGTGATACCATGTGCTGAGCTACCTGTTCCGCTGTACTGTGACAACGATGGAGATGTAGCACAGTCCAAGGAGCTGAGGTTTCACAACAGCACCAAACACATTGAGAGGAAGTATCATCTCGTAAGAGAATTTGTTCGCAAGGGATACATTATGCTGCATAGAGTAGACTCAGCCGACAACGTCTCTGATCCATTGACCAAGCCACTTCCTCAAATTAGCTTTGAGCGTCATCTGGAGAACATGGGTATTATATACCTTTGTGTGTGCCATTGAGTTCAAGTGGGAGATTGTTAGGAGTATGCCCTCGAATGCCACTCAGAGAATGTTGAGTGAGGGCATCTTACTTGTTATTATGTAAAGCATTATCATAAGAAAAAATGGATGTTTCTTTATTTACTGGTAGTTACTGGCATTTCTAACTCGTAAATATATATATAGAAACTAGTCCGTGTATTTGAGAGCAAAATATTCCAATTCTTATTGGATAAGAGGGTCAGCACTGGAAAGGTTATAGCACAAATACTAAATCGTTCGCAAGTCAATGAAACTTGACTAGGCGTTAAGTTTATGTGAAGACTTGTATGACGTGCTCTTTAACATGGAGAGTGCCTGTCGAACACTAATGGCTAGTGGGAGCACACATTATAGGTATGCTAACTATATTAGTGTACTCGAACTAACTCATCCTCGATTCGTCACATGGATTTTACTCCGGGACACTCAATGACAGAATCGAAAGGTTGTGATAGGTATTCGTGAACCTTCTACTTGAGGATATAGTAGGGATGTGCTTGTGATATCTTCATTAGAGTAGTTCGACCCTGTAAACCGGAAGGCAGGGGTCAACCTCGACGTGCATCTTGACGGGCAAGTAGTAGGGCATACTGAATACCAAGATAGAATTCTTCTCCTGTTAGTGAACGGGATCTATGTCCTATGCAGTTATTGGTAGATGAGATCATAAGTCTTTGGCCAAAGCATTAGAGCTAGTTGTATTGGATACACGAGAGCTCGATGATCTCGATTGGCATTAACTCATACATAGCGTCAAGTACAGATAGGGTTTGACTGACCGTGACCCTATAACTTGATCGGGATATTTGAAAGAAGGGTTTATACGTATATTGGTATTCCCGACAGAATGGTTCTTGAATGATCCCATCATTCGTTCTCAATTGGGGTACAGTGTAGGCTGCCAGGTTGGCTAGGTGGTGCTACTACTCTTTGGTTCCTCCCATTGCTGACTGAGACAGACCTACCGAGTCGCGCAATAGGATTGACGACGGAATGAATCGAGCTTATTCTCTCATTATGAATATTAGAGATTGGATATCTAATTTGGGACATTAGATGTCTAAATTAATTTATTGGATAATTTGATTTACGGCCTAATGAATTAAATAAATTACTGGGTGATTAATTTAATTCATAAATATAATTATTTCTTGGAGAAATTAATTATATTATTATGTATTTGATATGATTAATTAATTGGATTAATTAATTGATATAAATACATCAGAACGAAATTAGAGTTTATCTGTTTGGACTCACGGGAGTCCGAAACGAATCGAACTCGTACGATTTCTTCATCATGGCCGCCCCCCTTCTCCACCAACTTTCCCTTTGTCGTTTTTTTCCATTCTTAAATGGGTGATAAGGACTTTGTGGGGCAAGAATTCATGTGACATGAGTTGTTCACATGTGGGTAGAAGTTACATAAGAGGGGAAGACTTATTATCACTCTAAGGCCATTCTTTTCCTATGGTTGAGAGAGAGAGAGAGAGAGTGAGAGAAAGAACTTAGAGTTCATTTCAATAGTCTTCATCTTCTTCTTCATTTGTTCTTGGTGGTTCTTAGAGAAAAATCAAGAAATCAAAGAGAGATAGTGAGTTACACACTTAGAGTGTTATAATCGCAATCGAAAGCTTTATCATCCTAGCTCTAGCCGTATCCTTGTAGGATAGCAAGGTGATCGTCATTCCGTTCATTTCTCCATCGCGTGGCAAGTAGAGACGCGGTGCTTTCGGCGTTGGATCATCTAAGAGTTTGGAGCGGATTGGATCGTAGGGAAATCAACTAAAGCTTGGGGAATAGCTCAAGAGAAGGACACCATTTAAATCAACGGACTACAAGGTTATGTTTATTGTATCTCTTGTGTTTCGTTTAATATTCGTATATACATAGCTAGATCGATCCTCGTAGGGATTCAGATCGACTTAATATTCATTTTATTGCTTCCACTGGTATCAGAGCGTAGGTCTTGCATTCTTATATACGATATTGGCATTTAGAATGCTTTGATTAGATGGTAAATGATTTGGAATCATTTATAGTTATAATCGTGGTGTATGTTTTTCGTTCGTTGTAGTTGTATTTTTCATAAGTTTATGTCTAAATATAAATCTTTAATTTCTGGGAAATATGGTTTATATTGTAGATATGAAAGTTGGAAAATATAGATATTGGATATCCGGTAGAAAATCTAGCCCCGAATTGCCATTGGACGGCCCGAGAGTGGATCGAAAGAAGGGGGCCGCGGCCCAGGGCTCAGGGGGCCGCGGCCCAGGGCTCTTGCAGCCCATATCATGCATTCTGGACTGGGGGCCACGGCCCAGGGCTGCTGGGCAGCCCTACTTGCTTCCCGATGTGTTTTGGGTGCGGTCCAGCCCATTTTCGGACCCGTTTCGGGCTTGTTTTCTTCATGTATTCCTACAAATTTATTTCCCACATTTAAAATTGGATTTAATAAGATTAAAATGATATATGGTATTTCATTTTATAAGGGAAATTTAATTTATTGGAATACTTATGATCGACCGAATTATTTTAAACGTTTTCATATTACCAGTTATGTGAACTGATTGGATCGATTCTATTTGTTGTTTATATGTTGATTGGATAAATGTATCTCTACGCTATCCGTTTATATAGTATTTATTGGATGAATGCTTTTGAATGGGGATGTGGTTCATGGACTTAGTTTTGAACCATTCGGTTTTATTCGATTAGGTTGTAAAGGCAGTTTTGAGCCTATTTATTTTACTAGAAATATTTGTATCTACGATGCAATTTTTTCAATGTAAAATTTATATGTAATGACGAAGACCGGAGGAATATCCGTTTCGAGAAGAGGAAGATTTAAGACGAAGACTTGTAATTAGATTACGTAGTTTTTGTTTCTAGGAACGGTCCATGAACTACATGTTGGTAGCAACTAGGTTGTGAATGGTTGATCATATTGTATGAATGCTACAAATGCGCTTAAATGAATTAATGTGCAAAGTGTAACATTAATCGTGAAAATTCTCCCACGACAAATTATTAAGTTTTTAAGGTTTCAAGGTTTTCGTTCCCTCCATCGAGCTTTCGGGAAATTGAAATCAAAACCGGATGTGCTATGCTTCCGAGTTATCGGGGTAGTCGTTTGGGGAGGATGGATAAATTACCGGGAGCGCATTGGATGCCTTTGGTTGGAGCAAATTTTATCCCTAGAAACCTGATAGGTTGCCGGATAAGATTCAATTGTGAAAATGATTTGCGTCGATGGTATAAAATTAACTTGTTCACGAACCATAGAGACCGTATAGGTTGAGGGGAGTGAACAAGGGGAAAAAGAAGATCGTATCATCCATTAGATGGGTTGGTGTTGGACACCACTTTATGAAAATTAATAGACTAGAAACCTGTTCGGTTGCCCTCTATTAAGATTTATAAAAAACACAATCACCACTATGAAGTAGAGTGAACGATACTTCCAGATTTCACATGGGAGTGTGTTATTCCGATAAAAATAGTGGGAGCTGGGTAACAAGAATAGAAAAGACCTTAATTCTATACTCAGGACATAATTAAACGAATCAATAATTAATCTGTCGTACTTAATACAGACATAACTCTCAATATGACAATGAACCCACTCGCAATTATACTTGAAAAAACACCTTGATCGGACCTAACTTCGTGGATTGGCTCCGCAATCTGATGACAGTCCTCAGTATAGAGAAATTGGGATACATCTTGGAGACGGACATTCCGGCGCCTCCAGTGCGGACAAGAGCAAATCAGGAAGAGATTGAAAACCACGAAAAGTGGGTTAAGGATGACGTAAAAGTCCGTGCTTACATGATGGATTCTATGTCTAATGAGCTTCAGAGAGCTCATGAGAAAATGACTTCTGCTAGGTAGATTCTATCTCACTTAACCTAACTTTATGGTGAGCATAGTCGAACTGCTAGATATGAGATATCCAAGCAACTGTTAGGTGTAAGGATGAAGGTAGGTGGGAATGTTGAGGACCACACTTCAAAATTATATCCATGATCGAGAGATCGGAGGCTCTTGATTTTAAGATCACTATAAGAATAAACGTCAAAAACTTCGGATAATATCTGAAGTAAAAACGTTATAATTACCAAAGTCTATGTTCGTGTAGTAAAAGGTATACTTTAGACTTCGCTTTTTATGCAAAGTCTAATATCCTAATAATCGAAGTCTATCTCAGTTTTTTTTCTAATTATGATATAAATGTGGGAGGTAAGTGAAGTAAAAGAATGCATTTAACTTCGGTTATTTTATAATTGGCGTAGTAAATAAAGAACTTTTTACTTCAGTTATTGTATAATATAGATTAGTATTTTCTGCAGTAATATATATATATATATATTAATATTTCACATTTCAATTTAAAATTTATTGCCAAAATCTACATTCAACTATAACTAACCATCAACCACAAGAGTTCAATAATATAAGAACCAACAATTTCATATCATCCCATCTTAACAAAATAACATGCGTTCCAACCAATTCAAAACTAGATACATATCATAACAAAGACAAAGAATGTGTAATACAATTCTATCTATTTCATCATGAACACCACAAATAGGACAAAAAGGATTAAAAAAGATCATATACTTCGAATCGACCAAGTCTCTCTTCAGCACATCATTGCTTTTCATCAAACGATCATACTTATCAACTTTCTTCTTCAAATCTTCAACATTGGCACGTGAAGCAAACAAATCCACATAATCACTTTGTTGTTGGTTTAACAAATCTTCTTCCCCAATGAAGAAATTACAAGGTTTTGCCTAAAAGCCAAAATTATATTACCAACTAAAACATATTAGCATAACGTATCATAAAACACACATACTACAACATTATCAAATAGTCAAAAATAACTTCTGCTCAATAATAAATTCTACAACCACATTCTGTCACGCATTTTTTCGGTAATACAAAATTCTTACCTGATTTTGGAATCTGAGTCTTGTCATACATACCAATCCATGAGGAAATCATAGCAAAATGTAACTCAGTTATCTGAATTGTAAAATAAAAAATGATTAAGAAACTTTTGGTAATCTCCTTTTCTCCCACATAAATACCCGTCTATTTTTTCTCAACTACCCATCAAATAATACCCAATTAAAATCTCAGAAAAAAAGGTAGCAAGTTTGATGAAAAACATGTTGCCTGAAAGAAAAAGACTACAACTAGTTTTAACCTACTCTCCCATCCGTCACTCCACAGATTTCTTCATGGTTCAAAACTAAATGAGACAGATCAGATGAAATAAATATGATTATTAATATTGGAGCCTTTGCCCATCTGGTAATTAAGATGCATGTCATCAGAACTTATTCAACAAATAACGGAGGTCATAAGTTTGAATTTGGAGATCACATCGGTTGACAGTTAGGTCTGTAATGACTCTCTTCTGCAATAAATAAATTCGGTTAAAACATACCAATAAACCATATCCCAGATTATATATATGTTAAAGGAAATATCATCATATTTGCATACAAGGAGATCACTGCAAGGAAAAGATGAATGGAAATATCGCAAGGAAATATCATCATATGTTAACATAGATCACAAGGAAAAGGTTGTTCAAGCTCAAGGAAACTGCAATATTGAGATAATAAATACAAAAATCAGCGTACAAAGGCAGGGTAAGAACTAGAAGACAGCGGATAGATTTTTTTTTTAAAAAAAACTGGTGAGTAAAACAGAGAGCACCCGGAGCGAGAGCTTTTTCATGCCACTTCAGTTTCACATTCAGTAAGTTAATTTACTCGGACTAAAATCGACGAGAGCAGCCATCTTCTACTCAAAAAATAACTTCAACTCAATAAACAGTAAAAAAAAGAGAAAGAGACCAACAACAGCGACGATTAATCATCGCCGCTGCACCGCCGGCTGCACCCTCATCGCCGCCGCGTGCACTTTCATTGCTGCAAAACCCACGGCTAACCACCAAATACCATAATTAGCCCAAACCTAATTCCCCACAAATTTTAATCGAGATCCAACCTCAAATCGAACAAATCAAAACCCTAATACAGAACCCAATACAAAATAAAAACCTAAACCCAAGCTAAAACCCTTTTCCTCTTACCTAGAATTCACACTGCCGTACTTAGCCATGTCCCACCGCCGACCGCTGTGGTAAGGAGTACACGTGTGTCCGAATCGTCTATGTGTGTGTATGCGGAGCAGAATATGTGTGTACGAGTGTGTGAGTTTTTTAGAGTGAAAGATAGAGAGAAGAGAGCAGAAAAGAGGGGGAGAGAGAGGAGCCGAGATATAAGGCCATCTCCAAACACAGATCTCAACCATCAAAGCAAAGACGATCCTCAACTTAGCCATTCGCATAACTCTTTTAGAGTGATATTTTTAATATCTTGTCTAATACTACTCTGTCAGCAATAGATCATCCATCCAATCAATGTTGTATTCACTAATTTCCTACCATATATATGAATAAGACCCAAAAATGGGACTTAAATAACTTAATAAATTATGTGGTACACTAAATTAATAAGGAAATGAATTTAAAGAAAAAATTAAGCTCCAACAGAAAGAACAAGTGATTTCCTTCAATTTTTTCACTTTTTTTGAAATTGCCTTATAAGCCGGTCTTACAACAGGATTCGAACCCCCCGACCTCTACCTACCAGCATAGGACCCGTTAGTGAAATTCGATACTTTCACCGGATTTATCACAATAATTGAAAAACCTGATTTTTTAAGACAAGAACACAACAACATTCTCATATTAACTAACGTGAAATCCATCAATGGCTGAGAATAACATAAACAATCCATAAACAAACCAAAAATGATCAGAGAGACAAAAAAAATAAACCTGTAATAGAGAGGCGAAACCTCTAGATCATCCTCAACAACAAAAGCAAACTCATGATCCAAGGTGGGCCACCAAGCCTCAAGCTACTGGGCCACCAAGCCTCAAGCCATCTGCATAGTGGAGTTGTGTGTGCGCGCGTATGTGAGAGAGATAAAGGGCAACCGTGAAGGAGATCGGAGAGGAAGGAGCGATTGTGTGAGTGTGAAGCAAATTTCGGTAACTGACTGACTGGTGTGGTGAGGCCGTGAGGAGAGGAAGTGAGAAGAGAATAGAGAGAAGATATGGAATGGAGCGGAGAGAAGAGAAGAGAAGGGTGCGTGAGAGTAGGGTTACTGACTTGCTGGTTTAGTAGATAGAGTAATAAATATTGGCTAAAATTCCGATTCTTCTATACACTTCGCTAGTAGAAATATTCTGATAAAAAATAAAATTTCACACTGTTAGCTTCATTAATTATCAAATTAGTGAAGTCTTTGTATCTTAAAATTCTCAACTAGTTTCTGCTTTTTAGTATGATACCATTTACTTGTAACACCCCCAAGACATTCATGGCATATTACAGCGCCGTGGACCCCACACTGTGGAATCCACCAGGCTAACATACCAACAAGACATTCGACAACGACAACAATCATCAATAATACGACAATTCAAATAAGATTACAATCTGACAATAAAATCCAACATTAATCCATTTCCCAAACAGGAACACAACATTAACAATTTTGTAAAAGAAGTACTCGAGTACTTAAACCAGTTTTTATAAAACAAAATCCCCAAAACAAGATATCAAATATTCGACATATAGAACATCAATAATCAACTTAAGACAGATCATGCTCGCCCATCATCCTCATACGGCTCTAGTGCTCGCTTGTCCCCACGATCAATACCGAAATACAAAAGTATTTCCCCCATTTAAGGGGTTAGCGACAACTGCTAGTGCAAGTACAATCCATTTGAACTACATTCTAATCAGATGAATATATGCGCCAAAAAGTCATTTTAGAAAACATTTTATATTCCGGAATATTTATGATGTACACACAAAACACGTTATCTCCAACAAATCATAATTCAAAGTTAACCGTTGGCACGAGACTCACGGCCACCGTACCCCGCAGAGCCCCGTCGGACATCCCTGGGTGGCTAACCACAGTTCGTGATACGCACACACATGGCAATACGTATCCCTAGAGGCCCCGTCGGACCGTCCCTAGGTGAACATACACATATCTTCCCACAACAACCACATATAGCCATAATTCAAATACTAGAACATGTAAACAAATGTAAAGTACTTGCCTTTGAGACATTCTTGAAGAAACGGAGATGAAACACGACGACGAACGGTCCGGGTGGAAAACGACGGTTCCTAAACGAAGGATCAATACAGTTCAGTCCCAACGGACAACAATATTCTACTGGAATACACCCATAACCCCGGTTACAATATACGACAATAGACGGTCAATTGATACGGGCGAGGGTTTACACAAAATCTCCCCGTATCGATAATTCACGGATTAAAATCAAGGAATTTGGATTTGGAATCATTCAACAATCACAAACGGCGAAGAATATCATAACATACTGGAATAATTCGGTTCCAATTAGCAAAACCCGGAAAACCCCCCGAATTTGACGAGTTAGGGTTCTAGACGAAAAATACCTTGATTTCGGATGATGGATGACGATTATGCTGATGATAATATGTTGGCACGACTCTACGGTGATGGAATGTGAATAGAACGCCGATCAGGACTGATGGAAATCGCCTCTGAGGTCGCACGTCGAAGAAACGAAGGAAAAAGAATGAAATCACGCTCAAAATCACTACCGGGCTTATATAATTGTGAAGTTAGCGCACGCTAACTGTCATATGTAGCGTGCGCTAACGGGGTCGTGATAGTCCAGTGGCTACTGCCACCATTCGTTAGCGTACGCTAACAAAAGGGGGTTAGCGTACGCTAACTGCTTATCGGTAGCGCACGCAAGGGAACAGGGGTAGCGTGCGCTACCTACACAGCAGTTCAGCACTGCTGATGTCACACCAGCAGTAAGCTGCTGTCGAGGGTCTAAAACACGAAACGTACGACGAGACCAGAATCCAGGAACATAGACGCGAAGCATACAAGACGACGGAGCTAAGCGCTGAAAGAAAATACAATTCCGACCACCGGAGGGTCCGTTATGCGACAACGAAACTAAGATTCCCTAAACTATTAGGAAATTACAAAAATGGCCCAAGTGCCCGAAAATCACGAAACGACGTCGGATTTACAAACCGAAAGTCTCCACATGACCAACTCAACATACGAACTTGTACAAACCAAGAAACAACGAAAACGAACGAGTTTTACAAGAGTCGAACGTTCATACGGCAAAACATGTCATAAAATGAAATTATGTGAAAACACCATCAAAACTCATCCAAATGGAAAAACTCCAAGAACAAAATAGATTCAAAATGTCGAAACTGTTACAAGCGAGTCGATAAAAATAAACATACACCAAAATGGAAACTGCTAAAAATAGAAAAAAAATTACGGATATTACATTCTCCCCCTCTAAAATAAAGTTTCGTCCCGAAACTTAAGAATCAAAAAGCTCGGGGTATCTCGAACGCAGATCCTCGTCTAGCTCCCACGTCGCTTCTTCTACTCCGTGCCTCGACCATTGCACCTTAACCAGAATGGTTTTGTGCCTTAACTGTTTGTCACGACGCTCCAAAATTCTGACGGGCCTCTCTTCAAACGTAATATCCTTCTCGATCTCCACGTCCCCAAAGTCAATAATGTGGGACGGGTCCGGAACGTACTTCCTCAACTGAGAAACGTGAAATACGCTATGAACATGACTCAACGACGGAGGTAAAGCTAAACGGTATGCCAACTCACCGACTCTCTCCAATATCTCGAAGGGCCCAATATACCTCGGAATGAGCTTCCCCTTTTTCCTAAAACGGAAAACTCCCTTCGTCGGAGACACTATCAACAGAACATGATCTCCCACCTCAAACTCCAAAGGTCTACGCCTAACATCCGCGTAAGACTTTTGTCGACTCTGAGCGGCCAACATCCTCTTTCTAATCAATTCGACTTTCTCTCTCGTCTCCAACACAAGGTCCGGCTCGGTGCCAACTAAATCGGACGGCTCATCCCAACATATCGGTGATCGGCAACGTCGGCCATAAAGTGCCTCATACGGTGCCATCTTAATCGACGCGTGCCAGCTATTATTATAACCAAACTCAATTAAGGCCAAATGCTCCTCCCAATTACTACTCCAGTCTAACGCACACGCGCGCAACAAATCCTCGAACGTCTGAATGGTACGTTGGATCGCCATCGGCCTGGGGATGGAACGAAGTGCTCAAACGTAGCCGAGTCCCCAATGCCTTATGCACCGCTCGCCAAAAATGCGATACAAATCGGCCATCTCTCTGAAATAATGGTCCTCGGCGTACCATGAAGCCTCACTATCCGAGTGATAAAAATACGAGCCAACTTTTCCGACCCCAAGTATCCTTGATGCCCAGAAAATGTGCCGACTTAGTCAATCGGTCTACAATTACCCATACCATATTCATACTACGTACTCGGTAAACTCGTGACAAAATCCAAAGAGATGACCTCCACATCCATTCCGGACGGGAAGCGGTTTCAATAATCCGGTGCCGCCGATGCTCAATCTTGACTTGGCCGACAAGTCAAACACTTAGCTACAACCGAACTACCTCCTTCTTCATATCGCTCCACCGTAAATTCTTCCTCGATCTTTATACATCTCACTCGAGCCCGGATGGATCGAGTATGGTGACGCATGAGCCTCTCGCATAATGCTCGTCTCGCCTCCGAGTCGTTCGAACACACAACCGACCTCGGAATCTAAACACGCCGTCCTCATGAATAACGAATCCCGGGCTTTCCTTTCCTACACTCTCTCGAAGCCGAATAAACATTGGATCCTCTAAGCGTCCCGACTTAATGTCCTCGACTGCAGATGAAGAAATCTCAAGAGTACGCGATCGCCCGAACTCTCGGCAAGAAAATCTCAATGCTCAACCTCATAAACTCTCGCTGAAGTCCCGACTGGGCCGTGAGTAACTCAAGCGCCCGAAGCGATACCGATTTCCGGCTCAAGGCATCTGCTACCACATTAGCCTTGCCCGGATGATAGAGGATCTCAAGATCGTAATCCTTAATCAGTTCCAACCATCTCCTCTGTCTCATATTAAGCTCCTTCTGCGTGAAGATGTACTTCAGGCTCTTGTGATCGGTGAAAATCTGACACGACGAGCCATACAAGTAATGACGCCAGATTTTCAACGCAAACACAACTGCGGCCAACTCAAGATCGTGCGTAGGGTAATTCAATTCATACGGTTTCAACTGACGGGAAGCATAGGCAATCGTCCTCCCGTGCTGCATAAGTACGCATCCGAGCCCTTGGCCCGAAGCATCACTATAAACGGAGAAACCATCATTACCACTCGGTAAAGCCAACACGGGAGCGGTCGTCAACCGCTTCTTCAACTCCTCAAAACTATCCTGCCTCTCATCGGTCCACACAAACTTCTCCGACTTCAGAATAACCGAGCCGCGGTCGAGCGAGCTTAGAGAACCCTCGAAGAATCTGGTAATACCCGGCTAATCCTAAAATCCGGACCTCCTTCACGTTCTTGGCGGCGCCAACCCAAAGACTGTCTCTACCTTATGTGGGTCCACACGAACACCTCGACCGAGATCACATGACCGAGAAACATAACCTCCCGTAACCAAACTGCACTTTGAGAACTTCGCAAAAGATGCCGAGTTCTCAAAATATCTAACACAATATGCAAATGACGGACGTGCTCCTCCTTGCTCCTCGAGTAAATCAGATGTCGCCGATAAAAACGACTACACACTTATCGAGGTACTCGATAAAGACTTTGTTCATAAGCCGCATGAACACGGTAGTGCGTTAGTTAGCCCAAAAGGCATAACCACAAACTCGTAGTGACCGTATCTCATCCGAAAGGCCGTCTTCTAATATTGGTATCCTTCACTGAGCCGATAATACCCCGATCTCAAATCAATCTTCGAAAATACGATTGCCCTTGCAACCGATCAAACAAATCATCAATCCTCGGGAGCGGATACTTGTTTTTGATGGTCACTTTGTTTAACTCTCGGTAGTCGATACACAAACGAAGTGACCCATCCTTCTTCTTTACGAATAGGACCGGTGCGCCAAGGCGAAGCACTCGGTCGAATATATCCCATGTCTAGCAACTCTCCCAATCAAGCTTCTTCAACTCAAGCATCTCGGCAGCGCCATCCGGTATGGCGTCTTAGAGATAGGTGCTGCACCGGCTCTAAATCGACGGTAAATTCAACCTCTCGGTCCGAGGCAAACCCGGCAACTCATCCGGAAAACGCCAGATACTCACGTACTACCGGAATAGACGAGAGCTCGACTCCCCTTCTTTCGATCTCAAAGCGTAACACCAATAACCCGTGCAACCTCCTCGAAGAAGTCTCACCGCCTTTAAGGCGCTGATCGCAATCTCTGGCTACTCCGCTTACGCCCACAAAGGAATGCTCGCACCGTCGAGGCCAACATCGAAACCGTCCTCGTTCTATAATTCATGATCGCCCCATGACGGTCCACCAATCCTCACCTAATCAAATCCTCATCTCTAATATCTACCGCAATCAGATTAGAAGGCCAAACCCTCCCCGCGATACTCACTGGAAAATCTCTAACCTCACGATCCCCCACGATGCTATCCCCACTAGGAAGTTTAACAACAAAAGTCTCACAAGCAACAAGGCAATCAACATGCAGGCGACGCACACAATCCATTGATATAAAAGAATGCGTAGCACCAGAATCGAACAATACGGAAACAGGATGATCAAGGATGTGGACGGTACCTGTGGCCACCGTCGCGTCAGAATCTCCTGCTCGTCTCATCTCGTACACACGGGGCGGAACAGACCCCGCACTAGAAGCTCCCCCTCTAGAAGGCTAACCACGACCTCGACCTCTACCAAAACTCTGCTGCGGCTGAGGAACTGTCGGTGTCTGATTCACACTCGGCTCTCCCGCGGCTGGGGCTGATATCTGAGTAACTGGGGCCCGAGCTGCATCCGTACAAAACTTAGCACGATGACCGATACGACCACAAGCAAGACACTGAATCGGAGGCCTATCACACTCACTCATCATGTGGCCCGGACGACTGCAGTTGAAGCACGTAGGACCACGAACTAACCACAGGAGCAGACCTAGAACCATTTCCTCGACCAACCGATGGCGATCGACTCGAAGACTCGCGAACTGCATCGAGTCTTCGGATATCCTCCTGACTTGCCTCCCGAAACCGACCGGTGGTTTTCTCGTTTCTTTCCTTCGCTGCCGTCTGCCGCAGTAAAACGACATCTCATAAGCCATCGCTTTATTCGATATTCTTTCAAAGTCGTGCACCCTGCACTGGACATGTAGTGGCGCACTCTCGGTTTCATCCGCATGTCAAAGTGGCGGATCTTATCGAGCTCATCGCGGACTTGGTTTCTTACATAATGTAACTGCCGATTGTAGTCTTTGATGGCTTGAGATATAGGTACATCTTGGGGCTTAGCCTCAAAGAAGGCTCGGATCCTCCTCTTTCACCGGCCACGATGCACTCGTCTTCCATCGATCCCTAACTCGCCCACGTAGTCGCCCGGCCACGCGGTTTCACCGCTTGCCACCACGTCCGCCTCCTTGGCGAGGAAGTACCGAGCAATGGGTACTTTCCTCTCCTCGGGGCAATTAGCAGCCTCAAACACTTTCTCCATCTCGAATGTACCCAATTCTCCCAACCGTAAGGGTCAAGCACCATCAAATCATGAGGACGCATACGAATCACGTCCCAAGTAGCTTATCATTGCCGGACTCGTAGGCGGAACCGGGTTGGCATTAGCATGGCCGACTGTAACGGCTCGAGTCGCAGCGTCATCCGGTTCGCTACTGCCGTGAAATGTTGGCCACTCCAACATTCTCATGAGCATTACACGAGCTAGCGGTAGTCCCGCCGACCTCCGGAACTAGGGGGAACACTGTTCGACAAGGAAGGCATCGCCCAATCAGTTCCCGAGTGATCGGACATGGCCGCCCCACCGGCTGCGCCACGTCCCCTACCGCGTCCGCGTCCTCTACCAGCAGGAATTCTGAAGAAGCAACGGGTAAGTACAATTCAAACGCAAAACGCAAAAGATACTAAGACAGGAATAGAACAGAACGGTGAAACGAGTCAAGTTAGGAACACTTACGAGCACCGGCGTACTGAGATGATGGCATAACAGTGATACTGTCCCAAAAACGACACTTAACTAGACCCAAATGACCGACAACCTAGGTATCCATAAACCTAAGCTCCGATACCATATTCTGTAAGACCCCCAAGACATTCAGGGCATATTACAGCGCCATGGACCCCACACTGTGGAATCCACCAGGCTAACATACCAACAAGACATTCGACAACGACAACAATCATCAATAATACGACAATTCAAATAAGATTACAATCCGATAATAAAATCCAACATTAATCCATTTCCCAAACAGGAACACAACATTAACAATTTTGTAAAAGAAGTACTCGAGTACTTAAACCAGTTTTTATAAAACAAAATCCCCAAAACAAGATATCAAATATTCGACATATAGAACATCAATAATCAACTTCTGGACAGTATCATGCTCGCCCATCATCCTCATACGGCTCTAGTGCTCGCTTGTCCCCACGATCAATACCTGAAATACAAAAAGTATTTCCCCCATTTAAGGGGTTAGCGACAACTGCTAGTGCAAGTACAATCCATTTGAACTACATTCTAATCAGATGAATATATGCGCCAAAAAGTCATTTTAGAAAACATTTTATATTTCGGAATATTTATGATGTACACAAAAAACACATTATCTCCAACAAATCATAATTCAAAGTTAACCATTGGCACGAGACTCACGGCCACCGTACCCCGCAGATCCCCGTCGGACATCCCTGGGTGGCTAACCACAGTTCGTGATACGCACACACATGGCAATACGTATCCCTAGAGGCCCCGTCGGACCGTCCCTAGGTGAACATACACATATCTTCCCACAACAACCACATATAGCCATAATTCAAATACTAGAACATGTAAACAAATGTAAAGTACTTGCCTTTGAGACATTCTTGAAGAAACGGAGATGAAACACGACTACGAACGGTCCGGGTGGAAAGCGACGGTTCCTAAATGAAGGATCAATACAGTTCAGTCCCAACGGACAACAATATTCTACTGGAATACACCGATAACCCCGGTTACAATATACGACAATAGACGGTCAATTGATACGGGCGAGGGTTTATGCAAAATCTCCCCGTATCGATAATTCACGGATTAAAATCAAGGAATTTGGATTTGGAATCATTCAACAATCACAAACGGCGAAGAATATCATAACATACTGGAATAATTCGGTTTCAATTAGCAAAACCCGTAAAAACCCCCAAATTTGACGAGTTAGGGTTCTAGACGAAAAATACCTTGATTTCGGATGATGGATGACGATTATGCTGATGATAATATGTTGGCACGACTCTACGGTGATGGAATGTGAATAGAACACCGATCAGGACTGATGGAAATCGCCTCTGAGGTCGCACGTCGAAGAAACGAAGGAAAAAGAATGAAATCGCTCAAAATCGCCTACCGGGCTTATATAATTGTGAAGTTAGCGCACGCTAACTGTCATATCTAGCGTGCGCTAACGGGGTCGTGATAGTCCAGTGGCTACTGCCACCATTCGTTAGCGTACGCTAACAAAAGAAGGTTAGCGTACGCTAATCGCCATCTAGCGCACGCAAGGGAACAGGGTAGCGTGCGCTACCTATACAAAGCTTCAAAGATCGCTGATGTCACACCAAAGAAGGCTGCCGAGGGTCTAAAACACGAAACGCATTTACGAGACCGTAATCCAGAACATAGACGCGAAGCATGCAAGACGACGGAGCTAAGCGCTGAAAGAAAATATAATTCCGACCACCGGAGGGTCCGTTATGCGACAACGAAACTAAGATTCCCTAAACTATTAGGAAATTACAAAAATGGCCCAAGTGCCCGAAAATCACGAAACGACGTCGGATTTACAAACCGAAAGTCTCCACATGACCAACTCAACCATACGAACTTGTACAAACCAAGAAACAACGAAAACGAACGAGTTTTACAAGAGTCGAACGTTCATACGGCAAAACATGTCATAAAATGAAATTACGTGAAAACACCATCAAAACTCGTCCAAATGGAAAAACTCCAAGAACAAAATAGATTCAAAATGTCGAAACGGTTACAAGCGAATCGATAAAAATAAACATACACCAAAAATGGAAACTGCTAAAAATAGAAAAAAAATTACGGATATTACATTACTGAAGTCTATGTGGGTGTTTTACTTCAGCAAATTGAAAAGTGAAGTTTTTTCTGTTTTTTACTTCACTAATATACATAACTGAAGTAAATTGTACCGAAGTCTTTGATGTTTATTCTACTAGTGGATGGATACTTTTGTTGATCATATTGTTGTCGATAGCCGGTTCGCGGCATCGACGTATCGATTGTTATTGTTGATTGATGTTCCATCAAGATATATGCATTAAAAGCTCATTTATGCAGATTAAAACCCACAATGGAGATAAAATAATGATAATCAAGCACACAAAAATACATCTAACACTAGATAATTACTAGACAAATTATATGAAAGATTGTAATGTATGCTTGATATTAGTTGGTCTTGACTATTAGCATGCATTACCTTATTTGCATACGTTGAACTGGATCGAGATGAGATAGTGTCTTTTGTACTGACTGTAATAAGAACGTAAATCTCGGATAATTATTATTTCTCAATTCTAAGTAGATAATATTTAGTTGTGTATTTATAATATTTATTGCTTTGATTTACCATGGGTGAGAGTCACAGTGATTAACTCAATAAGCTTTGTATCTTGGGCAATAATATTATATATGTAACACCCCCAACCCGTACGGGAATATTACAGTGCCACAAACCTTTTTTTTAAAAGATCTACTAGGCTAGATACCAAAACAAGACATCACATCTCATGTCAGCATGGCTGAATACTGAATCAGTTGACCGATTTGGTCTTTCATCGATTACATGAAACTTAAACTTCATGTACATCTCCTATTACAAAAACTCATGACCTCTGACGGGTCAAAATACAACAACACTCCCATACGACGGGAGACCATTATAGCGGAAAGAATGATACAATTCGACCAACAAATCTCTATATTGGCCCTCACGTCATTTGCCTTCCATTATCCTTCATACTGATCCCATGTCATGCTCCTCAGGAACTTGCATGTACCAGAATGCAACACAGACATCCACCCCGATTACTCGGGGGTTAGCGAAATTCCACTATTTTGCTAGTGTAAGTATAAAGTTTAAATACGAGCCATACACTACATATTCTAAGAGTATAATAATCTGGACTAAACAATGGTAAATAACAGAGGATCACATGTAATCGATGGTGAATAAATGAAATCGTGCAATTCAAGATCAGTGTTTCCGGAACAACTAAATCTCATATCATCTCATGTCAATACATACGTAATAAACCGTGGAACCGTACCAGAAGCAATGGAACCCCCCGAGGCCCCGTCGGACCCTCCCAGAGTGGTTAACCTAAAAATATTCATGGAACCACACCAAAGGCAGTGGAACCCTCCGAGGACCCGTCGGTCCATCCCATAGTGAATATATAATTAATCGGATCCGAGACTAGTATTATGGTGTAACAAAGTCTCATTGTACGTCACATTCCATTATATGCGTGATTAACGGTGGAACTGCACCAGAAGCAATGAAACCCTCCGAGGCCCCGTCGGACCTTCCCATAGTGGTTAACCCAAAAATATTCGTGGAACCGCACCAAAGGCAACAGAACCCTCCGAGGACCCGTTCGGTCCGTCCCAGAGTGAATATATAAAATTCCCAAACAACACCGAATAATATCACCTCCTCACAAGGGAGTCAACAAACAATTCAACACAACATTACACACCAACCAAATAAATACACATTCCAACATACTACCCTTAATGAGGACATAGAGCTTTAATAGCCGCATAACAGAAGGAAATATACTTCAATTCGCAACATAATATTACGTATTCGTAAAGTTCATCTATTCGCAAAATACTCGAGAATTTTGAAAGAAATCCGTTAACGAGATTAACAAATCCTTTGAAAGTTCATTATGAGTACTCAAATAGCATATATAGTCGATTAGCAATTATTGTATCTACGAAACACGAAACGTATGGGCACGATACTTGCCTCGAAATCGGCACGCAAATACCCCGATGAACATGGCTCGGTTGAAGTTCCTCGCACCCTACAACTTCCGCAAGAACAACCAAAACACGATTACAACGAGGAGCAAGACTAATAGCAATGATAATCGACTCAAACAAATGAAGGAAAACTCATATGAACATTTACTCGAACATTAAATGTTCACGGTTCCTCAAGAACACTAAAATCATAAATCGTGTCGAACGAATTGAATATATGGATATACAATCCATAGAACATGCTTAACAACATCGTTTAACACCGATCAATTCATCAAAATTGGATTCCACATGAGATCAAGAACAAATCTCCAAAAAGTCAACTCTGGGGAAATAGAGAAAGATACCTCGATCCGACGAAGAACAATAAATTAGATGATATTATAATCACCTAGGATGCTCCAAAAAACCTCTGAATAGAATAAAATCGGCCAAGGTCACGAACCTTAGTCGCCCTTAACTCACACCCGTGGAGAGAAGAGGAAGAAGTGAGAAAATGGGAAAAATGATATGCTGTCCAGTTTATATACTAGACACTTAGCGCACGCTAATCACCCCACATTAGCGTGCCCTATCCAGTCAACATCTTCCCAAAAATCTCAGTTAGCATGCGCTAACGAGTCCCAATTTTAGTCCAGTAGCTTCTGGACTGCCCTGTAACTACCAGTTAGCATGTGCTACAATACCCGTAGCATGTGCTAACTGTCAAGCCTTAGCGCGTGCTATAGGGCCGCATAACATGTGCTTCCGAACTCCCTAGTCGAATGCAATAGCCTCTGGACTGTCTCAGCCGATCTAGTTAGTGTGCACTACCTGCTACAATAACGTGCGCTATCGCCAAGTATTGGCGCGCGCTACACTACCACAAATAGCCTACGCTACGCCTACTACAAAGGCAGCAGGACAGTCCCGGAAATTCAACACAACACAGTACATCATACCGTACACAACGTGTAATACCCGGGATTTCCATTACTAGTCAGTTTGAATTATTTGTCGATTTTGTCGATTATTTTGTTCCGTTGATGATTATTTGGAATTTTCCCTATGTTATGTCCGATATGATGTACCGTGTTGTGGCGTTCGTCGGGTATGACTTTTCGTTCCGTAAGTCATGTGATTGTATGTCATTCTTTGTTATTTGTTGTTTTCATTTCGGAGTGAAGATGTTGTCCGCGAGCGTTTCATCATGTTCGTTCCGTGCATTTTCAGAAATTTGAGTCGTTAAGTCATGGCGGTTGGCACTGGCCGGCAAGGTGTGGCAGGTACTGGCATAGCGCACGCTAGTGACTGATGGTAGAGCGTGCTAATCAGCCGAGCATCCAATGTCGTAGGGTCTGTACTTTGGATGGACCATCAGGTAGCGCACATTGGTCAGTCATTGTGCGCGCTAGCTCGGCAGGTGTAGCGCACGCTATCCAGTCGCAGCGCGTGCTACCCGTTAGGACAGACTAGTACTGAGGTTCTGGATGGGTCGGCAAGCACACGCTAATGACCGCCCAGTGCGCGCGCTATCGCATCCGGACAGAAGATTCTGGACTACGGACCAGGCCGATAGCGCACGCTAACCGGACGATCTAGCACGCGCTAATGCACATCAGTATAAATATGACTGAGCAGTCATATTTGCACTCGTTTTTCATTTCTCTTGTTTCCTGTCCGCGGATGGAGTCAAGGTGAACAAGGAGACATGTTGTTAAACTCTTAATCTAAAAAGTTCCTAAGTCCTTATCATTGATTAATCATTCTGTAACCTCCTTCGATCGATCGAATCTAGGTTAGTTTTCTAAAATCTTAGTTTTGGGAAAATTAGGGATCTTGTTTGATTTCATCCGTTTAATCCGAATTAACCTAGATTATTATGGATTATTGATTATTAAGTTGTATTCTACCGATTCTGTTGTTGTTCATGGTTTGATTGCTAAGGATTCGTCGTTTTGTTGAGTTCCTAATCGATGCCCTGAAGGTGTTCGATATAAGGTCGTAGAGGGGGGATTTGGGAATTTTATTATTTCTCCTCCTCGTATGAGTGTTGGTTGAATGATGATACGTCTTAGGAACGAAATCTTTGTGAAGAACTCGAGTCGGAACCCCTCCATTCGTTGTCTCCTTCAGGATTTGAGGCTTTCCGATTGACTGTGTTTGTCGGAGTTTTTGGTATCAAATATCGAGGCAACTATCTTATTATATGACTTGTATCTTGAGACTAGAAATCACGTATTAGGTTTGTTATGATTTGTTTGCCTTCTTAAATATGTTTCGTGGGAGTTGGTCGTCTATTACGCATTTTGAAGGCTTTGTGATGATAGTGTTATTTTGGTATATGTGTTATGTGTTGTGCCATGTATGCAGGATTGTGATATTCGTGTGGGTTAGTTATACTCATAAAGAATTGCGATATACATGTTGGGTTGGTTAAACACTTGCTTGTGCGGTGTATTGGGTATTGATAATTAGTTATGCTGGATTATGTATCGTTGTATTGTTGAGATTGTGTTATGTGTGCGTGATGTGTGATTTCGTGGTTAGCAATGCGATTGATTGACCGTGCTCACTGTTGAAGGAATGTGAACGTGAATGTTATGTATGGTAATGCTAAGTTCACTCGTGTGGGTTTGACGGGACCTACGAGGATTCAGGGCACATGACCATGGGACGAAAATTAGTATGTGGTGCTGCGATCCAATCGTGCGGGTCTGACAAGGCCTACGATGACACATGGCAGAGGATCATGGGGTCAGGGCACAGTACGTCCAATCGTGTGGGCTCGACGGGGCCTACGGTGACTTGTGGCGGTAGATCACGGAGTCGAGGATTGATATTTGTGATTGTTGTGTTTGGCTAAGACCGTGTGGGTTGTTGAACCTATGGTGACTTGTGACGGTGGATCACGGAGTCGAGGATTGATATTTGTGATTGTTGTGTTTTTCTAAGACCGTGCGGGTTGTTTGAACCTACGATGACTCGTGACTGCAAATCACGGAGTCAGAAAGTATGTTTTGATAAACAAGATGCTAGAAAAGAAAGCTTTTATGAAAACTAAATGACTGGGCCGAGACCCAAGCGATTTATGTAAAGGTTTTCGTGTTGTAAAAGCCTTAAGTGTTGTAACAAGATCTTTGGTTTGATAATGTTTTTTTTTTCAAAACTTAGGACATGAGTTCCTAATGATTTCTTTTGTATAAACTTCTGAGATGATTATTGTTTCTTTTAAAGACTACAGCTGGTGTTGTTTTCTAGATTTCTAGAACTTATCAGAAGTACTTGGTGAATGGTTGTCCTTATCTGAATCGTGGTTGTTAATTGCTTGTTACATTTTGTATAGTTTGATACTTGGACTAGTAAAATAGTGGAGTTTTACTAACCACCGAGTAATCGGGGGTGGATATTGGTATTGTGTCCAGGTGCATGCAGGTTCGTGGGAGCAGTCACATGATCGGCACAAGAGATGATGGGTTGCGATACTAGTCAAGAGTTGCGGAATGTAGTGGTTGTTGTTGCATCATTGTATTATTTTCAATCTTCCACTGTGTTGTATCGTTTTGTATTTTGGACCCCTGCATGGGTATAAATTATAAGAGGATTATTTAAGTATGATTTAGTTGTCTGACCTTATCGGTCCGAGTTGTCATCTTGTTCGGGTGGTGCGGTGTGATGTGAAAGCCTTGAACATTGATATGTTCCTGGAAGTGTATTGATTACAGAGTTTGTTGAGAAACTAATATAGATGATTCGACACGTGTTCGAATCGATGTTCATTGGTAATGTTGTTAAACTTGGATGGATGGGTTGACATGTGTTCGAACCCAGTATCTATAAATTGTTTATGGAATCGATGATCTTTTGTGCCGGGTGGGCATACATTTTAAGATTGATTTATTCTAGATAATTGATGCAATTATATCCGCTATATGTATATTTGAAAATGTTTTTCAAAAAAGGTCTAAGGACTTGAGCAGTTTGTGGAAAAAATCAGTTTTGGAAATATATTTTGACGGTGCGGTCAAATGACGGCTTAGCGTGCATTTTAAAAGTGGTATGAACTTGGCGAGTCGGTCTTGTATTTTGAAACGAAACCTTGTAACGGTATTTGAAAGATGTGCTTCAAGGTGTTTTGGGACAATTTGTAAAAGGTTATCATCATTAATCCCTCGTTGTGTTTGAGAGGATTTTGAAATTGATTTTTAACTTATCGGTTTTATTTTCAAATACGTCAAATGAACCTTCACACCATAAAATTTTTGTATTTTTAAATTCAAAATGCGATTTTAATTTTAAGAAAAGGGTGGATGATGAATCTTTCAAAATTGTGTAAGTTAGCGCATGCTAATGTGCTATTTCGCGCACGCTAAGTAGACCTAGTGGACTAAGGGATATAACCAACGCATGGTAATCGTAGGTTTAGCGCGCGTTAAGATGCATTGTGTCATATGGCCTGGATGTGATTGTTGTTATGTTGAAATATCTGTTGAATGTATAAATAGGTTGCCCACCCGTAGATGGTTCGGTGAAACGTATGGCGGTCGATGCCAAGAGAGCATGACCATGGGAACCTATATGTGCTGTTGATTGTAATGATGTTGAGTGGTAACATGTGATTTCCTTGTTTGTTGATTCTTGTGATAACATGGAATTTTGGTTATATGTTTCATTATGTTGAACGATTGTATGTTCAATATGCTGAAAGGTCGAGGTCGAGGCCGTGGTCGCGGTCGTGGACGTAATCAGGAGCATGAGAGGGCGAATCACTCGTTGTCAAGTGCCAATCAGCCGAGTACAGATGGTCAGAATGACCAGTCGCGTGATCTGGAGCAACCAATTGGGGGTAATGTTAATGTTGGCGCAACCACCATTCTTCGACAGTTGGTAACCCAGTTGGCACAGATGAATCAAGCAGCTCACCAGAATGAACTCCCATATGATAATGATGGAGCTAGTAAGTGGTTGCGTGACGTGATGAAAATGCACCCACCTCGTTTTGCGGGATCCTCTGACTTGTTAAGTTGGGAGAACTGTCTCTTTCAGTTGGGAAGAATATTTGATGATGTGGCATGTCCCGATGAGAGAAGAGTACTTATTGCTCAGTCCCTTCTCGACAAGGAAGCAGCAGACTGGTGGGAGGCTGTAGCGCCTAGAGATTGTATGGCTACTTGGGCTGAGTTCAAGATGGCCGTGGGGGCCGAGTATTGTCCACCGCCTGTTCGAGAGCACAGGATCGTTGAGATTTTCTCGGCAATGCCTCAAGATGTGCCGATATCCCAAGTGATAATTGATTATAATCAACAGTTGAGTCATGTCCGTGATCAGGTGAAAAGTGAAGCAGACAAGATCCAATACTTCAATATGCGCATGCAACCCCGTATCCGTGAGAGTATGGATCCACTAATGTGTACCACTTTGAAGGAGTATTAGGAGCGAGCCTTAGCCATCGAGACGGCTGTTTCTGTGTTAGAGGCCAGTTCGGGGAGTTAGAGACAGAAAACCTTGGGTAGTTTTTTCAGAGGTCAGAGAAGTGAGTTCAGTGATCCTGTTTCTTCACATGGTACTTTTGGGAGCACTCCTCGTTCGTTCGAACAGTCTATGAATCTTACTCTATCAGTGAGTAAGGAAAGTGGTGTGAAGACGTGTTTTAACTGCAGTTGTGTGGGCCATATACGACAAAATCGTCGCTCGCCTAAGGTGAATTGCTTCAAATGTGGTGAATCGGGGCACTAAGCGGTGCATTGTGAGACCTTTGCTAAAATGTTCGGGAAGAGGAATTCTGTTCCTACTCCTTGAGGGCCTAGCGGTGCCTAGTGATAGTATTTTATGTTTTGTTTTGTGGATTTTATCTCGTATGTAGATTTGTAATGTGATGTTCGATGTATGGTGCTTGATGTATGATATTCTGGTTGTTTTTTTGGCTCAATCCGTGTGGGTTGTAGAACCTACAGAGACACGTGATAGGAGATCACGGGGTCACTTGATGTTTGAACATTTGTGTTTTGTTTTTTGCAGCACTGTGAGGCTTTTGTTTTAAGTTTCGGGACGAAACTTATATTTAGTGGGGGAGAATGTAATACCCGGGATTTTCATTTCTGGTCACTTTGAATTATTTGTCGGTCTTATCGGTTATTTTGTTCCATTGATGATTATAAGGAACTTTCTCTATGTTGTGTATGATATGATGTACCTTGTTGTGGTGTTCATCGGGTACGACTTGTCGTTGCGTAAGTCATGTGATCGTATGTCGTGCTTTGTTATTTGTTGTTTTCATTTTGAAGCGAAGATGTTGTTTTGAGCATTTCTCCATGTTCGTTCCGTGCATTTTTGGAAATTTGAGTCGTCGAGTTATGGCGGGTAGGCACTGTCCGGCTTGGTGCCGCAAGTACCGGCATAGCGCACACTACTGCCTGGTGGTGGCGTGCGCTAATCAGTCGAGCAGTCAAGGCAGTAGGGTATGTAATATGGCTGTAGCATCAGGTAGCGAACGTTGCTCGGTCATTGCGCGCGCTAGCTCGGCAGGTGTAGTGCACGCTATCCGGTCGCAGCGCGTGCTACCCGGTAGGACAGACTAGTCCCTGAGATTCTAGATGGGTCGAATAGCGTACGCTAATGACCACCCGGTGCGCGCGGTATCGCGGTCAGGTAGAAAATTCTGGACTGCGGCCCAGGCCAATAGCGCATGCTAACCGGAAGATCTAGCGTGCGCTAATGCGCATCAGTATAAATATGACTGAGCAGTCATGTTTGCACTCGTTTTTCATTTCTCTTCTTTCCTGTCCGTGGTTGGAGTCAAGGTGAACAAGGAGACATGTTGTTAAACTCTTAATCCACGAAGTTCCTGAGTCCTTATCATCGATTAATCATTCCATAACCCCCTCCGATCGACCGAATCAGGGTTAGTTTTCCTAAAATCATAGTTTTGGGAAAATTAGGGATCTTGTTTGATTTCGTCCATTTAATCTGAATTAACCTAGATTAGTGATAGATTATTGATTATTAAGTTGTGTTCTACCAATTCCCTTGTTGTTCCATGGTTTGTTTTCTAAGGATTCGTCGTTTTGTTGAGTTCCTAATCGACGCCTTGAAGGTGTTCGATATTGTAATACCCGAGATTTCTGTTATGTAATTGGAACTCGTGATATTGTAATGATTGTACTTGATTTGAGTATTATTTTCCGTATTTCATAATCCGATGTTGTCGAGCGTTTAATTCCGTGATTGTGATTTAAAGATTGTAAATCTGCGCATGTAGCGCACGCTATCAGCTATGTTTAGCGTGCGCTAACGTGGGTTCATAGCGCACGCTACTGAGTATCCTTAGCGCACGCTATGCGCGGTCAAATTGATTGAGACGTGCGGTAGGTGAGAGCTGGCCGGGGGACCCCTGTCGGATAGTGTCGGGACGTACCTGGACGGCTTTCGGGGAAAAGCCGAGTCAACGCCTTAGCGCACGTTACAGGTATATGCGTAGCGCACGCTAAGTGCCGAGTACAGTTTAGACTGTGAGCCGTTAGCGCACGCTACGAACAGGGTCTAGCGCGCGCTAATAGCCATTTATTATAAATAGGACAGCATCCTATTCGTGATTCCAGTTCTCTCTACTCTCATTACCCGAATTCCTACACGTAAAACATAACTTCCCTCACCCCAAACACTTCATATCAACATCCTGATTTGTGATTGAAGATCGTTCATCATTGGAGATTGTTGTTCAAGCTTTCGGTGTCGGATTGCTTCATTTTCCTCCGTGTTCTTCACTACTTGAGGTAGGTGATTCCTCACCAACGTTAGTAATGTTCTTAAGGACGTCTGATCATGTTTAGATAGCCAGTTATTTTGTTTATGATCGGTCATCACATGTTAGAAGGATATTTTCGATGTTTCGACACTTATTCATCGTATGAACCTTTGAACCATCTTAGTAGTATGAACTCCTAAGCGTTTTCAAATCGATTTATGATTAGTAATCGGAGATTACCTAGTTCGTATGTTTCACGTTGGAATCATGTGTTTTGGGACTTGGAATAATCGGAACTTAGAATACTTCTTGAAGTTCCTAGAAAAGATATGATATTGAGATGACTATACGTATATTTGTATTTCGCGATCATAAATCTTCCACAAACCTTATTAGCATGATTTGCCCGAAGATAACTTGTATTATCACGGTAGAATTCATGAGTTCTTCACCATTCAACCCAGTTTTCGGATTTCAGTATTCTGCCATGCAGTATTAGCGCACGCTAACACATGTGAGTTAACGTGCGCTATCGGGTCGATTAACACCGAAACGCACGTAGCGTACGTTATGAGACCAAATGAGTCGATCGCTGCACCGTGGCTAGCGCACGCTAGTCTTACATGATAGCGTACGCTAACAAGCCTGCTTAGCGCACGTTACGTAGAGTACGTAGCGCACGCTAAGCAGTCCAGGCAGATTGGTTATTTTTGAGCCTTTCGGCCGTAGACCGAATTGTTAGGCCATCGTTCGACTTGAGATGATTTGTATATCGTTCCTTTTGGTTAAGGTTCGAGCTTGTTACATTGATCGAAGGAGGCGGCCTTCGAGCGTGTCTAGAACATTGAAGTGTTTCGTCCTTGCCATTTTCGAGGCAAGTATCATATGTCGAGTTCGATTTATCATACTTGTGGTTTTATTCATATTGTTGAATATGAGATGTGTTTCTGAGAAATTTCGTGATATTCGTTGTTGTTTGTTCGCATTGATGAACATATTGAAATGCATATGTGTATGCATAATTGTTTGATTATGGTATAAATGATCCGAGGGGGGTCATGAGGATCTATGCTGAGGGCGCTGGATCGAATGTCCACCATGCGTTGGTCCGACGGGATCATCATGGGGATCTATGCTGAGGGCGCTGGATCGCTGGACGGGTTTTCCACCATGCGTTGGTCCGACGGGATCATCATGGGGATCTATCCGAGGCGCCTGGATCGCTGGATTACCATATATTGTGTTGATGGAATCGTGAGGATTCGCATCGTTGGATTCCGTGGCGGAAGTCTGCTTTTGCATGTTTTGTGATGTATTGATGATTTATTGTATGATGATACTTGTACTAGCATTGTTTTGCTAACCCCTTCGGGGTGGACATTGTTTTGATGTTCGTGTAGCCGAGGAGCGGAAAGCAACTACAAGATCGACAGGACGATGAGATGGCTCGGTGATGTGATTGGTGTTATTGTGTTTGGTCTTCTTGGTTCGTTTAGTACTCGAGTACGTCTGTTGTAATAAAGTCAATTCGATATGGTGGTATTAGTTAACTTATTTGATTAGTTGAACCAAATCAGGATTTGAACTTCATATGTTCGATTGTATGGTTTTTACACTTCTTCTAAAAATAGCCTTGTAAATCCTTATCTACAGGGTTTACGGCGCAGTAATTATTCCGAATATCTCGGGTGTTACAGAATATGGTATCGGAGCTAAGATTTATGGATATCTTGGCAGTTGGGTTAGTTGGGTCTGTTTACGTTATTGATTATTGGTCGTTCGTAACATCACTGCTGAGCCAGCATCGTCAATTGGACTGTGGTTGTAAGTTTCCTAATCTCGAATACTACTGTTTTATTTAATTCCTGTCTTGTAAACATTGATGGATGTACTTTTAGAACGTTTGCCCTGGATATTGAGTATTTATGTTTACAGTATGTTGAGAGGAGGTCGTGGACGCGGACGCGGTCGTGGACGCGGACGTGGAAATGCGAGGCAAGAAGAGTCGGTATCTACTCCTGAGAGAGCCGCTAGCCAAACGGATTCACATTCCGGGGGACAGCAGGGATCGGCAAATAATAATGCAGACCCTAACGTGCCGGGAGTGCTTCAGCAGGTGGTTGCCCAGATAAACCAGTTTGCTCAAGTTGTGGATCGCATGCAGACGGCGATGGGACAGCGGAATAACGCGGATAATCGGGGAGATAAATGGCTTACCGAGGTGGTTAAATTGCATCCTCCGAAATTTGACGGTTCCGCTGAGACGCTTTCGTGGGATCATTGGCTGAAGGAATTGGAAAAGATTTTTGCAGGGATTAACTGTCCCAACGATAGGAAGGTTCCGGTCGCCCAGTATCTTTTGACCGGGGAGGCTTTCGACTGGTGGGAGGCCATTCGACCAGAGGAGCACAATGTTGACTGGACGGAATTCAAAGTGATGATGGAGGCACAGTATTGTCCTCGTCCAGTTAGAGAAGCTCGAGTTCGGGAGTTTTTCTCACCACAAAATTCGGAAGTATCTGTGACGGACGTGATTAAGACTTTTAATCACCAGCTGACTTATGTGCACCACTTAGTCAGGACCGAGGCGGAGAAGATTTTTCATTTTGACATGCGAATGAAGCCGGAAATTCAGCAATATATGTCCGGATTTGAATGTGCCACCTTGCGACAGTACCAGGACAAGGCGTTGGCCTATGACATGAAGGAGGCAGCAGTAGAAAAATCGACGGAAGCAAAGAAACAGAAGGTGTCTGGCAACTTCACGGAGAATAAGAACAGCGGGCCCCACCGGGGTCAGTCCTCTTTTCACTCATCCAGGAGACCTCCGCATCCTTCTCGAGGAGGAAAGAAGTTCCGGGCAGCACCGACTGGTTCTGACG
Organism: Orobanche coerulescens; assembly: GCA_033398695.1. Classification (NCBI taxonomy): domain Eukaryota; kingdom Viridiplantae; phylum Streptophyta; class Magnoliopsida; order Lamiales; family Orobanchaceae; genus Orobanche; species Orobanche coerulescens. The sequence goes on along the minus strand of CM065818.1, from coordinate 75,512,377 downwards.
CAGGAAAGAAGTGTTACAACTGTGGCAAGGCGGGACATGTTCGACGTGATTGTTTTGCGCCTGCTGTGACCTGTTTCGAGTGTGGACAGGAAGGACATCACGCAACATTTTGTGGGAATGTGACCCGATCTTTTGGTACTCACGCTCCAGCTCCAGTCCCGAAAGAGACGAGTGTGAACCAGACGCAGCCAAGTGGATTTCAGCAGCAGAACGCTGGGAAGAGAGAGGCATCCAGTGCTGGGTCCGTTCCTCCACGCCTGTACGAAATGAGGAGATCTGATGATCAAAACACAGCTGTTGCATCAGGTACGATTCAGATCCTTTTGCAACCAGTTAGTGTTTTGTTCGATTCAGGAGCTACGCATTCTTTTATATCCTTGAACTGTGTTAATCGTTTGAACATCTCGTGTTTATATAATTGTGAACCTTATGTTGTGGGATTACCGAGCGGGGAGAAAATTGTGGGAACCTTAGAAGCTAAGGATTTCCCAGTATCTATAGAAGGAAAACATTGGCCATCGAATGTTATTGTGGTTGACATCTGCGGTGACGATTTAATTCTCGGAGAGGATTGGCTCAACCGTTATGGAGCTGTGCTGAATTACCGAGAGAGAGTCATTTCCATCATTGCTGATGACGGATCTGAACACTTATTCCGAGGATGGAGACCGGGAAGCTCGGGGAAATTGATCAAGGCAATGAAAGCTGTGAATTACTGAAGCAAGGATGTCACGGACTTTGGTGCTATGCCATGAGGAAAGAGGAAGGAGTAGAGCTCTCGTCCATTTCAGTGGTGAATGAGTTCTCCGATGTATTTCCTGACGAACTACCTGGGTTACCTCCGCAGAGGGGAGTGGAATTCACTATCGAACTAGAGCCTGGAGCAGCTCCTATTTCCAGAGCACCATATCGCATGGCGCCAACCGAGATGTATGAACTCAAGAAGCAACTGGAGGAATTGTTACAGAAGGGCTATATCCAACCTAGTGTTTCTCCTTGGGGAGCGCCCGTTCTTTTTGTCCGAAAGAAAGACGGATCCCTTCGACTGTGTATTGATTACAGGGAACTCAATAAGATGACAATCAAGAACAAGTATCCTATACCTCGGATCGACGACTTGTTTGATCAACTGCAAGGGGCAAGGGTATTCTCGAAGATTGACTTGCGATCAGGATACCACCAGTTGAGAATTAAGGAATCGGATATACCAAATCGCATTCGATCCTGCAGACGGCATTATGAATTCGTAGTGATGCCGTTTGGACTTACCAATGCTCCTGCAGTATTCATGCAATTGATGAATCGGGTATTCTTGGAATACTTGGATAAATTTGTGGTCGTCTTCATTGATGACATCCTGATATATTCGAAAAACGCAGAGGAACATGCTGAACATTTGCGTGTGGTTTTGAGCACCTTGAGGAAAGAACAGCTATATGCAAAATTTTCAAAATGCGAGTTCTGGCTTAAGGAAGTGACCTTCCTTGGACATGTGATATCAGCCGATGGAGTTCAGGTGGACCCGAAGAAAGTCGAAGCGATCTTAGAATGGGAAGCTCCTAAGAACGTGAAGGAAGTCCGAAGCTTCTTAGGACTAGCTGGATATTATCGCCGCTTTGTAGAGGGATTTTCCAAAATTGCTCGTCCGCTCACCCAGCTATTACAGAAAACTCAAAAGTTCATGTGGAATGAGAAGTGCCAGGCTGGTTTTGACGAACTTAAGAGGAGGCTGACGACAGCACCTATATTAGCGCTACCGAAGGAACCGACGGATTTATGGTATACTGCGACGCTTGAATCGAGTCTGGGTTGTGGATTGATGCAGAAGGATAAAGTGATTGCTTATGCCTCTCGTCAATTGAAACCATACGAGATTAATTACCCGACTCATGATCTGGAGCTAGCAGCTGTGGTCTTTGCCTTGAAAATCTGGCGACATTATTTGTATGGCACTCATTGTCGATCTTTACAGATCATAAGAGCCTCAAGTACATTTTCAATCGACAGAGTTAAACTTGAGGCAGAGAAGGTGGCGGGAATTTTTCAAGGATTACGACTTATAGCTTCTCTATCATCCGTTGAAAGCATACGTAGTAGCTTATGCTTTTTGCCGTAAACCTGTTTCCCTTCGAGTGTTGGAAGCACTTACGTCCCAAACCGGTATTCAACGGAACCGATCCGCGAGGGATTGAAGTATGGGCACCGGGAATCCAAGGGCAACTTTATGTGATGGAACTGACTTCATCATTAGTCGAGGAGATCAAGTCTAAACAACTGAACGATTCCCTGATCCTTCGATTGTGTGACGAAGTAAAGAAAGGAAAAGCCCCAGGATTCGTGATACAAGACGATGGAGTTCTGAGATTTCAAAGTCGACTTTGCGTTCCCGAGGATGATGATTTGAGACGGACAATTTTAAAGGAAGCTCATAGCGCGCCCTATTCTATTCACCCAGGCAGTAGTAAGATGTATAAGGATCTTAAGCAAAACTTCTGGTGGGGGAATATGAAGGACGTAGCAGAGTACGTTTCGAAGTGTTTGACTTGTCAGCAGGTTAAGATTGAACATCAGCGACCTGCCGGAATGTTAAAACCGCTCCCGATCCCTGAATGGAAGTGGGAGGATATCTCGATGGATTTCATCACTAGTATGCCAAGGACTAGAACGGGAATGAACATGATTTGGGTTGTAGTTGATCGACTAACCAAGTTGGCTCATTTCCTAGGGATCAAAGATACTTGGGGACCCGAGAGATTGGCGCGAGTATTTATTGCGGAGATAGTCAGATTGCATGGGACGCCGAAGACCATTATTTCGGATCGAGATGGTCGTTTCGTGTCGCACTTCTGGAAAGCAGTTCACAAGGCTTTGGGATCGAGCTCAACTTTAGCACAGCTTATCATCCCCAAACGGACGGTCAGTCCGAAAGGACTATTCAAACTGTAGAAGACATGCTTAGAGCTTGTGCTTTGGATTGGTCAGCTGATTGGGAAGTTCATTTGCCATTAGTCGAATTCACCTATAATAATAGTTGGCATGCTTCTATTAAGATGGCCCCATTTGAAGCTTTATACGGGAGAAGATGCCGATCACCCCTGTGTTAGGATGATTCTTCGGATTTGATCGGGACGGAACCAGAATTGATTATTCAGACTCAAGAGAAGATAGCTTTGATTCGAGAGAGACTGTTGACTGCCCAGAGTCGACAGAAGTCTTATGCAGATGTACGTCGTCGCCCTCTAGAGTTTGACGCTGGGGACCATGTACTATTGAAGGTGTCTCCTACACGAGGGATTTTCCGTTTTGGGAGAAGAGGCAAGCTTAGTCCGAGATATATCGGACCATTTGAGATCCTAGAGAGAGTTGGGGATTTAGCATACGAGTTGGCCTTACCGCCATCGCCGAGTCATGTTCACAATGTGTTCCACGTATCCCAATCAGCGAAGTATGTACCGACCCGATCACGTCATTGATTTCGACGAGATCGAGATAGCTAATGATGGCACCTTCGAAGAAAGACCAATCAAGATACTTGAGAGCCGGATCAAGCAATTGAGGAATAAACCAATACCCTTGGTTAAAGTACAATGGTCACGACATGGAGTCGAAGAGGCCACTTGGGAAACGGAGGACAGTATGAAGACTAGATATTCGGAGTTGTTTTCATCTTAAGTTTCGGGACAAAACTTCTTTTTAGGGAGGAAGGATGTAATACCCGAGATTTCTGTTATGTAATTGGAACTCGTGATATTGTAATGACTGTACTTGATTTGAGTATTATTTTCCGTATTTCATAATCCGATGTTGTCGAGCGTTTAATTCCGTGATTGTGATTTAAAGATTGTAAATCTGCGCATGTAGCGCACGCTATCAGCTATGTTTAGCGTGCGCTAACGTGGGTTCATAGTGCACGCTACTGAGTATCCTTAGCGCACGCTATGCGCGGTCAAATTGATTGAGACGTGCGGTAGGTGAGAGCCGTCGGGACCCGTCGGATAGTGTCGGGACGCACTGGATGGCTTTCGGGAAAAGCCGAGTCAACGCCTTAGCGCACGCATGGTATATGCGTAGCGCACGCTAAGTGCCGAGTACGATTTAGATCGTGAGCCGTTAGCGCACGCTACGAACAGGGTCTAGCGCGCGCTAATAGCCATTTATTATAAATAGGACAGCATCCTATTCGTGATTCCAGTTCTCTCTACTCTCATTACCCGAATTCCTACACGTAAAACATAACTTCCCTCACCCCAAACACTTCATATCAACATCCTAATTTGTGATTGAAGATCGTTCATCATTGGAGATTGTTGTTCAAGCTTTCGGTGCCGGATTGCTTCATTTTCCTCCGTGTTCTTCACTACTTGAGGTAGGTGATTCCTCACCAACGTTAGTAATGCTCTTAAGGACGTCTGATCATGTTTAGATAGCCAGTTATTTTGTTTATGATCGGTCATCACATGTTAGAAGGATATTTTTGATGTTTCGACACTTATTCATCGTATGAACCTTTGAACCATCTTAGTAGTATGAACTCCTAAGCGTTTTCAAATCGATTTATGGTTAGTAATCGGAGATTACCTAGTTCGTATGTTTCACGTTGGAATCATGTGTTTTGGGACTTGGAATAATCGGAACTTAGAATACTTCTTGAAGATCTTAGAAAAGATATGATATTGAGATGACTATCCGTATATTTGTATTTCGCGATCATAAATCTTCCACAAACCTTATTAGCATGATTTGCCCGAAGATAACTTGTATTATCACGGTAGAATTCATGAGTTCTTCACCATTCAACCCAGCTGGATTTCAAGATTCGCCATGCGGTATTAGCGCACGCTAACACATGTGAGTTAACGTGCGCTATCGGGTCGATTAACACCCGAAACGTAGCGTGACGTTATGAGACCAGCCGAGTCGATCGCTGCAGACCGTGGCTAGCGCACGCTAGTCTTACATGATAGCGCACGCTAATAGCGCTTAGCGCACGTTACGTAGAGTACGTAGCGCACGCTAAGCAGTCCAGGCAGATTGGTTATTTTTGAGCCTTTCGGCCGTAGACCGAATTGTTAGGCCATCGTTCGACTTGAGATGATTTGTATATCGTTCCTTTTGGTTAAGGTTCGAGCTTGTTACGTTGATCGAAGGAGGCGGCCTTCGAGCGTGTCGAGAACATTGAAGTGTTTCGTCCTTGCCATTTTCGAGGCAAGTATCATATGTCGAGTTCGATTTATCATACTTGTGGTTTTATTCATATTGATGAATATGAGATGTGTTTCTGAGAAATTTCGTGATATTCGTTGTTGTTTGTTCGCATTGGTGAACATATTGAAATGCATATGTGTATGCATAATTGTTTGATTATGGTATAAATGATCCGAGGGGGGTCATGAGGATCTATGCTGAGGGCGCTGGATCGAATGTCCACCATGCGTTGGTCCGACGGGATCATCATGGGGATCTATGCTGAGGGCGCTGGATCGCTGGACGGGTTTTCCACCATGCGTTGGTCCGACGGGATCATCATGGGGATCTATGCTGAGGGCGCTGGATCGCTGGATTACCATATATTGTGTTGATGGAATCGTGAGGATTCGCATCGTTGGATTCCGGTGGCGGAAGTCCTGTTTGCATGTTTTATGATGTATTGATGATTTATTGTATGATGATACTTGTACTAGCATTGTTTTGCTAACCCCTTCGGGGTGGACATTGTTTTGATGTTCGTAGCCGAGGAGCGGGAAAGCAACTACAAGATCGGCAGTGACGATGAGATGGCTCAGTGATGTGATTGGTGTTATTGTGTTTGGTCTTCTTGGTTCGTTTAGTACTCGAGTACGTCTGTTGTAATAAAGTCAATTCGATATGGTTGTATTAGTTAACTTATTTGATTGGTTGAACCAAATCTGTATTTGAACTTCAGTTGTTCGATTGTATTGTTTTTTTTACACTTCTTCTAAAAATAGCCTTGTAAATCCTTATCTAAAGGGTTTACGGCGCTGTAATTATTCCGAATATCTCGGGGTGTTACAGATATAAGGTCTTAAAGGGGGGATTTGGGCATTTTATGATTTCTCCTCCTCGCATGTGTGTTAATTGAATGAGGATATGTCTTAGGAATGAAATCTTTGTGAAGAACTCGAGTCAGAATCCTTCCGTTCGTTGTCTCCTTCAGGTTTCGAGGATTTCCGAGTGATCATGTTCATCGAAGTTTTTGTTATCAATTATCGAGGCAAGTATCTTATTATACGACTTGCATCTTGTGACTAGAAATCACGTATTAGATTTGTGATGATTTGTTTGCCTTCTTAAATATGTTTCCTGAGAGTTGGTTGTGTATTACGCATTTTGAAGGCTTTGTGATTATAGTGTTATTTTGGTATATGTGTTATGTGTTGTGCCATGCGTGCAAGATTGTGATATTCGTGTGGGTTGGTTATACACATAAACGTGTATTGTGTGTTGTGTTATGTGTAAAGAATTGCAATATTCGTGTTGGGTTAGTTGTACACTTGCTTGTGCAGTGTGTTGTGTATTAATCATGAGTTATGCTGGATTGTGTATCATTGGTGATGATCGTTGGATTGTTGATATTTTGTTATGTGTGAGTGAGGTGTGATTTCGTGGTGATCAACTCGATTGATTGACCGTGCTCATTGTTGAAGGAATGTGAATGTGAATTTTATGTGTGGTAATGCTAAGTTCACTCGTGTGGGTTCGACGGGACCTACGAGGATTCATGGCAGACGACCATTAGATCGGAACTTAGTATGTTGTGCTGCGGTCCAACTGTGCGGGTCTAACGAGGCCTACGATGACACATGACAGAGGATCATGGGGTTAGGACACAGTACGTCCAACCATGTGGGCTCGACGGGGCCTACGGTGACTCGTGACGGTAGATCACGGAGTCGAGGACTGGTATTTGGGACTGCTGTGTTTGGTTAAGACTGTGCAGGTTGTTGAACCTACGATGACTCGTGACGGTGGATCACAGAGTCGAGGATTGATATTTGTGATTGTTGTGTTTGGATAAGACCAGGTTGTTGAACCTACGGTGACTCGTGACGGTGGATCACGAAGTCGATGATTGATATTTGTGTTTGTTGTGCTTGGCTAAGACCTTGCGGGTTGTTTGAACCTACGGTGACTCGTGACGGTGAATCACGGAGTCAGAAAGTATGTTTTGATAAACAAGATGCTTGAAAAGAAAGCTTTTATGAAAATGGAATGACTGGGCCGAGACCCAAGCGATTTGTGTAAAAGTTTTCGCGTTGTAAAACCCTTCAGTGTTGAAACAAGATCTTTGGTTTGATAAAGGTTTATTTTTTCAAAATTTAGGACATGAGTTCCTAATGATTTCTATTGTATAAAACTTCCGAGATGATTATTGTTTCTTTTAAAGACTACAGTTGGTGTTGTTTTCTAGATTTATAAAACTTCGCGAAAGTACTTGGTGAATGGTTGTCCTTATCTGAATCGTGGTTGTTAATTGCTTGTTACGTATTGTATAGTTTGATATTTGCACTAGTAAAATAGTGTAGTTTTCGAACAATTGGTCGTTTTATTTTGTTTAGCCTGGTAGATCCTTGCCGAAAGGGTTTACGACGTGTAATAGTCCCGAATGTATTCTGGGGGTGTTATACAACGTAGGGAGAATTCCAATTAATCATCAACGGAACAAAATAACCGACACAAACGACAATTAATTCGAAGTAACCGGAAATGATAATCTCGAGTATTACATTCTACCCCACTAAAAAGAAGTTTCGTCCCGAAACTTGAAATGAAGGGTGGCAACCAAACAAAATGAAACAAGCACTCTGCTCAACTCCGAAAAGTCATGAAAAATCTGTAACATGAAATTCCCCGAAATACGATGAACTAACTGTAATATGTAATATCCGCAATTTTGAATTTCGGTAATTTTCTTTTTTTCGTCGGAATTCCGTTTTGACGACTCGCTCATGACCATTTCGTCATTTCGGGAATGATTAATTCTTCACTTTTTGTCATCCGAGTTCGTTTCGGTGTTGTTTTGTTGAGTTCCGTGCTTTTTAGCGACTTTTCCGCACTTGAGTTCGATTCTTGCGAATCTCTAAATCAAGAGTTTGAGTTTCTCGCAAGTTCATTTAATGTTATTATTCATGTTGCGAGCTTTGGTTCGGTGTTTCGATCACGTATCGTGATTTTCGGACGTTTTGGGCCATTTTTGTAATTTCCCAAAGTTTGGGGTAATTACTTCCGTTGTCGAATTCCGACACTTCGGGTGGTCGGAATCGTGTGTTCCCTTAGCGCTTGGATTGGTCTTTGCGAGTACTTCGTAACCGTATCTTCGATTTTTACTCAGGTTCGGGTTTCGGTCGTCCGGCCGTCGGAGTGGCCACTGGCGAGTCACTACCGGAGGAGGGCTGGCTCGCCGAGTTACGGCCGTAAGGTGCCGATTACGGCCGTAAGGTGTGCGAGTTACGGCCGTAAGCGTGATCGGTACGGCCGCATTTGAGCGCCGGGCGGATTTTGACGGCGATTCTGGCCGTAAGGTGTGCGAGTTACGGCCGTAAGTGTCCGGCTGGTGCTGGGCAGATTTTTGACGAATGCCGGTTACGGCCGTAAGGCCTGCCGAGTACGGCCGTAAGGGACCGAGTTACGGCCGTAAGGCCTTCCGGTTACGGCCCTAACCCTGCCGGCTATATATAGCCTTGGCTCGGCCAGACTTCATTTTTACCCGATTTTTTCCTTCTTTCGGCGACTGGCGACGAGTGTTGATGATGCACTTGGTATTTGCGTGTGGACGTATATTGTTTCATTTCGGTGCATTGTGGTTGACGTGTTGTTTTACTAAGTGTTTGATGCCTCTGGGTGAATTGTTTGGATATCCTCGGTGTGATATGTTACTCGTGCTTGAGTTTGATTCGCTAGCCAGCTCGGGAGGGTCCTTCGAGGCCTCGAGTGGAATTCGTGGCTTCGTCCCGGTCCTAGGTGACGTGTGGTGCTTGAGTATTTCGCTAGCGGCTCGGGAGGTCCGCGGGATCACGGAGTGGGATTTATGGCTTCGACCCGGTCTGGCGATGTGAGTACTATGTTTTGTGAATGTGTTTGCTCACCTCGGGAGGGTTCGGCCGGGACCACGGAGGAATTCCATTGGCTTCGACTGGATTCACGAGTGAAACTACACCGCTACGTGTATATATTTTGTGATTGTTTTTCGCTCACCTCGGGAGGTCGATGGGATCACGGAGGGAGTCAATGGTATAGCCACGGATTCACGAGTGCGGTTGCTTATGTTTTGTGAATGTGTTTGCTCACCTCGGGAGGGTTCGATGGGGCCACGGAGGGAATTCCATTGGCTTCGACGTGGATTCACGAGTGAAACTTCACGGGTGCCTGTGTATTTTATGTCCGTCGAGGACGCATGACGTGGGCTTTTAACCTTGTATATTATGGTTGGTTTTATTTGCGAAAACAAAACCTTTGGGCTGTGACCCTGTTGATTTTTGGAAAGCGAAGGATTCGGTAATCCTAAATTGTTTCCTATTAAAACTCTCGATGGCAATTCAAACTGTTTTATAAATAGTTTTCCCTTGCTTTGCGACCTTTCGGTTTCAGAATATTTTACCAAACTCTTGCCTCGGGAAGTACTTTTCGTCACGTTCGAAACTTTGAGGATTCTTGATTATTATTGTTCTTGGAATGTGAATTGTATGGCTCGTATTTTTGCACTTGTACTTGCACTAGCAAAACAGTGGAGTTTTGCTAACCCCCGAGTATTCGGGGGGTGGATGTCTATTTTTGTATTCAGGTTTTGGAGCATAGCACAGGGTCGGCACGAAGGATGATGAAAGATGAACGATACTAATCACACGAGGATCTGTTGATGTCGTTTTGGTCTAGTTGTATTTTCTTTTCCGCTGCAGTATCTTTTCCCCGTTGTACGGGAGTTTATCGTATTTTGACCCCTGCGTGGGTATGTGTTTGGAATTGAGTTGTATTCGAGTTGTATGTATTTATTGAAAGACCAAATCGGTCTACTGAGTCATTTTGCCTTGAAGGCATTGTCGAGATGTTAAATGTTGTTACCAGCCTGGTAGATCCTCGAGGAGAGGGTCTACGGCGTGTAATATCCCTGAGTGGATTGGGGGTGTTACAGAATGGTATCAGAGATTAGGTTGTGGAAACCTAGGCTGTCGGGTCAGTGGTGTTTGTTGAGTTTTGTCTTGTCGGATTTTGTCTGACTAAGTCGTGTCGCGACGCGTCGTCTGAGTTTGTTGGTCATGATTAGTATCGTGGGCGATCATCATCTTCGTGCGACCTGTGGATGTAAGTCTCTCTTCTTTGTGTTGTGCCTAGTGTGTCACGAGCTATTTTATGATTATTTGTTAAGTGATGGAATCCTCTTATGGATTTTGATTTCTTGATATGTGGTTATTTGACCCTCATATTTCGTTCATATGAGGAGTAGTGTTGCTGGATTGTGCATGTTGGACTGTATTTATTTTATCCGCTGCGTGAGTTCTTTTGTAATGACTTTCGGTATTTTACCGACGGAGTTTTATTTCGAAAACCGATTCCCTTAACCGAGTTTTTGGCATTATGGCCTTGATCATTTTGGCGAAATTCTTATGACGGTATTTAGCATTTTGTAAATGGCTTCTGTGAGTTTTTGAAATATTACCGTCATCGGCTTTTTTGGGCATTTTTTTTTTTTTGTAAATGGTTTTTAGCCTGGGGTTCCGATGCGGGACCCACAGCGCTATGATGTTCCGTGTGATTACCTGAAATTTTTGGGCATTCTAGCCTTTTTGGCATCGTCCTTTTTGGCATTGAATTAGTTTCAAAAGCTTGAGTATCTTAGAAATAAATTTCGAGACGTACGTTTCAAATGAATTGTTTTCTCGCGGTACTTCTAAGGTGCCACAATCTGTTTCAAAATTCTTTTACCTCGAGGACCAAAATGTTTTGAGATATTTTCAATGTTTTATAAACACTTTTACTTAGACCCGAGGGTCGAATATTCTGAAAGCTTTTCACTAAAAGAAAGTGTCCTCATTTTTATCAAATGCGAAATGGTTTTCCAAAGTCTCGATAATGATGTTTCACGTTTTTACTTTTTTTGGAAATGTGATACTCAAAGATCGACCGATGTTTTTCTAAATTATTTTCCAAATGAGGTTTTCGTTTTTAAAACCTATCCATTCCCGTTTGAGGGCTGGGTATGTATGTATGATGTTGGCTTTGTCGCTATGATGTTAACTCCCGAATATGATCGAGTTGGTGGCATGAACGTTGAGGCGTTGCCACGTATTTGTTGTACTAGCCCTCTGTGAGAGGTGTGAACTGGTACTTAATGGTTGTCGTCTCGTGGTGGATTGCGTGTCCCACACGAGTGTGAGGTGTTGAAGCTTGGGTTTGTATGTTCGAGTATATGTGTGATTATTCCATGATGTTTTGTGATTATGTGCTGGTTATCGTTCGGGCCGTTGAGATTGCTGAACAATACCGTCGTTGCTATGATTTTAGTATGCCTGTTGCTTTACGATGGAAATCATTGCATGTGATATGTGTTATGATTCCTTGTTGTGCTGAGTTGGCATCTCCGGTATGTTGTTTTGCGGTGTTATGTTCCATTGTATCTAGCATTTGTATTTTCGGTATGCCGAGCCGAGGCATTTCAACCGTGATGTGCCGGGGGAATGTACGTGCAATTTGTCCTTCTCGTCAGTAACACATTTCGAGTGTGGACTCGAGGGTCACCGAATTCAGTTTTGCGAATTGGCTACCGAGACTTTCGGAGTTCGCGCTTCAGCACAGATATCAGAATCGGCTTTGAGAGGCCTTTGAAGGATGTTTCTGTCGATTGCCTGTTGTGTCGTCTCCTTGATTTTGTTATTGTGAGTAGCGGGGACGACCTTCTTTTATAAGAGGTCGAATGTAACACCCGTATTGTTTTTGGACTTCTTCATTTTCTCTTTCTCCAGTCTATCGATTCGCTCGTGTTCGTTGATACTGTCTGAACTTGTTTTGTATTTCGGGTTCATCATTCGAACGAGCGTGGTATTGTTTCGGAATAGCTCGTTTGTCGTTGTGACTTTTCAATTTCTGTTCCCTCTCATGTGGATCTTATGTGAATGCATATGTTGTTGTTTTCACCGGATCATATATTGTCTCGAGTCGAGATGTGAACCTTGGAGTTGTTGTTTGAATTTTTATTGTTCTTCGTGATTCGAACATGATCGTTTGATTTTTGTTATCTCGATCTTTGTGGTTCGATCGTTTGATTGTTCGGTTTTTGTTGATCTCGTTTCGTGATTCTTGAGCGTTCAGACTCCTTCCTAATTCCCTTAAGTTCGGGAAATTAGTCTCGTTTCGATCCTCCAACCCTTAGGCGGTGGAATTCCGTATTTGTTCAGCGTTTGACTCGCGTTTGGATTGATGAACCGTTAGGTTGGTCAATCGTGTTGATTTTCGTTCGTTGTGTTTTGTGATTGTTCGGATAATCGATCTGATTGTACTATCTATTTGATGACGTTGTCACTTGTTGATTTTATCATGTCTCTACCGGTGACGTTGTGTTAGTCGTCGTGGAGCGTGTTTTCACGCCGTATATTCCTTTGCGTTGCTTGTAACGTTTCGCCGATGGGCGTAAGTTACGCGTTTCTTGTGTATATCGTTGAGTTTTCCTGGCGAGATATTGCTTCTCCCTACTTATTTTAAGTTTCGGGACGAAACTTCTTTTAAGGAGGGTAGAATGTAATATCCGCAATTTTGAATTTCGGTAATTTTCTTTTTTTCGTCGGAAGTCCGTTTTGACGACTCGTTCTTGACCATTTCGTCATTTCGGGAATGATTAATTCTTCACTTTTTGTCATCCGAGTTCGTTTCGGTGTTGTTTTGTTGAGTTCCGTGCTTTTTAGCGACTTTTCCGCACTTGAGTTCGATTCTTGCAAATCTCGGTCGAAACTGTTGTTTCGAGTTTCTCGCAAGTTCATTTAATGTTATTATTCATGTTGCGAGCTTTGGTTCGGTGTTTCGATCACGTATCGTGATTTTCGGACGTTTTGGGCGATTTTTGTAATTTCCCAAAGTTTGGGGTAATTACTTCCGTTGTCGAATTCCGACACTTCGGGTGGTCGGAATCGTGTGTTCTCTTAGCGCTTGGATTCGTCTTTGCGAGTACTTCGTAACCGTATCTTCAATTTTTACTCAGGTTCGGGTTTCGGGGTCGTCCGGGCCGTCGGAGTGGCCACGGCCGAGTCACGGCCGGAGCAGGGCCTGGCCTGGCCGAGTTACGGCCGTAAGGTGCCGGTTACGGCCATAAGGTGTGCGAGTTACGGCCGTAAGCGTGATCGGGTACGGCCGTACGAGCGCTGGGCGGATTTTGATGAAGGCCGGTTACGGCCGTAAGGTGTGCGAGTTACGGCCGTAAGTGTCCGGCTGGTGCTGGGCAGATTTTTGACGAATGCCGGTTACGGCCGTAAGGCCTGCCGAGTGCGGCCGTAAGGGACCGAGTTACGGCCGTAAGGCCTGCCGGTTACGGCCATAACCCTACCGGCTATATATAGCCTGGGCTCGGCCAGACTTCATTTTTACCCGATTTTTTCCTTCTTTCGGCGACTGGCGACGAGTGCGACGGGAAATGGAGTTCTTGGCCGATTCTAATCATTTCCAAGGCATTTTGGAAGATCCTTGTTGATTATATCATCATCTAATCCGTGTATTTCGTCGAATCAAGGTATATTTCTTGATTTTCCTTCAAGTTGACTTTTCGGAGAATTGTTCTTTATTTCGTTTCTAATCCGATTTTGATACATCGGTTGGTGTAGTATGATGTTATTAATCGTGTTATATGGGTTGTATATCCATATATCGAGTTTGTTTAACTCGATTGACGATTCGAGTGTTCTTGGGAATTATTGAACATTTAGTGTTCGATTAAATGTCCCAATGAGTTTCCCTTCGATAGTTTGTTGGGATTTCCGTTGTTTTGGTCTTGATTCTCATCATAACCATGTGTTATTGTTACTTCCGGAGGTTTATAGGTGTTTGAGGATTCCGATGTTGAATCTCGTCGGTGTTTGACGATTCGTGTGGTGTTATTCACGTAGTAATTGCGGTGCTATCGCGTTCTTGATAATGTTCGGAAGTTCGGGGACGTTCGACCGTATTTCATCCGTCGTCTTGTTGCGATTGTTGTTTTGAGGCAAGTACCTTGCCCATACTATTCTTGTTTTGTGAAGATGATAATTGGTGATCGTCTTTATATATTTGTTTGATTGTTTAAAACGAGTTTTCAAAAGATTTGGTTAGCCTTGTTAAAGGCCCTCTTTCAAAATCGTGTGTGTTTTGTGATTGGTGTGTTTCTCGAACGAGTATGTGAATCTTATGGACATGTTTGGTGTTGATGATGCACTTGGTATTTGCGTGTGGACGTATATTGTTTTATTTCGGTGCATTGTGGTTGACGTGTTGTTTTACTAAGTGTTTGATGCCTCTGGGTGAATTGTTTGGATATCCTCGGTGTGATATGTTACTCGTGCTTGAGTTTGATTTGCTAGCCAGCTCGGGAGGGTCCTTCGAGGCCTCGAGTGGGATTCGTGGCTTCGTCCCGGTCCTAGGTGACGTGTGGTTCTTGAGTATTTCGCTAGCCAGCTCGGGAGGGTCCGACGGGATCACGGAGTGGGATTTGTGGCTTCGACCCGGTCCTAGGCGATGTGAGTACTATGTTTTGTGAATGTGTTTGCTCACCTCGGGAGGGTTCGACGGGACCACAGAGGGAATTCCATTGGCTTCGACCTGGATTCACGAGTGAAACTACACCGCTACGTGTATATATTTTGTGATTGTTTTTCGCTCACCTCGGGAGGGTCCGATGGGATCACGGAGGGAGTCCAATGGTATAGCCCTGGATTCACGAGTGCGGTTGCTTATGTTTTGTGAATGTGTTTGCTCACCTCGGGAGGGTTCGACGGGGCCACGGAGGGAATTCCATTGGCTTCGACCTGGATTCACGAGTGAAACTTCACGGGTGCCTGTGTATTTTATGTCCGTCGAGGACGCATGACGTGGGCTTTTAACCTTGTGTATTATGGTTGGTTTTATTTGCGAAAACAAAACCTTTGGGTATGACCCTGTTGATTTTTGGAAAGCGAAGGATTCGGTAATCCTAAATTGTTTCCTATTAAAACTCTCGATGGCAATTCAAACTGTTTTATAAATAGTTTTCCCTTGCTTTGCGACCTTTCGGTTTCAGAATATTTTACCAAACTCTTGCCTCGGGAAGTACTTTTCGTCACGTTCGAAACTTTGAGGATTCTTGATTATTATTGTTCTTGGAATGTGAATTGTATGGCTCGTATTTTTGCACTTGTACTTGCACTAGCAAAACAGTGGAGTTTTGCTAACCCCCGAGTATTCGGGGGGTGGATGTCTATTTTTGTATTCAGGTTTTGGAGCATAGCACAGGGTCGGCACGAAGGATGATGAAAGATGAACGATACTAATCACACGAGGATCTGTTGATGTCGTTTTGGTCTAGTTGTATTTTCTTTTACGCTGCAGTATCTTTTCCCCGTTGTACGGGAGTTTATCGTATTTTGACCCCTGCGTGGGTATGTGTTTGGAATTGAGTTGTATTCGAGTTGTATGTATTTATTGAAAGATCAAATCGGTCTACTGAGTCATTTTGCCTTGAAGGCATTGTCGAGATGTTAAATGTTGTTACCAGCCTGGTAGATCCTCGAGGAGAGGGTCTACGGCGTGTAATATCCCTGAGTGGATTGGGGGTGTTACAGAATGGTATCAGAGATTAGGTTGTGGAAACCTAGGCTGTCGGGTCAGTGGTGTTTGTTGAGTTTTGTCTTGTCGGATTTTGTCTGACTAAGTCGTGTCGCGACGCGTCGTCTGAGTTTGTTGGTCGTGATTAGTATCGTGGGCGATCATCATCTTCGTGCGACCTGTGGATGTAAGTCTCTCTTCTTTGTGTTGTGCCTTGTGTGTCACGAGCTATTTTATGATTATTTGTTAAGTGATGGAATCCTCTTATGGATTTTGATTTCTTGATATGTGGTTATTTGACCCTCATATTTCATTCATATGAGGAGTAGTGTTGCTGGATTGTGCATGTTGGACTGTATTTATTTTATCCGCTGCGTGAGTTCTTTTGTAATGACTTTCGGTATTTTACCGACGGAGTTTTATTTCGAAAACCGATTCCCTTAACCGAGTTTTTGGCATTATGGCCTTGATCATTTTGGCGAAATTCTTATGACGGTATTTAGCATTTTGTAAATGGCTTCTGTGAGTTTTTGAAATATTACCGTCATCGGCTTTTTTGGCATTTTTGTAAATGGTTTTTAGCACAGGGTTCCGATGCGGGACCCACAGCGCTATGATGTTCCGTGTGATTACCTGAAATTTTTGGGCATTCTAGCCTTTTTGGCATCGTCCTTTTTGGCATTGAATTAGTTTCAAAAGCTTGAGTATCTTAGAAATAAATTTCGAGACGTACGTTTCAAATGAATTGTTTTCTCGCGGTACTTCTAAGGTGCCACAATCTATTTCAAAATTCTTTTACCTCGAGGACCAAAATGTTTTGAGATATTTTCAATGTTTTATAAACACTTTTACTTAGACCCGAGGGTCGAATATTCTGAAAGCTTTTCACTAAAAGAAAGTGTCCTCATTTTTATCAAATGCGAAATGGTTTTCCAAAGTCTCGATAATGATGTTTCACGTTTTTACTTTTTTTTGGAAATGTGATACTCAAAGATCGACCGATGTTTTTCTAAATTATTTTCCAAATGAGGTTTTCGTTTTTAAAACCTATCCATTCCCGTTTGAGGGCTGGGTATGTATGTATGATGTTGGCTCTGTCGCTATGATGTTAACTCCCGAATATGATCGAGTTGGTGGCATGAACGTTGAGGCGTTGCCACGTATTTGTTGTACTAGCCCTCTGTGAGAGGTGTGAACTGGTACTTAATGGTTGTCGTCTCGTGGTGGATTGCGTGTCCCACACGAGTGTGAGGTGTTGAAGCTTGGGTTTGTATGTTCGAGTATATGTGTGATTATTCCATGATGTTTTGTGATTATGTGCTGGTTATCGTTCGGGCCGTTGAGATTGCTGAACGATACCGTCGTTGCTATGATTTTAGTATGCCTGTTGCTTTACGATGGAAATCATTGCATGTGATATGTGTTATGATTCCTTGTTGTGCTGAGTTGGCATCTCCGGTATGTTGTTTTGCGGTGTTATGTTCCATTGTATCTAGCATTTGTATTTTCGGTATGCCGAGCCGAGGCATTTCAACCGTGATGTGCCGGGGGAATGTACGTGCAATTTGTCCTTCTCGTCAGTAACACATTTCGAGTGTGGACTCGAGGGTCACCGAATTCAGTTTTGAGAATTGGCTACCGAGACTTTCGGAGTTCGCGCCCGGCCACGGATATCGAATCGGCTTTGAGAGGCCTTTGAAGGATGTTTCGCCGATTGCTGTTGTGTCGTCTCCTTGATTTTGTTATTGTGAGTAGCGGGGACGACCTTCTTTTATAAGAGGTCGAATGTAACACCCGTATTGTTTTGGACTTCTTCATTTTCTCTTTCTCCAGTCTATCGATTCGCTCGTGTTCGTTGATCTTTATGCGAACTTGTTTTGTATTTCGGGTTCATCATTCGAACGAGCGTGGTATTGTTTCGGAATAGCTCGTTTGTCGTTGTGACTTTTCAATTTCTATTCCCTCTCATGTGGATCTTATGTGAATGCATATGTTGTTGTTTTTACCGGATCATATATTGTCTCGAGTCGAGATGTGAACCTTGGAGTTGTTGTTTGAATTTTTATTGTTCTTCGTGATTCGAACATGATCGTTTGATTTTTGTTATCTCGATCTTTGTGGTTCGATCGTTTGATTGTTCGGTTTTTGTTGATCTCGTTTCGTGATTGTTGAGCGTTCAGACTCCTTCCTAATTCCCTTAAGTTCGGGAAATTAGTCTCGTTTCGATCCTCCAACCCTTAGGCGGTGGAATTCCGTATTTGTTCAGCGTTTGACTCGCGTTTGGATTGATGAACCGTTAGGTTGGTCAATCGTGTTGATTTTCGTTCGTTGTGTTTTGTGATTGTTCGGATAATCGATCTGATTGTACTATCTATTTGATGACGTTGTCACTTGTTGATTTTATCATGTCTCTACCGGTGACGTTGTGTTAGTCGTCGTGGAGCGTGTTTTCACACCGTACATTCCTTTGCGTTGCTTGTAACGTTTCGCCGATGGGCGTAAGTTACGCGTTTCTTGTGTATATCGTTGAGTTTTCCTGGCGAGATATTGCTTCTCCCTACTTATTTTAAGTTTCGGGACGAAACTTCTTTTAAGGAGGGTAGAATGTAATATCCGCAATTTTGAATTTCGGTAATTTTCTTTTTTTCGTCAGAAGTCCGTTTTGACGACTCGTTCTTGACCATTTCGTCATTTCGGGAATGATTAATTCTTCACTTTTTGTCATCCGAGTTCGTTTCGGTGTTGTTTTGTTGAGTTCCGTGCTTTTTAGCGACTTTTCCGCACTTGAGTTCGATTCTTGCGAATCTCGGTCGAAACTGTTGTTTCGAGTTTCTCGCAAGTTCATTTAATGTTATTATTCATGTTGCGAGCTTTGGTTCGGTGTTTCGATCACGTATCGTGATTTTCGGACGTTTTGGGCCATTTTTGTAATTTCCCAAAGTTTGGGGTAATTACTTCCGTTGTCGAATTCCGACACTTCGGGTGGTCGGAATCGTGTGTTCTCTTAGCGCTTGGATTCGTCTTTGCGAGTACTTCGTAACCGTATCTTCAATTTTTACTCAGGTTCGGGTTTCGGGGTCGTCAAGACCGTCGGAGTGGCCACGGCGAGTCACGGCCGGGCGAGGGCTGGCTCGCCGATTCTGGCCGTAAGGTGCGATTACGGCCGTAAGGTGTGCGATTCTGACCGTAAGCGTGATCGGGCACGCCGTCTGGCCCGGGCGGATTTTGAAGGCGATTCTGGCCGTAAGGTGTCTGATTACGGCCGTAAGTGTCATTTAGTCTTTGGCGGATTTTTACAGCGAATGCGATTCGGCCGTAAGGCTGCCGGTTCTGGCCATAACCACCCGGCTATATATAGCCTCGGCTCGGCAGACTTCATTTTACCCGATTTTTCCTTCTTTCGCGGCGGCGAGTGCGGCGAAATGGAGTTCTTGGCGATTCTAATCATTTCCAAGGCATTTTGGAAGATCCTTGTTGATTATATCATCATCTAATCCGTGTATTTCGTCGAATCAAGGTATATTTCTTGATTTTCCTTCAAGTTGACTTTTCGGAGAATTGTTCTTGATTTCGTTTCTAATCCGATTTTGATACATCGGTTGGTGTAGTATGATGTTATTAATCGTGTTCTATGGGTTGTATATCCATATATCGAGTTTGTTTAACTCGATTGACGATTCGAGTGTTCTTGGGAATTATTGAACATTTAGTGTTCGATTAAATGTCCCAATGAGTTTCCCTTCGATAGTTTGTTGGGATTTCCGTTGTTTTGGTCTTGATTCTCATCATAACCATGTGTTATTGTTACTTCCGGAGGTTTATAGGTGTTTGAGGATTCCGATGTTGAATCTCGTCAGTGTTTGACGATTCGTGTGGTGTTATTCACGTAGTAATTGCGGTGCTATCGCGTTCTTGATAATGTTCGGAAGTTCGGGGACGTTCGACCGTATTTCATCCGTCGTCTTGTTGCGATTGTGGTTTCGAGGCAAGTACCTTGCCCATACTATTCTTGTTTTGTGAAGATGATAATTGGTGATCGTCTTTATATATTTGTTTGATTGTTTAAAACGAGTTTTCAAAAGATTTGGTTAGCCTTGTTAAAGGCCCTCTTTCAAAATCGTGTGTGTTTTGTGATTGGTGTGTTTCTCGAACGAGTATGTGAATCTTATGGACATGTTTGGTGTTGATGATGCACTTGGTATTTGCGTGTGGACGTATATTGTTTTATTTCGGTGCATTGTGGTTGACGTGTTGTTTTACTAAGTGTTTGATGCCTCTGGGTGAATTGTTTGGATATCCTCGGTGTGATATGTTACTCATGCTTGAGTTTGATTCGCTAGCCAGATCGGGAGGGTCTTTCGAGGCCTCGAGTGGGATTCGTGGCTTCGTCCCGGTCCTAGGTGACGTGTGGTGCTTGAGTATTTCGCTAGCCAGCTCGGGAGGGTCCGACGGGATCACGGAGTGGGATTTGTGGCTTCGACCCGGTCCTAGGCGATGTGAGTACTGTGTTTTGTGAATGTGTTTGCTCACCTCGGGAGGGTTCGACGGGACCACGGAGGGAATTCCATTGGCTTCGACCTGGATTCACGAGTGAAACTACACCGCTACGTGTATATATTTTGTGATTGTTTTTCGCTCACCTCGGGAGGGTCCGATGGGATCACGGAGGGAGTCCAATGGTATAGCCCTGGATTCACGAGTGCGGTTGCTTATGTTTTGTGAATGTGTTTGCTCACCTCGGGAGGGTTCGATGGGGCCACGGAGGGAATTCCATTGGCTTCGACGTGGATTCACGAGTGAAACTTCACGGGTGCCTGTGTATTTTATGTCCGTCGAGGACGCATGACGTGGGCTTTTAACCTTGTATATTATGGTTGGTTTTATTTGCGAAAACAAAACCTTTGGGTCATGACCACTGTTGATTTTGAAGCGAAGGATTCGGTAATCCTAAATTGTTTCCTATTAAAACTCTCGATGGCAATTCAAACTGTTTTATAAATAGTTTTCCCTTGCTTTGCGACCTTTCGGTTTCAGAATATTTTACCAAACTCTTGCCTCGGGAAGTACTTTTCGTCACGTTCGAAACTTTGAGGATTCTTGATTATTATTGTTCTTGGAATGTGAATTGTATGGCTCGTATTTTTGCACTTGTACTTGCACTAGCAAAACAGTGGAGTTTTGCTAACCCCCGAGTATTCGGGGGGTGGATGTCTATTTTTGTATTCAGGTTTTGGAGCATAGCACAGGGTCGGCACGAAGGATGATGAAAGATGAACGATACTAATCACACGAGGATCTGTTGATGTCGTTTTGGTCTAGTTGTATTTTCTTTTACGCTGCAGTATCTTTTCCCCGTTGTACGGGAGTTTATCGTATTTTGACCCCTGCGTGGGTATGTGTTTGGAATTGAGTTGTATTCGAGTTGTATGTATTTATTGAAAGACCAAATCGGTCTACTGAGTCATTTTGCCTTGAAGGCATTGTCGAGATGTTAAATGTTGTTACCAGCCTGGTAGATCCTCGAGGAGAGGGTCTACGGCGTGTAATATCCCTGAGTGGATTGGGGGTGTTACATAATACCCGTAATTTTCGATTTTCGGTAAATTTCTTTTTCGGCCGGAGTCCATTTTGACGGCTCGCTCATGACCGTTTCGTCATTCTGAGAATGATTAATTCTACACTTTTTGTCATCCGAGTTCGTTTCGGTGTTGTTTTGTTGAGTTCCGTGCTTTTTAGCGACTTTTCCGCACTTGAGTTCGATTCTTGCGAATCTCGTCAAGCTATTTGCTTTGAGTTTCCGCAAGTTCGTTTAACTTTGTTATACGTGTTGTGAGCTTCGGCTTGGTGTTTCGATCATGTGTCGTGATTTTGGACGTTTTGGGCGTTTTCGTAATTTCCCAAAGTTTGGGGTAATTACTTTCCGTTGTCGAATTTGAGCCTTGGGTGGTCGGAATCGTGTGTTCTATTAGTGCTCGGATTCGTCTTTGCGAGTACTTCGTAACCGTATCTTTGATTCATATTCGTGTTCGGGTTTCGGGAGTCGTTGGGCCGTCGGAATTAGTCGGCCAAGTCATGGCGGGCATGCTCGGGCCAGGCCACGGCCGAGTAACGTACATTAGTGGTCGGCCGTTACGTCGTAAGGCGTTACGTGCGTAAGGCCCGGCCGATTACGTGCGTAACGGGCGGCGATTTTGCGGCGATGACTTCGATTCGTCGTAACCCTTGGCCGATTACGTCGTAACCCGGCCCGGCGATCGGCTATAAAAGGCCCTGCAGACGTTTTTCTCGCCATTCTTCACCTTCTTCTTCTCCTCCTCCGCAGCTGGGCGTGTTCTAAGCTTGAAGCCATGTTGTTTAACAACATATCCATGGAGTTCTTTGGGTTATATCATCAATCATTCGTCCGATATCATCCCTTGATCCAGCGAATCAAGGTTAGATCTTTAGAACCCTACTTTTGGTAAAATTGGGGGTTTTCGTGTTTTTGTCCGATTCGTTCCGTTTTGTTGATTAATTCAAGATGTATATGATTAATCTTGTTGGTATTCTTAGTTTCCCTACGGATTCATGGTATATTTCGTGGTTTTTACGGAATCGAGAGGGTTTGGTTGTGGTCCGCCCTCGTTGTTGTTTATATACGAATATACATGAATCGTAGGCGGGTTTTCGGGTGTATTCCGATTCCGTATTCATTTAGAAATGGTAGTGATTGTATTCTTCGAATCGTTAGGTTCGGTCTCGTTGGTTCCTAGCGTTCGTCGATGACTTTCCTTTCCGTTCGTTGCGTCGTCAATAATTCAAGGCAAGTATTCTTGGAAACCCTTATGCTTAACGTGAAATGGTAATGTATATTGTGTGTGCTTTACTCACCTCGGGAGGGTCCGATGGGGCCTCGAGGGAATCTATGGCTTTGTCGTGGATTCATGAGTTTGATTCGCTAGCCAGCTCGGGAGGGTCCTTAGAGGCCTCGAGTGGGATTCGTGGCTTCGTCCCGGTCCTAGGTGACGTGTGGTGCTTGGTTTGTTTTATGAATATGGCCAGCTCGGGAGGGTCCTTAGAGGCCTCGAGTGGGATTCGTGGCTTCGTCCCGGTCCTAGGCAAATTAAGTGTGGCTGTTTGTTTCCGGAAAAGACATGTCTGGTTTTGGTTTTGAAATTGATTTTGGTGCATGTACTATGAAATGTGTAAGCGATTGGTTTGCCTTGAATACTTGTACTAGCGTAATTGCTAACCCCTTTGGGGACCCGTTGTCGGGGAAATTCTTGTTATGGATTTCAGGTTATGTTCAGCCAGACGAGCGGGCGCTGGGATGGTACGAGGATGTCGGCCAAGGTTGTTGACATGTGCAATCGAGTCTTGTTAATTTCTACCGTCTCTTTTGATGTGGTTGTTTTCCAAATTGTAAACTTATAGATTGTACTCGCGAGTACTTAGGCTTTTCCTTTCGGGTTGTGATTTGTCTTCGTTGGAGTTAATGTATTTGTCGGTTGATGTTTATTATGCCGGTTGTACCGGGCGTGTTGTTTTATGTTCTTGTGGTTGACAATTGTTTCCTTGCTAACCGAGACGGTTAGTCGAGTGGTGTTTTTCTTGTGTTAGCCTGGTGGGTCCCATGTAGGGGTCCACGGCGCTGTAATACACCTCGAATATCTTGGGGGTGTTATAGAAAATGGTATCAGAGCTCTAGGTTTATGGATACCTAGGCTTGTCGGTTAATTTGGGTCTATTTGTGTTTTGTTTTGCACATTGTCACACCGCTGCCGACATCTCTGTACATCCAGCGCTTGTAAGTTTTCCTTACTCGATCCTCTTGTTTTCTCGTATTGTATTTCCACTTCTTGAACTGTGATTGCTTCTCTCGTACTTATCGTCGAGTTGTTTTCCGATCCATCCGGTTCGTGTACTTTTGATTCTAGTATTGCGCAGTCCTTTATCTCTCTGGAGTATGTGCGCGGTTCTGGGCTTGACCGTTTGTCGTTTTGCGAGCCTTCCATCGCTAAACTTCCTAGCGTTGGTGGGATCGTTGGTGATCGAAAGATTCGAGAATTGCTCCGTGGTATATTGTGAGAGGGATTGACTCTCTAGTCTTTTGTTGTATGATGGAATCTGTGTTTGATAATTGCGATATACAAAATGTATGTTGAGCCGAACGTACTGATGGTTTGGACACCGAGGGGTGCAGTATGATGTGAATGTTTTGAACATTGACATGTTCCGGGAAAGGTGTCGATGGCATAGTTTGTTGAGAAACTCACCTAGATGGTTTCGACATGTGTTCGAATCGATGTTCATTAGTTATGCTGTTAAACTTGAAGAGATAAGTTTGACATATGCTTAGAATTAGTGTTTCCGAATTGCGCTTGTTGAGTGGTGATTTTGAATGCCGTATATGCGTGTGTTCGGGAATTGATGGTACTTGGCTAAATATTAATATTTACAACCAATGTGTTTCTATTAATAATAATACATGTGGCGTACATGCTTGAAAATTTCTTAGGCTTGATCGTATTGTGGGTTTTTGAAAGGTGACATGAATTTGGGCGAGCCAGCCTTGTATTTTCAAATAAAACCTTGTGTCGTATTTAAAGGTCGTGTATAAAAGTGTTTAGGACATTTTATAAAATGCTACCACTGTTAAGCCCTTGTCGTGTTTAAAAGGGGTCTTGAGAACGATTTTTAACTTATCGGTTTTATTTTCGAATAACTAGAGTATACGATTTTAAAAATCAGATTAGCTTGGGGAAACCTAGGCTGTCGAGTCAAGTTGTGTTTGTTGAGTTTGTCTCGTCGGATTTTGTCTGACTTAGTCGCATCGCGACGCGTCATTTGAGATCATTGGTCGTGATTAGTATCGAGGGGCGGTCGTCACTTACGTGCGACCTATGGATGTAAAACTCCCTTCCTTGTATTGTGCCTCATGTGACACGAGTTATTTGTATGATTAGTCGATTGAATGATGGAATCCTTCTGTGGATTTTGATTTCACGATATGTGTTTATTAGACTCTCGTATTTGGTTTATACGAGGAGTGTAAATCACCTTGATGTATTTTCATACCGTATTTTATGCGCTGCGTGAGTTCTTTCAAACGGCTTTCGGTATTTTGCAAACTCAGTTTTATTTCGTAAAACCGATTCCTTGAATCAAGTTTTGGCATTTTGGCCTTGAATATTTCATGATGGTTTGACAAATGAGTTTGTGAGTTTTGGAAAATATCACCGTCATTGGTCTTTTTAGCATTTTCGAAATGAGATGGGAAATCATGCTTAGCACAGTAAATCCTTGTGAGAAGGGTTTACGGCATGTAATTTTCCGATATGTTCTGTTGTTGTCTGTGAATTGTTAGCGCACGCTACGATTTACGGCTAACGCGCGAGAGTACGTTGGTAGCACGCTAAGGGGAGAATAGCGCGCACGCTACAGTAGTTGAGCGATCCAGAGCTACCGGGTGGTCTGAAGTTCTCGTTAGCGCACGCTAACACTTGGGGTTAGCGCCTTCTTGATGTATTTTTGGTCAGGAGTTTTGTTTGGTGCCGTGATAGCGCACTCTAACCTTAATGATTAGCGCACGCTAATTGTGTCCAGTATAAATACCGGACACCAGTCTAGAAGTTGCATTTTTCTTCATTTTTCTTCTTCCTCCATGAGATTGAGACGTAGCGACTAGGTTTCGCATTGGGGCTGGTTTTTTTCTTCAATCCAAAGGTGTTTTGGAGTATCCTAGATGATTTTTAACATCATCTAATCCATTGTTCTTCGCCGAATCCAGGTATTTTTCTTGAATCCCTAGAGTTGACTTTTTGGAGTTTTATTCTTGATGTCGTTTTCCATCCGGTTTTGATAAACCGATCGTTGTTTTAACGATGTTGTTAAACATATCCTAGGGATTGTATATCACTGTCTTGATTGTGAACGATTTAATGAGTGTGCTATGATGTGTTTAAGTGAATGTTGACACGTGTGAATTTTGGGCATTTTGGCTTATTGTACTTCTGAAAAACCTTGAGTATCTTAGAAAATAAACCTCGAGACGTACTTTTAAAATGAATTATTTTCTCACAGTGCTCTCAAGATGCCTACTAGTGCCACGCTATGTTTCAAAATTATTCTACTTTGAGGATCAAAATATTTTGAGATATTTCTAATGATTTAGAAACGCATTCGCTTAGACCCGAAGGTCGAATATAGCTGAAAAGTTTTAATTTAACGAAAGGTGTCTTCATTTTTTTTATCAAACGCAAGATGATTTTTTTTTAAAGTCTCGATGACGATGTTTGTACTACTTTTTGATATATGATACTCAAGATCAACTGATGCTTGTAAGTTATTTTCAAAAGATGGTTTTCGTTTTCAAAACCTATCATTCCTATTTGTGGTCCGGGAATATATGTGTAATGTTCGTACTCTCGTTAGGGTGTTAACCCCCGAGTTGTAATTGAATTGGTGGTGAGAGTGTTGTGTCGTTCGCCACACAGTTGTCGTGGTAGCCTCTGTGAGGGGTGTGATGTTGGTATTGGATGTTGTCGCCTCGTAGCGATTTATGCGTTATCGCATATATGCGAGCTATTAGAGCTTAGGTTGGTATGATTATGTGCATCAGTGATTGTTCCGCATTGTGTCGGTTGCTTGTTGTATTGTTACCTTGGTTCCGCTGTTGTGAGTTTCAGGGGCGAGTTCGAAGGTAATACCCGTACTATTTTGACTTCTATATTTTCTCTTTTTCCAGTCTATCGATTCGCTTGTGTTCATTAATACCTTCTGAACTTGTTCTATACCTTGGTTTCATCATTCGAACGAGCTATAATCTGATTTTGAGTCGATCTGGTTATCGCTGTGACTTTTCCGAATTCGGTTCGACTATTGTGAACCTTGTTCGGAAGTAACATCTTTTGGTTCTAATAGTTCTTTTATTCGAAGTGGATCGGATTTTAAACTTCTGTATTTTCGGCTCTATCTACTCGTTTATGCTCGTTAACATTTCTGAACTTTCCCTATCCCTTGTTTTTGTTGATCGAACGAGGGTGGTATTATTTCGGAAAAACTCGTCGGTCGTTGTGGCTTTTCAATCGCTATTCCCTTTCCTGTGGATCTTATGTGAATACACATCTTGTTGTTTTCACTGGATTATATATTGTCTCGAGTCGAGATCCGAACCTTGGGATTGTTGTTTGAATTTTATTGTTCTTCGTTATTCGAACATGAGTGTTCGATTTTTTTTTGTTGTCTCGATCGTTGTGGTTCGATCGTTTGATTGTTCGGTTTTTGTTGATCTCGTTTCGTGATTGTTGAACGTTCAAGACTCCTTCCTAATTTCCTTATGTTCGGGAAACTAGTCTCGTTTTCGATCTTCCAACCCTTGGGCGGTGGAATTCCGTATTTGTTCTGCGATTGGCTCGCGTGTTGATTGATGTACCGTTAGGTTGGTCAATCATATTGATTTTCATTTGTTGTGTTTTGAGATTGTTCGGATAATCGACTTGATTGTATTATCGGTGTGATGAAACTTGTCACTTGTTGATTTTATCATGTCTCTACCGGTGGCGTTGTGTTAGTCGTTGTGGAGTGTGTTTTCACGCCGTATATTCCTTTGCGTTGCTTGTAACGTTTCGCCGTCGGGCGCGAGTTTACGGTTTTTGTGTATCGCGTCGAGTTTTCCTGGCAGGGGATATTGCTTCTCCCTACTTATTTTAAGTTTCGGGACGAAACTTCTTTTAAGGAGGGTAGAATGTAATACCCGTAATTTTCGATTTTCGGTAAATTTCTTTTTCGGCCGGAGTCCGTTTTGACGGCTCGGTCATGACCGTTTCGTCATTCTGAGAATGATTAATTCTACACTTTTTGTCATCCGAGTTCGTTTCGGTATTGTTTTGTTGAGTTCCGTGCTTTTTAGCGACTTTTCCGCACTTGAGTTCGATTCTTGCGAATCTCGTCCGAAACTGCTGTTTCGAGTTTCCCGCAAGTTCGTTTAACTTTGTTATACGTGTTGTGAGCTTCGGCTTGGTGTTTCGATCATGTGTCGTGATTTTCGGACGTTTTGGGCCATTTTCGTAATTTCCCAAAGTTTGGGGTAATTACTTTCCGTTGTCGAATTTCAAGCCTTCGGGTGGTCGGAATCGTGTGTTCTCTTAGTGCTCGGATTCGTCTTTGCGAGTACTTCGTAACCGTATCTTCGATTCGTATTCAGGTTTGGGTTTCGGGGTCATTCGGGCCGTCGGAATTGGTCCCGGCCGAGTCATGGCCGGGCATGCTCGGGCGAGGCCAGCCCTGGCCGAGTAACGTACGTTAGTGCTCGGCCGTTACGTACGTAAGGCCGGTTACGTACGTAAGGCCCCGGCCGATTACGTACGTAACGGGCCGGCAGTTTTGCGGCAGTGACTCGGTTACGTACGTAACCCTTGGCCCGTTACGTACGTAACCCGGCCGGCAGTTAGCCTATAAAAGGCCCTGCAGACATTTTTCTCGCCATTCTTCACCTTCTTCTTCTCCTCTTCCGCAGCTGGGCGTGTTCTAAGCTTGAAGCCATGTTGTTTAACAACATATCCATGGAGTTCTTTGGGTTATATCATCAATCATTCGTCCGATATCATCCCTTGATCCAGCGAATCAAGGTTAGATCTTTAGAACCCTACTTTTGGTAAAATTGGGGGTTTTCGTGTTTTTGTCCGATTCGTTCCGTTTTGTTGATTAATTCATGATGTATATGATTAATCTTGTTGGTATTCTTAGTTTCCCTATGGATTCATGGTATATTTCGTGGTTTTTACGGAATCGAGAGGGTTTGGTTGTGGTCCGCCCTCGTTGTTGTTTATATACGAATATACATGAATCGTAGGCGGGTTTTCGGGTGTATTCAGATTCCTTATTCATTTAGAAATGGTTGTGATTGTATTCTTCGAATCGTTAGGTTCGGTCTCGTTGGTTCCTAGCGTTCGTCGGTGACTTTTCTTTCCGTTCGTTGCGTCGTCAATAATTCAAGGCAAGTATTCTTGGGTACCCTTATGCTTAACGTGAAATGGTAATGTATATTGTGTGTGCTTTAGTCACCTCGGGAGGGTCCGACGGGGCCTCGAGGGAATCTATGGCTTTGTCCTGGATTCATGAGTTTGATTCGCTAGCCAGCTCGGGAGGGTCCTTAGAGGCCTCGAGTGGGATTCGTGGCTTCGTCCCGGTCCTAGGTGACGTGTGGTGCTTGGTTTGTTTTATGAATGTGGCCAGCTCGGGAGGGTCCTTAGAGGCCTCGAGTGGGATTCGTGGCTTCGTCCCGGTCCTAGGCAAATTAAGTGTGACTGTTTGTTTCCGGAAAAGACATGTCTGGTTTTGGTTTTGAAATTGATTTTGGTGCATGTACTATGAAATGTGTAAGCGATTAGTTTGTCTTGAATACTTGTACTAGCGTAATTGCTAACCCCTTTGGGGACCCGTTGTTGGGGAAATTCTTGTTATGGATTTCACGTTATGTTCAGCCAGACGAGCGGGCGCTGGGATGGTACGAGGATGTCGGCCAAGGTTGTTGACATGTGCAATCGAGTCTTGTTAATTTCTACCGTCTCTTTTGATGTGGTTGTTTTCTAAATTGTAAACTTATAGATTGTACTCGCGAGTACTTAGGCTTTTCCTTTCGGGTTGTGATTTGTCTTCGTTGGAGTTAATGTATTTGTCGGTTGATGTTTATTATGCCGGTTGTACCGGGCGTGTTGTTTTATGTTCTTGTGGTTGACAATTGTTTCCTTGCTAACCGAGACGGTTAGTCGAGTGGTGTTTTTCTTGTGTTAGCCTGGTGGGTCCCATGTAGGGGTCCACGACGCTGTAATACACCTCGAATATCTTGGGGGTGTTACACTAACTAAGTAAGCACTTGATACAAGAGTCGAGGCGATAAACATACATGCAAATGCAACAAGTCGAATAGGGAGCATACAAGTCCGAAAATAAATGCCCCAATGTTTAGAAAAATCACCAAATGGCCCAACGTCTGAGAAAAACGTTTTGCGTCTAAATGTTAACACGCAAGTCCATAACACGATTGAACATGTTAAGATGAACTTGCGGAAAAAACCACCCATTATGGACCAAATCAACAGAGATTGATATTCACGCGAACATTGTATCATATCTGGATTACTCTGGAATGACTATCACATTTACCCCAAAATAGGAGGGTAGAAAGAAATATAGCTTCTGCTATGCAACTCCGATGAACATTCATTCGTGATACAAGGAAATGGCTCAACTGAGCAGAACATTAATTATTGAAGCTGTACACTGAGCTCAATCCTGACTAATGACTCTCATAATCTTCATTTACTACTATTTGGCTCTCCTGGAGTGGAAACAGGAATTCACTCTCCAAACAACTTAGCAGCGACTTCGCGATATATTAACACCCCACGTATCCGCACAAGGCACGATATAAAACTCTGAAGTGGTATTCCCAATTCATAAAGCTTCCGATCGTAAGTTATCGTAGGATGTTGCTTAATTATAAAAAAATCATCTATCGTTTCTGAATGATCCAAAATAGTATTGGCAACCCCGATATAAAAATACATAGAGCATGCATACCATACATGAGTCTGAGTGTTCTCGCTTCACACGAAAACGACATTATATGCGTCGTGAAAACAATTAAAACTCGAAGAGCGTTAACTTCAATAACCACATTCTCATCTCCGAACAAGGACGAGAATATTATGCACATAAATATATGAGTGGGTATTCGTACCATCACACGAATTATGAAATCGCATTATCGCCATAAGTAATAATATTGACACTGCGTGCACTCCATGTAAACAAAACTTTTGAAGAAAAAGGCAAATCATATTTCGCCTAAAACTCATCAAAACTGTTCCTTTTCTAGAAGAGGAAATTTTATATTTGCATCTCGGATTTGAAAGTCAAATTTAAAAAAAAAAGTAAAATTTTCGAAGATGTCATCAAAAATTTGAAATGTTACTTGGAATCCAAATATAAAAACTGGGATCTTTCCTCTTCTACCAAAATGTTTGATTGGAAGTTTATTTTTCATTGAAGTACGTGGCTATTTGTCCACATGATGTCAAAACATAGGTTTTCAAAATACTTAAAAACTCCAACATCACAAAGAAAAAAAATCTCACGGTCATATCCTTACCCACTCGTGGTCACTCACCTCGAGACCTCCTTATCATATTTCATATCTCATATTCTCCAATGGCCGAATGATACCGAACACCGTAGATAACTTGTATCCTTGTCCTAGTATGCTCAGTTACCAGTTATACCTATAACGAATGTAAATCATATACATTATGATTTAACTCCGAGACCAAAAAACATCATACAAACCATAAGGCACAACAAAAAGCATTACAAAACAATATACTAAAATGCCAAACCAGCACTGTAATATCCGCAATTTCGGATTTCCGGTAATTTTATTTTTTCGGCGGAAGTCCGTTTCGACGAATCGCTTGGGACCGTCTCATCATTCTGAGAATGATTAATTCTGCACTTTTTGTCATCGGAGTTCGTTTCGGTGTCGTTTTGTTGAGTTCCGTGCTTTTTGGCGACTTTTCCGCACTTGAGTTCGATTCTTGCGAATCTCGTTGGAAATTACTGTTTCGAGTTTCCCGTAAGTCCGTTTAACTTTGTTAGACATGTTGTGAACTTCGGTTTGGTTATTCGATCACGTATCGTGATTTTCGAACGTTTTGGGCCATTTTCGTAATTTCCCAAAGTTTGGGGTAATTACTTTCCGTTGTCGAATTTCGAGCCTTCGGGTGGTCGGAATCATGTGTTCTCTCAGTGTTCGGATTCGTCTTTACGAGTACTTCGTAACCATGCTTTCGGTTTACGTTGTGTCCGAGTTTCGGATTTTTCGACCGTCGGAACGACCAAGTCTGGTGGCCGGACACATGCGAAACGGCCACAGAACGGCGCCGCCAGTGCCGTGTCTTGCCGGTCGGCCAGGACCAGAAGCCTGCCGAGACACGGCCGAGACACCGGCGCTGATCAGGGCGTTCTTTGCGCCGTGTCCTAGTGGCTATAAATATGGCGGAAGCGATCGGGTTTTTCTTCATTTTTCTCACTCGTTTCGTCCTTTTCCGCATCTGTAGCTTTGATGATCATGGAGGGATGTTGTTAGGGGTTAAATCCATGAAGTTTTGAAGTTCATAACATCGATTAATCCTTCCATAACTTGCTCCGATTGACCGAATCAAGGCAAGTTTTCTTAAAATATAGTTTTGGGGATTTTGTTCGATTTGTCCGTTTAATCTGTTTTAACTCAGAATATTGATGGATTGATGATTGTTAAGCTATATTATATCTAATTCCTTGTTATTCCACGGTTCGATTGCCACGGATTTTTCGTTTTATTGAGTATTTTTTCGACGCCTTGAAGGTGTTCGATAAAATGTCACAAAGAGAATTCGAGCGTTCTACCATTATTCTTCCTCGTATGA
This sequence comes from Orobanche coerulescens, assembly GCA_033398695.1. Classification (NCBI taxonomy): domain Eukaryota; kingdom Viridiplantae; phylum Streptophyta; class Magnoliopsida; order Lamiales; family Orobanchaceae; genus Orobanche; species Orobanche coerulescens. The sequence goes on along the minus strand of CM065818.1, from coordinate 75,480,161 downwards.
TCGATGATTTATTGATTATATGTTGTTAGGGTCTAATTCTTGTGAATAACTCGAGTCGGAACCCTTCCGTTCGTTGTCTTCTTCGGGGTCCGAGCTTCCCGGTCGAACCGTGTTCTTCGGGGCGTTTGGTAGCGGTTATTAAGGCAAGTATCTTACTATACGACTTGTATCTTGCGACTTGTAATTATGTATGAGATGTGTGATGATTTTTCTTGCCTTCGTAATTATGTTCCGTTTGAGTTGGTTGTGTTTTCCGTAATTTGAAGGCTTTGCGATAATATTGTTATATTAGTATACGTGTTAGGCGTTGTGCCATTTGTGCAGGATTGCGCCGTACATATGGGACGGTCGTACACTTGGTTGTGTAATGTAATGTGTACCGAACGTGTGTTATGTTGGATATGTGTCGTTGATTGACGATAGTCGTTGCGATTGTTGAGATTGTGTTATGTGCAGGTGATGTACGATTTTGTGGTGATCAATGTGATTGATCAATTGTGCTCATTGTTGTATGTAATGTGAATGTGAATATGAATATGTGTGTGACCGCTAAGTTCACTCGTGTTGGTCCGACGGGACCTACGAGGATTCGTGGCAGTGGACTACGGGGTCAGAACTTAGTGAGGTACTGAGGTCCAATCGTGGTGGTCTGACGAGGCCTACGATAACGCATGGCAGTGGACCATGAGTTTCGGACACAGTACGTCCAACCGGGTGAGCTCGACGGGGCTTACGGTGACACGTGGCAGTGGACTACGGTGTCAGGACTGTGTGTGTGGTTGTTGAGATTGATATAGTCCGTGCGGGTTGTTAAGCCTACGGAGACACGTGACAGTGGATCACGGTGTTGGAATTGGTTATGTCTGGTTAATAGTCCGTGCGGGTTGTTGAACCTACGGAGACACGTGACAATGGATCACGGTGTCGGAATTGATTATGTTTGTTTAATTGTGCGTGGTGTAGTCCGTGCGGGTTGTTGAACCTACGGAGACACGTGACAGTGGATCACGGTGTCATGAGCATGATTGTTTTCAAATCAAAGTTTTGAAAAGAAAGTTTTAAGAAAGGAATATTGGGCCGAGCCCCACGAGATTTATGAAATGTTTTCGTACTGTGAATTATTGAAATGCAATTTGTGATTTGGGTTAAGACCCTAAGATTTCGAAAGGTTTGAAATTCTAAAAATTCCCGAGATGATAATCTTATTTTCGAATGCTTCATAGTTTACCTTCCCTTGTGAAAACCTCCCGGGAATATTTTGATACTTGATTATTATATTGGATTCACGATTATTATTTGCTTGTTACATTTCGTATGATTTGATACTTGCACTAGTAAAACAGTGGAGTTTTACTAACCCCCGAGTAATCGGGGGGTGGATGTCTGTTTTGCGTCCAGGTACATGCAGATTCAGGGGAGCAGTCACAGGATTGGCACAAGAGGATGACGAGCTGCGATACTAATCATGAGTCGAGAGTTGTCTTGATTTTTGTTGTGTTGTCAGAGTTGATTTCAGTCTTCCGCTGTATTGTATTTCGACCCCTGTGTGGGTAATGTTATTTAAGTCAGTTTTATTGATTGGGTTGTGTGACCTCATCGGTCTGTGTATTCACGTGTAAGTGACCATATCGATCTGTATCATTTTATTGTTTGACCCTGGCTGGGCAAGCATTTGGTTGTTTATGGATGTTTAGCCTGGTAGATCCTTGTGGAAAGGGTCTACGGCGTGTAATATTCCCATATGGTTTTGGGGGTGTTACAAGCACAACACATCCACATAAGGCGACAAATAGTAGCACGATACAAATATTCACTCCGTGTAGTTACAAGAATACAAAAATTTACAAATGTAACCATTTGAACATACGGTCATAACTTAGGGATCACATGACCATATCAACAAAGAATTAATGACCATTATTGTTACAATCACGACCATAATATACCACACACGGTAGCCACTCATTGTTTACATTCCTTTTAAAAAAAACAAGAGGTACCCGTTTAAATAATATCATTTGAAAATCTTTGAATCTGTATGTCTATTCGAAATAAAATTTTGAAAGTACTCTTGGTACCGCATGCTGTTTTATCAAGACTAGAACCACAGTTCATAACCGTTGGTTTTGAAAATCTTTGCAAAACCATAACTTGTAACAACAAGTTTCTTCAAAATTGACATCATCAATATGACCATGTCATCACTTGTCATCGTCTCAAATAACAATACATAAGGTATCCACATGTTACCACGCAACATCATTGAATTCGGGTATATAACCATAATTCTCCAACGAGAATGGTAACATGACAAAAAATTAAACCACTCGGCCTTATAAGCAATGCTTAGTTTAATCTTTAGTCTCTAACTCTTAAGTGATAATTCCATGTTACGCACACATAGAATCTTAACATGCGCTAAGTAACTCAATTCAGTCCACAACTCAGCCCATATTCGTTAACGCGCGCTAATGATAAGATTAGCATGCGTTAACTGGTTCAATACAGAAAATTCTCCAATCTGAGTTCAAAGTTTAAATCGAGTAAGATTTTTCATCTTTCACTATTTATTTTTGAGGTGAAGATCACATTTTTATTTTTAAATATAAAAATTTTATGGTGCAAAAGAATTTTAAAATTATGTACTCGAGTTTTTATGAAAAAAAGAACAACACGTTTAAATATCATTCCCGAAAATCTTTCCAACGCGACAGAAAAATCAACGACGGTAATGATTTACAAAATGTCTAAAATACTTCAAAACACATTTTTCAAACACGGTCGTAAGGTTTCATTCGAGAATACAAGACCGGCTCGCCAAATCCAAACAATTTTAAAAATCCACAAAAAACCGCCGCTCGATCATGTCGTCAAAACTTTTTGAACTTTTGATTTCCTACAAACATACTCAAGTGTTTAAAATTTTCAGAAAAGCGTTTTCAAATACGCACGCAGCAGACATAATTACCAACGAAAACACATTTGTAGCAAATAAAAATAATTTGTCAAACACAACTGGTTCTAAAACATGTGCCTATACAACATTCAAGATTATCAACTCATCAAACACAGCATATGAGTACTAGATTTAAATACACATCAACACCGTCCATATGAGTTTCTGAACAAACTCTACTATCGATACATATCCTGAAACACATCAATGTTCAAGGTTTCATATCACTATACACCCCTTGGTGTCCAATCCATCAATATCCAGTTCATTACACATGTAATATGCCACAAGTATCTAATACGAATTCCATCTCCATGACACGCATGTAAACAGTCATGAAACAAAGATAATACATATAAAAGAGGAGACTTACATCCACATGTCGCACGAAGATGATGGCTGCACCATGCTACTAATCATGGCTGACAAAGTAGACGACGCATCGCAACACGATTCAGTCAGACAACGTCCGACAAGACAAGACTCAACAATACTCGACTTGACCCAACAGCCTAGGTTTCCACAACCTAAGCTCTGATACCATATTCCGTAACACCCCAAACCCGTTCGAGAATATTACAGCGGCACAGAACCTTTTTTTAAAAGATCTACTAGGCTAGATACCAAAATAAGACATCACATCTCATGTCAGCATGGCTGAGTACTGACTAAGTAGACCGATTTGGTCTTTCATCGATAACATGCAACTTAAACTTCATGTACATCTCCTATTACAAAACTCATATCCGCACAGGGGTCAAAATGCAACAATACTCCCATACGACGGGAGAACACTGCAGCGGTTGGAATAATACAATTCAACCAACAAATCTCAATACTGGTCCTCATGTGATTAATATCATTTGTCTTCCATCATCCTTCGTACCGATCCCGTGTCATGCTCCTCAGGAACCTGCACGTACCTGAATGTAGTACAGTCATCCACCCCCGATTACTCGGGGTTAGTAAAATTCCACTATTTTTCTAGTACAAGTATAAAGTACAAATACGAGTCATACACAACATATTCCCAAAGTATAATAATCTGGACTAAACAATGGTAAATAACAGAGGATCACATGTAACCGATGCTGAATAAATTTAATCATGCAATTCAAGATCATTATTTCGGAACAACTAAATCTCATATCATTTCATGTCAATACATATGTGATTAAATATGGAACCGCACCAGAAGCAAGGGAATCCTCCGAGGCCCTGTCGGACCCTCCTAGAGTGGTTAACCCAAAAATATTCGTGGAACCGCACTAAAGGCAATAGAACCCTCTGAGGACCCGTCAGTCCGTCTCAGAGTGAATATATATAATTAATCGGATCAGAGACTAGTATTCCGGAGTAACAAAGTCCCATTGTATGTCACATTCCATTATATACGTGATTAACCGTGGAACCGCACCAGAAGTAATGGAACCCTCTGAGGCCCCGTCGGACCCTCCCAGATTGGTTAACCCAAAAATATTCGTGGAACCGCACCAAAGGCAACGGAACCTTCCGAGGACCTTTCGGTCCGTCCGAGAGTGAATATATAAAATTCCCAAACAACACTGAATAATACCACCTCCTCACGAGGGAGTCAACAAACAATTCAACACAACATTACACACCAACCAAATAAGTACGCATTCCAACTTATTACCCTTAACGAGGATAGAGAGCTTTAATAGCCGCGAAGGAAATATACTTCGATTCGCAACACACTACAACGTATTCGTAAAGTTCATCTATTCGCAAAGTACTCAAGCATTTTGAAAGAAAGTCATTAATGAGATTATACCAATCCTTCGAAAGTTCGTTATGAGTACTCAAATAGCACACATAGTCGATTATCAATTATTGTATCTACGAAACACAAAATGTATGGGCAAGATACTTGCCTCGAAATCGGCACGCAAATACCCCGATGAACATGGCTTGGTCGAAGTGCCTCAGGACCTACAACTTCCGCAAGAACAACGAAAATACGATCACAGTGAGGAGCAAGACTAATAGCAACGGAAATCACCTCAAACCAACGAAGGAAAACTCATATGAACATTTAATAGAACATTAAATGTTCACGGTTCCTCAAGAACACTAAAATCATCAACCGGGTCAAACAAATCAAAGATATGGATATACAATACATATAACATGCTTAACAACATCGTTTAACACCGATTGATTCATCAAAATCGGACTGAACATGAGATCAAGAACAAGTCTCCAAAAAGTCAATTCTAGGGAAACCAAGAAAGATACCTCAATCCGACGATGAATAATGGATTAGATGATGTTATAATCACCTAAGATTCTCCAAAACACCTCTGAATTGAATAAAATCAGACAAGGTCATTGTTGACTCAAAATGTATTTTGATGATTATTCCATTCAAAACATTTAATTAGATCAATCTCAGATCGATATTATAATGAAGAAGCTAAATAGTGTTAGCGCACGCTACCCATATCATAGTAGCGCACGCTATCGAGAAATGCATGTACAGCCCAGTCAGTCAGCTGCAGCCAAGTGAAGTCACCTGATGGATAGCGCACGCAAGTCATTCAATATTAGCGCACACTAAGTAACTACAGTTAGCGCACGCTATACAATCAATATTAACGCACGCTATCGTATCATTCCAGAGGACAGTGAGGTTTGGAAGGAAATCGGAAATGGATTTTGCGCACACTACATACATCAACTTACATACACTAAAACAAGGATGTAGCACACGTTATTGCTCAGCTCTTGCGCACGCTACCGATATCACGGTCAGTAGTCCAGTAGCTACTGGACTCAATATGTCAAGGATTTTACGTACGCTACACAGGGTAACGTACGTTACTGAAAGAAATATTTAGCGCACGCTAAGGTATAGGCATTAGCGCACGCTAAAAGGAGTCAGCATATTACCGTTTGATTTTCTACCGTTGGAAGGCAAGAGTCAATGAAGATCCGGAAAATCTGGAAAAGTTGGAATTAATTAATGCTAGCGCACGCTATGCATACTTGCTAGCGCATGCTAACCTCAAATCTAGCCATTGGATAAAGAGTCGTTGGAGAGACAAACCGACATTTTCAAAGTCAAGATTGAAGACTTGTTGACCAGCCGATAACGCACGCTACTGATACATGACTAGCGCACGTTAGCCATACTATTTTACCGTTGCAACAGTCTTTGTGACCGTTCAGAGAAGTCAAGTCAAAGATCGATAGCGCACGCTAGAGGACATTATTAGCGCACGCTAATAATACGTTTTTCAGTATTTGAAGGATGGCTCTCACCTATAAATACCCAAAGGACTTGGGTATCAAATACACAACTTCAAGCATACAAGCATACAAGCATACAAGCATTCTTGAGCTCAAATCGCTACTGATTACTATATTATAAGTTGTGAGAAAGAAAGATACAAGAGTGATTTTCTTTGTAATATCTATTATTCTTTGTATTCTTTCATTTGATTGTAAGTGTTGCATCACTTACACTTGAGCATAAGAGAAACGAATCAAGAGTCACTAATCCGGTGTTATTAGGATCTTTGATCCGGCATTGTTAGGATTATACTCCCATATTCGTATAGTGAGGATTATCTAGTTCCTATAGAACACTAGATAAACAAACGTTTATATTGAGAGAGAGGTTGAGCTTGGACCGATAGAAGACAAGCTATTGTAACGGTTGTGAACTCGGACCGATAGAAGACGAGTCAAGATTGTGGTTGTTCTTGAGCCAATAGAAAAAGAAAGTCGGAGAGAGGACGTAGGCAAGTTGCCGAACCTCTATAAATATTTGAGTCTTTAAATTCCGCACTATCTTTCATTTACTCGCAAGAAATTTCGTTATTCCGCATTACCACTATTCAACCCCCCTTCTAGTGGTAAATTTATCTCTTCAGTTGGTATCGGAGTGGGTCTCTTTTTAAAGGTTTAACAACCTAAGAGAAAAAGATCCGCAAATGGCACTTCTTGGCCAAATTAAAGGAAATGCTCTCAACCGTCCTCCTTTCTTCGACGGTTCCAATTTCATGACGTGGAAAAAGAAGATGGCAATCTTCGTTCAAGCCTATGATATTGAAATCTGGAAAGTTATTACTCTTGGTCCTAAACTTGCTAAGAAAGAGGATGGATCGTTGAAAAAGATCGAAGAATTCAACGACGAGGATTGGAGAAACACACACGTCAATTCACGAGCTACTCAACTCCTCTATTGCGCTATTAATCGCGAAGAACTCAATAGGATATCGTCCTATGAAAGCGCAAAAGAAATTTGGGAAATTCTCGAAGTCACTCATGAGGGAACCACCCAAGTCAAGGAGACCAAAATTAATATGCTACTCCATGACTACGAACTTTTCTCCATGAAAGATGAGGAAACGATCACAAATATGTTGGATCGATTTTTGGCTATAACTAATGGTCTTGCATCTTTCAGAAAGCCTATATCGAGCAGCGACAAAGCTAAGAAAATTCTTCGATCATTTCCACGAGAATGGGATGCCACGGTCACCGCGATCATGAAGTCCAAAGATCTCAACAAGCTCGAATTTAGTGCCCTCATCGGGTCACTCATCAATTATGAGATCGTTCTCAAGTCTAGAGGCACTAAACCAAAGCCTCGAGAAAGAGTATGTCGCATTCAATGTTGATAGCGACGTTGAGGAAGATGTTCCCGAAGATGAAGACGACGAGGAACTCGCTCTCTATGCCAAAAACTTTAGAAGGTATAAAAGCCTAATTCAAAAGAGGCGAAGTTTTCTTGGCCGGGATGGCAAACCGGAGCAAAAGAAGAGTGGCTATACTCCCATCAAGAAGTTCGACAATAATTGTCGGAAATGTGGTCAAGCCGGTCACTATGCCAAAGAATGCCGGGGATCCTCTTCAAAACCTCAAATGGAAAGATTCAAAAAGAAGGAGGTCCTAATCGCTTCTTGGAGTGATGACGAGGAGGAGATTGAAAGATATCTAGATGCAAATCTTGCATTCATGGCACTCGACTCCGAAAGTAATATCGAGGTAAGTTCTAAACTCAACGATGACGAATATGACTCTTTTGATTTCTGTGATTCACAAGAAGTTCATCATGATGATGAGTTATTGAGTGCGTTTGAATCCTTGAATACAGAGTATGACGAGATGGTTAAATTAAACATATCTTTAAAGAGAAAAATAAAATCTCTAGAACTCGAAAATTGCTCTCTTCAAAACAAGGGCAAAACTATTGAGATCGACCATACATTATGACTTGAAAAAGAAAATGTTTTGAAAATCGAGTTAACAAAAACTCAAAAGGAGCTGAAATATATTTTGAACAAATTTACTCTCGGAAACGAGAAATTCGAAAGGCTTCTATCTATTCAAAAATCGCCCTTGCTCAAACACGGTCTTGGTTTCGATCCTTTTAAACGGGAACAATCCCTTATCAACCTTGACAAAATAAAGAAAACCGAAACCGAGAACTCAAAAGATTCTTCCAAACGAGTTCATGAGGTTAATGCTCATTCAAAGTTGAGAACCATCAAAGTTAAGCAAATATGGGTTCCTAAAGGGACAATTGTTCCGAGTGCTATAATCATAGTTAACTTTGGAAGACCCAAACGGGCTTGGGTACCGAAACAACCGAGAAATTCTACTTTTGTAGGTACCGGCACCAAGGAAAAACAAGTGGTACATTGATAGCGGATGCTCAAGGCACATGTGCGGCTCCGAGGACTTATTTGAAGACCTCGAATACCAAGAACAAGGACATGTGACCTTTGGGGATAATCAAAAGGGAAAAATCAAAGGCATCGGCAAAGTCGGTAAGGAACCTTCTCCTTCTATCAACAAAGTATTATTTGTTGAAGGTTTGCATCATAATCTTCTTAGCGTTTTGCAACTTTGTGATGAAGGTTTTAAAATTCTATTTGAGCAAACGCATTGCACGGCATTTAGAAATAATAAAATTGCATTCATTGGTTTGAGACGTAGAAACATCTATATTGTTGATCTTAACGATAAAAGTTCATTCAATGAAAAATGTCTTATTACCTTGGATGACAATGCATATTTATGGCATCGAAAATTGGGGCACACTTCTCTACCTATCATTTCTATTTTATCTAGACACGACCTTGTTCGTGGATTGCCCAAACTCATGTTTGATAGAAAGCATTTGTGTGAATCATGTATAAAAGGGAAACACACTCGAGAATCTTTTAAACCAAAATTCGACGTTTCCACTAGTCGAGTTCTTGAACTTGTGCATATGGATTTGTTTGGACCATCTAGACATGTTAGTTTAAATGGCAAACTTTACACTTTGGTTATTGTTGATGATTTCTCTCGATTTACTTTGGTTAGATTTTTAGCACATAAGGATGATGCATTTTCCGAGTTTTCTAAATGCTGTCGTTTGGTTTCAAATGAGAAAAATCTCTCCATAATTTCTATTCGCACCGATCACGGATGTGAATTTGATTGCACCCCATTTGAACTTTTATGTGATAAATACGGTATTAATCATAACTTTTCGGCTCCTAGAACGCCTCAACAAAATGGAGTTGGTGAAAGGAAAAACCGATCTTTGGAAGAAATGTTGAGGACAATGCTTAATGAATACTCTCTTCCACGATACTTTTGGGCCGAAGCAATTTTTACGGCATGCTATGTGATTAACCGGGTTCATGTTCGTAGAACTCAACTTAAGACTCCGTATGAATTATAGAAGGGCAAAAAGCCCAATATTGCTTATTTTCATCCTTTTGGTTGCAATGTATTTATTTTAAACAATGGAAAGGATAACTTGGGCAAGTTTGATGCTAAATCCGACTCCGGAATATTTCTTGGTTATTGTACTAATAGTAAAGCATATCGTGTTTATAATATTAGAACGAATAAAGTTGAAGAGTCCATACATATTAAATTCAATGATATGATCTCACCCCCGAGAAAGGTAGAATACTTTGATGATGCAGGTACTTTTCCGGATCCCTCACCCGAAGTAAAGAAAATTTCGGAAATCGAAACGAACACAATCGTTGATTTACCGAAAGATTGGAGGCACATCAAAGATCATCCAAAGGATCTCGTGATTAGAAACATTGAAGACGGTGTTCAAACCCGAAGGAGAACCACCGAATTTATGGCTCATTGTGCTTTTGTATCCGAAATAGTTCCCAAGAATATATCCGAAGCTCTCGATGATGAAAGTTGGGTGATGGCAATGCAAGAGGATCTTGTGCAATTCAAGCACAATAATGTGTGGAATTTAGTTCCCGCTCCTAAAGATAAAACAATTATCGGAACTAAATGGGTGCATAAAATCAAGAGTGACGAAGACGGCTATCCAATTCGAAATAAATCTCGTTTGGTCGCTCAAGGATATAATCAAGAGGAAGGTCTTGATTACGAAGAAAGTTTTGCTCCCGTGGCTCGACTCGAAGCCATCCGCTTGCTATGTGTATTTGCCGCCCATAAAAAGATCAAACTATTTCAAATGGATGTGAAAAGTGCATTCTTGAATGGGTACATTCAAGAAGAAGTCTACATCAAGCAACCTCCCGGTTTTGAAGATCATCAATTTCCGGATCATGTCAACAAGCTCAACAAGGCACTCTATGGGTTGAAGCAAGCACCCCGAGCATGGTATGATCGTTTAAGTTAATTTTTAATTGCAAATGATTATAAAAGAGGCAAAGTCGATAATACCTTGTGTTGTTAAAATATTGAATGATGATATACTTGTTTGCCAAATCTACGTTGATGACATTGTATTTGAGCTACTAATGAATCTTTGTGACAAGATTTTTCTAATCTTATGAAAGGAGAGTTCGAAATGAGTATGATGGGAGAATTAACTTTCTTCCTCGGGCTTCAAATCAAGCAATGCGAAGATGGAATTTTTATCCATCAAACGAAGTACTCAAACGACCTCCTCAAGAAATTCAATATGGAAAGTAGCAAGGTGATATCTACGCCAATGTCTTCATCATTAAAGCTTGAGAAAGATGAAAATGGCAAATCCGTAGATCAAAAATTATATCGAGGTATGATCGGATCTTTGTTATATTTGACTGCATCTAGGCCAGATATAATATTTGCTACATGTTTATGTGCTCGATTCCAAGCTAATCCCAAGGAATCACATTTAACTACTTGCAAACGCATTTTTCGTTACTTGAAAGGAACTATTGGACTAGGTCTATGGTATCCTTCTTGCTTGGATTTTAATTTAATTGCATATAGTGACGCCGATTTCGGCGGATGTAAAATTGACAAAAAGAGTACTAGTGGAACATGTCATTTTGTTGGATTATGTTTAATATCTTGGGGAAGTAAAAAGCAAACCAGTGTAGCATTGTCTACAGCTGAGGCCGAATATGTCGCTGCAGGGAGCGCCTGTGCTCAAGTGTTATGGATTAAAAATCAACTCCGCGACTACGGCATATATTTTGAAAATACCCCTATCCTATGTGATAACACTAGTGCAATTAATCTGAGTGAAAATCCTATGTTGCATAGTAGAACTAAACATATAGATATTAGACATCATTTTCTACGTGATCATGTTCAGAAAAAGGATATCTGTTTAATTTTTGTGGGGACGAAGGATCAACTTGCTGATATTTTTACAAAACCTCTTCTTGAAGAATCATTTAATTCCATTCGTTTACAACTTGGTATGGGACATATAGACAATTTTTGAAATAAGCTTTCTATTCAAGAAATCAATATCCTTGATTCGATTCATTCGCTAGCGCGCGCTAGCTTCACTTTCTTAATGCGCGCTAAAAACTGCTTTCAATAGCGTACGCTAACCTCACCGCCTTGCGTACGCTAATTAAAAACTTTTCGAATTCCATATTAGCTACTGGACAGTCCAGTAAGCCTTTCATTTTTACCTAACGTACGCTAACTCTATGTCCCTAGCGTACGCTAATTAAAACTTCACTGACTATATATATTCCGTACGACCCAGAAACACATTCACCCTTCCTAGCGTACGCAATCGCCAGAAAATTCCCTTCCAGCGAAAAACCCTAGCCACAAATACGAACCAAATACTGCAATTTTCACCCTCAAAACTTCGATTTTCTTCAAAATGTCTAGCAAGGGAAGAAAAGCCATGGAGAAAAACTACAAACGCCCTCGCAATAACGATTATGATGCGACCCGATTCATCTCCTACGTTGCATCGAAGGTATTCTTCGATATCCTTCCTCAGGAGAGTCTGACCGATTGCTATTTCTTCAATTTTAGCAGCCTTGAATGGGTTAAGGTCAGTATTCGCGATTTCTTTGAGGCATTAGGTATTGCACGATTTGTTGAGTGCAAAGAGATTGTTTACCCTGCGTGTGTCCGTGAGTTTTATGCGAATCTGCACCTTGGTGATAGTGGTGATAATGGAGGATTAGTGCTCGATAGCCTAGTGAATGGAACTGTGGTGAAGATTTCTTCGGAAATTCTTCACGAGTTATTTGGCTTATCGAAAGACAGATATGATTGTTGTGGGAAAACCATTGCCGAAGAGTCTACTGTGTCCGAGAGAGATATTGCTGATTTCTTGTGTTCGAAAACGGTCATCGAAGTCACGGAAGACGTCTTCGAGAATAATGATTTCGGTATCCACATTCGCCTGTTGTTGGCCGCTCTAACAAAGTGTTTAATGCCAAAAGTCAACACCCAACACAAGTTAGTCGGTGTTGATAAGAATGTGGTGTATCGGGTGTTGAATGATGATAAAGTGGATTTCACTGGTATTGTGCTAAGCTGGATGAAAGAGAATGGGGAGTCTTTTCGGTCGAAAAATTACATGTCGAGAACTCGGAAATCTGGACTTCCTTTTGGTTCAATTCTCACGGTGATTTTTCGGCATTTTCGCGTCGAATTGTTTAATGAGGCACACTCGGGGACACGAAATAAGCGACCTAACCCTCAAGGCCATGTATTATGTTGAGACATTCAATCGAGGTTGGGTATTGTTTCCGTATCTCCGAGATGATGATCAAGTGCCGAAGGGGACACGGATGCCTACACCGGTCGAGCGTGTGACGCACCGAGGACCCCATACGCTTAGGGAGCTGCAATCCAAATCATTTGTTCGTCATCCGAAGACGAAAGGGAAGCGCCTGATGAAAGATGTCGTCACGGAGGAAGAGGAAAGCGACCTTTGCGCTCGGATGCGGAGCATCGAGACCTCTCAGCTTGAAATTCGAGAGGATGTTCGGTCTCTACGCACGGAAATCTGGGAAGTTCGTGGGTTGATCTCCGATTTCATCCGCTACACACACCCTTCGTTTCCTTTCCCATCGTCCTCTTCCGACCCTGCACCTTAGATTTTAGGATTTTGATTCTTGGTTGTAGAATATTATTATTCGAATGATCTTTATGTCTCATGTCATGAAAACTTTATGTATTGCTTGAACTCTATCTTAATGATATTCGCATTTCACTTCATTTGGTATTTGTTGTTTACGAGTATTGTTATTTACTTAATTTCGCTTTGGATAATGGCATTTTCGTTGGTATTTATTAAAATGCAACAATTCAGGGGGAGTTCCTTTTTGTTTATGTCAAAAAGGGGGAGAATACTACAAAAACCGAAATATACTAATATATCAAACAAGTTACCTTGATTCGAATCATTTAAAATGTTTTTGCAGGTATAAATTAAATGTTTTGACATCATCAAAAAGGGGGAGATTGTTGACTCAAAATGTATTTTGATGATTATTCCATTCAAAACATTTAATTAGATCAATCTCAGATCGATATTATATTGAAGAAGCTAAATAGTGTTAGCGCACACTACCCATATCATAGTAGCGCACGCTATCGAGAAATGCATGTACAACCCAGTCAGTCAACTGCAGCCAAGTGAAGTCACCTGATGGATAGCGCACACAAGTCATTCAATATTAGCGCACGCTAAGTAACTACAGTTAGCGCACGCTATACAATCAATATTAACGCACGCTATCGTATCATTCCAGAGGACAGTGAGGTTTGGAAGGAAATCGGAAATGGATTTTGCGCACGCTACATACATCAACTTACGTACGCTAAAACAAGGATGTAGCGCACGTTATTGCTCAGCTCTTGCGTACGCAACAGATATCACGGTCAGTAGTCCAGTAGCTACTGGACTCAATATGTCAAGGACTTTACGTACGCTACACAGGGTAACGTACGTCACTGAAAGAAATATTTAGCGCACGCTAAGGTATAGGCATTAGCGCACGCTAAAAGGAGTCAGCATATTACCGTTTGATTTTCTACCGTTGGAAGGCAAGAGTCAATGAAGATCCGGAAAATTTGGAAAAGTTGGAATTAATTAATGCTAGCGCATGCTAACCTCAAATCTAGCCGTTGGATAAAGAGTCGTTGGAGAGACAAACCGACATTTTCAAAGTCAAGATTGAAGACTTGTTGACCAGCCGATAACGCACGCTACTGATACATGACTAGCGCACGCTAGCCATACTATTTTACCGTTGCAACAGTCTTTGTGACCGTTCATAGAAGTCAAGTCAAAGATCGATAGCGCACGCTAGAGGACATTATTAGCGCACGCTAATAATACGTTTTTCAGTATTTGAAGGATGGCTCTCACCTATAAATACCCAAATGACTTGGGTGTCAAATACACAACTTCAAGCATACAAGCATACAAGCATACAAGCATTCTTGAGCTCAAATCGCTACTGATTACTATATTATAAGTTGTGAGAAAGAAAGATACAAGAGTGATTTTCTTTATAATATCTATTATTCTTTGTATTCTTTCATTTGATTGTAAGTGTTGCATCACTTACACTTGAGCATAAGAGAAACGAATCAAGAGTCACTAATCCGGTGTTATTAGGATCTTTGATCCGGCATTGTTAGGATTATACTCCCATATTCGTATAGTGAGGATTATCTAGTTCCTATAGAACACTAGATAAACAAACGTTTATATTGAGAGAGAGGTTGAGCTTGGACCGATAGAAGACAAGCTATTGTAACGGTTGTGAACTCGGACTGATAGAAGACGAGTCAAGATTGTGGTTGTTCTTGAGCCAATAGAAAAAGAAAGTCGGAGAGAGGACGTAGGCAAGTTGCCGAACCTCTATAAATCTTTGAGTCTTTAAATTCCGCACTATCTTTCATTTACTCGCAAGAAATCTCGTTATTCCGCATTACCACTATTCAACCCCCCTTCTAGTGGTAAATTTATCTCTTCAGTCATGAACCCTAGTCGCCCTTGACTCACACCCGCAGAGAGAAGAGGAAGAAGTGAGAAAATAGAAAAAATGATTTGCTGTCCAGTTTATATACTGGACAACTTAGCGTGTGCTAATCACCCCAGATTAGCGTGTGCTGTCGAGTCAACGTCTTCCCAAAAAGCCAAGTTAGCGCTAATCACAAATATTAGCATGGGCTAACGAGTCCCAATTTCAGTCCAGTAAATTTTGGACTGCCCCATAACTACCAGCTAGCATGCGCTACAATTCTCGTAGAGTGCACTAACTGCCAAGCCTTAGCGCACGCTATAGGGCCGCATAGCGTGAACTGCCGAACTCCCTAGTCGAATGCAGTAGACTCTGGGCTGTCTCAGCCTATCCAGTTAGTGTGCGCTACCTGCCACAATAACGTGCGCTATCGCCAAGTATTAGCGCGCGCTACACTTGTGAGGCGTATTTTTATGCGCTTTTATATCATTATTTTATGTCCATCTTGAGCCTAATTCAGCATAAATGAGGTTTTAAAGCACTATTCTTATATGTTTTGCAGGAAATCGGAGTCCGGAAGCCAAAACGATGAAAAACGGGCGAAAACAGCAGTTTTTGGTCATGAGCCGCGACACACGAAGACAACCAGCGAGCGATGAGCACACTGTACTGTGAGCCGCGGCACAACCTAAGTGATTCGCGGCCCAGGAGGAAAAATGCGCCCAGGTATGGGCGCTGGGCGTTAAGGGGCTGCGGCACAGATTAAGTGAGCCGTGGCCCACCGAGCGGTTTTGCTGAATACTCCGCGTTTCTGGGCCGTTTTGGAGCCTATTCTCGACCTAATCACACGGACGCATTTTGGAGGCGTAGGACTGATATAAATAAGCATTGAAGGGCTGAAGAAAAGGGGGGATCGATTAGGAGGAATTCGGAGGTGGATCGATAGCTAGGGCGAATAACACAAGCAGGAGATTTGTGGGCGACGACAAGACCACGAATCCCTACGATTTTTCTACATCTTAGTTCCTAGATCTATTCGAGTAGGATTTTGATTGTAGCTGATTTCATGACGGTTTGATTATTTATTATTATTTCGATTTACTCGTTATTCTATTGAATTGGATTCTTCTTACTGTTCTTAATGCTTTTTAATTGTTTGGCCAACAATTAATTTGTTTTGAATGTCTTTATGGATTCGGGAGATGAAATTTAGGCATAGTTCTTGTGAGACGAATCATAATTTTCGTGAGATAGGGATATACTCATGCGAATTGTGAAGCCTGTTATTGTGGGAATTCTTGAACTGTTTTAGCTATTAATTATCTAATTCGAATAGGGATATATCGAGTTAATAATTCATAGTATTTTCTATCGACCTTGGGAAAGGCTTTAGAATAATTTAGGAATTCCTGGCTTACAATCAATTGAATAAAAGTGAATTGAATTGAATAAATATCATTCCTGATTGTTTGAGGTGAAAATCATAATCCTACTCCCTTATTAGTATTATTATTATTACTAGTACTATTACTTATTAGTTTAGGTATAAATTCCGTATAATTGCTCTTCAAATAAAATTGTGAGTCGACTATATTTTGGTACTTAGTGAAATCAGTCCTCGAGGGAACGATACTCTACTTATCACTTTATTAATTGTTGACACCGTGCACTTGCGGCATATTGTGAGGGATTTTCCCACACCAAGTTTTTGGCGCCGTTGCCGGGGACTGATTTTTCGCTAATATCAATACCAAGCGACTCTAATTTTAATTTGAAGTTTTTTTCTTTTGTCTCTATATTTTTATTTTCTTCATTATGTTTTCCTTTGAGTATCGTGGCCCTTGGCATTTCATAAATTTCAATGCTCTTAATAATTTGCCAAATAGGGTCAATAAATTTCTCCCCAAAACAAAAGACCATGCTTGAACAATGTGTAGACGTTCTCAAAAATCCTGATAGTACCCTTTTTAAACGAGAATGTGCAAGTCGTGGTCTTGAGATTCACTATGGTTATTTTCCAGCTCATTTATTTAGTAGTGAAGTTGAGGGGGAGGTTGAGAAGAAAGACATGCTAAGTTTTAGGGTCGATCCCCCAGCACCCGATAATTACATAAAGTGTGATGAGCCTGTAGAAGAAGTTACCATTGATGATCTTTCCAAAGAAATTTCATTAAATTGTCATCAAACTTCGACTAATAAGGTGAACACTTTTGTGCCAAAAATTTTATTAACGGTGACGCGCATAATCTTTCCTAAATCCATAATGGGAGAGAGTGACTCCATAACTTCTGATTTTGTTGAGGCTGATTCTTCGAGTTCTAATGAGGTTGTTCATGATAAGTCTTTATTATTTACCTATTCGAACTCGGCTTATTTTTTCATGCCTTATCATTATTATATTCTTCCATCATTTTTTGGTTGTCCTCATAATTATTCTCACTCATTATTTGTGGCAACCGGGCATGAACCAAAGCCTCCCCTGTGGAATAAGAGGCTTATAGATTGCAAGAAGGGGGCATTTGGCAATCTCCCTAGAAAAAAGCCACGTTAAACTCTTTTTGCCACGTCATGCTCAAGAGGTAAAATAGAGCCGATTTCATGACGGTTTGATTATTTATTATTATTTCGATTTACTCCTTATTCTATTGAATTGGATTCTTCTTACTGTTCTTAATGCTTTTTAATTGTTTGGCAAACAGTTAATTTTTTTTGAATGTCTTTATGGATTCGGGAGATGAAATTTAGGCATAGTTCTTGTGAGACGAATCATAATTTTCGTGAGATAGGGATATACTCATGCGAATTGTGAAGCCTGTTATTGTGGGAATTCTTGAACTGTTTTAGCTATTAATTATCTAAATCGAATAGGAATATATCGAGTTAATAATTCGTAGTATTTTATATCAACCTTGGGAAAGGCTTTAGAATAATTTAGTAAAAAATGATGGGTTGCCTCCCATCAAGCGCTCTATTTTACGTCTTGAGCACGACGTGGCAAAAAGAGTTTAACGTGGCTTTTTTCTAGGGAGATTGCCAAATGCCCCCTTCTTGCAATCTATAAGCATCTTATTTCATAGAGGAGGCTTTGGTTCATGCCCGGTTGCCACAAATAATGAGTGAGAATAATTATAAGGACAACCAAAAAATGATGGAAGAATATAATAATGATAAGGCATGCAAAAATAAGCAGAGTTCGAATGGGTAAATAATAAAGACTTATCATGAGCAACCTCAATAGAACTCGAAGAATCAGCCTCAACAAAATCAGAAGTAATGGAGTCACTCTCTCCCATTATGGATTTAGGAAAGATTATGCGCGGCACCGTTAATAAAATTTTTGTCACAAAAGTGTTCACCTTATTAGTCGAAGTTTGATGACAATTTAATGAAATTTCTTTGGAAACATCATCAATGGTAACTTCTTCTACAGGCTCATCACACTTTATGTAATTATCGGGTGCTGGGGGATCGACCCTAAAACTTAGCATGTCTTTCTTCTCAACCTCCCCCTCAACTTCACTACTAAATAAATGAGCTGGAAAATAACCATAGTGAATCTCAAGACCACGACTTGCACAATCTCGTTCAAAAAGGGTACTATTAGGATTTTTGAGAACATCTACACATTCTTCAAGCATGGTCTTTTGTTTTGGAGGAGGGGGCTGACTGACTCTATTTGGCAAATTATTAAAAGCATCGAAATTTATGAAATGCCAAGGGCCACGATACTCAAAGGAAAACATAATGAAGAAAATAAAAATATAGAGACAAAAGAAAAAAACATCAAATTAAAATTAGAGTCGCTTGGTATTGATATTAGCGAAAAATCATTCCCCGGCAACGGCGCCAAAAACTTGGTGTGGGAAAATCCCTCACAATATGCCGCAAGTGCACGGTGTCAACAAGTAATAAAGTGATAAGTAGAGTATCGTTCCCTCGAGGACTGTTTTCATTAAGTACCAAAATATAGTCGACTCACAATTTTATTTGAAGAGCAATTATACGGAATTTATACCTAAACTAATATGTAATAGTACTAGTAATAATAATAATAATACTAATAAGGGAGTAGGATTATGATTTTCACCTCAAACAATCAGGAATCATATTTATTCAATTCAATTCACTTTTATTCAATTGATTGTAAGCCAGGAATTCCTAAATTATTCTAAAGCCTTTCCCAAGGTCGATAGAAAATACTACGAATTATTAACTCGATATATCCATATTCGAATTAGATAATTAATTGCTAAAATAGTTCAAGAATTCCCACAATAACAGGCTTCACAATTCGCATGAGTATATCCCTATCTCACGAAAATTATGATTCGTCTCACAAGAACTATGCCTAAATTTCATCTCCTGAATCCATAAAGACATTCAAAACAAATTAACTGTTGGCCAAACAATTAAAAAGCACTAAGAAAAGAAAGAAGAATCCACTTCAATAGAATAACGAGTAAATCGAAATAATAATAAATAACCAAACCGTCATGAAATCGGCTACAATCAAAATCCTACTCGAATAGATCTAGGAACTAAGATGCAGAAAAACCGTAGGAATCCGTGGTCTTGTCGTCGCCCACAAATCTCCTCCTTGTGTTCTTCGCCCTAGCTATCGATCCACCTCCGAATTCCTACTAATCGATCCCCCCTTTTCTTCAGCCCTTTAAAGCTTATTTATATCAGTCCTAAGCCTCCAAAATGCGTCCGTGTGATTAGGTCGAGAACAGGCTCCAAAACGGCCCAGAAACGCGGAGTATTCAGCAAAACCGCCCGGTGGGCCGCGGCTCACTTAATCTGTGTCGCGGTCCCTTAACGCCCAGCGCCCATACCTGGGCGCATTTTTCCTCCTGGGCCGCGGCTCACTTAGGCTGTGCCACGGCTCACAGTACAGTGTGCTCAGCGCTCGCTGGTTGTCTTCGTGTGCCGCGGCTCACTTGGTTTGTGCCACGGCTCATGACAAAAAACTGCTATTTTCGCCCGTTTTTCATCGTTTTGGCTTCCAGACTCCGATTTCCTGCAAAACATATAAGAATAATGCTTTAAAAACTCATTTATGCTGAATTAGGCTCAAGATGGACATAAAATAATGATATAAAAAGCGCATAAAAATACGCCTAACAACACTACCATAAATAGTGTGCGCTACGCCTACTACAAAGGCAGTAGGACAGTCCCGGAAATTCAACGCAACACAATGCATCATACCTTACACAGCGTATGTGTAATTCCAATTAATCATCAACGGAACAAATTATTCGACACAAACGACAATTAATTCAAAGTAACCGAAAATGAGAATCTTAGGTATTACAATATATATGACAATTAATATTATAAATTGAAATCGTGTCCCGACTCGTGTGGGTTGATGATGTCCCTTTGAGGAGATCGATAATGATTATTATATTAAATCCTGCATATTATAATAAGGTTCGAGTGGTCCTACTCTTGATTAAGAAATTAATTAATTAAAGTTGCCAGTAGCTTAAATTAATTAATGGACATTCGATATCTTAAATACGGGAAATGATATATTTAAATATAGAGCCCGATTTTGTAAGTTGGGATTTGGGTTGAAAGTGCAATAGTAACTCATTAGTGGATTCAATTGATATTAGTGAACTCAACCATGTTAGGAAGGGCTTAATAGGGAAGGTTAGGTTATACTAGGAATCCTAACCCTAATCCTCCTTAAGATCCATAGAGTAGTCCAAAGCCTAAAAATAGGTCATATGGGAAGGGTTTGGCCGTGATTATCACTTCAACCCAAGGGATTTCGATTTTTTCTTGTAAGTGTTTTATTGTGTATCTTGACTTGTGTCTTTGATTCCATATTTGAGATAACACTTTTATTCTTGCTATCAATCAAAATTACTTTAAGAAAAAGAAAAACTGAGAGTTGTGGGAATATTGATTTTGGCCGATCCACTTCAATTGTCAATCAAAATTCGGTAGTTCATTGCCAACACAACGTGCGGATTAAGATGGGATCATAATCTAGAAGGTTTTGAGGAAGAGATCAAAAGTAGCATCCACTTTGCTTCAAAAGGTAATATCCTATGATATCTTGATCTAAATTAGGATATTAGATTCACCAACAATATATTTCAAACTTCGTGGATGCGTAAAATGCTTTATTCAAATATTTCGAACTTCGCTTCCGCAGTGTTTTATTTCCAACAATTGGTATAAGAGATAGAATTTTAGGCTTTTGCTATTTTAATGAATTATGGTGATTAATTGATAGCTGTCTAAATGTTCATGTAATATGATGTTGGAATATTTTGCTAGATGTTTTCTTGCAGGGAATATGATCCAATTATCATTGTTATGTGAATGGTTATTTTTTATTATTTATGCAGTTATTGGTTTGGCCCGGTTTTGATGCATGTAATGGTTTTTCTTGTGACAAAATCCACGGGTAGATTTAGAATTTTACTTCGTGTAATTTTGCTATAATTCGATGTATTTTATTTTGTATGAAACTATAATCGAATTCGAAAAAACAAAATCATGAAGAAATAGAGCAGAACAGGGGCACCCAGACTATTGGATAGACGCGGCTAGGCACCAGCAGGATGGCGCTGCCGAGCAGCACCGAGCTGATTGCCGAGGGCTGCGAGCGGGATGTTCCGGGCAGGTTTTGTAACACCCCCAGAAACAAACTGGGAATATTACACGCCGCAGACCCTCTCCGTGAGGATCCACCAGGCTAGACATCGAAACCACACAATAATTTACATACCGACATGATAAAATACCGAATCCGTAGACCAACTTGGTCTTTCATCACAAACATACAAGTCAAAATGCATATTTCTACCTCGACTCATACCTATGCACGGGTAAAATACACTCTCAAACAAAAAATACGACAGAAGAAAGACCATACACAAACTCCGACTAACTGCATCCAAAACTGGCCTTCATGTGATTAGTATCATTCGCCTTCCATCATCCTTCGCACCGATCCTGTGTTTTGCTCCCAAACCTGCATGTAGCTGGATGCAAAAACAGACATCCACCCCCGAATACTCGGGGGTTAGCAAAACTCCACTGTTTTGCTACTACAAGTATAAAGTGCAAATACGAGCCATACATAACACATTCCGATAATACAACAAAAGACTTCCCGAGATATTTTGTTTAATCAAAAATAGTTCAAGCCTTGAAAGTAAAAACCAAAACAAGAAATCACTTTGAAAACATTTCCATATCTCGGGAGTTTTGAAAACATTTGCGATTGTAAAGTTCTTAATTCTTCAAAATCCTCTTAGGGTTACCGCCCCAAAGTTCATTTTCCAAAATGAAAATCCGTTAACAAAACATGGGGTTCACGACCCAACCATTCCAGTCACAGGACACAGGGTCCACGACCCAACCATTCCAACCACAAAACACAGGGTCCATGACCCGATCATCAACTTCAATTAACTTCTAACAACACCTTACACATAACACATTATTTTTATGCCATTTTAGCCAAACACCAAGACTCGATATATATAATGTCTCTCGACTCTGAGCAACAAGCATTGTGATACTCCGGACATATCACAATTAATCATTATTACAAACATTCTGGCAATTCTCGCGACCCGGTCCGGCCCTCAAGCCACCAAGTCCACGTGTGCCCCGTCGAGCAATCCCCAAGTGAGAATGCCCACTCGAAGTAACCCTCGCGACCCGGTCCAGCCGCTAAGCCACCAGGTCCCCGTGTGACCCCATCGAGTCAATCCCCGAGTGAGAGTACCCGAGAAAAACTTACAACTCTCATCAATTCACATTTCCAAAACCGCAATCCTCAAGTGTCAATCACAATATATATAGTCGAGGTATTTTGCTAAAATGGCCATATTATCCAACAAATTCTCACGACCCAAAATTAATACTGTCCACAAAGAAACACACTTATCTCAACAACAGCGAACGACACAACCAATATCACACAACTCATATATCCACCGATAACCACATGAATCCACGCACAATTTATAACAAAAGGATTTAACCATAAATTACCGATGATATATTCACACATAATGACATCACCCGAAAGTAGGGAGATCCTATACTCAACACTAACACACATAGTCAATAGGCACATTAAGTCCCGAACACAAGAGTCGTCCTTTAAGAAAATCATGATGGTAAATATACCGATTCTTTAGAAAATGGTTGTAAACAATTCGTTTAGCACGTATCTTCAATTTTCAACCATTATATTCACAAAACACGTAATGTATGGGAAAGATACTTGCCTCAGTAGTTGATACCGGACACTCCGACGAACATGGCTCAACCAGGAAACCTCGAACGTTCACAACTCTCTGGCGGAAACGACGGTAACACAACCGATCGGGAAACGACGAACAGAAGGGTTCCAACTCAAGTTCTTCGCAAGGAACCTGACCCTAACATCATACCGTCAATAATCAATTATCGTACGAGGAAAAATAATCGTAGAACGCCCAAAACCCCCCTCTAAGGATTTTTACCAGACACCTTCAAGGCACAGATTAGGAACTCAACAAAACGAAGAATCTTTAACAATCGAACCATAGATCAACAAGGAAATTGGTATAATATGACTTAGTAATCATCAATCCATCACAAATATGAGTTATCACGGATCAAACGGGCGAAAACAACCAAAACCCCCAATTTTCCCAAAACTAGGATTTTAGGAGAACTAACCTTGATTTGCTGGATTGAAGGATGTTATGGAGTGATTAATCGATGACATGACCTCCCAAAATTCGTGGATTAGTTGTATAACAACATGCCTTCAAGTTTCCAAAGGATCCAACCGCGGAAGAGAAAGGGAGAAAATGAAAAATGAGTGCAAACAAGACTGCTCGGTCATATTTATACTGGTGCAGCCTAGCGTGCGCTAGGCTTCCGAGGTAGCGTGCGGCCCGGGCCGCAATCCAGAATCCTCACTGACCTACTGACTCGGCCAGGTAGCGTGCGCAGTCTTCCGGCCGTAGCGCGCGCTACCTGTCGGTCATAGCGTGCGCAGTGGCCGACAGTAGCGTGCGCTACCTGCCGATCCACCCTAGTCCAGAACCCCACTGTCCTACTGCCTCGGCCGACTAGCGCGCGCAGCCAACCGGCTATAGCGTGCGCTGCCTCCCGGCCGTAGTGTGCGCTACCTTCCAGCCGTAGCGTGCGCTACACCGGTTCCTGCCGCACCCGCCCGGCCAGTGCCTGCACCCGTCCGGCTAGTGCCTGCACCCGTCCGGCTAGTGCCTGCACCCATCCGGCTAGTGCCTGCACCCATCTGGCCAGTGCCCGACCACCATGATTCGACGACTCGATTTTCCGAAATCGCACGGAACGAACACGACAAAACACTTGGGGACAACATCATCGATCCGAAATGAAAACAACGGATAACCAATCACCACCTACGGTCATAAACGCCAAAATCAGTTGTCGAGAAAATAATACCGGGACTCGACAACCGGGAAAAATCCGAGCAAAATCCAAAATAACCGGAACGAAAATCGTGGGTATTACATTATACCCCCCTAAAAATAAGTTTCATCCCGAAACTTAAAACAAAAGCAAGGCGACTCTCGACAACACACCAGAACACCATGCAGTATAAAGCCATTACGATCCGATTCAATAAGCAAGAATGCTTACGAAAAGCAATGAGCATGAATCGCTGCGGTTGATAAAACCGAGCAATACAAAAATCAAATCACGATTCCAACGCTGAAAGGTATGAAATTCCAGTAACTCACAGATTCAGAATATCAAATACGAAGACAATTTTCCAACACTTATGGAAATCACAAAATGGCCCAGATGTACAATATTCACGACTACGAGATCAAACAATAATGATTGTACAACGACGAACAAATAGCAATGATCGAACAACAACGATCAACTATGAAGTTCACACCTCAAATCAAGACATCAATAAACTTGTAGGAATCACGAGGTGTTAACTTCGAACACGGTTCACAAGAAATCGATCCGAACTTGGAAAGATCACAACGATATACACATCAATTTGGAACAATATCAGAACTCGCTCGAATGACAAAGGTGAGAAACAATACAAGGTCAGAAGCATTAACGAACACAATCGCCTCAATACGGTCGAACGAAATGGAAACGAGAAGAAAAAAAATGTGGGCATTACATCATATCACTTTTAAAAGAGGTTTCATCCCCGAAACCTAAACAACGAGAACGAAGTGCTTGAATAGCAACCTTCCCGGCCATATCCTCTTGGTCCCGCATCTAATCTCCATAACCAACTGTACCGAGGTCACGGTCGCGTCCGCTGTCCCTCGGCATACTAAGCGGATTCTCACTCAATACGATTGCACCACTTCGCAAAAACAATATGCTAAAGTACCAACTGAGCATGACATATCACATAAGGTAACCAATAACAACTTGGAAAGAAAATCACGAGGTATCCTTTTAAAGGAAATCTTTTGAAAATCATTGGATTTGTATGCTATTCAAAATAAACTTTAAAAGTACTTTTGGTACCTCGGGTTGTTTCGGTAAACAACATACTTTAACCGTCTCATTTGAAATCATTTGCCAAAATAATAATTCCTTGAAACTAGCGTTATCAAAATCATCATGCCTCTACGCATCATCATCACCGTTAACAACCAACAAGTTAACCATGCGAGACCATCAAACCATTCTTACATACTCTAACATTTCCAAATCCGAGTTTGAACATTACATCGAGTGAGATTTTTCATCTTTCACTATATATTTTTGAAAATAAAAATCATATTGGTTTTTGAAATAAAATATTTCTATGATGCGAAAGATTTTTGAAAATCATGTACTCGAATTATTCGAAAATACAATAGTATGCTAAAAGTCATTTCCGAAAATTATCCCAACACTACACAAAAATCAACGACGGTAAAATCAAAATGTTCAAGGTACTATAAAACAACTCTTTCAATACCGCCGAGGTTTAATTGGAGAATCCTAGGCCGGCTCGCAAATTTCAAACAATTTTCCAAGTTCATACGAAGCCACCGATTTAATCGCAACGGAAAATTAGTTTCAAAATTTGATTTTCTGCAACTTACACAAACTTATGAAAGTTTCAGGAAAACATTTTCGAACACACACACAACAGATATTATTTAACAACTCAATGAGCAAAATCAATTATCTCCTAGCACGACGAAAAGTCACAAAACACATTCACACAAAACAGTTGTCATCACTAGACAACACATATAGAATACAGTCACAGATGACTGACTACAGAAAGTTAATCCTAACGGCTAAAAATGCGGTTCCACATCCTCTGCCCAGGCTGATTAGCGCACGTTACAACAACATTAGCGTGCGCTATCCATGCTGCATTAGCGCGCACTAGCCTTGTACTTAGCGTGCGTTAACAGCTCTAATTCAGCAACGTGATTGTGAACATATATACGGCATTACTAGAATCGATGGTCACAAATAAACAACAACACGTTCGAATCTCAAAGCCATCGATTTAACACTTCATGAGCAACCATTAAAATACAATCGTTATTCAAAAACCGAAATCTCACCTCTTAATAAAGAGAGCTATCTCAATGTACACAAATCGAACGACTCAGCATTCACATCACCGTTTTAATTTAAAACTGGCAACACTGTCCGAACAACAAGAACATCATCACGTATTTCTCGACTAACAACCATAAAACCGATAAGTTGAAAGCGAGAGTCACGCCTTGATTACATTTTGTAGACTTCACTTGAGTTCAAAAATCGTGTTTTGAAAACTTATAATACAAGATGAAAATAAAATATCGGTAGTTGGAATTCTCCAAAAATTTTGACCTTGAGGTCATCATACGAAAACAAACTTTTTCCTCCCTTTGGAGGATGTTTTAAAACAAAATATACGTGTCTCCCCAAAAACATGTAAAGTTTTGAAATATCACATTGATGAATTTTTGGCGTAACCGCACCAAGGCCATTATTCTTGTAAAAATGACTTATATCAGGATGTGTGTATATATACATACACGTTGGCACCACTTTCATTCTAGCATCATACGAGGATCAAACAACATAGGCCACATAATTCTCAAATAACCTTTAAACTCCACATCATAACACAAAATCATACCAGCTCGTATATCCCAAGGCACAATATAGTAAGGAGACTTACATCCACAGGTCGCACGAAGATGATGGCTGCACCTCGATACTAATCATGGCCGACCTCACAGACTACGCGTCGCGACACGACTTAGACAGACACAATCTGACAGAACAAGACACGACAATACCCTACCGGACCCGACAGCCTAGGTTTCCGCAACCTAAGCTCTGATACCATAAATGTAACACCCCAGAAACAAACCGGGAATATTACACGCCGCAGACCCTCTCCGTGAGGATCCACCAGGCTAGACATCGAAACCACACAATAATTTACATACCGACATGACAAAATACCAAATCAGTAGAACAACTTGGTCTTTCATCACAAACATACAAGTCAAAATGCACATTTCTACCTCGACTCATACCCATGCAAGGGTAAAATACACTCTCAAACCAAAAATACGACAGAAGAAAGACCATACACAAAATCCGACTGACTGCATCCAAAACTGGCCTTCATGTGATTAGTATCATTCGCCTTCTATCATCCTTCACACCGATCCTGTGTTTTGCTCCCAAACCTGCATGTACCTGGATGCAAAAACAGACATCCACCCCCGAATACTCGAGGGTTAGCAAAACTCCACTGTTTTGCTAGTACAAGTATAAAGTTCAAATACGAGCCATACATAACACATTCCGAGAATACAACAAAATACTTCCCGAGATATTTTGTTTAATAAAAAATAGTTCAAGCCTTGAAAGTAGAAACCAAAACAAGAAAGCACTTTGAAAACATTTCCATATCTCGGGAGTTTTGAAAACATTTGCGATTGTAAAATTCTTAATTCTTCAAAAGCCTCTTAGGGTCACCGCCCCAAAGTTCATTTTCCAAAATGCAAATCCGTTAACAAAACATGGGGTTTACGACCCAACCATTCCAGTCACAAAACACAGGGTCCATGACCCAACCATTCCAACCACAAAACACAGGGTCCACGACCCGATCATCAACTTCAATTCACTTCCAACAACACCTTACACATAACACATTATTTTTATGCCATTTTAGCCAAACACCAAGACTCGATATATATAATGTCTCTCGACTCCGAGCAACAAGCATTGTGATACTCCGGACATATCACAATTAATCATCATTACAAACATTCTGGCAAATCTCGCGACCCGGTCCGGCCCTCAAGCCACCAAGTCCATGTGTGCCCCGTCGAGCAATCCCTAGGTGAGAATGCCCACTCGAAGTAACCCTCGTGACCCGGTCCATCCGCTAAGCCACTAGGTCCCCGTGTGACCCCGTCGAGTCAATCCTCGAGTGAGAGTACCCGAGAAAAACTTACAACTCTCATCAATTCACATTTCCAAAACCGCAATCCTCAAGAGTCAATCACAATATATATAGTCGAGGTATTTTGCTAAAATGGCCATATTATCCAACACATTCTCACGACCCAAAATTAACACTGTTCACAAAGAAACACACTTATCTCAACAACACCGAACGACACAACCAATATCACACAACTCATATATCCACCGATAACCACATGAATCCACACATAATTTATAACAAAAGGATTTAACCATAAATTACCGACGATATATTCACACATAATGACATCACCCGAAAGTAGGGAGATCCAATACTCAACATTAACACACACAGTCAATAAGCACATTAAGTCCCGAACACAAGAGTCGTCCTTTAAGAAAACCATGATGGTAAATATACCGATTCTTTAGAAAAATGGTTGTAAACAATTCGTTTAGCACGTATCTTCAATTTTCAACCATCATATTCACAAAACACGTAATGTATGGGCAAGATACTTGCCTCAGTAGTTGATACCGGACACTCCGACGAACATGGCTCAACCGGGAAACCTCGAACGCCCACAATTCTCCGGCGGAAATGACGATAACACAACCGATCGGGAAACGACGAACGGAAGGGTTCTGACTCAAGTTCTTCGCAAGGAACCTGACCCTAACATCATACCGTCAATAATCAACGATCGTACGAGGAAAAATAATCGTAGAACGCCCAAACCCCCCCCCCCCCCCCTAAGGATTTTTACCGGACACCTTCAAGGCACCGATTAGGAACTCAACAAAACGAAGAATCTTTAACAATCGAACCATGGATCAACAAGGAAATTGGTATAATATGACTTAATAATCATCAATCCATCACAAATATGAGTTATCACGGATCAAACGGGCAAAAACAACCAAAACCCCCAATTTTCCCAAAACTAGGATTTTAGGAAAACTAACCTTGATTCGCTGGATTGAAGGATGTTATGGAGTGATTAATCGATGACATGACCTCCCAAACTTCGTGGATTAGTTGTATAACAACATGCCTTCAAGTTTCCAAAGGATCTAACCGCGGAAGAGAAAGGGAGAAAATGAAAAATGAGTGCAAACAGGACTGCTCGGTCATATTTATACTGGTGCAGCCTAGTGTGCACTAGGCTGCCGAGCTAGCGTGCGCTATCGGCCCAGGCCGCAATCCAGAATCCTCAGTTCCCTACTGACTCGGCCAGGTAGCGTGCGCAGCCTTCCGGTCGTAGCGCGCACTACCTGCCGGTCGTAGCGTGCGCAGTGCCCGACAATAGCGTGCGCTACCTGCCGATCCACCCTAGTCCAGAACCCCACTGTCCTACTGCCTCGGCCGACTAGCGCGCGAAGCCAACCGGACATAGCGTGTGCTGCCTCCCGGCCGTAGCGTGCTGTCACGCCCCGAGAGAAATGACCGACATAATGCTCGGACAGACCCGCACAGAGGGGTGCGAGGTTCAACAGATCAACGTGCACGGGGCACGTTCGGGACAGATAGGCCGTGTGGATCGGCACAACCGACTGAGGGACTTAGCCGTGTGGCGCGGCATGCGTGGATGTATGGCCGAGCAAGCAGGCCAACCGGGCAACAGAGTGCCCGACCGAGGGACAAGGCCATCAGGCCTGATGAGGGACTACAGGCGGGCCGGACAAGGCACGCCGGAGGAACCGGACGAGTGCGGCGGACAGGCACGCCGCCGGGACAATGCGGGACAAGATGACGAGGACGAGGCACATCCGAGGGCCGAGACTCGGACACGGGCGACGGACACCGCGAGGGTGCGCGCGCTGGCGCGCGGTCGGGCGCACGAGGATGCACGGAGCACCCCTATAATAGGCTTAGCGGGAAAAAGCCTTGTGATGGCGGTGGACATTGGAAAGGCCGAGAGTCCAGCATGCGGAAGTTATACTCGGAACATTCGAGAAGCGGGCCGGGATGGTCGTAACATCAAAGATGAATCCGGAGGCATTTGTGGAAGGCCGGGCCGGATCGGGTCGGGTTACTTGGAGACGGGCCGAGTCGGGCCGAGCGGGCAGGTCGGGCCGAACGAGCCAGGAAGATCCGGAAACATATGGAAGGTGCTGGAGACTCTTGAATGAGTCAAAAGACTTGTAATCTAGTAGAGATTTCTAGACATTGTACAAAGGTTTATGTTGTACTTGGAATACTCTAGATTTTGTAATATTGTAGGAGGATCTAGAAGCCTCCAAATGAGGAGGTGGAGGAAGATTCTAGTGATAGGAGGTAGTATAAATAGGGATGTTGGGGCTCATTTGCACCCATCCTTGGGAATTCATTTGTAAGAGACATACTTGTAACTCTTTACAACTTAGTGGAAGAAATTTTCTCTCAACCCATTGCCTCTCTTTCGTTGTGCCAACTTCTTACTTAACCAAATTCGGAGGATTTAAGGCTGACTAGCAAGAAGGTGCTAGGCCGCACGACGCTTACGAGCATAGCAAACTCTAAGCCCGTGACAAGTGGTATCGGAGCCATCGTTAGCCACACAAGGAGGTGTGCAAGACTGCGGGAGTCGACGCTAACGATCAGCAGGCATCATGGCCGACGGACAGATCGAGGCAGGCATCAATGTGGAGGACGGACGAGTCACAGAGGCTGACAAGGTCCGGGGACGTGGAGAAGTCCGAGCTGAAGGGAAAGCCAAGCGTGGCAAGAGCAAGGCGCGCGGTGTGGTGCCGCCGTAACACGAGGAGAACCCGGCACGAAGCCGACTTCTTGAGGATGAAGACATCCGGAAGATCATACTCACCTTAGCAAACCGCCTACCCGACATCGAGGACGACATCGAAGCTCTTGGGCAGCGCATCACTAACACCCAATTGAGCACGGAGGAACGCGTGGGAACTCTCGAGAAAGCTGTTGGCCAACTGGAAGGGCACACGTTGGGCCAGCTCGAGACCTTCAAGAGGGAACAACTCTCGTTGCGCAAGGAGTTAGCAACGATCGAGGATCATGTGGCAGCCAGCATAGCGGAGATACGCAAGCAGTATGCCGAGTTTTGCGAGGTAAGTGCCAAACGATTTGAAGATTTTTGTGATAAAATCTGTCGGG
Source organism: Orobanche coerulescens (assembly GCA_033398695.1). NCBI lineage: Eukaryota > Viridiplantae > Streptophyta > Magnoliopsida > Lamiales > Orobanchaceae > Orobanche > Orobanche coerulescens. The sequence continues at coordinate 75,448,462 of CM065818.1, read as the reverse complement.
CAAGCAACTCGGGCACCAACTCGAATGGTGGGCCGAGCGGGAACAGCATATTTGGCGGGGCGAGGTTCGAGGGACCAAGGGTTGAGGTCCCCAAACCCAAGGAATTCATTGGCAAGAGAGACGCCAAGTCAATCGAGGAGTTCCTGTGGCGAATGGAACTTTACTTTGATGGTCTGGGACTGACGGACGAGAAGGCCAAGGTACGGCAGGCCGCACTATATCTTGCCGACGATGCAGCGCTGTGGTGGCGTCATCCACAGGCCAGTGTTGCAAAAGGAACTTGCCAACCGATTGGGACTTGGGACGAGTTCGTGTCGGAACTCAAGGCACAATTCTATCCCGAGAACACATGCTATGAGGCAAGGAAGAAACTCCGCGAGCTCAAGCACAAGACTACCATTCGGGACTATGTTCGGGACTTTACATCGATCATGCTTCAGATTCCGGACATGACCGAGGATGATCGACTATTTTTCTTCCTGGATGGACTACCGAGTTGGGTCAGGGACAGAGTACAAAGCCGCGACGTGAAATCTGTCAACGAGGCAATCAAAGGGGCCGAGTCCCTAGCCGAATTCGAGAAGAGGAAGGAGCCGCGAGCTGAGGGTCAAGCCAAAGGCGGGGGAGACACCCGCACGTCAGTACAGCAACCAGCCCAACCATCACGCGGAAGACTCGGGACGAGACCGCAACACGACGCGGACAAGCCATACAACTCGGGTGAGCGGGGCGCTCCCGACCAACGAGGATGCTTTATGTGCGGCGGAGCTCATCGGATGAAGGATCTGTCGAAGATGGGGAAGCTCAACGCCATGGCCGAATGCGAGGGCCAACGATTGATCACGACGTGCGGCAGGTAAGCACGATTCAACAACTTAATGCAGCCGTCGGTGCGGGCGGCGAGGGACCGCGAGGAGCAAGTTGATGTTCGTGGAAGGATCCATCAACCACCAACCCATCAAGGCCTTGGTCGACACGGGAGCCGACTACAACTATATCACCGAGGCCGAGCGAGAAGATTGGGACTACTTGTGCGGCCATGCAAGGGTGGATGAAGTCAACAACGGACCAGCGATGCGGTCACGGGCGGCAAGCGGAGTGCGGATCGTGCTCGGAGGCCCAGGAAGGCCGAGTGCATTTCAAAGTCACCACGATGGACGATCGGGATCTCATTTTGGGAATGGACTTCCTAGAGAAGAACAATTTTGCCTTTTTCCCAAAAGCAAAGACACTATGGGCGAACGGTCAGAACAAACCCATCATTATCCCCTTGACTGTGGAACAAGTCCCGTACGCAGCGATGACGACACTTCGATTTCGTAAAAGTGGCCGAAGAGGAAATGCCGATGTCTTATGCAGGATCAATGCGGTACATCGAGGCACCGAGTGGCAGCACGCGTCGACGGGGACGTCGACGGAACAGGCGGGGAGAGAGTTTCACACCCCGAGAGAAATGACCGACATAATGCTCGGACAGACCCGCACAGAGGGGTGCGAGGTTCAACAGATCAACGTGCACGGGGCACGTTCGGGACAGATAGGCCGTGTGGATCGGCACAACCGGCGAGGACTTAGCCGTGTGGCGCGGCATGCGTGGATGTATGGCCGAGCAAGCGAGCCAACCGGCAACGAGTGCCCGACCAGGGACAAGGTCATCGGGCACGATGAGGGACTACAGGCGGGCTGGACAAGGCACGCCGAACCGACGGACGAGTGCGGCGGACGAGCACGCCGCCGGGACAATGCGGGACAAGATGACGAGGACGAGGCACATCCGAGGGCCGAGACTCGGACACGGCGACGGACACCGCGAGGGTGCGCGCGAGGCGCAGGCGCGCGCGCGGCGGCGCACGAGGATGCACGGAGCACCCCCTATAATAGGCTTAGCGGGAAAAAGCCTTGTGATGGCGGTGGACATTGGAAAGGCGAGGAGTCAGCATGCGGAAGTTATACTCGGAACATTCCAGAAACGGGCGGGATGGTCCGAACATCAAAGATGAATCCGGAGGCATTTGTGGAAGGCCGGGCCGGATCGGGTCGGGTTACTTGGAGACGGGCCGAGTCGGGCCGAGCGGGCCGGGTCGGGCCGAACAGGCCGGGACGATCCGGAAACATATGGAAGGTGCTGGAGACTCTTGAATGAGTCAAAAGACTTGTAATCTAGTAGAGCTTTCTAGACATTGTACAAAGGTTTATGTTGTACTTGGAATACTCTAGATTTTGTAATATTGTAGGAGGATCTAGAAGCCTTCAAATGAGGAGGTGGAGGAAGATTCTAGTGATAGGAGGTAGTATAAATAGGGATGTTGGGGCTCATTTGCACCCATCCTTGGGAATTCATTTGTAAGAGACATACTTGTAACTCTTTACAACTTAGTGGAAGAAATTTTCTCTCAACCCATTGCCTCTCTTTCGTTGTGCCAACTTCTTACTTAACCAAATTCGGAGGATTTAAGGCTGACTAGCAAGAAGGTGCTAGGCCGCACGACGCTTACGAGCATAGCAAACTCTCCCGTGACAAATGGTATCGGAGCCGAAACCTCTCTCAGTACGGCATGGTTCGGGTGTGGTCAAGTTCTGCCGAAACCGATGAGGGCGGGGAGTGCTCGCCGGTGCAAAGAGGGCACGGACAAAGTGCGGCCCCTGACAAGGCTTCTAGGCGGAGAACATGAACCGATTCTATGCCGGAATGAGAGGTGGTCCTAGGCTTGTGAGATCAGACGGTCCGGTATGTGGAAACACTTGTATTGCGCACTTTTGGTAGCTCCACCTTTCGGTGACCGGGGTGTAAGAGCGTGGATCATCGTTGGCCACTGTGGGAACCTCGACATGCGGGAAAAATGCAGCGGCGAGGGAATGCCGTTCAACCGAGGTACTAATGCCAGGAAGCGCGTAGGGTGAAGGTTGATGTCGATTGGTGATGCGGTATGTGCGTGGCGCACTGCGGGCTAGCGCGAGGCGCGCGAGTGAAGAGCCTGTCCATCAAGGGTATGGTGCCGTATGTTAATGGCCACGATCGTTTTGTGTGCGTGGGACAATACAGTGTGCGGAAAGAAACATTCTTCCCGGCCACGAGGCGTCTTTGCGATTTGAGTGGGGGAGGATGTCACGACCCGAAATGTCGTGTCTGTGTTGACCGTCCAAATGAGGCGTGCCTTCCGGTTAGCTTGCCACAAGTGGGGTAAAGGGGGCGACATTAGCGTTAAGGCGTTGTTTGCCCGGATGCATCGGTCTGGCCGAGTCAGGCATGCCGACCCGGTTTAGTCCGGAGAGCTTGTCGCTAGTCGAGGACTTGACTATGAAGGGGATCGTTGCTGGTAGGGCACAACTGGTCGGGGACTAATGCCGTCTCCCTGATGAGCCCATGGCAGGGCGAAACCAGTTGGCATGCTCTGTGGGATAGGCTGGTCCCGGGGTGTGAGGGCCCCTGGGACGCCGCACGGGCTTCGGAACTCCCGTCCCGTGACAGTGCGCTACCTTCCGGCCGTAGCGTGCGCTACGCCGGTTCCTGCCGTAGCGTGCGCTATACCGGTTCCTGCCGCACCCGCCCGGCCAGTTCCTGCACCCGTCCGGCCAGTGCCCGACCACCGTGATTCGACGACTCGATTTCTCGAAATCGCACGGAACGAACACGACAAAACACTCGGGGACAACATCATCGATCCGAAATGAAAACAACGGATAACCAATCATCACCTACGGTCATAAATGCCAAAATCAGTTGTCGAGAAAATAATACCGGGACTCGACAACCGGGAAATATCCAAAAAAAATCCAAAATAACCGGAACAAAAATCATGGGTATTACAGGTTTGCCGGTTTGGGTCGGGTAGTCTAGTATTTGGTGTGGTCTGTTTCACAGCTGTTCGTTGCATCCGCCGAAAAGTCGTGATTTTAAATTGAATTTTTATATGTAAGTAATTTTGCATAAAAGTGAATTCTAATGTTGGAAATCCACGGCCCAGCCTGGGAGGAGTAACTAGATGCTTGATGGGAGTTATCGGGTAAAAAATTATCTAGGATTCAATTTAGGGACGGGGACCATGATAATTGCATAATTATATTATTCTTGCATTTATTTTTTATTTTACTATTTTGAATGTATGGCATGAATGAATTATGCGTGATATATTTTCTTACATGCTAGGACGAGAAAATTAAAAACCTTAAGGCTAAAATAACTAAGTTAGTAAATTGCTTTGTTTTTTTAAAATAAAATCAAATTGCCCTCCGTAATTAATTTAAATTATGAAGTAATTAGTATGCATGTTGACATTACGGTCTTCCTCCACTTTACTAAAAAAAGTTCAGATTTACATTTTAACTGTCATTTTGAGAAAAATAGTGCCTCTTATCTCAATACAAGGTCCAGACAGGTTCATAAAAGAGACTAAAACGGGTTTAGAATAGAAATTAAGGGTTAGAGAGACTTACAACGCAGGTCGCATGAGACGTTGGCATCCAGTATTATTTCTCGAGACAAACAATAATCGACAACACGACACAACAAAACAGACCCAATAACCGACGACCTAGGTATTAGAAACCTTTGCACTGATACCACTTTCTGTAACAACCTCGTCCCGTATTGGAACTATTATAGCACCGTGGATCCATTTCGGGAATCCGCAAGGCAACAACTTTTTGGCACATAAACACTTACACAAAGACCAATCAGGTCGAACATAAAACCAGAACAACAGAAGTCAGCCGGCACGGTAGACAACACAACACATCCACAACATCACGACCGACAAGGTCGAATATGAACACAGTCAAAACCAACTCAACATAAAGATAACAAACTTCAAGATAGTACCCAAGCCCACATACGGGCATAACATCAACAATAACAGTACTCTCGAGTACATATAAAAACCAAGACGAAAATATACGAATAAAACGACAACGACTACCTGAGGCAATATCACTGCTGCTCGTTGTCCTCGTGCCCTCCTGCGTCTGCTCGCCATGAAGATCTGTACCTGAATACAAAAACGATGTATCCACCCCCGAAGGGGTCAGCAAACGGCCGATGCAAGTACTTGATAACACGAACATGTATAACATGATATTAATTACTGATTATATTAGCATACCAAGAAGAAAGATATTCTCACCAAAGTACGAGCGCCTCAACAATATAGTGACAACGACATCGTTCACAATCTAAAAGCATCACCAGTACCATGTCCCGTCATTATTCCGGAATAATACGTATATCACATTTACAAAAACCACATGGGCTATACCGTTACAAGGTTTAGCACCCCATCGTTGCCCAGAGCCCTTGTCAGGGCAGTCCCCGGTTATATAACCCGATCGAGTGGTACGTGGTTCGCACCCCAGTGCCCTCGTCAGGGCAGTCCCTGGCCTTACTCGACACGTCGAGTGATATGTGGTTCGCACCCCAACGTATCCCAGAGCCCTCATCAGGGCAATCCCCGGCTTTACTCGACACGTCAATTCTTATCGTCTTCCCTTTGATTATGTCTATACCTTGTTGATCAAAGTTCATGATTACGTGTAAGTATAGAGTTGTGGGTCCCACAGAGGGGCTCACGGCGCTGTAATATACCCTGAGTGTCTTTGGGGAGTTACACTCAACATTCCAGTGAATATTTACGCATATATACATTTAATTAAATTTGGGCTACTTTATTATATATGTATTAATATTTCATATGGTTTAGAGAAAATAAAGATTGGATGCATCTACTGTTGGGATTCGGTAACTAAAAATGAGATACGCAGTGGAAAATAAAACAGGTCTAACCGGATAAAACCAAACCCCAAAAAAAGGATCGATCAAGCTTAGTATAAACGAATATAAAATTGATGAAGATATAATTTAGAAGTCATACCCTCGTAGACCTTTGATAATATCTTCTTGAAGGAAAAATTCCCGAGCCAAGCTTTATCCGATCACCACCATGAACACGAACAAAATTCGTTCTTCCTTGATGAATGATCAAAACACCGAAAGTGTTGAGTGTCCATACGTTATCACGCGATGGATATTGATTGGAAAAATAATATATCAATTCGTTCCCAAAGAACACGGCTAGGAATTGATACATTATTTTTCTTCTCTTATCTTCTTCCTTTTCTTTCTCTCTAAGATGAACAAGAAATTCAAGAAAATTTCTCTCTCTTTGATGAAGCTCATGGCTCAAAGTTTGTAATGTGTGTGTGTGTTTTTCAACTTACACTTGAGGTGTGAAAAACATATCCATCTTTATATAATACAAAGTGATATCAATATGATGAGATTCCAAATCTCATGCATTTTGTCCTCAACCTTGTAAAATATAAATAACACACCCCACACAACACATGGTGAGTTTCCAAGCATGAGAGGGGGCGGCCCACTTAAGTTTAGGTGAGAAAACGAACTGAGCCACTCGGTTCGTGTACCGGACGTTAGCGTGTCTAGTCCGTTAAATACACTTCATTTTATCCCAAATGTAGTTATACTTAATTAATTAATTCAATTAATTAATTTTATCAAAAAATTATATTTTCAAGAAATAATTATTTATGAATTAAATTAATTACCCGGTAATTAATTTCAATTCACTAGACCGCATGATTTATCAAATAAATCAAATTAGATATCTAATATCCAATATTAATGAAGAGATAATAAATACACATTTTATCCATCAAATATCATTGTACACGACTCCATAGGCCCGTCTTAGTTAGCAATGGGAGGAACCAATGAGTACGGGTAACAGTCAGTTAGTCTAGTGCTCCATACCGTAACCCAACTAAGAACAAATGAATGGATCATTCAAAACCATTATGTCGTGAATACCGTATATGTATAAACCCTTCAATCATATGTTTCAGTCAAGCATTAGGGTCACAGTAAAGTCAAACCCTATTGTAACTTGGCTCTATGCACTTGCTTAATGCAAACTGAGATCGCCGAGCTCTTGTGTATCAAATACAACTAGATCTAACTGCTTTGGCCAAAGACTTATGATCTCATTTGCTATTAACCGCATAGGATATTTACCTGCTCACTTACAGGAGAAAGAATTCTATCTTGGTATTCAGTAGAGACTGTTACTTGCCCACTAAGTTACATTTCGAGGTTGACCCCACCAATTGGCGATTGGATCGAACTACTCTAATGACTAACTTAATGTCACAAGAACATCTCCTACTGAAACCTCAAGTCAAAGGTCCACGTATACCTATCACAATCTTTCGATATAGTCATTGACAATCCCAGAGTGATATCTATGTGACTGAATCGATGTTAGTCATGTTCGAGTATTCTAAACCCATTAGCATACCTATAACGTGTGCTCCTACTAACCCTTAGTTAATAGATGAACTCTTCATGTCAAAGTACACGTTATACAAGCCTTGTCTAAACTTACTGCCTGGTTAAGTTTTATCGACTTGCGAACCAGTTAAGCATTCGAGCTCGAAACACTTCCAGTGCCTATCTCCTTATCTCCAGAAGGAGTGGAATGTTTGCTCTCAAATGCAAGGACTATTATTTGCTGTCTAATACCCATACTCTCCATATTTCTCTCTAAGACCTTTTGCGATAGTGGCTTGGTAAGCTAATCAGCAACGTTATTTGATGTGTCTACTCTCTATATTATAATATTCCCTTCCTGAACCATTTCTCTAACAAAATGATATTTTCTCGCAATATGTTTGGTTTCGTGGTCATCCCTAGGCTCCTTAGCCTGTGCAACAGCTTCGTTGTTTTCACAAAATAGTATCATGGGCTTCTATGCATTAGGAACCACTTGAAGTTCCTCAGTGAACTTCTTAATCCAAATAGCTTCTTTAACAGCCTCCGTGGCTGCCTGATATGAAGAACTAACATTCTTTTTACTCTATCCCGGTAGAGGCGAGTACCCAGAATATAGGTAGCTTATCCGAAGTCTTTCATTGAGAACTCTTTAGAAAGCCAAGCTTTCACAGAACTGAGCATTCCTGCATTATTTCCTATAAGTAAAATGTCATCTACATATAGTATTAAGAACACATTTTTTCTCCCCCTAACCTTCTTGTAAATACAGGGCTCTTCTTCATTTTGGACACAATCAAACTCCTTGACTGTCTCGTTAAAATGAAGATTCTAACTTCGTGAAGATTGCTTCAGTCCATAAATGGCACGCTGAAGTTTGTATACTTTATGAATATTGGTTTGAGATATGAATCCCTTAGGCTGTTTCATGTAAATCTCCTCCTCGAGGAATCCATTTAGAAATGTCGTTTTCACTTCCATTTTCCATATTTCGTAATATAAGTGGGCTACTATGGCAAGCATCATCCGAATAGATTTAATCATAGCTACAAGCGAGAAGGTCTCTAAGTAACCGATTACTTCTCTTTGGGAATAATCCTTTGCCACAAGCCTGGCCTTATAGGTATCAACCTTGCCATCTCCAACAGTCTTTCTTTTACAGTTCCATTTATTTCCAATAGGCACTATGCCTTTAGGACGATCTACTTGTAACACCCCTGATATATTCAGGTATATTACAGCGCCGTAAATCCTTTACATAAGAATTTACAAGGCCGAATAAATAAAAAGACAATAACAAACACCAACGTAGGAAAGTAACTAAAATAAAATACAAACAGTTCTGACCAATATTGAGAATACAAATATCCAAAGGAAGAGTATTAATACATCACCAAATCCAAATCATCACAATTGACGACATACTCGAGTACTTACTAAAACAACACAATCAACAGACGAATAAGCCCGACCGGAACATCACTCTGCACCCTCATCGTCATGCAGCTACAGTTGCTGTTTCCCTGCTCTAATGGATCCTGAACACAAACAAATGTTCACCCCCGAAGGGGTTAGCACAACGATGATAGTACAAGTTCCATGACATATTATTCAACATCTCATGAAGAATAATAATAACATGAATGACAAAATACCAACGAGTCTCCTCCTACGAAAAACTCATAAATAACATACACAAATGATAATCACAACATGATATCACAACATACACATGGTAATTCCGACGATCCAGCATTCACTGCCTAGAACCCACGATGATCCCGTCAGACCAGCCTGTGGTGGAAAAACCCATCCGATGATCCAGCGCACGCTAGCATAGATCCCCCGATGATCCCGTCGGACCAACACGAGGTGGACATACAACAACGACATATATGCACCACAATATATATAACATCAATACATAGAACAATTAAAGTACTTGCCTCGATTCGATGACAAGAATAATACTCCCACAAATATCAAAATGCTCGAAGATCGCTCCTTTCGATCAATCAAGTTGCTAAGCTCGAACCTTAACAAAAGAAATAATATAGAATTCATCTCAAGTCGTACGAACATCTAACAATCCAAATTACGGTCGGAAGTTCATAAAATGTAACCTGTCTGACTTGCTTAACGTACGTTACATACCTTTGGTAGCGTACGTTAAGTTTACTTGTTAGCGTACGCAAACGACAAGGTCTAGCGTATGCTAACCATGTATTGACAGTTCCTCTATAATCAGTCGACTTGACTCTTCTGATGATATAACGTACATTACATACCAAACGTAGTGTACGTTAACTAAGCTCGATAGCGTACATTAACTACATAGTTTAGCGTACGCTAAACATGCATGACAGTTTCTCACTAGGCAGACGACTGTCTCGATTGTGATGAAGCTAACGAAATCCTCAGTGATTAACGTATGTTATCTCCATACATATCATGCTCATACATTTATGAATAATCTTATGGATTATAATAACTTCGAATTTAAGGATACGTATATCATCACAACACCATATTCAATCTCGATTACAACTCTTACGCGAAGTTCAGTTATCTAAGGTTGATGCGCTAGATTCCATTATCATCATTACATTCAGACTTTGTTTCAAAGATGAACTTAACAATTCCAACTCATAAGAAGGAATACAATCTTAAGTCCGTTCAACAAAAGTGATATCAACTCCAAGTCTACGATCAATATGGAAAGGCTATTCAATAGGGATAATCAATCTAATAACATTACTCTCATCATTTGACGTAATAGGATTCCAACTATGATGTTTCAAAATTGATACCATAAGTATAATCATCCCAACTTCTAAACATGATGTTTGGTTGAATAATTCATCAATGGAACTTAATATCTTGATAGTATGATCTTCACATCCTTAAGAACACGAATTCAAGGTTGGAGACAGTATAACATACATTAAGATGATGAAAACACCGAGACAATAGGTAGAATCCAACTCCAGTTGCTTGTTTGCCAAATCAAGATGTTTCTCCACTTCAATGATCAATCACAAGTGATATCCAATCTTCAATGATCAAGTAGAGGTGGTCTATATGAGTTTAAGGATGCTGGGATAACTCTAGGCGCGAAGTATGCTGAAGGCTAGGTGAAATAAACGAACTGAAATGAAATGGGGTGATGTCTTATTTAAAATTTTCTGACCTTAATGTACGTTGGCCTCCACATATAACATACGTTAGGTAATTAGCGTACGCTACACTGACATCCTTAGCGTACGCTATCATCACTGATAGTTAACTGTCCTCAATCTGAACTTCATTACGTACGCTACACTTACCATGTTATGTACGTAACCAATATTATTAGTGTATGCCACATCCTATCCTTAGCGTACGTTAATACCCATTGACTTAAAAAGGTGTCCAGGTTCATCCGCGGGAATCTTATCCGGACCCATGTCCGGCTGGCGCATGTGCTAGCTGCCTAGCTCAATTATTGACTGTTAACGCATGCTATGCTACGTTCGTAGCGTACGCTAACTCAGACTGATAACGTACGGTAAGCTTCCTAGTTAACGTATGTTAGCACGTATTTGCATGGGAAAATTTACATGTTGCCATGCTCGCGTACAAGGATACAAATACGAGAAATATCATACTTCGATTATCAATACTCATCAAACTCGGTACTCATGTACTCACCACCTTGGTCTGACCGAAGAGTCTTAGCATGGTTACCTATTTGGTTTTCCACTAGGGCTTTAAATTCCTTAAATTTATCAAAAGCTTCAGACTTATGTTTCATTAAGTACACGAACCCATACCTAGTATGGTCATCACTGAATGTAATGAAATACTGAAAGCCATCTCGTGCCACTTCAAAAGGGCCACAGACATTGGTGTGGATCAATCCAAGTTTTTCAGCACCTTTTTCAAAAGTCCCTGTGAAGGGTAACTTAGTCATTTTACCTTGAAGGCAAGATTCACAAGTTGGATAGGGATCTGATCCCAATGGACCCTTAAGCCCATCATTCTCCATTTTATGAATCTTGGTCTGACCAATATGACCAAGTCTAAGATGCCACTTAAGTGCTTGGTTTGTTTCATCCCTACCACCCTTCCTAGTTATAGTGTTCACGGTTGTTTTATTCTTTAGATTCAAATGGTATAAACCATTTAATTATGTAGCAGTACCAAACAATTTATTTCTGAATAAATACGATAGGACCCATCTCCAATAAAAAAAGTGAAATCTCTTTCGGTCCATGACCGGAATTGATACAATATTCTTATGACCCTTGGGCAAAACAAGTACATCTTATAAAGTAAGAATAAAACCAGATTCTAAATTCAACATAAGGGATCCAATATCAAAAGCCTCGACACTATTTCCACTTCCGATGGTGACCATCACCTCCCCTGAATCCAGTTTCCTACCTAGTTCCAGATCCTGATTCATTGTACAAATGTGAGAACTCGCACCGGAATAAAGTATCTAATAAGTAGAATATACAGATACCGAACAATTTGTTTCCAAAACTAGTAGATCCATACCTGAAGGCGCATTATGGTCAAGCTTCGGACAATACCTCTTACAATGGCCTAGCTCATCGCAGTTAAGGCACACATCCGTTTTCTTGGCCCTTTTGCTCTTTTGAACAACTGGGGGTTTGCCCTTTCACTTATCGATCTTGGCTACTAGACCCTGTTGGGATTCCAAAAATAAAACAAAAATACGCAGCGGAAAATAAAAATGAATCCCAAACAGATCGATCAAGTAACGTATATATGAAAAATAAATACGAAGATAAATAGGTGTCGATCCTTGGGCATTTCTTCATAGTCGTTGCAAATCTATAACAAATCCATCCGTTGGAGAGATAGACTTATTTGTTTTTCTTTCTGAACGTTGGAAGGCTGAATTCCCATATTTTAATCCAATTTCCGACCATTGTGAAGACTTCCATGTGAATGCGCCGAATCTTTTGATTTTAATATGCTTAATGTCTCAAGTGGTGGGTCTGGATGAATTACTTAATTCATATCCTTTCCGGGAATATCTCCAGTCTGTCTCTAATTGCCCGCATGTGACTTTCCGTAAATATTGACTATTCAATGCATGCTGATGTGGACTGGAGTACTTGGCTGGTCTCTCTGTGGTCAACCTATCTGATGTGCAGTCAACCTTCTCTGTTGTCGACTTCTCTAATGAGCCGACTTGTCTGTAGTATTTTGACCTGATTGAACTTGACTAATCTGATGGTCAGACTTCAGACGACTTGACTTTCCTTCTTGACTGCAGTCTGGTCCAACTTCGCTGATTAATTCGTTAACCAGAACTTCTCTGATAAAGGTTGCCTAATAAAGCTTGCCTGTAGTCAACCTTGTCTGATCAATTGAGTTGACCACGACTCGGCTGATAAAAACTTATCTTATTTTGAGCTTAGCCGATTTTTTAACGCCTAACTTATGTGGCCTATAGAAGACACTCATTTGGTTCTTCTTTACATTTTTCAAAGTATTTAACTTATCACAGTTTTGGCCTATGGAAGATACTCATTTGGTTCTTCCTTACATTTTGCCAAGTATATAACTTACATTTGAATATATAAAGATGACATCATCAAAATCTAATAAGTATTCCTAACAAATTCCCCCTATTTTGATGATGGCAAAACTTTAAGCAATTATTCAAATGCACAAGTCTGCACATAAGTGCAAGACACAAACTAAAATCAGTCTTGTTTTGAGACAACTAGAGGTTGTCATTCAAATGACTGTTTATATTAAATTTCTATTTTGTTTACAAGTACATCAGCTTTGAATGAACAAACAAATACATAAAAATTACAAGTCTTTCAAAATCAAAAATTATAAGAAAATCCTATCTGCCCCTTCCTCTGCGGACAGTTTGCTTGAGAGGCCTAGGCTTTGCACCGATTGGTCTCTTCTTGATGGGTGCAAGACCATATTTCCTCCTGACAACAAGGGCAGCAAAATATTTATCTTCTTTGGAAAAGAACTTTTGCTCTTCACATAGATTCCTTATCTCCCTTTGCAACGCTAGCTCATCCAATTCATTGTTTTGCAAAATGGGAGGATCTTCAGGTCTGAAGGGAGGAACCATGGGGTATGCATTCTATGCCTTTGCATGTTTTAATAATATGGCCCAGAGAGTTGGATGTGTTGATTACATAAAGTCAATAAAAGTCTGCTGTGGGGAGCAATTTTTCTCCTCGAGTAACTCCCAGATATAAAAATTTTCAATGAACTGCTTCTTTGTAGATCCCCACATTGGACCGGCTTCAACAGAAAAGAAATCCTCAAAAAACCACAACTCTTTGCCTTCCCATTCTAATGTAGGCTCTTCTCCAAGTCTGATCCTCCTTCTCTTGGCTGCAAGCTGATCATCAGGATCAGCTACTTCTCTCCTTTTAAGACTTGATATCCCAGCTTCAATTAAAAGAACATCTTACCTCTTCTTTGTTCTCAGCTCCTGAACCTGACCTTCTCTAACTTCCCCCTGCTCTCCTTCCCCGTTTTTTCCAGCATCAACCAATATGGTCAATTGCTGTTTTACACGATGCATCCAGTCAGACATGCCAAGGGGCATTCTGGAATTGTTGGGAGGAGGAGGGTGAGGAGCACTCCTCTGCAGTAGGGTGTCGATTTTTGTGTTGATGGATTGCAGGTCAGGTGATATTTCAGTGGTAAGCAGCTCTCCAACAGTTTCTTTGACAATTCTTTAGATCAGCTTAGTCATCACAGGTGAAATATGTGATATCTGAGGAGAGTGCTCACCCGAGCCTTTTGCGCCTGCAGGTATGTGTGCAGACGACCTACCTGACAGCAGACTCCTGTCTGCATTTGGCTGAGCAGGTGGGGTAGGATCTGGGGTCCCTGATCTGTCTTCTTCAACTAGATTTGCATCTAGGTCAGTGTAACAGTGGAGCCCGGCCTTATGCCTTGACATTATGCCTTTTTCTTCTGCATCTTCTCCTTCTTCTTTATTTCCTTCTTACTCCTTCTCATCTTCCTTCTCCTCTTCCTTTTCTTCTTCCTCCTTATCATCATTATTGTTTTGTTGCTCCTTCTCATCCTCCTTATCTCCATCATCATTCTGATAATCATCATCATCTTTTTCTTCTTCTTCTTCTTCATCATCCTTTTTATCATCTTTTTCTTATTTTTCATCCTGATCAACTTCCTCTCCTACGTCTTCGCCTTAATCCACCAACTCCTCTGTCTTTTCGATTTCTTCTTCTTCTTTTCTTCTTCTTTTTCTTTTTCTCCTTCCTCCTGTCTCTCCTCTTATGCTTCTATTACAATGATTTCTTCTTTTTCAGCTTCCTTTTCTTCTTCCTCCACAATTTCTTCTATCATGATTTCCTTTTCTTCAACTACTCCATTTTCATTGATAGTTACATCAAAAATACTTTGCATAATAGAATGGATGAATTGGTCCATGTTGGTTTTAAAATTAGACATGAACCAATTCTCCTGTAGCATTAAAATAGGATCTGACTCATTGCAAAACTCCTTGAGTACTTGCTCCGTAGCCTGGGGATACTCCCAGCTACTATTTTCAACAAAAAATTGGAGTTGAGATAATGAAAATGATTTCAAGGTTTTCCATTCCTCAAAAATATGTATAAAAGAATGTGTTAGAGCGTGAGGTTTTACCAGTTGAAACTGCTAGAGAGACAGGTTTAAGAACTTATTCTCGAGCAGGTTGGAAGAATAGTTTGCCTCTGGAATGTGAATGATCAAGCCTGCTTATTCTTCTTCTTAAATGAAATGGGAAGTGATAAGAGGGACAAGCTGGGTTTCCAGGCTGGAGGGAGCAGGATGATCCTCTCTATGAATGGGTTCAAGGTAGAAAAATGATCTCGTTACTCCTCATCTGCAAAGTCTAAATGCCTGGGCCTCTGAGGGTATGGTTCTGGAGAGGATTCGATTAGTGATGGCCCTCCAGGGGCTTGTCCCCTTCTCTTGAAACGGATGGCTATAGGGGTTTTGTCTGAGTTTGAGTCAGACCTAGATGCAGGTTGGTCCCTGGCTGCAGCTTGATCTTCGGCTGACTCGTCTGAGCTCGAAGGGTATCTGTAGGGAGTTCGCTCTACAGACATTTACCTTAGCAACTGAGCTGCTTTCCTCTCACCGCCTAGCCTCCTCAGGGTCTCTTGGTCTAAGTGACTAAGCCTCTTGTTGATGTGGAAGGGGTCACGGTTTCCCTTCGCCACACCAAGCTGCTCCAAAATCCAACTGAGCTGCGTTCCAAACGCGAGCTTGTTTTAGAATTTTTTTCTCATCGTGCAGCCACTGGACTTTGTTCACCTCATGTAATAATTGTCTGAAGATATAGTCAGACCAATCAATTGGTTGATCTTGGATAAGGGCCCCTAGAACCATAAATTTGGCTGATGACATTTGATCAACTCCCAGCCATACCCATCACTATCTTGTTGGTGATGTCCAACACATAGTGATTTTCATTCCAAATCTCATTCCTCTTCGCGGTTAGCTTCAACTTCGCTAGTTGGTCGTCAGCCTTGATTTTCAGCTACGTGTCGGCTGCGTTCTGCTTCAGGGTTTCGACAGCCATTCCATAGGACTTCATCCCAAAGAGTTTCACGACCGATTCTGGAGTGATATCCACTTGGATACCACAAATTGAACTCCTTATTCCTTATTCGAGAACTCGGGCTTCTTTGTAAAAAGCGATAACAACCTCTTTGAAAAGGTATTTGGTGTTGATATCCAGAAATGGGTAAATCCCATTCGCCTTCATCGATTTGATGAGATGTCGCACGTCGTCCTCCAGGTTTGCCTCAAGCAATCCTTTGAAATCGACAACCAGAGAGAAAATGATCTGGTCCTTCACCGCTTTCACGTTCACTCCTTCAAAGTAAGATTCCATTTATGCACATTAAACGATTTTTGAGTGTATTGAAAGCTCGAAGTGGTTCTGTTTTTCGAAAATTAGGGTTTGTAAGCATGATGAAGATAAAATGAAACGACTGTTCCGTATTTAAAAGGAAATTGAAGCGACGTTTGGAATATTAAATTAATTTTTGAGTCGGTTCAAATTTGAATTAGTGGGGTCGTGTGAACGTGTAAGCGTGCTAGCTTGTCATTGTGGAATCATGTAAACGTGAGATTTCCATTGGTAGATAAATAATAATAAAATATTCATGAGTCGGTCAAAATTAGAAAACTTAGCTGATTGATCGTTGACTGTTTGACTGCTCTGCATCAGGTAACTCTTATTGTCTGCTTTAGGTAGGTTCTGATGCCTGTGGTCAGCTTAGTCCGTCCTTTGTCTTTTCGTCTGGTCTGATCAGGTAACTTCCTTTGCTCGTCCGATCTGGTCTTCAGGTAGCTTTCTCGTCTGTAACAGGTAACTCTTCTTCGCTATATCAGATAGGTTTTCCTCGACTGATCTTCAGGTGACTTTTCTTCAACTGATCTTCAGGTAGCTTTTCTTCGGGGCAGATGACTTGATACATCGTACTTTTCTTCGACTGATCTTCAGGTGACATCTTTACTTGCCTCATTTGAATAGTTGATTTTTCTGAGGTTCGTGCATATCAGGTAACATGTCCCTTCTGCTTTTTATAATCAGATAACTTTTTGACTGTTCTGATCAGATGACTTTCTCTTGGTTCTGATCAGATAGCTTGGCTTAGTCTTTGACTGCATCTCATCAGGTAACTCTTCCTCGACTCGTCTCAATTGACATATCTTACTGTGACTCTTGTCGCAGCTATGGTTCTGATCAAATGATATTTCTTTGCTAATCTGATCAGATAGATTTTCTCTCGTCTGATTCGTGGATCAGGTGACTCTTCTTGCCTGTTTTAGGTAACTTTTCTTTCCTTATTCCGGTGGCTTTATCAACTGCATCTGTTCAGGTGACTTCTCCTATCTGGGTCTGATCAGATGGCTTTTATGCTTATTAGAGCATTCTTCAGCTAACTTTTGAGATCTTCGATTAGGCACTTGATTTCTTGCTGCTAGTACGTATGCTTCATCAAAATCTCATTCTTCATACTCAGGATAACTTTTTGCTAACAGCATTGTTTGTATTCCCTAACAAGTCCCCTCTTATTGGGATGCCAAATATTTCTTTGAACTGATTTGCTCATATGAGCTCTCCTCTATTGATTCATCTGGGTCTCTTTTGATTAGCTGATACTGACACTCTTTTGAATTCCTTTGATTGACATTCTTGTTCTGCATGTCATCCTTCAGCCCTTGCTAATGACTCTGTGGTTCCTACACAGTAGTCTTCTTATTTTACTTGCAATCAGATAAGAAGCGATTTGGGTACCCAGATTTGCTTGGGTCCTCTAGGGCTAGTGGTTCTGATGGAGGAATGGTTTCTCCTGTGAACCTTATTTCTATATGCATCCTTATGTTCTCTGTATCTTGGATTTGGATCATGCATATAATGTGGTTGATAACTAGATGGATGTGGTCTGTAATGTTGTTTCCACATTTTTTCAAAATTATGATCGTTATCTCTGAAAGGTGCAAAGTATTGTCTGGGTCTATATCCTTGGTCTGGATTGTGTACTGGATATGACTGATAATTTGAGTGGTATGAGCCATTATAAAACCTTGGCTGAGACCTATTATGAATGTTTTGCAGTCTCCATACCTTATTATTTTGAAAATTTGGATAACCTTGAGGTTTCCATTTACCTCTCCCATTTTGAAATCTGTTTTTGGGGAGTCTTTGGTAATAGTTTGCATAATGTTTTGACAGCTGCTTCTGCCTTTGTTGAAGTACGGGTTTTATAGCCTCAGTAGTATGGACATGTTTCTCCCTTGATAAAAGTAGTTTTAGAACTAGAGGGAGTATTGGGGTCATATCCAAGGCCTGATTTTAAATAGAGTGGCCTTTGGTTTGTACACAAACTATCTAAGGTTACAGATGCTTTTAAGGATGTTATCTCTTTTGCTTGAGCATCATTTAATTGTCTGAGTTTTGAAAGTCCAGCTTCAAGATTTATGAGTGCATCTGATTTTTCATTGTTCAAGACTGTTAGTCTCTCTATTTCAGCAAAGGCTAATTTTTCAGTTTCAGCCTGACTGTTTTTAAAATTTTCTGAATCTTGGCCGAGTTTGTCAAAATCGTTTTACGGCTGAATTTTATCATTTTTCAGTTGGGTATTTTCAGTTGTAGCATCCAAGTGTGCTGTTTTAAGAATTTCAAAATCTTTTAATAATTGATTTACAAATTTGTGTAGATCAAGCTCTTTAGAAAAATCTGAACTAAGGCTTCCTGGAGCTTGAGGTTTAGATGTTACCTCTTCATCAGCAAGGTTGGCCATTAGGCAGTTGATTACATCATCATCATCAGATAGGAATCCACTTGTTTGTTCCATATTCTCTTTGATCAGCTCTGTTTCCTCACACATTAATGCTAATATGTCCCATGTTGCTTTGGAATCTTTGCAATGTTTGACTTTTAACATGGTGGCTTGATCAAAGGTCTGATATAAGATATTTCTGGCTCGAATGTCAAGATTTGCCAGCCTTCTTTCTTCGGTGGTCATCTCTGATCTGCTCTTAGGAATTTGTCTTGGTTTCCCAGCTGCAATATTCTCATCTGTATTGTCC
Source organism: Orobanche coerulescens (assembly GCA_033398695.1). Classification (NCBI taxonomy): domain Eukaryota; kingdom Viridiplantae; phylum Streptophyta; class Magnoliopsida; order Lamiales; family Orobanchaceae; genus Orobanche; species Orobanche coerulescens. The sequence goes on along the minus strand of CM065818.1, from coordinate 75,429,567 downwards.
TTCATGTAAATGAAAGGACCATCTTCGATAATGCACCACCTGTCATCATGGATAGAAGATAAATGTGCCTGCATCCTTATCTTCCAAAGATCATACTCGTCAACTGAAAACACAGGTAATATAGAATGCATGTGTTCCATATCTAAAATGAGCTTAAAATATATCCTCGATATATGGACCTAGTTCTTAAAATATTGAACCAGTCTCTCTGATACCACTTGTAGGTCACAAATCGTCCAGAAATAAGTCTAAGGGGGGGTGAATAGACTTATTGAAACTCTTTTCCACAAAGGGTGAGTTTCTCAGCTGATGATACAGATGACATAGAGTCGTCAATGTAAGTGCGGAAGTCAGCTGATGACGGATACACAAATAATCAATGGAACACTTAAGTATGAATGAAATAGTTAAGTATGATGATGAAAACAATAAAACACGCAGGCAGTTATAGTGGTATCAGAGGTGGGGTAATCCTCTACTAATCCACTTTTATCCAAACCAGTTGGAGATGAATTCACTATAATTCTCAACCAGTGATAAATATTACAGTGATTCAACCAATTACAACAGCTTCCAACCAGTGGAATTCCTTGCCGTTGCAACTCCCTTTGACAGCCTTGCACCTCTTGATCTATGATCCTTGGATGCCTTTACAGTCTCTCGAACATCAACCAGTGAAGTACCCCGAACTCAGGTTTTAAAGACACGATTGATTGTCTTCTCCAACTAAGAGCTTTCTTCAAGTATGAACTTAAGAGTACTGCTCTTTCACGATGCAATAGTTTGCTTTGACTGCTTTGTTTGCTTTGATTGCTTGTAAGTGTTGTTCGCATCGTGTTGCTCAACTTCAAATCTTCGGATATATATAGGTGTCGATCCTTGAGCATTTCTTCATAGACGTTGCAAATCTGTAACAAATTCGTCCGTTGGAGAGATAGACTTCCTTGTTTTTCTTTCTGAATGTTGCAAGGCTGGATTCCCATATTTTAATCCAATTTCCGACCATTGTGAAGACTTCCATGTGAATGCACCGAATCTTTTGATTTTAATATGCTTAAAGTCTCCAGTGGTGGGTCTGGATAAATTACTTAATTCATATCCTTTCCGGGAATCTCTCCAGTCTGTCTCTAATCGCCCGCATGTGACTTTCCGTAAATATTGACTATTCAACGCATGCTGACGTGGACTGGAGTACTTGGATGGTCGTTCTGTGGTCAACCTATCTGATGTGTAGTCAACCTTCTCTGCTGTCGACTTCTCTGATGAGCCGACTTGTCTGTAGTCTTCTGACCTGATTGAACTTGACTGATCTGATGGTCAGACTTCAGACGACTTGACTTTCCTATAAGTTTAGGGAATTTTACTTCCTTGTTGTTTCTCGGATTCCTCGGTAGTTGGAATTGTATTCTCCTGTAACTTTCAGCTTCTTCGTTGTGAATATTTCTTATCTACGCGTTGGAATATGTCCTTGTGTTGCGTCTCGTTTTCGGACCGCCCGATGCAGCTAACTTCGTTCAGCAGTGTCGAACTACTGCATGCATAACGTGCGTTATGCATGCTTTCTTGCATGCGGTATCGGCACCTTCATAACGTAAGTTATGGATTATCGCTAACGTACGTCATGGCCTTCAGCAGACTGGACATATTGTTCTGTCCGAACCGTTACGTACGTTAACTCTTTCTGTTACGTACGTAAAGTCCATAGTAGCATACGCTAAAATATCCGGTGTAGCGTACGCTATCGAACCCAGCATTGTTGGACAGGGAGTCTGCCCACTTTTGCCCAGACCCTTACGTACGTAAAGGCGTTGATGTTACATATGTGAGCCTCTTGTAGCATACGCTAGCCATCTGATGTAGCATACGCTAGCGATCTCAACTTTTTGGGGCAGACTGTTCTGCCCAGCCATTACGAACGCTAATACTTGAGTGTTAATGTACGTAATGAGCATTACGTACGTTAACCAGCTCAGGTAACGTACGTAACGGAAGCCCAGGTTTTATAAACTGGGAGTTGACTTTCACTTCGGTACTTTCTTCATTTCTTCTCCTCCGACCGAGAGCTGCGATCCAAGTGAGGTTTTGAGCGATTCTTCAAGTTTTGCCCATGGAAATCCTTGGGGAATCAAGTATTGTGTTCTTAGTGTAGTTTATCATCATCGTAATCGTCTTCCTCCGTCTGAATCAAGGTAAATATTCTAAGAACCCTACTTTTGAGTAAATTAGGGGTTGTCGGTTTTATGGTTCGATTCGTCCTGTGTTGTTGATTAATTCATGATGAATATGATTAATCTTGTTGGTATTCTTGGTTTTCCTACGAATTCATGGTATATCTCGTGGTATTTTCGTAATACAGAGGGTTTGGTTCTGGTCCGCCCTCGTTGTTGTTCTTGTACGAATATACATGAATCGTAGGCGGGTTTTCGGGTGTATTCCTTTTTCCGTATTCATTTGGAGATCGTTGTGATTGTATTCTTCGAATCGTTAGGTTCGGTTCCATTGGTTCCAAGCGTTCGTCGGTCATTTTCCTTTCCGTTCGTTGCGTCGTCAATTATTCAAGGCAAGTATTTTTGGAAACCTTTATGCTTAACATGAAATAGTAATGTATATTGTGTGTGCTTTGCTCACCTCTGGAGAGTCTGATGGGGCCTCGTGGGAATCTATGACTTCACTATGGATTAATGAGTTTGTTTCGCTAGCCAGCTCAAGAGGGTCCTTAGAGGCCTCTAGTGGTATCAGTGGCTTTGTCCCGGTCCTAGGTGATGCATGTGCATGATTTGTTTTAAGATATGGCCAGCTCGGAGGGTTCTTAGAGGCCTCGAGTGGGATTTGTGGCCTCATCCCGGTCCAAGGCAAATTGATTGACTATTTGTTTTCGGAAAAGACATGTCGGGTTTTGGTTTTGAAATGAATTTGGTGCATTGTACTATGAAATGTGTAAGCGAGTGGTTTGCCTTGATTACTTGTACTAGCGTAATTCCTAACCCCTCTGGGGACCCATTTTGGGGAAATTCTTGTTATGGATTTCAGGTTATGATCAATTTGGACGACAGCGGTATTTGAGACGATACAAGGATCTTGGCTGTGGTCGTTGACATGTACATTTGAGTCATTTTATTTCTGTTATTCCATTAAATATGGTTGTTTCCTACTTTCTAAACTTATAGATCGTACTCGCGAGTACTTAGGCTTTTCTCTACGAATTGTGATTCGTATTCATTGAAGTTATTTATGGTTGTCGATGTTGATTATTCCGCCGATTGTATTGGGCGTGTTATTTGATTTTCATCTGGAGTTACTGTGGTACGTGTCTAGCCTGGTGGATCCTATGTAGGGGTCCACGACACTGTAATATACCTTGAATATCTCGGCGGTATTACAGAAAATGGTATCAAAGCACTAGGTTTATGGATACCTAGGCTTGTCGGTTATTTGGGTCTAGTTGAGTTTTGTTTTGCACATCGTCACACCACTGCCAGCATCTCGGTACTTCCAGTGCTCGTAAGTTTTCATTATTCGATTCTTTGTTTTCTCGTAACGTAATTCCGTTTCCTAAATTGTGGATGTTTTTCCTCTCTTACTTATCATCGAGTTGCTTTTGCTACCTCTTTACACGAGTATGGATGCTGGAAGAGGTCGTGGCCGCGGTATTCTCGATGATTAACTTGAGATCGGGGTACTATCAGCTTCGGGTGAATGAGTCTGATGTTCCGAGAACAACTTTTCGGACAAGATACGGACACTATGAGTTTTAGTTATGCCTTTCGGGTTAACTAATGCGCCGGCCGTGTTCATGCAGTTGATGAACAAGGTCTTTATCATGTATTTGGATAAGTGTGTCGTCGTCTTCATTGACGATATCCTTATTTATTCGAGGAACGAGAAAGAGCATGCCCATCATCTGCATGTGGTGTTAAACATTTTGAGGACCGAGCGACTCTATACGAAGTTCTCGAAATGTGAGTTCTGGATGAAGGAAGTGATGTTTCTGGGTCACGTGATTTCAGCCGAGAGAGTCCGTGTGGATGCGCAGAAGGTTGAGGCAGTGTTAGATTGGGCACCGCCCAAGAATGTGAAGGAGGTCCGTAGTTTCTTAGGCTTGGCTGGCTACTACCGTGGGTTCATAGAGGGTTTCTCAAAACTAGATCGGCCACTTACACAGTTGCTCCAGAAGTCCGAGAAGTTCGTCTGGAATGACGAGAGACAGTTGAGTTTTGAGGAGCTGAAGAGACATTTAACTTCAGCCCTGATTTCGGCATTGCCATATGGCAACGAGGGTTTTTCCGTTTATAGTGATGCTTCAGGTCAGGGTCTTGGGTGCGTGTTGATGCAGCACTGCAAGTCTATCGCGTTTGCATCGAGACAGTTGAGGCCGTATAGCTTAACTACCCTACTCACGATTTGGAGTTAGCGGCAGTTGTTTTTGCACACAAGACTTGGCGTCACTATCTTTTTGGCTCTGCATGTCAGATTTTTACCGATCATAAAAGTCTGAAGTATATATTTACTCAGCGGGAGATGAATATGAGGCAGAGGAGGTGGTTAGAGTTGATTAAGGATTATGACCTCGAAATCCTTTATCATCCGGGCAAGGCGAACATCGTGGACGACACCTTGAGTCGGAAATCAGTTGCGTTGCGGACGCTTGAGATCCTTACGTCTCAATCTAAGCTTCAATGGGATTTGATTTAGTTGAGTGTTGAGATTTCGTTGCCTGGAGCCGTAGGGCGACTTTGTGATTTAGAGATTTCGTCGTCTCTGATCGATGAAATTAAATTGAAGTAGATGGAGGATCCGATGATTATTCAAATCCGAGAGAATATTCTTAAGGGAAAGTCTCTTGGGTTTGTGATTCATGAACATGGGGTATTGAGATTCCAGAGTCGTCTATGCGTACCGAACGACTCAGAATTGAGACAGGGTATTTTGCGTGAGGCCCATGCTACGCCTTACTCCGTTCATCCTATATCGAGTAAGATGTACAAGGACCTTAAGAGGAATTTATAGTGGAATTGTATGAAGGAGGAGGTTGCACGGTTTTTAGCGAGATGTTTGACTTGTCAGCAGGTCAAGATTGAGCATCAGTGATCAGCTGGGTTATTGCAGTCACTTCCCATCTCGGAATGGAAATGGGAAGATATTTTGATGGATTTCATCACGAGTTTGCCGAGATCGAGGTCGGGCATGAATGTGGTTTGGGTGATTGTTGATCGTCTGACCAAGTCGGCACATTTTCTGGGTATCAAAGATACTTGGGTCCCGAAGAAGTTGGCTCGTGTGTTTATTGTGCAGATTGTGAGGCTTCACGGTACTCCGAAGTGTATTGTTTCGGATCGGGATGGCCATTTTGTATCGCACTTTTGGCAGGCGGTGCATAAGGCGTTGGGTACTCGTTTGCGTTTGAGTACCTCTTTTCATCCTCAGTCAGATGGATAGTCGGAGCGCACTATCCAGACGTTCGAGGATATGTTGCGTGCTTGTGCTCTCGACTGGAGTAGTGACTGGGAGGAGAATTTTCCATTGATCGAATTCATGTACAACAATAGTTGGCACGCGTCGATTCGGATGACACCGTATGATGCGATTTATGGGCGACATTGTCGATCGCCGATTTGTTGGAATGAGGCATCCGATTGGGTCAGGACCGAACCAGATATCGCTTTAGAGACGAGGCGGAAGGTAGAATTTATTCGAGAATGGATGTTGACTGCTCAGAGTCGACAGAGGTCGTATGCCGACGTTCGTCGTTGACCTCTGGAGTTCGAGGTGGAAGACCACATTTTGCTAAAGGTGTTGCTGATGAGGGGAGTTTTCCGCTTCAGGAAGAATGGGAAATTGAGTCCGAGATTTATTGGACCTTTTGAGATTCTCGAGCGAGTCGGTGATTTGGCATACCGTTTGGCGCTGCCTCCAGCCTTGAGTCACGTTCATAGCATTTTCCATATTTCCCAGCTGAGGAAATATGTTCCGGATCCTAGTCACATCATCGACCATGGTGAGATCGATGTTGCCGAGGATATTACCTTCGAGGAGCGTCCCCTGAAGATTTTGAAGCACCGTGAGAAGCGACTGAGGCATAAGACCATTTCTTTGGTCAAAGTGCAGTGGTTGAGGCATGGTGTGGAGGAGGCAACTTGGGGAACCGAAGATAGCATGCGTGCTAGGTACCCCGAGTTGTTTGTTTCTTAAGTTTCGAGACGAAACTTATTTTTAGAGGGGTAGAATGTAATGTCCGCATTTTTCTTTTCCCGGTATTATCATTTTGGGTGTATTTTTTGTTTTTAGCAATTCACTTGTAACCGTTTCGACATTTTAAATCTATTTTATTCTTGGAGTTTCTCCATTTGGATGAGTTTAGGAGGTGTTTTGATATTATTCGGTCTTATTTCATGTATTGTTGCATGGACGTTCGATTCTCGTCGAACCCGTTTGATTTTGTAATTTATTTTGTTGCACGAGTTTGCATGGTTGGGTTGTTCGTGTTGTGAGTTTCGGTTTATTGATCCGACGTCGTATCGTGACTTTTGGACTTTCGGACGTTTGGGCCGTTTTGTAATTTCCTATAAGTTTAGGGAATTTTACTTCCTTGTTGTTTCTCGGATTCCTCGGTAGTCAGAATTGTATTCTCCTGCAACTTTCAGCTTCGTCGTTGTGAATATCTCTCATCTACGCATTGGAATCTGTCCTTGTGTTGTATCTCGTTTTCGGTCCGCCCGATGCAGCTAACTTCGTTCAGCAGTGTTGAACTGCTGCATGCATAACGTGCGTTATGCATGCTTTCTTGCGTGCACTATCGGCACCTTCATAACGTACGTTATGGATTATTGCTAACGTACGTTATGGGCTTCAGCAGACTGGACAGATTGTTCTGTCCGAACCGTTACGTATGTTATCTCTTTCTATTTCGTACGTAAAGTCCATGGTAGCGTACGCTAAACTATCCGGCGTAGCGTACGCTATCGAACCCAGTGTTGTTGGACAGGGAGTCTGCCCAGTTTTGCCCAGACCCTTACGTACGTAAAAGCGTTGAAGTTACATACGTAAGCCTCTTGTAGCGTACGCTATCTGTCTGATGTAGCGTACGCTAGCGGCGTTTTGGGGTAAACTGTTCTGCCTAGCCATTACATACACTAATACTTGAGTGTTAATGTACTTAATGAGCATTACGTACGTTAACCAGCTCAGGTAACGTACGTAACGGAAGCCCAGGTTTTATAAACTGGGAGTTGACTTTCACTTCGTAACTTTCTTCATTTCTTCTCCTCCGACCGAGAGATGCGATCCAAGTGAGGTTTGAGCGATTTTTCAAGTTTTTCCCATGGAAATCCTTGGAAAATCAAGTATTATGTTCCTAGTGTAGTTTATCATCATCGTAATAGTCTTCCTCCGTCCGAATCAAGGTAAATCTTCTAAGAACCCGACTTTTTGGTAAATTGGGGTTGTCGGTTTTATGGTTCGATTCGTCCCGTGTTGTTGATTAATTCATGATGAATATGATTAATCTTGTTGGTATTCTTGGTTTTCCTATGGATTCATGGTATATTTTGTGGTATTTTCGTAATCGAGAGGGTTTGATTGTGGTCTGCCCTCGTTGTTGTTCTTGTACGAATATACAGGCGAGTTTTCGGGTGTATTCCTTTTTCCATATTGGTTTGGAGATGGTTGTGATTGTATTCTTCCAATCATTAGGTTCGGTTCCGTTGGTTCCTAGCGTTCGTCGGTGATTTTCCTTTCCATTCATTGCGTCGTCAATTATTCAAGGCAAGTATTTTTGGAACCCTTTATGCTTAACATGAAATAGTAATGTATATTGTGTGTTCTTTGCACACCTTGGGAGGGTCCGACGGGGCTGAGCGAATCTATGATTTCACTCTGGATTCACGAGTTTGTTTCGCTAGCAAGCTCGGAAAGGTCCTTAGAGGCCTCGAGTGGGATCAGTGGCTTCGTCCCGATCCAAGGCGATGCCTGTGCATGATTTTGTTTTATGATATGGCCAGCTCGGGAGGGTCCTTAAAGGCCTCGAGTGGGATCTGTAGCTTCATCCCGGTCCTAGGAAAATTGATTGACTGTTTGTTTTCGGAAAAGACATGTCTGGTTTTGGTTTTGAAATGAATTTGGTGCATTGTACTATGAAATGTGTAAGCGAATGGTTTGCCTTGATTACTTGTACTAGCTTAATTGCTAACCCCTCTGGGACCCGTTTTGGGGAAATTCTTGTTATGGATTTCAGGTTATGATCAGCTGGACGACCGGGCACTAGGACAATACGAGGATGCTAGCTAGGGTCATTGACATGTGCATTTGAGTCCTTTTATTTCCGTTGTTCCATTCGATATGGTTGTTGCCTCCCCTCTAAACTTATAGATCGTACTCGCGAGTACTTAGGCTTTTCTCTACGAATTGTGATTCGTATTCATTGAATTTATTTATGGTTGTCGATGTTGATTATTCCGCCGGTTGTACCAGGCGTGTTATTTGATTTTCATGTGGATGATGTGTGATTTTACTGTGGTAATTCATGTATAGCCTGGTGGGTCCCATGTAGGGGTCCACAACACTGTAATATACCTTGAATATCTCGGGGGTGTTACATGTATCGTATGAGAATGTTATTGGGACGAGTAGATGCATTTAGTATGTCGCGTAAACGTATTCAGTATGTTGAGACGACAAGGAGGAGCAGTTATATTTGGCTAAGTGTAGAAGACATTATGTACGTTAAGATGGGGAGCTTACGTACGTCAAGTTGGTAAGTGTAACGTCCGTTACGTAGCATGTATTACGTAGCATGTGTTATGTACGTTATGAGAAAATTGGACAAGTCTAAGATATGATCGACGAGTGGGCCCAGTGTCGGCAACTTTCGGCGCGGATGAGGACAGGTGAATCAACGAATGATTTAACGTACACTATGATGCCAGTGTTACGTATGTTAAAGGAGCAAGATGTTTATGTACGTTATGCAAGTTGTGCTACATACGTAATGGTATCAGTTGATGAGAGCCATAGCTTCTGGATTGAGGATAACATACGTTAATGGTGTGTTGTGTATGTAAGTAGTTGGACATTACGTACGTAATTGAGTTACATTTGAAAGTCAACCCCTGTATTATGTACACTATGGCGTGGGCTTTACGTACGTAATAATGGAATAGAAATGAGGCAGTGACCTCTGGATTAGTATTACGTACACTATCAAGTATGGGTAACGTACGTAGAGGGTGTTACGTACGTTAAGTGTGTTGTCTAATGTACGTAATGATTGTAAGTCTATATATATGAGATGTCCGTCACTTCGATATTTTCAGATCTTCACTTTGTTTTTCATCCTTCAACCCTCCAAGATAGATTTTGGATCTTCTAACTTGATCATGAGCTTGAGGGCATGGATTTGGAGCTCGAGATATGAAGATGTTGATTCTTGAGGTGTTTGTTTGTTTTATTCATCTTGTTGAGATATGTTGGTTAATCCTCTTTTTATTTTCGGATTTTGATGATTTTTGTTGATGATTAATCTGTGTGATGATATATTGTGGGAGTGTTATGTTGATTCTTGAAGTTTCATGGAGCTTGAGTTGAGAAAAATGAAGATATGATGATATATGTGTGTGTGTGTGTATATATATCTTTGATTATGTTGTTGTTATGAACATGATTATGGAATCATGGTGTTCTTGGTATTGTCATCATTGTTTGCTTCGTATGATGATGGATATGGTAGTATTGTTGTGATTCTTGATGTTATGTGAAGTATTTGTTGAAGAAGATGATAATTTGGAAGTTAGATAACATATTAGATTATGTTGTCTTGATGATTCTGAACAAAGTGATGTTAATTAGATATGATTATGGATTAATTCATATCCTTGAGGAACTCTTGAATTATATGTCATGATATGATGAATATGTATAAGAGGTATTGGTGTTTTTGGATATGAACATGGAATATTCATATCTACAACTAAGTTGTGTTTTGATATAATATTCGTACAGGAATACGAATATGATTACGAGTTTGATGAGATTATTATTCATCTTTGAGTTTGGAAGTTCATACACACTGAAGAAGTGTTCAATTCGAATGATTGAATTATTTCACAGCCTTAGAATATGATTATCTATAATGTTGAACTAATTGGATGGTCCAGATTGATGATGATAATCGGTAATTGGTTTTAACTATGAATTTACAAGGAGGAACCTTGTTAATTCGTATTTAAGATTGAATTTGGAATCGATAATGTTTAGACCCTTGTTATTGGTTTGAATTGATCGTTGTTATGATTATCGGATTTCGGCTTGTATTGTGGATATGAGTTTGTAATTTTTTGGGTTGTATTGTTTGGTTTTTTATATGACTGAGGTATTGTTGAACCGTTGAGTTTGTTGGTTGGGTATATCGGTTGTTGATTGTTATCAAACTTGTTAATCGATTATTGCAATAGATTGTGATAATTGATTGTTGATTATGACAGTTGTGTTGCGGTTGAGGCTGAAGAGTTCGTATATTGCTTTTGGCCAGGGCTGAGGAGCTCGTAGATGAAGGCAATGGAATTGGTAACAGCTTTGTCGTATCGGTATCGAGGCAAGTTATACTTGTTCAGTTCATAATACTTAATGAATGGTTTAGGTTTCATTTCATTTATAATTCATATAGCAATGATATTATAAATGTAAATTGTCGGGATAATGGTTTGTATATTGAGCTCTGGTTTGGATTAAACCATAATGTATGTGATTTAATTATGTTTGATGAAGACGAAGATGTGGGATATCTTTGGTTTGTGATATGGAATGTCGCATATCGAGGATAGTTTATCATACTGACATTGATGCCGGGATGATGGTTTACTGATATTAATGGAGTGTACCTCATTCGAGATTATTCGAATAATGGTGTATTCGTTCAAGGATGTTTGTTCGTGGAAAAAGATATTTTTTCCAGCTTTGAGGTACTGTAAGTATTGTTCACTTATGAGGATAATTATTCTGGTAAATTGTTGTATATGTTGTATATTGATGTTTCGAATAATGGGATTCATATTGATTATTTTGTTGAGGGATGCTGATCCCAAGACTGTTTATATTGATATCGTTGATCGTGTTGAAATTTCACTGGGGATGATGATCCCAGGATTGTTGTTTTGGATATTGATTGGTCGTGTATACTTTTCATTGCCAGATTGTCGTTGTTCACTTTGGTGAGTCTTTTGATCCTTATTGGATATGTGCTTCTTTAAGTTTCATTGTCATGTTGCATCGTGACATATCTGGAGTCATATATTCATGCCGATTGGTTATGTGTAGGATTTTGAAGGCGGGACATATAGTCATGTGATGGGTTCATGAGCTCACATTGAGCTACGCACACGAGATGTACTTTCTGAGACTGATTAGGTACAAGACCACACGTGTATTTGATCGATACCCAAGGTGGCTTGTGCACGGACACATTTCTGGACCGGGCATACTGTGACATCAATCTTGAGACATATTGATTGGTCCTTCATACTCCATGTATGATTGGGTATGTCGAAATTTGCGACTGGTTGTTCATACGAACGAGGGTTATGTTCGACAGTCGGGGTTATTTCTTTGAGATCCATTATATTTGATCTTGTTTGGAGTTTACCATGTTGATGGTATTTCGGTCGTTGTTGATCCTTTGTTGATCATGTTGGAGTTTACCATGTTGATGGTATTCTTGGTCGTTGTTGCTCCTTTGATAATCATATTGGAGTTTATCATGTTGATGATATTCTCGGTTGATGTTTTGGTTGATCATGGTTATTGACCATATGAGCATTCGGACTTTGTGTCGATATTTCGGGATTTTGCTGTCATTGGTCTACATATGTATTGCATATATTGGTGCTTATCAGGATTGGTATTTGATTGTGCGATCCGACGGACAGGATTTGGCACGGATGTATACACTTATGAGTTATGATGATGTATTGAGAATTCTTGGTATTGTTTGAATACAATACAGATGGTTGTAGTTGAGTTGTTGAGAATTCGAAATGTGGATTATGGTAAGGATTGATTTGGTATGGATTGTTATGAGTCGGTAAGGTTATGACAGTAAGATTATGTTGGTAGTATTCATACTATGTTATTACATTGGTATGTAATTGTTTATGGTGATGTGATCATTATCATTGTTGAGTATTGTGGTTGACCCCATCGTGGGCTTTATTTTTTGGTATACCGAGATCGAGCTAGTAGCGGTCGTGAAGGGATGAGTTTTCTGGGTGATACTGGCTATGACATGTATTTGGGAACCGAGTATTTTACTGTTCGTTATATTCCGCTGCAAATGTATATTTGGAACTGTGTTTATATCCGCTGTGTGTGTATTTTAAAATGGCTTTCCGGTATATTTACCATCTCGTGTATATCTTTAAAATGGCTTTTTGGGTATTTCGTAAATTTGGGTTTATCTCGTAAAACCTTTTTCCCTAAACTATTCTTCATCGGTACGTGTAAGTGGTGGCTTAGCGTACATTTTGAAACTATTGAGTTTTGGCATTTTTGGCCTTTTACATTCAAAAGGTATCTTATGATGGTATTTGGAAAACAGGTTTTTGGAGACTATTTTAGTATTTGAAATACATTACCATCTTTGCCTCTTTGGCGCATTTGAAACGATTGTGAAAATAATTTTTAGCCTTGCCGGTTTCGGCGTGGGGGGCCCACGGCGCTGTAATATCCCCGGATGGTTTTGAGGGTGTTACATATATATATCAAAATGATACCATGGAGTTGTTGCAATCAAAGGTTTAGCATTTATATCTTGCAATTTTATAACAAGTAAGTATCTCATTTATCTCGTTGAAATGAAACGTACATCGCACGATTGCTTAAATAATATATTCTCCACTTTAAATTCTTTAACGAATTAGTAAGTCAAAAAGTCCACAATGCAGGTATCTTTAAAACTTGTTAAATATATCGGGAAGAGACAACAGGTATGGATTAATGTATCCACTCTCCATTCAAAGCAATGAAAATGCCAAACAAGATATAGCTGTGTATGTGCGGATAAGAATTACAGAAGGAAATTTTGACTGTTTCTTGCACCATACGTTAGCGAGTAAGTATCAATCTCTTGAATTTTTATTTTGGTCCCATAATACAAGTGCATCCATTATGTTAGTCTCTTATAAACTTTATGGTCCCAACGGAATGCTAAAATAATCATAAAATAAGTATAAATAAATAATAGATTTAAATAAGTCTTGCATATAGTGACTTTTGAATTAAGTTTAAATAGTTGTTATATAAATAACTAGAGGATGATGCTATCCAATATTATTTACATGTCATATATGTTTCGTATTTTTGTTCGCATTTGGCAGTTGATGGTTCTTTGCCCAAAGCAAAATGTCGTCGCCTGGTTCTATCCCATGTAGAGAAAGCGCAAGAATGACTTGACTGGTTCTATCCCATGTGGAGAAAGCCCAAGAAGGACTTGACCAACAAAATTGATACTATGGTCTTAAAATTTTATTTTCATAGTATTTTGTCGTTTAATTTATGAACTCATTCTATCATATAAAGTGTTTTAGGCATACCAACTCATTAAGGGCAAGCACACACACAAGTTAAAGAAGTCTGCATGGGCCTTTCCAAAGGTAAATTTTATCAACACATTTACGTTTCGTAAATATTAAATCAAGGCTCTAAATATTTTGGATTATAATTGTAATATCCCAAAACGGTGGCCATTACAGTGCCGTGGACCCCACACTCGGACCCACCTGGCGATACCAAAATACAACTTTAAACATAACATCATTGCGATACTGGATCACAAAACAAGAATTATTACTCCGATCAGGAGTCTATAAATAGTGCGGCTGTTAGCCTAAAAATACACAGGATCCAAATACTAGTATAAACCATATGAAGATGAAATATACTTAAGAGTAGTACAATAGTTTAAATGAAGCGGGAAAGTAAAACTACACGATTTTAAGAATAATCGGAAAAACAAAGACTCGCCCCCCCCCCCCCCCCCGAACTAGTATCCTTCAAACCCTTCGCCGTCATCGTGCTCTTCCCGTGCCTTGCCTTTTCCTCGACCTAAAATACAACACAAGTATTTCGCCCAAAACCACAGGGTTAGAGATACATGATAATAATTTTCAAGACATTATATACAATTCATATATATAGGATCTCAAAGAAATAACCCGACTATTGGACATACCCCTCGGCTTATGAACAACTAGTCACAGACCGTCGGACATACCCAATCATACATGGAATATGAATGACCAATCAACATGGCTCAAGACGGACATCATAATACGCCCACTTCGGAAATGTTTCGGTGCACATGTCCACCCCGTATATGGAATCCATAATATACGTGAGAGAATATACCTAATTAGCCCCACGAACTACGTCTCCTGTGTACAGTCCAATACGGAAAATCAACGTATGTATATATGTGCCTCGCTAAAAATCCTACACATAACCAATCGGCACGCAGATATAATTTCAGATCTGTCACGATATAACATGACAACGAAACTCAACAAATTACACATGCAATCAAGAATCGAGAAACTCACTGAAGTGACAAAATGATCAACGAGACCAACGATACAAAGGTGATAAACTTGGGAATACAATCCCACGACAAAACGGCACTATCATCAAGAACAACATCACATTACGAATAATAAATTCATAGAGCATTTCACATACACAGAATGTATAAGGTTCATAAGAATTCAATCATCATTATAACCAAGCAAGATAACTTGCCTCAAGTCTCAAATTCAATCGATTCGACTTCTTCGAAATGCGACGGCTGAAAGGACGACATTCTTCACCAAGCAACAACACTCGATCAACCTTGAATGAAATATATTTCATTCAACGACCGAAATCTAACTATATCGATTATCATAACAACGCTAACTAGTCTTTGATTTAACGCAGATCGATCAAACAACCATAATAAGTTCACAAAGCCTAAAGTTTAAGAATCCTTATCTCATATTCGAATTTTTAAGGATTACTATTAACAAGTTAATGATTGATAATTCTAATTAATTCCTCCGAGAATAACAATAATATCAAGAACACAATATTTATTATGAACATCAAGAACATCACATTTCTGACATATTAGCATGATAATGGAAGTTCTAAGTTCCCAATTTCTGACTCATTTACATAATCATTTCTACTTGGTTTTCAAGTTTAACATACTTATGATTTTCTCAACATCACCAAGAACATAATATTATCATCTTAATCAACATTCCAATGTGAAACATTCTATCATCAATATAATCTCATCAGAAACGGATTTGACAAGGTAGTAGGCATAATCATCTTCAATCTACATTCAAAAACCTTAACCATTCAACATAATCTTTTAAACTTTTTGTTTGCATAACATCTTTGAATATTCTAAAACATGCTTATCGTATCATCATAGACATCAAGAATTTCGGAAATCAAGAGTTTAAAGAAACTTACTTATGAAGAATACTTCTAAGACAAAAATACGGGTTTTCAAGCTCCCAAACTTGCTTCAACTACCAATCTACAAGCTCCAAGCAAGGTTATGAAACCTCCAAACAAGCTAGATGAGGCTAAGAAATGTTTATGAGGGCAGAGGGATGATCTCAAGGAGAAACTATCAAGGTTGGGTCTTGCAAAATGAAAGACAGGACCTGTCTTTTTATAAACTGCACAATCGTAGCGTACGCTATCATGAATAGTTAACATACGTTAGACCCACTTACGTACGCTAACACATAAGTGTTACGTACATAACTATCTTCCAGAGCCTACTGTCCCAACACACAAACACTGTTGCGTACGTTATATCCTCAACGTTACGTACGCTAATGCTACTTGACTTTGACCGTCTCGAAAGGCTAAGATTCCTTCACGTGCATGGCTATACACTATGAGAGTCAATGATGATATCTGATTCCCTGCCTTACGTACATGAGACAAGATGATTTATGTATGTAAAGGCACTGATTTAGCATACGCTAATACAAAGAGGTAGCGCACGCTAACTCTTAAGATATGGCCGAAAATGCAATTCTCTAATTAACCTCTAACCATCAAATAAAAATGAAAGATAATCATAAGTAACTCAATTCTATATCTCGACATTATAGTCATTAAACTAAATGTAACATGATTACAACGATACTCTAATTATGCGAATAATACAACAGTAGGTAAGAATTACAGTCGGATATTACATACTCTCCCTCTTACAAGGAGTTTCGTCCTCGAAACTAAGGGGTAAACAACTCAGGATATCTCTCTAGATGTTATCCTCAGTTTCCCACATGGCCTCTTCGACTCCGTGTCGTGACCACTGAACCTTCAGTAAGGGGCTTGTCTTGTTCCTCAATTGCTTGACCCTCCTCTCGAGTATCTATACGGGATGTTCCTCTTAAGAATGATCATCAGCTAATTCGATATTTTCGAAGTAAATTTTGTGTCTCTGATCAGCAACATACTTTCTCAACTGGGAGACATGAAACATGTTATGAATCCAACTCAAAGATGGTGGTAACGCCAGACGATATGCTAGATCGCCTACACATTTCAATACCTCAAATGGCCAAATATACCTAAGACTCAGCTTACCGCTCTTCCCAAAACAAAAAACACCTCGAGTAGGAGACACCTTCATTATCACATGGACCTCGAACTCGAGCAGTCGACGACGATTGTCTGCATAAGATTTCTGCCGACTCTGAGCCGTTAATAACTGATTCCTTATCAGAGTGATATTCTCACGAGCTGCTAGCAACATATCAGGTTCCGTTCCCAGAGATTCAAATAGGTCGTCCCAACACAAAGGGGACCTACAACGACGACCATACAATTCTTCATAAGGTTCTATCTGAATTGAAGTATGCCGACTGTTATTATAAGTGAATTCCACCAAAGGTAGTTAGGCTTCCCAATCGTCCTTCCAATCGATAGTACACGTCCTCAACATCACTTCTAGAGTTTGGATAGTCCTCTCTGACTGGCTATCAGTCTGAGATGAAATGCAGTACTGAACTTCAAATGCGTACCCATCGCACGATGAACTGTTTTCCACAGATGTGACACAAACCACCCGTCACGGTCCCATATGACACTACCAAAAAAAGTACTTTAGCCGACGACCCGAAAAAAAACGGCCGACGACTATATAGTGTCGTCGGCTAAACTTAGAACTTTAGCCGACGACGTATAAGACGGTCATCGGCTAAACTCTATTTTTTTTAAAAAAACGATTTTAGCCGACCGTCTCGTTGCGGTCGTCGGCTAAACTTTTTTTTTTCCCAACAGGTTTAGCCGACGACCGTGTCGTAGTGGTCGGCTAATTTTGAAACTTTAGCCGACGACTGCACAAAAGTCGTCGGCTAAACCTTGGCCGACGAATATCGGCTGACAGTTTTTAGCCGACGACTGGCATGATTAGCCGAAGACTTTGGGGTTTAGCCAACCACTAGCGATTGTCGGCTAAAGTATGATTTTTGGTAGTGTGATACTCTTAGGGGTACCATGTAACCTTACAATTTCTTTAATAAATAGTTGGGCTAACCTCTCAGGCCCACATGTGTCTTTAATCTCCAAGAAGTGTGCTGATTTGGTCAAATGATCCACAATCACCCAAATTGTATTCATACCTCGACGGATCGTCGGCAAACTAGTGATAAAATCCATCGATATGCCCTCCCATTTCCATTTGGGAATTAGCATTCGTTTCAGCATTCCTGCTGGTCGCTGATGTTCAATCGTAACCTGCTGATAGGTCAAACATCTCGAAACGAATTCTGCAACTTCTCGTTTCATATTACCCCACCAATAACATTGCTTCAAGTCTTTATACATCTTGCTGGATCCCGGGTGAATGGAGTATGGGGTAGCATGAGCCTATTTTAGAATAGAGTTTCTCAACTCTTCATCTGCCGATACACATACTCGATTTCTGAAATGTATCAGTCCATCCTCATGGATCATAACTCTAGGGGCTTTCCCCTGAGTCACCTTATTCCTAATCTGCAATAAGAATGGGTCCGTAATCTGCTTCGATCGGATTATATCATCAAGGGACGACGAAATATCAAGTGTGCAAAGTTGTCCTTGAACACGCTATAACAAAACTTCAATCTCCGGCCTCATAAGATCTAGATGTAATTCTCTTTGAACTGTCAAATGGCTAAGCATTTGCTCTTATATCGTCTTACAACTCAGGACATCGGCAACCACATTCGCCTTCCCCGGATGGTATAGGATCTCAATGTCATAGTCCTTAATTAGCTCTAGCCACCTTCTCTATCTCATGTTCAACTCCTTTTGAGTAAAAATATACTTCAAACTCTTATGATCAGTAAAAATCTGACAGGTGACTCCATACAATCAGTGGCGCCAAATCTTTAAAGCAGACACCACGGCTGCTAGTTCCAAGTCACGGGTTGGATAGTTAACTTCATAGGGTCGCAACTGTCTCGATTCATAGGCAATTACTTTCCTATTCTGCATCAGTACACATCCAAGGCCCTGTCTGGACGCGTCACTATAGACCACGAATCTTTCGGTCCCCTGTGGTCAGACTAAGACTGGTGTTGAAATTAATTGACACTTGAGTTCATTAAAGCTTTGTTGACATGCCTATAACCATGTATACTTCTTATCTTTCCTTAACATATTGGTTAGAAGTTGAGCAATTTTTGGAAAAGCCTTCCACAAACCGTCTGTAATAACCTGCTAAACTGAGAAAACTACGAACCTTCTTCACATCCTTCAGGGGTAGCCATTCCCGGATAGCCTCTGTCTTTTGTGGAGCCACACTAACCCCATCAACTGATATCACATGCCCAAGAAAAGTAACTTTTGACATCCAGAACTCGCATTTGGAAAATTTTCCATATAGTTGTTCTCGTCTTAGCGTACCGAGAATCTGACGGAGATGAAACTCGTGTTTCTCATGGTCATGAGAGTAAATTAAAATGTCATCAATGAAAACAACCACAAAACGATCCATAAAGTCAATGAAAACTCAATTCATCAATTCCATGAACACTGTCAGTGCGTTAGTCAGTCCATACGGCATCACTACGAACTCATAATGCCTATAATGAGTACGAAAGGCCGTCTTAAAAATATCACACTCTTGAATCCTCATCTGATGATAGCCGGATCTTACGTCGATCTTGGAAAATACATCAGCGCCTTGGAGTTGATCTAAAAAATCATCAATACGAGGCAATTGATATTTTCACCTTGTTCAACTCTCGGTAATCAATACATAAACGCAAGGATCCGTCTTTCTTTCGCCCAAATAAAAATGGTGCTCCCCAAGGGGACGCACTAGGTCGAGCATAACCTTTCTCAGTTAAATCCTAGAGCTGACTCTTCAACTCCTGCATCTCGGTTGGAGCCATGCGATACGGTGCTTTCGAAAGCGGGGACGTACCGGGCTCTAATTCAATGGTAAACTCTACATCACGATGTGGAGGCAAGCCTGGCAACTCATTTGGAAAAACATCCAAGTAATCTCGGACAACCGGAATGTTGCTCAGTTCAGTAGATCGGTCCACTGTCTTAGTCATGTAGTACCAATAACCAACACACCCCTGATTAAGTAGTTTTAGTGCTTTCATTGCGCTTATAACCCTCCCAGAGCGGCTGGGATAATCACCCTGAAAAGTGCACTCGAAACCATCGACAGAAGTGACGGTCACCATCCGCTTTCGGATCTTAAGTATGGCATCATGACGATCCATCCAATCGATACCTAAGTATGACAAACACTATTGCGTATGTCATATCCTCAACATTACGTATGCTAATGCTACTTGACTTTGACCGTCTCGAAAGGCCAAGATTCCTTCAAGTGCATGGCTATAAACAACGGGAGTCAACGATGATATCTGATTCCCTACCTTACGGATGTAAGATAAAACGATGTACTATCGTAAAAGCACTGATTTAGCGTACACTAATACAAAGAGATAGCGCACGCTAACTCTTAAGATATGGCCCAAAATGCAATTCTCCAATTAACCTCTAACCATAAAACAAAAGTGAAAGATAATTATAAGTAACTCAATTCTATTGTATATCAACATTATAATCATTAAACTAAATATAACATGATTAAAACAATACTTAAATTATCTGAATAACACAACAGTAGGTAAGAACTACAGTCGGATATTACAATAATCATTTGTTTTAACTTTTCTTTCAAGTGTAATCGCAAATTGAAAGTGAGGCATGTGGGTACTTTGTAATGAGGTATATGCTAGAGATCATCACACTAGACATCGATGAATCATTCAAAAAGGTAGATATAAATGGCAAATAATATAATTATTGTTGTTTATTTTTGTTAAATATCTTATTAGCTTCTTAGCTTAGTTAGTTCCGTTCATTGACTTGATTTTTAATGGTTTATCATTATATTAATTGTGCTGAGAACCTATCACATTTGAAAAAACATGTTTGTGTATTATATAACTCAATCAAAAAACATGTTTTTGAAAAAACCTATTACATTCCGGCTCATTCGAAAAATATAAATTGAAAAAGTTTGTGTATTTGGTGAGATCTAATTGAAAGACCAGCTTGTGTCATGTGCGACATCTTTGCGGTTGCCGGTTTGTTATATGCGTCGGCATAGGGATCGTGCTAGGCGTGTTTAGGGAGTTCCTAATTGATGCCATCTTTAGTTCTGGCGGGAATCACCACATGAGCGGCGCTGCGGCAGCTAATTGATGGTGAAGCTTTGGCTCGTGACATATATAAATAATTAAGCTATACCTTCTTTCGGCCCGACCTCACTCCTACTATTTCAAGTACTCTAAATTCACATTGATTTTTATTTTGGTGGTCAATCTGGTGTACTCAATAATGCTAGATGGTCCAATAAGGTACTCATAAGCTAGAGCATCAGAGTGTTTTATGTATGATTTTTTCTTTTTTCCGGTCATATCCAATAAGGCGCTCCTCAACTAGCACAGTGTGCGTGTGAGAGTGATAAATGGCGTGAAACGTTAGTGGTTGCCTTAATAAGGATCATATCTAATCATCATCATGTAGTTCTTTCAATTAAGTCCCTTAAATTTTTTTATCTTTCATCGTGTGGTGGTTGCCACATTTATGTTAATCATGTAAAAGTGTAATAGATGCATTACAGTATGTCGTATGTTAGAATGTTCCATAAATTTCGTCGGTTTTTATTACAAATTGTGTGATGTACAAAACCTACACATGACTGTATACTAATGGATTTTTCATTTGCAGACATTTAATATGGAAGAGACATATTCAAAGGTGGACATTGATGATATAAGAAGGTGTTGGACACAATGTTTTCTGGAGGTTACCTCGTTATCAAAATAAGATGATATGTTGTGTTGTATTGGTGTATTAGTGTGTATGGTGTATTTTTAGACGTCCTCTTTTAAGGTTGTTTTATGTTTTTTTTTGACGTACTTAGTATATACTTGATTGTGAATTGCGTACAGTTATTTTTTGGTGGACTTGGTGCAAATAGTTTTTTGTTTGTTTTATTTCTTAGCTGTTTTGGTGTATTTTTGGGGCTATTTTGGTGTATTTTGGGCATAAAAAGTATTTAAAAAAAATCTACAACTATCTTACCTGATGTAGAATGTACACTTACTACATCGGTTATTCCAAGAACCGATGTAGAAGAGTGACTTTTTACATTGGCTCTTCAATAAACCAACGTAAAAGGTATTTTTATTACATCGATTATTTTAAGAATCGATTTAGAATAGTGACTTTTTACATACGTTCTTCCATAGACTGACGTAGAAGGCGTATTTACTACACCAGTTATCCTAAGAAACGATATACAAGATTTATGTATTTATACATACTACATTGGTTCTTTTATAAATCTACGTAGAAGGAGCACTACTACATACTTAAAACATCGATTATGGATACAACCAATGTAAATATTTACTTACTACATCAGGTTATTTAGTACCCAATGTAGAATATAAACTTACAAGATCAGGTATGCAAATCGATGAGGTAATTGACTTTTTAAATTAGGTCCAGAACCGATGTAAAAGGTCATTAATTTTTACATCGGCTGGACTACAACAGTTCCAGAACCGATGTAAATAGTACTTTTCACTCGATGTAAAAAGTATTTTTTTCCAGTAGTGTCGATTTAAATGAAATTTTTCTTTTGATTAATAGATTGTATATCAATATCTAGTATCTCTAATGAAAAGTAGGAACAACGAGTGTTGTTCATTCTTTCAATCTTCATCATATCATTTTTTATTTGTTGGAATCTCAATATAGTAATATGTTAATGTGTTGAGAAATTGATAACATGTTCCATTAAAAGCTTCAATATGAAATACATAAATTTAAAGAATCCTACAATTTAAGTTGAATTTTATTTAAATGACTTCATTAACTTAATTGTAAAAATTTCTCGTGATTTTCAAAATGCACATATGAAATTTTCGAGTTGTATCCTCATATAGATCAATACTTTATCTCTTGATTTCTCAGTGCACTAGTAGAATCATAGTCTGGATCCGTCTATTCATACTCCTATTACTATTATCTTCAAGAAGCAGGCAGTGCAAGTGGGGTGTGCCTGAGCTTGAATGAGTAAAAGGATCGATCAAAACAAAAATCACACAAGAAAAAAAAAAAAAACACAATCCACTCAGGGATATTACACGTCGTGGACCCTTTTCTCAAGGATCTACCAGGTTGGTAACAAAATCAAACACCTCAAAAACACCTTTAAGGCTAAAATAACCTAGTAGACCGATTTAGTCATTCAATTAGTACATACAACTCAATCTCAATAGATACCCACGCAGGGGTCAAAATACAACTCGCTCTCGTACAATGGGGAAATTACTACAGCGGAATAACTATAACTAAACCAATACAACATCGTACGGGTCCTCATGTGATTAATATTGATCATCATTCATCATCTTTCGTACCAACCCCGTGTTTATGCTCCACAGGGGCCTACACGTACCTGAATGCAATACAGA
Source organism: Orobanche coerulescens (assembly GCA_033398695.1). Lineage (NCBI taxonomy): Eukaryota > Viridiplantae > Streptophyta > Magnoliopsida > Lamiales > Orobanchaceae > Orobanche > Orobanche coerulescens. Next base: position 75,406,513 of record CM065818.1, on the reverse strand, counting down.
CATCCACCCCCCGATTTCTCGGGTGTTAGCAAAATTCCACTATTTCGCTAGTGCAAGTACGAAGTGCAAATACGAGTCATACGAATCATATTCCAAGAATAATAATAATCAGAAATCCCAAAAAATTCAACATAACAAAAGATACTTCCGGATGAAGAGAGTTTGAGTAAACTTTCCAATTTCAAAAGATAACAAATCAAGAGAATAATTTATAAAATGTTTTAAAATGCCCTCGGGAGTTTTAACGGAAAAACAATTTAGGATTATCGAATCCTTCTCTTTCAAAAATCGAAAAGGGTCACAACCCAAAGATTTGCTTTCTCAAATAAAAACCAACAACAATTCACAGAATTCATAGCCCACGTCACGTGTCCTCGACGGACATAAAGTCAATAGAATATAACCACCCAAGATACGAAATCTTGGTAACATTTCCAAGGTACTCGACCTGGAAAAACACATCCAAAATCATATCCATAACACCATGATCACATACCACGTCATCTCACAGTTGGATCAATCACTTATTGTATCCTGACCAAATGATAACAAGCCATGTGTCACCGTAGGTTTTCTTAGGCTCTCACGGTTAGATCAATCACTTGTTGCATTCCGACCACATGATCACAAGTCGTGTGTCACCGTAGTTTTCTTAGGCTCTCCGGTTGGATCAATCACTTGTTGCATCCTGACCACATAATCACAAGGCATGTGTCACCGTAGTTTTCTTAGGCTCTCACGGTTGGATCAATCACTTGTTGCATCCTGACCACATGATCACAAGCCATGTGTCACCGTAGACCTCGCCTATCTCCACACATTCAAACACGTAACAGTACACCAAGGATATCCCAACAATTCACCCAGAGACAAAAACACTTAGCACGACACAAACGTCAAATCACAACGTACCAAAATAAGGTAACATACGTATATATGCATTATCAAAGCCAACATCAACACCAAACATATCCAAAGGATTCACTTAATCATTTACAAACACGACATTCACAAAACACCCCATTCACACTACACACACGCGTTTTGAGAGTGAGCCTTTAACGAGGTTTAGGCGAATCTTTTGAATAGATCATTTCAAACAACTAAACAAACACACTTAGACGATCACCGATCATCATATCCACAGAACGAGGTATGTATAAACAAGGTACTTGCCTCGAATCCATCACACGAATACTCCAGCGAACACGGCTCGACCGAAGTGCCCTGAAACCTAGAACTATCGCAAGAAACAATGAGAACACGATTAATAACATCATATAGCACTAACCAATTCATCAAAATATAATTAGGATCGAGTTCAAGAACAAAACTCCAAAAGTAAACTCTAGGGAAAAATACCTCGATCCGACGAAGAACAACGGATTAGATGATGTTACAATCACCTAGAACTCTACAAAACACCTTTGATGGAACAAAAATATACCAGGAGTCCAAACCCTAGTCGCCCTCGTCTCAACCCCGCGGAGAGGAGAAGAAAAGAAATTGAAATGACAATTCACAACTGATGTCCAGTTTATACTGGACAGCTTAGCATGCGCTAATCATTCAAATGTGCACTATCGAGTCTTAAACAAAAAGATTTTCTTCACAACTGCACAGTTAGCGTGCGCTAATCACGAATATTAGCGTGCGCTAACGAATCCTCCAACCCAATCCAGTGGCTTCTGGACTGAACTTGACCAACAGTTAGTGTGCGCTATGCTACCCATAGCGTGCGCTAGCTCCTGCCATTAGCGCGCGCTATGCCACTACGTAGCATGCGCTATAAAACCCTCAGTCGAAGGCAGTAGCTTCTGCCTCAATTATGCACTCTCCATTAGCGTGCGCTAGCAATCTCAAGTACCGCGCGCTATATCTATCCCATACTGTGCTCTATTCCTACTGCATAGGCAGTAGGATCGCACCAAAACTCATCACGACACTCTAAAAAGGTCGGGGTGAGGAATACGAAAGAAGTTCCCCAAAACTTTGGGAAATACGAAATGGCCCGAACGACCGAAATATCACGATACGACAACGAATAACCAAACCGAAGCTTGCAACACGTCTAACAAAGTTCAACAAACTTTTAAGGAACACGAAACAGCATTTTCGAACAAGATTCGCAAGAACCAATCTCAAGCGTGAAAAAATCGCTTAAGAACACGGAACTCAACAAAACGAAACCAAAGCGAATTCGGATGATAAAAGTGCAGAAATAATCATTCTGAGAAGGACAAATAGGTCACAAACGAGCCATTAAAACAAACTCCTGCCAAAAAAGAAATTCACCAAAAAATCGAAATCGCGGATACTAGATACTACCCTCCTTAATAGAAGTTTCATCCCAAAATATAAAATAAGTAGGAAGGAACAATATCCCACCAGGAACATCTCAAAGATATACATAAGAACTGATTAACTCCCGTCCATTGGCGAAAATCTACAAGCAACACAGGAAACATACGGCATGAAATCACGCTCGACGACAACCATCACAATGTCGCAAGCAGAAACATAATAAAACCAACCAATCCCAAGTATCACCAAACAGATACCACAATCAATTCAAGTATATGAACTATCACAAAACAAAAGGTACCTATTACAAGAAAACACGCATAGTCGAAAAAATAAAAAATAAACATACAACGATCCGCGAGGGTAACCACGAAGAACTCCGACCACGCCGAAATTTTTGAAAATCACACTAGGCATCTCTGTGTACTTTCGGAGCGGAGACGCAAACTCGATCCCCAAACTTCTCAGCTACCGTCTCGCAATGCACGTCTCGGTGTCCCAATTTACCGCAACCGAAACAGCTGATTAACGATGAACGATAATTCTTCACGGTATGGCCCGCTCGACTACAGTTATAACACGTCTTAGTGCTGCTAACATTACTCACTGCAGGGGTAATACTCCTCCTCTGTTCACACGATCGATTAACCTTCTTAGGATGACGGCGCGAAGTCCCAAACCTAGGGGGCCCACTCCCCTAATTTCCTGAAAAGTTCCCAACAGTTTTCTATTTCTTCGATTCAGACATATGCTTAGTCGATGATATAGATAGTTCATAGGCTAACGCCCTATTCTGATACTCTCTCAATGAAGTACAAGTGAGATCCGCCATGTACTGATAAATCTCCGGCTTCGTTCGCCTACTAAAATAAGAAATCTTATCTTCCTCTGTCCTTACCTGATCCTGCACGTAGCTGAGCTATTTGCTATAGTCAATAATAGCTTGAGACAGCGGTACATCTTGTGGCCTCACCGAAAATAATTCATTAATCCCCTGTTTTCTGATCGGTTCAGGACAAAACTCATCTCTCATGAATCCATGGAACTTTGCCCACATGACAACATGATCCTGAAGCTTAACAGCCTCCCACCAGTTAGCGGCATCCTTGTCGATAAGATACTGAGCGACCGGCACCTTACGCTCTTCTGGACAATCAACCACCTCGAATATCATTCCCAACTGGAAAAGCCAACCATCCCAGCCCAATGCATCTACAGCACCAGCGAAACGAGGGGGATTTATACGAACCAGTTCTCGAAGCCACTGATTTGCACTAATGTTCTGGGTCACATCTGTATTATGTTAAACTGCTTATTGAGTCATTTGTGCAACTACCTGATGCAAAATAGTAGCAACACCGATACCAACACCAACACTGGCAGCATGATCCTGATCACGCGTCTGGTCGCCATGGCCATGACCTCTGCCCCTCGGCATACTGAATAAGTAACCACTCAGCACAATAGAAAATCATAGCACATAACACATACAATGATTACCATCGTAAAGCAACACACATACGAAAATCACAGCAACGACGGCATCGTTCGGCGATTTCAATGGCTCGAACGATAATTAGCACACAATTACAACACATCAAGAAACAATCATATATGTACACAATCATTCAAACCCAATCTTTAACAGCTGGCACAGGTGCGATAACACGCAAATCACCACGAAACGACAAACATTTAATACCAATATCACACCTCTCACAGAGGGCTAATACAACGGATGCGTGGGGAACAACTTAATGCTCACACCACCAAATCAATCACAACTCGGAGGGCTAACACCCTGACAACAATGCCAACATCATACACACATTTCCTGACTGCAAACGGAAAATGATAGGTTTTAAAAATGAAAACCACCCTTAATGAAAAATTTGGAAACACAAGTTGATCTTAAGTATCACATTTCGAAAAAGAAATACAAATGTCGTTATCGAGACTTTGAAAAACCGTCTTGCATTTGATAAAAATGAGGACATCTTTCTTTTAGTTAACAACTTCCAGAAATATTCGACCTTCTGGTCTAAGAAAATGCATTTCTAAATTACGGAAAATATCTCAAAATATTTTGGTCTTCAATGTGGAATAATTTTGAAACATGCAGTTGTACTAGTAGGCACCTTGAAAATACCGCGAGAAAAAAATCCATTTTAAAAGTACGTCTCAAAATTTATTCTCTAAAATACTCAAGATTTTCAAAAATTCAATAGGCCAGATGCCAAAAACTCACATGTATCGACATTCGCTTACACGTCTCATAGTACACGCATCAAATTATTTCAAAATAAAATCAAGACATGTCTTTTCTGGAAAACAAACAGTCAATAATCACAGTTGAAAATCTGCCTAGGATCGGGGCTAAACCACTGGTCCCATCCGAGGCCTCCATGGACCTTCCCAGACTAGCCATAGTTAAAAATTACACACATGCATCGCCTAGGACCGGTGCGAAACCACTGGTCCAATCTGAGGCCTCTACGGACACTCCCGGACTGGCTAGCCAACAAGCTCGTGAATCAGGAGCGAAATCGCAGATTCCTCCAAGGCCTCGTTGGACCCTCCCGGAGTGAGCAAATCACAAATATATACATTAATTTTTCATGTTAAGCATAAGGTTTTCCCGAGAATACTTGCAAAACGATCAAATCATTCGGGAGATCATTAGCAGCGGACAAAATCAACAGTCAAAAATACATTAGCAGCGACACCACTCCTCATTTAAACAAAATATGAGAGTCAAATAAACGCATATCACGAAATATAAATCTACATAAAGACTCCATCACTTAACAATTAATCATACAAATAGCTCGTGTTACACGAGGCACAACATAAAGAAGGGAGACATACATCCACAGGTCGCACGAAGATAATGATCTCCACACGATACTAATTAAGACCAACAAACTCAGTCAATGCGTCGCGACACGACTCGTTCAGACAAAATACGACGAGACAAGACTCAACATACACAACTTGACCCGACAGCCTAGTTGATAAGAACAGCCCCAAGATACTCTATATATAATCATTTATGAATTATAAACAACAACTCATCAAGAATATAGAAAATAAGTTTAGGGTTTAGGGCCAGATTACCTCCAATTCGGCTAAAACCGCTGAAAACGGCTGAAGAGGACTTGCTGATTTGATTCTCGGACGTTGATTATGGGTTGAAACTGCTCGAAATCGATCCGGAATGAAATTCCAAGGTGAGGGATGAAACCCTCTGTTCTCTCCCATCTGAAATGCCTTGAAGAAGGCTGGGAAACAAATTTATGACATGAAGAAGCCTCAAGGTCGATTTTAAGGGCAGCGCGGTAATTTTGCCATGACAAACTGACATCCTTGTCTTGTTTTGGCCGAACTTGTTCGTTCCGGTTCCGAATGGCTCTCCGTTTGATATATCGGAAATACAACTCAATAATATACAATGTTGTATAGTTTAGAAATTTTGAACTTTTATATAATTTATGGTGACAATCAAAGTCGCTCCTTGCGTGCAGCGCCTTCCAGAAAGGTCCTAAAGAATGAGTTTAGGGTTTTACACTGAATTACCTTTGATTTGCCAAATGTAACAGCCATTGACTGTAGATATATTGATTCTATGAATCTTGGAGGCTGAACATATGTTTATAACACTTGATTTGGATTGGATTTGAAGTTCTTGGGAGTTCCCTCCAAGCCCTGGACGTCCGAGTGAGGAGAAAATGAGGTTTTCTGCCTCAAATCTTCAACTTACATCAAGATGACCCTTCTAAGTTAGTTTGGCATAACGTATGTTATATAAGGGGACTAACGTACGTTGTGGGGGTTTCAACATGAAATAGGAACAATTCGAAATCTTAAGGCGGTCATTACATAATGTACGTTACGAAAGAAGGGTAATGTTATGGGGGTTCGAGATTGAAACAGGAACACTCTCGAAATCCTAAGTCGGTTGAACCATAGTGTACGTCATACATAGTTGATAGCGTACGTTATCCTTGGTCACATCTTTCCCACAGTCCAAGCAATGGTCACAATTCAATTGTTGGGTCTAAGACGGATTTAGGAATGATGAAAGTCGGTGAAAGGACCTTCAAACATTAAAGAAACTTCATAAGGTTGAATCACCAACCTCCAAGCATTCTGAAGAGTGTGAAATGACTACTAATACCACGATAATTCTCGGTATTGATGCAGTTCGGTTAACGACACAAGTCGGAACCAAAACAAAGCACAACACACAAATGGAAATGAGCTGTTCGAGTTAAATCATGAGTTACCAAGGGGAATTTGGTCCAATATTCATCGATAATGGGATTATACAATGAGTTCTTGAAACTAGTACATGGTAGGGTCCATAATTACGATAAGTTTAGGCAACAGACCGATAATCGCATCACCACAGAACTCATAAGTTCTACAGTACGACAATAGAATCCACACTTATAGGTTCAAACCCTGAATTGTACATGCATAGAAATCCTGATATTACATAAGGTTCACATGGCCTAACCATAAATGACACAGATATATTTGGCTTATGCTTGAAGGTTCTTTTATCATTTAGGTTTAGACAAAGAGTTAAGCGATTTATGTTTGTACGTGGGAGTTTCTGCATTATTAATGACATACACTCCATCAATATAGATACCTTTGCAAATATTTTAATCATTTCTTCTAATAATAGGATCACCATCAAAAGAAACTGAATAACAATCACAACTTAATTTATAAACCGAATCAAACTTATTCTATAATTAGGTACCAATAATACATTATTTAGGACGAATATCTTATCACTAATCTTCAACTGCACGGCTCTAACTGCTACAATCTTAAGCCTGGAATAATCGCCCCAGATGATGGTGAACTCGACCACACTAAGCCGCTTGGTTACCTGAAAACCATGCGAGTCAAAGCAAACATGATCAGTGGATCCTGAATCTTTTATCCACGAAGTGGTAGAATAAGTCGGGAAACATGTTTTGACTACTAGTGCATGAGACATACCTTTCTAAAGAGAAAGGCGGTCCACTTTAGAACATGATCCCTTACCGGGGTTCCTTGAGTCATTTGGGTCGTCATCAAGACCCTCATAGCATTTTGTCTAGCCGCCCGGTTCTAATGACCAAACATCTCGTCGAGATTTTTCATCATTTCCATAGCTGTGCCGACACTGTGATGCTGATGCTGCAATACATTTGCTAAACAAGTCAATATGTATGAAACGACCCACACTAACTACCTAACCTAAACTATCTTATATCATATTATTAATATAAATTACGATGAAATTTCAGCAGAGTTCCCCCTAAATTAGTACCTATCCCAAAACCTGTGACATATAACCAACACAATTATCATATAGAGAAATGTAGTCTCAATCTGAATCAAACTCATGACATCAATATCCCGGTAGCTACAGCCACAAGAGATTAGTAAACAACAAAACTTCGCGCTTCCCAAATCACTCACTTATTTATTTTACATGACAATATTTAAACAACCTCACAGGTTCAATAAACATACTAAGTGAACTTAAAGTACCCATCACACCATCAACGACACTCAAACATATGAGTACATTACTATAATACATATTTATAAAGCAAGGTTCAGAAACAAGACCGAAAATATATTAAGCCCATGGTTAAGCCCGACAGGTCGTCATCCATGTACGTAGACCCTTAGCAGCTGTGGAACTCCAACCCATCCAACGAGGGAACATGCTCAGGCATCAGGATTACCTACAATGCATAAACTACGTGAGTTAAAAACCAATAAATAGAAATCATGCATGTATCATATCTGATGCAACATATGACATATGATCATCAATGAGAATCTCTCAAAATCATTTTCATATCCTTGGGCCCGTTGAACCACGTACTAAGCACCGTAATGAGCTTAATATCATATTATATCATAAAGCATGCATCTACCATGCCAGATATATAAGGCATGCATCTACACACCAAATATATCGTGAGAACTTGCATATACCATATCTCACAAATCATATAAGCACGCATCTACCATGCTAAACATATCATAAAATCATGCATCTACCATGTCTCGGTGCTCTAGCAGCTGCCAACAAAACATTTTCCTTTTCTTTCTTTCCATGATCGTACCATGCATGCAGACACTAGTCAGTCTCCTGTTATGCATGCATGTGGAAATGTTAATGGATGTGATGATCATGTAAGGTGAAACCAAAACACTTTAAGACTAATACAGATCAATCATACAATACAATAGAACACTCTCAATATATCATCAAGTTCAACAACTAGTTAACAGTCGGATGTGATGCCTTCATTGCTGCGATTACTGGAAATCTAAAATTCTTACTAACCCCGACAAAATAAAAAGGTTCTTCCCCAGGTGGTCTGAGTATCTCAATCTTTCTCCGACAGTCAATAGTATCATGATATATTGATAACCAATCCATACCCAAGATTATGTCATAGTCATTCATGTTCAACATAATTAAATCAGCATAGAGTTCCCTATTTTCAATAGGAATACTACACACTCGTATGATCTCATTTGTTTGTTTTGGATCTCCAGAGGGGTAACTACATCATAACCTACCTCAATTGTTTCTGGTACTCTACCCAGCCTTCTCACATACTCGGTAGATGCAAATGAATGTGTAGCACTAGGATCAAATAATACTGATGTTGAAATACCAAAGATAAGAAGGTTACCTATGATAATAGACAGATTAGCTTCAGCATCTTCTCTGGTTATAGTGTAAACTCTAGCTGGTATCCTTTCCTGTGCTTTGGCATTTATCTTGTTTGGGCAAACGTTCGCCATATGTATAGGTTGTCCACATGAAAATCATACTTTAGAATCCAATAAGCAAACTCCACTATGTTGTTTTCCACAGTTAGAGCATGCCGGTAATGGTACAAAAGGTCTACCATCTTCAGACTTCATACGTTTACTTGGATCTCCTTGTTCTTACCTATTTTTTAGATGGAAAATCAGCCTTTGGATTCTGAGATTGAGGTGGCCTCATCTTTTCATTCTTAAACCAGCATTGGCCTTGTCGTTGGGCAAATTGCCGCCGAACCTCTTGTGCTTATCGGATCCTCAGTTCTGCCTGTTCTGCGACCAATGCTCTCGCAGCAACTATTGAATAAGTCGTCCCTTGAATTCCTGCCATACTGACATCTCTATATAGATCTAGTCTCAAGCCTTCAAGGAAGCTCTCCACTTTCAGTGTTTCCGTGCTAACCATATGCTCATCAAACCTAGACAGCATTTCGAACTTACAGATGTAGTCTGAAACCGTCATACTTCCCTGTTCCAACTGTATAAATTCATTCATCTTCATTGCACGAACAGGAGCTGTAAAGTACTTATTTCTGAAGAGTTACTTAAACTTAGCCCAAGTCATTGTTGCTACATTCTCAATAGCGCTTATCGTATGCTACCAATGACCTGCAATACCCCATAACATGAAGGATGCACAAATTACCTTATTCTCTTCAGAAACCTTACTATACTAGAACATGTTTTCTATAGTCCTTAGCCAATCCCCTGCTTCTGTAGGATCCACTGCGCTCTCAAATGTTGGGAGATTCAACTTCCTGAACCTTCCTTCATATAATTCAACTTATTCTACTCGAGGTGGCGATCGGCTCATATCATCTTCCGGCTGTCCTCGCATGTCTCTTTGTTGGATGAGTTGTTGGATTTGTTGAGATTGCCTTTCTACTAGTTCAGTCAATCGACCAATGATCAGATGGCGATCATAACTTGTGGATGTCATATCTGGATCTTGTGTTCTACCCCCATCACTGCCTTTAGTTCTTGTTCTCGGCATTATTTTCTAGTTATGACTTAGCCCTATATCATATGATCAATATAATTCATGAAATATGAGTGCACACAAATAAAATCACACTTACTGAATTTGTTTTGCTCCACATGCTCTGAGCTCGTGTACATAGATAGTCTACAGGGTAAAAACCTGGCTCTGATACCACCTGAAAAAATCCACACTAACTACCTAACCTAAACTATCTTATATCATATTAGTACTTATAAATTACGGTGAAATTTTGGCAGAGTTTCTCCTAAACTAGTACCTATCCCAAAACCTGTGGCATAAAACCAACACAAGTATCACGCAGAGACATCTAGTCTCAATCCAAATCAAACTCATGATATCAATATCCCCGTGGCTACTATAACTACAAGAGATTAGTAAACAACAAAACTTCGCGCTTCCTAAATCACTCACTCATTTATTTTACATTACGATATTTAAACAATTTCACAGGTTACATAACCATTACAAGTAAACTTAAAGTACCCATCACACCATCAACGACACTCGAACATATGAGTACATTACTACAATACATATTAACAAAGCAAGGTTCAGAAATAAGAATGAAAATATGTTAAGCCCATGGTTAAGCCCGACAGGTCATCATCCAGGTACGTCGACGCTCAGCAGCAGTGGAACACCAACCCATCCAGCGAGGGAACATGCTCAAGCATCATGATTACCTACAATACATAAACTACGTGAGCTAAAGCCCAATAAGAAGAAATCATGTATATATCATGTTTGATGCAACATATGACATATGATTATCAATGAGAATCTCTCAAAATCATTTTGTTATCCTTGGGCCCGTAGAACCACTTACTAAGCACTGGAATGAGCTTAATATCATATCATATAATAAGGCATGCATCTACCATGCCAGATATATAAGGCATGCATCTACCACACCAAATATATCGTGAGAACATGCACCTACCATGTCTCACACATCATATAAGCACGCATCTACCATGCTAAACATATCATAAAAGCATTCATCTACCGTGCCTCAGTGCTCTAGCATCGGCCAACAAAACTTTTTTCTTTTCTTTCTTTCCATTATCATACCATGCATGCAGACACCAGTGAGTCTCCTGTTATGCATGCATGTGGAGATGCTAATGGATGTGATGATAATGTAAGGTGCAACTAAATACTTTAAGACTAATATAGATCAATCATACAATATAACAGAACACTCTCAAGATATCATCAAGTTCAACAACTAGTTATACAAACAATACTAAATGTATGCATTGTAGTTGTAGATGGATTTCTACTTACCTTGATCGGGTAATACCCTTACGTTTATACAAATAGGGGGTGGTTGTGATGATATATCTTCAGAATCTGTTTCAAGGAATGTGTTTAAAGGATTTACATACCACATTCAATGTTTAGCTCTCTTCATATCGAAAGGGTTTACCACTTCTTATGTAGATGCATAACCGATGTTCTACGTATTTTATGTCTGTTTATCGACATATACCATCCATTAACCAATCAATTTTGGACTTATAATTCATTAATTAATCTATTAGTCTCTGTTCATAAAGTCCATTCAACTCTCATAACCTAAAATTCCAAGGTTTTATAACAATACCCTTGATTAAGAGAGTGTATCAAAGTCTTGTCATAATTAGATTTTGTTTTGCTTATAACCACTAGAATATAAGTTGGATTTGCACCAATTTTTGACATAATATCCCTAATATACTTAAGAATAACTCTATTGAAACTCCTGCCCCTGAAACATAAGTATCAAGTAATATATACCATTAATTCCAAAATGTGGAAGAATTGATCCCTTTATTGCCTTATTGAGTTTTAAACCTTATAAATCCATATTGAACATAAGGTTAAGCCATGGATGAATTCTTAACATCATCATAACATTTCAAAGAACATATAAAAGCTCTCTCACGTTCGAAATAGCTAAGAAACATAGCAAGAACAAGGAAGAAACAAAGGAAACTCACCTTGATTGTCAAAGGAATTGAGGTGTTGATGTTTTGATGATTTCTTCTTGAAATTTTGGTGAATCTTCAAAGTGGGGAGCTTCTTGTTAATTTAAAGACTGTAAGTTAGGGTTGAGGGTCGGCTTTATCCATCAACCAAATGTGTTAAGTCAGTTGTGAAGGTAAAATATCCAAAATACCCTCGAATGACTACTAGAGACCAGTGTTGAAAGAATGGATCGGCTCAAGTAGTTATGATACGGTTCTTGGAGTGTATGAACCGGTTCCTAATGTAACTAAACCCTATATAGGTTATGGATTGCTGGCCTAGGGGTTTAGTATAAGTTAATGTGCGTTTGAAGTGTTTAAAGTCCGTTACTTATGCGAACATTGATGAAAATGCTAGTAAAGGAGTTTATTGTCAAACTTTATAAAACTTCATATACACAACATTATATTTAAGAATTTAAGGATTAATATATCAATTTTATACCTTTTGGACAATAAACTAAAGGATAAGTTCAATCTTGACCGCAGTTAGAATGAATTGAGGTATAGACATATCACAGTATTTTACAAACGTTATCACATACAATCATAAATTTTATCCTATTAGGTATTGAAAAGAATCAAGGTACTTGACACGTGTTAGTATATTAAATGATTGTTATTCACTTGAATCATCAATCTGAAGTGACTCAGAACACGCGCCGACTAAAATCTCGAGATAAGCTAGTTAACCTCCAATAGACACGTTAGTGACACCTTTATGACTTCTAGGCTTAACACGTGTACTCAGAGTTTTATAAGATACTTACATATATTATATTTTCGTATTTGAAATAATATGAATAATGTAACTTAGTTCCATAACATATACCATGATAGTGTTTTAGACTTTAGTTCAAATGTTTAGCACATTTCTATGTAGTGAAATTAACTAAGATCAACCGAACCATGAAATGTCAAGTAATCCAATAACACATAATTAACAAGTTATGCATGAATCATATTGACCAAGTGAGTAGTGTCAGGCTCGGATATCACAATATAACAGCGAGCCATCTCATTATATTTCTTCCATTTGTGGTATTCTTTCACCTCATCAGGTGTCGAATCCGCATCTGGTTTTAATGGACGTTCCTCAGTTAGAACAAACCTGTGTTCCTCAGCAGCCAGGACAATATTAAGGTTAAGTTTTCAACAAGCAAAATTAGTGTAATCAAAGTTTATTTTCTTTGAGAATTACAACAAGTGGATTGAAAGACATCTGAGGTAAAGTTAAAATATTTATCACATAATTCATAACAAAACATATTAAAAAACCTCAGAACACAATATATATGCTAGCTAGAGCTGCAAACGGGTCGAACTCGAGTCGAGTACACCCGAACTCGAGTTGGGTTTTTTATTTTTTGAATTCGGGTCGAGTTATCCCGAGTCGAGTCGGGCAGCGCATGAGGCTGCCGAGTTCGACCCGCTCGGGTCACCCGAGTAGATCGTCGAGTTGGGCCGGTCGGGTAGGATTCGGGTCGAGTCGGGTTGTACCTATTTTTTGACATTTCCTGCCTATTTTTCTATAAAACTCAAGTTTTTTTCTTCTCCAAAAATTTAATTTTTACATAAACATCAAACTAGAAAAGAAAATCATAACGTTAAAAAATAAAAGCAAGGAAAAAAACCAACATAAAATTAGGAAAAAATTACCAAGAACAAGAAGTGACTAAGAAGCGCAGAACAAAAAAAAAATCACAGCCCAGTACATAATCCGGGTAGGATTCGGGTCGATCCGAACCCGGGTATAAAATTCGAACACTCCGGCTGGGTAGTCGAGTACACCCGACCCGACTCTACTACAAAAATGAGCTGAGAGATCGCGCCGAACTCGACCCGAGTCAAGCCCAAAAATCCGAGTCGGACCCGGGTCGAACCCGGGTATACCCGACCTGTTCTGCAGCCATAATGCTAGCAACCAACACCTCGAAAAGTCCATAAATGCAAACCACGATCGTGTGGATGTTTACACCCATATTTTTCAAGTAGAGTTTTCCGTATTTAATTTTCCAATCTAGTCAATTCACGTTATGACAAGCAAAATTAAAGTTGGTTATTCTTGGCCATGTATTAATTAACATAGACTCTGATGGCGAGCTTATTAATTAATACACCTAAGTGAACATCATAATTTAACAACCTTAAATTATTATCTTTTAAATAATAATCCTACAGATGTAGAGGTCCTATCATAAAAGATAATGTTTACTTTTTGTTATCATTTGAGATTTAAAACAGTGAACCTATAATTAGCACATCCGATATGGAGGAAGACCCTAATGTCAACATGTATGCTAATAACTTCACAATTTAAATTAATTGTGGAGGTCAACTTGATTTACTCACTTAGTTATTTTAGCCTTAAGTTTTTTAATTTTCTCATGCTAGCATGTAAGAAAACATATCACGCATAAATCATACATGCCATACATTCAAAATAGTAAAATAAAAAATAAATGCAAGGATAATATAATTATCCAATTATCATGGTCTTCGTTCCCGAATTGAATCTGAGAAAATTTTATACCCGATAACTCCCACTCGATCAAGCATCTAGTCACTCCTCCCCGATCGGGCCATGGATTTACAAAATTAAAAATTTCACTGTTGTGCAAAATTACTCCTATACAAAAAATCCAATTTAAAATCCCGACTCTTTGCCAATCGGACTAGACCAAATACTAGACTACCGGACCCGAACCGGAAAACCTCCCCAGAACAACCCGCCCGCGGCCCTCGATAAGGAGCCGGTCTTTGTTCGGCCTTGACACACTGCTCTTGTGATCATGTTGCCCTGATCCAGTGTCCCTATTCTGTTCTATTTCTTCATGATCTTGTCTTTTTCGAATTTGATTCTTATTTCATATAAAATAAATTAGATCGAATTATAGCAAAATTACATGAAAAATAAAATCCTAGATCTACCCGTGGATTTTCTCATGGGAAAAAATCATTACATGCATCAAAACCGGGTCAAACCAATAATTTCATAAATAATAAAAATAACCATTCACATAACAATGATAATTGATTCATATTTCCTGCAAGAAAACATGTAGCAAAATATTCCAATATTATATTACATGAATATTTAAACTGCCATCAATTAATCATCAGAATTCATTAAAATAGCAAAAGCCTAAAATTCTGTCTCTTACACCAATTGTTGAAAATAAAACACAGCGGAAGTGAAGTTCGAAATATTTGCATAAAGCTTTTACGCATCCACGAGCACAAAAGTTATTTAGGTATGCTAATTAATTAATTATTAAGATTAATAAGCAATTTAAATACTATTTATTATTTATTAAATAATATTGTTAGTGAATCTAATATCCTAATCTAGATCAAGAGATCATACTATTAAGATATTAGCTTTTGAAGCGAGGTGGATGCTACTTTTGATCTCTTTCTCAAAACCTTCTAGATTATGATCCCGCCTTAATCCGGACGTTGTATAGGCAATGAACTATCGAATCTTGCTTGACAATTGAAGTGGATCGGCCAAAATCAATATTCCAACAACTCTCAATTTTTCTTTTTCTTAAAGTAATTTTGAGTGATAGCAAGTATAACACCCCCGATATATTCAGGAATATTACAACGCCGTAAATCCTTTACATAAGAATTTACAAGGCTGAAGATATGAAAAGACAATAACAGATACCAACATATGAAAGTAACTGAAATAAAATACAATAGTTCTGCGCTAATATGGAAAATACAAACATCCAAATGAAGAATATTAATACATCACCAAATCCGACATCACAAACGATTATGTACTCGAGTACTTATTAAAACAACAAAGACAATAGACAATTGAACACGACCGGAACATCACTCTGCACCCTCGTTGTCATGCAGCTCCAGTGGTTGTTTCACTGCTCTCCTGTATCCTGAACATAAATAAATGTTCACCCCCGAAGGGGTTAGCACAACGATGCTAGTACAAGTACCACAACATATTATTCAACATCTCACGAAGAATAATAATAATATAAATGACAAAATACCAACGAGTCCCCTCACACGAGAAACTCATAAATAACATACACAAATGTTAATCACAACATGATATCACAACATACACATGGTAATTCCGATGATCCAGCATTCACTGCCTATATCCCCCGATGATTCCATCAAACCAACACGAGGTGGAAAAACCAATCCGATGATCCAGCGCACGCTAGCATAGATCCCCCGATGATCCCGTCGGACCAACACGAGATGGACATACAACAACGACGTATATGCACAACAATATGTATAACATCAATACACAAAACAATTAAAGTACTTGCCTCGATTTGATGACAAGAATAACACTTCCACGAATATCAAAATACTTGAATGTCATCCCTTCGATTAATCACGTTGCAAAACTCGATCCTTTAAACAAAAGAAATAATATAGAGTCCATCACACGTCGAATAATTAATGTACGAACATCTAACAATACAAACTATGGTACAAAGTCCACAAAACGTATCTTGCCTCGTCTGCGTAACGTACGTTACGTATCTAACGTAGCGTACGTTAAGCCTGCTCATTAGCGTATGTAAGCTACGAAGTCTAGCATACGCTAATCATGCATTGTCAGTATCTTCTCTGATCAGCTAACTAACACGTCTGATGATATAACGTATGTTACGTACCAAACGTAGCGTATGTTAATTCTGCCCGTTAGCGTACGTAAGTTACAGGGCCTAGCATACGCTAAACACATATATGACAGTTCTCACTGAGCAGACGACTGTCTCAATTTGTGATGAAGCGTACGAAATCCTTAGTGATTAATGTACGTTATCCTCATACATATCATGCTCATACAATTATGAATGATCTTACGGATTAAAACATCTTCGAATTCAAGGATACGTATATTATCACAACATTATATTCAATCTCGATTACAATTCTCATGTGAAATTCGGGTGATCCAAGGTTGATGCGGTTGTTTCCAATATCATCATTACATATGTGTAAGCCTTAACAAGTTGTTCATCAAAAGAGTGTTTCGAAAGCATCATCAAGGTGTGTTCATCTCAGAAAACTCCAATCTTATAATTGGTAAAGATCATGGCTCAACAAATAACAATGGAAACCTTAATTCACCCAATATAATCCTCCTAAACATGGTGTTGGATACACTACGACATAACGAGTTCAATAATATCTATTAAAATCTCACAATATAACTAAGAACATAATTTCCATCTTGGTGTAGAGTTAACATACCTCAAAGAAGAGAAGAACAATGAAAAACTTGAAGAAACTCTTCACCGGAAGCTGGAACACCAATCCACAAGGTCTATGCTTCTCAAAAATTGGCTAAGATGATGATATGAGGGATAAATAGTGATGTGCAGAACCATGCATGCAAAAATGTTGGAGATACAAAAACATAAGGACACGACTATGGGAAACCAATCGTCGATTAATAACGCCACAAAGTCGAATATTACAAGTTCGAATACAAGATAAATACACAATAATTATCCGGGCATCATATACTACCCCTCTAAAAAGAAGTTTCGGCCCGAAACTTAAACAAAAATAATTCTGGGTATCTTGACTTCATACTATCTTCAGTCTCCCAAGTTTCTTCTTCGACTCCATGTCCGGAACACTGAACTTTAACCAAGGAGACCGATTTATTCCTAAACTGCTTGACTCAATTCTCGAGTATTTTGATTACTCTTTCATCGAACGTGTAATATCCGTAACTTTCCATTTTTAGTAGTTTCTATTTTTGGTGTATGTGTATTTTTATCGACTCGCTTGTAACCGTTTCAACATTTTTAATCTACTTTATTCATGAAGTTTTTCCATTTGGACGAGTTTTGGTGATGTTTTCACGTGATTTCATTTTATGATATATTTTTCCGTATGAACATTCGATTCTCGTAAAACTCGTTTGTTTTCATGGTTTCTTGGTTTGTACAAGTTCGTATGATTGAGTTGGTCGTGTTGAGACTTTCGGTTTGCAAATCCGACGTCGTATTGTGATTTTCGGGCACCTGGGCCATTTTCGTAATTTCCTATAAGTTTAGGGAATTTCATATTCGTTGTCGTATTTCGGAATCCCGGGTAGTCGGATTGATCTTTTCTTGTGACAAGTAGACTCGTCATCGAATATACTTCGTAGTTGTATTTTTGGTTCGATAGCAGGTCCGGGTTTCGGGTCGCCCGAATCGTTTGACAAGAAATGCTGTAATCGATAGGGTGTTACGGCCGTAACACCCAGAAGTTACGGCCGTAAGTTGGCCATGTTACGGCCGTAAGTACCCCATGTTACGGCCGTAACATCCCGCTGTTTTAAAACAGCGGGCAGAGGTCAACACCTCATTATCTATCCTTTTTCTTTCGTTTTCTTCACGGGGCGACTCCAGAGGCGATTTCCTTTAGTTTTGATCGAAGATTCTTCGTGTTTCATCACCGTAGAATCGTAGTATCATATCACCATCAGCGTAATCATCCTCCATCGTCCGAATCCGAGGTATTTTCTTCAGGAACCCTAACTTGTTTAAATTGGGGGTTTTTTGGGTTTTTCGTGATTGATTCCGAATTATTCATGTATGTTGCGAAACTTCTTACCGATTATTGTTATTGGGTGATTCCCAATCCATTTTCTTCGAATTAATCCGTGAATTGTCAATACGGGGAGATTTTGCGTAAACCCTCGCCCGTATCGATTGAAGGTCTATTGTCATGAATTGTAATCGGGGTTATGGGAGTATTCCTTTCGATTTTTGATGTCCGTTGGGACTGAGTTATGTTAATTCTTCCTTAGGAACCGTCGTCTTCCACTCAGATCATCCGTAGTCATTTTTTACTTCCGATTCTTCGAAGATGTCATAAAGGCAAGTACTTTACATTTGTTTACGTGTTCTAGTATTTGAATTATGGCTGCATCGTGGTTGTTGTGGATGGATATGTGTATGTTCACCTAGGGACGGTCCGACGGGGCCTCTAGGGATACGTATTGCCGTGTGTGCGTATCACGAACAGTGGTTAACCACCCAGGGATGTCCGACGGGGCTCTGCGGGGTACGGTGGCCGTGAGTCTCGTACCAAGGTTAACTTTGAATTATGATTGTTGGAGATAATGTGTTTTGTGATTGTACATTGTAAATATTCCGGAATATAAAATGATTTCTAAAATGATTTTTGGCGCATATATTCATCTGATTAGAATGTAGTTCAAATGGATTGTACTTGCACTAGCAGTTGTCGCTAACCCCTTAAATGGGGGAAATACTTTTTGTATTTCAGGTATTGATCGTGGGGACAAGCGAGCACTCGAGCCGTATGAGGATGATGGGCAAGCATGATATTGTCCAGTAGTTCATTATCGGTGTTATGTTTTTCGGTTATTATTGATGTCTGATTTTGGGATTTCTGTATTATAAAATTGGTTTAAGTACTCGAGTACTTCCTGTTTGAATGGATTTGATGTCAGATTTTATTTGTCGATTGTAGTCTTTTATTTGAATTGTCGTTTTTGTTAATGATTGTTGGTCGTTGTCGAATGCCTTGTTTGGTACATTAGCCTGGTGGATTCCACAGTGTGGGATCCACGGCGCTGTAATATACCCTGAATGTCTTGGGGGTGTTACAGAACGTACCATCATTAGCCACTTCAAACTCGCCAAAATCAAGGATATGACTGGGATCCGATACATATTTCTGTAATTGGCATACGTGGAATACATTATGAATGTGACTCAGCAATGGCGGTAAGGCCAATATGTACGCCAACTCCCCAACTCTCTCGAGGATCTCAAAAGGTCCGATATATCTCGGACTCAGCTTTCCTTTCCTCCCAAAATGGAAAATTCCCCGAGTAGGAGAAACCTTCAATTGTACATGGTCCCCAATCTCAAACTCCAACGGGCGACGGCGCACATCTGCATAAGACTTGTATCGACTTTGGGCAGTTAACAGCCTTTCATGAATCAGGGCTACCTTCTCTTGAGTCTGAACTATCAACTCCGGTTCTGTCTCGATTTAGTCAGAAGAATCATCCCAACACAGGGGCGACCTGCATCTTCTCCCGTACAATGCTTTAAACGGTGCCATCTTAATGGAAGCATGCCAACTATTGTTGTAAGTGAATTCAATCAATGGCAAATGAACCTCCCAATCAGTTGACCAATCTAAGGGACAAGATCTAAGCATATCTTCTACTATCTGTATAGTGCTTTCGGACTAACCGTCCGTCTGAGGATGATAAGCCGTGCTAAAGTTCAGCTCGGTTCCCAAGGCCTTATGAACTACTTTCCAAAAATGAGACACAAAGCGACCGTCTCGGTAGAAATAATCGTTTTCGGCATCCCATGCAATCGGACTATCTCTGAAATAAATACTCGTGCCAACTTCTCGGGTCCCCAAGTGTCCTTAATGCCTAGAAAATGAGCTGATTTGGTTAAACGGTCAACTATCACCCAAATCATGTTCATCCCTATTCTGGTCTTCGGTATACTAGTGATAAAGTCCATCGATATGTCCTCCCACTTCCATTTAGGAATCGGTAGTGGCTTCAGCATTCCAGTAGGTCATTGATGTTCGATCTAAACTTGCTGACAAGTCAAACATTTTGAGACATAATCTGCTACATCATTCTTCATGTTGCCACACCAGAAGTTCTGCTTCAGATCCTTATACATTTTACTGGTGCCCGGGTGGATGGAATAGGGCGTGCTGTGATCTTCCCCCATAATTGTTTGCTTCAAAACATCGACATCGGGAACACAAAGTCGGATCTAGAATATCAATACTCCATCATCATGAATTAAAAATCCTGAGGCTTTTCCTTTGATCACTTCATCACGTAACCGAATCATCAGAAGATCATCTACTAGTTTAGATTTGATTTCTTCGGTTAATGACGAAGTTAGATCCATTACACACAATTGTCCTTGGACTCTCTGCAACCATACTTCAATTCCTTCATGAATCAATTCCCATTGAATGCTGGTCTGGGAGGTGAGATTCTCCAGCATTCGGATAGAAACAGGCTAGCGGCTCAGTGCATCGGCCACTACATTTGCTTTGCCTGGATGATAAAGAATCTCCAAGTCATAATCTTTGATCAATTCCAGTCATCTCCTCTGCCGCATGTTTAACTCTTTATGACTGAAGATGTATTTGAGACTCTTGTGATCCGTAAAGATTTGACAGTGACTCCCGTACATGTAATGTCTCCAGATTTTCAAAGCAAAACTACCACTGTCAGTTCCAAATCATGTGCTGGGTAATTTAATTCATAAAGCTTCAGCTTTCGTGATGCATAGGCGATCACCTTCTCATTTTTCATCAATACACACCCGAGTCCTATGTTTGAAGCGTCACTGTAAACTATGAATCCTCCAGTTCCCTGTGGGAGTGCTAAAATCGGTCTCGTCGTCAATCTCTTCTTCAATTCATCAAAGCTAGTCTGGAACATCTTGTTCCACTCAAACTTTTGGGTTTTCTACAGTAGTCGAGTAAGTGGGCAGGTAATTTTTGAAAACCCTTCCACGAACCGATGATAATACCCAGCAAGTCCTTAGAAAGTCTGGACTTCCTTCACGTTCTTAGGAGACTTCCAATCCATAACTGCTTCGATTTTCTGGGGATCTACTCGGACTCCTTCTGCTGATACCACATGACCGAGGAACATTACTTCCTTTAGCCAAAATTCACACTTCGAAAGCTTGGCGTACAATTGCTCGTTTCTCAAAAGGTCTAAAACGATCCGCAAATGCTATGCATGCTCTTCCGGGCTCTTGGAATAAACCAGAATGTTATAAATAAATATGACCATAAATTTGTCCAAATATTCTATGAACACTCAGTTCATCAATTGCACGAATATAGCAGGTGTGTTAGTGAGACCAAATGGCGTCACTACAAACTCATAGTGTTCGTAGCGAGTTATGAATGCTGACTTCGTAACATCGGATTCCTTAATCTTCAACTGATGATATCCCGACCTCAGGTCAATCTTAGAAAACATTGTTGTAATTAGTCAAACAAATTATCAATCCGTGGCAACACATACTTTTTCTTATCCTCATCTTGTTCAGCTCTCGATAGTCAATACACAATTGAAGCGATCCATCCTTCTTCTGGACGAAAAGGAGTGGTGCACCCCAGGGCAAAACCCTTGGCTGGATATAGCCTTTGTCCACTAACTCTTCCAATTGCTTCTTCAATTCGTAAATCTCAGTAGGTGTCATACGATACGGATCCTTAGAAATTGGATTAGCTCCTGGTTCCAACTCGATGGTGAATTCTACATCCCGTCGTGGAGGTAGTCCATGTAATTCGTCAGGAAACACATCCAGAAATTCGTTCACAACAGGAATGGATGAGAGATCTCCGATTCCGTCTTCTTTCTTCATTGCGTAGCACCAGTATCCAGTGCAGCCATGTTTCAACAATTTGACAGCTTTCATCACCTTGATCATCTTTCCTGAGCTTCCTGGTCTCCTGTAATATCCGACTGTAACTTTTCATTTTTACCTGTCATTGTATTATTCGGATAATCTGATTATCATGAATCGTTGCATTTAGTATTATGTCATGGTATTATAGATTTAAATATCATATCGTTGTTATTTCATTTCATATGTGTTGATTCGATGTTAATTAGAGTGTTGCATTTTCGAATTTTGTTTGTTAATGTAGCGTACGTTACACAATACGATTAACGTACGCTAATCATGTGACTTAGCGTGCGTAAGGTTTCCTCCGTTGCGTGCGGTAAGAGGGAATCTGGCAGCAGTTGACTTCAGCACGTGAACTCCTTAGCCATTAGCATGCATGTGATCTAAGTCTGAGCTGTCGTGTCGGTGAGAATCTACTTTTATTAACGCGCGTAACCCATTTATCATTAGCGTGCGCTAACGGCCTGCGATAATTCAAGACAGTAGCCACTGTAAGCCGCTTACGTACGTAATATCGACCGGATAGCGTACGTAAGTGCATTAGCGTACGCTAAACTGTCCCGATAGCGTGCGCTAAGTCTGCACAGTCTATTTTTAGGACCAGCCTGTTTTTCATTTCTTCACGACCCAAACCGAATTTCTCTCTTCACATATCATACCTCTGCACTACCAAAACGATATCAACCTTCACCAACTTGTTTCTAAGCCTTAAATCTTGGAGTGGAGATCATTTCCTTGAAGACTAGGAGTTGTTCTTGAGCTTGGAGTATATTTTCTCATAGCATTGAAGTTGTTCTTCATTTCTGGAGGTAGGTGTACTTTCCTCTCTGCATTATTTTCTTATGTTGATGATTAATGACGAATTATACTTCACCTAGAGTTAGATTAAGCAAGTAAAACATAGTTTTAATCCAACCTTTCTAACACTTTTGATGAATATGTTAAATAAGGGTTTGAAATGGAGGTGTTCTTGATGATATAGTGATTTTAATCATGTTGTAACTACCATACTCATCTTGTTGGACGAATTTAACTCAGTAGAACATTGTTGGATCAGTTAGCTCCATCATAACTGGATTTAATCAAGAACTTGATATCATTAAGTGTTTAAACACCATTTTAGGTATTTAATTATCTTGGGAAGAACTTGATAATGTTAAAGATAGGATTAGATGATCTTGTTCAGAAATCTTAGAAACCTTAAATTATTATGGTTCAGCTTCACAAGTCTTTGAAGATTGATAAGGATCTTGATAATTTCAACAATAACTTTTCATTAATCTAATATGTTGAGAACTTAGAATGTTTTGATCATCATACTAGATAAATGGTAAATTCACCATCATGTTAATGAATCTTCCAGCCTTGTAAACAAAGACTTTGATAACCCTCATGGGTATGGTGTAATCTCAGAACTTAGGAACTTGTTGTTAGCTTAAAAATCAATGTTAGATGAGAGGAGAATAATCATAAGGTGCAGATTTTACCTTTCAACGTTTTAATGATTTGGAAAGTTTAATTATCATAAGATGATCTTAACATCATGATTGGTTATTCAACATACCCTTGATAGAACTCTTATTTATGAGGAACCATGCGAACATTCGGTAAATATTGTAAACCGATTCTTAAGGTTGTAATGATGTTAGAAGGACTCCTGACATAAGGCTTCAATAATTGGTAGTAACAAACTATTCTAAAGGATTATAGGTTGACGTCTTACTAATCCTATATTGATAATTATACGAATATGTTTTGAGTAAAATGTTTTTCGTTTAAGGTTGATTGTTCGAGTAAACAATATTAGTCGAGGACCGTCCGTTCGTTCCGACAAGAAGAGGACTATTCTCGTCTCCGTATTAAGGCAAGTTATCTTGCTTGGTTATAATGATGATTAGATTCTTGTGATGATTATATATTTCATGTGTATGAATTGTCCATGTGACGTTTGTCGTGATTTGATATTGCCCTTGACGTTATGGGATTGCATTCCCAAGTACGCCGTTTTGAATCGTTGATCTCGTTGGTCCTCATTTTCACTTTGGTGAGTTTTTCTTGATCCTTAATTGGATGTGTATTTCATTGAACTTCGTTGTCATGTTGTGTCGTGACATTTCCGGAATCATATCTGCGTGCCGATTGGATATTGTGTAGGATTTTTAGCCGGGCACTTGTATAGTCATACGTGGATGTTTCCGTATTGGACTGTGCACACGAGACGTAGTTCGTGAGGCTAATTAGGTACATTGTCACACGTATATTCTGGATTCCGTATACGCGGTGGACATGTACACGGACACATTTCCGGATCGGGCGTACTGTGATGTCCATCTTGAGCTATATTGTTAATCGTTCATAGTCCATGTATGATTGGATGTGTTCGATATTTTGTGACTGATTGTTTCATACGCCCGAGGGGTATGATTAATAGTCGGAATGATTTTCTTGAAATCTATATATGTGAATTGTATAATGTCGGAAGAATTGGTTATCATGTATATCTGACCCTGTGTTGGGCGAAATACTTGTATTGTATTTTAGGTCGAGGCAAAGGCAAGGCACGGGAAGATCATGTCGACGGCGAAGGGTTCGAAGGATACTAGTTCGGGGGCCCCTCGTCTTTGTTGTCCGGTTATGTTAAACCGTGTTATGTTATTTCCTGCTTCATTCAAATTGTTATTTGGTTGTATTTGATATTTGAAGTATTTTCCATCCCCATATGGTCTATACTTGTTTTTCGGATCCTGTGTGTTGTAAGGCCGTTGGCCATATTTTAATAAACTCCTAATTGGAGTAATGATTATTCATTGTGATTCGGTATCACAAATAATATCTATTTAACCTGTTTTGGATATCGCCTGGTGGGTCCCAGTGTGGGATTCATGGCACTGTAATAGCCGCCTTTTGGGGTGTTACAGAAGATGGTATCGGAGAGTTGTTTCTTTTCTTTTATGAGTCATTGAGAAATGAACTAGTATCAAGAGACCTTCGTGTCACGTGTGACCTGTGCAAGCGCCTGACCCTACGAGCCAAATACGGTATGTACTTTATGAGCCATGATTTAATTACTGGCGTAATATTGATATTAGTATGGGTCTCCTTGTTGATCATGTTATTTCGAGGAATTGTGACAGGATTTATCTGATTAATAATCCGAGGTAAATGCTGAATTTATTATACAATTGAAATTGTTCAACTTAACACCGATATGATATTCGGTGCGACATTTGTGGTATCGATAACCGTTTTCCTTTAATATGTGATTCCTTGTTGCTATTAACTTAGCATGAATCTTCGTATCTTGAACTGTACTTATAGTTACCATTATGATTGATTCTTTCAGTATGGAAAGAAACCTGAGAGGTCGTGGCAGAGGGGGACGAGGCCGCGGAAGGGGCCGAATCCCAATACCTCGAGCCAACAGACGCGCGAATGCGGATCAGAGTTCCGCAGACAGTGGTTCACCTTATAGGGAACAATCGCACCACAGTGGGCGCGGGGATGCGCGTGTCGATCCTTATGTCGTAATGCAGGGCATGATGACACAGATGACCCAGATGGGTCAACTAATGGAAGCTATGCAGAGGGCCGCTACTGGCCAGCAGCAGGGGGCTCATCCTCCTCCTGTGATTGGCGGACCCGTGAGTTGGATTATCAGCGACATCTCTTGCCAGCGACCACCAACTTTTGAAGGCTCCTCTGAGCCTGCTGACATTGTGCATTGGATCGAGCATTTTGAGAAACTTTTAGAGATGGTGGACTGCCCGGAAGAGAATCGCGTCTCGGTAGCCGCGTATTATCTTAGCAAAGGCGCTCATACCTGGTGGCTTTCAGTAAGGCCAGCTGATGGTGTTTACATTTGGGAGGAATGTAAAAACCTCATGCTAGACCGTTACTATCCAGGGCCACTCCGTGAGGCCAAACTGTCGGAACTTTTGAACCCCGACCCGTCTGAAGACGATGATGTATTATCTGTTGCTGAGAAATTCCAGGCACTCCTTCCTTTTGCCACAACAATTATCCGAACAGAGGCCGATAAGATCAAATACTTTCTCAAGAGGCTTAAACCCCGAATGAGAATGCAGCTGTTGAATCACCACTGTACTACCTTACCGGAGTTCATCGAGAAGGCTCTGGAGTACGAACTCACCGCGAAGGAGATTTCCAAGAAACAACCACCCAACAACAAAAGGTCCAGAACTGTAACTGATCGAGCGTAGCAGGGGACATTCAAGAAGCCCCAGTCATTGCCAAACCCTTTTGATCGACCACCCATGGCGTCGAAGCCAGCTGGATCGCACTCTCGAGCGGTCCCCTCCTCTGTTGTGTGCTATAACTGCGGAGACCAGGGGCATATCAGCTCCAAATGCCCGAAGCCTGCCGTCACATGCCATACTTGTGGCAAAAATGGTCACCGTGCTCGTTTTTGCAGGGGTGGACCCGGACCTGAACCAGTAGCGTCTCATGCCCCAGTTCAATCCTCTGTCCAGAACCGGATGCCTCCATCCGCTTCCTATCAGACCACCGGGGCGAATAGGGGAATGGGCCGTGGGAATCAAGGTGGTACACCTGGTACCGGAACTGTGAAACCCAGGATTTACGAGATGATGAAAGCTGACGATCCCAAGGCCTGCATGATTTCAGGTATACTCGAGATCCACTCCCAGCCTGTATGTGTTCTTTTTGATACCGGTGCTTCGCACTCCTTTATATCTTCTTCTTGTTTAAGTTGTTTGCCTCTAGACCATGTTATCAATTGTGAGCCCTACGTGATTGGTCTACCTGATGGTAGAAGAATTATTGGAAATCGTGAAGTCCAGGACTGTCCGATTCGTTTGAATGACCGTGAGTGGTTGTCAAATCTGATTGTAGTCGATCTACCTAAGGATGATATAATCTTGGGTATCGATTGGATGGATCGTCACGATGCAATACTCAGTGTCCGCAATCGGATGGTTACAGTCACTTCTGATGATGGATTCGAGTGTATTTTTCGAGGTGATAATCCCAGTCGTTCTGGGAGAGTCATCAGCGCTATGAAAACAGTGAAACTGCTTAATCAAGGGTGTATTGGCTATAAGTGCTACATGACCAAAACAGCTGATCGACCAGTTGAATTGGCCGACATTCCGGTAGTCCGAGACTAGCCAGATGTATTTCCAAACGAGTTGCCAGGCTTACCTCCTCATCGTGACGTGGAGTTTATTATTGATTTAGAACCAGGTACGTCCCCGCTCTCAAAAGCACCGTACCGTATGGCTCCAACTGAGATGCAAGAATTGAAGAACCAGCTTGAGGAGTTGACTGACAAAGGCTATATTCGACCTAGTGCGTCCCCTTGGGGAGCACCAGTGTTATTTGTGCGGAAGAAAGATGGATCTCTACGATTGTGCATCGATTACCGTGAGCTGAACAGGGTAACCATCAAGAACAAGTATCCCTTGCCTCGTATTGATGATTTATTGGACCAACTTCAGGGAGCTGCCGTGTTTTCTAAGATCGACTTGATATCTGGTTATCATCAGTTGAGGATTCGAGAGTCTGCCATTTCGAAGACAGCATTCCGTACTCGCTATGGGCATTATGAGTTCGTGGTGATGCCATTTGGACTGACTAATGCACCGGCAGTGTTCATGGAGTTGATGAATCGAGTTTTTATTAACTATCTGGACCGCTTTGTAGTCGTTTTCATTGACGACATTCTGATTTACTCTCGCGACCACGAGGAGCACGAGAGTCACCTCCACCAAGTTCTCGATACATTGAGGCGGGAACAACTTTATGGGAAATTTTCTAAGTGTGAATTCTAGATGCCTGAGGTTGTCTTTCTCGGGCATGTGATATCAGCCGAAGGGGTGAGAGTGGACCCACAAAAGACGGAAGCCATTCGAGATTGGCTACCACCGAAGAACATGAAGGAAGTTCGTAGTTTCCTCGGCCTAGCAGGTTACTACCGACGATTCGTGGAGGGATTCTCTAAAATTTCGCAACCGATGACTAACTTACTGCGGAAGGACAAGAAGTATTTGTGGTCAGAAGCATGTCAGCAAAGTTTTGAAGAGCTCAAGAGTCGATTGATTTCGGCACCTGTTTTGGTCTTACCAAAGGGAACGGAAGGATTTGTGGTGTATAGTGACGCGTCGAGACAGGGTCTGGGATGTGTACTAATGCAAGAAGGGAAAGTAATCGCCTATGCATCGAGACAATTGCGACCCTATGAAGTTAATTATCCGACCCACAACTTGGAGTTAGCCGCCGTGGTGTTTGCTTTGAAAATCTGGCGTCACTATCTTTATGGAGTTACCTGCCAGATCTGTACAGACCATAAGAGCCTAAAGTACATTTTTACTCAGAAGGAGTTGAACATGAGGCAGAGAATGTGGCTAGAATTAATCAAGGACTATGATATCGAGATCCTTTATCATCCGGTAAAAGCAAACGTGGTTGCCGACGCATTGAGCCGTAAGACAGTGCAGGAGCAGATGCTGAGCCATTTAACAGCACAGAGGGAATTGCAGTTGGACCTTGTGAGGCTAGAAATTGAAGTTTGGTTACAGCTTGTTCAGGGACAACTTTGCACCCTTGAGATTTCTTCGTCTCTTGATGATATGATCAAATCGAAGCAAGTTACGGACCCATTCTTATCTCGAGTTCGGGATGAAGTAACCCAGGGGAAAGCCCCTGGATTAGTGATCCACGAGGATGGATTGATACGTTTTAGAAATCGAGTTTGTGTACCCGCTGACGAAGAGTTGAGGAACTCTATCATGAGAGAAGCCCATGCTACCCCGTACTCTATTCACCTGGGTTCTAGCAAGATGTATAAGGATTTGAAACAGAATTATTGGTGGGGGAATATGAAACGTGAGGTTGCCGAATTCGTTTCGAGGTGCTTAACCTGTCAGCAGGTTAAGATTGAGCACCAGCGACCCGCAGGAATGCTGAAACCGCTCCCGATTCCTGAGTGGAAATGGGAGGACATATCTATGGATTTTATCACTAGCTTGCCGACGAGTCGTCGAGGAATGAATACGATTTGGGTGATTGTGGACCGTCTGACCAAATCAGCCCATTTCTTGGAAATTAAGGACACATGGGGCCCCGAGAGATTGCCCCAGCTGTTTATTAAGGAAATTGTGAGAATACACGGTACCCCCAAGAGCATTGTATCAGACCGTGACGGGCGATTTGTGTCACACTTCTGGAAGGCAGTTCATCGTGCGATGGGCACGCAGTTGAATTTCAGTACGGCTTTTCATCCACAGACCGATGGTCAGTCAGAGAGAACCATCCAGACTCTAGAGGATATGTTGAGAGCATGTGCTCTTGATTGGAAGAACGATTGGGAAGCCCAGCTGCCTTTGGTGGAATTCACTTATAATAATAGTTGGCACGCTTCGATTCAGATGGCACCGTATGAGGCATTATATGGCCGTCGCTGTAGGTCCCCTTTGTGTTGGGACGAACTGTCAGAATCTCTGGGTACGGAACCCGACATGCTATTAGCAGCTCGGGAGAAAATCACTTTGATTAGGAGTCGGTTGTTAACGGCTCAAAGTCGACAGAAGTCTTATGCTGATCACCATCGACGACCACTGGAGTTCGAGGTTGGTGACCATGTGTTAATGAAGGTGTCTCCTACCCGAGGTGTTTTTCGTTTCGGGAAGAGGGGCAAGCTGAGCCCGAGGTACATTGGGCCGTTTGAGGTTCTGGAGCGTGTAGGTGATCTGGCCTATCGACTAGCCTTGCCACCGACCTTGAGTAAGATTCACAACGTGTTTCATGTCTCCCAGTTGAGGAAATATGTTGCTGATCCGAGCCACGTACTTCAATTCGAAGATATTGAATTAGCAGAGGATCATTCGTACGAGGAGCGTCCTGTACAGATACTCGAGAGGAGGATCAAGCAGTTGCGGAACAAGATGATTCCCTTACTGAAAGTTCAGTGGTCACGACACGGAGTCGAAGAGGCTACGTGGGAGACCGAGGATAGTATGCGAGCGAGATACCCCGAGTTATTTACCCCTTAGTTTCGAGGACGAAACTCCTTTTTAAGGGGGGAGTATGTAATATCCGACTGTAACTTTTCATTTTTACGTGTCATTGTATTATTCGGATAATCTGATTATCATGAATCGTTGCATTTAGTATTATGTCGTGGTATTATAGATTTAAATATCATATCGTTGTTATTTCATTTTATATGTGATGATTCGATGTTAATTAGAGTGTTGCATTTTCGAATTTTTTTTGTTAATGTAGCGTACGTTACACAATACGATTAACGTACGCTAATCATGTGACTTAGCGTGCGTAAGGTTTCCTCCGTTGCGTGCGCTAAGAGGGAATCTGGCAGCAGTTGACTTCAGCACGTGAACTCCTTAGCCATTAGCATGCATGTGATCTAAGTCTGAGCTGTCGTGTCGGTGAGAATCTACTTTTATTAACGTGCGTAACCCATTTATCATTAGCGTGCGCTAACGGCCTGCGATAATTCAAGACAGTAGCCACTGTAAGCCGCTTACGTACGTAATATCGACCGTATAGCGTACGTAAGTGCATTAGTGTACGCTAAACTGTACCGATAGTGTGCGCTAAGTCTGCACAGTCTATTTATAGGACCAGCCTGATTTTCATTTCTTCACGACCCAAACCGAATTTCTCTCTTCACATATCATACCTCTGCACTACCAAAACGATATCAACCTTCACCAACTTGTTTCTAAGCCTTAAATCTTGGAGTGGAGATCATTTCCTTGAAGACTAGGAGTTGTTCTTGAGCTTGGAGTATATTTTCTCATAGCATTGAAGTTGTTCTTCATTTCTGGAGGTAGGTGTACTTTCTTCTCTGCATTATTTTCTTATGTTGATGATTAATGACGAATTATACTTCACCTAGAGTTAGATTAAGCAAGTAAAACATAGTTTTAATCCAACCTTTCTAACACTTTTGATGAATATGTTAAATAAGGGTTTGAGATGGAGGTGTTCTTGATGATATAGTGATTTTAATCATGTTGTAACTACCATACTCAACTTGTTGGACGAATTTAACTCAGTAGAACATTGTTGGATCAGTTAGCTCCATCATAACTGGATTTAATCAAGAACTTGATATCATTAAGTGTTTAAATACCATTTTAGTTATTTAATTATCTTGGGAAGAACTTGATAATGTTAAAGATAGGATTATATGATCTTGTTCAGAAATCTTAGAAACTTTAAATTATTATGGTTCAGCTTCACAAGTCTTTGAAGATTGATAAGGATCTTGATAATTTCAACAATAACTTTCATTAATCTAATATGTTGAGAACTTAGAATGTTTTGATCATCATACTAGATAAATGGTAAATTCACCATCATGTTAATGAATCTTCCAGCCATGTAAACAAAGACTTTGATAACCCTCATGGATATGGTGTAATCTCAGAACTTAGGAACTTGTTGTTAGCTTAAAAATCAATATTAGATGAGAGGAGAATAATCATAAGGTGCAGATTTTACCTTTCAACGTTTTAATGATTTGGAAAGTTTAATTATCATAAGATGATCTTAACATCATGATTGGTTATTCAACATACCCTTGATAGAACTCTTATTTATGAGGAACCATGCGACCTTTCGGTAAATATTGTAAACCGATTCTTAAGGTTGTAATGATGTTAGAAGGACTCCTGACATAAGGCTTCAATAATTGGTAGTAACAAACTATTCTAAAGGATTATAGGTTGACGTCTTACTAATCCTATATTGATAATTATACGAATATGTTTTGAGTAAAATGTATTTCGTTTAAGGTTGATTGTTCGAGTAAACAATATTAGTCGAGGACCGTCCGTTCGTTCCGACAAGAAGAGGACTATTCTCGTCTCCGTATTAAGGCAAGTTATCTTGCTTGGTTATAATGATGATTAGATTCTTGTGATGATTATATATTTCATGTGTATGAATTGTCCATGTGACGTTTGTCGTGATTTGATATTGCCCTTGACGTTATGGGATTGCATTCCCAAGTACGCCGTTTTGAATCATTGATCTCGTTGGTCCTCATTTTCACTTTGGTGAGTTTTTCTTGATCCTTAAATGGATGTGTATTTCATTGAACTTCGTTGTCATGTTGTGTCGTGACATTTCCGGAATCATATCTGCGTGCCGATTGGATATTGTGTAGGATTTTTAGCCAGGCACTTGTATAGTCATACGTGGATGTTTCCGTATTGGACTGTGCACACGAGACGTAGTTCGTGAGGCTAATTAGGTACATTGTCACACGTATATTCTGGATTCCGTATACGGGGTGGACATGTACACGGACACATTTCCGGATCGGGCGTACTGTGATGTCCATCTTGAGCTATATTGTTAATCAATCATAGTCCATGTATGATTGGATGTGTTCGATATTTTGTGACTGATTGTTTCATACGCCCGAGGGGTATGATTAATAGTCGGAATGATTTTCTTGAAATCTATATATGTGAATTGTATAATGTCGGAAGAATTGGTTATCATGTATATCTGACCCTGTGTTGGGCAAAATACTTGTATTGTATTTTAGGTCGAGGCAAAGGCAAGGCACGGAAGAGCATGTCGACGGCGAAGGGTTCGAAGGATACTAGTTCGGGGTCCCCTCGTATTTGTTGTCCGGTTATGTTAAACCGTGTTATGTTATTTCCTGCTTCATTCAAATTGTTATTTGGTTGTATTTGACATTTGAAGTATTTTACATCCCCATATGGTCTATACTTGTTTTTCGGATCCTGTGTGTTGTAAGGCCGTTGGCCATATTTTAATAAACTCCTAATCGGAGTAATGATTATTCATTGTGATTCGGTATCACAAATAATATCTATTTAACCTGTTTTGGATATCGCCTGGTGGGTCCCAGTGTGGGATTCACGGCACTGTAATAGCCGCCTTTTGGGGTGTTACATCTCCATCCCTTGAACATTATTTCGGAACCATCGTCAGCTATCATCGAGATATTCCTCTTTCGGTGGTTTACAATAGCTCCATATCGATTAAGCCAATCATCTCCGAGTATCAGGTCGTCTCCTTGCATTTCAATCACAATCAGGTTTGAGGGCCACTCTCTGCCTCCAATTGATACAGGGAAATCTATAATTTCTAAATTTCCCATAATCCTCTCTCCACTCGGTAAACCCACAACATAAGGCTTGCAATTATGAAAACCAGAAATGTTCAAACGATTTACACAAGACAAGGATATAAATAAATGTGTAGGTCCTGTATCGAATAAAATGCTAACTGGCTGTGAAAGGATCAGAACAATACCTGATGTGATAGCAGCATCTTGATCGTCTGCCCTCCTCATCTTGTATAGGCGTGGAGGAATGAATTCGGCACTCGATGTCCCCTTTCGGTCGAATTGTCCTCTGCCTCGTCCGCGACCAAAATTTTGGGGCAGCTGAACACTCTGCTGCGTCTGCTTAATACTTGATTCCTTCTGAGTTGGCTGTGATGTACGGACTCTAAAAAATCATGCAGCCTCCTCACAGAACACCGCACGATGTCCATCTCGACCACAATCAAAACAAATCATGGCAGGAAGGGGGCAATTTCGTCGGTAGTGTCCCGTCTGACCACAGTTAAAACACTTCCTTGTTACATCCGTCATGGCTAATACTGTTCCGAAATTCTTTCTGCTTTTGGATGGGTGCGGAGGTTTCTTGAAAGAATAAAAAGATGATTGGGCCTTGCGGGGCCCACTACTTTTGTGCTCTGTGAAACTGCCAGAGACGACCACTTCACTCGGCCCTCTCCCCCTTCGCTGCCGCTCCCAACTTTCTGCTTCTTGGATTCTGCAAATTTTTCCACCGCTACTTCTTTAATTTCATACGCCAATGCTTTATCCTGATATTTACGAAGGGTGGTACATTCAAAACCGGACATGTACCTCTGAATTTCTTATTTCATTCTCATATCAAAATAAATCATCATTTCTGCATCTGTTCTAACCAGATGTCGAACAAACTCTAGCTGCTGGTTAAACGTCTTAATCGCCTGAGATACTGGCACATCCGAAGGCTGCACGGAGAAAAACTCTCGAATTTTGGCTTCCCTCACCGGACGAGGGCAGTACTGTGGTTCCATCATCAATTTAAATTCTCCCCAATCGGCATCATGATCTACAGGCTGGATGGGTTCCCACCACTCGGACGCTTCCCCTATCAGAAAGTACTGAGCAGTAGAGGCTCTTCGGTCGTCTGGGCAATTAATCCCGGCAAACATTTTCTCCAGTTCTCTTAACCAATAATCCCACATTAGTGTCTCTGCAAAGCTGTCGAATTTGGGTGGTTGCATCTTTGCCACCTCTTGCAGCCATCGGTCGCCTAGATTTCCCAAGTCTCGGATACCTTGCTGTCTTTCTCCGTGTTGTAATCCTACTACCACCTACATTCGGTCCACGACCTGGGCAAACTGAGTCATCTGGTTACCCACCTGACGAAGGATTTCGGGCACAACAGGTTCTGGTTCATTGTTAATAAATCTTTGTGGCTCGCCTGAGCTGTGGCTGGCCTGATTAGAAGGTGAAGCTTCTCTTTCATCATTTTTACGTCCGCGTCCGCGACCACGTCAACGTCCACGTCCTCCTCTCAACATACTGTAAGCATAAATACTCAATATACAAGAAACAATATCGTTCTAATGTTCAAGTATAAAGAGGTATAACATGTAAAGGACAAGATAGAGTTTAGGAACTTACAACCACCGTTCGCACGAAGACGTAGGCAGTACAGTGATGTTATTCATGGTCGGTTACCGCAAAAGACATATATGACCCCTATTTTAACCCAATGGTTAGGATATCCATAATCTTAGCTCTGATACCATATTCTGTAACACCCCCGATATATTCAGGAATATTAAAGCGCCGTAAATCCTTTACATAAGAATTTACAAGGCTGAAGAAATGAAAAGACAATAACAGATACCAACATATGAAAGTAACTGAAATAAATTACAACTCTGGGCCAATATGGAAAATAAACACATCCAAATGAATAATATTAATACATCACCAAATCTGACATCACAAATGATGACGTACTCTAGTACTTATTAAAACAACACAGACAACAGATAATTGAATCCGGTCGGAACATTACTCTGCACCCTCGTCGTCCCTGCTCTCCTGGATCCTGAACATAAACAAATGTTCACCCCCGAAGGGGTTAGCAAAATGATGCTAGTACAATTACCACAACATATTTTTCAACATCTCACGAAGAATAATAATAACATAAATGACAAAATACCAACGAGTCCCCTCACACTAGAAACTCATAAATAACATACACAAATGATAATCACAATATGATATCACAACATACACATGGTAATTCCGATGATCCAGCGTTCACTGCCTAGATCCCCCAATGATTCCGTCAAACCAACACGAGGTGGAAAACCCATCAGATGATCCAGTGCACGCTAGCATAGATCCCCCGGTGATCCCGTCGGACCAACACGAGGTGGACATACAATAATAACATATATGCATGACAATATATATAACATCAATACGCAAAACAATTAAAGTACTTGCCTCGATTCGATGACAAGAATAACACTTCCATGAATATCAAAATACTCAAAGGTCGTCCCTTCGATTAATCACGTTGCAAAACTCGAATCTTTAAACAAAAGAAATAATATAGAGTCCATCGCACGTCGAATAAATAACATACGAACATCTAACAATCCAAACTATGGCTGAAAGTCCACAAAATGTATCCTGCCTGGTGTGCGTAACGTACGTTACGTATCCAATGTAGCATACGTTAAGCCTGCCCATTAGCATACGTAAGCTACGAAGTCTAGCGTATGCTTATCATGCATTGACAATATCTTCTCTAATCAGTTAACTAACTCGTATGATGATATAATGCACGTTACATACCAAACATAGCGTACGGTAATTTTGCCCATTAGCGTGTAAGTTACAGGGCCTAGCGTACGCCAAACACATATATGACAGTTCTCACTGAGCAGACGACTGTCTCAATTTGTGATGAAGCATATGAAATCCTCAGTGATTAACGTACGTTATCCTCATACATATCATGCTCATACAATTATGAATGATCTTATGGATTAAAACATCTTCGAATTCAAGGAAACGTATATCATCACAACACTATATTCAATCTCGATTACAATTCTCATGTGAAGTTTGGGTGATCTAAGGTTGATGCGCTTGTTTCCAATATCATCATTACATGGGGGTAAGCCCTAACAAGTTGTTCATCAAAAGAGTGTTTTGAAAGCATCATCAAGGTTTGTTCATCTCAGAAAACTCCATTCTTATAATTGGTAAAGATCATGGCTCAACTAATAACAATGGAAACCTTAATTCACCCAATATAATCCTCCTAAACATGGTGTTGGATACACTACGACATAACGAGTTCAATAATCTCTGTGAAAAGCTCATAATATAACTAAGAAGGTAATTTCCATCTTGGTGTAGAGTTAAAATACCTTAAAGACGAAAAAAACAATGAAAAACTTGAATAAACTCTTCACCAGAAGCTGGAACACCAATCCACAAGGTCTATGCTTCTCAAAAATTGGCTGAGATGATGGATAGTCTCCAGATTACGAAAATCGGCCAAGGTTTGAGGAAGAAATGAAATGGGGGTTGAGGTCTATAAATAGATTTCTAAGCATTACGTACGTTACCAATACACCATTACGTACATAAAAGGCTTAGCGTATGCTATACTCAATCATTAGCGTATGCTAACGTCTGGCCAAAGCTCACTGACCTGTTTCTGGAATTCGCTTACGTACGTTATCATACAGGTTTACATACGTAATCGCTAGGACCTTAGTGTACGTTAATAATCCATCTTAGCGTACGTTAAGTCCGTTGACTTGCTTAACTGGAAAGCCGTCCAGGTTCATGCGGGGCATCTCACGAATCTTCACTGGCCCCCACACGCCGACCCTTGTCTGATCTCGAGTTGACTAAGCTTACGTATAGTAAGCTTAACATATAACGTACCTTATATTGCAGTCGTAGCGTATGCTACGGTCATCACCTAGCGTAGTTTATGACGTGCAGAACCATGCATGCAAAAATGTTGGAGATACAAAAACGTAAGGACACGAATACGGGAAACCAATCATCGATTAATAACGCCACAAAGTCGAATATTACAAGTTCGAATACAAGATAAATACACAATAATTATCCGGGCATTACAGCAAGAATTAAAGTGTTATCTCAAATGTGGAATCAAAGACACAAGTCAAGATCCACAATAAAACACTTAGAAGAAAAAATGGAAATCCCTTGGGGTGAATTGATAATCATGGCCGAACCCTCCACACACGTCCTATTACAGGCTTTGGACTACTTTATGGATCTTAAGGAGGATTATGCTTAGGATTCCTAGTATAACTCAACTGTGCATATTAAGCCCTTCCTAAGATGGTTGAGTTCACTAATATCAATTGAATCCACTAATTAGTTAATATAGCACTTTCAACCCAAATCCCAACTTATGAAATTGGGCTCCTTAATTTAATATATTATTTTCCATATTTAAGATATCGGATGTCCATTAATTAATTTAAGCTACTGTCAACTTTAATTAATTAATTTCTTAATCAAGAGTAGTACCACTCGAACCTTATTATAATATGCAGGATTTAATATAATAATTATTATCGAGCTCCTCAAATGGACATAATCAACCTGCATGAGTCGGGACATGATTTTAGTTATAATAATGATTGTCATATATAAGATGATTGTGCAAGATACAAAGCTTATTGAGTCGATCACTTTAACTCTCACCCATGGTAAATCAAAGCAATATTATAAATACACAACTAAATATTATCTACTTGGAATTAAGAGATAATAATTATCCGAGATTTACGTTCTTCTTTCAGGTAGTACAAAGTACTCTATTTCACTGCGATCTAGTTCAACGTATGCAAATACGCTAATGCATGCTAATAGTCAAGACCAACTAATCTCAAGCATACATTACAACCTTTCATATAATTTATCTAGTAATTATATAGGTTGTGAACTATTATTTTATAAGGCATCTATAATGTGATCTCCCATGTGACACCAACACAGACACCAACACAGACACCACATTATCTACAATATAAAATAAATAGACAATACATTTGTATAACCATAACGTGAATTAATATGCAAAACATGTGATTAAATGTGATTAAATGTGGATTAAATGTAGTTACAGGAAAATAATG
Organism: Orobanche coerulescens; assembly: GCA_033398695.1. NCBI lineage: Eukaryota > Viridiplantae > Streptophyta > Magnoliopsida > Lamiales > Orobanchaceae > Orobanche > Orobanche coerulescens. The sequence continues at coordinate 75,367,634 of CM065818.1, read as the reverse complement.
TAATACAAGCATAAAGTATGATTTTCATTATACAACCCTAGCAATAGAATAATCCTTCCTTATGATACCACAATCATACATTAATTGTTCATTTAATGTACTTAAGCATTCGTTTGGCTGTTGTGAAGTGTGACTCTTTTGGTGCAACCTGATATCGAGTACACACTCCTATAGAAAATTGGATATCGGGGATGATGGTTCTTAGGTACAGGAGTGAGCCTATAAACTTCCTGTAACGTTATTGATCAACTTGCTTTCCATCTTCGTCAGGACTTATCTGTGTGGAAGGGCCCATGGGGGTGGATGAGGACTTTGAAGTGTTCTTCCCAAACTTGTTGAGCAGCTCCTTGCTACATTTCTCCTGATTGGTGAATATACCTGTAGGAAGTTGTTTAATCTGTAACCCTAAGAAATAGCTAAGTTCTCCCATCATACTCATTTCAAATTTACTTTTCATGAGATGAGAGAACTTTTAACACACAGATCATGGTTAGTTGAACCAAAATAATATCATATACATATATTTTGACCATAAGAAGATCATCACCTTCTTGGATTTTGAAGAGGGTTTTGTCGATGACACCTTTCTCAAAGCCATTATTGATGAGGTATAGTGACATGGTTTCATACCATGCCCTGGGTTCATGCTTAAGTTCATACAACATTTTCCTAAGCTTGTATACAAGATCTCCTCTTTCTGTGTTGGCAAACCCTGGAGGTTGTTCAATATATACTTCTTTGGCTAGGTCTCTATTAAGAAATGCGCTTTTTACATTCATTTAATGTACGATAAAATTCTTATGAGCCGCAAAAGCTAGAAATATCTTAATGGCTTATAGTTTGGCTACAGGGGCAAATGTTTCATCATAATCTATTCCTTCTTCCTGTCTGTAGCCTCGGGCAACTAATCTGGACCTGTTCCTTATGACAAGGCCATTTTCGTCCTTTTTTTTCTTAAATACCCATTTGGTTCATATGATAGCTTGATTGGTTGGTCTAGGAACTAGGTACCAATACCTGATGAAACACTTAGACAGCCCAGGAAAGGGGGAAAAGACTTCTAATACAACACTAAATCAACCTTTCTTAACCGCTTTAGATCTATAAGATCTAAGGGTGGCTCCCCATGCTTCTAGTGAAGTAAGAAGTTGTTCTGTAAGTGTAGGTGAAAATGTTCTCGAAGCTCCAGAAGAAGTAAACAGTAAGATAACTTGGAGCAAGTGACACATTATTTCTTTCGAAACCATTGAGCTCTTCTTATATAGAAAATGATACAATGAGAATTATTAAGAGCCTCATTGGTCGAAATAGGTTCAAATTGTGCTAAGAATACACCTAGAGTGCACATGAAAGTCTCCTAAGTTCAGTTTGGGATTTCCACGGAGGGAATGGAGACTGTTTAGAACTGGATTCTGTACATAATTGTGCACATAGTATGGTTTCTTTTGTACTCTGTATTCTTCTTCTGGTGGACACACCAGCATCAATATCACCAATTATTAACTCCAGATGTTTATTTCTTAACCACCTCCGGTCGGGTTCTAGTTTAGCATTCCTTGTCGCGTCCTGTTGAGCTGTACTTTCAACTTTAGCTTCTACAGCATCAGTTTCAACTACTTCTTCTGTTCTTACATCACTGGGATAAATATAAAGATTTACAACAGGTTTTTTTGAGTCTGTGGAATTGCCTCAATTGATAGCGTCTACATGCCTTGGGTTAAGTTTTCTATTCCTGTAGGGTCACAATGGGGTTCATCAAAGACTACATGGACTGACTCCTCTATTATCGGTTTTTTTTTGTTGAATATCCAAAATTCGTTGATGATAGAGAAGTATCCAATGAATATCGGATTTTTCATTGAAGGTCTTGAGTTGGTCCTTCCCATTGTTAAGAACGTAATGCCTGCATCCAAAAATATGAAAATATACAACACTTAGAGTTTTATTATTCCATACCTCATATGCAATTTTGTTGTGGTGCTTGTTGATCATACAGCGGTTTTGCGGATAGCACGCTTTATTTGTTGCTTCTCCCTAAAAATGCGTGGTAACTTGCTTGCAGCTAGCATAGTTCTTGTTGCTTCCATCAGCGTCCTGTTCTTTCGCTCGGCAACACCATTCTGTTGAGGAGTGGGGGCTGCTGATTATTCATGTTGTATGCCATTGTCCGCATAGTACTGCTCCATAAAGTGATTTGTGAATTCTGTGACTCTGTCGAAATTCATGGATACGATACTTAGCCATTTCTCATTTTGAAGCTTTTTCTGGTGTTACAGCATTTTTGTGGTTGTTTCTTTCTTCTTTCTCAAGAATATTATCCAAGAGTACTTGGAAAAATCATCAACAATGACAAGACAATATTTCTTACCCCTTAGGCGGAGAGGGTGTACAGGACCATAAAGATCTACATGTAACAAGTATAGGATCCTGTGGGTTGAAAGATATGATTTTCTCTTCAGAGAAGTCTTGACTTGCTTGCCATTCTGACAGGGTCCACAGACAATGTTCTTGTGAAATGAAATATCGGGCAATCCTTTGACCATTCCTTATCCATCTAACTTGTTTATGGTCTTGAAGTTGATGTGAGACATCCTTTTGTGCCATAGACAGCTTCGATCTGCAGTTCCTTTGACAACAAAACAAGGAATTACAGTACTTGTTGGATTATAGTCAGCAATATACATGTTACCTGACCGGTTCCTATAAGACAATTTGTTTGGTCTTTATGTCATTCACCCTTCAGTGATCTATATAGAATTTGACGGAGAACGGTTTGTCACATAACTCGCTAATGCTAAGAAACTTGTATTGTACTCTTTCTACGTAGGCTACGTCGATGACCTTGAATTTTCCTACAATAGGGTTCCTTTCCCTCTTGTTCTTCCTTTTGATTTATCACTAAATCGCACCTTTGGACCACGACCTTAATAGTAGTCTGTTAGCTCGGTGATATATCCATTCATGTGGCGAGAACATACTCTATCAAAATATCAGATGTCTTTTCCTTGATATCTTATAAAAAAAGTAGATTTAGGTCCCTTTTTTATTTTTGGGTCCTTGGTTATTAGTGCCTTTAGGTACTCGTATTTGCCTGACAACAATGAGTTTGTTGTAGGTTGTATTTGGTCCTCTTTTGCGAGATTTAAGTGGGTCAAGCATGTGATCGAAGTAAGCATTATTATTATGCATTTAAAATTTAGAATTTTTGCTCCAGTACGGTTGTTGTCCAGGAGGAGGGACCATATCTCACTGCTTTTTAGCCTGCCTTCTGGGTTTCTAGTTGGATTCCTAGACCTGCTGTTGATAGAACTGTGTGGCAGCTTGTTTATGAGATAGATACTTGGTTTCCTGCACCCAGTATCTAGGAGCATTATATTGTTGGTAGTACTGAGGTTCACGTTACTAATTATTTGGGTACGGCCTTTCTTCTGGTATGCTGCTGAAGCTGTAGGTTTGCTCGAGGAATATATTGTTGAATTTCAGTATTACGTCTTATAGGATTGTGTGACTGTATTTTCCGCTGCTTATGATATGATCTTGGTGGCCGAATGGCAGCCATTGGTTTCTGAGAAGGGGCAGTTATAGCCTGTACAGGTGCAACCATCAGGGCTTCTTTGGTCTCAGAAATGGGTTCCATTCTTTTGAACAAACACCATACTAGTTTTGCCTTTGTTAGAGAACAAGTCATATTCCAATGCGCGTTTGTCATGGACATGTTGTCCGGTGCTTAGGTTGCCGTCCATAGTCCTCGATGATTTTTCAAAAGATTTGAGGATGGTTTCGAGCTCTCCTTCTCTTTTCTCGAGAAGCTGTATCTTAGATTATAGTAAATCATGATCATTTTTCTTGCATTGACTACGATTTTGTACCTTATTTAATTCATTTGCATGTTAATGATTGCTTTCCATGAGTTTCTCATGCATGATCTTGTTGTTTTCGCAATCCAAAGACATTTTCATAATTGGTTTTTAACAAATAATTTCTATTCTTTAGCTCTAGATTTGAAAGAATGGGTTGTAGGTTTTCTTGTTTAAGCATCTCATGAGATTTTTGAATAGTCCGAAATTCATTTATCCTATCTTTAAAGGTATGTGATGCCTTTATATGGTTAACTGAGCTTGAGCTTACCTCATCCTCACTGTCATCATCATCCTCTTCCTTTGCCATAAAGCACATGTAGGCTTTATCTTAGATTTCATCATCAGAGGAGTCACTATCGGTAATCGCCTCTAGGAATTCCTCTGTTTTGATAGGTGTGGGTGTGGCTTCTGATTCTCTGATCAGTGCCTTTAGTTTGTTTCTACATACACGCCTTCTCTCATCCTTATCTTGTTGCTCAGCTTCGAGCAGCTTTTGTACTTTAGGATGAGGACATCTCTTTGTACAGTGTCCTAGTTTCCTGGAGATATAGCAAAGATTAGAATCTCCGGATGATGGCGATTCAGAGTATACCTTGGTGAAGGGTTTAGGCCTATAGGGGCCCTTTCTGGATTTCTTAATGAATTTCTGATATTCATGCATGAGAAAGAGCATCTCATCTTGTCACAGCATGTCATCATTATAATATACGGATTTATTACTGTGTATTTCATCTGTATTCGAACCCTGTATTATTCGGATTTGTGATAAGTGGAGTATGATATTTCGTACATTGGTATCTTCGTACATAAGTATAACAACATGCAAAATTTCTCATGCAAACTCGTGATAGCGCACGCTAAGATTGTAGCTTATTAGCCGGGACATGCGTCCGGATAATATTCCCCCAGACGAACCTGGACAGATTCGGAGTCAACGCTTATTAGCGTGCGCTAAGTATGTATGGTAGCGTGCGCTAATTAGCTAAAGTGTATAATGTTATAAATGAGACAACAATCCGTTTTTGGCTTACATTTCCTTCGTTTATTCTTCATTCTTGAGAGACCAGAGAGCAATAATTATCCTCCTAACATACTTAGAACACATCTACTTGATCCTTGAATATTGGATATTACTTGTGAGTAATCATTGAAGTGGAGTAACACCTTGGAGTAGCATACAACCAACCGGAGTCGGATTCTACCTTACGGTTCAGTCATTTAGTCATATTAAGGTATGTTCAATCTATCTCCAGCCTTAGATTTGGATTCTAAGGAATTAGATGATCATGCTAACAAGATATTGAATTTCATTAGTGAATTATTCAACATACATCATGTTTAGGAGATTGGAATCTCTATGCTTATGATATTATCGTTGGAACCTCGTAGTTGGAATCCTAATACTTCAAATGATGAGAGAAACATTCTGAAGTTGATTATCCGTATGATTTATGTTATCTTAGTGATCATAAATTGGAGGTGATATCATTTTTGGTTATAAAGACTTAAGGGAAGAATCATCTTAGGAAATATCCTTTCATATGAGTCGGAATTGTTAGTTCACCTCAAGATAAAGTCCGAATGTGTATAATGATAGTAGAATCTAATGCACCAACCGAAGATCACCAAACTTCGCATGAGAATTGTAATCAAGATGGATTATGGTGTTGTGATGATTATACGTATACTTGTATCTCGGAGTTGTTATTATCCGTGAGATTATTCATAAGTGTAACACCCCAATTCACAATTGGGATATTACACGCCGTAGAACCCTCGTGAGGTCTACCAGGCTAACACATGACACATAAACCACAATGTAATTCCAAACGATGCACTCAAAAGTAAGTAAGGCCGTGTCCTCGGCCAAAACAATTTTAATGGAGTACATAAACATAAGATAAATACCAATTCGTTGCCCACGCAGGGGACTTAAACCAAGTTTAAAAGTAGACAGTCTAATTCCAGTACTCGACAAATGCAATGACAAAACATAAAAATACAGACTCGAGCCATGCCATCAAGCCAGCCCATCCTTTACGTGCGTGTCTCGTGCCTGCTCCTCAGCTCTCCCGGTACCTGAAATATATAAGACGCATTTCCCCCATTTAAGGGGTTAGCATTCGAATAGCTAGTGAAAGTACACAATTACACAACATTATATACAAAATATGGTTTTTAACACCATTATCTCAAACAGAAATCATTTGCCATAAATATTCCGGAATACTACATTGGCAATCAAATCCGTTCCAATCATCACGATATCACAAAATCACAACTGGTATCCCGTGGCCGTACCCCTTAGTATCGACCCCCAGACATCCCGTCGAACACTCCGGGTGGGATACCACTTCCGCGGCCGTACCCCTTAGTATCAACCCCCAAACATCCCGTCGGACACTCGAGGTGGAAGTCAATCACACACGCACACAAGTTCTCTTCCGTGGCCGTACGCCTTAGTATCGACCCCCAGACATCCCGTCGGACACTCCGGGTGGAAGGAACACAACTCACGCACCCAAAAATCACAATTCATCATTCATTTCGAAAATCACAACATACATAATGAAATGTAATACATGTACTTGCCTTAAATAAAACGAAACGAAGGAAACGATGAAGGAATAGGTTTCGGTCCGAACAATCCTCCCAAATAAGTACCTAACACAATAACGGTATACACAAGTCTCAATAATGCGGAAAGGTAAGAATTAATCCTAATTCTACCCCTTGGAACGATTTGTCGGGAAATACGAAGTCCAAGATGGTTATAATCTAACAATGGAGAATATACTAGGTTAAATCCGTTAAACTATACTGGAAACAAGGGATTTACGACTACACAATCGTAATCTAACAAGTCGTCGAAGCTAAATCGGATTAAAAGGAAGAATTATGCCAAAAATCCCGAAATCCCCAAAAACTAGGGTTCAACGATGTATACCTCGATTCGGACGGAGAATGATGATGATTAACCTTCCTTGGGACGCAATAATCAACCTTTAGAAGGTTTCTACGGATTGCACCGGACGAATCGCTCGAAATCGCTCAAAGGAAGCTCACGTCGTGAGAAAGAAAGAAAAGGAGTGAAATAAGTCGACTGGGGATAAGTCAGGAATTAAAAGACCTGACAGCGCGTTACGTACGTTAACGCCTATTGTTAACATACGTTATGAAGGTTACGTACGTAACCTCTCTCAAGTTAACATACGTAACGAACAATCTGGACTCTTTTTGCGAAACCATAACGTACGTTACCAATAGGGTATAACGTACGTTATGATGCCTATATAACGTACGTAAAGGAGCATGCATAACGTACGTTATGCATGCAGCAGTTCAGCACTGCTAAACACTTAGCTCAGCACAGTCGATACAACGACGAAACGCAACGCAAGGATAGAATCAAAAGTATAAACATGGGGTATCCATAACAACGAAGCTAAGTTTTGAAAGAAAATACACTACCAACTTCCGGGGAATCCAAAATATGACAAAGAGGATGAAAGCACCCTAAACTTCTAAGAAATTACAAAACGACCCAAACGTCCGAAAATCGCGATACAACGTCGGATTAACAATCCGAAAGTTTCAACACGACCAACTCAACCATACAAACTTATACAAATCAAGAAACAACGAAAACGAACAAGTTTTACGAGAATCGAACGTACATGCGGCAAGATATAAATCAAGATGAAATTATGTAAAAACATCCTCGAAACTCATCCAGACGGAAAAACTCCAAGAACAAAATAGATTCAGAATTCCAAAACAGTGCTAAGCGAGTTGTCCGAAACGAACATACACCAAAAATAGAAATTACCGAAAATAGAAAACACGGATATTACATTATCCCCCCCTAAAAATAAGTTTCGTCCCGAAACTTACAACGCGAACAAATCGGGGTATCTCGACCGCATACTCTCTTCCGTCTCCCATGTGGCTTCCTCGGATCCATGTCTCGACCATTGAACTTTAACCAGAGGAATGGTTTTATGACGAAGTTGCTTCATCCGACGCTCTAAAATCTGAATTGGCCTCTCCTTGATGGTAATGTCGGGTCCCAATTCGATCTCTCCAAAATCAATAATATGGCTAGGGTCCGATACGTACTTCCTAAGCTGGGAGACATGAAATACGTTATGAACGTGACTCAAAGACGGCGGCAAGCCTAACCGATAGGCAAGCTCTCCCACTCTCTTAAAATCTCAAACGGCCCAATATATCTCGGACTAAGTTTGCCCTTCCGGCCGAAGCGGTAAACTCCCCGTGTCGGCGACACCTTAAGCAAAACATGATCTCCCACCTCAAACTCCAACGGCCGGCGACGCGTGTCGGCATAAGACTTCTGTCGACTCTGGGCCGTCAACAATCTATCACGAATCAGAGTAATCTTCTCTCTCGTCTCAACTACCATATCGGGCTCGGTACCAATCAGCTCGGACGCATCGTCCCAACACAACGGCGATCTGCACCTCCTCCCATACAATGCCTCAAATGGTGCCATTTTGATCGAGGCGTGCCAACTATTGTTGTACGTGAACTCGATCAACGACAAGTGCAACTCCCAATCATCCTTCCAATCTAAGGCACATGCTCTCAACATATCCTCCAACGTCTGGATCATCCGCTCTGACTGCCCGTCAGTCTGAGGGTGGTAAGACGTACTGAGTCTCAACTCAGTCCCTAAAGCTCGATGAACAGCCTGCCAAAAATGTGATACAAACCGGCCATCACGATCCGAAAGAGTACTCTTAGGAGTCCCATGTAATCTCACGATCTCTGCAATAAACACTCGTGCCAGTCTCTCTGGACCTTAAGTGTCCTTAATACCCAGGAAATGAGCTGATTTGGTCAGTCGATCGACGATAACCCAAATCATGTTCATTCCAGTCCGAGTCCTAGGCATACTGGTAATAAAATCCATAGAAATATCCTCCCATTTCCACTCCGGGATAGGAAGTGGTCGCAAAAACCCCGCGGGTCGCTGATGCTCGATCTTAACTCTTGTGTGTCAAACATCTCGACACAAACTCGCTAACGTCTGTCTTCAAATTACTCCACTGAAGTTACTCCTCACATCCTTGTACATTTTACTCGTACCAGGATGTATGGAGTAAGGCGTGGTATGAGCTTCGCTCAAGATCTTCTGTCTCAGCTCAATATCATTCGGTACACATAGTCTGCCGCGAAATCTCAGAATGCCATCATCCTGAACCACAAATCCTGGGGCTTTCCCCTTCCTCACATCCTCCCTCAACTGGACCAAACACGGATCATCATACTGTTTCGCCTTGATATCATCAGTCAAGGACGAAGTGATCTCTAACGCACATAACTGGCCCTGAACTCTCTGAACCCAAACGTCAATATTCTGACAGATGAAATCTCGCTGGATCCTACTCTGTGGTGTAAGTACCTCTAACATCTGTAAAGCCATCGGCTTTCGGCTCAACGCATCAGCCACTACGTTGGCCTTACACGGATGGTAAAGTATCTCGAGGTCGTAATCTTTAATTAGCTCTAACCACCTACGCTGCCTCATATTCAACTCTTTCTGGCTGAAGATGTACTTCAGACTCTTGTGGTCCGTAAAAATCTTACACGACGACCCATAGAGATAATGCCTCCATATCTTTTAGGAGAAAACGACCGCAGCTAACTCTAAATCGTGCGTGGGATAATTTACCTCATAAGGTTTCAATTGGCGGGACGCATAAGCAATCACTCTGTCTCTCTGCATCAAAACACATCCAAGCCCAAGGCCCGAAGCATCACTATACACTACGAAATCCTCGTTCCCCTGAGGCAATGCTAAAACGGGTGCGGTAGTCAAAAGTCTCTTTAACTCGCCAAAACTGTTCTGTGTGTCTGCAGTCCACTCGAACTTCTGAGTTTTCTGGAGCAACTGAGTGAGTGGTCTAGCGATCTTAGAAAATCCCTCAACGAATCTACGGTAATAGCCGGCAAGACCCAAAAAACTCCTCACCTCCTTCACATTCTTAGGTGGCTCCCAAGCCATCACTGCCTCTATCTTCTGCGGATCTACCCGGACTCCCTCTGCTGAAGTCACATGCCCGAGGAACATCACTTCCTCGAGCCAAAACTCACACTTAGAGAACTTCGCGTACAACTGCTTAGCCCTCAAAGTGTCTAATACAATCCGGAGATGTAAGGCGTGCTCCTCCCGACTCCGTGAATAGATAAGAATATCGTCGATAAAGACGACTATGAATTTGTCCAGATACTCAATAAAAACATTGTTCATCAACTGCATGAACACTGCTGGGGCATTGGTTAGCCCGAAAGGCATAACCACAAAATCGTAATGGCCATATCTCGTCAGAAAGGCAGCTTTCGGAATATCGACGTCCCGAATCCTCAACTGGTAATAGCCCGATCGCAAATCAATTTTCAAAAAGACTGTCGCCCCCTGAAGCTGATCAAACAAATCGTCAATCCTGGGAAAAGGGTATTTATTTTTGATGGTTAGCTTGTTTAATTCTCGATAGTCGATGCATAAACGAAGCGATCCATCATTCTTTTTAACAAAAAGTACAGGCGCACCCCAAGGCGATGCGCTCGGTCGAATGTACCCTTTATCTAACAACTCTCCCAACTGATTCTTCAATTCTAACATCTCTAATGGTGCCATACGGTACGGCGCTCGAGAAATAGGGGCCGCATTCGGCTCTAGATCAATAGGAAACTCCACATCTCGCTATGGTGGTAATCCCGGCAAGTCGTCTGGAAATACGTCGGGGTATTCACTAACAACTGGAATTGACGACAATTCAACTCCACCATCTTCCACCCTCAGAGCATAACACCAGTAGCCAACACAACCCTGGTTCAGAAGTTTCATCGCCTTCAAGGCGCTAATCACACTCCCCGATCTACCCGGCTTATAGCCGACGAGAGTATGCTCGGTGCCCTCCTCGGCCACTATCGAGATGGTACGAGTCCGATAGTTCATGATAGCACCGTGACGATCCAACCAATCATCTCCGAGGATCAAATCCTCACCCTTAAGGTCTATAACAATGAGATTCGAGGGTCAATCTTGTCTCCCGATCCTCACTGGGCAATCCCTAACTTCCCGGTCCCCAACCATACGATCCCCGCTGGGCGTACTCACTACAAATGGCTCACACTCAAACAAGCAGTCAAAACCAATACGACTCGCACAATCCGATGCAATAAAGGAATGGGTAGCACCCGAATCAAAAAGCACTGAAACTGGATGAGTAAGGATTTGAGTGGTACCTGACGCCACCGGAATGTCTGCCTCCTCTGTGCGCCTCATCTGATACAATCGGGGGTGAACTGAACCCGAACTCGAGGCTGCACGGCGATCCGGGCCGACCGTCCCTACCAAGACCCGAACTCGGGAATATGAGTAATCTGAGGCCGTGATCCCTCCGATCGGTAGTGGTAGTCGGAACTCTAACAGCCCTGGTGGCCCTCTCACAATGAGTCGCCCGATGCAGTCTGCCTGCAAGTGAAGCAAGTAACTGGAGGAAAAGGGCAATCCTTCATCAAATGCTCATATTGGTTGCGTTAAAACAAACTCGCCACCGTAAGCAATCGATCAATCAACGGTTACCCTGAGATCCCCCAGCCTGGTGAAACGGTCTCTTCCCAGGTGTAGGGGCAGACTGTGCTCTCGAAAATCGGCCACTCTTGCCGGATGAGAAGCCGCTAATCAAGCTTTCTCGTTTGTTGGCCTCGGCCCAACTCGATTCCGTGCCATCTCGATCGCTAGAGCGCGATCCTGATACTCCTTCAAAGTGGCACACATAAGTGGTTCCATACTCTGCCTGATATTCGGTTTCATACGCATATTAAAGTAACGGATTTTATCAGCCTCCGTCCTCACCTGATCTCTCACGAAACCCAACTGCTGATTGTAAGTAATGATGGCCTGAGAAATAGGCACATCCTGAGGTGTAGCGGTGAAGAACTCCACACTCGCGCTCCTTAATCGGCGGTGGATGATTCGCTTCCATAGCAGCCTTGAATTCCTCCCAGGTAGCTCGACGGTCTCTGGGCACAACGGCCTCCCACCATTCCGCAGCTTCCTTATCCAGGAGGTACTGGGCAATATGTACCCTCCTGTCCTCGGGACAAGCTACGGCATCGAAAGTACTGGACAACTGAAAGAGCCAATTCTCCCAACCGAGGGAGTCAGAAGATCCGGAGAAACGAGGTGGATGCATATTTGTCACCGTCTGAAGCCACTTACTAGCTTCCTCTTCAGGTGTCTGAGACGGATTATGGCGTCCACCCTGAGCTATCTGAGTAAGTTGGGCTACTAACTGCTGAAGTACGGCAGTAGCCCCGGCGTCGGCATTATTACCCGACGGCACTGAGTGAGAGGCTGAGTCCGCAGAGGACTAGGAAAGTGAGCCCTCCTCATTATCAGCACCCCGACCACGGACTCGGCCGCATCCCCTAGCTGGCCTACCACGACCTCTCAACATACTGAAGGAAAATAAGAAAAGAACTAGATCAGAAAGATTCACAATTCACGAAGTTGGTACACAAGTCACAATTCCGAACAACGCAAGAAAACGAATTACAGAAATGTAAGAGTTCTAGGAGATTTACAGCCACGGGTCGCACGAAAAGACGGTAGCGTGATGATATTAGGCTCAACGACTGACTCTAACGACGTAACTGACAGACCCAAAATTCACCGACAGCCTAGGTATTCAAAACCTAAGCTCTGATACCATAAATGTAACACCCCAATTCACAATTGGGACATTATGTTGGGTAGCAAATCGGATATTTGCACCGTTTTGTGCGGAAGCGTAAATAAATTGCGGAAAATAAATGACGCAAGGATTTATAGAGGTTCAGCTATAAACGAGCCTACGTCCTCTCTTTATCTTTTTCAATAGGTTAAAGATAGCAACCTCTATGCCTCTCTTCTATCGGTCGAGGTATAACCGTTTACAATCACGTCTTCTATCGGTCCGTGATAAACCTCTCGTACTTGTCTTTGCGTCGGTCCAAGTTAAACCGTTTTCCTTTTCTATCGGTCAAGGAATCAACCTCTCTAGCTTTCTATGGGTACTAGATAAACCTCACTCGATAGCGATTGTGATTCTAATAATGCCGGATCCTTGATCCTAATAACACCGAATCCAATCGTATCTTTTCTTTTACCACTCTTGTATGTTTTCGTGAATTCTCACTCAAACACTTACAATTAAGCTCAATATCAACAACAAAAATGTGTATAATAATATCACAAGAATAGACAATTTGCTCAAGGTTGTTGTACTCAAACAATACCATAGAGATGGTATTTATAGGCTTCATCCTCAAACTAGCCGTTAGCTGCTGCACAATGCATTACGTACGCTATCTCATTCATATTACGTACGTAAGCTTCATTACGTACGTTAACTTCCCCCGGTTACGTACGTTAGCCCAGTCCAGTTTCAATCCAGTGAGTTTCGTTTCTTTGGTTACGTACGTTAGCATTGACGTTGTTACGTACGTTAACATTACGTCACTAATGATGTCATATATCTGTTGCATGCTTTTCTGACTTTGACTCCTCCAACGTTCACTTGTTTGAACTCCTTTACGTACGTTATACAACCTCCATTACGTACGTTAGATTTCCCATACTACGTACGTTAACATACCCTTGTTACGTACGTTAGCTTTATTTTCTTCAGCATTTTGCACTTCGTTTTCCTTCGATGCTTGCTTCGCCTCTTCGTTGTTTTGTTTTGTTTAGCAACTTTAATCATCAAAACACTTTTAATTTATGTATGGAACAAAATGTTCCAACAATCTCCCCCTTTTTGATGATTACAAAACAACACTTCGTCAATGGGATTTTCCTGCAAAAATACAAATATATGTATATCTTTACAGACCAAAGTTTTCGACTTTGTCCGTTTCGTTAGAATCTTCTCCCATTTCTTTTTCGACTCCTTCTTTTCTTTTCTCCTTTTCTTTTCTTACTTTCATTAATTTTTCATCGTCTTTTCGACGTCTCCTCATTTTTCTTTTTCTTTTTTTTTTTGTCATTTTTTTTTTCGACTTCTCCTTTTCATTTTTCAACTCCTTCGTTTCTCCCCCTTTTAGGGTAAATCCCATTTTCGACTTCTTTTTCTCCTTCTCCATTTTCTCCCCCTTTTTGTTTTCATCAAAAAGTGGATAAATAGCAATTGAATTTAATGATACCAAAATGTAGAATATGCACGATATTAATTTATGATAAATAAATGCATAAAGGGTAAAAACTCCCCCTGAAAATATAATCTCCCCTTAAAAAAAATACTCCCCCTGAGTAAAATACAAAAATCAATTTTTGGGGATCCAACCTATAGTTGGTTTTTGTTTAGAAACGTAGACGATATTTGAAACGATTGTTCCTTTAGGAACCCAAATTTTCTTAATTTTTATCGTCCGCTTCGGGCTTTTGAAACTTGAAATATGATGCCCGATTTTTAAACACTTTTTGCAATGGGGTATTTTAAAATTAACGGATTCATTTTTCGAACGTGGTTTGAATCCTAACCCCTCTTTATTTAGAGTATATTTTTGAACACATAACATTTGTTCAAATTTATCGTTGCCGCACGAAAATTTCTTTGTCAAAATTTTTAGTTCATCTTGAACTTTTAAAAGATCATTCTTTAAAATATTCTCATTTTCAATGCACTTTGAATGATCGATTTCAACAAATTTTCCCTTTTCGATAATTTTGGAATTTTCAATTTCCAAGGATTTAATTTTAGACTTAAGGGATTTGATTTCCGATAATGCATTTTGAAAATCCGTATGAAGTAATTCAAATGCATCAAAAAGTTCATCACGGGAGGATGTACTTACTTGGCTTTCGACGTCGCTGTCGTCGAACGAACTCCGGGCCATGAGAGCGAGATTATTTTGATTGATGAACTCATCATCTTCGTCGTCATCGCTCCATGTTGCTACGAGAACCTCCTTCTTGGGTTTGACACGGCAATTTTTAGCAAAGTGGCCTGGTTTACCACATAATCGACAAGAGTTGTCGAATTTCTTAGATTCGCCCGAGATATCCTTCTTCCTCCGGTTTAATAAAGTTTGGAATTTATTAATATTCTTGGCATAATATGCCGCTTCTTCGTCGCTTTCCTCTACCGGGGTTTCTTCTTTCTTCCTCGAAATCTTAGCCTTCATGGCTAACGATCGTTCCTTCGGCTTCGGCTTGACACTTCGTGATTTTAAAACAATCTCATAATTGATTAGTGAACCAACGAGGGCACTAAAATCGAGCGTGTTGAGATCTTTGGATTCCATAATCGCGGTCACGGTGCCGTCCCATTCGCTAGGTAGTGATCGTAAAATTTTCTTAACTTTTTCACTACTAGACAATGGTTTACCGAATGAAGCAAGTCCATTTGTGATGACCGAAAATCGATCGAGCATATTGGTGATGGACTCATCACCTTTCATCATGAATAACTCGTAGTCATGGAGAAGCATACTTATCTTCGTCTCCTTGACTTGAGTCGTCCCTTCGTGTGTGATTTCTAGAATTTTCCATATTTCTTTCGCACTCTCACACGATGAGATTCGATTGACCTCTTCCGGATTTAAGGCACAAAATAAGAGTTGGGTGGCCTTACAATTTAGATGGTCATTTTTCCAATCAGCATCGTCGTATTCTTCGAAAGATTTGAGCGTACCGTCGGATTTGATAGGAACTTTTGGGCCAAGGCAAATAATCTTCCAAATTTCGATGTCGTATGCTCGGATGAATATCGACATCTTCTTCTTCCACGTCAAATAATTTGAGCCATCAAAGAATGGTGGTCGGTTGAGAGCAAGGCCTTCGACTGGAGAGAATTGAAACTCCATTGGATCTTTTTCTCCTCGGATGTTAAGCTGCGTATTGGAGAACCGCTCCGATACCAATTGTTGGGTACCAAATCGGATATTTGCGCCGTTTTGTGCGGAAGCGTAAATAAATTGCGGAAAATAAATGACGCAAGGATTTATACAGATTCAGCTATAAACGAGCCTACGTCCTCTCTTTATCTTTTTCAATAGGTTAAAGATAGCAACCTCTATGCCTCTCTTCTATCGGTCGAGGTATAACCATTTACAATCACGTCTTCTATCGGTCCGTGATAAACCTCTCGTACTTGTCTTTGCGTCGGTCCAAGTTAAACCGTTTTCCTTTTCTATCGGACAAGGAATCAACCTCTCTAGCTTTCTATGGGTACTAGATAAACCTCACTCGATAGCGATTGCGATTCTAATAATGCCGGATCCTTGATCCTAATAACACCGAATCCAATTGTATCTTTTCTTTTACCACTCTTGTATGTTTTCGTGAATTCTCACTCAAACACTTACAATTAAGCTCAATATCAACAACAAGAATGTGTATAATAATATCACAAGAATAGACAATTTGATCAAGGTTGTTGTACTCAAACAATACCATAGAGATGGTATTTATAGGCTTCATACTCAAACTAGCCGTTAGCTGCTGCACACTGCATTACGTACGCTATCTCATTCATATTACGTACGTAAGCTTCATTACGTACGTTAACTTCCCCCGGTTACGTACGTTAGCCCAGTCCAGTTTCAATCCAGTGAGTTTCGTTTCTTTGGTTACGTACGTTAGCATTGACGTTGTTACGTACGTTAACATTACGTCACTGATGATGTCATATATCCGTTGCATGCTTTTCTGACTTTGACTCCTCCAACGTTCACTTGTTTGAACTCCTTTACGTACGTTATACAACCTCCATTACGTACGTTAGATTGCCCATACTACGTACGTTAACATACCCTTGTTACGTACGTTAGCTTTATTTTCTTCAGCATTTTGCACTTCGTTTTCCTTCGATGCTTGCTTCGCCTCTTCGTTGTTTTGTTTTGTTTAGCAACTTTAATCATCAAAACACTTTTAATTTATGTATGGAACAAAATGTTCCAACACATTACACGCCGTAGAACCCTCGTGAGGTCTACGAGGCTAACACATGACACATAAACCACAATGTAATTCCAAACGATGCCCTCAAAAGTAAGTAAGGCCGTGGCCTCGGCCAAAACAATTTTAATGGAGTACATAAACATAAGATAAATACCAATTCATTGCCCACGCAGGGGACTTAAACCAAGTTAAAAAGTAGACAGTCTAATTCCAGTACTTGACAAATGCAATGACAAAACATAAAATTACAGACTCGAGCCACATCATCAAGCCCGCCCATCCTTTACGTGCGTGTCCCGTGTCTGCTCCTCAGCTCTCCCGGTACCTGAAATGCATAAGACGCATTTCCCCCATTTAAGGGGTTAGCATTCGAATAGCTAGTGCAAGTACACAATTACACAACATTATATACAAAATACGGTTTTTAACACCATCATCTCAATCAGAAATCATTTGCCATAAATATTCCGGAATACTACATTGGCAATCAAATCAGTTCCAATCATCACGATATCACAAAATCACAACTGGTATCCCGTGGCCGTACCCCTTAGTATCGACCCCCAGACATCCCGTCGAACACTCCGGGTGGGATACCACTTCCGCGGCCGTACCCCTTAGTATCGACCCCCAGACATCCCGTCGGACACTCCGGGTGGAAGTCAATCACACACGCACACAAGTTCTCTTCCGCAGCCGTACCCCTTAGTATCGACCCCCAGACATCCCGTCGGACACTCCGTTGGAAGGAACACAACTCACGCACCCAAAAATCACAATTCATCGAAAATCACAACATACATAACGAAATGTAATACATGTACTTGCCTTGAATGAAACGAAACGAAGGAAACGACGAAGGAATAGGTTTCGGTCCGAACAATCCTCCCAAATCCGTTCCTAACACAATAACGGTATACACAAGTCTCAATAATGCGGAAAGGTAAGAATTAATCCTAATTCTACCCCTTGGAACGATTTGTCGGAAAATACGAAGTCCAAGATGGTTATAATCTAACAATGGAGAATTTACTAGGTTAAATCCGTTAAACTATACTGGAAATAAGGGATTTACGACTACACAATCGTAATCTAACAAGTCGTCGAAGCTAAATCGGATTAAAAGGAAGAATTATGCCAAAAATCCCGAAATCCCCAAAAACTAGGGTTCAACGACGTATACCTCGATTCGGACGGAGAATGATGATGATTAACCTTCCTTGGGACGCAATAATTAACCTTTAGAAGGTTTCTACGGATTGCACTGGACGAATCGCTCGAAATCGCTCAAAGGAAGCTCACGTCGCGAGAAAGAAAGAAAAGGAGTGAAATAAGTCGACTGGGGATAAGTCAGGAATTAAAAGACCTGACAGCGTGTTACGTACGTTAACGCCTATTGTTAACGTACGTTATGAAGGTTACGTACGTAACCTCTCTCAGGTTAACGTACATAACGAAGAATCTGGACTCTTTTTGCGAAACCATAACATACGTTACCAATAGGGTATAACGTACGTTAAATGCCTATATAATGTACGTAAAGGAGCATGCATAACGTACGTTATGCATGCAGCAGTTCAGCACTGCTAAACACTTAGCTCAGCATAGTCGATACAACGACGAAACGCAACGCAAGGATAGAATCAAAAGTATAAACATGGTGTATCCATAACAACGAAGCTGAGTTTTGAAAGAAAATACACTACCAACATCCGGGGAATCCAAAATATGACAAAGAGGATGAAAGCACCCTAAACTTCTAAGAAATTACAAAACGACCCAAACGTCCGAAAATCGCGATACAATGTCGGATTAACAATCCGAAAGTTTCAACACGACCAACTCAACCATACAAACTTATACAAATCAAGAAACAACGAAAACGAACAAGTTTTACGAGAATCGAATGTACATGCGGCAAGATATAAATCAAGATGAAATTATGCAAAAACATCCTCGAAACTCATCGAGACGGAAAAACTCCAAGAACAAAATAGATTCAGAATTCCAAAACAGTGTTAAGCGAGCTGTCCGAAACGAACATACACCAAAAATAGAAATTACCGAAAATAGAAAACACGGATATTACAATAAGTTTATGAACATAACATGTATTCGGATAACAAACATTAATCACTGAGAAATTCGCATACTTCATCACCATTTGTACAATCTGCTGCCCTTCAGTGAACTGCCATGCACGCTTAGCGTGCGCTAAGCTACGTGAATTAACGTGCGCTATCGAGTATGTTTCGCGTACGCCGCGTTTGGAACTTAGCGTGCGTTAAGTCATCAGGCGAGTCAGTCGGCTGATCAGTGAGGCACTGACCGTGCATGGTTAGCGTACGCTAGGCTGTGTGTACTGCGTGCGCTAACGAGTAGCATTAATGTACGCTACACAGGATGCGTAGCGTGCGTTAAACGATCCAGACAGATTGCATTTTAAGGACTTCCTACCGTAATTTTGGATTGTTAGATATTCGTACGGCATGAGATGAATTCTATATTATTTCTTTTGTTAAGGTTCGAGCTTAGCAACGTGATTGACCGAAGGGGACGACCTTCGAGTATTTTGATATTCGTGGAAGTTCAACGAACCGAGGCAAGTACTCTAATTAGAATTGTGTATATTATGACAGTTATGATGTGATTGTATTGTGTAAATGTGTTTTGATTATATGTCCACCATGCGTTGATCCGACGGGAATCATCATGGGAATCTATAGTTGTGTGTGCTGGATCGTTGTACAGGTAGTTCCAATATGTGTTGGTCCGACAGGATCATCATGGGAATCTATAGCTGTGTGCGCTGGATCGTTGGAATACCATCAGTATGTTGAAACTGTTATGATATGATATGTGTTGTTGATATTTCTCGTTAGAGATACTTGTTATGATATAATTGTTGATTATATCACTATTATATGATTATTGTACTTGTACTAGCATCATTGTGCTAACCCCTTCGGGGGTAAACATTTGTTTATGTTCAGGATCCAAGAGAGCGGGGAAACAACCACTGGAGCAGCATGACGACGAGGGTGCGGAGTGATGTTCCGGTCGGGTTTATTGTCTGTTGTTTGTTGTTATTTCAATAAGTATTCGAGTACGTCGTCGGTTTATGATGTTTGAATTTTGGTGCTGTATTAATAACCCTTCATTTGGATATTTGTATACTCGGTATTGAACCAGACTGTTGTATTTTATTTCAGTGATGTCATAAGTTGGTACCTGTTATTGTCATTTCATTTCTTCAGCCTTGTAAATTCTTATGTAAAGGATTTACGGCGCTGTAATATTCCTGAATTTATCGGGGGTGTTACATAATATGGTATCGGAGCTAAGATTATGGATATCTTGGCCATTGGGTTAAAATAAGGGTCATTTACATCTTTTGAGATAACCGGCCGTGAATGACATCACTGTACTGCCTACGTCTTCATGCGAATGGTGGTTGTAAGTTCCTAAACTCTATCTCATTCTTTAGATGTTATATCTCTTTATGCTTGAACATTAGAACGATGTTGTTTCCTGTATATTGAGTATTTATGCTTACAGTATGTTGAGAGGCGGACGTGGACGTGGTCGCGGTCGTGGACGCGGACGAAGGAATGCTGAAAGGGAAGCGTCGCCTTCTAATCAGGCCAGTCATAGCTCAGGTGAGCCGCAACGATCTATCAATAACGAACCGGAACCCGCTGTACCAGAAATCATTCGTCAAGTGGTGAACCAGATGACTCAGTTCGCTCAGGTCGTGGAGCGAATATAGGTGGCGGTGGGATTTCAGTAGGGAGATGGACAACAAAGGATCCCAGAAATGGGAAATCGAGGTGACCAATGGTTGCAAGAGGTGGCGAAGATGCAACCACCCAAATTTGACGGCTTTTTCGAGACTCCCACATGGGATCATTGGTTGAAGGAATTGGAGAAAATCTTTGCCGGAATTAACTGCCCAGACAACCGGAGAGCCTCTATCGCTCAATAATTTCTGATAGGGGAAGCATCCGAGTGGTGGGAAGCTATCCAATCTGCAGATCATGATGCTGATTGGACAGAATTTAAAATGATGATGGAATCTCAGTACTGCCCTCATCTTGTGAGGGAAGCCAAAATTCGGGAGTTTTTTTCCGCTCAGCCATCAGATGAACCCGTATCCCAGACAATTAAGATATTTAACCAGCAGCTAGCATTTGTTCGACATCTGGTCAGAACAGATGCAGAGATGATGATTCATTTTGAAATGAGGATGAAACCAGAAATCCAGAGGTACATGTCCGATTTTTAATGTACCACTCTCCGTCAATACCAGGATAAGGCGTTGGCGTACGAAATCAAGGAAGCAGCAATGGAAAGATTTACGGAGTCCAAGAAATAGAAAGTCTTTGGTACTTTTACAGAGCACAAGAGCAGCGGGCCCCGCAAGGCCCAGTCTTCTTTTCATTCTTTCAAAAAACCTCCGCACCCATCTAAGAGCGGAAAGAATTTTGGAACAATGTCAGCCACGACGGATACAGCTAGGAAGTGCTTTAACTGTGGTCGCCCAGACCACCTTTGGCGTGATTGTTTGCGCAGTCCAATTACATGTTTTGATTGTGGACAGGAAGGGCACCGTGCGATGTTTTTCAAGGATGCCACCAAGTACAATGGAACCCGTACATCAGAGCCAGTTCAGAAGGAAGCTAGTATCCAACAGACGCAGCAAAGCGTTCAGATGCCTCAAAATTTTGGCCGCGGACGAGGCAGAGGATAGTGGGACCGAAGGGGTACATCGAGTGCCGGATATGCTCCCCCACGTGTACGAGATGTGGAGGACAGACGACCAGGATGCTACTGTCGCATCAGGTACTGTTCAGATCCTTTCCCAGCCAGTTAGAGTTTTATTCGATACGGGAGCTACGCATTCATTTATATCCTCATCTCGTGTAAATCGTTTGAATATTTCTGGTTTTCATACTTGTGAACCTTATGTTGTTAGTTTACTGAGTGGAGAGAGGATTGTTGGGAACTTAGAGACTAGATATTTTCCTGTATCATTTGGGGGCAGAGAGTGGCTCTCAAATCTGATTGTAATAGAAATGCAAGGAGACGACCTGATACTCGGAGATGATTGGCTTAATCAATATGGAGCTATTGTAAACTACCGAAGGAGGAATATTTCGCTGCTTGCTGACGATGGCTCCGAAGTACTGTTTGAAGGATGGAAACCAGAAAGCTCAGGAAAGTTGATCAAAGCGATGAAAGCTGTCAAATTGTTGAAACAGGGCTGTACCGTATACTGGTGTTATGCAATGAAGAAAGAAGACAAAATTGTGGAACTTTCATCCATTCCTGTTGTGAACGAGTTTCTGGATGTATTTCCTGACGAGTTACCTGGACTACCTCCACAACGGGATGTAGAATTCACCATTGAGCTGGAACCTGGAGCTACACCAATTTCTAAAGCGCCGTATCGTATGGCACCTACTGAGATGTATGAACTGAAAAAGCAGCTGGAGGAGTTATTGGACAAAGGCTATATCCAGCCAAGCGTTTTGCCCTGGGGAGCGCCAGTTCTTTTTGTCCGGAAGAAGGATGGATCGCTTCGACTGTGTATCGACTATCGAGAGCTGAACAAGATGACGATTAAGAACAAATATCCGTTGCCACGGATTGATTATTTATTTTACCAGTTGCAAGGAGCAACAGTATTTTCTAAAATCGATCTGAGATCAGGATACCATCAGTTGAGGATTAAGGAATCTGATGTTCCGAAGTCAGCATTCAGAACTCGCTACGGACACTATGAGTTTGTAGTGATGCCGTTTAGTCTCACTAATGCACCTACTGTATTCATGCAATTGATGAACCGAGTGTTCATCGAATATTTAGATAAATTTGTGGTCGTGTTCATTGATGACATTCTGGTGTATTCTAAGAGCCGAGAAGAGCATGCGCAGCATTTGCGTATGGTATTAGAACTTTTGAGAAGCGAGCAATTGTACGCCAAACTTTCTAAGTGTGAATTCTGGCTAAAGGAAGTAATCTTCCTCGGTCATGTGGTATCAGCTAAAGGAGTCCGAGTAGATCCTCAGAAGATCGAAGCAATTATGGATTGGAAACCTCCAAAGAACGTGAAAGAAGTCCGAAGCTTCTTAGGACTTGCTGGATATTATCGTCCATTCGTGGAAGGGTTTTCTAAAATCTCCCGCCCACTTACTAGACTCCTGCAGAAAACTCAAAAGTTTGAGTGGAACGAGTCGTGTCAGACTTGTTTTGCTGAATTGAAGAGGAGATTGACGACAGCGCCAATTTTATCACTTCCACAGGGGACTGGAGGATTCATAGTTTACAGTGATGCTTCGAACCAAGGACTCGGATGCGTATTGATGCAGAATGATAAGGTGATCGCTTATGCTTCACGACAGCTGAAACCTTATGAAATGAATTACCCAACACATGATTTAGAGCTAGCAGCAGTAGTTTTTGCTTTGAAGATTTGGAGACATTACCTGTACGGGACTCACTGTCAGATCTTTACTGATCACAAGAGTCTCAAATATATCTTCAGTCAGAAAGAGCTGAACATGCGGCAAAGAAGATGGTTAGAGCTGATTAAGGACTACGACTTGGAGATTTTGTATCATCCAGGCAAAGCGAATGTGGTAGCAGATGCACTTAGCCGCAAGCCTGTTTCTATTCAGATGCTGGAGACTCTGACCTCCCAACTTAGCCTTCAATGAGAGATGATTAGAGAAGGAATTGAAGTGTGGTTACAAAGAGTCCAAGGACAACTGTGCGTGATGGAATTAACTTCATCATTAACTGAAGAAATCAAATCTAGACAAGCAAATGATCCTCTGATGATTCGGTTACTTGATGAAGTGATCAAGGGAAAGGCTCCCAGATTCCTAGGAGTTTTGAGATTTCAGAACCGACTCTGCGTTCCTGATATCAATGTTCTGAAACAGACGATTATGAAGGAAGCTCACAGCTCGCCCTATTCTATCCACCCGGGCACCAGTAAGATGTATAAAGACTTGAAACAGAATTTCTGGTGGGGCAACATGAAGAAAGATGTAGCGGACTATGTTTTGAAATGCTTGACTTGTCAGCAGGTTAAGATCGAGCATCAACGACCTGCCGGAATGTTGAAGCCGCTCCCGATTCCTGAATGGAAGTGGGAGGACATATCGATAGACTTTATATTCAACCATTGGACAGGATTTTCAACACAGGAATCTCGAAAAGTTGAAAAGCAAATATTGACTAAACTAGCGCACGCTAAGTATACTTACTAGGGCACGCTATGTTCAATTTTATCCATTAGAAAAGAGAGATTGGGGAGACAAACCGACATAATTCAATGTCAAAAGTAAAGATCTGTTGACCAGCGGATAACACACGTTACAGAATGTTTAGCGCACGCTAAACGCACTTTCTTACCGTTGGAATAGTCTACTGACCGTTCAGTTCATCAATGTCAACCATCGTTAGCGCACGCTACAGAGACATATTAGCGCATGCTAATAGTTCAAATTTTCAGCATATGAGAAGGGATTGGACACTATAAATACCCATGGCATTGGGTATCTCAAGACACACAACTTCAAGCATTCTAAAGGCATTATTGAGCTCAGTTTATTATTATTCATTGTATACTAAGTTGTGACAAGAAAAGATACGAGAGTGATACACATGTTGTAATATTCTATATATTTCGTATCTTCCTTAATTGTTGTGAGTGTTGCATCACTCCTTCACGAGCTTGAGAGAAACAAAACAAGAGTTACTAATCCAGTGTTATTAGGATATTTGATCCGACATTGTTAGGATTATACTCTGACATTCGTAAGTGATGATTATCTAGTTCCGATAGAACACTAGATACGAAAATCTATTCTGAGTGGTGGTTGTGCTTGGACCAATAGAAGATGAGCATTGTAACGGTTGTGCCCGGATCTATAGAAGATGAGGGAAAGTTCTGTGTGCGGTTTTTCTTGAGCCAATAGAAAATAAGCCAGAGAGAGGACGTAGGCAAGTTGACGAACCTCTATATATTGTTGAGTCTTTTACTTTCCGCACATTTTATCTATCATTCGCGATAAAGCTTAATTATCCGCATTACCACTATTCAACCCCCCTTCTAGTGGTGAATTTATCTATTTCATATTCATGCAACTAATGAACAAGATATTCATCGAATACCTGAACAGATGTGTGGTCATCTTTATTGATGACATCTTGATTTATTCTCGGAATAAGGAGGAACATGCCCGGCACTTGCGCTTGATACTAGATGTTTTGAGAGCCGAGCACCACTATGCAAAATTCTCGAAATGTGAGTTCTGGTTGGAAGAAGTTATGTTTCTCGGCTATGTGATTTCGGCCGAAGGGGTTCATGTAGGCCCGCAGAAGATTGAGGCAGTGCTAGATTGGGCACCGCCTAAAAATGTTAAAGAAGTTCGTAGCTTTTTAGGTCTTGCCGGGTATTACCGTCAGTTTGTCGAGGGGTCCTCGAAACTCACTCGGTCACTTACACAATTACTCCAGAAGACAGAAAAGTTTGTTTGGACTGCCGAGAGACAACAGAGCTTTGATGAGATGAAGAGACGTTTGACCTCAGCGCCGATTTTAGCTTTACCATAGGGTAGTGTAGGATTTGCAGTTTATAGCGATGCTTCGGGACATGGGCTTGGATGCATGCTTATGCAGCATAGACGATAGATTTTTCGTCACGGCAGTTGAAGCCGTATGAGATGAACTATCCTACTCACTATTTGGAGTTGTCCGTAATTGTCTTCGCACTTAAGATTTGGCGGCATTATTTGTATGGCTCTCCGTGTCGGATTTATACCGACCAAAGAGTTTGAAGTATATTTTCAGCCACAAAGAGCTGAATATGAGGCAGCGACGTTGGTTGGAATTGATCAAGGATTACGATTTGGAAATTCTTTACCATCCGGTAAAGGCCAATGTCGTCGCAGATGCTTTGAGCTGCAAATCGGCATTGCTTCAGATGCTCGAGGTTTTTACATCTCAGATGAAGATTCGTCAGGATTTAATCGAGCAAGGAATAGAAGTGTTGCTTCAAAGAGTGCAAGGACAGTTGTGTACTCTCGAAATTACTTCGACCTTGGTTGACGACATCAAAGGGAAACAGTGGGAGTGGCCCGATGATCTCTCAACTGAAGGAAGATAAAATTAAAGGAAAAGCCCCTGGTTTTATGGTCCATGAGGATAGTATTCTGGATTTCAGGTTAGGCTTTGTGTTCCAAATGATCTAGAGTTGAGGCAGAAAATCATCCGAGAAGCTCATGCTATGCCTTACTCTATCCACCCCGGAACGAGTAAATGTACAAGGACTTGAAGCAGAATTTTGGGTGGAATAATATGAAGAAGGATGTCACAGAGTTTGTACTAAGGTGTTTGATATGTCAACAAGTCAAGATTGAACATCAATGACCGGCGGGGTTGTTGAAGCCGCTTCCCATTTCCGAGTGGAAGTAGGAAGATATCTCTATGGATTTTATCACTGGGATGCCGAGAACTAGAGCTGGAATAAATATGATTTGGGTAATCGTCGATTGGTTGACCAAGTTTGCACACTTCTTATGTATTAAGGATACTTGGGGACCGGAGAGATTGGCTCGAACTTTTATAGCTGAGATCGTGAGATTTCATGGTGCCCTTAAGACCATTGTTTCCAATCGAGATGGTCGATTCGTATGGCATTTTTGATAGGCCGTTCATCAGGCTTTGGGCACCGAGTTGAGATTGAGCATGTCTTTTCATCCTCAGTCAGACGGTCAGACGGAACGGGTGATTCAGACTTTGGAGGATATGTTGCAGGCTTGTGCCTTAGACTGGAGTAATGATTGGGAGCTTCACTTGCCGTTGATCGAGTTTGCCTACAATAATAGTTGGGATGCGTCGATCAAAATGGGACCTTTCGAGGCATTTTATGGTAGGCGATGTAGATCGCCATTATGTTGGGACGAGTCTTTGGAGCTAGTCGAAACGGAACCAGATATGTTGATGAAGACTAAGGAGAAGATTTCTATTATCAGGGATAGGTTGTTGACTGCCCAGATCCGTCAGAAATCTTATGCTGATACTCCTCGTCGACCTTTGGAATTCGAAGTAGAAGACCATGTTCTACTCAAGGTGTCGCCGACCATATGATTTTTTTGCTTCGGGAAAAAGGAGAAACTTAGTCCGCGGTATATCGGGCCGTTTGAAATTTTGGACAGGGTTGGAGATTTAGCTTATCGCTTGGCGTTCCCCCAGCTTTGAGTCATGTCTATAGCGTTTTTCATGTTTCTCGGTTGAGAAAGTACATGCCGGATCCAAGTCATGTTATCGACTATAGTGAGATTGACGTATCCGAGGATGTTACCTTTTTGGAGAAGCCAGTGAAGACCTTGAACGTCGTGAGAAGCAATTTCAGCACAAAACCATCCCGTTAGTTATAGTGCAATGGTCGAGAAATGGAGTCTAGGAGGCGACTTGGGAGACGGAAGAGAAGATGCGATCAGAATACCCCTAACTTTTTATTTCATACGTTACGGGATGGAAATTCTTTTTAGAGGGGGATAATGTAATACCCATACTTTTTACTAAATTATTTACCTTGCCGTTCTTTCACTTTTGTCGCTCTGTAAACACTTATTGAGATGTTTTCGATGTTGATTTTAGAGTTTCATACCCTTCGGATCATGTTCGTATGGTGTGGACCTTTCAGCATGTTTTGGGACAGGATGATAGCGTACGTTAGGCCAAGCTAATGCACACTATCCCCGTTTGTGTAGCGCACGTTAGTGTTGAGTCTTAGCGCACGCTAGCGGTCTCGGTTGGCAGAAGCAGTAACTGATTCTGCCCTCAGCACTAGCAGTTAGCGCACCCTAGGCATTAGCTAGCGCATGTTATTTGTGTTCAGCAATGCGCGCTAACATCGCCCGTAGCACATGCTAATGAGGCAGAGGCAGTGGGGTATTTCTACTTTCTGGACTAGCAGGTAACGCATGCTAGGCCTTAGTCAGCGCACGTTATAGGTGTTGCGTAGTGCGCACTAGTGCCCAGATGTAGCGCACGCTAGCAGATTTGGGCAGTGAACTGGAATTTCTGCAGGATACCAGTTAGCGCACGCTAAGGTGTGGTAGTGCGTGCTAACGTCGTCGGTCAGAAGCTACTGGACTACCGGGTGACCCCGTTAGTGCACGCTAACCCTGAATTTTAGCGCGCACTAACTTGGCATGGTATATAAGAGCGGGTCAACCCTTGCTCTTCGTTATTTTTATCCTTTCACTCATTTTCCAATGGGAGCAGCGGAAGAAGGCGATTTGGGACGATTTGGGGCGATCCTTCTTCAACTATCATCATATTTGGTTGAATACCAAACATTACACAACATCTAATCCATTTCTATCTTCCGAAACATAGTAAATTCCTTACAACCCTAGTTTCGGGAATTTTTGGGGTTTTTCTTAGATTCTTCCGATTTATCCATTTTGGAGCTTCAGATCTTTGAGATTATGATGTATCTACCCCATACCCATGTTTCCCCTATGATTATATGGATGGTTTTGCACCTTGTTCGGACTTGAAAGTGTTTGGGTGATTTTCAAACCTCTAGGTGATTATCCTTGTAGTTTCGTGAATCGTAGGCGGGTTTTGGGAGTTTCTCCGTGTGATTTGAGTATGGATTATTGATGATCGTATTCCTTACGAATCATTTAGGTGCCGAAAGTGCATTCTGGAACCTACCGATCTTATACTATTTTCTTTCCGATTCTCGATGTCTCAAAGACAAGTATATATTTATGATTGTACGTTCTCGATTTTGAATATAAGATATATGAATTGTATGATGATATGTATCAACCCTGGGTGTAACACCCCCAATCCACTCAGGGATATTCACGCCGTAGACCCTCTCCTCGAGGATCTACCAGGCTGTTAACTAAAATCCAACATCTAAACATCGCCTTTAAGGCTAAAACGACTCAGTAGACCGATTTGGTCTTTCAATAATAACATTCAACTCAATTCCAACACATACCCACGCAGAGGTCAAAATACAATAAACTCCCGTACAACGGGGAAAAGATACTGCAGCAGAAAAGAAAATACAAGTAGACCAATACGACATCAACAGATTCTCGTGTGATTAGTATCGTTCATCGTTCATCATCCTTCGTACCGACCCTGTGTTATGCTCCCAACCCTGAATGCAAAAATAGACATCCACCCCCCGAATACTCGGGGATTAGCAAAA
Source organism: Orobanche coerulescens (assembly GCA_033398695.1). Taxonomy (NCBI): domain Eukaryota; kingdom Viridiplantae; phylum Streptophyta; class Magnoliopsida; order Lamiales; family Orobanchaceae; genus Orobanche; species Orobanche coerulescens. The sequence goes on along the minus strand of CM065818.1, from coordinate 75,338,548 downwards.
CTCTACTGTTTTGCTAGTGCAAGAACAAAGTGCAAAATACGAGCCATACAATACAAGTTCGAAGAACAATAATAACCAGGAATCCTCAAAGATCCAAACGTAACAAAAGTACTTCCCGAGGTATGAGTTTGGTAAAACATTCTAAAATCGAAAGGTCACAAATCAAGGGAAAACAATTTATAAAACAGTTTAAAATGCCATCGAGAGTTTTAATAGAAAACAATTTAGGATTATCGAATCCTTAACTTACCAAAAATCAACAGGGGTCACAACCCAAAGGTTTTGTTTTCGCAAATAGAAAACCGACAACAATTCACAGGGCCAGAGCCCAACATCACGTGTCTTCGACGGACATAAAAATCAACAAAACATAATCACGCACGCGCATCGCCTAGGACCGGGACGAAGCCACAAATCCCACTCAAGGCCTCGAAGGAACCTCCCGAGCTGTATAGCGAAAGAAATCAAACACATCTCACGGTTGGATCAATCGCTTGTTGCATCCTGGCCACATGATCGCATGCCATGTGCCACCGTAGATTATCTTTGGCGCTCACGGTTGGATCAATCACTTGTTGCATCCTGGCCACATGATCACATGCCACGTGCCACCGTAGTTTTTATTAGGCTCTCACGGTTGGACCAATCGCTTGTTGCGTCCTGGCCACATGATCGCATGCCATGTGCCACCGTAGGCCCTGCCCACATCTATACATTCACACACAACATAATACAACACATATCTATTCAAACAATTCACCCAGAGGCATCAAACACTTAGCAAAACACCACGTCAAACCACAACGCACCAAAATAAAATAATATACGTCCACACGCAATACCAAGGGCAACATCAACACCAAACATATCCATAGAGTTCACATAGTCATTCTCAAACCACACCATTCACAAAACACACACGTTTTGAAAGCAAGCCTTTAACAAGGCTAAACCGAATCTTTTGAAAGTTCGATTCAAACAACCAAACAACCACATTTAGATGATCACTAATTATTGTATCCACAAAACAAGAATAGTATGGAAAAGCTACTTGCCTCGAATAACCACAATGTGGAGAATCGACCGAAGTAGGTTGGCACGAACCGACTACGAACCCGCCGACTCCACCGAACGACAACTCGCAATAATAAACTACGAAGGACAATAACAACAATGAAAATGAATTCTATAGCACGACTTAAAGCCGTTGAATTCAAAGAACGAATGACGAAAGTTCAAGTGTTTCCCCGAAAACGGCCAAGAACACGATTCGTCCCGACAAAACACGAAAATATACTTTCAAACCGAAATATGGATATACAATCCATAGGATATGTTTAACAACATCATTTAACAACAATCGATCTATCAAAAATGGATGGAAACGAGATCGAGAACAAAATCCCCCAAAAAGTCGATTCGAAGGAAATCAAGAAATATACTTCGATTCGATGAAGAACAATAGATTAAATGATGTTCAACACAAGAATACTACCAAGATTAATCATACACATCATGAATTATTCAACAATACGGAACGAATCGGACAAAAACGCAAAAACCCCAAAATTCAAGAAATTAGGGTTCTAAGGAGAGATTACCTTGATTCGCTGGATCAAAGGAACATATAGGATGATCAATCAATGATATGAACTCAATAACTTTGTGGATTTGTTGTTCAACAACATGGCTTCACCTCCTCCGAAGCTCCAGTCGCGGATCGAAAGGAAAGGAAATGAAAAATGAGTGAAAATATGACTACTCGGTCATATTTATACTGGTGCAGCCTAGCGTGCGCTAGGCTGCCGAGCTAGCATGCGCTTGCGGCCAGCATCGGCCCAGAAATCAGCTCTGTGCCGCGGCCCAGCCAGAAGGGGCTGCGGCCCGCGGTACAGCTCGCTCCAGCATCAAAAGACACACGGTGCAGTCTTAGCTATTTCGACCATAACTCCTTTGTCTGGACTCCAATTGACTCACCGTTTGATCCATTGGAAAGCTAACTTGATGATGTATAATATTGCAAAGATTCAGAATTTTTGGAGTTTTCAAGAATTAATGGTGCCTTTACAAAGTCGAACTCACACGTGAAAAAGTCGATTAAGGACACGGAACTCAACAAAACGACACCGAAACGAACTCGGATGACAAAAAGTGTAGAATTAATCATTCGCGAAATGACGAAACGGTCACAACAGAGTTGCTAAGATGTACTTTAGCCAAAGAAAGAAAATTATCGGCAATCGAAATTGCGGATATTACATACTACCCTCCTTAAAAGAAGTTTCGTCCCGAAACTTAAAACAAGTAGGGAGATGCAAAATACCGCCAAGAAAACTCAACGAGATACACAAGAACCGAAAATTCGCGCCCAACGGCGAAATGTTACTAGCAACGCAAAGGCACATACGGCCTAAAAACACGCTCCACGACGACCAACGCAATGCCACCGGTAGAGACATAATAAAATCAACAAGTGACAAGCGGCATCAAACAGATGGTACAATCAAGTCGATTATCCGAACAATCACAAAACACAACGAACGAAAATCAATACGATTGACCAACCCAACGGTTCATCAATCAAAACGCGAGCCAAACACTGAACAAATACGGAATTCCACCGCTCAAGGGTTGGAAGATCGAAAATGATACTAATTTCCCGAACTTAAGGAAATTAGGAAGGAGTCTAAACGCTCAACAATCACGAAATGGGGTCAACAAAAACTGAACAATCAATGATCGAACCACAACGATCGAGACAACAAAAATCGAACAATCATGTTCGAATCACGAAGAACAATAAAATTCAGACAACAACTCCAAGGCTCACAAGAATCAAACCGAACTTGGAAAAGTCACAGCGATAACCAGATCGACTCAAAACAAGATCACAGCTCCTTCGGACGATGAACCCGAAATACAGAACAAGTTCAGAAAGTATCAACGAATACGAGCGAGTCAATAGAATTGGGAAGGAAAAATGCAGAAGTCAAAAATAATACGGGTATTACATTCGGCCTCTTATAAAAGAAAGGTCGTCCCCGCAACCCACAACAACGGAAGCAAGGTAACAACACAAAAGCAGCTGACGGAAACATTCCCCATGGCCTCTTAGAGCGGATCCTAATATCTGTACTGAAGTTCGCGCCTAGAAAGACTCAGAACCCAACTCGCAAAACTGGATCCTGTGTCTCTCGGGTCCACACTTAAAACGAGTCACCAACGAGAAGGACAATTGTACGTGCATGCCCCCGACACACCACGGTTGAAACACCACGGCTCGGCATATCGAAAATACAAATGCTAGATACAATGGGGAATAACGTTGCAAGACAACATAACAGAGATGCCAACTTAGCACAACAGAAAATCATAACACATATCATATACAACGATTACCATTGTAAATTAATACACACACAAACACTACAGTAACGACGGTATCGTTCGGCGACCTTAATGGCCCGAACAATAACCAGCACATAATTACAAACATCATGAAACAATCACAGATGTACACAATCATATAATCCCAAGCTCTAACAGCTCGCACAAGGGCGATAACACGCAAGCCACCATGAAATGATAACATTAAAGATCGTCATCACACCTCCCACAAAGGGCTAACAAAACATATGCGTGGCAACGACTCAACGCTCACGCCACCAATTCAATCACAAATCGGGGTTAACACCGTAACGAAAGTTCGAAAACCATACATGCATTTTCGGTCCGCAAACAGGAATAATAGGTTTTAAAAACGAAAACGACCTTTTGAAAACAGTTTGGAAACACCAGTTGATATTGAGTATCATTTTACAAAAAGTTGAACAAACATCATTTTCGAGACTTTGAAAATCATCTTGCGTTTAAACAAAAATGAGGACACTTTCTCTTAGTGAAAAACTTTCAGAATATTCGACCCTCGGGTCTAAGTAAAAAAAATATTTCTAAAATATTGAAAATATCTCAAAACATTTTGGTCCTGGAGGTAGAAGAATTTGAAACATATTGTGGCACCTTGGATGTACCACGAGAAAATAATTCATTTTAAAAGTACGTCTCAAATTTAATTTTCTAAGATACTCAAGGTTTTCAAAAATAATTCAATGGGCTAGAATGCCCAAAAATGTCAGGTAATTACATGGATCATTATAGCGCTGTGGGTCCCGCGCCGGAACCCACGAGACTAAAAACCATTTACAAAAAAAATGTCAAAAAGGCCAATGACGGTAATGTTTCAAAAACTCACAAAAGCCATTTACAACATGCTAAATACCGTCATAAGAATTTCGCCAAAACGATCAAGGACATAATGCCACAAACTCGGTTAAGGGAATCGATTTTCGAAATAAAACTCAGTCGATAAAATACCAAAAGTCATTACAAAAGAACTCACGCAGCGGATAAAAGAAATACGATTCAACATGCACAATCCAGCAACACTACTCCTCATATGAACGAAATATGAGAGTCAAATAACCACATATCAAGAAATCAAAATCCATAAGAGGATTCCATCACTTAACGAGTAATCATACAAGTAACCCGTATCACACGAGGCACAACACAAAGAAGGGAGACTTACATCCATAGGTCGCACGAAGATGATGATCGCCCCACGATACTAATTACGACCAACAAACTCAGACGACGTGTCGCGACACGACTCAGTCAGACAAAATCCGACGTGATAAAACTCAACAGACACCACTTGACCCGACAGCCTAGGTTTCCACAACCTAAGCTCCGATACCATTTATGTAACACCCCCAATCCACTCAGGGATATTACACGCTGTAGACCCTCTCCTCGAGGATCTACCAGGCTGTTAACTAAAATCCAACATCTAAACACCGCCTTTAAGGCTAAAATGACTCAGTAGACCGATTTGGTCTTTCAATAATAACATTCAACTCAATTCCAACACATACCCACGCAGAGGTCAAAATACAATAAACTCCCATACAACGGGGAAAAGATACTGCAGCGGAAAAGAAAATACAACTAGACCAATACGACATCAACGGATTCTCGTGTGATTAGTATCGTTCATCTTTCATCATCCTTCGTACCGACCCTGTGTTATGCTCCCAAACCTGAATGCAAAAACAGACATCCATCCCCCGAATACTCGGGGGTTAGCAAAACTCCACTGTTTTGCTAGTTCAAGAACAAAGTGCAAAATACGAGCCATACAATACAAGGTCCAAGAACAATTATAACCCGGAATCCTCAAAGATCCAAACGTAACAAAAGTACTTCCCGAGGTAAGAGTTTGGAAAAACATTCTAAAACCGAAAGGTCACAAATCAAAGGAAAACAATTTATAAAACAGTTTAAAATGCCATCGAGAGTTTTAATAGAAAACAATTTAGGATTATCGAATCCTTAACTTACCAAAAATCAACAGGGGTCACAGCCCAAAGGTTTTGTTTTCGCAAATAGAAAACCGACAACAATTCACAGGGCCAGAGCCCAACATCACGTGTCCTCGACGGACATAAAAATCAATAAAACATAATCGCGCACGCGCATCGCCTAGGACCGGGATGAAGCCACAAATCCCACTCGAGGCCTCGAAGGACCCTCCCGAGCTGGCTAGCGAAACAAATCACACACATCTCACGGTTGGATCAATCGCTTGTTGTATCCTCGCCACATGATCGCATGCCATGTGCCACCGTAGATTATCTTTGGCGCTCACGGTTGGATCAATCACTTGTTGCATCCTGGCCACATGATAACATGCCATGAGCCACCGTAGTTTTTATTAGGATCTCACGGTTGGACCAATCGCTTGTTGCATCCTGGCCACATGATCGCATGCCATGTGCCACCGTAGGCCCCGCCCACATCTATACATTCACACACAGCACAATACAACACATATATTCAACCAATTCACCCAGAGGCATCAAACACTTAGCAAAACACCACGTCAAACCACAACGCACCGAAATGAAATAGTATACGTCCACACGCAATACCAAGTGCAACATCAACACCAAACATATCCATAGAGTTCACATAGTCATTCTCAAACCACACCATTCACAAAACACACGCGTTTTGAAAGCAAGCCTTTAACAAGGCTAAACCGAATCTTTTGAAAGTTCGATTCAAACGACCAAACAACCACATTTAGACGATCACTAATTATCGAATCCACAAAACAAGAATTGTATGGACAAGGTACTTGCCTCGAATAACCACAACGCGGAGAATCGATCGAAGTAGATTGGCACGAACCGACTACGAACCCGCCGACTCCACCGAACGCCAACTCACGATAATAAACTACGAAGGACAATAACAACAATGAAAATGAATTCTATAGCACGACTTAAAGCCATTGAATTCAAAGAACGAATGACGAAAGTTCAAGTGTTTCCCTCAAAACGGCCAAGAACACGATTCGTCCCGACAAAACACGAAGACGGATTTTCAAACCGAAATATGGATATACAATCCATAGGATATGTTTAACAACATCATTTAACAACAATCGATCCATCAAAAACGGATGGAAAACGAGATCGAGAACAAAAACCCCCAAAAAGTCGATTCGAAGGAAATCAAGAAATATACTTCGATTCGATGAAGAACAATGGATAAAATGATGTTCAACACAATAATACTACCATGATTAATCATACCCATCATGAATTAATCAACAATACGGAACGAATCGGACAAAAACGCAGAAACCACAAAATTCAAGAAATTAGGGTTCTAAGGAGAGATTACCTTGATTCGCTGGATCAAAGGATGATATAGGATGATCAATCAATGATATTAACTCAATAACTTCGTGGATTTTTTGTTCGACAACATGGCTTCGCCTCCTCCGAAGCTCCAGCAGCGGATCGAAAGGAAAGGAAATGAAAAACGAGTGAAAATATGACTATTCGGTCATATTTATACTGGTGCAGCCTAGCGTGCGCTAGGCTGCCGAGCTAGCATGCGCTAGCGGCCAACATCGGCCCAGAAATCAGCTTTGTTCCACGGCCCGGCCAGAAGGGGCCGCGGCCCGCGGTACAGCTCGCTCCAGCATCAAAAGGCACACGGTGCAGTTTTAGCTATTTCGACCATAACTCCTTCGTCCGGAATCCAATTGACTCACCGTTTGATCCATTGGAAATATAACTTGATGATCTATAATATTGCAAAGATTAAGAATTTTTGGAGTTTTCAAGAATTAATGGTGCCTTTACAAAGTCGAACTCACACGTGAAAAAGTCGATTAAGGACACGGAACTCAACAAAACGACACCGAAACGAACTCGGATGACAAAAAGTGTAGAATTAATCATTCGCGAAATGACGAAACGGTCACAACAGAGTTGCTAAGATGGACTTTAGCCAAAGAAAGAAAATTATCGGAAATCGAAATTGCGGATATTACATACTACCCTCCTTAAAAGAAGTTTCGTCCCGAAAATTAAAACAAGTAGGGAGATGCAAAATACCGCCAAGAAAACTCAACGAGATACACAAGAACCGAAAATTCGCGCCCAACGGCGAAATGTTACTAGCAACGCAAAGGCACATACGGCCTAAAAACACGCTCCACGACGACCAACGCAATGCCACCGGTAGAGACATAATAAAATCAACAAGTGACAAGCGGCATCAAACAGATGGTACAATCAAGTCGATTATCCGAACAATCACAAAACACAACGAACGAAAATCAATACGATTGACCAACCCAACGGTTCATGAATCAAAACGCGAGCCAAACACTGAACAAATACGGAATTCCACCGCCCAAGGTTTGGAAGATCGAAAATGATACCAATTTCCCGAACTTAAGGAAATTAGGAAGGAGTCTAAACGCTCAACAATCACGAAATGGGGTCAACAAAAACTGAACAATCAATGATCGAACCACAACGATCGAGACAACAAAAATCGAACAATCATGTTCGAATCACGAAGAACAATAAAATTCAGACAACAACTCCAAGGCTCACAGGAATCGAACCGAACTCGGAAAAGTCACAGTGATAACCAGATCGACTCAAAACAAGATCACAGCTCCTTCGGACGATGAACCCGAAATACAGAACAAGTTCAGAAAGTATCAACGAATACGAGCGAGTCGATAGAATTGGGAAGGAAAAATGCAGAAGTCAAAAATAATACGGGTATTACATTCGGCCTCTTATAAAAGAAAGGTCGTCCCCGCAACCCACAACAACGGAAGCAAGGTAACAACACAAAAGCAGCTGACGGAAGCATTCCCCATGGCCTCTTAGATCCGATCCTGATATCTGTACTGAAGTTCGCGCCTAGAAAGACTCGGAACCCGACTCGCAAAACTGGATCCTGTGTCTCTCGGGTCCACACTTAAAACGCGTCACCAACAAGAAGGACAATTGTACGTGCATGTCCCCGGCACACCACGATTGAAACACCACGGCTCGGCATATCGAAAATACAAATGCTAGATACAATGGGAATAACGTTGCAAGACAACATAACACAGATGCCAACTTAGCACAACAGAAAATCATAACACATATCATATACAATGTTTACCATTGTAAATTAATACACACACAAACACTACAGCAACGACGGTATCGTTCGGCGACCTTAATGGCCCGAACAATAACCAGCACATAATTACAAACATCATGAAACAATCACAGATGTACACAATCATATAAACCCAAGCTCTAACAGCTCGCACAAGTGCGATAACACGCAAGCCACCATGAAATGATAACATTAAAGATCATCATCACACCTCCCACAAAGGGCTAACAAAACATATGCGTGGCAACGACTCAACGCTCACGCCACCAATTCAATCACAAATCGGGGTTAACACCGTAACGAAAGTTCGAAAACCATACATGCATTTTCGGTCCGCAAACAGGAATAATAGGTTATAAAAACAAAAACGACCTTTTGAATACAGTTTGGAAACACCAGTTGATCTTGAGTATCATTTTACAAAAAGTTGAACAAACATCATTTTCGAGACTTTGAAAATCATCTTGCGTTTAAACAAAAATGAGGACACTTTCTCTTAGTGAAAAACTTTCAGAATATTCGACCCTCGGGTCTAAGTAAAAAAAAAGTTTCTAAAATATTGAAAATATCTCAAAACATTTTGGTCCTGGAGGTAGAAGAAATTGAAACATATTGTGGCACCTTGGATGTACCACGAGAAAATAATTCATTTTAAAAGTACGTCTCAAATTTAATTTTCTAAGATACTCAAGGTTTTCAAAAATAATTCAATGGGCTAGAATGCCCAAAAATGTCAGGTAATTACACGGATCATTAAAGCGCCGTGGGTCCCACGCCAGAACCCACCAGACTAAAAACCATTTACAAAAAAAATGTCAAAAAGGCCGATGACGGTAATGTTTCAAAAACTCACAAAAGCCATTTACAACATGCTAAATACCGTCATAAGAATTTCGCCAAAACGATCAAGGACATAATGCCACAAACTCGGTTAAGGGAATCGGTTTTCGAAATAAAACTCAGTCGGTAAAATACCAAAAGTCATTACAAAAGAACTCACGCAGCGGATAAAAGAAATACGGTTCAACATGCACAATCCAGCAACACTACTCCTCATATGAACGAAATATGAGAGTCAAATAACCACATATCACGAAATCAAAATCCATAAGAGGATTCCATCACATAACGAGTAATCATACAAGTAACCCGTATCACACGAGGCACAACACAAAGAAGGGAGACTTACATCCATAGGTGGCACGAAGATGATGATCGCCCCACGATACTAATCATGACCAACAAACTCAGACGACGCGTCGCGACAAGACTCAATCAGACAAAATCCGACGTGATAAAACTCAACAGACACCACTTGACCCGACAGCCTAGGTTTCCACAACCTAAGCTCCGATACCATTTATGTAACACCCCAATCCACTCAGGGATATTACACGCTGTAGACCCTCTCCTCGAGGATCTACCAGGTTGTTAACTAAAATCCAACATCTAAACATCGCCTTTAAGGCTAAAACAACTCAGTAGAACGATTTGGTCTTTCAATAATCACATTTAACTCAATTCCAACACATACCCACGCAGAGGTCAAAATACAATAAACTCCCGTACAACGGGGAAAAGATACTGCAGCGGAAAAGAAAATACAACTAGACCAATACGACATCAACGGAGTCTCGTGTGATTAGTATCGTTCATCTTTCATCATCCTTCGTACCGACCCTGTGTTATGCTCCCAAACCTGAATGCAAAAACAGACATCCATCCCCCGAATACTCGGGGGTTAGCAAAACTCCACTGTTTTGCTAGTGCAAGAACAAAGTGCAAAATACGAGCCATACAATACAAGGTCCAAGAACAATAATAACCAGGAATCCTCAAAGATCCAAACGTAACAAAAGTACTTCCCGAGGTAAGAGTTTGGTAAAACATTCTAAAACCGAAAGGTCACAAATCAAAGGAAAACAATTTATAAAACAGTTTAAAATGCCATCGAGAGTTTTAATAGAAAACAATTTAGGATTATCGAATCCTTAACTTACCAAAAATCAACAGGGGTCACAGCCCAAAGGTTTTGTTTTTGCAAATAGAAAACCGACAACAATTCACAGGGCCAGAGCCCAACATCATGTGTCCTCGACGGACATAAAAATCAACAAAACATAATCGCGCACGCGCATCGCCTAGGATCGGGATGAAGCCACAAATCCCACTCGAGGCCTCGAAGGACCCTCCCGAGCTGGCTAGCGAAACAAATCACACACATCTCATGGTTGGATCAATCGCTTGTTGCATCCTGGCCACATGATCGCATGCCATGTGCCACCGTATATTATCTTTGGCGCTCACGGTTGGATCAATCACTTGTTGTATCCTGGCCACATGATCACATGCTATGTGCCACCGTAATTTTTATTAGGCTCTCACGGTTGGACCAATCGCTTGTTGCATCCTGGCCACATGATCGCATGCCATGTGCCACCGTAGGCCCCGCCCACATCTATACATTCACACACAACACAATACAACACATATATTCAAACAATTCACCCAGAGGCATCAAACACTTAGCAAAACACCACGTCAAACCACAACGCACCGAAATGAAATAGTATACGTCCACACGCAATACCAAGTGCAACATCAACACCAAACATATCCATAAAGTTCACATAGTCATTCTCATACCACACCATTCACAAAACACACGCGTTTTGAAAGCAAGCCTTTAACAAGGCTAAACCGAATCTTTTGAAAGTTCAATTCAAACGACCAAACAACCACATTTAGACGATCACTAATTATCGTATCCACAAAACAAGAATTGTATGGACAAGGTACTTGCCTCGAATAACCACAACGCGGAGAATCGACCGAAGTAGGTTGGCACGAACCGACTACGAACCCGCCGACTCCACCGAACGCCAAATCACGATAATAAACTACGAAGGACAATAACAACAATGAAAATGAATTCTATAGCACGACTTAAAGCCATTGAATTTAAAGAACGAATGACGAAAGTTCAAGTGTTTCCCCCAAAACGGCCAAGAACACGATTCGTCCCGACAAAACATGAAAACAGATTTTCAAACCGAAATATGGATATACAATCCATAGGATATGTTTAACAACATCATTTTACAACAATCGATCCATCAAAAATGGATGGAAAACGAGATCGAGAACAAAACCCCCAAAAAGTCGATTCGAAGGAAATCAAGAAATATAATTCGATTCGATGAAGAACAATGGATTAAATGATGTTCAACACAATAATACTACCATAATTAATCATACCCATCATGAATTAATCAACAATACGGAATCGAACAAAAACGCAAAAACCCCAAAATTCAAGAAATTAGGGTTCTAAGGAGAGATTACCTTGATTCGCTGGATCAAAGGATGATATAGGATGATAAATCAATGATATGAACTCAATAACTTCGTGTATTTGTTTTTCAACAACATGGCTTCGCCTCCTCCGAAGCTCCAGCAGCGGATCGAAAGGAAAGGAAATGAAAAGCGAGTGAAAATATGACTGCTCGGTCATATTTATACTGGTGCAGCCTAGCGTGCGCTAGGCTGCCGAGCTAGCATGCGCTAGCGGCCAGCATCGGCCCAGAAATCAGCTTTGTTCCATGGCCCGGCCAGAAGGGGCCGCGGCCCGCGGTACAGCTCGCTCCAGCATCAAAAGGCACACGGTGCAGTTTTAGCTATTTCGACCATAACTCCTTCGTCCGGACTCCAATTGACTCACCGTTTGATCCATTGGAAATATAACTTTATGATATATAATATTGCAAAGATTCAGAATTTTTGGAGTTTTCAAGAATTAATGGTGCCTTTACAAAGTCGAACTCACACGTGAAAAAGTCGATTAAGGACATGGAACTCAACAAAACGACACCGAAACGAACTCGGATGACAAAAAGTGTAGAATTAATCATTCTCGAAATGACGAAACGGTCACAACAGAGTTGCTAAGATGGACTTTCACCAAAGAAAGAAAATTATCGGAAATCGAAATTGCGGATATTACACTGGGAAAGGCCGACGGGTCCTCTGAGGGTTCCATAGCCTTTGGTGCAGTTCTGCGGATATTTTGGGTTAACCACTTTGCGACGGATCGACGGGTCCTCTGGGGGTTCCGTTGCCTTTGGTGCGGTTCCACGGTTAATCATGTATGTATTGAATGTGATGCTATGAGATTTAGTTATTCCGGAATACTAGTCTTGAGTTGATGAGGTGATGATTACTATTACTTTATTATCGAGAAGTATTGTGTTTCATATTCGATATACCTGTACTAGCTATCCGATGGCTAACCCCTTTACGGGGGAAATACCTTTCATGTATTTCAGGATCCAGGAGAGCAGATAGGCACATACCGGGTCGGCATGAAGATGATGGGCAAGTGTGATGCTGTGTCTTGTCACTGGTTATGTTTTGTATTTCCTCCATTCAATGATATTGTACTTGAATGGTTTTTGAGTACTCGAGTACTGTTTTTGGTTTCCTTGAAGTTTCAGCCTGTATTGCCATGGTATTGATTCGTGATGTGTTGTATTCGAATTTATTAGATATTCTTTTGAATACCATTTTTATTGTCTTCCATTTGATTGTACTTGGACCTTATCGGTCAAAGTTCATAGTTCCGCGTATAAATAGCCTTGCGGGTCCCTCGGCGTGTCTCACGACGCTGTAATATACCCTGAATAACTTGGGGGTGTTACATATATGACCATCATTCATTGCTTGATAAAGTGGCTTGGTTAAAGGATCCGCTATGTTATTATCCGTGTGAACTTTGTATATCCTCACATCGCCACGAGTGACAATCTCTCGAATAAGGTGAAACTTTCTTAGTACGTGTTTGGATGCTTGTTGTGATCTTAGTTCTTTAGCTTGTGCAATAGCTCCATTGTTATCACAATGCAAATTTACTGGATCAACAATGCTAGGAACCACATCCAGTTCACCAATGAACTTCCTCATCCAAACAGCTTCTTTAGCTGCTTCAGAAGCGGCTATGTACTCATCTTCTGTTATAGAATCAGTTGTGGTTGGTTGTTTGGAACTCTTCTAGCTAACAACACCAACGTTCAAGAAAAATATATATTTCGAGTGTAATTTTGAATCATCTTGGTCTGTCTCAAAACTGGCATCGATATATCCATTAAGGACTAATTCACTATCTTGACCACCATATATCAAGAACATATCTTTAGTCCTTCTCAAGTACTTAAGTGTGCTTTTGACTGCGGTCCAGTGAGCCTCACCAGGGTCAGACTGGTATCTGCTGGTTGCACTCAATGCAAATGATACATCCAGTCTAGTACATATCATGGCATACATAATAGATCCTATAGCCGAAGCATAGGGTATTAAGCTCATTCTATCTCTTTCTTCCTTCGAACAAGGACTTTTGAGTTTTACTGAGATTTATGCCATGTGACATAGGTAAGAACCCTTTCTTACTATTAAGCATACTGAACCGTTTCAGTACCTTGTTAACATATGTACTTTGACTTAGGGCAAGAAGACTTTTAGATTTATCTCTATAAATACTTATACCCAGTATATAGGCAGCTTCCCCTAAGTCCTTCATTGTAAAACATTTACTTGGCCAAAGTTTAACACTTTGTAAAGTAGGGATGTCATTTCCAATGAGTAGGATATCATCCACATAGAGTACTAGAAAAACAATTGCGCTCCCACTAATCTTCTTGTATACACAAGGTTCGTCTTGATTTCTAATGAAACCAAACTCTTTGATTTTTTCATCAAAATGAAAATTCCAACTCCGGGATGCCTGTTTCAAACCATAAAAGGCTCTTAGAAGCTTACATACTTTATTGGATTATTAGGATTGACAATGTAACACCCCCAATCCGCTGAGGGATAATACACGCCATAGAACCTTTCCTCAAGGATCTACTAGGCTGGTAACGACATATAGCAACTCAACCATGCCTTTAAGGCTAAAATGACTCAGTAGACCGATTTGGTCTTTCAACAAATACATACAACTCAAATACAACTCATGCCCACGCAGGGGTCAAAATACAACCACACCCGTACAACGAGAAAATATAGCAGCGGAAAAATAGAGTACAACTGAACCAATAAACAAAGTACGGTTCCTCATGTGATTAGTATCGATCATCTTTCATCATCCTTCGTGCCGACCATGTCTTATGCTCCAAAACCTGAATGCAAAAACAGACATCCACCCCCCGAATACTCGGGGGTTAGCAAAACTCAACTGTTTTGCTAGTGCAAGAACAAAGTGCAAATACGAGCCACACAATTCACATTCCACGAATAATAATAACCAGGAATCCTCAAAGATCCAAACGAAACGAAAAGTACTTCCCGAGGCAAGAGTTTGAGAAAACATTTCAAAATCAAAATATCACAAATCAATGGAAATAGTTTATAAAACGGTTTAGAATGCCATCGAGAGTTTTAATAGAAACAATTTAGGATTATCAAATCCTACTTTTCAAAAATCCAAAAGACAAAAGGGGTCACCGCCCCAAAGGTTTACTTTCTGAAAAATGACATTTACCAAACCATTGGGATTTTAGCCCCAAATCCATAAAATGACTTTTACAAAACCATTGGGATTTTAGCCCCAAATCTCATCACCTCACAGTACACAAGAACGACCACAAGGTTCGTCTTCCAACGTCAAAATCCACAATTAAAGGATTTAACACAAACAACAAAATACTCTAGAGCCATCCTAGCCAAGTAGGCCAAACGAACAACTTACCTCTTACACACTTAGTCAATGCATGCAATCATGAAAACCGTTCAAAAGCACTCATTTCCGGAAATGCCATAATCAAATCACATTTGCAAAATGCACCACAATTAACCGTGGATTCACCCCTCCGTGGACCCCTACCGAGACCCCGTCGGATCTAACCCATAGTGGTTAAAAGCAAGCTCGCGGATCCACCCCTCCGTGGACCCCTACCGAGACCCCGTCGGATCTAACCCGTAGTGAGCATACACACACACACGTTACTCATGCAATACTAACATGCTAAGAATGTAAGTTCATTAATAATACTCACTAGAGATGGCCATTAACTTGACACCATTATCAAACTCTTCAAAACACAATGACAAGATTAAATACGGAATACACGATTCCATAACTTTAAACAGTAGGAGTATCATCTTCAAATCCTTCAACGTTCAAAATAATCAAATCATAATCAATTCCCAAAACACGCCGTTCACAAAACACACATGCGTTTTGAAAGAGAGCATTTAACGAGGCCAAACCGAAATCTTTTGAAAACACATTTCAAACAAACAAACAAATACACCAAGACGACCACCAATTATTATATCCACAAAACAGGAATAGTATGGGCAATGTACTTGCCTCGAAATCATGATCGCAACGAGACGACGGATAGGACGCGGTCGAATAGCCCCGAACCCCTGAACAATATCAAGAACGCGATAGCACCACGAGTATTACGAGAATAACACCACACGAATCATCAATCACCAAACGGGATTCAACATCGGAATCCTCGAACACCTATAAACCTCCGGAAGGAACAATAACACATGGTTATGACGAGAATCAAGGCCAAAACAACGGAAATCCCAACAAACTATCGAAGGGAAACTCATTGGGACATTTAATCGAACACTAAATGTTCAATAATTCCCAAGAACACTCGAATCGTCAATCGAGTTAAACAAACTCGATATATGGGTATACAACCCATAGAACACGATTAATAACATCATACTACACCAATCGATGTATCAAAATCGGGCTAGAATCGAAATCAAGAACAAATTCTCCGAAAAGTCAACTTGAAGGACAATCAAGAAATATACCTTGATTCGACGAAACACACGGATTAGATGTTGATATAATCAACAAGGATCTTCCAAAACATCTTGGAATTGAGTAGGATCTACCAAGAACACCATTTCCCGTCGCACCCGTCGCCAGCCGCCGAAAGAAGGAGAAAAATCGAGTAAAAGTGAAGTCTGGTCGATCCCAGGCTATATATAGCCGGCAGGGTTACGACCGTAACCCGCAGTGCCTTACGACCCTAACACGGTCCTTACGGCCGTACTCGGAAGGCCTTACGGCTGTAATCGGCATTCGTCAAAAATCAGTCCAGCAACTGTCGGGCACTTACGGTCGTAACTGGCACACATTACGGCCGTAACTGGCCTTCGTCCGGAAGATGCCCAGCGCCCGTACGGCCGTACCCGATCACACTTACGGCCGTAACTGGCACACATTACGGTCGTAACCGGCACCTTACGTCCGTAACTCGGCCAGGCCAGGCCCTGCTCCGGCCGTGACTCGGCCGTGGCCATTCCGATGGCCTGGACGACCCCGAAACCCGAACCTGAGTAAAAATCGGAGATACGGTTACGAAGTACTCGCAAATACGAATCCAAGCGCTAAGAAAACACACGATTCCGACCACCCAAAGTGTCGGAATTCGACAACGGAAGTAATTACCCTAAACATTAGGAAATTACAAAAATGGCCCAAAACGCCCGAAAATCATGATACGTGATCGAAACACCAAACCAAAACTCGCAACATGAATAATAACATTAAATGAACTTACGAGAAACTCGAAACAACAGTTTCGGACGAGATTCGCAAGAATCGAGCTCAAGTGCGGAAAAGTCACCAAAAGACACGGAACTCAACAAAACAACACCGAAACGAACTCGGATGACAAAAAGTGCAGAATTAATCATTCTCGAAATGACGAAACGGTCATGAGCGAGTCGTCAAAATGGACTTCCGCCAAAAAAATAAAATTACCGAAATTCGAAATTGCGGATATTACAGACAAAACCTTCGGGCAGTATCATATACACATCTTCATCTAACTTCCCATTAAAAAAAGCAATTTTGACATCCGTTTTCCATTTCTCATAGTCATAATATGCTGCTATGGCAAGTATAATTCTAATTTATTTAATCATTACGACTGGCGAAAAGGTTTCGTCATAGTCACTACCATGAGTCTATCTGTATCATTTCGCCATGAGTCGTGATTTGTGTGTTTGTACAATGTCATCCATGTCCTTTTTCTTTGTAAAAATCCATTTGCAACCAATTGCTTTGGAACCTTCAGGAAGATCAATCAAAGTCCATACTTGATTATCATACATGGATTGCATTTCGGATTTCATCCCTTCAAGCCAACTTTCACATTCAATGCTAGTTGTTGCCTCATTGTAGGTTGTGGGCTCATCTAGATCCATGAGTTCCATATTTTTGTCATCTGTGATGAGAAATCCATATCTCTCAGGTTCACGATGATAACGTATAGACCTACGTAGAGCTGCTATAGAAGAAGTGGTCTCAACATCTCTATGTGAGTTTAAATTAGTTTTATCTAAACTATTTGTGGCTCTCTCATATCATGAAGAGTTATTTTTCTCCCACAATTTTTCTTGGAAATAAAATCCTTCTCAAGGAATACTCTAGATCGAGTAACAAACACTTTGTTCTCTGATGGGATATAAAAGTAATATCCTTTAGTTTCCTTAGGATAACCCACAAACAGACATTTGTCTGATTTGGGTGATAATTTATCAGTGATAAGTCGCTTCACATAAGCTTCACAATCCCAAATCTTAAGGAAAGACAAAACAGGTTGTTTCCTTGTCCATATCTCATATGGTGTGCTTTGAACTGATTTAGATGGTACTCGATTTAAAATGAATGCAATAGTCTCTAAGGCGTAACCCCAGAAAGAAATTGTAAGATCAGCTTGACCAATCATCGATCTAACCATATCTAACAAGGTTCGATTTCTCCATTCTGACACACCATTCCATTGAGGTGTAGGTGGAGTTAGTTATGAAACAATTCCACAATCTTTGAGATGATTGTAATTTATGGCTCAAATATTCACCACCACGATCTGATCGTAGTGCTTTAATAGTTTTGCCTAACTGATTTTGTACTTCATTAAGAAATTGCTAGAATTTTGTAAACAACTCAGACTTATGACTCATTAAGTTGGTATATCCAAATCTGCTTAAGTCATACATGAACGTTATGAAGTATTGGAAACCTCCTCTAGCATTTGTATCCATTGGTCCACATACATCAGTATATATTAATCCCAATAAATATGTAGCTTTCTCAGTATGGCCCGTGAAAGGAGCTTTGGTCATTTTGCCTAATAAGCAAGATTCGCACATATCATATGATTCTAAATTAAATGTGTCCAAGATTCCATCATTATGGAGTTTGGTTATACATTTCTTATTTATGTGGCCCAAACGACAATGCCAGAAATATGTTTGGTTTAAATCATTTGATTTAAGTCTTTTGACATTCAAGTTATAGACAGATTTGGAACTTGCAAGATTTATGGGATATAATATCCCACTCATCAAGGCATCTCCATAAAAAATACCTTTATTCAATATGGACATTACACTATTCTTAATAGTAAAGTCATATCCTTCCCAATCAAGGCAAGCAACTGATATAATGTTTCTACCAACAGCAGGAACGCAATAACAATTATTAAGTTCCAATACAAGTCCACTTGGTAGTTTTATATCATAAGTCCATGCGGCAATAGCAGCAACTCTTGCTTTATTTCCAACACGTAGGTCCATTTCACCTTTTGCCAGTTGTCTACTCTTTCGCGGCCCTTGTGCATTCACACAGATGTGAGATTCACTACTGGTATCTAATACCCATGATGAAGCAGCAGTCTCACCGCTCTTCCGTTTCCTCATTTCTTCCAGGTAGACCTTGCAATTACTTTTCCAATGACCATCTTCATTGCAGTAGTAGCAAGTCCCCTCTTTGGGTTGTTTCGATGACTTCTTGAAAGGTTTAGGTTTGGGTTTAGGCAACATTTGCATTTTACCCTTACCTTTATCTTTCGGGGCCATCTTATTCCCTTTCTTTTTATTCCATTTCTTTTGAACCATTAACACATTAGGAACAGTTTTCCTAATGTTTGTCTCAGTTTGTTTTAGCATCCCATGCAACTCAGTAATAGTCTTCTCCATGTTGTGCATTTTGAAGTTTACTACAAACTGATTGTACTCAGTAATAGTCTTCTCCATGTTATCTGTAGCGAGTTCCTGGTTGCTAGCATGAGCTTCTAGCCTTGTAAAATGCTCAATGTATCCCTTCATCTTAAGGATATGAGCACTCACAGAAGTACTCCAAGACATTTTACAACCATTCACTGCCTTCGTAGTGGCAAACCTCTCCTAACGGGCTTGCTCGTGGAACATTTCCTTAAGCTGACCCATCATTTCATAAGCTTCCATGTCCTCGAACTGTATCTACAGCTCCGAGTTCATGGTTGCTAGCATGAAGCATGTCACATCCAAAGAATCATTCATATGCTTACTATAAGCATCTTTTTTAGCTTTGGTGGCGATTGAGTATGGTTCACCAGGAATTGGGTTTTCCAGAACGTACTGCTTCTTTTCAGCTTTGAGAACAATTCTCAAGTTCCTTGACCAATCAAGGTAATTAGTGCCAGAAAGTTTTTCTTTGTCAAGAATTGATCGCAATGAGTTTGTATTGATTGTCGCCACTGATTCTACAATGTTAGATATATTGATTTTAAAATCTAACGATCAAGTAAATGCAAGCACAGCTTTGGCATGTCCCTCGCAAATAAAAGAAATTTAGTTTTTATCAATAGAGCTGACATCTTATGTCAACTTTTTAGTCGCAAATATAATGTATCACATACACATATATGAATTATAATCTAACGATCAAATAACCACAGATACAACTTTGGCATGTCCCCTGTAATTAAGAAATGCGTTATATTATCATTTAGGATGACATCTTATGTCGTTTAATCGTATTAATCCCAAATAAGCCATAGGTCCGAAATCATTTTGTATAACCTATACAAGTCTTAACCATTTAAATATATGTATAGGCTTGTTTATTCATCTCGCCTCCTTAAGATAAAATCCATACACCCTGCTTTGGCAGACCCATATTAGAGTTGATCGAAAATTTGACAAGTGTTTTGAAATGGTTGGCTCTTGAGACTTATGTTTCATATCAATTCATGTTAATAAAACTATTTTATCAAAATTTGATTATCTCAAAATATTTACCATGTATCACTTACATGTAAAAGTTTAAATGAGTTTGATTTATTTGGCAATAACGAGTATTAAGAAAATAAAATAAATATGATGCATCTCACACAATCATATGCAATGTAAATATGATGTATCTCATACATTCTTATGAACAAATTGGTGCGGTGTGGTATAGCCATAGATCCTATTATGATATTTGTTAATATCAATAGGTCGTTCGGTGTAATCTTCGATAACGCCTTTCTTCTTGAATTCCTTGTAAGTTACTCATCTCCTCCGTTTTCCTTTTATAACTAGAACTATTCTAAACTATATCCTTACAATTTGTAATAGAAACCTCGAGTTACATTCGAGGGGAGTAAGATGAGAAAAGAAATTACAACAAGATAATAAGAAGGCACGACCTACAAGTCATATTTTGAATATTACAACCATAATCGAATCATCAATCTAATTGATCTAGTACGGCTATACCAACCACGATGCATAAACCATTTAAGCATTCATAAGCACATATAATATATAAAATGTACGAAATATCGACTGTTGATAAGTTATATAATATATAAAATATGCCAAATATCGACAATCGATAAGTTATAAAGTTCCGAGGCATTAACTTCGAACCGGGTAAAATGGAAAATAAATTTCCAGGAATACACGAAGAAAACGAGGCTGAAACGGGTCCGAAAGTGGCCTGGACCATGGTCCCAAGAACCAGTCCTGGCAGCCGGATCGCGATCCGCTACTCCAGGCCGCATGGCCGGAACAGGCCGGGACCTGCCGGCACAGATCGGGCACACTGGCTGGGACCTGCCGGCACAGATCGGGCACACTAGCCGGGACCACGCGGCACGCACAGGCCAGGATCGCGGTCCCCTTCCCGGACCGCGCAGCACGGACCTGCTCCCTGCTCCGGTATGAAAACAATTTTTTTTTCTCTGAGTATACATCTTATGTATACTACATGTATACATCTTATGTATATCATAACTAATACCTTTTGAGCAATATAAATATATAAATCAAGTAGATCAAATTTATGTTTACACAACCTCGGAATCAAAATATAATTATGTTTATATGAAATTTCTAACGGAGCTAATCTTTACATAAACAAATTTATGTTCATATGCACCTCTTCAAATTCATAATCCTAACATAAAATTATATATAGATCAAATAATATGTTTTTTGATTCTTGGATTATTAGTAGAACTAAATCATCACATGAATCTCCATATATCAAAGAACCATATATGTCAAGATCAAACATATAAATCAATATATATATATATATATATATCGAAACACAAATCTATTAAAATTATATAAATCACTATATATATAAATATACATAGATAAAATTTATATATCATATATATAAACATCATACATCACATATATGAACCCCATATATCAACATATATGAAAAATCGAAACAGTGAAATATACTAGTCACTCCGATACCACTGTTAGGTTTTTATCGAACTAATAAGATTTATGATCTCCTCATATATCAAAATAGAGCAGCAGAAGTATAATATAATGTAAAAACCCTCCGAGAATCCATGTATATTATCAAAGTACGAAGAACAAGATTATTACCTTTTGTAGCGTGTTTTCGATCGAGCCTTCTAGAGACGTTGCAAGAAGCGAGCGTTCTCTACGGTATCCACACAACGAACAAGTCCCGAGAATATAACGGATTGTTAGCTCTGATTAAACAAAGATTGTACTTAAATCAATTTGAATATAGGTATGTTCTTGATTACGGTAAGAACAAGAACACCAAGAATTTTATTCAAATGTTCTTGAACTTTGATCTAAAATAACAACTATGAATCTTATTCAATATTTTATTAAAGATCAAACTCACAAGATTAGATGAAGATTAGATGAGTATTCTAAATACTTTTCTTGATCAAACAATCAACCTTCAAAGATATGAAGATATATTATTGATCCTTTTGATTATTCAACTTTTGAATATATCTTCAAGACTTTTGAGAGAGAGAGAAATATCAAAATCAGATTTTTGATTCTCTTTACACAAATATGTTGTAATGCCCGACTTTGTATTCACTATTATCATTCAGTAATTGTCACTCAGAAATTTTTTTTCACTCAGTAATAATCATTCATGAGTCATATTCATTCAATTGTTTTCACCATTCGACATAATTTGGAATCGCATATCAGTTGTTAATCGTCATTCATCACTGTTTGAGATCGAGTCGAGATTATTATCATCATCATTATCATATTTTGGTATTCAGTTTGAGAGGTAGTGCATGCTACGTATTCTTGTTAGCGCACGCTAATGGGATGCAGGTAGCGCACGCTATAGTTTAGTATTAGCGCACGCTAGCCCAAGTGAGGCAGATAGTCCAGAAGGTACTAGGCTGATTTGGGAAATTCGTAGCGCACACTACGAGTGATAAGTAGCGTACACTAATTGTGCTACTAACGCACGCTAAGTCATATTAGTAATGCACGCTAATGCGAGCAAGGCAGAGGACAGTAGCTCCGGGACTTCAGTTTCTGAGTATCAGACATCAATTAGTGCACGGTAACATTTGGGATTAACGCACGCTATCGGTAAGGTGTTAGCGCACATTACCAAGTTCGTAGCGCACGCTAACGAGGCAGTCAGAACTCACTGGACTGCCTAGCAAACCGCTAGTGCATGCTAAACATCGGGACATAGCGTGCGCTAAGCTGGATTACTATAAATGGGACAGTTCGATCCAGAATCATCATTTTTCATTTTGTCCTCCTCCTTATGCCGGTTTTTGGGCGATTTTGGATGTTTTGGAGAGATCTTTTCGAGATGCATTCACCTATCATCATCTTCACGCTCCTAAGTTGGATTAATCATCATTTAATTAGTTTCATCACTCCAAATCAAGGTAATTTTTTATTAAAGCTTGTATTTCGGGATTTGAAGGTTTTATTCTCGATCTCTTTGAGTTAGCCTGCATTTATGTTGGAATATGTTAGATATGGATTATCTACCTTGGATACATGTATTTCTATGGATTTATGGATGTGTTTTTCGGATTTGATGAATATTTGTAGAATTATTCAAGAACCCTTGGTGTTGACTTTGGTTATTCTTGGGGGGTTTCCGATTATGGTTGTCGTAACCCTGAATTGTGGTTCCTATTGGATTATTGATATCATTAAAGGTGTTTTGTTGGATTGAACTACTCATTTTGGAGTATGGTTTCGATATATTTGCGTTTGGTTACAATCAAAGGATGAATGTTTACGACGTATTCGTTAGAATGCCCCAATGAGTTCGGGTATTGTTGTACCGACTTTTGAGTTGGTTGTTATAATGCTTGATTCGTGTATTAATCGGATTGTTGGTAATTGTGTTGTTCAAGGTTGTTCGAGAGGCCGACATCTTCATTAAGGACGATGTTCGTGGAAGGACTTTCTCGCCTTCGGTTTGAGGCAAGTTTTATACTTGTACTAGTTAATGAGATGAATGTCATCATATATGTGTGTTAATATGTTGTATCATTCCGAGAATTAGTCTCTTCATGAATTCATTGTTATTAGGGGATCGTTCGATACGATACTCTTTGGAAATTATGCCAAATGTTATCATTGTTCATTAATGGCCGGTTTAAGGCATTGGGATACTCGTTGTTAATGTTATTGTCGATAGCCAGTTCGCGGGATCGATGTATCGATTATTGTTATGATATTAATGTTGATATAAGACGTCATTCTAATCAATGTTATTCATGTTGGTGTTTTGTCATTAAAACTGTATTGGCCGATTAAAGGCATTAACGTATTCATTCCTCATCTTCGTCGTCGGTAACCGATTAAAGGTTCTGGGGCATCCTTCGTATCATTGTTATCGGTTGGCCATTCTAAGGCCATAGAGGTATTGGATTGGGACTGTCGAGGATGGTGCCATCCGTGAATTACTGTCTTCGTGTTGGCCGACTCAAGGCAGCACACTATCATTCTTGTGATTTCAGTAATCTTGGGATCATTGCCGTTTGTGATTAGTTGTGTTTTGGAGGCTAGTCTCGGCTAGTGCTCGATGGGTAAGTTTGGGGTGTTTGAAACCTTCGCGGTTGACTTCCCAACACCTATAGTCAGTAGGTCAACGGTCACTGGGTGATATCATTATGGGTAAGTTTGGGGAGTTTGAAACTTTCGCGGTTGACTTCCCAACACCTACAGTCAGTAGGTCAACGGTCACTGGGTGATTTCATTATGGGTAAGTTTGGGGAGTTGAAACCTTTGCGGTTGACTTCCCAACACCTACATCTCAGTAGGTCAACGGCCATTGAATGGTTTCATTGTGATACGGCTTCGTGCCGTGGCTTCAACCCTCATTAATACAGTTTTGGGCTGTTTCGGTTTCAAGTGTTTGTGATATTTGTTAACTTCCACTGAACGACTTTCATGCCTTTTGTGATGTCTTGGTATTTTCATTGGAGCATTCGGGCATTATGATTCATAGCTAATTCACCCCTGGTTTAATTCATGTTCACGTAATTCATTATGGTGGTATATATTTATGATTCACCGTCGAGCATTTATGTTCTAATCTGTGGAACATGTGCTGTTCATATGCCATGGGCATAGTGTTTCACGAATGCTCAGTTCTTACCTTGGTTTGTGAGTCGTATTATTAGCATTGTATCGTTTCATTCTGCCTTTGGATGCATATCATGTTATACATGTATTTGATGTTCATTATCTGGATGACTGACCCCATAGGGGCGGAACATGTTTTCATGTTTTAGGTGCTTGCGAGGAGGGAGTTGAGACACAGGGGCATGACAATGGCGACGAGGCATTCGAGCGGTACTAGTCCGAGTTGTTCATGTTGGTGAGTCAGTTGGAGTCTACTCCAGTTTTATCAGTTGTTGTCGTCATGTAATACCCGAGCAAGGCTCGTGGATGTTGTTGTATTTTGATTTTTGGCCATGTAGGCCCATCATTGTCTTTAAAATTCCTCATCGGAATATTGTGTCGGATATCATGGTAGGGACTATGATTTTTCCTTGTTGGTTAATTTATTGTATTTCAGTCGTTTTCGCCTAGTGGATCTCCGGGTGTGGGGTCCACGGCACTGTAATAACCCAATGGGATTTGAGGGTGTTACATATGTCTTCACTTGTGATTGAGTCTTGTGTGAGGGCTATCACAAGACACTCTTATATAGTCATCAAAATCGCTAAGGGTTCACCAACCTTTTCACCAACCATAATTAACCGGAACAAAATAGATGCTCTGTTCGTTTAAGTGCGTGACCCTGTAGGTTATAATTAATATGGCAATGAGTATAAAAATATTTTTATGACTCATAAATCATAAGAGGCCTCTAGCAAGACATTATGACTACCTACATTAAAAGAATTAATTCGACGGCATGAACGAAATCCTGTTACTGTATAATATTTAATCCTCTCATCGCGCGATATCCTAATTAAGCATAAGGCATGGATAAGTCGACCTTGTATAGCTTAATTAATATTCTTGATCTCAAGTTACAATTGTCCAATTCAAATATTTATCAGTAACTCTATTGATCAATTTGAGCATGGCCATGTATTTAAACAATTTAACTTATCAAGGGCCCGTGGATATTTTCTCCATTTTATAGGAGGGACAAGTCCCCTCTGGACAAACTACTTCCCTCTGCATAAATCGTACCGTATCCAATCACAAACTGTATGGTCTCTTTTACAGAAGACGTTGGTATTGTGTTAAAATACGATACTCATTATGTAGGAAACTATAGTGTCTTTAGGTAATAAGGACTTAAATAATATATAACAATCATAGGAATTATAATGACTTAATCCATATATAATTCTCTTTGTTAGGTCATATCCAATATGCTGTCTCTACACGTATCTATAACTAGTAAAACATAGTCATCGTATCACTATCATACTAGTAATTATATTAGTAGGGATATCTAGAATAAACACTCTTTAATGTTTTAACGAGCTTTACTATCAAGTCACTTACTTGATGATCGTAAGCAGAATATTAATTGAATAATATAATCAATATTATATAATAATAAATGTCTCCATATTATTATTAAACAGTAGACTTAGAACATTATACTAATATCTGATGTATATAAACTTTACTTGAATTTGTTGTACAAAATAATACCAAATGCATTGGTATTTATAGGCTTGAGAGCCAAACTAGTCGTTGCTCCTTATTCTGCTTTAGCGTACGTTATGCTTCTTGGATAGCGTGCGTAATGCTCTTAGCGTATGTAAGGGTTCGTTTTAGTGTACGTTAATGCATGTCCATTTTAGTCCAGTAGCTACTGCATCTCTCATTGTAACACCCCCAAGATATTCAGGGTATATTACAGCACCGTGGAACCCTACAAGGGACCCACCAAGCTAATTAGTAAATACCACTCGTCTCACTATCTCAGTTAGCGAGAAAAAACACATCACCATGACAAAATTAAATGAAACGCCCGGTATAACCGGCAAAACTTACATCACTGACAATCATAAATAATATTTAATAATACAAACCATAATCCCAGTAAAAATGCCTAAGTACTCGCGAGTACTATTTATAAGTTAACAAGTTTGAAAACAACCACATCAAAATGGACAACGGAAATAAGGAGACTCATTTGCACACGTCATCAACCCTGGCCAGCATCCTCGTACTGCCCCAGTGCCCGCTCGTCCGGATGAACATATCCTGAAATTCATAACAAGAATTTCTCCAAAACGGGTCCTCAAAGGGGTTAGCAATTACGCTAGTACAAGTAATCAAGGCAAACCATTCGCTTACACATTTCATAGTACATGCATCAATTCATTTCAGAAACCAAAACCAGACATGTAATTTCCGAAAACAAACAGTCAACAATCAATTTGCCTAGGACCGGAGTGAAGCTACTGGTCCCACTCGAGGCCTCTAAGGACCCTCCCGAGCTGGCCATATCATAAAACAAATCACGCACAGGCATCGCCTAGGACCAGGTCCCACTCAAGGCCTCTAAGGACCCTACCGAGCTGGCTAGCGAATCAAGCTCGCGAATCCAGAGTGAAGTTATAGATTCCCACGAGGCCTCGTCAGACCCTCCCGGAGTGAGCAAAGCACACACAAACACATCATCATTTCATGTTAAGCATAAAAGTTTCCAAGAGTACTTGCCTTGAGTAATTGACGACGACACGAACGGAAAGGAAAATCAACCACAATCACGAGGAACTGATAAACCCGAACCTAACGGTTCGAAGAACACAATCACAATCATTTCTAAATGAGTACGGAAATGGAATACACCCGAAAACCCACCTACGATTCATATAAGTTAGTATAAAAACAACGATAAGGACGGATCACAACCTAACCCTCTCGATTTCACATATATCACGAAACTTACCATGAACTCGTAGGGAAAACAAGAATACCACCAAGATTGATCATATACATCATGGATTAATCAATAATATGGAACGAATAGGGCAAAAACTCAAAAACCCCCAAACTTCCCAAAATAGGATTCTAGGATATTATCTTGGATTAAGGATGATGAACACGAGTAGATGTTGTTAATCTACACGAAGAACTTAAGGAAAATGATACCTGAAGTGATTGGAAGAATAAATCGCCTCCGAATCACCTAAAGGATTGCTCAGACGCGGAGAAGGAGAAGAAATGAATAAAGTGACGAATCTGGGTCAACTCTCTCGTATATATAACCAGAGAGCTTAGCGTGCGCTAACAATCCACAGTTAGCGTGTTGTCACGCCCCACCTTAAGGCAGCAGGCATCGCACAGCATCCGGCCGAAGACTTCTGGACGGGCGCGCAGCAGGCTCGCGCACGTGCATGGACCAGGCCAAGCTCACAGAGGACTACCCCCCCTAAAATAGGCTTAGACGGAAAAAGCCTTGTGACAGCAGTAGACATTGAAAAGCCGAGGAACCCACTCTTCAGAAAGAAGACCCTAGAAGCTTCAAAATGGAGACCAATCAATTCCAGAAGGACAAAGAGGGTTCCAGAAGGTCAGAAATCGGGTCGGATTGCTATGGGCCGAATCGGGCCTTGGCCGGCCAGGCCGGGACACTTCGGGCCGAGTCGGGCCGGACGTTCCAGAGGGGGCTGGAGACTCCGAGAAGACTTCTTAGAATTACCTAGAATTGTATAGATCATTCTAGATGATGGCATTCTTGTAAATACTTGGAATAGTAATGTTTTGTTGGTAATTTGTTAGCCTAGGAGGATTAGTATAAATACCCCCCTTGGGCTCATTTGTAACACACCTTGAGAAATCTGATTTGCTACAGTGCAATAAGAGAAAACCTTCCCCAAGCATTTTCCTTACTTTCCTTCTTAGCAGTCTTGTTAAGTAATAGGCTTACTACTTAGGCTTGAGACAACCTAAGAGTGCCGCACGGTAAGGACTTAGCGAGGCGCAAGTATAACCCCGTGACAGTTGGTATCGGAGCCAAGGTTGAGACAACCAAGGCGGATTTTCGAAGATTGCTAGCTGATCGTACAAGGAAGAAGATGGCTCAATCATACGACGTTACCCAACCCAACACTCAGGCCGAGAAGACCAAGAAGGGCAGAGACAAGTCTGTCGACCGGATTGCTGCCATGGACAGCAGAGTGACTCGACTGGAGGAGGTCTATGATGAGGTTGCGAGGAGGGTGGATGACTTAGAAGAAGCTGGTGAGGAACTGAACAACCAGGTACTTTGCACTATCAATGCTTGTGAAGGGGACATGAAGCAAGAGTTGGCCGATTTTCGGGCCATGATCTTGGCCATGCAAGAGAGCATGGAAGTTCTCAAGACGGAGATGGCAACAGTGAAGAGGGCGATTGCCAATGGAGAAGGACATGTGGGTGCGACACCCACACGAATTGACATCCCAAGGCCTGGGAAGTTCAACGGATCGAGAAACGCCAAGGAGATTGACAATTTCTTGTGGAACTTGGAGCAGTAGTTTGGTGCCTCAAACATTCGAGATGATGACACCAAGTTACGGACGGCACCCTTGTACTTAGCCGACACAGCCGTACTATGGTGGCGGACCAAGCAGGCCGATATTGAGAGTGGTAAGTGCCGGATAGCTTCCTGGGAAGACTTCAAGGCCGAATTAAAGAGGCAATTCTATCCCGAGAATGTGGAGTTCGAGGCTCGGGGCAGGCTAAAGAGACTTAGCCACACCCGTACGATCAAAGACTATGTCAAGGAGTTCCAAGAAATTGTGTTGGAGATACCAAGCTTGACGGCGACCGATAAGCTGTTTGGATTTATGGACGGACTCAAGCCTTTCACGAGGCAAGAGTTGGAAAGGCGAAATGTCCAGGACGTGGCGACTGCCATTGCTGTGGCCGAGGGCTTAAGGGAGTTGAAAACCAATGATAAGCCAAGGACTTTCCGCACAGATAAAGGCAAAGGTGGGGGAGACCGCCCATCAAGTTTCAGGCGAAACAAATACTCGGGCAAGCAACCAGTGGACGAGAACGATAAGCCGAGAGGTTGTCACATTTGTCATAGTACCTCTCACATGAAGTACGATTTTCCATTTCGGAGGAAGAAGGTCGCAGCCATTCAATAGACCACGGAGACCGAGGTTGCGGATGGTGCGCATATGGGCTCATTGAGTTTGCTCAATGCTGTCAAAGCCGTTGTGGAGCCGGCAAAGGGACCCAGAAAGGGGTCTATGTTCGTGGATGCCTTGATCAGAGGCACACACATCAAAGCCTTAGTGGATACAGAAGCTACGCACAACTTCATGCGGGATGGCGTAGCCAAAGCATTACGACTTACCGTCACTCCAACTAATGGATCGATCAAGACAGTGAACACCCATGCTAAACCGGTGACCGGCGAAGCACGAGGAGTGAAAGAAAAGATAGGTGACTGGCAGGGAATGATCACCTTCACTGTAGTGACCATGGATGACTACGATTTGGTTCTTAGGTTACAATGGTTCGATCAGGTACGGGCTTGCATTCTTCCATTTTCAGATTCCTTAGTCATTTTGGACTCCGACAGGACACAGGCCATTCCGGCCAGGAGGGAAGCGAAGGGGACAACCACCCTTTCATCCATGCAACTTAGTCGAGGACTTCGAAAGCAGGGAGAGACCTTTGCTGCATTTTACATTCCTGATGATGGGAACGATGTTGAAAGCAAGGATGTACCAAAGGAAGTTCAAGCCGTTTTGGAGGAGTTCCAGGACGTGATGCCCACAGAACTACCTAAGAAGTTGCCGCCCAGACGGGATGTGGACCACAAAATTGAACTTCTTTCCGATGCGAAGCCACCTTCGAGGACACCCTATAGGATGTCACCACCGGAACTTAAGGAGCTGCAGAAACAATTGAAAGAGTTGTTGTATTCCAAGATGATACAACCATCCAAATCTCCTTATGGATCCCCCGTTTTGTTCCAGAAGAAGCATGATGGGTCCTTACGTATGTGCGTGGACTATAGGGCAATCAACAAGCTGACGATTCGCAACAAGTATCCCATTCCACTCATTGGAGAGTTGTTTGACCAACTGGGAGGTGCCAAATACTTTTCAAAGATCGACCTAAGATCCGGATATTGGCAGGTCCGGATAGCCGAAGGAGACGAACCCAAGACCGCCATGGCGACCAGGTATGGTTTGTTTGATTTCCTTGTGATGCCGTTCGGGCTTACAAACGCCTTAGCGACCTTTTGCACACTGATGAACAAGGTATTTCAACTTTACATAGACAAGTTTGTTGTCGTTTACTTGGATGATATTGTTATTTACTGATCATCGATGGAGGAGCATGTAAAAAACTTGCGACAGGTGTTCCAGGCATTGCGGGACAATGAACTTTATGCAAAGTTGGAGAAATGCTCATTCGCCCAACAGGAAGTGACTTTTCTGGGGCACCGGATCAAAGATGGCCGCATAATGATGGATGAGGCCAAAGTGAAAGCCGTTCGAGATTGGGAACCGCCGACCAGCGTAACACAACTCCCATCATTTCTGGGACTCGTGAACTACTACCGGAAGTTCATCGTGGGATACTCTCGGATAGAAGCACCATTAACGGACCTATTGAAGAAGGACCACAAATAGGAGTGGACGGATAAGTGCGGAGAGGCCTTTGAGCGACTCAAAGGCAAAGTGACGGAGCATCCAGTTCTTCCCTTGCCAGACCATGCCAAGGCATATGAGCTTCAGACCGATGCATCTGATTATGCCATCGGAGGAGTTTTGATGCAGCTAGGGCATCCCGTTGCCTACGAGAGCAGAAAATTGAATGACACCGAGAGACGGTACTCGGTACATGAGAAGGAAATGACCGTCGTGGTTCATTTCCTTAGAGCCTGGAGGCATTATTTACTTGGAAGCAAATTTGTGGTACGAACAGACAACGTAGCCACAAGTTATTTTCAAACTAAGAAGAAGCTCACGCTAAAACAAGCAAGATGGCAGGAATTCCTAGCTGAGTTCGATTATACCTTGGAGTACAAGCCTGGAGTACTTAACCGAGTAGCCGATGCATTAAGCCAGAAGGTCGATCTTGCATCCTTGACCAAGGCCGAGGGAAGCATCAAGGACCTCATATGCGAGGGACTGAGGCAGGACCCTATCGCAGAAAACATCATGCAACTTGCCAGGAGCGGCAAGACAAGACGGTTCTAGGAACGAGACGAGCTACTCTTCACCAAAGGCAATCGTTTGTACGTGCCCAAATGGGGGAACTTACGGCGGGACATCATGAAGGAATGCCACGATACACTATGGGCAGGACACCCAGTTATGCACCGTACAATGGCTTTAATTGACAATTCCTACTTTTGGCCCAGGATGCGTGAGGACGTTGAGGCATACGTCCGGACATGTCTTGTGTGTCAACAAGACAAGGTGGAGCAACAACAACCTGGTGGACTACTTCAACCATTACCCATACCGGAACACCCTTTTGAAAGCATTTCAATGGACTTTATTTCGGCTTTGCCTAAATCGGATGGGTACGGGTCGATCATAGTTGTGGTGGACAGGTTCTCAAAATACGCAACCTTTATTCCAGCACCGGTGGACGTGATGGCTCTGGAGACGGCCAAGTTGTTCTTAAAGCATGTGGTAAAACATTGGGGCATTCCAAGGACGATTGTGAGTGACCGAGACCCACGTTTCACAGGGAAGTTTTGGTCTGGACTTTTCAAGCTATTGGGCTCGAATTTAGCATTCTCAACAAGGTTCCACCCACACACGGATGGGCAGACAGAATGAGTTAACGCACTGCTTGAGTGCTACTTGCGGCACTATGTGAGTGCCAATCAGCGAGACTGGGCCAAACTCTTAGACACGGCCCAATTCTCATACAATTTGCAGAAGAGTGAATCAACGGGACGCAGCCCATTCGAGCTCGCTACAGGGAGACAACCGGCGACAACGAACAACATTGCCACCGGATACTCGGGACAGAGTCCCGCAGCATATACCTTTGCTAAGTCATTACAGGAGGAATCGGACTTGGCTCGAGCATCACCGACAAGGCAACAAGAAGATGAAGAAATGGGCCGATCTCAAGCGACGAGCGGTCGAGTTCAATGAAGGCGACTTAGTTATGGTGAAACTTCTCCCACAGCAATTTAAAGCATTTCGGGCTGTGCATAAGGGACTTATCCGGAGATACGAGGGACCCTACAAGATCGGGCGGCGTGTTGGGACAGTTTCATATCGAGTGGAACTACCGCCGAAGATAAAGATACACCAGGTCTTTCATGTTAGCCAACTGAAGCCTTACCATCAGGACATGGAGGATCCGGGCCGAGCTCAGTCACATCGAGCACCTACTGCCGTGATTACCTCCTTCGACAAGGAAGTAGCCGAGATCATTTCACATCGGGACGTTCGACGAAGGGGCGTGGCCCCAAACACCGAGTTCTTTGTGCATTGGAAGGGACTCCCAGACGCTGAAAATAGCTGGGAACATGAGGATCACCTATGGCAATTCCGGCAGAAGATTGAAGAATATCGGGACAGCATCGTGCCGAGGACGGTCACGACTTTGGTGGGGGAGAATGTCACGCCCCACCTTAAGGCAGCAGGCATCGCACAGCATCCGGCCGAAGCCTTCCGGACGGGCGCGCAGCAGGCTCGCGGGCGTGCATAGACCGGGCCAAGCTCACAGAGGACTACCCCCCCTATAATAGGCTTAGACGGAAAAAGCCTTGTGACAGCAGTAGACATTGAAAAGTCGAGGAACCCACTCTTCAGAAAGAAGACCCTAGAAGCTTCAAAATGGAGACCAATCAATTCCAGAAGGTCAAAGAGGGTTCCAGAAGGTCAGAAATCGGGTCAGATTGCTACGGGCCGAATCGGGCCTTGGCTGGGCCGGGCCGGGACACTTCGGGCCGGGTCGGGCCGGACGTTCCAGAGGGGGATGGAGACTCCAAGAAGACTTCTTAGAATCACCTAGAATTGTATAGATCATTCTAGATGATGGCATTCTTGTAAATACTTGGAATAGTAATGTTTTGTTGGTAATTTGTTAGCCTAGGAGGATTAGTAAAAATACCCTCCTTGGGCTCATTTGTAACACACCTTGAGAAATCTGATTTGCTACAGTGCAGTAAGAGAAAACCTTCCCCAAGCATTTTCCTTAATTTCCTTCCTAGCAGTCTTGTTAAGTAATAGGATTACTACTTAGGCTTGAGACAACCTGAGAGTGCCGCACGGTAAGGACTTAGCGAGGCGCAAGTATAACCCCGTGACAGTGTTCTACCCAGCCAAAAACCAGTCCAGAACCCACGGTTTTGGCCTGTTAGCGTGCGCTACCAGAGAATAGCGTGCGCTAACAACCCCTCGATAGCGCGCACTAGGCCATAGCGTGCGGTACCTGAACACCAGACCTAGTCCAGAAACATTCTGCCTAGTCTGGACTACCGAATTAGCGCGCGCTACAGGACACCCAGCTTGCGCTAAGTCTAAACCATAGTGTGCGCTAATATATAAATTTAGCGTGCGCTAAGATGCTCTTCCAGAGAGCAGAAACAGTCTACTGCCACTGCTATGCTCGAGTCGTTAGTTCGCGCTACAAAATGAACTTAGTGTGCGCTACTCAACGACACTAGCGTGCGCTATACATCAGGAATAGCGCGCGCTAGCGAGTACAGGCATCACCCAAAGATGGAAAACAGCGAATTCCACCTCGGATGAAAACAACACGCATCCTACACCAAACAATGGACCGAAGAAGACACACGAAAAACAACATCGAGTCAGAACCAAAGCGCTAAAAGAAAACACGATTCCGACTACCCAAAGGTTCGGAAAACGACAACGTTAGTAATCGCCCCAAAACTTTGGGGAATTACAAAACGGCCCAAAACATTCAAAACACACGATACATGATCGAAACAACATACGAAAGCTCACAACATACATAATAACATGAGATGGATCTGCGGCAACCCCGAGACGGCGGTTTCGAACAATGATTACGAGAATTGAACAAAATAGCGACGGAAAAGACAATAAACACGGAATTGAATACAACAAGTACGAAAAAAGCTCAGATGACAAAAAGTCCAGTATTAAATATTCTCAAAATACCAATATGGTTACAAGCGAGTTGCTAAAAACAAAAAATACACTAAAAATGAAAATACCGGGAAAAGGAAAAATGCGGATATTACACTCATAGCGTGCACTATATCATCATGTAACATATGTTATATGTATCCTTAGATGGCCGTTGTAATGATGACATTCTCCATGACATCACTTGCCTTTCAATGGTCTAATGTTTGAATTCTGATTCAAACTCTTAGTGTACGTTGTGTTACGTACTTAGCGTACGTTATGTTACGTACTTAGCCATGCCATGCTCGACTGTCTTCAACTGGGTCTTTGTTCCGTACGTTAGCCATGATGCTTAGCATACGTTAGATGTGATTTTTTTGCTTCATTTCATTGTATTTCTGTCCAACTCGTGCTTCTTCAACTGTTGTTGATTAATTGTTGTTTTCACTGTTTATCAACTTATCATCAAAACTTTTAATATGAATGTGTGGAATAAAATTTTCCAACAATCTCCCCTTTTTTGATGATGACAAAACAACAATCCTTGATGAGGTTTTATACCTGCAAAAAAATACAGTACAACAGATCAAAGTGTTTGGCTTTATCTGTTTCGGTAGTTTTCTTCTCCCTGTCATACCTTTTTCATCTTGTCCAACTTTATTATTTTTTCCCATTATATCTCTTCACCCCCCCCCCCCCGCCCCCCATTTTTGTCTTTAGCAAAAAGCTTATTTAATCATTAACATGATACCAATTATTTTGCAAAGAAACGGGTAAAAGCTCCACCTGAAAATACTAACCCCTCCCCCCCCCCCCCCCGAAAATACTAACTCCCCTAAGTTAAATACCAATTTATTTGAATAATTAATTTGAATTTTGGGGAATCAATCGACTTTTGGTCATTTTTCATTTGGCAAAAAGACGATGTTCGGTATTATGGCTCTTTTTGGAATCTATATTTTCTTTATTTTTATCGTTCGTCTTGGATTTTTACAATGGGTAATATGATGCACGATTTTTAAACATTTATCACAATTGGGTATTTTCAAATTTAAGGATTCATTTTTATCACTTCGTTTGAATCATAATCCTTTTATTTAACGAGAATTTTTGAACAGAAAGTAAATTTTTAAATTTTTTATTTTCGAGAGAAAATTTATTCGTTAAATCTTTAAGTTCGTTTTGAACTTGTAATAAATCATTTTTCAATTGATTACCTTTTTCTAGACATAGACAATGATTATTTTCAATAAATTTTCTTTTTCTTGAATTTTGGAGATTTCATC
This sequence comes from Orobanche coerulescens, assembly GCA_033398695.1. NCBI lineage: Eukaryota > Viridiplantae > Streptophyta > Magnoliopsida > Lamiales > Orobanchaceae > Orobanche > Orobanche coerulescens. The sequence goes on along the minus strand of CM065818.1, from coordinate 75,302,064 downwards.
TTCCAATAATTTATTTTTCATTTTGAGGGATTTATTATCTTTCAGTGAATTTGAAAATCCGTATGTAATTGTTCGAAAGCATTAAAAAGTTCGTCGTGAGACGAGGTACTTACATGACTTTTGTTGTCGCTGTCGTCAACCGAGCTCCTTGCTATGAGTGCGAGATAATTTGAATATTTTCATCTTCATCTTCTTCGTCGCTCCAGGTGGCTATTAGCACTTCCTTCTTAGAAGTCGAGCCACGACAATTTTTTGCAAAGTGGCTGGTTTTTCCATAATTTCGATAATTATTGTCGAACCGATTTGACTCATTCCGGACTTGCGAGTTGAAGTCTCTTCTTCTCCAATTTAATAAGTTTTGATACTTATTTATGTTTTTGTCATAAACTGCCGATTCTTCATCATTATCATCAATCGGGATTTCTTCTTCATCTTTAAACATCTTTTTAGCTTTCAAAGCTATATATTTTTCCTTGAGCTTAGGTTTGGCATTTCGAGATTTTAATGCGATTTCATAGTTTATTAGCGAACCGACAAGTGCGCTAAAATCAAGAGCGTTGTGATCTTTAGATTGCATAATAGCCGTGACCGTCCCGTCCCATTCACAAGGTAGTGATCGTAATATCTTTTTCACCTTTTCACTACTTGATAATGGTTTCCCAAAACAAGCTAGTCCATTTGTGATGACTGAAAATTGGTCGAGCATGTTTGTTATGGACTCGTCATTCTTCATCATAAATAATTCATAGTCGTGGAGAAGTATATTGAGTTTCGGCAATGTGCCTACGTCCTCTCCGTACTTTTTTTTTCTATAAGCTTAAGATAAACCTTTCCGCCTTATCTTCTATCGATTTGAGGGAAACTGTTACAATCTCATCTTCTATCGGTCCAAGATAAACCGTTACAATTTTGTCTTCATGTTGGTCCAATATAAACTATTCTCTTTTTCCATTGGATAAGGAATCAACCTTTCAAGTTTTCTATTAGTACTAGAAAAACCTCACTTGGATTTAGATTATGATTCTAACAATGCCGGATCCACGATCTTAATAACACTGAATCAAATCTACAATCCTTTCTTTTCTATCGCGTATGGTTGAGTGAATTAAACACTTGAACTCTTATGAATTAAACTCGGTTACAATAACGTATATAATGATATCTAATGTTTGCTTGAAGTTGTTGTACAAAATAATACCAATGCATTGGTATTTACAGGCTTGAGATCCAAATTAGCCGGTGCTCCCTGTTCTGTTTTAGCATACGTTATGCTTCCTGTATAGCATATGTAATGCTCTTAGCGCACATAAGGCTGTAGCGTCCGTTATTACATATCCATTTTAGTTCAGTAGCTACTGCATCTCTCATAGCGTGCGCTATATCATCACGTAGCATACGTTAAATGTATCCTTAGATAACCATTGTAATGATGACATATTCCATGACGTCACTTACCTTTCAACGGTCTAATGTTTGAATTCTGATTCAAACTCTTAGCGTACGTCGTGTTACATACTTAGCATATGTTAATCTTTATGTATTGCGTATGTTAGCAATGCCATGCTCGGCTGTCTTCAGCTGGGTCTTTATTGCATATGTTAGCCACGATACTTAGCATACGTTAGCTGTGATTTATGCTTCAGTTCATTGTATTTCTGTCCAACTCATGCTTCTTCAACTATTGTTGGTTAATTGTTGTTTTTCATTATTTAACAACCTATCATCAAAACCTTTAATATGTATGTGCGGAATAAAATGTTCCAACAAATATAATCACATTTTTCCAATTCTTTGCTTTGTTCATTAGTTGTGTTTTCGTATATAAACGATAATAAATAAAATTTTCAAAATACTTTTTCAAAACAAAACAAAAATCCACAGGTCGGACCCGAACCCGGATCCGCGGCCGACCCGTGAACTCGCCAACCCATACATTTCAGATGTACGGGTGGGGTATGGGTCCTGATCGGCTCATCCGTGGACCCAGACCCGTAAATGGACACCGTTGTTTAGGTATGCATCTCAAGTAGAAGAAGATTTAAATTTTGGGTAAAAAAATTACGCTACTATTTTTTTTGGAAAAAAGGTTATTTGGATCGTATCTTTGGATCATTCTCCTTTATTTATTTTTAATATAATAATATTATTATTCAACCAATATATATATATATACATATATATATATATATATATATATATACATATATATATATATATATAAGAAATAGATCATATGAAAACTAACTACCTTGTGAAATCTAGAAAACTTTTGCAGACCATTGGTATTAGTGATCTAACGGCTGTAGATGAGTAGAATTATATGCATTTATGTATTTTTTTATTGCATTATTTGCTACATATACTAGCGACCAGCTTGATGCAACAAATACTAACAAATATGCAATGAAATTACTTAATAATGCATTTGGTTTCTAGATTTCACCATTAAGGGTGTTTCCACCATAGTCAATCCCTATATATATGTATAGATTATGTATTAAATTGTTTTAGTCAAAGACAAAGTGTTATTTAGAGATAGAGGTGTTCGGCGGTTCAAAACCGCTGGTTTATTGAACCGCCGGTTCATGAATTGCTGGTTTTGGTTGGCCAAAAATTCAAATTGGAACCGAACTGGCGGTTCAGGGTTAGGATTTTGAATCGTGAACCGCCAGTTCCGAACCGAACCGGAACTGGTGGTTCATGGTTCATGATAAAAATTAGACTTGAGCTTAATTCAAGTATTTAAACTTGATTTTTTTAATTTTAAATGTTTGAATTAAGCGCCTACGTATCCGATATCCGTAATTTTAGAGTTTAGTAATCAAAATCAAAGTCCTCGTAGTTCATTTTAAAATTTTTGGGAGGAAGGAGAAAAAATGGACTTGAGCTTAATTCAAATATTTAAAGTTAAAATTAAGAATTTCAACTTTGAATATTTGAATTAAGTTGCCTACGTATCTGTAATATCCGGATTTATTACGGTGTATTTCATCTGTATTCAAACCCTGTATTATTCGGATTTGTGGTTTTGATTATTGGAGTATGATATTTCTTGCATTGATATCTTTGTACATAAGTATAACAACATGCAAAATTTCTCATGCAAACTCGTGATAAAGCACGCTAAGAATGTAGCTTAACGCGCGCTATCGGGCTACTACTAGCGCACGCTATGCATGTAGGAGTTGCGTGCGCTAAGAACTCAATTATTGAGCGGGACGGCTAGCACATGCGCCAGCCGGGACATGGGTCCGGATAAGATTCCCGCGGACGAACCTGGACAGTTCTGAAGTCAACTCTTATTAGCGCGCGCTAAGGAAAGCTTAGTAGCGTGCGCTAATTAGTTAAAATGCAGAATATTATAAATGGGACAACAACCCATTTTGGCTTACATTTCATTCGTCCATTCTTCATTTTTGAGAGGCCAGAGAACTATAATAATCCTTCTACACACTTAGAACATATCTTGTTGGACTTTGTATATTGGTTATCACTTGTGAGTGATCATTGAAGTGGAATCGCACCTTGGAGTGGCATACAACCAACCGGAGTCGGATTCTACCTTACGGTTCAGTGATTTTCATCATATTAAGGTATGTTCAACCTATCTCCAGACTTAGAGTTGGATTCTAAAGAATTGGATGATCATATTAACGAGATATTGATTTTCATTAGTGAATTATCCAAAGTGAATCATGTTTGGAATATTGAGATGAATAAGCCTTAAGTACCTTGATTATGATCATCGTGATTCGAATCTTATTACATTGAACAAGTAGAGGAAGCTTCTATCATTGGTAATCCGAATCTAGTAGATGACTTCATAACAATCATGGGCTTGACTTTAACATCATTATTGATAGATGAATCTAAGGGATTGATCATGGAAGGATTTATCTAGTATAGATGGAATGTTAAACAACTACAGCATGATAATTTCGATGGATATAAAGGTGTTGATATCAACCGTTAAGCCTTTCAAATCGTCGTATGAAGATTTATAATAGAATATGGTTTTATAATGGTATGCATATCCTTGAATCCGAAGTTGTTGTTGTCCGTAAGATCATTCATAATCGTATGTACATGATATTCATGGAGGTAACATGAATTATCACGGAAGATTTCATTGTTTTGATCATGATGAGAAGCGATTCTCGCCAAAGATAATCGCCATGCATGAATAGCGCACGCTAAGCTATCAAGATTAACGTGCACTATCGAGCACGAGTTAGCGTACGCTACCTTTGGTACATAACGTACGCTAGGCTATCAGACGAGTCAGTCGACTGATCAGTGAAGTACTGACCATGCATAGTTAGCGTACGCTAGGCTTTGTTGTTTGCGTGCGCTATCGAGCAGACTTAACGTACGCTACACAGAGTACTTAGCGTGCGCTAAGCAGTTCAGGCAGATTACATTTTATGAACTTTTGTCCGTAAATCGAATTGTTAAACATTCGTACGACGTGAGATAAATCCTATATCATTTCTTTTGTTAAGGTTTGATCTTGTTACGTGATTGATTGAGGAGGACGACCTTCGAGTGTTCGTTTTCGTGGAAGTATTGTTCTTGTCTTCAAATCGAGGCAAGTACTTTAATTGTTTTATGTATTGATGTTATACATATTGTCGTGCATGTATGTCATTGTTTTATGTCCACCTCGTGTTGGTCCGACGGGATCATCGGGGGATCTATGCTAGCGTGCGCTGGATCATCAGACGGGTTTTTCCACCACGGGTTGGTCTGATGGGATCATCGTGGGTTCCAGGCAGTGAATGCTGGATCGAAGGAATTACCATGTGTATGTTATGATATCGTGTTGTGATTATCAGTTGTGTATGTCATTTACAAGTTTCTCGTAGGAGAAGACTCGTTGGTATTTTTGTCATTTACGTTATTATTCTTCATGAGATATGAATAATATGTTGTGGTACTTGTACTAGCATCGTTGTGCTAACCCCTTCGGGGGTGAACATTTTGTTTATGTTCAGGATCCAGGAGAGCCGGAAAACAACCACTGGAGCTGCATGACGACGAGGGTGCAGAGTGATGTTCCGGCCGGGTTTATCTGTCTCTTGTTATTTGGTTATTTCAATAAGTACTCGATTACGAAGTCATTTGTGATGAATTTGAATTTGGTGATGTATTATTAAGTTCCTATTGAACAATTGTATTATTTTTAGTATTTGGTCAGAACTGTTGTATCGTAATTCCGTTATTTCCATTCGTTAGTACCTTTTAATGTCTGTTCAATTCTTTAGCCTTGTAAATCCTTATGTAAAGGATTTACGGCGCTGTAATATTCCTGAATATATCGGGGGTGTTACAGAATATGGTATCGGAACAAGGTTATGGATATCTTGGCCGTTGGGCTAAAATAGGGGTCATTTATGTATTTTGAGGTAACCGGCCGTGAATGACATCACTGCACTGCCTACGTCTTCATGCGAACGGTGGTTGTAAGTTCCTAAACTCTATCTCGTTCTTTACATGTTATGTTCCTTTATACTCAAATATTAGAACGATGTTGTTTCCTGTATATTGAGTATTTATGCTTACAGTATGTTGAGAGGCGGACGTGGACGTGGTTGCGGTCGTGGACGCGGACGAAGAAATGCTGAAAGGGAAGCATCGCCTTCTAATCAGGCCAGTCATAGCTCAGGCGAGCCGCAACAATCTATCAATAACGAACCGGAACCTGCTGCACCAGAGATCCTTCGTAGTGGTGAACCAGATGACTCAATTCGCCCAAGTCGTGGACCGAATGCAAGTGGCGGTGGGATTACAGCGGGGAGAGAGACAGCAAGAGATCCCAGACATGGGAAATCGAGGTGCCCGGTGGCTGCAAGAGGTGGCGAAGATGCAACCACCCAAATTCGACGGTATTTCTGAGACTCCCACGTGGGACCATTGGTTGAAGGAACTGGAGAAAATATTTGCCGGAATTAACTGCCCAGATGACCGGAGAGCCTCTATCGCGCAATACTTTCTGATAGGGGAAGCGTCCGAATGGTGGGAAGCCATCCGGCCTGTAGACCATGATGCTGATTGGACAGAGTTTAGATTGATGATGGAAGCTCAGTATTGCCCTCGTCCTGTGAGGGAAGCCAAAGTTCGGGAGTTTTTCTCCGCTCAGCCTTCTGATGTGCCAGTATCCCAGGCAATTAAGACGTTTAACCAGCAACTGGCATTTGTTCAACATCTGGTCAGAATAGATGCAGAAATAATGATCCATTTCGATATGAGGATGAAACCAGAAATCCAGAGGTACATGTCCGGATTTGAATGTACCACACTCCGTCAATACCAGGATAAGGCGTTGGCGTATGAGATCAAGGAAGCAGCTATAGAGAAATTTTCGGAAACCAAGAAACAGAAAGTCTCTGGTACTTTTACAGAGCACAAGAACAGCGGCCCCCATAAGGCCCAGTCATCCTTTCACTCTTTCAAGAAACCTCCGCACCTGGTTATGAACGGAAAGAACTTCGGAGCGACATCAACTATTACTGATGTTACCAGGAAATGCTTTAACTGCGCCCAGACGGGGCACTATCGACGGAATTGCCCCCTACCTGCCGTGACTTGTTTTGATTGTGGACGAGAGGGACATCGGCCAGTGTTTTGTGAAGAGGCTGCAAAGTCTTTTAGAGCCCGTACACCACAGCCAGTCCAGAAGGAAGCCAGTATCCAACAGACGCAACAAAGTGTTCAGATGCCTCAGAATTTTGGCCGCGGACGAGGCAGAGGACAATGGGACCGAAAGGGGACATCGAGTGCCGGATCTGCTCCCCCATGTCTGTACGAGATGAGGAGGACAGACGATCGAGATCTTCTTGTCGCATCGTCTTGTCCAGATCCTTTCCCAGCCAGTTAGCGTTTTATTCGATACGGGAGCTACACATTCTTTTATATCTTTGTCTTGTGTAAATTGTTTGAATATTTCCGGTTTTCATACTTGTGAACCTTATGTTGTTGGTTTACTGAGTGGAGAGAGGATTGTCGGAAACTTAGAAACTAGAAATTTCCCTGTATCATTTGGAGGCAGAGAGTGGCTCTCAAATCTGATCGTGATAGAAATGCAAGGAGACGACCTGATACTCGGAGACGATTGGCTTAATCGATATGGAGTAATTGTAAACTACCGAAGGAGGAATATCTCGCTGATTGCTGACGACGGTTCCGAAATCCTGTTTGAGGGATGGAGACCGGGTAGCTCAGGAAAATTGATCAAGGCAATGAAAGCTGTCAAATTGTTGAAACAGGGTTGTACCGGATATTGGAGCTATGCAATGAAGAAAGAAGACGAAATTGTGGAACTTTCATCCATTCCTGTTGTGAACGAATTTCCAGATGTATTTCCTGACGAGTTACCTGGACTACCTCCACGAAGGGATGTAGAATTTACCATTGAGCTGGAACCCGGAGCTACACCAATTTCTAAGGCGCTGTATCGTATGGCACCTACTGAGATGTACGAACTGAAGAAGCAGCTGGAGGAGTTACTGGACAAGGGCTATATTCAGCCAAGCGTTTCACCCTGGGGAGCGCCAGTTCTTTTTGTCCGAAAGAAGGATGGATCGCTTCGACTGTGTATTGACTATCGAGAGCTGAATAAGATGACGATTAAGAACAAGTATCCATTGCCACGGATTGATGATCTGTTTGACCAGTTGCAAGGGGCAACAGTATTTTCTAAAATCGATCTGAGATTAGGGTATCATCAGCTGAGGATTAAGGAATCTGATATTCTGAAATCAGCGTTCCGAACACGCTACGGACATTATGAGTTTGTAGTGATGCCGTTTGGTCTCACTAATGCACTTGCTGTATTTATGCAATTGATGAACCGAGTGTTCATTGAATTTTTGAATAAATTTGTGGTCGTGTTCATTGATGACATTCTGGTGTATTCTAAGAGCCCAGAAGAACATGCACAGCATTTGCGGATTGTATCGGAACTTTTGAGAAGCGAGCAATTGTACGCCAAACTTTCTAAGTGTGAATTCTGGCAAAAAGAAGTAATGTTCCTCGGCTATGTGGTGTCAGCTAAAGGAGTCCGAGTAGATCCTCAGAAGATTGAAGCAATTATGGATTGGAAGCCTCCAAAGAACGTGAAAGAAGTCCGAAGCTTCTTAGGACTTGCTGGATATTATCGTCGATTCGTGGAAAGGTTTTCTAAAATCTCCCGCCCACTTACTCGACTCGTGCAGAAAACACAAAAGTTTGAGTGGAACGAGTCGTGTCAGACTAGTTTTGATGAGTTAAAAAAGAGATTGACGGCGGCACCGATTCTATCACTTCCAAAGGGAACTGGAGGATTTATAGTTTATAGTGATGCTTCGAACCAAGGACTCGGGTGCGTATTGATGCAGAATGATAAGGTGATCGCTTATGCGTCACGACAGCTGAAACCTTATGAAGTGAATTACCCAACACATGATTTGGAGCTAGCAGCAGTAGTTTTTGCTTTGAAGATCTAGAGGCATTATCTGTACGGGACTCACTGTCAGATCTTTATGGATCACAAGAGTCTCAAATACATCTTCAGTCAGAAAGAATTGAACATGCGGCAAAGAAGATGGTTAGAACTGATTAAGGATTATGACTTGGAGATTTTGTATCATCCAGGCAAAGCGAATGTAGTGGCCGATGCACTCAGCTGCAAGCCTGTTTCTATTTAGATGCTGGAGACGCTGACCTCCTAACTTAGCCTTCAACGACAGATGATTCGAGAAGGAATTGAAGTGTGGTTACAAAGAGTCCAAGGACAACTGTGCGTGATGGAGATAACTTCATCATTAACCGAAGGAATCAAATCTAAACAGGCAGATGATCCTCTGATGATTCGGTTACGTGATGAAGTGATCAAAGGAAAGGCCCCCGGATTCATAATTCATGATGATGGAGTTTTGAGATTTCAGAACCGACTCTGCGTTCCCGATGATGATGTTCTGAAACAGACGATTATGAAGGAAGCTCACAGTTCGCCCTATTCTATCCACCCGGGCACCAGTAAAATGTATAAGGACTTGAAGCAGAATTTCTGGTGGGGCAACATGAAGAAAGATGTAGCGGACTATGTTTCGAAATGCTTGACTTGTCAGCAGGTTAAGATCGAGCATCAACGGCCTGCCGGAATGTTGAAGCCGCTCCCAATTCCTGAATGGAAGTGGGAGGACATATCGATGGACTTTATCACTAATATGCCGAGAACCAGGACAGGAATGAACATGATTTGGGTGATAGTTGATCGTTTAACCAAATCAGCTCATTTTCTAGGCATTAAGGATACGTGGGGACCAGAGAAGTTGGCACGAGTATTTATTTCGGAAATAGTTCGATTGCATGGTACGCCGAAGACCATTGTTTCTGATCGAGACGGCCGTTTTGTGTCTCACTTTTGGAAAGCAGTTCATAAGGCCTTGGGGACCAAATTGAACTTCAGCATAGCTTATCACCCGCAGACTGACGGACAATCCGAGAGGACTATTAAAACGGTGGAAGATATGCTAAGGGCCTGTGCCTTAGATTGGTCAAACGATTGGGAAGTTCATCTACCATTGATTGAATTTACCTAAAACAATAGTTGACATGCTTCCATTAAGATGGCACCATTTGAGGCATTATACGGGAGGAGATGTAGATCGCCCCTATGTTGGGATGATTCGTCAGACTTGATCGGGACAGAACTAGAGTTGATCGTGCAGACTCGAGAAAAGATAGCCGTGATTCGTGAAAGGCTGTTCACCGCCCAGAGTCGCCAGAAATCTTACGCAGACATATGTCCTCGCCCATTGGAGTTCAATACTGGAGACCACATACTTTTGAAGGTTTCTCCTACTCGGGGAATCTTTCGTTTCGGAAGGAAAGTAAAGCTGAGTCCGAGATATATCGGACCGTTTGAGATCCTTGAGAGAGTTGGGGAGTTGGCATACAGATTGGCATTGCCGCCGTCATTGCGCCATGTTCATAACGTGTTCCACGTATCACAATTATGGAGGTATATACCAGATCCCAGTCATATCATTGATTTCGGCGAGATCGAAATCGCGCAGGATGGGTCAAGATACTCGAGAGTCGAGTTAATCAGCTGAGGAACAAACCAATCGTTTTGGTCAAAGTTCAATGGTCACGTCACGGAATGGAAGAAGCCACCTGGGAAATGGAAGCTGATATGAAGTCCAGATATCCCGAGTTATTTTTGTCTTGAGTTTCGGGACGAAACGCCTTTTTAGTAGGAGAGTATGTAATATCCGGATTTATTACGGTGTATTTCATCTGTATTCAAACCCTGGATTATTCGGATTTGTGGTATTGATTATTGGAGTATGATATTTCTTGCATTGATATCTTTGTACATAAGTATAACAACATGCAAAATTTCTCATGCAAACTCGTGATAGCGCACGCTAAGAATGTAGCTTAACGCGCGCTATCGGGCTACTACTAGCGCACGCTATGCATGTAGGAGTTGCGTGCGCTAAGAACTCAATTATTGAGCGGGACGGCTAGCACATGCGCCAGCCGGGACATGGGTCCGGATAAGATTCCCGCGGACGAACCTGGACAGTTCTGAAGTCAACTCTTTTTAGCGCGCGCTAAGGAAAGCTTAGTAGCGTGCGCTAATTAGTTAAAATGCAGAATATTATAAATGGGACAACAACCCGTTTTGGCTTACATTTCATTCGTCCATTCTTCATTTTTTAGAGGCCAAAGAACTATAATAATCCTTCTACACACTTAGAACATATCTTGTTGGTCTTTGTATATTGGTTATCACTTGTGAGTGATCATTGAAGTGGAATAGCACCTTGGAGTGGCATACAACCAACCGGAGTCGGATTCTACCTTACGGTAGTGATTTTCATCATATTAAGGTATGTTCAACCTATCTCCAGACTTAGAGTTGGATTATAAAGAACTGGATGATCATATTAACGAGATATTGATTTTCATTAGTGAATTATCCAAAGTGAATCATGTTTGGAATATTGAGATGAATAAGCCTTAAGTACCTTGATTATGATCATCATGATTCGAATATTATTACATTGAACAAGTAGAGGAAGCTTCTATCATTGGTAATCCGAATCTAGTAGATGACTTCATAACAATCATGGGCTTGACTTTAACATCATTATTGTTAGATGAATCTAAGGGATTGATCATGGAAGGATTTATCTAGTATAGATGGAATGTTAAACAACTACAGCATGATAATTTCGATGGATATAAAGGTGTTGATATCAACCGTTAAGCCTTTCGAATCGTCGTATGAAGATTTGTAGTCGAAATGGAATATGGTTTTATAATGGTATGCATATCCTTGAATCCGAAGTTGTTGTTATCCGTAATATCATTCATAATCGTATGTACATGATATTCGTGGAGGTAACATGAATTATCACGTAAGATTTCATTGTTTTGATCATGATGAGAACAATTTACTGCCCAGCAGTAAACTGCCATGCACAGATAGCGCACGCTAAGCTATCAAGATTAACGTGCGCTATCGAGCACGAGTTAGCGTACGCTACGTTTGGTACGTAATGTGCGCTAGGCCATCAGACGAGTCAGTCGACTGATCAGTGAAGTATTGACCATGCATAGTTAGCGTACGCTAGGCTTTGTTGTTTGCGTGCGCTATCGAGTAGACTTAACGCACGCTACACAGAGTACTTAGCGTGCGCTAAGCAGTTCAGGCAGATTACATTTTATGAACTTTTGGCCGTAAATCGTATTGTTAAACATTCGTACGACGTGAGATAAATCCTATATCATTTCTTTTGTTAAGGTTTGATCTTGTTACGTGATTGATTGAGGAGGACGACCTTCGAGTGTTCGTTTTCGTGGAAGTATTGTTCTTGTCTTCAAATCGAGGCAAGTACTTTAATTGTTTTATGTATTGATGTTATACATATTGTCGTGCATGTATGTCGTTGTTGTATGTCCACCTCGTGTTGGTCCGACGGGATCATCGGGGGATCTATGCTAGCGTGCGCTGGATCATCGGATGGGTTTTTCCACCACGGGTTGGTCTGACGGGATCATCGCGGGTTCTAGGCAGTGAACGCTGGATCGACGGAATTACCATATGTATGTTATGATATCGTGTTATGATTATCAGTTGTGTATGTCATTTACAAGTTTCTCGTAGGAGAAGACTCATTGGTATTTTTGTCATTTACGTTATTATTCTTCATGAGATATGAATAATATGTTGTGGTACTTGTACTAGCATCGTTGTGCTAACCCCTTCGGGGGTGAACATTTTGTTTATGTTCAGGATCCAGGAGAGTGGGAAAACAACCACTGGAGCTGCATGACGACGAGGGTGCAAAGTGATGTTCCGGCCGGGTTTATCTGTATGTTGTTATTTGGTTATTTCAATAAGTACTCAAGTACGAAGTCATTTGTGATGATTTTGAATTTGGTGATGTATTATTAATTGAACAATTGTATTATTTTTAGTATTTGGTCAGAACTGTTGTATCGTAATTCCGTTATTTCCATTCGTTAGTACCTTTTAATGTATGTTCAATTCTTCAGCCTTGTAAATCCTTATGTAAAGGATTTACGGCGCTGTAATATTCCTGAATATATCGGGGGTGTTACAGTATCTGTAATACCCGAATTTTCAGTACAAATTTTTCGCGTTGTTGTTGCCCAAAATATATATCCGATACTGCTGGAATGAACAGACAACAAACAAAATTGCGGGAGCACTTCCGAGAGAATATGAATAAACACAAGATTTGTCGGGTTTGTTAGGCCCGGGCTTGAATGCTCTCGCGAGATGTTATTAATACAAATATTCGTGGATACAAGTATTAATGTGAGAATCTAAGTACAATGAGTGTAAAAAGACTCTGTTAATCGAGCTCTTGAGAGAAGCTTGGTGTTCTTTGTCCCTGCCGATCGTCTTCGGAAAGAGAGAGGCCGAGAGAAGAAAGAACCAAAAGATAGTTGTTGCCAAGAGTAGGAGAAAGCCAAGTGCTATGTGAAATCCCGTGGGTGCTGAAGAATTTCGGTGTGTTCTCAAGAAGTTCCGTCCTTGGACAAGTGCAGGCTGCCTTCTATATTGTGTGCTAAAATCGCGATAATGCCAGAGGGAAATCCAAGTGCAGGCTGCCTTTTATTTATAGGGGCTGAGGAGCCTTGTATCCTAGCGGGCGATCGTCTTCCGGCCAATATAATAATGGGACGATCATCTGCCGGCCAATATTATAATGGGGCGATCGTCCTTAAGTCACACGGGCTGTCGGCCTAAAGTCCAAGGCAGCTGCTGGCAGCCAGCTGTGCGGTCCAATGAGGAGCCAGCACGCGTCCGGAGTCACTGTCACATGCGGTCCTACTAACACCTTTCGGCGGGCCTGTCGGCTGGTGGGAAGATGCTGACAGGCTGTGGTCAACGATCCGTGATATGCGGATCTTGCCTCGGCTCTGCACGTGGGTTCAGTCCTGAGGCTCGGCCTTTGCCGATTGGATGACTATCGGATTCGAGCGGCATGAGGCGGTCGTCTCTAGCTGGTCACTGAGGGTTGGCGTCGGTCGGTCACCAAGGGTCGGTCGCCAGGCGCCGAGAGATGATCGTCCGCTAGTCAGTCGCCAAGAGTCGATCGCCAAGTACCGAGAGACGATCGTCTTTGATGTCGATCGCTCGGCACTGGGACTTGTCCTGGGGCCTTCAGTTGGCCGATTTATCTTGACTGCTGGGCTAAGGCTAGGCCGCCTGGTCGGCTGTCGGTTACGCCTCATTTGCTCGGCAATGGCTAGGTCGCCCGATCTTCGAGGCGATCGCCGGTCGGAGAGTATAATTCTCGACACAACACGCGTTATTTTATCTGAGATATATTGTATAGTTTGGTATCTATACAGTATGGATAAAATAAATTGAGAACCGAGATAGCTATACTGGTGTGATTGTCGTTTTTGATTGACAGATGTATTCAGGATATGTTGTATCAGGTTGAATTGATTTGAATATCAGGTATACCGTATGAGAATATTTTTGGATTCAGTATGTGTATTCAGTATGCCGTATGTTTGTATTTTGTACGCCGAGACGTCGGACAGGAACAGTTAGATTTTTGGCTAAGTATAAAAGTCATTACGTACGTTAAGCCTTGGAGCTTACGTACGTAAAATGTGTTAGCTTACGTACGTTATATAGTGTACATAACGTACGTAACAAGAGGAATCGGACAGTGGGGCCTGTGGTCGGCAGCTTTCGGCGCAGATGTGGACAGGTGAGCCAACGGATGGAGTTACGTACGTTATATAGGGTGTGTTACGTACGTAATACGAGTATAATACTGTAGCAAGTCAATGTAACACCCCCAATCCGCTCAGGGATATTACACGCCCAAGAACCATTCCTCAAGGATCTACCAGGCTGGTAACAACATATAACAACTCAACCATGCCTTTAAGGCTAAAATGACTCAGTAGACCGATTTGGTCTTTCAATTACTACTTACAACTCAATTCCAAACACATACCCATGCAGGGGTCAAAATACAATAAACTCCCGTACAACGGGGAAAAGATACTGCAGCGGAAAAGAAAATACAACTAGACCAATACGACATCAATGGATCCTCGTGTGATTAGTATCGTTCATCTTTCATCATCCTTCGTGCCGACCCTGTGTTATTGATGAAGATTAGATTGTATTTATATTATTATTTATATTCTATTGTTTAGGGTTTTAATTATGTTTTAATTAGTTGTTAATGGGTTGGGCTTTTAGGGCCTACACGCCTTAAACCCTAGTTTTATATTATAAATAGGAGTCTTAGGATCATTTGTAAGGGAGCTTTGGATGAAATAGAAATATATTGGGTTTTATCCCTTTGTTCGTGTTTTTATCGTTGTTCTTCTGGTATTCATATCGAATCAGCGGATCTTCACGTTTAATCACGTTTGTGTATTCATCCGGATATTCTAAGAATCAACGGATTAATACGTATACGTTTCCGCTTGCTGCATCAGTTGGCATCCGGAGTCATAACGATTCTTTGGGAGTATCAATGATGATGGAGGAGGAAGTGGATTTCCTCTGGTCGAAATTGAATGTTGCAATCGATAGAATATTCAATTTCTACTGTCAATTTGACGAACCCAGATTGGATTTGTCGGCGCCGTCACCGCCACCGTCTCCAGTTCTGGCCGCTCTCATGGCTGCCGCCACTACCGACCACACCACAGACCATCATCCTGCCCCCATCAACACTACCGTCAAAGACCAATCGGCCACCAAAATCACAAATCCAACACACACCGGTCGCCGCCAACCACCATGTTCAGATCGACGCACACCATCCACCACATTCAGATGCATCACTCCACTGCACACCGCCTGCTGCGACCCCGTCGACGATCACGCTACCGTCGACGATCGCTTGTCCTTCCGAGCACCCGCAACCGTCGCGACGACATCGGCACATCACAGCCATGTCAACTTCATTAGATTGCTGCCTCTCGTGGTCTCATCTCGCGCGCTGCAATTGTAGCCCAGCCGCCTCACACCACCGCGCCTGGCGCGCCATGCGAAAGGCACCGCTCAATCGAACATCCAGCGCCTCATCTTGTTGCGGAAGATGACTGCGGTTGTTTTCACGCTGCTGATGCCCTAGACACATACTTTGGGCCTTTTCCTTCTGTAGTGAAACTTGGGCTGGGTTCTAATTCCTTTGCTTTTGGGCTTATTAATTCACTTGTTGATGATGGACCTAGTATTGATCCTCACAATGGTATTGGGCCCTCTGTTCGTTTGGTTCATTGCAATGGGACACAAAAATCTGCAAGTAATTTGTTGGGGCCTACCAATATTCATGTGCGTTTTGATGAGCCAATTAAGCCTCCTATTTTTGGTGAAGTTAATAACTATTATTTCTTCATAAAAAATGATAGTTATTTTGGTACTTCTTTGAAAACTCCACGTGCTTATCGTCTCAAAACTTTGGGCCACATACGTACTGCAGATATTTTTGAAGTCAAGTTTCACGAGGAATTATTTAATTTTGATTTCCCTGAAGATGAACGTGTTGTCGACTCTATTATACTGATGGAGATTAGATTCATTCAGATTCGAGTACGAATCTTTTCAAAGAGGGAGAGAATGATGAAGATTAGATTGTATTTATATTATTATTTATATTCTATTGTTTAGGGTTTTAATTATGTTTTAATTAGTTGTTAATGGGTTGGGCTTTTAGGGCCTACACGCCTTAAACCCAAGTTTTATGTTATAAATAGGCGTCTTAGGATCATTTGTAAGGGAGCTTTGGATGAAATAGAAATATATTGGGTTTTATCCCTTTGTTCGTGTTTTTATCGTTGTTCTTCCGGTATTCATATCGAATCAACAGATCTTCACGTTTAATCACGTTTGTGTATTCATCCGGATATTCTAAGAATAAACGGATTAATACGTATACGCTTCCGCTTGCTGCATCAGTTATGCTCCAAAACCTGAATGCAAAAATAGACATCCACCCCCCGAATACTCGGGGGTTAGCAAAACTCCACTGTTTTGCTAGTGCAAGTACAAGTGCAAAAATACGAGCCATACAATACAAGTTCCAAGAACAATAATAATCAGGAATCCTCAAAGTTCCAAAGGTAACGAAAAACACTTCCCGAGGCATGAGTTTGGTAAAACATTCCAAAACCGAAAGATCACAAATCAAGGGAAACAATTTATAAAACAGTTTAAAATGCCATCGAGAGTTTTAATAGAAAACAATTTAGGATTTCTGAATCCTTATCTTTCCAAAAATCAACAGGGTCACAGCCCAAATGTTTTATTTTCGCAATTAAAACCAACCATAATACACAAGGTTAAAAACCCACGTCATGCGTCCTCGACGGACATAAAATACACACGCACCCGTGAAGTTTCACTCATGAATCCAGGTCGAAGCCAATGGAATTCCCTCCGTGGCCCCGTCGAACCCTCCCGAGGTGAGCAAACACATTCACAAAACATAAGCAACCGCACTCCTGAATCCAGGGCTATACCATTGGACTCCCACCGTGATCCCATCGGACCCTCCCGAGGTGAGCGAAAAACAATCACAAAATATACACATAGCGGTGAAGTTTCACTCGTGAACCCAAGTCGAAGCCATTGGAATTCCCTCCGTGGTCCCGTCGAACCCTCCCGAGGTGAGCAAACACATTCACAAAACACAGTACTCACATCGCCTAGGACCGGGTTGAAGCCACAAATCCCACTCCGTGATCCCGTCGGACCCACCCAAGCTGGCTAGCGAAATACTCAAGCACCACACGTCGCCTAGGACCGGGACGTAGCCACGAATCCCACTCTAGGCCTCTAAGGACCCTCCCGAGCTGGCTAGCAAATCAAACTCAAGAACGAGTAACATATCACACCAAGGATATCCAAACAATTCACCCAGAGGCATCAAACACTTAGTAAAACAACACGTCAACCACAATGCACCGAAATGAAACAATATACGTCCACACGCAAATACCAAGTGCATCATCAACACCAAACATGTCCATAAGATTCACATACTCGTTCGAGAAACACTCCAATCACAAAACACACACGATTTTGAAAGAGGGCCTTTAACAAGGCTAACCAAATCTTTTGAAAACTCGTTTCAAACAATCAAACAAATATATAAAGACTATCACCAATTATCATATTCACAAAACAAGATTAGTATGGGCAAGGTACTTGCCTCGAAATCACGATCGCAATGAGACAACGGATAGGACGCGGTCGAATAGCCCCGAACGCCCAAACACCATCAAGAACGCGATAGCACCACGAGTATTACGAGAATAACACCACACGAATCATGAATTACTCAACGGGATTCAACATCGGAATCCTCGAACACCTATAAACCTCCGGAAGGAACAATAACACATGGTTACGACGAGAATGAAGGCCAAAACAACGGAAATCCCAACAACTATCGAAGGGAAACTCATTGGGACATTTAATCGAACACTAAATGTTCAATAATTCCCAAGAACACTCGAATCGTCAATCGAGTTAAACAAACTCGATATATGGATATACAACCCATAGAACACGATTAATAACAACATACTACACCAACCGATGTATCAAAATCGGATTAGAAACGAAATCAAGAACAATTCTCCGAAAAGTCAACTTGAAGGAAAATCAAGAAATATACCTTGATTCGACGAAACACACGGATTAGTTGTTGATATAATCAACACGGATCTTCCAAACTGCCTTGGAAATGATTAGAATCGGCCAAGAACTCCATTTCCCGTCGCACCCGTCGCCAGTCGCCGAAAGAAGGAAAAAAATCGAGTAAAAATGAAGTCTGCCGAGCCCAGGCTATATATAACCGGCAGGGTTACGGCCGTAACCGGCAGTGCCTTACGGCCGTAACTCGGCCCTTACGGCCGTACTCGGCAGGCCTTACGGCCGTAACCGGCATTCGTCAAAAATTTGCCCAGCACGTGCCGGACACTTACGACCGTAACTGGCACACATTACGGCCGTAACCGGCCTTCGTCAAAAATCTGCCCAGCGCTCGTACGGCCGTACCCGATCACGCTTACGGCCGTAACTCGCACACATTACGGCCGTAACCGGCACCTTACGGCCGCAACTCGGCCAGGCCAGGCCCTGCTCCGTCCGTGACCACTCCGACGGCCTGGACGACCCCGAAACCCGAACCTGAGTAAAAATCAAAGATACGGTTACGAAGTACTCGCAAAGATGAATCCAAGCGCTAAGAGAACACACGATTCCGACCACCCGAAGTGTCGGAATTCGACAACGGAAGTAATTACCCCAAACTTTGGGAAATTACAAAAATGGCCCAAAATGTCCGAAATACACGATACATGATCGAAACACCGAACCAAAGCTCGCAACATGAATAATAACATTAAATGAACTTACTAGAAACTCGAAGCAACAGTTTCGGGCGAGATTCGCAAGAATCGAACTCAAGTGCGGAAAAGTCGCTAAAAAGCACGGAACTCAACAAAACGACACCGAAACGAACTCGGACGTCGAAAAGTGCAGAATTAAATATTCTCAGAATGACGAAACGGTCACAAGCGAGTCGACAAAACGGCCTTCCGCCAAAAAAAAGAAAATTACCGGAAATCGAAATTTACGGGTATTACATTCTACCCTCCTTAAAAGAAGTTTCGTCCCGAAAATTAAAATAAGTAGGGAGAAGCAATATCCCCTGCCAGGAAAACTCGACGAGATACGCAAAAACCGAAAATTCGCGCCCGACAGCGAAACGCTGCAAGAAACGCAAAGAGACATACGGCGTGAAAACACGCTCCACGACGACCAACACAACGTCGCCGTTAGGAATATAATAAAACCAACAAAGGACAAGCGTCATCAAACGGATAATATAGTCAAGTCAATTATCCGAAAAATCACAAAACACAACGAATGAAAATCAATATGATCGACCACCCCAACGGTACATTAATCAAAACGCGAGCCAATCGCTGAAGAAATACGAAATTCCACCGCCCAAGGGTTGGAAGATCGAAAACGAGACAAATTTCCCGAATATAAAGAAATTAGGAAGGAGTCTGAACGCTCAACAATCACGAAACAAGATCAACAAAAACCAAACAATCAAACGATCGAACCACAACGGTCGAGACAACAAAAAGCGAACAATCATGTTCGAATCACGAAGAACAATAAAATTCAAAAAACAACTCCCAGGTTCACATCTCGGCTCGAGACAATATTTGATCCGGTGAAAACAACAAGATGTGATTCACATAAGATCCACATGAAAGGGAATAGAAATTGAAAAGTCACAATGACAAACGAGTTATTCCGAAACAATACCACGCTCGTTCGATCAACAAAAGCAAGGGGCAGGACAAGCTCAGAAAATGTCAACGAACGTAAACGAGTTGACAGAGTCGAAAATACAGAAGTTCCAAATCCGATCCACTTTGAATAAAAGAATTAGTAGAATCAAAAGATGTTACTTCCGAACAAGGTTCACAAGAATCGAACCGAACTCGGAAAAGTTACAGCGATAACCAGATCGACTCAAAACAAGTTCACAGCTCGTTCGAACGATGAAACCAAAATGCAGAACAAGTTCAGAAAGTATCAACGAACACAAGCGAGTCGATAGACATGATAAAGAGGAAATGCGGAAGTAAAAAAGGATACGGGCATTACATTCGACCTCTTATAAAAGAATGTCGTTCCCGCAACTCACAACAACGGGAGTAAGGTGACAACACAAAAAGCAAATGACAGAAACATCTCCTATTGGCCTCTCAGAGCCGATCCTCATATCTGTACTGAAGTTCGCACCCCGAAAGACTCGGAACCCAACTCGCAAAACTGGATCCTGTGTCTCTCGGGTCCACCCTTGAAAAGCGTTACTAACGAGAAGGACAATTTGCACATACATGCCCCCGGCACAACACGTTCGAAATGCCTCGGCTCGGCATATAAAAATACAGATGTTAAATACAATGGAACATGACACCGCAAAATAACATACCGGAGATGCCAACTCAGCATAACATATCAACATATACAAAAATCACAACAACAGCATCGTTCGACGATTACAACGGCCCGAACGATAGCCAGCACCCAATCATAAACATCATGAAACAATCACCAATGTGCATAAACGTACAAAAATCCAAGCTTTAATTGCTCACATAGGTGCGATAACACGCAAGCCACCACTAAATGACAACATCAAGATCATCATCACAACTCCCACAACGGGCTAACAAAACATATGTGTGGCGAACGACTCAACGTTCACACCACAAATTCAATCACAATTCGGAGGGCTAACACCCTAACAACAATACCAACATCGTACACACCTTCTCCGACCACAAGCACGAAATGATGGGCTTTAAAAACGAAAACCAACTTTTGAAAATAGTTTGGAAACACCAGTTGATCTTGAGTATCACTTTTCAAAGAAAAAGTAAAAATGTGAAACATCGTTATCGAGACTTTGGAAAACCATTTCGCATTTGATAAAAATGAGGACACTTTCCTTTAGTGAAAAGCTTTCATAATATTCGACCCTCGGGTCTAAGTAAAAGTGTTTATAAACATTGAAAATATCTCAAAACATTTTGGTCCTCGAGGTCGAAGAATTTTGAAACATATTGTGGCACCGTAGAAGTACCGCGAGAAAACAATTCATTTGAAACGTACGTCTCGAAATTTATTTCTAAGATACTCGAGTTTTCGAAAATAATTCAATGCCAAAAAGGACGATGCCAAAAAGGCTAGAATGCCCAAAAAAATTTCAGGTAATTACATAAAACTTTATAGCACCGTGGGTCCCGTGCCGGAACCCACCAGGATAAAACCATTTACAAAAACGCCAAAAAGGCTGATGACGGTAATTTTTCAAAAACTTACAAAAGCCATTTAGAAAATACTAAATACCGTCATAAGAATTTCGCCAAAATGATCAAGGCCATAATGCCAAAAACTCGGTTAATGGAATTGATTTTCGAAATAAAACTCAGTTGGTAAAATACTGAAAGCCATTACAAAAGAACTCACGCAGCGGATAAAAGAAATACAGTCCAACATGCACAATCCAGCAACACTACTCCTCACATGAACGAAATATGAGAGTCAAATAATCACATATCAAGAAATCAAAATCCATAAGAGGATTCCATCACTTAACAAATAATCATAAAAATAGCTCGTGTCACACGAGGCACAACACAAAGAAGGGAGACTTACATCCACAGGTCGCACGAAGATGATGATCGCCCATGATACTAATCACGACCAACAAACTCAGACGATGCGTCGCGACATGACCTAGTCAGACAAAATCCGACAAGACAAAACTCAACAGACACCACCGACCCGACAGCCTAGGTTTCCACAACCTAAGCTCTGATACCATTTATGTAACACCCCCAATCCGCTCAGGGATATTACACGATGTAGAACCTTTCCTCAAGGATCTACCAGGCTGGTAACAACATATAACAACTCAACCATGCCTTTAAGGCTAAAATGACTCAGTAGACCGATTTGGTCTTTCAATAACTACTTACAACTCAATTCCAAACACATACCCACGCAGGGGTCAAAATACAATAAACTCCCGTACAACGGGGAAAAGATACTGCAGCGGAAAAGATAATATAATTAGACCAATACGACATCAATGGATCCTCGTGGGATTAGTATCGTTCATCTTTCATCATCCTTCGTGCCGACCCTGTGTTATGCTCCAAAACCTGAATGCAAAAATAGACATCCACCCTCCGAATACTCGGGGGTTAGCAAAACGCCACTGTTTTGCTAGTGCAAGTACAAGTGCAAAAATACGAGCCATACAATACAAGTTCCAAGAACAATAATAATCAGGAATCCTCAAAGTTCCAAACGTAACGAAAAACACTTCCCGAGGCATGAGTTTGGTAAAACATTCCAAAACCGAAAGATCACAAATCAAGGGAAACAATTTATAAAACAGTTTAAAATGCCATCGAGAGTTTTAATAGAAAACAATTTAGGATTTCTGAATCCTTATCTTTCCAAAAATCAACAGGGTCACAGCCCAAAGGTTTTGTTTTCGCAATTAAAACCAACCATAATACACAAGGTTAAAAACCCACGTCATGCGTCCTCGACGGACATAAAATACACACGCACCCGTGAAGTTTCACTCGTGAATCCAGGTCGAAGCCAATGGAATTCCCTCCGTGGCCCCGTCGAACCCTCCCGAGGTGAGCAAACACATTCAAAAAACATAAGCAACCGCACTCGTGAATCCAGGGCTATACCATTGGACTCCCTCCGTGATCCCATCGGACCCTCCCGAGGTGAGCGAAAAACAATCAAAAAATATACACATAGCGGTGAAGTTTCACTCGTGAACCCAGGTCGAAGCCATTGGAATTCCCTCCGTGGTCCCGTCGAACCCTCCCGAGGTGAGCAAACACATTCACAAAACACAGTACTCACATCGCCTAGGACCGGGTCGAAGCCACAAATCCCACTCCGTGATCCCGTCGGACCCACCCGAGCTGGCTAGCGAAATACTCAAGCACCACACGTCGCCTAGGACCGGGACGAAGCCACGAATCCCACTCGAGGCCTCTAAGGACCCTCCCGAGCTGGATAGCGAATCAAACTCAAGCACGAGTAACATATCACACCAAGGATATCTAAACAATTCACCCAGAGGCATCAAACACTTAGTAAAACAACACGTCAACCACAATGCACCGAAATGAAACAATATACGTCCACACGCAAATACCAAGTGCATCATCAACACCAAACATGTCCATAAGATTCACATACTCTTTCGAGAAACACACCAATCACAAAACACACACGATTTTGAAAGAGGGCCTTTAACAAGGCTAACCAAATCTTTTGAAAACTCGTTTCAAACAATCAAACAAATATATAAAGACGATCACCAATTATCATATTCACAAAACAAGATTAGTATGGGCAAGGTACTTGCCTCGAAATCACGATCGCAATGAGACGACGGATAGGACGCTTTCGAATAGCCCCGAATGCCCGAACACCATCAAGAACGCGATAGCACCACGAGTATTACGAGAATAACACCATACGAATCATCAATCACCAAACGGGATTCAACATCGGAATCCTCGAACACCTATAAACCTCCGGAAGGAACAATAACACATGGTTACGATGAGAATCAAGGCCAAAACAACGGAAATCCCAACAACTATCGAAGGGAAACTTATTGGGACATTTAATCGAACACTAAATGTTCAATAATTCCCAAGAACACTCGAATCGTCAATCGAGTTAAACAAACTCGATATATGGATATACAACCCATAGAACACGATTAATAACATCATACTACACCAACCGATGTATCAAAATCGGATTAGAAACGAAATCAAGATCAATTCTCCGAAAAGTCAACTTGAAGGAAAATCAAGAAATATACCTTGATTCGACGAAACACACGGATTAGATGTTGATATAATCAACAAGGATCTTACAAAATGCCTTGGAAATGATTAGAATCGGCCAAGAAATCCATTTCCCGTCGCACCCGTCGCCAGTCGCCGAAAGAAGGAAAAAAATCGAGTAAAAATGAAGTCTGGCCGAGCCCAGGCTATATATAGCCAGCAGGGTTACGGCCGTAACCAGCAATGCCTTACAGCCGTAACTCGGCCCTTACGGCCGTACTCGGCAGGCCTTACGGCCGTAACCGGCATTCGTCAAAAATCTGCCCAGCACCTGCCGGACACTTACGGCCGTAACTGGCACACATTACGGCCGTAATCGGCCTTCGTCAAAAATTTGCCCAGCGCTCGTACGGCCGTACCCAATCACGCTTACGGCCGTAACTCACACACATTACGGCCGTAACCGGCACCTTACGGCCGTAACTCGGCCAGGCCAGGCCCTGCTCCGGCCGTGACTCGGCCGTGGCCACTCCGACGGCCTGGACGACCCCGAAACCCGAACCTGAGTAAAAATCGAAGATACGGTTACGAAGTACTCGCAAAGACGAATCCAAGTGCTAAGAGAACACACGATTCCGACAACCCGAAGTGTCGGAATTCGACAACGGAAGTAATTACCCCAAACTTTGGGAAATTACAAAAATGGCCCAAAATGTCCGAAATACACGATACATGATCGAAACACCGAACCAAAGCTCGCAACATGAATAATAACATTAAATGAACTTACTAGAAACTCGAAGCAACAGTTTCGGGCGAGATTCGCAAGAATCAAACTCAAGTGCGGAAAAGTCGCTAAAAAGCACGGAACTCAACAAAACGACACCGAAACGAACTCGGACGTCGAAAAGTGCAGAATTAAATATTCTCATAATGACGAAACGGTCATAAGAGAGTCGACAAAACGGACTTCCTCCGAAAAAAAGAAAATTACCGGAAATCGAAATTTACGGGTATTACAGTCAACGTACGTATTACGTACGTAACGGAATAAGTGTTACGTACGTTACGGGGCGGCTGGCCGAGTCGTGGCCGAGATGACCTGGATGGCCGAGCATGGCAGGTCGTGACTCGTTGGAATGGCCGAGCATGGTCGGCAGTGACTCGTGGGGGTGGCCAATCACGGTCGGCAGTGACTCGCAGGGATGGCTAGGACTGGCCGATTACGTACGTAAGGCAGTGGCCGGTTACGGCCGTAAGGGCCAGTTACGTACGTAAGCCAGCTGCCGGTTACATACGCAAGGATACCGAACGAACTGGGCAGTAGGGTCGGCCGCGGCCGGCTACGTACGTAAGGACCCGCCGGTTACGTACGTAATGGTCCGGCAGGTTCCGCCTATTTAAGGCTTGGACCGGGTCACTTCGGCATTTTCATTTTTTCTTCGTTTTTTCGCAATTCCTTCAGCAAGAATTGATGGATTTGAGTAAGAGCAACTTATAACAACATGTTTTGGAAGTTGGAATCATGGATTAACATCATCTTCCACCGGGATCGAAGGTAAGAACACCTAAACACTTGGTTTTGGATATTTTTGGAGTTTCTTGATGTTTTGGCCGATTTGATTCGTTTTAACTCAGATTATTGATGGAACCTTGTTGTATTCTTGAGATTATTCGTTGCTCTTGAAGTTTTGTGGAACGAATTCGAGTATTTATTTGAATAATCGATTGAATTGGACTATGCCTTCAAAGTGTTCGATGAAATGTCTCAAAGAGTAGAACTTGGAATATTCTACACGTTTTCGTATGAATGATGGTTGAATTGATATTGTTGTGATGATTCTTGGTATTTACGAGAATTTTGTTAAGGGAAGATAATGAATTGGTGATCAAATGATTCGATTATGTTGTTATGATTATGGAATCGTAGTATTCCCGATGTTCTTGGTATTTTGTTGCGATTCATGATGTTATGAGAAGTATATGTTGAAGAACATGATTATATACACCTTGAATTATGATTAAGGGTTGTTTAGATGTTAGAAAACATCGGGTTATGTTGTTTTATGGATTATGAACGTGAATTTGGATAATTCGTGTTCTTGAAGAACTCTTGAGTTACATGTTATGATTTTGGAAGGATTTCGGATAATTTGGAATGTGATTATTCACGATAATATTTGGTAAATTGTTTTCTACGAATTTACAAGTATGAACAAGAAGGAGTTTTGTCTTCGTATTTGGAGTTGAAGTTGGAATCGAATATGTTATAAAATCCTTAATGTCGAGATGAATTGATCATTGATTTGATGAATACGTTTTAAAGTGTTGGTGTTTTGGATATGAATATGGAGTATTAACATTTAGAACTAAGTTATGTATCTTGGTACAATATTCGTATAGGAATACGAATATGATTTCGAGTTTGATGAGAATTATTATTCATGTTTGAATTTGGAAATTCATACTTATTGAATAAGTGTTCAATTCGGATAATGGAATTATTTGAAACCCTTGGAATATGGTTATCTATGATATTGAATTAATCGGATTGTCCGGATTGATGATGATAATCGGTAATTGGATTTTATTATGATTATACAAGGAGGAAACTTGTAATTGTATTTAAGATTGAATTTGGAATCGGTAATGTTAGACCCTTGTTGGTTTAAATAGATTATGGATATGATATTCGGTTTGTGGAATCGTATTGTAGTTTTGAATTCGTGTTTGATTGGTTCGGGTTATTTGGATATGTGTTTGACCGGGATATTGTAGAATTGTTGTGTTTGTTGATCGGTTATTGATTGTTATTTGTGATCATCGAGTTACGACTTGTATCGTGGATATGAGTTCGTATTTGTTTGAGTTGTATTGTTCGGTTTTGTTTATGATCGGGGTATTGTTGAGCCGTTGAGTTTGTTGGTTGGGTATGTCGGTTATTGATTTTTATCGAATGTGTGTTACGGTTATTGCAATAGGTTGTGATGTTTGATCGTGGTTTATGACCGTTGTGTTGCGGTTGAGGCTGAAGAATTCGTAGATTGCTTTTGGTTGGGGCTGAGGAGCCCGTATACGAAGGCAATGGATTTTGGTAACGGCTTCGTGGTATCGGTATCAAGGCAAGTTTATACTTGTTCAGTTTATAATATTTGATGAATGGTTTTGTTTTCATTTCATTAATAATTTGTATAGCAATGTTGTTAGAAATGTAAGTTGTCGGGATAATGGTTAGTACATCGTGCTCTGGTTTGTATTAAATCATAAGGTATATGATTTAATTGTGTTCAAGGAAGACGTGAGTTATCTTTCGTCAAGGATATAGAATATCGGATATCGAGGATAGTTATCGTGTCGATATTGATGTCGGGATGGTGGTTTGTTGGTATAAATGGACTATACCTATTTCGGGATTATTCGTATAACTGTGTGTTCGTTCAGGGATGTTGGTTCGTGGAAAGGATTTTTTCTCCAGCTTTGAGGTAATTTATGTATTGTTCAGTTATGAGATAATTATTGTGTTGAGTTGTTGTATATGTTGTACGTTGAGGCTTCGTGTATTGAGATTCATATTGGTTGTTCGTTGATGGATGTCGATCCCAGAACTGTTGTCTGAGATTGTTGATGGTATGGATTATCCTTTGGGGTTTGTGATTCCAGGGTTGTTGTTTTGAATATTGATTGGTCGTGTCGACTTTTCATTGTCAGACTATTGTCGTTCACTTCGGTGAGTCTTTTGATCCTTATTGGATATGTGTTTCTTTGAGTTTCGTTGTCATGTTGCATCGTGACATATCTGGAGTCATATATGCGTTCCGATTGGATATTGTGTAGGATTTTTAGCCGGGCACATATATAGTCATGCGTGAATATTTTCCGTGAAAGGCTGTGCACACGAGACGTAGTTCGTTGAGGCTAATTAGGTACATTGTCCCACGTATATCATGGATTCCGTATACGGGGTGGACATGTGCACTGACACATATTAGGATCGGGCGTACTATGATTTCCATCTTTGAGCCATATTGTTTGGTCGCTCATCCTCCATTCATGGTTGGGTATGTTCGACGGTTTGTGACTGGTTGTTCACACGCCCGAGGGGTATGTTCGACAGTCAGAGTTATTTCTTTGAGATCCATTATTGTTGATCATTTGGAGTTTACCTTGTTGATGGTATTCTCAGTTATTATTGGTCTTTTGTTGATCATTTGGAGTTTACCTTGTTGATGGTATTCTCGGTTATTGTTGATCTTTGTTGATCGTGTTTGGAGTTTACCATGTTGAGGGTATTCTCGGTTATTGTTGAACCTTTGTCGACCATATTGGAATTTGTCATGTTAATGATATTTTCGGTTGTACTTTGACCTTGGATTGGTCGTATTGGAGCTCATCATATCGATGATATTCTCGATTGAATTATTGGTTGATCAATGTTATTGATCGTATGAGCGTTCGGACTGTACGTCGATGTTTCAGGATTTGTTATCATTATCATGTGGTAGTTGATCTACAGATATGTTGTGTATTATTGGTTTAATCATGTTGAGATTTGATTGTGTAATCTGACGGACAGGAGTTTGCACAGATTGGATTATTTCCACACTTATGAGTTATGATGATGTTTTGAGGATTGTTGGTATTTTTGGA
Source organism: Orobanche coerulescens (assembly GCA_033398695.1). Taxonomy (NCBI): domain Eukaryota; kingdom Viridiplantae; phylum Streptophyta; class Magnoliopsida; order Lamiales; family Orobanchaceae; genus Orobanche; species Orobanche coerulescens. The sequence goes on along the minus strand of CM065818.1, from coordinate 75,273,471 downwards.
ATACAGTACAAATAATAGTTGTTAAGTTTATCTCGTCATTTGAGAATGCGAAATGTGGATTATGGTAAGGATTGGATGGTTATGGATTGGTAAGGTTATGACGGTAAGATTACTTTGGTAGTATTCTTACAATATTATTATATTGGTATGTAATTATTTATGATGATGTGATCGATATCATTATTGAGTATTGTGGCTGACCCCGTCGTGGGCTTTATTTTTAGGTACTCGGAGATCGAGCTAGTAGCGGTCGTGAAGGGATGAGCTTCCCGATGTGATACTGGCGGTGGCATGTTTTGGAGTATCGAGTATTTCTTTTCTGGTTATTCATTTCCGCTGCAAATGTGTATTTTGAACTGCATTTATCCGCTGCGTGTGTATATTTCAAAATGGCTTTTCGGTATCTTTATCCGCTGCGTATGTATATTTTAAATGGCCATTTTGGCACTTTGCGAACTTGGGTTATTTCGTTAAACCTTTTCCTAAACTATTTTATCGGTACGTTTAAGCGGTGTTTTAACATACATTTTGAACTATCGAGATTTGGCACTTCGCCTTGTATTTTCAAATGGTATTTTATGACGGTATTTCAGAATTATGTCTTTGAAAATATTTGAGCATTTTCAAAATATTACCGTCATCAGCCTTTTGGCGTTTTTAAATGGTTTTGTAAACGGTTTTTAGCCTGGTGGGCTCCGGCGCGGGGCCCATGGTGCTGTAATATCCCGGATGGTTTTGGGGGTGTTACAGAAGATGGTACCGGAGCTTGGGTTTTGTGAAACCCAGGCGTGTGTGTTATGTGGCTCTACCGATACGGTAGTAGCGTGATTTTTGAAAATGAGTTTTTCTGACTTTTGAGTCAAAACGATTTTTGGAGTTTCCAAAATTTTTGAGATTCTTTTCAATTGCTATTTGTGATATAGGTGTGTGTTGGTTGTGTTGAGACTTCGTATGGGAGTCGTGTGCTAGTATCACGGGAGATCATCAGCTTCACACACCTGTAAGTATATTGGTTTGGTTATTTCGCTTGTGGCGACGCTTGATTGTTTTCATGATGAGTTGGAAGTTTTGGATTTATCTGTTGTTGGTGACAGGTCGCAAGTTTCGAGGACGAAACTTATTTTAAGGGGGGTAGTATGTAATACCCGAATTTTCAGTACAAATTTTTCGCGTTAGTTTATCTGAGATATACTGTATAGTTTGGTATCTATACAGTATGGATAAAATAAATTGAGAACCGAGACAGCTATACTGGTGTGATTGTCGTTTTTTATTGACATATATATTCAGGATATGTTGTATCAGGTTGAACTGATTTGGATATCAGGTATACCGTATGAGAATATTTTTGGATTCAGTATGTGTATTCAGTATGCCGTATGTTTGTATTTTGTACGCCGATACGTCGGACAAGAACAGTTGGATTTTTAGCTAAGTATAAAAGTCATTGCGTACGTTAAGCCTTGAAGCTTACGTACGTAAAATGTGTTAGCTTACGTACGTTATATAGTGTACATAACGTACGTAACAAGAGGAATCGGACAGTGGGGCCCGTGGTCGGCAGCTTTCGGCGCAGATGTGGACAGGTGAGTCAACGGATGGAGTTACGTACGTTATACAGGGTGTGTTACGTACGTAATACGAGTATAATACTGTAGCAAGTCAACGTACATATTACGTACGTAACGGAATAAGTGTTACGTACGTTACAGGCGGTGGCGAGTCGTGGCGAGATGACTGGATGGCGAGCATGGCGGTCGTGACTCGTTGGAATGGCCGAGCATGGTCGGCGGTGACTCATGGGTGTGGCGATCACGGTCGCGGTGACTCGCGAGGATGGCTGAGGCGGCGATTACGTCGTAAGCGGTGGCGATTCACGGCCGTAAGGGCGATTACGTCGTAAGCCGGCTCTATTACGTACGCAAGGATACCGAACAGGCTGGCGGTAGGGTCGGCGCGGCCGCTCGTGCGTAAGGACCCGCCGATTCGTACGTAATGGTCGGCAGTTCCGCCTATTTAAGGCACTGACCGGTCACTTCGGCATTTTCATTTTTTCTTCGTTTTTTCGCGATTCCTTCAGCAAGAATTGATGGATTTGAGTAAGAGAAACTTATAACAACATGTTTTGGAAGTTGGAATCATGGATTAACATCATCTTCCACCCGTATCGAAGGTAAGAACACCTAAACACTTGGTTTTGGATATTTTTGGAGTTTCTTGATGTTTTGGCCGATTTGATTCATTTTAACTCAGATTATTGATGGAACCTTGTTGTATTATTGAGATTATTCGTTGCTCTTGAAGTTTTGTGGAACGAATTCGAGTATTTCTTTGAATAATCGATTGAATTGGACTATGCCTTCAAAGTGTTCGATGAAATGTCTCAATGAGTAGAACTTGGAAAATTCTACACGTTTTCGTATGAATGATGGTTTAATTGATATTGTTGTGATGATTCCTGGTATTTACGAGAATTTTGTTAAGGGAAGATAATGAATTGGTGATCAAATGATTCGATTATGTTGTTATGATTATGGAATCGTAGTATTCCCGATGTTCTTGGTAGTTTGTTGCGATTCATGATGTTATGAGAAGTATATTTTGAAGAACATGATTATATACACCTTGAATTATGATTAAGGGTTGTTTAGATGTTAGAAAATATCTGGTTACGTTGTTTTATGGATTATGAACGTGAATTTGGATAATTCGTGTTCTTGAAGAACTCTTGAGTTACATGTTATGATTTTATAAGGATTTCGGATAATTTGGAATGTGATTATTCACGATAATAATTGGTAAATTGTTTTCTACGAATTTACAAGTATGAACAAGAAGGAGTTTTGTCTTCGTATTTGGAGTTGAAGTTGGAATCGAATATGTTATAAAATCCTTAATGTCGAGATGAATTGATCATTGATTTGATGAATACGTTTTAAAGTGTTGGTGTTTTCGATATGAATATGGAATATTCACATTTAGAATTTAGTTATGTATCTTGGTACAATATTCGTATAGGAATACGAATATGATTTCGAGTTTGATGAGAATTATTATTCATGTTTGAATTTGGAAATTCATACTTATTGAATATGTGTTCAATTCGGATAATGGAATTATTTGAAACCCTTTGAATATGGTTATCTATGATATTGAATTAATCGGATTGTCCGGATTGATGATGATAATCGGTAATTGGATTTTGTTATGATTATACAAGGAGGAAACTTGTAATTGTATTTAAGATTGAATTTGGAATCGGTAATGTTAGACCCTTGTTGGTTTAAATAGATTATGGATATGATATTCGGTTTGTTGAATCGTATTGTAGTTTTGAATTCGTGTTTGATTGGTTCGGGTTGTTTGGATATGTGTTTGACCGGGATATTGTAGAACTGTTGTGTTTGTTGATCGGTTATTGATTGTTATTTATGATCATCGAGTTACGACTTGTATCGTGGATATGAGTTCGTATTTGTTTGAGTTGTATTGTTCGGTTTTGTTTATGATCGGGGTATTGTTGAGCCGTTGAGTTTGTTGGTGTAACACCCCGAGATATTCGGAATAATTACAGCACCGTAAACCCTTTAAGTAAGGATTTACAAGGATAATTTAAAAGAAATGTAAATATAGGACATCAATACTGCGGAAATTCAAGTTTACAAAACCATTCAACTGGTTCAACGAGTAATTAATACAACCATATCGAAATGATATTAATAAGACACGCGTACTCGAGTACTGAAAACAAACCAAGAAAACAAATCACCAACAACAACAAACATCACTGAGCCCCTTTGTCGTCACGTCGGTACTGTGGCTGTTTCCCTGCTCCTCGGCTACCTGAACATCAAAACAAATGTCCACCCCCGAAGGGGTTAGCAAAACGATGCTAGTACAAGTATCGTTTAAACGAATCAAATATGCATCAACAATACATAACAAGATACACCACACGGACTTCCGCTACCGAAATCCGATAATGCGAATTCACAAGATTCCATTAACACAGCATGGGTATTCCAATGATCCAGCGCCCTCAGCATAGATCCCAAGATGATCCCGTTGGACCAACACGAGGTGGAAATAACCGTACAATGATCCAGCGCCCTCAGTCTAGATCCCAAGATGATCCCGTCAGACCAACACGAGGTGGACATCCGATCCAGCGCCCTCAGCATAGATCGCACAACAAACACAAACATAACTCATGCATACATATATGCCAAATCGCCATGTCCATCAACATGAACATACAAACACTAGATAACGAATATCATGACAATTCAACGAAACAAATCTCATGTTCAACAACATGAATAAGCACACGCATACTCAAAATACCAATGTTAACATATTACGATACTTGCCTCGAAGATGGCAAGAACGAAACACTTCAATGATCTCAAGACACTCGAAGGCCGCCTCCTTCGATCAACGTAGCAAGCTCGAACCTTAACAAAAGGAATGATATACAAATCATCTCAAGTCGAACGATTGCCTATCAATACGGTCTACGGCCAAAAGTTCAAAATATACAATCTGCCTGAACCACTTAGCGTACTCTACGTAACGTGCGCTAAGCCTGCTTGTTAGCGTACGCTATCGTCTAAGCCTAGCGTACGCTAGCCATGGGTAGCAGTTCTCTCGATCGGCCGGTGACGGCTGGTGATATCATAACGTACGTTACGTACCAAAGGTAGCGTGCATTAACTTATCCCTGATAGCGCACGTTAACTTACATATGTTAGCGTGCGCTAACCATGCATGGCAGATTACTACAGGTAGAAACTGGATCTAATGGTGATGAACTTCTTGAATTCTATGGTGATAATACAAGTCATCCCCGAGCATATCATGCTAATAAGGTTTATGAAAGACTTTTATGGATAAAAAGACTACGAGACACAAGGATACGTATCATCATTACTACACCATAATTCATCTTGATCTTCAAGAAAATATTCTAAGTTCTGTTCATCCTACGTTCCAAAACGCATGATTCCAATGTGTAAAACGTAACAACTTGGTAATTTCCATCTACTGGTCACAAATTGGTTTTGAAGATACATAAAATGCTTAGGAGTCCACATACTAAAAGGTTTAAAGGATTATATGAAGAATAAGTGCCGAAACGTCAAAAGTATCCTTCTAACACGTGATGATCGACTATTAACGAATCTAACTGACTAGATAAACATGATCAAACGTCCCTTAGAACACTACTAATATTGGTGAAGAATCACGTACCTCAAAGTAGTGAAGAACAAGGGGGAAATAGGAGCAAATCCAACGCCGAAGGCTTGAACACCAATCCTCAATGATCTACAATCTTTAACACGAGCTAGGATGCTGATATGAAGTGTTTAGGATGTAGGGAGTAATACTCTAAGTATAAGGATTCGGATGTGGGAAGAGAAAGGACTGAAAATTCGAAAGGATGCTATCCTATTTATAGGAAATGGTTATTAGCGCGCGCTAGTCCATACTCGTAGCGTGCGCTAACGGCTACTGACTTCACTGTACTCAGCACTTAGCGTGCGCTATCTCATGTCAGTAGCGTGCGCTAAGGCATTGACTTGGCTTTTCCCGAAAGCCGTCCAGGTTCATCCCGACACAATATGACCGAAATCCTCAGCCGATCTCACCTACCACCCTGTCTTAATCATGCTGACTACGTATAGCGCGCGCTAAGGTCATGCACAGCATGCGCTATAGATCCAACTTAGCGTACGCTACACATAGTCTATAGCGTGCGCTACATGCGCAGAATCACAATTTACATCACATTATGAAATCATACGCTCAACAACATCGGATTATGAGATACGTAGAATAATACTCAGATTAAAGTGCAACAATTACAATATCACAAGTTCCAAATACATATCAGAAATCTCGGGTATTACATCCTTCCTCCCTAAAAAGAAGTTTCGTCCCGAAACTTAAGATGAAAACAACTCTGGATATCTAGTCTTCATATTTTCCTCTGTTTCCCAAGTGGCCTCTTCAGCTCCTAGTCGTGACCATTGAACTTTAACCAAGTGTATTGGTTTATTCCTCAACTGTTTGATCCGACTCTCAAGTATCTTGATTGGTCTCTCCTCGAAGGTGTCGTCATTAGCTATCTCGATCTCGTCGAAATCAATGGCGTGACTGGGGTCCGGTACATACTTCCGCAATTGGGATACGTGAAACACATTGTGAACGTGACTCAGCGATGGCGGTAAGGCCAACCTGTATGCTAAATCTCCAACTCTCTCGAGGATCTTAATGGTCCGATATATCTCGGACTAAGCTTGCCTCTCCTCCCAAAACGGAAAATCCCTCGTGTAGGAGACACCTTCAATAGTACATGGTCCCCAGCATCAAACTCTAGAGGGCGACGACGTACGTGTGCATAAGACTTCACGACTCAGGCGATCAGCAGTCTTTCTCGAATCAAAGCTATCTTCTCTTGAGTCTGAATTATCAATTCCGGTTCCGTCCCGATCGAATCCGAAGAATCATCCCAACACAGGGATGATCGGCATCTTCTCCCGTACAAAGCTTCAAATGGTGCCATCTTAATAGAAGCATGCCAACTATTATTGTAAGTGAATTCAATCAACGACAAATGGACTTCCCAATCATTCGACCAGTCTAAGGCACAAGCTCTAAGCATGTCTTCTACCGTTTGAATAGTCCTTTCGGACTGACCGTCCGTTTGGGGATGATAAGCTGTGCTAAAGTTGGGCTCAGTCCCCAAAGCCCTGTGCACTGCCCTCCAGAAGTGCGACACGAAGCGACCATCTCGATCTGAAATAATGGTCTTCGGCGTCCCGTGCAATCCAACTATCTCTACAACAAATACTCGCGCCAATCTCTCTGGTCCCCATGTATCTTTAATTCCTAGGAACTGAGCCGACTTGGTTAATCGATCAACTGTAACCCTAATCATGTTCATTCCCGTTCGAGTCCTTGGCATACTGGTGATGAAATCCATCGAGATATCCTCCCACTTCCACTCAGGGATCGGAAGCGGCTTTAACATTCCGGCAGGTCGCTGATGCTCAATCTTAACCTGCTGACAAGTCAAACACTTAGAAACGTACTCTACTACGTCCTTCTTCATATTCACCCACCAGAAGTTTTGTTTTAAATCCTTATACATCTTACTGCTGCCTGGGTGAATAGAATAGGGCGCGTTGTGAGCTTCCTTCAGAATAGTCCGTCTCAATTCATCATTATTGGGAATGCAAAGTCGGTTCTGAAATCTCAGAACTCCATCATCTTGTATCACGAATCCTGGGGCCTTTCCTTTCTTTGCTTCGTCACATAACCGAAGGATCAGAGAATCGTTCAACTGCTTAGATTTGATTTCCTCGACTAGTGACGAAGTCAGTTCCATCACATATAGTTGCCCTTGAATTCCTGGTGCCCATACTTCAATCCCTTCGCGGATCAGTTCTCGTTGAATGCTGGTTTGGGACGTAAGCACTTCCAGCACTCGAAGAGAAACAGGTTTACGGCTCAATGCATCGGCTACTACGTTTGCTTTCCCCGGATGATAGAGAATCTCCAAGTCGTAATCCTTGATCAGTTCCAGCCACCTTCTCTGCCTCATGTTTAATTCTTTCTGACTGAAAATGTACTTGAGGCTTTTATGGTCTGTAAAGATCTGGCAACAAGTGCCGTACAAATAATGTCGCCAAATTTTCAAGGTAAAGACCACAACTGCTAGCTCTAGATCATGAGTCGGGTAATTTACTTCGTACGGTTTCAACTGCCGAGAAGCATAGGCAATTACCTTATCCTTTTGCATCAACACACATCCCAGACCCTGATTTGATGCGTCGCTGTAAACCATGAATCCATCAGTTCCATCTGGCAATGCTAATATAGGTGCTGTCGTCAGTCTCTTCTTAAGTTCATCAAAACCAGCTTGCCATTTCTCACCCCACGTGAACTTTCGAGTTTTCTGTAACATCTGAGTGAGTGGACGAGAAATTTTGGAAAATCCCTCTACAAAGCGGCGATAATATCCAGCAAGTCCTAAGAAGTTTCGGACTTCTTTCACGTTTTTAGGAGCTTCCCATTCCAAGATTGCTTCGACTTTCTTCGGGTCCACCTGAACTCCGTTTGCTGATATCACATGCCCAAGGAAGGTTACTTCCTTAAGCCAGAACTCGCATTTTGAAAGCTTTGCATACAGCTGTTCCTTCCTCAAGGTGCTCAAAACCACACGTAAATGTTCGGCATGCTCCTCTGCGTCCTTCGAATATATCAAGATGTCATCAATGAAGACGACCACGAATTTATCCAAGTATTCCAAGAATACCCGATTCATCAATTGCATGAATACCGTAGGAGCATTGGTAAGTCCAAATGGCATCACTACAAATTCATAATGCCCCTACCGGGATCTGAAAGCAGATTTCGGTATATCCGATTCCTTAATTCTTAACTGATGGTATCCTGATCACAAGTCAATCTTCGAGAATACCCTTGCCCCTTGCATTTGATCAAATAAGTCGTCGATCCGAGGTATAGGATACTTATTCTTGATCGTCATCTTGTTGATCTCCCTGTAATCAATACACAATCGGAGGGATCCGTCTTTCTTCCGGACAAAGAGAACGGGCGCTCCCCAAGGAGAAACGCTAGGTTGAATATAACCCTTCTGTAACAATTCCTCCAGTTGCTTCTTGAGTTCATACATCTCGGTTGGCGCCATGCGGTATGGTGCCCTGGAAATAGGAGCTGCTCCAGGGTCTAATTCGCTAGTGAATTCCACTTCTCTCTGCGGAGGTAGCCCCGGTAGTTCGTCAGGAAATACATCTGAGAACTCATTCACAACTGAAATAGACGAGAGCTCTACTCCTTCCTCTTTCCTCATGGCATAGCACCAAAGTCCATGACATCCTTGCTTCAGTAATTTCACGGCTTTCATTGCTTTAATCAATTTTCCCGAGCTTCCCGGTCTCCATCTTCTAAATAAGTGTTCAGATCCGTCATCAGCCATGATAGTAACGATTCTCTTTCGGTAATTCAGAATAGCTCCATAACGGTTGAGCCAATCGTCTCCGAGAATTAAGTCGTCACCATGGATGTCAACTACAATAAGATTCGATGGCCAATCTCTCCCTCCTATAGACACTGGAAAATCTCTAGCCTCTAGGGTTCCCACAATTCTCTCTCCACCCGGCAAACCCACAACATATGGTTCACAATCAAATAAGCACGAGATTTTTAAACGATTTACACAGTTCAATGATACGAAAGAATGTGTAGCTCCGGAATCGAATAAAACACTAACTGGTTGCAAAAGGATCTGAATCGTACCTGATGCAACATCAGTGTTCTGATCGTCAGATTTCCTCATCTCGTACAGGCGCGGAGGAACGGACCCAGCACTGGATGTCTCTCTCTTCCCAACGTTCTGCTACTGAAATCCACTCTACTGCATCTGGTTCACACTTGTCTCCTTCGGAACTGGCGCTGGAGTGCGAGTACCAAAAGATCTAATAGCAGCTCCACAGAAAGCCGCACGATGCCCTTCTTGCCCACAATCGTAACAAGTCACAGAAGATGCGGGGCAATCACGTCGAATATGCCCTGCTCGACCACAATTGTAGCATTTCCTTGACGCGTCCGAAACTGCTGATGTAGCCCGGAACTTCTTTCCACCTCTAGAAGGATGTGGAGGCTTCCTATCCAAATAAAAGAAAGACTGGCCCTTGTGGGTCCCACCACTCTTGTTTTCTGAGAAGTTGCCGGTCACTTTCTGCTTCTTTGCCTCCACTGATTTCTCCACTGCCGCCTCTTTCATGTCGTAGGCTAGAGCTTTGTCTTGATACTGTCGCAATGTAGTACACTCGAATCCGGACATGTACTGCTAAATCTCCGGCTTCATCCGCATATCGAAATGAAAAATCTTTTCTGCCTCCGTTCTGACCAAGTGTCGCACACAAGTCAGCTGATGATTAAAAGTTTTGATTACATCTGTCACAGATGCTTCCGAACTCTGTGGTGAGAAGAACTCTCGGATCTTTGCCTCTCTAACTGGACGAGGACAATACTGTGCTTCCATCATTAGTTTGAATTCCATCCAGTCCGCATTATGATTCTCGGGTCGAATAGCTTCCCACCAGTCAAAGGCCTCCCCAGTCAGAAAATACTGGGCAATGGGAACCTTCTGGTCCTCGGGACAGTTAAGACCCGCGAATATCTTCTCTAACTCCTTAAGCCAGTGATCCCAAGTAAGTGCCTCATCAGACCCGTCAAATTTTGGCGGGTGCAATTTGACTATCTCAGCAAGCCATCTGTCTCCCCGGTTATCCTCGTGGTGCTGCTGTCCCATCGCCGTTTGCATGCGGTCGACTACCTGAGCGAACTGGTTTATTTGAGTCACCACCTGTTGAAGCACTCCCGGTATGTTAGGATTTGCGTTGTCGTTCGCCGATCCATGTTGCCCTCCAGAATGGGAATCGGTCCTACTATCCGATAATTCTGGGGTAGTTGTGAAGTCCTCCTGTCTCATATTTCCGTGTCCGCGTCCAAGACCACGTCCGCGTCCGCGACCTCCTCTCAACATACTGAAAACACAATCTTTCAATATCCAGGACAAAATTTTCAAAAATAAAACCCGCCAATTACTCACAAAACAGAATTAAGTAAAACGGTAGTACAAGAGATTAGGAGACTTACAACCACGGTCCACATGACGACTTTTGGCTGAACAGTGATGTTACGAACGACTCGTAAATTAATAACGTAAACAGACCCAACTTAAAACCCGACTACCAAGATATCCATGAATCTTAGCTCCGATACCATATTCTGTAACACCCCGAGATATTCGGAATAATTACAGCGCCGTAAACCCTTTAAGTAAGGATTTACAAGGCTAATTTAAAAGAAATGTAAATATAGGACATCAATACTGCGGAAATTCAAGTTTACAAAACCATGCAACTGGTTCAACGAGTAATTAATACAACCATATCGAAATGATATTAATAAGACACGCGTACTCGAGTACTGAAAACAAACCAAGAAAACAAATCACCAACAACAACAAACATCACTGAGCCCCTTCTTCGTCACGTCGGTACTGTGGCTGTTTCCCTGCTCCTCGGCTACCTGAACATCAAAACAAATGTCCACACCCGAAGGGGTTAGCAAAATGATGCTAGTACAAGTATCATTTAAACGAATCAAATATGCATCAACAATACATAACAAGATACACCACACGGACTTCCGCTACCGAAATCCGATAATGCGAATCCACAAGATTCCATTAACACAGCATGGGTATTCCAATGATCCAGCGCCCTCAGCATAGATCCCAAGATGATCCCGTCGGACCAACACGAGGTAGAAATAACCCGTCCAATGATCCAGCGCCCTCAGCCTAGATCCCAAGATGATCCCGTCGGACCAACACGAGGTGGATATCCGATCCAGCACCCTCAGCATAGACCGCACAACAAACACAAACATAACTCATGCATACATATATGCCAAATCGCCATGTCCATCAACATGAACATACAAACACTAGATAACGAATATCATGACAATTCAACGAAATAAATCTCATGTTCAACAACATGAATAATCACACGCATACTCAAAATACCAATGTTAACATATTACGATACTTGCCTCGAAGATGGCAAGAACGAAACACTTCAATGATCTCAACACACTCGAAGGCCGCCTCCTTCGATCAACGTAGCAAGCTCGAACCTTAACAAAAGGAATGATATACAAATCATCTCAAGTCGAACGATTTCCTATCAATACGGTCTATGGCCAAAAGCTCAAAATATACAATCTGCCTGAACCACTTAGCGTACGCTACGTACTCTACGTAACGTGCGCTAAGCCTGCTTGTTAGCGTACGCTATCGTCTAAGCCTAGCGTACGCTAGCCATGGACTGACAGTTCTCTCTGATCAGCCGACTGACTCGGCTGATATCATAACGTATGTTACGTACCAAAGGTAGCGTGCGTTAACTTATCCCCGATAGCGCACATTAACTTATGTATGTTAGCGTGCGCTAACCGTGCATGGCAGATTACTACTGGTAGAAAACTGGATCTAATGGTGATGAACTTCATGAATTCTATGGTGATAATACAAGTCATCCCCGAGCATATCATGCTAATAAGGTTTATGAAAGACTTTTATGGATAAAAAGACTACGAGACACAAGGATACGTATCATCATTACTACACCATAATTCATCTTGATCTTCAAGAAAATATTCTAAGTTCCGTTCATCCTACGTTCCAAAACGCATGATTCCAATGTGTAAAACGTAACAACTTGGTAATTTCCATCTACTGGTCACAAATTGGTTTTGAAGATACATAAAATGCTTAGGAGTCCACATACTAAAAGGTTTAAAGGATTATACGAAGAATAAGTGCCGAAACGTCAAAATTATCCTTCTAACACGTGATGATCGACTATTAACGAATCTAACTGACTAGATAAACATGATCAAACGTCCCTTAGAACACTACTAATATTGGTAAAGAATCACCTACCTCAAAGTAGTGAAGAACAAGGGGGAAATCGGAGCAAATCCAACGTCGAAGGCTTGAACACCAATCCTCAATGATCTACAATCTTCAACACGAGTTAGGATGCTGATATGAAGTGTTTAGGATGTAGGGATTAATACTCTAAGTATAAGGATTCGGATGTGGGAAGAGAAAGGACTAAAAATACGAAAAGGATGATGTCCTATTTAAAGGAAATGGTTATTAGCGCGCGCTAGTCCATACTCGTAGCGTGCGCTAACGGCTACTGACTTCACTGTACTCAGCACTTAGCGTGCGCTATCTCATGTCAGTAGCGTGTGCTAAGGCGTTGACTTGGCTTTTCCCGAAAGCCGTCCAGGTTCATCCCGACAAAATCCGACCGAAATCCTCAGCCGATCTCACCTACCACCCTGTCTTAATCATGCTGACTACGTATAGCGCGCGCTTAGGTCATGCACAGCGTGCGCTATGGATCCAACTTAGCGTACGCTACACATAGTCTATAGCGTGCGCTACATGCGCAGAATCACAATTTACATCACATTATGAAATCATACGCTCAACAACATCGGATTATGAGATACGGAGAATAATAATCAGATTAAAGTGCAACAATTACAATATCACAAGTTCCAAATACATATCAGAAATCTGGGGTATTACAGTTGGTTGGGTATGTCGGTTATTGATTTTTATCGAATGTGTGTTAATCGGTTATTGCAATAGGTTGTGATGTTTGATCGTGGTTTATGACTGTTGTGTTGCGGTTGAGGCTGAAGAATTCGTAGATTGCTTTTGGTCGGGGCTGAGGAGCTCGTAGACGAAGGTAATGGATTTTGGTAACGGCTTCGTGGTATCGGTATCGAGGCAAGTTTATACTTGTTCAGTTTATAATATTTGATGAATGGTTTCGTTTTCATTTCATTTATAATTCGTATAGCAATGTTGTTAGAAATGTAAGTTTTCGGGATAATGGTTAGTACATCGTGCTCTGGTTTGTATTAAATCATAAGGTATATGATTTAATTGTGTTCAAGGAAGACGTGAGTTATCTTTCGTCAAGGATATAGAATATCGGATATCGAGGATAGTTATCGTGTCGATATTGATGTCGGGATGGTGGTTTGTTGGTATAAATGGACTATACCTATTTCGGGATTATTCGTATAACTGTGTGTTCGTTCAGGGATGTTGGTTCGTGGAAAGGATGTTGTCTACGGCTTTGAGGTAATTTATGTATTGTTCAGTTATGAGATAATTATCGTGTTGAGTTGTTGTATATGTTGTACGTTGAGGCTTTGTGTAATGAGATTCATATTGGTTGTTCGTTGATGGATGTCGATCCCAGAACTGTTGTCTGAGAGTGTTGATGGTATGGATTATCCTTTGGGGTTTGTGATTCCAGGGTTGTTGTTTTGAATATTTATTGGTCGTGTCGACTTTTCATTGTCAGACTATTGTCGTTTACTTCGGTGAGTCTTTTGATCCTTATTGGATATGTGTTTCTTTGAGTTTCGTTGTCATGTTGCATCGTGACATATCTGGAGTCATATCTGCGTTCCGATTGGATATTGTGTAGGATTTTTAGCCGGGCACATATATAGTCATACGTGAATATTTTCCGTGAAAGGCTGTGCACACGAGACGTAGTTCGTTGAGGCTAATTAGGTACATTGTCCCACGTATATCATGGATTCCGTATACGGGGTAGACATGTGCACTGACACATATTCGGATCGGGCGTACTATGATTTCCATCTTTGAGCCATATTGTTTGGTCGTTCATCCTCCATTCATGGTTGGGTATGTTCGACGGTTTGTGACTGGTTGTTCATACGCCCGAGGGGTATGTTCGACAGTCAGAGTTATTTCTTTGAGATCCATTATTGTTGATCATTTTGACTTTACCTTGTTGATGGTATTCTCAGTTATTATTGGTCTTTTGTTGATCATTTGGAGTTTACCTTGTTGATGGTATTCTCGGTTATTGTTGATCTTTGTTGATCGTGTTTGGAGTTTACCATGTTGAGGGTATTCTCGGTTATTGTTGATCCTTTGTCGACCGTATTGGAATTTGTCATGTTAATGATATTTTCGGTTGTACTTTGTCCTTGGATTGGTCGTATTGGAGCTCATCATATCGATGATATTCTCGATTGAATTATTGGTTGATCAATGTTATTGATCGTATGAGCGTTCGGACTGTACGTCGATGTTTCAGGATTTGTTATCATTATCATGTGGTAGTTGATCTACAGATATGTTGTGTATTATTGGTTTAATCATGTTGAGATTTGATTGTGTAATCCGACGGACAGGAGTTTGCACAGATTGGATTATTTCCACATTTATGAGTTATGATGATGTTTTGAGGATTGTTGGTATTTTTGGAATATAGTACAGATAATAGTTGTTAAGTTTAGCTCGTCATTTGAGAATGCGAAATGTGGATTATGGTAAGGATTGGATGGTTATGGATTGGTAAGGTTATGACGGTAAGATTACTTTGGTAGTATTCTTACAATATTATTATATTGGTATGTAATTATTTATGATGATGTGATCGATATCATTATTGAGTATTGTGGCTGACCCCGTCGTGGGCTTTATTTTTAGGTACTCGGAGATCGAGCTAGTAGCGGTCATGAAGGGATGAGCTTCCCGATGTGATATTGGCGGTGGCATGTTTTGGAGTATCGAGTATTTCTTTTCTGGTTATTCATTTCCGCTGCAAATGTGTATTTTGAACTGCATTTATCCGATGCGTGTGTATATTTCAAAATGGCTTTTCGGTATCTTTATCCACTGTGTTGTGTCAAGAATTAACACCTTCTGACCGGCGATCGCCTAGGAGGACGGGCGACCGACTTGCTGCCGATCGTCTAAGGTAGATCTGCCGATCAGCGACCAGGCGACCGAGCCTTAACCCAGTGGACGAGCTACATCGACCAACCGAAGGCCCCAGGACAAGTCCCGGTATCGAGCGATCAACCTCAGATACGATCGCCTCTCGATACTCGGCGACCGACCCCTGGCGATCTACTAATGGACGATCTCCTCTCGATACTCGGCGACCGACCCCTGGCGATCTACTAATGGACGATCTCCTCTCGGTATCCAGCGACCGACTCATGGCGACCGACAAGCGGGCGATCCTCTCTCGGCATCTTGCCGACCTACCCTTGGTGACCTACCGATGGCGACCTCGGATGATCAGCTAGAGACGATCGCCTCATGTCGATCTCCACCGATGGCCACCCAGTCGGCAGAGGCCGAACCTTAAGACTGACACCACGTGCAAGATCCGAGACAAGATCCGCGAATCTCGGGCCATTGACCACAGCCTGACAGAATCTCTCCACCAGCCGACAGGCCCCTTATTGGACCGCCCGGCTGTGGCAGCCTCTTCCTTGGACTTTAGCCCGACAGCCAGCATCTTCCTTGGACTTTAGCCCGACAGCCCTGGAGATCGCCCTATTATAATATTAGCCGGCAAACGATCGGCACCTTATTATAATGGCCGGCAGGCGATCGGCCCCTACAGGACAGGACCCGGCTGCCCCTATATAAGCAAGGCACCCTGCACTTGGACACTTCTTCAGCTTCCTTCTGCAACCTCACGATTTGAGCATACAATATAGAAGCAGAATACACACACTTGGTGTTGGCCACTTAAGTATACTGGATATAGTTTGGGAAATCGTTTAAACAACAAACTGTATGGAATCTAAATCTGAGTGCGTAGCGGAAGTCTTGGATACAGTTAGTTGCCGTGGAATCTGACAATGAGTATTTGGTGTATACTTAATATATCACAGTAATTTCAAACAAGAAAAGTGAAGGTAAATGACACGATAATTTAAGTGGTTCGAGGTAAACCCTCTACGTCCACCGGTCCTCCACACAGAGTAAAAGTTTATTATATAATTCTGCGTACACAACTACGTAATTATAAACAAACCTATCCTTGTATCGTTCACACATATTGATACAAAGAATGTCACTTTCAACCGTTCACAGTTGGTTGAAGCTTCCTTCTTGACTAGCTTCTTCACACACGGTTCAAGCTTCGTCCTTATTCGTCCCACACAGTCGAATAACTTGTTGAGTTCACACGAGCTCGGTTTTTACACAGAGGTAAAATGTAGGTAACCGTGTAAGAACAGCAGCGTTGAATATCAAGATCGATGATAGCTGTTCTTGATGTTTGAGCACTGTATATCTCTTTCGTTTTAACTTGCGATATGCTTTGGAGATATGTTTGCTCAGATGATAACTTGATAGCTTTGAGAGATGGGTTACTTTAGTAGATTTCATAAGTAACTGATCTTCAATGTCTTCAAGGATATATATAGCCTCTGAAGAAAGTATCCGTTGAGATGTCCGTTTGAATAAGATTTCCTTCAACGGAATAAGACATGATCCAGTTTCGCGGGATTACGAAGATCTCAAGGCGCGAGAATTTAAATACTTTATCCTTGAGTATTTAAATACTTCTTTGTTCAACGGAACTTGACTTGTGTTCTTTCTTGTCCTTTTGTGAACTGTATGGAAGATGACTGTTTGTAGGATGTCGAGACAGTTTCCATACTTGATCTTTTTACAAGTCTTCTTCTTTGTCTTGTGGGCTTCACTTATGCCGATTCGAGCGAGTCTTGATACACGATAAATCTGGAATCCTCGATCTGATTTTCCTTTACTGTATTTGGCATATATGTCAAAACCTTTTCAATAACAAATAACAATCGATACAGGGATCGGGTATCCCGGCTGAATCGATACAGGGTGTTTGTTTTTCCTAACAATTTCCCCCTTTTTGACAATTTGCCAAGACTTAACTTAAACTCTTCGAGTCTTCTTGATGATGCCAAAACCTTCTTCATGAAGCATTCTTCTTCGATGACTCTTGGCAGATTTCTTGGTCTCTTGTCAATAGGTCTGACTTAGTGACTTAGTCTACAATAATGAAGCGCTTTCGCAGCACGTTAAATCTGATTTGAGTTTTATTACAACTTAAGCCTATGATTGGCGCGCAGGCACAATCTTACAATGTATTCTAAGTTTACAACTGAAACTATGAACTGTTCGTAGACTAGTTCGTACAGCTTATTTTTCAATCAAGTTTATCTAACTTGAGATTCATATCAAACAATTTAAGTAATCATACATAAACACAGTAGATTACGAGTTGTAATCTTTCAAGACAAACAAACTGTTTTATTGATATTCAAAAAGATTGAGTACAAGGTTTGCTGTGTTGAATAGAAATTACAAAAACAAAAATAATATACATAAATTTCAACTCTTTATCTTTGATCCGCATGCCTCCAAGGTCTTCTTCCTGGCTCGTTCTCGGTGCCGCGCCACCAGTTTTGAAGTGAATCATTGCCTCGTTCCTGGTAAATCGCTCTTCCTTCATATGAATGATCAAAGGCAAGTATCCAATCCTCTGGATGGGTGACCCGATCTCCTCTTCTATGTTTAGATTTCATCTCGATTTGGAGAGGGAGCTTACCTTCTTCTAGCATCTTTGAAAACTTGTCTGCCGCTTCCGCCAATGTCTTATAATTTTTGAAGATGGCGGATTCCCTGATGAGTCTGACAAAATATCTCATCAGTTCATTCTTCCTCCAGTGCTTCACTTCTTCGGCAGTTGGGTTGCGGTTGGTTGGCAGACGTATTTCCGAAGGTCTTTGAACAAGATTTTGCCAAGGGACATTTGGGTCATGGAATTCTGCAGGAGCCCGAAATTCTAAAGCTTTGGGGTTGAGGTGCTAGCTTGTTCAATTCGGCGGCTATCTTTGCTCTGGCGACCTCAAATTCCCTTTCTGTTGCGGTCTTATTCTCCTTGCGGCTTCTCGAGCCTCTTCCCCCTTTTTGGCCTCATCAAGACTTTGCGGGATTTCAAGAGTGGCGTCTGTTTGGTATCGATCTTGTTTATTCTTTCAACGAGGAGGAAAGAGTCTCGCGACATCTCTTGAATGGATTTGTCGTGCGCCTTGTTGAGAGTATTCTCTATCATTACAGCAGTGTCTTGGCTTCAATTCTTGTCTTTGAAGCTTCCTCCTTCAGCGATTGCGCTTGTTTATCTTCCATAATCTTCAAGGCTTGCTTGAACACTTCGGCAAGATGATGAATGCTTCGACAACTCGAGATACTTCGTGTTGAAGAGTTGTCATTTCTTCAAGCTGCAGGTGTGCATCCAGATTGATGCCTTTTCTACGGAGGAGAGAGCGTTAACTGCATCTTGGATAAATACGATCGAAGGCCAAGAGCTTGCAGCGCTCTTTGCGTGCGCAGAGATAGGAGAGTCAGGCTGGGCGAAGTCTTCAGCACCATTTAACCTTCTTACGTTCACGGATGGACGTGAAGTAAGTTGGATATCCTCAGGTTCGTTACCGTCCTCGGATTCCATGGTTGCAGGGGCGGGAGTAGCTTCTTGTGGAATGGCGACAGTTGGTTCAGAAGCGTCCTGTGGCGAGGGTTCTGCGGCAGATATGGATGCAGGAGGGACTGAATCCTCCTGTTGGCTTGTAGGACTGGCTTCTTTGGTCGCAACAGGCTCGGGTGCCTGTTCCAAAATTTCTTGATCTTCCACGACTGGAGGGACTGATTCCTCCTGTTCGGGAATGTTCTCCGGCTGTGGCGAAGGTGGATTAGCTTGGGTTGATGGCCCTTCGTCTTTTCTGGGTGGAGAGCTGGCTTGGGCTTCAGCCTCTTCACGGCGCATTCTCAGACCTGCTTGAAGAGCATCGTCGTCATCGTCTGAGTCATGGTCGTCGTCGTCTTTTGGATTGATGGGAGAGTCCTCTGACTTCTTCTTTCCTTTTCTTCTGGCGTCGGATTTGTGCAGCAGGTGGCTTTCAATGAGATCTTTGCAAGAAGCGTTGTCCCATCGACGGTGCCTCAATTTCGGTTGAGTCGATTACTTCGGAGACAAATCGCTCTTCGTGGCTCCATTCGCTCCGGTTATGCAGTGTAAATGCGGAGCTAGCCTAAAGCTTTTCCATTGCGAAATCTTTAAACGCCTGTTCAATTTGTCTTGAAAGAAGTGTTTGATTTATAATTGAGTGCTGGGAGGGACTTGAATCATGTGCAGACGCTGTTTGAGGATTCCAGATGCAGTATGGGATCCTGCACGGAAGATGGACTCCTTGCAGGGGATGGTGCCCCGAAGGAAATTGGATCCTGCACGGGTGTGGGATCCCATAGAGGAGAAGTAGCTTTTGGCTCCGAATGGGCAGCCGACGTGCTAACGTCTTGAATGTTGGCAGATGTCTCTAAATCCGTCGTAGCCGCCAAGGGCTCGGGATCTACTGTCGATGCAGTAGGAGACACCTTTTCCGCAGGGGTTAGGCCCTGGGGTGCTATATCAGTGGGTTGCGCCACGAGCGAGACATCCTCGGAGTGTTTGGCTTTGATTTTTGAGAGCCTCCGGAGTCTCTTCTTCGACTTCTCATCAGCAGAGTGCTTCTTGCTGTGAGAACGCTTGCGCTTCTTCTTTGAAGATTCCAATTCAGGGACCTTCACGGTTTCGTCTCTGGGGTTGTCAGAAATAGGCATGTGCCTTGTTCTCGGGTGATTGGCATGCATTGTGCTCTGGTTATAGGCAGAGGGTTTGACGCCTCCTAAATATATCCGTGAGCTATTTTTCTTGGCATCGGCGGATTGCTTGACTACGCACCTTGTCAGAATGTAGTTTAGCATTAAACCGAATGATTTCTTTTGGGTTGCCGGTTTGCACACCTCTTCCTGAAGTCGTTTCAAAATGATTTGACACCAGTTGACCTTTTCACAGGTCAAAATGGCGACCATCATTCTGAACCTAAGATTCGTGCACATCTCGAACGCGCCCGTTCGATTTTCAATGATCCTGGAACAGAAATCGTGGAGATAAACGAAATGAAGAAGAAAATTTTTCTTGTGGCACGTGGTTGTCACCATATCAACCACTTTGGACCCGGTAAATAGTCCATAAAACTTGGTAATCAGCTCTTGAGACCCAAACGTCTCAAGCTGGTCCATGGTCAGGCCGTCAGCGGGCAGCCTGTAGATTTTCTGGAGTAGGTCGCTATTGATGCAGACTTGCACTCCTTGGACTGTTGCGGTGATGTCGGCAACATGTCCTCCCTGGGCTAGTGAGAGAAAACGAACGGTGGCGTTGAGGTAGAATTCCTCAACCAGATGAGCGTCGTATTTGTCGGCGATTTTGCTTCCAAAGCGATAGAGTCCTTGTTGTTCAAGACGAGTAATAATATACTCCATCGGTTCAGTGTCGTTGATTTCAGAGATGATACGCTCGATGATGACGGGTTTCGAGAAGATCCGGCCATCAATGATGCTGGAAGTTTTCTTCAGAACGGGGGATGAAGATTGAGTAGCCATGGATGTTTTCTTAAAACGAAGGTGGAAGAAAACAGTAGAAATTTGCAGTGAATATGCAGAAAATATGTAGAATTTTTTGCTTGAGATCTCTTGTAATTGCGAAAGCGTAAAGAGTCTCTAATGGCGAGATCTGATCCTTTTATACTTGGGCGCGAAATAGGGTTTGCGAGTACGAATGGTCGATTTTAAGGGATGGGAACCGGTTTTGAAATCGACGGTCGGGATGGATTTAGTGTAACTGATACGCTAATCCATTAAAAGGTTTTAAAATACATGGGTCCCACTTCGACATAGGTTGATTACCTAAATGCCTAAAACGGCGGTTTAAAAATAATAAACAATTTAAAAACATCGCGGCTTTTGAGATTCGATTGTCCGGATGTCGTGTAAGGCATTTAATGAACATGACGTTTGACATAAAAGCAGGCACGTGGACAAAAATTATTTTAAAAGGAAATAATATTATATTATATCTTGAATCGAAATCTATAGTATGTCTTTGTTCTCGCGTCGATCTGACGTTCCCCCTTAAAAGGTACTAATAGGTTTTAAATTCCATACAAGAATGTTTCGATTAATCTTTGTATTCATGGGTCTACAAGATTCCCCCTTAATTATTGCACACATCACCGTAGGATTCATATGCCTTCGTTCGCTCTGATCGTATTGATGTTTACGAGTGTACGGATAATTAATCTTGAATCTTTGTATTCACGGGTCTTCTGAGATTCCCCTCAATTGTTGAGTAAAAGCGGTAAATTTACTTACAGGAGTGCATTTGCGTATTCCCAATTCTGTTCTTAGCATGTTGAATCTTGTGTCGAGAGGCTTGGTGAAAATGTCGGCCAATTTGGATGTGCGTATGGACTTTTTCGGGCGAACATCCTTGTTCTCGACATGATTCCTGATGAAATGATGCTTCATGTTGATATGCTTAGTGCGCGAGTGCAAAACAGATTGTGCGTGATTGCAATTGCACTCGTGCTATCGCACATGATTGGAGTCTCTCTAGCATCGATTCCATAATCGGCGATTGTTCCGCATCAAAGGATTCGCATACGGCGACTACCTGACATAGTACTCGATTGATCGTGGAAAGAGAGTTAGCCAATTGCTTCTTCTTGAACCAAGATACGAGTCTAGGTCCGAGAAAGTGACAAGTTCCATTTGTACTCTTCCTATCTAGCTTGCGACCTCCGAGATCCGAGTCGCTGTATCCAACTAAATCGAATCCGCCTTTTTTAGGATACCACAGTCCTACATCGACTGTTCCTTTGACGTATTTCAGGATTCGTTTAGCTGTATTGAAGTGTGATTCCTTAGGTGCAACTTGGTATCTCGCACACACTCCAACAGCATACTGGATGTCGGGCCTGCTAGCCGTTAGGTACAGGAGCGAACCAATGAGCTTCCTGTAGAGTGATTGGTCAAACGGCTTTCCGGCTTCATCAGCACTAATTTGCACGGAAGTGCTCATGGGGGTTGGCGAAGATTTGGAAGTGTTCATTCCAAATTTGTTGAGAAGCTCCTTGCTGTATTTCTCCTGGTTGATGAATATACCTGTAGGCATCTGCTTTATCTGCAAACCTAGGAAATAACTAAGTTCCCCCATCATACTCATTTCAAATTTGCTTTGCATGAGATGTGAGAACCTTTGACATAGAGCAAGGTTAGTTGAACCAAAAATAATATCATCGACATAAATTTGTACCATTAGAAGGTCATCACCTTCCTGTATCTTGAACAAGGTTTTGTCGACAGCACCTTTCTCAAATCCGTTGTTGGTTAGATACTGGGACAGGGTTTCGTACCAGGCTCTAGGGGCTTGTTTAAGTCCGTACAGGGCTTTCCTTAGCCTGTAAACTAGATCGATACCGTCTGTGTTGGCAAACCCTGGTGGTTGTTCAACATAAACTTCTTCTGAAAGCTCTCCATTCAAGAAAGCACTCTTGACGTCCATTTGGTATACGATAAAACTCTTATGGGCGGCAAAGGCTAAAAATATCCTAATGGCTTCTAGTCTCGCTACAGGAGCGAAGGTTTCATCATAGTCGATTCCTTCTTCCTGACAATAGCCTTGTGCTACTAGTCTGGATTTGTTTCTTATGATAAGTCCATTTCCATGCTTTTTGTTTCGAAATACCCATTTGGTTCCTATAACCGATTGGTGTGTCGGTCTGGGTACAAGATACCATACATTGTTTCTTTCGAAACCGTTAAGCTCTTCTTCCATAGATGTGATCCAATGAGAGTTGTTAAGAGCGTCTATGGTCGAAACAGGTTCGGACTGGGCTAAGAATACAGCGATAGTGCACATATTGAGTCTCCTAAGTTCGGATTGAGATTTCCATTCAGGAAACTGTGAGACTTCAGCATTAGATTCTTCTTGTGCACAAAGTACATTTCCTTGTGTACTCTGTATTCTCCTACGAGTAGAAACACCTGCATTAATGTTTCCAATGATCAGCTCTTGCGGGTGATCTCTCAACCATCTTCGGTCGGGTTCTAGTTCAGGATCCCGTACTGTATCGAAAGTTTATGTGGGTACGGCTTGACATGCAGCGTCAGCTTCATCCACATCGATTCTTACAGCTGCGGGGTTGATTTCTAAATCAACTACAGGTTCTATGGGTGTAGGTGGATCCAAGATAGATAGATGGTGAATGTCCTGAGTGATATCATCTACTCCTGTAGGGTCATGGTGTGGTTCGTCGAACACTACATGAACTGATTCCTCGATCGTCAGCCTCCTTTTATTAAAGATTCTGAAAGCTTTGCTGACGGAGGAGTATGCTACGAATATTCCTTCATCTGATTTTTCATCAAATGTTCTAAGTTGGTCCTTCCCATTGTTCAATACATAACACCTGCATCCAAAAATGTGAAAATACGAAACTAATGGAGTTTTGTTGTTCCATACCTCGTAAGCTGTTTTGTTGTGGTGGTTGTTGACGATACAGCGGTTTTGAGTGTAGCACGCTGTATTGGTTGCTTCACCCCAGAAACGCTGCGGCAATTTGCTTTCGGCAATCATTGTCCTTGTTGCTTCTTTCAACGTCCTATTCTTTCGCTCGGCAACACCATTTTGTTGAGGTGTACGGGCAGCTGAGTACTCGTGCTGTATGCCATTCTCCGAACAGTATTGTTCTATGAAACGGTTAGTAAATTCAGTACCTCTGTCGGAACGAATGCACACGATACTCGATGCTTTTTCATTCTGCAACTTTCTCAGGAGCTCGGGCAGCCTTGATGTTGTTTCCTTCTTCTTGCTAAGAAAGATCGTCCAAGCATACCTGGAATAATCATCAACAACAACCATACAATATTTCTTACCTCCCAAACTTACTGGGTCTACAGAACCGTAGAGATCCATGTGTAGCATTTCCAATGCTCTTTGGGTTGAAAAGTAGGATTTGCTCTTCAGGGTTGACTTGATTTGCTTGCCTTTCTGGCATGGTCCGCAGACGCTGTCCTCCTTGAATGACACATCTGGCAAACCTCTTACCATACCCTGTCTTGAAAGCTTGTTGATCATCTTGAAGTTGACGTGAGACATCCTCTTGTGCCATAGCCAGCTAAGATCTGCAGTGCCTTTGGCAACAAAACATGGAATTGAGGAGCTCATAGGCTTCCAGTCAGCAATGTACATATTACCTGATCTGCTTCCTGTAAGCACAACTTCCTTGGTTTGGGTGTTCTTGACTCTACAGCGATCTATATAGAACTTCACCGAGAACTGTTTATCACAGAACTGGCTAATACTAAGTAGATTATACTGTAAGCCTTCAACATATGCAACATCGGTGACCTTGAATTTCCCGACAAGTAGGTTTCCTTTCCCTCTTGTTCTTCCTTTAGATTTATCACCGAAGCGAACTTTTGGACCGCGACCTTCTACAAAATCACTCCGGTCATGTGACGAGAGCATCCACTATCGAAGTACCAGGTATCCTCCTCTAAGATATCCTCATCGTCGCTGTCTTCACCTTCTGGAACATCTTTAGCCATAAAGCACATGTATGCTTTATCATCGAACTCATCGTCAGATGAATCACTCTCAGTGACCACCTGAAGACATTCTGCAGATTTGGATGGTGTGGGGGAGGCTTCTGATTCTCCAATCAGGGCCTTGAGCTTGTCTTTCCAAGCACGTCTTCTTTCATCTCGCTCTTGTTGCTCGGCCTCCGGCAACCTTTGGACTTTGGGATGAGGACATTTGTTTGCATAATGGCCTGGTTTCCTGCAGTTATAACACAGGTTAGCATCACCGGATGATGTTTCGGTACTTACCTTGTTGATGAGGTTTGGGCACAGTAGGAGTCTTTCAGCATGTTTAATGAACTTTTGAATTTATGCATTAGAAGCGCCATTTCATCTTGTGACAGGATGTCGTCATTGTCGGCGCTCTTGTGACCGGGCTTGACGAGCTAGGCATGCCGTGTCGACGGTTCGATACGGCGAGAGCTGTGACCTTTGAAGGAGATTCTTGACTTTCTCTCTTGTCAATGTCATACTCAAAAGCTTTAAGGTCGGAGAAGAGATCAAAGTGGATATTTCATTAAGATTACGGGATACACGCATAGCCGTGGTCTTAATGTCCCATCGGGCCGGGAGAGATCTGAAAATTTTTAAGTTCTTCTCCTTTTGGGTGTAAATCTTGCCCAACGCTTCAAGTTCACCAACAATACCAGTAAATCTGAGGTCAAGTTCCTCAAGTGTTTACTTGGTTTCATTTCAAAAGATTCGAATTCTTGAGTGAGTTTTGAAATTTTGTTTTCTTTGAGAGCTCGGTTCCCTCACAAATTAACTTGAGTTTATCCCGATTTCTTTGGGCATTTTGCGCTCTTTACCTTTGAACGTGCCTTTGTCAAGAGTGACAAATAACGCGTTCTTAGCCACGTTGTCTAGATTGGCTCGCTTCCTTTCATCGGTTGTCCATTGCTCGCGTTCCTTCTCGAGCATTTCGGCATGGGCTTGGCCCTCAATCCTTGGCCGGATTGACCTTCATAATCTTGATCGCACCATCTGTATAACAAAAATCATCTCTTCGTGCATTCTTTGCAAGATGAGCTTCCATTCTAATTCTCCGATCGTCAAATTCGTTAATAGAGAACATAGGGACTTTGTTAATCATAGATGTATCCATACCGATAATATAGGAATGAAAGAAAGCTGTTTTGAAAATAAGTGATTTGAATCGATTCGGTTAAAAGAAATACGACGATTCTTTTTAGAATCAACCGCTCGATACCACTTGTTGGCCACTTAAGTATCTTGGATACGATTTGGGAAATCGTTTAAACAACAAAGCGTATGGAATCTAAATACGAGTGCGTAGCGGAAGTCTTGGATACGATTAGTTGCCGTGGATACGACATGAGTATTTGGTGTATACTTAATATATCACGGTAATTTCAAACAAGAAAAGTGAAGGTAAATGACACAGTAATTTAAGTGGTTCGAGGTAAACCCCTCTACGTCCACTGGTCCTCCACACAGGAGTAAAAAGTTTATTATATAATTACTGCGTACACAACTACGTAATTATAAACAAACCTATCCTTGTATCGTTCACACAGATTGATACAAAGAATGTCACTTTCAACCGTTCACACAGATTGGTTGAAGCTTCCTTCTTGACTAGCTTCTTCACACACAGTTCCAAAGCTTCGTCCTTATTCGTCCCACACAGGTCAGAATAACTTGTTGAGTTCACACAGAGCTCGGTTTTTACACAGAGGTAAAATGTAGGTAACCAGGTAAGAACAGCAGCGTTGAATATCAAGATCTGATGATAGCTGTTCTTGATGTTTGAGCACTGTATATATCTTTCGTTTTAACTTGCGATATGCTTTGGAGATATGTTTGCTCAGATGATAACTTGATAGCTTTGAGAGATGGGTTACTTTAGTAGATTTCGTAAGTAACTGATCTTCAATGTCTTCAAGGATATATATAGCCTCTGAAGAAAGTATCCGTTGAGATGTCCGTTTGAATAAGATTTCCTTCAACGGGAATAAGACATGATCCGGATTTCGCGGGATTCTGAAGATCTGAAGACTGACAGTATTTAAATACTTTATCCTTGAGTATTTAAATACTTCTTTGTTCAACGGAACTTGACTTGTGTTCTTTCTTGTCCTTTTGTGAACTGTATGGAAGGTGACTGTTTTTAGGATGTCGAGACAGTTTCCATACTTGATCTTTTTACAAGTCTTCTTGCTGTACTGACGGGCTTCACTTATGCTGATTCGAGGCAGGTCTTCGATACATGATAAATCCTTGAATCCTCGATACAGTTTTCCTTTACTGTATTTGGCATATATGTCAAAACCTTTTCAATAACAAATAACAATTGATACAGGGATCGGGTATCCCGGCTGAATCGATACAGGGTGTTTGTTTTTCCTAACACTTGGCTAATCTCCAACTCTTGGCAACGGCTATCTTTCGGTCTTACTTCTCCCGGCCTTTTCTCCTCGAGCAGATTATCGGCGGGACGAAGAACACCAAGCTTCGCTCAAGAGCCGGATTAACAGAGTCTTTTTACACTCATTGTATTTAGATTTCTCTCATTAATACTTGTATCCACGAATATTCGTATTAATAACATCTCGCGAGAGCATTCAAGCCCGGGCCTAACAAACCCGGCAAATCTTGTATTATTTATCTTCTCTCGGAAGTGCTCCCGCAATTGTTGTTTGTTGTCCGTCTTCCAGCAGTATTAATCTTCGGATAAATATTTTGGGCAACAACAATTGGCGCTAGAAGAAGGGGATCCAACCCTCAAATTTTTATACCTACCGTCCCGAAGAACACTCACTGTTCTCGGGGCAGATACTTGAAGTGACAATTACTGCACTTCAAAGAAATCCTTCAGAAATCATGTCTTCCGCCTCCGCGTCGAAGAAAGCCGCCGACCAGCCGGCCAAACCCCCTGTACCGTCCCAGTCCGAGCCGCAGCCGATGGTGGAAGGTAGCCGCCGCGGCCAGAGGCGCTCGACCCCGTCCCGGGATGGCGGCCCGAGCCTCTCGCTCGATCAGTTCCGAACCAATGAACAAATCGAAGAGGCCATAGCCGTCCTTCAGGAGCGACGGAGTGCTCTCGACGCGCCTCCTGCCGTCGCCCCCTCGGCCTCCCGCCGGATGTCCAAGCGGAAGCTCAAGGCGCTACTGGCCGAGCGATCGCCAGGAGGCTCTCGCCCGCAGGAAGAGGCGCTCGCGGCCGGGGCACGTCTGTCTTCGATCGCCTGGCGCGACCCGACACAGCGGCCAAGGCGGTCCGGCCCGGCTACGAGGCAGCGGTGGTGTCCGTCACCAGGAGCTCGGCCTACCCGGCTCCCACAAGGCGATCCAGCCGCCTGGCTCCAGCTCGCCAAATTTCCGAGGTCGGCAGCAGCGGAGTCCGGAGGTCGGTACACGATCGCCTCGGCCCCCGCTCCCAAAGCCGATCCGCAAGCAGCCGAGCCGCGGCGATTGCCGCAATGCAACGTAAGATCGACGACGTGAAGGCGCTCCTGCAATCCGGGGCAGGCGCCATGAAGACGATCGCCGAGCCGAGCGAGCCGCTCACGATCGACATCGAGCTCGCCCCCGTGCAGCACAAGATCGCTCCTCCTCAGACACCCAGGGGCGATCGGACCCCCAAACACACCTGCACAAGTTCAACATCTACATGACCGGGTGTGGGGCATCAGACGCGACCAGGTGCCGAATGTTCCCTCTGACGCTAGATGACCTCGCCCACCGGTGGTACACCTCGTTGCCACCTCGGTCCATTGGCTCCTTTAACGAGCTGGCGCACGTCTTCACGGAACACTTCGCCACCAGGGTCGCCCGGCCAGAAGGTCGCCATCGCATGATGCAAATCAGGCAGGGAGAAGAAGAGTCCGACTCGGACTACATCGACCGGGTAGACGTGATCATCCTCAACGGCGAGCTCGTAAGCGATGAGACCGCCCTATACGCGGTTCTAGGAGGTTTTTAGGGCTTCTCGCCTATGTTCAGGCATCTCACGAAGATCCTGCCGACGACCTACGCGGCCTTCCGGGCTAGAGCCGCAGATTTCCTGTCCAGACAAAGGCTCCTTCTCAGCCTAGGAGTAGGGCGATCGGCGCCGTCTGCGACCTCGATCTCGGCCCGATCGCTACTACCCGGCAGAGCCGGAGGACTCGATCCCGCCTGATCCATTTTAAATGAGGACTAGCCGCCGCCCGATCGCCAATATCGACCTACGAATAAAGCGATCGGCCGCGGCGACGATCGCGATCTTAGGCCAGATCGCAACATCATCAGCAACCCGGTGGACACGATCGCCATCTACAGTCCAGCATATAACATGACGGACTAAGGCGTAAGATCGCCTCCACCACACATCATAGAGCCATGGTCCTGGCAGTCGATGGCACCGGCTGCTTCGGCCATGCAAGGTCCCTTTCGGCCAAGATCGCCCGCCTTTCGTTTAAATACGAGGCCGGCGTAGTCTGAGGGCTCTCCAGCATTAATCAGTGGACACATGCCACAAACCCGTCTCAACGTACACCGTCGAGGTCGGCCATCTCCATGGCTGGCCGAGGTGGAAGCAAGAGCTAACAAGCCGCGGGCGTGGAGTTGATTCATCCGACGCTGCCCCGCGCAAGGACTCCTCTAGACCGAGACCGCACGCCCTTCGTTTAAATACGAGGCGAGGCGCAGCCTAACAGAGGACCCTCATAATAAAGTGAGTCACGAGACACTCATTGTCTTCGCGCACCAAGACACGGTCATGGAGTCGGTCCATCGATCTCCGCGACTGTGCACGATTCCTCAAACAAGCGAAACCGCCAAGTTTCCATGGGGAATCGGCCAATGTTGTTTTTGCAGGTACAGGACCGAAAGATAGCTAGCCAATCGACCATGATAGCCCAAGTCTGAGTCCTAAGTCAGCTCAGTTCGCCCGTCCTCATCCATACACGATCACCAGCAAGAACCACCTCGCCCCATGTCTTCAACATAGGAGCAAGCTGGGGGACAATTGTTGTGTCAAGAATTAACACCTTCCGACCGGCGATCGCCTAGGAGGACGGGCGACCGACTTGCTGCCGATCGTCTAAGGTAGATCTGCCGATCAGCGACCAGGCGACCGAGACTTAACCCAGTGGACGAGCTACATCGACCAACCGAAGGCCCCAGGACAAGTCCCGGTATCGAGCGATCAACCTCAGATACGATCGCCTCTCGATACTCGGCGACCGACCCCTGGCGATCTACTAATGGACGATCTCCTCTCGATACTCGGCGACCGACCCCTGGCGATCTACTAATGGACGATCTCCTCTCGGTATCCAGCGACCGACTCATGGCGACCGACAAGCAGGCGATCCTCTCTCGGCATCTTGCCGACCTACCCTTGGTGACCTACCGATGGAGACCTCGGATGATCAGCTAGAGATGATCGCCTCATGTCGATCTCCACTGATGGCCACCCAGTCGGCAGAGGCCGAACCTTAAGACTGACACCACGTGCAAGATCCGAGACAAGATCCGCGAATCTCGGGCCATTGACCACAGCCTGACAGAATCTCTCCACCAGCCGACAGGCCGCCGAAAGCTTGTCAGTAGGTCCGCATGTTGACTGACTCCGGACGCGTGTTGGCCCCTTAATGGACCGCCCGGCTGTGGCAGCCTCTTCCTTGGACTTTAGCCCGACAGCCAGCCTCTTCCTTGGACTTTAGCCCGACGGCCCTGGAGATCGCCCTATTATAATATTAGCCGGCAGACGATCGACACCTTATTATAATGGCCGGCAGGCGATCGGCCCCTACAGGACAGGACCCGGCTGCCCCTATATAAGCAAGGCACCCTGCACTTGGACACTTCTTCAGCTTCCTTCTGCAACCTCACGATTTGAGCATACAATACAGAAGCAGAATACACACACTTGGCTAATCTCCAACTCTTGGCAACGGCTATCTTTCGGTCTTACTTCTCCCGGCCTTTTCTCCTCGAGCAGATTATCGGCGGGACGAAGAACACCAAGATTCGCTCAAGAGCCGGATTAACAGAGTCTTTTTACACTCATTGTATTTAGATTTCTCTCATTAATACTTGTATCCACGAATATTCGTATTAATAACATCTCGCGAGAGCATTCAAGCCCGGGCCTAACAAACCCGGCAAATCTTGTATTATTTATCTTCTCTCGGAAGTGCTCCCGCAATTGTTGTTTGTTGTCCGTCTTCCAGCAGTATTAATCTTCGGATAAATATTTTGGGCAACAACACACTGCGTATGTGTATTTTAAATGGCCCTTTTGGCACTTTGCGAACTTGGGTTATTTCGTTAAACCTTTTCCTAAACTATTTTATCGGTACGTTTAAGCGGCGTTTTAACGTACATTTTGAACAATCGAGATTTGGCACTTCGCCTTGTATTTTCAAATGGTATTTTATGACGGTATTTCAGAATTATGTCTTTGAAAATATTTGAGTATTTGCAAAATATTACCGTCATCAGCCTTTTGGCGTTTTTAAATGGTTTTGTAAACGGTTTTTAGCCTGGTGGGTTCCGGCGCGGGGCCCACGGTGCTGTAATATCCCGGATGGTTTTGGGGGTGTTACAGAAGATGGTATCGGAGCTTGTGTTTTGTGAAACCCAGGCGTGTGTGTAATGTGGCTCTACTGGTACGGTAGTAGCGTGATTTTTGAAAATGAGTTTTTCTGACTTTTGAGTCGAATCGATTTTTGGAGTTTCCAAAATTTTTTAGATTCTTTTCAATTGCTATTTGTGATATAGGTGTGTGTTGGTTGTGTTGAGACCTCGTATGGGAGTCGTGTGCTAGTATCACGGGAGATTATCGGCTTCACGCACCTGTAAGTATATTGGTTTGGTTATTTCGCTTGTGGCGATGCTTGATTGTTTTCATGATGAGTTGGAAGTTTTGGATTTATCTGTTGTTGGTGACAGGTCGCAAGTTTCGAGGACGAAACTTATTTTAAGGGGGGTAGTATGTAATACCCGAATTTTCAGTACAAACTTTTCGCGTTATTTTATCTGAGATATACTGTATAGTTTGGTATCTATACAGTATGGATAAAATAAATTGAGAACCGAGACAGCTATACTGGTGTGATTGTCGTTTTTGATTGACAGATATATTCAGGATATGTTGTATCAGGTTGAACTGATTTGGATATCAGGTATACCGTATGAGAATATTTTTGGATTCAGTATGTGTATTCAGTATGCCGTATGTTTGTATTTTGTATGCCGAGACGTCGGACAGGAATATTTGGATTTTTAGCTAAGTATAAAAGTCATTACGTACGTTAAGCCTCGGAGCTTACGTACGTAAAATGTGTTAGCTTACGTACGTTATATAGTGTACATAACGTACGTAACAAGAGGAATCGGACAGTGGGGCCTGTGGTCGGCAGCTTTCGGCGCAGATGTGGACAGGTGAGTCAACGGATGGAGTTACGTACGTTATACAGGGTGTGTTACGTACGTAATACGAGTATAATACTGTAGCAAGTCAACGTACGTATTACGTACGTAACGGAATAAGTGTTACGTACGTTATGGGGCGGCTGGCCGAGTCGTGGCCGAGATGACCTGGATGGCCGAGCATGGCCGGTCGTGACTCGTTGGAATGGCCGAGCATGGTCGGCAGTGACTCATGGGTGTGGCCGATCACGGTCGGCAGTGACTCGCAGGGATGGCTAGGACTGGCCGATTACGTACGTAAGGCAGTGGCCGGTTACGGCCGTAAGGGCCAGTTACGTACGTAAGCCAGCTGCCGGTTACGTACGCAAGGATACCGAACGAACTGGGCAGTAGGGTCGGCCGCGGCCGGCTACGTACGTAAGGACCCGCCGGTAACGTACGTAATGGTCCGGCAGGTTCCGCCTATTTAAGGCCTGGACCGGGTCACTTCGGCATTTTCATTTTTTCTTCGTTTTTTCGCGATTCCTTCAGCAAGAATTGATGGATTTGAGTAAGAGCAACTTATAACAACATGTTTTGGAAGTTGGAATCATGGATTAACATTATCTTCCACCCGGATCGAAGGTAAGAACACCTAAACACTTGGTTTTGGATATTTTTGGAGTTTCTTGATGTTTTCGCCGATTTGATTCATTTTAACTCAGATTATTGATGGAACCTTGTTGTATTCGTGAGATTATTCGTTGCTCTTGAAGTTTTGTGGAACGAATTCAAGTATTTCTTTGAATAATCGATTGAATTGGACTATGCCTTCAAAGTGTTCGATGAAATGTCTCAATGAGTAGAACTTGGAAAATTCTACACATTTTCGTATGAATGATGGTTGAATTGATATTTTTGTGATGATTCTTGGTATTTACGAGAATTTTGTTAAGGGAAGATAATGAATTGGTGATCAAATGATTCGATTATGTTGTTATGATTATGGAATCATAGTATTCCCGATGTTCTTGGTAGTTTGTTGCGATTCATGATGTTATGAGAAGTATATGTTGAAGAACATGATTATATACACCTTGAATTATGATTAAGGGTTGTTTAGATGTTAGAAAATATCGGGTTATGTTGTTTTATGGATTATGAACGTGAATTTGGATAATTCGTGTTCTTGAAGAACTCTTGAGTTACATGTTATGATTTTAGAAGGATTTCGGATAATTTGGAATGTGATTATTGACGATAATAATTGGTAAATTGTTTCTACGAATTTACAACTATGAACAAGAAGGAGTTTTATCTTCGTATTTGGAGTTGAACTTGGAATCGAATATGTTATAAAATCTTTAATGTCGAGATGAATTGATCATTGATTTGATGAATACGTTTTAAAGTGTTGGTGTTTTGGATATGAATATGGAATATTCACATTTAGAACTAAGTTATGTATCTTGGTAAAATATTCGTATAGGAATACGAATATGATTTCGAGTTTGATGAGAATTATTATTCATGTTTGAATTTGGAAATTCATACTTATTGAATAAGTGTTCAATTCGGATAATGGAATTATTTGAAACCCTTGGAATATGGTTATCTATGATATTGAATT
The DNA here is from genome assembly GCA_033398695.1 of Orobanche coerulescens. NCBI lineage: Eukaryota > Viridiplantae > Streptophyta > Magnoliopsida > Lamiales > Orobanchaceae > Orobanche > Orobanche coerulescens. Next base: position 75,239,512 of record CM065818.1, on the reverse strand, counting down.
AATCGGATTGTCCGGATTGATGATGATAATCGATAATTGGATTTTATTATGATTATACAAGGAGGAAACTTGTAATTGTATTTAAGATTGAATTTGGAATCGGTAATGTTAGACCCTTGTTGGTTTAAATAGATTATGGATATGATATTCGGTTTGCGGAATCGTATTGTAGTTTTGAATTCGTGTTTGATTGGTTCGGGTTGTTTGGATATGTGTTTGACCGGGATATTGTAGAAGTGTTGTGTTTGTTGATCGGTTATTGATTGTTATTTGTGATCATCGAGTTACGACTTGTATCGTGGATATGAGTTCGTATTTGTTTGAGTTGTATTGTTCGATTTTGTTTATGATCGGGGTATTGTTGAGCCGTTGAGTTTGTTGGTTGGGTATGTCGGTTATTGATTTTTATCGAATGTGTGTTAATCGGTTATTGCAATAGGTTGTAATGTTTGATCGTGGTTTATGACCGTTGTGTTTCGGTTGAGGCTGAAGAATTCGTAGATTGCTTTTGGCCGGGGCTGAGGAGCTCGTAGACGAAGGCAATGGATTTTGGTAACGGCTTCATGGTATCGGTATCGAGGCAAGTTTATACTTGTTCAGTTTATAATATTTGATGAATGGTTTCGTTTTCATTTCATTTATAATTCGTATAGCAATGTTGTTAGAAATGTAAGTTGTCGGGATAATGGTTAGTACATCGTGCTATGGTTTGTATTAAATCATAAGGTATATGATTTAATTGTGTTCAAGGAAGATGTGAGTTATCTTTCGTCAAGGATATAGAATATCGGATATTGAGGATATTTATCGTGTCAATATTGATGTCGGGATGGTGGTTTGTTGGTATAAATGGACTATACCTATTTCGGGATTATTCGTATAACTGTGTGTTCGTTCAGGGATGTTGGTTCGTGGAAAGGATGTTGTCTCCGGCTTTGAGGTAATTTATGTATTGTTCAGTTATGAGATAATTATTGTGTTGAGTTGTATATGTTGTACGTTGAGGCTTCGTGTATTGAGATTCATATTGATTGTTCGTTAATGGATGTCGATCCCAGAACTGTTGTCTGAGATTGTTGATGGTATGGATTATCTTTTGGGGTTTGTGATTCCAGGGTTGTTGTTTTGAATATTGATTGGTCGTGTCGACTTTTCATTGTCAGACTATTGTCGTTCACTTCGGTGAGTCTTTTGATCCTTATTGGATATGTGTTTCTTTGAGTTTCGTTGTCATGTTGTATCGTGACATATCTGGAGTCATATCTGCGTTCCGATTGGATATTGTGTAGGATTTTTAGCCGGGCACATATATAGTCATGCGTGAATATTTTCCGTGAAAGGCTGTGCACACGAGACGTAGTTCGTTGAGGCTAATTAGGTACATTGTCCCACGTATATCCTGGATTCCGTATACGGGGTGGACATGTGCACTGACACATATTCGGATCGGGCGTACTATGATTTCCATCTTTGAGCCATATTGTTTGGTCGTTCATCCTCCATTCATGGTTGGGTATGTTCGACGGTTTGTGACTGGTTGTTCATACGCCCGAGGGGTATGTTCGACAGTCAGAGTTATTTCTTTGAGATCCATTATTGTTGATCATTTGGAGTTTACCTTGTTGATGGTATTCTCAGTTATTATTGGTCTTGTGTTGATCATTTGGAGTTTACCTTGTTGATGGTATTCTCGGTTATTGTTGATCTTTGTTGATCGTGTTTGGAGTTTACCATGTTGAGGGTATTCTCGGTTATTGTTGATCCTTTGTCGACCGTATTGGAATTTGTCATGTTAATGATATTTTCGGTTGTACTTTGACCTTGGATTGGTCGTATTGGAGCTCATCATATCGATGATATTCTCGATTGAATTATTGGTTGATCAATGTTATTGATCGTATGAGCGTTCGGATTGTATGTCGATGTTTCAGGATTTGTTATCATTATCATGTGGTAGTTGATCTACAGATATGTTGTGTATTATTGGTTTAATCATGTTGAGAGTTGATTGTGTAATCCGACGGACAGGAGTTTGCACATATTGGATTATTTCCACACTTATGAGTTATGATGATGTTTTGAGAATTGTTGTTATTTTTGGAATACAGTACAGATAATAGTTGTTAAGTTTATCTCGTCATTTGAGAATGCGAAATGTGGATTATGGTAAGGATTGGATGGTTATGGATTGGTAAGGTTATGACGGTAACATTACATTGGTAGTATTCTTACAATATTATTATATTGGTATGTAATTATTTATGATGATGTGATCTATATCATTATTGAGTATTGTGGCTGACCCCGTCGTGGGCTTTATTTTTAGGTACTCGGAGATCGAGCTAGTAGAGGTCGTGAAGGGATGAGCTTCCCGATGTGATACTGGCGGTGGCATGTTTTGGAGTATCGAGTATTTCTTTTCTGGTTATTCATTTCCGCTGCAAATGTGTATTTTGAACTGCATTTATCCGCTGCGTGTGTATATTTCAAAATGACTTTTCGGTATCTTTATCCGCTGCGTATGTGTATTTTAAATGGCCCTTTTGGCCCTTTGCGAACTTGGGTTATTTCGTTAAACCTTTTCCTAAACTATTTTATCGGTACGTTTAAGCGGCGTCTTAACGTACATTTTGAACTATCGAGATTTGGCACTTCGCCTTGTATTTTCAAATGGTATTTTATAACGGTATTTCAGAATTATGTCTTTGAAAATATTTGAGTATTTGCAAAATATTACCGTCATCAGCCTTTTGGCGTTTTTAAATGGTTTTGTAAACGGTTTTTAGCACAGTGGGTTCGGCCTTGGGGCCACAGCTGTAATTTCCCGGATGGTTTTGGGGGTGTTACGGAAGATGGTATCGGAGCTTGGGTTTTGTGAAACCCGAGTGTGTGTTATGTGGCTCTCTGAGTGCAGTAGTAGCGTGATTTTTGAAAATGAGTTTTTCTGACTTTTGAGTCGAATCGATTTTTGGAGTTTCCAAAATTTTTGAGATTCTTTTCAATTGCTATTTGTGATATAGGTGTGTCTTGGTTGTGTTGAGACTTCGTATGGGAGTCGTGTGCTAGTATCACGGGAGATCAACGGCTTCACGCACCTGTAAGTATATTGGTTTGGTTATTTCGCCTGTGGCGACACTTGATTGTTTTCATGATGAGTTGGTAGTATTGGATTTATCTGTTGTTGGTGACAGGTCGCAAGTTTCGAGGACGAAACTTATTTTAAGGGGGGTAGTATGTAATACCCGAATTTTCAGTACAAATTTTTCGCGTTATTTTATTTGAGATATACTGTATAGTTTGGTATCAATACAGTATGGATAAAATAAATTGAGAACCGAGACAGCTATAGTGGTGTGATTGTCGTTTTTGATTGACAGATATATTCAGGATATGTTGTATCAGGTTGAACTGATTTGGATATCAGGTATACCGTAGGAGAATATTTTTGGATTCAGTATGTGTAGTCAGTATGCCGTATGTTTGTATTTTGTACGCCGAGACGTCGGACAGGAACAGTTGGATTTTTAGCTAAGTATAAAAGTCATTACGTACGTTAAGCCTTGGAGCTTATGTACGTAAAATGTGTTAGCTTACGTACGTTATATAGTGTACATAACGTACGTAACAAGAGGAATCGGACAGTGGGGCCTGTGTTCGGTAGCTTTCGGCGCAGATGTGGACAAGTGAGTCAACGGATGGAGTTACGTACATTATACAGGGTGTGTTACGTACGTAATACGAGTATAATACTGTAGCAAGTCAACGTACGTATTACGTACGTAACAGAATTATTGTTACGTACGTTACGGGGCGGCTGGCCGAGTCGTGGCCGAGATGACCTGGATGGCCGAGCATGGCCGGTCGTGACTCGTTGGAATGGCCGAGCATGGTCGGCAGTGACTCATGGGTGTGGCCGATCACGGTCGGTAGTGACTCGCAGGGATGGCTAGGACTGGCCGATTACGTACGTAAGGCAGTGGCGATTCTGGCCGTAGGGCGATTACGTACGTAAGCCAGCTGCCGGTTACGTACGCAAGGATACCGAACGAACTGGGCAGTAGGGTCGGCCACGGCCGGCTACGTACGTAAGGACCCGCCGGTTATGTACGTAATGGTCCGGCAGGTTCCACCTATTTAAGGTCTGGACCGGGTCACTTCGGCATTTTCGTTTTTTCTTCGTTTTTTCGCGATTCCTTCAGCAAGAATTGATGGATTTGAGTAAGAGCAACTTATAACAACATGTTTTGGAAGTTGGAATCATGGATTAACATCATCTTCCACCTGGATCGAGGTTAAGAACACCTAAACACTTGGTTTTGGATATTTTTGGAGTTTCTTGATGTTTTGGCCGATTTGATTCATTTTAACTCAGATTATTGATGGAACCTTGTTGTATTCTTGAGATTATTCGTTGCTCTTGAAGTTTTGTGGAACGAATTCGAGTATTTCTTTGAATAATCGATTGAATTGGACTATGCCTTCAAAATGCTCGATGAAATGTCTCAATGAGTAGAACTTGGAAAATTCTACACGTTTTCGTATGAATGATGGTTGAATTGATATTTTTGTGATGATTCTTGGTATTTACGAGAATTTTGTTAAGGGAAGATAATGAATTGGTGATCAAATGATTCGATTATGTTGTTATGATTATGGAATTGTAGTATTCCCGATGTTCTTGGTAGTTTGCTGCGATTCATGATGTTATGAGAAGTATATGTTGAAAAACATGATTATATACACCTTGAATTATGATTAAGGGTTGTTTAGATGTTAGAAAATATCGGGTTATGTTGTTTTATGGATTATGAACGTGAATTTGGATAATTCGTGTTCTTGAAGAACTCTTGAGTTACATGTTATGATTTTGGAAGGATTTCGGATAATTTGGAATGTGATTATTCACGATAATAATTGGTAAATTGTTTTCTACGAATTTACAAGTATGAACAAGAAGGAGTTTTATCTTCGTATTTGGAGTTGAAGTTGGAATCGAATATGTTATAAAATCCTTAATGTCGAGATGAATTGATCATTGATTTGATGAATACGTTTTAAAGTGTTAGTGTTTTGGATATGAATATGGAATATTCACATTTAGAACTAAGTTATGTATCTTGGTACAATATTCGTATAGGAATACGAATATGATTTCGAATTTGATGAGAATTATTATTCATGTTTGAATTTGGAAATTCATACTTATTGAATAAGTGTTCAATTCGGATAATGGAATTATTTGAAACCCTTGGAATATGGTTATCTATGATATTGAATTAATCGGATTGTCCGGATTGATGATGATAATCGGTAATTGGATTTTATTATGAATATACAAGGAGGAAACTTGTAATTGTATTTAAGATTGAATTTGGAATCGGTAATGTTAGACCCTTGTTGGTTTAAATAGATTATGGATATGATATTCGGTTTGTGGAATCGTATTGTAGTTTTGAATTCGTGTTTGATTGGTTCGGGTTGTTTGGATATGTGTTTGACCGGGATATTGTAAAAGTGTTGTGTTTGTTGATCGGTTATTGATTGTTATTTGTGATCATCGAGTTACGACTTGTATCGTGGATATGAGTTCGTATTAGTTTGAGTTGTATTGTTCGGTTTTGTTTATGATAGGGTTATTGTTGAGCTGTTGAGTTTGTTGGTTGGGTATGTCGGTTTTTGATTTTTATCGAATGTGTGTTAATCGGTTATTGCAATAGGTTGTGATGTTTGATCGTGGTTTATGACTGTTGTGTTGCGGTTGAGGCTGAAGACTTCATAGATTGCTTTTGGTCGGGGCTGAGGAGCTCGTAGACGAAGGCAATGGATTTTGGTAACGGCTTCGTGGTATCGGTATCGAGGCAAGTTTATACTTGTTCAGTTTATAATATTTGATGAATGGTTTCGTTTTCATTTCATTTATAATTCGTATAGCAATGTTGTTAGAAATGTAAGTTGTCGGGATAATGGTTTGTACATCGTGCTCTGGTTTGTATTAAATCATAAGGTATATGATTTAATTGTGTTCAAGGAAGACGTGAGTTATCTTTCGTCAGTGATATAGAATATCGGATATCGAGGATAGTTATCGTGTCGATATTGATGTCGGGATGGTGGTTTGTTGGTATAAATGGACTATACCTATTTCGGGATTATTCGTATAACTGTGTGTTCGTTCAGGGATGTTGGTTCGTGGAAAGGATGTTGTCTCCGGCTTTGAGGTAATTTATGTATTGTTCAGTTATGAGATAATTATTGTGTTGAGTTGTTGTATATGTTGTACGTTGAGGCTTCGTGTATTGAGATTCATATTGATTGTTCGTTGATGGATGTCGATCCCATAACTGTTGTCTGAGATTGTTGATGGTATGGATTATCCTTTGGGGTTTGTGATTCCAGGGTTGTTGTTTTGAATATTGATTGGTCGTGTCGACTTTTCATTGTCAGACTATTGTCGTTCACTTCGGTGAGTCTTTTGATCCTTATTGGATATGTGTTTCTTTGAGTTTCGTTGTCATGTTGCATCGTGACATATCTGGAGTCATATCTGCGTTCCGATTGGATATTGTGTAGGATTTTTAGCCGGGCACATATATAGTCATGCGTGAATATTTTCCGTGAAAGGCTGTGCACACGAGACGTAGTTCGTTGAGGATAATTAGGTACATTGTCCCACATATATCCTGGATTCCGTATACGGGGTGGACATGTGCACTGACACATATTCGGATCGGGCATACTATGATTTCCATCTTTGAGCCATATTGTTTGGTCGTTCATCCTCCATTCATGGTTGGGTATGTTCGACGGTTTGTGACTGGTTGTTCATACGCCCGAGGGGTATGTTCGACAGTCAGAGTTATTTCTTTGAGATCCATTATTGTTGATCATTTGGAGTTTACCTTGTTGATGGTATTCTCAGTTATTATTGGTCTTTTGTTGATCATTTGGAGTTTACCTTGTTGATGGTATTCTCGGTTATTGTTGATCTTTGTTGATCGTGTTTGGAGTTTACCATGTTGGGGGTATTCTCGGTTATTGTTGATCCATTGTCGACCGTATTGGAATTTGTCATGTTAATGATGTTTTCGGTTGTACTTTGACCTTGGATTGGTCGTATTGGAGCTCATCATATCGATGATATTAATATGAAGCCAGAAGGTCATATGAACAAGAATGACCATGAAGAATATTAATGAATAACAATCCGACAAAGTCAGGAATGACTCACCGAGATGAATTAATAGTGAAATGAATGATAGCTCAATGAAATGATGGGAACCGTCGTTCCTCGTGAATGAAATGATTATTCGACAATTACAAGTCTCAATACGGTTAATACAATATGAATGAGTTATGATTATGAATGAACAACAACGAAAGGAATGAGTATCCTTTTAACCGAGTAAGAATTAACTTACACAATACCGGTGAAGAAAGTCCTTCCTCGAACAACGTCCTAAAAAGAGATGTCGGTTACTCGAACAACCTTGAATAACACAATTATCAATAATCCACTTAATAAACGATTCAAACATGATCACAACCGACTTCAAAAATCGATACAACAATATCCGAACTCATTGGGGCATTAAGACAAACACTTAGCAAACATTCATCCTTTGATTATAATCAACCACAACTATATCGGAACCAAACTCCAAAATAAGTAGTTCAATCCACAAAGCACCTCCAATAATATCAATAATCCAATAGGAATCTACAAATCGAGTTAATGACAACATCTAATCGAAAACCCCGAAATATCAAAGTCAACTCTAAAGTGTTCTTGATTAATTCTCCAAATATTCGTAAAATCCGAAAAACACATCAATAAATCCATAGGAATACATATATCTAAGGTAGATAATCCATATCTAACATATTCCAACATAATACAAAGCTTACACGAAGAGATCGGAAGGAAAATACTTAAAATCCGAAATTCTAGATCCAAGAGATCATTACCTTGATTTGATGTGTTGGAGAGGATAAAATGATGATTAATCCGAATGATAAGCTTGAAGATGATGATAGATAGATTCAGCTCGAAGAAATCTCTCTAAAATGTCTGAAATCGCCCAAAACGCCCCAAAAACAAAATGATATGCGAGAAATGACGAAACCTGGGCTGACTGTCTTATTTATACTATTCCAGTTTAGCGCACACTAAGCCCTGATATTTAGCGTGCGTTAATGGGTGTCCTGGGTAGTCCAGTACCCTCTGTCCGAAATGGTAGCGTGCGCTACGTACCTTTTGTAGTGCGCTACAGCCATATACTTAGCGTGCATTAACCTTAAATGTTAGCGTGCGCTAACTGAATATCTGATGCCCAGTAACTGAAGTCCACAACCTTCTGTCCTTTAATCCACTCGTGATAGCGTGCGCTACACCTCAGATTCGGCGTGCGCTACTACACCATTAGCGTACGCTAATATCTACTCGTAGCGTATGCTATGAATTATTCCAGATCAGTCCAGTACCCACTGGACTCTACCTGATCGACCTTAGCGCGCGCTACACTGACTGCATAGCGTGCGCTACTTACCATTCATAGTGTGCGCTAATACAACTTAACTGCAGTCCAGTACCCACTGGACTGTCTGCCTGAACCACGCTAGCGTGTGCTAATGCTGAGAGGTAGCGTGCGCTACCCGTACTCAATTAGCACGCGCTAAAGAGAGTACGTAGCGTGCTCTACTCCTCACACACAGCCCACTATGAAGATGACAATGATGATAAACACGGCTCGATCCTCCAACCGGGTAGAAAGATGAATGATAACTGATACACGATACAAATACTCTGAACGGCGAATACAATGATTGAATATGAATGATGAATGATTATTAATGAGTGAAAATTACTGAGTGACAATTACTGAATGATAATCACTGAATGATAATGACTGAATTAAAACTGGGTATTACAGTATCACAATGTGGAATGTTTTTATCTCTCGAAATATATGCTTGATATAGCTTGAGGATGCTTGTAAGCTCAGATAAGTTGTGTATCTTCCAACTCCTTGAATGGTGCTATTTATAGCCTTCATGAGGCAACTTTCCCGTTGGAGCAGTGGCACACCTTACGTATGTTATATATAAATGTTTACGTACGTTATCAGCTTTACGTACGTTACACATCTTGTGTAACGGCCATAATGAAAGCCTAAAAATAGTTCAGCGGCATATGATGAAACTAGTTACGTACGTTATAGAAACGTTGATTACGTACGTAATACTATTGTCAAAGAGCTGTTGGATGAGTAGACTTGGTGTAACGGCTGATGACTTTTTGTGTTGACTTGCAATGGGCAAAATTCGAACTTTACGTACGTTATACATGAGGTATTACATACGTTACCTGCAGAAAAATGCTTGCCAAAATTGTGAGGATTACGTACATTATATATTAATGGTTACGTATGTTAAGTAAAGAAAAATATGTAAAGTAAATTTTGGTGAAGTAACTCATCATTAAAATGTATAAAATGAATTTTGAAAAAATATTGTACCAACAATCTCCCCCTTTTTGATGATGACAAAATTTATATGGGAGTTTTTGAAAAAGACGAGTTTGAAAGATTTTAAGTAAACTCTGCCCCTGAATAATACTCCCCCTGAAACGAACAAGGGATAAACATTTAAAAAACGAGATATATTTTTCTCCCCCTTTTTTTCATTAACAAAACGATAAGAGATCCTGTAAGAGAAAGTCATTGAAACGAAATAGCAACGGATAGCAACGAATAGTAATGAAATCGTTAATACAAAACACAATCTTTCAAGCAAAATAAGTAGCAAGAGTTTATGACAAAAACATAGAAAATGTATGGAATGTCAGTCTAAACAAAAACAGGATAATCATAGTAGAGAACGAAATCCGCTAGTCAAGGTCGGCTTCTGGAGGTGAAGGAGGGACTCCGAAGTGAGTACAAAGACTTTTAACCATGATTTTTATTTCACTCATATCTTTCTCTAGTTTATCCATACGAGCAATCATATTAGAAGAAGAACTCTCCTGTCTCGATCGGGAAGGGCCTGGCTGAGTAGTAAGGCGAGGCCTATCATGAGCAATGCCTCGAGATGTGATTCTCTCCTATGGACGAGGTAACACACCACCACCGACTAAACGATCTTCGTCCTTTAGGTAGGCGAACTACACCCATCCACGGTTCCTAGTTCGAAGATATTTCATTGTTCGGATGGTACCCTCGGTGACTAGGCTCCCCTACGAGATGGCGACCCCATGTAGCCCTGAAAGATCAACTCCTGCACTCTAAAAAATTTCCATCAAAATGGAGCCGAAAGGCATTCCTGACTTGCGTTGACGATCGACCTTGGCGTAGCTTTTCTTGTGGAAAATCATTCCTTTTTGCGCAAACCATCTTAGCACAATCGAAGCAAAATTTACTTGGTGGTCTTTCAAAACATGGTATATGATTTCCATGTCGATATTTACTGAACGTTGCTGAGCATTGACCTTAGGCATAAGGCATTTAGTAATAGCATCATGAAGTAATCGTATATTGATTCCAAAATCATTATTTTCAGACCGACCAGTATTCACTTCAAGTACAGCTTTTGACGTCAAGAAATCACGGACTTTAACTTCATGCACACTATAGGATTCATCATCATAGAAATTATCAAGAACTTCATCGGGAGCGGCGAATTGTCCCTTACAACAAAATCCCTCATTAGGGAGACCAAAAGTCTCGGATAATTTAACGGCATCAAACATGATTGGTTTACCACGAACAATGGAATTAACAATGGCTAAACCATGAAAATCATATGTGACAAAGAAATTTTCGTAGAATTCCCAGACGCAATCAACGAAAATAAGGCGAGCAAGACTAACGAAACGATTTATACCAAGCATATCAAAGAATTCCTCATTTCCAATATCAACTGAGTTTAAAGATTCGAAGTCGAAATGGTGACACGCAGTTACCTCTTCGTCGATTAAAAGTTCGTTGAAGATCTTTGCGGCTTGAGCATTTTGGAAAATCGGTTCTCCGAGGGTGTATATGAGGATTGAGAAGTTTCTCCTCTTCATTTCTTGTTTGTCCTGGTGGCCATTGATGAAATCGGCCGGAAGTAAGAGAAGTCGGATGGATTTTGTGGAGATTTGGGAAGGATTCGATGGGAGGCGATTAGGGATTTGAGATAGAATAAGGGGATAACTGTCGATCGGGTTATTTAAGTAACAGGGTAATAGAGTGTTACGTACGTTATATGCTCTATGTAACGTACGTAATGAAAAATCCAAATCTTCCTGTCCAAAAACCTGGGTTATGTTACGTACGTAGTCCAATGCCTCGTTACGTACATAATGTCTTCTTACGTACGTAAATTTCCTGTGGTAACGGCCGTAAGACTGACCAAATGAACAGTGTATTCCTTTCGATGATATCCGATTTTTAATGACCATTTAATGTAGATATGATGAATATGCAAAACTTAAAAATGATCAACATGTCCCATCCCTAAATTTATGCGAATAAAATTGAAAGCATCTTTGGGTAATGGTTTTGTAAAAATATCCGCCAATTGTTCATTTGTACCAACAAATTGGAGACGCACATTCCCGTTTTGGACATGGTCACGAATAAAGTGGTGACGAATTTCTATATGCTTTGTCCTACAAGGTAATATGAAGTTTTTGCTTAAATTTATGGCACTTGTATTGTCACAAAAAATGGATCTATTTTTAAGCTCGATGCCATAATCTAGTAGTTGATTTTTGATCCATAGGACTTGTGCACATGCACTTCCCGCAGCCACATATTCTGCTTCAGCTGTGGAAGTAGCGACACTAGTCTATTTCTTTCTCCCCCATAAAATTAAACCTGAACTCATAAAATGACAAGTTCCGGTGGTGCTTTTCCTATCAATTTTGCATCCACTGAAATCGGCATCACTATATGCAAAAAGTTGGAAATCAATGCTCGATGGATACCATAGACCTAAGCCAGCAGTACTTTTAAATAACGAAAAATTCTTTTACATGCAATGAGATGGGATTCTTTAGGATTTGCTTGAAAACGAGCACATAAGCAACTAGCAAACATTATATCGGGTCTAGATGCAGTTAAATAAAGTAAAGAGCCGATCATACCTCGATATTGTTTTTGGTCAACAGACTTACCTTTTTCATCTTTGTCGAGTTTAAGAGTGGAAGACATAGGACTAGATATTTCTTTGCAATCTTCCATTTTAAATTTCTATAAGAGCTCATTGACGTATTTTGATTGATGAATGAATATTCCGTCATTGAGTAGCTTGATTTGGAGTCCGAGAAAGTTCTTCAACTCTCACATCATGCTCATTTCGAATTCTCCCTTCATAAGATTTTAAAATTCTTGGGACAGAGATTTTTTAGCTGCACCAAAAACAATGTCGTCCACATAAATTTGGCAAATAAGCATATCATCACCTAAATTCTTAATAAATAGGGTATTATCAATATTACCTCTTTTATACCCATTTGATATAAGAAAAGTGCTTAAACGATCATACCACTCGGAGCTTGTTTTAATCTATAGAGAGCTTTATGGTGCTTGTAGACATGATCTGGATGATCATAGTCTTCAAAACCCGGCGGTTGCTTGACATACACCTACTCCTGGATGATTCCATTTAGGAATGCACTCTTTTCATCCATTTGATGGAGTTTGATTTTCTTGTATGCGGCAAAGGTACAGAGAAGATGAATTGCCTCAAGACGAGCAACATGAGCAAATGTTTCCTCATAATCTAAGCCTTATTCTTGATTATATCCTTGGGCGACCAATCTCGATTTATTCTTAATTGGGAAACCATCATCATCCGTTTTAATTTTATGAACCCATTTAGTACCAATGATTGATATGTCTACCGGTGCCGGAACCAATTCCCAAACATTATTTCATTTGAATTGATTTAGCTCTTCTTGCATAGCAATAGCCCAATTTTCGTCATTGATTGCTTCATCGATATTCTTTGGTTTTGTAAGAGAAATAAATGCAATATTGTTAAGAGAATCATTTATATTTCTCCTAGTTCGTACACCTTCATCGATTTTCTCGAGAATTTGTTCCATCGGATGGTCTTTCACATTTGCCCAATCTTTAGGAAGGTTGTAAGAATTCTCCTCCTGCTTGCCCGAGCTTAAGTCGATCTTCTCCAATTCCTTTGACGCTTCTGACACTTCTTTAGTTGGAACCATACCTGCATCATCATCAAAAACACCATTTCTCGGGGGTAAAACTGTATCATCGAATTTTACATGAATTGGCTCTTCTACCGAGCCTCTTCTATAATTAAATACACGATAAGCTTTACTGTTGGTCGAATAACCAAGGAATATTCCAATATCCGATTTTGAATCAAATATTCCCAAATTATCCTTACCATTATTAGGAATAAATACCTTACAACCAAATGGATGAAAATAAGATAAATTGGGCTTTTTACCTTTAAATATCTCGTATGGAGTCATCATTTTGTTTCTACGGAGATGGACTCGATTAATAACATAGCAAGTGGTGTTAACAGATTCGGCCCAGAAATATTTAGGAAGCCCATATTCATTAAGCATTGTTCGGCTCATTTCTTCTAGAGAGCGATTCTTCCTCTCAACAACTCCATTTTGTTGAGGTGTCCGAGGTGCCGAAAAATTGTGCCCAATACCATAATTATCGCACCAATCTTCAAAAATATTTGAATCAAATTCTCCACCATGATCGGTTCGGATGGCGATAATTGGTAACTCTTTTTCCTTCTGGGTAACCTTACACCACTTAACAAACTCGTTAAATGCATCATTTTTATTTGTCAAGAATTTTACCCAAGTAAATCTCGAAAAATCATCAACAAGAACTAAAGTATAAAGTTTACCTGTTAAGATAGCATGCCGAGATGGACTAATCAAATACATATGAATTAATTCAAGAATGCGATTAGTGGAAATTTCCATTTTTGGTTTAAACGAGCCTCTGGCATGTTTACCTTTAATATAGGCTTCACAAATGTGGTCTTTTCTGAAATTTAATTTTGGTAGACCATGGACAATATATTTTTTGGCCAATTTTGAAAGAAGTGGTAAAGAGGCATGACCCAATTTCGGTGCCAAATAGCGGCATTTTCATCGTATGAAAGTATACATTTTCATTGAAAGAAGATTCATCTTGAATATCAACAATATAAATATTTCCATATCGCAATCCAATAAAATTAAACAACTTGGTCTTTTCTCATTGCAGTGCAATGCGTACTTTCAAAAATTAATTTAAGACCAGTGTCACGGAGTTGGGAAACACTTAGAAGATTATGGCAAAGACCATCAACAAATAGAACATTTTCAATAGTCGGTAAAGGTTTCTTACCTATCTTACATGTCCCTTTTATTTGGCCCTTTTTATTTTCGCCAAATGTTACACAACCACGATCTTCCTTTTTAAGCTTCGTGAATAGATGTTCATTCCCACTCATGTGATTTGAACATCCACTATCAACATAGCATTTATTTGATACTGTTGTCTTCCTTGCTTGTACCTACAAAAATAATTTTCTTCCGTTTTATAGGTACCCAGGCTAATTTGGGTCATGTGGAGTTAGATATAAAAACTTGGTTTTGAACAATGGTCCCTTTAGGTACCCAAATTTGTTTGACTTTTATAGTTCGTCTAGAACTTCTACAATAAGTTTCGGTATATCCTGGTTTTAAACATTTTGGACATGATGGAATTCCCATTTTTAAAGTGTCCGAATTTTTCGTGGTAATTTCTAAGGACTTTTTCATTTGAAATGAATTATACCCGAATCCTTGTTTTGAAAGAGAAATTTTTTGACCAAATAAGAGTTGATCAAATTTGTCATTCCCACACGAGAATTTTCTAACGTAAAGTTTCAATTCTTTCAGAGTTTTGTGTAAATCATCTCTCAGAATTTTCTCGTTTTCCACACAATTTGTATGATCAATCGACACATCCTTGTTTTTCAATTATTTTGAATTTTCATTTTCAAGAGACTTTATTTTCTTTTTCAAATCTTTATTAATGTTGCAAACTTTTTCGTATTCATTATTTAAAGATTCGAAAGCATCAAGAAGTTCTTCATGAGAAGAATCACTAACCTCGACTTCTTCATCGCTATCTTCAGAGAGATGATAGACTTCCTTCTTTTTGAACTTCGGGCCATTAGAGCAAGATTGGTTTGAACTTGAGGTTCATCATCCTCATCATCATCGCTCCATGTAGCGACATAGACTTCCTTCTTTTTGAACTTTTCGTGAGGTGGTTTTGATGAACTCATTGGCGCAGCAGCACGACAATCTTTAGCAAAATGGCCTGGAACGTCGCATCTTCGACAAGTATTGTCGAACCTTTTATTTTGTGAGAAGTGAGTCTTTTTGGATTCATCCCTCGGTTCTTGTTTGATGTCTCTCCGGCGCCTTTGTAAAAGATTTTTGAATTTCTTTATATTTTTGGCATAAAAGGCTGTTTCTTCATCCTCTTCTTTGATAGGTTCATCTTCTAGATCGCTATCTTCTTTGGCTTTGAAGGTGATCGTCATTTCTCTCTCCTTTGGGTTCGGTTTAGAACTTCGAGATTTAATGACAATCTCGAAATTGATGAGAGTTCCAATGAGAGCACTGAATTCTATGGTGTTGAGATCTTTCGACTCCATGATAGCCGTAACAGTAGCGTCCCATTCTCTTGGGAGAGATCGAAGGATTTTCTTGGCTTTATCACTACTTGATATCGATTTCCCGAAGGAAGCTAGCCTATTTGTGATAGCCGAGAAGCAGTCAAGCATAATAGTAATGCTTTCTTTTTCTTTCAGAGTGAAGAGTTCATAATCGTGAAGAAGCATATTGATTTTTGTCTCTTTCACTTGACTCGTATCTTCGTGGGTAATCTCGAGCATTTTCCAGATCTCTTTGTCTGTCTCGCAAAAAGAGATTCTGTTGTGACATTCTGGGTTGAGAACACTGTAAAGCAGTTGAGTAGCTTTACTATTGAAGTGATCATTCTTCCAGTCGTACTCTTCAAAGCTTTTGATCGAGCCATCTGTCTTCTTAGGAATGGTAGGTCAAGAGCAATGACCTTCCAAATTTCAATATCGTGAGCTCGGATGAAATTTGAATGCACTTTCTAGTTTAGTGCCAACTCTTACAATTTCTTGATTTTCGGGCTCAAGAAAAATCTCACTAAAACAATCTTGTTTTTCAGGGTACAAGACAACCTTACAGTAAAACAATTGCGAGTAGAAAACTCGACTTTACAAGATATATAGCTCGTTGATACAAGAATATAGATAAGAAATGATAGAACAATTCTTCTCGTATCACAATGTGAAATGTGTATATCTCTCGAAATATATGCTTGATATATCTTGAGTATGCTTATAATCTCAGATAAGTTGTGTATCTTCCAACTTCTTGAATAGTGCTATTTATAGCCTCATGAGGCAACTTTCCCGTTGGAGTAGTGGTACACCTTACGTACGTTATATATAAACGTTTACGTACATTATCAGCTTTACGTACATTACACATCCTGTGTAACGGCCGTAATGAAAGCCTAAAAATAGTTCAGTGGCATATGATGAAACTCGTTACATACGTTATGGAAATGTTGATTACATACGTAATACTTTGTCAAAGAGCCGTTGGATGATTAGACTTGGTGTAACGGCTATTGACTTTTTGTGTTGACTTGCAACGAGCAAAATTCGAACTTTACGTACGTTATACATGAGTTATTACGTACGTTACCTACAGAAAAACGCTTGCCAAAATTGTGAGGATTACGTACGTTATATATGAATGGTTACGTACTTTAAGTGAAGAAAAATATGTAAAGTAAATTTTGGTTAAGTAACTCATCATCAAAATGTATAAAATGAATTATAAAAAAATATTGTACCAACAGGATCCGTTCCTCCGCGCCTTTACGAGATGCGGAAGTCAGACAATCATAACACTGCTGTTGCATCAGGTACGATTCAGATCCTTTTGCAACCAGTTAGTGTCTTATTCGATTCAGGGGCTACGCATTCTTTTATATCATTGAACTGTGGTAATCATTTAAAAATCTCGTGTTTACATGATTGTAAGCCTTATGTTGTCGGTTTACCTAGCGGAGAGAGAATTGTGGGAACCCTAGAAATTATAGATTTCCCCGTGTCTATAGGAGGGAGAGATTGGCCATCGAAACTTATTGTGGTCGACAACCATGGTGACGATTTAATTCTCGGGGACGATTGGCTCAATCGTTATGGGCTATTTTGAGTTACCAGAAGAGAGTTATTTGGATCATTGTTGATACGGATCTGAACATTTATTCAAAGGATGGAGACCGGGAAGCTCAGGAAAATTGATCAAAGCCATGAAAGCAGTTAAATTGCTAAAGCAAGGTTGTCACGGATTTTGGTGTTATGCCATAAAGAAGGAAGAAGGAGTAGAACTCTCATCTATTCCAGTTGTGGACGAATTCTCAGACGTATTCCCTGACGAACTTTGAGTATTTTTCGTGTGGGGTTAAACTAACCAATAAATTTTGGGAAAATTTGTGTGGGTTCTAAAGTTATTTACGCACCTGTGTGAATTTTTGTGAATTTTAATTCTGAGTTCTGTTGTGGTTCAAAAATTCGTCAAGTTGTGACCTGTTCATAGTTAAAAGCTGATAAAAAGGTTAAAAGGCTAAATAAGGGTTATGTGTGTATTATTAAAAATATGGGTAAACTAAAGGGCTTAACTTGTGAAACCATGTAACTTTATGATACTTATATTTTATACCCTAATCTTACAATATTTGCACTATAAACCCTAAACTTGTATAATTATCATTATGAACCTTAAACTATTAATTATTGTCACGTTTGATTAAATGATAACTTTGGATATTAATGACTAATGTTTCTAAATCTGGAAACCTTCTAAATATGGAAACTTACTATTTATATAAGTATAGTAAAATGAGTAACCTAATTCAAATTGAACTTAAAGTTATACTTGGTATTTAATTCGTATAGGTTCCGTGAAGCGGGAGTGATCCATCTCGTGTGACCTTTCTTTCCTTTTGCTTGCTTTGAATAAGGTACATATATTCTGACCTTATCCCTTAAGGTTTCTCATGATTCGCTCACAACGGTTGATATTAGTTTTGATTATGATGCCTTTGATCTGAGCCTTCTCATTATGTCTTTCTTATTTGATCTATGCCTTCGTTATGCTCCATTAGATTTGTAAACCTTTGATTATGAACCTTTACTTTGAACCTTTGCTATCAACTTATGAACATTTGATATGAACCTTTGATATGAACTTTGATATGATACGACATTTGAACCCTTCAGTTTGATACACGAGCCAAGTTCGTTTTCTAGCCATGAAGGTAGCATGGCCGTGTCATTGATGTACCAATGGCACGACTCTAGTGTGGTTGAGTGATGTTCCACACTGTCCCATTTTGTTATGATATGTGCACTTTATATTTGTTATGGCCAATATGATTGTTCGGGGGTATATGGATGCATCCTAGGTTCGATTTGTATTTGATTGGATATGACATGATTATGATATGATATGTTCGGTGATTGATGTTTGTGTGCAATACACGTCTCCATGGTTACTATGATATTGATTTGATTTGTGTTCGGGCTCATGGTAGATTACTGACCTTTCCTTACTTTTGATATCCATTTGTTTATATCTCATGCTTTTCCTAATGCACCGTACTTTATATGTTCGTTCCTAATCTTTTGGTTTCGTTTATATATGTACGTTCACTGGGCTTTTTAAGCTCAGTTGCATTTTCCTTTTCCTGCGGCAGGTATCTAAGCTAGGAGCTGGGGATGCTTTTGGGTTGAGAGTTGAGCTTGTGGAGACTTTACCCTAGTCATCTTAGATTTAGTTTTCTATCGTTAGGACATTGTTTAGACTAGGATGATTTGTTATTCCTCCCTTTGGAGTATTTCTTTTCGTTGAACTTATGTTTTGGTTTAAGTCAATTCGACTTAACTCCTTTTGATTATTTATGTTTAAGACTTCCACTGGTCACTATGTTCATTTTGTATGCTTTGATATGTCACCATAATGTGATGCTACTACCCTTGTCGGGTTGGGGTGTTTCAATTATGGTATCAGAGCTTTAGGTTCGACCTGTAGAGCTTAGTCTACGACCTGTGAGGATTGGGTAGACACTAGGTTTTCCTTCTGCATATTTTCCTTTCATACTTCATCTTTATTTGACCTTACTAATCATTTTGATGATCATTCAGATGGTGAACACGCGTAGAAATCCTAATGGGGATGATATCCCTAACCTCGAGGCTATGATAGCCGCTGCTTTGTCTAATGCTTTCCCAAATCTCTCTGCTGAATTGAGGTCCAGAATCGTCGATGACATCAGAAATGGTGCTGGTTCGTCGGGTGGCGGTGCTCCACCTATCGGGATGCATGGTTGGATTGAAAAGTTCATAAAGCTTAAGCCTCTTTCCTTCCGATCTGCTGCCACCGCCACAGAGGCAGAAGATTGGATCACACATATGGAGAAGTTGTTCAATGTCTTAGGTTGTAGTGATGAATTCAAGACGCGTTTGGCTACCTTCAAGTTGGAAGGTGATGCGTTGAATTGGTGGAAGGCGTATGTTCTAGCTTAGGGAGAGAATTTTGCTGACACTTGTGCGTGGAATACTTTCCGTGACATCTTCTATAAGCAATACTTTCCTTCCTCCGAGCAGCAAAAGGTATGAGCATGAGTATGGGGCTATTCATCAGTTGGATCGGGAATCGTCTGGAGAGTATATGCAGAGGTTTCTGAGGTTAGATAGTTTTGTTGGACCGATTGCGGGTGATGCTCATAGGCAGGCTAGGCACTTTAAGTGGGGGCTGAAGAAGTGAATATTAGACCGGATCGTGAATACTGATTACACCGATGTTGCACTAGTAGCGGACGCGGCCTGCAATATTGAGTTACTTCATGCTGATAGGGGTTCGAACAAGAGGGACAGGGATGGTGATCGTATTAACTACAGGGGTAGTCAGAACTAGGGTATTGATCACAGGGGTCGCCAGGATTGGGGTTTTGATCAGAGGCGACATGAGTACAGGGGTCAGGATCAGAGGGTTACTGGTAGGAATGGGAATGACCGTCAGGGTCATGGCAACAGCAACCGGCGTCAGTACAGGGATCAGTCGACTCGGGGTTCTCAGCAGGGTCGTTTTTCAGGTTCTTCGGGTCAGAGGAGGCCTACTGAGACCTTACCTCCTCCACCTCTCTGTGCTACTTGCGGAAAGCCTCACCCGGGCGTTTGTCACAAAGCTACTGGAGGATATTTCACTTGCGGGTCCACTAACCACAAGGTGAGGGATTGTCCCCAGGAGAAACGGATTACATCAGTGAACTCTGCTAAGCCAGCTCCTACTATGGGTCGTGTTTATACTACGACGCGTGATCAGGCAGCAAACTCATCAGGTACTATTACCGGCATTCTTTACATTGGTGATCGTACAGTTTTTGCCTTATTTGAAACCGGTGCCACACACTCCATTATATCTGTTGCATTTGCCAAGAAACTTAATATGACCCCAACACCACTAACAAATCGTATATCCATCTCAACACCAATGAAAAACCATGTACTCATTAAACATGAATATGCGAATTGTCCCTTACGGTTTGATATTTGCATTAAATGCAGCGAATTTGCTCCCTATTGATATGATCGATTTTGATGTGATTTTGGGCATGGCTTGGTTGGCTTCGCATAGAGCTACCATTGATTGCCATGCCAGAAATGTGATCTTCGGCGACTTGCATCAGCCTGATTTTGTTTATCATGGTTCTCAACCTCTTAAATCTACTAAAATTATTTCTGCTATGAAGTCACGAACTTTGATTTCCCATGGTTGCCAAGGTTTTCTGGTTTCTATTAAAGATACATCTTGAAGAGTCCTAGTATTGAAAGTCTTCCTATGGTACGAGAGTTTCCCGACGTTTTCCCCGATGAACTTCCTGGTATACCTCCTGCTAGAGAAGTTGAGTTCGGCATTGAGTTGATCGTAGGTGCTGAACCTATTTCCAAAGCTCCGTACCGTATGGCGACCTTATAGTTGAAGGAGTTGAAGGAACAGTTACAGGAACTCTTGGAGAATGGTTTCATCCGACCCAGTGTTTCTCCTTGGGGTGCACCTGTTTTGTTTGTTAAGAAGAAGGATGGAAGTATGCGACTGTGTATCGATTATCGTGAGCTTAACCGTATCACTACCCATAATCGTTATCCTCTTTCGCGTATCGATGATCTGTTTGATCAATTGCAAGGGGCTAAGTTCTTTTCGAAAATCGATTTGAGGTCCGGTTATCACCAATTACATGTGAAGGAGCAAGATGTTCCTAAGACGGCGTTCCGTACCCGATATGGTCACTACGAGTTTTTGGTTATGCACTTTGGTTTGACAAACGCTCCCGCTGTATTTATGGATCTTATGAATCGCGTATTCCATGAGTATCTCGACAAGTTCGTTATTGTTTTCATTGACGACATTCTTGTTTATTCCAAGACTGAAGGAGATGATGAGCAACATCTCCGGATTGTTTTGGAGACTCTTCGGCAGCAGAAGTTGTATGCCAAGTTGTCGAAGTGTGAGTTTTGGCTAAAGCAAGTTGCATTCCTTGGTCATATTGTATCCGCAGATGGCATCACCATGTATCCATCTAAGGTTGAGGCTATCACCAAGTGGTCGAGACCTACTACTGTGACTGAGGTTAGGAGTTTTCTGGGACTTGCTAGCTACTATCCACGTTTTGTTGAGGGTTTCTCACAGTTGGCGTTACCTCTGACGCAACTGATGAGGAAGGGTGAGAAGTTTGTTTGGATGAAGGAACGCGAGCAGAGTTTCGAAGAGTTGAAACAGATATCGGTGTCGACTCCTATTTTGACTCTTCCATCTGGTTCTGGGGGCTATCAGATTTATAGTGACGCGTCGAAGAAGGGTTTAGGTTGTGTCCTTATGCAGCACGGTAAGGTGATTGCTTATGCTTCGAGGCAATTAAAACCTTATGAAGATAATTATCCTACTCATGATCTAGAGTTGGTTGTGGTGGTTTTTGCTTTGAAGATTTGGAGACACTACTTGTATGGCGAATCGTGTGATATCTTTACTGACCACAAGAGTCTCGAGTATATCTTCACCCAGAAGGAACTTAACATGAGATAAAAAAAGGTGGTTGGAACTCCTTAAGGATTATGATGCGAATATTCAATACCATTCGGGCAAGGCGAATGTTGTTGCCGATGCGCTTAGCCGTAAGTCTGGTATGATTGCGAGTTTAGAGATTGAGCCAAGGGTTCTTCATGATTTAGAACTTTTGGATGTTGAATTTTGTATACTAGGTTATGATGGATATTGGGCTAGTATGAAGATAGAATCCAACCTTATACTACGGATTAAGGAAGCTCAAAAGGATAATTGTGAGCTTTGGGCTGTGGTTCAGAATGTTCAGGAGGGTAAGCAGTCGGAGTTCAGGGTAGATGACTCTGGTGTGGTATGGTTTTAAAATCAACTTTGTGTTCATAATGATCCTGATTTGTGTGATCGTGTATTGTCAGAGGCCCATAGTTCCCCATTCACTATCCATCCTGGTTCTACCAAGATGTACAGGGATCTTATGCAACACTTTTGGTGGAACGGCATGAAACAGGATGTAGCCCTGTATGTTGCTAGATGTATGACTTGCCAGCAGGTCAAAATCGAACATCAGAGGGCTAGTGGCTTGCTACAACCATTAGATATCCCTACTTGGAAGTGGGATGAGATTTCCATGGACTTTGTTACTAGTTTGCCTCTTACTCGGAAAAGACATGATGCAATTTGGGTAGTCGTCGATCGTCTGACCAAATCTGCCGCTTTCTTACCTATTCGTATGGATTTTCGTGTTAGTAGATTGGCAGAAATTTTTCAACAGGAGATTGTTAGACTTCATGGTACTCCGACATCTATCGTGTCAGACAGAGATCCGCGGTTTACTTCTCGTTTTTAGAAAACCCTACATAAAGCTTGGGGTACACGTCTTAAGTTTAGCATGGCTTTTCATCCACACAGACAAATGGTCAGTCTGAAAGGACCATTCAGACTTTAGTAGACATGTTGAGGGCATGTGCTTTGGAGTGGATGGGAAGTTGGGACGAATACTTGTGCTTGGTGGAGTTTGCTTATAATAATAGTTGGCATGCTAGCATCAAGGCAGCAACGTATGAGCTTTTATATGGGAGGAAATGTAGAGCACCTATTTGTTGGGACGAGGTAGGTGAACGTGTGATCGAGGGGCCGGAACTTATTGAGATCACTAATGAGAAGGTGGTTCTGGCCAAGGAGAAGTTGAAAGAGGCTCGCACTCGACAGAAGAGTTATGCTGATAAGCGTCGACGTGACTTGGAGTTTCAGGTTGGGATCGTGTATTTCTAAAAGTATCGCCGTTCAGAGGTTCGAAGCGCTTTGGGATCAAGGGGAAGCTTAGTCCTCGATTCATTGGACCGTTCGAGATTCTTGAACGTATTGGGGAGGTTTCTTATTGTTTGGCTCTACCTCCTCAGTTATCACATGTTCATAATGTCTTTCATGTATCTCTGCTGAGGGGATACAATTATCATCCTTTGCATGTGGCATCTTAGCCGTTTGATCAGATTCAACCTGATATGTCTCTTCCAGAAGAACCCGAAGCTATTTTCGATCGACAAGATCGAGTCATGAGAAACAAAGTCATTCCGTTTGTTAAAATTCTTTGGAAGAATCACCCAGAGCGTGAAGCTACCTGGGAAACCGAGGAATCGATACGAACCAGTTATCCTCATTTCTTGTCATAGTCTGGTATGTCTTCTCTCCGTTTTCATTTCAATTTACGAGGACGAAAATTTTCTTTTAGAGGGGAAGAATTAATTGTAATACCCAAAAATTTTAAACTTATTAAATACCTAAAATACCCTCTAATTTGAAACTTTTGAAAGACGATTAAATACCTAAAACATTTAATTATATTTAACCTAAGCATTATAAACACTAATGCTTGAACATTTCACAACTTTACTAACCTTTAAGACTTATGATAATTAAAAGTTACAACCATGTACATGTGTATTAAATTCACACGCCTAATATTTTCTTTTGGGCCGAGTATATGAAGTTGATTTCAATTGACCATAAGATAAATAAGCCCAAGTCCATTATTGAAACTAAATAAGGAATAAGATATCAATCCCATATGTCACGTTACCAATATTCTCTCATCACGACATTCCTTGTTTTTTCCTCTCTTCTCATCACACGTTTCCCTCCTCTCTTCTCATCACACGTTAAATACACATAACACACACAAAGGAAAACCCTAAGAATACATACACAAACACATCAGCTGCTACCACCCTTCTCTTGGTTCTTTCTCGTTCAAAACCAAAGGCTGCAGGAGTATCTTGATTGTGGTCTAGGGTTCGGTTGGTGTTTGCTTGTGTTTGGCTCATTTGTAGCTGGTATTCGATCTTGTTTTGTCTCTCCTTCGTGTCACGCTACAATGGTAACAAATTCAGACCTTGTTCAATTCCTATTCCTTTTCTTTTTTTTGATCATGTCGTATGGTATTGAGAATCGGCTAGCAGGTTTTGTATATGAATAAACTTGCAGAAAATCTTATGATACCACATGGAATAATGAGATAAAAACCTTATAAAATCGAATATAAGTGTGTGGGTTGTGGTGTCGACATGTAAGGCTGTAAACATGTGTGATATTGGCTAAATAAACCTATGAGATATGTGTGCAATCGGATTTAGAAAGGTAAAAAGAATTAGGGTTTATGTGGATGTTTTGATTGGGACAGTTTTGATAGTCGAATTTGTATGCATCACACAACGAGTTTCATAAATGTTCAATTCGGGATTTTTGCTCTAAAACTCAGTTTAGGGTCTTAGTAAAGTATTTCAATTAGTTTGGATGGATTTGAGTTTGATTTAGTCCTATTTTTGAATTTTATGAGACGATGTGTCAAAACTGTGTTTACAGAATATTAGAGTCGGATTGAGCAGGATGAATCTCGATGATACCAAGTGTTTTTCTGATTCTTGAGTCCAAAACTAGTTTTAAAGAGTTTACTAACTGATCCAATTGGTTTGGATTGATTTCGAGTTATTTTGGTCGTATTTTTTATTTTTGTGTGATTAAGTGTTTAATCAGAAATTCGGGAGTCTGAAATCAGTCCACTTTGTCGATTTTTTATTCACAAACTATAATTAGTTGAGCCATTAAACTTTCCAGTATGTAACTTATATATGATTAGTAATATATGAATATTTGGGAATTTTTCCTGGATTTTTGGTAGGTCGTTGAGGCGAATACTTTTTGGGTACAACTGCAGGTCAGTTTTCTGAATAGTCTGAGTTTGAGTATTTTTCGTGTAAGGTTAAACTAACCAATAAATTCTGGGAAAATTTGTGTGGGTTCTAAAGTTATTTACGTACCTGTGTGAATTTTTGTGAATTTTAATTCTGAGTTATGATGTGGTTCAAAAATTCGTAAAGTTGTGACATGTTCATAGTTAAAAGCTGATAAAAAGGTTAAAAGGCTTATGTGTGTATTATTAAACATACGGGTTGAACTTATCATTTTATAAACTTAAGGGCTTAACTTGTGAAACCATGTAACTTTATGATACTTATATTTTATACCCTAATCTTACAATATTTGCACTATAAACCCTAAACTTATATAATTATCATTATGAACCTTAAACTATTAATTATTATCACGTTTGATTAAATGATAACTTTGGATATTAATGACTAATGTTTCTAAATCTGGAAACCTTCTAAATATGGAAACTTACTATTTATAGAAGTATACTAAAATGAGTAACCTAATTCAAATTGAACTTAAAGTAATACTTGGTATTTAATTCGTATAGGTTCCGTGAAGCGGGAGTGATCCATCTCGTGTGACCTTTCTTTCCTTTTGCTTGCTTTGAATAAGGTACAGGTATTCTGACCTTATCCCTTAAGGTTTCTCATGATTCGCTCACAACGGTTGATATTAGTTTTGATTATGATGCCTTTGATCTGAGCCTTCTCATTATGGCTTTCTTATTTGATCTATGCCTTCGTTATGCTCCATTAGATTTGTAAACCTTTGATTATGAACCTTTACTTTGAACCTTTGCTATGAACTTATGAACATTTGATATGAACCTTTGATATGAACTTTGATATGATACGACATTTGAACACTTTAGTTTGATACACGAGCCAAGTTCGTTTCCTAGACATGAAGGTAGCATGGCCGTGTCATTGATGCACCAATGGCACGACTCTAGTGTGGTTGAGTGATGTTCCACACCATCCCATTTTGTTATGATATGTGCACTTTATATTTGTTATGGCCAATATGATTGTTCGGGGGCATATGGATGCATCCTAGGTTCGATTTGTATTTGATTGGATATCACATGATTATGATATGATATGTTCGGTGATTGATGTTTGTGTGCAATACACGTCTTTCACATGTTCGGGAGTTAGCTACTCCATGGTTACTATGATATTGATTTGATTTGTGTTCGGGCTCATGGTAGATTACTGACCTTTCCTTACTTTTGATATCCATTTGTTTATATCTCATGCTTTTCCTAATGCACCGTACTTTATATGTTCGTTCCTAATCTTTTGGTTTCGTTTATATATGTCTGTTCACTGGGCTTTTTAAGCTCAGTTGCATTTTCCTTTTCCTGCGGCAGGTATCTAAGCTAGGAGCTGGGGATGCTTTTGGGTTGAGAGTTGAGCTTGTGGAGACTTTACCCTAGTCATCTTAGATTTAGTTTTCTATCGTTAGGACATTGTTTAGACTTGGATGATTTGTTATTCCTCCCTTTGGAGTATTTCTTTTCGTTGAACTTATGTTTTGGTTTAAGTCAATTCGACTTAACTCCTTTTCATTATTTATGTTTAAGACTTCCACTGGTCACTATGTTCATTTTGTATGCTTTGATATGTCACCATAATGTGATGCTTCTACCCTTGTCGGGTTGGGGTGTTTCAATTATGGTATCAGAGCTTTAGGTTCGACCTGTAGAGCTTAGGCTACGACCTGTGAGGATTGGGTAGACATTAGGTTTTCCTTCTGCATATTTTCCTTTCATACTTCATCTTTATTTGACCTTACTAATCATTTTGATGATCATTCAGATGGTGAATACGCGTAGAAATCCTAATGGGGATGATATCCCTAACCTCGAGGCTATGATAGCTGCTGCTTTGGCTAATGCCTTCCCGAATCTCTCTGCTGAATTGAGGACCAGAATCATCGATGACATCAGAAATTGTGCTGGTTCGTCGGGTGGCGGTGCTCCACCTATCGGGATGCATGGTTGGATTGAAAAGTTCATAAAGCTTAAGCCTCTTTCTTTCCGATCTGCTGCCACCCCCACAGAGGCAGAAGATTGGATCACACATATGGAGAAGTTGTTCAATGTCTTAGGTTGTGGTGATGAATTCAAGACGCGTTTGGCTACCTTCAAGTTGGAAGGTGAGCGTTGAATTGGTGGAAGGCGTATGTTCTAGCTTAGGGAGAGAATTTTGCTGACACTTGTGCGTGGAATACTTTCCGTGACATCTTCTATAAGCAGTACTTTCCTTCCTCCGAGCAGCAAAGGTATGAGCATGAGTATGGGGCTATTCATCAGTTGGATCGGGAATCGTCTGGAGAGTATATGCAGAGGTTTCTGAGGTTAGATAGTTTTGTTGGACCGATTGCGGGTGATGCTCCTAGGCAGGCTAGGCACTTTAAGTGGGGGCTGAAGAAGTGGATATTAGACCTGATCGTGAATACTGATTACACCGATGTTGCACTAGTAGCGGACGCGGCCCGCAATATTGAGTTACTTCATGCTGATAGGGGTTCGAACAAGAGGGACAGGGATGGTGATCGTATTAACTACAGGGGTAGTCAGAACCAGGCTATTGATCACAGGGGTCGCCAGGATCGGGGTTTTGATTAGAGGCGACAGGAGTACAGGGGTCAGGATCAGAGGGTTACTGGTAGGAATGGGAATGACCGTCAGGGTCATGGCAACAGCAACCAGCGTCAGTACAGGGATCAGTCGACTTGGGGTTCTCAGCAGGGTCGCTTTTCATGTTCTTCGGGCCAGAGGAGGCCTACTGAGACCTTACCTCCTCCACCTCTCTGTGCTACTTGCGGAAAGCCTCACCCGGGCGTTTCTCACAATGCTACTGGAGGATATTTCACTTGCGGGTCCACTAATCACAAGGTGAGGGATTGTCCCCAGGAGAAACGGATTACATCAGTGAACTCTGCTAATACAGCTCCTACTATGGGTCTTGTTTATACTACGACGCGTGATCAGGCAGCAAACTCATCAGGTACTATTACCGGCATTCTTTACATTGGTGATCGTACAGTTTTTTCCTTATTTGAAACCGGTGCCACACACTCCATTATATCTGTTGCATTTGCCAAGAAACATAATATGACCCCAACACCACTAACAAATCGTATATACATCTCAACACCAATGAAAAACCATGTACTCATTGAACATGAATATGCGAATTGTCCCTTACGGTTTGATGACCACATTCGTCTGGCGAATTTGCTCCCTATTGATATGATCGATTTTGATGTGATTTTGGGCATGGCTTGGTTGGCTTCGCATAGAGCTACCATTGATTGCCATGCCAGAAATGTGATCTTCGGCGACTTGCATCAGCCTGATTTTATTTATCATGGTTCTCAACCTCTTAAATCTGCTAAAATTATTTCTGCTATGAAGGCACGAACTTTGATTTCCCATGGTTGCCAAGGTTTTCTGGTTTCTATTAAAGATACATCTGTGAAGAGTCCTAGTATTGAAAGTCTTCCTATGGTACGAGAGTTTCCCGACGTTTTCCCCGATGAACTTCCTGGTATACCTCCTGCTAGAGAAGTTGAGTTCGGCATTGAGTTGATCGTAGGTGCTGAACCTATTTCCAAAGCTCCGTACCGTATGGCGGCCTTATAGTTGAAGGAACAGTTACAGGAACTCTTGGAGAATGGTTTCATCCGACCCAGTGTTTCTCCTTGGGGTGCACCTATTTTGTTTGTTAAGAAGAATGATGGAAGTATGCGACTGTGTATCGGTTATCGTGAGCTTAACCGTATAACTATCCATAATCGTTATCCTCTTTCGCGTATCGATGATCTGTTTGATCAATTGCAAGGGGCTAAGTTCTTTTCGAAAATCGATTTGAGGTCCGGTTATCACCAATTACATGTGAATGAGCAAGATGTTCCTAAGACCGCGTTCCGTACCCGATATGGTCACTACGAGTTTTTGGTTATGCCCTTTGGTTTGACAAACGCTCCCGCTGTATTTATGGATCTTATGAATCGCGTATTCCATGAGTATCTCGACAAGTTCGTTATTGTTTTCATCGACGACATTCTTGTTTATTCCAAGACTGAAGGAGATGATGAGCAACATCTCCGGATTGTTTTGGAGACTCTTCGGCAGTAGAAGTTGTATGCCAAGTTGTCGAAGTGTGAGTTTTGGCTAAAGCAAGTTGCATTCCTTGGTCATATTGTATCCGCAGATGGCATCACCATGTATCCATCTAAGGTTGAGGCTATCACCAAGTGGTCGAGACCTACTATTGTGACTGAGGTTAGGAGTTTTCTGGGACTTGCTAGCTACTATCGACGTTTTGTTGAGGGTTTCTCACGGTTGGTGTTACCTTTGACGCAACTGATGAGGAAGGGTGAGAAGTTTGTTTGGATGGAGGAACGCGAGCAGAGTTTCGAAGAGTTGAAACAGATATTGGTGTGGACTCCTATTTTGACTCTTCCATCTGGTTCTAGGGGCTATCAGATTTATAGTGACGCGTCGAAGAAGGGTTTAGGTTGTGTCCTTATGCAGCACGGTAAGGTGATTGCTTATGCTTCGAGGCAATTAAAACCTTATGAAGATAATTATCCTACTCATGATCTAGAGTTGGCTGTGGTGGTTTTTGCTTTGAAGATTTGGAGACACTACTTGGATGGCGAATCGTGTGATATCTTTACTGACCACAAGAGTCTCGAGTATATCTTCACCCAGAAGGAACTTAACATGAGATAAAAAAAGGTGGTTGGAACTCTTTAAGGATTATGATGCGAATATTCAATACCATTCGGGCAAGGCGAATGTTGTTGCCGATGCGCTTAGCCGGAAGTCTGGTATGATTGCGAGTTTAGAGATTGAGCCAAGGGTTCTTCATGATTTAGAACTTTTGGATGTTGAATTTTGTGTACTAGGTTATGATGGATATTGGGCTAGTATGAAGATAGAATCCAATCTTATACTACGGATTAAGGAAGCTCAAAAGGATGATTGTGAGCTTTGGGCTGTGGTTCAGAATGTTCAGGAGGGTAAGCAGTCGGAGTTCAGGGTTGATGACTCTGGTGTGGTATGGTTTGAAAATCAACTTTGTGTTCCTAATGATCCTGATTTGCGTGAGCCTGTATTGTCAGAGGCCCATAGTTTCCCATTCACTATCCATCCTGGTTCTACCAAGATGTACAGGGATCTTAAGCAACACTTTTGGTGGAACGGCATGAAACAGGATGTAGCCCTGTATGTTGCTAGATGTATGACTTGCCAGCAGGTCAAAATCGAACATCAGAGGGCTAGTGGCTTGCTACAACCATTAGATATCCCTACTTGGAAGTGGGATGAGATTTCCATGGACTTTGTTACTAGTTTGCCTCTTACTCGGAAAAGACATGATGCAATTTGGGTAGTCGTCGATCGTCTGACCAAATCTGCCGCTTTCTTACCTATTCGTATGGATTTTCGTGTTAGTAGATTGGCAGAAATTTTTCAACAGGAGATTGTTAGACTTCATGGTACTCCGACATCTATCGTGTCAGACAGAGATCCGCGGTTTACTTCTCGTTTTTAGAAAAGCCTACATAAAGCTTGGGGTACACGTCTTAATTTTAGCACGGCTTTTCATCCACACAGACAAATGGTCAGTCTGAAAGGACCATTCAGACTTTAGTATACATGTTGAGGGCATGTGCTTTGGAGTGGATGGGAAGTTGGGACGAATACTTGTGCTTGGTGGAGTTTGCTTATAATAATAGTTGGCATGCTAGCATCAAGGCAGCAACGTATGAGCTTTTATATGGGAGGAAATGTAGAGCACCTATTTGTTGGGACGAGGTAGGTGAACGTGTGATCGAGGGGCCGGAACTTATTGAGATCACTAATGAGAAGGTGGTTATGGCCAAGGAGAAGCTGAAAGAGGCTCGCACTCGACAGAAGAGTTATGCTGATAAGCGTCGACGTGACTTGGAGTTTCAGGTTGGGATCGTGTATTTCTGAAAGTATCGTCGTTCAGAGGTGTGAAGCTCTTTGGGATCAAGGGGAAGCTTAGTCCTCGATTCATTGGACCGTTCGAGATTCTTGAATGTATTGGGGAGGTTTCTTATTGTTTGGCTCTACCTCCTCAGTTATCACATGTTCATAATGTCTTTCATGTATCTCTGCTGAGGGGATACAATTATCATCCTTTGCATGTGGCATCTTATTCGTTTGATCAGATTCAACCTGATATGTCTCTTCCAGAAGAACCCGAAGCTATTTTGGATCGACAAGATCGAGTCATGAGAAACAAAGTCATTCCGTTTGTTAAAATTCTTTGGAAGAATCACCCAGAGCGTGAAGCTACCTGGGAAACCGAGGAATCGATACGAACCAGTTATCCTCATTTCTTGTCATAGTTTAGTATGTCTTCTCTCCGTTTTCATTTCAATTTACGAGGACAAAAATTTTCTTTTAGAGGGGAAGAATTGTAATACCCGCAAATTTTAAACTTATTAAATACCTAAAATACCCTCTAATTTGAAACTTTTGAAAGACGATTAAATACCTAAAACATTTAATTATATTTAACCTAAGCATTATAAACACTAATGGTTGAACATTTCACAACTTTACTAACCTTTAAGACTTATGATAATTAAAAGTTACAACCATGTACATGTGTATTAAATTCACACGCCTAATATTTTATTTTGGGCCGAGTATATGGAGTTGATTTCAATTGACCATAAGATAAATAAGCTCAAGTCCATTATTGAAACTAAATAAGGAATGAGATATCAATCTCATATGTCACGTTACCATTATTCTCTCATCACGGCATTCCTTGTTTTTTCCTCTCTTCTCATCACACGTTTCCCTCCTCTCTTCTCATCACACGTTAAATACACATAACACACACAAAGGAATACATACACAAACACATCGGCTGCTACCACCCTTCTCTTGGTTCTTTCTCGTTCAAAACCAAAGGCTGCATGAGTGTCTTGATCATGGTTTAGGGTTCGGTTGGAGTTTGCTTGTGTTTGGCTCATTTGTAGGCTGGTATTCGATCTTGTTTTGTCTCTCCTTCGTGTCATGCTACAATGGTAACAAATTCAGACCTTGTTCAATTCCTATTCCTTTTATTTTTTTTGATCATGTCGTATGGTATTGGGAATCGGCTAGCAGGTTTTGTATATGAATAAACTTGCAAAAAATCTTATGATACCACATGGAATAATGAGATAAAAACCTTATAAAATCGAATATAAGTGTGTGCGTTGTGGTGTCGACATGTAAGGCTGTAAACATGTGTGATATTGGCTAAATAAACCTATGAGATATGTGTGCAATCGGATTTAGAAAGGTAAAAAGAATTAGGGTTTATGTGGATGTTTTGATTGGGACAATTTTGATAGTCGAATTTGTATGAATCACACAACGAGTTTCATAGATGTTCTATTTGGGATTTTTGCTCTAAAACTCATTTTAGGGTCTTAGTAAAGTATTCGAATTAGTTTGGATGGATTTGAGTTTGATTTATTCCTTTTTGTGAATTTTATGAGACGATATGTCAAAACTGCATTTACAGAATATTAGAGTCGGCTTGAGCAGGATGAATCTCGATGATACTAAGTGTTTTTCTGAGTTTCTTGAGTCCAAAACTAGTTTTAAAGAGTTTACTAACTGATCCAATTGTTTTGGATTGATTTCGAGTTATTTTGGTCGTATTTTTGATTTTTGTGTGATTAAGTGTTTAATCCAAAATTCGGGAGTCTGAAATTAGTCCAATTTCTCGATTTTTTATTCACAAACTATAATGAGTTGCGCCATTAAACTTTCCAGTATGTAACTTATATATGATTAGTAATACATGAATTTTTGGGAATTTTTCCGGGATGTTTGGTAGGTCGTTGAGGCGAATACTTTTTGGGTATAACTGCAGGTCGGTTTTCTGAATAGTCTGAGTTTGAGTATTTTTCGTGTGGGGTTAAACTAACCAATAAATTCTGGAAAAATTTGTGTTGGTTCTAAAGTTATTTATGTACCTGTGTGAATTTTTGTGAATTTTAATTCGGAGTTCTGATGTGGTTCAAAAATTCGTCAAGTTGTGACCTGTTCATAGTTAAAAGCTGATAAAAAGGTTAAAAGGCTAAATAAGGGTTGTGTGTATTATTAAACTTACGGGTTGAACTTATCATTTTCTAAACTAAAGGGCTTAACTTGTGAAACCATGTCACTTTATGATACTTATATTTTATACCCTAATCTTATAATAGTTGCACTATAAACCCTAAACTTATATAATTATCATTATGAACCTTAAACTATTAATTATTGTCACGTTTGATTAAATGATAACTTTGGATTTTAATGACTAATGTTTCTAAATCTGGAAACCTTCTAAATATGGAGACTTACTATTTATAGAAGTATACTAAAATGAGTAACCTAATTCAAATTGAACTTAAAGTAATACTTGGTATTTAATTCGTATAGGTTTCGTGAAGCGGGAGTGATCCATCTCGTGTGACCTTTCTTTCCTTTTGCTTGCTTTGAATAAGGTACAGATATTCTGACCTTATCCCTTAAGATTTCTCATGATTCGCTCACAACGGTTGATGTTAGTTTTGATTATGATGCCTTTGATCTGAGCCTTCTCATTATGGCTTTCTTATTTGATCTATGCCTTTGCTTTGCTCCATTAGATTTGTAAACCTTTGATTATGAACCTTTACTTTGAACCTTTGCTATGAACTTATGAACATTTGATATGAACCTTTGATATGAACTTTGATATGATATGACATTTGAACCCTTCAGTTTGATACACGAGCCAAGTTCGTTTCCTAGCCATTGATGCACCAATGGCACGACTCTAGTGTGGTTGAGTGATGTTCCACACCGTCCCATTTTGTTATGATATGTGCACTTTATATTTGTTATGGCCAATACGATTGTTCGGGAGCGTATGGATGCATCCTAGGATCGATTTATATTTGATTGGATATGACATGATTATGATATGATATGTTCGGTGATTGATGCTTGTGTGCAATACACGTCTTTCACATGTTCGGGAGTTAGCTACTCCATTGTTAGTATGATATTGATTTGATTTGTGTTCGGGCTCATGGTAGATTGCTAACCTTTCCTTACTTTTGATATCCATTTGTTTATATCTCATGCTTTTCCCAATGCACCGTACTTTATACGTTCGTTCCTTATCTTTTGGTTTCGTTTATATATGTCTGTTCACTGGGCTTTTTAAGCTCAGCCGCATTTTCCTTTTCCTGCGGCAGGTATCTAAGCTAGGAGTTGGGGTTGCTTTGGGTTGATAGTTGAGCTTTTGGAGACTTTACTCTAGTCATCTTAGATTTAGTTTGCTATCGTTATGACATTGTTTAGACTTGGATGATTTGTTATTCCTCCCTTTGGAGTATTTCTTTTCGTTGAACTTATGTTTTGGTTTAAGTCAATTCGACTTAACTCCTTTTGATTATTTATGTTTAAGACTTCCGCTGTTCACTATGTTCATTTTGTATGCTTTGATATGTCACCATAATGTGATGCTTCTACCCTTGTCGGGTTTGGGTGTTTCAAACACAATACTCCTCGACAATAAAGTAAATGTAACCGTCAATTCATCATTTCAAGACTAGTATTCCGGAATAACTAAATCTCATAGCATCACATCAATACATATATGAATACCATGGAACCGCACCAGAGGCTACAGAAGCCTCAAAGGACTCATCGGTCCATCCCAGAGTGGTTCGTTCATATCATCCATGGAATCGCACCAAGAGGCTACGAAACCCTCAGGGGACCCGTCAGCCCGCCCCAGAGTGGATATAAATAATCATGCCATTAATATATCTTACATTCAAAGTCGAGAACGTACAATCATAAATATATACTTGCCTTTGAGACATCGAGAAATCGAACGAAAAGAGTATGAGTTCGGTAGGCCCAAGAACGCACTACTGGTACCTAAACGATTCATAAGGGATATTATAATCAATAATCCATACTCATAATTCACGAAGAAACTCCCGCAACCCGTCTACGATTCACGAAAATACAAGGGTAAACAACTAGAGGTTGGAAAATCACCCAAACCCTCACAAGTCCGAACACGGCACAAACCAATCTGTAAAATCAGAGGAAAAGCATGTATACGGGGTAGATATATCATAATATAAAGATTCTCAAGCCTCAAACCAGATAAATCGAACAAATCTAAGAAAAACCCTAAAATTCCCAAAAAAATAGGGTTCTAAGGATTTTACCTTGATTTGGAGGATAGAAATGTATTAGATGTTGTATAATCCTTGTTATCCAACCCAAGATGATGATATCTGAAGAAGAACCGCCTCAAATCGCCCCAAATGGCCTCTCCCGAGCTCTCCCGATCGAAAAAAAAAGTGGAAATGATGTGAAATGACAAGTGCAGGGGTTTACTATCCCCTTATATAGTGTCCCAGTCTAGCGCACGCTACGTCTCAATATTAGCGTGCGCTAACTGAGTCACACGGTAGTTAGTAGATACTGTACACAGACGTTAGCACGCGCTACTCAACAGCCTTAGCGTACGCTAACTAGTGTCCTGCAAAAGTCCCAGTTCACTGTCTCAGTCCGCTAGCATGCGTTAACACTGAGCACTAACGTGCGCTACGCAACACATATAATGTGCGCTAGCCGCTGTTTAGCGTGCGTTACCTACTAGTCCAGAAAGTCTGAAAACCTCACTGCCTCTGCCGACTCAGCTCGTTAGCATGCGCTACGGACGATGTTAGCATGCGTTACTGCCACGAATAGCGTGTGCTAGCGAATCTCCTAGCGTTCGCTAACTGCTAGTCCAGAGAGTGGAATTAGCTACTGCCTTTTCCCTGTCTAGTCCGTTAGCGCGCGCAACGGCTCAAAGCTAGCGTGCGCTACTCAAGGAGAATTAGCGTGCGTTAGCCTAGGCCTAGCGTGCATTATTTCTCGGACCTAGAATACTTCCGCAAGGTCTAAACAACATAATCGTGATCCAAACAGGGTACGAAACTCTATAACACTATCGACAACATCACAAAGAGTTTATAGAGAAGCAAAATAGGAAGACGGCAAAGTCAAACAGTCAATAAAAAGTACGGGTATTATAGACTACCTCCACGACGGGATGTAGAATTCACCATTGAGTTGGAACCCGGAGCTACACCAATTTCTAAGGCGCCATATCGTATGGCACCTACTGACATGTACAAACTGAAAAAGCAGCTGGATGAGTTACTAGACAAAGGCTATATCCATCCAAGCGTTTCGCCCTGGGGAGCACCAGTTCTTTTTGTCTGGAAGAAGGATGGATCGTTTCGACTGTGTATTGACTATCGAGAGCTGAACAAAATGACGATTAAGAACAAGTATCCGTTGCGATAGATTAATGATCTGTTTGACCAGTTACAAGGAGCAACAGTATTTTCTAAAATCGATCTGAGATCAGGATATCATCAGCTGAGGATTAAGGAATCTGATGTTCCGAAATCGGCGTTCAGAACTCGCTATGGACACTATGAGTTTGTAGTGATGCCGTTTGGTCTCACTAACGCACCTGCTGTATTCATGCAATTGATTAACCGAGTGTTCATCGAATATTTGGATAAATTTGTGGTTGTGTTCATTGATGACATTCTAGTTTATTCTAAGAGCACGGAAGAACATGCGCAGCATTTGCGGACTGTATTAGAACTTTTGAGAACCGAGCAATTGTACGCCAAACTTTCTAAGTGTGAATTCTAGATAAAGGAAGTAATGTTCCTCGGCCATGTGGTATCAGCTGAAGGAGTCCGAGTAGATCCTCAGATGATCAAAGCGGTTATGAATTAGAAGCCTCTAAAGAACGTGAAAGAAGTCCGAAGTTTCTTATGACTTCCTGGGTATTATCGTCGGTTCGTGGAAGCGTTTTCCAAAATTTCCCGCCCACTTACTCGACTACTGCAGAAAACACAAAAGTTTGAGTGGAACGGTTGTGCCAGAATAGCTTTGATGAATTGAAGAAGAGATTGACGACAGCACTGATTTTAACACTTCCACAGGGAACTGGAGGATTCATAATTTACAGTGATGCTTCGAACCAAGGACTCGGATGTGTATTGATGCAGAATGATAAGGTGATCGCTTATGCATCACGACAGCTGAAGCCTTATGAAGTGAATTACCCAACACATGATTTGGAGCTAGCAGCAGTAATTTTTGCTTTGAAAATCTAGAGGCATTATTTGTTCGGGACTCACTGTCAGATCATTACGGATCACAAGAGTCTCAAATATATCTTCAGTTAGAAAGAGTTGAACATGCGGCAAATGAGATAGATGGAACTTATTAAGGATTATGACTTGGAGATTCTTTATCATCCAGGAAAAGCAAATGTAGTGGCCGATACACTTAGCCGCAAGCCTGTTTCTATCCAGATGCTGGAGACTCTGACCTCCCAGCTCAGCATTCAACGAGAAATGATTCGAGAAGGAATTGAAGTGTGGTTACAAAGAGTCCAAGTACAGCTATGCGTGATGGAAATAACTTCATCATTAACCGAAGAAATCAAATCTATGCAGGCAGATGATCCTCTGATGATTCGGTTACGTGATGAAGTGATCAAGGGAAAGGCCCCCGGATTCGTAATTCATGATGATGGAGTTTTGAGATTTCAGAACCGACTCTGAATTCCTGATGTCGATGTTCTGAAACAGACGATTATGAAGGAAGCTCACAGCTCGCCCTATTCTATCCACCTGGGCACCAGTAAGATGTACAAGGACTTGAATCAGAATTTCTCATGGGGCAACATGAAGAAAGATGTAGCAGACTATGTTTTGAAATGCTTGACTTGTCAGTAGGTTAAGATCGAGCATCAACGACCTGCCGGGATGTTGAAGCTGCTCCCGATTCCTGAATGGAAGTGGGAGGACATATCGATGGACTTTATCACTAGTATGCCAGGAACCAAGATAGGAATGAACATGATTTGGGTGATAGTTGATTGTTTAACCAAATCAGCTCATTTTCTAGGCATTAAGGACACGTGGGGACCAGAGAGGTTGGCACGAGTATTTATTTCAGAGATAGTCGGATTGCATAGTACGCCGAAGACCATTATTTCTGACCGAGACGGTCGTTTTGTATCGCATTTTTGGAAAGCAGTTCATAAGGCCTTGGGGACCTAATTGAACATCAGTACAACTTATCACCCGCAGACTGACGGACAATCCGAGAGGACTATTCAAACAGTGGAAGATATGCTAAGGGTTTGTGCCTTAGATTGGTCAACCGACTGGGAAATTCATCCAACGTTGATTGAATTTCTCTACAACAATAGTTGGCATGCTTCCATTAAGATGGCACTGTTTGAGGCCTTGTACGGTAGAAGATGCAGATCGCCCCTATGTTGGGACGATTCATCAGACTTGATCGGGACAGAACCAGAGTTGATCGTGCAGACACGAGAGAAGATAGCATTGATTTGTGAAAGGCTGTTGACCGCCCAGAGTCGACAGAAATCTTATGTAGACGTACGCCGTCTCCCATTAGAGTTCAGTAATGGAGACCACGTACTTTTAAAAGTTTCTCCTACTCGGGGAATCTTTCATTTTGGGAGGAAAGGTAAGCTGAGTCCAAGATATATTGGACCATTCGAGATCCTCGAGAGAGTTGGAGAGTTGGCATACAGATTGGCATTACCGCCGTCATTGAGCCATGTTCATAATGTATTCCACTTATCCCAATTACGGAGATATATACCGGATCCTAGTCATGTCATTGATTTCGGCGAAATCGAAGTCGCTCAGGATGGAACATTTGAAGAAAGACTGGTCAAGACACTCGAGAGTCGAGTTAAGCAATTGAGGAACAAACCAATTGTTTTGGTCAAAGTTCAGTGGTCACGCCATGGAGTGGAAGAAGCCACTTGGGAACCGGAAGATAGCATGAAGTTCAGATATCCAGAGTTATTTTCATCTTGAGTTTCGGGACGAAACTCCTTTTTAGTAGGAGAGTATGTAATATCCGAATTTACTATTGTGTATTTCATCTGTATTTGAGCCTTGTATTATTCGGAATTGTGATATCGATAATTGGAGTATGATATTTCTCACATTTGTATCCTTGTACATAAGTATAACAACATGCTAAATTTCTCATGCAAACTCGTGATAGCGCACCCTAAGAATGTAGCTTAACGTGCGTTATCGGCTACAACTAGCGCACGCTACGAATGAAGAATTGCGTGCGCTGATGGCTAGCACATACGCTAGCCGGACATGGGTCCGGATAAGATTCCCACGGGCGGAACTGGATAGTTTTGGAGTCAACGCTTATTAGCTTGCGCTAAGCAAAGTAGGATAGCGTGCGCTAATCGGCTAATGTGCAGAAATGTTATAAATGGGACAGCAACCCATTTTACTTGGTTTACATTTCCCTCGAGTATCCTTCGTTCTTGAGAGACCAGAGAGCATTATATCCTCCTTAAACAATTAGACCACCTCTACTTGATTCATTTAAGATTGGATATCAGTTGTGATTGGTCATTGAAGTGGAGTAGCACCTTGGATTGGCACACAAACAACCGGAGTTGGATTCTACCTTTTTGGCTCAGTGATTTCTTCATCTTAAGGTATGTTAATTCTTTCTCCAGCCTTAGATTCGTATTCTGAAGAATAAGATGAATCATGCTATCAAGATATTGAGTTCCATTAGTGAATTATTCAACAAACATCATGCTTAGGAGTCGGAATAACTATGCTTTTGATATCATTGTCGAAAACCTCGTAATTGGAATCCTAGTATGTCAATTGATGAGAGGAACATTCTGAGGTTGATTATCCGTATGATTTATGTTGTCATATTGATCATAAACTTGGAGATGATATCACTTTTGGTTATAAGGACTTAAGAAAGAATCATCTTAAGTTGTATCCTTTCGTATAAGATGGAATTGTTAGTTCACCTTCAAGATGAAGTCTAAATGTGATAATGATAATGGAATCTAATGCATCAACCTGAGATCACCAAACTTCACATGATAATGATAATCGAGTTTGAATATAAGAGTTGTGATGATATTCATTTCCTTAAAATTCAAAGATGTTTGAATCCATAAGATCATTCATAAGCTTATGAACATGGCATGTAGATGGATAACGTACGTTAATCACTGAGGAGTTCGTAAGTTTCATCACCGTTAGAACAAGTCTGCTGCCTAGTAGTGAAACTGCCATGCACGCTTAGCGTATGCTAAGCTATGTAAATTAACGTACGCTATCGGGCATGTTTAGCGTATGCTAAACTTGGAACTTAGCGTGCGTTATATCATCAGACGAGTCAATCGACTGATGAGTGAGGTACTGACCGTGCATGGTTA
Source organism: Orobanche coerulescens (assembly GCA_033398695.1). Lineage (NCBI taxonomy): Eukaryota > Viridiplantae > Streptophyta > Magnoliopsida > Lamiales > Orobanchaceae > Orobanche > Orobanche coerulescens. The sequence continues at coordinate 75,198,739 of CM065818.1, read as the reverse complement.
GCATACGGTAGGCTGTGTATAATTGCGTGCACTAACAAGTAGCCTTAACGTACGCAACATAGGATACGTAGCATGCGTTAAACAAGCCACACATATTTCATTTTAAGAACTTCCAACCGTAATTTGGATTGTTAGATGTTCGTTCCACTTGAGATGAATTCTATATTATTTCTTTTGTTAAGGTTCGAGCTTAGAAACGTGATTGATCAAAGGGGACGACCTTCAAGTATTTTTATATTTGTGGAAGTTTTATTCTTGTCATCGAACCGAGGCAAGTACTCTAATTAGAATTGTTTATATTATGACAGTTATATTGTGATTGTATTGTGTATATGTGTTGTGATTAAATGTCCACCATGCGTTGATCCAACGGGAATCATCATGGGAATCTATAGCTGTGTGCGCTGGATCGTTGGACAGGTAGTTCCACCATGCGTTGGTCCGACGGGATCATCATGGGAATCTATAGTTGTGTGCGTTGGATCGTTGGAATACAATCAGTATGTTGAGGCTGTTGTGATGTGATAAGTGTTGTTGTTAGTTCTCGTTGGAGAAACTTGTTATGAGGATTGTTGATTACATCACAGTTGTATGATTATTGTACTTGTACTAGCATCATTGTGCTAACCCCTTCGGGCGTGAACATTTATTTATGTTCAGGATCCAGGAGAGCGGGGAAACAACCACTGGAGCTGCATGACGACGAGGGTGCAGAGTGATGTTCCGGCCGGGTTTATTGTCTGTTTTTGGTTATTTTAATAAGTACTCGAGTACGTCGTAATTTGTGATGTTTGGATTTTAGTGGTGTATTAATATTCTCCTTTTGGATATTTGTATTTTTGGTATCGAACCAGAAACTGTCGTAATGTATTTTCAGTAATTTCATAATTTGGTATTTGTCATTGTCTTTTCATTTATTTAGCCTTGTAAATTCTTATGTAAAGGATTTACGGCGCTATAATATTCCTGAATATATTGGGGGTGTTACAAAAAAGAGTTTCGTCCCCGAAACTCAGGGTACACAACAAGGGATAAAGACTATCCATCAGGATAAGAAGACAACATCTCCAGGAATACTCCTCACTGAGTACCACTTCGCCTGAGTAATCTGGCCAACCCCACGGGTTCCCGCGTCTCCTCTACCCGAACACGGCGAAAAACAAGAGATAAAAACACTCAACCAACTGCGAGATCAACCGAATCATGACTCTCCCGCTAGAGACCAGCCAGAAAGTCGTACCAACCGCATGACTAGTAACACCGGCGTACACACCCCGCGGGAGCCGCCCATGGTACATGTCTATAGTCATCAGTGTACACTTCCCCATTCTCAGCAGCATCGGATGCCCATGCAATCACTGACTTATGTCACAAAAGAAAATAACAATGCACAAATAGTCCTCGTGACCATATCGATCGCACGCCCAAGTCCTCACAACTTGACATCCCGAATCACAATGAACAATTACCCAGATTATCACAAAATCTCGGGTCCAAAACCAAAAGGAAGGAAAATCACATCAACTGACTCAAGTCTCAAGATTCTCAGATACAGTCATTACAAGATAGATCAACCATAAATGGTTCGCAACCACAAAACTAAAATACAGACCGAGTTAAACATCAATCTGAAAAACTAGGAAAAGACAAATCAAGGTTACATCTCAAACGTATCCGAAATCAACATCCTCCAGGTCATCGAACTCCTTGATCTCATCGACTCTAGGAAGACCCAAATCTGAGCTCGCCGCTCCTCCTCGGGTGTCCATACCTCTGGCTCCCGAAGCCCGATATGACCTCTTGGACGAAGTACGGACTGAAGTAACAAACTCTCTCGAGGCCCGTGAGTTCTCTCGAGACCTACTGGTACTAGAACTCCTGCAGTATTTCTAAAGGTGTCCCTGCTTCCCACACAGAAAACAAACAACGGCCTGCATCGAGCACCGGGTACTGCGATGTCCTATTGTATCACAGTTAAAACAAACAACTGTCGAACTCGCCACCGGAGAAGAAGATTCTTTCCAGTACGAAGATGACTAGAAAGTGACCTCTTGGACGTCGGAGCCCGATGTTCCTCTGAATGAACTGGTATCCTAGTCCTCCCACTAGAAGAAACTGAAGCGTCCTTCCGAGCAAGCTCCTTGATCAAAAGCTCTGCTCCAAGAGCCTTCTCGATGAATTCGCCAAGTGAGTTACAATTATGATTGAATAACTGCATCCTCAACTGCGGGTTCATCCTATTGCTAAAGTACTTGATTTTACCCGCCTCAGTGCGGATAACAGACGAAGCAAACTGAAGAAGTCCCTGAAACTTCTCAACAATGACAATAACACCCTCGTCCTCGACGGATTCGGGGTTCAAAACCTCAGACAACTTGGCTTCACGAAGTGGAGCCGGATAATACCTCTCTAACATGAGAGTCTTGAACTCGCCCCAAACACAATCACGATCGGTGGGCTTCATAGAGAGCCACCAAGAATAAGCGCCTTTGCTCAAATAGTAAGCCGGTACTGCCACCTTGCTCTCTTCCGGACACTGAATCATGTCGAAGAGTTTATCAAAGTGTTCAAGCCAATGAATAATATCAGCTGGTTCCGACGAACCCTCGGTAGGCGGCCTATGACGAGAGATATCACCGATAGTCTGACTCACTCTCCCAGCCTGTCCATAAAATGGCACCTGGGATCCCTGCTAGAGCGGACCACGAACCACTGAGGTCTGCATGGTCTCCATTGTCTGTGTCATCTGAGTCATCTGGGCCATCATGCGCTTCATAAGCAAGAAAAGGTCGATGTGTCCACCCTCAGTCTGATCGACTCCTCGAGTATGACGTCCTGAAGGGAAATCGGTTGCGTAGGTAACACCACCGGCCTAACTCTAATCCATATCAGCATCCGTATGCATATAAACATGAGGTTCTGGGTTTTGGCCTGCTCTGCTTCTTTTACCCCCTCTGCCACATCCTCGGATTCCTCTTTCCATACTGAAAGAATAACGTTCGATCATGATCAGAGTTCAAATATGCCTCAACGGCCAATCCAGAATGCTAAGTCAAGAGCCAAACACGAATGTACATACTCAACAAATAGACAATCACCTTAAACATGCTAATTATAGCCGATACTGAGCCAACACGCTCCAAAACAAATAATCATGAATGAGTCGTAACACAATGTTACATACAGGTTTTCAACAAAACATGTATAATTAATGGCATAATGAATGTATGAACATAAAAGAGAATCGAGTCCTTACACAGGTCATACGAAGCTTCGAGGTCTTGCGATACTAGTCTTCACTGACGACGAGTCGATGAAAGAATGACTCATACAGTCCTCCAACTACCAGACTCACAAAACCCGATTGTCCAGATTGTTATAACCTGACAGTCCACTACTACCGCGTCAGTAGAACCACATAACTCACATATCAGGGTATCTCACAACCCAATTCTCTGATACCATCTTCTGTAACATCCCAAAATCCCATTTGGGTCATTATAGTGCCGTGGACCCCACACCAGGAGATCCACCAGGCGAAAATGACTAAAATACAACAAACTGACCAAAAAGGGGAAATCACAATGCTTACACTCACATCCAACACAATACTCCGATATGGAATTTCAACGACAACAGTGGGCCTACATGGCCAAAATAAAATACAACAGTATCCACGAGCCTTGCTCGGATAATACAAAATGACAATAACTGACAAAACTAGAGTACTCCAAACTGTCTCGGACTAGTATCGCTCGAATGCCTCGTCGCTATCGTCATGCCCCTGTGTCTCAACTCTCTCCTCGCAAGCACCTAAAACATGAAAACATGTTCCGCCCCCACGGGTTCAGTCATCCAGATAATGAATATCAAATACATGTACAACATGATATGCATCCAAAGGCAGAATGAACAAGACTGACAATGGTAGACGAGATGCTCACAAACCAAGGTAAGAATCGAGGATTCGTGAAATACTATACTCACTACATACGATCAATACCGCTCAACAAAGTTAGAACATAAGTGCCCAACGGTGAATCATCAATACAAAACACAACAATGTATTACGAAGGTAAACCAAGTGAAGCTTCAATAGATACGAATGACAATGCCCGAAAGTTCCAACGAAAATACCAAGACATTTCAAAGGCACAGCTCCTCACCGAAGCCGCCAAAATATCACGAAGGTCTGAAACCACTCAGCCGAAGCTGTCAATCATCACAATAGCGTGAAGCCAAAACAGCCCGAAGCTGTATCAATGAGGGCCGAAGCCACGGCACGAAGCCGTATCATAATGAGATCATCCAATGACCGTGATCTACTGAATTGCTGTAATCAATGAGGGCCCAAGGTCTTATTTAAATTGTTGTAATCAAAGTTCTTAAATAGATTTATTTCCTGTATTTGTATTTCTGCAAATTAGCTAAAATCATCAAATCCCATTATTTAGAATGTTTAGTTATTATTATTTTGAGAATTCATATGTAATTTTAACAAACAAAAACGATCCTCAAGTGAAACGACCTTGGTAAACTCATCAATACTACAAATGCCTCGGATACTTGCGAGTCGCTATTTTTACAAGTATATTTTGAGCGGAACAAGTTTTTGGCGCCGTCACGGATCGGTGTTAAAATTACTATTTTTGTGATATTTTCTATGTTCTTTATTTTTGTTTATTATTTTTTTTTCCTTTTCGTAAATCGTTATTTTCTTTGAATGCAAGGGCGTATATCTCTTAAAGAAGATCTCCAGTCATATATTAAAAATATTAATCAAATTCAACGGAACCGAGAGAGGAACCAAAAATAGAAGAAAATATAAAAATACCTCTAGAAATAATACAGAAGAACTTGATATGGCGAACGAACCACCACCAAGAATAACTTATAGGCGTGATTTTGCACGGCCTGTTATATGTACATCTACATCTTGTATTGTATTAGGGGAAGCTGTTAGAAGTTATGAATTAAAATATCTTCACTTAATCAATTGCCCTCATTTTACGGAATGTCAAATGAAGATCCTTTGAACTTCATTCAGGATTTTATTCCGTAATTCAAACTTTTCCTGTACAAAATCTAAATGAGAATCAATTGAGAATGCGATGTTTCTCCTATACTTTAAAAGATCGAGCTAAAACTTGGTTGATGTCATTGGCACCTAACTCATTATCAACCTGGGAGGCCGTATACAATAAATTTATGGGAAAATATTATTCTAATCAGAAAACTAAAGATTTTCGAACTAAAATGGCATCGTTTAATCAAATAGACGGAGAACCTTTCTATGAAGCTTGGGAAAGATTCAAAGGTCTTCTTACACAATGCCCTCATCACCATTATTCACCTGAACTTTTAAACCAGTTTCTCTATGATGGATTGGGACAAACTTTCCAATACATGATAGACAATGTTGCAGGTGGAGATGTTGGTACACTTACTGCACAAAAAGTGTTTGACCTATTTGAAATGATAGGGAATAATTCACAACAGAAAAGTGGACGAGCTACAAAGACTCGAGACAATGAAATTATCCCTAATAGCGAATTTTCAGAAAGATTAGAAGAATTGACTAAGTAAATTAAACTTCTTAGAATTAATTCTCCGACCAAAAAATCTGCTGAAACTTGTGGTATGTGTGGAGTGTACGGACATGGAGCTAATATGTGTAATGCACTTCTTGAATTAGCACAACCTGATGAGCACGTAAATGTTATTCAAAACTACCAACCTCGCCAACCTCCCCGAAATGATCCTTATTCAAACACTTATAATCCTGGATGTAAAAATCATCCAAACTTTGGATGGGCTAGCACTAACGCCCCACCACCAAAACCAAATTCTCAGTTTTTATCAAAGCCAAATTACCCTTCAAATCAACTACCAAAACAAATTATGTACCCAATGAATCCACCAACTTATCAAATGAATCAACCTTCAAACCTACCACATCAACCATCTCTTGAAGAAACTTTAAACAATTTCATAGAATCTACATCATGGCGTTTTGAAATGATAGAATCAAACTCAATTAAATTAGATATAACAGTAAAACGATTAGACACTACGATTGGACAATTGGAAACCCAAGTGGGAGATTTAGCTTAAAAATTGAAAAAGAGATACTTCCTAGCCAGCCAGAACAAGCTCAAGCCATCATAATACTCAGAAGCGGAAGAGAAGTCGATAACAAGATAGAACCTTCAAAGATGCTGGATGATAAGGCCAAACCGATGGTAGAGGATAAAGAAGAATACAATCCTAAACAATAAACTCTTTTCATAAATCTTCCAATTCTTATAAACCACCTATCCCCTTTCCTAGCAGGTTAAAAAATGAAAAACAAGATAAACAATTCGAGGCTCTTTACCAAATGCTTTCAAAAGTAAATGTCAATTTAATTGATGTTATACAAAATGTTTCTGCCTTTATAAAATTCTTTAAAGATTTATCATCTAAAAAACGAAACTATTTAGAAAATGAAAAGGTAATTATCTCAGAAATAGCAAGTAGATTCTTTCAAACTCACCTTCCTCATAAAGAAGATGATCCAGGCAATTTTATAGCAAAAATTTCTTTAGAAAATGGTAAAGAAACTTTTGGGTTACTTGATCTCGGAGCCGGGATAAATTTAATGTCATATTCAATTTTTAAACAACTAGAGCTTGGAGACCTAAAACCAACTCGAATTTGCTTACAACTCGCAGATAGATCTATCTGATACCCCAAAGGTGTCATTGAAGATATTCTAGTAAAATTAGGTGGTCTAATAGTACATGTTGATTTTGTTGTACTCGAAGTTGGTGAAGTATCTAATAATAATGACAATGAACACACAATTTTATTAGGAAGACCATTTATGGCTACCACAAACACATTAATAGAGGTGAGAAATGGAAGAGTTACTTGTAATATTTGGAATTTCTACTACTATTGTTTATTATTATTTTATTCGAGTTATGTTGTACAGTATGGAATCTGTATAGTATGGATAAAATAAATGAAGGACTGGGATGGCTGTATTGGTATAATTGTCTTACTTGGTCGACAATTGCAGTTGAGGATATTGTAACATCCCAAAATCCCATTTTGGTCATTATAGTGCCGTGGACCCCACACCAGGAGATCCACCAGGCGGACATGACTAAAATACAACAAACTGACCAAAAAAGGGAAATCACAATCCTTACACTCACATCCAACACAATATTCTGATATGCAATTTCAACGACAACAGTGGGCCTACATGGCCAAAATAAAATACAACAGTATCCACGAGCCTTTCTCGGATAATACAAAATGGCAATAACTGACAAAACTAAGGTACTCCAAACTGTCTGACCGACATGAACACCAAAACATCTCGGACTAGTATCGCTCGAATGCCTCGTCGCTATCATCATGCCCCTGTGTCTCAACTCTTTCCTCGCAAGCACCTAAAACATGAAAACATGTTCCGCCCCCACGGGGTCAGTCATCCAGATAATGAATATCAAATACATGTACAACATGATATGCATCCAAAGGCAGAATGAACAGTACAACAATGGTAGACGAGATGCTCACAAACCAAGGTAAGAATCGAGGATTCGTGAAATACTATACTCACTACATACGATCAATACCTGCTCAACAGGTTAGAACATAAGTGCCCAACGGTGAATCATCAATACAAAACACAACAATGTATTACCTGAAGGTAAACCAAGCTGAAGCTTCAATAGATACGAATGACAATGCCCGAAAGTTCCAACGAAAATACCAAGACATTTCAAAGGCCTGAAAGCTCCTCAGCCGAAGCTGCCAAAATATCACGAAGGTCTGAAACCACTCAGCCGAAGCTGTCAATCATCACAATAGCGTGAAGCCAAAACAGCCCGAAGCTGTATCAATGAGGGCCGAAGCCACGGCACGAAGCCGTATCATAATGAGATCATCCAATGACCGTGATCTACTGAATTGCTGTAATCAATGAGGGCCCAAGGTCTTATTTAAATTGTTGTAATCAAAGTTCTTAAATAGATTTATTTCCTGTATTTGTATTTCTGCAAATTAGCTAAAATCATCAAATCCCATTATTTAGAATGTTTAGTTATTATTATTTTGAGAATTCATATGTAATTTTAACAAACAAAAACGATCCTCAAGTGAAACGACCTTGGTAAACTCATCAATACTACAAATGCCTCGGATACTTGCGAGTCGCTATTTTTACAAGTATATTTTGAGCGGAACAAGTTTTTGGCGCCGTCGCCGGGGATCGGTGTTAAAATTACTATTTTTGTGATATTTTCTATGTTCTTTATTTTTGTTTATTATTTTTTATTTCCTTTTCGTACGTCTGTTATTTTCTTTGAATGCAAGGGCGTATATCTCTTAAAGAAGATCTCCAGTCATATATTAAAAATATTAATCAAATTCAACGGGAACCGAGAGAGGAACCAAAAATAGAAGAAAATATAAAAAAATACCTCTAGAAATAATACCTGAAGAACTTGATATGGCGAACGAACCACCACCAAGAATAACTTATAGGCGTGATTTTGCACGGCCTGTTATATGTACATCTACATCTTGTATTGTATTAGGGGAAGCTGTTAGAAGTTATGAATTAAAATATCTTCACTTAATCAATTGCCCTCATTTTACGGAATGTCAAATGAAGATCCTTTGAACTTCATTCAGGATTTTATTCCGTAATTCAAACTTTTCCTGTACAAAATCTAAATGAGAATCAATTGAGAATGCGATGTTTCTCCTATACTTTAAAAGATCGAGCTAAAACTTGGTTGATGTCATTGGCACCTAACTCATTATCAACCTGGGAGGCCGTATACAATAAATTTATGGGAAAATATTATTCTAATCAGAAAACTAAAGATTTTCGAACTAAAATGGCATCGTTTAATCAAATAGACGGAGAACCTTTCTATGAAGCTTGGGAAAGATTCAAAGGTCTTCTTACACAATGCCCTCATCACCATTATTCACCTGAACTTTTAAACCAGTTTCTCTATGATGGATTGGGACAAACTTTCCAATACATGATAGACAATGCAGTGGAGATGTTGGTACACTTACTGCACAAAAAGTGTTTGACCTATTTGAAATGATAGGGAATAATTCACAACAGAAAAGTGGACGAGCTACAAAGACTCGAGACAATGAAATTATCCCTAATAGCGAATTTTCAGAAAGATTAGAAGAATTGACTAAGTAAATTAAACTTCTTAGAATTAATTCTCCGACCAAAAATCAATGAAACTTGTGGTATGTATGGAGTGTACGGACATGGAGCTAATATGTGTAATGCAGTTCTTGAATTAGCACAACCTGATGAGCAGGTAAATGTTATTCAAAACTACCAACCTCGCCAACCTCCCCGAAATGATCCTTATTCAAACACTTATAATCCTGGATGTAAAAATCATCCAAACTTTGGATGGGCTAGCACTAACGCCCCACCACCAAAACCAAATTCTCAGTTTTTATCAAAGCCAAATTACCCTTCAAATCAACTACCAAAACAAATTATGTACCCAATGAATCCACCAACTTATCAAATGAATCAACCTTCAAACCTACCACATCAACCATCTCTTGAAGAAACTTTAAACAATTTCATACAATCTACATCATGGCGTTTTGAAATGATAGAATCAACACTATAAGAATAAACGTCAAAGACTTCGGATAATATCCGAAGTAAAAATGTTATAATTACCGAAGTCTATGTTCGTGTAGTTAAAGGTATACTTTAGACTTCGCTGATTATGCGAAGTCTAATATCGTAATAACCGAAGTCTATATCGGTTTTTAGAACCCGAATATGGGGGTTTGCGAAGTAAAAAATGTCCTTCCACTTCACTTATTTTATAATCGCTGAAGTGTATATTTCCTATTCACTTCGGCAAAATATATACAGATGAAGTAAAAAATGTCCTTCCACTTCACTTATTTTATAATCGCTGAAGTGTATATTTCCTATTTTATGTTATCGACTTCGCTTATTTATAGATAACGAAGTTAAAGATACCACATTGACTTCACTTTTATTTATTTAGACGAAGCATTACACTCCTTTTTACTTCGCTTATTCTATTTTGTGTTGCTAATTATATATCTCTGACTTCGTTTTTTATCCGAAGTAAATAACCACATTGCATATTTCTTTTCAATTTGTAAATATAGAATCCTGTTGTACAAAAAAATGATCCATCCAATAAAAAACCTCAATTCACAAGATCTCAACAACACAACCTCAAATACATCAATCAACCTCATTAAAAATCCAACAAACTCAAATCACAAGATCCCAATTCAATAACACAAGATTATAAGCATTGATAATAGTAATAAACCACACTTTCATCTATAAACGGCGGATTGTCATACAAAAATGCCAAATATTCGATTCGTGATTCACAAGTTTGCATTGGGCATAACTATAATATGCCAACATCAAATAAACTTCCATAATGTCTACGAGACACATGCATAGGTCTAGATAATAGATTGCATACATCAACCAAACATTCACCATATTTACCCGATGAAACGAAATGTTCTGATCTAACTATACCAACAGACATTCACCATCATCACCTGAGTACCAGACCATACATATATAGTACTGAACTGAAACTAGACAGAACTTCCTGACAATGAAGCCAGCCTAAGCACCATCAACAAACGTGTAGACAAACTCGCTCCACTCGTTCCTAACTTCATCATACTGCTCCTGAGTGTAGTATTGGTCTTTGACTGAACCAGGATACTGATCAAATCACATTGAAACAAAAAAAAATAGATAAAGTACATTCATAAAAGATGCATCAACATCAAAAAATTTCAGTACCAAAACAGACTAGATGTGGAAATTACCATCTTCTGGAAATCATATAATAGAAAAGGATGACAATGAAAATTACCATCTTATCAAGCTGTGGATCTTCGCTTTCAACGATCTCTTTGATGTAGCGGAGGACACAAAATCCGCAGTGAAGGGAGGATAGTTCTTGTTTCAGATTGCCCTATAAAATTTAAAAGCCATGAATCAGATGTCAAATTTATATATACAACAGAAGCACAAGGGTTCCTTATAAAATTTAAAAGCCATGAATCAGATGCCAAATTTATATATACAATGAAGCACGGGGGTTCCTTATAAAATTTAAAAGCCATGAATCGGATGCCAAATTTATATATACAATGTAGCACGTGGGTTCCTTATAAAATTTAAAAGCCATGAATCGGATGCCAAATTTAAAATTTCCATTGACGGAATAAGGTCAAGTAGGGTTTCCTTATATGGTCGCTTTTTAAAAGATTAAAAATAATAAAAAGTACCCCGAGGTTTAGGGTAATTACAGAAATATCGAGAAATATTACAATTAGACCCTTAGGTTTTGTATGAATATATATATATATAGTTCGCAAAATGATATCTCCATACACTTACGGTGATTTGCTTATAACCCGGAGCCTTATTATATCCTCTGGATGCATTGATGGTTTTCACAGCGCTACATTTAAAAATAGAAGAATTATACCTTTGGAACATTAATGAATCTTCAAGAAAAGAATCAGCATATATATATATATATATGTATATACCGATCACAGTATTCTTCCAACCATCTAATCGAGTTCTATTGCCAAGGGGATCAATCGGGTAGACCATGTTCTTGTCATCATTGACCACGGTCGGATCCAATGGTTACTGCGTAATTGGTAAAGAAGCATTAATAATGTCACATGATAATATGATATGCATTATCATAATAGAAATAGTATTATTTACCCATTGTTATATGGGATAAGGCAAATGCATTCCTTGATGCCATCAAGCGAGCAATGATGTGTTTTTCCTGCACACTCTTCTCTAAAGCATGATCCACGCACCTGGGATCCACGAAGCAAAAAGAATACGGATGATTTTTCGCATTCAAGTTATTGAAGAGCTTCGCATTAGGCCATACGATTACAATTGTATCAAGGCCATAGGTCTACCAGAGATACATAACAAGAGAGGAAAAAACATAAGATGCAATTGTATTATGTTATACAGATCTTACCCCATATAAGCCAATATATGCATACCACCAATTGCTTTCATTTCCATGAAGTCAAAGATTTGATTTCTCGACACCAGACTATTTTTTCCCTCCAAACATTGCCTCATCAAGTACAACGCGCAAGGAAGTATCATTGGTCATGAATCTATCAGCGTGAGAATATACAAACTTGCAAGCCATGGGTAATGATCTCTCTATTTCCTTCAACTTCGATCGAACAACATCATCATCCTTCTTTCCCGACTTGATTTTCTTCCCAACCTGATTCAACTCAAGTGGATCTTCATGAGCATTAGTTAGATCGATGAGTGCATGAGCGGCTTCTTCTTCTTCTCGGGGAGAATCAACCTTCTCCGCACAATATTTAATTAATGTAAGCCATAATGTTCTAACTATCTATTCTTAATATACAAAACATCTATATACCCATTATATGAGAGAATTACCTCGAATGGCTAGAATTACCATGTCTTTTGGCCAAGCAACGATAGCGCCAAGGGCATCCGCAATAGTTAGTGGACCATTTTTAATGGGAACAGGAGATCCTCATCATACCCATCCTCGACGACACCGTCAATAGACACTTTCCGGTTGTCTTTGCCAATTGGTACAGTATGGATCAACACATGCGGCCCTCCAACCGACACTCTTTGTCCCATATGCAATAATATGGTCAACTTGTCCTTTGGCGAGTGCAAGATCTCCCTAAACAAGATCATACGATGAGAATTAAACATAGGATCATATAATAAAAATGGCATGGATAATGAAAACTCTAGAGTTGAAAACCTCTATTTCACGTGGATCGACCTCATCTAATTTGCTAATAGGTTGTCTTACTTTCACTTGTTCTTTTTCCCTTGAAAGAACAATAAGGTAAGAATTAGCTTTGATGTACATATGAGGAAATAATATATCGACTTAATATTTATAAGAAAGTCAAATGACCTTAGGATCTGAGTGCTTCTTCAACATCTTTTTGTCTTTGGGAGGACCTTGGACTTCCTACCCTTCTATTGACAAAAATATGTTGATTAAAATCGTAGATGCTATAAAGTGAATGAAATATTGAAAGTCTTTAAGTAATTAAAATTATAAGTAACCTTCGCCTTTGGACCGCCAACCACTCCATCTTTCCCCACGGATATCTCAAGCAGCCTTCAATGATTTGTTTCCTCTGTCAAGAATGTATGCAATTAAAACAAAGAAGAGGAAGAAAGAATGTATACAAGTGCCTACATACATACAGGAATGCAGTGGTGTAATATTTTAAATAAATAACCTTCAGCAATCCAGAAACTCCTTCACGGAGAAAGTCTTCCATCAAGTTGCTTTTTGCCTTCTTAAAATTCTGTTTAAGATCAATTTTTAGGCCATTTTACCAAATTAACAAAATGTATCGTCATCCTAAAGGGTATAACGGTGAATTACCATTGGCTTTGGAGCATCACAGTCATCCAGTCCCACTTGGTTTGTGTCCAGCACTGGATTGGCCATGTTTGACGATCTCTTTGATGAAGTAGTCGGGCTTTTTGCTTCCTTTTCTGCAAGAAGTTCACTTTCAATCATTCCCACTTCAGCCCTCAAACTAGACACTTCTTCAGTCTTTTCTTTTAGGTTCTCAACCAAGGCCTTTGAAATTGGTTCTCTCGTCTTTCGTGCAGTTCCGAAATAAACTTGTGGTTTGACGAACCCTCCTACGCCTCTTACTCTTCCATATTTCTCGTTTGTTCCCAACGCTTCAGTTAAAGCATCATGAGATCCTTGTGGAATAAAATCTCCCTTAGCTTGTTTCTTCAAGACTTCCTCCTAGAACAATCCACACGCCATACATGTAAAAGAAAGTGTTTAGATAATAAGATAAGACAAATAGAGCAAAAGTATTTGAATTTAAATTAAAGAGCCTAATTAGTTAAAAATACTCACAATGTCTGCTACCATCGCCGCTGTCTCCTCATCTGCTATATGACCTTTGTCATTTTGGCGGGCTAAGATCCAAAGCAGCGATCTATCGATTTCGTCATCCTCACCAAGTAATCCCTTCTTTCTCTGTTTTTCAACGATAAAAAACTATTACGTCACCCAAAGGTTTATAAATATCTGAATAGAAAAAGGGCAAGTCAGGGAAGGGTCACGACATGACTTTATAAAAATCTAAATACGGTGATTAAATAATTTTCTTACTAGCTCCGCTTCCAGACCGCAATAACCCTTTCGAGATGCCTTGTGACGATATTTGATCTGTTTAGTCCGATCCTTCTGCTCCTTGTGTGTAATCTGGATGATTCCCAAATAAGTACATATTTGAGAGATTTAAATGGAAAAATGTCAACTTTTAATACCTTCCACGAAGGGTCCATTCTCTTATCCACAAACTCTTTCCAAACTTCAGCTGAGATGTGATATTCAGTGGGTGGAGAAGATCGCACCAGAACAGGATTTTTGCGAAATGGCCACACAAACTTCTTAGTCATTTTAGTCTTCCAGTCACGCCATTTCTGGTTCGCGGAAGCCAGCACCGTCTTCTTAGTTTGTGGCGCTAATTCAAATACATTCCGCCAATTATCAAAAAAATTGTTAATATTAGAACAAACCATCAACAAATATCTGATATCATATAAAACACATATATAACATTGCAACATTTAGTCTTACCAGTATCTCTTCCCAGATCTTATCTTTGATATCCTTTGGAACGAACCTCCTGTTGTCTATGTTGCATGGAACCATGGATCTTGCAACATGTCCAATTTATGACTGCAAGGCCTTATTATCCTCATACAAAGCCCGCCCAAGGCTATCGTAACGGACCTTAACCTTATTCCCTCTTGCCCTCAGCTTAACCAACTTCCACATAGATGATGGACCCCGTTTGGTTCTTTTTTGCTCGTGAACAGTACTTCTTCATCCAGCTACAGGATGTTTAGCCTCCTCATGTTCAGTGCCCGCTTCTCGAAGCATTAACCATCTTCTTCCTTTGCCGAACACTCCTTTTCTTCGTTTTCTTAGGAGACATCTGCTTTTTTCCTGCAATAACCCATAAAATACATCATATAAGTTTTTCATAATTCGGATAAAAATAAATAATAAAGTGAAAAAGCACATAAAACATTATAACGTAAGAACACATAACAATCATAATATGTACAAGAAAAAGACAATAACATAAATTGATGTTCATCATTTTAAGCAATACATAACAAACTGTTACATCATTTTTCTTTTTCACCACCCAAACACCCTCACCCTTACTACCATCCTTACTACCCGGCCTAACATATCGTTGATGAGTAGGAATACAATGAGTTGCCAAGTCATCTAAAGGACGAGAAAGTGGAATGGTAGTCACTTCCTCATTCTCCCCTCACTATTATTCTTATGAATTGGTAGAACCACCGACCATCCTTTTCTTAACGGGTCATCAACGTAAAAACCCGACTAACTTGACTTGCTAGCACAAACTCTTCTTTTCTATGACCCGTTTGTTCAAATTGACTAAGGTGAATCCACATTCGCTGCTCGTGATTATTCCCTTATCATTTGGAACCCATGCGCACTTGAAAACAGGAACTTGGGCGATGATAGTTTAACTCCCATATCTCCTCGATTACTCCATAGTAGCGGACATCCGCAAACAAGGGGTTCTTATCTTTTGACCGCTAACAAGCATTGTGTTCGCCACTTGAGACACCCCACTGTTTTGACAAACTCTTTCATCATCTCGGGCCTTTGTTTGGTACAAACTACCGTTTATGACATAGCTACTGTACTTAATGACTCGCGCACGTGGCCCATGTGCCAACCATGTTAATGTTGACGTCGTCCCCCATTGCAACTATTTATTTCCTCACCACCTTCCTTTTGAACCACCCAGTGAATCGCTTGTTGTGAATATCTTGTATCCACTTGTCATCTTTCGCTTTCTTTGGATTCAGCACTTTCAAATGGGCCTTATGCTCACTGTAGAAGTGTATATACATCACATTATTAGTTCAAAGCAACACCATATATAGTATGTATAGAAAATTATAAACAATGAATGTGTAATTTTTGAAAATTGAATTAGGCTTACATGATGAAGGGAGACACTTCTTCACAGTTTTCTAACACAATTTTGTGTGCCCTATGCAAGTCAACTTCTTCCACCAGTTTAGCAGCCGTCCGTCTAGAAACCGGGAGTTGTGGTATTGAGGTCTCTAACTGAAATAGGTATCCCAACAGGATCGAGATCTTTCATGTATTCCGAACAAAACTCGACAGCCTCTTCTGCAGCATATCGTTGAACAATGCAGCCTTCGGGGTGTTTTCGACTTGCCACATATCCTTTATACACCTTCATGCACCTTTCAAATGGATACATCCACCTAAAGTGAACTGGTCCACATAACCGGACTTCTCGAACAAGGTGGACTGTAAGGTGAACCATGATATCGAAGAAAGAGAGTGGAAAGTATTGCTCCAACAGGCAAAGGGTCTCAATCAAGTCAGATTGCAGCTTATCTAGCATGAGTACGTCGACGACTTTCGAACAAAGATCTTTGAAGAAGAAGCAAAATCTCATAACAGCATATCTCACATGCTTTGGCAGAGCATCACGTATAAGTATAGGCAGGAAATGTTGCATTAGCACATGACAATCATGTGATTTTAGGCCCGACAGCTTCAACTCATCGAGGCAAACAATACTTTTCATGTTTGAAGAGAAGCCCTCCGGCACTTTTATATCCATCAATGATGTGCAGAATTGCAGCTTTTCTTTTTTCGTGAACGAGCATGCGCTAAGAGGAAGAAATGTTCTCTTCTCCCCAACTTCGGGTGCTAGTTCTGGCCTGATCCCCATCTCCACAAAGTCTAGCCTTGCCTCTACATTATCTTTAGTCTTGCCTTTGATATTCATCAGAGTATTCATCAAGGACTCCAAGACGTTCTTCTCAATATGCATAACATCCAAACAGTGCCTCACGTGCAAGTGCTTCCAATAAGGAAGATCGAAAAGATAGACTTCTTCTTCCAGCATTTTTTAAACTTAGCATCTTCTACATCTGCTCGTCGTCTTCATCTATCTGATCACTTCTTTTTTCTTTCTTTTTTCTCCCACATTGACCTTCTTACCAAACCGAAACTTGATGTGCGGCAGTTTCTCGAACAATTTTATTCCAGATAATGGTTTGGGTGCTTCTCCAAGTTCTTCCATGCCATTAAACTCCTTCGTTAGTCTTCGATATGGATGAGACTCTTTAAGAAACTGTCTATGGCCAGCAAACGACATTTTCTTCCCCTTGGTCAAGTGCTTTGCATGTGTATTTACTCCACATATTGGACACGCGAAGTATCCATGTGTAGCACATCCACTAAGATTTCCGTATGCGGGGAAGTCGTTAATTGTCCATAGTAGAAGCTCTCAATGTGAAAAGTTGGTCTCTATATGCATCATACACACCATCAACTCCCTCCACAACAAGCGCAAGTCCTCAACTAACAACTCAAGGTAGACATCTATATCATTTCCCTACTGCTTTGGACCGGATATAAGCATTGTTAACATGATGAATTTCCTCTTCATGCACATCTCTGGAGGCAAGTTATACGTGACTAACATTACGGGCCAACAAGCGTGTCTCTTGCTCATAGTACTATGAGGATTAATTCCATCGATGGCGAGCGCACGAAGATTTCTTGACTCTTCCTCAAAATCCTTCCACTTATGGTCAATCAACTTCCATGCGGGAGAATCGCATGGATGTCGTAATTGACCCGAGAACTTTGGAGTATCGGCATGCCGAGTTAGGTTCTTTGAAGTCTCCAAAGATTTGAACATTCTTTTGAATCTTGGAATGGGAGGAAAATACCAAACAACCTTGGCGGGCCGATCTTCTCCTTCTTGTTCTTAGTTAGTTTCCACTGGACACATCACATTTTGGGCGTGGGTATGATGCATATTGTTTCTATATAGGATACAATCGTTGGAGCACGCGTGTATTTTCTCGTGCTTCAACCCCAAACAACTCAAAGTCTTCTTAGCTTCGTACATTGAGGATGGTAGGTTGTGGTTCTCTGGTAACATATCCCCGAAATCGGCTAGTAGATCTGAAAAAGTGCATGTCATCCCATGTCTTGCTTTTGTATTGTAGAGTTTTACAAGCGCACTCAACTTTGTATCTGTCGTGACCTTTATACAAGGGTTTTTCTCCTTCCTCGACAAATTTGACAAACTCTTCAGATCCTCTGAGAACTTCTCAAAGGCCGCCTCACACATATCACCCAGTTCTTCATTCATGTCACCATGTTCAGTGGATCTTGGTTGACACTCTCACGATCATTCGTGCTCGATCCCCATGCCAAATCCAATTGGTGTAAATTAGACTAAAACCGTTGAAATAAAGATGCTCTGCAACATCTTCACCGACCCTTTTTCATATTGTTGCACTTGCAACACGGACAAGGAATGAAGTTCGATCAATTTCGAATTCTCTAAACATTCTCTAATGAACTTTTCGACACCTTCCCCATATACCGCACTCCTCCTATCTGATTTAATCCAAGATCTATCCATTACTAACTACCGAATTCTAACAAAGAACTCGGCAAATTATGTGCTCTTACCACCGATCTTGTCTTACGCAAAGTAGTCGCGATCTTTCTTTCAAAGAAGGAAGAAAATCTACATAAATAAATTTTGAAACCAGTTAGATCGAACCAAAATTAATATGAGTAAATAATCCACTTAGCTCCAAGGGACACATTTATGATAATCAATGATACATTCTCTTCAATCGATCGTGCAATACTCTTGGCTCATGCATTGACAACCAAATATAAAATTTTATCACATCAATCAAGCACTCTACAACTCATGCATCAAATCTCGCCAACAATCTTGCTAATTAACAAACACACTAAAACTTGCATCAAATCTTGCACAATACTCACTTACATACACACTAAACAAACTCAAACAGAATCACCACCAACACTATCAACAAAGACAATATACAGAAACATGATCACAAATTAACATCACTCACGCAGACCAGATTAAGACTAACATCACTCAAACACACTATACAAAAACACAATTAACATAACCCAAACATGGCCCCTAATTAACATATATGCGGAAACAACATATACCTTGAACCCCCAACGAAAACAAACCAAACAATACACTCAAACAATACATATATATTCCACAAACCCAAAATCAATCCATAGAAAAAAACTTTTCGAGAATGCAAAGAAAACGCCAAAGAAAGACACGAGAAACTCGAAACACAATATTCACATACATACAGAACAAACACATACGAAACCCCACCACACATATCTGCGAAGAATAAAAACCCAAAGAAAGACCTTACCTAAGCCAATTCGTACAATGTCACCACCGATGTCCGATTATGAGCAATTTCGCAAAGAGACATTCGATTATGAGAAGAACAAAAGAAAATGTGTGAGTAAAAACTATAATAAAAGATAGATTGAAAATATCCCCAAAAATTCAATGAAACTGAAAAACCTTGAAGGGCCGATGAAAGAACCCTAATAATCGGTCTCCACAAGAAGCTTAATCGCGGGCGGGTTTTTTTACTGGAGCGGGAAAATTTTTTTGGAGGAAATATTGGAGGAAAATGAGCGGGCGAAGGAGGAGGGTTTTGGACGGTGAAAAATTTTGGGAGTCTGAATAGTTGCGAGTCTTGCGACCGTTGTAAAAATTTTGTGTTAATAATATACTTCACCGTTGTAAAATATTGCATCAAAAAAAAAAATTCACACTTTTACTTGATAATTATACAATTAGCGAAGTCTTTGGAACTTAAAATTTCTAACTATCTCATGCCTTTCTATTTGATACCATTTACTGAAGTCTATGTGTGTAGTTTACTTCCCTAAATTGAAAAGCGAAGTTGTTGTTTGTTTTTACTTCACTAATATACATTACCGAAGTGAGACGTACCGAAGTCTTTGATGTTTTTTCTACTAGTGCAAACTCAATTAAATTAGATATAACAGTAAAACGATTAGACACTACGATTGGACAATTGGAAACCCAAGTGGGAGATTTAGCCAGAAAAATTGAAAAAGAGAAACTTCCTAGCCAGCCAGAACAAGCTCAAGCCATCATAATACTCAGAAGCGGAAGAGAAGTCGATAACAAGATAGAACCTTCAAAGATGCTGGATGATAAGTCCAAACCGATGGTAGAGGATAAAGAAGAATACAATCCTAAAACAATAAACTCTTTTCATAAATCTTCCAATTCTTATAAACCACCTATCCCCTTTCCTAGCAGGTTAAAAAATGAAAAACAAGATAAACAATTCGAGGCTCTTTACCAAATGCTTTCAAAAGTAAATGTCAATTTAATTGATGTTATACAAAATGTTTCTGCCTTTATAAAATTCTTTAAAGATTTATCATCTAAAAAACGAAACTATTTAGAAAATGAAAAGGTAATTATCTCAGAAATAGCAAGTAGATTCTTTCAAACTCACCTTCCTCATAAAGAAGATGATCCAGGCAATTTTATAGCAAAAATTTCTTTAGAAAATGGTAAAGAAACTTTTGGGTTACTTGATCTCGGAGCCGGGATAAATTTAATGTCATATTCAATTTTTAAACAACTAGAGCTTGGAGACCTAAAACCAACTCGAATTTGCTTACAACTCGCAGATAGATCTATCTGATACCCCAAAGGTGTCATTGAAGATATTCTAGTAAAATTAGGTGGTCTAATAGTACATGTTGATTTTGTTGTACTCGAAGTTGGTGAAGTATCTAATAATAATGACAATGAACACACAATTTTATTAGGAAGACCTTTTATGGCTACCACAAACACATTAATAGAGGTGAGAAATGGAAGAGTTACTTGTAATATTTGGAATTTCTACTACTATTGTTTATTATTATTTTATTCGAGTTATGTTGTACAGTATGGAATCTGTATAGTATGGATAAAATAAATGAAGGACTGGGATGGCTGTATTGGTATAATTGTCTTACTTGGTCGACAATTGCAGTTGAGGATATTGTAACATCCCAAAATCCCATTTGGGTCATTATAGTGCCGTGGACCCCACACCAGGAGATCCACCAGGCGGACATGACTAAAATACAACAAACTGACCAAAAAAGGGAAATCACAATCCTTACACTCACATCCAACACAATATTCTGATATGCAATTTCAACGACAACAGTGGGCCTACATGGCCAAAATAAAATACAACAGTATCCACGAGCCTTTCTCGGATAATACAAAATGGCAATAACTGACAAAACTAAGGTACTCCAAAGTATCGGACCGACATGAACACCAAAACATCTCGGACTAGTATCGCTCGAATGCCTCGTCGCTATCATCATGCCCCCGTGTCTCAACTCTTTCCTCGCAAGCACCTAAAACATGAAAACATGTTCCGCCCCACTGGTCATCATCCAGATAATGAATATCAAATACATGTACAACATGATATGCATCCAAAGGCAGAATGAGCAGTCTGACAATGGTAGACGAGATGCTCACAAACCAAGGTAAGAATCGAGGATTCGTGAAATACTATACTCACTACATACGATCAATACCTGCTCAACAGGTTAGAACATAAGTGCCCAACGGTGAATCATCAATACAAAACACAACAATGTATTACCTGAAGGTAAACCAAGCTGAAGCTTCAATAGATACGAATGACAATGCCCGAAAGTTCCAACGAAAATACCAAGACATTTCAAAGGCCCGAAAGCTCCTCACCGAAGCCGCCAAAATATCACGAAGGTGCGAAACCACTCACCAAGCCGTCAATCATCACAATAGCGTGAAGCCAAACAGCGAAGTGTATCAATGAGGGCGAAGCCACGGCGAAGCCGTATCATAATGAGATCATCCAATGACCGTGATCTCTTTGAATTGTCAGAATCAATGAGGGCCCAAGGTCTTATTTAAATTGTTGTAATCAAAGTTCTTAAATAGATTTATTTCCTGTATTTGTATTTCTGCAAATTAGCTAAAATCATCAAATCCCATTATTTAGAATGTTTAGTTATTATTATTTTGAGAATTCATATGTAATTTTAACAAACAAAAACGATCCTCAAGTGAAACGACCTTGGTAAACTCATCAATACTACAAATGCCTCGGATACTTGCGAGTCGCTATTTTTACAAGTATATTTTGAGCGGAACAAGTTTTTGGCGCCGTCGCCGGGGATCGGTGTTAAAATTACTATTTTTGTGATATTTTCTATGTTCTTTATTTTTGTTTATTATTTTTTTTTCCTTTTCGTACGTCTGTTATTTTCTTTGAATGCAAGGGCGTATATCTCTTAAAGAAGATCTCCAGTCATATATTAAAAATATTAATCAAATTCAACGGGAACCGAGAGAGGAACCAAAAATAGAAGAAAATATAAAAAAATACCTCTAGAAATAATACCTGAAGAACTTGATATGGCGAACGAACCACCACCAAGAATAACTTATAGGCGTGATTTTGCACGGCCTGTTATATGTACATCTACATCTTGTATTGTATTAGGGGAAGCTGTTAGAAGTTATGAATTAAAATATCTTCACTTAATCAATTGCCCTCATTTTACGGAATGTCAAATGAAGATCCTTTGAACTTCATTCAGGATTTTATTCCGTAATTCAAACTTTTCCTGTACAAAATCTAAATGAGAATCAATTGAGAATGCGATGTTTCTCCTATACTTTAAAAGATCGAGCTAAAACTTGGTTGATGTCATTGGCACCTAACTCATTATCAACCTGGGAGGCCGTATACAATAAATTTATGGGAAAATATTATTCTAATCAGAAAACTAAAGATTTTCGAACTAAAATGGCATCGTTTAATCAAATAGACGGAGAACCTTTCTATGAAGCTTGGGAAAGATTCAAAGGTCTTCTTACACAATGCCCTCATCACCATTATTCACCTGAACTTTTAAACCGGTTTCTCTATGATGGATTGGGACAAACTTTCCAATACATGATAGACAATGTTGCAGGTGGAGATGTTGGTACACTTACTGCACAAAAAGTGTTTGACCTATTTGAAATGATAGGGAATAATTCACAACAGAAAAGTGGACGAGCTACAAAGACTCGAGACAATGAAATTATCCCTAATAGCGAATTTTCAGAAAGATTAGAAGAATTGACTAAGTAAATTAAACTTCTTAGAATTAATTCTCCGACCAAAAATCAATGAAACTTGTGGTATGTGTGGAGTGTACGGACATGGAGCTAATATGTGTAATGCAGTTCTTGAATTAGCACAACCTGATGAGCAGGTAAATGTTATTCAAAACTACCAACCTCGCCAACCTCCCCGAAATGATCCTTATTCAAACACTTATAATCCTGGATGTAAAAATCATCCAAACTTTGGATGGGCTAGCACTAACGCCCCACCACCAAAACCAAATTCTCAGTTTTTATCAAAGCCAAATTACCCTTCAAATCAACTACCAAAACAAATTATGTACCCAATGAATCCACCAACTTATCAAATGAATCAACCTTCAAACCTACCACATCAACCATCTCTTGAAGAAACTTTAAACAATTTCATAGAATCTACATCATGGCGTTTTGAAATGATAGAATCAAACTCAATTAAATTAGATATAACAGTAAAACGATTAGACACTACGATTGGACAATTGGAAACCCAAGTGGGAGATTTAGCCAGAAAAATTGAAAAAGAGAAACTTCCTAGCCAGCCAGAACAAGCTCAAGCCATCATAATACTCAGAAGCGGAAGAGAAGTCGATAACAAGATAGAACCTTCAAAGATGCTGGATGATAAGGCCAAACCGATGGTAGAGGATAAAGAAGAATACAATCCTAAAACAATAAACTCTTTTCATAAATCTTCCAATTCTTATAAACCACCTATCCCCTTTCCTAGCAGGTTAAAAAATGAAAAACAAGATAAACAATTCGAGGCTCTTTACCAAATGCTTTCAAAAGTAAATGTCAATTTAATTGATGTTATACAAAATGTTTCTGCCTTTATAAAATTCTTTAAAGATTTATCATCTAAAAAACGAAACTATTTAGAAAATGAAAAGGTAATTATCTCAGAAATAGCAAGTAGATTCTTTCAAACTCACCTTCCTCATAAAGAAGATGATCCAGGCAATTTTATAGCAAAAATTTCTTTAGAAAATGGTAAAGAAACTTTTGGGTTACTTGATCTCGGGAGGGATAAATTTAATGTCATATTCAATTTTTAAACAACTAGAGCTTGGAGACCTAAAACCAACTCGAATTTGCTTACAACTCGCAGATAGATCTATCTGATACCCCAAAGGTGTCATTGAAGATATTCTAGTAAAATTAGGTGGTCTAATAGTACATGTTGATTTTGTTGTACTCGAAGTTGGTGAAGTATCTAATAATAATGACAATGAACACACAATTTTATTAGGAAGACCATTTATGGCTACCACAAACACATTAATAGAGGTGAGAAATGGAAGAGTTACTTGTAATATTTGGAATTTCTACTACTATTGTTTATTATTATTTTATTCGAGTTATGTTGTACAAGATGGAATCTGTATAGTATGGATAAAATAAATGAAGGACTGGGATGGCTGTATTGGTATAATTGTCTTACTTGGTCGACAATTGCAGTTGAGGATATTGTAACATCCCAAAATCCCATTTTGGTCATTATAGTGCCGTGGACCCCACACCAGGAGATCCACCAGGCGGACATGACTAAAATACAACAAACTGACCAAAAAAGGGAAATCACAATCCTTACACTCACATCCAACACAATATTCTGATATGCAATTTCAACGACAACAGTGGGCCTACATGGCCAAAATAAAATACAACAGTATCCACGAGCCTTTCTCGGATAATACAAAATGGCAATAACTGACAAAACTAAGGTACTCCAAACTGTCTGACCGACATGAACACCAAAACATCTCGGACTAGTATCGCTCGAATGCCTCGTCGCTATCGTCATGCCCCTGTGTCTCAACTCTTTCCTCACAAGCACCTAAAACATGAAAACATGTTCCGCCCCCACGGGGTCAGTCATCCAGATAATGAATATCAAATACATGTACAACATGATATGCATCCAAAGGCAGAATGAACAGTACAACAATGGTAGACGAGATGCTCACAAACCAAGGTAAGAATCGAGGATTCGTGAAATACTATACTCACTACATACGATCAATACCTGCTCAACAGGTTAGAACATAAGTGCCCAACGGTGAATCATCAATACAAAACACAACAATGTATTACCTGAAGGTAAACCAAGCTGAAGCTTCAATAGATACGAATGACAATGCCCGAAAGTTCCAACGAAAATACCAAGACATTTCAAAGGCCTGAAAGCTCCTCAGCCGAAGCTGCCAAAATATCACGAAGGTCTGAAACCACTCAGCCGAAGCTGTCAATCATCACAATAGCGTGAAGCCAAAACAGCCCGAAGCTGTATCAATGAGGGCCGAAGCCACGGCACGAAGCCGTATCATAATGAGATCATCCAATGACCGTGATCTACTGAATTGCTGTAATCAATGAGGGCCCAAGGTCTTATTTAAATTGTTGTAATCAAAGTTCTTAAATAGATTTATTTCCTGTATTTGTATTTCTGCAAATTAGCTAAAATCATCAAATCCCATTATTTAGAATGTTTAGTTATTATTATTTTGAGAATTCATATGTAATTTTAACAAACAAAAACGATCCTCAAGTGAAACGACCTTGGTAAACTCATCAATACTACAAATGCCTCGGATACTTGCGAGTCGCTATTTTTACAAGTATATTTTGAGCGGAACAAGTTTTTGGCGCCGTCGCCGGGGATCGGTGTTAAAATTACTATTTTTGTGATATTTTCTATGTTCTTTATTTTTGTTTATTATTTTTTTTTTTCCTTTTCGTACGTCTGTTATTTTCTTTGAATGCAAGGGCGTATATCTCTTAAAGAAGATCTCCAGTCATATATTAAAAATATTAATCAAATTCAACGGGAACCGAGAGAGGAACCAAAAATAGAAGAAAATATAAAAAAATACCTCTAGAAATAATACCTGAAGAACTTGATATGGCGAACGAACCACCACCAAGAATAACTTATAGGCGTGATTTTGCACGGCCTGTTATATGTACATCTACATCTTGTATTGTATTAGGGGAAGCTGTTAGAAGTTATGAATTAAAATATCTTCACTTAATCAATTGCCCTCATTTTACGGAATGTCAAATGAAGATCCTTTGAACTTCATTCAGGATTTTATTCCGTAATTCAAACTTTTCCTGTACAAAATCTAAATGAGAATCAATTGAGAATGCGATGTTTCTCCTATACTTTAAAAGATCGAGCTAAAACTTGGTTGATGTCATTGGCACCTAACTCATTATCAACATTGTAGGCCGTATACAATAAATTTATGGGAAAATATTATTCTAATCGAGAAAACTAAAGATTTTCGAACTAAAATGGCATCGTTTAATCAAATAGACGGAGAACCTTTCTATGAAGCTTGGGAAAGATTCAAAGGTCTTCTTACACAATGCCCTCATCACCATTATTCACCTGAACTTTTAAACCAGTTTCTCTATGATGGATTGGGACAAACTTTCCAATACATGATAGACAATGTTGCAGGTGGAGATGTTGGTACACTTACTGCACAAAAAGTGTTTGACCTATTTGAAATGATAGGGAATAATTCACAACAGAAAAGTGGACGAGCTACAAAGACTCGAGACAATGAAATTATCCCTAATAGCGAATTTTCAGAAAGATTAGAAGAATTGACTAAGTAAATTAAACTTCTTAGAATTAATTCTCCGACCAAAAAATCTGATGAAACTTGTGGTATGTGTGGAGTGTACGGACATGGAGCTAATATGTGTAATGCAGTTCTTGAATTAGCACAACCTGATGAGCAGGTAAATGTTATTCAAAACTACCAACCTCGCCAACCTCCCCGAAATGATCCTTATTCAAACACTTATAATCCTGGATGTAAAAATCATCCAAACTTTGGATGGGCTAGCACTAACGCCCCACCACCAAAACCAAATTCTCAGTTTTTATCAAAGCCAAATTACCCTTCAAATCAACTACCAAAACAAATTATGTACCCAATGAATCCACCAACTTATCAAATGAATCAACCTTCAAACCTACCACATCAACCATCTCTTGAAGAAACTTTAAACATTTTCATACAATCTACATCATGGCGTTTTGAAATGATAGAATCAAACTCAATTAAATTAGATATAACAAGAAACGATTAGACACTACGATTGGACAATTGGAAACCCAAGTGGGAGATTTAGCGGAAAAATTGAAAAGAGAAACTTCCTAGCCAGCCAGAACAAGCTCAAGCCATCATAATACTCAGAAGCGGAAGAGAAGTCGATAACAAGATAGAACCTTCAAAGATGCTGGATGATAAGGCCAAACCGATGGTAGAGGATAAAGAAGAATGCAATCCTAAAACAATAAACTCTTTTCATAAATATTCCAAATCTTAAAAACCACATATCCCCTTTCCTAGCAGGTTAAAAAATGAAAAACAAGATAAACAATTCGAGGCTCTTTACCAAATGCTTTCAAAAGTAAATGTCAATTTAATTGATGTTATACAAAATGTTTCTGCCTTTGTAAAATTCTTTAAAGATTTATCATCTAAAAAACGAAACTATTTAGAAAATGAAAAGGTAATTATCTCAGAAATAGCAAGTAGATTCTTTCAAACTCACCTTCCTCATAAAGAAGATGATCCAGGCAATTTTATAGCAAAATGTACTTTAGAAAATGGTAAAGAAACTTTTGGGTTACTTGATCTCGGAGCCGGGATAAATTTAATGCCATATTCAATTTTTAAACAACTAGAGCTTGGAGACCTAAAACCAACTCGAATTTGCTTACAACTCGCAGATAGATCTATCTGATACCCCAAAGGTGTCATTGAAGATATTCTAGTAAAATTAGGTGGTCTAATAGTACATGTTGATTTTGTTGTACTCGAAGTTGGTGAAGTATCTAATAATAATGACAATGAACACACAATTTTATTAGGAAGACCATTTATGGCTACCACAAACACATTAATAGAGGTGAGAAATGGAAGAGTTACTTGTAATATTTGGAATTTCTACTACTGTTGTTTAATATTATTTTATTCGAGTTATGTTGTACAGTATGGAATCTGTATAGTATGGATAAAATAAATGAAGGACTGGGATGGCTGTATTGGTATAATTGTCTTACTTGGTCGACAATTGCAGTTGAGGATATTGTAACATCCCAAAATCCCATTTGGGTCATTACAGTGCCGTGGACCCCACACCAGTAGATTCACTAGGCGGACATGACTAAAATACAACAAACTGACCAAAAAAGGGAAATCACAATCCTTACACTCACATCCAACACAATATTCCGATATGCAATTTCAACGACAACAGTGGGCGTACATGGCCAAAATAAAATACAACAGTATCCACGAGCCTTTCTCGGATAATACAAAATGGCAATAACTGACAAAACTAAGGTACTCCAAACTGTTTGACCGACATGAACACCAAAACATCTCGGACTAGTATCGCTCGAATGCCTCGTCGCTATCGTCATGCCCCTGTGTCTCAACTCTCTCCTCGCAAGCACCTAAAACATGAAAACATGTTCCGCCCCCACGGGTTCAGTCATCCAGATAATGAATATCAAATACATTTACAACATGATATGCATCCAAAGGCAGAATGAACAGTACAACAATGGTAGACGAGATGCTCACAAACCAAGGTAAGAATCGAGGATTCGTGAAATACTATACTCACTACATACGATCAATACCTGCTCAACAGGTTAGAACATAAGTGCCCAACGGTGAATCATCAATACAAAACACAACAATGTATTACCTGAAGGTAAACCAAGCTGAAGCTGCAATAGATACGAATCACATTGCCCGAAAGTTCCAACGAAAATACCAAGACATTTCAAAGGCCTGAAAGCTCCTCAGCCGAAGCTGCCAAAATATCACGAAGGTCTGAAACCACTCAGCCGAAGCTGTCAATCATCACAATAGCGTGAAGCCAAAACAGCCCGAAGCTGTATCAATGAGGGCCGAAGCCACGGCACGAAGCCGTATCATAATGAGATCATCCAATGACCGTGATCTACTGAATTGCTGTAATCAATGAGGGCCCAAGGTCTTATTTAAATTGTTGTAATCAAAGTTCTTAAATAGATTTATTTCCTGTATTTGTATTTCTGCAAATTAGCTAAAATCATCAAATCCCATTATTTAGAATGTTTAGTTATTATTATTTTGAGAATTCATATGTAATTTTAACAAACAAAAACGATCCTCAAGTGAAACGACCTTGGTAAACTCATCAATACTACAAATGCCTCGGATACTTGCGAGTCGCTATTTTTACAAGTATATTTTGAGCGGAACAAGTTTTTGGCGCCGTCGCCGGGGATCGGTGTTAAAATTACTATTTTTGTGATATTTTCTATGTTCTTTATTTTTGTTTATTATTTTTTTTTTCCTTTTCGTAAATGCATTATTTTCTTTGAATGCAAGGGCGTATATCTCTTAAAGAAGATCTCCAGTCATATATTAAAAATATTAATCAAATTCAACGGGAACCGAGAGAGGAACCAAAAATAGAAGAAAATATAAAAAAATACCTCTAGAAATAATACCTGAAGAACTTGATATGGCGAACGAACCACCACCAAGAATAACTTATAGGCGTGATTTTGCACGGCTGTTATATGTACATCTACATCTTGTATTGTATTAGGGGAAGCTGTTAGAAGTTATGAATTAAAATATCTTCACTTAATCAATTGCCCTCATTTTACGGAATGTCAAATGAAGATCCTTTGAACTTCATTCAGGATTTTATTCCGTAATTCAAACTTTTCCTGTACAAAATCTAAATGAGAATCAATTGAGAATGCGATGTTTCTCCTATACTTTAAAAGATCGAGCTAAAACTTGGTTGATGTCATTGGCACCTAACTCATTATCAACCTGGGAGGCCGTATACAATAAATTTATGGGAAAATATTATTCTAATCAGAAAACTAAAGATTTTC
Organism: Orobanche coerulescens; assembly: GCA_033398695.1. Classification (NCBI taxonomy): domain Eukaryota; kingdom Viridiplantae; phylum Streptophyta; class Magnoliopsida; order Lamiales; family Orobanchaceae; genus Orobanche; species Orobanche coerulescens. Next base: position 75,168,534 of record CM065818.1, on the reverse strand, counting down.
GAACTAAAATGGCATCGTTTAATCAAATAGACGGAGAACCTTTCTATGAAGCTTGGGAAAGATTCAAAGGTCTTCTTACACAATGCCCTCATCACCATTATTCACCTGAACTTTTAAACCAGTTTCTCTATGATGGATTGGGACAAACTTTCCAATACATGATAGACAATGTTGCAGGTGGAGATGTTGGTACACTTACTGCACAAAAAGTGTTTGACCTATTTGAAATGATAGGGAATAATTCACAACAGAAAAGTGGACGAGCTACAAAGACTCGAGACAATGAAATTATCCCTAATAGCGAATTTTCAGAAAGATTAGAAGAATTGACTAAGTAAATTAAACTTCTTAGAATTAATTCTCCGACCAAAAAATCTGATGAAACTTGTGGTATGTGTGGAGTGTACGGACATGGAGCTAATATGTGTAATGCAGTTCTTGAATTAGCACAACCTGATGAGCAGGTAAATGTTATTCAAAACTACCAACCTCGCCAACCTCCCCGAAATGATCCTTATTCAAACACTTATAATCCTGGATGTAAAATTCATCCAAACTTTGGATGGGCTAGCACTAACGCCCCACCACCAAAACCAAATTCTCAGTTTTTATCAAAGCCAAATTACCCTTCAAATCAACTACCAAAACAAATTATGTACCCAATGAATCCACCAACTTATCAAATGAATCAACCTTCAAACCTACCACATCAACCATCTCTTGAAGAAACTTTAAACATTTTCATACAATCTACATCATGGCGTTTTGAAATGATAGAATCAAACTCAATTAAATTAGATATAACAGTAAAACGATTAGACACTACGATTGGACAATTGGAAACCCAAGTGGGAGATTTAGCCAGAAAAATTGAAAAAGAGAAACTTCCTAGCCAGCCAGAACAAGCTCAAGCCATCATAATACTCAGAAGCGGAAGAGAAGTCGATAACAAGATAGAACCTTCAAAGATGCTGGATGATAAGGCCAAACCGATGGTAGAGGATAAAGAAGAATGCAATCCTAAAACAATAAACTCTTTTCATAAATCTTCCAATTCTTATAAACCACCTATCCCCTTTCCTAGCAGGTTAAAAAATGAAAAACAAGATAAACAATTCGAGGCTCTTTACCAAATGCTTTCAAAAGTAAATGTCAATTTAATTGATGTTATACAAAATGTTTCTGCCTTTGTAAAATTCTTTAAAGATTTATCATCTAAAAAACGAAACTATTTAGAAAATGAAAAGGTAATTATCTCAGAAATAGCAAGTAGATTCTTTCAAACTCACCTTCCTCATAAAGAAGATGATCCAGGCAATTTTATAGCAAAAATTACTTTAGAAAATGGTAAAGAAACTTTTGGGTTACTTGATCTCGGAGCCGGGATAAATTTAATGCCATATTCAATTTTTAAACAACTAGAGCTTGGAGACCTAAAACCAACTCGAATTTGCTTACAACTCGCAGATAGATCTATCTGATACCCCAAAGGTGTCATTGAAGATATTCTAGTAAAATTAGGTGGTCTAATAGTACATGTTGATTTTGTTGTACTCGAAGTTGGTGAAGTATCTAATAATAATGACAATGAACACACAATTTTATTAGGAAGACCATTTATGGCTACCACAAACACATTAATAGAGGTGAGAAATGGAAGAGTTACTTGTAATATTTGGAATTTCTACTACTGTTGTTTAATATTATTTTATTCGAGTTATGTTGTACAGTATGGAATCTGTATAGTATGGATAAAATAAATGAAGGACTGGATAGGTCAGTATTGGTATAATTGTCTTACTTGGTCGACAATTGCAGTTGAGGATATTGTAACATCCCAAAATCCCATTTGGGTCATTACAGTGCCGTGGACCCCACACCAGTAGATTCACTAGGCGGACATGACTAAAATACAACAAACTGACCAAAAAAGGGAAATCACAATCCTTACACTCACATCCAACACAATATTCCGATATGCAATTTCAACGACAACAGTGGGCCTACATGGCCAAAATAAAATACAACAGTATCCACGAGCCTTTCTCGGATAATACAAAATGGCAATAACTGACAAAACTAAGGTACTCCAAACTGTTTGACCGACATGAACACCAAAACATCTCGGACTAGTATCGCTCGAATGCCTCGTCGCTATCGTCATGCCCCTGTGTCTCAACTCTCTCCTCGCAAGCACCTAAAACATGAAAACATGTTCCGCCCCCACGGGTTCAGTCATCCAGATAATGAATATCAAATACATGTACAACATGATATGCATCCAAAGGCAGAATGAACAGTACAACAATGGTAGACGAGATGCTCACAAACCAAGGTAAGAATCGAGGATTCGTGAAATACTATACTCACTACATACGATCAATACCTGCTCAACAGGTTAGAACATAAGTGCCCAACGGTGAATCATCAATACAAAACACAACAATGCATTACCCGAAGGTAAACCAAGCCAAAGCTGCAATAGATACGAATCACATTGCCCGAAGTTTCCAACAGAAATACCAAGACATTCAAAGGCCTGAAAGCTCCTCAGCCGAAGCTGCCAAAATATCACGAAGGTCTGAAACCACTCAGCCGAAGCTGTCAATCATCACAATAGCGTGAAGCCAAAACAGCCCGAAGCTGTATCAATGAGGGCCGAAGCCACGGCACGAAGCCGTATCATAATGAGATCATCCAATGACCGTGATCTACTGAATTGCTGTAATCAATGAGGGCCCAAGGTCTTATTTAAATTGTTGTAATCAAAGTTCTTAAATAAATTTATTTCCTGTATTTGTATTTCTGCAAATTAGCTAAAATCATCAAAACCCATTATTTAGAATGTTTAGTTATTATTATTTTGAGAATTCATATGTAATTTTAACAAACAAAAATGATCCTCAAGTGAAACGACCTTGGTAATCTCATCAATACTACAAATGCCTCAGATACTTGCGAGTCGCTATTTTTACAAATATATTTTGAGCGGAACAAGTTTTTGGCGCCGTCGCCGGGGATCGGTGTTAAAATTACTATTTTTGTGATATTTTCTATGTTCTTTATTTTTGTTTATTATTTTTTTTTCCTTTTCGTACGTCTGTTATTTTCTTTGAATGCAAGGGCGTATATCTCTTAAAGAAGATCTCCAGTCATATATTAAAAATATTAATCAAATTCAACGGGAACCGAGAGAGGAACCAAAAATAGAAGAAAATATAAAAAAATACCTCTAGAAATAATACCTGAAGAACTTGATACGGCGAACGAACCACCACCAAGAATAACTTATAGGCGTGATTTTGCATGGCCTGTTATATGTACATCTACATCTTGTATTGTATTAGGGGAAGCTGTTAGAAGTTATGAATTAAAATATCTTCACTTAATCAATTGCCCTCATTTTACGGAATGTCAAATGAAGATCCTTTGAACTTCATTCAGGATTTTATTCCGTAATTCAAACTTTTCCTGTACAAAATCTAAATGAGAATCAATTGAGAATGCGATGTTTCTCCTATACTTTAAAAGATCGAGCTAAAACTTGGTTGATGTCATTGGCACCTAACTCATTATCAACCTGGGAGGCCGTATACAATAAATTTATGGGAAAATATTATTCTAATCAGAAAACTAAAGATTTTCGAACTAAAATGGCATCGTTTAATCAAATAGACGGAGAACCTTTCTATGAAGCTTGGGAAAGATTCAAAGGTCTTCTTACACAATGCCCTCATCACCATTATTCACCTGAACTTTTAAACCAGTTTCTCTATGATGGATTGGGACAAACTTTCCAATACATGATAGACAATGTTGGAGGTGGAGATGTTGGTACACTTACTGCACAAAAAGTGTCTGACCTATTTGAAATGATAGGGAATAATTCACAACAGAAAAGTGCACGAGCTACAAAGACTCGAGACAATGAAATTATCCCTAATAGCGAATTTTCAGAAAGATTAGAAGAATTGACTAAGTAAATTAAACTTCTTAGAATTAATTCTCCGACCAAAAAATCTGCTGAAACTTGTGGTATGTGTGGAGTGTACGGACATGGAGCTAATATGTGTAATGCAGTTCTTGAATTAGCACAACCTGATGAGCAGGTAAATGTTATTCAAAACTACCTACCTCGCCAACCTCCCCGAAATGATCCTTATTCAAACACTTATAATCCTGGATGTAAAAATCATCCAAACTTTGGATGGGCTAGCACTAACGCCCCACCACCAAAACCAAATTCTCAGTTTTTATCAAAGCCAAATTACCCTTCAAATCAACTACCAAAACAAATTATGTAGCCAATGAATCCACCAACTTATCAAATGAATCAACCTTTAAACCTACCACATCAACCATCTCTTGAAGAAACTTTAAACAATTTCATACAATCTACATCATGGCGTTTTGAAATGATAGAATCAAACTCAATTAAATTAGATATAACAGTAAAACGATTAGACACTACGATTGGACAATTGGAAACCCAAGTGGGAGATTTAGCCAGAAAAATTGAAAAAGAGAAACTTCCTAGCCAGCCAGAACAAGCTCAAGCCATCATAATACTCAGAAGCGGAAGAGAAGTCGATAACAAGATAGAACCTTCAAAGATGTTGGATGATAAGGCCAAACCGATGGTAGAGGATAAAGAAGAATACAATCCTAAAACAATAAACTCTTTTCATAAATCTTCCAATTCTTATAAACCACCTATCCCCTTTCCTAGCAGGTTAAAAAATGAAAAACAAGATAAACAATTCGAGGCTCTTTACCAAATGCTTTCAAAAGTAAATGTCAATTTAATTGATGTTATACAAAATGTTTCTGCCTTTATAAAATTCTTTAAAGATTTATCATCTAAAAAACGAAACTATTTAGAAAATGAAAAGGTAATTATCTCAGAAATAGCAAGTAGATTCTTTCAAACTCACCTTCCTCATAAAGAAGATGATCCAGGCAATTTTATAGCAAAAATTACTTTAGAAAATGGTAAAGAAACTTTTGGGTTACTTGATCTCGGAGCCGGGATAAATTTAATGCCATATTCAATTTTTAAACAACTAGAGCTTGGAGACCTAAAACCAACTCGAATTTGCTTACAACTCATGAGATAGATCTATCTGATACCCCAAAGGTGTCATTGAAGATATTCTAGTAAAAGTAGGTGGTCTAATAGTACATGTTGATTTTGTTGTACTCGAAGTTGGTGAAGTATCTAATAATAATGACAATGAACACAGAATTTTATTAGGAAGACCATTTATGGCTACCACAAACACATTAATAGAGGTGAGAAATGGAAGAGTTACTTGTAATATTTGGAATTTCTACTACTGTTGTTTAATATTATTTTATTCGAGTTATGTTGTACAGTATGGAATCTGTATAGTATGGATAAAATAAATGAAGGACTGGGATGTCTGTATTGGTATAATTGTCTTACTTGGTCGACAATTGCAGTTGAGGATATTGTAACATCCCAAAATCCCATTTGGGTCATTACAGTGCCGTGGACCCCACACCAGGAGATCCACTAGGCGGACATGACTAAAATACAACAAACTGACCAAAAAAGGGAAATCACAATCCTTACACTCACATCCAACACAATATTCCGATATGCAATTTCAACGACAACAGTGGGCCTACATGGCCAAAATAAAATACAAAAGTATCCACAAGCCTTTCTCGGATAATACAAAATGGCAATAACTGACAAAACTAAGGTACTCCAAACTGTCTGACCGACATGAACACCAAAACATCTCAGACTAGTATCGCTCGAATGCCTCGTCGCTATCGTCATGCCCTTGTGTCTCAACTCTTTCCTCGCAAGCACCTAAAACATGAAAACATGTTCCGCCCCCACGGGGTCAGTCATCCAGATAATGAATATCAAATACATGTACAACATGATATGCATCCAAAGGCAGAATGAACAATACAGCAATGGTAGATGAGATGCTCACAGACCAAGGTAAGAATCGAGCATTCCTGAAATACTATGCTCACTACATACGATCAATACCTGCTCCACAAGTTAGAACATAAGTTCCCAATGGCGAATCATCAATACAGAACACAACAATGCATTACCCGAAGGTAAACCAAGCCAAAGCTGCAATAGATACGAATCACATTGCCCGAAGGTTCCAACAGAAATACCAAGACATTTCAGAGGCCTGAAAGCTCCTAAGCCGAAGCTGCCAAAATATCACGAACGTATGAAACCACTCAGTCGAAGCTGTCAATCATCACAATAGCGTGAAGCCAAAACAGCCCGTAGCTGTATCAATGAGGGCCAAAGACACGGCACGAATCCGTATCACAATGAGATCATCCAATGACCGTGACCTGCTGAATTGCATGTGCTGGGAACCAACCGCAAAGGTTCAAGCCCCAGACTTACCCATAATGAGATCATAAACATGACAGTGACCTACTGAACTGTAGGTGTTGGGAAACCAAACGCGAAGGTTCAAGCCCCAAGCTTACCCATAATGAGATCATAAACATGACCGTGACCTACTGAATTGTATGTGTTGGGAAACCAACCGCGAAGGTTCAAGCCCCAAGCTTACCCATAATGAGATCATTAACATGACCGTGACCTACTGAACTGTAGGTGTTGGGAAACCAACCGCGAAGGTTCAAGCCCCAAGCTTACCCATCGAGCACTAGCCGAACTAGCCTCCAGAACACAAGTAGTCACAAACGGCAACGATTCCAAGATTATCAAATTTACAAGAATAATAGTGTGTTGCCTTGAATCGGCCAACAAGATAAAATACACACGAATGGGCACCGTCCTCGGCGGTCCCAAATCAAATGCTTCGACTGCCCTGGAATGGCCAATCGATCACGACGACTCAACGGATGGGAACTATCTTCGACCGTCCCAATTCAATACGTCGATTACCTTAGAACGGTTAATCGATAAACAATGATACTACGGATGGGAATTATCTTCGATAATCCCAATTAAATACCTCGATTACCTTAGAACAGTCAATCGATAAACAATGAGACAACGGATGGGAATTATCTTCAATAATCCCAATTAAATACCTCGGTTACCTTAGAACGGTCAATCGATAAACAATGATACGTTTAGAATAGATGTACCGGCGCCTTAAACCGACCACCAAAAAAATAGAGATGATAAACGAATACATCAAACGCCTTCAATCGGCTTAATAACATCCATAGCAACAATTCCAATTCGATAACAACGATCCAACGATGCCTCAGAACGACATTAATGTCAACAATAATAATCGATACATCGATACCGCAAACCGGTTATCGACAACATCAATATCAACATGAATCTCAATGCCTTAAACCGGCCGTTAACGAATAACAGTCACATCTAGCATAATTACCGAAGGGTTTTGCATCAAACAATCCCCATATATCAATAAATCATGAAGAGACTATGGCTCGAAGTGATACAACACATTCATACACATATATGATAACATTAATCTCATTGACCAGTACAAGTACAAAACTTGCCTCAAACCGAAGGCGAGAAAGTCCTTCCACGATCAACGTTCTGGCACGAAACGACGAACGGCGCCTACCGACGATGACAAACACTTGAACAACCTTGAATGAAAAACGATTCATTCAATAACACAAAATCAATAGAAAACAACACCAAGGACAAACCCGATTCAACCCCGAATCGGTTAAAACCTCCAAACAATCTGAAACATCAAGAACATAATTATACTCAAGCTATACCAACATGTTCTTCATCAAAAGTTCATAAAAACTCATCAAGACTCGTGATATACTCCATCAATCAAACAATACCCGAAGAAAACAACAACAACATCATCATCAAACTCGAAAATCACTTGAAGAACAAGAAGAACCCTCCAAATACCAAAGGAGCACCAACAAGCTTCCAACTTCAAGCTTCAATTCGAGCTAGGATGATCAAGATTGAGTTGGAAGAGGCTAAACATCAAGAACAAGTCCAAAAGGACGATTCTAGAGAGAGAAAATGATTTTTGCTTAGTAAGGAAATGAAATACAAAGCCAACATAAATAGACTAACAAGCTCATTACGTACGTTATACACTAAGGTTAACGTACGTAAGAGGCATTACGTACGCTATGCCACGACATTAACGTACGTAATATAAATCCAACACTATCTGAACTAAAATACGAAGACCTTAATGTACGTAAACAAGAATCTATTACATACGTTAACAAGCTACCTGAATTACGTATGTAGAGCTCACCTCTCTACGTAAGGGTCCGTTGACTGCAATAGTGAGATCTGATCGGAAGATGCTCGGGACCCACCGGCCGAAAGTGACTACGAAGAAGGTTCATACCACCTACCATGCATTACGTATGTAACCTTACAGGCATAATGTACGTAATGGCAACACTCTAGCGTACGTAATGCTATGACCGTAGCGTACGCTATAGCTATAAACTTAGCAAAAATTCCAAACTCACCAAGCAACACCCAAACGACGAAACCAATTCGACGACAAGTATAAATATTTTGATCCCGAATTATTTCAATACAACATACATTGTATCATTCCAAAACAAAAACACTTGTACAATTCCAAATGAATGCATACAACTCAACAGTAACACGAAAGAGAAAAAATTACCCCAGGATATTACATACTCCCCCCCCTTAAAAATGTAATATCCGGATTTATTATTGTGTATTTCATCTGTATTTGAACCCTGTATTATTCAGAATTGTGATCTCGATAATTAGATTATGATATTTCTCACATTTGTATCCTTGTACATAAGTATAACAACATGCAAAATTTCTCATGCAAACTCGTGATAGCGCACGCTAAGAATGTAGCTTAACGTGCGTTATCGGCTACAACTAGTGCACGCTACGAATGAAGAATTGCGTGCGCTAGGCAGCCAATTATTGAGCTAGACGGCTAGCATATGCACCAGCCGGACATGGGTCCGAATAAGATTCTCGCGGGCGGAACTGGACAGTTTTGGAATCAACGCTTATTAGCATGCGCTAAGGAAAGTAGGATAGCGTGCGCTAATCGGCTAATGTGCACAAATGTTATAAATTGGACAGCAACCCATTTTACTTGGTTTACATTTCCTTCGAGTATCCTTCATTCTTGATAGACCAGAGAGCATTATATCCTCCTTAAACACTTAGACCACCTCTACTTGATTCATTAAAGATTGGATATCACTTGTGATTGGTCATTGAAGTGGAGTAGCACCTTGGATTGGCACACAAACAACCGGAGTTGGATTCTACCTTTTTGGCTCAGTGATTTCTTCATATTAAGGTATGTTATTTATTTCTCCAGTCTTAGATTCGTGTTCTGAAGAATAAGATGAATCATGCTATCAAGATATTGAGTTCCATTAGTGAATTATTCAACAAACATCATGCTTATGAGTCGGAATAACTATGCTTTTGATATCGTCGTTGAAAATCTCGTAGTTGGAATCCTAGTACATCAATTGATGAGTAGAACATTCTGAGGTTGATTATCCGTATGATTTATGTTGTCATATTGATCATAAACTTGGAGGCGATATCACTTTTGGTTATAAGGACTTAAAAAAGAATCATCTTAAGTTGTATCCTTTCGTATAAGTTGGAATTGTTAGTTCACCTTCAAGATGAAATCTAAATGTGATAATGATAATGAATATAATGCATCAACCTGAGATCACCAAACTTCACATGAGAATGATAATCGAATTTGAATATAAGAGTTGTGATGATATTCATTTCCTTGAAATTCAATGATGTTTGAATCCGTAAGATCATTCATAGGCTTAAGAACATGGCATGTAGACGGATAATGTATGTTAATCACTAAGGAGTTCTTAAGTTTCATCACCATTAGAAAAAGTCTGCTGCCTAGTAGTGAAACTGCAATGCACGCTTAACGTACACTAAGCTATGTAAATTAACGTACGCTATCGGGCATGTTTAGTGTACGCTACGCTTGGAACTTAGCGTGCGTTTTATCATTACATGAGTCGACTGATCAGTGAGCTACTGACCGTGCATGGTTAGCGTATGCTAGGCTGCATATAATTGTGTGCGCTAACAAGTAGCCTTAACGTATGCTACATAGAATACGTAGCGTGCGTTAAGTAAGCCAGATAGATTTCATTTTAAGAACTTCCGACCGTAATTTGGATTGTTAGATGTTCGTTCGACTTAGAAGAATTCTATATTATTTCTTTTGTTAAGGTTCGAGCTTAGCAACGTGATTGATCGAAGGGGACGACCTTCGAGTATTTTGATATTCGTGGAAGTTTTATTCTTGTCATCGAACCGAGGCAAGTACTCTAATTAGAATTGTTTATATTATGACAGTTATATTGTGATTGTATTGTGTATATGTGTTGTGATTAAATATCCACTATGCGTTGATCCGACGGGAATCATTATGGGAATCTATAGCTGTGTGTGCTGGATCGTTGGACAGGTAGTTCCACCATGCGTTGGTCCAATGGGATCATCATGGGAATCTGTAGCTGTGTGCGCTGGATCGTTGGAATACCATCAGTATGTTGAGATTGTTGTGATGTGATAAGTGTTGTTGTTAGTTCTCGTTGGAGAAACTTGTTATGATGATTGTTGATTACATCACTGTTGTATGATTATTGTACTTGTACTAGCATCGTTGTGCTAACCCCTTCGGGGGTGAACATTTGTTTATGTTCAGGATCCAGGAGAGTGGGGAAATAACCACTGGAGCTGCATGACGACGAGGGTGCAGAGTGATGTTCTGGCCGGGTTTATTGTATGTTGTTGGTTATTTTAATAAGTACTCGAGTACGTCGTAATTTGTGATGTTTGTATTTCAGTGGTGTATTAATATTCTCCTTTTGGATATTTGTATTTTCGGTATCGAACCAGAAACTATCGTAATGTATTTTCAGTAATTTCATAATTTGGTATATGTCATTGCCTTTTCATTTATTTAGCCTTGTAAATTCTTATGTAAAGGATTTACGGCGCTGTAATATTCCTGAATATATCGGGGGTGTTACAGTATATGGTATCAGAGCTATGATTATGGATATCTTGGCCATTGGGTTAAAATAGGGGTCGTATACGTCTTTTAAGATAACCGGCCGTGAATAACATCACTGTACTGCCTACGTCTTCGTGCGAATGGTGATTCTATGTTCCTAAACTCTATCTCGTCCTTTACATGTTGTATCTCTTTATACTTGAACATTAGAACGATATTGTTTCCTGTATATTGAGTATTTATGCTTTCAGTATGTTGAGAGGTGGACGTGGACGTGGTCGCTGTCGCGGACGCGGACGAAGGAATGCCGAGAGAGAAGCTTCGCCTTCTAATCAGGCTAGCCATAGCTCACGCGAGCCACAGAGATCTATTAATAATGAACCGGAACTTGTCGTGCCCGAAATCCTTCGTCAGGTGGTGAACCAAATGACTCAGTTCGCCCAGGTCGTGGACCGAATGCAGGTGGCGGTGGGATTACAGCAGGGAGATAGACAGAAAGGGATCTCAGACATGGGAAAGCGAGATGACCGATGGTTGCAAGAAGTGGCGAAGATGCAACCACTCAAATTCGATGGCTTTTCTGAGACTCCCACATGGGACCATTGGTTGAAGGAATTGGAGAAATTTTTTGCCGGAATTAATTGCCCAGATGACCGGAGAGCCTCTATTTCTCAGTACTTTCTGATAGGGAAGCATCCGAGTGGTGGGAAGCCATCCGGCCTGCAGATCATGATGCTCACTGGACAGAATTTAAATTGATGATGGAAGCTCAGTACTGCACTCATCCTGTGAGGGAAGCCAAAGTTCGGGAGTTTTTCTCCGCTCAGCCGTCAGACGAACCTCTATCCAAGACAATTAAGACGTTTAACCAGCAGTTGGCATTCGTTCGACATATGATCAGAACAGATGCAAAAACGATGATCCATTTTGATATGAGGATGAAACCAGAAATCCAGAGGTACATGTACGGTTTTGAATATAGCACTCTCCGTCAATACCAGGATAAGGCGTTGGCGTATGAGATCAAAGAAGCAGCAATGGAGAAGTTTGCAGAATCCAAGAAGCAGAAAGTCTCTGGTAGTTTTACAGAGCACAAGAGCAGTGGGCCCCGCAAGGCCCAATCATCCTTTCACCCTTTGAAGAAACCTCCGCACGCATCTAAGAGCGGAAATAATTTCAAAACAATGTCGGCCACAACGGATGCAGCTAGGAGGTTCTTTAACTGTGGTCGTCCAGACCACCTTTGGCGTGATTGTTTGCGCACTCCAGTTACATGTTTTGATTGCGGACAGGAAGGGCACCGTGCGACGTTTTGCAAGGATGCCACCAAGTTCACTGGAACCCGTACATCACAGCCACTTCAGAAGGAAGCTAGTATCCAACAGACGCAGCAAAGTGTCCAGATGCCTCATAATTTTGGCTGCGGACGAGGCAGAGGACAGTGGTACCGAAAGGGTACATCGAGTGCCGGATCTGTTCCCCCACTTCTGTATGAGATGAGGAGAACAGACGATCAGGATGCTGCTGTCGCATCAGGTACTGTTCAGACCCTTTCCCAGCCAGTTAGCATTTTATTCGATACAGGAGCTACGAATTCATTTATATCCTCATCTTGTGTAAATCATTTGAATATTTCTAGTTTTCATAATTGTGAACCTTATGTTGTTGGTTTACCGAGTGGAGAGAGAATTGTTGGAAACTTAGAAACTAGAGATTTCCCTGTATCGTTTGGAGGCAGAGAGTGGCCCTCAAATCTGATTGTGATAGAAATGCAAGGAGACAACTTGATACTAGGAGACGATTGGCTTAATCGATATGGAGCTATTGTAAACTACCGGAGGAGGGATATCTCGCTGATCGCTGACGATGGTTCCGAAATATTGTTTGAAGGATGAAAACCAGGAAGCTCAGGAAAGTTGATCAAGGCGATGAAAGCTGTCAAATTGTTGAAACAGGGCTGTACCGGATAGTGATGCTATGTAATGAAGAAAGAGGACAAAATTGTGGAACTTTCATCTATTCCTATTGTGAACGAATTTCCGGATGTATTTCCTGATGAGTTACCTGGACTATGTAACACCCCCAAGTTATTCAGGGTATATTACAGCGCTGTGAACCCCACCGAGCGAACCACAAGGCTAGTCCTACTCGAAACTATAAAACTTGACCGAGAAGGTCCAAATATAATGAAATGAAAGATGATACAAAGGGTATTCAACCCATGTCCAATGTATCCAAATATATCATAGTACAAAATCAAAACCTCGACAACACAGGCCGGAATATCAAGGAAGACTGAAAACGAACAATACTCGAGTATTCAATAACCATTCCAGTACAACATCACTGAATGCAGTAACACAAAACATAACCGGGGATAAAACACAGTATCACGCTTGCCCATCATCTTCATTCCGACCCGATACCTGCCTATCCGCTCTCGTGGAACCTGAAATACATAAAAAGTATTTCCCCATAAAGGGGTTAGCCGTCGAATAGCTAGTGCAAGCATATCGAAAATGAAACACAATACTCCTCGACAATAAAGTAAATGTAACCGTCAATTCATCATTTCAAGAATAGTATTCCGGAATAACTAAATCTCATAGCATCACATCAATACATATATGAATACCGTGGAACCGCACCAGAGGCTACGGAACCCTCGGTCCATCCCAGAGTGGTTCGTTCATATCATCCGTGGAACCACACCAAGAGGCTACGAAACCCTCAGGGGACACGTCGGCCCGCCCCAGAGTGGATATAAATAATCATGCCATTAATATATCTTACTTTCAAAGTTGAGAACGTACAATCATAAATATATACATGCCTTTGAGACATTGAGAAATCGAACGGAAAAGAGTATGAGTTCGGTAGGTCAAAAACGCACTTCCGGTACCTAAACGATTCATAAGGGATATTATAATCAATAATCCATACTCATAATTCACGAAGAAACTCCCGAAACCCGTCTACGATTCACGAAAATACAAGGGTAAACAACTAGAGGTTGGAAAATCACCCAAACCCTCACAAGTCCGAACAAGGCACAAACCAATCCGTAAAATCGTAGGAAAATCATGTATAAGGGGCAGATATATCATAATCTAAAGATTCTCAAGCCTCAAACCGGATAAATCGAACGAATTTAAGAAAAACCCTAAAATTCCCAAAAAATAGGGTTCTAAGGATTTTACCTTGATTTGGAGGATAGAAATGTATTCGATGTTGTATAATCCTTGTTATCCAACCCAAGATGATGATATCTGAAGAAGAACCGCCTGAAATCGCCCCAAATCGCCTCTCCCAAGCTCTCCCGATCGAAAAAAAAAAGTGGAAATGATGTGAAATGACAAGTGCAGGGGTTGATTGTCCCCTTATATACTGTCCCAGCCTAGCACACTGTACGCCTCAATATTAGCGTGCGCTAACGGGGTCACACGATAGTCAGTGGCTACTGTCCACAGACATTAGCGCGCACTACTCAACATCCTTAGCGTACGCTAACTGGTGTCCTGCCAAAGTCCCAGTTCACTGTCTCAGTCCGCTAGTGTGCGTTAACACTGAGCACTAACGCACGCTACACAACACATATAACGTGCACTAGCCGCTGTTTAGCGTGCGTTAGCTACTAGTGTAGAAAGTCTGAAAACCTCACTACCTCTGCCGACTCAGCTTGTTAGCGCGCGCTACGGATGATGTTAGTGTGCGCTACTGACCACGAATAGCGCGCGCTAGCGAATCTCCTAGCGTGCGCTAACTCCTAGTCCAGAGAGTGGAATTAGCTACTGCCTTTACCCTGTCTAGTCCGTTAGCGCACGCTACGGCTCAAAGCTAGCGTGCGCTACTCAAGGAGAATTAGCGTGCGTTAGCCTAGGCCTAGCGTGCGTTATTTCTCTGACCCATAACACTTCCGCAAGGTCTAAACAACATAATCGTGATCCAAACAGGGTACGAAACTCTATAACACTATCGACAACGTCACAAAGAGTTTATAGAGCGGCAAAATAGGAAGACGGCAAAGTCAAACAGTCAATAAAAAGTACAGGTATTGCATTCTCCCCCTCTAAAAAGAAGTTTCGTCCCGAAACTTAAGAAATAAAAATCCCGGGGTAATCCGATCACATCTGCTTTTCCGTCTCCCAAGTCGCTTCCTCGACTCCATGTCTCGACCATTTCCCTTAAACCAACTGGATGGTTTTGTGCTGAAAACTGCTCCTCACGACGTTCAAGAATCTTCACTGGTCTCTCCGGAAAGGTAACATCCTCGATTACGTCAAACCCACTATAGTCAACAACATGGCTTCACTACTAGAAAAATACCCTTATAGTGACACTTTTTTTATGACACTTTTAAACAAGTGTTGCTATATGTACCTATAATGACACTTTAATGTCTTATTAATTTTATAATCATATTTTGTGACGCTAAACATAATTTTCTTTTCTATTTCACCGCTCTTAATCGTGTATCAAAACCTATCTGCTGCCTCCATCTCCATTACCTCTCAAATCTCTCGTCTCTATCTCCGCTCCATTACATCTGAAAATCGGTCCATACCAAGAATCGTTTCTTCTTCGGTAGGCCTCCAATTTCCGCGCGTATCTTCATTTGTCTTTGAACTCGGTCACGCCCATGAGGAGGAAGGATTTCAGAATCTTGCTGGTGGCACGAATATGAAGGTACGTTGATACTTCCATTTACATGGCCCTGCCTATATGTTCTTGCGATTTTCAATTGTGTCTTGCACTCTTTTATCATACACATTACTGCCATCTCTTAGATTCTGCAAGGTTCACTTTTTGAGATACCTGCTGTTTGGGCTAAAACCCTTTTGTGATAGGGTTTGGAGGCCATTCTTAAAAAGGTTGTGGATCTAGACGATGGAGCAAATATCACAAGGTATATCCGTAGTACTAAAAATGAGATTTTATGTAGTTGGGAGAACAACTTATAAACTCGATTGTTTGATTCCCGAAGTCTGATACAAAATCATACAGGGGATTGTAAGGATCAAAATTTGGAGTATCTTTATCTTCGTCTTCTGAGAAAGTTCACTTACAAGATCTCAATTTGCTTACTTTTAATTTATACCTATCTTCTGCCGTAAAATTGCTAATCTCTTTCAGAGGTCTGGCTCCGGACTCCATGACTGTTAAACAATGTGATGCTTTACTTGTTTTCCACACTCTATGTAAGGTTTGTATCTCCGGTTTTTTATATACATTCTATTTCTAAATACAAATTGATTTATTAAATAATGTGTTCGCGGATGGGTATGAAGGAGGGCAATGATGAAGTTACTACCAAAACTCGTATTCTGTCTTTTGAGCTTCTTCAGATTGTTTGATATATTTATATATGGATCTTTAATGTGATGGCTGGGTGAATGAAAAAACTCTTTTTAGTTTCATCTCCACATTTCACGTCTCCACATTTCAGGACCTGAAATACGAATTTCAGTGTAAGACATATTTGTCTAAAATTTGATTTAGTTTCACTGTTCTAAAAATTGGCCTAGGCGGCCGCCTAGGCATTAGAAGGTCGACCTTCGCCCCTCTTAGACATGTTGTGGTTACTGCTTGCAAGTGTCATATTTGTGCCTATTTTCCAAAAAATACCTGGAGGTAAGTGGAACTTGAGTGTGTTTGCCCCTAAAAACTTGAGGGTTTATTGGAAAGGAAAAGGGTTTCCTCAGGCTGCAAGTAGCTCAATCTTCATATAACCAGTTGATTCATATATAAAACTTGGTTCCGATTACAGTTTCTGCATTGCTGGTGCATATTATCTTATTCATAAAACAGGTGAGGCATATTTCAGCAGGCAATTTGTTATTGTTTTGGTCCCATTTGTGCTATTTTGGTGGTATACATTTGTGTCGAAGTATCTCTGTGTGTCTCTAAATTTTGTATATACCATAATATAAGTTATTTTCTTTGTGTTGCAATTGTAGGCAGTCCTGTTCTTGGATATTTGGCTGCTCGAATTTTAATTGGACCTTATTATCTCTCTATTATTCGCAATGTACATGGAACTAAGACTATTGCTGAATTCGAGTTATTTTCTTGCTATTTAATATTGGCCTTGAGGTAGAGCTGATAAATTTTCAATTTGGACTTAGAAAAAACCATTTGATCTCCACCTTACAACTATATGAGGACTGATAGGTGACCTTTAATTTATTCTTGTACTATAGCTCTCTGTTCAAAGACTAAGTTCCATGAAGAAGTATGTTTTTGGTTTGGGCTCTGCTCAGGTGACTGGAAGCTGCTATCAAGTGCATGATATCAAAAACAGATTGCTTCTTCTTTTTCTTCTTCCTTTTTTTTGGGTAAACCTAACTTTTAATTGCATGTTAATTGCAGGTCTTTGTGACAGCTGTTGTCATTGGCTTGCTTGCTCATTATCTTTGATGGGCTTCTTTGGTCTGCTGCAATTGTCATAGGCAATGGCCTTGCATTATCTTCAATTGCTGTTGTCCTTCAGGTACAAATTAATGATTCTTGTGTAGTTTGTTGAGGAAGTGATTACCCTATTTTTTCTTTTGGTTCTTCATTTTAGACTTTGTGTCTTATGGGTTCGTCTATTTTCCTTAATGTTTTATAATTTACTAATAACTTGCCAGGAGTACCTATCTTTTTAGCACCAGAGCAGTTAATATAATCTATCTGGGGTTTTATAGGTATTGCAGGAACATGGTGAGAGTACATTACGCCATTGGCGAGCTACATTTTTCGTATTACTCTTCCAGGTATCTGTGCACTTGGGTACTGCATGTCTTCCCTCCCCCCTAATTTGGCGCTATCATTGTTATCTGTCATTAAAGATTACTTTCTGTTAGGACCATTTTTGTAATCTCCCTAATAGGATTTGGCTGTCGTGGTTTTGCTTATACTGATACCTCTTATTTCACCTAGTTGATCTAAAGGAGGGGTAACAATTTTATTCCGGATTCATTTTAACTCAGCCGAATAGTCTTTTTTGTATGACATGATACCTGTATGTGCAATTTTATAGTTTCATAGTTTGTTCCTATGCTAATTGAAGAAGGTTTATGACATGCTAGATTGGTTTAACAAGTGGATGCTACTTATATTGCTGTTTCTCACAATTGTACTAAGTCAGAAATATTATATTGGTGTTCTTTTGGATTAATAACCAACATTTCAATGGTTTCAGGTGGGTTTCCATGCCATTGCTGAAGCTCTTGGATTGGCGGTACGTAAAGCGATTGTTGCCATCTCAGCCATGCTTAGGAAGTATTCTAATTCTTTACATTGCTGGACATCCTCTGCTCCTATGGGATCCTGCTTTTCACTAGAGTCACTTCGACAATATTTTTTGTTTATGCTTTTATGCTATCTAAGGTCAAGAAAACACAAGTTTGTACCTTTTGATACACTCCGTGTTTTTACTTCCATAGTAGAAAAGTATCTAATTTTTTATTCTATAAAATACCAATTTCACGTTTTTTCGTGCAGCTGCTTTGCCCAATTTATAAGCAAATTACTGAAAATCAAAATGAGAAATATTTTCTGCAAATACTCTTCTTGTTATCTTAGGTACTAGTCTCCTAACTTACAGGGTAAGAAAACTCATCTTATTGTATTTATTGATATTATTTGCACATTTTGGTTAACTAGTTCTTTCATTTGTCACCAATAGTGTTGATACGATTCATTCTTTATCTGATAACAGGCTGGCCTTTCCCTGGCTTTAGGAGCATTTTTGGCTAGCTTGTTTCTTGCGAAAACCGAATTCTCGTTGCAGGTTGAATCTGATATTGCTCCATATCGTGGACTTCTGTTAGGTCTCTTCTTTATGATGGTATGGTGGTGTTGATGACCTTTTTTTTGTTGAAGTTCAAAACCTTAATCTCTTGAGCTCGTCAAAAGATCTTTGATAATTAGTACTCGGGTACATATCTATTTAACTCTTGCTTTTTGTAACCATAGCTTCAGAATTCTCCATCTGTATAGGTGCATCTTTCTGTTGAATGATTCATTTGATTTATTGATTACACTTTTCCATGAAAATGGTTTTATTGCTTACACTAAGCACTATCTGTTTCACAGGTTGGAATGTCCATCGATCCAAAACTTCTAGTTTCAAATTTCCCAGTCATTTCAGGGACATTAGGGCTTCTTCTTTCTGGCAAGACCATCTTGATTGTTCTTGTTGGCTGACTATTTGGTCTTTCAATGGTATCAGCGATAAGAGTGGGTCTTCTACTTGCACCCGGCGGAGAATTTGCTTCATAGCTTTTGGTGAAGCTGTTAATCAGGTTTATCCAGCAATCTTGCTGCCATTATTATATTGCTTGACTATGATATTTGCAAATAAAGCTTTGAACTCCTGCAAGCTGAATTGTATGCCAGCTCCGTACATTGTTCGTACGATTTAAACCCTTTCTTTATCTCACAAATAAATTCAGGTTAGCAATGCTTGTTGTTGAAAATGACCACTCTTTTTATACAATGCTCAACTTTTGAGTGGAACCAAATCCAAACTGACGGCTCTAGTATCTTTGGAGTTTTAAATGTCATTTTCTCCAGTTCATCAGCAATGTATTTGCTTCATACTTCTCTTCTTTTTTTGCGGCACTATGATTGAGCCGAGAGTTTATTGCCCACTATCATTTTACTTTGTTCAACTACAGTGCTTTTTTTTTAAATAGCATGAGTTTCTATTTAAGTTTTTTTTCGTGTGTTAGTTGACCTCCAGTGGTGGACCAACTTCCAAATTAATGAGGTCTGAAAGTAATATTCCAAACATATTTTCAAGACTTCCCCTTCTTTGCAAGCTATAATGTCCTCGCAGTTGTCATCGCTCCTTTTTCTTGCATGGACATGTATACGATGATGTAGAAGAATATGACTCAAATGCTAATGCTGACAGGCGTGCAGAATATTATGAAGAAGCTCATTCATTACTTCCCCGAAGGATCCTGATGTTAGCTTGACTATAACAGTTATGTGATCTCATAGGCTTCAAATGCTAGGCATTATAGTTATCATGTGCTAGGTATAAACAGCTCTAGTTGTCTCCACCCCTTTAAGTGCAGTGTGTCATCAATCACTTTATTATATAACAGTTAGAACTACCTATTAAAGAGTAATTGACCAGAAAATTGTTTTTCTTGTATATACTACTAAACATCTTCGTTTCATATTTTGCTATTCTTATATACTATTGTGTCGCCAAAAAGTGTCACCATAGCACACTATGGTGACTCCAGAAAGTGTCACCATAGCATACTATTGCGATGCCAGAAAGTATCGCCATAGCAATACTATTGCGATGCCAGAAAGTGTCGCCATAGTATACTATTGCGACGCCAGAAAGTGTCACAATAGCATACTGTTACGACGCCAGAAAGTATCACCATAACATACTATTGTGACGCCATAAAGTGTCACCAAAATGCGAAAAGAGCGTCACTAAAGCTAACTGATTTGATGCAAAAAAAGTGTCACAATATATAAAAAAGTGTCACAATAGATATTTGTTGTGACGCCTTGAAAGTGTCAATATAATGGGCTATTGAAACGCCAAATCAGGTGACGCTTTTGAAAAGCGTCACTATACCAAAAGCGTCACAATAGACTACATGTTGTGACGCTTTTGAGCATCACTATAGGCATTTTTTCTAGTAGTGCTTGGATCTGGCACATACTTTTTGAACTGAGAAACATGAAAAATGCTATGGATAAGACCCAACGCTGGAGTAGAACATGGTCTCCAAAATCGAATTCCAAAGGTAGGCGACGAGTACCGGTATACGATTTGACATGCTGAAGGGTATTCTAAAAATACAAAATAAATTCAACTACAACCATCTGTACTACGTCCCACCAATACCAAGGCTTCTCAAAACATCATCATAATTCATAAGTGTAGAATGAACTATCTGTGCCAATTCCTGTCCGTCGAATTGCACCGATAAAACTCAATATGGACAAAAACCAATAATACACAAAGCATTGACAACAAGTCCCGAAACATTGACGTACAGTCCGAACGCTCACACAGTCAATAACAATGAACAACCAATTAAATTAACCAAGAATATCGCCGAAATGATAAACTCCAATGCTACCAGCGAAAGATCCACAATAATCGAGAATACCATCAACATGATAAACTCCAACACGATCAACAAGGGATCAACAGCGACTGAGAGTACCATAAGCAAGGTAAACTCTAAACTATCAACAATAACAAATCTCAAAGAAATAACCACAACTGTCGAACATACCCTTCGGCGTATGAACAACTAGTCGCAAAATCACCGGACATATCCAATACAACATGGACTACGAATGACCAAACCAATAAGCTCGATCCGGGAATGTGTCCGTGAACATGTCTACCCCATATACAGAATACAGATTATACATGGGATAATGTACTTAATTAGCCTCACGAACTATGTCTCGTGTGCACGGTCCAATGCAGAAACATCCATGCATGACCATCGTGTGCCTGGCCAAAAATCCTACACATAATCAACCGGCACACATATATGATTCCAGATATGTCACGATGAAACATGACAACGAAACTCAGAGGATAACACATCCAATACGGATTCAAAAGACTCACCGAAGCGAACAATAACACACAGATAATGAAAGATCGACATGACCAACAATATCCAAAACAACCATCCTGGGATCACAATCCCTACGGACCGATTAACACGATCAACAATCACAACGCAACAATCCTGGAATCCTCAACCCTCAACGATCACAAAATTTACCTAGTTCACAGGAATGATAGTGTGCAGCCTTGAGTCGGCCAACACGACAATAATAACTCACGGATGGGCACCGTCCTCGGCGGTCCCAATTCAAATACCTCGACTGCCTTAGAATGGCCAATCGATAATAACGACACAACGGATGGGAACTATCCTCGATAATCCCAATTCAATACCTCGATTACCTTACAATGCCCAACCGATAACAACAGTTCAAGGGATGTCTCGGCACCTTTAATCGGTTACCGATAATGAAGATGACAATCGAATACATCAATGCCTTCAATCGGCCAATACAACATCAATAACGAAGAACTAATATCAATAACAACAGTCGATACATCAATACCACGAACCGGCTATCCACATCAATATAACCAACAAGTATCGTAATGCCCTGAACCGGCCATTTACGAACAACAATAACATTTGTCATAACTTGCCGAAGGATATTGTATCAAACAATCCACTGATATCAACAAAATCACAAAGAGACCAAGTCTCGACATGATACACACATTCATGCACATACATGATAACATCAATCTCATTGACTAGTACAAGTATAAAACTTGCCTCGATATCGATACAATGAACTGTTACCAATTCAGTTGCTTTCGTCTACGAGTTCCTCAGCCCCGACTAAAGTAATCTATGAACTCTTCAACCTCAACCGTATCTCAACAGTCATAATACACGATCAGACATCACAACTTATTGTATAAAGAAGGATTAATAATCAACAAGTTCGATAACGATCGATATCAATACCACCAAATCACAAACTCAACAGTTCCACAATATCTCGATTAAACACAGTCTGAACAATCCAACTCAGACACTTACAAATCCCTGTCCACAATACGAGCCGAAATATGATGATCATATCAGCAACCAATTCGAACCAATAAGGGTCTAAATGTTATTGATTCCAAACTAAATTCTTAAATGCGAATTAACAAGGTTCCTTCTTGTAAATCCATAGTTAAAATTTTCCGATGATCATCATTAATTCGAACCATCCGATTAGTACAACATTATAGATAATCATATTCTAAGGTTATCAACCAATCCAATCCTACGACTTGAACATTTGTTCAATATGTATGGACTTCCAAACTCAGAGATGAATAATAATTTCATCAAACTCATAATTATATTCGTATTCCTATGCGAATATTATATCAAAACACGTAATTCAGATCTAGACATGAATATTCCATATTCATATCCAAAACACCCACACCTCTTACAAATGTTCATCATCTCATATAATTCAAGAGTCTCTCAAGAATCATGAATTAATCCGAAATCACGTTCACAATCGAACAAACAACAAAATCCAATGTTCTAACATCTACGCCATCATCTAACTCATAGTCTAAGGCATATATCATCATAACATCAGGAATCGCAATAATACTGCCAAGAACACTATGATTACCTAACCATGCTCATGACAACATAACATATTCCAACATATAAGTCATCATGTCATCATCTTCCTTAACAAACTTTTCGTGGGATACCAAGAATCATCATAACGCCTCCATAAACTATTATCATACGAACTAATCATCAACAACAACGTCAAAGTCGAAATGTCTGGAGATGTTAACCAACATATCTCTTGAAGATAAACGACACCATTCAAAACCACACGAATCATATAAATATCCGCACTTCAACAATAATATCAACATAACTCGGTAATCCATCCATAATCATACTTTTCAGATCATATACATGAAGATTATCAACTCAAGAACAATGATATTCAATCTAAAACCAAATCCAAAGTGAATATTAATTACCTCTTCGAAGAAATGGATTGATTCTCAAGGTTGAATCCATTTCCAATCGATTCCAAACTTAGATTGTTAAAACGATCAACTCCATGATTACATAAGTATTTAGAACCTCAAAATATCTTCCAAGAACTCTCTCTTTCAGTGGAAAAGGAAGGACGGGCCGAAAAGGATAACATTACTCAATTGCACACTACTAGCGTGCGCTACTCTCACAAAATAGCGCGCGTTACTTTCCATAGCGTGCGTAACTGACTCTGTTAGCGTGCGCTATAGAGGTCCAGAGGCTACTGCCTCATTTCGTGCCAAGTGTTACGTACGTAAAATCCTTGTCATAGCGTATGTAACATAGTGTTGACTTGCTACAGTTAAAGTCTCATTAGCATATGCTATTATCCACCCGTAGCGTGCGCTAATCATAGATGACTCTACAGTCTGCACCTACCCAGAAGATGCCTATGCCCCACATGCCGAAAACACCCGCGATTGCCGGGATTCCCTTGACTGTGCTACATTTAGCCTGCGCTAATACTTATGTCCCGCGTGCGCTAGATGCCGATGACGCATGAAACCCGGAAGCTGTCGATAACTTTGGGAACCACTCAGATAAGTTCTGACATGGCCTTTCGCGCGCTAGTCTAAGCCTTTAGCGTGCGCTAAGTTTGTACACTAGCGTGCGCTATGCTTCACTATTAGCGTGTGCTAATCAGCTACACTTAGCCAATTCCAGTTGTTCCTGTCCGTTGCCTCGACACACTGGACACGAATATATGCCATGCTGAATACATATACTTGATTCAATAACATTCTCATATGGTATACCTGATATCACAATTAAACAACTTGATACACGATATCCTTAATTATAACTGTCAACCAACAACAGATCAACCCAAAATTTCCAAACTCATCACGAGAGCAATCAATCGTCGCCACGAGCGAATAACCAAATCAGTATACTTACATCTGCGTGAAGTAGATGATCTCCCGTGATACTAGCATCCGACTCCCATATAGAGTCTCAACATAATACAAACACACATCAATACCGCAATTAGCAATTTGAAAATATCTTTCCGCGTCCGCGACCACGGTCTCATCTCTGTCCCCTGTTAGCAGACATTTAAAGGATACACAAAGTACGTAAATACAATCCAAATCGCACATCCTCAAAGTGACTGATTCTCAAGAATATCAAACTAAAAGCAAAGCGGTTAAGAAAACACAAGAAGAGTAATAGGACTTACAAGTACCGGCCGCACTGTGATGATGGCAAAGTAGTGATATTGTAGATAAACAATGACTGAATCGACCCAAAAGGCCGACAGCCTAGGTATCCATAAACCGAAGCTCTGATACCATATTCTGTAACACCCCCAAGTTACTCAGGGTATATTACAGTGCCGTGAACCCCACCGAGGGACCCACAAGGCTAATCCTACGCGGAACTATAAAACTTGACCGAGAAGGTCCAAATACAATGAAATGAAAGATGATACGAAGGGTATTCAAACCATGTCCAATGTATCCAAATACATCACAGTACAAAATCAAAACCTCGGCAACACAGGCCGGAACATCAAGGAAGACTGAAAACGAACAATACTCGAGTATTCAATAACCATTCCAGTACAAAAACACTGAATGGAGGAACACAAAACATAACCGGGGATAAAACACAGTATCACGCTTGCCCATCATCTTCATGCCGACCCGATACCTGCCTATCCGCTCTCGTGGAACCTGAAATACATAAAAAGTATTTCCCCATAAAGGGGTTAGCCGTCGAATAGCTAGTGCAAGTATATCGAATATGAAACACTATAATACCCGAAAATTTTAAACTAATTAAATAACTAAAATACCCTCTAATTTGAAACTTTTGAAAGACGATTAAATACCTAAAACACTTAATTATATTTAACCTAAGCATTATAAACACTAATGCTTGAACATTTAACAACTTTACTAACCTTTAAGACTTATGATAATTAAAATTTACAACCATGTACATGTGTATTAAATTCACACGCTGATTTCAAGTGACCATAAGATAAATAAGCCCAAGTCCATTATTGAAACTAAATAAGGAATGAGATATCAATCCCATATGTCATGTTACTAATATTCTCTCATCACGGCATTCCTTGATTTTTCCTCTCTTCTCATCACACGTTTCCCTCCTCTCTTCTCATCACACGTTAAATACACATAACACACACAAAGCAAAACCCTAAGAATACATACACAAACACATCGGCTGCTACCACCCTTCTCTTGGTTCTTTCTCGTTCAAAACCAAAGGCTGCAGGAGTGTCCTGATCGTGGTCTAGGGTTCGGTTGGAGTTTGCTTGTGTTCGGCTCATTTGTAGGCTGGTATTCGATCTTTTTTTGTCTCTCCTTCGTGTCACGCTACAAGGGTAAAAAATTAAGACCTTGTTCAATTCCTCTTCCTTTTCTTTTTTTTGATCATGTCGTATGGTATTGAGAATCGGCTAGCAGGTTTTGATTGGGACAGTTTTGATAGTCGAATTTGTATGCATCACACAACGAGTTTCATAAATGTTCTATTCGGGATTTTTGCTCTAAACCTCAGTCTAGGGTCTTAGTAAAGTATTCCTATTAGATTGGATGGATTTGAGTTTGATTTAGTCCTATTTTTGAATTTTATGAGACGATGTGTCAAAACTGTGTTTACACAATATTAGAGTCGGATTGAGCAGGGTGAATCTCGATGATACTAAAGTGTTTTTCTGAGTTTCTTGACTCCTAAACTAAGTTGAAAGAGTTTACTCACTTATCCAATTGGTTTGGAGTGATTTCAAGTTATTTTGTTTGTATTTTTTATTTTTGTGTGATTAAGTGTCTAATCCGAAATTCGGGAGTCTGAAATCAGTCCACTTTTTCGATTTTTTTATTCAAAAACTATAATTAGTTGGGCCATGAAACTTTCTAGTTTGTAACTTCTATATGATTAGTAATACCATGAATATTTGGGAATTTTTCCTGGATTTTTGGTAGGTCGTTGAGGCGTATACTTTTTGGGTACAACTGCAGGTCAGTTTTCTAAATAGTCTGAGTTTGAGTATTTTTAGTGTGAGGTTATACTGACCAATAAATTATGGTAAAATTCATGTGGTTTCTAATGTCATTTACCTACCTGTGTGAATTTTTGTGAATTTTATTTCTGCATTATGATGTGGTTAAAAAATTCGTCAAGCTGTGACCTGTTCATAGTTAAAAGCTGATAAAAAGGTTAAAAGGCTAAATAAGGGTTATGCGTGTATTATTAAACTTACGGGTTGAACTTATCATTTTCTAAACTAAAGGGCTTAACTTGTGAAACTATGTAACTTTATGATACTTACATTTTATACCCTAATCTTACAATATTTGCACTATAAACCCTAAACTTATATAATTATCATTATGAACCTTAAACTATTAATTATTACCACGTTTGATTAAATGAGAACTTTGGATATTAATGACTAATGTTTCTAAATCTGGAAACCTTCTAAATATGGAAACTTACTATTTATAGAAGTATACTAAAATGAGTAACCTAATTCAAATTGAACTTAAAGTAATACTTGGTATTTAATTCGTATAGGTTCCGTGAAGCGAGAGTGATGCATCTCGTGTGACCTTTCTTTCCTTTTGCTTGCTTTGAATAAGGTACAGATATTCTGACCTTATCCCTTAAGGTTTCTCATGATTCTCTCACAACGGTTGATATTAGTTTTGATTATGATGCCTTTGATCTGAGCCTTCTCATTATGGCTTTCTTATTTGATCTATGCCTTTGCTATGCTCCATTAGATTTGTAAACCTTTAGTTATGAACCTTTGCTATGAACTTATGAACATTTGATATGAACCTTTGATATGAACTTTGATATGATATGACGTTTGAACCCTTCAGTTTGATACCCGAGCCAAGTTCGTTTCCTAGCCATGAAGGTAACATGGTCGTGTCATTGATGCACCAATGGCACGACTCTAGTGTGGTTGAGTGATGTTCCACACCGTACCATTTTGTTATGATATGTGCACTTTATATTTGTTATGGCCAATACGATTGTTTGGGGGCATATGGATGCATCCTAGGTTCGATTTGTATTTGATTGGATATGACATGATTATGATATGATATTTTCGGTGATTGATGTTTGTGTGCAATACACGTCTTTCACATGTTCGGGAGTTAGCTACTCCATGGTTACTATGATATTGATTTGATTTGTGTTCGGGCTCGTGGTAGATTACTGACCTTTCCTTACTTTTGATATCCATTTGTTCATATCTCATGCTTTTCCCAATGCACCGCACTTTATATGTTCGTTCCTAATCTTTTGGCTTCGTTTATATATGTCTGTTCACTGGGCTTTTTAAGCTCAGTTGCATTTTCCTTTTCCTGCGGCAGGTATCTAAGCTAGGAGCTGGGGATGCTTTTGGGTTGAGAGTTGAGCTTGTGGAGACTTTACCCTAGTCATCTTAGATTTAGTTTTCTATCGTTAGGACATTGTTTAGACATGGATGATTTGTTATTCCTCCCTTTGGAGTATTTCTTTTTGTTGAACTTATGTTTTGGTTTAAGTCAATTCGACTTAACTCCTTTTGATTATTTATGTTTAAGACTTCCACTGGTCACTATGTTCATTTTGTATGCTTTGATAAGTCACCATAATGTGATGCTTCTACCCTTGTCAGGTTGGGGTGTTTCAATTATGGTATCAGAGCTTTAGGTTTGACCTGTAGAGCTTAGGCTACGACCTGTGAGGATTGGGTAGACATAAGGTTTTCCTTCTGCGTATTTTCCTTTCATACTTTATCTTTATTTGACCTTACTAATCGTTTTGATTATCATTCAGATGGTGAATACGCGTAGAAATCCTAATGGGGATGATATCCCTAACATCGAGGCTATGATAGCCGCTGCTTTGGCTAATGCTCTCCCGAATCTCTCTGCTGAATTGAGGACCAGAATCGTCGATGACATCAGAAATGGTGCTGGTTCGTCAGGTGGCGGTGCTCCACCTATCGGGATTCATGGTTGGATTGAAAAGTTCACAAAGCTTAAGCCTCTTTCTTTCCGATCTGCTGCCACCCCCACAGAGGCAGAAGATTGGATCACACATATGGAGAAGTTGTTCAAGGTCTTAGGTTGTGGTGATGAATTCAAGACGCGTTTGGCTACCTTCAAGTTGGAAGGTGATGCATTGAATAGGTGGAAGGCGTATGTTCTAGCTTAGGGAGAGAATTTTGCTGACACTTGTGCGTGGAATACTTTCTGTGACATCTTCTATACGCAGTACTTTCCTTCCTCCGCGCAGCAAAGGTATGAGCGCGAGTATGGGGCTATTCATCAGTTGGATCGGGAATCGTCTGGAGAGTATATGCAGAGGTTTCTGAGGTTAGCTATTTTTGTTGGACCGATTGCGGGTGATGCTCATAGGCAGGCTAAGCACTTTAAGTGGGGGCTGAAGAAGTGGATATTAGATCGGATCGTGAATACTGATTACACCGATGTTGCACTAGTAGTGGACGCGGCCCGCAATATTGAGTTACTTCATGCTGGTAGGGGTTCGAACAAGAGGGACAGGGATGGTGATCGTATTAACTACAGGGGTAGTCAGAACCAGGGTATTGAGCACAGGGGTCGCCATGATCAGGGTTTTGATCAGAGGCGACAGGAGTACAGGGGTCAGGATCAGAGGGTTACTGGTAGGAATGGGAATGACCGTCAAGGTCATGGCAACAACAACCAGCATCAGTACAGGGATCAGTCGACTCGGGGTTCTCAGCAGGGTCGTTCTTCAAGTTCTTCGGGTCAGAGGAGGCCTACTGATACCTTACCTCCTCCACCTCTCTGTGCTACTTGCGGAAAGCCTCACCCGGGCGTTTGTCACAAAGCTACTGGAGGATATTTCACTTGTGGGTCCACTAATCACAAGGTGAGGGATTGTCCCCAGGAGAAATGGATTACATCAGTGAACTCCGCTAAGCCAGCTCCTACTATGGGTCGGGTTTATAATACGATGCATGATCAGGCAACAAACTCATCAGGTACTATTACCGGCATTCTTTACATTGGTGATCATACAGTTTTTGCATTATTTTAAACCTGTGCCACACACTCCATTATATTTGTTGCATTTGCCAAGAAACTTAATATGACCCCAACACCACTAACAAATCGTATATCCATCTCAACACCAATGAAAAACCATGTACTCATTGAACATGAATATGTGAATTGTCCCTTACGGTTTGATGACCGCATTCATCTGGCGAATTTGCTCCCTATTGATATGATCGATTTTGATGTGATTTTGGGCATGGATTGGTTGGCTTCGCATAGAGATACCATTGATTTCCATGCCAGAAATGTGATCTTCGGCGACTTGCATCAGCCTGATTTTATTTATCATGGTTCTCAACCTCTTAAATCTGCTAAAATTATTTCTGCTATGAAGGCACGAACTTTGATTTCCCATGGTTGCCAAGGTTTTCTGGTTTCTATTAAAGATACATCTTTGAAGAGTCCTAGTATTGAAAGTCTTCCTATGGTACGAGAGTTTCCCGACGTTTTCCCCGACGAACTTCCTGGTATACCTCCTGCTAGAGAATCGGCATTGAGTTGATCGCAGGTGCTGAACCTATTTCCAAAGCTCCGTACCGTATGGCGGCCTTAGAGTTGAAGGAGTTTAAGGAACAGTTACAGGAACTCTTGGAGAATGGTTTCATCCGACCCAGTGTTTCTCCTTGGGGTGCACCTGTTTTGTTTGTTAAGAAGAAGGATGGAAGTATGCGACTGTGTATCGACTATCGTGAGCTTAACCGTATCACTATCCGTAATCGTTATCCTCTTTCGCGTATCGATGATCTCTTTGATCAATTTCAAGGGGCTAAGTTCTTTTCGAAAATCGATTTGAGGTCCGTTTATCACCAATTACATGTGAAGGAGCAAGATGTTCCTAAGACCGCGTTCCGTACCCGATATGGTCACTACGAGTTTTTGGTTATGCCCTTTGGTTTGACAAACGCTCCCGCTATATTTATGGATCTTATGAATCGCGTATTCCACGACTATCTCGACAAGTTCGTTATTGTTTTCATCGAAGACATTCTTGTTTATTCCAAGACTGAAGGAGATGATGAGCAACATATCCGGATTGTTTTGGAGACTCTTCGGCAGCAGAAGTTGCATGCCAAGTTGTCGAAGTGTGAGTTTTGGCTAAAGCAAGTTGCATTCCTTGGTCATATTGTATCCGCATATGGTAGCACCATGAATCCATCTAAGGTTGAGGCTATCACCAAGTGGTCGAGACCTACTACTGTGACTGAGGTTAGGAGTTTTCTGGGACTTACTGGATACTATCGATGTTTTGTTGAGGGTTTCTCACAGTTGGCGCTACCTTTGACGCAATTGATGAGGAAGGGTGAGAAGTTTGTTTGGATGGAGGGATGCGAGCAGAGTTTCGAAGAGGTGAAACAGATATTGGTGTCAACTCCTATTTTGACTCTTCCATCTGGTTCTGGGGGCTATCAGATTTATAGTGACGCGTCGAAGAAGGGTTTAGGTTGTGTCCTTATGCAGCACGGTAAGGTGATTGCTTATGCTTCGAGGCAATTAAAACATTATGAAGAGAATTATCCTACTCATGATCTAGAGTTGGCTGTGGTGGTTTTTGCTTTGAAGATTTGGAGACACTACTAGTATGGCGAATCGTGTGATATCTTTACTGACCACAAGAGTCTCAAGTATATCTTCACCCAGAAGGAACTTAACATGAGACAAAAAAAGGTGGTTGGAACTCCTTAAGGATTATGATGCGAATATTCAATACCATTCGGGCAAGGCGAATGTTGTTGCCGATGCGCTTAGCCGGAAGTCTGGTATGATTGCGAGTTTATAGATTGAGCCAAGGGTTCTTCATGATTTAGAACTTTTGGATGTTGAATTTTGTGTACGAGGTTATGATGGATATTGGGCTAGTATGAAGATAGAATCCAATCTTATACTACGGATTAAGGAAGCTCAAAAGGATGATTGTGAGCTTTGGGTTGTGGTTCAGAATGTTCAGGAGGGTAAGCAGTCGGAGTTCAGAGTAGATGACTCTGGTTTGGTATGGTTTGAAAATCGACTTTTTGTTCCTAATGATCCTGATTTGCATGAGGCTGTATTGTCTGAGGCCCGTAGTTCCCCATTCACTATCCATCGTGGTTCTACCAAGATGTACAGGGATCTTAAGCAACACTTTTGGTGGAACGGCATGAAACAAGATGTAGCCCTGTATGTTGCTAGATGTATGACTTGCCAGCAGTTCAAAATCGAACATCAGAGGGATAGTGGCTTGCTACAACCATTAGATATCCCTACTTGGAAGTGGGATGAGATTTCCATGGACTTTGTTACTAGTTTGCCTCTTACTCGGAAAAGACATGATGCAATTTAGGTATTCGTCGATCGTCTAACCAAATCCGCCCATTTCTTACCTATTCGTATGGATTTTCGTGTTAGTAGATTGGCAGAAATTTTTCAACAGGAGATTGTTAGACTTCATGGTACTCCGACATCTATCGTGTCAGACAGAGATCCGCGGTTTACTTCTCGTTTTTAGAAAAGCCTACATAAAGCTTGGGGTGCACGTCTTAAGTTTAGCACGGCTTTTCATCCACAGATAGATGGTCAGTCTGAAAGGACCATTCAGACTTTAGAAGACATGTTGAGGGCATGTGCTTTGGAATGGACAGGAAGTTGGGACGAATACTTGTGCTTGGTGGAGTTTGCTTATAATAATAGTTGGCATGCTAGCATCAAGGCAGCAACGTATGAGCTTTTATATGGGAGGAAATGTAGAGCACCTATTTGTTGGGACGAGGTAGGTGAACGTGTGATCGAGGGGCCGGAACTTATTGAGATCACTAATGAGAAGGTGTTTGTGGCCAAGGAGAAGCTGAAAGAGGCTCGCACTCGACAGAAGAGTTATGCTGATAAGCATCGACGTGACTTGGAGTTTCAGGTTGGTATCGTGTATTTCTGAAAGTATCGCCGTTCAGAGGTGTGAAGCGCTTTGGGATCAAGGGGAAGCTTAGTCCTCGATTCATTGGATCGTTCGAGATTCCTGAATGTATTGGGGAGGTTTCTTATTATTTGGCTCTACCTCCTCAGTTATCACATGTTCATAATGTCTTTCATGTATCTCTGCTGAGGGGATACAATTATCATCCTTTGCATGTGGCATCTTATCCGTTTGATCAGATTCAACCTGATATGTCTCTTCCAGAAGAACCCGAAGCTATTTTGGATCGACAAGATCGAGTCATGAGAAGCAAAGTCATTCCGTTTGTTAAAATTCTTTGGAAGAATCACCCAGAGCGTGAAGCTACCTGGGAAACCGAGGAATCGATACGAACCAGTTATCCTCATTTCTTGTCATAGTCTGGTATGTCTTCTCTCCGTTTTCATTTCAATTTACGAGGACGAAAATTTTCTTTTAGAGGGGAAGAATTGTAATACCCGAAAATTTTAAACTTATTAAATACCTAAAATACCCTCTAATTTGAAACTTTTGAAAGACGATTAAATACCTAAAACATTTAATTATATTTAACATAAGCATTATAAACACTAATGCTTGAACATTTCACAACTTTACTAACCTTTAAGACTTAGGATAATTAAAAGTTACAACCATGTACATGTGTATTAAATTCACACGCCTAATATTTTCTTTTGCGCCGAGTATATGGATTTGATTTCAATTTACCATAAGATAAATAAGCCCAAGTCCATTATTGAAAATAAATAAGGAATGAGATATCAATCCAATATGTCACGTTACCAATATTCTCTCATCACGGTATTCCTTGTTTTTTCCTCTCTTCTCATCACACGTTTCCCTCCTTTCTTCTCATCACACGTTAAATACACATTACACACACAAAGGAAAACCCTAAGAATACATACACAAACACATCGGCTGCTACCACCTTTCTCTTGGTTCTTTCTCGTTCAAAACCAAAGGCTGCAGGAGTGTCTTGATCGTGGTCTAGGGTTCGGTTGGAGTTTGCTTGTGTTTGGCTCATTTATAGGCTGGTATTCGATCTTGTTTTGTCTCTCCTTCCGTGTCACGCTACAATGGTAACAAATTCAGACCTTCTTCAATTCCTATTCCTTTTTTTTTTTGATCATGTCGTATGGTATTGAGAATCGGCTAGCAGGTTTTGTATATGAATAAACTTGCAGAAAATCTTATGATACCACATGGAATAATGAGATAAAAACCTTATAAAGTCGAATATAAGTGTGTGGGTTGTGGTGTCGACATGTAAGGCTGTAAACATGTGTGATATTGGCTAAATAAACCTATGAGATATGTGTGCAATCGGATTGAGAAAGGTAAAAAGAATTAGGGTTTATGTGGATGTTTTGATTAGGACAGTTTTGATAGTTGAATTTGTATGCATCACACAACGAGTTTCATAAATGTTCTATTCGGTATTTTTGCTCTAAAACTCAGTTTAGGGTCTTAGTAAAGTATTCCAATTAGTTTGGATGTATTTGAGTTTGATTTAGTCCTATTTTTGAATTTTATGAGACGATATGTCAAAACTGTGTTTACAGAATATTAGAGTCGGATTGAGCAGGATGAATCTCGACGATACCAAGTGTTTTTCTGAGTTTATTGAGTCCAAAACTAGTTTTAAAGAGTTTACTAACTGATCCAATTGGTTTGGATTGATTTCGAGTTATTTTGGTCGTATTTTTTATTTTTGTGTGATTAAGTGTTTAATCCGAAATTCGGGAGTCTGAAATCAGTCCACTTTGTCGATTTTTTATTCACAAACTATAATGAGTTGTGCCATTAAACTTTCCAGTATGTAACTTATATATGATTAGTAATACCATGAATTTTTGGGAATTTTTCCTGGATGTTTGTTAGGTCGTTGAGGCGAATACTTTTTGGGTACAACTGCAGGTCGGTTTTCTGAATAGTCTGAGTTTGAGTATTTTTCGTGTGGGGTTAAACTAACCAATAAATTCTGGGAAAATTAGTGTGGGTTCTAAAGTCATTTAAGTACCTGTGTGAATTTTTGTGAATTTTAATTCTGAGTTCTGATGTGGTTCGAAAATTCGTCAAGTTGTGACATGTTCATAGTTAAAAGCTGATAAAAAGGTTAAAAGGCTAAATAAGGGTTATGTGTGTATTATTAAACTTACGGGTTGAACTTATCATTTTATAAACTAAAGGGCTTAACTTCTGAAACCATGTAACTTTATGATACTTATATTTTATACCCTAATCTTACAATATTTGCACTATAAACCCTAAACTTATATAATTATCATTATGAACCTTAAACTATTAATTATTGTCACGTTTCATTAAATGATAACTTTGGATATTAATGACTAATGTTTCTAAATCTGGAAACCTTCTAAATATGGAAACTTACTATTTATAAAAGTATACTAAAATTAGTAACCTAATTCAAATTGAACTTAAAGTAATACTTGGTATTTAATTCGTATAGGTTCCGTGAAGTGGGAGTGATCCATCTCGTGTGACCTTTCTTTACTTTTGCTTGCATTGAATAAGGTACAGATATTCTGACCTTATCCCTTTAAGGTTTCTCATGATTCACTCACAACGGTTGATATTAGTTTTGATTATGATGCCTTTGATCTGAGCCTTCTCATTATGGCTTTCTTATTTGATCTATGCCTTTGCTATGCTCCATTAGATTTGTAAACCTTTGATTATGAACCTTTACTTTGAACCTTTGCTATGAACTTATAAACATTTGATATGAACCTTTGATATGAACTTTGATATGATATGACATTTGAACCCTTCAGTTTGATACACGAGCCAAGTTCGTTTCCTAGCCATGAAGGTAGCAGGGCTGTGTCATTGATGCACCAATGGCACGACTCTAGTGTGGTTGAGTGATGTTCCACACCGTCCCATTTTGTTATGATATGTGCACTTTATATTTGTTATGGCCAATACGATTGTTCGGGAGCGTATAGATGCATCCTAGGTTCGATTTGTATTATTGGATATGACATGATTATGATATGATATGTTCGGTGATTGATGCTTGTGTGCAATACACGTCTTTCACATGTTCGGGAGTTAGATACTCCATGGTTAGTATGATATTGATTTGATTTGTGTTCGGGCTCATGGTAGATTGCTAACCTTTCCTTACTTTTGATATCCATTTGTTTATATCTCATGCTTTTCCCAATGCACCGTACTTTATACGTTCATTCCTTATCTTTTGGTTTCGTTTATATATGTCTGTTCACTGGGCTTTTTAAGTTCAGCCGCATTTTCCTTTTCCTGCGGCAGGTATCTAAGCTAGGAGCTGGGGTTGCTTTGGGGTTGAGAGTTGAGCTTGTGGAGACTTTACTCTAGTCATCTTAGATTTAGTTTTCTATCGTTATGACATTGTTTAGACTTGGATGATTTGTTATTCCTCCCTTTGGAGTATTTCTTTTCGTTGAACTTATGTTTTGGTTTAAGTCAATTCGACTTAACTCCTTTTGATTATTTGTGTTTAAGACTTCCGTTGTTCACTATGTTCATTTTGTATGCTTTGATATGTCACCATAATATGATGCTTCTACCCTTGTCGGGTTTGGGTGTTTCAAACACAATACTCCTCGACAATAAAGTATTCCGGAATAACTAAATCTCATAGCATCACATCAATACATATATGAATACCGTGGAACCGCACCAGAGGCTACGGAACCCTCAGAGGACTCATCGGTCCATCCCAGAGTGGTTCGTTCATATCATCCGTGGAATCGCACCAAGAGGCTACGAAACCCTCAGGGGACCCGTTGACCCGCCCCAGAGTGGATATAAATAATCATGCTATTAATATATCTTACATTCAAAGTCGAGAACGTACAATCATAAATATATACTTGCCTTTGAGACATCGAGAAATCGAACGGAAAAGAGTATGAGTTCGGTAGGTCCAAGAACGCACTTCCGGTACCTAAACGATTCATATGGGATATTATAATCAGTAATCCATACTCATAATTCACGAAGAAACTCCCGAAACCCATCTACGATTCACGAAAATACAAGGGTAAACAACTAGAGGTTGGAAAATCACCCAAACCCTCAGAAGTCTGAACAAGGCACAAACCAATCCATGAAATTGTAGGAAAAGCATGTATACGGGGTAGATATATCATAATCTAAAGATTCTCAAGCCTCAAACTGTATAAATCGAACAAATCTAAGAAAAACCCTAAAATTCCCAAAAAATAGGGTTCTAAGGATTTTACCTTGATTTGGAGGATAGAAATGTATTAGATGTTGTATAATCCTTGTTATCCAACCCAAGATGATGATATATGAAGAATAACCGCCTCAAATCGCCCCAAATCGCCTCTCCCGAGCTCTCCCGATCGGAAAAAAAAGTGGAAATGATGTGAAATGACAAGTGCAGGGGTTTACTGTCTCCTTATATAGTGTCCCAGTCTAGCGCACGCTACGCCTCAATATTAGCGTGCGCTAACTGAGTCACACGGTAGTTAGTGGCTACTGTCCACACACGTTAGCGTGCGCTACTCAACATCCTTAGCGTATGCTAACTGGTGTCCTGCCAAAGTCCCAGTTCACTGTCTCAGTCCGCTAGCGTGCGTTAACACTGAGCACTAACGCGCGCTACGCAACACATATAATGTGCGCTAGCCACTGTTTAGCGTGCGTTACCTACTAGTCCAGAAAGTCTGAAAACCTCACTGCCTCTGCCGACTCAGCTCGTTAGCATGCGCTACGGACAATGTTAGCATGCGCTACTGCCACGAATAGCGTGCGCTAGCGAATCTCCTAGCGTTCGCTAACTGCTAGTCTAGAGAGTGGAATTAGCTACTGCCTTTGCCCTGTCTGGTCCGTTAGCGCGCGCAACGGCTCAAAGCTAGCGTGCGCTACTCAAGGAGAATTAGCGTGCGTTAGCCTAGGCCTAGCGTGCATTATTTCTCTGACCCAGAATACTTCCGCAAGGTCTAAACAACATAATCGTGATCCAAACAGGGTTCGAAACTCTATAACACTATTGACAACATCACAAAGAGTTTATAGAGTGGCAAAATAGGAAGACGGCAAAGTCAAACAGTCAATAAAAAGTACGGGTATTACAGACTACCTCGACGACGGGATGTAGAATTCACCATTGAGTTGGAACCCGGAGCTACACCAATTTCTAAGGCGCCGTATCGTATGGCACCTACTGAGATGTACAAACTGAAAAAGCAGCTGGTTGAGTTACTGGACAAAAGCTATATCCAGCCAAGTGTTTCGCCCTGGGGAGCGCCAGTTCTTTTTGTCCGGAAGAAGGATGGATTGTTTCGACTGTGTATTAACTATCGAGAGCTGAACAAAATGACGATTAAGAACAAGTATCCGTTGCGATGGATTAATGATCTGTTTGACCAGTTACAAGGAGCAACAGTATTTTCTAAAATCGATCTGAGATCAGGATATCATCAGCTGAGGATTAAGGAATCTGATGTTCCGAAATCAACGTTCAAAACTCGCTATGGACACTATAAGTTTGTAGTGATGCCGTTTTGTCTCACTAACGCACCTGCTGTATTCATGCAATTGATGAACCAAGTGTTCATCGAATATTTGGATAAATTTGTGGTTGTGTTCATTGATGACATTCTAGTTTATTCTAAGAGCACAGAAGAACGTGCGCAGCATTTGCGGACTGTATTAGAACGTTTGAGAAGCGAGAAATTGTATGCCAAACTTTCTAAGTTTGAATTCTAGATAAAGGAAGTAATGTTCCTCGGCCAAGTGGTATCATCTGAAGGAGTCCGAGTAGATCCTCAGATGATCGAAGCGGTTATGAATTGGAAGCCTCTAAAGAACGTGAAAGAAGTCCGGAGTTTCTTAGGACTTGCTGGGTATTATCGTCGGTTCGTGGAAGCGTTTTCCAAAATTTCCCGCCCACTTACTCGACTACTGCAGAAAACACAAAAGTTTGAGTGGAACGGTTGTGCCAGAATAGCTTTGATGAATTGAAAAAGAGATTGACGACAGCGCCGATTTTAACACTTCCACAGGGAACTGGAGGATTCATAATTTATAGTGATGCTTCGAACCAAGGACTCGGATGTGTATTGATGCATAATGATAAGGTGATCGCTTATGCGTCACGACAGCTGAAGCCTTATGAAGTGAATTACCCAACGCATGATTTGGAGCTAGCAGTAGTAATTTTTGCTTTGAAAATCTAGAGGCATTATTTGTTCGGGACTCACTATCAGATCTTTACGGATCACAAGAGTCTCAAATATATCTTCAGTCAGAAAGAGTTGAACATGCGGCAAAGGAGATGGCTGGAACTTATTAAGGATTATGACTTGGAGATTCTTTATCATCCAGGAAAAGCAAATGTAGTGGCCGATGCACTTAGCCGCAAGCCTATTTCTATCCAGATGCTGGAGACTCTGACCTGCCAGCTCAGCATTAAACGAGAAATGATTCGAGAAGGAATTGAAGTGTGGATACAAAGAGTCCAAGGACAGCTGTGCGTGATGGAAACAACTTCATCATTAACCGAAGAAATCAAATCTATGCACGCAGATTATCCTCTGATGATTTGTTTACGTGATGAAGTGATCAAGGGAAAGGCCCCCAGATTCGTAATTGATGATGATGGAGTTTTGAGATTTCAGAACCGACTCTGCGTTCTTGATGTCGATGTTCTGAAACAGATGATTATGAAGGAAGCTCACAGCTCGCCCTATTCTATCCACCCAGGCACCAGTAAGATGTACAAGGACTTGAATCAGAATTTCTGGTGGGGCAACATGAAGAAAGATGTAGCAGACTATGTTTTGAAATGTTTGACTTGTCAGTAGGTTAAGATCGAGCATCAACGACCTGCCTGGATGTTGAAGCTGCTCCCGATTCCTGAATGGAAGTGGGAGGACATATCGATGGACTTTATCACTAGTATGCCTAGAACCAAGATAGGAATGAACATGATTTGGGTGATAGTTGATTGTTTAACCAAATCAGCTCATTTTCTAGGCATTAAGGACACGTGGGGACCAGAGAGGTTGGCACGAGTATTTATTTCAGAGATAGTCCGATTGCATGGTATGCCGAAGACCATTATTTCTGACCGAGACGGTCGCTTTGTATCGCATTTTTGGAAAGCAGTTCATAAGGCCTTGGGGACCTAATTGAACTTCCGTACAACTTATCACCCACAGACTGACGGACAATCCGAGAGGACTATTCAAACGGTGGAAGATATGTTAAGGGTTTGTGCCTTAGATTGGTCAACCGACTGGGAAATTCATCTACCGTTGATTGAATTTACCTACCACAATAGTTGGCATGCTTCCATTAAGATGGCACCGTTTGAGGCCTTGTACGGGAGAAGATGCAGATCGCCCCTATGTTGGGACGATTCATCAGACTTGATCGGGACAGAACCAGAGTTGATCATGCAGACACGAGAGAAGATAGCCTTGATTTGTGAAAGGTTGTTGACCACCTAGAGTCGACAGAAATCTTATGCAGACGTACGCCGTCTCCCATTGGAGTTCAGTAATGGAGACCACGTACTTTTAAAAGTTTCTCCTACTCGGGGAATCTTTCGTTTTGGGAGGAAAGGTAAGCTGAGTCCAAGATATATTGGACCATTCGAGATCCTCGAGAGAGTTGGAGAGTTGGCATGCAGATTGGCATTACCGCCGTCATTGAGCCATGTTCATAATGTATTCCACGTATCCCAATTACGGAGATATATACCAGATCCTAGTCATGTCATTGATTTTGGCGAAATCGAAGTCGCTCAGGATGGAACATTTGAAGAAAGACTGGTCAAGATACTCGAGAGTCGAGTTAAGCAATTGAGGAACAAACCAATTGTTTTGGTCAAAGTTCAGTGGTCACGCCACGGAGTGGAAGAAGCCACTTGGGAAACGGAAGATAGCATGAAGTCCAGATATCCAGAGTTATTTTCATCTTCATTTTTGGTACGAAACTCCTTTTTAGTAGGAGAGTATGTAATATCCGAATTTACTATTATGTATTTCATCTGTATTTGAACCCTGTATTATTCGGAATTGTGATCTCGATAATTGGAGTATGATATTTCTCACATTTGTATCCTTGTACATAAGTATAACAACATGCAAAATTTCTCATGCAAACTCGCGATAGCGCACGCTAAGAATGTAGCTTAACGTGCGTTATCGGCTACAACAAGCGCACGCTACGAATGAAGAATTGCGTGCAATTATTGAGCTAGACGACTAGCACATACGCCAGCCGGACATGGGTCCGGATAAGATTCCCACGGGCGGAACTGAACAGTTTTGGAGTCAACGCTTATTAGCGTGCGCTAAGGAAAGGAGGATAGCGTGCGCTAATCGGCTAATGTGCAGAAATGTTATAAATGGGACAGCAACCCATTTTACTTGGTTTACATTTCCCTCGAGTATCCTTCGTTCTTGAGAGACCAGAGAGCATTATATCCTCCTTAAACACTTAGACCACCTCTACTTGATTCATTAAAGATTGGATATCACTTGTGATTGGTCATTGAATTGGAGTAGCACCTTGGATTGGCACACAAACAACTGGAGTTGGATTCTACCTTTTTGGCTCAGTGATTTCTTCATCTTAATGTATGTTAATTCTTTCTTCAGCCTTAGATTCGTGTTCTGAAGAATAAGATGAATCATGCTATCAAGATATTGAGTTCTATTAGTGAATTATTCAACAAACATCATGCTTAGGAGTCGGAATAACTATGCTTTTGATATCATTGTTGAAAACCTCGTAATTGGAATCCTAATATGTTAATTGATGAGAGGAACATTCTGAGGTTGATTATCCGTATGATTTATGTTGTCATATTGACCATAAACTTGGATATGATATCACTTTTGGTTATAAGGACTTAATAAAGAATCATCTTAAGTTGTATCCTTTCGTAAAAGATGGAATTGTTAGTTCACCTTCAAGATGAAGTCTAAATGTGATAATGATAATGGAATCTAATGCATCAACCTGAAATCACCAAACTTCACATGAGAATGGTAATCGAGTTTAAATATAAGAGTTGTGATGATATTCATTTCCTTAAAATTCAAAGATGTTTGAATCCATAAGATCATTTATAAGCTTATGAACATGGCATGTAGATGGATAACGTACGTTAATCACTGAGGAGTTCGTAAGTTTCATCACCGTTAGAACAAGTCTGCTGCCTAGTAGTCAAACTGCCATGCACGCTTAGCGTACGCTAAGCTATGTAAATTAACGTACGCTATCGGGCATGTTTAGCGTACGCTAAACTTGGAACTTAGCGTGCATTATATCATCAGACGAGCCAATTGACTGATCAGTAAGGTACTGACCGTGCATGGTTAGCGTACGGTAGGCTGTGTATAATTGCGTACGCTAACAAGTAGCCTTAACATACGCTACATAGGTTACGTAGCATGCGTTAAACAAGCCAGATAGATTTCATTTTAAGAACTTCCGACCGTAATTTGGATTGTTAGATGTTCGTTCGACTTGAGATGAATTCTATATTATTTCTTTTGTTAAGGCTCGAGCTTAGCAACGTGATTGATCAAAGGGTATGACCTTCAAGTATTTTTATATTTGTGGAAGTTTTATTCTTTTCATCGAACCGAGGCAAGTACTCTAATTAGAATTGTTTATATTATGACAGTTATATTGTGATTGTATTGTGTATATGTGTTGTGATTAAATGTCCACCATGCGTTGATCCAACAGGAATCATCATGGGAATCTATAGCTGTGTGCGCTGGATCATTGGACAGGTAGTTCCACCATGCGTTGGTCCGACGGGATCATCATGGGAATCTATAGTTGTGTGCGCTGGATCGTTGGAATACCATCAGTATGTGGAGCCTGTTGTGATGTGATAAGTGTTTTGTTAGTTCTCGTTGGAGAAACTTGTTATGAGGATTGTTGATTACATCACTGTTGTATGATTATTGTACTTGTACTAGCATCGTTGTGCTAACCCCTTCGGGGGTGAACATTTGTTTATGTTCAGGATATAGGAGAGCGGGGAAACAACCACTGGAGCTGTATGACGACGAGGGTGCAGAGTGATGTTCCGGCCGGGTTTATTGTCTGTTGTTGGTTATTTTAATAAGTACTCGAGAACGTCGTAATTTGGGATGTTTGGATTTCAGTGGTGTATTAATATTCTCCTTTTGGATATTTGTATTTTTGGTATCGAACCAGAAACTGTCGTAATGTATTTTCAGTAATTTCATAATTTGGTATCTGTCATTGTCTTTTCATTTATTTAGCCTTGTAAATTCTTATGTAAAGGATTTACGGCGCTATAATATTCCTGAATATATTGGGGGTGTTACAAAAAAGAGTTTCGTCCCCGAAACTCAGGGTACACAACAAGGGATAAAGACTATCCATCAGGATAAGAAGACAACATCTCCAGGGATACTCCTCACTGAGTACCACTTCGCCAGAGTAATATGGCCAACCCCACGGGTTCCCGCATCTCCTCTTCCCGAACACGGCGAAAAACAAGAGATAAAAACACTCAACCAACTGCGAGATCAACTAAATCATGACTCTCCCGCTAGAGGCCAGCCAGGAAGTCGTACCAACCACATGACTAGTAACACCGGCGTACACACCCCGCAGGAGCCGCCCATGGTACATGTCTATAGTCATCAGTGTACACTTCCCCATTCTCAGCAGCATCGGACGCCCATGCAATCACTGACTTACGTCACAAAAGAAAATAACAACGCACAAATAATCCTCGGGACCATATCGATCGCACGCCCAAGTGCTCACAACTTGACATCCCGAATCACAATGAACAATTACCTAGATTATCACAAAATATCGGGTCCAGAACCAAAAGGAAGGAAAATCACATCAACTAAGTCTCAAGATTCTCAGATACAATCATTACAAGATAGATCAACTATAAATTGTTCGCAACCACAAAACTAAAATAAAGACCGAGTTAAACATCAATCCGAAAAACTAGGAAAATACAAATCAAGGTTACATCTCACACGTATCAGAAATCAACATCCTCCAGGTCATCGAACTCCTTGATCTCATCGACTCAAGGAAGACCCAAATATGAGCTCACTGCTCCTCCTTGGGTGTCCATACCTCTGGCTCCCGAAGCCCGATATGACCTCTTGGATGAAGTACGGACTGAAGTAACAAACTCTCTCGAGGCCCGTGAGTTCTCTCGAGACCTACTGGTACTAGAACTCCTGCATTGTTTCTGAAGGTGTCCCTGCTTCCCACACAGAAAACAAACAATGGCCTGCATCGAGCACCGGGTACTGCGATGTCCTATTGTATCACAGTTAAAACAAACAACTGTCGAACTCGCCGCCTAAGAAGAAGATGCTTTCCAGTAAGAAGATGACTAGAAAGTGACC
Source organism: Orobanche coerulescens (assembly GCA_033398695.1). Classification (NCBI taxonomy): domain Eukaryota; kingdom Viridiplantae; phylum Streptophyta; class Magnoliopsida; order Lamiales; family Orobanchaceae; genus Orobanche; species Orobanche coerulescens. Next base: position 75,124,443 of record CM065818.1, on the reverse strand, counting down.
TCTTGGACGTCGGAGCCCGATGTTCCTCTGAATGAACTGGTATCCTAGTCCTCCCACTAGAAGAAACTGAAGCGTCCTTCCGAGCAAGCTTCTTGATCAAAAGCTCTGCTCCAAGAGCCTTCTCGATGAATTCGCCAAGTGAGTTACAATTATGATTGAATAACTGCATCCTCAACTGCGGGTTCAGCCTCTTGCTAAAGTACTTGATTTTATCCGCCTCAGTACGGATAACAGACGAAGCAAACTGAAGAAGTCCCTGAAACTTCTCAGCAATGACAATAACACGCTCGTCCTCGATGGATTCGGGGTTCAAAACCTCAGACAACTTGGCTTCACGAAGTGGATCCGGATAATACTATAACACCCCGAGATATTCGGAATAATTACAGCGCCGTAAACCCTTTAAGTAAGGATTTACAAGGCTGATTTAAAAGAAATGTAAATATAAGATATCAATACTGCGGAAATTCAAGTTTACAAAACCATTCAACGGGTTCAACGAGTAATTAATACAACCATATCGAAATGATATTAATACGACACGCGTACTCGAGTACTGAAATCAAAACAAGAAAACAAATCACCAACAACAACAAACATCACTGAACCCCTTCGTCGTCACGTCAGTCTTGTGGTCGTTTCCCTGCTCCTCGGCTACCTGAACATCAAAACAAATGTCCACCCCCGAGGGGGTTAGCAAAACAATGCTAGTACAAGTATCATATTAAACAATTCGAATATGCATCAACAATACATAACAAGATACACCACACGGACTTCCGCTACCGGAATCCGACAATGCGAATCCACAAGATTCCATTAACACAGCAAGGGTATTCCAATGATCCAGCGCCCTCAGCATAGATCCCAAGATGATCCCGTCGGACCAACACGAGGTGGAAATAACCCGTCCAATGATCCAGCGCCCTCAGCCTAGATTCCAAAATGATCCTGTCGGACCAACACGAGGTGGACATCCGATCCAGCGCCCTCAGCATAGATCGTACAACGTACACAAATACAACTCATGCATACACATATGCCAAATCATTATGTTCATCAACATGAACATACAAATACTAGATAACGAATATCATGACAATTCAACAAATTAATTTCCATGTTCAACAACATGAATAAACCACAAACATGCTCAAAATATCAATTTTAACACATTACGATACTTGCCTAGAGGATGGCAAGAACAAAACACTTCAATGATCTCAACACACTCGAAGGCTGCCTTCTTCGATCAACGTAGCAAGCTCGAACCTTAACAAAAGAAATGATATACAAATCATCTCCAGTCGAACGATCGTCTAACAATTTGGTCTACGGCCCAAAAGCTCAAAACATGCAGTCTGCCTGAACCACTTAGCGTACGCTACGTACTCTACGTAGCGTGCGCTAAGCCTGCCTGTTAGCGTACGCTATCGTCTAAGCCTAGCGTACGCTAGCCACGGACTGACAGTTCTCTCTGATCAGCCGACTGACTCGGCTGATATCATAACGTACGTTACGTTCCAAACGTAGCATGCGTTAACTTATTCCTGATAGCGCACGTTAACTTACGTATGTTAGCGTGCGCTAACCTTGCATGACATATTACTACTAGAAGAAAACTGGATCTAATGGTGATGAACTCATAAATTTTATGGTGATAATACAAGTCATCCCCGAGCATATCATGCTAATAAGGTTTGTGAAAGTTCTATACATACTAAATGACTATGAGATTCAAAGATACGTATAATCATTACCACACTATCATTCATCTTGATTTCCAAGGAAATATTCTAAGTTCCGTACGTCCTACGTTCCAAAACGCATGATTCCAATGTGTAAAACGTAACAACTAGGTAATATCCGTCTACTGATCACAAATTGGTTTGAAAATGGTAAGGAGTCCATAAACTAAAACGGTTTAAAGGTTCATACGATGAATAAGTGCCAAAATGTCGAAAATATCCTTCTAACACATGATGTTCGACTATTAACGAATCTAACTTACTAGATAAACATGATCAAACGTCCTTTAGAACACTACTAATATTGGTGAAGAATCACCTACCTCAAAGTAGTGAAGAACAAGGAGGAAATCGAAGAAATCCAACGTCGAAGGCTTGAACACCCATCCCCAATGATCAACAATCTTCAACATGAGCTAGGATGTTGATATGAAGTGTTTAGGATGTAGGAAGTTATACTCTAAGTATAAGAATTCGGATGTGGGGAAAAGAAAGGACTGAAAATATGAAAAGGATGCTGTCCTATTTATAGGAAATGTTTATTAGCGCGCGCTAGTCCCTGCTCGTAGCGTGCGATAACGGCTACTGACTTCACTGTACTCAGCACTTAGCGTGCGCTATGCACATACCTGTAGCGTGCGCTAAGGCGTTGACTTGGCTTTTCCCGAAAGCCGTCCAGGTTCATCCCGACACAATCCGACCAAGATCCTCGGCCTGATCTCACCTACCACATGTCTCAATCAAATTGACCATGCATAGCGTGCGCTAATGTTCCTCTGTAGCGTGCGCTATGGATCCATGTTAGCGTACGCTACACATAGACGATAGCGTGCGCTACATGCGCAGAATTACAATTTTTAAATCACATACACGAAATCATATGCTCAACAACATCGGATTATGAAATACGGAGAAAAATACTCAGATCAAAGTGCACCATTACAATGTTACAAGTTCCAAATACATATCAGAAATCTCGGGTATTACATCCTTCCTCCCTAAAAAGAAGTTTCATCCCGAAACTTAAGATGAAAACAACTCTAGATATCTAGCCTTAATACTGTCCTCCGTTTCCCAAGTGGCCTCTTCGACTCCGTGTCGTGACCATTGTACTTTAACCAAGTGTATTGGTTTATTCCTCAACTGTTTGATCCGACTCTCAAGTATCTTGATTGGTCTCTTTTCGAAGGTGCCGTCATTAGCTATTTCGATCTCATCGAACTCAATGACGTGACTAGGGTCCGGTACATACTTCCGTAATTGGGATACGTGAAACACATTGTGAACGTGACTCAGCGATGGCGGTAAGGCCAACATGTATGCTAAATCTCCAACCCTCTCGAGGATCTCGAATGGTCCGATATATCTAGGACTAAGCTTGCCTCTCCTCCCAAAAAGGAAAATCCCTCGTATAGGAGACACCTTCAATAGTACATGGTCTCCAGTGTCGAACTCTAGAGGACGACGACGTACGTCTGCATAAGATTTCTGTCGACTCTGGGCAGTCAACAGTCTTTCTCGAATCAAATTTATCTTCTCTTGAGTTTGAATTATCAATTCCGGTTCCGTCCCGATCAAATCCGAAGAATCATCCCAACACAGGGGTGATCGGCATCTTCTCCCGTACAAAGCTTCAAATGGTGCCATCTTAATAGAAGCATGCCAACTATTATTGTAAGTGAATTCAATCAATGGCAAATGAACTTCCCAATCAGTTGACCAATCAGAAGCACAGGCTCTAAGCATGTCCTCTACTGTTTGTATAGTCCTTTCGGACTGACCGTCCGTTTGGGGATGATAAGCCGTGTTAAAGTTGAGCTCAGTCCCCAGAGCCCTGTGAACTGTTTTCCAGAAGTGCAACACGAAACGACCATCTCGATCCGAAATAATGGTCTTCGGCGTCCCATGCAATCTGACTATCTCCGCAATAAATACTCGCGCCAATCTCTCGGGTCCCCATGTATCTTTAATCCCTAGGAAATGAGCCGACTTGGTTAGTCGATCAACTACAACCCAAATCATGTTCATTCCCGTTCTAGTCCTTGGCATACTGGTGATGAAATCCATCGAGATGTCCTCCCACTTCCATTCAGGGAGCGGAAGCGGCTTTAACATTCCGGCGGGTCGCTGATGTTCAATCTGAACTTGCTGACACGTCAAACACCTCGAAACGTACTCTGCTACATCCTTCTTCATATTCCCCCACCAGAAGTTTTGCTTTAAATCCTTATACATCTTACTGCTGCCCGGGTGAATGGAATAGGGCGCCCTGTGAGCTTCCTTCAGAATAGTCCGTCTCAAATCATCATCATCGGGAACGTAAAGTCGACTCTGAAATCTCAGAACTCCATTGTCTTGTATCGCGAATCTTGGGGCTTTTCCTTTCTTTACTTCGTGACATAATCGAAGGATCAGAGAATCGTTCAACTGCTTACACTTGATCTCCTCGACTTGTGATGAAGTCAGTTCCATCACATAAAGTTGCCCTTGGATTCCTGGTGCCCATACTTCAATCTCCTCGCGGATCAGTTCCCGTTGAATACTGGTTTGGGATGTAAGTGCTTCCAACACTCGAAGAGAAAAAGGTTTACGGCTCAATGCATCGGCTACTACGTTTGCTTTCCCCGGATGATAGAGAATCTCCAAGTCGTAATCCTTGATCAATTCCAGCCACCTTCTCTGCCTCATGTTTAATTCTTTCTGACTGAAAATGTATTTGAGGCTCTTATGGTCGGTAAAGATCTGACAATGAGTGCCGTACAAATAATGTCTCCAAATTTTCAAAGCAAAGACTACAGCTGCTAGCTCCAGATCATGAGTCGGGTAATTAACCTCGTATGGTTTCAACTGCCGAGAAGCATAGGCAATCACCTTATCTCTTTGCATCAACACACATCCCAGACCCTGATTTGAAGCGTCGATGTACACCATGAATCCATCAGTTCCATCTGGTAATGCTAATATAGGTGCTGTCGTCAGTCTCTTCTTAAGTTCATCAAAACCAGCCTGGCATTTCTCATCCCACTTGAACTTTTGAGTTTTCTGTAACAGCGGAGTGAGCGGACGAGCAATTTTGGAAAATCCCTCTAGAAAGCGGCGATAATATCCAGCAAGTCCTAAGAAACTCCGGACTTCTTTCATGTTATTGGGGGCTTCCCATTCCAAGATTGCTTCGACTTTCTTCGGGTCCACCTGAACTCCGTCAGCTGATATCACATGCCCAAGGAAAGTTACCTCCCTGAGCCAGAACTCGCATTTTGAAAGCTTTGCATACAGCTGTTCCTTCCTCAAAGTGCTCAAAACCACACGCAAATGTTCGGCATGCTCCTCTGCGTCCTTCGAATATATCAAGATGTCATCGATGAAGACGACCACAAATTTATCCAAGTATTCCAAGAATACCCGATTCATCAATTGCATGAATACCGCAGGAGCATTGGTAAGTCCAAACGGCATCACTACGAATTCATAATGCCCGTACCGGGACCTGAAAGCAGACTTTGGTATATCAAATTCCTTAATCCTAAACTGATGGTATCCTGATCGCAAGTCAATCTTCGAGAATACCCTTGCCCCTTGTAGTTGACCAAACAAGTCGTCGATCCAAGGTATAGGATACTTATTCTTGATCGTCATCTTATTGAGCTCCCTGTAATCAATACACAATCGAAGGGATCCGTCTTTCTTCCGGACAAAGAGAACGGGCGCTCCCCAAGGAGAAATGCTAGGTTGAATATAGCCCTTCTGTAACAATTCCTCCAGTTGCTTCTTGAGTTCATACATCTCGGTTGGCGCCATGCGGTATGGTGCTCTGGAAATAGGAGCTGCTCCAGGCTCTAATTCGATAGTGAATTCCACTTTTCTCTGCGGAGGTAACCCAGGTAGTTCGTCAGGAAATACATCTGAGAACTCATTCACAACTGAAATAGACGAGAGCTCTACTCCTTCCTCTTTCCTCATGGCATAACACCAAAGTCCATGACATCCTTGCTTCAGTAATTTCACGGCTTTTATTGCTTTGATCATTTTTCCCGGGCTTCCCGGTCTCCACCCTCGAAATAAGTGTTCAGATCCGTCATCAGCAATGATAGAAATGACTCTCTCTCGGTAATTCAGAATAGCTCCATAACGGTTGAGCCAATCGTCTCCGAGAATTAAATCGTCACCGTAGATGTCAACTACAATAAGATTCGATGGCCAATCTCTCCCTCCTATAGACACTGGAAAATCTCTAGCCTCTAGGGTTCCCACAATTCTCTCTCCACTCGGCAAACCCACAACATACGGTTCACAATCAAATAGGCACGAGATTTTTAAACGATTTACACATTTCAAGGATACAAAAGAATGTGTAGCTCCGGAATCGAATAAAACACTAACTGGTTGCAAAAGGATCTGAATTGTACCTGATGCAACAGCAGTGTTCTGATCGTCAGATTTCCTCATCTCGTACAGGCGCGGAGGAACGGACCAAGCACTGGATGTCTCTCTCTTCCAAACGTTTTGCTGCTGAAACCCACTCTGTTGTGTCTGGTTCACACTTACCTCCTTCGGAACTGGCGCTGGAGTGCGAGTACCAAAAGACCTAGTAGCAACTCCACAGAAAGCCGCACGGTGTCCTTCTTGTCCACAATCGTAGCAAGTCACAGAAGATGCGGGGCAATCACGTTGAATATGCCCTGCTCGACCTCTGGAAGGATGTGGAGGTTTCCTAGCCGAATAAAAGGAAGACTGGCCCTTGCGGGCCCACCACTCTTGTTTTCTGAAAAGTTGCCGGTCACCTTCTGCTTCTTTGCCTCCACTGCTTTCTCCACCGCCACCTCTTTCATGTCGTAGGCCAGCGCTTTGTCTTGATACTATCGCAACGTAGTACACTCGAACCCGGACATGTACTGCTGAATCTCCGGCTTCATCCGCATATCGAAATGAAAAATCTTTTCTGCCTCCGTTCTGACCAAGTGTCGCACACAAGTCAGCTGATGATTAAAAGTTTTGCTTACATCTATCACAGATGCTTCCGAACTCTGTGGTGAGAAAAACTCTCGGATCTTTGCCTCTCTAACTGGACGAGGACAATACTGTGCTTCCATCATTAATTTGAATTCCGTCCAATCCGCATTATGATTCTCGGGTCGAATAGCTTCCCACCAATCAAAGGCCTCCCCAGTCAGAAAATACTGGGCAATGGGAACCTTCCGGTCCTCGGGACAGTTAAGACCCACGAATATCTTCTCTAACTCCTTGAGCCAGTGATCCCAAGTAATTGCTTCAGCAGATCTGTCAAATTTTGGCGGGTGCAATTTGACCACCTCAGCAAGCCATCTGACTCCCCGGTTATCCTCGTGGTGCTGCTGTCCCATCGCCGTCTGCATGCGGTCGACTACCTGGGCGAACTGGTTTATCTGCACCACTACCTGTTGAAGCACTCTCGGCATGTTAGGATTTGCGTCGTCATTCGCTGAACCTTGTTGCCCTCCAGAATGGGAATCGGTTCGACTAGCTGATAATTCCGGGGTAGTTGCGGAATCCTCCTGTCTCATGTTACCCCGTCCGCGTCCACGACCGCGTCCGCGTCCACGTCCTCCTCTCAACATACTGTAAACACAATTCCTCAATATCCAGGACAAAGTTTACGTAAATAAAGCCCGTCAATACTCACAAAACAGTAATTAAGTAAAACGGTAGTATAAGAGATTAGGAGACTTACAACCACGGTCCACATGACGACTTTTGGCTGAACAGTGATGTTACGAACAACTCGTAAATCAATAACGTAAACAGACCCAACTTAAAACCCGACTGCCAAGATATCCATAAATCTTAGCTCCGATACCATAATCTGTAACACCCCGAGATATTCGGAATAATTACAGCGCCGTAAACCCTTTAAGTAAGGATTTATAAGGCTGATTTAAAAGAAATGTAAATATAAGATATCAATACTGCGGAAATTCAAGTTTACAAAACCATTCAACTGGTTCAACGAGTAATTAATACAACCATATCGAAATGATATTAATACGACATGCGCACTCGAGTACTGAAATCAAAACAAGAAAACAAATCACCAACAACAACAAACATCACTGAACCCCTTCGTCGTCACGTCGGTACTGTGGCTGTTTCCCTGCTCCTCGGCTACCTGAACATCAAAACAAATGTCCACCCCCGAGGGGGTTAGCAAAACGAAGCTAGTACAAGTATCATATTAAACAATTCGAATATGCATCAACAATACATAACAAGATACACCACACGGACTTCCGCTACCGGAATCCGACAATGCGAATCCACAAGATTCCATTAACACAGCAAGGGTATTCCAATGATCCAGCACCCTCAGCATAGATCCCAAGATGATCCCGTCGGACCAACACGAGGTGGAAATAACCCGTCCAATGATCCAGCGCCCTCAGCCTAGATTCCAAGATGATCCCGTCGGACCAACACGAGGTGGACATCCGATCCAGCGCCCTCAGCATAGATCGTACAACGTACAAAAATACAACTCATGCATACACATATGCCAAATCATTATGTTCATCAACATGAACATACAAATACTAGATAACGAATATCATGACAATTCAACAAATTAATTTCCATGTTCAACAACATGAATAAACCACAAACATGCTCAAAATATCAATTTTAACACATTACGATACTTGCCTCGAGGATGGCAAGAACGAAACACTTCAATGATCTCAACACACTCGAAGGCTGCCTCCTTCGATCAACGTATCAAGCTCGAACCTTAACAAAAGAAATGATATACAAATCATCTCCAGTCGAACGATCGTCTAACAATTTGGTCTACGGCCCAAAAGCTCAAAACATGCAGTCTGCCTGAACCACTTAGCGTACGCTACGTACTCTACATAGCGTGCGCTAAGCTTGCCTGTTAGCGTACGCTATCGTCTAAGCCTAGCGTACGCTAGCCACGGACTGACAGTTCTCTCTGATCAGCCGACTGACTCGGCTGATATCATAACGTACGTTACGTACCAAACGTAGCGTGCGTTAACTTATCCCCGATAGCGCACGTTAACTTACGTATGTTAGCGTGCGCTAACCTTGCATGGCAGATTACTACTGGAAGAAAACTGGATCTAATGGTGATGAACTCATAAATTTTATGGTGATAATACAAGTCATCCCCGAGCATATCATGCTAATAAGGTTTGTGAAAGTTCTATACGTACTAAATGACTATGAGATTCAAAGATACGTATAATCATTACCACACTATCATTCATCTTGATTTCCAAGGAAATATTCTAAGTTCCGTACGTCCTACGTTCCAAAACGCATGATTCCAATGTGTAAAATGTAACAACTAGGTAATATTCGTCTACTGATCACAAATTGGTTTGAAAATGCTAAGGAGTCCATATACTAAAACGGTTCAAAGGTTCATACGATGAATAAGTGCCGAAATGTCGAAAATATCCTTCTAACACATGATGTTCGACTATTAACGAATCTAACTTACTAGATAAACATGATCAAACGTCCTTTAGAACACTACTAATATTGGTGAAGAATCACCTACCTCAAAGTAGTGAAGAACAAGGAGGAAATCGAAGAAATCCAACGTCAAAGGCTTGAACACCAATCCCCAATGATCAACAATCTTCAACACGAGCTAGGATGTTGATATGAAGTGTTTAGGATGTAGGAAGTTATACTCTAAGTATAAGAATTCGGATGTGGGGAAAAGAAAGGACTGAAAATACGAAAAGGATGTTGTCCTATTTATAGGAAATGGTTATTAGCGCGCGCTAGTCCCTGCTCGTAGCGTGCACTAACGGCTACTGACTTCACTGTACTCAGCACTTAGCGTGCGCTATGCACATACCTGTAGCGTGCGCTAAGGCGTTGACTTGGATTTTCCCGAAAGCCGTACAGGTTCATCCCGACACAATCCGACCAAGATCCCCGGCCTGATCTCACCTACCACACGTCTCGATCAAATTGACCACGCAAAGCGTGCGCTAATGTTCCTCTGTAGCGTGCGCTATGGATCCATGTTAGCGTACGCTACACATAGCCGATAGCGTGTGCTACATGTGCAGAATTACAATTTTTAAATCACATACACGAAATCATACGCTCAACAATATCGGATTATGAAATACGGAGAAAAATACTCGGATCAAAGTGCACCATTACAATGTTACAAGTTCCAAATACATATCAGAAATCTCGGGTATTACAAATACCTCTCTAACATGAGAGTCTTGAACTCGCCCCAAACACAATCACGATCGGTGGGCTTCACAAAGAGCCACCAAGAATAAGTGCCTTTGCTCAAATAGTAAGCCGGTACTGCCACCTTGCTCTCTTACGGACACTGAATCATGTCGAAGAGTTTATCAAAGTGTTCAAGCCAATGAACAATATCAGCTGGTTCCGACGAACCCTCGGTAGGCGGCCTATGACGAGAGATATCACCAATAGTCTGACTCACTCTCCCAGCCTGTCCATAAAATGGCACCTGGGATCCCTGCTACGGCGGACCACGAACCACTGAGGTCTGCATGGTCTCCATTATCTGCGTCATCTGAGTCATCTAGGCTATTATGCGCTTCATAAGCAAGAAAAGGTCGACATGTCCACCCTCAATCTGATCGACTCCTCGAGTATGACGTCCTGAAGGGAAATCGATTGCGTAGGTAACACCACCGGACGAACTCTAATCCATATCAGCATCCGCGCGTATAAACATGAGGTTCTGGGTTTTGGCCTGCTATGTGTCTTTTACCCCCTCTGCCACGTCCTCGGATTCCTCTTTCTATACTGAAAGAATAACGTTTGATTATGATCAGAGTCCAAATATGCCTCAACGGCCAATCCAGAATGCTAAGTCAAGAGCCAAACACGAATATACATACTCAACAAATAGACAATCACCTTAAACATGCTAATTATAGCCGATACTGAGCCGACACGCTCCAAAACAAATAATCATGAATGAGTCGTAACACAATGTTACATACAGGTTTTCAACAAAACATGTATAATTAATGGCATAATGAATGTATGAACATAAAAGAGAATCGAGTCCTTACACAGGTCATACGAAGCTTCGAGGTCTTGCGATACTAGTCTTCACTGACGACGAGTCGATGAAAGAATGACTTATACAGTCGTTCAACTACCAGACTCACAAAACCCGATTGTCCAGATTGTTATAACCTGACAGTCCACTACTACCGCGTCGGTAGAACCACATAACTCACATATCAGGGTATCTCACAACCCAATTCTCTGATACCATTTTCTGTAACATCCCAAATTCCCATTTGGGTCATTACAGTGCCGTGGACCCCACACCAGGAGATCCACCAGGCGGACATGACTAAAATACAACAAACTGACCAAAAAGTGGAAATCACAATCCTTACACTCACATCCAACACAATACTCCGATATTGAATTTCAACGACAACATTTGGCCTACTTGGCCAAAATAAAATACAACAATATCCACGAGCCTTGCTCGGATAATACAAAATGACAATAACTGACAAAACTAGAGTACTCCAAACTATCTGACCGACATGAACACTAAAACATCTCGGACTAGTATCGCTCGAATGCCTTGTCGCTATCGTCATGCCCCTGTGTCTCAACTCTCTCCTTGCAAGCACCTAAAACATGAAAACATGTTCCGCCCCCACGGGGTCACTCATCCAGATAATGAATATCAAATACATGTACAAGATGATATGCATCCAAAGGCAGAATGAACAGTACAACAATGGTAGACGAGATGCTCACAAACCAAGGTAAGAATCGAGCATTCGTGAAATACTATACTCACTACATACGATCAATACCTGCTCAACAGGTTAGAACATAAGTGCCCAACGGTGAATCATCAATACAGAACACAACAATGCATTACCCGAAGGTAAACCAAGCTAAAGCTGCAATAGATACGAATCACAATGCCCGAACGTTCCAACGGAAATACCAAGACATTTCAAAGGCCTGAAAGCTCCTCAGCCGAAGCTGCCAAAATATCACGAAGGTCTGAAACCACTCAGCCGAAGCCGTCAATCATCACAATAGCGTGAAGCCAAAATAGCCCGAAGCTATATCAATGAGGGCCGAAGCCACGGCACGAAGACATATCATAATGAGATCATCCAATGACCGTGACCTACTGAATTGCAGGTGCTGGGAAACCAACCGCGAAGGTTCAAGCCCCAGACTTACCCATAATGAGATCATCGACATGACTGTGACCTACTGAACTGTAGGTGTTGGGAAACCAACCGCGAAGGTTCAAGCCCCAAGCTTACCCATAATACGATCATAAACATGACCGTGACCTACTGAACTGTAGGTGTTGGGAAACCAACCGCGAAGGTTCAAGCCCCAAGCTTACCCATAATGAGATCATAAACATGACCGTGACCTACTGAACTGTAGGTGTTGGGAAACCAACCGCGAAGGTTCAAGCCCCAAGCTTACTCATCGAGCACTAGCCGAACTAGCCTCCAGAACACAATTAGTCACAAACGAAAACAATTCCAAGATTATCAAATTTACAAGAATAATAGTGTGCTGCCTTGAATCGGCCAACAAGTTAAAATACACACGAATGGGCATTGTTGACTCAAAGTATTTTGATGATGATCATTTTCAAAACATTTAACAAATTGTATTTCATCGAGATGCTACATTGAAGGAAATCTATGCTCATAGCGCACGCTACAGTCTCAAAGCTAGCGCATGCTATCGAGGGTTCAAGTTACCTGCAGTTAGGCAAGTTATCTGCAGCCCAGTGGAGTTACCTGATGGATAGCGCACGCAAAGGTCATAATATCAGCGCACGCTAAACTGTTAGTTTTAGCGCATGCTATCATCTCTATGTAATGCACGCTATCGCATCTCAAGTCATATGACAGTAAGGTCTGGAAAGAAAAAGGAAAAAGGACTTGCGCACGCTACGGACGTTCATTTACGTACGCTACTATGAGGCCTTAGCGCACGCTACCGGATAACATGGTTAGTAGTCCAGTAGCCACTGGACTCAAAATGAGAAGGCATTTACGTACGCTACACAGGGTAACCTACGTTATTAAGGAAAGCATATAGCGCACGCTAAATCAGTCAAAAGTTTACCGTTAGATTTTCTACCGTTGGAACGCAGGAGTCAATGAAGATCCGTGAAATCTGGAAAAGCTGAAATTAAATAATACTAGCGCATGCTATGCATAAATTGTTAGCGCACGCTAAGTTCATTTTTAGCCATTGGAAAAGAGACGTTGGGGAGACAAACCAACACATTTCAAATTCAAAGTTGAAGACCTATTGACCAACCATTAGCGCACGCTAAGAAGTTATGACTAGCACACGTTAGCCATATAATTTTACCGTTGGAACAATTTTGTGACCGTTCAGAAAGGCCAAGTCAGAGACCGATTGCGCACGCTATGGAGGTATTATTAGCGCACGCTAATAATACAAATATCAGTATTTGAAGAATGGCTGACACCTATAAATACCCATAGTACTTGGATATCACACACACAACTTCAAGCATTCAAGCATCCAAGCAATTAAAGCATTCTTGAGCTCAGTTTTATATCTTTTTTTTTTTTTTTTTTTTTTGATGACCCAGGTTGAATCCTGGGGGTTGTAGGTCCGATCCCTCATTCCTACCCCCGGTTAAATCGCAGGTTATGCCTCAGCAACCCGGTTTTGAGGATGCTTCAACTGAATAAACACACAAGGTTTAAATCCCTGAAAAGAGCGGATGCTCCCACGAGGATTCGAACCCACGCTGCGTGCCACCAGAGCGAAAGGTATACCCCTCCTTTGCCACTGAGCTATGCCCTGGGGGATTCAGTTTTATATCTTTTATTGCATTCTAAGTTGTGAGAAGAAAGATACAAAGAGTGAAACACCTTGTAATATTTATTATAATTTTTATTCTTTCATTTGGTTGTGAGTGTTGCATCACGCATACTAGAGCTTTAGAGAAACGAATCAAGAGTCACTAATCCAATGTTATTATGATCTTTTGATCCGGCATTGTTAGGATTACACTCCAATATTCGTATAGTGAGGATTATCTAGTTCCTATAGAACACTAGATAAACAAAGTTTATTTTGAGAGTGGTTGAGCTTGGACCAATAGAAGACAAGCGGTTGTAACGGTTGTGTACTCGGACCGATCGAAGATGAGTCAAGTTTGTGGTTGTTCTTGAGCCAATAGAAAAAGAAGTCAGAGAGAGGGCGTAGCCAATTTGCCGAACCTCTATAAATCTTTGAGTCTTTTATTTTCCGTACTTTTTCATTTATTCGCAAAAAAGTTCGATATTCCGCATAACCACTATTCAACCCCCCTTCTAGTAGTAAATTTATCTCTTCAGTTGGTATCGGAGCGGGTCTCTTTTTGAAGGTTTAACCACCTAAGGGAAAAAGATCCGCAAATGGCACTTCTTGGCCAAATCGAAGAAAATGCTCTCAACCGTCCTCCCTTCTTCGACGGTTCAAATTTCATGACATGGAAAAAGAAAATGGCTATCTTCGTTCAAGCCTACGATATTGAAATTTGGAAAGTTATTGCCCTTGGTCAGAAGCTTGCAAAGAAAGAGGATGGATAATTCAATGACGAGGACTGGAGGAACACGCACATTAACTCACGTGCTACTCTCAATAGGATATCTTCCTACGAAAGCGCAAAGGAAATTTGGGAAATTCTCGAAGTAACTCATGAGGGAACCATCCAAGTGAAGGAGACTAAAATCAACATGCTACTTCATGACTACGAACTCTTCTCCATGAAAGACGAGGAAACGATCACAAATATGTTGGATCGATTTTCGGCTATAACCAATGGACTTGCATCTTTCGGAAAGCCTATATCGAGTAGCGACAAAGCCAAGAAAATTCTTCGCTCGTTGCCACGAGAATGGGATGCTACCGTTACCGCGATCATGGAATCCAAGGATCTCAACAAACTTGAGTTTAGTGCCCTCATCGGGTCACTCATCAACTATGAGATCGTTCTCAAGTCTAGAGGTACTAAACCAAAACCTCGGGAAAAAGTAGTCGCATTCAATGTTGATAGCGATGTTCAGGAAGATCTTCCCGAAGATGAAGATGACGAGGAACTTTCTCTCTACGCCAAGAATTTTAGAAGGTATAAAAGCCTAATTCAAAAAAGGCGAAGTTTCCTTGGTCGGGATGGCAAGCCGGAGCAAAAGAAGATTGGCTATGCTCCTATAAAGAAGTTCGACAATAATTTTCGGAAATGCGGTCAAGCCGGTCACTATGCCAAAGAATGCCGAGGATCCTCTTCAAAGCCTCAAATAGAAAGATTCAAAAAGAAGGAGGTCCTAATCGCTTCTTGGAGTGATGCCTAGGAGGAGATTGAAAGATCTATAGACGCGAATCTCGCATTCATGGCACTCGACTCCGAAAGCAATATCGAGGTAAGTTCTAAACTCAATGATGATGAATATGATTCTTTTGATTTTTGCGATTCACAATAAGTTCATCATGACGATGAGTTATTAAGTGCGTTTGAATCCTTGAACACGGAGTATGACGAGATGGTTAAATTAAATATATCTTTAAAGAGAAAAATAAAATCTCTAGAACTCGAAAATTCCTCTCTTCAAAACAAAGGCAAAACTATTGAGCTCGACCATACCTTATGCCTTGAAAAGGAAAATGTTTTGAAAATCGAGTTGACGAAAACTCAAAAGAAGCTAAAATATATTTTGAACAAATTTACTCTCGGAAACGATGAATTCGAAAAGCTTCTATCTATTCAAAAATCTCCATTGCTAAAACACGGTCTTGGTTTCGATCCGTTTAAAAGGGAACAATCTCTTATCAACCTTGCCCCTTTCAAACAACGAGTTCATGATGTTAATGTTCGTTCAAAGTTGAGAACCATCAAGGTTAAACAAATATGGGTCCCTAAAGGGACAATTGTTCCAAATGCTATAAGCATAGTTAACTTTGGAGGACCCAAACGGGCTTGGGTACCAAAACAACCGAGAAACACTACTTTTGTAGGTACCGGCACCAAGGAAAAGTAAGTGGTACATTGATAGCGGATTCTCAAGGCACATGTCCGAGGATTTGTTTGAAGACCTCGAATATCAAGATCAAGGACATGTGACCGTCGGTGACAACCAAAAAGGAAAAATTAAGGGAATCGGCAAAGTCGGTAAGGAACCTTCTCCCTCTATCAACAAAGTATTGTTCGTTGAAGGTTTGCATCATAATATACTTAGAGTTTCACAACTTTGCGATGAAGGTTTTAAAATTCTCTTTGAGGAAACGCATTGCACGGCATTTAAAAATAATAAAATTACATTCATCGGTTTGAGATGTGGATACATCTATATTGTTGATCTTAATGATAAAAGTTCATTCAATGAAAAATGTCTTATTACTTTGGATGATAATGCATATTTATGGCATCGAAAATTGGGGCATACATCTTTACGTATCATTTCTATTTTATCAAGACACGACCTTGTTCGTGGATTGCCCAAACTCAAGTTTGATAGAAAACACTTGTGTGAATCTTGCATAAAAGGGAAACATACTCGAGAATCTTTTAAACCAAAATTCGAGGTTTCCACTAGTCGCGTTCTTGAACTTGTGCATATGGATTTGATTGGACCATCTAGACATGTTAGTTTAAATGGCAAGCTTTACACTTTGGTTATTGTTGATGATTTCTCTCGATTTACTTGGGTTAGATTTTTAGCGCATAAGGATGATGCATTTTCCGAGTTTTCTAAATGGTGTCGTTTGGTATCAAATGAGAAAAATCTCTCCATAACCTCTATCTGCACCGATCACGGAGGTGAATTTGATTACACTCCGTTTGAACTCTTATGTGACAAATACGGGATTAATCATAATTTTTCGGCTCCTATAACGCCTCAACAAAATGGGGTTATTGAAAGTAAAAATCAATCTTTGGAAGAAATGTCAAGGACTATGCTTAATGAATACTCTCTTCCACGATACTTTTGGGCCGAAGCAATCTTTAGGCATGTTATGTGATTAACCGGGTTCATGTTCGTAGAACTCATCTTAAAACCCCGTATGACTTATGGAAGGGTAAAAAGCCAAATATAACTTATTTTCATCCTTTTGGTTGTAATGTATTTATCTTAAATAATGGTAAGGATAACTTGGGCAAGTTTGATGCTAAATCCGACTCCGGAATATTTCTTGGTTATTGTACAAATAGCAAAGCATACCGCGTTTATAACATTAGAATGAATAAAGTTGAAGAATCCATTCATGTTAAATTCAATGATATGATCTCACCCCCGAGAAAGGTAGAATATTTTGATGATGCAGGTACATTTCCGGACCCCTCAACTGAAGTGAAGAAAATTTCAAAAATCCAAACGAACAAAATCGTTGATTTACCGAAAGATTGGAAGCACATCAAAGACCATCCAAAGGATCTCGTGATTGGAAACATTAAATATGGTGTTCAAACCCGAAGGAGAACCACCGAATATATGGCTCATTGTGCTTTCGTATCCGAAATAGTTCCCAAGAATATATCCGAGGCCCTTTAGGATGAAAGTTGGGTGATGGCAATGCAAGAGGAGCTTGTACAATTCATGCACAATAATGTATGGAATTTAGTTCCTGCTCCTAAAGATAAAATAATTATCGGAACTAAATGGGTGCACAAAATTAATAGTGACGAAGATGGTTACCCAATTCGAAATAAATCTCGTTTGGTCGATCAAGGGTATAATCAAGAGGAAGGTCTTGATTACAAAGAAAGTTCTGCTCCCGTGGCTCGACTCGAATCCATCCGCTTGTTATGTGCATTTTCCGCCCACAAAAAGATCAAACTATTTCAAATGGATGTAAAAAGTGCATTCTTGAATGGCTACATTCAAGAAGAAGTCTATGTCAATCAACCTCCCGGTTTTGAAGATCATCAATTTCTAGATCACGTCTACAAGCTCAACAAGGCACTCTACGGGTTGAAGCAAGCACCCCGAATATGGTATGATCGTTTAAGTCAATTTTTAATTGCAAATGATTATAAAAGAGGTAAAGTCGATAATACCTTGTTTGTGAAAATATTGAATAATGATATACTTGTTTGCCAAATCTATGTTGATGACATTGTATTTGTAGCTACTAATGAATCATTGTGCCAAGATTTCTTTAATCTTATGAAAGGGGAGTTCGAGATGAGTATGATGGGAGAATTAACATTCTTCCCCGGCCTTCAAATCAAGCGATGCGAAGATGGAATCTTTATCCATCAAACAAAGTACTCAAACGACCTCCTAAAGAAATTCAAAATGGAAAGTAGCAAGGTGATTTCAACGCCAATATCTTCATTATTAAAGCTTGAAAAAGATGAAAATGGCAAATCCGTAGATCAAAAACTATATCGAGGTATGATCGGATCTTTGTTATATTTGACTGCACCTAGGCCAGACATAATATTTGCTACATGCTTATGTGCTCGATTCCAAGCTAATCCCAAGGAATCACATTTAGTTGCTTGTAAACGCATTTTTCGTCTATGGTATCCTTCTTGCTTGGATTTTAACTTGATTGCATACAGTGACGCCAATTTCGGCGGATGTAAAATTGACAAAAAGAGTACTAGTGGTACGTGTCATTTTATTGGATCATGTTTAATATCTTGGGGAAGTGAAAAGCAAACCAGTGTAGCATTGTCTACAGCTGAGGCTGAATATGTTGCTGCAGGGAGTGCCTGCGCTCAGGTGTTATGGATTAAAAATCAACTCCGCGACTACGGCATATATTTTGAAAATACCCCTATTCTATGTGATAATACTAGTGCTATTAATCTGAGTAAAAATCCTGTGTTGCATAGTAGAACTAAGCATATAGACATTAGACATCACTTTCTACGCGACCATGTGCAAAAGAAAGATATCTGTTTAATTGTTGTCGGGACTAAGGACCAACTTGATGATATTTTTACAAAACCTCTTCCCGAAGAATCATTTAATTCTATTCATTTACAACTTGGTATGGGACATCTAGACAATTGTTGAAATAAGTTTTCTACTCGAGAAATCAATATCCTTGAATCGTTCCATTCGCTAGCGCGCGCTAGCTTCAGTTTTCTTAACGCGCGCTAACTTTCGTTTTCGATAGCGTACGCTAACCTTTATATTTTGCGTGCGCTAATTAAAACTCTTCATATTCCAAATCGGCTACTGGACAGTCCAGTGAGCTTCCAATTTACACCTAACGTACGCTAATCATACATTCCTAGCGTACGCTAGTTAAAACTCAGATCACTATATAAACTCGGTACGGCCCAGAAACCTTTTCATTCTATCATAACGTACGCAAACACGGATCTCCTTTTCAGCAAAGAACCCTAGCTAATGAATTCGAACCAGCAACTTCCGATTTCTTGTTCAAATCTTCCAATTACTTCCAGATTCATGTCAAGCAAGGGCCACAAAGCCATGGAAAAATCTTACAAAAACCTAAAACGCCCTCGCAACACAGAATATGATGCGACCCGATTCGTGTCATACACCGCATCGAAGTTGTTTTTTGAAATTCTTCCTCAAGAGCATCTTACCGACGGCTACTTTTTCAATTTCGGCAGTCTCGAATGAGCAAAGGTAAATATCCATCATTTTTTTTGAATCTCTAGGGATAGCTCGTTTCGTTGAATGCAAAGAGATCATTTATCCTTCTTATGTCCGGGAATTTTATGCTAATCTGCATTTGGGAGACGGTGATGGTTCTTCTGGTGGATTCGTTCTCAGTAGTTTGGTGAAAGGGACCATGGTGAAAATTTCGTCGGAAATCCTTTGAGAATTATTTGTATTATCGAAGGACGGTTTCGACTGTTGTGGGAAGCCAATTGATGAAGAATCAGTCGTATCTGAGAAAGATGTTGCCGATTTTCTGTGCTCTAAAAGTGTCATCGAGGTTACCGATAACGTTTTCGAAAACAAAGACTTTGGTATTCATATCTGTTTGTTGCTGGCTGCACTCGCTAAGTGTTTGATGCCAAAGGTGAACACACAACACAAGCTCATCGGCATTGACAAACACGTGGTGTACCGAGTGCTGAAAGACGACAAGGTGGATTTCACCGCAATTGTGTTGAATTGGATGAAGGCAAAAGGAGACTCCTTTCACTCAAAACACTATATGTCGAGAACGCGGAAGTCAGGGCTCCCATTCGGTTCCATTCTCATTGTGATCTTCCGTCACTTCCGTGTCGACTTGTCAAGCGAGGCATCGGTTCCGGTGTCTTGAGGACACGAGATTAGCGATCTCACCCTCAAGGCAATGCACTATGTTGAAACATTCAATGGAGGTTGGGTGCTATTCCCGTATCTTCGAGAAGACGACCAAGTGCCGAAAGGGACGCGAACACCAACTCCGGCCGAACGTGTGCTCCATCGAGGACCTCATACACTTCGGGAATTGAAAACCGGAAAGTTTGTTCGTCACCCGAAAACAAAAGGCAAGCGACCGATGAGAGACTCCATCACTGAAGAAGAAGAGAGTGATCTTATTGCTCGGATGCGGAGCATCGAGACCTCTCAAATGGAAATACGAGAGGATGTTCGGTCTCTTCGCTCGGAAGTCCGGGAAGTTCGCGGGCTAATTTCTGATTTCATCTGATACACTCACCTGTCATTCCCATTCCCATCCTCCTCTTCCGATCAAGCCACTTAGAGTCTAGGAGTTTGATACTTGTTGTAGAAACTTATCTTTCAAATGATTTTTATGTCTCATGCTTTGAATGTCTGTAATGCTTGAAATTCTTTTTAATGAAATTTGCATTTTATCTTCATTTGGTTTCATGAAGAATGGCATTTGTTGGTTATGTGCTTTCATTTTGGTTCATGGTATTTGTTGGTATTATGTTTTATACGCAACGACACAGGGGGAGTCCTTTTTGTTTATGTCAAAAAGGGGGAGAATAATCCAAAAACCGAAACATACTAATATATCGAACAAGTTACCTTGATTCGAAACTCTTAAAAATGTTTTTGCAGGTATAAATTAAATGTTTTGACATCATCAAAAAGGGGGAGATTGTTGACTCAAAGTATTTTTATGATGATCGTTTTCAAAATATTTAACAAATTGTATTTCATCGAGATACTACATTAAAGGAAATCTATGCTCATAGCGCACACTACAGTCTCAAAGGTAGCGCACGCTATCGAGGGTTCAAGTTACCTGCAGTCAGGCAAGTTATCTGCAACCTAGTGGAGTTACCTGATGGATAGCGCACGCAAAGGTCATAATATCAGCGCATGCTACACTGTTAGTTTTAGCGCACGCTATCATCTCTATGTAACGCACGCTATCGCATCTCAAGTTAGAGGACAGTAAGGTCTGGAAAGAAAAAGGAAAAAGGACTTGCGCACGCTACAGACGTTCATTTACGTACGCTACTATGAAGCCTTAGCACACGTTACTCTTCATGACTTGCGCACGCTACCGGATAACATGGTGAGAAGTCCAGTAGCTACTGGACTCAAAATGAGAAGGCATTTACGTACGCTACACAGGGTAACCTACGTTACTAAGGAAAGAATATAGCGCACGCTACACAATATACATTAGCGCACGCTAAATCAGTCAAAAGTTTACTATTGGATTTTCTACCGTTGGAACGCATGAGTCAAAGAAGATCCGTGAAATATGGAAAAGCTAAAATTAAATAATACTAGCGCACGCTATGCATAAATTGTTAGCGCATGCTAAGTTCATTTTTAGCCGTTGGAAAAGAGACGTTGGGGAGACAAACCAACACATTTCAAAGTTAAATTTGAAGACCTATTGACCAACCGTTAGCGCACGCTAAGAAGGTATGACTAGCACACGCTAGCCATATAATTTTACCGTTGGAACAGTTTTGTGACCGTTCAGAAAGGCCAAGTCAGAGACCGATTGCGCACGCTATGGAGGTATTATTAGACCACGCTAGTAATACAAATATCAGTATTTGAAGAATGGCTGACACCTATAAATACCCATAGGACTTAGGTATCACACACACAACTTCAAGCATTCAAGCATATAAGCAATTAAAGCATTCTTGAGCTCAGTTTTATATATTTTATTGCATTCTAAGTTGTGAGAAGAAAGATACAAAGAGTGAAACACCTTGTAATATTTATTATACTTTGTATTCTTTCATTTGGTTGTGAGTGTTGCATCACGCATACTAGAGCTTTAGGGAAACGAATCAAGAGTCACTAATCCAGTGTTATTAGGATCTTTTGATCCGGCATTGTTAGGATTACACTCCAATATTCGTATAGTGAGGATTATCTAGTTCGTATAGAACACTAGATAAACAAAGTTTATTTTAAGAGTGGTTGAGTTTGGACCAATAGAAGACAAGCGGTTGTAACGGTCGTGTACTCCGACCGATCGAAGACGAGTCAAGTTTGTGGTTGTTCTTGAGCCAATAGAAAAAGAAGTCGGAGAGAGGACGTAGGCAAGTTGCCGAACCTCTATAAATCTTTGAGTCTTTTATTTTCCGCACTTTTTTCATTTATTCGCAAGAACGTTCGATATTTCGCATTACCACTATTCAACCCCCCTTCTAGTGGTAAATTTATCTCTTCATGCACCGTCCTCGGCGGTCCCAAATCAAATGCCTCGACTGCCCTGGAATGGCTAATCGATCACGATGACTCAACGGATGGGAACTATCTTCGACAGTCCCAATTCAATACGTCGATTATCTTAGAACGGTTAATCGATAAACAATGATACTACGGATGGGAATTATCTTTGATAATCCCAATTAAATACCTCGATTACCTTAGAACGGTCAATCGATAAACAATGAGACAACGGATGGGAATTATCTTCAATAATCCCAATTAAATACCTCGATTACCTTAGAACGGTCAATCGATAAACAATGATACGTTTAGAATAGATGTCCCGGCGCCTTAAACCGACCACCGAAAACAGAGATGATAAACGAATACATCAAATGCCTTCAATCGGCTTAATAACATCCATAGCAACAATTCCAATTCGATAACAACGATGCCTCAAAACGACATTAACGTCAACAATAATAATCGATACATCGATATCGCGAACCGGCTATCGACAACATCAATATCAATAAGAATCTCAATGCCTTAAACCGGCCGTTAATGAATAACAGTCATATCTAGCATAATTACCGAAGGGTTTTGCATCAAACAATCCCCATATATCAATAAATCATGAAGAGACTATGTGTCACGACCCGATATGTCGTGTCCGTGTTGACCGTCCAAATGAGGTGTGCCTTCTGGTTAGCTTGCCACAAGTGGGGTAAAGGGGGCGACATTAGCGTTAAGGCGTTGTTTGCCCGGATGCATCGTTCTGGCCGAGTCAGGCATGCCGACCCAGTTTAGTCCGGAGAGCTTGTCGCTAGTCGAGGACTTGACTATGAAGGGGATCGTTCTTTGGTAGGGCACAATGGCCCAGTGGGGACTAATGCCGTCTCCCTGATGAGCCCATGGCAGGGCGAAACCAGTTGGCATGCTATGAGGGATAGGCTGGTCCCGGGGTGTGAGGGCCCCTGGGACGCCGCACGGGCTTCGGAACTCTCGTCCCGTGACACATGGTATCAGAGCCAAAACCTTTCTCAGTACGGTATGGTTCGGGTGTGGTCATGTTCTGCCGAAACCGATGAGGGCGGGGAGTGAACGCCGGTGCAAAGAGGGCACGGACAAAGTGCGGCTCCTGACAAGGCTTCTAGGCGGAGAACATGAACCGATTCTATGCTGGAATGAGAGGTGGTCCTAGGCTTGTGAGATCAGACGGTCTGGAATGTGGACACACTTGTATTGCGCACTTTTGGTAGCTCCACCTTTCGGTGACCGGGGTGTACGAGTGTGGATCATCGTGGGCCACTGTGGGAACCTCGACATGCGGGAAAAATGCAGCGGCGAGGGAATGCCGTTCAACCGAGGTACTAACGCCAGGAAGCGCGTAGGGTGAAGGTTGATGTCGATTGGTGATGCGGTATGTGCGTGGCGCACTGCGGGCTAGCGCGAGGTGCGCGAGTGAAGATCCTGTCCATCTGGGGATGGTGCCGTATGTGTTTCGCCACGATCGTTTTGTGTGCGTGAGGCAATACAGTGTGCGGAAAGAAACATTCTTCCCCAGCACGAGGACGTGCTGCGATTTGGGTGGGGGAGGATGTCACGACCCGATATGTCGTGTCCGTGTTGACCGTCCAAATGAGGCGTGCCTTCTGGTTAGAATGCCACAAGCGGGGTAAAGGGGGCGACATTAGCGTTAAGGCGTTGTTTGCCCGGATGCATCGTTCTGGCCGAGTCAGGCATGCCGACCTGGTTTAGTCCGGAGAGCTTGTCGCTAGTCGAGGACTTGACTATGAAGGGGATCGTTGCTGGTAGGGCACAACTGGTCAGGGACTAATGCCGTCTCCCTGATGAGCCCATGGCAGGGCGAAACCAGTTGGCATGCTATGAGGGATAGTCTGGTCCCGGGGTGTGAGGGCCCCTGGGACGCCGCACGGGCTTCGGAACTCCCGTCCCGTGACACATGAACTTGTCACGGGCTTAGAGTTTACTATGTTCCTAAGCGTCGTGCGGCCTAGCAACCCTCTTGCTAGTCAGCCTTAAACACTCCGAATTTGGCTAAGTATGAAAGTTGGCACAACGAAAGAGAGGCAATGGGTTAATGGAAAGTTTTCTTCCACTAAGTTGCAAAGAGTTTACAAAGTCTCTTACAATGCTTTCCCAAGGATGGCTGCAAATGAGCCCCAAGTTCCCTATTTATACTACTCCCTATCTCTAGAAACTTCCTCCACCTCCTCATTTGGAGGCTTCTAGATCCTCCTACACTATTACAAAATCTAGAGTGTTCTAAGTACAAAAGCCTTTACAAATGTCTAGAAACATCTACTAGATTACAAGTCTTGAATCATCCAAGAGTCTCTAGCACCTTCCACATGTTTCTGGATCTTCCTGGCTCGTTCGGCCCGACCCGGCCCACTCGGCCCGACTCGGCCTGTCTCCATGTAACCCGACCCGATCCGGCCCGACCTTCCACACTTGCCTTCGGTCTGGACCATCCCGGTCCGTTTCTGGAATGTTCCGAGTATAACTTCCTCACAGTGGACTCCTCAGCTTTCCAATGGCCACTGCCATCACAAGGCATTATCCCGCTAAGCCTATTATAGGGGGAGGGTGCTCCGTGCATCCCTCGCGCGCCGCCCGCGCGCGCGCCCAGCGCCTCGCGCGCACCCCTCGCGGGTGTCCGTCGCCCGTGTCCGAGTCTCGGCCCTCGGATGTGCCTCGTCTCGTCATCTTGTCCTGCATTGTCCCGAAGCGGTGTGCCTGTCCGCTGCACTCGTCCGTTCGGTTCCCGGCGTGCCTTGTCTCGCCGCCCAGGTAGTCCCGCATCAGGCCTGATGGCCTTGTCCCTCGGTCGGGCACTTTGTTGCCCGGTTGGCCTGCTTGCTCGGCCATACATCCACGCATGCCGCGCCACTCGGCTTAGTCCCTCAGTCGGTTGTGCCGCTCCACACGGCCTAGCTGTCCCGACCGTGCCCCGTGCACGTTGATCCGCTGAACCTCGCACCCCTCTGTGCGGGTCTGTCCGAGCACTCTGTCGGTTAGTTCTCTCGGGGCGTGACACTCTCCCTCGCCTGTTCCGTCGACGTCCCCGTCGACGCGTGCTGCCACTCGGTGCCTCGATGTACCGCATTGATCCCAGGCAGTACATCGGCATTTCCTCTTCGGTCAGCTTCTTCTGAAATCGAAGTGTCGTCATCGCTGCGTAGGGAAGTTGCTCCACCGTCAGGGGGATAGTGATGGGTGTGTTCGGACCGTTCACCCATAGTACCTTTGCTTGTGGGAAAAAGGCAAAATCGTTCTTCTCCAGGAAGTCCATTCCCAAAATGAGGTCCCGATCATCCATTGTGGTGACCTTGAAGTGCACTCGGCCTTCCCAGTTTCCGAGCACGATTCGCACTCCGTTTGCTTCTCCTGTGACCGGTACTGCTGGTACGTTGTTGGACTTCATCCAGCCCTTGCATGGTTGCACAAGTAGTCCCAATCTTTTGGCTTCGGCCTCAGTGATGTAGTTGTAGTCGGCTCCCGTGTCGACCAAGGCCTTGATGGGTTGGTGGTTGATGGTTCCTTCCATGAACATCAACTTGCTTCCTCGCGGTCCCTCGCTGCCTGAACTGACGACAGAATTAAGTTGTGGGATCGTGCTTACCTGCTGCACGTCCGTGTGATCAATCGTTGGCCCCTCACATTCGGCCATGGCGTTGAGCTTCCCCATTTTCGGACATTCCTTCATCCGATGAGCTCCGCCGCACATAAAGCATCCTCGTTGGTCGGGAGCGCCCCTGCGTTCACCCGAGTTGTATGGCTTGTCCGCGCCGTGTTGCGGTCTCGTCCCGAATCTTCCACGTGATGGTTGGGCTGGTTGCTGTACTGACGTGCGGGTGTCTCCCCCGCCTTTGGCTTGACCCTCAGTTCGCGGATCTTTCCTCTTCTTGAATTCGGCTAGGGACTCAGCCACTTTGATTGCTTCATTGACATATTTCACCTCGCGGCCTTGTACTCTGTCCCTGACCCAACTCGGTAGTCCATCCAGGAAGAAAAATAGTCGATCATCCTCGGTCATGTCCGGAATCTGGAGCCTGATCGATGTAAAGTCCCGAACATAGTCCCGAATGGTAGTCTTATGCTTGAGCTCGCGGAGTTTTTTCTTGCCTCATAGCATGTGTTCTCGGGATAGAATTGTGCCTTGAGTTCCGACACGAACTCGTCCCAAGTCCCGATCGGTTGGCAAGTCCCTTTCGTAACACCGGCCTGTCGATGACGCCACCACAGCGCTGCATCGTCGGCAAGATATAGTGCCACCTGCCGTACTTCGGCCTTCTCGTCCGTCAGTCCCAGACCATCAAAGTAAAGTTCCATTCGCCACAGGAACTCCTCGATTGACTTGGCATCTCTCTTGCCAATGAACTCCTTGGGTTTGGGGACCTCAACCCTTGGTCCCTCGAACCTCGCCCCGCCAAATGTGTTGTTCCAGCTCGGCCCACCATTTGAGTTGGTGCCCGAGTTGCTTGCCCGACAGATTTTATCACAAAAATCTTCAAATCGTTTGGCACTTACCTCACAAAACTCGGCATACTGCTTACGTATCTCCGTTATGCTAGCTGCCACATGATCCTCGATCGTTGCTAACTCCTTGCGCAACGAGAGTTGTTCCCTCTTGAAGGTCTCGAGCTGGCCCAACGTGTGCCCTTCTAGTTGGCCAATATCTTTCTCGAGAGTACCTACGCGTTCCTCCGTGCTCAATTGGGCGTTAGTGATGCGCTGCCCAAGAGCTTCGATGTCGTCCTCGATGTCGGGTAGGCGGTTTGCTAAGGTGAGTATGATCTTTCGGATGTCTTCATCCTCAAGAAGTCGGCTTCGTGCCGGGTTCTCCTCGGGTTGCGGCGGCACCACACCGCGCGCCTTGCTCTTGCCACGCTTGGCTTTCCCTTCGGCTGGGACTTCTCCACGTCCCCGGACCTTGTCAGCCTCTGTGACTCGTCCGTCCTCCACATTGATGCCTGGCTCGATCTGTCCGTCGGCCATGATGCCTGCTGATCGTTAGCGTCGACTCCCACAGTCTTGCACACCTCCTTGTGTGGCTAACGATGTCTCCGATACCACTTGTCACGGGCTTAGAGTTTACTATGTTCCTAAGCGTCGTGCGGCCTAGCAACCCTCTTGCTAGTCAGCCTTAAACACTCCGAATTTGGCTAAGTATGAAAGTTGGCACAACGAAAGAGAGGCAATGGGTTAATGGAAAGTTTTCTTCCACTAAGTTGCAAAGAGTTTACAAATTCTCTTACAATGCTTTCCCAAGGATGGCTGCAAATGAGCCCCAAGTTCCCTATTTATACTACTCCCTATCTCTAGAAACTTCCTCCACCTCCTCATTTGGAGGCTTCTAGATCCTCCTACACTATTACAAAATCTAGAGTGTTCTAAGTACAAAAGCCTTTACAAATGTCTAGAAACATCTACTAGATTACAAGTCTTGACTCATCCAAGAGTCTCTAGCACCTTCCACATGTTTCTGGATCTTCCTGGCTCGTTCGGCCCGACCCGGCCCGCTCGGCCCGACTCGGCCCGTCTCCATGTAACCCAACCCGATCCGGCCCGGCCTTCCACACATGCCTCCGGATTAATCTTTGATGTTCTGGACCATCCCGGTCCGTTTCTGGAATGTTCCGAGTATAACTTCCTCACAGTGGACTCCTCAGCTTTCCAATGTCCACTGCCATCACAAGGCATTATCCCGCTAAGCCTATTATAGGGGGAGGGTGCTCCGTGCATCCCTCGCGCGCCGCCCGCGAGCGCGCCCAGCGCCTCGCGCGCACCCCTCGTGGGTGTCCGTCGCCCGTGTCCGAGTCTCGGCCCTCGGATGTGCCTCGTCTCGTCATCTTGTCCTGCATTGTCCCGAAGCGGTGTGCCTGTCCGCTGCACTCGTCCGTTCGGTTCCCGGCGTGCCTTGTCTCGCCGCCCAGGTAGTCCCGCATCAGGCCTGGTGGCCTTGTCCCTCGGTCGGGCACTTTGTTGCCCGATTGGCCTGCTTGCTCGGCCATACATCCACGCATGCCGCGCCACTCGGCTAAGTCCCTCAGTCGGTTGTGCCGCTCCACACGGCCTTGCTGTCCCGAACGTGCCCCGTGCACGTTGATCCGCTGAACCTCGCACCCCTCTGTGCGGGTCTGTCCGAGCACTCTGCCGGTTAGTTCTCTCGGGGCGTGACACTATGGCTCGAAATGATACAACACATTCATACACATATATGATAACATTAATCTCATTGACCAGTACAAGTATAAAACTTGCCTCAAAGTGAAGGCGAGAAAGTCCTTCCACGATCAACGTCCTGGCACGAAACGACGAACGGCGCCTACCGACGATCACAAACACTTGAACAACCTTGAATGAAAAACGATTCATTCAATAACACAAAATCAATAGAAAACAACATCAAGGACAAACCCGATTCAACCCTGAATCGGTTAAACTCTACCAACGAATATCATAGTTCTCAACTATGAATTCTAACATCCCCCGACACTCAAAATCGACATGATCAAATGTTCTTAACACTTGTGAAAACAATTCAACAAGAATCACTTAACAACAACATCAAAACAACCATCTCCAAAATGATAATATCACCAATGCCATCCTCAAAACTTCAAGAACATCATCATCTCAACAAACATGATGTCTCTACTAAAATCAATCACTAATTCATCAAGAATTCGGATTTAATCAACAAGATTAACTTAACACTTTCGAAATTATGATAATCACCTCCTAAATCATCATAAATCCTTACTAAAATGGTTATGATCTTTCAAGAACACCACCAACAACAATAATAATCATCTCAAGACTATGTTAATCATATAACAATCTTAACATAATCCTTCCTAGACATAATTATAACCTCCAAACAATCTAAAACATCAAGAACATAATCATACTCAAGCTATACCAACATGTTATTCATCAAAAGTTCATAAAAACTCATCAAGAATCATGATATACTCCATCAATCAAACAATACCCGAAGAAAACAACAACCACATCATCATCAAACTCGAAATTCACTTGAAGAACAAGAAATTGAGGGAACTTACCAAAGAAGAACAAGAAGAACCCTCCAAACACCAAAGGAGCACCAAGAAGCTTCCAACTTCAAGCTTCATTCCGAGCTGGGATGATCAAGATCGAGTTGGAAGAGGCTAAACATCAAGAACAAGTCCAAAAGGATGATTCTAGAGAGAGAAAATGAATTTTGGTTCGTAAGGAAATGAAATACGAAACCAACATAAATAGACTGACAAGCTCATTACGTACGTTATACACTAAGGTTAACGTACGTAAGAGGCATTACGTACGCTATGCCACGACATTAACGTACGTAATATAAATCTAGAACTATCTGAACTAAAATACGAAGACCTTAACATACGTAAATAAGAATCTATTATGTACGTTAACAAGCTACCTGAATTAAGTACGTAGAGCTCACCTCTTAAAGTACATAAGGGTCCGTTGACTGCAATAGTGAGATCTGATCGGAAGAATCTCAGGACCCACCGGCCGAAAGCGACTACGAAGAAGGCTCCTACCACCTACCATGCATTACGTACGTAACCTTACAGGCATAACGTACGTAATGGCAACACTCTACCGTACGTAATGCTACACTTGTAGTGTACGCTATGGCTATAAACTTAGCTAAAATTCCAAACTCACCAAGCAACACCCAAACGACGAAACCAACTCGACGACAAGTATAAATATTTTGATCCCGAATTATTCCAATACATCATACATTGTATCAGTCAAAACAACAACACTTGTACAATTCCAAATGAATACATACAACTCAATAGTAACACGAAAGAAAAAAAAAATTACCCCCGGATATTATAGATATAGTGTGTCGTGTATACATATTCAGTATATTGAGACGACGAGCTAGATCAGTGTAAATAGCTAAGTATAGCCTAATTAGCGCACGCTAATATTCACGCATTAGCGCACGCTATTATTCAAGTGTAACGCACGCTAATGACTAAGATTAGCACATGCTAATTATAGATCGGTCAAAAAGTGAATCTTGGCATTGTCAGGCTACTTTCGGCGTATGTTCCAATATGGTCAACGGATGTTTGTTATGAAGGATTAGCGTACGCTAATACATATAGTTAGCGCACGCTAATATCAGATCGGTCCAAATGGAATCTTATTCTTGTCAGATGCTTTCGGCGTGAGGACCCTTCTTCGGAGCATACAGATAAATGAGTCAACTATGAGTAGCACACGCTATGGTCGGACAATTGCGTACGCTAAATAGAGGCAATTATGTACGCTATTGCATGGGCATTGCGTAGGTAAATCATTATACGAAGTAAGGCAGTAGCCTCTGGACTTTGATAGCGCACGCTAACGAAGTAAGTTAGCACACGCTAAAGCATGTAACATACGCCTAATGAAGATGTTAGCGCACGCTAATAATAGTCAGTATATATCTGCAGTTGAATAATGTTGTTCAGTTCGGCCATTTCTTCCTCTCATCCAGTAGAGAGAGTTCTTGGAGGATACTTTGAGGTTCCAAACACTTGAGTTATTATGGAGTTGATTGTCTTTAACAATACTAAGCTTAAAAGTGATTGAGAATGGATTCAACCTTGGGATTCAATCCATTCCTTCAAAGAGGTAATTACTCTTCACCTTTGGATTTCATTTTGGATTGAATGTTGATGTTCTTGAGTTGATGATTATCATATATACAAGTTGATGAGCATGATTATGAGATGGATTATCGAATTATGATGATGTTGATGTTGATATATGGATATGGATATGATTCTTGTGGTTGAATTGTGTTGTTCGTCTTCTTGAGATAAGTTGGTTAATCCTCATTTTTTTGGATGATTGTTTACATGTTAAAGGATATCGGATTACGTTGTTTTGATGACTATGAACATAGTTTCAAATCACTTAGTGTTCTTGAAGAACTCTTGATAAATAGAACATAACAAGACGATTGTATATGGAATTATCGGTATTTTTGGATATGAAGATGGAATGTTGATTAAGTCATGTTGATTGATGATTGATCTTGGAGTATGATTTCCTTTACACTCGTATTCGTAATCGTCATATGTTGATCGGTACTTGTATTGTATGCAACTGCATGTCATTAGCGTATGCTAGAATTACCGGCTAGCGCACGCTAACTGGAATGACTTAGCGCGCACTACGTTAAGTGATTAATATACGCTAAGTGGACAGGTAGTGTAATATATCGTGTTGTGGTTATGAATTTTTGCTGGTTTGAGTTGGATTATTCAGACTATGTTTAACCGAGATATCGTAGAACTGCTGAGTTTGATTGATTGGTTACATCGGGAATTGATTATTATCGAATGTGTGTTAATCGATTATTGTAATATGTTGAGATTATTGATCGGTGATTAGAATTATGCTTTGCGGTCGTGTTCGAGAATGTCCATAGATTGCTTTGGACGGGGCTGAGGAGATCGTAGACGAAGGCAATGGAATTTGTAGCGGCTTCATCATCATCGTGTTGGTATCGAGGCAAGTTATTACTTGCTCAGTTTATAATATTTAATGAATGGTTTTCGTTTCATTCGTTTATAATTCGTATAGCAATGATTATAATTATGAACACTAGAAATTTGGATTGTACGTTGTTTTATGATTTTTGGGAATTAAATCATAATGTATATGATTTACTTTTGTTATTGGTATGCCTGGGTATTGAAGATACATTATGGAGAAGATAAGGATATGAGTAATCTATAGTCTATGGTACTTTTGGATCGTCGAATATTGAGGAAATAGTTGGTGATGGTTTTGACATCGAGATTGCTCTCGAATGACTCGGGGCAAGTACTCTAATCATTTTGGTCATTTTCAGTCGATCATATTGTGATACATTGTGTATGGTTGTTGTCATGCATTTGTGTATTGTTGTTAATATGCATTTGTGCATTATTGTCGTATGTCCACCTCGTGTTGATCTGACGGGATCATCTTGGGATCTATGCTAGTGTGCGCTGGATCATTAGACGGGTTTATCCACCTCGTGTTGGTCCGACGGGATCATCTTGGGATCTAGACAGTGAATGCTGGATCATCGGATTACCAATGTGTTGTTGTGCACATGTATATTATGGGTTATCCACCTCATGTAGATCTATCAGGATCATCTTGGGATCTATGCTGTGTGTGCTGGATCATCGGATTTCCATAAGTATACATTGTTGTTATTTATGTGAGCATATTGGCGTTATCATGTGAGTATGCATTTGTAGGTCTTGTGTTAGAACCATGTCCATATATAGTATTGATCTGATCTCATATTAGACTGACGTGATTCGTCATGGCATTCTGTATCCTAAGGTATGACCTGTATTTCATTTTTTGTGGTATTTGTCTCTGATGGACAATCAATTTTCATGTTGAGATTTGATAGTGATATCCGATGGATTGAATTGGTCAGAGTTGGTATATTTTGTATCAACGAGTTATGATGATATTTTGAGAATCTTGGGTATTGCTTGAGGTATCGTATGGATATTATGTTGGAGTTTATTGGTTAATCGAGATTACGAGGTGTGAAATGTGATAATGGTTATTTTGATGAGAATTATTACGAGTTTGGTAAAGTTATGATGGTAAGATTAAATTGGTCATATTCTTACTTAGTGTTTTCATTGGTATGTAATTATTGACGTGATGAGATTGTTATCATTGTTGGATATCATAGCTGACCCCGTCGTGGGCTTTCTTTTTAGGTTCTTGGGATATCAAGCTTGTAGCGGTCGTGAAGAGATGAGCTTCCCGGAGGATACTGGCTATGGCTTGTGTTTGTGAATCGAGTTTTATGATTATATGCTGTATTCCGCTGCCAGAGTATTTTTAATTGTTGTCCTTTCCGTTGTATGAGTATTTGTTAAATGCCCTTTTGTTTTTTGGCAACTTGAGTTACTTTGTAAATGGTTTTCTAAACTATTTTGTCGGTACGTGTAAGCGATAACTTAAAGTATGTTTTTAAACTGTTGATTTATGGCATTTCGGGCCTTGTGGTTTCAAATGAGATTTTTACGACGGTTTTGATAAACGGATTTTATTAAGTCTTAGAATGTTTTTAAAAGAAAGTGCTGTCGTTAACCTCTTGGGCATTTGTAAATGTTTTCGAAAATGTCTTTTAGCCTTGTGGGTTCCGTCTCGGGGCCCACGGCACTGTAATATTCCTGGATGGCTCTGGGGGGTGTTACAGAACATGGTATCGGAGATTAGGTTGAGAGAACCTAGGCAGTCGGGTCGAGTCGAGTCGTGCTTTTATCGCATCATTCAAGTTGTCGATTGATGAATTCTAGCGCCCTGGGTTTTGTTGTTCACTTGGGATTGTGCGTTATGTGAATTACCAGTGTGGTACTGGGGTTGTTGTAAACTTTTCCTAATGGTATTAACATGTTTCTTTGGATAGAGATGTGTCTTACTTCGAGTTGAACTAATTTTGCAAATATCTGTGTCGAGTATTTTCTTGAGTCGAGACATGTGCCAGTATCATGGGGAATTGTCGGCTTCACGATCTGCAAGTATTTGGATTCTTGAATTGCATTGAGATTTATTGTCGTTCTAAGTTGATGTGTGTTGAGATTCAGCATAATATTATGCGTTACAGTATAAGGTGACAGAGTTGGGACAGGATTGATGATCTTGAGAAGTTATGATTTTCGAAATCAATATGTCGGTTAAATTTTGGAAACGGAGTTGTCTATTCGGGAGAAGGACTGTGGATGGTTGAGAAGAACATGTAGTCATGTTAGTTCATTTTGAGATATATGAACTGTTTTTGAACATTTGAAAATGATACTTTTCAAAATGAATGTTTGATAGATGTTTTACCGAAAATTATTTTTGGACCGAGACCCAATCGATTTTGAAATAGTTTTATAACTCAGGACTTGGGGTCCGAGAAGGGTTTTCTACTTTTAAACTTCTTATAATGTGGAACGGGATATGGGCTAAGACCCTAATGTTCCAAAAAGGCTTTCCTATTTTCTAAAATTCCCGAAATTTGTAAAACATTTTACCAATCATTTATCTATTTTGTTACTGCCTTTCGGAATTTTGGTTTATTTGTCCAAATGAAACTTCTCCGGTAGTCTTTCGTTGTGTTTAATTTGTTGATTATTCAATATTTTGTCATAGCATAGTTGAGGTGATCCAAGATGGGTTAATGGTTGATGTTGCGAGTCATATATGGGAAAGGAGTTTTTATCGGAGTCTATATATTGAGATTTTGGAACTATATTGTGTGGTTTTCCGATGGAATGTCAGTGGATTCGGTGACAAGCCGAACTGATATACAAGAGTATGGGTGTGGGCAATCATTTGCATAATTTCATTTTTCGTGTGTATTCGAAAAGAATTGTCATCGAGAACTTGACACAAGCTAGCCGATTTCAATTTTCAAAAATTGATTTCGTGGTCTTACGAAAATTTATGTTTTGTGTATTGAAATTTTTGAAAGAACTTTCGAAAATTTGTCTTCGTGACAAGACTATATAATTTCAAACTGGTTTTGAAAATGTGATTGATATACATACGCATTTAGTGCATAGTTCATATCATGGTGAAGTTATGAGTGTGACTCACGAACTGGATAATACATCAGTATGGTACGTTGAAAAGAGATTCGAACATTAGTATGGTAGTTTGGTTATCCAGGGATGATCGGTTGATTGATCGGATAAGAGAAATATGCTGCGGGTTGTAGATTCATGTACAGGGTGTGATTTTGGAACGTCGGGTCTTGGGAAACCGGGACGTATGTGCTATGTGACTCTATTGGTGTGGTAGTAGCGAGATTTTGCCATAGTGATTTTTGAATGATTTCTTTGTAAGTGTAGATTTGGGGATGGTGACCCCAGGATGGTTGTTTTGGATATTGATTGGTCATTCCCACTCCATGTATGATTGGGTATGTTCATCGGTTTGTGATTGGTTGTTCGTATGCCATGTGATTTGTGTAACATTTTGAGAATTTTATTCGTCCGTATATCTGTCTCTGGGGTTCTGTATTGATCATGTTGGAACTACCGTGTGAAGGTATTCTTGATTATCGTTGATCGTTCATTGGTTATATTAGAGTTTATCATGTTGATGATATTCTCAGTTGTGTTTTTTAACCTTTGGTTGGTGATATTGAAGTTTATCATGTTGATGATATTCTCGGTTAAGTTGTTGATTGATGATTGTTAATGATCGTATGAGCGTTCGAACTTTGTTTTGATGTTTCGAGATTTGTTGTAGTGTTTTGGGCAGTTGTGTCACAGATGTATCGTGTATTATTAGTTTTATCGGAATTAGGACTTGATTGTGCGATCAGGCAGACATGATTTGACATGGATAAATTATTTCATCCGAAGATGATACATTTTTGTTGAGACTCGTGGAATTGTGATTGTAAGCGTATTTAAGATTTACAATGAAGTCACTAGCTAGTATCTCAGGAGATAATCGACTTTGCGCATTTGTAAGTATACTGTTTTGGTTATTCGTTAATGATGATGATTGATCGTTGTTGTGATGGTTTCAGAATATTTTGGTTGAACGGTTTGTTGGTTTTTCTATGATGGATTGCAAGTTTCGAGGGCGAAACTTATTTTAAGTGGTGTAGTATGTAATATCCGGAATTTCTACTACTGTTGTTTAATGTTATTTTATTCGAGTTATGTTGTACAGTATGGAATCTGTACAGTATAAATAAAATAAATGAAGGACTGAGATGTCTGTATTGGTATAATTATCGTACTTGGTCGACAATTGCAGTTGAGGATATAATGGGCCGTGTATACGTATTGGGTAAATTGAGACGACGAGCTAGATCAGTGTAAATGGCTAAGTATAGCCTTATTAGCGCACGCTAATATTCACGCATAGCACACGCTATTATTCAAGTGTAGCGCACGCTAATGACTAACATTAGCGCACGCTAATTATAGATCGGTCAAAAAGATAATCTTGGCATTGTCAGGCTACTTTCGACGCATGTTCCGATAAGGTCAACGGATGTTTGTTATGAAGGATTAGCGCACGCTAATTCAAATGGTTAGCGCACGCTAATATCAGATCAATCCAAAGGGAATCTTATCCTTGTCAGATGCTTTCGGCGTGTGGACCCGTGTTCGGAGCATACAGACAAACGAGTCAACTATGAGTAGCGCACGCTATGGTCGGACACTTGCGTACTCTAAATAGAGGCAATTACGTACGCTATTGCATGGGCATTATGTACGTAAATCATTATATGAGGTAAGGCAGTAGCCTCTGGACTTCTATATCATACGCTAAAGCATGTGGCGTACGCTAAATGAAGATGTTAGCGCACGCTAATAATAGTCAGTATATATATGTGCAGTTGAGTAATGTTGTTCATTTCGGCCATTTCTTCCTCTCATCCGGTAGAGAGAGTTCTTGGAGGATACTTTGGGGTTCCAAACACTTGAGTGATTATGGAGTTGTTGTCTTTAACAATACTAAGCTTGGAAGTGATTGAGAACGGATTCAACCTTGGGATTCAATCCATTCCTTCAAAGAGGTAATTACTCTTCACCTTTGGATTTCATTTTGGATTGAATGTTGATGTTCTTGAGTTGATGATTATCATATATACAAGTTTATGAGCATGATTATGAGATGGATTACCAAATTATGATGATGTTGTTGTTGATATATGGATATGGATATGATTCTTGTGGTTGAATTGTGTTGTTCGTCTTCTTGAGATAAGTTGGTTAATACTCATTTTTTGGATGATTTTTTACATGTTAAAGGATATCGGATTACCTTGTTTTGATGACTATGAACATAGTTTCGAATCACTTACTGTTCTTGAAGAACTCTTGATAAATAGAACATAACAAGACGATTGTATATGGAATTATCGGTATTTCTGGATATGAAGATGGAATGTTGATTAAGTCATGTTGATTAATGATTGATATTGGAGTATGATTTCCTTTACACTCGTATTCGTGATCGCCATATGTTGATCGGTACCTCTATTGTATGCAACTGCATGTCATTAGCGCACGCTAGAATTACCGGCTAGCGCACGCTAACTAGAATGACTTAGTGCGCACTGCGTTAAGTGATTAATGTGTGCTAAGTGGACAGGCAGTGTAATATATCGTGTTGTGGTTATGAATTTGTGCTGGTTTGAGTTGGATTGTTCAGACTATCGGTGATTAGAATCATGCTTTACGGTCGTGTTCGTATCGAGGCAAGTTATTACTTGCTCAGTTTATAATATTTAATGAATGGTTTCAGTTTTATTCGTTTATAATTCGTATAGCAATGATTATAATTATGAACACTAGAAATTTGGGATTGTACGTTGTTTTCCGATTTTTGGGAATTAAATCATAATGTATAAGATTTACTTTTGTTATTGGTATACTTGGGTATCGAGGATACATTATGGAGAAGATAAGGATATGAGTTATCTATAGTCTATGGTACTTTTGGATCGTCGAATATTGAGAAAATAGTTGGTGATGGTTTTTACATTGAGATTGCTCTCGAAGGACTTGGGGCAAGTACTCTAATCATTTTTGTCATTTTAAGTCGATCATATTATGATACATTGTGTATTGTTGTTGTCATGCATTTATGTATTATTGTTAATATGCATTTGTGCATTGTTGTCGTATGTCCACCTTGTGTTGATTTGGCAGGATCATCTTGGGATCTATGCTAGCGTGCGCTGGATCATTAGACGGGTTTATCCACCTCGTGTTGGTCCAACGGGATCATCTTGGGATCTAGGCAGTGAACGCTGGATCATCGGATTACCCATGTGTTGTTGTGCATATGTATATTATACGTTATCTGTTGTTACCCAAAATATTATCCGAAGATAATGTTGCTGGAATGATCGAGTAACCAACAAGTGCGGGAGCACGTCCGTGAGAAATTAAATGACACAAGATTTTCCGGGGTTGTTAATCCCGGGCTTGAATGCTCTCGCGAGATTTTATTAATAAGTATACTGTTGAGTACAAATATTAATATTAGAATCTATCACAAAGAGTGTAAAGATTTCTAGTTTTCTAAGCGGTGGAGCGTATAGAATGCCGGAAGAATCAGATATGGAGTTCTGTGAATTCTTGCTATGGATGTTCTGTGTATGAGAATGTCTTTCTCTTTTCTCTCTCTTGTTTGCTGTGTTTTCGAAGCCCTTATTCTGTGTTATGGACCTTCTATTTATAGCAGACCAAGTTCCTGGGGGGGGCCCTGCGATCGCAGGCGATCGTCGTTATTTATATTATAATAATACGGCCGATCGTCTCGTCGCGTGGGGCTTTTCCCTTAAAGTCCGCGGTTATTCTTGGCCGGTAGGTTTATGCGGTCTGACGGGAACTCGCATGCGTCTGAGCCGCTGTCACCCACCTTTTCGGCGGTACTGTTGGTAGGTGAGGTAGGTGACAGACTGTGAGCACAGGTCTTGTCTGTCAGCACCTTTCGCAGGTCTGCGGCCCTGTTGGTAGGTGAAGTAGGTGACAGGCTGTGGGCACCGTGTAATATCCGCAATTTTCGATTTTCGGTAAAAAAAAAATTTTTTGTTCGGAGTCTGTTTTGACGACTCACTCATGACCATTTCGTCATTCTGAGAATGATTAATTCTGCACTTTTTGTAATCCGAGTTCGTTTCGGTGTCGTTTTGTTGAGTTCCGTGCTTTTTAGCGACTTTTCCGCACTTGAGTTCGATAATCTCGTTCAAATCATTGCTTGAGTTTCCGTAAGTTCGTTTAACTTTGTTAGACGTGTTGTGAACTTCGGTTTGGTTATTCGATCACGTATCGTGATTTAGGGCTTTTGGGCCATTTTGTAATTTCTTGAAAGTTACGTATCCGTATCTGTAATTGTCGTCTCGACCCGTTTCTTGGTCGCGTATGATTGAATATGGTATTATGTTTTCATTTCGGTCGTTGATGTCGTCCGCAAACTTTTAAATCGTGTTCGTTCCGTGCGTTTTCGGTGTCGGGTCGCCGAGCCACAGCGGTTGCGGGGATGGCCGACGGTTGCGGGGGCGGCCGGACGATTGCGGGCACCGGCCGGACGGTGCGGCAGAACCGGCGTAGCGCGCCTTCGGCCGGAAGGCTGCTGCGCTAACCGCGCAGCGTAGCGCACGCTACGGATGGCTAACGCCGCTAGCGGAGTCGGACAGTGGAGTCACGGGGTTCTAGAATCGGTCATGCTCGGCGGGTAGCGCACGCTTCTTGTCGGGCCAGCTGCGTGCGCTACGGCCGGCGAGTAGCGCCTTCTGGCCGGAAAAGGCTGCGCTACTGGCCGAGCGATCTAGTCGAAGGCTCTTGGGTCGCGGCACAGGCGATAGCGCCGCTAGCTCGCGACTGGCGCGCTAGTCGACCCGATATAAATGTGGTTGAGCAGTTACATTTCATTTCGTTTTTCACTTCCTTCCTTTTCCGTCCGCGGATGGCGATTCATGGGTGATGAAGCCATGTTGTTTAACAACAAATCCATGAAGTCCTTGAGTTCATAACATCAATCAATCGTTCGTTATCATCATTTGATCCAGCGAATCAAGGTAATCTTCCTTAGAACCCTATTTTCGTGAATTTGGGGATTTTTGCATTTTTGTCCGATTCGTTCCGTGTTGTTGATTAATTCATGATGGGTATGATTAATCTTGATAGTATTCTTGTGTTTAACATCATTTAATCCATTGTTCTTCGTCGAATCGAAGTATAATTCTTGATTTCCTTCGAATTGACTTTTTGGGTGATTTGTCCCTGATCTTGTTTTTCATCCATTTTCGATGGATCGATTATGGTTAAATGGTGTTGTTAAACATATTCTATGGATTGTATATCCATATTTCAACTTGGAATTCCGTTTTCGTGATTTGACGGAACGAATCGTGTTCTTGGCCATTTTGGGGGAAATCCTTGAACTTTTGTCATTCGTTCTTTGAATTCAACGGCTTTGAGTCGTGTTATGGAATTCATTTCATTGTTATTATTGTCCTTCGTAGTTTATGACGTGAGTTGGCGATCGGTGGAGTCGGCGGGTTCGTAATCGGTTCGTGTCAACCTACTTTGGTCGATTCTCCGCGTTGTTCTTATTCGAGGCAAGTACCTTGTCCATATGATTCTTGTTTTATGGATATGATAATTAGTGATCGTCTCTATGTGTTTATTTGATCGTTTGATTTGAACTTTCAAAAGATTCGGTTTAGCCCTGTTAAAGGCTTGCTTTCAAAACGCGTGTGTTTTATGAATGGTGTGGTTTGAGAATGACTATGTGAACTCTATGGATATGTTTGGTGTTGATGTTGCACTTTATATTGCGTGTGGACGTATAATATTTCATTTTGGTGCGTTGTGGTTTGACGTGGTGTTTGGCTAAGTGTTGATGCCTCTAGATGAATTATTTGGATATCTTTGTTGCATTGCGATATGTTGTGATTTGTTTAGCTAGCCAGTGCGGGAGGGTCCTTCGAGGCCTCGTGCGGGAATCTATGATATGACTCTGTTCCCAAGGCGATGCATATGTTGTGATTTGTTTAGCTAGCCAGTGCGGGAGGGTCCTTCGAGGCCTCGTGCGGGAATCTATGATATGACTCTGTTCCCAAGGCGATGCATATGTTGTGATTTGTTTAGCTAGCCAGTGCGGGAGGGTCCTTCGAGGCCTCGTGCGGGAATCTATGATATGACTCTGTTCCCAAGGCGATGCATATGTTGTGATTTGTTTAGCTAGCCAGTGCGGGAGGGTCCTTCGAGGCCTCGTGCGGGAATCTATGATATGACTCTGTTCCCAAGGCGATGCATATGTTGTGAGTTGTTTAGCTAGCCAGTGCGGGAGGGTCCTTCGAGGCCTCGTGCGGGAATCTATGATATGACTCTGTTCCCAAGGCGATGCTTGTGCATGATTACATTGTGTTGATTTTATGTCCGTTGAGGACACGTGATGTTGGGCTCTGGCCCTGTGAATTGTTGTTGGTTTTCTATTTGCGAAAACAAAACCTTTGGGTTGTGACCTGTGACCCTGTTGATTTTTTTTTGGAAAGATAAGGATTTGATAATCCTAAGTTGTTTTCTATCAAAACTCTCGATGGCATTTAAACGGTTTTATAAATTGTTTTCCCTTGATTTGTGACCTTTCGGTTTTAGAATGTTTTACCAAACTCTTGCCTCGGGAAGTACCTTTCGTTACTTTTTGGATTTTTGAGGATTCCCGGTTATTGTTATTCTTGGAACTTGAATTATATGGCTCGTATTTGCACTTTGTATTTGCACTAGCAAAACAGTGGAGTTTTGCTAACCCCCGAGTATTTGGGGGGTGGATGTCTATTTTTGCATTCAGGTTTTGGAGCATAGCACAGGGTCGGCACGAAGGATGATGAAAGATGAACGATACTAATCACACGAGGTTCCGTTGATGTCGTATTGGTCCAGTTGTATTTTCTTTTTCCGCTGCGGTATCTTTTTCCCGTTGTACGGGAGTTTATTGTATTTTGACCCCTGCGTGGGTATGTGTTTGGAATTGAGTTGTACGTTACTATTGAAAGACCAAGTCGGTCTACTGAGTCATTTTAGCCTTAAAGGCGATGTTTAGATGTTTGATTTTAGTTATCAGCCTGGTAGGTCCTCGAGGAGAGGGTCTACGGCGTGTAATATCCCTGAGT
The DNA here is from genome assembly GCA_033398695.1 of Orobanche coerulescens. Classification (NCBI taxonomy): domain Eukaryota; kingdom Viridiplantae; phylum Streptophyta; class Magnoliopsida; order Lamiales; family Orobanchaceae; genus Orobanche; species Orobanche coerulescens. Next base: position 75,082,366 of record CM065818.1, on the reverse strand, counting down.
GGATTGGGGGTGTTACAGAATGGTATCAGAGCTTAGGTTGTGGAAACCTAGGCTGTCGGGTCAGTGGTGTCTATTGAGTTTTTGTCTCGTCGGATTTTATCTGACTGAGTCGTGTCGCGACGCGTCGTCTGAGTTTGTTGGTCGTGATTAGTATCGTGGGCGATCATCATCTTCTTGCGACCTGTGAATGTAAGTCTCCCTTCTTTGTGTTGTGCCTCGTGTGACACGAGCTATTTTTACGATTATTTGTTAAGTGACGGAATCCTCTTATGGATTTTGATTTCGTGATATGTGGTTATTTGACTCTTATATTTCGTTCATATGAAGAGTAGTGTTGCTGGATTGTGCATGTTGAACTGTATTTCTTTTATCCGCTGCGTGAGTTCTTTTGTAATGACTTTCGGTATTTTACCGACCGAGTTTTATTTCGAAAACCGATTCCCTTAACCGAGTTTTTGGCATTATGGCCTTGATCGCTTTGGCGAAATTCTTATGACGGTATTTAGTATTTTTTAAATGGCTTTCGTGAGTTTTGAAATATTACCGTCATCGGCCTTTTTGGCGTTTTTGTAAATGGTTTTCAGCCTGGTGAGTTCCGGCGCGGGACCCATGGCGCTATAATATTTTGTGTAATTACCTGAAATTTTTGGGCATTCTAGCCCATTGAATTATCTTTGGAAAAAAAAAAAAAAAAAACTTGAGTATCTTAGAAAATAAATTTCGAGACGTACTTCCAAAATGAATTATTTTCTCGTGGTACATCCCAGATGCCACAATATGTTTCAAAATTCTTCTACCGCGAGGACCCAAAATGTTTTGAGATATTTTCAATGTTTTATAAACACTTTTACTTAGACCCGAGGGTCGAATATTCCGAAAGTTTTTCACGAAAAGAAAGTGTCCTCATTTTTATCAAATGCGAGATGGTTCTCCAAAGTCTCGATAACGATGTTTCACGTTTGTACTTTTCTTGAAAGGTGATACTCAAGATCAACCAGCATTTTTTCTAAATTATTTTCAAAAGGATGTTTTCATTTTAAAAACCTATCCATTCCCGTTTGAGGGCTGGATATGTATGTATGATGTTTGCTTTGTCGTTATGTGATTACTCCCGAGTATGATCGAATTGGTGGCATGAATGTCGAGGCGTTGCCACGCATTTGTTGTACTAGCCCTCTGTGAGAGGTGTGAACTGGTGTTTACTGTTTATCACCTCGTGGTGATTTGCGTGTTGTCGCTTGAGTGTGGGTTGTTAAAGCTTGGATTTTTGTGCATTTATGCACATGTGTGATTGTTTCATGATGTTTGTAATTATGTGCTGGTTATCGTTCGGGCCGTTGAGGTCGCCGAACGATACCGTCGTTGTTGTAGTGTTTGTGTGTGTATTACTTTACGATGGTAATCGTTATATATGATGTGTTATGATTCCTTGTTGTGCTGAGTTGGCATCTCCGGTATATTGTTTTGCGGTGTTATGTTCCATTGTATCTAGCATTTGTATTTTCGGTATGCCGAGCCGAGGCATTTCAACCGTGATGTGCCGGGGGAATATACGTGCAAATTGTCCTTCTCGTCAGTAACACATTTCGAGTGTGGACTCGAGGGACACCGAATTCAGTTTTGCGAATTGGCTACCGAGACTTTCGGAGTTCGCGCTTCAGCACAGATATCAGAATCGGCTTTGAGAGGCCTTTGAAGGATGTTTCTGTCGATTGCCTGTTGTGTCGTCTCCTTGATTTCGTTATTGTGAGTAGTGGGGACGACCTTCTTTTAGAAGAGGTCGAATATAATACCCGTATTATTTTTGGCTTCTATATTTTCTCTTTCTCCAGTCTATCGATACACTCATGTTCGTTGATACTTTCTGAACTTGTTCTGTATTTCGGTTTCATCGTTCGAACGAGCTGTGATCTTGTTTTGGGTCGATCTGGTTATCGCTGTAACTTTTCCGAGTTCGGTTCGATTCTTGTGAACCTTGTTCGGAAGCAGCATATTTTGATTCTACTAATTCTTTTATTCGAAGTGGATCGGATTTGAAACTTCTGTATTTTCGACTCTGTCGACTCGTTTATGTTCATTGACATTTTCTAAGCTTGTCCTGCCCCTTGCTTTTGTTGATCGAACGAGGGTGGTATTATTTCGGAATTACTCGTTCGTCGTTGTGACTTTTCAATTGTAATTCCCTTTCCTGTGGATCTTATGCGAGTGTGCATCTTGTTGTTTTCACCGGATCATGTTTTGTCTCGAGTCGAGATGTGAACCTCGGAGTTGTCGGTTGAACCTTATTGTTCTTCGTGATCCGAACATGATCGTTCATTTTTGTTGTCTCGATCGTTTGTTTGTTCGGTTTTGTTCTCGTTTCGTGATTGTGGAGCGTTCAGGCTCCTTCCTAATTCCCTTAAGTTCGGGAAGTTAGTCTCATTTTCAATCTTCCAACCCTTGGGCGGTGGAATTCCGTATTTGTTCAGCGGTTGACTCGCGTTTTGATTGATGTACCATTGTGTTGGTCATCGTGGGGCGTGTTTTCACGCCGTATGTCTCTTTGCATTGCTTGTGGCGTTCCGTCGTTGGCGCGAGTTTCGGTTCTTGTGTATATCGTTGAGTATTTTCTGGCGGGATGTTGCTACTCCCTACTTATTTTATGTTTCGGGACGAAACTTCTTTTAAGGAGGGTAGAATGTAATATCCGCAATTTTCGATTTTCGGTAAAAATTTTTTTTTTTTTTGGTCGGAGTCTGTTTTGACGACTCACTCATGACCGTTTCGTCATTCTTAGAATGATTAATTCTGCACTTTTTGTCATCCGAGTTCGTTTCGGTGTCGTTTTGTTGAGTTCCGTGCTTTTTAGCGACTTTTCCGCACTTGAGTTCGATTCTTGCGAATCTCGTTCGAAACTGCTGTTTCAAGTTTCTTGTAAGTTCGTTTAACTTTGTTAGACGTTTTTTGAACTTCGGTTTGGTTATTCGATCACGTATCGTGATTTCCGGGCTTTTTGGGCCATTTTGTAATTTCTTGAAAGTTACGGGTATCCGTATCTGTAATTGTCGTCTCGACCCGTTTCTTGGTCGCGTATGATTGAATATGGTATTATGTTTTCATTTCGGGTCGTTGATGTCGTCCGCGAACTTTTAAATCGTGTTCGTTCCTGCGTTTTTAATCGGGTCGTCGAGCCACAGCGGTTGCGGGGCCCAGACGGACGGTTGCGGGGCGCCGACGATTGCGGCACCGGCCCGGCAGGTGCGGCAGAACCGGCGTAGCGCACGCTACGGCCGGAAGGCTGCGCGCGCTAACCGGGTGCGTAGCGCACGCTATCGGATGGCCTAACGCACGCTAGCGGGTCCGGACAGTGGAGTCCTGGGGTTCTCGAATCGGTCATGCTCGGCGGGTAGCGCACGCTCTGTCGGACGCTGCGTGCGCTACGGCCGGCAGTAGCGCACGCTTCGGCCGGAAGGCTGCGCATGCTACCTGGCCGAGCAGTCTAGTCCGTATCACTGGGTCGCGGCCTGGGCCGATAGCGCACGCTAGCTCGGCGACTAGCGCGCTAGTCGGCCGATATAAATGTGGTGGCAGTCACATTTCATTTCGTTTTTCACTTCCTACCTTCTCCGTCTGCGGATGGCGATTCATGGGTGATGAAGCCATGTTGTTTAACAACAAATCCATGAAGTCCTTGAGTTCATAACATCAATCAATCGTCCGTTATCATCATTTGATCCAGCGAATCAAGGTAATCTTCCTTAGAACCCTATTTTCGTGAATTTGGGGATTTTTGCATTTTTGTCCGATTCGTTCCGTGTTGTTGATTAATTCATGATGGGTATGATTAATCTTGATAGTATTCTTGTGTTTAACATCATTTAATCCATTGTTCTTCGTCGAATCGAAGTATAATTCTTGATTTCCTTCGAATTGACTTTTTGGGTGATTTGTCCCTGATCTTGTTTTTCATCCATTTTCGATGGATCGATTATGGTTAAATGGTGTTGTTAAACATATTCTATGGATTGTATATCCATATTTCAACTTGGAATTCCGTTTTCGTGATTTGACGGAACGAATCGTGTTCTTGGCCATTTTGGGGGAAATCCTTGAACTTTCGTCATTCGTTCTTTGAATTCAATGGCTTTGAGTCGTGTTATGGAATTCATTTCATTGTTATTATTGTCCTTCGTAGTTTATGACGTGAGTTGGCGATCGGTGGAGTCGGCGGGTTCGTAATCGGTTCGTGTCAACCTACTTTGGTCGATTCTCCGCGTTGTTCTTATTCGAGGCAAGTACCTTGTCCATATGATTCTTGTTTTATGGATATGATAATTAGTGATCGTCTCTATGTGTTTATTTGATCGTTTGATTTGAACTTTCAAAAGATTCGGTTTAGCCCTGTTAAAGGCTTGCTTTCAAAACGCGTGTGTTTTGTGAATGGTGTGGTTTGAGAATGACTATGTGAACTCTATGGATATGTTTGGTGTTGATGTTGCACTTTGTATTGCGTGTGGACGTATAATATTTCATTTTGGTGCGTTGTGGTTTGACGTGGTGTTTGGCTAAGTGTTGATGCCTCTAGATGAATTATTTGGATATCTTTGTTGCATTGCGATATGTTGTGATTTGTTTAGCTAGCCAGTGCGGGAGGGTCCTTCGAGGCCTCGTGCGGGAATCTATGATATGACTCTGTTCCCAAGGCGATGCATATGTTGTGATTTGTTTAGCTAGCTAGTGCGGGAGGGTCCTTCGAGGCCTCGTGCGGGAATCTATGATATGACTCTGTTCCCAAGGCGATGCATATGTTGTGATTTGTTTAGCTAGCCAGTGCGGGAGGGTCCTTCGAGGCCTCGTGCGGGAATCTATGATATGACTCTGTTCCCAAGGTGATGCATATGTTGTGATTTGTTTAGCTAGCCAGTGCGGGAGGGTCCTTCGAGGCCTCGTGCGGGAATCTATGATATGACTCTGTTCCCAAGGCGATGCATATGTTGTGAGTTGTTTAGCTAGCCAGTGCGGGAGGGTCCTTCGAGGCCTCGTGCGGGAATCTATGATATGACTCTGTTCCCAAGGCGATGCTTGAGCATGATTACATTGTGTTGATTTTATGTCCGTTGAGGACACGTGATGTTGGGCTCTGGCCCTGTGAATTGTTGTTGGTTTTCTATTTGCGAAAACAAAACCTTTGGGCTGTGACCTGTGACCCTGTTGATTTTTTTTTTTGGAAAGACAAGGATTTGATAATCCTAAGTTGTTTTCTATCAAAACTCTCGATGGCATTTAAACGGTTTTATAAATTATTTTCCCTTGATTTGTGACCTTTCGGTTTTAGAATGTTTTACCAAACTCTTGCCTCGGGAAGTACCTTTCGTTACTTTTTGGATTTTTGAGGATTCCCGGTTATTGTTATTCTTGGAACTTGAATTATATGGCTCGTATTTGCACTTTGTATTTGCACTAGCAAAACAGTGGAGTTTTGCTAACCCCCGAGTATTCGGGGGGTGGATGTCTATTTTTGCATTCAGGTTTTGGAGCATAGCACAGGGTCGGCACGAAGGATGATGAAAGATGAACGATACTAATCACACGAGGTTCCGTTGATGTCGTATTGGTCCAGTTGTATTTTCTTTTTCCGCTGCGGTATCTTTTTCCCATTGTACGCGAGTTTATTGTATTTTGACCCCTGCGTGGGTATGTGTTTGGAATTGAGTTGTACGTTACTATTGAAAGACCAAGTCGGTCTACTGAGTCATTTTAGCCTTAAAGGCGATGTTTAGATGTTTGATTTTAGTTATCAGCCTGGTAGGTCCTCGAGGAGAGGGTCTACGGCGTGTAATATCCCTGAGTGGATTGGGGGTGTTACACACCGATCTTGTCTGTCAGCACCTTTTGAGATCTGCACGCGGGTCCCAGCCCGAGATTTGGGCTTTGATGACTTTTGACGGATGTTGGATTAATACGTGGCACGAGACGATCGCCAATCAACAAAAGACGATCGCCAATCAACAAGAGGCGATCGCCGTGGGTGCCGAGTTCAGGGTGTTTGCCCCGAGCATATCTCTTATGGTAGACTCCCCGACTGCTATGACGATCGCCTTCGAGGCGTGTTTAAATGCCGCACAACATTATCCACCTCGTGTTGATCTATCAGGATCATCTTGGGATCTATGTTGTGTGCGATGGATCATCGGATTTCCATAAGTATGCATTGTTGTTATTGATGTTGTAATATCCGCAATTTTCGATTTTCGGTAAATTTCTTTTTTCGGCCGGAGTCCGTTTTGATGACTCTCTCATGGCCGTTTCGTCATTTCGAGAATGATTAATTCTGCACTTTTTGTCATCCGAGTTCGTTTCGGTATCGTTTTGTTGAGTTCCGAGCTTTTTAGCGACTTTTCCGCACTTGAGTTCGATTCTTGCGAATCTCGTCCGAAGCTGTTGTTTCGAGTTTCTCGTAAGTTCATTTAATGTTATTATTCATGTTGCGAGCTTTGGTTTGGTGTTTCGATCGCGTATCGTGATTTTCGGACGTTTTGGGCCATTTTCGTAATTTCCCAAAGTTTTGGGTAATTACTTCCGTTGTTGAATTTCGAGCCGTCGGGTGGTCGGAATTGTGTGTTCTCTTAGCTCTTAGATTCGTCTTTACGAGTACGTCGTAACCGTATCATCGATTCGTATTCAGGTTCGGGTTTCGGGGTCGTTCGGGCCATCGGAGTTGGCCCCGGCCGAGTCATGGCCGGCAACACAGGCCCGGCTGCCGAAGTCACGGCCGATAGTGCTCGCGGCTCTGTCCAAGTCACCGCCGGCGGTGCTCGGCGGCTTCAGCGGCGGTCGTGTGCCGCGGCACATCTTTGGCAGGCCGCGGCACACTCTGTGGCATTTTTCGGCCAAACCATCTGCGGTGCCGCGGCACACTCGGCCGAGCCGCGGCACACTACCGACCACTGGGAGCCATTTTTGGAGTGCATTCGCGGCACACTCCCCGGGCGCGGCACACTGTGCGGCTATTTAAGGCCAATGATCGTTTTTCGCCATTTTTTTCTCCTTCTTCTACTTCTCTTCCGCGGCTGGGGTTGTTCCTATCATGGAGAGATGTTGTTGGTCAACAAATCCATGTAGTTTTGGAGTTCATATCATCAATCATCCATCCTATAACATCCTTTGATCGAGCGAATCAGGTCAGATTTTCTAGAAATCTAATTTTGGGGATTTTGGGTATTTTGTTCGATTTCGTCCGTTTAATCCGATTTAACTTAGGATTGTGATGGATTGATGATTATTTGGATGTATTGTATCATTTCCCTTGTTAACCCATGGTTGGATCGTATCGATTCGTTATTTTGGTCGAGTTCTTGACCGACGCCTTGAAGGTGTCCGGTAAAATGTCATAGAGGGGTTTTCGGGCGTTCTACGATTATTCTTCCTCGTATGATCGATTATTTATTGAATTTATGTTGTTAGGGTCGAATTCTTGTGAAGAACTCGAGTCGGGACCCTTTCGTTCATTGTCTTCTTCGGGGTTCGCGCTTCCCGGTCGAACCGTGTTCTTCGGGGCGTTTGGTAGCGGTTATTAAGGCAAGTATCTTATTATACGACTTGTATCTTGCGACTAGTAATTACGTATGATATGTATGACGATTTTACTTGCCTTCGTAAATATGTTCCGTTTGAGTTGGTTGTGTTTTCCGAAATTTGAAGGCTTTGTGATAATTGTGATATATTGGTATACGTGTTAGGCGTTGTGCCATTTGTGCACGATTGCGATGTACATATGAGATGGTTGTACACGTGTTTGTTCAATGTATTGTGTACCGAATGTGTGTTATGTTGGTTAAGAGTCGTTGTAATGATCATGATGTTTGTGTTGTTTGGTTTACATACTTGATTATACATTTCGGTGTAATGTGGAATGGCTTGACATTTAATGATTATGAATTGTGTCGTGTCGATGTGTGTGTGTTCCAGGTAGGGTCTGACGAGGCCTCTGGAGTTCGGTACATGATGTGTACGAACAAAGTGTGTGATCCAGGTAGGGTTTGACTGTAACACCCCCAATATATTCAGGAATATTACAGCGCCGTAAATCCTTTACGTAAGGATTTACAAGGCTGAAGAATTGAACAAGTATAAAAAGGTACTGACGAATGGAAATAACGGAATTACAGTACATCAGTTCTGACCAAATACAGAAATAGTACAATTGTTCAACAGAACTCAATATTACATCACCAAATTCAAATCATCACAAACGACTTCGTACTCGAGTACTTATTGAAATAACGAATAAACGAAAGATAAATAAACCCGGTCGGGACATCACTCTGCACCCTCGTCGTCATACAGTTCCAGTGGTTGTTTCCCCGCTCTCCTGGATCCTGAACACAAACAAAATGTTCACCCCCGAAGGGGTTAGCACAACGATGCTAGTACAAGTACCACAACATATTATTCATATCTCACGGTGAATAATAATAACGTAAACGACAAAATACCAACGAGTCTTCTCCTACGAGAAACTCAAACATAACATTCACAACTGATAATCACAACATGATATCAATACATACACATGGTAATTCCATCGATCCAGCGTTCACTGCCTAGAACCCACGATGATCCCGTCAGACCAACCTGTGGTGGAAAAACCCGTCCGATGATCCAGCGCACGCGAGCATAGATCCCCCGATGATCCCGTCGGACCAACACGAGGTGGACACACAATAACGACATACATGCATGACAATATGTATAACAACAATACATAAAACAATTAAGGTACTTGCCTCGATTTGAAGACAATAACAATACTTCCACGAAAATGAACACTCGAAGATCGTCCTCCTCAATCAATCACGTAACGAGACCAAACCTTAACAAAAGAAATGATATAGGATTTATCTCACGTCGTATGAATGTTTAACAATTCGATTAACGGTCAAAAGTTCATAAACTGCAATCTGCCCGAATAGCTTTGCGCACGCTAAGTACTCTGTGTAGCGTGCGTTACATCTGCCCGATAGCGCACGCAAACAACAAAGCCTAGCGCACGCTAACGATGCATGGTCGATTTCAGCGACTACCAATCGACTTCGTCTGATGGTCTAGCGTACGTTACGTACCAAACGTAGCGCACGCTAACTACTGCTCGATAGCGCACGTTAAATTGCATAGCATAGCGTGCGCTATCTATGCATGGCAGTTTACTGCTGAACAGTAAACTGTTCTTGCCATGATCGAGACAATGAAATCTTGCGTGATAATTCATGTTACTTCCATGAATACCATGTTCATACCCTTATGAATGATTTTACGGATAAAGACAACTTCAGATTCAAGGATATGCATACCAATATAAAACCATATTCCATTCCGACTTCAAATCTTCATACGACAATTCGAAAAGCTAAACGGTTGATATCAACACCTCTATATCAGTCCAAGTTATCATCGAAGTTGATAAACGTCCTATATATACTAGATAAATCCTTCCATGATCAAACCTTTAGATTTATCTAACAATAAGGATGTTAACGTCTAGTCCAAGATTACTATGAAATCATCTATTAGATTCGGTTTACCAATGATAGAAGCTTCTCTTCACATATTCAGTGTACTAAGATTCGAATCATGATGATTATAATCAGGGTATTTAAGGCTTATTCATCTCACTATCCCAAACATGATATACTTGGATAATTCATCTATGAAAATCCATATCTTGTTAACATGATCATCCAAATCGTTAGAATCCAACTCCAAGTCTGGAGATAGATTGAACATACCTTAAAATGACGAAAATCACTGAACCGTAAGGTAGAATCCCACTCCGGTTGGTTGTATGCCACTCGAAGGTGCTATTCCACTTCCATGAACATTCTCAAGTGATAACCAATGTATAATACCAACAATATGTTTTCTAAGTGTATAGGAGTATTACTACAACTCTCAGAACTCTCAAGATTGAGGAATAGACGAAGGAAATGCAAGCCAACACGGTTGATGTCCCATTTATAATATTCTGCATTATTGACAAGTTAGCGCACGCTACTAAGCATCTCTTAGCGTGCGCTAATAATGGTTGACTTCAGAATTTGTCCGGGTGCGTCAGCGGGAATCTTATCCGGACCCATGTCCCGGCTGGCGCATGTGTTAGCCGTCCCGCTCAATAATTGAGTCCTTAGCGCACGTTACTCTTACCTGCATAGCGTGCGCTAATAATGGCCCGATAGCGCGCGTTAAGATACATTCTTAGCGTGCGCTATCACAAGGTTGCTTGAGCAATTTTGCATGTTTCTATACTTATGCATAAGGATATTAATGCACTAAATATCATACTCCAATAATCAAAATCACCAATCCAAAATAATACATGGTTTGAATACAGATGAAATACACTGTAATAAATCCGGATATTACATACTCTCCTACTAAAAAGGAGTTTCGTCCCGAAACTCAAGACGAAAATAACTCGGGATATCTAGACTTCATATCAGCTTCTGTTTCCCAAGTGGCTTCTTCCATTCCGTGACGTGACCACTGAACTTTGACCAAAACGATTGGCTTGTTCCTCAGTTGCTTAACTCGACTCTCGAGTATCTTGACTGGTCTTTCTTCAAACGTCCCATCCTGCTCGACTTCGATCTCGCCGAAATCAATGATATGACTGGGATCTGGTATATATCTCCGTAACTGGGATACGTGGAACACGTTATGAACATGGCACAATGACGGCGGCAATGCTAATCTGTATGCCAACTCCCCAACTCTCTCGAGGATCTCAAATGGTCCGATATATCTCGGACTCAGCTTTCCTTTCCTTCTGAAACGAAAGATTCACCGGGTAGGAGAAACCTTCAAAAGTACATGGTCTCCAGTATTGAACTCCAATGGGCGACGACGTACGTCCGCATAGGATTTCTGGCGACTCTGGGCGGTCAACAGCCTTTCACGAATTAAGGCTATCTTCTCTCGAGTCTGCTCGATCAACTCTGGTTCTGTTCCGATCAAGTCCGATGAATCGTCCCAGCATAGGGGCGATCTGCATCTCCTTCCGTATAATGCCTCAAACGGTGCCATCTTAATAGAAGCATGCCAACTATTGTTGTAGGTAAATTCAATCAACGGTAGATGAACTTCCCAATCATTTGACCAATCTAAGGCACAGGCCTTTAGCATGTCTTCCACCGTTTGTATAGTTCTCTCAGATTGTCCGTCAGTCTGCGGGTGATAAGCTGTACTGAAGTTCAATTCGGTCCCCAAGGCCTTATGAACTACTTTCCAAAAGTGAGACCCAAAACGGCCGTCTCGATCAGAAACAATGGTCTTCGGCGTACCATGCAATCGAACTATCTCCGAAATAAAGACTCGTGCCAACCTCTCTGGTCCCCACGTATCCTTAATGCCTAGAAAATGAGCCGATTTGGTTAAACGATCAACTATCACCCAAATCATGTTCATTCCTGTCCTGGTTTTCGGCATATTAGTGATGAAGTCCATCGATATGTCCTCCCACTTCCATTCAGGAATCGGGAGTGGCTTCAACATTCCAGCAGGCCGTTGATGCTCGATCTTAACCTGCTGACAAGTCAAGCATTTCGAAACATAGTCTGCTACGTCTTTCTTCATGTTGCCCCACCAGAAGTTCTGCTTCAAGTCCTTATACATTTCTTGGTGCACATCGATAGAATAGGGCGAACTATGAGCTTCCTTCATAATCGTCTGCTTGAACATCAACATCGGGAACGCAGAGTCGGTTCTCAAATCTCAAAACTCCATCGTCATGAATTATGAATCCGGGGCCTTTCCTTGGATCACTTCATCATGTAACCGAATCATCGAGAGGATCATCTGCTGTTTAGATTTGATTCCTTCGGTTAACGATGAAGTTATCTCCATCACGCATGATTGTCCTTGGACTCTTTGTAACCACACCTCAATTCCTTCACGAATCATCTCTCGCTGAAGGCTAAGTTGGGAGGTCAGCGTCTCCGGATCTGAATAGAGACAGGCTTGCGGCTAAGTGCATCGGCCACTACATTTGCTTTGCACGGATGATATAAAATCTCCAAGTCATAGTCCTTAATCGGGCCCAACCATCTTCTTTGCCGCATGTTCAACTCATCGACTAAATATGTACTTGAGACTCTTATGATCCGTAAAGATCTGATGGTGAGTCCCGTCATGAGATAATGCCTACAAATCTTCAAGGCAAAACCACCGCCGCTAGCTCCAAATCATGTGTCGGGTAATTCACTTCATAAGGTTTCAGTTGTCGCGACGCATAAGCGATCACCTTATCATTCTGCATCAACACGCACCCAAGTCCTTGGTTCGAAGCATCACTGTAAACCATGAATCCTTCAGTTCCTTGCGGAAGTGATAGAATCGGTGCCGTCGTCAATCTCTTCTTCAATTCATCAAAGCTAATCTGACATAATTCATTCCACTCAAACTTCTGAGTTTTCTGCAGGAGTCGAGTAAGTGGGCGGGAGATTTTAGAAAACCCTTCCACGAATCGACGATAGTATCCAGCAAGTCCTAAGAAGCTTCGGACCTCTTTCACGTTCTTTGGAGGCTTCCAATCCAATATTGCTTCGATCTTCTGAGGATCTACTCGGACTCCTCTAGCTGACACCACATGGCCGAGGAACATTACTTCTTTTAGCCAGAATTCACACTTAGAAAGTTTGGCGTACAATTGTTCGTTTCTCAAAAGTCCCAATACAATCCGCAAATGCTGCGCATGTTCTTCCGGACTCTTAGAATACACCAGAATGTCATCAATAAATACGACCACAAATTTATCCAAAAATTCAATGAACACACGGTTCATCAATTGCATAAATACAGCAGGTGCGTTAGTGAGACCAAACGGCATCACTACAAACTCATAATGCCCGTAGCGAGTTACGCCGATTTCGGAACATCAGACTCCTTAATCCTCAGCTGATGGTATCCTGATCTCAGATCAATTTTAGAAAATACCATTGCCCCTTGCAGCTGGTCAAACAAATCATCAATCCGTGGCAACGGATACTTGTTCTTAATCGTCATCTTGTTCAGCTCTCGATAGTCAATACACAGTCGGAGCGATCCATCCTTCTTTCGGACAAAAAGAACTGGCGCTCCCCAGGGTGAAACGCTTGGCTGAATATAGCCCTTGTCCAGTAACTCCTCCACCGCTTCTTCGGTTCGTACATCTCAAGAGGTGCCATACGATACGGCGCCTTGGAAATTGGCGCGACTCCGGGTTCCGGCTCAATGGTATATTCCTAATACCTTCGTGGAGGTTGTCGAGGTAACTCGTCAGAAACACATCTGGAAATTCGTTCACAACAGAATGGATGAAAGTTCCACAATTTCGTCTTCTTTCTTCATTGCGTAACACCAGCATCTGCATACTGTTTCAACAATTTGTGACTTTCATCGCCTTGATCAATTTCCCGAGCTTCGGTTTCCATCCTCAAACAGAATCTCGGAACCATCGTCGCCGATCAGCGAGATATTCCTCCTTCGGTAGTTCACAATTGCTCCATATCGATTAAGCCAATCGTCTCCGAGTATCGTCGTCTCCTTGCATTTCTATCACGATCGGGTTTGAGAGCCACTCTCTGCCTCCAAATGATACAGGAAATTTCTAGTTTCTAAATTTCCGACAATCCTCTCTCCACTCGGTAAACCAACAACATAAGGTTCACAAGCATGAAAACCGGAAATATTCAAACGATTTACACAAGACAAAGATATGAAAGAATGTGTAGCTCCTGTATCGAATAAAACGCTAACTGGCTGGGAAAGGATCTGGACATGCACGATGCGGCAAAGAGATCTTGATCGTCTGTCCTCCTCATCTCGTACAGACGTGGGGGAGCAGATCCAGCACTCGATGTCCCCTTTCGGTCCCATTGTCCTCTGCCTCGCCCGCGGCCAAAATTTTGAGGCATCTGAACACTTTGCTGCGTCTGTAGAATACTGGCCTCCTTCTGGACTGGCTGTGGTGTACGGGCATTGAAAGACTTTGCAGCCTCTTCACAAAACACCGCCCGATGTCCCTCTCGTCCACAATCAAAACAAATCACGGCAGGAAGGGGGCAATTCCGTCGATAGTGCCCCGTCTGGGCGCAGTTAAAGCATTTCCTGGTAACATCAGTAATAGTTGATGTCGCCCCGAAATTCTTTCCGCTCCTAGATGGGTGCGGAGGTTTCTTGAAAGAATGGAAGGATGACTGGGCCTTACGGGCCCCACTGTTCTTGTGCTCTGTAAAAGTACCAGAGACTTTATGTTTCTTGGATTCTGAAAATTTCTCCATGGCTGCTTCCTTGATCTCATATGCCAACGCCTTATCCTGGTATTGGCGGAGTGTGGTACATTCGAATCCGGACATGTACCTCTGAACTTCTGGTTTCATTCTCATATCGAAATGAATCATCATTTCGCATCTGCTCACCGGATGTCGAACAAATGCCACCTTTGGTTAAACGTATTGATCGCTCGGGATGCGACACATCGTAGGGCCGAGCGGAGAAAAACTCCCGAACTTTGGCTTCCCTCACGGGACGAGGGCAATGCGAGCTTCCATCATTAATCTAAACTCGTCAATCGGCATCATGGTCTACGTGCCGGATGGCTTCCCACCATTCGGACGCTTCCCTATCGTAAAATATTGAGCGATAGAGGCTCTCCGGTCGTGGCACTTAATTCCGCAAAGATTTTCTCAGCTCCTTTAACCAATGATCCCGGTGGGAGTCTCGAAATACCATCGAATTTGGGTGGTTGCATCTTTGCTACCTCCTGCAGCCCACCGGTCACCTCGATTTCCCATATCTGGGATCCCTTGTCGTCTCTCTCCCCGCCGTAGTCCCACCGCCACTTGCATTCGGTCCACGACACAGGCGAACCGAGTCATCCGGTTCACCACTTGACGAAGGATATCTCGTACAAGCAGGATCTAGTTCATTATTAATAGATCTATGCTCGCCTGAGCTATGACTGGCCTGGTTAGAAGGCGACGCTTCCCTTTCGGCATTTCTCCGTCCGCGTCCACGACCGCGACCACGTCCACGTCCGCCTCTCAACATACTGTAAGCATAAATACTCAATATACAGGAAACAACATCGTTCTAATATTCGAGTATAAAGAGATATAATATGCAAAGAACGAGATAGAGTTTAGGAACTTACAACCACTGTTCGCATGAAGATGTAGGCAGTGCAGTGATGTCATTCACGGCCGGTTATCCCAAAAGACATAAATGACCCCTATTTTAACCCAACGGCCAAGATATCCATAATCTTAGCTCCGATACCATATTCTGTAACACCCCTAATATATTCAGGAATATTACAGCGCCGTAAATCCTTTACGTAAGGATTTACAAGGCTGAAGAATTGAACAAGTATAAAAAGGTACTGACGAATGGAAATAACGGAATTACAGTACATCAGTTCTGACCAAATACAGAAATAGTATAATTGTTCAACAGAACTCAATATTACATCACCAAATTCAAATCATCACAAACGACTTCGTACTCGAGTACTTATTGAAATAACGAATAAACGAAAGATAAATAAACCCGGTCGGGACATCACTCTGCACCCTCGTCGTCATACAGTTCCAGTGGTTGTTTCCCCACTCTCCTGGATCCTGAACACAAACAAAATGTTCACCCCCGAAGGGGTTAGCACAACGATGCTAGTACAAGTACCACAACATATTATTCATATCTCACGGTGAATAATAATAACGTAAACGACAAAATACCAACGAGTCTTCTCCTACGAGAAACTCAAACATAACATTCACAACTGATAATCACAACATGATATCAATACATACACATGGTAATTCCATCGATCCAGCGTTCACTGCCTAGAACCCACTATGATCCCGTCAGACCAACCCGTGGTGGAAAAACTCGTCCGATGATCCAGCGCACGCTAGCATAGATCCCCCGATGATCCCATCGGACCAACACGAGGTGGACACACAATAACGACATACATGCACGACAATATGTATAACAACAATACATAAAACAATTAAGGTACTTGCCTCGATTTGAAGACAATAACAATACTTCCACGAAAATGAACACTCGAAGATCGTCCTCCTCAATCAATCACGTAACGAGACCAAACCTTAACAAAAGAAATGATATAGGATTTATCTCACGTCGTATGAATGTTTAACAATTCGATTAACGGTCAAAAGTTCATAAACTGCAATCTGCCCGAATAGCTTAGCGCACGCTAAGTACTCTGTGTAGCGTGCGTTACGTCTGCCCGATAGCGCACGCAAACAACAAAGCCTAGCGCACGCTAACGATGCATGGTCAGTACTTCACTGACCAGTCAACTGACTCATCTGATGGTCTAGCGTACGTTACGTACCAAACGTAGCGCACGCTAACTACTGCTTAATAGCGCACGTTAAATTGCATAGCATAGCGTGCGCTACCTATGCATGGCAGTTTACTGCTGAACAGTAAACTGTTCTTGCCATGATCGAGACAATGAAATCTTGCGTGATAATTCATGTTACTTCCATGAATACCATGTTCATACCCTTATGAATGATTTTACGGATAAAGACAACTTCAGATTCAAGGATATGCATACCAATATAAAACCATATTCCATTCCGACTTCAAATCTTCATACGACAATTCGAAAAGCTAAACGGTTGATATCAACACCTCTATATCAGTCCAAGTTATCATACTGAAGTTGATAAACGTCCTATATATACTAGATAAATCCTTCCATGATCAAACCTTTAGATTTATCTAACAATAAGGATGTTAACGTCTAGTCCAAGATTACTATGAAATCATCTATTAGATTCGGTTTACCAATGATAGAAGCTTCTCTTCACATATTCAGTGTACTAAGATTCGAATCATGATGATTATAATCAGGGTATTTAAGGCTTATTCATCTCACTATCCCAAACATGATATACTTGGATAATTCATCTGTGAAAATCCATATCTTGTTAACATGATCATCCAAATCGTTAGAATCCAACTCTAAGTCTGGAGATAGATTGAACATACCTTAAAATGACGAAAATCACTGAACCGTAAGGTAGAATCCCATTCCGGTTGGTTGTATGCCACTCCAAGGTGCTATTCCACTTCCATGAACATTCTCAAGTGATAACCAATGTATAATACCAACAATATGTGTTCTAAGTGTATAGGAGTATTACTACAACTCTCAGAACTCTCAAGATTGAGGAATAGACGAAAGAAATGCAAGCCAACACGGTTAATGTCCCATTTATAATATTCTGCATTATTGACAAGTTAGCGCACGCTACTAAGCATCTCTTAGCGTGCGCTAATAATGGTTGACTTCAGAATTTGTCCGGGTGCGTCAGCGGGAATCTTATCCGACCCATGTCATTTGGCGCATGTGTTAGCCGTCCCGCTCAATAATTGAGTCCTTAGCGCACGTTACTCTTACCTGCATAGCGTGCGCTAATAATGGCCCGATAGCGCGCGTTAAGATACATTCTTAGCGTGCGCTATCACAAGGTTGCTTGAGCAATTTTGCATGTTTCTATACTTATGCATAAGGATATTAATGCACTAAATATCATACTCCAATAATCAAAATCACCAATCCAAAATAATACATGGTTTGAATACAGATGAAATACACTGTAATAAATCCGGATATTACACTAACGAGGCCTCTGGAGCCCGGTACATGACGTGTACGGACAAGGTGTGTGATCCAGGTAGGGTCTGGCGAGGCCTCTGGAGTTCGGTACATGATGTGTACGAATGATGTTGTGGCCGGGTAGGGTCCGTTGAGGCCTCCGGAGTTCGGTACATGATGTGTACGAACAGTGTGTGTGGTCCGGGTAAGGTCCGTCGAGGCCTCCGAAGTTCGGTACATGATGTGTACGAACAATGATCGTGTAGCAGTGATTGTTCGGGTAACATTTTAAATATGGATCTCGGACTCATAATTGATATATTATTTAGTATGCTTTGAAACGAGAATCGGGCTAAGGCCCTAATGTTTACGAAAAGGTTTTGTAAATTGGGACTCGAGGTCCAAAAGAATTTCTGCTTTAAAAATCCCCGAGATGATGTGTTCCTTTTCAAATATCTCTTACTTGAGTTCGAAATTCTAAAACTTCTCGGGAACATTTTGATAATTGATTTACGTATTAAATTCGTAGTTGCTATTTGCTTGTTACATTTCGTATGGTTTGATACTTGCACTAGTAAAACAGTGGAGTTTTACTAACCCCCGAGTATTCGGGGGGTGGATGTCTGTTCTGCGTCCAGGTACATGCAGGTTCAGGGGAGCAGTCACAGGATTAGCACAAGGGGATGACGAGCTGCGATACTAATCAAGAGTTGAGAGTTGGTAGAGTTTAGTTGTATTGTTAGAGTTGATTCAGTCTTCCGATGTATTGTATTTCGACCCCTGTGTGGGTAATGTTGTTAGTCAGTCCTGTTGATAGAGTTGTGTGACCTCATCGGTCTGTGTGTTTATGTGTAAGTGACCTTAACGGTCTATATTATTATATTCTTTGACCCTGGCCGGGCAAGCATTTGGTTGTTTATGGACGTTTAGCCTGGTAGATCCTTGCGGAAAGGGTTTACGACGTGTTCCCTGAGCGGATTGGGGGTGTTACATTTATGGTATCGGAGCTTAGGTTGCGGAAACCTAGGCTGTTGGGTCGAGTCGAGTCGTGATTTGTCGAGTAATGTGTTGTCTTGTCGTTCGAGTCGTCAGGTGACAAGTTGAGTTGTGCGTAGTCACAACGCGTTGGATATGTTGTCGGATGAGATTAGTATCGTGGGCGACCGTCATCTCCGTGCGGCCTGTGGACGTAAGTCTCCTCTTTTATGCGAAGTACCTGTGTATCATGATTGTTGGCCACTTAAGTATACTGGATACAGTTTGGAAAATAGTTTAAACAACAAACTGTACGGAATCTAAATTTGAGTGCGTAGCGGAAGTCTTGGATACAGTTAGTTGCCGTGGATACAGCAACGAATTGTTTGGTGTATACTTAATATATCACAGTAATTTAAAACAAGAAAGTCAAGGTAAATGACACAGTAATTTAAGTGGTTCGAGGTAAACCCCTCTACGTCCACTGGTCCTCCACACAGGAGTAAAAAGTTTATTATAATTACTGCGTACACAACTACGTAATTATAAACAAACTTATCCTTGTATCGTTCACACAGATTGATACAAAGAATGTCACTTTCAACCGTTCACACAGATTGGTTAAAGCTTCCTTCTTGACTAGCTTCTTCACACACGCCTAAAGCTTCGTCCTTATTCGTCCCACACAGTCGAATAACTTGTTGAGTTCACACAGAGCTCGGTTTTTACACAGAGGTAAAAGGTAGGTAACTAGGTAAGAACAGCAGCTTTGAATATCAAGTTCTTGAGCTGATGATGGCTGTTCTTGATGTTGAGCACTGTATATCTCTTTCGTTCTAACTTGCAGTATGCTTTGGAGATATGTTTGCTCTGATGATAACTTTGATAGCTTGAGTATTAGGTTACTTGGGTTAGTAACTGATCTTCAATGTCTTCATAGGATATATATATAGTCTCTGAAGAAAGTATCCGTTGAGATATATCCGTTTGAATAAGATTTCCTTCAACGGGAATATGACATGATCCGGATTTCGCGGGATTCTGAAGATCTGAAGACTGGCAGTATTTAAATACTTTATCCTTGAGTATTTAAATACTTCTTTGTTCAACGGGACTTGACTTGTGTTCTTTCTTGTCCTTTTGTGAACTGTATGGAAGATAACTGTATTTTGGGCATCGAGACAGTTTCCATACTTGGTCTTTTACAAGTCTTCTTCAGTCTTGTGAGCTTCACTTATGCTGATTCGAGGTAGGTCTTCGATACAGGATAAAGCCTTAAAGCCTCGATACAGTTTCCTTTACTGTATTTGACATATATGTCAAAACCTCTAAATAACATTCGATACAGGGATTTGAGTATCCCGGCTGTTTCGATACAGGGTGTTTGTTTTTCCCAACAATTTCCCCCTTTTTGACAATTTGCCAAGACCTTCTTACTTAACTCTTCGAGTCTTCTTGATGATGGCAAAACCTTCTTTATGAAGCATTCTTCTTTGATGACTTCTGGCAGATTTCTTGGTCTTTTGTCAATAGGTCTGACTTAGTGACTTAGTCTACAATAATGAACTGCTCGTAGGCACATTCGATACAGTTGAGATTTATTACAACTTAAGCCTATGATTGGCGCGCAGGCACAATCTTACAATGTATTCTAAGTTTACAACTGAAATTATGAACTGTTCGTAGACTAGTTCGTACAGCTTATTTTTCAATCAAGTTTATCTAACTTGAGATTCCTATCAAACAAATTAAGTAATCATACATAAACACAGTAGATTACGAGTTGTAATCTTTCATGACAAACAAACTATTTTATTGATATTCAAAATGATTGAGTACAAAGTTTGCTGTTTCGAATAGAAATTACAAAAACAAAAATAATATACATAAATTTCAGCTCTTCATCTATAATCCGCATGCCTCCATGGTCTTTTTCCTTGTTCATTCTCGGTGCCACGCCACCAGTTTTGCAGAGAATCATTGCCTCGATCCTGGTATATCGCTCTTCCTTCATATGAACGATCAAAGGCAAGTATCCAATCTTTTGGATGGGTGACCCGATCTCCTCTTCTATGTTTTGATTTCATTTCGATTTGGAGAGGGAGTTTACCTTCTTCTAGCATCTTTGAAAACTTATCTGCCGCTTCTGCTAACGTTTTATAATTTTTGAAGATGGCGGATTCCCTGATGAGTCTGACAAAATATCTCATCAGTTCATTCTTCCTCCAGTGCTTCACTTCGTCGGCAGTTGGGTTGCGGTTGGTCGGCAGACGTATTTCCGAACGTCTTTGAATAAGAGTTTGCCAAGGGACATTTGGGTCATGGAATTCCGGTCTGGAGCCTGAAATTTTAAAGCTTTGGGATTGAGGTGCTAGCTTGTTCAATTCGGCAGTGATATTGTTCTGAGCAGCCTCAAATTCCCTTTCTTGTTGCAGCCTTATTCTCCTTTCAGCTTCTCGTGCCTCTTCCCCCTTTTTGGCTTCATCAAGACTTTGCAGGATTTCAAGAGCAGCGTCCTGTTTGGTCTCGATGCTGGTTATTCTTTCAACAAGGGAGGAAAGAGTCTGCGACATTTCTTGAATGCATTTGTCGTGAGCACGCAGTTGAGAGCTGTTCTCAATCATTGCACAGGCGGTCTTGGCTTCAGCAATCCTAGTCTTTGTGGCTTCCTCCTTCAGCAGTTGCTCTTGTTTATCTTCCATGATTTTCAAGGCTTGCTTGAAACTTCTGGCAAAAGAATGAATGCGTCGACAACTCGAGATACTTCGTGTTGAAGAGTGGTCATTTCTTCGACGGCAGAGGTGTGCATCCAATTCAGTGCCTTTTCAACGGAAGATAGAGCGTTTACTGCATCTTGGATAAATACAGTCTGAAGGCCAAGAGCTCGCAGGCGCTCTTTTCGTGCAGCAGAGATCGGAGAGTCTGGTTCGGCGAAGTCTGTAGCGCCGTTCAACCTTCTTACATTCACGGATGGACGTGAAGTAAGTTGGACATCCTCAGGTTCGGTACCGTCTTCGGATTCCATTGTTGAAGGGGCGGGAGCAGCTTCCTGTGGTACGGCGACAGTTGGTTCAGAAGCGTCCTGTGGCGAAGGTTCTTCGGCAGATATGGATGCAGGAGGGACTGAATCCTCCTGTTGGCTTGCAGGAACTGCTTCTTCGGTCGCAGCAGGCTCGGGTGCCTGTTCCAAAATTTCTTGGACTTCCTCGACTGGAGGGACTGATTCCTCTTGGTCGGGAATGTTCTCCGGCTGTGGCGAAGGGGGATTAGCTTGGGTAGAAGGCCCTTCGTCATTTCTGGGTGGAGAGGCATCTCGGGCTTCAGCCTCTTCACGACTCATTCTCAGACCTGCTTGAAGAGCATCGTCGTCGTCGTCTGAGTCATGATCGTCGTCATCTTTTGGATTAATGGGAGAATCCTCTGACTTCTTCTTTCCTTTCCTCCTGGCGTCAGATTTGTGCAGCAGGTGGCTTTCAATTAGATCCTTGCAAGAGGCGTTGTCCCATCGAAGCAGGGCCTCAATTTCAGTTGAGTCTGTTACTTCGGAGACGAATCTCTCTTCGTGGCTCCAATCGCTCCAATTGTACAGTGTGTCGTACGGAGCTAGCCTGTAGCCTTTCCATTGCAGAAATCTTCCGTACGCGTGTTCAATTTGAACCGAAAGAAGTGTTTGATTTATGATCGAGTCAGGGGAGGGACTTCGAATAACGTCTGGAGACGCTGTTTCGAGGGATTCCTGTACAGGTATGGGATCCTGTACGGAAGATGGACTCCTTGCAGGGGATGGTGCCCCGAAGGAAATTGGATCCTGTACGGGTGTGGGATCCCACAGAGGAGAAGTAGCTTTTGGCTCCGAATGGGCAGCCGACTCACTAAAGTCTTGAGCGTTGGCAGATGTCTCTATATCCATCGTAGCCGCCAAAGGCTCGGGATCTACTGTCGATGCAGTAGGAGACACCTCTTCCACAGGGGTTGGGCCCTGGGGTTCTTCATCAGTGGGTTGCGCCACGGGCGAGACATCCTTGGAGTGCTTGGCTTTGATTTTTGAGAGCCTCCTGAGTCTCTTCTTGGACTTCTCATCAGCAGAGAGTTTCTTGCTGTGAGATCGCTTTCGCTTCTTCTTTGAAGATTCCATTTCTGGGACCTTCACGGTTTCATCTCTTGGGTTGGCAGATATTGGCATGTACCTAGTTCTCGGATGATTGCAATACATGGTGCTCTGGTTATACGCAGTGGGCTTGACGCCTCCTAAGTATATCCTCGAGCTATTTTTCTTGGCGTCGGCGGATTGTGTCAGTCCGCACTTAGTTAGAATGTAGTTCAGCATTAAACCAAAGGATTTCTTTTGGGTGGCAGGTTTGCACACCTCTTCTTGAAGACGTTTCAGAATGATTTGGCACCAATTGACCTTTTCACAGGTCAAAATAGCTACCATCATCCTGAACCTTAAATTCGTGCACATCTCGAACGCACCGGTTCGGTTTTCGATGATCCTGGAGCAAAAGTCGTGAAGATAAACAAAATGAAGAAGAAAATTTTTCTTGTGACAAGTGGTTGTCACCATATCAACTACTTTGGACCCTGTAAATAGTCCATAAAACTTGGTAATGAGCTCTTGAGACCCGAACGTCTCAAGTTGGTCCATGGTCAGGCTGTCGGCGGGCAGCCTGTAGATTTTCTGGAGTAGATCGCGATTGATACAGATTTCCACTCCCTGGACTATTGCAGTGATGTCAACAACATGACCTCCCTGGGCCAGTGACAGAAAACGGACGGCGGCGTTGAGGTAGAATTCCTCAACCAGATGGGCGTCGTATTTGTCGGCGGTTTTGCTCCCGAAGCGATAGAGACCATGTTGTTCAAGACGAGTAATGATATACTCCATTGGTTTGGTGTCATTGATTTCCGAGATAATGCGCTCGATGATGACAGGTTTGGAGAAGATCCGGCCATCAATGATGTTGGAGGTTTTCTTCAGAACAGGGGAAGAAGATTGACTAGCCATTGATGTTTTCTTAAAACAAAGGTGGAAGAAAACAGTCGAAATTCGCAGTGAATATGCAGAAAATATGTAGGTTGTTTGCTTGAGAACTCTTTTAATTGCAGAAAGCGTAAAGAGTCTCCAATGGCAGATACAGTCCTTTTATACTTGGGCGGCGAAATAGGGTTTTGCAGAGTACGAATGGTCAGATTTTAAGGGATGGGAACCGGTTTTGAAATCAACGGTCAAGATGGATTGAGTGTAACTGGTACGCTAATCCAATAAAAGGTTTTAAAATACAGCGGGTCCCACTTCTGACATAGGTTGATACCCTAAATGCCTAAAACGGCGGTTTAAAAATAATAAACAATTTAAAAACATCGCGGCTTTTGAGATTCAGTTGTCCAGATGTCGTGTAAGGCATTTAATGAACATGACGTTTGACATAAAAACAGGGCACGTGGACAAAAATTATTTTAAAAGGAAATAATATTATATTTATATACTGAATCGAAATCCTATAGCATGTCTTTGTTCTCCGCGTCGATACGTTCCCCTTAAAAAGGTACTAATAGGTTTTGAATTCCATACGGCAATATTTGGATTAATCCGTATTCATGGGTCCTACAAGATTCCCCCTTAATTATTGCACACACCGGTTGTAGGATTCATATGCCTTCGTTCGCTCTGATCTTGTATTGATGATTCCGAGTGTACGATAATTAACGTTGATATCAGTATTCACGGGTCTTACAAGATTCCCCTCAATTGTTGAGTAAAAACAGAATTTACTTACAGGAGTCTGGCCGTAGAATTCCCAATTACATTACGAGCATGTTGAATCTTGCTGTGTCGAGAGGCTTGGTGAAAATGTCGGCCAGCTGGATGTCTGTATGGACTTTTTCCAGGCGAACATCCTTGTTCTCGACATGATTCCTGATAAAATGATGCTTCATGTTGATATGTTTAGTGCGCGAGTGCAAAACAGGATTGTGCGTGATTGCAATTGCACTCGTGCTATCACACATGATTGGAGTCTCTCTAGCATCGATTCCATAATCGGCAGGTTGTTCTTTGCATCCAAAGGATCTGCATACAGCAGCTACCAGCAGCATAGTACTCTGATTCAGCCGTGGAAAGAGAGTTAGCCAATTGCTTCTTACTGAACCAAGAAACGAGTCTAGGTCCGAGAAAGTGACAAGTTCCACTTGTACTCTTCCTATCTAGCTTGCAGCCTCCGAGATCCGAGTCGCTGTATCCAACTAAATCGAATCCTCCTTCCTTAGGATACCACAGTCCTGCATCGACTGTTCCTTTAATGTACTTCAGGATTCGTTTAGCTGTATTGAAGTGTGATTCCTTAGGTGCAACTTGGTATCTCGCACACACTCCAACAGCAAACTGGATATCGGGCCTGCTAGCCGTTAGGTACAGGAGTGAACCAATGAGCTTCCTGTAGAGTGATTGGTCAAACGGCTTTCCGGCTTCATCAGCACTAATTTGCACAGAAGTGCTCATGGGGGTTGGCGAGGATTTGGAGTTGTTCATTCCAAATTTGTTGAGAAGTTCCTTGCTGTATTTTTCCTGGTTGATGAATATACCTGTAGGCAATTGTTTTACCTGCAAACCTAGGAAATAACTAAGTTCCCCCATCATACTCATTTCAAATTTACTTTGCATGAGATGTGAGAACCTTTGACATAGAGCAAGGTTAGTTGAACCAAAAATAATATCATCGACATAGATTTGTGCCATTAGAAGGTCATCACCTTCCTGTATCTTGAACAAGGTTTTGTCCACAGCACCTTTCTCAAATCTGTTGTTGATTAGATACTGGGACAGGGTTTCGTACCAGGCTCTAGGGGCTTGTTTAAGTCTGTACAGCGCTTTCCTTAGCCTGTAAACTAGATCGATACCGTCTGTGTTGGCAAACCCTGGTGGTTGTTCAACATAAACTTCTTCTGCAAGCTCTCCATTCAGGAAAGCACTCTTGACGTCCATTTGGTATGCGATAAAACTCTTATGGGCGGCAAAGGCTAAAAATATCCTAATGGCTTCTAGTCTCGCTACAGGGGCGAAGGTTTCATCATAGTCGATTCCTTCTTCCTGACAATAGCCTTGTGCTACTAGTCTGGATTTGTTCCTTATGATAAGTCCATTTCGATCCTTTTTGTTTCGAAATACCCATTTGGTTCCTATAACCGATTGGTGTGTCGGTCTGGGTACAAGATACCATACATTGTTTCTTTCGAAACCGTTAAGCTCTTCTTCCATAGATGTTATCCAATGAGAGTTGTTAAGAGCGTCTATGGTCGAAACAGTTCGACTGGGCTAAGAATACAGCGATAGTGCACATATTGAGTCTCCTAAGTTCGGATTGAGATTTCCATTCAGGAAACTGTGAAACTTCAGCATTAGATTCTCCTTGTGCACAAAGTACATTTCCTTGTGTACTCTGTATTCTCCTACGAGTAGAAACACCGGCATTAATGTTTCCAATGATCAGCTCTTGCGGGTGATCTCTCAACCATCTTCGGTCGGGTTCTAGTTCAGATCCCGCATCAGATCGAAAGTTTCGTGGGTACACCTTCAGATAGCGTCGCCTTCATCCACATCGATTCTTACAGCTGCAGGGTTGATTTCTAAATCAACTACAGGTTCTATGGGTGTAGGTGGATCCAAGATAGATAGATGGTGAATGTCCTGCGTGATATCATCTACTCCTGTAGGGTCATGGTGTGGTTCGTCGAACACTACATGAACTGATTCCTCGATCGTAGCTTCCTTTTATTAAAGATTCTGAAAGCTTTGCTGACGGAGGAGTATCCTACGAATATTCCTTCATCTGATTTTTCATCATATGTTCTAAGTTGGTCCTTCCCATTGTTCAATACATAACACCTGCATCCAAAAATGTGAAAATACGAAACTAATGGAGTTTTATTATTCCATACCTCATAAGCTATTTTGTTGTGGTGCTTGTTGACGATACAGCGGTTTTGAGTGTAGCACGCTGTATTAGTTGCTTCACCCCAGAAACGCTGTGGCAATTTGCTTGCGGCAATCATTGTCCTTGTTGCTTCTTTCAACGTCCTATTCTTTCGCTTGGCAACACCATTTTGTTGAGGTGTACGGGCAGCTGAGTATTCGTGCTGTATTCCATTCTCCGAACAGTATTGCTCTATAAAGCGGTTAGTAAATTCAGTACCTCTGTCGGAATGAATGCACACGATACTCGATGCTTTTTCATTTTGCAACTTCCTCAGGAGCTCGGGCAGCCTTGATGTTGTTTCCTTCTTCTTGCTAAGAAAGCTCGTCCAAGCATACCTGGAATAATCATCAACAACAACCATGCAATATTTCTTACCTCCCAAACTTACTGGGTCTACAGGACCGTAGAGATCCATGTGTAGCATTTCCAACACTCTTTGGGTTGAAAGGTAGGATTTGCTTTTCGTGGTTGACTTGATTTGCTTGCCTTTACGGCATGGTCCGCATGACGCCGTCCTTCTTGAATGACACATCCGGCAAACCTCTAACCATACCTGTCTTGAGAGCTTGTTGATCATCTTGAAGTTGACGTGAGACATCCTCTTGTGCCATAACCACTAAGATCTGCAGGTTTTGGCAACGAAACATGGAATTGAGGAGCTCATAGGCTTCCATCAAGAATGTACATATTACCCGATCTCGTCTGTAAGCACAACTTCCTTGGTTTGGGTGTTCTTGACTCTACCGATCTATATAGAACTTCACCGAGAATCGTTTATCACGTAATCAAGCTAATACTAAGTAGATTATACTGTAAGCCTTCAACATATGCAACATCGGTGACCTTGAATTTCCCGACAAGTAGGTTTCCTTTACCTCTTGTTCTTCCTTTAGACTTATCACCGAAGCGAACTTTTGGACCACGACCTTCTACAAAATCTGATAGCTTGCTCCTATCTCCAGTCATGTGACTAGAGCATCCACTATCGAAGTACCAGGTATCCTCCTCTAGAATGTCCTGTAACAAAGAAATTAGGTAGATTTAGGTCCCCTTTGATTTTTGGGTCCATATATGTTAGTTCCTTTAGGTACCCAGATTTTCCTGACAGCAATTGGTTTACCGTAGGATGTACTCGGTACAGTGTTGCGATATCTACGGGGGGCATATCCGTAGTTGTTATAATCATGATAATTACTATGCATGTAAAATTCAGGGTTATTATTATTATTCCAGTACGAGTGCCGTCTAGGAGGTGGAGCCATTTTCCTAGGCCTAACAGCTTGTCTTCTGGGTCTCCAGTTGGATTTCCAATGCTGTTGTTGATACTGAACTGGCATCTGCTGTCTTGAGGGATAACGGGGCTCCTGTATCCAATACCTAGGCGCACTGTACTGAGTGTACTGCTGTGCGGGCCTTTGGTGGTTGGATACCGCTTTCTTTCTGAATGACTGTCGGCTTTGATGATATGCTTGTGGAGCATGCTGTAGATTACGCCTTCTGAGTGGTTGTTGGTTCCACTGTCTCGAATAGTAGAGTTGTGGGGGCGGAATTGCAGCCTTTGGTTTTCTCGGTACAGCAGGTTCCTTTATGGGACTAGGAGTATCTTCCGATTCTGGAATGTGTTCCACACTCTTGACGAACACATTACTAGTTTTACCTTTATTCGAACATGAGCTGTATCCTAAGCCACTTTTATCATGAGCATGTTGCCCAGTGCTTAGAATTTCTTCCATTCTTTTGGACGATTTTTCAAAAGACTTCAGAATGGTCTCAAGTTCAGTTTCTCTCTTCTCGAGAGTTGTAATTTTGGTTTGTAGTAGAACCAAATCATTTGTCTTGCTCTCATTATGGGTTTTAACCGCATTTAGTTCATGAGCAAGTTGATGATTGCTCTCCATGAATTTTTCAAAATCGACCTTGCTGGTTTCACAATCAAGAGACATATTTTCATAGTTTATTTTCAGCAAGTCATTTTCATCTTTCAGCTCTAGATTTGTTAGCTCAAATTTGTATATTCTCGATTTTAGAGTCTCATGGGCCTTTTGAATGTTTTTGAATTCATTCATCATATTTTCGAAAGTATGAGATGCATTAGATGGAATAACTGAGGTTGAACTTACCTCATCGTCGCTGTCTTCACCTTCTGGAACATCTTTGGCCATAAAGCACATGTATGCTTTATCATCGAACTCATCGTCAGATGAATCACTTTCGATGACCACCGAAGACATTCTGATTTGGATGGTGTGGGGAGGCTTCGATTCTCCAATCGGGGCCTTGAGCTTGTCTTTCAAGCACGTCTTCTTTCATCTCTCTCTTGTTGCTCGGCCTCGTGCAATCTTTGGACTTTGGGATGAGGACATTTGTTTGCATAATGGCACAGTTTCTGCTGATTATAACACGAGTTAGCATCACCGAGATGATGTTTGGTACTTACCTTGTTGAGGTTTGGGCACTGTAGGAGTCTTTCAGCATGTTTGATGAACTTTTGAATTTATGCATTAGAAGCGCCATTTCATCTTGTGACGGGATGTCGTCCTTTGTCGGCGTTCTTGTAACGGGCTTCGACGAGCTAGGCATCTTTGTGTCGGCCGGTTCGATCTGACAAGAGCTGTGACCTTTGAAGGAGATTCTTCAGCTTTCTCTCTTTTGTCAATGTCATACTCAAAAGCTTTAAGGTCAGAGAAGAGATCAAAAGTGGATATTTCATTAAGATTACAGGATACACGCATAGCTGTGGTCTTAATATCCCATCGGGCTAGGAGAGATCTGAAAATTTTTAAGTTCTTCTCCTTTTGGGTGTAAATCTTGCCCAACGCTTCAAGTTCACCAACAATACCAGTAAATCTGAGGTCAAGTTCCTCAAGTGTTTCCGTTGGTTTCATTTCAAAAGATTCAAATTGCTGAGTGAGTTTTGAAATCTTGTTTTCTTTTGAGAGCTCAGTTCCCTCACAAATTAACTTGAGTTTATCCCAGATTTCTTTGGCTGTTTTGCAGCTCTTTACCTTTGAGAACGTGCCTTTG
Organism: Orobanche coerulescens; assembly: GCA_033398695.1. Lineage (NCBI taxonomy): Eukaryota > Viridiplantae > Streptophyta > Magnoliopsida > Lamiales > Orobanchaceae > Orobanche > Orobanche coerulescens. The sequence continues at coordinate 75,052,744 of CM065818.1, read as the reverse complement.
TCAAGAGTGACAAATAACGCGTTCTTAGCCACGTTGTCGAGATTGGCTCGCTTCCTTTCATCTGTTGTCCATTGCTCGCGTTCTTTCTCGAGCATTTCAGCATGGGCCTGGCCCTCAATCCTTGCGGCTGGATTGACCTTCATGATCTTGATTGGACCATCCTGTATAACAAAAATCATCTCTTCGTGCATTCTTTGCAAGATGAGCTTCCATTCTAATTATCCGATCGTCAAATTCGTTAATAGAGAACATAGGGACTTTGTTAATCATAGAAGTATCCATACCGATGATATAGGAATGAAAGAGACTGCTTTGAAAATAAGTGATTTGAATCGATTCGGTTAAAAGAAATACGATTCTTTTTAGAAACAACCGCTCGATACCACTTGTTGGCCACTTAAGTATCTTGGATACGATTTGGAAAATAGTTTAAACAACAAAGTATACGGAATCTAAATACGAGTGCGTAGCGGAAGTCTTGGATACGATTAGTTCTTGTGGATACTGACGAATTGTTGGTGTATACTTAATATATCACGGTAATTTAAAACAGTAAAAAGTGAAGGTAAATGACACAGTAATTTAAGTGGTTCGAGGTAAACCCCTCTACGTCCACTGGTCCTCCACACAGGAGTAAAAATTTTATTATAATTACTGCGTACACAACTACGTAATTATAAACAAACTTATCCTTGTATCGTTCACACAGATTGATACAAAGAATGTCACTTTCAACCGTTCACACAGATTGGTTAAAGCTTACTTCTTGACTAGCTTCTTCACACACAGTTCCAAAGCTTCGTCCTTATTCGTCCCACACAGGTCAGAATAACTTGTTGAGTTCACACAGAGCTCGGTTTTTACACAGAGGTAAAAGGTAGGTAACTAGGTAAGAACAGCAGCTTTGAATATCAAGTTCTTGAGCTGATGATGGCTGTTCTTGATGTTGAGCACTGTATATCTCTTTCGTTCTAACTTGCAGTATGCTTTGGAGATATGTTTGCTCTGATGATAACTTTGATAGCTTGAGTATTAGGTTACTTGGGTTAGTAACTGATCTTCAATGTCTTCATAGGATATATATAGTCTCTGAAGAAAGTATCCGTTGAGATATATCCGTTTGAATAATATTTCCTTCAACGGGAATATGACATGATCCGGATTTCGCGGGATTCTGAAGATCTGAAGACTGGCAGTATTTAAATACTTTATCCTTGAGTATTTAAATACTTCTTTGTTCAACGGGACTTGACTTGTGTTCTTTCTTGTCCTTTTGTGAACTGTATGGAAGATAACTGTATTTTGGGCATCGAGACAGTTTCCATACTTGGTCTTTTACAAGTCTTCTTGCAGTCTTGTGAGCTTCACTTATCTTTGATTCGAGGTAGGTCTTCGATACAGGATAAAGCCTTAAAGCCTCGATACAGTTTCCTTTACTGTATTTGGCATATATGTCAAAACCTCTAAATAACATTCGATACAGGGATTCGAGTATCCCGGCTGTTTCGATACAGGGTGTTTGTTTTTCCCAACAATGATTGTATCTAAATGAGTTAATTGCGGTGCATAATTTTATTTGCACGGTGTTGTGAATATAGTTGTATTTAATACGTGTGACATATAATATATGTATAAAATTGGGCCTATTGTTGTTTTACCTTTGAACCACTGTGAGGGGTGGTATAGTGTGAAAATTGAGAACCTTGTTGGATTTCGAATAAGGTATCGACGATTGAGTTCGTGGGAAACTCCGAGGAACGGTTTTGTTATATGTTTAAACTAGATGCTGTGAGACGTATTCAATTGGATTGTGCATGTTGGACTGTATTTTTTTTCCGCTGCGTGAGTTCTTTCAAATGGCTTTCGGCCTTTTGCCAATTGAGTTTGATTTCGAAAACCGATTCCTTTAACCGAGTTTTTGGCGTTATGGCCTTGAACGTTTTGGCAAAATTCTTGTGACGATACTTTTTTTTTTGTTATTGGCTTTTTTGTGTTTTTGATATATTACCGTCTTCGGGCTTTTTAACGTTGTAAATGGTTTTTAGCCTGGTGAGTTCCGGCGCGGGACCCACGGCGCTATAATATTTTGCGTAATTACCTAGAGTTTTTGGGCATTCTAGCCCATTGAATTATCTTTAAAAACCTTGAGTATCTTAGAAAATAAATTTCGAGACGTACTTTTAAAATGAATTATTCTCTCGTGGTACATCCAAGGTGCCACAATATGTTTCAAAATTCTTCTACCTCGAGGACCCAAAATGTTTTGAGATATTTTCAATGTTTTATAAACACTTTTACTTAGACCCGAGGGTCGAATATTCTGAAAGTTTTTCACTAAGAGAAGGTGTCCTCATTTTTGTTCAAACGCAAGATGATTTTCAAGGTCTCGAAAATGAGGTTTGTTCAACTTTTTGTAAAATGATACTCAAGATCAACTGGCGTTTCCAAACTGTTTCCAAAAGGTGGCTTTCGTTTTCAAAACCTATCATTCCTGTTTGTAGTCCAGGAATGTGTGTATGATATTCACATTGTTGTTAGAATGTTAGCTCCCGAGTATGATGGAATTGGTGGTGTGAACGTTGAGTCGTTCGCCATGCATATGTTTTGTTAGCCCTTTGTGGGAGGTGTGATGACGATCTTTAATGTTGCCATTTCATGGTGGCTTGCGTGTTATCGCACCTGTGTGAGCTGTTAAAGCTTGGGTTTGTACGTTTGTGTACATGTGTAATTGTTTCATGATGTTTGTAATTATGTGCTGGTTATTGTTCGGACCGTTGAGGTCGCCGAACGATACCGACGTTGCTGTAGTATTTGTGTGTGTGTATTACTTTACGATGATAATCGTTGTATACGGTATGTGTTATGATTCTTCGTTGTGCATAGTTGACATCTCCGCTATGTTGTTTTACGACGTTATGCCCCATTGTATCTAGCATTTGTATTTTCGGTATGCCGAGTCGAGTCGTTTCAACCGTGATGTGCCGGGGCATGTACGTGCAATTTGTCCTTCTCGTCAGTAACACATTTCGAGTGTGGACTCGAGGGACACCGAATTCAGTTTTGCGAATTGGCTACCGAGACTTTCGGAGTCCGCGCTTCAGCACAGATATCAGAATCGGCTTTGAGAGGCCTTTGAAGGATGTTTCTGTAGATTGCATGTTGTGTCGTCTCCTTGTTTTCGTTATTGTGTGTAGCGGGGAAGACCTTCTTTTATAAGAGGTCGAATATAATACCCGTATTGTTTTTGGACTTCTTCATTTCCTCTTTCTCAAGTCTATCGATTCGCTCGTGTTCGTTGATACTGTCTGAACTTGTTCTGTATTTCGGTTTCATCGTTCGAACGAGCTATGATCTTGTTTTGGGTCGCTCTGGTTATCGCTGTGACTTTTCCGAGTTCGGTTCGATTCTTGTGAACCTTGTTCGGAAGTAACATCTTTTGATTCTACTAGTTCTTTTAATCGAAGTGGATCGGATTTGGAACTTCTGTATTTTCGACTCTGTCGACTCGTTTATGTTCGTTGATATTTTTTGAGCTTGTCCTACCCCTTGTTTTTGTTGATCGAACGAGCGTGGTATTGTTTCGGAATAACTCGTTTGTCGTTGTGACTTTTCAATTTCTATTCCATCTCATGTGGATCTTATGTGAATGCACATGTTGTTGTTTTCACCGGATCATATATTGTCTCGAGTCGAGATGTGAACCTTGGAGTTGTTGTTTGAATTTTATTGTTCTTCGTGATTCGATCATGATTGTTCGCTTTTTGTTGTCTCGACCGTTGTGGTTCGGTCGTTTGTTTGTTCGGTTTTTGTCCTCGTTTCGTGATCATTGAGCATTCAGGCTCCTTCCTAATTCCCTTAAGTTTGGGAAATTAGTCTCGTTTTCGATCTTCCAACCCTTGGGCGGTGGAATTCCGTATTGTTCAGCGATTGGCTCGCGTTTTGATTGATGTACCATTGGGTTGGTCAATCGTATTGATTTTTGTTTGTTGTGTTTTGTGATTGTTCGGATAATTGACTTGATTGTATTATCCATTTGATGACGCTTGTCACTTGTTGGTTTTATTATATCCCTAACGGCGACGTTGTGTTGGTCGTCGTGGAGCGTGTTTTCACGCCGTATATCCCTTTGCGTTGCTTGTAACATTTCGCCGATGGGCGTAAGTTACGCGTTTCCTTGCGTATCTCGTTGAGTTTTCCTGGCGGGATATTGCTTCTCCCTACTTGTTTTAAGTTTCGGGACGAAACTTCTTTTAAGGAGGGTAGAATTTAATATCCGCAATTTTCGATTTTCGGTAAATTTCTTTTTTCGGCCGGAGTCCGTTTTGATGACTCTCTCATGACCGTTTCGTCATTTCGAGAATGATTAATTCTGCACTTCTTGTCATCCGAGTTCGTTTCGGTATCGTTTTGTTGAGTTCCGAGCTTTTTAGCGACTTTTCCGCACTTGAGTTCGATTCTTGCGAATCTCGTCCGAAACTGTTGTTTCGAGTTTCTCGTAAGTTCATTTAATGTTATTATTCATGTTGCGAGCTTTGGTTTGGTGTTTCGATCGCGTATCGTGATTTTCGGACGTTTTGGGCCATTTTCGTAATTTCCCAAAGTTTTGGGTAATTACTTAGTTGTTGAATTCGAGCCGTCGGGTGGTGAATTGTGTGTTCTCTTAGCTCTTAGATTCGTCTTTGTGAGTACGTCGTAACCGTATCATCGATTCGTATTCGAGTTCGGGTTTGAGTCGTTTGGGCCATCGGAGTTGGCCGGCCGAGTCATGGCCGGGCACAGGCCCAGGCCGGCCTTGCCAGTCACGGCCGGTAGTGCTCGGCGGCTTACGGCCGAGTCACGGCCGCGGTGCTCGGCGGCTTGGCCGGCGGTCAGTGTGCGCGGCACATCTTTGGCGAGCGGCACACTCTGTGGCATTTTTCGGCCAAACTGACCATCTGGTGCCGCGGCACCTCCGGCGAGCCGCCTGCTTTGCCGACCAGGAGCCATTTTGGGCTGTCTGCCGCGGCACACTCATTGGGCCACGGCACCTTTGTGCGGCTATTTAAGGCCCAATGATCGTTTTTGCCATTTTTTTCTCCTTCTTCTACTTCTCTTCCGCGGCTGGGGTTGTTCCTATCATGGAGAGATGTTGTTGGTCAACAAATCCATGTAGTTTTGGAGTTCATATCATCAATCATCCATCCTATAACATCCTTTGATCGAGCGAATCAGGTCAGATTTTCTAGAAATCTAATTTTGGGGATTTTGGGTATTTTGTTCGATTTCGTCCGTTTAATCCGATTTAACTTAGGATTGTGATGGATTGATGATTATTTGGATGTATTGTATCATTTCCCTTGTTAACCCATGGTTGGATCGTATCGATTCGTTATTTTGGTTGAGTTCTTGACCGACGCCTTAAAGGTGTCTGGTAAAATGTCATAGAGGGGTTTACGGGCGTTCTACGATTATTCTTCCTCGTATGATCGATGATTTATTGAATTTATGTTGTTAGGGTCGAATTCTTGTGAAGAACTCGAGTCGGGACCCTTCCGTTCATTGTCTTCTTTGGGGTCCGCGCTTCCCGGTCGAACCGTGTTCTTCGGAGCGTTTGGTAGCGGTTATTAAGGCAAGTATCTTATTATACGACTTGTATCTTGCGACTAGTAATTACGTATGATATGTATGACGATTTTACTTGCCTTCGTAAATATGTTCCGTTTGAGTTGGTTGTGTTTTCCGATATTTGAAGGCTTTGTGATAATAGTGATATATTGGTATACGTGTTAGGCGTTGTGCCATTTGTGCAGGATTGCGATGTACATATGAGATGGTTGTACACGTGTTTGTTCAATGTATTGTGTACCGAATGTGTGTTATGTTGGTTAAGAGTCGTTGTAATGATCATGATGTTTGTGTTGTTTGGTTTACATACTTGATTGTACATTTCGGTGTAATGTGGAATGGCTTGACATTTAATGATTATGAATTGTTTCGTGTCGATGTGTGTGTGTTCCAGGTAGGGTCTGACGAGGCCTCTGGAGTTCGGTACATGATGTGTACGAACGATGTTGTGGCCGGGTAGGGTCCGTTGAGGCCTCCGGAGTTCGGTACATGATGTGTACGAACAGTGTGTGTGGTCCGGGTAAGGTCCGTCGAGGCCTCCGGAGTTCGGTACATGATGTGTACGAACAATGATCGTGTAGCATTGATTGTTCGGGTAACATTTTAAATATGGATCTCGGACTCATAATGATATATTATTTAGTATGCTTTGAAACGAGAATCGGGCTAAGGCCCTAATGTTTACGAAAAGGTTTTGTAAATTGGGACTCGAGGTCCAAAAGAATTTCTGCTTTAAAAATCCCCGAGATGATGTGTTCCTTTTCAAATATCTCTTACTTGAGTTCGAAATTCTAAAACTTCTGGAACATTTTGATAATTGATTTACGTATTAAATTAGTAGTTGCTATTTGCTTGTTACATTTCGTATGGTTTGATACTTGCACTAGTAAAACGGTGGAGTTTTACTAACCCCCGAGTATTCGGGGTGGATGTCTGCTGCGTCCGGGTAAATGCGGAGTTCGGGAGCATCACAGGATTAGCACAAGGGGAGGACGAGCTGCGATACTAATCAAGAGTTGAGAGTTGGTAGAGTTTAGTTGTATTGTTAGAGTTGATTCAGTCTTCCGATGTATTGTATTTCGACCCCTGTGTGGGTAATGTTGTTAGTCAGTCCTGTTGATAGAGTTGTGTGACCTCATCGGTCTGTGTGTTTATGTGTAAGTGACCTTAACGGTCTATATTATTATATTGTTTGACCCTGGCCGGGCAAGCATTTGGTTGTTTATGGACGTTTAGCCTGGTAGATCCTTGCGGAAAGGGTTTACGGCGTGTTCCCTGAGCGGATTGGGGGTGTTACAGATGTGAGCATATTGACGTTATCATGTGAGTATGCATTTATAGGTCTTGTGTTAGGACCATGTACGTATATGGTATTTATCTGATCTCGGATTAGACTGACGTGATTCGTCGTGGCATTCCGTATCCTGAGGTATGACCTGTATTTCCTTTTTTGTGGTATTTGTCTCTGATGGACAATCAATTTTCGTGTTGAGATTTGATAGTGATATCCGATTGATTGAATTGGTCAGAGTTGGTATACTACGTATCAGCAAGTTATGATGATAATTTGAGAATCTTTGGTATTGCTTGAGGTGCCGTATGGATATTATGTTGGAGTTTAGTGGTTAATCGAGATTGCGAGATGTGGAATGTGATAATAGTTATTTTGATGAGAATTATTACGAGTTTGGTAAAGTTACGGCGGTAAGATTACATTTGTCGTATTCTTACTTAGTATTTTCATTGGTATGTAATTACTGACGTGATGAGATTGTTATCATTGTTGGATATCATGGTTGACCCCATCGTGGGCTTTCTTTTTAGGTTCTTGGGATATCAAGCTTGTAGCGGTCGTGAAGAGATGAGATTCTCGGAGGATACTGGCGATGGCTTGTGTTTGTGAATAGAGTTTTCGGATTATATGTTGTATGACGCTGCCAGAGTTTTTAATTGTTGTCCTTTTCGCTGCATGAGTATTTCTTAAATGCCCTTTTGATTTTTGGCAACTTCAGTTACTTTGAAAATGGTTTTCTAAACTATTTTGTCGGTACGTGTAAGCGATAGCTTAACGTATGTTTTTAAACTGTTGAGTTTTGGCATTTCGGGCCTTGTGGTTTCAAATGAGATTTTTACGACGGTTTTGATAAACGGATTTTATTAAGTCTTCGAATGTTTTTAAAAGATAGTACCGTCGTTAGCCTCTTGGTCATTTGTAAATGTTTTCGAAAATGTCTTTTAGCCTGGTGGGATCTGTCTCGGGGCCCATGGCGCTGTAATATTCCTGGATGGCTCTGGGGGTGTTAGATTACTATGACAGTTTTAGTAGAAACGGCTACTTTTTCTGTAAAAGATATTAATCCCATCCCTACCACCTCTTTTTTTGAAAATTGCTCTTTTATCGATGTTATTGATCTTGCCGTCAAGGATATTTTTAGAGAAGAATCAGATATTAATGAGAATTATCTTGACGACGTGGAAGACAGTCTCGAAATAGAGGGGGGAGTGGAGTTATTTGCACTTTCTGAAGGAAACTTAGAAAATTTTGAACCCATTTTAGAAAAAACTGAACCCCAAAAAATTTTAGAATTAAAAGAACTTCCTAAACATCTAAAATATGTATTTCTAGAAGACGGAAACAAAAAGCCAGTCATCATCTATGTTGAACTTTCGAAATACGAAGAAGATGAGTTAATCAAAGTTCTGAAACAATCTAAAAATGCCATTGGATGGGGATTAAGTGATATAAAAAGAATTAGTCCTTCAACATGTATGCATAAAATTATCCTAGAAGAAGAAGTAAAACCAACAAGAGAAGCACAAAGACGTCTGAATCCTAACATGATGGACATGGTAAAGAAAGAAATTTTAAAACTTATCGCCGAGGATATAATCTATCCTATTGCAGATAGCGAATGGGTGAGTCCAGTACATGTTGTACAAAAAAAGAGCGGAATTACTGTAGTTGAAAATGACAAAGGAGAAATTATCCCTACCAGAGTTACTACAGGTTGGCGAATGTGTATTAAATATCGCAAACTTAATGCAGCAACCAAAATAGATCATTTCCCCCTATCATTTATTGATCAAATGTTAGATAAACTTTCTGGTCATAAATTCTATTGCTTTCTTGATGGTTTATCGGGATACTATCAAGTAGCAATTGCACCTTGGGATCAATCAAAAACAACCTTTACTTGTCCATTCGGAACATTTTCTTTTAGGAGAATGCCTTTCGGGCTTTGCAATGCACCTGAAACTTTCCAAAGGTGCATGCTTTCTATTTTTTCCGACATGGTAGAAGATTTTATTGAGGTATTTATGGATGATTTTTCAGTTTTTGGATCATCATTTTCTGATTGCTTCAATAAATTATATAAAGTCCTACAAAGATGTATAGAAAATAATTGAACCTTAAGCTGGGAGAAAAGCCATTTCATGGTGGTTAGTGGAATTGTCTTATGACATATAGTCTCTAGTGAAGGAATTAAGGTTGATAAAGCTAAAATTGATGTAATTGAAAAATTACCTCCTCCAACCAATATAAAAGGTATTGGAAGTTTTTTTGGGCATGCCGGTTTTTACAGAAGATTTATAAAAGAATTTTTAAAAATAAGCCAACCTTTGGGTAAATTACTTTCTAAGGATGCCCCTTTTATCTTTGATGAAAAATGTTTAACCGCTTTTAATATCCTGAAAGAACAGTTAATTTCAGCTCCTGTAGTTATTGCACCAGACTGGACCTTACCATTTGAACTAATGTGTGATGCTTCAAACTATGCGGTAGGGGCAGTTCTCGGTCAAAAAGTTGATAAAGTATATCGTGTACTCTACTATGCTAGTTTTACTCTCAATGAGGCACAAGTAAATTACACAACCACGGAAAAAGAGTTGTTAGCTATAGTTTTTGCCCTCGACAAATTCCGATCTTATATCGTAGGGTCAAAAGTAATAGTGCAGAGTGATCATGCAGCATTAAAATATTTACTAAAAAAGCCACAAGCTAAACCAAGACTAATTAGATGGATTTTAATGTTGCAAGAATTTGACGTAGAAATCAAGGATAGAAAAGGGAGCGAAAATGTGGTCGTTGACCATTTGTCACGACTCATAATTAACAACGACACTCTTTCTTTGCAAAAGTACGATACTATCCCTGAATCACTTCCTCATGAACAACTTTTTCAAATTAATACAACTCCTTGGTACACTGATATTGTGAATTACCTTACATGTGGAACGTTAAAAATGGCTTATCTTTTCAAGAAAGAAAAAGATTTCTCTTCACTTGTCGAAGTTATTTTTGGGATGATCCTTTCTTATTTAGAATCGGTAAAGATGATATTATAAGATGTTGTATTCCTGAACGTGAACAAAAAAATATTTTGACATTTTGTCATGAGTATAATTGTGGAGGGCATTTTGGAGGTCGTAAAACTGCTTTTAAAATTCTCCAATCAGGAATGTATTGGCCTTCACTTTTCAAAGATGCACATCAATTTTATATTTCATGTGACCGTTGTCAACGAACAGGAAATATTGGGAAAAGAAATGAAATGCCTTTGACAAATAATTTAGTTATCAAAATTTTTGATGTATGGGGAATCGACTTCATGGGGCCATTTCCTAAGTCATTTAATTTTGAGTACATCCTGGTTGCAGTTGACTATGTGTCAAAATGGGTAGAAGCTATTGTAACACGAACTAATGATGCTCAAACAGTTCTAAAATTTGTGCAAGAAAACATTTTAAGTCGTTTTGGCTTTCCGAGAGCAATCATTAGTGATGGGGGATCCCATTTTTGTAAAAGCTTTTTGAAAAAACTGATGAAAAAGTACCATATTAATATAAAATAGCTACTCTTTACCATCCCCAAACTTCAGGACAAGTGGAAACGAGTAATAATCAGATTAATTAATCCTCGAAAAAATTATACAACCTTCAAGGGAAGATTAGTCTGTTAAGTTGAATGACGCAGTATGGGCTTTTCGTACTTCTTATAAAATGGTATTAGGAATGAGTCCTTTCCATATTGTTTACGGTAAAGCATGTCACTTACCTGTCGAAATAGAACATAAAGCCTACTGGGCAATAAAAAGCGTTAATTTTGACTTAATGAAAGCAGGAGAAGAAAGAAAGCTTCACCTCTCCAAACTCGATGAGATCCGAAATGAGGCATATGAAAATATAAAAATATATAAAGAAAAAGTCAAACGACTAGATGATAGAAAGATCATCGATAAAAATTTAAAGTCTGGAATGCAAGTTCTATTATTTAATTCTCGCTTACGATTATTTCCGGGAAAATTGAGATCTCGTTGGAGCGGTCCATTCACAATCCTAGAAACATATCCTTATAGGGTTGTAAAGTTGTTAAATCCCAGAACGAATGAATCATTTCAGGTAAACGGTCGCCATGTTAAACCATATTATGAAGGAGCACATCAAGAACAAGTAATTGAAAATATAACTTTCGTTGCAAAACTTTAAATCAAAATCACACTAACGTCAAGCTAATGACGTTAAACCAGCGCTTCTTGGGAGGCAATCCAAGCTTTATTTTATTTTGTTGTGTGATTTTCTTTTTGCGTAATTTAAATAGAATACTTTGTAAGCTTCTTTTTACAGGGCATGACAAGGAAACAAGACAATCAGGACACGTGAACATCATTGTCAACCAGATAAGATAAGATCCTAATATGTCCTTTTCAAGAAAGAAACTTAGGAAGAATTTAGTTTTGCTACTTTTAAATTACCTCTTGTGTGTGTGAATTTTAGATTTCCTTTAAAAAATCCAAAAAAATAAAAATGGAAAAAGCCTTAAAAAATATTGAAAAACAATTTCCTTTTCTCAGCAAAAATACAATCTTAAGAATTTACATAGCTCGAGCCGAGCGAATGCGATTATTCATGTTGTATGACATCCCACATGACATTCACTTTACTATTGAAGCCAAAGTAAGAATAGCTTGGGAATTATTGGAACCACCCACTAGATTCTTCCCAGGGCTTGGTAAAAGTTCATATACCAAGAAACAACGAGCCAAAAAAATATATGTTTGTTATAAATGTGCCAGATGGACTTGTGATCAAAAATGTCATTCTCTTGGAATTCCTTCCACAAATAGACAAGATAAAATTGAGTTCATAAAGGATGAGCTGAGTAAGGAGAAACTGAATGATATTCAATTATCTCTTGACACGCATCCTAGTGGACTAGTGTATCATGAGATTCTCTGTCTAATGAAGAAATTCAAATCTGAATATGAACAACGTCTTGGGAATCTTACGGTAAAAGAACCTGTTTGCCAATTTATAAAATTGGAAGGGAAGCATATCCCCGACTCATAGAAGGTTTTTAAGCCGTTTTTGGACGTAAAACCAGAGGAATATGTGATCCACAATCACAACTACTGTACATACATGTGTGAGTATTTTTATTTTTGTCGTTTTGTCATATTTTCTTAATAAAAAGTGATACGCAATAAATGCATTCATTATTCTATTGAGTAGTTGAAGCGCAATTAATGCAGTCACAAATTTGATAAATCTTTTCGCTTTATTTTGCATCTATAAATAAGCACTGCATTTGTTTCTTTTCTGCATCTCCCAAACTTGAAATTCTCTCCTTTTCTCTCTAAAATAATTTTTCTTTTCAAAAAATGGAGTAGTCATCATCATCTTCCGCAAAACAATTTAACTCCATCTGCTTTTTTGGCGGAGGTAGTCATGGGAATGAGGCTTTCTTTACTGAAGCAGTCCATAACTTGGGTCGTACCCTAGGAGAAAAATGCATTCATATAGTTTACGAAGGAGGAAGTCTAGGATTAATAGGACGCACTGCTGCTTCTGCCTATATGGAAGGAGTAAAAGTGATGGGAATCATCCCAAAACCTCTGGCTGAAAGTAAAATCACTGGGGTAACCATTGGAGATGAGTTTAGAGCTGTGAATATGCAAGACCGCATAACTCACATGATAAATAATGCCGACGCCTTTATCACCATTCCAGGTGGTTTTGGGACTCTTGAAGAACTTTTTCATGTGATTACCAGAGCCCAACTAAATATTCATAAAAAACCAATCGGTCTGCTAAATGTCAATGCTTTCTTTGATGGTTTACTATATTTCATCAACTACTCTTCTGAAAAAGGTTTTATTTCTGAGCGTGCTAAACGAATCATAGTCGTTGCAACAACACCAGAAGAGCTGATCAAAAAACTGATTGCATTTGTTCCTGAACCAGATCCAGCTCTAGCTAATATTGTTTGGATGGAAGACTTTGCTGTGCGAAAACGCAAAATTGATGCAATCCTTTCCCTTTGATATCCCCCCTTTATTTCTCTTATTGTTTTTACTTTTTAGCGGGTGTAAAAATCGTGAAAATGATGGCAGCTTAAGGAGTTCTTTTCGATCTCTTGATGCGCATCTATTCATAATATATGTATTGTTATTTCTATTACTGTCTTTTTCTATAAATAATGGTTTGATGGCAGAATAAGGAGACTATCAGGACGCTCTTGAAATGCATCTAGGTTGTTTGTGTTATACCTAAGGTTATATAAATATTGTGTGTTTCGCGCCACTGAATTATTTTGCAAATTTGTCCGTATCGAGAAGAAAATGGCGCATTCAAAGCATCACTATCTTCACAGGGAGTTTTCTTCAACCCTCGTTATATTATGCTTTATAATCATATTGCACAAGATAAGTGTGGGGGGGGTAAAAACTATAAATTCTTATTTAAGGATCCTAAAATTAGTCTAAGGGCATTTATGTACAAGAATAACTTGAAAAACAAAAACTTGAAAAACGTGTTGCTAAAAATTTTGTTGATGTACTCTCATTTCACACTTCAGAAAATAATTATGTAAATTTTGACATAGAATTTGAGAAGGAATTACTAACGAATTATTCGAAGATGACGAACAGTTATTCGGTTGAATGATTTAATACCTCAAATTTATAAAAATCAAAACTTGCACTTGTGAGATTTTGAGCCCTGACTGCTTTATCATATATGCGAGTCTTTTTTTTAGTGTACTTTTCATGTTGTAATACTCCAGAACTTGCACTGGGTATCTGTGTCAAAACTACATGTGTGTGCAATTTGTGAAAATTATCTAAATCAAATTTTGTTCAAAAGCCCTTCTAGCTTCTCTACCTACCTAATGATATTTAATTCCCTCGTTAACCCAATTGAGCTTATTGTCTATTTTATTGTTAACCAAATACTGAGCTTTCCGTCGCTATAATCCTTTGGCCCATACTTGAACGGTTAGAAATTATTTTTGACAAGGATGAAGATATTGTATGGTGAAATTAGGTGGTATACTGTGGATGGTGTTGAAAATAATGGAGAAATCAATTACTCCGCTATTTTTGGGAACTTAGTAACCGGATATATTCATGAGCCCCATGTTTATATTCGCGTAAAGCAGTTACCTTAGACATGAGTGTGCATAAAAGCAGCTTAAGTATGTTTTTATCTTAGTAACTGGGTGTATTCATGTGACCCATCGTTTAGATTCGCGTAAAACAGATAATAACAACTCAAGTATGATAAAAAAAACTGGTTAATTGGAAAGCAAGAAAAAAAGCTCGGATAATTCGAAACATAAGTAAGGGGATCGATAAAAGCTTCATTAATTAGCTTCTCAGTGTTGGGTACCGATTCGGATATTTGCGCCGTTTTATGCGGAAGCGAAAATAAATTGCGGAAAATAAAGGACACGAGGATTTATAGAGGTTCGGCTATTAACGAAGCCTACGTCCTCTCTCGATGTATCTTTTTCCTTAGGCTTAAGATCAAAACCTCTACGCCTCTCTTCTATCGGTCGAGGATTACTGCTACAAGCTCGTCTTCTATCGGTCCGAGTAAAACCGTTTTCCTTTTCTATTGGATAAGGAATCAACCACTCTAGCTTTCTATCGGTACTAGATAAACCTCACTAAGATAGCGATTGTGATTCTAACAATGCCGGATCCTTGATCCTAATAACACCGAATCAAATCGTATCTTTTCTTTTTATCGCTCGTGTATGATCTTGTGTATAACACTCAATCACTCTTAATTAAGCTCAAGAACAACAACTATAATGTTTACAATGATATAACACGTATGTATGCTTTTCTCAATGTTGTTGTATGGAATAATACCAACTCCTTGGTATTTATAGCCTTCTTCCTCCTTACTAGCCGTTGCTGCCAGTTGACTAGCTAGCGTGCGCTAGCCTTCCTTCTTAGCGTGCGCTATCGCACATTTTTGCTCTAGCGTACGTAAAGGCTTTCATGTAGCGTGCGTTAATCACTTTATATTTCAGTCCAGTAGCTACTGCCCTTGACAGTTAGCGTGCGCTACCATTTCCTTTGTAGCGTGCGCTAATCCAATATATCTGTTGCATGGATTGTCAAAGTGACCGTTTGATATGCTGACTTTGGCCTGCTTTTCCCAACGTTCGGATTGACTAGATTCAAACGTCTTAGCGTGCGCTAATCATCCTTTGTAGCGTGAGCTAATAATAGAGTGTAGCGTGCGCTAATAATAGAGTGTAGCGTGCGCTATCTATCTGCTTACTTCACTGCAGCTTACTTCGAAACTTGGCTGGAATGCAGCTGACTCCTCGTTAGCGTGCGCTAACATATATCCCTTAGCGTGCGCTAATGCAGTCCAGTTTGTAACTTTTTGCGTCTTCGTCTGCTTCGTTGTTTTGCTTCGCCTCGATGTTGTTTTGTAGTTTAGCAACTTTAATCATCAAAACACAAATTAAATAATGTGTGGAATAAATATTCCAACAATCTCCCCCTTTTTGATGATTACAAAACAACTCTTGAATTGGATAATCTGTAAAAAATAATATATATATTTCTACGAATCAAAGTTTTCGGCTTTGATCGCTTCGTTAGTTTCTCCAATCCTTTTCTTTTTCTTCTTTTTCGACTTCTTCATTTTTCAACTCCGTCGTTTCTCGTTTTTCAATTTTTTCCAACTCCCCCTATTTGTATGCTTTTCTTTTCTTTTCGACTTTTCGACTTCTTCGATTTTTCTCATTTTTATCTCCTCTTCATCTCCTTCTCATTTTTATCATTTTTATCTCAATTCATATCTTTCTCCCCCTTTTTGTTTTCATCAAAAAGTAAAATAATATAAAGGATACCAAATGAAATATAAATATGCATGATACCAATTTATGCATTAATAAGGGTATAAACTCCCCCTGAAAATATTATTTTCCCTCAAAAATATTCATTCTCCCCCTTTGTAAAATATCATTTGTTAAAATTTATTTTTGGGGATCCAACCGATAGTTGGTTTTTCTTTTGAAACATAGACGATGTTTGAAACGTTTGTTCCTTTAGGAACCCAAATCTTTTTAATTTTTATCGTCCGTTTTGGGCTTTTGCAATTTGAAATGTGATGCCCGATTTTTAAACACTTTTCGCAATGGGGTATATTGAAATTGACGGATTCGTTTTTCGAACGTGATTTGAATCCTAACCCCTCTTTATTTAGAGTATATTTTTGAACACATAACATTTGTTCAAATTTATCGTTGCCGCACGAGAATTTCTTTGTAAAAATTTTTAGTTCATCTTGAACTTTTAAAAGATCATTTTTCAAAATATTTTCATTTTCAAGGCATTTCGAATGATCAATTTCGACAAATTTCCCTTTTTCAAGTATTTTGGAATTTTCAATTTCCAAAGCTTTATATTTAGACTTGAGGGACTTAATTTCATTTAAAGCATTTTGATAGTCCGTATGTAATAACTCGAATGCTTCAAAAAGTTCGTCGTAAGAATTACTTACTTGGCTTTCGACGTCGCTATCGTCGAATGAACTCCGGGCCATGAGCGCGAGATTATTTTGTTCAAGAAAATCTTCATCGGGATCTTCGTCGCTCCATGTTGCGATTAGAACCTCCTTTTGCTTTACTCGACAGTTCTTAGCAAAGTGGCCTGGTTTGCCACATAATCGACAAGTGTTGTCGAATTTCTTAGGTTCGCCCGCTTGAATGTCCTTCTTTCTCCGGTTTAATAAGTGTTGGAACTTATTAATATTTTTGGCATAATATGCCATTTCTTCGTCACTTTCGTCCACCGGGGTTTCTTCTTTCTTCTTCGACATTTTAGCCTTGAAGGCTATCGACCTCTCATTCGGTTTTGGTTTGGCATTTTGAGATTTTAGAACAATCTCGTAGTTGATAAGAGAACCAACGAGAGCACTAAAATCGAGAGTATTTAAATCTTTTGATTCCATTATTGCCGTAACCGTACCGTCCCATTCTCGAGGTAGTGATCGGAGAATTTTCTTTACTTTCTCACTACTCGAAAGTGGTTTTCCGTAACATGCTAATCCATTAGTAATAACTGAAAATCGGTCAAGCATAATCGAGATGGATTCGTCGTCCTTCATTTGGAATAATTCATAATCGTGAAGGAGCATGTTTATCTTCGTCTCCTTGACTTGAGACGTACCTTCGTGTGTTACCTCAAGCATTTTCCAGATTTCTTTGGTACTATCACACGATGATATCCGGTTGTGTTCTTCCGGATTTAAGGCACAATAGAGAAGTTGAGTTGCCTTACAATTGTAGTGGTCGTTTTTCCAATCGGAATCGTCATATTCTTCAAAGGTTTTGAGCGTACCGTTGGAATTTGTTGGACTTTTCGGACCAAGACAAATCACCTTCCAAAGCTCGATGTCATATGCTCGGATGAATATAGACATCTTCTTCTTCCACGTCATGAAGTTTGAGCCATCAAAAAATGGTGGTCGGTTGAGAGCAAGGCCTTCGACGGGACCCATTTGAAACGCCATTGGATCTTCTCCTCGGATGTTAAGCCGCGTATTGGAGTACCGCTCCGATACCAATTGTTGGGTACCGATTCGGATATTTGCGCCGTTTTATGCGGAAGCGAAAATAAATTTCGGAAAATAAAGGACACGAGGATTTATAGAGGTTCGGCTATTAACGAAGCCTACGTCCTCTCTCGATGTATCTTTTTCCTTAGGCTTAAGATCAAAACCTCTACGCCTCTCTTCTATCGGTCGAGGGATTACCGTTACAAGCTCGTCTTCTATCGGTCCGAGTAAAACCGTTTTTCCTTTTCTATTGGATAAGGAATCAACCACTCTAGCTTTCTATCGGTACTAGATAAAACTCACTAAGATAGCGATTGTGATTCTAACAATGCCGGATCCTTGATCCTAATAACACCGAATCAAATCGTATCTTTTCTTTTTATCGCTCGTGTATGATCTTGTGTATAACACTCAATCACTCTTAATTAAGCTCAAGAACAACAACTATAATGTTTACAATGATATAACACGTATGTATGCTTTTCTCAATGTTGTTGTATGGAATAATACCAACTCCTTGGTATTTATAGCCTTCTTCCTCCTTACTAGCCGTTGCTGCCAGTTGACTAGCTAGCGTGCGCTAGCCTTCCTTCTTAGCGTGCGCTATCGCACATTTTTGCTCTAGCGTACGTAAAGGCTTTCATGTAGCGTGCGTTAATCACTTTATATTTCAGTCCAGTAGCTACTGCCCTTGACAGTTAGCGTGCGCTACCATTTCCTTTGTAGCGTGCGCTAATCCAATATATCCGTTGCATGGATTGTCAAAGTGACCGTTTGATATGCTGACTTTGACCTGCTTTTCCCAACGTTCGGATTGACTAGATTCAAACGTCTTAGCGTGCGCTAATCATCCTTTGTAGCGTGCGCTAATAATAGAGTGTAGCGTGCGCTAATAATAGAGTGTAGCGTGCGCTATCTATCTGCTGACTTCACTGCAGCTTACTTCGAAACTTGGCTGGAATGCAGCTGACTCCTCGTTAGCGTGCGCTAACATATATCCCTTAGCGTGTGCTAATGCAGTCCAGTTTGTAACTTTTTGCGTCTTCGTCTGCTTCGTTGTTTTGCTTCGCCTCGATGTTGTTTTGTAGTTTAGCAACTTTAATCATCAAAACACAAATTAAATAATGTGTGGAATAAATATTCCAACACTCAGTGCTTATCCGTTGACAAACATCGATTCATTTCATTTCTAATTGTTCAGTTCAAGTCACTTTATCCATATTTTCCTACCCCAACCAAAGAGCCGACATTGTAACCAAAAGAAAAGAAATTTTTCATAAATTTGCAGCACACCAAGTGGTAGAGATAGTAGATAATTTGCAAGCTTATGGAAGTTTTTACTTCATTGAATGGATCTGAGCGCAAATACATCCCTTATATACTTTTGAGAGAGATATACACTTTTCCCGTGAATTTTGTGAATTTAATGTATTAACCATGATTCTGAATAACTTGACGAATTTTAGAATTTGGTTTAGTTCATTTCTTAAAGCCTATTGAAATTTCTTGCATATTTGTTTATTTTGAAGTGGAATGAGATTACTTCGGACTTCTAATTGAATTAATAACGTTTAGTGAGTTAATTTTCTTGTTACTCTTACTATATATTTGCCCGAGGACGTGCAAATGATAAGTGTGAGGAATTGTTTGTTATTCTTTTGTTAGTATTTTTATTAGAATATTATATATATATATATATATATATATATTTCTGTATTTTGTGTAATAATTTATATTATTTTTCATGTTTTTGCATTATTTTACTTCTAGTATAATTTTTAGTGATTATGTGTAATTTTTGTTATATTAATGGGAATTAAATTTTATATGCATATTAGCACACGGGTGAAGACAAATCTGTCATTTTAGGGGTGATATTTTTAAAGATTCCTAATATATTCACGAATGGTCTTGTTTTATTCGTCTCGTCGAGACGATCATTTTGATAAAAAGTTCATTCGAATCCGAGTTCGTATGAAGAAGTTATGGCCGTTCAAAGTTTTGGACGAAAATTAAAATCCTCAGACCAGTAATATCAAGACAAGTGGCGGAACCATATTCGTCGGATGACGTCAGAATGACGTCATAGCACATGCCAGCTGAGCCCACATCACTGCACACGAGTATGGACAATCCAATAAGAAACGGCCACGTGTCATGCCACGCCAGCAGACCACATGCATGGCACACAAGAGCCAATAGCATGACGCCACGTGTCACGCATTGTCAGCAGGATGCACACCTGCCACACGCCCCTCCACCGTGGCAGAAGAAGACCAGCCGCACAGCCAGCGCGTGAGATACATGCGCCAGCTCAGAGCCATTGGATTTGCGCGTGCATCTCACGTGCGGTTGGGGATTTTTGCCACGTCAGATGACGTGGCAGATCAGATTGATAACTTTGCAAATAACTTTCCTGGCCATTTCCTCCCGGATTCCTTTGCACTGTTGATTGAGTTTGAACGATGCAAAATTATTGTAAAGATAAGATGCTGCAATAATGAGTAGCATCTTTCGCATTTCAGTGGTGATGTACTGCTATAAATAGCAGTACCCTCTCGACAAAGAAAAAAGGGGTAGTGAGGCAGTAGAGTAGGAAATAAATAGTGCGTAGCACAATGTAATACAGAATACATTTAGTTTTTATAATTTAGTTTTTGTATTTATTTTCTGTATTTATGCTTTATATAAGTATATTGTAATACACATAAATAAATATTGCACCTCAAATTATATTCCAAATAAATCTTAGTTAATATTATTTTTATCAGATAAAATTCACCTTTATATTTTTATTTATTATTATAATTTTATAATTTAAGTTCGTACGTTACATTCAAGTTGCTTGGATCAATTGGCGTATTGGGATAAGTCTCTATCAGTTTCAGCATTTTCCTTTCAGTTAATTTATCTACATCAAGTAAGGGCTTTTAATTTTTGCTATATTTATTCTAAATATGTCAATATTTATCTGTCTCGTAATTTTACCTATCAATATGAATATGAGCTAAATTTTATATCTAGGGTTAGGATGACTTAAATTAAATACTCGAGCTTATATTAAATTTATTAATGTGCCTTCTTTAATTTAAATTGATATAATTTACAAATACAAAAATAGAGACCGGAAGGAAATATTTTTGTAAATCTTAATTTAATTAAAAAAAGGTTAATTATTAACTCGAAAGGTACTATTTAGATGAATTAATTAGATTATTTAAACTTCTGTTAAAATAATTTTTGAATATGAAAGTTATCAAATCATTTTTTCTGAAGATATAATATTTATCTAATTATTAAATCTCACATTTAACAAATTGATATAACGCTCGAGTTATTTATTTAATAATCCGAATCCCTAGAATATTTATTCTCAAAAACAGCACAATTCTACATTAAAGTCATTTTTATTCTTACTGCCTTATCTTATTTAAATTGTTGTAATCAAAGTTCTTAAATAGATTTATTTCCTGTATTTGTATTTCTGCAAATTAGCTAAAATCATCCAAACCCATTATTTACAATGTTTAGTTATTATTATATTGAGAATTCATAATTATTGTAATTTTAACAAACAGAAATGATCCTCAACTGAAACAACCTTGGTAAACTTGTAACACCCCAAACTAGGCGGATATTACAGCGCCGTGGACCCCCGACTAGGACCCACCAAGTGAATGTAAATTAATGACTTAAATAATATAATTGCAGTACCGAACCACATTATATCATCAATTACTCTGATGAGGAGTTTCATTACAACACACCCAAGATCATACAGAATACATGTATTCATATAAAATATACAACACTGAATAAAATGAGTAATTCAAATGGAAGTCTGCAGCGGAAATAAAATGAAGAAAACACGAATGATCGAAAAGGACTGGGGCCCCCAACTAGTATCACTGGGACTCCTCGCCGTCCACGTTCTCTTCCCGTGCTTTAGCCTTGCCATGACCTGAAAACAATATCCCCCGACGGGGTCAGTTACACAGAACAACAATCCTCAAAAGTTGAATAAACACAATCATGATATATCTTAATTATGAAATGACGCTGAAGAGAGTCATCATAGTACGCCCGTAATGGGATGTGCAATTGCACAAGACGAGTGTTCGGACACACCCGTCCTTGTACCTAATTAGTCTCACGTACGTTACCGTGTGCACAGTCCAATGTGTCGGTGAACCCAACACATGACCATCACGTGCCCGACTAAAAATTCCACACATCCCCACCCGGCCGCACAATATGAACCCAGAAGGTCATATGAACAAGAATGACAATGAAGAATATTAATGAATAACAATTCGACAAATTCAAGGATGACTCACCGAGATGAATTAATGGTGAAATGAATGATAGCTCAATGAAATGATTGGAACCGTCGTTCCTCGTGAATGAAGTGATTAATTGACAATGACAAGTCTCGATATGGTTAATACCATATGAATGAGTTATGATTATGAATGAACAACAACGAAAGGAATGAATATCCTTTTAACCGAGTAAGAATCAACTTACCTTAACACCAGTGATGATACGTCCTCTCTTGAACAACATCCTAAGGGAAACTACCGGTCACTCGAACAACCTTGAATAACACAACTATCAACAACTCGCTTAATATACGAATCAATAGCGATCAGAACCAATTCAAGATGTTGATACAATAAATCCAAACTCATTGAGGCATTTCGACAAACACCTTGAAAACAATCTCCCATCCTAAACAACTAATCCCATTTGTATTGAAAACCAACTTCTATTGAATGATCCAATCCACCAAAACACCATCAATACAATCGATAATCCAATAGGAATTCAAATCGAGTTTACGATAACATTAAATTGCAAAACCCAATTCCAAGTCAACCTTGAAAGTGCTCTTGATAAAAACTTCCACCAATCCAATGATAACTTGTAAAACTCATAATCATATGTATATCCATCACAAATCATGATTATACCATCCAAAACATCATGCTCCAACTCAAAATCGAATTCAAGGGTTGAAGAAGTTACCTTAGATTAGGATGAAGAATCCACAAATATGTTGTTGATCCACACTACAACTTGAAAAAGATGAGAATCTCTGAGTTTTGATGATGTTGAAACACCTAAAAATCGCCCACCAATCGCCCAAGGAGGACAGGAAGAAGGAAAATGGTGAAATGTGTTTGTTCTCCACAACAAACACAGATATAAGAAAAATCTGTACTGTGTGCCGCGGCACGGGCTGAGTGTGCCGCGGCACAGGGCCAAACATCTGCCCAGGTGCTCGGGAGTGTGTCGCGGCCCGGCCGGCAGGAGCCGCGGCCCCCGGTACAGACGGGTCAGCCACAATTAGCAAAATGGGTGTGCCGTGGCGCACACCACTCAGGTCCAAAAATGACGAAAAACAACCCAGAAAGAGAATAAAAGCAACAGGATTCAATATTTGGGAATAATAACACGAAATGGAAGTGCGGAAACCCCAAAATGGTGGTTCCAAGCAATGATTACAAGGGTTCGCCCAACAATAGCACGATTTGAACAAGGAGGAGATTTGAAATGACATGAACTCCAATGTCAACATCGACTAATGAATAAATTAGAACAATCAAGATAATATTCTTGTCTCGATTTCCAAGCAAGGTTGAAATAATGAACAATATCGATACACGACTCAAAGTTACTCCGAACGGTGAACACGAATGAATGAATGTGGATGATGAATGATTATTAATAAGTGAAAATCACTGAGTGACAATTACTGAATGATAATGACTGAATTACAACCGGGTATTACATACACCCCCCCTTAAAAGAGTTTCGTTCCCGAAACTAAGGGTCAAACAACTCGGGATAACTCTCCCGCATACTATCCTCGGTTTCCCAAGTAGCCTCTTCGACTCCGTGTCTCGACCACTGAATCTTAACCAAAGGAATCATCTTGCTTCTCATCTGTTTTATTCGCCGCTCTAAGACTCGTACAGGATGCTCCTCATACGTATGATCATCCGCTATCTCGATCTCATCAAACTGAAGTATGTGACTAGGGTCGGCAATATATTTCCGCAACTGAGAGACATGAAACACATTATGAATTCGGCTCAACGCCGGAGGTAAGGCCAATCGATAATCCAGACTGCCTACTCGATCCAAAATCTCAAACGGTCCGATGAATCTCGGACTCAACTTTCCCCGCTTACTGAAACGGAAAATACCTTGACTCGGGGATACCTTGACCAAAACGTGGTCACCTGCCTCGAACTCTAATGGTTGACGATGATTATATGCATATGATTTCTGTCGACTCTGAGCGGTCAACAAACGACTCTTGATCAAATCTACTTTCTCACGAGCGGATATAAGCATATCGGGCTCGGTGCTGATTGATTCTGATAAGTCATCCCAATACAAAGGAGATCGGCAACGACGACCGTACAAGGCCTCATAGGGTGCCATCTTGATCAAAGCATGCCAACTATTATTCTACGTGAACTCGATCAATGGAAGTTGGGCTTCCCAATCGTCTTTCCAATCGAGAACACATGCTCTCAACATGTCCTCCAATGTCTGAATAGTTCTCTCTGATTGTTCGTCGGACTGAGGGTGGAAACCCGTGCTGAAGTTGAGCTGAGTTCCCATGGGACGATGAACTGATTTCCAAAAATGCGACACGAATCGCCCGTCACGATCAGAAACGATATTCTTAGGAGTACTGTGCAATATCACTATCTCTTTGATGAACAACTAGGCAAGTCTCTAGGGACCCCACGTATCCTTAATCTCAAGGAAATGAGCTGACTTAGTTAGATGATCCACGATTACCCAAATTGTATTCATGTCGCGGCGACTCGTCGGCAAACTCGTAATGAAGTCCATTGAAATATCCTCCCACTTCCACTCTGGAATTGGGAGCGGTTTCAGCATACCCGCCGGTCACTGATGTTCTATCTTAACTTGCTGACAGGTTAAACATCTCGAAACAAATTCGGAGACTTCTCGCATCATATTACTCCACCAGTAATTTTGTTTCAAGTCTTTGTACATCTTGCTAGACCCTGGATGAATGGAATAAGGGGTAGCATGAGCTCCTCTCAAGATCGAGTTTTTCAACTCTTCATTCGCCGGTACGCATAACCGATTCTTAAATCGCAAAAGTCCATCCTTGTGGACCAAAAATCTAGGGGCTTTCCCCTGAGTCACATCTCGAATGCGCAACAAAAATGGGTTCGAACCCTGATTCTCCCTGATCGCCTCCTCGAGTGGCTATGAAATCTCTAACATATAAAGTTGCCCTTGTACTCGCGTCGGACCACGTGTATTTCTTATCCTTCCGCAAAAGGTTCATCATGGGTTGAGCGATTTTAGAAAATCCTTCCACAAATCGTCGATAATAACCAGCAAATCCGAGAAAACTTCGGATTTCCTTAACATTCTTTAGAGTTTGCCAATCTCGGATAGCCTCCGTCTTCTGAGGGTCGTCACGAACTCCGTCTGATGAAATTACATGTCCGAGAAATGTCACCTCGGACATCCAGAATTCACATTTGGAAAACATTCCATAAAGTTGCTCTCGTCTCAACACGTCGAGAACCTAATGAAGGTGAAATTCGTGCTCCTCCCGGCCACGAGAATAAATTAAAATGTCATCAATGAATATAACCACGAACTGATCCAAATAGTCATTGAAAACCCGATTTATTAACTCCATGAATACTACAGGTGCATCAGTTAGTCCAAACAGCATCACCACAAACTCGTAATGACCATAGCGTGTTCGGAACGCTGTCCTTGCAATATCCGACTCTCAAATTCGCAACTGATGATATCCAGATCTTAAGTCGATCTTAGAGAATACTGAAGCTCCCTGAAGTTGATCCAAAAGGTCATCAATACGGGGTAAAGGATATTTATTCTTGATCGTAACTCTATTCAACTCCCGATAATCAATACACAAACGAAATGAACCGTCCTTCTGCTTGACAAATAACACTGGTGCTCCCCACGGGGACGCACTCGGTCGGATATAACCTTTCTCGGTCAAATCCTTCAATTGATTCTTCAGTTCCTGCATTTCAGTCGGGGCCATACGATATGGTGCCTTCGATATTGGGGACTTACCAGGCTCCAACTCAATTGTGAATTCCACATCTCTCTGTGGAGGTAAACCAGGTAACTTGTCTGGAAATACATCGGCATATTCTCTCACTACCAGAATATCTGACAATGACACTGATGATTTCTCGGTTTTGGTCATATAACACCAATAACCAACACATCCCTGACTGAGTAATTTCACTTCTTTTATCAAGTTGATGACTCTCCCGGAACAGTTGGGATTACCTCCCTGAAATACACATTCGACCCCATCGTCTGAAATGATAGTGATCATACGTTTACGGACATTAATGATGGCATCATGACGATCCATCCAGTCAATACCCAAGATGATATCGTCTCTCAGTAAATCTACCACGATTAGGTCTGCTAACCAAACACGGCCATGAAACTGAATCGGACAATCCTTAATCTCACGATCTCCGATAATTCTTCTACCATCAGGTAAGCCAATGACATAAGGTTCACAACTAGCAGTACTACCCAGACATAGTCTAACCAAACATGACTCGGAAATGAATGAATGCGATACACCAGTATCAAAGAGGGTACACACAGGTTGAGATAGAATTTAGAGTGTACCTGAGATCATCCGGGCCTCCGGATCGTCGGCCTTCTTCATCTCGTAAATTCGGGGCTTGCTAGCCGCCGCACCGGACGCTCCTGTCTGATGACTATGGGCTTCACCTTTGTTTGCTCCTGTCATCTTGAACGAAGCATACTGAGTGGCCTGATTATGAATAGCTGACTGCTTCGGGGCCTGAGATGACGCCGAAGTAGGTTTGGAGTCCCTTCGGCAAAAGCAGGCCTTATGCCCAGCAATCCCACAGTTATGGCAAGTGATAGTCTGCCTCGGACACTTGGTGCTGAAATGACCCTGTTCTTCGTAGTTGAAACAAATTATAGCCGAACTGGCCACTCGGGACTGAGATTCCGCGGGTCTAGGTGCCATAGGAGATCGCTCAGAGAAAGTAGAGCCCGCACGAGGCTTCTTGAAGGTTGCCTGACCGCCTTCCGACTGATTACGGTTCTTTGATTTCTTGCCAGACGATGAAGGTTGCTGCTTAGCAATTTCCTTAGCAGTAAGCTCATAAGTAAGAGCTTTCTCGATGAATTCGTCCAGAGTGGTGCAATTGTGATTAAGCAACTGCATCCGCATGCGAGGCTTCAACCTCTTGCTAAAATATTTAATCTTGTCCGCCTCGGAGTGAATAATAGATAAGGCGAAAGGAAGGAGTTCCTGAAATTTCTCGGCGATGGCGAGAACATCATCATCCGCTGAGGGTTCGGGACTGAGTAACTATGACAACTTGGCCTCCCTGAGTCGGGCCGGATAATATCTCTCCACCATGAGGGTTTTGAACTGATCCCACGTGCAAGATCCGTCGGTGGGCTTCAACGATAGCCACCAAGAGTGAGCGCTCCTGCTCAGGTAGTAAGCTGCAACTGAAACTTTATGCCCTTCGGGGCAATCCACCATAGCAAATAACTTCTCGAAATGGTCAAGCCAGTGAATGATATCCGCCGGCTCAGACGATCACTCAAAAGTAGGTGGTCTTTGGCGAGAGATGTCGCCAATAATACTGCTCACACTTCTCTCTTGCCCCTGAGGTGGCGGCAGAGGGGCCTGCTGATTCTGGGCGGCTGAGTTCTGCATCGTCTCCATGAGGCATTCCATCTGAGCATCTGGGCCATCATGCCATGCATAAGAACGAGTGAATCAACCCAAACACCTTATGATTGAGCCGTGTCCCGAGTACGACTCCCTGACAGTGAATGGTCATTTCCGGGTGAATGAGTGGCAGCGTCGCTGCTCGACGAATTAGCATTATTCCTCGTGTTCGCACGTGTATTCACATGGGCTCTCGGGTTTCGGCCCGTACCGCGGCCTCTTCCCCCATGTCCTCTGCCTTCTCTTTCCATACTGAAGTAGGAAAGTTACATGATAATTATAGAATCGCATGAATACCGCATTATGATTACATCATGAAATGATAAAAATGAGCGTACCCTCTTTACACAATGATTACGTGAATGATTAACTGACGTGACATGATTATCCGATGAAATTATTGAAATGATTATCTTTAACAAGATTAGTGATACGATCTTGAAGATCAACAACAGAGTAATGAAATGAATTGAGTGATTAATGAGTTAACACGATCGACATGATCAAAATGAAACTGATGATTGAGGACTGTTGACTGTTGAATGATGAATGAGTGATTCTTCTTGCCAGAAATTATACCATGGCATCAGAAATCTTATTGTTCTTTGGTCTGAGGGGGGCTCGGCTCTTGCACAGGTCACACGTGACGCGAAAGTCCAATGATACTAGTCTGACGAACGATGATTTCAATGAGACATGACTCGGAAGGTAGTATTCAAAACCACGCTCCGACACCAACTCTGTAACACCCCAAACAAGGCGGATATTACAGCGCCGTGGACCCCCGACTGGGACCCACAAGGCGAATGAAAATTAACGACTTAAATAATATAATTGCAGTACCGAACCACATTATATCATCAATTACTCCGATGAGGAGTTTCATTACAACACATCCAAGATCATACAGAATACATGTATATTTTATATGAAGATAAAATATACAACACTGAATAAAATGAGTAATTCAAACGGAAGTCTGCAGCGGAAATAAGATGAAGAAAACACGAATAACTAAAAAGGACTGGGGCCCCCAACTAGTATCACTGGGACTCCTCGTCGTCCATGTTCTCTTCCCGTGCTTTATCCTTGCCATGACCTGAAAACAACATCCCCCGACGGGGTCAGTTACACAGAACAACAATCCTCAAGAGTTGAATAAACACAATCATGATATATCTTAATTATGAAATGACGCTGAAGAGAGGCATCATAGTACACCCGTAATGGTATGTGCAAGTGCACAAGACGAGTGTCCGGACACACCAGTCCTTGTACCTAATTAGTCTAACGGAGGTACGTTACCGTGTACACAGTCCAATGTGTCGGTGAACCCAACACATGACCATCATGTGCCCGACTAAAAATTCCACACATCCCCACCCGGCCGTGCAATATGAACCCAGAAGGTCATATGAAAAAGAATGACCATGAAGAATATTAATGAATAACAATTCGACAAAGTCAAGGATGACTCACCGAGATGAAGTAATAGTGAAATGAATGATAGCTCAATGAAATGATTGGAATCGTCGTTCCTCGTGAATGAAGTGATTAATTGACAATGACAAGTCTCGATATGGTTAATACCATATGAATGAGTTATGATTCTGAATGAACAACAACGAAAGGAATGAATATCCTTTTAACCGAGTAAGAATTAACTTACCTTAACACCGGTGATGATACGTCCTCTCTCGAACAATGTCCTAAGGGAAACTACCGGTCACTCGAACAACCTTGAATAACACAATTATCAACAACTCGCTTAATATATAAATCAATAGCAATCATAACCAATTCAAGATGTCGATACAATAAATCCAAACTCATTGAGGCATTTCGACAAACACCTTGAAAACAATCTCCCATCCTAAATAACTAATCCCATTTGTATCGAAAACCAACTTCTATTGAATGATCCAATCCACCAAAATACCATTAATACAATAGATAATCCAATAGGAATTCAAATCGAGTTTACGATAACATTAAATTGCAAAACCCAATTCCAAGTCAACCTTGAAAGTGCTCTTGATAAAAACTTCCACCAGTCCAATGATAACTCGTAAAACTCATAATCATATGTATATCCATCACAAATCATGATTATACCATCCAAAACATCATGCTCCAACTCAAAATCGAATTCAAGGGTTGAAGAAGTTACCTTAGATTAGGATGAAGAATCCACAAATATGTTGTTGATCCACACTACAACTTGAAAAAGATGAGAATCTCTGAGTTTTGATGATGTTGAAACACCTAAAAATCACCCACCAATCGCCCAAGGAAGAGAGGAAGAAGGCAAATGGTGAAATGTGTTTGTTCTCCACAACAAACGCAGATATAAGAAAAATATGTATTGTGTGCCACGGCACGGGCTGAGTGTGCCGCGGCACAGGGCCTAAAATCTGCCCAGGTGCTCGGAAGTGTGCCGCGGCCCGGCCAGCAGGAGCCGCGGCCGCCGGTACAAATGGGTCAGCCACAATTAGCAAAATATGTGTGCCGTGGCGCACAACACTCGGATCCAAAAATGACGAAAAACGACCTGGAAAGAGAATAAAAGTAACAGGATTCAATATTTGGGAATAATAACACGAAATGGAAGTGCGGAAACCCCAAAGCGGTGGTTCCAAGCAATGATTACAAGGGTTCGCCCAACAATAGCACGATTTGAACAAGGAGGAGATTTGAAATGACATGAACTCCAATGTCAACATCGACTAATGAATCAATTACAACAATCAAGATAATATTCTTGTCTCGATTTCCAAGCAAGGTTGAAACAATGAACAATATCGATACACGACTCAAAGTTACTCCGAACGGTGAACACGAACGAATGAATGTGGATGATGAATGATTATTAATAAGTGAAAATCACTGAGTGACAATTACTGAATGATAATGACTGAATTACAACCGGGTATTACAAAACTCGTCAATACTATAAACGCCTCGTATACTTGCGAGTCGCTATTTTTACAAGTACATTGAGCGGAACACTGGTTGACCGTTTCACTTCTGATGCAGCTTTAATCTCAAGTTTTTCTCTGCTCTGATCAGGGGATTTTCTTGTTTGTGCTCTGATCAGCTAGCTTTCTTCATCTTCTGCATCAGGCAGCTTCTTATCTGGTTTGATCAGGTGACTTTCCTTATCTGCACATTAGGAGGCTTTCCTTGTCTCTTGTCTACTTCTGATCAGATGACTTTTCTTCAGATGACTTTTCTTCAGATGACTTTGCCTACTTTTCAATTAAGCACTAGATTCCCAATCTAGTAGTCCAAGATTCCTGCTAAGTTCCCGAAATCTTTCTTCAGGTAGAGGCTTAGTGAATATGTCATCAATTTGATACTCTGTGTTGACCCTTTCCACTTTTACTTTCTTATTAAGCACATGGTATCTGATAAAGTGATGTTTGACATCTATGTGCTTTGTTATTGAGTGCAGAACTAGATTGTTTGTTATTGCAATTGCACTATTATTGTCACACCAGATAGGATCTTCATTTGCAATGATATTGTAATACCTTAGCTGTTGTCTGATCCAGAGAATTTGGGCACAACAGCTACCTGCAGCTAAGTATTCTGACTCAGTTGTGGATATTGAGTTAGATATTTGCTTCTTGCTGAATCACGATATGAGTCTGGTTCCAAGGAACTGACATATTCCATTGGTGCTTTTCCTATCAATCTTGCACCCTGCAAAGTCTGCATCTGAATATCCTGAGAGTTCAAAGTTGTCATCCTTGGGATACCATAATCCAACATTGATTGTGGATTTAAGATATCTGATTATCATCTTAGTTGCTTCCTGGTGAGACTGCTTCGGCTTGGATTGGAATTTGGCACACACTCCTACTGTATATGAAATATCTGGTCTGCTTGCAGTGAGGTATAAAAGTGATCCAATTAGTCCTCTGTAGTGGGTTGGATCCACTGAAATGCCTCCTTCATCTGCATCAAGGAGTAGGGATGTGCTCTTGGAAACTCTTAGTGATTTGGCTCAGTCCATGCCAAATATTTTGATTAAATCTCTTGTATACTTGGCTTGGTTGATGAAAATTCCATTGTCAACTTGTTTGACTAGTAAACTAAGAAAGAAATTTAGCTTTCCCATCATACTCATCTCAAATTCTCCTTGCATGAGACTTGAGAATTTTTCACATATCTCAGGATTGGTGAGCCAAATATGATATCATCCACATATATTTGAACAAGTAATATGTGGTCTTCATCGTCCACTCTGAAGAGGGTCTTGTCCACCTGTCCTTTGATGAATCCATTCCTCTCCAGAAACACAGATAGTCTCTCATACCATGCTCTTGGTGCTTGCTTGAGTCCATATAGAGCTTTCAGAAGCTTGTATACTTTGTCTCCTTTGACAAATCCGGGGGGTTGCTCCACATAGACTTCTTCTTCTAGTACTCCATTGAGAAATGCACTTTTTATGTCCATTTGATGGACTTCAAAATCCTTGAATGCTGCATATGCAAGGAATAGTCTGATAGCTTCCAATCTTGCTACAGGTGCATACGTTTCATCAAAATCTATTCCTTCACATTGAGCATATACTTTTGTGATGAATCTGGCTTTATTCCTAACAATAGCTCCATCTTCATCACATTTGTTTTTATATACCCACTTGGTGCCTACGACTTTCTTGTGATATGGTCTGTTTGTTAGTTCCCAGACATTATTTCGCTCCATTTGGTTGAGCTCTTCTTGCATTGCAATTATCCATGAATAATCCTCCAGTGCTTCTTCTGTTGTCTTGGGTTCCATCTGAGACATGAAACATGAGAACATAGCCATTCCTGCTGGCTCTGTAGATTGTCTGATTCTGACTCCATCCGTTAGGTTTCCAATGATTTGTTGAATGGGATGATCTCTGAGCTATTTGGGGATATCATCTCCAGGGTTTGTTCCCCCTGTTGAGTTGCTTTGGTGAACTTCATCTCTTTATGCATCATCTTGGTTTTGGCCTTCTTGAACTGCATCAGTTGGATGTTTATCAGCTACAGTTGGACCAGCTAGGTTTTGGGATCATATCTGATCTGCAGTTAAGTCTTTAGGCTGATCTACAGTTGGGTCTTCTAGTGAGTCCATCATTCCTGCGTCATGGATGATAACTTCTTCTAGGGTGGTAGATTTGAGCTTTTTCTAAATTGATTCCACCTGTTTCTTGTACTCAACAGTCAACTCATCAAACACAACATGGGATGTTTCTTCCACAACTAATTTTCTTTTGTTAAAAACTCTGTATGCCTTGCTTATTTGTGAGTATCCCATAAAGAGACCATCATCAGTTTTAGCATCAAAGGCATTCAGTTGGGTTTTACCATTGTTGTGGATAAAGCACTTACAACCAAATATATGAAAGGATGCAACAGTTGGTGTTCTGCCATTCCAAACCTCATAGGGAGTTTTGCCATATCTCCCTACTATCATACTCCTATTCTGAGTATGGCATGTTGTGTTGACAGCTTCAGCCCAGAACCTCTTTGGCAGGTCGACTTCAGCAATCATTGACCTGGAAGATTCCTTCAAGTTTTTGTTTCTTCTTTTAGAAACACCATTTTGTTGTGGTGTTCTTGCAGCAGATACTTCATGCTGGATTCTATTTTGATCACTATATTCAGTGATTGCCTTGTTGAGAAATTATCCACCTCTGTCTGATCTGATCTTGATGATGGAGAGGGATTTCTCATTCTGAATCTTCCTCAGCTGTTCAGGAAGCTTTGTTAGTGTTTCACTCTTTTTATAAAGGAAAGAAACTCATGAAAACCTTGAGTAGTCAACTACTACTACTAAGGCATGCTTCCTTCCACTCAATATCCTTGGCTTGATGGGACCAAAGAGATATATATATATATATATATATATATATGAAGAAGATATAATACTCTGGTGGTGAGAGTTGTAGGCTGTACTGGTTTGAATGATGCTCTGGTCTGCTTTCCTTTCTGACGTGCATCACAGAGGGCTTCTTTCTTGAATACTTCTTTTGGAAGTCCTCCGACCAACTTTTGAGAGCTGATTTTGTTGATGGCCTTGAAATTTGTAATATCCGGATTAATTATTGAGCATTTCATCTGTAATTGAACCCTGTATTATTCATAATTCTGATATCGATAATCGAAGTATGACATTTCTCGTATTTGTATCCTCGTACATGAGTATGGCAACATGTGAATTTTCTCATGCAAATATGTGATAACGTACGCTAAGAATGTAGCTATACGTACGTTATCGGCTAGAGTTAGCATATGCTACGAATGTAGCATAGCGTATGTTAGGCAGTCAATAATTGAGCTGGGCGGCTAGCACATGCGCCATCCGGACATGGGTCCGGATAAGATTCCCGCGAATGAACCTGTACACTTTTGAAGTCAACGATTGTTAACGTACGCTAATGTGTGTCACATACGCACGTAACCTGATGGTTAAACGTACGTAATCGAGTTCAGAATGAGGACAGTTATCTATCAGTGACGATAGCGTACGCTAAGGACATCTGGGTAGCGTACGCTAAGAGACTTATGTACGTTATGCATGAAGGCTAACATACGTTAAGGTCAGAAAATTATAAATAAGACATCACCCCATTTCATTTCAGCTCGTTTTTTCACTTAGCCTCCATTATACTTCATGCCCAGAGATATCACAGCCTCCTTAAACACATATAAACCATATCTACTTGATTATTGAAGATTGGAGATTACTTATACTTGATCATTGAAGTGGAGGATCATTTTGGATTGGCACACAAGCAATCGGAGTTGAATTCTCCCTATTGTCTCGGTGTCTTCTTCATCTTAAGGTATGTTAATACTATCTCCAACCTTGGATTAAGGATATGATGATCTTGTTATCAAGATATTAAGTTCCATTGATGGATTATTCAACCAAACATCATGTTTAGAAGTTGGGATGATTATGCTTAAGATATCATTGTTGAAAATATCATAATTGGAATCCTATTACGTCAAATGATGAGAGTAATGTTCTGAGATTGATTATCCGTATTGAGTAGTGTTGCCATATTAATTGTAGACTTGGAGTTGATATCACTTTTGTTAAAAAGACATAATATAGAATCATTAATAGTTGTATCCCTTCTTATAAGTTGAATTTGTTAGTTCATCTTTAAGATGAAGTCTAATGTAATGATGATATTGGAATCAAACGCATCAACCTAAGATCATCGAACTTCACATGAGAATGATAATCGAGATTGAATATAAGTGTTGTGATGATATACATTTCCTTGAAATTGAAGATGTTTGAATGTGTAAGATCATCCATAATTGTATGAGCATGATATGTAGAAGGGTAACATACGTTAACCAATGAGGATTTCATACACTTCATCATCAATCAGAACAGTCGACTGATCAGTGAGAGACTGTCGGATGCTTGTTTAGCGTACGCTAGGCTCTGCAACTAACGTACGCTAACGGGCAAGGTTAACATACGCTATATTTGGTATGTAACGTACGTTATATCATCAGACGAGTTAGTCGACTGATCAGAGAGGAACTGTCGATACATGGTTAGTGTATGCTAGACTTCGTAGCTTATGTATTCTAACTAGTGGGTTTAACATACGCTACAAAGGATATGTAACGTACGTTATGAAGGTCAGATAGATTACGTTTTATGAACTTTCGGCCGTAATTTGGATTGTTAGATGTTCGTTCGACGTGAGATGAATTCTATATTATTTCTTTTATTAAGGTTCGAGCTTAGCAACGTGATTGATCAAAAGGGGCAACGTTCGAGCGTTTTGATATTCGTGGAAGTTTTATTCTTGTCATCGAATCGAGGCAAGTACTTTAATTAGAATTGTTCGTATTATGTAGGTTATATTATGATTGTACTGTGTACATGTGTTGTGATTAATTGTCCATCATACGTTGATCCGATGGGAATCATCATGGGAAATCTATAGTTGTGTGCGCTGGATCGTTGGACAGGTAGTTCCACCTTGCTTTGGTCCGACGGGATCATCATGGGAATCTATAGTTGTGGGCGCTGGATCGTTGGAATACCACGAGTATGTTGAGACTGTTATGATGCGATATGTGTTGTTATTATTTCTCGTTGGAGAAACTTGTCATGATTATTGTTGATTAAATCATTATTGTATGATTATCATACTTGTACTAGTATTGTTGTGCTAACCCCTTCGGGGGTGAAGATTTGTTTATGTTCAGGATCCACGAGAGCAGGGAAACAACCACTGGAGTTGCATGACGACGAGGGTGCAGAGTGATGTTCCGGCCGGGTTTTATTGCCTGTTGTTTGTGTTGTTTTTAATAAGTACTCGAGTACGTTGTCGTTGTGATGATTGATTTTGGTGATGTATTAATATTCTTCCTTCAGATATTTGTATTCTCGAAATTGTCCCAGAACTGTTGTATTTTAATTCATTTACTTTTATATATTGGTATCTGTTACTGTCTTTTCATTCCTTCAGCCTTGTAAATTCTTATGTAAAGGATTTACGGCGCTGTAATATTTCTGAATATATCGGGGGCGTTAGAATATGGTATCGGAGCCAAGATTATGGATATCTTGGCCATTGGGTTAAAATAGGGGTCATATATGTCTTTTGAGGCAACCGGCCATGAATAACATCACTGTACTGCCTACGTCTTCGTGCGAGCAGTGGTTGTAAGTTCCTATACTCTATCTCGTCCTTCGCATGTTATACTTCTTTATACTTGAACATTAGAACGATATTGTTTCCTGTATATTGAGTATTTATGTTTACAGTATGTGGAGAGGTGGACGTGGACGTGGTCGCGGTCGCGGACGTGGACGAAGGAATGCTGAAAGAGAAGCATCGCCTTCTAATTAGGCCAACCACAACTCAGGCGAGCCACAAAGATCTACTAATAATGAACCAGAACCTGCTGTGCCCGAAATCCTTCGTCATGTGGTGAACCAGATGACTCAGTTTGCCCAGGTCGTGGACCGAGTGTAGGTGGTAGTAGGATTACAACAGGGAGATCGATAGCAAGGTATCCCAGACATGGGAAATTGAGGCGACCGATGGCTGTAAGAGGTGGCGAAGATGCAACCACCCAAATTCGATAGATTTTCTGAGACATCAACATGGGATCATTGGTTAAAAGAACTAGAGAAAATTTTTGCCGTGATTAATTGCCCAGACGACCGGAGAGCCTCTATTGCTCAGTACTTTCTGATAGAGGAAGCGTCCGAGTGGTGGGAAGCCATCCGGCCTATAGATCATGATGCTGACTGGGCAGAGTTTAAATTGATGATGGAAGCTTAGTACTGCCCTAGTCCCGTGAGGGAAGCCAAAGTTTGGGAATTTTTCTCCGTACAGCCATCGGACGAGTCAGTATCCCAGATAATTAAAACGTTTAATCAGCAGATGGCCTTTGTTTGACACCTGGTCAGAACAGATGCGGAAATGATGATCCATTTTGATATGAGAATGAAACCAGAAATCCAGAGGTACTTGTCCGGTTTTGAATATACCACTCTCCGTCAATATCAGGATAAAGCATTGACATATGAAATTAAAGAAGCAGCAATGGAAAAATTTGCAGAATCCAAGAAGCAGAAAGTCTCTGGTAGTTTCACAGAACACAAGAGCAGTGGGCCCCGCAAGGACCAGTCATCCTTTCATTCATTGAAGAAACCTCTGCACCCATCCAAGGGCGGAAAGAACTCCGGAGCAGTATCAGCCACGACGGATACAAGTAGGAAGTGCTTTAACTGTAGTCGCCCAGGCCACCTTTGGCGTGACTGTTTCCGTACTCCAGTTACATGTTTTGATTGTGGACCGGAAGGGCACGTGCGACATTTTACAAGGATGCCACGAAGTTTAATGGAACCCGTACATCACAGCCAGTTCAGAACGAAGCAAGTATTCAGCAGACGAAGCAGAGTGTTTAGCTGCCCCAAAATTCAGTCGAGGTCGAGGCAGAGGACAATTCGACCGCAAAGGAGCCTCGAGTGTCGGATCCACTCCCCCACGACTGTACCAGATGAGGAGGGCAGACGATCAGGATGCTGCTATCGCATCAGGTACTGTTCAGATCCTTTCACAGCCAGTTAGCATTTTATTCGATACAGGAGCTACGCATTCATTTATATCCTTGTCTTGTGTAAATCGTTTGAATATTTCTGGTTTTCGTAATTGTGAGCCTTATGTTGTGGGTTTACCGAATGGAGAGAGAATCATGGGAAACTTAGAAACTAGAGATTTCCCTATATCATTTGGAGGCAGAGAGTGTCCCTCGAATCTGATTGTGATAGAGATGCAAGGAGACGACCTAATAATCGGAGATGATTGGCTTAATCGATATAGAGCTATTATAAACTACTGAAAGAGGAATATCTCAGAGATAGCTGACGATGGTTCCGAAATACTGTTTGAATGATGGAAACCAGGAAGCTCAGGAAAGATGATTAAGGCAATGAAAGCTATCAAATTGTTGAAACATGGTTGTACCGGATACTGGTGCTATGCGATGAAGAAAGAAGACGGAAAAGCAGAACTCTCATCCATTCCCTTTGTGAACAAATTTGATGTGTTTCCCAACGAATTGCCTGGACTACCTCCACGATGGGATGTAGGATTCACCATCGAGCTGGAACCAGGAGCTACACTAATTTCTAAGGTGTCGTATCGTATGGCACCTACTGAGATGTATGAATTGAAGAAGCAACTGGAAGAACTACTGGACAAAAGCTATATCCAACCAAGCGTTTTGCCCTGGGCTGTGCCAGTTCTTTTCATCCAGAAGAAGGATGGATCGCTTCGATTATGTATTGACTATCAAGAACTGAACAAGATGACGATTAAGAACAAGTATATGTTGCCACGGACTGATGATTTGTTTGACCAGTTGCAAGGAGCAACAGTGTTTTCTAAAATTGATCTGAGATCAGGATATCATCAGCTGATGATTAAGGAATCTGATGTTCCGAAGTCAGCATTTAGAACTCGTTACGGACATTATGAGTTTGTAGTGATGCCGTTTGGTCTCACTAATGCACCTGCCGTGTTTATGCAATTGATGAATCGAGTGTTCATAGAGTATTTGGACAAGTTTGTGGTTGTGTTTATTGATGACATCCTAGTTTATTCCAAGAGCCCGGAAGAGCATGCACAGCATCTGCGGATCATTTTAGACCTTCTCAGAAACGAGCAATTATACTCCAAGCTTTCTAAGTGTGAATTCTAGCTAAAGGAATTAATGTTCCTCGGCCATGTGGTATCAGCTGAAGGAGTCCGAGTAGACCCCCAGAAAATCGAAGCAGTTATGGATTGGAAGCCTCCTAAGAACGTGAAGGAAGTCCGGAGTTTCTTAGGACTTGCTGGTTATTATTGTCGGTTCGTGGAAGGGTTTTCCAAAACTATCCTCCCACTTACTCGGTTACTTCGGAAAACTAAAAAGTTTGAGTGGAACGAGATGTGTCAGACCAGCTTTGATGAATTGAAGAAGAGATTGACGATGGCATCGATTTTAGCACTTCCACAGGGAACTGGAGGATTCATAGTTTACAGTGCTGCTTCGAACCAAGGACTCGGATGTGTATTGATGCAGAATGAGAAGGTAATCGCCTGTGTGTCACGACAGCTAAAACCTTATGAAGTGAATTACCCAACGCATGGTTTGGAGTTGGCAGCGGTAGTTTTTGCTTTGAAAATCTGGAGACATTACCTGTACGAGACTCACTGTCAGATCTTCACGGATCATAAGAGTCTCAAATACATCTTTAGTCGGAAAAAGTTGAACATGCGGCAAAGGAGATGGCTGGAACTGATTAAGTATTATGACTTGGAGATTCTTTATCATCCAGGCAAAGCGAATGTAGTGGCCGATGCACTTAGCCGCAAGCCTGTTTCTATTCAGATGATGGAGACTCTGACCTCCCAGCCCAGCATTCAGCGAGAATTGATTTGTGAAGGAATTGAAGTATGGTTGCAAAAAGTCCAAGGACAACTGTGTGTGATGGAAATAACTTCATCGTTAACTGAAGAAATCAAATCTAAGCAATTGGATGATCCTCTGATGATTCGGTTGCACGATCAAGTAAGCAAGGGAAAAGCCCCAGGATTTGTAATTCATGATGATGGAGTCTTGAGATTTCAGAACTGACTTTGCGTTCCTGATGTCGATGTCCTAAAGCAGACAATTATGAAGGAAGCTCACAGCACGCCCTATTCTATCCACCCCGGCACCAGTAAGATGTATAAAGACCTGAAGCAGAACTTCTCGTGGGGCAACATGAAGAAAGATGTAGCGGATTATGTCTCGAAATGTTTGACTTGTCATTAGGTTAAGATCGAGCATCAACGACCTGTCGGAATGCTAAAGCCCCTCCCGATTCCTGAATGGAAGTGGGAGGACATATCGATGGACTTTATCACTAATATGTCGAGAACCAAGACATGAATGAACATGATTTGGGTGATAGTTGACCGTCTAACGAAATCGGCTCATTTTCTAGGCATTAAGGATACTTGGAGACCTTGGCACGAGTATTTATTTCAGAGATAGTCCAATTGCATGGTACGCCGAAGACTATTATTTCTGACCGAGACGGTCGCTTTGTGTCCCATTTTTGGAAAGCAATTCATAAAGCCTTGGGAACCGAATTAAACTTCAGCACAGCTTATCATCCACAGACAGACGGACAATCCGAGAGGACTATTCAAACAGTGGAAGACATGCTGAGGGCTTGTGCCTTAGATTGGTCAACTGATTGGGAAGTTCATCTACCGTTGATTGAATTTACCTACAACAATAGTTGTCATGCTTCTATTAATATGGCACCATTTGAGGCATTATACGGGAGTAGATGCAGATCGCCCCTATGTTGGGATGATTCATCAGACTTGATCGGGACAGAACCAGAATTGATCGTGCAGACATGAGAGAAGATAGCATTGATTCGTGAAAGGCTGTTGACCTCCCAGAGTCAACAGAAATCTTACGCAGACGTGTGCTGTCGCCCATTAGAGTTCAGTACTGGAGATCATGTACTTTAAAGGTTTCTCCTACTCGGGGAATATTTCGTTTTGGGAAGAAAGGAAAGCTGAGTCCGAGATATATCGGACCATTCGAAATTCTTGAGAGAGTTGGAGAGTTGGCATACAGGTTGGCATTAACTCCGTCATTGAGCCATGTTCATAACGTGTTCCACGTATCCCAGTTACGGAGGTATATACCAGATCCTAGTCATGACATTGATTTTGGCGAGATCGAAGTCGCCCAGGATGGCATGTTTGAAGAGAGACCGATCAGGATACTCGAGAGTTGAATTAAACAATTGAAGAACAAACCAATCGCTTTGGTCAAGGTTCAGTGGCCACGCCACGGAGTGGAAGAAGCCACTTGGGAAATGGAAGATAGCGTGAGGTCCAGATATCCAGAGTTATTTTCGTCTTGAGTTTTGGGACGAAACTCCTTTTTAGTAGGAGAGTATGTAATATCTGGATTAATTATTAAGTATTTCATCTTGTTGTGTCAAGATTTAACACCTTCCGACCGGCGATCGCCTCCGAGGCCGAGCGACCGACTTACTGCCGAGCGACCAAGGCAAGCCTGCCGATCGGCGACCAGGCGACCGAGCCTCAACCCAGCGGACCAACTAAATCGGCCAAATGAAGGTCCCAGGACAAGTCCCGGTGCCGGGCGATCGACCTCAGATACGATCATCACTCGGCACTCGGCGACCGACTCCTGGCGATCGACTAGCGGACGATCCTCTCTGGGCATCTGCCGATCGACCTTTGGTGACCGACCTCCCGGGGCATCTGCCGATCGACCGCATCATGACGATCTCCACCGATGACCATCCAGTCGGCAAAGACCAAGTCTCAAACTGGCCCCACGTGCAGATCCACAAAAGGCGCTGACAATCCTGTCTCCTACCTCACCTACCAGCATGGCCCAGACCTGCGAAAGGAGTTGGCGGACAAGACATGTGACTACAGCCTGTCACCTACCCTGACAAAGTCCGCCGAAAGTAGCAAGTGGGACCTCCTGTGGCAGTGCTTCCGACGCGTCTTTGGATCCTCATTGGACCGCAAGGCTGACCACCAGCTGTAGCTTTGGACTTTTGGCAGGCAGCCCACGTGCCCTTTAGGACGATCGCCCCGTTGCATTAAATGCTGAAAGGCGATCGCCCACTAGGGGACAGGGCCCCTCAGCCTCTATATATACAAGGCCGCCTTCACTTGTAAAGTGGACCGAAAACTCTTCTGCACTGGACCGAGATTCTGACTCTCTAAACTCACTGCATTCTCACACTTCATACCATACAGAAGCAAACATTAAGCACTTGGCTAACATCCAACTCTTGCCAACAGCTTTCTTTCGGTCTTACTTCTCCCGGCCTTTTCTCCTCGAGCAGATTACCGGCGGGACGAAGAACACCTAGCTTCGCTCAAGAGCCGGATCAACAGAGTCTTTTTACACTCATTGTATTTAGATTTCTCTCATTAATACTTGTATCCACGAATATTTGTATTAATAACATCTCGCGAGAGCATTCAAGCCCGGGCCTAACAAACCCGGCAAATCTTGTTTTATTTATCTTCTCTCGGAAGTGCTCCCGCATTTGTTTGTTGTCCGTCTTCCAGCAGTATTAATCTTCGGATAAATATTTTGGGCAACAACAATTGGCGCTAGAGGAAGGGGATCTAACCCTCATATTTTTACACCTACCGTCCCGAAGAACACTCACTGTTCTCGGGGCAGATATTTGAAGTGACACTCACTGCACTTCAAAAGAAATCCTTCAGAAAACATGTCTTCCGCCTCCGCGTCGAAGAAAGCCGGCCGGCTGCAGCCTGGCCCCTGGCCCGAGTCAGCCGCAGCCGATGGTGGAAGGTAGCCGCCGCGGCCGGAGGCGCTCGACCACGTCCCGGGAAGGCGGCCTGAGCCTCTCGCTCGATCGGTTCCGAACCAAGGAACAGATCGAAGGGGCCCTGGCCGTCCTTCAGGAGCGACGAAGTGCTCTCGACGCGCCTCCAGCTACCGCCCCCCCGGTCTCTCGCCGGGAGATCAAGCGGAAGCTCAAGGCTCTACTGGCCGAGCGTTCGCCAGGAGGCTCCCGTCCGCAGGAAGAGGCGCTCGCCAGCCGGGGCACCTCTGTCTTCGATCGCACAGGCGGCGACCCGACACAGCGGCCGGGGCAGTCAGGCCCCAGCTACGAGGCGACGGAGTTTGAGTCCGTCACCAGGAGCTCGGCCTACCCGACTCCAAGAAGGCAGCCTAGCCGTCTGGCTCCCCCTCGCCAAATTGCCGAGGTCGGCGGTAGCGGAGCCCGGAGATCGGTACACGATCGCCTCGGCTCCTGCTCCCAAAGCCGATCTGCAAGCGACCAAGCCACGGCGATGGCTGCAATGCAACGTCAACTTAACGACATGAAGGCGCTCCTGGAATCCAGGGCGGGCGCCAAGAAGACGATCGCCGGGCCAAGCGAGCCGCTCGCGATCGACATCGAGCTCGCCCCCGTGCAGCATAGGATCGCTCCCCCGCAAACACCCGTGTACGTGGGGCGATCGGACCCCCAAGTGCACCTGAGGAAGTTTAACATCTACATGACTGGGTGTGGGGCATCTGACGCGACCAGATGCCGAATGTTCCCTCTGACGCTGGACGACCTCGCCCACCGGTGGTACACTTCATTGCCACCTCGGTCCATTGGCTCCTTCAACGAGCTGGCGCACGGCTTCACTGAGTACTTCGCCACCAGGGTCGTCCGGCCCGAAGGTCCCCTTCGCATGATGCAAATCAAGCAGGGAGAAGAAGAGTCCGACTCGGACTACATCGACCGGGTAGACGTAATCATCCTCAATGGCGAGCCCATAAGCGATGAGACCGCCCTCTACGCGGTCCTAGGAGGTTTTCAGGGTTTTTCGCCTATGTTCAGGCATCTTACCAAGACCCAACCTCGACCTACGCAGCCTTCCGGGCAAGAGCCGCAGATTTTCCGGCCAGGCAAAGGTTTCTTCTTAGCCTGTGAGCGGAGCGTCGGCACCCGGACGACGATCTCCCGCCCGATCGCCAACATCGACCTACGAATAAAGCGATCGGTAGCCGGCGGCGATCGGCAGTCTTCGGCCGATCTCCGATCATCACGCTACATCATCCGCAGTTCGGAGGACACGATCGCCATCTACTCCGGATATAACATGACGGACTAAGGCATAAGATCGCCTCCACCGCACATCATAAAGCCATGGTCACGGTCGATGGAACCGCCCGGCCATGCAAGGTCCCTTTCGGCCAAGATCGCCCGCCCTTCGTTTAAATACGAGGCCGGCGTAGTCGGAGGGCCCTCCAACATTAATCAGTGGACTCATTCCACAACCCCGTCTCAACGTACACCGTCGAGGTCGGCCATCTCCATGGTGGCCGAGGTGGAAGCAGAGCTAACAAGCCGCGGGCGTGGAGTTGATTCATCCGACGCCGCCCCGCGCAAGGACTCCTCTAGACCGAGACCGCACGCCTTCGTTTAAAAACAAGGCGAGGCGCGGCTAACGGAGGACCCTCATAATAAAGTGAGTCACGAGACACTCATTGTCTTCGCGCACCAAGACACGGTCATGGGGTCGGTCCATCGATCTCCGCGACTGTGCACGATTCCTCAAGCAAGCGAAACCACCAAGTTTCCATGGGGGATCGGCCAATGTTGTTTTTTGCAGGTACAAGACCGAAAGATAGCTAAGCCAATCGACTATGTTAGCCCAAGTCCGAGTCCTAAGTCAGCTCAGCAAGGTCGCCCGTTCTCATCCAGACGCGATCGCCAG
Source organism: Orobanche coerulescens (assembly GCA_033398695.1). Taxonomy (NCBI): domain Eukaryota; kingdom Viridiplantae; phylum Streptophyta; class Magnoliopsida; order Lamiales; family Orobanchaceae; genus Orobanche; species Orobanche coerulescens. Next base: position 75,008,681 of record CM065818.1, on the reverse strand, counting down.
CAAGAACCACCTCGCCCCATGTCTTCAACATAGGAGCAAGCTGGGGGGCAATTGTTGTGTCAAGATTTAACACCTTCCGACCGGCGATCGCCTCCGAGGCCGAGCGACCGACTTACTGCCGAGCGACCAAGGCAAGCCTGCCGATCGGCGACCAGGCGACCGAGCCTCAACCCAGCGGACCAACTAAATCGGCCAAATGAAGGTCCCAGGACAAGTCCCGGTGCCGGGCGATCGACCTCAGATACGATCATCACTCGGCACTCGGCGACCGACTCCTGGCGATCGACTAGCGGACGATCCTCTCTGGGCATCTGCCGATCGACCTTTGGTGACCGACCTCCCGGGGCATCTGCCGATCGACCGCATCATGACGATCTCCACCGATGACCATCCAGTCGGCAAAGACCAAGTCTCAAACTGGCCCCACGTGCAGATCCACAAAAGGCGCTGACAATCCTGTCTCCTACCTCACCTACCAGCATGGCCCAGACCTGCGAAAGGAGTTGGCGGACAAGACATGTGACTACAGCCTGTCACCTACCCTGACAAAGTCCGCCGAAAGTAGCAAGTGGGACCTCCTGTGGCAGTGCTTCCGGACGCGTGCTGGATCCTCATTGGACCGCACGGCTGACCACCAGCTGTAGCTTTGGACTTTTGGCAGGCAGCCCACGTGCCCTTTAGGACGATCGCCCCGTTGCATTAAATGCTGAAAGGCGATCGCCCACTAGGGGACAGGGCCCCTCAGCCTCTATATATACAAGGCCGCCTTCACTTGTAAAGTGGACCGAAAACTCTTCTGCACTGGACCGAGATTCTGACTCTCTAAACTCACTGCATTCTCACACTTCATACCATACAGAAGCAAACATTAAGCACTTGGCTAACATCCAACTCTTGCCAACAGCTTTCTTTCGGTCTTACTTCTCCCGGCCTTTTCTCCTCGAGCAGATTACCGGCGGGACGAAGAACACCTAGCTTCGCTCAAGAGCCGGATCAACAGAGTCTTTTTACACTCATTGTATTTAGATTTCTCTCATTAATACTTGTATCCACGAATATTTGTATTAATAACATCTCGCGAGAGCATTCAAGCCCGGGCCTAACAAACCCGGCAAATCTTGTTTTATTTATCTTCTCTCGGAAGTGCTCCCGCATTTGTTTGTTGTCCGTCTTCCAGCAGTATTAATCTTCGGATAAATATTTTGGGCAACAACACATCTGTAATTGAACCCTGTATTATTCGGAATTGTGATATCGATAATCGAAGTATGATATTTTTCGTATTTGTATCCTTGTACATGAGTATGGCAACATGTGAATTTTCTCATGCAAGTACATGATAACGTAAGCTAAGAATGTAGCTTAACGTACATTATCGGCTAGAGTTAGCGTACGCTACGAATGAAGCATAGCGTACGTTAGGCAGTCAATAATTGAGCTGCGCGTCTAGGACATGCGCCCGCCGGACATAGGTCCGGATAAGATTCCCGCGGATGAACCTGGACACTTTTGAAGTCAACGATTGTTAACGTACGCTAAGGAATGTGTCTAGCGTACGCTAATGTGTGTCACTTACGTACATAACCTGCTGGTGTAACGTACGTAATCGAGTTCAAAATGAGGACAGTTATCTATCAGTGACGATAGCGTACGCTAAGTACATCTGGGTAGCGTACGCTAATAGACTTACGTATGTTATGCATGAAGGCTAACGTACCTTAAGGTCAGAAAATTATAAATAAGACATCACCCCATTTCATTTCAGCTCGTTTGTTTCACTTAGCCTCCATTATACTTCGTGCCCAGAGAGATCCCAGCCTCTTTAAACACATATAAACCATCTCTACTTGATCATTGAAGATTGGATATTACTTATACTTTGATCATTGAAGTGGAGGATCATTTTGGATTGGCACACAAGCAACCGGAGTTGGATTCTACCTATTGTCTCGGTGTCCTCTTCATCTTAAGTATGTTAATACTATCTCCAACCTTGGATTCGTGTTATTAAGAATATGATGATCATGGTATCAAGATATTAAGTTCCATTAATGGATTATTCAACCAAACATCATATTTAGAAGTTGGGATGATTATGCTTAAGATATCATTGTTGAAAACATCATAGTTGGAATCCTATTACGTCAAATGATGAGAGTAATGTTCTGAGATTGATTATCCGTATTGAGTAGTGTTGCCATATTAATTGTAGACTTGTAGTTGATATCACTTTTGTTAAAAGGACTTAAGATAGAATCATCAATAGTTGTATCCCTTCTTATAAGTTGGATTTGTTAGTTCATCTTTAAGATGAACTCTAATGTAATGATGATATTGGAATCAAACGCATCAACCTTAGATCACCTAACTTCACATGAGAATGGTAATCGAGATTGAATATAAGTGTTGTGATGATATACATTTACTTGAAATCGAAGATGTTTGAATGTGTAAGATCATCCATAATTGTATGAGCATGATGTGTAGAAGGGTAACGTATATTAATCACTGAGGATTTTGTACACTTCATCATCAATCAGAACAGTCGACTGATCAGTGAGAGACTGTCGGGTGCTTGTTTAGCATACGCTAGGCTCTGCAGCTTACGTACGCTAACGGGCAAGGTTAACGTACGCTATGTTTGGTACGTAACATATGTTATATCATCAGACGAGTCATTCGACTGATCAGAGAGGAACTGTCGATACATGGTTAGTGTACGCTAGACTTCGTAGCATATGTATGCTAACGAGTGGGTTTAACGTACGCTACAAAGGATATGTAACGTACGTTATGAAGGTCAGACAGATTACGTTTTATGAACTTGTGACCGTAATTTGGATTGTTAGATGTTCGTTCGACGTGAGATGCATTCTATATTATTTCTTTTGTTATGGTTCGAGCTTAGCAACGTGATTGATCGAAGGGGGCGAACTTCGAGCGTTTTGATATTTGTGGAAGTTTTATTCTTGTCATCGAATCGAGGCAAGTACTTTAATTAAAATTGTTCGTATTATGTCGGTTATGTTATGATTGCACTGTGTACATGTGTTGTGATTAATTGTCCACCATGCATTGATCCGATGGGAATCATCATGGGAAATCTATAGTTGTGTGCGCTGGATTGTTGGACAGGTAGTTCCACCATGCTTTGGTCTGACGGAATCATCATGGGAATCTATAGTTGTGCGCTGGATCATTGGAATACCACGAGTATGTTGAGACTGTTATGATGCGATATGTGTTGTTATTATTTCTCGTTGGAGAAACTTGCCATGATTAGTGGTGATTAAATCATTGTTGTATGATTATCGTATTTGTACTAACATCATTGTGCTAACCCCTTCGGGGGTGAACATTTGCTTATGTTCATGATTCAGGAGAGCAGGGAAACAACCACTGGAGCTGCATGACGACGAGGGTGCAGAGTGATTTTCCGGCCGGGTTTAATTGCCTATTGTTTGTGTTGTTTTTAAAAGTACTCGAGTATGTTGTCGTTGTGATGATTGATTTTGGTGATGTATTAATATTCTTCCTTCGGATATTTGTATTCTCGGCATTGGCCCAGAACTATTGTATTTTAATTCAGTTACTTTTATATATTGGTATCTGTTACTGTCTTTTCATTCCTTCAGCCTTGTAAATTCTTATGTAAAGGATTTACGGCGCTGTAATATTCATGAATATATCGGGGGTGTTACAAAATTCAGGTGACATAATCTTTTGTGCCATAGCCATCCATTCTCAGCAATTATTTTTGATAGGAAACAAGTGTTTGGAGTGACTGTATTCCAATCTATCATGTAAATGTCTCTTCCTCTGAATCCTTGTAGCTTCAATTCTCCAGATAGGATATCAATTACCATGCATTTCCAAATAGTGAAGACTACCAGGTTCTTTTCATCACAGAATTGGCTTATGCTCAACAGGTTGTATTTGAGCCTTTTGACATAATGTACTTTAGATATGGTTATGTTTTCTCTGTGCAGCTCTCCAAATCCTTTTGTCTAACCTCTAGAGCTATCTCCAAAGGTTACATCTGGACCTCTTTCTTTGTTAGTTTGAGAGCACATTCTTATTCCCTGTCATGTGCCTTGAGCATCCAGAGTCTACAAACCATTTTTCACCTCCTCCTGTTGAACTTGAGATGACATGGTAGTAGTCCTTCCACCTTTTCTGCAATCAAACAAGCAGAGATTTAGGTACCCAAAATTTATGTGGGTCCTTTGGGGTTAGTAGGCTTCCTGGAGAATTGGTTTCTCCTTGGGTTATAAAAATTATGTTGATTGCCCCTATAAGGTGTGTGTTGCCTAGATCTATATCCTTGGTTAGGATTATATACTGGATATGCCTCATAAAATCTCTGGTGTGGGCCATTTCTAAATCTTGGTTGAGACCATTTGTAAAATATTGGGGACTCCACACCTGTTCATTTTGAAAGTTTGGATAACCTTGAGGTTTCCATTTACCTCTCACAATATTTTGGCTACTGCTTCTGCCTTGGCCATTGCCTAGTCTCCTGTCTAGGTGGCTGCCTTGTAAATCTTGGCTGCTGCCTAAACTTTTGACTGGGTTGTTGCCTATTTTGAAATACGGGTTCTATAGGCTCAGCAGTCTGGACATAAGTTTTTCCCTTGACAAAAGTGGTTTTTGAACTAGAGGGAGTGTTGGGTCATATCCAAGGCCTAATCTTAAATAAAGTGGCCTCTTGTTCATACACAATTCATCCAGGGTTATAGATGCCTTTAAGGATGTTATTTCCTTAGATTGTGTCTTACTTAGTTGTGTCAATTTGGTAAACTCGGATTTGACATGAGCAAGTGCAGCTGATTTCTCATTGTTTAAAATAGTTAGCCTTTTAATCTCAGTTGTGGTATTATCAGCTGAGTTTTTCAATTTGTTTTCAGCCTGATTTTCAAATTCAGATTTGATTTTTTTAACTCTAGGCTGAGCTTTTCAAAATTATTTTTCAGCTGCCTATTCTCATCTTGCAACTGTGTTTTCTCAACCGCCACAGTCAAGTGAGCTGATTTTAGAGTTTCAAAATCTTTTAGTAACTGATTTATAGATTCGTGAAGATTCACATCTTCAGACATGTCAGAGCTAAAACCCTCTGTAGTTTGAGGTTTGGAGGTTACCTCTTCATCAGCTAGACTGGCCATCAGACAACTGTATTCATCATCATCAGAGAAGAATCTACCACTTGATTCTACTCTTTCTTCAATCTGGTCTTCTCCAATGAGAGCTTTTCTCTTATCTTCATTCTTGCCCATGTCCTTATTAGCTTCATCTCTCTTGAGATCAGGGCAGTCAAATTGTATATGTCCTGTCTTATGACAGTTGTAGCATTCAACTTTCCAGTTTCCAGCCTTTTGATTTCTCCTTAGATTGTCTTTGTAGTTCTTATTATATTTGGAATACTTTTTCCGGAAGTTGCTGAATCTTTGCATGATGAATGCCATTTCTTCCTCAAAGTCTAGAGGATTTGGAGGTTTAACTCAGACAGGTTCTTTGCAGGGGACTCTGCTGCAAATGATATTCCTTTCTCTGTTGGTTCAGTTGATGATGAGTAGGGCAGCTCAAACTCATATGCCTTTCGATCAGAAAATAATTCTTGGATCTTTATCTTGTTTAGGTCCTTTGATTCCCTCATGGCTACGGCTTTCATGCTCCATTCGGGGTTCAAGGACCTTAGAACTTTCAGGGCCATCTCCCTTTTGACATATGTTTTTCCCAGAGAATTGATTTCGTTTATTATCTCTGTGAATCTTCCATCCACCTGGTCGATAGTTTCTCCATTCTTAATCTTGAAGTTGTCAAACTTTTGGGTGGCTATTGACAACTTGTTTTCTTTGATCAGCTCGGTTCCTTCACACATTACTGCCAATGTGCCCCAGATTTCTTTGGCATTCTTGCAATTTTTAATCTTGAACATGGTTTCCTTGTCCAGGGTCTGATATGGCACATATCTGGCTCGATTGTCTAGGTTGGCCAGCTTCATCTCTTCAGAGTCATCTCTGTTCTTTTCTTAGGGATCTTCTATGGCTTCTCAGCTGCTATTTCTTCTGGTGTGTTGTCCTTCTCAAATATGAATGGTCCATCTTCAATTACACACCACATGTCATCATGAATGGATGACAGATGAGCCTGCATTCTTATTTTCCAAAGGTCATATTCATCCACAGAAAACACAGCTAATCTAGAGTGCATGTGCTGCATGTGTTCCATTTTAATATGAGAGATTAAAATATATACTCAAGTATATGGATCAGGTTCTGTAAAATTGAACCAACCTCTCTGATACCACTTGTAGGTCACAAGTCGTCAGGAATAAGTCTAGGGGGTGAATAGACTTATTAAACTCTTCTCCTGAAAGTCAGGTGAGTTTCTTCAGGTGTATAATATGCAGATAACAAAACTTAGCTACAGATGAGTAGTGCGGAAGCACAGCTGATGATACTGCAGATAACTTATATCAACTACACGTGACTTATGTCAACTGTAAAGACTAGACAATGCGGAAGACATTTGACTATTAAATGGAACAGTAAATATGAATGCAATAGATAATTATGATGAATGCAGTAAAATCACACAGGCAATTATAATGGTCTCAGGGGTGGGGTAATCCTCTACTAATCAACTTCTCTCCAAACCAGTTGGAGATAAATTCACTATAACTATCAACCAGTGGTAAATGTTACAATGAATTCACACAGTTACAATAGCTTTCAACCAGTGGAAACCCGTGGCCGTTGCAACTCCCTTGACTGCCTAGCACCTCTTGATCAAAAACTTCGTGGATGGATCAACAACTCTCGAGCTGTCTATCACCTTCCAATCTAGAACCCTTGGATTCCTTATCAGTCGTGAAACTTCTGAAACCTCATTCCCTGAAGTACCCTGTACTCAGCTTTAAAGACAAGAGTGTTGTCTTCTCCAACTTCAAGAGCTTCTCAGAATATGATCTTCGAAACATTGCTCTTCACGATGCTATAGTTCTCTTGATAGCTTTGATTGCTTTAATTGCTTAGATTGCTTGTAAGTATTGTTCGCATCGTACTTTGCTCAATTCTGGTCTTCAGATATTTATAGTATGAATCTTGAGCTTCTCTTCATAGCCTTTGCATCACTGTAACAAATTGGTCCGGTGGAGAGTGGACTTCTTTGTTTATCTTATCCTTCCGTTGCACGGGTTGATTCCCTTCTTCAATTCCGACCGTTGGAAAGACTTCTTTTGGTCGCACTGCTTTTCCTGATTTGTATATTCATAAGTCTTCAGAATGTGGATCTCAAGGAATATTTTATTCCTAACTTTCCGGGAATCTTTCCAGTTTGTCTCCTTACGTCTGCATGTGTATTTCCATTATTGTTGACTTCAACGCTTGCTGACGTGGACTGAGTTTCTTTAAAACTTGGCTGATATCTTGTCTAAGAACTCATATGATATTTCTTGGTCAACCTGCCAGATGTGCGGTCAACCTTCTCTGATGTAAAACCTCTCTATGTATAAGTTCTCTGAGATAAAGTCCTCTGATCTGATTGAAGTTCTACGATTTGACTGAAGTTCTCTGATCTGATGGTCAAACTTCCGCTGATACTTGTTTTGACTAGACCTCATCTAATAACTCATCTGCAGCTGGGTTTTGGTCAGACCTCTCTGATATTCATGTTTAACCAATACTTGTCTGATATATCGCCTTCTTCAGAACTTAACTGCCGCTGGGTTTTGGTCAAACCTTTCTGATATTTGCGTTGACCAAAAACTCGTCTGATAATGAACTTGCCTGTGAACTTCTCTGATATATTGGTAGTTCGATACTTAGTCAATTTTGTTACTGATCAACACTTGATGTGTACTTAGCCTAAATTTTAAGGCCTATAGAAGATACTCATTTGGTTCTTCTTTACAATGCCAAGTATTTAGAACATACATTTGAATAAATCACAATAAATGGATGACATCATCAAAATCTAACAAGTATTCCTAACAATATTCTCAGAATGAAAACGTACAACGGTATTTGAAAGAGTGCTTTGGAGTGTTTTAGATATTTTGTAAAAAGTTACCGATGTTGATCTTTTGTCGTATTTGAGAGGATTTCATAAGTGATTTAAACGTATTGATTTTATTTTCAAATAATTCGAGTACATGATTTTAAAAAAATCTTTCACACCATAAGATTTTTATATTCCAAAATAAAAATGTGAGCTTTACATTCAAAAATAAATAGTGAAAGATGAAAAAATTTACTCGGATTAAACTTTAAACTATCGTTAGCACACATAAATTGTGTACTTAGCGCACGTTAAATTGCACTATATATGTAATATGGACCTATCGTCTCAAACGATGGGCTAGAACTGGGGGATTTTGGCTATGTACCCATATGTCGTGTTGCATGGTCTGGATATGCCTTGTGGTTTGTATGATGTTTTTTGGTCTTGGAGTTAAATCATAATGTATACGATTTACATTCGTTATTGGTATACTTGAGAGTGGAGTATACAAGGACAAGGATACAAGTTATCTACGGTGTTCGGTATCATTTTGTTATTTGAGAATATGAGATATGAAATACGATAAGGACGTCTTGATGTGATTGACCACGAGTGGGTAAAGATATGACAGTGAGATTTTCTTTAAAAGTGATGTTTGGATTTTTTTTAAATTTTGAAAACCTACGATTTGACGTCATATTGATAAATAGTCACGTACTTCGGTGAAAAATAAACTTTCAATCAAATGTTTTGGTAGAAGAGGAAAGACCTCAGTTTTTATATTTGGATTCCAACAATGTTGATGAGTTTTAGGCGAAATATGACTCGTCTTCTTTTTCAAAAGTTTTGTTTACATGGAGTGCGTCCAGTGTCAATATTATTACTTATGGCGATAATGCCCGAGTTCAAAATTCGTGTGATGGTGCGAATGCCCAATCATATTGTTTATGTGCAGAATATTCTTGTCCTTATTGGAACTTTGAAAGGTGAGAATGTGGTTATTGAGTTTAACAGTCTTTGAGTTTTAAATTGTTTCGTGACCCATATTGTGTCATTTTCATGTGAAGCGCGCACCCACAGACTCATATGTGGTATGCATGCTCTATGGATTTTTATATTGGGGTTGCCAACACTATTTTGGGTCATTCAGAACGATAGCTTATTTTTGTAATTCAACAACATTCGATGATCGTAAGTTATTGATTGTTATCGCCATAAGTTTTTTGAAGATGTGAATACAACTTCAGAGTTTTATGATGTACCTTGTGTGGATATGTGGGGTGTTAATATATCGCGAAGTCGCTGCTAAGGTGTTTGGAGAACCGAATTCCTGTTTCGACTCGAGGAGAGCCAAGCAATAGTAAATGAAGAATTCCGAGAATCGTTGGTTGTGATCGAGCTCGGTGTACAGATTCAATAATTAATGTTTAGCTCAGTTCTTTTTTGACAATTGCTGCTTGATTACTTTTGTTACTCTATCTGATTTTTCAGCTTTCCTTGTCCCGAGTTTCGGGGGCGGGACCTTTTTATAAGAGGGGGAATGTAATGCTCCCGTTTTTTATTTTTCGTACTATTTAAGATTTTAGCAACTCATTTGTGATCGTCATGATTTTTATGACATATTCTCCTTCTCATATTTTATGAAACGAACAATTTTAGTGATCGTTTTGAATTGTTCCATGATTTTACTATCTTGGTCATTCTCGTATAATTATCATTGGAGCCATTTTATTTTATCCCGAATAGATTTTCATCGGAGTTGTGCAGCAAAAGCTATATTTCTTTCTATCCACCTATTTTTGGATAAATTTGAAAGTCGTCCCAGAGTAATCCGGAAATGCTATAATTTTGTCATGTGAATATTGAACTCCATTGATCTACTCTGAAATGGTTGGTTGTTTCCACAAGTTCATTTTAACATGTTCAATTGTGTTATGGACTTGCACGTTAACGTTTGGACGTTTTTTTTAGACGTTTGAGCCATTTTGTGATTTTCCTAATTTTGGGGCATTTACTTTGAACTCATACGCCTCCTATTCGACTCATTGTGTTCACATATGTGTTTATCGCCTCGACTCGTGTATCAAGTGCTTACTTAGTCGGTTCATTATATTTCGAGGAATTTCGTATCAATAGATTTTCTTAGCTTTTTGGAGCTGAGCGGAGTGTTTGTTCATTTTGTTTGGTTGCCACCCTTCATTTTAAGTTTCGGGACGAAACTTCTTTTTAGTGGGGTAGAATGTAATACCCATATTTTTCATATCCATATTTTTCAATTCTGGCATCTCGCTTGTGTTCAATGACACATTTTGGACATGTTTTGTTCAGCACTTTTCGTCATTTGATCAAGTTTTGGTATCGTTTCGGATTGATCGGCATATTATTTTGACTTTTCCACATTTAGGTTCGACCCTGTAATTCTCGTGATATTGATATATATGAATTGGGGTATGTGATCTCTATGGTTGCAATATTGAATACTCGATGGATTCTGTGAGTGTGAATGGTTATGTGAATTGCCTCGAACGTATGTGGTTGAGATTGTATAAAATGTTGGTTGAATCATGTGTGGTTACCAACGTGAATAATTGCCTGTGTGGTTTGCCAATGTGAATCTCTGCTTATGTGTTGCTTCATATCCAATGTTGCGAGGGCGGGGATTGGACTTCGGTTTGTGTATGCTGCAAAATAAGCAACTCATGTGGTTCGTGTTCGAAGGTGTTGTCTAATGCGTGAATTCAAAAGGCGACTCTTGTAGGAGTGACGCTGACGCTGTGACATGACAAGGGGAGGCCGCTGTAATATCCGCGATTTCGATTTCCGGTAATTTTATTTTTTTCGCGGAAGTCCGTTTTGACGACTCGCTTCTGACCGTTTCATCATTCTGAGAATGTTTAATTCTGCACTTTTCGACGTCCGAGTTCGTTTCGGTATCATTTTGTTGAGTTCCGTGCATCTAGCGACTTTTCCGCAATTGAGTTCGATTCTTGAGAATCTCACCCGAAACTGTTGCTTCGAGTTTCCCATAAGTTCATTTAATGTTATTATTCGTGTTGTGAGCCTTGGTTTGGTGTTTCGATCGTGTATCGTGTATTTCGGACGTTTTGGGCCATTTTCGTAATTTCCAAAAGTTTGGGGTAATTACTTTCCGTTGTCGAATTTCGAGCCTTCGGGTGGTCGGAATCGTGTGTTATCTTAATGCTCAAATTCGTCTTTGCGAGTACTTTGTAACCGTATCTTCGATTCGTATTCAGGTTCGGGTTTCGGGGTCGTCCAGGCCGTCGGAGTTGGCCCCGGCCGAGTCATGGCCGGGCATGTTGGGGCCAGGCCAGCCCTGGCCGAGTAACGTACGTAAGTGTCCGGAAGTTACGGCCATAAGGCCTGGCCGGTAACATACATAACACTGCCGGCAGAATTGGACAGTGAGTTCGGCCATGGCCGGTTACGTACGTAAGCTATAGCTGGTTACGTACGTAAGCGTCCGGCAGGTCTCGGCCTATTTAAGGCATGGGCACGGGTCACTCGGCCATTTCCACTTTTCTTCTTCGTTTTTCGCGATCCTTCGATAGAAATCGATGGTTTTGATCGGAGATCACTAATACATCAGTTGGGAAGCTTGAATCATGATTATTATCATCATCTAATCCGTGTTCTTCGTCCGAATCAAGGTGCTCGATGATTCCGATGTTGAATTCCGTTGGTGATTGATGATTCGTGTGGTGTCTTCCCGTGGAAATTTCGATGCTATCGCGTTCTTGGTAGTGTTCGGGAGTTCGAGGCTATTCGACCGCATTTCATCCGTCGTCTTGTTACGATCGTGGTTTCTAGGCAAGTACCTTTCCATACATTTCTTGTTTCGTGGACATGATGATTGGTGATCGCCTTGGTATGTTTGTTTGTTTGTTTGAAATGAGTTTTCAAAAGATTCGGTTTAGCCTCGTTAAGGGCTAACTTGCAAAACGCGTGTGTTTTGGTGAATATTGTGCTCCGTGAATTGTTAAGTGAACCCTGTGAATTCGCTTGTTGTTGTTATTATGCTTTGATAATATATTTATATATATTATCTCTTTTCGGTGCGTTGTGATTTGACAATTTTGTCGTGATTTGCATTTGTTGCCTCTGGGTGAATTGTTTGGATATCCTTGGTGTGATATGTTATTTGTGCATGATTGTTTCGCTAGCCAGCTCGGGAGGGTCCTTAGAGGCCTCGGGTGGGATTTGTGGCTTCGTCCCGGTCCTAGGCGATGCCTGTGCTTGATTGTTTCGCTAGCCAGCTCGGGAGGGTCCTTCGAGGCCTCGGGTGGGATTTGTGGTGGCATCCCGGTCCTAGGCGATGCCTGTGCGTGTATGTTTTGTGAATGTGTTTGCTCACCTCGGGAGGGTTCGACGGGGCCACGGAGGGAGTCCAATGATAGAGCCCTGGATTCATGAGTGAAACTTCACGGGTGCGTGTGTATGTTTTGTGAATGTGTTTTTTCACCTCGGGAGGGTTCGATGGGGCCACGGAGAGAGTCCAATGGTAGAGCCCTGGATTCACGAGTGAAACTTCACGAGTGCGTGTGTATGTTTTGTGAATGTGTTTGTTCACCTCGGGAGGGTTCGACGGGGCCATGGAGGGAGTCCAATGGTAGAGCCCTGGATTCACGAGTGAAACTTCATGAGTGCGTGTGTATGTTTTATGTCCGTCGAGGACGCGTGATGTGAGTTTTAACCTTGTGTATACTTCTTCATTTCATTTTTGAAAACAAAACCTTTGGGCTGTGACCCCTGTTGATTTTGGAAAGAGAAGGATTCGGTAATCCTAAATTATCTTCTATTAAAACTCTCGATGGCATTTTAAACTGTTTTATAAATTGTTTCCTGGATTTGTGATCTTTCGGTTTTGGAATGTCTTTCCCAAACTCTTGCCTCGGGAAGTACTTTTCATTTCGTTTGGATCTTTGAGGATTCCTGGTTATTGTTATTCGTGGAATGTGAATTGTATGAATCGTATTTTGCATTTTGTTCTTGCACTAGCAAAACAATGGAGTTTTGCTAACCCACGAGTATTCGGGGGGTCGATGTCTGTTTTTGCATTCAGGTTTTGGGAGCATAACACAGGGTCGGCACGAAGTATGATGAAACATGATTGATACTAATCACATGAGGAACCGTACGTTGTTGTATTGGTTCATTTGTGTTTTATTTCTGCTGCAGTATATTTTTCCCCATTGTACGGGAGCATTTTGTATTCGACCCCTGCGTGGGCATGTATTAGGTTGTATGTGCTTATTGAAAGACCAAATCGGTCTACTGAGTCATTTTTAGCCTTAAAGGCATTTTTGAGATGTTCGACGTTGTTTACCAGCCTGGTAGATCCTTGAGGAAAGGGTCTACGGCGTATAATATCCCTGAGTGGATTGGGGATGTTACAGCCGCCATAGTGTAGTGAATGCCGGTATACAGGTGCTTCAGTAGAGGTTCCCGACAGGCTTCTGAACTGAGGATACTTGTATGATAACTATTTGTATGATAGTCAAGACCCTAATACCGTATCAATTCGTATTTTTGAATCCTCATTTGGACTTTTTGGAATAATGGTATGAGTACAAAACTCAAGGGGTTAAACTTCCAAGGACTTCCGACGGGATCTCCTAGGGTTAGTTAGTCTTTGATGGTCTTGAACAACATTTCGCTATGAAAGCGCGTATTTTGGGTCGAGGACCCTGAGAGATTTTGAAACTACTTTCTAAAGTGTTTCTGTATATTGGGTCGAGGACCCGAGAGATTTTGAAAATACTGTCTAAAGTGTTTCTGTATATTGGGTCGAGGACCCCGAGAGATTTTGAAACTACTTTCTAAAGTATAACTATTAATTTTTCGAACCTTCTTGAATCCTTTAAATCGGCCCGAATTAATGATGGTATTTTTAACTATTTTATTAAAATGTATTCAAAGGTATTACAAAATGATTGAACTTATTCTCTTGACTCAATGTGGGAATTTCTGGAAAACCTTTTATTTTTACTTCTCCTTTAAGAATATGTGACTATATGAATGGTTGGTATTTCTTGCGTATGTGTGCATCCTTTGGTAATGTGTGGATTGTGTGATTTGTGTCGCATTTGTGACTCATTTGGATTGGTGTGCACATTTCTCGTATGGGTTGTATATTATGTACTTGCACTAGTAAAATTTCAGTTTGCTAACCCCCGAGTATTCCGGGGTGGGTTGAGGAGAAAAACACACGGTTCGTACGAAGGGTGATGAAAGACAAATGATACTAATCACATGCGGAACAGTGTTTGGTACTGTTAGTCGAATTGTATTTTCCTTTCTGTTGTAGTATTTTCCCATTGGTTGGGACTGTTATTGTATTTTGACTCTTGCATGTGTACGAGTCGAGACAGAGATGTATATGAAGTTTAAATTATATGTTATTGATGAAAGACCAAATCGATCTATTTATTTGTTATTCAGCCATGTCGGCATTAATGTGATGTCTTGTTTTGGTATCTAGCCTGGTAGATCCTCGTGGCGTTGTAATATTCCCAAGCAGATTGGGGGTGTTACACATAATGTGTGCCGAAACTGTACGGATGTACGACTAAGACCGTGGCACACTTATCTTAACATCGCGGCCCTCGACAGTGCAAAGGGATTGTGATTCTGCGATTTTGTCCGGTTTTTGCAGCATCTTAGACACGTTTTTCTCGATGTGACTTTGGAGAGATGAGAGGGTATACAAGCTGAGACTTAAACACAAACTAGGTATTACCGCAAGAAGCAAAAAGCAGACCCAAGTGAAGAACAACGCAGAGAACGCGATACTACGGCAGATTTTGGGAATTGCTTTATCGTTGTGAAGATTCATCTAAACTCATATTTTCTATTTTGTGGATGAATTTTTTAATATTATGTCTGGCTAGATGACTATTTTAGGGTTGTGATGAAACCTAGATTTTGAAGATGTGATATCATATATTTTTATATTTTTCATCAGTTCAACGGAATTGGAATTTTTCTCATTGATTTTAATACTTTCAATTATCTGCCCAATAGTTGAATTGTCGTGAATGCTTTTATTAAATCGGAAGAAGATATTTAAGCGTGGAACTGGTGAGGAAAATCAAAATAGTTTTATGAGATAGGGATATACTCGTAGGAATTGTGGATGTTGTTTTTATCGAGTAACCACTGTACCGGATTAGCTATTGAGTTATTAATTCATATAGGTATATATTGAGTTGATAATTAATAGTAGTTTCGATTGATCTCGGAGTAGGCTTTAGATTATTTTAGGGATTCTCCGCTTCCATTGAATTAGGCCGTTAGAGCATAATATATAAACGATCACATCAAATAAATCGTGGTAGAAATACAACCCTAATCCTTCTCATCTGTTTATTACCTTGTTTAGATTGTGATGTTTTATTTAGTTGTTCACTTATTATTAAGTTTTTAATTAGATAACTATTTAGTTTCAACACACAAATTTGATTATTCAAATAATATTGGCAGAAGACCGTAAAATTGGTACTTAGTACGTTAGTCCCCGTGGTAACGATACTCTACTCCCTACTTTATTACTTATCCATGATAGCCTGCACTTGCGTTCACCAAAATTTCGCAATAATTTTTTGGCGCCGTTGTCGGGATTGATTATTTTTACTAATATCAATTGTGGCTTTCTAGTACTAGTTTGAATTTTAGTTTCGTTTATCTTTTATTTAAAGTTTTTTTTTATTTTTGCTCTTTTCAGAGAGTGTCTTAGTGCATGAAAGATTTGATTGCTTTTGATCCTGAGACCGAATGCACTTGTCGAAAAATTCATTATGAGAAAAGAGCAGCTTCTAGTGCACATAGCCAAGCGATGGCAAGTGCAGGGGAAGTTCAGGACAACAATAAAAATCAGTTGCCAAACACTAGAGCTCTTCGCGACTATGCACTTCCGCAAGTTAATGAGAACCCTCCGGGTATCCGTCGCCCGCTTATTCAAGCAAATACCATTGAGATTAGGCCAACAATAATCCAGACGGTCTAGGCTAATCAGTTCTGCGGCATGCCCAATGAAGATCCTAATGCTCATATCACCATCTTCTTGGAAATTAGCGATACGTTTAAGCACAACGGTGCTATTCATGATGCCATTAGACTTCGGCTTTTCCCATTCCCTCTCAGGGATAAAGAAAAATTTTGGCTCAATGCTCTACCATCAGGGTCCATTACTACTTGGACCGAGTTTTCTGGCTAAATCTTTTCCACCGGCGAAAACAGCTCGGCTTCGCAATGAGATTACCACGTTTGCGCAACATGATATGGAGACCCTACATGAAGCATGGGAGAGATATAAAGACAATACGCAGGTGATGCCCTCATTATGGCCTTCCTAACTGGCTGCAAATACAGACGTTCTACAATGGCTTGAATGGTTCTATGCGCACATTAGTTGATGCAGCCTCTGGTGGGGCATTAATGGGCAAATCTACGAAGGATGCTTATGCATTATTTAAGACTATGGCCACAAATGCCTACCATGGCCGTCAGCGTGGATAAGAGGGTTATGGAGATCAGTGACAATGACCTCATCTCTACCTTAACAACCCAAGTCGTCAATTTAACTAAGCAACTGCAATTCTTTTCACACTCTTCTTCTATGATTGAAACTTGTAATTAGTGCAGTGGTCCCTATCTGAGTGTTGAATGTCAAGCTGGAAATCTTTTTGATCAGTCTCAGCAGGAGCAACCGCGGTTTGTTGGCAATGTGAATCGTCAAAATAATCCGTATTTGAACACATATAATCAAGGATGGCGAAATCATTCGAATTTCTCTTGGAAGAATGGTCGGAGCCTGAATAAGCCCCAACAGCCACAAAACAGCTTGCCACCGCAGCAGGCACCGCAAGCGCCTAAGGTTTTATTGAAGGACGCATTGGCTCAAATGGCACAAAGCACGAACCAATTTATGACTCGCACGGACTTGACGCTGCAAAATCATTCGATCTCTATTTGCAATTTGGAAGTACAAGTTGGTCAGATTGCAAATATGTTTGGTGCAAGAACGCAAGGTAACCTACCAAGCTCCACCGAGACTAACCTGAAAGATAATGTGCAAGCGATTACCCTATAAAGAGTGGAAAAGAATTACCGAGACCATCGAAACCTTGCCCGAAACCACTTGTTCACGGAGATGAAGTGATTGAAGAAGGAACCACGTTGACTAAACAATCGTTGCCGAAAAAGTCGACAGTTGCAGCCAAAAAATCTCCTGCTTTTTTGCCGCTAGACCCATTTTCTCAGCCTGTGCAAAATCAGAAACTGGAAAAATAATTCTCTAAATTTTTGGATGTCGAAAATTGAGTGAGCGGAAAAACAAAACAAAATAAAATAAAGTAAATTAAATAATCTATTAAATTTAGAAAAGATCTCCTATTATATAGTATAGATTATATAATTAATATAACATTCAAATCGAAATATGTTTATACCAAAAAATAAAGACCAATTGTATTCATATAAATGTGTCACCATGTATATTCATTAAAAGCAACAATGAGCATAAAGTGTATTTTTCAAACTCAAATCGCAAAGTGTCATCTAACAAGACATTATGATTACTCATTCTAAATGAATAAATCACATGGTATCCCAATTAAACATCATACAGCAATGTGCAAGTCATCTGTATATAGATTAGATCTACTATTTAGTTTCTAGTTAAATTATCCAAATAAATATATAAATCACTCTTGGATATAAACTTGAGCAATGTTATACTTCCTCCGTTACTTTATTATTGCAACGTGTTGACTATTACACTGTTTACATACTCTCTTTTGACCATCTTTTGTGATTTATACATATGAAAAAATATAGTCATGTGAGATCTTGTTAGATTCATCTCGAAATATACTTTCAAAATATCAACGTCTTATAATTTTTAAAAATAAAGAATTGAAGATATTAATAATCAAAATTGTGTATTGACAAGCTTGAAAGTCCAAATGTTGCCGTTATAAAAGAACGGAGGTAGTACAATTTAACCTACCAATGACTCACATTCTCTCTCTTGTAAGAGGTGGACAAATCCCCTCTAAACACTATCGATACAGCTTACTTGTAATCATTTGATTAAAGATGTTTGTACCAATATTACTTGGTTCGGGGTACATTTCGATACGCGAAATACGTACAAAAATGTGGTATGCTGCATACATCGGTGCGCAATTTGCTGAGGATAGACTTAATTGGGAAATCATTAATCGCAGTACGGCAATATTTAATTTTATTTATTTTTGTTATATACATTTGATCATTTATAAATCATAAAATATTATATTATAATTTCTTACCTATCATATCAATATCAACAACATTCAAAAAACTAGAGAATAAGTCTAAGAGTTATTAAAAATTTAGAGAAAATAAACCATAAAATACATAAAACAGAATAAGTTGAGAAGGGCAAGCAGTTAAATAAAAAAAGTAAAAAATAAAAAAGGTATTTGATCTATTCCGTAAATTGGGCTTATTGTTTGCATTATCTCTAAATAAGAAATTAAAAAAAAAAAAAAAGATTAAGCCCTTATATGAGTATTCATAGGCGTATCCGGATATTGAGAAAGCCTACAAATTTGGGGTCGTCAGATATAGATGCACGAAAGCACAGCATTTCAATATGTATATTTCGGGTTCATGGAATGAGGGCTGTAGGATTTAGGTAACAATGGTTTGTACTGTGTCAAACACAATGAGAAATTCTTATAATAATCAATGTAGTATTCTCTTGATGGACCATATCTATATCCACAACTTAACAACTGAAATATGGGGGCGTTGAGTAATATGGGCAGCGGGCCAAAAATAAATGTATTCAGAAGATCAAAAACTTCCATATCTCAAAGAAAAAACTTTAAACTTGTCGCGAACACCCCCCAAAATTCTTCAGACTACAAGTCATTCATTCCCCACCTTCCCAGTGCCTCTCCCATGCGGATTCTATCGCCCCTCTTGATACAAAACCTAAATTCAGATGAGCATTTTTTGTTTGTAGATATTGGAGCTTGGAAGACTAGCACCACTGTTGATCCCATGTTGAAAGCAGCTAGCTGTTGCAAGGGCAGTTATTATTATTTTAGGTCAAATACTTCTCCAACTGTCCATTCTATAAAACATCACTAACAGCATAAATATGAGAAGAACAGGAGACTGGAGCTTTTGTTCGAACACCATTTATAAGATCCCAACACACACTAGAACAAAGAAAATACAAGCTCTGTGAAGTTCCTTTTAGAAAATATATACACAACAATTCCAAGTTTAGACAAATGGGACTCAGTTCCATGCGTACCTCATCTCCCTTCTTAAGCAGAACTCCCATGCCTTGAGGTTCATATACTCGTTCCTCTGGCGGCTCTGAATGTAGCAGCCCCCCTTGAGGATTATTCGTCATCAGAGTCGGTTCGATAGAAAGCTGTCAATGTGAGAAACAAAAATTCGTCAAGCCAATATGTATTATGTGAAATCATCGAGTCATGCTTCGGCCACTTTAACAAGCAAACAAGGGCGCAACCAATATCAAGAAAACTGCAGAACAGAGTTCGCTAACAACTGTGCGAGAGGTGAGAAGCGCACCGAGGCCTAGCGTTTGAAGCGCACCTCTCGGATATGACTTGCAAACAGGTAAAAATAAAAGAAAAATGACATAAGGTATTAACCATATGATAATTGACAAGTAATGAAGCAAAATAACATCACATCATTACACTTATAAAAGTTGATCAAGCAAAAGTAACCATGAAAAAATCTCACTCAACATTCATGCCAAAAATAAAGAGTGAAGATATAAGTTGCATAACATAGTTTCATCAAACAAGAAAATTAGCAAACAACAAATCAATCTAATTAACAATAACTCAACATCATCATCCTTATTGTCGTCAAATTGCTTATATTACTCGTCCTTATTCTATTCTTCTTTTTAACAGTTTACTTCATCTTAATCTTCTTCAAAGTCAACTCCGCATCTGTAAGCCTTAGAGATGTCTTTCAAGTTAAAAGTGCAATTTAAGTGGTAAGGGGTAAAATTGTGTTTCCAAATAACATTATCAACTCAAGACCAGAAAAAAGAAGATAACAATGTGCTGGAGGCGCATAGAGGCGCACTGAAACATCAGTGGCCTCCAAATTTAGGGGTGGTCCGGGCCTGAGGCGCCTATAATAACACTGCCCTTCGCGCGTTCAGCATATGTTCATTTAAAATTTGACCTTAAATTTTTTTTATAAATGTCTATATATAGGAGTGTGTATGTAAAACTAGAGCTGCAAACGGGTCGAACTCGAGTCGAGTACACCCGAACTCGAGTCAGGTTTTTTATTTTTTGAATTCGGGCCGAGTTATCCTGAGTCGAGTCAGGCAGCGCATGAGGCTGCCGAGTTCGACCCGCTCGGGTACACTCGGGTCACCCGAGTAGCTCGTCGAGTCGGGCGGGTCGGGTAGGATTCGGGTCGAGTCGGGTTGTACCTATTTTTTGACATTTTCTGCCTGTTTTTCTATAAAACTCAAATCTTTTTATTCTACAAAAATTTAATTTTTACATAAACATCAAACAAGAAAAGAAAATCATAACGTTAAAAAATAAAAGCAACGAAAAAAACCAACATAAAATTAGGAAAAAATTATCAAGAACAAGAAGTAACTAAGATGCGCAGAACAAAAAAAAAAAATCACAGCCCAGTACAAAATCCGGGTAGGATTCGGGTCGAGCCGAACCCGGGTATAAAATTCGAACACTCTGGACGGGTAGTCGAGTACACCCGACCCGACTCGACTACAAAAACGAGTTGAGAGATCGCGCCGAACTCGACCCGAGTCGAGCCCAAAAATCCGAGTCGACCCCAAAAATCCGAGTCGGACCCGGGTCGAACCCGGGTATACCCGACCGGTTCTGCAGCCCTATGTAAAACAGATACTTAAAGCTTCCAAAGGGGTCCTTTGTTGACAATTTCTCTAATATGACAGTGGCACGACTTCTTTTCCTCTTATTATTATTATTTTTATTATGAACAACTGCATCATGTCTTTCCATGGATAAGTAAGCTGTTTTCGTAGTATTCCAACCATTCAGTTTGTGCATGACTCAGCTCATTGTGCATCCCCTGTATCAATCTAATCCCCTATCGTTCATTTTTCCGTAAATGAATAAACCAAATGAAAAAATAAAATAACAGCAGCAGTCCTCCCCCACCCCCAGCCAAAAGAAAAGGAAAAAAAGGAACATAAAACGAGAATACACCACAATCATCATTTGTAGAAACTTGGTCATTCTCAACAATACATCTTACAGACAAGGTAATTTCTTTTGGAAGTTTACACAATTGAAGCAAATGTGATGTGCATAATAATCCAATGAAGAGAATGTAATAACTTTGCTAATACCACACAGACTAACAAACAAAAAATTGCTCCTGTTTGCATAATCCATTCCTGAAAGTGCCACCTTTTGTCCATAACTCTATTAATTTCACATTGTTTTGAAAGCAATCCCCAAGTAAAACATGTTCAATATTCATAATTGTGATAGAAAAGCAACTAACAGATTAGAGCATAGAAGGTAATCAAACCTCAATGGAGCCAATATTTGTTGCACCAATTGCTGCAATAGCCATATAGCCTTCTTGCCATTGACCTTCAAGCACCACCTGTTTATATAAGGTCAATTGTGAGGACCAGAAATGTGGATAAACAGTATTAAGCAAAATTGGACATAAAAGCACATTTTAAAAACCTGTTTTGAGCGCAGATAAGGCCTCAGGAGGATTCAAAGTTTAGGTGGTGCATAATTTGCTACTATATTTTTTATTTTACTTGGTGTGGAATTCACTAATAATATTTCTTACATAAGATGTTGGGATGGAAATATAGTACTGTTCTTATGTTTCCCCTACGAAGTCGGTAATAATAACGTTGTGATAAATAATCCACTGAAGTACAAAAATTTTGTGTTTGACCAAGTTTATGGTAGTGGCAAGATGGATGACAATGGGTGGGGATGGGGCTGCAAATGAACATACCATCCCCGTCCCAACTCTCATTCCATATACCCTTCCCCATTTTGGGGTAATTGGACAGAGAGGGGAATCATCATCCGGAGAACGGGGTCCCCGCAAGGAATCATGATCCCCATTTAAAATTCTCAACCGAAGTAAAATTGTAGATATATATAATAGTTGACTAAAATGTATAATAGCTGCATTAGCTGACCTTAAATCATTTTTGGAATTAAGCCCAGAATATTTAACAACCTAAAATTTAATAAAAGCTGAAGTTTGAGATTAGTAAGAAATAAAGAAACATTTATATATGTATATTTTTTGGAACATTATTCAGGGAACGAGTATGGGGACGGAGAATCCACATTTCACCTAAATGGGGATAGGTTAGAGGATGGAGTGGAGTAAAAATCCCGCTACCATCTACAAAATAAAAGATGCCTCTACCCAAAACATACGGCTCCCAATGGGGATGATTCCCCACAGGGAAATTGCCATCTCTACCGCAAAAGACTTTCCATGGAGAATGGATGCAGAGGCAAGTTTTCACATAGCCATCTTAGTGGAACCAACCAGAAAACAAAGAGAACAATATGAAATGTTCAAGCTTTCGTCTCATAACAACTTAATGGTGATTTTTGTAACACTTTGTGCTTTCTTGTACTCTAGTCTAGTCTGAGCATATTCACCCTTTGCGAGGATCTTATATAATATCCAGGTAGTTATCTAGTAACTGTGCTAAGACGACTTCAAAGAACAAGATATCTCGTCGAATATATTATGCGGAGACCATAGATAATGATGGTCCAAACAGTGATGTCATAGTGTTCAACAACAGCAACAAGTCAACAACAAAGTCTTTATTGGAATGCGATAATGTTCTACAAATTTCCAAGAAATGGAATTATCACCCTTTCATTTTCGACATACAAATTACTGATAGTTCTTACTGCACGCTCATTCACTGGAAACAGATGACCTACAATAGAAACTGGATAAAATGAAACTTCTGGAGGGAAAAATAAGAGAGCTCTTATACAATGAATACAACAGATAATTCTAAAATCAGACAGCTAAAACAAACTCAAGAAATGACTGATCATAGAGAAAGTGAGAAACTACTTTCAAAAGAGCTATTTAATTACAATTGCATGTCCATTGACAACAAATTACAACCGGTGCCTGCTCCTGTGCACGTAATTCCTGCACTAGCTGTTTCATAAATTTCAAATGACACAAGCTGTAAAAGATGAACGGAGTAGAAAACAGAAAACAATCACGTTATTTTAATTATGTTGGTTTGGACTTTATTTATTTAATGTTGGGCTTTTTTTAATTTTAGCCCACTTGAGCTGGGCTTTCGCCTATTAGAGATTTAATGATTTTAGCCCACCAATTTTGGGCTTAGTCCATCAGGGTTTTATTCGGTCTATTAACACTACTTGTGAACTGATTATTATTTCCACGCTGAGGTTAGTTACATACAGTTTTCGTAAATATTGGCTGCGATCAACTTAGGAAATCAACATGTTAGAGATTGTTCTATGGTTCAATATCCCAAGGTTGATTAATCTTGCTTTTGTTTATTGTCCTACGTCAATAGAGGTCAAGATCAGGCTTATTCTTTACGGTATGCAGCAACATACGCAAAAATGAGCTGTTAAATTTTCCCCAAGCATATTTGAAACAAATGAATACAACAACATAGGAAATCAACTCTCTACCACAAGTGAACTGATTATTATTTCCACGCTGAGATTAGTTACATACAGTTTTCGTAAATATTGGTTGCGATCAACTTAGGAAATCAACTTGTGGTAGAGATTGTTCTATGGTTCAATACCCCAAGGTTGATTAATCTTGCTTTTGTTTATTGTCCTACATCAGTATAGGTCAAGATCAGGCTTGTTCTTTACGGTATACAGCAACATACACAAAAATGAGCTGTTAAATTTATCCCCAAGCATATTTGAAACAAATGAATATGAGCAAATAATATCTTTACCAGTAAAATGCCGACGAACAAGAATATTCCAATCAACTGGAGAGTGTATCCGATGGTAGTCTCCAGGCTTCAAGTAAATTACGCAATAGAAGAGGCCTTTCAATGGGCTGCAAGCATAAATTTAAACATTACAGTATACATAATCCAGTTGTCCAATTAGAAATCTAACTTTCAATTTGCGCAAGCAATAACGAATTGTAGGTAAAGCAAGTTTGATATGATAATAGTTATTGCTTTCAATACTTCAATAATACCGGGATGATGCAGTATCTCCAACTTTAGGAGAAGCAAAGGAAATTTTCCACCATGACTTTTGGGTCACATCTCTTACGTTGTTCTCTTCCACATAACTTTCTTCATAAGCATCTCCAGCAGCAATCACTGGAAGATGCGAGTTTGCACCAAGAAGGGAAGAAGCCCGATAAGAGCATCCCTTTACTTGCTCAATCATGGCCCCTGGTCCTCTTAACTCGCCAAATCTCAGAATAGTGCCATCTACAGGACTGACCTGTGTCCGTAGTTAAAATAAAGCAATCAAATGACCAAGCAGTTTGAAGATTGCAGCAGGACCATGGAAAGAAAGAGATCACCAAGAATCTTGCTACCAGTTACCAGACAATAAGGGTCAGAATTAATAGGCCTCGAGCCTTCTCTCAACATGCGAACAAAAAGTTCACGTAGAGATGCATATTCTTCTAAAGGTAGTTGCGCTTCTTCTAAATCTGAAATAAAGTTACAAAAAAGAAAGTTTGGTGATATTCACTGCATGATTTATCCGACAAATGGTCAAGTATTTTAATGTACGGACTTTAAGAAGGAAAAGAAACACATATAAAGAAACATACTAGAGTGGAATGCCCGAGCCCATGCTTTATATACAAATGGTCTTAGCCAAATGGGAAGTTCCTGGCAAAGGATTAACAGCACATTTATATGACTTCTACTCGTTGCGTATTAGCTCATCAATATGTTGATACACTCACCATCCCAGTCAAGGAACCCCAGAATCTTGAAATAGAGCGCAATGGTAGCAATCTCAAGAATTTGGCCTACCAGCATTGAGTAGTTCGATATAAAAGTCATGTAATGAGAGAATAAATAAATATAATACCACCTGAAGCAAGAAACTGATGTTGTACCTTGACGTCAGGGTGGAACTCTAACTCGACACCTTTCGACCTGGCTTCTTCAATCTATTTCTCAAACATTTGAGAAGATACACCAGAGAAAATTGTAAATACATTATCGTCTAGAATAAGTTTCAAACTATATGGTCATGAAAGAACAACCATGACCTTCATACTTGAAATGTTGAAGAGAAGAAGACAACATATAATCTAGAATTCAGAGGAAGAAAAACGTTTGAGGATAACTATTTTACTAAGAAAAGATCTCAAATTAGTTATACTAAAAAAAACAGTAATACTAATACTATTAATAATAACAAAAAGGACAACAGTAAATATCAGCGAAGACTGCACACTAAAGTTTAACAAGCAGAAATAAGTAGAATTAAGAGAGACATTTCTAGATGATGATCGTCGTGTCATGGTGATGTGATAGAGTAGAGAGGAATTGAAAGGTTAATTGATAGGAATATTGAGATACACTCAGGAGACTTCTCCTGCACAAGCACTATGTGCCGATAATCTTACTAGGTTTTCTGATGCCCTAAATAAAAGAACTACACAACTTATTTATACCCATGCAGGGGTCCATCATAATAACACTCCTGATTAAATAAAGAGACTCTTAATTAATGATACTAATAATAACAATACCAACCGCGGCACTTCGACCCGCGACCCGCAGCTCCTCAGCCCGCGCCCGCCTTTGCCTTTCCCGGCCTGCAGTAGACCCGATCTATAACAACTCCATCCTCCTTCCAAACAGCCTTGTCCTCAAGGCAAAATTCTAGGAATTGTGCCACCATTTTTGTCTCATCCATCCATGTAGCTTCATCCATCCCCTTATCGCACCGCTGCACCAACAATTGGTGTACTCAGTCATCCCCCACCCCCCACCACCACCACCAGATCTTACGCTCATCTAATATCCACTTCGGTTCAAACTGTGGGAAACGGGTATGTGCCCAGTGAAACCAGTGCAATGCTCCTCCTTCCATAGCAATGAGGGCCACATCCACCTTGCTTACCTCCGATGTATTGTGGAGACGAAAGTATTGCTCCGTTCTGGCCCTCCATCCCTCGGGGTCGGAACCATCGAACCCCGACAACAATACATGATCCGACGCCGCCACCGCCTCTGCCACAACGTACGGCTCGCCCTGCGGCGGCGCTCCCGCCGCGAAACTGCTCGCGAAACTGCTCGCGAAACCGTCGCGATTCCCGACTGCGAAGCCGTCGCGATTCCGGCCGCGAGGTCCGTTCACACTGTCGTGATCTCCAGCGCGCTCAGGGGAGCGGCGACCTTCGCCGCCCTCGGGCCCCCGCTGCGCGCCACCTCGGACAGCAGGGCCGCGATGTTATCCATCTTGGCCGATAGGTTTCCCACTTTAGCCGCTAGTTCTTCATTCCTCTTCTCCATCGCCGCCATACGATTTTCCGAAACCATTCGTGTAGTTGATCGTGTATTGGGCATGAACAGATTCCACGCTCACCACACCAAATTGATAAAGTAAAGACGAATTGAAAGATTAACTGATAGGAATACTGAGATACACTCAGGAGACTCTCCTGCCCAAGCACTACGTGCCGATAATCTTATTAGGTTTTCTGATGCCCTAAATAAAAGATCTACTCAACTTATTTGCAGGGGTCCATCATAATAAGACTTCTCATTAAATAAAAAGACACTTAATTAATAATACTAATAATAATAATACCGAACGCAGCGCCCACGGCCCGCGCCCGCCTTCGCCTTTCCCCGCCTGCAGTAGACCCGATCCATAACATGATGGTATTATTCAAAGTTGTTGTCTTAAGGCTTTGTTTCATACATTAGAAGCACCTCGTGGATTTCTTATCTTTTAGAAATAGCACCCCCTGGATAAGTCATACTAAATTATCCTGATCACTTCCAAACAAGCAAACGGCCAACAAAAGTTAAAGTTTCACACACACAAAAAAAAAAGAACAAAAAAACAAATCGACAAAAAAAATATCATCCAGGTATGATCTATATATCCAGAAAGGAAAGTTGACTAAGTTACAAATAAGAAGCAAAGACACGGTGGTTTGGTTCGATATACTAAAAAAGATACAGCGCACGAGGCATTCCATACAGATATAATTTAGAACCTAAAACAACTCTTCCGGCTCCTCACATTCTTTCACGCATAAAGTTAACTCCTCTTTTCTTTTTAGTTTTTATCATGTATGACCATTTCATACTGAGAGTCATGTTCCATGATGTACTTGTTGATTTTACAATATCAATCACGTAACATGACATGACTATAGCAATTATCTCGACTCATCAACTGTTTCATGATATTTTCCATGTAACTGGAAGAACCTATGATTTTGATGGTTTTGGAATTTCATCTCATTTCTCCTTCCTTGTGAAGTTTGCGTCATGACGGGCATCTGATTTGTTTTCTTGCATGAATTATAGTGTTAACTAATTTTAGACAATTAATTGGCATTATAATCTTTATGCCGCCGAGCCCAAAATAGTTGGAATTAAGGTGCAATTGATGATTGATGATGATGATGATCACCATTTCATACTGACCACTATGCCTCCAACTGATGGAGCCTTCTTTATAAAATGTGCAATAGATACATAAGTATATGATATCCAAAATGAGTCTCCGTGCTCTAATGAGGTCTAATAGCATAAAATGCTTAAGTACCATGTATATGGGAGAAGTAAAACTCAAATGCACAAGCTTGCAAATGTAGCAATCCATAATGAATATCAGTAAGTATTCTATGTATACTACCCTGAACATCAACATTTATGCACTACAACAACCTTCTTATCATCATATAGTCGACGGGCATGAAGAAAACCAAGCATAAGTATGGTCGCCACGGTTGCACCAGGCACCAAGAAAGAATTACCTGCACAAAAGTTAAAGCATGTACAGTAACTGTATTCCTAGCAATGGGCACCTAACCTCTTAACATAATAACACGTATAAATAAGGGTGTATTTCGAATTGAACGAACCAAACAGTGACATTAACGAATGTTCATTCGTTAAGGGTTCGATTCGTTCGGTTCGTGTCATGTTCGATAAAAATGCAAACTACTTGTTCGTGTTCAGTTCGTTAGAATTTTACATATTTCGTGTTCGTTCGTTAGCATTCGTTTATTCGGGTTCGTTTTGATCGTTCGTTTGTTAGTTTGTGTTCCAGAATATAAAAAAAAAAGTCGAAAATACAAACAATAATAATCTAAAAAATAAAAAGAGAAGATAGATCACAAATTAAGGGTTTTGGAATGGTAGGTTGTATTTTGCATATATATCTATTAATTGTAAGGTCGAGGCTTTAGGCTGAGCAGAAGTAAGACTGAATATATGGAGTGTAGGTTTAGCGAAAACAGTGATAGAGAGGCGGGGATGATCACATTTGATGGGAAAGTTGTTCATGGATCCACTTTCTTTCGGTATCTTGGATCTATTATCCAAAAGGATGGAGAGCTAGATGGCGATGTGGCTCACAGAATAAAGGCAGTGTGCTTGAAGTGGAAGAGTGCCACAGGGGTTTTATGTGATCCTGGCATGCCTCATAGATTAAAGGGTAAATTTTACCGCACGGCAATTAGGCCTGCGCTGTTATATGGCACCGAGTGTTAGGATGTAAAACAGTGTCACGTTCAAAAGATAAATGTGGCAGAGATGTGTATGCTACGATGGATGTGTGGTCATACAAAAAAGGATCGGCTCAGAAATGAGGTGATCAGAGAGAAGGTAAGAGTTACGTCTATAGAAGACAAGATGATGGAGAATCGATTACGATGGTTTGGTCATGTGAGAAGAAGACCTATTGATGCCCCAGTGAGGAGGCTAGAAAGTTGGGGAACAAGTAATGTTGTGAAAGGTAGAGGAAGACCCAAGAAAACTTGAATAAAGATGATTGAAAATGATATGCGGTTTCTTGAAATTGGAGAAAGTATGGCGATGGAGAGGCAAATGTGGCGGGAAAGAATACGGATGGTGGATGGAGTCTGATTCCTTTTTTTTTTCTTTTATTTCATGTTATCTTTTTTTTCTTTTTTTTTTTTTTTTTTTTTTACATTCATTCTCTTTTTTTATTTGCTTTTTTCTCTACTTTTTCCCTCTTTTTTTCCTTTTATGTTATTTATGTAACAATTATTGACGGTTTCAAAGTTTGATTCATGTTAGCCGACCCCAAATCATTTTGGGACTAAGGCTTAGATGTTGTTGTTGTTGTTGTATCTATTAATTGTTGTAAAATTATTATAAAACCCCCTTTTTTCGTGAAATGTTCGCGAATTAACGAACATTTATTATTTTGTTTATGTTTGGTTCATGTATGTAATGAACATGTTTGCGAACTGTTCGAGTTTGACCGAACCAAACACCAATTGAATGTTGACCGAATATTTTCACGACCTTTTCACGAACGCTCAGTTCATTTACACCCATACGTATAAATATAAAATAGGAAATTTAAAAAAAAATGCCCCTCTACAAAGGGTAGTTTTGAGAAATAGTATTTCTGTTAAACCCTCCTAAAACGGCCATATTATCCGTCTTCCTAAAAAACGAAAAGGGACCAAAAGATTAGGTGAAAGAGCAAAAGAACGAAGAAACGAAAGGAAAGAAACTCAGACAAGAAAAAATGCAGAAAAAAAAGAGAAGAAAAAAATGAGCAATTCATATCCACTGTCAACAACATATAAACACTCCATTTTTCTAATTTGTGAGTTTACATGTTTGAATCTTCTTCTATCTTATTCATATTTTTCCTCTTCATTTAGCAACCCAATGGAACAGCTAAATTAGCAATCCATCCACGAGGATTCTTCATTTAGGGGGTCTAAGAACACTCGCAACAGAACCCCTGTAACTATTCTTATCTCCATGTTTAGGCTAAAAGCGTAGAAAATGAGATAAAAAAAAAAAAAACTTCTCCTAAATTTAGGTGATCCCACCAAAAAATTAACACCTACTTAAACAATCCCTCAAATTTACACAATCCCAAAAATTTATAGGAAATTGTCCTTGGACTACTAATAATTAGAAAAGGAGTTTGATAATATCATAATTGTTTGAGGAGAAAAGTAAAGACAGCAAATCAATTGTATTGATAACAATGAATAGAGGGGCCTTTATATAGGCATTACAGAGAGTCTTTCCATACATAGGATTCCTAGTTAAGGTAAGACATCTAACAGGATCCAACTACTTATGGAAGAGTCTAGAACCTTCCATAACTCTTATCCCCCTACAACTAGTATTAGGTAAGACACCAATACGGGAAGGATTTCCCGGAACACTCCCCCTGTGTCGAACGCTAATACTAACATGGTGCACAAAGTGTTGCCTCGGTAAAAAACCTTTCCAAGTCAAATAAAACCCCGTGGGAAAAACAAAGACTTTGGTGAGGAAAAAGAGCGCAACGCACCAACTACAAATGTCAGAATCATGTGAAGTATACTCCCCCTGAGGTATACATGATAGCTCATTCCATCGAGCCATCTTTAGTTGAGCTTGGATAATCGACACATTCCGATGCTTCTCACATGTTTCTCAAATGTAGATTTCGGCAGAGACTTAGTGAACAAGTCTGCGATATTCTCATCGGAACTCACTTGTTTCACTTCGATATTCAGCAATTTCTGCTGCTGCTGATTATAAAAGAACTTCGGCGCAATATGCTTGGTATTGTCACCCTTTATGAAGCCTAACTTCATCTGCTCAATGCATGCCGCATTGTCCTCAAAGATGCAAGTAGGGGTTGCTGTAGTGGGATCTAATCCACACGTTCCTCGTATATGGTCTATGGTGGCCAGGAGCGAATGCACTCCCTTACGGATTCGTGCAATGCAATTATCTCTGCATGGTTCGAGGAAGTAGCAACCAGGGTCTGCTTGGTAGATCGCCAAGATATCGCCGTATTCCCAATGGTGAACACATAACCACTTTGGAAACGTCCTTTATGCGGGTCAGAGAGATAACCGGCATCAGCAAATCCAACTAACGTGTCGTTAGGATTCTCTGCATAAGGGGTAAGCTTGCTCGCATTAGCACTTGTGGTAGTCAAGCTACCATGCTTAGCTGCAATATCAGAGGAAGATCGACGGTCGGTATGCATCGTCTTAACCTCAACAATTCCTTTCGGAATATCACTCTCTCTTGCGTAGGGAAAGAACAATCCAAGGTCACTGGAGCCTTTCAAGTATCGAAAGATGTGTTTTACTCCATTCCAATGCCTTATCGTGGGAGCGAAGCTAAATCTCGCTAACAGATTCACAGAGAATGCGATGTCTGGACGAGTACATTGAGCCAGATACAACAACGCACCGATTGCGCTAAGGTATGGTGTTTCTGCTCCAAGGACCTCTTCATCCTCCTCTTTAGGACGAAACGGATCCTTGTTCATTTCCGACTTCACCAATCATGGGGGTAGCAAGAGGATGTGCCTTGTCCATGCTAAATCGCCGAGCATTTTGTGGACATAGCAGATCGGTGAATGAGTATACCATCATCTCGATGTTCTAGCTCTAAGCCCAAGCAGAATCGAGTCCTCCCGGATCTTTCATCTCGAATTGATTTAAGGTAGCGAGCCGTTTCATTGACCTCATCTATGGTACCGATGACATTCATGTCATCTACATGATCGCTACAATCACGAATCCTGCATCTGCTCTTTTCACGAATATGCATGGACATATGTCACCGTTTCTTGCATCCCTTCCCAACCAAGTATTCACTTAGGCGGTTGTACCACATCCTTCCTGATTGTTTCAACCCATACGGTGAGCAGCCAATTTCACACGTACGTGCTCCGTGGTTTAGAGCTACTTGATTTGGGCCATGAAATCCCTTGGGGACTTTCATATAGATATCCGTATCTAGATCCCCATAAAGATACGCTGTAACCACATCCATAAGCCGCATGTTCGGCTTTTCTGACACTACCAAACCGACTAAGTAGCGGAAAGTGATGATGTCCATAACGGAGAATACGTCTCCTCGTAGTCAATGCCGTGGCCGCGAGAAGCCTTGGGCAACTAGTCTCGCTTTGTAACGCATGACCTCATCCTTATCATTGCGTTTACGAACAAAGACCCATTTATGTCCAACTGGTTTAACGCCCACGGGTATTGGCTCGATACGGCCAAATACCTCATGTTTAGCCATTGAGTCTAGTTCAGCCTGCATTGCATTTTCCATTTCGGCCAATCGGCTCGTTGTTGACACTCAACAATCGAGCGCGGCTCAGCGTCGTCGTCTTCAATAATTTCTTGAGCGACGGAGTAGGCAAAAGCATCGTCGACTAGCGTGGGCGACACATCGATAATGCGTATTCACTCGTACATTGCATCGAGATTTTTTTTATTTTCTGACATCAACAAAGTTTCCGACGCGTCCGTCGATTGTTCCATTGTTGATTCGAGGACATATCCGTAGTCAGAGATAATCTCGTGTGACGGAGTCACTGTGTCGATGATGAGAGGATTTTGTGCCTCCGTTCCTCTTCTCTTTCGAGGTTCGGTATCCTTTCTACCCACCGGCCTCCCCCTCTTTCGAGCGGGGATAAGAGCAAGGCAGCTGGCCCCACCACTAAGGTTGACGCCGGTGGCATCATTCCTTTAGGCGGTGAACCTTGCCTCTATAATCGGACTTCTAACCTTGCAGAACATTCACAATGGGAATGGTAGATCTTGTCACTTTCGCAGATGTCGGTAAAGGCGTCGGGCATCGAATCCGCAACTTTCAAGATCGAGAATACGTTGCACTTCTAGCTCGGATTGAGGTGTGCGGGGATCTTGATGAGGCAAGGAGGAGCACACCGCAATTTCTGGCGTTCAATGGAATCGTTCGATTCCTCTATCCCCTAACGACGGAAGTTTGTCTCATCAAAGTGACAATGCAAATCTTGCAGTGAACAGATCTCCTGTCAAAGGTTCCAAATAGCGGATAATTTTAGGCGATTCATAGCCAACATATATACTAATCGTCTTTGCGGACCCATTTTGAAGTACGATGTGGAGGCGTAATTGGCACATATACCGCACAACCAAAAATGCGTAAGTGTGAAATATCGTGCTCATATCCAGCTACCAACCGGTACGCACTAAACGGTTGATTGGCGGTGGGTCGGCGAATAAGTATAGCCGCATGCAAAATTGCATAACCCCGTGCGTAAATCGGCAAGTTGGTGCGCAATACCAATGCTCGGGCGATAAGTCAGAACCGCTTAATCATAGCCTCGGCAAGGCCATTCTCGCGAATGACGTGGGGGCGGGATGTTCAACATCAATCCCAATCGACATGCAATAGTCGTCAAAAGACTTTGACGTAAACTCTCCGGCATTGTCCAATCTTAATGACGAGATTGGGAAGTCGGGTGGTTAGCCCGTAACTTGATGATTTGTCTTTAGGAGTTTAGCAAATGCGGCGTTTCTTGTAGATAGCAGAGCGACGTGTGACCATCGCGTCGATGCATCAACCAGAACCATAAAATATCCGAATGGTCCGCACTCTGGTTGAATAGGTCCACATATGTCCCCTTGAATTCTTTGTAAGAAGCGAATATTTTGTGTTGAGTCTTTAGCAAAGGACGGAGAGGGTATCAACTTTGCTAGTGAACAGCTTTACAAAACAATTTATGGGCATTAGAAATTGCCACTAAGCCTCGGGATTTACAAGAGATGCACCGTCAACCTTATTAGGGCGTGCGATCTTTAGTCCGGTGATACGGTATCAAGCTCACTCACATCAATGCCGATATCGAGTGGTGCTTCCAATCGTTTTCGACTTGAAAACGGATGACCATGTGAGTTTTTCAAAATGCGAATCATCATGTCGCGTCTGTGGTGACCGAGTCGGTCATGCCATAGTTGGTATGCTTGAATCACACGTCGTGACTCACAAAGATAGATTCAATAACCCTTATTGTAGTCCGTATAAACCACTACTTAGACTCATAAGTTTCTCGAGAACGCGGCGTCTTGACGTGCGCGAGTAACACACAAAAATTCTCCCATTCTCACAATGTGTATCAAGGTGATAACCGTTGGCACGGATGTCCCTAAAACTTAGCAAGGTTCGGTTTGCTCTTGGGGCATAGAGAGCATTTATGACATTAATATGCGTACCATTAGGTAGCAAGAAATGAGCAGGTCCCCTCCCTTGAATTACTTGGGAGGAACCAATCATTGTTGTCACTGAGGATATGTATGGCACAATATCCTTGAATAATTGCCTATTTCGAAGAATAGTGTGGGTTGTTCCACTATCAGCAAGGCACTCAATTTCGCCACGAGACATCTACAATAAGACATGAAACTCGATTAGTCTTATGATTAGAGACATAACGAAAACTCATTTACATCGAGTTTGGGGAAATTCGACCAAGTTGGTTAGGATCAAAGTTAGCATAATCGCTGGAAATAATTTCCGCGCAGCTTGACCTTTGTTCACTAAAACAAAGAATAACTTCTTCGTTAAGAAGGCTATGGACGACGGTCGGTTGTTCCGAAACTAGACTTCCGTATCTTTACATCCATAGGTCGCACTTTCGGATCATTAAACTCAGATCTCAGTGCTCGTTTCAATTTGCTATTTTGGTATTTCCCTATTGTTGAGTGATAGAGCAAGGTTGAAGCCTTTTTCAAAGGCATTATTGTTGATACAATACTATGGAAATATGGCCATAGGAGCGTTTAAATACTTCAAAACGCATCTTGGTTTTCGATTTATATCTCTACTAATGATCCTTTCGGTAACTCCAACTTGGTAGACTTGCAGAGAAAGTAGGAATGTTGGTACAGCTAAGGCTGTTTAAAAACCACTGATTCCGTTTGAACTCTCAAAGCATAAACAAATACCAAGGAGGATGCGCCGAGTC
Organism: Orobanche coerulescens; assembly: GCA_033398695.1. NCBI lineage: Eukaryota > Viridiplantae > Streptophyta > Magnoliopsida > Lamiales > Orobanchaceae > Orobanche > Orobanche coerulescens. Next base: position 74,973,630 of record CM065818.1, on the reverse strand, counting down.
TTGATCAAAAGTTTTGATGAAATCCTACCAATGTATCAAATTTTTAACCAAGCAATTCATTGCTAGCAATTATTTTGTGATAAACCAAACATGCTTTCGAAGGGAAAAAATAAAATTCATCTTTGCACAATCACGGAATTAAAAGAATTTTATTCATCATGGCCAACTTTATTACATTCATGAAAATCCAAAGTAGTTCTCGGAAACTAGAAACAAGACAAAACATAACCAAAGCGTAAAACTAGTCAAAGTCGGCAACATCCATATGTTGGTCTTTGTCCGCAATGGTGAGAGGAGGGATCTCAGTCTGGATTTCAATATGGTTCACCTCCGTATTCTCATTATCTTCTTCCATGTAATTCGACTCTTGAGTCAAATATTGTTTATAGTGCTTGTAGTAAGCTTGGATGTTCTTTGGCGCTTTGCAATTGCGGTAAGTATGCTTCTTCGATCCGCAAGTATAGCAATTCCGGTCTTCCTTTAGAGTGGTTCCATTCCCGGCGGCAGGAGGCGGCCCACGTGGTTGGGTTCCACTAGGTCCCGTGGCCGAGCCACCTTGCCTCTTCCACACGTTGGAACGACGACCTCGTCTTTTCCCTCGCTTGCTCGAGTCATGCATCCGTGGTGCTTGCAAAAACTGAGTAGCGTTGCCTTTTCTATTTTGTCGTGGTGCTTTCATGTGGGTAGCCTGATTCACTTCGGGAATCGGCTTCGTACCAGCTGGGCGCGCATTGCTATTGAGAATAATTTCATGGTGCCTTTCTTTTTTCGCGAGGTGGGAGATAAGGTCACTAAAGTTCTTAATTCTCCCTTCCTCATGTGCAAGCGCGGTGATGAGCAATTACACTTGCTCCACGGAAACGTGTTAAGAGTCTTCTCGATCAAATCTTGATCGGACTTCTTGACACCACAAAACCAAGATTAGCGCGAAGATCGAGGATAGCTTGATTATAAGCTTCCACATTCGCATAATCCAAAATCGGATTTGCTCCCACCGAAGTTGCAATTCGGGAAGCGCCGATCATGCATTATTAAATCGTTGTTCGAGTGTATCCCATAGTTCTTTAGGGGTTTGTAAGTTCATATAACACTTTTTCAACAACGGATGTATATGTCTACGCAAGTACATCAGTGCATTAGCCTTGGTTTCCTCGCTCGGTTCTTGAGCAGTAGGCTCGTTAGAGGGAAAGATGGTGGTGGTAAATCTCTTACCGACGAACGCCAAGCGAACGTCTGAGACCCACCTATGGTACTCCTTACCAGCATGATCAAGGATGTCGAACTCCGGATGAACATTGGAGCTTTGTGCCATCTACAAGATATAAACAAGAGGAAGTTAGTCTTGTTGGATTTTCAGTGACAATGTAAATGGTCACAATCGATACTTTTAAAAGCGTGTAACATAACCGTTACTCGATTTACTTCCCTTAATTGTTGTTTAGTAAAGTCGACAAAAAAACGGCGATATCAGATCGCACCCAGATACATGGTACAAGTATCGACTTTTCAACAATTCCGTGACTCCCCCAGGACCGTCACACAGTTTTCTTCGACACGCAGAGATACCGACTTCTCTCGCGGTCTCATCCACCGCAAAGTAGCGTGGGAGATAAAGAACCCAAAACCCGTGTCCCCAAAAGAAAAATTCCCAAAAAGGAGAGAATTGAAAAGGGACAAGTCAGATAGTTACCTCGATTATAAAATTAGGCACGTCTTTGAATCGTGGTGTGCTTCGATCTACCGGTTGGTACTCGATGCGACGACGTGAAACCGAGGCGCATTTTGGCGGCTTCCGAAGATAAGTTGATGTTCGGGTTTTGGTCCGAGAGTCGGAACTGGCCTGACCAGCCGGACTGAGCCGGTTTGGCGGCGTCATGGCGGCGTGAGGCGGCGGCTGGTAGCGTCAGCGGCTGTGGCTGGGCGGCTCGGCGGCGGTGGCGGCGAGCAGCGGAAGGCGGTGGCGGCAGCGGTGTTTCTGGCGGCCGGTGGCAGCGGCGCTGGCGCGGCGCGGGTAGCCATGGCGGAGGCTGGCGGCGGTCCGGCACTGGGCGGATTCGACGGCGGCGGAGGCGGCGGCGTGTTGTTGCCCAAAATATTTATCCGAAGATTAATACTGGAAGACGGACAACAAACAACATCGGGAGCACTTCCGAGAGAAGATAAATAATACAAGATTTGCCGGGTTTGTTAGGCCCGGGCTTGAATGCTCTCGCGAGATGTTATTAATACGAATATTCGTGGATACAAGTATTAATGAGAGAAATCTAAATACAATGAGTGTAAAAAGACTCTGTTAATCCGGCTCTTGAGCGAAGCTTGGTGTTCTTCGTCCCCGCCGATAATCTGCTGGATGAGATAGGCCGGGAGAAGTAAGACCGAATGATAGTTGTTGCCAAGAGTTGGAGATTAGCCAAGTGTGTGTATTCTGCTTCTGTATTGTATGCTCAAATCGTGAGGTTGCAGAAGGGAGTTCAAGAGTTTCTAGTGTGCCAAAATCTCGGTTCAGTGCAGAAGAGTTTCGGTCCTTGGACAAGTGCTGGGAGCCTTGTTTATATAGGGACAGCCGGGTCCTGTCCTTTAGCGGGCGATCGCCTGCCGGCCAGTATAATAAGGTGCCGATCGTCTGCCGGCTAATATTATAATGGGGCGATCTCCAGGGCTGTCGGGCTAAAGTCCGAGGAAGATGCTGTCTGTCCGGCCAAAGTCCAATGCAGTGGCTGGCGCCAGCTGGGCGGTCCAATAAGGAGCCATCACGTGTCCGGAGTCAGTCAACATGCGGCCCTACTGACAAGCTTTCGGCGGCTTGTCGGCTGGTGGAGAGATTCTGCCAGGCTGTGGTCAATGGCCCGAGATTCGCGGATCTTGTCTCGGTCCTTGCACGTGGTGCCAGTCCTGAGGCTCGGCCTTCGCCGACTGGATGGCCATCGGTGGAGATCGACATGAGGCGATCGTCTCTAGCTGATCATCCGAGGTCGCCATCGGCCAGTGGATGGAGGTCGGCATTGGTCGGTCACCAAGTGTAGGTCGGCAAGATGCCGAGAGAGGATCGCCCGCTTGTCGGTCGCCATGAGTCGGTCGCTGGATACCGAGAGGAGATCGTCCAATAGTAGATCGCCAGGGGTCGGTCGCCGAGTACCGAGAGGAGATCGTCCAATAGTAGATCGCCCGGGGTCAGTCGCCGAGTACCGAGAGGCGATCGTCTTGAGGTCGATCGCTCGGCACCGGGACTGGTCCTGGGGCCTTCGGTCGGTCGATGTAGGTCGTCCTCTGGGTTAAGGCTCGGTCGCCTGATCGCTGATCGGCAGATCTGCCTTGGCCGCTTGGCAGCAAGTCGGTCGCCGGTCCTCCTAGGCGATCGCCGGTCGGAAGGTGTTAATTCTTGACACAACAATTGCCCCCCAGCTTGCTCTTATGTTGAAGACATGGGGCGAGGTGGTTCTTGCTGGTGATCGTGTATGGATGAGGACGGGCGATCTGAGCTGACTTAGGACTCGAACTTGGGCTATCATGGTCGATTGGCTTAGCTATCTTTCGGTCTTGTACCTGCAAAAACAACATTGGCCGATCCCCCATGGAAACTTGGTAGTTTCGCTTGTTTGAGGAATCGTGCACAGTCGCGGAGATCGATGGACCGACTCCATGACCGTGTCTTGGTGCGCGAAGACATTGAGTGTCTCGTGACTCACTTTATTATGAGGGTCCTCTGTTAGGCTGCGCCTCGCCTCGTATTTAAACGAAGGGCGTGCGGTCTCGGTCTAGAGGAGTCTCGCGGCGGCGTCGGATGAATCAACTCCACGCCCGCGGCTTGTTAGCTCTGCTTCCACCTCGGCCGGCCATGGAGATGGCCGACCTCGGCGGTGTACGTTGAGACGGGGTTGTGGCATGTGTCCACCGACACGTTGGAGAGCCCTCGGACTACGCCGGCCTCGTATTTAAACGAAGGCGGGCGATCTCGGCCGAAAGGACCTTGCATGGCAAGCGGCCGGTTCCATCGATCGCCAGACCATGGCTTTATGATGCGCGGCGGAGGCGATCTTATGCCTTAGTCCGTCATGTTATATCTTGGATCAGATGGCGATCGTGTACACCGGGTTGCCGATGATGTTGCGATCTGGCCAAGATCGCGATCGTCGCTCGGCCGATCGCTTTATTCGTAGGTCGATATCGCGATCGGGCGCGGCTAGTCCTCATTTAAAATGGATCAGAAGCGGGATCGAGTCCTCCGGCTCACGGGTAGTAGCGATCGGCCGGGAGACTGGAGGTCGCAGACGGCGCCGATCGATCTACTCTGGCCGAGAAGAAGCCTTCGCTCGACAGAAATCTGCGGCTCTAGCCGGAAGGCTGCGTGAGTCGTCGGCGGGGTCTTCGTGAGATGCCCGAACATAGGCGAAACCCCGAAAACCTCCTAGACCGCGTAGAGGCGGTCTCATCGCTTACGGCTCGCCGAGGATGATCATGTCAACCTGGCCGATGTAGTCCGAGCCGGACTCCTGTTCCTCGCCCGATCCGCCACATGCGATGGGGACCTTCGCCGAGCGGCCCCGGTGGCGAAGTATTCCGTGAAGACGTGCGCGGCTCGTTAAAGGAGCCATGGACCGAGGTGGCAATGAGGTGTACCACCGGTGGCGAGGTCGTCTAGCGTCGGAGGGAACATTCGGCACCGGTCGCGTCCGATGCCCCACACCCGGCCATGTAGATGTTGAACTTGTGCAGTGTGTTTGGGGTCCGATCGCCCCCGGTACACGGGTGGGCCGAGGAGGAGCGATCTTGTCTTTGCACGGGGCGAGCTCGATGTCGATCGCGAGCGGCTCGCCGCTCGGCGATCGTCTTCATGGCGCCGCCCGGATTGCAGGAGCGCCTTCACGCTGCCGATCCGACGTTGCATTGCGGCAATCGCCGCTGCTCGGCCATGCGGATCGGCTTTGGGAGCGGGGCCGAGGCGATCGTGTACCGACCTCCGACTCACGCGCCTACCTCGGGAATTTGGCGAAGCCGAGCCAGCGGGATCGCCTTGTGGGAGCCGGGTAGCCGAGCTCCCGTGACGGACACCAACTCCGTCGCCTCGTAGCCGGGCCGGGCCTTGCCGCTGTGCCGGTCGGGTCACCGCCCAGCGATCGAAGACAGACGTGCCCGGCCGCCGAGCGCCTCTTCTTGCGGCGAGAGCCTCTCAGCGATCGCTCGGCCGATAGTGCCTTGAGCTTCCTTGGACTTCCGGCGGAGAGGCAGGGGTGATAGCCGAGGTGCGTCGAGAGCACTCCGTCGCTCCCGGCGACGGTTATGGCCTCTTCGATCTGCTCATCGTTCGAATCGATCGAGCGAGAGGCTCGGGCCGCCTTCCCGGACGGGTCGAGCGTCTCGATCAAGGCGGCTACCTTCCACCATCGGCCGCGGCTCGGACCGGGACGGAATAGGTCCGCCGGCCGGGCCGCTTTCTTCGACGCGAGGCTAAGACATGGTTTCAAGGATTTCTTTGAAGTGCGTGAGTTTCACTTCAAGTATCCGCCCAGAACAGTGAGTGTTCTTCGGGACGGTAGGTATAAAAATCGAGGTTGGATCCCCTCCTTCTAGCGCCAATTGTTGTTGCCCAAAATATTTATCCGAAGATTAATACTGGAAGACGGACAACAAACAACAATTGTGGGAGCACTTCCGAGAGAAGATAAATAATACAAGATTTGCCGGTTTGTTAGGCGGCTTGAATGCTCTCGCGAGATGTTATTAATACGAATATTCGTGGATACAAGTATTAATGAGAGAAATCTAAATACAATGAGTGTAAAAAGACTCTCGTTAATCCGGCTCTTGAGCGAAGCTTGGTGTTCTTCGTCCGCCGATAATCTGGATGAGATAGCCGAGAAGTAAGACCGAATGATAGTTGTTGCAAGAGTCGAGATTAGCCAAGTGTGTGTATTCTGCTTCTGTATTGTATGCTCAAATCGTGAGGTTGCAGAAGGGAGTTCAAGAGTTTCTAGTGTGCCAAAATCTCGGTTCAGTGCAGAAGAGTTTCGGTCCTTGGACAAGTGCTGGGAGCCTTGTTTATATAGGGACAATGGGTCCTGTCCTTTAGCGGCGATCGCCTGCCGGCCAAGATAATAAGGTGCGATCGTCTGGCTAATATTATAATGGGGCGATCTCCGAGTGTCGGGCTAAAGTCCGAGGAAGATCTGTCTGTCGGCAAAGTCCAATGCGATGGGTGGCGCCGGTGGCGGTCCAATAAGGAGCCATCACGTGTCCGAGTCATCAACATGCGGCCCTACTGACAAGCTTTCGGCGGCTTGTCGGCTGGTGGAGAGATTCTGCCAGGCTGTGGTCAATGGCCCGAGATTCGCGGATCTTGTCTCGGTCCTTGCACGTGGTGCCAGTCCTGAGGCTCGGCCTTCGCCGACTGGATGGCCATCGGTGGAGATCGACATGAGGCGATCGTCTCTAGCTGATCATCCGAGGTCGCCATCGGCCAGTGGATGGAGGTCGGCATTGGTCGGTCACCAAGTGTAGGTCGGCAAGATGCCGAGAGAGGATCGCCCGCTTGTCGGTCGCCATGAGTCGGTCGCTGGATACCGAGAGGAGATCGTCCAATAGTAGATCGCCAGGGGTCGGTCGCCGAGTACCGAGAGGAGATCGTCCAATAGTAGATCGCCCGGGGTCGGTCGCCGAGTACCGAGAGGCGATCGTCTTGAGGTCGATCGCTCGGCACCGGGACTGGTCCTGGGGCCTTCGGTCGGTCGATGTAGGTCGTCCTCTGGGTTAAGGCTCGGTCGCCTGATCGTTGATCGGCAGATCTGCCTTGTCCGCTTGGCAGCAAGTCGGTCGCCGGTCCTCCTAGGCGATCGCCGGTCGGAAGGTGTTAATTCTTGACACAACACGGCGGCAGGCTGGCAGTGGTGGCACCGGCGGAAGTGCAAGCGGCGGCAGCGGCTGGCTAGCGGTGGCAGCGGTGGTGGCCGCGGTCCGGCGGTGGGCGCGGCGGCGACGGCGGTGGCGGGTCCTGGTGGAGGTGGCCGATTTTATTTTTATTTATTTTTTTTTCTTTCGCTCGAGCTACGTGCGATAACGTGTTTGAGGAGAAAAGTAAAGACAGAAATCAATCAGATTGATAACAATGAATAGAGGCGCTTTATATGGCGTTAGAAAGAGAGTCTTTCCATACATAGGATTCCTAGTTAAGGTAAGACATCTAACAGGATCCAACTACTTATGGAAGAGTCTAGAACCTTCCATAACTCTTACCCCCTACAACTAGTATTAGGTAAGACACCAATACGGGAAGGATTTCCCGGAACAATAATAATATAATTTATAGGATATTAAAAGAGCCGATGTATGAATTCATAAAATCGGGACTTAAATATTACAAGAGCTGGTTTAGGAGCAAATTTAGGAATAGAATATTAGGAATTATGATGCGACTGTTCTATGGGGAATAATCAAATTTAATAACTTAGGACTTTTCCGAAACTACCCCTTGCAGAGGGACATTTTTCCCAATTTCCCAATTCAATAATATCTCACTTCCAATCGAACGGCTGTTGGCTATATTGTGCAGGGGCACAAAATATTTTTTTCTCCTATTCCCCTTTTCTTTCGCTTCTTCAACAAATCCAATAACCATTACATTCAAGTTCGAGATTCTTTCGAACGGGTAACAAGCCAAATCGGTTAATATCAAGCATGACAAATCCATGCTTAATACGCATATAGCTTATAAACGACATAGGCTACGAGAGTAAAACATGAATTTAAAATCACTGCCATTGCTACTTTATTGTGTTTTATTTCACTTGTTTTCCTTTCTTTTCTCCTCAGTACGTCTGTATGGTGGGTCGAATTCGCAGTGAAAACAGAAATTTCAGTTGTACCTTTCGATTTACTCCAGTTGCTGTTGCTGTTGCCGCCGCAGCTGTGGGAGGCTCGTGGTTGAGCAGGCTGTACCTTGGGAAGGAATGTAGTGAAGTGAAGACGCCACACGCGTTGATATAATCCATTGTTGTTGACAATTTTGAGACTCCGAAAAGCCCTCCACTTCATCATCCTCTTCTTGATGCCCGGCGCGAGAGAAAGAACCCTCGATGTTTCTGAACTGGTCTTTTATCGTATGTTGGAGGGAATTGGGTCCAACGACCCTCTCCAAATAGTGGTGTTCCGCGCTTCAAACCAATCAACCGGCGGTTTTGAACTGTTGACCGTGGTTTGTTTTGTTTCGAATCAATACATCAGCAGTTTTGAACTGTTGATCGCGGTTTGGTTTAAAATTGGAACCGTCAACCGCTTTAAGACGGTTCGATTCGGGTTCGTCATTTTGACGAACTGTGAACCGACGGTTCAACCGGCGGTTCAACCCAAGTTTAAAAAAAAAATTGAATTTTTGAATTTTAAATCCATTGCTCCGAACCTGCGGTTCCCAATGGTCACAAGGCCTTTTTTTCTAATACATTTTAACACATATACATACCCCTCTCACTCTCCATTTTTCTCAAATGGGTTCTATCTTTTATAATATCAAACCATAAAAGTAATAAGTTATATATCCCCATTCATAAGAGTATAAGTTTTTGATACCAACAGACAATAATACCCTTAAATCTATCACTAAAAGGTAAAAAAAGGAAGGGTTCTATCTTTTATAATACCAAACCATAAAAGTAACAAGTTATATATCCTCATTCATAAGAGTATAAGTTTTTGATACCAAAAGACATTAATACCCTTAAATCTATCACTAAAAGGTAAAAAATGAAAGTCAACATCAACACCTTTTTGGAGGACATTTTAGTCTTTTTAAACAAAATAGTATCAATAACTTACACTCTTATGAATGAGGATATATAACTTATCAATTTTATGGTTTGGTATTAAAAAATTGATTCTCACAAAAAGGAAAGTCAACATCAACACCTTTTTGGAGGACATTTTAGTCCTTTTAAGTAAAATGGTATCAATAACTTACACTCTTATGAATGAGAATATATAACTTATCAATTTTATGGTTTGGTATTAAAAAATTGATTCTCACCAACTCTAATTATCTATCTGCCTTCTTTCTACATTCATTTTAATTAGGGATGGCAAAATAATCCGATCTGATGGATACCCGATCCAAAATTCAAAATTCTGGATTTTCCAAACCCGAAATTTTGAATTTGGATTCGGATTTGGATTTATTTTTTAAAGCCGAAGAAGTTCGGATTTGGATTTAAGGATTACTGAACCGATACCCGACCGAAATCCGAAGATTCAAACCCGAAACCCGATAAAAATCCGATGCAAATATGATATATAATATTACAATTTATAAATTGTTATATATAATATTTTAGATATATGACATACAATATGTATATTTTTATTTTATTATTAATCAATAATCAATACTCATTCAATGAATTAAACTTCTCTTTCTCAATTTGATATTTTATTACTATATTTAAGATATAACTTTCATTTTATTTTCATAATTTTTTTAATATGTTGGTATGTAAAGTATTGTTTTATTAATATATTTTAGAATTCACTTAATATCTCGATCTATGTATTCAAATACATTTGACTACTTATTAAATTTAATCATTGTACATATAAATTTATGTTATTTGCACGTGTTAGTTATATCCAACTTGATTATATTATTTTTATTTTTGAATACCCGAAAAAACCCGATCCAATCCGAAACCCGATGGTTTTGGATTTGGGTATTGAGTTTTGGATTTGGATTTGAATTTGGATTTAATTTTTAAACCCGAAAAGATTTGGATTTGGATTTTACCAAACCCGCCGAACCCGATCCGTTGCCATCCCTAATTCTAATGTCTATTCTTTCATCTCAAGTATTAGACTTTTAATAGAAAATATGCCAAGTGGCCAATTCAACCGTGAAAAGGGAAAGGCTATCACCGGCATTCCTCGACGAGGAATAGGTAGTGCTAGTGGTAGTGATACTCCTACTCATACTCCAAGTTCTACTTCTATTCCAAGTACGAATTTTAAAGATTATGTTCTCAAAGAATTAACGGATGAACAAATCAACCAAATGTTTAAAGCCTCAAAATCGATTTATAATATTGAAGATGATGAAGATGATGAGCAACCAATAAAAACCAAAACAAAGGAAACCATCTGAGCTAAGATCTCCATTATTTGCGGTGCATTATACAAAAATAGACGACATTGCCTTCGGTCCCGGTCAGTTCTTGGTCAAGTGCAATTATTGCGAGAGAACTTACAAGTTTAAAAAAGTAGGAGGTTACGGGAAACTAAATGGCCATATACAAAGACAACATCCCGATAAAGTTGGCATAGAGTCTAATCAAAACCAACTTCGAGGCACGACGACGTCGTCTAAAGCCCCCAATCAAGGTACTAGTTCTTTATTTAACTTTAATCCAATTACCGCTATAAAAGAATTAGCTAGATTTATTTGTGATAAATCTCTTCCTTTTAACTTTGCCGACGACCAAATGTATGAGAATTTTACTCAACTAAGTTTTAATCCGGCTAGTAAAAAAATTTCACGCTCTATCATAACTCGTGATGTTCGAAAAACTACTAGCGAGGCAAAATTAATTTTAGCTAATATGTTTTTCAAACTAGATCATAAAGTTTGTATATGCTCCGATGCTTGGGGTGATCATTGGCAAGCAAATTCATATATGGGAATTACTTGTATTTGGATTGATGATTCTTGGACTATGCGTCTAGTTGGTTTTAGAGAGTTTAATACCACACATACCGCATGTAATGCCCGGATAATTATTGTGTATTTATCTTGTATTCGAACTTGTAATATTCGACTTCGTGGCGTTATTAATCGATGAATGGTTTCCCGTATTCGTATCCTTACGTTTTTGTATCTCCAACATTTTTCTATGCATGGTTCTGCACGTCATAACGTACGCTAGGTGATGATCTTACCGTACGCTACGACTGCAATATAACGTACATTATATGTTAAGCGTAACGTACGTAAGCGTAGTCAACTCGAGATCAGACAAGGGTCGGCGTGTGGGGGCCAGTGAAGATTCGTGAGATGCTCCGCGTGAACCTGGATGGCTTTCCAGCTAAGCAAGTCAATGGACTTAACGTACGCTGAGGTGGATTATTAACGTACGCTAAGGTCCTAGCGATTACATACGTAAACCTGTATGATAACGTACGTAAGAAAATGCCAGAAACAGGTCAGTGAACTTTGGCCAGACGTTAGCGTACACTAAGGATTGAGTATAGCGTACGCTAAGACTTTTACATACGTAAGGGTGTATTGGTAATGTACGTAATGGTTAGAAATCTATTTATAGAACTCAACCCCCATTTCATTTCTTCCTCACTCCTTGGCCGATTTTCGTGATCTGAAGATTATCCATCACCATTTATCCCTCATATCATCATCTTAGCCGATTTTTGAGAAGCATAGACCTTGTGGATTGGTGTTCAAGCATCCGGTGAAGAGTTTCTTCAAGTTTTTCATTGTCCTTATCTTCTTTGAGGTATGTTAGCTCTAAACCAAGATGGAGATTATGTTCTTAGTTACATTATGAGCTTTTCACAGAGATTATTGAACTCATTATGTCGTAGTGAATGCAGCACCATGTTTAGGAGGATTATATTGGGTGAATTAAGGTTTCCATTGTTATTAGTTGAGCCATGATCTTTACCAATTATAAGAATGGAATTTTCTGAGATGAACACGCCTTGATGATGCTTTCGTAACACTCTTTTTATGAACAGCTTATTAAGTCTTACCCCTATGTAAGATGAATTCAAGAAGATGATTGTTAAGGGAGTTCAATTATAATTCTTGCCTTAAAAAGAATTCTTTGTTAATCTTCATATGGATGATTAGCACTAGGTAGGATTTTTGGGACAATCATTTTGAATGTGGAACTTGATAAGAAGAACTACTCGCGTAAGAACAAGAATCGTAGGGGTGAATTAACCTAGAACTAGATTAAACATGATTATCTCGTTATGTATCGTTGAAACAACCGAACCGAGCATTTGAGTTGATAATCGAAATTAAAGTATGGAGTTTAATGGTATGATAAATATCTTTGGAATTGTAGACAACGGCATTGTGCCCATTATGATCTCATGAATTTGCATACCTTTTTACAAACTTAGTGTTCGTCGGGAAGTAGGACCGAGAACCGATGGTTCATGATAACTCGATTACAGCTTAGGGCATTCGGTGCTCGTACGTTAGTTTCGAGAGGTTGTTGAATTTCTTGTTATTCCCTTGTACAAGGTGATCGATCGAGGGGCGGAGACCTTCGGACGCGTTGACATTCGATGGAGTATTTAATTCTTTCCATCTTTGAGGCAAGTATCGTAGTTTGAAATTTATTAGTATTGATGATTTTTTATCATGCCTATTGTTTATTCATGTTGTTGAACATGAGATTATTATTCGTTGAATTATCATGATATTCGTTATCGATTACTCATATGTTCATGTTGATGGACATAATGATTTTACATATACGTATGCATAGTTGTGTTTGTGTTGATCCGAAGGGACCGAGCGATCTATGCTGAGGGCGCTGGATCGGATGTCCACCTCGTGTTGGTCCGACGGGATCATCTTGGGATCTATGCTGAGGGCGCTGGATCATTGGACGGGTTTTTCCACCTCATGTTGATCCGACGGGAACATCTTGGGATCTATGCTGAGGGCGCTGGATCATTGGAATACCCATGTTGTGTTGATGGAATCATGTGGATTCGCATTGTTGGATTCCGGTAGCGGAAGTCTGTATTGTGTATTTTATTATGCATTGTTGTTACATATTCGATTTGTGTATTATGATACTTGTACTAGCATCGTTTTGCTAACCCCTTCGGGGGTGGACATTTGTTTTGATGTTCAGGTAGCCGAGGAACGGGGAAGAAGCCATAGTACCGACATGACGACGAAGGGGCTCAGTGATGTTAATTGTTGTTGTCTTGTCTTCCTGGTTTATTTTCAGTACTCGAGTATGCGTGTCTTGTGATGTTTTCAGACGCTTGTAATAATGGACTCATTTGAACTGTTTGAACTGGTTTTGTATTCTAAACTTTAATGGTACATTTGAATTATTTCTACATTTTTCAAATTAGCCTAGTAAATTCTTATATAAAGGATTTACAGCGCTGTAGTTATTCCGAATATCTCGGGGTGTTACAGAATATGGTATCGGAGCTAAGATTCATGAATATCTTGACAGTCGGGTTTCAGTTGGGTCTGTTGACGTTATTCGATTTATTGTTTATAACATCATTGCTCAACCAACGTCGTCATGTGGACCGTGGTTGTAAGTTTTCTAATCTCATATACTACCGTTTAATTTAATTGTGTTTTGTGAATATTGGAGGACTTTCTTTTTGAAGATTTTGCCCTGGATATTGAGTATTTGTGTTTGCAGTATGTTAGAGAGGAGGTCGTGGACGCGGACATGGTAATGCAAGACAGGAAGATTCAGCATCCACCCCAGATGCATCGACTAATTGAACTGATTCCCATTCCGAGGGTCAACAGGAATCAGTAAATGATGACACAAATCCTAACATGTCGGGAGTGCTTCAACAGGTGGTCGCTCAGATGACCCAGTTTGCTCAGGTAGTTGACTGTATGCAAACGGCGATGGGCCAGCAGCACAACAAGGATAATCGGGGAGACAAGTGGCTTACGGAGGTGGTCAAATTGCACCCACCAAAATTTGACGGTTCTGCAGAGATGCCTACGTGGGATCACTGGTTGAAGGAGTTAGAGAAGATATTTGCAGGAATCAACTGCCTGGATGACCGCAAAGTCCCGATTGCTCAGTACTTTCCGACTGGGGAAGCTTTCGACTGGTGGGAGGCCATTCGACCTGATGATCATCATGTTGACTAGATAGAATTCAAATTAATGATGGAAGCACAATATTGTCCTTGCCCGGTTAGAGAGGCTAGAGTCCGGGAGTTTTTCTCATCGCAAAATCTGGAGGCATCTGTGACATACGTGATTAAGACTTTTTATCACCAGCTGACCTGTGTGCGACACTTGGTCAGGAATGAGGCGGAGAAGATTTTCCATTTCGACATGTGTATGAAGCCTAAGATTCAGCAATATATATCCGGATTTGAATGTACTACCTTGCGAAAGTATGAGGACAAAGCACTGACCTACGACATAAAAGAGGCGGCGGTGGAGAAATTGATAAAAGCAAAGAAGCAGAAAGTGTCTGGAAACTTCACAGAGAATAAGGGTAGTGGGCCCCGCAAGGGCCAGTCCTCTTTTCATTCATCCAGGAAACCTCCATATCGTTCCCGAGATGGAAAGATGTTCCGGAAAACATCAACGGTTTCAGACGCATCGAAGAAGTGTTATAACTGTGGTCGAGCAGGGCATGTTCGGCGTGATTGCTCCGCTCTTTCTGTGACTTTTTTTGAATGTGGGCAAGAAGGGCACCGTGCGAATTTTTGTGGAAATGTGACTAGATCATTCGGTACTCGCACTCCAGCACCAGTTCTGAAAGAGACAAGTGTGAATCAGACATAGCAAAGTGGTTTTCATCAGCAGAATGTTGGAAGAAGAGAGGCGTCCAGTGCGGGATCTGTTGGATTGGTACCGCCACTAGAAGGGGGGTTGAATAGTGCGGATAAGAGTTTTGAACTCTTTTTGTGCGGAAGCTAAATATCGGAGTAGATAAAATACGGAAAAGAAAGAACACAAGAAATTGTTCGAGAGGTTCGGCTATTAACGAAGCCTACGTCCCCTACCTAGTTTTATCGACTAGGACTTTTCTAGAACTTTTGAATGCACTTTATAGTTTAGTGCCAACTCTTACAATTTCTTGATTTCCGGACTCAAGAAAAACCTCACTAAAACACTCTTGTTTTTCTAGGTACAAGACAACCTTACAGTAAAACAATTGCGAGTAGGAAACTCGACTTTACAAGATATAACGCTCGTTGAATCAAGAATATAGATAAGAGATGATAGAACAATTCTTCTTGTATCTGTAACACCCCAAACTAGGCGGATATTACAGTGTCGTGGACCCCCAACTAGGACCCACAGGCAAATGAAACTTAATGAATTAAATAATATAATTGTAGTACCGAACCACATTATATCATTAATTACTCCGATGAGGAGTTTCAAGTACAACACACCCAGGAGAATACAGAATACATGTATATTTTATATGAAGATAAAATATACAACATTGAATGAAAATGAATATCCAAGACGGAAATCTACAGCGGAAATATAATTAAAAAGACATGAATGACTGAAAAAGGACTGGCCCCCCTACTAGTATCACTAGGACTCCTCGCCGTCAACGTTCTCTTTCCGTGCTTTAGCCTTGCCACGACCTGAAAACCTTATCCCCCAACGGGGTCAGTTACACAGAACAACAATCCTCAAGAGTTGAATAAACACAATCATGATATGTCTTAATTATGAAATTAAGCTGAAGAGAGGCACCATAGTACGCCCGTAATGGTATGTGCAAGTGCACAAGACGAGTGTCCGGACACACCCGTCCTTGTACCTAATTAGTCTCCCGGAGATACGTTACCGTGTGCACAGTCCATTGTGTCGGTGAACCCGAACACATAACCATCATGTGCCCGACTGAAAATTCCGCACATCCCCACCCGGCCACGCAATATGAACCCAGAAGGTCATATGAACAAGAATGACCATGAAGAATATTAATGAATAACAATCCGACAAAGTCAAGAATGACTCACCGAGATGAATTAATAGTGAAATGAATGATAGCTCAATGAAATGATGGGAGCCGTCGTTCCTAGTGAATGAAGTGATTATTCGACAGTTACAAGTCTCAATACGGTTAATATAATATGAATGAGTTATGATTATGATTGAACAACAACGAAAGGAATGAGTATCCTTTTAACTGAGTAAGAATTAACTTACACAATACCGGTGAAGAAAGTCCTTCCTCGAACAACATCCTAAAAAGAGATATCGGTCACTCGAACAACCTTGAATAACACAATTATCAATAATCCACTTAATAAACAATTCAAACATTATCACAACCCACTTCAAAAATCGATACAACAATATCCGAACTCATTGGGGCATTAAGACAAACACTTAGCAAACATTCATCCTTTGATTATCATCAACCCCAATTATATCGGAACCAAACTCCAAAATGAGTAGTTCAATCCACAAAACACCTCCAATGATATCAATAATCCAATAGGAATCCACAAATCGAGTTAACGACAATATCTAATCGAAAACCCCCAAATATGAAAGTCAACTCTAAAGTGTTCTTGATTAATTCTCCAAATATTCGTCAAATCCAAAAAACACATCAATAAATACATAGGAATACATATATCCAAGGTAGATAATCCATATTTAACATCTTCCAACATAATAGCAAGCTTACACGAAGAGATCGGAAGGAAAATACTTAAAATTCAAAATTCTAGATCCAAGAGATCATTACCTTGATTTGATGTATTGGAGAGGATGAAATGATGATTAATCCGAATAATAAGCTTGAAGATGATGATAGATGGATTCAACTCGAAGAAATCTCTCTAAAACATCCGAAATTGCCCAAAACACCCCAAGGCGTCCGGTAAAATGTCATAGAGGGGTTTTCGGGCGTTCTACGATTATTCTTCCTCGTATGATCGATGATTTATTGAATTTATGTTGTTAGGGTCGAATTCTTGTGAAGAACTCGAGTCGGAACCCTTCCGTTCATTGTCTTCTTCGGGGTCCGAGCTTCCCGGTCAAACCGTGTTCTTCGGAGCGTTTAGTAGCGGTCATTAAGGCAAGTATCTTATTATACGACTTGTATCTTGTGACTAGTAATTGCGTATGATATGTATGACGATTTTGCTTGCCTCCGTAAATATGTTCCGTTTGAGTAGGTTGTGTTTTCCGAAATTTGAAGGCTTTGTGATAATAGTGATATATTGGTATTCGTGTTAGGCGTTGTGCCATTTTTGCAGGATTGCGATGTACATATGAGATGGTTGCACACGTGGTTGTTCAATGTATTGTGTACCGAATGTGTGTTATGTTGGTTAAATGTCGTTGATTGATGATAGTCGTTGCGAGTGTCGAGGTTGTGTTATGTGCGTGCAACGTACGATTTTGTGGTGATCAAGGTGATTGATTAATTGTGCTCATTGTTGTATGTAATGTGAATGTGAATATGTGTGTGACCGCTAAGTTCACTCGTGTTGGTTCGACGGGACCTACGAGGATTCGTGGCAGTGGACTACGGGATCAGAACTTAGTGAGTGCGAGGTCGATCGTGCGGAGTGCAGCGAGGCCTACGATAACGCATGGCGATAGACCATGAGTTTCGGACGGTCGTCAACCGGGTGAGCTCGGCGGGGCTTACGGTGACACGTGGCGATGGACTACGGTGTCGGTGTGTGTGTGATTGTTGTGATTGATATAGTCGTGCGGGTTGTTATGCCTACGGAGACACGTGTGATGGATCACGGTGTCGGGATTGGTTATGTTTAGTTAATAGTCCGTGTGGGTTGTTATGCCTACGGAGACACGTGACAGTGGATCACGGTGTCGGAATTGATTATGTTTGTTTAACTGTGCGTGATGTAGTCCGTGCGGGTCGTTGAACCTACGGAGACACGTGACAGTGGATCACGGTGTCATGAGCATGATACTTTCAAATCAAAGTTTTTAAAGGAAAAGTTTTAAGAAAGAACGTTGGGCCGAGCCCCACGAGATTTATGGAAAATTTTCCGGTATTGTAAACCGTTGAATTATGAAACAAGTTTGGGTTAAAGCCCTTAATGTTTACGAAAGGTTGTGTAAATTGGGACTCGAGGTCCAAAAGAATTTCTGCTTTAAAAATCCCCGAGATGATGTGTTCCTTTTCAAATATCTCTCATTTGAGTTCGAAATTCTAAAACTTCTCGGGAACATTTTGATAATTGATTTCCGTATTAAATTCGTAGTTGCTATTTGCTTGTTACATTTCGTATGGTTTGATACTTGCACTAGTAAAACAGTGGAGTTTTACTAACCCCCGAGTATTCGGGGGTTGGATGTCTGTTTTGCGTCCAGGTACATGCAGGTCCAGGGGAGCAGTCACAGGATTAGCACAAGGGGATGACGAGCTGCGATACTAATCAAGAGTTGAGAGTGGTAGAGTTTAGTTGTATTGATAGAGTTGATTCAGACTTCCGCTGTATTGTATTTCGACCCCTGTGTGGGTAATGTTGTTAGTCAGTTCTGTTGATAGAGTTGTGTGACCTCATCGGTCTGTGTGTTTATGTGTAAGTGACCTTAGCAGTGCAGATTATTATATTGCTTGACCACAGTGGAATAAGCATTTGGTTGTTTATGGACGTTTAGCCTGGTAGATCCTTGCGGAAAGGGTTTACGGCGTGTAATATTCCCTTGCGGTTTTGGGGGTGTTACATTTATGGTATCAGAGCTTAGGTTGTGGAAACCTAGGCTGTCGGGTCGAGTCGAGTCGTGGTTTGTCGAGTAATGTGTTGTCTTGTCGTTCGAGTCGTCAGGTGACAAGTAGAGTTATGCGTAGTCACGACGTGTCGGATATGTTGTCGGATGAGATTAGTATCGTGGGCGACTGTCATCTCCGTGCGGCCTGTGGATGTAAGTCTCCCTTCTTTGTGTTGTGCCTCGTGTGACACGAGCTATTTTTATGATTATGAGTCAATTGACGGAATCCTCTTATGGATTTTGATTTCGTGATATGTGATCATTTGACTCCCATTTTTCGTTCATATGAGGAGTAGTGTTGCTGTCTTGTGCATGTTTGATTTTATTTCTTTTATCCGCTGCGTGAGTTCTTTTGTAATGGCTTTCGGTATTTTACCGACCGAGTTTTATTTCGAAAACCAATTCCCTTAACCGAGTTTTGGCATTATGGCCTCGATCATTTTGGCGAAATTCTTGTGACGGAATTTAGTATTTTGTAAACGGATTTTGTGAATTTTTGAAATATTACCGTCATCGGCCTTTTTGGTAGCTTATAAAAGGTTTTTAGCACAGTGGAGTTCGGCGGGACCCTCGGCGCTATATTGTCCCGTGTAATTACCTGAAATTTTTGGGCGTGCTAGCCCATTGAATTATTTTTTGAAAACCTTGAGTATCTTAGAAAATTGAAATTCGAGACGTACTTTTAAAACGAATTATTTTCTTGCGGTGTTTTCAAGGTGTTTTCTAATGCCGCAATACATTTCAAAATTTTCCGGTTGAGGACCAAAAATATTTTGAGATATTTTCAAATGCAGTTGTTTAGACCCAAGGGTCGAATATTTTTGAAAGTTTTTCACTAAGGGAAAGGTGTCCTCATTTTTGTTCAAACGCAAGATGATTTTCAAAGTCTCGATAATGGTGTTTGTACTACTTTTTTGTAAAATGATACTCAAGATCAACAGTTGTTTCAAGCTGTTTACAAAAGGTGGTTTTCGTTTTAAAACTTATCATTCCTTTTTGCGGACCGGAAATGCGTGTATGGTTTTTTTTTTTTTTTTTTTGAACTTTCGTTACGGTGTTAACCCCGAATTGTGATTGAATTGGTGGCGTGAGCGTCGAGTCGTTCGCCACGCATATATTTTGCTAGCCCTTGTGGGAGGTGTGATGACGATCCTCTATGTTGTCATTTCGTGGTGGCTTGCGTGTTATCGAACAAGTTTGATCAGTTAAAGCTTGGGTTTGTACGTTCGTGTGCATATGTGATTGTTTCACAATGTTTGTAATTATGTGCTGGTTATTGTTCGGGCCGTTGAGGTCGCCGAACGATACCGTCGTTGCTGTAGTGTTTGTGTGTATCATTTTACGATGATAATCGTTGTATATGATATGTATTATGATTCTTTGTTGTGCTGAGTTGGCATCTCTGCTATGTTGTTTTGCGATGTTATGCCCCATTATATCTAGCATTTTGTATTTTCGGTATGCCGAGCCGAGACATTTCAACCATGATGCGCTGGGGCATGCACATGTAATTTGTCCTTCTCGTCGGTAACACATTTCGAGTGCAGACTCGAGGGACACCGAATTTAGTTTTGCGAATTGGCTACCGAGACTTTCGGAGTTCGCGCTTCTCGTCGGTAACACATTTCGAGTGCAGACTCGAGGGACACCGAATTTAGTTTTGCGAATTGGCTACCGAGACTTTCGGAGTTCGCGCTTCAGTACAGTTATCAGGATCGGCTCTGAGAGGCCCATGGGAGATGTTTCTATCAGATGCTTGTTGTGTTGTCACCTTGATTTCGTGTTGTGAGTTTCGGGAACGACGCTTCTTTTTTTTGAGAGGTCGAACATAATACCCGTATTATTTTTGCCCCCTGCATTTTCTCTTTCTCAATTCTATCGACTCGCTCGTGTTCGTTGATACCTTCTGAACTTGTTCTGTATTCCGGTTTCATCGTTCGAGCAGTGTGATCTTGTTGTGGGTCGATCTGGTTATCATTTGTGACTTTTTGAGTTACATTCGACTCTTGTGAACCTTGTTCTAAGTGTCATCATCTGGTTTTATTAGTTCTTTTATTGAAGTAGATCGGATTTTGAACCTCTGTATTTTCGACTCTGTTGACTCGTTTATGCTCATTGATATTTTACGAGCTTGTCACCGCTTGCTTTTGTTGATCGAGAGTGTGGTATTGTTTCTAATAACTCGTTTGTCGTTGTAATTTTTCAATTGCTATTCCCCTTCCTGTGGATCTTATGTGGGTGCACATCTTGTTGTTTTCACCGGATCATGTTTTGTCTCGAGTCGAGATGTGAACTTCGGAGTTGTCGGTTGAACCTTATTGTTCTTCGTGATCCGAACATGATTATTCGAATTTTGTTGACTCGATCGTTATGGTTGATCATTGATTGTTCGTTTTTCTTGTTGATCTCGATTCATGATTGTTGAACGTTCAGACTCCTTCGTAATTTCCTTAAGTTCGAGAAATTAGTCTCGTTTCGATCTTCCAACCCTTGGGCGGTGGAATTCCGTATTTGTTCCGCGTTTGGCTCGCGTTTTGATTGATGAACCGTTGGGTTGGTCAATCGTATTAATTCTTGTTCGTTGTGTTTTATGATTGTTCAGATAATCGACTCGATTGTATTATCTGTTTGATGACGCTTGTCACTTGTTGATTTTATTATGTCTCTACCGGTGGCGTCGTGTTGGTCGTCGTGGAGCGTGTTATCACGCCGTATATTCCGTTGCGTTGCTTGTAGCGTTTCGCCGTTGGGCATGAGTTATGCACTTCTTGGGTATCTCGTTGAGTTTTTCCTGGCGGGATATTTCTTCTCCCTACTTGTTTTAAGTTTCGGGACGAAACTTCTTTTAAGGAGGGTAGAATGTAATATCCGCAATTTTCGATTTTCGGTAAATTTCTTTTTCGGCCGAAGTCCGTTTTGACGATTCGCTCCTGACCATTTCGTCATTTCGAGAATGATTAATTCTACACTTTCTGTCATCCGAGTTCGTTTCGGTGTTGTTTTGTTGAGTTCCGTGCTTTTTAGCGACTTTTCCGCACTTGAGTTCGATTCTTGCGAATCTCGTCAAGCTATTGTTTCGAGTTTCCCGCAAGTCCGTTTAACTTTGTTGGACGTGTTGTGATCTTCGGTTTGGTTTTTCGATCACGTATCGTGATTTCCGGGCGTTCTGGGCCATTTTGTAATTTGCCCAAAGTTACGGGTATCCGTATCTGTAATTGTTGTCTCAGTAATATCCGGTACTTTTCTTTCCCTTGTATTTTCATTTTTGGTATATTTCTCGGTCATAGTGACCCTCGTGTACCTTTCAGTGGTCCTTCCTGTCAACCGTTGGACTGTATTCTCGTTATTGGGGTGCGGAACCGCCGTTTCGGGGTTGCCGTGGATCCATTTCGTGTTATTGGTTCTCAAATATTGATTCCTATCGTTTTATTCTCTTTCCGGATCATTTTTATCATTTTGGGACCCAAAAAGGGGTGTGGGCCGCGACACAAGGTGCGTGCGCCGCGGCACACAAATTTCTCCAAATGTTGGTCGAGCGATCTGTACTGTGTGTCGCGGCACACCCATCCGGTGCCGCGGCACAGCGCCAGGCCAGTGCCGCGGCACACCTGTCCCGTGCCGCGGCACACTCGTGTGTCTTCCGCGACCAAAACCCAACTGTACCGTGTGCCGCGGCACACGCAGGCTGTGCCGCGGCACAATGACAAAACCTGGGAGTAAATTTTCGGCCTGTGCCGCGGCACACGAAGCGGTAATTGCGCAGACTCGTCCTTATTAGACGAGATCGGTCGTCTCCTTCCCCATTTCCACCTGCATCGCGAGAGAGAGTGTTAGAGAGGGGGAGAGTTCTTCATCCGGGGGTCGATTTTCACCATTTTTCTTCGGTTGTAAGGCTCGGGCAATCAATCTAACGCGTGTTCTACAGATCTTAGTACTTGAATCTCCAAAGGTATTATTTCTTGAAACCCTCCCTTTTGGATAATTGGGGATTTTGGGTATTTTGTTCGATTCCGCCCGGTTAATCCAATTTAACTTAAGATTGATGATTATTAGGATGTATTGTATCATTTCCCTTGTTAACCCATGGTCGGATCGTATCGATTCGTTATTTTGGTCGAGTTCTTGACCGACGCCTTGAAGGCGTCCGGTAAAATGTCATAGAGGGGTTTTCGGGCGTTCTACGATTATTCTTCCTCGTATGATCGATGATTTATTGAATTTATGTTGTTAGGGTCGAATTCTTGTGAAGAACTCGAGTCGGAACCCTTCCGTTCATTGTCTTCTTCGGGGTCCGAGCTTCCCGGTCAAACCGTGTTCTTCGGAGCGTTTAGTAGCGGTCATTAAGGCAAGTATCTTATTATACGACTTGTATCTTGTGACTAGTAATTGCGTATGATATGTATGACGATTTTGCTTGCCTCCGTAAATATGTTCCGTTTGAGTAGGTTGTGTTTTCCGAAATTTGAAGACTTTGTGATAATAGTGATATATTGGTATCCGTGTTAGGCGTTGTGCCATTTTTGCAGGATTGCGATGTACATATGAGATGGTTGCACACGTGGTTGTTCAATGTATTGTGTACCGAATGTGTGTTATGTTGGTTAAATGTCGTTGATTGATGATAGTCGTTGCGAGTGTGTGTTATGTGCGTGCAACGTACGATTTTGTGGTGATCAAGGTGATTGATTAATTGTGCTCATTGTTGTATGTAATGTGAATGTGAATATGTGTGTGACCGCTAAGTTCACTCGTGTTGGTTCGACGGGACCTACGAGGATTCGTGGCAGTGGACTACGGGATCAGAACTTAGTGAGGTACTGAGGTCCAATCGTGCGGGTCTGACGAGGCCTACGATAACGCATGGCAGTAGACCATGAGTTTCGGACACAGTGCGTCCAACCGGGTGAGCTCGACGGGGCTTACGGTGACATGTGGCAGTGGACTACGGTGTCAGGACTGTGTGTGTGATTGTTGTGATTGATATAGTCCGTGCGGGTTGTTATGCCTACGGAGACACGTGACAGTGGATCACGGTGTCGGGATTGGTTATGTTTAGTTAATAGTCCGTGTGGGTTGTTATGCCTACGGAGACACGTGACAGTGGATCACGGTGTCGGAATTGATTATGTTTGTTTAATTATGCGTGATGTAGTCCGTGCGGGTCGTTGAACCTACGGAGACACGTGACAGTGGATCACGGTGTCATGAGCATGATACTTTCAAATCAAAGTTTTTAAAGGAAAAGTTTTAAGAAAGAACGTTGGGCCGAGCCCCACGAGATTTATGGAAAATTTTCCGGTATTGTAAACCGTTGAATTATGAAACAAGTTTGGGTTAAAGCCCTTAATGTTTACGAAAGGTTGTGTAAATTGGGACTCGAGGTCCAAAAGAATTTCTGCTTTAAAAATCCCCGAGATGATGTGTTCCTTTTCAAATATCTCTCATTTGAGTTCGAAATTCTAAAACTTCTCGGGAACATTTTGATAATTGATTTCCGTATTAAATTCGTAGTTGCTATTTGCTTGTTACATTTCGTATGGTTTGATACTTGCACTAGTAAAACAGTGGAGTTTTACTAACCCCCGAGTATTCGGGGGGTGGATGTCTGTTTTGCGTCCAGGTACATGCAGGTCCAGGGGAGCAGTCACAGGATTAGCACAAGGGGATGACGAGCTGCGATACTAATCAAGAGTTGAGAGTGGTAGAGTTTAGTTGTATTGATAGAGTTGATTCAGACTTCCGCTGTATTGTATTTCGACCCCTGTGTGGGTAATGTTGTTAGTCAGTCCTGTTGATAGAGTTGTGTGACCTCATCGGTCTGTGTGTTTATGTGTAAGTGACCTTAACGGTCTGTATTATTATATTGCTTGACCCTGTTCGGGCAAGCATTTGGTTGTTTATGGACGTTTAGCCTGGTAGATCCTTGCGGAAAGGGTTTACGGCGTGTAATATTCCCTTGCGGTTTTGGGGGTGTTACACCTGTGACAGTACTTCCGGACGCGTGCTGGCTCCTCATTGGACCGCACAGCTGGCTACCAGCTGTAGCCTTAGACTTTTGGCAGACAGCCCATGTGACCTCTAGGACGATCGCCCCATTACATTAATGGCCGAAAGGCGATCGCCCACTAGGATACAAGGCACCTCAACCCCTATATAAAGAAGGCAGCCTGCACTTGGATTCTCTCTCTGCATTCTCGCATTTCACACATCATACAGAAGCAAAACACATAACACTTGGCTTTCTCCAACTCTTGGCAACAGCTATCTTTCGGTACTTACTTCTCCCGGCCTCTCCCATCAGGCAGACGATCGGCAGGGACGAAGAACACCTAGCTTCGCTCAAGAGCCGGATTAACAGAGTCTTTTTACACTCATTGTATTTAGATTTCTCTCATTAATACCTGTATCCACGAATATTTGTATTAATAACATCTCGCGAGAGCATTCAAGACCGGGCCTAACAAACCCGGCAAATCTTGTTTTATTTATCTTCTCTCGGAAGTGCTCCCGCAATTGTTGTTTGTTGTCCGTCTCCAGCAGTATTTAATCTTCGGATAGATATTTTGGGCAACAACACTGGAGAACACTCCAACTGACTGACCAACATGAACAACTCGGACTAGTATCGCTCGAATACCTCGTCGCCATCATCATGCCCCTGTGTCTCAACTCTCTCCTCGCAAGCACCTAAAACATGAAAACATGTTCCGCCCCCACGGGGTCAGTCATCCAGATAATGAATATCAAATACATGTATAACATGATATGCATCCAAAGGCAGAATGAAACGGTATAATGATAATAATAATACGAGATGCTCACAAACCAAGGTAAGAACCGAGCATTCGTGAAATATTATGCCCACGGCATACTATTAATACCCGTTCAACAGGTTAGAACATAAGTGCCCAATGGCGAATCGTAATCACAGAGTACCACAATGAATTACACGACATGAACCAAACCAGAACTGAATTAATTATGAATCACAATGCCCGAAGGCTCCAATGAAATTACCAAGACAATCACAAAGGCCTGAAAGCCACTCAAACGAAGCTGTCAAATATCACAATCACATGAAGCCAAAACAGCCCGAAGCTGTTATCGATTAGGGCCGAAGCCACGACACGAAGCCGTATCACCATTAGGGCCGAAGCCACGGCACGAAGCCGTATCACTATGAGGGCCGAAGCCACGGCACGAAGCCGTATCACAATTAGGGCGGCCACGCGCGGCCGTATCACAATTAGGGCCGAAGCCACGGCACGAAGCCGTATCACAATTAGGGCCGAAGCCACGGCACGAAGCCGTATCACAATTAGGGCCGAAGCCACGGCACGAACCCGTATCACAATTAGGGCCGAAGCCAAGGCACGAAGCCGTATCACAATTAGGGCCGAAGCCACGGCACGAAGCCGTATCACAATTAGACCATCCAATGGCCGAGACTAGCCTCCAAACATAATTAATCACAAACGGCAATGATCCCAAGATTACCGAATTCACGAGAATGATAGTGTGCTGCCTTGAGTCGGCCAACACGACAACAATGACTCACGGATGGGTACAGTCCTCGGCGGTCCCAATTCAATACCTCGATTACCTTAGAATGGTCAATCGATAACAACGACACAACGGATGGGAACT
This sequence comes from Orobanche coerulescens, assembly GCA_033398695.1. Lineage (NCBI taxonomy): Eukaryota > Viridiplantae > Streptophyta > Magnoliopsida > Lamiales > Orobanchaceae > Orobanche > Orobanche coerulescens. Next base: position 74,947,529 of record CM065818.1, on the reverse strand, counting down.
ATCCCCGATAGCCCCAATTCAATATCTCGATGGCCTTAGAATGGTCAACCGATAACAATGATGCAGCGGATGATTCAATACCTCGATTGCCTTAAAACGACTGATCGATAACAATGATACAACGAATGATTGAGCACCTCGATTGCCTTAGGACGGCTAATCGATAACAATGACACTATGAATGAGTGAATACCTCGATTGCCTTAGAACGGTCAATCGATAACAATGATACGATGGATGCCTCGGCACCTTTAATCGGTTACCGACAACGAAGAAGAGAAATGAATACATCAACGCCTTTAATCGGCCAAAACAACTTCAAGGACAAAACTCCAACATTAATAGCAATGATTACAATGACGTCTTAAATCGACATTAATATCAACAACAACAACGATCGATACATCGATACCGCGAACCGGTGATCGATAATAACATTAATAACGAGTATCACAATGCCTTGAACCGGCCATTAACGAACAATAAAAATATTTGGCATAATTGCCAAAAGGTATCGTATCGAACGATCTCTTAATATCAATGAATTCATGAAGAGACTAAGTCTCGGAATGATACAACACATTCATACACATATATGATAACATTAATCTCATTGAGTAGTACAAGTATAAAACTTGCCTCAACCGAAGGCGATGAATTCCTTCCACGAATAACGAACGGCGTCCTCCGATAAACACAAGTACTCGAACCACCTTGAATGAAATACAATTCATTCAATAACACAATATCAATCGAAATCATCATAACGACCGAAAGAAACTCTTTGAGGCATTTAATCGAACACTAAATGTTCAAAGTTCCTCAAGAGCCTAAGAATCATCAATCGGGTTGAACGAATCGAAAATATGGATATACAATCCATAGAACACGATTAACAATGTTTACTAACATCAACCGATTCATCAAATTTGGACGAACAATGAAAATCAAGAAGAAATCTCGAAAAATTAAATTTTAGGAGATTTCAAGAAATTACCTCGATCCGACGAAGAACAATGATTTGATGTTGATATAATCGATAAGGATCCTCAAAAGCTTAGAAATCGAGTGGAATCGACCAAAAACTCCATTTCCGATTTTTCCCGTCGCCACCGCACCGGTGAAGAAATGATGAAAAATGAGGGTTTGGCCGGTCACAGCCTATATATGGCCGACCGGGTTACGGCCGTAACCGGCAGGGACTTACGGCCGTAACCGGCATTCGTCAAAACCACGCCCAGCGCCTGCCGATCGCTTACGGCCGTAACCGACAGGGTCTTACGGCCGTAACTCGGCACTTACGGCCGTACCCGGCAGGTCCTTACGGCCGTAACCGGCATTCGTCAGGAAGCTGCCTGGCACCCGTACGGCCGTAACTCTCGGCCCTTACGGCCGTAACTCTCGGCCCTTACGGCCGTAACTGGCATTCGTCAGGCCATGCCTGCCGATCACTTACATCCGTAACCGGCACCTTACGGTCGTAACTCGGTCAGGCCAGGCCAGTTCCAAACTGTGCGGCCGTGGCTCGGCCGTGGCCACTACGACGGCCCGGACGACACCGAAATCCGAACGTGAATATGAATCGAAGATACGGTTACGAAGTACACGCAAAGACGAATCCAAGCGCTAAGAGAACACACGATTCCGACCACCCGAAGGCTCGAAATTCGACAACGGAAAGTAATTACCCCAAACTTTGGGAAATTACGAAAATGGCCCAAAACGTCCGAAATACACGATACACGATCGAAACATCAAGCCAAAGCTCGCAACATGAATAATAACATTAAATGAACTTACGAGAAACTCGAAACGACAGTTTCGGACGAGATTCGCAAGAATCGAACTCAAGTGCGTAAAAGCCGTTTAAGAACACGGAACTCAACAAAACGATACCGAAACGAACTCGGATGACAAAAAGTGCAGAATTAAATATTCTCGGAATGACGAAACGGTCATGAGCAAGTCGTCAAAATGGACTTATTCCAAAAAAAGAAAATTACCGAAAAATCGAAATTACGGGTATTACATACTACCCCCCTTAAAAGAAGTTTCGTCCCGAAACTTAAAACAAGTAGGAAGAAGCAATATCCCGCCAGGAAAAATCAACGAGATACACACGAACAAGAATGATCGCAATGAATTATAATGAATCGAAATCCAATAAGGATCAAGAATGACTCACCGGGGTGAAATGATAACGTAATGAGTGATAGCTCAAATGAAATGATTGGAACCATAGTTCCCCGTGAAGTGAATGATTAGTTTGATAATTATTAGTCTCAACGTGATTGATATATGATGAATGACTTATACGAATGAATGAACGACGATGAAATGAATGATTATACTATTACCGAGCAAGAATTAACTTGCTCAAAACCGGTGATAAATGTCCTATCAGATCACGCTTAAAGCAAACAACAATCGAACTCGTAAATGCCGAGATGAAGATGCTCTCCCAACACGAAGACGACTAGAAAACGATCTCTTGGACGCCGAGTCCGATGTCCTCTCGATGCCTCTTTCCATACTGAAGCAGGAAAGCCCCATGATAATTACAGATCTCGTATGAAGATCGCATTATGATTATGAGACGGAATGATAACAATGAGCATACACGCTCTAACACAATGAATGCATTAATAATGCGGTAAAATGATCGTCCACATGACGCCGGAATATGATAAGATCGCATGAAAGATCAGATGAGGTAACATGATTACCTGATGAAATTTCTGAAATGATTACCTTGAACAAGTTAACAAGGTTGAAAATTCGATCCACAAGATCAAAAACTGAACAATGAGATGGACTGGATGATTAATGAATTGACTGAGCAATGAGTGAGTGATGAATGAACTAACTAAGCAATGAGATTGAATAAGTGATTAATGATTAACTGAGCAATGAGATAGACTGAGTGAAGAATGAATTAATTGAGTAATGAGATTGACTGAGTGATGAATGAATTAACTGAGCAATGAGATTGACTGGGTGATGAATGAATTAACTTAATAATGAGATTGAGTGAGTAATGAATGAATTACTTGAGTAATGAGATTGACTGAGTGATGAATGAATTAATTGAGCGATGAGATTAACTGAGTGATTAATGAATTAACAGAACAATGAGATTAACTGAGCGATGAATGAATTAACTGAATAATGAGATTAACTGAGTGATGAATGAATTGACGGAGCAATGAGATTGACTGAGTGATGAACGAATTGACTGAACAATGAGATTGACTGAGTGATGAATGAATTAACTGAACAATGAGATTAACTGAGTGATGAATGAATTAACTGAGCAATGAGATTGACTGAGTGATGAATGAATTGACTGAACAATGAGATTGACTGAGTGATTAATGAATTAATCTGAACAATGAGATTGACTAAGTGATGAAGGAATTAACGGAGTGATGAATGAATTAATTGAGTGATGAATGAATTAACTGAGTGATGAATGATATTGACTGAGTGATGAATGAATTAACTGAGTGATGAATGATATATCTGAGTAATGATATTGACTGAGTGATGAACGAATTAACTGAGTGATGAATGATATTGACTGAGTGATGAATGAATTAACTGAGCAATGATATTGACTGAGTGATGAATGAATTGACTGAACAATGAGATTGACTGAGTGATTAATGAATTAATCTGAACAATGAGATTGACTAAGTGATGAAGGAATTGACTGAGTGATGAATAAATTAACTGAGCAATGATATTGACTGAGTGATGAATGATGTAACCGAGTGATGAATGAATTATCTGAGTAATGATATTGACTGAGTGATGAACGAATTAACTGAGTGATGAATGATATTAACTGAGTGATGAATGAATTAACCGAGTGATGAATGAATTAACCGAGTGATGAATGATATTGACTGAGTGATGAATGAATTAACTGAGTGATGAATGAATTAACCGAGTGATGAATGAATTAGCTGAGTGATGAATGAATTAACTGAGATAAAAATGATGATTGAGGATTATTAACTGATGAAGGAGTTGATCCTTAGCACTTACACAGGTCACACGTGCTCCAAAACAATTAGTCATGAATCAATCATAACAATAATATCACATATATGTTTCAACAAAGCATGAATAATTAATGACATGATGAATGTATGAACATAAAGAGAATCGAGTCCTTACACAGGTCATACGAAGCTTCGAGGTCTCATGATACTAGTCTTCACTGACGACGACTCGATGAATGAATGACTCATGCAGTCGTACTAATATTACGACTCACAAAACCCGACTGTCCAGATTCTCATAACCTGACAGTCCCACTACTACCGCATCGGTAGAGCCACATAACTCACATATCAGGGTATCTCACAACCCAAACGCTCTGATACCATCTTCTGTAACACCCCCAAATCCTATTGGGTTATTACAGTGCCGTGGACCCCACGCCAGGAGATCCACCAGGCGAACATGACTAAAATACATTAAATTAAACAACAAGGGAAAATCATAGTCCCTACCATGATATCCGACACGATATTCCGATAACGAATTTCAACGACAATGATGGGCCTACATGGCCAAAAATAAAATACAACAACATCCACGAGCATTTGCTCGGGTAAAATATAATGACAATGACTGACAAACTGGAGAACACTCCAACTGACTGACCAACATGAACAACTCGGACTAGTATCGCTCGAATGCCTCGTCGCCATCATCATGCCCCTGTGTCTCAACTCTCTCCTCGCAAGCACCTAAAACATGAAAACATGTTCCGCCCCCACGGGGTCAGTCATCCAGATAATGAATATCAAATACATGTATAACATGATATGCATCCAAATGCAGAATGAAACGGTATAATGATAATAATAATACGAGATGCTCACAAACCAAGGTAAGAACCGAGCATTCGTGAAATATTATGCCCACGGCATACTATTAATACCCGTTCAACAGGTTAGAACATAAGTGCCCAACGGCGAATCGTAATCACAGAGTACCACAATGAATTACACGACATGAACCAAACCAGGCTCAATTAATTATGAATCACAATGCCCGAAGGCTCCAATGAAATTACCAAGACAATCACAAAGGCCTGAAAGCCACTCAAACGAAGGCGTCAAATATCACAATCACATGAAGCCAAAACAGCCCGGCGTTATCGATTAGGGCGAAGCCACGCACGGCCGTATCACCATTAGGGCCGGCCACGCGGCCGTATCACTATGAGGGCCGAAGCCACGGCACGAAGCCGTATCACAATTAGGGCCGAAGCCACGGCACGAAGCCGTATCACAATTAGGGCCGAAGCCACGGCACGAAGCCGTATCACAATTAGGGCCGAAGCCACGGCACGAAGCCGTATCACAATTAGACCATCCAATGGCCGAGACTAGCCTCCAAACATAATTAATCACAAACGGCAACGATCCCAAGATTACCGAATTCACGAGAATGATAGTGTGCTGCCTTGAGTCGGCCAACACGACAACAATGACTCACGGATGGGTACCGTCCTCGGCGGTCCCAATTCAATACCTCGATTACCTTAGAATGGTCAATCGATAACAACGACACAACGGATGGGAACTATCCCCGATAGCCCCAATTCAATACCTCGATGGCCTTAGAATGGTCAACCGATAACAATGATGCAGCGGATGATTCAATACCGCGATTGCCTTAAAACGGCCGATCGATAACAATGATACAACGAATGATTGAGCACCTCGATTGCCTTAGGACGGCTAATCGATAACAATGACACTATGAATGAGTGAATACCTCGATTGCCTTAGAACGGTCAATCGATAACAATGATACGATGGATGCCTCGGCACCTTTAATCGGTTACCGACAACGAAGAAGAGAAATGAATACGTCAACGCCTTTAATCGGCCAAAACAAGTTCAAGGACAAAACTCCAACATTAATAGCAATGATTACAATGACGTCTTAAATCGACATTAATATCAACAACAACGATCGATACATCGATACCGCGAACCGGTGATCGATAATAACATTAATAACGAGTATCACAATGCCTTGAACCGGCCATTAACGAACAATAAAAATATTTGGCATAATTGCCGAAAGGTATCGTATCGAACGATCTCTTAATATCAATGAATTCATGAAGAGACTAAGTCTCGGAATGATACAACACATTCATACACATATATGATAACATTAATCTCATTGACTAGTACAAGTATAAAACTTGCCTCAACCGAAGGCGATGAATTCCTTCCACGAACAACGAACGGCGTCCTCCGATAAACACAAGTACTCGAACCACCTTGAATGAAATACAATTCATTCAATAACACAATATCAATCGAAATCATCATAACGACCGAAAGAAACTCTTTGAGGCATTTAATCGAACACTAAATGTTCAAAGTTCCTCAAGAGCCTAAGAATCATCAATCGGGTTGAACGAATCGAAAATATGGATATACAATCCATAGAACACGATTAACAATGTTTACTAACATCAACCGATTCATCAAATTTGGACGAACAATGAAAATCAAGAAGAAATCTCGAAAAATTAAATTTTAGGAGATTTCAAGAAATTACCTCGATCCGACGAAGAACAATGATTTGATGTTGATATAATCGATAAGGATCCTCAAAAAAGCTTAGAAATCAAGTGGAATCGACCAAAAACTCCATTTCCCGATTTTTCCTGGCCGCCACCGCACCGGTGAAGAAATGATGAAAATGAGGGTTTGGCCACACTTATATATGGCCGATCGTTACGGCCAGAATCGGCAGGGACTTACGGCCGTAACCGGCATTCGTCAAAACCACGCCTACCGCCGATCGCTTACGGCCAGAATCGACAGGTCTTACGGCCGTAACTCGGCACTTACTACTGCATTCGACAGTCCTTACGGCCAGAATCGCATTCGTCGTGAAGCCGCTGCACCCGTGACGGCCAGAATTTCGCCCTTACGGCCAGAATCGAATTCGCTGTGCCATGCTCGCCGACGCTTACGGCCAGAATCGCACCTTACGGCCGTAACTCGGTCAAAGCAAAGGCCTAAATCAGGCGGCCGTGGCTCGGCCGTGGCCACTCCGACGGCCCGGACGACACCGAAATCCGAACCTGAATATGAATCGAAGATACGGTTACGAAGTACACGCAAAGACGAATCCAAGCGCTAAGAGAACACACGATTCCGACCACCCAAAGGCTCGAAATTCGACAACGGAAAGTAATTACCCCAAACTTTGGAAAATTACGAAAATGGCCCAAAACATCCGAAATACACGATACACGATCGAAACACCAAGCCAAAGCTCGCAACATGAATAATAAGATTAAATGAACTTACGAGAAACTCGAAACGACAGTTTCGGACGAGATTCGCAAGAATCGAACTCAAGTGCGGAAAAGCCGTTTAAGAACACGGAACTCAACAAAACGATACCGAAACGAACTCGGATGACAAAAAGTGCAGAATTAAATATTCTCGGAATGAAGAAACGGTCATGAGAAAGTCGTTAAAATAGACTTCTTCCAAAAAAAGAAAATTACCGAAAAATCGAAATTACGGGTATTACATCTGTGACTAATAAGTCTGCACCAGAAGGATGTATAGTCGAAGCATATCTTGCATGGGTGTGTGTAACATATAACAAGTTCTATTTAGGTGCGGTGGATCCCATACCCGAGCCTATGTCAACAATTCCAGTACAATTTAATCTCTCCATCATCACCACCGAAGTTGAAGTTCAAGGAAGATTACCTGATAGTCATTTACAGCCTTACGAGCTACGAATTGCACATTGGTGGATATTACTTAGCTGTCTAGAAGTTCAATATTGGAAAGACATTCACCTTTCATGTGATGTTGTGAATGGAGACATTAGATTCCACAATGAAACATTTACTGATTATTTCGGACAATGGGTAAGTGTTTAATTACTGTTTACTTAATTTGCTTACATAATTTACTTAATTACGACATTCACTTTAATTAATATCCAGATGACGCACATACAAAGTGATGGCCACCCGATGTGGTCACGTGAGTTGATGCTTCTTTCGATGAAGCCTGTTACATCTAGAGTTTATTCAATGGCGAAGGTAAATGGTGTGACATTTGTATGTATTGACAAAGATCAAAGAAGGAGGTGTCAAAATTCTGGGGTTATGATTGATGGTGGATATTACGGTGTTCTTCTCGAAGTAGTGGAACTAATTTATGGAGAAGGCTTGACAGTTTACTTGTTCAAGTGTAGGTGGTTTGATACAAATCCTCAAATCGAAAGGGAGGATAATTATGGACTATTATCTGTTGATACTTCTACAAGTTGGTATGATGGTGATCCTTTTGTTTTTGCAACATCTGCTAAACCAGTTTACTATCTCGATGACTTGGTAAAAAAAGGAGCATGGAATATCGTAAATCAAGTGGCTACGAGAAATATATATAGTGCGGCTACACTTGGACAAGCAGTCGATAAGGATGATAATGAGGCATACCAAGAGCCGGATACAACTAATATTCCACCTGTAACACCCCGAGATATTCGGAATAATTACAGCGCCGTAAACCCTTTAGATAAGGATTTACAAGGCTAATTTTAGAAGAAGTGTAAAAACAATACAATCGAACAACTGAAGTTCAAATACAGATTTGATTCAACCGATCAAATGAGTTAACTTATACAACCATATCGAATTGACTTTATCAAAATAGACGTACTCGAGTACTTAAACGAACCAAGAAGACAAATCACAATAACAATAACATCAATCACATCGCTGAGCCATTCCATCGTCCTGTCGGTACTGTGGTTGCTTCCCCGCTCCTCGGCTACCTGAACATCAAAACAATGTCCACCCCCGAAGGGGTTAGCAAAACAATGCTAGTACAAGTATCGTCAAACAATAAATCATCAATGCATCATACAGCATGCAAAACGGACTTCCGCCACCGGAATCCAACGATGCGAATCCTCACGATTGCATCAACACAATACAAGGTAATCCAAATGATCCGGCTTCTCAAAGATAGATCCCCATGATGATCCCGTCGGACCAATGCATGGTGGAAAACCCGTCCAACGATCCAGCGCCCTCAGCATAGATCCCCATGATGATCCCGTCGGACCAACGCATGGTGGACATTCGATCCAGCGCCCTCAGCATAGATCCTCATGACCCCCCTCGGATCATTTATACCATAATCAATCAATTATGCATACTCATATGCATTTTAATATGTTCATCAATACGAACAAACAACAACGAATATCACGAGAATTATCAGAAATACATCTCATATTCAACAATATGAACAAAACCACAAGCATGATAAATCGAACTCGACATATGATACTTGCCTCGAAAATGGCAAGGACGAAACACTTCAATGATCTCGACCCACTCGAAGGCCGCCTCCTTCGATCAACGTAACAAGCTCGGACCTTAACAAAAGAAACGATATACAAATCATCTCAAGTCGAACGATGGCCTAACAATTCGGTCTACGGCCGAAAAGCTCAAAATAAACAATCACAATCGCTTAAGGCGTGCGCTACGTACTCTACGTAACGCGGCGCTTAAGCAGTCGTTAGCGTACGCTATCGTGTAAGACTAGCGTGCGCTAGTTACGAACTGACTGTATGAACCGGCCGATACATAACGTACGCTACGTACGTATCGTGCGCTAACTGAACCCCGATAGCGCACGTTAACTCATATATGTTAGCGTGCGCTACCCTTGCATGGCAGAACACTGATAACGGAAAAACTGGGTCGAAAGGTGGTGAATTCATGAATTCTATGATGATACAACAAGTCATCCTCAAGCATGTCATGCTAATAAGGTTTTGTGGAAGTTCCATGATCATGAGGTACAATTATACGAATAATCAACTCAACATCATAATCTTATCTTCGATCTTCAAGAAATATTCTAAGTTCCGATTATTCCAAGTCCCAAAACATATGATTCCTTACGTAAAACATACGAACTAGGTAATCTCCGATTACTGATCATAAATCGATTTGAAAACGCTTAGGAGTCCATACTACTAAGATGGTTCAAAGGTTCACACGATGAATAAGTGTCGAAACGTCGAAAACATCCTTCTAACATGTGATGACCGATCATAAACGAAATAACTGGCTATCTAAACATGATCAGACGTCCTTAAGAACATTACTAACATTGGTGAAGAATCACCTACCTCAAGTAGTGAAGAACACGGAGGAAAATGAAGCAATCCGACACCGAAAGCTTGAACACCAATTTCCAATGATATACGATCTTCAATCACGAATCAGGATGTTGATATGAAGTGTTTGGGGTGAAGGAAGTTATGTTCTAAGTGTAGAAATTCGGGTAATGAGAGTAGAGAGAACTGAAATCACGAATAGGATGCTGTCCTATTTATAATAAATGGCTATTAGCGCGCGCTAGACCCTGTTCGTAGCGTGCGCTAACGGCTCACAGTCTAAACTGTACTCGGCACTTAGCGTGCGCTACGCATATACCTGTAGCATGCGCTATGGCGTTGACTAAGCTTTTCCCGAAAGCCGTCCAGGTACATCCGACACTATCCGACAGGGGTCCCCCGGCCAGATCTCACCTACCGCACGTCCCAATCAATTTGACCACGCATAGCGTGCGCTGATGACCTTCAGTAGCGTGCGCTATGAACCCTCGTTAGCGCACGCTAAACATATCCGGTAGCGTGCGCTATATGCGCAGATTTACAATCTTTAAATCATAACCACGAAATTAAACGCTCGACAACATCGGATTATGAAATACGGAAAATAATACTCAGATCAAGTACAATCATTACAATATCACAAGTTCCAATTACATAACAGAAATCTCGGGTATTACATCCTTCCTTCCTAAAAAGAAGTTTCGTCCCGAAACTTAAGATGAAAACAACTCCGGATATCTAGTCTTCATACTGTCCTCCATTTCCCAAGTGGCCTCTTCGACTCCATGTCGTGACCATTGTACTTTAACCAAGTGTATTGGTTTATTCCTCAATTGTTTGATCCGGCTCTCAAGTATCTTGATTGGTCTCTCTTCGAAGGTGCCATCATTAGCTATCTCGATCTCGTCAAAATCAATGACGTGACTGGGGTCCGGTACATACTTCCGCAATTGAGATACGTGAAACACATTGTGAACGTGACTCAGCGATGGCGGTAAGGCCAACCTGTATGCTAAATCTCCCACTCTCTCGAGGATCTCGAATGGTCCGATATATCTCAGACTAAGCTTGCCTCTCCTCCCGAAACGGAAAATCCCTCGTGTAGGAGACACCTTCAACAGTACATGGTCCCCAGTGTCGAACTCTAGAGGGCGACGACGTACATCTGCATAAGACTTCTGTCGACTCTGGGCAGTCAACAGTCTCTCTCGAATCAAAGCTATCTTCTCTTGAGTCTGAATAATCAATTCTGGTTCCGTCCCGATCAAATCCGAAGAATCATCCCAACATAGGGGTGATCGGCATCTTCTCCCGTACAAAGCTTAAAATGGTGCCATCTTAATTGAAGCATGCCAACTATTATTGTAGGTGAATTCAACTAATGGCAAATGAACTTTCCAATCAGTTGACCAATCCAAAGCACAAGCTCTAAGCATGTCTTCTACAGTTTGAATAGTCCTTTCGGACTGACCGTCCGTTTGGGGATGATAAGCTGTGCTAAAGTTGAGCTCAGTCCCCAGAGCCTTATGAACTGCTTTCCAGAAGTGTGACACGAAACGACCATCTCAATCCGAAATAATGGTCTTCGGCGTCCCGTGCAATCTGACTATCTCCGCAATAAATATTCGTGCCAATCTCTCGGGTCCCCATGTATCTTTAATTCCCAGGAAATGAGCCGACTTGGTTAGTCGATCAACTACAACCCAAATCATGTTCATTCCTGTTCTAGTCCTTGGCATACTAGTGATGAAATCCATCGAGATATCCTCCCACTTCCATTCGTGGATCGAAGCGGCTTTAACATTCCTGGCAGTGTCGCCGATGTTCAATCTTAACCTCTTGACAAGTCAAACACTTCAAACGTATCGCACGTCCTTCTTCATATTCCCCACCAAGTTTTGCTTTAGATCCTTATACATCTTACTACCGCCCGGGTGAATAGAATAGGCGCGCTATGAGCTTCCTTCAAAATTGTCCGTCTCAAATCATCATCATCGGGAACGCAAAGTCGACTCAAATCTCGAACTCCATCGTCTTGTATTACGAATCCGGGGCTTTTCCTTCTTTTACTTCGTCACATAATCGAAGGATCGAGAATCGCTCAATTGTTTAGACTTGATCTCTCGACTAGTGATGAAGTCGGTTCCATCACATAAAGTTGCCCTTGGATTCTGGTGCCCATACTTCAATCCCCTCGCGGATCAGTTCTCGCTGAATACTGGTTTGGGACGTAAGTGCTTCCAACACTCGAAGAGAAACAGGTTTACGGCTCAAAGCATCAGCTACTACGTTTGCTTTCCCCGGATGATAGAGAATCTCCAAGTCATAATCCTTGATCAATTCCAGCCACCTTCTCTGCCTTATGTTTAACTCTTTCATCGAAAATGTACTTGAGGCTCTTATGATCTGTAAAGATCTGACAATGAGTGCCATACAAATAATGTCGCCAAATTTTCAAGGCAAAGACCACAGCTGCTAGCTCCAGATCATGAGTAGGGTAATTAATCTCGTACGGTTTCAATTGCCGAGAGGCATAAGCAATCACTTTATCCTTCTGCATCAACACACAACCCAAACCCTGATTGAAGCGCCGTCAGATACCATGAATCCATCGGGCCCTCTCGCGCGCTAATATAGGTGTCGTCACACCTCCTCTTAAGTTCGTCAAAACCACTGCACTTCTCATTCCACATGAACTTTTGAGTTTTACTCAGAATACTGGGTGAGCGGTCGAGCAATTTTGGAAAATCCCTCTACAAAGCGGCGATAATATCCAGCAAGTCCTAAGAAGCTTCGGACTTCTTTCACGTTTTTAGGAGCTTCCCAATCCGAGATTGCTTCGACTTTCTTCGGGTCCACCTGAACTCCGTCGGCCGATATCACATGCCCAAGGAAGGTTACTTCCTTAAGCCAAAACTCGCATTTTGAAAATTTTGCATACAGTTGTTCCTTCCTCAAGGTGCTTAAAACCACACGCAAATGCTCGACATGCTCCTATGCGTCCCTCGAATATATCAGGATGTCGTCAATGAAGACGACCACAAATTTATCCAAGTATTCCAAGAATACCCGATTCATCAATTGCATGAATACTGCAGGAGCATTGGTAAGTCCAAACGGCATCACTACGAATTCATAATGCCCGTACCGGGATCTGAAAGCAGATTTCGGTATATCCGATTCCTTAATTCTCAGCTGGTGGTATCCTGATCGCAAGTCAATCTTCGAGAATACCCTTGCCCCTTGCAGTTGATCAAACAAGTCGTCGATCCGAGGTATAGGATACTTATTCTTGATTGTCATCTTGTTGAGTTCCCTGTAATCAATACACAGTCGGAGGGATCCGTCTTTCTTCCGGACAAAGAGAACGGGCGCTCCCCAAGGAGAAACACTAGGTTGGATATAGCCCTTCTGTAACAATTCCTCCAGTTGCTTCTTGAGTTCATACATCTCGGTTGGCGCCATGCGGTATGGTGCTCTGGAAATAGGAGCTGCTCGAGGCTCTAGTTCGATAGTGAATTCCACTCCCCTCTGCGGAGGTAACCCAGGTAGTTCATCAGGAAATACATCTGAGAACTCATTCACAACTGAAATAGACGAGAGCTCTACTCCTTCCTCTTTCCTCATGGCATAGCACCAAAGTCCGTGACATCCCTGTTTCAGTAATTTCACAGCTTTCATTGCCTTGATCAATTTTCCCGAGCTTCCCGGTCTCCATCCTCGGAATAAGTGTTCAGATCCGTCATCAGCAATGATGGAAATGACTCTCTCTCGGTAATTCAGAACAGCTCCATAACGGTTGAGCCAATCATCTCCGAGAATTAAATCATCACCGTAGATGTCAACTACAATGAGATTTGATGGCCACTCTCTTCCTTCTATAGATACTGGGAAATCCCTAGCCTCTAGTGTTCCCACAATTTTCTCTCCGCTTGGTAATCCCACAACATAAGGTTCACAATTATACAAGCACGAGATTTTCAAACGATTAACACAGTTCAAAGATATAAAAGAATGCGTAGCTCCCGAGTCGAACAAGACACTAACTGGTTGCAAAAGGATCTGAATCGTACCTGATGCAACAGCTGTGTTCTGATCATCAGACTTCCTCATTTCGTACAGGCGTGGAGGAACGGACCCAGCACTGGATGCCTCTCTCTTCCCAGCGTTCTGCTGCTGAAATCCACTTTGCTGCATCTGGTTCACACTCGTCTCCTTCGGGACTGGAGCTGGAGTGCGAGTACCAAAAGATCGGGTCGCATTCCCACAAAATGTTGCGCGATGTCCTTCCTGTCCACACTCGAAAAAGGTCACAGCAGGCGCGAAACAATCACGTCGAACATGCCCCGCCTTGCCACAGTTGTAGCACTTCTTTCCTGCGTCTGAAACAATCGGTGCTGCCCGGAACTTCTTTCCACCTCGAGAAGGATGCGGAGGTCTCCTGGATGAATGAAAAGAGGACTGACCCTTGCGAGGTCCGCTACTCTTATCCTCCGTGAAGTTGCCAGACACCTTCTGTTTCTTTGCTTCCGTCGCTTTCTCTACTGCTGCCTCCTTCATATCATAGGCCAACGCCTTGTCCTGATACTGTCGCAAGGTGGTACATTCAAATCCGGACATATCTGCTGAATTTCCGGCTTCATTCGCATGTCAAAATGAAAAATCTTCTCCGCCTCGGTCCGACTAAGTGGCGCACATAAGTCACCGGTGATTAAAAGTCTTAATCACGTCCCGTCACACAGATGCTTCCGAATTTTGTGGTGAGAAAAACTCCCGAACTCGGGCTTCTAATCGGACGAGGACAATCCGTGCCTCCATCATCACTTTGAATTCCGTCCGGTCAACATTGTGCTCCTCTGGTCGAATGGCCTCCCACCGCCGAAAGCTTCCCGGTCGAAAGATACCGGCGGCCTAACCTTCCTATCGTCAGCGCTTAATCCCCGCAAAATCTTCTCTAATTTCTTCACCAATGATCCCACGAAAGCGTCTCGGTGGAACCGTCAAATTTCGGAGGATGCAATTTGACCACCTCGGTAAGCCATTTATCTCCCGATTATCCACGTTATTCTCGTCCCATCGCCGTCTGCATGCGATCCACAACTTGAGCAAACTGGTTTATCTGGGCAACCACCTGCTGAAGCACTCCCGGCACGTTAGGATCTGCATTATTATTTGCCGATCCCTGCTGTCCCCCGGAATGTGAATCCGTTTGACTAGCGGCTATCTCTGGAGTAGATACCGACTCTTCTTGCCTCGCATTTCCATGTCCGCGTCCACGACCTCCTCTCAACATACTGTAAACATAAATACTCAATATCCAGGACAAACTTTCTCAAAGTACATCCATCAATGTTTACAAGACGTGAATTAAATAAATCAGTAGTATTCGAGATTAGGAAACTTACAACCACAGTCCACACGACGATGCTGGCTCAGCAGTGATGTTACGAACGACCAATAATCAATAACGTAAACAGACCCAACTAACCCGACTGCCAAGATATCCATAAATCTTAGCTCCGATACCATATTCTGTAACACCCCGAGATATTCGGAATAATTACAGCGCCGTAAACCCTTTAGATAAGGATTTACAAGGCTAATTTTAGAAGAAGTGTAAAAACAATACAATCAAACAACTGAAGTTCAAATACAGATTTGATTCAACCGATCAAATGAGTTAACTTATACAACCATATCGAATTGACTTTATCAAAACAGACGTACTCGAGTACTTAAACGAACCAAGAAGACAAATCACAATAACAATAACATCAATCACATCGCTGAGCCATTCCATCGTCCTGTCGGTACTGTGGTTGCTTCCCCGCTCCTCGGCTACCTGAACATCAAAACAATGTCCACCCCCGAAGGGGTTAGCAAAACAATGCTAGTACAAGTATCGTCAAACAATAAATCATCAATGCATCATACAGCATGCAAAACGGACTTCCGCCACCGGAATCCAACGATGCGAATCCTCACGATTCCATCAACACAATACAAGGTAATCCATCGATCCAGCGCCCTCAGCATAGATCCCCATGATGATCCCGTCGGACCAACGCATGGTGGAAAACCCGTCCAATGATCCAGCACCCTCAGCATAGATCCCCATGATGATCCCATCGGACCAACGCATGGTGGACATTCGATCTAGCGCCCTCAGCATAGATCCTCATGACCCCCCTCGGATCATTTATACCATAATCAATCAATTATGCATACTCATATGCATTTTAATATGTTCATAAATACGAACAAACAACAACGAATATTATGAGAATTATCAGAAATACATCTCATATTCAACAATATGAACAAAACCACAAGCATGATAAATCGAACTCGACATATGATACTTGCCTCGAAAATGGCAAGGACGAAACACTTCAATGATCTCGACCCACTCGAAGGCCGCCTCCTTCGATCAACGTAACAAGCTCAGACCTTAACAAAAGGAACGATATACAAATCATCTCAAGTCGAACGATGGCCTAACAATTCGGTCTACGGCCGAAAAGCTCAAAATAAACAATCTGCCTGAACTGCTTAGCGTGCGCTACGTACTCTACATAACGTGCGCTAAGCAGGCCTGTTAGCGTACGCTATCGTGTAAGACTAGCGTGCGCTAGTTACGAACTGACTGTATGAACCGGCCGATACATAACGTACGCTACGTACGTATCGTGCGCTAACTGAACCCCGATAGCGCACGTTAACTCATATATGTTAGCGTGCGCTACCCTTGCATGGCAGAACACTGATAACGGAAAAACTGGGTCGAAAGGTGGTGAATTCATGAATTCTATGACGATACAACAAGTCATCCTCAAGCATGTCATGCTAATAAGGTTTTGTGGAAGTTACATGATCATGAGGTACAATTATACGAATAATCAACTCAACATCATAATCTTATCTTCGATCTTCAAGAAATATTCAAAGTTCCGATTATTCCAAGTCCCAAAACATATGATTCCTTACGTAAAACATACGAACTAGGTAATCTCCGATTACTGATCATAAATCGATTTGAAAACGCTTAGGAGTCCATACTACTAAGATGGTTCAAAGGTTCACACGATGAATAAGTGTCGAAACGTCGAAAACATCCTTCTAACATGTGATGACCGATCATAAACGAAATAACTGGCTATCTAAACATGATCAGACGTCCTTAAGAACATTACTAACATTGGTGAAGAATCACCTACCTCAAGTAGTGAAGAACACGGAGGAAAATGAAGCAATCCGACACCGAAAGCTTGAACACCAATTTCCAATGATATACGATCTTCAATCACGAATCAGGATGTTGATATGAAGTGTTTGGGGTGAAGGAAGTTATGTTCTAAGTGTAGGAATTCGGGTAATGAGAGTAGAGAGAACTGAAATCACGAATAGGATGCTGTCCTATTTATAATAAATGGCTATTAGCGCGCGCTAGACCCTGTTCGTAGCGTGCGCTAACGGCTCACGCCTAAATCAGACTCGGCACTTAGCGTGCGCTACGCATATACCTGTAGCGTACGCTAAGGCGTTGACTCGGCTTTTCCCGAAAGCCGTCCAGGTACATCCGACACTATCCGACAGGGGTCCCCCGGCCAGATCTCACCTACCGCACGTCCCAATCAATTTGACCACGCATAGCGTGCGCTGATGACCTTCAGTAGCGTGCGCTATGAACCCTCGTTAGCGCACGCTAAACATATCCGGTAGCGTGCGCTATATGCGCAGATTTACAATCTTTAAATCATAACCACGAAATTAAACGCTCGACAACATCGGATTATGAAATACGGAAAATAATACTCAGATCAAGTACAATCATTACAATATCACAAGTTCCAATTACATAACAGAAATCTCGGGTATTACACCACCATCCTCCACAATACTACTGAATAATGTTGTAGAAGGTCGAGTGGTTCGGCTACATGGTGAAGATCGTGGGTTCATAGATGTAGGTACAAATGAATTACATGCAGACTCTAATGAAGATGGTGATGAAGTTCAGACATATGCTGCCAGTTATCTACTCCGATACAGAGACAGACTCAAGTAGTGATTCTGACTACGAACCTTAGAAGGACATATCATTTGTAAAAGTTCCTTAAATATTTATTGCTGTGTACCGCTCGAACGAATCGAAAAAGTGATATTATTATATACCTGATTTTTTTTTATTTTGTTATATATTCATTCACCCATATATAAAAAACAAGTATAAATTTATAAAATATTATTATATAAAAACTGTAAAAATTAATATACAGATATATGATATGTCTAAATATTTATAAGATATATTTATAATTAAATTCATATATATATATATATAAAATATTATTATATAAAAACATGTCTAAATATATAAAATATTATTATACAAAAAGGGCCTTTTTTTATTGAAAGGGTCTTTTTTTCGGTATTTAGTTTAGCCGATGGCGATCGTCGGCTAAAGTGAACTGCCGACCGTGTCGATCGACACGGTCGAGTCGTTGTGGTCTACATTCGTAAAAAGTTTTTGGACGGATAACTCGGCCGTGTCGATTGACACGGTCGAGTCGGGCTGGTGTTTTGGCCGATGGCGATCGTCGGCTAAAGTGTGCCGACCGTGTCGATCAACACGGTCGAGTCGTTGTGGTCTACATTCACAAAATTTTCTGGACAGATAACCCGACCGTGTCTGTCGACACGGTCGAGTGGGGCTGGTGTTTTGGCCGATGGCGATCGCCGGCTAAAGTCCTTAAACGTATAGCCGACGACGGCCTTTGTCGTCGGCTAAAGTTCCCTTATAAAAAAAACGCGCCTTTCTTCCTCATTTCTTTCTTTCTTCCCCAAACCTCCGCCGCCGCCCCCCATTTTTTTTTCCTGTCTTCCCCTGAATCTCCACCGCCCCTCCGCCGCTCCGTCGTCCGCCGCTCTTCCCATCGTCTGTCCGCATCCGCCTCGTCTTGTCCGTTCGCCTCGCCCGACGTCTGCCGTCGAACCCTCGTCCGACTGCCCGCCGCTACCATCATCCACCGCTGCCGGCCCGCGCCGCTCGTCATCCGCCGCCCGCTCGTCATCCGCCGCCTTTCCTAGGTACGTTTTTTTGTTTTTTGTTTTTTTTTTCATTTTTTCAGTTTTGATTCTTTTTTTTTTCATTTTCTCGGATGTTTTTATTTGCTGGTTTTGGTTATCGGGGCTGGTACTGCTTATCTTGTTAACGTCTGGGATAAATGATTCAAGTTGTTACTACAACCGATTGTCATTTTTTTCTTCGGTTATCCATGTATTCAATTATATTAAATGAGTGATGCGTTCTTTATTCCCTGAGGTTCTTAGTTTTGGAATGATTAGTTATCACTGTTTTTGGTTCAGTGAAAGTTGCATTTGTTCGATGGAGCATTAGTTATCGATTAGTTATCGCTGTTTTTTGATGCTTCTTGATGATGACAACCGATTGATTTTTTCAAGAGGCAAGGTCTTGTTATAATTTCGTTACCTGTGAATTTTCAAAAATAATTGCTCATTAGTACTTATTAATTCAAAATGATCTTTAGGGTTTATGATGTTTTATGATGTAAAAATAATTGATTTATGTTTTTGAATTTGTAGAGGTTAAATGGATAAAATTAAGAGACTAGCGTGTGGTAAGAAAAAATCGAAGACTCCGGAGTCGAGAGATAGTTCTGCAGCTTCCAATCGTGCGGATCCTGTCGGTAAATATTTGGATCAGAGTATAGCTCGCATACGTGGACTAGTAGAGAATAGTGGACTGAAGATTAAGGATGGGAACTTGTATCCGGCCGATGACACACATACTATTGCGAGGCGCTTATCGTATCAGACTCCCAGATCGCGGACGACCCCCACTACTGTCGAGATGACTCAGCCTCGTATGCCTCGTATACACCGCATTCCCACCCCTCCTACTACAACTGGAAGCGGCCGATCTACACGAGCACGTCATCCGAGGTGCCTTTCGGTTCGCCGTCGACTTTATTTATGCCCCTTATGGTACCGTCGATTTCAAGGGCCGATGAGGAAGGAGTCCACCGGCCATATAACTTGGTTTACCTGACAGAGGTGTATGTGTTCCAGGCGTGGCCTGAGAAAACGATTTGGCGGACATGTCGGATATCTAAGACGAAGTTGTAGGCGTCGCTTGTGCAGCTTGAGAATGAGGAGGGTTGTACCGAAGACGAACCAAAAAAGAAGAAGAATACTCGTGGCCCATCGAAGGGTATAGCACTTGACAAATATGTTTCAAAAAATGGCCGTCACAGGATAACAGTTGATGAAAAGTATCGACGACCCATTTTGGCTTCGGATGCTTGTACGGCATATTGTCGTAATGTTGGGTTTGTCATACGCGATAGAGTTCCGGTACTGTGGGCTGAGTGGAAGGATGTGCCACAAAGTGTGAAGGATGCATTGAACAATGCTATGTCGGTAAGTTTATCTCAATTCCGAAAGCTACTTTGTGTATTTAAATTCAGAAAAAATTTAGTAATATATATTATATGCTAATTGTAGGTTTGGTTTGAGGTTCTTTCTTTCCTACTACATACTTGGTGTGATGAGGTGCAAACAACCAAGTAATTTTTACAATACGTAGTTGAGTAATTACTCGTGAAATTTTTGCATTGTTCTTGTTATTGTTAAAAATATGTATTTGTCAAATGTTTTAATAATTTATTTATAAATACAAAATAATTTGTAATTTAAAATTCACAACTTGTATAACTGGAAGATAATTTGATTGATAAATTTAAACATGGTAAACATTCTAATTTACTTGTAATTATGAGTATTATAACATACACTTTTAGAATATACATAAAACATTATAATATTAATTATACATAAAAATAATAAAACTAACACATTAACATTATATAATCATACACAAACAACAAATATAAAATGACATGTAACATAATCACTAAACTTAAATCTTAACATTCAACTGCATAATAACAACTGTATACACACAACAGATTATTATTTATGAATAACATAATAAACAGATAACATTATGAATTAAAATAAAACAATAACACAAATCACAGTAAATAAATACATAAAATTTACAAAATACTTTACAAATATATTTGACTAATGTTTGATTATTATTTATAAATGTTTGTTATAGGTACAAATCTTGGAAAAAATGAGCTACACATGTTTTGGTCAGCTTGGGGTAATTCCCGCGAGGCTACTCCCGAGGAGTTCAAGT
This sequence comes from Orobanche coerulescens, assembly GCA_033398695.1. Classification (NCBI taxonomy): domain Eukaryota; kingdom Viridiplantae; phylum Streptophyta; class Magnoliopsida; order Lamiales; family Orobanchaceae; genus Orobanche; species Orobanche coerulescens. The sequence goes on along the minus strand of CM065818.1, from coordinate 74,926,087 downwards.
ATCGGGAGTACGAGTGGAGGTGGCTATGCGCACATTTTAGCGACCCGGACTATATTGTATGTAATCGAGCTCTAAATATTGTCGTAATGCTATTGTTGTTTAAAGATATGTAACATATATGAAACTTACTTGTGGTATTTTTTCTCCCTGTTAAATGAAAATTACATGTTTCTATGTGTAGGCGAGCAGTTCAACCAACACTGTTAACCGTAAGGGTTTGACGGAACACCACAGCTTAGGTTCGCGGTCGTTAGCGAGAGTTTCGCACGAGACCACTTCTGATGAATATGTGGCGAATGCCTTTGTCTACGTAACTCAGAAGGCATATCCTAACTATCCGGATAGACTTATAAGTTGTAAATGTATCCTAACCATTTTAATACTGCTATTAGTCTTTACCTCTGAACTTTATTAATATTCGGTTACTTTTTTTGTTCCCACTTAATTAGAAGAGAGTGATTGAAGAGTCTGAGAGGATGTTGATAGAGATGGCGAGGGAGGAGCATCCGGAGTTGGACGAGACTGGTCTCGAGTTAGCACGCCGAGAGATCGATCAGGCCGATCCCTACATTAGGGCAATGGTGTGGGATAACATTTACCCTCCTAAAGGGAGTCATCACCGGATGCCGATGATGGGAGCTGAAGGCACCGTATTATTGAAGAATACTACAGGGTTTCAGCACAATCAAAGGGGCGACACTCAAAAGGCCTATTTGGAGGAGCAATTGAGGAACGGGAGGGAGCTCCGAGCTGAGGAGCAAAGGAAGTCTCAAGACCAGTTCCAGAAATTCCAAGAGGAACAAAGGAAGGTTCAACAAGAGATGTCAGCTCAGCAGCAGGACATGATGCAGTATATGATGTCATTGAGTCAGACCGTGTGTCAATCAGGAATTTCGATGCCACCACCACTTCAATTCTTTAATTCACAAACACCCCCTCTTCTTCACAGCCTCAGGACGACGACATGCAAGACGGTAGTAATCCTTCTTCTATCTTTAAGAATTTGACGGATCTTTGAGGATTTTAGTTGTCATTGTAGTAGTTCTTTTGCTAAATATTTTTTATTTTGACTCGTGTTCGTTAACGTTGGTGTTTATGATATGGTTTGTTTTTAAATTATGCTTTTCGTAATTGATTTATGTTGATTGTGATGTATGATGGTGTATTGTACATTTGGAATAACAGGTTATCTGAACAGGTTTGGTGATTTCGAAATCTGAATTTTTTTTTTCACTGGACTTTAGCTGACGGCATTTGCACAGACAGTCGGCTAAAGTATTTATTTAAAAAATAAAATAAAAAACTTTAGCCGACAACTATGTAACTGTCGGCTAAAGTATTTATTTAAAAAAAAACAAAAAAAAAACACTTTAGCCGACGAGTATGTAGCCGTCGGCTAAAACATTTACATTTTAGCCCACAACTATGTACCCGTCGGCTAAAACTGGAGAACTTTAGCCGACAACTATGTACCCGTCGTCTAAACCTGGAACTATTTTAGCCGACGACTGTCTAACCGTCAGCTAAACTCGAACTTTAGCCGACGACCTTGCCTATTTGCCGTCGGCTAAACTTTAGCCGACCGACATCGACCGACCGACTTTTAACTGACAACTGGCCACTTTAGCCGACGATTTTCGACTTTAGCCGACGACTTCTTGCTGTCGGCTAAAGTATAAACATTGGTAGTGTGGACTGAGGATGAAAAGCTGTGCTGAGATTAAGCTGAGTTCCCATTGCACGATGAACTGATTTCCAACAATGTGACACGAATCGCCCGTCACGATCAGAAACGCTACTCTTAGGGGTAGCGTGCAGTCTCACTATCTCTTTGATGAACAACTGGGCAAGTCTCTCAGGACCCCACGTATCCTTAATCTCAAGGAAATGAGCTGACTTAGTTAGGCGATCCATAATTACCCAAATTATATTCATACCACGGCGACTCGTCGCCAAACTCGTGATGAAGTCCATTGAAATATCCTCCCACTTCCACTCTGGAATAGGGAGTGGTTTCAGCATACTCGCCGGTCGCTGATGTTCTATCTTGACTTGCTGACAGGTTAAACACCTTGAAACAAATTCTGCGACTTCTCGCTTCATATTACTCCACCAGTAATTTTGTTTTAAGTCTTTGTACATCTTGCTAGACCCCGGATGAATGGAATAAGGGGTAGCATAGGCTTCTCTCAAAATCGAGTTTTTCAACTCGTCATTCGCCGGTACGCATAACCGATTCTTAAATCGCAAAAGTCCATCCTCGTGGACCACAAATCAGGGGCTTTCCCCCGAGTCACATCATCTCGAATGCGCAACAAAAATGGGTCCGAACCCTGATTCTCCCTGATCGCCTCCTCAAGTGGCGATGAAATCTCTAACATACAAAGTTGCCCTTGTACTCGATGGAACCAAACCTCGATATCATGCCTAAGGAATTCCTGCTGAAGTTCCTTCTGAATAGTTAAATGAGCAAACATTTGCTCCTGGATAGATTTACGGCTTAAGGCATCGACGACAACATTTGCCTTTCCCGGGTGTTACTGAATCTCGATATCATAGTCCTTGATCAGTTCTAGCCATCGTCTCTGACGTATATTTAACTCCTTCTGAGTAAATATATACTTCAAGCTCTTATGATCGGTGAAAATATGACAGGTGACGCCGTAAAGATAATGACGCCAAATCTTTAATACGAAAACCACGGCCGCTAACTCCAGGTCATGGGTCAGATAATTGACCTCATAAGGCCTTAGTTGCCGCGAAGCATAAGCAATTACTTTCCCATTCTGTATTAGTACACATCCGAGACCTTGTCCGGATGCGTCACTATAAACTACGAATCCCTCCGTCCCTTGTGGCAAAGAAAGGACAGGTGCTGAAATTAAACGACTCTTGAGTTCCTCAAAATCCACTGACATGCGTCAGACCACGTGTATTTCTTATCCTTCCGTAAAAGGTTCGTCATGGGTTGAGCGATTTTAGAAATCCTTCCACAAATCGCCGATAATAACCAGCTAATCCGAGAAAACTTTGGATTTCCTTAACATTCTTCGGAGGTTGCCAATCTCGGATAGCCTCCGTCTTCTGAGGGTCGAAACCAACTCCGTCTGATGAAATTACATGTCCGAGAAACACATCTCAGACATCCAGAATTCACACTTAGAAAAATTCCCATAAAGTTGCTCTCGTCTCAACACTTCGAGAACCTGATGAAGGTGAAATTCGTGCTCCTCTCGATCACGAGAATAAATCAAAATGTCATCAATGAAGACAACCACGAACTGATCCAAATAGTCGATGAAAGCTCGATTCATTAACTCCATGAATACCGCAGGTGCATTAGTTAACCCAAACGGCATCACTACAAACTCGTAGTGCCCATAGCGCGTTCGAAACGCCGTCCTTACGATATCCGACTCTCGAATCCGCAACTGATGATACCCAGATCTTAAATCGATCTTGGAAAATACTGAATCTCCCTGAAGTTGATCCAACAGATCATCGATACGGGGTAGGGGATATTTATTCTTGATCATCACCCTGTTCAGCTCCCGATAATCAATACACAAACGAAATGAACGATCCTTCTTCTTGACAAATAACACTAGTGCTCCCCACGGGGACATGCTCGTCCGGATATAACCCTTCTCGGTTAGTTCCTCCAGTTGGTTCTTCAGTTCCTGCATTTCTGTCGAGGCCATACGATATGGTGCCTTCAATATTGGAGAAGTGCCAGGCTCCAACTCAATTGTGAATTCCACATCTCTCGGCGGAGGTAACCCTGGTAACTCATCTGGAAATACGTCGGCGTATTCCCTCACTACCGGGATATCTGACAATGTCACTGATGATTTCTCGGATTTGGTAATATAGCACCAATAGCCAATGCACCCTTGATTGAGTAATTTCACCGCTTTCATCACATTGATAAGCTTTCCGGAACAGCTGGGGTTACTCCCCTGAAATACATATTCGACTCCATCGTCTGAAATAATAGTGACCATAAGCTTACGGACACTAATGATGGCATCGTGACGATCCATTCAATCAATACCCAAGATGACGTCGTATCTTGGTAAATCTACCACGATTAGGTCTGCTAACCAATCACGGCCATGAAGCTGAATCGGATAATCCTTAATCCCACGATTTCCGATAATTCTTCTACCATCAGGTAGACCAATGACATAAGGCTCATAACTAGCAGCACTACCCAGACGTAGTCTACTCAAACATGACTCGGAAATGAATGAATGCGATGCACCAATATCAAAAAGGGTACACACAGGTTGAGATAGAATATCGAGTGTACCTGAGATCATCCGGGCCTCCGGATCGTTGGTCCTCTTCATCTCATAAATTTGGGGCTTGCTAGTTCCCGCACCAGACGCTCCTGTCTGATGGCTATGGGCTCCGCCTTTATTTGCTCCTGTCATCTTAAACGACGCGGACTGAGTGGCCTGATTATGAATAGCTGATTGCTTCGGGACTTTAGATGACGCCGGAGTAGGTTTGGAGTCCCTTCGGCAAAAACGGGCCTTATGCCCAGCGATCCCACAGTTATTGCACGTGATAGTCTGCCTCGGACACTTGGTGCTGAAATTACCAAGTTCTCCACAGTTGAAACAGGTGATGGCCGAACTGGCCACTCGTGACTGAGATTCCGTGGGTCTGGGTGCCATAGGAGGTCGCTCAGAGAAAGTAGAGCCCGCGCGAGGCTTCTTGAACGTTGCCTGACTGCCTTCAAACTGATTATGATTATTTGACTTCTTGCTAGCAGATGAAGGTTGCTGCCTAGCAATCTTCTTAGCAGTAAGCTCATAAGTAAGAGATTTCTCAATGAACTCGGCCAGAGTGGTGCAATTATGATTAAGCAACTGCATCCGCAAATGAGGTTTCAACCTCTTGCTGAAACACTTGATCTTGTCTGCCTCAGAGTGAATAATAGATGAGGCGAAAGGAAGTAGCTCCTGAAATTTCTCAGTGATGGCGAGAACATCATCGTCTGCGGAGGGGTCAGGAGTGAGTATTTCCGATAACTTGGCCTCTCTGTGTGGTGCCGGATAATACCTCTCCATCATGAGAGTCTTGAATTGATCCCATGTACATGATCCGTCGGTGGGCTTCAACGATAACCACCAAGAATGAGCGCTCTTACCCAGATAGTAAGCCGCAACTAAAACTCTGTGCCCTTTGGGACACTCCACCATAGCAAACAACTTCTCAAAATGCTCCAGCCAGTGAAAAATATTCGTCGGATCAGACGAGCTTTCAAAAGTAGGTGGTCTTTGGTGAGAGATATCGCCAATGATACTACTCACGGTCCTCTCTTGCCTCTGAGGTGGCGGTGGAGGAGCCTGTTGATTCTGTGCGGTTGAGTTCTCCATCGTCTCCATGAGGCGTGTCATCTAAGTCATCTGGGCCATCATGCCCTCCATAAATGCAAGTGGGTCAACCCGAACACCTTCTGAGTGAGCTGTGTCCCGGGTACGACTCCCTGACAGTGAATGATCATTTCTGGGTGAATGAGTGTCAGCGTCATTGCTCGATGAATTAGCATTATTCCTCGCGTTCGTGCGTGTATTCACACGAGCTCTCGGGTTTCGGCCCACACCGCGGCCTCTTCCCCCACGTCCTCTGCCTGCCCTCTCCATATTGAAGTAGGAAAGTCACAAGATAATTATAGATCTCGCATGAATATCGCATCATGATTACGTCATGAAATGATGAAAATGAGCATACGCGCTCTAACATAGTGATTCCATGAATGATTAACGGAGGTGACATGATTATCTGATGAAATTCTTGAAATGATTATCTTGAACAAGTTAACAAGATTAATGATACGATCCTCAAGATCAACAACTGAATAGTGAAATGAAATGAGTGATTAATGAATTAACATAATCGATATGATCAAATGAAAATGATGATTGAGGATTGTTGACTGTTGAATGATGAATGAGTGATTCTTATTGCCAGAAATTATACCATGGCATCAGAAATCTTACTGTTCTTTGGTCTGAGGGGCTTGGCTCTTGCACAGGTCCCACGTGACGCGAAAGTCCAATGATACTAGTCTGATGAACGATGATTTCAATGAGACATGACTCGGAAGGCAGTATTCAAAACCACGTTCCGATACCAACTCTGTAACACCCCAAACTAGGCGGATATTACAGTGCCGTCGACCCCCAAGTAGGACCCACCAGGCAAATGAAACTTAATGAATTAAATAATATAATTGTAGTACCGAACCACATTATATCATTAATTACTCCGATGAGGAGTTTCAAGTACAACACACCCAGGAGAATACAGAATACATGTATATTTTATATGAAGATAAAATATACAAGACTGAATGAAAATGAATATCTAAGACGGAAATCTGCAGCGGAAATATAATTAAAGAGACATGAATGACTGAAAAAGGACTGGCCCCCCCTACTAGTATCACTGGGACTCCTCGCCGTCAACATTATCTTCCCGTGTTTTAGCCTTGCCATGACCTGAAAACAACATCCCCCAACACGGTCAGTTACACAGAACAACAATCCTCAAGACACTAGTACAAATATGGGATTTCGTCACACATGCTGTTTTTTGAACGACCACACAGTCAGATATTTATGTGACTAAATGTACCAGAATAAAATAAACAGCCACACTTGATCCGACTTGTGTGACCATTTAGGAATTTCATTGTCACACATTTGAATATTTATGTGACTAGAGGAAACTGGTAATTTTTTTTGATTATTTAGTCACTTATAATTTGGGACGTGTGACAGATACAAATAAGTTTGAGACATTAGTCACAATATATATATATATATGTGACAAATATATGTCACACGATTGAACAGTGTGACCAAAATCCATATATGGTCACATGAAATAATTGTGTATGTGGCTAAATCATATAGTCAAGGTTGTCACACATTATTTAAAAGTGACTGCTATTTTTTGTTGAATATTTAGCCACATATGAATTTGAAATATGTGACAACTGAAAAGTAAGTTTGAAGCATTAGTCACGATATGCATTTAACAGTGACAAATATATGTCACACACTTGAACAGTGTGACCAAATGTCATATATGGTCACACTAAAATATTTACAACTTAGCCATTCCCTCAAAAGTTTTCCCCAAAATTTGAATTCCCACTCCCTTTTTCCCCAAAGTTATTAAGCGGGATTTTTCCCTCTTATCTATTAAACCAATTGACTGAAACCCTACATCATTTATCCTCTTCTCATTAGACCCACCACTGCACCTTCTTCTCTGAACAATATCACAACTGTACAAGCACGCGCACACCGACACCCACTCTGCTCTTACCACCTATAACCGATTCACATCCAGAGTGTTTATACTCCAAATGGTATTTAGTGTCTATTCATCTTGTGAATCATGTACTTTAATGCGTTTATTCTTGGATCTCATCACCAATTTTAGTTACTTTCATGAATCTTTGCTGGTTCTTTGATTATAGAACCTGAAGGTAGGGTTCTATTATTAAAGGTTGGATGAGAAATTAATGTTGGAATAGTATTTGTTATCGAATTTGTATGCTACAATATTATCTATATACTGAACAGCGCTGCAACACACACTGAAGGGGCGATTTACACACAATAGGCGATTTTCCTCTCGTCCGGCGGCTGTTGCCGCTGGCAGCCGCCGGCCACCTTTTCGTCTATAGTTGCTTTTTACTTTATCTTTGTCTATTAGTTTTCCAATTCATTTCTGGATTTCTGATTGTCGCTCATCCCGATTTTCGGTCTGTTCCTCGCGATTTTCTTCACCACTGCGCACATCAGGGCCATCGGTTTGGATCCAAATTCTGAACATGTTTAAATTGATCTTGTGTCGGAAATCTTGCGCCACTTTCGAAGTGATCTTGCAGGTCAGCCGCCCCTTTCGAGGCCGATGCTCTGCTGATTCAACTCGCACAAGTCAACTCAGTGAGTCCGCTCTGATTTTTGCGATGCCGCTTTAGGGTTTCCAAGGCCCCGAATTTTTCCAAATCGGTCGCAGGGCTTTCAACCGACCCATACATCACACCAGTTCGGGTCAATACTCCAGTTCGAATTTATCCGACACATATGCTGTTATCAGAATCTAAGTGAATGCCGATGGATACTCTCCCGATCTCAATGATGGTTTTCACGCAGGCTAAGGTGATTTCCATTTTCTTGAATTTCTTGATTTATTCACATGGCCTGTGCACCTTTCTACTGGAATTGATCCTTTGGCACTGTGTTTGGGCTACTCTCTGGTTTGTTTTGAACCTGATTGGACTGCTCTAATTTTTTGTTTTGTGACATTATCACTTTTGGGCTACGTATTGCTCATCCGGTTCTTTATTTTTGGTTTGATAGGTATGTATACCACTTTACTCTCTGCGATATTACCCTGTCAGTACCATTTTTATAGATTTTCTCCTGTGTTATTTCGTTGGAAGTGTCATAAAGCTACTATATATTTCACACACACCCCTGATACATGTCTCATGTGAATGCAGTGAAGTTAGTGGGGATAGGGAGGTGCAATGAACTATGTTGGAAATGCTTAATAACAAGGGTTCGAGTTGGATGCATCTATGAATGGGGAGGTTCTATCTTTGCTTAATGTTAATGGTCAAATGATAGGTAGCCATTCTGATGGAACCATCAAGGTTTGGACATAAATAAAAGTTGATATTACATGTGTGAACCTACATTAAGGTCTTACTGGGCTATGAATGATTGGTAATCATTTTCATATTTAGGTATGGGATACTAGTAAAAAGGCAATGCGGTTAATTCAGGAGGTTTGTGAACACGCAAAGGCTGTCACATGCCTCTATGTTCCACCTTCAAGCGATAAGCTGTGTGGTTCCTTGGACAAAACAATTCAGGTATGCCTTTCATTTCTTTTTATATTACTTTTATCGGAATGTTCGACCCGGTCATGGATCATATTGGCTGAAAGTTACTTATAGTCTATATTCAATGCATATAATCTCCTTAATCGATTTCATTAAAACATTATTGTAAAATTACTAATCAAGTAATAGTAGTTAACGTACCATTATTTATAATTATTTTTAAAAACCGAACTAAATAGTGTTTGTGGATCAAGCCAATCTGGACCTGTGTTAATACATACTAAAGATGACATGTTTTCACCCGAATCTATTCGGACTCATGACCTGCTAACTGGATAATCAAGTTAATACTGATTCTTCTGTTCATTAACAGATATGGGTAGTCAAACCAGAAGGAATTCATTGTATTCAGGCTCATGATGTAAAGGAGGCAGTCCATGGGTTGACAACTGATGCCAATTTTGCCTATTTTTTCTTCAGAGTGCCAGTTTTTGCCTATTTTTCACAGCACAGGTTGTTTCATATGGTTCTGAATTGTTATGCTCATTAGTGCCCCAATGCCAAAATGGGTATAGTTTTAAAAAACGTTAGGTACTGACTTGTCAAGTCTTGGTTATAATAAGGTTGTTTGCGTTTTTCTCTTGTGCAGAGAGTATAAAAAACTTGCACTGGATAGTCGTATACCTTTGGTACTTTTTTAGTCATTATTAGCTTCAGATTATGTTGCTGCTCAATGTTTTAGGTAAACACTTTTCATTACGTAGTAAACTTGATTTCTTGTCTTTCAGTCTTCATTATGCCCTTCAGTTCCAGTATATTGAAAGCTCTAAATCACTAGATGCAATCTGCTCTAAAAATGATTTCTACTTACCCCAAGAGCACGAAGGTTAAATTCCATGACAGCCATGGTCCATATGCATAATCTTTTCAGCAAGTCATCTATTTCTTGTTTTCTCAAATTGTGAAATAGAAAGAAATTGGATCTTACTTCTAATGAAACAAAGAAATGATATATTACGGAATGTAGAAAGGCTTATACTTCAAATAGAAATTGACAAAAGAAACTATATGTTATGAGATGTAAATTGGATTTACATATACAAGTTAATCACTTAGTTTCGGAATGTGACTAGAGGAAACTATTTACTTGCCTTGGAGATTAGATGAGCCTTTATGGTTTCCTCTGACAAACAGACAATCCTAGGGCACAACTTGCACTTGAAAACTGATTTACATTTTAAAACACAATTTGACGCATCAAATTCAATCTTATCCTCTTCAGGACTCTTCTAGATCGTGGTAAGTACTGTGTTGCCTTCGCCACTAGAAAAACTCCCAGTAATGTTTTGCATGTCGTTTTGCATCATCACATCATCATCACTGGTACGTAAACCTGCAAATTTATATCAATTGAATCGGGAAATAGTTCATTTGACCTTAAAAGTCATAGCATAAGATAAAAATACCATAGTTGGTCAGGCATTTTTGACATTTTTGGAAAATTATTCTCTTCTAATTTACTTCTTTTCATCTATTGCAGGACTTTAGTCAAGAGACTACTTCTAGTGAAAGTTACTAGTACTTCAAGTACAAATCTAAGACTGCCCAGAGATTAAGACTGCTTGAAGTTAATACTGCTAGTGTATTAGTTACAACTGTTAGTTATAAGTTAGTACTGTTGGTTCATATAGTTAGTACTGCTTATTTGATATGTATTAGTTATTTATGGAAAAGATTATAGATACTTAGGAAAGTATTGTAAGCCGACTAGGACACCTTGGTGTATAAAAGGAGGTCCTAAAACATAGAGTTATATACGAATTTTATATTTGGTTCAGTTACATATATTTAAATTTTATTGTATTTGAATTTGTTTTGATATATATTGATTTCTTAAATGTGACTAAAAGATGTATATAGTCACACTTATTAACACTTTTGGTCACTGTTTGCTTAATTCGTTGTGTGACTAAATATTACAAAAGGCCACACACAAAAAAAAATCATGTGGCAATTGGATGATCAATAGTCACACAAAATATACATTTCTTCACTTTAAACAGCATATGGTCACACTTATTAACACTTTTGGCCACTTTATGCTTAATTGTATGTGACTAAATACCCAAAACAAACATGCTTTATGTGATTAAATATTACAAAAGGCCACACAAAAAAAATTCATGTGGCCATTGGATGATCAATAGTCACACAAAATACACATTTCTTCACTTTAAACAACATTTGGTCACACTTATTAACACTTTTGGCCATTTTATGCTTAATTGTATGTGACTAACTACCCAAAACAAACATGCTTTGTGTGACTAAATATTACAAAAGGCCACACAAACATAAAATTCATGTGGCCATTGGATGATCAATAGTCACACAAAATACACATTTTTTCACTTTTAAACAGCATATGGTCACACTTATTAACACTTTTGGCCACTTTATGCGTAATTGTATGTGACTAAGTATCCAAAACAAACATGCTTTATGTGACTAAATATTACAAAAGGCCACACAAACATAAACTTCATGTGGCCATTGGATGATCAATAGTCACACAAAATACATATTTCTTCACTTTAAACAGCATATGGTCACACTTATGAACACTTTTGGCCACTTTATGCTAAATTGTATGTGACTAAATATACAAAAAAAACATGCTTTGTGTGCTTATACAGTGTTTATGGTCACACTTACACTACGCCATAGATGACCTACAACAACCCTGAAACTGTGTCAGCATAGACCTGATTTAATGTTGCCTTAGCCCCGAAAAGGGCAAAGGTAACACCAAAAGTGTGTTGTGTTCTCAGCAGTTGCCTTTGACCACAAAGGCAACATGCGAGCGGCCTAAGGTAACACCCTGTGCTCATGTTACCATAGGAGCCTATGGCAACATATTTGGCACCCTATTGCAACATTTTATCTGTGTTGCAATAGACGTTATAATTTAATAAAATAGATACCAAATTGGGTGGGGTCCACATGTGGGCCCATATTGTGGAAACGTGGTTAATGCAACACCAGATAATAACAACTGCAACCCAATGTGTATTACAAAATATTAACCAATTTCAACATACTAACTACCTATTGCAACACCTCAAATGAACAGAATAAAAATATAGCATTTAAATATTGCATTTCCCATAGAAAAACAATTCTGCATCATTAACCTAGCTATAGTTAAACCAACAAGTACATCGATCCACCAAAAACATCAACCAATCCATTACATCAACCAAATAGACAAATGGATGAAAATTGTTCAAAAGAAAAGAACAAATGAATGACATCTAAGAGCTAGGGACTCCTGTAACTGGAGTTTCATATTCTTGTGTAATTGGAGTGCCATCTTCTCGTGTGTCACCAGAAAGTATTGCACCAATATCAATTTTCAAGTCAGGGTTGGCTTCACCAATTTTTTTCTCCGAAGGGGTTGCATGCCTTCGGGTATCTTTTCCTTGTGTTAGCCACATATGCACTACCACGCATTATATAGAACTTTTCAAAATTGAAAATCACCAAAAGAATAAAAGAAACTAAGGAAGTGAATGCATCATAACCAGGATAGGCAATTGTGCTTTGATATTTTTCAAAATAACTAATAATACTTGCAACTATAAACAAATTTCCATATGTCAACTACCATTGGTACTGTGGTTTCATTTTTGAAATTCAGTAAATCCCAATATCCCCCTTGCTTGATAATATCTGCAATAAAAGATGCATTGAATTGTGTTTATGATGTCGGCATAAAAAAATTTGGTAAAAAAAACGATTTCAGATGCTACCTTCTTGTTGAGAGGGAGAGCCTTGAAGCTGTGAGATGACTGGCAACCATTTAGCCTTGAAGTAATATCACTCATGAGGATGGCTCTGACGAAAAGAAGACATTACAAGTTAACGGAGAGAAATGGTCCAAATGGTGTCATGAAACATGTAATAACACTGAGCAAAAATCAAACTTCCAGACCGAGGTCAGAAAAGTTACAAAAACAAGAAAAGGTTTGACTAGCCTCTATATGCATACAGTTAAATGAGCTAATTGGTCCACAACATTCACATATTAACCAAAAGCAGGCAAGAAGACCTACAATTTATGAGTGCTACAAGTTTGTAGAAAAATAATAGAGGAGTCAAGAAGGATCAGGGATTGGAAACAACTGCATGATGAACTGAACACAATCAACATCTGAAAATATTACCTTCCAGGTTCTCTGCTCCCACAATCTGTGGTTAAGTTAGTGGTCAACATGTGTGAGTTCTTCCACGTGATAAAAAGAGGACAAGAAAACATCATCAACACATCTCAACTACTGGTAAAGAGTAGTTGCATGCTAGATTGAAGCTGAGTCAAAAGTCTACACACAGTATGTAACACCCCCGATATGTTCAGGAATATTACAGCGCCGTAAATTCTTTACATAAGCATTTACAAGGCTGAAGAATTTAACAAGCATTAAAAGGTACTAACGAATGGAAATAACGGAATTACGGTACAACAGTTCTGACCCAATACAGAAATAGTACAATCGTTCAACAGAACTCAATAATACATCACCAAATTCAAATCATCACAAATGACTTCGTACTCGAGTACTTATTGAAATAAAGAGTAAACAACAGATAAATAAACCCGGTCGGGACATCACTCTGCACCCTCGTCGTCATATAGTTCCAGTGGTTGTTTCCACGCTCTCCTAGATCCTGAACACAAACAAAATGTTCACCCCCGAAGGGGTTAGCACATCGATGCTAGTACAAGTACCACAACATATTATTCATATCTCACGAAGAATAATAATAACGTAAAAGACAAAATACCAACGAGTCTTCTCCTACGAGAAACTCAATCATAACATTCACAACTGATAATCACAACATGATATCATAACATACTCATGGTAATTCCATCGATCCAGCGTTCACTGCCTAGAACCCACGATGATCCCGTCAGACCAACCCGTGGTGGAAAAACCCGTCCGATGATCCAGCGCACGCTAGCATAGATCCCCCGATGATCCCGTCGGACCAACACGAGGTGGACATACAACAACGACATACATGCACGACAATATGTATAACAACAATACATAAAACAATTAAGGTACTTGCCTCGATTCGAAGACAATAACAACACTTCCACGAAAATGAACACTCGAAGATCGTCCTCCTCAATCAATCACGTAACGAGACCAAACCTTAACAAAAGAAATGATATAGGATTTATCTCACATCGTACGAATGTTTAACAATTCGATTTACGGTCAAAAGTTCATAAAATGCAATATGTCCGAACTGCTTAGCGCACACTAAGTACTCTGTGTAGCGTGCGTTAAGTCTGCCCGATAGCGCACGCAAACAACAGAGACTAGCGTACGCTAACTATGCAAGGTTAGTACTTCACTGACCATCCAACTGACTCGTCTGATGGTCTAGCGTGCGTTACGTACCAAACGTAGCGCACGCTAACTCGTGCTCGATAGCGCACGCTAAACTTCATAGCATAGTGTGCGCTATCTATGCATGGCAGTTTACTGCTGAGCAGTAAACTGTTCTTGCCATGATCGAAACAATGAAATCTTGAGTGATAATTCATGTTACTTCCATGAATACCATGTTCATACCCTTATGAATAATTTTACGGATAAAGACAACTTCGGATTCAAGGATATGCATACCAATATAAAACCATATTCCATCCCGACTACAAATCTTCATACGACAACTCGAAAAGCTTAACGGTTGATATCAACACCTTATATCAATCAATATTATCATGTTGAAGTTGTTTAGATGTTCCATCAATACTAGATAAATCTTTCCATGATCAATCCTTTAGATTTATCCAACAATAATGATTGATAAAGTCAAGTCCATGATTATTATGAAGTCATCTACTAGATTCGAATTATCCATGATAGAAGCTTCTCTTCACATATTCAGTGTAATACGATTCGAATCATGATGATTATAATCAAGGTATTTAAGGCTTATTCATCTCACTATTCCAAACATGATATATACTTGGATAATTCATCTATGAAAATCCATATCTTGTTAACATGATCATCCAAATTGTTAGAGTCCAACTCTAAGTCTTGAGATAGATTGAACATACCTTAATATGATGAAAATCACTGAACCGTAAGGTAGAATCCAACTCCGGTTGGTTGTATGCCACTCCAAGGTGCTATTCCACTTCCATAAACATTCCCAAGTGATAACCAATATACAAACACCAACAAGATGTGTTCTAAGTGTATAGGAGTATTATTACAGCTCTCTGAACTCTCAAGGATGAAGAATGGGCGAAAGAAATGAAAGCCAAAACGGTTGTTGTCCCATTTATAATATTCTGCATTATTGACAAGTTAGCGCACTGTCACGGGGTTGGGTTTGATCACTCGAAAGCTCCTCGAACCCGTGCGGCACTAGACTAGAATTGCCTCGATCTAGCTAGTAAGCCTAACTCACTCGGTTGCTAAGTATGAAAGGAGGGGTTTAACACTTGGGAGTTGAGAGAAAAACTTCACTATTACACAAACACTTCGCAAGTACAAGAATGTTGAGTCTTTGAGGGTTGGGTGCAAATGAGCCTCCCCCTTACCTATTTATACTACTCCTAGGACCTAGAAACTTCTATGCCACCTCCTCATTTGGAGGACTCTAGAACATCCTATACAATCCACACACTTCTATCCTATTCTAGAACCTATCTCTAGAATTATCCACACAAGTCTACATATACAATACTTACAAACACAAGTCTAGAGTATTCTACAAGTACAAGACTAAGTACAATCTAGAATACTCCACAACCTTCAAGTGCTACATCCTTCTAGGAGGGTCCTAGAAGGTTCTTCCATCATCCCGGGCGCCCCGGCCCGTCTCTGTCCGTCCCGGCCCGCATCGTCCCGGCCCGGCCCGCACCGGCCTGTCTCGGCCCGAACACCTGGGCCCGTCTCTACAATGTTCCAGACTCTTCCCGAACCTCCTGGACCAAGCCGGTCCGCTTCTAGTTGCTTCCGGTCGAGTCTTTCCTGCCGAGTGGCTCCTCGCCTTTTCAATGCTCTTGCCCCACAAGGCTTTTTCCGTCTAAGCCTATAGGGGGAGGGTCTCTCTCGCACCTCGCGCGCCAAGACGCCGGCCGCGCCGGCATCCCACGCCGCGTCCGGCCGCCTACTCGAGTCTTGTTCCCGACTCGGCCTTGTCCCGTCGTGCCTTGTCCCACACGACTGTGCTCGCCCGACCTTGCCTGCCCCTCGCGCTGCTTGGACGATCCGGACATGTCCGTCCGCAATGCCCCTTGGGCGATCCGCTTCCCATAGCGGCGTCCGTGTTCTCCCACGGCTTACTCGCGTGACTCTCCGTCCGGTCACGCCGTCTGGCCGACTCTTCACATGCAGCCCGATGCCATCCTTGGCGCCTCTGCTTGTGCGGTCCTTGGCACCTCAGGCGACTGTCTGCGCACACATGTCTCGCTGCCGATCGCCGGCCGTGACATTCTCCCCCGCCCATTTCGTCGACGTCCTCGGCGACGTGGCGGCCCTTCGATGAACCGAACTGCTCCAAGGTGGTAACTCGGCTCCTCCTCAAGCTTCCTCACGTACTTGAGTGCCGACATTACTTGTCTCGAAGGCTCTGTGGTCAAGTGTATTTCCTGCAGCTTGGCTTGAGCACACACGTACAACGCCCTCTTATGCGAAACAACTCCAACATTATTCTTCCTCAGGAAGTCCATGCCCAGTATAATGTCCCGATCATCCATGCTCGTCACCTTGAAGTGCACGCGCGGTTCCCACGTGCCTATCTTTAGTCGCACCCCATTGGCGACCCCTGTAACTCGAACGGGTGGTGCATTATTCGACTTCATCCAGCCCCATCCCTCGATGACCTGAAGCCCAAACCTTTGTGCTTCAGCCTCGACAATATAGTTGTAATCGGCCCCTGTGTCGACCAACGCCTTGACGGGTTTCCCATTGATCAGCCCGCCGCATACAAAGCAGTTTCTCCGCCGGTGCTCCGTCCCGCGATGCCATCCTATGGCCGAGTTCAACACTGAGCGCCATCGATGTCCCATCACCCTCGGCATCGTCCCGTGCCTTGGTGTACTCCATGGCGTCTACCCTGAAACTTCGAGCATTGCCTCGTCCGAATGCTCCGTGCTCCAAAGAAATCTCACATTTCTTTTTCTTCGGACACGCCGCTACGAGATGGTCTCGCACTCCCGCACCCATGGCAAGTCCGAGTCCACCCCGATCGCTTGCCGCCCTTGGGCTCAGCCATCCTCGCGCCCTATCCGTACCACAGTACGACTTGTCCTGCATCGATGCCATCCTCGTCCCTCTGGACTTCCGGCTCTCCCATTTGGTTTTAACTCGATCAGTTCCGCTTATCGCAATCGCCTCGGACACGTTCGTGCCTTGGCCCTCTGCACCTCCAACTTTGCCCACGGTTTTAGTCCATCCACGAACGCGAACAAAGCTTCCTGCTCACTAAGGCTAGGCAACTCCGGACGATCTCCCGGAACTCCTTCACATAGTCCTTGATCGTCTTGCCGTGTGTTAACTCCTTCAACCTAGCCCGACCTCAAACTCAACATTCTCCGGTAAAACCGCTTGAACTCGGCCTTAAAATCTTCCCATGTCTCCATCCGACATGTACCACGCGCGATCTCTATTTCGCGCCTTCTCCACCATAGCAGCGCCACATCTCGCTAAGAAGAATGGAGCCGTCGCAACTTGGTCGCATCATCTACTATCCCCGATGCACCAAAGTAACGCTCCATGTTCCACAGAAGTCGTCCACTTCCTACCATTCCGCGATCCTTGGAACGAACACGGCCGGGGATGTCGATTCGATGGGGTGCCGCACCACGGTCCTGCCGTGGGCCATCGCCCGCTCGTATAATGTCAGTCTTTCCTTCGATGGTCTCGATCCTCCCTACGATCTCCTCTCGAAAGGCCGCGATCGTCGATCAACCTCCTTCCCCGATGACTTCAAGGATCTCCTCACACAAGTCGCGTCGCAACGCATTAAGGGTGCCTGTCACCCGGTTCTCAAGCTCCTCCAACGACTCGCTCATCTCCGTCACCTGGTCGGCCACATTGCTCCATACCTCAAGAGCATCTGCGTGCTTGCCCATGGTTTCCTCTAGCCGAGCCACTCGTGCTTCCATGGCAACACCTCTTTCCACGGACTTGTCCCTAGACCCTTTCCTGGACTTGTCCTTCTCCTGGCCGGGTTGAACTTTGGTGACGCTGGACGTAGTCTCCATCGGTCCTCCTTGCACAAAACCTCTCAGCAACGTCTCAATGCGGAAACTCCTTGAACCACTAGCGTGGCTCCGATACCACTTGTCACGGGGTTGGGTTTGAGCACTCGAAAGCTCCTCGGACCCGTGCGGCACTAGACTAGAATTGCCTCGATCTAGCTAGTAAGCCTAACTCACTCGGTTGCTAAGTATGAAAGGAGGGGTTTAACACTTGGGAGTTGAGAGAAAAACTTCACTATTACACAAACACTTCACAAGTACAAGAATGTTGAGTCTTTGAGGGTTGGGTGCAAATGAGCCTCCCCCTTACCTATTTATACTACTCCTAGGACCTAGAAACTTCTATGCCACCTACTCATTTGGAGGACTCTAGAACATCCTATACAATCCACACACTTCTATCCTATTCTAGAACCTATCTCTAGAATTATCCACACAAGTCTACATATACAATACTTACAAACACAAGTCTAGAGTATTCTACAAGTACAAGACTAAGTACAATCTAGAATACTCCACAACCTTCAAGTGCTACATCCTTCTAGGAGGGTCCTAGAAGGTTCTTCCATCATCCCGGGCGCCCCGGCCCGTCTCTGTCCGTCCCGGCCCGCATCGTCCCGGCCCGCATCGTCCCGGCCCGGCCCGCACCGGCCTGTCTCGGCCCGAACACCTGGGCCCGTCTCTACAATGTTCCAGACTCTTCCCGAACCTCCTGGACCAAGCCGGTCCGCTTCTAGTTGCTTCCGGTCGAGTCTTTCCTGCTGAGTGGCTCCTCAGCTTTTCAATGTCTACTGCCCCCACAAGGCTTTTTCCGTCTAAGCCTATTATAGGGGGGGGAGGGTCTCTCTCGCACCTCGCGCGCGCGCGCCCGCACACGCCGGCCGCGCCCGGCATCCCACGCCCGCGTCCGGACGCCCAGCTCGAGTCTTGTTCCCCGACTCGGCACGACCTGTGCTCGCCCGACCTTGCCCGCGTCCCCTGCGCTGTCGGACAGTCCCGGACAGGTCCCGTCCGCAATGCCCCTTGGGCGATCCGCTTCCCATAGCGGCGTCCGTGCTCCTCCCACGGCTTACTCGCGTGACTCTCCGTCCGGTCACGCCGTCCTGAAGGCTGACTCTTCACATGCAGCCCGATGCCATCCTTGGCGTCCTGCTTGTGCCGGTCCCTTGGCACCCTGTGCGACCGTCTGCGCACACATGTCTCGTCGTCGACTGTCGGCCGTGACATTCTCCCCCGCCCATTTCGTCGACGTCCTCGGCGAAGTGGCGGCCCTTCGATGAACCGAACTGCTCCAAGGTGGTAACTCGGCTCCTCCTCAAGCTTCCTCACGTACTTGAGTGCCGACATTGCTTGTCTCGAAGGCTCTGTGGTCAAGTGTATTTCCTGCAGCTTGGCTTGATCACACACGTACAACGCCCTCTTATGCGGAACAACTCCAACATTATTCTTCCTCAGGAAGTCCATGCCCAGTATAATGTCCCGATCATCCATGCTCGTCACCTTGAAGTGCACGCACGGTTCCCACGTGCCTATCTTTAGTCGCACCCCATTGGCGACCCCTGTAACTCGAACGGGTGGTGCATTATTCGACTTCATCCAGCCCCGTCCCTCGATGACCTGAAGCCCCAACCTTTGTGCTTCACCTCGTCAATATAGTTGTAATCGGCCCCTGTGTCGACCAACGCCTTGACGGATTTCCCATTGATCGGCCCGTCGCATACAACGGGTTTCCCTCCGGTGCTCCGTCCCGCGATGCCATCCCTATGGCCGAAGTTCAACACTGAGCGCCATCGATGTCCCATCACCCTCGGCATCGTCCCTTGCCTTGGTGTACTCCATGGCGGCTACCCTCGGAAACTTCGAGCATTGCCTCGTCGAATGCTCCGTGCTCCAACAAATCTCACATTTCTTTTTCTTCGGACACGCTGCTACGAGATGGTCTGCACTCCCGCACCCATGGCAAGTCCGAGCCCACCCCGACCGCTTGCCGTCCTTGGACTCGCCATCCTCGCGCCCTATCCGTACCACAGTACGACTTGTCCTGCGTACCGATGCCGTCCTCGTCCCTCCTGGACTTCCGGCTCTCCCCGGCTGGTTTTAACTCGATCAGCCGTTCCGCTATCGCAATCGCCTCGGACACGTTCTGTGCCTTGGCCCTCTGCACCTCCAACTTTGCCCACAGTTTTAGTCCATCCACGAACGCGAACAAAGCTTCCTGCTCACTAAGGCTAGGCAACTCCAGCACGATCTCCTGGAACTCCTTCACATAGTCCTTGATCGTCTTGCTGTGTGTTAAATCCTTCAACCTAGCCCGGACCTCAAACTCAACATTCTCCGGGTAAAACTGCCGCTCGAACTCGGCCTTAAAATCTTCCCATGTCTCCATCCGACATGTACCACGCGCGATCTCTGTTTCACGCCTTCTCCACCATAGCAGCGCCACATCTGCTAAGAAGAATGGAGCCGTCTGCAACTTGGTCGCATTATCTACTATCCCCGATGCACCAAAGTAACGCTCCATGTTCCACAGGAAGTCGTCCACTTCCCTACCATTCCGCGATCCTTGGAACGAACACGGCCGGGGGATGTCGATTCGATGAGGTGCCGCACCCCGCTGGTCCCTGCCGTGGGCCATCGCCCGCTCGTACAATGCTGTCCTTCCTTCGATGGTCTCGATCCTCCCTACGATCTCCTCTCGAAAGGCTGCGATCGTCGACCGAACCTCCTTCCTGACAGCTTCAAGGATCTCCTCACACAAGTCGCGTCGCAACGCATTAAGGGTGCCTGTCACCCGGTTCTCAAGCTCCTCCAATGACTCGCTCATCTCCGTCACCTGGTCGGCCACATTGCTCCATACCTCAAGAGCATCTGCGTGCTTGCCCATGGTTTCCTCCAGCCGAGCCACTCGTGCTTCCATGGCAACACCTCTTTCCACGGACTTGTCCCTAGACCCTTTCCTGGACTTGTCCTTCTCCTGGCCGGGTTGAACTTTGGTGACGCTGGACGTAGTCTCCATCGGTCCTCCTTGCACAAAACCTCTCAGCAACGTCTCAATGCGGAAACTCCTTGAACCACTAGCGTGGCTCCGATACCACTTGTCACGGGGTTGGGTTTGAGCACTCGAATGCTCCTCGGACCCGTGCGGCACTAGACTAGAATTGCCTCGATCTAGCTAGTAAGCCTAACTCACTCGGTTGTTAAGTATGAAAGGAGGGGTTTAACACTTGGGAGTTGAGAGAAAAACTTCACTATTACACAAACACTTCACAAGTACAAGAATGTTGAGTCTTTGAGGGTTGGGTGCAAATGAGCCTCCCCCTTACCTATTTATACTACTCCTAGGACCTAGAAACTTCTATGCCACCTCCTCATTTGGAGGACTCTAGAACATCCTATACAATCCACACACTTCTATCCTATTCTAAAACCTATCTCTAGAATTATCCACACAAGTCTACATATACAATACTTACAAACACAAGTCTAGAGTATTCTACAAGTACAAGACTAAGTACAATCTAGAATACTCCACAACCTTCAAGTGCTACATCCTTCTAGGAGGGTCCTAGAAGGTTCTTCCATCATCCCGGGCGCCCCGGCCCGTCTCTGTCCGTCCCGGCCCGCATCGTCCCGGCCCGGCCCGCATCGGCCTGTCTCGGCCCGAACACCTGGGCCCGTCTCTACAATGTTCCAGACTCTTCCCGAACCTCCTGGACCAAGCCGGTCCGCTTCTAGTTGCTTAGGCCGAGTCTTTCTGTGAGTGGCTCCTCGGCTTTTCAATGTCTCGCCCCACAAGGCTTTTCCGTCTAAGCCTATTATAGGGGAGGGTCTCTCTCGCACCTCGCGCGCCACAAGACGCCGGCCGCGCCCGGCATCCCACGCCCGCGTCCGGCCGCCCAGCTCGAGTCTTGTTCCCCGACTCGGCCTTGTCCCGTCGTGCCTTGTCCCACACGACCTGTGCTCGCCCGACCTTGCCCGCGTCCCCTGCGCTGTCGGACAGTCCCGGACATGTCCCGTCCGCAATGCCCCTTGGGCGATCCGCTTCCCATAGCGGCGTCCGTGCTCCTCCCACGGCTTACTCGCGTGACTCTCCGTCCGGTCACGCCGTCCTGAAGGCTGACTCTTCACATGCAGCCCGATGCCATCCTTGGCGTCCTGCTTGTGCCGGTCCCTTGGCACCCTGTGCGACCGTCTGCGCACACATGTCTCGTCGTCGACTGTCGGCCGTGACATTCTCCCCCGCCCATTTCGTCGACGTCCTCGGCGACGTGGCGGCCCTTCGATGAACCGAACTGCTCCAAGGTGGTAACTCGGCTCCTCCTCAAGCTTCCTCACGTACTTGAGTGCCGACATTACTTGTCTCGAAGGCTCTGTGGTCAAGTGTATTTCCTGCAGCTTGGCTTGAGCACACACGTACAACGCCCTCTTATGCGAAACAACTCCAACATTATTCTTCCTCAGGAAGTCCATGCCCAGTATAATGTCCCGATCATCCATGCTCGTCACCTTGAAGTGCACGCGCGGTTCCCACGTGCCTATCTTTAGTCGCACCCCATTGGCGACCCCTGTAACTCGAACGGGTGGTGCATTATTCGACTTCATCCAGCCCCATCCCTCGATGACCTGAAGCCCAAACCTTTGTGCTTCAGCCTCGACAATATAGTTGTAATCGGCCCCTGTGTCGACCAACGCCTTGACGGGTTTCCCATTGATCAGCCCCGTCGCATACAGCAGGTTTCCCTCCAGCGGTGCTCCGTCCCGCGATGCCATCCCTATGGCTGAGTTCAACACCTGGAGCGCCATCGATGTCCCATCACCCTCGGCATCGTCCCGTGCCTTGGTGTACTCCATGGCGTCTACCCTCGGAAACTTCGAGCATTGCCTCGTCGAATGCTCCGTGCTCCAGCAAATCTCACATTTCTTTTTCTTCGGACACGCTGCTACGAGATGGTCTGCACTCCCGCACCCATGGCAAGTCCGAGTCCACCCTGACTGCTTGCCGTCCTTGGGCCTGGCCATCCTCGCGCCCCTATCCGTACCCTGGTACGACTTGTCCTGCGTACCGATGCCATCCTCGTCCCTCCTGGACTTCCGGCTCTCCCCGGCTGGTTTTAACTCGATCAGCCGTTCCGCTATCGCAATCGCCTCGGACACGTTCTGTGCCTTGGCCCTCTGCACCTCCAACTTTGCCCACGGTTTTAGTCCATCCACGAACGCGAACAAAGCTTCCTGCTCACTAAGGCTAGGCAACTCCAGCACGATCTCCTGGAACTCCTTCACATAGTCCTTGATCGTCTTGCTGTGTGTTAACTCCTTCAACCTAGCCCGGACCTCAAACTCAACATTCTCCGGGTAAAACTGCCGCTTGAACTCGGCCTTAAAATCTTCCCATGTCTCCATCCGACATGTACCACGCGCGATCTCTATTTCGCGCCTTCTCCACCATAGCAGCGCCACATCTGCTAAGAAGAATGGAGCCGTCTGCAACTTGGTCGCATCATCTACTATCCCCGATGCACCAAAGTAACGCTCCATGTTCCACAGGAAGTCGTCCACTTCCCTACCATTCCGCGATCCTTGGAACGAACACGGCCGGGGGATGTCGATTCGATGGGGTGCCGCACCCCGCTGGTCCCTGCCGTGGGCCATCGCCCGCTCGTACAATGCTGTCCTTCCTTCGATGGTCTCGATCCTCCCTACGATCTCCTCTCGAAAGGCTGCGATCGTCGACTGAACCTCCTTCCTGACAGCTTCAAGGATCTCCTCACACAAGTCGCGTCGCAACGCATTAAGGGTGCCTGTCACCCGGTTCTCAAGCTCCTCCAACGACTCGCTCATCTCCGTCACCTGGTCGGCCACATTGCTCCATACCTCAAGAGCATCTGCGTGCTTGCCCATGGTTTCCTCTAGCCGAGCCACTCGTGCTTCCATGGCAACACCTCTTTCCACGGACTTGTCCCTAGACCCTTTCCTGGACTTGTCCTTCTCCTGGCCGGGTTGAACTTTGGTGACGCTGGACGTAGTCTCCATCGGTCCTCCTTGCACAAAACCTCTCAGCAACGTCTCAATGCGGAAACTCCTTGAACCACTAGCGTGGCTCCGATACCACTTGTCACGGGGTTGGGTTTGAGCACTCGAAAGCTCCTCGGACCCGTGCGGCACTAGACTAGAATTGCCTCGATCTAGCTAGTAAGCCTAACTCACTCGGTTGCTAAGTATGAAAGGAGGGGTTTAACACTTGGGAGTTGAGAGAAAAACTTCACTATTACACAAACACTTCACAAGTACAAGAATGTTGAGTCTTTGAGGGTTGGGTGCAAATGAGCCTCCCCCTTACCTATTTATACTACTCCTAGGACCTAGAAACTTCTATGCCACCTACTCATTTGGAGGACTCTAGAACATCCTATACAATCCACACACTTCTATCCTATTCTAGAACCTATCTCTAGAATTATCCACACAAGTCTACATATACAATACTTACAAACACAAGTCTAGAGTATTCTACAAGTACAAGACTAAGTACAATCTAGAATACTCCACAACCTTCAAGTGCTACATCCTTCTAGGAGGGTCCTAGAAGGTTCTTCCATCATCCCGGGCGCCCCGGCCTGTCTCTGTCCGTCCCGGCCCGCATCGTCCCGGCCCGGCCCGCATCGTCCCGGCCCGGCCCGCACCGGCCTGTCTCGGCCCGAACACCTGGGCCCGTCTCTACAATGTTCCAGACTCTTCCCGAACCTCCTGGACCAAGCCGGTCCGCTTCTAGTTGCTTCCGGTCGAGTCTTTCCTGCTGAGTGGCTCCTCAGCTTTTCAATGTCTACTGCCCCCACAAGGCTTTTTCCGTCTAAGCCTATTATAGGGGGGGGAGGGTCTCTCTCGCACCTCGCGCGCGCGCGCCCGCACACGCCGGCCGCGCCCGGCATCCCACGCCCGCGTCCGGACGCCCAGCTCGAGTCTTGTTCCCCGACTCGGCACGACCTGTGCTCGCCCGACCTTGCCCGCGTCCCCTGCGCTGTCGGACAGTCCCGGACAGGTCCCGTCCGCAATGCCCCTTGGGCGATCCGCTTCCCATAGCGGCGTCCGTGCTCCTCCCACGGCTTACTCGCGTGACTCTCCGTCCGGTCACGCCGTCCTGAAGGCTGACTCTTCACATGCAGCCCGATGCCATCCTTGGCGTCCTGCTTGTGCCGGTCCCTTGGCACCCTGTGCGACCGTCTGCGCACACATGTCTCGTCGTCGACTGTCGGCCGTGACATTCTCCCCCGCCCATTTCGTCGACGTCCTCGGCGAAGTGGCGGCCCTTCGATGAACCGAACTGCTCCAAGGTGGTAACTCGGCTCCTCCTCAAGCTTCCTCACGTACTTGAGTGCCGACATTGCTTGTCTCGAAGGCTCTGTGGTCAAGTGTATTTCCTGCAGCTTGGCTTGATCACACACGTACAACGCCCTCTTATGCGGAACAACTCCAACATTATTCTTCCTCAGGAAGTCCATGCCCAGTATAATGTCCCGATCATCCATGCTCGTCACCTTGAAGTGCACGCACGGTTCCCACGTGCCTATCTTTAGTCGCACCCCATTGGCGACCCCTGTAACTCGAACGGGTGGTGCATTATTCGACTTCATCCAGCCCCGTCCCTCGATGACCTGAAGCCCCAACCTTTGTGCTTCAGCCTCGTCAATATAGTTGTAATCGGCCCCTGTGTCGACCAACGCCTTGACGGATTTCCCATTGATCAGCCCCGTCGCATACAACAGGTTTCCCTCCAGCGGTGCTCCGTCCCGCGATGCCATCCCTATGGCTGAGTTCAACACCTGGAGCGCCATCGATGTCCCATCACCCTCGGCATCGTCCCGTGCCTTGGTGTACTCCATGGCGGCTACCCTCGGAAACTTCGAGCATTGCCTCGTCGAATGCTCCGTGCTCCAGCAAATCTCACATTTCTTTTTCTTCGGACACGCTGCTACGAGATGGTCTGCACTCCCGCACCCATGGCAAGTCCGAGTCCACCCTGACTGCTTGCCGTCCTTGGACCTGGCCATCCTCGCGCCCCTATCCGTACCCTGGTACGACTTGTCCTGCGTACCGATGCCGTCCTCGTCCCTCCTGGACTTCCGGCTCTCCCCGGCTGGTTTTAACTCGATCAGCCGTTCCGCTATCGCAATCGCCTCGGACACGTTCTGTGCCTTGGCCCTCTGCACCTCCAACTTTGCCCACAGTTTTAGTCCATCCACGAACGCGAACAAAGCTTCCTGCTCACTAAGGCTAGGCAACTCCAGCACGATCTCCTGGAACTCCTTCACATAGTCCTTGATCGTCTTGCTGTGTGTTAAATCCTTCAACCTAGCCCGGACCTCAAACTCAACATTCTCCGGGTAAAACTGCCGCTCGAACTCGGCCTTAAAATCTTCCCATGTCTCCATCCGACATGTACCACGCGCGATCTCTGTTTCACGCCTTCTCCACCATAGCAGCGCCACATCTGCTAAGAAGAATGGAGCCGTCTGCAACTTGGTCGCATTATCTACTATCCCCGATGCACCAAAGTAACGCTCCATGTTCCACAGGAAGTCGTCCACTTCCCTACCATTCCGCGATCCTTGGAACGAACACGGCCGGGGGATGTCGATTCGATGAGGTGCCGCACCCCGCTGGTCCCTGCCGTGGGCCATCGCCCGCTCGTACATAATGTCCTTCCTTCGATGGTCTCGATCCTCCCTACGATCTCCTCTCGAAAGGCTGCGATCGTCGACCGAACCTCCTTCCTGACAGCTTCAAGGATCTCCTCACACAAGTCGCGTCGCAACGCATTAAGGGTGCCTGTCACCCGGTTCTCAAGCTCCTCCAATGACTCGCTCATCTCCGTCACCTGGTCGGCCACATTGCTCCATACCTCAAGAGCATCTGCGTGCTTGCCCATGGTTTCCTCCACCGAGCCACTCGTGCTTCCATGGCAACACCTCTTTCCACGGACTTGTCCCTAGACCCTTTCCTGGACTTGTCCTTCTCCTGGCCGGGTTGAACTTTGGTGACGCTGGACGTAGTCTCCATCGGTCCTCCTTGCACAAAACCTCTCAGCAACGTCTCAATGCGGAAACTCCTTGAACCACTAGCGTGGCTCCGATACCACTTGTCACGGGGTTGGGTTTGAGCACTCGAATGCTCCTCGGACCCGTGCGGCACTAGACTAGAATTGCCTCGATCTAGCTAGTAAGCCTAACTCACTCGGTTGTTAAGTATGAAAGGAGGGGTTTAACACTTGGGAGTTGAGAGAAAAACTTCACTATTACACAAACACTTCACAAGTACAAGAATGTTGAGTCTTTGAGGGTTGGGTGCAAATGAGCCTCCCCCTTACCTATTTATACTACTCCTAGGACCTAGAAACTTCTATGCCACCTCCTCATTTGGAGGACTCTAGAACATCCTATACAATCCACACACTTCTATCCTATTCTAGAACCTATCTCTAGAATTATCCACACAAGTCTACATATACAATACTTACAAACACAAGTCTAGAGTATTCTACAAGTACAAGACTAAGTACAATCTAGAATACTCCACAACCTTCAAGTGCTACATCCTTCTAGGAGGGTCCTAGAAGGTTCTTCCATCATCCCGGGCGCCCCGGCCCGTCTCTGTTCGTCCCGGCCCGCATCGTCCCGGCCCGGCCCGCATCGTCCCGGCCCGGCCCGCACCGGCCTGTCTCGGCCCGAACACCTGGGCCCGTCTCTACAATGTTCCAGACTCTTCCCGAACCTCCTGGACCAAGCCGGTCCGCTTCTAGTTGCTTCCGGTCGAGTCTTTCCCTGTGAGTGGCTCCTCGGCCTTTTCAATGTCTTTGCCCCCACAAGGCTTTTTCCGTCTAAGCCTATTATAGGGGAGGGTCTCTCTCGCACCTCGCGCGCCACAAGACGCCGCCGCGCCCGGCATCCCACGCCCGCGTCCGGCCGCCCAGCTCGAGTCTTGTTCCCCGACTCGGCCTTGTCCCGTCGTGCCTTGTCCCACACGACCTGTTCTCGCCCGACCTTGCCCGCGTCCCCTGCGCTGTCGGACAGTCCCGGACATGTCCCGTCCGCAATGCCCCTTGGGCGATCCGCTTCCCATAGCGGCATCCGTGCTCCTCCCACGGCTTACTCGCGTGACTCTCCGTCCGGTCACGCCGTCCTGAAGGCTGACTCTTCACATGCAGCCCGATGCCATCCTTGGCGTCCTGCTTGTGCCGGTCCCTTGGCACCCTGTGCGACCGTCTGCGCACACATGTCTCGTCGTCAACTGTCGGCCGTGACAGCACGCTACTAAGCATTCCTTAGCGTGCGCTAATAATGGTTGACTTCAGGATTGTCCGGGTGCGTCCGCGGGAATCTTATCCGTACCCATGTCCCGGCTGGTGCATGTGCTAGCCGTCCCGCTCAATAATTGAGTTCTTAGCGCACGTTACTCCTACCTGCGTAGCGTGCGCTAATAATAGCCCGATAGCGCGCGTTAAGATACATTCTTAGCGTGCGCTATCACGAGGTTGCTTGAGCAATTTTGCAAGTTTCTATACTTATGTATAATGATATCAATGCACGAAATATCATACTCCAATAATCAAAACCACCAATCCGAATAATACAGGGTTTGAATACAGATGAAATACACCGTAATAAATCCGGATATTACACAGTATATTAACATAATTTCTCTACAATAATAATTTCTCTACAATAATAACAGGAAGTCACTAAATATACATGTAAAACGAAAATCCAATAAACATTTCACTAAATGACTATATCAAAAAAAATCAGTATTTGCAAGAAATGAGACTAACAAATGTAATTAAGCGCCACAAATGAGAATCCTTGAATTTACTAAGCAATATGATAAAAAACTTTATCAAACAATGAGGACTCCCCTAATCAATATCGAGGAAATGTAGAAAACAAAATGTAAAAAACATCAGATCCAAACATTAAATGAATGAATTTGACATCACAAGCCACACAAGATACCTGAACTCTTGCCAGTGACAGAGAAGCAATCCAGACGTAAGCTGCTTCAAAAGGACAACCCTCTTCCCTTGAAACCTTCCTGCCAGAATGATCAACACCATCCCTGGTGTAATACTCACCCTGTAAACAAAAACACCCAAAAATACAAATCACCATAAAGCAAATTAACTTTTAAAAGCAAGAAAAGAAAATATATACCTGAGCTTCGTAGGTCTAGGCTTGGCGACGAACAGGATACCCGAATTAATATCCAAGAGTACTCACTTGCAATGGCACCGAACAAGCTGATATGTCCCAGACCTTAAACATTTTGAGTGCTAACCTTTCTCGGGAACCAATTTACGATATGCTAATATCACCCTTCCATACATGTTGTTAGTCTGTTCACCTGCCAAAGTATAGAAATGACAGTATTCAGGAAACTAACAGCAACCTAAAAGAACAGCCTGTTGTTGTGGATGAAAATCCATGCTCATAACATTCGATCCTTGACTTAACATTCGATCCGCTGTCTTATTATTTGTGGTGGTAATTATTTTACCCTTGCGTGGGTATGAGTCTGGATGAGTTTATGTATTTTTATTTGTAAGTCAGTGTCGAAAGACCAAATCGGTCTATTGGTTCGTTATTTTGATTCGTCGGTATGTAATGTAATGTGTTGTTTTGATGTCTAGCCTGGTGGATCCTCGAGGAGAGGGTCTGCGGCGTGTAATATTCCCGGTTCGATCTGGGGGTGTTACATTTATGGTATCGGAGCTTAGGTTGAGAAAACCTAGGCTGTCGGGTCGAGTTATGTGTTGTTGAGTCTTGTATTGTCAGATTTTGTCTGACTGAGTCGTGTTGCGACGCGTCGTTTGGAATGTCGGACGTGATTAGTATCAGGGTGTAGCCATCATCTTCGTGCGATCTGTGGATGTAAGTCTCCCTACTACGGGTTGTACCACGAGCTATACGAGCCCGTGTGATTCTGTGTTATGTAGTTAGTATTTGAAGGTGCATAGTGAGTAAGTGACATATATTTGTTGATTCCCGTCTTGCGCTAAAATGTAGAATGATATTGCTGAATGTATCTTTGTATAAACCGTTTTTTTTGCAAGAGTATAAACCTTGGAATTTTAAGTTTTCGAATCCTTTCGGGGAGTCTCGTAAAATTTTTAAAATGTCCTCCAAGGGAGGAAAAAGTTGATTTTCGTATGTTGACATCAAGGCTGTAAGTTCTGAAAACTCGAATTATTGATAATTCTTTTCCACTGTGTACTATAAGTTTTCAAAACACGAGTTTTGAACTCAAAATGAGTTCTGCAAAATATACTCAAGACATGACCCTTGCTTTTAACTTTTCAGTTTTGAATGACAATTGCGTTTTAATGGTTGCTCATGATGTGTGGTAATTATGTGAATCGATGGCTTTGAGATTCGAATATCGTTGTTGTTTATTTGTGACCTTCGATTCCAGTAATGTCGTATATATGTTCGCAATCATGTTGCTAAAATAGAACCGTTAGCACACGCTAAGAGTAAGACTAGCGCGGGCTAATGCAGCATGGGTAGCGCACGCTAAATATGTGTTGTAGCGCGCGTTAGTCAGTCTGGACAGAGGCTAGGGAACTACATTTCTTTTAGCCGTTAGGCCTAACCTTAGCAGTCAATCACCCGGGACTGTATTCTATGTGTGTTGTCAAGTAATGACAACTGTTTTGTATGAATGTGCGTTATGATTTTTTTTTCGTTGCGCTAAGTGATAATTGATTGGGTTCGGAAAATTGATAAATTATGTTTGCTGCGAGTGTGATCGAACACGCTTTTCTAAAACTTTCATAAGTTTGTGCAAGTGCGATTAGCTGGCGGCTTCGTATGAACTTTGAAAATTGTTTGAAATTTGCGAGCCGGCCTAGGATTCTCAAATAAAACCTCGACGGTATTTGAAAGAGTTGTTTTAAAGTACCTTGAACATTTTGTAAAATATTACCGTCGTTGATGTTTGTGAAGTGTTGGGAGAATTTTCGAAAATGATTTTAACGTATTGTTGCATTTTCAAATAATTCGAGTGAATGATTTTCAAAAAATCTTTCACACCATAAAAATATTTTATTTGAAAAACCAATACGATTTTTATTTTCAAAAATATATAATGAAAGATGAAAAATTTCACTCGATGTAAAGTTCAAACTCGGATTTGGAAATGTTAGAGTATGTAAGAATGATTTGATGATCTTGCATGGTTAACTTGTTAGTTGTTAACGGTGATGATGATACGTAGAGGCATGATGACTTCAAATGATTTCAAATGAGACGGTTAAAGTATGTTGTTTGCAAGTTTTGATGAAACAACCCGAGGTACCAAAAGTACTTTTAAAGTTTATTTTAAATAGCATACGAATCCAAGGATTTTCAAAAGATTTCCTTTAAAAGGATACCTCGTGGATTTTCTTTTCGAGTTGTTATTGGTTACCTTATGTGATATGTCGTGCTGAGTTGGTACTTTAGTATAATATTTTGCGAAGTTGTGCAATCGTATTGAGTGGGGATCCGCTTAGTATGCCGATGGGCAGAGGAACAGTCGTGACCACGATACTAATGGCCATGAAGATCGGATGTGGACCAAGTGGGTATAGTCGGGAAGGTTGCTATTCCAGCACTTCGTTCTCGTTGTTTAGGTTTCGGGACGAAACCTCTTTTAAAGGTGATATGATGTAATACCCACATTTTTTCTTTCTTTATCTTCTGTTTTGTCCAACCGTATCGACTCGACTGTGTTCGTTAATGCTTCTGACCTGGTGTTGTTTCTCACCTTTGTCATTCGAGCGAGTTCTGATATTGTCCCAAATTGATCTATATATCGTTGTGACCTTTTCAAGTTCGGAAAATTAGTCTCGTTTCCGATCTTCCAACCCTTGGGTGGTGGAATTCCGTATTTGTTCAGCGATTGGCTCGCGTTTTGATTGATGTACCGTTGGGTTGGTCAATCGTACTGATTTTCGTCCGTTGTGATTTGTGTTTGTTCGGATAATTGACTTGATTGTATTATCCAGTTGATGACGCTTGTCACTTGTTGGTTTTATTATATCCCTAACGGCGGCGTTGTGTTGGTCGTCGTGGAGCGTGTTTTCACGCCGTATATTCCTTTGCGTTGCTTGTAACGTTTCGCCGATGGGCGTAAGTTACGCGTTTCCTTGCGTATCTCGTTGAGTTTTCCTGGCGGGATATTTCTTCTCCCTACTTGTTTTAAGTTTCGGGACGAAACTTCTTTTAAGGAGGGTAGAATCTAATATCCGCAATTTTCGATTTTTCGGTAAATTTCTCTTTCAGCCGGAGTCCGTTTTGACGACTCACTCATGACCGTTTCGTCATTTCGAGAATGATTAATTCTGCACTTTTTGTCATCCGAGTTCGTTTCGGTATCGTTTTGTTGAGTTCCGAGCTTTTTAGCGACTTTTCCGCACTTGAGTTCGATTCTTGCGAATCTCGTCCTAAACTGTTGTTTCGAGTTTCTCGTAAGTTCATTTAATGTTATTATTCATGTTGCGAGCTTTGGTTTGGTGTTTCGATCGCGTATCGTGATTTTCGGACGTTTTGGGCCATTTTCGTAATTTCCCAAAGTTTTGGGTAACTACTTCCGTTGTTGAATTCCGAGCCTTCGGGTGGTCAGAATTGTGTGTTCAATTAGCTCTTAGATTCGTCTTTGCAAGTACGTCGTAACCGTACCATCGATTCGTATTCAGGTTCGGGTTTCGGGGTCGTTCGGGCCGTCGGAGTTGGCCCCGACCGAGTCATGGCCGGGCGATGCAGGCCCGGGCCGGCAGCCGAGTCACGGCCGGTAGTGCTCGGCAGATCTGGCCGGCGAGGCCGCACCGTGGGCCGCGGCACATGCCGGCAGGCCGCGGCACACTCTGTGGCATTTTTTCGGCAAACCGACCAGTGTCAGGTGCCGCGGCTGCGTCGGCCGGCGCGGCACACCGCCGACCACGGGAGCCATTTTTGGCCCTGTGCAGCACACTCCCATTTGGGCCGCGGCACACTGTGCAGCCTATTTATGGTCCTGCACATGGGATTTTGGCCATTTTTCTCCTTCTTCTCCTTCTCTTCCGCGACTGAGGGTGATCTTACCATGGAGCCATGTTGTTTAACAACAAATCTATGAAGTTCTTGAGTTCATATCATCAATCAATCACCCGTTATCATCCTTTGATCCAGCGGATCAAGTTCTTTGTTGCGGATTGTCGTTCGGTGGAGTAGGTGAGTTCGTAGTCGGTTCGTGCCAACCTACTTCGGCCGATTCTCTGCATTGTGGTTATTCGAGGCAAGTATCTTGCCCATACATTACGTGTTTTGTGGATATAATGGTTGCTAAGTGTCGATATGTGCTAAATAAATATCTATAACCATTTTTTTAAAAGAATCGGTATATTTACCATCATGGTTTTCGTAAAGGTGAATCGTGTGTGTCGGGAATTAATATGCTTAGTTGGATATGTGTGCTAGTGACGAGTATAGGATCACCTTACTTTCGTGTGATGTCGTTATGTATGATTATGGTGTCGGTAAATGTAAAGTGTAATTCCCTTGTGAAATTATGTGCTTGGAGTCACATGGTTATGGATGAATATGTGAGTTGTGTGATATTGGTTGTGTCATTCAGTGCTGTTGAAATCTTGTGCTCCCTTGTGAATTGATATAGTTCTGGGTCGTGAGTACGTGTTGGATAATATGGCCATTCTAGCAAGGTACCTCGACTATATATATATTTTATGTATTTGACCTTTGAGAGTTGTGGTTTTGAAATCAGTGAGTTGTTACTCTTCCACCTGGGGATGGCATGTGGCCTCTGGGCGCCGATACTAATGGGTACGGCCACGGAAGTGGACTTGGGTGCGTCTGTTGATGTTCTTCCACCTGGGGACGGTTCGACGGGACCTCTGGGGGCCGATACTAATGGGTACGGCCGCGGAAGTGGTTTCCCACCTGGGGATGGTCCGGAGGGCCTCCGGGGCCGATACTAATGGGTACGGCCACGGGTTACCAAGTGTGGTTTCTGTGATATTGATGTTGATGTTTTGATAATTAATTGTGATATGTCCGGAGTATCACAATGCTTTACACTCGGGGTCAAGAGACATTATATATCGAGTCTTGGTGCTTGGCTAGAATGGCATAAGAATAATGTGTTATGTGTAATGTGTCCTTGTAAGTGAATTGAAGTGGACCCTGTG
Source organism: Orobanche coerulescens (assembly GCA_033398695.1). NCBI lineage: Eukaryota > Viridiplantae > Streptophyta > Magnoliopsida > Lamiales > Orobanchaceae > Orobanche > Orobanche coerulescens. The sequence goes on along the minus strand of CM065818.1, from coordinate 74,891,698 downwards.
TTTTGTGACCGGAACGGTTGGGTCGTGGACCCCGTGTTTTGTTAAACGGATTTGTATTTTGGAAAATGAACTTTGGGGCTGTGACCCTAAATGGCTTTCGAGGAATTAAGAACTTTTCAATTTCTGATGTTTTCAAAACTCCCGAGATTTGGAGATATTTTCAAAATGCTTACTTACTTCGTTTCTGCTTTCAAGACTTGAACTATTTTTAACTAAATATATCTCGGGAAGTCTTTTGTTATATTCTCGGAATGTGTTGTGTATGGCTCGTATTTGCACTTTATACTTGCACTAGCAAAACAGTGGAGTTTTGCTAACCCCCGATTAATCGGGGGGTGGATATCTGTATTGTGTCCAGGTACACGCATGTTTTCGGGAGCAAGACAGGATCGGTACAAGGGATGATGAAAGACGAATGATACTAATCACACGAAGGCCAGTTTTGGGTTCAGTTAGTTGGAGTCCATTGTATTGTCTTTTCCGCTGTCTTATTGTTTGTGGTGGTAATTATTTTACCCTTGCGTGGGTATGAGTCTGGATGAGTTTATGTATTTTTATTTGTAAGTCAGTGTCGAAAGACCAAATCGGTCTATTGGTTCGTTATTTTGATTCGTCGGTATGTAATGTAATGTGTTGTTTTGATGTCTAGCCTGGTGGATCCTCGAGGAGAGGGTCTGCGGCTTGTAATATTCCCGGTTCGATCTGGGGGTGTTACACACATTTAGAACTAAGTTTTGTATCTTGGTACAATATTCGTATAGGAATACGAATATGATTTCGAGTTTGATGAGAATTATTATTCATGTTTGAATTTGGAAATTCATACTTATTGAATAAGTGTTCAATTCGGATAATGGAATTATTTGAAACCCTTGGAATACGGTTATCTATGATATTGAATTAATCGGATTGTCCGGATTGATGATGATAATCGGTAATTGGATTTTATTATGATTATAAAAGGAGGAAACTTGTAATTGTATTTAAGATTGAATTTAAAGAGATTATGGATATGATATTCGGTTTGTGGAATCGTATTGTAGTTTTGAATTCGTGTTTGATTGGTTCGGGTTGTTTGGATATGTGTTTGATCGGGATATTGTATAACTGTTGTGTTTGTTGATCGGTTATTGATTGTTATTTGTGATCATCGAGTTACGACTTGTATCGTGGATATGAGTTTGTATTTGTTTGAGTTGTATTGTTCGGTTTTGTTTATGATCGGGGTATTGTTGAGCCGTTGAGTTTGTTGGTTGGGTATGTCGGTTATTGATTTTTATCGAATGTGTGTTAATCGGTTATTGCAATAGGTTGTGATGTTTGATCGTGGTTTATGACCGTTGTGTTGCGGTTGAGGCTGAAGAATTCGTAGATTGCTTTTGGTCGGGGCTGAGGAGCTCGTAGACGAAGGCAATGGATTTTGGTAACGGCTTCGTGGTATCGGTATCGAGGCAAGTTTATACTTGTTCAGTTTATAATATTTGATGAATGGTTTTGTTTTCATTTCATTTATAATTCGTATAACAATATTGTTAGAAATGTAAGTTGTCGGGATAATGGTTAGTACATCGTGCTCCGGTTTGTATTAAATCATAAGGTGTATGATTTAATTGTGTTCAAGGAAGACGTGAGTTATCTTTCGTCAAGGATATAGAATATCGGATATCGAGGATAGTTATCGTGTCGATATTGATGTCGGGATGGTGGTTTGTTGGTATAAATGGACTATACCTATTTCGGGATTATTCATATAACTGTGTGTTCGTTCAGGGATGTTGGTTCGTGGAAAGGATGTTGTCTCCGGCTTTGAGGTAATTTATATATTGTTCAGTTATGAGATAATTATTGTGTTGAGTTGTTGTATATGTTGTACGTTGAGGCTTCGCGTATTGAGATTCATATTGGTTGTTCGTTGATGGATGTCGATCCCAGAACTGTTGTCTGAGATTGTTGATGGTATGGATTATCCTTTGGGGTTTGTGATTCCAGGGTTGTTGTTTTGAATATTTATTGGTCGTGTCGACTTTTCATTGTCAGACTATTGTCGTTCACTTCGGTGAGTCTTTTGATCCTTATTGGATATGTGTTTCTTTGAGTTTCGTTGTCATGTTGCATCGTGACATATCTGGAGTCATATCTGCGTTCCAATTGGATATTGTGTAGGATTTTTAGCCGGGTACATATATAGTCATGCGTGAATATTTTCCGTGAAAGGCTGTGCACACGAGACGTAGTTCGTTGAGGCTAATTAGGTACATTATCCCACATATATCCTGGATTCCGTATACGGGGTGGACATGTGCACTGACACATATTCGGATCGGGCGTACTATGATTTCCATCTTTGAGCCATATTGTTTGGTCGTTCATCCTCCATTCATGGTTGGGTATGTTCGACGGTTTGTGACTGGTTGTTCATACGCCCGAGGGGTATGTTCGACAGTCAGAGTTATTTCTTTGAGATCCATTATTGTTGATCATTTGGAGTTTACCTTGTTGATGGTATTCTCAGTTATTATTGGTCTTTTGTTGATCATTTGGAGTTTACCTTGTTGATGGTATTCTCGGTTATTGTTGATCTTTGTTGATCGTGTTTGGAGTTTACCATGTTGAGGGTATTCTCGGTTATTGTTGATCCTTTGTCGACCGTATTAGAATTTGTCATGTTAATGATATTTTCGGTTGTACTTTGACCTTGGATTGGTCGTATTGGAGCTCATCATATCGATGATATTCTCGATTGAATTATTGGTTGATCAATGTTATTGATCGTATGAGCGTTCGGACTGTACGTCGATGTTTCAGGATTTGTTATCATTATCATGTGGTAGTTGATCTACAGATATGTTGTGTATTATTGGTTTAATCATGTTGAGATTTGATTGTGTAATCCGACGGACAGGAGTTTGCACAGATTAGATTATTTCCACACTTATGAGTTATGATGATGTTCTGAGGATTGTTGGTATTTTTGGAATACAGTACAGATAATAGTTGTTAAGTTTATCTCGTCATTTGAGAATGCAAAATGTGGATTATGGTAAGGATTGGATGGTTATGGATTGGTAAGGTTATGACGGTAAGATTACTTTGGTAGTATTCTTACAATAGTATTATATTGGTATGTAATTATTTATGATGATGTGATCGATATCATTATTGAGTATTGTGGCTGACCCCGTCGTGGGTTTTATTTTTAGGTACTCGGAGATCGAGCTAGTAGCGGTCGTGAAGGGATGAGCTTCCCGATGTGATACTGGCGGTGGCATGTTTTGGAGTATCGAGTATTTCTTTTCTGGTTATTCATTTCCGCTGCAAATGTGTATTTTGAACTGCATTTATCCGCTGCGTGTGTATATTTCAAAATGGCTTTTCGGTATCTTTATCCGCTGCGTATGTGTATTTTAAATGGCCCTTTGGGCACTTTGCGAACTTGGGTTATTTCGTTAAACCTTTTCCTAAACTATTTTATCGGTACGTTTAAGCGGCGTCTTAACGTACATTTTGAACTATCGAGATTTGGCACTTTGCCTTGTATTTTCAAATGGTATTTTATGACGGTATTTCAGAATTATGTCTTTGAAAATATTTGAGTATTTGCAAAATATTACCGTCATCAGCCTTTTGGCGTTTTTAAATGGTTTTGTAAACGGTTTTTAGCCTGGTGGGTTCCGGCGCGGGGCCCACGGCGCTGTAATATCCCGGATGGTTTTGGGGGTGTTACAGAAGATGGTATCGGAGCTTGGGTTTTGTGAAACCCAGACGTGTGTGTTATGTGGCTCTACCGGTACGGTAGTAGCGTGATTTTTGAAAATGAGTTTTTCTGACTTTTGAGTCGAATCGATTTTTGGAGTTTCCAAAATTTTTGAGATTCTTTTCAATTGCTATTTGTGATATAGGTGTGTTTTGGTTGTGTTGAGACTTCGTATGGGAGTTGTAATGCCCGGATAAATGGTGTATTTACCTTGTACTCGACCTTGTATGATCTCGACTTCATGATGTTATAAATCGTAGATTGGTTTCCCGTACTTGTGCCCTTATGTTTTTATACATCTTCAACATTTCATGCATGATTCTGCACGTACTTACGTACGCTATCAGGCGCCCATAACGTACGTTAAAGGATGCAATATTACGTACGTGATATGATGTTCTTAACGTACGTAAGCTAAGTCAACTTGGGATCGGATAAGGGTCGGCATGTGGGGGCCGAGGTAGGGGCCGGGGAAGATTCGTGTGATTTCCGCGTGAACCTGGACATAGGTGTTACGTATGCTATGGTGCATGTTTTACGTACGCTAAGGACATCGATATTACGTACGTAAATCCCGTGTGATTACGTACGCTAAAGCTAGGGTATAACGTACGTTAAGTTTGTTACGTACGTAAGGGTGATGGCATAACGTACGTAATGCCCAGAAATCTATTTATAGAACCCGACCCTCACTTCATTTCCCACTCTTACCTTAGCCGATTTTTGTGTTCTTGAGACTATCCTTCACCTCATATCCCTCATATCATCATATACATCCGATTTTGGGAAGCCTAGACCGTGTGATTTGGTGATCAAGCTTCCGGTGAAGAGTTTATTGAAGATCTTCTTTATTCTTACATCTCTTAAGGTATGTTACGATTCACCAAGCTAGAATTTACATTCTTAGCTATACTTTGAGCTTGTTTCGTAAATCATTAGATTAGTTAATGATCTTTTGAGTCCAGCACCATATTTTGAAGTTTAAAACCCGATTATACCTTGTCTTTCTTCCATTACGTAGAGTATTGATATAGCCTCGGTGGATGAAAACCTTAACTGAAGTATCCTTAATTCGTCGAAGTAATAAGCATGATTTTAGTTAGATTCTCTAAACCCTTTTTATGTTCAACTGGGTAATTCATGTATGTTAGAAGAATTGGCTTTGGCAATATTCTCCATGTTCTTGAGGTTGATTTATCAGCCAAGTCTTTGAACTCAAACCGGATCACCATAGTATCGTTTTCCTTGCGTAATATTCGAGCATGCTTATCATCTTGAGTAACATTGGTGGTAAAATCATAATAGCCGGTCATATGAGGATTTAGAATTTAATCCCTTATTAAAACACGAAATCTTCAATACCTTGTAAAACATCGAACTTTTAAACATCGGTATTTCACCTTCGAAATGATCATTCAACTCTCCGGTAGTGCCTTATTGTTTCCGGTTCAGTTCTTCTCTAGTGTTATAACCGTGAACCAACCTAGCGTCACTACTTTACGATCATAATATGAGTATTCGGTGATCGTATGTTAGTATCAAGTGGTATGTTAAGTTCCCTGTATCTCTTTTTGAACAAGGTCCGAGCCTTGCATAGGGGTCAATCGTGGGGCAGTGACATACGGACGCGTGACGTTTGTTGGAGTATTTCATTCTTGCCATTTTCGAGGCAAGTATCATATGTTGAGTTTGATTTATATTGGAACTTTGATCATGCATATGGTTTTGTTCATGTTGTTGAATATGAGATTTATTTCTGTAAATTCTCGTGGTATTCGTTGTTAACCGTTCGTAGTGATGAAAATATTGAAATGCATATATGTATGCATAATTGATTGGTTTATGGTACAAATGATCCGAGGGGGTCATGAGGATCTATCTGAGGGCGCTGGATCGAATGTCCACCATGCGTTGGTCCGACGGGATCATCATGGGGATCTATGCTGAGGGCGCTGGATCCCTGGACGGGTTTTCCACCATGTGTTGGTCCGACGGGATAATCATGGGGATCTATACCAAGGGCGCTGGATCGCTGGATTACCCTGTATTGTGTTGATGGAATCGTGAGGATTCACATCGTTGGATTCCGATGACGGAAGTCCGTTTTGCATGATTTATGATGCACTGATGATTTATGTATTATGATACTTGTACTAGCATTGTTTTGCTAACCCCTTCGGGGGTGGACATTGTTTTGATGTTCAGGTAGCCGAGGAGCGGGGAAGCAACCACAGTACCGACAAGACGATGAAATGGCTCAGTGATGTGGTTGATGTTTATTGTTATTGTGATTTGTCTCCTTGGTTCACTTTAGTACTCGAGTACGTGTGTTTTAATAATGACATTTTCGATATGGTTGTATAAGTTAACTCATTGGATCAGTTGAATCAGTTCTGTATTTTGAACTTCAGTTGCACGGTTGGATTATATTTACATTTCTTTTATTTAGCCTTGTAAATCCTTACTTAAGGGGTTTACGACGCTGTAATTATTCCGAATATCTCGGGGTGTTACAGAATATGGTATCGGAGCTAAGATTCGTGGATATCTTGGCAGTCGGGTTAGTTGGGTCTCTTTACATTATTTGACTATTGGTCGTTTGTAACATCACTGCTGAGCCAGCATCGTCGTGTGGACCGTGGTTGTAAGTTTCCTAGACTCAAATACTACCGTTTTATTTAATTCATGTTTTGTGAACATTGATGGACTTTATTTTAGAAAGTTTGCCCTGGATATTGAGTATTTGTGTTTACAGTATGTTGAGAGGAGGTCATGGACGCGGACGTGGTCGTGGACGCGGACGTGGAAATGCGAGACAGGAAGATCCGGTGTCTACTCCAGAAATAACCGCTAGTCGAATGGATTCCCATTCCCGAGGACAACAGGGATCAGCAAATAATAATGCAGATCCTAATGTGCCGGGAGTGCTTCAGCAGGTGGTTGCTCAGATAAACCAGTTTGCTCAAGTTGTTGATCGCATGCAGACGACGATGGAACAGCAGCATAACATGGATGATCGGGGAGATAAATGGCTTACCGAGGTGATCAAATTGCATCCTCCAAAATTTGACGGTTCTGCGGAGACGCTTTGTTGGGATCACTGGCTGAAGGAGTTAGAGAAGATTTTTGCGGGGATTAACTGTCCCAACGACAGAAAGGTTCCGGTCGCCCAGTATCTTCTGACGGGGGAGGATTTCGACTGGTGGAAGGCCATTCGACCTGAGGAGCATAATGTTGACTGGACGGAGTTCAGAATAATGATGGAAGCGCAGTATTGTCCTCGCCCAGTTAGGGAGGCCCGAGTCCGGGAGTTTTTCGCACCACAAAATTCAGAGGCATCTGTGACCGACGTGATAAAGACTTTTAATCACCAGCTGACTTATGTGCGCCACTTGGTGAGAACTGAGGCGGAAAGGATTTTACATTTCGACATGCGAATGAAACTGAAAATTCAGCAGTATATGTCCGGATTTGAATGTACCACTTTGCGACAGTACCAGGACAAGGTTCTGGCCTATGATATGAAAGAGGCGGCAGTAGAAAAGTCAACGGAAGCAAAGAAACAGAAGGTGTCTGGCAACTTCACGGAAAATAAGAGTAGTGGGCCTCGCAGGGGCCAGTCCTATTTTCATTCATCCAGGAGGCCTCCGCATCCTTCTCGAGGTGGATAGAAGTTCCTAGCAGCACCGACCGTTTCAGACGCAGGGAAGAAATGCTATAACTGTGGCAAAGCGGGGCATGTTCGTCGTGACTGTTTCGCGCCTGCTGTGACCTGTTTCGAGTGTGGACAGGAAGGGCATCGCGCAACATTTTGTGGGAATACGACTCGATCTTTTGGTACTCGCACTCCTGTACCAGTTCCGAAGGACACTAGTGTAAACCAGACGCAACAAAGTGGGTTCCAACAGCAGAATGTTGGGAAAAGAGAGGCATCCAGCGCTGGGTCCATTCCTCCACATATTTACGAGATGAAGAAGTCAGAAGATCAGAACACGGCTGTTGCATCAGGTACGATTCAGATCCTTTTGCAGCCAGTTAGTTTCTTATTCGATTCAGGAGCTACGCATTCTTTTATATCTTTGAACTGTGTTAATCATTTGAAAATCTCGTGCTTGTATGATTGTGAACCTTATGTTGTGGGATTACCGAGCGGAGAGAAACTTGTGGGAACCCTAGAAACTAGAGATTTTCCAGTGACTATAGGAGGGAGAGAATGTCCATCAAATCTTATTGCAGTTGACATACATGGTGACGACTTAATTCTGGTAGACGATTGGCTCAACCGTTATGGAGCTATTCTGAATTACCGAAAGAGAGTCATTTCTATCATTGCTGATGACGGATCTGAACACTTATTCACAGGATGGAGACCGGGAAGCTCGGGAAAATTGATCAAACAAATGAAAGCCATGAAATTACTGAAGAAGGGATGTCATGGACTTTGGTGCTATGCCATGAGGAAAGAGGAAGGAGTAGAGCTATCATTTATTCCAGCTGTGAATGAATTCTCAGATGTATTTCCTGACGAACTACCTAGGTTACCTCCGCAGAGAGAAGTGGAGTTCACTATCGAATTAGAGCCTGGAGCTGCTCCTATTTCCAGAGAACCATACCGCATGGCGCCAACCGAGATGTATGAACTAAAGAAGCAACTGGAGGAATTATTACAGAAGGGTTATATTCAACCTAGCGTTTCTCCTTGGGGAGCGCCTGTTCTCTTTGTCCGGAAGAAAGATGGATCCCTCCGATTATGTATTGATTACAGGGAGCTCAACAAAGTGACAATCAAGAATAAGTATCCTATACCTCGGATCGACGACTTATTTGATCAACTGCAAGGGGCAAGGGTATTCTCGAAGATTGACTTGCGATCAGGATACCATCAGATGAGAATTAAGGAATCGGATATACCGAAGTCTGCTTTCAGATCCCGGTACGGGCATTATGAATTCGTAGTGATGCCATTTGGACTTACCAATGCTCCTGCGGTATTTATGCAATTGATGAATCGGGTATTCTTAGAATACTTGGATAAATTTGTGGTCGTCTTCATCGATGACATCTTGATATATTCGAAAGACACAGAGGAGCATGCTGAGCATTTACGTGTGGTTTTGAGCATCTTGAGGAAGGAACAACTGTATGCAAAGCTTTCCAAATGCGAGTTCTGGCTTAGGGAAGTAACTTTCCTTGGGCGTGTGATATCACCGGTGTGAGTTCGAGTGGACCCAAGAAAGTCGAAGCAATCTTGGAATGGGAAGCTCCTAATAACGTGAAGGAAGTCCGAGTTTCTTGGGACTTGCTGTATATTATCGCCGTTTTGTATAGTGATTTTACAAAATTGCTCGTCCGCTCACTCATTTATTCTGAAAACTCAAAAGTTCACGTGGGATGAGAAATGCCAGGCTGGTTTTGATGAACTTAAGAAGAGACTGACGACAGCACCTATATTAGCGTTACCAGATGGGACGGATGGATTCATGGTATACAGTGATGCTTCAAATCAGGGTCTGGGATGTGTGTTGATGCAGAGGGATAAGGTGATTGCCTATGCTTCTCGGCAGTTGAAACCGTACGAAGTTAATTACCCGACTCATGATCTGGAGCTAGCAGCTGTGGTCTTTGCTCTAAAAATTTGGCAACATTACTTGTACGGCACTCATTGTCAGATCTTCACCGATCACAAGAGCCTCAAATATATTTTCAGTCAGAAGGAATTAAATATGAGGCAGAGAAGGTGGCTGGAATTGATCAAGGATTACGATTTGGAAATCCTTTATCATCCAGGCAAAGCAAACGTGGTAGCTGATGCACTAAGCCAAAAACCTCTTTCTATTCGAGTGTTGGAAGCACTTACATCCCAAACCAACATTCAACGAGAGCTAATCCGTGAAGGAATTGAAGTGTGGTCGCAAGGAGTCCAAAGGCAATTGTGTGTGATGGAACTAACTTCGTCGTTGGTTGAAGAAGTCAAATCTAAGCAGTTGGATGATTCTCTGATTCTTCGATTGTGTGACGAAGTGAACAAAGGGAAATCCCCAGGATTCGTGGTACAAGATGATGGAGTTCTGAGATTTCAGAGTCGACTTTGCGTTCCCAATGATGATGGTCTGAGACAGACAATTCTGAAAGAAGCTCACAGCGCGCCTTATTCTATTCACCCGGGCAGTAGTAAGATGTATAAGGATCTAAAACAAAACTTCTGGTGGGGAAACATGAAGAAGGACGTAGCAGAATACGTTTCGAAGTGTTTGACTTGTCAGCAGGTTAAGATTGAACATCAACGACCTGCCGGAATGTTAAGACCGCTTCCGATCCCTGAATGGAAGTGGGAGGATATCTCGATGGATTTCATCACCAATATGCCAAGGACCAAGACGGGAGTGAACATGATTTGGGTTATAGTTGATAGACTAACCAAGTCGGCTCATTTCCTAGGAATTAAAGACACGTGGGGACCAGAGAAATTGGCACGAGTATTTATTACAGAGATAGTCAGATTGCATGGGACGCCGAAGACCATTGTTTCAGATCGAGATGGTCGCTTCGTGTCGCACTTCTGGAAGGCAGTTCACAGGGCTTTGGGGACCGAGCTGAACTTTAGCACGGATTATCATCCTCAAACGGACGGTCAGTCCGAAAGGACTATACAAATAGTAGAAGACATGCTGAGAGCTTGTGCTTTGGATTGGTCAACTGATTGGGAAATTCATTTGCCGTTGATTGAATTCACCTACAATAATAGTTGGCATGCTTCTATTAAGATGGCACCATTTGAAGCTTTATACGGGAGGAGATGCCGATCACCCTTGTTCTGGGATGATTCTTCGGACTTGATTTGGACGGAACCGGAATTGATAGTTCAGACTCAAGAGAAGATAGCTTTGATTCGGGAAAGACTGTTGACTGCCCAGAGTCGACAGAAGTCTTATGCAGATGTACGTCGTCGCCCTCTAGAGTTCGACATTGGGGACCACGTACTATTGAAGGTGTCTCCTACACGAGGGATTTTCCATTTTGGGAGGAAAGGTAAGCTAAGTCCGAGATATATCGGGCCATTTGAGATCCTCGAGAGAGTTGGGGATTTAGCATACAGGTTGGACTTACCGCCATCGCTGAGTCACGTTCATAGTGTGTTTCACGTATCCGAATTGTGGAAGTTTGTACCAGATCCCAGTCATATTATTGATTTCGACGAGATCGAGATAGCTAATGATGGCACCTTCGACGAGTGACCAATAAAGATACTCGAGAGTCGAGTCAAGCAGTTGAGGAATAAATCGATCTCCTTGGTAAAAGTTCAGTGGTCTCGACATGGAGTCGAAGAAGCAACTTGGGAGATGGAAGAGAGTATGAAGTCGAGATACCCGGAATTATTTTCGTTTTAAGTTTCGGGCCGAAACTTCTTTTTAGAGGGGTAGTATGTAATGCCCGAATAAATGGTGTATTTACCTTGTACTCGACCTTGTATGATCTCGACTTCATGATGTTATAAATCGTAGATTGGTTTCCCGTATTTGTGCCCTTATGTTTTTATACATCTTCAACATTTCATGCATGATTCTGCATGTACTTACGTACGCTATCAAGCGCCCATAACGTACATTAAAGGATGCAGTATTACGTACGTTATATGATGTTCTTAACGTACGTAAGCTAAGTCAACTTGGGATCGGATAAGGGTCGGTGTGTGGGGGCCGAGGTAGGGGCCGGGGAAGATTCGTGTGATTTCCGCGTGAACCTGGACATAGGTGTTACGTACGCTATGGTGCATGTTTTACATACACTAAGGACATGGATATTACGTACGTAAATCCCGTGTGATTACGTACGTAAGGAAATGGCGAAATCAGGCAAGTGAACTCTGGTCAGACGATTACCTACGCTAAAGCTAGGCTATAACATACGTTAAGTTTGTTACGTACGTAAGGGTGATGGCATAACGTACGTAATGCCCAGAAATCTATTTATAGGACCCGACCATCACTTCATTTCCCACTCTTACCTTAGCCGATTTTTGTGTTCTTGAGACTATCCTTCACCTCATATCCCTCATATCATCATCTACATCCAATTTTGGGAAGCCTAGACTGTAACACCCCCAAACCACTCGGGAATATTACAGCGCCGCAGACCCTCTCCACGAGGATCTACCAGGCTAAATACAAGACAATGCATCACTTCACATGCCGACATGGCTACGTAAAGGACCATTGGACCGATTTGGTCTTTTACCATAACACAATACACAACATTACGTACAAGATTCTTTCCCAAAACTCATTCCCACGCAGGGGCTGAAATACAAATACAAATCCCATAAATCGGGGTAACAACACATCGGAGGGATAACCAACACGACTCTACAATTGGTCTTCACGTGATTAGTATCTTCGTCTCCCATCATCCTTCGTATCGATCCTGTGATTCGCTCCCCAGCTACCTGCAAGTACACGGGCCTTGTCTGAGACATCCACCCCGAATACTCGGGGGTTAGCAAAACTCTCTTGTTTTGCTAGTGCAAGTATAAAGCAGTACAAGCCATACACAACGTGCTTCAAGAATATAATAATCTTGAATATATTTCCGAGATAATTCACTTAATCAAAACAGTTTGGTTTATAAAAAGGGTAGGAAATAATACCATGTATCTCTTACAAAACATTTTATAATCTCGGGAGTTTGAAAACATTTAGAAATAAGGAATTCTCAAGTCTTTCGAAAACACTTGGGGGCACGGCCCAAAATCGTCTTTCCAAAATACGATTCCAATAATAAAACGCGGTTTCACAACCCAATTCACAACAAACGGGGTCCAAGACCCAAATCATAAGCCACAGGGTCCACGACGCGAATCACATAACACATGTTCCTAAGGATTATTCGCGTCCCGTGCTAACAAGCCACGAACCTCAGATGCCCCCGTAGAACATACCCGTATGAATAACCCAATAGGAAACCATACCAAATCACATGTCCTCGTGACAACAGTCACGGAACCATTCCATACCACAACCATAAGTTATCCCAGCATCGGGCTAACAAGCCACGAACCTCGTAGTCCCCGCAAGACATACCCGATGATAACCCACAAGTTATATCGGCATCGGGCTAGCAAGCCCCGAACCTCGGAGTCCCCGCAAGACATACCCGGATTGGATAACCCTACGGTCACGCCCGACCCATACTAGCAAGTATGGATCCCGGAGATTCAACAATCCTACCCGGAGGCACATCACTATCAACGATCACATAACAATGAGCAAAATATCAAGCCAAGCAACACTTAAACATCACAACCTCCTTTCAAAGGAGTATCAACTAATATCACACCCAATACGTTCTTACCGAACAAGTACACATAACAATACGTAATCCCCGACAAAGGATTACGGTCTATTAAACTCACTCAAAGTGGTCATAGCATCTCTTCAACATACAAAACCAACACACATATCCCGAGAACACATATATTCACGAAGTACACGAATTATCGTTGAAAGACAACATTTATCGAGAACATACCAATCCCTTTTTACATTCATTAAACATTGGGTTTCGTATATAATCATTTATCAATAATTATGCCTACGAAACATGAAACGTATGGACAAGATACTTGCCTCGATATCACGAGACGAAGCGGCAGCGACGGGCATCGGGCAACCTTCGAACCTCCAAAAACGATCAAGACTTCGACAGCCCACGAATACTACAAAAATAGCATCACCACGAATCAATAACACTAATCGAAATCTGAAACGATCCTAAAAACGACAAGGATCTAAGTATTCTCAAAGAAATCAAGAATCGTTGATCCGGGCGATAAAAAAATCGATGAATGGTTAACAAAATCTGAAGATTACAGTGAAGACAACCAAAAATACACAACCGATCGGATGAAATCGGTTAAGAATCACAAATCCAAGGAAAAACCTCAAATTCAAGAAACTAGGGTTCTAAGAAGAGATTACCTTGATCTGGACCAAGAAGACGATTAGATGTTGTTAAACATCTACAAATCCGCTCAGAGATGAAGCTAGAAGAAAAAGATCGGTCCTAATCACCTCTGGATCTCACTCCCGTCGGAAGGGATGGAGAAAAGTGGAAAATGACGACTTAATCTTTGCTTGTCGATATTTATCTTGGGCGATTGTGCTGTAGCAAAACACCCTGCATTAGCGTGCGCTAACGGGGTCAACGCTCCAGAGAAACCGCCTATAACACAGTTAGTGTGCGCTAGCCAAAAGCTGTAGCATGCGCTAACAGGTCACAAAACCAGTCCAGTAGCCCCTGGATAGAACTGCACCTACCGGGTAGCGTGCGCTAGAAATAAGAGAGAGCGTGCGCTAAGCAGTCGATAGCGTGCGCTAGCTATCGGCCTTAGCGTGCGCTAACAAAGCTCCAGTCCCAGTCCAGTAGCTACTGGACTGCCTCGGGACTGCTAGTTAGCGTGCGCTACACATTCAGTAGCGTGCGCTAAACACCACGCAGTAGCGTGCGCTATGCCTCAAGCATTAGCGTGCGCTACACCTCAAAAACTCAAAAAACTCACAAAGTGATCCGAAATGCCTCCAAACACATGTCCTAACAAGGCACAACCAAACATGGCACGAAATTCCTACGATGAGGACAATGACAATACGATAAACCCAGAAAACCCAACGAATCCGGAATAAAGATCTCGGGTATTACATTCTACCCCTCTTAAAAGAAGTTTTGTCCCCGAAACTTGAAACATAAAACGAATGACACAAGACAAACTCAGATAACACACGATATCCGTTGCCAAAATAACAAAACACAACGAACGGAAATCAATACGGTTGAACAATTCAACAGTACATCAACCAAAACACGAGCTATACGCTGAACCAATACGAAATTCCACAGCCCAAAGGTTGAAAGATCGGACACAAAACTAATTTCCTGAACTTAAGGAAATTACGATGGAGTCCTAACGCTCAACAATCACGAAACGAGATCAACAAAAACCGAACAATAAAACGATTGAATTACAACGATGGAGGCACAAAAGTCAATCAGTCATGTTCGAATCATGACGAACAATAATACTCAAAACAACAACCCCAAAGTTCGCATCTCGACTCAAAACAATATACGATCCGGTGAAGACAATAAGATGTGCATTCACTTGGGATCCATAGGAAATGAAATAGCAATTGGAAGGTCACAACGACAAACGGGTTATTCTAAAACAATACCACAACTCGATCGATCAACAAAAGCACAAGACGGGACAAGTTCAGAAAATATCAACGACTATAAACGATTCGGCCAGTCGAGAAATGAGTTCAAAATCCGATCCAATTCAAATAAAAGAAGTCAATCTCCGAATTTCGAAACAACAAAGCAAGGAAAATAACTCAACATACAACTGATAGACCACACCCCTCAGGAATTACTCGGAGTCGATCCTGTTATCAATGCTCAAGTCCGTGCCTCGGAAGGCTCGGTAACCATCTCGCAAAACTGAAATCGGTGCCCCTCGAGTCCGCACTTGTAACACGTTACTGGCGGAGAAGGACAATGTGCACGAACATGTCCCGCCCCATTACAGTTAAAACATCTCCTGGCTTTACCAGGAGTCAGAGCAGACGACTTGGAACTCTCAGTTCCACGCATCGAGCGATGGAGCTTCACAGCGGAAAGGCTACGACATTGAAAACTAGAAACACCAACTCCTGCACCGTCCACACGGTCATCGGACTTCCTCTGCTTCTTCGACTCGAGCACACGCTCCGACGATAACGAAGCTAGTTCACGAGCTAATGCTCGATCTTGATAGTCCCTCAACGAGGTGCAATTGAATCCCGACATATACACACGAATATCCGGCTTCATCCGTCTGTCAAAGTGAAGGATCCTCTCTTCCTCGGTTCTCACCCGATCTCGCACATAACTGAGCTATTTGCTATAATCAATGATAGCTTGTGACACCGATATATCTTGCGGTTCTGACAAGTGGAATTCGCGAATCTTCTGCTCTCTGATCGGCTTCGGACAGAACTCATCTTCCATAAATGCATGGAACTCCGCCCACGTGACATCACGATCACGAGGTTTAACAGCTTCCCACCAATTAGCGGCATCTTTGTCGAGATGGTACTGAGCGATAGGTACCTTCCGCTCTTCAGGACATCCTACAGCCTCGAAAATCTTTCCCAACTGGAAAATCCAACCATCCCAGCCCAATGCATCCGCAGCACCGGCGAATCGAGGTGGATTCATATGAACTACCTCGCGAAGCCATTGATTTACACCAACGTTCTGACTCGCGTCAATGCTACGTTGAACCACCTGGGTCAACTGAGTCATCTGAGTCGCTACTTGTTGCAATATAGTAGCAACACCCAAACTAAAATCATTCCCAACGGCATTTTCTCGATTCTGCATCTGATCCCCGTGGCCATCAGCACCACGGTTATGACCACGACCTCTGCCCCTCGGCATACTAACAAACAACAACCTAGGGTAACGAAAGATCATAACTAATAGCAAGATATTCACATCTCTGTCTTTAATCCAACATCATTAAATCATATACATATTACCATTTAATTTCAGCTAGAGCACAATATACAAACTATTATACCAAAAATCTTCATTTATAATGCCGTTGTTATGCGATTTATAAATGCAATGAAATTGAAATCATCTATTATATCAAAATCATTTTCTGTACGGTTTCCGCGCCGGAACTCACCAAGTTGAAAACCATTTTCAAAAACGTTCCAAAATGCCAAAATGGCCGATGACGGTAATACTTTCCAAATACTCCCCAAAAGTCATTTTCCAAATACCAAATACCATCATCAAATACCATTTGAAATTACAAGGCGTAGACGCAGAAACTCAATAGTTTCAAAATATATGTTAAGTCATCCGACAAAAGAGTTAGGACAAAGGGTCAATGAAATAATTCAAATTTACAAACCCGAAAGGTCATTTTGAAACACACACTATTTGGTAAAAGTACCCAAAAAGTCATTTTGAAATTTACACACGCAGCGGACAAGAACACAGTTCAAGTTACACATAACCACACACAACAATTGTTATTCATGAACAACACATATAGAGTACGGTCTCAAACGGTCAGCCTAACAATCGCAAAAGTTAGACTTACGGCCAGAATGTAGTTTCCGAGCTTCTGCTCAGACCGATTAGGGTATGATTTAACAGAGACTTAGCGTGCGCTAGCCATGCCACGTTAGCGCGCGCTAGCT
Organism: Orobanche coerulescens; assembly: GCA_033398695.1. Classification (NCBI taxonomy): domain Eukaryota; kingdom Viridiplantae; phylum Streptophyta; class Magnoliopsida; order Lamiales; family Orobanchaceae; genus Orobanche; species Orobanche coerulescens. The sequence goes on along the minus strand of CM065818.1, from coordinate 74,874,694 downwards.
ATTCTCATCCAGCAACACATTCATGAACATATACCAAATAATACCAAACGCCGAATGTTACAAATAAACAACAACATATGAATCCAAACACCAACAATTTACATTCTCACTATATATCATTTAACCGAAAAAGTTGAAGGCGAAAGTCACGTCTCAAGTAAACTATTGATAGACCTCGTTTAAGCATTTAAAATCAAATTTTGAAAATTTTCAATGCAAGATGAAAATATAATATGTGTAGTTTGAATTCTCAAAATCTTTGGTCTCGAGGTCATCATACGAAAATCATATCATTTTTCCTTCTCGAAGGATATTTTTAAATAGAATTTACGTGACTTCCCCAAAACATTTGAAATTGAAATACCACATTGATAAACTTTTATTGAGTAACCAATCCAAAACATCACTCCTGTAAAAACGATTTTACACAAAGATGTAAATATATATATACATACATACCGGTACTACTCTTTATTCCAACACAATACGAGAATCAAACAAGTATGGAGTAAGTATTCACGAGGCACAATTAAACTCCACATAATAACATAGAATCACATAAACTCGTATAATACGAGACACGACAAAGTAGGGAGACTTACATCCACAGATCACACGAAGATGATGGTTGCGCCTCGATACTAATCACGACCGACAACTCAGACGACGCGCCGCGACACCACTCAGTCAGACCAAATCTGACAAGACAAGACCCGACAACACACAACTCAACCCGACAGCCTAGGTTTCCTCAACCTAAGCTCTGATACCATATTCTGTTACACCCCCAAACCACTCGGGAATATTACAGCGCCGCAGACCCTCTCCACGAGGATCTACCAGGCTAAATACAAGACAATGCATCACTTCACATGCCGACATGGCTACGTAAAGGACCATTAGACCGATTTGGTCTTTTACCATAACACAATACACAACATTACGTACAAGATTCTTTCCCAAAACTCATTCCCACGCAGGGGCTGAAATACAAATACAAATCCCATAAATCGGGGTAACAACACATCGGAGGGATAACCAACACGACTCTACAATTGGTCTTCACGTGATTAGTATCTTCGTCTCCCATCATCCTTCGTATCGATCCTGTGATTCGCTCCCGGCTACTGCAAGTACCGGGCCTTGTCTGAGACATCCACCCCCCGAATACTCGGGGGTTAGCAAAACTCCACTGTTTTGCTAGTGCAAGTATAAAACAGAAGTACAAGCCATACACAACGTGCTTCAAGAATATAATAATCTTGAATATATTTCCCGAGATAATTCTTAATCAAAACAGTTTGGTTTATAAGAAGGGTAGGAAATAATACCATGTATCTCTTACAAAACATTTTATAATCTCAGGAGTTTGAAAACATTTAGAAATAAGGAATTCTCAAGTCTTTCGAAAACACTTGGGGGCACGGCCCAAAATCGTCTTTCCAAAATACGATTCCAATAATAAAACGCGGTTTCAAAACCCAATTCACAACAAACGGGGTCCAAGACCCAAATCATAAGCCACAGGGTCCACGACCCGAATCACATAACACATGTTCCTAAGGATTATTCGCGTCCCGTGCTAACAAGCCATGAACCTCAGATGCCCCCGTAGAACATACCCGAGTGAATAACCCAATAGGAAACCATACCAAATCACATGTCCTCGTGACAACAGTCACGGAACCATTCCATACCACAACCATAAGTTATCCCGGCATCGGGCTAACAAGCCACGAACCTCGGAGTCCCCGCAAGACATACCTGATGATAACCCACAAGCTATCTCGGCATCGGGCTAGCAAGCCCCGAACCTCGGAGTCCCCGCAAGACATACCCGGATTGGATAACCCTACGGTCACGCCCGACCCATACTAGCAAGTATGGATCCCGGAGATTCAACAATCCTACCCGGAGGCACATCCCTATCAACGATCACATAGCAATGAGAAAAATATCAAGCCAAGCAACACTTAAACATCACAACCTCCTTTCAAAGGAGTATCAACTAATATCACACCCAATACGTTCTTACCGAACAAGTACACATAACAATACGTAATCCCCGACAAAGGATTACGGTCTATTAAACTCACTCAAAGTGGTCATAGCATCTCTTCAACATACAAAACCAACACACATATCCCGAGAACACATATATTCACGAAGTACACGAATTATCGTTGAAAGACAACATTTATCGAGAACATACCAATCCCTTTTTACATTCATTAAACATTGGGTTTCGTATATAATCATTTATCAATAATTATGCCTACGAAACATGAAACGTATGGACAAGATACTTGTCTCGATATCACGAGCGACGAAACGAAGAACGGGCACGATCGGGCAACCTTCGAACCTCCAAAAATGATCAAGACTTCGACAGCCCACGAATACTACAAAAATAGCATCACCACGAATCAATAACACTAATCGAAATCTGAAACGATCCTAAAAACGACAAGGATCTAAGTATTCTCAAAGAAATCAAGAATCGTTGATCCGGGCGATAAAAAAATCGATGAACGGTTAACAAAATCTGAAGATTACGGTGAAGACAACCAAAAATACACAACCGATTGGATGAGATCGATCGGTTAAGAATCAAAAATCCAAGGAAAAACCTCAAATTCAAGAAACTAGGGTTCTAAGAAGAGATTACCTTGATCTGGACCAAGAAGACGATTAGATGTTGTTAAACATCTACAAATCCGCTCAGAGATGAAGCTAGAAGAAAAAGATCGGTCCTAATCGCCTCTGGATCTCACTCCCATCGGAAGGGATGAAGAAAAGTGGAAAATGACGACTTAATCTGCTTTGTCCGGTATTTATCTTTGGAGCCGATTATTAGCGCGCGCTAAACACCCTGCATTAGCGTGCGCTAACGGGGTCAACGCTCCAGAGAAACCGCCTATAACACAGTTAGCGTGCGCTAGCCAAAAGCTGTAGCGTGCTCTAACGGGTCACAAAACTAGTCCAGTAGCCCCTGGATAGAACTGCACCTACCGGGTAGCGTGCGCTAGAAATAAGAGAGAGCGTGCGCTAAGCAGTCGATAACGTGCGCTAGCTATCGGCCTTAGCGTGCGCTAACAAAGCTCCAGTCCCAGTCCAGTAGCTACTGGACTGCCTATGGACTGCCAGTTAGCGTGCGCTACACATTCAGTAGCATGCGCTAAACACCATGCAGTAGCGTGCGCTATGCCTCAAGCATTAGCGTGCGCTACACCACAAAAACTCAAAAACTCACAAGGTGATCCGAAATGCCTCCAAACACATGTCCTAACAAGGCACAACCAAACATGGCACGAAATTCCTACGATGAGGACAATGACAATCCGAAAAACCCAGAAAACCCAACGAATCCGGAATAAAGATCTCGGGTATTACATAGACCGTGTGATTTGGTGATCAAGCTTCCGGTGAAGAGTTTATTGAAGATCTTCTTTATTCTTACATCTCTTAAGGTATGTTACGATTCACCAAGCTAGAATTTACATTCTTAGCTATACTTTGAGCTTGTTTCGGAAATCATTAGATTAGTTAATGATCTTTTGAGTCCAGCACCATATTTTGAAGTTTAGAACCCGATTATACCTTCTCTTTCTTCCATTACGTAGAGTATTGATATAGCCTCGGTGGATGAAAACCTTAACTGAAGTATCCTTAATTCGTCGAAGTAATAAGCATGATTTCAGTTAGATACTCTGAACCCTTTTTATGTTCAACTGGGTAATTTATGTATGTTAGAAGAATTGGCTTTGGCAATATTCTCCATGTTCTTGAGGTTGATTTATCGGCCAAGTCTTTGAACTCAAACTGGATCACCGCAGTATCGTTTTCCTTGCGTAATATTCGAGCATGCTTATCATCTTGAGTAATATTGGTGGTAAAATCATAATAGCCGGTCATATGAGGATTTAGAATTTAATCCCTTATTAAAACACGAAATCTTCAATACCTTGTAAAACATCGAACTTTTAAACATCGGTATTTCACCTTCGAAATGATCGTTCAACTCTCCGGTAGTGCCTTATCGTTTCCGGTCCAGTTCTTATCTAGTGTTATAACCGTGAACCGACCTAGCGTCACTACTTTACGATCATAATATGAGTATTCGGTGATCGTATGTTAGTATCAAGTGGTATGTTAAGTTCCTTTTATCTCTTTTTGAACAAGGTCCGAGCCTTGCATAGGGGTTGATCGTGGGGCGGTGACATACGGACGCGTGACGTTTGTTGGAGTATTTCATTCTTGCCATTTTCGAGGCAAGTATCATATGTTGAGTTTGATTTATATTGGAACTTTGATCATGCATATGGTTTTGTTCATCTTGTCGAATATGAGATTTGTTTCTGTAAATTCTCGTGGTATTCGTTGTTAACCGTTCGTATTGATGAAAATATTGAAATGCATATATGTATGCATAATTGATTGGTTTATGGTATAAATGATCCGAGGGGGTCATGAGGCTCTATCTTTGAGGGCCTTTGGATCGAATGTCCACCATGCGTTGGTCGACGGGATCATCATGGGGATCTATGCCGAGGGCGCTGGATCGCTGGACGGGTTTTCCACCATGCGTTGGTCCGACGGGATCATCATGGGGATCTATACCAAGGGCGCCGGATCATTTGGATTACCTCAGTATTGTGTTGATGGAATCGTGAGGATTCACATCGTTGGATTAGATGACGGAAGTCCGTTTTGCATGATTTATGATGCATCGATGATTTATGTATTATGATACTTGTACTAGCATTGTTTTGCTAACCCCTTCGGGGTGGACATTGTTTTGATGTTCGGGTAGCCGAGGAGCGGGAAGCGACCACGATGCAAACGGAGACGATGAAATGGCTCAGTGATGTGGTTGATGTTTATTGTTATTGTGATTTGTCTCCTTGGTTCACTTTAGTACTCGAGTACTTGTGTTTTAATAATGTCATTTTCGATATGGTTGTATAAGTTAACTCATTGGATCAGTTGAATCAGTTCTGTATTTTGAACTTCAGTTGCACGGTTGGATTATATTTACATTTCTTTTATTTAGACTTGTAAATCCTTACTTAAAGGGTTTACGGCGCTGTAATTATTCCGAATATCTCAGGGTGTTACGGGAGTCATGTGCTAGTATCACGGGAGATCATCGGCTTCACGCACCTGTAAGTATATTGGTTTGGTTATTTCGCTTGTGGCGACGCTTGATTGTTTTCATGATGAGTTCGAAGTTTTGGATTTATCTGTTGTTGGTGACAGGTCGCAAGTTTCGAGGACGAAACTTATTTTAAGAGGGGTAGTATGTAATATCCGAATTTTCAGTACAAATTTTTCGCGTTATTTTATCTGAGATATACTGTATAGTTTGGTATCTATACAGTATGGATAAAATAAATTGAGAACCGAGACAGCTATACTGGTGTGATTGTCGTTTTTGATTGACAGATATATTCAGGATATGTTGTAGCAGGTTGAACTGATTTGGATATCAGGTATACCGTATGAGAATATTTTTGGATTTAGTATGTGTATTCAGTATGCCGTATGTTTATATTTTGTACGCCGAGACGTCGGACAGGAACAGTTGGATTTTTAGCTAAGTATAAAAGTCATTACGTACGTTAAGCCTTGGAGCTTACGTACGTAAAATGTGTTAGCTTACGTACGTTATATAGTGTACATAACGTACGTAACAAGAGGAATCGGACAGTGGGGCCCGTGGTCGGCAACTTTCGGCGCAGATGTGGACAGATGAGTCAACGGATGGAGTTACGTACGTTATACAGGGTGTGTTACGTACGTAATACGAGTATAATACTGTAGCAAGTCAACGTACGTATTACGTACGTAACGCAATAAGTGTTACGTACGTTGCAGGCGGCTGGCGAGTCGTGGCGAGATGACTGGATGGCCGAGCATGGCGGTCGTGACTCGTTGGAATGGCCGAGCATGGTCGGCGGTGACTCGTGGGTGTGGCCGATCACGGTCGCGGTGACTCGCGAGGATGGCTAGGGCGGCGATTACGTACGTAAGGAGTGGCGATTCTGGCCGTAAGGGCCAGTTACGTACGTAAGCCAGCTGCCGGTTACGTACGCAAGGATACCGAATGAACTGGGCAGTAGGGTCGGCCGCGGCCGGCTACGTACGTAAGGACCCGCCGGTTACGTACGTAATGGTCCGGCATGTTCCGCCTATTTAAGGCCTGGACCGGGTCACTTCGGCATTTTCATTTTTTCTTCGTTTTTTCGCGATTCCTTCAGCAAGAATTGATGGATTTGAGTAAGAGCAACTTATAACAACATGTTTTGGAAGTTAGAATCATGGATTAACATCATCTTCCACCCGGATCGAAGGTAAGAATACCTAAACACTTGGTTTTGGATATTTTTGGAGTTTCTTGATGTTTTGGCCGATCTGAATAATCGATTGAATTGGACTATGCCTTCAAAGTGTTCGATGAAATGTCCCAATGAGGAGAACTTGGAAAATTCTACACGTTTTCGTATGAATGATGGTTGAATTGATATTGTTGTGATGATTCTTGGTATTTACGAGAATTTTGTTAAGGGAAGATAATGAATTGGTGATCAAATGATTCGATTATGTTGTTATGATTATGGAATCGTAGTATTCCCGATGTTCTTGCTAGTTTGTTGCGATTCATGATGTTATGAGAAGTATATGTTGAAGAACATGATTATATACACCTTGAATTATGATTAAGGGTTGTTTAGATGTTAGAAAACATCGGGTTATGTTGTTTTATGTATTATGAACGTGAATTTGGATAATTCGTGTTCTTGAAGAACTCTTGAGTTACATGTTATGATTTTGGAAGGATTTCGGATAATTTGGAATATGATTATTCATGATAATAATCGGTAAATTGTTTTCTAAGAATTTACAAGTATGAACAAGAAGGAGTTTTGTCTTCATATTTGGAGTTGAAGTTGGAATCGAATATGTTATAAAATCCTTAATGTCGAGATGAATTGATCATTGATTTGATGAATACATTTTAAAGTGTTCGTGTTTTGGATATGAATATGGAATATTCACATTTAGAACTAAGTTATGTATCTTGGTACAATATTCGTATAGGAATACGAATATGATTTCGAGTTTGATGAGAATTATTATTCATGTTTGAATTTGGAAATTCATAGTTATTGAATAAATGTTCAATTCGGATAATGGAATTATTTGAAACCCTTGGAATATGGTTATATATGATATTGAATTAATCGGATTGTCCGGATTGATGATGATAATCGGTAATTGGATTTTATTATGATTATACAAGGAGGAAACTTGTAATTGTATTTAAGATTGAATTTGGAATCGGTAATGTTATACCCTTGTTGGTTTAAATAGATTATGGATATGATATTCGGTTTGTGGAATCGTATTGTAGTTTTGAATTCGTGTTTGATTGGTTCGGGTTGTTTGGATATGTGTTTGACCGGTATATTGTAGAACTGTTGTGTTTGTTGATTGGTTATTGATTATTATTTGTGATCATCGAGTTACGACTTGTATCGTGGATATGAGTTCGTATTTGTTTGAGTTGTATTGTTCGGTTTTGTTTATGATCGGGGTATTGTTGAGCCATTGAGTTTGTTGGTTGGTTATGTCGGTTATTGATTTTTATCGAATGTGTGTTAATCGGTTATTGCAATAGGTTGTGATGTTTGATCGTGGTTTATGACCATTGTGTTGCGGTTGAGGCTGAAGAATTCGTAGATTGCTTTTGGTCGGGGCTGAGGAGCTCGTAGACGAAGGCAATGGATTTTGGTAACGGCTTCATGGTATCGGTATCGAGGCAAGTTTATACTTGTTCAGTTTATTATATTTGATGGATGGTTTCGTTTTCATTTCATTTATAATTCGTATAGCAATGTTGTTAGAAATGTAAGTTGTCGGGATAATGGTTAGTACATCGTGCTCTGGTTTGTATTAAATCATAAGGTATGTGATTTAATTGTGTTCAAGGAAGACGTGAGTTATCTTTCGTCAAGGATATAGAATATCGGATATCGAGGATAGTTATCGTGTCGATATTGATGTCGGGATGGTGGTTTGTTGGTATAAATGGACTATACCTATTTCGGGATTATTCGTATAATTGTGTGTTCGTTCAGGGATGTTGGTTCGTGGAAAGGATGTTGTCTCCGGCTTTGAGGTAATTTATGTATTGTTCAGTTATGAGATAATTATTGTGTTGAGTTGTTGTATATGTTGTACGTTGAGGCTTCGTGTATTGAGATTCATATTGGTTGTTCGTTGATGGATGTCGATCCCAGAACTATTGTCTGAGATTGTTGATGGTATGGATTATCCTTTGGGGTTTGTGATTCCATGGTTGTTGTTTTGAATATTGATTGGTCGTGTCGACTTTTCATTGTCAGACTATTGTCGTTCACTTCGGTGAGTCTTTTAATCCTTATTGGATATGTGTTTCTTTGAGTTTCGTTGTCATGTTGCATCGTGACATATCTGGAGTCATATCTGCGTTCCGATTGGATATTGTGTAGCTTTTTTATCCGGGCACATATATAGTCATGCGTGAATATTTTCCGTGAAAGGCTGTGCACACGAGACGTAGTTCGTTGAGGCTAATTAGGTACATTGTCCCACGTATATCCTGGATTCCGTATACGGGGTGGACATGTGCACTGACACATATTCGGATCGGGCTAACTATGATTTCCATCTTTGAGCCATATTGTTTGGTCGTTCATCCTCCATTCATGGTTGGGTATGTTCGACGGTTTGTGACTGGTTGTTCATACGCCCGAGGGGTATGTTCGACAGTCAGAGTTATTTCTTTGAGATCCATTATTGTTGATCATTTGGAGTTTACCTTGTTGATGGTATTCTCAGTTATTATTGGTCTTTTGTTGATCATTTGGAGTTTACCTTGTTGATGGTATTCTCGGTTATTGTTGATCTTTGTTGATCGTGTTTGGAGTTTACCATGTTGAGGGTATTCTCGGTTATTGTTGATCCTTTGTCGACCGTATTGGAATTTGTCATGTTAATGATATTTTCGATTGTACTTTGACCTTGGATTGGTCGTATTGGAGCTCATCATATCGATGATATTCTCGATTGAATTATTGGTTGATCAATGTTATTGATCGTATGAGCGTTCGGACTGTACGTCGATGTTTCAGGATTTGTTATCATTATCATGTGGTAGTTGATCTACAGATATGTTGTGTATTATTGGTTTAATCATGTTGATATTTGATTGTGTAATCCGACGGATAGGAGTTTGCACGGATTGGATTATTTCCACACTTATGAGTTATGATGATGTTTTGAGGATTGTTGGTATTTTTGGAATACAGTACAGATAATAGTTGTTAAGTTTATCTCGTCATTTGAGAATGCGAAATGTGGATTATGGTAAGGATTGGATGGTTATGGATTGGTAAGGTTATGATGGTAAGATTACTTTGGTAGTATTCTTACAATATTATTACATTGGTATGTAATTATTTATGATGATGTGATCGATATCATTATTGAGTATTGTGGCTGACCCCGTCGTGGGCTTTATTTTTAGGTACTCGGAGATCGAGCTAGTAGCGGTCGTGAAGGGATGAGCTTCCCGATGTGATACTGGCGGTGGCATGTTTTGGAGTATCGAGTATTTCTTTTCTGGTTATTCATTTCCGCTGCAAATGTGTATTTTGAACTGCATTTATCCGTTGCGTGTGTATATTTCAAAATGGCTTTTCGGTATCTTTATCCGCTGCGTATGTGTATTTTAAATGGCCCTTTTGGCACTTTGCAAACTTGGGTTATTTCGTTAAACCTTTTCCTAAACTATTTTATCGGTACGTTTAAGCGGCGTCTTAACGTACATTTTGAACTATCGAGATTTGGCACTTCGCCTTGTATTTTCAAATGGTATTTTATGACGGTATTTCAGAATTATGCCTTTGAAAATATTTGAGTATTTGCAAAATATTACCGTCATCAGCCTTTTGGCGTTTTTAAATGGTTTTGTAAACGGTTTTTAGCCTGGTGGGTTCCGGCGCGGGGCCCACAGCGCTGTAATATCCCGGATGGTTTTGGGGGTGTTACAGTATCCCCTTATCTTAGGAATCAAAGTCCTCATAGTCCACTTACCTTATACTTACCTTAGGGAGCGGAGGCGGAGATGAGATGTTTCAATCACCCAAGTCAACTGAATCATTACTAGATCTGGTATCATCTGTATCATTGTCTTCTTGTTCATTATAATTTGGTTCTTGTTGGCATAACTCGGCTTTCACCCAATCATTCAATAATGCTTGGGCTTCAAGATTTTAAGGCATCAATCGAGATCGTCGTTCATCCAGAATGTATCCGCATACACTGAAGGCTTGTTCAATTGAATCTGTTGAGGCGGGGACAACTAGTATTTCCTTTGGGATCGTGACACTACAAGAAAGATTTTAGACCTTTTCACCCACCATTTAAGAAGATTGTTATTACCATCTGGTCCACGTCCTGAAGCTCCAAAATCAGAAGTAGTTAAATAATTTCCAAATTCTTGATATGTATTACTCTGGTACCTTGTTCGTTTTCGGGATAAATCTTCTTGATAGGCATTCCACTCACCAAGATCCGGAATAGAAAAACCAAAAGAAGATATACTACTACGACTACTAGAAGGAATGTGAATAGGAGAAGAACAACCCGTACCAAGATCAAGACTACCACTATAACTACAAGCATATTCGCGATAAAGAACAGATATTTTTTTTTATTGCACTTTGAACACAATCGCTAGGATTTGGAGGAATAAAATTAGGAATAAGATTAGGAAATAAAGCATTGTAGTAAAGTGTAAGTAATTTTAGCAAACCTTTCTCTTTAACTTGAGGATCTAAAAGTTTAGCAACTAAAAAACCCGGAAGAATGTAGGCGAAATATTTTATCCATTTGTCTCTGATTTCTTCTATGCAATTAAATAAATCAGGAACTTTAATTAAAGACTTGAATACAAGTACAATTTTAACACAATGTTCAACAACAAGCGTAGAAGTAGGATAATAAACACCGGACAAGACTCGGTTGCTTCTTTAAAATTTTTTAAAAGTGCCATTAAACCAGAGCACTTATCCCATTGACTTGGCAATAAGCAAACGGGTACTTACTCTTCATTATAAAAATTACATAATGCAATACGATATTCATAACTATCATTTAACAAATTGTAAGTAGAATCCCAACGATTTGGCACATCTTTTGAAAATGTATTTGGATGCATATTATTTTTTATGTAATATCTCTTCCATTTTTTACATAGAGAATAATGTCTAATTAAATACATTATTGATTCACGAATAGGAGCATATGCTTCTTGTAAAACAACTAAACCATCTTGAAGACATAAATTAAGAACATGACAAATGCACCTAACATGAAAAAATTTACCACCAAGAGATGGCAAACATACTGAAATAAGTGATTCTAAACTAGCTGTATTGGAGCTAGCATTATCAATAGAAATTGAATTTTTTTTACTAATTTATATCCAGATAAAATTGTATGAATTTTATGCGCAATATTTTGGGTGGTGTAACACCCCTAGATATTCGGAATAATTACAGCGCCGTAAATCCTTTATATAAGAATGTACAAGGCTAATTTGAAAAATGTAGAAATAATTCAAAAGTACCATTAAAGTTTAGAATACAAAATCAGTTCAAATGAGTCCATTATTAGAAATCTCTCAAAACATCACAAGACACGTGTACTCGAGTACTGAAAATAAACCAGGAAGACAAGACAACAACAATTAACATCACTGATCCCCTTCGTCGTCATGTCGGTACTGTGGCTTCTTTCCCGCTCCTCGGCTACCTGAACATCAATACAAATGTCCACCCCTGAAGGGGTTAGCAAACCGATTCTAGTACAAGTATCATAATACACAAATCGAATATGCAACAACAATGCATAATAAAATACACAATACGGACTTCCGCTACCGGAATCCAACAATGCGAATCCACATGAGTCCATCAACACAACAGGGGTATTCCAACGATCCAGCGCCCTCAGTATAGATCCCAAGATGATCACGTCGGACCAACATGAGGTGGAAAAACCCGTCCAATGATCCAGCGCCCTCAGCATAGATCCCAAGATGATCCCGTCGGACCAACACTAGGTGGACATCCGATCCAGCACCCTCAGCATAGATCGCTCAATCCCTTCGGATCAACACAACATACACAAACACAACTATGCATACGTATATGTAAAATCGCTATGTCCATCAACATGAACATAGGAGTAATCGATAACAAATATCATGATAATTCAACGAATAATAATCTCATGTTAAACAACATGAATAAACAATAGGCATGATAAAAAATAATCAATAATAATAAATTTCAAACTACGATACTTGCCTCAAAGCTGGCAAGAATTAAATACTCCAACGAATGTCAACGCGTCCGAAGGTCGCCGCCACTCGATCGATCACCTTGTACAAGGGAATAACAAGAAATTCAACAACCTCTCGAAACTAACGTACGAGCACCGAACGCCCTAAGTTGTAATTGAGTTATCATGAACAATCGGTTCTCGGTCCTACTTCCCAACGAACACTAAGTTTGGAAAAAGGTATGCAAATTCACGAGATTATAATGGTTACAATGCCGTTGTCTACAATTCCAAAGATATTTATCATACCATTAAACTCCATACTTTAATTCCGATTATCAACTCAAATGCTCGGTTTGATTGTTTCAACGATACATAATGAGATAATCATGTCTAATCTAGTTCTAGGTTAATTCACCTCTACGATTCTTGTTCTTCCACGAGTAGTTATTCTTATCAAGTTCCACATTCAAAATGATTGTACCAAAAATCCTACCTAGTGCTAATCATCCATATGAAGATTAACAAAGAATTCTTTTTAAGGCAAGAATTATAATTGAACTCCCTCAACAATCATCTTATTGAATACATCTTCATAGGGGTAAGCCTTAACAAGTTGTTCATCAAAAGAGTGTTACGAAAGCATCATCAAGGTGTGTTCTGTAACACCCCAAAAGGCGGCTATTACAGTGCCGTGGATCCCACACTAGGACCCACCAGGAGATATCCAAAACAGGTTAAATAAATATTATTTGTGATACCGAAACACAATGAATAGTCATTACTCCGATTAGGAGTTTATTAAAATATGGCCAACGGCCTTATAATACACAGGATCCGAAAAACAAGTATAAACCATATGGAGATGGAAAATAATTCAAATGTCAATACAACCAGATAGCAATTTAAATGAAACAGGAAATAACATAACACAGTTTAACATAACCGGACAACAAAAGATGTGGGGCCCCCGAACTAGTATCCTTCGAACCCTTCACCGTCGACATGCTCTTCCCGTGCCTTGCCTTTGCCTAGACCTAAAATACAATACAAGTATTTCGCCCATAACACAGGGTCAGATATACATGATAATCAATTCTTCCGACATTATACAATTCACATATATAGATCTCAAGAAAATCATTCCAACTATTAATCATACCCCTCGGGCGTATGAAATAATCAGTAACAAATCGTCGAACACATCCAATACTATGGACGATTAACAATATGGCTCAAGATGGACATCACAGTACGCCCGATCCGGAAATGTGTCCGTGTACATGTCCGCCCCATATACGGAATCCAGAATATACGTGGGATAATGTACCTAATTAGCCTCACGAAACTACGTCTCGTGTGCACAGTCCAATGCGGAATAATATCCACGCATGACTATATATGTGCCTGGCTAAAAATCCTACACAATGACCAATCGGAACGCAGATATGATTCCGGATATGTCACGAGACAACATGACAACGAATTCAATAAATCACATATCCGATTAAGGATCAAGAAAAACTCACCGAAGTGAAAATAAGACCAGCGAGATCAACGATTCAAAGCGACGTACTTGGGAATGCAACCCCATGAAGACAACAGAATAACGTCAAGGACAATATCAAATCACGACAACCATTACATGAACAATTCATACACATGAAATATATAACCATCACAAGAATCTAATCATCATTATAACCAAGCAAGATAACTTGCCTCAATACGGAGACGAGAATAGTCCTCTTCTTGTCGGAACGAACGAACGGTCCTCGACTAATATTGTTTACTCGAACAATCAACCTTAAACGAAATACAGTTTTCTCAATAACATATTCGTATAATTATCAATATAGGATTAGTAAGACGTCATCCTACAATCTTTTAGAATAGTTTGTTGTTTCCAATTATCGAAGCCTTATGTCAGGAGTTCTTTTAACATCATTACAACCATAAAAATCGGTTTACAATAATTTTACCGAATGTTCACATGGTTCATCATAAACAAGAATTCTATCGAGGGTATGTTGAATAACCAATTATGATGTTAAGATCATCTTATGATGATTAAACTTTCCAAAACATTAAAATGTTGAAGGAACAAAATCTGCACATTTATGATTATTTCTCCTCTCATCTAAATTGAATATAATGCTTACAACATGGTTATTAGTTATGAGGTTACACCATATTCATGAAGGTTATCAAAATCTTTCTTTACAAGGCTGGAATATCCAGTAACATCATGATGAATTCACCATTTATCTAGTATGATGATCAAAACATTCTAAGTTCTCAACACACTAGATTAATGAAGAGTTGTTATTGTTGGTTTCACAATATCCTTAACCATTCAAAATCTTGCTGAGCTAAACATAAGGAGGATATGATTCTTAAGAAATCTGAGCAAGAAGACATCCTTCTACTTCTAATCATGGCCAAGTTCTTCCCAAGGTAAGTGAAAACTTAAAATGGTGTTTAATCACTTTATGATAACAACTCTATTAGTTAAATCCAACTATGGTGAAGTTAACTGATTCAAAGGTGTCCTACTGTGCTAAATTCGTCCAGTAAGATGAGAATGATAGTTACAACATGGCTAAAATCACTATATCATCAAGAACACATCCATCTCAAACCCTTATTTATCATATTCATCACAAGTGTTAAAAAGGTTGGATTAAAACTATGTTTTACTTGATTAATATAACTCTAGGTGAAGTATAATTCGTCATTAACATCAACATATGAAAATAATACAGAGAGGAAAGTACACCTACCTCCAAAAATGAAGAACAATCTCAATGCTATGAGAAAATATACTCCAAGCTCAAGAACACCTGTTAATCTCCAAGGAAATGAGCTCCACGCCCAGATTTAAGGCTTAGAAACAAGTTAGGGGAGGTTGATATTGGTTTGGTAGTGCAGAGGGACGATATATGGAGAGAGAAATTCGGTTTGGGGTTGTGAAGAAATGAAAAACAGGCTGGTCCTATAAATAGACTGTGCAGACTTAGCGCACGCTAACGGGAAGCTTTAGCGTACGCTAACACACTTACGTACGCTAACTGGTTAATATTACGTACGTAAGCGGCTTACAGTGGCTACTGTATTGAATTCGCAGATCGTTAGCGCACGCTAATGAAAAAGGGGTTACGCACGCTAATAAAAGTTGACTCTGGTCGACATGACAGCTCAACATTACTCACATGCATGCCAACGGATAAGAAGTTCACGTGCTGAAGTCAACTGATGCCAGATTCTCTCTTAGCGTACGCAACAAAGGAAGCATTACGCACGCTAAGGCACAGGATTAACGTACGTTAATCATACTATGTAGCATACGCTACATCAACAGAAAAATTCGAAAATGTAACTCTCTAACTAACATCGAATCATCACATATGAAATGAAATAACAACAATATGAAATTCAAATCTATAATACCTCAACATAATACTAAATGCAACGATTCATGATAATCAGATTATCCGAATAATACAATGACAGGCAAAGACGAAAATTTTACAGTCGGATATTACATACTCCCCCTCTTAAAAAGAGTTTCGTCCTCGAAACTAAGGGGTAAATAACTCGGGGTATCTCGCTCGCATACTATCCTCGGTTTCCCATGTAGCCTCCTCGACTCCGTGTCGCGACCACTGAACTTTCAGTAGGGGAATCGTCTTGTTCTGCAACTGCTTGATCCTTCTCTCGAGTATCCACACCGGACGCTCCTCGTACGAATGATCCTCCGCTAATTCAATCTCTTCGAACTGAAGTACATGGCTCGGATCAGCAACATATTTCCTCAACTGGGAGACATGAAACACGTTGTGAATCGTACTCAAAGTCGATGGCAAAGCTAGTCGATAGGCCAGATCACCTACACGCTCTAAAACCTCAAACGGCCCAATGCACCTTGGGCTCAGCTTGCCCCTCTTCCCGAAACGAAAAACACCTCGGGTAGGAGACACCTTCATTAACACATGGTCACCAACCTCGAACTCAAGCGGTCGTCGACGGTGGTCAGCATAAGACTTCTGTCGACTTTGAGCCATTAACAACCGACTCCTAATCAAAGTGATCTTCTCACGAGCTGCTGATAACATATCGGGTTCCGTACCCAGAGATTCTGATAGTTCGTCCCAACACAAAGGGGACCTACAGCGACGGCCATACAATGCCTCATACGGTGCCATCTGAATCGAAGCGTGCCAACTATTATTATAAGTGAATTCCACCAAAGGCAGCTGGGCTTCCCAATCGTTCTTCCAATCAAGAGCACATGCTCTCAACATATCCTCTAGATTCTGGATGGTTCTCTCCGACTGACCATCGGTCTGTGGATGAAAAGCCGTACTGAAATTCAACTGCGTGCCCATCGCACGATGAACTGCCTTCCAGAAGTGTGACACAAATCGCCCGTCACGGTCTGATACAATACTCTTGGGGGTACCATGTAATCTCACAATTTCCTTAATAAACAGCTGGGCCAATCTCTCGGGACCCCACGTGTCCTTAATCTCCAAGAAGTGGGCTGATTTTGTCAGACGGTCCACAATCACCCAAATCGTATTCATTCCTCGACGACTCGTCGGCAAGCTAGTGATAAAATCCATAGATATGTCCTCCCATTTCCACTCGGGAATCGGGAGCGGTTTCAGCATTCCTGCGGGTCGCTGGTGCTCAATCTTAACCTGCTGACAGGTTAAACATCTCGAAACGAATTCAGCAACCTCACGTTTCATATTCCCCCACCAATAATTCTGCTTCAAATCCTTATACATCTTGCTAGATCCCGGGTGAATAGAGTACGGGGTAGCATGGGCTTCTCTCATGATTGAGTTCCTCAACTCTTCGTCAGTGGGTACACAAACTCAATTTCTAAAACGTATCAATCCATCCTCGTGGATCACGAATCCAGGGGCTTTCCCCTGGGTTACCTCATCCCGAACTCGAGATAAGAATGGGTCCGTAATTTGCTTCGATTTGATCATATCGTCAAGAGACGAAGAAATCTCAAGGGTGCAAAGTTGTCCCTGAATATGCTGTAACCAAACTTCAATTTCTGGCCTCATAAGGTCCAACTGCAACTCTCTCTGTGCTGTCAAACGGCTCAGCATATGCTCTTGCACTGTCTTACGGCTCAATGCATCGGCAACCACATTTGCTTTACCCGGATGATAAAGGATCTCGATATCATAATCCTTGATTAATTCTAGCCACCTTCTCTGTCTCATGTTCAACTCCTTCTGAGTAAAAATGTACTTTAGGCTCTTGTGGTGCAGAAGATCGCGGGTAACTCCATAAAGATAGTGACGCCTTGATTTTCAAAGCAAACACCACCTACGCTAACTCCAAGTCATGGGTCGGATAGTTAACTTCATAGGTCGCAATTGTCTCGACGCATAGGCAATCACTTTCCCTTCCCGCATTAGTACACATCCCTGCACTGTCTCGACGCGTCACTATACACCACAAATCCTTCCGTTCCTTTTGGTAAGACCAAAACAGGTGCCGAAATCAATCGACTCTTGAGCTCATCAAAACTTTGCTGACATGTTTCTGACCACAAATACTTCTTGTCCTTACGCAGTAAGTTAGTCATCAGTTGCGCAATTTTAGAAAATCCTTCTACGAACCGTCGGTAGTAACCTGCTAGGCCGAGGAAACTACGAACTTCCTTCACGTTCTTCGGTGGTAGCCAATCTCGAATGGATTCTGTCTTTTGTGGGTCCACTCTCACCCCTTCGGATGATATCACATGCCCGAGAAAGATAACTTCAGGCATCCAGAATTCACACTTAGAAAATTTCCCATAAAGCTGTTCCCGCCTCAATGTATCGAGAACTTGGTGGAGGTGACGCTCGTGCTCATCGTGGTCACAAGAGTAAATAAGAATGTCGTCAATAAAAACGACTACAAAGCGATCCAGATAGTTAATAAAAACTCGATTCATCAACTCCATGAATACCGCCGGTGCATTAGTCAGTCCAAATGGCATCACCACAAACTCATAATGCCCATAGCGAGTACGGAATGCTATCTTCGAAATGTCAGACTCTCGAATCCTCAACTGATGATAACCAGATCTCAAGTCGATCTTAGAAAACACGGCAGCTCCCTGAAGTTGATCCAATAAATCATCAACACGAGGCAGAGGATACTTGTTCTTGATGGTTACCCTGTTCAGCTCGCGGTAATCAATACATAAGCGCAGAGATCCATCTTTCTTCCGTACAAATAACACTGGTGCTCCCTAAGGGGACGCACTAGGTCGAATATAGCCCTTGTCAGTCAACTCCTCAAGCTGGTTCTTCAATTATTGCATCTCAGTCGGATCCATACGATACGGTGCTTTTGAGAGCGGGGATGTACCAGGTTCTAACTCAATAATAAACTCCACATCACGATGAGGAGATAAGCCTGGCAACTCGTGTGGAAATACATCTGAGTAGTCTCGGACTACCGGAATGTCGGCCAATTCAACTGGTCGATCTGCTGTTTTGGTCATGTAGCACCAATAACCAATACACCCCTGATTAAGCAGTTTTGCTGCTTTCATAGCGCTGATGACTCTCCCAGAACGACTGGGATTATCACCTCAAAAAATACACTCGAAACCATCATCAGAAGTGACGGTTACCATCCGCTTGTGGACACTGAGTATTGCGTCATGACGATCCATCCAATCGATACCCAAGATTATATCATCCTTAGGTAAATTGACTACAATCAGATTTGACAACCACTCACGGTCGTTCAAACGAATCGGACAGTCCTGGACTTCACGATTTCCAATAATTCTTCTACCATCAGGTAGACCAATCACGTAGGGCTCACAATTGATAACATGGTCTAGAGGCAAACGACTTAAACAAGAAGAAGATATAAAGGAGTGTGAAGCACCGGTATCAAAAAGAACATACACAGGCTGGGAGTGGATCTCGAGTATACCTGAAATCATGCTGGCCTCGGGATCGTCAGCTTTCTTCATCTTGTAAATCTTGGGTTTCGCAGTTCCGGTACCAGGTGTACCACTTTGATTCCCACGGCCCATTCCCCTATTCGCCCCGGTGGTCTGATAGGAAGCGGACGGAGGCGTCCGGTTCTGGACAGAGGATTGAACTGGAGTATGAGACGCTACTGGTTCATGTCCGGGCCCACTCCTACAAAAACGAGCACGGTGACCATTCTTACCACAAGTATGGCATGTGATGGCAGGCTTTGGGCATTTGAAGTTGATATGCCCCTGGCCCCCATAGTTATGACACACCACGGAACAGGGAACCGCTCGAGAGTGCGATCCGGCAGGCTTTGACGCCATGGGTGGTTGATCAGAAGGGTTTGGCAATGACTGGGGCTTCCTGAATGTCCCCCGATTACTCTCAGTCTAGTTCTGGTTCCTGGATCTTTTGTTGTTGGACTGTGGTTGTTTCCTGGAAATCTCCTTCACGGTGAGTTCGTACTCCAGAGCTTTCTCGATGAACTCTGGTAAGGTAGTACAGTGGTGATTCAACAGCTGCATTCTCATTCGGGGTTTAAGCCTCTTGAGAAAGTATTTTATCTTATCGGCCTCTGTTCGGATAATTGTCGTGGCAAAAGGAAGGAGTGCCTGGAATTTCTCAGCAACAGATAATACATCATCGTCTTCAGACGGGTCGGGGTTCAGTAGTTTTGACAGTTTGGCCTCACGGAGTGGCCCTGGATAGTAACGGTCTAGCATGAGGTTTTTAAATTCCTCCCAAGTATAAACACCATAAGCTGGCCTTACTGAAAGCCACCAGGTATGAGCGCCTTTGCTAAGATAATATGTGGCTACCGAGACGCGGTTCTCTTCCGGGCAGTCCACCATCTGGAAAAGTTTCTCAAAATGCTCGATCCAATGCACAGTGTCAGCAGGCTCAGAGGAGCCTTCAAAAGTCGGTGGTTGCTGGCGAGAGATGTCGCTGATAATCCGACCCACGGGTCCGCCAATCACAGGAGGAGGATGAGCCCCCTGTTGCTGGCCAGTAGCGGCCCTCTGCATAGCTTCTATTAGTTGACCCATCTGGGTCATCTGTGTCATCATGCCCTGCATCACGACGTAAGGATCGACACGCGCATCCCCGCGCCCACTGTGGTGCGATTGTTCCCTAGAAGGTGAGCCACTGTCTGCGGAACTCTGATCCGCATTCGCGCATCTGTTGGCTCGAGGTATCGGGATTCATCCCCTTCCGCGGCCTCGTCCCCCTCTGCCACGACCTCTCAGGTTTCTTTCCATACTGAAAAAATCAATCATAATGATAACCATAAGTATAGTTCAAGATACTAAAATTCATGCTAAGTTAATAGCAACAAGGAATCACATATTCAAGGAAACGGTTATAGATACCACGAATGTCGCACCGAATATTATATCGGCATCAAGTCGAACAATTTCAATCATATAATCAATTCAGCATTTACCTCGGATTATCAATCAGAAAAATCCTGTCACAATTCCTCGAAATAACATGATCAACAATGAGACCCATACTGATATCAATATTATGCTAGTAATTAATTAAATCATGGCTCATAAAGTACATACCGTATTTGGCTCGTAGGGTCAGGCGCTTGCACAGGTCACACGTGACACGAAGGTCTCTTGATACTAGTTCAATTCACAATGACTCATAAAAAGGAAACAACTCTCTGATACCATCTTCTGTAACACCCCAAAAGGCGGCTATTACAGTGCTGTGAATCCCACATTGGGACCCACCAGGCGATATCCAAAACAGGTAAAATAAATATTATTTGTGATACCGAACCACAATGAATAGTCATTACTCCAATTAGGAGTTTATTAAAATATGGCCAACGGCCTTATAATACACAGGATCCGAAAAACAAGTATAAACCATATGGAGATGGAAAATACTTCAAATGTAAATACAACCAGATAGCAATTTAAATGAAACAGGAAATAACATAACACGGTTTAACATAACCGGACAACAAAAGATGTGGTCCCCCCGAACTAGTATCCTTCGAACCCTTCGCCGTCGACATGCTCTTCCCGTGCCTTGCCTTTGCCTCGACCTAAAATACAATACAAGTATTTCGCCCCTAACACAGGGTCAGATATACATGATAATCAATTCTTTCGACATTATACAATTCACATATATAGATCTCAAGAAAATCATTCCGACTATTAATCATACCCCTCGGGCATATGAAATAATCAGTCACAAATCGTCGAACACATCCAATACTATGGATGATTAACAATATGGCTCAAGATAGACATCACAGTACGCCCGATCCGGAAATGTGTCCGTGTACATGTCCGCCCCGTATACGGAATCCAGAATATACGTGGGACAATGTACCTAATTAGCCTCACGAAACTACGTCTCGTGTGCACAGTCGAATGCGGAATAATATCCACGCATGACTATATATGTGCCTGGCTAAAAATCCTACACAATGACCAATCGGAACACAGATATGATTCCGGATATGTCACGAGACAACATGACAACAAATTCAATAAATCACATATCCGATTAAGGATCAAGAAAAACTCACCGAAGTGAAAATAAGACCAGCGAGATCAACGATTCAAAGCGACGTACTTGGGAATGCAACCCCATGAAGACAACGGAATAACGTCAAGGACAATGTCAAATCACGACAACCATTACATGAACAATTCATATATATAACCATCACAAGAATCTAATCATCATTATAACCAAGCAAGATAACTTGCCTCAATACGGAGACGAGAATAGTCCTCTTCTTGTCGGAACGAACGAACGGTCCTCGACTAATATTGTTTACTCGAACAATCAACCTTAAACGAAATACATTTTTCTCAATAACATAGTCGTATAATTATCAATATAGGATTAGTAAGACGTCATCCTACAATCTTTTAGAATAGTTTGTTGTTTCCAATTATCGAAGCCTTATGTCAGGAGTTCTTTTAACATCATTACAACCATAAAAATCGGTTTACAATACTTTTACCGAATGTTCACATGGTTCATCATAAACAAGAATTCTATCGAGGGTATGTTGAATAACCAATTATGATGTTAAGATCATCTTATGATGATTAAACTTTCCAAAACATTAAAATGTTGAAGGAACAAAATCTGCACATTTATGATTATTTCTCCTCTCATATAAATTGAATATAATGCTTACAACATGGTTATTAGTTATGAGGTTACACCATATTCATGAAGGTTATCAAAATCTTTCTTTACAAGGCTGGAAGATCCATTAACATCATGATGAATTCACCATTTATCTAGTATGATGATCAAAACATTCTAAGTTCTCAACACACTAGATTAATGAAGAGTTGTTATTGTTGGTTTCACAATATCCTTAACCATTCAAAATCTTGCTGAGCTAAACATAAGGAGGATATGATTCTTAAGAAATCTGAGCAAGAAGACATCCTTCTACTTCTAATCATGGCCAAGTTCTTCCCAAGGTAAGTGAAAACATAAAATGGTGTTTAATCACTTTATGATAACAACTCTATTAGTTAAATCCAACTATGGTGAAGTTAACTGATTCAAAGGTGTCCTACTGAGCTAAATTCGTTCAGTAAGATGAGCATGATAGTTACAACATGGTTAAAATCACTATATCATCAAGAACACATCCATCTCAAACCCTTATTTATCATATTCATCACAAGTGTTAAAAAGGTTGGATTAAAACTATGTTTTACTTGATTAATATAACTCTAGGTGAAGTATAATTCGTCATTAACATCAACATATGAAAATAATACAGAGTGGAAAGTACACCTACCTCCAGAAATGAAGAACAATCTCAATGCTATGAGATAATATACTCCAAGCTCAAGAACACCTCTTAATCTCCAAGGAAATGAGCTCCACTCCCAGATTTAAGGCTTAGAAACAAGTTAGGGGAGGTTGATATTGGTTTGGTAGTGCATAGGGACGATATATGGAGAGAGAAATTCGGTTTGGGGTTGTGAAGAAATGAAAAACAGGCTGGTCCTATAAATAGATTGTGCAGACTTAGCGCACGCTAACGGGAAGCTTTAGCGTATGCTAACACACTTACGTACGCTAGCTGGTTAATATTACGTATGTAAGCGGCTTACAGTGGCTACTATATTGAATTCGCAGATCGTTAGCGCACGCTAATGAAAAAGGGGTTACGCACGCTAATAAAAGTTGACTCTGGTCGACATGACAGTTCAACATTACTCACATGCATGCCAATGGATAAGAAGTTCATGTGCTGAAGTAAACTGATGCCAGATTCTCTCTTAGCATACGCAACAAAGGAAGCATTACGCACGCTAAGGCACAGGATTAACGTACGTTAATCATACTATGTAGCGTACGCTACATCAACAGAAAAATTCGAAAATGTAACTCTCTAATTAACATCGAATCATCACATATGAAATGAAATAACAACGATATGAAATTCAAATCTATAATACCTCAACATATTACTAAATGCAACGACTCATGATAATCAGATTATCCGAATAATACAATGACAGGCAAAGACGAAAATTTTACAGTTGGATATTACATGTTCATCTCAGAAAATTCCATTCTTATAATTGGTAAAGATCATGGCTCAACTAATAACAATGGAAACCTTAATTCACCCAATATAATCCTCCAAAACATGGTGCTGGATTCACTACGACATAACGAGTTCAATAATCTCTGTGAAAAGCTCATAATGTAACTAAGAACATAATCTCCATCTTGGTGTAGAGTTAACATACCTCAAAGAAGAGAAGGATAATGAAAAACTTGAAGAAACTCTTCACCGGAAGCTTGAACACCAATCCACAAGGTCTATGCTTCTCAAGAATCATCTAAGATGATGATATGAGGGATAAATGGTGATAGATAATCTTCAGATCACGAAAATCGGCCAAGGAGTGAGGAAGAAATGAAATGGGGGTTGAGTTCTATAAATAGATTTCTAACCATTACGTACGTTACCAATACACCCTTACGTACGTAAAAGGCTTAGCGTATACTTTACTCAATCCTTAGCGTACGCTAACGTCTGGCCAAAGTTCACTGACCTGTTTCTGGCATTTGCTTACATACGTTATCATACAGGTTTACGTACATAATCGCTAGTACCTTAGCGTATTTTATTAATCCACCTTAGCATACGTTAAGTCCGTTGACTTGCTTAGCTGGAAAGCCGTCCAGGTTTACGCGAAGTATCTCACGAATCTTCACTGGCCCCCATACGCCGACCCTTGTCTGATCTCGAGTTGACTAAGCTTACATATGTTAAGCTTAACATATAACGTATGTTATATTGCAGTCGTAGTGTACGCTAAGATCATCACCTAGCGTACGCTATGACATGCAGAACCATGCATGCAAAAATGTTGGAGATATAAAAATGTAAGGATACGAATATGGAAAACCAATCATCGGTTAATAATGCAACGAAGTCGAATACTACAAGTTCGAATACAAGATAAATACATAATAATTATTTGGGCAATACATACTACCCCTCTAAAAAGAAGTTTCGGACCGAAACTTAAAACAAAAGCAATTCCGGGTATTTAGACTTCATACTATCTTTAGTCTCCCATGTTGCTTCTTCGACTCCATGTCAGGACCACTGAACTTCGGTTTATTCCTCAACTGCTTGACTCGACTCTCGAGTATTTTGATTGGTCTTTCATCGAACGTACCATCATTAGCCAGAAATTTTGTTTTAGATCCTTATACATCTTACTGGTTCCCGGGTGAATAGAATAGGGCGCGCTGTGAGCTTCCTTCATAATTGTCTGTCTCAAAGTATTGTCATTGGTGACGCAAAGTCGATTCTGAAATCTCAGAACCCCATCATCCTGTATCACGAATCCTGGGGCCTTCTCTTTGTCTACTTCATCACGTAACCGAATAATCAGAGAATCATCCAACTACTTAGATTTGATTTCTTCGATTAACGATGAAGTTAGTTCCATTATACACAGTTGCCCTTAGACTCTTTGCGATCATACTTCAATTCCTTCACGAATCAGTTCTTGTTGAATGCTGGTTTGGGACGTAAGCACTTCCAGCACTCAAAGAGAAACAGTTTTGCGGCTCAGTGCATCATCCACCACGTTCGCTTTGCCTGGATGGTAAAGAATTTCCAGGTCGTAATCTTTGATCAATTCAAGCCACCTCATATGTCTCATGTTTAATTCCTTATGACTGAAAATATATTTAAGGCTCTTATGATCTGTGAAGATCTGACAATGAGTGCCGTACAAATAATGTCGCCAAATCTTCAGGGCAAAGACTGCAGCTGCTAACTCTAAATCATGAGTCGGGTAGTTAGTCTCATGCGGTTTTAACTGTCGAGAGGCATAGGCAATCACCCTATCATTTTGCATCAACATGCAACCCATACCCTGATTTGAAGCATCACTATATACCATGAATCTATTGGTTCCATCTGGTAATGCTAGTATAGGCGCCGTTGTTAGTCTCTTCTTAAGTTCGTCAAAGCTGGCCTGACATTTCTCATTCCACATAAATTTATGAGTCTTCTGCAACAGTTGAGTAAGCGGACGAGCAATTTTGGAAAATCCTTCTACAAAACAGTGATAATATCCAGCAAGTCCTAAGAAACTTTGGACTTCTTTCACGTTATTAGGAGATTCCCACTCCAAGA
Organism: Orobanche coerulescens; assembly: GCA_033398695.1. Classification (NCBI taxonomy): domain Eukaryota; kingdom Viridiplantae; phylum Streptophyta; class Magnoliopsida; order Lamiales; family Orobanchaceae; genus Orobanche; species Orobanche coerulescens. The sequence goes on along the minus strand of CM065818.1, from coordinate 74,848,615 downwards.
TTGCCTCAACTTTCTTCGGGTCTACCTGAACTCCGTCATTTGATATCACGTGCCCAAGGAATGTTACTTTTGTAAGCCATAACTCGTATTTAGAAAGTTTCGCATAAAGCTGTTCATTCCTCAAAGTATTCAAAATGATATGAAAATGCTCTGCATGCTCCTCCAGGTCTTTCGAATAGATTAAGATGTCATCAATAAAAACGACCACGAATTTATCCAAGTATTCTAAGAATACCCGGTTCATCAACTGCATAAACACCACAGGAGCATGGGTAAGTCCGAATGGCATCACCACAAATTCATAGTGCCCGTACTGGGATCTGAAAGCAGATTTCGAGATATCCGATTCCTTAATTCTCAACTGATGGTATCCTGATCTCAAGTCGATCTTCGAGAATACCTTTGCCCCATGCAGTTGATCAAACAAGTCGTCGATCCGCGTTAGGGGGTACTTTTTCTTGATCGTCATCATTTGGTTCTTCCTTACATTTTTGCCAAGTAATAAAAATTTGAATTATATTGATGATATCATCAAAATTTAACAATTATTCCTAAGAAATTCCCCCTATATTGATGATGGCAAAACTTTAAGCAAACATTCAAATGAACAAGTCTGCACTTGAGTGCAAGACAAACTAAAATCAGTCTAGTTTTGAGACAACTGGAAATTGTCATTCAAAAGATTGTTATAAATTTTTTTTAATTGATTACAAATACATGTCTTAAATTTACAAGAAAATTTTACATAAATGTAAGTCATCTGCCTCTGACTCTGCCTCTTCGGATAGGCTGCTTGGCAGGTCTGAATGGTTTAGCTCCAATTGGTCTTATTTTAACAGGGACAAGACCATACTTTCTTCTTACCACAAGAGCTGCAAAATCTTGCTCTTCTTGAGATGAGAACTTGTTCTCAACACATAATTTCTTTATCTTCATCTAGAGAGCTAGTTCATTCAAATGATTATTCTCCAAAGTGGGAGGACCTTTCGGCCTGAAAGGAGGGATCATGGGATATGCATTACATGCTTCAGCATGTTTTAGAAGGATGGCCCAGAGTTGTGGATATGCTTCCTCCATGAAATTAATGAAAATCTGCTGTGGGGAGCAGCTACTATCCTGGAGTATTTCCCAGATATAGTAATCTCTATTGAACTTTTTCCTTGCAGATCCCTACATAACTAAAGCTTCGGGAGGTACAAATTTTTCAACGTACCACAACTCTTTGCCTTCTCATTCTAGAATAGGCTCGAATCCTCCTCTGTTCCTCCTTCTTTTGCCTGCAGGATGATCATCAGCCTGTTCTGATTCTGCAGCTTCTCCCTTCCTCTTTGTTGCAGCCCGAAATACTTATCCGAAGATTAAATACTGCTGGAATGGATGGACAACAAACAAGTTTGTGGGAGCACTTCCGAGAGAATATGAATAAACACAAGATTCACTACACCATAGATTGCATACAGCAACGTGTAAAATACGTTGCAATATGCCCTAAATTCATTGCAATAGGTCCTATTGCAACGATTATGCAAAAATCAAGCGTGCGCTTTGCTCTGGTTGCCATAGGGCCCTTATGGCAACAAATTTGGTACCATATTGCAACGGCATATTATTGTTGCAAATAGAGTATATGGCAACGATTTAACGGCTATAGCAACATGTTTAACACCATTGCAATATCTTGGACTACCTATGGCAACATTTTTTTCCAACGATTTTTTTGTGTTAATTGTTGCAATACATGGATTCAGGCAACCCTAAGGCAACATATATATGCCCAATTGCAACGTATTTAGAATCAAATGCAATCTAATTTTATTAATGAATATAACATATATGGCAACATTTAAGCTTCTATTGCAATGCTAAATAAAAAAACCGGCATGACCATTAGATTTATTTCAATTGGTATATCGTAACATCAATCCAACCGAGCAATATTACTGCTGTTCCAACATCAATAAATTCACTCAGACTAAGTTTAGGAAAATGACCAAGTTGAAGCAAAATAACTAAGTTCAAGTGACACACAATCTAACATAGTAATACATAGACCAATATCTTAGTTAAACATTATATAAACATGAGTCATGGCTCTTCTTCCTCTTCCTATTCCTCTTCATCTTCATCTTCATCTTCATCTATCTTCATCTTCATCTTCATCCGTCTCATCTCCGTCCTCAATAGAAGTAGTAGCACATCTAAATCCTTCTCTGAATCATTATGGACTTCTCCCAATCTGAAATTAGAAAAAAAAAAAGTTAGCTCATCACAAAGTAGATTAAATAATGCAATGGCTTCAAAGAGATATAATTGCCCTCGATAAAATCAAAACAACGCCTTGTGATACTCTATATTGATATTCTTTTATTGAAGATAACCTGTAGATTGACGTGGCAATCCTCTTCATGTTTACCTGTCAAGCAGGCTGAAGAGAAGTTGACAATTAGAACTACCATATTTACAGTAAGCTGAAACTGAACAAACTTTTGAATGTTCACATAAACTGGGTGGCCCCATCTCGCAACAGTAACAATGGTGGAGAAATTATCATCTAGGATTATAACATCAGCACTCTCTTTGGCCACCTGTAAAAATTTACAAACCAAATAGTTATAAATTGAGGGTATTAACAATTCCAGTTTATTACTCTAATAATGTTCAGCCGCCCAATACTGGACTCAGGAAGGAATACAGAAAAGGGACAAGCTCCATAAGACCGTCTCAAAGAAGACCTATTAAAATGTCTGTCACCATATAAGACACAACACATCTCCGTGGTTGTTACATCCTACACTTTAGTTTTCAAATTGACAACTACAAATTCAAATCAACTTCACAGCAGTCATAGAAATAACATAAAAAATATATCTAGCAACTAGAACATGGCATATCCGCTTATTACAGATAAGGGGGAAAAGGATTAGATTCTATCACCTCAGTTCCAGAAATTCCCATTGCAAGGCCAATATCTGCTTCACGAAGTGCAGGAGCATCATTTGTTCCATCTCCAGTCACTGCAACCTCCTCAAAAGTGGTTCGCAAATGTTTCACAAGTGTATGCTTATCCATTGGTGAAGAACGAGCCATCACCTTCCAACAGAAAGAAAAAAAATAGAGCATAAAAGAAATATAGATAAATCAACACCATGGAAATATTGCTCGTAATATTTCTTCAAAAGTTAAATCAAAAGCAGCACTTGAGGGGGGGAAAATCAGCAAGAAGCTCACGATCACTTTTTTTTTCCAAGTGTTTACAAAATACGTCTTCAACGAATAATGAAACCTTTCGTCTTTTGAAAGAAATATCATACCAGCAAGACAGCCTCTGATATCTTGATTCAGAAGCTCCAGCCACTGACAATCAGCGCTGAGTTCAGCATCTGAATGGCCGTGCTTCAGAACAATAGCCAAGATTCGGACAAGATGTGGAAGGCACGATGAATCATAAATAATATCAGCACCTAAACTTTGAAAAAAAACAGGTAATTACATGAATAAAATTGAGCGTTTTAAGAAATAAATAACTTTGAACGTATACTCCTCAAGTATAGGGAGACCGCAATCTCTTGACAATAATCCTTTCATTTCTCCTTCAAGTGTTTTGTCAATTTGTAGTCACCTAAACGAACAAACAAGTTACCTTTAAAGTGTAACACCCACCTCAAGATATAATAAGACACAACCTTGAAAAATTCCACCGCATCATCAAAGAAGCAACAAATACTCCTCTTTGCCAATAAGAAAATAAATTCGAGCCATTAAATCATTAACGAACATAAAAACCAAACTCCGTGTGTGTGAACTTCACCTATGTGTGTGTAAACCAATAACCATACTTACTTCCCCTCACTGCTCATAAATCATGCTACTATATCGAACCAAACACAATAAGCACAGCAGCAGAATCCAATAATGAGCAAAGATGCTATAACGCTAGCAAGGAACAATATGTAGCGGCAGAATGATATACGTCGAAAGCGAGAATGATCAAAGCTAGCGTGAGAATAAATTACAACTAGCATCTCATCAATTATATACAGACCCAAAATGTAGACTCGAAAACAGACAGTGTCGATGTTATTCCTACAGAAGAACCAACTAGCCATAAGAGAAATCTGGACATAGAGATTCCTGTTTTTTGCTGTTGTTGACTATTTCCCATTAAATGTACTTCCCAAATTGCATAGGCACAATTTTAAACAACCATACTAATGAAAAAATAGTAAATGGAAGACATCACCATGTGTTTTGAAGTTAGGTAAAGGTACAAGTTTTTAAGTTTTAGTGATCCCATGTGTTTTATTTTATCAACTAACTGGACTCATTTTAAGAAAAAACAGTAATATCAGCGACTTTTGAACTGCTCGTTAACCCCGAACCACCATAACCACAAAGCAGATAACAATATTTTGCGTAATGTATGTAGATGTCATCAACTTAACCGACATCAACTATGCTTCAATCTATTTGCTGTAAAATAAAAATAAGGGGTAATTACAAGAATCACCCATGAGGTTAATCTAATTACAAAAGAAAATACCAAAAAACACTTGTCTATTAAAATTACAAATATTATCACATTAAATTTTGATATTAGCTTATAAATAAATACTCCTACTGAGGGTGCAAACAATTATTATTGTATAAGATAACTGGAATTCTATTTCGTAATTAAGCTAAACCTCGGGGTAATTTTGTAATTAACTTTATCACCAAACGGTAGAGTAAAATACCCTAGTAAGAATGAGAGGTGAAATTCCATCACCAGCGAATGAGGATGCCAGAAATTCCACCATCGGAGTTTTGCCATTGCCTCCCCACGTCAAATTCCCAACACTAATCACCGGCACCGGCAGCCTTATACCATCACCGGTAACATAATTTCAACTTTCAACCACATTAATCCCAAAATCAAAAGAGAAACCCAGCAACAGAAAGCATGAAAAAATAGAGGATATATGGAATTTGAAGAGAATTGCCTGTGTTTGCGGAGGATGTTGAAGCGGTAGAGCTGGTGGCGGAGGCTGATAGCAAAAGAGTAGAGAGAGGAAGCGAGAAAGAGAGGTGGGCCGATTTCAGCAGCATCTTTTTCCTTACTGCTAAGTGCTAACAAGACAGTATGCAACAAATATCGTAAATAGTAAATTATAAATCTAAAAAACGACTTTCTTACTTATCAAAAGTTATACAATTATACAATGCTTTACAATAATGATTTCTTGTGCTGAGTGAATAAAACTAGGTACATCTATGCACATCTGTATAAATGTATGAGATAATAATGAAGTGAAAAATAGATGGCAAACAATTTCTTAATAGTCAGCTCTCTATATGCATATTGTAAATCAAATTTTTCTATGATTGTTGCTCAAAAGTTGTGTACTCCACGCTCGAATATTACTTCTAAAGATGATTATAAGCAGGCCGGCCACCATTATTACCTCGGATTTACTCTAAAGACTCTGTTGTACCATATTGAATGAAGTATCATATGGAAGATGTCATACTTCTCAGGCTTAACATGCCAAAGAAAATGTCGTTGTACCTGTTGTACCCTCTTCTGCATCACCAAGTACCTCGAGTCTGAAATCGAAAGGAGAATGTTCTTCAAATCTCGTATATCTTTCTCCTTCACAAAAACCGCAAATGATTCCCAATTCAAAACTTCAAAAAAAGATGGGACAAAATTGTCTGATATAATAACTGGAACACTCATAAAAAATAGCCTCCACCACTCTAGGACTATTGACTTCATAACCCTTTGCACTTAGATTTTGGGAGCTTCCCGAATATTTTCATGTCAGGGTCTTTGTTTAGCCAGTGTTGTAAAAGAACTGGACGGAGGTTACCGTGCATTCGACCTGCAAAGAATGCATGGGTTGAGCGTTGAGAAGCGGGTTCCCCACCAAATTGTCTTGAAGGGTTTTTAGCTGAACTAATAAGTGTTTCCGGTAAAGCAACGTCTTTTCCTAATTTGAATCCTTCTCTTTTGACATCTGAATTGCATAAAGCCCTTATGCAAGTATCCATATAATTTCTTGTTATGGATGGGGCCTGAAAAGAATAAATTGGAAGCCATTGTATTCAGATTTTGACTAGTAGAGATAAAATGTGTCCATAACTTTTGTAGTGATTAAAGTAATGTCAAGTATAGAAGCTTTATAATTTGCTATGGTCAGCCAAAAACATACTCCAGCGTAGATATCCGAATAACATGATTTGACAAGCATTTTTTTGAAGAAAACAGAACTCTTAAATATGCAAGAGGGAATCAAAGACAAGATGAAAGACACTTCAAGAACTCTTAAATATGCAAAGTACTATAACTAAAGATTATGTTAACAGATCTCGAATTTAATAAATAAGTGATATAATCAATATAATCTTCAATTGAGTATGTATAGAGTATAGAGTATAGAGACAGACCTTAGGGCGAGATTTGCCCCATTTAGAGCAATGAATAGGATTGACATGACCACGACCGTGCTTGTTCTGACCACCATTCCTAGGGTTTGTTGAACTCGGCGGCTGTTGAACTCGGCGGCTAACCTGCAAACTCACGGCGAAGTCGTCGCCCGACGACCGACACACAAGAGGAAGAGCGGCTGAGATCGCGATGGAGGACATCCAGAATCGGAAGCGGAGCTTTCGGTAGAAAAAGAGTTGTTGGGTTTACAGAGCAGAATATCCCTTATTTAGTATTTTTAATATTGGTTTTATTTTGCCCGCAAAATCTTCCAAAAGCCCGCTCGATTTTTTTAGTACCCGCCTAAATTTGGGCCCCAAATTGCTATGTACAGCAACGAATTCTTAAATTGTTGCAATAGAATGTAAATTTTACACTATTTCCAATTTTTTCGCTTCAATTGTAACACTTTATAAATGCATTGCAATATATCCGAGCTGGTCTATCAATAGCAACGTTTTCGGATGAAATTTTTTTAATCTGGTTGCTATAGCCAATCTATGGTGTAGTGATTTGCCGGGTTTGTTAGGCCCGGGCTTGAATGCTCTCGGGAGATGTTATTAATACAAATATTCATGGATATAAGTATTAATGTGAGAATCTAAGTATAATGAGTTTAAAAAGACTCTGTTAATCCGGCTCTTGAGCGAAGCTTGGTGTTCTTCGTCCCTGCCGATCGTCTTCTGTATGAGAGAGGCCGAGAGAAGAAAGAACCGAGAGATAGCTGTTGCCAAGAGTAGGAGAAAGCCAAGTTGTGAGTATTGCTTCTGTATTGTGCTTGAAATAGCGTGAATGCCGAGAGAATCAGAAGAATTTCGGTCCCCTGGACAAGTGCAGGCTGCCTTCTATTTATAGGGGATGAGGAGCCTTGTTTCCTAGTGGGCGATCGTCTTCCGGCCAATATAATAATGGGGAGATCGTCCTCAAGGTCACATGGCCTGCCTGCCTAAAGTCCAAGGCTACAATGGCCACGGCCAGTGCGGTCAATGAGGAGCCAGCACGCGTTCGGGGTTGCTGTCACGGGCGGTCCCACGGACATCTTTCGGCGGGCCTGTCGGCTGGTGGACGGATGCTGACAGGCTGTGGTCAATGATCCGTGAAATGCGGATCTTGTCTCGGCGCTGCACGTGGGGTCTGTCCTGGGCTTCGGCCTTTGCCGACTGGATGATCATCGGCTGAGATCGGCATGAGGCGGTCGTCAATGGTCGGTCACCAGGGGTCGGCATCGTTCGGTCACCAAGGGTCGGTCGACAAGTGCCGAGCGATGATCGTGTGCTGGTCGGCCACCAGGAGTCGATCGCCAAGTACCGAGAGACGGTCGTCTTAGATGTCGATCGCTCGGCACCGGGACTTGTACTGGGACCTTCGGTTGGCAGATCTATCTTGGCTGCCGGGACAAGGCTAGGTCGCCTGCTCGCTGGTCGGCAGTTCTGCCTCGGCTGCTCGGCAATGGCTAGGTCGCCCGATCTCCGAGGCGATCGCTGGTCGGAGAGTATAATTCTCGACACAACACTCTTAGCTGAAGATGTCCCAACAGTGATCAACTGGACATCCTGCCTCTTCTTAGTTCTCATCTCTTCCCTTATTTCTCCTTGAATGCTACCTTCCCCCTGAATCCTTTCTTCCCCCTTTTTGCCAGCATCAACCAAAATGGTCAACTGCTGCTCCATTCGATGCATCCAGTCAGACATGCAAAAAGGCATTTAGTTATTTGTAGGAGGAGGAGGTTGGGGAACTTCCCGCTGCAGCAAAGTATCGATTTTTACATTGATAGATTGGAGATCAGGGGTGATCTGAGAAGCAAGTAATTCTCCAATAGTGTCCTTAACAATTTGTCTGATCAGCTCGGTCATCGCAGGTGAGATCTGTGATGTTGGTGGAGATAACTCACCTGAGCCCTATACTCCTGCAGGTAGGCGTGGAAACGACCCATCTGACTGTAGACTCCTGTCTGCAGCAGGAATTCCAGATGGGGTCAGTTCAAGGGTCCCCGATCTAGAATCTTCAGCCTGGTCTTCATCTAGGCTGGTATACCGGGCAGGCGCCCCAACCCTGTCTGCAGCCTCCTTCTCAGGCTCTTTTTCTTGCTCCTCTTTTTCTTCTTCTTCTTTTTCTGACTTCTTCTCTTCTTCCTCCTTCTTTTCTTCCTCTTCAACAGTCTCTTTTTCTTTCTATTTCTCAGTCTCTTTTTCTCCTCCATCATCCTTATCATCATCATCATCATCATCATTCTTTTTATATTTATCATCATCATCATCATCATCATCATCATCATTATTATCATTCTTTTTATATTTATCATCATCATCTTCATCATCCTTATTTTCACCATCATCCTTTTCTTCTCCATCCTCCTGTTCAACTTCTCCTCCTTCTTCTTCTTCTTCATCTACTAACTCCTCCGTTTTTTCAAATTCTTCTTCTTCTGTTTCTTTTTCAACTAAAGTATTTTCTTCTTCCTTTTCTTCTTATTTCTCTTCTTCATCATCAATCAAAATAATTTCTTCTTCTAGTTCTTCAATTCTTATCCCCTTTTCTTCTTTCTCCTTTTCTTCTTCTTTCTCAAAAGAACCGTCAAAAATACTATACATTATGGAGTGGATAAATTGGTCCATGTTGATTTTGAAATTAGACATGAACCAATTTTCCTGAAGAATTAAAATTGTGTCTGATACTTTACAAAAATGTATCAGCACATCTTTTGTGGCTTGGGGATATTCCCAACCACTGGTTTCAACATAGGCTTCAAGTTCAGTGAGAGAAAATGATTTAAAGGTTTTCCATTCTTCAAAAATATGGATAAAGAAATGTTTTAGAGCTTGTGGTTTGACCAATTGAAGTTTCTCTAGGGATAAATTGAAAATATTGTTGTCCACAGATGAAAAGTGTAATTTGCCTCAGGGATGGAAATGATTAAACCTGCTTCCTCCTATTCTGACATGAATGCTGGAGTGAGGAGGGGAACAATTTGAGTCTCCAGGCTGCCCGGAGCAGGCTGGTCCTCCATGTGGATAGGCGACCTGGCTGCAGGATTGGGATATTGTTCTGGCTGCTCCTCTTGGCTGAACTGCAGTCGCCTGGGCCTTTTAGGTGAGGGTTCTGGAAATGAATGCATGATAGATGGCTCACCAGGGTCTGGTCCCCGTCTTTTGAACCGAACAGCATGTTGGGAGTATGCCCTCGAATGCCACTCAGAGGATGATTGAGTGAGGGCATTGTACTTGTAATTATGTAAATCACTAAAATAAGGCAATGGATGTTTCTTTATTTACTGATAGTTACTGGCATTCCTAACTCGTAAATATACATATAGAAACTAGTCCGTGTATCTGAGAGCAAAACGTTCCACTCCTTATTGGATAAGGGGGTCGGCACTGGAAAGGTTTATAGCTCAAATACTTAATCGTTCGCAAGTCGATGAAATTTGACTGGGCATTAAGTTTATGTGAAGACTTGTATGACGTGTTCTTTGACATGGAGAGTGCCTGTCGAACACTAATGGTTAGTGGGAGCACATGTTATAGGTATGCTATTTGGATTAGTATACTCGAACCGACTCACCCTCGATTCGTCACACGAATTTCACTCCGGGACAGTCAATGACGGAATCGAAAGGTTGTGATAGGTATTCGTGAACCTTCGACTTGAGGATTTAGTAGGGATGTGCTTGTGACTTCAAGATTTTCATTAGAGTAGTTCGACCCTATAAACCGGAAGGCGGGGGTCAACCTCGATGTGCATCTTGACGGGCAAGTAGCATGTCTTACTGAATACCAAGATAGAATTCTTTCTCCCGTTAGTGAGCGGGTTATATGTCCTATGCGGTTATTGGCATATGAGATCATAAGTCTTTGGCCAAAGCATTGGATCTTGTTGTATTAGATACACGACAGCTCGATGATCTCGATTTGCATTAACACATGCATAGCGTCAAGTACAGATAAAGTTTGACTGACCGTGACCCTATAACTTGATCGGGACATTTGAAAGAAGGGTTTATACGTATATTAGTATTCATGACATAATGGTTCTTGAATGATCCTAATCATTCGTTCTCAATTAGGGTACAATGTAGGCCGCCAGGCTGGCTAGGTGGTGCTACTACTCTTTGGTTCCTCCCATTGCTGACTGAGACGGACCTACCGAGTCGCGCATTAGGATTGACGACGGAATGAATCAAGCTAATTCTCTCATTATGTGTATTAGATATTGGATATCAAAATTTGGGATATTAGATGTCTAAATCGATTTATTGGATAAGTTGATTTACGGCCTAATGAATTAAATATATCACTGGGTGATTAATTTAATTCATGGATATAATTATTTCTTGGAGAAATTAATTATGTTATAATGTATTTGATATGATGAAATTAATTGGATTAATTGAACTATACAAAAACATCGGGACGGAATTGGAGTTTATCTGTTTGGACTCTCGGGAGTCTGAAACGAACCGAACTCATCCGTTTCTTCATGGGCCGCCGCCCCCATTTCTAGCCACCTTCCTTATCGACTCTTGTCTCCATTCTTTAATGGATGATAATTGTGGAGGTGGGGTTGATTCTCATTTGATGAGTTGTGACATGTGAAGAAGTATTGAATAAAAAGGAAAAAGACTTCATCTCACCTAGACTTGAAAATTCATACGTGAGTTGTATTAGTTGGAGAGACAGAACATTGAATTCATTTTCATATCACTCAAGTCTTCTTCTTCATCTTCTTTATTTTTGTTCTTGAGTTTTCTTGGAGAAAATTCAAGATATATTGAGAGAGAGAGAGAGATTATACACTTAGAGTGTAATAATAAAATGCTTCATCACCTAGCTCTAGCCGTATCCTCGGAGGATAGCAAGGTGTTGTCATTCCGTTCGTTTTTCCGACGTGTGGCAAGTAGAGACGCGGTGCTTTCGGCGTTGGATCGTTCAAGGGCTTGAAGCGAAATAGATTCGTAGAGATCAAGCAAAGCTTGGGGAATAGCTCAAGAGAAGGTTATCCATCTAATCAATGGACTACAAGGGTGAGTTTCTATATCTCTTGTTATTCGTTTTGATATTCGTATATAAGTAGCTCGATCGATCCTCGTAGGGATTCAGATCGAATTAATTTTCGTTTTACCGCTTCCGCCGGGCCTTCGTTTTAGTCACCGAATCCTAACAGTGGTATCGAAGCGTAGGTCTTGCGATCGTATATACGATATTGGCATTTGGAATGCTCGATTAGATGGTGAATGATTTGGAATCATTTTAGACATAATCGTGGTATATGTTTTTCGTTCGTAATAATTGTATTTTTCGTAAGTTTATGTCTAAATATAAATCTTAAATTTCTGGGAAATATGATTTACATTGAAGATATGAAAGTCTAAAAATATAGATATTGGATATCCGGTCGAAAATCTAGCCCCGAATCGTCGGAAGATTTTTGGACAAAAGGGTAATCGCCGAGAGTGACTCGACCGTATCCCGGTGACTTGGCCGTGTCCGCGCCTGCCTAGTCACCGCCGGGCAGACTTCGACCGTGTCCCGAGTGACCTTGGCCGTGTCCTCGCCTCGCCAAGTCATCGCCAGTGCACTCCGACTGCTTCGAGACACGGCCGTGCTCGGCCAGTAGTCGCTGAGCGTGACTCGGCCAAAGCCAGCTCGTCACGAAACCTGCCGAGGGTGACTCGGCCAGGCAGCCCATTTTCGCCCCGGCTCGATTTTTCCGTGTATTCTTAAAAATTAATCTCCCGCATATTAAATTGAATTTAATATGATTAAAATGATTTATGATATTTCATTTTATAAGGGAAATTTGATTAATTGGAATATTTATGGTCGACCGAATTATTTTGAACGTTATCATATTACCGATTGTGTGAATCGATTGGATCGGTTCGTATTGTTGACTGGATCAATGTATATCTACGCTTTCCATTTATATAGTATTTATTGGATGAATGTTTTTTGAATGGGGATGTGGTTCGTGGACTTAGTTTTGAATCGTTCGTTTTATTCGATTGGGTTGTAAAGGCAGTTTTGAGCCTATTTATTTTACTAGAAATGTTTGTATCTAGGATGCAATTTACGATGTAAAATTTATATGTAATGACGAGGACCGGAGGAAGATCCGTTTTGAGAAGACGAATATTCAAGACGAAGACTTGTAATTAGATTACGAAGTTTTTTGTTTTCTAGGAACGGTCCATGAACCACATGTTGGTAGCAACTAGGTTGTGAATGGTTGTTTCATATTGTATGAATGCCGCAAACGCGCTTAACTAATTAATGTGCAAAGTGTAACGTTAATCGCGAAAATTCCCCCACGACAAATTATTAAGTTTATAAGGTTTCAAGGTTTTCCTTCCCTCCATCGAGCTTTCGGGAAATTAAAATCGAAACCGGGTGTGCTATGCTTCCGAGTTATCGGGGTAGTCATTCGGGGAGGATGGATAAATTACCGGGAGCGCATTGGATGCCTTCGGTTGGAGCAAATTTTATCCCTAGAAACCTGATAGGTTGCCGGATAAGATTCAATTGTGAAACTGATTTGCGTCGATGGTATAAACTTAACTTGTTCACGAACCATAGAAATCGTATAGGTTGAGGGGAGTGAACAAGGGGAAAAAGAAGATTGAATCATCCATTAGATGGGCTGGTGTTGGACACCACTTTATGACAATTAATAGACTAGAAACCTGTTCGGTTGCCCTCTATTAAGATTTATAAAGATCTCGATCACCACTATGAAGTAGAGCGACGATACTTCCGGATTTCACATGGGAGTGTGTTGTTCCGATAAAAATAGTGGGAGTTGGGAAACAAGAATAGAAAAGACGTTAATTCTATACTCAGAACATAATTAAACGAGTCACTAACTAATCTATCATACTTAATGTAGACATAACTCTCAATATGACAATGAATCCACTCGCAATTCTACTCGAAAAGAACACCTTGAACGGACCTAACTTTGTAGATTGGCTCCGCAACCTGATGATAGTCCTCAGAATAGAGGCACTGGGATACGTCTTAGAGATGGACATTTCGGCGCCTCCTGTGCGGACCAGAGCCAATCAGGAAGAGATTGAAACCACGAAAAGTGGGTTAAGGATGACCTGAAAGTCCGTGCTTATATGATGGCTTCCATGTCTAATGAGATTCAGAGAGATCATGAGAAAATGACTTATGCTAGGCAGATTCTATCTTACTTAACCGAACTTTATGGTGAGCACATCAAAACTGCTAGATATGAGATATCCAAGCAACTGTTTGGTTCAAGGCTGAAGGAAGGTGAGAATGTTGGGGAACACGTCCTCAAAATGATATCCATGATCGAGAGATTGGATGCTCTTGATTTTAAAATGGATACTTCTCTCCAAACCGACCTTATCCTTCAGTCTCTCCCTGATTCCTTCTCACAGTTTGTTATGAACATCAACTTCAATGAGATTGCATGTAACTTATCTGGGCTAATGAACAAACTGGTGACCGCTCAGTCTCAGATGAAGACTCCGCGGATGAAGGAGTTTGCCCTTGTGATTTATTCTGCACTTCAAAAGTCTAAGAATAAGAATAAAAAGACCAAGAAGCAGACTGGACCACAAGCTAAGGACTTCTAAGGAAAGGTCAAGGCCCCGATGGTTCCAAAAGGCAAGACGATGGACGCTTGTCTCAAGTGCGTTGAGCTGGGCCACTGGGCTAGCGACTGTCCGATTCTTCATGGCGCTTCAGGTACAGAACTTTTAGCTTTGGAAACAAATTGTTATGCTACTGTATTTTCTACTTCCTGGATACTGGATTCTGGTGCTAGTTCTCATATTTGTACCATGAGTCAGGATCTGGAACAAAGTAGGAAGCTTGGAGCTGGAGAAGTTATGATCACAGTCAGAAGCGGGCATAGTGCCGAGGCAACCGACAAAGGATCACTTCTTTTGGGTTTAGAATCCGGCTTTGTTTTGACTTTAGAAGATGTACTTGTTTTGCCCAAGAGGCATAAAAACATTATATCCATTCTGGTCATGGACCGAAAAGGTTTTTCATTTTTCATTGGTGATGGTTCCTGCAAAATTTATTTTAGAAATAAACTAGTGGGTACTGTGTTGTGTCGAGATTTATTCACCTCGATAGGCGATCGACTGCAAGGCCGAGCGACCGAGTCTACAACCGATCAGGCTATGGCGAACTCGCCTAACCGAAGATACCAGACCACTTCCTGATACCTAGCGATCGACTCCCAAGGTGATCGCCCTTTGGCACCAAGCGATCGACTATGGTGCCTGGCTAAGGACGACCGTCCTACACCCCGAACAGGGACCATCGTCCATCAAAGTCCACGAAGACTGAATCTCAAAGCAACACCCATGTGTAGATCCGAGACAAGATCCACATTTCATGGATCATTGACCACCAACAGTTGTCTCTGACAAGGACGGCTTTACCTACCGACAAGCCCGCCGAAAGGCACAAGGTGGGACCGCCCGTGACAGCGACTCAGATGCGTGCAGGCTTTTCATTGGACCGCGCAGCTGGCTGCCAGCAACTCCTGCAGACTGTAAGGAGACAAGCCCATGTGGTAAAAGACGATCGCCCGCTTATTATAATACAGCAAAGGCGATCGCCCAGCAGATCCAAGTCCTATAAATAGAGAACCTCCTTCTACTAGAAAAGGTTCCGCGTTCAGTTCCGAATTCATTCACGGAAATACAGAAAGACTTACATACTTCCAAGCTCCCAACTTCTTCCCCGGAATCTACCTCAGGATTTCTCTCTCAACACCTCTCAACCAGAAGACGGTCGACAGAGGCAAGAAGTCTCCACAGTGCAGATTCTAAGAGACATACAAGCCCAGGAGCTCAAACATATAGCTAATACACGCCGGGAGAGGATGTCGATCTCTCACCACCGTCACTGTTCATCAACGTTGTTACAAGAACTCACAGAGCATCAAATCTGGTTCTTCCGGCAATCTACACGCTCGCTAGCTAAGATAACAAGAATCTTTACACTCATTGTAATTATATTCTTACATTAATACTTGTATCCCCGAATATTTGTATTAACAATATCTCGCGAGAGCATTCAAGCCTGGGACTAACAACCCCGACAAATCTCATGTTATTTACTTTTCCCTCGGAAGTATTCTCGCGTTTGTTTGCTATCCATCCATTCCAGCAATATATATCTCCGGATAATATTTTGGGTAGCAACAATTGGCGCTAGAAGAAGGGCATCTATACCTTCATTTTTATTCCTACCGTCCCGAAGAACACTCACTGTTCTCGGGACATATACTTGAAGTGACACTCATTGTGCTTCATAGAAAACCTTCAGAATCATGACATCCACCCCCACATCGAAGAGAGCCGTTCTCCGAATCGCCGGACACCAAATCCCGGCTCAATCCGAACCCCAGCCGACGGCCGGGGGAAGCCACGGCAACGCGCGACTCTCGATCCCGCACCTGAGGGGTGGTCCCAACCTCTCACTCGACAGTTCCAAACCGAGGAACAAATCGAGGAGGCTATGACCATCCTAAAGGAGCGACGGAGAGCATGCGCATCGCCCGCAATAACTCCCTCGACCATCCGCCGCATGGGCAAACGGAAATTCAATGGGCTATTGGGCGAGCGATCGTCAGAAAGCCCCGATTCACGAGAAAAGGCTCTCGCACGACCGGACGGGTCCATATTCAGTCGCTTGGGACGCGACCCATCATGGCGACCGGGGAATTCCGATGCAAATTACAAAATGACGGAATCCGAATCAGTCACCAGGAGTTCGTCATACCCGACTCCCAGTCGAACTCCGATCTATTGTCTGGCTCCCGCTCCGATCGCCAGAGGATCAATACTTGATCGCCTCGGCTCCCGCTCCGAGCGCCGAGCCGCAAGCAGCCAGACCACAGCGATGGCCGCTATGCAACGCCAACTCGACGAGATGAGAGCACTCTTGGATACTGGGGCAAGCACCAGCAAAAAGATCATCGTGCCGACCGAGCCACTCGCGGTCCACATCGAGCTCGCCCCCGTGCAACCAAGGATTGCTCCTCCCTAAACTCCTATGTATGGAGGGAGATCGGACCCCGAGACCCACCTAAGTAAATTCCGAATTTACATGACTGGGTGTGGGGCAACAGATGCAACCAAATGCCGAATCTTCCCTTTAACATTGGGCGAGCTGGCCCATAGGTGGTACATCTCACTACCACCACGATCGATCGTATCCTTTGAGAAACTGGCGAATGACTTCACGTCATACTTCGCCGCCAAGGTCGCTAGACCAGAAGGCCCCCACCGCGTGATGAAAATAAGGCAGAGGAAAGACGAAACCGACGCAGATTACATCGACCGAGTGGACGAAATCATCCTCACCGGCGAACCCGTCAGTGACGAGCTCGCTCTCTATTCGGTCCTAGGGGGATTCTACGGGAATTCACCCATGTTCAGACACCTCACCAAGGATATCCCCCCAACCTACGCGATCTTCCGCGCTAAGGCTGCCGACTTTCTAGCCAGGCAAAGGCTACTCACCCTCCGCCTAGGCGAGGAAACGCCTCCTCCTGCACAAAAAACGGCGATCGCCAAAGCCAAGAAGACGGTCGCCAACCCATCCGGCGGCCACAGGGCCATCGAGGATGTGGAAGCCCATCTCCTCCAAAAGTTCAACCGAACTCCAGCTCACATTTTCCACGCCATCAAGGGGCGCGAACCGCTGAACAAGACAAAGGCTATAAGGGACCATGGTCATCTGGACCACATTCAATATTGTGCCTACCATAAGAGTCCTGGACACGATACCAACCAATGCCGCGACCTCCTCAAACAGCTCTGGGGATTGTTCGAGGAGGGCAAGTTGGGCAGTTTATTGGCTTAGCCGGAGCCCCACCAATCTCTAAACAGGATCGCCTGAGTCGAACGCGAACAGGCCTGAAAACT
Source organism: Orobanche coerulescens (assembly GCA_033398695.1). NCBI lineage: Eukaryota > Viridiplantae > Streptophyta > Magnoliopsida > Lamiales > Orobanchaceae > Orobanche > Orobanche coerulescens. Next base: position 74,831,231 of record CM065818.1, on the reverse strand, counting down.
CATACGAGCCGACCCCTCGATCAACCTCGGCGATCGTATCTACATGCTTCAATCAAGAGAAGGGAACTTCGGACGTCTCTCCCGGATTTCCCACCTCATTGAATAAAAGGCTACTGCCTGAACTAACGCTTCAATAAGGAGGATGACTCACTCGTCCCTCTAAAGTTCGTCATCAACATGATGGACCTGGTCAGCGATCGCCTCCCCTGGCACAATGTATACCATCAAGGGTTGTCATCTGACATGATGATCCGAGGTAAAAGATTGCCGCCATGGTCGCAAAAATCGATTAAACCGACGATCCATCCATGCAAGGTTCCTTTGCGCTCCGATCGCTCGCCCTTCGTTTAAATACGAGGCGGGCGTATCCGAAGGTCTCTCCAAAGAAAATCGGAGGACTCACTCGCCATCTACAGTTCATCATCTAACATGACGGATTAAGGCATGAGATCGCCTCCCCCGCACAACATACACAGTCGAAGGTCGGCATCTAACATGACGATCCGAGCTAGAAGAGTGCAGCCATGGTCCTGGTGGTCGATGGAACTGACTGTTTAGGCCATGCAAGGTTTCTTTGGGCCGCGATCACCCGCCCTTTGTTTAAATACGAGGTCGGCGTAGTCTGAGGGCCCTCCAAAACTAATCTGTGGACACGATCTCCCGCCCTCGAAGGTCCATCACTTAACAGGGTGGGTCCTTCACGGACAATGCGACGCGTCCCTACCCCCATCTCAACATACACCGTCGAGGGTCTCCGTCTTCATGGCGGGCCGAGGTGGAAGCAGAGCTAGCAAGCCGCGGATGTGGAGTTGATTAATCCGACGACGCCCCGCGCAAGGACTCCTCCAGACCAAGACCGCACGCCTTTTGTTTAAATATGAGGCGAGGCGCAGCCTAACGGAGGACCCTCACAATAAAATGAGTCACGAGGCAGAAAATGTCGCTCGCGCACAAGACATGGTCATGGAGATCGGTCCATTGAACTCCGCGATCGTGCACGGTTCCTCAAGTACGAAATGGAAAGCTTCCATCGAGGATTTGACAAAATTGAAGACCACTCGCTCAACGATTTATTTTAGTCCCTTTACTTCCACTAAGTGAACAAAAATAAGGGGGAAGAGTATGAAACTACCTATATAGCGATCGTCCTTACTCAATTACATACGGAGATCGGCATTAGTCAAATGTTTGTGCAGCGATCGAATTTGTTGTAAAAGTTATCTATTTGAGTTTATCAATTCACTTAGACATACTACACACGCAACAATCTCTCCTCACACATTTGTACAAAGTCAAGCAAAAGACTCAAAACTAACAATCATTCAAGTGATAAATCGAAGAAACAAAACATTCATTTCATTACTTAAAAACTCAAAGGTACATACTGATGGAATTCGGTGATTAAAAACAAGTTACGCAGCGGAAATAAACCGGTCAAACCGGATAAAAACCAAACCCCAAAACCGGATCGATCAAGCATCGTATAAATGAATATAAATATACGAAGATAAATTAAGAAATCATACCCTCGTAGACCTTTGATAATATCTTCTTGATTCCGAGTACGAACACGAATCTAATCGAACAAGCTTTTGAAAATTCCCGAGCACCGAAAACACCGTGCCTCTACGTATCACGCGTCGGAAGATGACCGGAAAATATTTCTATCAATTTATACTCTAAGTATACGGCTAGAAATTGATAGAATTAACTTATATATATTTTTATAAATACTCTAAGTATTTTTATAAAAATTGTATTCTCTCAAAATACACTTAGAACTCAAAATATATAAAGTTAGAAAACTTTTCTCTCACTCCCTTACTCAACTAACGGCTGATCACTTCCATCATAAATGAGGGAGATGGTGTTTATTTTATAAACAAAACACACACCTCATCAATTATTTCAAAAATAAATAATGAAGTAATAATACATCAAATGTATTATTAAGTCCCCACATTTATAAAAAAATCACCAAGTCAATTGATGAAAGTGGGGTGGTGGCTAAGGGAGGAGAAAAAGAAGTTGGTTCATTTCGGTCCGTGAAACGGACCCTCGTGTATCTAATCCGATAGATAAACCATGGTATGTTTCAATATTAATATAATTAATTAATATAATTAATTAATTATATTAAAAATAAATTCTCTAAGAAATAATATGAATAAATTAATTACCCAGTAATTTATTTAATTCACGAGACCGATTTAATTTATCCAATAAATTGAATTAGACATCCAATGTCCAATATTAACCAAGAGAGAATAAGCTAAATATAATCCGTCGTCAATTCCTGTGCCGCGACTCTGTAGGTTCGTCTTAGTTAGCATTGGGAGGATCCAATGAGTGTTAGCACCACTTAGCCAATCTCGTGGCCCACACCGTAACCTAACTAAGAACGAATGATAGGATCATTCCAAAACCATTATGTCGTGAATACCGTATATGTATAAACCCTTCAATCATATGTCCCGGTCAAGTATTAGGGTCACGGTAAAGTCAAACCCTACTGTAACTTGACTCTATGCTTTCTGTTAATGCAAACTGAGATCATCGAGCTCTCGTGTATCAAATATAACTAGCTCTGAATGCTTTGGCCAAAGACTTATGATCTTATTTGCCATTAACCGCATAGGACATTTACATGCTCACTAACAGGAGAAAGAATCCTATCTTGGTATTCGGTAGAGATCGCTACTTGCCCACTAAGTTGCATTTCGAGGTTGACCCCACCAACCGCGATTGGATCGAACTACTCTAATGACTAACTTAATGTCAAAAGCACATCTCCTAACAAACCTCAAGTCAAAGGTCCACGTATACCTATCACAATCTTTCGATTCAATCATTGACAATCCCTGAGTGATTTCCATGTGACCGAATCGAGTTGAGTCGTGTTCGAGTATACTAATCCCATTAGCATACCTATAATGTGTGCTCCCACTAACTGTTAGTGAAGACAGGCACTCTACATGTCAAAGTACACGTTATACAAGTCTTGTCTAAACTTACTGCCCAGTTAAGTTTTATCGACTTGCGAACTAGTTAAGCATTCGAGCTCTAAACACTTCTAGTGCCTATCTCCTTATCTCCATAAGGAGTAGAATGTTCTCTCTCAAATGCAAGGACTATTATTCTATATACCAAATCACAATGCCAGTGATATACAATAATATAGAAATAATAATTGCCTTATTAAATATAATATTCATAATTACAATACAATTGCTCTCATTCTCTCATCCTCTGAGTGGCATTCGAGGGCATATTCCTAACAATCTCCCACTTGCACTCAATGCCACAAACTATGGTATCTAATACCCATACTCTCTAGATGTCTCTCTAAGACCTTCTGAGATAGTGGCTTGGTAAGCGGATCAGCAACATTATTTGCTGTGTCTACTCTCGACAGTGTAACATTCCCATCCTGAACCATTTCTCTAACAAAATGATATTTTCTCGCAATATGTTTGGTGTTGTGGTGAGCCCTAGGCTCCTTAGCCTGTGCAACAGCTCCGTCGTTGTCACAAAACAGTGTCACGGGATTCTCTGCGTTAGGAACCACTTGAAGTTCCTCCGTGAACTTCTTTATCCAAAAAGATTCTTTAGCAGCTTCCGTGGCTGCCTGATATTCGGCTTGACATGTAGAGATAGCAGTCGAACTTTGCTTGGCACTTCTCCAAGAAACTGCCCCACCATTCAGAGTAAAGATATACCTTGATGTGGACATCTGAGCATCCATGTCCCCCGAAAAATCTGAGTATGTATAACCCATCACTCTTAGTTCTCCACCGCCGTATGTAAGAACCAAGTCTTTAGTCCTCCTTAGGTACTTTAGAATGTTCTTTACAAGCATCAATGTTCTCGCTGGATTTGACTGAAACCGACTTACTACACTCACAGCATAGGCAATGTCCGGTCTAGTGCAAATCATTGCATACATAAGGCTACCTACTGCCGAAGCATAAGGTACCTTGCTCATTTCCTTTCTATCTTCCTCACTTTGAGGACACATCTCTAAGGAAAGTTTTGCACCATGTTGCATAGGTAGAAACCCTCTTTTAGAATCTTCCATCCTAAATTGCTTCAGAATCTTTTCTATGTAGAGGGCTTGGGAAAGACCTAACATTCTTTTCGCTCTATCCCGGTAGAGACGAATACCCAGAATATAGGTAGCTTCTCCCAAGTCTTTCATTGAGAACTCTTTAGAAAGCCAAGCTTTCACAGAACTGAGCATTCCTACGTCATTTCCTATAAGTAGAATGTCATCTACATATAGTATTAAGAACACAATTTTGCTCCCACTAAACTTCTTGTAAATACAGGGATCCTCTTCATTTTGGACAAAATCAAACTCTTTGACTGTCTCGTTAAAATGAAGATTCCAACTCCGTGAAGCTTGCTTCAGTCCATAAATGGCACGCTGAAGTTTGCATACTTTATGAATATTGGTTTGAGATATGAATCCCTTAGGCTGTTCCATGTAAATCTCCTCTTCGAGGAATCCATTTAGGAATGCCGTTTTCACATCCATTTGCCATATTTCATAATCTAAGTGGGCTGCTATGGCAAGCATCATGCGAATAGACTTAATCATAGCTACAGGCGAGAAGGTCTCGAAGTAATCGATTCCTTCTCTTTGGGAATAACCCTTTGCCACAAGCCTGGCCTTATAGGTATCAACCTTGCCATCTCCATCAGTCTTTCTTTTATAGATCCATTTGTTTCCAATAGGCACTATGCCTTTAGGACGATCTACTAAAGTCCAGACCTGATTAGCATGCATTGAGTCTATCTCAGCTTCCATAGCTTCTTGCCACTTTGTGGAGTCAACATCTACCATAGCTTGGTCGTATGTAGAAGGATCATTCTCTTGACTACTTTCTGTCATCTCATGGACACCCAGTTCTTCTTGATGCAGATAGCCATACCTCTCAGGTAATTGAGAAATTCTACTAGACTTGCGAGGTTGTGTTTGTATTTCAAAAGGTTGGGTTCTAATATCTTGCATAGGTGTCTCATTTGGTGTTTCTTTTATTTCTTCCAAAGAAATATTTCTACCTGCCCCTCCTTCCTGAATAAACTGATCTTCCAGGAAGTGTGCTTGTATAGCAATGATGATCCTATGTTCTTCATGCATGTAGAATAGATATCCCATAGAATCCCCTGGATATCCTATGAAACGACCTTTCACAGACCTAGCTTCCAATTTCTCTACTTTAGTCTTCTTGACATAAGCAGGGCATCCCCAAATCCTAATGTGATTAAGACTTTGTTTCCTACCTCTCCACATCTCATGGGGAGTCTTAGGAACGGATTTGGAAGGACATCTGTTCAAGATATGCACAGCAGTAAGGAGCGCATAACCCCACAGATAAATCGGTAGATCAGTATAGTTAAGCATGGAGCGAACCATGTCCAACAAGGTTCGGTTCCTTCTTTCTGATACACCATTTAATTGTGGAGTAGCTGGAGGAGTGAATTGTGACACTATTCCTAGTTCTTTTAAGAACTCGGCAAATTCGGTACTCATGTACTCACCACCCTGGCCGATCGAAGAGTCTTAACACGGTTACTGCTTGATTTTCAACTAGGGCTTTAAATTCCTTGAATTTATCAAAAGCTTCAGACTTATGTTTCATTAAGTACGAATCCATACAGTATGGTCATCGGTGAATGTAATGAAATCCGAAAGCCGTCTCATGCCACTTCAAAAGGGCCACGACGTCGGTATGGATCAATCCAAGTTTTTCAAAGACTCTTTCAAAAGTCCCTGCGAAGGGTAACTTAGTCATTTTGCCTTGAAGGCAAGATTCACAAGTTGGATAGGGATCTGATCCCAATGGACCCGTAAGCCCATCTTTCTCCATTTTATGAACCTTGGTCTGACCGATATGACCAAGTCTAAGATGCCACTTAAGTGCTTGGTTCGTTTCATCCCTACCACGCTTCCTAGTTATAGTGTTCACAGTTGTCTTATTCATTAAATTTAAATGGTATAAACCATTTAATAATGTAGCAGTACCAACCAATTTATTTCTGAAATAAATACGACAAGACCCATCTCCAATAAAGAAGTGAAATCCCTTTCAGTCCATTACCGGAATTGATACAATATTCTTGTGCCCCTTGGGCAAAACAAGTACATCTTCTAAAGTGAGAATAAAACCAGATTCTAAACCCAACATAAGGGATCCGATATCAGAAGCCTCGACACTATGCCCACTTCCGACGGTGACCATCACCTCCCCTGAATCCAGCTTCCTACTTCGTTCCAGATCCTGATTCATTGTACAAATGTGACAACTCGCACCGGAATCAAGTATCCAAGAAGTAGAATATACAGTTACAAAACAATTTGTTTCTAAAACTAATAGTTCCGTACCTGACGGCGCATTACGGTCAAGCTTTGGACAGTACCTCTTCCAGTGGCCTAGCTCACCGCAGTTGAGGCATACATCCGTTTTCTTGGTCCCCTTACTCTTTTGAACCATTGGGGCCTTGCCCTTTCCCTTATCGATCTTGGCTATTGGACCTAACTGCTTCTTGTTCTTTTTCTTCTTATTCTTGGACTTCCAAGTCCCAGAAGAAATCACAAGTGGAGCTTCCTTTCCCTTTGTCTTCATCCGAGATCAAGGCGGTCGTCGCTTGTTCATTAGCCCAGCTAAGTTACATGAATCTCATTGCAGTTGAAGTTCATGACAAATTGTGAAAAGGAGTCAGGAAGTGACTGCAGGATAAGGTCAGTTTGGAGAGATGCATGCATCTAAAAATCAAGAGCTTCCAATCTCTCAATCATTGAGATCATCTTGAGGACATGGTCCCCAACCCTCTCTCCTTCCTTCATCCTGGCGCCGAATAATTGCTTCGATATTTCATATCTAGCAGTTCGGCTATGCTCTCCATAGAGCTCAGCCAGGTGCGATAAGATGGCTCTTGAAGACGTCATCTTTTCATGGGCACGTTGAAGCTCATTGGTCATTGAGCCTAACATGTACCCTCCCACTCTTATGTCGTCTTTTACCCATTTCTCATGGGCATCGACATCTTCCTGATTGGCTCGGGTTCTTGCAGGAGCCGCTGGGCTGTCCGCCTCCAAGACGTATCCCAGCATTTCCATAGTTAGAACAATCCTCAAGTTCTGAAGCCAGTCCACATAGTTCGGACCAGTCAGGACGTTCTTTTCAAGTAGTATAGCGAATGGGTTCATTGTCATATTGAGAGTTTTGTTAACTGCAGAGAATAATTTGAGATTCGTTAGTGATTGTTTAATTATGATCCGAGTAAAGAATTTAAGGACTTTCTTTATTCATAACTCGGCTCCCACTATTTTATCGGCATTTACACACTCCCATGTTAAATCCGGAAGTCTTAGGTGACTTCATAGTGGTGATCGATTTCTTTACAAAGTTTAATAGAGGGCAACCCATACGGTTTATATTCTATTATTCTTTATAAAGTGGTGTCTAATACCAACCCATCTAATGGATGATTCGATCTTCTTTTACCCCTAGTTCACTTGCCCTCAACCCATTCGGTTTCTATGGCTCGCTGAACTATCTAAGTTTAAACTGTCAACTCCTATTAGTCTGACAATTGAATCTTACCCGGCAACCCATACGGTTTATAGGGGTTTGATTTGTCACAACCAAAGGCATCTAATGCACTCTAGGAATTTATCAACTTTCCCCAAAAATATTACCCCGACATACTCGGAAGAATAATATTCCGGTTTAGATTTCAATTTTCCATGAGTTTGACGGAGGGTAGGAAACCTCGTAACCTTTATAACTTAGTGTTTGTAAGTGGGAGTATTAACGCGATTATATGTTACACTTTGCATATTAATCCGTTTATAAGCACGGTTTGTCGGTTTGTTTGTTTGTCATACAATATGAAAACATACACAACCTAAAAGTAACAACATGCAGTTCATGGACCGTTCCTAGAACAAAAACATCGTAATCTAATTACATGTCTTCGGTCTTGAATCTTCGTCTTCTCGAACGGATCTTCCTCCGGTCTTCGTCATTACAAATAAATTTTACATTTGAAAAATTGCATCCTATACAAATTTTCTAGTAAAATAAATAGGCTCAAAACGGCCTTTACAACCCAATCGAACAAAACAAACGATTCAAAACTAGGTCCATGAACTACATCCTCATTCAAAATTAATGCAACAATTACATTAAAATAAACGGCAATAATGATTAATCTAAAATTGATCTAATCAACAAAAAATAATCCATCAATTAGAATTAATCCAATTAATTCAGTTAACCGTTAATTTTAATTTGCTCCGTACAAAATAAATATTTCATTAAATTAATTCCCTTAAAATAAATTACCATAATTATATTTTAGTCAAATTAAATCCAATTTAATTTGCGGAAAATTAATTTACCGAACGAAATATAAAAACGGAGTCGGAAAACACAAGGCCCGGGCCAAGCCCGTGGCCCGACAGGGGCTGCCCAGCCCAGCCCAGCCCAGCCCAGCCCAGCCCAGCCCAGCCCAGCCCAGCCCATTTCCAGAAACGGCCAGTCCTGATAATTTTCCGCTCATTTTTTTCGTCCGAATCCAAAATAATATTTTTCTAATTTTTATATTACACAATTAAATCAGTTTTTCAAAAGAAAAAAAAAATTATATTGTAACACAAAATCATGAAAAATAATTTTTAGATGAACAATTAAACATCAACAATTAAAACAATTATGATTCTAAATCATAAAAAATAATCAAGCATTCCAAATGCAAATATCGAATATACGATTGCATAGACCTCGCTCCGATACCACTGATGGAATTCGGTGATTAAAAACGAGTTACGCAATGAAATAAACCTGGCCAAACCGGATAAAAACCAAACCCCAAAACCGGATCGATCAAGCATCGTATAAACGAATATAAATATACGAAGATAAATTAAGAAATCATACCCTCGTAGACCTTTGATAATATCTTCTTGATTCCGAGTACGAACACGAATCCAATCGAACAAGCTTTTGGAAATTCTCGAGCACCGAAAACACCGTGCCTCTACGTATCACGTGTCGGAAGATGACCGAAAAATATTTCTATCAATTTATACTCTAAGTATACGGCTAGAAATTGATAGAATTAACTTATATATATTTTTATAAATACTCTAAGTATTTTTATAAAAATTGTTTTCTCTCAAAATACACTTAGAACTCAAAATGTATAAAGTTAGAAAACTTTTCTCTCACTCCCTTACTCAACTCACGACTGATCACTTCCATCATAAATGAGGGAGATGGTGTTTATTTTATAAACAAAACACACACCTCATCAATTATTTCAAAAATAAATAATGAAGTAATAATACATCAAATGTATTATTAAGTCCCCACATTTATAAAAAAACATCAAGTCAATTGATGAAAGTGGGGTGGTGGCTAAGGGAGGAGAAAAAGAAGTTGGTTCATTTCGGTCCGTGAAACGGACCCTCGTGTATCTAATCCGATAGATAAACCTTGGTATGTTTCAATATTAATATAATTAATTAATCTAATTAATTAATTATATTAAAAATAAATTCTCTAAGAAATAATATGAATAAATTAATTACCCAGTAATTTATTTAATTCACGAGACCGATTTAATTTATCCAATAAATTGAATTAGACATCCAATGTCCAATATTAACCAAGAGAGAATAAGCTAAATATAATCCGTCGTCAATTCCTGTGCCGCGACTCTGTAGGTTCGTCTTAGTTAGCATTGGGAGGATCCAATGAGTGTTAGCACCACTTAGCCAATCTCGTGGCCCACACCGTAACCTAACTAAGAACGAATGATAGGATCATTCCAAAACCATTATGTCGTGAATACCGTATACGTATAAACCCTTGAATCATATGTCCCGGTCAAGTATTAGGGTCACGGTAAAGTCAAACCTCATCAGAACTTGACTCTATGCTTTCGTTAATGCAACTGAGATCATCGAGCTCTCGTGTATCAAATATAACTAGCTCTGAATGCTTTGGCCAAAGACTTATGATCTTATTTGCCATTAACCGCATAGGACATTTACCTGCTCACTAACAGGAGAAAGAATCCTATCTTGGTATTCAGTAGAGACTGCTACTTGCCCACTAAGTTGCATTTCGAGGTTGACCCCACCAACCGGCGATTGGATTGAACTACTCTAATGACTAACTTAATGTCACAAGCACATCTCCTACTGAAACCTCAAGTCAAAGGTCCACGTATACCTATCACAATCTTTCGATTCAATCATTGACAATCCCTGAGTGATTCCCATGTGACCGAATCGAGTTGAGTAGTGTTCGAGTATACTAATCCCATTAGAATACCTAAAATGTGTGCTCCCACTAACTGTTAGTGAAGACAGGCACTCTACATGTCAAAGTACACGTTATACAAGTCTTGTCTAAACTTACTGCCCAGTTAAGTTTTATCGACTTGCGAACTAGTTAAGCATTCGAGCTCTAAACACTTCTAGTGCCTATCTCCTTATCTCCATAAGGAGTAGAATGTTCTCTCTCAAATGCAAGGACTATTATTCTATATACCAAATCACAATGCCAGTGATATACAATAATATAGAAATAATAATTGCCTTATTAAATATAATATTCATAATTACAATACAATTGCTCTCATTCTCTCATCCTCTGAGTGGCATTCGAGGGCATATTCCTAACACATACATGGCCGCCCGAAGGCCTAAATACTACAAAGCAAAAAGCTAAAGAAAACAAGAATGAAGAGCCTCAGGCCCCCGCCTGGCCTTCGCCTTCAAACCACCGGATCGGCCTACGGACCTTCACCAGCTTCCGGAGCGGCCTCCCCGTCCTCCGGAGCATCAGGATGAATGAGGTTCGCCGGAGTCGGATACCAGATCAAATCCACGCCAAGTTCCGAGAGATCCAAGATCGGCAAGGAGAAGGCCGGATGGAGAGGATGCTCCAATGCATACGCCTTGAAGTTCTCAGCAAGAGGGCTGACCTCCAACCCTCCCTTCTTAGCAGCTCGGATCGAGTCAGCGAACGCCATATAATAGGCAAACTCGCTGACAAACTCCAAGTTAAGGAAGGGATTAGCCTTGGTCGCCTCTACCTCCCCTTTCAGCTCCGCCATCGCCTGTTGCGATCCTTGGAGCTCGGCCTCCCTTGTAGATATCTTTTCCCTCGACTCCGCCAGCTCGCTAGTCAGCCTAGCGACGGTCACATTCAGTCGATCGGCCTCCGTCTCAGTGGCTTTATGCGAGCATACGACATTTGTCATTCGGTCCCGGAATCGGTCAACCGTCAACCGAGACATCTTGGCATCCTTTCTCGCCAGCTCAAGCTCTTGTCTCGCCCGCTTAGATGCGTCCAAGGAGTCCTTCTCCATTGCCACGATCTTGTCGGCGAACTCGCCGTTCTCTTTTCGAGTAGCCTCGAGATCCGCCTGCAGACGAGTAGTGGAAGGACGCCCCTCAAACTCCTGCACAGCCTGGGCAGCCATCGTCGCCGCCTGAAGAGTGAGAGCGAGAGCAGCCTGCATTGTAATCCCAGATCGCTGACGAGCGATCGCATCTAGATCGGTCGTCCAGGCCTTCGGTAATGCATAAAAGGCTCGGTTGACATATTGCGGGACATCACAGCCCTGGCAAGGAGATTGGCTCGCCAGAAAATCCCACACCATCGGCGGACAGGATGGATCTAGGCTACGGATCCGGCATCAAAACAGCAAAGTTAGCACATCTCCCACGCAAATGACAAGTTCAACTCAACAAAGCCAAAGTTTCCTCTCGGCTTTCTCGGGATCGCGGCCGAAGTATGGTTTCCCACGAGGGGTCTCAGCATCGGTGATTGCCATCTCCCGCAAGAAAGTCGCGGAGGGCACAGACTCAGTCGCCGGAGGAACAACAGTGATCGAGGGCACGGCGATCGGCACCTCACTGGCAGAGGCAAAAACTGGAGTTTCTCCCGACCTCTGCCGTTTACGATTCGTCCGAAGCCCCTCCTCACGAACTTCCTCCTCAGCCACGATCGGCTCTAAGCGAGGCTCCACCTCCGGTATGATAGGTAGCGCCACAGGAGGAACCAGAGATGACTTCGTCTGGCGGAGACTACCCAGAACTCCAGGGTTCGACATAGCTATCTACGTTGGGGGCTCCAGAAAGCGAGGAAATCGAACCTCTGCAATAAAAACAATCAAGCCACAGTTAGACATATTCCTCAAACAGGACGATCGCCCAGCAAATGGAGATCGAAGAAAGTCGTACCTGAGACCGAGAGATGTCTCGAAAAATGGAATAGGCGAGCGGACAACCAGCGACTCTCCTTGTTGATCCGGCTAGCGTTCAAGTCGTCGTCCGACAAACTCCGTATCCGCTCCCAGACGACCAGGAAATCAAAAGGCAACTCCTCGATCGCCGGAATATGGAAACCTGCAAAAACAAAATCAAATTAGATCAGTTCAGAACATATCTGAATAAAGGGATAATCTGAACCCTTACCGGGATTTCTCTCCCGAAAACCAGTGGGAATGTTCAGCTCGCCAGTGGGGTTGTCGCTCGCGGAGGCTTTCCAGGCACCGGCAACCGAGAAGCACTTCGTCAGATCGCTCTGCGCCTTGTTGGGACTCCAAGAATCACCCGACCGGATTGGCCTTGTATATGATAGCCTCCGACCGACCCTTTCTGAGTTGTCAGTGTGAACAGGTGGTTCATCTCCAACGGTGAAGGGAGGCGGTACAGTCGGTGACCGCCGAACAAGGTAAGAGTGCAGATAATCTGAAGCCAGACATTCGGAGTTAGCTGAAGCGGCGCCAAATTCCAAGTAGCCAGCAGATTGGAGACGCAGAACGACAAAGCAAATCGCAACCCTGCCTCCATGATCGCTTCGTTCACGGCGACCATCCCCTCCGGAGACTAATCGGCTCTCTTATTCTCAGCCGGCACGAAGAGATCCACATCTGAAGGGATATGGAACCTCGTCCTCCAGACGGCCAGATCCCTCCTGGTCGCCGAACTCCTGATTTGACCGAGCGACCACAGAGATCGCTGAGCAGCCCGAAATAGCGATCGCTTGGGAGGCTGATAAGGATTAGCGATCGAGTACTCCCGGAAATAGAATCGAGGAGACGGATCAGCCAACCTCTCCATGATCTCAGCAAAAGCCACGTAGGCCCGACCGAAGGTGCTGTGCTGCTCCCAATAGGCCCTCACCGCCAGATCCCTATCCATCTGCGACCGTCGATGCTCAACCGCCGCCTCCCTAGCGACATCGGCCTCGTTAAATAACACCTCGACTTCCGTGGGATCGATACCAGCGCGGATAGCTTCTGCGGCAATCTCCAGGTGGAAATCTGTGGAGGATCCTCCCCGGACGTTAGAAGTCCCAGCGGCGGAGGAGGTGCCCACTCCCGACGAAGAAGTTGTTCCAGACATTCTCAAAATCAAGATGAGGAAAAGAGGAGTGTATTTTTACCAAAGATGAAATCGATCGATGATCGGTAATAAGATCTTCAGAAAAATCTACAGCAAAATCCTTCTTTCTCCGGTAAAATGCGTAAGAAATGAACACTGCTACTCTGCACCTTTTTATAGGAGATGGCAGGGACCCGTTTGCAATTAAGGAGAATCTCAGGGGTTGGAACTCAACCGTCGCAATTAATACTCCCTTGAAACCCACATACGCGTCTTTTCAAGGACACATCAGACGAGGAGTCATAAATGACCATTAGTCTCCCCCAACAGGAACCCGACACGTGTCCCGGGGACTTTTCCGCATCCGCTGCCATTTCCCTATCTTTTCAGCTATGGACCAGATCGTCCGAATTCGCAACCGAACATCTCAAAGACGATCGCCAATTTAGTAAAATACAAAGTCACTCGTCATAACTCAGCAATCGCCAATAGAACCACCTCACCCCACGTTTCCAACATAGGAGCGAGCTGGGGGGCAATTGTTGTGTTGAGATTTATTCACCTCGACAGGAGATCGACTGCAAGGCCGAGCGACCGAGTCCACAACCGATCAGGCTATTGTGAACTCGCCTAACCGAAGATACCATACCACTTCCGAATACCTAGCGATCGACTCGCAAGGCGATCGCCCTTTGGCACCAAGCGATCGACTCCGGTGCCCAGCTAAGGACTACCGTCCTACACCCCGAACAGGGACCATCGTCCGTCAAAGTTCACGAAGACTGAATCTCAAAGCAGCACCCATGTGCATATCCGAGACAAGATCCACATTTCATGGATCATTGACCACCGACAGCTGTTTTTGACAAGGGCGGCTTTACCTACCGACAAGCCCGCCGAAAGGCACAAGGTGGGACCGCCCGTGATAGTGACTCAGACGCGTGCAGGCTTCTCATTGGACCGCACAGCTGGCTGCCAGCAACTCCTGCAGACTGTAAGGAGACAAGCCCATGTGCTACAAGATGATCGCCCGCTTATTATAATACAGCAAAGGCGATCGCCGAGCAGATCCAAGTCCTATAAATAGAGAACCTCCTTCTACTGGAAAAAGGTTCCGCGTTCAGTTCCGAATTCATTCACGGAAATACAGAAAGACTTACATACTTCCAAGCTCCCAGCTTCTTCCCCGGAATCTACCTCAGGATTTCTCTCTCAGCACCTCTCAACCAGAAGACGATCGGCAGAGGCAAGAAGTCTCCACGGTGCAGATTCTAAGAGACATACAAGCCCAGGAGCTCAAACATATAGCTAATACATGCCGATAGAGGCTGTCAATCTCTCACCGTCGTCACTGTTCATCAACGTTGTTACAAGAACTCACAGAACATCAGATCTGTTTCTTCCAGCAATCTACACACTCGCTAGCTAAGATAACAAGAATCTTTACACTCATTGTAATTGTATTCTTACATTAATACTTGTATCCCCGAATATTTGTATTAATAATATCTCGCGAGAGCATTCAAGCCCGGGACTAACAACCCCGACAAATCTTATGTTATTTACTTTTCCCTCGGAAGTGTTCTCGCATTTGTTTGCTATCCATCCATTCCAGCAATATCTATCTCCGGATAATATTTTGGGTAGCAACATACTGCTACATTGTTAAATGGATTGTATCATCTAAATCTCAACAACAAAGTAGTTGTGAATACTATGACTAGAAAACGTGGTAGGGATGAAACCAATCAAGTTTTGAAATGGCGTCTTAGACTTGGTTATGTTGGTCAGACCAAGGTTTGCAAATGGAAAAAGATGGACTTATGGGTCCATTGGGATCGGATCCCTTTCCTACTTGTGAATCTTGACTTAAAGGCAAAATGACTAAGTCTCCCTTCACAGGGAATTTTGAAAGAGCCGCTGATAAACTGGGATTAATCCATACCGACATATGTGGTGCTTTGGAAGCAGCACGTGATGGATATTAGTACTTCATTATGTTTACAAATGGTCATACTAGGTATGGTTGTGTATACTTAATGAAACATAAAACCAAGGCCTTTGATAAATTCCATGATTTGAGGCCCTAGTAGAGAAACAAACTGGTAATCATATCAAAGCACTTCGGTCGGACCGAGGTGGCGAGTATATGAGTACGGAGTTTGACGAGTTCCGTAAGGAACATGGAATAGTTTCATAACTAACACCTCCAGGTACTCCTCAGTTAAATGGTGTGTCAGAAAGAAGGAACCGGACCTTGTTGAACATGGTCCGTTCCATGCTGGGCTATATTGACTTATCGATCTACCTGTGGGGTATACACTCCTGACTGCTGCATATATCTTGAACAGATGTCCTTCCAAATCCATTCCTAAAACTCCACATGAGATGTGAGAGGGCAGGAAACCAAGTTTTAATCACATTAGGATTTGGGGATGTCCCGCCTATGTCAAGACTAAGGTGGACAAAATGGAAGCGAGGTCCATGAGGAGGCGTTTCATTAGATTCCCATATGAGACGATGGGTTATCTATTCTACATGCCCAAAGATCGAAAGATCGTTGTTGCTTTGCATGCACACTTCCTAGAAGAAGAGATTCATTCAGGAAGGCGGAGTAGGTAGAAATATTTCTTTGGAAGAATATAATGAAACTCCTCAGGAGACACCTGTGCAAGAAAAATGGAACCGAACCTTCTGAAACACAAGTACAACCACCTCGTTGGTCTAGTAGGGTGTCTCATTTACCTGAGAGGTATAATTTTATGCAATTGGAGGAACTGGATTTTCACGAGGTTCCAAGTGATAAACAAGAGAACGACCCACGACTAATGACCTAGCAATGGTAGATGTAGACTCCATGAAATGGACTGTAGCAGTCTTCATGTAGTTGGTACCTTCGTTTTTACGAGGCGGTCAAAGAGTTTGACTTCGTGCAAAATGAAGAGGAACCTTGTGTATACAAGAGGGTTATCGGGAGCAAGATCGCATTCTTAGTACTATATGTAGATGAGATTCTACTAATACGAAATGATGTGGGAATGCTCAGTTCTATGAAAGCTTGGCTTTCAAGTAATTTTCTCCATGAAAGACTTGGGAGAAGAAACCTATATTCTTGGGATTCGACTCTACTGGGATTGATCAAAGAGAATGATAAGTTTTTCCAAAGCCCTCTATATAGATTAGATTTTAAAGAGGGTTCCTTCCGATGCGACATGGAATAAAACTCACATTTGAGATGTGTCCTCATAGTGAGGAACAATGAAAGGAAATGAGTTATATACCACATGCTTCGGCAGTGGGTAGCCTTACATATACTTTATTGTGTACAAGACCTGACATTGCGCATGCTGGAAGTGTGGTAAGTAGGTTTCTGCCAACCTATCAGGGAACATTAGACCGCCGTAAATAATGTTCTCAAGTACTTTAGAAGTACTAAGAGATCTGATTCTTATATATGGTGGTGGAGAACAAAATGTGGTGGGATTCACTGTATTGGACTTCCAAGGACAGAAAGACGATTCTATGTCTACTTCTGGCTACATTTACTCTTAATGGAGGAGCAGTATCATGGCATAGTGCCAAGTATAGCGCGACTGCTAATTCCACCTGTTAGGCTGAGTATAAAGCGACCTCGAAGGCCTCTAAAGGAAGAATTTAGAAGTTACTGGGTAAACTTCACGTGACACCTTGTGCTGCGCTGCCAGAGCGGTAGCACAGGCTTAAGAGCTGAGGTTTCACAACAGTACCAAACATATTGAGAGAGAGTATCATCTCGTAAGAGCATTCGTTCGCAAAGAGATACATTATGCTGCATAGAGTAGAGTCAGCCGACTACGTCGCTGGTCCACTGACCAAGCCACTTTCTCAGATTAGCTTGGAGCATCATCTGTAGAACATGGGTATTAGATACCATAGTGTGTGGCATTGAGTGCAAGTGGGAGATTGTTGGGAGTATGCCCTCGAATGCCACTCAGAGGATGATTGAGTGAGGGCATTGTACTTGTAATTATGTAAATCACTAACATAAGGCAATGGATGTTTCTTTATTTATTGGTAGTTACTGGCATTCCTAACTCGTAAATATACATATAGAAACTAGTCCGTGTATTTGAGAGCAAAACGTTCAACTCCTTATTGGATAAGGGGGTCGGCACCGGAAAGGTTTATAGCTCAAATACTTAATCGTTCGCAAGTCGATGAAATTTGACTGGGCGTTAAGTTTATGTGAAGACTTGTATGACGTCACTATAAGAAAAAACGTCAAAGACCTCGGATAATATCTGAAGTAAAAACATTATAATTACTGAAGTCTATGTTCGTGTAGTAAAAGATATACTTTAGACTTCGCTTTTTATGAGAAGTATATTATCCTAATAACTGAAGTCTATCTCGGTTTTTTTCTAATTATGATCCAAATATGGGGGGTAAGTGAAGTAAAAGAATGCCTTTAACTTCGGTTATTTTATAATTGGCGCAGTAAATATTAGTATTTTCTCCAGTAATATATATTAATATTTCACATTTCAATTTAAAATTCATTGCCAAAATCTACATTCAACTATAACTAACCATCAAACACAAGAGCTCAATAATATAAGAACCAACAATTTCATATCATCCCATCTTAAAAAAAAATAACATGTGTTCCAACCAATTCAAAACCAGATACATATCATAACAAAGACAGAGAATGTGTAATAAGATTCTATCTATTTCATCATGAACACCACAAATAAGACAAAAAGTATTAAAAAAGATCATATACTTCGAAATGGCAAAGTCTCTCTTCATCACATCATTGCTTTTCATCAGACGATCATACTTCTTCTTCATCATGAAATCATCTTCTCATCAACTTTCTTCTTCAAATCTTCAACATCGGCACATGAAGCAAACAAATCTACATAATCTCTTTGTTGCTGGTTTAACAAATCTTCTTCCCCAATAAAGAAATTACAAGGTTTTGTCTGAAAGCCAAAATTATATTACCAACTAAAACATATTAGCAGAATGTGTCGTAACACACATACTACAACATTATCAAACAGCCAAGAATAACTTCTACAAAGTGTCACAACAAGAAAAAAAATTTAGTTGGTAAGAGTAGGAGAAGGAAAAGAGATCATAAGCAACTCACATCAGCCTCGTATTGGAGATCCTTCTTCAGTTTTCCACTTATATGATCCCACACCTAAAGAGCACCAAGATTATCAAGCGACACTTTAAATCAAATGAAATCACAAAATTAGATACTTAATAAGTAACTTCGACAAATCCATCAACTGTACAAGAAATGAGAAATTGCCCATCCGGAGAGAACCGAGCGCATTCGGGATGACTGTTCTTCCCGAACTGCATTCGAGATACCTTTTACTCTTATGTGCAGGTCTATCAAGACTCTATCAAGACCAGCTATTTGGTCATAATCAATGTCATCTTCAACCTTCTCATCGTATAATATCACCTTCAATATTGCAACCCTGTCCTTACGGTTAGGCAGTCCAATTTCGAATGCCTGAGGAAGACGCCGAAGAATTGCTTCATCAAGTTCTGACGGTCGATTTGTAGTCGCGAGTGCCATGATTCGAGCATGTTCGGCATTAGTAAAAGGGATAATTACAAAAACTACTATTTCTCAGATAAATTTTATCATAATATACAAAAACTACCCTTGAGGTTTCAACAAATTCCAGAAAACCAACTAACTTTGAAAATCACAAAAACCACCCTGGAGGTTACATCTGCCTTACATTTTGTAGCCACTGTTGATGGAGCTAACCACAATCCCTAAGGTCATCAAATAAAAATTACAATTACATCATCAGCTTTTCCAAATATTACAAATAACCTCAACCTTTTATCTTATATTTTAAATTTGGATCCCACAGTTTTTCAAAATATTGCAAATAGCTAGACTTAAAGTTGGGGCTATTTCTATACTCTGAAAGTTGAAGGGTGTGATTGTAAGATATCCATGATGTGAGCAAAATCAACTAATGGTTTGGGGCAAAATGTTAGATGAATCAAACCTCACATCTGGTTTTTGTAATTTGTTAAAGTTAGCTGGGTTTGTTTGCCAACACCACAAACCTTGGGTACTTTTTGTAACTATCCCTTATTAGAAAACAAATAGAGTGTCATAAACGTCCCAGATGTGAGCAAAATCAACTAACGGTTGGGGGAAAATGTAAGACAAATCAAACCCCACAAAGCCATAAATTCTGTCTTCATGTTAGTTAGTGCTTCATGGTCTGTAGATCTGAAGCTGGCCCAGAAAGCTGTCCACCTCATCGATGAAGATAATAGCTGGCTGGAGTTTGTGAGCCAAGGTGAAATAAACTTGCATCACTTTCATCAATCTTACGCCGCAACTCAGAACTACCAGAAATAAACTTGCATCACTTGTAACCATTAAATTGTACAAGGAAAATCATACAAGTTACTTTATTCCAAAATGAACATATTGCAACAACGTAATCAGTAGAACACATTTTAAGAGATGAATTAGGTATACCCACCTAGTTTCTGTGCATCGCCAAACCATTTGCTCATTAAATTGGAAACTCTCATTAATGAAAACACCCTAAACCTCTTTCTTGACAAAATCTTCTGCTCAAACTAATGGAATCTTCACCTAATTCATTTGATCTGGCAATAATCTACAGAATCCGAAAATGGGGACTCAGCTATCCTGTCATAAATTTGTAGCAAGTAGATGGTAGTCAATTAAGAAATAGCCGTAACCTCTTCACAAAGGATTAATTAGCAGACCAAATTGAGGTTGTGCAACTCACCTTGTCATCAACATCAGTGAAAGTGCGGACGTAGTTCACCTCATACCCCCAAATGCTTAAGAAATCTGCTTAATTTCAAAATAAAGGTTAGAGCTTTTCCTCTTTACATAACACAACATATAGTTTGTTGACAAAAACAATCATTTCTAAAGATACATGGGTTTGTACCATCTACTTGCGACACAAAGCACAATATTTTTTGTTAAAAAAACGAAATTGATATAAGATGATTGGAAACTATTTATTTAGGGCCAAGATCCATTTTTTACAATAACCCAGTTCGCTCTTACTTGATGTAATTGTTGAAGGTGCGATAAGAGTATAGAGTATAGAACTGCAGAACCGACCACAAAGGAGAAAAAGAGGAAGGAGAAAATTGCAGAAAATGTTACCGGCAAAGTCAGGCAAGGCAAGAGAGGAAACCCATAAGAAGAGAAGATCTGGAGTGTTATGAACCGTCTTCAATTTCGATCACCGTTCACCTTCTTCTAATTCTTTCTTCTGCAACCCCGCTTCCAATCTTACAATCCTCCAATTCTTTCAATCTGCCAATTCAATGAGTCATAATTACAAAAAAGTAATTCTTTCAATCTCTCGTCGCCCGACTTCTCCACTACCTGTGACTAATTTGCCGTTTCCCCAGTCAATAAGGAGATGCCGAGAACCAGTGACTAATTTGTTGTTTCTTCTGTGCGCGAGGAGTCTCGGAGATGCCGAGAATCAGGCGGCACCGCTCACCATCGTCGACCGACGGTGGTAAGGGATACAAAAGGCGAGAACGGCAGAGTCGGGTTAGAGATGGCTGCTAATGTTGTGGGGAGATGACCCTGAGAACAACGGAGGGGAAGGATAGAGAGATAGGGAGAGAAAAGAAAAGAAAAAAATGAGAAGATTGAGGGGACGGTTATCAAGAAGTGGGGTTGGGGTAAAATCACTGTTCACATACGTTGTTAATTCACATGGGTAGATATTTTTATTTAAAAAAATTCATTGTCCTTTTTCTTCAGCAATTACCAAATTATTTAAGTATATTCAATTTAAAATCTTCGATCTATTCTGTGGGGAGGCAGCAAGGCGGACTGTGGGCGGGGTACGCGAATGACAAAAAAACAAACCAAATCAAACATACCCAGTATATCCCGCTCAGAGCAGGGTCTGGGGAGGGTAAGATGTACGCAGACCATGCCCCTACCTATTACGGTAGGGAGGCTGTTTCCATGAAGACCCACAGCTTAGTGCACAACAACATATTGAGTGCAAAATACAAAGGAAAGCATATGATACGAAAAAAAAACTCATTACCATACCTGAGCCCATGGCTTAATCCACATCGGACTTACCTAAGAGGAAATTGGCTACTTCACTCCCGATGAACGCTGCTCAAACAGAAGAGAGGTTGCTCCGCGCACAGCTCAAAGAGAGAGATTATTGGAACTTTACTTGTTTCTTATAATGATTAAATTCTGAAGTTTAAAATCTAATACATAACATAAATTAATAACATTATCTTTCCATAAATTATAAACTCTTGATATCAGGAACTTTACTTGTAGTGATATTAAACTAATACATAACATAAATTAATAATGGTAATATTTTACTTGTGTTTTTAGGAGCTAAATGAAAAAATCTGAAATTGAAAATATTAATTCCCGGTCAAAACACATACACTTCATTTTTGTAAAAATATTCTGATAAAAATAATATTTCACATTGTAACTTCATTAATTATCAAATTAGTGAAGTCTTTGTATCTTAAAATTCTCAACTAGTTTCTGTTTTTTAGTATGATACCATTTACTGAAGTCTACATGGGTGTTTTACTTCAGCAAATTGAAAAGCGAAGTTATTTTCTATTTTTTACTTTACTAATATACATAACTGAAGTAAATTGTACCAAAGTCTTTGATGTTTATTCTACTAGTGCGTGTTCTTTGACATGGAGAGTGCCTGTCGAACACTAATGGTTAGTGGGAGCACACGTTATAGGTATGCTAATTGGATTAGTATACTCGAACCGACTCACCCTCGATTCGTCACACGGATTTCAATCCGGGACAGTCAATGACGGAATCGAAAGGTTGTGATAGGTATTCGTGAACCTTCGACTTGAGGATTTTGTAGGGATGTGCTTGTGACGTCAAGATTTTCATTAGATTAGTTCGACCCTGTAAACCGGAAGGCTGGGGTCAACCTCGACGTGCATCTTGACGGGAAAGTAGCAGGTCTTACTGAATACCAAGATAGAATTATTTCTCCCGTTAGTGACCGGGTTATATGTCCTATGCGGTTATTGGCAGATGAGATCATAAGTCTTTGACCAAAGCATTGGAGCTTGTTGTATTAGATACACGACAGATCGATGATCTCGATTCGCATTAACGCATGCATATCGTCAAGTACAGATAGGGTTTGACTAGCCGTGACCCTATAACTTGATTGGGACATTTGAAACAAGGGTTTATACATATACTGGTATTCGCGACAGAATGGTTCTTGAATGATCCCAATCATTCGTTCTCAGTTGGGGTACAGTGTAGGCCGCCAGACTGGCTAGGTGGTGCTATTACTCTTTGGTTCCTCCCATTGCTGACTGAGACGGACCTACCGAGTCGTGCATTAGGATTGACGACGGAATGAATCAAGCTAATTCTCTCATTATGTGTATTAGATATTGGATATCTAAATTTGGGACATTAGATGTCTAAATCGATTTATTGGATAAATTGATTTACGGCCTAATGAATTAAATATATCACTGGGTGATTAATTTAATTCATGGATATAATTATTTCTTGGAGAAATTAATTATGTTATAATGTATTTGATATGATGAAATTAATTGGATTAATTAAACTATACAAATAGATCGGGACGAAATTGGAGTTTATCTGTTTGGACTCTCGGGAGTCCGAAACGAACCAAACTCATCCGTATCTCCATAGGCCGCCCCCCCATTTCTATCCACCTTCCTTTTGGACTCTTGTCTCCATTCTTTAATGGATGATAATTGTGGAGGTGGGGTTGATTATCATTTGATGAGTTGTGACATGTGAAGAAGTATTGAATAAAAAGGAAAAAGACTTCATCTCACCTAGACTTGACAATTCATACGTGAGTTGTATTAGTTGGAGAGAGAGAACATTGAATTCATTTTCATATCACTCAAGTCTTCTTCTTCATCTTCTTCATTTTTGTTCTTGAGTTTTCTTGGAGAAAATTCAAGATATATTGAGAGAGAGAGAGAGATTATACACTTAGAGTGTAATATGAAAGGCTTCATCACCTAGCTCTAGCCGTATCCTTGGAGGATAGCAAGGTGTTGTCATTCCGTTCGTTTTTCCGGCGCGTGGCAAGTAGAGACGCGGTGCTTTCGGCGTTGGATCGTTCAAGGGCTTGATGCGGAATATATTTGTAGAGATCAAGCAAAGCTTGGGGAATAGCTCAAGAGAAGGTTATTCATCTAATCAACGGACTACAAGGGTGAGTTTCTATATCTCTTGTTATTCGTTTTGATATTCGTATATACGTAGCTCGATCGATCATCATAGGGATTCGGATCAAATTGATTTTCGTTTTACCACTTCCGCTCGGCCTTCATTTTAGGCACCAAATCCCAACACAGCAATGGGCGTGTCGTCTGACTCTGAATCCGACTTGGCTGCAGGAGGGTTGTTTTCTGCAGGTTGGTCTGACTCATCTGGTGAAGGTCTGTAGTAGGTCCTTGAGTCAGATAACTCTTTTATCATATGTGCTGCTCTTCTATTGATTCCAAGCTTCCTCAAAGTCTCTTAGTCTAGGTGACCAATGTAACACCCCCGATATATTCAGGAATATTACAGCGCCGTAAATCCTTTACATAAGGATTTACAAGGCTGAAGAATTGAACAGACATTAAAAGGTACTAACGAATGGAAATAATGGAATTAAGATACAACAGTTCTGACCAAATACTGAAAGTACAGTTGTTCAACAGGAACTTAATAATACATCACCAAATTCAAATTCAGCATAAATGACTTCGTACTCGAGTACTTATTGAAATAACCAATAAACAACAGACAAATAAACCCGGCCGAAACATCACTCTGCACCCTCGTCGTCATGCAGCTCCAGTGGTTGTTTTCCTGCTCTCCTGGATCCTGAACATAAACAAAATGTTCACCCCCGAAGGGGTTAGCACAACGATGCTAGTACAAGTACCACAACATATTATTCATATCTCATGAAGAATAATAACGTAAACGACAAAAAATACCAACGAGTCTTCTCCTACGAGAAACTCAAAAATGACATACACAACTGATAATCACAACATGATATCATAACATACACATGGTAATTCCGTCGATCCAGTGTTCACTGCCTAGAACCCACGATGATCCCGTCAGACCAACCCGTGGTGAAAAAACCCGCCCGATGATCCAGCGCACGCTAGCATAGATCCCCCGATGATCCCGTCGGACCAACACGAGGTGGACATACAACAACGACATACATGCGCGACAATATGTATAACATCAATACATAAAACAAATAAAGTACTTGCCTCGATTTGAAGACAAGAACAACACTTCCACGAAAATGAACACGCGAAGGTCGTCCTCCTCAATCAATCACGTAACGAGATCAAACCTTAACAAAAGAAATGATATAGGATTTATCTCACGTCGTACGAATGTTTAACAATTCGATTTACGACCAAAAGTTCATAAAATGTAATCTTCCTGAATTGCTTAGCGCACGCTAAGTACTCTATGTAGCGTGCGTTAAGTCTGCTCGATAGCGCACACAAATAGCAAAGCCTAGCGTACGCTAACTATGCATGGTCAGTACTTCACTGATCAGTCGACTGACTCGTCTGATGGTCTAGCGTACGTTACATACCAAACGTAGCGTACGCTAACCCGTGCTCGATAGCGCACGTTAATCTATATAGCTTAGTGTGCGCTATCTGTGCATGGCGCTTCTTTGGGCGAAACTGTTCTCATCATGATCAAAACAATGAAATCTTCCGTGATAATTCATGTTACCTCCATGAATATCATGTACATACGATTATGAATGATCTTACGGATAACAGCAACTTCGGATTCAAGGATATGCATAACATTAAAACCATATTCTATTTCGACTACAATTCTTCATATGACGATTCGAAAGGCTTAACGGTTGATATCAACACCTTATATCCATCGAAATTATCATGCTGTAGTTGTTTAGCATTCCATCTATACTAGATAAATCCTTCCATGATCAATCCCTTAGATTCATCTAACAATAATGATGTTAAAGTCGAGTCCATGATTGTTATGACGTCATCTACTAGATTCGGATTACCAATGATAGAAGCTTCCTTTACTTGTCTAATGAAATAAGATTCGAACCATGATGATCATAATCAACGTACTTAAGGCTTATTCATCTCAATATTCCAAACATGATGTCCTTCGGATAATTCATTTATGAAAATCAATATCTCGTTAATATGATCATCCAATTCTTTAGAATCCAACTCTAAGTCTGGAGATAGGTTGAACATACCTTAATATGATGAAAATCACTGTACCGTAAGGTAGAATCCAACTCCGGTTGGTTGTATGCCACTCCAAGGTGCTATTCCACTTCAATGACTACTCCCAAGTGATAACCAATATACAAAGACCAACAAGATGTGTTCTAAGTGTGTAGAGGGATTATTACAGCTCTCTGGCCTCTCAAGGATGAAGAATGGACGGATGAAATGTAAGCCAAAACAGGTTGTTGTCCCATTTATAATATTCTGCATTTTAACAAGTTAGCACACGCTACTAAGCTTCCTTAGCGCGCGCTAATAAGAGTTGATTTCAGAACTGTCCAGGTTCATCCGCGGGAATCTTATCTTGACCCATGTCCCGGCTGGCGCATGTGCTAGCCGTCCCGCTCAATAATTGAGTTCTTAGCGCACGCAACTCCTACATGCATAGCGTGCACTAGTAGTAGCCCGATAGCGCGCGTTAAGCTACATTCTTAGCGTGCGCTATCACGAGTTTGCATGAGAAATTTTGCATGTTGTTATACTTATGTACAAAGATATCAATGCAAGAAATATCATACTCCAATAATCAAAACCACAAATCCGAATAATACAGGGTTTGAATACAGATGAAATACACCGTAATAAATCCGGATATTACATACTCTCCTACTAAAAAGGAGTTTCGTTCCGAAACTCAAGACGAAAATAACTCGGGATATCTAGACTTCATATCAGCTTCCGTTTCCCAGGTGGCTTCTCCCATTCCGTGACGTGACCATTGAACTTTGACCAAAACGATTGGTTTGTTCCTCAGCTGCTTAACTCGACTCTCTAGTATCTTAACCGGTCTTTCTTCAAACGTCCCATCCTGCGCGACTTTGATCTCGCCGAAATCAATGATCTGACTAGGATCTGGTATATACCTCCATAACTGGGATACGTGGAACACGTTATGAACATGGCACAATGACGGCGGCAATGCCAATTTGTATGCCAACTCCCCAACTCTCTCGAGGATCTCAAATGGTCCGATATATCTCGGACTCAGCTTTCCTTTCCTTCCGAAACGAAAGATTCCCCAAGTAGGAGAAACCTTCAAAAGTACATGGTCTCCAGTATTGAACTCCAATGGGCGACGGCGTATGTCTGCGTAGGATTTCTAACGACTCTGGGCGGTCAACAGCCTTTCACGAATCAAGGCTATTTTTTCTCGAGTCTGCACGATCAACTCTGGTTCTGTTCCGATCAAGTCTGACGAATCATCCCAACATAGGGGCGATCTACATCTCCTCCCGTATAATGCCTCAAATGGTGCCATCCTAATGGAAGCATGCCAACTATTGTTGTAGGTAAATTCAATCAATGGTAGATGAACTTCCCAATCGTTTGACCAATCTAAGGCACAGACCCTTAGCATGTCTTCCACCGTTTGTATAGTCCTCTCGGATTTTCCGTCAGCCTGCGGGTGGTAAGCTGTGCTGAAGTTCAATTCGGTCCACAAGGCCTTATGAACTGCTTTCCAGAAGTGAGACACAAAACGACCGTCTCGATCAGAAACAATGGTCTTCGGCGTACCATGCAATCGAACTATTTCTGAAATAAATACTCGTGCCAACCTCTCTGGTCCCCACGTATCCTTAATGCCTAGGAAATGAGCTGATTTGGTTAAACGATCAACTATCACCCAAATCATGTTCATTCCTGTCCTGGTTCTCGGCATATTGGTGATAAAGTCCATCGATATGTCCTCCCACTTCCATTCAGGAATTGGGAGCGGCTTCAACATTCCGGCAGGCCGTTGATGCTCGATCTTAACCTGCTGACAAGTCAAGCATTTCGAAACATAGTCCGCTACGTCTTTCTTCATGTTGCCCCACCATAAATTCTGCTTCAAGTCCTTATACATTTTACTGGTGCCCGGGTGGATAGAATAGGGCGAAGTGTGAGCTTCCTTCATAATTGTCTGTTTCAGAACATCAACATCGGGAATGCAGAGTCGGTTCTGAAATCTCAAAACTCCATCATCATGAATTACGAATCCGGGGCCTTTCCTTTGATCACTTCATCACGTAACTGAATCATCAGAGGATCATCTGCATGTTTAGATTTGATTCCTTCGGTTAATGATGAAGTTGTCTCCATCACGCACAGTTGTCCTTGGACTCTTTGTATCCACACTTCAATTCCTTCTCGAATCATCTCTCGTTGAAGGCTAAGTTGGGAGGTCAGCGTTTCCAGCATCTGAATAGAAATAGGCTTGCGGCTGAGTGCATCGGCCACTACATTCGCTTTGCCTGGATGATATAAAATCTCCAAGTCATAGTCCTTAATCAGTTCTAACCATCTTCTTTGCCGCATGTTCAATTCTTTCTGACTGAATATGTACTTGAGACTCTTGTGATCCGTAAAGATCTGACACTGAGTCCCGCATGCATAATGCCTCCGAACTTCAAAGCAAAACCACCGCCGCTAGCTCCAAATCATGTGTTGGGTAATTTACTTCATAAGGTTTCAGCTGTCGTGACGCATAAGCGATCACCTTATCATTCTGCATCAATACGCACCCGAGTCCTTGGTTCGAAGCATCACTGTAAACTATAAATCCTCCAGTTCCCTATAGAAGTGATAGAATCGGTGCCGTCGT
The DNA here is from genome assembly GCA_033398695.1 of Orobanche coerulescens. Taxonomy (NCBI): domain Eukaryota; kingdom Viridiplantae; phylum Streptophyta; class Magnoliopsida; order Lamiales; family Orobanchaceae; genus Orobanche; species Orobanche coerulescens. Next base: position 74,802,861 of record CM065818.1, on the reverse strand, counting down.
CAATCTCTTCTTTAATTCATCAAAGCTAACCTGACACAACTCATTCCACTCAAACTTTTGAGTTTTCTGCAGGAGTCGAGTAAGTGGGCGGGAAATTTTAGAAAATCCTTCCATGAATCGTCGATAATATCCAGCAAGTCCTAAGAAGCTTCGGACTTCTTTCACGTTATTTGGAGGCTTCCAATCCATAATTGCTTCGATCTTATGAGGATCTACTCGGACTCCTTTAGCTGACACCACATGGCCGAGGAACATTACTTCCTTTAGCCAGAATTCACACTTAGAAAGTTTGGCGTACAATTGCTCGTTTCTCAAAAGTTCCAATACAATCCGCAAATGCTGCGCATGTTCTTCCGGGCTCTTAGAATACACCAGAATGTCATCAATGAACACGACCACAAATTTATCCAAAAATTCAATGAACACACGGTTCATCAATTGCATAAATACAACAGGTGCGTTAGTGAGACCAAACTGCATCACTACAAACTCATAATGTCCGTAGCGAGTTCTGAACGCTGATTTCGGAACACCAGATTCCTTAATCCCCAGCTGATGATATCCTGATCTCAGATCGATTTTAGAAAATACTGTTGCCCCTTGCAGCTGGTCAAACAGATCATCAATCCGTGGCAACGGATACTTGTTCTTAATCGTCATTTTGTTTAGCTCTCGGTAGTCAATACACAGTCGAAGCGATCCATCCTTCTTTCGGACAAAAAGAATTGGCGCTCCCCAGGGTGAAACGCTTGGCTGAATATAGCCCTTGTCCAGTAACTCCTCCATCTGCTTCTTCAGTTCGTACATCTCAGTAGGTGCCATACGATACGGCGCCTTAGAAATTGGCGTAGATCCGGGTTCCAGCTCAATGGTAAATTCTACATCCCTTCGTGGAGGTAGCCCAGGTAACTCGTCAGGAAATACATCTGAAAATTTGTTCACAACAGGAATGGATGAAAGTTCCACAATCTCGTCTTCTTTCTTCATTGCATAGCACCAGTACCCGATACAGCCCTATTTCAACAATCTGACAACTTTCATCACTTTGATCAATTTTCCTGAGCTGCCCGGTTTCCATCCCTCAAACAGGATTTCGGAACCGTCGTCAGCGATCAGTGAGATATTCCTCCTTCGGTAGTTTACAATTGCTCCATATCGATTAAGCCAATCGTCTCCGAGTATCAGGTCATCTCCTTGCATTTCTATCACGATCACATTTGAGAGCCACTCTCTGCCTCCAAATGATACACGGAAATTTCTAGTTTCTAAGTTCCCAACAATTCTCTCTCCACTCGGTAAACCAACAACATAAGGTTCACAAGTATGAAAACTAGAAATATTCAAAGATTTACACAAGACAAAGATATAAAAGAATGTGTAGCTCTTGTATCGAATAAAATGCTAACTGGCTGGGAAAGGATTTGGACAGTACCTGATGCGACAGTAGCATCCTGATCGTCTGTCTTCCTCATCTCGTACAGACGTGGGGGAGCAGATCCGGCACTCGATGTCCCCTTTCGGTCCCATTGTCCTCTTCCTCGTCCGCGGCCAAAATTCTGAGGCATCTGAACACTTTGCTGCGTCTGTAGGATACTGGCTTCCTTCTGGACTAGCTTTGGCGTATGGGCTCTAAAAGACTTTGCAGACTCTTCACAAAACACTGCCCAATGTCCCTCTCGTCCATAATCAAAACAAGTCATGGCAGGAAGGGGACAATTCCATCGATAGTGCCCCATCTGGGCGCAGTTAAAGCATTTCCTGGTAACATCAGTAATAGTTGATGTCGCTCCGAAGTTCTTTCCGCTCCTAACTGGGTGCGGAGGTTTCTTGAAAGAGTGAAAGGATGACTGGGGCTTACGGGGCCCGCTGTTCCTGTGCTCTGTAAAAGTACCAGAGACTTTCTGTTTCTTGGATTCTGAAAATTTCTCCATGGCTGCTTCCTTGATCTCATATGCCAACGCCTTATCCTGGTATTGACGGAGTGTGGTACATTCAAATCCAGACATGTACCTCTGGATTTCTGGTTTCATTCTCATATCGAAATGGATCATCATTTCTTCATCTGTTCTGACCAGATGTCGAACAAATGCCAGCTGTTGGTTAAACGTCTTAATTGCCTGGGATAATGGCACATCAGAAGGCTGAGCGGAGAAAAATTCCTGAACTTTGGCTTCCCTCACAGGACAAGGGCAATACTGAGCTTCCATCATCAATCTAAACTCTGTCCAGTCAGCATCATGGTCTACAGGCCGAATGGCTTCCCACCATTCGGACGCTTCCCCTATCAGAAAATATTGAGCGATAGAGGCTCTCCATTGCCCGGCGCTTAATTCCGGCAAAGATTTTCTCCAGTTCCTTCAACCAATGGTCCCAAGTGGGAGTCTCAGAAAAGCCATCAAATTTGGGTGGTTGCATCTTTGCCACCTCTTGTAACCATCGGTCACCTCGATTTCCCATTTCTGGAATCCTTTGCTGTCCATCTCCCTGCTGAATTCCTGCCGCCACTTGCATTCGGTCCACGACCTGAGCGAACTGAGTCATCTGGTTCACGACTTGACGAAGGATTTCTGGTACACCAGGTCCCGGTTCATTATTGATGGATTGTTGCGGCTCGCCTGAGCTATGACTATCCTGATTAGAAGGCGACACCTCCCTTTCAGCATTCCTTCGTCCGCGTCCACGACCGCGACCACGTCCACGTCCGCCTCTCAACATACTGTAAGCACAAGTACTTAATATACAGGAAACAACATTGTTCTAATATTCGAGTATAAAGATACACAACATGTAAAGAACGAGATAGAGTTTAGGAACTTACAACCACCGTTCGCATGAAGACGTAGGCAGTGCAGTGATGTCATTCACGGCCGGTTACCTCAAAAGACATAAATGACCCCTATTTTAACCCAACGGCCAAGATATCCATAATATTAGCTCTGATACCATATTCTGTAACACCCCCGATATATTCAGGAATATTACAGCGTCGTAAATCCTTTACATAAGGATTTACAAGGCTGAAGAATTGAACAGACATTAAAAGGTACTAACGAATGGAAATAACGGAATTAAGATACAACAGTTCTGACCAAATACTGAAAGTACAGTTGTTCAACAGGAACTTAATAATACATCACCAAATTCAAATTCGGCATAAATGACTTCGTACTCGAGTACTTATTGAAATAACCAATAAACAACAGACAAATAAACCCGGCCTAAACATCACTCTGCACTTTCGTCGTCATGCAGCTCCAGTGGTTGTTTTCCTGCTCTCCTGGATCCTGAACATAAACAAAATGTTCACCCCCGAAGGGGTTAGCACAACGATGCTAGTACAAGTACCACAACATATTATTCATATCTCACGAAGAATAATAACGTAAACGACAAAAAATACCAACGAGTCTTCTCCTACGAGAAACTCAAAAATGACATACACAACTGATAATCACAACATGATATCATAACATACACATGGTAATTCCGTCGATCCAGCGTTCACTGCCTAGAACCCACGATGATCCCGTCAGACCAACCCGTGGTGGAAAAACCCGTCCGATGATCCAGCGCACGCTAGCATAGATCCCCCGATGATCCCATCGGACCAACACGAGGTGGACATACAACAACGACATACATGCACGACAATATGTATAACATCAATACATAAAACAAATAAAGTACTTGCCTCGATTTGAAGACAAGAACAACACTTCCACGAAAATGAACACTCGAAGGTTGTCCTCCTCAATCAATCACATAACAAGATCAAAACTTAACAAAAGAAATGATATAAGATTTATCTCACGTCGTACGAATGTTTAACAATTCGATTTACGGCCAAAAGTTCATAAAATGTAATCTGCCTGAATTGCTTAGCGCACGCTAAGTACTCTGTGTAGCGTGCGTTAAGTCTGCTCGATAGCGCACACAAACAGCAAAGCCTAGCTTACGCTAACTATGCATGGTCAGTACTTCACTGATCAGTCGACTGACTCGTCTGATAGTCTAGCGTACGTTACGTACCAAACGTAGCGTACGCTAACCCGTGCTCGATAGCGCACGTTAATCTATATAGCCTAGCGTGCGCTATCTGTGCATGGAAGTTTACTGCTGGGTAGTAAACTGTTCTCATCATGATCAAAACAATGAAATCTTCCGTGATAATTCATGTTACCTCCATGAATATCATGTACATACAATTATGAATGATCTTACGGATAACAACAACTTCGGATTCAAGGATATGCATACCATTAAAACCATATTCCATTTCGACTACAATTCTTCATATGACGATTCGAAAGGCTTAACGGTTGATATCAACACCTTATATCCATCGAAATTATCATGCTGTAGTTGTTTAACATTCCATCTATACTAGATAAATCCTTCCATGATCAATCCCTTAGATTCATCTAACAATAATGATGTTAAAGTCGAGTCCATGATTGTTATGAAGTCATCTACTAGATTCGGATTACTAATGATAGAAGCTTCCTTTACTTGTCTAATGAAATAAGATTCGAACCATGATGATCATAATCAAGGTACTTAAGGCTTATTCATCTCAATATTCCAAACATGATTTACTTTGGATAATTCATTTATGAAAATCAATATCTCGTTAATATGATCATCCAATTCTTTAGAATCCAACTCTAAGTCTGGAGATAGGTTGAACATACCTTAATATGATGAAAATCACTGAACCGTAAGGTAGAATCCGACTCCGGTTGGTTGTATGCCACTCCAAGGTGCTATTCCACTTCAATGATTACTCCCAAGTGATAACCAATATACAAAGACCAACAAGATGTGTTCTAAGTGTGTAGAGGGATTATTACAGCTCTCTGGCCTCTCAAGGATGAAGAATGAATGGATGAAATGTAAGCCAAAACGGGTTGTTGTCCCATTTATAATATTCTGCATTTTAACAAGTTATCGCATGCTACTAAGCTTCCTTAGCGCGCGCTAATAAGAGTTGACTTCAGAACTGTCCAGGTTCATCCGCGGGAATCTTATCCAGACCCATGTCCCGGCTGGCGCATGTGCTAGCCGTCCCGCTCAATAATTGAGTTCTTTGCGCACGCAACTCCTACATGCATAGCGTGCGCTAGTAGTAGCCCGATAGCGCGTGTTAAGCTACATTCTTAGCGTGCGCTATCACGAGTTTGCATGAGAAATTTTGCATGTTGTTATACTTATGTACAAAGATATCAATGCAAGAAATATCATACTCCAATAATCAAAACCACAAATCCGAATAATACAGGGTTTGAATACAGATGAAATACACCGTAATAAATCCGGATATTACAACCAAGTCTCTTGTTGATGTGGAAGGGGTCAGTACCTTCGCCACACCCATCTTCTCAAGGATCCAACTTAGCTGCGTTCCAAACACCATCATTTGGTGAAGGTGTGTAGTAGGTCCTTGAGTCAGACAACTCTTTTATCATATGTGCTGCTCTTCTATTGATTCCAAGCTTCCTCAAAGTCTCTTAGTCTAGGTGACCAAGTCTCTTGTTGATGTGGAAGGGTTCAGTACTTCCCTTCGCCACACCCATCTTCTCAAGGATCCAACTTAGCTGCGTTCCAAACGCCATCTTGGATCTGAATTTCTTCTCTTCAACAAGCCATTCGGCCTAGTTGACCTCGCGAATCAATTGCCTGAAAATATAGTCTGACCAATCAATTGGCTCATCCTGAATAAGTGCTCCCAGCACCATGAATTTGGCCGACGACAGTTGGTCGTAACTGCCGGCCATACCCATAACAATTTTGTTGGTGATGTCCAACACATACCGATACACCTTTTTGATTTCGCTCCTTTTGGATGTGAGTTTTAGCTTCGCCGGCTGGTCTTCTACCTTAATCTTCATCCAGGTGTCGGCTGTTGTCTGCTTGAGGTCCTCGACCGCTATGCCATGATGCTTCATACCAAAAAAATTTCGAATCGATTCCGGCGATATGTCAACTTGAACTCCGCCGACATTGCTCCTAATTCCTGCTTCAATCACACGGGCTTCGCAGTAAAATGTGATTACGTCCTCCTTGTGCAGATGTTTGGGGCTGATATCCAGAAATGGGTAGATCCCATTTAGCTTCATCGAACGAATAAGGTCAAGGACTTCGTAGTTTTCCAGATTTGATTCTAAGAGACCTTCGAAATCAACGACCAGTGAAAATATGATCTGGTCCTTGAAAGCCTTCATATTTACGCCTTCAAAGTAAGCTTCCATTTCTGCAAATATAGGAAATTTCTTAGTGTATTTAGAGCTCAAAGGATTTTTCGCTCTGTAAATTAGGGTTTATGAAAGACTAGTAAAGATGAAGGGTTTTTTCCGTCCTTAAAAAAGAAAGTGAAACGACACTGGAATTAAAAAATATTTTATTTTAAATCAGTGGACCGCCTTTTGAGATTCCTTTTAAATTTCAAATTTTAATCGGTGGTCCAGGTTTTGATTTTTTAAAATTAGACGGTTGGATTTTAATTGGTCACAGTGGAGGTCGATTTAACCTCTGATTGCCACGTGTATTTAAAGCATATAGTATTACGCCACTTGTGAACCAAAATTAATATAATATTTTCACATATATATATATAGCATATAGTAATTTAATATTCAGGAGTCGGTTGAGATTAGAGAACTTAGCTGGTTGACCGTTGACTGGTCTGTATTAGATGAGTTGACTCCTCTGACTTCTCGCATGAGATTTGATCAGCTAGGTTTCTTCGTCTGTCCTTCGTCTTTAGGTAGGTTCTGATTCCTTCGACCATCTAAGTCCGTCCTTCGCCTGATCTGCTTCAGCTGGTTTTTTCTTCTGTACTAGATTCCCAATCTAGTAATCCAAGTTCTCTGCTCAGCTCCAAAAACCTTTCTTCTGGCAAAGGTTTGGTAAAGATATCAGCAATTTGATAGTCTATGCTGACTCTTTCAACTCTGAGTCTCTTGTTAAGCACGTGGTCTCTTATTAAATGATGCTTAACATCAATGTGCTTGGTCCTTGAATGCAAAACCGGATTGTTGGTTATTGCAATAGCACTGTTGTTGTCACACCAGATAGGGACTTCATTGGCAATGATATTGTAGTCCCTTAGCTGTTGTCTGATCCATAAGATCTGGGCACAACAACTACCTGCAGCTAGGTATTCTGACTTTGTGGTGGAGATAGAGTTAGAAACATGCTTCTTACTAAACCAGGATATCAGTCTGGTTCCTAGGAATTGGGACGTTCCACTAGTGTTTTTCCTATTAATTTTGCATCCTGCGAAATCTGCATCTGAATATCCTGACATCTCGAAGTTATCGTCCTTTGGATACCATAGTCCAACATTGACTGTAGACTTAAGGTATTTAATTATTCTCTTTGCTGCATCTTGGTGCGATTGCTTTGGCTTGGATTGAAATCGCGCATAAACTCCTACGGCATAAGATATGTCTAGCCTGCTTGTAGTGAGGTATAATAATGATCAAATAAGTCCTCTTTATTGGGTTGAATCCACTGATATGCCTCCCTCATCTGCATCTAGGTGAGTACTTGTGCTCATAAGGATTCTTGCTGGCTTGGCTGATTCCATTCCAAATCTTTTGATTAGATCTCTGGTATATTTGGCTTGGTTGATGAAAATTCCATTTCCCATCTGCTTAACTTGTAATCCAAGAAAGAAGTTAAGCTTTCCCATCATACTCGTCTCAAACTCTCCTTGCATGAGGTTAGAGAATTTCTCACATAGCTCTGGGTTGGTTGAGCCAAAAATGATATCATCCACATATATCTGAACTATCAATATGTGGCCTTCGTGCTCTACTCTGAATAAGGTATTGTCTACCTTTGCTTTCAGAAACCGTTCTTCTCAAGAAATACAGATAGGGTTTCATACCAAGCTCTTGGTGCTTGCTTAAGTCCACATAGAGCTTTTAGCAGCTTGTAGACTTTTTCTCATTTGAAAAATCCTGGGGGCTGCTCCACATAGACTTCTTCTTCTAGGATGCCATTTAGAAATGCACTCTTTACATCCATCTGGTAGACTTCAAAATCCTTGAACGAAGCATATGCGAGAAATAGTCTGATGGCTTCTAATCTTGCAACAGGTGCATAGGTTTCATCAAAATCTATTCCTTCACACTGTGCATAACCTTTAGCAACAAGTCTGGCTTTATTCCTAACAACAGCTCCGTCTTTGTCACTCTTGTTTTTGTACACCCATTTGGTGCGAGGAATTGCTCTGGTGAATTTTCTCTCTGTCTGCATCAGCCTGGATCTGGTCTCCTTGGTCTGCAACTGGATCAGCTACCGTCTTGTCATCTGCATATTGGGATCTGTTCTGATCTGCAGATGAGTCTTTATCAGCTACAGCTGGGTCTTCATCAGCGGCAACTGGATCAGGTAGGTCGGGTGTTCCTATCTGATCTGCAGTTGGGTCTTCAGCAACTACAGTTGGGTCATCGGGCTGATCTGCAGCTGAGTCCACCATTCCCGTGTCATGTACAATGACTTCTTCGAGGATTGCTGATTTGAGCTTATTCTCAATTAGCTCAACTTGCTTTCTGTACTCAACAGTAGATTCGTCAAATACAACATGGGGTGTTTCTTCCACAACTAAGGTTCTTTTATTAAAAACTCTATATGCCTTGCTCCTTTGTGATATCCCATAAAGAGACCATCATCAGTTTTAGCATCAAAGGCTTTTAGTTGTGTTTTACCATTGTTGTGGATGAAACACTTACAACCAAAAACATGAAAGTAAGCAACAATATGAGTTCTATTATTCCAAACCTCATAGGGAGTTTTGCCATGTCTCCCTACTATCATACTCCTGTTCTGAGTATGGCAAGCTGTGTTGACAGCTTCAGCCCAGAACCTTTTGGGCAGGTCCGCTTCTGCAATCATGGACCTGACTGCTTCCTTCAGGGTTCTGTTTCTTCTTTCAGCAATGCCATTTTGCTGGGGGGTCCTGGATGCAGAGAGCTCATGCTGGATCCCATTCTGATCGCTGTAATCAGTGATCGCCTTGTTGAGAAATTCACCTCCTCTATCTGATCTGATCTTGATGATGGAGAGGGATTTCTCATTCTGGATCCTTCTCAGCAGCTCAGGTAGCTTGGTCAAGGTTTCACTTTTCTTATACAAGAAGATAATCCAAGTGTACCTTGAATAATCATCCACTACTACTAGTGCATGTTTTCTGGCACTTAGAGTCCTCGGCTTAATAGGACCAAATAGATCCATATGGAGTAGATCTAAGATTCTTGTTGTGAGGGTTGTAGGCTGGACTGGCTTGAATGATGCTATGGTCTTCTTTCCTTTGTGACATGCATCACAAATAGCTTCCTTCCTGAATGCTTCCTTTGGGAGTCCTCTGACCAACTTCTGAGAACTAATCTTGTTGATGGCTTTGAAGTTCTGGTGACATAATCTTTTGTGCCACAGCCATCCGTTCTCAGCTATTGTCTTAGATAGAAAATAGGTGTTAGGTGTTCTGATAAGTGTCAGTTTTGTACACTTATCCATGGTTTGTATCGATAAAATTCACCCATAATTGAGCTAATCTACTCGTTTTTTGCTTTTAATTAATTAGTTTTAATAATTTTATTTTTATCGGATGATGATCGGATTAAATAACTGATTTACTAAAGAAATAACATGTTTATTAAATATTCTCTTTGTTGAATTTTGATATATTCATGTTGTAGGGCTTTCCGAGATGAATTCGGCAGTCTTTCCGGATTCAAAATAAGAGTTATATATCAAAAGTTATCATCCGAAGAAGATTTGGGGCAAAAACGCAAAGTCTGAGAAATTCTGGGCTGAAAACATAACTATCAAGGCATCCAGTGAGAAAATTTACGAAGCCAAAATACGGCCGTAACATTCAGGAGTTACGGCCGTAAGTCATCCTTGTTACGGCCGTAACTCCTGAACGTTACGGCCGTAACTATTAACAGATTGTTATGATTTGTCTAATTTTTTATACTTTTTGTGTATTATTTAGGGGATGGCTGGCATTGATCCGATCTAATGTAATAATGCTAGAGGTTTGGACCTATTAGATGACTTTAGGTGTATAAATAGACCCCTTAGATCCTTCATCATTCATCATTCATCTTATAATTTTCCATTTTTTGTAAACTTTTGTTTTTTGTGAAGAACACACTTGTGTTCTTGAGTGATCATTGTAAGTGTGGTATAGCATATGTTGTTCAGAGAGTTTATTGTTTCTATCTCCTTTATCTACTAAGGGAGTTAGGACCAATTCTTTCTCTTGATTCAACTAATAATGACCACACACGAATGTAATATGTATAATAAACCCTTCATGGGCTAAGTAACCTTAAGTTGGGATTATAAACAAGGTTAGTCATGTTATTTATGTTTGTATAAAGATCTATTGTGAACTACTTATTATTGTGTGTGATTTTCATTGTTTTAACTATCTTTATTTATTTGGCCAATAAATGACGATATTTATGGTCTTCATATGTTTCGAAAGAAAATATGTTTGATTAGATCAAATGATATTCACTCTAAGTTGTTCTAGGGGATAGAAATATACCCCTAGTCCTTAGATGATTCTTTGAGTTATTTTCATAAAACCTAATACTATGTATTGAAGCCAATCAACATAGAAATATAGTGGATTGATTCAATATGTAAGGGGCGTTTTATAGTTCGAAAGAGAAACCGTCTTTTTAAGGAAAATCGAATCTACACAACATAATAAGTAAATTCATCTTATGATCTCCTATACATCTTCTATAACTAATGACGAACTAAGTTTGTAATCCCAACTATTTCATTTTATCGTTTAATCAATCTATTATAATTGCAATATTTTTATTTCCTTAAAATATTAGAACTATTATTGCATTTACTTTGCTACTATTAAACCAAACTTTTTAATTGTGTGTTTCACTCATATTAGTATCTATAAAAATAGACTAATAGTGTATAATTCAAATTATAACCAAACTTCCTTGTGGGATCGATAAACTGGACTCAAAAAGTCCACTTTACTACTTGATACGATATCGTGCACTTGCGATAGTTACACTAAAAGCGTGTCAAGTTTTTGGCGCCGTTGCCGTGGAGGTATAAGTTATATATGAAAAATTACATTATTAACTATTGTTATAAATACAACTTTTTCTTTGTTGTAGATTCTCTTGTCTATGCGAAGGACGTACAATCGCGATTTAGTTTCACTAGATCCCGAGATCGAAGCCACATCCAGAAGAAGGACAAAATGATGCAAGTGATCCATTATGCTAGCAGGACTATGAATGATGCTCGGCTGAACTACACAACAACTGTAAAAGAGATGCTTGCAATGGTTTATGCCTTTGACAAATTTCGATCCTACTTATTGGGATCAAAGGTCATAGTCTACACTGATCATTCAGCTTTGAAATATTTAATGACAAAGCAAGATGCAAAGTCAAGGCTAATCCGATGGGTTCTACTTATGCAAGAATTCGACATAGAAATCAGAGACAGAAAGGGAACAGAAAACCAAGTGGCGGATCATCTCTCTAGACTCGACCAAAACAATGCTCAAGAGAAGGAAATAAATGAAGTATTTCCGGATGAACAATTGTTCCAAATCTCTAATATTCAGGAAAAACAAAATGCACCATGGTATGCTGACATCGTTAATTTCCTTGTTAGTGGAATAATTTACCCAAATTTTTCCCATCATCAAAGAAAAAATTCTTCTCCGAGTTGAAATACTATTACTGGTAAGATCCTCTATTGTTCAGACGAGGACCTGATCAAATCATCCAGAGATGCATACCGGAAGAAGAAATGGAGAAGGTATTAGAAAGATGTCATTCCTCTCACTATGGAGGACATTTTGGGGGTTCAAAAACAGCAGCAAAAATTCTTGAAGTAGGATTCTATTGGCCCACTCTGTTCAAAGATGCATATACACTTGTCTCGAAGTGTGACCAGTGCCAAAGACATGGAAACATGTCAAAAAGAAATGAAATGCCAATGAATTTCATCCTTGAAGTTGAAATCTTCGACGTTTGGGGAATTGATTTCATGGGACCCTTTCCATCATCGTTTTCTAATGAATACATCCTTGTAGCTATGGACTACGTATCTAAATGGGTGGAGGCTATTGCATTACCAACAAACGAAGCTAAGGTCGTGGTAAATTTTCTAAAGAAAAATATATTGACTCGCTTCGGAACTCCGAGAGTTACTATCAGTGATGGCGGATCTCATTTCTGCAATTACCAGGTTAAAGCTCTATTGACCAAATTCGGAGTAAAACACCGTGTCGCTACCTCTTATCACCCACAAACTAGTGGACAAGTCGAGGTTTCCAATCGTAAACTGAAACGTATACTTGAGATGACAGTCGACTCATCTCAGAAAGATTGGTCGAAAAAGCTCGATGATGCGCTCTGGGCTTACAGAACAGCTTATAAGACACTGATAGGCATGTCTCCATTTCGTCTGGTATTTAGAAAAGCCTGTCACCTGCCAGTAGAACTTGAACATCGAGCCTTTTGGGCTATAAAAAAATTAAACTTTGAAGAACAGTTGGCTAGAAAGAAAAGATTGCTGCAGTTAAATGAGTTGGATGAAATCCGACTCGACTCATATGAAAATGCCAAAATCTACAAAGAAAAAAACAAAAAGATGGCATGACAGCAGAATTCTAAGAAGAGATTTTAAAACAGGAGACCAAGTTATGCTTTTTAATGCACGACTACGTCTGTTTCCGGGTAAGCTGCGATCACGATGGACGGGCCCTTACACGATCAAAGAGGTGTTTTCTCATGGAGCTGTGGAGATTTATAATACAACCGACGGGAGTTTCAAAGTAAACGGCCAACGGTTAAAGCCATATCTGGGAGGAGAATTCTCGACAGCAAAGTCAATCATAATGCTGGAAATACCTAATTAATCTGAGGAGAAGTCAAGCTAAGGACGTTAAACAAAGCGCTTATTGGGAGGCAACCCAATCTCTATTATTTCGCAAAATAAGTTTGGGGGTAACACGGAAGGATTCAACAACAAGAGCAAGGATCAGATCGTTCATAAAATCCAGGGAGTCTTTCTTTCATTATTCTCACACGTATAATAATTATAATTTTCTAAAAAAACAAACTAAAAACTTAAAAAAATTAATTATATATATATATATATATACGGCCGTATCCAAAATAATACGGCCATAAGAAGTATCATGACTTTAACGAATTCTTTATACGGCCGTAACTCCTACATGTTACGGCCGTATCTTAAAGCAAGTTCCAAAAAAAAAACGAAAGAATGATACGGCCGTAAGTCTGCAAAGATACGGCCGTAACTTAACATCCTGTCAAAAAAACGAATGCATCATACGGCCGTAACTTGGGTATGTTACGGCCGTAACTTCGCGTCTGTATTAAAAAAAAAACGGACTTAACACATTCACAAATCAGAACAAAACACAAGCGGCCGGCAGTGCGAAATTTTTTTTCCCCCTCTCAATCCCTACTTTCTAAAAACTCAAATTACTCAATAAAATTCATTATCTTATCAACATTAACACATAATCATCAGGTTCTCTTTTAATTCTTGTTTCTATTGATATATTTCTGAGTTTTAGTTTTTTTTTTTAGTTTTTCACTTCATATTTGTTTTTCGATTCTTATTTCCGTATGATTCGTTTATTAAATCATGTTTAGTTGTTAGTATTGTCGATATTTATGTGGTAATTCGATTCATTGATTTGGTGACTTTGTGGATTTGAGTTTGAATAAAAAAAACTTGTTAAAAAACTATGAACTCAAGGTATCCGACGAAATGCCACAACGAAAATCTTTGAATTTTTTTTTATGTTTTTATTGGTTTTGCTTGATGATTATAGTCGTGTGATGAAAAGGAATTTGATTTTGATTAATTTCAGGGATGGCACCGAAGAAATCAACAAAAGGAAAAGAAAAGGTCCGTTCGTCATCTCAAGGTCCGGCACCACCACAAAGAAATCAAAACACAAAGTGCATTAAGGAAAGATTGTTCAATCTTGATGATTTCATTGGCGATGCGGATAGAGACACAATCACTAGCCCTTTCATCCAAAAATTCATAGACAACGGCTGGGAAAAGTTTGTTTCCGATCTCCCAAATGGTAACGCGACCTTGACCCTAAACTTTTACAATTCTTTCAACAAGTCCATTGGGCAGGTAGGGTCGCCTACTTATCATCAGACTACTGTGAATGGGAAATCGATTAATTTTTCACCGGATGTCATTAACAAGTATTTGGGGGTTAATTGTACTAACGCGGTTGACATTTCTATCTTACCTAATGAAGAGGTGCCGGATGATAGAGTTTTACGCTGGGCGTTAGTGAGCGAGCTGCATGACAGTATTGGGATGATCAAACCCCGATACAACCAGGCGGACTTAATGAATGATGCGTGATACTTATGGATGTGGGCAGCTGGGAGTATTTACCCGACCTCGACTCTGACGACGGTTTCCATTGGCCACCTGCGAGGTTTATTTGCTATCCGCCGAGGGGTAAAAATGGATTTGGGTACTCACATTTACACTACTATTTGTCACTATGCCGGCATGGTCCCGACTAGGCAGAAGATGCCATACCCCTGCCTTATCACCGGTATTTGCAGGAGCCAGAGAGTAAAATTTTCGGCGGGGGGGTGATATTTTAACACATGGGGATCGACTGAACGGCAGGAGTAGTATTTTTCGAAGTACTCAGTTGAGGAGCAAAACGGGCACGTTTGGAACCGGAAGAGGATAGTAGCGAGGAGGAGGAATATGAGGCCGAGGAGGATGCCGGTCATGAGTTAACGCCTTTTGAGGAAAATTTGCTTGAAAGAGTTCGGGGATTAGAAACATCCCAGTTTGAAATTTTGAGAAATCAGAATGAAATAATCGAGCGTCAATTACAAACGGAGAAGTGCTTTGAAAAGCTTTTTCGTTTTCTAAACATCCCTGACGACACACCTGGATGATCACAAAGCTAAAATTTCAGGGAGTTTTCTGTTTTCTCGCTTGCTTTTATTTTTTTTAAAAAACTCGGGACAGTTTTACTTATAAGTTTGGGGGTGTTTTCGTACTTGTGTGTTTATTTTGTGGTTTCTGAACTATGATGTTTATTTTGATTTTGATTGTGGTATGTTTTGATTAGTGTAGTGTGTGGTGTGTTTTTATTATTTGGCATTGATTAGGTTTAGTGAATATATATTTCTAAATATATATATATTTATAGTATTTTGATCTATGAGATTTCTAGATCTGGCCATAACACCAATAAATTAGCTATATACAAGCTTGTAAATCGTTTTAACCGATAAAAAAATTTTGTATATTCCAAAATTTTTGAGCCTTAATCTATCTTTCCAAGCCTTGTAATTATCATATAAAATCGAGTCATTCGTTACCTTGAGAAAAGAAGAATCAATTGGTTGATGAAAAATAAAACTGAAATTTACTTAATTTGTGGAGCTTTTGATTTTTCATGCTTAACTAAAAAATGATTTTCTGCAAAAATTCTATTCCCTAAAAAAAAAGGAGTCATTGGTGAAAAGAGCTACACGTTAGCAAATAACGGTGTGAAAGCTATTACCTAATAAAAAAAATGACGAAAAGGAGAAGTGTTGAGCAACAACAGCTTCCTAATTTTGGGGGTCTTAAATTTTGCGAAAAATAAAGGACTAACCAGTGTTGGTGCGTAGCTGCCGTCTCAGAAAAATTGGTGAAAAGAGCTACACGTTAGCAAATAACGGTGTGAAAGCTATCACTTTTAAAAAAAAATGAGATAGAAATTGTGTTAGTGAAAAGAGCTACACGTTAGCAAATAACGGTGTGAAAGCTATCACTAAAAGGGATGTAGTTTATGAGCAGATTTGAATTAATTAGCGGCTGAATTTCAATACACTCAATTTCATGAATAATCACAATATTTGATGACGCCAATGAAATTCTTCCTCATATTGAGTCGAAAAATAAACGAGTGATCGAGAGCAACCATTAAAAGGAGTCGTGTGTATCACGAGTGGGAAAGAAATAATCAACCTTTTGGGGGGAAACCTTACATTTTGGAATTACAATACTAAAACCGAGTTTTAACTTCAAAATCATTTGTAGATTTATTTTGAATCTTGATTCATTTATATCTACTGTATAAGCTGGTTGTTGTGTATTAATGGCATTTTGATCTCCTTTTCTATTTTTATATTTTAATTTATGTGTGTATTAATTTTATTATTTTTGTTTTATTTTTATTTTTATTTTTGGAGCATGAATAATAAAGAGTCTTGCTCGGGACTAGCAAGAATTCAAGTTTGGGGTGTGATAAATGTCAGTTTTGTACACTTATCCATGGTTTGTATCGATAAAATTCACCCATAATTGAGATAGTCTACTCATTTTTTGCTTTTAATTAATTAGTTTTAATAATTTTATTTTTATCGGATGATGATCGGATTAAATAACTGATTTACTCAAGAAATAACATGTTTATTAAATATTCTCTTTGTTGAATTTTGATATATTCATGTTGTAGGGCTTTCCGAGATGAATTCGGCAGTCTTTCCAGTTAAAAAATAGGAGTTATATATCAAAAGTTATCATCCGAAGAAGATTTGGGGCAAAAACGCAAAGTCTGAGAAATTCTGGGCTGAAAACGTAACTATCAAGGCATCCAGTGAGCAAATTTACGAAGCCAAGTTACGGCCATAACATTCAGGAGTTACGGCCGTAAGTCATCCTTGTTACGGTCGTAACTCCTGAACGTTACGGTCGTAACTCTTGATAGATTGTTATGATTTGTCTAATTTTTTTATACTTTTTGTGTATTATTGAGGGGATGGCTGGCATTGATCCGATCTAATGTAATATGCTGGAGTCTTGGAGCTATTAGATGACTTTAGGTGTATAAATAGACCCCTTAGATCCTTCATCATTCATCATTCATCTTATAATTTTCCATTTTTGTAAACTTTTCTTTTTTGTGAAGAACACACTTGTGTTCTTGAGTGATGTTTGTAAGTGTGGTATAGCATATGTTGTTCAGAGAGTTTATTGCTTCTATCTCCTTTATCTACTAAGGGAGTTAGGACCAATTCTTTCTTTTGATTCAACTAATAATGACCACACAAGCTTGTAATATGTATAATAAACCCTTCATGGGCTAAGTAACCATAAGTTGGGATTATAAACAAGGTTAGTCATGTTATTTATGTTTGTATAAAGATCTATTGTGAACTACTTATTATTGTGTGTGATTTTCATTGTTTTAACAATCTTTATTTATTTGGCCAATAAATGACGATATTTATGGTCTTCATATGTTTCGAAAGAAAATATGTTTGATTAGATCAAATGATCTTCACTCTAAGTTGTTCTAGGGGATAGAAATATACCCCTAGTCCTTAGATGATTCTTTGAGTTATTTTCATAAAACCTAATGCTATGTATTGAAGCCAATCAACATAGAAATATAGTGGATTGATTCAATATGTAAGGGGCGTTTTATTGTTCGAAAGAGAAACCGTCTTTTTAAGGAAAATCGAATCTACACAACATAATAAGTAAATTCATCTTATGATCTCCTATACATCTTCTATAACTAATGACGAACTAAGTTTGTAATCCCAACTATTTCATTTTATCGTTTAATCAATCTATTATAATTGGAATATTTTTATTTCCTTAAAATATTAGTACTTTGCTACTATTAAACCAAACTTTTTAATTGTGTGTTTCACTCATATTAGTATCTATAAAAATAGACTAATAGTGTATAATTCAAATTATAACCAAACTTCCTTGTGGGATCGATAAACCGGACTCAAAAAGTCCACTTTACTACTTGATACGATATCGTGCACTTGCGATAGTTACACTAAAAGCGTGTCATGTTCCTGTGTTCCACTCTATCATGTAGACATCTCTCATTCTGCATCCTTGTAGCTTCACTTCTCCAGATAGGATATCTATCACCATACATTTCCAAATGGTGAAGACTACTAGATTCTTCTCATCGCAAAACTGGCTTATGCTTAGGAGATTATATTTGAGCCCTTTAACATAGTGAACTTTGGATATCACAATATTTCCTCGGTGCAGCTCTCCAAAGACCTTTGTTTGTCCTCTATATCTATCTCCAAAGGTTACATCAGGACCTCTTTCTTTGGTGTATTTAGTCAGCATCTTCTTGTTCCCGGTCATGTGCCTCGAGCATCCAGAATCTACAAACCATTCTTCACCTCCAAAGTTCGAATTTTCGGAGATGTGGTTGTAGTCCTTCCACCTTTTCTGCAATCAAGCAAGCAGAGATTTAGATACCCAAATCTGTGTGGGTCCTCTAGGGTTAGCTGGTTTCCTGTAGAATTGATTTCTCCTTGGATTGTGAAAATTGTTATTATTATTACCCTTATAAGGTGTGTAAGGTCTAGGTTTGTATCTCCTGTTGGGATTGTATACTGGATATTCCTCAAAATATTGATAGTGTGGGCCATTTCTAAAACTTGGCTGAGACCATTTGTTAAATCTTTGAGGTCTCCACACTTGTTCATTTTGGAAATTAGGATAACCTTGAGGTTTCCATCTGACCCTCCCATTTTGAAATCTGTTTTTGGGGAGTTGTTGATAATAGTGGGCATGTTGTCTGGACTGCTGCTTCTGCCTTGGCCATTGCCTAGTCGCTTGTCTAGGTGGCTGCCTTGTGAACCCTGGTTGCAGCCTAGACTTGTGACTTGGCTGTTGCCTATTTTTAAATATCGGTTTGTATGTAGGCTCGGCAGTCGAGACAATCATTTCTCCCTTGATGAAAGTGGTTTTAGAACTAAAGGGAGTGTGAGGATCATATCCAATGCCTGATCTGGAATATAGTGGCCTTTTATTAGTACACAATTCGTCCAGAGTTAAAGACGCTTTTAGGGAGGTTATTTCCTGCGCCTGAGTCCAATTTACCTGAGTCAGCTTAGTAAATTCGGCCTTCACATGAGCAAGTGTAGCTGATTTTTCTCTAATTAAAATAGTTAGTCGATTTATCTCAGCTGTAGTGGCGCTACCTGTTTTTCAAGTTAATCATGACTGGTTTTCAAAATCAGTTTTGGCTTTATTTAATTCTAGGCTGAGTTTTTCAAAATCATTTTTCAGCTGACTATTCTCATCTTGCAGTTGAGTCTTCTCGGCTGATACAGATAGGTGTGCATATTTAAGTGTCTCAAAATCTTTAAGTAGCTGATTTACAGATTCGTGCAGATCCATATCTTGTGACATGGCTGAACTATTATTTGAACCAGAGGGTTTTGATGTTACCTCTTCATCAGCTAGGTTGGCCATCAGACAATCATACTCTTCGTCATCATCTGAGAAGAATCCGCTGATGGACTCTATACGCTCTTGATCTTCTCTGATGAGGGCCTTCCTTCTATCTTCTTTTCTGCTCACCTCCTTCTTGCTCTCGTCCTTCTTAAGATCAGGACAGTCAATTTGAATGTGTCTTGTCTTATGACAGTTGTAGCACTCCACCTTCCATCTTCCGGCTTTCTGGTTCCTTCTGGGATTCTCCTTATAATTCTTTTTGTATTTGGAGTAGTTCTTCCGGAAGTTACTGAACCTATGCATTATGAACACCATTTCTTCCTCAAAATCTAATGGATTTGGAGACTTTACATCAGATAAGCTCTTGGCGGGGGACTCGGCTGCAAAGGCTATTCCCTTCTCTGCAGGCTTGGTTGAGGATGAACTTGGGAGTTCGAACTCATAAGCCTTTAGGTTGGAGAACAGCTCTTGGATCTTTATCTTATTAAGATCCTTGGATTCTCTCATGGGCACTGCCTTCATACTCCACTCAGGATTGAGAGATCTTAGGACTTCAGCGCTATTTCCCTGTTGCCATAGTATTTACCAAGGGAGTTGACCTCATTGATGATCTCCGTGAACCTTATGTACACTTGGTCTATAGATTCCCCATTCTTCATTTTGAAGTTGTCAAATTTTTTAGTAGCAATTGACAACTTGTTTTCCTTGATCAGCTCCGTTCCCTCACCCATTAAGGCTAATGTGTCCCAGATTTCTTTTGCATTTTTGCAATTCTTGATCTTGACCATGGTGGATTTGTCAAGGGTTTGATACAACACATCTCTGGCCCGGTTGTCAAGGTTGGCCAGCTTTCTTTCTTCGGGGGTCAGCTCTGTCCTCTTCTTTGAGATCTTCTCAGGCTTCCCTGTTGCGATCTACTTGGGAGTGTTGTCTTTCTCGAAGGTGTAAGGACCGTCCTCTATGATGCACCACATGTCATCATGGATTGAAGATAAGTGTACCTGCATCCTTATCTTCCAAAGATCATACTCGTCAACTGAAAACACATGTAGTCTAGAATGCATGTGTTCCATTATATAATGAGAGTAAAAATATATATCTGATATAGATCTGGTTTGTGAACTAAGTGAACCAACCTATCTGATACCACTTGTAGGTCAAAAGTCATCTAGGAATAAGTCTAGAGGGGGGGTGAATAGACTTATTGAAACTCTTAAACTTTTTTTTCACAAAGAGTAAGTTTCTTCAGCTGATAGATATACAAATGACTTAGAGTCGTTTGTTCTCAATACGTGCGGAAGTCAGCTGATGACGAATAAAACAACTAATGAAACACTTAACAATGAATACAGCAGTTAAGGTATGATGCTATAAAACAGTAAAATATGCAGGCAGTTATAGTGGTCTCAGAGGTGGGGTAATCCTCTACTAATCCACTTTTCTCCAAACTAGTTGGAGATGAATTCACTATAATTGTCAACCAGTGATAAAGATTACAGTGATTCAACCAAATTACAACAGCTTCCAACCAGTGGAAATCCTTGCCATTACAACACTCTTAACTGCCTTGCACCTCTTGATCCGCGATCCTTGGATGCCTTTATAGTCTCGAACATCAACCAGTGAAGTACCCCGAACTCAGGATTAAAGACACGAGTTTTTGTCTTCTCCAACTAAGAGCTTCTTCAAGTATGAACTTTTGAGAACTGCTCTTTTCACGATGATATAGTTCGCTTTTAGATTGCTTTGAATGCTTTGATTGCTCTGAATATTTTTTCGCACCATTTGTATGTGTTGTATGTAATTGTAGGTATTGCTCAGCTTCAATTCTTCGGATATATATAAGTCACGATCTCTGAGCTTTTCCTTCATAGCCGTTGCAAATCTTTTCAACAAATCCGTCCGTTGGAGATGTAGACTTCATTGTTTTCTTTCTGAACGTTGCAAGGCTGGATTCCCATATTTTAATCCATCTTTCGACCATTGTGAAGACTTTGCTTCTGAGGTGCCGTATCTTTTGAATATAATAGGTTTAAAGTCTTCAGTGGTAGGCCTGAATGAATTATTCAATTCATATCCTTGTGGGAATCTCTCCAATTTGTCTCTTCACGTTGCATGTGTCTTTCCGTAATATTTGACTTTTCAACGCATGCTGACGTGGACTTGGAGTACTTGGCTGGTCTCAAGTAGGCTGATGTACAGTTAACTTCTCTGTAGTTTAGGACTTCTCTGATGGTGACTGATTGGTACTCGCCTGATCAGATGACTTGCCTGAAGTCACTTGACTGCAGTCTGGTCAAACATCCCTGATGATTTTTGTTGACCAGAACTTCTCTGACTTAACTCGGCTGTACCTCTCTGATGAACTTAGCTGTACTTTTGTACATAGCCGATTTTAGCCTAACTTATTTTGGCCCATAGAAGATACTCATTTGGTTCTTCTTTACATTTTGCCAAGTATTAAACTTAACATAATTTGGCCTATGGAAGATACTCATTTGGTTCTTCCTTACACTTTTGCCAAGTAATAAACATTTGAATTATATTGATGACATCATCAAAATCTAACAAGTATTCCTAACATCTTCTTCGCTAAGTTCATATTTTAGATCGCTATCTTCTTTGGCTTTGAAGGCGATCGTCCTTTGTCTCTCCTTGGGCTTTGGTTTCGAACTTGGAGATTTAATGACAATCTCGTAATTGATGAGAGATCCAATGAGAGCATTAAATTCTATGGTGTTGAGATCTTTCGACTTCATGATAGCCGTAATAGTAGCGTCCCATTCTCTTGGTAGAGACCGAAGGATTTTCTTGGCTTTATCACTACTTGAGATATGTTTCCCGAAGGAAGCTAGCCCATTTGTGATAGCCGAGAAACGGTCAAGCATAGTGGTAATCTTTTCTTCTTATTTCATAGTGAAGAGTTCATAATCGTGAAGAAGCATATTGATTTTGATTTCTTTCACTTGACTCGTACCTTTGTGGGTAATCTCGAGCATTTTCCAGATCTGTTTAGCTGTCTCGCAAGAAGAGATTCTGTTGTAATCTTCTGGGTTGAGAGCACAGTAAAGCAGTTGAGTAGCTTTACTATTGAAGTGATCGTTCTTCCAGTCGGCATCATTGTACTCTTCAAAGCTTTTGATCGATCCATCTGTCTTCTTAGGAATGGTAGGTCCAAGAGAATGACCTTCCAAATTTCAATATCGTGAGCTTGGATGAAGATGGACATTTTCTTCTTCCATGTCAAAAAGTTTGAACCATCGAAGAAAGGAGGGCGGTTGAGAGCATTGCCTTCAAGAGAAGAGTGGATAAAGGCCATTTCTGGATCTTTTCTCTAGCGGGTGTTTAATCCGGTGAAAAAGAGACTTCTCCGATACCAATTGTTGGATTGGTACTGCCACTAGAAGGGGGGTTGAATAGTGCGGATAAGAGTTTTGAACTCTTTTTGTGCAGAAGCAAAATATCGGAGTAAATAAAATCCAGAAAAGAAAGAACACAAGAAATTGTTCGAGAGGTTCGGCTATTAACGAAGCCTACGTCCCCTACCTAGTATCGACTAGGACTTTTCTTAGAAACTTTAAATGCACTTTCTAGTTTAGTGCCAACTCTTACAATTTATTGATTTTCGGGCTCAAGAACAACCTCACTAAAACACTCTTGTTTTTCCGGGTACAAGACAA
Source organism: Orobanche coerulescens (assembly GCA_033398695.1). NCBI lineage: Eukaryota > Viridiplantae > Streptophyta > Magnoliopsida > Lamiales > Orobanchaceae > Orobanche > Orobanche coerulescens. The sequence goes on along the minus strand of CM065818.1, from coordinate 74,779,870 downwards.
CCTAACAATAAAACAATAGTGAGTAGGATACTCGACTTTACAAGATATTTCACTCGTTGATACACGAATATAGATAAGAAATGACAGAACAAATCTTCTCGTATCACAATGTGGAATATGTATATCTCTCGAAATATTTGCTTGATATAGCTTGAGTATGCTTGTAAGCTCGGATAAGTTGTCTGTCTTCCAACACCTTGAATGGTGCTATTTATAGCCCTTGAGTTGTATTTTCCCATTGGAATAGTTGGCCAACTGTTGGTATAAAATCGGATATTTGCGCCGTTTTGTGTGGAAGCGAAAATAAATTGCGGAAAATAAATCACACAAGGATTTATAGAGGTTCGACTATTAACGAAGCCTACGCCCTCTCTCGATGTATCTTTTTCTTTAGGATTAAGATCAAAACCTCTACGCCTCTCTTCTATTGATTGAGGGATTACCGTTACAAGCTCGTCTTCTATCGGTCCGAGTAAAACCGTTTTCCTTTTCTATTGGACAAGGAATCAACCACTCTAGCTTTCTATTGGTACTAGATAAACCTCACTAAGATATCGATTATGATTCTAACAATGCCGGATACTTGATCCTAATAACACCGAATCCAATCGTATCTTTCCTTTTACCTCTTGTTTATAATGTTGAATGTATAAACACTCAAACTAACAATATAAGTTCAATATCACAACAACAATGTAAGTATATGAATATAAGATCAATGTCTTGAATGCTTGGAGTTGTTGTATGGAATAATACCAAAGATGTGGTATTAAAGCCTTCCTTCCATAAACTAGCCGTTAGTCTGTTTTGACTAATTAGTGTGCGCTAGACCTTTCTTAATAGCGTGCGCTAAGCTCATTAGCGTGCCTGTAGCGTGCGCTAGCGTGTTCCTAGTTTCAGTCCAGTGGCTTCGTTTCTTCCCTTACGTATGTTATGCCTTCTTTGTTACGTACGTTATACTCTTGATGTAGCGTGCGTTAAAAATACAATGTAGCGTGCGCTAATCCAATATATCCGTTGCTTGATTTGTCAAACTGACCGTTCAACTTTTGACTTGTTTCAGATTCTCTCCAACGGATTGATTGACTTGTATTCACACTTTTTTAGCTTGCGCTTTTCCTTCTTTGTAGCGTGCACTATGCTTACTTCACTGCATACGTCATTTTGAGTTTGAATATCTTCACAACGGTAACAAGCTCTCGATAGCATGCATTAATGAACATGAGTAGCGTGCGCTATCTCGCCAGATGACTTCACTTCAGGTTATTTCTAACTAGGCTGATCTGCAGAGAACTTCCGTTAGCTTGCGCTAACATATATGTATTAGCGTGCGCTAGACATGCATTTTGCTCAGCTTTTTGCGTCTTCTTCTGCTTCGCTGTTTTGCTTCGCCTCTTCGTTGTTTTGTATTGTTTAGCAACTTAATCATCAAAACCCTATTTATTAAAGTGTGGAATAAATATTCCAACAATCTCCCCCTTTTTGATGATGAAAAAACAACCCTTGAATTGGATAAAATCTGTAAAAATAAAATATATGTATATGTATACAAATCAAAGTTTTCGGCTTTGATCGTTTCGTTAGTTTCTCCAATTCTCTTTTGTTTTCGACATCTCCTTTATTTTTCAACTCCTTCGTTTTATCTCCCCCTTTTTGTATGCTTTCTTTTTCTTTTCGACTTCTTCGATTTTTCTCATTTTTATCAATTCGTCTTGAGCTTCTACAGTTTGAGATATGATGCCCGATTTTCAAACATTTTTCGCAACGGGGTATATTAAAATTTAAGGATTCGTTTTTAAAACGTGGTTTGAACCCCCAACCCCACTTTATTTAAAGTGTATTTTTGAACCGAGAGCATATTTTCAAATTTCTTGTTTCCGAGAGAAAATTTCTTTGTCAAATTCTTGAGCTCGGTTTGAATTTTAACAAGATCATTCTTTAAAATATTATCGTTTTCAACGCATTTTGAATGATCGATCTCGACAAATTTTCCCTTTTCTAGAATTTTGGAATTTTCATTTTCCAATGATTTATAATTAGTTTGAAGGGATTTAAGTTCTTTTAAAGCATTTTGATAATCGGTATGTAATAATTCGAATGCTTCAAAAAGTTCGTCGTAAGAATTACTTACTTGGCTTTCGACGTCGCTGTCGTCAAATGAACTCCGGGCCATGAGCGTGAGATTATTTTGATTTAGAAAATCTTCATCGGGATCTTCATAACTCCATGTTGCAACTAAAACCTCCTATTGTTTTACTCGACAGTTCTTAGCAAAGTGGTCTGGTTTACCACATAATCGACAAGTGTTGTCGAATTTCATAGATTCGCCCTTTTGAATGTCCTGCTTCCTCCGGTTTAATAAGTGTTGGAACTTATTAATATTCTTGGCCTAATATGCCGATTCTTCCTCACTTTCGTCCACCGGGATTTCTTGTTTCTTTTTCGATATTTTAGCCTTCATGGCTATCGACCTCTCCTTCGGTTTCGGTTTGGCATTCCGAGATTTTAGAACAATCTCGTAGTTGATAAGAGAACCAACGAGAGCACTAAAATCGAGAGTATTTAAATCTTTTGATTCCGTTATTGCCGTAACCGTACCGTCCCATTCTCGAGGTAGTGATCGGAGAATTTTCTTTACTTTCTCACTACTCGAAAGTGGTTTTCCGAAACATGCTAATCCATTGGTGATGACCGAAAATCGGTCGAGCATAATCGAGATGGATTCGTCGTCCTTCATTTGGAATAATTCATAATCGTGAAGGAGCATGTTTATCTTCGTCTCTTTGACTTGAGACGTACCTTCGTGTATTACCTCAAGCATTTTCCAAATTTCTTTGGCACTATCACACGATGATATCCGGTTGTGTTCTTCCGGATTTAATGCACAATATAATAATTGCGTGGCTTTGCAATAATAATGGTCGTTTTTCCAATTCGCATCGTCATACTCTTCAAAGGTTTTGAGAGTTCTGTTTGAGTTCGTCGGAATTTTGGGACCAAGGCATATCATCTTCCATAATTCGATATCGTAAGCTCGGATGAATATAGACATTTTCTTCTTCCAAGTCATGAAATTCGATCCATCAAAAAATGGTGGTCGGTTGAGAACAAGTCCTTCGACGGGAGCAAGTTGAAATGCCATTTTGGATCTTCTCCTCGGATGTTAAGCCGCGTATTGGAGTACCTATCTGATACCAATTGTTGGTATAAAATCGGATATTTGCGCCGTTTTGTGCGGAAGCAAAAATAAATTGCGGAAAATAAATCACACAAGGATTTATAGAGGTTCGGCTATTAACGAAGCCTACGTCCTCTCTCGATGTATCTTTTTCTTTAGGATTAAGATCAAAACCTCTACGCCTCTCTTCTATCAGTCGAGGGATTACTGTTACAAGCTCATCTTCTATCGGTCCGAGTAAAACCATTTTCCTTTTCTATTGGACAAGGAATCAACCACTCTAGCTTTCTATTGGTACTAGATAAACCTCACTAAGATAGCGATTGCGATTCTAACAATGCTGGATACTTGATCCTAATAACACCGAATCCAATCCTATCTTTTCTTTTACCTCTCATGTATAATATTGAAGGTATAAACACTCAAACTAATAATATAAGCTCAATATCACAACAACAGTGTAAGTATATGAATATAAGATCAATGTCTTGAATGCTCGGAGTTGTTGTATGGAATAATACCAAAGATGTGGTATTTATAGCCTTCCTTCCTTAAACTAGCCGTTAGTCTGTTTGGACTAATTAGCATGTGCTAGAACTTTCTTAATAGCGTGTGCTAAGCTCATTAGCGTGCCTGTAGCGTGCGCGAGCGTGTTCCCAGTTTCAGTCCAGTGGATTCGTTTCTTCCCGTACGTACGTTATGCCTTCTTTGTTACATACATTATACTCTTGATGTAGCGTGCGTTAATAATACAATGTCGCGTGCGCTAATCCAATATATTCGTTGCTTGATTTGTCAAACTGATCGTTCCACTTTTGACTTGTTTCAGATTCTCTCCAACAGATTGATTGACTTGTATTCAAACTTCTTTAGCGTGCGCTATTCCTTCTTTGTAGCATGCGCTATGCTTACTTCACTGCCATTCTGAGTTTGAATATTTTCACAACGGTAACAAGCCCTCGATTGCGTGCATTAATGAACATGAGTAGCATGCGATATCTCGCTAGATGACTTCACTTCAGGCTATTTCGAACTAGGCTGATCTGCAGAGAACTTCCGTTAGCGTGCGCTAACATATATGACTTAGCGTGCACTAGACATGCATTTTGCTCAGCTTTTTGCGTCTTCGTCTGCTTCGCTCTTTTGCTTCGCCTCTTCGTTGTTTTGTATTGTTTAGCAACTTAATCATCAAAACACTATTTATTAAAGTGTGTAATAAATATTCCAACACCAGCATTACGTGCGTTAGGAAACTTCATTCACGTACGTAGCGAATATTACGCACGTTATGTATCATGCGTAACGGCCATAAAATGATACTGGAAGATGGGCAGTGGCTTCTGTCTTCACTATTACGTACGTTTTGCTTCATGCATTACGTACGTTTTCCTTCATGCATTACGTACGTTATTCTTGGTCTTCATATCCGTTGGATGAGATGATGTACTGGATGATGTCACTTTGAATAAGATCAACGGTTAGCACATTAATTCAAATTTAAACTTGATAACGTATGTTAGGAATAGGTATTTACGTACGTTATGCCATTTAGCCGTTTCATTCTTTTGACATTTTTAAAACTTTTTGCAACGGTTATAAAACTTGTATTACGTACGTTATTTACCATTGATTACGTACGTTATTAGAGCACAGTTTTAACAAATGTGTTATAAAAAAATGATTTAAAATAACTATAGTAAAATGTGTAATGGGATAATAATTATTTTGCTAAGAATATCATCATCAAAATATGCATCAAAAAATATTATTTCAACAATCCTTAGCGACTTCAGTCTCGCTGATATCAATTACATGACTGGGATCTGTTATGTACTTCTGTAACTGAGACATGTGAAACACACTATGAACATGCCTCAGCAACGGCAGCAAGGCCAACCTGTATGCCAACTCCCTAACTCTTTCAAGAATCTCGAATGGTCCGATAGGACTCAGCTTTCCTTTCCTCCCAAAATAAAAAATTCTCCAAGTAGGAGAAACATTTAAGAGCATGTGGTCCCCAATTCCAAATTCTAACAGGCGACGGTGCACATCTGCATAAGATTTCTGCCGACTCTGGGCAGTCAACAGCCTTTCACAAATCAAAGCTACCTTCTCTTGAGTCTGTACTATCAACTCCGGTTCCATCGCGATCAAATCTGACGAATCATCCTATCACAGGGGTGATCTGCATCTTCTCCCGTATAATGCTTCAAAAGGTGCCATCTTAATGGAAGCATGCCAACTATTGTTGTAACTGAATTGAATCAACGGTAGATGAACTTCCCACTCATTCGACCAATCTAGGGAACAAGCTCTCAGCATATGTTCTACTATTTGAATAGTCCTCTCGGACTGTACATCAGTCTGAGGATGATAATTTGTGCTAAAGTTCAGCTCGATTCTCGAGGCTCTATGAACCATTTTCTAAAAATATGACACGAAGCTACCATCTCAATCAGAAGTAATGGTCCTTTATGCACCATGCTATCGGACTATCTCTGCAATAAACACTCGTGCCAACCTTTCGGGTCCCTAAGTATCCTTAATGCTCAGAAAATGAGCCGATTTGGTTACGCGATCAACTATCACCCAAATCATGTTCATCCCTGTTATGGTTTTCGGCATATTGGTGATAAAGTCTATTGATAAATCTTCCCACTTCCATTCAGGAATAGGAAGTGGCTTCAACATTCCAGCAGGTCGCTGATGTTTGATCTTAACCTGCTGACAAGTTAAACACTTCGAGACATATCCCGCCACATCTTTCTTCACATTGCCCCACCATAAATTCTGCTTCAGATCCTTATACATCTTACTAGTACCTGGGTGAATAGAATAAGGCGTACTGTGAGCTTTCTTCATGATTGTCTATTTCAAAACATCAATATCGGGGACACAAAGTTGACTTTGAAATCTCAAAACTCCGTCTTCATGAATTACAAATCCTGGGGCCTTTTCTTTGCTCACTTCATCACTAACTGAATCATCATAGGATCATCCAATTGCTTAGATTTGATTTCTTGGATTAATGACGAATTTTATTCCATCACACACAGTTTCCCTTGGACTCCTTGCAACCACACTTCAATTCCTTCACTAATCAACTCTCGTTGAATGTTGTACTGGGACGTGAGCGTTTCCAGCATTTTAATAGAAACGGGTTTGAGGATTAGTGCATTGGCCACTACACTCGCTTTACCTGGATGATAAAGAATCTACAAATCATAGTCCTTAATCAATTCTAGCATCTCTTATGCCGCATATTTAACTCTTTCTGACTGAAGATGTATTTGAGACTCTTATGATATGTGAAGATCTGATAGTGAGTCTCGTACAAATAATGTCTCCATATCTTCAAGGCAAAAACCACAGCTGCCAGTTCCAAATATTGCGTTGGATAATTTACTTCAAATGGATTCAATTGTCGTGAAGTGTATGCAATCACCTTCTCATTCTGCATCAGTACACAGCCGAGACCTTGGTTTGAAGCGTCACTGTAAACTATGAATCCTTCACTTCCTTGTGGTAGTGCTAAAATTGGTGTCGTCGTCAATCTCTTCTTCAATTCATCAAAACTGGATTGGCACATATCGTTCCATTCAAACTTTTGTGTTTTATGCATCAATCGAGTAAGTGGACGAGTAATTTTGGAAAACCCTTCCATGAACCGAAGATAATACCCAGCAAAACTTCTGACTTCCTCTACATTCTTAGGAGACATCCAATCCAAAATTGCCTCAACTTTATGTGGATCTACTCGGACTCTTTCCGCTGATACCACGTGACCTAGGAACATCACTTCCTTTATCCAGAATTTACACTTAGAAAGTTTGGCATACAATTGCTCGATTCTCAATAGGTCCAAAACGATCCATAAGTGCTGTGTATGCTCTTCCGGGATCTTGGAATAAACTGGAATATCATCAATAAACACAACTACGAATTTGTCCAATACTCTATGAACACTCGATTCATTATTGCAAAAACACAGCAAGTGCATTAGTGAGACCAAACGGCATCACCACAAATTTATAATGTCCGTAGCGAGTTCTGAATGCTGATTTCGGAACATCGGACTCCTTAATCCTCAACTGATGATATCCTGATCTCAAATCAATCTTCGAAAATACTGTCGCTCCTTGCAACTGGTCAAACAAATCATCAGTTTGTGGCAACATGTACTTGTTCTTGATCGTCATCTTATTCAGCTCCCGTTAGTCGATACACAATCGAAGCGATCCATCTTTCTTTCGAAGAAAAAGAACTGGTGCACCCCAGGGCGAAACACTTGGCTGAATATAACATTTGCCCAGTAACTCTTCTAGTTGTTTATTCAATTCATACATGTCAGTAGGTGCCATACGATACGGCGCCTTAGAAATCGGTGCAACTCCTGGTTCTAGCTCGATGGTAAACTCTACATCTCGCCATGAGGGTAGTCCAGGTAATACATCGGGGAACACGTCTGGAAATATTAGGAGTATGCCCTCGAATGCCACTCAAGGGATGTTAGAGTGAGGGCATTGTACTTGTTATTATGTAATTCATAATCTAAAGGTAATTATATGTTTCTTTATTTACTGGTAGTCACTAGCATTCTTGACTAGTAAATATATATATAGAAACTAGTCTATGTATTTGAGAGCAAAACATTCCACTCCTTATTGGATAAGGGGATCGGCACAGGAAAGGTTTATGGCTTAAATACTTAATCGTTTGCAAGTTGATGAAACTTGATTGGGCGTTAAGTTTATGTGAAGACTTGTATGACGTGTTCTTTGACTTGGAGAGTGCCTATCGAACGCTAATGGTTAGTGGGAGCACACGTTATAGGTATGCTAATGAGATTAGTATACTCGAACTGACTCACCCTCGATTCGTCACATGGATTTACTCTGGGACAGTCAACGACGGAATCGGAAGGTTGTGATAGGTATTCGTGAACCTTCGACTTGAGGATTTAGTAGGGATGTGCTTGTGATGTTAAGATTTCCATTAGAGTAGTTCGAACCAAAAAGCCGGAAGGTGGGGGTCAACCTCAACGTACATTTGTAATATCCGTGTTTTCTACTTTTAGTAATTTACAATTTTCGGTATATATTCGTTTCGGACAACTCGCTTGGCACTGTTTTAGAATTCTGAATCTATTTTATTCTTGGAGTTTCTCCGTTGGGATGAGTCTCGATGATGTTTTTGCGTAATTTCACCTTGAGTTATATTCTATTGCTTGTGTATTCGATTCTTATTAAACTCGCCCGATTTTATCACATTTCCTATTTCCATGAGTTCGTATGGTGGAGTAGAGCATGTTGTGAGCTTCGGATTGTTAATCCGACGTTGTATCGTGATTTTCGGATGTTTGGACCGTTTTTGTAATTTCCTATAAGTTTAGGGAATTTGTTCCTTGTTCGACTGTGGTGGCGTACTTCGGATCGTTTGGGGTTTCCATACTTCCCTTTCATGTTATTGTTGCCCAAATATCGATTCCTATTGCTTTTATTCTCTTCCCGGTTCATTTTTCATCATTTTGGGACCCAAGGCGGGTGTGGGCCGCGGCACAAGGATTGTGCGCCGCGGCACACACATTGCCCAGTTCATGACCGAGCAGACTGTACCATGTGCCGCGGCACATGCCGGCAGGGCCACGGCACACTGCCGAGTCACTGCCGCGGCACACTCGTCCAGGCCGCGGCACACTCGTGTTGCACTTATTCGGCCGAACCTACTGTACCGTGTGCCGCGGCACATGCCGGAAGGGCCGCGGCATAATGCCGAGTCACTGCCGCGGCACACTTCGACTGGGCCGCGGCACATCGAGCGGCCTGCCGATCACTGGGCGCATTTTTGGCCCTGTGCCGCGGCACACTTCAGCTGAGCCGCGGCACACAATGCGGTCAGTGCTATACCTGCATTTTTATTCAGCGTGAGGCCCTCATTTCCTTCCTTCCTTCCACCGTACGAGAGAGAGAGAGGTTTGAGAGGGGGATTTTTCTCCATCTACCACTTGATTGTGTGATTTTCTTCATCTCCTTTCGATCGTGTAGCTCGTACTGTGGATCTATCACGTGTTCTTCGGATTATAGTGCTTGAATCTTCAAGAGGTAAGAACTCCTTTGACCCTAGTATGATTTTGGGGAGGGTTTGGTGGTGATCTTATATTTTAATCGATGTTGTTAGATTTTGATAGTATACTCATGACCCTTGGTTTTCTTGTTATTGGTTGGGATGAAATCCCGTTATTACACCGTTGACCGATTTCATTTCCTTATGCACTCTTGGTGTCCGATGAATTGCCCCAACGGTTAGAATTACGATTAATTATTACCTTTCCGCATTATTGAGACTTGTTGTATACCGTTATTGTGTTAGGAGCGGATTTGGGAGGATTGTTCGGACCAAAACCTATTCCTTCGTTGTTTCCTTTGTTTCGTCGTATTCAAGGCAAGTACATGTATTACATTTCGTTATGTATGTTGTGATTTTCGAAATGAATGATGAATTGTGATGTTTGGGTGCGTGAGTTGTGTTCCTTCCACCCGGAGTGTCGGACGGGATGTCTGGGGGTCGATACTAAGGGGTACGGACGCGGAAGGGAACTTGGGTGCGTGTGTGATTGAACTTCCACCCGGAGTGTCCGACGGGATGTCTGGGGGTCGATACCAAGGGGTACGGCGGCGGAAGTGGTATCCCACCCGGAGTGTTCGACGAGATGTCTGGGGGTCGATACTAAGGGGTACGGCCACGGGATACCAGTTGTGATTTTATGATATCGTGATGATTGGAACTGATTTGATTGCCAATGTAGTATTTCGGAATATTTATGGCAAATGATTTCTGATCGAGATGATTGTGTAAAAACCGTATTTGTATATAATGTAGTGTAATTGTGTACTTGCACTAGCTATTCGAATACTAACCCCTTTAATGGGGGGGATGCGTCTTATGCATTTCAGGTACCGGGAGGGCTGAGGAGCAGGCACGGGACATGCACGCAAAGGATGGGCTGGCTTGATGATGTGGCTCGAGTCTGTATTTTTATGTTTCGTCATTACATTGTCGAGTAATGAAGTTAGACTGTTTGTATTTGAAACTTGGTTTAAGTCCCCTGCGTGGGCAATGAATTGGTATTTAACTTCTGCTCATGTACACCGTTAAAATGTTTTGGCCGAGGCCACGGCCTTAATTACTTTTGAGTGCATCATTCGGGTTTACATTGTGGTTTATATGTCATGTGTTAGCCTGGTAGACCTCACGAGGGTTCTACGGCGTGTAATGTCCCAGTTGTAAATTGGGGTGTTACATTTATGGTATCAGAGCTTAGGTTTTGAATACCTAGGCTGTTGGTAAATTTTTGGGTCTGTCAGTTGCGTCATTAGAGTCAGTTGTTGAGCCTAATATCATCATGCTACTGTCTTTTCGTGCGACCCGTGGCTGTAAGTCTCCTCGAACTCTTATATTTCTGTAATTCGTTTTCTTGCGTTGCTCGGAATTATGAATTGTGATACCAACTTTGTCAATTGTGAATCTTTCTGACCTTGTCCTTTTCATTCTTCCTTTAGTATGTTGAGAGGTCGCGGTAGACCAGCTAGGGGACGCGGCTGAGGCCGTGGTCGGGGTGCTGATAATGAAGAGGGCTCACTTTCTCAGTCCTCTGCGGACTCAGCCTCTCACTCAGTGCCGTCGGGTAATAATGCCGACGCCGGGGCTACTGCCGTACTACAGCAGTTAGTAGCCCAACTTGCTCAGATAGCTCAAGGTGGACGCCAGAATCCGCCCCCGACACTTGAAGAGGAAGCTAGTAAGTGGCTCCAGACGGTGACTAAGATGCACCATCCTTGTTTCTCCAGATCTTCTGACTCCCTCGGTTGGGAGAATTGGCTCTTTCAGTTGTCCAGGACCTTCGATGCCGTAGCTTGTCCTGAAGACAGGAGGGTACATATTGCCCAGTACATCCTGGATAAGGAAGCTGCGGAATGGTGGGAGGCCGTTGTGCCCAGAGACCGTCGAGATACTTGGGAGGAATTCAAGGCTGCTATGGAAGCAGAGTATTGTCCGCCGCCAGTCAAGGAGCGAAAAATTGTGGAATTCTTCACCGCTACACCTCAGGATGTGCCTATTTCTCAGGCCATCATTTCTTACAATCAGCAGTTGGGTTTCGTGAGAGATCAAGTGTGAACGGAGGCTGATAAAATCCGTTACTTCAATATGCGCATGAAGCCGCATATTAGGCAGAGTATGGCGCCGCTCATGTGTGCCACTTTGAAGGAATACCAGGATCGCGCTCTAGCGATCGAGATGGCCGTCCCAGAATCAGAGTCGGTTTTGGAAGCTAAGAAGCAGAAGACTACCGGTGGATTCTCAACCGGGAAGGGTGGTCAGTTTCCGAGGTCTCGTTCTGCTCCCATACCGAGGAAGAGGCCGTTTCATCAGTCCGGTGGAGCACAGGGTAATCATTCAGTCCAGTCCGTTGCTTCTGGTGGCAGGGTTTGTTGTAACTGCAACCAATATGAGCATTTGATGAAGGATTGCCCTTTTCCTCCAGTCACTTGCTTTACTTGCGGGCAGACCGGGCATTGGGCAACTCATTGTGAGAGGGCCACCAGGGCTATTAGACTTCCGACTACCACTACTGATCAGAGGGATCACAATACTCCAGCTACTCATGTTCCGCAGGGTTCGGGTCGGGGTAGGGGTCGGGGTCAGCCAGATCGCCGCGCAGCTTCGAGTTCGGGTTCAGTTCACCCCCGATTGTACTAGATGAGGCGCACAGAGGAGGTAGACATTCCGGTGGCGTCAGGTACCACTCAGATCCTTACTCATCCAGTTTCCGTGCTTTTTGATTCGGGTGCTACCCATTCCTTTATTGCATCGGATTGTGTGAATCGTATTGGCTTTAACTGCTTGTTTGAGTGTGAACTGTTTGTGGTGGCTACGCCTAGCGGGGATTGTATGGTTGGGGACCGGGAAGTTAGGGATTGCCCCGTGAGGATCGGGAGCCGAGATTGGCCCTCTAATCTCATTGTTATAGACCTTAAGGGTGAGGATTTAATCCTCGGGGACGATTGGTTAGAGCGTCACGGTGCTATCATGAACTATCGGACTCGTACCATCTCGATAGTAGCCGAGGAGGGCACCGAGCATACCCTCATCGGTCGAAAGCCGGGGAGATCGGGGAGTGTGATTAGCGCCTTAAAGGTGATGAAACTTCTGAACCAGGGTTGTGTCGGCTATTAGTGTTACGCTCTGCAGGTAGAGGATGGTGGGGTTGACATGTCGTCAATTCCAGTTGTTAGTGAGTATCCCGAAGTTTTCCCAGATGACTTGGCGGGGTTACCACCACAGTGAGAGGTGGAGTTTCCTATCGATCTTGAGCCGAATGCAGCCCCTATTTCTCGAGCAACGTACCGTATGGCACCGTCGGAGATGTTAGAGTTGAAGAATCAGTTGGGAGAATTGTTAGATAAAGGGTATATTCGACCGAGCGCATCGCCTTGGGGTGCGCCCGTACTTTTTGTCAAGAAGAAGGATGGGTCGCTTCATTTATACATCGATTATCGAGAATTAAACAAGTTGACCATCAAAAATAAATACCCTTTGCCCCGGATCGACCACTTGTTTGATCAGCTTCAGGGGGCGACAGTCTTTTCGAAGATTGATTTGCGATCGGGATACTACCAGTTGAGGATTCGGGACATCGATATACCGAAAGCTGCCTTTCGAACGAGATATGGCCATTACGAGTTTGTGGTTATGCCTTTCGGGCTAACCAATGCCCCAGCAGTGTTCATGCAGTTAATGAACAAAGTTTTTATTGAGTATCTAGATAAATTCGTAGTCGTCTTTATCGATGACATTCTGATCTACTCACGGAATCGGGAGGAGCACGCCTTACATCTCCGGATTGTATTAGACATTTTGAGAACTGAGCAGTTGTATGCGAAGTTCTCTAAGTGTGAGTTTTGGCTCAAGGAAGTGATGTTCCTCGGGCATGTGATTTCAGCGGAAGTGATGTTCCTCGGGCATGTGGCGATGGCTTGGGAACCGCCCAAAAACGTGAAGGAAGTGAGTAGTTTTTTGGGACTTGCAGGCTATTACCGTAGATTTGTTGAGGGATTTTCTAAGATCGCTAGACCACTCACTCAGTTACTCCAGAAAACCCAGAAGTTCGAGTGGACCGCAGACAGACAGAGTAGTTTTGACGAGTTGAAGAGGCGACTAACTACCGCACCCGTGTTAGCATTGCCTCAGGAGAACGAGGATTTTGTGGTGTATAGTGATGCTTCGGGCCTCGGGCTCGGATGTGTTTTGATGCAGAGAGACAGAGTGATTGCTTATGCGTCCCGCTAGTTGAAACCGTATGAGGCGAATTACCCCACACACGATTTGGAGTTAGCCACGGTCGTTTTCGCCTTAAAGATATGGAGACATTATCTCTATGGATCGTCGTGTAAGATTTTTACGGACCACAAGAGTCTAAAGTATATCTTCAGTCAGAAAGAGTTGAATATGAGACAGCGTAGGTGGTTGGAGCTAATTAAATATTACGACCTCGAGATACTTTACCATCTGGGTAAGGCTAACGTAGTGGCTGATGCGTTAAGCAGGAAACCGATGGCATTACAGATGCTAGAGGTACTTACACCACAAAGGAGGATCCAACGGGATTTTATCTGTCAGAATATCGAGGTTTGGGTTCAGAGAGTTCAGGGTCAGTTATGTACGTTGGAGATCACTCCGTCCTTGACCGATGATATCAAGGCGAAATAGTGTGATGATCCGTTTTTAGTCCAGCTGAGGGAGGATGTCAGGAAGGGGAAAGCCCCTGGATTTGTGGTTCAGGATGATGGCGTTCTGAGATTTCGCGGCAGATTATGTGTAACGAATGTCATTGAGCTGAGACAGAAGATTTTGAGTGAGGCTCATACTACGCCTTATTCCATACATCCTGGTACGAGCAAAATGTACAAGGATGTGAGGAGTAACTATTGGTGGAGTAATTTGAAATCGGACGTTAGCGAGTTTGTGGCAAAGTGTTTAACCTGTCAGCAGGTTAAGATTGAGCATCAGCGACCTGCGGGGCTGCTACGACCACTTCCCATTCTGGAATGGAAGTGGGAAGACATCTTTATGGATTTCATTACCGGGATGCCTAGGACTCGGACTGGAATGAACATGATTTAGGTTATTGTTGATCGACTAACCAAATCACCTCACTTTCTGAGTATTAAGGATACTTGGGGACCGGAGAGGCTGGCGCGAGTGTTTATTGCGGAGATCGTGAGATTGCATGGGACTCCTAAGAGTATTGTTTCAGATCGTGATGGCCGATTTGTATCACATTTTTGGTAGGCGGTTCATCGAGCTTTGGGGACTGAGTTGAGACTCAGTATGTCTTACCACCCTCAGACTGACGGACAGTCGGAGTGGACGATCCAGACGTTGGAGGATATGTTGAGAGCCTGTGCCTTAGATTGGAAGGATGATTGGGAGACGCACTTGCCGTTGATTGAGTTCACGTACAACAATAGTTGGCATGCCTCGATCAAAATGGCCCCATTCGAGGCATTGTATGGAAGGAGGTGCAGATCGCCATTGTGTTGGGATGATGCGTCCGAGCTAATTGGTACCGATCCCGATATGGTAGTTGAGACGAGAGAGAAGATTACCCTGATTCGCGATAGATTGGTGACGTCCCAGAGCCGACAGAAGTCTTATGCCGATACACGTCGCCGACCGTTGGAGTTTGAGGTGGGACATCACGTCTTGCTTAAGGTGTCGCCGACACGGGGAGTTTACCGCTTCGGTCGGAGGGTAAACTTAGTCTGAGATTTATTGGGCCGTTCGAGATTCTAGAGAGAGTTGGAGAGCTTGCATATCGGTTAGGTTTGCCACCGAACCTGAGCCACGTGCATAATGTATTTCATGTTTCCCAGCTTAGGAAGTACGTACCGGACCCTAGTCATATTATTGATTTTGGAGAGATCGAGTTGGGGCCCGACATTACCTTCGAGGAGAGGCCGATTCAGATCTTAGAGCATCGGGTGAAGCAACTCAGGCACAAAATCATTCCTTTGGATAAAGTGCAATGGTCGAGGCATGGGTCCGAGGAAGCCACGTGGGAGACGGAAGAGAGTATGAGATTGAGATACCCCGAGTTATTCGTGTTGTAAGTTTCGGGACGAAACTTATTTTTTGGGGGAGATAATGTAATATCCGTGTTTTCTACTTTTAGTAATTTACAATTTTCAGTATATATTCGTTTCGGACAACTCGCTTGGCACTTTTTAGAATTCTGAATCTATTTTATTCTTGGAGTTTCTCCGTTGGGATGAGTCTCGATGATGTTTTTGCGTAATTTCACCTTGAGTTATATTCTATCGCTTGCTTGTGTATTCGATTCTTGTTAAGCTCGCCCGATTTTATCACTTTTCCTATTTCCATGAGTTCGTATGGTGGAGTAGAGCATGTTGTGAGCTTCGGATTGTTAATCCGACGTTGTATCGTGATTTTCGGATGTTTGGGCCGTTTTTGTAATTTCCTATAAGTTTAGGGATTTCTTCCTTGTTCGACTGTGGTGGCGTACTTCAGATCGTTTGGGGTTTCCGTACTTCCCTTTCGTGTTATTGTTGCCCAAATATCGATTCCTATTGCTTTTACTCCCTTCCCGGTTCATTTTTCATCATTTTGGGACCCAATGGGGGTGTGGGCCACGACACAAGGATTGTGCGCCGCGGCACACACATTGCCCAGTTCATGACCGAGCAGACTGTACCGTGTACCGCAGCACATGCCGGAAGGGCCGTGGCACACTGCCGAGTCACTGCCGCGGCACACTCGTCCGGGCCGCGGCACACTCGTGTTGCACTTATTCGGCCGAACCTACTCTACCGTGTGCCGCGACACATGCCGGAAGGGCCGCGGCACAATGCCGAGTCACTGCCGCGGCACACTTCGACTGGGCCGCGGCACATCGAGCGGCCTGCCGATCACTGGGCGCAATTTTTGGCCCTGTGCCGCGGCACACTTCAGCTGAGCCGCGGCACACAATGCGGTCAGTGCTATACCTGCATTTTTATTCAGCGTGAGGCCCTCATTTCCTTCCTTCCTTCCACCGTACGAGAGAGAGAGGTTTGAGAGGGGGATTTTTCTCCATCTACCACTTGACTGTGTGATTTTCTTCATCTCCTTTCGATCGTGTAGCTCGGATTGTGGATCTATCACGTGTTCTTCGGATTATAGTGCTTGAATCTTCAAGAGGTAAGAACTCCTTTGACCCTAGTATGATTTTGGGGAGGGTGTGGTGGTGATCTTGTATTTTAATCCGAATTAACCGATGTTGTTGTTAGATTTTGATAGTATACTCATGACCCTTGGTTTTCTTGTTATTGGTTGGGATGAAATCCCGTTATTACACCGTTGACCGATTTCATTTCCTTATGCACTCTTGGTGTCCGATGAATTGCCCCAACGGGTAGAATTAGGATTAATTCTTACCTTTCCGCATTATTGAGACTTGTTGTATACCGTTATTGTGTTAGGAGCGGATTTGGGAGGATTGTTTGGACCAAAACCTATTCCTTCGTTGTTTCCTTTGTTTCGTCGTATTCAAGGCAAGTACATGTATTACATTTCGTTATGAATGATGAATTGTGATGTTTGGGTGCGTGAGTTGTGTTCCTTCCACCCGGAGTGTCCGACGGGATGTCTGGGGGTCGATACTAAGGGGTACGGCCGCGGAAGGGAACTTGGGTGCGTGTGTGATTGAACTTCCACCCGGAGTGTCCGACGGGCTGTATGGGGGTCGATACTAAGGGGTACGGCCGCGGAAGTGGTATCCCACCCGGAGTGTTCGACGAGATGTCTGGGGGTCGATACTAAGGGGTACGGCCACGGGATACCAGTTGTGATTTTGTGATATCGTGATGATTGGAACTGATTTGATTGCCAATGTAGTATTCCGGAATATTTATGGAAAATGATTTCTGATCGAGATGATTGTGTAAAAACCGTATTTGTATATAATGTAGTGTAATTGTGTACTTGCACTAGCTATTCGAATGCTAACCCCTTTAATGGGGGAAATGCGTCTTATGCATTTCAGGTACCGGGAGGGCTGAGGAGCAGGCACGGGACATGCACGCAAAGGATGGGCTGGCTTGATGATGTGGCTCGAGTCTGCATTTTTATGTTTCGTCATTACATTGT
This sequence comes from Orobanche coerulescens, assembly GCA_033398695.1. Lineage (NCBI taxonomy): Eukaryota > Viridiplantae > Streptophyta > Magnoliopsida > Lamiales > Orobanchaceae > Orobanche > Orobanche coerulescens. The sequence goes on along the minus strand of CM065818.1, from coordinate 74,762,487 downwards.
CGAGTAATGAAGTTAGACTGTTTGTATTTGAAACTTGGTTTAAGTCCCCTGCGTGGGCAATGAATTGGTATTTAACTTCTGCTCATGTACACCGTTAAAATGTTTTGGCCGAGGCCACGGCCTCAATTACTTTTGAGTGCATCATTCGAGTTTACATTGTGGTTTATATGTCATGTGTTAGCCTGGTAGACCTCACGAGGGTTCTACGGCGTGTAATGTCCCAGTTGTAAATTGGGGTGTTACAACATCCTGACGGGCAACTAGCAGGTTCTACTGAGTACCAAGATAGAATTCTTTCTCCTGTTAGTGAACGGGTATATGTCCTTTGCGGTTATTGGCAAATGATATCATAAGTCTTTGGCCAAAGCATTGGAGCTAGTTGTATTGGATACACGAGAGCTGGATGATCTCGATTTGCATTAACTCATGCAAAGCGTCAAGTACATATAGGGTTTGACTGACCGTGACCCTATAACTTGATCGGGACATTTGAAAGAAGGGTTTATACGTATACTGGTATTCACGACAGAAAGGTTTTGAAATGATCTGTAGAACCCCCTAAATTCGATAGCTCAGTATATGTATGGTTTATTATATCATGATGTAATTTTAATAATATTTGTTAAAATATAATATAACTTATATCTAGTTTCATTTTATTTTACTTGATTGTTTCATAGATAATAAATTAATTGAAAGTTAAAGTAGAACATTGATTCACCTAATGGGCTATGTGTACCAACATTTACTAATATAAACTCACTAATGGACTCAAACCCAACTTAATAAAATTCCCAAGTCTTGAAATTATGATTGAAAGCCCAACCCAACTACTTAATCCATTTACAAATAAACAAATACCCAACTAACTATATTAATATTCTATACACATAAAATACCAAAAAAAAATTATACACAAACACACACCAAATGGGCGGCCAAGTGGAGAGGGGGAGGACACCTAGAGTCTTCATGTCCTCCCCATGCAAGACATAATCTTGTGTCTTGTGTTTCCTTTCCCCATGCTTGACCACCTCTTTTTAAACACTTAAAAAATACACCACATTAACCTTATACTACATGCAAAGCAAAAAAAAAAATTCTGAAAATTGAGACTAGAGAGAGAGAGGGCCGATCCAAGAAGAAGAAAGGAGGAAGAGGAAAAATTCAACAAGAGAATAGGTAATCTCATTTCTTGTATTTCACTATATTAGTTATCATCCAAATTCCCCTAATCTAACTCAAATATATAAACATGCAAACAAAATATGCATCATGGATGCATGGATACTTGAATCAGCTGAACCATGTAGTTCAAGGAGGGAGATCGTTTTCTTCCACTTCCGAGACATAGAACCATTTACTTCCGACAAGAAATCGAGGTGGGTAAAATTGTTTCTTTCTTTTTTCTTATTCAAAATTTATACAAGTTGAATATATGGTGCATGCAAGTACTAAAACCTTGGTTATCTATACTTGATTGACATTGATTACCATTCACGTAATGGTCTTGATATTTGTTGAATTTTTGTTTGTCATATTTTAATTATGTGCAAATTAATTCATTGATGGAAAATTTGGTTGAATATGACAAATATGATCTTTGGGAATCAAAATACCAAAAATATATGAGTATATATATTGAACTATGGTAAAAGGATAATTAGTCACCGGAAGATTTGATAATTTGAACGTAAGTTCGAAGGATAAACTAAATTAGTTTAAATAAGATAAATTTGTGGTAAAATTGTTAAAATCTATAATTCTGGTCTTATGTCTTAAAAGTAAGTCTTAAAATATCAAAAATAAGTTCTATATAAAATTTCACCTAAATCGGAATTTACTAAAATAGAAAATTGGGGCAAAAATATAAATTTCAAGAATTCGGGGCCAAAACTGTAATAAACAGAAACTAACTGTTTCGAAAATAAAATTCCCAGAAAATTTGAACTGTCTGTACTTATAATAACACCCCAAAAATTTGAGGTCAATCCGACAAGAAACGAAAAAGATATGACCCGAATACTAAGATGTCGATTAAGACAAAACAAAGGGGTGAAATCGTAAATTATAAAAGAATAAAAATTAAAACTGGACGTAATCAAAAATTACAAGTCGTAAGGCTCAAATCGCAACTGGATTCATAATTTTTCGAAGTTTAAATAAATCCAAACGAATTAGTCAAAATTATAGACAAAACTAAATAAAATAATAATAATAGTACTTTAATTTCGAAAGGGCAGAATTGTAATTTATGGAAGGAAATACCCCCATGCAACTTCTGATCTCAGAACCTTATATCATAACGGACTTTTCGCATTAAAGTTCATAATTTTCGGACGTATAATCAATCCGTTCCGACTTAATCAAATTTATAATATTTTAGTAAAAATAATGATAGTAATTAAAAGACGGAAGGGCAGAATTGTAATTTCCAAAAGGTAAAACTTTTATACAACTTCTGAACATCAATCCTCATATAATAACGGACTTTCGCAATAAAGTTCGTAATTTTCGGACGTATAATCAATCCGTACCGAATTATCCAAATTTATAATATTTTAGTAAAAATAATGATAGTACTTAAAAGACGGAAGCGCAGAATTGTGATTTCCGAAAGGTGAAACTCTTGTTGGGATTCCATAGAAAATAAACGCATTGGAAGAATAAATGGAATCCCTAAGAGGATCGATCAAGTAACATATATACGAAAAGAAAAATACGAAGATCAAGAAATCAAAGTTCCATACCTATGATGTCTCTGAAAAACCTTCGTATGATGATGAAGAGCCCTTCGTTCCAAGCACCTAAAGTAAGGTGCCTCTACTTCACACGCCGGAACTTGATGGAAAAATCGACAAGCTTCCTTTCTTCAAGAATGCGGCTAGGGAAGTTTGTAGGAATTTTCTCTCTCAATGTATTCTTCTTATATCTTGTCTCTAAGATCAAGATGAAGTTAGCAACCTTACTCTCTCTCTCAAATCCGTGATTTTGAGTTCAAGGAAGAACAAGAAGTACTCTCTCTTTTCAAAAGTCTTTTATTTATAAAAAAATGAAAGTCACCATTTAACACATGATTGAGGGTATCAAATACACCTCACATATGTCACCTAGTGACATAAAATAAGTATAAAAGAGACAAGAGAGGGAGGAGGGCGGCCCTAAGGGAAATTTCCAAGAAGACGGGTCGAATTTACTCGGCTCATGTAATGGATGTTCGTCAAAACGAATCCCTTGTGTACCGGATGTTCGTCAAACGAATCCGTTTTATTTCCAATGTGTTTGGACTAATTAATTAATCCAATTAATTAATTATATCAAACACAAATATATATTTCTCTAAGAAATATAATTTATGAATTAATGTAATCACCCAGTAACCTACTTACAATTCATAAGACCGCTATTTGATTTATCCGATAAATCAAAATTAGATATCTAATATCTAATATTATAAGAGAGATTATTAATTCACATTTATCCATCAATGATCCTATTGCGCGACTCCGTAGGTTCGTCTCAGCCGGCATTGGAAGGAACCAATGAGTGCGGGCAGCACTTAGCCAGCCTAGCGGGCCGCACTGTAAACCCCGACTGAGAACAAATGAACGAATCATTCTAGAACCATTATGTCGTGAATACTATATACGTATAGACCCTTCATCAGATGTCCCGGTCAAGTCTTCAGGTCACGGTAAAGTCAAACCCTACTGTTGACTAAACTCTATACATGTGTTAATGCAAATCAAGACCGACTGATTAATAGTGTATCTAATACGACTATATCAGAATGCTTTGGCCAAAGACTTATGATCTTATTTGCCATTAACCATATAGGACATTCGCCTGCTCACTAACAGGAGATAGAATCCTTTCTTGGCGTACAGTAAAGACTGCTACCTGTCCATATAGTCTGCACTTCGAGGTCGACTCAGCAATTAAGCAAATGAGTCTAACTACTCTAATGACAAACTAAACGTCACAGGCACATCTTCTACTGAACCCTCAAGTCAAAGGTCCACGTATACTATCACAACCTTTCGATTCGTCATCGACTCTCCGAGAGTGAATACCGTGTGATTGAATTGAGTATGAGTCGTGTTAGAGTATACTGGTCCCACCAATATACTTATAACTATGCTATCAAGACGTGCACACGTCCTAGCATCAGTTGTACAAGTATTATTTAAACTTAATGTCTTGTTAAGTTTTATCGACTTGCGAACTAGTTAAGCATTCGAGCTCTAAACACTTCTAGTGCCTATCTCCTTATCTCCATAAGGAGTAGAATGTTCACTCTCAAATGCAAGGACTATTATTATATATACCAAATCACAATGCCAGTGATATACAATAATATAGAAATAATAATTGCCTTATTAAATATAATATTCATAATTACAATACAATTGCTCTCACTCTCTCATCCTCTGAGTGGCATTCGAGGGCATATTCCTAACAATCTCCCACTTGCACTCAATGCCACAAACTATGGTATCTAATACCCATACTCTCCAGATGTCTCTCTAAGACCTTCTGAGATAGTGGCTTGGTAAGCGGATCAGCAACGTTATTTGCTGTGTCTACTCTCTGCAGTGTAACATTCCTATCCCGAACCATTTCTCTAACAAAATTATATTTTCTCGCAATATGTTTGGTGTTGTGGTGAGCCCTAGGCTCCTTAGCCTGTGCAACAGCTCCGTCGTTGTCACAAAATAGTGTCACGGGCTTCTCTGCATTAGGAACCACTTGAAGTTCCTTAGTGAACTTATTTATCCAAAAAGCTTCTTTAGCAGCCTCCGTGGCTGCCTGATATTCGGCTTGACATGTAGAGATAGCAGTCGAACTTTGCTTGGCACTTCTCCAAGAAACTGCCCCACCATTCAGCGGAAAGATATACCCTGATGTTGACATTTGAGCATCCATGTCCCCCGAAAAATCTGAGTCTGTATAACCCATCACTCTTAGTTCTCCACCGCCGTATGTAAGAACCAAGTCTTTAGTCCTCCTTAGGTACTTAAGAATATTCTTTACAGCAGTCCAATGTTCCTGCCCTGGATTTGATTGAAACCGACTTACTACGCTCACAGCATAGGCAATGTCCGGTCTAGTGCAAATCATAGCATACATGAGGCTACCTACTACCGAAGCATAGGGCACCTTACTCATTTCCTTTCTGTCTTCCTCACTTTGAGGACACATCTCTAGGGAAAGTTTTGCACCATGTTGCATAGGAAGGAACCCTCTTTTAGAATCTTCCATCCTAAATCGCTTCAGGATTTTTTCAATATAGAGGGATTGGGAAAGACCTAACATTCTTTTCGCTCTATCTCGGTAGAGACGAATACCTAGAATATAGGTAGCTTCTCCCAAGTCTTTTATTAAGAACTCTTTAGAAAGCCAAGCTTTCACAGAACTGAGCATTCCTACGTCGTTTCCTATAAGTAGAATGTCATCTACATATAGTATTAAGAACGCAATTTTGCTCTCACTAATCTTCTTGTAAATACAGGGCTCTTCTTCGTTTTGGACAAAATCAAACTCTTTGACTGTCTCGTTAAAACGAAGATTCCAAGTCCGTGAAGCTTGCTTCAGTCCATAAATGGCACGCTGAAGTTTGCATAGTTTATGAATATTGGTTCGAGATATGAATCCCTTAGGATGTTCCATGTAAATCTCCTCCTCGAGGAATCCATTTAGGAATGCCGTTTTCACATCCATTTGCCATATTTCATAATCTAAGTGGGCTGCTATAGCAAGCATCATGCGAATAGACTTAATCATAGCTACAGGCGAGAAGGTCTCGAAGTAATCGATTCCTTCTCTTTGGGAATAACCCTTGGCCACAAGCCTGGCCTTATAGGTATCAACCTTGCCCTCTCCATCAGTCTTTCTCTTATAGATCCATTTGTTTCCAATAGGCACTACGCCTTTAGGACGATCTACTAAAGTCCAGACCTGATTAGCATGCATTGAGTCTATCTCAACTTCCATAGCTTCTTGCCACTTGGTGGAGTCAACATCTACCATCGTTTGGTTGTATGTAGAAGGATCATTCTCTTGACTATTTTCTGTCATATCATGGACAACCAGTTCCTCTTGATGCAGATAGCCATACCTCTCAGGTATTTGAGAAATTCTACTAGACTTGCGAGGTTGTGTTTGTATTTCAGAAGGTTGGGTTCTAATATCTTGCATAAGTGTCTCATTTGATGTTTCTTTTATTTCTTCCAAAGAAAAATTTCTACCTACCCATCCTTCCTGAATAAACTGATCTTCGAGGAAGTGTGCTTGTATAGTAACGATGATCCTATGATCTTCGTGCACGTAGAATAGATATCCCATGGAATCCCCTGAATATCCTATGAAACGACCTTTCACAGACCTAGTTTCCAATTTCTCTACTTTAGTCTTCTTGACATAAGCAGGGCATCCCCAAATCCTAATGTGATTAAGACTTGGTTTCCTACCTCTCCACATCTCATGGGGAGTCTTAGGAACGGATTTGGAAGGACATCTATTCAAGATATGCACAGCATTAAGGAGCGCGTAACCCCACAGATAAATTGGTAGATCAGTATAGTTAAGCATGGAGCGAACCATGTCCAATAAGGTTCGGTTCCTTCTTTATGATACACCATTTAATTGTGGAGTAGCTAGAGGAGTGAATTGTGACACTATTCCTAGTTCTTTTAAGAACTCATCAAATTCGGTACTCATGTACTCACCACCCCGGTCTGACCGAAGAGTCTTAACACGGTTACCTATTTGATTTTCAACAGGGGCTTTAAATTCCTTGAATTTATCAAAAGTTTTAGACTTATATTTCATTAAGTACACGAATCCATACCTGGTATGGTCATCAATGAATGTAATGAAATACTGAAAGCCATCTCGTGCCACTTCAAATGGGCCACAGACGTCGGTATGGATCAAACCAAGTTTTTCAGCAGCTCTTTCAAAAGTCCCTGCGAATGGTAACTTAGTCATTTTCCCTTGAAGGCAAGATTCACAAGTTGGATAGGGATCTGATCCCAATAGACCCATAAGCCCATCTTTCTCCATTTTATGAACCTTGGTCTGACCGAAATGACCAAGTCTAAGATACGACTTAAGTGATTGGTTCGTTTCATTCCTACCACGCTTCCTAGTTATAGTGTTCATAGTTGATTTGTTCTTGAAATTTAAATGGTATAAACCATTTATTAATGTAGCAGTACCAACCAATTTATTTCTGAAATAAATACGACAAGACTCATCTCCAATAAAGAAGTGAAATCCCTTTCGGTCCATGACCGGAATTGATACAATATTCTTGTGCCCCTTGGGCAAAACAAGTACATCATCTAAAGTAAGAATAAAACCAGATTCTAAATCCAACATAAGGGATCCGATAACAAAAGCCTCGACACTATGCCCACTTCCGACGGTGACCATCACCTCCCCTGAATCTAGCTTCCTACTTCGTTCCAGATCCTGATTCATTGTACAAATGTGAGAACTCGCACCTGAATCAAGTATCCAAGAAGTAGAATATACAGTTACAGAACAATTTGTTTCTAAAACCAGTAGTTCCATACCTGAAGGCGCATTACGGTCAAGCTTTGGACAGTACCTCTTCCAGTGGCCTAGCTCACATGATTGAGGCATACATCCGTTTTCTTGGCCCCCTTGCTCTTTTGAACCATTGGGGCCTTGCCCTTTCCCTTGTCGATCTTGGCTATTGGACCTAACTGCTTCTTGTTCTTTTTCTTCTTATTCTTGGACTTCCAAGTCCCAGAAGAAATCACAAGTGCAACTTCCTTTCCCTTTGTCTTCATATGAGGTAGGCGATCGTCGGTTGTTCATTACCCCAGCTAAGTTACATGCAATCTCATTGCAGTTGAAGTTCATGACAAATTGTGAAAAGGAGTCAGAAAGTGACTGCAGGATAAGGTCAGTTTGGAGATATGCATGCATCTGAAAATCAAGAGCTTCCAATCTCTCAATCATCGAGATCATCTTGAGAATATGGTCCCCAACCCTCTCTCCTTCCTTCATCCTGGCGCCGAATAATTACTTCGATATCTCATATCTAGCAGTTCGGCTATGCTCTCAATAGAGCTCAGCTAGGTGCGATAAGATGGCTCTCGAAGACGTCATCTTTTCATGGGCACGTTTAAGCTCATTGGTCATTGAGCCTAACATGTACCCTCACACTCTTATGTCGTCTTTTACCCATTTCTCATGGTCATCGACATCTTCCTGGTTGGCTTGGGTTCTTGCACGAGCCGCTGGGATGTCCGCCTCCAAAACGTATCCCAGCATTTCCATAGTTAGGACAATCCTAAAGTTCCAAAGCTAGTCCACATAGTTCGGACAAGTCAGGACGTTCTTTTCAAGTAGTATAGCGAGTGGGTTCATTGTTATATTGAGAGTTTTGTTAACTGCAGAGAATAATTTAAGATTCGTTAGTGATTATTTAATTATGATCCGAGTAAAGAATTTAAGGGCTTTCTTTATTCATAACTCGACCCGCACTATTTTATTGGCATTTACATACTCGCATGTTAAATCCGGAAGTCTTGGGTGACTTCATAGTGGTGATTGATTTCTTTACAAAGTTTAATAGAGGGCAACCCATACAGTTTTTATTCTATTATTTCATAGCTTTGATCATTTTTCCTGAGCTTCTTGGCCTCTATCCCTCGAATAATAATTCGGAACCATCTTCAGCTATCATCGAGATATTTCTCTTTCGGTAGTTCATAATAGCTCCATATCGGTTAAGCCAATCATCTCCGAGATCAGATCGTCTTCTTGTATCTCTATCACAATCAGATTTGAGGGCCACTCTTTGCCTCCAACTGATACAGGAAAATCTCTAGTTTCTAAGTTCCCCACAATTCTTTCCCCACTTGGTAAACCCACAACATAAGGCTCACATTCATGAAAACAAGAAATGTTCAAACGATTAACACAAGACAAATATATAAACGAACGTGTAGCTCCTGTATTGAACAAAACATTAACTAGTTGAGAAAGGATCTGAACGGTACCTGATGCGACAGTTGCATTCTGATCGTCTACCCTTCTCATCTCATAAAGGCATGGAGGAGCGGACCCTGCACTCGATACTTCTTTTCGGTCATATTGTCCTCTACCTCTTGTTAGTATAATGCTCTAAGTCTACTGTTTAGTAATAATGTGGAGACATTTATTATTATATTATATTGATTATAGTATTGAATTAATATTCTGCTTACTATCATCAAGTATATGACTTGATAGTAAAACTCGTTAAAGCATTAAAGAATATTTATTCTAGATATCCCTAATAATATGATTACTAGTATGATGATGATATGATGACTATGTTTTACTGGTCATGAGCATGAGATGTTATATCACGTCATAGATACATGTAGAGACATCTTATTGGATATTACATAACAAAGAGAATTATATATGGATTAAGTCATTATAATTTTTTTGATTGTTCTATATTATTTAGGTCCTTATTACCTAAAGACACTACAGTTTCCTACATAATGAGTATGATATTTTAACACAATACCAACGTCTTCTGTAACAAGGGACCATACAGTTGTGATTGGATACGGTACGATTTATACATAGGGAAGTAGTTTTTCCAGAGGGGACTTGTCCCTCCTATAAAACGGAGAAGATATCCACGGGCCCTTGATAAGTTAAAATTATTTAAATATATGCCCATGCTCAAATTGATCAATAAAGAGTTATTTATAAATATTTGAATTGGACAATTGTAACTTGAGATCAAGAACATTAATTAAGCTATATAAGGTCGACTTATCCATGCCTTATGCTTAATTAGGATATCGCGCGACGAGAGGATTAAACATTATACAGTAACGGAATTTCGTTCGTGCTGCCAAATTAATTATTTTAATATGGGTAGTCATAATGTCTAGCTAGAGGCCGGTTATGATTTATGAGTCATAAAATTGTTTTTATACTCAATGCCGTACAAGAACCTATAGGGTCACACACTTAAACGAGCAGAGCAGCTATTTTATTCCTGTTAATTATGGTTGGTGAAAAGGTTGGTGAACCTTAGCCATTTTGAGGACTATATAAGAGTGTCTTGTGATAGCCCTCACATAAGACTAAATTAAAAGTGAAGACATATTTGTGGAGAGATAGTCAAAAATCTGATTTTGATATTTCTCTCTCTCAAAAGTCTTGAAGATTTATTCAAAAGTTGAATAATCAAAAGGACCAAGAATATATCTTCATATCTTTGAAGGTTGATTCTTTGACCAGAAAAGTATTTAGAATACTTTTCTAATCTTCCTCTAATCTTGTGAGTTTGATCTTTAATAACATATTGAATAAGATTGATAGTTGTTATTTTAGATCAAAGTTCAAGAACATTTGAATAATACTCTTGGTGTTCTTGTTCTTACCATAATCAAGAACATACCTATATTCAAATTGATTTAAGTGAATTTTTTTTTGAATCGGAGCTTGCAATCTGTTAGATGCTCGGGACTTGTTCGTTGTGTGGATACCGTAGAGGATGCTCGCTTCTTGCAATGTCTCTAGAAGGCTCGATCGAAAACATGCTACAAGAGAGAACAATCTTGTTCTTCGTACTTTGATAATATACTTGGATCCTCAGAGGGTTTTTACATATTATATTGTACTTTCGCTGCTCTATTTCGATATATGAGGAGATCATAAATCTTATTAGTTCGATAAAAACCCAACAGTGGTATCAGAGTGACTAGTATATTTTCATTGTATCGATTTTTCATATATGTTGATATATGAAGTTCATATATGCGATGTATGATGTTTATGTTGGGATTCCTCAGAAAATAAACGCAACGGAAGAATAAACGGAATCCCTAAGAGGATCGATCAAGTAACGTATATACGAAAAGAAAAATACGAAGATCAAGGAATCAAAGTCCCATACCTATGATGTCTCTGAAAAACCTTCGTATGATGATGATGATGATGAAGAGCCCTTCGTTCCAAGCACCTAAAGCAAGATGCCTCTACTTCACACGCCGGAACTTGATGGAAAAATCGACAAGCTTCCTTTCTTCAAGAATGCGGCTAGGGAAGCTTGTAGGAATTTTCTCTCTCAATGTATTCTTCTTATATCTTGTCTCTAAGATCAAGATGAAGTTTTCTACCTTATTCTCTCTCTCAAATTCGTGATTATGAGTTAAAGTGAGAAGAAGTAGTCATAACTCCTTTTTAAAGACTTTTATTTTATAAAAAATGAAAGTCTTCCTTTAACACATGATTGAGGGTATCAAATACACCTCACATATGTCACCTAGTGACATAAAATAAGTATATAAGAGACAAGAGATGGAGGGTGGCCTTAAGGGAAATTTCCAAGAAGGACGGGTCGAATTTACTCGGCTCGTGTCTTTGGATGTTCGTCAAAACGAATCCCTCGTGTATCGGATGTTCGTCAAGCGAATCCGTTTTATTTCCAATGTGTTTGGACTAATTAATTAATCGATTAATTAATTATATCAAACACAAATATATATATCTCTAATAAATATAATTTATGAATTAAAGTAATCACCCAGTAACTACTTACAATTCATTAGACCGCTATTTGATTTATCCGATAAATCAAAATTAGATATATAATATCTAATATTATAAGAGAGATTATTAATTCACATTTATCCATCAATGATCCTATTGCGCGACTCCGTAGGTTCGTCTCAGCCGGCATTGGGAGGACCCAATGAGTGCGGGCAGCACTTAGCCGACTGGCGGGCCGCCTTTGTAAACCCCGATGAGAACGAATGAACGAATCATTCCGGAACCATTATGTCGTGAATACTATATACGTATAGACCCTTCATCGGATGTCGGTCAAGTCTTGGGTCACGGTAAAGTCAAACCCTCTGTTTACTAAACTCTATACATGTGTTAATGCAAATCAAGACCGATTAATAGTGTATCTAATACGACTATATCGAATGCTTTGGCCAAAGACTTATGATCTTATTTGCCATTAACCGTATAGGACATTCGCTGCTCACTAACAGAGATAGAATCCTTTCTTGGCGTCACAAAGGCGCTACTGCCGTATAGTCCGCACTTCGAGGTCGACTCGGCAATTAAGCAAATGAGTCTAACTACTCTAATGACAAACTAAACGTCACGAGACACATCTTCTCCGAACCCTCAAGTCAAAGGTCCACGTATACTATCACAACCTTTCGATTCATCATCGACTCTTCGAGAGTGAATACCGTGTGACTGAATCGAGTATGAGTCGTGTTCGAGTATCTTGGTCCCACCAATATACTTATAACTATGCTATCAAGACGTGCACACGTCCTAGCATCGATTATACAAGTCTTATTAAAACTTAATGTCTGTTAAGTTTTATCGACTTGCGAACTAGTTAAGCATTCGAGCTCTAAACACTTCTAGTGCCTATCTCCTTATCTCTATAAGGAGTAGAATGTTCACTCTCAAATGCAAGGACTACTATTCTATATACCAAATCACAATGCCGGTGATATACAATAATATAGAAATAATAATTGCCTTATTAAATATAATATTCATAATTACAATACAATTGCTCTCACTCTCTCATCCTCTGAGTGGCATTCGAGGGCATATTCCTAACAATCTCCCACTTGCACTCAATGCCACAAACTATGGTATCTAATACCCATACTCTCCGGATGTCTCTCTAAGACCTTGAGATAGTGGCTTGGTAAGTGGATCGGCAACGTTATTTCTTGTGTCTACTCTCTGTGATGTAACATTCCCATCCCGAACCATTTCTCTAACAAAATGATATTTTCGCAATGTGTTTGGTGTTGTGGTGAGCCCTAGGCTCCTTAGCACTTTGCAATGGCTCCGTCGTTGTCACAAAAGCAGTGTCACGGGCTTCTGCGTTAGGAACCACTTGAAGTTCCTCGGTGAACTTCTTTATCCAAAAGCTTCTTTAGCGACCTCCTTGGTTTTGATATCGGCTTGACATGTGGAGATAGCGGTCGAACTTTGCTTGGCACTTCTCCAAGAAATCGCCCCACCATTCGGAGTAAAGATATACCCGATGTGGACATCGAGCATCCATGTCCCCAGAAAAATCTGAGTCTGTATAACCCATCACTCTTAGTTCTCCACCGCCGTATGTAAGAACCAAGTCTTTAGTCCTCCTTAGGTACTTAAGAATGTTCTTTCTGACGATCCAATGTTCACCCTGGATTTGGTGAAACCGACTTACTACGCTCACAGCATAAGCAATGTCCGGTCTAGTGCAAATCATTGCATACATAAGGCTACCTACTGCTGAAGCATAAGGTACCTTGCTCATTTCCTTTCTATCTTCCTCACTTTGAGGACACATCTCTAAGGAGAGTTTTGCACCATGTTGCATAGGTAGAAACCCTCTTTTAGAATCTTCCATCCTAAATCGCTTCAGGATCTTTTCTATGTAGAGGGCTTGGGAAAGACCTAACATTCTTTTCGCTCTATCCCGGTAGAGACGAATACCCAAAATATAGGTAGCTTCTCCCAAGTCTTTCATTGAGAACTCTTTAGAAAGCCAAGCTTTCACAGAACTGAGCATTCCTACGTCGTTTCCTATAAGTAGAATGTCATCTACATATAGTATTAAGAACGCAATTTTTCTCCCACTAACCTTCTTGTAAATACAGGCTCTTCTTCGTTTTGGACAAAATCAAACTCTTTGACTGTCTCGTTAAAACGAAGATTCCAACTCCTTGAAGCTTGCTTGATCCATAAATGGCACTGAAGTTTGCATACTTTATGAATATTGGTTTGAGATATGAATCCCTTAGGTCGTTCCATATAAATCTCCTCCTCGAGGAATCCATTTAAGAATGCCGTTTTCACATCCATTTGCCATATTTCATAATCTAAGTGGGTGCTATAGCAAGCATCATGCGAATAGACTTAATCATAGCTACAAAGTAGAAGGTCTCAAGTAATCGATTCCTTCTCTTTGGGAATAACCCTTTGCCACAAGCCCGGCCTTATAGGTATCAACCTTGCCATCTCCATCGGTCTTTCTCTTATAGATCCATTTGTTTCCAATAGGCACTATGCCTTTAGGACGATCTACTAAAGTCCAGGACTGATTAGCATGCATTGAGTCTATCTCGGCTTCCATAGCTTCTTGCCACTTGGTGGAGTCAACGTCTACCATCGCTTGGTCGTATGTAGAAGGATCTTTCTCTTGACTACTTTCTGTCATCTCATGGACACCCGGTTCCTCTTGATGCATATAGCCATACCTCTCGGGTAATTGAGAAATTCTACTAGACTTGCGAGGTTGTATTTGTATTTCGGAAGGTTCGGTTCTTGTATCTTGCATAGGCGTCTCATTTGGTGTTTCTTTTATTTCTTCCAAAGAAATATTTCTACTGCCCCTCCTTCTGAATAAACTGATCTTCCAGAAGTGTGCTTGTATAGCAACGATGATCCTATGATCTTCGTGCATGTAGAATAGATATCCCATGGAATCCCTGGATATCCTATGAAACGACCTTTCACGAGACCTAGTTTCCAATTTCTCTACTTTAGTCTTCTTGACATAAGCGGGGCATCCCCAAATCCTAATGTGATTAAGACTTGGTTTCCTACCTCTCCACATCTCATGGGGAGTCTTAGGAACGGACTTGGAAGGACATCTGTTCAAGATATGCACAGCGATGAGGAGCGTGTAACCCAGAGATAAATCGGTAGATCAGTATAGTTAAGCATGGAGCGAACCATGTCCAACAAGGTTCGGTTCCTTCTTTCTGATACACCATTTAATTGTGGAGTAGCTGGAGGAGTGAATTGTGACACTATTCCTAGTTCTTTTAAGAACTCATCAAATTCGGTACTCATGTACTCACCACCCCGGTCTGACCGAAGAGTCTTAACACGGTTAACAGTTTGATTTTCAACAAGGGCTTTAAATTCCTTGAATTTATCAAAAGCTTCAGACTTATGTTTCATTAAGTACACGAATCCATACCTGGTATGGTCATCAGTGAATGTAATGAAATACTGAAAGCCGTCTCGTGCCACTTCAAAAGGGCCACAGACGTCGGTATGGATTAATCCAAGTTTTTCAGCAGCTCTTTCAAAAGTCCCTGCGAAGGGTAACTTAGTCATTTTGCCTTGAAGGCAAGATTCACAAGTTGGATAGGAATCTGATCCCAATGGACCCGTAAGCCCATCTTTCTCCATTTTATGAACCTTGGTCTGACCGATATGACCAAGTCTAAGATGCCACTTAAGTGCTTGGTTCGTTTCATCCCTACCACGCTTCCTAGTTCTAGTGTTCACTGTTGTCTTATTCTTTAAATTTAAATGGTATAAACCATTTAATAATGTAGCATACCAACCAATTTATTTCAAATAAATACGACAGACCCATCTCAATAAAGAAGTGAAATCCCTTTCGGTCCATGACCGAATTGATACAATATTCTTGTGCCCCTTGGGCAAAACAAGTACATCATCTAAAGTGAGAATAAAACCAGATTCTAAATCCAACATAAGGGATCCGATATCGAAGCCTCGACACTATGCCCACTTCCGACGGTGACCATCACCTCCCCGAATCCGACTTCCTACTTCGTTCCAGATCCCGATTCATTGTACAAATGTGAGAACTCGCACCGGAATCAAGTATCCAAGAAGTAGAATATACGATTCTGAACAATTTGTTTCTAAAACCAATAGTTCCGTACTGAAGGCGCATTACGGTCAAGCTTTGGACAATACCTCTTCCGGTGGCCTAGCTCACATGATTGAGGCATACATCCGTTTTCTTGGCCCCTTTGCTCTTTTGAACCATTGGGGCCTTGCCCTTCCCTTGTCGATCTTGGCTATCGGACCTAATCGCTTCTTGTTCTTTTTCTTCTTATTTTTGGACTTCCAAGTCTTAGAAGAAATCACAAGTGCGACTTCCTTTCCCTTTGTCTTCATCGAGGAGGCGGTCGTCGGTTTGTTCATTAGCCAGACTAAGTTACATGCAATCTCATTGCGGTTGAAGTTCATGACAAATTGGGAAAAGGAGTCGAAGTGACTGAGGATAAGGTCGGTTGGAGAGATGCATGCATCTGAAAATCAAGAGCTTCAATCTCTCAATCATCGAGATCATCTTGAGGACATGGTCCCCAACCTTCTCTCCTTCCTTCATCCTGGCGCCGAATAATTGCTTTGATATCTCATATCTAGCGTTCGGCTATGCTCTCCATAGAGCTCGGCCAGTGCGCTAAGATGGCTCGTGAAGACGTCATCTTTTCATGGGCACGTTGAAGCTCATTGGTCATTGAGCCTAACATGTACCCTCGCACTCTTATGTCGTCTTTTACCCATTTTTCATGGGCATCGACATCTTCTGATTGGCTCGGGTTCTTGCAGGAGCCGGGATGTCCGCCTCAAGACGTATCCCGGCATTTCCATAGTTAGGACAATCCTCAAGTTCAGCCGATCCACATAGTTTGGACCCGATCGGGACGTTCTTTTCAAGTAGTATAGCGAGTGGGTTCATTGTCATATTGAGAGTTTTGTTAAGCTGAGAGAATAATTTGAGATTCGTTAGTGATTGTTTAATTATGATCCGAGTAAAGAATTGAAGGACTTTCTTTATTCATAACTCGGCTCCCACTATTTTATCGGCATTTACACACTCCCATGTTAAATCAAGTCTTGGGTGACTTCATAGTGGTGATCGATTTCTTTACAAAGTTTAATAGAGGGCAACCCATACGGTTTATATTCTATTATTCTTTATAAAGTGGTGTCTAATACCAACCCATCTAATGGATGATTCGATCTTCTTTTACCCTAGTTCACTTGCCCTCAACCCATTCGGTTTCTATGGCTCATTGAACTATCTAAGTTTAAACCGTCAACTCCTATTAGTCGACAATTGAATCTTACCCGGCAACCCATACGGTTTATAGGGGTTTGATTTGTCACAACCAAAGGCATCTAATGCACTCTAGGAATTTATCAACTTTCCCCAAAAATATTACCCGACATACTCGGAAGAATAATATTCGGTTTAAATTTCAATTTTCCATGAGTTTGACGGAGGGTAGGAAACCTCGTAACCTTTATAACTTAGTGTTTGTAAGTGGGAGTATTAGCGATTATATGTTACACTTTGCACATTAATCCGTTTATAAGCGCGGTTTGTGGTTTGTCAATCATTCAAAATGAAAAACAATAAATAGCAACCTAGTTACTACCAACATATAGCTCATGGACTTTTTCCTAAGTATTGGGCCAAGCCAAATAACGAAAAGAAAAATTCGGTATTGATTCTTCGTCTTCCATCGGTCGTCTTCGGTCTTCGTCATAGCCATATGAATAATTACATCATTGAACAATACGTCCTTTTATACATATTTTCTAGTAAAAATAAATAGGCTCAAAATGGCCTTTACAACCATATCGAATCGAATAAATCAACAACTAAGTCCACGAGCTATATCACCATCACATAAGGCATTCCATACAACATGTAACGGTAAATGAAATTAAATAATCAATTAATATATTAATCCAATTAATATAAAAATTAATTTATTTAATTTCTACAATATTAATCAAATTAATATTTATAATCGTCATTTTAATCCGTTCAAAGTAATCCGGCCAAAACAATATTCTCGTCTAATAATTTCCCTTAAAAAAATATTCCAAATATTTTATTAAATCTAAATAAATCCAATTTAAATTTGGAAATTATTACAACAAAATATAAACACAAAAATGGAGTCCCGGAAAATCCGGTATCAGGCCCAGCCCACGGCCCGATTCAAAATCGGGCGAAAACCCGAAAACCGCCCGGACCGAGTCACTCTCGGCCACTGCCCGGCAGGCTGGCCGAGCAGCTACAGTAGCTAGCGAGTCACTCTAGGCCGGCCAGGCAGCAGTCCAGTAAGCTGCTGCGGCAGCTGCGTCTTCGTGCGGTATTCGTGTTTAACCCCGTTTTTCTCATTTTTCGACTAAACACAAACGAAAAAGTTTCTTAACTTCATGAAGAACTTATAAATCAACAAAAATCAAATTTTTCAGATTTATAATTCACATAAAATAGTCGAAACTTGACTTACTACGAGCGAATAAATTTCTTCGATTATATCTATTATGATTCTAAATCATAAACATCATCAAATAACATTCCAAATGCAAAGATGATCGTATATACGATATATTTGACCTCGCTCGATACCACCGTTGGGATTCCTCGGAAAATAAAGCATAGCGGAAGAATAAACGGAATCCCTAAGAGGATCGATCAAGTAACGTATATACGAAAGAAAATACGAAGATCAAGGAATCAAAGTCCCATACCTATGATGTCTCTGAAAAACCTTCGTATGATGATGATGATGATGAAGAGCCCTTCGTTCCAAGCACCTAAAGCAAGATGCCTCTACTTCACACGCCGGAACTTGATGGAAAAATCGACAAGCTTCCTTTCTTCAAGAATGCGGCTAGGGAAGCTTGTAGGAATTTTCTCTCTCAATGTATTCTTCTTATATCTTGTCTCTAAGATCAAGATGAAGTTTTCTACCTTATTCTCTCTCTCAAATTCGTGATTATGAGTTAAAGTGAGAAGAAGTAGTCATAACTCCTTTTTAAAGACTTTTATTTTATAAAAAATGAAAGTCTTCCTTTAACACATGATTGAGGGTATCAAATACACCTCACATATGTCACCTAGTGACATAAAATAAGTATATAAGAGACAAGAGATGGAGGGGGGGTGGCCTTAAGGGAAATTTCCAAGAAGACGGGTCGAATTTACTCTGCTCGTGTACTGGATGTTCGTCAAAACGAATCCCTCGTGTACCGGATGTTCGTCAAACGAATCCGTTTTATTTCCAATGTGTTTGGACTAATTAATTAATCCAATTAATTAATTATATCAAACACAAATATATATATCTCTAATAAATATAATTTATGAATTAAAGTAATCACCCAGTAACTACTTACAATTCATTAGACCGCTATTTGATTTATCCGATAAATCAAAATTAGATATATAATATCTAATATTATAAGAGAGATTATTAATTCACATTTATCCATCAATGATCCTATTGCGCGACTCCGTAGGTTCGTCTCAGCCGGCATTGGGAGGAACCAATGAGTGCGGGCAACACTTAGCCAGCCTAGCGGGCCGCACTGTAAACCCCGATTGAGAACGAATGAACGAATCATTCCAGAACCATTATGTCGTGAATACTATATACGTATAGACCCTTCATCAGATGTCCCGGTCAAGTCTTCGGTCACGGTAAAGTCAAACCCTACTGTTTACTAAACTCTATACATGTGTTAATGCAAATCAAGACCGACTGATTAATAGTGTATCTAATACGACTATATCAGAATGCTTTGGCCAAAGACTTATGATCTTATTTGCCATTAACCGTATAGGACATTCGCCTGCTCACTAACAGAGATAGAATCCTTTCTTGGCGTCTGACAAAGATCGCTACTGTCCGTATAGTCCGCACTTGAGGTCGACTCGGCAATTAAGCAAATGAGTCTAACTACTCTAATGACAAACTAAACGTCACGGACACATCTTCTCTGAACCCTCAAGTCAAAGGTCCACGTATACTATCACAACCTTTCGATTCATCATCGACTCTTCGAGAGTGAATACCGTGTGGTGAATCGAGTATGAGTCGTGTTCGAGTATACTGGTCCCACCAATATACTTATAACTATGCTATCAAGACGTGCACACGTCCTAGCATCAGTTATACAAGTCTTATTAAAACTTAATGTCCTGTTAAGTTTTATCGACTTGCGAACTAGTTAAGCATTCGAGCTCTAAACACTTCTAGTGCCTATCTCCTTATCTCTATAAGGAGTAGAATGTTCACTCTCAAATGCAAGGACTACTATTCTATATACCAAATCACAATGCCAGTGATATACAATAATATAGAAATAATAATTGCCTTATTAAATATAATATTCATAATTACAATACAATTGCTCTCACTCTCTCATCCTCTGAGTGGCATTCGAGGGCATATTCCTAACAGTTTATATATATGATATATAAATTTTATCTATGTATATATATATATGGTGATATATATAATTTTAATAAATTTTTGTTTCGATCTCTCTCTCTCTCTCTCTACATATATATATATATATATATATATATATATAGGGGAGGGATATATCAACACAAACAACTTAAACACCTTATCTCACACATTAATCCCCACCCTTCATTTTAATATTTTTTATTTTCCTCTCTCTCTCTCCTTATTCCTCTCTCCCCTATTCCTCTCTCTCTCCCTCTGTCTTTTTCTTTTCATCCGTCCTCTCTCTCTTTCCCTATTCCTCTCTCTCCCCTATTCCTCTCTCTCTCCCTCTGTCTTTTTCTTTTCATCCGTCGATTTCAGCTCCGATTTTTCCAGCTCCGATTACTGCTCTGATTTTTCAGCTCCGATTTTTCCAGCTCCGATTTTTCACTCGATACGAGTTTTTCTTGATTCATGTTTTTTTCTTAATTTTTTTCTTAATTCGGGTTTTGTTACATCAATGAAAGGAGCTCATAAAAGATTTTGGTTTTCTTACAAATCTTCTTCTTTCTATTTTCCCATTTGTTAATTTCTTTGACTACTTCTTTCTCCTTTTTCTTAATTTTTTTCTTCTTAATTCGGGTTTTGTTACGTCAATAAAAGTTGAAAGTCCCAAAGGTTGAAGCACATATGAGTACAAATGTTCCCAACTCGTCATCGCCTAAAACACGATCAAATGTTATTCTTGAGATTGATGATTGGAAAGTCATCAAACATCGCCTTGGGATCCTATTATTAGTGTTGATTGTTTTTGTCGTTGTTTTGAGTGCAGCCATAGTGAAATCGTTTTTATTGTAAAATGCTATTGATGTTAGTTATTTGCTAATGACCAAGATTTGCTTTCATTGTAATGTAATGTGACCTTGTTTTATTATGCAATGCATCTTTTATTTTTTCTCTGCTGCTGTAATGTCCCTAGAGAAATTGTATTGACTGCAGTGTAGTCTTGCCTGATGAGAATTTTCAAATTAATGATTTTAATACAGGAAAATTTTCCCTCATCAAACATTCCAAATTAATGATTTTAATATAGAAAAATTCAATAATCGAAAATATCTTGAAAACGAGACCTAGTTCAAGCGGCTGACACAAGCGCGGCGGCACGGGCACCACTGCCGGCGGCTACGAGCCACGCCGGCGGCCTACGAGCAACGCCCGCTCGAGCAGGATAGGGGCCCGACCATGCCGGACACGCCGGAGATACGGCACGTACCGGCCGGATACGGCAAGCGCTTCGGCCGGATCGGCAAAGCGCTCGGCGGATCAGCAAGCTCTCGGCGGATCCGGCAAGCGCTCGCCGGAGATCGGCAAAGCGTCCGGCCACGACTTCGGCGGAGATCGGCAAAGCGTCCGGCCACGACTCGGCCGGATCCAGCGAGCACGTCGAGCCGGACGCTTGCCGAGTCGTGGCCGGACGCTTGCTGTATTCTGCCGAGTCGTGGCTGGATGCTTGCTGTATCCTGGCGCGCGCTTGCTGAATCCGGCCGAGCGCTTGCTGGATCCGGCCGAGCGTTCTTGTATCAGTAGCGCTTCAGATCGGCCGGCGCTTGTATGTCCGGCCGAGCGCGTTCTTGTATCAGTAGAGCGCTTCTTGGATCCGGCCGCGCTTCTTGTATCCGGCCGGATGCGTCTGTATCTGCCGGCGTGTCCGGCATGGTCGGGCCCCTATCTGTCTGGAGCCGGGCGTGGCTGTGTAGAGGCCGGGCGTGGCTGTAGGCCGCCGGCAGGTGCACAGTCTTCTTTGGCGCTTCAGTGTCGGGAACTAGGTCTCGTTTTCAAGATATTTTCGATTATTGAATTTTTACGTATTAAAATCATTAATTTGGAATGTTTGATGAGGGAAAATTTTCCTGTATTAAAATCATTAATTTGAAAATTCTCATCGGCGCAAGACTATCTTGCGATCGATACAATTTCTCTAGGGACATTACGGCGGCGAGAAAAATAAAAGATGCATTGCATAATAAAACAAGGTCACATTACATTACAATGAAAGCAAATCTTTGTCATTAGCAAATAACTTACATCAATAGCATTTTACAATAAAAAGCGATTTCACTATGGTCACTCAAAACAACGACAAAAACAATCAACACTAATAACAGATCCCAGGCGATGTTTGATGACTTTCCAATCATCAATCTCGATAACAACATTTGATTGTGTTTTAAGCGATGACGAGTTGGGAACATTTGTACTCATATGTGCTTCAACCTTTGGGACTTTCAACTTTTATTGACGAACAAAACTCAATTAAGAAGAAAAAAATTAAGAAAAAGGAGAAAGAAGTAGTCGAAATTAACAAATGGGAAAATAGAAAGAAGAATATTTCTAAGAAAACCAAAATCTTTATGAGCTCCTTTTATTGACAGAACAAAACCTGAATTAAGAAAAAAACATGAATCAAGAAAAAACTATCGAGCGAAAAATCGGAGCTGAAAAATCGAGCTGAAAAATCGGCTGAAAAGTTGAGCGAAAATCGGAGTCGTAATCGGAGATGGAAAAATCGGAGCTGATATCGATGGATGAAAAGAAAAAGACAGAGGGAGAGAGAGAGGAATAGGGGAGAGAGAGGAATAGGGAAAGAGAGAGAGGACGGATGAAAAGAAAAAGACAGAGGGAGAGAGAGAGGAATAGGGGAGAGAGAGGAATAAGGAGAGAGAGAGGAAAATAAAAAATATTAAAATGAAGGATGGGGATTAATGTGTGAGATAAGGTGTTTAAGTTGTTTGTGTTGATATATCCCTCCCCATATATATATATGATGCCTATCTTAATATGTATATGGTGATATATATATTTTGATTTATGTGTTTGATATTGACATATATGGTTCTTTGATATATGGAGATTCATATGATGATTTAGTTCTACTAATAATCCAAGAATCAAAGAACATATGATTTGATCTACATATAATTTTATGTTAGGATTATGAAGTTTAAGAGGTGCATATCAACATAAATTTGTTTATGTAAAGATTATGCTTCTTTAAATTTTTCATATGAACATAATTAAATTTTGATTCTGAGGTTGTGTAAATATAGATTTGATCTGTTTGATTTATTCATTTATATTGCTCAAAAGGTATTAGTTATGATATACATAAGATGTATACATATAGTATACATAAGATGTATACTCAAATAAAAAAATTATACATGGAGCAGGCCCCTGCTGTGCGGTCTGCCGAGCGGATCGCAATACGGGCCTGGTTGCCGGCCTGTGCCGGCAGGTCCCGACCTGTGTGTCCTGAGTTGTGCCGGTTGGTCCCAGCCTGTGTGTCCCGAGCTGTGCCGGCAGGTCCCGGCCTGTGCTGGCCATGAGGCCTGGAGTAGCAGATCGTGATTCGGCTGCCAGGACTGGATTCTGGGACCACGGTCCAGGCCACTTCCGGACTCGTTTTGGCCTCGTTTTCTTCATGTATTGCTGGAAATTTGTTTTCCGTTTTATCTGGTTCGATGTTTTGGGCCTCGGAACTTTAAAACTTATCGATTGTTGATATTTGGCATATTTTATATATAACTTATCGATAGTCGATATTTAATACATTTTATATATTATACGTGCTCATAAATGCTTAAATGGTTTATGCATCATGGTTGGTATAGCCGTACTAGATCAATTAGATTGATGATTTGATTATGGTTGTAATATTCATAATACGACTTGTAGGTCGTGCCTTCTTATTATCTTGTTGTAATTTCTCTTCTCATCTTACTCCACTTGAATGTAACTCGAGGTTTCTATTACTAAATGTAAAGATATAGTTTAGAATGGTTCTAGCTATAAAAGGAAGACGAAGGAGACGAGCAACTTACAAGGAATTTAAGAAGAAAGGCGTTATCCAAGATTACACCAACCGACATATTGATATTAACGAATATCATAATAGGTTCTATGGCTATACCACACCACACCTAATTGATGTGAATGTATGAGATGCATCATATTTACATTGCATATGATTGTATGAGAAGCATCATATTTAAATTAGCATATGATTGTATGAAATGCATCATATTTATTTTATTTGCTTAATAATTGTTATTACCAAATAAATCAAACTCCTTAACACTTTTACATGTATGAGATACATGGTAATAATTTTGAGATAATCAATTTTGATAAAATAGTTTTATTAAATCAATTGATATGAAACATAAGTCTCAAGAGCCAACCATTTTCAAAACACTCGTCAAACTTTCGATCATTTCTAATTTGGGTCTGCCAAAGCAGGGTGTATGGATTTTATCTTAAGGAGGCGAGATGAATAAACAAGCATATACATATGTTTTAAATGGTTAAGACTTATATAGGTTATACAAAATGGTTTTGGACCTATGGATTATTTGGGATTAATACGATTAAAATGACATAAGATGTAATCCCAAATGATAATCTAAAGCATTTCTTAATTACAGTGGACATGCCAAAGCTGTGTCTGTGGTTATTTAATTGTTGGATTATAATTCATATATGTGTATGAGATACATAATATTTGAGACTAACAAGTTGACATAAGATATCATCTCTATTGACAAAAACTAAACTTCTTTTATTTGTGAGGGACATGGCAAAGCTGTGCTTGCATTTACTTGATCGTTAGATTTTAAAATCAATATATCTCATGAATAACTTTGCATATTAATATTTTAGAATCAATGGAGTTAATTAATTCAAACTCGTTGCGACCAATTCTTGACAAAGAAAAACTTTCAGGCACTAATTACCTTGATTGGTCAAGGAACTTGAGAATTGTTCTCAAAGCTGAAAAGAAGCAGCACATTCTGGAAAACCCAATTCCTGATAAACCGGAATCAACCGCCACCAAAGATCATAAAGATGCTTATAGTAAGCATATGAATGATTCATTAGATGTGACATGCCTTATGCTAGCAACCATGAACTCGGAGCTACAGATACGGTTCGAGGATATGGAAGCTTATGAAATGATGGGTCAGCTTAAGGAAATGTTCCAAGAGCAAGCCCGTCAGGAGAGGTTTGCCACTACGAAAGCATGGAATGGTTGTAAAATGTCTTCAGGTACTTCTGTGAGTGCTTGTGTCCTTAAGATGAAGGGCTACATTGAGCATCTCGAAAGGCTAGGACCTCCTATCAGTCAGGAACTCGCTACAGATATGATCTTAGCATCACTTCGTTCAGAGTACGATCAGTTTGTAGTAAACTTCAACATGCACAACATGGAGAACACTATTACTAAGTTGCATGGGATGCTAAAACAAACTGAGATAAATATTAAGAAAGTTGTTCCTAATGTTTTAATGGTTCAATACATACTGATGTATGTGGACCAATGAATACAAATGCTAGAGGAGGTTTCCAATACTTCAGACTGTTCATGGATAACTTAAGCAGATCCGGATATATCTACTTAATGAGTCAGAAGTCTGAGTCATTTACGAAATTCAAGCAATTTCAAAATGATGTACAAAATCAGTTAGGCAAAACTATTAAAGCACTACGATCAGATCATGGTGGTGAATATTTGAGCCATGAATTTGACGATCATCTCAAAAGTTGTGGAATTGTTTCACAACTAACTCTAACTGGAATACCTCGATGGAATGGTGTGTCGGAACAGAGAAATAGAACCTTGTTAGACATGGTTAGATTGATGATGGGTCAACCTGATCTTCCAATTTCTTTTTGGGGTTACATCTTAGAGACTGTTGAGTTCATTTTAAATCGATCACCATCTAAATCAGTTCAAAGCACATCATATGAGATATGGACAAGGAAACAATCTTTTTGGTCTTTCCTTAAGATTTGGGGTTGTGAAGCTTATGTGAAGCGACTTATCACTGATAAATTATCACCCAAATTGGAAACTAAAGGATATTACTTTTCCATCCCATCAGAGAACAAAGTGCTTGTTGCCCGATCTGGAGTATTCCTTGAGAATGAATTTATTTCCAAGAAAAATAGTGAGAGAAAAATAACTCTTCATGTGATGAGAGAGCCACAAATAGATAGTGAACCTTTTGATAAAACTGATTTAAACTCACATACAGATGTTGATACCACTTCTTCTATACCAGCTCCAAATAGGTCTATACATTATCATCGTGAACCTAAGAGATACGGATCTCTCATCACATATGACAAAAATGTGGAACTCATGGATCTAGATGAGCCCACAACCTACAATGAACCAACTACTAGCATTGAATGCGAAAGTTGGCTTGAAGGGATGAAATCCGAAATGCAACCCATGTATGATAATCAAGTATGAAATTTTATTAATCTTCCTGAAGGTTCCAAAGCAATTGGTTGCAAATGGATCTTTACAAATAAAAAGGACATGGATGACATTGTACAAACATACAATTCACGAGTCTTGGCGAAAGGATACAGACAGACTCATGGTATTAACTATGATGAAACCTTTTCGCGAGTCGTAATGATTAAATCAATTAGAATTATACTTGTCGTAGCAGCATATTATGACTATGAGATATGGTAAATAGATGTCAAAACCGCTTTTCTTAATGGGAAGTTAGATGAGGATGTGTATATGATATAGCCCGAAGGTTTTGTCGATCCTAATAATCCGAATAAAATATGTAAGCTTCTAAAAGATATTTATGGTTTGAAGCAGGCATCCCAAAGTTGAAATCTTCATTTTGATGAAAAAATCAAAGAGTTTGGTTTCATCAAAAATCAAGACGAACCTTGTGTATACAAGAAGATCAGTGGGAGCGCAATTATTTTTCTAGTACTCTATGTGGATTATATCCTACTCATTGGAAATGACATCCCTACTTTGGAAAGTGTTGAGCTTTGTCCAATTAAATGTTTTACAATGAAGGATTTAGGGGAAGCTTCCTATTTATAGGGTATAAGGATTTATAGAGATAGATCTAAAAGGCTTCTTGCCCTAATTCAAAGTACATATGTCGAAAAAGTATTGAAACGGTTCAGTATGCTTAATAGTAAGAAAGGGTTCTTACCTATGTCACATGGCATAAAGCTCAGTAAAACTCAAAGTCCTTGTTCGAAGGAAGAAAGAGATAGAATGAGCTTGATACCTTATGCTTCGGATATATGATCTATCATGTATGCCATGATATGTGCCAGACCGGATGTATCATTTGCATTGAGAGCAGCCAGCAGATACCAGTCTGACCCTGGTGAGGCTCACTGGACCATAGTCAAAAGCATACTTAAGTATTTGAGAAGGACTAAAGATATGTTCTTGATATATGGTGGTCAAGATAGTGACTTGGTCCTTTCCTTAATGGCTATGTCGATGCCAGTTTTGAGACAGAACAAGATGATTCAAAATTGCAGTCTAGATGTATATTTTGCTTGAATGGTGGTGCTGTTAGCTGGAAGAGTTCCAAACAACCAACCAAAGCTGATTCTATAGCGGAAGCTGAGTACATAGCCGCTTCGGAAGTAGCTAAAGAAGCTATTTGGATGAGGAAGTTCATTGGTGAACTGTATGTGGTTCCTAGCATTGTTGATCCAGTAAATTTACACTGTGATAACAATGGAGCTATTGCACAACCTAAAGAACTAAGATCGCAACAAGCATCCAAACACGTACTTAGAAAGTTTCACCTCATTCGAGAGATTGTCACTCGTGGCGATGTCAGGATATGCAAAGTTCACATAGATAATAACATAGTGGATTATTTAACCAAGACGCTTTCTCAAGTGAAGAATGATGGTCATATAAAGGCTATAGGTCTCCAGTTTATGTCTGTATAGGTCCAAGAGCAAGTGGGAGATTGCTAGTATAATTCTCTAAGTCTACTGTTTCATAATAATGTGGAGACATTTATTACTATATAATATTAATTATATTATTGAATTAATATTCTGCTTATGATTATCAAGTATGTGACTTGATAGTAAAGCTCGTTAAAGCATTAAAGAATATTTATTCCTGATATCCCTAGTAATATGATTACTAGTATGATGATGATACGATGACTGTGTTTTACTAGTCATGAACATGAGATGTTATATCACGTCATAGATACATGTAGAGACATCGTATTGGATATGACCTAACAAAGAGAATTATATATGGATTAATTCATTATAATTTATCTGATTATTGTATATTATTTATTTCCTTATTACTTAAAATTCCTACAATTTCCTACATAATGAGTATCGTATTTTAACACAATACCAACGCCTTATGTAACAAGGGAACATACAATTTTTGATTGGATATGGTACGATTTATGCAGAGGGAAGTAGTTTGTCCAAAGGGGACTTGTCCCTCCTATAAAATGGAGAAGATACCCACGGGCCCTTGATAAGTTAAAATTGTTTAAATGCATGGCCATGCTCAAATTGATTAATAAAGAGTTATTGATAAATATTTGAATTGAAAAATTGTAACTTTAGATCAAGAATATTAATTAAGCTATATAAGGTCGACTTATCCATGCCTTAGGCTTAATTAGGATATCGTGCGACGAGAGGATTAAATATTATACAGTAACGGGATTTCGTTCGTGCCGTCGAATTAATTCTTTTAATATGGGTTGTCATAATGTATAGCTAGAGGTCGCTTATGATTTATGAGTTATAAAATTGTTTTTATACTCACTGCCATATTAACTAAAACCTACAGGGTCACACACTTAAACGAGCAGATCAGCTATTTTGCTCCGGTTAATTATGGTTGGTGAAAAGGTTGGTGAACCCTTAGCCAGTTTGAGGACTATATTAGAGTGTCTTGTGATATCCCTCACATAAGACTAAATCACAAGTGAAGACATATTTGTGGAGAGAGAATCAAAAATATGATTTTGATAGTTCTCTCTCTCAAAAGTCTTGAAGATATATTCAAAAGTTGAATAATCAAAAGGATCAAGAATATATCTTCATATCTTTGAAGGTTGATTCTTTGACCAAGAAAGTATTTAGAATACTCTTCTAATCTTCATCTAATCTTGTGAGTTTGATCTTTAATAACATATTGAATAAGATTCATAGTTGTTATTTTAGATCAAAGTACAAGAATATTTGAATAATATTCTTGGTGTTCTTGTTCTTACCATAATCAAGAACATACCTATATTCAAATTGATTTAAGTGGAATCTTAGTTGAATCAGAGATAGCAATCCGTTAAACGTTCGGGACTTGTTTGTCGTGTAGATACGTAGAGGATGCTCGCTTCTTGCAACATCTCTAGAAGGCTCGATTGAAAACACGCTACAAGAGGTAACAATCTTGTTCTTCGTACTTTGACAATATACTTGGATCCTCAGAGGGTTTTACATATTATATTATACTTCCACTGCTCTGTTTCGATATAAGATGATATCATAAATCTTATTAGTTCGATAAAAACCCAACACCTCTATCTCGGCCGAAATTCTGGGGCTGCCGAATACTCTGTTGCGTCTGAGGGACGCTCGCCTCTTTCTGGACTGGCTGCGAATTACGCGCTCCAAAAGATTTTGCAGCCTCTTCACAGAACACCGCACAATGTCCTTCTCGTCCACAAGCATAGCACGTCATGGCGGGGTGTGAGCAATCACATTGATAGTGTCCTGTCCGACGACAGTTAAAACACTTCCAGACTGCATCTGTTATGGCTGAAACTGTTCTGGAGTTCTTCCCACCCTTGGATGGATACGGAGGCCTCTTGAATGAATGAAAGGATTACTGGGCTTTGTGGGGCCCACTACTCTTGTGCTCTGTGAAACTACCAGAGATTTTATGCTTCTTGGACTCAGGGAACTTCTCCATAGCTGCTTCTTTTATTTCTTACGCCAGAGCTTTGTCTTGATACTGTTGGAGAGTGGCGCATTCGAAACCTGACATGTATCTCTGTGTCTCCGGCTTCATTCTCATATCAAATTGAAACATCATTTGTGCATCGATTCTAACCAGGTGTTGAACAAACGCCAGCTGTTGATTAAATTTCTTAATCGCTTCAGCTACCGGCACATCCAAAGGCTGTGTGGAGAAAAATTCTTGAACCTTAGCTTCTCTCACCGGACGAGGGCAGTACTGAGCTTCCATCATAAGTTTGAACTCTCCCCAATCGGCATCATGATCAGCAGGTCGGATAGCTTCCCACTGTAACACTCCTAAATCCGCTCAGGGATATTACACGCCGTAGACCCTCTCCTCGAGGATCTACCAGGCTGATAACTAAAATCAAACATCTAAACCTCGCCTTTAAGGCTAAAATGACTCAGTAGACCGATTTGGTCTTTCAACAAATACATACAACTCAAATACAACTCATGCCCACGCAGGGGTCAAAATACAACCACACCCGTACAACGGGAAACAAATACTGCAGCGGAAAAGAAAATACAACTAGACCAATACGACATCAACGGATCCTCGTGTGATTAGTATCGTTCATCTTTCATCATCCTTCGTGCCGACCATGTGCTATGCTCCAAAACCTGAATGCAAAAATAGACATCCACCCCGAATACTGGGGTTAGCAAAACTCCACTGTTTTGCTAGTGCAAGTACAAGTGCAAAAATACGAGCCATACAATTCACATTCCACGAATAACAATAACCAGAAAATCCTCAGAGATTCAAACGTAACGAAAAGTACTTCCCGAGGCATGAGTTTGGGTAAAACACTCCAAAACCGATAGAGCATAAATCAAGGGAAACAATTTATAAAACCGTTTAAAATGCCATCGAGAGTTTTAATAGAAAACAATTTTAGGATTATCGAATCCTTCTCTTTCCAAAAATCAACAGGGTCACAGCCCAAAGGTTTTGTTTTCGCAAATAGGAAACCACCAACAATTAACAGGGTCAGAGCCCAACATCACGTGTCCTCAACGGACGTAAAATCAACGAAACATAATCACGCACGCGCATCGCCTAGGACCGGGACGCTACCACCGACATCCCACTCGAGGCCTCGAAGGACCCTCCCGAGCTGGCGAGCGAAACAAATCACACATCTCACGGTTGGATCAATCGCTTGTTGCATCCTGGCCACATGATCACATGCCATGTGCCACCGTAGATTATCTCAGGCTCTCACGGTTGGATCAATCACTTGTTGCATCCTGACCACATGATCACGTGCCATGTGTCACCGTAGACCTTCAACCATATCCACACATTCACACAATCAACATATCACATCAAGGATATTCAAACAATTCGCCCAGAGGCCTCAAACACTTAGCAAAACACCACGTCAATCCACAACGCACTGAAAAGAGATAATATACGTACACACGTATTATCAAGCGCAACATCAACACCAAACATATCCAAATATCCACGTAGTCACTTACAACCCACACAATTACAAAACACGCGTTTTGAAAGAGAGCCTTTAACAGCTAATCGAATCTTTTGAAAACTCGTTTCAAACAATCAAACAAACATATAAAGACGATCACCAATTATCATATTCACAAAACAAGAATAGTATGGACAAGGTACTTGCCTCAAAATCGGCACGCAAGTATCCGACGAACACGGCTCAGCGGAAAGCTTGGCGCCCAATGCTATCGAAACGGAAGACGACGACGAACGAAAGGGTTCAACACGGTTTCTTCGCAAGAAACACGACCCTAACATCATACAATCAATAAATCATCGATCATACGAGGAAGAATAATCGTAGAACGCCCGAAAACCCCTCTATGACATTTTACCGGACACCTTCAAGGCGTCGATCAAGAACTCGACCAAAACAACGAATCGATACGATACAACCATGGAATAACAAGGGAAAAGATGTAATACATCTTAATAATCATCAATCTATCATAATCCTAAGTTAAATCGGATTAAACGGATGAAAACAACCAAAACACCCAATTTCCCCAAAACTAGATTTCTAGGAAATCTGACCTGATTCGGTAGATCGGAGGATGTTATAGGACGGATGATTAATGATATGAACCTCAAAACTCCATGGATATGTTGTTAAACAACATGGCTTCAAGATTAGAACACGCCCAGCTGCGGAAGAGGAGAAGAAGAAGGTGAAAAATGGCAAGAAAAACGTCTGCCGGGCCTTTTATAGGGGTTGACTGCCTGCCGGACACGGCCCGTGCCGATCGGCACGGTCGTCGTGTTACCTGGTGGCAGCGAGGACTCGGCCGTGTCTGCCCTTGACACGGTCGCGGCGCTGAGGGCCTTCCGATAGCGACCCGCCCGACAGCGACTCGGCATGACTCGACCGTGTCCTGGGACACGGTCGGGCGTGTCGGCAGTCGTTCCAGGCATATCCGGAAGAGTACGGCACGGGCCGTGTCGGACGACACGGTCGAGTCTGGTCGGCAGAAACTTTGGCATTTCCGGACGAGTACGGCACGGGCCGTGTCGGACGACACGGTCGGGTTCGGCCGGCAGTGATCGGCCAATAACGAGCGGGTGAGCTAAAACGACCATAACTCTCTCGTCCGGACTCCGATTGACTCACCGTTTGAACCATTGGAAAGCTAATTCGATGCTCTATAATATTGCAAAGATTTAGAATTTTTGGAGTTACCAAAAATTAATGGTGACTTTACAAAGTCGAACTCCCACGTGAAAAAGTCGATTAAGGACACGGAACTCAATAAAACGACACCGAAACGAACTCGGATGACAAAAAGTGCAGAATTAATCATTCTCGAAATGACGAAAGGTCATGAGCGAGTCGTCAAAACGGACTTCCGCCGAAAAAAGAAAATTACCGAAATTCGAAATTGCGGATATTACATTCTACCCTCCTTAAAAGAAGTTTCGTCACGAAAATTAAAACAAGTAGGGGAGCAATATACCCTTGAGAAAACTCGACGAGATACACAAAAATAGGAAACTCGCGCCCAACGGCGAAACGCTGCAAGAAACGCAAAGAGACATACGGCGTGAAAACACGCTCCACGACGACCAACACAACGTCGCCGTTAGGGATACAATAACGTCAAACATATAATGCAATCAAGTCAATTATCCAAACAATCACGAAACACGAGGTACTTGTTACAAGAAAATACGCACAGTCGAGAAAACAGAGAATAAACACAAAACGATCCACAAGGGCAATCATAAATAATTCGGACTACGCCGAAATCCTGAAAACCACACTAGGCATCTCCGTGTCCTTTCGGATCAGAGACGCAACCTCGATCCCCAAACCTCTCAGCTACCGTCTCGCAATGTACGGATCGGTGACCCACTTGGCCACACTCGAAACAGCTGACTAACGGTGAACGACAATTCTTCGCAGTATGGCCCACTCGACTACAGTTATAACATATCTTCGAAGTGCTCACATTACTCACTGCAGGGGTACTACTCCTCTGATCACGCGATCTAGGAACCATTTTGGGATGACGAAACGAAGTCCCAACCTCAAGAGGCCCACTCTCCTGATTTCCTGAAAGGTTCCCAATGGTTTTCTGTTTCTTCGAGTCAGACATACTCTCGGTCGATAATCTGGATATCTCATAGGCTAACGCCCTATTCTGATAATCTCTCAAGGAAGTACAAGCGAGACCTGCCATGTCTTGTGAATCTCGGCTTCATCCGCCTACTAAAATGACAAATCTTGTCCTTCTCTGTCCTTACTTGATTACGCACATAGCCGAAATTTGTTTGCTAAAATCAATAATAGCTTGAGACAATGGCACATCCTGCGGTTTTGCGAAAAGAATTCATTAATCCTCGATTTCTGATCGGTTAGGACAAAACTCATCTCTCCGAATTTACGGAACTCTGCCCACATGACAACGCGATCTCGTGGCTTAATGGCCTCCCACCGGCTAGCGGCATCTTTGTCGAGAAGATCTTGGCGACCGGTACCTTACGTTCTTAGGACAATCAACTACCTCGAATATCTTTTCCAATGGAAAAGCCAACCATCCGGACCTAATGCATCTGCGGCACCCGGTAAACGAGGGGATTCATACGAACCACTTCTCGAAGCCACGATTTGCACCCGGTGTCTTGGGTCATCTGTAACACGCCGAGCTGCTGAGTCAACTATGTCATCCGAGTGGCTACTGTTTGCCAAAGCGATGGCAACACCAATACAA
This sequence comes from Orobanche coerulescens, assembly GCA_033398695.1. Lineage (NCBI taxonomy): Eukaryota > Viridiplantae > Streptophyta > Magnoliopsida > Lamiales > Orobanchaceae > Orobanche > Orobanche coerulescens. The sequence continues at coordinate 74,728,357 of CM065818.1, read as the reverse complement.
TACCATCACCGGCATGATCCGATCACGCATCCGGTCACCACGACCATGACCTCGGCCCCTCGGCATCTTGAATAAGTAACCATTCAGCAATGTAAAATCATAACACATAACACATACAACGATTACCATCGTAAAGTAATACACACACAAACACTACAACAACGGTATCGTTCGCGACCTCAACGGCCCGAACGATAACCCGACATAATTACAAACATCATGAAACAATCACACATGTACACAAACGTACAAACTCAAGCTTCAACGGCTCACACCCGTGCGACAACACGCAAATCACCACGAGGCGACAAACGGTAAATACCGGTTCACACCTCTCACGGAGGGCTAGTACAACAAATGCGTGGCAACGCCTCGGCGTTCATGCCACCAATTCGATCACAATTCGGGGTTAACACCGTAACGAAAGTTCGAAAACCATACACGCATTTCCGGTCCATAAGCAGAATGATAGGTTTTAAAAACAAAAACCACCTTTTGAAAACAGTTTGGAAACAACAGTTGATCTTGAGTGTCATTTTACAAAAAGTAGTACAAACACCATTATCGAGACTTTGAAAGTCATCTTGCGTTTGAACAAAAATGAGGACACCTTTCTTTTAGTGAAAAACTTTCAAAAATATTCGACCCTTGGGTCTAAGCAACTGCATTTGAAAATATCTCAAAATATTTTTGGTCCTCAACCGGAAAATTTTTGAAATGTATTGCGGCATTAGAAAACACCTTGAAAACACCGCAAGAAAATAATTCGTTTTAAAAGTACGTCTCGAATTTTAATTTTCTAAGATACTCAAGGTTTTCAAAAATAATTCAATGGGCTAGAATGCCCAAAAATTTCAGGTAATTACAAGGAACAATATAGCGCCGTGGGTCCCGCGCCGGAACCCACCAGGCTAAAACCATTTACAAAAACGCCAAAAAGGCCGATGACGGTAATATTTCAAAAACTCACAGAAGCCATTTAGAAAATAATAAATACCGTCATAAGAATTTCGCCAAAACGATCAAGGCCGTAATGCCAAAAACTCGGTTAAGGAATTGGTTTTCAAAATAAAACTCAGTCGGTAAAATACCGAAAGCCATTACAGAAGGACTCACGCAACGGATAAAAGAAATAAAGTCCGACATGCACAGTCCAGCAACAATACTCATCATACGAACGAAATATGAGAGTCAAATAGTCATGTATCAAGAAATCAAAATCCATAAGAGGATCCCGTCACTTAACAAATAATCATAAAAATAGCTCGTGTCACACGAGGCTCAACACAAATAAGGGAGACTTACATCCACAGGTCGCACGAAGATGATGATCGCCCACGATACTAATCAGGACCAAAAACTCGGGCAACGGCGTCGCGACACGACTTAGTCGACATAATCCGACAAGACAAAAACTCGATAGACACCATCGACCCGGCTGACTAGGTTTCCACAACCTAAGCTCCGATACCATTCTCGTAACACCCCTAAATCCGCTCGGGGATATTACACGCCGTAGACCCTCTCCTCGAGGATCTACCAGCCGATAACTAAAATCAAACATCTAAACCTCGCCTTTAAGGCTAAAATGACTCGAGAGACCGATTTGGTCTTTCAACAAATACATACAACTCAAATACAACTCATGCCCACGCAGGTCAAAATACAACCACACCCGCATAACGGAAACAAATCTTGCGGAAAAGAAAATACAACTAGACCAATACGACATCAACGGATCCTCGTGTGATTAGTATCGTTCATCTTTCATCATCCTTCGTGCCGACCTGTGCTATGCTCCAAAACACAGAATGCAAAATAGACATCCACCCCGAATACTCTGGGGTTAGCAAACTCCACCGTTTTGCTAGTGCAAGTACAAGTGCAAAAATACGAGCCATACAATTCACATTCCACGAATAACAATAACCGGAAAATCCTCAGAGATTCAAACGTAACGAAAAGTACTTCCCGAGGCATGAGTTTGGGTAAAACACTCCAAAACCGATAGAGCATAAATCAAGGGAAACAATTTATAAAACCGTTTAAAATGCCATCGAGAGTTTTAATAGAAAACAATTTTAGGATTATCGAATCCTTCTCTTTCCAAAAATCAACAGGGTCACAGCCCAAAGGTTTTGTTTTCGCAAATAGGAAACCACCAACAATTAACAGGGTCAGAGCCCAACATCACGTGTCCTCAACGGACGTAAAATCAACGAAACATAATTACGCACGCGCATCGCCTAGGACCGGGACGCTACCACCGACATCCCACTCGAGGCCTCGAAGGACCCTCCCGAGCTGGCTAGCGAAACAAATCACACATCTCACGGTTGGATCAATCGCTTGTTGCATCCTGGCCACATGATCACATGCCATGTGCCACCGTAGATTATCTCGAGCTCTCACGGTTGGATCAATCACTTGTTGCATCGACCACATGATCACGTGCCATGTGTCACCGTAGACCTTCAACCATATCCACACATTCACACAATCAACATATCACATCAAGGATATTCAAACAATTCGCCCAGAGGCCTCAAACACTTAGCAAAACACCACGTCAATCCACAACGCACTGAAAAGAGATAATATACGTACACACGTATTATCAAGCGCAACATCAACACCAAACATATCCAAATATCCACGTAGTCACTTACAACCCACACAATTACAAAACACACGCGTTTTGAAAGAGAGCCTTTAACCAGGCTAATCGAATCTTTTGAAAACTCGTTTCAAACAATCAAACAAACATATAAAGACGATCACCAATTATCATATTCACAAAACAAGAATAGTATGGACAAGGTACTTGCCTCAAAATCGGCACGCAAGTATCCCGACGAACACGGCTCAACCGGAAAGCTTCGAAACGCCCAATGCTATCGAAACGGAAGACGACGACGAACGAAAGGGTTCAACACGGTTTCTTCGCAAGAAACACGACCCTAACATCATACAATCGATCATACGAGGAAGAATAATCGTAGAACGCCCGAAAACCCCTCTATGACATTTTACCGGACACCTTCAAGGCGTCGATCAAGAACTCGACCAAAACAACGAATCGATACGATACAACCATGGAATAACAAGGGAAAAGATGTAATACATCTTAATAATCATCAATCTATCATAATCCTAAGTTAAATCGGATTAAACGGATGAAAACAACCAAAACACCCAATTTCCCCAAAACTAGATTTCTAGGAAATCTGACCTGATTCGGTAGATCGGAGGATGTTATAGGACGGATGATTAATGATATGAACCTCAAAACTCCATGGATATGTTGTTAAACAACATGGCTTCAAGATTAGAACACGCCCAGCTGCGGAAGAGGAGAAGAAGAAGGTGAAAAATGGCAAGAAAAACGTCTGCAGGGCCTTTTATAGGGGTTGACTGCCTGCCGGACACGGCCCGTGCCGATCGGCACGGTCGTGTTGCACAGCTGGCCAACAGGGACTCGACCGTGTCCTGCTTGACACGGTCGCGGCGCTGAGGGCCTTCCGATAGCGACCCGACAATGACTTCGGCATGACTCGGCCGTGTCCGGGACACGGCCGGCGTGTCAGCGATCGTTCGAGCTTATCCGGAAGAGTACGGCACGGGCCGTGTCGGAAGACACGGTCGAGTCTGGTCGGCAGAAACTTTGGCATTTCCGGACGAGTACGGCACGGGCCGTGTCGGACGACACGGTCGGGTTCGGCCGGCAGTGATCGGCCAATAACGAGCAGATGAGCTAAAACGACCATAACTCTCTCGTACAGACTCCGATTGACTCACCGTTTGAACCATTGGAAAGCTAATTCGATGCTCTATAATATTGCAAAGATTTAGAATTTTTGGAGTTACCAAAAATTAATGGTGACTTTACAAAGTCGAACTCCCACGTGAAAAACTGGATTAAGGACACGGAACTCAATAAAACGACACCGAAACGAACTCGGATGACAAAAAGTGCAGAATTAATCATTCTCGAAATGACGAAAGGTCATGAGCGAGTCGTCAAAACGGACTTCCGCCGAAAAAAAAAATTACCGAAATTCGAAATTGCGGATATTACACCCACCACTCGGACGCTTCTCCTGTTACAAAATACTGGGCAATGAGGTGTAGCACCCCTGTGATTTACGGTGATATTACAGCGCCGTAGATTCTTTTTGGAGAACTTACTAGTGTTAACATACATAAAACTCATCAATTAACAACCGCAACATTCACTTATTTAAAAGAACAAAATGTCTCCAACACGACATATGTTACAAAACGAAACAACATATCGTCACGTAGGATAACGACTGATAAAACAGTTCACAACTGATACAACAACACCATTAACCATAAGAAGTGACATGATAACATCACACGACAGTACCTGCGCGAGTACAAAACCAAAACACAACCATGACTTCGACAATATGACCACCAACTCAAAACAGTACACGATATCAATGTTGCCGACCGAACTAGTTTCCACCATGTCATGGCTCTCCCATTGGACCTGTTCCTGAAATACACAACAAGTATATCCACCCCAGAAGGGTCAGCAAAATGTTGGAGCAAGTAAAATGATTGTAGAATATGTACAACAAATGAATATTCAACAGAAATCACGGTGCCATCACATATATTCCAGAATACAATACCATAATCATCATCATAAAACAATCTTCCGAGTTGTACTGGCCTGTACCCACACGAGATACACACCCCAGAGAGTCCTCGTCACGACCTCCCTAGTTTACAACCCAACTGATTGATCCGTAGAACTCAAAGTCTAACAAATCCCAGGGGACCCTCGCTGGTTTTACTCGGCTCTCACATACTCAATAAACACTTGGCAGAAATCACATTTCACAAAATAGAATTTTAACATATTCACGCGAAGTAAAGTAAACGAAATCAGAGTACTTGCCTTGATTGGAAATGATATAAGAATAACGAACGGGAAGACATACGTTCCAAACTCCTTAAACAATTTAGTCCTAGTTCAATAAAATACCGAATCAAATATCATACTATGAAAACGGAAGGATTCACCCTAAGTATTACCCTTAGGGACATTTAACCAAACACTACGAAGGCAACATAGTTCGAATCCAAACTACAGAAGAGACTTGGGATTTAATCAATGAACTTTGTATAAAAATGAAGGATTATGATTATAGCATCATAATCTAGCACAAATCGGAGCTAAAATAGATTAGAATCGAAGAACTTAGCAAAAGCCCTAAAATATGAAGAACTAGGGTTCGAGCGGATTTTACCTTGATTTGGACGGTGAAAGTTGATGAGATGTTGTCAACTTGGTGTTAGGAACTCAAAAACGTTGTTGGATGATGAAATCCGACCAAGATCTATGCTCCTGCAATGGGGCCGTACCGGATGGCTCCGCCAGAGTTGGAAGAACTTCGAAGGCAGTTGAAAGATTTACTTGATGCTTGCTATATTCGTCCTTCCAAAGCTCCTTATGGCGCTCCGGTGTTATTCCAGAAGAAACAAGACGGTAGCTTGCGGATGTGCATTGACTACTGGGCGCTTAACAAGGTTACTATAAAGAACAAATACCCAATACCTTTGGTGGCTGACCTATTCGACCGCTTGGGGAAGGCAAAGTGGTTCTCAAAACTAGACTTGCGGTTGGGGTATTGGCAAGTCCGTATCGCAGAAGGAGATGAGCCAAAGACCACCTACGTAACGAGGTATGGTTCATTTGAGTTCTTGGTTATGCCCTTTGGCTTGACAAATGCACCTGCAACTTTCTGCGCTCTCGTGAATAAGATATTTCACCCATTCTTAGACAAGTTTGTTGTTGTGTGTAACACCCCAAACTAGGCGGATATTACAGTGCCGTGGACCCCCGACTGGGACCCACCAGGCGAATGAAAATGAATGAATTACACAGGTAAATGTAGTACCGAACCACATTACAACATCAATTACTCCGATGAGGAGTTTTAAACAACACACCCAGGATAAAATGGAATACATGTGTATTTTATGTGACGATAAAATACACAACACTGAATGAAATGAGTAATCAAACAGATTGTCTGCAGCGGAATAAATAAAGGAAACATAAATGACTGAATAAATGACTGAACGGACTGGGGCCCCCTACTAGTATCACTGGGACTCCTCGCCGTCACCGTGCTCTCCCCGTGCTTTAGCCTTGCCATGACCTGAAAAACAATATCCCCCAACGGGAAATCGATTACAGAACAACAATCCTCAAGGGTTGAAAATACACAATCATGATATATCTGAAATTATGAATTATCCTGTCGAAACATACGCAATCAAACATGCTATATGAATCGACTATCAGTACGGCTCAAAGGAATGGCGCCACACTACGCCCGGGATGGAAATGTGTCCATGCACAAGCCACCATCACACGTGGTCTTGTGCCTAATCAGTCTCACTAAGCAATCGACTCGTGTGCACAGTCCAATGTGAGGTCACCAACCAACACACGACTATAACGTGCCCGACATGAAAATCCTACACATACCAACCGGCACACTAGTATGACCCGGAATGCCACAATATGACAAAAGTGACAACGAAAATGAATAATGACTCACCAAGATGAAATGATGGTGAAATGAATGATAGCTCAATGAAATGATCGGAACCGTCGTTCCTTATGACTGAGGTGATTAATTGACAATGACAAGTTTTGGTACGGTTAATACAATGATGAATGAGTTACGATTATGAATGAACAACAACAAAAGGAATGAATATCCTTTTAACCGAGTAAGAATTAACTTACACAATACCGATGAAGAATGTCCTTCCACGAACAACGTCCTAAATGAAAAGTCGGTCGCTCGAACAACCTTGAACATCAATAGTTACCAACAACCGATCAATACACGACTCAAATACGATCATAACCGACCCAAACGTCGATACAACAATATCCGAACTCGTAGATGAACTCTAACGAAAACGTTGAGATACCCGTTGGTTAAAACCAAACCCAAATAATCGAACCAACTCCAATATGATTGATTCAAACCAGCAAAACATTATCAATGACATCAATAATCTCATAGAAGTCCACAATTCAAGTTTATAATAACGACAATCGAAATCCCCAAAATAAGAAGTCAACCCCAAGGGTTCTTGGAATAATTCGAAAATAACCATTAAATCCATAGGAATATATTTATCCAAGTTAGATAATCCATAACTAACATATTCCAATGATAATCCAAGCTTACGAAGAAATCGGAAGGAAAACCCAAAATCCGAAATTCTAGATCCAAGAGATTAATACCTTTGATTCGATGTGATGAAGATGATGAAATGATGATCAATCCGAAAGATGAGCTTGAAGATGATGATTGACGATTACACCTCGAAGAATCCTCTCCGAATCGCTCGAAATCGCCCAAAACTACCGAAGGAATGAAATGAGATGAATAATGACGAACTCGACTAAAGCATCCCAATTTATAGTCGATCCATGTTAGCGTCGCTAGCCGCGTGCGTAGCGTGCGCTAACGAGTAATTTGGGTAGTCCAGTACCCACTGTCCGAACACAGTAGCGCGCGCTACGTACCTTCTTGTAGCGTGCGCTACGGCCATACTACTAGCGTGCGCTAAAATCCATTATTAGCGTGCGCTAACGAAATATTGATGCCCGATCGAGTCGAAGCGTATGCCCTCTGATCTGACCTCGATAGCGTGCGCTACAACCATTATTTAGCGTGCGCTATAATATCGATTGCGTACGCTAAAAACAACACATAGCGTGCGCTATGAATTAATCCAGTGCGGTCCAGTAGCCACTGGACTCAACCTGATCCGTCCCTAGCGCGCGCTACTCCACATATATAGCGTGCGCTACTTCAACCCACTAGCGCGCGCTACTTACCATTCGTAGCGTGCGCTACATATAACTCACCTGCAGTCCAGTACCTTCTGGACTGCAGCCAAGGTAACCTTAGCGTGCGCTAAAGCTGAGTGGTAGCGTGCGCTACCTATACCCAATTAGCGTACGCTAAAAGGAGTATGTAGCGTGCGCTACTCCTCATGCACAGCTCGCAACGAAAATGACAATGATGATAACCACGGCACGAAACTCCAATCAAATTAGTGATGAATGACGATTGATACACGATACAATTACTCTGAATGATGAATACCATGACTGAATATGAGTGACAAATGATCAATGATGAATGAGATTACTGAGTATCAATTACTGAATGATAATTACTAAGTGATAATTACTGAATGATAATTACTGAGTGATAATTACTGAATGATAATTACTGAGTGATAATTACTGAGTGATAATTACTGAGTGATAATTACTGAATGATAATTACTGAGTGATAATTACTGAGTGATAATTACTGAGTTACAACTGGGTATTACATACACCCCCCCTTAAAAGAGTTTCGTCCCCGAAACTAAGGGTCAAACAACTCGGGATAACTCTCCCGCATACTATCCTCGGTTTCCCTAGTAGCCTCTTCGACTCCGTGTCTAGACCACTGAATTTTAACCAAATGAATCGTCTTATTCCTCAACTGCTTGATTCGCCGCTCTAAAACTCGTATAGGACGTTCCTCATATGAATGATCGTCGGCGATCTCGATTTCGTCGAACTGAAGTATGTGACTCGGGTCGGCAACATACTTCCGCAACTGAGAGACGTGAAATACATTATGAATTCGGCTCAACGCCGGAGGTAAAGCCAATCGATAAGCTAACTCGCCTACCCGATCAAAAATCTCAAACGGCCCAATGAATCTCGGACTCAACTTTCCCCTCTTCCCAAAACGGAAGATACCACGACTCGGGGATACCTTGACCAACACGTGGTCACCTGCCTCGAACTCTAATGGTCGACGACGGTTATCCGCATATGATTTCTGTCGACTCTGAGCTGTCAACAAACGACTCCTGATCAAAGCTACCTTCTCACGGGCGGCTATAAGCATATCGGGCTCGGTGCCGATTGATTCTGATAAGTCGTCCCAACACAACGGAGATCGACAACGACGACCATACAAGGCCTCGTAAGGTGCCATCTTGATCGAAGCATGCCAACTGTTATTATACGTGAACTCGATTAATGGTAGTTGGGCTTCCCAATCGTCCTTCCAATCGAGGACGCATGCCCTCAACATGTCCTCTAAGGTTTGAATAGTCCTCTCTGATTGTCCGTCGGACTGAGGATGAAAAGCGGTACTGAGATTAAGCTGAGTTCCCATAGCACGATGAACTGATTTCCAAAAATGCGACACAAACCGTCCGTCACGATCGGAAACGATACTTTTAGGAGTACCGTGCAGTCTGACTATCTCTTTGATGAACAGTTGAGCAAGTCTCTCGGGACCCCACGTCTCCTTGATCTCAAGGAAATGAGCTGATTTAGTTAAGCGGTCCACGATCACCCAGATCGTATTCATGCCACGACGACTCGTCGGCAAACTCATGATGAAATCCATAGAAATGTCTTCCCACTTCCACTCGGGAATAGGAAGGGGTTTCAGCATACCCGCCGGTCGCTGATGTTCAATCTTAACTTGTTGACAGGTTAAGCATCTCAAACAAATTCCGCGACTTCTCGCTTCATATTACTCCACCAGTAATTTTGTTTCAAGTCCTTGTACATCTTGCTAGACCCCGGATGCATAGAATAAGGGGTAGCATGAGCTTCTTTCAAAATCGAGTCTTTCAACTCGTCATTCGCCGGTACGCACAACCGATTCTTAAACCTCAAAAGTCCATCCTCGTGGACCACAAATCCAGGGGCTTTCCCCTGAGCCACATCCTCTCGGATGCGCAATAATGATGGATCCGAACCCTGATTCTCTCAGATTCCCTCCTCGAGTGACGATGAAATCTCTAACATACAAAGCTGCCCCTGAACTCGCTGAAGCCAGACCTCGATCTCGGGTCTAAGGAATTCCTGCTGGAGCTCCTTCTGAACTGTTAAACGGGCAAGCATCTGCTCCTGAACGGACTTACGACTCAAGGCGTCGGCGACAACGTTCGCCTTGCCCGGGTGGTAGAGGATCTCGATATCATAATCTTTGATTAATTCCAACCACCGTCTCTGACGCATATTTAACTCCTTCTGAGTAAATATATACTTTAAGCTCTTATGATCGGTGAATATCTGACAGGTAACGCCATAGAGATAATGACGCCAAATTTTCAAAGCGAACACCACGGCTGCTAGCTCCAGGTCGTGGGTCGGATAATTAACCTCGTAAGGTCTCAATTGCCGTGAAGCATAGGCAATAACTTTCCCGTTCTGCATGAGTACACATCCGAGACCCTGTCCGGACGCATCACCATAGACCACAAATCCTTCCGTCCCCTGCGGCAAGGAAAGTACAGGTGCTGACATTAACCGGCTCTTGAGTTCCTCAAAACTCCGTTGACACGCGTCGGACCACGTGTATTTCTTATCCTTCCGCAAAAGGTTCGTTAAGGGTTGAGCGATTCTAGAAAATCCTTCCACAAACCGCCGATAAGAACCCGCTAATCCGAGAAAACTTCAGATTTCCTTAACGTTCTTCGGAGGTAGCCAATCCCGAATAGCCTCCGTCTTCTGAGGGTCGACACGAACTCCGTCTGATGAAATTACATGTCCGAGAAAAGTCACTTCGGACATCCAGAACTCACATTTGGAAAACTTCCCAAAAAGTTGTTCTCGCCTCAACACGTCGAGCACTTGATGAAGGTGAAACTCGTGTTCCTCCCGGTCACGAGAATAAATTAAAATGTCAACGATGAAGACAACAACAAACTGATCCAAAAAGTCGATGAAGACCCGATTCATTAACTCCATGAATACCGCAGGTGCATTAGTTAGCCCGAACGGCATAACTACGAACTCATAATGACCATAGCGTGTTCGAAACGCCGTCCTCGCGATATCCGACTCTCGAATCCGCAACTGATGATACCCAGATCTTAAGTCGATCTTGGAAAATACTGAAGCTCCCTGAAGTTGATCTAAGAGATCATCACTACGGGGTAAGGGATACTTATTCTTAATCGTCACCCTGTTCAACTCCCGATAATCAATACATAAGCGGAATGAACCATCCTTCTTCTTGACAAACAACACTGGTGCTCCCCACGAGGACGCACTCGGTCGGATATAACCTTTCTCGAACAATTCTTCAAGTTGATTCTTCAACTCCTTCATTTCGGTCGGGGCCATCCGGTACGGTGCCTTCGATATCGGAGACGTACCAGGCTCCAACTCGATCGTGAATTCCACATCTCTCTGTGGAGGCAAACCAGGTAACTCGTCTGGAAAAACATCGGCATATTCCCTCACCACCGGAATATCGGTTAACATTACTGATGATTTCTCGGTTTTGGCTATATAGCACCAATAACCGACACATCCCTGATTGAGTAACCTTACTGCCTTCATCAAATTAATGACTTTACCAGAACAGCCGGGAGTACCTCCCTGAAACACACATTCAACCCCATCGTCTGAAATGATAGTGACCAAACGCTTTCGGACACTAATGATGGCATCATGACGGTCCATCCAATCAATACCCAAGATGACGTCGTGCCTCGACAAATCTACTACGATTAAGTCCGCTGGCCATACACGACCATGAAGCTGAATCGAACAATTCTGAATCTCACGACTACCTATAATTCGTCTACCATCTGGTAGGCCAATGACATAAGGCTCACAAATGGTAGCACTACCCAGACGTAGTCTACTCAAACATGACTCGGAAATGAATGAATGAGATGCACCAGTATCAAAAAGGGTACACACAGGTTGAGATAGAATATCGAGTGTACCTGAGATCATTCGGGCCTCGGGATCATCGGTCTCCTTCATCTCATAAATTCGGGGCTTGCCGGCCCCCGAACCGGACGCTCCCGTCTGATAGCTCTTGGCTCCGCCTTTAGCTCCTGTCGTCTTGAACGACGCAGCCCGAGTGGCTTTGATTACGCACCGAATGACACAGGAGCTTGAGATGACGCGGAGTGGGTTTAGAGTCCCTACGGCAAAAGCGGGCCCTATGCCCAGCAATCCACGATTGTAGCACGTGATGACTTCGGACATTTAGTGCTGAAATGACCACTGTTCCTCACATTGAAACAGTGATGGCCGGCCGCGCTCGCGGCCGAGATACGCGGGTTTAGACGCCGAAGGTCGCTCGAGAAAAGTAGAGCCCGCCGTGGTTTCTTGAAAGTGGCACGACTCGTCGGGCGATTACGGTTCTTGGACTTCTTGCTAGCGAGACGAAGGTTCTTTGCTTAGCAATTTCCTTAGCGATGGCTCGTAGGTAAGAGCTTTCTCAATGAATTCAGCCAACGTGGTACAATTATGATTAAGTAATCTGAAGTCTCATACGGGGTTTGACCTCTTCTTGTGAAATACTTGATCTTGTCTGCTTCTGAGTGAATGATAGATGAGGCGAACGGAAGAAGTTCCTGAAATTTTTCGGCAATGGCGAGAACATCACCATCCGCCGAAAGGTCGGGAGTGAGTAATTCCGACAACTTGGCCTCCCTGAGTGGGGCCGGATAGTACCTCTCCATCATGAGAGTCTTGAACTGATCCCAAGTACATGATCCGTCTGTGGGCTTTAACGATAACCACCATGAATGAGCGCTCTTACGGAGATAGTAAGCCGCAACTGAAACTTTATGCCCTTCAGGGCAATCCACCATAGCAAATAACTTCTCAAAATGCTCAAGCCAATGAACAATATCCGCCGGCTCAGATGAGCCCTCAAAAGTAGGTGGTCGCTGGCGAGAGATATCGCTAATGATATTGCTTACACCCCTCTCTTGCCTCTGAGGTGGCGGCTGTGGAGCCTGCTGATTTTGATTGACGGAGTTATGCATCGTCTCCATCAACTGAGCCATCTGGGTCATTTGGGCCATCATGCCCTGCATAAATGCGAGTGGGTCAACTCGGACACCCTCTGACTGAGCCGTGTCCTGGGTACGACTCCCCGATAGTCAATGATCGCGTCCAGGTGAATGAGTGGCAGCGTCGCTGCTCGATGAGTTAGCATTATTCCTGGCATTTGCACGTGTATTCGCACGAGTTCTCGGGATTCGGCCCGCTCCACGGCCTCGTCCTCCACGTCCTCTGCCAGCCCTTTCCATACTGAAGTGGAAAGTCATATGATGATTATATATCTCGCATGAGTATCACATTATGATTATATTATGAAATGATAAAAATGAGCATACGCGCTCAAATACAGCGATTACATGAATGATTAGTTGACGTGACATGATTATCTGATGAAGTTACTGAAATGATTATCTTGAATGAGTTAACAAGATTAATGATTTGATCTTCCTGATCAACAACTGAATAATGAAATGAATTGAGTGATTAATGAGTTAACCTGACCGTCCCGGTCAAAATGACAATGATGATTGAGGATTGTTAACTGATGAATTATGAATGAATGATTAATGCCAGAAAATATACCATGGCATTAGAAATCTTACAGTTCTTGGTCTGATTGGCTCGGCATTTGCACAGGTCACACGTGACACGAAAGTCCAATGATACTAGTCCGATGACGATGATTTCAAATGAGACATGACTTGGAGGGTAGTATTCAAAACCTGGCGCTCCGATACCAACTCTGTAACACCCCAAACTAGGCGGATATTACAGTGCCGTGGACCCCCGACTGGGACCCACCAGGCGAATGAAAATGAATGAATTACACAGGTAAATGTAGTACCGAACCACATTACAACATCAATTACTCCGATGAGGAGTTTTATACAACACACCCAGGATAAAATGGAATACATGTGTATTTTATGTGACGATTAAATACACAACACTGAATGAAATGAGTAATCAAACGGATTGTCTGCAGCGGAATAAATAAAGGAAACATAAATGACTGAATAAATGACTGAATGGACTGGGGCTCCCTACTAGTATCACTGGGACTCCTCGCCGTCACCGTGCTCTCCCCGTGCTTTAGCCTTGCCATGACCTGAAAAACAATATCCCCAAGCGAAATCGATTACGAGAACAACAATCCTCAAGGGTTGAAAATACACAATCATGATATATCTGAAATTATGAATTATCCTGTCGAAACATACGCAATCAAACATGCTATATGAATCAACTATCAGTACGGCTCAAAGGAATGGTGCCACACTACGCCCGGGATGGAAATGTGTCTGTGCACAAGCCACCATCACACGTGGTCTTGTGCCTAATCAGTCTCACGAAGCAATCGACTCGTGTGCACAGTCCAATGTGAGGCCACCAACCAACACACGACTATAACGTGCCCGACATGAAAATCCTACACATACCAACCGGCACGCCAGTATGACCCGGAATGCCACAATATGACAAAAGTGACAACGAAAATGAATAATGACTCACCAAGATTAAATGATGGTGAAATTAATGATAGCTCAATGAAATGATCGGAACCGTCGTTCCTTATGACTGAGGTGATTAATTGACAATGACAAGTTTTGGTACGGTTAATACAATGATGAATGAGTTACGATTATGAATGAACAACAACAAAAGGAATGAATATCCTTTTAACCGAGTAATAATTAACTTACACAATACCGATGAAGAATGTCCTTCCACGAACAACGTCCTAAATGAAAAGTCGGTCGCTCGAACAACCTTGAACATCAATAGTTACCAACAACCGATCAATACACGACTCAAATACGATCATAACCGACCCAAACGTCGATACAACAATATCCGAACTCGTAGATGAACTCTAACGAAAACATTGAGATACCCGTTGGTTAAAACCAAACCCAAATAATCGAACCAACTCCAATATGATTGATTCAAACCAGCAAAACATTATCAATGACATCAATAATCTCATAGAAGTCCACAATTCAAGTTTATAATAACGACAATCGGAAATCCCCAAAATAACCGAAGTCAACCCCAAGGGTTCTTGGAATAATTCCGAAAATAACCATTAAATACGTAGGAATATATTTATCCAAGTTAGATAATCCATAACTAACATATTCCAATGATAATCCAAGCTTACACGAAGAAATCGGAAGGAAAACCCAAAAATCCGAAATTCTAGATCCAAGAGATTAATACCTTTGATTCGATGTGATGAAGATGATGAAATGATGATCAATCCGAAATATGAGCTTGAAGATGATGATTGACGATTACACCTCGAAGAATCCTCTCCGAATCGCTCGAAATCGCCCAAAACTACCGAAGGAATGAAATGAGATGAATAATGATGAACTCTTACTAAACTGTCCAATTTATAGTCAATCTAGGTTAGCGTGCGCTAGCCCTTGTGCGTAGCGTGCGCTAACGAGTAATTTGGGTAGTCCAGTACCCACTGTCCGAACACAGTAGCGCGCGCTACGTACCTTCTTGTAGCGTGCGCTACGGCCATACTACTAGCGTGCGCTAAAATCCATTATTAGCGTGCGCTAACGAAATATTGATGCCCAGTACTGGAGTCCAGAAAACTGTATGCCCTCTGATCTGACCTCGATAGCGTGCGCTACAACCATTGTTTAGCGTGCGCTATAATATCGATTGCGTACGCTAAAAACAACACATAGCGTGCGCTATGAATTAATCCAGTGCGGTCCAGTAGCCACTGGACTCAACCTGATCCGTCCCTAGCGCGCGCTACTCCACATATATAGCGTGCGCTACTTCAACCCACTAGCGCGCGCTACTTACCATTCGTAGCGTGCGCTACATATAACTCACCTGCAGTCCAGTACCTTCTGGACTGCAGCCAATGTAACCTTAGCGTGCGCTAAAGCTGAGTGGTAGCGTGCGCTACCTATACCCAATTAGCGTATGCTAAAAGGAGTATGTAGCGTGCGCTACTCCTCATGCACAGCTCGCAACGAAAATGACAATGATGATAACCACGGCACGAAACTCCAATCAGATTAGTGATGAATGACGATTGATACACGATACAATTACTCTGAATGATGAATACCATGACTGAATATGAGTGACAAATGATCAATGATGAATGAGATTACTGAGTATCAATTACTGAATGATAATTACTGAGTGATAACTACTGAATGATAATTACTGAGTGATAATTATTGAATGATAATTACTGAGTGATAATTACTGAGTGATAATTACTGAGTGATAATTACTGAATGATAATTACTGAGTGATAATTACTGAGTGATAATTACTGAGTTACAACTGGGTATTACATTGTGTACCTGGATGACATAGTAATATACAATGAGTCCTTGAATGAACATGCTGAACATCTACGGAAAGTGTTCCGAGTCCTGAGGGAGAACGAACTATACGTAAAATTGGAAAAATGCTCGTTTGCCCAAACAGAGGTAATGTTCTTGGGGCACAAGGTGAAAGATGGAATGATTTTAATGGATACAAAGAAAGTGCAGGCCATTGCCGAGTGGGAGCCTCCTCAGAATGTCTCCGAGCTTCGGTCATTCTTAGGCTTGGTGAACTACTATCGGCGATTGATTGACGGATATTCGGCGAGGGCAACGCCATTAACTAACTTACTCAAGAAGAAGGTTGCGTGGGATTGGACACACGAATGCCAAGCATCCTTCGAGGATCCGAAGGTGGAAGTCATGAATGACCCAGTGCTAAAACTTTCGGACTACACAAAGCCTTTTGAGTTATACTCGGATGCCTCCGACTATGCCATTGGCGGATTCCTAATGCAGGATGGGCATCCTGTTGCATACGAGTCCCGGAAGTTAAACGAGACGGAACGGCGGTACCCGGTCCATGACAAGGAAATGACGGCGATAATCCATTGTCTTTGTACGTGGAGACATCACTTGCTCGGGAGTCACTTCGTGATCAAGACGGACAATGTGGCGACTAGCTATTTCCAAAATCAGAAGAAGATCACCCCGAAGCAAGCACGGTGGCAAGACTTCTTGGCTGAATTTGATTATTCTATGGAATATAAGCCAGGAAAAATGAACGTTGTTGCGGATGCTATAAGTCGGAAGGCCTCACTGGCATCTATCACCCAAGTGCAGTATGACCTTGCTGACCGGATAAGAGACGGAATTGCCCAAGACCCCTTGGCCAAAAATCTGGAGGAACTGGCAAAGGAGGGCAAGACAAGGAAGTTCTGGCAAGAGAATGGCTTACTTTTTACTGTTGGAGATAGGTTGTATGTACCCCGGTGGGACAACCTTAGAAGGGAAGTGCTGAAGGAGTGCCATGACTCGAAATGGGCAGGACACCCAGGTACTCTTCGTACTAAAGCGCTTGTTGAGCAGTCATTTTACTGGCCTAACTTGCAGGACGACATGAACGCCTACGTAAAGACCTGTCTGGTCTGCCAACAAGATAAGGTCGAACAAAGTAAACCAGCGGGACTGCTAGAGCCATTGCCTATTGCCGAACGTCCGTGGGACAGTCTTACGATGGACTTCATATCAGCACTACCAAGGTCGGAAGGATGCGGGTCTATCATGGTGATAGTTGATCGGTTCTCCAAGTATGGCACATTCATACCGGCAACAAAGGATTGTAAGGCCGAGGAAGCTGCCCGACTATTCTTGAAGTATGTGGTAAAGTACTAGGGAGTTCCTCGGAATATCATAAGCGACCGAGACCCGCGATTTACAGGAAAGTTTTGGAGGGAATTATTCAAGTTGATGGGGTCAAACCTCTACTTCTCGACAAGCTTCACCCCCAAACGGATGGACAAACTGAACGAGTAAATCATTTGCTGGAGATTTATCTCCAACACTTTGTAAGTGCCAACCAGTCCGACTGGGCTCATTTACTTGATGTTGCACAATTCTCTTATAACTTGCAGCGGAACGAGTCGACCCAACGAAGTCCATTTGAGCTACGAGTTCGGAAATACGAAGGTGCGAGTCCGGCAGCGTACAAACTTACTAAAGGTTGGAACGAGGAACATGACATAGCAAGGGCGTATCTGACTAAGGCTGCCAAACGAATGAAGAAGTGGGCGGACGACAAGCGCCGTCCGAGGGAATTTCAAGTAGGGGACCAAGTGTTGGTCCGAATGATCGGAAGAAACGTTAAGGCGATCCGTTAAGTACACAAAGGCTTGACACGGCGATATGAAGGACCCTTTGAGATAGTGAAGAAGGTCGGAACGCGGTCCTATTGGCTCAATCTTCCTAATGACTTCAAAATTCACCCGGTCTTCCATGTGAGTCTTTTGAAACCATATTACAAGGATGAGGAAGACCCAACCCGAAATAAGTCAGATCGAGCCCCGCCTACCCACACAGTGTCCTTTGATAAGGAAATCGAAGAAATCCTGGCGGATCGACAAGTTGGAAAACGGGGAACACCCCGCTGGACGGAGTACTTAGTACGCTGGAGAGGTTTACCAGACAGCGAAGCTTCGTGGGAAAAGGAACAAGACTTGTGGCAATTCAAAACCAAAATTGAAGCATACAAGGAAAAACCTTGACGGGGACGTCAAGACTCAGGTGGGGGAGAATTGTCACACTTTGGCTTTAGAAACTTCTAGAAGGGTCGAGATTCTTCTCCAGACTTCTTATGTTTACATGATAGATGTTATAACATTCCGGAAGCCTTCCGGAATGATCATAGAAAGGATTAGAAGGATGTAGATTGTCTTGTAATCTCTTGTATGTTCTAGATACTTGTAGATTATTGTACATTCTAGAAGATGTAGATGGAGATCTATAAAAGGAGCTCCAAGCCCCTCATTTGTACATCATCCAAAGTTGAGCAATAAAAGTTCCTTTCTAAAGAGCAGTTTCTCTCTCTAACTTTCTCTCTCAAAAATACTTCAATCGTCCGCACTTAACCGGCAAGGGTTGGGAAAGCCTGCCTTAGTGGCCGAAGGACTAAGTTGCTAAGGGGTGCACGGCGTAACTCGACGGACTGAAGTTTGCCCGTGACACATGCCTGTGCTTGCATGCCAGCTGTTGTTGTACGAAAATTCCGCTAAACAGAGGTGTTTAGCCCAGTCCTTGCCCCAATCGAGTACACATGCTCTCAACATATCTTCCAGGGTCTGTATGGTGCGTTCTGTTTGTCCATCCGTTTGAGGGTGATAGGCAGTGCTGAAATGCAGTTGAGTACCCATGGCCTGGTGGACAGCCTTCTCGAAGCGGGACACATATCTAGTGTCTCTATCCGAAATAATCCCCGAGGGAATGCTATGCAATCTCATGATTTTCCAAACAAAGATGGTGGCCAGCTGTTCTGTTCCGATGGCCTACTGAATTGGAATGAAGTGTGCCGACTTTGTCAGTTGGTCTACAATAACCCATATCCTGTCATTTTCCCCCGCCGTCACTGGTAACTTGGTGACAAAGTCCATAGATATGCTCTCCCATTTCTATTCCAGAATGGGTAAGGGCTGCATGATTCCGGCCGGTCTACGGTGTTCAATCTTCACCTGTTGACATATCATACATCGAGCGACAAACCTTGCTACCTCTTGCTTCATATTCTTCCACCAGAAACTCTTTCGCAGGCCTTTGTACATTTTTCTCGCCCCGGGATGTATCGAATAGGGAGTAGAATGAGCTTCCTTGAGTATAGTTTGCTTAAGCTCGTCATTAGGTGGAATGCAAATCCTGTTCCTGAATCTAACTAAGCCTCCTTGGATCCTGTAGTCTGAAATAATTCCCCCTTCGGCCTTTGCGCCGATCGCACGAGTTCGGATCCTCCATCATGCTAGGCATATCTCGTCCGGCATAGACGAGCGAATATCAATCGAGCACAAGCTGTCACAGCGGTGTTGTATCCACACTTCAATGTCATTTCTCCCGATATCTTGCCGCAATTCCGGTTATCTTGTCAAACCGAGATAGTGTCACCTCTGCGCGGATTTTCCGACTCGGTCGTGCCTTACGACGTTGGCTTTTCCAGGGTGATATAGAATCTCTACATCGTAATCCTTGATTAACTCTAGCCAACGTCTCTGTCTCATGTTTAACTCTTTCTGAGTGAAAATATACTTTAAACTCTTGTGGTCCGTAAAGATCTTGCAGGTAACCCCATACAGGTAATGTCTCCAAATCTTGAGAGCGTGGACCACTGCAGCTAGTTCCAAGTCATGTGTTGGGTAGTTCACCTCATAAGGTTTAAGTTGTCGAGAGGCGTAAGCGATAACCCTGTCGTTTTGCATGAACACACATCCCAGCCCGTGCTTAGACGCATCGGTGCATATTACGAATCCCTCCGTACCCTGCGGTAGTACCAACACTGGGGCGCTAGTAAGCTTTCTTTTTAGCTTGTCGAAACTCTCCTGACAATCTGTTGTCCAGACAAACTTGGTGTTCTTCCTAAGCAGATTTGTTAATGGCTGAGCGACACAGGAGAAGGCCTCGACGAACCGTCGATAATATCCCGCCAACCCCAGGAAACTCCTCACCTCTTTGACGTTTCTAGGTAGTTCCCAACTCATAATTGTTTCGATCTTCTGGGGGTCTACTTTAACGCCTTCTGCTGAAATCACATGCCCCAAAAAGGTTACCTCTGGCATCCAGAACTCGCATTTAGAAAGTTTAGCATACATTTGATGTTGCCTTAAAACGCTCAACACCTGCCTCAAGTGTTCCTCATGCTCCCATCGGCTTCAAGAATAAATTAAAATATCGCCGATGAAAACCACCACACACTTATCGAGAGACTCTGTCAAAACCCTGTTCATCAATTCCATAAAAACGGTTGGAGCATTAGTCAGGCCAAACGACACCACCATGTACTTGTAGTGTCCATATCTCGATCGAAATGCGGTCTTAGGAATATCCTCCTCTCGAATTCTCAATTGGTGATATCCCGAATGTAAGTTGATCTTTGAAAACACAGTCGCTCCTTGCAGTTGGTCCAGTAAATCATCAATCCTTGGAAGTGGGTAACGGTTCTTAATAGTGACCTTATTAATTTTCCTGTAATCGATACACAGGCGCAGAGAGCTGTCCTTTTTCTTCACAAAAAGAACTGGCGCACCCCATGGCGAAGTACTTGGACGAATGAGCCCCTTCCTTAGCAATTCTTCGAGTTGTGACTATAGTTCCTTCATTTCGGCTGGTGCCATCCTGTATGGTGCCTTGGAGATAGGCGTCGTTCCTGGCTCAAGTTCAATTGAGAGATCAACCTCCCTTCGTGGTGGCAATCCAGGTAGTTCATCGGGGAATACGTCCGGAAATTCATTCACTACAGGAATGCTAGCAACCAACAGTTGTGACGTGTCCTCCCGAAGAATATAACACCAGAAATACGTTCCTCGATCATCATGAGATGTTACTGCTGAAAGGAGACTGAGGGACCCTTTAGTACTGAAGTGCTCTCGGCCTCTAATTGTGTGAGTGGCACCGTCATGGGTCGTAATAGAAACTGTCAAGTGATAGGTATCCAATACCGTCTTGTGCATCGTCATCCAGTCCATACCCAAAATCACATCTTCGTTTTGGAGTGGAAAGACCATGAGATTGGCCGTCCAACCCAGATTATTGATACGAATCGGACAGTTTCGAACTTCCAAGTTACCCTCCACCCTACTACCCTTGGGTAGTTTAACAGTAAAGGACTCACAAGGTACACAAGGGAGATGCAAATGGTTAACACATTCTACGGATATAAACGAGTGGGTTGCTCCAGTATCAAACAGTACATGAACAGGCTGAGATTTAATAAGGAGTGTACCTGAGACAGCAGGTGTAGTCTGGTTGTCAGCAGCCTTTAGTTCAAACACGCGGGACGGCAGTGTCCCCGAGGAGGGTGCAGTGCCTCCCCCGCGACCACGTCCTCTTCCGGCACCGTGTAGAGGAGCTTGGTGAGGTGGAGATCGGTAGTCGGACATGGAAGACGCTCTGGATGTCTGTACCGAGCCTTGCTGACTCTGAGGCGCTGGGTTTGGTGTAGGTTTGATCCGAGAGCAGTAGCGAGACATGTGCCCACCCCTTCCACATGAAAAACACTTTGTCGACGCTTTACGACACTGACTCATGGTATGCCCTGCTATGCCACAATTGAAACATCTACGGCGAGAAGGCCCGTCATATGTTCCTTTCTGTTGGGACGAAGCTGCTGATTTGGAGGGGAACCCAATTCCCAAGTTCACTTTGCTGGTGCTCCCGGACTGATTTGTTGTCTTCTGCTTCTTTTGGTTCTGCCCGGCATCCGAACTGACAACCGTTCCGGCGTATGCTGTGACCACGTCCTCATATGCCCTCAAAGTGGTGCAGTGAAACCCCACCGTGTAACGTTGAACATCCTCCGGCAACCATTGAGCAAGGTGACAAATTCGCTGGTCTTCGGATGGAACCATCTGTGCGACATAGCTTAGCTCGATCCTGTATGCTCGAATGATTTGCACTGCAAATTACGAGGTCTGCTGAAGAAACTCCGCGCTCGTGCAGTTTGAACTGATCGGGGACAGTACTCGTCTCTCAATAGTTTGGAAAACTCGGGCCATCCGACTATTCTGTCCTCTGGCTTATAGGTCCTCCACCATCGGGCTGCAGTGTCACGGAGCTGGTTGATTCCGAGTGGTACGTTTTGGTTCCCTGGGCAGTCGATCACCTCGAAGGCAGTCTCCATCTCCGAGATTCAATCGTCCACGTGCTTATCCCCTGACCCATCGAATAATGGCGGTCTGGCCTTCAACATTTATCCCAGCCAATGGTCCTTCCCGCTGTTCTCCTCTATGTTAATGACTGGTACTTGTTCTGCCCGGTTGACCTCAGCGATTCCCATAGCAATGGCCTGGGCGAGAGTCTGAACGAAGGCTGGATCAAATCCCCCGTTGTTCTGGTTTTCCGCTTCCTGTTCGTTCTGATTAACAGGCGGTGGTTGATTTCCGGCTGGATTAGTTTCTTCGGTGTTTCTGTCTCCCTGCTGGTTCATAGCGGAACCTTGTGCGTCATTTACGTTTCTTCTAGCTCCTCGACGTGCCATTGGTGATGTTCGTTCGATCTAATAGGTTAGTTTAATGCAAACATTCTCTGAGTTCTTACTGAATCCAACCATCATACTTGATCCTTAAGAATTTACATGTATTTTACCTCGACATCCCTCGAGGAGTTACGGTCGTCAGAAGTGTTGGATTTTTTTTTGAAGGCAAAACATATTCAAAATATTTTGGTAAAACTTTCCACGTGAGTGTTTTGCTCTGATACCATTTTCTGTAACACCCCCAAACTGAACCGGGATGCCACAATGCCGTAGATCCCATGAGGGACCCACAAGGCAAGTTTTTGAAAAATTTTTTTAAAATATTTTATTAAACTGGTAATATACGAAAGTAATTAAGAAAGCATTCGTACAACCCAAAGTACAAAAGAAAATAGTGTCCGTACATACGGTTATTACACAACGTGGAATGTTCAAATTGATTTAAGAAATTAATAGGCCTTCTTCCAACACAGCTCATGCCTGGCCGTAACCTTCGGGGGTGTCCTGCACAAATTCAACAAATTTACCTGGCCTAGGTCAGAAACAATCCAAACCAAACTCAAAGGTAAAATCTAATAATTTCAAGGAATAAAGTTATCACCGAATGTTCTATGTTATTCCTTTTATCAGCACATAAACTCCCAAGGTCGGAACCAAGGGTCACGGAAATATCTACACAGTAATAATCCGGACGTGGGTACCATTCAGGTTTTATCCCGCAACACGGTCCAACAAGAAAACTCCCAAGGCCGCGGCCAAGGGTCACGGTAGTATCTACTCAGGAATACTCCGGACAAGATAATCGTAAGAGCACCATTCCACAATAGTAACATTTACTATGTCTGAAATTATAAGACGTAAAGTCTGAGCAAGATTCACTTGCCTCAAATCCGACGAGAGTTATTTCTTGACAAGGCAACGGCTCGAACGATCACACTTGGAAGTCCGACCTATTACATGTTTGTCGATTAACATCTTATGATAACAATGATGATCAACTACGTTCCTTCCCCTCCCGCCTGTTAGAACCCTACCCTAGTTGCTTATGATGTCGGAATCGAATTTCTCTATTTCTAACCATAACGTGTGCCATTAAATTCTTAGGTTCGACAACATTCTTTATACATTATCCTTCCGCTAAACAATAGTGTTTTAACACAACATTCCTACGTTAATTATAACCAACAATCACCGAGATTTCATCGTTGTCTTAATATGCAAGTCTAGAACGATTAATCCATCATCTTAACATGTTTCGGTATCTATTCGACTAGAAATTGCTGGTAAGTTCATCAAGGATTTATTAACGGTTTTATTCAACATGATAATACGGTTATACATGAAATCCTTCAATGATGATTCCGAGAAGTTGGTGATTAGCAACATGATTATGAGTTCTATTATTATTCATTCCAACTTCTAGCTTCGATGGATATCGATTAACAATTGCGATAGTTATATACCGGTCCGATTATTACTGAGGGTTCTAAGCTACCCAAGGCATCCGAGGTTTACTATAACTTACTAAACAACACTGAAATAAGTTTAAGGTTGGATAAACTTACCTTTACTGACGAAAGATGATGAAGAACGACGGTGGACGAAGGAGAACGAGAGGATAACACCTTCAAGACCTTCCCCGAAGCTTGATTAACGCACTCTAATAGGATAGCACTTGAATTGGGAGGTTAGAATCGGTTCAAGGATGGTGGAGAGCAGTGTATATGAAAGAAGAATGATTTTTGGGACGGAAGAAATGAAAGGCAAAGTGTTCTATTATAAACTGATATTGCCCTTACGTACGTTATGCCTGACGGTTTACGTACGTAAGGGACTTTACGTATGTTATGGTAAGGTATTAACGTACGTAAGGAACTCGCTGGAATAATTTACACACATCGTTACATGCGTAACGAAAACGGGTTAACGTACGTAACACCTCATTGACTTGCCTGTTGCAATCACGCCGAAAGTTGGTCGGCATGCGTACTACCTGACGAAGATTCCTGTCCGAAGACCGAAGAACGATGTTACGTACGTAAGGGCCGATCTTTAACGTACGTAATGACTCGGATATAGCGTACGTAATGACTCGGAGTATAACGTATGTAAGGACCAATTTTGTTTACTAAATTATTATCACATTAATTTCTTATGACACGACTCCCTCTCCATGTCGTCTGGAAATCCCTCGGGGAACAAGATGTTGGCCACCGTCATATTCGCACCGATAATTACCTAACGACATCAAGGTATGTCACTGAAAGTTCGTCAATCATCACACCATCACAATACACGAATAACAGATGCGAAAAATACAGTACAACCATATTATACAAAATATGTTTTATCGCAATGGAGTACATTTATTTATCAAATAAAATAAATAGACGTGAGCGCCCAAAGTGAAAAAAAGCATGTAATACTGGTGGTATTACAATACATCTACTGGGTGAATACGAATATAAACAATACCTGACGTAGTAGCGGCCCCTACGTCATCAGCCAGCCTCTCTCATACAATCGGGGTGGAGCTGATCCAGTGGTAGGTGTATCCTTATGCTCAGTGCTGCCTCTGCCGCGTCCGACACTTGGAGTTGTGTGACCAGTGACTGTACCTACTGTAATAGGGTACTTATTGGCAAGGATTCCACTCACTCTCTCACAATACGATGCCCGATGTCCCCGTTTTCCACACGTAAAACAAGTAACAGGGCGTGATAAACAATAAGAATTGATATGACCAGCAACTCCACAATTAAAGCAAACTTTTGATGCTCCTCCGCTGGGTTGAGGGGAACCAACGGAAGACTGCATAGATGATTGAGGCCTACGCGATCCACTGCCTCAAAAACTACCCGAAAATTTCAGTTTCTTCGAGCTCGAAACCGTAGGGACCGGAACTGTAACCATCTCATAAGCGAGCACTCTATCTTGGTATTCTCGTAGAGTAGTGCACCCAAGACCCGCCATATACTTTTGGACCTCATGTTTCATTCTACATCGAAATGAAGTATTTTGTCCACTTCATCCTTAACTCGGTCCTGAACATATATTAAATGTCTATGGTACTTCTTGATTGCTTCCGCAATAGGAACATCTTCAGGTTGCACCCTAAAGAACTCACTAACTCTGGATAATCTTACCTGTGCGGGACAATAGTGTGCCTCCATTAACTCTTTAAATTCTTCCCAAGTGACATCACGATCCTTGGGCCTAACCGCCCGCCACCAGTTAGACGCATCATCTGTTGTTAAGTATTGAGAAATCAGGGCCTTCTTGGCCGCAGGGCAGCCAATACCATCAAATCTATGAGGGTTCATTTTCATGACTTCTTGAAGCAATCGATCTTCCACAGTCCTATCAGTGTTAATGTTCTGCACCACATGATCCAACTGGTGCACTTGCGTTACGACTTGTTGAAGAATGTTAGGCACTTCGGCCTCCGAACATCCACCTATACCTCCCGAAGGGATCGGGTCTGATATAGCCACAAAATGAGATGCCGAGTCTGAAACGGACATCCCGGATTCAGATACCGCTACTCTACCACGGATTCGGCCGCGCTGACGGACAGCTCTACCTCTCGGCATACTGAAGAATAAGAAATGGCTCAACAAGGAAACCATTGTTAGGAGTATGCCCTCGAATGCCACTCAGAGGATGTTGAGTGAGGGCATTGTACTTGTAATTATGTAAATTATTAATATAAGGCAATGGATGTTTCTTTACTTACTGGTAGTTACTGGCATTCCTAACTCGTAAATATACATATAGAAACTAGTCCATGTATTTGAGAGCAAAAGCATTCCACTCCTTATTGGATAAGGGGGTCGGTACTGGAAAGGTTTATAGCTCAAATACTTAATCGTTCGCAAGTCGATGAAACTTGACTAGGCGTTAAGTTTATGTGAAGACTTGTATGACATGTTCTTTGACATGGAGAGTGCCTGTCGAACACTAATGGTTAGTGGGAGCACACGTTATAGGTATGCTAATTGGATTAGTATACTCGAACCGACTCACCCTCAATTCGTCACATGGATTTCACTCCGGGACAGTCAATGACGGAATCGAAAGGTTGTGATAGGTATTCGTGAACCTTCGACTTGAGGATTTAGTAGGGATGTGCTTGTGATGTCAAGATTTTCATTAGAGTAGTTCGACCCTATAAACCGGGAGGCGGGGGTCAACCTCGACGTGCATCTTGACGGGCAAGTAGCAGGTCCTACTGAATACCAAGATAGAATTCTTTCTCCCGTTAGTGAGCGGGTTAAATGTCCTATGCGGTTATTGGCAAATGAGATCATAAGTCTTTGGCCAAAGCATTGGAGCTAGTTGTATTTGATACACGAGAGCTCGATGATCTCGATTTGCATTAACACATGCATAGCGTCAAGTAACAGATAGGGTTTGACTGACCGTGGCCCTATAACTTGATTGGGACATTTGAAAGAAGGGTTTATACGTATACTGGTATTCACGACAGAATGGTTCTTGAATGATCCCAATCATTCGTTCTCAGTTGGGGCACAGTGTAGGCCACCAGGCTGCCTAGGTGGTGCTACTACTCTTTGGTTCCTCCCATTGCTGACTGAGACGAACCTACCGAGTCGCGCAATAGGATTGACGACGGAATGAATCAATCTAATTCTCTCATAATGAATATTAGGATATTGGATACCTAATTTGGGACATTGGATGTCTAAATTAATTTATTGGATAAATTAATTTATGGCCTAATGAATTAAATAAATTACCGGGTGATTAATTTAATTCATGAATATAATTATTTCTTGGAGAAATTAATTATGTCATTATGTATTTGATATGATTAATTAATTGGATTAATTAATCGATATAAATACATCGGAACGGGATCAGATTTTATCTGTTTGGACTCACGGGAGTCCGAAACGGACCGAACTCGTCTGATTCATCCACATGGCCGCCCCCTCTTTTTCCACCCACCTTCATTTTGTCTTTATTTCATTCTTTATTGAGTGATAAAGACATTGGGGTCATGGTATCTTTTGATGGTGAGGTTGATCACTTATATGATGAGTTGTATCATGTGAAAAAGGAATAGAATAAAAGAGGAAGACTTCTCTTTTCAACAAACAATTATTCCATACGTGAACACAGCAGTGAGGAAAGAAAAGAGAGAGAGAATATTATTCTTCTCAAGTCTTCATCATTTTCTTCATTTTTATTCTTGAGTTCTCTTGGAGAAAATTCAAGATATATTGAGAGATATAAATTAAAACACTTAGAATGTTATAATCAAAGCTTCATCACTTTATTCTAGCCGTAACCTTAGAGGTTAATCGAGTGTTGTCATTCCGTACGTTTCTCCGGCGCGTGACAAGTAGAGACGCGGTTTTTTCGGCGTTGGATCATCCAAGGGCTTGGAGCATTTTGGATCGTTTGGGGAATAGCTCAAGAGAAGGAAATCCATATAATCAACGGACGACAAGGGTATGATTTCGAATCTTCCTTTGTTTATTTTATATTCGTATATGCGTAGCTCGATCGATCCTCGTAGGGATTCGGATCGAATTAATTTTCGTTTTACCGCTTCCGTTGGGCCTTCGTTTTAGGCACCGAATCACAACAGTGGTATCGGAGCCAGGTCTTGCGATCGTATATACGATATTTAGCATTTGGAATGCTTATTTTGTGATTTAGAATCACTTTGATAATCGTAGATATTTTATTGTTCGTCGTAATGTTGTTTTTTCCGTGATTTTATGTTATGGTATAAATTAGGTTTTTCTTGGAAATATGATTTATATTAATAATATTTAAATCAGGAATAACAGGATTTTAGAAATCTGCCCGAAAACGAGCTGTATCGAATCGTTGGACGATTTTCCATACAGCTACCGAGTATGGCCGAGCACGTCCGGCCCATGGCCGGACGCTTTGCCGATCGAGCCGAGTCTGCCGGGCGTGTTCTTTATGACGAGCCAGTGCTCACCGGATCTGGCCGACACTTCATGTCGAGCCGAGTCACCGCCAGCGTGTTCTTTATGACGAGCCGAGTCCTGCTGGGCGTGTTGCTGTATCGAGCCGAGTGCTCGCTGGATCCGGCCGGACACTTGCTGTATCGAGCCGAGTCCTACCGGGCGTGTTGCTTTATCCGGCCGGGTAGTGCTGTATCCTGCCGGTCGTGTTCGGGCATGGCCGGGGCCCCCTTTCTGGGCCGGCGTAGCACTGTAGCCGCAGTCGTCGAGTGCTGTCTTCTTTGCAGTGTCGGCACTGGTCTCGTTTTCAAGATATTTTTATTATTGAATTTTCCTGTATTAAAATCATTAATTTAGAATTTTTGATGAAGGAAAATTCAAAGAAAATATTTTAAGGGTACACTACAGACGAAAATTAAATTGTCGATTATTGTTGAATTGATTGGATCAATTCTATTTATTGTTGATTATTGATTGGATCATATGTAATCTTCTCGCTATCCATTTATTGAGTACTTATTGGATGAATGCTTTTGAATGGGGATGTGGTTCATGGACTTAGTTTGAATCGTTCGTTTTATTCGATTGGGTTGTAAATGCCGTTTTGAGCCTATTTATTTTACTAGAAATATTTGTATCTAGGATGCAATTTTTCAATGTAAAATTTATATGTAATGACGAAGACCGAAGGAAGATCCATTTCGAGAAGACGAAGATTCAAGACGAAGACTTGTAATTAGATTACGGAGATTTTGTTTTCTAGGAACGGTCCATGAACCACATGTTGGTAGCAACTAGGTTGTGAATGGTTGTTACATATTGTATGAATGCAACAAACGCGCTAAAATGATTAATGTGAAAAGTGTAACGTTAATCGCGAAAATTCTCCCACAACAAATTATTAAGTTTATAAGGTTTCAAGGTTTTCCTTCCCTCCATCGAGCTTTCAGGAAATTGAAATCTAAACCGGATGTGCTATGCTTCCGAGTTATCGGGGTAGTCGTTCGGGGACGACAGATAAATTACCGGGAGCGCATTGGATGCCTTCGGTTGGAGCAAATTTTATCCCTAGAAACCTGATAGGTTGCCGGATAAGATTCAATTGTGAAACTGATTTGCATCGATGGTATAAACTTAACTTGTTCACAAACCATAGAAACCGTATAGGTTGAGGGGAGTGAACAAGGGGAAAAAGAAGATCGAATCATTCATTAGATGGGTTGGTGTTGGACACCAGTTTATGAAAATTAATAGACTAGAAACCACTTCGGTTGCCCTCTATTAAGATTTATAAAGAACTCGATCTCCACTATGAAGTAGAGCGACGATACTTCCGTATTTCACATGGGAGTGTGTTGTTCCGATAAAATAGTGGGAGCTGGGTAACAAGAATAGAAAAGACCTTAATTCTATACTCAGATCATAATATAACAAGTCACTAATTAATCTGTTATACTTAATGCAGACATAACTCTCAATATGACAATGAATCCACTCGCAATTCTACTCGAAAAGAACACCTTAATGGGACCTAACTTTGTGGATTGGCTCCGCAATCTGATGATTGTCCTCAGTATAGAGGCACTGGGATACGTCTTGGAGACGGACATTCCCGCGCCTCCTGTGCGGACCCGATCCAATCAGGAAGAGATTGAAAACCACGAAAAGTGGGTTAAGGATGACGTGAAAGTCCGTGCTTATATGATGGCTTCCATGTCTAATGATCTTCATAGAGCTCATGAGAAAATGACTTCTGCTAGGCAGATTCTATCTCACTTAACCGAACTTTATGGTAAGCATAGCAGAACTGCTAGATATGAGATATCCAAGCAACTGTTCGGTGCAAGGATGAAGGAAGGTGAGAAGGTTAGGGAACACGTCCTCAAAATGATATCCATGATCGAGAGATTGGAGGCTCTTGATTTTAAAATGGATACTTCTCTCCAAACTGACCTTATCCTACAGTCTCTCCCTGATTCCTTCTCACAGTTTGTTATGAACTTCAACTGCAATGAGATTGCATGTAATTTAGCTGGGCTAATGAACAAACTTGTGACCGCTCAGTCTCAGATGAAGACTCCGCGGATGAAGGAGTCAGCCCTTGTGATTTCTTCTGGACTTCGGAAGTCTAAGAATAAGAAGAAAAAGACCAAGAAGCGGACTGGACCACAAGCAATGGACCTTAAGGGTAAGGGCAAGGCCCCGATGGTTCCGAAGAACAAGAAGAAGAAGGATGCTTGTCTCAAGTGCGGTGAGCTGGGCCACTGGGCTAGAGACTGTCCGATTCTTCATGGCACTTCACGTACAGAACTTTTAGTTTTGGAAACAAATATTTCTGCTACTGTATTTTCTACTTCCTGGATACTGGATTCTGGTGCTAGTTCTCATATTTGTACTGTGAATCAGGATCTGGAACAAAGTAGGAAGCTTGGAGCTGGAGAAGTTATGATCACAGTCGAAAGCGGGAATAGTGTCGAGGCGACCGATATAGGATCACTTCTTTTGGGTTTAGAATCCGGCTTTGTTTTGACTTTAGAAGATGTACTTGTTTTGCCCAAGGGGCACAAAGACATTGTATCCATTCCGGTCATGGACCGAAAAGGTTTTTCATTTTTCATTGATGATGGTTCCTGCAAAATTTATTTCAGAAATAAACTAGTGGGTACTGCTACATTGTTAAATGGATTGTATCATTTAAATCTCAGCAACAAAGTAGTTGTGAATACTATGACTAGAAAACGTGGTAGGGATGAAACCAATCAAGTTTTGAAATGGCATCTTAGACTTGGTCATGTTGGTCAGACCAAGGGTTACAAGATGGAAAAGGATGGACTTATGGGTCCATTGGGATCGGATCCCTTTCCTACTTGTGAATCTTGCCTTAAAGGTAAAATGACTAAGTCCCCCTTCATAGGGACTTTTTAAAGAGCCGCTGATAAACTGGGATTAATCCATACTGACGTTTGTGGTGCTTTGGAAGCAGCACGTGACGGATATCAATATTTCGTTATGTTTACAGATGATCATACTAGGTATGGTTATGTATACTTAATGAAACATAAATCTGAGGCTTTTGAGAAATTCCAAGAATTCAAGGCCCTAGTCGAGAAACAAACTGGTAATCATATCAAAGCACTTCGGTCGGACCGAGGTGGCGAGTATATGAGTACGGAGTTTGACGAGTTCCTTAAGGAACATGGAATAGTTTCACAACTAAAACCTCCAGGTACTCCTCAGTTAAATGGTGTGTCAGAAAGAAGGAACCGGACCTTGTTAATCATGGTCCGTTCCATGCTGGGCTACACTGACTTACCAATTTACCTGTGGGGGTATGCACTCCTGACTGCCACGTATATCTTGAATAGATGTCCTTCCAAATCCGTTCCTAAAACTCCACATGAGATGAGGGAGGGCAGGAAACCAAGTCTTAATCACATTAGGATTTGGGGATGTCCCGCTTATGTCAAGAAGACTAAGGTGGAGAAGTTGGAAGCTAGGTACGCAAAGGGACGTTTAATTGGATTCCCATCTGGGACGATGGGATATCTATTCTACATGCCCGAAGATCGAAAGATCGTTGTTTCTTTACAAGCACACTTCCTGGAAGATGAGTTCATTCAGGAAGGCGGAGCAGATAGAAGTATTTCTTTAGAAGAATACAATGAAACTCCTCGGGAGACACCTGTGCAAGAAACTGGAACCGAACCTTCTGAAACACAAGTACAACCACCTTGTAGATCTAGTAGGGTGTCACAATTACCTGAGAGGTATAGTTTTATGCACTTGGAGGAACTGGGATTCTACGAGGTTCCAGGTGATAAACAAGAGACCGACCCGCGACCAAATGACCTAGCAATGGTGGATGTAGACTCCATGAAATAGACTGTAGCAGTCTTCATGTAGTTGGGACCTTCGTTTTGATGAGGCAGTCAAAGAGTTTGAGTTCATGCCAAACAAAGAGGAACCTTGTGTATACAAGAGGGTTAGTGGGAGCTAGATCGCATTCTTAGTACTATGTGTAGATGTAATTCTACTAATAGGAAATGATGTGGGAATGCTTAGTTCTGTGAAAGCTTGGCTTTCGAGTAATTTCTCCATAAAAGACTTGGAAGAAGCTACCTATATTCTTGGTATTCGACACTACTGGGATAGAGCGAAGCGAACAATAGGTCTTTCCAAAGCCCTCTATATAGATAAATCTTAAAGCTATTTAAGATGGATGATTCTAAAAGAGGGTTCCTACCGATGCGACATGGAATAAAACTCTCCTTGAAGATGTGTCCTCAAAGTGAGGAACAACGGAAGGAAATGAGTAATATACCATATGCTTCGGCCATGGGTAGCCTTATGTATGCTATATTGTGTACGAGACCTGACATTGCGCATGATGTAAGCGTGGTGAGTAGGTTTCAAGCAAACCCAGGTAGGGAACATTGGATTACCGTAAAGAACGTTCTCAAGTACTTTAGAAGGACTAGAGATCTGGTTCTTATATATGGCGGTGGAGAACTGAATGTGATGGGATTCACTATATTGAACTTCCAAGGACAGAAAGACGATTCTATGTCTACTTCTGGCTACATTTACTCTTAATGGAGGAGCAGTATCTTGGCATAATGCCAAGTATAGCGATCGCTTATTCCACTGTTAGCCGAGTATAAAGCGGCCTCGGGGGCCTCAAAGGACGGACTTAGAAGTTCTTGGGTAAACTTCACATGACACCTTGTGCTTTGCGCCCGCAGCGGTAGTACAGGCCTAGGAGCCGAGGTTTCATAACAGTACCAAACATACTGAGAGAGAGTATCATCTCGTGAGAGAATTTGTTCGCAAAGAGATACATTGTGCTGCATAGAGTAGAGTCAGTCGACTACGTTGCTGATCCACTGATCAAGCCACTTTCTCAGATTAGCTTAGAGCGTCATCTGGAGAACATGGGTATTAGATACCATAGTGTGTGGCATTGAGTGCAAGTGGGAGATTGTTAGGAGTATGCCCTCGAATGCCACTCAGAGGATGTTGAGTGAGGGCATTGTACTTGTAATTATGTAAATCATTAATATAAGGCAATGGATGTTTCTTTATTTACTGGTAGTTACTGGCATTCCTAACTCGTAAATATACGTATAGAAACTAGTCCATGTATTTTAGAGCAAAAGCATTCCACTCCTTATTGGATAAGGGTGTCGGCACTGGAAAGGTTTATAGCTCAAATACTTAATCGTTCGCAAGTCGATGAAACTTGACTGGGCGTTAAGTTTATGTGAAGACTTGCATGACGTGTTCTTTGACATGGAGAGTGCCTGTCGAACACTAATGGTTAGTGGGAGCACACGTTATAGGTATGCTAATTGGATTAGTATACTCGAATCGACTCACCCTCGATTCGTCACACGAATTTCACTCCGGGACAGTCAATGACGGAATCGAAAGGTTGTGATAGGTATTCGTGAACCTTCGACTTGAGGATTTAGTAGGGATGTGCTTGTGATGTCAAGATTTTCATTAGAGTAGTTCGACCCTATAAACCGGTAGGTGGGGGTCAACCTCGACGTGCATGTTGACGGGCAAGTAGCAGGTCCTACTGAATACCAAGATAGAATTCTTTCTCCCGTTAGTGAGCGGGTTAAATGTCCTATGCGATTATTGGCAAATGAGATCATAAGTCTTTGGCCAAAGCATTGGAGCTAGTTATATTTGATACACAAGAGCTCGATAATCTCGATTTGCATTAACACATACATAGCGTCAAGTAACGGATAGGGTTTGACTGACCGTGGCCCTATAACTTGATTGGGACATTTGAAAGAAGGGTTTATACGTATACTGGTATTCACGACAGAATGGTTCTTGAATGATCCCAATCATTCGTTCTCAGTTGGGTACAGTGTAGGCCGCCAGGCTGGCTAGGTGGTGCTACTACTCTTTGGTTCCTCCCATTGCTGACTGAGACGAACCTACCGAGTCGCGCAATAGGATTGACGACGGAATGAATCAAGGTAATTCTCTCATAATGAATATTAGGATATTGGATATCTAATTTGGGAGATTGGATGTCTAAATTAATTTATTGGATAAATTAATTTACGACATAATGAATTAAATAAATTACCGGGTGATTAATTTAATTCATGAATATAATTATTTCTTGGAGAAATTAATTATGTCATTATGTATTTGATATGATTAATTAATTGGATTAATTAATCGATATAAATACATCGGAACGGAATCGGATTTTATCTGTTTGGACTCATGGGAGTCCGAAACGGACCGAACTCGTCCGATTCATCCACATGGCCGTCCCCTATTTTTCCACCCACCTTCATTTTGTCTTTATTTCATTCTTTATTGAGTGATAAAGACATTGGGGTCATGGTATCTTTTGATGGTGGGGTTGATCACTTATATGATGAGTTGTATCATGTGAAAAAGGAATAGAATAAAAGAGGAAGACTTCTCTTTTAAACAAACAATTATTCCATACGTGAACACAGCAGTGAGGAAAGAAAAGAGAGAGAGAATATTATTCTTCTCAAGTCTTCATCATTTTCTTCATTTTTATTCTTGAGTTATCTTGGAGAAAATTCAAGATATATTGAGAGATATAAATTAAAACACTTAGAATGTTATAATCAAAGCTTCATCACTTGATTCTAGCCGTAACTTTAGAGGTTAATCGAGTGTTGTCATTCCGTACGTTTCTCCGGCGCGTGACAAGTAGAGACGCGGTTTTTTCGGCGTTGGATCATCCAAGGGCTTGGAGCATTTTGGATCGTTTGGGGAATAGCTCAAGAGAAGGAAATCCATATAATCAACGGACGACAAGGGTATGATTTCGAATCTTCCTTTGTTTATTTTATTTTCGTATATGCGTAGCTCGATCGATCCTCGTAGGGATTCAGATCGAATTAATTTTCGTTTTACCGCTTCCGCTGGGCCTTTGTTTTAGGCACCGAATCACAATAGTGGTATCAGAGCAAGGTCTTGCGATCGTATATACGATATTTAGCATTTGGAATGCTTATTTTGTGATTTAGAATCACTATGATAATCGTAGATATTTTATTGTTCGTCGTAGTGTTGTTTTTCCGTGATTTTATGTTATGGTATACATCAGGTTTTTCTTGGAAATATGATTTATATTAATAATATTCAAATCAGGAATAACAGGATTTTAGAAATCTGCCCGAAAACGAGCTGTATCGAATCGTTGGATGATTTTCCATACAGGTGCCGAGTATGGCGGAGCACGTCCGGCCCATGGCCGGACGCTTCATATCGAGCCGAGTCTGCCGGGCATGTTCTTTATGTCAGAGCCGAGTGCTCACTTGGATCTGGCCGACACTTGCCGATCGAGCCGAGTCCGCCAGCGTGTTCATGTCGAGCCGAGTCTGCCGGGCGTGTTCTTTATGTCAGCCGAGTGCTCGCTGGATCCGGCCGGACACTTGCTGTATCGAGCCGAGTCCTACCGGGCGTGTTGTTGTATCCGGCCGGGTAGTGCTGTATCCTACCGGTCGTGTCCGGGCATGGCCGGGGCCCCCTTTCCTGTCTGGAGCCGGGCGTGGCCTGTAGCCGCAGTCGTGGTGCCTCTTCTTTGGCGGCTTCAGTGTCGGGCACTGGGTCTCGTTTTTCAGTATATTTTCGATTATTGAATTTTCCTGTATTAAAATCATTAATTTAGAATTTTTGATGAAGGAAAATTCAAAGAAAATATTTTAAGGGTACACTACAGACGAAAATTAAATTGTCGATTATTGTTGAATTGATTGGATCAATTCTATTTATTGTTGATTATTGATTGGATCATATGTAATCTTCTCGCTATCCATTTATTGAGTATTTATTGGATGAATGCTTTTGAATGGGGATGTGGTTCATGGACTTAGTTTGAATCGTTCGTTTTATTCGATTGGGTTGTAAATGCCGTTTTGAGCCTATTTATTTTACTAGAAATATTTGTATCTAGGATGCAATTTTTCAATGTAAAATTTATATGTAATGACGAAGACCGGAGGAAGATCTGTTTCGAGAAGACGAAGATTCAAGACGAAGACTTGTAATTAGATTGCGGAGATTTTGTTTTCTAGGAACGGTTCATGAACCACATGTTGGTAGCAACTAGGTTGTGAATGGTTGTTACATATTGTATGAATGCAACAAACGCGCTAAAATGATTAATGTGCAAAGTGTAACGTTAATCGCGAAAATTCTCCCACAACAAATTATTAAGTTTATAAGGTTTCAAGGTTTTCCTTCCCTCCATCGAGCTTTCGGGAAATTGAAATCTAAACCGGATGTGCTATGCTTCCGAGTTATCGGGGTAGTCGTTCGGGGAGGACAGATAAATTACCGGGAGCGCATTGGATGCCTTCGGTTGGAGCAAATTTTATCCCTAGAAACCTGATAGGTTGCCCGATAAGATTCAATTGTGAAACTGGTTTGCGTCGATGGTATAAACTTAACTTGTTCACGAACCATAGAAACCGTATAAGTTGAGGGGAGTGAACAAGGGGAAAAAGAAGATCGAATCATTCATTAGATGGGTTGGTGTTGGACACCACTTTATGAAAATTAATAGACTAGAAACCTCTTCGGTTGCCCTCTATTAAGATTTATAAAGAACTCGATCACCACTATGAAGTAGAGCGACGATACTTCCGGATTTCACATGGGAGTGTGTTGTTCCGATAAAATAGTGGGAGCTGGGTAACAAGAATAGAAAAGACCTTAATTCTATACTCAGATCATAATATAACAAGTCACAAATTAATCTGTTATACTTAATGCAGACATAACTCTCAATATGACAATGAATCCACTCGCAATTCTACTCGAAAAGAACACCTTAATGGGACCTAACTTTGTGGATTGGCTCCGCAATCTGATGATTGTCCTCAGTATAGAGGCACTGGGATACGTCTTGGAGACGGACATTCCCGCGCCTCCTGTGCGGACCCGATCCAATCAGGAAGAGATTGAAAACCACGAAAAGTGGGTTAAGGATGACGTGAAAGTCCGTGCTTATATGATGGCTTCCATGTCTAATGAGCTTCAGAGAGCTCATGAGAAAATGACTTCTACTAGGCAGATTCTATCTCACTTAACCGAACTTTATGGTGAGCACAGCAGAATTGCTAGATATGAGATATCCAAGCAACTGTTCGGTGCAAGGATGAAGGAAGGTGAGAAGGTTAGGGAACACGTCCTCAAAATGAGTGACATTCCGTACGACAAGGGTATGATTTCGTACGTTTCGGGCGCGTGACAAGTAGAGACGCGTTTTTTTCGGCGTTGGATCATCCTAGGGCTTGGAACATTTTGGATCATTTGGGGAATAGATTAAGACAAGGAAATCCATATAATCAATGGACGACAAGGGTATAATTTTGAATCTTCCTTTATTTATTTTATATTCGTATATGCGTAGCTCGATCGATCCTCGTAGGGATTCGGATCGAATTAATTTTCGATTTACCGCTTCCGCTGGGCCTTCGTTTTAGGCACCGAATCCCAACAACCATTACAACAATAAATCATGTAACACCCCCAAGTTATTCAGGGTATATTACAGCGCCGTGAACCTCGTTGTGGGACCCACAAGGATATTATTACGCAAAACTATAAAATTTTATCTAGAAGGTCCAAGTACAATGTAATGGAAGACAATAAATATGGTATTCAAAACCATATCCAATACATCCGAATACAATAATCATAAATCAATACCACGGCAACACGGGCCGGAATATCAAGAAAACCGAAAATCGTAGACGAGTACTCAAAAACCATTCCAGTACAACAACACTGAATGGAGGAGACACAAATTATAACTTGAGACAAGACACAGTATCACACTTGCCCATACTCTTCATGCCGACTTGATACATGCCTATCCTGTAACGCCCTGGCTTTCTTAATTAAAAAGAACGTTATGTTGTTGCCCAAAATATCTATCCGAAGATTAAATACTGCTGGAAGACGGACAACAAACAACAATTGCGGGAGCAATTCCGAGAGAAGATAAATAATACAAGATTTGCCGGGTTTGTTAGGCCCGGGCTTGAATGCTCTCGCGAGATGATATTAATACAAATATTCGTGGATACAAGTATTAATGAGAGAAATCTAAATACAATGAGTGTAAAAAGACTCTGTTAATCCGGCTCTGGAGCGAAGCTCGGTGTTCTTCGTCCCCGCCGATCGTCTTCCTGATGAGAGAGGCCGGGAGAAATAAGACCGAATGATAGCTGTTGCCAAGAGTTGGAGATTAGCCAAGTGCTTGATGTTTTGCTTCTGTCTTGCGTGAAATCCGAAGGAAGTTGAAGTTCTGGAGCCTTTTGTGTGGTAAAAGTTCGGTCCTTTGGACAAGTGCAGAGTGCCTTGTATTTATAGTGGCAGCCGGGTCCTGTCCTCTGGCGGGCGATCGCCTTCCGGCCATTATAATAATGGGGCGATCGTCTGCCGGCCAATATTATAATGGGGCGATCACCCGGGCTGTCGGGCTAAAGTCCAAGGAAGATCTTTGGCGGTGTGCCTAAAGTCAAATCTCCAGACGGCCACAGGCGGTCCAATGAGGGGCCAGCACGCGTCCGGAGTCAGTCCCACGCGGCCCTACTGACACCTTTCGGCGGCTTGTCGGCTGGTGGAGAGATTATGCCAGGCTGTGGTCAATGGCCCGAGATTCGCGGATCTTGTCTCGGCCCTTGCACGTGGTGCTAGTCTTGAGGCTCGGCTTTTGCCGACTGGATGGCCATCGGCGCTGATCGACACGAGGCGGTCGTCTCTAGCTGGTCATCAGAGGTCGCCATCGGCCAGCTGCTGAGGGTCGGCATTTGGTCGCCATCGGCCAGCTGCTGAGGGTCGGTCGGCAGAAGCCGAGAGAGGATCGCCCGCTTGTCGGTCGCCAGGAGTCGGTCGCCGAGTACCGAGTGACGATCGTATCTAAGGTCGATTTCTCGGCACCGGGACTTGTCATGGGACCTTCGGTTGGCCAATTTAGCTCGTCCGCTGGGTAAAGGCTTGGTCGCCTGGTCGCTGGTCGGCAGTTCTGCCTTGGCCGCTCGGCAGTGACTCGGTCGCCCGACCTCCGAGGCGATCGCCGGTCGGAGAGTGTTAATTCTTGACACAACAATTGCCCCCCAGCTTGCTCCTATGTTGAAGACATGGGGCGAGGTGGTTCTTGCTGGCGATCGTGTATGGATGAGGACGGGCGATCTGAGCTGACTTAGGATTCAGACGTGGGCTATCATGGTCGATTGGCTTAGCTATCTTTCGGTCTTGTACCTGCAAAAACAACATTGGCCGATCCCCCTCGGAAACTTGGTGGTTTCGCTTGTTTGAGGAATCGTGCACAGTCGCGGAGATCGATGGACCGGCTCCATGACCGTGTCTTGGCGCGCGAAGACATTGAGTGTCTCGTGACTCACTTTATTATGAGGGTCCTCTGTTAGGATGCGCCTTGCCTCGTATTTAAACGAAGGGCGTGCGGTCTCGGTCTAGAGGAGTCCTTGCGCGGGGCAGCGTCAGATGAATCAACTCCACGCCTGCGGCTTGTTAGCTCTGCTTCCACCTCGGCCAGCCATGGAGATGGCCGACCTCGACGGTGTACGTTGAGACGGGGGTTGTGGCATGTGTCCACTGATTAATGTTGGAGAGCCCTCAGACTACGCCGTCCTCGTATTTAAACGAAGGGCGGGCGATCTCGGCCGAAAGGGACCTTGCATGGCCGAAGCAGCCGGTTCCATCGACTGCCAGGGCCATGGCTTTATGATGTGCGGTGGAGGCGATCGCGAGCCTTAGTTCCTCATGTTAAATGCTGGACTGTAGATGGCGATCGTGTCCTCCGGATTGCTGATGATGTAGCGTAATGATCGGCGATCGGGCCGGAAGACTGGCGATCATCGCTCGGCAGCCGATCGCTTTATTCATAGGTCGATATCGGCGATCGGGCGGGAGTTAGTCCCTCATTTAAAATGGTGGACTGTAGGCGGTGAGCGAGTCCTCCGGCTCAGCTGGATAGTAGCGATCGGGTCGGGAGACTGGAGGACGTCGCGCGGGCGCCGATCGCTCTACTCCTAGGCTAAGAAGAAGCCTTTGCCTGGACAAGAAATCTGCGGCTCTAGCCCGGAAGGCTGCGTAGGTCGTCGGTAGGGTCTTCGCGAGATGCCTGAACATAGGCGGGAAGCCCTGAAAACCTCCTAGGACCGTATAGAGGGCGGTCTCATCGTTTACGGGCTCGCCGTTGAGGATGATCACATCTACCCGGTCGATGTAGTCCGAGTCGGACTCTTCTTCTCCCTGCTTGATTTGCATCATGCAAAAGCGACCTTCTGGCCGGACGACCCTGGTGGCGAAGTATTCCGTGAAGACGTGCGCCAGCTCGTTAAAGGAGCCAATGGACCGAGGTGGCAATGAGGTGTACCACCGGTGGGCGAGGTCGTCCAGTGTCAGAGGGAACATTCGGCACCTGGTCGCGTCTGATGCCCCACACCTGGTCATGTAGATGTTGAACTTATTCAGGTGCGTCTGGGGGTCCGATCGCCCCTCGTACACGGGTGTTTGCGGAGGAGCGATCCTGTGCTGCACGGGGGCGAGCTCGATGTCGATCGCGAGCGGCTCGCTCGGCTCGGCGATCGTCTTCATGGCGCCTGCCTCGGATTGCAGGAGCGCCTTCATGTCGTCGATCTGACGTTGCATCGTAGCTATTGCCGTGGCTCGGTCTCTTGCCGATCGGCTTTGGGAGCGGGAGCCGAGGCGATCGTGTACCGATCTCTGGACTCCGCTGCTGCCGACCTCGTCAATTTGGCGAGGGGGAGCCAGACAGTTGGGCTGCCTTCTGGGAGCCGGGTAGGCCGAGCTCCTGGTGACGGACTCAAACTCCGTCGTCTCGTAGCTGGGGCCGGACTGCCTTGGCCGCTGTGTCGGGTCACCGCCTGTGCGATCGAAGACAGAGGTGCCCCGGCTGCCGAGTGCCTCTTCTTGCGGACGAGATCCTCCGGGCGATCGCTCGGCCAGTAACGCCTTGAGCTTCCGCTTGGACTTCCGGCAGGAGGCCGAGGGGGTGATAGCAGGAGGCGTGTCGAGAGCACTCCGTCGCTCCTGTAGGA
The DNA here is from genome assembly GCA_033398695.1 of Orobanche coerulescens. NCBI lineage: Eukaryota > Viridiplantae > Streptophyta > Magnoliopsida > Lamiales > Orobanchaceae > Orobanche > Orobanche coerulescens. The sequence continues at coordinate 74,686,343 of CM065818.1, read as the reverse complement.
CGGCCATGACCTCGTCGATCTGTTCCTTGGTTCGGAGCTGATCGAGCGAGAGGCTCGGGCCGCCGTCCCGGGACGGGATCGAGCGTCTCTCACCGCGGCGGCTACCTTCCACCATCGGCTGCGGCTCGGACTAGGACGGGGTCCGGCCGGTGGTCGGCTTTCTTCGCGGAGGCTAAGACATGATTTCTGAAGGATTTCTTTGAAGTGCAGTGAGTGTCACTTCAAGTATCTGCCCCGAGAACAGTGAGTGTTCTTCGGGACGGTAGGTATAAAAATTCGAGGGTTGGATGCCCTTCCTCTAGCGCCAATTGTTGTTGCCCAAAATATCTATCCGAAGATTAAATACTGCTGGAAGACGGACAACAAACAACAATTGCGGGAGCACTTCCGAGAGAAGATAAATAATACAAGATTTGCCGGGTTTGTTAGGCCCGTGCTTGAATGCTCTCGCGAGATGATATTAATACAAATATTCGTGGATACAAGTATTAATGAGAGAAATCTAAATACAATGAGTGTAAAAAGACTCTATTAATCCGGCTCTTGAGAGAAGCTCGGTGTTCTTCGTCCCCGCCGATCGTCTTCCTGATCAGAGAGGCCGGGAGAAGTAAGACCGAATGATAGCTGTTGCCAAGAGTTGGAGATTAGCCAAGTGCTTGATGTTTTGCTTCTGTCTTGCGTGAAATCCGAAGGAAGTTGAAGTTCTGGAGCCTTTTGTGTGGTAAAAGTTCGGTCCTTTGGACAAGTGCAGGGTGCCTTGTATTTATAGTGGCAGCCGGGTCCTGTCCTCTGGCGGGCGATCGCCTTCCGGCCATTATAATAATGGGGCGATCGTCTGCCGGCCAATATTATAATGGGGCGATCACCCGGGCTGTCGGGCTAAAGTCCAAGGAAGATGCTGGCAGTGTGCCTAAAGTCCAAATCTCCAGCAGGCAGCCACCTGGGCGGTCCAATGAGGGGCCAGCACGCGTCCGGAGTCAGTCCCACGCGGCCCTACTGACACCTTTCGGCGGCTTGTCGGCTGGTGGAGAGATTCTGCCAGGCTGTGGTCAATGGCCCGAGATTCGCGGATCTTGTCTCGGTCCTTGCACGTGGTGCCAGTATTGAGGCTCAGATTTTGCCGACTGGATGGCCATCGGCGCTGATCGACATGAGGCGGTCGTCTCTAGATGGTCATCAGAGGTCTCCATCGGCCAGCTGCTGAGGGTCGGCATTTGGTCGCCATCGCCACCGCCGAGGGTCGGCCGCGGCCGAGAGAGGATCGCCGCTTGTCGGCCGCCAGAGTTTGCCGCCGAGTACCGAGTGACGATCGTATCTGAGGTCGATCGCTCGGCACCGGGACTTGTCCTGGGACCTTAAGTTGGCCGATTTAGCTCGTCCGCTGGGTAAAGGCTCGGTCGCTTGGTCGCTGGTCGGCAGTTCTGCCTTGGCCGCTCGGCAGTGACTCGGTCGCCCGACCTCCGAGGCGATCGCCGGTCGGAGAGTGTTAATTCTTGACACAACACGTTACACAGCTCATTTTTCCTTAAAAATTTTTTATATAAATTCGGAGTATTTGCGGAAGCGTTTTAGTTAGTAAATCTTCAATAAAAGTCGTTTATTCAAACATCAATACAGTTTTACAAAAACATGGGAAATCAAATATTCGGACATAGTCCGTTGAAATTATATTTGTTGAAGAACATCAAGTATTTCGTAAAAATAATAATAATTACGGCGACAACATCTTTTATTATTTAGAACTTCATCGTGTTGGGAGTATGTATTCATCTTCTCGCTTGTCCTGCCTGCCGATTCCTTAGCTCGAAAACATAAATGACGAGGTGTGAGTACGCGAGCATACTCAGTGAGATTAAACCCTTATAAATCGTCAAAATCATGTTGTGTAATGCACATAAAACATTCTTATCTGTGTGAGACTCGTCTCGGATTTCTTTCATTCTTTCGAACCCTCGCGGGTCGTCATGTTACACGACACAATGATGACCATAACATATTAAAACAGTATAACCTCACCTCGTTTGCTGAAATCTTGAAATATCTTCCTTTGAATTTGGCTCGATTGTCCTTCTTGGATCCCGGATACGCTTCTCCTAGAACTTGAAAATACTTTTTCATATTTCCGGTCATAAATTCTTGATGTAAAATCTGAAATCTCTTTGAGGACTTTTATCAAACACCTTTGAAAAACTGTCAGATTTGAGCTATCTCTTTGATCCGAATTTTTGTGGATTTTACAAATTTTGTAAGGAAAATATGTTTCGGGCGTTTTAAATTAGAGGTTCACAGCTTCAAAATGATATATGATATGTACAAAAACACATTCAGTAACTTGTATAAATAAGGTCTCAAAGTCGGTTGAAAATCAACATTACCCTGACAAACCGAAGCCTTATCCTGACACCGCCGAGAAGCTTCGGTCGTGACCGACCTTATCCTGACAAACCGGATGCCTTTATCCTGGATAGTGGCCTAGAAGCTTCGGTCGTGACGGACCTTATCCTGGACAGATGGACAGCCTTATCCGGTTGTGGCCTAGAAGCTTCGTCGGCCTTGACCAGCTTGTCACGGCGTGTCCGTGACTGGCCAAAATGTCCGTCAACTTGGCTCAACCGGTTCGACCCCTTCCCGATGTCCAAATTCGATTTTCCGACTGCTCCACTATCCGAGTTAAATCTTGATATGCTCGTAACCAATTTTCGATAATATTAAAATAATAATTTAATATTATTTTTGCAGTATAAGTGTTCTGTAATGAAAATTTTATCGTATCAATTCGTCGAAAATTTTCGAAATTACTTTCATAAATTCTAAAATAATCCTTATAATTTATTTTGAAATCGTTTCCTTCATTTTATACTAGGAACATATCGGTCCAAGTATCGGACAACCTGCAAATATTAAAAAATCAAAATCCATGATCGTTAGCAAAATAAATAGCATTTAAATAAGTATTGGGGCGTTATAATCCCCCGCCCTTTAAAAATTTCGTCTCGAAATTGAGCTCAGAAGAACTTTGAAAATCTGTATCAAACTTTGTATGAGTATTTTCATCAATAACTTTAAAAATATTGTGTCAGCAAAAATCACTTTGAAACCTTTCTTTGAAATCATATTTTGTCCCTTTCGGACAACATTTATACTTTCACATATCCTTTCAAATCTTTTGCCGACACAATCATTCTATACTCATACGATAATTTTTAAGTTTTCATAAAAGAGTGAATACTTGAAAACATTACCTCGGAGTCGACGTTGGGCAGCAGCGATGAACCACATATTCTCCCGAAAATATAATCATGTCGTAATTATTCGTTATACTTTTAAAAATAAGAAAGTTTTGAAATATCTTGTTTTGTATAAGTAAATCTTGTTAAACCTCCTTAACTGTATAGTCCCATACCTATACAGTCTTGGAATACCTCTCGTTCTGGTGAGAATTCGGGCCTACCATGTCGCCTCCGCCTAGAAGCCTTGTCAGGAGCCGCTCGTTGTCCTTGCCCTTTTTCTTATTGCACCGGCGATCACTCCCCTTTCTCGGAGCCGCTCACTGTCCGTGCCCCTTTTTATTGCACCGGCGATCACTACCCGCCCTCGTCGGCCCCGGGTGTCACATGTTCACCAGCTTCCGCTTGGTTCATCCCCAAATCTCACCGTACTGAGAGAGGCCTTGCTCCGATACCATTCTGTAACGCCCTGGATTTCTTAATTAAAAAGTGTAACACCCCCAATCCACTAAGGGATATTACACGCCGTAGACCCTCTCCTCGAGGATCTACCAGGCTGGTAACTAAAATCAAACATCTAAACATCGCCTTTAAGGCTAAAATGACCCAGTAGACCGATTTGGTCTTTCAATAATAACATACAACTCCATTCCAAACACATACCCACGCAGGGGTCAATATACAATAAACTCCCATACAACGGGGAAAAGATACTGCAGCGGAAAAGAAAATGCAACTAGACCAATACGACATCAACGGATCCTCGTGTGATTAGTATCGTTCATCTTTCATCATTCTTCGTGCCAACCCTGTGCTATGCTCCAAAACCTGAATGCAAAAATATACATCCACCCCCCGAATACTTGGGGGTTAGCAAAACTCCACTGTTTTGCTAGTGCAAGAACAAAGTGCAAATACGAGCCATACAATTCACATTTCACGAATAACAATAACTAGGAATCCTTAAAAATCCAAACGTGATGAAAAGTACTTCCCGAGGCAAGAGTTTGGTAAAACATTCTAAAACCGAAAGGTCACAAATCAAGGGAAAACTATTTATAAAACAGTTTGAATTACCATCGAGAGTTTTAATAGGAAACAATTTAGGATTACTGAATCCTTCGCTTTCCAAAAATCAACAGGGTCACAGCCCAAAGGTTTTGTTTTCGCAAATAAAACCAACCATAATACACAAGGTTAAAAACCCACGTCATGCATCCTCGACGGACATAAAATACACACGCACCCGTGAAGTTTCACTCGTGAATCCAGGTCGAAGCCAATGGAATTCCCTCCGTGGCCCTGTCGAACCCTCCTGAGGTGAGCAAACACATTCACAAAACATAAGCAACCTGTCACGGGCAAACTTCAGTCCGTCGAGTTATGCCGTGCGCCCCTTAGCAACTCAGTCCTTCGGCCACTAAGGCAGGCTTTCCAAACCCTTGCCGGTTAAGTGCGGAAGATTGAAGTATTTTAGAGAGAGAAAGTTAGAGAGAGAAACTGCTCTTTAGAAAGGAACTGTTATTGCTCAAATTTCGGATGATCTACAAATGAGGGGCTTGGAGCTCCTTTTATAGGTCTCTATCTACATCTTCTAGAATGTACAGTAATCTACAAGTATCTAGAACATACAAGAGATTACAAGACAATCTACATCCTTCTAATCCTTTCTATGATCATTCCGGAGGGCTTCCGGAATGTTACAACATCTATCAAGTAAATACTAGAATTCTGGAGAAGAATCTCGACCATTCTAGAAGCTTCCAAAGCCAAAGTGTGACAATTTTCCCCCACTTGAGTCTTGACGTCCCCGTCAAGGTTTTGCCTTGTATGCTTCAATTTTGTTTTTGAATTGCCACAAGTTTTGTTCTTTTTCCCACGAAGCTTCGCTGTCTGGCAAACCTCTCCAGCGCACTAAGTACTCCGTCCATCGGGGTGTTCCCCGTTTTCTAACTTGTCGATCCGCCAGGATTTCTTCGATTTCTTTACCAAAGGACACTGTGTGGGCAGGCGGGGCTCGATCTGACTTATTTCGAGTTGGGTCTTCCTCATCCTTGTAATATGGTTTCAAAAGACTCACATGGAAGACCGGATGAATTTTGAAGTCATTAGGAAGATTGAGCCGATAGGACCGCGTTCCGACTATCTCAAAGAGTCCTTCATATCGCCGTGTCAAGCCTTTGTGTACTTGACGGATCGCCTTGACGTTTCTTCCGATCATTCGGACCAACACTTGGTCCCCTACTTGAAATTCCCTCGGACGGCGCTTGTCGTCCGCCCATTTCTTCATTCGTTTGGCAGCCTTAGTCAGATACGCCCTTGCTATGTCATGTTCCTCGTTCCAACCTTTAGCAAGTTTGTACGCTGCCGGACTCGCACCTTTGTATTTCCGAACTAGTTCCTGGGGTGTCGTCGGTTGCTACCCCATCACTAGCTCAAATGGACTTCGTTGGGTGGACTCGTTCCGCTGCAAGTTATAAGAAAATTGCGCAACATCAAGTAAACGAGCCCAATCGGACTGGTTGGCACTTACAAAGTGTCGGAGATAAATCTCCAGCAAATGATTTACACGTTCAGTTTGGCCATCCGTTTGGGGGTGAAAGCTCGTCGAGAAGTGGAGGTTTGACCCCATCAACTTGAACAGCTCCCTGCAAAACTTTCCAGTAAATCGCGGGTCTCGGTCGCTTATGATACTCCGAGGAACTCCCCAATACTTCACCACATGTTTTAAGAATAGTCGGGCAGCATCCTCGGCCTTACAATCCTTTGTTGCTGGTATGAATGTCCCATACTTGGAGAACCGATCAACTATCACCATTATCGACCCGCATCCTTCCGACCTTGGTAATGCCAATATAAAGTCCATTGTAAGACTGTCCCACAGACGTTCGGCAATAGGCAATGGGTCTAGCAGTCCCGCTGGTTTGCTTTGTTCGACCTTGTCTTGTTGGCAGACCAAGCAGGTCTTTACATAGGCGTTTACGTCATCCTGCAGGTTAGGCCAGTAAAATGACTGCTCAACAAGCGCTTTATTACGAAGAGTACCTGGGTGTCCCACCCATTTCGAATCATGGCACTCTTTCAGCACTTCCCTTCTAAGGTTGTCCCATCGGGGTACATACAATCTATCTCCAACAGTAAAAAGTAAGCCATTCTCTTGCCAGAACTTCCTTGTCTTGCCCTCCTTTGCCAGTTCCACCAGATTCTTGGCCAAGGGGTCTTGGGCAATACCGTCTCTTATCCGGTCGGCAAGGTCGCACAGCACTTGGGTGATAGATGCCAATGAGGCCTTCCGACTTGGAGCATCCGCAACAACGTTCGTTTTTCCTGGCTTATATTCCATAGAATAATCAAATTCATCCAAGAAGTCTTGCCACCGAGCTTGCTTCGGGGTGATCTTCTTTTGATTTTGGAAATAGCTAGTCGCCACATTGTCCGTCTTGATCACGAAGTGACTCCCGAGCAAGTAATGTCTCCACGTACGAAGACAATGGATTATCGCCGTCATTTCTTTGTCATGGACCGGGTACCGCCGTTCCGTCTCGTTTAGCTTCCGGGACTCGTATGCAACAGGATGCCCATCCTGCATTAAGACTCCTCCAATGGCATAGTCAGAGGCATCCGAGTGTAACTCAAAAGGTTTTGTGTAGTCCGGAAGTTTCAGCACTGGGTCATTCATGACTGCCACCTTCAGATCCTCGAAGGATGCTTGGCACTCATCCGTCCAATCCCACGCAACCTTCTTCTTGAGTAAGTTAGTTAATGGCGTAGCCCTCGCCGAATATCCATCAATAAATCGCCGATAGTAGTTCACCAAGCCAAAGAACGACCGAAGCTCGGAGACATTCTGAGGAGGCTCCCACTCAGCGATGGCCTGCAATTTCTTTGTGTCCATTAAAATCATTCCTTCTTTCACCTTGTGCCCCAAGAACATTACTTCCGTTTGGGCAAACGAGCATTTTTCAAGTTTTACGTATAGTTCGTTCTCCCTCAGGACTCGGAACACTTTCCGTAGATGTTTAGCATGTTCATTCAAGGACTCGCTGTATATTACTATGTCATCCAGATACACAACAACAAACTTGTCCAAGAATGGGTGAAATATCTTATTCATGAGAGTGCAGAAAGTCGCAGGTGCATTTGTCAAGCCAAAGGGCATAACCAAAAACTCAAAGGAACCATACCTCGTCACGCAGGTTGTTTTTGGTTCGTCTCCTTCTGCGATACGGACATGCCAATACCCCGACCGCAAGTCTAGTTTTGAGAACCACTTTGCCTTCCCCAAGCGGTCGAATAGGTGAGCCACCAAAGGTATTGGGTATTTGTTCTTAATAGTAACCTTGTTAAGCGCCCGGTAGTCAATGCACATCCACAAGCTACCATCTTGTTTCTTATGGAATAACACTGGAGCGCCATAAGGAGCTTTGGAAGGACGAATATAGCCAGCATCAAGTAAATCTTTCAACTGCCTTCGAAGCTCTTCCAACTCTGGCGGAGCCATCCGGTAAGGCCCCATTGCAGGAGGTTTCGCCCCCTATTCCAGCTCAATCTCGTGATCCACCTCCCACCTCGGTGGTAACTTTTTGGGCAACTCGGGAGGCATCACGTCCTTAAATTCGGCCAGCACTTCTTCGATTTCTGCCGGGACTTCCTTGTCAATACTTAGGTCGTCCGTCTTTAGGGCAGCAAGGTATGTCTCTTGCCCCTTCTTACATCCTTTTGATACCTGCATAGCCTACAACATACGGGACTCGATCTTTCCACGAAGTAATGGAATATCGAAGGTTACCTTGTTCGGTGTTATGCTCAGAATTTGGGCATCTTGGATGGTTACCGTCTTCATCCTTTCCAGGAATTCCATGCCTAGCACCATCCTATAATCATCCATTCGGACCATTGTTATGTCAAGCTTGCCCTGCCAATCCGCCAGTTGGACCGGGACTTACTTAGCCACGCCAATTATGGGTCTTGATGGTGTGTTTACTGTTTTCATCCATCCCATTTCCTTAGTAACTTTTACACCCAGACGAACCGCCTCGTCCTCAGCTAGGAAGTTGTGAGTGGCTCCCGTGTCTACTAAGGCCTTTGTGACTCCCTTATTTATTTTTGCCTCAACATACATGAGACCATTCCTGACCTTTTCCGCCTTGGGTATCATCACGGTTTCTTCCTTCGCCTTCATTGCATTAAGGAGTTGCATCGACCCCATCTGCATTTCTTCGGCCCGTTCCTCCTGTTGGCTTATTATGGCATTAAGTGCATTCTTCTTCGGGCACTCCTGGACGAAGTGTGGACCCCTGCATAAGAAGCACTCTCTCTTCTTGACTTCATGGGTCTTTTCTTTCCCTTTGAAGGTTGGCTTATATCCCGTCTTGTGAGGCCTGTCTCCCCCACCTTTTTCCTTGCCTCCCTTCTTGTCCTTTCGCTGCGCGAAGTCCTTTCGGAATTCCACAATTTCCTCGGCCGCAGCAATTGCTTCCGACAAGTCTTGGACCTTCTGCCTTCTCAGCTCAAGGGCTGCCCAGGACTGCAACCCGTCCAAGAAATAGAATAATCGATCCTTGTCCGACATTTCGGGAGGTTCCAACATGAGTGAGGAGAACTCATTGACATAGTCCTTCACACTCCCCGATTGCTTCAGGCCACGCAGCTTCTTCATGGCCAGGCTCTCGGCATTCTCCGGATAGAACTGCTTCTTCAAGTCCGCCTTGAATTCTTCCCAAGTATCTATCTGACATGTCCCTCGTGCAATGTCTTGATGGCGCCGTCTCCACAATAAGGCAGCGTCATCACTTAGGTACAAGATCGCCGACTTGATCTTGTCCTCGTCATCCCTTATGCGTACTGCATCCATATAGGTTTCGAGAGACCAAAAGAAATTATCAAGTTCTTTGGCATTACGCTTACCCGAGTACTTTGGAGGTTCTGGTGCCCGAATGCGCGGCGTCTCCCTTGCCATGGTGCCACCTGCCACGGCTGCCTTGCACAATGCACAATCCTCCTCGGTCTTTCCAACCGTGCGGTCAGCTCTTCCCGCAATTTGGCTACCTCGCCAAGAAGTGTAGACTTCAACTCGTTAAGAGCAAGCAACACCTTGTCCTCAATATCGCTGGCATTTTCTTCAAGGACATCCATCCGTTCGATGGTTTCTTCAATAGCCACCTCGATCTTAGTCATCCTTGCTTCCATCGAGGATGCAAGATCCCGGGACTTGTCCCTACCACCTTTCTTGGTCTTGCGACCATCCTCGCCAGCATTGTTCCCTTCGACCATGCCGCTGTTTCCGCTCATTCTCTCACTTTACCAACAAATCGGGCTCCGATACCACGTGTCACGGGCAAACTTCAGTCCGTCGAGTTATGCCGTGCGCCCCTTAGCAACTCAGTCCTTCGGCCACTAAGGCAGGCTTTCCCAACCCTTGCCGGTTAAGTGCGGAAGATTGAAGTATTTTAGAGAGAGAAAGTTAGAGAGAGAAACTTCTCTTTAGAAAGCAACTGTTATTGCTCAAATTTCGGATGATCTACAAATGAGGGGCTTGGAGCTCCTTTTATAGGTCTCTATCTACATCTTCTGGAATGTACAGTAATCTACAAGTATCTAGAACATACAAGAGATTACAAGACAATCTACCTCCTTCTAATCCTTTCTATGATCATTCCGGAGGGCTTCCAGAATGTTACAACATCTATCAAGTAAATACTAGAATTCTGGAGAAGAATCTCGACCCTTCTAGAAGCTTCCAAAGCCAAAGTGTGACAAACCGCACTCGTGAATCCAGGTCGAAGCCAATGGAATTCCCTCCGTGATCCCATCGGACCCTCCCGAGGTGAGCGAAAAACAATCACAAAATATACACACGTAGCGGTGAAGTTTCACTCGTGAACCCAGGTCGAAGCCATTGGAATTCCCCCCGTGGTCCCGTCGAACCCTCCCGAGGTGAGCAAACACATTCACAAAACACAGTACTCACATCGCCTAGGACCGGGTCGAAGCCACAAATCCCACTCCGTGATCCCTTCGGACCCACCTGAGATGGCTAGCGAAATACTCAAGCACCACACGTCGCCTAGGACCGGGACGAAGCCACGAATCCCACTCCGTGATCCCGTCGGACCCACCCGAGCTGGCTAGCGAATCAATCATGCACAAATAACATATCACACCAAGGATATCCAAACAATTCACCCAGAGGCATCAACCACTTAGCAAAACTCCACGTCAAACCACAATGCACCGAAATGAAACAATATACATCCACACGCAACACCAAGTGAACAAACACACCAAACATATCCACATGAGTCACATACTCATTCATGAAACACACCAATCACAAAACACACGCAGTTTTGAAAGAGGGCCTTTAACAAGGCTAACCAAATCTTTTGAAAACTCGATTCAAAACAAACAAACAAACACACCAGGACGATCACCAATTATCATATCCACAAAAGAAGAATAGTATGGACAAGGTACTTGCCTCGAATAAGAACAACACGGAGAATCGACCGAAGTAGGTTGACACGAACCGACTACGAACCCGCCGACTCCACCGATCGCCAACTCGCATTCATAAACTACGAAGGACAATAACAATAATGAAATGAATTCCCTAACACGACTTAAAGCCGTTGAATTCAAAGAACGAATGACGAAAGATCAAGCGTTTCCCCCAAAACGGCCAAGAACACGATTCATTCCGTCAAAACCCGAAAACGGAATTCCAAGTTGAAATATGGATATACAATCCATAGAATATGTTTAACAACATCATTTAACCACAATCGATCCATCAAAAATGGATGAAAAACGAGATCGAGAACAAATCCCCCAAAAAGTCAATTTGAAGGAAATCAAGAAATATACTTCTATTCGACGAAGAACAATGGATTAAATGATGTTAAACACAATAATACTACCAAGATTAATCATACCCATCATGAATTAATCAACAACACGGAGCGAATCGGACAAAAATGCAAAAACCCCCAAATTCACGAAATTAGGGTTCTAAGGAAGATTACCTTGATTCGCTGGATCAAAGGACGATATAGGATGATTGATTGATGATATAACCTCAATAACTTCATGGATTTGTTGTTAAACAACATGGCTCCATGGTAAGATCACCCTCAGTCGCGGAAGAGAAGGAGAAGAAGGAGAAAAATGGCCAAAAACCCGTGTGCAGGACCTTAAATATGCTGCACAGTGTGCCGCGGCCCAGCCGAGTGTGCGCACAGCCCAAAAATGGCTCCTGGTGGTCAGCGGTGTGCCCGGGCCGGCGTGCCGCGGCACCCAGACTGGTCGGTTTGGCCGAAAAATGCCACAGAGTGTGCCGCGGCCCACGGTACGGCCTTCTCGGCCAGAAGCTGCCGAGCACTACCGGCCGTAACTCGCCAACGCCACTGGGCCTGATTGCTCGCCATGACTCCTACGGGCCAACTCCGATGGCCCGAACGACCCCGAAACCCGAACCTGAATACGAATCGATGATACGGTTACGACGTACTCGCAAAGACGAATCTAAGAGCTAAGAGAACACATAATTCCGACCACCCGAAGGCTCGGAATTCGACAACGGAAGTAATTACCCAAAACTTTGGGAAATTACGAAAATGGCCCAAAACGTCCGAAAATCACGATACACGATCGAAACACCAAACCAAAGCTCGCAACATGAATAATAACATTAAATGAACTTACGAGAAACTCGAAACAACAGTTTCGGACGAGATTCGCAAGAATCGAACTCAAGTGCGGAAAAGTCGCTAAAAAGCTCGGAACTCAACAAAACGATACCGAAACGAACTCGGATGATAAAAACTGCAGAATTAATCATTCTCGAAATGACGAAACGGTCATGAGCGAGTCGTCAAAACGGACTCTGGCCGAAAAAAGAAATTTACCGAAAATCAAAAATTGCGGATATTACATTCTACCCTCCTTAAAAGAAGTTTCGTCCCGAAACTTAAAACAAGTAGGGAGAAGCAATATCCCGCCAGCAAAACTTAACGAGATACGCAAGGAAACGCGTAACTTACGCCCATCGGCGAAACGTTACAAGCAACGCAAAGGAATATGCGGCGTGAAAACTCTCTCCACGACGACCAACACAACGTCGCCATTAGGGATATAATAAAACCAACAAGTGACAAGCATCATCAAATGGATAATACAATCAAGTCAATTATCCGAACAATCACAAAACACAGCGAACGAAAATCAATACGATTAACCAACCCAACGGTTCATCAATCAAAACGCGAGCCAAACGCTGAACAAATACGGAATTCCACCGCCTAAGGGCTGGAAGATCGAAAACGAGACTAATTTCCCGAAATTAAGGGAATTAGGAAGGAGCCTGAATGCTCAACAATCACGAAACGAGGACAAAAACCGAACAAACAAACGACCGAGACAACAAAAATTGAACAATCATGTCCGAAACACGAAGGATAATAAAATTCAAACAACAACTCCCAGGATGATCTGGTGAGAACTACAAGACATGCATTCCCATAAGATCCACCGGAAAGGGAATAGCGATTGAAAAGTCACAACGACAAACGAGTTATCCCGAAACAATACCACCCTGTTCGATCAATAAAAGCAAGGGATAGGGAAAGTTCATAAAATGTCAACGAACATAAACGAGTCGACAGAGTCGAGAATACAGAAATTCAAAATTTGATCTATGTCGAATAGAAGAGTTAATAGAACCAAATGATGTCACTTCCGAACAAGGTTCACAAGAATCGAACTGAACTCGAAAAAGTCTTAGCGATAACTAGATCGACCCACAACAAGATCACAGTTCGTTCGGACGATGAAACTGAAATACAGAACAAGTTCATAAGGTATCAACGAACACGAGCGAGTCGATAGAATGGAGAAAGAGAAAATACCGAGGTCAAAATAGTATGGGTATTACGCCGACCTCATCCACGAAATTCACAAAAACAGTAGCAAGGTAACAAGACATTAAACAACCGACACATAACGGAACGATTACCGATGCACACGGCCATACCAAACCAAGCTCTAACAGCTCGCACATGGGCGACAACGCAGAAATCACCACGAGGCGACAATATTCAACACCAACATCCCACCTCTCACAGAGGGCTAACACAACAAATGTGTGTAAAGCGACTCAACGCTCACACCGCCAATTCGATCATACTCGGGAGCAAACATCATAATGATAATGCGAACATCATACATACATACCCAGCCCTTAAACGGGAATGGATAGGTTTTAAAAACGAAAACTTCATTTTGAAAATAATTTAGAAGGACACCGGTTGATCTTGAGTATCACCTTTCAAAAAAAAAATACAAACGTGAGACATCGTTATCGAGGCTTTGGAGAACCATTTCACATTAGATAAAAATGAGGACACTTTCTCTTAGTAAAAACTTTCAGAATATTCGACCCTCGGGTCTAAATAAAAGTGTTTCTAAAACACTGAAAATATCTCAAAATATTTTGGTCCTCGAGGTAGAAGAATTTGGAATCTTATTGGGGCACCTTGGATGTACCACGAGAAATTAATTCATTTTAAAAGTACGTCTCGAAATTTATTTTCTAAGATACTCAAGGTTATCAAAGATAATTCAATGGGCTAGAATGCCCAAAAATTTTAGGTAATTACACAAAACTTTATAGCGTCGTGGGTCCCGCGCCGGAACTCACCAGGATAAAAACTATTTACAAAAACGCCAAAAAGGCCGATGACGGTAATATTTCAAAAACTCACAAAAGCCATTTACAAAATACTAAATACCATCATAAGAATTTCGCCAAAACGATCGAGGCCATAATGCCAAAAACTCGATTAAGAGAATTGGTTTTTGAAATAAAACTCAGTCGGTAAAATACCGAAAGCCATTTCAAAAGAACTCACGCAGCGCATAAAAGAAATAAAGTTCAACATGCACAATCCAGCAACACTACTCCTCATATGAATGAAATATGAGGGTCAAATAACCACATATCACGAAATCAAAATCCATAAGAGGACTCCGTCACTTAACAAATAATCATAAAAATCGCTCGTGTCACACGAGGCACAACACAAAGAAGGGAGACTTACATCCACAGGTCGCACGAAGATGATGATCGCCCACGATACTAATCACGATCAACAAACTCAGACGACGTGTCGCGACACGACTCAGTCAGACAAAATCCGACGAGACAAAACTCAATAGACACCACTGACCCGACAGCCTAGGTTTCCAAAACCTAAGATCCGATACCATTTATGTAACACCCCCAATCCACTCAGGGATAATACACGCCGTAGACCCTCTCCTCGAGGATCTACCAGGCTGGTAACTAAAATCAAACATCTAAACATCACCTTTAAGGCTAAAATGACCCAGCAGACCGATTTGGTCTTTCAATAATAACATACAACTCCATTCCAAACACATACCCACGCAAGGGTCAAAATACAATAAACTCTCGTACAACGGGGAAAAGATACTGCAACGGAAAAGAAAATGCAACTAGACCAATACGACATCAACGGATCCTCGTGTAATTAGTATCGTTCATCTTTCATCATCCTTCGTGCCAACCCTGTGCTATGCTCCAAAACCTGAATGCAAAAATAGACATCCACCCCCCGAATACTCGGGGGTTAGCAAAACTCCACTATTTTGCTACTGCAAGAACAAAGTGCAAATACGAGCCATACAATTCACATTTCACGAATAACAATAACCAGGAATCCTTAAAAATCCAAACGTGCTGAAAAGTACTTCCCGAGGCAAGAGTTTGGTAAAACATTCTAAAACTGAAAGGTCACAAATCAAGGGAAAACTATTTATAAAACAGTTTGAATTGCCATCGAGAGTTTTAATAGGAAGCAATTTAGGATTACCGAATCCTTCGCTTTCCAAAAATCAACAGGGTCACAGCCCAAAGGTTTTGTTTTCGCAAATAAAACCAACTATAATACACAAGGTTAAAAACCCACGTCATGCGTCCTCGACGGACATAAAATACACACGCACCCGTGAAGTTTCACTCGTGAATCCAGGTCAAAGCCAATGTAATTCCCTCCGTGGCACCGTCGAACCCTCCCGAGGTGAGCAAACACATTCACAAAACATAAGCAACCGCACTCGTGAATCCAGATCGAAGCCAATTGAATTCCCTCCGTGATCCCATCGAACCCTCCCGAGGTGAGCGAAAAACAATCACAAAATATACACACGTAGCGGTGAAGTTTCACTCATGAACCCAGGTCGAAGCCATTGGAATTCCCTCCGTGGTCCCGTCGAACCCTCCCGAGGTGAACAAACACATTCACAAAACATAGTACTCACATCGCCTAGGACCGGTTCGAAGCCACAAATACCATTCCGTGATCCCGTCGGACCCACCCAAGCTGGCTAGAGAAATACTCAAGCACCACACGTCGCCTAGGACCGGGACGAAGCCACGAATCCCACTCCGTTATCCCGTCGGACGCACCCGAGCTGGATAGCGAATCAATCATGCACAAATAACATATCACACCAAGGATATCCAAACAATTCACCCAGAGGCATCAACCACTTAGCAAAACACCACGTCAAACCACAATGCACCGAAATGAAACAATATACATCCACACGCAACACCAAGTGAACAAACACACCAAACATATCCAAAGGAGTCACATACTCGTTCATGAAACACACCAATCACAAAACACACGCGGTTTTGAAAGAGGGCCTTTAACAAGGCTAACCAAATCTTTTGAAAACTCGATTCAAAACAAACAAACAAACACACCAGGACGATCACCAATTATCATATCCACAAAACAAGAATAGTATGGACAAGGTACTTGCCTCGAATAAGAACAACACAGAGAATCGACCGAAGTAGGTTGACACGACCCAACTACGAACCCGCCGACTCCACCGATCGCCAACTCGCGTTCATAAACTACGAAGGACAATAACAATAATGAAATGAATTCCCTAACACAACTTAAAGCCGTTGAATTCAAAGAACGAATGACGAAAGTTCGAGCGTTTCCCCCAAAACGGCCAAGAACACAATTCGTTCCGTCAAAACCCGAAAACGGAATTCCAAGATGAAATATGGATATACAATCCATAGAATATGTTTAACAACATCATTTAACCACAATCGATCCATCAAAAAAACGGATGAAAAACGAGATCGAGAACAAATCCCCCAAAAAGTCAATTTGAAGGAAATCAAGAAATATACTTCGATTCGACGTAGAACAATAGATTAAATGATGTTAAACACAATAATACTACCAAGATTAATCATACCCATCATGAATTAATCAACAACACGGAATGAATCGGACAAAAATGCAAAACCCCCCAAATTCACGAAATTAGGGTTCTAAGGAAGATTACCTTGATTCGCTGGATCAAAGGACGATATAGGATGATTGATTGATGATATAACCTCAATACCTTCATGGATTTGTTGTTAAACAACATGGATCCATGGTAATATCACCCTCAGCCGCGGAAGAGAAGGAGAAGAAGGAGAAAAATGGCCAAAAACCCGTGTGCAGGACCTTAAATAGGCTGCACAGTGTGCCGCGGCCCAGCGGGAGTGTGCCGCGGCACAGGCCCAAAAATGGATCCCAGTGGTCGTGTCACGGGGCGCTTATAGTTTGTATATAATGTACGCGCACCGTGCGGCTAGTAGTCAATTTACCCGACTACGTCCGCCTGACTCGTTCGAGCGTTGGTGCTAATGCGACGCAATCACGCCGAGGCGTTTTAGTGGCACATCAAAATTGAATACGAAAATCGATTTGTATTAATACAATGAACGATTACAATAGGCAACAATGATTACAAGCATACACGGATAGGAGGGTCTCAGCAAACTAGCCAATTCGTACTACAACTCTTCAGTACACTCTTCCCCCCTATAATAGGCTTAGAAAAATAAAGGCTAATGACAACAGTGGATATTGAAAAGCTGAGCAACCACTAACTAGCTATTACAACACTAACTAGCTATTACAATATTAACTAGCTATTACAAGGAAAATAAAGTAAAGCCCTACACTATAGATGATAA
Source organism: Orobanche coerulescens (assembly GCA_033398695.1). Classification (NCBI taxonomy): domain Eukaryota; kingdom Viridiplantae; phylum Streptophyta; class Magnoliopsida; order Lamiales; family Orobanchaceae; genus Orobanche; species Orobanche coerulescens. Next base: position 74,669,039 of record CM065818.1, on the reverse strand, counting down.
CTTGAAGTGCGATGAGGCTCTTCGTCCCACAAAGCTGCAAGTGGGCCCCATGAATGGCCGTTGATCAGGTAATACCGACTGGGGTCGTGGGCATCCCGTGACAGCACTGCCCCCTCTGAGTTGGTGACGTCCTCGGCGCCATAGATGTGAGATAAGCATCCAGTAGGGGTTGAAAAGCTTTAAGTGTTGTCGCCCTCTCCCAAGTGTTCTCCTCCATACTACAGCCCTTCCATTTCACCAAATATTCTTTGTATAGCTTATTTCTAGGCCCTGCATCACGGTGGTCAATAATAGCTTCAGCCACCCTCTTCCTCAAGTTGCGTAGTTTCAATTGTGGACGGTTGGGCAGGTTGCGTGTGGTGTCCTCTTTGTGTGCCTCATATGGCTTGAGTTGGCTGACATGAAAGACATTATGAATGCGCCACCACTGGGGTAACTCAAGCTTGTAGGCTACATTTCCGACTCTTTTGAGAATGCTTAGGGGCCCAATATATTTTTGCATTAGCCGTGAATCTCTCCCCCGTGTTGCCCTGGAGGAACTCTGGTTCGGGATCTTCACCATCACCTTGTCACCCACACAGTATTCAACAAAGCAGCGTTTAAGATCAGAATATTTTTTCATCCGCTTTTGAGCCTTCTCCAGGTAGCCACGGGCCAAATGAAGATTTTGTTCCCATTCAAGGGAAAATGTTTGTGCCGAAGTAGGCCTGGCATTTTGTGGAACAGTATCAATATTGTGCGGGAGGAGTGGCTGCTGCCCATTACAAATTTTAAAAGCGCTCTTATTGGTGGTAGAGCATTTTTGAGCATTGAAACACAGTTGAGCAACATCCAAAAGCTTCACCTAGTCCTTCAGATTGTGGGTGGAAGCTAGAGCTCATATTCAACTTGGAGCAGAGTAGTTTGAAGAGCTCGGTCCAAAAGCTACTAGTAAACCGGGTGTCTCGGTCACTAACAATGTCCCTCGGCAGTCCCCAATACTTAACAATATGCTTGAAAAAGAGCTGAGCTGTCTCTTCCGCCGAAACTGTCTTGGGTGCTGCTATGAATGTAGCGTATTTGGAGAACCGATCTACCACAACAATAATGGCATCAAGATCCCCAACTTTTGGTAGACTGGTGATATAATCCATAGAAACACTTTCCCAAGCCCTGACAGGAATGAGTAGTGGTTCCAGCAAGCCTGCCTTCTTTTGTCGATCAGGTTTATCTTGTTGGCACACCAAGCAGGTGCGGACAAACACCTCAATGTCGTCCCACATTTGGGGCCAATAGTAAGCTCGTTGAACTAAGGCCACAGTGCGCTCCTCTCTTGGGTGGCCCGTCCAGAGAGTGTCGTGACATTCCGCAATAATAGTTTTTCTCATATTGCTGCCTATAGGTACATAGAGTCGTCTCCCCTTGGTCCATAAGAGACCATCCTCTAGCCAAAATCTTCGTGTTGTACCATCGCGGATAAGATTTACCAAACATTGAGCCGCTGCGTCGGCTCCCATTAGTTCTCGTATTCGATCTTTTAATGGAGTGGTCACCTGACTCGAGGAAAGCGCTGCCAGCACTTGTAGAACAGCTAGGTCGGATCTGCGGATGCCCTGAGCATCCGCCACCTGATTACTAGAACCGGCACGATACTCAATCACAAAGTTGAACTCGGACAATAGTTCCTGCCATCTCGCTTGTTTCCCAGTAAGCTTTGGCTGGGATAGAAAGTGACTAACAACAGTGTTGTCAGCTTTTACAATAAACGGCAACCCCAATAAGTAATGTCTCCAAAGTCGAAGGCAATGGACCACTGCTAAAAGCTCTTTCTCATGCACCGTGTAACGCCTCTCGACATCCTTAAGTTTCTTACTCTCGAAGGCAACAGGATGGCCATCTTGCACTAAAACTCCTCCTAGTGCAATATCTGAAGCATCTGTTTCAACCACAAAAGGTTTGGATAGATCCGGTAGTGCAAGGACCGGGTCTGTTAGGATGGCCTTCTTTAAGTTGTCGAAGGCATTTTGGCATTCCGGTGACCAATTCCAAACTTCCGTCTTTCTCGTCAAATCGGTTAGGGGTCTTGCTATTCCGGCATACCCCATCACAAATCTTCTATAGTAATTCGCCAACCCGAGTAATGACCGTACTTCATGTACATCGGTTGGTGGTTTCCATTCTTGAATTGCTCGTATTTTTCTCGGATCCATACGCATATTGCCACACTCAACGATATGACCCAAGAAACTGATCCGCTTCTGGGCAAATGAGCACTTCGACAGCTTAACATATAGTTCGTGCTCACGAAGCCTAGTAAGAACCATTCTCAAATGTTCCACATGTTCTTCCAAGGCTCGGCTGTATATAACAATATCATCCAGGTATACCACGACAAACTCGTCCAAGAACCCTTGGAGAACTTGATTCTTCAAGGTGCTAAAAGTTGTTGGGGCGTTTGTTAGGCCAAAGGGCATGACCAAGAATACGAAGGCCCCGTAACGTGTGACAATCGTTGTTTTTACCTCATCTCCCTACTTGATGCGAACTTGCCAATAACCTGATCTCAGATCGATCTTTGTATAGTACTCCGCTCCACTGAGACGGTCAAAGCAATCTGCTACGAGCGGAATATGATACACATTCTTCACCGTAATTTTATTTAGAGCACGATAATCACAACACAATCGCAGAGTTCCGTCCGACTTTTTCTGAAAGAGAACAGGAGCTCCATACGGTGATTTTGCCGGTTGGATCATACTACATTCCAACATCTCTTTTAACTGCCTTCTGAGCTCCAAAAGCTCAGGTTGCGACATACGATAAGGGGCTCGGGTAGGAGGTTTTGTGCCCGGCACCAACTCAATCTCATGATCGACCGCCCTCTTAGGTGGAAGCTTCCGAGGCAATTCGTCGGGCATAACATCTTCAAACTCGTTTAGGAGGTGCTTCACCGCATCAGGGATAGGACCTGACAACTCCTCTACTTCGTCGAATTGCAAGGCGCACAGGAAGGACGGTTCCCCATGCCTGCATCCCTTCTTGAATTGTAATGCGGATAGGTTACTTTGCCCTTGGGTTGCGCTAATTGTTGGGATAATATGTGGTTTATTCCCCAAAACCAAGAGTGCATCGGCATACGACATGACTAGGGTTTGAGTGTTACGCATGTACTCGAGCCCGAGTATTAATTGTAGTCATCCATCTCCACAACAGATAGGTCGGCCCTACCTTCGAAGGCTCCTACCTTAATTCGAATAGCCTTGGCAATCCCCGCTATTGGTTTTGCCGAAGAGTTTACGGCTTTAACTCAACCCGCTCCTTTCTCTAACAACAGTCCAAGTCTCTCCACTTCGGTGCTCGCCAGATAATTATGGGTGGCACCTGAGTCTATCATAGCACGAATATTTTTCCCATTGATTTTGACATCAACAAACATTAATCCCTTCTTTTTCTTATCGGGACCACCTGTCATGAGAGCAGGTACGGGTTTTCTAGCTTTTGTCGGCACTCTTACCTTAGCTGTCACCTGATGGGTTAACGAGTTGCACCATTGATTGATGGCCCCAAGGTTTTCCTCATCTTCCGATCTTCCTTCCTCATCTGGAACTTGAAACTCTTCTTTCGGTTGCGAACTCGATTCTGCGGCGCTTGTTAAGGCGCTCAAAAGTTGCCTCTTCGGACAATTAGTGAGAAAATGAGGCCCATCACATAGGAAACATTTTACGATCCGTTGGGAAGGGGCCTGCTGACCTTCTGTAGGTTTGCTACGATTCGTGCTCCCATATGAACTTCCTTGAGTACAGGTTTGCCGATCCCCTACACTCCGACTCAAGTTAGGTTTGAACGGTCTTGGCATTACACTTCGGGGCGGTGTCATGTTTGTTGTTACAGGATGATCCTTTCGAGGTTCCGACGTGTAATCCATTAATCTTTCTGCCGCTCCCATGGCGGTACTGAGCTCTGTGACTCGTTGGCGCAGAAGCTCCGTACGAGCAAATGGTTTCAACCCTTCCAGGAATGTAAACAACCGGTCATTCTCCGACATATCGCTAATGTGTAACATATGTGTCGAAAATGCCTTCACGTAATCTCGAATAAGACCGGTGTGCTTCAAATCTCGCGAGGCCCTTCTTGCATTGTACTAAACATTCTCTGGGAAGAATTGTTGCCTGATGGCTTCTCGCAGTTGTTCCCAAGTGTCAATTCTTACTCGTTGAGCCTGAATGTCCGCATATTTGGTGCGCCACCACAATTTGGCATCATCGATCAAATACATTGTGGCGGTTGACACCTTTCTCGCTTCGTCCAAAACATTAGCGGCATGGAAGTATTGTTCCATGTCGAATAAGAAGTTCTCAACTTCCTTGGCATCTCGGGTTCCACTATAGGAACTTGGTTCGGGGATCCGAATTCTCGTAATAGGTTCTTGAGCAACATGGGGTGTGTTGTTCACTGCTCTTTGAAGCAATCCAATCTGGATACTCATTGCTTCCATCTCGCGTCTCATTTCAGCCGTATTGTTGGCTCCCATTGCCTCTGCAAGGGTTCGGCAGACTTCTCTGCATTCGCCCAACTGGGCTCGGAGGTCTTCATTCTCCGCCTCGAGGGTCTCGACCTTCTCCTCCAAGGTCTCGACAACATATCTCAATCTAGAGCACTCTTGCTCTAGATTATCGAATTGGGCTTTAGAGGCCTCAGCCTCTTTCCTCTTTCCATCATCCTTTTTCTTGCCCTGCTTTCTAGGGACTTCCGTCTCGTTACCCGATTCCATTCTTTCGAACTTGACCGGTCTCTGATACCACCTGTCACGGGGCCCTTATAGTTTGTATATAATGTACGCGCACCGTGCGGCTAGTAGTCAATTTAGCCGACTACGTCCGCCTGACTCGTTCGAGCGTTGGTGCTAATGCGACGCAATCACGCCGAGGCGTTTTAGTGGCACAAAAAAATTGAAGACGAAAATCGATTTGTATTAATACAATGAACGATTACAATAGGCAACAATGATTACAAGCATACACGGATACGAGGGTCTCAGCAAACTAGCCAATTCGTACTACAACTCTTCAGTACACTCTTCCCCCCTATAATAGGCTTAGAAAAATAAAGGCTAATGACAACAGTGGATATTGAAAAGCTGAGCAACCACTAACTAGCTATTACAACACTAACTAGCTATTACAACATTAACTAGCTATTACAAGGAAAATAAAGTAAAGCCCTACACTATAGATGATAACTTGAAGTGCGATGAGGCTCTTCGTCCCACAAAGCTGCAAGTGGGCCCCATGAATGGCCGTTGATCAGGTAATACCGACTGGGGTCGCGGGCATCCCGTGACAGGTCGGCAGTGTGCCGCGGCCCGGCCGGCGTGTGCCGCGGCACCCGGTACAGTCGGTTTGGCCGAAAAATGCCACATAGTGTGCCGCGGCCCTGCCGGCATGTGCCGCGGCCCACGGTACGGCCTGCTCGGCCAGAAGCTGCCGAGCACTACCGGCCGTAACTCGGCCAGTGCCGTCCGGGGCTAACTCCGACGGTCCGAACAACCCCGAAACCCGAACCTGAATACGAATCGATGATACGGTTACGACATACTCGCAAAGACGAATCTAAGAGCAAAGAGAACACACAATTCCGACCACTAGAATGCTCGGAATTCGACAACGGAAGTAATTACCCAAAACTTTGGGAAATTACGAAAATTGCCGAAAACGTCCGAAAATCACGATACGCGATCGAAACACCAAACCAAAGCTCGCAACATGAATAATAACATTAAATGAACTTACGAGAAACTCGAAACAATAGTTTCGGACGAGATTCGCAAGAATCGAACTCAAGTGCGGAAAAGTCGCTAAAAAGCTCGGAACTCAACAAAACGATACCGAAACGAACTCGGATGACAAAAAGTGCAGAATTAATCATTCTCGAAATGACGAAACGGTCATGACCGAGTCGTCAAAACAGACTCCGGCAGAAAAAAGAAATTTACCGAAAATCGAAAATTGCGGATATTACAAAAAGAACGTTACACAACTAATTTTTCCTTAAATTTTTTTTTTATATAAATTCGGAGTATTTGCGGAAGCGTTTTAGTCAGTAAATCTTCAATAAAAGTTATTTATTCAAACATCAATACAGTTTTACAAAAACATGGGAAATCAAATATTCGGACATAGTTCGTTGAAATTATATTTGTTGAAGAACATCAAGTATTTCATAAAAATAATAATAATTACGGTGAAAACATCTTCTATTATTTAGAACTTCATCGTGTTGGGAGTATGTATTCATCTTCTGCTTGTCCCGTTCGTCGATTCCTTAGCATGAAAAACATAAATGACGAGGTGTTAGTACGCGAGCATACTCAGTGAGATTAAACCCTTATAAATCGTCAAAATCATGTTGTGTAATGCACATAAAACATTCTTATCTGTGTGAGACTCGTTGTTGTGTCGAGAATTACACTCTCCGACCGGCGATCGCCTCGTAGATCGGGCGACCTAGCACCGCGAGCAATGAGGCGTAACCGCCGACCGGCCAAGGCGACCTAGCCTTAGCCCCGCAGGCAAGATAAATTGGCCAACCGAAGGCCCCAGGACAAGTCCCGGTGCCGAGCAATCGACATCAAATACGATCGTCTCTCGGTACTCGGCGATCGTCTCCTGGCGACCGACAAGCAGACGATCATCTCTCGGCACCTGCCGACCGACCCTTGGTGACCGATCGATGCCGACCCTCAGCGACTGGCCGACGACGACCCTCAGTGACCATCTAGAGACGACCGCATCATGCCGATAGTCATTCAATCGGCAAAGACCAAGCCTCAGGACAGACACCACGTGCAAGAGCCGATACAAGATCCGCATATCACGGATCGTTGACCACAGCCTGTCAGCATCCGTCCACCAGCCGACAGGCCCGCCGAAAGTTGTCAGTAGGGACGCATGTGACAGTGACTCCGGACGCGTGCTGGCTCCTCTTTGGACCGCCCAGCTAGCTGCCGGCTGTAGCTTTGGACTTTAGGCAGGCTGCCAGCATCTACCTTGGACTTTAGGCCGACAGCCCGTATGATCGCCCCATTATAATATGGGCCGGCAGACGATCGCCCTATTATTATAATGGCCGGAAGGCGATCGCCCGCCTGAAGACAAGACTCGACTGCCTCTATATATACACGGCTCCCTGCACTTGGACTTCTCTCGGATTTTTACTCTCGGAACAAGCACTCTCTGCATTCCCACGAGATTTCACACAGCACTTGGCTATCTCCAACTCTTGGCAACAGCTATCATTCGGTACTTACTTCTCCCGGCCTCTCTCATCAAGCAGACGATCGGCAGGGACGAAGAACACCGAGCTTCGCTCAAGAGCCGTATTAACAGAGTCTTTTTACACTCATTGTATCTAGATTTCTCACATTAATATTTGTATCCATGAATATTTGTATTAATAACATCTCGCGAGATCATTCAAGCCCGGGCCTAACAAACCCGACAAATCTTGTGTTTATTCATATTCTCTCAGAAGTGCTCCCGCAAATTGTTGTTAGTTGTCCGTCTTCCAGCAGTATTTAATCTTCGGATAAATATTTTGGGCAACAACAATTGGCACTAGAAGGAGGGAGATCTAACCCTCAAATTTTTATTCCTACCGTCTCGAAGAACACTCACTGTTCTCGGGGCATATACTTGAAGTGACACTCACTGCGCTTCAAAGAAATCCTTCAGAAATCATGTCTTCCGCCTCCGCGTCGAAGAAAGTCGCCGGCTAACCGGCCAGACGCCTCGTTCCATCCCAGTCCGAGCCACAGCCGATGGTGAAAGGTAGCCGCCGCAGTCAGAAACGCTCGATCCCGTCCCTGGACGGCGGCCCAAGCCTCTCGCTCGATCAGCTCCGAACCAAGGAACAGATCGACGAGGTCATGGCCGTCCTACAGGAGCAACGGAGTGCTCTCGACGCGCCTCCTGCTATCACCCACTCGGACGTCTGCCGGAAGTCCAGCGGAAGCTCAAGGCATTACTGGACGAGCGATCGCCAGGAGGTTCTCGTCCGCAAGAAGAGGCGTTCGCCAGCCGGGGCACCTCTGTCTTCAATCGCCTGGGCAGTGACCCGTCTTGGCGACCGGGGCAGTCCGGCCCCAGCTACGAGACGACGGAGTTTGAGTCCGTCACCAAGAGCTCGGCCTACCCAACTCCCATAAGGCAGCCCAGCCGTCTGGCTCCCCCTCGCCAAATAGCCGAGGTCGGCAGCAGCGGTGTCCGGAGATCGGTACACGATCGCCTCGGCTCCCGCTCCCAAAGCCGATCCGCAAGCAACCGAGCCACGGCGATGGCTGCGATACAACGTCAGCTCGACAACATGAAGGCTCTCCTGCAATCCTGGGCGGGAGCAATGAAGGCGATCGTCGAGCCAAGCGATCCGCTCGCGATCGACATCGAGCTCGCCCCTGTGCAGCAAAAGATCGCTCCTCCGCAAACACCTTTATACGAGGGGTGATCGGACCCCCAAACACACCTGAGCAAGTTCAACATCTACATGACCGGGTGTGTGGCATCAGACGCGACCAGGTGCCGAATGTTCCCTATGACGCTGGACGACCTCGCCCAGCGGTGGTACATCTCATTGCCACCCCGGTCCATTGGCTCCTTTAACCAGCTGGCGCACGTATTCACGGAATACTTCGCCACCAGGGTCGCTCGACCAGAAGGTCCCCTTCGCATGATGCAAATCAAGCAGGGAGGAGAAGAGTCCGACTCGGACTACATCGACCGGGTAGACGTGATCATCCTCAACGGCGAGCCCGTAAGCGATGAGACCGCCCTCTACGCGGTCCTGGGAGGATTTCGTGGCTTTTCTCCTATGTTCGGGCATCTCACGAAGAACCAACCTCGACCTACGCGGCCTTAGGGCTAGAGCCGCAGATTTTACGGCCGTGCAAAGGTTTCTTCTTAGCACAGTGGCGGCGCGATCGGCGCGGCAAGCGATCTCCCGCCCGATCGCCGATGTCGACCTACGAATAAAGCGATCGGCGGCGGCGATCGCCGATCTTCTAGCCGATCACCGATCATCACGCTACCTCACCAAAACCGGAGGACACGATCGCCATTGAAAGTCCACCATTTAACATGACGGACTAAGGCATGAAGATCGCCTCCACCTCACATAATAAAGCCATGGTCACGGTAGCCGATGGAAGCCGGCTTGGCCATGCAAGGTCCCTTTGGGCCGAGATCGCCCGCCCTTCGTTTAAATACGAGGCCGGCGTAGTCTGAGGGCCCTCCAAAATTAATCAGTGGACACGATCGCCCGCCCTCAAAGGATCATCATCTAACATGGTGAACCCGGATAATGCGACACGTTCCACAACCCCCATCTCAACGTACACCGTCGAGGTTCGTCATGTCCATGGCGGGCCGAGGTGGAAGCAGAGCTAACAAGCCGCGGGCGTGGAGTTGATTCATCCGACACTGCCCCACGCAAGGACTCCTCTAGATCGAGACCGCATGCCCTTCGTTTAAATACGAGGCGAGGCGCAGCCTAACAGAGGACCCTCATAATAAAGTGAGTCACGAGACACTCAATGTCTTCGCGCATCAAGACACGGTCATGGAGTCGGTCCATCGAATTCCGCGACTGTGCACGATTCCTCAAACAAACGAAACCATCAAGTTTTTGAGGGGGATCGGCCAATGTTGTTTTTTGCAGGTACAAGACCGAAAGATAGCTAGCCAATCGACCATGATAGCCCAAGTCCGAATCCTAAGTCGGCTCAGCAAGATCGCCCGTCCTCATCTTACACGATCGCCAACAAGAACCACCTCGCCCCATGTCTTCAACATAGGAGCAAGATGGGGGGCAATTGTTGTGTCGAGAATTACACTCTCCGACCGGCGATCGCCTCGGAGATCGGGCGACCTAGCCACTTCGGCGTAGGCGAAGCTGAGCCCGGCGGCCAGGCGACCTAGCCTTAGCCCCGCGAGTAAGATAAATCGACCAACCGAAGGCCCGGGACAAGTCCGGTCTTTGACGATCGACATCAAATACGATCATCTCTCGGTACTCGGCCAGACTCTGGCGGCCAAACAAGCGGACGATCATCTCTCGGCACCTGCCGACCGACCCTTGGTGACCGATCGATGCCGACCCTCAGCGACTGGCCGACGACGACCCTCAGTGACCAGCTAGAGACGACCGCATCATGCCGATAGACATTCAGTCGACAAAGGCCGAGCCTCAGGACAGACACCACGTGCAAGAGCCGAGACAAGATTCGCATATCACGGATTGTTGAGCACAGCCTGTCAGCATCCGTCCACCAGCCGACAGGCCCTCCGAAAGTTATCAGTAGGGCCGCATGTGACAGTGACTCCGGACGCGTGCTGGCTCCTCTTTGGACCGCCCAACTGGCTGCCGGCTGTAGCTTTGGACTTTAGGCAAACTGCCAGCATCTACCTTGGACTTTAGGCCGACAGCCCGTGTGATCGCCCCATTATAATATGGGCCGGCAGACGATCGCCCTATTATTATAATAGCCGGAAGGCGATCGCCCGCCTGAAGACAAGTCTCGACTGCCTCTATATATACACGGCTCCCTGCACTTGGACTTCTCTCGGATTTTTACTCTCGGAACAAGCACTCTCTGCATTCCCACGAGATTTCACACAGCACTTGGCTCTCTCCAACTCTTGGCAACAGCTATCATTCGGTACTTACTTCTCCCGGCCTCTCTCATCAAGCAGACGATCGGCAGGGACGAAGAACACCGAGCTTCGCTCAAGAGCCGTATTAACAGAGTCTTTTTACACTCATTGTATCTAGATTTCTCACATTATTATTTGTATCCATGAATATTTGTATTAATAACATCTCGCGAGATCATTCAAGCCCGGGCCTAACAAACCCGACAAATCTTGTGTTTATTCATATTCTCTCAGAAGTGCTCCCGCAAATTGTTGTTAGTTGTCCGTCTTCCAGCAGTATTTAATCTTCGGATAAATATTTTGGGCAACAACAATTGGCACTAGAAGGAGGGAGATCTAACCCTCAAATTTTTATTCCTACTGTCTCGAAGAACACTCACTGTTCTCGGGGCATATACTTGAAGTGACACTCACTGCGCTTCAAAGAAATCCTTCAGAAATCATGTCTTCCGCCTCCGCGTCGAAGAAAGTCGCCGGCTAACCGGCCAGACGCCTCGTTCCATCCCAGTCCGAGCCACAGCCGATGGTGAAAGGTAGCCGCGCGATCGAAGCGCTCGATCCGTCCACGGGCGGCGGCCCAAGCCTCTCGCTCGATCAGCTCCGAACCAAGGAACAGATCGACGAGGTCATGGCCGTCCTACAGGAGCAACGGAGTGCTCTCGACGCGCCTCCTGCTATCACCCACTCGGACGTCCGCCGGAAGTCCAGCGGAAGCTCAAGGCATTACTGGACGAGCGATCGCCAGGAGGTTCTCGTCCGCAAGAAGAGGCGCTCGCCAGCCGGGGCACCTCATCTTGTCAATCGCACAGGCGGTGACCCGTCTTGGCGGCCAAGGCGATCCGGCCCGGCTACGAGGCAGCGGAGTTTGAGTCCGTCACCAAGAGCTCGGCCTACCCAACTCCCATAAGGCAGCCCAGCCGTCTGGCTCCCCCTCGCCAAATAGCCGAGGTCGGCAGCAGCGGTGTCCGGAGATCGGTACACGATCGCCTCGGCTCCCGCTCCCAAAGCCGATCCGCAAGCAACCGAGCCACGGCGATGGCTGCGATACAACGTCAGCTCGACAACATGAAGGCTCTCCTGGAATACTGGGCGGGAGCAATGAAGGCGATCGTCGAGCCAAGCGATCCGCTCGCGATCGACATCGAGCTCGCCCCTGTGCAGCAAAAGATCGCTCCTCCGCAAACACCTTTATACGAGGGGTGATCGGACCCCCAAACACACCTGAGCAAGTTCAACATCTACATGACCGGGTGTGTGGCATCAGACGCGACCAGGTGCCGAATGTTCCCTATGACGCTGGACGACCTCGCCCAGCGGTGGTACATCTCATTGCCACCCCGGTCCATTGGCTCCTTTAACCAGCTGGCGCACGTATTCACGGAATACTTCGCCACCAGGGTCGCTCGACCAGAAGGTCCCCTTCGCATGATGCAAATCAAGCAGGGAGGAGAAGAGTCCGACTCGGACTACATCGACCGGGTAGACGTGATCATCCTCAACGGCGAGCCCGTAAGCGATGAGACCGCCCTCTACGCGGTCCTGGGAGGATTTCAGGGCTTTTCTCCTATGTTCAGGCATCTCACGAAGAACCAACCTACGACCTACGCAGCCTTCCGGGCTAGAGCCGCAGATTTTCTGGCCAGGCAAAGGTTTCTTCTTAGCCTGTGAGCAGCGCGATCGGCGCCCGAACGACGATCTCCCGCCCGATCGCCGATGTCGACCTACGAATAAAGCGATCGGCAGCCGAGCGACGATCGCCAGTCTTCTAGCCCGATCACCGATCATCACGCTACCTCACCAAAACCCGGAGGACACGATCGCCATTGAAAGTCCACCATTTAACATGACGGACTAAGGCATGAAGATCGCCTCCACCTCACATAATAAAGCCATGGTCCTGGTAGCCGATGGAACCGGCTGCTTCGGCCATGCAAGGTCCCTTTGGGCCGAGATCGCCCGCCCTTCGTTTAAATACGAGGCCGGCGTAGTCTGAGGGCCCTCCAAAATTAATCAGTGGACACGATCGCCCGCCCTCAAAGGATCATCATCTAACATGGTGAACCCGGATAATGCGACACGTTCCACAACCCCCATCTCAACGTACACCGTCGAGGTTCGTCATGTCCATGGCGGGCCGAGGTGGAAGCAGAGCTAACAAGCCGCGGGCGTGGAGTTGATTCATCCGACACTGCCCCACGCAAGGACTCCTCTAGATCGAGACCGCATGCCCTTCGTTTAAATACGAGGCGGCGCGGCTGAGAGGACCCTCATAATAAAGTGAGTCACGAGACACTCAATGTCTTCGCGCATCAAGACACGGTCATGGAGTCGGTCCATCGAATTCCGCGACTGTGCACGATTCCTCAAACAAACGAAACCATCAAGTTTTTGAGGGGGATCGGCCAATGTTGTTTTTTGCAGGTACAAGACCGAAAGATAGCTAGCCAATCGACCATGATAGCCCAAGTCCGAATCCTAAGTCGGCTCAGCAAGATCGCCCGTCCTCATCTTACACGATCGCCAACAAGAACCACCTCGCCCCATGTCTTCAACATAGGAGCAAGATGGGGGGCAATTGTTGTGTCGAGAATTACACTCTCCGACCGGCGATCGCCTCGGAGATCGGGCGACCTAGCCACTTCCGAGCAGCCGAGGCTGAGCCGGCGGCCAAGGCGACCTAGCCTTAGCCCCGAGTAAGATAAATCGACCAGCGAAGGCCCAGGACAAGTCCGGTCTTTGAGCGATCGACATCAAATACGATCATCTCTCGTTACTCGGCCAAACTCTGGCGGCAAACAAGCGGACGATCATCTCTCGGCACTGCCGGCCAGGCCCTTGGTGACCGATCGATGCCGACCCTCAGCGACTGGCCGACGACGACCCTCAGTGACCAGCTAGAGACGACCGCATCATGCCGATAGACATTCAGTCGACAAAGGCCGAGCCTCAGGACAGACACCACGTGCAAGAGCCGAGACAAGATTCGCATATCACGGATTGTTGAGCACAGCCTGTCAGCATCCGTCCACCAGCCGACAGGCCCTCCGAAAGTTATCAGTAGGGCCGCATGTGACAGTGACTCCGGACGCGTGCTGGCTCCTCTTTGGACCGCCCAACTGGGTGCCGGCTGTAGCTTTGGACTTTAGGCAAACTGCCAGCATCTACCTTGGACTTTAGGCCGACAGCCCGTGTGATCGCCCCATTATAATATGGGCCGGCAGACGATCGCCCTATTATTATAATAGCCGGAAGGCGATCGCACTTTGAAGACAAGTCTCGGCTGCCTCTATATATACACGGCTCCCTGCACTTGGACTTCTCTCGGATTTTTACTCTCGGAACAAGCACTCTCTGCATTCCCACGAGATTTCACACAGCACTTGGCTATCTCCAACTCTTGGCAACAGCTATCATTCGGTACTTACTTCTCCCGGCCTCTCTCATCAAGCAGACGATCGGCAGGGACGAAGAACACCGAGCTTCGCTCAAGAGCCGGATTAACAGAGTCTTTTTACACTCATTGTATCTAGATTTCTCACATTATTACTTGTATCCATGAATATTTGTATTAATAACATCTCGCGAGAGCATTCAAGCCCGGGCCTCACAAACCCGGCAAATCTTGTGTTTATTCATATTCTCTCGGAAGTGCTCCCACAAATTGTTGTTTGTTGTCCGTCTTCCAGCAGTATTTAATCTTCGGATAAATATTTTGGGCAACAACACTCGTCTCGGATTTCTTTCATTCTTTCGAACCCTCGCGGGTCGTCATGTTACACGACACAATGATGACCATAACATATTAAAACAGTATAACCTCACATCGTTTGCTGAAATCTTGAAATATCTTCCTTTGAATTTGGCTCGGTTGTCCTTCTTGGATCCCGGATACGCTTCTCCTAGCACTTGAAAATACTTTTTCATATTTCCGGTCATAAATTCTTGATGTAAAATCTGAAATCTCTTTGAGTACTTTTATCAAACACCTTTGAAAAACTGTCAGATTTGAGATATCTATTTGATCGGGATTTTTGTGGCTTTTATAAATTTTGGAAGGAAAATATGTTTCGGGCGTTTTAAATTAGAGGTTCACAGATTCGAAATGATATATGATATGTACAAAACCACTTCGGGTAACATGTATAAATAAGGTCTCAAAGTCGGTTGAAAATCAACATTACCCGGACAGCTGGAAGCCTTATCCGGACAGCTGACCGAGAAGCTTCTGTCGGTCGTGACCGACCTTATCCGGATAGCTGGACAACTTTATCCGGATAGTGGCCTAGAAGCTTCTGTCGGTCGTGACCGACCTTATCTGGACAGCTGGACAGCCTTATCCGAATAGTGGCCTAGAAGCTTCGCCGGCCATGGCCGTGATTGTCGATCGGCGTGTCCGTGGTGGCCCGGCAAATGTCCGTCAACTTGGCTCAGCCGGTTCCACCCCTTCCCGATGTCTAAATTCGATTTTCCGACCTGTTCCAGACTCATCTGAGTTAAATCTTCGATATGCTCAGAACCGATTTTCGATAATATTAAAATAATAATTTAATATTATTTTTGCAGTATAAGTGTTCTGTAATGAAAATTTTATTGTATCAATTCGTCGAAAATTTTTGAAATTACTTTCATAAATTCTAAAATAATCCTTATAATTTATTTTGAAATCGTTTACTTCATTTTATGCTAGGATTGTATCGGTCCAAGTATCGGACAACCTGCAAATATTAAAAAAATCAAAATCCATGATCGTTAGCAAAATAAATAGCATTTAAATAATTATTGGGGCGTTACATATCCGCTCTCCTGGAGCCTGAAATACATGAAAAGTATTTCCCCCATAAGGGGTTAGCCTTCGAATAGCTAGTGCAAGTATATCGAATATGAAACACAATACTCCTCGAAAATAAAGTAAAAGTAATCATCATCTCATCGATCCAAGACTAGTATTCCGGAATAACTAAATCTCATAGCATCACATCAATACATACATTATTAACTGTGGAACCGCACGAGAGGCTACGGAACCCTAAGAGGACCCATCGGTCCGTCCCAGAGTAGTTAACCCAAAATATCTATGGAATCGCACCAGAGGCTACGAAACCCTCATAGGACCCATCGGCCCATCCCAGAGTGGATATAAACAATCATGCCAATCATATATCTTACTTTCAAAGTCAAGAACGTACAATCATAAATATATACTTGCCTTTGAAACATCGAGAAATCGGAAGGAAAAGAGTATTGGTTCGGTAGATCCAAGAACGCACTTCCGGAACCTATACGATTCGCAAGGAATGCGATAATCAATAATCCATACTCAAATCACTCGAAGAAACTCTCGAAACCCGCCTACGATTCCCGAAACTACAAGGGTAAACATCTAGAGGTTGGACAATCACCCAAACCCTCTCACGTCCGAACAAGGTACAAAACAATCCATATTATCGGAGGGGAAACATGGGTATGGGGTAGATACGTCATAATCTCAAGGTTCTCAAGCTCCAAAATGGATAAATAGGACGAATCTACGAAAATCCCCAAAATTTCCAAAATTAGGGTTCTAAGGATTTTTACCTTGATTTGGAAGATGGAAATGGATTAAGTATTGTGAAATATTTGTTATCCAACTCAAGATGATGATTGTTGAAGAAGGACCGCCTCAAATCGCCCCAAATCGCCTCTCCCGAGCTCTCCCGATTGGAATAAGTGAAAATTATGTGAAATGACAAGTGCATGGGTTGACTGTCCCCTTATATACTGCGTTAGCTCAGAGTGCTCTAAGCTTGAAGGTTAGCGTGCGCTAACGGGGTCACCCGGTAGTCCAGAAAATGTCCCATTTCACTGTCTCACTCTGCTAGCATGCATTACTAAAGGGCATTACTGCTCGCTACACGACACTTATAGCGTGCGCTAGCCGCTGCCTATCGTACGTTATCTGATAGTCCAGAAAGTATGAATACCTCAATGCCTCTGCCGACCCAGCTCGTTAGCGTGCGCTACGGATGATGTTACCGCATGCTACTGAACACGAATAGCATGCGCTAGCGAACTCCTAGCATGCGCTAACTGCTAGACCAGAGGGAAGTATTAGCTACTGCCTCTGCCATGCTCCGAACGTTAGCGTGCGCTAAGGCTCAAAGCTAGCGTGCGCTACTCAAGTAGAATTAGCATGCGTTAGCCTAGGCCTAGCGTGCGCTATCTCCCTGACCCAGAACACTGCCGAAAGGTCCAAACAACCCTATCATGATCCAAACAAGGTACGAAACTCTAAATCAACATCGACAACATCTCAAAATATTTACAGAGCGACAATAGAGGATGAACGGCAAGGTCAAACAACAATAAAAAGTACGGGTATTACATTCACCCCCTCTAAAAAGAAGTTTCGTCCCAAAACTTAAGAAATAAAAAGCTCGGGGAATTCTGATTGCATCTTCTCTTCCATCTCCCAAGTTGCCTCCTCGACTCCATGTCTCGACCTTTGCACTTTAACCAATGAGATGGCTTTGTGCTGAAGTTGATTCTCACGAGATTCAAGGATCTTCACCGGCCTCTCAGGGAAAGTAACATCCTCGGCTACGTCAATCTCACCATAGTCGATAACGTGACAAGGGTCCGGTACGTACTTTCTCAACTGAGACACATGAAAAACACTATGGAGGTGACTCAAAGCTGGAGGCAACGCTAAGCGATAAGCTAAATCTCCAACCCTGTCCAAAATTTCAAAAGGTTCGATATATCTCGGACTAAGTTTCCCCTTTCTCCCGAAGCAGAGAACCCCTCCGATCGGCGAAACCTTAAGTAGAACATGGTCTCCCACTTCAAACTCCAAAGGTCGACGACGAGTATCGGCATAAGATTTCTGATGGCTCTGGGCAGTCAACAACTGGTCCCGGATAGTAGAAATCTTTTCCTTAGTCTCCATCAACATATCCGGCTCTGTTCCGACTAGCTTCGAAGCCTCATCCCAACATAATAGCGACCTACACCGCCTAACTTAAAGTGCCTCGAATGGTTCCATTTTGATCGACGCATGCCAACTATTATTGTAGGCAAACTCTATCAACGACAAGTGAAGTTCCCAATCATTACTCCAGTCCAGGGCACAAGCCCGCAACATGTCCTCCAACATCTGAATCATTCACTCCGTCTGACCGTCTGACTGAGGATGAAAAGATGTGCTCAATATCAACTCGGTACCGAAAGCCTAATGAACGTCCTGCCAAAAATGCGATACGAAACGACCATCTCGATTGGAAACAATGGTCTTAGGGGCACCATGCAATCTCACGATCTCAGCTATAAAAGTTAGAGCCAATCTCTCCGGTCTCCAAGTATCCTTAATACCTAGGAAGTGGGCAGACTTGTGTTGTGTCAAGATTTATTCATCCGGACAGGCGATCGACTATAAGGCCGAGCGACCAAGTCAACATCAGTCAAACTATGGCTAGCTCACCTAATCGAAGAAACCAGACCACCATCAGGTACCTAGTGATCGACTCCAAAGCGGCTTGTTCCCTTAAAGTCCGCGGCTGCTGCTGGCAGCCAGCTGTACGGTCCAATGGGGAGCCTGCACGCGTCCTGAGTTGCTGTCACGCCTCTACCTCTCTTTTCAGCTCCGTCATCGCCTGTTGCGACCCCTGGAGCTCGGCCTCCCTCGCAGCAACCTTCTCCCTCGACTCCGTCAGCTCGCTAGTCAACCGAGCAATCGTCACCTTCTGCCGATCGGCCTCCTCTTCAGCAACCTTCTGCGCCCGTACGGCATTCAGCATCTGGTCCCGAAATCGGTCAACCGCCAAATGAGACAACTCGGTTTCCTTCCTCGCCATCTCAAGCTCATGGCTCGCCCGCTTGGCTGCCTCCAAGGAGTCCTTCTCAATTGCCACGATCTTATCGGCGAACTCGGCGTTCTCTTTCCGAGCCGCCTCGAGATCCGCCTACAGGCGAATAGTGGAGGGTCGCCCCTCAAACTCTGGCGGCACAGACTGACCATGGTCGCCGTCACTGAGAGAAAGGGCGAGAACGGCTGCATCGTACTCCCGATCGGCGGCGGCGATCGCATCCCAGATCGGTCGTCCGGGCCTTGGCGAGCGAAAGCGGCCTTTGGCGGCGTCTTTGCGGGATGTCACAAGACTGGCGAGGAGATCGGCTGGCTAAGAAATCCAGCACCATCGGCGGGCAGGATGGATCTGTGCGACGGATCCTACATCAATACAACAAAGTTAACACAACTCCTACGAAATTGCAAGTTTCAACACAAAAATGCAACCTACCTCTCAGCCCTCTCGGGGTCGCGACCAAAATACGGCTTCCCTCGAGGAGTCTCAGCGTCAGCGATCGCCATCTCCTGCATAAAAGCCGCAGAGGGTGGCTCATTCTCCGGAGCGAGAACGGTGATTGGAGGCGCGGCGATCGGCACTTCATTACCAGGGGCAGGAACCGGAGTTTCTTCCGGCCTCGGCCTTTTACGATTTGTTCGAAGCCCCTCCTCCGGAACTCCCTCCTCAGCCACGATCGGCTCCACGCGAGGTTCCGCCTCCGGAACAATTGGCAGCGCAACAGGTGGGCCCCGAGACGACCTCTTTTGGCGGAGATGGCCTAGAACTCCAGGATTCGACATGGCGATCTCCGGCGGGGGCTCCAAAAAGCGAGGAAAGCGAACCTCTACAGTTAAGACGATCGATCAACAGTCAGATACTTTCCTCAAGTAAGGCGATCGCCTAGAAAGTGAAGGTCGCAGAAACTCATACCTGGTACCGAGAGATGTCTCGGGAAACGGAATAGCCGAGCCGACAACCAACAACTCTCCTTATTGATCCGGTTGGCGTCAACGTCGTCGTCCGACAAGCTCCTTATCCACTCCCAGACAACCAGGAAGTCAAAAGGCAGCTCCTCGACCGCCGGAATGTGAAAACCTGCAAAACCGAAATCAAATTAGATCAGTCCAAAACGCATCCGAACAAAGGGAGAGTCTAAACCCTCACCGGGATTCCTCTCCCAAAACTCAGTAGGGATCTCGAGCTCGCCCGAAGGATTGTCGGTCGCGGAAGCCCTCCACTTGCCGGCGACCCAGAACCACTTCATCGGGTCGCCCCGCGCCTTATTTGGGACTCCATGGATTACCCGACCAGATCGGCCCTGAATATGGTAACCGCCGACCGACCCTTTATGAGTTGTCAGCTTGAACAAATGGTTCATCTCCAACGGCGATGGGAGGCGGTACAGGCGGTGACCGCCGAAAAGAGTGAGAGTGCAGATAATTTAGAGCCAAGTGTTCGGCGTCAACTGAAGTGGCGCCACGTTCCAAGCGGCCAGCAGGTGGGAGACAGCAAAAGATAGAGGGAAGCGCAGCCCGGCCTCCATAATCGCCTCATTCACGGCGACCATACCGATCGGAGGCTGATCGGCTCGCTCATTCTCCGCCGGCGCGAACATGTCAACATCTGAAGGAACATGGAACCTCGTACTCCAGACGGCCAGCTCTTTCCTGGTCGTCGAACTCCGGATTTGGCCAAGCGACCACAAAGATTGCTGCGCAACCCGGTACTGCGACCGTTTGGGAAGCTGATAAGGGTATGCGACCGAGTATCCCCGGAAATCGAATCTCGGAGTCAGACCGGCCAACTTCTCCATTATCTCAGCAAAAGCCTTATAGGCCCGGCCGAAAGCGCTATGCTGCTCCCAGTAGGCCCTAATCGCAAGATCTCTCTCTATCTGCGATCGTCTTTCTTCAGCAGCCACTTCCTTAGCGACGTCGGCTTCGTTAAATAAAGCCTCAATTTCAGCAGGGTCGATTCCGGCCCGAATAGCCTCAGCCGCCATCTCCAGGTGGAAGTCGGAAGAAGGTCCTCCCTAGACAGTCGATGTCCCGGTGGCGGAACTGGTACCCACTCCATGTGATGATGACGTTCCGGCCATTCTCAAAGAAAGAAAGGAGAAAAGGATGTTTTCTTACCCAAAGATGGAATCGAACGACGATCGGCTCTAAGATCTTCAGAAAAATCTTCAGCAAATCCTTCTTTCTCCAGTTAGTGCGCGTGAGAGTGAAGACTGCAACATCGCGCCCTTTTATAGGTGATGGCAGGGACTCGTTTGCAATAAGGGAAAATCTCAGGGGTCGGATCCTAAACATCGCATTTATTGACTCCCTCGAGACCCGCGTACGCGTCTTTTCAAGGACGCGTCAGCCGAGGAGTCATTAATGACCGTTGATATCCTCCAATAGAAGCCCGACACGTGCACGGAGACTTTTCCACGCCCATTGCCTTTTCCGCCGTGATTTAGCGGCCAACCAGTCGTCAAACTCGAATATATCAGCCGAGACGATCGCTTGATTCGATTAAACACAAAGTCGCTCGTCAAAAGTTCAGCGATCGCCAAGAGAACCACCTCACCCCACGTTTCCAACATAGGAGCGAGCTGGGGGGCAATTGTTGTGTCAAGATTTATTCATCCCGACAAGCGATCGACTATAAGGAAGAGCGACCAAGTCAACATCAGTCAAACTATGGCTAGCTCGCCTAATCGAAGAAACCAGACCACCATCAGGTACCTAGCGATCGACTCCAAAGCGATCGCCCTTTGGTATCTGACGATCGACTCTAGTGTCCGGCTAAGGACAATCGGCCTACGCCCCGAGGAGAGATGATCGCCCGTCAAAGTCATCGAAGACTGGATCTCAGAACAGCACCCACGTGCAAATCCACAAAAGGCGCTGACAAACAAGATCTTTGCTGACAGACAAGACCTTTGACCACAGCCTGTCACCTACCTCACCTACCGGCAGGCGCGTCGAAAGTTGTCAGTGGGACCGCCCGTGACAGCAACTCAGGACGCGTGCAGGCTCCCCATTGGACCGTACAGCTGGCTGCCAGCAGCAGCCACGGACTTTAAGGGAACAAGCCCATGTGCTAAAAGACGATCGCCCGATTATTATAATATAGAAAAGGCGATCGCCCGGCATATCAAAAGTCCTATAAATAGAGAAACCTCCTCCTACTGGAAAAAGGTTCTGAATTGTTCAGAATTCATTCACTTATATTCTGCATTCATTCACGGAAATACAGTAGAACACACATACCATCAAGCTCCCTGCTTTCTCGCCGGAATCCATCTCAGGACTTCTCTCTCCGAATCTCTCGTCCAGAAGACGATCGGCAGAGGCAGGAAGTCTCCACTAGACAGATTCCAAGAGATTCGTAAGCTCAGGAGCTCAAGCATCCAGCTAATACTCGCCGTGAGAGACTGTTGATCTCTCACCGCCGCCACTGTTCATCTCCTTTGTTACAAGAACTCACAGAGCATCAAATCTGGTTCTTCCGGCAATCTACACGCTCACTAGCTAAGATAACAAGAATTCTTACACTCATTGTAATTGTATTCTTACATTAGTACTTGTATCCCCGAATATTAGTATTAATAATATCTCGCGAGAGCATTCAAGCCCGGGACTAACAACCCCGTAAAATCTTGTGTTATTTATATTTCTCACGGAAGTGCTCTTGCATTTGTTTGCTATCCCATCCATTCCAGCAATATCTATCTCCGGATAATATTTTGGGTAGCAACAACTTGGTCAACCGATCAACGATTACCCAATCATATTCATTTCGGCTCTAATTCTCGGCATCCCAGTAATAAAATCCATAAATATGTCTTCCCACTTCCACTCGGGAATGGGAAGCGGCTTCAACAACTCCGCCGGTCGTTTATGTTCAATCTTGACTTGTTGACATGTCAAGCACCGTAGTACAAACTCCATGACATCTTTCTTCATATTATTCCACCAAAAATTTCGCTTCAAGTCTTTGTACATCTTACTCGTTCCGGGGTGGATTGAGTAAGGCGTAGCATGAGCTTCTAGGAGAATTCTCTGCCTCAACTCTAGATCATTCGGAACACAAATCCTGCCTTGAAATCTCAGAATACTATCCTCGTGGACCATAAAACCAGGGAATTTTCCTTTAATTCATCTTCCTTTAGTTGAGAGATCATCGAGTCACTCCACTTTTTCCCTTTGATGTCGTCAATCAAGGACGAAGTAATTTCAAGACTCCACCGTTTCCCTTTGAAGCCAAATTTCTATTCCTTGATCGATCAAATCCGGACGAATCTTCATCTGAGGTGTAAGGACCTCGAGCATCTGAAGCAATGCCGATTTGCAGCTCAAAGCGTCTGCGACGACATTGGCCTTCCCCGGATGGTAAAGAGTTTCCAAAACGTAATCCTTGATATATTCCAACCAACGTCTCTGCCTCATGTTCATCTATTTATGACTTAAAATATACTTCAAACTCGTGATCGGTATAAATCCGACACGAAGAGCCATACAAATAATGCCGCCAAATCTTAACAGCGAAGACAATTGCGACCAACTCCAAATCGTGAGTAGGATAGTTCATCTCATATGGCTTCAAATGTCGTGACGCAAAAACTATCGTCTTATCATGCTGCATAAGCACACATCCAATCCCTTGTACCGAAGCGTCATTATAAACTGCAAATCCTTCACAACCCTGAGGTAAAGCTAAAATCGGCGCTGAGTTCAAATGTCTCTTCAGCTCATCGCAGCTCTGCTGTCTCTCAGTCATCCAAACAAACTTTTATGTATTCTGGAGTAAATTTGTAAGCGGCCGAGCGAGTTTCGAGAACCCCTTGATGAACCGACGGTAATACCCAGAAAGACCCAAAAAACTACGAACTTTTTTAACATTTTTAGGTGGTTCCCAATCTAGCACTGCCTCAATCTTCTGCGGGTCTACACGAACCTATTCGGCCGAAATCACATGGCCGAGAAAAATAACTTCTTCCAAGCAGAACTAACATTTCGAGAATTTTGCATAGAGGTGCCCGACTCTCAAAATATCTAGTATCAAATGCAAATTTCGGGCACGCTCCTCCTTATCCCGAGAATAAATCAAGATTTCGTCCATAAAGACGACCACACACCCGTCGAGGTACTCGATAAATATCTTGTTCATTAGTTGCATGAATACTGCTGGTGCATTAGTCAATCCAAAAGGCATGACCACAAATTCGTAATGTCCGTACATTGTACGAAATGCAGTCTTCAGAACGTCGGACTCTTTCATCCGGAGCTGATAGTACCCTAATCTCAAATCAATTTTCGAGAATACTCTGGATTCGATAGTACCCTGATGTACCTTTTCTGCAATAGTTCTCTCAATTGACTCTTTAATTCTTGCATCTCGGAAGGTGCCATCCGATACGGCGCCCTAGAGATCAGAGCCGCATCAGGCTCTAAGTCCACAAAAAAGTCTATTTCTCGATCTAGCGATAATCCAGGGACGTCATCTGGAAAAACATCGGAATATTCATTAACAACTAGAATCGAAGAGAAATCGACTTCGTTCATTCCGTCTTCAAAGCATAACACCAATAGCCCTTCAACCTTTATTGAAAAGTTCTACGGCTTTCGTGGCACTGCTAAGAAACTTAGGTTGGCCCGACTTACGTCACAAAAATGAGTACTCTGATCCGTCTTCAGTCATCAATGATAACCTTAGTACGGTAATTCATAATCGCTTGGTGAACGTCAAGCGAATCCTCGCCGAGAATCACATCATCGCCTTCCATATCAACCACAATCAAATTTAATAACCAATCCATACTGGCTATATTCACCGGAAAATCTCTAATCTCCCGGTTCCCCATGATTCTATCCCCACTAGATAGTTTCACAATGAAAGGATTGCAAGTAGTTATACAAGCTATATTCAAACGACGTACACACTCCAAGGAGATGAAAGAATATGTAGCACCCATATCAAAAGGTACACGAACTGGATGAGATAGGATATGAATGGTACCTGAGGCCACTGCTGCATCAGGTTCATCTACTGAACGCATCTCATAGACTCGTGCGTGTGCCGAACCGATGCTAGAATCTCCCCTTCTAGCGTTCTGACTCCGTCCCCGGCCTCTGCCGTAACTGTGTTGCGATTGTCCAACTGGTTGCCGTGGATTCAGATTCTAATCTAAAAGCATTGGGGCAGAAGCCCGAGTGTCCATAGTGTGATCCTGCTCGGGGCAATAAGATGCTCTCTGTCCCATCTGTCCACAAGTGTGACACTTCAGCGGCGGGAAGTTGCACTCCAGATTAACGTGGCCTGGGCGACCACAATTAAAACAAGTTAGCGGGCGTGTTGAGATGCCCAGAGCAGAATGGAAACTTATCTTCCCTCTAGCAGAACATGATGACTGTCCGATAGAACAATTAGTCGTCTGATATCTCTGGAAGTTGCCACCCTTAGAGCCAGAAAAATTTCCCGCGATCTTCTGCTTCTTCGGTTCTTCGATGGTTTCATTGTCGGGGCTTAACATTTCATCGGCCAAAGCCCTATCCTGATATTCCTTCAAAGTGGTGCAAGCAAACCCGGCCATGTAACTACGTAAATCCATATTCATCCGCATATCAAAGTAACGGATCTTGTCACGCTCGTCTCACACTTGATTCTTCACGTAGATCAACTATTGGTTGTACTCCACTATCGCCTGCAAAACTGGAATGTTCTACAACTTAGACTCAAAAAAGGCTCGGATTCTGCCTTCTTGCACTGGCCAAGGGAAAACGCGGCCTGCAATATCTCTTTAACTTTCCCCACGTAGCAACATGATCCTGTGGCTTGATAACTTTCCACCACGTCGCGGATTCCTTGATAAGGAAGTACTGAGCAATCAGTACCTTCCTCGCTTATGGACAATCAACCGCTTCGAAGACTTCCTCTAACTCTTCTAGTTAATTCTCCTAACCCATCGGGTCTGTAGCACTTCTGAACTGCATAGGGTGCATACGGATCACATTCTGAAGCAAGGCGTCCGATGTCGGGTTCGCATTGTTCAGTTGAATGGATTGGGCCAGGATAGTCATCTGGGTAGCCTACTTCTGAAGGACATTTGTAACTCTAAAATCTGCGTTATTTCCTTGGTCGGTCGACTGGTCGTGATGACCGTCGATATCAGTATGTACTGAGTTAGATAAGATAGGGGTGGTCGATCCCACAATGGGACTGAGGGAAGCGGCCGTGCCACGTCCTCGTCCGCGTCCACGACCACTGCCTTGCCTATGTCCCCTATCAGCAGACATTCTGAAGGATACATAAATCATCGAAGTGACCGATTCCCAAAATACCAATTCAAAAGTAAAGCGATTAAGGAAAAATTTGGAGAGTAAGAGGTCTTACAAGTACCGGTCGCACTGCGATGATGGTAAAGTAGTGATACTGTAGACAAACGATGACTCAATCGACCCAAAAGACCGACAGTCTAGGTATCCATAATCCTGACCATATTCTGTAACACCCCCATGTTATTCAGGGTATATTACAGCACCGTGAGCCCCGTTGTGGGACCCACAAGGCTATTATTACGCAGAACTATAACATTTGACCGAGAAGGTCCAAGTACAGTGTAGTGGAAGACAATAAAAATGGTTTTAAAAACCATATCCAATACATCCGAATACAATAATCATAAATCAATACCGCAACAACACGGGCCGGAACATCAAGGAAACCGAAAACCAAACATGAGTACTCAAAAACCATTCCAGTACAACAACACTGAATGGTGGAAACACAAAACATAACTTGAGACAAGACACAATATCACACTTGCCCATCATATTCATGCCGACCCGATACATGCCTATCCGCTCTCCTGGAATCTGAAATACATGAAAAGTATTTCCCCCATAAGGGGTTAGCCGTCGAATAGCTAGTCCAAGTATATCGAATATGAAACACAATACTCCTCGGCAATAAAGTAAAAGTAATCATCATCTCATCGATACAAGACTAGTATTCCAGAATAACTAAATCTCATAGTATAGCACCCCAAACTAGGCGGATATTACAGTGCCATGGACCCCCGACTGGGACCCACCAGGCGAATGAAAACTGATGAATTACATAGGGTAAATGTAGTACCGAACCACATTACAACAATAATTACTCCGATGAGGAGTTTCATACAACGCATCCAGGATATTTCAGAATACATGTATATTTTATATGGAGATAAAATATACAACACTAAGTGAAATGAGTATTCAAACGGAATGTCTGCAGCAGAATAAATGAAGGAAACATAAATGATCAAAAGTGGGCCCCTTCTAGTATCATTGGGACTCTCGCGGTCAACGTGCTCTCCTGTGCCTTTGCCTTGCCATGACACGAAAAACAATATCCCCAAACGGGTTATTATCTGAGAACAACAATCCTCAAGAGTTGAATAAACACAATCATATATATATGTAGTATAAACCACAAGTTCGATCAAAATGAATCGGTTCGATTATAACCCAATCTTGTTGAAAACATACGCAATCAAACATGCTGTCTGAATCAACTAACAGTACGGCTCAAAGGGTGGCGCCACACTACGCCCGGGATGGAAATGTGTCCGTGCACAAGCCACCAACGAGTATCGATCGAATACACGTGTGGTCTTGTACCTAATCAGTCTCACGAAGCAGTCGACTCGTGTGCACAGTCCAATGTGAGGCCAACAACCAACACACGACTTAAATGTGCCCGACATGAAAATCCTACACATACCAACCGGCACTCCAGTATGACCCGGAATGCCACGATATAACAAAAGTGACATCGGAAACGAATAATGACTCACCGAGATGAAATGATAGTGAAATGAATGATAGCTCAATGAAATGATTGGAACCGTCGTTCCTTGTGACTGAAGTGATTAATTGACAATGAAAAGTTTTGATACGGTTAATACAATGATGAATGAGTTATGATTATGAATGAACAACAATAAAATGAAATAAATATCCTTTTAACTGAGTAAGAATTAACTTACACAACACCGGTGACAATTATCCTTCCACGAACAACGTCCTAATTGAGATATCAGTCGCTCGAACAACCTTGAATAATACAATTACCAACAATCCGTTCAATATACGAATCAAACACGAATATAACGAACTCAAAACGTCGATACGATTAAACCAAGTTCATTGGGGTATTATATCGAACACTTTGTGGCCAAACTTAGATTGTTTAAACCAAACCTCAAAAATACCCACATCAAATCCCCAAGAAGTGTTTCAAACCAACAAAACATCTTCCATACGATCGATAATCCATTGTGAATATCCAAAATCGTGATTTCAACAACAATTAATCGAAAACCCCCAATTCCAACTCGATATTCAAAGGGTTCTTGAAAAATTCCTCAATAATCCAATGAATATTTATACAAACTCATAATCATATACATATCCCTTCATATAACATGATTATAACGTCCAAAACATCATATATCAACACAAAATCGAAATCCAAGATGTTGAAGAAATTACCTCTTGAAGATCCAACCACTTCGATCTGATGAACACGAGTTAAAACGAGTATCCAAGCTTCCCAAATGAATGAAGATGATGAAAATTACACACTCAAATGATTGATGATGGAAAAATCCCTCCCTCAAGTCTCTCTCTCGGAACAAAGAAGAAAAAAGGATGAAAATGATGAAAAAATCCCGGCCGGGTCCTTATATACTGCCTGAAGTTACGGCCGTAACTCGGCCTTCATACGGCCGTAACATCCCAGGTCAACGGCCTTACGGCTGTAACCGGCCAACTCGTATGGCCGTAACTCGGCTTCGTCCAAAAGCCTGCCGACACACTTACGGCTGTAACCGCTCCTGAGTTACGGGCGTAACTCGCCTTCGTCAAAAACATCTACCGACATCCTTACGGCCGTACCCGCACACCTTACGGGCATAACTCGAATGATACGGCCGTATCCGGTCAAACTTACGGGCGTAAGCCCCCTTCTTCGAAAATGACCAGGCACCCTGCCTGTAGCATACTGCCGTATCCGGCCAAGCCTTACGGTCGTACCTTCCTCGTCTTACGGCCGTATGCCGCAACCCTTACGGCCGTAAGTCCCCCTTGCCCGACAAAACCTGAAATTTACGAAGACCACTTATGGCCGTATCCAACCCTTCTTACGGCCGTAACTCGCCTTCGGCCAAAATGCCTGGGCAGCCTGCTGGACACGTACGGCCGTAACTGGCCAAGCCTTACGGCCGTACCTGCTCAACTTACGGCCGTATTCCGAAACCTTACGGCCGTAAGTCCCGTTCGTCCAAAATGGCCTGAAATCAACGAACCCTTGTTACGGCCGTAACCTATAGTCCTTACGGCCATAACTCAATGGTGGACAAGGTGAAAAATCCGATAACTCCGATTCCTCGCTACGACTGATGAATGATCCGACATATCATACGAATGTGAAAGTGAACAAGTCCAACACAAGCCAAAGATGATACTCCCAGTACAAGGCTACCAATCACAATGAAAATGATAATACTCCCGTCTCGATCTATGAACGGAGATGAAATGACGATCAGTAACTGATATACGGTTACAACATGCCAACAGTGAACGCAAATGAATGAATCATGATGAGTGATTATTAATGAGTGAAAATTACTGAATGACTATTACAGACTGAAAAATTACTGAATGAAAATGAATGAATTACAACCGGGTATTACACATAGCATCACATCAATACATACATGATTAACCTTGGAACCGCACCAGAGGCTACGGAACCCTCAGAGGACCTGTCGGTCCATCTCAGAGTGGTTAACCTAAAATATCCGCGGAATCGCACCAGAGGCTACGAAACCCTCAGAGAACCCGTCGACCCATCCCAGAGTGGATATAAACAATCATTCCAATCATATATCTTACTTCCAAAGTCGCGAACTTACAATCATAAACATATACTTGCCTTTGAGACATCGAGAAATCGGAAGGAGAAGAGTATAAGTTCGGTAGGTCCAAGAACGCACTTCCGACACCTAAACGATTCGCAAGGAATATGATAATCAATAATCCATATTCAAATCATATGAAGAAACTCCTGAAACCCACCTACGATTCACGAAATTACAAAGGTAAACATCTAGAGGTTGGAAAATCACCTAAACCTTCTCACGTCCGAAGAAGGAACAAAATAATCCATATAATTGGAGGGGAAACATGGGTACGGGGCAGATACATCATAATCTCAAGGTTCTCAAGCTCCAAAATAGATAAATCTGACGAATCTAAGAAAATATCCAAAATTCCCCAAATTAGGCTTCTAAGGATTTTTACCTTGATTTGGAAGATGGAAATGGATGAAGTGTTGTGAAGTCTTTGTTATCCAACTCAAGATGATGATTGTTTAAGAAAGACCGCCTCAAATCACCCCAAATACCCTCCCCCAATCTCTCCCGATCAAAATAAGTGAAAATGATGTGAAATGACAAGTGCAGGGGTTGACTGTCACCTTATATACTGCGTTGGCTTAGCGTGCACTAAGATTGAAGGTTAGCGTGCGCTAATGGGGTCACCCGGTAGTCCAGACAAAGTCCCAGTTCATTGTCTCACTCCACTAGCGTGCGTTAATAAAGGGCACTAGCGTGCGCTACACGACACTTATACCGTGCGCTAGCTGCTACCTAGCATACATTACCTGATAGTCCAGAAAGTCTGAATACCTCGCTGCTTCTGCCAACCCAGCTCGTTAGCGTGCGCTACGTCCGATGTTAGCGCACGCTACTGAAGACGAATAGCGTGCGCTAGCGAACTCCTAGCGTGCGCTAACTGCAAGTCCAGAGGGCAAAATGAGCTACTGCCTCTGCCATGCTCCGAATGTTAGCGTGCGCTAAGGCTCAAAGCTAGTGTGCGCTACTCAAGTAGAATTAGCGTGCGTTAGCCTAGGCCTAGCGTGCGCTATCTACCTGAACCAGAACACTGCCAAAAGGTCCAAACAACACGATCATGATCAAACAAGGTACGAAACTCTAAATCAACATAGACAACATCTCAACTTGTTTACAGAGCGACAAAAGAGGAAGAACGGCAATGTCAAACAATCACTAAAAAGTACAGGTATTACAAATCATACGAAGACAAAATAATTACTCACGAGCGAAAGAAACATCCAGCGTCTGGGGAGGCTTCCAGCATAGGCGACATGGGGTGGTATCACATCAATGATATCGTAAACAACAATCGACTCTCTTTAGCAGACCAAAAACACCGACAGCCTTTATCCATAAACCTTGCTCAGATACCATATTATGTAACACCCCTGTGATTTACCGTAATATTATAGCGCTGTAGATTCCTTTTGGAGAACCTACCAGGCTTAACATACATAAAACTCATTAAAAATAACAACCTCAACATTCACTTATTTAAAAGAACAAACTGTCTCCAACATGACATAGGTTACAAAACCAAACAATACATCGTCCCGTAGGATCACGACTGATACAACAGTTCACAACTAATACAACAAAACCATTAACCATCAAAAATGACATCATAACATTACACGACAGTACCCGCGCGATTACAAAATCAAAACACAACCATGACTTCGACAATATGACCACCAACTCAAAATAGTACACGATATCAATGCTGCCCACCGAACTCGTGTCCACCATGTGCTAGCTCTCCCACTGGACCTGTACCTGAATACACAACAAGAATATCCACCCAGAGGGGTAAGCAAAATGCCGGTGCAAGTACAATGCTTGCATAATATGTATAACAAATGAATATTCAACAGAAATCACGGTGTCATCACATATATTCCGGAATACAATCCCATAATCATCATCATAAAACAACCTCCCGAATTGTACTGGGCCTGTACCAACATGGGATACACACCCCAGAGAGTCCTCATCAGGCCCTTATCACTTGATCTCTTGATAATCAATAACATGGCTGGGATCGGGAACATACTTATGTAGTTGCGAAACATGAAACAGGTTATTAACATGGCTAAGCGTCGGAGGCAACGCTAATTGGTAAGCCACATCACCTACTTTGTCCAGAATCTCGAAAGGACCAATATAACGACGACTAATCTTCCCTTTCTTACCAAACCAGAAGACTCCACGATTCGGCGATACCTTCAACAACATGTTATCTCCTGCTTCAAATTCTAAGGGTCGACGCCGAATGTCGGCATATGACTTTTGTCGACTCTATGGGGTCAACAACCTTTGTCGAATAACAGCAACCTTCTCCCGTGTTTGAATCATCAAGTCTGGTTGTACTCCAAGAAATTCGTACGATTCCTCCCAACAAAGTGGTGATCTACACCGTCTTCCATATAATGCTTCAAATGGAGCCATCTATGCTAACTATTATTATACGCAACTTTAATAAACGGTAAGTACATATCCCAAACTTCCTTCCAATCTAATGCACAGGCTCTAAGCATGTCCTCCAATGTCTGGATGGTTCTCTCTTACTATCCACCCGTCTGAGGATGATAAGCGGTGCTAAAATTCAGTTTGGTACCGAGTCTAGATGTACTGCTTGCCATAAATATGACACAAAACGACCATCAAGATCCGAAACAATACTCTTTGGGGTACAATGGAGTCTCAAGATCTCAGCAATGAATAACCGAGCCAACCTCTTCGGCCCCCAAGTATCTGTAATACCCATAAAATGTTCAGATTTAGTTAGCCGATCCACGATTACCCAAATCATATTCATCTGAGTTCACGTCCTCGGCATACCCACAATAAAATCCATTGCAATATCTTCCCACTTCTATTCTCGAATTGGTAAAGGTTTCAACTTCCCGGCAGGTCGTTGACGCTCGGCTTTAACTTGCTGACAAGTTAAACATTTCGACACAAATTCCGTTACCTCTTTCTTCATGTTCGGCCACCAAAATTTTTTCTTCAAGTCTTTGTACATTTTACTCGTACATAGATGAATCGAGTACGGAGTAGAATGTGCTTCGTTTAAAATCATTCGTTTAAAATCATCCTGATTTCGTACACAAATCCTACCTTGAAATCGAAAAACACCATCTTCGTGTACCATGAATCCAGGTGCCCTTCCTTTAACAACATCCTCTCAAAGCTGTACTAACAAAGAATCATCTAACTGTTTGGACTTAATGTCCTCAATCACGGAGAATGTGACCTCAACGAAACGTAATTGGCCTTGCGTCACTTGAGGCCAAATTTCGTTCTCCAAATCAAATAATTCTCGTCTGAGTTTCAGCTGTATGGTAAGTAATTCCAATCTTTTCAACACGACTGACTTGCGGCTCAAAGCGTTGGCAACAACATTCGCTTTACCCGAATGATAAAGAATGTCAAGATCATAATATTTGATCAATTACAACCATCGCCGTTGGCGCATATTAAGTTCCTTCTGAGTAGAAACATATTTCAAACTCTTATGGTCTGTATACACTCGACATGAAGAACCATACAAATAATGCCTCCAGATCTTTAACGCAAATACCACCGTAGCTAACTCAAGATCATGGGTACGATAATTCATCTTGTACACTTTTATTGACGAGACGCATAAGCCACTACCCTCTCGTTTTGCATCAAAACACATCCCAATACTTGTTTAGAAGCATCACTATGAATAATAAAACCTTCCGTTCCCTACGGTAGGGCTAAAATCGGTGATGTAGTCAGCCTCTTTTTCAACTCATCAAAACTATTCTGAAAGTCGTCAGTCCATTCAAACTTCTGAGTTTTATGCAATAATTGAGCGAGAGGTCGAGCAGTTTTCGAGAATTCCTCGACTAATCGACGGTAATAACTAGCTAATCCCATGAAACTCCAAACTTCCTTAACATTCCTCGGGGGTTCCCAAGCTAAGATCGCTTCAACTTTCTGAGGGTCTACCCAAGTGCCACCAGCTGATATAATCTATCCATGGAAAGAAACTTCTCTCTGCAATAACCCACACTTAGAAAATTTAGCACAAAGCTTATCAGCCCTCAGAATGCTCAAAACAATTCCCAAGTGTTCGGCATGCTCCGTCTCGCTCTTCGAATAGATTAAGATATCATCAATAAACACCAACACAAATTTATCGAGATACTCGATAAATGTTTTGTTCATATGTTTCATAAATGCCGCCGGAGCATTCGTCAAACCGAAAGGCATGACTACAAACTCGTAATGCCCATATCTTGTTCGAAATGCCGTTTTTGGGATATCCGAATCCCGAATTTGCAGCTGATAGTATACCGACTCAAATCAATCTTGGAGAAAATCGTAGCCCCTTGTAATTGACCAAATAGATAATCGATTCTTGGCAACATGTACTTGTTTGTAATAGTGAGTTTGTTCAACTCACGATAGTCAATGCATAACCGTAGAGATCTATCTTTCTTCCGTACAAACAATACCGGTGCACCCCATAGAGATGCACTAGGCCGAATATAACCTTTGTCCAGTAGTTCACCTAATTATTTCCTCAGCTCTTGCATTTCCAATGGGGCCATTCTGTATGGTGCCTGGGATATTGGTACCGCATTAGGCTCTACTTCGATAACGATCTCCACCTCCCGCTGTGGCGGCAATCCCAGCAAATCATCCAAAAATACATTTGGAAATTCATTCACGACTGGAATAGAGGATAACGGAACTCCACCAACTTCTGTCTTCATTATGTAACACCAATAACCGGTACAACCTTGGTTCAAAAATTTCATAGCCTTCATGGCTCGAATAATCTTCCCAAAAGTACTGGGTTTCTGCCCTTCAAAAACATATTCCGTACCATCCTCGTCAATGATCAAAATCATCT
Organism: Orobanche coerulescens; assembly: GCA_033398695.1. Taxonomy (NCBI): domain Eukaryota; kingdom Viridiplantae; phylum Streptophyta; class Magnoliopsida; order Lamiales; family Orobanchaceae; genus Orobanche; species Orobanche coerulescens. The sequence continues at coordinate 74,634,713 of CM065818.1, read as the reverse complement.
TTCGATGATAATCCATTACTGCCCCATGATGATCTAACTAGTTATCACACAAGATTAAATCTTCTCCCTTCGTATCTATTACAATCAAGTCATATGGCAAATCTCTACCACTAATGGTTACAGGACAATTGACAATCTCTCGATCCCCAACTATCCTTTCCCCACTCGGCAGTCCAATAATAAAAGGTTCACATGTAGAGAGACCAATAAGGCCCAAACGATTCACACAAGATAATGATATAAAGGAATGAGTAGCTTCATATTCAAATAATACATCTACTGGGTGAATACGTAGTAGCATCCCCTACGTCATCACCCACCCTCTCTCATACAATCGGGGTGGAGCTGATCCAGTGGTAGGTGTATCCTTATGCTCCGTGTTTCCTCTGCCGCGTCCAACACTCAGAGTTGTCTGATCAGTGACTGTACCTACTGTAATAGGGGACTTCTTGGCAAGGATTCTACTCACTCTCTCACAATATGATGCCCGATGTCCCCGCTTTCCACACATAAAACAAGTAAAATGGCGTCATGAACAATAAGAATTGACATGACTAGGAACTCTAAAATTAAAGCAAACTTTCGACGCTCCTCCTCTGGGTTGATGGGAACCAACGGAAGACTGCACAAATGATTGAGGCCTACGCGATCCGCTGCCTCGAAAACTACCAGAAAATTTCGGTTTCTTTGAGCTTTAGGAACCGGAACTGTATCCATCTCATAAGCGAGCACTCTGTCTTGGTATTCTCGCAGAGTAGTGCACCCAAGACCCGCCATATACTTTCAGACCTCAGGTTTCATTCTTGCATCGAAATGAAGTATTTTGTCCACTTTATCCTTAACTCGGTCCTGAACATATATAAAATGTCCATGGTACTTCTTGAACATCTTCAGGTTGCGCCTCAAGAACTCACTAACTCTGGATAATCTTACCTGTGCGGGACAATACCGTGCCTCCATTAACTCTTTAAATTCTTCCCAAGTGACATCACGATCCTTGGGCCTAACCGCCTGCCACCAGTCAGACGCATCATTAGTTGTTAAGTATTGAGCAATCAGGACCTTCTTGGCCGCATGGTAGCCAATACCATCAAATCTAGGAGGGTTCATTTTCATGACTTCTTGAAGCCATCGATCTTCCACGGTCCTACCAGTGTTAATGTTCTGCACCACTTGATCCAACTGGTGCATTTGCGTTACGACTTGTTGAAGAATGTTAGGCACTTCGGCCTCCGAACACCCACTTGTACCTCCCGAAGGGATCGGGTCTGATATAGCTACAGAATGAGATGCCGAGTCTGAAATGGACATCTCGGATTCAGATACCGCTACTCTACCACGGCCTCGGCCGTGCCGACGGACAGCTCTACCTATCGGCATACTGAAGAATAAGAAATGGCTCAACAAGGAAACAATTAAAACAATAAATCATGTAACACTCCCAAGTTATTCAGGGTATATTACAGCACCGTGAACCCCGCCGTGGGACCCACAAGGCTATTATTACGCGAAACTATAAAAGTTTATCGAGAAGTTCCAAGTACAATGTAATGGAAGACAATAAATATGGTATTCAAAACCATATCTAATACATCCGAATACAATAACTATAAATCAATACCGCGGCAACATGGGCCGGAACATCAAGGAAACCGAAAACCGTACACGAGTACTCAAAAACCATTCCAGTACAACAACACTGAATGGAGGAAACACAAAATATGACTTGAGACAAGACACAGTATCACACTTGCCCATAATATTCATGCCAATCCGATACATGCCTATCCGATCTCCTGTAACCTGAAATACGTGAAAAGTATTTCCCCCATAAGGGGTTAGCCTTCGAATAGCTATTGTAGGTATATCGAATATGAAACACAATACTCCTCGAAAATAAAGTAAAAGTAATCATCATCTCATCGATCCAAGACAAGTATTCCGAAATAACTAAATCTCATAGCATCACATCAATACATACATTATTAACTGTGGAACTGCACCAGAGGCTACGGAACCCTAAGAGGACCCGTCGGTCCGTCCCAGAGTGGTTAACCCAAAATATCCATGGAATCGCACCAGAGGTTATGAAATCCTCATAGGACCCGTCGTACAGTCCCATAGTGGATATAAAAAATCATGCCAATCATATATCTTACTTTCAAAGTCAAGAAAGTACAATCATAAACATATACTTACCTTTGAGACATCGAGAAATTGGAAAGAAAAGAGTATTAGTTCGGTAGGTCCAAGAACGCACTTCCGGAACCTAAACGATTCGAAACGAATACAATAATCAATAATCCATACTCAAATCACACGAAGAAACTCCCGAAACCCACCCACGATTCACGAAACTACAAGGGTAAACATCTAGAGGATGGAAAATCACCTAAACCCTCTCACGTCCGAACAAGGTACAAAACAATCGATATAATCGGAGGGGAAACATGGGTACATGGTAGATACGTCATAATCTCAAGGTTCTCAAGGTCCAAAATGGATAAATCGGACTAATCTAAGAAAATCCCCAAAATTCCCAAAATTAGGGTTCTAAGAATTTTTACATTGATTTGGAAGATGGAAATGGATTAAGTGTTGTGAAATCTTTGTTATCCAACTCAAGATGATGATTGTTGAAGAAGGACCGCCTCAAATCGCCCCAAGTCGCCTCTCCTGAGCTCTCCGGATCGGAATAAGTGAAAATTATGTGAAATGACAAGTGCAGGGGTTGACTGTCCCCTTATATACTGCGTTAGCTTAGAGTGCGCTAAGCTTAAAGGTTAGCGTGCGCTAACGGGGTCACCCGGTAGTCCAGAAAAAGTCCCAATTTGCTATCTCACTCTGTTAGAGTGCGTTAATAAAGGGCATTAGTGCATGCTACATGACACTTATAACGTGCATTAGCCGCTGCCTATCGTACGTTACCTAATAGTCCAGAAAGTATGAATACCTCAATGCCTCTGCCGACCGAGCTCGTTAGCGTGCGCTACAGACGATGTTAGCGCACGATACTGAACACGAATAGCATGCGCAAGCGAACTCCTAGCGTGCGCTAACTGCTAGTCCAGAGGGCAGAATTAGCTACTGCCTCTGCCATGCTCCGAATGTTAGCGTGCATTAAGGCTCAATGCTAGCGTGCTGTCACGGGCTTAGAGTTTGCTATGCTCCTAAGCGTCGTGCGGCCTAGAAACCCTCTTGCTAGTCAGCCTTAAACACTCCGAATTTTGGCTAAGTATGAAAGTAGGCACAACGAAAGAGAGGCAATGGGTTGAGGAAAATTACTTTCACTAAGTATCAAAAAGTTTACAAAGTCTCTTACAAGTGAGTTCCCAAAGATGGCTGCAAATGAGCCCCAACTTCTCCTATTTATACTACCTCCTATCACTAGAACCTTCCTCCACCTCCTCATTTGGAGGCTTCTCTACCCTCCTACACTATTACAAAATCTAGAGTGTTCTAAGTACAAAAGCCTTTACAAATGTCTAGAATCATCTACTAGATTACAAGTCTTGACTCATCCAAAAGTCTCTAGCACCTTCCACATGTTTATGGATCTTCCTGGTTCGTTCGGCCCGACCCGGCCCGCTCGGCCCGACTCGGCCCGTCTCCATGTAACCCGACCCGATCCGGCCCGGCCTTCCACACATGCCTCCGGATTAATCTTCGATGTTCTGGACCATCCTGGTCCGTTTCTGGAATGTTCCGAGTATAACTTCCGTACAGTGGACTCCTCAGCTTTCCAATGTCCACTGCCCTCACAAGGCTTTTTCCCGCTAAGCCTATTATAGGGGGAGGGGGTTCCGTGTGTCCCTCGCGCGCCGCCCACGCGCGCGCCCAGCGCCTCGCGTGCACCCCTCGCGGGTGTCCGTCGCCCGTGTCCGAGTCTCGGCCCTCGGATGTGCCTCGTCTCTTCATCTTGTCCCGCATTGTCCCGAAGCGCTGTGCCTGTCCACTACACTCGTCCGTTCGGTTCCCGACGTGCTTGTCTTTCTGCCCAGGTAGTCCCGCATCAGGCTTGATGGCCTTGTCCCTCGGTCGGGCACTCTGTTGCCCGGATGGCCTGCTTGCTCGGCCATATATCCACGCATGCCACGTCACTCGGCTAAGTCCCTCAGTCGGTTGTGCCGCTCCACACGGCCTAGCTGTCCCGAACGTGCCTCGTGCACGTTGATCCGCTGAACCTCGCACTCCTCTGTGCGGGTCTGTCCGAGCATTCTGTCGGTCATTTCTCTCGGGGCCTGACACTCTCCCCCGCCTATTCCGTCGACGTCCCCGTCGACGTGTGCTGCCACTCGGTCCTTCGATGTACCGCATTGATCCCAGACAGTACATCGGAATTTCCTCTTCAGTCAGCTTCTTCTGAAATCGAAGTGTCGTCATCGCTGCGTAGGGAAGTTGCTCCACTGTCAAGGGGATAGTGATGGGTTTGTTCGGACCCTTCACCCATAGTACCTTCGCTTGTGGGAAAAAGGCAAAATCGTTCTTCTCTAGGAAGTCCATTCCCAAAATGAGGTCCCGATCGTCCATTGTGGTGACCTTGAAATGCACTCGGCCTTCCCAGTCTTCGAGCACGATTCGCACTCCATTTGCTGCCCCTGTGACCGGTACTGCTGGTCCGTTGTTGGATTTCATCCAGCCCTTGCATGGCTGCACAAGTAGCCCCAATCTTCTGTCTTCGGCCTCAGTGATATAGTTGTAGTCGGCTCCTGTGTCGACCAAGGCCTTGATGGGTTGGTGGTTGATGGTTCCTTCCACGAACATCAACTTGCTTCCTCGCGGTCCCTCGCTGCCTGCACTGAAGACAGAATTAAGTTGTTGAATCGTGCTTACCTGCTGCACGTCCCTCTGATCAACTGTTGGCCCCTCACATTCGGCCATGGCGTTGAGATTCCCCATTTTCGGACAGTCCTTCATCCGATGAGCTCCGCCGCACATAAAGCATCCTCGTTGGTCGGGAGCGCCCCTGCGTTCACCCGAGTTGTATGGCTTGTCCGCATCATGTTTCGGTCTCGTCCCAAATCTTCTGCGTGATGGTTGGGCTGGTTGCTGTACTGACGTGCGGGTGTCTCCCCCGCCTTTGGCTTGACCCTCAGCTCGCGGCTCCTTCCTCTTCTCGAATTCGGCTAGGGACTCGGCCACTTTGATTGCCTCGTTGACAGATTTCACCTCGCGGCTTTGTACTCTGTCCCTGACCCAACTCGGTAGTCCATCCAGGAAGAAAAATAGTCGATCATCCTCGGTCATGTCGGGAATCTGAAGCATGATCGATGTAAAGTCCCGAACATAGTCCCGAATGGTAGTCTTGTGCTTGAGATCGCGGAGTTTCTTACTTGCCTCATAGCATGTGTTCTCGGGATAGAATTGTGCCTTGAGTTCCGACACGAACTCGTCCCAAGTCCCGATCGGTTGGCAAGTCCCTTTCGTAACACCGGCCTGTTGATGACCCCACCACAGCGCTGCATCGTCGGCAAGATATAGTGCAGCCTGCCGTACTTTGGCCTTCTCGTCCCTCGGTCCCAGACCATCAAAGTAAAGTTCCATTCGCCACAGGAACTCCTCGGTTGACTTGGCATCTCTCTTGGCAATGAACTCCTTGGGTTTGGGGACCTCAACCCTTGGTCCCTCGAACCTCGCCCCGCCAAATGTGCTGTTCCAGCTCGGCCCACCATTCGAGTTGGTGCCCGAGTTGCTTGCCCGACAGATTTTATCACAATAATCTTCAAAATATTTGGCACTTACCTCACAAAACTCAGCATACTGCCTACGCATCTCCGTGATGCTGGCTGCCACATGATCCTCGATCGTTTCTAACTCCTTGCGCAACGAGAGTTGTTCCCTCTTGAAGGTATCGAGCTGGCCCAACGTATGCCCTCCCAGTTGGCCAACAGCTTTCTCGAGAGTACCCATGCGTTCCTCCGTGCTCAATTGGGCATTAGTGATGCGCTGCCCAAGAGCTTCGATGTCGTCCTCGATGTCGGGTAGGCGGTTCGCTAAGGTGAGTATGATCTTTCGGATGTCTTCATCCTCAAGAAGTCGGCTTCGTGCCGGGTTCTCCTCAGGTTGCGGCGGCACCACACCGCGCGCCTTGCTCTTGCCATGCTTGGCTTTCCCTTCAGCTGGGACTTCTCCACGTCCCCGGACCTTGTCAGCCTCTGTGACTCGTCCGTCCTCCACATTGATGCCTGCCTCGATCTGTCCGTCGGCCATGATGCCTGCTGATCGTTAGCGTCGAGTCCCGCAGTCCTGCACACCTCCTTGTGTGGCTAACGATGGCTCCGATACCACTTGTCACGGGCTTAGAGTTTGCTATGCTCCTAAGCGTCGTGCGGTCTAGTAACCCTCTTGCTAGTCAGCCTTAAACACTCCGAATTTTGGCTAAGTATGAAAGTAGGCACAACGAAAAAGAGGCAATGGGTTGAGGAAAATTACTTTCACTAAGTATCAAAAAGTTTACAAAGTCTCTTACAAGTGAGTTCCCAAGGATGGCTGCAAATGAGCCCCAACTTCTCCTATTTATACTACCTCCTATCACTAGAACCTTCCTCCACCTCCTCATTTGGAGGCTTCTAGACCCTCCTACACTATTACAAAATCTAGAGTGTTCTAAGTACAAAAGCCTTTACAAATGTCTAGAATCATCTACTAGATTACAAGTCTTGACTCATCCAAGAGTCTCTAGCACCTTCCACATGTTTATGGATCTTCCTGGTTCGTTCGGCCCGACCCGGCCCGCTCGGCCCGACTCGGCCCATCTCCATGTAACCCGACCCGATCCGGCCCGGCCTTCCACACATGCCTCCGGATTAATCTTCGATGTTCTGGACCATCCCGGTCCGTTTCTGGAATGTTCTGAGTATAACTTCCGTACAGTGGAGTCCTCAGCTTTCCAATGTCCACTTCCCTCACAAGGCTTTTTCCCGCTAAGCCTATTATAGGGGGAGGGGGTTCCGTGTGTCCCTCGCGCGCCGCCCGCGCGCGCGCCCAGCGCCTCGCGCACACCCCTCGCGGGTGTCCGTCGCCCGTGTCCGAGTCTCGGCCCTCGGATGTGCCTCGTCTCGTCATCTTGTCCCGCATTGTCCCGAAGCGGTGTGCCTGTCCACTGCACTCGTCCGTTCGGTTCCCGGCATGCCTTGTCCTTCTGCCCAGGTAGTCCCGCATCAGGCCTGATGGCCTTGTCCCTCGGTCGGGCACTCTGTTGCCCGGATGGCCTGCTTGCTCGGCCTTATATCCACGCATGCCGCGTCACTCGGCTAAGTCCCTCAGTCGGTTGTGCCGCTCCACACGGCCTAGCTGTCCCGAACATGCCTCGTGCATGTTGATCCGCTGAACCTCGCACTCCTCTGTGCGGGTCTGTCCGAGCATTCTGTCGGTCATTTCTCTCGGGGCGTGACACTCTCCCCCGCCTGTTCCGTCGACGTCCCCGTCGACGTGTGCTGCCACTCGGTCCTTCGATGTACCGCATTGATCCCAGACAGTACATCGGAATTTCCTCTTCAGTCAGCTTCTTCTGAAATCGAAGTGTCGTCATCGCTGCATAGGGAAGTTGCTCCACTGTCAAGGGGATAGTGATGGGTTTGTTCGGATCCTTCACCCATAGTGCCTTCGCTTGTGGGAAAAAGGCAAAATCGTTCTTCTCTAGGAAGTCCATTCCCAAAATGAGGTCCCGATCGTCCATTGTGGTGAACTTGAAATGCACTCGGCCTTCCCAGTCTCCGAGCACGATTCGCACTCCATTTGCCGCTTTGTGGATGCTTCTTTGGTCCGTTGTTGGATTTCATCCAGCCCTTGCATGGCTGCACAAGTAGTCCCAATCTTCTGGCTTCGGCCTCAGTGATATAGTTGTAGTCGGCTCCTGTGTCGACCAAGGCCTTGATGGGTTGGTGGTTGATGGTTCCTTACACGAACATCAACTTGCTTCCTCGCGGTCCCTCGCTGCCTGCACTGACGACAGAATTAAGTTGTTGAATCGTGCTTACCTGCTGCACGTCCCTCTGATCAACTGTTGGCCCCTCACATTCGGCCATGGCGTTGAGCTTCCCCATTTTCGGACAGTCCTTCATCCGATGAGCTCCGCCGCACATAAAGCATCCTCGTTGGTCGGGAGCGCCCCTGCGTTCACCCGAGTTGTATGGCTTGTCCGCGTCATGTTTCGGTCTCGTCCCGAATCTTCCGCGTGATGGTTGGGCTGGTTGCTGTACTGATGTGCAGGTGTCTCCCCCGCCTTTGGCTTGACCCTCAGCTCGGGGCTCCTTCCTCTTCTCGAATTCGGCTAGGGACTCAGCCACTTTGATTGCCTCGTTGACAGATTTCACCTCGCGGCTTTGTACTCTGTCCCTGACCCAACTCGGTAGTCCATCCAGGAAGAAAAATAGTCGATCATCCTCGGTCATGTCGGGAATCTGAAGCATGATCGATGTAAAGTCCCGAATATAGTCCCGAATGGTAGTCTTGTGCTTGAGATCGCGGAGTTTCTTACTTGCCTCATAGCATGTGTTCTCGGGATAGAATTGTGCCTTGAGTTCCGACACGAACTCGTCCCAAGTCACGATCGGTTGGAAAGTCCCTTTCGTAACACCGGCCTGTCGATGACCCCACCACAGCGCTACATCGTCGGCAAGATATAGTGCAGCCTGTCGTACTTTGGCCTTCTCGTCCCTCAGTCCCAGACCAACAAAGTAAAGTTCCATTCGCCACAGGAACTCCTCGATTGACTTGGCATCTCTCTTGCCAATGAACTCCTTGGGTTTGGGGACCTCAACCCTTGGTCCCTCGAACCTCGCCCCGCCAAATGTGCTGTTCCAGCTCGGCACACCATTCGAGTTGGTGCCCGAGTTGCTTGCCCGACAGATTTTATCACAAAAATCTTCAAAATGTTTGGCACTTACCTCACAAAACTCGGCATACTGCCTACGCATCTCCGTGATGCTGGCTGCCACATGATCCTCGATCGTTTCTAACTCCTTGCGCAACGAGAGTTGTTCCCTCTTGAAGGTATCGAGCTGGCCCAACGTGTGCCCTTCCAGTTGGCCAACAGCTTTCTCGAGAGTACCCATGCGTTCCTCCGTGCTCAATTGGGCGTTAGTGATGCGCTGCCCAAGAGCTTCGATGTCGTCCTCGATGTCGGGTAGGCGGTTTGCTAAGGTGAGTATGATCTTTCGGATGTCTTCATCCTCAAGAAGTCGGCTTCGTGCCGGGTTCTTCTCAGGTTGCGGCGGCACCACACCGCGCGCCTTGCTCTTGCCACGCTTGGCTTTCCCTTCAGCTGGGACTTCTCCACGTCCCCGGACCTTGTCAGCCTCTGTGACTCGTCCGTCCTCCACATTGATGCCTGCCTCGATCTGTCCGTCGGCCATGATGCCTGCTCATCGTTAGCGTCGACTCCCGCAGTCCTGCACACCTCCTTGTGTGGCTAACGATGGCTCCGATACCACTTGTCACGGGCTTAGAGTATGCTATGCTCCTAAGCGTCGTGCGGCCTAGCAACCCTCTTGCTACTCAGCCTTAAACACTCCGAATTTTGGCTAAGTATGAAAGTAGGCACAACGAAAGAGAGGCAATGGGTTGAGGAAAATTACTTTCACTAAGTATCAAAAAGTTTACAAAGTCTCTTACAAGTGAGTTCCCAAGGATGGCTGCAAATGAGCCCCAACTTCTCCTATTTATACTACCTCCTATCACTAGAACCTTCCTCCACCTCCTCATTTGGAGGCTTCTAGACCCTCCTACACTATTACAAAATCTAGAGTGTTCTAAGTACAAAAGCCTTTACAAATGTCTAGAATCATCTACTAGATTACAAGTCTTGACTCATCCAAGAGTCTCTAGCACCTTCCACATGTTTCTGGATCTTCCTGGTTCGTTCGGCCCGACCCGGCCCGCTCATCCCGACTCGGCCCGTCTCCATGTAACCCGACCCGATCCGGCCCGGCCTTCCACACATGCCTCCGGATTAATCTTCGATGTTCTGGACCATCCCGGTCCGTTTCTGGAATGTTCCGAGTATAACTTCTGTACAGTGGACTCCTCAGCTTTCCAATGTCCACTGCCCTCACAAGGCTTTTTCCCACTAAGCCTATTATAGGGGGAGGGGGTTCCGTGTGTCCCTCGCGTGCCGCCCGTGCGCGCGCCCAGCGCCTCGCGTGCACCCCTCGCGGGTGTCCGTCGCCCGTGTCCGAGTCTCGGCCCTCGGATGTGCCTCGTCTCGTCATCTTGTCCCGCATTGTCCCGAAGCGGTGTGCCTGTCCACTGCACTCGTCCGTTCGGTTCCCGGCGTGCCTTGTCCTTCCGCCCAGGTAGTCCCGCATCAGGCCTGATGGCCTTGTCCCTCGGTCGGGCACTCTGTTGCCCGGATGGCCTGCTTGCTCGGCCATATATCCACGCATGCTGCGTCACTCGGCTAAGTCCCTCAGTCGGTTGTGCCGCTCCACACGGCCTAGCTGTCCCAAACGTGCCTCATGCACATTGATCCGCTGAACCTCGCACTCCTCTGTGCGGGTCTGTCCGAGCATTCCGTCGGTCATTTCTCTCGGGGCGTGACAGTGCGCTAACATGAAACAGGTTATTAACATGGCTAAGCATCGGAGGCAACACCAATTGGTAAGCCACATCACCTACTTTGTCCAGAATCTCGAAAGGACCAATATAATGAGGATTAATCTTCCCTTTATTACCAAACCAAAAGACTCCACGATTCGGCTATACCTTCAACAACATGTTATCTCCTGTGTCAAATTCTAAGGGTCGACGTCGAATGCCGGCATATGAATTTTGTCGACTCTGGGCGGTCAACAACCTTTGTCTAATAATAGAAACCTTCTCCCGTGTTTGAATCATCAAGTCTGGTTGTACTCCAAGAAATTCGTACGATTCGTCCCAACAAAGTGGCGATCTACACTGTCTTCCATATAATGCTTCAAATGGAGTCATTCCAATCGAACTATGCTAACTATTATTATACGCAACTTCAATCAACTGTAAGTACATCTCCCAATATTCCTTCCAATCTAACGCACAGGCTCTAAGCATGTTGTCACGGCAGAAAGCTGACGACGGGACAGACGTGAACGTCCGGTCACACGAGGTGCTGAAGATCAAGCACGAGCAGGACGCCCTGAAAGGCATCGGGCTGGAAATGGAGGTTCAGCCTTATAAGCAGCATGGTCGGACGGAGGACCATGTGAAGAAGCCGTGGGAGGAACACAGGCGCCACTATGGGAGGCGGTTCGCCCAAGGGACAACGTGCCTTAGTGTTCAGGACACTTGGGCATTCCGGTCGGGACATGTGCGGGACTGTCCGGCAGTGCATGGAGCACGGGCAAGGCCGGCCGAGCAAACAGTGCTCGGAATAAGGAAAGATGACGAGGCGAGGTCGAGTCGCAAGCAAGGATGTCGGGCGCGGGCATGGGATGCCGGACACGGCCGACAGGCACGGGCGCGCGCGCGCAGGGTGCGAGAGAGACCCTCCCCCCCTATAATAGGCTTAGCGGGATATACCCTTGTGGGGGCAGTGGATACTGAAAAGCTGAGGAACCACTCTGCGGAGAAGACTCGACCAGGAGCAGCCAGGTGCGGACCAGATTGGCCCAGAAGGTTCAGGAAGACTCCAGAAGGTTGCGGAAGTAAGTGGACTGTGTCGGGCCGATGCGGGCTGGGACGGGCCGAAGCGGGCCGAGACGGACTGGAACGAGCTGGAGCGCCCGGATGAAAGCGGAACCCTCAAGAACCTTCAAGAAAGGTTGGATCTTAGAATACTTGTGGAATAGTCTAGAAATATCATATAAGTCTTGTAATATAAAGATATGTATGGAATGTTCTAGTGTATTCTTATTATGTAGAGATGGGAGAAATATTGTAGACTTCTCTAGAACCCTCCATAAGAGGAGGTGGGAGATGTATAAATAGGGGGAGCTCATTTGCTCCAAGACCATCAAGAATCAAGAAGTATCATTGAGATCATCAAGATCAAGAAGTGTAATCAAGAAGTGCTTGTAATCTTTGAAGTTCATATAATACAAAACCTCTTCTTACCTTGTAGTCTTCAACCCTTAGTTTTCTTGCTTTCCAAGTCCGTTAGAAAATCGTAAGGAGTGGAGTTAGCCTGACTTAGCTAGAAGTGAGCTAAGTGGCACACGAGATCGGCTAGACGTGAAGTCATCCCGTGACAATGTCCTCCATTGTCTGGATGGTTCTCTCTTACTGTCCATCCGTCTGAGGATGATAAGCAGTGCTGAAATTTAGTTTGGTACCGAGTGCTCGATGTACTGCTTAACATAAATATGACACAAAATGACCATCAAGATCCGAAATAATACTCTTTGGGGTACCATGGAGTCTCACAATCTCAGCAATAAATAACCAAGCCAACCTCTCCGGCCCCCAAGTATCTGTAATACCCATAAAATGTGAGGATTTAGTTAGCCGATCAACGATTACCCAAATCATATTCATCCCAGTTCACGTCCTCGGCATACCCACAATAAAATCCATCGCAATATCTTCCCACTTCTATTCTGGAATTGGTAAAGGTTCCAACTTCCCGGCAGGTCATTGATGCTCGGCTTTAACATGCTGACAAGTTAAACATTTCGACACAAATTCCGTTATCTCTTTCTTCATGTTCGGCCACCAAAATTTTTTCTTCAAGTCTTTGTACATTTTACTCGTACCTGGATGAATCGAGTACGGAGTAGAATGTGCTTCGTTCAAAATCATTCATTTAAAATCATCCTGATTTGGTACACAAATCCTACCATGATATCGAAAAACACCATCTTCGTGTACCATGAATCCAGGTGCCCTTCCTTTAACAACATCCTCTCAAAGTTGTACTAACAAATAATCATCTAACTGTTTGGACTTAATGTCCTCAATCGCGGAGGATGTGACCTCAAGGAAATGTAATTAGCCTTGCGTCACTTGAGGCTAAATTTCAATATCCAGATCCAATAATTCTCGTCTGAGCTTCAGATGGATGGTAAGTAATTCCAATCTTTGCAACACGACTGACTTGCGGCTCAAAGTGTTGGCAACAACATTCGCTTTACCCGGATGATAAAGAATGTCAGGATCATAATCTTTGATCAATTCCAACAATCGCCGTTGGCGCATATTGAGCTTCTTCTAAGTAAAAACATATTTCAATCTCTTATGGTCTGCATACACTCGACATGAAGAACCATACAAATAATGCCTCCAGATCTTTAACGCAAATACCACCGCAGCTAACTCAAGATCATGGGTCGGATAATTCATCTTGTACGACTTTAATTGACGAGATGCATATGCAACTACCCTCTCATTTTTCATCAAAACATATCCCAATCCTTGTTTAGAAGCATCACTATAAATAACAAAACCTTCCGTTTCCTACGGTAGGGCTAAAATCGGTGATGTAGTCAGCCTCTTTTTCAACTCATCAAAAATCTTCTGACAGTCATTAGTCCATTCAAACGTCTGAGTTTTCTGCAATAATTGAGTGAGCGGTCGAGCGGTTTTTGAGAATTCCTAGACAAATCGACGGTAATAACTAGCTAATCCTAGGAAACTCCAAACTTCCTTAACATTCCTCGGGGGTTCCCAAGCTAAGACCGCTTCGACTTTCTGAGGGTCTACCCTAATGCCACCAGCTGATATGATCTATCCATGGAAAGCAACTTCTCTCAGCCAGAACTCGTACTTAGAAAATTTAGCACAAAGCTTATCAGCCCTCAGAATGCTCAACACAATTCCCAAGTGTTCTGCATGCTCCGTCTCGCTCTTGGAATAAATTATCATCAATAATCACCACCACAAATTTATCGAGATACTCGATAAATGTTTGTTCTTAAGTTGCATAAATGCCGTCGGAGCATTTGTCAAACTAAAAGGCATGACTACAAACTCGTAATTCTCATATCTCATTCAAAATGCCGTTTTTGCGATATCCGAATCCCAAATTTGCAGCTGATAGTATCCCGACTCAAATCAATCTTGGAGAAAATCATAGCCCCTTGTAATTGATCAAATAGATCATCGATTCTTGGCAACGGGTACTTGTTCTTGATAGTGAGTTTGTTCAACTCACGATAGTCAATGCATAACCGTAGAGATCCATCTTTCTTTCGTACAAACAATACCAGTGCACCCCATAGAGATGCACTAGGCCGAATATAACCATTGTCTAGCAGTTCACCGAATTATTTCTTCAACTCTTTCATTTCCGACGGGGCCATTCTGTATGGTGCCTTGGATATTGGTGCTGCATTAGGCTCTACTTCGATAAATAACTCCACCTCACGCTGTGGCGGCAATCCCAGAAAATCATTCGAAAATACATTTGGAAATTCATTCACGACTGGAATAGAGGATAACGGAAATCCGCCAGCTTATGTCTTCATTGCGTAACACCAATAACCGGTACAACCTTGGTTCAACAATTTCATAGCCTTCATGGCTCGAATAATCTCCCCAGAAGTACTGGGTTTCTGCCCTTCAAAAACATATTCCGTACCATCCTGATCAATGATCGAAATCATCTTTCGACGCTAATCCATTACTGCCCCATGATGATCTAACCAGTTATCACACAGGATTAAATCTTCTCCCTTCGTATCTATTACAATCAAGTCATATGGCAAATCTCTACCACTGATGGTTATAGGACAATTCACATTCTCTCGATCCCCAACTATCCTTTCCCCACTCGGTAGTCCAACAATAAAAGGTTCACATGCAGAGAGACCAATAAGGCCCAAACGATTCACACAAGATAATGATATAAAGGAATGAGTACCTCCAGATTCAAATAATACATCTACTGGGTGAATACGAATATAAACAATACCTGACGTAGTAGCAGCCCCTACGTCATCAGCCAGCCTCTCTCATACAATCGGGGTGGAGCTGATCCAGTGGTAGGTGTATCCTTATGCTCAGTGTTTCCTCTGCCGCGTCCGACACTCGGAGTTGTCTGACCAGTGACTGTACCTACTGTAATAGGGAACTTCTTGGCAAGGATTCCAATCGCTCTCTCACAATACGATGCCCGATGTCCCTGCTTTCCACACATAAAACAAGTAACAGGGCGTGATGAACAATAAGAATTCACATGACCAGGAACTCCACAATTAAAGCAAACTTTCGACGCTCCTCCGCTGGGTTGAGGGAAACCAGCGGAAGACTGCACATACGATTGAGGCCTACGCGATCCGCTGCCTCGAAAACTACCAGAAATTTGCGGTTTCTTCGAACTTGAAACCGTAGGGACCGGAACTGTAACCATCTCATAAGCGAGCACTCTGTCTTGGTATTCTCACAGAGTAGTGTACCCAAGACCCGCCATATACTTTCGGACCTGAGGTTTCATTCTTGAATCGAAATGAAGTATTTTATCCACTTCATCCTTAACTCAGTCCTGAACATATATTAAATGTCCATGGTACTTCTTGATTGCTTCCGCAATAGGAACATCTTCAGGTTGCGCCCTAAAGAACTCACTAACTCTGGATAATCGTACCTATGCGGGACAATACTGTGCCTCCAGTAATTCTTTAAATTCTTGCCAAGTTACATCACGATCCTTGGGCCTAACCACCCGCCACCAGTCAGACGCATCATCGGTTGTTAAGTATTGAGCAAGCAGGACCTTCTTGGCCGCTAGGCAGCCAATACCATCAAATCTAGGAGGGTTCATTTTCATGACTTCTTGAAGCCATCGATCTTCCACAGTCCTACTAGTGTTAATGTTCTACAACACTTGAGCCAACTGGTGCACTTCCGTTATGACTTGTTGAAGAATGTTAGGCACTTCATCCTCTGAACACCCTCATGTACCTCCCGAAGGGATCGAGTTTGATATAGCCACAGAATTAGATGACGAATCTGAAATGGATATCTCAGATTCATATACCGCTACTCTACCACGGCTTCGGCCGCGCTAACGGACAGCTCTACCTATCGGCATACTGAAGATTAAGAAACGGCTCTACCTATCAACAAGGAAACCATTACAACAATAAATCATGTAACACCCCCATGTTATTCAGGGTATATTACAGTGCCGTGAACCCCTCCGTGGGAGCCACAAGGCTATTATTACGCGGAACTATAAAATTTTATCGAGAAGGTCCAAGTACAATGTAATGGAAGACAATAAATATGGTATTCAAAACCATATCCAATTCATCCGAATACAATAATCATAAATCAATATCGTGGCAACACGGGCCCGAACATCAAGGAAACCAAAAACCGTACACGAGTACTCAAAAACCATTCCAGTACAACAACACTGAATGGAGGAAACACAAAATATAACTTGAGACAAGACACAGTATCACACTTGCCCATAATCTTCATGCCGACCCGATACGTGCCTATCCGCTCTCCTAGAACTTGAAATACAGGAAAAGTATTTCCCGCATAAGGGGTTAGCTTTCGAATAGCTAGTGCAAGTATATCGAATATGAAGCACAATACTCCTCGAAAATAAAGTAAAAGTAATCATCATCTCATCGATCCAAGACTAGTATGCCGGAATAACTAAATCTCATAGCATCACATCAATGCATACATTATTAACTGTGGAACCGCACTAGAGGCTACGGAACCCTAAAAGGACCAGTCGGTCCGTCCCAAAGTGGTTGACCCAAAATATCTATGGAATCGCACCAGAGGCTACGAAACCCTCATAGGACCCGTCGGCCGGTCTTAGAGTGGATATAACTAATAATGCCAATCATATATCTTACTTTCAAAGTCAAGAACGTACAATCATAAACATATACTTGCCTTTGAGACATCGAGAAATCGGAAGTAAAAGAGTATTAGTTCGGTAGGTCCAAGAACACACTTCAAGAACCTAAACGATTCGAAGGGAATACGATAATCAATAATCCATACTCAAATCACATGAAGAAACTCCCGAAACCCACCTACGATTCACGAAACTACAAGGGTAAACATCTAGAGGTTGGAAAATCACCCAAACCCTCTCACATCCAAACAATGTACAAAACAATCCATATAATCGGAGGGGAAACATGGGTATGGGGTAGATACATCATAATCTCAAGGTTCTCAAGCTCCAAAACAGATAAATAGGACGAATATAAGAAAATCCCCAAAATTCCCAAAATTAGGGTTCTAAGGATTTTTACCTTGATTTGGAAGATGGAAATGGATTAAGTGTTGTGAAATCTTTGTTATCCAACTCAAGATGATGATTGTTGAAGAAGGACCACCTCAAATTGCCCCAAATCGCCTATCCCGAGCTCTCCCGATCGGAATAAATGAAAATTATGTGAAATGACAAGTGCAGGGGTTGACTGTCCCCTTATATACTGCGTTAGCTTAGAGTTCGCTAAGCTTGAAGGTTAGCGTGCGCTAACTGGGTCACCCGGTAGTCCAGAAAAAGTCCCAGTTCATTGTCTCACTCCGCTAGCGTGCGTTACTAAAGGGAACTAGCGCGCGCTACACGATACTTATAGCGTGCGTTAACCGCTGCCTATTGTACGTTTCCTGATAGTCCAGAATGTATGAATACCTCAATGCCTCTGCCGACCCAGTTCGTTAGCGTGCGCTACGGGCGATGTTAGCGCATGCTACTAAACACGAATAGCATGCGCTAGAAAACTCCTAGCATGCGCTAACTGCTAGTCCAGAGGATCTTCATCGGCCTCTCAGGGAAAGTAACATCCTCGGCTATATCAATCTCACCATAATCGATAACATGATGAGGATACGGTACGTACTTTCTCAACTGAGACACATGAAAAACACTATGGACGTGACTCAAAGATGGAGCCAACGCCAAGCGATAAGCTAAATCTCCAACCCTGTCCAAAATATCAAAAGGTCCGATATATCTCGGACTAAGTTTCCCCTTTTTCCCGAAGCGGGAAACCCCTCCGATCGGCGACACCTTGAGTAGAACATGGTCTCCCACTTCAAACTCCAAAGGTCGAAGACGAGTATCGGCATAAGAATTCTGATGGCTCTGGGCAGTCAACAGCCGGTCCCGGATAGTAGAAATATTTTCCTTAGTATCTATCAACATATCCGGCTCCGTTCCAACTAGATTCGAAGCCTCATCCCAACATAATAGCGACCTACACCGCCTACCATAAAGTGCCTCGAATGGTGCCATTTTGATCAATGCATGCCAACTATTATTGTAGGCAAACTCGATCAACGGCAAGTGAAGTTTCCAATCTCCAATCCAAGGCACAAGCCCGCAACATATCCTCCAACATCTAAATCGTCCGCTCTGTCTGACCGTTTGACTGAAGATGAAAAGATGTGCTCAATCTCAACTCGGTACCCAAATCCTAATGAACGTCCGGCCAAAAATGCGATACGAAACGACCATCTTGATCGGAAACAATGGTCTTAGGGGCACCATGCATTCTCACGATCTCAGCTATAAAAGTTAGAGCTAATCTCTCCGGTCCCCAAGTATCCTTAATACCTAGGAAGTGCGCAGACTTGGTCAACCAATCGACGATTACCCAATCATATTCATTCCGGCTCTAATTCTCGGCATCCCAGTGATAAAATCTATAGAGATGTCTTCCCACTTCCACTCGGGAATGGCAAGCGGCTTCAACAACCCCGCCGGTCGTTGATGTTCAATCTTGACTTGTTGACATGTCAAGCACTATAGTACAAACTCCGTGACATCTTTCTTCATATTATTCCACCAAAAATTTCCATTCAAGTCTTTGTACATCTTACTCGTTCCGGGGTGGATTGAGTAAGGTGTAGCATGAGCTTCTCGGAGAATTCTCTTCCTAAACTCTAGATCATTCGGAACACAAATCCTGCCTTGAAATATCAGAATACTATCCTCGTGGACCATAAAACCAGGGGCTTTTCCTCTAATTACATCTTCCTTCAGTTGAGAGATCATTGGGTCACTCCACTGTTTCCCTTTGATGTCGTCAATCAAGGACGAAGTAATTTCAAGAGTGCACACTATCCTTGTACTCTTTGAATCCAAACTTTTATTCCTTACTCGATCAAATCCGGACAAATCTTCATCTGAGGTATAAGGATCTCGAGCATCTGAAGTGATGCCGATTTGCCGCTCAAAGCGTCTGCGACGACATTGGCCTTCCCCGGATGGTAAAGAATTTCCAATTGGTAATCCTTGATAAATTCCAACCAATGTCTCTGCCTCATGTTCATCTCTTTCTGACTGAAAATATACTTCAAACTCTTGTTATCGGTATAAATCCGACAGGAAGAGCCATACAAATAATGCCACCAAATCTTAAGACCGAAGATAATTGCGGCAAACTCCAAATCGTGAGTAGGATAGTTCATCTCATACGGCTTCAAATGTCGTGACGCAAAAGCTATCGTCTTATCATGCTGCATAAGCACACATCCAAGCCCTTGTCCCGAAGCATCATTATAAACTGCAAATCCTTCACTACCCTGAGGTAAAGCTAAAATCGGCGCTGAGGTCAAATGTCTCTTCAGCTCATCCAAGCTCTGCTGTCTCTTAGTCGTCCAAAGAAACTTTTCTGTATTTTGGAGTAATTTTATAAGCGGCCGAGCGAGTATCAAGAACCCCTCGATGAACCGATGGTAATACCCAGCAAGACCCAAAAAGCTACAAACTTTTTTAACATTTATAGGCGGTGCCCAATATAGCACTTCCTCAATTTTCTGCGGGTCTACACGAACCTATTCAGCCGAAATCACATGGACGAGAAACATAACTTCTTCCAACCAGAACTCACATTTCGAGAATTTTGCATAGAGGTGCTCGGCTCTCAAAATATCTAGTATCAAACGCAAATGTCGGGCATGCTCCTCCTTATCCCAAGAATAAATCAAGATGTCGTCCATAAAGACGACCACACACCCGTCGAGGTACTTGATAAATATCTTGTTCATTAGTTACATGAATATTGCTGGTGCATTAGTCAATCCAAAAGGTATGACCATAAATTCGTAATGTCCGTACCTCGTCCGAAACACAGTCTTCGGAATGTCGGACTCTTTCATTCGGAGATGATAGTACCTTGATCTCAAATCAATTTTCGAGAATACTCTGGAGCTGATAGTACCTTGATGTACCCTTTCTCCAATAGTTCTCTCAATTGACTCTTTAATTCTTGTATCTCGGAAGGTGCCATCCGATACGGCGCCCTAGAGATCGGAGCTGCGTCAGGCTCTAAGTCCACAGAAAAGTTAATTTCTCGATCTAGCGGTAATCCGAGGACGTCGTCCGAAAAAACATTGGAATATTCATTAACAACTGGAATCAAAGATAAATCGACTTCGTTCATTCCGTCTTCAAAGCATAACACCAATAGCCCGTACAACCTTTATTCAAAAGTTTTACGGCCTTCATGGCACTGATAAGCAACTTAGGTTAGCCCGAATTACGTCCCCAAAAAGAGTACTCAGATCCGTCTTCAGTCATCATAGTGATAACCTTAGTATGGTAATTCATAATCGCTTGGTGAACGGCAAGCCAATCCTCGTCGAGAATCACTTCCTCGCCTTCCATATCAACCACAATCAAATTCGATAACCAATCCATACCGGCTATATTCACTGGAAATCTCTGATCTCCCGGTTCCCCATGATTCTATCCCCACTAGATAGTTTCACAATGAAAGGATCGCAAGCAGTCATACAAGCTATATTCAAATAGCGTACACACTCCAAGGAGATGAAAGAATGTGTAGCACTCGTATCAAAAGGTACACGAACTGGATGAGATAGGATATGAATGGTACCTGAGGCCACTGCTCCATCAGGTTCCTCTACTGGACGCATCTCATAGACTCGTGGGTGTGCCGAACCGATGCTAGATTCTCCCCTTCTAGCGTTCTGACTCTGTCCCCGGCCTCTGCTGTAACTCTGTTGCGATTGTCCAACTAGTTGCCGTGGATTCAGACTCTGATCTAAATGCGTTGGGGCAGAAGTCCGAGTGTCCACAGTGTGATCCTACTCGGGGCAAAAAGCTGCCCTATGTCCCATCTATCCACAAGTGTGACACTTCAGCAGTGGGAAGTTGCACTCCAGATTAACGTGGCCTGGGTGACCACAATTAAAACAAGTTAGCGGGTGTGTTGAGGTGCCCAGAGCAGAATGGAAACTTCTCTTCCCTCTAGCAGAACATGATGACTGTCCGACAGAATGATTAGTCATCTGAGATCTCTGGAAGTTGCCGCCCTTAGAGCCCGAAAAATTCCCCGCGATCTTCTGCCTCTTTGGTTCTTCGGTGGTTTCATTGTCGGGGCTTAACATGACATTGGCCAAAGCCCTATCCTGATATTCCTTCAAAGTGGTGCAAGCAAACCCGGCCATGTACCTCCGTAAATCCATATTCATCTGCATATCAAAGTAACGGATCTTGTCACGCTCGTCTCACACTTGATTCTTCACGTAGATCAATTGTTGGTTGTACTCCACTATCGCCTGCAAAACTGGAATGTTCTACAACTTAGACTCAAAAAAGGCTCGGATTCTGCCTTCTTGCACTGGCCAAGGGAAAACTCGGCCTGCAATATCTCTTTAACTCTCCCCACATAGCAACATGATCCTGTGGCTTGATAACTTTCCACCACGTCGCGGATTCCTTGGTAAGGAAGTACTGAGCAATCAGTACCTTCCTCGCTTACGGACAATCAACCGCTTCGAAGACTTCCTCTAACTCTTCTAGTTAATTCTCCTAACCCATCGGGTCTGTAGCACTTCTGAACTGCATAGGGTGCATACGGATCACATTCTGAAGAAGGCGTCCGATGTCGGGTTCGCATTGTTCAGTTGAATGGATTGGGCCAGGATAGTCATCTGGTTAGCCAACTGCTGAAGGACATTTGTAACTCCAAAGTCTGCGTTATTTCCTTGGTCGGTCGACTGGTCGTGATGACTGTTGGTATCAGTATGTACTGAGTTAGATAAGCTAGGGGTGGTCGATCCCGCAATGGGACTAAGGGAAGCTGCCGCGCCACGTCCTCGGCCGTGTCCACGACCACAACCTCGCCTGTGTCCCCTATCATACATAAAGCACGTCAGTGCAATTCAAAACGCACGTCATCGAAGTGACCGATTCCCAAAATACCAATTCAAAAGTAAAGCGATTAAGGAAACATTAGGAGAGTAAGAGGTTTTACAAGTACCGGTTGCACTGTGATGATGGCAAATTAGTGATACTGTAGACAAACGATTACTCAATCGACCCAAAAGACCGACAACCTAGGTATCCATAAACCTGACCATATTCTGTAACACCCCCAAGTTATTCAGGCTATATTACAGCACCGTGAACCCCGTCGTGGGACCCACAAGGCTATTATTACGCAGAACTATAAAATTTGACCGAGAAGGTCCAAGTACAATGTAGTGGAAGACAATAAAAATGGTATTCAAAACCATATCCAATACATCCGAATACAATAATCATAAATCAATACCGCGGAAACACGGGCCGAAACATCAAGGAAACCGAAAACCATACATGAGTACTCAAAAACCATTCCAGTACAACAACACTGAATGGTGGAAACACAAAATATAACTTGAGACAAGACACAATATCACACTTACCCATCATATTCATGCCGACCCGATACATGCCTATCCGATCTCCTGGAACCTGAAATACATGAAAAGTATTTCCCCCATAAGGGGTTAGCCGTCGAATAGCTAGTCCAAATATATCGAATATGAAACACAATACTCCTCGACAAAAAAGTAAAGTAATCATCATCTCATCGATCCAATACTACTATTCCAGAATAACTAATTCTCATAACATCACATCAATACATACATGATTAACCGCGGAATCGCACCAGAGGCTACAAAACCCTCAAAGGACCCATCGACCAATCCCAGAGTGGATATAAACAATCATGCCAATCATATATCTTACTTTCAAAGTCGAGAACTTACAATCATAAACATATACTTGCCTTTGAGACATCGAGAAATCTGAAGGAAAAGAGTATAAGTTCGGTAGATCCAAGAACGCACTTCCGGCACCTAAATGATTCGCAAGGAATAGGATAATCAATGATACATACTCAAATCACACGAAGAAACTCCCGAAACCCGCCTACGATTCACGAAACTACAAGGGTAATCATCTAGAGGTTGGAAAATCACCCAAACCTTCTCACGTCCGAACAGGGTACAAATTAATCCATATAATCGGAGGGGAAACATGGGTACGGGGTAGATACATCAAAATCTCAAGGTTCTCAAGCTCCAAAATAGATAAATCTGACGAATCTAAGAAAATCTCCAAAATTCCCCAAATTAGGGTTTGAAGGATTTTTACCTTGATTTGGAAGATGGAAATGGATTAAGTGTTGTGAATAATTTGTTATCCAACTCAAGACGATGATTGTTGAAGAAGGACCACCTCAAATCACCCCAAAACCCCTCTCTCAATCTCTACCGATTGGAATAAGTGAAAATGATGTGAAATGACAAGTGCAGGGGTTGACTGTCCCGTTATATACTGCGTTAGCTTAGCATGCACTAAGCTTGAAGGTTAGCGTGCGCTAATGGGGTCACCCGGTAGTCCAGACAAAGTCCCAGTTCACTGTCTCACTCCACTAGCATGTGTTAATAAAGGGCACTAGCGTGCGCTACACGAAACTTATAGCGTGCGCTAGCCGTTGCCTAGCATGTGTTACCTGATAGTCCAGAAAGTATGAATACCTCACTGCCTATGCCAACCCAGCTCGTTAGCGTGCGCTACGGACGATGTTAGCGCACGCTACTAAACACGAATAGCGTGCACTAGCGAACTCCTAGCGTGCGCTGACTGCTAGTCCAGAAGGCAAAATTAGCTACTGCCTCTGCCATGCCCTGAATGTTAGCGTGCGCTAAGGCTCAAAGCTAGCGTGCACTACTTAAGTATAATTAGCGTGCGTTAGCCTAGGCCTAGCATGCGCTATCTCCCTGACCCAGAACACTGCCGAAAGGTCCAAAAAACACGATCCTAATCCAAACAAGGTGCGAAACTCTAAATCAACATCGACAACATCCCAAAGTGTTTATAGAGCGATAAAAGAGAAAGAACGGCAAGGTCAAACAATCAATAAAAAGTACGGGTATTACAAATCATACGAAGACAAAATAATTACTCACGAGCAAAAGAAACATTCAGCGTCCAGGGAGGCTTCCAGCATAGGCGACACGGGGTGGTTGCACGTCAATGATATCGTTAACAACAATCGACTCTCTTTAACAGACCAAAAACACTGACATCCTTTATCCATAAATCTTGCTCCGATACCATATTATGGAACACCCCTGTGATTTACAGTAATATTACAGCGCTATAGATT
The DNA here is from genome assembly GCA_033398695.1 of Orobanche coerulescens. Taxonomy (NCBI): domain Eukaryota; kingdom Viridiplantae; phylum Streptophyta; class Magnoliopsida; order Lamiales; family Orobanchaceae; genus Orobanche; species Orobanche coerulescens. Next base: position 74,610,408 of record CM065818.1, on the reverse strand, counting down.
CTTGTTGGAGAAACTACCTGGCTTAACATACATAAAACTCATTAAAAATTAACAACCTCAACATTCACTTATTTAAAAGAACAAACTGTCTCCAACATGACATAGGTTACAAAACCAAACAACACATCGTCCCGTAGGATCACGACTGATACAACAGTTCATAACTGATACAACAAAACCATTAACCATCAAAAACGACATGGTAACATCACACGACAGTACCCGCACGAGTACAAAAACAAAACACAACCATGACTTCGACAATATGACCACCAACTCAAAATAGTACACGGTATCAATGCTACCCACCGAACTTGTGTCCACCATGTGATGGCTCTCCCAATGGACCTGTACCTGAATACACAACAAGAATATCCACCCAGAGGAGTAAGCAAAATGCCGGTGCAAGTACAATGATTGCATAATATGTATAACAAATGAATATTCAACATAAATCATGGTGCCATGACATATATTCCGGAATACAATACCATAATCATCATCATAAAACAACCTCACGAGTTGTACTAGCCCTATACCAACACGGGATACACACCCCAGAGAGTCCTCGTTAGGCCCTCCCCAATGTACAACCCAACCAAGTGATCCGTAGAACTCGAAGTCTAACAGATCCCCGGTGACCCTTGCTAGTTTTACTCGACTCTCACATACTCAATAAACACTTGGCACAAATCACATTTTCACAAAATAGAATTTTTCACATATTCACGCGAAGTACAGTAAACGAAATCAGACTACTTGCCTTGATTGGAAACGATATAAGAATAACGAACGGGAAGACGTACGGTCCAAACTCCTTCAACAATTCGGTCCTAGTTCAACAAAATACCGAATCAAATATCATACTATGAAAACGAAAGGATTCACCATAAGTTTTACCCTTAGTGACATTTAACAAAACACTACGAAGGAAACATAGTTCAAATCCAAACTATGGGAAAAAAATAGCGTGTGCTACCTGCTATCACCCGTAGCCCATAAACATTCTGCCCTTACTGTCTTGCCGTCCTAGTGCGCGTTACCACCCTATAACATACGCTAACACATCAATAATACCGTACGTTAGCCTGCCATTAGCGTGCATTAAAGCGTCAGTCCATAGTCCAGAAAGCTCACTGTCCAGCAGGCATAACGTTCGCTAATGCACAAGAGTAGCGTGCGCTACTCACACCTAGTTAGCGTGCGCTATCATTGAAATCTAGCACGCGCTAACTGCTAGTACTCAGCATAAAATTCGCGAAGTCTGGACAGAATGAACGCAACACAAAATTACAAAACTCAATAGTTACCAACCAAGAACATTCCAATATCAATCGTCAATACCCTTATATACAAATAACCACAATACAACCAGATATATCCAGAATAACACACATGAAATACATGGTTATTATAGGGGGATCTCGGGTCATCTGGGTAGTTAATCCCGCAAATACTTTCTCCAGTTCTCTCAACCAGCGATCCCATGTCGGTGTCTTAGAAAAACAATTGAATTTCGATGGGTGCATCTTCGCCACCTCATGAATCCATTCGTCGCCGCGATTTTCCAAGTATGGGATGCCTTGTTGTCTTTCCCCTGGATGTAATCATACCTCCACTTGCATTCTGTCAACTACGTGAGCAAATTGAGTCATCTGGTTGACCACTTGGCATAGTATGTCGGGAACGGCAGGATTAGCATTTCTCTCCACCGTATGTTCTCGTTCATTGTTAACTGTAATACTCGGGATTTTCGTTCCGTTCATTTTGCATTTTCCCGGATATTTCTCGGTTGCCGAGTATCGGTATTATTTTCCTCGATGATTGGTTTTTGTGTTCATATGGTCGGATATAGCCGTAATGGTGCTGTGCAGCATCTGGACGAAGGCCGGTTACGGCCGTAAGGTGTGATCGTCTACGGCCGTACGTGGTCGGCAGGGTGTTGGGCCGAAGTTTCACGAAGGCCGGTTACGGCCGTAAGGCTGCCGAGTTACGGTCGGAAGTGATCGGCTATATAAGGCCGGGGCAGCGAGTCACTCGGCCATTTTCACCATTTTTCACCCTCCTCCGCGATTCTTCGGCAAAATTCAAGAAATTGTGTGGCATATCCTTGGTGCATCATTTGGGAAGCTTGATTTGTGTCTATTATCATCATCAATCCATCCCTTGTTGTCCGGATCGAGGTAAAATCACTTGAACTTTTGAAATTGGGGGTTTTGCTTGGTTTTGTCCGATTAACCCGTAGTAACTTAGATTGGTGATGGATTATTGGTTATTAAATTGTAGTCTACCTATTTCCTTGTTGTTCCATGGTTTGATTACTACGGATTCGTCGTTTTATCGAGTTCCTAATCGACACCTTGAAGGTGTCAGATAAAAGGTCTTAGAGGGGGATTCGGGCGTTATACGATTATTACTCCTTGTTCGGTCATTGATTTATTGTGAAGTTGTGTTGGTCATGTTAGTTGCGTGATTCGTGTTGGGCTTGATTGCTTGGGTGTGAGGTATGATGATGATTATGATTATCATATTAGATTGACTACACATTTGGACGTGTAATTTAGTGTGTTGTTCGTGGCGATGTGTTGCGTTGTTTGGTATGTGTTGGGAAATGTGTGTGTGTGTATGGTCCAGGTATGGTCCGTGGGACCTCTGGAGTTTGATACATGAGGTGTACGAATAGTGTGTGTGGTCCAGGTACGGTCCGTAGGACCTCTAGAGTTCCTTTCTGAGCAAAAATGTCATTTTAAAAATTTACAAGACAAGACTTGAAATGATGAAGTTGTTTATGAATAAAAGCATACCTTTTGACATTAGATTCATAATTGAAGCCAAACTGAGAATAGCATGTGAATTCACAGAAATACCTACTAGATTTTTAGTATTATCATTTTCATTGTCATTGGTAGTCTTGTGCTGGAAGTATCATTTTTGGCATGTGTGAACTCATTTACTTCCACATACGTATGGTATGTCGGATCATTCATCAATCGTATCGAGAATCGGAGTTGTCGGATTTTCAACTTGTCCAACAATGAGTTACGGCCGTAAGGATTGTAACAGGCAGCATTTGTAACAGGCATTCGTAGATTTCAGGCCATTTTGGACGAACTGGACTTATGGCCGTAAGGGTTGCGGCATACGGCCGTAAGTTGAGCAGGTACGGCCGTAAGGCTTGGCCGGATATGGCCGTACGTGTCGAAGGCGAGTTATGGCCGTATGATGGGCAGGATACGGCCGTAAGGAGTGTTCGTGTTTTTCAGGATGTGTCGGACGAGAAGGACTTACAGCCGTAAGGTTTGCGGCATATTGCCGTAAGATGAGGCAAGTACGGCCATAAGGGTTGGCCGGATATGGCCGTACATTGCAGGCAGGGTGCCTTGTCAGTTTCGACGAAGGGGGCTTACGCCCGGCAGTTTGGCCGGTTACGGATGTATCGGTCGAGTTACGCCCGTAAGGTGAGCGGGTACGGCCGTATGGGTGTCGGCAGGTGTTTTAGACGAGGGCGAATTACGCCTGTAAGTCTGGTGCGGGTACGGCCGTATGGCTATCGGAAATTTCTGGACGAAGCCGAGTTACGGCCGTACATGCTGGCTGGTTACAGCCGTAAGGCCGTTGACCTGGGATGTTACGGCCGTAAGTAGGCCGAGTTACGGACGTAACTTCCGGCAGTTTATAAGGGCTTGGCCGGGACTTTTTCCTCATTTTCTCATTTCTTCAACTTATATCCTAGAGAGAGAGCTTGAGGGAGATATTTTCCATCACCTATCACTTGAGTACTCAGTTTTCATCATCTTCATTCGGTTGTGGTGCTCGGATAGTCGATCTAACGCGTGTTCATCGGATCAAAGTGCTTGGATCTTCAAAGTAATATTCTTCAAACGTCTTGGAATTCGATTTTGTGTTGACATATGATGTTTTGGACGTTTTAATCATGTTGTATGAAGAGATATACATATGATTATTAGTTCGTATAAATATTCATTGGATTATTGAAGGATTATTCAAGAACAATTTGATGATTAAGTTGGATTTGGGGGTTTTCGATTAATTGTTGTTGAAATCACGAATTTGGGTATTCATATTGGATTATTGATCCTATTGAAGATGTTTTGTTGGTTTGGAACACTTTTCGGGGATTTGATGTTGGTATTATTGAGGTTTGGTTGTAAACAATCTAAGATTGGCCACAACGTGGTCGATATAATGCCCCAATGAACTTGGTTTAGTCGTATCGACGTTTTGAGTTAATTATACTCGTGTTTGATTCGTGTGTTGAACCGGATTGTTGGTAATTGTGTTATTCAAGGTTGTTCGAGCGACCGACATCTCATTTAGGACGTTGTTCATGGAAGGACATTCTTCATCGGTGTTGTGTAAGTTAATTCTTACTCGATTAAAAGGATATTCATTCCTTTTGTTGTTGATCATTCATAATCATAACTCATTCATAATTGTATTAACTGTATTGAGATTTGTAATTGTCAAATAATCACTTCATTCACGAGGAACGACGGTTCCAATCATTTCATTGAGCTATCATTCACTTCACTGTTATTTTCATCTCGGTGAGTCATTCTTCACTTTGTCGGATTATTATTCATTGATATTCATTATGGTCATTCTCGTTCATATGACCTTCTGGATTCATATTGCGTGGCCGGGTGCGGATGTGTGGAATTTTTAGTCGAGCACATGATAGTCATGTATTGGGTTCACCGATACATTGGACTGTGCACACGGTAACATTTACCTCCGTGAGACTAATTAGGTACAAGGACTGGTGTGTCCGGGCACTCGTCTTGTACACATGCACAGAACATTACGGGCGTACTATGATACTCCTCTTGAGATATATCATGATTATGTATATTCAACCGTTGAGGATTGTTGTTCTATGTAACTAACCCCGTTGGGGGTTATTGTTTTCAGGTAATGGCAAGGCAAAGGCACGGGAAGAGCATGATGACGGCGAGGAGTCCCAGTGATACTAGTAGGGGGCCCCAATCCTTTCAGTCATTCATGTTGTTATCATTTATTTTCCGCTGCAGATTTCCATTTGGACACTCCGTTTCATTTAGTGTTGTGTATTTTATCATCATATAAAATATACTAGTATTCGGTATTGTCTTGGTGTTTTGTACTTAAACTCCTCATCGGAGTATTTGGTAATATAATTTGGTTCGGTACTACAATTATATCATCTAATTCATTAATATTTCATTCGCCTGGTGGGTCCAGTCGGGGGTCCACGGCACTGTAATATCCGCCTAGTTTGGGGTGTTACAGACAGTCTGATTTGGTTTGGAACAATAAGCCGCTCTATGACCCATCTGCCCGCAAGTGTGACACTTCAAAGGTGGGAAATTGCATTCCAAATTAACGTGGCCTGGACGACCACAATTATAGCAAGTCACCACGCGAGCTGAGGTGCCCGGAATAGAACAGAAACTCCTCTTTCCTCTAGCATAACGTGACGACTATCTGGCAGAACGGTTAGTCGTCTGAGGCCTCTGGAAGTTCCCACTCTTAGAGTCAGAAAAATTTCCCGCGATCTTCTGCTTCTTCGGTTCTTCGGTGGTATAGTTGTCGGGGCTTAACATCTCATGGGCAAAAGCCCTGTCCTGATATTCCTTCAAAATGGTGCAAGAAAATTCGGCCATGTACCGCCGTAAATCCATATTCATCCGCATGTCAAAGTAACGTATCTTGTCACGCTCGTCTTGTACTTGATTCTTCACGTGGATCAATTGTTGGTGGTACTCCACGATTGCCTGTGAAACGGGAATGTTCCGCGGCTTAGCCTCGAAAAAGGCTCGGATTCTGCCTTCTCGCACTAGCCAAGGTCAAAACTCGGCCTCCAGTAGCTCTTTGAACTATCCCCACGTAGCAACATGATCCTGTGGCTTGACAACTTTCCACCACGTCGCGGCTTCCTTGGAAAGGAAGTACTGAGCAATCGGTACCTTCCTCGCTTCCGGACAATCAACCGCTTCGAATACTTTCTCTAACTCCCCTAGCCAATCCTACCAACCTAACGGGTCGGTGGCACTGCCAAACTGTGGAGGGTGCATACGGATCACACTCTGAATCAAGGCATCCGTTGTAAGGTTCGGATTGAACAACTGAACGGCTTGGTCTAAGATGGTCATCTGCTTAGCCAATTATTGAAGGACATTCGCAACTCCAATATCTGCGTTGTTCCCTTGGCCAGTCGACTGGTCGTGCTGACTTTCGGTGTCAGGATGCACCGAGTTAGATAAACTGGTGTTGGTCGATTCCGCAACGGAACTGAGGGAAACGGCCGCACGACGTCCTCGTCTGCATCCATGACCACGGCCTCGTCCCTGACCCCTACCAGCAGATATTCTGAAGAATACACAAGGCACGTAAGTACAATTCAATCGCACGTCATCGAAGTGACTGATTCCCAAAAATATCAATTCAGAGGCAAAATGGTTAAGGAAACGCTAGAAGAGTAAGAGGTCTTACAAGTACCGGTCGCACTGTGATGATGGCAAAGTAGTGATATTATAGACAAACGATGAATCAAGCAACCCAAAAGACTGATAGCCTAGGTATCCATACACCTAAGCTCTGATAACATATTATGTGACACCCCCAAGTTATTCAGGGTATATTACAGCGTTCTGAGCCCCGTCGTGGGACCCACAAGTCTATTCAGACGCGGAACTATAAAACTTAACCGAGAAGGTCCAAATACAATGAAATGAAGGATAATTTAAATGGTATTCAAACCATATCCAATGTAACCAAATACAATACCTCGACAACATAGGCCGGAAAATCAAGGAAACTAAAAAAAATACTCGAGTATTCAAAAACAGCCCAGTACAACAATACTAAATGGGGGGAAACACAAAATATAACTGGAGATAAGACACAATATCACGCTTGCCCATCATCTTCATACCGACCTGATACCTTCCTGTGCACTCTCCTGCAACCTAAAATACATAAAAAGTATTTCTCCCATAAAGGGGTTAGCCGTCGAATAACTAGTGCAAGTATATAGAATATGAAACACAATACTCCTCGATGATCAAGTAAAAGTAATCATCATCTCATCAATATAAGACTAGTATTCCGGAATAACTAAATCTCATTACATCACATAAACACACACATGATTAACCGTGGAACCGCACCAGAGGCTACGGAACCCTCGGAGGACCCGTCGGTCCGTCCTAGAGTGGTTAACCCAAATTACCCGTAGAATCGCACCAGAGGCTACGAAATCCTCATAGGAGCCGTCGGCCCATCCTCATATGTCAATCATATATCTTACTTTCAAATTCGAGAATGTACAATCATAAACATATACTTGTCTTTGAGACATCGAGGAATCGGAAGGAAAGGAGTATAAGTTCGGTAGGTCCAAGAATGCACTTCCGGAACCTAAACAATTTGCAAGGAATATGATAATCAATAATCCATACTCAAATCACACGAAGAAACTCCCGAAACCCACCTACGATTCAGGAAACTACAAGGGTAAACATCTAGAGGTTGGGAAATCACCCAAATACTCTCACGTCCGAACACGTTACAAAACAACTCAATTAAGCATAGGGGAAATATGGGTATGGGCTAGATACATCATCTCAAAGGTCTCAAACTCCGAAATGGATAAATTGGACGAATCTAAGAAAATCCCCCAAAAATTCCCAAGATAGGGTTCTAAGGATTTTAACTTGATTTGGAAGATGGAAATGGATTAAATGTTGTGTGATCGTTGTGAGTCAACCAAAGATGATGATAGTTGATGAAGAATCACTTCCAAATGTCCAAATTCACCTCTCCCGAGCTTCTCCCGTCGAAAATGAGTGAAAAGGTGAAGAAATGACGAATGCAGGGGTGACTGTCCCATATATATTGCACCCAGTCTAGCGCATGCTACGCTTCAATATTATCGTGCACTAACGTGGTCGCACGGTAGTTCAGTGGCTACTGCCAGCCTCATTAGCATGTGCTACGTATATGGTAGCATGCGCTAATGCCTCCCGGTAGCGTGCGCTACCCTAGACTTAGCGTGCGCTACCTGGTAGCTGTTGCCCAGAAATGGGAGTCCAGAACCTACTGTCCTCTGCCCTGCTCGAGAGCTAGCATGCGCTACTGTAATGGCCTAGCGTGCTGTCACGGGGTTATACTTGCGCCTCGCTAAGTCCTCTCCGTGCGGCACTATCTTAGGTTGTCTCAAGCCTAAGTAGTAAGCCTATCAACACACAAGATTACTAGGAAAGAAAGTAAGGAAATGCTTGGGGAAGGTTTTCTCTTATTGCACTGTAGCAAATCAGCTTTCCCAAGATGAGTTACAAATGAGCCCCAAGGGGGTATTTATACTAAACCTCCTAGGCTAACAAATTACCAACAAAACACTACAATTCCAAGTATTTACAAGAATGCCATCATCTAGAATGATCTATACAATTCTAAGAAGTCTTCTTGGAGTCCCCAGACCCCTCTGGAACGTCCGGCCCGACCCGGCCCGAAGTGTCCCGGCCCGGCCCGGCCAAGGCCCGATTCGGCCCGTAGCAACCCGACCCGATTTCTGACCTTCTGGAACCCTCTTTGACCTTCTGGAGTTGATTGGTCTCCATCTTGAAGCTTCTAGGGTCTTCTTTCTGAAGAGTGGATTCCTCGGCTTTTCAATGTCTCTATTGTCACAAGGCTTTTCCGTCTAAGCCTATTATAGGGGGTAGTCCTCTGTGAGCTTGGCCGAGTCCATGTACGCGCGCGAGCTCTGCTGCGCGCCCGTCCGTGAGCTTCGGCCGGATGCGGTATATACTGCTTGCCTTAAGGTGGGGCATGACATTCTCCCCCACCAAAGTCGTGACCGTCCTCGGCACGATGCTGTCCCGATATTCTTCAATCTTCTGCCGGAATTGCCATAGGTGATCCTCATGTTCCCAGCTATTTTCAGCGTCTGGGAGTCCCTTCCAATGCACAAAGAACTCGGTGTATGGGGCCACGCCCCTTCGTCGAACGTCCCGATGTGAAATGATCTCGGCTACTTCCTTGTCGAAGGAAGTAATCACGCCAGTCGGTGCTCGATGTGACTGAGCTCGGCCCGGATCCTCCATGTCCTGATGGTAAGGCTTCAGTTGGCTAACATGGAAGACCGGGTGTATCTTCATCTTTGGAGGAAGTTCCACACGATAGGAAACTGTCCCAACACGCCGCTCGATCTTGTAGGGTCCCTCGTATCTTCGGATGAGTCCCTTATGCACAGCCCGGAATGCTTTAAATTGCTGCGGGAGAAGTTTCACAATAACTAAGTCGCCTTCATTAAACTCGACCGCTCGTCGCTTGAGATCGACCCATTTCTTCATCTTCTTGGCTGCCTTGTCCAAAGATGCTCGAGCCAAGTCCGATTCCTCCTGTAATGACTTAGCAAAGGTATATGCTGCGGGACTCTATCCCGTGTATCCGGTGGCAATGTTGTTCGTTGTCACCGGTTGTCTCCCTGTAGCGAGCTCGAATGGGCTACGTCCCGTTGATTCACTCTTCTGCAAGTTGTATGAGAATTGGGCCGTGTCTAAGAGTTTGGCCCTGTCCCGCTGATTGGCACTCACATAGTGCCGCAAGTAGCACTCAAGCAGTGCGTTAACTCGTTCTGTCTGCCCGTCCGTCTGTGGGTGGAAACTTGTTGAGAATGCTAAGTTCGAGCCCAATAGCTTGAAAAGTCCCGACCAAAACTTTCCTGTGAAACGTGGGTCTCGGTCACTCACGATTGTTCCTGGAATGCCCCAATATTTTACCACATGCTTTAAGAACAACTTGGCCGTCTCCAGAGCCGTTCGTCGCGGTCTTTGGAATAAAGGTTGCGTATTTTGAGAACCTGTCCACCACAACTATGATCGACCCGTACCCATCCGATTTAGGCAAAGCCGAAATAAAGTCCATTGAAACGCTTTCAAAAGGGTGTTCCGGTATGGGTAAGGGTTGAAGTAGTCCACCAGGTTGTTGTTGCTCCACCTTGTCTTGTTGGCATACAAGACATGTCCGGACGTATGCCTCAACGTCCTCACGCATCCTGGGCCAAAAGTAAGAATTGTCAATTAAAGCCATTGTACGGTGCATACCTGGGTGTCCAGCCCATAGTGTATCGTGGCATTCCTTCATGATGTCCCTCCGTAAGTTCCCTCATTTGGGCACGTACAAACAATTACCTTTGGTAAAGAGTAGCTCATATCGTTCCCAGAACCGTCTTGTCTTGCCGCTCCTGGCAAGTTGCATGATGTTTTCTGCGAAAGGGTCCTGCCTCAGTCCCTCGCGTATGCGGTCCTTGATGCTTCCTTCGGCCTTGGTCAAGGCTGCAAGCTCGGCCTTCCGGCTTAATGCATCGGCTACTCGGTTAAGTACTCCCGGCTTATACTCCGGGGTATAATCGAACTCAGCTAGAAATTCCTGCCATCTTGCTTGCTTTGGCGTGAGCTTCTTCTGGGTTTGAAAATAACTTGTGGCTACGTTGTCTGTTCGTACCACAAACTTGCTCCCAAGTAAATAATGCCTCCAGGCTCTAAGGCAATGAACCACGGCGGTCATTTCCTTCTCATGTACCGAGTATCGTCTCGCGGTGTCATTCAATTTTCTGCTCTCATAGGCAACGGGATGCCCTAGCTGCATCAAAACTCCTCCGATGGCATAATCAGATGCATCGGTATGAACCTCATATGCCTTGGCATGGTCTGGCAAGGCAAGAACTGGCTGCTCCGTCACTTTGCCTTTGAGTCGCTCAAAGGCCTCTCGGCACTTATCCGTCCACTCCCATTTGTGGTCCTTCTTCAATAGGTCCGTTAATGGTGCTGCTATCCGAGAGTATCCCTCGATGAACTTCCGGTAGTAGTTCACGAGTCCCAGAAATGATCGGAGTTGGGTTACGCTGGTCGGCGGTTCCCAATCTCGAACTGCTTTCACTTTGGCCTCGTCCATCATTATGCGGCCATCCTTGATACGGTGCCCCAGAAAAGTCACTTCCTGTTGGGCGAATGAGCATTTCTCCAACTTTGCATAAAGTTCGTTGTCCCGCAATGCTTGGAACACCTGTCGCAAGTGTTCTACATGCTCCTCCATCGATGATGAGTAAATGACAATATCATCCAAATAAACGACAACAAACTTGTCTATGTATGGCTGAAATACCTTGTTCATCAGTGTGCAAAAGGTCGCTGGGGCATTTGTAAGCCCGAACGGCATCACAAGGAAATCAAACAAACCATACTTGGTCGCCATGGCTGTCTTGGGTTCGTCTCCTTCGGCTATCCGGACCTGCCAATATCCGGATCTTAGGTCGATCTTTGAAAAGTATTTAGCACCTCCCAGTTGGTCAAACAGCTCTCCAATGAGTGGAATGGGATACTTGTTGCGAACCGTCAGTTTGTTGAGTGCCCTATAGTCCACGCACATACGCAAGGATCCATCATGCTTCTTTTGGAACAAAACGGGGGATCCATAAGGAGATTTGGATGGTTGGATCATTTTGGAATCCAACAACTCTTTCAATTGTTTCTGCAGCTCCTTAAGTTCCGGTGGTGACATCCTATAGGGTGTCCTTGAAGGTGGCTTCGCATCAGAAATAAGTTCAATTTTGTGGTCCACATCCCGGCTGGGTGGCAACTTCTTAGGTAGTTCCGCGGGCATCACGTCCTGGAACTCCTCCAAAACGGCTTGAACTTCCTTTGGTACATCCTTGCTTTCAACATCGTTCCCATCATCAGGAACGTAAAATGCAGCGAAGGTCTCTTCCTGCTTTCGAAGTCCCCGACTAAGTTGCATGGCTGAAAGGGTGCCTGTCCTCTTCGCTTCCCTCCTGGCCGGAATGGCCTGTGTCCTGTCGGAGTCCAAAATGACTAAGGAATCAGAAAATGGAAGAATGCAAGCCCGTACCTGATCGAACCATTGTAACCCAAGAACCAAATCATAGTCATCCATGGTCACTACAGTGAAGGTGATCATTCCCTGCCAGTCACCTATCTTTGCTTTCACTCCTCGTGCTTCGCCGGTCACCGGTTTAGCATGGGTGTTCACTGTCTTGATCGATCCATTAGTTGGAGTGACGGTAAGTCGTAAGGCTTTGGCTACGCCGTCCCGCATGAAATTGTGCGTAGCTCCTGTATCCACTAAGGCTTTGATGTGTGTGCCTCCGATCAAGGCATCCACGAACATAGACCCCTTTCTGGGTCCCTTCGCCGGCTCCACAACGGCTTTGTGACGTGAGCAAACTCAATGAGCCCATATGCGCACCATCCGCAACCTCGGTCTCCGTGGTCTCTTGCATGGCTGCGACCTTCTTCCTCCGAAATGGGCAATCGTACTTCATGTGAGAGGTACTATGACAAATGTGACAACCTCTCGGCTTATCGTTCTCGTCCACTGGTTGCTTGCCCGAGTATTTGTTTGGCCTGAACCTTGATGGGCGATCTCCCCTACCTTTGCCTTTATCTGTGCGGAAAGTCCTTGGCTTGTCGCTGGTCTTCAACTCCCGTAAGCCCTCGGCCACAGCAATGGCGGTAGCCACGTCCTGAACATTGCGCCTTTCCAACTCTTGCCTCGCAAAAGGCTTGAGTCCGTCCATAAATGCAAACAGCTTGTCGGTCGCCGTCAAGCTTGGTATCTCCAGCACAATTTCTTGGAACTCCTTGACATAGTCTTTGATAGTACGAGTGTTGCTGAGTCTCTTCAGCCTGCCCCGAGCCTCGAACTCCACATTCTCGGGATAGAATTGCCTCTTTAATTCGGCCTTGAAGTCTTCCCAGGAATCCATCCTGCACGCACCACTCTCAATGTCAGCCTGCTTGGTCCGCCACCACAGCACGGCTGTGTCGGCCAAGTACAAGGGCGCCGTCCGCAACTTGGTGTCATCATCTCGAGTGTTTGAGGCACCAAAGTATTGCTCCAGGTTCCATAAGAAAATGTCAATCTCCTTGGCGTTTCTCGATCCGTTGAACTTCCCAGGCCTTGGGATGTCAATTCGTGCGGGTGTCGCACCCACATGTCCTTCTCCGTTGGCAATCACCCTTTTCACTGTTGCCATCTCCATCTTGAGAACCTCCATGCTCTCTTGCATGGCGAGGATCATGGCCCGAAAATCGGCCAACTCCTTCTTCATGTCCCCATCACAAGCATTGATAGTAGAAAGAACCTGGTTGTGCAGCTCCTCACCAGCTTCTTCCAAGTCATCCACCCTCCTCGCAACCTCATCATAGACCTCCTCCAGTCGAGTCACTCAGTACATCCATGGCAGCAATCCGGTCGACAGACTTGTCTCTGCCCTTCTTGGTCTTCTCCGCCTGAGTGTTGGGTTGGGTAACGTCGGATGATTGTGCCATCTTACTCCTTGCACGATGAGCTAGCAATCTTCGAAAATCCGCCTTGGTTGTCTCAACCTTGGCTCCGATACCAACTGTCACGGGGTTATACTTGCGCCTCGCTAAGTCCTCTCCGTGCGGCACTATCTTAGGTTGTCTCCAGCCTAAGTAGTAAGCCTATCAACACACAAGATTACTAGGAAGGAAAGTAAGGAAATGCTTGGGGAAGGTTTTCTCTTATTGCACTGTAGCAAATCAGCTTTCTCAAGATGAGTTACAAATGAGCCCCAAGGGGGTATTTATACTAAACCTCCTAGGCTAACAAATTACCAACAAAACACTACTATTCCAAGTATTTACAAGAATGCCATCATCTAGAATGATCTATACAATTCTAAACAATTCTAAGAAGTTTTCTTGGAGTCCCTAGACCCCTCTGGAACGTCCGGCCCGACCCGGCCCGAAGTGTCCCGGCCAAGGCCCGATTCGGCCCATAGCAACCCGACCCGATTTCTGACCTTCTGGAACCCTCTTTGACCTTCTGGAGTTGATTGGTCTCCATCTTGAAGCTTCTAGGGTCTTCTTTCTGAAGAGTGGATTCCTCGGCTTTTCAATGTCTACTGCTGTCACAAGGTTTTTTCCGTCTAAGCCTATTATAGGGGGGGTAGTCCTCTGTGAGCTTGGCCGAGTCCATGTACGCGCGCGAGCCTGCTGTGCGCCCGTCCGGCAGGCTTCGGCCGGATGCCGGTAGATGCATGCTGCCTTAAGGTGGGGCGTGACAGTGCGCTACGCAACACTAATAGCGTGCGCTAGCTGATGCCTAATATACGTTACCTGATAGTCCAGATAGTCTTAAAGCCTCACTGCCTCTGCCAACCCAGCTCGTTAGCGTGCGCTACGGACTGTGTTAGCGCGCGCTACTGACCACGAGTAGCATACGCTAGCGAACTCCTAGTGTGCGCTAACTGCTTGTCCAGAGAGCATAATTAGCTACTGTCTCTTCCCTATCTGAACTGTTAGCGTGCGGTAAGGCTCAAAGCTAGCGTGCGCTACTCAAGCAGAATTAGCGTGCGTTAGCCTAGGCCTAGCGTGCGCTATCTCCCTGACCCAGAACACTTCTGAAAGATCTAAACAACACGATCATGATCTAAGCAAGGTATGAAACTCTATAAAAACATTGACAACATCACAAAGAGTTTATAGAGCGACAAAATAGAAAGAACGGCAAGGTCAAACAGTCAATAAAAAGTACAGGTATTACATTCAATCGATACTTCTAGAGACATTGCAAGAAGCGAGTGTCCTCTACGGTATCCACACAACGAACATGTCCCAAGCGTCTAATAGATTGGTAGCTCCGATTCAATAAAGATTTCACTTAAATCATGATGAATATAGATATGTTCTTGGTTATGGTAAGAACAATAACACCACGAATTTTATTCAAATGTTCTTGAACTTTGATCTAAAATAACAACTATGAATCTTATTCAATATGTTATTAAAGAACAAGCTCACAAGATTAGATGAAGATTACAAGAGTATTCTAAATACTTTCTTGGTAAATGTAACACCCCACTATATTCAGGATTATTACAGCGCCGTAAATCCTTGATATAGGGATTTACTAGGCTAAGAATTTAAAAGTAACATTATTAAAACCAAGTTTAGAATTTATTATTACATCACGAGTTTGAAAAGTACCAATTAACCAAAAACTGAATAAATAAAGTTCAAAGACAAACAAAAACCAAAGCTCGAGTACTCTATTAAAATAAGACACAACTGACAACTCGTCCCGGCCGTAACATCACTCTGCACCATCATCGTCATGCAGCTCTAGTGGGTGTTTCTCCATCCTCCTGGATCATGAACATGCAACAAATGTTCACCCCCGAAGGGGTTAGCATAACTATGCTAATACAAGTACGATAATTATACAACAACAGGCTATTCTCACGAAGAATAAAGACATCATCATCAATAATAATAATAATAATAATGAGTCTCTACTACGAGAAGACTCACAAAACCGTACACAACATGATAATCACAACATGACATCACAACTGTTGGGATTCGGTGCCTAATACGAAGGCCCAGCGGAAGCGGTAAAACGAAAATTAATTCGATCCGAATCCCTACAAGGATTGATCGAGCTACGTATATACGAATATCAAAAAACGAATTCACAAGAGATATAGAAACTCACCCTTGTAGTCCGTTGATTAGATGGATAACCTTCTGTTGAGCTATTCCCCAAGCTTTGCTTGATCTCTACGATTCAATACCGCTTCAAGCCCTTGAACGATCCAACGCCGAAAACACCGCGTCTGTACTTGCCACGCTCTGGAGAAACGACCAGAACGACGATCACCTTGCTATCCTCCGAGGATACGGCTAGAGCTAGGTGATGAAGCTATCTATTTGTGATTACAACACTCCAAGTGTATAACTCACGTACTCTTAATGAATCTCTCAATTTTCTCCAAGACCAATTAAGATGATATCAAGAAGATGATGAAGACAATTGAGAAAATGGTTTCTCTCTCTCTCTCTCTCTCTCTCTCTCTCTCTCTCTCTCTCTCTCTCTCTATCTATCTCACTTTCACGTAGGAATCAAAGTGAGTAAATGAAACATGTCTTCATCCCTCTTATTCAACTTCTCCCACATGTTACAACTCATGCATGTGGGAATCTAACCCCACCTCCACAATTATCATTCATTAAAGAATGAAGACACAAGTCCAAAAGGAAGGTTGCTAGAAATGGAGGGGGGTGGCCCATGGAGAAACGGATGAGTTCGGTTCGTTTCGGACTCCTGAGAGTCCAAACAGATAAACTCTAATTCCGTCCCGATGTATTTGTATAGTTTAATTAATCCAATGAATTTCATCATATCAAATACATTATAACATAATTAATTTCTCCAAGAAATTATTATATCCATGAACTAAATTAATCACCCAGTGATATATTTAATTCATTAGGCCGTAAATCAATTTATCCAATAAATCGATTTAGACATCTAATGTCCCAAATTTAGATATCCAATATCTAATACACATAATGAGAGAATTAGCTTGATTCATTCTGTCGTCAATCCTAATGCGTGACTCGGTAGGTCCGTCTCAGTCAGCAATGGGAGGAACCAAAGAGTAGTAGCACCACCTAGCCAGCCTGGCGGCCTACACTGTACCCCAACTGAGGACGAATGATTGGGATCATTCAAGAACCATTCTATCGTGAATACCAGTATACGTATAAACCCTTCTTTTAAATGTCCCGATCAAGTTATAGGGTCACGGTCAGTCAAACCCTATCTGTACTTGACGCTATGCATGCGTTAATGCAAATCGAGATCATGGAGCTCTCGTGTATCAAATATAGCTAGCTCTAATGCTTTGGCCAAAGACTTATGATCTCATCTGCTAATAACCGCATAGTACATATAACCCTTCACTCACCTCCGTCCGCCGCCATTCACCTCTAGCCGCTGCCGTCACCACCACCTCCAGTCGGCCATATCTACAAGGTATGCTTTATCTTTTTATTTTTCATGATTCATTTGAATTGATGTTGTTTTGGTTAGTTTTCTTTTATGTATATGAGCTCTATGTGTATAAAATTCATGATTATGTGTATGGGGTTTTTTTGATTTTTTTCGGTATTTTCCTTTCTTTTTATGATCTTGCATTGTAGGAGCAGATTTGTTGTTGTTTTTGTTTATGTTTTTTTTTTTTTTTTGTTGTTGTTTTTGTTGTTTGTTTTTGTAAAACTCCTAAGACAATGAGTATATGAGTTCTTTGCTTGCTGAATTTATGGGTTTTTTCTTATATCTTTATGGCTGCAAAATGATCTCTTTGCTTGCGGAATTTATGGGTTTTTTCGTGTATGTTAATAGCTGCAAAATGGTCACTTTGCTTGCGGAATTTATGGTTTTTTCGTGTATGTTTATGGCTGCAAATAGTCTATTTGTTTGTCAAATTTATGGGTCTTTTCGTGTATGTTTATGGCTGCAAATAAGTCTCTTTGGTTGCTGAATTTATGGGTTTTTTCGTGTATGTTTATGGCTGAAAAATGGTCTCTTTGCTTGCGAAATTATGGGTATTTTCATGTATGTTAATGGCTGCAAATAGGTCTCTTTGCTTGCGAATTTTGTGGGTCTTTTCGTATATGTTTGTTGCTGCAAATAGGTCTCTATATTTCTTCACAGAAAAAGAAATGCGTTGTTTTGTGCTGCCTTGTTTATTTGGAAGACATTTTGATCCTAAATTGTCATTATAAAGGTCTTCATTATAAAGGTCTTCAACATGCTTCTACTGGGATTACTTGTTGTTAGCTGAATAACTGTTAGTTGGATCATGGATGCTTGCTGAATTGATTTTTTTTCTCTTTTAAAGCTAAAGAGATTATTTCTGAGAATGAGAAAGGGGTTTTGGGTGGTTGATGCTTCTTTGCCAGGCTTTGAAATAGCTCGGCAACTATCGCCTCAGGCAAAAACTTGTATAAGACCGACACACGGATCCTATTCCGTCCCGTGGTCAGTCGGCATTTTGTTTCATTTTTTATTTTTTTCTTAGTTTTTTAGGGTTTTTTTTTAGTTTTTAGTTTTTTTAGTTTCTTCTAAAGTTTTTCAGGTATGTAGGGTTATTCTTATTTATTTATTTATTATTTTAGTTTTTTTTTTCAGTTTTTTGAGGTTTCTTTATTAGTATTTTAGGTCTTTTAGAGTGTTTTATCTCTTTTACTTTATTTTTGAAATTAATTTTAGGGGATCCTTGATCCGTAAGACCATATCATCGGAGACCTACTCTTGTCCTCAAATGGAACACGAGAATGCCGCATTAAGATATTATGCACGAATTAAAAGATTTAGTAATTTGAGTCATATGTGTAATACAACAACAACAACAACAACAAGTGATAACAAACAAATTGTTGTATGATATGTTATTGACCAAATTATCTTTTGTTATGAAATTTTCGAGAAAATTGTCATTTTTGGCTGAAAGTTTCCACCCGCCTCTCGCCCGCCAAGTCCAACCTCCAGCCGCTGCCGCCCCACCCGCCCCCTTCCGCCTCCAGCTACTGCACGTCTGCACTGCGCCACGGGCCGCCCGCCTGCGATTGCAAGGTATGCTAAATATTATATCTTTTTATATGCTTGTTGTTGGGTTTTTAGTTAGACTGTTTTTGTTTTTGTTTTCTTTGGTTGTTATTTTGGTATGATAGTAATTAGTAAATGTAGTCTGATGTTATCAAAATTGGGGTTTTTTGAAATGCTGAGAACATGGTGAGATCTGTTCATGGGTAATATGATATAATCTGCTACCGATAGTAATTACTTGTTCTTTCCTTGATACATGAAACTTTTATTAATCACACATTTATCGAACAGCTGCTACCAAACTAGCGAGATTCTTCATTTTCTGTTTGGCCAAAGCAAAGATAACTTAAGGTAATAAACTCATTTACCAAGTACTTGTCAGTTAAAAAAATAATAATAAGAAAGGTCATGCGAAGTAATTAATATCCTTCAGTCCTTCAACAGTAATTATATCGATACCATTAGTAGATGATTTCTTTTTGCATTGATTGCTTTTTACATGACAATTTCGTTGGTTTACAATATAAAACCAATTGGTACTACTTTGGAGGAAAACGGGCAGATTCTTCGAGTTTCCTATGCAAAAAGTATTATGGGACCTGGATATGCAGTTTCATCAGCTTTTCAGTCTAGAAGTCTTGCTGCTGCTGCAAATGAAGAAGCAACATTTGCTCAGCAGGTTTACTTTCTTGCTTTTTCCACGACAGTTGTTGTCGTTCTCTTCACCGATCTTTGTTTCTATGTTGATCTACGTTCTTAGTTGTTTTGCCTGTCGTCTGTGTGCTGCTACTCCCATGAACAGTTTATATTTGCTTAGCAGGCTTCATGTCGTGTTTTTTTAGAAGTTAATTTGTTCAGTATTCGAAATTCATGCTTTAGCTGAGTATCTTGAGTAGAGCTGTATGAAAATAAGTTGTCTGTAGAGTTGTATAAACTTTGTGAAAGGTACACCACTTACAATGTTGTTCTTTGATGAGCAGTTTTGATAATTATTTTTTCACCGCCATACGTTGATATTTTATCTTTTGAATTATATGAAAGACTAGTTCTGTGGCATTAGTAATTTACTTATAAAGAGTGATATATTTTGTGCATTACTGGGGTTTCAGTTTAATATTATGTTCATTTTTTGCATTCACTATCTTCTGTTGGCTCTTTTCGATCTTCGATGTGTGAATTTCTAGCTTGATATTGGTGGATGAGTCATATTGGCTTGATATTGTTCGAGTCATGTTCCATGATGTATGTGTTGATTTTACAATATCAATCACGTATTGTGATATGACAATAGCAATTATCTCAAACTCATCGCCGTCTCATGATATTTTCCATAGAAATGGAAAAACCTATTGTAACGCCCTGGCTTGCTTAATTAAAAAGAACGTTACACAGCTCATTTTTTTTTTCTTAAAGTTTTTTTTATATAAATTCGGAGTATTTGCGGAAGCATTTTAGTCAGTAAATCTTCAATAAAACTCGTTTATTCAACCATCAGTACTGTTTTACAAAAACATGGGAAATCAAATATTCGGACATGGTCCGTTGAAATTTATATTCGTCGAAGAACATCAAGTGTTTCGTAAATATAATAATAATTACGGCGACAACATCTTTTATTATTTAGAACTTCATCGTGTTGGGAGTATGTATTCATCTTCTGCTTGTCCCGTTTGTCAATTCCTTAGCCTGAAAAACATAAATGACGAGGTGTGAGTACGCGAGCATACTCTGTGAGATTAAACTCTTATAAATCGTCAAAATCATGTTGTGTAATGCACATAAAACATTCTTATCTATGTGAGACTCGTCTCGGATTTCTTTCATTCTTTCGACCCCTCTCGGGTCGTCATGTTACACGACACAACGATGACCATAACATATTAAAACAGTATAACCTCACCTCGTTTGCTGAAATCTTGAAATATCTTCCTTTGAATTTGGCTCGGTTGTCCTTCTTGGATCCCGGATATGCTTCTCCTAGCACTTGAAAATACTTTTTCATATTTCCGGTCATGAATTCTTGATGTAAAATCTGAAATCTCTTTGAGGACTTTTATCAAACACCTTTGAAAAACTGTCAGATTTGAGATATCTGTTTGATCGGGATTTTTGTGGCTTTTATAAATTTTGGAAGGAAAATATGTTTCGGGCATTTTAAAGTAGAGGTTCACAGCTTTAAAATGATATATGTTATGTACAAAAACAAGTCCGGGAACATATATAAATAAGGGCTCAAAGTCGGATGAAAATCAACCTTACCCGGACAGCTGGAAGCCTAATCCGGACAGCTGGCCGAGAAGCTTCTGTCGGTCGTGACCGACCTTATCCGGACAGCTGGACAGACTTATCCGGATAGTGGTCAAGAAGCTTCTGTCGGTCGTGACGGACCTTATCCTGACATGGACAAACCTTATCCGAGAGTGTCCTAGAAGCTTTCGGCCATGACCGTGATTGTCGATCAGCGTGTCCGTGGTGGCCTAAAATGTCCGTCAACTTGGCTCAGCCGGTTCGACCGCTTCCCGATGTCCAAATTCGATTTTCCGACTGCTGTTCGAGTTAAATCTTCGATATGCTCTAACGGATTTTCGATAATATTAAAATAATAATTTAATATTATTTTTGCAAGATAAGTGTTACGTAATGAAAATTTTATCGTATCAATTGTGAAAATTTTCGAAATTACTTTCATAAATTCTAAAATAATCCTTATAATTTATTTTGAAATCTTTACTTTTTAAATCTTTCATTTTATGTTGGAAACATATCGATCCAAGTATTGGACAACTTGTAATTATTGAAATCCATGACCATTAGCAAAATAAATAGCACTTAATTAAGTCTTTGAATTTTCTAGGGTATTACAATTATTATTTTATAATCATTTAGCACATCGATCTCCTTCTTGAAAGCCAGGCTCCTCACTGCAACAAAACATCTAAAAATGACCTTTTATCATGTTAGAGGAGATAATTAACATGTCGTATAAAACGTAATGCAAATGGACATAGCAGTTATTCATGCTCATGAAATGTCTACTTGTATGCCATGCTTTCATAATGCATATTATATAAATGCATTTAGGTATTAAATGGTTATTGGCTTAGGGATAACAGGGCATTCTGATCCTCCCTCTTTATAAAATTTCGTCCTCGAAATTGACATACCGAACAGTTCTGGATATTTGCTTTGAATTTCCTCCTCTCTTTCCCATGTAGCCTCTTCAACGGCATGATTCCTCCACAAAATTTTTACCAAATGAATTTCCGTGTTCCTTAGTTTCTTTATTTTCTTATCAAGAACCTGTACCGGCTTCTCTTCATAGGACAAGTCTGGGGATAATTCCAACGGCTCATAATTTAACACATGTGAGGGGTTGGAAATGTACCTCTTTAACATGGACACATGGAATACGTTGTGTACACCAGATAGCGAAGGAGGTAATGCTATTCTATAAGCTCTGTCACCAACTCTCTCAAGGATTTCAAATGGGCCAACATATCTCGGGCTAAGTTTTCCTTTCTTCCCAAATCTCATTATGCTTTTCATCGGGGATACCCTCAAGAAGACATTGATACGATATCTAATATTCCAATCGAAGAAGCTCCAATAAAAATCGACATCCACGACGATGCAAATTCGCATGGCCATGCATCATTATACTTGGGAGAAAAGAATACGCGGATTGGAGTTATGTTGTTAATCGGAACAGGAGTAACGTAAAACTCGACGACGGAATCGGTCCGAAAGCATGAAAATTCGGCCAAGACATGCTTGAAAGGGACCTCACTTGACTTCATATCTTTGACAAGATAATGAAGATATTCTCCTTCCCCACCATGATAACAAACGGCCGAAACAACAAGATTTGAAGAAGACTTTCATCCTTCATGTCATTTTCCCTCAAGTCATAATCACCATAATAATTCCAAAGGGGTGATATCATATCTTCACAAAAATCCTCCTATTCACTACTTGAAGAATACGGCCAAATTGAAGACATTTGGTGAAGATCTTCTTCATGTCACCATCACAAGTCCAAGATTACTTCATGTCTTAATCACCTAATAAAACCAAGATACTTGGTATCTCCTTGGATATTTTCGGCCGATTGGTGTGTTACTAGGAAGCTTCGTTTTCTCGTTTTGTTGTATTTTCTTACGGTTGGAAACTACTATATATAGTAGTACTCGTTGTATTTGTAACATATCTTGAAAGTAATAAACCTTGTATTTCTTTGAAATATACGTTGAACGAGTTCAACAAACTTTAGTTATTGTTTCGACGCGTCTCGAGATTTTAACTTGATCAGTTCTCAATAGGTCTTGGGAAGAGATTACCTTTATCGAGCTATAGGTCTAGTTCGATAAAACACATCAAAATCCGTATATCATACTACCTCACGGCCGAACCCCATTCAAATTCGGCCACCCCTTGTAATTTTCAAGTGATACTTTGATACTTGTCAAGACGTATTAATCTTCCGTTGTATTTTATACGCATTACTTACATAATTCGTATCATAAGTGGTATCAGAGACATTTGTCTCACAGTTCTCGACGTTACTCAAGAAGATGGCATTCACCGATGAAGAAGTAGCACAACTACGTGACGTTCTTCGCGGCTTACCGGAGCCCAAAATCCATGCACGACGAGGATACGACACCATGCATGCACCACGACATGCTGATGAATACAAGACAAGCGAACTTCCGGAGTTCGTAGGCGGCACCGATCCCGAGGTTTATTTGGAGTGGGAAAGAAAAATTGAACGAATGTTTGAATTCAAGGATCTCAATGACGAGGTACGTTGCAAGTATGCGATTCTCAAACTTGGAAAGGGAGCTTCCCTTTGGTTTGAGCGAATGAAGACACAAAGAGTTCGTGCCGGAAAAGAGAAGATACGTTCGTGGGATTCTCTAAAAAAGAAACTACGAAAAAGATATGTCCCGGCTACACACAAGTTAAGCTTGTATCGAAAAATTTCTGACCTCACGCAAGGAAAGCTAAGTGTCGAGGAGTACATCGAGGAGTTTGAAAACTTATCCTTGATGGGAGAACTTGAAGAAAGCGAAGAATTGCGGATGTCCCGTTTCCTACGAGGTTTGAACAAAAATATTGCTAATTCCGTGGAACTCTACCCCTATTCCGACTTTGATACTTTATGCGGACTTTGCACAAAGTTGGAAAATCAAAACAAAACAAAACTTTCTAAACCCGAATTCCCATCTAAATACGGAAATACTAATTTTGGCGCGAGTTCTAGCTCGTTTCCAAAAACTGTCACCACAAGCCAACCCGTTACTACCATTCAAAAAACTCCTATCACCCCAAAAGAAACAAGCCTATCTAAAGTCCGGTGTTTCAAATGTCAAGGATTTGGACACTATCAAAGTGCTTGTCCAAATCGGAGAATTGTGACGTTACGAGAAGCCATAGCCGCCCGAGAAGAATTACTAGCCGAAGAAGAAAGAATTGGCGATGTTTTTAACTTAGAAGCTGACGAAGAAGAAGAAGAATGCGAGGCATACGATGCCCCGAATTATGACACGAACCTCGTCCTTCGCATGTTACAAACGAAGGCAGCCCCGAGTGACGAAGAACAACGAGACCAAATCTTCCACACAAAGTGTCGTGTCGGAGATAAATGGTGTAGCTTGATCATTGACGGTGGAAGTTGTACAAACGTGGCATCAAGCGAGATGGTCTCAAAACTCGGTTTGATCACCACGGCCCATCCAAAGCCGTATGCACTCCATTGGCTCGATGATGGAAACAAGGTGAAAGTATCAAGGCAAGTGAAGGTCGGACTCACCATGGGTTCGTATGGTGATGATATTACATGCGATGTACTACCGATGGACGCATGTCACGTGTTATTAGGAAGACCTTGGTTATTTGATCGGGACGTACTACATCGAGGGAGGAGTAACGAGTATGAGTTACGTGACAAAGGTAAAAAAATTGTTCTTAAACCTATGTCACCTCAAGCTATCCGGACGATGAGTTCGAAAAAAGTCGAAGGACCGAAACTTACGATGTTTGCAAACGAGAAAGAAGTCGAACACGCCATTGACGATGGAGAACGTGTTTATTTGATGATGATCAAAGAGGTCCGAAATCTTGCCACCAAATCACACCACGAAGAAGAGATAGATGCACTATTACATGAGTTCTCGGATGTATTTCCCGAAGACTTGCCGGTAGGATTACCACCTATCCGCGGAATTGAACACCAAATTGATCTTGTACCAGGAGCTCCATTACCGAACAAAGCGGCGTATCGTTGTAATCCCGAAGAAACCAAAGAACTACAACGTCAAATTTATGAACTCATGAATCACGGATATGTCCGAGAAAGTTTAAGTCCGTGTGCGGTTCCAGTTCTACTTGTACCAAAAAAAGACGGATCATGGCGAATGTGTATTGACAGTAGAGCCGTGAATAACATCACCGTCAAGTATCGGTTCCCCATCCCGAGACTAGACGACATGTTGGACGAGTTACATGGCTCGGTTATATTTTCCAAAGTTGATTTACGGAGCGGATACCATCAAATTCGCATGCGAGAGGGAGACGAATGGAAAACGGCATTTAAAACAAAGAATGGACTTTACGAATGGGTTGTGATGCCATTCGGCCTCACTAACGCCCCGAGCACTTTTATGAGGATGATGAACGAGGTTCTCAAACCTTTCTTGGGAAATTTTGTTGTCGTATACCTAGACGACATTTTGATCTACAGTCTATCCTTAGAGGAACATCTCGAACATTTGCGGCACGTATTTGAGACGCTAAGGGAACAGAAACTTTATGGAAAGCGGGAGAAGTGTACTTTCCTAGTCGAGAGTCTTGTCTTTCTCGGCTATGTTGTTTCGAAAGAAGGAGTTTCGGTCGACCAAGAAAAGATCGCGGCAATCAAGTCGTGGCCGACCCCAAAGACAATCACGGAGGTACGATCATTTCATGGCCTCGCTTCTTTTTACCGACGATTCATACGGGACTTTAGCACCATCTCCAGCCCGATCACGGAGTGTCTAAAAAAAGGAACCTTTGCATGGAACGAGGCGGCCCAAAAGGCTTTTGAAAAATTAAAGGGAAAGTTATGTGAAGCGCCGATTTTGACGTTACGCGATTTTTCACAACCGTTTGAGGTGGAATGCGACGCTAGCGGAGTTGGAATCGGGGCAGTACTTATTCAAAGAGGCCGTCCCATCGCCTATTTTTCGGAGAAATTAAGTGGCGCCCGAGTGAATTATTGTACTTACGACAAGGAGTTCTATGCTATCGTGAGAGCACTCGATCATTGGAGTCACTATTTACGTTCGAAACATTTCGTGTTACATTCGGATCACGAGTCGTTGAAATACATCAACGGACAAAGCAAGCTAAGCACGAGACATGCAAAATGGGTGGAATTTCTACAATCTTTTCACTTTTCATCCAAGTACAAAGACGGGAAGAGTAATATAGTGGCGGATGCACTATCAAGACGGTATGCCTTCTTTGTCGATTCTAGATGTTCGTTTGTTGGGGTTCGAGACTTTGAAAGATCATTACAACGATTTGGACTTGGGAAATTTTTAACCGTTGTAAAATGGCCCGTACGAGGAATTTGTTTCTGAGGATGGCTTTCTTTTCAAGGGAAATAAATTATGTGTGCCGAGACATACAATTCGGGAATTGCTAGTTCGGGAGGCGCACGGAGGAGGGCTAGCCGGTCATTTCGGCTCGACCAAGACTGTAGAGGTGCTAAAAGAACATTTCTTTTGGCCAAATATGTATGGTGACGTAAGCACAATCGTGAGTAAATGCGTCACTTGTCACATGATGAAAAGTTCATTCAAGTCAAGTACATACATGCCGTTGCCAATACCGTTACGACCGTGGGAGGATGTCTCGATGGATTTTATTGTGGCTTTACCTCGTACTCAACGAGGCAAAGACTCGATCATGGTGGTCGTCGACCGTTTTTCGAAAATGGCTCACTTTATAGCATGCCACAAAACCGATGATGCAAGCAATGTGGCGGACTTGTACTTCCGGGAAGTAGTTCGTTTACACGGAGTTCCAAAAACTATCGTGTCGGATCGAGATTTTAAATTTCTGAGTTACTTCTGGAATACTTTATGGAGAAAAGTGGGTACTAAACTCCTATTCAGTACTTCACATCACCCACAAACCGATGGACAGACCGAGGTGACTAATCGAACCTTGGGAGCATTATTGCGAGGATTGGTGAATAAAACACAAAAAGATTGGGACGTTAAACTTGCACATGCGGAATTCGCATACAACCGATCACCCGGCTTCGCCACGGCCCATTCACCTTTTGAAGTGGTATACGGAATAAATCCGCACATGCCATTGGATTTGATTCCCTTGCCGAGCAACGAATTGATTCACAAAGACGCCGAATCAAAACTCAAATCAATGATGAAGTTACATGAAAAGATACGGGAACGGATTAAAGAAGTGAATGAAATTTACAAACGGAAGTCAAACAAAAATAAAAAAGCGAGATTATTTGATGTTGGCGACTTAGTTTGGATACATTTGAGAAAAGAAAGATTCCCAAGCAAACGGAAGAACAAATTAATGCCGAGAGCCGAACGACCATACAAAATTGTGGGAAAAGTGAACGACAACGCCTACAAAGTCGAACTTCCAGGCGATTACGGAGTGCACGCGACATTCAACGTAGGTGATCTCTCGCCTTACCTTGACGACGATGGCATTACGGAATTGAGGTCAATTCCTTTCAAAGAAGGAGGGAATGATACGATATCTAATATTCCAATCGAAGAAGCTCCAATAAAAATCGACATCCACGACGATGCAAATTCGCATGGCCATGCATCATTATACTTGGGAGAAAAGAATACGCGGATTGGAGTTACGTTGTTAATCGGAACAGGAGTAACGTAAAACTCGACGACGGAATCGGTCC
The DNA here is from genome assembly GCA_033398695.1 of Orobanche coerulescens. Classification (NCBI taxonomy): domain Eukaryota; kingdom Viridiplantae; phylum Streptophyta; class Magnoliopsida; order Lamiales; family Orobanchaceae; genus Orobanche; species Orobanche coerulescens. Next base: position 74,583,020 of record CM065818.1, on the reverse strand, counting down.
GAAAGCATGAAAATTCGGCCAAGACATGCTTGAAAGGGACCTCACTTGACTTCATATCTTTGACAAGATAATGAAGATATTCTCCTTCCCCACCATGATAACAAACGGCCGAAACAACAAGATTTGAAGAAGACTTTCATCCTTCATGTCATTTTCCCTCAAGTCATAATCACCATAATAATTCCAAAGGGGTGATATCATATCTTCACAAAAATCCTCCTATTCACTACTTGAAGAATACGGCCGAATTGAAGACATTTGGTGAAGATCTTCTTCATGTCACCATCACAAGTCCAAGATTACTTCATGTCTTAATCACCTAATAAAACCAAGATACTTGGTATCTCCTTGGATATTTTCGGCCGATTGGTGTGTTACTAGGAAGCTTCGTTTTCTCGTTTTGTTGTATTTTCTTACGGTTGGAAACTACTATATATAGTAGTACTCGTTGTATTTGTAACATATCTTGAAAGTAATAAACCTTGTATTTCTTTGAAATATACGTTGAACGAGTTCAAAAAACTTTAGTTATTGTTTCGACGCGTCTCGAGATTTTAACTTGATCAATTCTCAATAGGTCTTGGGAAGAGATTACCTTTATCGAGCTATAGGTCTAGTTCGATAAAACACATCAAAATCCGTATATCATACTACCTCACGGCCGAACACCATTCAAATTCGGCCACCCCTTGTAATTTTTAAGTGATACTTTGATACTTGTCAAGACGTATTAATCTTCCGTTGTATTTTATACGCATTACTTACATAATTCGTATCAGACATAGTCTCCAACTGCGAATTCCAAATCTCTTCTTCGATTATCTGCATAACTCTTCTGTCTACTTTGTGCAATTTTCATTCGTTCTATTATCTTTTCTACCACCATAGCAGTCTGTTGTATCGTTTCTGGGCCCAGTAGACTTCTTTCTCCAACTTCATCCCAGTGTACGGGAGATCTACATTTTCTCCCATATAGTGCTTCATAAGGTGCCATCCCAATTGTAGATTGGTAACTGTTGTTGTAGGTGAACTCTACCAATGGAAGCTTTGTATCCCAATTGCCCTTGAAATCTAGTATGCATGCTCTCAACATATCTTCGAGTATTTGAATAACTCTTTCTGACTGCCCATCACTTTGTGGATGAAATGCGGTCTTTGAAAGCAAGCTTGCACCCATTGCATTATGTAAACTTTTCCAAAATGCAGATGTGAATTTAGGGTCCCTGTCAGATACTATAGATATTGGCACCCCATGTAGCCGGACTATCTCTTTAATATATTCCTGAGCGTATCGATCCATATTATATGTGGATTTTACTGGCAAGAAATGAGCAGACTTGGTCAATCTATCAACAATCACCCATATGGAATTATACCCACTTTGAGTCCTTGGTAGCCCAAGCACAAAATCCATTGTAATGTGTTCCCATTTCCATTCCGGAATTAGTAAAGGCTTCAATAATCCCGCTGGTCTCTGATGTTCAGTTTTGATCTGCTGACAAGTTAGACATTCTGCCACAAATTTTGCAATATCTTTCTTCATGTTAGGCCACCAATAATGTTGTTGCAAGTCTTTATACATTTTTGTGCTACCTGGATGTATTGAATAAGGACTGGAATGGGCTTCCTTCAGAATATCCCCTATGATGGTTGTGTCAGCTGGCACACACAATCTCCCTTTATATCGTAATATTTTGTCACCAGAGACTGAGAAGTTTGGCAATTTGCCTTCATCAACTTTTTCCCTCAATTTGCCAATGTATTGATCCGCCTTCTGGGTTTCTTTGATTATATCTTGCAGTGCAGGTTTCAATATGAGTGCTGATAATGAACAAGTCTTCCTTTTGGGCACAATTTCCAGTTCTAATTTTTGCAAGTCCAATAATAGTGGCTTCTGCGTGACTAGCAAGGAAGACATAGACTTTCTACTTAGTGCATCTGCAACCACATTTGCCTTACCAGGATGATAGTTGATCTCGCAATCATAGTCTTTCACCAATTCCAACCATCTTCGCTGCCGCATATTCAGCTCCTTCTGTGTGAAAAAGTACTTCAAACTCTTATGGTCTGTATAGATTTCGCACTTTTCACCATATAGGTAATGCCTCCAAATTTTTAGTGCAAAGACAACAGCAGCCAGTTCTAGATCATGTGTTGGATAATTCTTCTCATACTCTTTTAATTGCCTAGAGGCATAGGCTATTACCTTTCCATGTTGCATTAATACAGCACCCAAACCATTCTTAGAAGCATCAGTGTAAACTACAAAGCCACCTGTTCCCATAGGAGTGGCAAGGATAGGAGCCGTAGTTAATCTACGCTTCAATTCCTGGAAACTCCCCTCGCAAGCATCAGTCCAAATAAACTTTGTATTCTTCCTTGTTAACAATGTTAATGGGGTTGCAATCTTTGAGAATCCTTGTACGAATCGTCGGTAGTAGCCGACTAGTCCTAAGAAACTTCGAACCTCTGATACATTCGTTGGTTTTGGCCAGTTACTCACCGCTTCTATCTTGTTTGGATCAACTGAAATGCCATCCTTGGATACTACATGCCCTAAAAATACCACATGTTCTATCCAGAATTCACATTTCTTGAATTTAGCATATAACCGTTTTTCTTTGAGAATTTGAAGCACAATTCCGAGGTGTTCTTTATGTTCATCTCTATCATGTGAATAGATAAGGATCTCATCAATAAACACCACCACAAATTTATCAAGGAACTCTTTGAATATCCGGTTCATCAGATCCATAAATGCTGCTGGAGCATTTGTCAAACCAAAAGGCATCACTAAAAATTCATAGTGACCATATCGTGTTCTAAATGCTGTCTTTTGGATATCTTCTTCTTTGACCTTCAGTTGATGATATCCGGAACGTAAATCAATCTTTGAGAATACCGATGCTCCTTGCAACTGATCAAATAAATCATCTATCCTTGGAAGGGGATATTTGTTCTTGATGGTCACCTTATTCAGTTCCCTATAGTCAATGCATAATCGCAATGAGCCATCTTTATTTTTTACAAATAAGACAGGGGCTCCCCAAGGTGAACAACTAGGACGAATGAATCCCTTATCAAGTAATTCTCGTAGCTGGGTTTTTAATTCTTTCAATTCTGTTGGTGCCATTCTGTATGGGGCTTTAGAAATAGGGGTAGTCCCTGGCATTACATCGATTGCAAACTCAATTTCCCGATCTGGGGGCAACCCTGGTAGATCATCTGGAAACACCTCAGGAAATTCTCTAACCACCTATACATCTTCAGGCTTCAATTTTATTTCAAGGGAGGTGTCCAAAACATTAGCCAAATAGCCAGTATACCCCTTATTTAACATCTTCCTAGCTTTCAGTGCAGTTATAATTGGCAAGGAGCACGAATATGAATTACCTTTAAAAATAAACCCTCCTCCATTTACTGGTTGGAAGGCCACAATCTTCTTATTACAATCAACATTTGCACAATATTTAGATAGCTACCCATACCAAGGATAACATCAAAATTAGATATTGGTAGGACAACAAGGTCGCGTAGAGTATCCTCCCGCCAATTCGAATCTGACAGCCCTCAACATTTGGTCAGAATCCATATTTTCTCCAAACGGAGCAGCCACATTATAACCAAATTTCAAGAGTTTTGGTTTAATGCCCGATTTTCTCATAAATGCATATGATGCAAATGAATGTGTAGATCCTGGGTCTATCAATGTAAGTGCAGGAATTCCTGAGATCAGAATGGTACCTGAGACTACGGAAGCATCTGCATCAGCTTCTTCTCGAGTCATTGCAAAGACCCTTCCCTGAACATTATTATCTGTGTTTGGGCAATCTCTCGCCATATGTCCGGGCTTCTTGCATCTGAAACAGTTATTGGACCCAACAAAACATTCTCCAAAGTGATTTTTCCCACATTTAGTACACTTGGGCTTCTCAGTTGTATTTGGAGCATCTCTCGCTGTAGGATGCTTCTGATTGGCTTTGCCTGGTTTTTGCTCCGATTTCTTCCAATGTGCTGAATTTTTTGAAGCAAACGCTTGCCTCTTCTGTTGATAAGACCTTTGTATCTCCTTTTCGTCAGCTTCTGCGAGCAGTGCTTTGTCAACTATTTCTCTGAACTCAGTTGATGTAGACATCCTCACATCTCTTCTAATTTCAGGTCGGAGGCCTCTTAGGAAATGATCCACCTTCTCAGCATTATCCCTAGCAATATAGGGAACATACCTACAACCTTCTTCAAATTTCCGAATATATTCGCATACAGTCATATCCGCTTGTTTCAACTCCAAAAACTCTTTGACCTTGAGAGACCGTGTATCCCTGGTGAAGTATTTATCATAGAATATTACTTTAAATCTCTTCCACGTCAACCCTTCCAAGTTTACTGCAAGTTTGGCTCCTTCCCACCAAGTTCTGGCATCCTTTTTGAGTTGAAAGATCGCACAAAGTATCTTCTCAGCATCGTCGATGTGCATGTAGTCAAAGATAACATCAAGTGATTTGACCCATTCTTCCGCAACCATAGGATCAGCCCCACCATTAAAAAGAACGTTACACAGCTCATTTTTTTTTCTTAAATTTTTTTTTATATAAATTCGGAGTATTTGCGGAAGCATTTTAGTCAGTAAATCTTCAATAAAACTCGTTTATTCAACCATCAGTACAGTTTTACAAAAACATGGGAAATCAAATATTCGGACATGGTCCGTTGAAATTTATATTCGTCGAAGAACATCAAGTGTTTCGTAAAAATAATAATAATTACGGCGACAACATCTTTTATTATTTAGAACTTCATCGTGTTGGGAGTATGTATTCATCTTCTGCTTGTCCCGTTCGTCAATTCCTTAGCCTGAAAAACATAAATGACGAGGTGTGAGTACGCGAGCATACTCAGTGAGATTAAACCCTTATAAATCGTCAAAATCATGTTGTGTAATGCACATAAAACATTCTTATCTGTGTGAGACTCGTCTCGGGTTTCTTTCATTCTTTCGACCCCTCTCGGGTCGTCATGTTACACGACACAACGATGACCGTAACATATTAAAACAGTATAACCTCACCTCGTTTGCTGAAATCTTGAAATATCTTCCTTTGAATTTGGCTCGGTTGTCCTTATTGGATCCCGGATATGCTTCTCCTAGCACTTGAAAATACTTTTTCATATTTGCAGCTGAACCGCAAAGGGGTCTGTGCTACTAAGTTGGGGAGTCTCACGCTTTTAAACTTTGAAAACCAATAAGAAGTAGATTTGGTAATGCGAGTACTCAGGGAAATAACGCAAACCGGTATTATTTATTCAAAACATTACACCACCTTAAGTTTAATACATAACAAAACCATAATAGAGTGATCTTATTAAAAACAAAGCATAGTCTTCCAGCATAGGGGCGAAATAGCTGGGAATGGCATATGGACAAGTCTCCGGCTGTCAACACTGAAGAAGATAGTCAACTCCTAAACACGAGCATCATCACCTGTATCATAAGAATCTAATGAGCTAATGGCTCAGTAAGATGAGACTTCTGTAATAGCAAAGTATCACGTAGCACATTTATCAATGAATAACTACTATATATATAGTCATGTTCTTGTAAAATCCTTTCTTCGGGTACCCTTGAAGTATGATACTCGATTGATAGTGATAGGCCATGGTTTTCGGAACCTGTTCATATAATTGGCCAATAAAAGATGTATACGGGGTTCCCATACTGGTTTTTCAACCAATGGTATTAGCCGTATTCAACCTTTTTCATTTAGTGTGGGTTTCATTGACCGACTTTCAGCCGCAAGTATTTGCCACCATGTGTTGGGTCCGCCGGTCCCCCCGTCCCGTGCCTACCCGCCATCAATCAAGTACCATACTTCCTGTTCTTAAACATTCTCTTACATACACATGCTATGCATGATCATTCAATAACAGTCACATATGAAAATATCAATCAATATATGATCCTTATGATACAGCAAGGAAAAGCATCATCTTACCTCAAGTCCTGTGCCTGTTGATGTGAAAAGATCAGTTTCTATAGATGGATGTGCTAAAATCCTTGAAGAAGATCTGAAACCTCTTTGGGGACTTTTATCAAACACCTTTGAAAAACTATCAGATTTGAGCTATCTGTTTGATTGGGATTTTTGTGGCTTTTATAAATTTTGGAAGGAAAATATGTTTCGGGCGTTTTAAAGTAGAGGTTCACAGCTTCAAAATGATATATGATATGTACAAAAAAACGTCCGGGAACATATATAAATAAGGGCTCAAAGTCGGTTAAAAATCAACCTTATCCGGACAGCTGGAAGCCTTATCCGGACAGCTGGCCGAGAAGCTTCTGTCGGTCGTGACCGACCTTATCCGGACAACTGAAGCTTCTGTCGGTCGTGACCGACCTTATCCGGACAGCTGGACAGCCTTATCCGGAGAGTGGCCTAGAAGCTTCTGTCGGCCATGACCGGCAGTTGTCAGTCGGCGTGTCCGGCGGTGACCGGCAAATGTCCGTCAACTTGGCTCAGCCGGTTCGACCGCTTCCCGATGTCCAAATTCGATTTTCCGACCTGTTCCGGACTCGTCGGAGTTAAATCTTCGATATGCTTGGAACGGATTTTCGATAATATTAAAATAATAATTTAATATTATTTTTGCAGTATAAGTGTTCTGTAATGAAAATTTTATCGTATCAATTCGTCGAAAATTTTCGAAATTACTTTCATAAATTCTAAAATAATCCTTATAATTTATTTTGAAATCTTTACTTTTTAAATCTTTCATTTTATGTTGGAAACATATCGATCCAAGTATTGGACAACTTGTAATTATTGAAATCCATGACCATTAGCAAAATAAATAGCACTTAATTAAGTCTTTGAATTTTCTAGGGTATTACAATTATTATTTTATAATCATTTAGCACATCGATCTCCTTACTGAGAAACTGAGCTCCTCACTGCAACAAAACATCTCACAATGACCTTTTATCATGTTAGAGGAGATAATTAACATGTCGTATAAAACGTAATGCAAATGGACATAGCAGTTATTCATGCTCATGAAATGTCTACTTGTATGCCATGCTTTCATAATGCATATTATATAAATGCATTTAGGTATTAAATGGTTATTGGCTTAGGGGATAACCGGGCATTACACCTATGATGTTGACGGTTTTGGAATTTCGTTCTATTTCTCCTTCATATGAAGGTTGCGACAGGAAGGGCATCCGGCGTAAAACTTTGCCACTTTGTTACTTGCATGAGTTATGGTGTTAACTAAATTTAGACAATTAAACGACACTATAATTTTCATGCCACCGACCTCAATATAGTTGGGATTAAGGTGCTGTTGATGATGATGATGACAATATAAAACCAATTATTTTACCTGCCTATGGTTTACAGTATTATGCTATGGCACATGGTTGGGTTGGTTTGGATTTTCGAGGACTGCTTCCCCCTCTTTTTGAATAGTAAACATACATTTCAGCATTTCTTTTCTGGTCTTCGACTTACTTTGGAATTTTGGAGATCTCTCATGTAGATGTTTTTGTTTCTCAACAGTGCAGTCCTTAATCTGTTCTCGAAGAATATGAGGACAGCTGTTGAAAACTTTCAGGTATAATTTCCATTCAGTAATAGCTGACATATGATGTTGATGTTGTCCTGCCTTTCTTTAAGATTCGTGATTTTGTTACTATGGTCTTTCTATAACAAAATTTGTCCTCGATGAAGATTTATGACAGATGTTTCAGTTATCCAGTTAGTGTTGTATTCTCATCGTTTGGACGTTATCGACTGGGGGCTTTTCCAACGGAACTCCAAGAACCGATGGTTGAGGGACAAACTGCTCGTCCCCCACAAAGGCGTTTACTATGCAGCCATTGTATATATTTTGTCAAGCACAAAATAAAAAATCAGACATTCATAAATTGTTTTTCAATACTAGAAATTTAGCACATTCATCGTTTTAGTTTTCAAAATTCAAGATTTCAGAATTGGAATTTAGATTCTGTTTGACAAACAGACCTTAAGCCGCAATTTGTTTCTACTGCAGGTTTTGAATGTGTTGTTGAGATTAGCATGGATGCAAACTGTGATGAGTATCACCATTTTTTGTAACGGGTGGATGTACTCGGCCCTTTGGTGATTCGAATAATTGCGATAGGATCCTTGACATCCTTATATTCATTTTGGATTTATGTAGTTATTTTGGATGGTTTATGTATTTGGATGGTTATTTGATAACCTTTTATGTTTTGGGATGTTTGAATTTATTTTTAATGGGTAACTCTTTTTTTAAATATCATGGGTTGATTTTTATCATTTAGAGTGTTGATAAAAGACCTTCGAAAATGTAGCCATTGACCCCAAAAACTCTTTACGTGTTGGCAAAAGAATAATATAGTGTAGCCAAAGATATTAAATTGTTTAAGAAACAAGTGTAGCCATAATGATAAAAGTTGTTGCCAACAATATCTAAGTGTTCCACAATTTTATGTTACAGTAGTACAATACAAGTGTAGCCATAGGTCTACAGCTATACTTTTAATGGTGTCACCACATAGATAACGGTGTTGGCATAGGTCTACAACAACACCTCTTAAGGTGTAGGAATAGAACCAAAAAGTGTTGGCACGAGGGTCTCTGACTACACTTTTCGCAGTGTTACGAGAAACTATAAAAGTGTTAGCGTAGACCCCTATGGTAGTGGCCATTTTTGTAACACCCTCAAATTTGGTCAAAGTGTAGTCGTAGCCTGTTTTTTTTCTTTTACCAACACTTTTTGGGCTGTGAACACACTTTTTAGGTGTGACTGAAGCCCATATATATTCCCTGAATAACTCGGGGGTGTTACAGAATATGGTATCGGAGATTAGGTTTATGGATTCCTAGGCTATCGGTCTTTTGGGTCGAACGAGTCATCATTTGTCCACAGTATCACGACTCTGCCATCATCACAGTGCGACCGGTAAGACCTCTTACTCTTCGGGTGTTTCCTTATTGTTTTGCTTCTATTTTAGTATTTTTGAGAATCGATCACTTTGATGACGTGCGATTGAACTGTACTTACGTACCTTGTGTGTTCTTCTGTATTTTAGCTGGTAGGGGCCATGGCCGTGGTCGTGGCCGCGGTCGTGGGAGAGGTCGTGGCGCGACCGTTACCAACAGTTCTGTTGCGGGGTCTACCAACCCCAGTTTGTCGAACTCAGTGCATCCTGACACCGAAAGTCAGCACGTGATACGAATTCTCCCGGAGGGGGTGGATACGTATCGTTCGGAGTGTGCATAAGAATATTGTAGCGGAAGTCTTTTTACGAGCATGGGTGTTTTTGGATGTATTTTGTGGGAGTAATATCGAATATGACAATGAAAATTCGAACAAATGGAAAATGGAAGTAATATCGGGAAAAAGTGATAATATCGATCAAGAAGACTTGAACGATCAAGAACAAGGGTTTATCGAATTAGACTTATAACTCGATAAGGTGATTTCTTCCCAAGACCTATTGAGAATCAATCGGATTAATATTCGAAAACGCGTCGAATAAAAATCAAGTTTCGGTGAAAAGCATTCACCAAGGATAGAAAACACAATATGTATTCTTATACTTCAACATTCATAATACAATATATCATTACAAGGCTAATCAACTCCTACTTATAGGAGGTGAAGCCTTAGTCCAAGGAATCAAAAAAAAAAGAAAATAATTCAAAGATTTATAAAATCTTTGAGTAATCAAAACAAATCAAATAAAATACATACAAGAAACATAAATCACAAAATGGGGAAAGCATAATCCCTAAAATATGTAAAAAGGAAAAGAGAAGTCAAAAATACAAAAAAGTGTATAAAATAAGTGGGCTGTCGGCAGGACTCGACCGTGTCCCGTGACACGGCCGTGGCGCGGTCGACAGGCGCCGGCAGGGACTCGACCGTGTCCGCTTGACACGGTCGCGGCGCGACAACTACGTCCGATAGTGACTCGTCCGACAGTGACTCGGCACGGGCGTGGCGCGACAGGGACGTTCGGCAATGACTCGACCGTGTCTGCTTGACACGGTCACGGCGTGACAAGGACGTCTGACAGCGACTCGACCGATAGTGACTCGGCATTGACTCGACCATGTCCTGGAGCACGGTCGGGCGTCTGGACAGTCATTTTCAGCATTTCTAGGCGAGTAGGACTCGACCGTGTCGTCTGGTACGGTCGGGTTCGACCGACAGTGACCTTGGCATTTCCGGACGAGTACAGCACGGGCCGTGCCGGACGACACGGCCAGGTTCGGTCGGCAGTGGCCGGCATTTTCCGGCAGGTGTGATATTTTCCGGCAGGCTCGACATTTTCCGGCAGGCGACGACATTTTCCGGCAGGTTGTGTCATTTTCCGGCTTGTGTCCGTTTTCTCGCCTAAAAATGTTGTCGTACGTGCATGCCGCGTTGTAAGGCCATTTATGTCGATCCTTGCTTCGTTTTCTTTATTTGGACTAGTCAATTCTGTATCATACCCTCCTCCTTTAAAGGGAATTGTCCTCAATTCCGAACTTCCTCCGTCATCAAGATAATTAATTAAAGCCTCTAAGTACTTGATCTCGAAAATGTCCGTAGTACGTACATGGCCCAAAATCTTGAGACGATAGGTAGTGGGGGGCCCTCGAGAATCACCAACAAGATAACTATCATTATTAATAAAATAATAATAATTACTCACTTGAGTAATACCGATATCATGAAATGAGTGGACATCGAAATGGGGCCTTGTTAATTTCACATCGGGTTCATCCTCGAGTGGAAACATCGATAATTCCACATCGGTTTCACCATCAAGAATGGGAAACACAGGATTTATTACGGATTCCTCTTCAACAAGCGGTTCCTCATCAAATGTCAAGGTCCGTCATAATCGACCAACTCTCCGTTCCAATATTGTTGGGCTCCTCCAATAATGGCCCATCACAAAATATTTTACTAACCTCAATTTGGTAATCATCCAAGACAATAAGTCTATCACCAGAAACTGAGTCGATATGAAATTTACGCCCAAAATTGTCGTTTTCTTCTAACCGATCAATTTTAGTACCAAGCTCAATTTTGTCTTCCACAACTTTAAAAGGCCCGACTTGTGTCAAATGTTCATCTGACCATAATTCACTTGGCTCATCAATCCCGTTTTGGTCAATTTGGCCAACGCAATTAATTGGCCCATGTTCATAATAGCAAGATCCGAGTTCGTCAATTATGGAAACATGGCTCAACTCACTTTCTTCGTTGTATTGCGGCGTTGAAACCTCTGTTTCGTCTACTCCATCGAGAACGGTGGTAGGGACATTGTCTTCATCGAAAAATGGCTTTGCTGGAAATTCTTCGATGGGGATAAACCTTAGATCGAAGGTTGGTGGCGGGGTGGCGCCGAACTTCTGCAATTTTCGGTGTGGTGCCGTTGGTGGATCGTGGCGGTGAGAATTTGTGGGGATGAATTTCCGAGTAAAGTGTTTTATGAATTTGTTCCAGTCTCTTAGTTTAGGTTTACTTTGGTGTAAACGGCTGGTTTTCAATTTCTGCCACCAGGTCGAGGCGTGACCACGAAGGCATTTCGTCGCCAGCGAGACTCGGCGGTCTACTGGAATTGAATTGTGGTTGAAAAACTCCTCACAAACGTGGAGCCAATCAACACCTGCTTCTGGATCGGAATGTCCCATGAACTCCGGTACGCTGTGTAATGTGTCACGTAATATCGCCAAGTGATAAATATCGTTGAACTCCATTTTGTTGAAAGATCAAGAACCTTAACTGAATTAAGAAATTCAGGTGTGGTTTCCGATGACAAGAACCAAGAGATATTTTCTTCGACAAGTAATCGTTGAATAAATCGCCCAAGGAGATGACCCTGGGCTCCGATACCACTTATGATATGAATTCTCCCGGAGGGGTGGATACATATCGTTCGGAGTGTGCGTAAGAATATTGTAGCGGAAGTCTTTTTACGAGTATGGGTGTTTTTGGATGTATTTTGTGGGAGTAATATCGAATATGACAATGAAAATTCGAACAAATGGAAAATGGAAGTAATATCGGGAAAAAGTGATAATATCGATCAAGAAGACTTGAACGATCAAGAACAAGGGTTTATCGAATTAGACCTATAACTCGATAAGGTGATTTCATCCCAAGACCTATTGAGAATCAATCGGATTAATATTCGAAAACGCGTCGAATAAAAATCAAGTTTCGGTGAAAAGCATTCACCAAGGATAGAAAACACAATATGTATTCTTATACTTCAACATTCATAATACAATATATCATTACAAGGCTAATCAACTCCTACTTATAGGAGGTGAAGCCTTAGTCTAAGGAATCAAAAAAAAAAGAAAATAATTCAAAGATTTATAAAATCTTTGAATAATCAAAACAAATCAAATAAAATACATACAAGAAACATAAATCACAAAATGGAGAAAGCATAATCCCTAAAATATGTAAAAAGGAAAAGAGAAGTCAAAAATACAAAAAAGTGTAAAAAATAAGTGGGCTGTCGGCAGGACTCGACCGTGTCCCGTGACACGGCCGCGGCGCGGTCGACAGGCACCGGCAGGGACTCGACCGTGTCCGCTTGACACGGTCGCGGCGCGACAACGACGTCCGATAGTGACTCGTCCGACAGTGACTCGGCACGGGCGCGGCGCGACAGGGACGTTCGGCAATGACTCGACCGTGTCCGCTTGACACGGTCGCGGCGTGACAAGGACGTCTGACAGCGACTCGACCGACAGTGACTCGGCATTGACTCGACCGTGTCCTGGAGCACGGTCGGGCGTCTGGACAGTCATTTTCGGCATTTCTAGGCGAGTAGGACTCGACCGTGTCGTCTGGCACGGTCGGGTTCGACCGACAGTGACCTTGGCATTTCCGGACGAGTACAGCACGGGCCGTGCCGGACGACACGGCCGGGTTCGGTCGGCAGTGGCCGGCATTTTCCGGCAGGTGTGATATTTTCCGGCAGGCTCGACATTTTCCGGCAGGCGACGACATTTTCCGGCAGGTTGTGTCATTTTCCGGCTTGTGTCCGTTTTCTCGCCTAAAAATGTTGCCGTACGTGCATGCCGCGTTGTAAGGCCATTTACGTCGATCCTTGCTTCGTTTTCTTTATTTGGACTAGTCAATTCCGTATCATCCCCTCCTCCTTTAAAGGGAATTGTCCTCAATTCCGAACTTCCTCCGTCATCAAGATAATTAACTAACGCCTCTAAATACTTGATCTCGAAAATGTCCGCAGTACGTACATGGCCCAAAATCTTGAGACGATAGGTAGTAGGGGGCCCTCGAGAATCACCAATAAAATAACTATCATTACTAATAAAATAATAATAATTACTCCGCCAGGTAATACCGATATCATGAAATGAGTGGACATCTGAAATGGGACGCACGGTTAATTTCACATCGGGTTCATCCTCCAGAATTGGAAACATCGATAATTCCACATCGGTTTCACCATCAAGAATGAGAAACACAGGATTTATTACGGATTCCTCTTCAACAACTGGTTCCTCATCAAATGCTGGCGGTCCGTCATAATCTGACCAACTCTCCGTTCCAATATTGTTGGGCTCCTCCAATAATGGCCCATCACAAAATATTTTACTAACCTCAATTTGGTAATCATGCAAGACAATAAGTCTATCACCAGAAACTGAGTCGATATGAAATTTAGGCCCAAAATTGTCGTTTTCTTCTAACCGATCAATTTTAGTACCAAGCTCAATTTTGTCTTCCACAACTTTAAAAGGCCCGACTTGTGTCAAATGTTCATCTGACCATAATTCACTTGGCTCATCAATCCCGTTTTGGTCAATTTGGCCAACGCAATTAATTGGCCCATGTTCATAATAGCAAGATCCGAGTTCGTCAATTATGGAAACATGGCTCAACTCACTTTCTTCGTTGTATTGCGGCGTTGAAACCTCTGTTTCGTCTACTCCATCGAAAACGGTGGTAGGGACATCGTCTTCATCGAAAAATGGCTTTGCTGGAAATTCTTCGATGGGGATAAACCTTAGATCGAAGGTTGGTGGCGGGGTGGCGCCGAACTTCTGCAATTTTCGGTGTGGTGCCGTTGGTGGATCGTGGCGGTGAGAATTTGTGGGGATGAATTTCCGAGTAAAGTGTTTTATGAATTTGTTCCAGTCTCTTAGTTTAGGTTTACCTTGGTGTAAACGGCTGGTTTTCAATTTCTGCCACCAGGTCGAGGCGTGACCACGAAGGCATTTCATCGCCAGCGAGACTCGGCGGTCTAGTGGAATTGAATTGTGGTTGAAAAACTCCTCACAAACGTGGAGCCAATCAACACCTGCTTCTGGATCGGAATGTCCCATGAACTCCGGTACGTTGTGTAATGTGTCGCGTAATATCGCCAAGTGATAAATAGCGTTGAACTCCATTTTGTTGAAAGATCAAGAACCTTAACTGAATTAAGAAATTCAGGTGTGGTTTCCGATGACAAGAACCAAGAGATATTTTCTTCGACAAGTAATCGTTGAATAAATCGCCCAAGGAGATGACCCTGGGCTCCGATACCACTTATGATACGAATTCTCCCGGAGGGGGTGGATACGTATTGTTCGGAGTGTGCGTAAGAATATTGTAGCGGAAGTCTTTTTACGAGTATGAGTGTTTTTGAATGTATTTTGTGGGAGTAATATCGAATATGACAATGAAAATTCGAACAAATGGAAAATGGAAGTAATATCGGGAAAAAGTGATAATATCGATCAAGAAGACTTGAACGATCAAGAACAAGGGTTTATCGAATTAGACCTATAACTCGATAAGGTGATTTCTTCCCAAGACCTATTGAGAATCAATCGGATTAATATTCGAAAACGCGTCGAATAAAAATCAAGTTTCGGTGAAAAGCATTCACCAAGGATAGAAAACACAATGTGTATTCTTATACTTCAACATTCATAATACAATATATCATTACAAGGCTAATCAACTCCTACTTATAGGAGGTGAAGCCTTAGTCTAAGGAATCAAAAAAAAAAAAAAATTCAAAGATTTATAAAATCTTTGAATAATCAAAACAAATCAAATAAAATACATACAAGAAACATAAATCACAAAATGGGGAAAGCATAATCTCTAAAATATGTAAAAAGGAAAAGAGAAGTCAAAAATACAAAAAAGTGTATAAAATAAGTGGGCTGTCGGCAGGACTCGACCGTGTCCCGTGACACGGCCGCGGCGCGGTCGACAGGCGCCGGCAGAGACTCGACCGTGTCCGCTTGACACGGTCGCGGTGCGACAATGACGTACGATAGTGACTCATCCGATAGTGACTCGGCACGGGCGCGGCGCGACAAGGACGTTCGGCAATGACTCGACCGTGTCCGCTTGACACGGTCGCGGCGTGAAAAGGGCATCTGACAGCGACTCGACCGACAGTGACTCGGCATTGACTCGACCGTGTCCTGGAGCACGGTCGGGTGTCTGGACAGTCATTTTCGGCATTTCTAGGCGAGTAGGACTCGACCATGTCGTCTGGCACGGTCGGGTTCGACCGACAGTGACCTTGGCATTTCCGGACGAGTACACCACGGGCCGTGCCGGACGACACGGCCAGGTTCGGTCGGCAGTGGCCGGCATTTTCCGCAGGTGTGGTATTTTCCGGCAGGCTCGACATTTTCCGGCAGGCGACGACATTTCCCGGCAGGTTGTGTCATTTTCCGGCTTGTGTCCGTTTTCTCGCCTAAAAATGTTGCCGTACGTGCATGCCGCGTTGTAAGGCCATTTACGTCGATCCTTGCTTCGTTTTCTTTATTTGGACTAGTCAATTCCGTATCATCCCCTCCTCCTTTAAAGGGAATTATCCTCAATTCCGAACTTCCTCCGTCATCAAGATAATTAATTAACGCCTCTAAGTACTTGATCTCGAAAATGTCCGCAGTACGTACATGGCCCAAAATCTTGAGACGATAGGTAGTGGGGGGCCCTCGAGAATCACCAACAAAATAACTATCATTATTAATAAAATAATAATAATTGCTCCGCCAGGTAATACTGATATCATGAAATGAGTGGACATCTGAAATGGGACGCACGGTTAATTTCACATCGGGTTCATCCTCCAGAATTGGAAACATCGATAATTCCACATCGGTTTCACCATCAAGAATGAGAAACACAGGATTTATTACGGATTCCTCTTCAACAACTGGTTCCTCATCAAATGCTGGCGGTCCGTCATAATCTGACCAACTCTCCGTTCCAATATTGTTGGGCTCCTCCAATAATGGCCCATCACAAAATATTTTACTAACCTCAATTTGGTAATCATCCAAGACAATAAGTCTATCACCAGAAACTGAGTCGATATGAAATTTAGGCCCAAAATTGTCGTTTTCTTCTAACCGATCAATTTTAGTACCAAGCTCAATTTTGTCTTCCACAACTTTAAAAGGCCCGACTTGTGTCAAATGTTCATCTGACCATAATTCACTTGGCTCATCAATCCCGTTTTGGTCAATTTGGCCAACGCAATTAATTGGCCCATGTTCATAATAGCAAGATCCGAGTTCGTCAATTATGGAAACATGGCTCAACTCACTTTCTTCGTTGTATTGCGGCGTTGAAACCTCTGTTTCGTCTACTCCATCGAAAACGGTGGTAGGGACATCGTCTTCATCGAAAAATGGCTTTGCTGGAAATTCTTCGATGGGGATAAACCTTAGATCGAAGGTTGGTGGCGGGGTGGCGCCGAACTTCTGCAATTTTCGGTGTGGTGTCGTTGGTGGATCGTGGCGTTGAGAATTTGTGGGGATGAATTTCCGAGTAAAGTGTTTTATGAATTTGTTCCAGTCTCTTAGTTTGGGTTTACCTTGGTGTAAACGGCTGGTTTTCAATTTCTGCCACCAGGTCGAGGCGTGACCACGAAGGCATTTCGTCGCCAGCGAGACTCGGCGGTCTACTGGAATTTAATTGTGGTTGAAAAACTCCTCACAAACGTGGAGCCAATCAACACCTGCTTCTGGATCGAAATGTCCCATGAACTCCGATACGTTGTGTAATGTGTCGCGTAATATCGCCAAGTGATAAATAGCGTTGAACTCCATTTTGTTGAAAGATCAAGAACCTTAACTGAATTAAGAAATTCAGGTGTGGTTTCCGATGACAAGAACCAAGAGATATTTTCTTCGACAAGTAATCGTTGAATAAATCGCCCAAGGAGATGACCCTGGGCTCCGATACCACTTATGATACGAATTCTCCCGGAGGGGGTGGATACCTATCGTTCGGAGTGTGCGTAAGAATATTGTAGCGGAAGTCTTTTTACGAGTATGAGTGTTATTGGATGTATTTTCTGGGAGTAATATCGAATATGACAATGAAAATTCGAACAAATGGAAAATGGAAGTAATATCGGGAAAAAGTGATAATATCGATCAAGAAGACTTGAACGATCAAGAACAAGGGTTTATCGAATT
This sequence comes from Orobanche coerulescens, assembly GCA_033398695.1. NCBI lineage: Eukaryota > Viridiplantae > Streptophyta > Magnoliopsida > Lamiales > Orobanchaceae > Orobanche > Orobanche coerulescens. Next base: position 74,565,540 of record CM065818.1, on the reverse strand, counting down.
AGACCTATAACTCGATAAGGTGATTTCTTCCCAAGACTTATTGAGAATCAATCGGATTAATATTCAAAAACGCGTCGAATAAAAATCAAGTTTCGGTGAAAAGCATTCACCAAGGATAGAAAACACAATGTGTATTCTTATACTTCAACATTCATAATACAATATATCATTACAAGGCTAATCAACTCCTACTTATAGGAGGTGAAGCCTTAGTCTAAGGAATCAAAAAAAAAAAAAATTCAAAGATTTATAAAATCTTTGAATAATCAAAACAAATCAAATAAAATACATACAAGAAACACAAATCACAAAATGGGGAAATCATAATCCCTAAAATATGTAAAAAGGAAAAGAGAAGTCAAAAATACAAAAAAGTGTATAAAATAAGTGGGCTGTCGGCAGGACTCGACCGTGTCCCGTGACACGGCCGCGGCGCGGTCGAAAGGCGCCGGCAGGGACTCGACCGTGTCCGCTTGACACGGTCGCGGCGCGACAACAACGTCCGATAGTGACTCGTCCGACAGTGACTCGGCACGGGCGCGGCGCGATAGGGACGTTCGGCAATGACTCGACCGTGTCCGCTTGACACGGTCGCGACGTGAAAAGGGCGTCAGCGGCGGCTCGACCAAGCGGTGACTCGGCATTGACTCGACCATGTCACGGAGCACGGTCGGGCGTCGGGCCGATCATTTTCGGCATTTCTAGGCGAGTAGGACTCGACCGTGTCGTGCAGAACAGTCGGGTTCGGCCAAGCGATGACCTTGGCATTTCCGGACGAGTACACCACGGGCCGTGCCGGACGACACGGCCGGGTTCGGTCGGCAGTGGACGGCATTTTCCGGCAGGTGTGATATTTTCCGGCAGGCTCGACATTTTCCGGCAGGCGACGACATTTTCCGGCAGGTTGTGTCATTTTCCGGCTTGTGTCGTTTTCTCGCCTAAAAATGTTGTCGTACGTGCATGCCGGTTGTAAGGCCATTTACGTCGATCCTTGCTTCGTTTTCTTTATTTGGACTAGTCAATTCCGTATCAGCATGACCAGTCGAATGGCCAGGGGAACAGCGCGGACGTTGGAGTTGCGAATGTACTTCAACAATTGGCTACCCAGATGACGATGTTAGCCCAAACTGTTCAGCTGAATAATCCAAACCCGAACACGGATGCCTTGCTCCAGAACGTAATCCGTATGCACCCTCCACAGTTTGGCGGTGCCACAGACCCGTTAGGATGGGAAGATTGGTTAGCAGAATTGGAAAAGATTTTCGAAGCGGTCGATTGCCCCGAAGTGAGGAAAGTACCAATTGCTCAGTATTTCCTTACCAAGGAGGCCGCTACATGGTAGAAAGTCATCAAGCCCCAGGATCATGTTGCCACGTGGGATGAATTTAAAGAGCTTTTGGAGGCCGAGTTTTGTCCTTGGCCGGTACGAGAGGGCCGAATCCGAGCCTTTTTCGAGGCTAAACCACAGAATATTCCCATTTCGCAGGCGATCATGGAGTACAACCAACAATTGATCCATGTGAAGGATCAAGTGCGTAACGAGCGTGACAAGATCCGTTACTTTGATATGCGTATGAATATGGACTTACGACGGTACATGGCCGGGTTTGCTTGCACTAGACTGAAGGAATATCAGGACAGAGCTTTAGCCCATGATATGTTGAGCCCCGTCAACGATACCGTTGAAGAATTGAAGAAGCAGAAAGTCGCGGGGAATTTTGTTGGCTTTAAGAGTTACAACTTTCATAGGTCACAGACGACTAACCGTTCTGCCGGACAGTCGTCACGTTCTAATAAGGGAAAGAGGGGTTACCGTTCTACTCAGGGTACAACAAATCGCACGGTGACTTGCTACAATTGTGGTCGTCCAGGCCACGTTAATTTGGAATGCAACTTTCCACCATTGAAGTGTCACACATGCGGATAGTTGGGACATAGAGTGGCTTATTGTTCTGAGCCGAATCAGACTTTGGACACTCGGGCTTCTGCCCCAGCACCACTTGACCAAGGTATAAATCAGCGACAATCTTTTGGTCAACCTCAACAGAATTTCGGCAAGGGCCGGGGCCGGGGTCAGAACGCTGGAGGGGGAAACTCTAGCGTCGGTTCGGTACAACCACAAGTTAATTAGATGCGTCGAACTGACGAACCCGACGCGGCGGTGGCTTCAGGTACCATTCATATTTTATCTCATCCAGTCCGTGTACTTTTTGATACGGGTGCTACACATTCTTGTATTTCCTTAGAGTGCGTACGCCGTTTGAATATAACTTGTATGACTGCTTGCGATCCCTTCATTGTGAAACTGCCTAGCGGGGATAGAATTGTGGGGAACCGCGAGATTAGAGATTTTTCGGTGATTATATCCGGTATGGAATGGTTATCAAATTTGATTGTAGTTGATATGGAAGGTGAGGATGTGATCCTCGGCGAGGATTGGCTTGATAGTCACCAAGCGATTATGAATTATCATACCAAGGTTATCACCATGATGACTAAAGACGTATCTGAGTACTCATTTTTGGGATGTAAATCGGGCCAATCCAAGTTACTTATCAGTGCCATGAAGGCCGTGAAACATTTGAATAAAGGTTGTACGGGCTATTGGTGTTACGCCTTAAGGATGGAAGGAAACAAAGTTGATTTCTCTTCGATTCCGGTTGTTAATGAGTATCCCGATGTTTTTCCGGATGACCTCCCAGGATTACCGCCAGATCGGGAGATAGAATTTACCGTGGACTTAGAGCCAGATGCGGCTCCGATTTCTAAAGCACCTTACCGGATGGCACCCTCCGAGATGCAAGAATTGAAGAATCAACTGGGAGAACTTCTGGAAAAAGGGTACATCAGACCGAGCGCTTCGCCTTGGGGCGCGCCTGTTCTTTTCGTGAGGAAGAAGGATGGTTCATTACATTTGTGCATCGACTACCGTGAGCTGAACAAAGTAACCATCAAGAACAAGTATCCTTTACCTCGTATAGACGATCTTTTTGATCAATTGCAAGGGGCCGCAGTTTTCTCGAAGATTGATTTAAGATCCATGTATTATCAACTCAGGGTGAGGGAGTCCGACGTTCCGAAGACGTTATTTCGGACGAGATATGGGCATTATGAATTTGTAGTTATGCCTTTTGGGTTGACTAATGCACCTACAGTATTCATGCCGTTAATGAATAAGATATTCATCGAGTACCTCGACAGGTGTGTAGTCGTCTTTATTGACGACATCTTGATCTATTCTCGAGATAAGGAAGAACATGCCCGACACTTGCGTTTGATATTAGACATTTTGAGAACCGAGCACCTCTATGCAAAATTCTCGAAATGTGAGTTTTGGTTGGAACAAGTTATGTTTCTCGGCCATGTGATTTCGGCCGAAGGGGTTCGTGTATACCCGCAGAAGATTGAGGCAGTGCTAGATTGGGCAGCGCCTAAAAATGTTAAGGAAGTCCGTAGCTTTTTGGGCCTTGCTGGGTATTACCGACGGTTTGTCGAGGGGTTCTCAAAACTCGCTCGGCCGCTTACAAAATTACTCCAGAAGACCGAAAAGTTTATTTGGACGTATGATAGACAGCAGAGCTTCGAAGAACTGAAGAGACGTTTGACTTCAGTGCCGATTTTAACCTTACCACATGGTAGTGAGGGCTTTGCAGTTTATAGTGACGCTTCGGGTCAAGGTCTGGGTTGTGTACTTATGCAGCATGATAAGACGATAGCTTTTGCGTCACGACAATTAAAGCCTTATGAGATGAATTATCCTACTCACGACTTAGAATTGGCCGCAATTGTCTTCGCACTCAAGATTTGGCGGCATTATTTATATGGTTCGCTGTGTCGGATTTATACTGATCACAAGAGCCTGAAGTATATTTTCAGTCAGAAAGAGCTGAATATGAGACAGAGACGTTGGTTGGAGTTGATAAAGGATTATGATTTGGAAATTCTTTACCACCCCGGAAAAGCCAATGTCGTTGCGGATGCTTTGAGCCGCAAATCGGCATCTCTTCAAATGCTTGAGGTTCTTACATCTCAGACGAAAATTTGTCAGTATTTAATTGAGCAAGGGATAGAAGTTTGGCTTCAACGACTACAGGGACAGTTGTGTACTCTCGAAATTACTTCGTCCTTGGTTGATGACATCAAAGGGAAGCAGTGGAGTGACCCGATGATTTCTCAACTGAAGGAAGATGTAACTAAAGGAAAAGCTCCTGGCTTAATGGTTCACGAGGATAGTATTCTGAGATTTCAGGGTAGACTTTGTGTTCCGAACGATTTAGAGTTGAGGCAGAGAATTCTCTGAGAAGCTCATGCTACGCCTTACTCAATCCACACCGGGACGAGTAAGATGTACAAAGATTTGAAGCGCAATTTTTGGTGGAATAACATGAAGAAGGATGTTACGGAGTTTGTACTATGGTGCTTGACGTGTCAACAAGTCAAGATCGAACATCAATGACTAGCGGGGTTGTTGAAACCACTTCCCATTCCCGAGTGAAAGTGGGAAGACATCTCAATGGATTTCATCACTGGCATGCCGAGAACTCAGGACGGAATGAATATGATTTGGGTGATTGTCGATCGGTTGACCAAGTCTGCACACTTCTTGGGTATAAAGGATACTTGGGGACCGGATAGACTGGCTCGAACCTTTATTGCTGAGATCGTAAGGTTGCACGGTGCCCCCAAGACCATTGTATCGGATCGAGACGGCCGTTTCGTATCGCACTTTTGGCAGGCCGTTCATCAAGCTTTGGGTACTGAGTTGAGATTGAGCACTTCATTTCACCCTCAGTCGGACGGTCAAACAGAGAGGACGATTCAGACATTGGAAGATATGTTGCGGGCTTGTGCCTTAGACTGGAGTAATGATTGGGAGTTTCACTTACCGTTGATCGAGTTTGGTTACAATAATAGTTGGCATGCGTCGATCAAAATGGCACCATTCGAGGCACTTTATGGTAGGCGATGTAGGTCGCCATTATGTTGGGACGAGGCTTCTGAGCTAGTTGGGACGGAGCCGGATATGTTGATGGAGACTAAGGAAAAGATTTCTATTATCCGGGACCGATTGATGGATGCCCAGAGTCGTCAGAAATCATATGCTGATACTCGTCGTCGACCCTTGGAGTTTGAAGTGGGGGATCATGTGTTGCTCAAGGTGTCGCCGACTAGAGGAGTTTTTCGCTTCGGGAAAAGGGGAAACTTAGTCCGAGGTATATCGGACCTTTTGAGATTTCGAACAGTGTTGGAGATTTAGCTTATCGCTTGGCGTTGCCTCCAGCTTTGAGTCACGTCCATAGTGTTTTTCATGTGTCTCAGCTGAGAAAGTACGTACCGTATCCGAGCCATATTATCGACTACAGTGAGATTGACGTAGCCGAGGATATTACCTTCCCGGAGAAACCCGTGAAGATCCTTGAGCGTCGCGAGAAATAACTTCGGCATAAGACCATTCCACTGATTAAAGTGCAATGGTCGAGACATGGAGTCGAGGAGGCGACTTGGGAGACGGAAGAGAAGATGCGGGTGGATTACCCCGAACTTTTTATTTCTTAAGTTTCGGGACGAAACTTCTTTTTAGAGAGGGAGAATGTAATACCCGTACTTTTATTGACTATTTGACTTTGCCGTTCTCCTTATTTTGTCGCTCTGTAAATGCATGGAGATGTTGTTTATATTGTTATTGAGTTTCGTATCTTGTTTTGGGTCTCGATCGTGTTGTTTAGACCTTGCGGAAATGTTCTGGGCCAGAGACATAACGCACGCTAATTCTGCTTGATTAGCGCAGACTAGTTTTGAGTCGTAGCGCGCGCTAAGGAACCAGTCAGGTCAAAACCGGTAACTCGAACTGCTCTCTGGACTGGCGGATTAACGCACGCTAGGAGTTCAGTAGCGCGCGCTATTCGTGGTTAGTAGCGCACGCTAACATCCATCCGTAGCGCACGCTAATGGGCTGGTCGGCAGAGGCAGTGAGGTTGCCAGGGTTCTGGACTATCAGGTAGCGTACGCTAGGCTTCGGCTAGCGCACGCTAAATCTGTTACATAACGCACGCTAAGCCATAGCGTAGCGTGCGCTAATAGACTGAGTCGACAGAGGCAGTGAGGTTTCATACTTTCTGGACTAGCAGGTAACGCACGCTAGGCAGCGGCTAGCGTACGCTATAGTGTTGCGTAGCGCACGCTAGTGCTCAGTTTTAACGCATGCTAGCGGACCGAGACAATGAACTGAGATTTTGGCAGGACAGCAGTTAGCGCTGTAATACCCGAGATTTCTGATATGTATTTGGAACTTGTGACATTGTAATTGTTGTACTTTGATCTGAGTATTATTATCCGTATTTCATAATCCGATGTTGTTGAGCGTATGATTTCATGAATGTTTTGTAAATTGTGATTCTGCGCATGTAGCGCACGCTATCGACTGTGTAGCGTACGCTAAGTTGGATCCATAGCGCACGCTGTGAATGACCTTAGCGCGTGCTATACGTAGTCAGCATGATTAAGACAAGGTGGTAGGTGAGATCGGCTCGGGATTTCGGTCGGGAAAAAGCCAAGTCAACGCGTTAGCGCACGCTACTGATAACGAAAATAGCGCACGCTAAGTGCTGAGTACAGTGAAGTCAGTAAGCGCTAGCGCACGCTACGAGTATGGACTAGCGCGCGCTAATAATCATTTCCTATAAATAGGACAGCATCCTTCTTCGTATTTTCAGTCTTTTCTCTTCCCACATCCGAATCCTTATACTTAGAGTATTACTCTCTTCATCCTAAACACTTCATATCAGCATCCTAGCTCGTGTTGAAGATCGTAGACCATTGGGGGATTGGTGTTCAAGCCTTCGGCGTTGGGTTGCTTCAAATTCCTCCTTGTTCTTCACTACTTTGAGGTAGGTGATTCTTCACCAATATTAAGTACTATTATGAAGGATGTTTTGATCATGTCTTGGGTTTACCTAGTCAGTTAAATTCGTAGTAGTCGAGCATCATGTGTTAGGAATATAATTTCGATGTTTCGGTACTTATTCATCGTATAATACCATGGAACCTTTTTGTGTTTGAACTCCTAGCATATTCTGAAGCTTCAAACCAATTTGTGACCAGTAGATGGAAATTACCAAGTTGTTATGTTTTACACATTGGAATCATGCGTCTTGGAACGTAGGACGAAGGGAACTTAGGATACTTTCTCGAGATCAAGATGAATTTTGATGATAATACGTACCCTTGTATCGTGTAGTCGTTTAATCCGTAGAGATTGTTCACACTCCTTATGAGCATGATGTTCACGGGGATGACATGTATTATCACCATAGAATTCATGAGTTCATCACCATTAGATCAAGTTTTCTGCCAGCAGTAATCAGCCATGCACGGTTAGCGCACGCTAACATATGTAAGTTAACGTGCGCTAGCGGGAATAAGTTAACGTACGCTACGTTTGGTACGTAACGTACATTATGTTATCAGTCGAGTCAGTCGGCTGATCAGAGAGAACTGTCAATATGTGGCTAGCATACGCTAGACTTAGACGATAGCGTACGTTAACAGGCAGGCTTAGCGCACGTTACGTAGAGTACGTAGCGTACGCTAAGTGGTTCAGCCAGATTGCATATTTTAGAGCTTTTGACCGTAGACCGGATTGATAGGAATTCGTTCGACTTGAGATGAATTCTATATCATTTCTTTTGTTAAGGTTCGAGCTTGCTATGTTGATCGAAGGAGGCGGCCTTCGAGTGTGTTGAGGTCATTGAAGTGTTTCGTTCTTGCCATCTTCGAGGCAAGTATCATAATGTGTTAAAATTAGTATTTTGAGCATGTTTGTGGTTTATTCATGTTGTTGAACATGGAAATTATTTTGTTGAATTGTCATGATATTCGTTATCTAGTGTTTGTATGTTCATGTTGATGGACATAATGATTTGGCATATGTGTATGCATGAGTTGTGTTTGTGTACGTTGTACGATCTATCTTTGAGAAGCCCAGATCGGATGTCCACCTCGTGTTGGTCCGACGGGATCATCTTGGGATCTAGCCGAGGCGCTGGATCATTGGACGGGTTATTTCCACCTCGTGTTGGTCCGACGGGATCATCTTGGGATCTATGCTGAGGGCGCTGGATCATTGGAATACCCTTGCTGTGTTAATGGAATCTTGTGGATTCGCATTGTCGGATTCCGGTAGCGGAAGTCCGTGTGGTGTATCTTGTTATGTATTGTTGATGCATATTCAATTTGTTTAATATGATACTTGTACTAGCATCGTTTTGCTAACCCGTTCGGGGGTGGACATTTGTTTTGATGTTCAGGTAGCCGAGGAGCGGAAACACCACGATACCGATGTGACGACGAAGGGGTTCAGTGATGTTTGTCATTGCTTTTGATTGTCTTCTTGATTCATTTCAGTACTCGAGTACGAATGTCTTATTAATATCATTTCGATATGGTTGTATTAATTACTCGTTGAACCAGTTGGATTGGTTTTGTAAACTCGAATTTCCGTGGTATTGATGTCGTATATTTACATTTCTTTTATTTAGCCTTGTAAATCCTTTCTTAAAGGGTTTACGGCGCTGTAATTATTCCGAATATCTCGGGGTATTACAGAATATGGTATCAGAGCCACTCTGCCGTGTCGTGCGAGTGTGCCGACGAGGACGTCGGGTCCTTTGAGGAGTGGCGGATTGTGATATCCCACACCGACTAGCAGAGAGCGGGCGAAGTGCCTTATATGTGCGTGCCGAACTCCTTATAGCATGAGGCCTTTTGGCAGCCCAGTGGCTTCGGGGTGATGAGAACTCCAAAGTTAAGCGTGCTGGTGCGAGGAGCAGTCTCAGGATGGGTGACCTCCTGGGAAGCTGCTCGCTGGGTTCCCAAAAACAAAACCGTGAGGGCCAGCTCAGAGGAGAGCGCCCAGAGCGGACAATATCATGCTACGGAGGAGGGGTCCCGGGATGTTACAGAATATGGTATCAGAGCTAAGATTCATGGATATCTTGGCAGTCGGGTTTTAGTTGCGTCTGTTTACGTTATTTGATTTTCGGGTCGTTCGTAACATCACTGTTCAGCCAAAGTCGTCATGTGGACCGTGGTTGTAAGTCTCCTAATCTCTTATACTACCGTTTTACTTAATTACTGTTTTATGAGTATTGACGGGCTTTATTTCAAAAACTTTCTCCTGGATATTGAGGAATTGTGTTTACAATATGTTGAGAGGAGGACGTGGACGCGGACACGGTCGTGGACGCGGACGGGGTAACATGAGACAGGAGGATTCCGCAACTACCCCAGAATTATCAGCTAGTCGAACCGATTCCCATTCTGGAGGGAAGCAATGATCAGCGAATGACGACGCAAATCCTAACATGCCGGGAGTGCTTCAACAGGTGGTGGCGCAGATAAACCAGTTCGCTCAGGTCGTTGACCGCATGCAGACGGCGATGGGACAGCAGCACCACGAGGATAACCGGGGAGACAAATGGCTTGCTGAGGTGGTCAAATTGCACCCGCCAAAATTTGACGGATCTGCTGAGGCACTTACTTGGGATCATTGGCTTAAGGAGTTAGAGAAGATATTCGTGGGTCTTAACTGTCCCGAAGACCGGAAGGTTCCCATTGCCCAGTATTTTCTGACTGGGGAGGCCTTTGACTGGTGGGAAGCTATTCGACCCGAGAATCATAATGCGGATTGGACGGAATTCAAACTAATGATGGAAGCACAGTATTGTCCTCATCCAGTTAGAGAGGCAAAGATCCGAGAGTTTATCTCACCACAGAGTTCGGAAGCATCTGTGACAGATGTAATCAAAACTTTTAATCATCAGCTGACTTGTGTGCGACACTTGGTCAGAACGGAGGCAGAAAAGATTTTTCATTTCGATATGCGGATGAAGCCGGAGATTCAGCAATACATGTCCGGATTCGAGTGCACTACATTGCGACAGTATCAAGACAAAGCGCTGGCCTACGACATGAAAGAGGCGGTGGTGGAAAAATCGGTGGAGGCAAAAAAGCAGAAAGTGACCGGCAACTTCTCAGAAAACAAGAGTGGTGGGGCCCACAAGGGCCAGTCTTCCTTTTATACGGCTAGGAAACCTCCACATCCTTCTAGAGGTGGAAAGAAGTTCTGGACAACATCAGCAGTTTCGAACGCATCAAAGAAATGTTACAATTGTGGTCGAGCAGGGCATATTCGACGTGATTGCCCTGCATCTTCTGTGACTTGTTACAATTGTGGACAAGAAGGGCACCGTGCGGCTTTCTGTGGATTTGCTACTAGATCTTTTGGTACTCGCACTCCAGCGCCAGTTCCGAAGGAGATAAGTGTGAACCAGACGCAGCAGAGTGGATTTCAACAGCAGAACGTTGGGAAGAGAGAGACATCCAGTGCTGGGTGAGTTCCTCGGCGACTTTACGAGATGAGGAAATCTGACGATCAGAACACTGTTGTTGCATCAGGTACGATTCAGATCCTTTTGCAACCAGTTAGTGTCTTATTCGATTCCGGAGCTACACATTCTTTCATATCATTGAACTGTGTTAATCGTTTGAAAATCTCGAGTTTGTTTGATTGTGAACCTTATGTTGTGGGATTGCCGAGCGGAGAGAGAATTTTAGGAACCCTAGAAACTAGAGATTTCCCAGTGTCTATAGGAGGGAGAGACTGGCCATCGAATCTTATTGTATTTGACATCCATGGTGACGACTTAATTCTCAGAGACGATTGGCTCAACCGTTATGGAGCTATTCTGAATTACCGAAAGAGAATCATTTCTATCATTGCTGATGACGGATCTGAACACTTATTCAGAGGGTGGAGACCGGGAAGCTCGGGAAAATTAATCAAAGCGATGAAAGTTGTGAAATTACTGAAGCAAGGATGTCATGGACTGTGGTGCTATGCCATGAAGAAAGAAGAAGGAGTGGAACTCTCATCCATTCCAATTGTGAACGAATTCTCAGATGTATTCCCTGACGAACTACCTGGGTTACCTCCGCACAGAGAAGTGGAGTTCACTATCGAATTAGAACCTGGAGCCGCTCCTATTTCCAGAGCACCATACCGCATGGCGCCAACCGAGATGTATGAACTAAAGAAACAATTGGAGAAATTATTGCAGAAGGGTTACATCCAACCGAGCGTTTCTCCTTGGGGAGCACCCGTTCTCTTTGTCCGGAAGAAAGATGGATCCCTCCGATTATGTATTGATTACAGGGAGCTTAACAAGGTGACGATCAAGAACAAGTATCCTATACCTAGGATCGATGACTTGTTTGATCAACTGCAAGGGGAAAGGGTATTCTCGAAGATCGACTTGCGATCAGGATACCATCAGTTGAGAATTAAGGAATCGGATATACCGAAATCTGCTTTCCGATCCCGGTACGGGCATTATGAATTTGTGGTGATGCCATTTGGACTTACCAATGCTCCTGCAGTATTCATGCAATTGATGAATCGGGTATTCTTAGAATACTTGGATAAATTTGTGATCGTCTTCATTGATGACATCTTGATATATTCGAAGGACACAGAGGAGCATGCCGAACATTTGCGTGTGGTTTTAAGCACCTTGAGGAAGGAACAGCTATATGCAAATTTTTCCAAATGTGAGTTCTGGCTTAGGGAAGTGACTTTCCTTGGGCATGTGATATCGGCTGACGGAGTTCATGTGGACCCTAAGAAAGTCGAAGCAATCTTGGAATGGGAAGCTCCTAATAACGTGAAAGAAGTCCGAAGCTTCTTAGGACTTGCTGGATATTACCGCCGTTTTGTAGGGGGGGTTTCCAAAATTGCTCGTCCGCTCACTCAGCTGTTACAGAAAACTCAAAAGTTCACGTGGGATGAGAAATGCCAGGCTGGTTTTGTTGAACTTAAGAAGAGACTGACGACAACACCTATATTAGCATTGCCAGATGGAACTGATGGATTCATGGTTTACAATGACACTTCAAATCAGGGTCTGGGATGTGTGTTGATGTAAAAGGATAAGGTAATTGCCTATGCTTCTTGGCAGTTGAAACCGTACGAAGTAAATTACCCGACTCATGATCTGGAGTTAGCAGCTGTAGTCTTTGCCTTGAAAATTTAGCGACATTATTTGTACGGTACTCATTGTCAAATATTTACAGATCATAAAAGCCTCAAGTACATCTTTAGTCAGAAAGAATTAAACATGAGACAGAGAAGGTGGCTGGAATTGATCAAGGATTACGACTTGGAAATTCTCTATCATCCGGGTAAAGCAAACGTTGTAGCCGATGCATTGAGCCGTAAACCTGTTTCTCTTCGAGTGTTGGAAGCACTTACGTCCCAAACCAGTATTCAACGAGAACTGGTCCGTGAAGGGATTGAAGTATGGTCACCAGGAATTCAAGGGCAACTATATGTGATGGAACTGACTTCGTCATTAGTCGAGGAAATCAAATCTAAGCAGTTGAACGATTCTCTGATCCTTCGGTTATGTGATGAAGCAAAGAAAGGAAAGGCCCCAGGATTCATGATACAAGATGATGGAGTTATGAGATTTCAGAGCCGACTTTGTGTTCCCAGTAATGATGAATTGAGACGGACTATTCTGAAGGAAGCTCACAACGCGCCCTATTCTATTCACCCGGGCAGCAGTAAGATGTATAAGGATTTAAAACAAAACTTCTGGTGGGGGAATATGAAGAAGGACGTAGCAGAGTACGTTTCGAAGTGTTTGACTTGTCAGCAGGTTAAGATTGAACATCAGCGACTTGCCGGAATGTTAAAGCCGCTTCCGATCCCTGAGTGGAAGTGGGAAGATATCTCGATGGATCATCACTAATATGCCAAGAACCAAGATGGGAATGAACATGATTTGGGTTATAGTTGATCGACTAACCAAGTCGGCTCATTTCCTAGGAATTAAAGACATGTGGGGACCCGAGAGATTGGCACGAGTATTTGTTGCAGAGATAGTTAGATTGCACGGGACGCCGAAGACCATTATTTCAGATCGAGATGGTCGGTTCGTGTCGCACTTCTGGAAGGCAGTTCACAGGGCTTTGGGGACCGAGCTAAACTTTAGTACAGCTTATCATCCCCAAACGGACGGTCAGTCCGAAAGGACTATTCAAACCGTAGAAGACATGCTCAGAGCTTGTGCGTTGGATTGGTCAACTGATTGGGAAGTTCACTTGCCCTTGATCGAATTCACCTATAACAATAGTTGGCATGCTTCTATTAAGATGGCACCATTTGAAGCTTTGTACGGGAGAAGATGCCGATCACCCTTGTGCTGGGATGATTCTTCGGACTTGATCGGGACGGAACCGGAATTGATAGTTCAGACTCAAGAGAAGATAGCTTTGATTCGGGAAAGACTGTTGACTGCCCAGAGTCGACAGAAGTCTTATGCAGATGTATGTCGTCGCCCTCTAGAGTTCGACATTGGGGACCACGTACTATTGAAGGTGTCTCCTACACGAGGGATTTTCCGTTTCGGGAGGAAAGGTAAGCTAAGTCCGAGATATATCAGACCATTTGAGATCCTCGAAAGAGTTGGGGATTTAGCATACAGGTTGGCCTTACCACCATCGCTGAGTCACGTTCACAGTGTGTTTCACGTATCCCAATTGCGGAAGTATGTACCAGACCCCAGTCACGTCATCGATTTCGACGAGATCGAGATAGCTAATGACGGTACCTTCGAAGAGAGACCAATCAAGATACTTGAGAGTCAGATCAAACAATTGAGGAATAAACCAATACACTTGGTTAAAGTACAATGGTCACGACATGGAGCTGAAGAGGCCACTTGAGAAACAGAGGACAGTATGAAGACTAGATATCCATAGTTGTTTTTATCTTAAGTTTCGGGATGAAACTTCTTTTTAGGGAGGAAGGATGTAATACCCGAGATTTCTGATATGTATTTGGAACTTGTGACATTGTAATTGTTGTACTTTGATCTGAGTATTATTCTCCGTATTTCATAATCCGATGTTGTTGAGCGTATGATTTCATGAATGTGATGTAAATTGTGATTCTGAGCATGTAGCGCACGCTATCGACTATGTGTAGCGTACGCTAAGTTGGATCCATAGCGCACGCTGTGAATGACCTTAGCGCGCGCTATACGTAGTCAGCATGATTAAGACAAGGTGGTAGGTGAGATCGGCTGAGGATTTCGGTCGGATTATGTCGGGATGAACCTGGACGGCTTTCGGGAAAAAGCCAAGTCAACGCCTTAGCGCACGCTACTGATAATGAAAATAGCGCACGCTAAGTGCTGAGTACAGTGAAGTCAGTAAGCGCTAGCGCACGCTACGAGTATGGACTAGCGCGCGCTAATAATCATTTCCTATAAATAGGACATCATCCTTCTTCGTATTTTCAGTCTTTTCTCTTCCCACATCCGAATCCTTATACTTAGAGTATTACTCTCTTCATCCTAAACACTTCATATCAGCATCCTAGCTCGTGTTGAAGATCGTAGACCATTGGGGGATTGGTGTTTAAGCCTTCGGCGTTGGGTTGCTTCAAATTCCTCCTTGTTCTTCACTACTTTGAGGTAGGTGATTCTTCACCAATATTAAGTACTATTATGAAGGATGTTTTGATCATGTCTTGGGTTTACCTAGTCAGTTAAATTCGTAGTAGTCGAGCATCATGTGTTAGGAAGATAATTTCGATGTTTTGGTACTTATTCATCGTATAATACCATGGAACCATTTTGTGTTTGAACTCCTAGCATATTCTGAAGCTTCAAACCGATTTGTGACCAGTAGATGGAAATTACCAAGTTGTTATGTTTTACACATTGGAATCATGCGTCTTGGAACGTAGGATGAAGGGAACTTAGGATACTTTCTCGAGATCAAGATGAATTTTGATGATAATACGTACCCTTGTATCGTGTAGTCGTTTAATCCGTAGAGATCGTTCACACTCCTTATGAGCATGATGTGCACGGGGATGACATGTATTATCACCATAGAATTCATGAGTTCATCACCATTAGATCAAGTTTTCTGCCATGTCGCCATGCACGGTTAGCGCACGCTAACATATGTAAGTTAACGTGCGCTAGCGGGAATAAGTTAACGTACGCTACGTTTGGTACGTAACGTACGTTATGTTATCAGTTGAGTCAGTCGGCTAATCAGAGAGAACTGGCAATACGTGGCTAGCGTACGCTAGACTTAGACGATAGCATACGTTAACAGGCAGGCTTAGCGCACGTTACGTAGAGTACGTAGCGTACGCTAAGTGGTTCAGGCAGATTGCATATTTTAGAGCTTTTGACCGTAGACCGGATTGATAGGTATTCGTTCGACTTGAGATGAATTCTATATCATTTCTTTTGTTAAGGTTCGAGCTTGCTACGTTGATCGAAGGAGGCGGCCTTCGAGTGTGTTGAGGTCATTGAAGTGTTTAGTTCTTGCCATCTTCGAGGCAAGTATCGTAATGTGTTAAAATTAGTATTTTGAGCATGTTTGTGGTTTATTCATGTTGTTGAACATGGAAATTATTTTGTTGAATTGTCATGATATTCGTTATCTAGTGTTTGTATGTTCATGTTGATGGACTTTGTGGATTGGCTCCGCAATCTGATGATTGTCCTCAGTATAGAGGCACTGGGATACGTCTTGGAGACGGACATTCCGGCGCCTCCTATGCGGACTCGAGCCAATCAGGAAGAGATTGAAAACCACGAAAAGTGGGTTAAGGATGACGTGAAAGTCCGTGCTTATATGATGGCTTCCATGTCTAATGAGCTTCAGAGAGCTCATGAGAAAATGACTTCTGCTAGGCAGATTCTATCTCACTTAACCGAGCTTTATGGTGAGCACAGTGAATCGCTAGATATGAGATATCCAAGCAATGTTCGGTGCAAGGATGAAGGAAGGTGAGAAGGTTGGGGAACACGTCCTCAAAATGATATCCATGATCGAGAGATTGGAGGCTCTTGATTTTAAAATGGATACTTCTCTCCAAACCCGACCTTATCCTACGCCTCTCTCCCGATTCCTTCTCACGGTTTGTTATGAACTTCAACCGCAATGAGATTGCATGTAATTTAGCCGGGCTAATGAACAAACTTGTGACCGCTCGATCTCAAATGAAGACTCGCGGATGAAGGAGTCTGCTCTTGTGATTTCTTGGACCTCGGAGGTCTAAGAATAAGAAGAAAAAGACCAAGAAGCGGTGGACCACAAGCTAAGGACCTTAAGGGTAAGGGCAAGGCCCCGATGGTTCCAAGAACAAGAAGAAAAGGATACTTGTCTCAAGTGCGGTGAGTGGGCCACCGGGCTAGAGACTATCCGATTCTTCATGGCACTTCGTGCACGAACTTTTAGTTTTGGAAACAAATTGTTCGCCATCGTATTTTCTACTTCTGGATCTTTGGATTCGGTGCTAGTTCTCATATTTGTACCGTGAATCGGGATCTGGAACAAAGTAGGAAGCTTGAGTGGAGAAGTTATGATCACGGTCGGAAGCGGGCATAGTGTCGAGGCGACCGACATAGGATCACTTCTTTTGGGTTTAGAATCCGGCTTTGTTTTGACTTTAGATGATGTACTTGTTTTGCCCAAGGGGCACAAAACATTGTATCCATTCGGTCATGGACCGAAAAGGCTTTTCATTTTTCATTGGTGATGGTTCTGCAAAATTTATTTTAGAAATAAACTAGTGGGTACCGCTACATTGTTGAATGGATTGTATCATCTAAATCTCAAAGAACAAAGTAGTTGTGAATACTATGACTAGAAAACGTGGTAGGGATGAAACCAATCAAGTTTTGAAATGGCATCTTAGACTTGGTCATGTTGGTCGGACCAAGGTTTACAAGATGGAAAAAGATGGACTTATGGGTCCATTGGGATCGGATCCCTTTCCTACTTGTGAATCTTGCCTTAAAGGCAAAATGACTAAGTCCCCCTTCACAGGACTTTTGAAAGAGCCGATAAACCGGGATTAATCCATACCGACGTATGTGGTGCTTTAGAAGCGGACGTGACGGATATCAATATTTCATTACGTTTACAGATGATCATACTAGGTATGGTTATGTATACTTAATGAAACATAAATCCGAGGCCTTTGAGAAATTCCAGAATTCAAGGCCCTAGTCGAGAAACAAACCGGTAATCATATCAAAGCACTTCGGTCGGACCGAGGTGGCGAGTATATGAGTACGGAGTTTGACGAGTTCCTTAAGGAACATGGAATAGTTTCACAACTAACACCTCCAGTACTCCTCGGTTAAATGGTGTGTCGAAAGAAGGAACCGGACCACTTGAACATGGTCCGTTCCATGTTGGCTATCTTGACTTGCCGATTTACCTGTGGGGTATGCACTGACCGCGTATATCTTGAATAGATGTCCTTCCAAATCCGTTTCCTAAAACTCCACATGAGATGTGGGAGGGAAGGAAACCAAGTCTTAATCATATTAGGATTTGGGGATGTCCCGCCTATGTCAAGAAGACTAAGGTGGAAAAGTTGGAAGCTAGGTCTGCGAAGGGACGTTTCATTGGATTCCCGTCTGGGACGATGGGATATCTATTCTACATGCCCGAAGATCGAAGGATCATTGTTGCTTTACAAGCACACTTCTGGAAGATGAGTTCATTCAGAAGGCGGAGCAGTAGAAGTATTTCTTTAGAAGAATACAATGAAACTCCTCGAGAGACACACTGTGCAAGAAACTGGAACCGAACTTTCAAACACAAGTACAACCACCTCGTAGGTCTAGTAGGGTGTCTCATTTACGAGAGGTATGGGCTTGTGCACTTGGAGGAGCTGGGTCTCCATGAGGTTCCAAGTGATAGCCAAGAGACCGACCCGACGACCTATGACCAAGCGATGGTGGATGTAGACTCCGCGAAATGGCGTGAAGCTATGGAAGCCGAGATAGACTCGATGCATGTCAATCAGTCTGGACTCTAGTAGACCGCCCCAAGGGCATAGTGCCTATTGGGAACAAGTGGATCTACAAGAGAAAGACCGATGGTGATGGCAAGGTTGACGCCTATAAGGCCAAGCTAGTGGCAAAGGGTTATACCTAAGGAAGGAATCGACACACGATACCTTCTCGCCCGTAGCCATGATCAAGTCTATTCGCATGATGCTTGCTATAGCCGCCTACCACGATTATGAGATATGGCAAATGGACGTAAAGACGGCTTTCCTTAATGGATTCCTCGAGGAGGAAATCTATATGGAGCAGCCTAAAGGCTTTGTATCCGAAGTCGATATTCGAGAAGTGTGCAAGCTTCAGCGTTCCATTTATGGATCAAGCAAGCGTCGCGTAGTTGGAATCTTCGTTTTGACGAGGCAACAAAGAGTTTGACTTCGTGCAAAATGAAGAGGAACCTTGTGTATACAAGAGGGTTAGTGGGAGCAAGATCGCATTCTTAGTACTATATGTAGATGACATTCTACTAATAGGAAATGATGTGGGAATGCTCGATTACGTGAAAGCTTGGCTTTGAGTAATTTCTCCATGAAAGACTTGGGAGAAGCTACCTATATTCTTGGTATTCGACTCTACCGGATAGAGCGAAGAGAACAATAGGTCTTTCCCAAGCCCTCTATATAGATAAAATCTTAAAGCGATTTAAGATGGATGATTCTAAAAGAGGGTTCCTACCGATGCGACATGGAATAAAACTCACCTTGAAGATGTGTCCTCAAAATGAGGAACAACGAAAGGAAATGAGTAATATACCATATGCTTCGGCCGTGGGTAGCCTTATGTATGCTATGTTGTGTATAAGACTGACATTGCGCATGCCGTAAGCGTGGTGAGTAGGTTTCGAGCAAACCGGGTAGGGAACATTGATCGCCAGTAAGAACGTTCTCAAGTACTTGAGAAGGACTAGAGATATGGTTCGATGTATGGTGGTGGAGAATTGGATGTGGTGGGATTCACCGATTCGGACTTCCAAGGACCGAAGGACGACTCGATGTCCACTTCGCTACATATTTACTCTTAATGGAGGAGCGATATCTTGGCGTAGTGCCAAGCAAAGCGCGATTCTGATTCCACCGTCAGCCGAGTATCAAGCACCTCGGAGGCTTCCAAGGAAGGGTTACGGATTAAGAAGTTTCGGGAGAACTTCAAGTGATACCATGTCTTTGAAATGCTGTTACTGCATCTTGCGACAACGACGGAGTCAGTAGCGCAGCCAAGGAGCCGAGGTTTCACAACGGACCAAACATATTGAGAGGAAGTATCATCTCGTAAGAGAATTTGTTCGCAAGGGATACATTGTCTTGCATAGAGTAGACTCGGCCGACAACGTCGCCGATCCACCGACTAAGCCACTATCTCGGACTAGCTTGGAGCGTCATCCTGAGAACATGGGTATTAGATACCATAGTGTGTGGCATTGAGTGCAAGTGGGAGATTGTTAGGAGTATGCCCTCGAATGCCACTCGAGAGGTTGTTGAGTGAGGGCATTGTACTTGTAATTATGTAAACCATTTATATAAGGCAAATGATTGTTTCTTTATTTACTGGTAGTTCTTGGCATTCCTAACTCGTAAATAAACATATAGAAACTAGTCCGTGTATTTGAGAGCAAAACGTTCCACTCCTTATTGGATAAGGGGGTCGGCACTGGAAAGGTTTATAGCTCAAATATTTAATCGTTCGCAAGTCGATGAAACTTGGTAGGCGTTAAGTTTATGTAAAGACTTGTATGACGTGTTCTTTGACATGGAGAGTGCACATCGAACACTAATAGTTAGTGGGAGCACACGTTATAGGTATGCTAATTAGATTAGTATACTCGAACCGACTCACCCTCGATTCGTCACATGGATTTCACTCGGGACGATCAATGACGGAATCGAAAGGTTGTGATAGGTATTCGTGAACCTTCGACTTGAGGATTTAGTAGGGATGTGCTTGTGACGTCAAGATTTTCATTAGAGTAGTTCGACCACCGTAAACCGGAAGGCGGGGTCAACCTCGACGTGCATCTTGGCAGGCAAGTAGCAGTCCTACGAATACCAAGATAGAATTCTTTCTCCGTTAGTGAGCGGGTTATATGTCCTATGCGGTTATTGAGATGAGATCATAAGTCTTTGGCCAAAGCATTGGAGCGATTGTATTAGATACCACGGCATTTCGATGATCTCGATTTGCATTAACGCATGCATAGCGTCAAGTACGAGATAGGGTTTGGTAGCCGTGACCACAAACTTGATCGGGACATTTGAAAGAAGGGTTTTATCGTTCTTGGTATTCACGACGAATGGTTCTTGAATGATCCCAATCATTCGTTCTCGATTAAGTGCAGTGTAGGCCGCCAGTGGCTAGGTGGTGCTACTACTCTTTGGTTCCTCCCATTCTTTGTCGAGACGGACCTACCGAGTCGCGCATTAGGATTGACGACGGAATGAATCGAGCTTAATCTCTCATTATAAATATTAGATATTGGATATCTAATTTGGGACATTGGATGTCTAAATCGATTTATTGGATAAATTGATTTACGGCCTAATGAATTAAATAAATTACTGGGTGATTAATTTAATTCATAAATATAATTATTTCTTGGAGAAATTAATTATGTTATTATGTATTTGATATGATTAATTAATTGGATTAATTAATCGATATAAATATATTGGAACGGAATTGGAGTTTATCTGTTTAGACTCACAGGAGTTCGAAACGGATCGAACTCGTCCGATACCTTCTAGATGGCTGCCCTCCTTCCACCTACTTTCCACCAAGTCTTCAATTCCATTTTATTAATAGATGATTATGACTTGGTGGGTGAATCTCATGTGATATGATTTGATTTATGTGGGTTGAATAAGAATGGCAAGAGGACAATGATCTCACTTCACACTCAATTTTAAGAAAAGGCTTCCAACCGTGAGTAGTGAGAGAGAGAGAGAAAAATCATTTTCTCAAGTCTTCATCTTGATCTTCTTCTTCACTTTGATTCTTGAGTTTTCTTGGAGAAAATTCAAGATACATTAAGAGAGATATATTATACACTTAGAGTGTAATAACAAAAGCTTCACCACTTGATTCTAGCCGTAACCTTAGAGGTTAATCAAGTGTTGTTGTTCCAGTCGTTTTTAGTGGCGTGGCAAGTAGAGACGCGGTGTTTTCGGCGTTGGATCGTTCAAGGGCTTGGAGCGGATTGAACTCGTAGAGATCAAACTAAAGCTTGGGGAATAGCTCAAGAGAAGGTTTCCATTTAATCAACGGACTTCGAGGGTTAGTTTCTTACGACTCTTGCTTTTCGTTTTTGATATTCGTATATACGTAGCTCGATCGATCCTCGTAGGGATTCGGATCGAATTAATTTTTGTTTTACCGCTTCCGCTGGGCCTTCGTTTTAGGCACCGAATCCCAACAGTGCGAGTGTGCCGACGAGGACGTCGGGTCCTTTGAGGAGTGGCGGATTGTGATATCCCACACCGACTAGCAGAGAGCGGTCGAAGTGCCTTATATGTGCGTTCCGAACTCCTTATAGCATGAGGCCTTTTGGCAGCCCAGTGGCTTCGGGGTGATGAGAACTCCGAAGTTAAGCATGCTGGTGCGAGGAGCAGTCTCAGGATGTAACACCCCCAATCCACTCAGGGATATTACACGCCGTAGACCCTCTCCTCGAGGATCTACCAGGCTGGTAACAACATTTAACATCTCGATAATGCCTTCAAGGCTAAAATGACTCAGTAGACCGATTTGGTCTTTCCACAAATACATACAACTCAAATACAACTCATGCCCACGCAGGGGACAAAATACAACCACACCCGTACAACGGGAACAATATAGCACCGGAAAAATAAAGTACAACTGAACCAATAAACAATATACGGTTCCTCATGTGATTAGTATCGATCATCTTTCATCATCCTTCGTGCCGACCCTGTGTTATGCTCCAAAACCTGAATGCAAAAACAGACATCCACCCCCGAATACTCGGGGGTTAGCAAACTCCTTTGTTTTGCTAGTGCAAGAACAAAGTGCAAATACGAGCCATACAATTCACATTCCACGAATAACAATAACCAGGAATCCTCAAGGTTCCAAACGAAACGAAAAGCACTTCTCGAGGCAAGAATTTGAGAAAACATTTCAAAATCGAAATATCATAAGTCAATGGAAATAATTTATAAAACGATTTAGAACGCCATCGAGAGTTTTAATAGAAAACGATTTAGGATTATCAAATCCTACTTTTCAAAATCCGAAAGACAAAAGGGGTCACCGCCCCAAAGGTTTACTTTCCGAAAAATGACATTTACCAAACCGTTGGGATTTTAGCCCCAAACCCGTAAAATGACTTTTACAAAACCATTGGGATTTTAGCCCCAAATCTCATCAACTCACAGTACACAAGAACGACCACAAGGTTCGTTTCCCAACACCAAAATCCACAAATAAAGGATTTAAAACAAACAACAAAATACTCTTGTGCCATCCTAGTCAAGTAGGCCAAACGAACAACTTACCTCTTGCACACATAGTCAATGCATGCAATCATGAAAACCGTTCAAAAGCGCTCATTTCCGGAAATGCCATTATCAAATCACATTTGAAAAATGCACCACAATTAACCGTCGATCCACACCTCCGTGGACCCCTACCGAGACCCCGTCGGATCTAACCCGTAGTGAGCATACACACACACACGTTACTCATGCAATACTAATATGCTAAGAATGTAAGTTCATTAAGAATACTCACTAGAGATGGCCATTAACTCGACACCATTATCGAACTCTTCAAAATACCATAACAAGATTAAATACGGAATACACGATTCCATAACTTTAAACAATATGAGTATCATCATAAAATCCTTCAACGTTCAAAATAATCAAATCATAATAAATTCTCAAAACACCGTTCACAAAACACACGCGTTTTGAAAGAAAGCCTTTAACGAGGCCAAACCGAAATCCTTTGAAACTTCATTTCAAATAACCAAACAAACACATCAAGACGACCACCGATCATCATATCCATAAAACGAGAAAAGTATGGGCAAGGTACTTGCCTCGAATAAGAACAACGCGGACAATCGGCCAAGTAGGTTAGCGAACCGACTACGAACCCGCCGACTCCACCGACGCCAACTCACGTTCATAAACTACGAAGGACAAATAATAACAATGAAATGAATTCCATAACACGACTCAAAGCCGTTGAATTCAAAGAACGAATAATGAAAGTTCAAGGATTTCCCCAAACGGCCAAGAACACGATTCGTTCGTCAAAACCCAAAGCGGAATTCCAAGTTGAAATATGGATATACAATCCATAGAATATGTTTAACAACATCATTTAACCATAATCGATCCATCGAAAACGGATGAAAAAGCGAGATCGGGGACAAATCCCCCAAAAAGTCAATTCAAGGAAATCAAGAATTATACTTTGATTCGACGAAGAACAATGGATTAAATGATGTTAAACACAAGAATACTATCAAGATTAATCATACCCATCATGAATTAATCAACAACACGGAACGAATCGGACGAAAATGCAAAAATCCCCAAATTCACGAAATTAGGGTTCTAAGGAAGATTACCTTGATTCGCTGGATTAAAGGTTGATAAGGGACGATCGATTGATGTTATGAACTCAAGGACTTCATGGATTTGTTGTTAAACAACATGGCTTCGTCACCCATGAATCGCCATTCGCGGAAGGAGAAGGAAGGGAATGAAAAATGAAGTGAAATGTGACTGCTCAGCCACATTTATACTGGGCCAGACTAGCGTGTGCTAGCCTTCCCGGACTAGCGTGCGCTATCGGCCGGTATCGGCCGAGTACCCTCGGCCAGGGCCCACACGACCCGGCACCACCGACCAAATTACCGCCGACTGGACTCGTCTCGACTCCGCTAGCGTGCGCTCTGGCCGGAAGCTTCTGCGCTTAGCCGGCACATCCGGTAGCCACCTGTGAATCGCCCGGCAGTAACGTCGCTAGCGGCCGACGGCGGCGCTTCGCTGCCGACTAGCGCGCTCGCTCGGCGTAGCGTGCGCTACTGCCGATCTGGACCGAGTCGGCCACCTCGAAACCCCAGCCTGTGCCCGGGCGATGGCGTCGTTAGGCGGCCGGTAGCGTCGCTACACTGCCGGTTAGCGCGCGCGCCTTCCGGCCGTGGCGTGCGCTCGCCGGTTCTGCCGCACCGTCGGCCGGTGCCGCAATCGTCCGGCGATCCATGCCGTCGGCGATCCCATACCGTCGAGGCTCGGCGACCCGATTTCGAAATCGCCGGAACGAACACGGCGAAAAGTTCACGGACGACATAAACGACTCGAAATGAAAACGTAATACCATATTTAGTCATACGCGACCAAGAAACGGGTCGAGGCAACAATTACAGATACGGATACTCGTAACTTTCAAGAAATTACAAAATGGCCCAAAACGCCCGGAAATCACGATACGTGATCGAATAGCCAAACCGAAGTTCACAACACGTCTAACAAAGTTAAACGGACTTGCGGGAAACTCGAAACAGCTTTGGTCGAGATTCGCAAGAATCGAACTCAAGTGCGGAAAAGTCGCTAAAAGCACGGAACTCAACAAAAGCGACACAAGCGAACTCGGATATCAAAAAGTGTAGAATTAATCATTCTCAGAATGACGAAGCGGTCATGATCGAGTCGTCAAAACGGACTCCGACCGAAAAAAGAAATTTACCGAAAATCGAAAATTGCGGATATTACATTCTACCCTTCTTAAAAGAAGTTTCGTCCCGAAACTTAAAACAAGTAGGGAGAAGAAATATTCCGCCAGGAAAAACTCAACGATATACACATTATTGCGCAACTAACGCCAAACGGTGAATTTTTACTGACAAGGCGATGTAATATAGGGCGTGTAAAACCGCTCCACGGCGACCAACACGACGTCGCCGTTAGGGATATAATAAAACCAACAAACGACAAGCATCATCAAACGGATAATATAGCCAAGTCAATTATCCGACAATCACAAAACACAACGAACGAAAATCAATATGATTGACCAACCCAACGGTACATCAATCAAAACGCGAGTCAACCGCTGAACAAACACGGAATCCCACCGCCTAAGGGCTGGAAGATCGAAAACGAAACTAATTTCCCGAACTGGAAGGAATTACGAAGGAGCCTGAATGTTCACCAATCACGGAACGAGGTCAATAAAAACAGATCAATCAAACGATCAAACCACAACGATCGAGTCAACAAAAATCGAAGAATCATGTTCGAATCACGAAGGATAATAAAATTCAAACAATAACTCCAAGGTTCACATCTCGACTCGAGACAACATATGATCCGGTGAAAACAACAGGATGTGCATTCACGTAAGATCCACAGGAAAGAGAATAGCAATTAAAAAGTCACAACGACAAACGAGTTATTCCGAAACAATACCACACTCGTTCGATAAACATAAGCAAGGGTCAGGACTAGCTCAGAAATGTCAACGAACATAAATGAGTCGACAGTCGAAAACACAAGAGTTCCAAATCCGATCCACTTCGAATAAAAGAACTAGTAGAACCGGATGATGTCACTCCCAAACAAGGTTCACAAGAATCGAATCAACCCGAAAAGTAACATCGATAACCAGATCGACCCACAACAAGATCACACTCGTTGGACGATGAAATCGAAATATAGAACAAGTTCATAAAGTGCCAACGAACATGAGCGAATCGATAGACTGGAGAAAGAGAAAATACAGAAGTCAAAATAGTACGGGCATTACCTCCGACCTCGTCCACGAAATTCACAAAAACGGAAGCAAGGTAACAAGACATTAAACAACCGACACATAACGGAACTATCACCGATGCACACGGTCATACCAAACCAAGCTCTAACAGCTCGCACATGCGCGACAACACAGGAATCACTACGAGGCGATAATATTCAACACCAACATCCCGCCTCTCACAGGGGGCTAACACAACAAATGTGTGGAAAGCGACTCAACGCTCACACCGCCAATTCGGTCATACTCGGGAGAAAGTATCAAAATGACAACGCGAACATCACACATACATACCCAGCCCTCAAACGGGAATGGATAGGTTTTAAAAACGAAAACCTCATTTTGAAAATAATTTAGAAGAACACCGGTTGATCTTGAGTATCACCTTTCAAAAAGTACAACTTGAAACATCGTTATCGAGACACTGGAGAACCATTTCGCATTTGATAAAAATGAGGACACTTTCTCTTAGTGAAAACTTTCAAAATTTTCGACCCTCGGGTCTAAATAAAAGTGTTGAAAATATCTCAAAACATTTTGGTCCTCAAGGTAGAAAAATTTTTGAAATATATTGTGGCACCTTGGATGTACCACAAGAAAATAACTCATTTGAAAAGTATGTCTCGAAATTTATTTTTCTAAGATACTCAAGGTTTTCAAAAATTCAATAGGCCAGAATGCCCAAAACTCACACATATCGACGTTCACTAAAACAACTCCTAGCACACGCATCAAAACGTTTAAAATCAAGACAATATATGTCTTTAAACGGGAATAAACGATAAAATACCACGTTCAGAACAAAACCACTGATAAAATACTCTCCCACACTGGCTAGTGAACAAGTCGAACGCGTATAAGCATAAAGCTTCCACAATAGAACTTGTAAAACGTGCAAATCGATTCGAAAATCATCAAAAACGAACAAAAACAACAATAAAAAGACATCACAAGCGACACTCCTCGTATAAATCAAATACGAGAGTCGGCTAAATACATATCGTGAAATCAAAATTCACATAAGGATTCCACCACTTAACAAATAATCATAAAAATAGCTCGTGTCACACGAGGCACAACACAAAGAAGGAGACTTACTTCCACAGTCGCACGAAGATGATGATCGCCCACGATACTAATCACGACCAACAAACTCAAACGACGCGTCGCGACACGACTCGATCGGATAAAATCCGACGAAACAAGACTCAAACAACACGACTTGACCCGGCGGCCTAGGTTTCCTCAACCTAAGCTCGATACCATTTATGTAACACCCCAATCCACTCGGGGATATTACACGCCGTAGACCCTCTCCTCGAGGATCTACCAGCCGGTAACAACATTTAACATCTCGATAATGCCTTCAAGGCTAAAATGACTCAAGAGACCGATTTGGTCTTTCCACAAATACATACAACTCAAATACAACTCATGCCCACGCAGGGACAAAATACAACCACACCTGCATAACGGGAACAATATAGCAAATGGAAAAATAAAGTACAATGAACGATAAACAATATACGGTTCCTCATGTGATTAGTATCGATCATCTTTCATCATCCTTCGTGCCGACCACGTGTTATGCTCCAAAACACGAATGCAAAACAGACATCCACCCCGAATACTGGGGTTAGCAAACTCCA
The DNA here is from genome assembly GCA_033398695.1 of Orobanche coerulescens. NCBI lineage: Eukaryota > Viridiplantae > Streptophyta > Magnoliopsida > Lamiales > Orobanchaceae > Orobanche > Orobanche coerulescens. The sequence goes on along the minus strand of CM065818.1, from coordinate 74,538,161 downwards.
CCGTTTTGCTAGTGCAAGAACAAAGTGCAAATACGAGCCATACAATTCACATTCCACGAATAACAATAACCAGAATCCTCAAGGTTCCAAACGAAGCGAAAAGCACTTCTCGAGGCAAGAATTTGAGAAAACATTTCAAAATCGAAATATCATAAATCAATGGAAATAATTTATAAAACGGTTTAGAACGCCATCGAGAGTTTTAATAGAAAACGATTTAGGATTATCAAATCCTACTTTTCAAAATCCAAAAGACAAAAGGGGTCACCGCCCCAAAGGTTTACTTTCCGAAAAATGACATTACCAAACCGTTGGGATTTTAGCCCCAAACCCGTAAAATGACTTTTACAAAACCATTGGGATTTTAGCCCCAAATCTCATCAACTCACAGTACACAAGAACGACCACAAGGTTCGTTTCCCAACACCAAAATCCACAAATAAAGGATTTAAAACAAACAACAAAATACTCTTGTGCCATCCTAGTCAAGTAGGCCAAACGAACAACTTACCTCTTGCACACTTAGTCAATGCATGCAATCATGAAAACCGTTCAAAAGCGCTCATTTCCGGAAATGCCATTATCAAATCACATTTGAAAAATGCACCACAATTAACCGTCGATCCACACCTCCGTGGACCCCTACCGAGACCCCGTCGGATCTAACCCGTAGTGGTTAAAAGCAAAGCTCGTCGATCCACACCTCCGTGGACCCCTACCGAGACCCCGTCGGATCTAGCCCGTAGTGAGCATACACACACACACGTTACTCATGCAATACTAATATGCTAAGAATGTAAGTTCATTAAGAATACTCACTAGAGATGGCCATTAACTCGACACCATTATCGAACTCTTCAAAATACCATAACAAGATTAAATACGGAATACACGATTCCATAACTTTAAACAATAGGAGTATCATCATAAAATCCCTCAACGTTCAAAATAATCAAATCATAATAAATTCTCAAAACACCGTTCACAAAACACACGCGTTTTGAAAGAAAGCCTTTAACGAGGCCAAACCGAAATCCTTTGAAACTTCATTTCAAATAACCAAACAAACACATCAAGACGACCACCGATCATCATATCCATAAAACGAGAAAAGTATGGGCAAGGTACTTGCCTCGAATAAGAACAACGCGGAGAATCGACCGACGTAGGTTGGCCCGAACCGACTACGAACCCGCCGACTCCACCGAACGCCAACTCACGTTCATAAACTACGAAGGACAAATAATAACAATGAAATGAATTCCATAACACGACTCAAAGCCGTTGAATTCAAAGAACGAATAATGAAAGTTCAAGGATTTCCCCCAAAACGGCCAAGAACACGATTCGTTCCGTCAAAACCCGAAAACGGAATTCCAAGTTGAAATATGGATATACAATCCATAGAATATGTTTAACAACATCATTTAACCATAATCGATCCATCAAAAACGGATGAAAAACGAGATCGGGGACAAATCCCCCAAAAAGTCAATTCGAAGGAAATCAAGAATTATACTTCGATTCGACGAAGAACAATGGATTAAATGATGTTAAACACAAGAATACTATCAAGATTAATCATACCCATCATGAATTAATCAACAACATGGAACGAATCGGACGAAAATGCAAAAATCCCCAAATTCACGAAATTAGGGTTCTAAGGAAGATTACCTTGATTCGCTGGATTAAAGGTTGATAAGGGACGATCGATTGATGTTATGAACTCATGGACTTCATGGATTTGTTGTTAAACAACATGGCTTCGTCACCCATGAATCGCCATTCGCGGAAGGAGAAGGAAGGGAATGAAAAACGAAGTGAAATGTGACTGCTCAGCCACATTTATACTGGGCCAGACTAGCGTGCGCTAGCCTTCCCGGACTAGCGTGCGCTATCGGCCGGTATCGGCCGAGTACCCTCGGCTAGGGCCCACACGACCCGGCACCACCGACCAAATTCTGCCGGCCAGGACTCGTCTCCCGACTCCCGCTAGCGTGCGCTACGGCCGGAAGCCTGCGCGCTTAGCCGGCCCATCGATAGCCTTTGGGAATCGCCGACCAGTAACGTCGCTAGCCGGCCGACGGCGTGCGCTACGCTGCCGACTAGCGCGCGCTACGCTCGGCGTAGCGTGCGCTACTCCCGATCTGGCGAGTCGGCCCTCGAAACCCCACTGCCCGGGCGATGGCGTCGTTAGGCGGCCGTAGCGTCGCTACACTGCCGGTTAGCGCGCGCCTTCCGGCCGTGGCGTGCGCTACGCCGGTTCTCTTGCACCCGTCCGGCGGTGCCCGCAATCGTCCGGCGATCCGCCACCGTCGGCCACCCCGCCACCGTGGCTCGGCGACCCGATTTCGAAATCGCACGGAACGAACACGACGAAAAGTTCACGGACGACATAAACGACTCGAAATGAAAACGTAATACCATATTTAGTCATACGCGACCAAGAAACGGGTCGAGGCAACAATTACAGATACGGATACCCGTAACTTTCAAGAAATTACAAAATGGCCCAAAACGCCCGGAAATCACGATACGTGATCGAATAGCCAAACCGAAGTTCACAACACGTCTAACAAAGTTAAATGGACTTGCGGGAAACTCGAAACAGCAGTTTCGGTCGAGATTCGCAAGAATCGAACTCAAGTGCGGAAAAGTCGCTAAAAAGCACGGAACTCAACAAAACGACACCGAAACGAACTCGGATATCAAAAAGTGTAGAATTAATCATTCTCAGAATGACGAAGAGGTCATGATCGAGTCGTCAAAACGGACTCCGACCGAAAAAAGAAATTTACCGAAAATCGAAAATTGCGGATATTACACAGGATGGGTGACCTCCTGGGAAGCTGCTCGCTGGGTTCCCAAAAACAAAACCATGAGGGCCAGCTCAGAGGAGAGCGCCCAGAGCGGACAATATCATGCTACAGCGGAGGGGTCCCGGGATGTGACAAGCGCACGCTAGGGATGTTTCGTAGCGCACGCTAATGTCTTATGACAGTAGCCACTGGACTACCAGGTGACCCGTTAGCGCACGCTAATATTGAGGCGTAGCGTGCGCTAGACTGGGGCAGTATATAAGGGGACAGTCAACCCCTGCACTTGTCATTTCCACTTGTTCCGATCGGGAGAGCTCGGGAGAGGCGATTTGGGGCGATTTAAGGCAGTCCTTCTTCAGATATCTTCATATTTGGTTGGAGAACAAGGATTTCACAACATCTAATCCATCCAAACGTCCGAATCAAGGTAAAAATCCTTAGAACCCTATTTTTGGGAATTTTGGGGTTTTTCGTAGATTCATCCGATTTATCCATTTTGAAGCTTGAGGACCTTGAGATTATGATGTATCTATTCCGTATGCATGCTTTTCCTACGATTTTATGGACTGGATTGTGCCGTTTTCGGACTTGTGAGGGTTTGGACGATTTTCCAACCTCTAGTTGTTTATCCGTGTATTTTCATGAATCGTAGACAGGTTTCGGGAGTTTCTTAGTGTAATTTGAATATGGATAATTGATTATCATATTCCTTGCGAATCATTTAGGTGCCGGAAGCGCGTTCTTGGACCTACCGAACTGATACCCTTTTTCCGTTTGATTTCTCGATGTCTCAAAGGCAAGTATATATTTATGATTGTACGTTCTCGACTTTGAAAGTAAGATATATTAATGGCATGATTATTTATATCTACTCTGGGGCGGGCCGACGGGTCCCCTGAGGGTTTCGTAGCCTCTGGTGCGATTCCACGGATGATATGAACGAACCACTCTGGGACGGACCAACGGGTCCTCTGAGGGTTCCGTAGCCTCTGGTGCGGTTCCACGGTATTCATATATGTATTGATGTGATGCTATGAGATTTAGTTATTCCGGAATACTAGTCTTGAATTGATGAATTGACGGTTACATTTACTTTATTGTCGAGGAGTATTGTGTTTCATACTTGATATACTTGCACTAGCTATTCGACAGCTAACCCCTTTATGGGGGAAATATTTTTATGTATTTCAGGTTCCAGGAGAGTGGACAGGCAGGTATCGGGTCGGCATGAAGATGGTGGTCAAGTGTGATGCTGTGTCCTTCTTCCGGTTATGTTCTGAGTTCCCATTCAGTGTTGTTGTACTAGAATGGTTATTGAATACTCGAGTATTGTTTTCCATTTTTCCTTGATGTTTCGGCCTGTGTTTGCCGAGGTATTGATTTGTGTTGTGATGTCTGTGGATACAATGGTTATGTCTTGAACACCTTTTGTATTGTTCTTCGTTCCATTGTATGTAAACCTTATCGGTCAAAATTTATAAATCTGCGTATGTTTAGCCTTGTGAGTCCCACGGTGGGGCTTACGGCGCTGTAATATTCCCTGAATAACTCGGGGGTGTTACATATTTGCCATTAACTGTATAAGATATATGCCTGCTCACTAACAGGAGATAGAATCCTTTCTTGGTGTACAATAAAGACTGCTACATGCCTGTATAGTCCGCACTTCGAGCTCGACTCAGCAATTAAGCAAATGAGTCTAACTACTCTAATGACAAACTAAACATCACAGGCACATCTTCTACTGAACCCTCAAGTCAAAGGTCCACGTATACTACCACAGCCTTTCGATTCGTCATTGACTCTCCGAGATTGAATACCGTGCGACTGAATCGAGTATGAGTCGTGTTCGAGTATACTGGTCCCACCAATATACTTATAACTATGCTATCAAGACGTGCACACGTCCTAGCATCAGTTATACAAGTCTTATTAAAACTTAATGCCCATATAAGTTTATTGACTTGCGAACGATTTACGCAAATAAACTTTAAAACACTTCCAGTGCATTTTCTCTTATCCTATAACGAGAATGGAATGTTCAATTTATTTACATGGACTTCACTTCAATGTTTACCAAGTCAAGAATGCAATTGAAATACAATAAACACTGAATGAATCGAATTGCCTTTTTATTATTTATACCATAATTACAAGTGCAATGCCCCTACTCTCTCATCCCCTGAGTGGCATTCGAGGGTATATTCCTAACAAAGGGAATAGAACAGAACAACGTAACGAGTCAAGTTAGGAAACACTTACGAGCACCGGCGTACTAGGATGATGGCGTAGCAATGATACTGTTCAAAAATGACACTCCACTAGACCCAAATAACCGACAACCTAGGTATCCATAAACCTAATCTCTGATATCATATTCTGTAACACCCCCAAGATGATCAGGGTATATTACAGCGCCGTGGACCCCACACTGTGGAATCCACCAGGCTAACATACCGAAATGACATTTAACAAAGACATACATCATCAACGAAACGACAATTTCACAATCCACGACATTCAACACCAAAGGTTGAAATTCAACAATACAATTTGACATCAAATCCACTCCCCAAAACGGGTACACAACATTGATAAATTCAATAAAGAAGTACTCGAGTACTTAAGCAAATGACATAATAAAGAAACCCCAAAACAAGACACCAATAGACAACCACTGAACAGAATCACACCTGCCCATCATCCTCGTACGGCTCGCATGCTCATTTACTTCCATGACTTGTATCTGAAATACAAAAGTATTTCCCCCATTTAAGGGGTTAGCGACAACTGTAGTGCAAGTGCAATCCATTTGAACTACCATTCTAATCAGATGAAAATATGCGCCAAAAACAATTTTAGAAATCATTTATATTCCAGAATATTTACGGTGCACAAGCACCAAACACATTTCTCCAACAAAACAATTCAAAGTTAATCGTTGGTACAAGACTCACGGCCACCGTACCCCGCAGAGCCCCGTCGGACATCCCTGTGTGGTTAACCATAGTTCGTGATACGCACACTCACGGCAATACGTATCCCTAGAGGCCCCGTCGGACCATCCCTAGGTGAACATACACATATCCATCCATACAACCATGAAAATCCATAATTCAAATACTAGAACGTGTAAACAAACGTAAAGTACTTGCCTTTGAGACATCTTCGAAGAATTGGGAATGAATAACGACTATTAACGATCGGGATGGAAAACAATGATTCCTAGACGAAGGATTAACATAACTCAGTCCTAACGGCCAACAATAATCGAAAGGAAAACGCCCATAACCACGATTACAAGCTATGACAATAAACGTTCAATCGATACGGGCGAGGGTTTACGTAAAATCTCCCTGAATCGATAATTCACGGATTAAACTCGACAAAATCGGGTTGGGAGTCACCCAATAATAATAATCGATAAGGAATATCACAACATACTTGAACAATTCGAGTCTAACAAGCAAAACCCGGAACCCCATGAAAAATTGACAAGTTAGGGTTCTAGACGAAAATACCTTGAATTTGGACGGAGGGAGATGATTACGTTGATGATGATATGAGAGCCCGACTCTACGGTGATGGAAAATGAAGAATACACGTATGAGAAGTGGAAGAAATCGCCCCGGAGGTTCTTTGATCGCCCGACGAGGAAAAATGAAAGAAAATATGTGAAATGAGGTTTCTGACCTCTTCCCGCTGTTCTTAAAACAGCAGGCTGTTACGGACGTAACAGGGGCTAACTTATGGCCGTAACAAGGCCAACATTACGGCCATAATGCATGGGGTGTTACGGCCGTAACACCCTACTTGACAGCAGTCTAGGAAGCTGCTGTCCAAACTGTCCCGGACGACTCCGAAACTCGGACCTACTATCGAACCAAAAATATGGTTACTAAGTATTCTCGATGACGAATCTAAGCGTTAAAAGAAAATACAATTCCGACTACCGGGGAATCCGAAATACGACAAGGAAGATGAAATTCTCTAAACTTATAGGAAATTACAAAAATGGCCCAAGTGTCCGAAATCACGATACGACGTCGGATTAACAAACCGAAAGTCACAACACGAATAACTCAACCATACGGACTCGTGTGAACAAGGAAACAATGAAAACAAACTAGTTTTATTAGAATCAAATATACAATACGGTAAAAATGCAATAAGCGTACGCTTAGTTGGAGCAGTAGCATACGTTAGGTTCTAAAGACTTAGCAAAAAATGCAACACTCTACAACCCGACTAATGATCAAACACCGAACGGATGACAATAAGCATTAATTCAATTCTGATATATCTAAACATCAATAATCATTATACTAAATGCAACGTAATTCAACGATATTCAAATTATCCGAGTAGTACAACAGTAAAAGAAAAAAAGTTACAGTCGGATATTACATTCTCGTTAGTTCTTCTGTAGAAGGACTTGTTGGACAAAAGATTTATGTCGTCCAGTCGGATTTGAAAATTGTCCAACCTAGATGTCGGATAGATGACACTTGCTTGAAAACTTAAGGATGGAGGATTCATGAATTCCCTGAAGATCATGTTTTCTTCTTCGAATTCCGGCATTATAAGGGGTTGTTGAGCTGGATTTTTTGAACATTTGCGTGCCTCCTATCGCAAGGATTCTCTCAGTGTTGTTTTCTCCGATGAGACTTCGGTTTTGATCGTCCGCCATAGACGATGATCATGTAGTGTTCATCATTTATTATTTTCGCTTTCTTCTAAAGGTTGCCTCAATCTCCTCATCTAGTGAAACAAAACCGAGATTATATGTTCGTTGCCTAGGCATGAGAAAATCTATAAACAAAAAGAAATTAGTGATATCACTAACAGTAGTAAACGTTGTATGATCTCAAATTAACTTTTATATTACCCCAGCGACGACACCAAAACTTGATACATCTTTTTAGTACATAATGGTAATTGCACGAATCGTTCAAGTAATAAAGTGGACTTATGTGTTAGGTTCGTACCGCCACTAGAAGGGGGGTAGAATAGTGCGGTGTAGAGTATTGTACTCTTTTCATGCGGAAGCGATAGAAAAGTGCGGAATATAGATGGCACAAAGATTTATAAAGGTTTGGCAACGTGCCTACGTCCTTTCTCCTTCATTATCTTTTTCTATAAATTCAAGATAAATCTTTCCACCTTGTCTTTGATCGGTCCGAGATAAACCGTTACAATCTTATATTCAATCGGTCCAAGATATACCATTACAATCTCTTCTTTTTTTCGGTCAAAGATAAACCATTTTTCCTTTTCTATCGGATAAGGAAACAACCTTTCAAGTTTTCTATCGATACTAGAAAAACCTCACTTGGATTTGCATTATGATTCTAACATTGCTGGATCCACAATCTTAAGCTTGATCACAACAGCAATAATATATATAATAATCTCAGACATATATGAATTATGCTAGGAGATGTTGTATCTTGAATACCAAATCAAGTGGTATTTATAGGCTTGACAACCTAAACTAGCTGTTGCTGTCTGTTCCTTCTGAGCGTAAGTTATGTTGCCCCCTTAGCGTATGTTCCACGCTTAGCGTATGTAAGACTTTCCCTATTACGTACGTTTGCGTCTATTCAATTCATCCCAGTAGCTACTAATTCTTCCCTTGCACACGTTATATCATCATGTTGCATACGTTAAGTACAATGGGTATATGAACGATGTATAAGATTGTTGGGTTTTTATCGAACTAATACGATTTATGATCTCATCATATATCGAAATAATATGGCGAAAGTAATATAATATGTAAAAACCTCCGAGGATCCAAGTATATTATCAAAGTACGAAGAACAAGATTGTTACCTCTTGTAGCGTGTTTTCGATCGAGCCTACTAGAGATATTGCAAGAAGCGATCATCCTCTACGGTATCCACACAACGAAAAAGTCTCGAGCGTCTAACAATTGCTAGCTCCGATTCAATAAAGATTTCACTTAAATCAATATGAATATAGATATGTTCTTGGTTATGGTAAGAACAAGAGCACCAAGAATTTTATTCAAATGTTCTTGAACTTTAATCTAAAATAACAACTGTGAATCTTATTCAATATGTTATTAAAGATAAAACTCAAAAGATTAGATGAAGATTAGAAGAGTATTCTAAATACTTTCTTGGTCAAGGAATCAATCTTCAAAGATATGAAGATATGTTTTATAGAACACATCCTAATTTCGAGTAATGAATCTGTAAATTAAAAAATACGACCGATATTACTTCAATCTTTATCGTTTTAGGCCCCCGTTCTTGCTCTTGATCGTTATAAACTCCAATATTGGCCATAAAAATGCATATTTCACCACAATATTCATCCGGATACCTATAAAACAAAAACACAATATACCACGCATAAAAAGAGCAAAAACACTTAAAAACAAACGAAAGTGCGACTTGATAGAACAAAATGAGACGATCAAAAATCGACTTATCAATCTCCCTGATATAAAGTTGAGCAGACTGATCCATTCGAAAGTTCATCTTGACTAGGATGAAATGAGCTGTCTTTATGAGTCGGTCCACAACAACCCAAATAGCGTGGTTTCCTCTTCCCGTTCGAAGCAAACCTACCACAAAGTCCATCGTAATGTGTTCCCATTTCCATTTCGGAATATGAAGTGATTTTGGTAATCCAAAGGGGCGTTGGTGTTCTGCTTTTCTGACAAAGTCTGCCACATCTCTCTTCAAAATTCCCACCAAAATGTCCCCTTAATGTCTTGGTACATCTTTGTACTCCCAGGGTGTGCTGTATATGGAGTACTATGTGCCTCCATCAATATCGCTTCTCTCAACTTGACAACATTGGGCACACAAATCCTCCCTTCATAGTATATTGCGCCATCATCGGACACACTTAAACCCTTATCCTCACCTGAAAGATTATGTTCTTTCATCTTGACCAAGAAGTCGTCTTGTCCTTGACCTTATTTGATCTGTTCCCTCAGGGTTGGTTGTACCACCAAACTAGCCAATAATGACCCAACTAGATTCGATGGTGTAGCCATCTCAAGGTTCATTCTTGCAAATTCCTGGACCAAGCTTTCCTCTTTGGTCAACAAACAGTTTAGGTCTCCTCTCACCTTACGGCTCAGTGCATTAGCAACTATGTTTGCTTTACCAGGGTGGTAATGAATTGTATAATCATAGTCTTTGACCAACTCTAGCCATCTGAGTTGCCTCATATTCAATTCCTTCTGTGTGAAAATATATTTCAGAGTTTTGTGGTCTGTATAAATTTCACACTTACCTCCATAAAGGTTATGTCTCCAAATCATCAAGGCATGAACTATCGCTGCTAATTCTAAATCATGAGTAGGGTAGTTCAGCTCGTGCGGTTTCAACTGTCTCGAAGCATAGGCATTTACCTTGCCCTCTTGCATCAATACACATCCCAAGCCTTGTTTGGATGCATCACTGTAGATGACAAATTCTGTTGTCGGATCGGGAATCATCAAAACTTGTTTGAACTTGTTGAACTACGCATACAACTTGTTGAACTTCGCATACAACTTCTCCTTGCATAGTATTCCCAATACTGTCCTAAGATGCTGCTCATGTTCAACCTTGCTTTTTGAATATACAAGTATGTCATCTATGAACACAATGACAAACTTATCCAAATAAGGTTGAAATACACGGTTCATGAGTGTTGGCCACTTAAGTATACTGGATACAGTTTGGAAAAGTAGTTTAAACAACAAACTGTATGGAATCTAAATCTGAGTGCGTAGCGGAAGTCTTGGATACAGTTAGTTGCCGTGGATACAGCAACAGAGTATTTGGTGTATACTTAATATATCACAGTAATTTCAAACAGTAAAAGCTGAAGGTAAATGACACAGTAATTTAAGTGGTTCGAGGTAAACCCCTCTACGTCCACTGGTCCTCCACACAGGAGTAAAAAGTTTATTATATAATTACTGCGTACACAACTACGTAATTATAAACAAACCTATCCTTGTATCGTTCACACAGATTGATACAAAGAATATCACTTTCAACCGTTCACACAGATTGGTTAAAGCTTCCTTCTTGACTAGCTTCTTCACACACAGTTCCAAAGCTTCGTCCTTATTCGTCCCACAGTCGAATAACTTGTTGAGTTCACACGAGCTCTGTTTTTACACAGAGGTAAAAGGTTAGGTAACCGAGTAAGAGCAGTGACTTTGAATCTCAAGATCTTGAGCTGATGATAGCTGTTCTTGATGTTGAGCACTGTATATCTCTTTCGTTCTTAATAGCAGTATGCTTTGGAGATATGTTTGCTCAGATGATAACTTTGATAGCTTTGAGAGTTATGTTACTTGGGGTAACTGATCTTCAATGTCTTCAAGGATATATATAGCCTCTGAAGAAAGTATCCGTTGAGATGTCCGTTTGAATAAGATTTCCTTCAACGGAATATGACATGATCCGGTTTCGGGATTCAAGATCTGAAGACTGACAGTATTTAAATACTTTATCCTTGAGTATTTAAATACTTCTTTGTTCAACGGAACTTGACTTGTGTTCTTTCTTGTCCTTTTGTGAACTGTATGGAAGGTGACTGTATTTAGGGCATCGAGACAGTTTTCCATACTTGATCTATTACAAGTCTTCTTGTTGTCTTGTGAGCTTCACTTATCTTTGATTCGAGGCGGAGTTTTGATATAGGATAAAGCCTTGAAGCCTCGATCTGATTTCCTTCTTGTATTTGGCATATATGTCAAAACCTTTCTCAATAACAAATAACAATCGATACGAGGATCGGGTATCCTGGTGATTCGATCTGAGGTGATTGTTTTCCTAACAATTTCCCCCTTTTTGACAATTTGCCAAGACTTAACTTACTTCAACTCTTCGAGTCTTCTTGATGATGCCAAAACCTTCTTCATGAAGCATTCTTCTTCGATGACTTCTGGCAGATTTCTTGGTCTTTTGTCAATATGTCTGACTTAGTGACTTAGTCTACAATAATGAATTGCTCGCAGGCATGTTCGATACAGTTTGAGATTTATTACAACTTTAAGCTTATGATTGGCGCGCAGGCACAATCTTACAATGTATTCTAAGTTTACAACTGAAACTATGAACTGTTCGTAGACTAGTTAAATGCCTTAATTTTTCAATCAAGTTTATCTAACTTGAGATTCTTATCAAACAATTTTAAATAATCATACATTAACACAGTAGATTACGAGTTGTAATCTTTCAAGACAAGCAAACTATTTTATTGATATTCAAAAAGATTGAGTACAAAGTTTGTGTCGAATAGAAATTACAAAAACAAAAATAATATACATAAATTTCAGCTCTTTATCTTTGATCCGCATGCCTCCATGGTCTCTTTCCTGGCTCATTCTCGGTGCCGCGCCACCAGATTTGAAGTGAATCATTGCCTCGTTCCTGGTAAATCGCTCTTCCTTCATATGAACGATGAAAGGCAAGTATCCAATCCTCTGGATGGGTGACCCGATCTCCTCTTCTATGTTTTGATTTCATTTCAACTTGGAGAGGGAGTTTACCTTCTTCTAGCATCTTTGAAAACTTATCTGCCGCTTCCGCCAATGTCTTATAATTTTTGAAGATGGCGGATTCCCTGATGAGTCTGACAAAATATCTCATCAGTTCATTCTTCCTCCAGTGCTTCACTTCTTCGGCAGTTGGGTTGCGGTTGGTTGGCAGACGTATTTCCGAAGGTCTTTGAACAAGATTTTGCCAAGGGACATTTGGGTCATGGAATTCTGGTCTGGAGCCTGAAATTCTAAAGCTTTGGGGTTGAGGTGCTAGCTTGTTCAATTCGGCAGCGATACTGCTCTGAGCAGCCTCAAATTCCCTTTCCTGTTGCAGTCTTATTCTCCTTGCAGCTTCTCGTGCTTCTTCCCCCTTTTTGGCTTCATCAAGACTTTGCAGGATTTCAAGAGCGGCGTCCTGTTTGGTCTCGATGCTGTTTATTCTTTCAACGAGGGAGGAAAGAGTCTGCGACATCTCTTGAATGGATTTGTCATGCGCACGCAGCTGAGAGTTGTTCTCTATCATTGCACAGCCGTCTTGGCTTGACAATTCTTGTCTTTGAAGCTTCCTCCTTCAGCGATTGCGCTTGTTTATTTTCCATAATCTTCAAGGCTTGCTTGAACACTTCAGCGTAAGAATGAATGCATCAACAACTCGAGATACTTTGTGTTGAAGAGTTGTCATTTCTTCAACTGCAGAGGTGTGCATCCAGTTCAGTGCCTTTTCTACGGAAGAGAGAGCGTTAACTGCATCTTGGATAAATACAGTCTGAAGGCCAAGAGCTCGCAGGCGCTCTTTGCGTGCAGCAGAGATAGGAGAGTCAGGTGGCGAAGTCTTCAGCACCGTTTAACCTCCTTACGTTCACGGATGGACGTGAAGTAGGTTGGATATCCTCAGGTTCGTTACCGTCCTCGGATTCCAAGGTTGCAGGGGCGGGAGTAGCTTCTTGTGGAATGGCGACAGTTGGTTCAGAAGCGTCCTGTGGCGAAGGTTCTTCGGCATACATGGATGCAGGAGGGACTGAATCCTCCTGTTGCCTTGCAGGAATGGCTTCTTCGGTCGCTACAGGCTCGGGTGCCTGTTCCAAAATTTCTTGATTTTTCTCGACTGGAGGGACTGATTCCTCCTGGTCTGGAATGTTCTCCGGCTGTGGCGAAGGTGGATTAGCTTGGGTAGATGGCCCTTCGTCTTTTCTGGGTGGAGAGAAGGCTTGGGCTTCAGCCTCTTCACGGCTCATTCTCAGACCTGCTTGAAGAGCATTGTCGTCGTCGTCTGAGTCGTGGTCGTCGTCGTCTTTTGGATTGATGGGAGAGTCCTCTGACTTCTTCTTTCCTTTTCTTCTGGCGTCGGATTTGTGCAGCAGGTGGCTTTCAATGAGATCTTTGCAAGAAGCGTTGTCCCATCGAAGCAGGGCCTCAATTTCAGTTGAGTCTGTTACTTCGGAGACAAATCGCTCTTCGTGGCTCCATTCGCTCCAGTTGTACAGTGTCGTATCGGAGCTAGCCTAAAGCTTTTCCATTGCGAAATCTTTAAATGCCTGTTCAATTTGTCTTGAAAAGAAGTGTTTGATTTATAATTGAGTGCAGGAGGGACTTGAATCACGTGCAGACGCTGTTTGAGGATTCGTGCAGTATGGGATCCTGTACGGAAGATGGACTCCTTGCAGGGGATGGTGCCCCGAAGGAAATTGGATCCTGCACGGGTGTTGGATCCCGCAAAGGAGAGGTAGCTTTTGGCTCCGAATGGGCAGCCGACGTGCTAACGTCTTGAATGTTGGCAGATGTCTCTATATCCGTCGTAGCCGCCAAAGGCTCGGGATCTACTGTCGATGCAGTAGGAGACACCTCTTCCACAGGGGTTGGGCCCTGGGGTGCTATATCAGTGGGTTGCGCCACGGGCGAGACATCCTCGGAGTGTTTGGCTTTGATTTTTGAGAGCCTCTGGAGTCTCTTCTTCGACTTCTCATCAGCAGAGTGCTTCTTGCTGTGAGAACGCTTGCGCTTCTTCTTTGAAGATTCCAATTCAGGGACCTTCACGGTTTCGTCTCTGGGGTTGTCAGAAATAGGCATGTGCCTGGTTCTCGGGTGATTGGCATGCATTGTGCTCTGGTTATAGGCAGAGGGTTTGACGCCTCCTAAATATATCCGTGAGCTGTTTTTCTTGGCATCGGCGGATTCTTTGGACTCCGCACCTCGTCGAATGTAGTTTAGCATTAAACCAAATTATTTCTTTTGGGTGGCGGTTTGCACACCTCTTCTGAAGTCGTTTCAAAATGATTTGGCACCAATTGACCTTTTCACGAGTCAAGATAGCGACCATCATTCAACCTTAGATTCGTGCACATCTCGAACGCACCGATTCGATTTTCAATGATCTGGGCGAAATCGTGGAGATAAACGAAATGAAGAAGAAAATTTTTCTTGTGGCACGTGGTTGTCACCATATCAACCACTTTGGACCCGGTAAATAGTCCATAAAACTTGGTAATCGGCTCTTGAGACCCAAACGTCTCAAGTGGTCCATGGTCGGGCCGTCGGCGGGCACTGTAGATTTTCAAGTAAGTCACGATTGATGCAGACTTGCACTCCATGGGTATTGCGGTGATGTCGGCAACATGTCCTCCCTGGGCTAGTGAGAGAAAACGAACGGCGGCGTTGAGGTAGAATTCCTCAACTAGATGAGCGTCGTATTTGTCGGCGATTTTGCTTCCGGCGATAAAGTCCTTGTTGTTCAAGACGAGTAATGATATACTCCATCGGTTCGGTGTCGTTGATTTCCGAGATTATACGCTCGATGATGACTGGTTTCGAGAAGATCCGGCCATCAATGATCTTGGAAGTTTTCTTGAGCGGGGATGAAGATTGAGTAGCCATGGATGTTTTCTTAAAACGAAGGTGGAAGAAAACAGAGAAATTCTCAGTGAATATGCAGAAAATATGTAGGCTGTTTGCTTGAGATCTCTTGTAATTTGCAGAAAGCGTAAAGAGTCTCTAATGGCAGATACAGTCCTTTTATACTTGGGCGGCGAAATAGGGTTTTGCAGAGTACGAATGGTCAGATTTTAAGGGATGGGAACCGGTTTTGAAATCGACGGTCAGGATGGATTTAGTGTAACCGGTACGCTAATCCATTAAAAGGTTTAAAATACAGCGGGTCCCACTTCTGACATAGGTTGATTACCCTAAATGCCTAAAACGGCAGTTTAAAAATAATAAACAATTTAAAAACATCGTGGTTTTTGAGATTCAGTTGTCCAGATGTCGTGTAAGGCATTTAATGAACATGACGTTTGACGTAAAAACAGGGCACGTGGACAAAAATTATTTTGAAAGGAAATAATATTATATTATATACTGAATCGAAATCCTATAGCATGTCTTTGTTCTCGCGTCGATCTGACGTTCCCCCTTAAAAAGGTACTAATAGGTTTCAAATTCCATACGGAATATTCGGATTAATGCAGTATTCACGGGTCTTACAAAGATTCCCCTCAATTGTTGAGTAAAAGCAGAAATTTACTTACAGGAGTCTGGCCGCAGATCCCCAATTCTGTTCTTAGCATGTTGAATCTTGCTGTGTAGAGAGTCTTGGTGAAAATGTAATCCAGCTGGATGTCTGTATGAAACTTTTCCAGACGAACATCCTTGTTCTCTACATGATTCCTTATGAAATGATGCTTCATGTTGATATGTTTTGTGCGCGAGTGCAAAACAGGATTGTGCGTGATTGCAATTGCACTCGTGCTATCACACATGATTCGAGTCTCTCTAGCATCGATTCCATAATCGACGCTTGTTCTTTGCATCAAAGGATCGCATACTGGCATTACCTGACATAGTACTGATTCGGCCGTGGAAAGGGAGTTAGCCAATTGCTTCTTCTTGAACCAAGAAACGAGTCTAGGTCAGAAAGTGACAAGTTCCACTTGTACTCTTCCTATCTAGCTTGCGACCTCCGAGATCCAGTCGCTGTATCCAACTAAATCGAATCCGCCTTCCTTAGGATACCACGATCCTGCATCGACTGTTCCTTTGACGTATTTCGATTCGTTTAGTTGTATTGAAGTGTGATTCCTTAGGTGCAACTTGGTATCTCGCACACACTCAACAAAGATCTGGATATCGGGCACGCTGCTAGCCGTTAGGTACGGAGCGAACCAATGAGCTTCTGTAGAGTGATTGGTCAAACGGCTTTCCGGCTTCATCGGCACTAATTTGCGGAAGTGCTCATGGGGAGTTGGCGAGGATTTGTAATTGTTCATTCAAAATTTGTTGAGAAGCTCTTCTTGTATTTCTCTGGTTGATGAATATACCTGTAGGCAACTGCTTTACCTGCAAACCTAGGAAATAACTAAGTTCCCCCATCATACTCATTTCAAATTTGCTTTGCATGAGATGTGAGAACCTTTGACATAGAGCAAGGTTAGTTGAACCAAAAATAATATCATCGACATAAATTTGTACCATTAGAAGGTCATCTCCCTCCTGTATCTTGAACAAGGTTTTGTCGACAGCACCCTTCTCAAATCCGTTGTTGGTTAGATACTGGGACAGGGTTTCGTACCAGGCTCTAGGGGCTTGTTTAAGTCCGTACAGCGCTTTCCTTAGCCTGTAAACTAGATCGATACCGTCTGTGTTGGCAAACCCTGGTGGTTGTTCAACATAAACTTCTTCTGTAAGCTCTCCATTCAGGAAAGCACTATTGACGTCCATTTGGTATACGATAAAACTCTTATGGGCGGCAAAGGCTAAAAATATCCTGATGGCTTCTAGTCTCGCTACAGGGGCGAAGGTTTCATCATAGTCGATTCCTTCTTCCTGACAATAGCCTTGTGCTACTAGTCTGGATTTGTTTCTTATGATAAGTCCATTTCCATCCTTTTTGTTTCGAAATACCCATTTTGTTCCTATAACCGATTGGTGTGTCGGTGCAGGTACAAGATACCATACATTGTTTCTTTCAAACCGTTAAGCTCTTCTTCCATAGATGTTATCCAATGAGAGTTGTTAAGAGCGTCCATGGTGAAAGCAGTTCGATTGGGCTAAGAATACGGCGATAGTGCACATATTGAGTCTCCTAAGTTCGGATTGAGATTTCCATTCAGAAGCGTGAGACTTGACATTAGATTCTTCTTGTGCACAAAGTACATTTCCTTGTGTACTCTGTATTCTCCTACGAGTAGAAACACACTGCATTAATGTTTCCAATGATCGGCTCTTGCGGGTGATCTCTCAACCATCTTCGGTCGGGTTCTAGTTCGGGATCCGTCTTGTATCGAAAGTTTACGTAGTGCGGCTTGACATGCAGGCGTCGGCTTCATCCACATCGATTCTTACAGCTGCGGGGTTGATTTCTAAATCAACTACAGGTTCTATGGGTGTAGGTGGATCCAAGATAGATAGATGTTGAATGTCCTGAGTGATATCATCTACTCCTGTAGGGTCATGGTGTGGTTCGTCGAACACTACATGAACTGATTCCTCGATCGTCAGCCTCCTTTTATTAAATATTCTGAAAGCTTTGCTGACGGAGGAGTATCCTACGAATATTCCTTCATCTGATTTTTCATCAAATGTTCTAAGTTGGTCCTTCCCATTGTTCAATACGTAACACCTGCATCCAAAAATGTGAAAATACGAAACTAATGGAGTTTTGTTGTTCCATACCTCGTAAGCTGTTTTGTTGTGGTGCTTGTAGACGATACAACGGTTTTGAGTGTAGCACGCTGTATTGGTTGCTTCACCCCAGAAACGCTGCGGCAATTTGCTTTCGGCAATCATTGTCCTTGTTGCATCTTTCAACGTCCTATTCTTTCGCTCGGCAACACCATTTTGTTGAGGTGTTCGGGCAGCTGAGTATTCGTGCTGTATTCCATTCTCCGAACAGTATTGCTCTATAAAGGGGTTAGTAAATTCAGTACCTCTGTCGGAACGAATGCACACGATACTCGATGCTTTTCATTACGCAACTTTCTCAGAGCTCGGGCACCTTGATGTTGTTTCATTCTTCTTGCTAAGAAAGATCGTCCAAGCATACCGGAATAATCATCAACAACAACCATGCAATATTTCTTACCTCCCAAACTTACTGGGTCTACAGACCGTAGAGATCCATGTGTAGCATTTCCAACACTCTTTGGGTTGAAAGGTAGGATTTGCTCTTCAGGTTGACTTGATTTGCTTGCCTTTACGGCATGGTCATGACAATGTCCTTCTTGAATGACACATCGGCAAACCTCTAACCATACCCTGTCTTGAAAGCTTGTTGATCGTCTTGAAGTTGACGTGAGACATCCTCTTGTGCCATAGCCACTAAGATATGCAGTGCCTTTGGCAACAAAACATGGAATTGAAAAGCTCATAGGCTTCCAGTCGGAATGTACATATTACGATCTGCTTCCTGTAAGCACAACTTCCTTGGTTTGGGTGTTCTTGACTCTCTGATGATCTATATAGAACTTCACCGAGAAGCTGTTTATCACAGGCGCTAATACTAAGTAGATTATACTGTAAGCCTTCAACATATGCGACATCGGTGACCTTGAATTTCCCGACAAGTAGGTTTCCTTTCCCTCTTGTTCTTCCTTTAGATTTATCACCGAAGCGAACTTTCGGACCGCGACCTTCTACAAAATCAGATAGCTTGCTCCTATCTCCGGTCATGTGACGAGAGCATCCACTATCGAAGTACCAGGTATCCTCCTCTAGAATGTCCTGTAACAAAGAAATTAGGTAGATTTAGGTCCCCTTTGATTTTTGGGTCCATATATGTTAGTTCCTTTAGGTACCCAGATTTTCCTGACAGCAATTGGTTTACTGTAGGATGTACTCGGTACAGTATTGCGGTATCTACGGGGGGCATATCCGTAGTTGTTATAATCATGATAATTATTATGCATGTAAAATTCAGGATTATTATTATTCCAGTACGAGTGCCGTCTAGGAGGTGGAGCCATTTTTCTAGGCCTAACAGCTTGTCTTCTGGGTCTCCAGTGGGATTCCCAATACTGTTGTTGATACTGAACTGGCATCTGCTGTCTTGAGGGATAACGGGGCTCCTGTATCCAATACCTAGGTGCACTGTACTGAGTGTACTGCTGTGCGGGCCTTTGGTGGTTGGATACCGTCTTCTTTCTGAATGACTTTCGGCTTTGATGATATGCTTGTGGAGCATGCTTTAGATTACGCCTTCTGAGTGGTTGTTGGTTCCACTGTCTCGAATAGTAGAGTTGAGGGGGCGGAATTGCAGCTTTCGGTTTTCTCGGTACAGCAGGTTCCTTTATGGGACTGGGAGTATCTACCGATTCTGGAATGTGTTCCACACTCTTGACGAACACCGTACTAGTTTTACCTTTATTCGAACATGAGCTGTATCCTAAGCCACTTTTATCATGAGCATGTTGCCCAGTGCTCAGAATTTCTTCCATTCTTTTGGATGATTTTTCAAAAGACTTCAGAATGGTCTCAAGTTCAGTTTCTCGCTTCTCGAGAGTTGTAATTTTGGTTTGTAGTAGAACCAAATCATTTGTCTTGCTCTCATTATGAGTTTTAACCTCATTTAGTTCATGAGCAAGTTGATGATTGCTCTCCATGAGTTTTTCAAAATCGACCTTGCTGGTTTCACAATCAAGAGACATATTTTCATAATTTATTTTCAGCAAGTCATTTTCATCTTTCAGCTCTAGATTTGTTAATTGAAGCTGTATATTCTCAGTTTTTAGAGTCTCATGGGCCTTTTGAATGTTTTTGAATTCATTCATCATATTTTCGAAAGTATGAGATGCATTTGGTGGAATAACTGAGGTTGAGCTTACCTCATCGTCGCTGTCTTCACCTTCTGGAACATCTTTGGCCATAAAGCACATGTATGCTTTATCATCGAACTCATCGTCAGATGAATCACTTTCAGTGACCACGTGAAGACATTCTGCTGATTTGGATGGTGTGGGGGAGGCTTCTGATTCTCCAATCAGGGCCTTGAGCTTGTCTTTCCAAGCACGTCTTCTTTCATCTCGCTCTTGTTGCTCGGCCTCAGGCAATCTTTGGACTTTGGGATGAGGACATTTGTTTGCATAATGGCCTTGTTTCCTGCAGTTATAGCACAGGTTAGCATCACCAGATGAGGTTTCGGTACTTACCTTGTTGACAGGTTTGGGCCTGTAGGGAGTCTTTCCAGACTGTTTAATGAACTTTTTGAATTTATGCATTAGAAGCGCCATTTCATCTTGTGACAGGATGTCGTCGTCACTGTCTGCGTTCTTGTGACCGGGCTTCGACGAGCTAGGCATGCTGTGTCGACGGTTCGATACAGCAGCGAGAGCTGTGACCTTTGAAGGAGATTCTTCAGCTTTCTCTCTTCTGTCAATGTCATACTCAAAAGCTTTAAGGTCAGAGAAGAGATCAAAAGTGGATATTTCATTAAGATTACAGGATACACGCATAGCTGTGGTCATAATGTCCCATCGGGCTGGGAGAGATCTGAAAATTTCTAAGTTCTTCTCCTTTTGGGTGTAAATCTTGCCCAACGCTTCAAGTTCACCAACAATACCAGTAAATCTGAGGTCAAGTTCCTCAAGTGTTTCCGTTGGTTTCATTTCAAAAGATTCAAATTCTTGAGTAAGTTTTGAAATCTTGTTTTCTTTTGAGAGCTCGGTTCCCTCACAAATTAACTTGAGTTTATCCCGATTTCTTTGTCGCTTTTGCGACTTTTTACCTTTGAGAACGTGCCTTTGTCAAGAGTGACAAATAACGCGTTCTTAGCCACGTTGTCGAGATTGGCTCGCTTCCTTTCATCGGTTGTCCATTGCTCGCGTTCTTTCTCGAGCATTTCAGCATGGGCTTGGCCCTCAATCCTTCTTGTGGATTGACCTTCATGATCTTGATCGGACCATCCTGTATGACAAAAATCATCTCTTCGTGCATTGCTGCAAGATGAGCTTCCATTCTAATTCTCCAGTCGTCAAATTCGTTAATAGAGAACATAGGGACTTTGTTAATCATAGAAGTATCGATACTGATAATATAGGAATGAAAGAAACTGTTTTGAAAATAAGTGATTTCAATCTGATTCGGTTAAAAGGAATACGACTGATTCTTTTTAGAATCAACCGCTCTGATACCACTTGTTGGCCACTTAAGTATACTGGATACAGTTTGGAAAAGTAGTTTAAACAACAAACTGTATGGAATCTAAATCTGAGTGCGTAGCGGAAGTCTTGGATACAGTTAGTTGTCGTGGATACAGCAACAGAGTATTTGGTGTATACTTAATATATCACAGTAATTTCAAACAAGAAAAGTGAAGGTACATGACACAGAAAATTAAGTGCTTCGAGTTAAACCCCTCTACGTCCACTGGTCCTCCACACAGAGTAAAAGTTTATTATATAATTCTTTGCGTAAGCAACTACGTAATTATAAACAAACCTATCCTTGTATCGTTCACACAGATTGATACAAAGAATATCACTTTCAACCGTTCACACAGATTGGTTAAAGCTTCCTTCTTGACTAGCTTCTTCACACACAGTTCCAAAGCTTCGTCCTTATTCGTCCCACACAGGTCAGAATAACTTGTTGAGTTCACACAGAGCTCGATTTTTACACAGAGGTAAAAGGTTAGGTAACCAGGTAAGAACAGCAGCTTTGAATATCAAGATCTTGAGCTGATGATAGCTGTTCTTGATGTTGAGCACTGTATATCTCTTTCGTTCTTAATAGCAGTATGCTTTGGAGATATGTTTGCTCAGATGATAACTTTGATAGCTTTGAGAGTTATGTTACTTGGGGTAACTGATCTTCAATGTCTTCAAGGATATATATAGCCTCTGAAGAAAGTATCCGTTGAGATGTCCGTTTGAATAAGATTTCCTTCAACGGGAATATGACATGATCCGGATTTCGCGGGATTCTGAAGATCTGAAGACTGACAGTATTTAAATACTTTATCCTTGAGTATTTAAATACTTCTTTGTTCAACGGAACTTGACTTGTGTTCTTTCTTGTCCTTTTGTGAACTGTATGGAAGGTGACTGTATTTAGGGCATCGAGACAGTTTTCCATACTTGATCTATTACAAGTCTTCTTGCTGTACTGACGAGCTTCACTTATGCTGATTCGAGGCAGGTTTTTGATATAGGATAAAGCCTTGAAGCCTCGATACAGTTTCCTTACTATATTTGGCATATATGTCAAAACCTTTCTCAATAACAAATAACAATCGATACAGGGATCGGGTATCCCAGCTGATTCGATACAGGGTGATTGTTTTTCCTAACAATGAGGTCCATGAATACCGCTGGTGCATTAGTCAAACCAAATGGCATCACTATAAACTCATAGTGTCCATAACGAGTTCGAAATGTGGTATTCGGGATATCATCATCCTTAATCCTCAGTTGGTGATATCCAGATCTCAAATCTATTTTCGAGAACACTTTGATCCTCCAAGTTGATTGAATAGGTCATCTATTCTAGGAAGTGGATATTTATTCTTTATCGCGAGTCCATTAAGTTCACGATAATCTATGCACATACTCAAACTTCCGTCCTTCTTCTTCATGAAGAGCACTGGCGCACCCCATGGCGAAACACTCGGCCGGATAAATCCAGAGTCGAGCAGTTCCTAAAGTTGCAGTTTCAGCTCTTGGAATTCCTAGGTGCCATTCTATAGGGAGCTTTCGATATTGGTGCTGCTCCTGGCACTAAGTCGATCTAGAACTCAACTAGATGACTCGGCAGAACTCTAGGCAAGTCTTCGGGAAAGACATCTGGATACTCCTTGACGATAGGTACATCAGCTACCGTCTTCTCCGAAGTTGTTATCCCCATCACATTCACCAGGAATCCTTGGAAACTACGCTTCTTCAACATCTTCGCAGCCTTTATGGCTGAAATGACCTTCAGGGTACTATTGTGTCTTACTCCCTCGAATACAGTCGTGCCATCAATAGACGGACATAAGGTTACCCTCGTTTCGGAGCATTCAACTACAACTCTATGTTTGTCCAGCCAATCCATACCCACAATAACATCAAAATCACAGAGTTCAACTATGTGCAAGTCGGCTAAGAAGCTATCTTTGTTAATCTCTATCTTCACCTTGTTAGTTATCGAGTCTACACGCACTACTCCCCCCACAGGTATGCTAACTAACAGAGATCTAGGGGCTTTACTACTTCTATAACCAATCATAGTACAAAACTTCCTAGAGATGAATGAATGAGATGCACCCGTATCAAACAAAACCAAAGCAGGAATATTTGCAACTGATAACATACCTGACATGGTTTGGGGTTCGATCTCTTCTTCAGCCTCGGCCATGCTATACACTCGAGCTTTGCCTCCAGAGCCTTGACCTTGCACATTATTGCCTGGGCCTTTCCCTATCTTCAGACACACTGAGGCCATGTGTCCTTCCTCACGGCAAAAGTAACACCGTTTCTGACCAAGTATACATGCACCTTTATGTAATATCCGCAACTTCAATTTTCGGTAAATTTCTTTTTTCGGTAGGGTTCCATTTCGACAACCCGTTTATGAACGTTTCGTCATTTTGAGAATGATTAATTCTGCACTTTTTGACATCCGAGTTCGTTGCGGTGTTGTTTTGTTGAGTTCCGTGCTTTGTAGCGACTTTTCTGCACTTGAGTTCGGTTCTTGCGAATCTCGTTCGAAATTACTGTTTCGAGTTTCCCGTAAGTCCGTTTAACTTTGTTAGACGTGTTGCGAACTTCGATTTGGTTATTCGATCACGTATTGTGATTTTCGGGCGTTTTGGGCCATTTTGTAATTTACCCAAAGTTGTGGGTATCCGCATTCGTATTTGTTGTCTTGACCCTTTTCACGGTCACGTGTGATTAATTGTTGCATGGTATTTCATTTCGGGTCGTTGATGTTGTCCGCAAGCTTTTCGTCATGTTCGTTCCGTGCATTTTCGGAAATCGAGTCGCCGGTTCATGACGGCTGAGCACTGGCGGGACAGGTGCGGCAGGCACTGTCGGAAGTGCTAGGCACTGGCCGGGCAGGCGTGGCAGGAACCGGCGTAGCGCGCGCTACTGCCGAAAGGTTGCACACGCTAGCTCGGCAGGTGTAGCGCACGCTGCCGACCGGCCAGCGTACGCTATCGAATTTGGGCAGAGGGGTTTCTGAGGTTCTGGACTCGGGAAGGATCGGCAGGTAGCGCACGCTACTGTCGGACGCGGTGCACGCTAACCGGCAGGTGTAGCACACGCTGTCGGCCGGCTAGTGCACGTTACCTGGCCGAGCAGTTTAGTCAAGAGGGTTCTGGAAAGGTTGGCTAGCGCGCGCTAGCGTCCGCGCAGCGCACGCAATCGGGGTCGGGCGGGCAGGCCTTGGTCGGCAGGTTTTGTCAGCAGTGCCAGATCGTGTGGGACCCGGCCGAGGGTTATGGGCCAATACTGGCCGATAGCGCACACTAGTCCGGGAAGGCTAGCGCACGCTAGTCTGGGAAGGCTAGCGCACGCTAGTCCGGCCCAGTATAAATGTGACAGAGCAGTCGCATTTTCACTCATTTTTCATTTTCTTTCTTTTCTGTCCGCGGCTGGAGTTTTGGAGGAGGCGAAGCCATGTTGTTAAACAACAAATCCATGAAGTTCTTGAGTTCATATCATTGATTGATCGTTCCATAACATCCTTTGATCCAGCGAATCAAGGTTAGATTTCCTAGAACCCTATCTTTGGGAAATTTTGGGGTTTTTGCGTTTTTGTACGATTTGTTCCGTATTGTTGATTAATTCATGATGGGTATGATTAATCTTAGTATTATTCATGTGTTTAACATCATTTAATCCATTGTTCTTCGTCCGAATCAAGGTATTTTGGCTTGAACCTATGTTTTTTAAGATTTTAGGGATTTTCCTTTTGATTTCGATTCCAACCCATTTTTGATCAATTAACTGATGTATAAACGTTGTTTTGGCCGTGTTCTACGGATTGTATATTCGTATTTCGAGTTCGTTGGAACCCAATCGGGATTTTTGGTTTCCTAAGGAACCTTGAACATTTAGTATCCGATTAAATGTCTCAAAGGGTTCCCTTCGATTCTTGATCATGTTTTCCTTTGTTTTTAATTGTTATTATCGTAGTAACCGTGTTTTTGTTGGATTTCACGGAGGATTGTAGGTGTTCGGGGTTTTCTGGGTTGTGCCGTGTTCATAGGAATATTCGGGTGCCGACGATCGAGGAAAGTATCTTATTATACGACTTGTATCTTGCAACTTGAAATCACGTATTAGGTTATGAGATTTTACTTGCCTCCGTAAATATGTTCCGTTTGAGTTGGTTGTGTATTCCATAATGTGAAGGCCTTGTGATAATAGTATTATATTGATATACGTGTTAGGTGTTGTGCCATTTGTGCAGGATTGCGACGTACATATGGGATGATTGTACACTTGGTTGTGCAATGTATTGTGTACCGATCATGTTTATGTTGGTTATGTGTCATTGATTGATGACAGTTTGTTGTGAGTATCGAGATTGTGTTATGTGCGTGTGAGGTACGATGTTGTGGTGATCAACGTGAATGATTAACTGTGCTCATTGTTGTATAAATGTGATTTTGAATGTGAATATGTGTATGACCGCTAGGTTCACTCGTGATGGTTCGACGGGACCTACGAGGACTCGTGGCAGTGGACTACGGGGTCAGAACTTAGTGAGGTACTGAGGTCCAATCGTGCTAGTCTGACGAGCCCTACGATAACACATGGTAGTGGACCATGAGTTTCGGGCACAGTACGTCCAACCGGGTGAGCTCGACGGGGCTTACGGTGACACGTGGCAGTGGACTACGGTGTTAGGACTGTGTGTGTGATTGTTGTGATCGATATAGTCCGTGTGGGTTGCTGAACCTACGGAGACACATGACAGTGGATCACGGTGTCGGAATTGATTATGTTTGTTTATTTGTGCGTGGTGTAGTCCGTGTGGGTTGTTGAACCTACGGAGACACGTGACAGCGGATCACGGTGTCATGAATATGTTTTGACAATCAAAGTTTTGAAAGGAAAAGTTTTATGGAGAACTGTTGAGTTATGAAACAAGATTTGGGTTAAGACCCTAAAGTTTTTCGAAAGGATTTGTAACTTGGGACTTGAGGATTTAAAGATTTTTGTTCCTAAAATTACCGAGATGATAAGTTTATTTTATTTTTAAATGCTTCATAGCTTAATTCCCTTGTTAAAACCTCTCGGGAATATTTTGGTACTTGGTTATTAAATTTGATTATGATCAATGTTTGTTCGTTACTTTTCGCATGATTTGATACTTGCACTAGTAAAACAGTGGAGTTTTACTAACCCCCGAGTAATCGGGGGTGGATGTCTGTTTTGTGTCCAGGTACACCCAGGTTTAGGGGAGCAGTCACAGGATTGACACCGGAGGATGACGAGCTGCGATACTAATCAAGAGTTGAGAGTTAGTAGAGTTTGGTTGTATTGTCAGAGTTGATTTCAGTCTTCCGCTGGATTGTGTTTCAACCCTTTTGTGGGTAATGTTGTATAAGTCAGTTTTGTTGATTGAGTTGTGTGACCTCCTCGGTCTGTGTATTCACGTGTAAGTGACCATAACAGTCTGTATTATTTTATTATTTGACCCTGTTCGGGCAAGCACTTGGTCGTTTTGTAAGGTATAGCCTGTTAGATCCTCGTAAAAAGGGGTCTACGGCGTGTAATATTCCCATATGGTTTTGGGGGTGTTACATTTATGGTATCGGATCTTAGGTTGCGGAAACCTAGGCTGTCGGGTCAAGTCGAGTCGTGATTTGTTGAGTATTGTGTGGTTTTGTCATTCGAGATGTCGGGTGACAAGCTGAGTTGTGCGTAGTCACAACGCGTCGGATATGTTGTCAGATGAGATTAGTATCGTGGGCGACCATCGTCTCCGTGCGGCCTGTGGACGTAAGTCTCCTCTTTTATGCGAGGTACCTGTGTATCATGATTTTATCTTAGTAAGTTAATTGCGGTATATAATTTTATTTGCACGGTGTTGTGTAATATAATGTATTTAATACTTGTGGCACATAGTATATGTATAAAGCTGGGCGTATTATTGTTTTACCTTTGAACCACCGTGTGGGGTGGTATGGGGTGAAAGTTGTAAACCTTGATGGGTTTTGAAAAGGTACCGATGGTAGAGTTTGTGAGAAACTCCGATGAATGATTTTGTTGTGTGTTTAAACTTGGTACCACGAGATGCATTTGATTGAATTGGCGACCCTGATTGCCGTTTGAGAATAGGATTTTAAATTCAACTGTTTTTGGAATGTTGTAATTTTGGTTTCTAGGGGTATGTTTGAGAACGTTTTTCTGAAGGATTTTACGGTTTGAGCATTTTTGTAGAAATTGATTTTTTTGGAAAATATTTTGGTGGTGCGGTCAAACCACAGTTTGTATGAATTTTAAAATCGGTTAAATTTTGACAAATGGGCCGTGTATTTTCAAATGACACCATCAGACGGCATTTGGAAAATGTGTTTTTAAGTACATCGGATATTGCGAAATATTACTGTCGTTTTGGTTATGAACCAAAGGAGTTTGGAAAATTTCTGTTTTACAAAACAACTTTGGCTTTCGTAAATTAGAACGTTATGTGTTTACGTATTGAGGTTTAGTCGTGCAGTGAGTTGCTATGTTATTATTCTCGTCAGAAAATCTGGGTTGTATGCTCAAGTGGCGGGATACATTGTTAGGTACCGTTCCCCACTTCAATGACCGAGGTATTAAGCAAAGTGTTTTCAAAATTTCATCCGAGCAAAATCTTTCGAAACTCGCGAATTTTAAAATATTAACATTTGAACAAATACCTCGAAAAAATTTTATTTTTAAAGAATGTTACAAGTGTCTAGTCTCAATGACATGTATGTGGTCTCGACCGTGTTTATTTCGGTAAAAGTCATGCACCTCTGTTGGTGTAACCGTGCGAATTACTTATGAATTTAAGTCTATTATTGCAATGTTAGTTCGTGTACTCGTGTGATGACTTGGAGTGAATACTTTATTGTGCTACTGGTTGTTGCCCTGTGTTGATAATGTGGTATTTATTTTGTTGTTCTGAATGGTTGCTCGTTCAGTATGTTGACGGGTCGAGGCCGAGGCCGTGGTCGTGGTGGTGGTCGTAATCATGAGCATGAGAGGGCGACTCACTCCTTGCCGAGTACCAATCAACTCGGTACAGATCAGGGATATTCTCATTCAGACAGCGTTAACGTTGACGTTGGCGCCGCCACGATCCTTCGTCAGGTGGTTGACCAGTTAGTGCAGATGAATCAGGCCGTACGTCGGAATGAGAACCCAAATGGGGATAACGGAGCTAGTAAGTGGTTACGAGATATGATGAGAATGCACCTGCCCCGTTTTGTGAGTTCGTCTGACTCATTAGGTTGGAAAAACTGGCTCTTCCAGTTGGACAGAACATTTGATGTTGTAGCTTGTCCGGATGAAAGGAGGGTACCCATTGCTCAGTACTTGCTCGACAAAGAAGCTGCAGACTGGTGGCAGGCTATAGTGCCTGCAGATCGTACACCTACATGGGCCGAGTTTAAGACCGCCATGGAGGCCGAGTATTGCCCGTTGCCTGTTCGTGAGCGTAGGATCATTGAGTTTTCTCGGCTATGCCCCAGGATGTGTCGATATCCCAGGCGATAGTCGATTACAATCGACAGCTGGCTTATGTTCGTGATCAAGTGAGAAGTGAAGCAGACAAGGTCCGATACTTCAACATGCGGATGAAGCCCCATATCCTTGAGAGTATGGCTCCGCTCATGTGTACCACTCTGACGGAATATCAGGACCGAGCTTTAACCATTGAGATGGCCATTTCTGTGACTGAATCTAGTTCAGAGGGTAAGAGGCAGAAGACCTCGAGTAACTTTGTAAAAGGCCAGAGAAGTGAGATCCGTGATCCTGTTGCTTTGCATTTTCCTTCTGGGAGCACTCCTCGTTCGGTTGACCAGTCTAAGAACCTTACTATGGAGGCGAGTAAGATGATCAGTGTGAAGACCTGCTTCAACTGCAGTCGTGTGGGCCATGCGAGACAGAATTGTCGTTCGCCACCGGTTAATTGTTTCAAGTGCGGCCAATTGGGGCACCAAACGGTGCATTGTGAGACCGTTGCTAAGATGTTCGGGAATTGGGTTTTCGTTCCTACTCGGGGAGGGACCAGTTGTAATATCCGCGTTTTCTATTTTTAGTAATTTCTATTTTTGGTGTATATTCGTTTCGGACAACTCGCTTGGCACTGTTTTGGAATTCTGAACCTATTTTGTTCTTGGAGTTTCTCCGCTTAGACGGGTCTCGATCATGTTTTTACGTAATTTCATCTTGGGTTATATTTTGTCTCATGTGTATTCGATTCTCGTTAAACTCGTTCGATTTCGTCATTTTCTTACTTCCATGAGTTCGTATGTTTGAGTAGAGCATGTTGTGAGTTTCGGATTGTTAATCCGACGTTGTATCGAGATTTTCAGATGTTTGGGCCGTTTTTTTTTGTAATTTCCTAGAAGCTTAGGGAATTTGTTCCTTGTTCGACTTTGGTTGTGTACCTTAGATCGTTTTGGGGTTCTGTACTTCCATTTCGTGTTATTGTTGCCCAAATATCGATTCCTATTGCTTTTATTCTCTTTCCGGATCATTTTTCGTCATTTTGGGACCCGAGGGGGGGTGTGGGCCGCGGCACAAGGATTGTGCGCCGCGGCACACACATTACCCAGTTGTGGCCGAGCGGTATCGTGTGTGCCGCGGCACAAGGATTGTCTTGCCGCACACTTGTCCGGCCGCGGCACACCGTGTGGCACTTGCCGGCCAAAACCTCAGCGTACCGCGTGCGCGGCACGATCCCGGCAGGCCGCGGCACATGCCGAGTGCAGGCCGCGGCACACTTCGAATGAGCCGCGGCACAACGCCGGTCACCGATCATGGCGCAATTTTTGGCCCTGTGCCGCGGCACAGTTTAGCTGAGCCGCGGCACATAATGCGGTCAGCGCTATATCAGCGTTTTTTTTCAGCGGATGCAGTTCATTTCTTCCTTCCTTCCACCGTACGCGAGAGAGAGAGGTTGAGAGGGGGATTTTTCTCCACCTACCATTTGATTGTGTGTTTTTCTTCATCTTCCTTCGATCGTGTAGCTCGGATTGTGGATCTAGCACGTGTTCTTCGAATTATAGGGCTTGAATCTTCAAGAGGTAAGGACTCCTTTAACGCTAGTATGATTTTGGGGAGGGTTTGGTGATGATCTTGTATTTTAATCCGATTTAACCGATGTTGTTGTTAGATTTTGATAGTATACTCATGACCCTTGGTTTTCTTGTTATTGGTTGGGATGAAATCCCGTTATTACACCGTTGACCGATTTCATTTACTTATGCGCTCGTGGTGTCCGATGAATTGTCCCAATGGGTAGAACTAGGATGAATTTCTTCGTATTCATGATGTTGAGATTGGTTGTATATCATTATTGTGTTAGGGTCGGATTTGAGAGGATTGTTCGGACCGTAACCTATTCCTTCGTCGTTTCCTTCGCGTCGTATTATCCAAGGCAAGTACATGTATTATATTTCATTATGTGTGTACGGTTTTGATGCGAATGATGTAAACTGGTTTATTGAACGATTGTATTGGTTACTCTTCCACCTGGGGATGGCATGGGGCCTCTGGGGGCCGATACTAATGGGTACTGCGGCCACGAGTGGACTTGGGTGCGTGCGTTGATGTTCTTCCACCTGGGGACGGTTCGACGGGACCTCTGGGGGCCGATACTAATGGGTACGGCCGCGGAAGTGGTTTCTCACCTGGGGACGGTCCGACGGGACCTCTGGGGGCCGATACTAATGGGTACGGTCGCGAGTTACCAAACGTGGATAATTGTTATGTGGAAAGCTTGATAATATATTGATTTGGTGTAAATGTGATATTCCGGAATATTGATTTTTGAAATGATTTTTCCTAATGATTTGTTTGCGTTGAATCGTGTATGTATATAATGTTGTGTAATTGTGTACTTGCACTAACTATTCGAATGCTAACCCTTAAATGGGGGAAATGCGTCTTATGCATTTCAGGTACCGGGAGGGCTGAGTAGCAATCAAGGGACATGCATGCAAAGGATGGGCTGGCTTGATGATGTGGCTCGAGTCTGCATTTTTATGTTTTGTCATTGCATTGTCGAGTATTGAAGTTAGACTGTCTATTTTGAAACTTGGTTTAAGTCCCCTGCGTGGGCAATGAATTGGTGTTTAACCTCTGTTCATGTGTTACGTTAAAAATGTTTTGGCCGAGGCCACGGCCTTATTTACTTTTGAGTGCATCATTCGGGATTACATTGTGGTTTATATGTCATGTGTCAGCTTGGTAGACCTCACGAGGGTTCTACGGCGTGTAATGTCCCAGTTGTGAATTGGGGTGTTACATTTATGGTATCAGAGCTTAGGTTTTGAATACCTAGGCTGTCGGTTAATTTTGGGTCTGTTAGTGGCGTCATTTAGAGTCAGTCGTTGAGCCTAATATCATCATGCTACCGTCTTTTCGTGCGACCCGTGGTTGTAAGTCTCCTCGAACTCTTATATTCCTGTAATTCGTTTTCTTGCGTTGTTCGGGATTGTGAATTGTGATATCAACTTTGTCAATTGTGAATCTTTCTGATTTTGTCCTTTTCATTCTTCCTCTAGTATGTTGAGAGCTCGTCGTGGTAGACCAGCTAGGGGACGCGGCCGAGGCCGTGGTCGGGGTGCTGATAATGAAGAGGGCTCACTTTCTCAGTCCTCTGCGGACTCAGCCTCTCACTCAGTGCCGTCGGGTAATAATGCCGACGCCGGGGCTACTGCCGTACTTCAGCAGTTAGTAGCTCAGCTTGCTCAGATAGCTCAGGGCGGACGCCAGAATCCGCCCCCGACACCTGAAGAGGAGGCTAGTAAATGGCTTCAGACGGTGACTAAGATGCACCCTCCTCGTTTCTCCGGAGCTTCTGACTCCCTCGGTTGGGAGAATTGGCTCTTTCAGTTGTCCAGGACCTTTGATGCCGTAGCTTGTCCTGAAGACAGGAGGGTACATATCGCCCAGTACCTCCTGGATAAGGAAGCTGCGGAATGGTGGGAGGCCGTTGTGCCCAGAGACCGTCGAGCTACTTGGGAGGAATTCAAGGCTGCTATGGAAGCAGAGTATTGTCCGCCGCCAGTCAAGGAGCGCAGAATTGTGGAATTCTTCACCGCTACACCTCAGGATGTGCCTATTTCTCAGGCCATCATTTCTTACAATCAGCAGTTGGGTTTCGTAAGAGATCAAGTGAGAACGGAGGCTGATAAAATCCGTTACTTCAATATGCGCATGAAGCCGCATATCAGGCAGAGTATGGCACCGCTCATGTGTGCCACTTTGAAGGAATACCAGGATCGCGCTCTGGAGATCGAGATGGCTGTCCCGGAATCAGAGTCGGTTTCGGAGGCTAAGAAGCCGAAGACTATCGGCGGATTCTCGGCCGGTAAAGGTGGACAGTTTCGAGGTCTCGTTCTGCTCCTACACCAGGGAAGAGGCCGTTTCATCAGGCCGGTGGATCCCAGGGCAACCGTTCGGTCCAGTCTGTGGCACCTGGCGGGAGAGTTTGTTTTAATTGCAGTCAGCCCGAGCACGTTATGAAGGATTGCCCATTTCCGTTAGTTGCTTGCTTTACTTGGGAACAGACTGGGCATCGGGCAGCTCATTGTGAGAGGGCCACCAGGGCCGCTAGAGTTCCGACTACCACTGCCGATCATAGGGATCACAGCTCTCCAGCTACTCATGTTCCGCAGAGTTCGGGCCGTGGTAGCGGTCGGGGTCAGCCGGATTGCCGTACAGCGTCGAGTTTGGGTTCAGTTCACCCCCGATTGTATCAGATGAGGCGCACAGAGGAGGCGGACGTTCCGGTGGCGTCAGGTGCCACTCAGATCCTTTCTCATCCAGTTTCAGTGCTTTTTGATTCGGGTGCTACCCACTCATTTATTGCTTCGGATTGTGTAAATCGCATTGGCTTATTGCCTTTAACTGCTTGTTTGAGTGTGAACCGTTTGTGGTGGGTACGCCTAGCGGGGATCGTATGGTTGGGGACCGGGAAGTTAGGGATTGCCCAGTGAGGATCGGGAGCCGAGATTGGCCCTCGAATCTCATCGTTATAGACCTTAAGGGTGAGGATTTGATTCTCGGGGACGATTGGCTGGATCGTCATGGTGCTATCATGAACTATCGGACTCGTACCATCTCAATAGTGGCCGAGGATGGCACCGAGCATACCCTCTTCGGTTGTAAGACGGGTAGATCGGGGAGTGTGATTAGCGCCTTGAAGGCGATGAAACTTCTGAACCAGGGTTGTGTCGGCTTTTGGTGTTACGCTCTGCAGGCGGAGGATGGCGGGGTTGACATGTCGTCAATTCCAGTTGTTAGTGAGTATCCCGACGTATTCCCAGACGACTTGTCGGGATTACCACCACAGCGATAGTGGAGTTTCCTATCGATATTGAGCCGAATGCAGCCCCTATATCTTGAGCACCATACCGTATGGCACCGTCGGAGATGTTAGAGCTGAAGAATAAGTTGGGAGAATTATTAGATAAAGGGTATATTCGACCGAGCGCATCGCCTTGGGGTGCGCCCGTACTCTTTGTTAAGAAGAAGGATGGGTCGCTTCGTTTATGCATCGATTATCGAGAATTAAACAAGTTGACCATCAAAAATAAATACCCTTTGCCCCGGATCGACGACTTGTTTGATCAGCTTCAGGGGGCGACGGTCTTTTCGAAGATCGACTTGCGATCGGGTTACTACCAGTTGAGGATTCAGGACATCGATATACCGAAAGCTGCCTTTCGGACGAGATATGGCCATTGCGAGTTTTTGGTTATGCCTTTCGGGCTAACTAATGCCCCAGCAGTGTTCATGCAGTTAATGAACAAAGTTTTTATTGAGTATCTAGATAAATTCGTAGTCGTCTTTATCGATGACATTCTGATCTACTCACGGAGTCGTGAGGAGCACGCCTTATATCTCCGGATTGTATTAGACATCTTGAGAGCGGAGCAGTTGTATGCGAAGTTCTCTAAGTGTGAGTTTTGGCTCAAGGAGGTGATGTTCCTCGGGCATGTGATTTCAGCAGAAGGAGTTCGGGTAGATCCGCAGAAGATAGAGGCAGTGTTGGATTGGGAGCCGCCTAAGAATGTGAAGGAGGTGAGGAGTTTTCTGGGGCTTGCGGGCTATTACCGTAGATTTGTCGAGGGGTTTTCTAAGATCGCTAGACCACTCACCCAGTTACTCCAGAAAACCCAGAAGTTCGAGTGGACCGCAGTCAGACAGAGTAGTTTTGAAGAGTTGAAGAGACGACTAACTACCGCACCCGTGTTAGCATTGCCTCAGGGGAACGAAGATTTTGTGGTATACAGTGATGCTTCGGGCCTCGGACTCGGATGCGTTTTGATGCAGAGAGATAGAGTTATTGCTTATGCGTCCCGCCAGTTGAAACTGTATGAGGTGAATTACCCCACGCACGATTTGGAGTTAGCCGCGGTCGTTTTCGCCTTAAAGATATGGAGGCATTATCTCTATGGATCGTCTTGTAAGATTTTTACGGACCACAAGAGTCTGAAGTATATCTTCAGTCAGAAAGAGTTGAATATGAGGCAGTAGCAGTGGTTGGAGTTAATTAAAGATTACGACCTCGAGATACTTTACCATCCTGTAAGGCTAACGTAGTGGTGATGCGTTGAGCCGGAAGCCGATGGCATTACGGATGTTAGAGGTACTTACACCACGTAGTAGGATCCAGTAGATTTTATTTGCCAAAATATTGAGGTTTGGGTTCGTAGAGTCAGGGGCGATTATGTGCGTTGGAGATCACTTCGTCCTTGATCGATGATATCAAGGCGAAACAAGATGATGATCCGTTTTTAGTCCAAAGTGAGGGAGGATGTGAGGAAGGGGAAAGCCCCTGGATTTGCGGTTCACGATGATGGAGTTTTGAGGTTTCGCGGCAGACTTTGTGTACCGAGTGTTGTTGAGCTGAGACAGAAGATCTTGAGTGAAGCTCATGCTACACCTTACTCCATACATCCTGGTACGAGTAAAATGTACAAGGATGTGAGGAGCAACTGCTGGTGGAGTAATTTGAAGACAGACGTTAGCGAGTTTGTGTCGAGGTGTCTGACCCGTCAGCAGGTTAAGATCGAGCATCAGCGACCCGCGGGGCTGTTACGACCACTTCCTATTCCGGAGTGAAAATGGGAGGATATTTCTATGGATTTCATTACCGGTATGCCTAAGACTCGGACTGGAATGAATATGATTTGGGTCGTTGTCGATCGACTAACCAAATCAGCTCATTTTCTAAGTATTAAGGACACTTGGGGGCCAGAGAGGCTAGCACGAGTGTTTATTGCGGAGATCGTGAGATTACATGGGACCCCTAAGAGTATTGTTTCAGATCGTGATGGCCGATTCATATCACATTTTTGGCAGGCCGTTCATCGAGCTTTGGGGACTGAGTTGAGACTCAGTACGTCTTACCACCCTCAGACTGACGGACAGTCAGAGCGGACGATCCAGACGTTGGAGGATATGTTGAGAGCCTGTGCCTTAGATTGGAAGGATATTTGGGAGTCGCATTTGCCGTTAATCGAGTTCACGTACAACAATAGTTGGTACGCCTCGATTAAAATGGCACCATTTGAGGCATTATATGGGAGAAGGTGTAGATCGCCGTTGTGTTGGAACGATGCGTCCGAGCTGATTGGTACCGAGCCCGACATGATAGTTGAGACGAGAGAGAAGATTGGCCTGATTCGCGATAGATTGTTGACGGCCCAAAGTCGGCAGAAGTCTTATGCCGATACCCGTCGCCGACCGTTGGAGTTTGAGGTGGGAGATCATGTGTTGCTTAAGGTGTCGCCGACACGGGGAGTTTACCGCTTCGGTCGGAAGGGTAAACTTAATCCGAGGTTTATTGGGCCATTCGAGATTTTAGATAGAGTTGGAGAGCTTGCGTATCGGTTAGGCTTGCCGCCGTGCCTGAGCCACGTGCATAACGTATTTCATGTTTCCCAGCTTAGGAAGTACGTATCGGACCCTAGCCATATTATTGATTTTGGAGAGATCGAGTTGGGGCCCGACATTACCTTAGAGGAGAGGCCGATTCAGATCTTAGAGCGTCGAGTGAAGCAACTCAGGCACAAAACCATTCCTTTGGTCAAAGTGCAGTGGTCGAGGCATGGATCCGAGGAAGCCACGTGGGAAACGGAGGAGAGTATGAGGTCGAGATACCCCGAGTTATTCGTGTTGTAAGTTTCGGGACGAAACTTATTTTTAGGGGGAGATAATGTAATATCCGCGTTTTCTATTTTTAGTAATTTCTATTTTTGGTGTATATTCGTTTCGGACAACTCGTTTGGCACTGTTTTGGAATTCTGAACCTATTTTGTTCTTGAAGTTTCTCTGCTTAGACGGGTCTCGATGATGTTTTTACGTAATTTCATCTTGGGTTATATTTTGTCTCATGTGTATTCGATTCTCGTTAAACTCGTTCGATTTTGTCATTTTCTTACTTCCATGAGTTCGTATGTTTGAGTAAAGCATGTTGTGAGTTTCAGATTGTTAATCCGACATTGTGTCGTGATTTTCGGATGTTTGGGCCGTTTTTTTTTGTAATTTCCTAGAAGCTTAGGGAATTTGTTCCTTGTTCGACTTTGGTTGTGTACCTCAGATTGTTTTGGGGTTCCGTACTTCCATTTCGTGTTATTGTTTCCCAAATATCGATTCCTATTGCTTTTATTCTCTTTCCGGATCATTTTTCGTCATTTTGGGACCCGAGAGGGGGTGTGGGCCGCGGCACAAGGATTGTGCGCGCGGCACACATTACCCGATTGTGGCCGAGCAGTATCACCGTGTGCCGCGGCACAAGGATTGTCTTGCCCGCGGCACTGGCCAGTCGATGCCGCGGCACACTTGTCCGGCCGCGGCACACTGTGTGGCACTTGCCGGCCAAAACCTCAGTCAGCGTGCCGCGGCACACGGTCCGGCAGGCCGCGGCACATGCAGTGCAGGCCGTGGCACACTTGAATGAGCCGCGGCACAACAAGCGGCCGGCCGATCACAGGCGCAATTTTGGCCTTGTGCGCGGCCGGATTAGCCGAGCCGCGGCACACAATGATCGCCGCTATATTAGCGTTTCTTTTCAGCGGATGCAGTTCATTTCTTCCTTCCTTCCACCGTACGCGAGAGAGAGAGGGTTGAGAGGGGGATTTTTCTCCACCTACCATTTGATTGTGTGTTTTTCTTCATCTTCCTTCGATCGTGTAGCTCGGATTGTGGATCTAGCACGTGTTCTTCGGATTATAGGGCTTGAATCTTCAAGAGGTAAGGACTCCTTTAACCCTAGTATGATTTTGGGGAGGGTTTGGTGATGATCTTGTATTTTAATCCGATTTAACCGATGTTGTTGTTAGATTTTGATAGTATACTCGTGACCCTTGGTTTTCTTGTTATTGGTTGGGATGAAATCCCGTTATTACACCGTTAACCGATTTCATTTCCTTATGCGCTCGTGGTGTCCGATGAATTGTCCCAACGGGTAGAACTAGGATGAATTTCTTCGTATTCATGATGTTGAGATTGGTTGTATATCATTATTGTGTTAGGGTCGGATTTGAGAGGATTGTTCGGACCGTAACCTATTCCTTCGTCGTTTCCTTCGCGTCGTATTATCCAAGGCAAGTACATGTATTATATTTCATTATGTGTGTACGGTTTTGATGCGAATGATGTAAACTGGTTTATTGAACGATTGTATTGGTTACTCTTCCACAGGGATGGCATGGGGCCTCGGGGGCCGATACTAATGGGTACGGCCACGTAGTGGACTTGGGTGCGTGCGTTGATGTTCTTCCACAGGGACGGTTCGGCCGGGACCTCACGGGCCGATACTAATGGGTAGGGCTGCGGAAGTGGTTTCTCACCTGGGGACGGTCCGACGGGACCTCTGGGGGCCGATACTAATGGGTATGGTCGCGAGTTACCAAACGTGGATAATTGTGATGTGGAAAGCTTGATAATATATTGATTTGGTGTAAATGTGATATTCCAGAATATTGATTTTTGAAATGATTTTTCCTAATGATTTGTTTGCGTTGAATTGTGTATGTATATAATGTTGTGTAATTGTGTACTTGCACTAGCTATTCGAATGCTAACCCCTTAAATGGGGGAAATGCGTCTTATGCATTTCGTGCAAGGAGGGCTGAGGAGCAAGCACGGGACATGCATGCAAAGGATGGGCTGGCTTGATGATGTGGCTCGAGTCTGCATTTTTATGTTTTGTCATTGCATTGTCGAGTATTGAAGTTAGACTGTCTATTTTGAAACTTGGTTTAAGTCCCCTGCGTGGGCAATGAATTGGTATTTAACCTCTGTTCATGTGTTACGTTAAAAATGTTTTGGCCGAGGCCACGGCCTTATTTACTTTTGAGTGCATCATTCGGGATTACATTGTGGTTTATATGTCATGTGTTAGCCTGGTAGACCTCACGAGGGTTCTACGGCGTGTAATGTCCCAGTTGTGAATTGGGGTGTTACACCAGTGGTATCCAGTGATGCAGTTGCGTGTCGTACTTTGTGCTGTAAATCGTATAGAGATTGATATTTGTTGCGTGAACTTTTCAGTTTTGTTTGTATTCTACCCTGATGTTTTATTTTAAGTTTCGGGACGAAACTTATTTTTAGTGAGATAGAATGTAATATCCGGTATCCTTGTTTTCCGTTATCTTGAATTGTTTGTGTTTTGACGTTGGACATTTTCTTGTTGATGAGAATCGGAATGATTTCTATTGTGATACTCTATTTGTTTCTATCGTATAGCCTTTTTAGTCGGGTGCGACTTGTTGTCGCGTGCGTTTCTTTGATTAAATGTGTGCATGTGATGTGGTATGTGATGTGTCGTTAATTGCTCGTTATTGTTTTGAATCATTGCCGGTGGCGTTATATTGGTCATCGTGGGACGTGTTTTCACGTTGTATATTCTTTTGCGTTGCTTGTAACGTTTCGCCAATGGGCGAAAGTTACGCATTTCTTGTGTATCTCGTTGAGTTTTCCTATCGGGATATTGCTTCTCCCTACTTGTTTTACGTTTCGGTACGAAACTTCTTTTAAGGAGGGTAGTATGTAATATCCGCAACTTCGATTTTCGGTAATTTTATTTTTTCTGCGGGGGTCCGTTTCGACGACTCTTATGACCGTTTCGTCATTCTGAGAATGATTAATTCTGCACTTTTTGACATCCGAGTTCGTTTCGGTGTTGTTTGGTTGAGTTCCATGCTTCGTAGCGACTTTTCCGCACTCGAGTTTGGTTCTTGCGAATCTCGTTTGAAACTACTGTTTCGAGTTTCCTGTAAGTCCGTTTAACTTTGTTAGACGTGTTGCGAACTTCGGTTTGGTTATTCGATCATGTATTGTGATTTTCGGATGTTTTGGGCCATTTTGTAATTTACCCAAAGTTGTGGGTATCCGCATTCGTATTTGTTGTCTTGACCCTATTCACGGTCACGTGTGATTAATTGTTGCATGGTATTTCATTTTGGGTCGTTGATTTTGTCCGCGAGCTTTTCGTCGTGTTCGTTCCGTGCGTTTTCGGAAATCGAGACGTCGGGTCATGACGGCTGAGCACTGGCCGGACAGATGCGGCAGGCACTGTCGGAAGTGCTGGGCACTTGCCGGGCAGGCGCGGCAGGAACCGACATAGCGCGTGGTACTGCCGGAAGGCTACGCACGCTAGCTCGGCAGGTGTAGCGCACGCTGCCGACCGGCCAGCATACGCTATCAGATTTGGGTATAGGGGTTTCTGAGGTTCTGGACTCGGGAATGATCGGCAGGTAGCGCACGCTACTGTCGGTGACGGCGCACGCTAACCGGTAGGTGTAGCGCACGCTGTCGGCCGGCTAACGCACGTTACACAGCGGCGATTTAGTCAGAGGGTTACGGACGGAGTTGGCTAGCGCGCTAGCGTCCGCAGCGCGCGCTAAGCGTCCAGCCGGCCTGCCTTCTCCGGGAGTCGGGCGGGCAGGCCTTGGTCGGCAGGTTTTGTCAGCAGTGCCGGATCGTGCGGGCCCCGACCGAGGGTTCTGGTCCGATACTGGCCGATAGCGAACGCTAGTCCGGGAAGGCTAGCGCACGCTAGTCCGGCCCAGTATAAATGTGACAGAGCAGTCGAATTTTCACTCGTTTTTCATTTCCTTTCTTTTCTGCCCGCTGCTGGAGTTTCGGAGGAGGCGAGGCCATGTTGTTAAACAACAAATCCATGAAGTTCTTGAGTTCATAGCATTGATTGATCGTTCCATAACATCCTTTGATCCAGAGAATCAAGGTTAGATTTCCTAGAACCCTATCTTTGGGAAATTTTGGGGTTTTCGGGTTTTTGTCCGATCCATTCCGTAATGTTGATTAATCCATGATGGGTATGATTAATCTTAGTATTATTCATGTGTTTAACATCATTTAATCCATTGTTCTTCGTCCGAATCAAGGTATTTTGGCTTGAACCCATGTTTTTGAAGATTTTAGGGATTTTCCTTTTGATTTCGATTCCAATCCGTTTT
Source organism: Orobanche coerulescens (assembly GCA_033398695.1). Lineage (NCBI taxonomy): Eukaryota > Viridiplantae > Streptophyta > Magnoliopsida > Lamiales > Orobanchaceae > Orobanche > Orobanche coerulescens. Next base: position 74,497,204 of record CM065818.1, on the reverse strand, counting down.
AGATCAATTAACTGATGTACAAACGTTGTTTTGGACGTGTTCTACGGATTGTATATACGTATTTCGAGTTTGTTGGAACCCAATCTGGATTTTTGGTTTTCTAAGGAACCTTGAACATTTAGTATCCGATTAAATATCTCAAAGGATTCCCTTCGATTCTTGATCGTGTCTTCTTTTGTTTTTAATTGTTATTCTCGTAGTAACCGTGTTTCCATTGGATTTCACGGAGGATTGTAGGTGTTCGGGGTTTTCCAGGTTGTGCCGTGTTCATAGGAATATTCGGGTGCCGACGATCGAGGCAAGTATCTTATTATACGAATTTTATCTTGCGACTTGAAATCACGTATTAGGTTATGATGATTTTACTTGCCTCCGTAAATATGTTCCGTTTGAGTTGGTTGTGTATTCCGTAATGTGAAGGCCTTGTCAAAATAGTGTTATATTGATATACGTGTTAGGTATTGTGCCATTTGTGCAGGATTGCGACGTACATATGGGATGGTTGTACACTTGGTTGTGCAATGTATTGTGTACCGATCGTGAGTTATGTTGGTTATGTGTCGTTGATTGATGACAGTTTGTTGTGAGTGTCGAGATTGTGTTATGTGCGTGTGAGGTACGATGTTGTGGTGATCAATGTGAATGATTAACTGTGCTCATTGTTGTATGAAATGTGATTGTGAATGTGAATATGTGTATGACCGCTAGGCTCACTCGTGATGGTTCGACGGGACCTACGAAAACTCGTGACAGTGGACTACGGGGTCAGAACTTAGTGATGTACTGAGGTCCAATCGTGCTGGTCTGACGAGGCCTACGATAACACATGGCAGTGGACCATGAGTTTCGGGCACAATGCGTCCAAACGGGTGAGCTCGATGGGGCTTACGATGACACGTAGCAGTAGACTACAGTGTTAGGACTGTGTGTGTGATTGTTGTGATCGATATAGTCCGTGTGGGTTGTTGAACCTACGGAAACACGTGACAGTGGATCACTGTGTCGAAATTGATTATGTTTGTTTATTTGTGCGTGGTGTAGTCAGTGTGGGTTGTTGAACCTACGGAGACACGTGACAGTGGATCACGGTGTCATGAATATGTTTTGACAATCAAAGTTTTGAAACGAAAAGTTTTATGGAGAACTGTTGAGTTATGAAACAAGATTTGGGTTAAGACCCTAAAGTTTTTCGAAATGATTTGTATCCTGGGACTTGAGGCTTTAAAGATTTTTATTCCTAAAATTATCGAGATGATAAGTTTATTTTTTTTAAATGCTTCATAGGTTAATTCCCTTGTTAAAACCTCCGGGGAATATTTTGGTACTTGGTTATTAAATTTGATTATGATCAATATTTGCTCGTTACTTTTCGTATGATTTGATACTTGCACTAGTAAAATAGTGAAGTTTTACTAACCCCCGAGTAATCGGGGGGTGGATGTCTGTTTTGCATCCAGGTACACGCAGGTTCAGGGGAGCAGCACAGGATTGGCACCGGAGGATGACGAGCTGCGATACTAATCAGGAGTTGAGAGTTGGTAGAGTTTGGTTGTATTGTCAGAGTTGATTTCAGTCTTCCACTGGATTGTGTTTCAACCCTTTTGTGGGTAATGTTGTATAAGTCAGTTTTGTTGATTGAGTTGTGTGACCTCATCGGTCTGTGTATTCACGTGTAAGTGACCATAACGGTCTGTATTATTTTATTGTTTGACCCTGGTCAGGCAAGCACTTGGTCGTTTAGTAAGGTATAGCCTGGTACATCCTCGTAAAAAGGGGTCTACGGCATGTAATATTCCCATATGGTTTTGGGGGTGTCACACTTTATGCCCCTTGCCACAAGTAGCACATGTAGGTTTATCCCACTGGGGTTTCACCCCTGAAGATCCAGTCTTAACATTTTTCTTACAACCACCTCCTTGATCGTGCCACCTGCGCTTGTAATATGCACCAATATCATTTCAAAAACCAAAATCAGACATGTCTTTTCCGGAAACAAACAGTCACAATTAATCTGCCTAGGACCGTGACGAAGCCACGAATCCCACTCGAGGCCTCTAAGGACCCTCCCGAGCTGGCCACATTCATAAAACAAATCAAGCACCACACGTCACCTAGGACTGGGACGAAGCAACGAATCCCACTCGAGGCCTCTAAGGACCCTCCCGAGCTGGCTAGCGAAACAAACTCATGAATCCAGGATGAAGCCATAGATTCCCTCGAGGCCCCGTCGGACCCTCCCGAGGTGAGCAAAGCACACACAATATACATTACCATTTCACGTTAAGCATAAAGGTTTCCAAGAATTACTTACCTTGAATAATTGACGACGCAACGAACGGAAGGAAAAACACCGACGAACGCTAGGAACCAACGGTACCGAACCTAACGATTCGAAGAACATAATCACAACCAACTCTAGACGGATACAGAAATGGAATACACCCGAAAACCTGCCTACGATTCATGTATATTCGTATAAAAATAACAACGAGGGCGGACCACAACCAAACCCTCCCGATTTTCGCAAAACCATGAAAATATACACGAATCCGTAGGAAAACTAATGATATCAACAAGATTAATAATATTCATCATGGATTAACCACCAAACGGAACGAATCGGACGAAAATCCCAAAACCCCCAATTTATCCAAAAGTAGGGTTCTAAGAGATTTTACCTTGGATTAGGATGAAATATTCGTGTTGATGTTGTTAATATACACCAAGAACTCAAGGAAGTTGATGGTTGAGATGATCGGAGGAAGAAATCGCCAAGAAATCGCCCGGAATCGCCTTAGCCGCGGAGAGAAGGAAGAAATGAAAATAATACGTTCATCTCGGTCAACTCCCTGGTTTATATAGCCAGGGAGTGTTAGCGCGCGCTAATCCTCAAAGTTAGCATGCGCTAACGAAACAAACTCCAGTCCAGTAGCCAGATTTCTGGCCGTTAGCGTGCGCTACTCCAAACATAGCGTGCGCTAATAACCTCTCGGTAGCGCGCGCTATCGACTAATAGTGTGCGCTACCTGGACATCAGCCGAGTCCAGAAGCAACTGTCAGTACACACCTGATCCGATTAGCGCGCGCTATCGACCAAACGTAGCATGCGCTAAAGTGTATCGGTAGCGCGCGCTATCGACCAATAGCGTGCGCTACCTGGGCATCAGTCGAGTCCAGTGGCAAACTGTCCAGTACTGGACATTCACACTAGCGCACGCTACAGGGCGTCTCAGCGTGCGCTAACCCCCGACATTAGCGTGCGCTAGGCTACGTAGCGTATGCTAATCCACCAGTCCAGAGGGCTGGAATCAGCACTGCCACTCCCAGGGCTTGCTCTCTAGCGCGCGCTACGAGGCAATCGTAGCGTGTGCTACTAAGGGACATCTAGCGTGCGCTATGCAGAAAAGATAGCGTGCGCTAGGTACGAAATATAAATGGTCCAAAACACCGGAATATGAACGAACCATCAAACGGAACATCTCAAAACGTATCATCGCGTAGAATGGATCCACGGCAACCCCGAAACGGTGGTTCCGCACAACAATAACGAGAATCGGATCAACAGGTGACTGAAAAGATACACTGAAAGATACACGAGGGTCACTACGACCGAGAAATACACCGAAAATGAAAATACAAGGGAAAGAAAAAATGCGGATATTACAGTTGTGCCACTGTATTACGCAATCAGCCCAACTAATAAAATCGTCAAGTAGAGAAAAAAAATTAAACTTCTATTAATAGCATCCAAACATATGATGAGAAATGATTCATGAAGTTTGAATTAATAACACCGAAACAAAAGATGTCAAATGATTAATTGTCATCATCTCTCATCTATCAGCAAATATTTATGCATCTTGTTTCTAATTAATATAGTGTAGTGCTTTATTAGTTTGAATATTCTTCAGCCGTAATTTACAAAAGTTATACACAAATATTCTTCAGCCTCAATGTGTGTTCAACTCGATGAGGGCTTTCATGGAGTTTTTTCTCGGTTCTTTCTCAATGGTTGCATGAAAAAGAAGAACACATATGATGCATCTAGCCAATCCCTATCTCTCGGTTCTTTGTGTCCTTTAATGCCCAAATACATCCAGAGTTTACACATATGGTCGACATTCGAATGATGGACGTAAAATAAAGGGTCATACCTCACGGAGTGGAAGTTACCCATGTTCTCGTTATTAGGATTTGGCGAGTCACCAACCCATCTTTGCACAGCGGTGTGAGTCCCAGCTTCGACCGATCCAATCGGCTTGGCACCATTTGCAACAGGCGCATCCCCAACTACGTATGTTTCATGGATTTTTGTAACAACCAACCACTATATAAGATAAGATAAAGAAATGTATGTGTTATTTATAGGCCTCATTCCATGTAACTTATGAATGATTGTAATTAACTATCCTCAACTAATAAGGAAATGAAACTGTTAACCTATCATGTCCCAATCTTATTTGTGTTTTATGGTCTTTTAATTTTCTTGTATTGATGGTTGTGTATTAAATTCGAATATTAAAGATAATGAGTTGAAGCTTTAAGGCTCCATAATAATTAGGACATAAAAATTGGAGTTATTAAGACTGTACGATAAATTTAAGGACTCAATTTTATAAGATATAAAATGTTGGTATTTGGGTTCTTTTCTCTTCACGCAATTTTAAATGTGAAACTACACAAATACTACAATACTGAATTGAGATTTGTTAAAGTTTACATATTTAAAAATTATTACCTCAGTTTTATTTAGTCCATTTGCTACATATTTTTTTATTTTTACTATTTCAAGAATATTTAAAATACTTATATTTTGCTATGCGAGCTCCTTTTTTATTTCTTCATTTCATTTTACTTGTGATATTACGAAATACTATCCTCGAACTCTCGACTGTTTGTTTGTATTCCTTTTTTCATATTCTCAAAAACAGAAAATGCCCAATAATATAATGCACCCTAAATTCTACAAGTGTATACAATTCTCCTCTCTCTAAACCCGTTGTGCAAGAGGTGACTTGGCGATTTTAAATGTGAACCGTGGAGGGAAAAAACATAGAAATTTTGTTAAGTTAGTCTAATACTATAACATATTTATAGTTTGATCATATTGTGTCTATTCTGTACATGTTTTTCTGGTGTTATTTCGGGAGTATTTTAAATCATTTAAATTTTGGTCTTTTGAGTAACATTTTGTGTCTTTAGTATTTTGCATTTTGATCAACTTTCTTAATTCTGGAGACAAATTGCCTGCAAGTATGTATAAAAATGAAGTCATTGATTAATTTCTTGTAGGGAATTCAATCCAAACTGAAGCATTTTTTCATGTGCACTACACAAGATCTACAGTTTGCTATATGGAGCACTTGGATTGAATATAAGGCATGTCTCTTATTTCAGCACATTTTGGGTAAGTTTAGAAGTGCTCAAGTGTGTGACATCTCAAAAACAAACAGCAAATCCCATATTATTCATTCATATGGTAAAAGTTCGATTTTCTTTTCTGGTGGTGTATTTGAGGGGAGTGAATGTTAGAAACTGGAAAATATGAACAACTGCCAAACCACCAATAGCGCTAAACTTTGGATGGGTATGACCAACCACCTCTACCCAATTTTTATTCAATGTTAAAGTTTGATGTTACATCTACTGTTTCAACCAGCCTCTCATGCATAGCAAGACTCATGACTCACACAATGGATTCTTCAACCAATAATTGACGTAGAGCTAAATATCGTGGGCCTTTGAGCTTGCGCATGTACAAAATGTCAGAAAGTCTGCTCTGATACCGTGTTAAAGCCTAGAGCTTCATTTCAAAACCAATTGATAATAAGAGGAGTAACTCAAAATCTTTATATATTAAAGGCAAGACTTATATTTTCCGGATATGGGATTACTGCTTCAACAATAAAAAATTATAACAAGTAGAGTATTAGATGATGATTCGATTTAGTTTCATCATGCTACCTTCTGAAGGAGCAAGCGGCATAGGCACAGACAAAGATTCTGAACTTGTACCCCCTTTAATCAAGGAACATAAAATATGCATAAGCACAATCAAAGATCCTGGATTCGAATAAATTCACAATATCCTTATTTGATGATGCTCCAAACTAACTATATGCAAATGCGTACAAAAGCTAAACCTAGAGAAAACAAATTAAGCCATCATTTCATATATTGTTCTTCTGCGAGAAAGGAGTAGCCCAAAAATCTTTTTATACTGAGACACAATGCTTCTATTTAACTGATGTTGGGATTAATGCTTCAACAAAACTTAACTCGAAGATAAATTATGTCACTCATAAATTGCACCACCTACTATAATTCATGATATTACTAATATCTCAAATACAAAAGAGAAAAAAAGCGATACCTCAGTGCAAAATAAGCTCACACAGATAACTGCCAATTTAAAGTAAGCATGAGCAAACAGCGAACACGTGATGCCACAGACAAAATATGTTATCGTACAAGAAGTGAATGCAGACAACAAAAATGTCATATTGAAATACAAACTTGAGATAAATCACTCCAAAATACAACAAGTCAGTTTTTTTAGCCTTGACATCACAAACTTCATATGGCAAAACAGTTTTGTAACATGTACAAGATACCCGCATATATCTCAGAATCTTCCTTCTCTACTTGCTTATTTGAATCACACCACATGTCCCATGAATCAAGCATCTATATTGGCCTTCCTGAAAACTCTATATCAAAACCTTGTTCCTGCAGAAAATATATCAATAGTCCACTCAAGCTCAATTTATCATTTACTAAACACCAAATCTCAACACAAACATCATCAGTGAATCCAATCCATGCATAAACGCATCATATACACCCAAAGAAACCATTAATCTAGTACACAATTTTCAGATACAGAACTTAAAGACCAAATCCAGTAGAGCATAAGAAGTCCTCACCTGGAAACACAGTATACTACACATACAATAACCTTATAAACAAACATAAATGTGGTTGCTTGCCATACATTTCTATCGTTTGCCATAGAGTCTCTTCCAACTGTCCCCTGACTGGGCTGGCATATCTAAACGCCGGGTGCAGTTGCATTTTTAAAGTTTAAAACGATCACTACCATTGCCCATTGAACCCCACAAACCAGAAACAAAAGCCCAAAACCAGAAACAAATGCAATAACACAACAAAAATATGGATCATCGTTAAACAAGGAAAGGTAACATGAAATGCTGATGATATTCTGGTGTTATGATAATACTAATAATATGAGAAAGGCAGACCTACGTCTGTTTGGAGTAAGAGGAAGAAGAAGAAGAAGGAACTCTTTTATTGCGAAACATCAGGTAGCCGACGGGTAACACCACTCCCAACATCATTATCGCTGCTCCAATCAAATACCGGACTACGCTCGGAGGTTCAACCTCTATTACCACAACTCTCCTCAACTACATCGACAACAAATAATAAAAAATAAATAAAAATCAATCAATCCAACATAGATATAAGGCCATATTCGATTATACACAAAATTAAGCGGAATTGAAGATAAAATTATCGAATAACGTAACACTTTCTATGAATCTGGCCAATTTTGCTTTTCGCATAATCAAAACAATAACAACAGGACAGATCGAGAATTTACGGGCATTTTAGCTTGGCAAGGGGAATTTCAAGTTTTCAACTGGAGGTGCCGGGGAAGGGGTCGTTTTAAAGAAACAGATCTTTTTTTTTTTTTTTTTTTTTTTTTTTTTTTTTTTATACTGAAGTTCCAAGAGATCTATTGTTTATTTTTCTACCATTTAAAAAGTAACTATTGCAATTGATACTTGGGGGCCTATTTATTTTTTAATTTTTTTTTTTTTTATATCGAGGTTTCAAGCTTACACCTGACTAGTCATCGGGATAACAGCTCCGGTCCCACAGTACTGCTACCAGTTAAATCGCGAGATGTGTATCTGGCTCTCAGGTTCTTAAATATCCTCAACTACCGCGCACAAGGAGTCGTCCCCAAGTGATTGCTCCATGCTGGACCCCCCCAAATCCAACCGCAGGTTCCCACTGAGATCTGGCCTCACACCGCCGGCCCTCAATATTTAATTGTTCCACCAACAGACTGAGGGCTAACCCTTAGTCAAAGACTAAGGGATCATTGGGCCTTGAGAAATTCAATTCCAAAGTGTTGCCACTAGGAATTGAACCCCTGACCTCCAACTAAATTGAAGGTCAGGTGGCCAACTGCGCCAAGGCAGTTGGTTCCTATTTATTTTTTACTTAATCAGCTTAATGCTTAATCAGTTTAATCGGTCAGTTATATCTTGTTGTTTATTTCCAACTTAATGATCTTAATAATGTCTTTTTCATTAAGCAACTTTTGGGTGTTCTTACCATTAAGACAGAAATACTTCCCCAATATACCAAAATTATCCTCTCTAATAATAAAAGAATTGAGTATATATAATATAAATTATCATATAATCTTAATTATAATTGAGTATATATAGTATAAATTTAAAATATATATTAATATTATATATTTAAAAGTCATAAAATATAAACTATTTATTGATAAAAAATTAATATAACTATATATATTAAAATATAACTTAATATATTTATAAAATATTGTTTGATTATTTAAATATAACTGAAAATGATAATATGATTTATGAATATATATTATAATATAAATTAAAATATATATTATGTTATATTATATATTAAGTTATATTATATATACTCAATTTGATATTAGAATAAAACTGAAAATTGAAGATTTTTTTTAAATTAAAATATTATCTAACTATGTTATATTATATAATAAAACTGAAAATCGAAGACTTTTTTAACATCGATTTTTATTAGAATCATGTTAAATAATTTTTTTTATTTTTAACATCGGTTTTTAGCATAACCGATGTTAATTTGCTTTAAAATTTTCAATTATGTCACCACGTCTTTTTTAACATCGATTTTTCCAGAACCGATTTTAAACGGGCGATGTTAAATATCTTTTCTGTAGTAGTGAATACCATTCAACTTAAAAAATAAAGAACATTTGATCAAAAATGACTTAATTCATATTGAGGGGTAAAATGGTCATTTTTGTCATTCAGATAGTTCATTCAGAAAAGAAAGAAACAACAAGATATTTTTCCAAATCAGACAGATTAATCCACTCGGACAGCTTAATCCATTCAGAACTTAATGGAAAAAAAGTAAACAGCCCATTGGTAGATGTAATACGGTGGATCAGATTCGTTGTACAAATTATTTAAACCACCTTCCATCAAATTTTTCGTTTGGGGTTGGCAACACACCTCACCCCAAATCCCTTCACTCACTTACAACCAATCCCCTTAAACCACATCATTCTTTCTCTTTTTCCTTCAAAGCAAACCAAACCAAACATACCCAGTATATCCCGCTCAGAGCAGGGTCTGGGGAGGGTAAGATGTACGCAGACCATGCCCCTACTTATTACGGTAGGGAGGCTGTTTCCGTGAAGACCCACAGCTTAGTGCACAGCAGAATCTTGTGTGATAAATACAAAGGAAAACATATGATTCGAAAAAGCTCGAGACCATACCTGAGCCCATGGCTTGATCCACATGGGACTTACCTAAGCGGAATTTGACTACTTCACTCCCGATGAACGCTGCTCTAACAAAAGAGAGGTTGGCTCTGCGCACAGCTCCCTGTCAAAAATACACCACACGCAAAGACAATAGGATAAAATATACAATAAAAGTAAAAATGCAATGCTCTAGGTCAAAGCTAACCGAGACAACCCAACCCTGAGGCTCTCAACTACAGCACCGCTCCCTATAAAAGAATCCACAACTATGATCTGGCGCCTCCAAGCGCACCGATCAACAGTCATGGTCTCGGAAAGGTTTAAGGCCTTCAAATCTAATCTCAGTTGCTCCTCCCACGTCCTCCTGGGTCTGCCTCTCCTCCTCTCCCCGACAACCATTAAAATCTCGACCCTCCTCACCGGAGCAGATGCCTGCCTCCTGCGGACGTGGCCAAACCATCTCAATCTCCTTTCCCTAACTTTCGCAGAAATGGGCGCCACTTCCAGCGCGTTCCTGAAAACCCCGTTCGCAATTCTCTCTAACATTGTGCGACCACACGACCAACATAACATTCTCATTTCAGCCACTTCCAACTTGCTCTGAAGAGACTTCTTCATCGCCCAACATTCGGAGCCATACAACATTGCAGGTCGGATTGCCGCTCTATAGAATTTACCCTTCAACTTTAGAGGGACTTTCTTGTCGCACAGGACCCCTGTCGCTGCTCTCAACCTTAGCCACCCCGCCATGATGCGATGCGTGACATCATCTTCACACTCACCTTCCTTCTGAATGATCGAACCCAAATACTTGAACTAATCCGTATGGGGTACGATTTGATCCACAATCATTACCTCAACATCTTCCTCGTTGGCCTCACCACTAAAATTACACCAGAGATACTCGGTCTTAGACCGGCTCACACGCAAGCCCTGGGATTCTAACTTAGCCCGCCAAAGCTCCAACTTCGAGTTCACCTCCCTCCTCGACTCCGCCACTAACACAATGTCGTTAGCAAAAAGCATGCACCATAGGATGCCATCTTGAATCCCTCGCGAAATGACGTCAAAGATTAGAGCGAAGAGAAGAGGACTTAGCGCCGACCCCTGGTGTAGCCCTATCTCAACCGAAAAATACTAGGTGTCACCAACTGGGGTCCTAACGCACGTCCTAGCTTGGGAGTACATGTCTTGGATCGCCCTAACGAACGGCAATGACACCCTCCTCTCTACTAGGCTCCTCCAATAACATCGCGCGGAATGCTATCATAAGCCTTCTCTAGATCTATGAACACCATATGGAGGTCCTTACGCCGCTCTCTAAACTTCTCCATAAGGCGTCTGACGAGATGAATGGCCTCAGTCGTGGACCTCCCTGGCCTGAAGCCAAATTGGTTTTCTCAGATCTCCACTTCTCTTCTAACCTTGCATTCCACCACTCTTTCCCAAAGTCTCAGAGTATCACTGAGGAGTTTAATACCCCTATAGTTACTACAACTTTGAACATCGCCTTTGTTCTTGAAAAAAGGCAAGACAATACTATGCCTCCACTCTGTCGGCATCTTAGTGTAACACCCCCAGATTTAACCGGAAATATTACAGCGCCGTGGGCCCCGAGAGGCTAAAAGAAATTTTCGCAAACATTTACAAATGCCCAAGAGGCCAATGACGGTACTTATCTTTAAAAATTCACAAAGACATATAAAATCCATTTATCAAAAACCGTCGTAAAAACTCATTTGAAATCGCAATGCCAAACAGCCAACACTCAGAGGTTTAGAAAACGATTTCCAAAGTAACCTCAGTTACTAGATACCAAAAGAGCGTCTCAAAATACTCACGCAGCGGAAAAAGGCCAACCAGAGAGATACTCTAGCAGCGGAATACAAGAACCAATCAAGAAACTCAATGCACACAACATGTCCTAGCCAGTATCCTCCGGGAAGCTCATCTCTTCACGACCGCTACAAGCTCGATACTCCAAGAACCTAAAAAGAAATCCCACGACGGGGTCAGCCATAATATCCAACAATGATAACCGTCACATCGCATTAATAATAACATACCAATGAGAATACAACATAAGAATACGACCAATGTAATCTTACCGCCATAACTTTGCTTACTCAAGTGATTCTCATCAGAGTAACCATTATCACATTTCACATCCTGTACTCGATTTACCAATAAACTCGAACATAATATAAGTACTGTACCTCAAACAATACTCAAGGTTCTCAAACTATCATAACCAACTCACGATACGGAAATATACCATTTTTGACCAATACGATCCATCGAATAACATCATCAGATCACAAGACGATAACCGATCGTCCATCAAGACAAAAACCAAAGGAAATACGGAACATACCTCGAGATATGAAGTGCCACGACAATCATACCAGTCTAATCCGAGATCAGATCAATGCAATACGGACAAGGTCCCAACACAAGATCTTCAAATGCATACTCATATGACCACGTCAATATGATCACAACAATAACAATCATGTATACTCAATGGAAATCCGACGATCCAGCTCCTCGGATAGATCCCTTTATTGATCCTATCGATCAACATAAGGTGGGTAACTAACTATACACATGTGAACAACAACACATGATAAAATCAATGATGCGAATTCACAAGATTCCATCAACACAATACTGGTAATCCAACGATCCAGCGCCCTCAGCATAGATCCCCATGATGATCCCGTCGAACCAACGCATGGTGGAAAACCTGTCCAACGATCCAGCGCCCTCAGCATAGATCCCCATGATGATCCCGTCGAACCAACGCATGGTGGACATCCGATCCAGCGCCCTCAGCATAGATCCTCATAATCCCATCGGATTATTTACACAATATGATCAACACAATATGCATACACATATGCAAATCAACACGTTCATCAACATGAACAACATGACATTTACTAGGACGACTTCATGTTCAACAACATGAAAGAAAATGTACGAGGCCAAAATAAATAACATTAAACCATAATCAATATGGAATACTTGCCCCGAGTCCCTCAAGAGCAACCTCAATGTCCAATCATCACCGAAGATTATCCTCAATGCTCGGCGATCCAAATACCCAGAGTTCCCAATAATAATAATCATCGCTATATGCATTATAAACGAAATGAAACTGAAACCATTCATTAAATATTATAACTGAGCAAGTAATAACTTGCCTCGATACCGATACCACGAAGCTGCTGCCGAACACATTGCCTTTGTCTACGAGTTCCTCAGCCCCGATCAAAATCAATACAATGGAACTCGAACACGACCGCAATATCCGGTTATAAACACCGATCGATAAACTTGACCTATAACAATAATCGATTAAACAACAATCCGATAATAATCAACAACCGCCAAAACCAATTCACAAACCCAACGGCTCAACAATATCTCAGTTAACCACAAGTCTGATCAAACCAACTAAAACGATCACGAGTTCATAACCGAAACAGAATATATTACCCTGCCTGTTGACTTAGCGCACATTAATCTTTAACCGTAGCGTACGCTAAGTTGTTCTCGACAGCGTGCGCTAGCCAGTAGGCTTAGCGTGCGCTAATAACGTGCAGTTACATGCATTTCGGATACCGATCAACATCTGGCGATTATCAAAAACTCTAAGTGATTCTGAATCATGTTCATAGCTATCAAACAACGAAATCCAATATCCTTTAACATATAGGTAATCACCCGACTTTTAATCCAAGTCATATATTCATATTTCATCTTTCTTAATATCAACAACCTAAACACCAAGAACTCATAATCATGCCATGATCATCATCATATGAAGGAACCAACAACAACGACATCACAGATCCGAATTGAAGGAAGACATTATCCAACATATCTCTTTGAAGATAACAACTCATTCGAGACCATCCAATTCATATCAATATCTTCATATCAACAATAACATTATCATAATCCGGTAATCCAACTCATAATTATACTTATCAACTTGTTTATATGATAATCATCAGCTCAAGAACTTCATATACAATCCGAAACGAGATCTCAAAGTGAAGAGTAATTACCTTTTTGAAGGAATAGATTGATTTCCAAGGTTGAATCCATTTACAAGAATCACCAATGATTTCAAGCTTCAAATGTTGTTATGGATGGTTAACTCCATCTTAATCCAATGATTGGAACCTCAAATATATCCCAACTCTCTCTCTCTCTCTCTCTCTCTCTCTCTCTCTCGGCTGAAAGAAGAAGAATGACGAAATGCTTAATAACACCCTTCTGTCCCTTTTTATAATATTCATTATTAGCGTGCGCTAACATCTCATGTTTAGCGTGCGCTACCGCCTTAGCGTGCGCTAACTGACTTTGTTAGCGTGCGCTATCGAAGCCCAGAGGCTACTGTCTTGCTTCGTAAACTAACTTACGTACGTAATGCCCATGCATTAACGTACGTAAATCATCCTGCTTAGCGTACGCAAGTCATTTACCTTAGCGTGCGCTAATACCAGTTGACTTGCTACAGTCTACACCTACCACGAAGATGCTCGCGACCCCACAAGCCGAAATCGACCAATAAAGCCAAGATTCCCTGTTGACCGATATATAGTTAGCGTGCGCTAATCAACATGCATTAGCGTGCGCTATCACTACATTACAACATCCGTTGACTTATCAGAACGTGCGCCGAAAGTGGCCTGGTCCACGCGTAGATTCCTTCTGATCTGACTGCATTAGCGTGCGCTACATTCTGCCTCTAGCGTGCGCTAACCATGAACGATAGCGTGCGCTATACTTGACCATTAGCGCGCGCTAGTCAGGCTATACTTAGCCATTTCCAACTCTTCTCGTCCAACGTCTCAACATACAGAATACGAACATACGGCATACTGAATACATCTACTTCTTAAATGTAATTGTCAACCAAATATGACAATTATACCAATACAGATGTCTCAGTCCTTTATTTATTTTATCCCTACTGTACAGATTCCACGCTGTACAATATAACTCGGATAAAATAATATCAAACAACAGTAGTAGAATTTCCGGATATTACATTCTACACTCCTTAAAATAAGTTTCGTCCTCGAAACTTGCAATCCATCATAAAACAAACAAACATACCGTTTAACCCAAAATATCCCAAAGCCATCACGACACTGATCAATCATCATTATTCTGAATAGCCAAAACTGCATACTTACAAATACACAGGTCGACGATCTCCGGAGATACTAGCCAGCGATCTCACTGTACAGTCTCAATACGCTTACGATCACGATTCCCTGAGTCTCAACAAAATATATCATCTTCGGATCAAACAATCTGCCCGAATCAAATCCTGTCTGCCTGATTACATAATCAAGTTCCAATTCGAATAATATCCGATATATCTGTGAAACAACTGCCCCAAACGACACAAATCCCAAGACACCGACATAAAATCCGAACGCTCAGATGATCACCAACAATGATCAACCAATAAGTCAACCGAATTTATCACCGACATGATAAATTCCAATCTGACCAACCAGAGGTCAAAACACAATCGAGAATATCATCAACATGATAAACCCCCATATGACCAACGAATGGTCAACGATAATCGAGAATACCTTCAAACGGTAAGCTCCAACACGATCAACACAGAACCACAGAAACAGATATACGAAAAAGCAAAATTCTCAAAACGACACACCGATCACATACAGTGAATCTCAATAAACATATCCGACTGGCGAACATACCCCTCGGCATAAGAACAACCAATCACAAACTGACGAACATACCCAATCATACACGGAGTGGAAACGACCACTCAATATCCAAAACAACCAGTATGGGGTCACCATCCCCAAATCTATGCTTACAAGGAAATCATTCCAGAATCACTAAGGTAAAATCGCGCTACTACCATACCAATGGAATCACATAGCACATATGTTCCGGTTTCACAAAATCCCAAGTTTCCAAAATAATATTATGTGCATGAATCTACAACACGCAACATATTTCTCTTATCCGATAACTCAACCGATCATCACCGGATAATCAAACTAACATACTGAAGTTCGAATTTCTTTTCCATCGTACCATCAATATGATATGCACTAAATGCGTATGTATATCAATCACATTTTCAAAATCAGTTTGAAATCATAAAGTCTCGTCAAGAATACAAATTTCCGAAAGTTCTTTCAAAAATTTCAAAACTAAAAACATAAATTTTGGTAAGACCACAAAATCAATTTTCGAAAATTAACTTGGCTCGATGGTGCCAAGTATTCGATATGATTTCCTTCGAATCCACACGATTTCGAAGTTTTAAAAATGAAAAGTATGCAAATGCTCGACTATATCCATACTCCTGTATACCAATTCGGTTCGTCACCAATATCCACTGATATTCCATCGGAAAACCACACGATCGAGTTCCAAAATCTCAATATATAAATTCCGACTAAACTCCTTTTCCACACATGACTCGTATCGTCAACCATTAACCCTTCCTGGATCACCTCAAACATGATATGACAAAACGTTGAAACAAATCAACAAATCAAACACGGCGAAAGACTTCCCGAGAAATTCCATTTGAACAAGTAAACCAAAGCCTCGAAAGGCGGAAATAACATAGGTAAACGATTGGTAAAGTGTTTTACAAGTCTCGGGAGTTTTAAGAAAACAGAAAAGCCGTTTGAAACATTAGGGTCTCAGCCCGTAACTCGTTCCGCATTACAATAAGTTTAAAAAGTAGAAAACTCTTTTCGGACTCCAAGTCCTGAGTTACAAAACTATTTCAAAATCGATTGGGTCTCGGCCCAAAAATCATTTTCTGTAAAACATCCGTAAAACATTCATTTTGAAAGGTATCATTTTCAAATGATCAAAAGCAGCTCATATATCTCAAAATGAATTAACATGCTACATGTTCTTCTCAGCCATGCATAATATTTCTCCCCAAATTCATAATTCCGTTCCAAAATCTAACCAACATACTGATTCTCAAAATTATAACTCCTCAAGATCATCAATCCTGTCCCAACTCTGTCACCTTATACTATAACATATAATATTCTGCTGAATCTCAAAGCATATCAACTATAGAACAGCAATAAATCTCAATGCAATTCAAAAATCCAAATACTTACAGATCGTGAAGCCGACGATTCCCCGTGATACTGGCACATGTCTCGACTCAAGAAAATACTCGACACATATATTTTCAAAACACACGTTTGCCAAATCGGTTCGACTCAAGAACACAATATATCACGTAAACACCATTTGGAAAAGTTATAACAAGCCCAGTACGATACTGGCAAATCCGATAACGCACAAGCCTGAGTGAACAACAAAGACTCACGGCTCTAATATTTGTCAATCAACAACTCGAATGACGCAACAAAAACACGACCCAACTCGACCCAAATGCCTAGGTTTTCTCAACCTAAGCTCCGATACCATATTCTGTAACACCCCCAGATTTAACCGGAAATATTACAGCTCCGTGGGCCCCGAGATGGAACCCACAAGGCTAAAAGAAATTTTCGCAAACATTTACAAATGCCCAAGAGGCCAACGACGGTACTTATCTTTAAAAATTCACAAAGACATATAAAATCCATTTATCAAAAACCGTCGTAAAAACTCATTTGAAATCGCAATGCCAAAATGCAACACTCGAGGTTTAGAAAACGATTTCCAAAGTAACCTCGGTTACTAGATACCAAAAGAGCGTCTCAAAATACTCACGCAATGGAAAAAGGCCAACCAGAAAGATACTCTAGCAATGGAATACAAGAACCAATCAAGAAACTCAATGCACACAACATGTCCTAGCCAGTATCCTCCGGGAAGCTCATCTCTTCACAACCGCTACAAGCTCGATACTCCAAGAACCTAAAAAGAAATCCCACGACGGGGTCAGCCATAATATCCAACAATGATAACCGTCACATCGCATTAATAATAACATACCAATGAGAATACAACATAAGAATACGACCAATGTAATCTTACCGCCATAACTTTGCTTACTCAAGTGATTCTCATCAGAGTGACCATTATCACATTTCACATCCTGTACTCGATTTACCAATAAACTCGAACATAATATAAGTACTGTACCTCAAACAATACTCAAGGTTCTCAAAGTATCATAACCAACTCACGATACGGAAATATACCATTTCTGACCAATACGATCCATCGAATAACATCATCAGATCACAAGACGATAACCGATCGTCCATCAAGACAAAAACAAAAGGAAATACGGAACATACCTCGAGATATGAAGTGCCACGACAATCATACCAGTCTAATCCGAGATCAGATCAATGCAATACGGACAAGGTCCCAACACAAGATCTTCAAATGCATACTCATATGACCACGTCAATATGATCACAACAATAACAATCATGTATACTCAATGGAAATCCGACGATCCAGCTCCCTCAGCATAGATCCCTTTATTGATCCTATCAGATCAACATAAGGTGGATAACTAACAATACACATGTGAACAACAACACATGATAAAATCAATGATGCGAATTCACAAGATTCCATCAACACAATACTGGTAATCCAACGATCCAGCGGCCTCAGCATAGATCCCCATGATGATCCCGTCGAACCAACGCATGGTGGAAAACCTGTCCAACGATCCAGCGCCCTCAGCATAGATCCCCATGATGATCCCGTCGAACCAACGCATGGTGGACATCCGATCCAGCGCCCTCAGCATAGATCCTCATAATCCCATCGGATTATTTACACAATATCATCAACACAATATGCATACACATATGCAAATCAACACGTTCATCAACATGAACAACATGACATTTACTAGGACGACTTCATGTTCAACAACATGAAAGAAAATGTACGAGGCCAAAATAAATAACATTAAACCATAATCAATATGGAATACTTGCCCCGAGTCCCTCAAGAGCAACCTCGATATCTAATCATCACCGAAGATTATCCTCAATGCTCGGCGATCCAAATACCCAGAGTTCCCAATAATAATAATCATCGCTATATGCATTATAAACGAAATGAAACTGAAACCATTCATTAAATATTATAACTGAGCAAGTAATAACTTGCCTCGATACCGATACCACGAAGCTGCTGCCGAACACATTGCCTTTGTCTACGAGTTCCTCAGCCCCGATCAAAATAGATACAATGGACATACTCGAACACGACCGCAATATCCGGTTATAAACACCGATCGATAAACTTGACCTATAACAATAATCGATTAAACAACAATCCGATAATAATCAACAACCGCCAAAACCAATTCACAAACCCAACGGCTCAACAATATCTCAGTTAACCACAAGTCTGATCAAACCAACTAAAACGATCACGAGTTCATAACCGAAACAGAATATATTACCCTGCCTGTTGACTTAGCACACGTTAATCTTTAACCGTAGCGTACGCTAAGTTGTTCCCGACAGCGTGCGCTAGCCAGTAGGCTTAGCGTGCGCTAATAACGTGCAATTACATGCATTTCGGATACCGATCAACATCTGGCGATTATCAAAAACTCTAAGTGATTCTGAATCATGTTCATAGCTATCAAACAACGAAATCCAATATCCTTTAACATATAGGTAATCACCCGACTTTTAATCCAAGTCATATATTCATATTTCATCTTTCTTAATATCAACAACCTAAACACCAAGAACTCATAATCATGCCATGATCATCATCATATGAAGGAACCAACAACAACGACATCACAGATCCGAATTGAAGGAAGACATTATCCAACATATCTCTTTGAAGATAACAACTCATTCGAGACCATCCAATTCATATCAATATCTTCATATCATCAATAACATTATCATAATCCGGTAATCCAACTCATAATTATACTTATCAACTTGTTTATATGATAATCATCAGCTCAAGAACATCATATACAATCCGAAACGAGATCTCAAAGTGAAGAGTAATTACCTTTTTGAAGGAATGGATTGATTTCCAAGGTTGAATCCATTTACAAGAATCACCAATGATTTCAAGCTTCAAATGTTGTTATGGATGGTTAACTCCATCTTAATCCAGTGTTTGGAACCTCAAATATATCCCAACTCTCTCTCTCTCTCTCTCTCTCTCTCTATCTCTCTCTCTCTCTCTCTCTCTCGGCTGAAAGAAGAAGAATGACGAAATGCTTAATAACACCCTTCTGTCCCTTTTTATAATATTCATTATTAGCGTGCACTAACATCTCATGTTTAGCGTGCGCTACCGCCTTAGCGTGCGCTAACTGACTTTGTTAGCGTGCGCTATCGAAGCCCAGAGGCTACTGTCTTGCTTCGTAAACTAACTTACGTACGTAATGCCCATGCATTAACGTACGTAAATCATCCTGCTTAGCGTACGCAAGTCATTTACCTTAGCGTGCGCTAATACCAGTTGACTTGCTACAGTCTACACCTACCACGAAGATGCTCGCGACCCCACAAGCCGAAATCGACCAATAAAGCCAAGATTCCCTGTTGACCGATATATAGTTAGCGTGCGCTAATCAACATGCATTAGCGTGCGCTATCACTACATTACAACATCCGTTGACTTATCAGAACGTGCGCCGAAAGTGGCCTGGTCCACGCGTAGATTCCTTCTGATCTGACTGCATTAGCGTGCGCTACATTCTGCCTCTAGCGTGCGCTAACCATGAACGATAGCGTGCGCTATACTTGACCATTAGCGCGCGCTAGTCAGGCTATACTTAGCCATTTCCAACTCTTCTCGTCCAACGTCTCAACATACAGAATACGAACATACGGCATACTGAATACATCTACTTCTTAAATGTAATTGTCAACCAAATATGACAATTATACCAATACAGATGTCTCAGTCCTTTATTTATTTTATCCCTACTGTACAGATTCCACGCTGTACAATATAACTCGGATAAAATAATATCAAACAACAGTAGTAGAATTTCCGGATATTACACTTAGAGCCTTTGAGGAGGATGTTGAACAGCTCTGCTAGCCACTGAACTCCGACTTTCCCCAGACAAAGCCACACCTCAATAAGGATCTGATCCGGGCCTACAGCCTTAGCTCTACCCATTTTCATTAGGGCACCCTTTACTTCCTCCTTGCTGATGCTCTCACAGGAACTAAACGAACAAGCAGAAGATAGACTATCTCCTTGCACCACCGAGTCACTACCTCTAGCCTCATTGAAAACTTCGAAAAAAATACCTATTCCACCGCTCCTTAATAGCCACATCGTTCACTAACACTTGACCCAAATAATCCTTAATAAACATAACGGGACCCAGGTCGCGCCGCCCTCTTTCCCTAGCTTTCGCTAGTTTAAAAATAGCATTCGCTCCTTCTTTGGTGTCTAGGCGCTTGTACATCTCCTCGTAAGACTCACATTTAGCCTTAGCCACTGCCTTCTTAGCCTCTCTTTTCGCCATCTTGTACGCTACAATCTTCAAGATTCTCTCCTCCCCACCACTAACCGAAAAAAGCTCCTTAAATAGCGCTTGTTTTGCCTTAAACTTGTTTTGGACCTCCTCATTCCACCACCAAGCCTCCCTAGGTCCACTAGACCTGTCCGAAGAAACCCCTACCACCTTCTCGCCCACTCTCCTAATAGCATTGTCCATGCTGGTCCACATAAGGTTAGCATCGCCCGTACGCAAAAAACCTCCTTCGCAGGTCAGAGACTCCATGAATACTGTCGCCTTCTCACCCTTCAGATCCTTCCAGAGAATCCTAGGTCTAGCTTCTCTAACCCTGCTAACAACACGACCTCTCATGGATAAATCCATAGCCAGAAGCCGGTGTTGAGAAGCACATGCCTCGCTCCGGAACACCTTGCAGTCCACGCACGACCTAGCTTCCCGACTGCGCAAAACACTACAAGATACTGGGCTTTTTGCGACATCGGAAAAGTGTCGCTAACACTTGTTTTAATGTCGCAAATGTTAATTTGCGACATTTTCTGCGTCATTGTAAATTACGTCATAACAGCCCGTGTAGCATTTTTATGACACTTTTTTTCAGTTGTGTCGCAACATATACGACAATTTTTGCCACGCTAAATTGATTGTCATATAAAATTGGCGACACATTACGCGTCATTAGTCGTGG
The DNA here is from genome assembly GCA_033398695.1 of Orobanche coerulescens. Classification (NCBI taxonomy): domain Eukaryota; kingdom Viridiplantae; phylum Streptophyta; class Magnoliopsida; order Lamiales; family Orobanchaceae; genus Orobanche; species Orobanche coerulescens. Next base: position 74,475,481 of record CM065818.1, on the reverse strand, counting down.
TGACGCGTGTTTGTTTGCGTCACATTACACGACATTAGTTAATATGATGCTTCCTTGTTTGCGACAGTAGAATGAATGTGTCGTTTTATTTATACAACACTTTTTCATTTGTGTCGCAACATATACGTCATTTTGTGCCACATTAAATTATTTGTCGTAATAAAATTGGCTTCACATTACGTGTCATTAGTCATAGTGTTGCATGTTAGTATGCGTCGCATTACACGACATTAGTTAAAATGACGCTTCTATTTGCGACACTAGCATACGACATTAGAATGAATGTGTCATTTTATTTCTACAACACTTTTTCGTTTGTGTCGCAACATATACGTCATTTTGTGCCACATTAAATTATTTGTCGTATAAAATTAGCGCCGCATTACGTGTCATTAGTCATAGTGTTGCATGTTAGTATGCGTCACATTACACGACATTAGTTAAAATGATGCTTCTATTTGCGACACTATGAGAATGAATGTGTCGTTGTATTTCTACAACACTTTTTTATTTGTGTCGCAATATATACGTCATTTTGTGCCACATTAAATTATTTGCCATATAAAATTAGCGTCACATTACGTGTCATTAGTCATAGCGTTGCATGTTAGTATGCGTCACATTACACGACATTAGTTAAAATGACACTTCTATTTGCGACACTAGCCTGCGACATTAGAATGAATGTGTCGTTTTATTTCTACAACACTTTTTTACTTGTGTCACAACATATATGTCATTTTGTGCCACATTAATTTATTTGCCATCTAAAATTGGCGTCACATTACGTGTCATTAGTCATAGTATTGCATGTTAGTCTGCGTCAAAATTTACGACGTTAGTGGAAATGACGCCTCCTTATTTGTGACACTAGCATGCGACATTAGAATGAATGTGAAGTTTTCTTTTTGTGACACTTTTAATTAATATTGCAATTTATACGATATTTTTTGCATCACTAAATTAATTGTTATATAAATTTTGCAACACTCTACGCGTCATTAATCGCGTTGACGCATGTTAGTTTGCGTCACATGGCTTGTGACATTACAATTAATATGTTGTAGATTTTAGCTACACATGCTACGTCATTTTAAAGCACTATATTGTACAAAACAAATAACAAAAAGTCACAAAATACACCAAAAATAATATTCCAACTAGTTATAAAGTTCAACACATAATAACAAATAATTTCTAAACGACAAAAGTGAAATTATAAATACTTATTCAACATAGTAGCATACCATCAATTATTCAAAAAAAAACAAATTGAAATAAAAATATCTCTATGCAAGAATGCAAATTCCATAGCTGCAAGCTCTTCATTGCTATTTTTCCTTCCTCCTGTTGCTCTTTCTTCCAGTTTTTCCTTGCTCCTATGTAATTTATATAATTTTTTTTATTATATTGTACAAATAAATAAGTTAAATTATTGGTAAAATATTGTTTTATCAAAATACCTGTGTACATGGAGCATCTTCACGTGTGTTCTCCTTCTCCGAGTTATTTGTTACTTTCTCTCTCTAACAAAATTGATCACAAAAAATACTATTTAAATTTGGAAAATAAGGTACAATATTAACAGAGAACTGATAATTTACCTCAAGATCAGTTCCATTGTCATCATTAGTGCTCTCAAAAATATTAGCTCCTAGTAATAACCCTTTATTGGGAGCTTGTATGCGCCGAGAACTAAAACACGACCCTGATGCCTGCAACATTTTTATTTAAAACCATGAATTAAACGATACTGTAGTAATGAAATTATAATTTTGAATTTATTAGAACTTACAATGATATTTTGATCCTCTAACATGTGAAGTTTAGACTGAAGCATCTCCATTTGAGAAAAATATTCATCCTTGAATTTTGAAATTTGCTCTTCAAATTTCTTTTCAATGCTTTCGACTTTTTCACTATATTTTTCTTGGACAGCCCGGTCAAAATCTTCTCGAGAAGTGAAAATCGAGTTTTTATTCTTCAAAGCTGCATTGTTGCCGCGTAAACATCCAGGCGCTTCTTTTCCAATAACTTGTTCAAAAATCTCATCATTAGCATCAATGTCATCCACCAATTCATCCAGCAACTTCCTCTTCAACTCTTTCAACTTAGCCTAAAACAAATATTATATCTCAAAACTCAAAATAAAACCATCTTATACAAATCAATAGCCCAACGAGGTGCAAAGAGTATATGTCAAAATTGAATGAGAATAAATGAAATGAAAATCAAAATTATTCAACCTAGAGCGAAAATATGAGTACTTACAATCTTTTCTTCAGTTTGAGTATCAAGGGGTTTTCCAACTTTGCCGTTTCTTGAACAAATAAACAAATCTATCTTTGAAGGTTCTTTACCATGCTCCCGACGAAACTATTGAGACAATAATAATTATAATCAGTGACTACGGGAGCGTACATGCCTTAGACTTTCCTACATATTTATTACAAAAACTTAGATTTTGCCAAGAGTTTGAGAGGAAAGAACACATTAAGGGATAATGTTGCATTTCATATTACTTCCTCTTTACCAAGTGGAGCATGCAGAAGCAAGGAACTAGATTTTAACTTAACCTCAGGACAGCATACAAAACATATCAAAAAATCTGATCTCCATGACAAAGAAGGAACCGTAATGCAAGAAGGACAAAGAAGGAACCGTAATGATACAAAACATATCAAAAAATCTGAACATATCCAAGAATCTGACCAAATCGATGAAACAAGAAAAAAATCTGAAGAAGGGGGGTAACATTAAAAACTTTACCAAATAAAGAAGAAGGCACTTCTCTCAGTATATAGAATGATTTATTTATAAGACGATTTATATAAAAATAAATAAAACATGTATACTACCTCTTCTTTAACACATGCCATATCTTTTCTTCCATTTCTAGGTGGCAGCTGAACATGTTTTCGGCTATTTCTGTTGGCTTTACTAAGCTTCTGTCAATTAACGAAGAAACAAATGTTAATATTATAACGTGAAGCTTCCAATAATGATAAATAATAGATAAAAACTCGTCGAAAATGCAGGTCACGATATAAAATAAAATAAGCTACTAGCCAAGTCAGAACAACAGATTATGAAATGTGCTAAGCTGCTGGTTTGTTTTCATTCTATGGCGGCGAGTGGGCAGAAACTGAAGGGGGTTTATAGGAAATATTCTGGTTCTGAAAGAGGGGCTGTTGCAGTTCTACCACCAGCCAAGTCTCTTTTGGTTGCAACAATTTGAGATGGATATGCATTACTATATTGGTGAACAGGCTAATATTATAGTGGATATATACTTTTAATCCAAAAAAAAAAAAATCTAAAATCTATAATGGTTCTTAGTTAACATATGGGAGATGGTTTCTATTATAATCTCCCCTGTATGTATATATGTATATATTTAAAATAAGTTAGCTAACCTTTGCACCATTAGAGCTCCAATGGTTCACCAATAATGGCCATTGATCAGCTTCCACTCTTGGTGGACATTTGGATAGTACACTGCTTTTATCATATCGAGAAGGAGTATAAAATTTTGCTTTTAGTCTGTTTTTCCAATCTTTCCAGAGCTTCCCGATTTTCTTCATACAATTCTTCTTGTAGCTATCAGTCAAGTTAGTATTATCCTACGAGCAAAATATAAAAGCATACATTTAAATAAGAAGACTTGTACATATTTTGTTCTATGTCATATGGAAAGCATGCATTGGAATATTTTATTTGCCTGATACATAATTTTGACCTTTTGTTCTGTCTCACTGTTGGGCTCATTTGCTAATGTTCGAACTAATTAAAAAGTAACACATTCATTTGCATTGTGAACGGAAGATTTACTTGTCAAAGACAAAGTGGGTTAGCTCAAGTGGTAAGAGCATCCACTAAGTAGGTATAATGTAATAATAAAAAATGTGCATGTTAAAGATGAATTACATTTGACATGGATTTGTTAAGCAGGTTGCTTAATGCTTTCGATAAATAAGATGGATTCTACCTTATTTTTGAGGAAATGAACCTTGACCTATCCAAGTTCATCTACTATATTGAAAATAACATTAAAATTTGAATATACATACCTTCACTTCAGCCCACACAAGGTCTTTTTGTATATTAGGAACTGCCCTCCAGTCCGTATACGAAAGAGGTAACTTGTTTCCATCCTTGGCCAGAATACCCAATTGAGATGAAAACATAGCCGCATTGTTCCCAACAACATTATTTTCAGAATCTAATTCTAAAATCAAAACTTTTCCAGTACCCCATTCGTATCCCACTTTGGCCTGTCCTCTTCTCACTAAACCTATTAATCAGTTTTGTTTTTAAGAGTTTAATAATAAATTTATTATTTTAAATAGATAAATAAAACATTAACAGTTTAGTTTACCTCGACTGTTGGCATCATCTTCATCTTCAGTAACATGAGGCTCATCATCACCGTTTTCATTTCCAATATCATCAAATGGGCTTTGGGTAGTATCATTGGTCCCTGAATTGTTGTCGGAAAATGATCCATCTGAGTCAGAACCATTATTGGTATTAGCTTGGTTCTGTGTTTCAGGAACTATGGTGTCTAGCATTGGCCCGATTGAGCGTCGAGGTTTCTTCACAGCAGGAGCCATGGATGTCTGCAAACAAATATTTTCAAGAAAAAGAAATGATATCATTACTTCCTAAATATTTTCTGATGTGGTTTCTTCACAAACAGAACCACAACTACAATATTTTCAAGTTGTCTCTCTTAAATTCATGTATGAGATTAACCATACAAAACAACCGAGTTTGCATGATTTTTCTTTGATTAGTCTTTGGAAAAAGAAAAAAGAAAAAGAAAAAATAGTTGAAATCGAGTCTTACCTCTCTGCCGATTTGATTCGTGACGATGGTGGAAAATTAGGGCTACGAATGAGTTTCTACTCTCCCGCGATTTCTCGATTTCTCGCAGAGGGAATGAAATATATGATAAGCAAATTTTCCTTTTCTATAGATGTATTATAAAAGGAATCAAGGAATCAGCCATAATCAAAATTTTCCTTTATCCGTCGTATGCCATACATGGCTTCTTTCCTCAAAGTAGGCTTCTTTCTGTCGACCGTTAGTGAAGGTTGGAGAAAGAAGAATACATCTGATTTTTCCTCAAAGTAAGGAATTAGAGTTCTTTGCTACTATTTTTATTATTGTAGCAATAATAAAAAAGAAAAGAAAAGAAAAGAATTAAAGTTCTTTACAAATTTTTTTATTATTATTTAGAAAAGAAAAGGAGAGATTAGTGATGGTGAAAAAAAGTTAAATACAATCTTGTTTCCAATACGAAGTAAAGCTAGCGTGAAAATCGATTAGGTTGACCCGATTAACTGATATAATCATTATTTTTTGTTGTCGAAGAACATTTATATAAGATTATGCTATACATATAACAAATTATTAATAGTTTCCTTTTTCTTTAATTTTTTTAAAGCAAATTATTACTATATATTAAATTATCACATAAATTTAAAGGTTGCGTCGCGGAGGACTCGAACCCGAGACCTTCAAATTATATTAGTAGTTTATTTGTTATTATGTAAGTTTACACTGAAGTTATATATACAGTTTTGTTTCCAATACGAAGTAAAGCTAGCGTGAAAATCGACCAGGTTGACCCGATTAACTGATATAATCATTATTTTTTGTTGTCGAAGAACATTTATATAAGATTATGCTATACATATGACAAATTATTAGTAGTTTCCTTTTTCTTTAATTTTTTTTGAAGCAAATTATTACTATATATTAAATTATCACATAAATTTAAAGGTTGCGTCGCGGAGGACTCGAACCCGAGACATTCAAATTATATTAGTAGTTTATTTGTTATTATGTAAGTTTACACTGAAAGTATATACAGTCTTGTTTCCAATACGAAGTAAAGCCAGCGTGAAAATCGACCAGGTTGACCCGATTAACTGATATAATCATTATTTTTTGTTGTCGAAGAACATTTATATAAGATTATGCTATACATATGACAAATTATTAGTAGTTTCCTTTTTCTTTAATTTTTTTTAAACCAAATTATTACTATATATTAAATTATCACATAAATTTAAAGGTTGCGTCGCGGAGGACTCGAACCCGAGACCTTCAAATTATATTAGTAGTTTATTTGTTATTATGTAAGTTTACACTGAAGTTATATACAGTCTTGTTTCCAATACGAAGTAAAGCTAGCGTGAAAATCGACTGTGTTGACCCGATTAATCGATATAATCATTATTTTTGTTGTCGAAGAACATTTATATAAGATTATGCTATACATATGACAAATTATTAGTAGTTTCCTTTTTCTTTAATTTTTTTGAAGCAAATTATTACTATATATTAAATTATCACATAAATTTAAAGGTTGCGTCATGAGGACTCGAACCCGAGACATTCAAATTATATTAGTAGTTTATTTTTTATTATGTAAGTTTACACTGAAGTTATATACGATCTTGTTTCCAATACGAAGTAAAGCCAGTGAAAATCGACCGAGTTGACCCGATTAACTGATATAATCATTATTTTTTGTTGTCGAAGAACATTTATATAAGATTATGCTATACATATGACAAATTATTAGTAGTTTCCTTTTTATTTAATTTTTTTTTAAAGCAAATTATTACTATATATTAAATTATCACATAAATCTAAAGGTTGCGTCGCGGAGGACTCGAACCCGAGACCTTCAAATTATATTAGTAGTTTATTTGTTATTATGTAAGTTTACACTGAAGTTATATACAGTTTTGTTTCCAATACGAAGTAAAGCCAGCGTGAAAATCGACCAGGTTGACCCGATTAACTAATATAATAATTATTTTTTGTTGTCGAAGAACATTTATATAAGATTATGCTATACATATGACAAATTATTAGTAGTTTCCTTTTTCTTTAATTTTTTTTGAAGCAAATTATTACTATATATTAAATTATCACATAAATTTAAAGGTTGCGTCGCGGAGGACTCGAACCCGAGACATTCAAATTATATTAGTAGTTTATTTGTTATTATGTAAGTTTACACTGAAGTTATATACAGTCTTGTTTCCAATACAAAGTAAAGCCAGCGTGAAAATCGACCAGGTTGACCCGATTAACTGATATAATCATTATTTTTTGTTGTCGAAGAACATTTATATAAGATTATGCTATACATATGACAAATTATTAGTAGTTTCCTTTTTCTTTAATTTTTTTTAAGCAAATTATTACTATATATTAAATTATCACATAAATTTAAAGGTTGCGTCGCGGAGGACTCGAACCCGAGACCTTCAAATTATATTAGTAGTTTATTTGTTATTATGTAAGTTTACACTGAAGTTATATACATTATTTGTTATTTTGTAAGTTTACATTTATACAGTCTTGTTTTTTTTTTTTGTTTTACTCTATTGGTACATATAAAAAAATTTCTTGTGCATAATATATCGCGGAAGCCACTACCGGACAAGGTGGCAGGAGCACTAACATATTTCCCGTAGGTGCCTGGTTCGATTCTCACCAGGCGCGTTGCAATATTTTTTTTTTGTTTTACTCTATTGGTACATATAAAAAAATTTCTTGTGCATAATATATCGCGGAAGCCACTACCGGACAAGGTGGCAGGAACACTAACATATTTCCCGTAGGTGCCTGGTTCGATTCTCACCAGGCGCGTTGCAATATTTTTTTTTTCGTTTTACTCTATTGATACATATAAAAAAATTTCTTGTGCATAATATATCGCGGAAGCCACTACCGGACAAGGTGGCAGGAGCACTAACATATTTCCCGTAGGTGCCTGGTTCGATTCTCACCAGGCGCGTTGCAATATTTTTTTTTTGTTTTACTCTATTGGTACATATAAAAAAATTTCTTGTGCATAATATATCGCGGAAGCCACTACCGAACAAGGTGGCAAGAGCACTAACATATTTCCCGTAGGTGCCTGGTTCGATTCTCACCAGGTGCGTTCCAATATTTTTTTTTTCGTTTTACTCTATTTGTACATATAAAAAAATTTCTTGTGCATAATATATCGCGGAAGCCACTACCGGACAAGGTGGCAGGAGCACTAACATATTTCCCGTAGGTGCCTGGTTCGATTCTCACCAGGCGCGTTGCAATATTTTTTTTTCGTTTTTCTCTATTTTTCTCACTGTGCGGTAACTTAGCTTTTTTATTCTTATGAAGAACTTTTTCGTTTTCTCTATTTTTCTCACCGTGCAACTTTTTTGTCTTCCCTTTTCCAACAACCATCTACCACCACCAAGATAAAAAGATAATCGGCCGCAAGAATCATAATTTCTTCTCCGCGCCGCGCAACCATTCTTTGACTCGGTCAGCCGCCACCGCCGTCCAACCTCGACTTTCCCGGCTCTTGCAAGATAGTCAGGTATGTAACTTAAAGTTTCAGTTTTTATTTGTTGAATATGGTTTAATTTGAATTTAATTATGTTAGAGGTGTGTTGTTGAATTTATATTGTATTTAAAAAATCCATTATGTTTGATGTCACGGACTGCCTTCGGTAATGTTGTAGCACTGGTTGCATCCTATTATATTGCTATTAATATGATAGATTAAGTTACTGACTATTTCTACTTCACACATTTTGTGTTGAATAAATTAACTTTTCAGTGGGAATACATTACAATGCTTAATGCCTGTTTTTTGATTATATTTTGTTAAAATCATTATGTGATGGGGTAACTTGAATAGGTAGATGGATAAATCGTGGATTTACATAAAAGAAAAAACTTCAGTTGATGCTTTTAAGCGGGGTTTAGAGAATTTCCTTGACTTTGCATACACAAACAAAAAGCCTGAGCAAGAGATAAAGTGTCCCTGCCGTGACTGCAGAAATTCGAGAACACATCCCAGAGATGAGGTATATTATCATATTATGGTTAAGGGTTTTCAGCATGGTTATACTAATTGGGTGCATCATGGTGAACGATCAAAATATCTTGATCAAGTTGTGAATGCCTCTGAAGAAAGAACTGAAAATGATGGTATGGAAGGGTTATTGCATGATGTATTTGTGCCTCCATATCATCATGGTTCTATTAATGACAATACAAATGGTTTGGGTACTAATCCTGAAAGCTCTCAAGGAGAAAGAAGACACTCTGAAAATCACTTTGACGAAAACACTGAAAAGTTCTTTAATCTTTTGAAGAATGCTGAAGTTGAGTTATTTCCTGGGTGTAAGAACTTTACCATCCTATCATTTATTGTGCGATTGTTGCATGTTAAATCGCTTTGTCGGTGGAGCAACAATTCATTCACAATGTTGATACAAGTATTGAAGGAGGCATTTCAACACATTGAGATGTTTCCAAGCTCTTATAGAGAAGCTTGGAAAATAATCAAAGAATTCGGACTTGAGTATAAAAAGATTCATGCGTGTCCTAACGATTGTCAGTTGTATTGGAAGGATACAGAGAATGATGAAGCATGTAAGCACTGCAAGACTTCTAGATATAAGCCATTTGGGGTGCAAGATGAGTGTTCAACTAAAAGAGAACATAGAGTCCCAGCAAAAATTGTTCGGTATTTTCCTTTAAAACCGAGACTCCAAAGATTATATATGTCTTCAAAAACGTCTCAGCTAATGAGATGGCATGCAGAAGAACGCACTAGAGATGGTAAGCTTAGGCATCCGGCAGACTCTAAAGTGTGGAAATCATTTGATGAAAAGTATCCAGACTTTGCCACAGATTGTCGTAATGTTCGACTGGGGCTAGCAGCAGATGGTTTTAATCCATTTGGGTCAATGAGCAATTCCCGCAGCACTTGGCCAGTTCTTCTCGTTCCTTATAATTTACCTCCCGGAAGGTGTATGAAACAAACATCGATTATTTTATCTACACTTGTTGATGGTCCTCAAGTCCGTGAAATGATATTGATGTCTATTTGCAGCCCTTGATTGATGAACTTCAAGAGTTATGGAATCCAGGGTTCCTACATATGTGTGATAGACAAAGGTATGTTCCAGTTACGTGCTGCGCTATTTTGGACTATAAATGACTTTCCTGCTTATGCTATGTTGTCGGGTTGGAGCACGAAGGGTGCATATGCATGCCCTTGTTGTAACAAAAATTGTCAATCTCGTTGGCTAAATAATGGGGGTAAGTTTTGTTATATGGGGCATCGTAGGTTTCTTCCAAGTAATCATAAGTATCGCAGAGATCCTACTCATTTTGATGGTTATGTCGAGAATGCTCCTAAACCTAAAAGATTATTAGGTTCAGAGATATTGAAGCAGTTAGATGGCATGCCAAATAACTTTGGAAAGTATAGTGCCCAAAAAGTAGGGAAAAAGAGGAAATTGAAAGAAGTCAGTCAAGCTGATACTTCTGAATGCAGATACAATTGGAAGAAGGTTAGCATTTTCTTTCAATTACCTTACTGGAATGAAAATCTTGTTCCCCATAACCTTGATATCATGCACATAGAGAACAATGTTTTGGAGAGTATCTTATGGACTTTGCTTGGTGTTGCTGATAAAACAAAAGATAATCTTAAATCAAGATATGATCTCGAAGAGCTGGGCATTCAGAAGTCACTACATCCTCAGAAAAAAGGTGATAAAATTTATCTACCCCCTTCTTGTTTCACATTGAACAAGAATGAGAAATATATTTTTTTGAAGGTCTTGAAGAATGTCAGGGTACCAGATGGGTATGCATCAAATATATCAAAATGTGTCCATTTAGCTCAGCGGAATATATCTGGTCTCAAGAGTCATGATTGTCACATTCTAATGCAACAGCTGCTGCCAATTGCCTTGAGAAGATCAGCTCCTAAACATGTCTGCAAAGCACTAATTGGCTTATGTGATGTTTTCAAGCAATTGTACTTGAAAGTTCACAGTGAAGAAGAATTTGAAGCTTTGGAGACTCAAGTTGCATTGGTGCTTTGTGATTTGGAAAAAATATTTCCACCTTCATTTTTCGATGTTATGGAGCATTTACCGATCCACTTGCCAGAAGAGGCTAAACTTGCTGGTCCTGTTCAATTTCGTTCGATGTATCCAATTGAGAGGTAATACTTAATATTAATTTAAATTACATTCATATTATGAGGTTAAAATTGTACATTTAACAGCGGTGGTGGTGGTGGAAGTGGTGGTTGCTAGAAAATTTTTGAGTGTTAACAGTTCATTTTTTTATTATTAATAATAAAATGGATTTCGTGGAAGACAGAGAAATCATTGGTACTGATATGATTTGGGTTTCATATTACCTTTCAGGACTCCTGGCTACATGTATTTATATTATGTTTTCTTATTTTCCATGCATTTTTCACTCAACTATAAAGGTTAATTACTTCGAATATTTTTATGGTCTTGCAAAATATGCCTTGTAATCAGAGAAGTCTTTGATCTAGGTGGAACATTTTGAAGGTCATCTTAATTCCTTTAATTTTTTTATATTATAGTTAAATATGGACACGGATAAAAAAATGAGGTTAGCAGAAAGGATAATGTTAAGATGGATATGCGGACACATTAGATTGAATAGGTTAAGAAATGAATATTTTATGAAAAAAGTGGGAGTAGCATCAATGTATGATAAGAAGTTAGAGAAACACGCTTAAGATGGCTGGGACATGTACAGAGGAAATATTTAGATTCATGGTGCGATATTTAAAGTAGGAATCCCTTACTCGCATTAAAAGAGTAAAGGGAAGACCTAAATAAATTTGTAAAAAACTACCTAAAAGATACTTTATATCTAGAAATAAATGAAAATATGGCAATTGACCAAAAATGATGGCCTGACCTGATCCATATAACCAACCTTACATAGCGGGATAATGGTTGTTGTTGTTGTTATTGTTACTAATTATGAATTGTGGATATGCATCTCTTTTGATTAGCGAATTAGTCAGAAACCTAAAGCAACATGCATGTACATCTGATTCTGATTTCCTTGTTCTTGGTGTAACAAGTTCCACTTACTAGTACTGGCTTAATATGCTTTTCTCAGACAATATTCATGCTTTTAATGCTGAGTCTCAGACAATATTCATGCTTCTAATGCTGAGTCTCAGACAATATTCATGCTTTTAATGTCTCAGACAATAATATTTTTATTGTTTAGGTATTTGTGCACATTGAAAAATCATGTTCGCTCTCGTAGTCACCCAGAGGGATCAATAGCTGAGGGATATCTTGCCGAGGAGTGTATGACATTTTGTTCAATGTATTTAAGTGATGTTGAATCAAAGTTGAATAGACCAAGTAGAAACAGTGAAGGCGGTGAGAATGGCTCAACCCAAGATAATGGTCGACCTTTAGGAAGAGAAGAAAGATTTATGCTTGACGACATAGAATGGGTTCAAGCACATAGATATGTGCTCAATAATCTACCTATTGTCGACAAGTTTAAAAGGTTTTCACATATACACTATATTTCATTTATGTTTGAACCTTTAATTTTTATAGCTAAGTTGATAATATTTGAATTTGCAGGGAACATTTGGGTGTACTACGACGTGGTAATCGACGCATGTCAAGTTTTAATATGCAAAAGCTTCATGCTGAAACCTTTCATGATTGGTTTAAGAAAAAGGTATGTAATTAACCTGTTTCCAATAGTGTTATGAACTATTTATTTTTTATAATATAATATGTTGTGAGTACATATTTAAATTATAGATTTTCTGTTAAAATGTATAGGTATATGAAATGATAAATTCAAGTAATGCTACTAATGTACACCAAGATATTGCATTCCTAGCTGCTGGACCAAGTAAATGGGCTCGTCGTTACACTGGGTATCTTGTAAATGGACTTCGTTTTCACACTAAGAAGCGGGAGATGATGAGAAAAACCCAGAATAGTGGAGTGTTCTTGAATGCTTCTATGAGTAGTTTTTCAAGCAGCAAGGATAAGAATCCTATATTAGGTGACGTGTCATTTTATGGTGTTTTAAAGGATATAATAGAAGTGAGGTACACCAATGACATAAAATTTATTCTGTTCAAGTGTGATTGGGTTGATCGTAATTCAGGATTGAAACACGATGAGTTTAATTTCACTTTGGTGAACTTTGCTCACTTACTATATAGAGGAAACGTGATGGATGAGCCATTTATTCTAGCATCTCAAGCTCAACAAGCATGGTATATACAAGATCCAGTTGATCCAGATTGGCATGTAGCTTTGAAGATGACCCCTAGAGCTATATTCAATGTTAACCCTGAGATTAATGAATTTGGAAGCACCGAGGATGAGCTGTTTTCTTATCAAGGTGAAACAAATATTGAAAATGAGATCATATCTTATGCTAGAGCAGATGTTGAAGGGGAGACACTCGTAAGAAGTGATCACTCTGATGAAAATAGAGTTCATGATTTAGAACAAGGACCAGATCACTCCGCAAGTGATGATTTTGATCCCAATGATGATGATGCTTTTTTTGAAGATGTTATACCACCTAATGAGAGTGAAGATGATTAGGAATTTCGGTATGCAGTAAGTTCAACTTCTTAGATTAATTTTATTGAGCATCTTTATGATTTTTTTTCCCACCATGATCATTTGTTATATATGCCTGTTAGTTTTTATATAGGGAAAAAAAATTTTACACTAAAAGCTTTTGGAGTTACACCACATTTTTTTCATCCTACACCAAAACATTTAAAAAAATTTGAAATCACACAAATGTTATGTATGGAGTTAAGAATTTCTCGGAAAAATAAAAAGTAAAAAAATCAAAATTCTTGAAAATCTAAAAAATCAAAAAATAAAAAAATTGGAAAATTCCATAAAATTTAGAAAATCTGAAAAAATCGGAACTTTTATTTTTAAGAAAAATTATCTTGAATAATAATATTAAAAATCAGATCTTTTATTTAAAATTCAAAAATAATAAGTTATCTTGAAGAAAGAGTTCCACCGCATGGCCAAGACTGTTCAACCGGGTATATCTTTCATATGTTTGTTTATGTACTTTATTTGTGTATACATGTTCAGGGATTTGGTAGTAATTCATCTTGTATGGTACTCTAGTATACATGTTATATTTATTTTTATATAAATCGTCTTATAAATAAATCATTCTATATACTGAGAGAAGTGCCTTCTTCTTTATTTGGTAAAGTTTTTAATGTTACCCCCCTTCTTCAGATTTTTTTCTTGTTTCATCGATTTGGTCGGATTCTTGGATATGTTCAGATTTTTTGATATGTTTTGTATCTTTGTTACGGTTCCTTCTTTGTCCTTCTTTGTTACGGTTCCTTCTTTGTCATGGAGATCAGATTTTTTTGATATGTTTTGTATGTTGTCCTGAGGTTAAGTTAAAATCTAGTTCCTTGCTTCTGCATGCTCCACTTGGTAAAGAGGAAGTAATATGAAATGCAACATTATCCCTTAATGTGTTCTTTCCTCTCAAACTCTTGGCAAAATCTGAGTTTTTGTAATAAATATGTAGGAAAGTCTAAGGCATGTACGCTCTCGTAGTCACTGATTATAATTATTATTGTCTCAATAGTTTCGTCGGGAGCATGGTAAAGAACCTTCAAAGATAGATTTTTATTTGTTCAAGAAACGGCAAAGTTGGAAAACCCCTTGATACTCAAACTGAAGAAAAGATTGTAAGTACTCATATTTTCGCTCTAGGTTGAATAATTTTGATTTTCATTTCATTTATTCTCATTCAATTTTGACATATACTCTTTGCACCTCGTTGGGCTATTGATTTGTATAAGATGGTTTTATTTTGAGTTTTGAGATATAATATTTGTTTTAGGCATGTGCGTGTATCTTTCACAAAATAACCGAGTCGGTTATCTGAATTTGAGTTGAGTACAAATTTGTGCTCGGTTGGATCCACGTACGGTTTTACTTGAATGTGAGCTCCTTTTAAGTTAAATTTCTAATTAAAAACTACGATACTTTTCAGGCTTCAAGGGATCACTGATCTCGTCCCACTTAGATGCAGCACCCGAGTATGGTCGTGCTCTCTCTCTTCTGTCAAAGAGTACCTGGAATCCATGTGGACCAGAAAACACGCACATGCCACCACAATATCCAATACATGAAAACGGGACAACTCAGCCTGTATTGCATCATAATACGATCCCAGAAGGTGTGCCTCTCTCTTCTTCGGAATTAAGCGTCAGGAGGACATCAGTCGGCTAATCCTCGTACCCAATTATTCGTCTCAAACAGTAACTTTCAGGAAATCCAGCTGTTTGTGACTCCGTATGAAGCTGAGTTATATTCTAGCATATTAACCTTTTCGAAAGAAATATGAGAATATGTTTTAAGAGTTGACCTTTGCCTAGTATTTTGAAGAAATACACATCTGACTAAAAAAGGATGTCAGATTTTATGATGTTTCCCCAGTAGACTTTGGTTTCTTATTAGTACAATCTTCTTTAAATAAAGCTGTGACATTTCTATATCTAGAGTCCATTTGGGCAGTTTTGGTTCGGCCCTGAGTTGTTTATACTGTGCAGTTCGATAGATGCGTTCCATCATATTCTTGAGATATGATGCTAGTAAGTGATTTGCTTTCAGTAGATTGCATATCTTGAGCTATATAGTTGATTAGTTAAGTGAAATGATGCTTCAAATTTAGGTGCGAGAAGAAATGTGCTCATTGTATCAAATATCGATCCACTGCCATAATGATCATCTGGGATCACATTTTTGTGTGATCGTACATATCTGCTCATTATCAACCATAGTTTCGATTAATAAATATCAGCAGAGTTTAAATAGTCCCACAACTATTGGACTGAATCAGTCCCAAATAAATTTTGTAGTCAGTCCTAATTTTCCTGACGTTGTACAATTTACATCAATGTAGCCGGAATTTTTCAAAATACTTTAAACGACGTTGTTTCTTCGTCCATGAAGAAACGAGGGCGAAGGTTT
The DNA here is from genome assembly GCA_033398695.1 of Orobanche coerulescens. NCBI lineage: Eukaryota > Viridiplantae > Streptophyta > Magnoliopsida > Lamiales > Orobanchaceae > Orobanche > Orobanche coerulescens. Next base: position 74,459,591 of record CM065818.1, on the reverse strand, counting down.
ATCCTCTGAAAATTTAGAGCTTACAGATCAGTTAAATTTGATTTTGACTTGGATTTTAGTGAAATATTTGTTGGTATTTAAAATTATTTTTTATTGTTATTTTTGTGCCACTAGTACAAACTCCATAACAAAAAGTGATGCAATGTGTGCCATTCGTGTGCAACACCAATTTAAAAGTGTTGTATAATAGTGACATTTTATTGAGGTATCATAAATAATGACACAATTTAGAAACACAAAAATGAGTGTCGGTGTTCGTGTCACTAAAATACGACACAAAATATAGATGACGCACAAATGACATGATTATACGACACTAGATGTAACGCTATTCTAAAAATATGGTATAACTATGACATTTGATTAATGTGTCACAAATAAATTGTAGCAATTTAGAGTCATGAAAACGAGTGTTGCGCGTGTGTCACTAAATTGCGACACAATATGTATGTGACACACAAGTGACGTGAATATACGACACTAGATGCAACACTATTCTAAAACTATGGTATAATAGTGACATTTTATTGAGGTGTCATAAATAAATCAGCACAATTTAGAAACACAAAAATGAGTGTCGCATCCATGTCACTACAATACGATACAAAATATAGATGACGCACAAATGACGTAAATATACGGCAATAGATGTAATGTAACACTATTCTAAAAATGTGGTATAATTATGACATGTGATTGAGGTGTCGCAAATAAATTGTCTCAATTTTGAGACACAAAACGAGTGTCGTGCGTGTGTCACTAAACTACGACGCAATATGTATGTGACACACAAGTGACGTAAATATACGACACTAGATGCAACACTGTTCTAAAAATGTGGTATAATTATGACATTTGATGAAGGTGTCACAAATAAATTGTCTCAATTTTGAGACACAAAACGAGTGTCGTGCATGTGTCACTAAACTACGACGCAATATGTATGTGACACACAAGTGACGTAAATATACGACACTAGATGCAACACTGTTCTAAAAATGTGGTATAATTATGACATTTGATGGAGGTGTCGCAAATAAATTGTCGTAATTTCGAGACATAAAAAGGAGTGTCGTGCGTGTGTCACTAAACTACGACACAATATGTATGTGACGCATAAATGATGCAAATATATGACACTAGAAGCATAAGTGTGGTAGTTCAGTGACACTGTCGCATGAGCGTGTGTCGCAATAGGCCTATAATGTTGTAGTGAAAGAAGGTAGTCAATTTGCGTGTTGTGCCCCCCACTACTGAAGGTGATGAGGTGCTCAGCTCTCTTCTGAAAAGCAGAGTTAGCAATTACCAACTCATGCGTAGTGGCAAACTCCAACAGTGCGGAACCTCCTGCATTCCTAACTCCGAAGCCGAAACCCCCATGCACACTATGATAACCATCCACCACCTCACCAATGTGCCCATTGAAATCGCCCCCCAAAATAATAAATTGATCGTCCGGAATACACCCGACCAAGTCATACTCACCCATTTTTTGTTGGCATCACACCCCTCACCCTTCACTCACTTCTTTTTTTTTCTTTTTTCTTTTTTAAATTCTATTAAAATTTATTAAAAAACTAAAATTTCATTAAAATTAAATAAACATAATATAATATTATTAAAAAACATAAAATACCATTACATAATACTAAAAAACTAATCTTCATCGTCTTCATCGTCCACCTCGAGGTATGGTAATTGTTGAGCGTGAATATGCTCCATAAGGTCAAATCGGACACGAAAATGTGTATCCTCATCTCGTATCTCGGCTAAGGCTGCTTTGTCAAACACCGGTTGGATCGAAGGATCCCGAATATGAACTGGCGAGATTACGGTACCGGCGTCATGTATAATCATGTTATGCAATATCACACACGCATACACTAGTTTTTTAATTCTTGGTATTGTGTGTGGCCGTAACGGTCGATTCAGTATACCCCATCTACCCTTGAGAACACCAAATACCCGTTCAACATCCTTTCGAGCCGACTCTTGTACTTTATTGAACTTTTTGTCTTTCGGGTCGGTTGGAAATTTGAACGCTTTAACAAAAGTAGACCATGCCGGATATATGCCATCGGTTAGATAGTAGCCACGCTTGTACGTATGGCCATTCACAACAAATGGACACTTAGGTGCCGTACCATTACGCTCGGTGAGCAAGAGTGGAGATTGCATCACAACATTCACATCATTGCTTGAACCCGGCGGTCCAAAGAACGCGTGCCATATCCACAAATCCTGAGACGCTACTGTCTCCATCATAATCGTGGGGTATTGATGATCACCCCTTTTATATTGACCCCTCAATTCGTTTGGACAATTCCTCCAAACCAAATGTGTACAATCTAGGCTACCGATCATTCCCGGAATGTGTCTTTCTTCGTGTGCTTCGTACAATCGTGCAACATCATGGCTTGTTGGTCGCCGTAGGAAATCTCGAGCGTATATCTCAATAATAGCGTCACAAAAAAATTGAAGGCATTCACATGACGTTCATTGTGCCATTTCTAAATATTCATCAAACTCATCCGGTGGTGCACTGGTTGCGAGTTGTTTAATGGCAGACGTACATTTTTGTATGGCTGTGAAACTTTTCTTCATTTTAGCTTCATAACCTTCTTGAAAATACTCGAATCTAGACTCAATAGCTTGTGTGATTTTTAAAAATAAACTTTTAGGCATACGATACCTATCTTCAAAAAATTGATCGTCGAATTTCGGATTTTCACAAAAATAATCACGATGCAATCTTTGTGCAGGATTGATCCGATTGCGTTTTACTGATTTTCGTGTCGACCCAGCCGTATCTTCTTTCTCTTCGTCAATCGCGGCAGCAAAAAACATCGAGACTACTATCGTTAGACCACTCGAACGGATCATCTAACAATAAAGTCGAACCAATTATTTTATGCTCCATATAGTTGCGTTTGTAGCGGTATAACTTTTTTTTTGGATCGGTATTTTTTTTGGATCGGTATTTTTTTTATCGGTACCTTTTTTTTGTGTCTCTTGGTATTGTGTTGTCCAATATATATTCACAAAAAAAAAAAAATTAGCCGTTTAAAGCTCCAACGGTCAAAAATTTAAGGCTCCAACGTTCCATTTTTGCTCTCCTCTCGTTCGGTAAACTTCCACGCAAATTACCCCCCGTGCGGTAAACAGTGAAGGGCGGCGGTGTTCCCGCAGAGGAAACCCCCCGTACCGTGCCTGACCATAGAACCTCGGACTCGGAACCCCCTAAATAAAGTGTAAAATATCTTAAAATATGTACTGTTAAAATAAATACACATTGTATGTCTACAGGTTAATAAACTTCTCCTAATTAGTGTAGGACTATGCTTGTTAGAATGTTCTAGAATATGTAATATCTCCCTATTTAAAGGACCATATTAATCAGAATATACATATCTTCTGCCCTAATTCTTGTCTTGTATGCTTTTCTTCAACATGTTATCAGCACGTACTGCTCTAAAAAAAAGACAAAAAAAATTCGAGCCTGACCATAGAACCTCGGACTCGGCACCACTGCATCTGCCATTCGCCAGCTTCTTCATGCACCGTCCAATCACCATTGTGGCTTGCTGTCCGGCCAATCAAAACTGAAAGCCCTCCTCAATAAATTGGTCTCGCGCTTGCGGATAGAGGCCCGACCATTTATGTCATTGTCATTTTTAACCGGAAACGATCCAAGTCGTGCCTTGCCTTCCTTTACTCCGATCGACGTCCTCTCAGTCAGAACTCAAGACCTCCTGGTGCTAGCGGGCTTCATGAGGAAGAAGTGAAAACTGGCTCGTGTAGGGTACGTCATATCAGATCCCCCCGGACCGCTCGCGCCCAGCAACCCAGCCCTCTGCAAACCCTAACTGCCGATTCGATCCCCCTAGCCCGCTATAATTCAGATCCTCCTTATCCCGTGCCCAGCCCCCGCCCGGCCCGCTCGTGCCTTTCCCAGCCTGATTCACGCGACCCGGAAGTAGATCCAGCTCATTGCTTACATTTTTGCCCCGCCTCGGTTTGTAATCTGATCCGGTTGCTGTCCAGCCCGACCCAGCAGATTCCAATAAAATTAATTTTTTACCCCAATCACGAAGCAAGGTACACAATTCGAACCCGATTATTTCCTTCAACTGTTTGAGTCTTTTCTCGAGTATCCATACAAGACGTTCCTCATATGAATGGTCATCGGCTATCTTGACTTCATCGAATCGAATAATGTGGCTCGGGTCCACAACATACTTCCTCAACTGAGATACATGGAATACGTCGTGAATCCGGCTTAAGAATGGTGGTAACGCCAAGCGATAGGCTAGGTCGCCTACTCGTTACAGAATCTCAAACGGACCAATATACCTTGGGCTCAACTTGCCCCTCTTCCCGAATCGGAAAACACCTAGAGTAGGAGACACTTTGACTAGTACATGATCACCAACCTCAAACTCGAGTGGTCGTCGATGATTATCTACATATGATTTCTGGCGGCTTTGGGCCGTTAGTAGACGACTCTTGATCAGGGTAATCTTCTCTCGGGATGCTAAAAACATATCAGGCTCCGTACCAATGGAATCAGAAAAGTCATCCCAACACAAAGGGGACCTACAACGACGGCCATACAATGCCTCATAAGGTGCTATCTTGATCGAGGCATCCCAGCTGTTATTATATGTGAATTCTACCAACGGTAGTTGGACTTCCCGGTCGTAGTTCCAATCGAGAGCACATGCCCTCAACATATCCTCCAGAGTTTGAATAGTCCTCTCAGACTGACCATCGGTCTAAGGATGAAAAGCTATACTGAAGTTCAACTGTGTACCCATCGCATGATGAACCGCCTTCCAGAAGTGTGACACGAACCGTCCGTCACGATCTGATACAATACTCTTAGGGGTACCATGCAGTCTCACAATATCTTTGATGAACAGCTGGGCTAATCTCTCAGAGCCCCACGTATCCTTAATCTCCAAGAAGTTGGCTGATTTAGTCAGTCGATCCGCAATCACCCAAATTGTATTCATGCCTCAACGGCTTGTCGGTAAGCTAGTAATAAAATCCATCGATACGCCTTCCCACTTCCACTCGGGAATCGAGAGTGGTTTCATCATGCCAGTTGGTCGCTGATGCTCAATCTTGACCTATTGACAGGTCAAACACCTCGAAACGAATTCTGCAACTTCTCGTTTCATGTTACCCCACCAGTAGTACGACTTAAAATTCTTATACATTTTGTTCGCTCCCGGGTGTATGGAATACGGGGTAGCATGAGCCTCTTTCAGAATAGTATTCCTCAACTCTTTATATGCCGGTACACATACTCGATTTCTGAAGCGTATCAGTCTGTCCTCTTGGATCACAAATCTAGGGGCGTTTTCTTGATCTACTTCTCCCTGGATTCTAGATAAGAACGGGTCCGTCAACTGTTTCGCCCGAACTATCTCATCAAGGGATGATGAAATCTCAAGCGTGCAGATTTTTCCCTGAATGCGCTGTAACCAGACCTCAATCTTCGGTCTCAAGAATTATAACTGCAGTTCTCTCTAGGTGGTCAAGCGAGCAAGCATCTGCCCCTGTACGGTTTTACGACTCAGGGCATCAGCAACCACATTTGCCTTGCCCGGATGATAAAGGATTTCGATATAATAATCTTTGATTAGCTCCAGCCATCTCATCTGCCTCATATTCAATTCCTTCTGAGTAAAGATGTACTTCAGGCTCTTATGGTCCGTAAAGATTTGACAAGTAACTCCAAACAGATAATGGCGCTAGATTTTTAAAGCAAACACCACAGCAGCTAACTCCAAGTCATGGGTTGTGTAGTTGACCTCGTAAGGTCGCAACTGTCTTGATGCATAGGCGATCACATTCCCATTCTGCATTAATACGCAGCCAAGTCCCCATTTCGACGCATCACTATATACTGCGAATCCTTCCGTTCCTTTTGGTAGAACTAAAACAGGTGCCGAAATCAATCGACTCTTGAGTTCATCAAAACTTTGCTGACATTCCTACGACCACAAATATTTCTTATCCTTTCTCAACAGATTAGTCATCGGTTGAGCAATTTTAGAAAAACCCTCCACGAATCATCGGTAATAGCCTGCTAGATTTAAGAAACTACGAACTTCCTTCACGTTTTTTGGAGGTATCCAGTTCCGAATGGCTTCTGTCTTCTGCGGGTCCACTTTCACTCCGTCTGCTGATATAATATGCCCATGAAAAATAATTCCAGGCATCCAGAATTCACACTTAGAAAATTTTCCATAGAGGAGTTCTCGCCTTAGCACATTGAGAACCTGACTGAGGTGACACTTATGTTCTTCATGGTTATGGGAATAAATCAGAATGTCGTCAATAAAAACGACTATAAAACGATCCAGATAATTAATAAAAATCCGGTTCATCAATTCCATGAACACTGCTGGAGCATTTGTTAGTCCGAATGGCATGACAATGAACTCATAATGCCCATAGCGAGTGCGAAAAGCTGTCTTTGGAATGTCAGACTCCCGAATCTGCAATTGGTGGTATCTGGATCTCAGGTCGATCTTGGAAAATATAGAGGCTCCTTGGAGCTGATCTAACAAGTCATTGATACGAGGTAAGGGATACTTGTTCTTGATTGTTACTTTGTTCAGCTCGCGATAGTCAATACACAAACGCAGCGATCCGTCTTTCTTCCGTACGAATGACACCGGCGCTCCCCAAGGGGACGCACTGGGTCGAACATAGCCTTTCTTAGTTAACTCCTCTAGCTGCCTCTTCAAATCCTGCATCTTAGTCGGGGCCATATGATACGGTGCTTTTGAAAGTGGGGACGTCCCTGGCTCCAACTCAATGGTGAATTCTACCTCTCGCTATGGGGGTAGTCCTGGAAGCTCATCTGGAAATACATTTGGATAGTCTCGAACTACCGTAATATCAACTAACTCGACTGGTCGGTCAGTTGTCTTGGTCATGTAACACCAATAGCCAACACATCCCTAGTTTAGTAATTTCACCGCCTACATAGCGCTGATGACTCTCACAGAATGACTGGGATTATCACCCTAAAAAATACACTCAACGCCATCATCAGATGTGACAGTCACTATTCACTTACGGACGCTAAGCACGGCATCATGACGATCCATCCAGTCGATGCCTAATATTACATTATCTTTAGGTAAATCAACCACAATCAAGTTGGACAACCACTCACATTTGTTCATGCGAATCGGATAGTTCTGTACTTCACGATTCCCAATAATTCTTCTACCATCGGGTAGACCAATTACATAAGGCTCACAATAGGTAATATGATCCAATTGCAAACGACTCAAACAAGAAGTAGACAAAAAGGAGTGTGAAGCACCAGTATAAAAAAACACAAACGGGATGAGAGTGGATCTCGAGGGTACCTGCAATCATGCTGGCTCCGGGATCATCGACTTTCTTCATCTCGTAGACTCTGGGTTTTGCAACTATGGTACCAGGTGTACCAGCTTGATTTCCACTGCCTATCTCTTTGTTTGCCCCTGTAGTCTGATAAGAAGCGGACGGAGGAACACGGTCCTGGACAGAAGACTGTACTGGAGCAAGAGATGCTATTGGAGTACGCCCGGGTCCACTCCTGCAATAACGAGCATGATGTCCGTTCTTTCCATAAGTGTGATAGGCAACGGCCGGCTTCGGACACTTGGAGCTGATATTGTTGGGATTCGGTGCCTAAAACGAAGGCCCAGCGGAAGCGGTAAAATGAAAATTAATTCCATCCGAATCCCTACGAGGATCGATCGAGCTACGCATATACGAATATAAAATAAACAAAGAAAGATTCGAAATCATACCCTTGTCGTCCATTGATTATATGGATTTCCTTCTCTTGAGCTATTCCCCAAACGAACCAAAATGCTCCAAGCCCTTGGATGATCCAACGCCGAAAAAACCGCGTCTCTACTTGTCACGCGCCGGAGAAACGAACGGAATGACAACACTCGATTAACCTCTAAGGTTACGGCTAGAATCAAGTGATGAAGCTTTGATTATAACACTCTAAGTGTTTTAATTTATATCTCTCAATATATCTTGAATTTTCTCCAAGAGAACTCAAGAATAAAAATGAAGAAGATGATGAAGACTTGAGAAGAATAATATTCTCTCTCTTTTCTTTCCTCACTGCTGTGTTCACGTATGGAATAATTCTTTGTTGAAAAGAGAAGTCTTCCTCTTTTATTCTATTCCTTTTTCACATGATACAACTCATCATATAAGTGATCAACCCCACCATCAAAAGATACCATGACCCCATTGTCTTTATCACTCAATAAAGAATGAAATAAAGACAAAATGAAGGTGGGTGGAAAAAGAGGGGGTGGCCATGTGGATGAATCGGACGAGTTCGGTCCGTTTCGGACTCCCGTGAGTCCAAACAGATAAAATCTGATTCCGTTCCGATGTATTTATATCGATTAATTAATCCAATTAATTACTCATATCAAATACATAATGACATAATTAATTTCTCTAAGAAATAATTATATTCATGAATTAAATTAATCAACCGGTAATTTATTTAATTCATTAGGCCGTAAATTAATTTATCCAATAAATTAATGTAGACATCCAATGTCCCAAATTAGATATCCAATATCCTAATATTCATTATGAGAGAATTAGCTTGATTCATTCCGTCGTCAATCCTATTGCGCGACTCAGTAGGTTCGTCTCAGTCAGCAATGGGAGGAACCAAAGAGTAGTAGCACCACCTAGCCAGCCTGGCGGCCTACACTGTACCCCAACTGAGAACGAATGATTGGGATCATTCAAGAACCATTCTGTCGTGAATACCAGTATACGTATAAACCCTTCTTTCAAATGTCCCAATCAAGTTATAGGGTCATGGTCAGTCAAACCCTATCTGTTACTTGACGCTATGCATATGTTAATGCAAATCGAGATGATCGAGCTCTCGTGTATCAAATACAACTAGCTCCAATGCTTTGGCCAAAGACTTATGATCTCATTTGTTAATAACCGCATAGGACATTTAACCCGCTCACTAACGGGAGAAAGAATTCTATCTTGGTATTCAGTAGGACCTGCTACTTGCCCGTCAAGATGCACGTCGAGGTTGACCCCCGCCTTCCGGTTTATAGGGTCGAACTACTCTAATGAAAATCTTGACATCACAAGCACATCCCTACTAAATCCTCAAGTCGAAGGTTCACGAATACCTATCACAATCTTTCGATTCCGTCATTGACTGTCCCGGAGTGAAATCCGTGTGACGAATCGAGGGTGAGTTGGTTCGAGTATACTAATCCAATTAGCATACCTATAACGTGTGCTCCCACTAACGATTAGTGTTCGACAGGCACTCTCCATGTCAAAGAACACGTCATACAAGTCTTCACATAAACTTAACGCCCAGTCAAGTTTCATCGACTTGCGAACGATTAAGTATTTGAGCTATAACCCTTTTCGGTGCGACCCCTTATCCAATAAGGAGTGGAATGCTTTTGCTCTCAAATACATGGACTAGTTTCTATACGTATATTTACGAGTTAGGAATGCCAGTAACTACCAGTAAATAAAGAAACATCCATTGCCTTATATTAATGATTTACATAATTACAAGTACAATGCCCTCACTCAACATCCTCTGAGTGGCATTCGAGGGCATACCCCTAATAATCTCCCACTTGCACTCAATGCCACACACTATGGTATCTAATACCCATGTTCTCCAGATGACGCTCTAAGCTAATCTGAGAGAGTGGCTTGGTCAGTGGATCAGCAACGTAGTCGGCTGACTCTACTCTATGCAGCACAATGTATCTCTTTGCGAACAAATTCTCTCACGAGATGATACTCTCTCTCAATATGTTTGGTACTGTTATGAAACCTCGGCTCCTAGGCCTGTACTACCACTGCGCGGCGCGGCACAAGGTGTCATGTGAAGTTTACCCAGAACTTCTAAGTCCATCCTTTGGAGGCCCCGAGGCCGCTTTATACTCGGCTAACAGTGGAATAAGCGATCGCTATACTTGGCACTATGCCAAGATACTGCTCCTCCATTAAGAGTAAATGTAGCCAGAAGTAGACATAGAATCGTCTTTCTGTCCTTGGAAGTTCAATACAGTGAATCCCATCACATTCAGTTTTCCACCACCATATATAAGAACCAGATCTCTAGTCCTTCTAAAGTACTTGAGAACATTCTTTCTGATAATCGATGTTCCCTACAGGTTTGCCTGAAACCTACTCACCACGCTTACAGCATGTGCAATGTCAGGTCTCGTACACAATATAGCATACATAAGGCTACCCACGGCCGAAGCATATGATATATTACTCATTTCCTTCCGTTGTTCCTCACTTTGAGGACACATCTTCAAGAAGAGTTTTATTCCATGTCGCATCGGTAGGAACCCTCTTTTAGAATCATCCATCTTAAATCGCTTTAAGATTTATCTATATAGAGGGCTTGGGAAAGACCTATTTTTCTCTTCGCTCTATCCCGGTAGAGTCGAATACCAAGAATATAGGTAGCTCCTTCCAAGTCTTTTATGGAGAAATTACTTGAAAGCCAATCTTTCACAGAACTAAGCATTCCCATATCATTTCCTATTAGTAGAATGTCATCTACACATAGTACTAAGAATGCGATCTAGCTCCCACTAACCCTCTTGTATACACAAGGTTCCTCTTCGTTTTGCATGAAGTCAAACTCTTTGACTGCCTCGTCAAAACGAAGGTCCCAACTACATGAAGACTGCTACAGTCTATTTCATGGAGTCTACATCCACCATTGCTAGGTCATTTGGTCGCGGGTCGGTCTCTTGTTTATCACCTGGAACCTCGTAGAAACCCAGTTCCTCCAAGTGCATAAAACTATACCTCTCAGGTAATTGAGATACCCTACTAGATCTACAAGGTGGTTGTATTTGTGTTTACAGAAGGTTTGGTTCCAAATTCTTGCACAGTTGTCTCATGAGGAGTTTCATTGTATTCTTCCAAAGAAATATTTCTATGTGCTCTGCCTTCCTGAATGAACTCATCTTCCAGGAAGTGTGCTTGTAAAGCAACAACGATCTTTCGATCTTTGGGCATGTAGAATAGATATCCCATCATCCCAGACGGGAATCCAATGAAACGTCCCTTCACAGACCTAGCTTCCAACTTCTCCACCTTAGTCTTCTTAACATAGGTGGGACATCCCCAAATCCTAATATGATTAAGACTTGGTTTCCTGCCCTCCCACATCTCATGTGGAGTTTTAGGAACGGATTTGGAAGGACATCTATTCAAGATGTAGGCGAAAGTCAGGAGTGCATACCCCCACAGGTAAATCGGTAAGTCAGTATAGCCCAGCATGGAACGGACCATGTTTCAACAAAGTCCGGTTCCTTCTTTCTGACACACCATTTAACTGAGGAGTACCTGGAGGTATTAGTTGTGAAACTATTCCATGTTCCTTAAGGAACTCGTCAAACTCCGTACTCATATACTCGCCACCTCGGTCCGACTGAAGTGCTTTGATATGATTACCAGTTTGTTTCTCGACTAGGGCCTTGAATTCTTGGAATTTCTCAAAAGCCTCGGATTTATGTTTCATTAAGTATACATAACCATTCCTAGTATGATCATCTGTAAACGTAATGAAATATTGATATCTGTCACGTGCTGCTTCCAAAGCACCACAAAACGTCAGTATGGATTAATCCCAGTTTATCAGCGGCTCTTTCAAAAGTCCCTGTGAAGGGGGACTTAGTCATTTTACCTTTAAGGCAAGATTCACAAGTAGGAAAGGGATCCGATCCCAATGGACCCATAAGTCCATCCTTTTCCATCTTGTAAACCTTGGTCTGACCAACATGACCAAGTCTAAGATGCCATTTCAAAACTTGATTGGTTTCATCCCTACCACATTTTCTAGTCATAGTATTCACAACTACTTTGTTGCTGAGACTTAGATGATACAATCCATTTAACAATGTAGCAGTACTCACTAGTTTATTTCTGAAATAAATTTTGCAGGAACCATCACCAATGAAAAATGAAAAACCTTTTCGGTCCATGACCGGAATGGATACAATGTTTTTGTGCCCCTTGGGCAAAACAAGTACATCTTCTAAAGTCAAAACAAAGACGGATTCTAAACCCAAAAGAAGTGATCCTATGTCGGTCGCCTCGACACTATGCCCGCTTCCGACTGTGATCATAACTTCTCCAGCTCCAAGCTTTCTACTTTGTTCCAGATCCTGATTCATGGTACAAATATGAGAACTAGCACCAGAATCCAGTATCCAGGAAGTAGAAAATACAGTAGCAGAACAATTTGTTTCCAAAACTAAAAGTTCTGTACCTTAAGTGCCATGAATAATCGGACAGTCTCTAGCCCAGTGGCCCAGCTCACCGCACTTGAGACAAGCATCCTTCTTCTTCTTGTTCTTCGGAACCATCGGGGCCTTGCTGTAACAGCCCAAAAACAGTGGCTATTACAGTGTCGTGGACCCCTACCGGGACCCACCAGGCGATATCACAATATACCTTTAAAATCTGACAACGTGGCACCGTATCACAATATTTATCAAAACCCCGGTGTGGAGTATGAGTTATTCATGTCTTTAAATACGAACAAACATACACAGGATCCAAATTCGGTATAGACCATATGACGATGGGCAGTACCTAACAAATTTTAGTACATTCATCCGACATAAAATAAAAATGAAAGTCACAATAAAACATAACCGAACAACCAAAAGACTCGGGGCCCCCGAAATAGCATACTTCAGAATCCTCCGTCGCCGTTGTGCTCCTCCTGTGCCTTGCCCTTTCCTCGCCCTGAAATACAAGTATTTCGCACCAAACCACAGGATCAGCTATACATAATAATGATTCTCATGACATTATACAATTCATAAATATACTAATCTCAAAGAAAACCACCGACTACTGAATATACCCCGAAGGCGTATAAACAATCAGTCCCAACTGTCGAACATAACCAAATATACGAACGACCATATACTATGGCTCAAGACGGACGTCACAGTACGCTCGATCCGGAAATGTGTCCGTGCACATGTCCACCCCGTATACGGAATCCAGAATATACGTGGGACGATGTACCTAATTAACCTCACGAACTACGTCTCGTGTGCACGATCTAAATGCGGAAAACCTCCACGCATGATCATCAAGTGCCCGGCTAAAAATCCTACACATAACCAATCGGCGCGCAGATATGACTCCAGAGATGTCACGATACAACATGACAACGAAACTCAACGAATTACACTTTTACCAAGGAATCGAGCAACTCACCGAAGTGTCAACAAAGCTCAAAAGGACTAATGGTAACAAGGACGGTAATTTCGGGTATATCATCCCCAACACCATGACAATACGATCAAGGGTATCACCATATCATGAATCATAGATTATCTGAACATTTCATACACACGAAACGCATAATAATCACAAGATTTCAACCATCGTTATAACCAAGCAAGATAACTTGCCTCAATTCCGTAGATGAATAATCCTTCTTTGAATTGTCAAACGAACGGTATCCTCGTCTAACAATACTCACGTGAACAAGCAACCTTGAATGAAATGTAATTCATTCAACAACACATTAAATGCGATAATGGTATTATTACATAAATAATATTCGTAAATTTACTTGAATAAATCAATCATTCTATTGATCATTTTAATGTTCTTATTACAAATCATCGTATGCTTATCATGTTCATTCACACATTCTAACCTTAATGTCAAATACTTGATGTCTAGTTTATTATCAATGTAATATCGTGAAAATATCTTTTCAAATCATCGACACTTCTAATTACGATATAAGTTTGTGTTTAATTACGTTCTTTCATTATTTTACCAATGATTACATTCAAAACTTGATTACTATATGAAACATAAGTTTAAGTTTTTTTAGTGAACTAAGAACATCATCTTAATTTACGTCTCTTAACACGCACGGATTAATGAAATGGAATTCGGCTACTCATCTACCGCATTTGTATCATCATATTCAATACAATCCTCTTAAGAACATTATCAACCTATTAATGTAGTGATTACCACTCTTTAACGAAATCGATTAATTTGAACATATGAAGATTACAACTTCCTTCTATCAACATCCATTGTTTTACTTTGAAGAATTTATTAAAAGCCTAGTTATATCATTGGATACTTGAAATTTTTGAAGTAACTTCATCCCATATAGCGAAGATCATCTTCAAGGGTTAACATAATCTTTCCAACAACTTTATTACAAAGGTTTTAGAGGCCAAAAATCATGGTTCCATACTACTTTCAAGAATCAATAGAATGTTCAAAACATATTTAACACATCTCACTTTTAGTCAATAAGGATATCATCCCTAACATGTTCCTAGTGTTGAGACTATAATCAACTTCCGATTATCATGTTATACATCAGGTTTTATGTATATCATTACCAACACAATCACATTATGAAGTTATTTACATCAAGAAGTAACACTAATACCTTCAATGTTAATCTTCACTTAGTTTGAGCATGATACAATTAACTTACCATGTTTGCACTAGTTTAAACTAACATTATATGAAGTATTTATCTACTAACATCATCATAAGCATGGAATTGATATGAGTTAAAGAAAGACCAACCTTAAAATGAAGAACAACACCAATATTTCAAGGGATACACTTCAATCTCTAACTCTCCAAGTCACCAATCAAGTGCTGAAGCTCCAACACAAGTTAGAAAGGCTTAGAAACGAAGTTGGAAGGGAAAGGAATCGTTCCTCAGTTGGGAGGTTGAAAAGGGTCGAGTAGGAAGTGAATGGCAAGTCATACTTTTATAATCTGAACTCAGCATTACGTACGTTAACGAACGTGGTTAACGTACGTTATAGCCCTTACGTACGTAATCTTATGATCATTACGTACGTAACCAATTTCATCAGATCTTACTGCCTCAAAACACGTAATTCGTTACGAACGTAACGATGTAGCTATTACTTACGTAATAGCCGTTGACTTGGCTATCGCGATCGACTCCCGACCACCTACCCCCGCTCGGCTCCACCCGCCGAAAGGCGGACTGCTGGAGGATCTTCCGCATTACGTACGTTAACGTATTGATGTTACGTACGTAAGGCGACATACATAGCGTACGTTATGAAGACAGGTTAACGTACGTTAAGTACTATAACAAGCATAAATGGAATTCTCCCAATATCACCCAACAACTAATATAGTATGAATGACCATGAATCCAACTTAACATAATTCGTCGATACTTGCTACAACATCACAGATATGGTGCGAAAACACTTAACTTAAATCATGAAATACAATATTAAAGGCGAGGGTATTACATACTCCCCCCCTTAAAAGGAGTTTTGTCCCCGAAACTAAGGGGTAAACAGTTTGGGGTATTTCTCTCGCATGCTATCTTCAGTCTCCCACGTAGCTTCCTCGACTCCATGTCTCGACCACTGAATTTTTAATAAGGGGATCGTCTTGTTCCTCAGCTGTTTAATTCATCTCTCGAGTATCTGCACAGGCCGTTCTTAATACGAATGGTCATCGGCTATTTCGACCTCGTCGAATTGAATAACGTGACTTGGATCAGCAACATACTTACTTAACTGAGATACATGGAATACGTTGTGAATCCGGCTCAAAGCTGGTGGTAATGCTAAACGATAGGCTAGGTCACCTACTCCTTCCAGTATCTCAAACGGACCGATATACCTTGGGCTCAATTTGCCTCTCCTCCCGAATCGGAAAACACCTCTAGTAAGAGATACTTTGACTAGTACATGGTCACCAACCTCAAACTCAAGTGGTCGTCGACGATTATCTGCATATGATTTCTGGCGGCTTTGGGCCGTTAATAGACGGCTCTTGATCAGGGAAATCTTCTCGCGAGCTGCCAATAACATATCAGGTTCCGTACCAATAGATTCAGACAATTCGTCCCAGCACAAAGGGGACCTACAACGACGACCATACAATGCCTCATAAGGTGCCATCATGATCGAGGCGTGCCAGCTGTTATTATATGTAAATTCTACCAACGGCAGTTGGGCTTCCCAGTCAGGCTTCCAATCGAGAGCACATGCCCTCAACATATCCTCTAGAGTTTGAATTGTCCTCTCAGACTGACCGTCGGTCTGAGGATGAAAAGCCGTACTGAAGTTCAACTGTGTACCCATAGCACGATGAACCGCCTTCCAGAAGTGCGACACGAACCGTCCGTCATGATCTGATACAATACTCTTAGGGGTGCCATGCAGTCTCACAATATCTTTGATGAATAATTGGGCCAATCTCCCAGGGCCCCAAGTATCCTTGATCTCCAAGAAGTGGGCTGATTTAGTCAATCGATCCACAACCACCCAAATCGTATTCATGCCTCGACGGCTCGTCGGAAAGCTAGTAATAAATTCCATCGATATGTCTTCCCACTTCCACTCGGGAATCGAAAGCGGTTTCATCATGCCCGCTGGTCGTTGATGCTCAATCTTGACCTGCTGACAGGTGAGACATTTCGAAACGAATTCGACAACCTCCCGTTTCATGTTACCCCACTAATAATACGACTTCAAGTCCTTATACATTTTGTTCGATCCTGGGTGTATGGAATACGGGGTAGCATGAGCCTCCCTCAGAATAGTATTCCTCAACTCTTCGTTTGCTGGTACACATACTCGATTTTTGAAGCGTATCAGTCCATCCTCGTGAACCACAAACCCAGGGGCCTTCCCTTGATCGATTTCTCCTCGAACTCTGGATAAGAATGGGTCCGTCATCTGTTTCGTCCTGATCATCTCATCAAGGGATGGTGAAATCTCAAGCGTGCACAGTTGTCCCTGAATGCGTTGTAACCAGACCTCAATCTCTGGTATCATGAACTCTAATTGCAACTCCCTCTGGGCGGTCAAACGAGCTAGTATCTGTTCCTGCACCGTCTTGCGGCTCAAGGCATCGGCAACCACGTTTTCCTTCCCTGGATGATAAAGGATCCCGATATCATAGTCTTTGATTAGCTCTAACCACCTCCTTTGTCTCATATTCAACTCCTTCTAGGTAAAAATATACTTCAGGCTCTTGTGGTCCGTAAAAATCCGGCAGGCAACTCCATACAGATAGTGGCGCCAGATTTTTAAAGCAAACACTATGGCTGCTAACTCCAAGTCATGAGTCGGGTAGTTGACCTCGTAAGGCCTTGGCTGTGCGGACGCATAGGCGATCACTTTCCCGTCCTGCATTAACACGCAGCTAAGGCCCTGCCTCGATGCATCGCTATATACCACGAATCCTTCCGTTCCTCTAGGTAGTACCAAAACAGGTGCTCAAATTAATCGACCTTTGAGTTCATCAAAACTTTGCTGACATGCTTCCGACCACAAGTACTTCTTATCTTTTCTCAACAGATTAGTCATCGGTTGAGCAATTTTGGAAAATCCTTCCACGAATCGTCTGTAATAGCCTGCTAGACCCAGAAAACTACGAACTTCCTTCACATTCTTCGGGGGTAGCAAGTTTCAGATAGCTTCCGTCTTCTGTGGGTCTACTCTTACTCCCTCTGCTGATATCACATGTCCCAGAAAAATAACTTCAGACATCCAGAATTCACACTTAGAAAATTTTCCATAGAGTTGTTCTCGCCTTAATGCATCGAGAACCTGGCGGAGGTGACACTCATGCTCCTCATGATCATGAGAGTAGACCAAGATGTCGTCAATAAAAACGACTACAAAACGATCCAGATAATTTATAAAAACCCGATTCATCAATTCCATGAACACTGCAGGTGCATCAGTCAGTCCGAATGGCATGACAACGAACTCATAATGCCCATAGCGAGTGCGAAAAGCTGTCTTCGGGACATCAGACTCTCGAATCCGCAATTGGTGGTATCCGGACCTCAAGTCGATCTTGGAAAATACAGCGGCTCCCTGGAGCTGATCCAATAGATCATCGATGCGAGGTAAAGGATATTTGTTCTTAATTGTTACTTTGTTCAGCTCCCGGTAATCAATACACAAACGCAGCGATCCGTCCTTCTTCCGTACGAATAACACCGGCGCTCCCCAAGGGGATGCACTGGGTCGAACATATCCTTTCTCAGTTAATTCTTCGAGTTGTCTTTTCAACTCCTGCATCTCAGTCGGGGCCATACGATATGGTGCTTTCGAAAGCGGGGACGTCCCTGGCTCCAACTCAATGGTGAATTCTACCTCTCGCTGTGGGGGTATTCCTGGAAGCTCATCTGGAAATACATCTGGATAATCTCGAACTACTGGAATATCAATCAATTTGACTGGCCGGTCAGTTGTCTTGGTCATGTAACACCAATAACCAATGCATCCCTGGTTCAGTAATCTCATAGCCTTCATAGCGCTGATGACTCTCCTAGAATGATTGGGATTATCACCCCGAAAAATACACTCGACGCCATCATCCGATGTGACGGTCACCATTCGCTTACGGACGCTAAGCACGGCATCGTGACGATCCATCCAGTCGATACACAAGATTACATCATCTTTAGGTAAATCAACCATAATCAAGTCGGACAACCACTCACGGTTGTTCATGCTAATCGTCTGATTCAGACTTCACGACTCCCAATAATTCTTCTACCATCGGGTAGACCAATTACATAAGGTTCACAATCGGTAACATGATTCAAATGCAAACGACTCAAACAAGAACTAGACAAAAAGGAGTGTGAAGCACCGGTATCAAAAAGAACACAAACGGGCTGAGAGTGGATCTCGAGAGTACCTGCAATCATGCGGCCGGGATCATCGGCTTTCTTCATATCGTCGACTCTGGGTTTTGCAACCCCGGAAGCAGTGTACCAACTTGATTTCCACGGCCCATCCCTTTGTTCGCCTTAGTCCGGTAAGAAGCGGATGGAGGAGCACGTTCTGAGCAAGACTGTATGGAGCAAGAGACGCTCTCGAGCACGCCCGAGTCCACCCCGGCAATAGCGAGCACGATGACCGTTCTTCCCGCAAGTGTGACAGCAACGGCCGGCCGGACACTTGGAGCTGATATGCCCCTGGTCCCCACGGTTATAACACACGGACGTGAGGTGATTGCCGAGAGTGCGTTCTACCGGTTTCGGTGCCATAGGTGGCCTCTCGGAAGGATTTAGTGCAGTGGGGTTTCTTGAATACCCCAGTTCTGTCTCCTTGAGTGCAGTTCTGGATCTCTTGTTGGAAAGCGAAATTTGCTTCTTAGAAATCTCATTCGCAGTAAGTTCATACTCCAAAGCCTTCTCAATAAACTCCGTAAGGTAAATGCATAGTGGTGATTGAGTAATTGCATCCTCATTCGGGGTTTCGACCTCTTGAGGAAATATTTGATCTTATCGGCTTCGAACGGACAACCGCGTAGCAAAAGGGAGAAGTGCTTGGAATTTTTCGGCAATCGCTAACACATCCTCGTCTTCCGATGGGTCGGGGTTTAGTAATTCGGACAGTTTGGCTTCACGGAGGGGTGCAGGATAGTAACGATCTAGCATAAGATTCTTGAATTCCTCCCAAGTACTCGCGCCTTCGGCAGGCCTCACAGAAAGCCACCAAGTATGGGCACTCTTACTAAGGTAGTAGGCTGCCACAGCAACTCGATTTTCCTCTGGGCACTCCACCATCTCGAACAGTTTCTTGAAATGCTCTATCCAGTGTACAATGTCAGCAGGCTCAGATGAGCCTTCAAAGGTCGGAGGTTGCTGACGTGATATGTCGCTAATAATCCGGCTCATGATCCCACCAGGCACCAGAGGCGGAGGCTGTTGCCCCTGCTATTGACCAGTAGTATTCCTCTGCATAGTTTCCATCAGCTGACCCATTTGGGTCATCTGGGCCATCATGCCCTGCATCACGGTGTAAGGATCGACACGTGCATTCTCTCCGGTGTGGTGTGATTGGTCCCTAGAAGGCGAATCACTGCCTGCGGAACTCTGTTCCACATTCGCGCGTCTGTTATCTCGTGGTATCGGAATTCGGCCTCTTCCGCGGCCTCGTCCCCATCTGCCACGGCCTCTCGGGTTCCTTTCCATACTGAAAGAATCAAGTCACAAGTACAGTTCGATTTATCAATCATAATTCATGCTAAGTTAATAGCAACAGGGAATTTTCTATCCAACAAAGCAGTTTGTAAAGAATCACTGGCACTACAAGTGTTACACACTCAATATCATATTAACATTAAGTCGAAACAATTCCAATCACATAATTAATTTAGGTTCACCTCAAATAGATGAATTTTGCCTCATGGTAGCAAGGTGCCAAGATAAGTAAGGAGACGAATACATCGTCAATATCATGCCAGTAATCAAATTATGGTTCATGAGAACATACCGTATTCGACGGGTCAGGCGCTTGCACAGGGTACACGTGGCACGAAGGTTTCTTGATGCTATTTCGATTCTACAATGACTCAAAATAAAAACACACTCTCTGATACCATCTTCTGTAACAGCCCAAAACAGTGGCTATTACAGTGCCGTGGACCCCTACCGGGACCTACCAGGCGATATCACAATATACCTTTAAAATCTGATAACGTGGCACCGTACCACAATATTTATCAAAACCCCGGTGTGGAGTATGAGTTATTCATGTCTTTAAATACGAACAAACATACACAGGATCCAAATTCGGTACAGACCATATGACGATGGGCAGTACCTAACAAATTTTAGTACATTCATCCGACACAAAATAAAAATGAAAGTCACAATAAAACATAACCGAACAACCAAAAGACTCGGGCCCCCCGAAATAACATACTTCAGAATCCTCCGTCGCCGTTGTGCTCCTCCTGTGCCTTGCCCTTTCCTCGCCCTGAAATACAAGTATTTCGCCCCAAACCACAGGGTCAGCTATACATAATAATGATTCTCATGACATTATACAATTCATATATATACTGATCTCAAAGAAAACCACCGACTACTGAATATACCCCGAAGGCGTATAAACAATCAGTCCCAACTGTCGAACATAACCAAATATACGAACGACCATATATTATGGCTCAAGACGGACGTCACAGTACGTCCGATCCGGAAATGTGTCCGTGCACATGTCCATCCCGTATACGGAATCCAGAATATACGTGGGACGATGTACCTAATTAGCCTCACGAACTACGTCTCGTGTGCACGATCTAAATGCGGAAAACCTCCACGCATGATCATCAAGTGCCCGGCTAAAAATCCTACACATAACCAATCGGCGCGCAGATATGACTCCAGAGATGTCACGATACAACATGACAATGAAACTCAACGAATTACACTTTTACCAAGGAATCGAGCAACTCACCGAAGTGTCAACAAAGCTCAAATGGACTAACGGTAACAAGGACGGTAATTTCGGGTATATCATCCCCAACACCATGACAATACGATCAAGGGTATCACCATATCATGAATCATAGATTATCTGAACATTTCATACACACGAAACGCATAATAATCACAAGAATTCAACCATCGTTATAACCAAGCAAGATAACTTGCCTCAATTCCGTAGATGAATAATCCTTCTTTGAATGGTCAAACGAACGGTATCCTCGTCTAACAATACTCACGTGAACAAGCAACCTTGAATGAAATGTAATTCATTCAACAACACATTCGCATTCGATAATGGTATTATTACATAAATAATATTCAAATTTACTTGAATAAATCAATCATTCTATTGATCATTTTAATGTTCTTATTACAAATCATCGTATGCTTATCATGTTCATTCACACATTCTAACCTTAATGTCAAATACTTGATGTCTAGTTTATTATCAATGTAATATCGTGAAAATATCTTTTCAAATCATCGACACTTCCAATTACGATATAAGTTTGTGTTTAATTACGTTCTTTCATTATTTTACCAACGATTACATTCAAAACTTGATTACTATATGAAACATAAGTTTAAGTTTTTTTAGTGAACTAAGAACATCATCTTAATTTACGTCTCTTAACACGCACGGATTAATGAAATGGAATTCGGCTACTCATCTACCACATTTGTATCATCATATTCAATACAATCCTCTTAAGAACATTATCAACCTATTAATGTAGTGATTACCGCTCTTTAACGAAATCGATTAATTTGAACATATGAAGATTACAACTTCCTTCTATCAACATCCATTGTTTTACTTTGAAGAATTTATTAAAAGCCTAGTTATATCATTGGATACTTGAAATTTTTGAAGTAACTTCATCCCATATAGCGAAGATCATCTTCAAGGGTTAACATAATCTTTCCAACAACTTTATTACAAAGGTTTTAGAGGCCAAAAATCATGGTTCCATACTACCTTCAAGAATCAATAGAATGTTCAAAACAAATCTAACATTTCTCACTTTTAATCATTAAGGATATCATCCCTAACATGTTCCTAGTGTTGAGACTATAATCAACTTCCGATTATCATGTTATACATCAGGTTTTATGTATATCATTACCAACACAATCACATTATGAAGTTATTTACATCAAGAAGTAACACTAATACCTTCAATGTTAATCTTCACTTAGTTTGAGCATGATACAATTAACTTACCATGTTTGCACTAGTTTAAACTAACATTATGTGAAGTATTTATCTACTAACATCATCATAATCATGGAATTGATATGAGTTAAAGAAAGACCAACCTTAAAATGAAGAACAACACCAATATTTCAAGGGATACACTTCAATCTCTAACTCTCCAAGTCACCAATCAAGTGTTGAAGCTCCAACACAAGTTAGAAAGGCTTAGAAACGAAGTTGGAAGGGAAAGGAATCGTTCCTCAGTTGGGAGGTTGAAAAGGGTCGAGTAGGAAGTGAATGGCAAGTCATACTTTTATAATTTGAACTCGGCATTACGTACGTTAACGAACGTGGTTAACGTACGTTATAGCCCTTACGTACATAATCTTATGATCATTACGTACGTAACCAATTTCATCAGATCTTGCTGCCTCAAAACACGCAATTCGTTACGTACGTAACGATGTAGCTATTACGTACGTAATAGCCGTTGACTTGGCTGTCGCGATCGACTCCCGACCACCTACCCCCGCTCGGCCCCACCCGCCGAAAGGCGGACTGCTGGAGGATCTTCCGCATTACGTACGTTAACGTATTGATGTTATGTACGTAAGGCGACATACATAGCGTACATTATGAAGACAGGTTAACGTACGTTAAGTACTATAACAAGCATAAATGGAATTCTCCCAATATCACCCAACAACTAATATAGTATGAATGACCATGAATCCAACTTAACATAATTCATCGATACTTGCTACAACATTACAGATATGGTGCGAAAACACTTAACTTAAATCATGAAATACAATATTAAAGGCGAGGGTATTACACTTGCCCTTACTTTTAAGGTCCTTTGCTTGTGGTCCAGTCCGCTTCTTGGTCTTTTTCTTCTTATTCTTAGACTTCCGAAGTCCAGAAGAAATCACAAGGGCCGACTCCTTCATCCGCGGAGTCTTCATCTAAGACTGAGCGGTCACAAGTTTTTTCATTAGCCCAGCTAAATTACTTGCAATCTCATTGCAGTTGAAGTTCATAACAAACTGTGAGAAGGAATCAGGGAGAGACTGTAGGATAAGGTCGGTTTGGAGAGAAGTATCCATTTTAAAATCAAGAGCCTCCAATCTCTCGATGATGGATATCATTTTGAGGACGTGTTCCCCAATCTTCTCACCTTCCTTCATCCTTGCACCGAACAGTTGCTTGGATATCTCATATCTAGCAGTTCTGCTGTGCTCACCATAAAGTTCGGTTAAGTGAGATAGAATCTGCCTAGCAGAAGTCATTTTCTCATGAGCTCTCTGAAGCTCATTAGACATGGAATCCATCATATAAGCATGGACTTTCACGTCATCCTTAACCCACTTTTTGTGGTTTTCAATCTCTTCCTGATCAGCTCGGGTCCGCACAGGAGGCGCGGGAATGTTCTCCAAGATGTATCCCAGTGCCTCTATACTGAGGACAATCATCAGATTGCGGAGCCAATCCACAAAGTTAGGTCCCATTAAGGTGTTCTTTTCGAGTAGAATTGCGAGCGGATTCATTGTCATATTGAGAGTTATGTCTGCATTAAGTATAACAGATTAATTAGTGACTTGTTATATTATGATCTGAGTATAGAATTAAGGTCTTTTCTATTCTTGTTACCTAGCTCCCACTATTTTATCGGAACAACACACTCCCATGTGAAATCCGGAAGTATCGTCGCTCTACTTCATAGTGGTGATCGAGTTCTTTATAAATCTTAATAGAGGGCAACCGAATAGGTTTCTAGTCTATTAATTTTCATAAAGTGGTGTCCAACACCAACCCATCTAATGAATGATTCGATCTTCTTTTTCCCCTTGTTCACTCCCCTCAACCTATACGGTTTCTATGGTTCGTGAACAAGTTAAGTTTATACCATCGACGCAAATCAGTTTCACAATTGAATCTTATCCGGCAACCTATCAGGTTTCTAGGGATAAAATTTGCTCCAACCAAAGGCATCCAATGCGCTCCCGGTAATTTATCCGTCCTCCCCGAACGACTACCCCGATAACTCGGAAGCATAGCACATCTGGTTTGGATTTCAATTTCCCGAAAGCTCGATGGAGGGAAGGAAAACCTTGAAACCTTATAAACTTAATAATTTGTTGTGGTAGAATTTTCACGATTAACGTTACACTTTGCACATTAATCATTTTAGCGCGTTTGTTGTATTCATACAATATGTAACAACCATTCACAACCTAGTTGCTACCAACATGTGGTTCATGGACCGTTCCTAGAAAACAAAAACTCCGTAATCTAATTACAAGTCTTCGTCTTGAATCTTCGTCTTCTCGAAACGGATCTTCCTCCGGTCTTCGTCATTACATATAAATTTTACATTGAAAAATTGTATCCTAGATACAAATATTTCTAGTAAAATAAATAGGCTCAAAACGGCCTTTACAACCCAATCGAATAAAACGAACGATTCAAACTAAGTCCATGAACCACATCCCCATTCAAAAGCATTCATCCAATAAATATTCAATAAATGGATAGCGAGAAGATTACATATGATCCAATCAATAATCAACAATAAATAGAATTGATCCAATCAATTCAACAATAATCGACAATTTAATTTTCGTCCGTAGTGTACCCTTAAAATATTTTCTTTGAATTTTCCTTCATCAAAAATTCTTAATTAATGATTTTAATATAGGAAAATTCAATAATCGAAAATATACTGAAAAACGAGACCCGGCCCGAACTGAAAGCGCCCAAGACCAGGCACTCGACTGCCGGCTACAGCCACGCCGCTCCAGACAGAAAGGGCCCCGGCCATGCCCGGACACGGCCGGCGGATACAAGACTACCCCCGGATACAAAGAACACGCCCGGCAGACTCGGCTCGACATACAAGTGTCCGCGGATTCAATGAGCACTCACTGACATAAAGAACACGCCCGGCAGACTCGGCTGACATGCAAGTGTCCGGCCGATCAGCGAGCACTCGGCTGACATAAAGAACACGCCCGGCAGGACTCGGCTCGATACAGCAAGTGTCCGGCCGGATCCAGCGAGCACTCGGCTCGATGCAGCAACACGCCCGGCAGGACTCGGCTCGATACAGCAAGGCGCTCGGCCGGACTCGGCAGAATCCAGCAAGTGTCCGGCCATACTCGGCAGCTGTATGAAAAATCGTCCAACGATTCGATACGGCTCGTTTTCGGGCAGATTTCTAAAATCCTGTTATTCCTGATTTGAATATTATTAATATAAATCATATTTCCAAGAAAAACATGATTTATACCATAACATAAAATCACGGAAAAAACAACACTACGACGAACAATAAAATATCTACGATTATCACAGTGATTCTAAATCACAAAATAAGCATTCCAAATGCTAAATATCGTATATACGATCGCAAGACCTCGCTCCGATACCACTGTTGGGATTCGGTGCCTAAAATGAAGGCCCAGCGGAAGCGGCAAAACGAAAATTAATTCGATCCGAATCCCTACGAGGATCGATCGAGCTACGCATATACGAATATAAAATAAACAAAGAAAGATTCGAAATCATACCCTTGTCGTCCGTTGATTATATGGATTTCCTTCTCTTGAGCTATTCCCCAAACGATCCAAAATGCTCCAAGCCCTTGGATGATGCAACGCCGAAAAAACCGCGTCTCTACTTGTCACGCGCCGGAGAAACGAACGGAATGACAACACTCGATTAACCTCTAAGGTTACGGCTAGAATCAAGTGATGAAGCTTTGATTATAACACTCTAAGTGTTTTAATTTATATCTCTCAATATATCTTGAATTTTCTCCAAGAGAACTCAAGA
This sequence comes from Orobanche coerulescens, assembly GCA_033398695.1. Taxonomy (NCBI): domain Eukaryota; kingdom Viridiplantae; phylum Streptophyta; class Magnoliopsida; order Lamiales; family Orobanchaceae; genus Orobanche; species Orobanche coerulescens. Next base: position 74,433,180 of record CM065818.1, on the reverse strand, counting down.
ATAAAAATGAAGAAGATGATGAAGACTTGAGAAGAATAATATTCTCTCTCTCTTTTCTTTCCTCACTGCTGTGTTCACGTATGGAATAATTCTTTGTTGAAAAGAGAAGTCTTCCTCTTTTATTCTATTCCTTTTTCACACGATACAACTCATCATATAAGTGATCAACCCCACCATCAAAAGATACCATGACCCCCATTGTCTTTATCACTCAATAAAGAATGAAATAAAGACAAAATGAAGGTGGGTGGAAAAAGAGGGGGCGGCCATGTGGATGAATCGGACGAGTTCGGTCCGTTTCGGACTCCCGTGAGTCCAAACAGATAAAATCCGATTCCGTTCCGATGTATTTATATCGATTAATTATTCCAATTAATTAATCATATCAAATACATAATGACATAATTAATTTCTCTAAGAAATAATTATATTCATGAATTAAATTAATCACCCGGTAATTTATTTAATTCATTAGGCCGTAAATTAATTTATCCAATAAATTAATTTAGACATCCAATGTCCCAAATTAGATATCCAATATCCTAATATTCATTATGAGAGAATTAGCTTGATTCATTCCGTCGTCAATCCTATTGCGCGACTCGGTAGGTTCCTCTCAGTCAGCAATGGGAGGAACCAAAGAGTAGTAGCACCACCTAGCCAGCCTGGCGGCCTACACTGTATCCCAACTGAGAACGAATGATTGGGATCATTCAAGAACCATTCTGTCGTGAATACCAGTATACGTATAAACCCTTCTTTCAAAGGTCCCAATCAAGTTATAGGGTCACGGTCAGTCAAACCCTATCTGTTACTTGACGCTATGCATGTGTTAATGCAAATAGAGATCATCGAGCTCTCGTGTATCAAATACAACTAGCTCCAATGCTTTGGCCAAAGACTTATGATCTCATTTGTCAATAACCGCATAGGACATTTAACCCTCTCACTAACGGGAGAAAGAATTCTATCTTGGTATTCAGTAGGACCTGCTACTTGCCCGTCAAGATGCACGTCGAGGTTGACCCCCACCTCCCGGTTTATAGGGTCGAACTACTCTAATGAAAATCTTGACATCACAAGCACATACCTACTAAATCCTCAAGTCGAAGGTTCACGAATACCTATCACAACCTTTTGATTCCGTCATTGACTGTCCCGGAGTGAAATCCGTGTGACGAATCGAGGGTGAGTCGGTTCGAGTATACTAATCCAATTAGCATACCTATAACGTGTGCTCCCACTAACCATTAGTGTTCGACAGGCACTCTCCATGTCAAAGAACACGTCATACAAGTCTTCACATAAACTTAACGCCCATTCAAGTTTCATCGACTTGCGAACGATTAAGTATTTGAGCTATAACCCTTTCCAGTGCCGACCCCCTTATCCAATAAGGAGTGGAATGCTTTTGCTCTCAAATACATGGACTAGTTTCTATACGTATATTTACGAGTTAGGAATGCCAGTAACTACCAGTAAATAAAGAAACATCCATTGCCTTATATTAATGATTTACATAATTACAAGTACAATGCCCTCACTCAACATCCTCTGAGTGGCATTCGAGGGCATACTCCTAATAGATATGTCCCTGGTCCCCACAGTTATAACACACGACAGATGAGCTGATTGCCCTAGAGTGCATTCCGATCGGCTTTGGCACCATACGTGGCCGTTCAGAAGGATTTGGTACTGACTGGGGCTTCTTGAATGTCCCCCAGTGACTATCTGCCTGGGTCTGGTTCCTGGACCTCTTGTTGGAAAATTGAGGTTGCTTCATGGAAATCCCCTTCACAGTAAGTTCATATTCCAGAGCTTTCTCGATGAATTCTGGTGAGGTCGTACAGTGGTGGTTAAGCAGCTGCATCCTCATCTGGGGTTTAAGCCTTTTGAGGAAATATTTGATCTTATCAGCTTCCGAACGGATATCTGACGTAGCAAAAGGGAGAAGTGCCTTGAATTTCTCGGTAATAGTTAACACATCCTCGTCCTAACGTGGATCAGAGTTTAGCAATTCGGACAGTTTGGCCTCACTAAGGGGTGCAGGATAATATCGATCTAGTATAAGATTCTTGAATTCCTCCCAAGTACTCGCGCCATCAGCAAGCCTCACAGAAAGCCACCAAGTATGGGCACTCTTACTAAGGTAGTAGGCTGCTACAGCAACTCGATTCTCCTCTGGGCACTCCACCATCTTGAAAAGTTTCTCAAAATTCTCTATCCAGTGTATAATGTCAGCAGGCTCAGATAAGCCTTCAAAAGTTGGAGGTCATTGGCGTGATATGTCGCTAATAATCCGGCTCACGATCCCGCCATGTACCGGAGGCGGAGGCTGCTGCCCCTGCTGTTGACCAGTAGCATTCCTCTGCATAGCTTCCATTAGCTGAACCATTTGGGTCATCTGGGCCATCATGCCCTGCATCACAGCGTAAGGATCGATGAGCGCATTCCCTCCAGTGTGATGCGATTGGTCCCTAGAAGGCGAATCACTGCCTGCGGAACTCTGCTCCACATTCGCACGCCTGCTGGCTCTTGGTATCGGGATTCGGCCCCTTCCGCGGCCTCGTCCCCCTCTGCCATGTCCTCTTAGATTTCTTTCCATACTGGAAGAATTAAATCATAAGTACAGTTCAAGTTACCAATCAAAATTCATGCTAAGTTAATAGCAACAAGGAATTACATATTCAAGGAAACAGTTCGTAGTGAATTACTGGCACCGCGGATGCTACACTCAATATGATATCAACATCAAGTCGAACCAGTTCCAATCACATAATCAATTTTTTGTTTTCCTCAGAAAATCAAACAGATGAATCTTACCACATGTTATCAATATGCCATGATCAGTAAAGAGATCAATATGTCATCAATATTGTGCCAGTAATTAAATCATGGCTCATGAGAAACATACCGTATTCGACGGGTCAGGCGCTTGCACAAGTTACACGTGGTACGAAGGTTTCTTTGATGCTAGTTTGATCTACAATGACTCAAAAGAAAAGACTCTCTGATACCATTTTCTGTAACAGCCGAAAAACAGCGGCTATTACAGTGCTGTGGACCCCACTAGGACCCACCAGGCGACATCACAACATGAACTTTCATCCCGACAGCGTGGCACCATACCACAATATTAATCAAAACCCCGATGTGGAGTATAAGTTATATATGTCTTAATTTGGGCAAACGTACACATGATCTAATTTCGGTATAGACCATATGACGATGGACTCTACCTTACAAATTATAATACATTCATCCGACACAAAATAAAATTAAAATCATAATATGATATAACCGAACATCAAATGACTCGGGCCCCCCGAATTAGCATCCTTCGAATCCTCCGCCACTATCGTGTTCTTCCTGTGCCTTGACCTTTCCTCGTCCCGAAATACAAGTATTTCGCCTAAAACCACAGGGTCAGCTATACATGATAATAATTCTCATGGCATTATACAATCCATGTACATACGGATCTCAAAGAATTAACCGACTATTGAATATACCCTGCAGGCGTATAAAACAGTCAGTCCCAACTGTCAAACGAACATACGAACCACTAAAATTAGTATGGCTCAAGACGGACGTCACAGTGCGCCCGATCTGGAAATATGTCCGTGCACATGTCCACCCCGTATATGGAATCCAGAATATACATGGGACGATGTACCTAACTAGCCTCACGAACTACGTCTCGTGTGCACGGTCCAATGCGGAAACATCCACGCATGACCATCAAGTGCCCGGCTAAAAATCCTACACAAAACCAATCGGCACGCAGATATGACTCCAGAGATGTCACGATGAAACATGACAACGAAAATCAATGAATACACTTTTATCAAAGAATCGAACAACTCACCGAAGTGACTACAAAGCTCAATGAGACAACGGTAATAAGGGCGATAAATTTGGGAATGCAATCCCGCCACAAACGGTAACACGATCAAGGATATCACCACATCATGAATCATATATCCACAGAACATTTCCACATACACGAAACGCATAATAGTCATAATGATTCAACCATCATTATAACCAAGCAAGATAACTTGCCTCAATTCTGTAGATAAGTAATCCTTCTTTGAATGAACAAACGAACAGTATCTCCGTCCAATAATACTCGCTTGAACAAGCAACCTTGAATGAAATGTAATTCATTTAACCACATATTCGTACAACAATGTTATTAATCCGTAGAACAATATTCGTAACTTTACATGAATAGTTTACTATCCTGTCGATAATTCTAATGTTCCAATTATGAAGTATCGTGTATCGAGTTTATTATATTTGTTCACATCTTCTAACATTAATGTCAAACATTGAAGTCCAGAATGTTACCAATGTAACTTTGTGAAAAACATTCTTCTTAAATCATCGACACTTCCGATTATGTTAAAAGTTTACGTTTAATTACATTCTTCATTATTTTACTAATGGTCACAATAAAACCGATTTAGATATGAAATTGTATGTTTATGTTTTTAGTAAACTAAGAACATCATCCTAAGAACATTATCAACATATTAAAGTAATGATCCGCACCTTCTAGAGTCATCCATACATCTGGTTACCTTGACCATATATGCTTGCTATATTTGTGTTCTTTACCTCCATCATCATCCTTTAAGAGTTTATTCAAAACATAAGTATATCATTGAGGGTTTTTTGAACTCTAAAGATATCATTAAGTCCTTCTCAATAAATTGTTAAACTCTATCCAATATGTGATTATAACATCATGAAATCCTACTAACCATTAAGAGCATATTCATAACTAGAACCTCTTGATTCTAACATAATTATATAATGGTTCTATATTGAACATGTTATCCCACAACTTCATCAATCATTCAAGGAATGGTTCTAACAATAATATCATGATCCTAACTAAATTTGTAAATAACTTCCATGTTCATCATGATTTATTAAATTATTCAACTACTAACATTAATAATCATATGAATAACAAGATTGAGATAACCAACCTTAAGAAAGGAATGAAGAATAGCACCAAATCTTCCAAGAACACACTCCTATCTTCTAGTTACCAAGCTATAATCCAAGTGTTTTAGCTCTAGCACAAGATTAGAGGGCAAGGATATGATCTAAGAGGGCAGGGGATCGATTCTAAAGGAAGGAGCATGAAATAGAGATGTGCAGAAATGAAAGGCAACACATAATTTTATAACCCAGGATTTACATTACGTACGTTATAAAATGTGTTTAACGTACGTTAAAGTGCTTACGTACGTAATCTAAGGAACACTACGTACGTAGCCATATTACCAAAAGTTTTTGACTTAAAATGTATATAACGATACGTACGTAAATGGATAGCCCTTACGTACGTAATAGCCGTTGACTTGGCTATCGCAATCGACTTCCGACCAACACCTACACCCTCGGCCCCATCCGTCGAAAGGTGATTTTCTGCAAGATCCCCTGGGTTACGTACGTTAACCTGCAAAGGTTACGTACGTAAGTCGACTTATATAGCGTACGTTAGCTAAGTGTGCTAACGCACGTTAAGGGAAACATCAACAAGTAAAATGAAATTTCTCTAATCATCTAATAAGCAACTATAGGGTGAATGACTAAGATTGACAATTCAGTTTAACAGAATTCATCCATATGTTTATTACAAGAAACACAGATATTGTACGACAATGCTCGATTTAAATCGGAAAATACAATAGTAAAGGAGAGGGTATTACAATGCGTACTACTTCATGAACATACACATCATTTTCAGGATGGTTTGGTTTATGCAGTTGGGTTGTCTGATGCTGTTGTAAACATGTTGAAACCAATAGAAAGCGACCATGCCATGGTTGTTAGTGGATTCAGCATACTAGAGGTATAGATATATAGATATATATTGTTCTGCTGTCGTATTCTTATACATTTTCTTTTAGATTCTTACTGCATAAAATATATGTTCTTCTAAATTCTAAAATGTTTTACTTGTTACGTCATTGCTGCAACAGTAGCAGGTGATCTTAAAGAATATTCTGAAGCTTTCCTTGGAAAGCCGAATGAAGAGTAGTGTGCTTGGATTTTAAACCTAGAGAAATAGGGAGGTAGGTGTTCTTTTATGTACTTTAGTTTATTCTTGAAAAGTATCAGAATTCGATAAATGATCCTTCAAATTTGGTCAAGATAAATAAACTTGGCAAATTATTTCTGGTTTAGAACAACTAGTTTGGAGACCTTATTTTTCTGATAGTTGTTAACAGACTGCCTATTTGGAAGCTTAGTAACCATCACTAATTATTGACTCTTCTTTCTTATTTTATTCTGCAGCTCTCTCGTTTAAATAAGGTGAAGTTTGTGAATGGACACCAACTCGGGCAAATTAGCTAATCCTTGGATAATTGAATAAGTGTTTAGAGTCTTTTTGTATATTAGTCTTAGACGTCCACTGATGTAATTGGTTAAAAATGACCAAGTTATTTTATTCTAGTAATTGTATATATGTAGTTGGTGATGTAGTTGATTGGTTTTGTGATTGGATATAGTTGTTTTTTTTATGATGGGATTATGTAGTTGGTTTCTGTGAATTGGTTTGTTGGATTTTTTAATGGAACATGCTAAATTTAAAATTTACATTTTTATTTTGTTAAAATGAAGGTGTTACCTTAGGTACTATATATATATGTTGTGAATGTCTTTTATTGGTAACACCTATAACACCTAGTGTGTTGCAATTGGTAATATAGGTGTTGCAATAGACTAAAAATTGCTGCACATTTGTGGCCTCACCCATGGGCCCCACAATGTAGGCCCACTAAAAAGGCCCAAAAAGTGGGTCCCATATATGGGTCCCACCAACTGACCCCAATAAGTGGGTCCCACCGGTGGGTCCGGCCAAATGGGCCCACATGTGGGACCCACTAAATTGGCTATATATTTTACAAAATTATAAAGTCTATTGCAACACGAATATGATGTTGCTGTAGGGTCCTTAGGATGTTGCTGTAAGGTCCTTAGGTAACAAATAATCCTATGTTAGCTTAGGATGATTCACATGTTGTCTTTGAGTCCAAAGGCTACTGCTCACAGAGCAACTTAGGTAAAATGTTACCTTTGCCCATTTTGGGTCTCTGGCAATAGAAAATTAGGTCTAAGGTAACACAGTTATGTGGTAGCCGAAGGCCATTTATGGTGTAGTGTCCAATCACCTCAATGATCAATTAACATGATCATAATGTTCTTAACACTTGTGAACAATAATCCAACAAGGATTATCAAGAACAACATCAAATTAATCATCCAATATGGTTATAATCTCTCAAGAACATAACCAACAACAATAATCATCTAAAAGCTATGTTAATCATCTAATAACCTTAACATAACTCTTCCTAAACATGATTATAATCTCTAAGTATTCTTAAACATCAAGAACACAATCAACCTCAAGCCATAATCATCATGTTCTTCATCATAAGTTTATAAAAACTATGAAGAATCATACTATCCTCCAAAAATCAACAACTACACGAGGTAATCAACCACAACATCATGATAATCTCGAGTTAAACACATGACTAGCCAACATACCTCTTGAGAGTGAAGAACAACCTCAAACCCTTCAAGAAACACTCCAATCTTCAAGCCCCCAAGCTCCAATCCAAGTTAGGAAGCTCCAAAACAAGTTCGAAGGGGTTGGAAATCACTAAGGAATGCAGGGGGATGATTTCTAGGGAGAGAAATCGAAAATGGGTCGTGAGAGAATGAAAGACGAACATGTCTTTATAATCTGCACAGTTCACTACGGCTGCTAACCCCTATGCATAACATACGGTAAACCATTTTGCGTATGCTATCCTCACTACATAGCGTACACTACGTCCTCCCAGAAGTTACTGCCTTAAAATGAACTTCGGTAGTACCTAGTTAGACCCAAGAAACTCCTAATCTCATTAGGGTTAGTTGGTGACTTCTAATCACGTACTGCTTCCACTTTAGCTGGGTTCACCTTAATACCATCTACTGACACAATGTGCCCAAGAAATATTACTTCTTTCAACCGAAATTCGCACTTACTGAATTTGGCAAAGAGTTTCTCCATTCTTAGTGTTTCCAACACTATCCTGAGATGTTCTTCATGCTCTTTCTCATTTCTATAGTAGATGAGAATATCATCTATGAATACCAAGACAAACTTATCCAAGTACGGGTGGAAAACCCTGTTCATAAGATCCATGAATACTGTGGGGGCATTAGTTAATCCGAATGGCATGACTATAAACTCGTAGTGTCCATATCTTGTTCGGAAAGTTGTCTTGGGTATATCCTCTGGTCGAATATTCAACTGATGGTACCCAGACCTAAGGTCTATCTTAGAAAACACATTTGTTCCCTTGAGCTGGTCAAACAAGTCATCTATCCTTGGCAGAGGATACTTGTTCTTGAGTTTGAGCTTGTTCAGCTCCCTGTAATCTATACACATTCTGAGTGTACCATCCTTCTTTTTCACAAAAATGACAGGTTCTCCCCATAGAGAAACACTCGGTCTAATGAAACCTAAATCCAATAGCTCTTGCAGTTGGATCTTAAGTTCTTGCAGTTCCTTCGGTGCCATCCTATATGGTGCTTTCAACACTAGGGCTGACCCTGGCTCCAGGTCGATGTTGAAATCCACTTTTCGATCTGGTGGTAAACCCGGTAACACTTCTGGGAATACATGATCAAATTCTCGCACAATTGGCACATCACCTATCGTATGCTCTTCTCCAGCTTCTCCATTAAGGTAAACAAGGAAAGCCTGACAATCCTTGTTTCTTATCGTCCTCTTGGCTTAGAGAGCAGTGATAACGGGTGATCCTCTACCCATTCTTATGCCATGAAAGTCTGTGGGCTCCTTTCCCGGTGGTCTGAAGGGAATTTTCCACTCATAACAAAGAATTGGGGCATAATTCTCAGCTAACCAATCCATTCCTAGGATTACATCAACATCCTACATCATCATAACATTCAGATTATTAGTTACCACTTTAAGATTCCCGAGTTCTAATTCCAGATTAGAACAAACATGCGTGGTAGTTGAAATTCCTCCTGGTGGTGAAGATACTCTCGTGACATGACTAGCACGTTCCGGTATAATACTAAGATTATCCACATATGCTCTAGAAATAAATGAATGCGATGCTCCAGTATCAAACAAAACAATTACAGGTAGGTTAAGAAGTTTTCCCATACCTGCCAAGTTACCCTTATCCTTCTCGGGTTGCTTATGATTGATGGAATACGACCTAGCATTCTGATTCTGCTACTTAGGTGGTGGCGGCAGTTGCGGCTGTCTTAGTATTGCTCTCACTGGCTGGGGTTGACCTTGGTGGTTTGGTCTCTCTCCCTATTGCTCCTTAGGATAATTCCTCATGATATGGCCTTTCTGACCACACGTGTAACAACTTCCAGTGCCCAACAGACAGGCACCATGATGCTGCTTGTTACACTTGGGACATACGGGGTTTGCAAATCGTCCCTGATTATTGCCTCCCTGAGAAAGAACCATCTGCCGTCCCTGGTTGTTGCCTCCTTGAGCCTAAGGCTGTCCATGAGATATATTTCCCTGCCATAGCTTCCTGCTAGCCTGGTTGTTCCCATTGCCACCATTGTTCCGTCTTTCCCACATACAATTCCCTTTATATTCGTGGGAATTTATCTGAGTGGGTGGTGGTGTAACTATGGGCGCTCGCTTCTCTTCTGGCATTGCTGCCTCAATATCCAGAGCTCTGTTCAGCGATTCAGTGTAGCTCAGCCTTCCATGGCTAGCTAGGGACATGCCTATCTCATGCCTCAATACTGATCTAAATTTTCCTACCATTTTCTCATCCGTATCAACTTGGTCTGGAGCATACCTTGATAACTCACAAAACATTCTATCATACTCGGTAACTGACATCCTTCCTTGATTAAGATTATAGAACTCATCTTCCTTCTTCACCTTGAAGGTTTTTGGAACATACTTGTCATACAGTGCCTCCTTGAATTCCTCCCAAGAGTAGTTTTCCAGTTGCTCAGCCGTCAGGATCTTCCTGCGCGCTTCCCACCAGAAATCTGTAGATCCAGTGAGTTGGAAGAGCACACAAGAAAGACTCTCTTGGTTGGTACACCTTAGGAAGTTAAGAATTCGTTCCATAGCTCTAACCCAAAGCTCAGAATCGCTCGGGTTTCCTGACCCATTGAAAGTAGGGGGATTCTGCTTGAGGAAAAGCTCTTCAATAGCCCGTTGGGGTGGAGGAGGAGGTGGTGTAGGGGCGCGTTCATGCCCTCCTCTCCTTCTTTCTCTTCTGGGTGGAATTCTGTGGTGCACATAATCATAATTAGTTCATTCTCATTAGTCTGTAATTATCGCCATACTAGATCATAGAAAGGAGTTCGCGACTACATAATCATAACGCATCAACACATATAGATAACTCTCGTAGCAAGGTCGAGAAAGAGATCAGAAATAACATCATACTCATGAGAAGAAAAGCCCATGAAGGGTCAAAATATATATCAATATATCGTATGCATCATAATAGTAAAACTGCCTTCAACGAGGTCTTAGTGACTATCAATATAAGCTGATCTTTGCTACATGCCTACACATATACCAATATATGGGATGCTCTAACAAATTGCATTGCCGTCTATAATGTAAGAAAGTGTTAGACATCATAACGACACGTATAAGCAAAAGAAGTGACGTTCCGCATACAAAATACAAAATAAATGGCTAGCACCATCCTGAGCTATCTCAAGTCGCCCTCGACTCGGCAGTCGAGCTGTCCTCTTCGGAAGACTCCTCCGGATCCTCTTCCGGATCTTCTTTAACTCCTTGTCTAAAGTTGGAGAGACTGCAACAGGGTTTTCAGTGACTCTGCACTTCTTTGGGAGAAGTAGATGAGCATCTTCTGCAATCAGTCAAGGGTGGACTGGATCGATGACTGACATAGGTCGAAGTGGCGGAGACGTCCTCCTGAGAATAAAAGGCTCGGTCCTCATATCCCTGCGGCGAGGTGCTGATGTCCCTGCCTCCATGTCTAACCCATCCTGAGCATGAGACGGTGCAACAAGAACCACCTGGCTTGGTAGAGGTGTAGCTAGCCTCTCCGGCAAAGCTTCCCTAGCATAAGGTCGGTACACGCAAGCTCCAGAGGGAGGTGCATGGTGCTGGAGGTACTGAGTGGTGATGCGGATAGCAAAGGCCACGAAATCTCCGGACGGTACTAAAGTGGGCTCACGCAAAAAGATATAGTACCATGAGACTGCAGCAGCCCACTCCCTCCACTCGATCGGAAGGAGATCAATAAGGCGCTGAATGCCCTCGTAGTTTGAGACACCATGAGGAGTAGCTAAGCGCCATGTCTCCTCAGGGTCTGCCACGCTCTGGCCTTCGGTGGCACCTGTTCCTCGATACGTGCTGCGGAAAACCTCCACAAGGTCGCACGGTGAACACCTTCTCCTTGTTGACTTACGCGTCGTCGTCTTCGTGGTCGCCATCCTATGAAGAAGGTATACGTATAATACGTCAACGTCTCAACATAATAGAACAACTCTACTAAAGGGTTCCTAGAAGGATATAAATCTTGTCCCAAGTTCTCAACTTGAACTCTGGACTCTGAGAAACACCTAACATAAAAATAATAATATACTCTCTCACGGGGTATGTTATGAAAGTTATTCGGGTTCCGCCATAAATGGACATCCCGATAAAATAACCATACTCGTATTACTCGTACGTAAGTTATATTTGTTGGAGACGTCACTACATCATTGATCCTCGTCGTTACATTGTCATTGTTGGACCTTCACATTCGTGCATGTGCTGAAATACTTAAGGCGCATAAGTTCTCGTTCGCGTAATAGAAGACACTAAGGAAGTTTCTAGGTTCTCGTCTTTCGTGTTTCTTCATCAGCAACAATTCATGCGTAATCGAAACATAAGAATTCATATAGGACATGCTTCGTCATACATATATCACTCCATATATGTTCATAATTAACATTTCTTAAAAACTCGTAAAGAGATACATTTTCATGGCAAAAGATGTTTGAATCATAAAGACTAGTAAATCTTTTACCTTACTCTTCAGTTGAGCATGACATGACGGGGTGTTGAGTTGATAATTGATTCTTAACTCAGTTTAGCGAATCGAACTAAACTTCGATTGAAGGAACATAGACTCAGAGCGAACAAACCGCTCTGATACCATTCTATTACGGCCCCTTATCCCTAGGGACGGCATAGCTGGAGCGTGACACGGGGTAGGAATTAAGAAGCGGGGAAGAAAGGGGGAATCATACATTTCATAAGGAATATGGGTGGATTTCCATGAATGACCTATCAAGGTATCATGAAGGGGAGTCAAACCCGTGGGAATGACTTAGAATTCAAAGTTTAATACTTATTAGCCTTGAAGTTTCGAAAAAGGCTTCATAGCATATTACAATCGGCATAACTTAGAAAGCAAAATCATAAAGAGTGTTCGCAACGAAAAAAACATGGTTGGTTACATATATGAAGATATGTAACCAGGGCTTAACATTGATCGTAAACAAAAGACTTCCACTCAACACCCTCCGTCACATCCCCTGCTCAACCTGCACATTTTAAAAGATATACAGGGCTGAGTACAACGTACTCCGTGAACATATTGCCAAAACATAAAACATGCTTTCGTATTTGTCATTATGCATATAAGCAGTAACACACGGGGGTTTTAGGAAAAATCCCATGTTTACTAAATCATTTCATTTCATAGCATATATCATCAGATTCACCATATCCATAATTTATGCCGGGGAAGGTGGCCACCTCCCGCGAACCTTACTCCCCGAGATCGGCCACTCTGAAGAGAGCTCACGATCCCGAGTACAGTGTACACTAACCCTGGCCAGCGACCTTTGTCTAGCTCGGGATCTGATCATTTCATAGGTTGGCAAGCCAACAGTGACAGGTTCATAAGAATCCACATAAAAGTTTTTATGCATCATAATCATTTGAAATCATAATTTGCTTGTAAAACATTTCATCAAGATAGAGCAAAGCTCAAATCATTTTCGTATAGAGAGCCTACCTGGACAAGTAATAAACGTAAGCAAAGTGATTCTTGGCTCTTCCTTACGATTCAGTCTGCTGCTCCACCTTTCATCGGAAACAACTAAGTTTAGCGGTCGATCGAGCTTAACGAAGTCTAACGGACAACGGACTCGATCTACATGTTTGGACTTTAGAGTTTTGCATTCGAATTAAGTTTAATAATAGAATCTATGATTGTCTTAGAGAACCTAACTGGCCATATAACATATAAAGATACTAATAACATTAACCGATACTCGATTCCATTACACATTCCTTGGTTTGAAAACCAACATCAAACACTTAACATAATCATAACATAATATGCATCAAGGCTGAAAATAATTAGACTTCTGTTAATACACAATAAGAACAAGATAGTGTATCTTATATCAATGGAAAGCCACTGAAATCTAGTTTCATGTACATTTTACAGATCTCAAAAATATTAAACATGGAAAAAGTTATGGCCGTTTCTATGAAATATAACGATACTGCCAATATCCGATGAAAATGGGAAAAACATCATATTAACCTAGAGCTCGTTTCTAGCATCGAAAACCCTAAAAATGTAAACTCTAATCATGCATATCATACTTATAACACATATATGAGTCGACATACAATCATTCTTCTTGACATTACGAACTCCATTCCATAATCTTTTCTTTTGGAAACATGCTACTTACTCATTTTTATTTCCCAACTTAAACCTTCAAACATCATTAACATCAAGTATCATTAAGCATCAATTATTTCCAACATCAAACAACACACTTAACATACACTCATGTTGATAATCAAAGTCTTGGTCCTAACATATAAATGACCTAAACATGACTTTAAAATCCTCAAATACATAACATGCTCCTTAACTACACCAAATATTACCAACATCTTCCAACTTCATAAATCTAACTTCATGCTCTTGTAATCAAATAAATTTCCAAAATATTTTATAAAAATCTAACAAAAACATATCATGTACTCCTTTCATACATCATCACAATTATCAAGTCACTTTTGAACATACAACAATATATCAAGAACTAAACATGATTCTTCCTTACTTTCAAAATACCAAACATTTTATAAAAATTCCATAAATTCATCATAGTATCATATCATCATATAGTAACATATTGTGTAAGAAAATCATAAGAAAAACAACACATGATTGGGTTATAAAACCCTAAAATTTTCGGCCAAGACATGAAAATAAAAGCATGATTAAAACTTGTTCTAAACACTTTCAAGAATCTTAAAATCAACGTAAAAACAACATACAAAACATTATAATCCTTAAACCTAACCTCTTCATAATTTCCCAAATTTTAAAGTTTCCTAAAACCTATTTTTACTTGGATAGAAATGAAGAGAATGAGGTAACTTACTTGAATATGAACTTGGATTCAAGTTTGGCACACAACATAAGCTTGTAACTTGAGTTCTTAATGAAGAACAATGGTGAACATCAATGGTGAAGGGGGAGGGGGGGTGGCCAAAGTGAAATGAAGAGAGGAAGAAGATGAAGTGAGGAATAAAAATGAAAGGCAGGTGATGTCCCTTTATATACTAGGTTAACCCTAGACGTCATCGATAAAATGGTCGAATAATATTCTATATTTTGCTCCTCCGCAGATAAAATTACTCGAGTATTGAATATATGTCATATACTTAAATTATAGTGTCGCACTTACAGATTAAAGTCGGAGAAAAGTTTTGCGATTTACAGAACGTGAATTATCCGAGAAAATGACTCGACATAAAATATACCCAAAAATTCAAAAAGTAAACTTTTGAAAATCGTACTCGTAACGTAAAAGTGGTGTATATAGAAGGCGATAGAATCATGATGCTATCTATCGAAACATAAAAATCAAATTCAGAAGATAAAGCCAACTAGATAACCGAACATCCAATTTCTGAATTTAAAATGTGTAAATAGTTCTACACTTATTCCATTAGTCAGAATTTTAATATTTGTGAATTCAAAACCCTAATGTCGCACTTGAGGTCATAATAATTCATGCATATAAAAGACCAGGGCATTACACCGGCTGCAAAGTACGAGCTCCAATTAGCTTAGTGGCATCCGTGCAGAACATCGCACGATGCCCTTCCTGTCCACATTCATAACATGTCACTGGAGAAGAGAAATAGTCATGCCAAAGGTGTCCTGGGCGACCACAATTAAAATAGTTCTTTCCGCATTTGGATGGGTGCTGGGGACTCTTAAAGGAGTGATAGGATGACTAGGCCTTACGAGGCCTACTGTTCTTGTGCTCTGCAAAACTACCAGAGACTTTCTGCTTCATGGACTCAGAGAACTTCTCCATAGCTGCTTCTTTCATTTCATATGCTAGAGCTTTGTCTTGATACTGGCGGAGAGTGGTGCATTCGAAACCTGAGATATACCTTTGTATCTCCGACTTCATTCTCATATCAAAGTGGATCATCATTTCTGCATCAGTCCTGACTAGGTGTCGAACGAACTCCAGTTGTTGATTAAATGCCTTAATCGTTTGGGATACAGACTCATCCGTCGGTTATGCGGAGAATAACTCTCTAACCTTAGATTCTCTTACTGGACGGGGGCAGTATTGTTCTTCCATCATCAGTTTGAATTCTCCCCTGTCGGCATCATGATTTATAGGTCGGATTGCTTCCCACCACTCGGACGCTTCTACTGTCAGAAAATACTGAGCAATAGGGGCTCTCTGGTCGTCTGGGCAGTTAATCCCTGCAAATACTTTCTCTAGCTCTCTCATCCACTGATCATATGTCGGTGTCTCAGAAAAACCATCGAATTTTGGCGTGTGCATCTTCGCCACATCATGTAGCCACCTGTCTCCTCGATTTCCCAGATCTGGGATGCCTTGTTGTCCTCCTCCTGGCTATAGACCTACCGCCATTTGCATTCTGTCCACTACCTGCGCTAATTGGGTCATCTGATTGACCACTTGGCGGAGTACTTTCGAAATAACAGGATCAACATTCATCTCCACAGTTGGCTCTCGCTCGTTGTTGATGGACTCTTGTTGTTCCTCCGAACTGTTGTTAGCCTGATTTGACAACGAATCAGTGACAGAAAGTGGAGCTTCTCTCTCAGCATTCATAGGTCCGCGTCCACGATCGCGACCATGTCCACGTACTCCTCTCAACATACTCTAAGCATAAATACTCAATATATATGGAACAATATCGTCATAACGTTATAAAAAGGTATAACATGTAAAGGACAAGATAGAGTTTAGGAAACTTACAACCACCGCTCACACGAAGACGTAGGTAGTATAGTGATTTTATTCGCGGCCAGTTACCTCAAAAGACATATATGAACCATATTTTAACTCAAAAACCAAGATATCCATAATCTTAGCTCCGATACCATATTCTGTAACACCCCGAGATATTCAGGATTATTACAGCACCGCCAATCCTTGATGTAAGGATTTAGTAGGCTAATAATTTTAAAACAACATAATTAAATACCAGTAATAGAAATAATTATTACATCACCAGTCTAAATCATACAAATCTATCCACATCCGAATACAAACTCAATGGCGACAAAATAACAGCGTACTCGAGTACTTTATTAAAACAAAACAAACATCTGACAAATCATTCCGGCCGTAACATCACTCTGCACCCTCGTCGTCATGCAGCTCTAGTGGTTGTTTTCCCGCCCTCCTGGATCCTGAATATAAAACAAATGTTCACCCCCGAAGGGTTTAGCACAAGATGCTAGTACAAATACGATAATTATACAACAATGATTATTCAGCAATCCCTGAATAATAACATCGACAATATCAACAATAATCACAACAAGTCTCTCCAACGAGAAATAGTAACAATGTACAATACAACATGTCAATCTCAACATACTCGTGGTATTTCATACAGCGCACACAGCTATAGATTCCCATGATAATCCAGTCGGACCAACGCATGGTGAAAATACCTGTCTAATGATCCAGCGCACAAAGCTATAGATTCCCATGATGATCCCGTCAGACCAACGCATGGCGGACAAAACAATCAAAAAACATATGCACGTCACACAAAAACATAACCGACATTAATACGAATAATATAACTAAGGTACTTGCCTTAGAAAGGTGACAAGAGATAAATACTTCAACGACTCCAACAAACTTGAAGGCCGCCCCTTCGATCAACTGTTCGTAAAGCTCGAACATTACATAAAAGGAAATAGCGGAGACTCAACTTTACATAACAAAGCTATCACACGATCATGCTAAATGTTCCAAATGGTGACCGAACTAATTATCATTACATGGTCGATTCTTGGTTAACTTCTTAAAGAACACTACGTCGAACGAATATCATGCTACATACGAAGTAAAAGATCATAACGGGGATAACATGATGATGTATTTGGATTTTCAGCATCTTCAGAACGTCCCAAACCATAATTCAATTATGCCCAATGATTCTTAAAGCAAGCAAGAGATATCTAAACGAATTCATAACAAGGTGAGTACGTTCAACCGAATTCTAAGTTAACCCCACTTAGGATTCTCGTTCTTTCCGCAAGTAGATTCATCTTATCATAGTTCTACGTTCACTATGATTGTTACAACAAGATCATAATGTTCTAACCATTCATATTGAAGTTTATCAATCCGAATAATCCTTACCAACCTTGGATTATACTTAAGGAATAATTCCTATGTTCAACATCTCGGATTAACTTAGTCTAGGTGATAACATACTCATTTCGTTCATCATAACAATCATCACAAAATCATCACAAAGCAGGTCATAATCTGCAACAAATCATGTCCTTACGATAGGCATCATCAAGGCTTAACTATCACCAATGAAAAACCCAAGTTCATCCAATTTAATTCTCCAAAACATGTTGTTTGATTCAAAAAGTTCATAACAAGCTCAATAATCTCAGTAATCTACTCATGAACATTCCTAAGAACATAAATTCCCGATGGTTAGTGTATAACATACCTCACTACGGAAGGAAACGATGAAACACTCGGAGGAATTCAACACCGGGAGCAAGAACACCAATCCAAGATGCTTTCCAACTTCAACAATTGAGTAGAGATGTTAAAATGAGGTTTATGTCGTGGGAGGGCTCTATGGGTTTGCAGAAATTAGACAAGGAACGAAGGGAAATGATTTTAAAATGAAATGGGGTGGTGTCTTATATATAAGGTTCTGAACTTTACGTATGTTATCCTTAAAGCATTACGTACATTATCGTTTAAACATACGCTATTTGCTATTATTTATGTACGTTAACATCTGCAGTAGCTCACTGTCTCATTTCTAGCCTCTCTTATGTACGTTAACAATTACCTTTACATATGTAATCTGATCAATATAGCATACATTATCGGCCATATATAGCGTACGTTAAGTCTCGTTGACTTGCTTTATCAAAAAGCCATCCAAGTTCATGCGGGGAATGTCTATCTGATCATGTCCCCAACTAGACCATGTGCTAAGCAGACTTCTCCGTCATTGACTGCCTTACGTACGCTATGCTTTGTCCATAGCGTACGCTGTCCACAGCTCATAACATATGTTAAGCTAACCTGCTAGCGTATGTTATGACGTAGTTGTATGAATGAATTTGTAAACTCTTCCTAATATGATCATGAATGTTGGAATATGGATACGAGAAAAATTTCACTTCGATTATTGATACCACAAAGTCGAATATTACAAGGTTCAAATACAGATGAAAATACTCAACAATTACCCAGATATTACATACTCTCCCTCTAAAAAGGAGTTTCGTCCCGAAACTTAAGATGAAAATAATTCTAGGTATCTTGACTTCATACTATCCTCCATCTCCCAAGTGGCTTCTTCAACTCCGTGTCGCGACCATTGAACTTTAACCAAGGTGATTAGTTTCTTTCTCAATTGTTCAACTCGACTCTCTAGTATATTGATTGGCTTCTCTTCGAACGTGCCATCCTTAGCGACTTCGATTTCGCCGAAATCAATGACATGATTGGGATCTGGTATGTAGTTCCATAACTGAGATACGTGAAACACATTATGAACATGACTCAGCGATGGCGGCAAGGCCAACCTGTACGCCAACTCCCCAACTCTTTCAAGAATCTCGAATGGTCCGATATATCTCGGACTCAGCTTTCATTTCCTCCCAAAACGAAAAATCCACCGAGTAGGAGAAACCTTTAAAAGCACATGGTCCCAATGCCAAACTCTAACGGGCGACGTCGCACGTCTGCATAAAATTTCTGCCGAATCTAGGCAGTCAACAGCCTTTCACGAATCAGAGCTACCTTCTCTTGAGTCTGTACTATCAACTCTAGTTTCATCCCAATCAAGTCAGACGAATCATCCCAACACAGGGGTGATCTGCATCTTCTCTCATATAATGCTTCAAAAGGTGCCATCTTAATGGAATCATGCCAACTATTGTTGTAAGTGAATTCAATCAACGGCAGATGAGTTTCCGAATCAGTCAACCAATCTAAGGCACAAGCTCTCAACAGGTATTCCACTGTATGAATAGTCTCCTGGACTGTCCATCGGTTTGAGGATGATAGGTTGTGCTAAAATTCAGCTCGGTTCCCAAGGCTCGATGAACCACTTTCTAAAAAAGTGACACGAAGCGACCATCTCGATCATAAATAATGGTCTTCGGTGTACCATGCAATCGGACTATCTCTGCAATAAACACTCGTGCCAACCTCTCTGGTCCCCAAGTATCCTTAATGCCCAGAAAATGAGATGATTTGGTTATACGATCAACTATCACCCAAATAATGTTCATCCCTATTCTGGTCTTCGGCATATTGGTGATAAAGTCCATTGATATACCTTCCTACTTCCATTCAGGGATCAAAAGTGGCTTAAACATTCCGGTGGGTCGCTGATGCTCGATCTTAACCTGCTGACAAGTTAAACACTTCGAGACATATTCTGCCACATCTTTCTTCATGTTTCCCCACCAAAAATTCTGCTTCAGATCCTTATACATCTTACTGGTGCCCGAGTGAATTGAATAGGGTGTACTGTGAGCTTCCTTCATGATTCTCTGCTTCAAAACATCAATATCGGGAACACAAAGTCGACTCTAGAATCTCAAAACTACATCATCATGAATCACAAATCCTGGGGATTTCCCTTGCTCACTTCATCACGTAACCGAATCATCAGAGGATCATCTAATTGTTTAGATTTGATTTCTTCGATTAATGATGAACTAAATTCCATCACGCACAATTGCCCTTGAACTCCTTGCATCCATACTTCAATTCCTTCCTGAATCAACTCTCGTTGAATGTTGGACTAGGATGTGAGCGTTTCCAGCATTCTAATAGAAATGGGTTTGCGGCTCAGTGCGTCAGCCACTATGTTTGCTTTACCTGGATGATAAAGAATCTCTAAATCATAGTCTTTAATCAATTCCAGCCATGTCCTATGCCGAATGTTCAACTCTTTCTGACTGAAGATGTATTTGTGACTCTTATAATTTGTGAGAACCTGACAGTGAGCCCCATACAAATAATGTCTCCATATCTTCAAGGCGAAAAACACAGCTGCCAGTTCCAAATTGTGCGTTGGATAATTTACTTCATATGGATTCAATTTTCATGAAGCGCACGCGATCATCTTTTTATTTTGCATCAGTACACACTCGAGACCTTGATTTGAAGCGTCACTGTAAACTATTAATGCTTCAGTTCCTTGTGATAGTGCTAAAATTGGTGCCATCGTCAATCTCTTCTTCAATTCATCAAAACTGGCCTGGCATATATCGTTCCATTCAAACTTTTAGGTTTTCTGCAGTAACCGTGTAAGTGGACGGGTAATTTAGGAAAACCCTTCCACGAATCGATGATAATATACGGCAAGTCATAAGAAACTTCTGACTTCCTTCACGTTCTTAGGAGACTTCCATTCCAAAATTGCCTCGACTTTCTGGGGATCTACTTGGACCCCTTCCGCTGACACCACGTGACCGAGGAACATCACCTCCTTTATCCAGAATTCAGACTTAGAAAGTTTGGCATATAACTGCTCACTTCTCAGGAGGTTCAAAACGATCTGTAAATGCTGCGCATGCTCTTCCGGACTCTTGGAATAAACCAAAATATCATCGATGAACACAACTAGGAATTTGTCCAAATAATCCATGAATACTCAATTCATTAATTGCATAAACACAACATGCGCATTAGTGAGAACAAATGGCATCACCAAAAACTCATAATATCTGCAGCGAGTTTTGAATGCTGACTTCGGGACATCGAATTCCTTAATCCTCAACTGATGATATCCCGAACTCAAATTGATCTTGGAAAATACTGTCGCTCCTCGCAATTGGTCGAACAAATCATCAATCCGTGACAATGGGTATTTATTCTTGATCGTCATCTTGTTTAGCTCCCAATAGTCAATGCACAATCGAAGAGATCCATCTTTCTATCGGACAAAAAGAACTGGTTCACCCCAGGGTGAAACAATTGGCTGAATATAACCTTTGTCCAGTAACTCTTCGAGTTGCTTCTTCAATTCATACATCTCGGTAGGTTCCATATGATACGGCATCTTAGAAATCGGTGTAGGTCCTGGTTCTAGCTCGATGGTAAACTCTACATCTCATTATGGAGGTAGACTAGGTAATTGGTCAGGGAACCCGCCCATAAATTCATCCACAACAGGAATGGATGAAATTTCTACTATTCCTTCGTCGTTCGTCATCGCTTACCAACAGTATCCAATATAACCCTATTTTAGTAGTTTGATGGCGTTCATAGCTTTGATTCCTTTTCATGAGCTTCCTGGTCTCCATCCCTCGAATAATAATTCGAAACCATCTTCGGCTATCATCAAGATATTCCTCTTCCTATAGTTCACAATAGCTCCATATCGGTTAAACTAATTGTCTCCGAGAATTAGGTCATCTGCTTGAGTCTCTACTATGATCAGGTTTGAAGGCCAGTCTTTACCTCCAGTTATTACAGGAAAATCTCCAATTTCAAAGTTCCCCACAATTCTTTCCCCACTCGGTAAACCCACAACATAAGACTCACATTCATGAAAACAAGAAATGTTTAAACGATTAACACAAGACAATGATATAAACGAGTGTGTAGCTCCTGTATCAAACAAAACACTAACTGGTTGTGAAAGGATCGGAACGGTACCTGATGCGATAGCTGCATTCTGATCATCTACCCTCGTCATCTCTTAAAGGTGTGGAGGAACGGATCCATCACTCGATGCTCCCTTTCGGTCATACTATCCTCTGCCTTGTCCTCGACCAAAACTCTTGGGTAGCTGGACACTCTGCTGCGTCTTCGGAACACTTGCCTCCTTCTGGGCCGGCTGCGAAGTATGAGCTCCAATTAGCTTAGTGGAATCCCTGTAGAACATCACACGATGCCCTTACTGTCCATATTCATAACATGTCACTGGAGAACGGAAACAGCCACGCCAAAGGTGTCCTGGGCGACCACAATTAAAACAGTTCTTGGCCACATTTGTCGGTGTTGATACCGATTTGAAATTCCTTCCACCTTTGCATGGGTATTGGGGACTCTTCAAGGAGTGATAGGATGACTGGGCCTTACGAGGCCCACTGTTCTTGTGGTCTACAAAACTACTCGAGACTTTTTGCTTCTTGGACTCAGAGAACTTCTCTATAGCTGCTTCTTTCATTTCATACACTAGAGCTTTGTCTTGATACTGGTGAAGAGTGGTGCATTCGAAACCTGACATATACCTTTGTATCTCTGGCTTCATTCTCATATCAAAGTGGATCATCATTTCTGCATCAGTCCTGACCAGGTGTCGAACGCCAATTGTTGATTAAATGCCTTAATCGTTTGGGATACAGACTCGTCCGTCGGTTGTTCGGAGAAGAACTCTCTAACCTTAGATTCTCTTACTAGATGAGGGCAGTTTTGTGCTTCCATCATCAGTTTGAATTCTCCCTAGTCGGCATCATGATCTATAGGTCGGATGGCTTCCCACCACCTGGACGCTTCTCTTGTAAGAAAATACTGAGCAATTGGGGATCTCCGATCGTCCGGGAAGTTAATCCCTGTAAATACTTTCTCTAGCTCTCTCATCCACTGATCATATGTCGGTGTCTCAGAAAAACCATCGAATTTTGGCGTGTGCATCTTTGCCACATCGTGTAGCCACCTGTCTCCTCGATTTCCCAGATCTGAGATGCCTTGTTGTCCTCCTCATGGCTATAGACCTACCGCCATTTGCATTCTGTCCACTACCTGCGCTAATTGGGTCATCTGATTGACCACTTGGCGGAGTACTTTCGGAATAACAGGATCAACATTCATCTCCACAGTTGTCTCTCGCTCATTGTTGACGGACTCTTGTTGTTCCTCCGAACTGTTGTTAGCCTGATTTGACAACGAATCCGTGACAGAAGGTGGAGCTTCTCTCTCAGCATTCATACGTCCGCGTCCACGATCGCGACCATGTCCACGTACTCTTCTCAACATACTGTAAGCATAAATACTCAATATATATGGAACAATATCGTCTTAACGTTATAAAAAGGTATAACGTGTAAAGGACAAGACAGAGTTTAGGAAACTTACAATCACCGCTCACACGAAGACGTAGGCAGTACAGTGATTTTATTCGCGGACAGTTACCTCAAAAGTCATATATGAACCCTATTTTAACCCAACAGCCAAGATATCCATAATCTTAGCTCCGATACCATTATTAAATATTCGGGATTATTACAGCGCTGAGATATTCGGGATTATTACAGCGCTGAGATATTCAGGATTATTACAGCACCATAAATCCTTGATGTAAGGATTTACTAAGCTAAGAATTTAAAAACAACATTATTAAATACCAATCATAGAAATAATTATTACATCACCGATCTAAAACATTTAAATCCATCCACATCCGAATACAAACTCAGTGGCGACAAAACAACAGTGTACTCGAGTACTTTATTAAAACAAAACAAACATCTGACAAATCGTTCCATCCATGACATCACTCTGCACCCTCGTCGTCATGCAGCTCTAGTGGTTGTTTTCCCGCCCTCCTGGATCCTGAACATAAAACAAATGTTCATCCACGAAGGGGTTAGCACAACGATGTTAGTACAAGTACGATAATTATACAACAATGATTTATCCAGTAATCCCTGAATAATAACGTAAATAATAACAACAATAATCACAACAAGTCTCTACAACAAGAAACAGTAACAATGTACAATACAACATGTCAATCTCAACATACTCGTGGTATTCCAACGATCCAGCGCACACAGTTATAGATTCCCATGATGATCCAGTCGTACCAATGCATGGTGGAAATACCTGTCCAACGATCCAGCGCACACATCTATAGATTCCCATGATGATCCCATCGGACCAACGCATGGTGGACAAAACAATCACAACACATATGCATGACACACAACAACATAACTGACATTAATACGAATACATATAATTAAGGTACTTGCCTTAGAAAGGTGACAAGAGATAAATACTTCGACGACTGCAACAAACTCGAAGGCCTCCCCTTCGATCAACTGTTTGTAAAGCTCGAACCTTACACAAAAGGAAATAACGGCAACTCAACTTTACGTAACAATCCTATCACACGATCATGATAAACGTTCCAAATGGTGACCGAACTAATTATTATTACATGGTCGATTCTTGGTTAACTTCTTAAAGAACACTACATCGAATGAATACCATGCTTCATACGAAACGAAAGATCATAATGGGGATAACATGATGATGTATACGGATTTTCAGCATCTTTAAAACATCCCAAATTTAATTCAATTCTGCCCAATTATTTTAAATGCTAGCAACGGTTATCTAAACGAATTTATAACAAGGTGAGTACATTCAACCAAATTTTAAGTTAGCCCCACTTATGATTCTCGTTCTTTCTGCAAGTAGATTCATCTTATCCTAGTTCTACGTTCACCACGATTGTTACAACAAGATCATAATGTTCTAACCATCTATATTGAAGTTTATCAATCCGAATAATCCTTACAAACCCCGAATTATACTTAAGGAATAATCCCTATGTTCAACATCTCGGATTCACATAGTCTAGGTGATAATATACACGTTTCGTTCACCATAACAATCATCACAAAATCATCACAAAGCAGGTCATAATCTGCAACAAATCACGTCCTTACGATAGGCATCATCAAGGCTTAACTATCACCAATGAAAAACCCAAATTCATCCATTTTAATTCTCCAAAACATGTTGTTAGATTCAAAAAGTTCATAACAAGCTCAATAACCTCAGTAATCTACTCATGAACATTATTAAGAACATGAATTCCAGACGGTTAGAGTACCACTTACCTTACTTCGGGAGGAAACGATGAAACACTCGGCAGAATTCAACACCGGGAGCTAGAACACCAATCCAAGATGCTTTGCAACTTCAACAATTGAGTAGAGATGTTAAAACGAGGTTTACGTCATGTAACACCCCAAACTAGGCGGATATTACAGTGCCGTGAATCCCCGACTGGGACCCACCAGGCGAATGAAAAGGATGAATTACACAAGATAAATGTAGTACCGAACCACATTACAACAGTAATTACTCCGATGAGGAGTTTAATTACAACACACCAGGACAATACCGAATACTAGTGTATTTTATATGAAGATAAAATACACAACACTGAATGAAACGGAGTATCAAAATGAAAATCTGCAGCGGAAAATAAAGGACAATAATATGAATAACTGAAAGATCGGGGCCCCTACTAGTATCACTAGGACTCCTCGACATCAACATGCTATTCCCGTGCGTTTGCCTTGCCATGACCTGAAAAACAAAATCCCCAAACGGGGTCGATTATAAAGAACAACAATCCTCAAGGGTTGAAAATACACAAACATGATTTAACTGAAGTTATGAAATATCCTTAGTTATGAATTACGCTGAAGAAGAGTATCATAGTACGCCCGTAATGTTCTGTGCGAGTGTACAACATCCGTCCGTGTACCTAATTAGTCTCACGGTGTAACGCTTTCCGTGTGCACGGTCTAATGTATTGGTGAACCCAATACAATAACCATCGTGTGCCCGACTAAAAATTCCACATGACCACGCCCGCCACGCAATATGAACCCGAAGGTCATATGAACGAGAATGACCGTAATGAATATCAATGAATAAATAATAATCGACAAAGTCAAGAATGACTCACCGAGATGAGAGTAATAATGAAATGAATGAAAGCTCAACGAAAAGATTGGAACCGCTGCTCCTTATGATCAAGTGATTAATTGACAATAACAAGTTTTAATATGATTAATACAATGATGAATGAATTATAATTATGAATGATCAACAACAAAAGGTATGAATATCCTTTTAACCGAGTAAGAATTAACTTACACAACACCGGTGAAGAAATCCGTCCCACGAACAACGCCCTAAATGAAGTGTCGATTCACGAACAACCTTAATTCAATACAATTACCGACAATCCGATCAATATAAGAATTAAACACGAATATAACGAACTCAAAACGTCGATACGATTAAACTAAGTTCATTGGGGCATTATATCGAATACGTTGTATCCAAACTCCGATTGTTTACAATCAAACCTCGATATCCCAATATCAAAATCCCCAAGAAGTGTTTCAAACCATCAAAACATCTCCAATACGATCAATAATCCGTTATGAATATCCAAAAATGTGATTATAACAACAATTAGTCGAAAATCCCCAATTCCAACTCGATTTACAAGGTGTTCTTGAATAATCCCTCAATAATCCAATGAATCCTTATACAAACTCATAATCATATACATATCCCTTCATATATCATGATTATAACGTCCAAACATCCTATTTCAACACAAAATCGAAGTCCAAAGTGTTGAAGGAATTACCTCTTGATGATCCAAGTGCTTTAATCAAGAATACGCGTTAGATTGATTATCCGGGCTTCACGATCGAAAGGAGATGAAGAAAATCAAACACCCAAATGATTTGTGAAGGAAAAACCCTCCCTCAAGCCTTATCTCTCGGTTGAAGGTGAAGAAAATGCGAAAAATGGGTGAAATCTTTGAAAAAATGAATTTATAGGGGTTGACTACCTGCCGGACACGGCCCGTGCCGATCGGCACGGTCGTGTCGCATGATTGCCGGCGGTGGCGATAGGGACTCGACCGTGTCCGGATCGACACGGTCGCGGCCGAGGGCCTTCCGATAGCGACCCCCGACAATGACTCGGCATGACTCGGCCGTGTCTCGGGACACGGTCGGGCGTGTCGGCGATCGTTCCGTGCTTATCCGGAAGAGTACGGCACGGGCCGTGTCGGACGACACGGTCGAGCCTGGTCGGCGAACTTCGCATTTCCGGACGAGTACGGCACGGGCCGTGTCGGACGACACGCCGAAGTTCGGTCGGCGGTGATCGCCAAAACTCAAACGACCATAACTCTCGTCCCGACTCGATTGACTCACCGTTTGAACCATTGGAAAGCTAATTCGATGCTCTATAATATTGCAAGATTTAGAATTTTGGAGTTACCAAAAATTAATGGTGATTTAACAAAGTCGAACTCATATGAGGAAAGTTGAAACGATGAACAATAACGATACTCAACTCAAGTTTTTACGAACGGTGAACACGGTGAATGAACATGATTGATGAATGATTATAATTGAGTGAAAATACACTGAGTGACAATTACAGATCGATAATTACTGAATGAAAATGAATGAATTACAACCGGTATTACATACTCCCCTTAAAAAGAGTTTCGTCTCGAAACTAAGGGTCAAACAACTCGGGATAACCCTCCCGCATAATCTCCTCGGTTTCCCAAGTGGCCTCTTCGACTCCATGTCTGGACCACTGAATCTTGACCAAAGGAATCGACTTATTTCTCAACTGTTTGATTCGCCGCTCTAATACTCGTACAGGACGCTCCTCGTACGAATGATCATCTGCGATCCCGATTTCGTCGAATTGAAGTATGTGTCTTGGGTCGGAAACATACTTTCGCAACTGAGAGACATGAAACACATTATGAATTCGGCTCAAAGCCGGAGGTAAAGCCAATCGATAAGCTAACTCGCCTACTCGATCCAAAATTTCAAACGGTCCAATGAATCTCGAACTCAACTTCCCCCGTTTTCCGAAACGGGAAAAATACCTCGACTCGGGGATATCTTGACCAAAACATGGTCACCCGTCTCGAACTCTAGTGGTCGACGATGATTATCCGCATACGATTTCTTTCGACTCTGAGCTGTCAACATACGACTCTTGATCAAAGCTACCTTCTCCCGGACGGCTATAAGCATATCGGTCTCGGTGCCGATTGATTCTAACAAGTCATCCTAACACAAAGGAGATCGACAAAGACGACCGTACAAGGCCTCGTAAGGTGCCATCTTAATGGAGGCATGCCAACTATACTGTACGTGGACTTAAAGAACAGTAATTGGGCTTCCCCATCGTCTACTAATCGAGGACGCATGCCCTCAACATGTCCTCTACTGTCTGAATAGTCCTCTCTGATTGTCCGTCGGACTGAGGATGAAAGGCAGTACTGAGATTAAGCTGAGTTCCCATAGCACGATGAACTGATTTCCAAAAATGAGACACAAATCGTCCGTCACGATCGGAAACGATACTCTTAGGAGTACCGTGCAGTCTTAATATCTCCTTGATGAACAACTGGGCCAGTCTCTTGGGACTCCACAAATCCTTGATCTCAAGGAAATGAGTTGATTTAGTTAAGCGGTCCGCGATCACTCAGATCATATTTATGCCACGATGACTCGTCGGCAATTCGTGATGAATTCCATAGAAATGTCTTCCCACTTCCATTCTGAAATAGGGAGCGGTATCAGCATACTCGCCGGTCGCTGAGGCTCCATCTTGACTTGTTGACAGGTTAAGCATCTCGAAACAAATTCTGCGACTTCTCGCTTCATATTACTCCACCAGTAATTTTGTTTCAAGTCCTTGTACATCTTGCTGGACCCCGGATGAACAGAATAAGGGATAGCATGAGCTCCTCACAAAATAGAGTTTTTCAACTCGACATTCACCGGTACGCAGAACCGGTTCTTAAACCTCAAAAGTCCATCCTCGTGGACCACGAATCCAGGGCTTTCCCCCTGAGCCACATCTTCACGAATGCGCAACAATGCTGGGTCTGAACCCTGATTCTCCCTGATTGCATCCTCAGAGATGATGAAATCTCTAACATACAAAGTTGTCCCTGAACTCGCCGGGCTGCACTCGATCTCGGTCTAAGTAATTCCTGTTGAAGCTCCTTCAATCAATTAAACGAGCAAGCATCTGCTCCTGAACGGACTTACGACTCAAGGCGTCGGCGACAACGTTCGCCTTGCCCGGGTGGTAAAGGATCTCGATATCAAAATCTTTGATTAGTTCCAACCACCGTCCCTGTCGCATATTTAACTCCTTGTGAGTAAATATATACTTCAACTCTTGTGATTGGTGAAGACCTGACAAGTGCTTCCATAAAGGTAACGATGCCAAAATTCCAACGTGAAAACCACGGTTGCTAGCTACGGTCGTGGGTTGGATAATTAATCAGCTAATCCGGGGAAACTTCGGATTTACTTAACACCTTTCGGAGGTTGCCAACCTCGGATGGCCTCCGTCTTCTGAGGGTCGACACGGTCTCTGACAGGTGAAATTACATGCCCGAGAAAATCACTTCGGACATCCAGAACTCACAATTGGAAAGCTTACCATGAAGTTGCTCGCGTCTCAACACGTCGAGAACCTGATGAAGATGTACCTCGTTTTCCTCTCGATCACGAGAATAAGCCAAAATGTCATCGATGAAACAACAACAAAATGATCCAAAAAGTCGATGAAAACCCGATTCATTAACTCCATGAATACCGCAGGTGCAATAGTTAGCCCGAACGGCTTAACTACGAACTCATAATGACCATAGCGTGTACGAAACGCTGTCCTCGCGATATCCGACTCTCGAATCCGCAACTGGTGATATCCAGATCTTAAGTCGATCTTGGAAAATACTGAAACTCCCTGAAGTTGATCTTAAAGATCATCAATACGAGATAAAGGGTACTACTCTTGATCATCACCCTGTTCAACTCCTAGTAATTAATACACACACGAGACGAGCCATCCTTCTCCTTGACAGATCACACCGGTGCTCCTCACGGGGACGCAATCGGTCGGGGATAACCTTCCTCGAACCATTCCTCAAGTTGAATCTTCAACTCCTGCATTCAGTCGGGGCCATCCGATACGGTGCCTTCGATAAAGGGAACGCACTGCTCCAACTCACTCCTGAATTCCCTTACTCTATGTGAAGGCAACCAGATAACTCGTCTGGAAATACATCGTCAATCGATGACAATGATACCATGAATGATTGAACATTTCGATTGCCCTAGAATGGTCAATCGATAAAAAGAGATACCAATAATGATTGGACAACTCGATTGCCTTAGAAAGGCCAATCGATGAAGATGATATAAGGAATGATTGAATGACTCGATTGTCCTAGAAAGGCCAATCGATGAGAATGATACAAAGAATGATTGAATAACTCGATTGCCTTAGAAAGGCCAATCGATGAAAATGACGCAATGAATGATTGAATAACTCGATTGTCTTAGAAAGGACAATCGATGAAAATGAAACAATGAATGATTGAATGACTCGATTGCCTTAGAAAGGCCAATCGATGAGAATGATACAAAGAATGATTGAATAACTCGATTGCCTTAGAAAGGCCAATCGATGAAAATGACGCAATGAATGATTGAATAACTCGATTGTCTTAGAAAGGACAATCGATGAAAATGAAACAATGAATGATTGAATGACTCGATTGCCTTAGAAAGGCCAATCAATGAAAATGACGCAATGAATGATTGAATAACTCGATTGTCTTAGAAAGGACAATCGATGAAAATGAAACAATGAATGATTGAATGACTCGATTGCCTTAGAAAGGCCAATCGATGAAAATGAAACAATTAATGATTGAATAGTTCGACTGTGGAATTTCTTCGCTTCGCCATAATAGAAATTCTCTGGAACAACGGGATTACTTCCTGAAGCACACATTCGACAACCAACGACGGAAAGATAGCGACCAAACGCTAACAAACACCGAGGATAGTATCAAGACGGTTAAACCAAATAATACCGAAAATTACATCGTCCTAAGATAAGTTCACCACGATTAGATCCAACAACCAATCGCGGTCATTAAACTTAATTCGGTATGATTCCGAAAATTCTTCCATCGTCAGGTAGACCGATGGTATGAGGTCCACAAGCAATTGGACTATCCCGAAATAAGTTTATTCAAGCATGATCCGAAAATGAATGAATGCGGTGTACCAGCATCAAAAGGTACACACAAGTTGAAATAAAATCATGAGTATACCTGAGATCCTTCGGGTCACCGAATCGTCGATCCTCCTCATAATATGAACACGGGACTTGCCGGTCCCCGAACCTGACGCTCCGTCGATAAATACGAGCTCCAACTCTATTTGCTTCCATTGTCTTAAACGACGATGACAAAGCGGCCTGATTCTCAAACGCTGGTTGCTTCGGGGCTCGAGATACCGCCGGAGCCGACTTGGAGTCCTTTCGCAAAACGGGCCTTATGCCCAGCAATTCCACGATTATGGCACGTGACACCGCTTCGGACATTTGGTGCTGAAATGACCCGGTTCTTCACGGTTGAAACAGTGACGGCCGAATCGCCGCCGGGACCGAGATCCCGCACAACTATACACCGTAGAGGTCGCCGTAAACGATAGGACTCACACGAGGCTTCTTGAAGGTTGATCGACCGCCTTCGGATTGATTACGCCGTTGATTTCCGCCGACAAATGAAGGTTGTTGTTCAAGACTCTCCTTAGGTTCATACGGAGAGTTCTCTCGATTAATCCAAATGCAGTGGCGCAATGATGTTTGAGCAACCGCACATGGGTCATCATCGCCGCATTAAAGTGAGTGGATCAACCCGAACATCTTCGATTGAGCCGAGTCCGGCACGATTTCCCGACAGCGAGTGATTATTCCTCGGGTTTCGCCCGCACTACGGCCTCTTCCCGCATCTCGACAGCCTCTCTCCATACTGAAGTAGGAAGGTCGCATAATGATTATATTACCCGCATGATTATCACGTTATGATTACGTCATGAGATGATGAAAACGAGTATACATGCTCTAACTTAGTGATTATATGAATGATTGACTGAAGTGACATGAATATCTGATGAAATTCTTGGAATGATTATTTTGAATGAATTAACAAGATTTATAATATGATCATCTAGATCGGCAACTGAGTAATGAAATGAATTAAGTGATTAATGAATTAACATGGTCGTCCTGTTCATTAATCGAGTAATGAAATGAATTAAGTGATTAATGAGTTAACATGATCGTCTTAATCATAATAAATGATGATGTTGAGGATTGTTAAATGATGAATGATGAATGAATGACGATTGCCAGAAATTATATCATGGCGTTAGAAATCTTACAGTTCTTCCGGTCTGATTGGCTCGGCATTTGCACAGGTCACACGTGACGCGAAAGTCCAATGATACTAGTCGACGATGATTTCAAATGAGACACGACTCGGAAGGTAGTATTCAAACCACGCTCCGATACCAACTCAGTAACACCCAAAACTAGGC
Source organism: Orobanche coerulescens (assembly GCA_033398695.1). Lineage (NCBI taxonomy): Eukaryota > Viridiplantae > Streptophyta > Magnoliopsida > Lamiales > Orobanchaceae > Orobanche > Orobanche coerulescens. The sequence continues at coordinate 74,400,349 of CM065818.1, read as the reverse complement.
GGATATTACAGTGCCGTGAAACCCCGACTGGGACCCACCAGCGAATGAAAAGGATGAATTACACAAGATAAATGTAGTACCGAACCACATTACAACGGTAATTACTCCGATGAGGAGTTTAATTACAACACACCAGACAATATCGAATACTAGTGTATTTTATATGAAGATAAAATACACAACACCGAATGAAACGGAGTATCAAAATGAAAATCATAAATGAAAATAAAGGACAATAATATGAATAATCGAAAGATCGGGGCCCCTACTAGTATCACTAGGACTCCTCGACATCAACATGCTATTCCCGTGCGTTTGCCTTGCCATGACCTGAAAAACAAAATCCCCAAACGGGTCGATAAAGAACAACAATCCTCAAGGGTTGAAAATACACAAACATGATTTAACCAAGTTATGAAATATCCTTAGTTATGAATTACGCTGAAGAAGAGTATCATAGTACGCCCGTAATGTTCTCGTGCGAGTGTACAACATCCGTCCGTACCTAATTAGTCTCACGGTGTAACGCTTTCCGTGTGCACGGTCTAATGTATTGGTGAACCCAATACAATAACCATCGTGTGCCCGACTAAAAATTCCACACACCACGCCCGGCCACGCAATATGAACCCTGAAGGTCATATGAACGAGAATGACCGTAATGAATATCAATGAATAAATAATAATCGACAAAGTCAAGAATGACTCACCGAGATGAGAGTAATAATGAAATGAATGAAAGCTCAACGAAAAGATTGGAACCGCTGCTCCTTATGATCAAGTGATTAATTGACAATAACAAGTTTTAATATGATTAATACAATGATGAATGAATTATAATTATGAATGATCAACAACAAAAGGTATGAATATCCTTTTAACCGAGTAAGAATTAACTTACACAACACCGGTGAAGAAATCCGTCCACGAACAACGTCCTAAATGAAGTGTCGGTCGCACGAACAACCTTAATTCAATACAATTACCGACAATCCGATCAATATAAGAATTAAACACGAATATAACGAACTCAAAACGTCGATACGATTAAACTAAGTTCATTGGGGCATTATATCGAATACGTTGTATCCAAACTCCGATTGTTTACAATCAAACCTCGATATCCCAATATCAAAATCCCCAAGAAGTGTTTCAAACCATCAAAACATCTCCAATACGATCAATAATCCGTTATGAATATCCAAAAATGTGATTATAACAACAATTAGTCGAAAATCCCCAATTCCAACTCGATTTACAAGGTGTTCTTGAATAATCCCTCAATAATCCAATGAATCCTTATACAAACTCATAATCATATACATATCCCTTCATATATCATGATTATAACGTCCAAAACATCCTATTTCAACACAAAATCGAAGTCCAAAGTGTTGAAGGAATTACCTCTTGATGATCCAAGTGCTTTAATCCAAGAATACGCGTTAGATTGATTATCCGGCTTCACGATCGAAACGAGAACAACAAAATCAAACACCCAAATGATTTGTGAAGGAAAACCCTCCCTCAAGCCTTATCTCTCGGTTGAAGGTGAAGAAAATGCGAAAAATGGGCCGAAATCTTTGAAAAATGAATTTATAGGGGTTGACTACCCTGCCGGACACGGCCCGTGCCGATCGGCACGGTCGTGTCGCACAGTTGGCCGACAGCTGGCCGACAGGGACTCGACCGTGTCCGGATCGACACGGTCGCGGCGCTGAGGGCCTTCCGATAGCGACCCGCCCGACAGTGACTCGGCATGACTCGGCCGTGTCCTGGGACACGGTCGGGCGTGTCGGCAGTCGTTCCAGGCTTATCCGGAAGAGTACGGCACGGGCCGTGTCGGACGACACGGTCGAGCCTGGTCGGCAGAAACTTCTGCATTTCCGGACGAGTACGGCACGGGCCGTGTCGGACGACACGGCCGAGTTCGGTCGGCAGTGATCGGCCAAAAACTGAAACGACCATAACTCTCTCGTCCGGACTCCGATTGACTCACCGTTTGAACCATTGGAAAGCTAATTCGATGCTCTATAATATTGCAAAGATTTAGAATTTTTGGAGTTACCAAAAATTAATGGTGATTTAACAAAGTCGAACTCATATGAGGAAAGTTGAAACGATGAACAATAACGATACTCAACTCGAAGTTTTTACGAACGGTGAACACGGTGAATGAACATGATTGATGAATGATTATAATTGAGTGAAAATACACTGAGTGACAATTATAGACTGATAATTACTGAATGAAAATGAATGAATTACAACCGGGTATTACACGTCACGGGAGTGCTCTCCGGGTTTGCAGAAATCAGACAAGGAATTAAGGGAAATGATTGTAAAATGAAATGGGGTGGTGTCCTATATATAAGATTCTGAACTTTATGTACGTTATCCTCAAAGCACTACGTACGTTATCGTTTCAACGTATGCTATTTGCTATTCTTTACGTACGTTAATGTCTGGAAGTAGCTCATTGTCCCGTTTCTGGACTCTCTTACATATGTTAACAAATACCTTTACGTATGTAATCTGATCAATATAGCGTATGTTAAGTCTCGTTGACTTGCTTTATCAAAAAGCCGTCCAGGTTCACATGGGGAATCTCTATATGATCATGTCCCCAACTGGCCCATGTGCTAAGCAGACTTCTCCATCGTTGACTGCCTTACGTACGCTTCACTTCTTCCATAGCGTATGCTATCCCCATCTCATAACGTATATTAAGATTACCTTCTAGCGTACGTTATGACGTAGTTGCATGCATGAATTAGTAAACTCTTCCTAATATGATCATGAATGTTGGAATATGAATACGAGAAAAATCACACTTCGATTATTTATACCACAAATTAGAATATTACAAGGTTCAAATACAGATGAAAATATTCAACAAATATCCAGATATTACAGTAGGTGGTTAGAATTAATCCAGGATTATGATCTTGATATTCTTTACCATCCGGGCAAGGCGAATGTAGTAGGGGATGCATTGCGTCGTAAGCCGATGTCACTTCAAATATTAGAGGTGCTTACGCCTCAAAGCAAGATCCGACGAGACTTAATTGGTCAGAATATCAAGGTTTTGTTTCAGATAGTTCATGGTCAGTTATGTGCATTAGAAATCACTTCATATTTGGTTGATGACATCAAGGCGAGGCAGTATGATGACCCGCTTTTAGTCCAATTGAGGGAGGATGTGGAGAGGGGAAAGCTCCTGGATTTGTAATTCAAGATGATGGAGTTTTGAGATTTCGAGGAATATTATGTATACCGGGTAATATTGAGTTGAGACAGAATATTTTGAGAGATGCTCATTCTACACCTTATTCCACACATCCTGGTACAAGTAAAATGTATAAGGATGTAAGGAGTAACTTTTGGTGGGGCAACTTGAAAACGGATGTTACTGAGTTATATCGAAGTGTTTGACCTGTCAGCAGGTTAAGATAGAGCATCAGAGACCCATGGGGTTATTGTGACCACTTCCTATTCCCAAATAGAAGTAGGAGGATATCTCTATGGATTTTAGTACCAGCATGCCTAGGACTCGAATGATTTGGGTCATTGTCGATTTATTAACCAAATCTGCTCATTTTCTTGGTATTAAGGATACTTGGGGGCTGGAGAAACTATCCCAGGTGTTCATTACCGAATTGTGAGGTTGCATGGGAATCCTAAGAGTATTATTTTTGATTGAGATGGTAGATTCGTATCACATTTATGGCAGGCCATTCATCATGCTTTGGGGACCAAGTTGAGACTCAGTACATCATACCATCCCTAGACATATGGGCAGTCAGAGCGGATAATTCAGACACTTGAGGACATGTTGAGAGCCTGTGCCCTTGATTAGAAAGTAGATTGGGAGTCACACCTGCCACTGATCGAGTTTACGTACAACAACAGTTGGCACGCCTCGATCAAAATGGTACCATTTGAGGCTTTGTACGGAAGGCGGTGCACATCACCACTGTGTTGGGATGATGCATCTGAAATGATTGGTACCAAACCGGATTTATTAGTTAAAACGAGAGAGAAGATTACCTTAATTCGTGATAGACTATTGACTGCTCATAGTGGACAGAAGTCCTATGCTGATGCGCGTAGCCACCCAGTAGAGTGTGAGGTTGGAGACCATGTGTTGCTGAAGGTATCGCCGCTCGGGGAGTTTACTGCTTCAGTCAGAAGGATAAACTTAGTCGGAGGTACATTGGGCCTTTCGAGATTTTAGAGCGAGTCGGAGATCTTGCATATCATTTGGCTTTGCCACCATCCTTGAGTCACGTGCATAACATATTTCATGTCTCCCAGTTAAGGAAGTACGTACCGTATCCTAGTCATGTTATTGATTTTGGAGAGATTGAGCTGGGGCCCGGCATCACATTTGAGGAGAAACCGACTCAGATTTTAGAACGTTAGGTAAAGCAGCTTAGGCAGAAGACCATTTCTTTGGTTAAAGTGAAGTAGTTGAGACACGGATCAGAAGAGGCTACATGGGAAAGGGAAGATAATTTAAAGGCGAGATACCCCGAATTATTCACTTTGAAAGTTTCGGGACGAAACTTCTTTTTAGAGGGAGAGAATGTAATCTCCACACTTTTTATTTCCGCATATTCCAACTGCTGTGATACATCTGTACTCAGTGCAACTTTTGCGTATTTATATTCTAAATTGCATTCGTTCTAAATCGTAGATTCTTGAGCTATTTATTGATATTCGTATTTTAATGTGTCATTATAAATGGATAGTTGTATGTCTCGTCATGTCGTTGTTATTTAGAGCAATGCTGCTGCTTTTTGAGCGTAACGCATGTTATGTTCAGCATTTAGCGTATGTTATTCCTTACTGTGTAGTTAAGGCAGAAGCCTCTGGAGACATCTTTGCGTACGCTACCTGCAGAACATTACTTACATAACGGTCCCTACGTTCGTACATGTGCTCCTCAGCGTATGTAAAGATATCTGGGCATCGAGGGCAGTAAGCACTGGGCACTCTATTACGCATATTAACTTGAGAACCTAGCGTACACTAGCACCTTTCACGTACGCTAAGCCCACCATGCAACGTACGTAATGTAACTTTTGCATCGAGGCAGTGACTATGTAAACTTGCAAGTATAACTTAATTAAATCCAGCATAATTCATATGTAACTTTTTAATTATGTATGGTTTAAACATCACTAAGTATAATAAACATATCTAACATAATTTTTTATAGGACCATGACCAGGCTTGGTTCTTATAAAAACTTTAAAGAATTGAAATCGGCACCGGAGCCAGTGCTTAAGAATCAATTCGGATTTTAAATTTTTTGGCAGAAATTGAAGAAGAAGTGAATCGAATGGAATAAGTTCTATTCTTTCGATTAACTTAAGAACATAATTAAATTAATTAATTGTAAATACATTTCAAGAACAGAAAAACCACATTAAGAACCGGAAATTCATATTAGCCATAAATTAAAAAATCACTAAAATAATAGCTTTAGCCGACGACCTACGGAAGTATAGTGGATGGCCGAAAAGTGTGGTCAGCATAACATTTTGGCCGACAACGGATCAGTTGACGGCTAAGACACTTTCCCCCATGATATTTTTGCAACCGTAGTTAAACTTATTCGGTGTCGACGACTAAATTGATACACCTTAGCTCATGGTCAGCATAGATTTAGCTGATGGTCGACATCCGTTTAACCGATGAAAAGTAGGTCGTTGGCTAAAGTCCGATGTTCTCTTTTTCAGCTTCATATCCGTATCTGACATTTGAGATACATCATTACAACAAAAACTCAGAAAATACAAAAAACTAAATGGAGAAACAATACAAATTGTATTTCGATTGATCACTCAAGAAATTAATATTTTTAATTAAGGTATATTTATTAAACTTTGATTTTTTCAATTGTTCAAATTATGATATAAATATTAAAAAATGAATGGGCAGTTGAATAATGTGTTGTGGATTGCTATATTTCAGTTGTGTTTTGATCACTTTCATGGTGTAATTCATTGTGATATATAGAAATATATGTGTATGTGATCTACATTTTTTTATTTATGTTTTAACATATGTATTTAATTTCGGATGGATAGATGTTGGATTGGCCTAATGGGATCCAACAGTAATATATTTAATGAGAGTTATTCAGGTTGTGAAGGAGTATGACAGTGATAATGCAGTATATTACTGTCCATGCAATAAATATAAATGTCAGAGCTATATATACCGTCTTCGATTGATGTTTTATGGGATTACTTGAAAAAGAATTGTTCTTGGGTATTAAATACACATGTTGGATTTACCACCGTGAAAGATCAAATTCACTTATTCCACATGATTATGGGCAGTATAGTGGTAGCACATTTAATGATCCCATAAAAAGGTTCATTGACGACGTGTTTGGTTATCACGCGTGGGACATACCAGGTGAAGGTCAATATTACCATATCGTTTATCAGCCGGCTCACCAGCCCCTACATCGATATCGATTAACAATGATTCTGCTTATAGATACAAAAATTTAATACAGTTTTAGCAGACCCTTCTTTCCCCTGGGTGTCAATGACAGTTCTTGATTGTGTCATGGAGACTATGAGGGTAAGATGGAGAACAAAATATTGATCGAGATTGTGGATGATTATTTGGAGCTCGGTGTGAAAATACTTCCAGAAGGTCATCATCTTCCTCATAATCATCCTAACATGAGACACTTCCTGAAAGGTCTTGAGTTATCGTACATCAGGATCCGGGTATGCATATATGATTATGCTCTGCTTCGGAGGAAGCCTAATGAAGACTCAAAGAGATGTCGAGTATGTATAGATAGGTATAAGCTCACTATTAGTGAAAAGAGAAAGATGTGAAGGTACTTTGGTATTTCTTATTGAAGGATAAGTTGGAGAGGCTTTTCATATCTCCTCACGCAGCCAAGGCTATGATATGGAATGTCGAATCTCATGTCCATGACGAGGATATATGATACATCCTTCTAATGGATTGGCTTTGAAGCATATAGATAGGGAGCTTTCAGAGTTTGCATTAGATATCTGAAATGAAAGATTAGGGTGATGGACCCCATCTACCCTGCCCCAAGGCTATGTCATCTATTGCAGCATAATTTAATCTCTCTATCATCACCAACGAAGTTGAAGTCAAGAAAGATTACCTGGTAGCGATTTACCAATGAGCTAGAAATTACATATTGGTAGATATTTCATAACTTTCCAAAAGTTCAATACCGGAAGATATTTATCTTACTTGTGATGCCGTGAATGGTGACATTAGATCCTACAATGAAACACTTATAAACTATGTTGGACAAAGTGTATAATTAATGTTTACTTAATTTTCCTATATACACGTGTCAACATTTTGGACGAACTGTGACATTCACCTTATATAAAAACTTAATTAATTTCCTTCATATACAACGTGATAGACACCCGATGTGGTCATGTGAATTGATGCTTCTTTTGATGAAGACTGTTCTGTCTAAAGTTTATTCAATGGTGAGTTACATGGCATGACATTTATATGTCTCGAAAGAGATCAAAGAAGGAGATGTCAACATTATGTGGTGATGGTAAACGGTGGATATCACGGTGTTGTTCTTGTAGTGGTAGAACTGATTTATGAAGAAAGCTTGACCGTGTACTTGTTCAAGTGTAGATGGTTGGTACCGGCCCTAAAATTGAAAGGGAGGATGGTTATAGACTCGTATCTGTTGATACTTCTAGAAGTCGTAGGAAGGTGACCCATTTTGTTTTTACAACATTAGCTAAATCAGTGTACGTTTAAGATAACTTGGTCAAAAGGGAATATTATCAATCATGTGGCTGTGAAGAATATATATAGTGCTGCTACACTTGGGAAGCAGTAGATACGGACAATGAGAAGGCATGTCCAGAGCCAGATGTAACTAATATTCCACCATCTTCCACAATACTACTGAATAATATTATAAAATGTTGAGTGGTTATACTATATGATGAAGAACGTGCGTTCATAAATGTTGGTATAGATGAGTTATTTGCAGACTCTGATGAAGATGATTAGGAAGAGTTCAGACACATGCTGCTAGTTATCAACTCGGTCATCAATACAGACTCAAGCGATTATTCTAAATACGAGCCTTATCTATATATATGGACATATCATTTCTAAAAGTTTTCATAAACATATATTTTATTTATAAATAAAAAAAATTTGAAGTTCAAAAATTTTCAGATGACGTAGACGGAAACATGGAGAAAACAAAAGGAAGTATGGAGAAAATGGACAGCCAGCAAAGTGCGAATCAAATAACATAGCCATGTCATAGTGACACATTAGTGCCGTACTCGTATGGATAATGTCATAAGTTCTGTCACTTGACACGATCCGAAACACAACTGTGTCAAATTGACATGGTACGAAATGTGACCGTCGTACTCGCATGGTAAGCTAATATATTATTCCAAGTGAGACGACAAAAAATTCGACTGTGTTATATTTCGCAGACAACCTGGGATGACTTTTAGTCGATTAACCTAGTTGTGGCTTAGACAATGACTCGAATTATGCAGTTGGCTATAGTTTGGTTTTAAAAAGTCACCCCCAAATTATTTCTCCCTTTCTTCATTTTGAGAAACCTTCGCCCGTCCTTTTTTCTCTCCACCGTGTCGTTGTTGTTCGTTTCTCCATTCATCATTGATCTTTCGCCCAGGTCGTTGATCGTCCATTGTTCATCCTTTCTCCGTTGTCCAATCATTCGTTCGCTATCATCCAACCCACTATCTATCGTCGACCATGTAACACCCCCAATATATTCGGGAATATTACAGCACCGTAAATCCTTTACATAAGGATTTACAAGGCTGAAGAATTGAACAAGTATAAAAAGGTACTGATGAATGGAAATAACGGAATTACAGTACATCAGATCTGACCAAAATACAGAAATAGTACAATTGTTCAACAGAACTCAATATTACATCACCAAATTCAAATCATCACAAACGACTTCGTACTCGAGTACTTATTGAAATAACGAATAAACGAAAGATAAATAAACCCGGTCGGGACATCACTCTGCACCCTCGTCGTCATACAGTTCCAGTGGTTGTTTCCCCGCTCTCCTGGATCCTGAACAAAAACAAATTGTTCACCCCCGAAGGGGTTAGCACAACGATGCTAGTACAAGTACCACAACATATTATTCATATCTCACGGTGAATAATAATAACGTAAACGACAAAATACCAACGAGTCTTCTCCTACGAGAAACTCAAACATAACATACACAACTGATAATCACAACATGATATCAATACATACACATGGTAATTCCATCGATCCAGCGTTCACTACCTAGAACCCACGATGATCCCGTCAGACCAACCCGTGGTGGAAAAACCCGTCCGATGATCCAGCGCACGCTAGCATAGATCCCCCGATGATCCCGTCGGACCAACACGAGGTGGACACACAATAACGACATACATGCACGACAATATGTATAACAACAATACATAAAACAATTAAGGTACTTGCCTCGATTTGAAGACAATAACAATACTTCCACGAAAATGAATACTCGAAGATCGTCCTCCTCAATCAATCACGTAACGAGACCAAACCTTAACAAAAGAAATGGTATAGAGTTTATCTCACGTCGTAGGAATGTTTAACAATTCGCTTAACGGTCAAAAGTTCATAAACTGCAATCTGCCCGAAGAGCTTAGCGCACGCTAAGTATTCTGTGTAGCGTGCGTTACGTATGTCCGATAGCGCACGCAAACAACAAAGCCTAGCGCACGCTAACGATGCATGGTCAGTACCTCACTGATCAGCCAACTGACTCGTCTGATGGTCTAGCGTACGTTACGTACCAAACGTAGCGCACGCTAACCAGTGCTCGATAGCGCACGTTAAACTGCATAGCATAGCGTGCGCTATTTCTGCATGGCGCTCTTCTGGCGAAGCAAATCGTTCTTGCCATGAACGAAACAATGAAATCCTTCGTGATAATTCATGTTACTTCCATGAATACCAAGTTCTTACTCTTATGAATGATCTCCAGGATGATATCAACTTCAAGATGCAAATATACGTATAATCATCATGACACCATAATCCATCTTGATTACAATTCTCATGCAAAGTTGGTGATCTCCGGTTGATGTATTAGATTCTACTATCATTATACATATTCAGACTTCATCTTGAGGTGAACTAACAATTCCGACTTATACGAAAGAATATTTCCTAAGATGATTCTCCCTTTAAGTTCTTATAACATCTTTTCCAAATCATGATCACAAAGATAACATAAATCATACGGATTGTTAACTTCCGAATATTTCTCTCATCATTTGAAGTACTAGGATTCCAACTTCAAGGTTCCAACAATAATATCGTAATTGTAGACATCCCAATCTTCTAAACATGAAGTTGTTGAAATAATTCACTAATGAAATTCAATATCTCGATAACATGATCATCATATCCATTGGAAATCCAAATCTAAGACTGGTGATAGGTTGAACATACCTTAATATGCCGAAATCACTGAACCACAAGGTGTAATCTGACTCCGGTTGGTTACGTGCCCCTCCAAGGTGTTACTTCTCTTCAAGGATCACTTCACAAGTAATACTCAATCATTCAATGATCACTCATACATGTTCTAAGTGTTTAGAAGGGAGATTATTGCTCTCTGGACTCTCAAAGATGAAGTATAGACGAAGGAAATGAAAGCCCAAGCGGTTGTTGTCACATTTATAATATTCTGCATTATTGACAAGTTAGCGCACGCTACTAAGCATCCCTTAGCGTGCGCTAATAATGGTTGACTTCAGAATTTGTCCGGGTGCGTCAGCGGGAATCTTATCCGGACCCATGTCCCGCTGGCGCATGAGCTAGCTGTCCCGCTCAATAATTGAGTCCTTAGCGCACGTTACTCATACCTGCATAGGGTGCGCTAATAATGGCCCGATAGCGCGCGTTAAGATACATTCTTAGCGTGCGCTATCACTAGGTTGTTTGAGAAATTTTTGCAAGTTTCTATACTTATGTACAATGATGTCAATGCACGAAATATCATACTCCAATAATCAAAATCACCAATCCGAATAATACAGGGTTGAATACAGATGAAATACACGTAATAAATCCGGATATTACATACTCTCCTACTAAAAAGGAGTTTCGTCCCTAAACTCAAGACGAAAATAACTCGGGATATCTGGACTTCATATCAGCTTCCGTTTCCCAGGTGGATTCTTCCGTTCCATGACGTGACCACTGAACTTTGACCAAAACGATTGACTTGTTCCTCAGTTGCTTAACTCGACTCTCGAGTATCTTGACTGGTCTTTCTTCAAACGTCCCATCCTGTGCGACTTCGATCTCACCGAAATCAATGATATGACTGGGATCTGGTATATATCTCCGCAACTGGGATACGTGGAACACGTTATGAACATGGCACAATGACGGCGGTAATGCTAATCTGTATGCCAACTCCCCAACTCTCTCGAGGATCTCAAATGGCCCGATATATCTCGGACTCAGCTTTCCTTTCCTTCCGAAACGAAAGATTCCCCGAGTAGGAGAAACCTTCAAAAGTACGTGATCTCGATCTTGAACTCCAATGGGCGGCGGCGTCGTCCGCATAGGATTCTGGCGACTGCAGGCGGTGGCGGCCTTTCACGAATTAAGGCTATCTTCTCTCGAGTGCTCGATCAACTCGGTTGCTTCGATCAAGTCCGATGAATCGTCCCAGCATAGGGGCGATCTGCATCTCCTTCCATATAATGCCTCAAACGGTGCCATCTTAATAGAAGCATGCCAACTATTGTTGTAGGTAAATTCAATCAACGGTAGATGCACTTCCCAATCGTTTGACCAATCTAAGGCATGTGCCCTTAGCATGTCTTCCACCGTTTGTATAGTTCTCTCGGTTGTCCGTCGATCGCGGGTGATAAGTATCTTGAAGTTCAATTCGGTCCCCAAGGCCTTATGAATCTTTCCAAAAGTGAGACACAAAACGGCCGTCTCGATCGAAACAATGGTCTTCGGCGTACCATGCAATCGAACTATCTCGAAATAAAGACTCGTGCCAACCTCTCGGTCCCCACGTATCCTTAATGCCTAGAAAATGAGCCGATTTGGTTAAACGATCAACTATCACCCAAATCATGTTCATTCTGTCACGGTTTTTGGCATATTAGTGATAAAGTCCATCGATATGTCCTCCCACTTCCATTCGAGAATCGGGAGCGGCTTCAACATTCCGGCAGCCGTTGATGCTCGATCTTAACCTCGGACAAGTCAAGCATTTCAAACATAGTCCGCTACGTCTTTCTTCATGTTGCCCCACGTAAATTCTTCTTCAAGTCCTTATACATTTCTTGGTGCCGGGTGGATAGAATAGAGGCGAACTATGAGCTTCCTTCATAATCGTCTGCTTTGAACATCAACATCGGGAGCAGAGTCAGTTCTGAAATCTCAAAACTCCATCGTCATGAATTATGAATCCGGGGGCCTTTCCTTGGATCACTTCATCATGTAACCGAACCATCAGAGGATCATCTACCTGTCTAGATTTGATTTCTTCGGTTAAAGATGAAGTTATCTCCATCACGCACAGTTGTCCTTGGACTCTTTGTAACCATACCTCAATTCCTTCACGAATTATCTCTCGTTGAAGGCTAAGTTGGGATGTCAGCGTCTCGGATCCGAATAGAGACAGGCTTGCGGCTAAGTGCATCGGCCACTACATTCGCTTTGCCTGGATGATATAAAATCTCCAAGTCATAGTCCTTAATCAGTTCCAACCATCTTCTTTGCCGCATGTTCAACTCTTTCTGACTGAATATATACTTGAGACTCTTATGATCCGTAAAGATCTGACAGTGAGTCCCGTACAGATAATGCCTCCAGATCTTCAAGGCAAAAACCACTGCTGCTAGCTCCAAATCATGTGTCGGGTAGTTCACTTCATAGGGTTTCAGTTGTCGCGACGCATAAGCGATCACCTTATCATTCTGCATCAACACGCACCCAAGTCCTTGATTCGAAGCATCACTGTAAACTATGAATCCTCCAGTTCCCTGCGGAAGTGATAGAATCGGTGCCGTTGTCAATCTCTTCTTCAATTCATCAAAACTAGTCTGACACGACTCGCCCCACTCAAAATTTTGAGTTTTCTGCAGAAGTCGAGTAAGTGGGCGGGAAATTTTAGAAAATCCTTCCACGAATCGACGATAATATCCAGCAAGTCCTAAGAATCTTCGGACCACTTTCACGTTCTTTGGAGGCTTCCAATCCAATATTGCTTCGATCTTCTGAGGATCCACTCGGACTCCTCTAGCTGACACCACATGGCCGAGGAACATTACTTCTTTTAGCCAAAATTCACACTTAGAAAGTTTGGCGTACAATTGCTCCTTTCTCAAAAGCTCCAATACTATCCGCAAATGCTGCGCATGTTCTTCAGGACTCTTAGAGTACACCAGAATGTCATCAATAAACACGACCACAAATTTGTCCAAAAATTCAATGAACACACGGTTCATCAATTGCATAAATACAGCAGGTGCGTTAGTGAGACCAAACGGCATCACTACAAACTCATAATGCCCGTAGCGAGTTCTGAACGCTGATTTCGGAACATCAGACTCCTTAATCCTCAGTTGATGGTATCCTGATCTCAGATCAATCTTAGAAAATACTGTTGCCCCTTGCAATTGGTCAAACAAATCATCAATCCGTGGCAACGGATACTTGTTCTTAATCGTCATCTTGTTCAGCTCTCGATAGTCAATACACAGTCGGAGCGATCCATCCTTTTTTCGGACGAAAAGAACTGGCGCTCCCCAGGGTGAAACGCTTGGTCAATATAGCCCTTATCCAAGAACTCCTCTAGTTGTTTCTTCATTCGTACATCTCAAGAGGTGCCATACGATACGGTGCCTTGGAAATCGGTGTCGCTCCAGGTTCCAGCTCAATGGTAAATTCCACATCCCTTCGTGGAGGTAGTCCAGGTAACTCGTCAGGAAACACATCTGGAAATTCGTTCACAACAGGAATGGATGAAAGTTCCACAATTTCGTCTTCTTTCTTCATTGCGTAACACCAGTACCCGGTACAACCCTGTTTCAACAATTTGACAGCCTTCATTGCCTTGATCAATTTTCCTGAGCTTCCCGGTTTCCATCCCTCAAACAGAATCTCGGAACCATCGTCAGCGATCAGCGAGATATTCCTCCTTCGGTAGTTCACAATTGCTTCATATCGATTAAGACAATCGTCTCCGAGTATCAGGTCATCTCCTTGCATTTCTATCACGATCAGGTTTGAGAGCCACTCTCTGCCTCCAAATGATACAGGGAAATTTCTAGTTTCTAAATTTCCGACAATCCTCTCTCCACTCGGTAAACCAACAACATAAGGTTCACAAGCATGAAAACCGGAAATATTCAAACGATTTACACAAGACAAAGATATGAAAGAATGTGTAGCTCCTGTATCGAATAAAACGCTAACTGGCTGGGAAAGGATCTCGACAAGACTGATGCGACAGAAGATCCCGATCGTCTGTCCTCCTCATCTCATGCACGTGGGGAGCAGATCCGGCACTCGATGTCCCCTTTCGGTCCCATTGTCCTCTGCCTCGCCCGCGGCCAAAATTCTGAGGCATCTGAACACTTTGCTGCATCTGTGGAATACTGGCCTCCTTCTGGACCGGGTGTGGTGTACGGCCTCTAAAAGACTTTGCAGCCTCTTCACAAAACACCGCACGATGTCCCTCTCGTCCACAGTCAAAACAAGTCACGGCAGGAAGGGGGCAATTCCGTCGATAGTGCCCCGTCTGGGCGCAGTTAAAGCATTTCCTGGTAACATCAGTAATAGTTGATGTCGCCCCGAAATTCTTTCCGCTCCTAGCTGGGTGCGGAGGTTTCTTGAAAGAGTGAAAGGATGACTGGGCCTTACGGGCCCCACTGTTCTTGTGCTCTGTAAAAGTACCAGAGACTTTCTGTTTCTTGGATTCTGAAAATTTCTCCATGGCTGCTTCCTTGATCTCATATGCCAACGCCTTATCTTGGTATTGGCGGAGTGTGGTACATTAGAATCCGGACATGTACCTCTGAACTTCTGGTTTCATTCTCATATCGAAATGAATCATCATTTCTGCATTTGTTCTGACCAGATGTCGAACAAATGCCAGCTGCTGGTTAAACGTCTTGATCGCCTGGGATACTGACACGTCTGATGGCTGAGCGGAGAAAAACTCCCGAACTTTGGCTTCCCTCACAGGACGAGGGCAATACTGAGCTTCCATCATTAATCTAAACTCTGTCCAATCGGCATCATGGTCTACAGGCCGGATGGCTTCCCACCATTCGGACGCTTCCTATCGTAAAATATTGAGCGATAGAGGCTCTCCTATCGTCTGGGCGCTTGATTCCGGCAAAGATTTTCTCCAGCTCCTTTAACCAATGATCCCAGGTGGGAGTCTCAGAAATACCGTCGAATTTGGGTGGTTGCATCTTTGCTACCTCCTGTAGCCACCGGTCACCTCGATTTCCCATATCTGGGATCCCTTGCTGTCTCTCTCCCTGCTGTAGTCCCACCGCCACTTGCATTCGGTCCACGACCTGGGCGAACTGAGTCATCTGGTTAACCACTTGACGAAGGATATATGGTACATCAGGATCTGGTTCATTATTAATAGACTGTTGCGGCTCGCCTGAGCTATGACTGGCCTGGTTAGAAGGCGACACTTCCCTTTCGGCATTTCTCCGTCCGCGTCCACGACCGCGACCACGTCCACGTCCGCCTCTCAACATACTGTAAGCATAAATACTCAATATACAGGAAACAACATCGTTCTAATATTAGAGTATAAAGAGATACAATATGCAAAGAACGAGATAGAGTTTAGGAACTTACAACCACTGTTCGCATGAAGACGTAGGCAGTGCAGTGATGTCATTCACGGCCGGTTATCCCAAAAGACATAAATGACCCCTATTTTAACTTAACGGCCAAGATATCCATAATCTTAGCTCCGATACCATATTCTGTAACACCCCCAATATATTCGGGAATATTACAGCGCCGTAAATCCTTTACATAAGGATTTACAAGGCTGAAGAATTGAACAAGTATAAAAAGGTACTGACGAATGGAAATAACGGAATTACAGTACATCAGATCTGACCAAAATACAGAAATAGTACAATTGTTCAACAGAACTCAATATTACATCACCAAATTCAAATCATCACAAACGACTTCGTACTCGAGTACTTATTGAAATAACGAATAAACGAAAGATAAATAAACCCGGTCGGGACATCACTCTGCAGCCTCGTCGTCATACAGTTCCAGTGGTTGATTCCCCGCTCTCCTGGATCCTAAACACAAACAAAATGTTCACCCCTGAAGGGGTTAGCATAACGATGCTAGTACAAGTACCACAACATATTATTCATATCTCACGGTGAATAATAATAACGTAAACGACAAAATACCAACGAGTCTTCTCCTACGAGAAACTCAAACATAACATACACAACTGATAATTACAACATGATATCAATACATACACATGGTAATTCCATCGATCCAGCGTTCACTGCCTAGAACCCACGATGATCCCGTCAGACCAACCCGTGGTGGAAAAACCCGTCCGGTGATCCAGCGCACGCTAGCATAGATCCCCCGATGATCCCGTCGGACCAACACGAGGTGGACACACAATAACGACATACATGCACGACAATATGTATAACAACAATACATAAAACAATTAAGGTACTTGCCTCGATTTGAAGACAATAACAATACTTCCACGAAAATGAATACTCGAAGATCGTCCTCCTCAATCAATCACGTAACGAGACCAAACCTTAACAAAAGAAATGGTATAGAGTTTATCTCACGTCGTAGGAATGTTTAACACCCGCTTAACGGCCAAAAGTTCATAAACCGCACCGCTCAAGAGCTTAGCGCACGCTAAGTATTCTGTGTAGCGTGCGTTACGTATGTCCGATAGCGCACGCAAACAACAAAGCCTAGCGCACGCTAACGATGCATGGTCAGTACCTCACTAATCAGCCAACTGACTCGTCTGATGGTCTAGCGTACGTTACGTACCAAACGTAGCGCACGCTAACCAGTGCTCGATAGCGCACGTTAAACTGCATAGCATAGCGTGCGCTATTTCTGCATGGCGCTTTATCACGAGCAAGAACTGTTCTTGCCATGAACGAAACAATGAAATCCTTCGTGATAATTCATGTTACTTCCATGAATACCAAGTTCTTACTCTTATGAATGATCTCCAGGATGATATCAACTTCAAGATGCAAATATACGTATAATCATCATGACACCATAATCCATCTTGATTACAATTCTCATGCAAAGTTGGTGATCTCCGGTTGATGTATTAGATTCTACTATCATTATACATATTCAGACTTCATCTTGAGGTGAACTAACAATTCCGACTTATACGAAAGAATATTTCCTAAGATGATTCTCCCTTTAAGTTCTTATAACATCTTTTCCAAATCATGATCACAAAGATAACATAAATCATACGGATTGTTAACTTCCGAATATTTCTCTCATCATTTGAAGTACTAGGATTCCAACTTCAAGGTTCCAACAATAATATCGTAATTGTAGACATCCCAATCTTCTAAACATGATGTTGTTGAAATAATTCACTAATGAAATTCAATATCTCGATAACATGATCATCATATCCATTGGAAATCCAACTCTAAGACTGGTGATAGGTTGAACATACCTTAATATGCCGAAATCACTGAACCACAAGGTGTAATCCGACTCCGGTTGGTTACGTGCCCCTCCAAGGTGTTACTTCTCTTCAAGGATCACTTCACAAGTAATACTCAATCATTCAATGATCACTCATACATGTTCTAAGTGTTTAGAAGGGAGATTATTGCTCTCTGGACTCTCAAAGATGAAGTATAGACGAAGGAAATGAAAGCCCAAGCGGTTGTTGTCACATTTATAATATTCTGCATTATTGAAAAGTTAGCGCACGCTACTAAGCATCCCTTAGCGTGCGCTAATAATGGTTGACTTCAGAATTTGTCCGGGTGCGTCAGCGGGAATCTTATCCGGACCCATGTCCCGCTGGCGCATGAGCTAGCTGTCCCGCTCAATAATTGAGTCCTTAGTGCACGTTACTCATACCTGCATAGCGTGCGCTAATAATGGCCCGATAGCGCGCGTTAAGATACATTCTTAGGTGCGCTATCACTAGGTTGTTTGAGAAATTTTTGCAAGTTTCTATACTTATGTACAATGATGTCAATGCACGAAATATCATACTCCAATAATCAAAATCACCAATCCGAATAATACAGGGTTGAATACAGATGAAATACACGTAATAAATCCGGATATTACAGACCAGCCTACCATCCGACAACCCTAGCCATTCCAATTGAGGTATTTTTCTTCTCTGATTTACAATCCCTAAGTTGTTAATTCAATTAGGAGTGGAACCCCAATTAATTTATTACAATTCAAATTGTAGTATTTATGTTTAATAAGTTTGTGTTATTGTATGTGTTTAGTATATGTGTTGCGGTATGTGTGTTTAGTATATGTGTTAGTATATACGTGTTTAACTAGTGTGTGTAATTAGTGTGTTTGTGTGTTTAATTAATATTTGTTTAGTGTCTGTATTGGTATGTGTATTTAGTGCATATGTTAGTATGTATGCTCTTAATTAGTGTGTCTATGGTTAGTTAGTATGTGTTTTTAGTATATATGTGTAGTGTAGTCATGATTATTTGTGAATGTGTACATGTTAAATGACGATTAACAAAATATGGGGATGAGGTAAGAAAAATTTGACGGTCCAGGGTTGGAAGGGAGTTCCATAGCTTCCAATCTTGTGGATACTGTAGATCGATTTGTGGGTGAGAGTAATGCTCACTGCCGTAAGATAATAGAGGCTACTCGATGGAGTTTACCATGGTTCTTGTGATATTCACGTTCCTCTATTTTTAGAAAGTTATGTTTTTGGTGTTTTTTCATTTTTAGCGACTCTCTTGTAATCGTTTTGATATTTTGAAACTACTATGTTATGCATTTTTTGGCAATCAGATCAATTTTGAGGTAGTTTTATTCAAGAACGTGTATTGTGGTGATTTTTTCCGCATTTAGACTCGATTCATGTAGTCTTACTCGAAATTATTGTTTCGTCGTTTCTACAAGTTCATTATATATATAAATTTGTTATGAGCTTGAGTATGATTGTTTGATCTCGAATCGTGGTTTTCGTACATTTGGTTCATTTTGTAATTTTCCAGAGTTTTGGGCATTGATTTTGGTGTTCCTTTTTTCCTTACCTCGGGGTGGGCGGAATAGTGTGTTTGTTTAGCACTTGAGTTCATCGTTAGGAGCTTTTGTAAGTGCTTCGTCGTTTTTTCATACTTAAGCATTCAAATGTTGCTCGAGCCAGCAGCAGAGTTACAACCGTAAGTCTATCCCTGTTACGGCCGTAACTCCAGTGATTGTATGGCCGCCGGGTCTGCATTATACGGCCGTAATAGGAGCATTTTTACGGTCGTGAGATTCCTTTGTACGATCGTAATAAGGGGTGTTTGAAACCGGCCAATCCAGTGGGATACTTACAGCCGTAGAAATAGCTAATAACGCCCGTATTTCTTGCATGTAACACATGACAGTATATATGGATGTCGACGACCGAAAATCATCATTCTCTTAGTTTCACTTCTTCATTCCGCGACTGGGTGATTATTGTTAGATATATTTTTATGCGCTTATTTATCATTATTTTATATCCATTTTTAGTCTAAATCTGCATAAATGAGCTTTTAATGCACTATCTTTATATATTTTGAAGGAAATTGGAGTCCGGAAGCCTAAACGACAAAAAACGGGCGAAAACGACAATTTTTGGTCAGGGGCCGTGGCACAATGAAGCTGAGCCGCGGCACACACACGGCACAACATGAAGCGGTACTTACTGTACCGGGGGCCGCGGCACACTTAAGCCGAGCCACGACCCATGACGAAAATTGGCGCCCAGGCTGCGCCCATCACAACTGGGGCCGCGGCACACTAAAGCCGGGCCGCGGCCCCCGGCACGAGTTTGATGATCCAGCCCTCGTTTTTGGACTGTTCTGAAGCCTGTTTTCGACCTAATTCCTGGACGCGTTTTGAAGACTAATGATGTCTATAAACAAGGATTAAAGGTCTGAAAAGAAGATGATCGAAGAGAAGGAGAAAAACACCGATCAAGCAGAGAGCAGAAGCTAGAGAACGGAGGAATCCAAGTTCTTCAACTGTGTTTGATTTCTTTTATGCTTTCTTCAATTCTTTCTGTATTATTTTCTAGCATGTCGGGCTAGAACCCTATTATAGGATTTTGATGAAACCGAGGTTTTGACGAATTAATTTTGATTTTGCATTATTAAAATATATTTCCCTTTCTTATTGAGTTTTCCCAATTGTTTTAATTACTATCAATTATGTGGCCTATGATTGATTTGTTTTGATTACGCAACTCGAATCGGGAGAGGAGAGTTGGTAGGAAAAATTGGTGAGAACCATTTTATCTTGTGAGATAGGAATATACTCATAGAAATTGTGTGGCCTGTCTCAAGATTTCGTACTTTTGGCCTATTGACGAATTAATTCACCTAGGAATAGAGTGTGTTATTCGCCTTAGAAAATTCTACTGATCTCGGGAGAGGCGGTAGGGTATTTTAGAAATCTTCGCCTTCAATAAATTGGGAAACTACTTAATTAATATAAATCAAGAGTAATTTGGATAAACCGAGGTGGATTCACAATCCTAGATTAATTCCCTATTTGATCTCCTTTCTTCGAACAATCGATTTTGCTATTTATTCTTTTATTAATTTTCTTTAATTATTACTTGCACCTCCAATTTCGATAGTTCAAATAAAATTAGAATACGCATAAATCAGTAATTAGTGAGTCAGTCCACGAGGGAACAATAACTTTCTTACCACTTTATTACTTGCTTACGACAACGTGCACTTGCGTTCACTAAAATTACATAACAAGTTTTTGGCGCCGTTGCTGGGGACTGATTGTTTTACTAATATCGATTTCAGTATTTCTAGTCTTAATTTGAACACCATTTTATTTTTTTTGTAATTTTTATTATTTGTTTACCTTTCAGGAGTTTCGTGTTGTGCATGAGAAAATTCGGTAACGAAGGCCTATTACCTTTGGATACTGAACTCGAGCGCACTCTGTAGAAAAACAAGAAGGAAAAGTGCGAGCTATCAACAAAAGACACCATGGCCGATAACACAGAAAATCACGGAGTAGACAACCCTATTCAGCAAGCTCAACCGGCATTGGCACTCCGAGATTATGCAATGCCACAAATAAATTCAATTTTTTCGGGGATTCAACGTCCAACCATCCAAGCGAACAACTTCGAGATTAAGACGGCTATTATTCAGATGGTACAAGCAAGCCAATTTTGTGGACTGGCGAACGATGACCCAATGCACACATCGCTTCATTTCTCGAGATATGTGACACCTTCAAGAATAACGGTGTTACCGATGATGCTATTCGTCTACGACTCTTCATTTTCTCTCTAAGGGACAAAGCCAAGTCTTGGTTGAATTCACTACCGCCGGTCTCTATCACGACTTGGGCAGAATTAGCACAAGCCTTTCTGGCTAAGTTCTTTCCACCATCGAAGACAGCAAAACTTAGGAACGAGATAACTACTTTCGGGCAATTTGATATGGAGTCGCTTCATGAAGCTTGGGAGCAATACACGGATTTGCTAAGGAGATGCCCACACCATGGTCTACCGGATTGGCTGCAAATTCAGACATTCTATAACGAATTGAGTGCTTCTACACGCACTCTTGTTGATACAGCCGCTGGAGGTGCTATAATGGGCAAAACGATGGCCGAAGCCCACTCTTTGTTGGAAGCTATGGTTGCAAACGCTTATCAGTGGCCTTCCGAGCGTCTGAACCCGAAACGAGTGATGGAAATCTCCGATAATGATCCAATATCTACGCTATCAGCCCAAGTTGCCGCCTTGACTCAGCAACGTCAAGATTTATCACGCGCCCCTCCCTCCGTTACCATGGAATCATGTAATTGGTGCAACAGATCTCACCCTAGTGCAGAATGTCAAGTTGGAAATCCTTTCGAGCAATCTCCGATGGAACAAGCTCAGTTTGTGGGGAACGGAAATAGGCAGAACAACCCATATTCCAACACATATAATCCGGGGTGGTGAAATCACCCTAACTTTTTGTGGAAAAAGGACAAAACTTAAACCAGCCTCAGTTTGCTCAACACCAACAGCAACCTCCTCCCGCTCCAAAGATCTCTCTAGAGGAAGCAATGGCGAAATTAGCAGCAAATACGAGTCAGTTCATGACCCGTACGGAAGCAACCTTGTGTTAGGCATATTTTTATGCGCTTATTTATCATTATTTTATATCCATCTTGAGCCTAAATCAGCATAAATGAGCTTTTAATGCACTATAGTTTTATGTTTTGCAGGAAATTGGAGTCCGGAAGCTCGAACGGCGAAAAACGGGCGAAAATGGCAATTTTTGGCCTGGGGCCGCGGCACAAACCAAGTGAGCCGCGACACACGCAGGTGACCAGCAGGATGCCGAGTGAACTGTACCCTGAGCCGCGGCACAAGGATGCTTGTAATACCCGGTTGTAATTCAGTCTTTATCGTTCAGTATCTATCATTCAGTAATTGTCACTCAGTATTTTTCACTCATTTATGATCATTTGTCACTCATATTCAATCATTGTATTCATCGTTCAGAGTAATTATATCGTCATTCATCATCAAACTAGTTGGAGAATCGTGCGGTGTTTGCCATCATTGTCATTTCATAGTGTGGTGTGTGTGAGGAGTAGCGCACGCTACGTACTCTCTTTAGCGTGCGCTAATTGAGTAATGGTAGTGCAAGCCACCTCTCAACACTAGCGCACGCTAGTGTAGTTGAGCAGGCAGTCCAGAAGGCACTGGAATGCAGTTGAGATTGTAGGTAGCGCACGCTAGTGAGCCGGAGTAGCGCACGCTATGCAGTCGGTGTAGCGCGCGCTAAGGTTGGATCAGGTTGAGTCCAGTGGCTACTGGACTGAATTAAATTTATTCATAGCGCACGCTAAGAGTGGTTTTTAGCATACGCAAACGGTGTTGTAGCGCACGCTAATCGTTGGTTGTAGCGCACGCTACCGAGATCAGATCAGAGGACAGAAGGTTCTGGACTCCAGTACGGGGCATCAGATAATTCGTTAGCGCACGCTAATATTTTGGGGTTAGCGCACGCTAAGTGTATGGCCGTAGCGCATGCTACAAAAAGGTACGTAGCGCGCGCTACCGTTTCCGGACAGTGGGTACTGGACTACCCAAAATACCCCTTAGCGCACGCTACGCTCAAGAGCTAGCGCACGCTAAACTGGAGTGACTATAAATAGGACAGTGCAGTCCATTTCGTCATATCTTCATCTCACTTCACTCCTTCGGCGATTTTCGGCGATTTTGGGCGATTTGGAGAGTATTATTCGAGGTAATCATCAATTATCATCTTCAATCTCATCATTCGGATTAATCATCATTTCATCATCTTCATCACATCAAATCAAAGGTATTAATCTCTTGGATATAGGAACTCGGATTTTTGGGTTTTCCTTCCGATTTTCTTCTGTAAGCTTGGATTGTTGTTGGAATATGTTAGATATGGATTATCTATCTTGGATAATTATATTCCTACAGATTTTATGGCTATTTTGGGAATTTATATCAAGAACCCTTGGGGTTGACTTCGGTTAATTTGGGAATTTCCGATTGACATTGTTGTAATCTTGAATTGTGGATTCCTATGGGATTATTGATATCATTGAAAGTGTTTTGATGGTTTGAAATACTCATCTTGGAGTTGGTTTCGATATATTGGAGTTTGGATATTGTTGTATCGACGTTTGAGTCGGTTATGATCGTATTTGATTCGCGTAATGATCAAATTATTGGTAATTGTGTTATTCAAGGTTGTTCGAGCGACCGACATTTCATTTAGGACGTTGTTCGTGGACGGACATTCTTCACCGGTGTTGTAACACCCCCAAAATATCTCGAGGTATTACACTGCCGTGAATCCCACATGGGACCCACAAGGCTAGTTAGAAAAATAGGCGTGTTAAGAAAATCGCGATAAAACCTTAAATTCAAGGTTTACATAACGTGAATCGAAAGATTTAAGGAAAAATCTAATTTGAAGTCCAATTATTACACAACAAAAGTTTTTCCAAAGAAAACAATTTATTCCAATTTAAGCAGCGGCTAGAGATAATTCCAACACCGCTCAAGTCTGACCGACCCTGGAATGTCCCGCACATGATGAACAATTTTACAGTACGACGAATCATACCAGTAACCGTGGTCGAGAATGCATACCAAATAACAGCTACTAACAACGATATACGTCATCTTTACAATCACAATATCTAGTAATCACAGGGAATATTTCATCACTCAACCGACGTTGTCTCTCTCTTTTATCACATAAGCCCCAAGGTCGCAACCAAGGGTCACGGAAGTATCCACATGGGAATACCCCGGAACATAGGCGCCGAATTCGGGTCTTACCCCCTAACACATTTCCACACGGGTACCATACAGGTTTTATCCCCAACACATCGGCCCATTTATAACATTTTTAGAGAAAGACAAACGTCGGCATTTATCAAAACGGCACATACGCACATACGGTATAACATTGATATTAGAAAATTCTCGAGCAAGATTTCTCTTGCCTGTGATTCGATAGTAGGTGCTTTATGATAACGGAGTCCCCACGCCCGCTCGAGCTTAACCTAACCACGAAATATCCGATTAACACCTCGTACGGATTATGATGAATAAAACTAGTCTCCCTTTCCTAATCGGATTCCTAGTGTAGTTTTGATTGTCGATATAAGTATCGTTTCTAAGATTTTAAGTATTGTGTACCATTATCCCGTTCAATCCTATAATTAACATTAGGTATATCGATTTACTCAAGAAGATAATCCTATCATTTTTCGGTTGTCAACGAATTATTATGGCGTAATCGAATCCCATGCTTTCTAATTCAATTCTATATTCCGAATACTACAATCGACGGATTCTATTTGCACAATAACTTTGGGGGTTTGATACCCAATATTGATTATACTATCGAACAATGGAACATACGGTGACGGATTACTACGAATTCTCCCACAATTGATTCGTCAAATTTTACATTCCTAGCGATGATTTGAAATGAAATTTCGTATGATAGGTATGATTTACATGAAACGAAACATATGAAAAACGATAATTCCAGTTACTACAATTCCCTCCGACAAGATTGTCTATGAAGTTTAGTAAAAATCTATCCAATACCCGCAATCTAATAAGTATAAATAAGAAAACATCGACGATATAACTCCAGGTATTGGTGGCTTACCTTATTGGAAGAAGAATAATGAAGATAGTTGGCGGATTTACAAGAACTACGAGGAGGACGAGAAGTGACTTGAACGACTTGGATAACCTTCACCGGAGCTCAAGAATCCACCTCCTCAATGTTAATTCAAGTGTATAAGAGGCTTAAGAACCGGGTATAGGGCTAGGAATTTCTCCAAGGGTGATAGTTTGTGATGTTGGGTCGTGCAAATGAAGAAGGGAATTGCCATTTTATAAAACTTGGTTTTGGTAACGTACGTTAACGATAAGAGTGTTACGTACGTAAGGTGTATTACGTACGTAACAGTGTAATGACAACGTACGTAAAGAACTCACTGCCCGAAATGTGCCCAAGTGTTACGTACGTTAAATTTGGGACATAACATACGTTACGAATAGTTGACTCGTTTGTCCTCTAGCCCGCCGAAAGTAGCTCTGTCCATGTCAAAAGAAAGATTCTGGTCGGGAGACGGACCCACCCGTTACGTACGTAATGTAGCTACCCTAACGTACGTAACAATCGAAATATAGCGTACGTTAGGCATGAGTTATAGCGCACGTTAGACAGAACTTTAACGTGCGTTAGACATAAACTCTTTAGCCTCATACCACATTCTAACCATCTCAGGGTGACCATCCCTTCCACTCGTCAACAATTATCAGGGACCAAGACGTTTGCCACCGTCATATTCGCACCGACGATCGTCCCACGGCATCAAGGCGTGTCACCCCCGTTTCATTCACATCGTACAATTATATAGCACTCAATGGAATACATAAATAGAAATGACGTCACATTACCAAACATTCACACAGTACAAAGTAATCAAGCATGGAATACCGGAGGTATTACATATCACCCCTCTTAAAATAGTTTCGTCACGAAACTTAAGAAAATAACTCGGGATGACTCTCCTTCATGCTCGACTCGGTTTCCCAAGTCGCCTCTTCCATGCCGTGGTGCGACCACTGAATCTTCACGAGGGGTATGACTTTATTTCTTAACATCTTTACACGCCGATCCAAAATGGCGGTCGGCATCTCTCTAAAGGTAGCGTCATCGGAAATTTCCACTTCTTCGAAATTGAGCTTGTGACTCGGGTCATAGACATACTTCCTTAACTGGGAGACGTGAAAAATATTATGCACTCCATCCAGATGCGGCGGTAGAGCTAATCGATACGCGAGTGTCCCTACCTGGTCCAATATCTCAAACGGACCTATAAATCTCGGGCTTAACTTGCCCTTCTGTCCGAAACGCCGAATACCTTGCATAAGTGATACTTTGACCCAAACATGATCCCCAACCGTAAATTCTAACGGTCGCTGTCGGTTTTCGGCATAAGATTTCTGCCGGCTCTGTGCGGCTAGCATGTGTTTCCGAACGATAGAGATCTTCTTAATGGACTCCTGGATAAGATCCAACTCGGTAACCGCGGTGTCGCAGGCATCATCCTAGCATAACGGTGACTTGCATCTTCGCCCATATAGTGCCTCAAATGGTGCCATGCCTATGCTTGCATGCCAGCTGTTCTTGTACGAGAACTCCACTAATCCCAAATGTCTAGCCCAATCCTGTCCCCAATCGAGCATGCATGCCCTCAACATATCTTCCAAGGTTTGAATCGTACGCTCGGTCTGTCCATCTGTCTGAGGATGATAAGCCGTGCTAAAGTGTATTTGGGTCCCCATAGCTTTATGGACGGCTTTCCAAAAACGAGACACATATCTGGTGTCCCTATCTGAAATGATGGATGAGGGAACACCATGTAGCCTTACGATCTCTCTGATGAAAATGACGGCCAGCTGCTCCATCCCGGTTGTCTCTTGAATAAGAATGAAATGTGCTGATTTTGTCAGTCGATCAACAATGACCCAAATCGTATCCTTTCCTCCCACCGCCATAGGTAGCTTAGTGACAAAGTCCATTGATATGCTCTCCCATTTCCACTCCGGGATGGGTAGGGGTTGCATAATTCCGGCTGGTCTGCGGTGTTCCATTTTCACTTGTTGGCACGTCATACATCAGGCGACGAACCTAGCAACTTCCCATTTCATATTCTTCCACCAAAAACTCTGTCGCAAATCTTTATACATCTTGCTTGCTCCGGGGTGAATAGAATAGGGAGTGGAGTGCGCCTCCTTCAGTATAGTTTGCTTCAGTCCGTCATTCGGTGGAATACATATCCTGTTCTTGAACCTCACCAAATCACCCTGAATCTTATAGTCAGAAATATCTCCTTCCTCGATTCTTGCACCAATCGCACGTAATTCAGGATCTTCCATCTGTGCTAGACGTATCTCGTCTAGTAAGGACAAAAGTATATTGATTGAGCATAATCGTCCTTGCCTACGTTGTACCCATACTTCGGTGTTGATTCTCCTGATATCTTGCTGCAGTTTGGGCTGAACTGTTATGCTGGATACAATCACCTCTTGTGTAGTTTTCCGACTAAGAGCATCAGCTACCACGTTGGCTTTTCCGGGATGATAGGAGATTTCCACATCGTAGTCCTTGATTAGCTCCAACCAACACCTCTGTCTCATGTTTAATTCTCTCTGCGTGAAGATGTATTTCAAACTCTTATGGTCCGTGAAAACTTTGCAAGTAACTCCGTAGAGATAGTGCCTCCAAATCTTGAGGGCATGCACCACCGCAGCTAGCTCCAAGTCATGTGTCGGGTAATTTACTTTGTACGGCTTCAGTTGTCGGGATGCG
This sequence comes from Orobanche coerulescens, assembly GCA_033398695.1. Lineage (NCBI taxonomy): Eukaryota > Viridiplantae > Streptophyta > Magnoliopsida > Lamiales > Orobanchaceae > Orobanche > Orobanche coerulescens. Next base: position 74,372,099 of record CM065818.1, on the reverse strand, counting down.
TACGCAACGACTCTGCCATTCTGCATGAAGACACACCCTAGTCCATGCTTGGATGCATCCGTGTATATAATGAATCCTTCTGTACCCTGTGGTAACACTAGTGCTGAGGCAGTAGTTAGCCTACTCTTGAGCTCGTCGAAGCTCTTCTGGCAGTCTACAGTCCATACAAATTTGGTGCTCTTTCTCAGTAGGTTTGTTAACGGTCGGGCGATACAGGAAAAAGCCTCGACGAATCTTCGATAGTAACCCGCCAGTCCTAGGAAGCTCCTAACCTCCTTGACATTTTTCGGTGGTTCCCAACTCGTTATTGTCTCGATCTTTTGTGGGTCGACCTTGACACCTTCTGCCGAGACAACATGTTCGAGAAAAATTACCTCCAGCATCCACTTGGACAGTTTCGCATAAAGTTACCTTGACACTTGGACAGTTTCGCATAAAGTTGGTGTTGCCTTAACACGCTCAACACTTGCCTCAAATGTTCCTCGTGTTCCGGTCGGCTTCGAGAATATATCAGGATGTCGTCGATAAAAACCACCACGCATTTATCGAGGAAATCAATCAAAACTCTATTCATCAGTTCCATGAAAATGGCTAGGGCATTAGTCAATCCGAATGATACCACGATATATTCGTAATGCCCATACCTCGACCGAAATGCAGTCTTGGGTATATCTTCCTCCCGAATTCTCAATTGGTGATATCCAGACCGTAAATCGATCTTTGAAAACACGACTGCCCCTTGTAACTGATCCAAGAGGTCATAAATCCTTGGTAGTGGATAACGATTCTTGATAGTAACCTTATTCAGCTCCCTGTAGTCGATGCACAAGCGTAGAGAGTTGTATTTCTTCTTAACGAAAAGTACCGGCGCGCCCCACGGCGAGGTGCTTGGGCGGATCAACCCTTTCTCCAACAGATCTTGGAGCTGTATCTTTAATTCCTTCATCTCGGCCGGTGCCATCCTGTAAGGAGCTTTGGAAATAGGTATCGTCCCCGGCTCGAGTTCAATGGAAAGGTCAACTTCTCGGTGCGGTGGCAGCCCTGGTAGTTCATCAGGAAAAACATCTGGAAACTCATTCACCATCGGAATGTTTGTGATTGCAAGTTGTGAAGTGTCCTCTCGAAGAACATAACACCAATAGTACTCACTTCCAGAGCTGCAGGAGGCTTCTGATGCGATAATGCTGAGAGACCCTTTTGTACTAAAGTGTTCACGTCCGCTGATGACATGTGTGGTACCGTCATGAGCCGAAATGGAAATAGTCAAGTGGTAGGTATCCAAGATCGTTCTGTGCAATGGCATACAGTCCATACCTAATATGATATCTTCATTCTGGAGCGGAAAGACCATAAGATTAGCGGTCCAACTATGATCGTTGATGCAGATCCGACAGTCTCGAACCTTTTGATCGCCGCTTAATCTACTACCCTCGGGTAGTTTAACAGTAAAGGGCTCACAAGGTACACAAACAAGATTTAAGCGTTCAACACATTCCACATATATAAACGAATGGGTGTCTCCGGTATCAAATAGTACATGCACTGGCTGAGAGTTAACAAGAAGAGTACCTGAGATAGCTGGCGCAGATTGACCATCCGTAGCCCTCAGCTCAAATACACGAGACGGCACTGACTCCGAAAAGGACGAGGTACCTCTGCCGCGCCCACGGCCTCGTCCGGCACCATGTAGTGGTGGTTGGTTCTGGTGGGATGGATCTCGGTAGTTGGAAACAGCAGGCGTCCTAGGGGATTGCACAGAGCCTTGTTGACTTGGTTGGGAAGCTGGGCTCTGAGTGGAATTGGCCCGCCAGCAGTAACGAGACATGTGTCCACTCTTTCCGCAAGTGAAACATTTGGTAGCCGTCTTTTGACACCGATCCTTAGTATGCCCGGTCATGCCACAATTGAAACAGTCCCTTCGGTAAGGCCAATCAGATACACCCTTCTGTTGGTACGAAACTGCCGACTTAAAAGAAGATGCGGGACCCGAATTTGTTTTGATGTTGCTCCCAGGCTGAACCGATGTCTTCTGCTTCTTCGAGTTATGCCCGATGTCGGTATTAACAACTGTACCGGCATATGCTGTGACTACGTCTTCGTATGCTCTCAGGGTCGTGCAGTGAAATCCGGCGGCATAGCGTTGTACATCCTCCGGTAACCTCTGTGCAAGATGGCATATTCGTTGATCTTCTGATGGAACCATCTGGGAGATGTAACTTAGTTCGGTTTAGTAGGCCCGAATGATCTCTGGTACTGGCATGTTCTGAGGCCCGGCACTGAAAAAGTCTCGTGCGCAAGCGGTTCGGGCTGATCTGGGACAGTACTCGCTCCGTAGTAGTCGGGCAAATTCGGTCCACCTGACCACTCGGTCCTCTGGCCTGTAAGTCCTCCACCAACGTGCAGCAGTGTCACGGAGTTGATTAATTCCGAGCAGCACCCTTCTGTTCTCTGGGCATCCGATTACTTCGAAGGCAGTCTCCATTTCAGAAATCCAGTCGTCCACGTGTTTCTCACTTGTTCCATCAAATAATGGAGGCCTAGCCTTCAACATCTCTCCCAACCATCGATCTCTTCCTGCGTTTTCTTCCACATTGATGACCGGTATCCGTTCCGCCTGATTGACCTGAGCAATTCCCATGGCGATAGCCTGGGCAAGGGCCTGAACAAAAGCTAGGTCCATGCCCCCCGGGTTGTTATTCTGGCGTTCCGCCTCCTGATCGTTTTGATTAACTGGTGGCGGGTGGCCCTCAGCAGGATGGGTCTCGGCAGTGTTCCCGTCCTCATTGTGGTTCGCGGCTGAACCCTGAGCATCATTCACCACCCTCCTAGCTCCTCGGCGTGCCATCACTAACGGTATTAATCTAAAGCCAGTTCCACGCACGGTTACAATTAAATGTTGTACAAAAATAGAAACACACACATATCACTTACTTGCATTCCCATGAGGAGTTTCGATCGCTTGGGGTGTTGGACTTTGAAAAAGAAATAGGAGAAAGTTTATTCAAACCAGGAGTTTCGCTCTGATACCATTTTCTGTAACACCCCCAAAATATCTTGAGGTATTACAGTGCCGTGAATCCCACGTGGGACCCACAAGGCTAGTTAGAAAAATAGGCGTTTTAAGAAAATCGAGATAAAACCTTAAATTCAAGGTTTACATAACGTGAATCGAAAGATTTAAGGAAAAATGTAATTTGAAGTCCTATTATTAAACAACAAAAGTTTTTCCAAAGAAAACAATTTATTCCAATTTAAGCAGCGGCTAGAGATAATTCCAACACCGCTCAAGTCTGACCGGACCCCTCGGGAATGTCCTGCACATGATGAACAATTTTACCTGGTACGACGAATCATACCTGTAACTGTGGTCGAGAATGCATACCAAATAACAGCTACTAACAACGATATACGTCATCTTTACAATTACAGTATCTAGTAATCACAGGGAATATTTCATCACTCAACCGACGTTGTCTCTCTCTTTTATCACATAAGCCCCAAGGTCGCAACCAAGGGTCACGGAAGTATCCACACGGGAATACCCCGGAACATAGGTGCCCGATTCGGGTCTTACCCCCTAACACATTTCCACACGGGTACCATACAGGTTTTATCCCTAACACATCGGCCCATTTATAACATTTTTAGAGAAAGACAAACATCGGCATTTATCAAAATGGCACATACGCACATATGGTATAACATTGATATTAGAAAATTCTCGAGCGAGATTTCACTTGCCTGTGATCCGATAGTAGGTGCTTTATGATAACGGAGTCCCCACGCCCGCTCGAGCTTAACCTAGCCACTAAATATCCGATTAACACCTCGTACGGATTATGATGAATAAAACTAGTCTCCCTTTCCTAATCGGATTCCTAGTGTAGTTTAGATTGTCGATATAAGTATCGTTTCTAAGATTTTAAGTATTGTGTACCATTATCCCGTTCAATCCTATAATTAACATTAGGTATATCAATTTACTCAAGAAGACAATCCTATCATTTTTCGGTTGTCAACGAATTATTATGGCGTAATCGAATCCCATGCTTTCTAATTCAATTCTATATTCCGAATACTACAATCGACGGATTCTATTTGCACAATAACATTGGTGGTTTGATACCCAATATTGATTATACTATCGAATTATTTTCCTTAGTTTGCTAAGTGTCAAAAATCACCAGGTAAGGGTGGCTACGAACAATGAAACATACGGTGACGGATTACTACGAATTTTCCCACAATTGATTCGTCAAATTTTACATTCCTAGCTATGATTTGAAATGAAATTTCATATGATAGGTATGATTTGCATGAAACGAAACATATGAAAAACGATAATTCCGGTTACTACAATTCCCTCCGACAAGATGGTCTATGAAGTTTAGTAAAAATATATCCAATACCCGCAATCTAATAAGTATAAATAAGAAAACATCGAAGATATAACTCCAGGGATTGGTGGCTTACCTTATTGGAAGAAGAATAATGAAGATAGTTGGCGGATTTACAAGAACTACGAGGAGGACGAGAAGTGACTTAAACGACTTGGATAACCTTCACCGGAGCTCAAGAATCCACCTCCTCAATGTTAATTCAAGTGTATAAGAGGCTTAAGAACCGGGTATAGGGCTAGGAATTTCTCGAAGGGTGATAGTTTGCGATGTTGGGTCGTGCAAATGAAGAAGGGAATTGCGTACGTACGTAATGTAGCTACCCTAACGTACGTAACAATCGAAATATAGCGTACGTTAGGCATGAGTTATAGCGCACGTTAGACAGAACTTTAACGTGCGTTAGACATAAACTCTTTAGCCTCATACCACATTCTAACCATCTCGGGGTGACCATCCCTTCCACTCGTCAACAATTATCAGGGACCAAGACGTTGGCCACCGTCATATTCGCACCGACGATCGTCCCACGGCATCAAGGCGTGTCACCCCCGTTTCATTCACATCGTACAATTATATAGCACTCAATGGAATACATAAATAGAAATGACGTCACATTACCAAACATTCACACAGTACAAAGTAATCAAGCATGGAATACCGGAGGTATTACAGGTGTGGTGTAAGTTAATTCTTACTCAGTTAAAAGGATATTCATTCCTTTCGTTGTTGTTCATTCATAATCATAATTCATTCATAAAGTACTAACCGTATTGAAACTTATAATTGTCACTTCATTACTTCATTCACGAGGAACGACGGTTCCAATTATTTCATTGAGCTATTATTCATTTCACTGTCATTTCATCTCGGTGAGTCATTATTGATTTTGATATCACTTTTGTTATATCGTGGCATTCCGGGTCGCACTGGCGTGCCGGTTGGTATGTGTAGGATTTTCATGTCGGGCACATTTAAGTCGTGTGTTGGTTGGTGGCCTCACATTGGACTGTGCACACGAGCTGATGGCTTCGTGAGACTGATTAGGTACAAGACCACACGTGTATTCGATCGATACTCGTTGGTGGCTTGTACACGGACACATTTCCATCCCGGACGTAGTGTGGCGCCATTCCTTTGAGCCATACCATTAGTTGATTCATATAGCATGTTTGATTGCGTATGTTTCGACAGGATAATTCATAACTTCAGATATATCATGATTGTGTATTTTCAACCCTTGAGGATTGTTGTTCTGTGTAACTGACCCCGTTGGGGGATATTGTTTTTCAGGTCATGGCAAAGCAAAAGCACGGGGAGAGCACGTCGACGGCGAGGAGTCCCAATGATACTAGTAGGGGGCCCCAGTCTTTTCAGTCATTTATATTTTCTTCATTTATTCCGCTGCAGACATTCCGCTTGAATACTCATTTCACTCCGTGTTGTATATTTTATCTCCATATAAAATATACATGTATTCTGTATTATCCTGGGTGTGTTGTATGAAACTCCTCATCGGAGTAATTGATGTTGTAATGTGGTTCGGTACTACATTTACCCTGTGTAATTCATTTAATTTCATTCACGTGGTGGGTCCCAGCCGGGGGTCCACGGCACTGTAATATCCGCCTAGTTTGGGGTGTTACAGAGTTGGTATCGGAGAGTGGTTTTTAATACTACCTCCCGAGTCATGTCTCATTTGAAATCATCGTCATCTGACTAGTATCATTGGACTTTCGCGTCACGTGTGACCTGTGCAAATGCCGAGCCAATCAGACCAAGAATTGTAAGATTTCTAACGCCATGGTATAATTTCTGGCAATAATCATTCATTCATAATTCATTAGTTAACAATCCTCATTCATCATTTTCAATTGTGATCAAGTCGATCATGTTAATTCATTAATCACTCATTTCATTTCATTGTTCAGTTATTGATCTTGAGGATCATATATATCATTAATCTCGTTAAATTGTTCAGGATAATCATATCAAGGATTTCATCAGATAATCACATCATTTCAGTTGATCATTCATGTAATCGTTGTATTTAAGCGCGTATGCTCATTTTCATCATTTCATAATATAATCATAATGTGATACTCATGCGAGATATATAATCATCATACGACTTTCCACTTCAGTATGGAAAGGGCTGGCAGAGGACGTGGGGGAAGAGGTCTTGGTGCATGTCAGAACCCGAGAGCTCGTGTGAATACACGCGCGAATGCTAGAAATAATGCTAACTCATCGAGCAGTGATACTGCCACTCATTCACCTGGACGTAATCATTCACTATCAGGGAGCCGTACCCGGGATACAGCTCAGTCGGAGGGTGTTCGGGTTGACTCACTCGCTTTTATGCAGGGCATGATGGCCCAAATGACTCAGATGGCACAACTAATGGAGACGATGCATAACTCCACTACTCAAAATCAACAGGCTCCTCCGCCGCCACCTCAGAGGCAAGAGAGGAGTGTAAGAAGTATCATTGGCGATATCTCTCGCCAGCGACCACCTACCTTCGAGGGCTCATCTGAGCCGGTGGATATTGTTCATTGGCTTGAGCATTTCGAGAAGTTATTTGCTATGGTGGATTGCCCTGAAGGGCATAAAGTTTCAGTTGCGGCCAACTATCTTGGTAAGAGCGCTCATTCATGGTGGTTATCGTTGAAGCCCACCGACGGATCATGTACTTGGGATCAGTTCAAAACTCTCATGATGGAGATGTATTATCCAGCCCCACTCAGGGAGGCTAAATTGTCGGAATTACTCACTCCCGACCTCTCAGCGGACGACGATGTTCTTGCCATCGCCGAAAAATTTCAGGTACTTCTTCCGTTCGCCTCATTTATCATTCACTCTGAGGCAGACAAGATCAAGTATTTCAGCAAGAGTCTGAAACCTCGTATGCGGCTATAGTTTCTTAATTATAATTGTACCACTCTGGCCGAGTTCATTGAGAAAGCTCTTACTTAGGGGATTGCTGGGCATAGGGCCCGTTTTTGCCGAAGGGACTCTAAACCTACTCCGGCATCATCTCAGGCCCCAGGACATTCAGTGGTGCAAAATAAAGCCACTCAGTCAGCGTCGTTCAAGATGACAGGAGATAATAAAGGCAGAGCCAAGAGCTATCAGACGGGAGCGTCCGGTTCGGGGGCCGGCAAGCCCCAAATTTATGAGATGAAGAAGACCGACGATCCAGAGGCCCGGATGATATCAGGTACACTCGATATTATATCTCTACCTGTGTGTACCCTTTTTGATACTGGTGCATCGCATTCATTCATTTCCGACTCATGTTTGAGTAGACTACGTTTGGGTAGTGCTACTAGTTGTGAGCCTTATGTCATTGGTCTACCTGACGGTAGAAGAATTATTGGAAATCGTGAGATTCAGAATTGTACGATTCAGCTTCATGGCCGTGTATGGCTAGCAAACCTAATCGTGGTAGATTTACCAAGAGACGACGTCATTCTGGGTATTGACTGGATGGATCGTCATGATGCCATCATTAGTGTCCGTAAGCGTATGGTCACTATCATTTCAGACGATGGGGTTGAATGTGTTTTTCAGGGAGGTAATCCCGGCTGTTCTGGTAAAGTCATTAATTTGATGAAAGCAGTGAGATTACTCAGTCAGGGGTGTGTTGGTTATTGGTGCTATATGACCAAAACCAAGAAATCATCAGTAATGTTGACGGATATTCCGGTAGTGAGGGAATATGCCGATGTTTTTCCAAACGAGTTACCTGGTTTGCCTCCACGGAGGGATGTGGAATTCACGATTGAGTTGGAGACCGGTACGTCCCCGATATCGAAGGCACCGTACCGGATGGCCCCGACCGAAATGCAGGAATTGAAGAACCAACTTGAGGAGTTGTTCGAGAAGGGTTATATTCGACCGATTGCATCCCCGTGGGGAGCACCAGTTTTATTTGTCAAGAAGAAGGATGGTTCGTTCCGCTTGTGTATAGATTACCGGGAATTAAACTAGGTGACGATCAAGAATAAATATCCTCTACCCCGTATCGATGATCTTTTGGATCAACTTTAGGGAGCTTCAGTATTTTTCAAGATCGACTTAAGATCTGAATATCATCAGTTGCGGATTCGAGAGTCGGATATCACGAGGACGGCGTTTCGAACACGCTGTGGTCATTATGAGTTTGTGGTTATGCCGTTTGGGTTGACTAATGCACCTACGGTATTCATGGATTTAATGAACCGGGTTTTCATCGACTATCTGGATCAGTTCGTGGTTGTCTTCATTGATGACATTTTGATTTATTCTCGTGATCGGGAGGAACACGAGTTTCACCTTCATCAAGTGCTCGACGTGTTGAGACGAGAACAACTTTATGGGAAGTTTTCCAAATGTGAGTTCTGGATGTCCGAAGTGACGTTTCTCGGACATGTAATTTCATCAGACAAAGTTCGTGTCGATCCTCAGAAGACGGAGGCTATTCGAGTTTGGCTACCTCCGAAGAATGTTAAGGAAATCCGAAGTTTCCTCAGATTAGCGAGTTATTATCGGCGATTTGTGGAGGGATTTTCTAAAATCGCTCAACCCATGACAAAACTTTTACGAAAGGATAAGAAATACACGTGGTCCAACGCATGTCAACAGAGTTTTGAGGAACTCAAGAGCCGGTTAACTTCAGCACCTGTCCTTTCTTTACCGCAAGGGACGGAGGGATTTGTGGTTTATAGTGATGCGTCCGGACAGGGTCTCGGATGTGTACTCATGCAGAACGGGAAAGTTATTGCTTATGCTTCACGTCAATTGAGACCTTACGAGGTTAATTATCCGACCCACGACCTGGATCTAGCAGCCGTGGTGTTCGCATTGAAGATTTGACGTCATTATCTTTATGGCATTACCTGTCAGATATTCACCGATCATAAGAGTTTAAAGTATATATTTACTTAGAAGGAATTAAATATGCGACAGAGACGGTGGTTGGAACTAATCAAAGATTATGATATCGAGATCCTTTACCACCCGGGCAAGGCGAACGTTGTCACCGACACCTTGAGTCGTAAGTCCGTTCAGGAGCAGATGCTTGCTCGATTAACAGTTCAGAAGGAACTTCAGCAGGAATTTCTGAGACCCGAGATCGAGGTCTGGTTACAGCGAGTACAAGGGCAACTTTGTATGTTGGATATTTCATCGCCACTTGAGGAGGCGATCAGGGAAAATCAGGGTGCGGACCCATTTTTGTTACGCATTCGAGAGGATGTGACTCAGGGGAAAGCCCCCGAATTTGTGGTCACGAGGATGGACTTCTACGTTTTAAGAATCGGTTGTGCGTACCGGCGAATTACGAGTTAAAAAACTCGATTTTGAAAGAAGCTCATGCTACCCCTTATTCCGTTCACCCGGGGTCTAGCAAGATGTATAAAGACTTGAAACAAAATTAATGGTGGAGTAATATGAAGCGAGAAGTCGCGGAATTTGTTTCGAGATGCTTAACCTGTCAACAAGTCAAGATAGAACATCATCACCGACCAGCGGGTATTCTGAAACCTCTCCTTATTCCAGAGTGGAAGTGGGAGAATATTTCTATGGACTTCATCACGAGTTTGCCAACGAGTCGTCGTGGCATGAACACAATCTGGGTAATTGTGGATCGCCTAACTAAATCAGCTCATTTCCTTGAGATTAAGGATACGTGGGGTCCCGAGAGACTTGCCCAGTTATTTATCAAAGAGATAGTGAGATTGCATGGTACTCCTAAAAGTATCGTTTCCGATCGGGATGGACGATTCGTGTCTCATTTTTGGAAATCAGTTCATCGTGCTATGGGAACTCAGCTTAATCCTAGTACAGTTTTTCATCCTCAGTCCGACGAACAATCAGAGAGGACTCTTCAGACATTGGAGGACATGTTGAGGGCATGTGTCCTCGATTGGAAAGATGATTGGGAAGCCCAACTACCGTTGATCGAGTTCACGTACAATAATAGTTGGCATTCTTCGATTAAGATGGCACCTTACGAGACCTTGTACGGTCGTCGTTGTCGATCTTCTTTGTGTTGGGATGACTTATCAGAATTAATCGGCACCGAGCCCGATATGCTTATAGCCGCCCGTGAGAAGGTAGCTTTGATCAGGATTCGTTTGTTGACCGCTCAGAGTCGACAGAAATCATATGCAGATAATCGTCATCGACCGTTAGAGTTCGAGATGGGTCACCATGTTTTGGTCAAGGTATCCCCGATTCGTGGTTCCGTTTTGGGAAGAGGGAAAAGTTGAGTCCGAGATTTATTGGACCGTTTGAGATTTTGGATTGAGTAGGCGAGTTAGCTTATCGATTGGCCCTACCTCCGGCATTGAGCCGAATTCATAATGTGTTTCACGTCTCTCAGTTGCGGAAGTATGTTTTGGACCCGAGTCACATACTTCAGTTCGATGAAATCGAGATCGCCGATGATCATTCATATGAGGAACGTCCTATACGAGTTTGAGAGCGGCGAATCAAACAGTTGAGGAATAAGTCGATTCCTTTGGTTAAAATTCAGTAGTCTAGACACGGAGTTGAAGAGGCTACTTGGGAAACCGAGGATAGTATGCGGGAGAGTTATCCCGAGTTGTTTGACCCTTAGTTTTGGGGACGAAACTCTTTTAAGGGGGGGGTGTATGTAATACCCGGTTGTAATTCAGTCTTTATCATTCAGTATCTATCATTCAGTAATTGTCACTCAGTATTTTTCACTCATTTATGATCATTTGTCACTCATATTCAATCATTGTATTCATCGTTCAGAGTAATTGTATCGTCATTCATCATCAAACTAGTTGGAGAATCGTGCGGTGTTTGCCATCGTTGTCATTTCATAGTGTGCTGTGTGTGAGGAGTAGCGCACGCTACGTACTCTCTTTAGCGTGCGCTAATTGAGTACTGGTAGCGCACGCCACCTCTCAACACTAGCGCACGCTAGTGTAGTTGAGCAGGCAGTCCAGAAGGCACTGGACTGCAGTTGAGATTGTAGGTAGCGCACGCTAAGAATGGTAAGTAGCGCACGCTAGTGAGCCGGAGTAGCGCACGCTATGCAGTCGGTGTAGCGCGCGCTAAGGTCGGATCAGGTTGAGTCCAGTGGCTACTGGACTGAATTGAATTTATTCATAGCGCACGCTAAGAGTGGTTTTTAGCGTACGCAAACGGTGTAATAGCGCACGCTAATCGTTGGTTGTAGCGCACGCTACCGAGATCAGATCAGAGGAGAGAAGGTTCCGGACTCTAGTACGGGGCAACAGATAATTCGTTGCGCATGCTAATATTTTAGGGTTAGCGCACGCTAAGTGTATAGCCGTAGCGCACGCTACAAAAAGGTACGTAGCGCGCGCTACCGTTTCCGGACAGTGGGTACTGGACTACCAAAAATACCCGTTAGCGCATGCTACGCTCAAGAGCTAGCGCACGCTAAACTGGAGTGACTATAGATAGGACAATGCAGTCCATTTCGTCATTTCTTCATCTCACTTCACTCCTTCGGCGATTTTGGGCGATTTCGGGCGATTTGGAGAGTATTCTTCGAGGTGTAATCATCAATCATCATCTTCAAGCTCATCATTCGGATTAATCATCATTTCATCATCTTCATCACATCAAATCAAAGGCTAGGAACTCGGATTTTTGGGTTTTCCTTCCGATTTTCTTCGTGTAAGCTTGGATTGTTGTTGGAATATGTTAGATATGGATTATCTATCTTGGATAATTATATTCCTATGGATTTTATGGCTATTATGGGAATTTATATCAAGAACCCTTGGGGTTGACTTCGGTTAATTTGGGGATTTCCGATTGACGTTGTTGTAATCTTGAATTGTGGATTCCTATGGGATTATTGATATCATTGAGAGTGTTTTGATGGTTTGAAATACTCATCTTGGAGTTGGTTTCTATATATTCGAGTTTGGATATTGTTGTATCGACGTTTGAGTCGGTTATGATCGTATTTGATTCGCGTAATGATCGAATTATTGGTAATTGTGTTATTCAAGGTTGTTCGAGCGACCGACATTTCATTTAGGACGTTGTTCGTGGAGGGAAATTCTTCACCGGTGTGGTGTAAGTTAATTCTTACTCAGTTATAAGGATATTCATTCCTTTCGTTATTCATTCATAATCATAATTCATTCATAAAGTACTAACCGTATTGAAACTTGTAATTGTCACTTCATTACTTCATTCACGAGGAACGACGGTTCCAATTATTTCATTGAGCTATCATTCATTTCACTGTCATTTCATCTCGGTGAGTCATTATTGATGTTGATGTCACTTTTGTTATATCGTGGCATTCATGGTTGCACTGGCGTGCCGGTTGGTATGTGTAGGATTTTCATGTCGGGCACATTTAAGTCGTGTGTTGGTTGGTGGCCTCACATTGGACTGTGCACACGAGTTGATGGCTTCGTGAGACTGATTAGGTACAAGACCACACATGTATTCGATCGATACTCATTGGTGGCTTGTACACGGACACATTTCCATCCCGGACGTAGTGTGGCGCCATTCTTTTGAGCCATACCGTTAGTTGATTCATATAGCATGTTTGATTGCGTATGTTTCGACAGGATAATTCATAACTTCAGATATATCATGACTGTGTATTTTCAACCCTTGAGGATTGTTGTTCTGTGTAACTGACCCCGTTGGGGGATATTGTTTTTCAGGTCATGGCAAAGCAAAAGCACGGGGAGAGCACGTCGACGGTGAGGAGTCCCAATGATACTAGTAGGGGGCCCCAGTCTTTTCAGTCATTTATATTTTCTTCATTTATTCCGCTGCAGACATTCCGCTTGAATACTCATTTCACTCAGTGTTGTATATTTTATCTCCATATAAAATATACATGTATTCTGTATTATCCTGGGTGTGTTGTATGAAACTCCTCATCGGAGTAATTGATGTTGTAATGTGGATCGGTACTACATTTACCCTGTGTAATTCATTCAATTTCATTCGCCTGGTGGGTCCCAGTCGGGGGTCCACCGCACTGTAATATCCGCCTAGTTTGGGGTGTTACAATGCTGAGCCGCGGCCTAGGAGGAAAAATAAGCGCCCAGGTATAGGCGCTGAACAACGTGAGCCGCGGCACAGATTAAGTAAGCTACGGCCCACAGGGCGGTTTTTGATGTTTTGGCCGCAGTTCTGGGCCGTTTTTGGAGCTTGTTCCCAACCTAATTCCCGGACGCGTTTTGGAGGCTGATGATAGTTATAAATAGGGGTTTAAGGGCTGAAGACATTATCATCAGATAGAGAGGAAGACATCGCGGGACAGAAGAACAGAAGAATAGGAGATTTGTCGGCGACGACAAGACCACGGATCCCTTACGGTTTTTCTTAGTTTTTTCGCATCTGATTTTCTAGATCTATTCGAGTAGGATTGTGATTGTAGCCGATTATATGACGGTTTGATTTATTTATTATTATTTCAATTTACTCATTATTCGTATTGAGTTGGATTCTTCTTACTGTTCTTAATGCTTTTTAATTGTCTGGCCAACAGTTGAATTGTTTTGAATGTCTTCATGGATTCGGGAGATGAAATTTAGGCATAGTTCTTGTGAGACGAATCATAATTTTCGTGAGATAAGAATATACTCATGGGAATTGTGAAGCCTATTTATTGTGGGAATTCTTGAACTGTTTTAGCTATTAATTATCTAATTCGAATAGGGATATATCGAGTTAATAATTCGTAGTATTTTCTATCGACCTTGGGAAAGGCTTTAGAATAATTTAGGAATTCCTGGCTTACAATCAATTGAATAAAAGTGAATTGAATTGAATAAAAATCATTCCTGATTGTTTGAGGTGAAAATCATAATCCTACACCCTTATTATTATTATCTTTATTATTATTTTCTATTTATTTTTCTGTAATTAGTTTAGATATAAATTCCATACAATTGTTCTTCAAATAAAATTACAAGTAGACTATATTTTGGTACTTAGTGAAATCAGTCCTCGAGGGAACGATATCTTACTCATCACTTTATTACTTGTTGACACCGTGCACTTGCGGCATAGTGAGAGGGATTTCCTCACAACAAGTTTTTGGCGCCGTTGCCGGGGACTGATTTTTCGCTAATATCATTACCAAGCGACTCTAATTTTAATTTGAAGTTTTTTTTCTTTTAGTCTCTATATTTTATTTTTATTTTTTCATTATGTTTTCTTTTGATTATCGTGACCCTTGGCATTTCATAAATTTTGATGATCTTAATAATTTGCCTAATAGGGTCAGTCAGCCCCCTCCCCCGAAACAAAAGACCATGCTTGAACAATGTGTAGACGCTCTCCAAAATCCTGATAGTACGCCTCTTGAGCGAGAATGTGCAATTCGTGGTCTTGAGATTCACTACGGTTATTTTCCAGCTCATTGCTTTAGTAGTGAAATAGAGGGGGAGGTTAAGAAGAGAGACATGCTAAGTTTTAGGGTCGATCACCCAGCACCTGATAATTACATAAAGTGTGATGAGCTTGTAGAAGAAGTTACAATTGATGATGTTTCCAAAGAAATTTCATTAAATTGTCACCAAACTTCGAATAATAAGGTGAAACCTTTTGTGCCTAAAATTTTATTAACGGTGCCACGCATAATTTTTCCTAAATCCATAATGGGAGAGATTGACCCCATTACTTTTGACTCTTTTGACGCTGATTCTTTGAGTTCTAATGAGGTTGTTCAAGATATATCTTTATTAATTACCCATTCGAACTCTGCTTATTTTTTCGTGCCTTATAATTATTATATTCTTCTATTATTTTTTGGTTGTCCGCATAATTATTCTTACTCATTATTTTTGGCAACCAGGCATGAACCAAAGCCTCCCTTGTGGAATAAGAGGCTTATAGATTGCAAGAAGGGGGTATTTGGCAATCTCCCTAGAAAGAAGCCACGTAAAATTTTTATTTGCCACGTCGTGCTCAAGACGTAAAATAGAGCGCTGGATGGGAGGCAACCCATCAATTTTACTTGCTTTCTAGTTAGTTGTTTTTTACATTTATAATTTTTTCCTGTGTTTGTTATTTCGTTTGGATTCGTGTATTCTTGTTGGCCCTTATTTCTCTAATATTTTAACCCCAGTGAGTTATTATTCTTAATATTCTAGTCTTTCTTGACTTAATGTCTATTGTTATTTCATGTCTAGGGACTAAGTTTGGGGGTCCCTCGTGATGTTGAACATTATTTGAAGTATGGATTGACCGACGTTTCCACTCAGATATGTGCTGGTGTTCAAGAAGACATTTGGAATAAGATTCACTTTTCCTTATCTTTTTTTATTTTCACATGTATTTGATTGTTGATAATTTTATGTGTAGTGGAATAAATCAAAGCATGCGATATTCTCTTAATTTTCTTGGTTATAAATTGAGATTTCATCATTGCTTTATTGTCCTTGCATGCTGTTGATGGTTTTTGCAAACGTGATTTTTTCGTGAATTTTTCGTGCTTCCGTGTGTAAAACTGATGTTACGATACTGATTTCTCTTTGAAGAAACGGTTGACTTTTGGTCAAGTTGCAGTCAACGATATCTGTTTCTGCTGAGTATTCATTTAGGTCCGAAATTTTTTTGTTTTTGTAGAAATCCTAGCAGATAAGAAAGGAGACATACGTGTTTTCAAATCGCCGTCTATACGTTTGGTTATACTTTTCGCGTAGCTAGTTATCCAGTCACATGAGTCGTGTTGGCACTTAAATTGAGTTTAGAGTCGGACAGTCTTTCCCGAAAAGTCGAATATTATATGTTTTATGATGGGAAGTCTAGTAACCGGGGGTATTCGCGTGACCCGTTGTTTACTCTCGCGTAAAACGACAACCCTGAATAGACTAATGGATTAGAGATATCGCATGTGCCGATGATGGGGATCCTAGTAACCGGGGGTATTCGCGTGACCCGTTGTTTACTCTCGCGTAAAACAACAACCTTGAATCGGACGCGGGAATAGCTATTCGAGTTTTTTATCCGCTGTAGAGGGGGACTTAGTAACTAGAAGCATCCATGTGCCCCATGAGTGTCTTTTACGTCAAACGGTTCCCCAATATATGAGAATGGAAATCCACCCTAGGATTATCCCGATGAAACATCCCGAGATCCGAACCTAGTGGTTAACTCGAATCTATATTATTGATCATACATAAGGGAATACTATCCGAGGATTAATTTTGACAATGAAACTCTTAAATTTTTGCCACTAGACTGTGGGACGGGGCGAATTGGCTTGTTTAATCTAACCCTTCATATTGACGGTCGGTTAAAATCACGTTTGTTAATCTTTGAGCTTGATTTTCTTCATGAACGGTTGGTTAGGACTGAAAATGATTACTTCTTGGAATCAGTGTCACTGGATGTGACTCACTATTACGATACTCGTATTATTCTTTGAGATTTTAATGGTAGTATTGATTAAGTTGAGCACTATGGATTTGCACGATCATTCACGATAATTTTTATTTGAAAATTGATTTTTTCTTGAGGACAAGCAAAGGCTCAAGTTTGGGGGTATTTGTTAGGCATATTTTTATGCGCTTATTTATCATTATTTTATATCCATCTTGAGCCTAAATCAGCATAAATGAGATTTTAATGCACTATAGTTTTATGTTTTGCAGCAAATTGGAGTCCAGAAGCTCGAACGACGAAAAACGGGCGAAAACGACAATTTTTGGCCTGGGGCCGCGGCACAAACCAAGTGAGCCGCGGCACACGCAGGTGACCAGCAGGATGCCGAGCGGACTGTACCCTGAGCCGCGGCACAAGGATGCTGAGCCGCGGCCCAGGAGGAAAAATAAGCGCCCAGGTATAGGCGCTGAACAACGTGAGCCGGGCACAGATTAAGTAAGCTGCGGCCCACGGGGCAGTTTTTGATGTTTTGGCCGCGGTTCTGGGCTGTTTTTGGAGCTTGTTCCCAACCTAATTCCCGGACGCGTTTTGGAGGCTGATGATAGTTATAAATAGGGGTTTAAGGGCTGAAGACATTATCATCAGATAGAGATGAAGACATCGCGGGATAGAAGAACAGAAGAATAGAAGATTTGTCGGCGACGACAAGACCACGGATCCCTTACAGTTTTTCTTAGTTTTTTCGCATCTGATTTTCTAGATCTATTCGAGTAAGATTGTGATTGTAGCCGATTATATGACGGCTTGATTTATTTATTTTTATTTCAATTTACTCATTATTCGTATTGAGTTGGATTCTTCTTACTGTTCTTAATGCTTTTTAATTGTCTGGCCAACAGTTGAATTGTTTTGAATGTCTTCATGGATTCGGGAGATGAAATTTAGGCATAGTTCTTGTGGGACGAATCATAATTTTCGTGAGATAAGAATATAATCATGGGAAATTGTGAAGCCTATTTATTGTGGGAATTCTTGAACTGTTTTAGCTATTAATTATCTAATTCGAATAGGGATATATCGAGTAAATAATTCGTAGTATTTTCTATCGACCTTGGGAAAGGCTTTAGAATAATTTAGGAATTCCTGGCTTACAATCAATCGAATAAAAGTGAATTGAATTGAATAAAAATCATTCCTGATTGTTTGAGGTGAAAATCATAATCCTACACCCTTATTATTATTATCTTTATTATTATTTTCTATTTATTTTTCTATAATTAGTTTAGATATAAATTCCATACAATTGTTCTTCAAATAAAATTACAAGTCGACTATATTTTGGTACTTAGTGAAATCAGTCCTCGAGGGAACGATATCTTACTCATCACTTTATTACTTGTTGACACCGTGCACTTGCGGCATAGTGAGAGGGATTTCCTCACAACAAGTTTTTGGCGCCGTTGCCGGGGACTTATTTTTCGCTAATATCATTACCAAGCGAATCTAATTTTAATTTCAAGTTTTTTTTCTTTTAGTCTCTATATTTTATTTTTATTTTTTCATTATGTTTTCTTTTGATTATCGTGACCCTTGGCATTTCATAAATTTTGATGATCTTAATAATTTGCCTAATAGGGTCAGTCAGCCCCCTCCCCCGAAACAAAAGACCATGCTTGAACAATGTGTAGACGCTCTCCAAAATCCTGATAGTACCCCTCTTGAGCGAAAATGTGCAATTCGTGGTCTTGAGATTCACTACGGTTATTTTCCAGCTCATTGCTTTAGTAGTGAAATAGAGGGGGAGGTTAAGAAGAGAAACATGCTATGTTTTAGGGTCGATCACCCAGCACCTGATAATTACATAAAGTGTGATGAGCTTGTAGAAGAAGTTACAATTGATGATGTTTCCAAAGAAATTTCATTAAATTGTCATCAAACTTCGAATAATAAGGTGAACACTTTTGTGCCTAAAATTTTATTAACGGTGTCACACATAATTTTTCCTAAATCCATAATGGGAGAGATTGACCCCATTACTTTTGACTCTTTTGAGGCTGATTCTTTGAGTTCTAATGAGGTTGTTCAAGATATATCTTTATTAATTACCCATTCGAACTCTGCTTATTTTTTCGTGCCTTATAATTATTATATTCCTCTATTATTTTTTGGTTGTCCGCATAATTATTCTTACTCATTATTTTTGGCAACCAGGCATGAACCAAAGCCTCCCTTGTGGAATAAGAGGCTTATAGATTGCAAGAAGGGAGTATTTGGCAATCTCCCTAGAAAGAAGCCACATAAATTTTTTATTTGCCACGTCGTGCTCAAGACGTAAAATAGAGCGCTGGATGGGAGGCAACCCATCAATTTTACTTGCTTTCTAGTTAGTTGTTTTTTTCATTTATAATTTTTTCCTGTGTTTGTTATTTCGTTTGGATTCGTGTATTCTTGTTGGCCCTTATTTCTCTAATATTTTAACTCCAGTGAGTTATTATTCTTCATATTCTAGTCTTTCTTGACTTAATATCTATTGTTATTTCATGACTAGAGACTAAGTTTGGGGGTCCCTCGTGATGTTGAGCATTATTTGAAGTATGGATTGACCGACGTTTTCACTCAGACATGTGCTGGTGTTCAAGAAGACATTTGGAATAAGATTCACTTTTCCTTATCTCTTTTTATTTTCACATATATTTGATTGTTGATAATTTTATGTGTAGTGGAATAAATCAAAGAATGCGATATTCTCTTAATTTTCTTAGTTATAAATTGAGATTTCATCATTGCTTTATTGTCCTTGCATGCTGTTGATGGTTTTTGCAAACGTGATTTTTTCGTGAATTTTTCATGCTTCCGTGTGTAAAACTGATGTTACGATACTGATTTCTCTTTGAAGAAACGGTTGACTTTTGGTCGAGTTGCAGTCAACGATATCTGTTTCTACTGAGTATTCATTTAGGTCCGAATTTTTTTTGTTTTTGTAGAAATCCTAGCAGATAAGAAAGGAGACATACGTGTTTTCAAATCGCCGTCTATACGTTTGGTTATACTTTTCGCGTAGCTAGTTATCCAGTCACATGAGTCGTGTTGGCACCTAAATTGAGTTTAGAGTCGGACAGTCTTTCCCAAAAAGTCGAATATTATATGTTTTATGATGGGAAGTCTAGTAACCGGAGGTATTCGCGTAACCCGTTGTTTACTCTCGCGTAAAACGACAACCCTGAATAGACTAATGGATTAGAGATATCGCATGTGCCGATGATGGGGAGCCTAGTAACCGGGGGTATTCACGTGACCCGTTGTTTACTCTCGTGTAAAACAGCGACCTTGAATCGGACGCGGGAATAGCTATTCGAGTTTTTTCTCCGCTGTAGAGGGGGACTTATTGGCTTGTTTAATCTAACCCTTCATATTGATGGTCGGTTAAATTCACGTTTGTTAATCTTTGAGCTTGATTTTCTTCATGAACGGTTGGTTAGGACTGAAAATGATTACTTCTTGGAATCAGTGTCCCTGGATGTGACTCACTATTACGATACTCGTATTATTCTTTGAGATTTTCATGGTAGTATTGATTAAGTTGAGCACTATGGATTTGCACGATCATTCACGATAATTTTTATTTGAAAATTGATTTTTGCTTGAGGACAAGCAAAGGCTCAAGTTTGGGGGTATTTGTTAGGCATTTTTATGCGCTTATTTATCATTATTTTATATCCATCTTGAGCCTAAATCAGCATAAATGAGATTTTAATGCACTATAGTTTTATGTTTTGCAGGAAATTGGAGTCCGGAAGCTCGAACGACAAAAATCGGGCGAAAACGGCAATTTTTGGCCTGGGGCCACGGCACAAACCAAGTGAGCCGCGGCACACGCAGGTGACCAGCAGGATGCCGAGCGGACTGTACCCTGAGCCGCGGCACAAGGATGCTGAGCCGCGGCACAAGGATGCTGAGCCGCGGCCCAGGAGGAAAAATAAGCGCCCAGGTATAGGTGCTGAACAACGTGAGCCGCGGCACAGATTAAGTGAGCCGCGGCCCACGGGGTGGTTTTTGATGTTTTGGCCGCGGTTCTGGGCCGGTTTTGGAGCTTGTTCCCAACCTAATTCCCGGACGCGTTTTGGAGGCTGATGATAGTTATAAATAGGGGTTTAAGGGCTGAAGACATTATCATCAGATAGAGAGGAAGACATCGCGGGACAGAAGAACTAAAGAATATGAGATTTGTGGGGGACGACAAGACCACGGATCCCTTACGGGTTTTCTTAGTTTTTCCGCATCTTTCTAGATCTATTCGAGTAGGATTGTGATTGTAGCCGATTATATGATGGTTTGATTTATTTATTTTTATTTCAATTTACTCGTTATTCGTATTGAGTTGGATTCTTCTTACTGTTCTTAATGCTTTTTAATTGTTTGGCCAACAGTTGAATTGTTTTGAATGTCTTCATGGATTCGGGAGATGAAATTTAGGTATAGTTCTTGTGAGATGAATCATAATTTTCGTGAGATAGGAATATACTCATGGGAATTGTGAAGCCTATTTATTGTGGGAATTCTTGAACTGTTTTAGCTATTAATTATCTAATTGGAATAGGGATATATCGAGTTAATAATTCGTAGTATTTTCTATCGACCTTGGGAAATGCTTTAGAATAATTTAGGAATTCCTGGCTTATAAATAATTGAATAAAAGTGAATCGAATTGAATAAAAATCATTCCTGATTGTTTGAGGTGAAAATCATAATCCTACACCCTTATTATTATTATTATTATTATTATTATTATTATCTTTATTATTATTTTCTATTTATTTTTCTGTAATTAGTTTAGATATAAATTCCATACAATTGTTCTTCAAATAAAATTACGAGTCGACTATATTTTGGTACTTAGTGAAATTAGTCCTCGATGGAACGATATCTTACTCATCACTTTATTACTTATTGACACCTTGCACTTGCGGCATAGTGTGAGGGATTTCCTCACAACACCTTGCAAAACCATTCCGCCTCTATTCGCAACTTGGAAGTCCAATTGGGTCAAATAGCAAATGTGTTAACAGCCCGCCCTGAGGGTACCTTGCCAAGTACAACTGAGACGAACCCCGGAGAGAGTATTAATGCCATTGGTTTGAGAAGCGGGAAGGAAGTGTGTGAGCAGTCCCCCGAGCCTCTTCTTCTGACGCATGAGCAAGCGGAGTCCAACCGACCGCCCGAGAGAGAGCACCTTCAGGCGATGTTTGACATCCTGAGAGAGGAGATGAGAGAGAGAGAGCCATATAGCTGCTATGAGGGAGGAGATGAGGAGAGAGAAAGAGAGCCATCTAGCTGTTTTGGGAGAGGATATGCGGACTGAGAGAGAGAGCCTCCTCGCAGCTGTTCGGGAGGAGATGAGAGAGCAGGCAAGCTGGGCCAATCGACGTGAGGAGAGGCGCTTGGCAGCGAGGGATGATTACCATCACGATTATCCTGCTGCATGGACGAGCCATATACTGCATCCGAACGGTCCCTTCATCCCACCAGTCAGGCCATCCACACCACCCTCCTCGTCGGACGAGGCCGACACCCATTCCTGAGCTGATATTAGGGGAGTACTTGACCTTTTCCCATATTGCATATTACTATATGTGTCCATTAAGGTCAATGTACGTCCTAATTTGGGGGGGGGGGGTTACTTTCAGTTGCTATTTACTTATTCGTTGATATTTTTCGTTGTTTTTGACGCTATCCATGCTTGTATTGATTTTATTTGCATTCGTGGATTTTATGTGCTTTCTTGTGTAAAACTGATGATATGATACTGATTTCTTTTTGAAGAAACGGTTGAGTTTTGGTTGAGTTTGCAGTCTGCGATATTTGTTTCCTTTGAGTATTCATTTAGGTCTGAAATATTTCGTTATTGTAGAAATCTTAGCGTATAAGATAGGAGACATACGTTTTTTCAAATCGCCGTCTATACATTTGGTTACACTTTTCGCGTAGATAGTCGTCCAGTAACATCAGTCTTGTTGGCACTTAAATTGAGTTTAGAGTCGGATAGTCTTTCCCAAAAAGTCGAGAAATTATACATGTTCTATGATGGGAAGTCTAGTAATCGGGGGTATTCACGTGACCCGTTGTTTACTCTCGCGTAAAACGACAACCCGGAATAGACTAATGGTTTAGAGATATCGCATTTGCCGATGATGGTAAGCCTAGTAACCGGGGGTATTCACGTGACCCGTTGTTTACTCTCGCGTAAAACAACAACCTTGAATCGGACGTGCGGAAATAGCTATTCGAGTTTTTTCTCCGCTGTAGAAGGAAACTTAGTAACTAGAAGCATCCATGTGCCCCATGAGTGTCTTTTACGTCAAACAGTTCCCCAATACTTGAGAATAGAAATCCACCCTAGGGTTATCCCGATGAAACATCCTGAGATCAGAAACCTAATGGTTAACTCGAATCATTTTATTGATCATACATAAGGGAATGCTATCCGAGGATTATTTTTGACGATGAAACTCTTGAATTATTGCCACTAGACTGTGGGAATAGGCGAGTTGGCTTGTTTAATCTAACCCTTCATACTGGCGGTCGGTTAAATTCACGCGTGTTAATCTTTAAGCTTGATTTTCTTCATGAAAGATTGATTACCACTATAAATGGTTACTTTGTGGAATCAGTGTCCGTGATGTGACTCGGAAATACGATACTCGTATTATTCTTTGAGATTTTCAGGCATGTATTGATTAAGTTGAGCACTATGGATTTGCACGATCATTCACGATACTTCTTATTTGAAATTGATTTTTGCTTGAGGACAAGCAAAGGCTTAAGTTTGGGGGTATTTGTTAGATGTATTTTTATGCGCTTATTTATCATTATTTTATATCCATTTTTAGTCTAAATATGCATAAATGAGCTTTTAATGCACTATCTTCATATGTTTTGAAGGAAATTGGAGTTCGGAAGCCTAAACGACGAAAAACAGGTGAAAACGACAATTTCTGGTCACGGGCCGCGACACAATGAAGCTGAGCCGCGGCACACACACGGAACAGCATGAAGCGGTACTTACTGTACTGGGGGCCGCGGCACACTTAAGCCGAGCCGTGGCCCATGAAGAAAATTGGCGCTCAGGCTGCACGCAGCACAACTGGGGCTGCGGCACACTAAAGCCGGGCCGCAGCCCCCGGCGCGGGCTTGATGATCCAGCCCTCATTTTTGGACTGTTCTAAAGCCCGTTTTCGACCTAATTCCTGGACGCGTTTTGGAGACTAATGATGGCTATAAATAGGGATTAAAGGTCTGAAAAGAGAAGAGAAGCTAGAGAAGGAGAAAAACACCGATCAAGCAGAGAGCAGAAGCTAGAGAACGGAGGAATCCAAGTTCTTCTACAGTGTTTAAATTCTTTTATGCTTTCTTCAATTCTTTATGTATTATTTTATAGCATGTCGGGCCAGAAACCTATTATAGGATTTTGATGAAACCGAGGTTTTGACGAATTAACTTTTGATTTTGCATTATTAAAATATATTTCCCTTTCTTATTGAGTTTTCCCAATTGTTTTAATTACTATCAATTATGTGCCTATGATTGATTTGTTTTGATTACGCAACTCGAATCGGGAGAGGAGAGTTGGTAGGAAAAATTGGTGAGAACCGTTTTATCTTGTGAGATAGGAATATACTCATAGGAATTGCGTGGCCTGTCTGAAGATTTCGTACTTTTGGCCTATTGACGAATTAATTCACCTAGGAATAGAGTGTGTTATTCGCCTTAGAAAATTCTACTGATCTCGGGAGAGGCGGTAGGGTATTTTAGAAACTTCGCCTTCAGTAAATTGAGAAACCACTTAATTCATATAAATCAAGAGTAATTCGGATAAACCGAGGTGGATTCACAATCCTAGATTAATTCCCCATTTGATCTCCTTTCTTCGAACAATAGATTTTACTATTTATTGTTTTATTAATTTTCTTTAATTATTACTTGCACCTCCAATTTCAATAGTTCAAATAAAATTAGAATACGCATAAATCGGTAATTAGTGAGTCAGTCCTCTAGGGAATGATAACTTTCTTACCACTTTATTACTTGCTTACGACAACGTGCACTTGCGTTCACTAAAATTATGTAACACTTATTGAGGAGGGTTCCAACTGGATTTTGTTCCAACGTCGATCATGAGGCAATTTATAGCATCATATCATTATTTATCATCAAGTTATCCATTTATTATGTCCAAATCAAGGTAAGTTCCTCAGAACCCTACTTTGGGAATTTTTGGGTAGTTTCTTCATCTAGTTCCGAATGCGATGGAATTAGGATTACGTAATGATAGAGGATTGTGTTCCTTATGAATTCGTTGTTTGATTGATGTTATTCAACGATGTTTTGAGTTGTGTTCCTTATCGCTTACCTTGTTCAAATTGTTAATTGAAAATTGGTATGATAATATCGCGAATTTTCCGAAGGACTTGAGCCAAAATCCTTTTCGTTCGTTGTTTCATTCAAAGTCTAGAAGCAAGACAAGTATGTAATTATATGTAATGTGTTTTATGCATTTATACATGTTGAATCGTGTATATGAGTGGAAGGGTTGTATTGTTCATCCAGGCATGTCCGATGGGGCGTATGGGATCCATGCAATGGGCACTGGAGGGGTTATTCAAAACATGGATATCCGACGGAACATATGAGATCTAAGCTAAGGGCGTTGGATCATGGATAACCATGAGTGATAGGTTTTATTTTGAAATGAGGACCCTTGAGTATTGACTTGTTAACTGATAATATTCCGAAATATTACCGTACTTCTTGAAGTTATTTTCTTGATAATGGCTTATCATGTTTTATATAGTTACATACTTGCACTAGTTATTCGAGCACTAACCCCTTAAATGGGAGAAATTCCTTTCATGTATATTTCGGGTGATTTTCAGTTTGAGGTGCCGGCATGGGGTATACATGGGAAGGACAAGCAGCAATGATGTTAGGCATTCAAACAAATAGTCGTCTTCCATAACTGGTCATGTCAGTCTTTGAACTTGTTTTTTGTGAAATTTATTTAATTTACTGTGAAATCCCATCCGTGGGTAGTTGAATTGTTTTACTAGCATTTGTTGTTTAAAATGTTTTAGCTAAGGCCACTGTCCAACTGATTATTTTTTATCTTTCAATTGAATGACTTAAAAGCATGTTGTATTGTCGTGAATGTATGTTACCAGCCTGGTAGACATTTGGAAGGTTCTACGACATGTAATAGACCTACTGAGATTGGGATGTTACATTTGTTTTATAAGTGTTAGGAATACATTTAGGATTTTCATGATGTCATCCTTGTATTTTATGTTTAATTCAAATGTAATGTTCCAAGTACTTCGCATTCTGAAGAGGAACCAAATGAGTATCTTCTGTAGGCCTTTTAAATGTTAGACTAAGAATTGATCAAACAGAGTCAGAATATTAGCTGAGTATCGCATATCATCCAAGTATCGCATATCAATTATGTAATATCCGACTGTAATTTTTCATTTTTATCTGTCGTTGTATTATTTGGATAATTTGATTATCGTGGATCGTTGCATTCAGTATTATGTTGAGGTATTATAGATTTGAGCTTCATATTGTTGTTATTTCATTTCATACTTGATGATTCGATGTTAATTGGAGAGTTGCATTTTTGAACTTTTCTGTTGGTGTAGCATACGCTACGTAGCTTAACTAACGTACGCTAAACTTGTAATACCCGAGATTCTCAGTTCCGGGTATTTTTGAATTTTTGTCGATTGCGCCGTTCATTTTGTTCTGTTGGCAATTTCTTGAGATTTTCCCCTATTTTGGGTACGGCCCGATGTACCGTGTTGTGGTGTTCGTCGGGTACGACTTATCGTTGTGTAAGTCGAGCTAATAGTATGTCTTGGTTTGTTATGTGTTCGTTTTCAATTTGGATCGTTGGTGTTGTCCGTTAGTATTTCGTTGCATGTTGTATAATTATTGTTACTATTTCTGAAACTTTACAATGTGATAGAGCATCAAGTTATCTTTCCAATGGTTCAAACGGGGAGTCAATCGGAGTCCGGACGAGAGATTTATGGTCGAAATAGATGAGACACTCATTTTCCAGTTTTGGCTGAGCAGCCTGTATCGTGAGCCGCGGCACATGCCGGCAGGGCCGTGGCACACTGCCGAGTCACTGCCGCGGCACACCCGTCCGGGCCGCGGCACACTCATGTTTTATTTATCGGCCAACCCATCTGTACCGTGAGCCGCGGCACATGCCGGCAGGGCCGCGGCACACTGCCGAGTCACTGCCGCGGCAAACTCGTCCGGGCCGTGGCACGCTGCCGATCACTGGGGGCAGATTCGGCCCTGTTCCGCGGCACACTTCGGCTGGGCCGCGGCACACTGTGCAGTCAGCGCTATAATTGCGTTTTTTCAGCGAGTTCAGATCATTTTTTCCTTTTTCTTCAACCATACGAGAGAGAGAGGCTTGTAGGGGAGATTTTTCTTCATCTATCACTTGATTGTGTGATTTTCTTCATCTCCTTTCGATCGTGAAGCTCAGATTGTGGATCTAACACGTGTTCTTCGGATCAAAGTGCTTGGATCTTCAAGAGGTAATCTCTTCTTAGAACCCTAAATTCTTGAATTTGGGGGTTTTTGTGTTTTTGTCCGATTCGTTCCGTATTGTTGATTAATCTTGTTAGTGTTCTTGTGTTTAACATCACTTAATCCATTGTTCTTCGTCGAATCGAAGTATATTTCTTGACTTCCTTAGAATCGACTTTTTGGAGGATTTGTTCTCGATCTCGTTTTCCATCCGTTTTTGATGGATCGATTGTGGTTAAATGATGTTGTTAAACATATTCTATGGATTGTATATCCATATTTCAACTTGGAATTCCGTTTTCGTGTTTTGACGGGACGAATCGTGTTCTTGGCCGTTTTGGGGGAAATCCTTGAACTTTCGTCAATTGTTCTTTGAATTCAGCGGCTTTGGGTCGTACTTTGGAATTCATTTTCGTTATTATTGTTTTCGTTCGTAGTTCATTGTTGCGGATTGTCGTTCGGTGGAGTCGGCGAGTTCGTAGTCGGTTCGTGCCAACCTACTTCGGCCGATTCTCCGTGTTGTGGTTATTCGAGGCAAGTATCTTGCCCATACATTACCTGTTTTGTGGATATAATGCTTGCTAAGTGTCGATATGTGCTAAATAAATATTTATAACCATTTTTCCAAAGAATCGGTATATTTACCATCATGGTTTTCGTAAAGGTGACCCGTGTGGGTCGGGAATTAATATGCTTAGTTGATTATGTGTGCTAGTGTCGAGTATAGGATCACCTTACTTTCGCGTGATGTCATTATGTATGATTATGGCGTCGGTAAAAGTAAAGTGTAATTCTCTTGTCAAATTATGTGCTTGGAGTCACGTGGTTATGGATGAATATGTGAGTTTTTGTGATATTGGTTGTGTCGTTCGGTGCTGTTGAGATCTTTTGCTCCCTTGTGAATTGATATAGTTCTGGGTCGTGAGTACGTGTTGGATAATATGGCCATTCTAGCAAGGTACCTCGACTATATATATTTTGTGTGTTTGACCATTGAGAGTTTTGGTTTTGTAATATGTGAGTTGTTACTCTTCCACCTGGGGATGGCATGTGGCCTCTGGGGGCCGATACTAATGGGTACGGCCACCGAAGTGGACTTGGGTGCATGTGTTGATGTTCTTCCACCTGGGGACAGTTCGACGGGACCTCTGGGGGCCGATACTAATGGGTACGGCCGCGGAAGTGGTTTTCCACCTGGGGACGGTCCGACGGGGCCTCTGGGGGCCGATACTAATGGGTACGGCCAAGGGTTACCAAGTGTGGTTTCTGTGATATTGATGTTGATGTTTTGATGATTAATTGTGATATGTCCGGAATATCACAATTCTTTGCGCTCGGGGTCGAGATACATTATATATCAGGTCTTGGTGCTTGGCTAGAATGGCATAAGAATAATGTGTTATGTGTAATGTGTCCTTGTAAGTGAATTGCAGTGGATGATCGGGTCGTTGGCCCTGTGTTTTGTGATCGAAATGGTTGGGCCGTGGACCCCCATATATTTTGTTAACGGATTTGTATTTAGGAAAATGAACTTTGGGGCTGTGACCCTAAATGGCTTTCGAGGAATTAAGAACTTTTCAATTTCTAATGTTTTCAAAACTCCCGAGATTTGGAAGTGTTTTCAAAGTGCTTACTTGCTTTGTTTCTACTTCCAAGACTTGAACTATTTTTAACTAAATATATCTCGGGAAGACTTTCGTTGTATTCTCGGAATGTGTTGTGTATGGCTCGTTTTTGCACTTTATACTTGCACTAGCGAAACAGTGGAGTTTTGCTAACCCCCGAGTAATCGGGGGGTGGATATCTGTATTGTGTCCAGGTACATGCAGGTTTTCGGGAGCAAGACACATGATCGGTACGAGAGATGATGAAAGACGAATGATACTAATCACACGAAGGCCAGTTTTGGGTTAAGTTAGTCGAAGTCCATTGTATTGTCTTTTCCGCTGTTCTATTGTTCGTTGTTTCAAGTATTTTACCCTTGCGTGGGTATGAGTCTGGATGAGTTTATGTATTTTGATTTGTAAATCAGTGACGAAAGACCAAATCGGTCTATTGGTTCGTTATTTTGATTCGTCGGTATGTAATGTGTTGTTTTGATGTCTAGCCTGGTGGATCCTCACAGAGAGGGTCTGCGGCGTGTAATATTCCCAGTTTGATCTGGGGGTGTTACATTTATGGTATTAGAGCTTAGGTTGCGGAAACCTAGGCTGTCGGGTCCAGTCGTGTATTGTTGGGTATGGTCTTGTCAGATTGAGTCTGACTGATGCCATGTCGCGACGCGTCGTTTGGAATGTCGGTCGTGATTAGTATCAGGGTGCAGCCATCATCTTCATGCGATCTGTGGATGTAAGTCTCCCTACTACAGGTTGTACCCCGAGCTATACGAGCCTGTGTGATTCTGTGTTATGTAGTTAGTATTTGAAGGTGCATCGTGAGTAAGTGACATATATTTGTGAATTCCCGTTTTGTGCTAGAATGAAGAATGATATTGCTAAATGTATCCTTGTATGAACTGTTTTTCTTGCAAGAGTAACAACCTAGGAATTTTTAGTTTCGAAGGCTTCCGGGGAGCCACGTAAATTTTTAAAATGTTCTCCAAGGGAGGAAATTTTTTTTAATTTTTGCATGATGACCTCAAGGTCAAAATTTTTGAGACTTCAACTATCGATATTTCATTTTCATCTCATACTATAAGTTTTCAAAACACGAGTTTTTAACTCAAATAAGGTCTACAAAATATACTCAAGACGTGACTCTCGTTTGTAACTTTCCGGTTTCATGAATGTTAGTCAGAAGATGTGTATCGATGATGCTCTTGTTGTTGGGCAGTGGTGTCAGTTTTATGATTGAAATAGTAACGTGAATGTTGAGTCCATCGGTATGTATGTGTTAAGATAGTCCTCTTTATTGAGAAGTAAAATTTTCGTTTTTGTAGGATGATTTTCTTTTGATTGTTGCTTGTGAGATGTTATAATTATGTGAGTCGATGACGTTTAGACTCGTATGTTGTTGCTTATTTGTAACCTTTGAGTCTAGTATTACCTCATATATGTTTGCAATCGTGTTGGTGATTAGAGCAGTTAGCACAGGCTTAGTACGAGCCTAACGCGCGCTAATGTGGCATGCTTAGCGAACGTTAATCTTTGTTGTAACACGCGCTAATCAACCTAGGCAGAGGCTATAGAACCTCATTTTAGCCGTTAGGTCTAACTTTTGCGGTCAATCACCTGTAGTTGTATTCTCTACGTGGTGTCTAGTGATAACAACTGTTGTGCGTGAATGTGTTAGGACTTTTCGTATTGCTAGGTGATATTTGATTGTGTTTGATGAATTGATAAATTATGTCTGCTGTGTGTGTGTTCAAAAACACTTTCCTGGAAACTTCACAAAGTTTTGATGGTTCGATTAATCGGCGGCTCCGTGTATACTTTGAAAATTATTTGGAATTGGCGAGCCGGCATGGATTCTCAAATAAAACCTCGACGGTATTTGAAAGAGTTGTTTTAAAGTACATGTAGACATTTTGTAAAATGTTACCATCGTTAATTTCCATGTAGAGTTGGGAGAATTTTCCAAAATGATTTTTAACGTATTGTTGTATTTTCGGATAATTCGAGTACATGATTTTCAAAAATCTTTCACATCATAAAAATATTTTATTTCAAAAACCAATATGATTTTTATATTCAAAAATATATATTGAAAGATGAAAAATCGCACTCGATGTAAACTTCAAACTCGGATTTGAGAAAATTTCCTGTATTGATTATACTATGTACGAATGGTTTGATGACCTTTCGTGGCTACCTTGTTGTTATTAACGTAATGCTGGTGTGTAGTGGCGTGGTGATTTTGACAATGCCGGTTGCACAGAAAATATTATTTAGCCAATAATTTCAAAATGAGATGGTTAAAGTCTGTTGTTTAAAAGTTTTGATGAAGCAACCCGAGGTACCAAAAATACTTTTAAAGTTTTACTTTGAATAGCACACAAATCCAAGGATTTTTCAAATGATATCATTTAAAAGAATACCTCGTGGATTTTCTTATCGAGTTGTTAGTAGTTACCTTATGTGATATTGTCGTGCTGAGTTGATACTTTAGCATGTTATTTTTGCGAAGTTGTGGCATCGTATCGAGTGAGAATCCGCTTAGTATGCCGAGGGATAGAGGATGCGGTCGTGACCGCGGTACAGTTGGTCATGGAGATCAGATGCAGGACTAAGAAGATATGGCTGAGAAGGTCGCTATTCCAGCATTTCGTTCTCGTTGTTTAGTTTTCGGGGACGAAACCTCTTTTAAAGGTGATATGATGTAATATCCGCAATTTTCGATTTTCGGTAAATTTCTTTTTTTGGCAGGAGCCCGTTTTAACGGATCGCCTGTGACCATTTCGTCCTTCTGTGAATGTTTCATTCTACACTTGTTAACATCCGAGTTCGTTTCGGTGTCGTTTTGCTGAGTTCCGTGCTTTTTGGCGACTTTTCCGCATTTGAGATTGATTCTTGCGAATCTCGTTCGAAATTGTTGTTCGTATTTCCCCGTAAGTCCGTTTAACCTTGTTAGACGTTTTGTGAAGTTCGGTTTGGTTATACGTTGTCTTATCGTGATGTTTCAGGCGTTTGGGCCATTTTATAATTTCCCAAGGTTTTGGGGTGGTTGCCTTCGTATCGTCTTTCCCGATCTTCAAGTTATCGGAATCATGTGTCATCTAGAGTTGCTCTGTCTGGATTGTTTCATGTTTTAAGTTTCGGGACGAAACTTCTTTTAAGGAGGGTAGAATGTAATACCCGAGATTCTCGATTCCGGTTATTTTTGAATTTTTGTCGATTGCGCCGTTCATTTTGTTCTGTTGGCAATTTCTTGAGATTTTGCCCTATGTTCGGTACGGCAAGATGTACCGTGTTGTGGTGTTCGTCGGGTACGACTTATCATTGTGTAAGTCGAGCTAATAGTATGTCTTGCTTTGTTATGTGTTCGTTTTCGATTTGGATCGTTGGTGTTGTCCGTTAGTATTTCGTTGCATGTTGTTTAATTATTGTTTTGTCGAGGAGTATCGTTTTTGTGCATTTGGTCGACTTTGTAAGATCACCACGGGCGCTAATAAAGTCTAAAAATTCTGAAACTTTACAATGTGATAGAGCATCAAGTTATCTTTCCAATGGTTCAAACGGTGAGTCAATCGGAGTTCGGACGAGAGAGTTATGGTCGAAATAGCTCAGACACTCATTTTCCAGTTTTGGCCGAGCAGCCTGTACCGTGAGCAGCGGAACATGCCGGCAGGGCCGCGGCACACTGCCGAGTCACTGCCGCGGCACACCCGTCCGGGCCGTGGCACACTCATGTTTCATTTATCGGCCAACCCCTCTGTACCGTGAGCCGCGGCACATGCCGGCAGGGCCGCGGCACACTGCCGTGTCACTGCCGCGGCACACTCGTCCGGGCCGCGGCACGTGCCGATCAATGGGGGCAGATTCGGCCCTGTGCCGCGGCACACTTCGGCTGGGCCGCGGCACACTGTGCATTCAGCGCTATAATTGCATTTTTTTCAGCGAGTTCAGATCATTTTTTCCTTTTTCTTCAACCATACGAGAGAGAGAGGCTTGTAGGGGAGATTTTCCTTCATCTATCACTTGATTGTGTGATTTTCTTCATCTCCTTTTGATCATGAAGCTCGGATTGTGGATCTAACACGTGTTCTTCGGATCAAAGTGATTGGATCTTCAAGAGGTAATCTCTTCTTAGAACCCTAAATTCTTGAATTTGGGGGTTTTTGCGTTTTTGTCCGATTCGTTCCGTATTGTTGATTAATCTTGTTAGTGTTCTTGTGTTTAACATCACTTAATCCATTGTTCTTCGTCGAATCAAAGTATATTTCTTGACTTCCTTCGAATTGACTTTTTGGGGGATTTGTTCTCGATCTCGTTTTCCATCCGTTTTTGATGGATCGATTGTGGTTAAATGTTGTTAAACATATTCTATGGATTGTATATCCATATTTCAACTTGGAATTCCGTTTTCGTGTTTTGACGGGACGAATCGTGTTCTTGGCCGTTTTGGGGGAAATCCTTGAACTTTCGTCAATTGTTCTTTGAATTCAGCGGCTTTGGGTCGTACTTTGGAATTCATTTTTGTTGTTATTGTTTTCGTTCGTAGTTCATTGTTGCGGATTATCGTTCAGTGGAGTTGGAGAGTTCGTAGTCGGTTCGTGCCAACCTACTTCGGCCGATTCTCCACGTTGTGGTTATTTGAGGCAAGTATCTTGCCCATACATTACGTGTTTTGTGGATATAATGGTTGCTAAGTGTCGATATGTGCTAAATAAATATTTATAACCATTTTTCAAAAGAATCGGTATATTTACCATCATGGTTTTCGTAAAGGTGACCCGTGTGGGTCGGGAATTAATATGCTTAGTTGATTATGTGTGCTAGTGTCGAGTATAGGATCACCTTACTTTCGTGTGATGTCATTATGTATGATTATGGCGTCGGTAAAAGTAAAGTGTAATTCTCTTGTCAAATTATGTGCTTGGAGTCACGTGGTTATGGATGAATATGTGAGTTTTTGTGATATTGGTTGTGTCGTTCGGTGCTGTTGAGATCTTGTGCTCCCTTGTGAATTGATATAGTTCTGGGTCGTGAGTACGTGTTGGATAATATGGCTATTCTAGCAAGGTACCTCGACTATATATATTTTGTGTGTTTGACCTTTGAGAGTTTTGGTGTTGTAATCTGTGAGTTGTTACTCTTCCACCTGGGGATGGCATGTGGCCTCTGGGGGCCGATACTAATGGGTACGGCCACAGAAGTGGACTTGGGTGCGTGTGTTGATGTTCTTCCACCTGGGGACGGTTCGACGGGACCTCTGGCGGCCGATACTAATGGGTACGGCCGCGGAAGTGGTTTCCCACCTGGGGATGGTCCGACGGGGCCTCTAGGGGCCGATACTATTGGGTACGGCCAAGGGTTACCAAGTGTGGTTTCTGTGATATTGATGTTGATGTTTTGATGATTAATTGTGATATGTCCGGAGTATCACAATTCTTTACGCTCGGGGTCGAGATACATTATATATCAGGTCTTGGTGCTTGGCTAGAATGGCATAAGAATAATGTGTTATGTGTAATGTGTCCTTGTAAGTGAATTGCAGTGGATGATCGGGTCGTTGGCCCTGTGTTTTGTGATCGAAATGGTTGGGCCGTGGACCCCCATATATTTTGTTAACGGATTTGTATTTTGGAAAATAAACTTTGGGGCTGTGACCCTAAATGGCTTTCGAGGAATTAAGAACTTTTCAATTTCTAATGTTTTCAAAAATACCGAGATTTGGAAGTGTTTTCAAAGTGCTTACTTGCTTCGTTTCTACTTCCAAGACTTGAACTATTTTTAACTAATTATATCTCGGGAAGACTTTCGTTGTATTCTCGGAATGTGTTGTCTATGGCTCGTTTTTGCACTTTATACTTGCACTAGCGAAACAGTGGAGTTTTGCTAACCCCCGAGTAATCGGGGGTGGATATCTGTATTGTGTCCAGGTACATGCAGGTTTTCGGGAGCAAGACACAGGATCGGTACGAGAGATGATGAAAGAGGAATGATACTAATCACACGAAGGCCAGTTTTGGGTTAAGTTAGTCAAAGTCCATTGTATTGTCTTCTTCGCTGTTTTATTGTTCGTTGTTGCAAGTATTTTACCCTTGCGTGGGTATGAGTCTGGATGAGTTTATGTATTTTGATTTGTAAGTCAGTGACGAAAGACCAAATCGGTCTATTGGTTCGTTATTTTGATTCATCGGTATGTAATGTAATGTGTTGTTTTGATGTCTAGCCTGGTGGATCCTCACGGAGAGGGTCTGCGGCGTGTAATATTCCCGTCGTGATTTAACGTACGTAATACGTTGTCTGTTGCGTACGTTAAGA
The DNA here is from genome assembly GCA_033398695.1 of Orobanche coerulescens. Classification (NCBI taxonomy): domain Eukaryota; kingdom Viridiplantae; phylum Streptophyta; class Magnoliopsida; order Lamiales; family Orobanchaceae; genus Orobanche; species Orobanche coerulescens. The sequence continues at coordinate 74,336,818 of CM065818.1, read as the reverse complement.
AGGAATATGACATTAGTTGACTTCTGCACGTGAACTTGTTATCTGTTGGCATGCATGTGTATGATGTCTGGGTTGTCGTGTCGTCCAGAGTCAACTTTTATCAGCGTGCATAACACCCTTTTAATTAGCATGCGCTAATGGCCTGCGGATTCAAGTCAGTAGCCACTGTAAGCCGATTACGTACGTAACTCATACAGATTAGCGTGCGTAATAACATTAATGTACGATAAAATTGTTAAATAGCGCACGTTAAGGCTGTGCAGTCTATTTATAGACTCAGCCTGTTTTTCATTTCTCTTCAGCCTCAACCCAATTTTCTCTTTGTTTATTCCCTCTCCTATCTCCTAGGACCTATAGTTACCTTCTCCAACTTGGTTTCGAGTCTTGTAACTTGGTTTGGAGCTCATTGATTCGAAGTTAGAAGGCGTTCTTGAGCTTGAAGTGTGTTTCTTGTGGTGTTGAAGGTTGTTCTTCGTTTCAGGAGGTAGGTGGGCATTCTTCTCTGTATTGTTTTTCATATGTTGATGTTAGTAATGAAGTATACTTCACCTAGAGTTAGATTAATCAAGTAAAACATGGTTATAATTAAAATTTTCACATTTCTTGATGAATATGCTAAATGAGGGTTTTGAAATGGATGTGCTCTTAGTGTTATAATGATAGTAGCCATGTTTATAATCATCATGCTCACCTTGCCGGACGAATTCATCTCAGTAGGACCTTGATAAATCAGTTAGCTTCATCAGGGTTAGACTTGATCAATAGAATTATTATCATGAAGTGTTTAAACACCATGCTTGATATTCATTTACCTTAAGAAGAACTTGGCAATGTTTGAAGATAGTAAAATGTTTCCTTATTCAGAAACCTTAGAAATTTTATCATCATTTTGGTTCAGATTCACAAGTCCATAAGGAATGATAAGAACACCTTGTTGAATGTTAGGAGATTAGTGTGGTTATTCTAAAACCGAAGCTAGGTGATTTCATAAATGATATTAATGGATCTTCCAGCTTTGTAAAGATGGTTTTGATAACTTCATATGGTATAATCTCATCACTAAAACAACCTTCTTATAAGCTTACTATTCAATTTAGATGAGATGATGAACATAGTGGTGCAGATTTTTACCTTTTAACATTGTAATGTTTTTAGAAAGTTTAATCAACATAAGATGTTATGGACAAAATAAGTGGTTGTTTATCATGTTCTTGATAAATCCTTGGTTATAAAAGAATCATGCGAACATTCGGTAATTGTCTTGTGAACCGATTTTAAGGATGAATTGAGTTAAAAGAATTGTAGGGTGTCGTATCACTAATTTTATATCGTTAAATATACGGATATGTTATTGATTAAAATGTATTTCGTTTAAGGTTGATTGTTCGAGTAAGAAATATTAGTCGAGGACCGTTCGTTCATTTCGACAAGGGAGGATTTTCTTATCTCCGTATCAAGGAAAGTTATCTTGCTTGGTTATAATGATGATTATATTCTTGTGATGTTTATACATTTCATGTGTATGAAATGTTTGTGAAATGTTACATAAGTTTGATATTGTCTTTGACTTTGTTCCATCGTTCATCATGGGATTTGCATTCCCAAGTCCGTCACTTTGAATCGTTGTTCTTGATGGTCCTTATTATAACTTCGGTGAGTTTTTCTTGATCCTTAATCGGATATGTATTTCGTTGAAATTCCTTGTCATGTTGTATCGTGACATTTCTGGAATCATATCTGCGTGCCGATTAGATGTTGTGTAGGATTTTTAGCCGGACACTTATATAGTCATACGTGGATGTTTCCGTATTGGACTGTGCACACGAGACGTAGTTCGTGAGGCTAATTAGGTACATTGTACACGTATATTCTGGATTCCGTATACGGGGTGGACATGTACACGGACACATTTCCGAATCGGGCATAATGTGATGTCCATCTTGAGCCATATTGTTAATCATTCATAGTCCATGTATGATGGGATGTGTTCGACGGTTTGTGACTGATTGTTCATACGCCCGAGGGGTATGTTCAATAATCGGGATGTTTCCTTGAGATATATTATATGTGAATTGTATAATGTCGGAAGAATTAATTATCATGTATATATGAACCTGTGTTTTGGGCAAAATACTTGTGTTGCATTTTAGGTCGAGGCAAAGGCAAGGCACGGGAAGAGCATGTTGACGGCGAAGGGTTCAAGGGATGCTAGTTCGGGAGCCCCAAGTCTATTGTTGTCCGGTTATGTTTAAACCGTGTAATGTTACTTTATTTCTGCTTTATTTAAAACTATTACCAGATTATATTGATATCTGAAGTATGTTCCATCCCCATAAGGTTTATACTTGTGTTTTCGGACCCTATGTATCATAAGGCCGTTTGTTAGGCGTATTTTTATGCGCTTTTATATCATTAATTTATATCCATCTTGAGCCTAAATCAGCATAAATGAGCTTTTAATGCATTATTTTTATATGTTTTGCAGGAAATCGGAGTCCGGAAGCAGCTTGACGAAAAATGGCGAAGCAATGATTTTGGTCATGATCCGCGGCACCCATGTGCTGAGCCGCGGCACACGCAGGAGACTAGCAGAGTGCCGAGTAAACTGTACTCTGTGCCGCGGCACAGATTTAGTGAGCCGCGGCACAGAAGAAATAAACAGCGCCCAGGCATCCCGCTGAGTGCCGTGAGCCGCGGCATAGATAAATTGAGTTGCGGCACACGGGGCGGTGTTGGTGTACTCCGCGCGGGTTTGGGCCGTTTTGGAGCCTGTTCTCATCCTAATCACACGGACGCGTTTTGGAGGCTGAGGACTGATATAAATAAGCATGGTAGGGCTGCAGAAAGGGGAATTCATCAGAACTGGGAGGTGGATCGATAGCTAGGGCAAAGAACACAAGGAGGAGATTTATGGGCGACGACAAGACCATGGATCCCTACGGTTTTTCTGCATCTTAGTTCCTAGATCTATTCGAGTAGGATTTCGATTGTAGCCGATTTCATGACGGTTTGATTATTTATTATTATTTCGATTTACTCGTTATTCTATTGAATTGGATTCTTCTTACTGTTCTTAATGCTTTTTAATTGTCTGACCAACATTTAATTTGTTTTGAATGTCTTTATGGATTCGGGAGATGAAATTTAGGCATAGTTCTTGTGAGACGAATCATAATTTTCGTGAGATAGGGATATACTCATGCGAATTGTGAAGCCTAGTTGTTGTGGAAATTCTTGAACTGTTTTAGCTATTAATTATCTAATTCGAATAGGGATATATCGAGTTAATAATTTGTAGTATTTTCTATCGACCTTGGGAAAGGCTTTAGAATAATTTAGGAATTCCTGGCTTACAATCAATTACATAAAAGTGAATTGAATTGAATAATTATCATTCCTGATTGTTTGAGGTGAAAATCATAATCCTACGCCCTTATTAGTATTATTATTATTATTAGTACTATTATATATTAGTTTAGGTATAAATTCCATATAATTGTTCTTCAAATAAAATTGTGAGTTGACTATATTTTGGTACTTAGTGAAATCAGTCCTCGAGGGAACGATACTTTACTTATCACTTTATTACTTGTTGACACCGTGCACTTGCGGCATATTGTGAGGGATTTTTTCCACAAGTTTTTGGCGTCGTTGCCGGGGACTGATTTTTCGCTAATATCAATACCAAGCGACTCTAATTTTAATTTGAAGTTTCTTCTTTAGTCTCTATATTTTTATTTTCTTCATTATGTTTTCCTATGAGTATCGTGGCCCTTGGCATTTCATAAATTTCGATGTTCTTAATAATTTGCCAAATAGGGTGAGTCAGCCCCCTCCCCCAAAACAAAAGACCATGCTTGAACAGTGTGTAGACACTCTTAAAAATCCTGATAGTACCCTTTTTGAGCTAGAATGTGCACGTCGTGGTCTTGAGATTCAGTATGGCTATTTTCCAGCTCATATATTTAGTAGTGAAGTTGAAGGGGAGGTTAAGAAGAAAGACATGTTAAGTTTTAGGATCGATCCCCCAACACCCGATAATTACATAAAATGTGATGAGCCTGTAGGAGAAGTTACCATTGATGACGTTTCCAAAGAAATTTTATTAAATTGTCGTCAAACTTCGACTAATAAGGTGAACACTTTTGTGCCAAAAATTTTATTAACGGTGCCGCGCATAATCTTTCCTAAATCCATAATGGGAGAGATTGACCCCATTACTTATGATTTTGTTGAGGCTGATCCCTTCAGTTCTAATGAGGTTGTTCATGATAAGTCTTTATTATTTATCCATTCGAACTCTGCTTATTTTTTCGTACCTTACAATTATTATATTCTTCCATCATTTCTTGATTGTCCGCATAATTATTCTTACTCATTATTTTTGGCAACCAGGCATGAACCAAAGCCTCCCCTATGGAATAAGAGGCTTATAGATTGCAAGAAGGGGGCATTTGGCAAACTCCCTAGAAAAAAGCCACGTTAAACTCTTTTTGCCATGTCGTGCTCAAGACGTAAAATAGAGCGCTTGATGGGAGGCAACCCATCATTTTTAATTGCTTTCTAGTTAGTTATTTTTATTTGATTTCTAGTTATTAATTTTTTCTTTGTTTTGTTATTTCTTTTGGATTCGTATTCTTGTTGACCCTTATCTCTCTAATATTTTAACCCCAAATGAGTTATTATTCTTCATATTCTAGTCTTTCTTGATTTAATGTTTATTGTTATCTCATGACTAGAAACTAAGTTTGGGGGTCCCTCGTGATGCTGAGCGTTATTTGAAGTATGGATTGACCGACGTTTCCACTCAGACATGTGCTGGTTTTCAAGAAGACATTTGGAATAAGTTTCCCTTTTCCTTATCTCTTTTATTTTCACACGAGTTTGATTGTTGAATATTTTATGTGTAGTGGAATTGATTTACTTGGGTATAAATTGCGATTGCTTTATTGTCCTTGCATGCTGTTGATGGTTTTGTTCAAAAACGTGAATTTTTCGTGAATTTTTCGTGCTTCCGTGTGTAAAACTGATGTTACGATACTGATGTCTCTTGGAAGAAACGGTTGACTCTTGGTCGAGTTGTAGTCAGCGATATCTGTTTCTGTTGAGTATTCATTTAGGTCCGAAATTTTATCGTTTTTGTAGAAATTTTAGCAGATAAGAAAGGAGACATACATGTTTTCAAATCACCATCTATACATTTGGTTATACTTTTCGGTTAGCTAGTCGTCCAGTAACATGAGTCGTGTTGGCACTTAAATTGAGTTTAGAGTTGGACAGTTTTTCCAAAAAGTCGAGATATTAGTTGTTCTATGATGGGAAGTCAACGGGGGGTATTCACGTGACCCGTTGTTTACTCTCGCGTAAAACGACAACCCGGGTTAGACTAGTGGTTTAGAGATTTCGCATGTGCCGATGATGGGGAGCCTAGTAACCGGGGGTATTCACGTGACCCGTTGTCTACTCTCGCGTAAAACAGCAACCTTAAATCTGTAACACCCCCAATCCGCTCAGGGATATTACACGTCGTAGAACCTCTCCTCGAGGATCTACCAGGCTGATAACTAAAAACAAGCATCTAAACATCGCCTTTAAGGCTAAAATGACTCAGTAGACCGATCTGGTCTTTCGATAATAGCATACAACTCAATTCCAACACATACCCACGCAGGGGTCAAAATACAATAAACTCCCGTACAACGGGGAAAAGATACTACAGCGGAGAAGAAAATACAACTAGACCAATACGACATCAACTTATCCTCGTGTGATTAGTATCGTTCATCTTTCATCATCCTCCGTGCTGGCCCTGTGTTATGCTCCCAAACCTGAATGCAAAAACAGACATCCACCCCGAATACTCGGGGTTAGCAAAACTCCACTGTTTTGCTAGTGCAAGAACAAAGTGCAAATACGAGCCATACAATTCACATTTCACGAATAACGATAACCAGGAATCCTCAAAAATCCAAACGTAATGAAAAGTACTTCCCGAGGCATGAGATTGGTAAACATTTCTCAGAACCGAAAAATCACAAATAAAGGGAAACCATTTATAAAACAATTTAAAAATGCCATCGAGAGTTTGAATAGAAAACAATTTTGCAAGAAAACCACTCAATCAACACAAACGAGTCTTCACAAATATTTCCACGGGATTCTCGATCCGAAACCAAATAATACCGACACGAGATCAAACATCTCAACATCACATGGGGTTCTCGACCCAAATCCAAATAATATCAACACGAGATCAATCATCTCAACATTCCACAGGGTCCTTGACCCAAAACACAGAATAGCACCACAATACAATCAAAGGTACAATCTCTCATTCGACATATCCTGCTCAAGACCCCCGATTAATTAACCCTCGGAGATTTCGTCAAACCTCCTTGGTTAACTAACCCTGATACCAGTGCTTTAAAAACAAGTTGAAACAAGCTTCAAAAACACGAATCGCGGTGTATATCAAGACAAACATTTAAAAGTGAGTTGAAAGAATTTGAGATACGAACATCGTTCGGTAACGGGGTCTTAGCTATCACTCAAATACCCGTAACCAATAAGCCTGCCAGGCGCCTCCCTTGGGCACCTGTGTACCGGCGTTCACTTCCATCATGTTGGCCGCTCATTGAACATGTCACCGCACCGGCGTCACTCCCGCAAGAGCCGCCCCTTGCGCGCGCATTAGGTAACACCGGCGTTCACCACCCATATGGAGCCGAACATTGCAGCATACACCAGGCCGGAGTGCACGCCCCGCCCTCAGAGGTTCCCGAATACGACGTTTCTCACAACAAGTATCCACATTATCACAAACATCAAGCAAACAGTCAATCGTTGTAATAGTTATCAAATCGATACACCAATTCACATAATTCATCCGTCAGTCCACGACCACACGAATAAATAACAACACGCACGTCAACCATAACGCGACGGAAATAAGCAATACACGTACACACGCATTATCAAGCGCAACATCAACACCAAATATATCCAAAGGATTCACATAGTCACTTACAACCCACACAATTTACAAAACACACGCGTTTTGAAAGTGAGCCTTTAACGAGGCTAGCCGAAATCTTTTGAAACTTCATTTCAAACAACCAAACAAACACACCAAGACGATCACCGATCATCATATCCATAAAATAAGAAAAGTATGGGCAAGGTACTTGCCTCGAATAACCACAACGCGGAGAATCGGCCGAAGTAGGTTGGCACGAACCGACTATGAACTCGCCGACTCCACCGAACGACAATCCACAACAATTAACTACGAACGAAAACAATAACAACGAAAATGATTTCCAAAGTACGACCCAAAGCCGCTGAATTCAAAGAACAAATGACGAAGGTTCAAGGATTTCCCCCAAAACGGCCAAGAACACGAATATGTTTAACAACATCATTTAACCATAATCGATCCATAGAAAACGAATGAAAAACGAGATCGAGGACAAATCCCCCAAAAAGTCAATTCGAAGGAAATCAAGAAATATACTTCGATTCGACGAAGAACAATGGATTAAATGATGTTAAACACAAGAATACTACCAAGATTAATCATACCCATCGTGTATTAATCAACAACACGAAACGAATCGGACAAAAACGCAAAAACCCCAAATTTTCCCAAAATAGGGTTCTAGGAAATCTCAGCTTGATTCGCTGGATCAAAGGAGGTTATGGAGGGATTAGTCGATGCTATGAACTCCCAATCTTCGTGGATTAGTTGCTTGACAACATGTCTCCTGGATCACCAAGTCTCCAGCCGCGGAGAGGAAAAGATGGAAATGAAAAACGGGTGAAAATATGGCTACTCTGTCATATTTATACAGGCACGGCCTAGTGTGCGCTACACCTTCCGGACTAGCGCGCGCTAACGGGCAGCCTCGGCCGATAACCCTCGGCCGGGGCCCGCAAGGCCCTGTACTGAAGACTCAATCTGCCGGCCGGATCCTGCCTGCCCGACCGCGATAGCGCGCGCTGCGCGGACGCTAGCGTGCGCTAGCGGATCTATCCAGAACCCTCTCGAATCGCTGGCGGGTAACGTCGCTAGCCGGCCGGCGGCATGCGCTCGCTGCCCGACTAGCGCACGCTACGCTCGGCGTAGCGTGCGCTACCTGCTGATCCTTCCCGAGTCCAGAACCCCAGAAGCCCCACTGTCCGGTCCGATAGCATGCATTGATCGACCAAGCTAGCGTGCGCTATACCTGCCGGTTAGCGCGCGCAGCCTTCCGGCCGTAGCGTGCGATACGCCGGTTCCTGCCGCACCTGTCCGGCGGTGCACCTGCCGTCCGTCGATCAGCAACCGTCGGCGATGCAGACCACGGGGCTCGGCGACCGATTTCCAAAGCGTCTGGGCGAGCGGGGCGAAAAGTTCGCGGATAACATCAACAACCCGGAATGAAAACATAATACCATAATTAGTCATACGCGACCAAGAAATGGGTCTAGACAAAAATTACAGATACGGATACCCGTAACTTTTAAGAAATTACAAAATGGCCCAAAACACCCGTAAATCACGATACGTGATCGAATAACAAAACAGAAGTTCACAACACGTATAACAAAGTTAAACGGACTTACAGAAAACTCGAAACAGCAGTTTCGAACGAGATTCGCAAGAATCGAACTCAAGCGCGGAAAAGTCGCTAAAAAGCACGGAACTCAACAAAACGACACCGAAACGAACTCGGATGTCAAAAAGTGAAGAATTAATCATTCTCAGAATGACGAAACGGTCACGAGCAAATCGTCAAAACGGACTTCCGCTGAAAAAAAAAGAAATTACCGGAAATCGAAAATTGCGGATATTACATTCTACCCTCCTTAAAAGAAGTTTCATCCCGAAACATAAAACAAGTCGGGAGAAGCAGTATCCCGCCAGGAAAACTCAACGAGATACGCAAGAAACGCGTAACTAATGCCCAACGGCGAAACATTACAAACAACGCAACGGAATATACGGTGTGAAAAAACGCTCCACGACGACCAACACAACGTCGCCGTTAGGGATATAATAAAACCAACAAGTGACAAGCATCATCAAATGGATAATACAATCAAGTCAATTATCCGAACAATCACAAAACACAATGAATGAAAATCAATACGATTGACCAACCCAACGGTACATCAATCAAAACGCGAGCCAATCGCTGAACAAATACGGAGTTCCACCGCCCAAGGGTTGGAAGATCGCAAACGAGACTAATTTACCAAACTTAAGGGAATTAGGAAGGATCCTGAATGCTCAACAATCACGAAACGAGAAAAAAAACCGAACAAGCAAACGATCGAGACAACAAAGATCGAACAATCATGTCCGAAACACGAAGGATAATAAAATTCAAACAACAACTCCCAGAATGATCTGGTGAGAACTACAAGACATGCATTCCCATAAGATCCACAGGAAAGGGAATAGCAATTGAAAAGTCACAGCGACAAATGAGTTATTCCAAAACAATACCACACTAGTTCGATCAACAAAAGCAAGGGGCAGGACAAGCTCAGAAATGTCAACGAACATAATGAGTCGACAGAGTCGAAAACACAAGAGTTCCAAATCCGATCCACTTCGAATAAAAGAACTAATAGAACCCGATGATGTCACTCCCGAACAAGGTTCACAAGAATCGAACTGAACCCGAAAAAGTCACATCGATAACCAGATCGACCCACAATAAGATCACAGCTCGCTCGGATGATGAAACTGAAATACAGAACAAGTTCATAAAGTATCAACGAACATGAGAGAATCGATACACTGGAGAAATAGAAAATACCGAAGTCAAAATAGTACGGGTATTACCTCCGACCTCGTCCACGAAATTCACAAAAACAGGAGCAAGGTAACAAGATATTAAACAACCGACACATAATGGAACGATCACCGATGCACAGGGTCATACCAAACCAAGCTCTAACAGCTCGCACATGCGCGATAACGCAGAAATCACCACGAGATGGCAACATTCAACACCAACATTCCACCTCTCACGGAGGGCTAACACAACAAATGTCTGGAAAACAACTCAATGCTCACGCCGCCAACTCGATCATTCTCGGGAGCAAACATCAAAATGAAAATGCGAACATCATACATACATACCCAGCCCTCAAACGGGAATGGATAGGTTTTAAAAACAAAAACCTCATTTTGAAAATAATTTAGAAGAACACCGGTTGATCTTGAGTATCACCTTTCAAAAAGTACAAACGTGAAACATCGTTATCGAGACATTGGAGAACCATTTCGCATTTGATAAAAATGAGGACACTTTCTCTTAGTGAAAACTTTCAGAATATTCGACCCTCGGGTCTAAATAAAAATGTTTCTAAAACATTGAAAATATCTCAAAGCATTTTGGTCCTCAAAGTAGAAATTTTTTGAAATATATTGTGGCACCTAGGATGTACCACAAGAAAATAACTCATTTGAAAAGTATGTTTCGAAATTTATTTTTCTAAGATACTCAAGGTTTTAAAAAATCCAATAGGCCAGAATGCCCAAACTCACACATATCGACGTTCACTAAAACAACTCCTAGTGCACGCATCAAAACATTTAAAATCAAGACAATACATGTGTTTACACGGAAATAACGAGAAAATACCACATCCAGAACAAAACCACCGACCCCATTCGAGGCCTCTAAGTACCCTCCTGCAATGGTTAGTGAACAAGTCGAACGCGTATAAGCACAAAGCTTCCACAATAGAACTTATAAAACGTGCAAATCGATTCGAAAACCATCAGCAACGGACAAAAACAACAATAAAAAGACATCACAAGCGACGACACTCCTCGTATAAATCAAATACGAGAGTCGACTAAATACATATCGTGAAATCAAAATCCACAAAAGGATTCCACCACTTAGCAAATAATCATAAAAATAGCTCGTGTCACACGAGGCACAACACAAAGAAGGGAGACTTACTTCCACAGGTCGCACGAAGATGATGATCGCCCCACGATACTAATCACGACCAACAAACTCAAACGACGCGTCGCGACACGACTCAGTCAGATAAAATCCGACAAGACAAAACTCAATAGACACCACTGACCCGACAGCCTAGGTTTCCACAACCTAAGCTCTGATACCATAAATGTAACACCCCCAATCCGCTCAGGGATATTACTGTTGGGATTTCACAGAAAATAAACGCAACGGAAGAATAAACGGAATCCCTAAGAGGATCGATCAAGTAACGTATATACGAAAAGAAAAATACGAAGATCAAGGAATCAAAGTCCCATACCTATGATGTCTCTGAAAAACCTTCGTATGATGATGATGATGATGAAGAGCCCTTCGTTCCAAGCACCTAAAGCGAGATGCCTCTACTTCACACGCCGGAACTTGATGGAAAAATCGACAAGCTTCCTTTCTTCAAGAATGCGGCTAGGGAAGCTTGTAGGAATTTTCTCTCTCAATGTATTCTTCTTATATCTTGTCTCTAAGATCAAGATGAAGTTTTCAACATTACTCTCTCTCTCAAATTCGTGATTATGAGTTAAAGCAAGAAGAAGTTGTCCTCACTCCTTTTTAAAGACTTTTTTTTTTATAAAAAAATGAAAGTCTACCTTTAACACATGATTGAGGGTATCAAATACACCTCACATATGTCACCTAGTAACATAAAATAAGTATATAAGAGACAAGAGATGGAGGGGTGGCGGCCTTAAGGGAAATTTCCAAGAAGACGAGTCGAATTTACTCGGCTCGTGTACTGGATGTTCGTCAAAACGAATCCCTCGTGTACCGGATGTTCGTCAAACGAATCCATTTTATTTCCAATGTGTTTGTACTAATTAATTAACCCAATTAATTAATTATATCAAACACAAATATATATTTCTCTAAGAAATATAATTTATGAATTAAGTAATCACCCAGTAACCTACTTACAATTCATAAGACCGCTATTTGATTTATCCGATAAATCAAAATTAGATATCTAATATCTAATATTATAAGAGAGATTATTAATTCACATTTATCCATCAATGATCCTATTGCGCGACTCCGTAGGTTCGTCTCAGCCGGCATTGGGAGGAACCAATGAGTGCGGGCAGCACTTAGCCAGCCTAGCGGGCCGCACTGTAAACCCCGACTGAGAACGAATGAATGAATCATTCCAGAACCATTATGTCGTGAATACTATATACGTATAGACCCTTCATCAGATGTCCCAGTCAAGTCTTCGGGTCACGGTAAAGTCAAACCCTATTGTTGACTAAACTCTATACATGTGTTAATGCAAATCAAGACCGACTGATTAATAGTGTATCTAATACGACTATATCATAATGCTTTGGCCAAAGACTTATGATCTTATTTGCCATTAACCGTATAGGACATTCGCCTGCTCACTAACAGGAGATAGAATCCTTTCTTGGCGTACAGTAAAGACTGCTACCTGCCCGTATAGTCCGCACTTCGAGGTCGACTCAGCAATTAAGCAAATGAGTCTAACTACTCTAATGACAAACTAAACGTCACAGACACATCTTCTACTGAACCCTCAAGTCAAAGGTCTACGTATACTATCACAACCTTTCGATTCGTCATCGACTCTCCGAGAGTGAATACCGTGTGACTGAATCGAGTATGAGTCGTGTTCGAGTATACTGGTCCCACCAATATACTTATAACTATGCTATCAAGACGTGCACACGTCCTAGCATCAGTTATACAAGTCTTATTAAAACTTAATGTCCTGTTAAGTTTTATCGACTTGCGAACCAGTTAAGCATTCGAGCTCTAAACACTTCTAGTGCCTATCTCCTTATCTCTATAAGGAGTAGAATGTTCACTCTCAAATGCAAGGACTACTATTCTATATACCAAATCACAATGCCAGTGATATACAATAATATAGAAATAATAATTGCCTTATTAAATATAATATTCATAATTACAATACAATTGCTCTCACTCTCTCATCCTCTGAGTGGCATTCGAGGGCATATTCCTAACAATCTTTCACTTGCACTCAATGCCACAAACTATGGTATCTAATACCCATACTCTCCACATGTCTCTCTAAGACCTTCTGAGATAGTGGTTTGGTAAGCGGATCAGCAACGTTATTTGCTGTGTCTACTCTCTGCAGTGTAACATTCCCATCCCGAACTATTTCTCTAACAAAATGATATTTTCTCGCAATATGTTTGGTGTTGTGGTGAGCCCTAGGCTCCTTAGCCTGTGCAACAGCTCCGTTGTTGTCACAAAACAGTGTCACGGGCTTCTCTGCGTTAGGAACCACTTGAAGTTCCTCAGTGAACTTCTTTATCCAAAAAGCTTCTTTAGCAGCCTTCGTGGCTGCCTGATATTCGGCTTGACATGTGGAGATAGCAGTCGAACTTTTCTTGGCACTTCTCCAAGAAACTGCCCCACCATTCAGAGTAAAGATATACCCTGATGTGGACATCTGAGCATCCATGTACCCCGAAAAATCTGAGTCTGTATAACCCATCACTCTTAGTTCTCCACCGCCGTATGTAATAACCAAGTCTTTAGTCCTCCTTAGATACTAAAGAATGTTCTTTACAGCAGTCCAATGTTCCTGCCCTGGATATGACTGAAATCGACTTACTACGCTCACAGCATAGGCAATGTCCGGTCTAGTGCAAATCATTACATACATAAGGCTACCTACTGCTGAAGCATAAGGTACCTTCATTTCCTTTCTATCTTCCTCACTTTGAGGACACATCTTTAAGGAAAGTTTTGCACCATGTTGCATAGGTAGAAATCCTCTTTTAGAATCTTCCATCCTAAATCGCTTCAGGATCTTTTCTATGTAGAGGGCTTGGGAAAGACCTAACATTCTTTTCGCTCTATCCCGGTAGAGACGAATACCCAGAATATAGGTAGCTTCTCCCAAGTCTTTCATTGAGAACTCTTTAGAAAGCCAAGCTTTTACAGAACTGAGCATTCCTACGTCGTTTCCTATAAGTAGAATGTCATCTACATATAGTATTAAGAACGCAATTTTGCTCCCACTAACCTTATTGTAAATACAGGGCTCTTCTTCGTTTTGAACAAAATCAAACTCTTTGACTGTTTCGTTAAAACGAAGATTCCAACTCCGTGAATCTTGCTTCAGTCCATAAATGGCACGCTGAAGTTTGCATACTTTATGAATATTGGTTTGAGATATAAATCCCTTAGGTTGTTCCATATAAATCTCCTCCTCGAGGAATCCATTTAGGAATGCCGTTTTCACATCCATTTGCCATATTTCATAATCTAAGTGGGCTGCTATAGCAAGCATCATGCGAATAGACTTAATCATAGCTACAGGCGAGAAGGTCTCGAAGTAATCGATTCCTTCTCTTTGGGAATAACCCTTTGCCACAAGCCTGGCCTTATAGGTATCAACCTTGCCATCTCCATCAGTCTTTCTCTTATAGATCCATTTGTTTCCAATAGGCACTATGCCTTTAGGACGATCTACTAAAGTCCAGACCTGATTAGCATGCATTGAGTCTATCTCAGCTTCCATAGCTTCTTGCCACTTGGTGGAGTCAACGTCTACCATCGCTTGGTCGTATGTAGAAGGATCATTCTCTTGACTACTTTCTGTCATCTCATGGACACCCAGTTCCTCTTGATGCAGATAGCCATACCTCTCAGGTAATTGAGAAATTCTACTAGACTTGCGAGGTTGTATTTGTATTTCAGAAGGTTCGGTTCTTGTATCTTGCATAGGTGCCTCATTTGGTGTTTCTTTTATTTCTTCCAAAGAAATATTTCTACCTGCCCCTCTTTCCTGAATAAACTGATCTTCCAGGAAGTGTGCTTGTATAGCAACGATGATCCTATGATCTTCGTGCATGTAGAATAGATATCCCATGGAATCCCCTGGATATCCTATGAAACGACCTTTCACAGACCTAGTTTCCAATTTCTCTACTTTAGTCTTCTTGACATAAGCAGGGCATCCCCAAATCCTAATGTGATTAAGACTTGGTTTCCTACCTCTCCACATCTCATGGGGAGTCTTAGGAATGAATTTGGAAGGACATCTGTTCAAGATATGCACAGCAGTAAGGAGCGCGTAACCCAACAGATAAATCGGTAGATCAGTATAGTTAAGCATGGAAAGAACCATGTCCAACAAGGTTCGGTTCCTTCTTTCTGATACACCATTTAATTGTGGAGTAGCTGGAGGAGTGAATTGTGACACTATTCCTAGTTCTTTTAAGAACTCATCAAATTCGGTACTCATGTACTCACCACCCCGGTCTGACCGAAGAGTCTTAACACGGTTACCTGTTTGATTTTCAACTAGGGCTTTAAATTCCTTGAATTTATCAAAAGCTTCAGACTTATGTTTCATTAAGTACACGAATCCATACCTGGTATGGTCATCAGTGAATGTAATGAAATACTGAAAGCCGTCTCGTGCCACTTCAAAAGGGCCATGGACGTCGGTATGGATCAATCCAAGTTTTTCAGCAGCTCTTTCAAAAGTCCCTGCGAAGGGTAACTTAGTCATTTTGCCTTGAAGGCAAGATTCACAAGTTGGATAGGGATCTGATCCCAATGGACCCGTAAGCCCATCTTTCTCCATTTTATGAACCTTGGTCTGACCGATATGACCAAGTCTAAGATGCCACTTAAGTGCTTGGTTCGTTTCATCCCTACCACATTTCCTAGTTATAGTGTTCACAGCTGTCTTATTCTTTAAATTTAAATGGTATAAACCATTTAATAATATAGCAGTACCA
The DNA here is from genome assembly GCA_033398695.1 of Orobanche coerulescens. NCBI lineage: Eukaryota > Viridiplantae > Streptophyta > Magnoliopsida > Lamiales > Orobanchaceae > Orobanche > Orobanche coerulescens. The sequence goes on along the minus strand of CM065818.1, from coordinate 74,321,049 downwards.
ACCAATTTATTTCTGGAATAAATACGACAGGACCCATCTCCAATAAAGAAGTGAAATCCCTTTCGGTCCATGACCGGAATTGATACAATATTCTTGTGCCCCTTGGGCAAAACAAGTACATCATCTAAAGTGAGAATAAAACCAGATTCAAAATCCAACATAAGGGATCCGATATCAGAAGCCTCGACACTATGCCCACATCCGACGGTGACCATCACCTCCCCTGAATCCAGCTTCCTACTTCGTTCCAGATCCTGATTCATTGTACAAATGTGAGAACTCGCACCGGAATCAAGTATCCAAGAAGTAGAATATACAGTTACAGAACAATTTGTTTCTAAAACCAATAGTTCCATACCTGAAGGCGCATTACGGTCAAGCTTTGGACAATACCTCTTCCAGTGGCCTAGCTCACCGCAGTTGAGGCATACATCCGTTTTCTTGGCCCCTTTGCTCTTTTGAACCATTGGGGCCTTGCCCCTTCCCTTGTCGATCTTGGCTATCGGACCTAACTGCTTCTTGTTCTTTTTCTTCTTATTCTTGGACTTCCAAGTCTTAGAAGAAATCACAAGTGCAGCTTCCTTTCCCTTTGTCTTCATCTGAGAGTGGGCAGTCGTCAGTTTGTTCATTAGCCCAGCTAAGTTACATGCAATCTCATTGCAGTTGAAGTTCATGACAAATTGGGAAAAGGAGTCAGGAAGTGACTGCAGGATAAGGTCAGTTTGGAGAGATGCATGCATCTGAAAATCAAGAGCTTCCAATCTCTCAATCATTGAGATCATCTTGAGGACATGGTCCCCAACCTTCTCTCCTTCCTTCATCCTGGCGCCGAATAATTGCTTTGATATCTCATATCTAGCAGTTCGGCTATGCTCTCCATAGAGCTCAGCCAGGTGTGCTAAGATGGCTCGTGAAGACGTCATCTTTTCATGGGCACGTTGAAGCTCATTGGTCATTGAGCCTAACATGTACCCTCACACTTTTATGTCGTCTTTTACCCATTTCTCATGGGCATCGACATCTTCCTGATTGGCTCGGGTTCTTGCAGGAGCCGCTGGGATGTCCGCCTCCAAGACGTATCCCAGCATTTCCATAGTTAGGACAATCCTCAAGTTCCGAAGCCAGTCCACATAGTTCGGACCAGTCAGGACGTTCTTTTCAAGTAGTATAGCGAGTGGGTTCATTGTCATATTGAGAGTTTTGTTAACTGCAGAGAATAATTTGAGATTCGTTAGTGATTGTTTAATTATGATCCGAGTAAAGAATTTAAGGACTTTCTTTATTCATAACTCGGCTCCCACTATTTTATCGGCATTTACACACTCCCATGTTAAATCCGGAAGTCTTGGGTGACTTCATAGTGGTGATCGATTTCTTTACAATGTTTAATAGAGGGCAACCCATACGGTTTATATTCTATTATTCTTTATAAAGTGGTGTCTAATACCAACCCATCTAATGGATGATTCGATCTTCTTTTACCCCTAGTTCACTTGCCCTCAACCCATTCGGTTTCTATGGCTCGCTGAACTATCTAAGTTTAAACCGTCAACTCCTATTAGTCTGACAATTGAATCTTACCCGGCAACCCATACGGTTTATAGGGGTTTGATTTGTCACAACCAAAGGCATCTAATGCACTCTAGGAATTTATCAACTTTCCCCAAAAATATTACCCCGACATACTCGGAAGAATAATATTCCGGTTTAGATTTCAATTTTCCATGAGTTTGACGGAGGGTAGGAAACCTCGTAACCTTTATAACTTAGTGTTTGTAAGTGGGAGTATTGACGCGATTATATGTTACACTTTGCACATTAATTCGTTTATAAGCGCGGTTTGTGGTTTGTCAACCATTCAAAATGAAAAACAATAAATAGCAACCTAGTTACTACCAACATATAGCTCATGGACTTTTTCCTAAGTATTGGGCCAAGCCAAATAACGAAAAGAAAAATACTGTATTGATTCTTCGTATTCCAGTCGGTCGTCTTCGGTCTTCGTCATAGCCATATGAATAATTACATCATTGAACAATACGTCCTTTTATACATATTTTCTAGTAAAAATAAATAGGCTCAAAATGGCCTTTACAACCATATCGAATCGAACAAATCAACAACTAAGTCCACGAGCTATATCACCATCACATAAGGCATTCCATACAACATGTAACGGTAAATGAAATTAAATAATCAATTAATATATTAATCCAATTAATATAAAAATTAATTTATTTAATTTCTACAATATTAATCAAATTAATATTTATAATCGTCATTTTAATCCGTTCAAAGTAATCCGGCCAAAACAATATTCTCGTCTAATAATTTCCCTTAAAAAATATTCCAAATATTTTATTAAATCTAATTAAATCCAATTTAAATTTCAAAATTATTACAACGAAATATAAACACAAAAATGGAGTCAGGAAAATCCGGTATCGAGCCCACCACGGCCCGATTCAAAATCGGGCCAAAAACCCAACCGCCCGGACCGAGTCACTCTCGGCCCGCCCGGCAGCTGGCGAGCAGCTACAATAGCCTACCGAGTCACTCTCGGCGGCCGAGCAGCCGATCCGATGAAGCTGCCGCATTCGTCTTCGTGCGGTATTCGTGTTTAACCCCCGTTTTTCTCATTTTTTCGACTCGCTTCCAAAACGAAAAAGTTTCTTAACTTCATGAAGAACTTATAAATCAACAAAAAACAAATTTTTCAGATTTATAATTCACATAAAATAGTCGAAACTTGACTTACTACGAACGATTAAATTTCTTCGATTATATCTATTATGATTCTAAATCATAAACATCATCAAATAACATTCCAAATACAAAGATGATCGTATATACGATATATTTGACCTCTCTCTGATACCACTGTTGGGATTCCACAGAAAATAAACGCAACGGAAGAATAAACGGAATCCCTAAGAGGATCGATCAAGTAACGTATATACGAAAAGAAAAATACGAAGATCAAGGAATCAAAGTCCCATACCTATGATGTCTCTGAAAAACCTTCATATGATGATGATGATGAAGAGCCCTTCGTTCCAAGCACCTAAAGCAAGATGCCTCTACTTCACACGCCGGAACATGATGGAAAAATCGACAAGCTTCCTTTCTTCAAGAATGCGGCTAGGGAAGCTTGTAGGAATTTTCTCTCTCAATGTATTCTTCTTATATCTTGTCTCTAAGATCAAGATGAAGTTTTCAACATTACTCTCTCTCTCAAATTCGTGATTATGAGTTAAAGCAAGAAGAAGTTGTCCTCACTCCTTTTTAAAGACTTTTTTTTTTATAAAAAAATGAAAGTCTACCTTTAACACATGATTGAGGGTATCAAATACACCTCAAATATGTCACCTAGTGACATAAAATAAGTATATAAGAGACGAGATGGAGGGGGGGTGGCCTTAAGGGAAATTTCCAAGAAGACGGGTCGAATTTACTCGGCTCGTGTACTGGATGTTCGTCAAAACAAATCCCTCGTGTACCGGATGTTCGTCAAACAAATCCGTTTTATTTCCAATGTGTTTGGACTAATTAATTAATCCAATTAATTAATTATATCAAACACAAATATATATTTCTCTAAGAAATATAATTTATGAATTAAGTAATCACCCAGTAACCTAGTTACAATTCATAAGACCGCTATTTGATTTATCCGATAAATCAAAATTAGATATCTAATATCTAATATTATAAGAGAGATTATTAATTCACATTTATCCATAAATGATCCTATTGCGCGACTCCGTAGGTTCGTCTCAGCCCGCATTGGGAGGAACCAATGAGTGCGGGCAGCACTTAGCCAGCCTAGCGGGCCGCACTGTAAACCCCGACTGAGAACAAACGAACGAATCATTCCAGAACCATTATGTCGTGAATACTATATACGTATAGACCCTTCATCAGATGTCCCGGTCAAGTCTTCGGGTCACGGTAAAGTCAAACCCTACTGTTGACTAAACTCTATACATGTGTTAATGCAAATCAAGACCGACTGATTAATAGTGTATCTAATACGACTATATCAGAATGCTTTGGCCAAAGACTTATGATCTTACTTGCCATTAACCGTATAGGACATTCGCCTGCTCACTAATAGGAGATAGAATCCTTTCTTGGCGTACAGTAAAGACTGCTACCTGCCCGTATAGTCCGCACTTCGAGGTCGACTCATCAATTAAGCAAATGAGTCTAACTACTCTAATGACAAACTAAACGTCACAGACACATCTTCTACTGAACCCTCAAGTCAAAGGTCTACGTATACTATCACAACCTTTCGATTCGTCATCGACTCTCCGAGAGTGAATACCGTGTGACTGAATCGAGTATGAGTCGTGTTCGAGTATACTGGTCCCACCAATATACTTATAACTATGCTATCAAGACGTGCACACGTCCTAGCATCAGTTATACAAGTCTTATTAAAACTTAATGTCCTGTTAAGTTTTATCGACTTGCGAACTAGTTAAGCATTCGAGCTCTAAACACTTCTAGTGCCTATCTCCTTATCTCTATAAGGAGTAGAATGTCCACTCTCAAATGCAAGGACTACTATTCTATATACCAAATCACAATGCGAGTGATATACAATAATATAGAAATAATAATTGCCTTATTAAATATAATATTCATAATTACAATACAATTGCTCTCACTCTCTCATCCTCTGAGTGGCATTCGAGGGCATATTCCTAACAATTACACGCCGTAGAACCTCTCCTCGAGGATCTACGAGGCTGATAACTAAAAACAAACATCTAAACATCGCCTTTAAGGCTAAAATGACTCAGTAGACTGATCTGGTCTTTCGAAAATAGCATACAACTCAATTCCAACACATACCCATGTAGGGGTCAAAATACAATAAACTCCCGTACAACGGGGAAAAGGTACTACAGTGGAGAAGAAAATATAACTAGACCAATACGACATCAACTTATCCTCGTGTGATTAGTATCGTTCATCTTTCATCATCCTCCGTGCCGGACGTGTGTTATGCTCCCAAACCTGAATGCAAAAACAGACATCCACCCCCCGAATACTCGGGGGTTAGCAAAACTCCACTGTTTTGCTAGTGCAAGAACAAAGTGCAAATACGAGCCATACAATTCACATTTCACGAATAACGATAACCAGGAATCCTCAAAAATCCAAACGTAATGAAAAGTACTTCCCGAGGCATGAGTTTGGTAAACATTTCTCAGAACCGAAAAATCACAAATAAAGGGAAACCATTTATAAAACAATTTAAAAATTCCATCGAGAGTTTGAATAGAAAACAATTTTGCAAGAAAACCACTCAATCAACACAAACGAGTCTTCACAAATATTTCCACGGGATTCTCGACCCGAAACCAAATAATACCGACACGAGATCAAACATCTCAACATCACACGGGGTTCTCGACCCAAATCCAAATAATATCAACACGAGATCAATCATCTCAACATTCCACAGGTTCCTTGACCCAAAACACAGAATAGCACCACAATACAATCAAAGGTACAATCTCTCATTCGACATATCCTGCTCAAGACCCCCGATTAATTAACCCTCGGAGATTTCGTCAAACCTCCTTGGTTAACTAACCCTGATACCAATGCTTTAAAAACAAGTTGAAACAAGCTTCAAAAACACGAATCGCGGTCTATATCAAGACAAACATTTAAAAATGAGTTGAAAGAATTTGAGATACGAACATCGTTCGGTAACGGGGTCTTAGCTATCACTCAAATACCCGTAACCAATAAGCCTGCCAGGCGCCTCCCTTGCGCACCTGTGTACCGGCGTTCACTTCCATCATGTTGGCCGCTCATTGAACATGTCACCGCACCGACGTCACTCCCGCAAGAGCCGCCCCTTGCGCGCGCATTAGGTAACACCGGCGTTCACCACCCATATGGAGCCGCACATTGCAGCATACACCAGGCCGGAGTGCACGCCCCGCCCTCAGAGGTTCCCGGATACGACGTTTCTCACAACAAGTATCCACATTATCACAAACATCAAGCAAATAGTCAATCGTTGTAATAATTATCAAATCGATACACCAATTCACATAATTCATCCGTCAGTCCACGACCAGACGAATAAATAACAACACGCACGTCAACCATAACGCGACGGAAATAAGCAATACACGTACACACGCATTATCAAGCGCAACATCAACACCAAATATATCCAAAGGATTCACATAGTCACTTACAACCCACACAATTTACAAAACACACGCGTTTTGAAAGTGAGCCTTTAACGAGGCTAGCCGAAATCTTTTGAAACTTCATTTCAAACAACCAAACAAACACACCAAGACGATCACCGATCATCATATCCATAAAATAAGAAAAGTATGGGCAAGGTACTTGCCTCGAATAACCACAATGCGGAGAATCGGCCGAAGTAGGTTGGCACGAACCGACTATGAACTCGCCGACTCCACCGAACGACAATCCACAACAATGAACTACGAACGAAAACAATAACAACGAAAATGAATTCCAAAGTACGACCCAAAGCCGCTGAATTCAAAGAACAAATGACGAAGGTTCAAGGATTTGCCCCAAAACGGCCAAGAACACGATTCGTTCCTTCAAATCACGAAAACGGAATTCCAAGTTGAAATATGGATATACAATCCATAGAATATGTTTAACAACATCATTTAACCATAATCGATCCATCGAAAACGGATGAAAAACGAGATCGACGACAAATCCCCCAAAAAGTCAATTCGAAGGAAATCAAGAAATATACTTCGATTCGACGAAGAACAATGGATTAAATGATGTTAAACACAAGAATACTACCAAGATTAATCATACCCATCGTGTATTAATCAACAACACGGAACGAAAGGGACAAAAACGCAAAAACCCCAAATTTTCCCAAAATAGGGTTCTAGGAAATCTCACCTTGATTCGCTGGATCAAAGGAGGTTATGGAGGGATTAGTCGATGCTATGAACTCCCAATCTTCGTGGATTAGTTGCTTGACAACATGTCTCCTGGATCGCCAAGTCTCCAGCCGCGGAGAGGAAAAGATGGAAATGAAAAACGGGTGAAAATATGGCTACTCTGTCATATTTATACAGGCACGGCCTAGCGTGCGCTACACCTTCCGGACTAGCGCGCGCTAACGGGCAGCCTCGGCCGATAACTCTCGGCCGGCGCCCGCAAGGCCCTGTACTGAAGACTCAATCTGCCGGTCGGATCCTGCCTGCCCGACCGCGATAGCGCTGGCTTGTGACGCTAGCGTGCGCTAGGCCGATCTGTCGAGAACCCTGCAGGTGCGCCCGGCAGTAACGTATGCTAGCCGGCCGACAGCGTGCGCTACGCCTGCCGACTAGCGCTCGCTACGCTCGGCGTAGCGTGCGCTACCTGCCAATCCTTCCCGAGTCCAGAACCCTATAAACCCCACTGTCCGGTCCGATAGCGTGCGTTGGTCGACCAAGCTAGCGTGCGCTATACCTGCCGGTTAGCGCGCGCAGCCTTCCGGCCGTAGCGTGTGATATGCCGGTTCCTGCCGCACCTGTCCGGCCGGTGCCCGCAACCGTCCGACCAATCCCGCAACCGTCCGACCAGTACCCGACCACCAGGGCTCGACGACCCGATTTCCAAAAACGTACGGAACGAACACGACGAAAAGTTCGCGGATAACATAAACGACCCGGAATGAAAACATAATACCATAATTAGTCATACGCGACCAAGAAACGGGTCGAGACAACAATTACAGATACGGATACCCGTAACTTTTAAGAAATTACAAAATGGCCCAAAACACCCGGAAATCATGATACGTGATCGAATAACCAAACAGAAGTTCACAACACGTCTAACAAAGTTAAACGGACTTACAGAAAACTCGAAACAGCAGTTTCGAACGAGATTCGCAAGAATCGAACTCAAGCGCGGAAAAGTCGCTAAAAAGTACGGAACTCAACAAAACGACACCGAAACGAACTCGGATGTCAAAAAGTTCAGAATTAATCATTCTCAGAATGACGAAACGGTCACGAGCGAGTCGTCAAAACGGACTTTCGTTGAAAAAAAAGAAATTACCGGAAATCAAAAATTGCGGATATTACAGAATCGGACATGCAGAAATAGCTATTCGAGTTGTTTCTCTGCTGTGGAAGGGAACTTAGTAACTAGAAGCATCAATGTGCCCCATGAGTGTCTTTTACGTCAAACGGTTCCCCCAATACATGAGAATGGAAATTCCACCCTAGGATTATCCCGATGAAACATCCCGAGATACGAACCTAGTGGTCAACTCAAATCATCTTATTGAGCATATATAAGGGAATACTATCCGAAGGTTATTTTTTTTATGAAACTCTTGAAATTTTTTCCACTAGACTATGGGATTGGGCGTATTAGCTTTTTTATTTTTAACCCTTCATATTGGCGGTTGATTAAATTCACGCTTGTTAATCTTTGAGCTTGATTTTCTTCATAAACGATTGATTGGGACTGAAATTGGTTACTTAGTGGAATCAGTATCCTGGATGTGACTCGCTATTACGATACTTGTACTATTCTTCGAGATTTTCAGGGTAGTATTGATTAAGTTGAGCACTATGGACTTGCATGATTAGTCACGATACATTTTGTCTAAAATTGATAATTTTTGCTTGAGGACAAGCAAAGGCTCAAGTTTGGGGGTATTTGTTAGGCGTATTTTTATGCGCTTTTATATCATTAATTTATATCCATCTTGAGCCTAAATCAGCATAAATGAGCTTTTAATGCATTATTTTTATATGTTTTGCACGATATCGGAGTCCGAAAGCCGAAACGACGAAAAACGGGCGAAAACAGCAGTTTTTGGTCATGAGCCGCGGCACCCATGTGCTGAGCCGCGGCACACGCAGGAGACTAGCAGAGTGCCGAGTAAACTGTACTCTGTGCCGCGGCACAAAAGAAATAAACAGTGCCCAGGCATCCCGCTGAGTGTCGTGAGCTGCGGCACAGATAAAGTGAGCCGCGGCACACGGGGCGGTATTGGTGTACTCCGCTCGGGTTTGGGCTGTTTTGGAGCCTGTTCTCGTCCTAATCACACGGACGTGTTTTGGAGGCTGAGGACTGATATAAATAAGCATGGTAGGGCTGCAGAAAGGGGAATTCATCAGAACTGGGAGGTGGATCGATAGCTAGGGCAAAGAACACAAGGAGGAGATTTGTGGGCGACGACAAGACCACGGATCCCTACGGTTTTTCTGCATCTTAGTTCCTAGATCTATTCGAGTAGGATTTTAATTGTAGCCGATTTCATGACGGTTTGATTATTTATTATTATTTCGATTTACTCGTTATTCTATTGAATTGGATTCTTCTTACTGTTCTTAATGCTTTTTAATTGTCTGGCCAACATTTAATTTGTTTTGAATGTGTTTATGGATTCGGGAGATGAAATTTAGGCATAGTTCTTGTGAGACGAATCATAATTTTCGTGAGATAGGGATATACTCATGCGAATTGTGAAGCCTAGTTGTTGTGGAAATTCTTCAACTGTTTTAGCTATTAATTATCTAATTCGAATAGGGATATATCGAGTTAATAATTTGTAGTATTTTCTATTGACATTGGGAAAGACTTTAGAATAATTTAGGAATTTCTGGCTTACAATCAATTGCATAAAAGTGAATTGAACTGAATAATTATCATTCCTGATTGTTTGATGTGAAAATCATAATCCTACGCCCTTATTATTATTATTATTATTATTATTATTAGTACTATTATTTATTCGTTTAGGTATAAATTCCATATAATTGTTCTTCAAATAAAATTGTGAGTTGACTATATTTTGGTACTTAGTGAAATCAGTCCTCGAGGGAACGATACTTTACTTATCACTTTATTACTTGTTGACACCGTGCACTTGCGGCATATTGTGAGGGATTTTTCCCACAACACCGTTGGCTGTAATATCCGGAATTTCTACTACTGTTGTTTGATATTATTTTTATCCGAGTTATATTGTCCAGCGTGGAATCTGTACAGTATGGATAAAATAAATAAAGGACTGAGATGCCAGTATCGGTATAATTGTCGTATCTCGTCGACAATTGCATTTGAGGATATTGTGTATTAGGTTATCGTACTTTCGATATAGAGTATATCGTATAAGAATGTTATTGGATCTAGTATATGTATTCAGTATGTGTGTATGTGTTTTCGATATGTCGAGACAGGCAGGAACAGTTGGATTTTGGCTAAGTATAGAGCCTTAACGTACGCTAATATTGAAGACTTACGTACGCTAAATCACAAGAGTTACGTATGTTATGGCCGAGAGATTACATACGTAACAAGAGGAATCAGACTTGTGATCGGATAGTAGGGCCCGCGGTCGACGGCTTTCGGCGCGGATGTGGACAGGTGAGTCAACGGATGAAGTTACGTACGTTATACAGGGTGTATTACGTATGTAATACGAGTATAATATTGTAGCAAGTCAACGTACGTATTACATACGCAACGGAATAAGTGTTACGTCGTTACGGGGCGGCTGGACGAGTCGTGGCCGAGCATGGTCGGCAGTGACTCGCAGGGATGGCCGATCACGGCCGACAGTGACTCGCTGGGCGTAAGGACTGGCCGATAACATACGTAAGGCAGTGGCCGGTTATGGCCGTAAGGACCCGTTACGTACGTAAGCAGCTGCCGGTTACGTACGTAAGGATGTCTACCAAACTGGGCAGTAGGGTAGGCCACAGCCATCTACATACGTAAGAACCCGCCGGTTACGTACGTAAGGTGCCGGCAGGACTCGACCTATATAAGGCCTGGACCGAGTCTGTAACACCCCAAGATATTCGGAGTATATTACAGCGCCGTGGATCCCTACATGGGACCCACCAGGCTACAATAAGAAAACGCTACTCGACTAACCATCTCGGTTAGCGAGGACACACATTTAATTAATATGACATATAAAGATGCGCCCGAAACGACCGGCGAAGTAAGCATCAACCGACAATGTAACAATTTAAAGTAATACAATACGGAGTTTGAAATGAAAAGCCTAAGTACTCGCGAGTACCATCTATAAGTTTCAAAAGTGGACAACAACCATAGCGAAATAGACAAGAGAAATCAGAGGACCAAAATGCACATGTCAATGACCCTGGCCAACATCCTCGTACTGTCCCAGTGCCCGCTCGTCCGGAAGAACATAACCTGAAATCCATAACAAGAATTTCCCCATAACGGGTCCCCAAAGGGGTTAGCAATTACGCTAGTACAAGTAATCAAGGCAAACCAATCGCTTACACATTTCATAGTATAATGCACCAAAACAAACAATTTCAAGGGCCAAAACGAGACATGTCTTTTCCGGAAACAAACAGTCAAATAATCAATTTGCCTAGGACCAGGACGCCACCATGAATCCCACCCGAGGCCTCTAAGGACCCCTTCCGGGCTGTCTACTTTATAACAATAAATCACGCACAGGCATCGCCTAGGACCAGGACGCCACCATGAATCCCACCCGAGGCCTCTAAGGACCCCTTCCGGGCTGGCTAGCGAAACAAACTCGTGAATCCAGGGTGAAGTCATAGATTCCCCCGAGGCCCCGTCGGACCCTCCCAGGGTGAGCAAAGCACACACAATATACATTACCATTTCACGTTAAGCATAAAGGTTTCCAAAAATACTTGTCTTGAATTATTGACGACGTAACGAACGGAAGGATAATCACCAACGAACGCTAATAATCAACGGAACCGAACCTAAAGATTCGAAGAACATAATTACAACCAACTCTAGACGAATACGGAAATGGAATACACCCGAAAACCCGCCTACGATTCATGTATATTCGTACAAAACTAACAACGAAGGCGGATCACAACCAAACCCTCTCGATTCCGAAAAACCATGAAAATATACCATGAATCCGTAGGGAAACTAATGATATTGACAAGTTTAATCATATTCATCATGAATCCACCAACAAAACGGAACGGATTGGAAGAAAATCCCAAAACCCCCAAATCGCCCAAAAGTAGGGTTCTAAGAGATTTACCTTGGATTGATGATGAAGAACACAAGTAGGTGTTGTTAATCTACTTCAAAAACTCAAGGTAGAGGATGCCTGAAATAATCGAAGGGAAGAATCGCTCGGAAATCGCCTGGAGAGGTTCTGCGTCGCGGGGAGAGAAGAAATAAAATGATGTGTTCATTTGGGTCAACTCCCTGGTTTATATAGCCAGGGAGTGTTAGCGCGCGCTAATCCTCAATGTTAGCGTGCGCTAATGGGATAAAATTACAGGCCAAAATAGTTAGCGTCCAGTCCAGTAGCCAGACTTCTGGCCGTTAGCGTGCGCTACTCCAAATGTACTGTGCGCTAATAACCTATCGGTAGCGCGCGCTATCGACCAATAGCGTGCGCTACCTGGGCATCAGTCGAGTTCAGTGACAAACTGTCCAGAACTCACTTGATCCGTTAGCGTGCGCTACCATACAAGCGTAGCGTGCGCTAACTGGCACCTGACCGGATTCAGTAGTAAACTGTCTAGTACTGGACACTCACGTTAGCGCACGCTACCGGGCATCATCAGCGTGCCCTAGCCTCTCGACATTATCGTGCGCTAGTCTACGTAGCGTACGCTAATACGCCAGTCCAGAAGGCTGGAAAAATAGCACTGCCACTCCCAGGGCTAACTCGCTAGTGCGCGCTACGAAACAAACGTAGCGTGCGCCACTAAGGGACCCCTAGCGTGCGCTATGCAGAAAAAATAGCGTGCGCTAGGTATGAAATATGAACGGTCCAAAACACCGGAATGTGAACGAAACATCAAACGGAATATCTCAACAGGCATCATAACATAGAATGGATCCACGGCAACCCCGAAACGGCGGTTCCGCACAACAATAACGGGAATAAAATCCATAGATAATAGGAAAGATACACTGAAAGATACACGAGGGTCACTACTATCGGGAAATACGCCGAAAAAGAAAAATACAAGGGAAAGAAAAATGCGGATATTACATTCTAGCCCTCTAAAAACAAGTTTCGTCCCGAAACTTAAGAAACAAACAACTCAGGGTACCTAGCACGCATGCTATCCTCGGTTTCCCAAGTTGCCTCCTCGACACCGTGTCTCGACCACTGCACCTTGACCAAAGGGATGGTCTTATGCCTCAGTCGTTTCTCCCGATGTTCCAAAATCTTCAAAGGACGCTCCTCAAAAGTAATATCCTCGGCGACGTCAATCTCATCATAATCGATGATGTGACTAGGGTCCGAGACATATTTCCTCAGCTGGGAAACATGAAAAACGCTATGAACATGACTCCAGGTCGGGGGTAACGCCAAACGGTATGCTAACCCACCGACTCGCTCAAGAATCTCGAAGGGTCCAATAAATCTCGAACTCAGCTTTCCCTTCTTCCCGAAACGGAAAACTCCTCTCGTCGGCGACACCTTCAGCAAAACGTGGTCTCCCACCTCGAATTCTAAAGATCGACGACGGACATCGGCATATGACTTCTGTCGACTCTGGGCAGTCAACATCCATTCTCGAATTAATTCTATCTTCCGCCTCGTCTCTAAAATGACATCCGGCTCGGTCCCGACCAAATCGGACGCCTCATTCCAACAAATCGGCGATCGACATCGCCGCCCATAAAGTGCCTCATACGGTGCCATCCGAATCGACGCGTGCCAACTATTGTTGTACGTGAATTCGATCAATGGCAAATGCTCCTCCCGATCATTTGCTCCAATCGAGGGCACAAGCACGCAACATGTCCTCGAATGTCTGGATAGTGCGTTACATTATCCCATCGGGGGATGAAAAGAGGTACTCAAATGCAAACAGGTACCCAACGCCTTATGCACCGCCTGCCAAAAGTGCGATACGAAACGGCCATCACGATCCGAAACAATAGACTTCGGAGTACCGTGAAGCCTCACACTCTGCGCGATAAACACACGAGCCAATTTTTCTGGACCCCAAGTGTCCTTGATGCCCAGAAAATGTGCCGACTTGGTCAGACGATCAACATTCACCCATACCATATTCATGCCCGACCTCGATCTCGGCAAACTCGTAACGAAATCCATCGATATGTCTTCCCATTTCCATTCGGAGCAGAAGTGATCGCAATAACCCGGTGATCGATGCTCGATTTTGACCTGCTGGCAAGTCAAACATCTCGCTACAAACTGTGCGACCTCCTCCTTCATATCATTCCACCAGAAATTCCTCCTCAGGTCCTTGTACATCTTACTCGAACCAGGATGAACGGAGTAAGGTGTAGCATGGGCCTCACGCAAAATACTTTGTCTCAACTCTGAATCGTTCATCACACAAAGCCGACTCTGGAATCTCAAAATACTATCCTCGTGAATCACAAACCCAGGAGATTTTCCCTTAAGAACGTTCTCTCGGATTTGGGTAATCATTGGATCCTCTAACTGCTTTAGCTTAATTTCATCGACCAAGGACGACGAAATCTCTAAGGCACAAAGTTGCCCTACAGCTCCAGGCAACAAAATCTCGACATCTAACTTGATCAAAATCCGCCGGAGCCCCGACTGAGACGTAAGGACCTCAAGTGTTCGCAATGCAACCGGTTTCCGACTCAAGGCGTCGGCCACGATGTTCGCCTTGCTCGGATGATAAAGGATTTCGAGGTCGTAATCCTTAATCAGCTCCAACCACCTCCTCTACCTCATATTCAACTCTCGCTGAGTAAATATGTATTTCAGACTTTTATGATCGGTAAAAATCTGACATGCAGAGCCGAAAAGATAGTGACGCCAAATCTTGAGCGCGAAAACAACTGCCGCTAACTCTAAATCATGAGTAGGGTAGTTCAGCTCATACGGCCTCAACTGTCTCGACGCAAAGGCAATGGTCTTGCCGTGCTGCATCAATACGCACCCAAGACCCTGACCCGAAGCATCGCTATAAACAGCGAATCCCTCGTTGCCACATGGCAACGCCAAAACTGGGGCTGAAGTCAAACGCTTCTTCAGTTCCTCAAAACTCGACTGTCTCTCGTCATTCCAGACCAACTTCTCGGATTTCTGGAGTAACTGTGTAAGTGGCCGAGCTAGTTTTGAGAAACCCTCGATGAACCTACCGTAGTAGCCAGCCAAACCCAAGAAACTATGGACCTCCTTCACATTTGTGGGCGATGCCCAATCCAACACTACCTCAATTTTCTGCGGGTCCACACGGACTCCCTCGGCTGAAATCACGTGACCTAAAAACATCACTTCCTTCAGCCAGAACTCACATTTCGAGAACTTCGCATAGAGTTGCTCGGTCCTCAAAATGTCTAACACTATCGGCAGATGATGGGCATGCTCTTCCTCATTCCTCGAATAGATAAGAATATCGTCAATGAAGACGACAACACACTTATCCAAATACTCGATAAAGACTTTGTTCATCAACTTCATGAACACCGCCGGCGCATTAGTTAACCCAAAGGGCATAACTACGAACTCATAATGTCCGTATCTCGTCCGAAAAGCTTTCTTCGGCACGTCGGGCTCTCTCACCCGAAGCTGATAGTACCCCGATTTCAAATCAATCTTCGAGAATACCGCAGCTCCCTGCAACTGGTCAAACAAGTCATCAATTCTCGGCAAAGGATACTTGTTCTTGATGGTCACCTTGTTTAGTTCGCGATAGTCGATACACAAACGTAGTGAACCATCCTTCTTACGCACAAACAGGACCGGTGCGGCCCAAGGTGAAGCGCTCGGTCGAATATAACCCGACTCAAGAAGCTCACTCAATTGCTTCTTTAATTCTGACATCTCTGAGGGTGCCATGCGATACGGCGCCTTCGAAATCGGAGCCGCACCCGGCTCTAATTCTATAGCAAACTCAACCTCACGATCCGGTGGCAATCCTGGTAACTCGTCAGGAAATACATCAGGAAACTCACTAACGACTGGAATCGACAAAACCTCGACTCCACCATCCTCCGCCTTCAAGGCATAACACCAATAACCAGTACACCCCTTCCGCAGGAGACTCATCGCCTTCAAGGAATTAATAACGAACTTCTGGTTTCCCCTCTTTCGCCCCGCGAAAGAGTGGTCGGTGCCGTCCTCGGCTAACATAGTGATGATTCTCGTGCGGTAGTTCATGATTGCGCCATGCCGCTCGAGCCAATCATCCCCGAGAATTAAATCCTCACCCTTAATATCAACAACGATAAGATTAGAGAGCCATGCTCTCTCACAAATAAACACAGAACAGTCTCGGACCTCTCGATCGCCAACGATCCTATCACCGCTAGGAAGTTTAACAATGAAAGACTCGCAAGGCGATAAACAGTCGACACTCAAACGGCGCACACACCCCAGCGATATGAACGAATGTGTAGCACCAGAAGCGAAAAGCACACTGACAGGATGAGAATGGATATGAGCAGTGCACTGCCGCCACGATGCTTCTTTGGGTCATCGGCCCTCCTCATCTCGTAGATACACGGCTGGGCAGAGCCGACACTGGAAGCTCCTCCTCTAGCGGGCTGACCCCGACCCCTACCTCGGCCGGCACTCGGTGGAGGCGGCAGAGCGAATGAGCCCTGGTTCACACTCGGCTCCATAGGTGCTGGAAAAGAAGTCTGAGTACCAAAAAGCCGCCTTGCCCGCTCACAAAAGGACGCCTTGTGGCCCGACTGACCACAAGTATGACAAATCAGAGACGGACGAGGACACTCCCAGTTCCGATGGCCCGGCTCGCCACAGTTAAAGAATTTGGTATCCCGGACGAGGGCAATGGCAGTACCTCGATAGCCCCCAGAGAAACGAGCCGAATTACCACCAGGAATATTCGTAGACTGAGACTTGTGCTGACCTCCACCCTTGTGACTCGAGAAATTTCCGGTGGATTTCTGTTTCTTACTCTCTCAAGCTGCCGCACTGGCCGTCACCGACATATCATAGGCAAGAGCTCGACTCTGATAATCCTTCAGGGTAGTGCAGACAAGTCCATACATGTAGTCCCGAATCGACAGTTTCATACGTCTGGAGAAATGAAAAATTTTGTCGCTCTCCTCGACAACTTGGGTCTTCACGTAACCCAACTCCTTGTTAAAATCGGCAATAGCTTGGGATACGAGAATATCCCGAGGTTGAGCATCATAGAAGGCATGGACTCGAGCCTGTCTAACCGGCCACGGTCAATATTCGGTTTCCATCAATTCCTGAAATTCGGCCCACGAAACAACATGATCTTTGGGCCCAACAGCCTCTCACCAATCTGTGGCGTCCCCAGTGAGAAAATACTGGGCGATAGGAACTTTACGATCCTCGGGACAGTTGGTGGCAACAAAGACTTTGGATATCTCTTTGATCCACCCTTCCCAGCCAATTGGGTCAGAGGCTCCCGTGAACTGAGGAGGATGCATCTTGATGACATCCTGGAGCCAATGGTCCACTCCGTCCCGAGCAGCATGGGCTGGATTCTGGACCGCCTGGGCAATCGCCGCCATCTGGTTTACCATCTGTTGCATAACAGCCGCAACACCAAGATCGGCGCGCTCCTGAGAAGAAGCATGACTGTGACGATCGCTGGTACTGCCGGCTCCTGAAGAGTGAGACTTGGCCACCCCACCGGCTGCCCCACGTCCTCGGCCGCGTCCACGACCATGACCACGACCACGGTTTCCTCTGGCATCCATACTGGTGTTAAAAGATAACGGAAGTATATCGAGGATGAGTAAGGGAGGAAAAAGTAATTATGACGATAAACAAAAGAGGGAAAATAACCACAGTTCAAGAAACGGAATACAGTACGAGAAAGTAAAGAATCGAGTAAGGAAACTTACGAACACTGGAAGTACTGAGATGCCAGCAGCGGTGTGACAATGTGCAAAACAAAACACGACTAGTCCCAAATAACCGACAAACCTAGGTATCCATAAACCTAGAGCTCCGATACCATTTCTGTAACACCCCAAGATATTCGGAGTATATTACAGCGCCGTGGATCCCTACATGGGACCCACCAGGCTACAATAAGAAAACGCTACTCGACTAACCATCTCGGTTAGCGAGGACACACATTTAATTAATATGACATATAAAGATGCGCCCGGAACGACCGGCGAAGTAAGCCTCAACCGACAATGTAACAATTTAAAGTAATACAATACGGAGTTTGAAATGAAAAGCCTAAGTACCTGCGAGTACCATCTATAAGTTTCAAAAGTGGACAACAACCATATCGAAATAGACAAGAGAAATCAGGGGACCAAAATGCACATGTCAACGACCATGGCCAACATCCTCGTACTGTCCCAGTGCCCGCTCGTCCGGAAGAACATAACCTGAAATCCATAACAAGAATTTCCCCATAACGGGTCCCCAAAGGGGTTAGCAATTACGCTAGTACAAGTAATCAAGGCAAACCAATCGCTTACACATTTCATAGTATAATGCACCAAAACAAACAATTTCAAGGGCCAAAACGAGACATGTCTTTTCCGGAAACAAACAGTCAAATAATCAATTTGCCTAGGACCAGGACGCCACCATGAATCCCACCCGAGGCCTCTAAGGACCCCTTCCGGGCTGGCTACTTTATAACAACAAATCACGCACAGGCATCGCCTAGGACCAGGACGCCACCATGAATCCCACCCGAGGCCTCTAAGGACCCCTTCCGGGATGGCTAGCGAAACAAACTCGTGAATCCAGAGTGAAGTCATAGATTCCTCCGAGGCCCCGTCGGACCCTCCCAGGGTGAGCAAAGCACAAACAATATACATTACCATTTCACGTTAAGCATAAAGGTTTCCAAAAATACTTGCCTTGAATTATTGACGACGTAACGAACGGAAGGATAATCACCAACGAACGCTAAGAATCAACGGAACCGAACCTAACGATTCGAAGAACATAATTACAACCAACTCTCGACGAATACGGAAATGGAATGCACCCGAAAACCCGCCTACGATTCATGTATATTCGTACAAAAATGACAACGAGGGCGGATCACAACCAAACCCTCTCGATTCCGCAAAACCATGAAAATATACCATGAATCCGTAGGGAAACTAATGATATTGACAAGTTTAATCATATTCATCATGAATCCACCAACAAAATGGAATGGATCGGAAGAAAATCCCAAAAACCCCAAATCGCCCAAAAGTAGGGTTCTAAGAGATTTACCTTGGATTGATGATGAAGAACACAAGTAGGTGTTGTTAATCTACTTCAAAAACTCAAGGTAGAGGATGCCTGAAATAATCGAAGGGAAGAATCGCTCGGAAATCGCCTGGAGAGGTTCTGCGTCGTGGGGAGAGAAGAAATGAAAATGATGTGTTCATCTGGGTCAACTCCCTGGTTTATATAGCCAGGGAGTGTTAGCGCGCGCTAATCCTCAAGGTTAGCGTGCGCTAACGGGATAAAATTACAGGCCAAAATAGTTAGCGTCGATCCGGTAGCGGACTTCGGCGTTAGCGTGCGCTACTCCAAATGTAGCGTGCGCTAATAACCTATCGGTAGTGCGCGCTATCGACCAATAGCGTTCGCTACCTGGGCATCAGTCGAGTCCAGTGACAAACTGTCCAGAACTCACTTGATCCGTTAGCATGCGCTACCATACAATCGTAGCGTGCGCTAACTGGCACCTGACCGGGTTCAGTAGTAAACTGTCCAGTACTGGACACTCACGTTAGCGCACGCTACCGGGCATCATCAGCGTGCGCTAGCCTCTCGACATTAGCGTGCGCTAGTCTACGTAGCGTACGCTAATACGCCAGTCCTGAAGGCTGGAAAAATAGCACTGCCACTCCCAGGGCTAACTCGCTAGCGCGCGCTACGAAACAAACGTGGCGTGCGCTACTAAGGGACCCCTAGCGTGCGCTATGCAGAAAATATAGCGTGCGCTAGGTATGAAATATGAACGGTCCAAAACACCGGAATGTGAACTAAACATCAAACGGAACATCTCAACAGGCATCATAACATAGAATGGATCCACGGCAACCCCGAAACGGCGGTTCCGCACAAAAATAACGGGAATAAAATCCATAGATAATAGGAAAGATACACTGAAAGATACACGAGGGTCACTACTATCGGGAAATACGCCGAAAAAGAAAAATACAAGGGAAAGAAAAATGCGGATATTACAGAGTCATCCTTGTCATTTTTCATTTTCCTTCGTTCCTTTCACGATTTTTTCAGCAAAGTTGATGGATTTGAGTAATAACATCATGTAGCAACATGTTTTGGAAGTTTGATTCATGGATAACATCATCTTCCTCCCGGATGGAAGGTAAGATCACATAAACTTTTGGTTTTTGGATGTTCTTGAGGTTTCTTGGTGTTTTGGCCGGTTTGCTTCATTTTGATTCAGATTGTTGATTGGACTTGATTGTATACTCGTAATCATTCAATACTCTTGAAGTTTTGTGGAACAAATTCAAGTATTTCTTCGTTAAAATGATTGAATTGGATTATGCCTTCGAAGTGTTCGATGAAATGCCTCAATGAGTAGAACTTGGGAAATTCTACACGTTTTCGTATGAATGATGGTTGAATTGATATTGTTGTGATGATTCTTGGTATTTACGTTAATTTTGTTAAGGGAGGATAATGAATTGATGATCAAATGCCTTGATTATGTTTTTATGATTATGGAATCGTAGTATTCTCGATGTTCTTGATAGTTTGTTGCGATCCATGACGTTATGACACTACTACAAAAAGGGCTATTCTTGACGCGCAATGCGCGTCAAGAAGAGGAGTTATGATGCACAAATGCGCGTCAAGGATGGACCCGTCATAAATTTTAATGACTCGCATATGTGCGCCATCGATCTATGACGCGCATTTATGACCCGCATTTTATGACGCTCCTTTTTGACCTTCGTAGTAGCGCGTCATAACTTTTATGACCCACTTTTCTGCCATATGTTTTTGCGTGTCATTACCTTAAAAATCATTTTTTCTTATTTTTTCTGTTTTTTAAAACCCGATTATATACAATAAACCTGATAATTGTACAAAATTAAGTATATTATTCATTACATAACAATTCAACATACAATCAAATTCGACACATAAGTTTACGATTATTGTTTATCTCCAAATGAAATTCGACACATAAATTGCCCATTCTTCTCGAATATCGTCGAAATCCGCCTCCGTGTACTCGTTGCTATCACCACCAATCTAGTCAAATAAAACAACATTTTAGAAACAATTAATTACTACTTAATCTACTTAAAACAGTTAAGTACTTACATTGTCATTTTCGAGAACCCGAACTCCATGTTTAACTACTTCCTTCATAAACTTCAACGTGAAGTACCCACATTTGGTGCATCCGGGATGACGTGGACACTACACAAGAAACACAAATTGTATATGAAACAGTCTATATAAGAAGTCATTTAAAGAACATTTCAAGAACAGTCTACTACTAATTCAGTCTACTAATTCATCTATCAAACACAAACTACTTAAAACATCTTTTAACAAGAATCAGTCTACTATTGGAACTCATTGTATACATCTAAGACTAATTCAGTCTACTAATTCATCTACTAAGTCATTTCAAGAACATTTGCAACTATAGCAGTGTTACTTAACAAACAGCAACTAACTACACACAAGATAATAGTGTTACTTAACAAACAGCAGCAACACAAGATAATAGTCAACAAATAACTAACCTTAGAATTAACCCAGTTAAGTTTAGTCCTCTTATTGATTCCAGCTTCTACATCATACAATGCAAGTGCCCTACAAAGAATTAACCCAGTTAAGTATTACATCATACATCATAAAGATTCTGTAATTTGTATTACTTACACATCCACTATTTGCTTGAACTAATTACTGATGTCACTAATCGATAGGGAATCAAGATAATAGCAGGTACTTGTCTTCATGTTAAGCACGCCTAACACCCAATGTCTTCTACAAAAAACAAAAATCAAATTCTGTTAATTACTGTTAATTTTTATTAATTAATTTAAATGTTGTCGAAAATCTAACCCGGGATTGTATGGCAATAAGACGAGGTCATTTTGCTTCCTTGTAGATAACCTTTTTGCAATAACTCGACTTGCATCCTCGATATTCTTGGCCCTCGCTTTATGTTCATGATGCATGATCGCAGTCGGTGTCATGAAACAAACTCCACGATCTCTTTGTGACCCATTCTTGATTTACTCATACAGGTACCTGTTAACAATTAAACATACAAAGTTTACATTCAATTAGTCCTGTTAACATACAAGTACCAATTTTTTATAAACTATATTTATCACTTACATGATATAAGAACCAATGACAGACCCGCTTAACTCATCCATTGCAAATAGACTGTCAAAATCATTCCAATTTAAGTACGTGTAACTGTGGTGCCCAAACAAACCGTCCTCGCATTGCACTTTTATGCAATCGACCTTTGCAACTTGTCCATCAACCATCATTGCAGTCATTTTCAATCCCATCCTTTCTTTAATTCTTTTCCTTCCTCTCTTCTGACCTCTCGTCATCATTTTTTTCAACAGATAACTTTTCTTAGTCACTTTTGCAGCGGAGGTGCGATTTTCTGGGCTCAAACCTTCTTCAACTGCAACTGTAAACAAACACAAATGATATTCACACATACTAACTGTCTTACGTTTACATGCACTCATATACACTTACATAACTGTTGAAATCAATGGTTGTAACCGTCCAAACCAAGTGATGCAATGCTTCATCAATTCAAACTAATCATCAATCTAAAATACGACTTTGGATCCAATTGATCTGTTAGCCTTCGGCCCAGATCACATGACCAATTGGGTGGGCTTTATTGTTATTATTTACAGGCCCTGAGAGTTCTAACTTATTATATATATATATATATATATATATAGCATAAACTATCGAATTATGTTAAGTAACATATGATCTTAAAAAAACTCCAACAGTTTTTGGCATCGTACCTGTTTTTGGCATCTTCGCTTCTTCTTCGTTGTCGGGCTCTCTTTGTCGCTTCTTCTTTTCTTCTTCTTCTTTTCTTTCTTCTTCTTTTCTTTTTCCTTCTTCTTCTTCTTCTTCTTCTTCTTCTTCTTCTTCTCTTCTTTGTTCTGGTTCTGGTTCTATTCTTTTTCCTTCTTCTTCTCTTCTTTGTTATGGTTCTGTTCTTTTCTCCTCGTCATCAGCAGCCTTTTTCTCCTTCTTTTTGGCCACTATCTTGTTCTGCAAAAATATAAAAAAGTCTTACCAATCCATTTTGTTCTAATGATTAAACTGATTTATATAAAAAAAGTCTTACCAAACCAGAGCATGGAATGACTAGGTGACTCGGCCAGCTTAGTATGTACCCAATGGCATCTTTAACAGTCTCAACAAACTCCTCGGGAATTGGATTCAGTATCAAAGCTTCTGCTTGAACAGATGTGTCCACCTTAACTTCAATGTTCACATCTAATATATGAACAAATAAATATTAAATAAGTAAGAATATATATAAATAATAAATAAGTAATTTAACTTCAAATACCCGAGACAGTATGATTCACTATGGTTCTTTTGGCGACTATATTTGAAGGATTGTCGACTGCAAGAAAGCATGATTTATCCTACAAATTAATGTACACAATATTATTAAAACAGACATGAGGATTGCAATGAATTTATGACAAATGAAGACGTACATAAAGATGAGCTTGATCAAGTAACTTAGAATCCACAGCACGGATTCCGATAAAGGTTTACTAGTGCGGTTTCTTTCATCAGGACGATCATGAGGATTGCCAATTGATTTCATGTTTTCCAAGTAATAGGAACAGAATTCTAATGCTTCCTCTGCCACATAACATTATGCCATGCAGCCCTCGGGTCGATAATCATTTCGTACATAACCTTTTAGTGTTTTCATGTACCTCTCAAATGGATACATCCACCTAAAGTGGACTGGGCCACATAACCTGACCTCTCTGACTAAATGCACCATCAAGTGAATCATGACATCGAAAAACGAAGGCGGAAAATACTTCTCTAGTAAACACAAAGTTACTACGATGTCACTTTGCAGCTTGCCTAGCTTACTAACATCAACTACTTTACTACACAGCTCGTTGAAGAAGAGACACAAGCTTATAATCGTCTTCCTAACATTCACGTCTAACACCCCCTTTCTTGCAAAAGGAAGAATCTGTTGCATTAGTACGTGACAGTCGTTGGACTTCAATCCATTCATCTTCGAATTATCATCGGACACGAGATTCTTGAAATTGGAGGAATACCCATCAGGCACTTTTATGTTAGACAGCATGTCATAAAACATGCATTTCTACGTGCTATTTAATGTGTATATGGCAGGCGGCAGATAATGACCCTTCCCTTTTGGTTGACTTATTAACTCAGGCTTAATCCCTAACTCCTCGAGATCTTGTCGTGCCTTTAAACCGTCCTTCATCTTGCCTTGCAAATTCAGTAACGTCCCATAAACACTCTCACATACATTCTTTTCTATATGCATAACATCTAACTGATGGCGAACAACTAAATGCTTCCAGTACTCTAGTTCAAAAAAGATTGATTTATTACGCCAAACTTTCGATCTCGCATCGATAGTTTCTTTTTTCTTTTTTGGCCTTCTCTGCTGACGTGGCATTTTCTTCTTTGATTTTTTCTTCTTTAACGCCCTCCAGATAACTTCCTTCTTTGCCTTTTTTTGCTTCCCCCATTTAGTCGTAAAACCTTCCAGATAGTCGTAAACTTGTTCACCCGATCTCGGTTTTTTCATCACACCGCTCTCTTGTTCATTATTGAAATCTTTTTTTCTTTTGCGAAAGGGATGTGTAAGTGGAAGGAATCTTCTATGCCCGAGGAAGCATACTTTTTTGGATTTTGGCAACCACTGTGAGTAGGTATCCTCTGAGCATACTGGACACGCGTTATAACCTTTGGTAACACACGCCAACAGGTCACCATGTTAGGAGTATGCCCTCGAATGCCACTCAGAGGTTGTTGAGTGAGGGCATTGTACTTGTAATTATGTAAACCATTTATATAAGGCAAATGAATGTTTCTTTATTTACTGGTAGTTACTGGCATTCCTAACTCGTAAATAAACATATAGAAACTAGTCCATGTATTTGAGAGCAAAACGTTCCACTCCTTATTGGATAAGGGGGTCGGCACTGGAAAGTTTATAGCTCAAATACTTAATCGTTCGCAAGTCGATGAAACTTGACTGGGCGTTAAGTTTATGTGAAGACTTGTATGACGTGTTCTTTGACAAGGAGAGTGCCTGTCGAACACTAATGGTTAGTGGGAGCACACGTTATAGGTATGCTAATTGGGTTAGTATACTCGAACCGACTCACCCTCGATTCGTCACACGGATTTCACTCCGGGACAGTCAATGACGGAATCGAAAGGTTGTGATAGGTATTCGTGAACCTTCGACTTGAGGATTTAGTAGGGATGTGCTTGTGACGTCAAGATTTTCATTAGAGTAGTTCGACCCTGTAAACCGGAAGGCGGGGGTCAACCTCGACGTGCACCTTGACGGGCAAGTAGCAGGTCCTACTGAATACCAAGATAGAATTCTTTCTCCCGTTAGAGAGCGGGTTATATGTCCTATGCGGTTATTGGCAGATGAGATCATAAGTCTTTGGCCAAAGCATTGGAGCTAGTTGTTTTAGATACACGACAGCTCGATGATCTCGATTTACATTAACGCATGCATAGCGTCAAGTACAGATAGGGTTTGGTGGCCGTGACCTATAACTTGATCGGGACATTTGATAGAAGGGTTTATCGTTCTTGGTATTCACGACAGAATGGTTCTTGAATGATCCCATCATTCGTTCTCAGTTGGGGTACAGTGTAGGCCGCCAGGCTGGCTAGGTGGTGCTACTACTCTTTGGTTCCTCCCATTGCTGACTGAGACGAACCTACCGATTCGCGCAATAGGATTGACGATGGAATGAATCAAGCTAATTCTCTCATTATGAATATTAGATATTAGATATCTAAATTTGGGACATTGGATGTTTAAATCGACTTATTAGATAAATTGATTTAAGGCCTAATGAATTAAATATTTCACTGGGTGATTAATTTAATTCATGAATATAATTATTTCTTGGAGAAATTAATTATGTTATTATGTGTTTGATATGATTAATTAATTGGATTAATTAATTGATATAAATACATTAGAACGGAATCGGAGTTTATCTGTTTGGACTCGCGAGAGTCCGAAACGAACCGAACTTGTCCGATTTCTTCTTGATAGCCACCCCCTTCCACCAACCTTCCCTTTGGTCTTTGGTTTCCATTTTATAATGGATGATAATGACTTGTGGGGAAGACCTCTCATGTGAGATGAGTTGTTGGTGGTTATAAAGTGTATAAAGAATGAGAAGAAGACTAACTCTCACATGTATTCATTTGGAGCATTTCATACGTGAGATTAGGAAGAGAGTTTGAAGGAGAGAGAGAAAAGAACTTAGAGTTCATTTCATGGTGTTCATACTTATCTTCATCTTCTTCACTAACTTCTTCTTCATTTTTCTTGGAGAAAATTGAGAGAAAAATATTGAGAGAATTTTGATAAACATACTTGGAGTATATTCATCAAAATCAATAGCTTCATCACCTAGCTCTAGCCGTATCCTCGGAGGATAGCAAGGTGTTGCCAATCCGGTCGTTTCTCCGGCGCGTGGCAAGTAGAGATGCGGTGCTTTCGGCGTTGGATCGTTCAAGAGCTTGGGGAATAGCTCAAGAGAAGGTTACCATTTAATCAACGGACTTCGAGGGTTAGTTTCTCACGACTCTTGCTTTTCGTTTATATATTCGTATATACGTAGCTCGATCGATCCTCGTAGGGATTCGGATCGAATTAACTTTCGTTTTACCGCTTCCGCTGGGCCTTCGTTTTAGGCACCGAATCCCAACAGTGGTTTCGGAGCGTAGGTCTTGCGATCGTATATACGATATTGGCATTTGGAATGCTCAATTAGATGGTGAATGATTTGGAATCATTTTAGTCATAATCGTGGTATATAGTTTTTTCGTTCGTAATAATTGTATTTTTCGTAACTTTATGTCTAAATATAAATCTTAAATTTCTGGGAAATATGATTTATATTGAAGATATGAAAGTCGGAAAATATTGATATTGGATATCCGGTCGAAAATCTAGCCCCGAATCGTCGTCGGACGACTTTTTGGTCAAAAGGTGCATTCTGGCCGAGACTGACTCGACCGTGTCCTGGGTGACTCGGTCGTGTCCGGCAGCTTGAGCCAGCCACGCTGGAGACCCGGCCGTGTCGGCGACACGGGCGTGTTTGGCCTAAGGCCAGGAAGTGACTCGGCCGTGTCGAGACACGGCCGTGTCTGGCAGAATGTCTGGGACACCGCCGATGACCCGGCCGTGTCTGGCGACACGGGCCATGTCTGGCCTGCAGGCTGCCGGCAGTGACTCGGCCAGGCAGGCCATTTTTCACCCGGCTCGATTTTTTCGTGTATTCTTGAAAATTAATCTCCCGCATGTTAAATTAGATTTAATATGATTAAAATGATTTATGGTATTTCATTTTGTAAGGGAAATTCGATTAATTGGAATAATTGTGGTCGACCAAATTATTTTGAACGTTATCATATTACCGGTTGTGTGAATCGATTGGATCGGTTCGTATTGTTTATTGGATCAATGTATCTCTACGCTTTCCATTTATATAGTCTTTATTTGATGAATGCTTTTGAATGGGGATGTGGTTCGTGGACATAGTTTTGAATCGTTTGTTTTATTCGATTGGGTTGTAAAGGCCGTTTTGAGCCTATTTATTTTATTAGAAATGTTTGTGTCTAGGATGCAATTTTCGATGTAAAATTTATAAGTAATGACGAAGACTGGAGGAAGATCCGTTTCGAGAAGACGAAGATTCAAGACGAAGACTTGTAATTAGATTACGGAGTTTTTGTTTTCTAGGAACGGTCCATGAACCACATGTTGGTAGCAGCTAGGTTGTGAATGGTTGTTTCATATTGTATGAATGCCACAAACGCGCTTAAATGATTAATGTGCAAAGTGTAACATTAATCGCGAAAATTCTCCCACGAAAAATTATTAAGTTTAAATGGTTTCAAGGTTTTCCTTCCCTCCATCGAGCTTTCGGGAAATTGAAATCCAAACCGGATGTGCTATGCTTCCGAGTTATCGGGGTAGTCATTCGGGGAGGACGGATAAATTACCGGGAGCGCATTGGATGCCTTCGGTTGGAGCAAATTTTATCCCTAGAAACTTGATAGGTTGCCGGATAAGATTCAATTGTGAAACTGATTTGCGTCGATAGTATAAACTTAACTTGTTCACGAACTATAGAAACCGTATAGGTTGAGGGGAGTGAACAAGGGTAAAAAGAAGATCGAATCATCCATTAGATGGGTTGGTGTTGGACACCACTTTATGAAAATTAATATACTAGAAACCTGTTCGGTTGCCCTCTATTAAGATTTATAAAGAACTAGATCACCACTATGAAGTAGAGCGACGATACTTCCGGATTTCACATGGGAGTGTATTGTTCCGATAAAAATAGTGGGAGCTGGGTAAAAAGAATAGAAAAGACCTTAATTCTATACTCAGAACATAATTGAATGAGTCACTAATTAATCTATCGTACTTAATGCAGACTCAAATCTCAATATGACAATGAATCCACTCGCAATTCTGCTCGAAAAGAACACCTTAATGGGACCTAACTTTGTGGATTGGCTCCGAAATCTGATGATTGTCCTCAGTATAGAGGCACTGGGATACGTCTTGGAGACGGACATTCCGGCACCTCCTGTGCGGACCCGAGCCAATCAGGAAGAGATTGTGTAACACCCCCAAAATATCCCGAGGTATTACAGTTCCATGAATCCCACGTGGGACCCACAAGGCTAGTTAGAAAAATAGGCATTTTAAGAAAATCACGATAAAACCTTAAATTCAAGGATTACATAACGTGAATCGAAAAATTAAAGGGAAATGTAATTTGAAGTCCAATTATTACACAACAAAGGTTTTCTCAAAGGAAACAATTTATTCCAGTTAAAACAGCGGCTAGAGATAATTCCAACACCACTCAAGTCTGACCGGACCCCTCGGGAATGTCCTGAACATGATGAACAATTTTACCTGGTACGACGAGTCATACCAGGTAACCAGGGTCAGAGAATGCATACCAAATAACAACTACTAACAACGATATACGACATCTTTACAATCAAAGTACCTAGTAACCACAGGGAATATTTCATCACTTAACCGACGAGTCTTTCTCTTTAACACATAAGCCCCCAAGGTCGCAACCAAGGGTCACGGAAGTATCCACACGGAAATACCCCGGAACATAGGTGCCCAATTCGGGTCTTACCCCCTAACACATTTCCACACGGGTACCATACAGGTTTTATCCCCAACACATTGGCCCATTTATAACATCTTTAGAGAAAGACAAACGTCGGCTTTTATCAAAATGGCACGTACACACATACGGTATAACATTGATATTAGAAAATTCACGAGCAAGATTTCACTTGCCTGTGATCCGGTAGTAGGTGCTTTATGATAACGAAGTCCCCACGCCCGCTCGAACTTAACCTAGCCACGAAACATCCGATTAACACCTCATACGGATTATAATGAATAAACTAGTCTCCCTTTCCTAACCGGATCCCTACTGTAGTTTTAATTGTCGGTATGAGTATCGTTTCTAAGTTTTCAAGTGTTGTATATCATTATCTCATTCAATCTTATAGTTAACATTAGGTATATCGATATAATCAAGAAGATAATCCTATTATTCTTTGGTGTCAACGAATTGTTATGGCGAAATCGAATCTTATGCTTTCTAATGCAATTCTATATCCCGAATACTACAATCGACGGATTTATTGCACAACAACTTCGGTGGTTTGGCAACCAATATTGATTATACTATCGAATTATTTCCTTAGTTTGCTAAGTGTCGAAAATCACAAGGTAAGGGTGGCTACGGACAATGGAATATACGGTGACGGATTACTACGAATTTCCCCACAATTGATTCGTCAAATTTTACATTCCTACTGATGATTTGAAGTGAAATTTCATTTGCACGAAACGAAACATATGAGAAACGAAATTTCCGGTTACTACAATTTCATCCGACAAGATTGTATACGAAGTTTAGCAAAATCTACCCAATACCCGCCATATAATAAGTATAAATAAGAAAACATCGAAGATAACTCTAGGGATTGGTGGCTTACCTTATTGGAAGAAGAACAATGAAGATGGTTGAAGGATTCACAAGAACTACGAGGAAAACGAGAAGTGACTTGAACGACTTGGATAATCTTCACCGAAGCTCAAGAATCCACCTCCTCAATGTTAATTCAAGTGTTTAAGAGGCTTAAGAACCGGGTATAGGGCTAGGAATTTCTCGAAGGGTGGTAGTTTGTGATGTTGGGTCGTGCAAATGAAGAAGGGAACTATCATTTTATAAAACTTGGTTTTGATAACGTACGTTAACGATAAGGGTGTTACGTACGTAAGGTGTATTACGTACGTAGCGATTGTCCGACAACGTACGTAAAGAACTCGCTGTCCGAAATGTGCCCAAGTGTTACGTACGTTAAATTTGGGACATAACGTACGTAACGAACAATTGACTCGTTTGTCCTCTAGCCCGCCGAAAGTAGCCCTGTCCGTGTCAAAAGAAAGATTCTGGTTGGAAGACCGACCCACCCGTTACGTACGTAATGTAGCTGCCTTAACGTACGTAACGATCGAAATATAGCGTATGTTAGGCATGGGTTATAGCGCGCGTTAGACAAACCCTTTTAGCCTCAAACCACATTCTAACCATCTTGGGGTGACCATCCCTTCCACTCGTCAACAATTATCGGGGAACAAGACGTTGGCCACCGTCATATTCGCACCAATGATCGCCCCACGGTGTCAAGGTGTGTCACCCCCGTTTCATTCACATTGTACAATTATATAGCACTCAATGGAATACACAAATAGAAATGATGTCACATTACCAAACATTCACACAGTACAAAGTAATCAAGCATGGAATACCGGAGGTATTACAGATTGAAAACCACGAAAAGTGGGTTAAGGATGACGTGAAAGTCCGTGCTTATATGATGGCTTCCATGTCTAATGAGCTTCAGAGAGCTCATGAGAAAATGACTTCTGCTAGGCAGATTCTATCTCACTTAACCGAGAATTATGGTGAGCATAGAAGAACTGCTAGATATGAGATATCCAAGCAACTGTTCGGTGCAAGGATGAAGGAAGGTGAGAAGGTTGGGGAACACGTCCTCAAAATGATATCCATGATTGAGAGATTGGAGGCTCTTGATTTTAAAATGGATACTTCTCTCCAAACCGACCTTATCCTACAGTCTCTCCCTGATTCCTTCTCACAGTTTATTATGAACTTCAACTGCAATGAGATTACATGTAATTTAGCTGGGCTAATGAACAAACTTGTGACCGCTCAGTCTCAGATGAAGACTCCGCGGATGAAGGAGTCTGCCCTTGTGATTTCTTCTGGACTTCGGAAGTCTAAGAATAAGAAGAAAAAGACCAAGAAGCGGACTGGACCACAAGCAAAGGACCTTAAGGGAAAGGGCAAGGACCCGATGGTTCCAAAGAACAAGAAGAAGAAGGATGGTTGTCTCAAGTGCGGTGAGCTGGGCCACTGGGCTAGAGACTGTCCGATTCTTCATGGCACTTCAGGTACAGAACTTTTAGTTTTGGAAATAAATTATTCTGCTACTGTATTTTCTACTTCCTGGATACTGGATTCTGGTGCTAGTTCTTATATTTGTACCATGAATCAGGATCTGGAACAAAGTAGGAAGCTAGGAGATAGAGAAGTTATGATCACAGTCGAAAGAGGGCATAGTGTCGAGGCGACCGACATAGGATCACTTCTTTTGGGTTTAGAATCCAGCTTTGTTTTGACTTTAGAAGATGTACTTATTTTGCCCAAGGGGCACAAAAACATTGTATCCATTCCAGTCATGGACCGAAAAGGCTTTTCATTTTTCATTGGTGATGGTTCCTGCAAATTTATTTCAGAATTAAACTAGTGGGTACTGCTACATTGTTAAATGGATTGTATCATCTAAATCTCAGCAACAAAGTAGTTGTGAATACTATGACTAGAAAACGTGGTAGGGATGAAACCAATCAAGTTTTGAAATGGCATCTTAGACTTGGTCATGTTGGTCAGACCAAGGTTTACAAGATGGAAAATGATGGACTTATGGGTCCATTAGGATCGGATCCCTTTTCCTACTTGTGAGTCTTGCCTTAAAGGCAAAATGATTAAGTCCCCCTTCACAGGGACTTTTGAAAGAGCCACTGATAAACTGGGATTAATCCATACTGACGTTGTGGTGCTTTGGAAGCAGCACGTGACGGATATCAATATTTTATTGCGTTTACAGATGATCATACTAGGTATGGTTATGTATACTTAATGAAACATAAATCCGAGGCCTTTGAGAAATTTCAGGAATTCAAGGCCCTAGTCGAGAAATAAACTGGTAATCATATCAAAGCACTTCGGTCGGACCGAGGTGGCGAGTATATGAGTACGGAGTTTGACCAGTTCCTTAAAGAACATGGAATAGTTTCACAACTAACACCTCCAGGTACTTCTCAGTTAAATGGTGTGTCAGAAAGAAGGAACCAGACCCTGTTGAACATGGTCCGTTCCATGCTAGGCTATACTGACTTGCCGATTTACCTGTGGGGGTATGCACTCCTCACTGCCGCGTATATCTTGAACAGATGTCCTTCTAAATTCGTTCCTAAAACTCCACATGAGATGTGGGAAGGAAGGAAACCAAGTCTTAATCATATTAGGATTTGGGGATGTCCCGCCTATGTCAAGAAGACTAAGGTGGAAAAGTTGGAAGCTAGGTCTGCGAAGGGACGTTTCATTGGATTCCCGTCTGGGACGATGGGATATCTATTCTACATGCCCGAAGATCGAAAGATCGTTGTTGCTTACAAGCACACTTCCTGGAAGATGAGTTCATTCAGGAAGGCGGAGCAGGTAGAAGTATTTCTTTGGAAGAATACAATGAAACTCCTAAGGAGACACCTGTGCAAGAAATTGGAACCGAACCTTCTGAAACACAAGTACAACCACCTAGTAGGTCTAGTAGGGTGTCTCAATTACCTGAGAGGTATAATTTTATGCATTTGGAGGAACTGGGTTTCCTCGAGGTTCTAAGTGATAAACAAGAGACCTACCCACGACCAATGACCTAGCAATGGTGGATGTAGACTCCATGAAATAGACTGTAGCAGTCTTCATGTAGTTGGGACCTTCATTTTGATGAGACGGTCAAAGAGTTTGACTTCATGCAAAATGAAGAGGAATCTTGTGTATACAAGAGGGTTAGTGGGAGCAAGATCACATTCTAAGTACTATATGTAGATGACATTCTATTAATAGGAAATGATGTGGGAATGCTCAGTTATGGGAAAGCTTGGTTTTCGAGTAATTTCTCCATGAAAGACTTGGGAGAAGAAACCTATATTCTTGGGATTCGATTCTACTGGGATAGATCGAAGAGAATGATAAGTTTTTCCCAAGCCCTTTATATAGATTAGATCTTAAAGAGGGTTCCTTCTGATGCGACATGGAATAAAACTTACCTTGAAGATGTGTCCTCATAGTGAGGAACAATGAAAGGAAATGAGTTATATACCATATGATTCGGCAGTGGGTAGCCTCACATATGCTTTATTGTGTACGAGACCTGACATTGCGCATGCTGGGAGCGTGGTAAGTAGGTTTCGGGCTAACCCAGTTCGGGAACATTAGACCGCCATAAAGAACATTCTCAAGTACTTTAGAAGGACTAGAGATCTGGTTCTTATATATGGTGGTGGAGAACTGAATGTGATGGGATTCACTGTATTGGACTTCCAAGGACAGAAAGACAATTCTATGTCTACTTCTGGATACATTTACTCTTAATAGAGGAGCAGTATCTTGGCATAGTGCCAAGAATAGCGCGACTGCTAATTCCACCTGTTAGGCTGAGTATAAAGCGTCATCGGAGGCCTCCAAAGGAAGAATTTAGAAGTTACTGGGTAAACTTCACGTGACACCTGGTGCTGCACTGCCGGAGCAGTAGCACAGGCCTAGGAGCCAAGGTTTCATAACAGTTCCAAACATATTGAGAGAGAGTATCATCTCGTAAGAGTATTTGATCGCAAAGAGATACATTGTGCTGCATAGAGTAGAGTCAGCCGACTACGTCGCTGATCCACTGACCAAGCCACTTTCTCAGACTAGCTTGGAGCGTCATCTGGAGAACATGGGTATTAGATACCATAGTGTGTGGCATTGAGTGCAAGTGGGAGATTGTTAGGAGTATGCCCTCGAATGCCACTCAGAGGTTGTTGAGTGAGGGCATTGTACTTGTAATTATGTAAACCATTTATATAAGGCAAATGAATGTTTCTTTATTTACTGGTAGTTACTGGCATTCCTAACTCGTAAATAAACATATAGAAACTAGTCCGTGTATTTGAGAGCAAAACGTTCCACTCCTTATTGGATAAGGGGGTCGGCACTGGAAAGTTTATAGCTCAAATACTTAATCGTTCGCAAGTCGATGAAACTTGACTGGGCGTTAAGTTTATGTGAAGACTTGTATGATGTGTTCTTTGACAAGGAGAGTGCCTGTCGAACACTAATGGTTAGTGGGAGCACACGTTATAGGTATGCTAATTGGGTTAGTATACTCGAACCGACTCACCCTCGATTCGTCACACGGATTTCACTCCGGGACAGTCAATGACGGAATCGAAAGGTTGTGATAGGTATTCGTGAACCTTCGACTTGAGGATTTAGTAGGTATGTGCTTGTGACGTCAATATTTTCATTAGAGTAGTTCGACCCTGTAAACCGGAAGGCGGGGGTCAACCTCGACGTGCACCTTGACGGGCAAGTAGCAGGTCCAACTGAATACCAAGATAGAATTCTTTCTCCCGTTAGTGAGCGGGTTATATGTCCTATGCGGTTATTGGCAGATGAGATCATAAGTCTTTGGCCAAAGCATTGGAGCTAGTTGTATTAGATACACGACAGCTCGATGATTTCGATTTGCATTAACGCATGCATAGCGTCAAGTACAGATAGGGTTTGACTGACCGTGACACTATAACTTGATCGGGA
The DNA here is from genome assembly GCA_033398695.1 of Orobanche coerulescens. Lineage (NCBI taxonomy): Eukaryota > Viridiplantae > Streptophyta > Magnoliopsida > Lamiales > Orobanchaceae > Orobanche > Orobanche coerulescens. Next base: position 74,285,808 of record CM065818.1, on the reverse strand, counting down.
CATTTGAAAGTGTTGGGATTCCGAAAATAAAACGAAATACGCAGCGGAAATAAAAACGAATCCCAAACAGGATCGATCAAGTAACGTATATACGAAAAATAAATACGAAGATAAAGATTCATACCCTTGAAGCCTTTGAAATAAATCTTCGTAAAGTGTAGCCGATGATCACGATCCCGTCCCGAACACGAAATCCCTTCGTTCCAAGCACCGAAAGTTCGAAGCCTCTACTTCACACGCGTCGGAAGTTGCCCGGAAAAATTTCAACGAGACTCCGTTCTCCAAGAACACGGCTAGGGAACTCGTAGGAATTTTTTCTCTCAATTTTTTCTTAACTTTTATAACACCTCTAAGATGAAAATTATAGAAAAGAAAAAATTTTTCTCCTCCCTCACTCAAAGCTCACGTCGAGCAGCTCCAATGAATGAGTATGTGTATGTGTGTGTTTTTTTCAAGACTCATCATACACCATATGAGTTGGTTTTTATAAAGATATAAAACAACTCATTTATGTAATTATAAATTGAGAAAGAATCTCAACTTAACAATTATTCATGACAAGACAACACAAAACACATGCATGGTGATCATGCCATGTGAGAGGAGTGGGTGGCCACAAGGAAGTTTCCTAGAAAACGAGCCGAGCCACTCGGCTCGTATTGGACGTTAAATCAAACGACTCCGTTAAATACACTCCTTTTAATCATCAATGTATTTATATTAATTAATTAATCTAATTAATTAATTGTATCAAATACAAATATATATTTCTCTAAGAAATATAATTTATGAATTAAATTAATTACCCTAACTTAATTTAAATTCATAAGACCGATATTTGATTTATCCAATAAATCATAATTAAATATCAATATCTAATATTAATAGAGAGATAATAAATTCACATTTATCCGTCAACGCTCCCGATGCGCGACTCGTAGGTCCGTCTCACCGGCATTGGGAGGAACCAATGAGTGCGGGCGGACTTAGCCACTTAGCGGGCCGCATTGTAAACCCCGATCGAGAACGAATGAAGGGATCATTCCGGAACCATTATGTCGTGAATACTATATACGTATAGACCCTTCATCGGATGTCGGTCAAGTCTTCGGTCACGGTAAAGTCAAACCTCATCGTTGACTAAACTCTATACATGTGTTAATGCAAATCAAGACCGATGATTAATAATGTATCTAATACGACTATATCGTAATGCTTTGGCCAAAGACTTATGATCTTATTTGCCATTAACCGTATAGGACATTCGCTGCTCACTAACAGAGATAGAATCCTTTCTTGGCGTACAAGAAGATCGCTACACGCCCGTATAGTCCGCACTTCGAGGTCGACTCGGCAATTAAGCAAATGAGTCTAACTACTCTAATGACAAACTAAACGTCACAGCACATCTTCTACCGAACCCTCAAGTCAAAGGTCCACGTATACTATCACAACCTTTCGATTCGTCATCGACTCTCCGAGAGTGAATACCGTGTGGTGAATCGAGTATGAGTCGTGTTCGAGTATACTGGCCCCACCAATATACTTATAACTATGCTATCAAGACGTGCACACGTCCTAGCATCAGTTATACAAGTCATATTAAAACTTAATGCCCATTTTAAGTTTATTGACTTGCGAACAATTTATGTAAATAAACTTTAAACACTTCCAGTACATTTTCTCTTATCCCATAACGAGAATGGAATGTTCGATTTATTTACATGGACTTCACTTCAATGTTTACCAAGTCAAGAATGCAATTGAAATACAATAAACAGTGAATGAATCGTATTGCCTTTTTATTAATTATTCCATAATTACAAGTATAATGCCCTTACTCTCTCATCCCCTGAGTGGCATTCGAGGGCATATTCCTAATAATCTCCCACTTGCACTCAATGCCACACATCATGGTATCCAATACCCATGCTCTTCAGATGTCTTTCTAAGACGGCCTGAGATAATGGCTTAGTCAGCGGGTCAGAGACATTGTCTTAAGAGTCTACTCTTTCCAATGAAACATATCCTTTTTCCACCATCTCTCGAACGATGTGGTACTTTCTCTCTATATGCTTGGTGTTGTGGTGAGCCCTCGGCTCCTTGGCTTGGGCGACAGCTCCATCATTATCACAGAATAGTGATATAGGCAACTCCGCGTTAGGCACCACTTGAAGTTCTTGTATAAACTTCTGCATCCAAAATGCTTCTTTGCTAGCCTCCGAGGCGGCTTGATACTCTGCTTGGCGGTGGAATCTGCGGAGCGGTTTGCTTGGAGCTTCTCCAAGATACTGCTCCTCCATTGAGAGTAAATAAATACCCGGATGTCGACTTAGAGTCGTCATTGTCTCCTTGAAAATCGAATCGGTGAATCCAATCACCTTGATTCTCCACCACCATAAGTAAGAACTAAATCTCTAGTTCTTCTTAAGTACTTAAGAATGTTCTTTACTACCCAATGTTCCATTCCTGGGTTTGCTTGAAATCGACTTACCATACTCACAGCGTAGGCTAAGTCTGGTCTCGTACACAACATAGCGTACATGAGGCTACCCACTACCGAGGCATAGGGTACCTTACTCATCTCTCTCTTGTCTTCCTCACTTTGAGGACACATTTTCGTGGTGAGATGAATTCCATGTCGCATGGGAAGGAACCCTCTTTTAGATTCATCCATCTTGAATCTTCTCAGATTTTATCGATATAAAGGGCTTGGGAAAGTCCTATCATTCTTCGCGGTCTATCTCTGTAAAGACGGATCCCTAGAATATAGGAAGCTTCTCCCAAGTCTTTCATGGAGAACGTTTTAGAAAGCTGCTTTCACGGTGTTGAGCATTGCTATGTTATTTCCTATAAGTAGAATATCATCTACATATAGTACTAAAAACGCAATGTTGCTCCCACCGATCTTTTTGTAAACACACGGTTCCTCCTCATTTCGTTCAAGTCAAAGTCCTTAATCGCCGTCAAATCAAAGGTTCCAACTCCGAGAAGCTTGCTTGGACCATAAATGGCTTGTTGCTTACACACTTTATGAATATTAGCTTTGGACACAAAACCTTTAGTCGTTCCATATAGATTTCCTCCTCGAGGTATCCATTTAGAAAAGCCGTTTTGACATCCATTTGCCATATTTCATAATCATAATAGGCAGCAATGGCAAGCATCATGCGAATCGACTTTATCATAGCTACGGGCGAGAAGGTATCATGATAATCGATTCCTTCCCTTTGGGTATAACCCTTTGCCACAAGCCTGGCCTTATAGGCATCAACCTTGCCATCCCCATCAGTCTTTCTCTTATAGATCCATTTATTTCCAATAGTCCTCATGCCAGTTGGAAGATCTACTAGAGTTCAGACCTGATTGGTATGCATCGAGTCTATCTCAGCTTCCATTGCTTCTTGCCATTTATCAGAGTCTACATCCACTATCGCTGGGTCATAGGTGATAGGGTCGTTTTCACTGCTATCAGGTGTGTCGTGGAGACCCAGTTCCTCGACATGTGTATAGCCATACCTCTCAGGTAAGTGAGATACCCTATCAGACCTTCCAAGTGGAGGTTGTGTTACAATAGGTTCGGTTCTTGATCCCTGATCAGATGTCTCCTTAGGAGTTTCATTATGCTCTTCCAAAGAGATATTTCTACCCGAGCCACCTTCCTGAATGAATTCATCCTCAAGGAAGTGCGCTTGTAATGCCACAACGACCCTATGGTCTTCTGGCATGTAGAATAGATAACCCATCGAGTCCTCTGGGTATCCTATGAAACGTCCTTTTATGGACCTCGCTTCCGGTTGTCCACCTTAGCCTTTTGACATAGTGGACATCCCAGATCCTTATGTGATTAAGGCTTGGTTTCTTACCCTTCCACATCTCATGCGGAGTGATAGGAACAGATTTGGAAGGACATCTATTTAGGATATAGGCGGTTAGTAAGGCATACCCCCAGGTAAATAGGTAAATCGGTGTAATTTAACATGGAGCGAACCATGTCCAACAAAGTCCGATTTCTCCTTTCAAACACCATTTAACCGTGGGGTTCTGGAGGCGTGAATTGTGAAACTATTCCATGTTCCTTAAGGAACTCATCAAACTCGGTGCTCATATATTCGCCACCTCGGTCCGACCAAGTGCTTTGATATGACATCCAGGTTTGTTTTTCAACTAGGGCCTTAAATTCTTTGAATTTAGCAAAGGCTTGATTTATGTTTCATTAAGTACACAATCCCATACCTAGTATGATCATCTCATGAACGTTATGAAATATTGATATCCGTCTCGGGCTACTTCTAAAGCACCACAAACATCGGTATGCACCAATCCAAGTTTATCGGCGGCCCTTTCAAAAGTCCCTGTGAAGGGGAACTTAGTCATTTTGCCTCTAAGGCAAGATTCACAAGTTGGATAGGGTTCTACACCCAATGGACTTAAAAGTCCATCTTTCTCCATTTTCGAACCTTGGTCGACCAACATGACCAAGTCTAAGGTGCCATTTAAGAGCTTGATTAGTATCTTGCCTACCACGTTTCCTAGTTATAGTGTTCATCTTTGTTTTATTTTGCATGTTCGGATGATATAAACCATTCAACAATGTAGTTGTTCCAACCAATTTATTTCGAAAATAAATTTTACAACCGCCATTGCCAATGAAGAAACAAAATCCTTTCTGTCCAAGACTGGAATGGATACAATGTTTTTATGCCCCTTGGGCAAAACAAGTACTTCATCTAATGTCAAAATAAAACCAGATTCTAAACCCGGAAGGATTGATCCAATATCGGTTGCCTCGACACTTTGTCCGCTTCCAATGGTGATCATTATTTCCCACTTCAAGTTTTCTACTGTTCCAGATCCCGATTCATAGTACAAATGTGAGAAGTGGCACCGAATCCGAATCCATGAAGCGAGAATATCTGATGGCGGAACAATTAGTTTCAAAAACAAAAAGTTCCATACACGATGCGCCATTAATCTTGGGACAAGTCCTTCGCCAAAGGGCCCACTCACCGCATTCAAGGCATTTGTCCGTAGGTTTTGGACCGCCTACCTTTTGAACCTTTCGGGCCTTGCCCTTTCCTTTTGCACCCCTTTCTTGGGTTTGTCTTGCTCGTAGGTCTTTTTCTTCTTGTTCTTGGACCTCTTAGGCCCGGAAGAAATCACAAGAGCAAATCTCTCGGTTTAGTCTTCATGTTAGATCGTGCCGTCACCGGTTATTCATTAGCCCGGCTAATGTGCATGTAATTTCATTACGGTTGAAATTCATTACAAACTGCGTGAAAGAGTCGGGTAGAGATTGAAGGATGAGATCAATTTGAAGGGATAAATCCATATTAAAGTTGAGCACCTCGAGCCTCTCAATCATAGAGATCATCTTAAGGACGTGGTCTCCCACTTTCTCCCCTTCTTTCATCCTAGCCTTTGAACAACCGCTTTGATATCTCATATCTAGCCTCTACCGTGCTCTCCATAAAGTTCGGTCAAGTGTGCGAGAATCGCCTAGCAAGTCATTTTCTCGTGCGCTCTGCGGACTCATTAGTCATTGAGCCCATCATAAAACCACGAACTAGCACATCATCCTTGACCCATTTTTCATGGACGTCAATGTCTTCCGATTACCCCTAGTCCGGATTGGAGTCGGTGGAATGTCCGCCTCCAAGACGTATCCCGAACTCCATCACGAGTACAATCATCGATTCCGCAACTATCAACAAAGTTAGGGCCGATTAGGAGATTCTTTTCAAGTAGTATTGCAAGTGAGTTTTTAGCCATTTTAGAGAGATTCAATTTCGTTTTCGCAAAGATTTAGACAAGATTAAATTAGTGACTTGTTTAATTATGACCGAGTATAGAACTTAAGGGCTTGTATAATTCTTGTCTCGGCTCCCACTAATTTTATCTAATTATACACTCCCATGTTATAATCCTAAATCATGGTTAGATCGACTTCTTAGTGGTGATCAAGTTCTTTACAAATTTTAACAGACGCAACCTATCGGGTTTCTTGCCAATTAATTTACGTAAAGTGGTGTCTAACACCAACCCGTCGACGGATGATTTGATCTTCTTTTACCCCTAGTCTTCATGCCCTCAACCTATCGGGTTTCTTGGCAATCCAGGACTATCTAAGTTGTTGACCATCAACGTCTATCGGTTTGACTATTGAATCTCACCCGGCAACCTATCGTGTTTCTAGGGCGAAATTTATCACCAACCGAAGGCATCTAATACACTCAAGAATTTTTCAACCTCTACCAAATGTACTACCCCGATAACTCGGAAGCATAGCACACCACTCGGGTATCAATTTTCTACGAGTTTGATGGAGGGTAGGAAAACTCGTAACCTTTTCAAACTTAGTCCTGTTTGTAGTCGGAGAATTTCGCGACTAATGTTACACTTTGCACATTAATTCAATTATACGCGCGTTTGTATGTTTGTCAATCATTCAAAATGAAAAGCAAAATAGTAACCTAGTTACTACCAACATATAGCTCATGGACCTAATTCCTAAAATCTTGGGCCAAGCGAATGACCCAATAAATAAAAAAATACGGTCTTCGATTCTTCGTCTTCTCGGTCGGTTGTCTTCGGTCTTCGTCATACCCAAAATAATACTTACATCATTGAAAAATGCATCCTATACAAATTTTCTAGTAAAAATAAATAGGCTCAAAACGGCCTTTACAACCCAATCGAATCGAACAAATCAAAAACTAAGTCCACGAGCTATATCACCATCACATAAGGATTCCATACAACATGTAATGGCAACGAAATTAAACAATTAATTTTAATATAAATTAATCTATTCAATTTCTACTATATTAATCCAATTAATATAAAGTGGCATTAAAATTAAATAATCAATTAATATATTAATCCAATCAATATAAAATTAATCTATTCAATTTTAATGATATTAATCAAATTAATACTAATAATCATCATTTTAATTCGTTCGAAGTAATCCGGCCAAAAATAATATTCTCGTTTAATTTATTTAACTTATCTCAAAATATTCCAAATATTAATTTAGTCAAAATAAAATCCAATTTAAATTTTGGGAAATAATTAAAAACGAAATATAAACTTAAAACGGAGTCCCGGACAATCCGATTTAGGCCCAGCCCGCGGCCCGATTCAAAATCGGGCCAAAAACCCGAGGGCTGCCTGGCCGAGCCACTGCTCGGCAGACTGGCCGATCATGCTCGGCCCCCTGGCCGAGCACTCTCAGCTCCTGGCGGAGTCATGGCCGAGCACGCTCGGCAGCCTGGGCAGGCAGCCCAGGCAGTGCTGCCGGCACCACTGCCAGCAGCCCCGTTTCTTCGTTTTTCGGCCCGTTTCCAAAAACGTGATGCTACAACGAACAATTTAAAATCTAAAATTATTCCAAATATGATTCTAAATCATAATCATCATCCAAAAGCATTCAAAATGCACAAATAATCGTATATACGATATCATTGACCTCTCTCGATACCACCGTTGGGATTAGAAAATAAAACGAAATACGCAATGAAATAAAAACGAATCCCAAACAGGATCGATCAAGTAACGTATATACGAAAAATAAATACGAAGATAAAGATTCATACCCTTGAAGCCTTTGAAATAAATCTTCGTAAAGTGTAGCCGATGATCACGATCCCGTCCCGAACACGAAATCCCTTCGTTCCAAGCACCGAAAGTTGAAGCCTCTACTTCACACGCGCGTCGGAAGTTGCCGGAAAAATTTCAACGAGACTCCGTTCTCCAAGAACACGGCTAGGGAACTCGTAGGAATTTTTTCTCTCAATTTTTTCTTAACTTTTATAACACCTCTAAGATGAAAATTATAGAAAAGAAAAAAATTTTCTCCTCCCTCACTCAAAGCTCACGTCGAGCAGCTCCAATGAATGAGTATGTGTATGTGTGTGTTTTTTTCAAGACTCATCATACACCATATGAGTTGGTTTTTATAAAGATATAAAACAACTCATTTATGTAATTATAAATTGAGAAAGAATCTCAACTTAACAATTATTCATGACAAGACAACACAAAACACATGCATGGTGATCATGCCATGTGAGAGGAGTGGGTGGCCACAAGGAAGTTTCTAGAAAACGAGCCGAGCCACTCGGCTCGTAATCGGACGTTAAATCAAACGACTCCGTTAAATACACTCCTTTTAATCATCAATGTATTTATATTAATTAATTAATCTAAATAATTAATTATATCAAATACAAACATATACTTCTCTAAGAAATATAATTTATGAATTAAATTAATTACCCGGAACTTAATTTAAATTCATAAGACCGATATTTGATTTATCGATAAATCATAATTAAATATCCAATATCTAATATTAATAGAGAGATAATAAATTCACATTTATCCGTCAACGCTCCCGATGCGCGACTCGTAGGTCCGTCTCAGTAGGCATTGGGAGGAACCAATGAGTGGCGGACTTAGCCACTAGCGGGCCGCACTGTAAACCCCGATCGAGAACGAATGAAGGGATCATTCCGTAACCATTATGTCGTGAATACTATATACGTATAGACCCTTCATCGATGTCCCGGTCAAGTCTTCGGTCACGGTAAAGTCAAACCTCATCGTTGACTAAACTCTATACATGTGTTAATGCAAATCAAGACCGATGATTAATAATGTATCTAATACGACTATATCGAATGCTTTGCCAAAGACTTATGATCTTATTTGCCATTAACCGTATAGGACATTCGCCCGCTCACTAACAGAGATAGAATCCTTTCTTGGCGTACGGTAAAGATCGCACTGCCCGTATAGTCCGCACTTCGAGGTCGACTCGAATTAAGCAAATGAGTCTAACTACTCTAATGACAAACTAAACGTCACAGCACATCTTCTACCGAACCCTCAAGTCAAAGGTCCACGTATACTATCACAACCTTTCGATTCGTCATCGACTCTCCGAGAGTGAATACCGTGTGATCGAATCGAGTATGAGTCGTGTTCGAGTATCTGCCCCACCAATATACTTATAACTATGCTATCAAGACGTGCACACGTCCTAGCATCAGTTATACAAGTCATATTAAAACTTAATGCCCATTTTAAGTTTATTGACTTGCGAACAATTTATGTAAATAAACTTTAAACACTTCCAGTACATTTTCTCTTGTCCCATAACGAGAATGGAATGTTCGATTTATTTACATGGACTTCACTTCAATGTTTACCAAGTCAAGAATGCAATTGAAATACAATAAACAGTGAATGAATCGTATTGCCTTTTTATTAATTATTCCATAATTACAAGTATAATGCCCTTACTCTCTCATCCCCTGAGTGGCATTCGAGGGCATATTCCTAACAGAAAGAAGGGTTTATACGTTTACTGGTATTCACGACAGAATGGTTCTTGAATGATCCCATCATTCGTTCTCAGTTGGGGTACAGTGTAGGCCGCCAGGCTGGCTAGGTGGTGCTACTACTCTTTGGTTCCTCCCATTGCTGACTGAGACGAACCTACCGAGTCGCGCAATAGGATTGACGATGGAATGAATCAAGCTAATTCTCTCATTATGAATATTAGATATTAGATATCTAAATTTGGGACATTGGATGTTTAAATCGACTTATTAGATAAATTGATTTAAGGCCTAATGAATTAAATATTTCACTGGGTGATTAATTTAATTCATGAATATAATTATTTCTTGGAGAAATTAATTATGTTATTATGTGTTTGATATGATTAATTAATTGGATTAATTAATTGATATAAATACATTAGAACGGAATCGGAGTTTATCTGTTTGGACTCGCGAGAGTCCGAAACGAACCGAACTTGTCCGATTTCTTCTTGATAGTCGCCCTCTTCCACCAACCTTCCCTTTGGTCTTTGGTTTCCATTTTATAATGGATGATAATGACTTGTGGGGAAGACCTCTCATGTGAGATGAGTTGTTGGTGGTTATAAAGTGTATAAAGAATGAGAAGAAGACTAACTCTCACATGTATTCATTTGGAGCATTTCATACATGAGATTAGGAAGAGAGTTTGAAGGAGAGAGAGAAAAGAACTTAGAGTTCATTTCATGGTGTTCATACTTATCTTCATCTTCTTCACTAACTTCTTCTTCATTTTTCTTGGAGAAAATTGAGAGAAAAATATTGAGAGAATTTTGATAAACATACTTGGAGTATATTCATCAAAATCAATAGCTTCATCACCTAGCTCTAGCCGTATCCTCGGAGGATAGCAAGGTGTTGTCATTCCGGTCATTTCTCCGGCACGTGGCAAGTAGAGATGCGGTGCTTTCGGCGTTGGATCGTTCAAGAGCTTGGGGAATAGCTCAAGAGAAGGTTACCATTTAATCAACGGACTTCGAGGGTTAGTTTCTTACGACTCTTGCTTTTCGTTTATATATTCGTATATACGTAGCTCGATCGATCCTCGTAGGGATTCAGATCGAATTAATTTTCATTTTACCGCTTCCGCTGGGCCTTCGTTTTAGGCACCGAATCCCAACACACCATACGCGGGAAAGTCATTTATAGTCCAAAGTAAGACTGCTTTTAGATTGAAGAACTGTTTCTTATAAGCATCATACGTCTTAACGCCAGGTTCCCACAACTATTTCAGATCTGCTATTAGTGGTGCCAAGTAGACATCAATGCTGTTACCAGGTTGCCTTGGACCTGATATTAGTAAAGTCAACATCATGAACTTTCTTGACATACACAAATAAGAAGGCAGATTGTATGTTGCTAGGGTAACTGGCCAACAACTATACTTTGCACTTAATGACTTATGAGGGTTTATACCATCTGCGGACAAGGTTAATCTCAGATTCCTATCTTCCTTTCCAAATTCTTTCCACTTGTCGTCAACAAGCTTCCAAGATGGGGAATCACAAGGATGCCTTAGCTTGCCATCACTGACCCGACCTTGCGTGTGCCAAGTTAGGTCATGTGCGGTTTCTGGTGACGAGAACATTCTTCTAAATCTACAAATGGGCGGGAAAAACTAAACAACTTTTCTCAGCACCGTCTTGCTATTCTCCTTCCACCGAGAAGTGCCACAAGTTGGACATTGAGAAGCATCCTTGTTCTCATCCCAGAATAAGACACAATCATTCTCACAAGCATGATACTTAATGTATTATATGCTTATTCCTTTTAGCAACTTCTTGGCCTCGTATATCGACTTAGGGATTGTATTATTTGAAGGCAAAACGTCATTTAGCTTGCCCAATAAAGCATCAAAGCTTGTATCAGACCAGCCAAATTGACCCTTCAAATGTTGGAATTTCAGCAATCCATTTAATGCATTATACTTAGACCCTTCATACAGTGGCTTGTCGCATTCTTCGAGAAGTGACTTCAATAAACTAGGTTCATTCTCTGCATATGTGAAGGCCTCATGTAGCATCTCCTTTGTGTAATCGAACTCGGGAGGTCTAGACTCATTAGGGCATTGAGCTTCATCCTTAGATGAATTTTCTCCATGGAAGGACCAAACACTATAATTCTCATCGAAACCGTGTTTAAACAGGTGATAACGCACGTTGGAGATGGAAGTGTGACACAAATTGATACAATTTACACAAGTACACGGAATGGCGTCGGAATTTGGGTTATTGCATTGTGCAAACTCTAAAAAGGCATTCACACCTTCCTCGTATGCGATTGATAATCTATCGGACAAAATCCAAGATTTATCCATTACCTTAATGACGAGTAAGTGTATAACAGAATCAGAACCCAGCTAATCAGACTATGTATGTTTACAAATATTCAAGTATTTTAATTCTTAGTTACACAGATAATCAGAGTTCAAGAGGGGCAGACAACTAATGGTTCTGTATTCTGTGAACTAATAGTCCCTAATAAACACTCACTATAAACAAAAACTCTACAACAGATAAAAAGTAACATAAACAAATAGGAACTGAAAATACGTTCAATATTTCAACCCTTTAAATTCGTAATGATAACAAAGTTTTACCTGGTGGGTGGCGACGGTGACGGAATGGCGACGGAGATGGTGACAGAGTGGCGGCGGTGGATGGTTGCAATTGGTGAAGATGAATAGATTAGGGCAAGGTGAGTGTTTTATGTGTGTGTGTTCTGGTCGATTGAAAGTGAAGATGAATAATTGAATATAGGCGCTTGTATTTTTCACTTCCCCGCCCAAATAATGAAATAGGCAGAATTTTAACTGATTATGACTCATATGTTATGACGCTTCTAAAAACGAGTCATCCCCAATAGAAAAATGACTCTTATTTTATGACGCTCATTTTTGAGCGTCATCTTGTAGCGAGCGTCATAAAATGCGCGTCAAGGATAACCCTCTTTCTAGTAGTGTGAGAAGTATATATGTTGAAGAACATGATTACATATACCTTGAATTGTGAATATGGATAGTTTAGATGTTAGAACACATCGGATTATGACATTTGGGGACTTTGAATGTGATTTCGGAATAAGTTGTGGAACTCTTGGAATATGATTATCTATAATTAATCGGATTGTCCGGATTGATGATGATAATCGGTAATTGGTTTTATTATGAATATACAAGGAGAAAACTTGTAATTGTTTAAGATTGAATGTGGAATCGTATTTTTGTTTTGAATTCGTGTTTGATTGGTTTGAGTTGTATTGTTCGATTTTGTGTATGATCGAGGTATTGTTGAGCCGTTGAGTTTGATTGGTTGGCTACATCGGTTATTGATTGTTATCGGATTGTATGTTAATCGATTATTGCAATAGGTTGAGATTATTGATCGGTGAATATAACCATATGTTTCGATCGTGTTCATGTGCGTTCGTGAATCGCTTTGAGCCGGGAGCCGAGGAGCCTGTACTCGACGACGAGGAATTGGTAACGGATTCATCGGTATCGAGGCACGTTATTACTTGCTCAGTTATAATGTTTAATGAATGGTTTCAGTTTCATTTCATTTATAATTCATATAGCAATGATTATTACTGCAAATTCTCGAGATTTGGATTTTCCGTTGTGTTCCGATCATGGGAGTTAAATCATAAGGTATATGATTTATTTCGATTATTGGCATTTTGGGTATCAAGGATACATTATGATAAAGACGAGGATATGAGTATCTGTAGTCCATGGTACGTTTGGATGGCCGAGCATTGCGGATAATCGTCGGTGATGGTGTGATATCGAGATTTCTCCCGAAGGACTCAGGGCAAGTATCTTATATCGATTCAGTTAGTGTTAGTGATTTGAGCATGCATATTGTCATTCATGTTGTCGAACATGAGGTCGTCTTAGTTGATTTGTCATATTGTCGTTCATGTTGCGTTGTTCATGTTGATGAACATATTGTTTTGCATATGTGTATGCATATTGTGTTGTTTATGTTGTGTTGATCTGATGGGATCGCGCGATCTATGCTAAGGGCGCTGGATCGGATGTCCACTTCGTGTTGATCCGACGGGATTATCTTGAGATCTATGCTGAGGGCGCTGGATCATTAGACGGGTTTTTCCACCTCGTGTTGGTCCGACGGGATCATCTTGGGATCTATGATGAGGGCGCTGGATCATTGGAATACCCACGTTGTGTTGATAGAATCATGTGGATTCTTATCATTGATTTTATCATGTGTTGTTTCTCATATGTATATTATTTGTTATCCACCTCGTGTTGATCTAGTAGGATCATCTTGGGACCTATGCTGAGGGCGCTGGGTCATGGGATTTCCATTGAGTATACACTGTTGATATTGTTTTGAGCATATTGACGTGGTCATATGAGTATGCATTTGTAGGTCTTGTGTTAGGACCGTGTCCGTATTGCATTGATCTGATCTCGGATTAGACTGATATGATTGTCGTGGCACTTCATATCTCGAGGTATGTTGCATATTTTCATTTGGTAATTGTCTTTTGATGGACAACCGGTTATCGTCTTGGGATTTAATGATACTATCCGATGGATCGTATTGGTCAGAACTGGTATTATTCCGTATCGTGAGTTGGCGATGATAGTTTGAGAATCTTGAGTATGGCTTGAGGTACAATAGAGATATTATGTTCGAGTTTAATGGTTAATCGAGTACGAGATTTAATGAGAATTATTTGAGTAAGTAAAGTTACTACGATAAGATTACATTGGTCGTATTCTTATTTTATATTCTCATTGGCATGTAATTATTAATGTGAATGTGACGGTTATCATTGTTGGATATTATGGCTGACCCCGTCGTGGGATTTCTTTTTAGGTTCTTGGAGTATCGAGCTTGTAGCGGTCGTCAAGAGATGAGATTTCTGGAGGATACTGGCTTGGACATGTTTTGTTCTTTGAGTTTCTTATTTGGTTCTTGTATTTCCACTGCTAGAGTATCTTTATGGTTGGTCTTTTTCCGCTGCGTGAGTATTTTGAAATGCCCTTTTGGTATTTGGTAACTGAGGTTACTTTGGAAATCATTTTCTAAAATTTTGAGTGTCGGCTGTTTGGCCTCGCAATTTCAAATGAGTTTTTACGACGGTTTTGATAAATGGATTTTATAAGTCTTTGCTCATTTTTAATATAGTACCGTCGTTGGCCTCTTGGGCATTTGTAAATGTTTGCGAAAATTTCTTTTAGCCTTGTGGGTTCCATCTCGGGCGGCGCTGTAATATTTCCGGTTAAATCTGGGGGTGTTACAGAATATGGTATTGGAGCTTAGGTTGAGAAAACCTAGGCATTTGGGTCGAGTTGGGTCGTGTTTTGTCGCGTCAATCGAGTTGTCGATTGACTAATTCTAGAGCCTTGAGTTTTTGTTGTTCACTCGGGCTTGTGCGTTATGTGATTTACCAGTGTGGTAATGGGGTTGTTTTAAACTTTTCCAAATGGTGTTAACGTGATTCTCTGGAATGAGATGTATTGTTTTCTGAGTTTTGCAAAACGTATGTTTTGAAAATATCCGTGTCGAGTATTTTCTAGAGTCGAGACATGTGCTAGTATCACGGGGAATCATCGACTTCACGATATGTAAGTATTTGGATTTTTGAATTTCATTGAGATTTATTGCCGTTCTAAGTTGATATGTTTTGAGATTCAGAAGGATATTATGCTTCACAGTATGAGATGACATAATGAGACAGGATTGATGATCTTGAGAAACTATGATTTTGGAAATCAGTATGTCGGTTAAGTTTGGAACGGGATTGTGCATTTGGGAGAAATGTTGTGCATGGTTGAGAAGAGCATGTAGTCATGTTAAGCCATTTTGAAATATATGGAACTGCTTTTGAGCATTGAAAATGATACTTTTCAAAATGAATATTTCACACACGTTTTACGGATGTTTTACGGAAAATGATTTTTGGGTGGAGACCCAATCGATTTTGAAATAGTTTTGTAACTCAAGACTTGGGGTCCAAAAGGGTTTTTTACTTTTTAAACTCCTTGTAATGCGGAACGAGATGCGGGCTCAGACCCTAATGTTTCAAAAAACTTTTCTGTTTTCTAAAACTCCCGAGATTTGTAAAGCTCTTTATCAATCGTTTATTTATTTCGTTCCTACCTTTTGAGGTTTTGGTTTACTTGTTCAAATGAAACTTCTCGGGAAGTCTTTCGCTGTGTTGATTTGTTTCAATGTTTTATCATAACATAATTGAGGTGATCTAGGATGGGATAATGGTTGACGTTGCGAGTCATATGTGGAAAAAGAATTTTTGTCGAAGTTTATACATTGAGATTTTGGAACCCTATCATGTGGTTTTCCGATGGAATGTCAATAGAATTGGTGACGAACCGAACTGGTATATAGGCGTATGGATGTGGTCAATCATTTGCATAGTTTTCATTTTAAAACTTCAAAATTGTCTGGATTCGAAGGAAACGGTTATCAAATACTTGGCATGAGCGAGCCGGTTGGTTCGAAAATTGATTTTGCAGTCTTACCAAAAAATTATGTTTTGAGTTTTGAAAATTTTGAAAGAACTTTTGAAAATTTGTCTTCTTGACGAGACTATATGATTTCAAACTGGTTTTGAAAGTATGATTGATGTACATACACATTTGGTGCATAGTGCATATCATGGTGAAGTTGTGAGTGTGACTCGCAAACTGGTTATGAGATTCCTATGGTACGATGAATAGAGATCCGAACTTTGGTATGGCATTTTGGTTATCTAGAGATGATCGGTTGGTTGATCAGATAAGGGAAATATGTCGTGTTGTAAAATCATGCACATAATATAATTCAGGAACTTTGGATTTTGTGAAACCGAGACATACGTGCTATATGATTCCATTGGTATGGTAATATTGTGACTCTACCATAATGATTTTGAATGATTTCTTTGTAAATGTAGATTTGAGGATAGTGACCCATGCTGGTGGTTTTGGATATTGAGTAGGTCGTTTCCACTCCAGGTATGATTGGTTATTTTCGTCAGCTTGATTGGTTGTTCGTATGCCGAGGAGTATGCTCACCAGTCGAGTATGTTTATTGAGATCCACGGTATGTGATTGGTGTGTCGTTTTGAGAACTTTATTCGTCCGTATATCTGTCTCTATGGTTCTGTGTTTATCGTGTTGGAATTTACCGTGTGAAGGTATTCCCAATTATTGTTGCTCCTTCGTTGGTAATATTAGAGTTTGTCATGTTGATGATATTTTAAGTCGTGTTTTGACCATTGGATTAATGGTATTGGAGATATCTTATCGATGATCTTCTCGGTTAGTTAGTTGGTTGATCATTGTTAATGATCGTATAAGCGTTCGAATTCTGTGTCGATGTTTCGGGATTGATTGTCATTATTTTGGACAGTTGTTTCACAGATATATCGGATATTATTCGTTTTATCGGAATTGGAACTTGATCATGCGATCACGCAAACAGGATTTGTCACGGATAGATTGTTTCATCCGAAGATGATATATTTTTTTGAGACTCAAGGAATTGTGATTGTAAGCGTATTGGGACTGTACAGTGAGATCGCTTGCTAGTATCTCAGGAGATCGTCGACATGCGTATTTGTAAGTGTGCTCTTTTGGTTATTTAGTAATAATGATGATTGATCGTTGTCGTGATGGTTTTGGGATATTTTGGTTGAACGGTATGTTTGTTTGTTTTTATGACGGATTGCAAGTTTGGAGGCCGAAAATTATTTTAAGTGATGTAGAATGTAATATCCGGAATTTCTACTATTGTTGTTTGATATTATTTTTATCTGAGTTATATTGTCCAGCGTGGAATCTGTACAGTATGGATAAAATAAATAAAGGAATGAGATGCCAGTATCGGTATAATGGTCGTATCTGGTCGACAGTTGCAATTGAGGATATTGTGTATTAGGTTATCGTACTTTCGATATAGAGTATATCGTATAAGAATGTTATTGGATCCAGTATATGTATTCAGTATGTGTGTATGTATTTTCCATATGTCGAGACAAGCAGGAACAGTTGGATTTTGGCTAAGTATAGAGCCCTTAACATACGCTAATGTTGAAGACTTACGTACGCTAAATCACAAGAGTTACGTATGTTATGGCCGAGACATTACGTACGTAACAAGAGGAATCAGACTTGTGATCGGATAGTAGGGCCCGCGGTCGGCGGCTTTCGGCGCAGATGTGGACAGGTGAGTCAACGGATGAAGTTACGTACGTACGTTATACAGAGTGTATTACGTACGTAATACGAGTATAATACTGTAGCAAGTCAACATACGTATTACGTACGCAACAGAATAAGTGTTACGTACGTTACGGGATGGCTGACCGAGTCATGGCCGAGAGGACTTGCAGTGGCCGAGCATGGTCGGCAATGACTCGCAGGGATGGCCGATCACGGCCAGCAGTGACTCGCTGGGCGTAAGGACTGGCCGATAACGTACGTAAGGCAGTGGCTGGTTACAGCCGCAAGGACCCGTTACGTACATAAGCAGCTGCCGGTTACGTACGTAAGGATGTCGACCAAACTGGGCAGTAGGGTAGGCCACAGCCGGCTATGTACGCAAGAACCCGTCGGTTACGTACGTAAGGTGCTGGCAGGACTCGGCCTATATAAGGCCTGGACCGAGTCATCCTTGTCATTTCTCATTTTCCTTCGTTCCTTTCGCGATTTCTTCAGCAAAGTTGATGGATTTGAGTAATAACATCATGTAGCAACATGTTTTGGAAGTTTGATTGATGGATAACATCATCTTCCTCCTGGATCGAAGGTAAGATCACCTAAACTTTTGGTTTTTGGATGTTCTTGAGGTTTCTTGGTGTTTTAGCCGATTTGCTTCGTTTTGATTCAGATTGTTGATTGAACTTGATTGTATACTCGTAATCATTCAATACTCTTAAAGTTTTGTGGAACAAATTCAAGTATTTCTTCGTTAAAATGATTGAATTGGATTATGCCTTCGAAGTGTTCGATGAAATGCCTCAATGAGTAGAACTTGGGAAATTCTACACGTTTTCGTATGAATGATGGTTGAATTGATATTGTTGTGATGATTCTTGGTATTTACGGGAATTTTGTTAAGGGAGGATAATGAATTGATGATCAAATGCCTTGATTATGTTGTTATGATTATGGAATCGTAGTATTCTCGATGTTCTTGATAGTTTGTTGCGATCCATGACGTTATGAGAAGTATATATGTTGAAGAACATGATTACACACACCTTGAATTGTGAATAAGGATTGTTTAGTTGTTAGAACACATCGGATTATGCCGTTTGTGGACTTTGAATGTGATTTCGGAATAAGTTGTGGAACTCCTGGAATATGATTATCTATAATTAATCGGATTGTCCGGATTGATGATGATAATCGGTAATTGGTTTTATTATGAATATACAAGGAGGAAACTTGTAAGTGTATTTAAGATTGAATGTGGAATCGTATTGTTGTTTTGAATTCGTGTTTGATTGGTTTGAGTTGTATTGTTCGGTTTTGTGTATGATCGAGGTATTGTTGAGCCGTTGAGTTTGATTGGTTGGCTACGTCGGTTATTGATTGTTATCGGATTGTATGTTAATCGATTATTGCAATAGGTTGATATTATTGATCGGTGAGTATAACCATATGTTGCGGCCGTGTTCGTGGCGTTCGTGAATCGCTTTGAGCCGGGAGCCGAGGAGCTTGTACTCGACGATGAGAAATTGGTAATGGATTCATCGGTATCGAGTCAAGTTATTACTTGCTCAGTTATAATGTTTAATGAATGGTTTCAGTTTCATTTCGTTTATAATGCATATAGCAATGATTATTACTGCAAATTTTGGAGATTTGAATTTTCCGTTGTTTTCCGTTCATGGGAGTTAAATCATAAGGTATATGATTTATTTCGATTATTGGCATTTCAGTATCAAGGATACATTATGATAAAGATGAGGATATGAGTATTTGTAGTCCATGGTACGTTTGGATCGCTGAGCATTGCGAATAATCATCAGTGATGGTGTGATATCGAGATTTCTTTCGAAGGACTTGGGGCAAGTATCTTATTTCGATTCTGTTAGTGTTAGTGATTTGATCATGCATATTGCCATTCATGTTGTCGAACAAGAGATCGTCTTAGTTGATTGTCATATTGTCGTTCATGTTGCGTTGTTCATGTTGATGAACATATTGTTTTGCATATGTGTATGCATATTTTGTTGTTTATGTTGTGTTGATCCGATGGGATCGCGCGATCTATGCTGAGGGCGCTGGATCATATGTCCACCTCGTGTTGATCCGACGAGATCATCTTGGGATCTATGCTGAGGGCGCTGGATCATTGGACGGGTTTTTCCACCTCGTGTTGGTCCGACGGGATCATCATGGGATCTATGCTGAGGGCGCTGGATCATTGGAATACCCACGTTGTGTTAATAGAATCATGTGAATTCTTATCATTGATTTTATCATGTGTGTTTCGCATATGTATATTATTGGTTATCCACCTCGTGTTGATCTAGTAGGATCATCTTGGGACCTATTCTGAGGGCGTTGGGTCATGGGATTTCCATTGAGTATACACTGTTTATATTGTTTTGAGCATATTGACGTGGTCATATGAGTATGCATTTGTAGGTCTTGTGTTAGGACCGTGTCCGTATTGCATTGATCTGATCTCGGATTAGACTGATATGATTGTCGTGGCACTTCATATCTCGAGGTATGTTCCATATTTTCATTTGGTAATTGTCGTTTGATGGACAACGGGTTATCGTCTTGGGATTTAATGATACTATCCGATGGATCGTATTGGTCAGAACTGGTATATTTCCGTATCGTGAGTTGGCGATGATAGTTTGAGAATCTTGAGTATGGCTTGAGGTACAATACAGATATTATGTTCGAGTTTAATGGTTAATCGAGTACGAGATTTGATGAGAATTATTTGAGTAAGTAAAGTTACTACGATAAGATTACATTGGTCGTATTCTTATTTTATATTCTCATTGGTATGTAATTATTAATGTGAATGTGATGGTTATCATTGTTGGATATTATGGCTGACCCCGTCGTGGGATTTCTTTTTAGGTTCTTGGAGTATCGAGCTTGTAGCGGTCGTGAAGAGATGAGATTTCTGGAGGATACTGGCTAGGACATGTTTTGTGCTTTGAGTTTCTTATTTGGTTCTTGTATTTCCGCTGCTAAAGTATCTTTATGGTTGGTCTTTTTCCGCTACGTGAGTATTTTGAAATGCTCTTTTGGTATCTGGTAACTGAGGTTACTTTGGAAATCATTTTCTAATCTTTTGAGTGTCGGCTGTTTGGCCTTGGCCTCACGATTTGAAATGAGTTTTTACGACGGTTTTTGATAAATGAATTTTTGATAAATGAGTTTTTACGACGATTTGAAATGAGTTTTTACGACGGTCTTTGCGCATTTTTAAGATAGTACCGTCGTTGGCCTCTTGGGCATTTGTAAATGTTTGCGAAAATTTCTTTTAGCCTTGTGGGTTTTATCTCGGGGCCCACGGCGCTGTAATATTTCCGGTTAAATCTGGGGGTGTTACATTGACCATACTATTAATAAACTCCTAATCGGAGTAAGGACAAAGATATTGTGGTTCGGTATCACAGAGATAATGCTATTTAACCTGTTTTGGATATCGCCTGGTGGGTCCCAGTGTGGGGTCCACGACACTGTTATAGCCGCCGTTTGGGGTGTTACAGAAGATGGTATCAGAGCGTTGTTGTTTTTTTTCTCTTTAAGAGTCGTTGTTGTAAGAACTAATATCCGAAGACCTTCATGTCATGTGTGACCTGTGCAAGCGCATGACCCTACGAGCTAAATACGGTATGTACTTTACAAGCCATGATTTAATTACTGCCATGATATTAATATCGTATTGGATCTCTTTGTTGATCTTGTTATTTCGAGGATCTGTGGCAGGATAAGTGCTGGATTGATTATATGATTGAACTTATTCGACTCAACGTCGATGTAATATTCTGTGTGACACTCGTAGTGTCGATAACTCATTGTGATCTGTTTTCTGGAATATGTAATTCCTTGATGCTTTTGACTTAGCATGAATTTTGATTGGTATCATGAACTATACTTATAATTATCATTATGGCTTGATTCTTCCAATATGGAAAGAAACGTGAGAGACCGTGGCATAGGGGGACGAGGCCGCGGAAGGGGCCGAATCCCGATACCACGATCCAACGGACGCGTGAATGTGGAGCATAGTTCCGCAGCCAGTGGTTCGCCTTATAGGGAACAGTCGCACCACACTGGACGCGAGGATGCGCGTGTCGATCCTTACATTGTGATGCAGGGCATGATGACTCAAATGACCCAGATGGGCCAACTAATGAAAGCTATGTAGAGGGATACTACTGGACAGCAATAGGGGCCTCATCCTCCACCTCCTGTGCTTGGCGGACCCGTGAGTCGGATCATCAACGACATCTCTCGCCAGCGACCTCCGACTTTTGAAGGATCTTCTGAGCCTGCTGACATTGTGCATTGGATTGAACACTTTGAGAAATTATCCGAGATGGTGAACTGCCCAAAAGAGAACCGCGTCTCTGTAGCCGCTTACTATCTTAGCAAGGGCGCTCACACTTGGTGGCTTTCAGTGAGGCCAGTTGATAGTGCATATACTTGGGTGGAATTTAAAAACCTTATGCTAGACCGTTACTATCCAGGGCCACTCCGTGAGGCCAAGCTGTCGGAATTGCTAAATCCAGACCCGTCCGAAGACGATGATGTGTTATCTGTTGCCGAGAAATTTCAGGCACTCCTTCCTTTCGCCACGTTAATAGTCCGAATAGAGGCGGATAAGATCAAATATTTTCTCAAGAGGCTTAAACCCCGAATGAGAATGCATCTGTTGAACCACCACTGTACGACCTTACCAGAGTTCATCGAGAAATCTCTGGAATACGAACTCACCGCAAAGGAGATTTCCAAGAAGCCACCGCAATCCAACAACAAAAGATCGAGGAACCAGGACCAGACTGAGAGTAATCAGGGGGACATTCAAGAAGCCCCAGTCATTGCCAAACCCTTCTGATCGACCACCCATGACGTCGAAGCCATCCGGATCGTACTCTTGAGCGGTCCCTTCATCTGTTGTGTGCTATAGTTGTGGAGACCAGGGGAACGTCAGCTCCAAATGCCCGAAGCCAGCAGTCGCATGACATACTTGTGGAAATAATGTTCATCGTGCTCGTTTTTGCAGGAGTGGACCCGGACGGGAACCAGTGGCGTCTCATGCTCCCGTTTAGTCTTATGTCTAGGACCGTGTGCATCCGTCCGCTTCTTATCAGACTACCGGGGCAAATAGGGGAATGGGCCGTGGGAATCAGAGTGGTACACCTAGTGCTGGGGCTGCGAAACCCAGGATCTATGAGATAAAGAAAGCTGACGATCCTGAGGCCAACATGATTGCAGGTATACTCGAGATCCACTTTCAGCCTGTATGTGTTCTTTTTGATATTGGTGCTTCACACTCCTTCATATCTACTTCTTGCTTAAGTTGTTTACCTCTAGACCATGTTATCAATTGTGAGCCTTATGTAATTAGTCTACCCGATGGTAGAATAATTATTGGAAATCGTGAAGTCCAGGACTGTCCGATTCGTATGAATGACCGTGAGTGGTTGTCAAATCTGATTGTGGTCGATTTACCTAAGGATGATATAATCTTGGGTATCGATTGGATGAATCGTCATGATGCCATACTTAGTGTTCGCAAGCAAATGGTAATCGTCACTTCTGATGATGGTTTCGAGTGTATTTTTCGAGGTGATAATCCCAGCCGTTCCGGGAGAATCATCAGCGCTATGAAAGTATTGAAACTGATTAATCAAGGGTGTATTGGTTATTGGTGCTACATGACCAGAATAGCAGACCGAACAGTTAAATTGACCGACATTCTGGTAGTCCGAGACTACCCATACGTATTCCCAGATGAGTTGCCAGGTTTACCTCCTCATCGTAACATGGAATTTATTATTGAACTAGAGCCAGATACGTCCCCTCTTTCAAAAGCATTGTATCGTATGGCTCCAACTGAGATGCAGGAGTTAAAGAACCAGCTTGAGTAGTTGACTGAGAAGGGCTATATTAGACATAATGCGTCCCCTTGGGGTGCACCAGTGCTATTTGTACGAAAGAAAGACGGATCTATACGTCCATGTATTGATTACTGTGAACTGAACAGAGTAACTATCAAGAACAAATATCCTTTACCTTGCCTTGATGATTTACTGGATCAACTTCAAGGAGATGCTGTGTTTTCTAAGATCGACTTGAGGTCTGGTTATCATCAGTTGAGTATTCGAGGGTCTGACATTTCGAAGACAGCCCTCCGTACTCGATATGGGCATTACGAATTCGTGGTGATGCCATTTGGATTGACTAATGCACCGGCGGTATTCATGGAGTTGATGAATAGAGTTTTTATTAACTATCTGGATCGCTTTGTAGTCATTTTTATTGACGACATTCTGATTTACTCTCGTGACCACGAGGAACATGAGCGTCATCTCCACCAAGTTCTCGAGGCATTGAGACGGGACTAACTTTATGGGAAGTTTTCTAAATATGAATTCTGGATGTCTGAAGTCATCTTTATTGGGCATGTGATATCAGACAAAGGAGTGAGAGTGGACCCACAAAATACAGAAGCCATTCGAGATTGGCTACCTCCGAAGAACATGAAGGAAGTTCGTAGTTTCCTCGGCCTAGCAGGTTACTACCGACGGTTCGTGGAAGGATTTTCAAAAACTGCACAACCAATGACTAACCTACTGAGGAAGGATAAGAAGTACTTGTGGTCAGAGACATGTCAGCAAAAGTTTGATGAGCTCAAGATTCGATTGATTTCAGCACCTGTCTTGGTTCTACCTAAGGGAACAGGAGGATTCGTAGTGTATAGTAACGCGTCGAGACAGGGCCTTGGATGTGTACTAATGCAAGAAGGAAAAGTGATTGCCTATGAATCGAGGCAATTGCGACCCTACAAAGTTAACTATCCAACCCATGACTTGGAGCTAGCAGTTGTGGTATTTGCTTTAAAAATCTGGCGTCACTATCTGTACAGAGTTACCTGTCAGATCTTTACGGATCACAAGAGCCTGAAGTACATCTTTACTCAAAAGGAGTTGAACATGAGGCAGAGAAGGTGGCTAGAATTAATCAAATATTATGATATCGAGATCCTTTATCATCCGGGCAAGGCAAATGTGGTTGCCAATGCCTTGAGCCGTAAGACCATGCAGGAACAAATGCTTAGCCGCTTGACAGCTCAGAGGGAATTGCAGTTAGATCTCATGAGACCAGAGATTGAAGTTTGGTTGCAGCGTGTTCAGGGGCAACTTTGCACACTTGATATTTCTTCAACGCTTGATGATGTGATCAAGTCGAAGCAAGTTACGGATCCCTTTTTATCTCGAGTTCGGGATGAAGTAACTCAAGGAAAAGCCCCTGTATTTGTGATCCATGAGTATGGATTGATACGCTTCAGGAATCGAGCATGTGTACCCGTAGACGAACAGTTGAGGAACTCTATCTTGAGAGAAGCCCACACTACCACGTACTCGATTCACCCTGGGTCTAGTAAGATGTATAAGGATTTGAAACAACATTATTGGTGGGGAAATATGAAACATTAGGTCGCCGAATTCGTTTCAAGATGTTTAACCTGTCAGCAGGTTAAGATTGAGCACCAGCGACCCGCAGGAATGCTGAAACCACTCCCGATTCTCGAGTGGAAATGTGAGGACATATCGATGGATTTTATCACTAGCTTGTCGACGAGTCGTCGAGGAATGAATACGATTTGGGTGATTGTGGATCGGCTAACCAAATCAGCCCACTTCTTGGAGATTAAGGACATATGGGGTCCTGAGAGATTGGCCCAGCTATTTATTAAGGAAATTGTGAGGTTACATGGTACCTCCAAGAGTATTGTATCGGATCGTGATGGGCGATTCGTGTCGCACTTCTGGAAGGCAGTTCATCGTGCGATGGGCACACAGTTGAATTTTAGTACGACTTTTCATCCGCAGACCGATGGTTAGTCTGAGAGAACCATCCAAACTCTAGAGGTTATGTTGAGAGCATGTGCTCTTGATTGGAAGGACGATTGGGAAGCCCAGCTACCTTTGGTGGAATTCATTTATAATAATAGTTGGCACGCTTTGATTCAGATGGCACCGTATGAGACATTGTATGGCCATCGTTGTAGGTCCCCTTTGTGTTGGGATGAACTGTCAGAATCTTTGGGTACGGAACCCGATATGTTGTTAGCAGCCCGTGACAAGATTGCCCTGATTAGGAGTCGTTTGTTAATGGCTCAGAGTCGACAGAAATCCTACGCAGACCACCGTCGATGACCGCTTGAGTTCGAGGTTGGTGACCATGTGTTGATGAAAGTGTCTCCTACCCGTGGTGTTTTTCGTTTTGGGAAGAAGGGCAAGCTGAGCCCGGGGTAGATTTGACCATTTGAGGTTTTGGAGCATGTAGGAGCTCTGGCCTACCAACTTGCTTTGCCACTGATTTTAAGCCGAATTCACAACATGTTTCATGTCTCCCAGTTGAGGAAATACGTTGCTGATCCAAGTCATATACTTTAGTTTGATGAGATCAAATTAGCGGAGGATCATTCATACAAGGAGCGTCCCGTACAAATACTCGAGAGGAGGATCAAATAGTTGAGAAACAAGACGATTCCGCTGCTGAAGGTGCAGTGGTCACGACACGGAGTCGAGGAGGCTACATGGGAAATCGAGGATAGTATGCGAGTGAGATACCCCGAGTTATTTACCCCTTAGTTTCGAGGACGAAACTCCCTTTAAGGGGGGAGTATGTAATATCCGACTGTAATTTTTCATTTTTATCTGTCGTTGTATTATCCAGATAATTTGATTATCTTAGATCGTTGCATTCAGTATTATGTTGAGGTATTATAGATTTGAGCTTCATATCGTTGTTATTTCATTTCATACTTGATGATTCGATCTTAATTGGAGAGTTACATTTTTGAACTTTTTCTGTTGGTGTAGCGTACGCTACGTAGCTTAACTAACGTATGCTAAACTCGTGATTTAACGTACGTAATACATTGTCTGTTGCGTACGTAAAGAAGGAACTGACATCAGTTGACTTCCGCACGTGAACTTGTTATCCATTGGCATGCATGTGTATAATGTCTGGGCTGTCGTGTCGGCCAGAGTCAATTTTTATTAGCGTGCGTAACACCCTTTTAATTAGCATGCGCTAATGGCCTGCGGATTCAAGTCAGTAGCCACTGTAACCCGATTACGTACGTAACTCATACAGATGAGCGTACGTAATGGCGTCAACGTATGCTAAAATTGTTAAATAGCGAACATTAAGGCTGTGCAGTCTATTTATAGACCCAGCCTGTTTTTCATATCTCTTCAGCCTCAAACCGATTTTCACTTCGTTTATTCCCTCTCCTATCTCCTAGGAACTATAGTTACCTTCTCCAACTTGGTTTCGAGTCTTGTAACTTGGTTTGGAGCTCATTGATTCGAAGTTAGAAGGCGTTCTTGAGCTTGAAGTGTGTTTCTTGTGGTGTTGGAGGTTGTTCTTCATTTCTGGAGGTAGGTGTGCATTCTTCTCTGTATTGTTTTTTCATATGTTGATGTTAGTAATGAAGTATACTTCACCTAGAGTTAGATTAATCAAGTAAAACATGGTTATAATTAAACCTTTTCACATTTCTTGATGAATATGCTAAATGAGGGTTTTGAAATGGATGTGCTCTTGGTGTTATAATGATAGTAGCCATGTTTATAATCATCATGATCACCTTGCGGGACGAATTCATCTCAGTAGGACCTTGATAAATCAGTTAGCTCCATCAGGGTTAGACTTGATCAATAGAATTATTATCATGAAGTGTTTAAACACCATGCTTGATATTCATTTACCTTAAGAAGAACTTGGCAATGTTTGAAGATAGTAAAATGTTTCCTTATTCAGAAACCTTAGAAATTTTATCATCATTATGGTTCAGATTCACAAGTACATGAGGATTGATAAGAACACCTTGTTGAATGTTAGGAGATTAGTGTGGTGATTCTAAAACCTAAGCTAGGTGATTTCATAAATGATATTAATGGATCTTCCAGCTTTGTAAAGACGGTTTTGATAACTTCATATGGTATAATCTCATCACTAAAATAACCTTCTTATAAGCTTACTATTCAATTTATATGAGATGATGAACATAGTGGTGCAGATTTTTACCTTTTAACATTGTAATGTTTTTAGAAACTTTAATCAACATAAGATGTTATGGACAACATAAGTGGTTGTTTATCATGTTCTT
This sequence comes from Orobanche coerulescens, assembly GCA_033398695.1. Lineage (NCBI taxonomy): Eukaryota > Viridiplantae > Streptophyta > Magnoliopsida > Lamiales > Orobanchaceae > Orobanche > Orobanche coerulescens. The sequence goes on along the minus strand of CM065818.1, from coordinate 74,258,048 downwards.
GATAAATCCTTGGTTATAAAAGAATCAAGCGAACATTCGGTAATTGTCTTGTGAACAGATTTTAAGGATGAATTGAGTTAAAAGAATTATAGGGTGTCGTATCACTAATTTTATATCGTTAAATATACGGATATGTTATTGAGTAAAATGTATTTCGTTTAAGGTTAATTGTTCGAGTAAACAATATTAGTCAAGGACCGTTCGTTCGTTTCGACAAGGGAGGATTTTCTCGTCTCCGTATCGAGGCAACTTATCTTACTTGGTTATAATGATGATTAGATTCTTGTGATGTTTATACATTTCATGTGTATGAAATGTTTGTGAAATGTTACATAAGTTTGATATTGTCTTTGACGTTGTTCCATCGTTCATCATGGGATTTGCATTCCCAAGTCCGTCACTTTGAATCGTTGATCTTGATGGTCCTTATTATCACTTCGGTGAGTTTTTCTTGATCCTTAATTGGATATGTATTTCGTTGAAATTCGTTGTCATGTTGTATCGTGACATTTCTGGAATCATATCTGCATGCCAATTGGATATTGTGAAGGATTTTTAGCCGGGAACTTATATAGTCATACGTGGATGTTTCCGTATTGGACTATGCACACGAGACGTAGTTCGTGAGGCTAATTAGATACATTGTCACATGTATATTCTGGATTCCGTATACGGGATGGACATGTACACGGACACATTCCCGAATCGGGTGTACTGTGATGTCCATCTTGAGCCATATTGTTAATCGTTCATAGTCCATGTATGATGGGATGTGTTCGACGGTTTGTGACTGATTGTTCATACGCCCGAGGGGTATGTTCAATAGTCGGGATGTTTCCTTGAGATCTATTATATGTGAATTGTATAATGTCGGAAGAATTAATTATCATGTATATCTGACCCTGTGTTTTGGGCGAAATACTTGTGTTGTATTTTAGGTCGAGGCAAAGGCAAGGCACAAGAAGAGCATGTTGACGGCGAAGGGTTCAAGGGATACTAGTTCGGGGGCCCCAAGTCTATTGTTGTCTGGTTATGTTTAAACCGTGTAATGTTACTTTATTTCCGCTTTATTTAAAACTATTACCAGATTGTATTGATATTTGAAGTATGTTCCATCCCCATATGGTTTATACTTGTGTTTTCGGACCCTGTGTATCATAAGGCCATTGTCCATACTATTAATAAACTCCTAATCGGAGTAATGACTAATTATTGTGGTTCGGTATCACAAAGATAATGCTATTTAACCTGTTTTGGATATCGCCTGGTGGGTCCCAGTGTGGGGACCAGGGCACTGTAATAGCCGCCGTTTGGGGTGTTATAAGTTGGGTATCGCATATCAGATAAATCTGAGTATAGCATATCAGCTAAGTATGGCATATAAGCTGAATATCATATATCATCTAAGTATCGTCAAGTCAGTGCATCAGCTGAGATTGATCAAGACATAATATCAGCTGAGTTTAGCCAAGACAGAACTTCAGCTAAGTATGGACGTCAAAATACTTGGACAAAATTCAGCAAGTGTTACTCAGCTATGTCCATGTCAGCAAACGTTGAAAAGTCAACAAAAATGGTAAATCACATGGAAACGTAAATAAAGTCAAGGAGACAATGTGAATGGTTCCCGCAAGTTAAGGAATAACATATTCCTTGAGATTCGCGCTCAGAAGACTTCCTATTATAGATATAAAAGAAAATGGTGCGAACAACTGTATATCTTCAAATGGGGAAATTTGAAGAAAGCGACAAGCCGTGCAAAGAGATTAGATGTCAAACAAAGTAGTCCCTCTCCAACGGACCAATTTGTTCAGGATGCAATGGCTATGAAGAAGCTCAAGATCGTGCTATAAATATCTGAAGATCTAATGAGCAGAAGTACGATGCGATTTATACTTACAAGCAATCAAAGCAATCAAAAGCAATATAATCTACAACTACCGCATCGAAAACAGCAAAGATAATACGAATCAAATAATGAGAAGCTTTTAGAAGTTAGAGAAGACAAACACTCGTGTCTTAAAGTTTTGAGTACGGGGTACGTTCTTGGATGAGGTCTTTGAGATTAAAAGGTTATAAGGCATCTATGAGTTCTTGATTGGAAGGTGATACACAACTTGAGAGTTGTCGAGGCATCTATGGGTTTTCGATTAAGAGGTGACAGGCAACCAAAGGGAAGGAGTTATAATAGCCAAGAGTTTTCACTAGTTGAAAGTTGTTGTAACTAGATTCATTGTAACCGTTGAAAGTTAAAGTGAATTTATCTCCAAGAGGATTGAAGAGAAGCGAACTAATAGAGGATGACCCCACATATGAAACCACTATAAGTGCTATGTTGTTTACTATTTTAAAGATCATACTTAACTAGTTCATCCATCTTTAACTTTTGCATTATAAGTCAGCTATGTTTCCACATAATATTTATAGCTGAGTTCTGAGCTATACCTCATTGATATTTCAGCAAGATCAGCTAAGGCTTTACGTAGCTGCATATATAACAGATGAGTTTCTTAAACCAGCTAATTCAGCAAAGTTATTTTAAAAGTTTATTCACCCTCCCTCTAGACTTTCGCCATAGGTACTTATGACCTACAAGTGGTATTAGAGAGGTTGGTTCAAAAACATCGAACCAGATCCATATACTTGCGTATATCTTATTAACTTCTCACATTAAGATGGAACACATGCACTCTAGACTTCCTGTTTTCTATATTGATGATTTTAATATATGGAAGATAAGAATGCAGGGACATTTATCATCTATTATGACGACATGTGGAGTATTATAGAAGAAGGTCCTTTATCTACCGGAAGGATAACTCTGATGAGGAAATCGCACCTGGGAAACCGTAGCAGATTCCCAAGACCATATCAGAGCTGACCACTGAGGAAAGGAAGATGGCCAACCTTCACAACTGGGCCAGAGATATTTTATATCAAACTCTTGATAAAGCCACCATGGTAAAAATTAAGAATTGCAAAAATATCATAGAAATATGGGACACATTAGTAGTAATGTGTGAGGAAACTGAGCTGATCAAAGAAAATAAATTTTCAATTTCTGCTCAAAAGTTTGTCAATTTAAAAATGAAGAATGGAGAAACAATTAACCAAGTGGATACTAGGTTCACAGAAGTCATTAATGGAATCAACTCTCTTGGAAAACCCTATGGCAATAGAGAGATGTCCCTAAAAGTTCCAAGGTCTCTTATCCCAGATTAGAGCATGAAGGCCACAACAATGAGGGAATCAAAAGATCTCAATAAAATAACGATCCAAGAACTATTCTCAGACCTCAAGAAATTTGGGTTTGAACTACCTTGCTCATCATCCAATGAGCCAGCTGAAAAAGGAATCACATTTGCAGCTGAGTCCCCCGTAAAGAACCTAGCTGAAGTCACCCCTCCAAGTCCTCTAAATTGTGAGAAAGAAATGGCGTTCATAATGCAATGATTCAGTAGCTTCATAAAGATTTACTCGAAATACAAAAAGAACTACAAAGAGAATCCCAGAAGGAACCAAAATCTAGGAACTGGAAGATGGAATGCTATAAATGTCATACGATAGGGCATATCCAATAAGACTGCCCTGACCTCAAGAAATATAAGAAAGATAAGGACATGGGCAAAAGAGAAGACAAGAGGAAAGCTCTGATTAGAGAGGATCTGATGCTAGATACTGTGGAATCAAGCAGTGGATTTATACTTGATAATGATAATGATTACAACTGTTAATGACCAACATTGCTGATGATGAGGTATAAAAGATTTTGAAATTCTTAAAACAGCACACCTGGCTGTAACAGCTGAGTATACCCAGCTGAAAATAAGAAAATCCAACTGAAAAACGATTTTGATAATATCCACCAGGAAACAGTCAATTTCAAAAACACTCATGCGGAAGCTAAAAGTAATATGGCCATAGCTGAAATAAGTAGATTACCAGATTTAAACAATGAAAGATCAGGTGCATTCACTCATCTTGAGACTAAGCTCGCAAAACTCGAACAATTAAATGATGCACAGGCTAAAGAAATAACCTCACTTAAAGCATAAAAAATATTAGAAGAATTGTGCACTATCCAAAGACCATTATACTTAAAATCATGTCTTGGATATGATCCAAATATTGCTCCTACTCTTAAAACTACATTTGTAAAAGGAGAAACAAGTGTACAACCAGTTGAACTGAGTAGTAAAAAAGGGCAGCAGCCAAGTCTAGACAATCTAGGCAGCAACCAAGATAGTTTAGGCATCAGCCATACAGTTTAGGGGTAGCCAAGATGGTTTAGGACTGAGTTGAGACAAAAGACTAAGCAATGGACAAATCAGTGTCAACAGCTGAAACATTATCAACAAAATAATTTCTACCAAAAATTCTCTACATGGGGAGGTATACCAGGGTTTCAAAACTCACAAAACGTGTGGAAACAATAGAATTATCATTTTAGATACAACAACAGATAAAGGATATACATAAACAAAATTGCATATCAAAATGATTCTTACAATCACAGGAGAAATTACTTCTCCAAGAAAATCACTGACCCTAGAGGACCCACTCATATCTGGGTACCTAAATCCTTTCTTAATGATTGCAGAAGAGATGGAAGAATTACTATCAAGTTATCTCAAAATCACCAGTAGGAGGTGAAGAATGGTTTGTGAACTCTAGGTGCTCAAGGCATATGACAGGAAATAAGAAAATTCTGTCAGCCTACAATAAAGAAAGAGGCACAGATGTAACCTTTAAACATAGGTCACTTGGACAAACCAAAGGACATGGGGAGCTACACAGAGGAAATATTGTCATAACAAATGTGCAGTATGTCAAAGTACTCAGGTACAATATCCTAGGCATAGGCCAATCCTGTGATGAGAATAATCTAGTAGTTTTCACCAAATGAAAATGTATGGTGACTTACCTCCAAACTGGAGAATTGAAACTACAAGGCTACATAAGAAGAGATTTCTATGTGATAGATTGGAAAACAGGCATACCAGATGCTTGTTTTATATCAAATACAGTAGCTGAAAATGGATGGGTCTGGCACAAAAGACTAAGTCATCTGAATTTATAAGCTCCCAACAAGATAAGTTTTCAAAAACTGGTAAGGGGTCTCTCAGAAGGAATATTCAAGAAGAAGATTCTTTGTGATGCATGTCAGAAGGGAAATTATACCAAAGCTTCAATCAAATCTGTTAAACCTACCACTATAACCAACAGGGTACTGGAACTACTCCACATGGATCTCGTTGATCCTATCAAGCCAAGAACAATAAGTGGAAGGAAGCATACATTAGTAGTTTTGGATGACTACTCAAGATACACTTGGATAGATTTGTCTACAAGAAGAGTGAAACTCTAACCAAGCTGCCTGAACTTTTGAGGAGAATTCAAAATGAGAAAGCCCTATCCATAATAAAGATCAAATCACACAAATGAGGAGAATTTCTCAACAAATCTATAATTGAATACTGTGATCAGAATGGGATCCAACATGAAGTGTCATCCGCAAGAACACCACAACAAAATGGTGTAGCTGAAAGAAAAAACAGAACTCTCAAAGAAGCAGCCAAGACAATGATTGCAGAAACTGATCTCCCCAAAAGGTTATGGGATGAAGCTATCAAAACAACCTGTCATGCTCAAAACAGAAGCATGATTTAGAGATACACTGTAAAACTCCCTATGAGGTTTGAATGGCATATTACCAACTCTTTTATATTTTCATATTTTTTGGTTGTAAGTGTTTCATCCACAACAATGGCAAAACACAACTGAATGCTTTTGATGCTAAAACTGATGATGGTCTCTTTATGGGATACTCTCAAATAAGCAGAGCATACAGAGATTTAACAAAAGAACCGTGGAAGAAACATTGCATGTTATCTTTGATGAATCTACTATTGAGTACAGGAAATAGGTGGATGAAACTGAGAAAAAGCTCAAAGCTACCACTCTAGAAGAATTCATTGTAAAAGACACAAGATTGATTAACTCAGCTGATGACGATCCTATTGTAGATCATCTAGGTTAACCAGACTTAACTAAGATAGTCTTAGTTGACTCAAACCCAGCTAAACCAGTCTCAGCTGTCCCAAACCTAGATGAACTAGTCGCAGCTGATTCAAACCTAGCTGAACCAGACTCAACTGAATTTCAAGCATAGATGGACACATCAAACCTTTCAGGCAACTCTCCAGGGATAATAAACAATGATTACCCTCAACCAAAAGCAAAACTTTAGGATGATACTCCTAAATGGTTAAAAGACCATTCCATCCAATAAATCATTGGGAACCTAACTGATGGTGTCGAAACCAGAAAATCTAAAGACCCAACAGAAATGACCATGTTCTCATGTTTTATGTCTCATATGGAACCAAAAAAAAAACAAAACAAGCCCTAGATGACTACACTTGGGTGAATCCCATGCAAGAGTAACTAAAGCAGATGGAAAGGAATAAGTTATGGGAACTGATAGGCAGATCATACCACAAAAAAGTCATTGGCACCAAGTGGGTCTACAAGAACAAATGTGACAAAGATGGAGCCATTGTTAGGAATAAAGATAGATTGGTTGCAAAAGGATATCCTCAATACAAAGGAATAGATTTTGACGATACCTATGCACCAGTGGCAAGATTGGAAGCAATTAGGCTATTTCTTGCCTATACAGCCTTCAAGAAATTAGAGGTGTATCAAATAGACGTAAAAAGTGCCTTCCTCAATGGAGCACTGGAAGAGGAAGTATATGTTAAACAACCTCTTGGATTTGTCAAAGGAGACAAGGTGTACAAGCTACTGAAAGACATATATAGACTCAAATAGGCACCAAGAGCCTGGTATGATACACTATCCATATTTCTTGAGAAATATAGATTCTGAAAAGGAAAGATGACAAGGCACTCTTCAGGATTGAACATGAAGACCATATATTACTCGTTCAGAGATATGTGGATGATATCATTTTTGGACCAACTAACCCTTAATTATCTGAAAAATTCTCATACCGTATGTAAGAGAAATTTGAAATGAGCATGATGGGTAAACTAAATTTCTTTCTTGGTTTACATGTCAAGCAGGTTCAAACATGCATTTCCATCAACCAAGTCAAATATACAAGGGAGATGACTAAAAAATTTGGAATTGAGTCAGCCAAGCCCCTGAGAGTTGACATGAGCACATCCCTCCACATTGACAACGATGATGAAGGCATGCCAGTGGACCCAACTCACTCCAGAGGATTGATTGGTTCACTACTGTACCTAACTGCAAGCAGACCAGACATATCCTATGCAGTTGGAGTATGTGCAAGATTTCAATCTTAGTGAAATCAATCTCACCATAAGCAGCCAAAAGAATTATTAAATATCTAAAATCCACAATCAATGTTGGATTATGGTATCCTAAATTATCAAGCTATTCTGATGTTGATTTTGCAAGATGTAAAATAAACAGGAAAAGCACAAGTGGAACATGTCAATTTCTTCGAACCAAGCTGATATCATGGTCCAGCAAGAAGCATACCTCAAATTCAATATCCACATTTGAGTCTAAATACCTAGCTGCAGGCAGCTGCTATGCTCAAATTCTATGGATTATACAATAGCTGAGAGACTACAACATCATAGCAAATGAAGTTCCAATATGGTGTAACAACAAGAGTGCAATTGCTATTACAAACAACCCACTGCTTGACTCAAGAACCAAGTACATAGATGTCAAGTATCACTTTATGAGAGATCATGCGTTTAACAAATGAGTTTGAGTGGAAAGAGTCAAGACTGAGTATCAGATATCTGATATATTCACCAAACATTTTCCAGAAGAAATATTTCTTGAACTAAGCAAAGATCTTGGACTCTTAGACTAGGAATGAAAAACCTAGCTGATGCAAAAACTCAGGAAGGATTGAAGAACCTAGCTGATATAAAACTCATCCAGGATTGAAGAACCTAGTTGATACAAAACTAAGCCAGGATTGAAGAACCAAGCTGATCACCAACTCAACCGAGATCAAAACACAGCTGGATCACAAGTCAAATAGTTAACCAGCTAAGTTTTTAATTACAGTAACATTATTAATTAAAATTACACGTGGATTATAACACATGACTCTAAATACACCACGTACACCATGTATACCCCACATTCTTAAATAACTATCACACATCCCCTGAAAATACGATTGCCATTTCAGAGTTATCTATTTTTAAAATCAACTCCTAACTTGACTATTTAAAGTGATTCAAATCAATCGATAAAAACTTATTGTATTCAAAATCTTCAAGCAAGAACACTAGTTTTTCGATAATAAAAAATCCGAACTATTCTATGCACTAAGAACATTTTCTAACTGCAGAAATAGATTCCACAACCTACTTAAAAAATATAAATCCGAGATTTGTGAAGGAGCAGATCATATTCAACTTTGTGGTGGATTTTCTCGAACTTTTGGAGTCCAACAAAACTCTCCAAATTGTGGACCTAATACTCAAGATGAAGAAGAATGATATCTACCATTACCTGTGCATCAATCCCTCAAAGCTATACAAAGAAGTAGTTATCTGTTTTTACAAGGAAGCCAAAGTAACTAAATGGTGCATTGAAAGCTTCATATTGGGGCACATCATCATCAATCAACAAACTGTAGTTGATGCCTTCAGATTAAAGAACCGTGGAATAGCGGTGGAGGCTCTTAAACAGAATCACCTGGATATCTGGTAGTGGATCAAATTGCCATAACAACCAAGTAAGATGAAGGACACCGTGAAGGAAGACATGAACAACAAATAGTCATGGGCACGTCTGGAAGCTTTGATCAAATGTCTGCATCAAAATACACTGTGATGGTGGCAGTGATGCAAAGTCAAAAAATTAACTGGCCTGACTATATCTTCAGGCAATTAGTAAGAAAATTGAACAAAGCCATTCAGGGTAACACTAATAAGAAATTCAACCAGAAGTTAACTTTTGGTACTCAAATAAGCGGGACTCTAGAACATTTGATAAAGGATAAAGGTAGAGCCGACAACTTACATAACAACAAGAACCTTGGACACTTGTACCCAGCTGCATTGAAGACATTATCAACTCAGAAACCTCGAGCTGAAGAGATGCTTGCAAAAATGAAGTCGGACACATCATCATACAACAAGGCGTCTGACTCCGATGATGAAGAATTGGGATCAGTTGTAGCCACCTTACCTGCAACTAAGATTTCACCAGTTGAACTTATCCCAGGTGAACTTACTGTAGCTAACATCTTAGCTGAAAAGTTAGCTGCACCCGAAAAGTTAGCTGAAGAACAACCATATGCACCTGCTCAACATGAAGAAGATAAATATTGTAACACCCCCAAATCCCATCGGGTTATTACAGTGCCGTGGACCCCACACCCGGAGATCCACCAGGCGAACATGACTAAAATACATTAAAATTAACCAACAAGGGAGATCACACTCCCTACCATGATATCAGACGCAATATTCCGATAAGGAATTTCAACGACAACGATGGGCCTATATGGCCAAAATAAAAATACAACAACATCCACGAGCATATGCTCGGGTAATACATAATGACAATGACTAACAAACTGGAGAGCACTCCAACTGACTGACCAACATGAACAACTCGGACTAGTATCGCTCGAATGCCTCGTCTCCATCATCATGCCCATGTGTCTCAACTCTCTCCTTGCAAGCACCTAAAACATGAAAACATGTTCCGCCCCCACGGGATCAGTCATCCAGATAACGAACATCAAATACACGTATAACATGATATGCATCCAAATGCAGAATAAAACGGTACAATGATAATAATAATACGAGATGCTCACAACCCAATGTAAGAACCGAGCATTCGTGAAACACTATGCCCACGACATACTATTAATACATGTTCGACAGGTTGGAACGTAAATGCCCAACAGCGAATCATAATTATAGAACACCACAATGAATTACACGAATATGAACCAAACCAGAACTGAATTAATTATGAATCACAATGCCCGAAGGCTCCAATGAAATTATCGAGACAATCACAAAGGCCTGAAAGCCAGTCAGACGAAGCTGTCAAATATCAAAATCACCTGAAGCCAAAATAGCCCTAAGCTGTAGCGATTAGGGCCGAAGCCACGACACGAAGCCGTATCACAATTAGGGCCGAAGCCACGGCACGAAGCCATATCACAATTAAGGCCGAATCCACGGCACAAAGCCGTATCACAATTAGGGTCGAAGCTACGGCACAAAGCCGTATCACAATTAGGGCCGAAGCCACGACACGAAGCCGTATCACAATTAGGGCCGAAGCCACGGCACGAAGCCGTATCACAATTAATGATAGTGTGTTGCCTTGAGTCGGCCAACACAATGACAGTAACACATAGATATGCACTATCCTCGACAGTCCCAATTCAACACCTCGATTGCCTTAGAATGCCCAACCGATAACAATGATACAGCGGATGATTCTATGAATGATTGAGCGCTTCGATTGGATTAGAATGGCCAATCGATACGAATGATACGATGAATGATTTGTAGGTCACAAGTCGTCCTGGAATAAGTCTAGAGGGGGGGGTGAATAGACTTATTGAAACTCTTAAACTCTTTTTTCTCAAAGAGTAAGTTTCTTCAGCTGATAGATAAACAAATGACTTGGAGTTGTTCGTTCTTAATACGTGCGGAAGTCAGCTGATGACGAATACAGAACAACTAATGAAATACTTAACAATGAATGCAGCAGTTAAAGTATGATGCAATAAAGCTGTAAAATACGCAGGTAATTATAGTGGTCTCAGAGGTGGGGTAATACTCTACTAATCCACTTTTATCCAAACCAGTTGGAGATGAATTCACTATAATTTTCAACCAGTGATAAATATTACAGTGATTCAACTAAACTACAACAACTTCCAACCAGTGGAAATCCGTGCCGTTGTAACACACTTGACTGCCTTGCACCTCTTGATCCTCGATCCTTGGATGCCTTTACAGTGTTGAACTTCAACCAGTGAAGTACCCGTAACTCAGGATTTAAGACACGAGTTTTTGTCTTCTCCAACTAAGAGCTTCTTCAAGTATGAACTTTTTAGAACCGCTCTTATCACGATGCTGTATTTTGTTTTTAGATTGCTTGAATGGTTTGATCGCTTGAAAGTATGTTTGCACCGTGTTTTTAATCGTTGTGTATTTGCATAGCTTCAAATCTTCAGATATATATAGGTCACGATCTATGAGCTTTTCCTTCCTAGCCATTGCAAATCTTTTCAACAAATCCGTCCGTTGGAGAGGTAGACTTCATTGTTTTCTTTCTGAACGTTGCAAGGCTGGATTCCCATATTTTAGTCTATCTTCCGACCGTTGTGAAGACTTCTGCATGAGATGCGCCGAATCTTTTGAATATAAAACGATTAAAGTCTTCAAGGTGGGTCTGGATGAATTATTTAATTCATATCTTTTGCGGGAATCTCTCCAATTTTTCTCTTCACGTTGCATGTGACTTTCCGTAATATTTGACTTTTCAACGCATGCTGACGTGGACTTGGAGTACTTGGATGATCTTGACTAGGCTGATGTGCAGTTAACTTCTCTGCAGTTTGGACCTCTCTGATGTTCACTGTTTAGGACTTGTCTGATCAGATGACTTGTCTGAGGTATCTTGACTGCAGTCTGGTCAAACATCTCTGATAAATTTTTGTTGACCAGAACTACTCTGACTTGACTCGGCTGTACCTCTCTGATGAACTCAGCTGATCTTTAGTACTTAGTCGGTTTTTCAGCCTAACTTATTTTTGGCCTATAGAATATACTCATTTGGTTCTTCTTTACATTATGCCAAGTTTTATACTTAACATTATTTGGCCTATGGAAGATACTCATTTGGTTCTTCCTTACATTTTTGCCAAGTAATAAACATTTGAATTTATATTAATGACATCGTCAAAATCTAACAAGTATTCCTAACAAATTCCCCCTATTTTGATGATGGCAAAACTTTAAACAAGTAATCAAATGTACAAGTCCGCACTTAGGTGCATGACACAAACTCAAAATCAGTCTTGTTTTGAGACAACTAGGAGTTGTCATTCAAATGACTGTATTAATTTTCTGTTGATTACAAGTACATGGCTTGAATACAGAAAAATTAATCAATTACAAAAATTACAATTACATCCAACAACTATCTGCCCCTTCCTCTGCGAACAGTTTGCTTGGGAGGTCTAAATAGTTTTGCACCGATTGGTCTACATTTGATGGGTGCAAGACCATATTTCCTCCTTATGACTGGGCAGCAAAGACTTGGTCTTCTTTTGAAGAGAACTTGTGCTCTTCACATAGCTTTCTAATTTCTTCTTGAAGGTCTAGCTCGTCAAGCTCATTATCCAAACGGGTTGGCGCTTCCACTGCTCTGAATGGAGGAATCATAGGATAAGCATGCCATTTGGCTGCATATTTAAGCATGATCTTCCACAGAGTAGGCCATCTAGCATCCATGTAGTTGATGAATAACTGCTGGGGCGAGCATTCTTTATCTTGGAGAATCTCCCAGAGGTAGAACTGTTCTGTTAATTGTTTCTTGGCATCCGCCCAATTGGTCATGAATTCTGGTGGTAAGAATTCTTCAACATACCACAACTGTTTGCCTTCCCATTCGAATCTTTGTTATTCTTTCTCTTTTGTTCTTCTCTTCTTATCCACAAACTGCTCTTCAGGTTGGCTGGGGGCAGATATCTCCTTTCTTTTCAGACTTGATGATCCTCCTTCGATTTGGAGAATATCTTGCCTCTTCTTTGATCTTAGCTCTTCCCTTATCTCTCCTTGAGTACTTCCTTCCCCCTGTATTCTATCTTCCCCCTTTTTGCCAGCATCAACTAAGGTAGTCAACTGCTGCTCTATTCTGCACATACAGTCAGACATGCCAAATGGCATTCTGTTGTTTGTAGGGGGGAGGAGGCTGAGGTACTTCCCTCTGCAGCAAAGTGTCAATCTTGGCATTAATGGATTGGAGGTCAGGAGTGACCTGAGATGCAAGCAGCTCTCCAATGGTGTCTTTCACTATCTGCCTTATCAGCTCAGTCATCGCAGGTGACATCTACGATGGTGGAGAGTGCTCGCCTGAGCCTTCTGCAATTGAACCACTGGACTGCAGGCTCCTATCTGCAGCTGGTACTCCAGATGGGGTCTTTTATGGGGTCCCTGATCTGGAGTCCTCAGCCAACTCGGTGTCTAGGCTTGTAATGCCCGGTTATCCCCTAAGCCAATAACCATTTAATACCTAAATGCATTTATATAATATGCATTATGAAAGCATGGCATACAAGTAGACAATTCATGAGCATGAATAACTGCTATGTCCATTTGCATTACGTTTTATACGACATGTTAATTATCTCCTCTAACATGATAAAGGTCATTGTGAGATGTTTTGTTACAGTGAGGACCTCAGTTTCTCAGTAAGGAGATCGATGTGCTAAACGATTATAAAATAATAATTGTAATACCCTAGAAAATTCAAAGACTTAATTAAGTGCTATTTATTCTGCTAATGGTCATTGATTTCAATAATTACAAGTTGTCCGATACTTGGACCGATACGTTCCTAGCATAAAATGAAGAAAAGATTTCAAAATAAATTATAAGGATTATTTTAGAATTTATGAAAGCAATTTCAAAAGTTCCGACGATTTTGATACGATAAAATTTCATTACAGAACACTTATACTGCAAAAATAATATTAAATTATTATTTTAATATTATCGAAAATTGGTTCCGAGCATATCGAAGATTTAACTCAGACGAGTCTGGAACAGGTCGGAAAATCGAATTTAGACATTGGGAAGGGGTCGAACCGGCTGAGCCAAGTTGACGGACATTTGCCGGTCACCGCCGGACACGCCGACTGACAACTGCCGGTCATGACCGACAGAAGCTTCTAGGACTATCCGGATGAGGGTGTCCAGCTGTCCGGATAAGGTCGGTCACGACCGATAGAAGCTTCTCGACCACTATCCGGATAAGGCTGTCCAGCTGTCCGGATAAGGTCGGTCACGACCGACAGAAGCTTCTCGGCCAGCTGTCCGGATAAGGTTTCCAGCTGTCGGGATAAGGTCGGTCACGACGGACAGAAGCTTCTCGGCCAGCTGTCCGGATAAGGTTTCCAGCTGTCCGGGTAAGGTTGATTTTCAACCGACTTTGAGCACTTATTTATACATGTTCCCGGACGTGGTTTTGTACATATAATATATCATTTTGAAGCTGTGAACCTCTACTTTAAAATGCCTGAAATATATTTTCCTTCCAAAAATTATAAAAGCCACAAAAATCCCGATCAAACAGATATCTCAAATCTGACAGTTTTTCAAAGGTGTTTGATAAAAGTCCCCAAAGAGGTTTCATATTTTCTTCAAGGATTTTAGCACATCCATCTATAGAAACTGATCTTTTCACATCAACAGGCACAGGACTTGAGGTAAGATGATGCTTTTCCTTGTTGTATCATAAGGATCATATATTGATTGATATTTGCATATGTGACTGTTATTGAACGATCATGCATAACATGTGTATGTGAAAGAATGTTTAAGAACAGGAAGTATGGTACTTGATTGATGGCGGGTAGGCACAGGACGCGGGGGACCGGCGGACCCAACACATGGTGGCAAATACTTGCGGCTGAAAGTCGGTCAAGGAAACCCACACTGAATGAAAAAGGTTGAATACGGCTAATATCATTGGTTGAAAAACCAGTATGGGAACCTACGTATAAATCTTTTATTTGCCAATTATATGAACAGGTTCCGAAAACCATGGCCTATCACTATCAATCGAGTATCACACTTCAAGGGTACCCGAAGAAAGGATTTTACAAGAACATGACTATATATATAGTAGTTATTTGTTGATAAATGTAATACGTGATACTTTGCTATTACAGAAGTCTCATCTTACTGAGCCATTAGCTCATTAGATTCTTATGATACAGGTGATGATGCTCATGTTTAGGAGTTGACTATCTTCTTCAGTGTTGACAGCCGGAGACTTGTCCATATGCCATTCCCAGCTATTTCGCCCCTATGCTGGAAGACTATGCTTTGTTTTTAATAAGATCACTCTGTTATGGTTTTGTTATGTATTAAACTTAAGGTTGTGTAATGTTTTGGATAAATAATACCGGTTTGCATTATTTCCTTGAGTACTCGCATTACCAAATCTACTTATATTGGTTTTCAAAGTTTAAAAGCGTGAGACTCCCCAACTTAGTAGCATGGACCCCTTTGCGGTTCAGCTGCTAGGTTAGGGGGTGTTACAGTTGGCTAGGAACGTATCGGTCAAAGTATCGGACAACTTGTAATTATTGAAATCCATGACCATTAGCAGAATAAATAGCACTTAATTAAGTCTTTGAATTTTCTAGGGTATTACAATTATTATTTTATATTCGTTTAGCACATCGATCTCCTTACTGAGAAACTGAGCTCCTCACTGCAACAAAACATCTCACAATGACCTTTATCATGTTAGAGGAGATAATTAACATGTCGTATAAAACATAATGCAAATGGACATAGCAGTTATTCATGCTCATGAATTGTCAACTTGTTTGCCATGCTTTTATAATGCATATTATATAAATGCATTTAGGTATTAAATGGTTATTGGCTTAGGGGATAACCGGGCATTACAGTCAATTTGGTATCGGAGCCACTCTGCCGTGTCGTGCGAGTGTGCCGACGAGGACGTCGGGTCCTTTGAGGAGAGGGCGGATTGTGATATCCCACACCGACTAGAAGAGAACGGGCGAAGTGCCTTATATGTGCGTGCCGAACTCCTTATAGCAAGAGGCCTTTTGGGAGCCCAGTGGCTTCGGAGAGATGAGAACTCCGAAGTTAAGTGTGCTTAGGCGAGAGTATTCTCAGGATGGGTGACCTCATGGGAAGCTGCTCGCGGGGTCCCAGAAACAAAACCGTGAGGGCCAGCTCAGATGAGAGTGCCCAGAGTGGACAATATCATGCTACGACAGTCAGAAAGAGTTATTCAAATACTCGAAGATATGTTGAGAGCATGCATACTAGATTTCAAAGGCAATTGGGATATAAATCTTCCATTAGTAGAGTTCACCTACAACAACAGTTACCAATCTACAATTGGGATGGCACCTTATGAAGCACTGTATGGGAGAAAATGTAGATCTCCCGTACACTGGATGAAGTTGGAGAAAGAAGCCTACTGGGCCCAGAAATGATACAACAGACTGCTATGGCGGTAGAAAAGATAAGAGAACGAATGAAAATTGCACAAAGTAGACAGAAGAGTTATGCAGATAATCGAAGAAGAGATTTGGAATTCGCAGATGGAGACTATGTCTTCTTGAGGGTATCCCCAATGAAAAGCAGATTGAGATTTGGAAAGAAAGGAAAACTTAGCCCGAGATATGTTGACCCATTTGAAATCCTTGAGAGAGTTGGCGATAGAGCTTATAGAGTAGCCTTACCTCCTTCGCTATCGGGTGTACACAACGTCTTCCATGTGTCTATGTTAAAGAAGTACATTTACAACCCCTCACATGTGTTAAATTATGAGCCGTTGGAATTATCCCCAGATTTGTCCTATGAAGAGAAACCGGTACAGGTTCTTGATAAGAAAATACAGAAACTAAGGAACAAGGAAATTCATTTGGTAAAGATTTTGTGGAGGAATCATGCTGTTGAAGAGGCCACATGGGAAAGAGAGGAGGAAATGCAAAGCAAATACCCAGAACTGTTTGGTATGTCAATTTCGAGGATGAAATTTTATAAGGAGGGGAGGACTGTTGTAATATCCGTGTTTTCTATTTTCGGTAATTTCTATTTTTGGTGTATGTTCGTTTCGGACAACTCGCTTAGCACTGTTTTGGAATTCTGAATCTATTTTGTTCTTGGAGTTTTTCCGTCTGGATGAGTTTCGAGGATGTTTTTGCATAATTTCATCTTGATTTATATCGTGCCGCATGTACGTTCGATTCTCGTAAAACTTGTTCGTTTTCGTTGTTTCTTGATTTGTATAAGTTTGTATGGTTGAGTTGGTCGTGTTGAAACTTTCGGATTGTTAATCCGACGTTGTATCGCGATTTTCGGACGTTTGGGTCGTTTTGTAATTTCTTAGAAGTTTAGGGTGCTTTCATCCTCTTTGTCATATTTTGGATTCCCCGGATGTTGGTAGTGTATTTTCTTTCAAAACTCAGCTTCGTTGTTATGGATACCCCATGTTTATACTTTTGATTCTATCCTTGCGTTGCGTTTCGTCGTTGTATCGACTGTGCTGAGCTAAGTGTTTAGCAGTGCTGAACTGCTGCATGCATAACGTACGTTATGCATGCTCCTTTACGTACGTTATATAGGCATCATAACGTACGTTATACCCTATTGGTAACGTACGTTATGGTTTCGCAAAAAGAGTCCAGATTGTTCGTTACGTACGTTAACCTGAGAGAGGTTACGTACGTAACCTTCATAACGTACGTTAACAATAGGCGTTAACGTACGTAACGCGCTGTCAGGTCTTATAATTTCTGACTTATCCCCAGTCGACTTATTTCACTCATTTTCTTTCTTTCTCGCGACGTGAGCTTCCTTTGAGCGATTTCGAGCGATTCGTCCGGTGCAATCCGTAGAAACCTTCTAAAGGTTGATTATTGCGTACCAAGGAAGGTTAATCATCATCATTCTCCGTCCGAATCGAGGTATACGTCGTTGAACCCTAGTTTTTGGGGATTTCGGGATTTTTGGCATAATTCTTCCTTTTAATCCTATTTAGCTTCGACGACTTGTTAGATTACGATTGTGTAGTCGTAAATCCCTTGTTTCCAGTATAGTTTAACGGATTTAACCTAGTAAATTCTCCATTGTTAGATTATAACCATCTTGGACTTCGTATTTTACGACAAATCGTTCCAAGGGGTAGAATTAGGATTAATTCTTACCTTTCCGCATTATTGAGACTTGTGTATACCGTTATTGTGTTAGGAACGGATTTGGAAGGATTGTTCGGACCGAAACCTATTCCTTCGTCGTTTCCTTCGTTTCGTTTCATTCAAGGCAAGTACATGTATTACATTTCGTTATGTATGTTGTGATTTTCGAAATGAATGATGAATTGTGATTTTTGGGTGCGTGAGTTGTGTTCCTTCCACCCGGAGTGTCCGACGGGATGTCTGGGGGTCGATACTAAGGGGTACGGCCGCGGAAGAGAACTTGTGTGCGTGTGTGATTGACTTCCACCCGGAGTGTCCGACGGGATGTCTGGGGGTCGATACTGAGGGGTACGGCCGCGGAAGTGGTATCCCACCCGGAGTGTTCGACGGGATGTCTGGGGGTCGATACTAAGGGGTACGGCCACGGGATACCAGTTGTGATTTTGTGATATCGTGATGATTGGAACTGATTTGATTGCCAATGTAGTATTCCGGAATATTTATGGCAAATGATTTCTGATTGAGATGATGGTGCTAAAAACCGTATTTTGTATATAATGTTGTGTAATTGTGTACTTGCACTAGCTATTCGAATGCTAACCCCTTAAATGGGGGAAATGCGTCTTATGCATTTCAGGTACCGGGAGAGCTGAGGAGCAGGCACGGGACACGCACGTAAAGGATGGGCTGGCTTGATGATGTGGCTCGAGTCTGTAATTTTATGTTTTGTCATTGCATTTGTCGAGTACTGGAATTAGACTGTCTACTTTTAAACTTGGTTTAAGTCCCCTGCGTGGGCAACGAATTGGTATTTATCTTATGTTTATGTACTCCATTAAAATTGTTTTGGCCGAGGCCACGGCCTTACTTACTTTTGAGTGCATCGTTTGGAATTACATTGTGGTTTATGTGTCATGTGTTATCCTGGTAGACCTCACGAGGGTTCTACGGCGTGTAATGTCCCAATTGTGAATTGGGGTGTTACATTTATGGTATCGGAGCTTAGGTTTTGAATACCTAGGCTGTCGGTGAATTTTGGGTTTGTCAGTTACGTCGTTAGAGTCAGTCGTTGAGCCTAATATCATCACGCTACCGTCTTTTCGTACGACCCGTGGCTGTAAGTCTCCTCGAACTCTTACATTTCTGTAATTCGTTTTCTTGCGTTGTTCGGAATTGTGACTTGTGTTACCAACTTCGTGAATTGTGAATCTTTCTGATCTAGTTCTTTTCTTATTTTCCTTCAGAATGTTGAGAGGTCGTGGTAGACCAGCTAGGGGACGCGGCCGAGGCCGTGGTCGGGGTGCTGATAATGAGGAGGGCTCACTTTCCCAGTCCTCTGCGGACTCAGCCTCTCACTCAGTGCCGTCAGGTAATAATGCGGCAGACTCTGCCGTGCCCAGCTAGTAGCCCAACTTACTCAGATAGCTCAGGGTGGACGCCAGAATCCGCCTCAGACACCTGAAGAGGAAGCTAGTAAGTGGCTTCAGACGGTGACTAAGATGCATCCACCTCGTTTCTCCGGATCTTCTGACTCCCTCGGTTGGTAGAATTAGCTCTTTCAGTTGTCCAGGACCTTCGATGCCGTAACTTGTCCCGAGGACAGGAGTGTACATATTGCCCAGTACCTCCTGGATAAGGAAGCTGCGGAATGGTGGGAGGCCGTTGCGCCCAGAGACCGTCGAGCTACCTGGGAGGAATTCAAGGCTGCTATGGAAGCAGAATATTGTCCACCGCCAGTTAAGGAGCGCAGAATTGTGGAGTTCTTCACCGCTACACCTCAGGATGTGCCTATTTCTCAGGCCATCATTACTTACAATCAGCAGTTGGGTTTCGTGAGAGATCAGGTGAGGACAGAGGCTGATAAAATCTGTTACTTTAATATGCGTATGAAACTGCATATCAGGCAGAGTATGGCACCGCTTATGTGTGCCACTTTGAAGGAGTATCAGGATCGCACTTTAGCGATCGAGATGGCCGCACCGGAATCAGAGTTGGGTGCTAAGGCCAAGAAACAGAAAACAGTTGGCAGCTTCTCAGCCGGCAAGAGTGGCCGATTTTCGAGAGCATAGTCTGCCCCTACACCTGGGAAGAGACCATTTCACCAGGCTGGGGGATCTCAGGGTAACCATTCAGTTCAGTCTGTTGCTTCTGGTGGCAGGGTTTGTTTTAACTGCAACCAATATGAGCATTTGATGAAGGATTGCCCTTTTCCTCCAGTTACTTGCTTCACTTGCGGGCAGACCGGGCATCGGGCGACTCATTGTGAGAGGGCCACCAGGGCTGTTAGAGTTCCGACTACCACTACCGATCAGAGGGATCACATCACTCCAGTTACTCATATTCCGCAGAGTTCGGGTCGTGGTAGGGGACGGGGTCAGCCTTGTCACCGTGCAGCCTCGAGTTCGGGTTCAGTTCACCCCCGATTGTATCAGATGAGGCGCACAGAGGAGGCAGACATTCCGGTGGCGTCAGGTACCACTCAAATCCTTACTCATCCAGTTTCAGTGCTTTTTGATTCGGGTGCTACCCATTCCTTTATTGCATCGGATTGTGTGAGTCGTATTGGTTTTGACTGCTTGTTTGAGTGTGAGCCATTTGTAGTGAGTACGCCCAGTGGGGATCGTTTGGTTGGGGATCGGGAAGTTAGGGATTGCCCAGTGAGGATCGGGAGCCGAGATTGGCCCTCGAATCTCATTGTTATAGACCTTAAGGGTGAGGATTTGATCCTCGGAGATGATTGGTTGGATCGTCACGGTGCTATCATGAACTATCGGACTCGTACCATCTCGATAGTGGCCGAGGACGGCACCGAGCATACTCTCGTCGGCTGTAAGCTGGGTAGATCGGGGAGTGTGATTAGCGCCTTGAATGCGATGAAACTTCTGAACCAGGGTTGTGTCGGCTACTGGTGTTATGCTCTGAGGGCGGAAGATGGTGGAGTTGAATTGTCGTCAATTCCAGTTGTTAGTGAATACCCCGACGTATTTCCAGACGACTTGCCGGGATTACCACCACAGCGAGAGGTGGAGTTTCCTATTGATCTAGAGCCGAATGCGGCCCCTATTTCTCGAGCGCCGTACCGTATGGCACCATCAGAGATGTTAGAATTGAAGAATCAGTTGGGAGAGTTGTTAGATAAAGGGTACATTCGACCGAGCGCATCGCCTTGGGGTGCGCCTATACTTTTTGTTAAGAAGAAGGATGGATCGCTTCGTTTCTGCATCGACTATCGAGAATTAAACAAGCTAACCATCAAAAATAAATACCCTTTGCCCAGGATTGACGATTTGTTTGATCAGCTTCAGGGGGCGACAGTCTTTTTGAAAATTGATTTGCGATCGGGCTACTACCAGTTGAGGATTCGGGACGTCGATATTTCGAAAGCTGCCTTTCGGACGAGATATGGCCATTACGAGTTTGTGGTTATGCCTTCCGGGCTAACCAATGCCCCAGCAGTGTTCATGCAGTTGATGAACAAAGTTTTTATTGAGTATCTGGACAAATTCGTAGTCGTCTTTATCGATGATATTCTTGTCTATTCATGGAGTCGGGAGGAGCAAGCCTTACATCTCCGGATTGTATTAGACACTTTGAGGGCTGAGCAGTTGTACGCGAAGTTCTCTAAGTGTGAGTTTTGGCTCGAGGAAGTGATGTTCCTCGGGCATGTGATTTCAGTAGAGGGAGTCCGGGTAGATCAGCAGAACATAGAGGCAATGATGGCTTGGGAGCGGCCTAAGAATGTGAAGGAGGTGAGGAGTTTTCTGGGTCTTGCCGGCTATTACCGTAGATTCGTTGAGGGATTTTCTAAGATCGCTAGACCACTCACTCAGTTGCTCCAGAAAACTCAGAAGTTCGAGTGGACTGCAGACAGACAGAACAGTTTTGGCGAGTTAAAGAGACGTTTGACTACCGCATCTATTTTAGCATTGCCTCAGGGGAACGAGGATTTCGTAGTGTATAGTGATGCTTCGGGCCTTGGGCTTGGATGTGTTTTGATGCAGAGAGACAGAGTGATTGCTTATGCATCTCGCCAATTGAAACCTTATGAGGTAAATTATCCCACGCACGATTTAGAGTTAGCTGCAGTCGTTTTCGCCTTAAAGATATGGAGGCATTATCTCTATGGGCCGTCGTGTAAGATTTTTACGGACCACAAGAGTCTGAAGTACATCTTCAGCCAGAAAGAGTTGAATATGAGGCAGCGTAGCTGGTTAGAGCTAATTAAAGATTACGACCTCGAGATACTTTACCATCCGGGTAAGGCCAACGTAGTGGCTGATGCGTTGAGCCGAAAGCCGATGGCTTTACAGATGTTAGAGGTACTTACACCACAGAGTAGGATCCAGCGAGATTTCATCTGTCAGAATATTGAGGTTTGGGTTCAGAGAGTTCAGGGCCAGTTATGTGCGTTAGAGATCACTTTGTCCTTGACTGATGATATCAAGGCGAAATAGTATGATGATCCGTGTTTGGTCCAGTTGAGGGAGGATGTGAGGAAGGGGAAAGCCCCTGGATTTGTGGTTCAGGATGATGGCATTCTGAGATTTCGTGGCAGACTATGTGTACCGAATGATATTGAGCTGAGACAGAAGATCTTGAGCGAAGCTCATACCACGCCTTACTCCATACATCCTGGTACGAGCAAAATGTACAAGGATGTGAGGAGTAACTACTGGTGGAGTAATTTGAAGACAGACGTTAGCGAGTTTGGGTCGAGATGTTTGACCTGTCAGCAGGTTAAGATCGAGCATCAGCGACCCGCGGGGTTTTTGCGACCACATCCTATCCCGGAGTGGAAATGGGAGGATATTTCTATGGATTTTATTACCAGTATGCCTAGGACTCGTACTGGAATGAACATGATTTGGGTTATCATCGATCGACTGACCAAATCAGCTCATTTCCTGGGTATTAAGGACACTTGGGGTCCAGAGAGACTGGCACGAGTGTTTATTGCAGAGATCGTGAGATTACATGGGACTCCTAAGAGTATTGTTTCGGATCGTGATGGCCGGTTTGTATCACATTTTTGGCAGGCTGTTCATCGAGCTTTGGGGACTGAGTTGAGACTCAGTACGTCTTACCACCCTCAGACTGACGGGCAGTCAGAGCGGAGGATCCAGACGTTGGAGGATATGTTGAGAGCCTGTGCCTTAGATTGGAAGGATGATTGGGAGTTGCACTTGCCATTGATCGAGTCCACGTACAACAATAGTTGGCACGCCTCGATCAAAATGGCACCATTTGAGGCATTGTATGGGAGGAGGTGCAGATCGCCGTTGTGTTGGGACGATGCATCCGAGCTGATTGGTACCGAGCCCGATATGGTAGTTGAGACGAGAGAGAAGATTACTCTGATTCGTGATATATTGTTGACGGCCCAGAGTCGACAGAAGTCTTATGCCGACACGCGTCGCCGGCCGTTAGAGTTTGAGGTGGGAGATCATGTTTTGCTTAAGGTGTCGCCGACACGGGGAGTTTACCGCTTCGGCCAGAAGGACAAACTTAGTCCGAGATATATTGGGCCGTTTGAGATTTTAGAGAGAGTGGGAGAGCTTGCCTATCGGTTAGGCTTGCCGTCGTCTTTGAGTCACGTTCATAACGTATTTCATGTCTCCCAGCTTAGGAAGTACGTATCGGACCCTAGCCATATTATTGATTTTGGAGAGATCGAATTGGGACCCGACATTACCATCGAGGAGAGGCCGATTCAGATTTTAGAGCGTCGGATGAAGCAACTTCGTCATAAAACCATTCCTCCGGTTAAAGTTCAATGGTCGAGACATGGATCCGAGGAAGCCATATGGGAGACGGAAGAGAGTATGCGGTCGAGATACCCCGAGTTGTTCGTGTTGTAAGTTTCGGGACAAAACTTATTTTTAGGGGGAGATAATGTAATATCCGTGTTTTCTCTTTTCGGTAATTTCTATTTTTGGTGTATGTTCATTTCGGACAACTCGCTTAGCACTGTTTTGGAATTCTGAATCTATTTTGTTCTTGGAGTTTTTCCGTCTAGATGAGGTTCGAGGATGTTTTTGCATAATTTCATCTTGATTTATATCTTGCCGTGTACGTTCGATTCTCGTAAAACTTGTTCGTTTTCGTTGTTTCTTGATTTGTATAAGTTTGTACGGTTGAGTTGGTCGTGTTGAAACTTTCGGATTGTTAATCCGACGTTGTATCGCAATTTTCGGACGTTTGGGTAATTTGTAATTTCTTAGAAGTTTAGGGTGCTTTCATCCTCTTTGTAATATTTTGGATTCCCCGGATGTTGGTAGTGTATTTTCTTTCAAAACTCAGCTTCGTTGTTATGGATACCCCATGTTTATACTTTTGATTCTATCCTTGCGTTGCGTTTCGTCGTTGTATCATTGTCTTTGAGCTAAGTGTTTAGCGATCTTTGAATCGCTGCATGCATATGGTCTGTTATGCATGCTCCTTTACGTACGTTATATAGGCATCATAACGTACGTTATACCCTATTGGTAACGTACGTTATGGTTTCGCAAAAAGAGTCCAGATTATTCGTTACGTACGTTAACCTGAGAGTGGTTACGTACATAACCTTCATAACGTACGTTAACAATAGGCGTTAACGTACGTAACGCGCTGTCAGGTCTTTTAATTCCTGACTTATCCCCAGTCGACTTATTTCACTCCATTTCTTTCTTTCTCGCAATGTGAGCTTCCTTTGAGCGATTTCGAGCGATTCGTCCGGTGCAATCCGTAGAAACCTTCTAAAGGTTGATTATTGCGTCCCAAGGAAGGTTAATCATCATCATTCTCCGTCCGAATCGAGGTATACGTCGTCGAAACCTAGTTTTTGGGGATTTCGGGATTTTTGGCATAATTCTTCCTTTTAATCCGATTTAGCTTCGATGACTTGTTAGATTACGATTGTGTAGTCGTAAATCCCTTGTTTCCAGTATAGTTTAACGGATTTAACCTAGTAAATTCTCCATTGTTAGATTATAACCATCTTGGACTTCGTATTTTCCGACAAATCGTTCCAAGGGTTAGAATTAGGATTAATTCTTACCTTTCCGCATTATTGAGACTTGTGTATACCGTTATTGTGTTAGGACCGGATTTGGGAGGATTGTTCGGACCGAAACCTATTCCTTCGTCGTTTCCTTCGTTTCATTTCATTCAAGGCAAGTACATGTATTACATTTCGTTATGTATGTTGTGATTTTTGAAATGAATGATGAATTGTGATTTTTGGGTGCGTGAGTTGTATTCCTTCCACCCGGAGTGTCCGACGGGATGTCTGGGGGTCGATACTAAGGGGTACGGCCGCGGAAGAGAACTTGTGTGCGTGTGTGATTGACTTCCACCCGGAGTGTCCGACGGGATGTCTGGGGGTCGATACTAAGGGGTACGGCCGCGGAAGTGGTATCCCACCCGGAGTGTTCGACGGGATGTCTGGGGGTCGATACTAAGGGGTACGGCCACGGGATACCAGTTGTGATTTTGTGATATCGTGATGATTGGAACTGATTTGATTGCCAATGTAGTATTCCGGAATATTTATGGCAAATGATTTCTGATTGAGATGATGGTGTTAAAAACCGTATTTTGTATATAATGTTGTGTAATTGTGTACTTGCACTAGCTATTCGAATGCTAACCCCTTAAATGGGGGAAATGCGTCTTATGCATTTTAGGTACCGGGAGAGCTGAGGAGCAGGCACGGGACACGCACGTAAAGGATGGGCTGGCTTGATGATGTGGCTCGAGTCTGTAATTTTATGTTTTGTCATTGCATTTGTCGAGTACTGGAATTAGACTGTCTACTTTTACTCTTGGTTTAAGTCCCCTGCGTGGGCAACGAATTGGTATTTATCTTATGTTTATGTACTCCATTAAAATAGTTTTGGCCGAGGCCACGGCCTTACTTACTTTTGAGTGCATCGTTTGGAATTACATTGTGGTTTATGTGTCATGTGTTAGTCTGGTAGACCTCACGAGGGTTCTACGGCGTGTAATGTCCCAATTCTGAATTGGGGTGTTACAACTGTAATGCCCGGTTATCCCCTAAGCCAATAACCATTTAATACCTAAATGCATTTATATAATATGCATTATGAAAGCATGGCATACAAGTAGACAATTCATGAGCATGAATAACTGCTATGTCCATTTGCATTACGTTTTATACGACATGTTAATTATCTCCTCTAACATGATAAAGGTCATTGTGAGATGTTATGTTGCAGTGAGGAGCTCAGTTTCTCAGTAAGGAAATCGATGTGCTAAACGATTATAAAATAATAATTGTAATACCCTAGAAAATTCAAAGAATTAATTAAGTGCTATTTATTCTGCTAATGGTCATGGATTTCAATAATTACAAGTTGTCCGATACTTGGATCGATACGTTCCTACCATAAAATGAAGAAAAGATTTAAAAATAAATTATAAGGATTATTTTAGAATTTATGAAAGCAATTTCAAAAGTACCGACGATTTTGATATGATAAAATTTCATTACATAACACTTATACTGCAAAAATAATATTAAATTATTATTTTAATATTATCGAAAATTGGTTCCGAGCATATCGAAGATTTAACTCAGACGAGTCTGGAACAGGTCGGAAAATCAAATTTGGACATCGGGAAGGGGTCGAACCGGCTGAGCCAAGTTGACGGACATTTGCCGGTCACCGCCGGACACGCCGACTGACAACTGCCGGTCATGACCGACAGAAGCTTCTAGGCCACTATCCGGATAAGGCTGTCCAGCTGTCCGGATAAGGTCGGTCCCGACAGACAGAAGCTTCTCGATCACTATCCGGATAAGGCTGTCCAGCTGTCCGGATAAGGTCGGTCACGACCGATAGAAGCTTCTCGGCCAGCTGTCCGGATAAGGTTTCCAGCTGTCCGGATAAGGTCGGTCACGACCGACAGAAGCTTCTCGGCCAGGTGTCCGGATAAGGTTTCCAGCTGTCCGGGTAAGGTTGATTTTCAACCGACTTTGAGCACT
Source organism: Orobanche coerulescens (assembly GCA_033398695.1). NCBI lineage: Eukaryota > Viridiplantae > Streptophyta > Magnoliopsida > Lamiales > Orobanchaceae > Orobanche > Orobanche coerulescens. The sequence goes on along the minus strand of CM065818.1, from coordinate 74,231,088 downwards.
TATTTATACATGTTCCCGGATGTGGTTATGTACATATCATATATCATTTTGAAGCTGCGAACCTCTACATTAAAACGCCCGAAATATATTTTCCTTCCAAAAATTATAAAAGCCACAAAAATCCCGATCAAACAGATATCTCAAATCTGACAGTTTTTCAAAAGTGTTTGATAAAAGTCCCCAAAGAGGTTTCAGATTTTCTTCAAGGATTTTAGCACATCCATCTATAGAAACTGATATTTTCACATCAACAGGCATAGGACTTGAGGTAAGATGATGCTTTTCCTTGCTGTATCATAAGGATCATATATTGATTGACATTTGCATATGTGACTGTTATTGAACGATATGCATAACATGTGTATGTGAAAGAATGTTTAAGAACAGGAAGTATGATACTTGATTGATGGCGGGTAGGCACGGGACGCGGGGGACCGGCGGACCCAACACATGGTGGCAAATACTTGCGGCTGAAAGTCGGTCAAGGAAACCCATACTGAATGAAAAAGGTTGAATACGGCTAATACCATTGGTTGAAAAACCAGTATGGGAACCCCCGTATAAATCTTTTATTGGCCAATTATATGAACAGGTTCCGAAAACCATGGCCTATCACTATCAATCGAGTATCACACTTCAAGGGTACCCGAAGAAAGGATTTTACAAGAACATGACTATATATATAGTAGTTATTTGTTGATAAATGTAATACGTGATACTTTGCTATTACAGAAGTCTCATCTTACTGAGCCATTAGCTCATTAGATTCTTATGATACAGGTGATGATGCTCATGTTTAGGAGTTGACTATCTTCTTCAGTGTTGACAGCCGGAGACTTGTCCATATGCCATTCCCAGCTATTTCGCCCCTATGCTGGAAGACTATGCTTTGTTTTTAATAAGATCACTCTGTTATGGTTTTGTTATATATTAAACTTAAGGTTGTGTAATGTTTTGGATAAATAATAACGGTTTGCATTATTTCCTTGAGTACTCGCATTACGAAATCTACTTTTATTGGTTTTCAAAGTTTAAAAGCGTGAGACTCCCCAACTTAGTAGCATGGACCCCTTTGCGGTTCAGCTGCTTGGTTAGGGGGTGTTACAAGGCTGGTCTACCGGGCAGGCGTCCTAGTCCTATCTGCAGCCTCTTGTATTGGCTCTTGCTCCGGCTCCCTTTCTCCTTCTTCCTTCTCTTGCCCTTTCTCATTTTCTTATTTATCAATATTTTCTTTTTCTTTCTCAGCTCCTTGATCTCATCCTTCATCCTTATCATCATCCTCATCATCATCATTATTATCATCATCCTTTTTCTCATCTTTTTCATCTTCTCCTTCATTTTCATCATCATTTTCACCTTCATCATCATCCTTCTCTCCTTCATCATCCTCCTGTTCTACTTCTTCCCCTTCTTCTTCTTCTTCTTCATCAACTAACTCTTCTATTTTCTCAACTTCCTCAGATTGTCTTTCAACTAAAATGTTTTCTACTTCTCTTTCCTCTTCCTGCTCCTCTTCTTCATCATTTATAACAATGACTTCTTCATCTCCTTCTCCATTTACTTCTTCAATTCTAATTTCTCTCTCTTCTTCCTCCTCTTCTTCTTTTCCAAATGAACCATCAAAAATACTGTACATAATGGAATGGATGAATTGGTCCATGTTGGTTTTAAAATGAGACATGAACCAATTATCTTGGAGGATCAACACTATGTCTGATTCTTTACAAAAATGAATCAGTACCTCCTCTGTGGCTTGGGGATATTCCCAACCACTGGTTTCAATATAAGACTGAAGTTTTGTAAATGACAGTGATTTGAAAAACTTCCACTCTTCAAAAATATTGACAAAAGAGTGTTTTAAGGCTTGTGGTTTAACAAGCTGTAATTATTCAATGGACAGGTTGAAAACATTATTTTCTAGCAGATTAAATGTGTAATTTGCTTCAGGGATTGATATGATTAAACCTGCTTCTTCCTCCTCAGGAATGTATGCTGGAGTGAGGACAACCACGATCTGAGTTTCCAGGCTGCCTGGAGCAGGCTGGTCTTCCAGGTGAGTAGGTGACCTGGCTGCAGGACTGGCATAGTGATCTAACTGCTCCTTCTGACTAAACTGCAGTCGCCTAGGCCTCTTGGGAGAGTGTTCTGGAGATGATTGCATGATGGATGGTTCTCCAGGGGCTGGTCCCCTTCTCATGAATCGGACAGCTATTGGGGTGTTATATGACTCAGACTCTGACTTGACTGCAGTTGGGTTGACGGCTGCAGGTCGGTCCGACTCGCCTGAAGAATAATATCTGGGGTAAGTCCTTCTGTCAGGCAACTCCTTCAACATCTGAGCTGCTCTCCTTCTGCCTCCCAACTTTCTCAACGTATCTTGGTCCAGGTGACCAAGCCTCTTATTGCTGTGGAAGGGGTCAGTACTTCCCTTCGCCACACCTATCTTTTCCAACATCCAACTCAGCTGCGTTCCAAATGCCAGATTGGATTTAAATTTCTTCTCGTCAACAAGCCATTCGGCTTTGTTGACCTCGTGAACAAGTTGCCTAAAAATGTAATCCGCCCAGTCAATCTCCTCGTCTTGAATCAGTGCTCCCAGCACCATGAACTTCGCCGACGATAGTTGATTGTAACTGCCGGCCATACCCATAATGATTTTGTTGGTTATCCAACGCAAAACGATAGACCTTCTTAATATCACTCCTTTTGGCGGTGAGTTTCAACTTCTCCGACTGATTGTCCGCCTTGATTTTCAACCAGGTGTCGGCTGCTTTCTGCTTGAGGGATTCGACAGCTAAGCCACGGTGTTTCATACCGAAAACTGTACGAATCGACTCCGGCGATATGTCGACTTGTCTTCCGCCAACTGTGCTCCGAATTCCTGCCTGAATCAAATGGGCTTCGCGATAGAACGCGATAACATCTTCCTTGTACAAATGTTGAGGGCTGATGTCCAGGAATGGGTAGATCCCATTTAGCTTTATCGATCGGATTAGGTCAAGCACGTCGTAATTCTCCAGATTTGCTTCCAACAGGCCTTCGAAATCAACGACCAGGGAGAAGATAATCTGGTCCTTGACCGCCTTCATGTTAACGCCTTCGAAGTACGGTTCCATTTCTGCAAACAGAGGATTTTTAGTGTATTTGGAGTTCAAGAATTTTTGCTCTGTAAATCTAGGGTTTCTGGTAAGCGTAAAAGGTAAAGTGAAGATTTTCTTTCCTTATAAAGAAGATGAAAAGACGTTGGATTAAAATATTATTTATTTTGAAACGGTGGTACGCCTTTTGAGATTCTATTTAAATTTCAAATTTGAAACGGTGGTCCAGGTTTTAGTTTTGAAATTTGACGGTTGGTTTTGATTGGCCACCGTGGAGGTCGATTTATCAAGTGATCGCCACGTGTATTTAAAATTGCCACTTGTGAGACAAAAATTAATATAATATTATTATACATATGGCAGATAATAATTAAATATTCAGAGGTCGGTTATGTTTAGAAAACTTAGCTGGTTTGACTGTTGACTGTTGACTGTTCTGCATCAGGTGAGTTGACTTCATGGACTTCTCGCCTGAGATTCTGATCAGCTAGGTTCCTTTGTTCATCCTTCGTCCACTTGCCTGCATCAGCTAGTATCTGATTCCTTTAATCAACTGGGTCCGCTCTTCCCCTGATATGCTTCAGCTTGCTTCTGTACTTGATTCCCAATCTAGTAGACCAAGATCTCTGCTCAGCTCCAAAAACCTTTCTTCTGGCAGAGGTTTGGTAAAGATGTCAGCTATCTGGTAGTCTGTGCTGACTCTTTCAACTCTAACTCTCTTGTTAAGCACGTGATCTCTGATGAAGTGGTGCTTAACATCAATATGCTTGGTCCTTGAATGCAAAACCGGATTGTTGGTTATTGCAATAGCACTGTTGTTGTCACACCAGATAGGGACTTCATTGGCAATGATATTATAATCCCTCAACTGTTGTCTAATCCATAAGATCTGTGCACAACAGCTACCTGCAGCTAGGTATTCTGACTCTGTGGTGGAGATAGAGTTAGAAACCTGTTTCTTGCTAAACCAGGATATTAGTCTGGTTCCTAGGAATTGGCACGTTCCACTAGTGCTCTTCCTATTGATTTTGCACCCTGCGAAATCTGCATCTGAATATCCTGACAGCTCGAAGTTATCATCCTTGGGATACCATAGTCCAACATTGACTGTAGACTTAAGGTACTTGATTATCCTTTTTGCTGCATCTAGATGTGACTGCTTAGGCTTAGATTGGAATCGCGCACAAACTTCTACGGCATAGGATATGTCTGGCCTGCTTGCAGTGAGGTAAAGCAATGATCCAATGAGTCCTCTGTAGTGGGTTGAGTCTACTGATATGCCTCCCTCATCTGCATCTAAGTGAGTACTCATGCTCATAGGAATTCTTGCTGGCTTGGCTGATTCCATTCCAAATGTCTTAATTAGATCTTTGGTATACTTAGCTTGGTTGATGAAAATTCCATTTTCCATCTGCTTAACTTGTAGTCCGCGGAAGAAGTTAAGCTTTCCCATCATACTCATCTCAAATTCTCCTTGCATGAGGTTAGAGAATTTCTCACATAACTCTGGATTGGTTGAGCCGAATATGATGTCATCCACATATATCTGGACTATTAATATGTGGCCTTCGTGCTCCACTCTGAATAGGGTCTTGTCCACCTTTCCTTTGCAAAAACCATTCTTCTCAAGAAACACAGACAATGTTTCATACCACGCTCTTAGTGCTTGCTTAAGTCCATAGAGGGCCTTCAACAGCTTGTAGACTTTGTCTCCTTTGACAAAACCTGGGGGTTGCTCTACATAGACTTCTTCTTCTAAGATGCCATTTAGAAAAGCACTCTTTACATCCATCTGATAGACTTCAAAATCTTTGAATGCAGCATATGCGAGGAATAGTCTGATGGCTTATAATCTTACAACAGGTGCATAGGTTTCATCAAAATCTATTCCTTCACACTGTGCATAACCTTTTGCAACGAGTCTGGCATTATTCCTAACAACAGCTCCGTCTTCATCACTCTTATTTTTGTACACCTATTTGGTGCCAATAACCTTCTTGTGATCTGGTCTGTCTGTCAGTTCCCAAACTTTGTTTCTTTCCATCTGCTCCAGTTCCTCTTGCATGGCATTTATCCAAGAATAATCTTCTAAAGCTTGTTCTGTTGTTTTAGGTTCTATCTGAGACATGAAGCATGAGAACATAGCCATTCCTGTGGGTAGAGGTGACTGTCTTTTCTTAACTCCATCAGTCAGCTTCCCGATGATTTGCTGGATTGAGTGATCTTTGAGCCACTTGGGGATATCGTCTTCTTCTGGGTCTGTTCCCCTTGTTGGATTGCTCTGGTGGATTTTTGCATCAGCTAGGTTCTGGTCTCCTTGGTCTGCAGCTGGATCGGCTACAGTCTTGTCATCTGCAGGTTGAGTTTGATCTGCAGATGAGTCTTTATCAGCTACAGCTGGGTCTTCATCAGCGGCAACTGGATCAGATAGGTTTGATGATCCTGTCTGATCTGCAGTTGGGTCTTCAGCAGCTACAGTTGGATCTTCAGGCTGGTCTGCAGGTGAGTCCACCATTCCAGTGTCATGTACAATGACTTCTTCAAGGGTCGCTGATTTGAGCTTGTTCTCAATTAGCCCAACTTGCTTCCTGTACTTAACAGTAGATTCATCAAAAACAACATGGGGTGTTTCCTCCACAACTAAGGTTCTTTTGTTAAATACTCTACACGCCTTGCTTCTTTGTGAGTATCCCATAAAGAGACCGTCATCAGTTTTTGCATCAAAGGCATTTAGTTGTGTTTTACCATTGTTCTGGATGAAACACTTACAACCAAAAATGTGAAAGTAAGCAACAGTAGGAGTTCTATTATTCCAAACCTCATAGGGAGTTTTGCCATGTCTCCCTACTATCTTACTCCTGTTCTGAGTATGGCAAGCTGTGTTGATGACTTCAGCCCGAACCTCTTGGCGTGTCACCTGCAATCATGGACCTTGCTACTTCCTTCAGGGTTATGTTTCTTCTTTCAGCAACGCCATTCTGCTGGGGAGTCTTGGATGTAGAGAGCTCATGCTGGATCCCATTCTGATCGCTGTAATCAGTGATCGCCTTGTTGAGAAACTCTCCTCCTCTATCTGATCTGATCTTGATGATGGATAGGGATTTCTCATTCTGGATCCTTCTCAGCAGCTCAGGTAGCTTGGTCAAGGTTTCACTTTTCTTATACAAGAAGAGAATCCAAGTGTACCTTGAATAATCATATACTACAACAAGTGCATGCTTTCGGCCGCTCAGAGTCCTTGATTTGATAGGACCAAATAGATCCATGTGGAGTAGATCTAAGATCCTTGTTGTGAGAGTTGTAGGCTGGACAAGTTTGAATGATGCTCTGGTCTGCTTTCCTTTCTGACAGGCATCACAAAGCGCTTCCTTCTTGAATGCTTCATCTGGAAGTCCTCTGACCAGCCTCTGAGAACTAATCTTGTTGATGGCTTTGAAGTTCAGGTGAAATAATCTTTTATGCCACAGCCATCCGTTCTCAGCTACTGTCTTGGATAGAAAACAGGAGTTAGGTGTTCCTGTGATCCAATCTATCATGTAGACATCTATCCTTCTGAATCCTCGTAGCTTCACTTCGCCAGAAAGAATATCTATCACCAAACATTTCCAAATGGTGAAGACTACTAGATTCTTCTCATCGCAAAACTGGCTTATGCTCAGGAGATTGTACTTGAGCCCTTTGACATAATGAACTTTGGATATTAAAATATTTCCTCGGTGCAGCTCTCCAAAGCCCTTTGTTTGTCCTCTAGAGATATCTCCAAAGGTTACATCAGGACCACTTTCTTTGGTGTATATGGACATCATCTTCTTGTTCCCGGTCATGTGCCTTGAGCATCCAGAATCTACAAACCATCCTCCAAAGTTTGAATTTGTGGAGATGTAATTGTAGTCCTTCCACCTTTTCTGCAATCAAACAAGCCGAGATTTAGGTACCCAAATCTGTGTGGGTCCTCTCGGGTTAGTTGGTTTCCTGGAGAATTGATTTCTCCTTGGATTATAAAAACTGTTATTATTATTACCCTTATAAGGTGTGTAAGGTCTAGGTCTGTATCTCCTGTTGGGATTGTATACCGGAAATTCCTCAAAATATTGATAGTATGGGCCATTTCTAAATCTTGGCTGAGACCATTTATTAAATCTTTGAGGTCTCCACACTTGTTCATATTGGAAATTAGGATAACCTTGAGGTTTCCATCTTCCCCTCCCATTTTGAAATCTGTTTTTGGGGAGTTGTTGATAATAGTGGGCATGTTGTCTGGGATGCGGCTTCTGCCTGGGCCATTGCCTAGTCACTTGTCTAGGTGGCTGCCTTGTGTAACCTGGCTGCAACCTAGACTTGTGACTTGGCTGTTGCCTATTTTTAAATATCCGTTTATATGTAGGCTCAGCAGTCGAGACAATTGTTTCTCCCTTGATAAAAGTGGTTTTAGAACTAGAGGGAGTGTGAGGATCATATCCAAGGCTTGATCTGGAATATAGTGGCCTTTTATTGGTACACAATTCTTCCAGAGTTGAAGACGCCTTCAGGGAGGTTATTTCCTGCGCCTGAGTCTTATTTGCCTGAGTCAGCTTAGTAAATTCAGCTTTGACATGAGCAAGTGCAGCTGATTTTTCTTTAAGTAAAACAGTTAGTCGATTTATCTCAGCTGTATTAACATCAGCCTGGTTTTTAAAGCAGTTATCTCAACCTTATTCAGTTCTAGGCTGAGTTTTTCAAAATCATTTTTCAGCTGCCTATTCTCATCTTGCAATTTGAGTCTTCTCATTGTCTGACTAGGTGTGCAGATTTAAATGTCTCAAAATCTTTAAATAGCTGATTTACAGATTTGTGCAGATACATATCTTGTGACATGGCTGAACTGTTATTTGAACCAGAGGGTTTTGATGTTACCTCTTCATCAGCTAAGTTGGTCATCAGGCAGTCATACTCTTCATCATCATCAGAAAAGAATCCGCTGCTTGATTCTACATGCTCCTGATCTTCTCCGATGAGGGCCTTCCTTCTGTCTTCTTTTCTGCCTACATCCTTCTTGCTCTCATCCTTCTTGAGATTAGGACAGTCGATTTGGATGTGTCCTGTCTTGTGACAATTGTAGCACTCCACCTTCCAGCTTCCGGCTTTTTGATTCCTTCTAGGATTCTCCTTATAGTTTTTCTTGTATTTGGAATAGTTTTTCCGGAAGTTGCTGAACCTTTGCATTATAAATGCCATTTCTTCCTCAAAATCTAGTGGATTTGGAGGCTTTGCATCAGATAAGCTCTTGGCGGGGGACTCGGCTGCAAAGGCTATTCCCTTCTCTGCAGGCTCATTTGAGGATTAACTTGGAAGCTCGAACTCATAAGCCTTTAGATCAGAGAACAACTCTGGGATCTTTATTTTATTAAGATCCTTGGATTCTCTCATGGCCACTGCCTTGATACTCCATTCAAGATTGAGAGATCTTAGAACCTTCAGTGCCATCTCCCTGTTGCCATAAGATTTCCGAGGGAGTTGATCTCATTGATAATCTTAGTGAATCTTGTGTCCACTTGATCTATGGATTCACCATTCTTCATTTTGAAGTTGTCAAATTTTTGAATAGCAATTGACAACTTGTTTTCTTTGATCACCTCCGTTCCTTCACACATTAGGGCTAATGTGTCCCAGATTTCTTTGGCATTCTTGCAATTCTTGATCTTGACCATGGTGGATTTGTCAAGAGTTTGATATAGTACATCTCTGGCCCGGTTATCAAGATTGGCCAACTTTCTTTCTTCGGGAGTCAGCTCTGTCCTCTTCTTTGGGATCTTCTCTGGCTTCCCTGCTGCGATCTCCTCTGCAGTGTTGTCCTTCTCGAAGATGAATGGACCGTCCTCTATGATGCACCACATGTCATCATGGATTGAAGATAAGTGTGCCTGCATCCTTATCTTCCAAAGATCATACTCGTCAACTGAAAACACAAGTAGTCTAGAATGCATGTGTTCCATTATAAAATGAGAGTTAAAATATATCTCTGATATAGATCTGGTTCGTGAAATGAATGAACCAACCTCTCTGATACCACTTGTAGGTCACAAGTCGTCCAGGAATAAGTCTAGGGGGGGTGAATAGACTTATTGAAACTCTTAAACTCTTTTTCTCAAAGAGTAAGTTTCTTCAGCTGATAGATAAATAAATGACTTGGATTCGTTGGTTCTTAATACGTGCGGAAGTCAGCTGATGACGAATACAGAACAACTAATGAAACACTTAACAATGAATGCAGCAGTTAAAGTATGATGCAATAAAGCTGTAATATACGTAGGTAATTATAGTGGTCTCAGAGGTGGGGTAATCCTCTACTAATCCACTTTTCTCCAAACCAATTGGAGATGAATTCACTATAATTTTCAACCAGTGATAAATATTACAGTGATTCAACCAAACTACAACAGCTTCCAACCAGTGGAAATCTGTGCCCTTGTAACACACTTGACTGCCTTGCACCTCTTGATCCTCGATCCTTGGATGCCTTTACAGTCTTGAACTTCAACCAGTGAAGTACCCCTAACTCATGATTTAAGACACGAGTTTTTGTCTTCTCCAACTAAGAGCTTCTTCAAGTATGAACTTTTTAGAACCAATTTTATCACGATGCTTTATTTTGCTTTTAGATTGCTTGAATGCTTTGATCGCTTGAAAGTATGTTCACACCGTGTTTTTAATCATTGTGTATTTGCTCAGCTTCAAATCTTCGGATATATATAGGTCATGATCTCTTAGCTTTTCCTTCATAGCCGTTGCAAATCTTTTCAACAAATCCGTCCGTTGGAGAGGTAGACTTTATTGTTTTCTTTCTAAACGTTGCAAGGCTGGATTCCCATATTTTAATCTATCTTCCGACCGTTGTGAATACTTCTGCATGTGATGCACCGAATCTTTTGAATATAAAACGATTAAAGTCTTCAAGGTGGGCCTGGATGAATTATTTAATTCATATCTTTTGCGGGAATCTCTCCAATTTGTCTCTTCACGTTGCATGTGACTTTCCGTAATATTTGACTTTTCAACGCATGCTGACGTGGACTTGGAGTACTTGGCTGATCTCGACTAGGCTGATGTGCAGTTAACTTCTCTGCAGTCTGGACCTCTCTGATGTTCACTGTTTAGGACTTGTCTGATCAGATGACTTGTCTAAGGTATCTTTACTGCAGTCTGGTCAAACATCTCTGATAAATTTTTGTTGACCAGAACTACTCTGACTTGACTCGGTTGTACCTCTCTGATGAACTCAGCTGATCTTTAGTACTTAGCCGGTTTTTCAGCCTAACTTATATTTGGCCTATGGAAGATACTCATTTGGTTCTTCCTTACATTTTTGCCAAGTAATAAACATTTGAATTTATATTAATGACATCATCAAAATCTAACAAGTATTCCTAACATGATTGAATACCTCGATTGCCTTAGAACCGGCTATCGACAATGACATTAATAACGAGTATCATAATGCCTTGAATCGGCCATTAACGAACAATAATAAACATTTGGCATAGTTGCCGAAAGGTATCGTATCAAACGATCTCTTAATATCAATGAATTCATGAAGAGACTAAGTCTCGGAATGATACAACACATTCATACACATATATGATGACATTAATCTCATTGACTAGTACAAGTATAAAACTTGCCTCAAACCGAAGGCGAGAAGGTACTTCCACGATCAACGTCCTTAATGAAATTATCGGCCGCTCGAACAACCATGAACAACACAAATACCAACAATTCTCTTAATACACGAATCAGGCATGATCACAACCAACTCAAAAGTCGATACAACAATACCCGAAACTCATTGGGGCATTTAAACAAACGCGTTGTAAACAATCTCCAATTGTTTACAACCAAAACTCAATTAAATCTGAAACCAACTTCCAATGAATGATTCAATCTAACAAAACCTCATGAATATTATCAATAATCCAACAGGGATACTTAAATCGGGATTACAACCACTTCTAGTCGAAACCCCCCCCCCCCAAATTCCAAAGTCAACACCAAGGTGTTCTTGAAAAATTCCTCAATGATTCATAATTTCTGAAAATTACATCAGAGAATCCATAAGAATACATATATCCAAGATAAATAATCCATATCTAACATAATCCAACATGAAAGCAAGATAACTCGAAGAGATCGGGGATAAAACCTTCAAATCTCGAAATTCCAGATTAAATGAAAAATTACCTTGATTTGGAGTGATAAAACTGATTAGATGGTGATTAATCCAACTTAGGAGCTTGAAGATGATGCTAGATGATTGTAGCTCGAAAAGACCTTTCCGAATCGCCCAAGCTCGTCCGAAATGGTTGAGAAATGAAGAAATGACGAAGGTTGGACTGAACTGTCTTATTTATACTGCCCCAGCTTAGCGCACGCTATGACTTGATATTTAGCGTGCGCTAGCAGTTTACTGGGCAGTCTAGTGAGCTCTGAAATGCTTCGTTAGCGTGCGCTATGACTTGGTAGCATGCGCTAACACCTTACCGATAGCGTGTGCTAACCCAAATTGTTAGCGTGTGCTAACTGATGTCTGATACTCAAAAACTGAAATCCAAAACCTACTGTCCCCTGCCTTGCATGCGTTAGCGTGCGCTACTAATGTGACTTAGCGTGCGTTACCAGCACAGTTAGCATACGCTACTTACCACTCGTAGCGTGCGCTACGAATTTCCCAAATCAGCCCAGTACCTTCTGGACTGTCTGCCTCACTTGCGCTAGCGTGCGCTAATACTGAATCACAGCGTGCGTTACCTGCACCCCATTAGCACGCGCTAACCAGATTGTGTAGCGTGCGCTACCTCTCAAACTGAAAATTAAAACATGATGATGATGATGACAATAATCTCGGCTCGATCTCAAACAGTGATGAATGACGAATAGCAACTGATATGCGATTCCAAAATACGCCGAACAATGGTGACGACTGAATGAACATGAATGATGAATGGGTATTACTGAGTGAAAAAAAAATTCTGAGTGACAGTTACTGAGTGATGATAAATGAATTCACAACCGGGTATTACATACTCCCCCCCTTAAAAAGAGTTTCATCCTCGAAACTAAGGGTAAACAACTCGGGATATGAACTATCCATCATGATTTGAAAACAATAATGCCCAAATAGTCCTCGGGACCAAATCAATCGCACGCCCAAGTCCCCAAGACTTGACGTCTCGAATCACAGTGAACGATTTCCCAATTTATCACGAAATCTTGAGTACAATGCCAAAGGGATGAATTCTCAACAAATGACCCAAATCTCAAGATTCTCGAATATGATCATAATAAAATAGATCAACAATAAATGATTCACAGTCACGATACATTATTACGGAAAGATTTACACAGTCATCCAAAAACAAGGTTACATCTCCAATGTACCCAACATCGATATCCTTCCATATCATCGATCTCCTCTATCTCAATGATTTAAGGTATATCTGAAGATGAACTCGCCGCTAAATATGATCTCAGAAGGTCATGAGAATGAAAGTGACTAAAATGAATGATGAATGATAAATGATTATAAATCCGACAAGGATTAAGAATGACTCACCAAGGTGAATTAATAACGTCATGAGTGATAGCTCAAGTGAAATTATTCGAACCGTTGTTCCTCGTGAATTGAATGATTAGTTTCATGATGACAAGTCTCAACATGATTAATGTATGATGAATGAATTATATGAATGAATGAATGACAACGAAATGAATGATTATACTATTAACGAACAAGAATTAACTTGTTCAAACCGGTGATGAATGTCCTTACCTCTGGCCCTCGAGGCCTGATAGGGTCCCTTGGATGATGCACGGGATGGAGTAACGAAGTATCTCGAGGCCCTTGAGCTCTCTTGAGATTTACTAGCACTAGAACTCCTGCAGTATTTATGCCGGTGTCCCTACCTCCCACACAGAAAACAAACAATAGCTGGCACCATACACCGGGTACTAATGTGACATGCTGAATCACAGTTAAAGCAAACAACAGTCGAACTCGTCGCCTGAGAGGAATATGTTATCCCAGCACGAAGACGACTAGAAAATGACCCCTTGGACGTCGGAGCCCGATTTCCCTCTGAACGAGCCGGCATTCTAGTCCTCTCACCCGAAGAAACTAAAGGATGCTTCTGAGTAAGCTCCTTGATCAAAAGCTGTGCTCCAAGAGCCTTCCCGATGAACTCACTAAGTGAACTACAATTGTGATTGAACAACTGCATCCTCAACTGTGAATTTAGCCTCTTGCTGAAATATTTGATCTTATCCGCCTCAGTACGGATAAGCGTGAAGCAAATCAAGTAGTCCCTGAAACTTCTCAGCAATGACAATAACACCCTCGTCCTCAATGGATTCGGGGTTCAAAACCTCTGACAACTTGGCTTCACAAAGTGGAGCCGGATAATACCTCTCTAACATGAGAGTCTTGAACTCACTCCAACCACAATCGTGATCGGCGGGTTTCACAGAAAGACACCACGAATAAGCACCCTTACTCAAGTAATAAGCCGCTACTGCCACTCTACTCTCTTCCGGACACTGAACCATATCGAAGAGTTTATCAAAATGCTCAAGCCAATGAACAATATCATATGGTTCCGACGAACCCTCAAAAGTAGGCGGCCTCTGACGAGAGATATCGCTAACAATCTGATTCACTCCTCTAGTCTCTCCATGAAACGGAACCTGGAATCCCTGCTATGGTGAGCCACGAACCATCGAGGTTTTCATGGTCTCCACCATCCGCGTCATCTGAGTCATCTGGGCCATCATGCCCTGTATAAATATGAATGGGTCAACCCGAACACCTTCCGAGTGAGCTGTATCTCGGGCACAACTCCATGACAGTGACTGATTATCTGCTGAGGAATGAGTGGCATCGCTATCTGATGAATTAATGATGTCCCTCGCGTTCGCATGGGTACTCGCATGAGGTTCCGGGTTCTGGACCGCACCACGGCCTCTTCCCCTGCGCCCTCTGACAGCTCTATCCATACTGAAGTAGGAGAATCACATGATTATTATAGATCCCGCATGACTATAGCATTATGATTAAGTTATAGAATGATAATAATGAGCATACACGCTCTAACATGATGAATGCATTAATGATGCAATGAAATGATCGTCGACATGACGCCGAAATATGATAAGATCGCATGAAAAATCAAGTGTGTTAACATGATTATTTGATGAAATTCCTGAAATGATTATCTTGAACAAGTTAATAAGGTTGAAAATGCATTTTACAAGATCAACAACTGAACAGGGAGGTTCACTGGGTGATGAATGGATTAACTGAGCAGTGAGATTGACTGAGTGATGAACGAATTAATTGAGGAATGAGATTGACCGAGTGATGATGAATTAACTAAATAATGAGATTGACTGAGTGATGAATGAATTAACTGAGTCATGAGATTGACTGAGTGATGAATGAATTAACTGAGTCATGAGATTGATTGAGTGATGAATGAATTAACTGAGTCATGAGATTGACTGAGTGATGAATGAATTAACTGAGTCATGAGATTGACTGAGTGATGAATGAATTAACATGATCGACAATATCGAAATGATGATTGAGGATTATTAACTGATGAATGAGTTGATCCTTAATGCTTACACAAGTCACATGTGCTCCAAACCAATTAGTCATGAATCAATCACCTATAGATTTCAACAGAGCATGAATAATTAATGACATGATGAATGTATGAACATAAAGAGAATCGAGTCCTTACACAGGTCATACGAAGATTCGAGGTCTCACGATACTAGTCTTCACTAACGACGACTTGATGAATGAATGACTCGTGCAGTCGTACAAATTTCACGACTCACAAAACCCGACTGTACAGATTGTCATAACCTGACAGTCCCACTACTACCGCATCGGTAGAGCCACATAACTCAGATATCAGGGTATCTCACAACCCCAAATCTCTAATACCATTTTCTGTAACACCCCCAAATCCCATTGGGTTATTACAGTGCCGTGGACCCCACACCCGGAGATCCACCAGGCGAACATGACTAAAACACATTAAAATTAACCAACAAGGGAGATCACAGTCCCTACCATGATATCCGACGCAATATTCCGATAAGGAATTTCAACGACAACGATGGGCCTATATGGCCAAAATAAAAATACAACAACATCCACGAGCATCTGCTCGGGTAATACATAATGACAATGACTGACAAACTGGAGAGCACTCAAACTGACTGACCAACATGAACAACTCAAACTAGTATCGCTCGAATGCCTCGTCGCCATCATCATCCCAATGTGTCTCAACTCTCTCCTCGCAAGCACCTGAATCATGAAAACATGTTCCGCCCCCACGGGGTCAGTCATCCAGATAATGAACATCAAATACACGTATAACATGATATGCATCCAAAGGCAGAATGAAACGGTACAATGATAATAATAATACGATAGGATCACAACCCAATGTAAGAACCGAGCATTCGTGAAACACTATGCCCACGGCATACTATTAATACCTGTTCGATAGGTTAGAACGTAAATGCCCAACGGCGAATCATAATTATAGAACACCACAATGAATTACACGAATATGAACCAAACTAGAACTGAATTAATTATGAACCACAATGCCCGAAGGCTCCAATGAAATTATCGAGACAATCACAAAGGCCTGAAAGCCACTCAGACGAAGTTGTCAAATATCACAATCACCTGAAGCCAAAATATCCCGAAGCTGTATAGATTAGGGCCGAACCCACGACACGAAGCCGTATCACAATTAAGGCCGAAGACACGGCACGAAGCTGTATCACAATTAGGGCCGAATCCACGACACGAAGCCATATCACAATTAGGGCCGAAGCCACGACACGAAGCCGTATCACAATTAGGGCCGAAGCCACGGCACGAAGCCGTATCACAATTAGGGCCGAAGCCACGTCACGAAGTCGTATCACAATTAGGGCCGAAGCAACGGCACGAAGCCGTATCACAATTAATGATAGTGTGCTGCCTTGAGTCGGCCAACACGATGACAGTAACACACGGATAGGCACCGTACTCGACAGTCCCAATTCAATACCTCGATTGCCTTAGAATGCCCAACCGATAACAATGATGGAACAAATTATTCTATGAATGATTGAGCGCTTCTATTGGCTTAGAATGGCCAATCGATACGAATGATACGATAAATGATTGAATACCTCGATTGCCTTAGAACGGTCAATCAATAACAATGATATAGTGAATGATTGAACATTTCGATTTACCTGAGAACAGCCAATCGATAACAATGATACGAAGGATGCCTCGGCACCTTTAATCGGTGACCGGTGACGAAGATGAGAAATTAATACGCCAATGCCTTTAATCGGCCAATACAGTTTTAATGACAACCCCAACAGGAAAAACGATGATCTGAATGATGTCTTAGATTGACATCAATATTAACAACAATCGATACATCGATACCGCGAACCGGCTATCGACAATGACATTAATAACGAGTATCACAATGCCTTGAATCGGCCATTAACGAACAATAATAAACATTTGGCATAGTTGCCAAAAGGTATCGTATCAAACAATCTATTAATATCAATGAATTCATGAAGAGACTAAGTCTCGGAATGATACAACACATTCATACACATATATGATGACATGAATCTCATTGACTAGTACAAGTATAAAACTTGCCTCAAACCGAAGGCGGGAAGGTACTTCCACGATCAACGTCCTTAATGAAATTATCGGCCGCTCGAACAACCTTGAACAACACAAATACCAACAATTCTCTTAATACACGAATCAGGCATGATCACAACCAACTCAAAAGTCGATACAACAATACTCGAAACTCATTGGGGCATTTAAACAAACGCGTTGTAAACAATCTCCAATTGTTTACAACCAAAACTCAATTAAATCTGAAACCAACTTCCAATGAATGATTCAGTCCAACAAAACCTCATGAATATTATCAATAATCCAACAGGAATACTTAAATCGGGATTACAACCACTTCTAGTCGAAACCCCCCCCCCCCCCCCCAAATTCCAAAGTCAACACCAAGGTGTTCTTGAAAAATTCCTCAATGATTCATAATTTCGGGAAATTACATCAGAGAATCCGTAAGAATTCATGTATCCAAGATAGAAAATACATATCTAACACCTTACCGATAGTGTGTGTTAACCCAAATTGTTAGCGTGCGCTAACTGATGTCTGATACTCAAAAACTGAAATCCAGAACCTACTGTCCTCTGCCTTGCACGCGTTAGCGTGCGTTACTAATGTGACTTAGCGTGCATTACCAACACAGTTAGCGTACGCTACTTACCACTCGTAGCGTGCGCTACGAATTTCCCAAATCAGCCCAGTACCTTCTGGACTGTCTGCCTCACTTGCGCTAGCATGCGCTAATACTGAATCACAGCGTGCGTTACCTGCACCCCATTAGCGCGCGCTAACCAGAATGTGTAGCATGCACTACCTCTCAAACTGAAAATTAAAGCATGATGATGATGATGACAATAATCTTGGCTCGATCTCAAACAGTGATGAATGACGAATAGCAACTGATATGCGATTCCAAAGTACGCCGAACAATGGTCACGACTGAATGAACATGAATGATGAATGGGTATTACTGAGTGAAAAAAAAGTTCTGAGTGATAGTTACTGAGTGATGATAAATGAATTCACAACCGGGTATTACAAATATAGTGATAATCTTCCGCTATCTGAATTTTTCACGGAGAGAAAGTCTTCTGAAAGGGACCCCAATCCTCACATTAACCGAATCTCCAGCCAAAAGATTCAAAAGACTGGATAACTACTCAACTGA
Source organism: Orobanche coerulescens (assembly GCA_033398695.1). Classification (NCBI taxonomy): domain Eukaryota; kingdom Viridiplantae; phylum Streptophyta; class Magnoliopsida; order Lamiales; family Orobanchaceae; genus Orobanche; species Orobanche coerulescens. The sequence goes on along the minus strand of CM065818.1, from coordinate 74,213,111 downwards.
GTCCTCCGATAAAGACACAACTGAGGTTCCATCAGCTGAGATACCTGTTATGATGTCCAATCTAGATGATACCATCACTGAAGTACCAGTAGCTCAGTCAACCGAGCTGGCCTTGATAGAAGAACAAAAAGAAGATATCATGCCTGAGCACCACTCCGTGCACTCCCCAGCATTCCAGAAGAGTCTGAATATACAGAAGAACAAGTCATTGAGGAAGCTGACATACAATATAAATTAAATCTCAAGGACAACAACCCATTCCATCTCAACAAAGAACAACTTAAAACGGTAATAAAGCACATAAATAAACTTTTATTATTTCTGCTTGCAAAGACTTGAAGGGGTTGAAGTCCCTTAGCTTCAATGCTCTCATGTGTTTAGTTGGTAGAAGTGGTTTGGACTACCCACTGACCATGGAGCAGCTCATTCAAGTTTTCTATAATGAAACTGAAATGATTCTGTTATTAGATGAAAGTTGGTTCATAAACAACTTCAAATCAAATATGGACCAATTTATTGAAAAGGATGGGAAATATGATGTTAAAGAGAAAAAAATGTTGGAGTTGAAAAAGAAAAAAACGGAAGAGTAGAAAAACAAAAAGATGAAGAACTTGGAGATAGAAGACGAAGAACAAGACGAGGAGGAAAAGGAAGATGATCAGGATGACTCTGATCATGATGAGGATCAGGGTGGACCTGATCAAGATGGAGGAAGGACAACTGCTTAATCAAATGCTTACAAAGAGTGAGACAAATAGGGGGAATATTCATGTGTCAAGTCTCCCCTTGCTGAAAAATCAGCTACCTCAGAGAACCCAGCAGAAATTTCACATCAGGCACATATTGATCAGTTACCTCTGAACCTGGGTGAACTGATTAAGAAGATGGTCGAAGAAACTATTGAAAAACTTCCAGCCACAAGAGTCGAACCACATCTGCTGGAATTTAACATCAAAATAGATTCCTTGTTCAACAAGAAGGAATCTTCCCCTGCTCCTAGATCTGTTAAATTTCGGTATGCAAGGTTTTACGACCAAGGTATAAGAACAGCTGTTACAACTCATTAATGCTGGAAAAAGGGGGAAGAGATGAGAAGCAAATGGAAAGAATCACTAGATGTGATTCCCAAAAATGCCCCTTCTCCAGTCATTCACTATCCAGAAGTAAGAGCGAGCTACCAAAAGCTCAAAAGAAAAAACTCAACTGAGAATCAGGACCCTCCTACAAAGAAGAGGAGAACAAAAAAAGACACGACCCAACCCCTCAGCTGGGAAAGAAAAGAGCTGTATTTTGTGGAGGAGTTTATACTGGAGGAAGTTGTACCTATGTGGGGAACATCCAAAAAATAATTCATACAGAAGTATTACATCTGGGAAGTACTTCAAGATCCTGATTTCCCCCACAACAAATTCTCATTGATTACATGGAGCTCAACTGGCCGAACTTGTGGGAAATCCTGAAGAAATATGCTAAATAGGAATTGGACGCATATCCAATGATCCCCTCATTTAGACCACAAGAAGCCCCAACTGATGTAAATGGGAAGTTGGATGATAATGCTCTTCAGGAGTAAATAAGAGAAGTACGCATAAAAAACAAATATACTTCTTATGAAGGCCAAGAGCTTGCTCCAACAGTTATGAAGAAGAAATATGGGCTGATTCCAGCCATGGAAGAACCCATTGGAGCAAAACTCTTAAAATCATTCCCTCCAGCCAAGTCTAGAGGAAGAGGAAAAAGGGGCTGAATGTTTAAAGTTTTTTGCTGTTTAATTGTAATTTTTTTTTTGTTGTTTAAAAATTCATTCAAGTACTATATTGTAATAAACAAAAGTGTAAAGTATACACAGTCTACCCGAATGATAATTCCCAGTTGTCTCAAACATACTGAACTTTATTTTTTGTGTGTGTGATGACTCATTTTCATTCGAACATATCATCCAGTTTTGCCATCATCAAAATAAGGAGAGTTGGTTCGGAATACATTTAAGATTGTGATGATGTCATCCATATATTCTAAGTTTAATTCAAATGTAATGTTCTAAGTACTTGGCATTCTAAAAAAGAACCAAATGAGTATCTTCTATAGAACTTTTAAAAGTTAGACTAAGGATTGATCAAACATGCCAATTTAGAATATTATCTGAGTATCGCATATCAGCTAAGTAGCGCATATAATGCGAGTATCGCATATCAGCTAAGTATGGCAAATCAGTTGAGTATTGCATATTAACTAAGTATCGTTTAGTCAGAATATTAGCTGAGATTTGTCAAGATAGAATGTCAGCTCAGTTTAGCCAAGATAGAACTTCAGCTAAGTATGGACGTCAAAATACTTGGACAAAATTCAGCAAGTATTAATCAGTTATGTCCACGTCAACGAACGTTGAAAGGTCAATAAAAACAGCAAATCATATGCAGATGTAAGTAAATACAAGGAGACAATGGGAATGATTCCTGCAAGTTAAGGAATAAAATATTCCTTGTGATTCACGCTCTAAAGACTTCCTATTATAGAAATAAAAGAAAACAACGCGAACAACTGTATATATTCAAATGTGCAGATTTGAAGATAGCAACAAACCGTGCAAAGAGATAAAATGTTATACCAAGAAGTCTCTTTCCAATGAACCGATTTGTTCAGGATGCAACGACTATGAAGAAGCTTAAGATCGTGCTATAAATATCTAAAGAACTAATGAGCATAAGTACGATGCGATTTACCCGTACAAGCAATCAAAAGCAATATAAGCTACAACTATACAATAGAACAGAGCAAATATCATAAGAATCAAATCTTGAGAATCTCTTAGAAGTTGGAGAGACAAACCCTCGTGTCTTAAGTTTTGAGTATGGGGTACTTTCTTGGATGAGATTCTTGAACGTAAAAGGTTGTATGGCATCCACGGGTTCTTGATCGGAAGGTGATAGACAACTTGAGAGTTGTTGAGGCATCCACGAATTTTCGATCAAGAGGTGACATGCAACCAAAGGGAAGGAGTTACAATGGCCAAGGGTTTTTAATAGTTGAAAGCTATTGTAACTAGATTCATTGTAACCATTGAAAGTTATAGTGAGTTTATCTCTAAAAGTATTAGAGAGAAGTGGACTAGTAGAGGATTACTCCACCTCTGAAACCACAATAAGTGCTGTGTTGTTTACTGTTTTAAGCATCATACTTACCTGCTGCATTGCTTAAAAGTCATATAAGTCTTCCGTATAATATTTATCAGTTGACTTCTAAGTTGTACCTCGCTGAGATTTCAGCAAGATCAGCTAAGTTCACCTACATGCATATATAACAACTCAGTTTCTTAAACCAGCCAATTTAGTGAAGTGATTTCAAAAGTCTATTCACATCCCCTCTAGACATTTATCATACGTACTTGTGACCTACAACCAGAGCTTAGGTTTGTGAAAACCTAGGTTGTTGGTATATTGGGTCTGTTGGTCGAGTCATAGGGGTCATTGTTTGAGCCTAACATCATTGCTCTCTTGTCATACTGTGCGACCCATGACTGTAAGACTTCTCAATTCTCATAGTTATTTCTCGCTTTCGATCTTGAGTGAGAGTTGGTCCATTATTATTAATTGCATAAGATTATATGTCATTGCTGATCTTTTATTGTTTCGTCTTTTCATTCTTTAGTATGATGCAAGGTAGATGTATATGTGCTAGAGGACGCGACCAAGGCCGTGGTCATGATGCTGATGACGATTGAGCTGTCCCTTCTCATTTGGTTACCGATTCGGCATCTCATTCAGTGCTGAACTCCATTCTTGTGAGTTCTGATGGTCATCAGAACCTTTGAGCTAGTCAGATCCAACTGGTAGGTAATAACACCAATAATGGCGTTACCACCATTCTCCAGCAGGTGGTGACCAAGCTAGCTTAGATCGTTCAAGGGGACAACATAATCCGCCTCCTACTGCTAATTATGAGGCTAGTAAGTGGCTTCAGGAGGAGGTAATAAAGATGCATCCTCCATGCTCTTTTAGTTCTTCTGATTCTTTGGGTTAGGAGAGTCGTCTCTATAAAATTGGACATCGCTTGTCCTGAGGACAGAAGGATGCTTATTGCCCATTATCTCCTCGACAAAGAGTTGGGGATCGGTAGGAGGCCACTGTGCATATGGACCGAGTTGATACTTGTGACGAGTTTAAGACTACGACGGAAGTAGAATATTGTCCTTGGCTAGTGCATGATTAGTGTATCACTGATTTCTTCAGTGCAGTTATCATATGTTCGAGAGCAGGTGAGGAGTGAAGAGGAGAAAATCCGTTACTTTGATCGTCATATGAAACCAAATATCCGATAGGATATGGCTAGATTGAGATGCACCACACTCAAGGAATACCAAGACAGAGCTTTGGCAATAGAAATGGTGCTAAAGGCAACAGAGGATGGTCCATAGAGTAAGAAGAAGAAAATGGCGGGAAACTTCTCAGGCAATAAGGGTATTCTTTCCACAAACCACAGTCTTCTCATGATACTGTTGGGACATCATTTTACCTAGCCAGCAGTTCATGAGAATTTTATCCCTCCCAGAGTCTTCCAACTAGTGATAAGAGTTGTTTTAACCGCAGTCGGACCGTTCGCATTGCTCGTGCAAGCCCTTACCCTCCCGCTACTTGTTCTATATGTGGACAGACGGGGCATCGAGCGCTTTTTTTGAGGAGGTTGCACGAGTTTTTGAATCACACTTTCTAAAATTCAATTATAAAAACATAACTTTAGATTGTGAAAATAGCAAGGTCACTCTTGAAAAACTCAAGGAAAGCAATCATCAACTTGCAACTGGACTAAATGAGGTAAAATCTCATAATCAATGCAAGACAAATGATTATGCTTTACTAGAAGCTAAGACACAGCTTCTCGAGAAAAGAGAATGAGAACTCGATACCATTATAAAGTCATTTGAGAAATCATCTAGGAGTATGGAAGATATCCTAAGCCCTGAACAGCACATCCATGAAAAACCTGGCTTATGATACAACTCGTTCTCCAACAATGGAAAAACAAGTACGATATTGGTCAAAGGAGTGGAACCTGTCCTTATGACCAAGGAAGTTCCAAAGACTGCACCTGTAGACAAAGGAAAGGCTACAACTGTAGCTTCTCAGAATTTAAAGGCTTCCATTCCGCCACTAGCTCTTATCACAAGCAGCGGAAAGCACAACCTAACAAGCCTGTAAGACGCAATTCTCAATATCAACAGTATGCTCCTCAAGCATACTAACAACACCATCAGCAGAAAAGAAGGAATCTTGTACCCAAGTACCATGGCATGCGCCTCAATACTATCAACATTACACTGCTCCTCCATACTGGGTACAAGAACCCACTCACCTTTTTTGAAAGCACGCTGCTGCGCAGTTCTACCAACAGCAGATCTGGGTATCCTACTGGAAACCCAGAAGGTAATCCAAAAGATAGAGAAATACAGTTCCTCCTCGCATACAACAACCATACTAGGACCAAAATCCCAAATTTTACATGCATAAGAACAATGCTTACAGCGATTAGGTGTCTGGCCCACATAAATCTCACAAAAGAGGACCTAACAAAACCTATAACAAACCTATTGCTGTCAGGCAAATTTGGGTACCTGAAGGCACTAATAACCCAAGACCCAAAGATCAAAGGAGACCTAAATCTACTTAATTTTTTATTTCAAGATATCATGGTGAAGGACATATGGTACTTTGACAGCGTATAACAGGAGATCAACAAGCTAACAGATTATATATAAGGTCGAGGTCCAAAGGTGCGACTCGGTGATAAATGCAAAGAAGGAATAAGAGGGAAAGGAACCCTGCTTGTAGGAAAATTCAGAGTCTGCGACGTAACCTATGTAGAAGGACTACAGTACAATCTTGTTAGTGTTAGCTAATTCTGTGATTAACCGTTCTCGTCAAATTCTATGAGTATCACTATAGTGTGAATGACAGAAAGACCAAATAAATAGTCATTACAGGAAGTCGGTCATGTAACATGCACATTGCTGATCGAAAACCTACTAGTGTTGTAATTTCGTGCTTTGTTGGCAAAGGCACTGCAGACCCAAGCTGGCTTCAGCACAAAAGGAAGTCCCATATCAACTCAAGACCATCAACAAATTGGACCGACATGGTATGGTCAGCGGCCTGCCCGATGTTTAATTTCATAAGAACAACATCTGTGGACCCTATCCGAAATACAAGCAAGTCAAGACATCTTTGCAGATCAAATCATATCTCTCAACCCACAGGGCTTTGGATTTGCTCATATGGATCTTTGTGGTCCTATAGACCCTTTCAGACTGGAAATTAAGAAATATTTCCTTGTTATTATTGATGATTTTTCAAGGTATTCATAGATCATATTCCTGAGAAATACTGGAACACTTCAAAAAGCTACAAAACAAGAAAGGGCTGAGCATTGTATCCATTTGATCCGATAGAGACATAAAATTCACAAATCACTTCATAGGGCAGTATTGTGCGAACAATTGCATACAAGACGAATACTCAGCTACCTAGAATCCTTAACAAAATAGTGTTTCCGAGCGAAATAATTGGACGCTGATGGAGGCAAAAAGAACAATTATAGCTGCAAGCAAGTTGCCACAACATTTCTAGGAGAAGCAATACACGTGCTGCTATAAAAAAATTGTTGTATCATAATAAAACTGACATGATTCCGTATTTCACATTTTTAGATACAAGTGTTACATTGTTAATAATGGGAAGGATCAACTCAAGACCTTTGATGAGAAATCCGATGAGGGTATATTTGTTGGGTACTCCTCTGTCAGCAAGGTATTTAGGATTTTCAACGAAAGGAAACTGATTATAGAGGAGTCAGTCCATGTGGTATTCGATGAACCCCATTGTGATCCTACAGGAAACGATGACCTAACCCAAGCCATCCAAACATTCTCTTGCGGAAATCCCACAGCTTCAAGAAGATCTTATTGTAAATCTAGAAATTAATCCTGCTGCACCAAGAACAGAAGAAGTAGTTGAAGCTATGATGTAGAAGCTGAATTGAACCTAAATCCCAACAGGATACAACAAGACATGTTGACTTAGAACCCGATATGAGATGGTTAAGAGATCACTCAGGAGTTAATAATTGGTGACTTTGATCCTGGTGTTTCAACCAGAAGAGGAAAAAAGAGTACACGAGGAACTGTACTTTATGTACAAGAGGAAATAGAATATGGACCTGAATAATTCTTATTCCCTGTATGGAAGTCCAGAGTTGAACCATGTGCGTACTAGTTGTATTCTTAGCACAGTCTGAATCCATATCAACCAATGAAGCTCTCAACCAATGAAGCTCTCAATAACTCTCGCTGGATCTCATCTCTGGAAGAAGAGCTAAATGGGCTTCAAAAGGAATAATGTTTGTTACCTAGTTTCCAGACCAACCCATCAAGGTTTAATTGGAACAAAACGGGTATTTCAAACAAGAAGGCTGAGAATGGCCTTGTTATAAGGAACAAGTTCATACTAGTTGTCCAAGGCTATATACAGGAAGAAGGCATAGACTACGATGAAATATTTGCCCCTGTAGCCAGACTAGAAGCCATTAAGATATTCCTAGCATTTGCAGCTCACGAGAACTTCATCGTATAAAATAGATTTTAAGAGTGCATTTCTTAATGGAGACCTAGCTGAAGAAGTTCATGTTGAACAACCTGTTGGGATTCAGTGCCTAAGACGAAGGCGCAGGGGAAGTTAATTATGAAAATAAGTTCGATCTGAATCCCTTAAGAGGATCGATCAAGCTACACATATACGAATATAAAACAAACAAAAATAAGATACGAAATTATACCCTTGTAGTCCTTTGATTAAATGGTTTTAGTTGGTGATCTCCTCCACAAATCCGATTCGCCAAGCTTTTGGTGATCTCCGCCACGAATCTGATTCATCAAGCTTTTAATATCCCAAGCACCGAAACACCATGCCTCTACTTGCCACGCACCGGAAGTCGACCGGAATAACACCCACCTTATTATCCTCCAAGGATACATCTATAATAAGTTGGAGAAGCTATAAGATTTGACATATATATATATATATACACACACTCTAAGTATATTAATCAATATAATCTCTCTTGATATTCTTAAGAACACTTAAGATGAATAAGAAGATGTTCAAAACAAACCCTCTCTTAATCTCCTTTGCAACTCATGGGTGAAGCATTACAAAATGAAGGGAAGAGGAGTTTATTTATTCTTCATTCAACTTGTCAAAGTCTCCTCCTTTTTTTTTTATAAATATTAAATCATCACATGATTTAGTCTTCTCCACCCAAATCAATATTCTTCCACCAATTAAGGGTGTAAGAAAAGATTAAGTTGAAGACAAAAGGGAGGGTGGGCGTCCATCTAGAAGATCCGAAGGAGTTCGGTTCATTTCGGACTCTCGTGTGTCTAATCAGATAAACTCTATTTCATGTCGATGTATTTATATTAATTAATTAATTATATCAAATACAAAATAATATAATTAATTATCCAAGAAATAATTATATATATAAATTAAATCAATCACTCAGTAATGTATTTAATTTATTAGGCCTTAAATTAATTCTGTCACGCCCCCAACGTCGGGAAGGATGAGGACGCGACGCATCGGTCGATCAAACAATCAAGATGCAACAATAAATAGCGGAAGCAAAATAACGATTGGATAATATTTTCAAACAACAATCTTAACCCGATGTTCTAAGATTCGTTGTGACAAAAGCTTATAATCAAAATTACAATGTTCACAAGTTTGCAGCGGAAAAATACCAAACGAGTTAAGTACGAATCATAGTTAACTATTACAAGTTGGGATAACAATAGAAATTCTAAGTCTTGATGGCAGTCTTCTATTCAGTCTCTTCCTCGAAAACTTCTTCATCTTCGATTGGTGGCTCATGCTCTGGTTTTAAAAGGAAAACGGTGGGGTGAGATAAAAGGTCTCAGTGAGTGGGTGATCGTGTGTGAGTGTGGCTCTTTTCGTTGAAATTTTTTAAGTGATGTACGATTTTATCAATTATGAGAAAGTGAAAACAGTTATAATTACATTGGAATTTTATAAAAAACATTAATCATTATGTAGTTGTAATATTATAATCCTGTCCCCGTGGACGGATGTCAAGTCAAGCAGTCAGTCAATCAGTCGATCAGTCAATCCAGTTTCGAATCCTGCCGATGTGGACTTTGGATTCTAGACTCTCTTTATTACTCCTAGCAATATAGGCCGTCGCCCCAAGACCGTCGCCCCAATAGCTGAGCCTTCACTCTCACACTTAACGTGTGCTTCCTTATCTATTATCTGGGCTCAGTACGTCTTTAGATGTGGGTCAATACTCGGATCAAACCATAATCGCGATTATACCCCAAGTCTACGACCCAGGTCCCTCGGAACACTTCGTTCCTCGGTTATGGGAATAGGAAACAACGGTAGCCTCGTTCATGAACCGCAACCGCGCTGCTCGATCCAAGACTCGGTCTAACCGTACCGAATCGATTTGGGACTCTAGAGGTGGCTCCTACAACTCAAGAGGTGGCCCCCGGATAGTCGGTCGGCTCTCTGTTTTGTATGGGCTCAAGAGGTGGCCCCCGTCCGTCGACGTGGCACTTTTTCCCGGTAGAGTTAGAGGCGGACCCGTCCGTGGCACTTTGTTTGTATAACACTTAGTTCCCGGACATTCACAGTTATCAATTTGACGCATTTCACAAGTATCATGTAAACATTCGGTCAGTGAGGTTAATAACGTCTTTTGGTTAAGTATGGAATATGGTTAATTATATTTGTGGCACGGTAGTACGAAATAGGACTTGTATATAAATTCGAAAATATTCCCAATAATTTATTAATGGTCTGATGGGTTCAGATAAGATATATTAAATGGGTAGGTTCGACGAAACGAAACGAGGGTTTTTTTTTGAAGTAGGTTGAAAGGACGTTTTTACCCTTAGGTTCGAGCCTAAGCGTTTGGAGTATGAAATGAAATCGGATGGTTATGAAAATTTATGAAGAAGCCAAAAATACTTCCCCGACTCCAGATTTAAGGGAAAATTCCGAAATTTCCAGTTTCGGAACTGAAATTTCCAGAAATTACGGTATCACCCCAAAACTTAAGAAAATAGTTCCGAGGCTCATAGAGCTATGAATTTAGCTCGTAATTTAACGAAATTTTTCGATATGACTCGTGATGAACCTGGAATCCCATATTTGTAAAAATTCCAGAAAAAATCGGACTTGTTCCAGAATTTTTGTTTTCTTGCATTTGACCCCCAAAATTATTTTAAAATTGCAATTTAGACTAATAAGTTTAGATATCGAACTCCGAATCACTTGAAACTTTACGGACAGACCATAAATGATATAATATGTACTGTCCAATGTCAAGAATATTTTATTTTCGTAGATTTCAGTTTAGTACCCAAAGTTTAAGAAATTACGAATTATGCCGTCGTTTCAAGTCCCGTTTTGGAAACAAATAATTTATCCAAATACCATATCTTAGTCCATAACACAAATTCCAGATTTTTGATAGAATTTACAAGAAATTACGAAGAAGTCATGAAATTTCAATTTTTAACATAATCGAACTTTATCTACCAAATCGGTGGTAACTTGAACCCGTAAAAATGTTTTGCATGTTAACATAGCCATATATATAAATCTCAAAGGCATGCATTTACATAAAATTCTACATTCATACATGCTTTGCAAAAATCATAATTCTTGAAACTTAAAATTCAAGAAAGACAAGAGATATAATCTCAAATACAAAAATCATGGTGTGTATATATATATATATATATATATATATATATATACATACACACCATGTCTCAACATGTTCCTCAATAATATATTTGTGAAATTTTCAGAATTAAACATGCATCACAAAACCATAAATTTCATTTGCTTTTAGGATTTTTGGAGAGAATTTTTTACCCACCTCGATTTCTTGCCGGAAGTAAACGGTTCTAGGTCTCGGAAGTTGAAAGACGATTTGTCCCCTTCACCTGTACTTGGTTTGACCGAAACACCATACGCCAAGGATGTGTATTTTATTTGCATGTTAAGGTTTTAGTTAGCTAAGGAAGATTATAATCATAAATTATGGAAGAAGGTGTAGGAGTTGAATTACCTATTTTCTTGTTGAACTTCTTCCTCCTCTCACCACTTGAGCTAGGCCCTCTCTCCCGCTACTTATCAATGCAGATTTTATTTTGTTGTTGAAAGTGTAAAGGGTGGCTATTTCTAAGTGTATGTATTTATATAATGTTTTCAGGGCTTGGGGAGGTGTTGTTGAAGGGAAGACTAATGCCATGTGTCTAAGGTGTTTTATGAGGGTGTCTTTCATGGAAGACATGAGGGCTCTAGAAACCACACATCATTCTTCCTTTTTTTCTTCCCTTGGCCGCCCATATATGTGTGTGTGTGTATCATTTTTTTTTTGTTAATTTAAGAGTATAATTATAATTATAATAGTTGGTAATTTAATTAGTTGGGTTGGGCTAGTTAGTTAGTTATAAAGTATGTTGGGTTGATCCCAATCTATTAAGTTTTATGTTTTAGGTCTTGGCCCATTAGTTATTTTAGTATGTTATTTAATTATTTATTTGTGCTAAATATTTAATAAAATTTAAATTTTTGGCGATTAACAATTAATCGGTCGAAACATCAACGGGTCTGTAACAAAATTTATTCATAACAATGAGATGATATCTTATAACTATATATACTAAGTCTAACACTTACATGATTTTTTTTTGTGGGGTTTTACGTCCTTCCCTCCTTCAAAGAATTTGGTCCCCATTTTCCTTCTCAAATAGTTCGGGATAGGATTTCTTCATCTCTTCTTCAGTCTCCCACGTAGAATCTTCCTCTCTGTTGTGATTCGACCAGACGACCTTAACTAAGGGAATTCGTTTCTTCCACAATTCGCGTACTTGCCGATCGAGGATCTTGACTGGATTCTCTTTATAAGATGAGTTATCGTTAATCGTCGGGATGTCAGAAGTATGAATGTGCACTGGGTCTGGATGATACTTATTTAACCTCGAGATATGGAAAAGTCATGCATTATGTAACACCCCGAGATATTCGGAATAATTACAGCGCCGTAAACCCTTTAAGTAAGGATTTACAAGGCTAATTAAAAAGAAAGTAAATTTAAGACATCAATACTGCGAAAGTTCAAGTTTATGAAAACGTACAACTGGTTCAACGGGTAATTAATACAACCATATCGAATTAATATCAATAAGACACGCGTACTCGAGTACAGGAACCAAACCAAGAAAACAAATCTCCAATAACAATAAACATCACTGAACCCCTTTGTCGTCACGTCGGTCCTGTGGCTGTTTCCCTGCTCCTCGGCTACCTGAACATCAAAACAAATGTCCATCCCCGAAGGGGTTAGCAAAACAATGCTAGTGCAAGTATCATATTAAACAATTTGAATATGCATCAACAATACCGAACCAGATACACCACACGGACTTCCGCTACCGGAATCCGACAATGCGAATCTACAAGATTCCATTACACAGCATGGGTATTCCAATGATCCAGCGCCCTCAGCATAGATCCCAAGATGATCCCGTTGGACCAACACGAGGTGGAAATAACCCGTCCAATGATCCAGCGCCCTCAGCCTAGATCCCAAGATGATCCCGTCGGATCAACACGAGGTGGACATCCGATCCAGCGCCCTCAGCATAGATCGTACAACGTATACAAACACAACTCATGCATACACATATGCCAAATCATTATGTTCATCAACATGAACATATAAACATTATATGACGAATATCATGAAAAATCAACAAAATAAATATCATGTTCAGCAACATGAATAATCATACGCATGTTCCAAAAATACCGATATTAACATATCACGATACTTGCCTCGAAGATGGCAAGAACGATAAACTTCAATGATCTAAACCCACTCGAAGGTCGCCTCCTTCGATCAACGTAGCAAGCTCGAACCTTAACAAAAGGAATGATATACAAATCATCTCAAGTCGAACCATGGCCTAACAATTCGGCCTACGGCTGAAAAGCTCAAAATAAACAAGCTGCCTGGATTGCTTAGCGCGCGCTACGTACTCTACGTAACGTGCGCTAAGCTGGACTGTTAGCGTACGCTATCGTATAAGACTAGCGTGCGCTAGCCACGAATCGGCGATCGACTGGCTGTCTCATAACGTATGCTACGTACGTTTTGTGCGAAAACCGAACCTCGATAGCGCACGTTAACTCACACATGTTAGCGTGCGCTAATCTTGCATGGCAGAATACTGCAAACCGAAAACTAGGTTGAATGGTGAAGAACTCATGAATCCTATGGTGATATTACAAGTTATCCTCGGGCATATCATGCTAATAAGGTTTGTGGAAGTTCTATGATCATGAGATACAAATATACGGATAGTTATCTCAATATCATAATTCCTCTACGATCTTCAAGAAATAATCTAAGTTCCATTCGTCCTACGTCCCAAAACACATGATTTCAACGTGTACAACGTAGCAACTGGGTAATATCTGATTACTTATCATAAATCGTTTAGAACATGCTTAGGAGTCCTCACAATAAGATGGTTCAAAGGTTCATACGATATATAGTGCCGATACGTCAAAAAGTATCCTTCTAACATGTGATGACCGATTATAAACGAAGTACTTGCTATCCAAACATGATTCAAACTTCCTTAGGAACATTAATAATCATTGGTGAAGAATCACCTACCTCAAAGTAGTGAAGAACACGGATGAAAATGAAGCAATCCAACACCGAAGGCTTGAGCACCAATCTCCAATGATATATGATCTTCAATCTCGAACTAGGTGGTTGATACGAAGTGTTTAGGACGAATGGAGTTATTTTTCAAGTGCAAGAGTTCGGGTTATGGGGGAAGAAAGAACTGAAATCACGAATAGGATGCTGTCCTATTTATAATAAATGGCTATTAGCGTGCGCTATACCCTGTTCGTAGCGTGCGCTAACGGCTCACAGTCTAAACTGTACTCGGCACTTAGCGTGCGCTACGCATAGACCTGTAGCGTGCGCTAAGGCGTTGACTCGGCTTTTCCCGAAAGCCGTCCAGGTACATCCGACACGATCCGACAGGGGTCCCCCGGCCAGATCTCACCTACCGCACGTCTCAATCAATCTGACCACGCATAGCGTGCGCTAATTACACTCGGTAGCGTGCGCTATGAAACCATGTTAGCGTACGCTACCCTTAGCCTGTAGCGTGCGCTACATGCACAAAATTTCAACCTTTTAAATTACATACACGAAATTATATGCTCGACGACATCGGATTATGAAATACGGAGAATAGTATTCAGACAAAAGTACAATCATTACAATATCACAAGTTCCAATTACATAACAAATCTGTATTACATCCTTCCTCCCTAAAAAGAAGTTTCGTCCCGAAACTTAGGATGAAAACAACTCCGGATATTTAGCCTTCATACCGTCCTCCGTTTCCCAAGTGGCCTCTTCGACTCCATGTCGTGACCATTGTACTTTAACCAAATGTATTGGTTTATTCCTCAATTGTTTGATCCGGCTCTCAAGTATCTTGATTGGTCTCTCTTCGAAGGTGCCATCATTAGCTATCTCGATCTCGTCGAAATCAATGACGTGACTGGGGTCCGGTATATACTTCCGCAATTGGGATACGTGAAACACATTGTGAACGTGACTCAGTGATGGCGGTAAAGCCAACCTGTACGCTAAATCCCCAACTCTCTCTAGGATCTCAAATGGCCCGATATACCTTGGACTAAGCTTGCCTCTTCTCCCAAAACGGAAAATCCCTCGTGTAGGAGACACCTTCAATAATACGTGGTCCCCAGCGTCGAACTCTAGAGGGCGACGACGTACATCTGCATAAGACTTCATCGACTGGGCGATCAACAGTCTCTCTCGAATCACAGTTATCTTCTCTTGAGTCTGAATAATCAATTCCGGTTCCGTCCCGATCAAATCCGAAGAATCATCCCAACACAGGGGTGATCGGCATCTCCTCCCGTACAAAGCTTCAAATGGTGCCATTCTAATAGAAGCATGCCAACTATTATTGTAAGTGAATTCGATCAAGGGCAAGTGAACTTCCCAATCAGTTGACCAATCCAACGCACAGGCTCTAAGCATGTCTTCTACAGTTTGAATAGTCCTTTCGAACTGACCATCTGTTTGGGGATGATAAGCTGTGCTAAAGTTGAGCTCAGTCCCTAAAGCCTTGTGAACTGCCTTCCAGAAGTGCGACACGAAACGACCATCTCGATCCGAAATAATGGTCTTCGGCGTCCCATGCCATCTGACTATCTCCGCAATAAATACTCGCGCCAATCTGTCGGGTCCCCATGTATCTTTGATCCCTAAGAAATGAGCCGACTTGGTTAGTCGATCAACTATAACCCAAATCATGTTCATTCCCGTTCTAGTCCTTGGCATACTGGTGATGAAATCCATCGAGATGTCCTCCCACTTCCATTCAGGGATCGGAAGCGGCTTTAACATCCCGGCAGGTCGCTGATGCTCAATCTTGACCTGCTGACAAGGCAAACACTTCGAAACGTACTCTGCTACGTCCTTCTTCATATTCCCCCACCAGAAGTTTTGTTTTAGATCCTTATACATCTTACTGCTGCCCGGGTGAATAGAATAGGGCGCGTTATGAGCTTCTTTCAGAATAGTCCGTCTCAAATCATCATTATCGGGAACGCAAAGTCGACATTGAAATCTCAGAACTCCATCATCTTGTATCACGAATCCTGGGGCCTTTCCTTTCTTTACTTCATCACATAATCGAAGGATCAGAGAATCGTCCAACTGCTTGGACTTGATCTTCTCGACTAGTGATGAAGTCGGCCCATCACATAAAGTTGCCCTTGGATTCTGGTGCCCATACTTCAATCCCTTCGTGGATCGGTTCGTTGAATGCTGATGCAGGCGTAAGAGCTTCCAACACTCGAAGAGAAACAGTTTACGGCTCAACGCATCGGCTACTACATTTGCTTTCCCGGATGATAGAGAATCTCTAAGTCGTAATCCTTGATCAATTCCACCACCTTCTCTGCCTCATGTTTAATTCTTTACATTGAAAATGTATTTGAGGCTCTTATGATCTGTAAAGATCTGACAATGAGTGCCGTACAAATAATGTCGCCAAATTTTCAAGGCAAAGACCACAGCTGCTAGCTCCAGATCATGAGTCGGATAATTAACTTCGTACGGTTTCAATTGTCGAGAAGCATAAGCAATCACTTTATCCTTCTGCATCAACACACAACCCAAACCCTGATGTGAAGCGTCGCTGTATACCATGAATCCATCAGTTCCCTTTGGCAGTGCTAAAATAGGTGCTGTCGTCAGTCTCTTCTTAAGTTCATCAAAACCAGCCTGACATTTCCCATCCCATGTGAACTTTTGAGTTTTCTGTAACAGCTGAGTGAGCGGACGAGCAATTTTGGAAAATCCCTCTACAAAGCGGCGATAATATCCAGCAAGTCCTAAGAAGCTTCGGACTTCTTTCACGTTTTTAGGGGCTTCCCATTCCAAGATTGCTTCGACTTTCTTCGGGTCCACCTGAACTCCGTCGGATGATATCACGTGCCCAAGGAAGGTTACTTCCTTAAGCCAGAATTCGCATTTAGAAAGCTTAGCATACAGCTGTTCCTTTCTCAAGATGCTCAAAACCACACGTAAATGTTCAGCATGTTCCTCTGCGTCCCTCAAATATATCAAGATGTCGTCAATGAAGACGACCACAAATTTATCCAAGTACTCCAAGAATACCCAATTCATCAATTGCATGAATACCGCAGGAGCATTGGTAAGTCCAAATGGCATCACTACAAATTCATAATGCCCGTACCGGGATCTGAAAGCAGATTTCGATATATCCGATCCCTTAATTCTCAACTGATGGTATCCTGATCGCAAGTCAATCTTCGAGAATACCCTTGCCCCTTGCAGTTGATCAAACAAGTCGTCGATCCGAGGTATAGGATACTTATTCTTGATCGTCATTTTGTTAAGCTCCCTGTAATCAATACACAGTCGGAGGGATCCGTCTTTCTTAGGACAAAGAGAACGGGCGCTCCCAAGGGGAAACGCTCGGTTGAATATAGCCCTTCGTAACAATTCCTCCGGTTGCTTCTTGAGTTCATACATCTCGGTCGGCGCCATGCGGTATGGTGCCTGGAAATAGGGGTTGCTCCGGGCTCTAATTCGATGGTGAATTCCACTTCTTTGCGGAGGTAACCACAGTAGCCGGTCGGAAATACATCGAGAACTCATTCACAATCGAAATAGACGAGAGCTCTACTCCTTCCTCTTTCCTCATGGCATAACACCAAAGTCCGTGACATCCACCTTGATAATTTCACGGCTTTCATTGCCTTGATCAATTTCCCGAGCTTCCCGGTCTCCATCCTCGGAATAAGTGTTCGAATCCGTCATCGGCAATGATGGAATTGACTCTATCTCGGTAATTCAAAGATGACTCCATAACGGTTGAGCCAATCATCTCCGAGAATTAAATCGTCACCGCATATGTCAACTACAATAAGATTCGATGGCCAATCTCTTCCCTCTATAGATACTGGGAAATCCCTAGCTTCTAGTGTTCCCACAATTTTCTCTCCGCTCGGTAATCCCACAACATAAGGTTCACAATTATACAAGCACGAGATGTTCAAACGATTAACACAGTTCAAAGATATAAAAGAATGTGTGGCTCCGGAATCGAATAAAACACTAACTGGTTGCAAAAGGATCTGAATCGTACCTGATGCAACAGCAGTGTTCTGATCGTCAGATCTCCTCATTTCGTACAGGCGCGGAGGAACGGACCCAGCACTGGATGTCTCTCTCTTCCCAACGTTCTGCTGCTGAAATCCACTCTGCTGTGTCTGGTTCACACTTATCTCCTTAGGAACTGGTGCTGGAGTGCGGGTACCAAAAGATCTAGTAGCGGCTCCACAGAAGGCCGCACGGTGCCCTTCTTGCCCACAATCGTAACAAGTCACAGAAGATGCGGGGCAATCACGTCGAATATGCCCTGCTCGACCACAATTGTAGCATTTCTTTGATGCGTCCGAAACTGCTGATGCTGTCCGGAACTTCTTTCCGCCTCTAGAAGGATGTGGAGGTTTCCTAGCCGAATAAAAGGAAGATTGGCCCTTGCGGGCCCCACCACTCTTGTTTTCTGTAAAGCTGCCGGTCACCTTCTGCTTCTTTGCCTATACTGATTTCTCCACCGCCGCCTCTTTCATGTCGTAGGCCAGCGCTTTGTCTTGGTACTGTCGCAACGTAGTACACTCGAATCCGGACATGTCTTCTTTGAATCTCCGCTTCATCCGCATATCAAAATGAAAAATCTTTTCTGCCTCCGTTCTGACCAAGTGTCGCACACAAGTCAGCTGATGATTAAAAGTTTTAATTACATCTGTCACAGATGCCTCCGAACTCTGTGGTGAGAAAAACTCTCGGATCTTGGCCTCTCTAACTGGACGAGGACAATACTGTGCCTCCATCATTTGTTTGAATTCCGTCCAATCCGCATTATGATTCTCGGGTCGAATAGTTTCCCACCAATCAAAGGCCTCCCAAGTCAGAAAATACTGGGCAATGGGAACCTTCCGGTCCTCGGGACAGTTAAGACCCGCGAATATCTTCTCCAACTCCTTGAGCTAGTAATCCCAAGTAAGTGCCTCAGCAGATCCGTAAAATTTTGGCGGGTGCAATTTAACCACCTCAGCAAGCCATCTGTCTCCCCGGTTATCCTCGTGGTGCTGCTGTCCCATCGCCGTCTGCATGCGATCAACGACCTGAGCGAACTGGTTTATCTGCGCCACCACCTGTTGAAGCACTCCCGGCATGTTAGGATTTGCGTCATCATTCGCTGATCCTTGCTGCCCTCCAGAACGGGAATCGGTTCGACTAGCCGATATTTCTGGGGTAGCTGCGGAATCCTCATGTCTCATGTTACCACGTTCGCGTCCACGACCGCGTCCGCGTCCACGTCCTCCTCTCAACATACTGTAAACGCAATTTTTCAATATCCAGAACAAAATTTTTGAAATAAAGTCCGTAAATACTCACAAAACAGTAATTAAGTAAAACGGTAGTATAAGAGATTAAGAGACTTACAACCACGGTCCACATGACGACTTCGGCTGAACAGTGATGTTACAAACGACCCGTAAATCAAATAACGTAAACAGACCCAACTAAAACCCCACTGCCAAGATATCCATGAATCTTAGCTCTGATACCATATTCTGTAACACCCCGAGATATTCGGAATAATTACAGCGCCGTAAACCCTTTAAGAAAGGATTTACAAGGCTAATTAAAAAGAAAGTAAATTTAAGACATCAATACTGCGAAAGTTCAAGTTTATGAAAACGTACAACTGGTTCAACGGGTAATTAATACAACCATATCGAATTAATATCAATAAGACATGCGTACTCGAGTACAGGAACGAAACCAAGAAAACAAATCTCCAATAACAATAAACATCACTGAACCCCTTCGTCGTCACGTCGGTCTGTGTTTACCTGCTCCTCTGCTACCTGAACCTCAAAACAAATGTCAACACCCTAAGGGGTTAGCAAAACAATGCCATTGCAAGTATCATTTTAAACACTTTGAATATTCATCAACAATACCGAACCGGATACACCACGGACTTCCGCTAGGAATCAGGCAATGCGAATCTACAAGATTCCATTACACAGCACGGGTATTCCAATGATCCAGCGCCCTCAGCATAGATCCCAAGATGATCCCGTCGGACCAACACGAGGTGGAAATAACCCGTCCAATGATCCGGCGCCTCGGCTAGATCCCAAGATGATCCCGTCGGATCAACACGAGGTGGACATCCGATCCAGCGCCCTCAGCATAGATCGTACAACGTATACAAACACAACTCATGCATACACATATGCCAAATCATTATGTTCATCAACATGAACATATAAACATTATATGACGAATATCATGAAAAATCAACGAAATAAATATCATGTTCAGCAACATGAATAATCATACGCATGTTCCAAAAATACCGATATTAACATATCACGATACTTGCCTCGAAGATGGCAAGAACGATAAACTTCAATGATCTCAACCCACTCGAAGGTCGCCTCCTTCGATCAACGTAGCAAGCTCAAACCTTAACAAAAGGAATGATATACAAATCATCTCAAGTCGAACCATGGCCTAACAATTCGGCCTACGGCCGAAAAGCTCAAAATAAACAAGCTGCCTGGATTGCTTAGCGCGCGCTACGTACTCTACGTAACGTGCGCTAAGCCGATCATAGCGTACGCTATCGTATAAGACTAGCGTCGCTAGCCACGAATCGGCGATCGACTCATTTGTCTCATAACGTACGCTACGACGCGTTTTGTCGCAACCGAACCTCGATAGCGCACGTTAACTCACACATGTTAGCGTGCGCTAATCTTGCATGGCGTAATCGCAAACCGAAAACTGGGTTGAATGGTGAAGAACTCATGAATCCTATGGTGATATTACAAGTTATCCTCGGGCATATCATGCTAATAAGGTTTGTGGAAGTTCTATGATCATGAGATACAAATATACGGATAGTTATCTCAATATCATAATTTCTCTACGATCTTCAAGAAATAATCTAAGTTCCATTCATCCTACGTCCCAAAACACATGATTTCAACGTGTACAACGTAGCAACTGGGTAATATCTGATTACTTATCATAAATCGTTTATAACATGCTTAGGAGTCCTCACAATAAGATGGTTCAAAGGTTCATACGATATATAGTGCCGATACGTCAAAAAGTATCCTTCTAACATGTGATGACCGATTATAAACGAAGTACTTGCTATCCAAACATGATTCAAACTTCCTTAGGAACATTACTAATCATTGGTGAAGAATCACCTACCTCAAAGTAGTGAAGAACACGGATGAAAATGAAGCAATCCAACACCGAAGGCTTGAGCACCAATCTCCAATGATATATGATCTTCAATCTCGAACTAGGTGGTTGATACGAAGTGTTTAGGACGAATGGAGTTATGTTTCAAGTGCAAGAGTTCGGGTTATGGGGGAAGAAAGAACTGAAATCACGAATAGGATGCTGTCCTATTTATAATAAATGGCTATTAGCGCGCGCTATACCCTGTTCGTAGCGTGCGCTAACGGCTCACAGTCTAAACTGTACTCGGCACTTAGCGTGCGCTACGCATAGACCTGTAGCGTGCGCTAAGGCGTTGACTCGGCTTTTCCCGAAAGCCGTCCAGGTACATCCGACACGATCCGACAGGGGTCCCCCGGCCAGATCTCACCTACCGCACGTCTCAATCAATCTGACCACGCATAGCGTGCGCTAATTACACTCGGTAGCGTGCGCTATGAAACCATGTTAGCGTACGCTACCCTTAGCCTGTAGCGTGCGCTACATGCACAAAATTTCAACCTTTTAAATCACATACACGAAATTATATGCTCGACGACATCGGATTATGAAATACGGAGAATAGTATTCAGACAAAAGTACAATCATTACAATATCACAAGTTCCAATTACATAACAGAAATCTCGGGTATTACACATTACAGCCAGATGGGATGGTAACTCTTGCCGGTAAGCCAATCGTCCGATTCTTTCCGTGATTTTGAATGGTCCTACGTATCGGGGACTCAACTTTCCTCCTTTCCTTGACGCTATTAGACTCTTCCGCGGGGTTAGCCTCAGGAAGACATGATCTCTTACTTCAAATTCTAGATCCTTCCGACGTTGATCGGCGTAACTCTTCTGTCTGCTCTGCGCTGTGCAGATCCTATCCTTGATTAGTCGTACTTTATCTACGGCTTCCTTCACCAATTCTGTCAATACTGAAGGTTCTGTTCGTTGTGTCTTTGGCATCCAATGGCCATCAATTTCCCAATGGAGCGGGGATCGACACTTCCTTCAATATAGATCTTCGTAAGGCGCCAATCCGATTGTTGCTTGATAACTATTGTTGTATGTAAACTTGGCCAATGGTAGATGATAATCCCAATTTCCTTGAAAGTCTAGTATGCAGGCGCGTAGCATATCTTCAAGAGTCTGGATGGTTTGCTTAGATTGTCCATCGCTCTGGGGATGCGCACTTGTGCTGAAGCTTAAGGAAGTTCCTAATTCCTTACGAAAAACATTCCAAAGACGAGATACGAATCTAAGATCTCTGTCCGATACTATATCTGTTGGCACTCCATGGAGTCGAACAATTTCTCTAATATAAGTCCTTGTCAGCTTTTGCAGACTGTCGTCCTTTTTCACCAGCACGAAATGTGATGATTTTGTCAATCTGTCGAAGATCACCCAAATGGTGTTATAGCCTCCCCTTGTCATTGGCAGATCCATAATGAAGTCCATGGTTATCTTTTCCCATTTTCATTCAGGGACTTCTAATGGTTGTAGTAGCCCTGAGGGTCCCTGATGTTCAGGTTTGACTCTCTGACATGTGAGGCATCGCGCCGCGAATTCTGCCACTTGGTTCTTCATGTTCACCAACCAAAAGTGTTTCTTCAAGTCTCGGTACATCTTGTTACCTCCTGGGTGTATCGTATATCTTGAGCAATGAGCTTCCTTGAGAATTCGTCTTTTGATCTCCCCATCGTGAGGTATGTATAACCGTCCCTTAAACCTTACAATTCCATCCTTGGTAATTGTAAACTCGGGTTTCTCGCCCTTAGCGATCTTACCCTTAAACTTTTGAAGTTTTGGATCTATCTCCTGGGCTAATCGAATATTGTCCAATAGATTCGATTTAACTGTGAGGTTGGCGCAAATTTAACGAGCACCTTCATGAATGGGTTTTAGATAGCTCAATTCCTCAAGAGCTTGCCATTCTCGAACCATGATTCAGGCCACTTTAGCCTTTCTACTTAAGGCATCAGCCACGACATTCGCTTTTCCTGGGTGGTGTTGAATTTCACAATGGTAATCTTCTAAAAGTTGTACCCATCTTCTCTGTCGGAGACTAAGTTCCTTCTGAGAAAATAGTTACTTGAGAGTTTTATGATCCGTAAACACGGTGAATTAAACGCCGTATAAATGATGTCGCCATTTCTTTAAAGCGAATACTATTATAGCAAGTTAGAGGTCGTGCGTTGGATAATTCTTCTCGTGCGTCTTGAGTTGTTTGGAAGCATATGCGATAACCTTACTATTTTGCATTAGTACAGCACCGAGGCCATCCTTTGAAGTGTCACTATATACGACAAATCCTTGGGTTCCTTCTGGAAGTGTCAGTATTGGTGCAGTGGTAAGTGTCTTCTTGAGTTCCTTGAAACTTGACTCGCATTTATCCATCAATTCAAATTTTACTTGTTTCTGAGTTAGCCGTCTGAGGGGTCCTGCTAACTTCGAGAAGTCCTAGATGAATTTGCGGTAGTAGCCCGAAAGGAAAGCTTCTGACCTCAGTGACATTTTCTGGCCTCTTCCAGTCCATAATAGTCTCTATTTTAGATGGATCTACTGCAAGCCCTTCTCCAGAAATAATGTGACCCAGAAATGCCACCCCCTCAACCAAAATTCACACTTTCTGTACTTAGCATACAACTTGTGCTGCCTTAGTGTATCCAACACTAGTCTAAGATGTCTCTCGTGATCTTTTTCTGAATTAGTGTACACGAGTATGTCATCAATGAAAATGACTATGAATTGGTCGAGATATGGTTGAAACACTCTGTGCATTAAATCCATAAATGCCGCAGGAGCGTTCGTGAGTCCAAAAGGCATCACTACGAACTCGTAGTGACCGTATCTAGTTTGGAATGCAGTTTTAGGAACATCTTCATTCTTAATCTTTAACTGATAGTATCCTTGTTGAAGATCGAACTTGGAATACGGCGTAGCTCCTTGGAGTTGTTCAAACAACTCATCTATCCTCGAGAGATGATACTTACTTTTAACTGTAACGTTGTTGAGTTCACGGTAATCTATGTAAAGCCTCAATGTTCCGTTCTTCTTTTTGACAAACAATACCGGAGCTCCCCATGGTGATACACTGGGTTGTACAAAACCCACATCGAGTAACTTCTGCAGTTGAACCTTCAACTCTTGCAGCTCCAGTGGTGCCATTCGGCATGGTGCCTTTTCAATGGGTGCCTTCCCAGGCATGATTTCGATATTGAATTCAACCTCTCTGTCAGGTGGTAGGGAGGTTATTTCTTCGAAAAATACGTCAGGGTATTCGGACACCACACGTATGGTTTCTATACCCGACTTACTCTTGGGCTTGTTAATGATCGAGGCTAAAAATCCGGTTGCCCCTTTGGTAACAGCCTTCCTAGCCTTCATAGCTGATATTATAGGTGCTAGGTTGACTCTAGCGTCTCCAATTAATTCCACAATTGGCTTGTTAGGTTTGCAAAACCTAACTATCTTAGAATGACAATCCAATTATGTGTAGTGCTTGGACAGCCAATCCATTCCTAAGATGACATCATACTCCAATATTAGAAGCACTACTAAATTGGCAGAGTAACAATTACCACTGATGATCACATCACACGCAGAATGGACTTTATCCGCTAGTTGAGTAACTCCCATCGGGGTAGGTACTTCTAGGCATAATGGTAAGGATTCTAACGGTCTATCAAGTTTCTTAGAAAAACGTGGTGCAACAAACGAGTGTGACGATCCTGGATCTATAAGTGTTCGTGCAAGTTGATTAGATATCAGGAGTGTACCTTCCACCACACTGTTGTTTTCCGGTGCCTCATGGCCAGTTAGAGAAAATACTCGTGTTGGGGCTTTCCCTCGGTTGTTTCCTGGCTTAGCTGCTGCGGCTGGTTTCACCACCGGTGGGTCCATATCTGGGCATTCTCGAATTTGATAATCTGAACTGCCACAACGTAGGCACTTTCCGAGCTTCCTCCAACACAAATCTGACTTATGCCCTTTCCTACCACAGTGGGTGCATGGCGCTGTTGGTTTGGTGAGAACTGGTGCTTTTGCTCCGCTTGGACTCCCCTGAGCTCCCGTCCTCTTAAACTTCTGTGGTGTCCTTGATGTGGGTCGGGTAGC
Source organism: Orobanche coerulescens (assembly GCA_033398695.1). NCBI lineage: Eukaryota > Viridiplantae > Streptophyta > Magnoliopsida > Lamiales > Orobanchaceae > Orobanche > Orobanche coerulescens. The sequence continues at coordinate 74,187,989 of CM065818.1, read as the reverse complement.
AGGCCTCTTGGCATTGTTGGAGAATTGGCTCTGCTGTTGAGCTAACCTCGCAGTTCTGCTCTCGATCCGGGTGGCGGCTTCCACTGCTTGGGTAAGTGTCGTCAGCTGAATAGCTAAAAGGCTCTATTGAAGCGACTGCCTCAGTCCTCTAGTGGGCTTATAGAGCTTGTCCTCCTCAGTTGTTACCAATCCGGGTTCGTATTTAGACAACCTATTAAACTCAGCTTCATATTGAGCGACTGTCATGGCTCCTTGCTTCAAGTGGTAGAACTCGTCTCGTCTAACTTCTCTGGCTGCTGCCGACACATATTGAGTTCTAAAGTCGGTCAGGAAGTCAGCCCATGTCCTGACACGGTTTTCTCTCGTCCAGCGCTAGTTTACACTCCTCCACCAGCCATGAGCTGCGGCCTCGAGTCGGAATGTAGCTAGTGATATCCGCTGTTCATTAGTATACTGACGGGCATTGAAAATTCCTTCAATTCTCTCTAGCCAGAGTTCGTTTAATATCGTCGGGTTCCCCATCAAAGGTAGGCGGGTTGAAGCGTAAGAATCTTTCCAAGGTGCGATCATGAGTTTTGTTGTTGTTCCCGTTGTTAGCAGTCTGCTGTTGTAGGAAGTTCGTCAATTGAGTGGGGGCTTGAGCCATGGCATTGTTCCCATTTCCTCCTCGTGGAGAGCGTGAGCGATCATCGCGCTGATGCTGGTCGTCACGATTCATGCGAGGGCGTCCACGTCTTCGGTCAGCCATCTATTATAAGTTAGAGAATGTGTGAAGATTCACGGTCTTATGTGGAATTATTAGTATTCTATATTGTCATGCAGAATTAAGTGTACGATTGAACCCTTATAGTTGATTCTGGTTAAGTTTGGATTATCCGCCTGAGCATACATATCGAGCTACGGGTATTCTGTTTTCCTTGGTCAAATCTTTATTATCTGCGGGGTCCATCTAATTATAAAACCAAGTTACTATCTTGGAAAATCTAATATCTAATATAAAACTCTATTAAGCATGAGTAATAATTAAGGCTATGAACTTAATGATTCGACAAATGCTTATATGATAATAACGACAAAGGAGCAATAATACTCCATATTAAGAAAGTAATGAAGTTTTGTGGAGTTTAATGGAACTTCATCAATTTCGAATGAATAGCGATATGACTTTCAGAAATGGATAACTGAAATAATCTATATCCGTTTCAAGAGTTCAATAGAAGGATTGATTCAGTCGGGGAAATGCCGTGGATACTTAATCAAGTACCTTGGCCAATGACTTAGGAATTTTGAATTTGACTATGTATATTCCAAGTGAATAGCGACAAGTCGAAGGAGATCTTTAATGAGAATTGACTCGAGAAATCTACATTAGGTCTCAATCTTATGGTTCACTTCGTCCTAGGTGGAATTTCCATATAAGTCCGAAATCTCTTATCCTGGTTAGCCCATTGTAAGTGTCCTTCTCACAAAGCGGGCTCCGATACCACTTCTGTCACACCCCCAACATCGGGAAGGACGAGGACGCGACGCATCGGTCGATCAATCAATCAAGATGCAACAATAAATAGCGGAAGCAAAATAACGATTGGATAATATTTCAAAATAACAATCTTAACCCGATGCTCTAAGATTCATTGTGACAAAAGCTGATAATCAAAATTACACTGTTCACAGGTTTGCAGCTGAGAAATACCAAACGAGTTAAGTACGAAGCATAGTTAACTATTACAAGTTGGGATAACAATAGAAATTCTTAGTCTTGATGGCAGTCTTCTATTCAGTCTCTTCCTTGAAAACTTCTTCATCTTCGATTGGTGCCTCATGCTCTGGTTTTAAAAGGGAAACGGTGGGGTGAGATAAAAAGTCTCAGTGAGTGGGTGATCGTGTGTGAGTGTGGCTCTTTTCCTTGAAATTTTTTAAGTGATGCACGATTTTATCAATTATCAGAAAGTGACAGTTATAATTACATCGTAATTTTATAAAAAACATTAATCATTATGTAGTTGTAATATTATAATCCTGTCCCCGTGGACGGATGTCAAGTCAAGCAGTCAGTCAATCAGTCGATTAGTCAATCCAGTTTCGAATCCTGCCGATGTGGACTTTGGATTCTAGACTCTCTTTATTACTCCTAGCAATATAGGCCGTCGCCCCAATATTTGGACCGTCGAGCCTTCACTCTCACACTTAACGTGTGCTTCCTTATATTCGGTCAGTGAGGTTAATAGCGTCATTTGGTTAAGTATGGAATATGGTTCATTATATTTGTGGCACAGTAGTACGGAATAGGACTTGTATATAAATTCGAAAATATTCTCAATAATTTATTAATGGTATGATGTGTTCAGGTCAGATATATTAAATGGCTAGGTTCGACGAAACGAAACGAGGTTTTTTTTAAGGACGTTTTTACCCTTAGGTTCGAGCCGAAGCGTTTGGAGCATGAAACAAAATCGCATGGTTATAAAAATTTTTGAGGAAGCCAAAACTAATTCCTCGCCTCCAGATTTAAGGGAAAATTCGGACCAGTTTCGGGACTAAAATTTCCAGAAATTACGGTATCGCCTCAAACTTAAGGAAATCGTTCCGAGGCTTATAGAGCTATGAATTTAGCTCGGAATTTAACGAAATTTTACTAGATGAATCATGATGATCCTAGAATTCCAGATTTGTAAAAATTCTAGAAAGTTTCGGACTTGGTCCAGAAGTTTTGAATTCTTGCATTTTGACCTCAAAATTGTTTTAAAATTGCGATATGACTAATAAGTTTAGATATCGAACTCCGAATCATTTGAAAACTTACGTACAGACCATATATGAGATAATATGTACTTTCCAAGGTCCAGAATATTTCATTTTCATAAATTTCAGTTTAGTACCTAAACTTTAAGAAATTACGAATTATGCCAAAAGTTACGTTAACTCATTTCAAGTCCCTTTTTGGCCACAAATAATTTATCCACATACCATATCTTAGTCATATAACACAAGTTCCAGATTTTTGGATAGAGTTTACAAAAAATTACGAAGAAGTCATCAAATTTCAATTTTTCACATAATCGAACTTTATCAACCAAATCGGTGGTAACTTGAACCCGTAAAAATATAATGCATGTTAACATAGCCATATATATAAATCTCAATGGCATGCATTTACATAAAATTTCAGATTCATACGTGCTTTGCAAAAATCATAATTCTTGAAACTTAAAATTCAAGAAAGACGAGATATAATCCCAAATACAAAAATCATGGTATATATATATATATATAAAAAAGTAAACATGCATGTCTCAACATGTTCCTATTCAATATATTTGTGAAATTTTCAGAATTAAACATACATCACAAAACCATAAATTTCATTTGCTTTTAGGATTTTTTAAAAGAATTTTTTACCCACCTCGATTTCTTGCCGGAAGTAAACAGTTCTAGGTCTCGGAAGTTGAAAGATGATTTCTCCCCTCCACCTCTACTTGGTTAGACCGAAATATCATACACCAAGGATGTGTATTTTATTTACATGTTAAGGTTTTAGTTAGCTAAGGAAGATTATAATCATAAATTATGGAAGAAGGTGTAGGAGTTGAATTACCTATTTTCTTGTTGAACTTCTTCCTCCTCTCACCACTTGAGCTCGGCCCTCTCTCCATCAACTTATCAATGCAGATTCTATTTTGTTGATGAAAGTGTAAAGGGTGGCTATTTCTAAATGTAGGTATTTATATAATGTTTTTAGGACTTGGGGAGGTGTTGTTGAAGGGAAGACTAATGCCATGTGTCTAAGGTTTTTATTAGGGTGTCTTGCATGGGGGACATGAGGGCTCTGGAAAACCACCCTTCCTACTTTCTCTTTTTCTTCCCTTGGCCGCCCATATGTGTGTGTGTGTATCATCTTTTTTTTTTTTGTAAATTTAGAGTATAATTATAATTGTAATAGTTGGTAATTTATTAAGTTGGGTTGGGCTAGTTAGTTACTTGTAAAGTATGTTGGGTTGAGCCCAGTCTATTAAGTTTTATGTTTTAGGTCTTGTCCCATTATTTATTTTGGTATGTTATTTAATTATTTATGTGTGCTAAATATTTAATAAAATTTAATTTTTGGGCAATTAACAATTAATCGGTCGAAACATCAAGGGGTCTGTAACAAAATTTATTCATAACAATGAGATGATATCTTATAACTATATATACTAAGTCTAACACTCACATGATTTTTTTTTGTGGGGTTTTACAAATTTATCCAATAAATTAATTTAGACATCCAATGTCCAAAAATTAATTAGATATCCAATGTCCAATAAATTAGATATCAAATATCTAATATTATTAATTTGTGATTAAGCTCGATTTATTCCGTCTTCTATCCTAATGCGCGACTCGATAAGTCCGTATCAGTTCGCAGTGGGAGGAACCAAAGAGTGATAGCACCACCTAGCCAGTCCCGTGGCCTACACTGTAACCTAACTAAGAACGAATGATTGGGATCATTCCAAAATATTTCTGTCGTGAATACCAGTATACATACAAACCTTTCTCTCAAATGTCCCGATCAAGTTATAGGGCCACGGTCAGTCAAACCCTATTTGTACTTGACCCTATCCATGAGTTAATGCAAATCGAAATCACTGAGCTCTCGTGTATCTAATAAAACTAGCTCCAATGATTTGGCCAAAGACTTATAATCTCATTTGCCAATAACTGCATAGGACATATACGTGTTCACTTGTAGGAGAAAGAATCCTATCTTGGTATTTAGTAGAACCTGCAGCTTGCCCGTCAAGATGCACGTCGAAGTTGACCCCCACCTTCCGGTTTTTTAGGTCGAACTACTCTAATGAAAATCATAACGTCAAAATCATATCCCTACTAAATCCTCAAGTCGAAGGTTTACGAATACCTATCACAACCTTTCAGTTTCGTCATTGACTTTCCTGAGTGAAATCCGTGTGACGAATCGAGAGTGAGTCGGTTTGATTATACTAATCTCATTAGCATACCTATAACATGTACTCCCACTAACCATTAGTGATCTATAGTCACTCTCTAAGTGAACGAACATGTCATACAAGTCTTCACATAAACTTAACGCCCAGTCAAGTTTCATCGACTTGGTCAGTGGACCAGCAACGTTGTCTACTAAGTCTACTCTATACAGCACAATGTATCCTTTGCGAACAAATTCTCTCACGAGATAATACTTTCTCTCAATATGTTTTTTACTATTGTGAAACCTCTGCTCCTTAGCCTGTGCTACAGATCCGTTGTTGTTGCATAAAAGCGGAATAAGCAGCTCAGCACATGGTATCACTTGAAGTTTGCCCAGAAACTTCTTAATCTAAAACCCTTCATTAGAGGCCTCCTAGGCCGATTGATACTCAGCATGACAGGTGGAATCAGCAGTCGCGCTTTTCTTGGCACTTTGCTGCTCCTCCATTAAGATTAAAAATTTAGCCAGAAGTGGACATCGAGTCGTCTTTTTGTCCTTAGAAGTCTGAATCAGTGAGGCCCATCACATTTAGTTCTCCACCACCATACATAAGAACTAGATCTCTAGTCCTTCTTAAGTACTTGAGAATGTTATTTACGGCGGTCCAATGTTCCCTACCTGGGTTTGTCTGAAACCTACTTACCACGCTCACACCATGCGCAATGTCAGGTCTCGTACACAATATAGCACACATAAGGCTACCCATGACCGAAGCATAAGGTATATTACTCATTTCATTTCGTTGTTCCTCACTTTAAGGACACATCTTCGAGGTGAGTTTTATTCCATGTCGCATCGATAGGAACCCGCTTTTAGAATCATCCATCTTAAATTGCTTTAAGATTTTATCTATATACAAGGCTTGGGAAAGCCCTATCATTCTCTCCGCTCTATCCCGGTAAAGCCAAATACCAAGAATATAGGTTGCTTCTCCCACGTCTTTCATGGAGAACCTACTCAAAAGCCAAGTTTTCATAGAAATGAGCATTACCATATTGTTTCCTATTAGTAGAATGTCATCTACATATAGTACTAAGAATACTATCTTGCTCCCACTAACCCTCTTGTATACACAAGGTTCCTCTTCATTTTGCACGAAGTCATACTCTTTGACTGCCTCGTCAAAACGAAGGTTCCAACTCTGTGAAGCCTGCTTCATTCTATAAATAGAACACTGAAGCTTGCACACTTTATGAATATAGACCTCGAACACAAAGCCTTTAGGCTACTCCATATAGATATCCTCCTTGAGGAATCCATTAAGGAAAGCCGTCTTTATGTCCATCTGCCATATCTCATAATCGTGATAGGTAGTTATAGCAAGCATCATTTGGATAGACTTGATCGTAGCTACGGGCGAGAAGGTATCATGATAATCGGTCCCTTGTTTTTGGGTATAACCCTTTGCCAAAAGTCTGTCCTTATAGGTGTCAACCTTACCATCCCCATCAGTCTTTCTCTTGTATATCCACTTGTTCCCAATAGGCACTATGCCCTTGGGGCGGTCTACTAGAGTCCAAGATTGATTTTCATGAATCGAGTCTATCTCAGCTTCCATAGCTTCCCGCCATTTCGCGAGTCTACATCCACCATGTCTTGGTCATAGGTCGTGGGGTCAGTCTCTTGTCTATAACCTGGAACCTTCTGGAGACCCAGTTCCTCCAGATGCATAAATCCATACCTCTCAGGTAATTGAGACACCCTACTAGACCAGCAAGGTGGTTATACTTGTGTTTCAGAAGGTTTGGTTCCAACTTCTTGTACAAGTGTCTCCTGAGGAGTTCCATTGTATTCTTCCAAAGAAATACTTCTACCTACTCCACCTTCCTGAATGAACTCATCTTCTAGGAGGTGTGCTTGTAAAGCAACAACGATCTTTCGATCTTCGGGCATGTAGAATAGATAACCCATCGTCCCATATGGGAATCCAATGAAACGTCCCTTCATAGACCTAGCTTCCAACTTCTATACCTTAGTCTTATTGACATAGACGGGACATGCCCGAATCCTAATATGATTAAGACTTTGTTTTATGCCCTCCCACATCTCATGTAGAGTTTTAGGAACAGACTTGGAAGGACATATGTTCAAGATATAAGCAGTAGTGAGGAGCGCATACCCCCACAGGTAAATTGGTAAGTCAGTGTAGCTAAGCATAGAATGAACAATGTCCAACAAAGTTCGGTTCCTTTTTTCCAACACCATTTAACTGAGGAGTTCCTGGAGGTGTTAATTGTGACACTATTTCGTGCTCTTTTAGGAACTCGTCAAACTCTATACTCATATATTCGCCACCTCGGTCCGGGATAAGTGCCTTGATATGATTATTCGACTAGGGCCTTATAATCCTGGAATTTCTCAAAGGCCGCGGATTTATGTTTCATTAAGTATACATAACTATACCTAGTATGATCATCCGTAAATGTAATGAAATATGGTTATCCGTCACGTGCTGCTTCCAAAGCACCACACACGTCAGTATGGACTAATCTAAGTTTATCAACGGCTCTTTCAAAAGTCCTTGTAAAAGGGGACTTAGTCATTTTGCCATTAAGGTAATATTATGGAAAGGGATCATATCTCAATGGACCCACAAGTCCATCCTTTTCTATTTTGTAAACTTTAGTCTGACCAAAATGACCAAGTCTAAGATACCATTTCAAAACTTGATTAGTTTCATCCCTACCACGCTTCCTAGTCATAGTATTCACAACGAATTTGTTACTTAGGTTTAGATAATACAATCCATTTAATAATGTAGCAATGCCTACTAGTTTATTTTGAAAATAAATTTTACAATAACAGTCACCAATGAAAAATGGAAAGCCTTTCCGATCTATGACCGGAATGGATAAAATGTTCTTATGCCCCTTGGGCAACACTAGTACATCAAATAACGTTAAAGCAAAGCCATATTCCAAATCCAAAAAAAGTGATCCTATATCAGTTGCTGCGACACTATGCCCGCTTCCGACAGTAATCATCACTTCCCCAGCTCTAAGCTTTCTACTTTTTTCAAGATCCTGATTCACGGTATAAATATGAGAACTAGCACCTGAACCCAGTATCCAAGAAGTAGAAAATACGGTAGCCGAACAATTCGTTTCCAAAACTAAAATTTCCGCACCTGAACTGTCCTGGAGCTTCAGGCAGTCTCTTGCCCAGTGGCCCAGCTCACCGCATTTGAGACATGTGTCCGACTTCACCGTCTTGCTCTTAGGAACCATCGGGGCCTTGCCCTTACATTGAAAGTCCTTGCCTTGTCGGCCCATGTGCTTCTTGGTCTTTTTCTTCTTATTCTTTGACATCCAAGATCTATAAGAAATCACAAGGCAGCTCCTTCACTCGCGTAGTCTTCATCTGAGATTGAGCAGTTAGGTTACTAGTTTATTCATCAACCCTGCTAAATTACAAGCAATCTCATTGCAGTTAAAGTTCATAAAAAACTGTGAGAAGGAATCAGAAAGAGATTGCAGGATAAGGTCGATTTGTAGAGAAGCATTCATCCTAAAATCAAGAGCCTCCAATCTCTCGATCATAGAGATCATTTTGAGGATATGGTCCCCGACTTTCTCACCTTCCATCATCCTGGCACTGAAAAGCTCTTTAGATATCTCATATCTAGTAGTTCGACTGTGCTCCCCATAAAGCTCGGTTAAGTGCGATAAAATCTGCCTAGCATAATTCATTTTCTCATGAGCTCTCTCAAGCTCATTAGACATAAAAGCCATCATCTAGCCACGGACTCTAATGTCATCCTTGTAACACCCCCAAGATATTCGAGGTATATTACAGCGCCGTGAATCCCTATATGGGACCCACCAGGCTGAACAACCATCATACTGAACGACTCGTGGAAACAACAAAATAACACCTCGTCATAAAGACGCAAAAAAAATAATCCACCCAGTTCAACCAGTCAAACATAACACCATCATCCGACACAAACATAATAGACAACAAAACAATCTGGACAAACAAGAACTCTTAAGTGCTCGAGTACTTCTATTAGTTTTACAAGCCCACAAAAAAGTAAAATATAGAAGACAATAAGACACCACTCGTTCACAATCATCATGCACGACCATCATCCACATGATGGTCCAGCACCCGCTCGTCTCGATGAACCGTACCTGAAATTCATAAAACGAATTTCCCCAAAACGGGTCCCCAGAGGGGTTAGCAATTACGCTAGTACAAGTAACCAAATGAAAACGCCAATATCAAAACACATTTCCGGAAACACCACTCGGTTGAAAGACACATTTCCGGAAACGCCAATATCAAAACACATTTGTGAAATACACCACAATTAACCGTGGATCCACCCCTCCGTGGACCCCTACCGAGACCCCATCGGATCTAACCCATAATGGTTAAAAGCAAGCTCACGGATCCACCCCTCCATGGACCCCTACCGAGACCCCGTCGGGTCTAACCCATAGTGAGCATACACACACACACACACAATTCTCATGCAATACTACTACGTTAAGATTGTAAGTTCATAAGGGTACTTGCCTCGGTTAATAGACGGTGACACGAACGGAAAGGAAGAATCGAACACGACCGCGAGGAACCGGTGGAAACGAACCTAACAATTTGAAGAACATAATCATAAACACTTCTAAACGATTACGGAAAAGGAATACTCCCGAAAACCCACCTACGATTCATGTATAATCGAATAAAGATGACAACGAGGGTGGACAACAACCAAACCCTCTCGATTTCGCAAAAACACGAAAATATACCATATATCCGTAGGAAAACTAATGATATCTACAAGATTAATCATATTCATCAAGAATTAACCAACAAAACGGAACGAATCGGACGAAATCGCGAAAACCCCCAAATCTCCCCTAAAATAGGGTTTTAGAAGATTTACCTTGATTCAAGAGGTAGAAGATGATTAAATGATGATATCTTGGTGTTAGAGACTAAAAATCTTGGATGGATGATGATACACGATCCACTTCAGCCTCCAAATCGTCCAAGTCGCCTAACCCTCGGAGAAGAAGAAGAAGAAGAAGGAATGAAAAATGACGCTAAAAAAATGGGACTGTCCCCTTAAATAACTCAGAGGCGCACGACCACCACGCACGACCAAGTGCTCGTGCGTCTGGTCGTGCGCCAGGCCACTGCCTAACTTCCGTCCTCACGCACGAGCAGAGCGCACGAGCAGTAGCTCGTGCTTCCTGCTCGTGCTTCCCTGGGAGTTACTTCCGAGCATTGATTGCGCACGAGCAGCGGGCACAACCAATTGTTCGAGTGCTTGGTCGTGTGCTAGGCCACTGCCCAGCTCATGTCCTCACGCACGAGCAGAACGCACGAGCACTAGCTCGTGCTTCCTGCTCGTGCGTCCCTGGGATCCTCTGCCTAGCATACGACTACGCACAAGCGCCAAACACAATCGACAACTCGTGTGGCCTGCTTGAGTTCAGGAACTAAAGGCTAACATCTAGCCCGACACGACTCCGAAAACATCCAGAACGTAACCAACTCAAAAGGAAAAGACATCAAGAGTTCACAACGCTCTCTAAGGAACAATACGACAACATAATACAATACACCATCGAATAGCCAAACAAAAACTCACAACGTCCATAAGGACATAAGATGGATTTGCAGCAACCCCGAAACGGCGGTTCCGAAAAACGATTTACGAGAATACATGAAATAGCGACGAAATTGACATAAAACACCAAACCGAGTAAAACGAGTTCGAAACAAGCTCGGACAACAAGAAGTCCAAAATTAAATATCCTCGAAATGTCAATACGGTTACGAGCGAGTTGCTAAAAAAACGAAAAATACACCAAAATGAGGATACCAGAAAAAGAAAAAATTTACGGATATTACATTATACCCCTCTAAAAATAAGTTTCGTCCCGAAACTTAAGAAACAAACAACTCGGGGTACCTAGCACGCATGATATCCTTTGTTTCCCAAGTTGCCTCCTCGACACCATGTCTCGACCACTACACCATGACCAAAGGGATGGTTTTATGCCTCAGTTGCTTCTCACGATGCACCAAAATCTTCAAAGGACGCTCTTCAAAAGTAATATCCTCGGCGACATCAATCTCACCATAATCGATGACGTGACTAGGATTCGGAACATATTTCCACAGCTGGGAAACATGGAAAACGCTATGAACGTGACTTAAGGTCGGGGGTGACGCCAAACGGTATGCCAACCCACCGACTCGCTCGAGAATCTCGAAGGGTCCGATAAATCTCGGACTCAACTTCCCCTTTTTCCCGAAACGGAAAACTCCTCTCGTCGGTCTCCCACCTCAAATTCCAAAGGTCAACGACGGACATTGGCATATGACTTTTGTCGACTCTGGGCAGTCAACATCCGTTCCTGAATTAGTTCTATCTCCCGCCTCGTCTCTAGAACGATATCCAGCTCGGTCCCGACCATATCGGATGCCTCATTCTAACAAATTGGTGATCGACAACATCGCCCATAAAGTGCCTCATACGGTGCCATCTGAATCGATGCGTGCCAACTATTGTTGTACGTGAATTCGATCAATGGCAATGGCTCCTCCCAGTCAATACTCCAATCGAGAGCACACGCACGCAACATATCCTCTAACGTCGGGATAGTGCGTTCCGACTGCCCATCGGACTGAGGGTAAAAAGAGGTACTCAAACGCAAACGAGTACCCAACGCCTTATGCACCGCCTGCCAAAAATGCGATACAAAACGGCCATCACTATCCGAAACAATAGACTTCGGAGTGCCGTGAAGCCTCACAATCTGCGCGCTAAACACAAGAGCCAACTTCTCCGGGGCCCAAGTGTCCTTGATGCCCAGAAAATATGCCGACTTGGTCAGACGATCAACAATCACCCATATCATATTCATGCCCGACCTCGATCTCGGAAAACTCGTAATGAAATCCATCGATATATCTTCCTATTTCCATTCCGGAATGGGAAGTGACTACAATAACCCGGCCGGTCACTGATGCTCGATTTTGACCTGCTGACAAGTCAAACACCTCGCGATAAACTGTGCGACCTCCTCCTTCATATCATTCGACCAGAAATTCCTTCTCAGGTCCTTGTACATCTTACTCGAACCAGGATGAACGGAGTAAGGTGTAGCATGGGCCTCACACAAAATACACTGTCTCAACTCTGGGTCGTTCGGTACACAAAGCCGACTTTGGAATCTCAAAACACCATCCTCGTGAATCATAAACCCAGGAGACTTTCCTTTAAGAACATTCTCTCGGATTTGAGTAATCATCGGATCTTCCAACTGATTCAGCTTAATTTCATCGATCAAAGACGACTAAATCTCTAAAGCACAAAGTTGCCCGACATCTCCAGGCAACAAAACCTCAACATCCAACTCGATCAAAACCCGCCGAAGCTCAGACTGAGACGTAAGGGTCTCCAGCGTTCACAACGCAACAGGTTTCCGACTCAAGGCGTCGGCCACGACATTCGCCTTGCTCGGATGATAAAGGATTTCTAGGTCATAATCCTTAATCAACTCTAACCACCTCCTCTACCTCATATTCAACTCCCGCTGAGTAAATATGTATTTCAGACTTTTATGATCGGTAAAAATCTGACATGCAGAGCCGAAAAGATAGTGATGCCAAATCTTGAGCGCAAAAACGACTACCGCTAACTCCAAATCGTGCGTAGGGTAGTTGAGCTCGTAGGGCCTCAACTATCTCGACGCATATGCAATGGTCTTGCCGTGCTGCATCAATACGCACCCAAGACCCTGACCCGAAGCATCACTATAAACAGCAAAACCCTCGTTGCCACACGATAACGCTAAAATCGGGGCTAAAGTCAAATGCCTTTTCAGTTCCTCAAAACTCGACTGCCTCTCGTCATTCCAGACGAACTTCTCGAACTTCTGGAGCAACTGTGTAAGTGGCCGAGCTAGTTTCGAGAAACCCTCGACGAACCTACGATAGTAGCCGGCCAAACCCAAGAAACTACGGACCTCCTTCACATTCTTAGGCGGTGTCCAATCCAACACTGGCTCAACTTTCTGTGGATCCACACGAATCCCCTCGGCTGAAATCACGTGACCTAAAAACATCACTTCCTTCAGCCAGAACTCACATTTCGAGAACTTTGCATATAGTTGTTCGGTTCTCAAAATGTCTAACACTACTCGCAAATGATAGGCATGCTCTTCCTCGTTCCTCGAATAAATAAGAATATCGTCAATGAAGACGACGACAGACTTATCCAAATACTCGATAAATACTTTGTTCATTAACTGCATGAACACCACCGGCGCATTAGTTAGCCCAAAAGGCATAACTACAAACTCATAATGTCCGTATCTCATCCGAAAAGCTGTTTTCGGCACATCGGACTCCCTCACCCGGAACTGATAGTACCTCGATCTCAAATCAATCTTAGTAAATACCGCATCTCCCTGCAACTGATCGAACAAGTCATCAATTCTCGGCAAAGGATACTTATTCTTGATGGTCACCTTGTTTAGTTTGCGATAGTTGATACACAAACACAGTGAACTATCCTTCTTCCATACAAACAGGGCCGGTGCTCCCCAAGGCGAAGCGCTCGGTCGAACATACCCCGACTCAAGAAGCTCACTCAACTGCTTCTTCAACTCGGCCATCTCTGAAGGTGCCATGTGATACGGTGCCTTCAAAATAGGGGCCGCGCCCGGCTCTAACTCTATAGCAAACTCGACCTCACGGTCCGGTGGCAACCCCGGTAACTCAGCAGGAAAAACATCAGGAAACTCACTAATGATTGGAATCGACGAAAGTTCAACTCCACCATCCTCCACCTTCAAGGCATAGCACCAATAACCGGTACACCCCTTTCGCAGGAGTCTCGTCGCTTTCAAGGCGTTAATAACAAACTTCTGGTTTCTCTTTCGCCACGCGAAAGTGTGATCGGTGCCGTCCTCGGCTAACATAGTGATGATTCTCGTGCGGTAGTTCATGATCGCACCATGCCGCTCGAGCCAATCATCCCCAAGAATTAAATCCTCTCCCTCAATTCCCACAACAATAAGATTAGAGAGCCAAGCCCTCTCACAAACAATCACAGCACAATCTCGAATCTCACGGTCACCAACGATCCTATCACTGCTAGGAAGTTTAAGGATGAAAGGCTCACATGGCGATAAACAATCAAGACCCAAATGGCGCACACATTCCAAAGACACGAACGAATGCGTAGCACCAGAATCGAAAAGTACACTGACAGGATGCAAATGGATGTGAACGGTACCTGTGGCAACGGTAGCGGCTGGGTCATCAGCCTTCCTGGAAGCTCCCCCCTTAGCGGGCTAACCCCGAACTCTCTCTCGACTAGCACTCAGCGGAGATTGAGAAGCAAACAATCCCTGATTCACACTTGGTTCTCTGGGCGCTGGAATGGATGCCTGGGCGCCAAGAATTTCTCTCTATCGGCACAGAAAGCAGCCTTGTGGCCTGGCTGGCCACACCAATTACACATCAGCAAAGGGCTCGGACAATTACGACTGATGTGGCCTGGCTGGCCACAGTTAAAACACTTCACCTCCCTAGAAGGGGCACTGGTAGCCCTGCGGGGAACCCCAGTAGAACGAGCTGGGCCACCACCAGTGGACAAGTTAGCAGACTGGAATCTCTGCTGACTCCCACCTTTGTGGCCCGAAAATTTCCCGGTGGATTTCTGCTTCTTGCTTTCGCGGTCCGCCTCACTAGCCGTCACTGACATATCATAAGCGAGGGCCCTACTCTGATAATCCTTCAAGGTAGTGAAGATGAGCCCAGACATGTAGTCACGAACCGACAATTTCATCCGTCTAGAGAAGTTAAAGATTTTGTCGTTCTCCTCGACAACTTGAGTCTTCACGTAGCTCAACTCCTTGTTGAAATTAGCAATTGCTTGAGAAACGAGAATATCCCGAGGTTGAGCATCATAGAAAGCATGGACTCGAGCCTGTCTGATCGGCCACGGGCAATATTCGGTCTCCATTAGGTCCTTGAATTCTGCCCACGAAGAAACGTGATCCTTAGGTCCAACGACCTCCCACCAATTAGTAGCGTCCCCAGTGAGAAAATACTGGGCAATAGGGACCTTACTGTCCTCGGGACAGTTGGTAGTAGTGAATACTTTCGATATCTCCTTGATCCACCCCTCCCAGCCGATCGGGTCTGAAGCTCCCGAAAACTGAGGAGGATGCATCTTGATGACATCCTGAAGCCAGCGGTCCGCTCCGCCTCGATTAGCGTGGGCTGGATCCAGGTTCAGAACCGCCTGAGCTATCGCCGCCATTTGGTTCACCATTTGCTGCATAACTGCCGCAATACCGAGGTCGGCGCGCTCCTGAGAAGAAGCATGACTATGACGATTGCCGGTACTGCCGGCTCCCGAAGAATGCGACGTGGTCGCCCCACCGGCTGCCCCATGTCCTCGGCCGCGTCCATGACCACGACCATGACCACGACCTCTTCCAGCATCCATACTGGAGTTAAATAAATAGCAAAAGCCATACGATGGTAAGTACGAGAGGAAAAGCAACCACAATCAAGAATAGAAGGTGTAATGCAAGGAGACAAAGAACGAAGTAAGAAAAACTTACGGGCACCGGTAGCATCGAAATCATGGAAGCGTGATGATGATGTGAAAAACGACATACAACAAGACCCAATAACCTACAAGCCTAGGTATCCATAAACCTAGTGCTCCGATACCATTTTCTGTAACACCCCCAAGATATTCGAGGTATATTACAGCGCCGTGAATCCCTATATGGGACCCACCAGGCTGAACAACCATCATACTCAATGACTCGTGGAAACAACAAAATAACACCTAGTCATAAAGACGCAAAACAAAATAATCCACCTAGTTCAACCGGTCAAACATAACACCATCATCCGACACAATCACAATAGAAAACAAAACAATCTGGACAAACAAGAACTCTTAAGTACTCGAGTACTTCTATTAGTTTTACAAGCCCACAAAAAAGTAAAAGATAGAAGACAATAAGACACCACTCGTTCACAATCATCACGCACGACCATCATCCACATGCTGGTCCAGCACCCGCTCGTCTCGATGAACCGTACCTGAAATTCATAAAATAAATTTCCCCAAAACGGGTCCACAGAGGGGTTAGCAATTACGCTAGTACAAGTAACCAAATGAACAACTTAC
This sequence comes from Orobanche coerulescens, assembly GCA_033398695.1. NCBI lineage: Eukaryota > Viridiplantae > Streptophyta > Magnoliopsida > Lamiales > Orobanchaceae > Orobanche > Orobanche coerulescens. Next base: position 74,171,817 of record CM065818.1, on the reverse strand, counting down.
ATCTTACACGTATAGTCAAAGCATGCAATAATGAAAAAATTCGGTTGAAACACACATTTCCGAAAACGCCAATATCAAAACACATTTATGAAATACACCACAATTAACCCTCGATCCACCCCTCCGTGGACCCCTACCGAGACCCCATCGGATCTAACCCATAGTGGTTAAAAGCAAACTCGCGGATCCACCCCTCCGTGGACCCCTACCGAGACCCCGTCGGGTCTAACCCATCGTGAGCATACACACACACACACACACAATTCTCATGCAATACTACTAAGTTAAGATTGTAAGTTCATAAGGGTACTTGCCTCGGTTAATAGACGGTGACACGAACGGAAAGGAAGAATCGAACACGACCGCGAGGAACCGGTGGAAACGAACCTAACGATTCGAAGAACATAATCATAAACACTTCTAAACGATTACGTAAAATGAATACTCCCGAAAACCCACCTACGATTCATGTATAATCGAATAAAGATGACAACGAGGGCGGACAACAACCAAACCCTCTCGATTTCGCAAAAACCACGAAAATATACCATGAATCAGTAGGAAAACTAATGATATCAACAATATTAATCATATTCATCAAGAATTAACCAACAAAACAAAACGAATCGGACGAAATCGCAAAAACCCCCAAATCTCCCTTAAAATAGGGTTTTAGAATATTTACCTTGATTCAAGAGGTAGAAGATGATTAAATGATGATATCTTGGTGTTAGAGACTCAAAATCTTGGATGGATCCACTTCAGCCTCCAAATCGTCCAAGTTGCCTAACCCTCGGACAAGAAGAAGGAATGAAAAATGATGCTGAAAAAACGCGACTGTCCCCTTAAATACCTCAGAGGCGCACGACCACCATGCACGACCAAGTGATCGTGCGTCTGGTCGTGCGCCAGGCCACTGCCTAACTTCTGTCCTCACACACGAGCACAGCGCACTAGCACTAGCTCGTGCTTCTTGCTCGTGCGTCCCTGTGAGTTATTTCCGAGCATTGATTGTGCACGACTAGCGGGCACGACCAATTGTTCGGGTGCTTGGTCGTGTGCTAGGCCACTGCCCAGCTCCTATCCTCACGCACGAGCAGAGCGCACGAGCACTAGCTCGTGCTTCCTGCTCGTGCGTCCCTGGGATCCTCTGCCTAGCACACGACTACGCACGAGCGCCAAACACAATCGACAACTCGTGTGGCTCGAGTGCAAGAACCAAAGGCTAACATCTAGCCCGACACGACTCCGAAAACATCCAGAACGTAACCAACTCAAAAGGGAAAGACATCAAGAGTTCACGACGCTCTCTAAGGAACAATACGACAACATAATACAATACACCATCGAATCACCAAACGAAAACTCACAACGTCCATAAGGACATAAGATGGACTTGCAGCAACCCCAAAACGGCGGTTTCGAAAAACGATTTACGAGAATACATTAAATAGCGACGAAATTGACATAAAACACCAAACCGAGTAAAACGAGTTCGAAACAAGCTCGGACAACAAGAAGTCCAAAATTAAATATCCTCGAAATGTCAATACGGTTACGAGCGAGTTGCTAAAAAAACGAAAAATACACCAAAATGAGGATACCGGAAAAAGAAAAAATTTATGGATATTACAATCCTTAACCCATTTTTTTTGGTTTTCAACATCTTCCTGCGGGATCTAGTCTTCACTAGAGCCGCCGGAATGTCCGCCTCCAACGCATTTCCCAGCGCCTCTATAATGAGGACTATCATCAGTTTGCAGAGTTAATCGGCAAAGTTATGCCCAATTAAGGTGTTCTTTTCGAGTAGTATAGTGAGTGGGTTCATTGTCATTTTTAAGAGTTTTATGTCTGCATAATGTACACTAGATTGATTAGGGACTTGTTCAATAATGGTCTGTGTTTAGAATTAAGGACATTTATATTCTTTTAACCCAACTCCTATTTTTATCGGAATAACACACTCCCCTTGTGAAATCCGGAAGTATTTGTTCGCTTTACTTCATAGTGGTGATCGAGTTCTTTATCAATTTTAATAGAGGGCAACCGAACAGGTTTCTGGTCTATTAATCTTTATAAAGTGGTGTCACATGTTAGGCGTATTTTTATGCGCTTATTTATCATTATTTTATATCCATCTTGAGCCTAATTCAGAATAAATGAGCTTTTAATGCACTATTCTTATATGTTTTGCAGGAAATCGGAGTCCGGAAGCCAAAACGATGAAAAACGGGCGAAAGCAGCAGTTTTTGGTCATGAGCTGCGGCACAAACCACGTGAGCCGCGGCACACGAAGACAACCAGCGAGCACTGAGCACACTGTACTGTGAGCCGCGGCACAGCCTAAGTGAGTCGCGGCCCAGGAGGAAAAAAGGACGCCCAGGCATGGGGCGCTGAACGTGTGAGCCGCGGCACAGATTAAGTGAGCTGCGGCCCACCGGGTGGTTTTGCTGAATATTCCGTGTTTCTGGGCCGTTTTGGAGCTTGTTCTCGACATAATCACATGGACGCGTTTTGGAGGCTGAGGACGACTATAAATAAGCATCACAGGGCTGAAGAAAAGAGGGATCGATCAGGGGAACTGGGAGGTGGATCGATAGCTAGGGCGAAGAACACAAGCAGAAGATTTGTGGGCGACGACAAGACCACGGATTCCCTACGGTTTTTCTTAGTTTTCCGCATCTAAATTTCTAGATCTATTTGAGTAGGATTGTGATTGTAGCCGATTTCATGACGGTGTGATTTATTTATTATTATTTCAATTCATTCGTTATTCTATTGAATTGGATTTTTCTCATTGTTCTTAATGCTTTTTAATTGTCTGGCCAACAGTTGAATTGTTTTAAATGTCTTTATGGATTCGGGAGATGAAATTTAGGCATAGTTGTTGTGAGACGAATCATAATTTTCGTGAGATAGGGAGATACTCATGGAATTGTGAAGCCATATTTATTGTGGGAATTCTTGAACTATTTTAGCTATTAATTATCTAATTCAAATAGGGATATATCGAGTTAATAATTCGTAGTATTTTTTATCGACCTTGGGAAAGGCTTTAGAATAATTAAGGAATTCCTGGCTTACAATCAATTGAATAAAAGTGAATTGAATTGAATAGATATCATTCCTGATTGATTGAGGTGAAAAATCATAATCATACGCCCTTATCCGTATTATTATTATTATTATTAATACTATTATTTATTTTCTGCAATTAGCTTAGATATAAACTCTATTTAATTGTTCTTCAAATAAAATTGTGAGTCGACTATATTTTGGTACTTAGTGAAATCAGTCCTCGTGGGAACAATACTTTACTTATCACTTTATTACTTGTTGACACCGTGCACTTGCGGCATATTGTGAGGGATTTTCCTCACAACAAGTTTTTGGCGCCGTTGCCGGGGACTGATTTTTCGCTAATATCAATACCAAGCGACTTTAATTTTAATTTGAAGTTTTTTTCTTTTGTCTCTATATTTTTATTTTCTTCATTGTGTTTTCATTTGAGTATCGTGGCCCTTGGCATTTCATAAATTTCGATGCTCTTAATAATTTGCCAAATAGGGTCAGTCATCCCCCTCCCCCAAAACAAAAGACCATGCTTGAACAATGTGTAGACGTTCTCAAAAATCCTGATAGTACCCTTTTTGAACGAGAATGTGCAAGTCGTGGTCTTGAGATTCACTATGTTTATTTTCCAGCTCATTTATTTAGTAGTGAAGTTGAGGGGGAGGTTGACAAGAAAGACATGCTAAGTTTTAGGGTCGATCCCCCAGCACCCGATAATTACATAAAGTGTGATGAGCCTGTAGAAGAAGTTACCATTGATGATGTTTCCAAAGAAATTTCATTAAATTGTCATCAAACTTCGACTAATAAGGTGAACAGTTTTGTGCGAAAAAATTTATTAACGGTGCCGCGCATAATCTTTCCTAAATCCATAATGGGAGAGAGTGACTCCATTACTTCTGATTTTGTTGAGGCTGATTCTTCGAGTTCTAATGAGGTTGTTCATGATAAGTCTTTATTATTTACCCATTCGAACTCTGCTTATTTTTTCATGCCATATCATTATTATATTCTTCCATCATTTTTTGGTTGTCCTCATAATTATTCTTACTCATTATTTGTGGCAACCAGGCATGAACCAAAGCCTCCCCTATGGAATAAGAGGCTTATAGATTGCAAGAAGGGGGCATTTGGCAATCTCCCTAGAAAAAAGCCACGTTAAACTCTTTTTCCCACGTCGTGCTCAAGACGTAAAATAGAGCGCTTGATGGGAGGCAACCCATCATTTTTACTCGCTTTCTAGTTAGTTTTTATTTGATTTTTTTTAGTTATTAATTTTTTCTTTGCTTTGTTATTTCGTTTGGATTCGTATTCTTGTTGGCACTTATCTCTCTAATATTTTAACCCCAAATGAGTTATTATTCTTCATATTCTAGTCTTTCTTGATTTAATGTCTATTGTTATTTCATGACTAGAGACTATGTTTGGGGGTCCCTCGTGATGTGGAGCATTATTTGAAGTATGGATTGACAGTCGAATCCACTCAGATATGTGCTGGCTTTCAAGAAGACATTTGGAATAAATTTCACTTTTCCTTATCTCTTTTACTTTCACATGAGTTTTATTGTTGATGATTCTATGTGTAGTGGAATAAATTGAAGCATGCGAATTTTTTTTATTTTTCTAGGTTATGAACTGCGATTTCATCATTGCTTTATTTTTCTTGCGTGCTGTTGATGGTTTTTGTCAAAACGTGAATTTTTCGTGAATTTTTCGTGCTTCTGTGTGTAAAACTGGTGTTAGGATACTGATTTCTCGGGGAAGAAATGGTTTAGTTTTAGTTGAGTTGCAGTCAGCGATTTCTGATTCTGTTGAGTATTCAATTAGGTCCGAAATTTTATCGTTTTTGTAGAAATTTTAGCAGATTAGAAAGGAGACATACGTTTTTTCAAATCACCGTTATACATTTGGTTAAACTTTTCGCGTAGCTAGTCGTCCATTAATAAGAGTCTTGTTGGCACTTGGATTGAATTTAGAGTCGGACAGTTTTTCCAAAAAGTCGAGATATTAATTGTTCTATGATGGGAAGTTTAGTAACCAGGGGTATTCACGTGACCCGTTGTTTACTCTCGCGTAAAACGACAACCCTGATTAGACTAGTGATTTAGACATATCGCATTACCGATGATGGGAAGCCTAGTAACCGGGGGTATTCACGTGACCCGTTGTTTACTCTCACGTAAAACAGCAACCTTGACATGCGGGAATTGCTATTCGAGTTTTTTCTCCACTGTAGAGGGGGGCTTAGTAACTAGAAGCATCCATGTGCCCCATGAGTGTCTTTTACGTCAAACGGTTCCCCGATACATGAGAATGGAAATCTACCCTAGGATCATCCCGATGAAATATCCCGAGAGCCAAAACCTAGTGGTTAACTCGAATAATATTATTGAACATACATAAGGGAATGCTGTCCTAGGAATAATTTTGATAATGAAACTCTTGAATTTTGCCACTAGACTGTGAGACTGGGCGAATTGGCTTGTTTAATCTAACCCTTCATATTGACGGTCGGTTAAATTCACGTTTGTTAATCTTTGAGCTTGATTTTCTTCATGAACGATTGATTAGGACTGAAATTGGTTACTTCGTGGAGCAGTGTCCTGGATGTGACTCGCTATTACGATACTTGTATTATTCTTTGAGATTTTCAGGGTAGTATTGATTAAGTTGAGCACTATGGATTTGCATGATTATTCATGATACATTTTGTTTAAAATTGATAACTTTTGCTTGAGGACAAGCAAAGGCTCAAGTTTGGGGGTATTTGTTAGGCGTATTTTTATGCGCTCATTTATCATTATTTTATATCCATCTTGAGCCTAATTCAGCATAAATGAGCTTTTAACACACTATTCTTATATGTTTTGCAGGAACTCGGAGTCCGGAAGCCAAAACGATGAAAAACAGGCGAAAACATCAGTTTTTGGTCATGAGCCGCGGCACAAACCACGTGAGCCGCGGCAAATGAAGACAACCAACGAGCACTGAGCACACTGTACTGTGAGACGTGGCACAGCCTAAGTGAGCCGCGGCCCAGGAGGAAAAAAGGCGTCGAGGCATGGGGCGCTGAACGTGTGAGCCGCGGCACAGATTAAGTGAGTCGCGGCCCACCGGGCGGTTTTGCTGAATATTCCGTGTTTCTGGGCCGTTTTGGAGCTTGTTCTCGACCTAATCACACGGACGCGTTTTGGAGGCTGAGGACGACTAGAAATAAGCATCATAGGGCTGAAGAAAAGAGGGATCGATCAGGGGAACTGGGAGGTGGATCGATAGCTAGGGCGAAGAACACAAGGAGGAGATTTGTGGGCGACGACAAGACCACGGATTCCCTACGTTTTTTCTTAGTTTTCTGCATCTAAATTTCTAGATCTATTCGAGTAGGATTGTGATTGTAGCCGATTTCATGACGGTGTGATTTATTTATTATTATTTCAATTCATTCGTTATTCTATTGAATTGGATTTTTCTCATTGTTCTTAATGCTTTTTAATTGTCTGGCCAACAGTTGAATTGTTTTGAATGTCTTTATGGATTCGGGAGATGAAATTTAGGCATAATTATTGTGAGACGAATCATAATTTTCGTGAGATAGGCATATACTCATGGAATTGTGAAGCCATATTTATTGTGGGAATTCTTGAACTGTTTTAGCTATTACTTATCTAATTCGAATAGAGATATATCGAGTTAATAATTCGTAGTATTTTCTATCGACCTTGGGAAAGGCTTTAGAATAATTAAGGAATTCCTGGCTTACAATCAAATAAAATTGTGAGTCGACTATATTTTGGTACTTAGTGAAATCAGTCCTCGTGGGAACGATACTTTACTTTTCCCTTTATTAATTGTTGACACTGTGCACTTGCGGCATATTGTGAGGGATTTTCCCACAACTTCACATCAAACCATCTAATGGATGATTCGATCTTCTTTTTTCCCTTGTTCACTCCCCTCAACCTATACAGTTTCTATGGTTCGTGAAAAAGTTATGTTTATACCATCGACGCTGATCAGTTTCGCAATTGAATCTTATCCGGTAACCGAAATGTTTCTAGGGATAAAATTTGATCCAACCGAAGGCATCCAATGCAATATCGAAATTTATCGACACTCCCCGAACGACTACCCCGATAACTCGGAAGCATAGCACATCCGTTTGGATTTCAATTTTCCGAAAGCTCGATGGAGGGAAGGAAAACCTTGAAACCTTTTAAATTAAATTTTTTGTCATGGGAAAATTTTCGCGATTAATGTTACACTTTGAAAATTAATTCATTTAAGCACGTTTGTTGCATTCATACCATATGAATAAAACATTCGCAACCTAGTTGCTACCAATATGTTGTTCATGGACCATTCCTAAAAAAACATCGTAATCTAGTTACATATCTTCGGTCTTGAATCTTTGTCTTCTCGAATGGATCTTCCTCCAGTCATCGTCATTACATATAAATTTTACATTGAAATTGTATCCTACACAAATTTTTCTAGTAAAATAAATAGGCTCAAAACGGCCTTTACAGCCCAATCGAACAAAACAAATGATTCAAAACTAGGTCCATGAACTACATCCCTATTCAAAATAATTCATTCAATAAATACTAAATAAATAGATTTTATATTAAATATATTAATCCAACCAATATATAAAAGCAACTATTAAATGGAATTGATCCAATAAATTCACACAATCGGTAATATGAAGTCATTCAAACTAATTCAGTCGATCATAAGTATTCCAATCAATCAATTTTCCCTTATAAAATGAAATACCATATATCATTTTAATCATATTAAATCCAATTTAAAATGCGGGGGATTAAATTTCTGGAATACACGAAAAATAAGCCCGGAACAGGCCCAGAAGGTGCCAGGACCGTGGTCCCAATAGCCCAGATCGCACGGTACGGCCAAAGTTTTGGCCTCGATCATGGTTCGAAGATTAGGACAGCATGGAAGCCCCCTTGGCCATGTTCTAGTGACGTCCAATGTCAATTCGGGGCTTGATATTCGACCGAATATCAAATATCAATATTTTTCGACTTTCACATCTTCAATATAAATCATATTTCTAAGAAAATAAAGATTTATATTTAGATATAGATTTACGAAAAATATAACTACAATGAACAATCGAATATATACTACGATTATAACAATAAAGATTCCAAATAATTAGCCATTCAATCAAGCATTCCAAATGCTATATATCATATATACAATCGCAAGACCTTGCTCCGATGCCACTATTGGGATTCGGTGCCTAAAGCGAAGGCGCAACGAAAGCGATTAATGAAAATAAGTTCGATCTGAATCCCTTAAGAGGATCGATCAAGCTTCGTATATACAAATATAAAACACACAAAAGTAAGATATGAAATTATACCATTGTAGTCCTTTGATTAAATGGTTGTAGTTGGTGATCTCCTCCACAAATCCGATTCGCCAAGCTTTTTGTGATCTCCTCCACAAATTCGATTCGTCAATCTTTTGATATCCCGAGCACCGAAATACCGTGCCTCTACTTGCCATGCGCCAGAATTCGATCGAAATTGTAATATCCGCAATTTCGATTTTTCGGTAATTTTCTTTTTTTTGGTAGAATTCCATCTTAGAAAATATGTTGTGACCGTTTCGTCATTCCGAGAATGATTAATTCTATACTTTTTGTTATCTGAGTTCGGTTCGGTGTCATTTTATTGAGTTCCGTCTTCTTAAGCGACTTTTTCAAGTATGAGTTCGACTTTGTAAAATCATCATAAATTCTTGGAAACTCCAAAAATTCTGAATCTTTTCAATATTATAGAGCATCAAGTTAACTTTCAGATAATCAAACGGTGAGTCAATCGGAGTCCGGACGAAGGAGTTGAAATAGCTAAGACTGCACCATGTGCCTTTTTGGTGCTGGAGCGGGCTGTACCGCGGGCCGCGGCCCCTGCTGGCCGGGCCGTGGCACTAAGCTAATTGCTGGGCATTTTTTTGGCTGTGGGCCATGGCACACTCGACCCGGGCCGCGGCACACAGGCTTTTTCTGCACTTTTTCAGCAGATTTTCGAGGAGAAAACTTCATTTTTCCCCTCTCTTCTTCCTCCTTCCATCTAGGGCAATTTGTGGGCGAATTTTGGGCGGTTTATCTCAGGGAATTCATTTTATTCAAGTTCTTGGTGTGGAATGACAACATCAAATCCATATTCTTCGTCCGAATCAAGGTATTTTGGTTTGAACCCATGCTTTTGAAGATTTGGAGATTTTCCTTTTGATTTCAATTCCAATCTGTTTTTGATCAATTAATTGTTGTATAAACATTGTTTTGAACATGTTTTATGAATTGGATACTCATATCTTTGATTCGTCCGACTCGAGGGGTGATTTATTTGTTCTTGGAGGGTCCTGAACATTTAATGCTTGATTAAATGTTTGAATGAGTTCGTTTCGATAGTTTGTTGGGATTTCCGTTGTTTTTTGCCTTGATTCTCGTCGTAATCATGTTTTATTGTTCCTTCCTGAGGATTATAGCTGCTCGAGGATTCCTATATTTAATCCCGTTTGGTGATTGATTATTCATGGGGTGTTAGTCTCGTAGTATTCGCGGTGCTATCGCGTTCCTGATAGTGTTCGGGAGTTCGGGGCTATTCGACCGCATCCCATCCGTCGTCTCATTGCGATCGTGGTTTTGAGGCAAGTACCTTGTCCATACAATTCTTGTTTTGTAAATATGATAATTAGTGATCCTCTCTATGTGTTTGTTTGATCATTTGATTTGAAATTTCAAAAGATTCGGTTTAGCCTCGTTAAGGGCTCACTTTCAAAACGCGTGTGTTTAGTGAATATTGTGCCCCGTGAATGGTTAAGTGAAACCTATGAATTCGCTTGTTGTTGTTGTTGTTGTGATTTGATAATATATATACATATTATCTCTTTTTGGTGCGTTGTGATTCGACAATTGTGTCGTGTTTTACGTTTATTGCCTTTGGGTGGATTACTTGGATATCCTTGGTGTGATATGTGATTTGTGTTAATGTGTTTCGCTAGCCAGCTCCGGAGGCTCCTTAGAGTCCTCGGGTGGGATTTGTGGCTTCGTCCCGGTCCTAGGCGATGCCTGTGCGTGTATGTTTTGTGAATTTATTTGCTCACCTCGGGAGGGTTCGACGGGGCCATGGAGGGAGTCCAATGGTATAGCCCTAGATTCACGAGTGAAACTTCACGAGTGTGTGTGTATGTTTTGTGAATGTATTTGCTCACCTCGGGAGGGTTCGACGGGGCCACGGAGGGAGTCCAATGGTATAGCCCTGGATTCACGAGTGAAACTTCACGAGTGCGTGTGTATGTTTTGTGAATGTATTTGCTCTCCTCAGGAGGGTTCGACGTGGCCACGGAGGGAGTCCAATGGTATAGTCCTGGATTTAGGAGTGAAACTTCGCGATTGCGTTTGTATGTTTTGTGAATGTATTTGCTCACCTCGGGAGGGTTCGACGGGGCCACGGAGGGAGTCCAATGGTATAGCCCTGGATTCATGAGTGAAACTTCACGAGTGTGTGTGTATGTTTTGTGAATGTATTTGCTCACCTCGGGAGGGTTCGACGGGGCCACGGAGGGAGTCCAATGGTATAGCCCTGGATTCACGAGTAAAACTTCACGAGTTGGTATTGATTTTTTTTGTACGTCGAGGACACGTGACTTGGGTTTTAACCGTGTGCATTGTTGTTGGTTTCATTTGTGCAAACAAAACTTTTGGGCTATGACCCCCTATCGATTTTGGAAAGAGAAGGATTCTATAATCCTAAATGGTTTTACGTTGAAAACTCCCGTGGGCATTTTAAAAGGTTTTATAAATTGTCCTCTCGATTTACGATCTGTTTTACCCAAACTCTTGCCTCGGGAAGAACTTTTTCGTTACGTTTGGATCTTTGAGGATTCCTGATTATTGTTATTCGTGGAATGTGAATTGTATGGCTCGTATTTCTGTTTTATACTTGCACTAGCAAAACAGTGGAGTTTTGCTAACCCCCGAGTATTGAGGGGGTCGATGTCTTTTTTTGCATTCAGGTTTTGGGAGCATAACACAGGGTCGGTACGAAGGATGATGAAAGATGATCGATACTAATCACATGAGGAACCGTACGTTGTTGTACTGGCTCGGTTGTATTTTATTTCCGCTGCAGTATATTTTCCCCATTGTACGAGAGCATTTTGTATTCGGCCCCTGCGTGGTCATGTATTGAGTTGTATGTTTTTATTGAAAGACCAAATCGGTCTACTGAGTCATTTTTAGCCTTTAAGGCATTGTTCAGATATTTGATGTTGTTACTAGCCTGATAGATCCTTGAGGAAAGGTTCTACGGCGTGTAATGTCCGTGAGCGGATTGGGGGTGTTACATAAATGGTATCAGAGATTTAGTTGTGGAAACCTAGGCTGTCGGGTCAAGTTGTATTTGTGGAGTTTTGTCTTGTCGGATTTTATCTGACTAAGTCGTGTCGCGACGCATAATCTGAGTTTGTTGGTCATGATTAGTATCGTGGGGCGATCATTGTAATACCCGGTTGTAATTCAGTCATTATCATTCAGTATTTATCATTTAGTAATTGTCACTCAATAATTTTCACTCATTAATGATGATTTGTCACTCATATTCAATCATTGTATTCATCGCTGAGAGTAATTGTATCGTGTATTAATTGTCATTCATCATCAATCTAGTTGGAGAATCGTGTGGTGTTTATCATCATTGTCAATTTCATAGTGTGCTGTGTGTGAGGAGTAGCGCACGCTACGTACTCTCTTTAACGTGCGTTATTGAGTACGGGTAGCGCACGCTACCTCTCAACACTAGCACATGCTAGAATGTTTCAAGCAGGCAGTCCAGGAGGCACTGGACTGCAATTGGGTTGTAAGTAGCGCACGCTACGAATGGTAAGTAGCGCGCGCTAATAGGTCAGAGTAGCGCACGCTATGCAGCCGGTGTAGCGCACGCCAAGGATGGATCAGGCAGAGTCCAGTGGCTACTGGACTGCATTGAATAAATGCCTAGCGCACGCTACGAGTAGATTAGCATACGCTAATTAGTGTAAGTAGCACACGCTTAGGCCTATGTGTAGCGTACGCTACCGAGATCAGATCAGAGAACAGGAGGTTCTGGACTCCAGTACTGCGCATCAGATAATTCGTTAGCGCACGCTAACCATTGGTGTTAACGCACGCTAATTAAAGTGGGTAGCGCACGCTACAAGAGGTACGTAGCGCATGCTACCGTTGCGATCAGTGAGTACTGGACTAACCAAACACCAGTTAGCGCACGCTAAGAACTGGGGCTAGCGCGCGCTAAACTGGGATTTCTTTAAATTGGATAGTGTAGCCCAGATTTCGTCAATTGTCATTTCTTCTCATTCTCTCATCGGTTCCGGGCGATTTGGAGCGTTTTGGAGAGTATTCTTCGAGGTGTAATCATCAATCATCATTTTCAAGCATATAATTCGGATTAATCATCATTTCATCACCTTCAAACATCATAATCAAGGTATTAATATCTTGGATCTAGAATTTCGGATTTTTGGGTTTTTCCTTCCGATTTCTTCATGTAAGCTTGGATTGTTGTTGGAATATGTTAGATATGGATTATCATCCTTGGATAAATGTATTCCTATGGATTTAATGGCTATTTTGGGGATTATTTCAAGAACACTTAGGGTTGAGTTTGATATTTTTGGGGGTTTTCGATTAGATGTTGTCGTTAACTCGGATTGTGGATTCCTATGGGATTATTGATATCATTGAAGTTGTTTAGTTGGTTTCAAACACTCATTTCAGAGTTGGTTTCGATAAATTGGGTTTGGATGTAACCAACGCGAAGGATATTTTCAACGTATTCGTTAGAGTGCATCTACGAGTTTGAATATTGTTGTATTGAGCGTTTGTTGGTAATTGTCATTCAAGGTTGTTCGAGCGATCGACATTTCATTTAGGACGTTGTTCGTGGAAGGACATTGTTCACCGGTGTTGTGTAAGTTAATTCTTACTCGGTTAAAAGGATATTCATTCCTTTCGTTGTTGTTCATTCATAATTATAGTTCATTCATAATGTATTAACCGTATTGAGACTTGTAAATGTCAATTAATCACTTCAGTCACAAGGAACGACGGTTCCAATCATTTCATTGAGGTATCATTCATTTCACTGTCAATTCAACTCGGTGTCATTATTGATTTCGATGTCACTTTTGTTATATCGTGGCATTCCGGGTCATACTGGCGTGCCGGTTGGTATGTGTAGGATTTTCATGTCGGGCACATATAAAGTCGTGTGTTGGTTGTTGGCCTCACATTGGACTGTGCACATGAGACGATCACTTCGTGAGACTGATTAGGTACAAGACCACACGTGTATTCGATCGATACTCGTTGGTGGCTTGTGCACGGACACATTTCCATCCCGGGCGTAGTATGGCACCATTCCTTGAGCCGTATTGTTAGTTGATTCATATAGCATGTTTGATTGCATATATTTTCAACAGGATTGTGATTATTCAACTCTTGAGGATTGTTGTTCTGTTGTTCAGTTGTTGATCTTGAGGATCATATCATTAATCTTGATAACTTGTTCAAGATATTCATTTCAAGAATTTCATCAAATAATCACGTCATTTCAGTTGATCATTCATGTAATCATTGTGTTTGAGCGCGTATGCTCATTTTTATCATCTCATAACGTAATCATAATGTGATATTCATGCGAGATATATAATTATCATATGACTTTCCATTTCAATATGGAAAGAGCTGGCAGAGGACGTGGGGGAAGAGTCCGTTGTGCAGGCCGAAACCCGAGAGCTCGTGTGAATACACGTGCGAATGCGAGGAATAATGCTAACTCATCGAGCAGTGACGCTGCCAGGCATTCACCTGGACGTGATCATTCACTATCGGGGAGTCGTACCCGGGACACAGCTCAGTCAGAAGGTGTTCGGGTTGACCCACTCGCTTTTATGCAGGGCATGATGGCCCAAATGACTTAGATGGCTCAACTAATGGAGACAATGCATAACTCAACTACTCAAAATCAACAGGCTCCTCCGCCGCCACCTCAGAGGCAAGAGAAGGGTGTAAGCAGTATCATTGGCGATATCTCTCGCCAGCGACCACCTACCTTCGAGGGCTCATCTGAGCCGGCGGATATTGTTCATTGGCTTGAGCATTTCGAGAAGTTATTTGCTATGGTGGATTGCCCTGAAGGGCATAAGGTTTCAGTTGCGGCCTACTATCTTGGTAAGAGCGCTCATTCATGGTGGTTATCGTTAAAGACCACCGACGGATCATGTACTTGGGATCAGTTCAAAACTCTCATGATGGAGAGATATTATCCAGCCCCACTCAAGGAGGCTAAGTTGTCGGAATTACTCACTCCCGACCTCTCAGCGGACGATGATGTTCTCGCCATCGCCGAGAAATTTCAGGAACTTCTTCCGTTTGCCTCATCTATCATTCACTCTGAGGCGGACAAGATCAAGTATTTCAGCAAGAGACTGAAACCTCGTATGCGGCTACAGTTGCTTAATCATAATTGCACCACTTTGGCCGAATTCATCGAGAAAGCTCTTACTTACGAGCTTACTGCTAAGGAAATTGCTAAGCAACAACCTTCATCTGCTGGTAAGAAGTCTAAGAACCGTAATCAGTCTGACGGCAGTCAGGCCACTTTCAAGAAACCGTGTGCGGGCTCTACTTTTTCTGAGCTACCTCCTATGGCGCCTAAACCCGTGGAATCCCAGTCATGAGCGGCCAGTTCGGCCATCACCTGTTTCAACTGTGAAGAACAGGGTCATTTCAGCACCAAGTGTCCGAAACAGACTCTAAACCTATTCCGGCATTATCTCATGCCCAAGGACATTCAGCGGTGCAGAATCAGGCCAATCAGTCAGCATCGTTCAAGCCGACAGGAGCTAATAAAGGCGGAGCCAAGAGCTATCAGACGAGAACGTCCGGCTCGGGGGCCGGCAAGCCCCGAATTTATGAGATGAAGAAGTCCGACGATCCAGAGGCCCGGATGATCTCATGTACACTCGATATTTTATCTCAACCTGTGTGTACCTTTTTTGATACTGGTGCATCGCATTCATTCATTTCCGAGTCATGTTTGAGTAGACTACGTCTGGGTAGAGCTACTAGTTGTGAGCCTTATGTCATTGGTCTACCCGACGGTAGAAGAATTATCGGAAATCGTGAGATTCAAAACTGTTCGATTCAGCTCCATGGCCGTGTATGGCTAGCAGACCTAATCGTGGTAGATTTACCGAGAGACGACGTCATTTTGGGTATTGACTGGATGGATCGTCACGATGCCATCATTAGTGTCCGTAAGCGTATGGTCACTATCATTTCAGACGATGGGGTTGAATATGTTTTTCAGGGAGGTAATCCCGGTTGTTCTGGTAAGGTCATTAACTTCATGAAATTAGTGAAATTACTCAGTCAGGGGTGTGTTGGTTATTGGTGCTATATGACCAAAACCGAGAAATCACCAGTCATGTTGACGGATATTCCGGTAGTGAGGGATTATGTCGATGTTTTTCCAGACGAGTTACCTAGTTTGCCTCCACAGAGAGATGTGGAATTCACGATTGAGTTGGAGCCCGGTACGTCCCCGATATCGTTGGCACCGTACCGTATGGCCCCAACCGAAATGCAAGAATTAAAGAACCAACTTGAAGAGTTGTTCGAGAAAGGTTATATCCGACCGTGTGCATCCCCGTGGGGAGCACCAGGGTTGTTTGTCAAGAATAAGGATGGTTCATTTCGCTTGTGTATTGATTATCGGGAGTTGAATAGGGTGACGATCAAGAATAAGTATACTGTACCCCGTATCGATGATCTTTTGGATCAACTTCAGGGAGCCTCAGTATTTTCCAAGATCGACTTAAGATCTGGATATCATCAGTTGCGGATTCGAGAGTTGGATATCGCGAGGACGGCGTTTCGAACACGCTATGGTCATTATGAATTCGTGGTAATGCCGTTTGGATTA
The DNA here is from genome assembly GCA_033398695.1 of Orobanche coerulescens. Lineage (NCBI taxonomy): Eukaryota > Viridiplantae > Streptophyta > Magnoliopsida > Lamiales > Orobanchaceae > Orobanche > Orobanche coerulescens. Next base: position 74,155,726 of record CM065818.1, on the reverse strand, counting down.
ACTAATGCACCTGCGGTTGGAGTTAATGAATCGGTTTTTTATCGACTATTTGAATCAATTCGTGGTTGTCTTTATTGATGACATTCTAATTTATTCTCGTGACCGGTAGGAGCACGAGTTTCATCTTCATCAGGTGCACGACGTGTTGAGACGAGAACAACTTTATGGGAAGTTTTCCAAATGTAAGTTCTGGATGTCCGAAGTGACGTTTCTCGGACATGTAATTTCATCAGATGGAGTTTGTGTTGACCCTCATAAGACGGAGGCTATCCGAGATTGGCTACCTCCGAAGAATGTTAAGGAGATCCAGAGCTTTCTCGGATTAGCCAGTTATTATCGGCGGTTTGTTGAAGGATTTTCTAAAATCGCTCAACCCATGGCGAATCTTTTACGGAAAGATAAGAAATACACGTGGTCCGACGCGTGTCAACAGAGTTTTGAGGAACTCAAGAGCCGGTTAACGTCAGCACCTGTCCTTTCTTTACCGCAAGGGACGGAAGGATTTGTGGTTTATAGTGATGCGTCCGGACAGGGTCTCGGATGTGTACTCATGTAGAACGGGAAAGTTATTGCTTATGCTTCACGACAATTGAGACCTTACGAGGTTAATTACCCGACCCACGACCTGGAGCTAGCAGCCGTGGTGTTCGGATTGAAGATTTGGCGTCATTATCTTTATGGCGTTACCTGTCAGATATTCACCCATCATAAGAGTTTAAAGTATATATTTACTCAGAAGGAGTTAAATATGCGACAGAGACGGTGGTTGGAACTAATCAAAGATTATGATATCGAGATCCTTTACCACCCGGGCAAGGCGAACGTTGTCGCTGACGCCTTGAGTCGTAAGTCCGTTCAGGAGCAGATGCTTGCTCGATTAATAGTTCAGAAGGAACTTACTTCAGCATGAATTTCTGAGACCCGAGATCGAGGTCTGGTTATAGAGAGTACAATGGCAACTTTGTACATTGGAGATTTCATCGCCACTTGAGGAGGCGATCAGGGAGAATCAGCGTTCGGACCCATTTCTGTTACGCATTCGAGAGGATGTGACTCAGGGGAAAGCCCCCGGATTTGTGGTCCACGAGGATGGACTTTTGCGTTTTAAGAATCGGTTGTGCATACCGGTGAATGACGAGTTGAAAAACTCGATTTTGAGAGAAGCTCATCCTACCCCTTATTCCGTTCATCCGGGGTCTAGCAAGATGTATAAAGACTTGAAACAAAATTACTGGTGGAGTAATATGAAGCGAGAAGTCGCGGAATTTGTTTCGAGATGCTTAACCTGTCAACAAGTCAAGATTGAACATCAGCGACCGGCGGGTATGCTGAAACCGCTCTCTATTCCAGAATGGAAGTGGGAAGATATTTCTATGGACTTCATCACGAGTTTTCCGATGAGTTGTCGTGGCATGAATACAATATGGGTGATTGTGGACCGCTTAACTAAATCAGATCATTTCCTTGAGATTAAGGATACATGGGGTCCCGAGAGACTTGCCAAGTTGTTTATCAAAGAGATAGTGAGACTGCACGGTACTCCCAAAAGTATCATTTCCGATCATGACGGACGATTCGTGTCTCCTTTTTGGAAATCAGGTCATCGTGCTATGGGAACTCAGCTTAATCTCAGTACAGCTTTTCATCCTCAGTCCGATGGACAATCAGAGAGGACTACTCAGACTTTGGAGGACATGTTGAGGGCATGTGTCCTCGATTGGAAAGATGATTGGGAAGCCCAACTACCGTTGATCGAGTTCTCGTACAATAATAGTTGGCATTCTTCAATTAAGATGGCACCTTACGAGGCCTTGTACGGTCGTCGTTGTCGATCTCCTTTGTGTTGGGATGACTTATCGGAATCAATCGGCACCGAGCCCGATATGCTTATAGCCACCCGTGAGAAGGTAACTTTGATCCGGAGTCGTTTGTTGACCGCTCAGAGTCGACAGAAATCTTATGCAGATAATCGTCGTCGACCATTAGAGTTCGAGACAGGTGACCATGTATTGGTCAAGGTATCCCCGAGTCGTGGTATCTTCTGTTTTGGGAAGAGGGGGAAGTTGAGTCCGAGATTCATTGGACCGTTTATGATTTTGGATCGAGTAGGCGAGTTATCTTATCGATTGGCCCTACCTCCGGCGTCGAGCCGAATTCATAATGTGTTTCACGTCTCTCAGTTACGGAAGTATGTTGCCGACCCGAGTCACATACTTCAGTTTGACGAAATCGAGATCGCCGATGATCATTCATATGAGGAGCGTCCTATACAAGTATTAGAGCGTCGAATCAAATAGTTGAGGAACAAGATGATTCCTTTGGTAAGTGCTCTAGACACGGAGTCGAAGAGGCTACTTGGGAAACCGAGGATAGTATGCGGGAGAGTTACCCCGAGTTGTTTGACCCTTAGTTTCGGGGACGAAACACTTTTAAGGGGGGGTGTATGTAATACCCAGTTGTAATTCAGTCATTATCATTCAGTAATTGTCACTCAGTAATTATCACTCATTAATGATCATTTGTCACTCATATTCAATCATTGTATTCATCGTTGAGAGTAATTGTATCGTGTATTAATTGTCATTCATCATCAATCTGGTTGGAAAATCGTGTGGTGTTTATCATCGTTGTCATTCTCATAGTGTGCTGTGTGTGAGGAGTAGCGCACGCTACATACTCTCTTTAACGTGTGCTAATTGAGTACGGGTAGCGCACGGTACCTCTCAACACTAGCGCACACTATAATGTTTCAAGCAGATAGTCTAGGAGGCACTGGATTGCAGTTAGGTTGTAAGTAGCGCACGCTACGAATGGTAAGTAGCGCACGCTAATAGGTCAGAGTAGCGCATGCTATGCAGCCGGTGTAGCGCGCACTAAGGACGGATCACGCAGAGTCCAGTGGCTACTGGACTGCATTGGATAAATGCCTAGCGCACGCTACGAGTAGATTAGCGTACGCTAATTGGTGTAAGTAGCGCACGCTGAGGCCTGTGTGTAGCGCACGCTACCGAGATCAGATCAGAGAACAGGAGGTTCTGGACTCCAGTACTGGGCATCAGATAATTCGTTAGTGCACGCTAACCATTGGTGTTAACGCACGCTAATTAAAGGGGGTAGCGCACGCTACAAGAGGTACGTAGCGCACGCTACTGTTGCTATCAGTGAGTACTGGACTAACCAAACACCCGTTAGCGCACGCTAAGAACTGGGGCTAGCGCGCGCTAAACTGGGATTTCTATAAATTGGACAGTGTAGCCCAGATTTCGTCAATTGTCACTTATTCTCATTCTCTCATCGATTCCGGGCGATTTGGAGCGTTTTGGAGAGTATTCTTCGAGGTGTAATCATCAATCATCATCTTCAAGCATATAATCCGGAGTAATTATCATTTCATCACCTTCTAACATCATAATCAAGGTATTAATCTCTTGGATCTAGAATTTCGTATTTTTGGGTTTTTCCTACCGATTTCTTCATGTAAGCTTGGATTGTTGTTGGAATATGTTAGATATGGATTTTCTACCTTGGATAAATGTATTCCTACGGATTTAATGGCTATTTTGGGGATTATTTCAAGAACACTTAGGGTTGACTTTGATATTTTTGGGGGTTTTTGATTAGATGTTGTCGTTAACTCAGATTGTGGATTCCTATGGGATTATTGATATCATTGAAGTTGTTTTGTTGGTTTGAAACACTCATTTCGGAGTTGGTTTCGATAAATTGGGTTTGGATGTAACCAACGGGAAGGATATTGTCAACGTATTCGTTAGAGTGCATCTACGAGTTTGAATATTGTTGTATTGAGCGTTTGTTGGTAATTGTCATTCAAGGTTGTTCGAGCGACCGACATTTCATTTAGGACATTGTTCGTGGAAGGACATTGTTCACCGGTGTTGTGTAAGTTAATTCTTACTCGGTTAAAAGGATATTCATTCCTTTCGTTGTTGTTCATTCATAATTATAGTTCATTCATAATGTATTAACCGTATTGAGATTTGTAATTGTCAATTAATCACTTCAGTCACAAGGAACGATGGTTCCAATCATTTCATTGAGCTATCATTCATTTCACTGTCAATCCATATAAAATATACTTGTATTCGGTTATTGTCCTGGTGTATTGTACTTAAGCTCCTCATCGGAGTATTTGGTAATATAATGTGGTTCGGTACTATAATTATATTATTTAATTCATTAATTTTCATTTGCCTGGTGGGTCCCAGTCGGGGGTCCACGGCACTGTAATATCCACCTAGTTTGGGGTGTTACAATCATCATCTTCGTGCGATCTGTGGATGTAAGTCTCCCTTCTTTGTGTTGTGCCTCGTGTGACATGAGCTGCTTGAATGATTATATCGTTGAGTGATTGAATCCATCTGTGGATTTTGATTTCGTGATATGTGGGTATTCGACTCTAATATTTTATTTATATGAGGAGCGGTGTCGCTGCTAATGTATTTTCAAACTGTATTTTATCCGCTGCGTGAGTTCTTTCAAAATGACTTTCAATATTTTGCAAACTGGGTTCTATTTCGTAAAACCGATTCCTTAAATCGAGTTTTGGCATTTTAGAGTTGAATGTTTTATGACGGTTTGATAGAGGATTTTGTGAGTTTCGGGCATTCTGGCCTATTGAATTTTTGAAAACCTTGAGTATCTCAGAAAATAAATTTCGAGACGTATCTTTTAAAATGAATTATTTTCTCGTGGTACTTTCAAGGTGCCATAGTACGATTCTAAATTATTCCAGTCGAGGACCAAAACAATTTGAGACATTTTCAATTATTTAGAAATGTTTTGCTTAGACCCGAGGGTCTAATATTCCTGAAAATTTTTCACTAAAGAAAAGTGTCCTCATTTTTTTTATCAAACACGAGATGGTTTTCAAAGTCTCGATAACAATGTTTGCACTACTTTTTGAAAGCTGATACTCAAGATCAAATGGTGTTTCCAAATTTTTTTTTTCTCAAAAGGTGGTTCTCATTTTTTTTTAAAACATATCACTTCCTACTTGTGGTCAGAGAAGGTGTGTATGATGACAGTACTTTCGTTAATGTGTTAACCCATGAGTTGTGATTGAATTGGTGGTGTGAGTGTTGAGTCGTTCGCCACGCATATGCTTTGTTAGCCTTCTGTGAGAGGTGTGAAGTTGATCTTTAATGTTGTCATTTCGTGGTGGTTTGCGTGTTATCGCACCTGTGCGAGCTGTTAGAGCTTGGGTTTGTGTGATTGTGTATATCCTTGATTGTTTCATGATGTTCTGTGATTGTGTGCTGGTTATCGTTTGGGCCGTTGAAATCGCCGAATGTATGCTGTTGTTGTTGTGATTTGGTGTATGTGGGTTACCTTACGTTGATGTGTTGTGTTGAATTGGCATCTCTGGTATGTTGTTTTGCGATGTTATATTCATTTGTACCTAGCAGTTGTACTTTCGGTATGCCGAGGCGCTCCATATATAATGTGCCGGGACATGTTCGTGCAAATTGTCTTTCCCCGCCAGTAGCAGATTACCATTGTGGACACGAGGGACACAAAAATCCAATTTTGCGAGTTGGTTACCGAGTGTTTCGGGGCACGAACTTCAGCACAGTCCAGGATCGGCTTCGAGAGGCCTTTGAAGGATGTTTCTGTCGGTTGCTTGTTGTGTTGTCACCTTGATTTTGTTGTTGTGATTTTCAGGGATGACACTTCTTTTAGAAGAGGTCGACTGTAATACCCGTATTAGTTTTAACTTCTGTATTTTTCTCTTTCTCAATTCTATCGACTCGATCATGTTCGTTGATACTCTCTGAACTTGTTCGGTATCTCGGTTGTCATCGTTCGAACGGGTTGTGACCTTGTTTGGGATCGATCTGGTTATCGTTGTGACTTTTCCAAGTTCGGTTCGACTCTTGTGAACCTTGTTCAAAATTAACGTCTTTCAGATCTACAAGTTCTTGGAATGTCTTGAGTTGAAGTGTGAACTTTAGAGGCATTGTTCGACCATTGTTACTCGATCATTGTTATTTTATCATTGTTGTTCGATCATTGTTGTTTGATCGTTGTTGTTTGGTCATTGTTGTTCGATCGTGGTTGTCTGACTGCTGTTGCCTGATCTCGTACCGTGAAGAATTGTCGTTCACCGTTAGTCAGCTGCTTCGAGTGTGGCCACGTGGATCACCGAGCTATGCATTGCGAGACGGTAGATGAGAGGTTTGGAGATCAAGTTTGCGTCTCTGCTACGAAAGGACACAGAGATGCCTAGTGTGGCTGTGAGGATTTCGGCGTAGTCCGAATTTTTTTGTGATTGTCCTTGTGGATCGTTTTGTGTATATTTTCTATTTTCTTGACTGTGCATGTTTTCTTATATTGGTACCTCTTTCTTTGTGACTGTTCGGATAATTGACTCTATTGTACTATCTGTTTGATGACGCTTGTCACTTGTTGATTTTATGTCTCTGTCTGTGGCGTTGTGATGGTCGTCGTGGAGCGTGTTTTCACGTCGTATGTTTCTTTGCGTTGCTTGTAATGTTTTGCCGTTGGGCGTGAGTTTTTGGTTCTTGTGTATCTCGTTGAGTTTTCCTGGCGGGATATTGCTTCTCCCTACTTGTTTTAAGTTTCGGGACGAAACTTCTTTTAAAGAGGGTAGTATGTAATATCCGCAATTTCGATTTTTGGTAATTTTCTTTTTTTTGGTGGAGGTCCATATTAGAAACTCTATTGTGACCTTTTCTTCATTTCGAGAGTGATTAATTCTATACGTTTTGTCATCCAAGTCCGTTTCGGTGTCGTTTTACTGAGTTCTGTGTTCTTAAGCGACTTTTTCAAGTATGAGTTCGACTTTGTAAAATTATCATAAATTCTTAGAAACTTTAAAAATTCTGAATCTTTGCAATATTATAGAGCATCAAGTTATCTTTCCAATGGTTCAAACGGTGAGTCAATTTGAGTCCGGACGAAGGAGTTATGGTCGAACTAGCTAAGACGGCACCATGTGCCTTTTTGGTGCTGGAGCGGGCTGTACCGCCGGCCGCGGCCCCTGCTGGCCGGGCCGCGGCACTAAGCTGATTGCTGGGCGTTTTTTTGGCCGTGGTATGCGGCACACTCGACCCGGGCCGCGGTACACGGGCTTTTTCTGCACTTTTTCAGCAGATTTTCGAGGAGAAAACTTCATTTTTCTCCTCTCTTCTTCTTTCTTCCATCTAGGGCGACTTGTGGGCGATTTGTGGGCGGTTTATCCAAGCGAATTCATCTTATTCAAGTTCTTGGTGTGGACTAACAACATCAAATCCATATTCTTCATCCGAATCAAGGTATTTTGGTTTGAACCCATATTTTTGAAAATTTTGGGGATTTTCCTTTTGATTTCGATTCCGATCCATTTTTGATCAATTAATTATTGTATAAACATTGTTTTGAACATGTTCTATGGATTGGAAACTCATATCCTTGATTCGTTCGACTCTAGGGACATTTTCTTTGTTCTTGTAGGGTCTTGAACATTTAATGCTCGATTAAATGTTCGAATGAGTTCATTTCGATAGTTTGTTGGGATTTCCGTTGTTTTTGGCCTTGATTCTCGTCGTAATCATGTTTTATTGTTCCTTCCAGAGGACAATAGGTGCTCGAGGATTCCGATGTTGAATCCCGTTTGGTGATTGATTATTCATGGGGTGTTATTCTCGTAGTATTCGCGGTGCTATTGCGTTCTTGATAGTGTTCGGGATTTCGGGGCTGTTCGACCGCATCCCATCCATCGTATCGTTGTGATCGTGGTTTTGAGTCAAGTACCTTGTCCATACAATTCTTGTTTTGTGAATATTATAATTAGTGATCGTCTCTATGTGTTTGTTTGATCGTTTGATTTGAACTTTTAAAAGATTCGGTTTAGCCTCGTTAAGGGCTCACTTTCAAAACGCGTGTGTTTAGTGAATATTGTGCCCCGTGAATGGTTAAGTGAACCCTATGAATTCGCTTGTTGTTGTGCTTTGATAATATATCTACATATATTATCTCTTTTCGGTGCGTTGTGATTTGAAAATTGTGTCGTGCTTTGCGTTTGTTGCCTTTCGGTGGATTACTTGGATATCCATGGTGTGATATGTGATTTGTGTGAATGTGTTTCGCTAGCCAGCTCGGGAGGGTCCTTAGAGGCCTCGGGTGGGATTTTTGGCTTCTTCCCGGTCCTAGGCGATGCCTGTGCGTGTATGTTTTGTGAATGTATTTGCTCACCTCAGGAGGGTTCGACGGGGCCACGGAGGGAGTCCAATGGTATAGCCCTGGATTCACGAGTGAAACTTCACGAGTGCGTATGTATGTTTTGTGAATGTATTTGCTCACCTCGGGATGGTTCGACGGGGCGACGCAGGGAGTCCAATGGTATAACCCTGGATTCACGAGTGAAACTTCACGAGTGTGTGTGTATGTTTTGTGAATGTATTTGCTCACCTCAAGAGGGTTCGATGGGGCCACGGAGGGAGTCAAATGGTATAGCCCTAGATTCACGAGTGAAACTTCACGAGTGCATGTGTCTGTTTTGTGAATGTATTTGCTCACCTCGTGTCACGGGGTGCGGCTCACTGAGGTTCAGGCCGTCGAATTCGTGCAGCCGATCACGAATCACCCGTGTGCCTAGGAGACTTCCGAGTCTCCATCCGGCTACCATCAACGAGATTTCATAGAATACCAACATTACAAATATCACGCACTGGTCCATTATGCTGCGTAAAACGCTAGGAACCCGCCTGTCCTTTGCCTCCGACCAACTAAGGGACGGTATCTCATACCCTTCAAGATTAACCTGCAATGGCACTCAGCAGTAAGGGTCACTCGCATGCCCGAAGTGCAATTCCTCGTGCTCGACACTCACTCGGGACTTCCTAGGTGCAGTACCTTGGCGCCCTTGAGAGTACCTCACCCAAGACGGACAACCTTTTAGATCTTGGCTTAGATTCATGCCATCAATAGATTTGACCCCCACGATGTTTGGGACTACTTCACATACCGACATATTACCTTCAATCCGCAATGTGATGTTGTCTCGCAACCACATGTACAAGCCAACGACCCCCCGCATCATAGCCGGAACCAATAGCTAATGCTTACGAGTAAGCTCACGAGGCGTATGATTTAAGTGAGTGCCTCTATTGCCCAATCGACATAGAGGAAGTGTTAGATGGCCGACAGCATCCCTCCGGTCACACTAGAGCCTCCATGCCAACCTTAAGCCCAATGCAGACCACATAGGTCCTACGCCGCCCTAACGATTTCCAACTCGCTCGGGAACTCCTCGCACACTTAGAATGCTTAGAGTTGGCTCCCTAGAGGCCCCCTTTACCTCTAGGAAGATTGCATGCTTGGTGCTCGACAGAATGAGGAAGACTGGCCGCTTGCCCACCATTGCCCATCTAAGGACTGTCCCCCCTATAATAGGCTTAGACAAATATTCCCTTGTAATTACACCAGACATTGATTGGCCGAGGTAGCACATCGGGTGTAACTCCCTCATACGAACTCCAAATCCTTATCCGCTTGAACCGTAGAGTAGCTTACGACATTATATATAAATCCTCAAAGTTTCAGCCCCATCTGATACTCGAGGAGTGAGGAATTCTCTCTGCAATATTCTGAAACTACTACAATGCCACTGCACTGCAGCATCTTGATCCTTCGCATCGTTCGCTACTCAAACGGAACCGTCTAGCTGTGAAACTTGGTGGAGACCTTCCCAACACTCTAAGGAACTCCCCATTACAATCATTTCACGAAAATCTTCTCCTAATTCTCGCACGGACACACTCCCCTCTGCTCCCCGACTCAAGGTCTGCTCGCGCACGGACACACTCCGGACGCCGACCACTGTCGCACGTCCCCAGCCTTATTCGTGTCGCAGGGCAACTATACAACATAATCCTTTGTAAGTCCGGGGTAATACCGGGTACTCCGAATAATATGGAAAGCGCCCTGTGACATCCTCCCCCTCTCGATCCGTTGACGTCCTCGTCAACGCATGCACACACAACCTGCTCTATGTACATGCGCTGCCCATCTCATCATGAAAATACTTGGGCAACGAACCCGACACTATACCTCCATCTCCTCAACTCGTGTGCTTCATCACAGCACTCTCAGTTCCATCAAGTGGCACCTGCTTGTAAAGGCGGAGGCCCAACTCGAAGAACGCCTGCACGGCCACCCGATGATCGCAATTTCCCGCTGCTCGCTCGGCAACTCTTGCGCATCGTGCATTCAAACTTATCTCGTAGGGATGCACTGCAGGCATTCAAAACAATCTCCCATATCCCGAATGTTGCCTCTCTATTGGCGCACACCCACTCTAATCTGGGCAGGAATCATTCTCTCCATGCCTTGATATAACCGAAAACCAACCGATGGTGTTAGATTGCCACTCTAGCTCAAATCAAGCCACTCCCTCACTGTCAGGTCCGAGACTTGCGACAAGTTCTCCGAACCTCCTCGATAACCAAGGAGCCCAATGCTCCATATAACTCAGTCCCTTTCAGAAAATCCCTCAACCACAGAGCCCATACTGTAGGCTTCGGAATCCCCTTAAGGAACATCATTCTCGAATCAGCCCATTTCGTCTCGAGAGTCTGGCCCTCCCCCACTCATGTTGGAGGCCAGACCCAAATCTATTGTCCCTCATAGACTGCTAACACATGCAACACCACACTTGAAGCATGCCCATTCTCATATCTGCCTGACTCGAACCAGGAAGATTGAACACTCCACTCTTGCAACTTTCGTGGTGGCTGTGTTACGATTGCACCTCATGTGCGAAAGCGCTTTGCGTATAACAATTCAAATCTCAAGTAACTAACGTAACCGATGCACCTTAAGTTTTAAGACGCTTGCGCGCACTAAAATTCAGCCCAAGTTTTGCACCTGAACGTGCTGTGATGGATTCCCGCACTGAAGTTCTCGCTCAAATAGGTCTCAAACCCAAATCACCTCTCAATCTACGGCGCTACGCAAACATGGCTGCAACTTGGCAGGCGTGGCTACTGCACACCACCCGGCTCACCGACATGTCTCCTTCTAGGAGATCAAGATGTCTTTTAAGCTCACAAAAAAATAGGCCAACATAAAGTTTCTGATCAGATTACACCAACACCATTACTCACGCGTCTGCAATTTACCGATGAGAATGTTCCCCTCACATTAACCAACTGCCAACCGTACTCGCAGAGAATAAATATAGTCATTAAACACGTCATAACTCGGTTACTACCATTTGCAGGAAACACTAATGCCAACAACTCGCACCGAACAAAGCCTTCGAACATCATCGATAGAAACCAAACAACCAGGGTACTACCATTCGCCCAATTGCAAAGCCAACTCGAGGTACTACCATTCGCTCAAGTCCCACTGCCAACTTAATTCTAAACTCTGCCAAAATACGTAAGAACCCACTGCAAGCCCTTCGCTGAAATGCCACTACAATGGCTAATAAGAAAAATTCGGCACAATTTTGGTATCCAGTTCTCAAGGGGAAGCAAGATATTCAACAATGCTCAATGCTCAGCTAAACCTGGATGCGTCATTCCAGTCTCCGATACCACTTGTCACGGGTTGAGGCTCACTGAGGTTCAGGCCGTCGAATTCGTGCAGCGGATCACGAATCACCCGTGCGCCTAGGAGACTTTCGAGTCTCCCTCCGGCTACCATCAACGAGATTTCATAGAATACCAACATTAGAGATATCATGCACTGGTCCATTGTGCTGCGTAAAACGCTAGACACCCGCCTGTCCTCTGCCTCCGACCAACTAAGGGCTGGTATCTCATACCCTTCAATATTAACCCGCAATGGCACTCAGCACTAAGGGTCACTCGCATGCCCGAAGTGCAATTCCTCATGCTCGACACTCACTCGGGACTTCCTAGGTACAGTACCTTGGCGCCCTTGAGAGTACCTCACCCGAGACGGACAACCTTTTAGATCTTGGCTTAGATTCATGCCATCAATAGATATTTGACCCTCACGATGTTTGGGACTACTTCACATACCGACATATTACCTTCAATCTGCAATGTGATGTTGTCTCGCAACCACATGTACAAGCCAATGATCCCCCGCATCATAGACAGAACCAATAGCTAATGCTTACGAGTAAGCTCACGAGGCGTATGATTTAAGTGAGTGCCTCTATTGCCCAATCGACATAGAGGAAGTGTTAGATGGCCGACAGCATCCCTCCGGTCACACTGGAGCCTCCATGCCAACCTTAAGCCCAATGCAGACAACATAGGTCCTACGCCGCCCTAACGATTTCCAACTCGCTCGGGAACTCCTCGCACACTTAGAATGCTTAGAGTTGGCTCCCTAGAGGCCCCCCTTACCTCTAGGAAGATTGCATGCTTGGTGCTCGACAGAATGAGGAAGACTGGCCGCTTGCCCACCATTGCCCATCTAAGGACTGTCCCCCCTATAATAGGCTTAGACAAATATTCCCTTGTAATTACACCAGACATTGATTGACCGAGGAAGCACATTGGGTGTAACTCCCTCATACGAACTCCAAATCCTTATTCGCTTGAACCGTAGAGTGTCTTAAGACATTATCTATAAGTCCTCAAAGTTTCAGCCCCATGCGATACTCGATGAGTGAGGGATTTCCTCTGCAATATTCTGAAACTACTACAATGCCACTGCACTGCAGCATCTTTATCCTTCGCATCGTTCGCTACACAAACGGAACCGTCTAGATGTGAAACTTGGTGGAGACCTACCCAACACTCCAAGGAACTCCCCATTACAAGCATTGCAGGAAAATCTTCTCCTAAAGCCCTCTGCTCCCCGCTCAAGGTCCTGCTCGTGCACGGACACACTCCGGACGCCGACGACTGTCGCACGTCCCCAGCCTTATTCGTGTCGCAGGGCAACTATACAACATAATCCTTTGTAAGTCCGGGGCAATCCCGGGTACTCCGAATAATATGGAAAGCGCCCTGTGACACCTCGGGAGGGTTCGACGGGGCCACGGAGGGAGTCCAATGGTATAGCCCTGGATTCACGAGTGAAACTTCACGAGTGCGTGTGTATGTTTGTGAATGTATTTGCTCACCTCAGGAGAGTTCGATGGGGCCACGGAGGGAGTCCAATGGTATAGCCATGGATTCACGAGTAAAACTTCACGAGTTGGTATTGATTTTTTTTGTACGTCGAGGACAAGTGACTTGGGTTTTAACCCTGTGTATTGTTGTTGGTTTCATTTGTGCAAACAAAACTTTTGGGCTGTGACCCCCTGTCGATTTTGTAAAGAGAAGGATTCGATAATCCTAAATGGTTTTATGCTGAAAACTCCCTTGGGCATTTTAAAAGGTTTTATAAATTGTCTTCTCGATTTACGATCTGTTTTACCCAAGCTCTTGCCTCGGGAAGTACTTTTTCATTACGTTTGGATCTTTAAGGATTCCTGGTTATTGTTATTCGTGGAATGTGAATTGTATGGCACGTATTTCTGTTTTATACTTGCACTAGCAAAACAGTGGAGTTTTGCTAACCCCCGAGTATTCGGGTGATGGATTTTGCATTCAGGTTTTGGGAGCATAACACAGTGTCGGTACGAAGGATGATGAAAGATGATCGATACTAATCACATGAGGAACCGTACGTTGTTGTACTGGCTCGGTTGTATTTTATTTCCGCTGGAGTATATTTTCCCCGTTGTACGGGAGCATTTTCTATTCGACCCCTGCGTGGGCATGTATTGATTTGTATGTTTTTATTGAAAGACCAAATCGGTCTACTGGGTCATTTTTAGCCTTTAAGGCATTGTTGAGATATTTGATGTTATTACCAGCCTGGTAGATCCTTGAGGAAAGGTTCTACGGCGTATAATATCCCTGAGCGGATTGGAGGTGTTACATAAATGGTATCAGAGATTTGGTTGTGGAAACCTAGGCTGTCGGGTCAAGATGTATTTGTTGGGTTTTGTCTTGTCGGATTTTATCTGACTGAGTCGTGTCGCAATGCGTAATCTGAGTTTATTGGTCATGATTAGTATCGTGGGGCGATCATCATCTTCGTGCGATATGTGGATGTAAGTCTTATTTCTTTGTGTTGTGCCTCGTGTGACATGAGATGCTTATATGATTATATCGTTGAGTGATTGAATCCATTTGTGGATTTTGGTTTAGTGATATGTGGGTATTCGACTCTAATATTTTATTTATATGAGGAGCGGTGTCGCTGCTAATGTATTTTCGAACTGTATTTTATCCGCCGCGTGAGTCCTTTCAAAATGACTTTTAGTATTTTGCAAACTGGGTTCTATTTCGTAAAACCGATTCCCTAAATCGAGTTTTGGCATTTTGTACTTGAATGTTTTATGCCGGTTTGATAAAGGATTTTGTGAGTTTCGGGCATTCTGGCCTATTGAATTTTTGAAAACCTTGAGTATCTTAGAAAATAAATTTCGAGACCTACCTTTTAAAATGAATTATTTTCTCGTGGTACTTTCAAGGTGCCACAGTACGATTCAAAATTATTCCATTCGAGGACCAAAACAATTTGAGACATTTTCAATTATTTAGAAATGCTTTGCTTAGACCCGAGGGTATAATATTCCTGAAAATTTTTCACTAAAGAAAAGTGTCCTCATTTTTTTTATCAAACGCAAGATGGTTTTCAAAGTCTCGATAACAATATTTGCACTACTTTTTGAAAGGTGATACTCAAGATCAAATGGTGTTTCCAAATTTTTTTTCTCAAAAGGTGGTTCTCGTTTTTTATAAAACATATCACTTCCTACTTGTGGTCAGAGAAGGTGTGTATGATGACAGTACTTTCGTTAAGGTGTTAACCTACGAGTTGTGATTGAATTGGTGGTGTGAGCGTTGAGTTGTTCGCCACGCATATGTTTTGTTAGCCCTCTGTGAGAGGTGTGAAGTTGATCTTTAATGTTGTCATTTCGTGGTGGTTTGCGTGTTATCGGACCTGTGCGAGTTGGTAGAGCTTTGGGTTTGTGTGATTGTGTACATCCGTGATTGTTTCATGATGTTCTGTGATTGTGTGCTGGTTATCGTTTAGGCCGTTGAAATCGCCGAATGTATGCCGTTGTTGTGATTTGGTGTACGTGGGTTACCTTACGTTGATATGTTGTGTTGAATTGGCATCTCTGGTATGTTGTTTTGCGATGTTATATTCCTTTGTACCTAGCAGTTGTACTTTCGGTATGCCGAGGCGCTCCATATGTAATGTGCAGGGCATGTTCGTGCAAATTGTCTTTCCCCACCAGTAGCAGATGTTGGGATTCGGTGCCTAACATGAAGGCCCAGCGGAAGCGGTAAAACGAAAATTATTTCGATCCGAATCCCTACGAGGATCGATCGAGCTACGTATATACGAATATCAAAACGAATTCACAAGAGATATAGAAACTCACCCCTGTAGTCCGTTGATTAGATGGATTCCTTCTCTTGAGCTATTCCCCAAGCTTTAGTTGAATTCTCTACGATCTGAAGCACTCCAAGCACTTGAACGATCCAACGCCGAAAGCACCGCATCTCTACATGCCACGCGCCGGAAAAACGAACGGAATGACAACACCTTGCTATCCTCCAAGGATACGGCTAGAGCTAGGTGATGAAGCTATTGATTATAACACTCTAAGTATTTAAATCACAGTCTCTCTATGAATTCTTGATTTTTCTCTAAGAACTATCAAGAACAAAAATGAATAAAGGAAGAAGAAGACTAAAGAGTTATGAAATGAACTCAAAGTTCTTTCTCTCTCTCTCCAATACAACTCACGTATGATTTCACACAAGGAATCAAAAAGTGCTTGTGTTATGAGATGTCTTCTTCCCTTTATTCAACTCTCACTTCAATAATACAAATCATGCCACATGATTTTAAACCCCATAATGTCATGTTCTTTCATATAAAATGAAAGCAATAAGACAAGAGGAAAGTGAGTGGAAACAAAGGGGGGGGGGCTACTATGAAAAAACGGACGAGTTCGGTTCGTTTCGGACTCCTATGAGTCCAAACAGATAAACTACGATTCCGTTCCGATGTATTTGTATCGATTAATAAATCTAATTAATTAAACATATCAAATACAAAATAACATAATTAATTTCTCTAAGAAATAATTATATTCACGAATTAAATTCATCACCCAGTGATATATTTAATTCATTAAGCCTTAAATCAATTTATCCGATAAATCGATTTAAACATCCAATGTCCTAAATTTAGATATCCAATATCTAATATTCATAATGAGAGAATTAGTTTGATTCATTCCGTTGTCAATCCTGTTGCGCTACTCGATAGGTTCGTCTCAGTCAGCAATGGGAGGAACCAAAGAGTAGTAGCACCACCTAGCCAGCCTAGCGGACTATACTGTACCCCAACTGAGAACGAATGATGGTATCATTCAAGAACCATTATGTCGTGAATACCAGTAAACGTATAAACCCTTTTTTCAAATGTCCCGTTCAAGTTATAGGGTCACGGTCAGTCAAAACCAATCTGTACTTGACGCTATGCATGCGTTAATGCAAATCGAGATCATCGAGCTCTCGTGTATCCAATACAACTAGCTCCAATGCTTTGGCCAAAGACGTATGATCTCATATGCCAATAACCGCATAGGACATATAACCCGCTCACTAACGGGAGAAAGAATTCTATCTTGGTATTCAGTAGGACCTGCTACTTGCCCGTCAAGATACACGTCAAGGTTGACCCCCGCCTTCCGGTTTATAGGGTCGAACTACTCTAATGAAAATCTTGATGTCACAAGCACATCCCTACTAAATCCTCAAGTCAAAGGTTCACGAATACCTATCACAACCTTTCGATTCCGTCTTTGACTGTCCTGGAGTAAAATCCGTCTGTTGAATATAGGGTGAGTCGGTTCGAGTATACTAATCCAATTAGCATACCTATAACGTATGCTCCCAATAACCATTAGTGTTCGACAGGCACTCTCCATGTCAAAGAACACGTCATACAAGTCTTCACATAAACTTAATGCCCAGTCAAGTTTCATCGACTTGCGAACGATTAAGTATTTGAGCTATAAACCATTCCAGTGCCGACCCCCTTATCCAATAAGGAGTGGAACGTTTTGCTCTCAAAGACAAGGACTAGTTTCTATATGTATATTTACAAGTTAGGAATGCCAGTAACTACCAGTAAATAAAGAAACATCCATTGCCTTATATTAATGATTTTCGTAATTACAAGTACAATGCCCTCACTCAACATCCTCTGAGTGGCATTCGAGGGCATACTCCTAACAATCACCCACTTGCAGTCAATGCCACACACTATGGTATCTAATACCCATGTTCTCCAGATGACGCTCCAAGCTAGTCTGAGAAAATGGCTTGGTCAGTGGATCGGCGACGTTGTCGGCCGAGTCTACTCTGTGCAGCACAATATATTCCTTGCGAACAAATTCTCTTACGAGATGATACTTCCTCTCAATATGTTTGGTGCTGTTGTGAAACCTCGGCTCCTTGGCCTGCGCTACAGCTCCGTCGTTGTCGCAGTACAGCGAAACAGGCAGCTCAGCACATGGTATCACTTGAAGTTCTCCCAGAAACTTCTTAATCGAGAACCCTTCCTTGGAAGCCTCCAAGGCTGCTTGATACTCAGCCTGACAGGTGGAATCAGCAGTCGCGCTTTGCTTGGCGCTACGCCAAGATACTGCTCCTCCATTAAGAGTAAATATGTAGCCAGAAGTAGACATCGAGTCGTCCTTCAGTCGTTAGAAGTCCGAATCAGTGAATCCCACCACATCCAATTCTCCACCGCCATACATAAGAACCATATCTCTAGTCCTTCTTAAGTACTTGAGAACGTTCTTTACAGCAGTCCAATCTTCCCTACCTGGGTTTGCCTGAAACCTACTCACCACGCTTATAGCATGCGCAATATCAGGTCTCGTACATAACATAGCATACATAAGGCTACCCATGGCCGAAGCATATGGTATATTACTCATTTCCTTTCGCTGTTCCTCACTTTGAGGACACATCTTCAAGGTGAGTTTTATTCCATGTCGCATCGGTAGTAACCCTCTTTTAGAATCATCCATCTTAAGTCGCTTTAATATTTTATCTATATAGAGGGCTTAGGAAAGACCTATTGTTCTCTTCGCTCTATCCCAGTAGAGTCGAATACCAAGAATATAGGTAGCTTCTCCCAAGTCTTTCATGGAAAAATTACTCGAAAGCCAAGCTTTCACAGAACTGAGCATTCCCATGTCATTTCCTATTAGTAGAATGTCATCTACATATAGTACTAAGAATGCGATCTTGCTCCCACTAACCCTCTTGTATACACAAGGTTCCTCCTCATTTTGCACGAAGTCAAACTCTTTGACTGCCTCATCAAAACGAAGGTTCCAACTACGCGACGCTTGCTTTAGTCCATAAATGGAACACTGAAGCTTGCACACTTTCTGAATATCGACTTCGGACACAAAGCCTTTAGGCTGCTCCATATAGATTTCCTCCTCGAGGAATCCATTAAGGAAAGCCGTCTTTACGTCCATTTTCCATATCTCATAATCATGGTAGGCAGCTATAGCAAGCATCATGCGAATAGACTTGATCATGGCTACGGGCGAAAAAGTATCGTGGTAATCAATCCCTTCCTTTTGGGTATAACCCTTTGCCACAAGCCTGGCCTTATAGGCGTCAACCTTGCCATCACCATCAGTCTTTCTCTTGTAGATCCACTTGTTCCCAATAGGCACTATGCCCTTGGGGTGGTCTACTAGAGTCCAGACCTGATTGACATGCATCAAATCTATCTCAGCTTCCATAGCTTCGTGCCATTTCGCGGAGTCTACATCCACCATCGCCTGGTCATAGGTCGTTGGGTCGGTCTCTTGGCTATCACTTGGAACCTCATGGAGACCCAGCTCCTCCAAGTGCACAATCCCATACCTCTCAGGTAAATGAGACACCCTACTAAATCTACGAGGTGGTTGTACTTGTGTTTCAGAAGGTTCGGTTCCAATTTCTTGCACAGGTGTCTCCTTAGGAGTTTCATTGTATTCTTCCAAAGAAATACTTCTACCTGCTTCGCCTTCCTGGATGAACTCATCTTCCAGGAAGGGTGCTTGTAAAGCAATAACGATCTTTCGATCTTCAAGCATGTAGAATAGATATCCTATCGTCCCAGACGGGAATCCAATGAAACATCCCTTCGCGGACCTAGCTTCCAACTTCTCCACCTTAGTCTTCTTGACATAGGCGAGACATCCCCAAATCCTAATATGATTAAGACTTGGTTTCCTTCCCTCCCACATCTCATGTGGAGTTTTAGGAACGAATTTAGAAGGACATTTGTTCAAGATGTAAGCGGCAGTCAGGAGTGCATACCCCCACAGGTAAATCGGCAAGTCAGTATAGCCCAGCATGGAACAGACCATGTTCAACAAGGTCCTGTTCTTTATTTCTCACACACCATTTAACTGAGGAGTACCTGGAGGTGTTAGTTGTGAAACTATTCCATGTTCCTTAAGGAACTCGTCAAACTCCATACTCATATACTCGCCATATCGGTCCGACCGAAGTGCTTTGATATGATTACAGTTTGTTTCTCGACTAAGGCCTTGAATTCCTAGAATTTCTCAAAACCCTGGGATTTATGTTTCATTAAGTATACATAACCATACCTAGTATGATCATCTGTAAACGTAATGAAATATTGATATCCATCACATGCTGCTTCCAAAGCACCACAAACGTCAGTATGGATTATTCCCAGTTTATCAGTGGCTCTTTCAAAAGTCCCTGTGAAGGGGGACTTAGTCATTTTGCCTTTAAGGAAAGATTGACAAGTAGGAAAGGGATCCGATCCCAATGGACCCATAAGTCCATATTTTTCCATCTTGTACACCTTGGTCTGACCAACATGACCAAGTCTTAGATGCCATTTCAAAACTTGATTGGTTTCATCCCTACCACGTTTTCTAGTCATAGTATTCAAAACTACTTTGTTGCTGAGATTTAGATGATACAATCCATTTAATAATGTAGCAGTATCCACTAGTTTATTTCTGAAATAAATTTTGCAGGAACCATCACCAATGAAAAATGAAAAGCCTTTTCGGTCCATGACCGGAATGGATACAATGTTTTTGTGCCCCTTGGGCAAAACAAGCACATCTTCTAAAGTCAAAACAAAGCTGGATTCTAAACCCAAAAGAAGTGATCCAATATCGGTCACCTCGACACTATGCCCGCTTCCGACTGTGATCATAACTTCTCTAGCTCCAAGCTTCCTACTTTGTTCCAGATCCTAATTCATGGTACAAATGTGAGAACTAGCATCAGAATCCAGTATCCAGGAAGTAGAAAATACAGTAGCATAACAATTTGTTTCCAAAACTAAAAGTTTTGTACCTGAAGTGACATGAAGAATCGGATAGTTTGTAGCCTAGTGGCCCAGCTCACCACACTTGAGACAAGAATCCTTCTACTTGTTGTTCTTTGGAACCATCGGGGCCTTGCCCTTTCCCCTAAGGTCCTTAGCTTGTGGTCCAGTCCGCTTCTTGGTCTTTTTCTTCTTATTCTTAGACTTCCGAAGTCCAGAAGAAATCACAAGGGTAGACTCCTTCATTCGCGGAGTCTTCATCTGAGACTGAGAGTTCACCAGTTTGTTCATTAACCCATCTAAGTTACATGCAATCTCATTAAAGTTAAAGTTCATAACAAATTGTGAGAAGGAATCAGGAAGAGACTGTAGGATAAGGTCGGTTTGGAGAGAAGTATCCATTTTAAAATCAAGAGCCCCCAATCTCTCGATCATGGATATCATTTTGAGGACATGTTCCCCAACTTTCTCACCTTCCTTCATCCTTGCACCGAACAGTTGCTTAGATATCTCATATCTAGCAGTTCTACTGTGTTCACCATAAAGTTCAGTTAAGTGAGATAGAATCTGCCTAGCAGAAGTCATTTTCTCATGAGCTCTTTGAAGCTCATTAGACATAGAAGCCATCATGTATGACCGGACTTTTACGTCATCCTTAACCCACTTTTCGTGGTTTTTGATCTCTTCCTGATTGGCTCTGGTCCGCATAGGAGGCGCCGAAATGTCCGTCTCCATGACGTATCCCAGTGCCTCTATAATGAGGACTATCATCAGATTGCGGAGCCAGTCCACAAAGTTAGGTCCAATCAGGGTGTTCTTCTCGAGTAGAATTGCGAGTGGATTCATTGTCATATTGAGATTTTTATGCATTAAGTATAAAACATTAATTAGTGACTTGTTATATTATGATCTGAGTATAGAATTAAGGTCTTTTCTATTCTTGTTACCCAGCTCCCACTATTTTTATCGGAATAACACACTCCCATGTGATATCCGGAAGTATCGTCGCTCTACTTCATAGTGGTGATCGAGTTCTTTATAAATCTTAATAGAGGGCAACTGAACAGGTTTCTAGTCTATTAATTTTCATAAAGTGGTGTCCAACACCAACCCATCTAATGGATGATTCGATCTTCTTTTTCCCCTTGTTCACTCTCCTCAACCTATACGGTTTCTATGGTTCGTGAACAAGTTAAGTTTATACCATCGACGCAAATCAATTTCACAATTGAATCTTATCCGGCAACCTATCAGGGATAAAATTTGCTCCAACCGAAGCCATCCAATGCGCTCCCGGTATGTTGCTACCCAAAATATTATTCGGAGATAGATATTGCTGGAATAGATGGATAGCAAACAAAGTGCGAGAATACTTCTGTGGGAAAGGTAAATAACACAAGATTTGCCGGGGTTGTTAGTCCCGGGCTTGAATGCTCTCACGAGATATTATTAATACGAATATTCGCGGATACAAGTATTAATGTTAGAGTACAATTACAATGAGTGTAATGACTCTAGTTATCTTAGCTAGTGAGCATGTAGATTGCCGGAAGAACCAAATATGATGCTCTGTGAGTTCTTGTAACAACGTTGATGAGCAGTGTTAAACGTGAGAAATCGACAGTTTCTCAC
Organism: Orobanche coerulescens; assembly: GCA_033398695.1. NCBI lineage: Eukaryota > Viridiplantae > Streptophyta > Magnoliopsida > Lamiales > Orobanchaceae > Orobanche > Orobanche coerulescens. The sequence continues at coordinate 74,133,739 of CM065818.1, read as the reverse complement.
GATGTGTAGCTGTTGTATGTTTGAGCTCCTGAACTTGTAAGTCTCTTCGAATCTGCGCTGTGGAGATTTCCTGTCTCTGCCGACCGTCTTCTGGTTGAGAGGTACTGAGGTAGATTCATGAGAGGAAGCTAAGAGCCTGAAAGTATGTACGCGTTTGTATGTATTTGCCAACGTAGTTGCCAACTGAGAGGAACTGAACCTTTTTCCCAACTGTGGTCAATGATCCATGAAATGCGGTGCCTGTCTCGGATCTGCACATGGGCGCTGCTCTGAGATCTAGTTTTCACAGATTTTGACAGACGATGGTCTCTGTTCGAGGCCTAGGACGGTCGTCCTAAGCTGGGCACCAGAGTCGATCGCTAGGTGCCAAAGGGCGATCGCCTTGGGAGTCGATCGCTAGATACCCGAAGGTGGTCTGGTATCTTCATTTAGGCGAGTTCGCCATATCTTGATTGGTTGTGGACTCGATCGCTCGGCCTTGTAGTCGATCGCCTGTCGAGGTGAATAAATTTCGACACAACAATTGCCCCCCAGCTCGCTCCGATGTTGGAAACGTGGGGTGAGGTGGTTCCACTGGCGATCGCTTAAATTTGACGGGTGACTCTGCATTTTACGGAATTGGCGATCGTCTTTGAGTTGTTCGATTCTGAATTTAGATGACCTGGTCGGTCGCTGAAATGAGCGGGAAATGGCAGCGGATGCGGAAAAGTCTCCGGGACATGTGTCGGGTTCCTGTTGAGGGAGACCGACAGTCATTTATGACTCCTCGTCTAACGCGTCCTTGAAAAGACGCGTATGCGGGTTTCAAGGGAGCATTAATTGCGACGGTTGTGCTCCGACCCCTGAGATTCTCCTTAATTGCACACGAGTGCCTGCCATCTCCTATAAAAAGGCGCAGGGTTGCAGTGTTCACTCTTACGCGCTTTTACTGGAGAAAGAAAGATTTTGCTGAAAAGTTTTCTGAAGATCTGATTGCCGATCGTCGGTCGATTCCATCCTTGGTAAGAACACACTCCTCTTCTCCTCATCTTGAATTCGAGAATGTCTGGAATATCTTCTTCGTCGGGAAAGGGCACCTCCTCCGCCGCTGGGACTTCTTATGTCCGGGGAGTATCCTCCGTAGATTTCCATCTGGAGACGGCCGCCGAAGCTATCCACGCCGGTATTGACCCCGCGGAAGTCGTGGCGCTATTTAATGAAGCCGACGTCGCTAGGGAGGTGGCGGTTGAACACAGACGCTCGCATATAGAGAGAGATCTGGCGGTGAGGGCCTACTGGGAGCAGCATAGTGCTTTCGGCCAGGCCTATGCGGCCTTTGCTGAGATTATGGAAAGGTTGGCTGGTCTGTATCCTCGATTCGATTACCCAGAGTATTCAATTACTCATCCTTATCAACCTCCCAAGCGATCATTATTTCGGGCTGCTCAGCGATCTCTGTGGTCCCTCGGTCATATAAGGAGCTCGGCGACCAGGAAGGACCTGGCCGTTTGGAGGACGAGGTTTCATATCCCTTCAAATGTGGATCTCTTTGTGCCGGCCAAGAATGAGAGAGCCAATCACCCTCCGGAGGGGATGGTCGCTGTGAACGAAGCAATTATGGAGGCTGGACTACGGTTTTCTTTGTCGTTCTCCGTCTCCCATCTGATGGCTGCTTGGAACGTGGCGCCGCTCCAGCTGATGCCGAATGCCTGGCTCCAGATTATTTGCACTCTCACCTTGTTCGGCAGTCACCGACTGTACTGCCTCCCTTCGCCGTCGGATATGGACCATCTGTTCAAGCTGACGGCTCATAAAGGGTTGGTCGGAGGCTATCATATTCAAGGACGATCCGGTCGGGTGATCCTCGCAGTCCCAAACAAGGTGCGGGGCGATCTAGCAAAGTGGTTCTGGGTCGCCGGTGCCTGGAAAGACTTAGCGACCGACAACCCCACTGGCGAGCTGAACATTCCCACTGGCTTTCGGGATAGAACTCCGAGTAAGGGTTTTGACTTTCCCTTTGTTTGGATATGTTCTGAACTGATCTAATTTGGTCTTCCTTTTGCAGGTTTCCACATTCCGACGATCGACGAGCTACCTTTTCATTTTCTGGTCATCTGGGAATGGATACGGAGTTTGCCGGACGACGACTTAGATGCTCAATGGATCAACAGGGAGAGTTGTTGGCTGTCCGCTCGGCTATTCCGTTTCCCGAGACATCTCTCGGTCTCAGGTACGAATTTCTACCATCTCCATTTGTTGGGCGATCGTCCTGTTGGAGGAATAAGTCTAACTGTTGTTTGATTGCTCTTTATTGTAGAGGTTCGCTTTCCTCGTTTCTTGGAGCCCCCACCGGAAATAGCTATGTCGAACCCTGGAGTTTTGGGCCATCTTCGCCAGAAGAAGTCATCTCGAGCTCCTCCTGTGGCGTTACCTATCATTCCGGAGGTGAGGCCCGCCGTGGAGCCGAACGTAGCGAAGGAGGAACCTCGGGAGGAGGGGCTCCGGGTGAACCGCAAGCAGTAGAGGTTGGGGGAACCTCAAGTTTCTTCCCCTGTTGGTGAGGTGCCGATCGCCGCGCCTCCGATCACCGCGATCCCTCCGGAGACTGAGCCTACGCCCTCTGCGGCTTTCTTGCGAGAGATGGCGATCGCTGATGCTGAGACCCCTTGTGGGAAGCCATACTTTGGTCGCGATCCCGATAGAGCCGAGAGGTAGACTTTGCTAGTTTGTTGAATTTCGTCACTTACGTGGGAGTTGTGCTGACTTTTGTTGTTTTGATGCAGGATCCGTAGCACTAATCCATCTTGCCCGCCGATGGTGCTGGATTTCTTAGCGAGCCGATCACCTCGCGAGGCTTGCGATGTCCCACTAGATGTTAACTGGGCCATTTCTACTTTTCCGAAGGCCTGGACGACGGATTTAGATGCGATCGCTCGCCAGCGATCTGGGAATGTGATGCAAGCTGCTTTCGCTCTCTCCCTACAGGCGGCGACGATGGCTGCCCAGGCTGCGCAGGACTTTGAGGGGCGACCTCCTACTACACGTCTACAGGCGGACCTCGAGGCTGCTCGGAAGGAGAACGCCGAGTTCGCCGACAGGATTGTGGCTATAGAGAAGGACTCCTTATATGCAGCTAAACGGGCGAGCCATGAACTTGAGCTGGCGAGACAGGATGCCGAGCAAGCCTAGGCGACGGTCGACTGATTGCTGGACCGGATGATGGATGCCCGACGGTTGCAATTGGCCGTTGAGAAGGAGGCCGATCAACTGAAGGTGACTGTCGCTCGGCTGACTAGCGAGCTGGCGGCGTCGAAGGGAGAGACAACTGCAAGGGAGGTCGAGCTCCAGGGTGCGCAACAGGCGGTTGCCGAGCTGAAAGGGAAACTATAGGAGACCGAGGCCAATCCCTTTCTCAACTTGGAGTTTGTCAGCGAGTTTGCCTATTATCTCGCGTTCGCCGACTCACTCCGTGCTGCTAAGAAGGGAGGGCTGGAGGTCGGTCCTCTAGCAGAAAGCTTCAAGGCATATGCGTTGGAGCACCTTCTTCATCCTGCCTTCTCTGTGCCTATCTTGGATCTTGCGGACATCAGCGTGGACTTGAGCTGGTATCCGACTCCGGCGAACCTTGTTCATCCTGACGCTCCGGAGGACGGGGAGGCCGCTCCAGAAGCTGGCGAAGGGTCGCGGGCCGATCCGGAGGTTGAAGGCGAAGGTCAAGCAGGGGCCTGAGGCTCTTCGTCCTTTTTGTTTTAGCTCTTTTCCTTATAATTTTGTAGCTTTTCTCTTGTAATACTTAGGCCTTCGCGCAACCGTGTATGTACTTCTGAAACTTCAAGTAATGAAATGAATGCTTGATTCTTCGATTTATCATTTGAATGATTGCTTTTCTGAGTCTTTTGCATGACTTTGTATAAATGTGTGAGGAGAGATTGTTGCGAGTGTAGCTCTAAGTGAATTGATAAACTCATATAGATAACAATTACAACAAATTCGATCGCTGCACAAACATCTGAAAAATGCCGATCTCCGTATATTGTGGAATAGGGACGATCGTCGTATATATAACTCCGCACTTCTTCCCCCTTGTTTTTGTTCACTTAGTGAAAGTAAGGGGACGAAAATAAATCATTGAGTGAGCGGTCTTCAATTTTGTCGAAACCTTGAAAGGCCGTCCATCTCGGTCTTGAGGAGCCGTGAACGATCACGGAGTTCGATGGACCGATATCCACGATCACATCTTGTGCGCTAGCGACATTCCGTCTGATGGCTAATTTCTCGCGACTCACTTAATTGGTAGGGTCCTCCGAAGGCTGCGCCTCGCCTCGTATTTAAACGAAGGGCGTGCGGTCTTGATCTGGAAGATTCCTTGCGCGGGGCGTCGTTGGATTAATCAACTCCACTTCCGCGGCTTGTTAGCTCTGCTTCTACCTCGGCCCGCCATTAAGATGGCGACCCTCGACAGTATACGTTGAGACGGGCGAACGTGTCCACAGATTAGTTTTGGAGGGCCCTCAGACTACACTGGCCTCGTATTTAAAGGAAGGGCGAGCGATCGTGGCCCAAAGGGTCCTTACATGGGCATAAAGAACGGTTCCTTCGTCCTCCATGACCATGGCGACACTCTTCTACCTCGGACCATCAAGTCAGATGACGATCTTCGACGGTATACGTTGTGTTAGGGGAGGAGATCGCCTGCCTAGGTTCTTCATGTAGATGATGAACTTTAGAGGGCGAGTGAGTTGTGATGCCCGTACTTTTTATTGACTGCTTGTCCTTACCGTTCTTCCTGTGTTGTCGCTACGTAAACTCTTTGTCATGTAGTCGGCGTTGATCTAGAGTTTCATGCCTTGTTTGGATCATGATCGTGCTGGTTAGACCTTTCGGAAGTGTTCTGGGTCAGGGAGGTAGCGCACGCTAGGCCGATACTAACGCACGCTAGTTTTGAGCCTTAGCGCGCGCTAACGGACTGAGTCGGCAGAGGCAGTGAGGTTTCAGACTTTCTGGACTAGGAGGTAACGCACGCTAGGCAGCGGATAGCGTACGCTATATGTGTTGCGTAGCGCACGCTAGTGCTCAGTGTTAACGCACGCTAGCGGACTGAGACAGTGAACTGATTTTTTGACAGGACACCAGTTAGCGCACGCTAGGGATGTTTCATAGCGCGCGCTAACGTCTTATGACCGTAGCCACTGGATTACCAGGTGACCTGTTAGCGCACGCTAATATTGAGGCGTAGCGTGCGCTAGACTGGGACAGTATATAACGGGATAGTTAACCCCTGCACTTGTCATTTCACATCTTTTCCACTTTTTCCGATCGGGAGAGCTCGAGAGAGGCGATTTGGGGCGATTTGAGGCAGTCCTTCTTCAGATATCGTCATCTTGGGTTGGATAACAAGGATTATGCAACATCTAGCACATTTCTATCCTCCGAATCAAGGTAAAAATCCTTAGAACCCTATTTTTGGGAATTTCGCGGTTTTTCATAGATTCGTCTGATTTACCCATTTTGAAGCCTGAGGACCTTGAGATTAAGATGTATCTATCCCGTATGCATGCTTTTCCTACGATTTTACGGATTGGATTGTGCCGTTTTCGGACTTGTGAGGGTTTGGACGATTTTCAAACCTCTAGTTGTTTATCCATGTATTTTCATGAATCGTAGATGGGTTTCGGGAGTTTCTTCGTGTAATTTGAATATGGATAATTGATTATCATATTCCTTGTGAATCTTTTAGGTGCCGAAAGAGCATTCTTGGACCTACCGAACTCATACCCTTTTTCCGTTTGATTTATCGAAGTCTCAAAGGCAAGTATATATTTATGAATGTGCGTTCTCGACTTTGAAAGTGTGATATATTAACGGCATGATTATTTATATCCACTCTGGGGCGGGCCGACGGGTCCCCTGAGGGTTTCGTAGCCTCTGGTGCGATTCCACGGATGATATGAATGAACTACTCTAGGACGGACCGACGGGTCCTCTGAGGGTTCCGTAGCCTCTGGTGCGGTTCCACGGTATTCATATATATATTGATGTGATGCTATGAGATTTAGTTATTCCGGAATACTAGTCTAAAATTGATGAATTGACGGTTACATTTACTTTATTGTCGAGGAGTATTGTGTTTCATACTTGATATACTTGCACTAGCTATTCGATGGCTAACCCCTTTATGGGGGAAATACTTTTTATGTATTTCAGGTTCCAGGAGAGCGGATAGGCAGGTATCGGGTCGGCATGAAGATGATGGGCAAGCTTGATACTGTGTTTTATCTCCGGTTATGCATTGTGTTCATCCATTCAGTGTTGTTATACTCGAATTGTTATTGAATACTCGAGTATTGTTCGTTTTCCGTCTTCCTTGATGTTCCGGACTGTGTTGTCGAGTTTTTGATTTTGTGCTGTGATGTATTTGGATACATTGGACATGGTTTGAATACCCTTTGTATCGTCTTTCATTTCATTGTATTTAGACCTTCTTGGTCATGTTTTGTAGTTCCGCGTGTGATTAGCCTTGTGGGTCCCTCGGTGGGGTTCACGGCACTGTATTATACCCTAAATAACTTGGGGGTGTTACAGAATATGGTATCGGAGCTTAGGTTTATGGATACCTAGGCTGTCGGTCTTTTGGGTCGATTGAGTCATTGTTTATCTACAGTATCACTACTTTGCCATCATTACAGTGCGGCCGGTACTTGTAAGTCCTATTACTCTTCTTATGTTTTCTTAACAGCTTTGCTTTTAGTTTGATATTCTTGAGAATCGGTCACTTCGAGGATGTGCGATTTGGATTGTACTTACGTATTTTGTGTACCCTTTAGAATGTCTGCTGACAGGGGACAGAGACGAGACTGTGGTCGCGGATGCGGAAAGCTATTTTCAAATTGCTAGTTGCGATATTGGTGTGTATCAGTATTGTGTTGAGACTTTGTTTGGGAGTCGCATGATAGTATCGTGGGAGATCATCGACTTCACGCACCTGTAAGTATACTTTCATGGTTATTCGCTCGTGGAGACCGACGACTGCTCTTGTGATGAGTTCGGATATTTTGGTTGATTTGTTTAGCTGTGACGGGATTGCAAGTTTCGAGGACGAAACTTATTTCAAGGGGGTACAGTGTGATATCCCGACTTTTAGTACGTAATATCTGGATTTCAGTATAAATTTTTTGCATTATTTTATCTGAGATATACTGGATAGATTGGTGTCTATATAGTATGGATAAAATAATTGAAAGACTGAGACAGCTGTATTAGTATAATTGTCGTAGTTGGTCGACAATTATATTTGAAGATATCGTGTATCATGTTATCGTACTTTTGATATTGGATATATCATATGAGAATATTATCAGGTTGTATATATATGTATTCAGTATGTCGTGTATATACATCTAGTATATCAAGACGACAGACAAGAATAGCGGAAAATGGCTAAGTACAGCCACGTTAGCTCACGCTACAAGGTATGCCTAGCGCACGCTAAGATATATACTTAGCGTACGCTACGGTGCATTCTTAGCGCACGCTAAGAGATTTGAGTTACGTACGCTAAGGAGGACCCCTAACGTACGTAAGGTATTCTGTATATGGCCGGAAGGTGGCCGACAGGTAGGCCCAGACTGTTTATAATCGGCGATTAGCGCACGCTAATGCCTGTTGTTAGCGCACGCTAATTTCAGATCGTCAACAGGGAATCTTAGATTTATTGGTTGCTTTCGGCGTGTAGGACCCGGGCATCTTCTGGGAAGTTACAAGTTGTCGGGTCAACGACGATTAGCGCGCGCTAAGGTTGAGGAATAGCGCACGCTACTGAGCATTTCACTGTAGCAAGTCAACGCCTGTTTGCGTACGCTAATGCATGGGCATTACGTACGTTAGATGAATTTCGAAGCAATGCAGTAGCTTCTGGACTGCCCGATAGTGCACGCTATCAAGGAAGGATAGCGCACGCTAGTTTTGTAGCGCACGCTAAATATAAGGTCTAGCGCGCGCTATTGATGTGTTTTATAAAGAGGATAGACGGGTGCTGAGAGGCATTTTGTCCATTCTCCTTCCTTCAGTCAATAGAGAAAGCCTTCGGAGGTACTTGAAGTTCCTAAACTTTGAGAGATGATCCTCTTAAAAAAGATTAAGATGGAGAGCTCGGACTTAAGTATTATTCTTGAAGTTTTTGATGATTCTTGGAATGGATTTCAATTGTTCTTCTTCGTGGTTCGTCCATACAAGGTAATCCTCGTATCCCTTTTGATAGTGGCTCGTTTTTAAAGGATTACTACTCGAGAGGGAGCATGTTGGGATCATCATGTGATAATGTTATATGAAATTTATTTTAATTGTAATAAGAGATTTCGGATGTTGATATGATTATTGATATCTTCTTCATATGATGAAGAAAATGGTATCATGAAGATATATACCTCGGATATGTTGTTCTGAATGTGATTTCGGATATTTCATGTTCTTGAAGAACTCTGGAATTATACGAGGTGATGAAAATTTAAAGGAAGTGTTGATTTTTCCAGATCTAAATTATGTGTTTGAAATAATATTTGTATAGGAATACGAATGTGATTATGAGTTTGATGAGACTATTATTCATCTCTGAATTTGGAAGCCCATACATATGGAGAAAATGTTCAAGTCGGATGATTGGATTGTTTGATAACCTTTTTAATATGATTATCTATTGTTTTGAACCAGTCGGATGGTTCGAATTGATGACGGTCATAGGTAAATTTTAACGATGGATTTACGAGAAGGGAACCTTGTCAATTCGTATTTAAGAATTGAGTTTGGAACATTTAGACCCTTATTATTGGTCCGAATTGGTTGTTGATATGATCATCGGATTTCGGCTCGTATTGTGGATATGGATTCGTGAGGGTCTGAGTTGGATAGTTTAGACTGTATTTAATCGAGAAATTGTGGAACTGATGAGTTTGTGGCCTGGTTGTATTGATTATGGTCGTCATCGAACCTGTTGATTACTAATCCTTCGTTTTACAAAAAGATATGATGTTTGATCATGGATTATGACTGCTGTGTTGCGGTTGAGGTTGAAGAATTCGTAGATTACCTTGGTCGGGACTGAGGAACTCGTAGGCGAAAGCAACTGAATTGGTAATAGTTCGTTGTATTGATATCGAAGCAAGTTTTATACTTGTACTAGTCAATGAGATTAATGTTATCATATATGTGTATGAATGTGTGTATCATTTCGAGACTTGGTCTCTTTATAATTGTATTGATATCAGGGGATTGTTTGATACGACACCTGTCAGCAAATTATGTTAAATGTTATTGTTGTTCGTAAATGGACGGTTCAAGGCATTGCGATACTTGTTGGTAAAGCTACTGTCAATATCCGGTTCGCGGTATCGACGTATCGATTGTTATCGTGACTGATGTTCCATTGAGATATTGTGGTGATTGTCGTTATTGATATCAGTGTTTTTCTATTGACATTGTATTAGCCGATTGAAGGCATTGATGTATTCGAATTATCATCTTCGTTATCGATAACCGATTAAAGGTGCCGAGACATCCGTTGAATCGTTGTTATCGATTGATCATTCTAAGGTAATCGAAGTATTGAATTGGGACTGTCGAAGATAGTTCCCATCCGTTGAGTCATTATCGATTGGTCGTTCTAAGGCAATCGAGGTATTGAATTGGGATCACCGAGGACGGTGCCCATCCGTGAGTTATTATTGTCGTGTTGGCCGACTCAAGGCAGCACACTATCATTCTTGTGAACTCGGTAATTTTGTAATCGTTGAGGGTTGAGGATATCTAGATTGTTGTTTGTGTTAATCGGTCTTTAGGGATTGTGGTCCCAGGATGGTTATGTTGGATATTGTTGGTCGTGTCGATCTTTCATTATTCATGTATCATCGTTCACTTTGGTGAGTCGTATGATCCCTATTGGAGGTGTTATCCTTTGAATTTCTTTGTCATGTTGCATTATGATATATCTGGAATCATGTCTGCGTGCCAATTGGTTATGTGTAGGATTTTTAGCCAGACACGATGGTCATGCGTGGATGATTCCGCATTGGACCGTGCACGCGGGACGTAGTCCGTGAGGCTAATTAGGTACATTGTCCCACGTATATTCTGGATTCCGTATACGGAGTGGACATGTGCACGGACACATTTCCGGATCGGGCGTACTGTGATGTCCCTCTTGAGCCTTATTGTTGTGGTCATTCATAGTCCATGTTGTATTGGATATGTTTGACTGTTTGTGACTGGTTGTTCATACGCCCGAGGGGTTTGTTCGACAGTCGGAGTTATTCCCTTGAGATCCATTATTGTTGATCATTTAGAGCTACCTTGTTGATGGTACTCTCGGTCATTGTTGTTCCCTTATTGATCATGTTGGAGGTTATCATGTTGATGGTATTCTCGATTATTGTGGATCTTTCGCCGATAGCATTGGAGTTTAACATGTCGATGATATTCTCGGTTGGTTTATGGGTTGATCATTGTTTTGACAGTGTGAGCGTTCGGATTGTATGTCAGTGTTTCGGGACTTGTTGTCATTGTTTTGTGTGTTATTGGTTTTTGTCCAAATTGAGCTTTATCGGTACAATCCGACGGACAGGATTCGGCACAGACAGTTCATGCTACACTTATGAGTTACGAAAATGTTTTGAGAATTCTTGGTATTGTTTATACAGTACAGACGATTTTAGTTGACTTCTTTTTGTATTTTGAGATGCCCTTCAACGTATCAATCGTATGCTGATACTCATTGTCGACCTTTGGAATTCGATTTTGGAGACCATGTCCTACTCCAGGGTTGGAGACTTTGCATATCGCTTGTCGTTGCCCCCTGTGTTGGGTCTTGTTCATATCGTTAGTCATGTTTTTGACTATAGTGAGATTTAAGTAACCAAGGATGTTACCTATCCAGAGAAAACAGTGAATATTCTTGAACATCGTGAGAAACAGATTTGGCACAAAACCATCCCGTTGGTTTTAGTGCAATGGTCGAGATGGAGTCGAGGAGGCGACTTGGGACACGGAAGAGAATTTGCGATCGGAGTACCCCAAACTTTTTATTTCTTAAGTTTCGGGACGAAACTTCTTTTTAGAGGGGGAGAATGTGATGCTCGTACTTTTTATTGACTGTTTGGCCTTACCGTTCTTCCTGTTTTGTCGCTACATAAACTCTTTGTGATATAGTCGGCATTGATCTAGAGTTTCATGCCTTGTTTGGATCATGATCGTGCTAGTTAGACCTTTCGGAAGTGTTCTGGGTCAGTGAGGTAGTGCACGCTTGGCCGATACTAATGCACGCTAATTCTGCGTGAGTAGCGCACGCTAGTTTTGAGCCTTAGCGAGCGCTAACGGACTGAGTTGGCAGAGGCAGTGAGGTTTCAGACTTTCTGGACTAGCAGGTAACGCACGCTAGGCAGCGTCTAGCGTACGCTATATGTGTTGCGTAGCACACGCTAGTGCTCAGTGTTAAGGCACGCTAGCGGACTGAGACAGTGAACTGAGGTTTTGGTAGGACACGAGTTAGCGCACGCTAGGGATGTTTCGTAGCGCGCGCTAACAACTTATGACAGTAGATACTGGATTACCAGGTGACCCATTAGCGCACGCCAATATTGAGGCGTAGCGTGCGCTAGACTGGGACAGTATATAAGGGGACAGTCAACCCCTGCACTTGTCATTTCACATCTTTTCCACTTTTTCCGATCGGGAGAGCTTGAGAGAGGCGATTTGGGGCGATTTGAGGCAGTCCTTCTTCAGATATAGTCATCTTGGGTTGGATAACAAGGATTATGCAACATCTAGCACATTTCTATCCTCCGAATCAAGGTAAAAATCCTTAGAACCCTATTTTTGGGAATTTTGGGGTTTTTCATAGATTCGTCCGATTTACCCATTTTGAAGCTTGAGGACCTTGATATTAAGATGTATCTATCCCGTATGCATGCTTTTCCTACGATTTTACGGATTGGATTGTGCCGTTTCGGACTTGTGAGGGTATGGACGATTTTCCAACCTCTAGTTGTTTATCCGTGTATTTTCATGAATCGTAGATGGGTTTCGGGAGTTTCTTCGTGTAATTTGAATATGGATAATTGATTATCATTTTCCTTGTGAATCGTTTAGGTGCCGGAAGAGCGTTCTTGGACCTACCGAACTCATACCCTTTTTCCGTTCGATTTCTCGAAGTCTCAAAGGCAAGTATATATTTATGATTATGCGTTCTCGACTTTGAAAGTATGATATATTAATGGCATGATTATTTATATCCACTTTGGGGCGGGCCGACGGGTCCCCTGAGGGTTTCGTAGCCTCTGGTGCGATTCCACGGATGATATGAACGAACCACTCTGGGACGGACCGACGGGTCCTCTGAGGGTTCCGTAGCCTCTAGTGCGGTTCCACGGTATTCATATATATATATTGATGTGATGCTATGAGATTTAGTTATTCCAGAATACTAGTCTTAAATTGATGAATTGACGGTTACATTTACTTTATTGTCGAGGAGTATTGTGTTTCATACTTGATATACTTGCACTAGCTATTCGACGGCTAACCCCTTTATGGGGGAAATACTTTTTTATGTATTCAGGTTCCAGAAGAGCGTATAGGCAGGTATCGGGTCGGCATGAAGATGATGGGCAAGCGTGATACTGTGTTTTATCTCCGATTATGCATTGTGTTCCTCCATTCAGTGTTGTTATACTGGAATTGTTATTGAATACTCGAGTATTGTTCGTCTTCTGTCTTCCTTGATGTTCCAGCCTGTGTTGCCGAGTTTTTGATTTTGTACTGTGATGTATTTGGATACATTAGACATGGTTTGAATACCCTTTGTATCGTCTTTCATTTCATTGTATTTAGACCTTCTCGGTCATGTTTTGTAGTTCCGCGTATGATTAGCCTTATGGGTCCCTCGGTGGGGTTCACGGCGCTGTAATATACCCTGAATAACTTGGGGGTGTTACAGAATATGGTATCGGAGCTTAGGTTTATGGATACCTGGGCTGTCGGTCTTTTGGGTCGATTGAGTCATTGTTTATCTACAGTATCACTACTTTGCCATCATCACAGTGCGGCCGGTACTTGTAAGTCCTATTACTCTTCTTATGTTTTCTTAACCGCTTTGCTTTTAGTTAGATATTCTTGAGAATCGGTCACTTCGAGGACGTGCGATTTGGATTGCACTTACGTACTTTGTGTATCCTTTAGAATGTCTGCTGACAGGGAACAAAGATGAGACCGTGGTCGCGGACGCGGAAAGATATTTTCAAATTGCTAATTGCGATATTGGTGTGTATCAGTATTGTGTTGAGACTTTGTTTGGGAGTCGCATGCTAGTATCACGAGAGATCACCGACTTCATGCACCTGTAAGTATACTGTATTGGTTATTCGCTCGTGGAGACCGACGACTGCTCTTGTGATGAGTTCGGATATTTTGGTTGATTTGTTTGGCTGTGACGGGATTGCAAGTTTCGAGGATGAAACTTATTTCAAGGGGGGTACAGTTTGATATCCCGACTTTTAGTACGTAATATCCGTATTTCAGTATAAATTTTTCGCATTATTTTATCCGAGATATACTAGATAGATTGGTGTCTATACAGTATGGATAAAATAATTGAAAGACTGAGACAGCTGTATTAGTATAATTGTCGTAGTTGGTCGACAATTATATTTGAAGATATCGTGTATCATGTTATCGTACTTTTGATATTGGATATATCATATGAGAATATTATCATGTTGTATATATATGTATTTAGTATGTCGTGTATATACATCTAGTATATCAAGACGATGGACAAGAATAGCGGAAAATGGCTAAGTACAGCCACGTTAGCTCACGCTACAAGGTATGCCTAGCGCGCGCTAAGATATATACTTAGCGTACACTACGGTGCATTCTTAGCGCACCCTAAGAGATTTGAGTTACGTACGCTAAGGAGGACCCCTAATGTACGTAAGGTATTCTGTATATAGCCGGAAGGTGGCCGACAGGTAGGCCCAGACTGTTTATAATCGGCGATTAGCGCACGCTAATGCATGTTGTTAGTGCACACTAATTTCAGATCGTCAACAGGGAATCTTGGCTTTATTGGTTGCTTTCGGCGTGTAGGACCCGGGCATCTTCTGGGAAGGTACAGGTTGTCGGGTCAATGATGATTATCGCACGCTAAGGTCGAGGAATAGCGCACGCTACTGAGCATTTCACTGTAGCAAGTCAACGCCTGTTTGCATACACTAATGCATGGGCATTACGTACGTTAGATGAATTTCGAAGATATGCAGTAGCTTCTGGACTGCCCGATAGCGCACGCTATCAAGGAAGGATAGCGCACGCTAGTTCTGTAGCGCACGCTAAATATAAGGTCTAGCCCGCGCTAGTGATGTGTTTTATAAAGAGGATAGACAGGTGCTGAGAGGCATTTTGTCCATTCTCCTTCCTTCAGTCGATAGAGAGAGCCTTGGGAGGTACTTGAAGTTCCTAAACTTTGAGAGATGATCCTCTTAAACAAGATTAAGATGGAGAGCTCGGACTTAAGTATTGTTCTTGAAGTTTTTGATGATTCTTGGAATGGAATTCAATTGTTCTTCTTTGTGGTTCGTCCATACAAGGTAATCCTCGTATCCCTTTTGATAGTGGCTCGTTTTTAAAGGATTACTACTCGAGAGGGAGCATGTTGGGATCATCATGTGATAATGTTATATGAAATTTATTGGAATTGTAATAAGAGATTTCGGATGTTGATATGATTATTGATATCTTCTTCATATGATGAAGAAAATGGTATCATGAAGATATATACCTCGGATATGTTGTTCTGAACGTGATTTCGGATAGTTCATGTTCTTGAAGAACTCTTGAATTATATGAGGTGATGAAAATTTATAAGAAGTGTTGATGTTTTGAATATGAATATGGAATATTCATATCCAGATCTAAATTATGTGTTTGAAATAATATTCGTATAGGAATACGAATGTGATTATGAGTTTGATGAGACTATTATTCATCTTGGAATTTGGAAGCCCATACATATGGAACAAATGTTCAAGTTGAATGATTGGATTGTTTGATAACCTTTTTAATATGATTATCTATTGTTTTGAACCAGTAGGATGGTTCGAATTGATGACGGTCATAGGTAAATTTTAACGATGGGCTTACGAGAAGGGAACCTTGTCAATTCGTATTTAAGAATTGAGTTTTGAACATTTATACCATTATTATTGGTCTGAATTGGTTGCTGATATTATCATCGGATTTCAGCTCGTATTGTGGACATGGATTCGTGAGGGTCTGAGTTGGATAGTTCAGACTGTATTTAATCGAGATACTGTGGAACCGATGCGTTTGTGGCCTGGTTGTATTGATTTTGGTCGTCATCGAACCTGTTGATTATTAATCCTTCATTTTACAATAAGATATGATGTTTGTTCATGGATTATGACTGTTGTGTTGCGGTTGAGGTTGAAGAGTTCGTAGATTACCTTGGTCGGGACTGAGGAACTCGTAGGCCAAAGCAACTAAATTGGTAATAGTTCGTTGTATTGATATCGAAGCAAGTTTTATACTTGTATTAGTCAATGAGACTAATGTTATCATATATGTGTATGAATGTGTGTATCATTTCAAGACTTGGTCTTTTTATGATTGTATTGATATCAGGGGATTGTTTGATATGACACCGGTTGGCAAATTATGCCAAATGTTATTGTTGTTCGTAAATGGCCGGTTCAAGGCATTGCGATACTTGTTGGTAAAGCTACTGTCAATAGCCGGTTCGCGGTATCGACGTATCGATTGTTATCGTGACTGATGTATCATTGAGATATTGTGGTGATTGTTGTTATTGATATTGGTGTTTTTCTATTGACATTGTATTGGCCGATTGAAGGCATTGATGTATTCGAATTATCATCTTCATTATCGGTAACCGATTAAAGGTGCCGAGACATGTGTTGAATCGTTGTTATCGATTGATCATTCTAAGGTAATCGAAGTATTGAATTGGGACTGTCGAAGATAGTTCCCATCCGTTGAGTCGTTATCGATTGGTCGTTCTAAGGCAATCTAGGTATTGAATTGGGATTGCCGAGGACGGTGCCCATCTGTGAGTTATTATTATCGTGTTGGCCGACTCAAGGCAGCACACTATCATTCTTGTGAACTCGGTAATTTTGTAATCGTTGAGGGTTGAGGATTTCTAGATTGTTGTTCGTGTTAATCGGTCTTTAGGGATTGTGGTCCCAGGATGGTTATGTTGGTGTTGCGATATTTCTTACACGCAAGTGCATGTTATCGTTTACAAGTAATAAATTGATGAGTGAGTATCGTTCCCATGAGGACTGAATCACTAACTACCGATTTTTATGTATTCCATTTTTATTCGAACAATCGAAATTGAGTTTTGCAATTAATTACTAAAAGAATTATTAAAAGACTAAACAGTAGAAAACGATAGCTTGAAGAAAGGAAATCAAATGATGAATAAGTCTAGGATTCTGAATCCACCTCGGTTTATCCGAATTTACTCTCGATTATCCGTAGTAAATAATTTTCCCAATTTATTGAAGGCGGAGATTGCTAATATATTCTACCGCCTCTCCCGAGGTCACTAGATTTTTCTAAAGGCGAATAACGCACTCTATTCCTAGGTGAATTAATTCGTCAATAGGCAAAAAGCATAAAATCTCCAAAAGGCCACGTAGTTCCTATGAGTATATTCCTATCTCATAGAATAAAACGGTCCTCACCAATAGTTCCTCACCAATTCTCCTCTCCCGATTCAAATTGAATGATTAAATCAATACAACTATTGGTCAGATAATTGAAAGCATTAAACATATAATTGGGAAAACTCAACAAAAAGGTAATTAATTAGATAATCTCAAGCAAATCCGTCAAAACATAGGTTTCATCAAAATCCTAGATTAGGGTTTTAGCCTGACATACTAATAAATAAAAATACAGAATAAATGAATGAAAGCATTAAAATCAAATGCAGATGAAGCTCGGATTCCTCCATTCTTCAGCTTCCGCCATCTGCTCTTGAAGTCTTCTGCTTCCCTCCTCTTCTGCCGTCTCTCCTCTCTGATTCCCAGCTCAAGATCCCCAGATTCCAAGATTTTAAGATCATTGATTAGGGTCTTAAACCCTTATTTATAGCTTTTCACATCCTCCAAATCGTGTCCGTATGAGTACGTCAAAAACTGGCTTCGAAACGGCCCAAATCCGCGCGGAACATACAAAAAACGCCTAGTGTGCCGCGGCACACTAAATCTGTGCCGCGGCACATTGCCTTCAGCTGGATGCCTGGGCGTCATTTAATTCTTCTGTGCCGCGGCTCACCTGGGATGTGCCGCGGCACAGAGTACAGTTTACTTTGTGCCCGGCTGGGTGTCTTCCTGTTCCGCGGCCCTGCTTCCATATGCCGCGGCTCATAGCCAAAATTTGCCTTTTTCGCCCGTTTCGCCTCATTTTAGCTTCCGGACTTCAATTTCCTGACAAACATACGAAATTAAGGCATTAAAGGCTCATAAAAGCAAATTCACTCTCCAAAATAATATAAAATAATGATAAATAAGCGTATAAAAATACGCCTAACAAATACCCTCAAACTTAAGCCTTTGCTTGTCCTCAAGCAAAAAGAATTAATTTCAACAAAAGAATGTCGTGAATAATCGTGCAACTCATCGTGCTCTACCCAATCAATACTATCCTGAAATTTTCTCTGAATAATACGAGTATCGTAATAGCGAGCTGCACTCAGAACACTGATTCCACAAAGTAAACAAGTTCAGTCCTAATCACTCGTTCATGAAGAAAATCCAGCTCAAAGATTAACAAACGTGAATCAAATCGACCGTCAATATGAAAGATTAAAATAAACAAGCTAGTTCGACTCGTTCCACAGTGTAATGGCAAAATTTTCACGAGTTTCATAAAAATAATCCTCGGACAGTATTTCCCTTATATATAAATGCTCAAGAAATTGATTCGAGTTGACCACTAGGTTCGGATCTCGGGATGTTTCATCGGGACAATCCTAGGGTGGAACTTCCATTATCATGTATTGGGAAACCGTTTGATGTAAAAGACACTCATGGGGCACATGGATGCTTCTAGTTACTAAGTTCCCTTCTACAGCGAAGAAGCAACTCGAATATATATAATTCCCGCATGTCCGAATCAAGGTCGCCGTTTTACGCGAGAGTAAACAATGGGTCACGTGAATACCCCCGGTTACTAGGCTCCCTATCATCAGCACATGTGAAATTTCTAATTCACTAATCTAATCGGGGTCGTCATTTTACGCGAGAGTGAACAACGGGTCACGTGAATACCCCCGGTTACTAGACTTCCCATCATAGAACAAAAATATCTCGACTATTGGGAAAAACTGACCGACTCTAAACTCAATCTAAGTGCCAACACGACTAATGTAACTGGACGACTAACTAACCGGAAAATGTAACCAAACGTATCGACGGTGATTTTAAAACAAGTATGTATCCTCTCTTATCCGCCAAGACCTCTACAATCACGAAAAAATTTCGGACCTAAATGAATACTAAGCAGAAACAGAAATCACTGACTACAACGCGACTAGAACTCGACCGTTTCTTCAGAGAGAAAAACAGTGTCGTAACATCAGTATTATACAAATAGAAGCACGAAAAATTTACGAATAAAAGTAAAATCAAGACAAGCAAGGCTATCGAAAAAAAATAACGCAAAGTAATGAAAAGTGCAACAAAATCAGTACAGCAATGAATGTAGCAACTGAAAGTAACCCCCCCCAAACTTGGGACGTACATTGACCTCAATGGACAAAATATGATATGCAATAAAAGTAAAAGGTCAAGTACTCCCCTCAGTCCTCTCACGAGCTGGTGCCGGCATCATCCGGTGAAGAGGGTGGTGTGGCTGGTCGGGCGGGTGCAATAAATGGCCCGTCGGGATGCATGATATGGGCCGTCCATGCGGCAAGGTGCTCCTCATGATAGGCGTCCCTCACTGCCAGACGCCTCGCCTCTCGTCAGTTGGCCCGGCGGGCCTACTCTCGCATCTCAGCTCTGACGGCAGCAATAACGCTCTCTCGCTCTGTCCGCTACTCCTCTCGCATGGCAGCCAGCATACTCTCCCTCTCTCTCCTCATCTCATCTCTCAAATCCTCTCTCTCCTCGTCTCCTCTCTCAGCTCCTCTCTCTCTCCTTATATCCTCCCTCAGCCCGTCAAACATCTCCTGCAATCTCTCTCTGTCGGGCGGCGGGCCGGCATCTCCATGTGTCAGCAAAAGAGGCTCGGGGGACCCCTCGTGGGCCTCCTCCAGCAGAAATCCTCTCCCCCGAGCGTGTGCCGGCGCTCCTCCCCACTGGTCAAAATGTGAGATGATGCGGTGGTCGATCGGGGCCTGGGGAGCAAGCATCGGCTCGTCGTCTGACCACGTCATCCCCGACTGCCGGCACAAAGCGCAGTTGAGAGAGGGGTGCTTCAACCCCGTCTTGGCTCCTCCCTGAATGCACTGGAATATAGAGCGGACTAAGAGAGGGGCCACATCGAAACGCAACCCGGATGTGATAGCATATAGTGTCCGGGCGCGGGAGAGAAAGACAGTGCGGATCTGAGAAGTGGGGTCAATACGAGCGCAAATAAAGTAAAGCCAGGCACGCCCGAGCCGTCTGAGGCGCGAGCTCTTGAAGTGGAAAGTGGAAGAACCCTGTGCGCGCTGCTCCCAGTCAGAGTCGGGCTGTGCAATAGTCTCGAGCAGGGCCTCCTTCGTGAGGCTAGTCATCACTCAGTCATAGGCCGACTCATCTACCACCGGAAGCCCAAACAACCTCCGAATAGCAGCAGTGGAAAAATAAACTGTAACACCTCGGACATCGACCTGAGTCCGAGAGTCTAACGACGGCAACGTATGGCCTGCCCGAATGTGCTTCAGTAACGCGGTGGCGTAGAACTCCTGCACTATCGAAATAACCGCTGGCTCGGGGGGTGCAGCAAATCTAGCCCACCCCATCTCATCTATCATGGTAAGCAGCTCCCCGTCTTGGGGAGCTGGAGTAAATCCCCTCTCCGGGATAAGAGGTCGCGACCGAATCTTCTCATTGAAGATTTTATGGATCTCAGGGTCAGAGAACTGGTGCCCCTCAGACTCGGCGTGGCTACGAGAGGTTTCCCCTCGAGTGGGGGATGACTGAGTCCTGGATCTCTTGCTCAGCTTCTTCGTCCTAGCCATAGTCAGTCCTGAAAAATACAACACCAGGGTTTATTTACGCAAACAATAACAACAATAATCATCACTCGGCTAAAGATGTCCAGCCGTACATCAAGAATTTAACAAGATAGCACATTTGTGAGAGAGAAAATGAATTTGGACTTTAACGTTTAAACTGGACGTAAGGGTTGGGCTTGCTGTAATTTCAGAACGAATACGTTGCACAAAGATTCAAAAGAATGCTTTAACAAAGAAAATTTTTCATTTAGACATTTCATCGAACACCTAATGGGCGAGATTTTACTTGAAGAATAAACATGGCTATAGCTCGATTCAACCCCCAAGAACAGAAACACAATTCATTCATCATCAAAACAACGCACTCAATTCATTCATATTCCAAACTAACCATGAAATTTCAATTAAAACCACCATTTCATCCTCTAACCCATCATAGACTTTTGAAGGAAAATAAACATATTCAATCCTCAAATGGTTAAAACAACTTCAAATTTAAATTCATAAAACAAGTAGAGATTAGAGATTGGAACATACCTTGATTGGTTTTGTGAAAAGTGCAAGAAAAAATCGCAAGAAGAAAACTGGAAGAAGGCTCGGCTGATCGCGCGAAGGGGGAAAGGGAATGAAAGAAAACGTACCTGGGGTGGCCGGCCGAATGCGGGTTATAAGGTACCTGGCTGTTCGAATTCCGCATGGTGTGCCGCGGCAGAGCTAAAGTGAGCCGCGGCACAGAGTACAGTCCCTTTTTACCTGCTCGTTCGTTTTGTCGTGCGCCGCGGCACAGATTTCTTGTGCCGTGGCTCAGTGCTCAAGTGTGCCGCGGCTCATTTATGCCGTGCCGCGGCACAGGGTACAGTGGGTTTAGCTTATCCTTTCGATTTGTGTGTGCCGCGGCTCACAATACTTGTGCCGCGGCTGAAGCAAAATTTTCTCCCCCTGGGACATTCCTGCACAGAATTTTGAGAAAAACACGTTAAAAACGAGAGGCAGAAGCAAATTAAAGCACAAATTGATGAAAAATAAAAATCCAGAATGCAAGAAAAATATAGAAACGCAAAAATCTACAACTACGAACTCAGGTTGCCTCCCAAGAAGCGCTAAGTTTATAGTCTTCAGCCGGACCTATTTAAAAATCAATTCGCTTTTCGCAAACTCCATTTGATCTCCGCCTCGTTCATCGAACCGTCAATATGATTTTTGAAATTATGACCATCAGTCGTTAACGATTCGACTTTCGGTTCGGACATCGAATGTTGTTTGCGGAAAGGTTTTGACGAGAATAACTTTCCGAAACACCCGTTTTTCTCCTGACTAGATGTCCGTTTGGCTTCCGGCTTATTATCCTCTTTCAAAAATGACTTTATGACCCCAGCAGACTTGTTCGAGTGCTCGAGAAATGCTACTCATTCTACATCCTTCTTAAAAATTGGACCATCTGACACAGAATCTGAATTTTTCGACCGGCGATGTTTTCGGTGTTTTTCTTTTTCAACGGCATCTACACTTTCAATTAGAGAACTTTTATCAACACCTCCCAGACATGGAAAAGATTTGAATACTTGGAATGTAACATGCTCGTCTTGGACCCGCAGAGTTAACTCCCCTTTTTCCACGTCTATAAGAGTTCTGACGGTCGCTAAAAATGGTCGTCCCAAGATAAGCGGGATATCTTCATCTTCCTCCATGTCGAGAACAATAAAGTCCGCTGGAAAGATAAATTTATCCAACTTTACTAAAACATCCTCAATCACTCCCCTCGGATACTTAATCGATCGATCCGCTAATTGCAAGGAGACCGTTGTCGGCTTTGCTTCCCCAATTCCCAGCTTCTTGAAAATAGACAAAGGCATGAGGTTAATACTAGCACTGAGATCGTACAATGCCTTATTAAAAGAAAGATTCCCCATGGTGCACGGTATGTTGAAACTTCCCGGATCTTTCAATTTTTGTGGGAGCTTCTTTTGAAGAATTGCGCTGCATTCCTCCGTCAAGGCGACTGTTTCAAACTCCTCGAGTTTTCTTTTCTTCGACAATATCTCTTTCATGAATTTAGCGTAGCTCGGCATTTGTTCCAACGCGTCGGCGAATGGAATGTTAATGTGAAGCTTTTTGAACACGTCAAGGAACTTAGAGAATTGTTTGTCCGCCTTATTCTGCTGTAATATCTGTGGAAACGGGACAGGGGGTACATGTGCCTTCGGGTTATCCGGAAATGTTATCGAAGGTCTCCAATCTTGTGACTCCCCTGTCGCTAAATTATTCTTATCCTCAATGTCATTCCTCTTTTCACACCTCTCGGGCTGGTCCAACACCTCTTTCCCGCTTCTCAAGCTGATTGCGTTTAGACTCTCTCTAGGATTTGTCTCTGTTGTACTTGGCAATGCTCCCTCCGGGCGGGCTGTCAACACATTAGCAATTTGGCCCAGCTGGACCTCCAAGTTCCGAATGGAAACGGAATGATTCTGCAATGTCGCTTCAGTACGGGTAATGAATTGACTCGTATTCGCTGCCAATTTCGCGATTGCCTCCTCGAGAGAAACTTTTGGAGTGGGAGGGGGCTGCTGTTGGTTCTCAGCGAATGGAGGCTGGTTTGAGTTCTGTCCGTTTCTCCACGAAAAGTTGGGATGATTACGCCACCCCGGATTATACGTGTTGGAGTACGGATTATTTTGTCGATTTCCATTTCCCAAGAATTGAGCTTGCTCCATCGGATGTTGCTCGAACGGGTTCCCGACTTGACACTCCGCGCTGGGGTGAGATCCGTTACACCAATTGCATGTCTCTATGGTAACGGGGGAAGGTGCATGCGAAAATGCTTGGAGCTGCTGCGTTAATGCTGCGACTTGAGCTGACAATGTGGATATCGAATCGTTACTAGAAACTTCCATAACTCGCTTCGGCGTAAATCTTTCAGATGGCCATTGATATGCATTTGCGTCCATAGCTTCCAACAGCGAGTGTGCCTCGGCCATAGTCTTTCCCATCAAAGCCCCACCGGCGGCTGCATCCACGAGAGTGCGTGTAGAGGCACTCAATCCATTGTAAAACGTCTGAATTTGAAGCCAGTCTGGAAGGCCGTGATGAGGGCATCTCCGTAACAAATCTTTATACCGCTCCCATGCCTCGTGCAGCGATTCCATATCATACTGACCGAAAGTGGTGATCTCGTTTCTCAATCTCGCCGTCTTAGAAGGTGGGAAGAATTTGGCAAGGAAGGCTTGCGCTAACTCTGCCCATGTTGTGATCGACCCCGGCGGTAAAGAATTTAGCCAAAATTTCGCTTTATCCCTCAAAGAGAAAGGGAAAAGCCGTAATCGGATAGCATCATCGGTGACACCATTAGTCTTGAACGTGTCACAAATCTCAAGAAAAGAAGCAACATGAGCATTTGGTTCGTCATTCGGCAATCCACAAAACTGGCTAGCCTGCACCATCTGAATGATCGCAGGCTTGATCTCAAAATTATTGGCTTGGATAGTGGGACGCCGAATTCCTGAAAAATTAGCATTAATTTGCGGCATGGCATAGTCTCGAAGTGCTAGTGCTGGTTGAACTTGCTGCACATAGTTATCTCCTCCAGGAATTTCGATATTTTCGGCCATGATCACCGTTGTCTGTAGCTCTCGTTTCTCCTTCTTGTTCCTTCTCAGAGTGCGCTCGAGCTCGGTATCCAATGGTAGTAGGCCTTCGTTACCGGGTTTTCTCATGCACTATACGAAAGATCCTGAAAGGAAAAACAAATAAACGAAATTAAATACATAAAATAATAAAATAAAAACATTCAAACTAAGACTAGAAATACTGAAATTGATATTAGTAAAATTTCAGTCCCCGGCAACGGCGCCAAAAACTTGTTGCGATATTTCTTACACGCAGGTGCACGTTATCGTTTACAAGTAATAAAGTGATGAGTGAGTATCGTTCCCACGAGGACTGAATCACTAACTACCGATTTTTATGTATTCCAGTTTTGTTCGAACAATCGAAATTGAGTTTTGCAATTAATTACTAAAAGAATTATTAAAAGACTAAACAGTAGAAAACGATAGCTAGAAGAAAGGAAATCAAATGATGAATAAGTCTAGGATTCTGAATCCACCTCAGTTTACCCGAATTTACTCTCGATTATCCGTAGTAAATAATTTTCCCAATTTATTGAAGGCGGAGATTGCTAATATATTCTACCGCATCTCCCGAGGTCACTAGATTTTTCTAAAGGCGAATAACGCACTCTATTCCTAGGTGAATTAATTCGTCAATAGGCAAAAAGCATAAAATCTCCAAAAGGCCACGTAGTTCCTATGAGTATATTCCTATCTCACAGAATAAAACGGTCCTCACCAATTCTCCTCTCCCGATTCGAATTGAATGATTAAATCAATACAACTATTGGCCAGATAATTGAAAGCATTAAACACAATTGGGAAAACTCAACAAAAAGGTAATTAATTAGATAATCTCAAGCAAATCCGTCAAAACATAGGTTTCATCAAAATCCTAGATTAGGGTTTTAGCCTGACATACTAATAAATAAAAATACAGAATAAATGAATGAAAGCATTAAAATCAAACGCAGATGAAGCTCGGATTCCTCCATTCATCGGCTTCCGCCCTCTGCTCTTGAAGTCTTCTGCTTCCCTCCTCTTCTGCCGTCTCTCCTCTCTGATTCCCAGCTCAAGATCCCCAGATTCCAAGATTTTAAGATCACTGATTAGGGTCTTAAACCCTTATTTATAGCTTTTCACATCCTCCAAATCGCGTCTGT
Source organism: Orobanche coerulescens (assembly GCA_033398695.1). Lineage (NCBI taxonomy): Eukaryota > Viridiplantae > Streptophyta > Magnoliopsida > Lamiales > Orobanchaceae > Orobanche > Orobanche coerulescens. Next base: position 74,108,732 of record CM065818.1, on the reverse strand, counting down.
ATGAGTAGGTCGAAAACTGGCTTCGAAACGGCCCAAATCCGCGCGGAACATACAAAAACCGCCTAGTGTGCCGCGGCACATTGCCTTCAGCTGGATGCCTGGGCGTCATTTAATTCTTCTGTGCCGTGGCTCACCTGGGCTGTGCCGCAGCACAGAGTACAGTTTACTTTGTGCCCGGCTGGGTGTCGTCCTGTGCCGCGGCGCTGCTTCCATATGCCGCGGCTCATAGCCAAAATTTTCCGTTTCGCCCGTTTCGCCTCATTTTAGGTTCCGGACTTCAATTTCCTGACAAACATACGAAATTAAGGCATTAAAGGCTCATAAAATCAAATTCACTCTCCAAAATAATACAAAATAATGATAAATAAGCGTATAAAAATACGCCTAACAAATACCCTCAAACTTGAGCCTTTGCTTGTCCTCAAGCAAAAAGAATTAATTTCAACAAAAGAATGTCGTGAATAATCGTGCAACTCATCGTGCTCTACCCAATCAATACTATCCTGAAATTTTCTCTGAATAATACGAGTATCGTAATAGCGAGCTGCACTCAGAACACTGATTCCACAAAGTAAACAAGTTTAGTCCTAATCACTCGTTCATGAAGAAAATCCAGCTCAAAGATTAAAAAACGTGAATCAAATCGACCGTCAATATGAAAGATTAAAATAAACAAGCTAGTTCCCCTCGTTCCACAGTCTAATGGCAAAATTTTCACGAGTTTCATAAAAATAATCCTCGGACAGTATTTCCCTTATATATAAATGCTCAAGAAATTGATTCGAGTTGACCACTAGGTTCGGATCTCGGGATGTTTCATCGGGACAATCCTAGGGTGGAACTTCCATTCTCATGTATTGGGAAATCGTTTGATGTAAAAGACACTCATGGGGCACATGGATGCTTCTAGTTACTAAGTTCCCTTCTACAGCGGAGAAGCAACTCGAATATATATAATTCCCGCATGTCCGAATCAAGGTCGCCGTTTTACGCGAGAGTAAACAACGGGTCACGTGAATACCCCCAGTTACTAGGCTCCCTATCATCATCACATGTGAAATTTCTAAATCACTAATCTAATCGGGGTCGTCATTTTACGCGAGAGTAAACAACGGGTCACGTGAATACCCCCGGTTACTAGACTTCTCATCATAGAACAAAAATATCTCGACTATTGGGAAAAACTGACCGACTCTAAACTCAATCTAAGTGCCAACATGACTAATGTAACTGGACGACTAACTAACCGGAAAATGTAACCAAACGTATCGACGATGATTTTAAAACAAGTATCCTCTCTTATCCGCCAAGACCTCTACAATCACGAAAAAATTTCGGACCTAAATGAATACTAAGCAGAAACAGAAATCACTGACTACAACGCGACTAGAACTCGACCGTTTCTTCAGAGAGAAAAACAGTGTCATAACATCAGTATTACACAAATAGAAGCACGAAAAATTCACGAATAAAAGTAAAATCAAGACAAGCAAGGCTATCGAAAAAAAATAACGCAAAGTAATGAAAAGTGCAACAAAATCAGTACAACAATGAATGTAGCAACTGAACGTAAACCCCCCCCCCAAACTTAGGACGTACACTGACCTCAATGGACAAAATATGATATGCAATAAAAGTAAAAGGTCAAGTACTCCCCTCCAGTCCTCTCACGAGCTGGTGCCGGCATCATCCGGTGAAGAGGGTGGTGTGGCTGGCCAGGCGGGTTGCAATAAATGGACCGTCGGGATGCATGATATGGGCCTTCCATGCGGCAAGGTGCTCCTGATGATAGGCATCCCTCGCTGCCAGACGCCTCGCCTCTCGTCGGTTGGCCCGGCGGGCCTGCTCTCGCATCTCAGCTCTGACGGCAGCAATAACGCTCTCGGTACAATCCGACGGACACGATTCGGCAGAGACAGTTCATGCTACACTTATGAGTTACGAAAATGTTTTGAGAATTCTTGGTATTGTTTAATACAGTACAGACGATTTTAGTTGACTTCTTTTGTATTTTGAGATGCCCTTCAACGTATCAATCGTATGCTGATACTCATTGTCGACCTTTGGAATTCGATTTTGGAGACCATGTCCTACTCCAGGGTTGGAGACTTTGCTTATCGCTTGTCGTTGCCCCCTGTGTTGGGTCTTGTTCATATCTTTAGTCATGTTTTTGACTATAGTGAGATTTAAGTAACCAAGGATGTTACCTATCCAGAGAAAACAGTGAATATTCTTGAACATCGTGAGAAGCTGATTTGGCACAAAACCATCCCGTTGGTTTTAGTGCAATGGTCGAGACACGGAGTCGAGGAGGCGACTTGGGACACGGAAGAGAATTTGCGATCGGAGTACCCCGAACTTTTTATTTCTTATGTTTCGGGACGAAACTTCTTTTTAGAGGGGGAGAATGTGATACCCGTACTTTTTATTGACTGTTTGTCCTTACCGTTCTTCCTGTTTTGTCGCTACGTAAACTCTTGGTGATATAGTCGGCGTTGATCTAGAGTTTCATGCCTTGTTTGGATCATGATCGTGCTGGTTAGACCTTTCGGAAGTGTTCTGGGTGAGTGAGGTAGCGCACGCTAGGCCGATACTAACGCACGCTAATTCTGCGTGAGTAGCGCACGCTAGTTTTGAGCCTTAGCGCGTGCTAACGGACAGAGTTGGCAGAGGCAGTGAGGTTTCAGACTTTATGGACTAGAAGGTAACGCACGCTAGGCAGCGGCTAGCGTACGCTATATGTGTTGCGTAGCACACGCTAGTGCTCAGTGTTAAGGCACGCTAGCGGACTGAGACAGTGAACTGAGGTTTTGGCAGGACACCAGTTAGCGCACGCTAGGGATGTTTCGCTAACGTCTTATGACAGTAGCTACTGGATTACCAGGTGACCCATTAGCGCACGCCAATATTGAGGCGTAGCGTGCGCTAGACTGGGACAGTATATAAGGGGACACTCAACCCCTGCACTTGTCATTTCACATCTTTTCCACTTTTTCCGATCGGGAGAGCTTGAGAGGCGATTTGGGGCGATTTGAGGCAGTCCTTCTTCAGATATAGTCATCTTGGGTTGGATAACAAGGATTATGCAACATCTAGCATATTTCTATCCTCCGAATCAAGGTAAAAATCCTTAGAACCCTATTTTTGGGAATTTTGGGGTTTCTCATAGATTCGTCCGATTTACCCATTTTGAAGCTTGAGGACCTTGATATTAAGATGTATCTATCCCGTATGCATGCTTTTCCTATGATTTTACGGATTGGATTGTGCCGTTTTCGGACTTGTGAGGGTTTGGACGATTTTCCAACCTCTAGTTGTTTATCCATGTATTTTCATGAATCGTAGATGGGTTTCGGGAGTTTCTTCGTGTAATTTGAATATGGATAATTTATTATCATATTCCTTGTGAATCGTTTAGGTGCCGGAAGAGCGTTCTTAGACCTACCGAACTCATACCCGTTTTCCGTTCGATTTCTCGAAGTCTCAAAGGCAAGTATATATTTATGATTGTGCGTTCTCGACTTTGAAAGTATGATATATTAATGGCATGATTATTTATATCCACTCTGGGGCGGGCCGACGGGTCCCCTGAGGGTTTCGTAGCCTCTGGTGCGATTCCACAGATGATATGAACGAACCACTCTGGGACGGACCGACGGGTCCTCTGAGGGTTCCGTAGCCTCTGGTGCGGTTCCACAGTATTCATATATATATTGATGTGATGCTATGAGATTTAGTTATTCCGGAATACTAGTCTTAAATTGATGAATTCACGGTTACATTTACTTTATTGTCGAGGAGTATTGTGTTTCATACTTGATATACTTGCACTAGCTATTCGACGGCTAACCCCTTTATGGGGGAAATACTTTTTATGTATTCAGGTTCCAGAAGAGCGGATAGGCAGGTATCGGGTAGGCATGAAGATTATGGGCAAGCGTAATACTGTGTTTTATCTCCGGTTATGCATTGTGTTCCTCCATTCAGTGTTGTTATACTGGAATTGTTATTGAATACTCGAGTATTGTTCGTTTTCTGTCTTCCTTGATGTTTCGGCCTGTGTTGCCGAGTTTTTGATTTTGTACTGTGATGTATTTGGATACATTAGACATGGTTTGAATACCCTTTGTATCGTCTTTCATTTCATTGTATTTAGACCTTCTCGGTCAAGTTTTGTAGTTCCGCGTATGATTAGCCTTGTGGGTCCCTCGGTGGGGTTCACGGCACTATAATATACCCTGAATAACTTGGGGGTGTTACATGAGTAATCCTCTGGTTTGATTTGGAAAGACCTTCGGCTATGCTCGCCTCGTATTTAAATGAAGGGCGAGCGATTGGAGCCCAAAGGAACCTTGCATGGGTGGATCGTCGGTTTAATCGATTTTCGTGACCATGGCGGCACTCTTCTACCTCGGACCATCATGTCAGATGACGATCCTTGATGGTGTACGTTGTGCTAGGGGAGGCGATCGTTGCCTAGGTCCATCATGTTGATGACGAACTTTAGAGGGCGAGCGAGTCATCCTCTTTTTCGAAGCATTAGCTCAGGCAGTAGATTTTTGTTCAATGAGGTGGGAAATTGGGGAGAAAATTTCGAAGTTCCCTTCTCTTGATTGAAGCATGTAGATATGGTCGCCGAGGTTGATCGAGGGGTCGGCTCGTATGAGCTTTCTGGACTGTTCGCGTTTGACTCGGGCGACCGTGTTGGAAGATTGGTGCAGCTCCGGCTAAGCCAATAAACTGTCCAACTTGCCCTCCTCGAACAATCTCCAGAGCTGTTTGAGGAGGTCGCGGCATTGGTTGGTGTTTTGGCCAGGACTCTTGTGGTAAGCACAATATTGACCGCGGTCCAAATGACCGTGGTTCCTTATAGCCTTTAGCTTGTTCAGCTGTTCGCGCTCCTTGATGGCGTAAAAAATGTGGGCCGGAGTTCGGTTGAACTTGTGGAGGAGATGGGCTTCCACATCCTCGATGGCTTTGTGGCCGCCGGATGGCTTGGCGACCATCTTCTTAGCTTTGGCGATTGTTAGGCATATTTTTATGCGCTTTTATATCATTATTTTATATCCATCTTGAGCCTAAATCAGCATAAATGAGCTTTTAATGCACTATTCTTTTATGTTTTGCAGGAAATTGGAGTCCGGAAGCTCGAACGACGAAAAACGGGCGAAAACGGCAATTTATGGCCTGGGGCCGCGGCACAAACCAAGTGAGCTGCGGCACATGCAGGTGACCAGCAGGATGCCGAGCGGACTGTACCCTGAGCCGCGGCACAGCTTAAGTGAGCCGCGGCCCAGGAGGAAAAATGCGCCCAGGTATGGGCGCTGGGCGTTTAGGTGAGCCGCGGCCCACCGGGCAGTTTTGCTGAATACTCCGCGTTTCTGGGCCGTTTTGGAGCCTGTTCCCGACCTAATCACACGGACGCGTTGTGGAGGCTTAGGACTGCTATAAATAAGCATTGAAGGGCTGAAGAAAAAGGGAGATCGGAACAGGGAGGTGGATCGCTAGCTAGGGCGAAGAACACGAGGAGGATATTTGTGGGCGACGACAAGACCACGGATTCCCTACGGTTTTTCTTAGTTTTCCTGCATCTTAGTTTTTCGATCTATTCGAGTAGGATTGTGATTGTAGCCGATTTCATGACGGTTTGATTATTTACTATTATTTCGATTTACTCGTTATTCTATTGAATTGGATTCTTCTTACTGTTCTTAATGCTTTTTAATTGTCTGGCCAACAGTTAATTTGTTTTGAATGTCTTTATGGATTCGGGAGATGAAATTTAGGCATAGTTCTTGTAAGACGAATCATAATTTTCGTGAGATAGGGATATACTCATGGAATTGTGATGCCTATTTATTGTGGGAATTCTTGAACTGTTTTAGCTATTAATTATCTAATTCGAATAGGGATATATCGAGTTAATAATTCGTAGTATTTTCTATCGACCTTGGGAAAGACTTTAGAATAATTTAGGAATTCTTGGCTTACAATCAATTGAATAAAAGTGAATTGAATTGAATAAATATCATTCCTGATTGTTTGAGGTAAAAAATCATAATCCTATACCCTTATTAGTATTATTATTATTATTAGTACTATTATTTATTTTCGGCAATTAGTTAGGTATAAAATCCATATAATTGTTCTTCAAATAAAATTGTGAGTTGACTATATTTTCGTACTTAGTGAAACCAGTCCTCGAGGGAACAATACTTTACTATCACTTTATTACTTGTTGACACCGTGCACTTGCGGCACATTGTGAGGGATCTTCCCACAATAAGTTTTTGGCGCCGTTGCCGGGGACTGATTTTTCGCTAATATCAATACCAAGCGACTCTAATTTTAATTTGAAGTTTTTTTCTTAAGTCTATATATTTTTTTATTCTCTTCATTATGTTTTCCTGTGAGTATCGTGGCCCTTGGCATTTCATAAATTTGGATGTTCTTAATAATATGCCAAATAGGGTCAGTCAGCCCCCTCCCCCAAAACAAAAGACCATGCTTGAACAATGTGTAGACACTCTTAAAAATCCTGATAGTACCCTTTTTGAGGTAGAATGTGCACGTCGTGGTCTTGAGGTTCACTATGGTTATTTTCCAGCTCACTTATTTAGTAGTGAAGTTGAGGGGGAGGTTGAGAAGAATGACATGCTAAGTTTTAGGGTCGATCCCCCAGCACCCGATAATTACATAAAGTGTGATGAGCCTGTAGAAGAAGTTACCATTGATGATGTTTCCAAAGAAATTTCATTAAATTGGCATCAAACTTCGACTAATAAGGTGAACACTTTTGTGCCAAAAATTTTATTAACTGTGCCGCGCATAATTTTTCCTAAATCCATAATGGAAGAGATTGACCCTATTACTTTTGATTTTGTTGAGGCTGATTCCTTGAGTTCTAATGAGGTTGTTCATGATATGTTTTTATTATCTACCCATTCGAACTCTGCTTATTTTTTCATGCCTTCTCATTATTATATTCTTCCATCATTTTTTGGTTGTCCGCATAATTATTCTTATTCATTATTTTTGGCAACCGGGCATGAGCCAAAGCCTCCCCTATGGAATAAGAGGCTTATAGATTGTAAGAAAGGTGTATTTGGCAATCTTCCTAGAAAGAAGCCACGTTGAATTTTTGTTTGCCACGTTGTGCTCAAGACGTAAAATAGAGCGCTTGATGGGAGGCAACCCATCATTTTTACTTGCTTTCTAGTCAGTTGCTTTTATTTAATTTTAGTTATTAATTTTTTCTTTGTTTTGTTATTTCTTTTGGATTCGTATTCGTGTTGGCCCTTAATCTCTCTAATATTTTAACCCCAAATGAGTTATTATTCTTCATATTCTAGTCTTTCTTGATTTAATGTCTTTTGTTATCTCATGACTAGAGACTAAGTTTGGGGGTCCCTCGTGATGCTGAGCGTTATTTGAAGTATGGATTGACCGACGTTTCCACTCTGACATGTGCTGGCTTTCAAGAAGACATTTGGAATAAGTTTCACTTTTCCTTATCTCTTTTATTTTCACATGAGTTGTATTATTGATGATGTTAGGTGTAGTGGAATAAATGGAAGCATGCGATAAATTTCTTAAATTGTCTTGGGTATAAATTGCGATTGCTTTATTGTCATCGCATGTTGTTGATGGTTTTTGTTAAAAACGTGAATTTTTCGTGCTTCCGTGTGTAAAGCTGATGTTACGATACTGATGTCTCTTGGAAGAAACGGTTGAATTTTAGTTTAGTTGCAGTCAGCGATATCTGTTTCTGTGGAGTATTCAATTAGGTCCAAGATTTTATCGTTTTTGTAGAAATTTTAGCAGATAAGAAAGGAGACATACGTGTTTTCAAATCACCGTTTATACGTTTAGTTAAACTTTTCGCGTAGCTAATCGTCCAGTAATATAAGTCATGTGGGCACTTAAATTGAGTTTAGAGTCGGACAGTTTTTCCCAAAAAGTCGTGATATTATTTGTTCAATGATGGGAAGTCTAGTAACCGGGGGTATTCACGTGACCCGTTGTTTACTCTCGCGTAAAACGACGACCCTGATTTGACTAATGGTTTAGAGATTTCGCATGTGCCATGATGGGGAGCCTAGTAACCGGGGGTATTCGCGTGACCCGTTGTTTACTCTCGCGGAAAACAGTGACCTTGGATCGGACATGTGGGAATAGCTATTCGAGTTTTTTCTCCGTTGTGGAGGGGAACTTAGTAACTAGAAGCATCCATGTGCCCCATGAGTGTCTTTTACGTTAAACGGTTCCCCAAGACATGAGAATGGAATTCCACCCTAGGACCATCCCGATGAAATATCCCAAGAGCCGAAACCTAGTGGTTAACTCGAATCTATATTATTGATCATACATAAGGGAATGTTGTCCGAGGAGTAATGTCGATAATGAAACTCTTGAATTTTGCCACTAGACTATGGGACTGGGCGAATTAGCTTGTTTAATCTAACCCTTCATATTGACAGTCGGTTAAATTCACGCTTGTTAATCTTTGAGCTTGATTTTCTTCATGAACGATTGATTAGGACTGAAATTGGTTACTTAGTGGAATCAGTGTCCTGGATGTGACTCGCTATTGCAATACTTGTATTATTCTTTGAGACTTTCAGGGTAGTATTGATTAAGTTGAGCACTATGGACTTGCATGATAATTCACGATACATTTTGTTTAAAATTGATATTTTTTGCTTGAGGACAAGCAAAGGCTCAAGTTTGGGGATATTTGTTAGGCGTATTTTTATGCGCTTTTATATCATTATTTTATATCCATCTTGAGCCTAAATCAGCATAAATGAGCTTTTAATGCACTATTCTTTTATGTTTTGCAGGAAATTGGAGTCCGGAAGCTCGAACGATGAAAAACGAGCGAAAACGGCAATTTATGGCCTGGGGCCGCGGCACAAACCAAGTGAGCCGTGGCACACGCAGGTGACCAGCAGGATGCCGAGCGGACTGTACCCTGAGCCGCGGCACATCTTAAATGAGCCGCGGCCCAGGAGCAAAAATGCGCCCAGGTATGGGCGCTGGCCGTTTAGGGGCCGCGGCACAGATTAAGTGAGCCGCGGCCCACCGGGCGGTTTTGCTGAATACTCCGCGTTTCTGGGCCGTTTTGGAGCCTGTTCCCGACCTAATCACACGGACGCGTTGTGGAGGCTTAGGACTGCTATAAATAAGCATTGAAGGGCTAAAGAAAAAGGGAGATCGGAACTGGGAGGTGGATCGCTAGCTAGGGCGAAGAACACGAGGAGGAGATTTGTGGGCGACGACAAGACCACGGATTTCCTACGGTTTTTCTTAGTTTTCCTGCATCTTAGTTTTTAAATCTATTCGAGTAGGATTGTGATTGTAGCCGATTTCATGACGGTTTGATTATTTATTATTATTTCGATTTACTCGTTATTCTATTGAATTGGATTCTTCTTACTGTTCTTAATGCTTTTTAATTGTCTCGCCAACAATTAATTTGTTTTGAATGTCTTTATGGATTCGGGAGATGAAATTTAGGCATAGTTCTTGTAAGACGAATCATAATTTTCGTGAGATAGAGATATACTCATGGAATTGTGATGCCTATTTATTGTGGGAATTCTTGAACTGTTTTAGCTATTAATTATCTAATTCGAATAGGGATATATCGAGTTAATAATTCATAGTATTTTCTATCGACCTTGGGAAAGGATTTAGAATAATTTAGGAATTCCTGGCTTACAATCAATTGAATAAAAGTGAATTGAATTGAATAAATATCAATCCTGATTGTTTGAGGTGAAAATCATAATCCTATACCCTTATTCGTATTATTATTATTATTAGTACTATTATTTATTTTCGGCAATTAGTTAGGTATAAAATCCATATAATTGTTCTTCAAATAAAATTGTGAGTTGAATATATTTTGGTACTTAGTGAAATCAGTCCTTGAGGGAACGATACTTTACTTATCACTTTATTACTTGTTGACACTGTGCACTTACGGCATATTGTGAGGGATTTTCCTACAACAGTGATCGCCTTCTTTCGGGAAAGAGGAGGCGTTTCCTCGCCAAGGCGGAGGGTGAGTAGCCTTTGCCTGGCCAAAAAGTTGGCAGCCTTAGCGCGGAAGATCGCGTATGTTGGGGGGATATCCTTGGTGAGATGTCTAAACATGGGTGAATGACCGTAGAATCCCCCAGGACCGAGTAGAGAGCGAGTTCGTCACTGATGGGCTCGCCGGCGAGGATGATTTTGTCTACTCGGTCGATGTAATCTGCGTCGCTTTCGTCTTCCCCCTGCCTGATTTTTATCATGCAGTGGGGTCTGGCGACCTTGGCGGCGAAGTATGACGTGAAGTCATTCGCCAGTTTCTCTAAGGAGATGATCGATCGTGGTGGTAGTGAGATGTACCACCTATGGTCCAGCTCGCCCAATGTTAATGGGAAGATTCGGCACTTGGTCGCGTCTGATGCCCCACACCCAGTCATGTAAATCTGGAACTTGCTTAGGTGGGTTTCGAGGTCCGATCTCCCTTCATACAGAGGTGTTTTGGGAGGAGCGATCCTAGGTTGCATGTGGGCGACCTCGATGTGGACCGCCAGTGGCTCGGTCGGCCCGATGATCTTTCTACTGGTGCTTGCCCCATTGTCTAAGAGTGCTTTCATCTCGTCGAGCTGGCATTTCATAGCGGCCATCGCCGTGGCCTGGCTGCTCGCGGATAGACGCTCGGAGCAGGAGCCGAGGCGATCGAGTACTGACCCCCTAGCGTTCGGAGTGGGAGCCAAACGGTTGACCTGTGTTCGGCTGGGAGTTGGGTGCGCCGAACTCCTGGTGACGGACTCGGATTCCGTCCTCTTGTGGATGGGACCAGAATGCCCTAGTCGCCATGATGGGTCGCTTCCCAAGGGACTGAATACGGAACCGTTTGGTCGTACGAGAGCCTTTTCTCGCGAATCGGGGCTTATTGACGATCGCTCATCCCGTAGCCCATTGAATTTCCATTTGCCCATGCGGCGGAAGGCCGAGGGAGTTATCGCGGGTGACGCGCATGCTCTCCATCGCTCCTTTAGGATGGCCATAGCCTCCTCGATATGTTCCTCGGTTCGGAACAGATCGAGTGAGAGACTGGGGCCATCCCTCAGGTGCGGGATCGAGAGTCTCGTGTTGCCGCGGCTTCTCTCTGCCGTTGGCTGGGGCTCGGATTGAGCCAGGACATGGTGCCCGGAGGTTCGGAGAGCGGCTCTTCGATGTGGTGGCGGACGTCATGATTCTGAAGGCTTTCTTTGAAGCGCAGTGAGTGTCACTTCAAGTATATGCCCCGAGAACAGTGAGTGTTCTTCGGGACGGTAGAAATAAATGTGAAGGTATAAACCGCCCTTCCTCTAGCGCCAATTGTTGCTACCCAAAATATTATCCGGAGATAGATATTGCTGGAATGGATGGATAGCAAACAAAGTGCGAGAACACTTCCGTGGGAAAGGTAAATAACACAAGATTTGCCGGGGTTGTTACTCTTGGGCTTGAATGCACTCGCGAGATATTATTAATACGAATATTCTGGGATACAAGTATTAATGTTAGAGTACAATTACAATGAGTGTAAAGACTCTAGTTATCTTAGCTAGTGAGCGTGTAGATTGCCGGAAGAACCAGATCTGATGCTCTGTGAGTTCTTGTAACAACGTTGATGAGCAGTGTTAACCGTGAGAAATCGACAGTTTCTCACGGTGTTTAGCTGCTGTATGTTTGAGCTCCTGAACTTGTAAGTCTCTACGAATCTGCGCTATGGAGATTGCCTGTCTCTGCCGACCGTCTTTTGGTTGAGAGGTACTGAGGTAGATTCGGGAGAGGAAGCCAAGAGCCTGAAAGTATGTACGCGTTTGTATGTATTTGCCAACATAGTTGCCAACTGATAGGAACTAACCCTTTTCCCAGCAGATGGAGGTTCTCTATTTATTGCACTTGGAGATGCCGGGCGATCGCCTACGCTGTATTAGAATAAGCAGGCGATCGTCTTTAGCACATGGGCTGGTTCCCTTAAAGTCCGCAGGAGTTGCTGGCAGCCAGCTGTGCGGTCCAATGAGAAGCCTGCACGCATATGAGTCGCTGTCACGGGCGGTCCCACCTTGTACCTTTCGGCGGGTTTGTCGGTAGGTGATAAGATGGTGACAGGTTGTGGTCAACGATCCATGAAATGCAGCGCCTGTCTCGGATCTACACATGGGCGCTGCTCTGAGATCTAGTTTTCATAGATTTTGATAGATGATGGTCTCTGTTCGGGGCCTAAGATGGTCGTCCCAAGCTGGGCACCAGAGTCGATCGCTAGTTGCCAAAGGGCGATCACCTTGGGAGTCGATCGCTATATACCCGAAGGTGGTCTGGTATCTTCGTTTACGCGAGTTCGCCATAGCTTGATTGGTTGTGGACTCGGTCGTTCGGCCTTGTAGTCGATCGCCTGTCGAGGTGAATAAATCTCGACACAACACGGTAATTTATCCATCCTCCCCGAACGACTACTCCGATAACTCAGAAGCATAGCACATCCTGTTTGGATTTCAATTTCCCGAAAGCTCGATGGAGGGAAGGAAAACCTTGAAACCTTATAAACTTAATAATTTGTCGTGGGAGAATTTTCGCGATTAACGTTACACTTTGCACATTAATCAGTTAAGCGTGTTTGTGGCATTCATACAATATGAAACAACCATTCACAACCTAGTTGCTACCAACATGTGGTTCATGGACCGTTCCTAGAAAACAAAAACTTCGTAATCCAATTACAAGTCTTCGTCTTGAATCTCCGTCTTCTCGAAACGGATCTTCCTCGAGTCTTCGTCATTACATATAAAATTTACATCGAAAATTGCATCCTGGATACAAAAATTTTTAGTAAAATAAATAGGCTCCAAACGGCCTTTACAACCCAATCGAATAAAACGAACGATTCAAAACTAAGTCCACGAACCACATCCCCATTCAAAAGCATTCATCCAATAAATACTATATAAATGGAAAACGTAGAGATACATTGATCCAATCAACAATACAAACCGATCCAATCGATTCACACAATCGGTAATATGATAACGTTCAAAATAATTCGGTCGACCATAAATATTCCAATTAATCAAATTTCCCTTATAAAACGAAATACCATAAATCATTTTAATCATATTATATCCAATTTAACATGTGGGAGATTAATTTTCAAGAATACACGAAAAAATCGATCCAGGGTGAAAATTGGCCTGCCTGACCAAGTCACCCTCGGCAGCCTGCCGGCAGACAGGCCTGGCATGGTCGAGTCACGCTCGGAAGCTGCCGGCCAGGACACGGCCCGTGTTTCCGGACACGGTCGGGTCTGCCTGGCAGTGACATGGCCAGACTGCCAGACACTACCGAGTCACCCAGGACACGGTCGAGTCTGCCTGGCAGTGACTTGGCAATACTGCCGGACACGACTGAGTCACCCAGGACACGGTCGAGTCACTCTCGGCCAGATTACCCTTTTTGTCCAAAAAGTCGTCCGACGACGATTTGGGGATAGATTTTCGACCGGATATCCAATATCAATATTTTCCGACTTTCATATCTTCAATAATAATCATATTTCCCAGAAATTTAAGATTTATATTTAGACATAAACTTACGAAAAATATAACTACAATGAACTAAAATAATTCCAAATCATTCACCATCTAATCGAACATTCCAAATGATAATATCGTATATACGATCGCAAGACCTATGCTCCGATACCACTGTTGGGATTCGGTGCCTAAAACGAAGGCCTAGCGGAAGCGGTAAAATGAAAATTAATTCGATCCGAATCCTATGAGGATCGATCGAGCTACATATATATGAATATCAAAATGAATTCACAGGAGATATAGAAACTCACCCTTGTTGTCCGTTGATTAGATGGATTCCTTCTCTTGAGCTATTCCCTAAGCTTTAGTTGAATTCTCTATGATCCGAAGCACTCCAAGCACTTGAACGATCCAACGCCGAAAGCACCACGTCTCTACATGCCACACGCCGAAAAAACGAATGGAATGACAACACCTTGCTATCCTCCAAGGATACGGATAGAGCTAGGTTATGAAGCTATTGATTATAACACTCTAAGTGTTTAACTCACAATCTCTCTTTGAATTCTTGATTTTTCTCTAAGAATTATCAAGAACAAAAATGAAGAAAGGAAGAAGAAGACTAAAGAGTTACGAAATGAACTCAAAGTTCTTTCTCTCTCTCTCCAATACAACTCACGTATGATTCACACAAGGAATCAAAAGGTGCTTGTGTTATGAGATGTCTTCTTCCCTTTATTCAACTCTCACTTCAATAATACAAATCATGCCACATGATTTTAAACCCCATAATGTCATGTTCTTTCATATAAAATAAAGGCAACAAGACAAGAGGAAAGTGAGTGGAAACAAAGGGGGGGCTACTATGCAAAAACGGACGAGTTCGGTTCGTTTCGGACTCCCATGAGTCCAAACAGATAAATTAGGATTCCGTTCCGATGTATTTGTATTGATTAATTAATCTAATTAATTAAACATATCAAATACAAAATAACATAATTAATTTCTCCAAGAAATAATTATATTCATGAATTAACTTAATCACCCAGTGATATATTTAATTCACTAAGCCGCAAATCAATTTATCCGATAAATCGATTTAAACATCCAATGTCCTAAATTTAGATATCCAATATCTAATATTCATAATGAGAGAATTAGTTTGATTCATTCCGTTGTCAATCCTGTTGCGCGACATGATAGGTTCGTCTCAGTCAGCAATGGGAGGAACCAAAGAGTAGTGCACCACCTAGCCAGCCTGGCGGCCTACACTGTACCCCAACTGAGAACGAATGATGGGATCATTCAAGAACCATTCTGTCGTGAATACCACTAAACGTATAAACCCTTTTTTCAAATGTCCCGTTCAAGTTATAGGGTCACGATCAGTCAAAACCTATCTGTACTTGACGCTATGCATGCGTTAATGCAAATCGAGATCATCGAGCTCTCGTGTATCCAATACAACTAGCTCCAATGCTTTGGCCAAAGACTTATGATCTCATTTGCCAATAACCTCATATGACATATAACCCGCTCACTAACGGGTGAAAGAATTCAATCTTGGTATTCAGTAGGACCTGCTACTTGCCCGTCAAGATGCACGTCGAGGTTGACCCCCGCCTTCCGGTTTACAGGGTCGAACTATTCTAATGAAAATCTTGACATCACAAGCACATCCCTACTAAATCCTCAAGTCGGAGGTTCACGAATACCTATCACAACCTTTCGATTCCGTCATTGACTGTCCCGGAGTGAAATTCGTGTGACGAATCGAGGGTGAGTCGGTTCGAGTATACTAATCCAATTAGCATACCTATAACGTGTGCTCCCACTAACCATCAGTGTTCGACAGGCACTCTCCATGTCAAAGAACACATCATACAAGTCTTCACATAAACTTAACGCCCAGTCAAGTTTCATCGACTTGCGAACGATTAAGTATTTGAGCTATAAACCTTTCCAGTGCCGCCAATAAGGAGTGGAACATTTTGCTCTCAAATACATGGACTATTTTCTATATGTATATTTACAAGTTAAGAATGCGAGTAACTACCAGTAAATAAAGAAACATCCATTGTCTTATATTAATGATTTACATAATTACAAGTACAATGCCCTCACTCAACATCCTCTGAGTGGCATTCGAGGGCATACTCCTAACAGCAGATTACCATTGTGGACACGAGGGACACAGAAATTCAGTTTTGCGAGTTGGTTACCGAGTGTTTCGGGGCACGAACTTCAGCATAGTTCAGGATCGGCTTCGAGAGGCCTTTGAAGGATGTTTATGTAGGTTGCTTGTTGTGTTGTCACCTTGATTTTGTTGTTGTGAGTTTCGAGGACTGTAATATCCGGATTAATTACCGAGTATTTCACCTGTATTTGAACCCTGTATTAGTTGGAATTGTGATATCAATAAGTGGAATATGGTATTTACCGTATTTGTATTTTCATGCATGAGTATGGCAGCATATTACTTGTCTCATACAAATACTCAATAATACAAATTATTGAGTATGGCTGCATATTATAAGTAAAGTAATCAATTATGGAGTTGGGTGGAGGCCAAAGACATAGTCTGGACGCTTTTAATTATTAAGCCTGGACAGCTGGAATCTAGCGTAGGAAATTATTGAGCACAGGGGTCCAGAAACATTTTATAAAGGACAACACCTCATTTCATTTGGTTTTCATCTTCCTTCACCTGTTCTTAGTTCCCTAAAAGTCCAGAGGGTTTTCCCTACCTCTTAAACACATTTAGACCACCCCTTTTGTGATCTTTGAAGATTGGGTGTCACTGGTGATTGATCATTGAAAGTGGAGAAACATCTTGATCTGGCAAGCAAGCAACCGGAGTTGGATTCTACTTATTGTCTCGGTGTTTTCTTCATCTTAAGGTATGTTAATACTAATTCGTACTTGGATTCGTGTTATCAAGGATATGATAGAAGTATGCTGTCAAGATATTGAGTTCCACTGATAAAATCATCCAAGCATCATCATGTTTTAGAAATTGGGATGTTTATACTTATGAATAAATCATCAGAGGTTATATCCTTCCATATAAGTTGGATTTGTTAGATGTTTTCTGGATATAATGATGATATTGGAATCTAACACATCAATCTTGGATCACCCAACTTCACCTGAGAATTTCGTATGTTCAGTTTTCTACCTAGTACCCTACTGTCATCAACTAGCCGAGTCAAGTAGGCTGATCGGCGAGGTTGACTTCTGACTCGGCTGATCAGCGAGGTTGACTTCTGACTCGGCTGATCAGCGAGGTTGAATTTCCGGTCCAATCGGGTGTTGACACGTGGCACAATATGATCTGTCTATTTAATTGTCCTTCGAACGGTCATAACTTCTTCATACGAACTCGATTTCGGATGAATTTTTTTTAAAACGATCGCCTCGACGGGACTCGGCTGATCAGCGAGGTTGAATTTTGACTCGGCTGATCAGCGAGGTTGACTTTTGACTCGGCTGATCAGCGATGTTGACTTTTGACTCGGCTGATCAGCGAGGTGACTTTTGACTCGACTGATTAGGTTACATTTTATGAACTTCCGACCGTGATTTGGATTGTTAGATGTTAAATGCATTTGTAAATAAAATCTATATTACTTATTTTGTTAAGGTCCGAGCTTAGCAACGTGATTGATTGAAGGGGCGACCTTCGAGTGTTTCGTTTTCGTGGAAGTTTCGTTCTTGTCTTCGAATCGAGGCAAGTACCTTATTTGTTTTATGTATTGTTGTTATACATATTGTCGTGCATGTATGTCGTTATTGTATGTCCACCTCGTGTTGGTCCGACGGGATCATCGGGGGATCTATGTTAGCATGCGCTGGATCATCGGATGGGTTTTTCCACCACGGGTTGGTCTGACGGGATCATCGTGGGTTCTAGGCAGTGAACGCTGGATCGTCAGAATTACCATGTGTATGTTATGATATCATGTTGTGATTATCAGTTGTGTATGTTACTTATTGAGTTTCTCGTAGGAGAAGACTCGTTGATATTTTTGTCAATTACGTATTATTATTCTGCGTGAGATGTTGAATAATACGTTGTGGTACTTGTACTAGCATCGTTGTGCTAACCCCTTCGGGGGTGAACATTTTGTTTATGTTCAGGATCCAGGGGAGCGGGGAAACAACCACTGGAGCTGCATGACGACGGGGGTGCAGAGTGATGTTCTGGCCGGTTTTACTTGTCTGTTGTTTGTTAGTTTTTTCAGTAAGTACTCGAGTACGTAGTCGCTTTTGATGAATTTGAATTTGGTGATGTATTAATAATTTCTGTTGAACATTTGTATTTTCAGTATTTGGTCAGAACAGATGTATCTTAATTTCGTTATTTTCATTCGTTGGTACCTGTTAATGCCTTTTCAACTCTTTAGCCTTGTAAATCCTGATGTAAAGGATTTACGGCGCTGTAATATTCCTGAATATATCAGGGGTGTTACAGAATATGGTATCGGAGCCAAGATTATGGATATCTTGGCCGTTGGGTTAAAATAGGGGTCGTTTATGTCTTTTGAGGTAACCGGTCGCGAATAACATCACTGTACTGCCTACGTCGTCGTGCGGGCGGTGGTTGTAAGTTCCTAAACTCTATCTCGTCCTTTGCATGTTACATTTCCTTATACTTGAGCATTTGAACGATATTGTTTCATGTATATTGAGTAATTATGCTTATAGTATGTTGAGAGGCGGACGTGGACGTGGTCGCGGTCGTGGAGGCGGACGAAGGAATGCTGAAAGGGAGGCGTCACCTTCTAATCAAGCCAGTCATAGCTCAAGCGAGCCGCAACGATCCATCAATAACGAACCGGAACCTGCTGTACCAGAGATTCTTCGTCAGGTGATGAACCAGATGACTCAGTTCGCTCAGGTCGTGGATCGAATGCAGGTGGCGGTAGGATTACAGCAGGGAGATAGACAACAAGGGATCCCAAATATGGGAAATCGAGGTGACTGGTGGCTGCAAGAGGTGGCGAAGATGCAACCACCCAAATTCGACGGTATTTCTGATACTCCCACCTGGGACCATTGGTTGAAGGAACTGGGGAAAATCTTTGCCGGAATTAACTGCCCAGATGACCGGAGAGCCTCTATCGCTCAATACTTTCTGATAGGGGAAGCGTCCGAATGGTGGGAAGCCATCCGGCCTATAGACCATGATGCTGATTGGACAGAGTTTAAATTGATGATGCAAGCTCAGTACTGCCCTCGTCCTGTGAGGGAAGCTAAGGTTCGGGAGTTTTTCTCCGCTCAGCCTTCAGATGTGCCAGTATCTCAGGCAATTAAGACGTTTAACCAAAGAGTGGCATTTGTTCGACATCTGGTCAGAACAGATGCAGAAATGATGATCCATTTTGATATGAGGATGAAACCAGAAATCCATAGGTACATGTCCGGTTTTGAATGTACCACACTCTGTCAATACCAAGATAAGGCATTGGCGTATGAGATCAAGGAAGCAGCTATGGAGAAATTTACGGAATCCAAGAAGTAGAAAGTCTCTGGTACTTTTACAGAGCACAAGAACAGCGGGCCCCGCAAGGCCCAGTCATCTTATCATTCTTTCAAGAAACCTCCGCACCCAGTTAGGAGCGGAAAGAACTTCGGAGCGACATCAACTATGACTGATGTTATCAGGAAATGCTTTAACTGCGCCCAGACGGGACACTATCGACGGAATTGCCCCCTACCTGCCGTGACTTGTTTTGATTGTGGTCGAGAGGGACATCGTGCAGTATTCTGTGAAGAGGTTGCAAAGTCTTTTAGAGCCCGTACACCACGGCCAGTCCAGAAGGAAGCCAGTATCCAACAAACGCAGCAAAGTGTTCAGATGCCTCAGAATTTTGGCCGCGGGCGAGGCAGAGGACAGTGGGACGGAAAGGGTACATCGAGTGCCGGATCTATTGCCCCACGTCTGTACGAGATGAGGAGAACAGATGATCGGGATCATTGCCTTGTTGCATCGTGCCCGCATCCTTTCCCAGCCAGTTAGCGTTTTATTCGATACAGGAGCTACGCATTCTTTTATATCCTTGTCTTGTGTAAATCGTTTGAATGTTTCTGGTTTTCATAATTGTGAACCTTATGTTGTTGGTTTACCGAGTGGAGAGATGATTGATGGAAACTTAGAAACTAGAGATTTCCGTGTATCATTTGGAGGCAGAGAGTGGCTCTCAAATCTGATTATAATAGAAATGCAAGGGGACGATCTGATACTCGGAGACGATTGGCTTAATCGATATGGAGCTATTGTAAACTACCGAAAGAGGAATATCTCGCTGATCGCTAACGATGGTTCCGAAATACTGTTTGAGGGATG
Source organism: Orobanche coerulescens (assembly GCA_033398695.1). Classification (NCBI taxonomy): domain Eukaryota; kingdom Viridiplantae; phylum Streptophyta; class Magnoliopsida; order Lamiales; family Orobanchaceae; genus Orobanche; species Orobanche coerulescens. The sequence goes on along the minus strand of CM065818.1, from coordinate 74,088,806 downwards.
GAAACCGGGAAGCTCAGGAAAGTTGATCAAAGTGATGAAAGCTGTCAAATTGTTGAAACAGGGCTGTACCGGATACTGGTGTTATGCAATAAAGAAAGAAGACGAAATTGTGAAACTTTCATCCATTCCTGTTGTGAACGAATTTCCAGATGTATTTCCTGACGAGTTACCTGGACTACCTCCACGAAGGGATGTAGAATTTACCATTGAACTGGAACCCGGAGCTACACCAATTTCTAAGACGCCGTATCGTATGGCACCTACTGAGATGTATGAACTAAAAAAGCAACTGGAGGAGTTACTGGACAAAGGCTATATTCAGCCAAGCATTTCGCCCTGGGGAGCGCCGGTTCTTTTTGTCCGAAAGAAGGATGGATCACTTCGACTGTGTATCGACTATCGAGAGCTGAATAAGATGACGATTAAGAACAAATATCCATTGCCATGGATTGATGATTTATTTGACCAGTTGCAAGGAGCAACAGTATTCTCTAAAATTGATCTGAGATCAGGATATCATCAGCTAAGGATTAAAGAATCAGATGTTCCGAAATCAGCGTTCAGAACTCGCTACGGATACTATGAGTTTGTAGTGATGCCGTTTGGTCTCACTAATGCACCTGCTGTATTCATGCAGTTGATGAACCGAGTGTTCATCGAATATTTGGATAAATTTGTGGTCGTGTTCATTGATGACATTCTAGTGTATTCTATGAACCCGGAAGAGCATGCACAGCATTTGCGAATTGTATTAGAACTTTTAAGAAGCGAGCAACTGTACGCCAAACTCTCTAAGTGTGAATTCTGGCTAAAGGAAGTAATGTTCCTCGGTCATGTGGTATCAGCTAAAGGAGTCCAAATAGATCCTCAGAAGATTGAAGCGGTTTTGGATTGGAAGCCTCCTAATAACGTGAAAGAAGTCCGAAGTTTCTTAGGACTTGCTGGGTATTATCGTCGGTTCGTGGAAGGGTTTTCCAAAATTTCCCGCCCACTTACTCGACTCCTGCAGAAAACTCAAAAGTTTGAGTGGAATGAGTTGTGTCAGGTTAGCTTTGATGAATTGAAGAAGAGATTGACGAAGGCACCAATTCTATCACTTCCACAGGGAACAGGAGGATTTATAGTTTACAGTGATGCTTCGAACCAAGGACTCGGATGCGTATTAATGCAGAATGACAAGGTGATCGCTTATGCGTCGCGACAGCTGAAACCTTATGAAGTTAATTACCCAACACATGATTTGGAGCTAGCGGCAGTAGTTTTTGCTTTGAAGATCTGGAGGCATTATCTGTACGGAACTCACTGTCAGATCTTTACGGATCACAAGAGTCTCAAATACATCTTCAGTCAGAAAGAGTTGAACATGCGGCAAAGGAGATGATTAGAGCCGATTAAGGACTACGACTTGGAGATTTTGTATCATCCAGGCAAAGCGAATGTAGTGGCCGACGCACTCATCCGCAAGCCTGTTTCTATTCAGATGCTGGAGACTCTGACCTCCCAACTTAGCCTCCAACGAGAGATTATTCGAGAAGGAATTGAAGTATGGTTACAAAGAGTCCAAGGACAACTGTGCATGATGGAAATAACTTCATCATTAACCGAAGAAATCAAATCTAGACAGGCAGATGATCCTCTAATGATTCGGTTACGTGATGAAGTGATCAAGGGGAAAGCCCCCGGATTTGTAATTCATGATGATGGAGTTTTGAAATTTCATAAACGACTATGCGTTTCCGATGTCGATGTTCTGAAACAAACGATTCTGAAGGAAGCTCACAGTTCGCCCTATTCTATCCACCCGGGCACCAGTAAGATGTATAAGGACTTGAAGCAGAATTTCTGGTGGGGCAACATGAAGAAAGATGTAGCGGACTACGTTTCAAAATGCTTGACTTGTCAGCAGGTTAAGATCGAGCATCAACGACCTGCCGGAATGTTGAAACCACTCCCGATTCCTGAATGGAAGTGGGAGGACATATCGATGGACTTTATCACTAGTATGCCGAGAACCAAGACAGGAATGAACATGATTTGGGTGATAGTTGATCATTTAACCAAATCAGCTCATTTTCTAAGCATTAAGGACACGTGGGGACCAGAGAGGTTGGCACGAGTATTTATTTCGGAGATAATTCGATTGCATGGAACACCGAAGACCATTGTTTCTGATCGAGACGGCCGTTTTGTGTCTCATTTTTGGAAAGCAGTTCATAAGGCCTTGGGGACAGAATTGAACTTCAGTACAGCTTATCACCCGCAGACTGACGGACAATCCGAAAGGACCATTCAAACGGTGGAAGACATGCTAAGGGCCTGTGCCTTAGATTGGTCAAACGATTGGGAAATTCATATACCGTTGATTGAATTTACCTACAACAATAGTTGGCATGCTTCCATTAAGATGGCACCGTTTGAGGCATTATACGGGAGAAGATGTAGATCGCCCCTGTGTTGGGATGATTCATCAGACTTAATCGGGATAGAACCAGAGTTGATCGTACAGACTCGAGAGAAGATAGCCTTGATTCGTGAAAGGCTGTTGACCGCCCAGAGTCGCTAGAAATCTTACGCAGACATACGTCGTCGCCCTTTGGAGTTCGGTACTGGAGACCACGTACTTTTAAAGGTTTCTCCTACTCGGGGAATTTTCCATTTTGGAAGAAGGGGAAAACTGAGTCCGAGATATATCGGACCGTTCGAAATCCTTGAGAGAGTTGGAGAGTTGGCATACAGATTGGCATTACCGCCGTCATTGAGCCATGTTCATAACGTGTTCCACGTATCCCAATTACGGAAGTATATACCAGATCCTAGTCATGTCATTGATTTCGGCGAGATTGAAGTCGCTCAAGATGGCATGTTTGAAGAGAAACCGATCAGGATACTCGAGAGTCTAGTTTAGCAGTTGAGAAACAAACCGATCGCATTGGTCAAGGTTCAGTGGTCGCGCCACGGAGTGGAAGAAGCTACTTGGGAAACAGAAGAAAGTATGAAGTCCATATATCCAGGATTATTTTCGTCTTGAGTTTCGGGACGAAACTCCTTTTTAGTAGGAGAGTATGTAATATCCGGATTAATTACCGAGTATTTCACCTATATTTGAACCCTGTATTAGTTGGAATTGTGATATCAATAAGTGGAATATGGTATTTACCGTATTTGTATTTTCATGCATGAGTATGGCAGCATATTACTTGTCTCATACAAATACTCAATAATACAAATTATTGAGTATGGCTGCATATTATAAGTAAAGTAATCAATTATGGAGTTGGGTGGAGGCCAGCACATAGTCCTGGACAGTTTTTAATTATTAAGCCTGGACAGCTTTGGAATCTAGCGTAGGAGATTATTGAGCACAGGGGTCCAGAAACATTTTATAAAGGACAACACCTCATTTCATTTTGTTTTCATCTTCCTTCACCTGTTCTTAGTTCCCTGAAAGTCCAGAGGGTTTTCCCTACCTCTTAAACACATTTAGACCACCCCTTTTGTGATCTTTGAAGATTGGGTGTCACTGGTGATTGATCATTGAAAGTGGAGAAACATCTTGATCTGGCAAGCAAACAACTGGAGTTGGATTCTACTTATTGTCTCGGTGTTTTCTTCATCTTAAGGTATGTTAATACTAATTCGTACTTGGATTCGTGTTATCAAGGATATGATAGAAGTATGCTGTCAAGATATTGAGTTCCACTGATAAAATCATCCAAGCATCATCATGTTTTAGAAATTGGGATGTTTATACTTATGAATAAATCATCAGAGGTTATATCCTTCCATATAAGTTGGATTTGTTAGATGTTTTCTGGATATAATGATGATATTGGAATCTAACACATCAATCTTGGATCACCCAACTTCACCTGAGAATTTCGTATGTTCAGTTTTCTACCTAGTACCCTACTGTCATCAACTAGGCGAGTCAAGTAGGCTGATCGGCGAGGTTGACTTCTGACTCGGATGATCAGCGAGGTTGACTTCTGACTCGGCTGATCAGCGAGGTTGAATTTCCGGTCCAATCGGGTGTTGACACGTGGCACAATATGATCTGTCTATTTAATTGTCCTACGAACGGTCATAACTTCTTCATACGAACTCGGATTCGGATGAATTTTTTTTAAAACGATCGCCTCGACGGGACTCGGCTGATCAGCGAGGTTGAATTTTGACTCGGCTGATCAGCGAGGTTGACTTTTGACTCGGCTGATCAGCGATGTTGACTTTTGACTCGGCTGATCAGCGAGGTGACTTTTGACTCGACTGATTAGGTTACATTTTATGAACTTCCGACCGTGATTTGGATTGTTAGATGTTCGTACGACTGTAAATGAAATCTATATTACTTATTTTGTTAAGGTCCGAGCTTAGCAACGTGATTGATTGAAGGGGCGACCTTCGAGTGTTTCGTTTTCGTGGAAGTTTCGTTCTTGTCTTCGAATCGAGGCAAGTACCTTATTTGTTTTATGTATTGTTGTTATACATATTGTCGTGCATGTATGTCGTTATTATATGCCCACCTCGTGTTGGTCCGATGGGATCATCGGGGGATCTATGTTAGCGTGCGCTGGATCATCGGATGGGTTTTTCCACCACGGGTTGGTCTGACGGGATCATCGTGGGTTCTAGGCAGTGAACGCTGGATCGTCGGAATTACCATGTGTATGTTATGATATCATGTTGTGATTATCAGTTGTGTATGTTACTTATTGAGTTTCTCGTAGGAGAAGACTCGTTGATATTTTTGTCAATTACGTATTATTATTGTGCGTGAGATGTTGAATAATACGTTGTGATACTTGTACTAGCATCGTTGTGCTAACCCCTTCGGGGGTGAACATTTTGTTTATGTTCAGGATCCAGGGGAGCGGGGAAACAACCACTGGAGCTGCATGACGACGGGGGTGCAGAGTGATGTTCTGGCCGGTTTTACTTGTCTGTTGTTTGTTAGTTATTTCAATAAGTACTCGAGTACGTAGTCGCTTTTGATGAATTTGAATTTGGTGATGTATTAATAATTTCTGTTGAACATTTGTATTTTCAGTATTTGGTCAGAACAGATGTATCTTAATTTCGTTATTTTCATTCGTTGGTACCTGTTAATGCCTTTTCAACTCTTTAGCCTTGTAAATCCTGATGTAAAGGATTTACGGCGCTGTAATATTCCTGAATATATCAGGGGTGTTACAGAATATGGTATCGGAGCTAAGATTATGGATATCTTGGCCGTTGGGTTAAAATAGGGGTCGTTTATGTCTTTTGAGGTAACCGGTCGCGAATAACATCACTGTACTGCCTACGTCGTCGTGCGGGCGGTGGTTGTAAGTTCCTAAACTCTATCTCGTCCTTTGCATGTTACATTTCCTTATACTTGAGCATTTGAACGATATTGTTTCCTGTATATTGAGTAATTATGCTTACAGTATGTTGAGAGGCGGACGTGGACGTGGTCGCGGTCGTGGACGCGGACGAAGGAATGCTGAAAGGGAGGCGTCACCTTCTAATCAGGCCAGTCATAGCTCAAGCGAGCTGCAACGATCCATCAATAACGAACCGGAACCTACTCTACCAGAGATTCTTCGTCAGGTGGTGAACCAGATGACTCAGTTCGCTCAGGTCGTGGATCGAATGCAGGTGGCGGTAGGATTACAGCAGGGAGATAGACAACAAGGGATCCCAAATATGGGAAATCGAGGTGACCGGTGGCTGCAAGAGGTGGCGAAGATGCAACCACCCAAATTCGACGGTATTTCTAAGACTCCCACCTGGGACCATTGGTTGAAGGAACTGGAGAAAATCTTTGCCGGAATTAACTGCCCAGATGACCGGAGAGCCTCTATCGCTGAATACTTTCTGATAGGGGAAGCGTCCGGATGGTGGGAAGCCATCCGGCCTATAGACCATGATGCTGATTGGACAGAGTTTAAATTGATGATGCAAGCTCAGTACTGCCCTCGTCCTGTGAGGGAAGATAAGGTTCGGGAGTTTTTCTCCGCTCAGCCTTCAGATGTGCCAGTATCTCAGGCAATTAAGATGTTTAACCAAAGAATGCATTTGTTCGACATCCGTCGTAATAATGCGTAAATGATGATCCATTTTGATATGAGGATGAAACCAGAAATCTAGAGGTACATGTCCGGTTTTGTATGAGATCAAGGAAGCAGCTATGGAGAAAATTACGGAATCCAAGAAGCAGAAAGTCTCTGGTACTTTTACAGAGCACAAGAACAGCGGGCCCCGCAAGGCCCAGTCATCTTTTCATTCTTTCAAGAAACCTCCGCACCCAGTTAGGAGCAGAAAGAACTTCGGAGCGACATCAACTATGACTGATGTTATCAGGAAATGCTTTAACTGCGCCCAGACGGGACACTATCGACGGAATTGCCCCCTACCTGTCGTGACTAGTTTTGATTGTGGTCGAGAGGGACATCGTGCAGTGTTCTGTAAAGAGGCTTCAAAGTCTTTTAGAGCCCGTACATCACATCCAGTCCAGAAGGAAGCAAGTATCCAACAAACGCAGCAAAGTGTTCAGATGCCTCAGAATTTTGGCCGCGGGCGAGGCAGAGGACAGTGGGACGGAAATGGTACATCGAGTGCCGGATCTATTCCCCCATGACTGTACGAGATGAGGAGAACAGATGATCAGGATGCTGCTGTTGCATCAGGTACTGTCCAGATCCTTTCCCAGCCAGTTAGCATTTTATTCGATACAGGAGCTACGCATTCTTTTATATCCTTGTCTTGTGTAAATCGTTTGAATGTTTCTGGTTTTCATAATTGTGAACCTTATGTTGTTGGTTTACCGAGTGGAGAGAGGATTGTTGGAAACTTAGAAACTAGAGATTTCCCTGTATCATTTGGAGGCAGAGAGTGGCTCTCATATCTGATTGTAATAGAAATGCAAGGGGACGATCTGATACTCGGAGACGATTGGCTTAATCGATATGGAGCTATTGTAAACTACCGAAGGAGGAATATCTCGATCGACGATGGTTCCAAATACTGTTTGAGGGATGGAAACCGGAAGCTCGGGAAAGTTGATCAAAGCGATGAAAGTCACAAATTGTTCAAACAAGGTCAGACTTGACATCGGTGTTATGCAATGAAGATAGAAGACGAAATTGTGAAACTTTCATCCATTCCTATTGTGAACGAATTTCCAGATGTATTTCCTGACGAGTTACCTGGACTACCTCCACAAAGGGATGTAGAATTTACCATTGAACTGGAACCCGGAGCTACACCAATTTCTAAGGCGCCGTATCGTATGGCACCTGTAATATCCGCAATTTTCGATTTTCGGTAAATTTCTTTTTTTGGTTGGAGTTTGTTTTGACGACTTGCTCATGACCATTTCGTCATTCTGAGAATGATTAATTCTGCACTTTTTGTCATCCGAGTTCGTTTCGGTGTCGTTTTGTTGAGTTCCGTGCTTTTTAGCGACTTTTCCGCACTTGAGTTCGATTCTTGCGAATCTCGTTCGAAACTGCTGTTTCGAGTTTCCCGTAAGTCCGTTTAACTTTGTTAGACGTGTTGTGAACTTCGGTTTGGTTATTCGATCACGTATCGTGATTTTCGGGCATTTTGGGCCATTTTGTAATTTCTTGAAAGTTACGGGTATCCGTATGTGTAATTATTGTCTCGACCCGTTTCAGGAACCGGCGTAGCGCACGCTACGGCCGGAAGGCTGCGCGCGCTAACCGGCAGGTGTAGCGCACGCTACCGGATGGCCTAACGCACGCTAGCGGGTCCGGACAGTGGAGTCCTGGGGGTTCTAGAATCGGTCATGCTCGGCAGGTAGCACACGCTACTGTCAGACGCTGCGTACGCTACGGCCGGCAGGTAGCGCACGCTACGGCCGGAAGGCTGCACACGCTACCTGGCGGCGAAAGGTCTAGTCCGTAGGCTCGGGTCGCGGCACAGGCGATAGCGCACGCTAGCTCGACAGCCTAGCGCGCGCTAGTCCGGCCCAGTATAAATGTGGCTGAGCAGACACATTTCATTTTGTTTTTCACTTCATTCCTTCTCCGTCCACGGATGGCGATTCATGGGTGATGAAGCCATGTTGTTTAACAACAAATCCATGAAGTCCTTGAGTTCATAACATCAATCAATCGTCCGTTATCATCCTTTGATCCAGCGAATCAAGGTAATCTTCCTTAGAACCCTATTTTCGTGAATTTGGGGATTTTTGCATTTTTGTCCGATTCGTTCCGTGTTGTTGATTAATTCATGATGGGTATGATTAATCTTGATAGTATTCTTGTGTTTAACATCATTTAATCCATTGTTCTTCGCCGAATCGAAGTATAATTCTTGATTTACTTCGAATTGACTTTTTGGGTGATTTGTCCCCGATCTCGTTTTTCATCCATTTTCGATGGATCGATTATGGTTAAATGATGTTGTTAAACATATTCTATGGATTGTATATCCATATTTCAACTTGGAATTCCGTTTTCGTGATTTGACGGAACGACTCGTGTTCTTGGCCGTTTTGGGGGAAATCCTTGAACCTTCGTCATTTGTTTTTTGAATTCAGCGGCTTTAGGTTGTACTTTGGAATTCATTTTCGTTGTTATTGTTTTCGTTCGTAGTTCATTGTTGTGGATTGTCGTTCGGTGGAGTCGGCGAGTTCGTAGTCGGTTCGTGCCAACCTACTTTGGCCGATTCTCCGCGTTGTGGTCATTCGAGGCAAGTATCTTGCCCATACATTTCATATTTCTTAGGCATAATTATTGATAAATGATTTTATGCGAAATCCAATGTTTAATGAACGTTAAAAAGGATCGGTATGTTCTCGGAATATGTGTGTTAGTTTCGCACGTTGAGAGACGTTATGATCGCATTGACCATAATTGTTTGCCGAGGATTGTGCATTGAATTGTATATTTGTTCGGTGGGTATTCGACATGGTGTGATGTTAGTCGTTACTCCTTTGAAAGGAGGTTGTGATGATTAGTGTTGCTTGTCTTGATAATCGGTTATTGTTGTGTGCTTGTTGTATGTGATGTGCCTCCGGGTAGGATTGTTGAATCTCGGGGATCCATACTTGCTAGTATGGGTCGGGCGAAACCGTAGGGTTATCCAATACGGGTATGTCTTGCGGGGACTCCGAGGTTCGGGGCTTGCTAGCCCGATGCCGAGATAACTTGTGCGGTTATCATCGGGTATGTCTTGCGGGGACTCCGAGGTTCGTGGCTTGTTAGCACGATGCCGGGATAACTTATGGTTGTGGTTTGATTATGTAAGTATATGTTCTTTTAGTCACGTGACTGCGGTTACGGTGACATGTGATTTGATATAGTTTCCCTGTGTGTTATTCACTCGGGTTTGTTCTACGGGAGCATCTGAGGTCCGTGGCTTGCTAGCACGGGACGCGAATAATCTGTGGAAACAGGTTGTTATGGTATGATCGGGTCGTGGACCCCACTTGTTGTTATCGAATTTATGTTTTGGGAAAATGACTTTTGGGCTGTGTCCCTAAATGTTTTCGAAAGGCCTGAGGATTTTTAAATCCCAATGTATTCAAAACTCCCGAGGTCGTAAAATGTTTTTCACAAGATGTTTATCGGGTTTACCCTATCTTTCGATTTAATCGTTTGATTAAGTGAATCACCTCGGGAAATATGTTTATGATTAACATGTTTCGTGGAGTATGATATGTATGGCTCGTTTTCGTATTTTATACTTGCACTAGCAAAACAGTGGAGTTTTGCTAACCCCCGAGTATTCGGGGGGTGGATGTCTATTTTTGCATTCAGGTTTTGGAGCATAACACAGGGTCGGCACGAAGGATGATGAAAGATGAACGATACTAATCACACGAGGATCCGTTGATGTCGTAATGGTCTAGTTGTATTTTCTTTTCCGCTGCAGTATCTTTTCCCTGTTGTACGGGAGTTTATTGTATTTTGACCCGTGCGTGGGTATGTGTTTGTAATCGAGTTGTATATTTTATTGAAAGACCAAATCGGTCTACTGAGTCATTTTAGCCTTGAAGGCATTGTCGAGATGTTAAATGTTGTTACCAGCCTGGTAGATCCTCGAGGAGAGGGTCTACGGCGTGTAATATCCCTGAGTGGATTGGGGGTGTTACATAAATGGTATCGGAGATTAGGTTGTGGAAACCTAGGCTGTCGGGTCAGTGGTGTCTGTTGAGTTGTTGTCTCGTCGGATTTTGTCTGACTGAGTCATGTCGCGACGCGTCGTCTGAGTTTGTTGGTCGTGATTAGTATCGTAGGCGATCATCATCTTCGTGCGACCTGTGGCTGTAAGTCTCCCTTCTTTGTGTTGTGCCTCGTGTGACACGAGCTATTTTTATGATTATTTGTTAAGTGACGGAATCCTTTTATGAATTTTGATTTCGTGATATGTGGTTACTTGACTCTCATACTTCGTTCATATGAGGAGTAGTGTTGATGGATTGTGCATGTTTGACTTTATTTCTTTTATCCGCTGCGTGAGTTCCTTTGTAATAGCTTTCGGTACTTTACCGACTGAATTTTATTTCGAAAACCGATTCCTTTAACCGAGTTTTTGGCGTTATGGCCTTGATCGTTTTGGCAAAATTCTTGTGACGGTACTTAGTATTTTGTAAATGGCTTTTGTGAGTTTTTGAAATATTACCGTTATCGACCTTTTTAACGTTGTAAATGGTTTTTAGCCTGGTGGGTTCCGACGCGGGATCCACGGCGCTATAAAGTTTTGTGTAATTACCTGAAATTTTTTTGGGCATTCTAGCCCATTGAATTATTTTTGAAAACCTTGAGTATCTTAGAAAATAAATTTCGAGACGTACTTTTAAAATGAATTATTTTCTCGTGGTACTTCCAAGGTGCCACAACATGTTTCAAAATTCTTCTACCTCGAGGACCAAAATGTTTTGAGATATTTACTTAGACCCGAAGGTCGAATATTCTGAAAGCTTTTCACTAAAAGAAAGTGTCCTCATTTTTATCCAATGCGAAATGGTTTTCCAAAGTCTCGATAATGATGTTTCACGTTTTTACTTTTTTTTTGGAAATGTGATACTCAAGATCGACCGATGTTTTTCTAAATTATTTTCCGAATGAGGTTTTCGTTTTTAAAACCTATCCATTCCCGTTTGAGGGCTGGGTATGTATGTATGATGTTGGCTTTGTCGCTATGATGTTAACTCCCGAATATGATCGAGTTGGTGGCATGAACGTTGAGGCGTTGCCACGTATTTGTTGTACTAGCCCTCTGTGAGAGGTGTGAGCTGGTATTTAATGGTTGTCGCCTCGTGGTGGATTGCGTGTGTCACACGAGTGTGAGATGTTGAAGCTTAGGTTTGTACGTTGGTGTACATGTGTGATTGTTTCATGATGTTTGTAATTACGTGCTGGTTATCGTTCGGGTCGTTGAGGTCGCCGAACGATACCGTCGTTGCTGTGGTGTATGTGTATATATTACTTTACGATGCTAATCGTTGTATATGATATGTGTTATGATTCTTTGTTGTGCTGAGTTGGCACCTCCGCTATGTTGTTTTGCGACGTTATGCCCCATTGCATCTAGCATTTGTATTTTCGGTATGCCGAGCCGAGGTGTTTCAACCGTGATGTGCCGGGGGAATGTACGTGCAATTTGTCCTTCTCGTCGGTAACACATTTCGAGTGTGGACTCGAGGGACACCGAATTCAGTTTTGCGAATTGGCTACCGAGACTTTCGGAGTTCGCGCTTCAGCACAGATATCAGAATCGGCTTTGAGAGGCCTTTGAAGGATGTTTCTGTTGATTGCCTGTTGTGTCGTCTCCTTGATTTCGTTGTTGTGAGTTTCGGGGACGACACTTCTTTTAGAAGAGGTCGAATATAATACCCGTATTATTTTTGGCTTCTATATTTTCTCTTTCTCCAGTCTATCGATACACTCATGTTCGTTGATACTTTCTGAACTTGTTCTGTATTTCGGTTTCATCGTTCGAACGAGCTGTGATCTTGTTTTGGGTCGATCTGGTTATCGCTGTAATTTTTCCGAGCTCGGTTCGATTCTTGTGAACCTTGTTCGGAAGTAGCATCTTTTGATTCTACTAATTCTTTTATTCGAAGCGGATCGGATTTGGAACTTCTGTATTTTCGACTCTGTCGACTCGTTTATGTTCATTGACATTTTCTGAGCTTGTCCTGCCCCTTGCTTTTGTTGATCGAACGAGGGTGGTATTATTTCGGAATTACTCGTTCGTCGTTGTGACTTTTCAATTGTTATTCCCTTTCCTGTGGATCTTATGCGAGTGTGCATCATGTTGTTTTCACCGGATCATGTTTTGTCTCGAGTCGAGATGTGAACCTCGGAGTTGTCGGTTGAACCTTATTGTTCTTCGTGATCCGAACATGATCGTTCGATTTTTGTTGTCTCGATCATTTTTTTTGTTCGGTTTTGTTCTCGTTTCGTGATTGTTGAGCGTTCAGGCTCCTTCCTAATTCCCTTAAGTTCGGGAAGTTAGTCTCGTTTTCAATCTTCCAACCCTTGGGCGGTGGAATTCCGTATTTGTTCAGCGGTTGGCTCGCGTTTTGAGTGATGTACCGTTGGGTTGGTCAATCCTATTGATTTTCGTTCGTTGTGTTTTGTGATTGTCCGGATAATCGACTCGATTGTATTGTCTGTTTGATGACGCTTGTCACTTGTTGATTTTATTATGTTTCTACCTGTGGCATTGTGTTGGTCATCGTGGGGCGTGTTTTCACGCCGTATGTCTTTTTGCATTGCTTGTGGCATTCCGTCGTTGGCGCGAGTTTCGGTTCTTGTGTATCTCGTTGAGTATTTTCTGGCGGGATGTTGCTCCTCCCTACTTATTTTAAGTTTCGGGACGAAACTTCTTTTAAGGAGGGTAGAATGTAATATCCGCAATTTTCGATTTTCGGTAAATTTCTTTTTTTGGTCGGAGTCTGTTTTGACGACTCGCTCATGACCGTTTCGTCATTCTGAGAATGATTAATTCTGCACTTTTTGTCATCCGAGTTCGTTTCGGTGTCGTTTTGTTGAGTTCCGTGCTTTTTAGCGACTTTTCCGCACTTGAGTTCGATTCTTGCGAATCTCATTCAAATCATTTCGAGTTTCCCGTAAGTCCGTTTAACTTTGTTAGACGTGTTTTGAACTTCGGTTTGGTTATTCGATCACGTATCGTGATTTCCGGGCGTTTTGGGCCATTTTGTAATTTCTTGAAAGTTACGGGTATCCGTATCTGTAATTGTTGTCTCGACCCGTTTCTTGGTCGCGTGTGATTGAATATGGTATTATGTTTTCATTTCGGGTCGTTGATGTCGTCCGCGAACTTTTCGTCGTGTTCGTTCCGTGCGTTTTCGGTAATCGGGTCGTCGAGCCATGGCGGTTGCGGGACTGGCCGGACGGTTGCGAGACTGGCCGGACGATTGCGGGCACCGGCCGGACGGGTGCGGCAGGAACCAGCGTAGCGCACGCTACGGCCGGAAGGCTGCGCGCGCTAACCGGCAGGTGTAGCGCACGCTACCGGATGGCCTAACGCACGCTAGCGGGTCCGGACAGTGGAGTCTTGGGGGTTCTGGAATCGGTCATGCTCGGCAGGTAGCGCACGCTACTGTCAGACGCTGCGTACGCTATGGCCGGCAGGTAGCGCACGCTACGGCCACGCTATGGCCGGCAGGTAGCGCACGCTACGGCCGGAAGGCTGCGCACGCTACCTGGCCAAGCAGTCTAGTCCAGAAGGCTACTGGGTCGCGGCCTCGGCCGATAGCGCACGCTAGCTCGGCAGCCTAGCGCGCGCTAGTCCGGCCCAGTATAAATGTGGCTGAGCAGTCACATTTCATTTCGTTTTTCACTTCCTTCCTTCTCCGTCCGCGGATGGCAATTCATGGGTGATGAAGCCATGTTGTTTAACAACAAATCCATGAAGTCCTTGAGTTCATAACATCAATCAATCGTCTGTTATCATCCTTTGATCCAGCGAATCAAGGTAATCTTCCTTAGAACCCTATTTTCGTGAATTTGGGGATTTTTGCATTTTTGTCCGATTCGTTCCGTGTTGTTGATTAATTCATGATGGGTATGATTAATATTGATAGTATTCTTGTGTTTAACATCATTTAATCCATTGTTCTTCGCCGAATCGAAGTATAATTCTTGATTTCCTTCGAATTGACTTTTTGGGTGATTTGTCCCCGATCTCGTTTTTCATCCATTTTCGATGGATCGATTATGGTTAAATGATGTTGTTAAACATATTCTATGGATTGTATATCCATATTTCAACTTGGAATTCCGTTTTCGTGATTTGACGGAACGACTCGTCTTCTTGGCCGTTTTGGGGGAAATCCTTGAACCTTCGTCATTTGTTCTTTGAATTCAGCGGCTTTAGGTCGTACTTTGGAATTCATTTTCGTTGTTATTGTTTTCGTTCGTAGTTCATTGTTGTGGATTGTCGTTCGGTGGAGTAGGCGAGTTCGTAGTCGGTTCGTGCCAACCTACTTCGGCCGATTCTCCGCGTTGTAGTCATTCGAGGCAAGTATCTTGCCCATACATTTCATATTTCTTAGGCATAATTATTGATAAATGATTTTATGCGAAATCCAATATTTAATGAACGTTAAAAAGGATCGGTATGTTCTCGATAAATATTGTCTTTCAACGATAATTCGTATACTTCGTGAATGGATATGTTCTCGGAATATGTGTGTTAGTTTCGCACGTTGAGAGACGTTATGATCGCATTGACCATAATTGTTTGCCGAGGATTGTGCATTGAATTGTATATTTGTTCGGTGGGTATTCGACATGGTGTGATGTTAGTCGTTACTCCTTTGAAAGGAGGTTGTGATGCTTAGTGTTGCTTGTCTTGATAATCGGTTATTGTTGTGTGCTTGTTGTATGTGATGTGCCTCCGGGTAGGATTGTTGAATCTCCGGATCCATACTTGCTAGTATGGGTCGGGCGAAACCGTAGGGTTATCCAATACGGTATGTCTTGCGGGGACTCCGAGGTTCGAGGCTTGCTAGCCGATGCCGAGATAACTTGTGGGGTTATCATCGGGTATGTCTTGCGGGGACTCGAGGTTCGTGGCTTGTTAGCACGATCTTTGGGATAACTTATGGTTGTGGTTTGATTATCTAAGTATATGTGCTTTTAGTCACGTGACAGCTGATACGGTGACATGTGATTTGATATAGTTTCCCTGTGGGTTATTCACTCGGGTTTGTTCTACGGGAGCATCTGAGGTCCGTGGCTTGCTAGCACGGGACGCGAATAATCTGTGGAAACAGGTTGTTATGGTATGATCGGGTCGTGGACCCCACTTGTTGTTATCGAATTTATGTTTTGGGAAAATGACTTTTGGGCGTGTCCCTAAATGTTTTCGAAAGGCCTGAGGATTTTTAAATCCCAATGTATTCAAAACTCCCGAGGTCGTAAAATGTTTTTCACAAGATGTTTATCGGGTTTACCCTATCTTTCGATTTAATCGTCTGATTAAGTGAATCACCTCGGGAAGTATGTTTATGATTAACATGTTTCGTGGAGTATGATATGTATGGCTCGTTTTCGTATTTTATACTTGCACTAGCAAAATAGTGGAGTTTTGCTAACCCCCGAGTATTCGGGGGGTGGATGTCTATTTTTGCATTCAGGTTTTGGAGCATAACACAGGGTCGGCACGAAGGATGATGAAAGATGAACGATACTAATCACACGAGGATCCGTTGATGTCGTATTGGTCTAGTTGTATTTTCTTTTCCGCTGCAGTATCTTTTCCCCGTTGTACGGGAGTTTATTGTATTTTGACCCCTGCGTGGGTATGTGTTTGTAATCAAGTTATATATTTTATTGAAAGACCAAATCGGTCTACTGAGTCATTTTAGCCTTGAAGGCATTGTCGAGATGTTAAATGTTGTTACCAGCCTGGTAGATCCTCGAGGAGAGGGTCTACGGCGTGTAATATCCCTGAGTGGATTGGGGGTGTTACAGCACCTACTGAGATGTATGAACTGAAAAAGCAACTGGAGGAGTTACTGGACAAAGGCTATATTCAGCCAAGCGTTTCGCCCAGGGGAGCGCCGGTTCTTTTTGTTCGAAGGAAGGATGGATCACTTCGACTGTGTATCGACTATCGAGAGCTGAACAAGATGACAATTAAGAACAAATATCCGTTGCCACGGATTGATGATTTATTTGACCAGTTGCAAGGAGCAACAATATTCTATAAAATTGATCTGAGATCAGGATATCATCAGCTAAGGATTAAAGAATCAGATGTTCCGAAATCAGCGTTCAGAACTTGCTACGGACACTATGAGTTTGTAGTGATGCCGTTTGGTCTCACCAATGCACCTGCTGTATTCATGTAGTTGATGAACCGAGTGTTCATCGAATATTTGGATAAATTTGTGGTCGTGTTCATTGATGACATTCTAGTGTATTCTAAGAACCCGGAAGAGCATGCACAGCATTTGCGGATTGTATTAGAACTTTTAAGAAGCGAGCAACTGTACGCCAAACTCTCTAAGTGTGAATTCTGGCTAAAGGAAGTAATGTTCCTCGGTCATGTGGTATCAGCTAAAGGAGTCCGAGTAGATCCTCACAAGATTGAAGCGGTTTTGGATTGGAAGCCTTCTAAGAACGTGAAAGAAGTCCGAAGTTTCTTAGGACTTGCTAGGTATTATCGTCGGTTCGTGGAAGGGTTTTCCAAAATTTCCCGCCCACTTACTCGATGTTGTTGCCCAAAATATTTATCCGAAGATTAATACTGCTGGAAGACGGACAACAAACAACAATTGCGGGAGCACTTCCGAGAGAAGATAAATAATACAAGATTTGTCGGGTTTGTTAGGCCCGAGCTTGAATGCTCTCGCGAGATGTTATTAATACGAATATTCGTGGATACAAGTATTAATGAGAGAAATCTAAATACAATGAGTGTAAAAAGACTCTGTTAATCCGGCTCTTGAGCGAAGCTTGGTGTTCTTCGTCCCCGCCGATAATCTGCTGGATGAGATAGGCCGGGAGAAGTAAGACCGAAAGATAGCTGTTGCCAAGAGTTGGATGTTAGCCAAGTGCTTGATGTTTGCTTCTGTATAGTGTGAAATCCGAAGGAAGTTGAATAAGTGTCCAAGTGCAGGGTGCCTTGTTTATATAGGGACAGCCGGGTCTTGTCCTGTAGTGGCCGATCGCCTGCCGGCCATTATAATAATGTGCCGATCGCCTGCCGGCCAATATTATAATGGGGCGATCTCCTGGGCTGTCGGGCTAAAGTCCAAGAAAGATGCTGGCTGTCGGGCTAAAGTCCAAGGAAGAGGCTGCCACAGCTCGGCGGTCCAATAAGGAGCCATCACGTGTCCGGAATCAGTCAACATGTGGCCCTACTGACAAGCTTTCGGCGGCTTGTCGGCTGGTGGAGAGAATCTGTCAGACTGTGGTCAATGGCCCGGGATTCGCGGATCTTGTCTCGGATCTTGCACGTGGTGTCAGTCTTGAGGCTCGGTCTTCGCCGACTGGATGGCCATCGGTGGTGATCGACATGAGGCGGTCGTCCCTGGATGGTCATCGGAGGTCGCCATTGGCCAGGTGCTGAAGGTCGGCAATGGTCGGTCTCCAAGGGTAGGTCGCCAGGTGCCGAGAGACGGTCGCCCGATTGTCGGTCGCTAGGAGTAGGTCGCCAGGTACCGAGTGACGATCGCCAAGGGTCGGTCGCCGAGTACCGAGAGGCGATTGTCCTGATGTCGATCGCTCGGCACCGGGATTCGTCCTGGGACCTTCGGTCGGTCGATTTAGCTCGTCCACTGGGTTAAGACTTGGTCGCCTGGTCGCTGATCGGCAGATCCGCCTTGGCCGCTCGGCAGTAACTCGGTCGCCAGTCCTCCTAGTAGGTCGCCGGTCGGAAGGTGTTAATTCTTGACACAACAATTGCCCCCCAGCTTGGTCCTATGTTGAAGACATGGGGCGAGGTGGTTCTTGCTGGCGATCGTGTCTCGATGAGGACGGGCGATCTGAGCTGACTTAGGACTCGGACTTGGGCTATCATGGTCGATTGGCTAGCTATCTTTTGGTCTTGTACCTGCAAAAAACAACATTGGCCGATCCCCCATGGAAACTTGGTGGTTTCGCTTTGTTTGAGGAATCGTGCACAGTCGCGGAGATCGATGGACCGACTCCATGACCGTGTCTTGGTGCGCGAAGACATTGAGTGTCTCGTGACTCACTTTATTATGAGGTTCCTCTGTTAGGCTGCGCCTCGCCTCGTATTTAAACGAAGGGCGTGCGGTCTCGGTCTAGAGGAGTCCTTGCGCGGGGCAGCATCGGATGAATCAACTCCACGCCCGCGGCTTGTTAGCTCTGCTTCCACCTCGGCCAGCCATGGAGATGGCCGACCTCGACGGTGTACGTTGAGACGGGGTTGTGGCATATGTCCACTGATTAATGTTGGAGAGCCCTCAGACTACACCAGCCTCGTATTTAAACGAAGGGCGGGCGATCTCGGCCGAAAGGGACCTTGCATGGCCGAAGCAGCCGGTTCCATCGACTGCCAGGACCATGGCTTTATGATGTGCGGTGGAGGCGATCTTATGCCTTAGTCCGTCATGTTATATCTTTGGATCAGATGGCGATCGTATCCACCGGGTTCTTGATGATGTAGCGTGATGATCGGCGATCGGCCGAAGATCGCGATCGTCGCTCACGCCGATCGCTTTATTCGTAGGTCGATGTCGGCGATCGGGCGGGAGATCGTCGTCCGGCGCCGATCGCGCGCTCCTCACGTGCTAAGAAGGAACCTTTGCACGGCCGTAAAATCTGCGGCTCTAGCCCTAAGGGCTGCGTAGGTTGTAGGTTGGTTTTTCGTGAGATGCCCGAACATAGGCGAAAAACCCGAAATCCTCCTAGATCTGCGTAGAGGCGGTCTCATCGCTTACGGGCTCGCCGTTGAGGATGATCCGTCTACCCGGCCAATGTAGTCCGAGTCGACTCTTCTTCTCCCCTTGATTCGCATCATGCGAAGGCGACCTTCAGCCGGACGACTGCGTGGCGAAGTGTTCCGTGAAGACGTGCGCCAGCTCGTTAAAGGAGCCAATGGACCGAGGTGGCAATGAGGTGTACCACCGGTGGGCGAGGTCGTCCAGCGTCAGAGGGAACATTCGGCACCGGGTCGCGTCCGATGCCCCACACCCGGTCATGTAGATGTTGAACTTCCTTAGGTGCGTCTGGGGGTCCGATCGCCCCTCGTACATGGGTGTTTGCGGGGGAGCGATCCTGTGCTGCACCGGGCGAGCTCGATGTCGATCGCGAGCGGCTCGCTCGGCTCGGCGATCGTCTTCATGGCGCCTGCCCCGGATTGCAGGAGCGCCTTCATGTCGTCGAGTTGACGTTGCATCGCAGCCATTGCCGTGGCTTGGTCGCTTGCAAATTGGCTTTGGGAGGAGGAGCCGAGGCGATCGTGTACCGATCTCCGGGCTCCGCTGCCGTCGGCCTCGGCAATTTGGCGAGGGGGAGCCAGACGGCTAGGCTGCCTTCTGGGAGTCGGGTAGGCCGAGCTCTTGGTGACGGACTCAAACTCCGTCGTCTCGTAGCTGGGGCCGGACTGCCCCGGTCGCCAGGTCGGGTCACTGCCCAGGCGATCGAAGACAGAGGTGCCCCGGCTGGCGAGCGCCTCTTCCTGCATACGGGAGCCTCCTGGCGATCGCTCGGCCAGTGACGCCTTGAGCTTCCGCTTGGACCTCCGCCGGACGACCGAGGGGGCGATAGCGGGAGGCGCGTCGAGAGCACTCCGTACCTCCTGTAGGACGGCCAGGGCCCCTTCGATCTGTTCCTTGGTTCGGAACCGATCGAGCGAGAGGCTTGGGCCGCCGTCCAGGGGCGGGATCGAGCGTCTCTGACCGCGGCGGCTACCTTCCACCATCGGCTGTGGCTCGGACTGGGACGGAACGCGGCTTCCGGCTGGCTGGCCGGCGGCTTTCTTCGACGCGGACGCGGAAGACATGATTTCTGGAAGATTTCTTTGAAGTGCAGTAAGTGTCACTTCAAGTATCTGCCCCGAGAACAGTGAGTGTTCTTCGGGACGGTAGGTGTAAAAAATCGAGGGTTGGATGTCCTTCCTCTAGCGCCAATTGTTGTTGCCCAAAATATTTATCCGAAGATTAATACTGCTGGAAGACGGACAACAAACAACAATTGCGGGAGCACTTCCGAGAGAAGATAAATAATACAGGATTTGCCGGGTTTGTTAGGCCCGGGCTTGAATGCTCTCGCGAGATGTTATTAATACGAATATTCGTGGATACAAGTATTAATGAGAGAAATCTAAATACAATGAGTGTAAAAAGACTCTGTTAATCCGGCTCTTGAGCGAAGCTTGGTGTTCTTCGTCCCCGCCGATAATCTGCTGGATGAGATAGGCCGGGAGAAGTAAGACCGAAAGATAGCTGTTGCCAAGAGTTGGATGTTAGCCAAGTGCTTGATGTTTGCTTCTGTATAGTGTGAAATCCGAAGGAAGTTGAAGAAGTGTCCAAGTGCAGGGTGCCTTGTTTATATAGGGACAGCTGGGTCTTGTCCTGTAGTGGCCGATCGCCTGCCGGCCATTATAATAATGTGCCGATCGCCTGCCGGCCAATATTATAATGGGGCGATCTCCTGGGCTGTCGGGCTAAAGTCCAAGAAAGATGCTGGCTGTCGGGCTAAAGTCCAAGGAAGAGGCTGCCACAGCTGGGCGGTCCAATAAGGAGCCATCACGTGTCCGGAATCAGTCAACATGTGGCCCTACTGACAAGCTTTCGGCGGCTTGTCGGCTGGTGGAGAGAATCTGTCAGACTGTGGTCAATGGCCCGGGATTCGCGGATCTTGTCTCGGATCTTGCACGTGGTGTCAGTCTTGAGGCTCGGTCTTCGCCGACTGGATGGCCATCGGTGGTGATCGACATGAGGTGGTCGTCCCTGGATGGTCATCGGAGGTCGCCATTGGCCAGGTGCTGAAGGTCGGCAATGGTCGGTCTCCAAGGGTAGGTCGCCAGGTGCCGAGAGACGGTCGCCCGATTGTCGGTCGCTAGGAGTAGGTCGCCAGGTACCGAGTGACGATCGCCAAGGGTCG
Organism: Orobanche coerulescens; assembly: GCA_033398695.1. Lineage (NCBI taxonomy): Eukaryota > Viridiplantae > Streptophyta > Magnoliopsida > Lamiales > Orobanchaceae > Orobanche > Orobanche coerulescens. The sequence goes on along the minus strand of CM065818.1, from coordinate 74,067,741 downwards.
GTCGTCGAGTACCGAGAGGCGATCGTCCTGATGTCGATCGCTCGGCACCGGGATTCGTCCTGGGACCTTCGGTCGGTCGATATAGCTCGTCCACTGGGTTAAGACTTGGTCGCCTGGTCGCTGATCGGGAGATCCGCCTTGGCCGCTCGGCAGTAACTCGGTCGCCAGTCCTCCTAGTAGGTCGCCGGTCGGAAGGTGTTAATTCTTGACACAACACTCGACTCCTGTATAAAACTCAAAAGTTTGAGTGGAATGAGTTGTGTCAGGTTAGCTTTGATGAATTGAAGAAGAGATTGACGACGGCACCAATTCTATCACTTCCACAGGGAACAGGAGGATTTATAGTTTACAGTGATGCTTCGAGCCAAGGACTCGGATGCATATTAATGCAGAATGACAAGGTGATCGCTTACGCGTCGCGACAGCTGAAACCTTATGAAGTTAATTACCCAACACATGATTTGGAGCTAGCGGCAGTAGTTTTTGCTTTGAAGATCTGGAGGCATTATCTGCACGGACTCACCGCGATCTTTACGGATCACAAGAGTCTCAAATACATCTTCAGTCAGAAAGAGTTGAACATGCGGCAAAGGAGATGGTTAGAGCCGATTAAGGACTACGACTTGGAGATTTTGTATCATCCAGGCAAAGCGAATGTAGTGGCCGACGCACTCAGTCGCAACCCTGTTTCTATTCAGATGCTGGAGACTCTGACCTCCCAACTTAGCCTCTAACGAGAGATTATTCGAGAAGGAATTGAAGTATGGTTACAAAGAGTCCAAGGACAACTGTGCATGATGGAAATAACTTCATCATTAACCGAAGAAATCAAATCTAGACAGGCAGATGATCCTCTAATGATTCGGTTACGTGATGAAGTGATCAAGGAGAAAGCCCCCGGATTTGTAATTCATGATGATGGAGTTTTGAAATTTCAGAACCGAATCTGCGTTTCCGATGTCGATGTTCTGAAGCAGACGATTCTGAAGGAAGCTCACAGTTCGCCCTATTCTATCCACCCGGGCACCAGTAAGATGTATAAGGACTTGAAGCAGAATTTCTGGTGGGGCAACATGAAGAAAGATGTAGCGGACTACGTTTCGAAATGCTTGACTTGTCAGCAGGTTAAGATCGAGCATCAACGACCTGCTGGAATGTTGAAACCACTCCCAATTCCTGAATGTAAGTGGGAGGACATATCGATGGACTTTATCACTAGTATGCCGAGAACCAAGACAGGAATGAACATGATTTGGGTGATAGTTGATCGTTTAACCAAATCAGCTAATTTTCTAAGCATTAAGGACACGTGGGGACCAGAGAGGTTGGCACGAGTATTTATTTCGGAGATAGTTCGATTGCATGGAACGCCGAAGACCATTGTTTCTGATCGAGACGGCCGTTTTATGTCTTATTTTTGGAAAGTAGTTCATAAGGCCTTGGGGACAGAATTGAACTTCAGTACAACTTATCACCCGCAGACTGACGGACAATCCGAAAGGACCATTCAAATGGTGGAATACATGATAAGGGCCTGTGCCTTAGATTGGTCAAACGATTGGGAAATTCATCTTCTGTTGATTGAATTTACCTACAACAATAGTTGGCATGCTTCCATTAAGATGGCACCGTTTGAGGCATTATATGGGAGGAGATGTAGATCGCCCCTGTGTTGGGACGATTCATCAGACTTAATCGGGACAGAACCATAGTTAATCGTATAGACTCGAGAGAAGATAGCCTTGATTCGTGAAAGGTTGTTGACCGCCCAGAGTCGCCAGAAATCTTACGCATAGATACGTCGTCGCCCTTTGGAGTTCAGTACTGGAGACCACGTACTTTTAAAGGTTTCTCGTACTCGGGAAATTTTCCATTTTGGAAAAAGGGGAAAACTGAGTCCGAGATATATTAGACTGTTCGAAATCCTTGAGAGAGTTGGAGAGTTGGCATACAGATTGGCATTACCGCCGTCATTGAGCCATGTTCATAACGTGTTCCACGTATCCCAATTACGGAAGTATATACCAGATCCTAGTCATGTCATTGATTTCGGCGAGATCGAAGTCGCTCAAGATGGCATGTTTAAAGAGAATCCGATCAGGATACTCGAGAGTCGAGTTAAGCAGTTGAGAAACAAACCGATCGCATTGGTCAAGGTTCAGTGGTCGCGCCACGGAGTGGAAGAAGCTACTTGGGAAACAGAAGAAAGTATGAAGTCCATATATCCAGGATTATTTTCGTCTTGAGTTTCGGGACGAAACTCCTTTTTAGTAGGAGAGTATGTAATATCCGGATTAATTACCGAGTATTTCACCTGTATTTGAACCCTGTATTAGTTGGAATTGTGATATCAATAAGTGGAATATGGTATTTACCGTATTTGTATTTTCATGCATGAGTATGGCAGCATATTACTTGTCTCATACAAATACTCAATAATACAAATTATTGAGTATGGCATATTATAAGTAAAGTAATCAATTATGGAGTTGGGTGGAGGCCAAGCACATAGTCCCAGATGCTTTTAATTATTAAGCACAGACACTTTGGAATCTAGCGTAGGAAATTATTGAGCACAGGGGTCCAAAAACATTTTATAAAGGACAACACCTCATTTCATTTGGTTTTCATCTTCCTTCACCTGTTCTTAGTTCCCTGAAAGTCCAGAGGGTTTTCCCTACCTCTTAAACACATTTAGACCACCCCTTTTGTGATCTTTGAAGATTGGGTGTCACTCGTGATTGATCATTGAAAGTGGAGAAACATCTTGATCTGGCAAGCAAGCAACCGGAGTTGGATTCTACTTATTGTCTCGGTGTTTTCTTCATCTTAAGGTATGTTAATACTAATTCCTACTTTGATTCATGTTATCAAGGATATGATAGAAGTATGGTGTCAAGATATTGAGTTCCACTAATAAAATCATCCAAGCATCATCATGTTTTAGAAATTGGGATGTTTATACTTATGAATAAATCATCAGAGGTTATATCCTTCCATATAAGTTGGATTTGTTAGATGTTTTCTGGATATAATGATGATATTGGAATCTAACACATCAATCTTGGATCACCAAACTTCACCTGAGAATTTCGTATGTTCAGTTTTCTACCCAGTACCCTACTGTCATCAACTAGGCGAGTCAAGTAGGCTGATCGGCGAGGTTGACTTCTGACTCGGCTGATCAGCGAGGTTGACTTCTGACTCGGCTGATCAGCGAGGTTGACTTCTGACTCAGCTGATCAGCGAGGTTGAATTTCCGGTCCAATCGGGTGTTGACACGTGGAGGAGATAGGGTTAACGTGGTACTTCGAATTCATATTGCTATTAAATATTTTATATATTTATTTTTGAGTGTAGAGAATCGAGTTTATTAAAAAATATAAAAATATAAAATAAATATTTATGGATATATAAATTAGATATTAAAAAAATATATACATATTTGGGCCAATGAGGTTTAATTAATAATTTGATAAATTTAATTTACTAATAAGAATAAAATAATTCATTTGGCCAACTCAGTAGATGACCAAATTAACGTGGTGGTGTAAAATAATTATGGCTAAAATACATATTTATGTTAAATATTTATTTAGTTATTGATTGAGTAGAGTGTCATTAAAAATCAAGATGGGATAAAAGTTTTAAATAAATAAGAATCTAGAATATAAAAAATACTATATGTGAGAGAGTTAACGTGGTGCTCCGGATGTAATATTCGCATTTTTTTTCTTTTCCCAGTATTTTTCATTTTAGTGTATTTTTTGTTTTTATGATTCATTTGTAACCGTATTGATATTTCGAGAATATTTAATCGTGGACTTTTTGTCATCCGAGCTTGTTTCGTAGTTGTTTTACACAATTCCGTGCATAATATCTTTTTCATCGCTATTTGATTCGATTCTCGTAATCGTTGTTCGGAACTGCTGTTTCGGGGTTGCCGCAAATCCTTCTTATGTTATTATGCATGTTATGAGCTCTTGGTTGGTATTTCGATCATGCATCGTGTATTTCAGATGTTTTGGGCTGTTTTATAACTTCGCGAAGTTATGAGGTAATTATGTTTGTCATTGTTTTCCGAACCTTCGGGTAGTCGGGAACATACTTTCTTTTAGTGATTAAGTTCATCGTCTCAAAATCTTCGTAAGTGTGCTTTTGTTTCGTGTTTTATCATCTCGTATTTTCGTCACACCCTTACTCGACAAACTGCCCTTTGGTACTGGGTACCTTACGTACGCTATGTGAAGAGCATTACATAGGCAGAATGTTCTGCCAATCTATTACGTACATAAGCTTGGAAGACTTACGTACATTTAGCGGCTAACGTACGTTAGCTGTCTAGGGCTTACGTACGTTATCGGGGCCAGGGGAGTTGACCGGTTTCGTCTATTTTCCTTCCCTCTTCTTCTCCTCCGCGTTTTGGGGGATTCATAGGCGATTTTGAGCGATTTCGACTGGGCAATCATCTAACTATCATTTTTCTTGAGTTCTTGGTGTATATTAACAACACCAATACTTGTTCCTCGCCTCTGATCCGAGGTAAACTCTTAGAACCCTATTTTTTAGGAAATTTGGGGGGGGGGGTTCGATTTGATGTCTGAGTTGTTCTTTATTGATTAATCCATGAGGTATGTGATTAATCTTAGTGGTATTCATGTTATCCCTACGAGTTCATGGTAAATTTCATGGTAATTGTGAAATCGAGAGGGTTCGGTTGCGATCCGCCATCGTTGTTGTTTGTATGAATTTATATGAATCGTAGGTGGGTTTTCGGGTGTATTCCATTTTCGTATTCGTGTATAATTGGTTGTGATTATATTATTCGAATCGTTAGGTTTGTGGTCGTCGGTTCCTAGCAAGCGTAGTTGGATTTCCCCGTTCATCTCGTCGTCAATATTCTCAAGGCAAGTATTCTTGTGAAACCCTTATGCCTAACATGAAATGGTAATATATATGTGTGTGCTTTGCTCACTCCGGGAGGTTCCAACGGGGCCTCAGAGGAATCTGTGATTTTGCTCCTAATTCACGAGCTTGTTTGGATAGCCAGTCCGGGAGGGTCCATAGAGGACTCAGATGGGACCAATGGTTTAGCCCCGGTCCTAAATGAGTCATGTGGGTGATTTTTTTTGAGCTATGGCCAGTTCGGGAGGGTCCATAGAGGCCTCGGATGGGACCAGTGGTTTAGCTCCGATCCTAGGCAAATTTATTGTTGACTGTTTGTTTTCCGGGAAAAGACATTCCTTGTTTTGATTTTGAAATGACTTGATGCATGAAATGTGTAAGCGAATGATTTGTCTTGAATACTTGTATTAGCGTAATTGCTAACCCTTTTAGGGACCTGTTTTGGGAAAATTCGTGTTATGAATTTCAAGTCATGTTCAGCCGGTCGAGCGGGCACTGGAGTAGTACGTGGATGCTGGCCAGGGTTGTTGACATGTGCAATTTAGTCCTTTTATTTTAGTTGTCCATTTTAAAAGTTCATTTTCCAGTTTGTAAACTGATAGACCGTACTAACGAGTACTTAGGCGTTTTGATTTGTAACTGGTTTGTATACTAAATGTTATTTGTAACTTTTGGTGATGTCTGGCTTACCGGTTGTATCGGGAATTTTATTTAATTTTAGTCTTGGTGATGTGTGTTTTTCTCGCTAACTGGGATGGTTAGACGAGCGGTATTTCTTATTTAGCCTGGTGGGTTCCACGTAGGGGTCCACAACGCTCTAATATACCTTGAATATCTTGGTGGTGTTACAGAAAATGGTATTAGAGCCCTAGGTTTATGGATACCTAGGCTTGTCGGTTATTTGGGTATAGTTGTATTTTTTTTGCAAATCGTCATCACGATGTCAGCATCTCGATACTTCCAGTGTTCATAAGTTTTTTTTGCTCGATTCTTTTGTTTTCTTGTATCGTACGTCCGTTTCTTGAACTGTAATTGTTTTTCTCTCGTAATAATCATCAAGATACTTTGACTACTTCTTATCCTCACTATGGATGCTGGGAGAGGTCGAGGTAGAGGTCGTGGTCGTGGTCGTGGTCGTGGATGCGGCTGGAGACGTGGGGCAGTCAGTTGGGGGGCCACATCACACTCTTATGGAGCCGGCAATACTGATGGCCGTCAGGGCCATACTGCTACTCAAGATGGCGCCGACTTTGGTGTTGCAGCTGTGATGCAACAAATGGTGAACCAAATGGTGAACCATAGCCCAGGTGGTTCAAAACCCGACTCCGGCTCATGCTGCTCGGGCCGAAGCGGATCGATGGCTTCAAGATGTCACCAAGATGCATCCTTCTCAGTTTTCTAGGGCTTCAGACCCTGTTTGTTGGGAGAGGTGGATCAAAGAGACGTCCAAGATCTTTGTGGCCACTAACTGTCCTGAGGATCGCAAGGTCCCAATCGCCCTGTATTTTCTCACTAGGGATGCTGCTGAGTGGTGGGAGGCTGTTGTAAACCAAGATTTTTGAACATGTTAAAATACCCTTTAATATTGAATATATAAAAGACATTTAATTATTTAAAATATTGCATTACGATTATAACCTAAGTATTTAAATCGTTAACATTTGAACAAATTAATGTAATACGAATATAAGACTTATACTGAAATAATTTGTACACATTTAAAATTGTCACACGTTTTCTATTTTTGTCCCTAGCCGAATAATATGTTGTACACAAATATATGGAATCGTGAATCATATCAAGGTTCGTGATGGGTTTAAATTTGGCAAAGTCTTCCATCAAATCCCCATAATTTAGGCATTTTCCTTTTTGAAATTCCTCCCCACTCGCCTATATATATCACACACATACTTCAGAAAACTAAAAACCCTAAAACCTAAAACTAAAAGTGGCGGCTACCTAGTTCTCTATCATTCCCGTTCGATCGAGGCTTGCACAAAGGAAGGCTTGGTGGTAGATTGAAGGTCTCGGGTGCGTTGGAATGATTAAACACGTTATATGATGGCTTAAATGAATTCTGAAATTAAGACAGCTTGTAAACTTGAATTTGTGAACGAGATAGGTCATGATATATAATGATTCAATTCAGTTTCTTTTGATGAAAACCTAGTTTTATGTCTTATTAAAGTTCTCCAATTGGATTGGAGTGATTTGGAGTTGTTTTGGTCGTGTTTTTTATTTTTGTGTGATTAAGTGTTGAATCTGAAATTCGGGAGTCTGAAATCAGTCCAATTTGTCGATTTTTTATTCAAAAACTATAATGAGTTGGGCTAAGAAACTCTTCAGTATGTAACTTCTATATGATTATTAATACCATGAAATTTTGAGAATTTTTCGTGGATGCTTTGTTAGGTCGTTGATGCAGATACTTTTTGGGTACAACCGCAGGTCGGTTTTCTGAATAGTTTGAGTTTGAGTATTTTTCTTGTGGGGTTAGACTAACTAATAAATTTTGGGAACATTCGTGTGAGTTCTAAAGACATTTAAGTACTTGTGTGAATTTTTGTGAATTTTACTTTTAAGTTCTGATGTGGTTCAAAAATTCATCAAGTTGTAACCTCTTCATAGATAAAAGCTGATAAAAAGGTTAAAAGGCTAATAAAGGTTAGAGTTGTATTGAATTTATCTCCAGGTATCCTGTCAGGTTTTTGGATCATATTTAAAGGGGACCATTTTAATGATACCAACGTGTTTTTTAGTGATTCTTAAGTCTAAAATCAAGTTCTGGAAAAGTACTCTCTGAATATGTAAGTCTTGTAATTTTTAGAAGTCGACAGAATGTCTTTTCTGATTTTACAAGTTCAAGTGTCAAACCTGTCAATTAGTAATCCTAATTTCAACCTTGATTTATGATTTTTGTTTTGAAATCAGTAAGAAATCATTAACTCAAATTGTACAGGGCTTAAATATAAGATGTGTTTCGCCTCTTTGATTTTTGGTGGAATTTTTAGATTAGCACATCATGGTCTTTTAATTGCTTACTTTTTTAGTCTCAGATCTGTCACCGAATCTGGAGTAGTTTTGATAAGGAATTTTTGTTCTATAGCTATACTACCTGGAAATTTTACAAAAATTACAAAATGTAGAAAACATATGTACCCACCTGGGGTAATTTTTAAGGCTCCAGGAGGTGCACAATTATAGTTTAAAAATCCAGAAACGTGATACATGTTTTGATATTAAAAGCTGAGTTTTCTTAAAAAGGTGGTTACACACTCAAAGTCTATTATATTACTAAAATGAGTAACCAAATTCATTTGGACGTAAAGTAATACTTGGTTATTGATCCGTATAGGTTCTGTGAAGCGGGAGTGATCCTGTATCTTGTGATCCATCTATCTTTGTTTACTTTTGCTGTTGAATAAGGTACAGATATTCCGTACTCTTTCAGCAAGAGTAAAACTACTTTCTCTCTCATGACCTTTCTCTCTCTTCTATATTATTTGCCTATCTTATTTTGGACTGTTGATATTCGAACTCTTCGTTTGAAACTTTGACATTGCATCTTTGATTTGATAAATGTGAACTGAACCTTTGATATTAGCTCTTTGATTATTCGAACCTTTGATATTGAACTTTGACTATATGAATGAGACCTACACTTTGATTTGGACTTCTACTTTTTGACCCTTCAGTATTTACCCAGGTAATATTTGTTCCTAGTTATGGGAGGGTGCATAACCGTAGCATTGATGCACCAATGTTATGACTCTAGTGTGGTTGGATAGATGTACCACACCGTCCCTTATCTGCTATTTGTTATGGCCATTATTATGATTATGAATTATTTGCAGGGGCGTATGGAAGCATCCTAGATTATTTTGTTATTTGTTTGGGCTACTATGATGATATGGACACATATTATATTTGTTTGGTGATTGGGCATGCGTGCATGCAGTCCCTTCACATTTGGAAGTTGATCACTCCATTGGGCTACTATTTGTTTGGATATTTGTTTGGGCCTCGGGTAAAATACTGAATCCACATTCATACACTTTATACTTAAACTTTGATATCCTTTTGATTATCCATTGACACCATATGTATTCTATCTTCGCATTCCTTTAATTATCTTATCTCGTTTGATGTGTTTTGTTATTTGCTTTATATCTGTTCACTGAGCTTTTTATGCTCAGCCGCTTTTCTTTTCCATGCGGCAGGTACTTAAGCTAGGAGCGGGATTATTAGCTCGGGGATGAGAGAGAGTGGATTACACTATAGCTTTATTTAAATAATGAACTTTATTTCCTCATCGTTATTTCCGTATTTCAGACATTTGTATCGTACCTTCTTTTTTTTTTGTTTCGGGGACATTTGGTGTTCTTTTAGTCCCCTTTTGATACTCTTTTGATAATTTTTATTTAAGACTTCCGCTGTTTGATTTGAATCTGTTGTATCTGATATGTCACCATAAACTGACGCTTCTACCCTTGCCGGGTTGGGGCATTACAATTTATGGTATGAGAGCGACCGGGTTTGAATCTTCAGGGCTTAGGCCATGACCTGTGAGATTGGGTAGACGCTAGGCTTTCGTTTCGTCTTTTCTTTCTCGTACTTACATTCGTTTGTCTTCTATAATCATTTGGTATCGTTTAAGATGGTGAACACACGGAATGGAGCTAGTGGTGATAACCCTCCTAATTATGATGGTTTGGTTGCTCGAGCAGTAGCTGCTGCTATCCCTCGGATTCTTGAGACTCTACGAAATACTGACGGGGCTAGGAAAAACAATGAGGGTATTCATGTGTGGATTGAGTGTTTCAACAATTTGAAACCCTATGAGGAGAACTACCCTACGCATGATCTAGAGTTGGCTGCAGTTGTTTTTTCTCTTAAGATCTGGAGGCATTATCTGTATGGGGATTCTGTTGATATCTTCACGGATCTTAAGAGTCTCAAGTACATATTTACCCAGAAGGAGTTGAACATGAGACAGCGTACATGGTTGGAGTTACTCAAGGACAACGACACTAACATTCAGTATCACCCGGGTAAGGCTAGGGGTGTTCAAAACCAGATATCCGGACTTTCGGATATCCGAAATTTCGGATATCCGAAAATTCGGATAGTAGATCCTAAACCCTAAATATCCGATATCCAAATATCCGGAAAAAATATGAATTATGTTCGGATATCCATATATTCGAAAAAAAATATTCGGATTTGGATATCGGATATCCGAATATCCGAAAAAAACTTCGCATATGGATATCGGATATCCGAATATCCGAATACCTTATATTATTTAAAATATAAAAAAATAAAAAATTTGAGATTTTTCGGATATTTCGGATATCCGAATATCCGATTTTTCTGAAAAGTACTATCCGATATCCGAATCCGAAGTTCCGGATATCCGAACTTCGGATATCCGAATTTTCGGATATCCGGAACTTCAGATTTTCGGATATTTCGGATCGAATATTGGATATCGGATATTTTGAACACCCCTAGGTAAGGCTAATGTAGGTGCCGATGCTCTTAGTCGTAAGTCGGGTATGATTGCTAGTTTGAAATTTGAGCCTAAGATCTTGCATGATCTTGAGCTCATGGAGGTGGAGTTCTGTCTGCCTGGGCGCGACGGTTATTGGGCTAGCTTGAAGGTTGAGTCTAACTTGATCTTGAAGATTAAGGAAGCTCAGCATGACGATGGTGAGTTATGGGGCATTGTTCAGAATGTGGAAGAGGGGAAACAGTCTGAATTTCGGGTTGATGATGACGGTATTGTTTTGGTTAGGAGATCGCCTTTGTGTTCCGAGCGATCCTGAACTTCGTGAGACAGTTATGTCAGAAGCTCACATTTCTCCTTTCACCATACATCCGGGATCTACTAAAATGTATCCGGATTTGAAACAGCATTTCTGGAGGAATGGAATGAAGCAGGATGTAGCTTCGTATGTTGCTAGATGTTTGACTTGCCAACAGGTAAAGATTGAGCACCAAAGAGCTAGTGGTCTTTTGCAGCCATTAGAGATTCCCCAGTGGAAGTGGGAAGAGATAATGATGGATTTTGTTACGGGCTTACCGGTCACACGAAAAGGACATGATGCGATCTGGGTAGTCTTTGATCGGCTAACCAAGTCAGCTCATTTCTTATCGATCAAGAAAGGTTATGGTGTAGCGAAGTTGGCAGAAATCTTCCAACAGGAGATTGTTAGATTGCACGGCACTACGGTTGCGATTGTTTCTGATAGAGATCCGAGGTTTACTTCGCATTTTTGGAAGGCGTTACATAAGGATTGGGGCTCTCGTCTTAAGTTCAGTACCGCTTTTCACCCACAGACGGATGGTCAATCTGAGAGAACTATCCAAATGTTAGAGGACATGTTACGAGCTTGTGCACTTGATTAGACTAGTAGTTGGGACGAGCACTTGTGTTTAGTCGAGTTTGCGTATAACAACAGTTGGCACACTAGTATTCGGATGGCACCATACGAGATGTTATATGGGCGTAAGTGTAGATCACCTACTGTGTGGGATGAAGTCGGTGAACGGATTATTGAGGGTCCTGAAATGATTGAGATCACCAACGAAAAGATGACTGTTGCTAGAGAGAGGCTTAAGGAAGCCAGGTCCAGACAGAAGAGTTACGCCGAAAAGCACCGACGTGAGTAAGAGTTTCAGGTTGGCGATCGAGTATTTCTAAAAGTTTCTCCTTTTCGCGGCATCAAACGTTTTGGCATTAAAGGCAAGTTGAGTCCTCGTTTTATTGGTCCTTTTGAGATTTTGGAACGTGTGGGCAAGGTGTCTTATCATTTGGCTCTTCCACCTCAGCTAGCACATGTGCATAACGTTTTCCACGAATCTCTTTTGTGGGGATACAACTATCATCCTCTACATGTGGTGTCATACCCTTTTGACCAGATTCAACCAAACATGTCACTTCCGGAAGAACCGTAAGCCATTCTTGATAGGCAAGAGAGAGTCATGAGAAATAAGGTCATTCGCTTTGTTAAGATTCTTTGGAAGAACCACCCCACATGGGAGGCGACCTGGGAAACCAAAGAGTCTATGCGATCCAGCTACCCTCATTTCTTTTCGTAGTCTGGTATGCTTTCGTTTAGTTTCGTTACCTTTCCTTTTTCATTTTCGAGGACGAAAAATTTTTTTAGAGGGGAAGAGTTGTAAAACCCAGATATTTGAACATGTTAAAATACTCTTTAATCTCGAATCTATAAAAGACATTTAATTATTTAAAATATTGCATTACGATTATAACCTAAGTATTTAAATTGTTAACATTTGAACAAATTAATGTAATACGAATGTAAGACTTATACTGAAATAATTTGTACACATTTAAAATTGTCACACGTTTTCTATTTTTATCCCTAGCCGAATGATATATTGTACACAAACATATGGAATCGTGAATCATGTGAAGGTTCGTGATGGGTTTAAATTTGGCAAAGTCTTCCATCAAATCCCCATAATTTAGGCATTTTCCTTTTTGAAATTCCTCCCCACTCGCCTATATATATCACACACACATACTTCACAAAACTAAAAACCCTAAAACCTAATACTAAAAATGGCGGCTACCTAGTTCTCTACCATTCCCGTTCGATCGAGGCGTGCACAAAGGAAGTCTTGGTGGTAGATTGAAGGTCTCGCGTGCGTTGGTATGATTAAACACGTTATATGATGGCTTAAATGAATTCTGGAATTAAGACAGCTTGTAAACTTGAATTTGTGAATGAGATAGGTCATGATATATAATGATTCAATTCATTTTATTTTGATGGAAACCTAGTTTTATATCTTAGTTAAGTTCCCCAATTGGTTTGGAGTGATTTCGAGTTGTTTTGGTCGTGTTTTTGATTTTTGTGTGATTAAGTGTTGAATCTGAAATTCGGGAGTCTGAAATCAGTCCACTTTGTCGATTTTTGATTCAAAAATTATAATGAGTTGGGCCATAAAAATCTCCAGCATGTAACTTCTATATGATTAGTAATACCGTGAAATTTTGGGAATTTTTCCTGGATTTTTCGTAGGTCGTTGAGGCGGATACTTTTTGGATACAACTGCAGGTCGGTTTTCTAAATAATCTGAGATTGATTATTTTTCGTGTGGGGTTAAACTAAATAATAAATTTTGGAAAAATTTGTGTGGGTTCTAAATACATTGAAGTACCTGTTTGAATTTTTGTGAATTTTACTTTTGAGCTCTGATGTGGTTCAAAAATTAGTCAAGTTGTAACCTGTTCATAGATAAAAGCTGATAAAAAGGTTAAAAGGCTAATAAAGGTTAGGGTTGTATTGAATTTATCTCCAGGTATGCTGTCAGGTTTTTGGGTCATATTGAAAGGGGTCCATTTTAATGATACCAATGTATTTTTGAGTGATTCTTGAGTCTAAAATCAAGTTCTGTAAAAGTACTTTCTGAATACATAAGTCTTGCAATTTTTAGAAGTTGAGTATGTCTTTTCTGATTTTACAAGTTCAAGTGTCAAACCTGTCAATTAGTAATCCGAATTTCAACATTGGTTTATGATTTTTGTTTTGAAATCAGTAAGGAATCATTAACTCAAATTGGACAGGGCTTAAATATAAGATGTGCTTGGACTCTGTGATTTTTGGTGGAATTTTTAAAGTAGCACATCAGGTCTCTTAATTGCTTAGTTTTTGAGTCTCAGATCTATCACCGAATCTGGACTAGTTTTGATAAGAATTTTTTGTTTTATAGCTATACTACCTGGAAATTCTACAAAAATTACACAAAGTAGAAAACATATGTACCCACATGTAGTAATTTTGCTAAGGCCCTAGGAGGTGCACAATTATACTTTAAAAATCCGGAAACGTGATACATGTTTTGATAATAAAAGCTGAGTTTTCTTAAAAAGCTGGTTACACACTCAAAGTCTATTATATTACTAAAATGAGTAACCAAATTCATTTGGACTTAAAGTAATACTTGGTTATTGATCCGTATAGGTTCCGTGAAGCGGGAGTGATCCTGTATCTTGTGATCCATATATCTTTGTTTACTTTTGCTGTTGAATAAGGTACATATATTCCGTACTCTTTCAGCAAGAGTACAACTACTTTCTCTCTCATGAACTTTCACTCTCTTCTATATTATTTGCCTATCTTATTTTGGACTATTGATATTCGAACTCTTCGTTTGAACCTTTGACATTGCATCTTTGATTTGATACATGTGAACTAAACCTTTGATATTAGCTCTTTGATTATTCGAACCTTTGATATTGAACTTTGACTATATGAATGAGACCTACACTTTGATTTGGACTTGCACTTTTTGACCCTTCGATTTACCTGTGCATTATCTGTCCCGATTATGGGGGTCCATGACCGTAGCATTGATGCACCAATGTTATGACTCTAGTGTGGTTGGAGAGATGTACCACACCGTCCCTTATCTGCTATCTGCTATGGCCATTATTATGATTATGAATTGTTTGCAGGGGCGTATGGATGCATCCTAGATTTCTTTATTATTTGTTTGGGCTACTATGATGATATGGATACATATTATATTTGTTTGGTGATTGGGCATGCGTGCATGCAGTCCCTTCACATTTGGAAGTTGATCACTCCATTGGGCCACTATTTGTTTGGGTATTTGTTTGGGCCTAGGGTAAAATACTGAATCCACACTCATACACTTTATACTTAAACTTTGATATCCTTTTGATTATCCATTGACACCATATGTATTCTATCTTCGCATTCCTTTGATTATCTTATCTCGTTTGATGTGTTTTGTTATTTATTTTATATCTGTGCGTTGAGCTTTTTATGCTCAGCTGCTTTTCTTTTCCATGCGGCAGGTACTTAAGCTAGGAGCGGGGTTATTAGCTCGGGGATGAGAGAGAGTGGAGTACCCTATAGCTTTATTTAAATAATGAACTTTATTTCCTCATCGTTATTTCCGGATTTCAGACATTTGTATCGTACTTTCTTTTGTTTGGTTTCGGGGACACTTGGTGTTGTTTTAGTCCCCTTTTGATACTATTTTGATAGTTTTTATTTAAGACTTCTGCTGTTTGATTTGAATATGTTGTATCTGATATGTCACCATAAAGTGATGCTTCTACCCTTGCAGGTTGGGCCATTACAATTTATGGTATCGAAGCGACCGGTTTTGAATCTTCACGGCGTAGGCCATGATCTGTGAGATTGGGTAGATGCTAGGCTTTCGTTTCGTCTTTTCTTTCTCGTACTTACATTCGTTTGTCTTTCGCTAATCGTTTGGTATCGTTTAAGATGGTGAACACACGCAACGGCGCTAGTGGTGATAACCCTCCTGATTATGATGGTATGGTTGCTCGAGCAGTAGATGCTGCTATCCCTCAGATTCTTGAGACTCTACGAAATACTAACGGGTCTAGGAACAACAATGAGGGTATTCATGTGTTGATTGAGCGTTTCAACAAATTGAAACCCTATGAGGGGAACTACCCTACGCATGATCTAGAGTTGGCTGCAGTTGTTTTTGCTCTTAAGATCTGGAGGCATTATCTGTATGGGGATTATGTTGATATCTTCACGCCCAGAAGGAGTTGAACATGAGACAGCGTAGATGGTTGGAGTTACTCAAGGACTACGACACTAACATTCAGTATCACCCGAGTAAGGCTAATGTAGTTGCCAATGGTCTTATTCGTAAGTCGGGAATGATCTTGAGCTCATGGAGGTGGAGTTCTGTGTGCCTGGGCGCGATGGTTATTGGGCTAGCTTGAAGGTTGAGTATAACTTGATCTTGAAGATTAAGGAAGCTCAGCGTGACGATGGTGAGTTATGGTCCATTGTTCAAAATGTGGAAGAGGGGAAAAAATCTGAATTTCGGGTTGATGATGACGGCATTGTTTGGTTAGGAGATAGCCTTTGTGTTCCGAGCGATCCTGAACTTCGTGTGACAGTTGTGTCAGAAGCTCAGAGTTCTCCTTTCACCATACATCCGGGATCTACTAAAATGTATCGGGATTTAAAACAGCATTTCTTGTGGAACGGTATGAAGCAGGATGTAGCTTCGTATGTTGCTAGGTGTTTGACTTGCCAGCAGGTAAAGATTGAGCACGAAAGAGCTAGTGGTCTTTTGCAGCCGTTAGAGATTCCCCAGTGGAAGTGTGAAGAGATAACGATGGATTTTGTTATGGGCTTACAGGTCACACGAAAAGGACATGGTGCGATCTGGGTAGTCGTCGATCGGCTAACCAAGTCAGCTCATTTCTTACCGATCAAGAAAGGTTATGGTGTAGCGAAGTTGGCAGAAATCTTCCAACAAGAGATTGTTAGATTGCACGGCACTCCGTTTGCGATTGTTTTCGATAGAGATCCGAGGTTTACTTCGCATTTTTGGAAGGCATTACATAAGGCTTGGGGCTCTCGTCTTAAGTTCAGTACCGCTTTTCACCCACAGACGGATGGTCAATCTGAGAGAACTATCCAAATGTTAGAGGACATGTTACGAGCTTGTGCACTTGATTGGACTGGTAGTTGGTACGAGTACTTGTGTTTAGTCAAGTTTGCGTATAACAACAGTTGGCACGCTAGTATTCGGATGGCACCATACGAGATGTTATATGGGCCTAAGTGTAGATCACCTACTGTGTGGGACGAAGTAGGTGAACGGATTATTGAGGGTCCTGAAATGATTGAGATCACCAACGAAAAGGTGACTGTTGCTAGAGAGAGGCTTAAGGAAGCCACGTCCAGACAGAGGAGTTACGCCGACAAGCATCGACGTGAGTAAGAGTTTCAGGTTGGCGACCGAGTATTTCTGAAAGTTTCTCCTTTTCGCGGCATCAAAAGTTTTGGCATTAAGGGCAAGTTGAGTCCTCGTTTTATTGATCCTTTTGAGATTTTGGAACGTGTGGGCGAGGTGTATTATCGTTTAGCTCTTCCACCTCAGCTAGCACATGTGCATAACATTTTCCACGTATCTCTTTTGTGGGGATACAACTATCATCCTCTACATGTGGTGTCATACCCTTTTGACCAGATTCAACCAAACATGTCACTTCCGGAAGAACCGGAAGCCATTCTTGATAGGCAGGAGAGAGTCATGAGAAATAAGGTCATTCGCTTTGTTAAGATTCTTTGGAAGAACCACCCAGCACGCGAGGCGACCTGGGAAACCGAAGAGTCTATGCGAGCCACCTACCCTCATTTCTTTTCGTAGTCTGGTATGCTTTCGTTTAGTTTCGTTACCGTTCCTTTTTCATTTTCGAGGACAAAAAATTTTTTTAGAGGGGAAGAGTTGTAAAACCCAGATTTTTGAACATGTTAAAATACCCTTTAATCTCGAATCTATAAAAGATGTTTAATTATTTAAAATATTGCATTACGATTATAACCTAAGTATTTAAATCGTTAACATTTGAACAAATTAATGTAATACGAATATAAGACTTATACTGAAATAATTTGTACACATTTAAAATTGTCACACGTTTTCTATTTTTGTCCCTAGCCGAATGATATGTTGCACACAAACATATGGAATTGTGAATCATGTCAAGGTTCGTGATGGGTTTAAATTTGGCAAAGTCTTCCATCAAATCCCCATAATTTAGGCATTTTTCTTTTTGAAATTCCTCCCCACTCGCCTATATATATCACACACACATACTTCACAAAACTAAAAACCCTAAAACCTAAAACTAAAAACGGCAGCTACCTAGTTCTCTAGCATTCCCGTTCGATCGAGGCATGCACAAAGGAAGTCTTGGTGGTAGATTGAAGGTCTCGCGTGCGTTGGTATGATTAAACACGTTATATGATGGCTTAAATGAATTCTGGAATTAAGACAGCTTGTAAACTTGAATTTGTGAATGAAATAGTCATGATATATAATGGTTCAATTCATTTTATTTTGATGAAAACCTAGTTTTATGTCTAGTTAAGTTCTCCAATTGGTTTGGAGTGATTTCGAGTTGTTTTGGTCGTGTTTTTGATTTTTGTGTGATTAAGTGTTGAATATGAAATTCGAGAGTCTGAAATCAGTCCACTTTGTCGATTTTTGATTCAAAAATTATAATGAGTTGGGCCATAAAACTCTCCGGCATGTAACTTCTATATGATTAGTAATACCATGAAAATTTGAGAAATTTTCCTGGATGTTTGGTAGGCCGTTGAGGCGGATACTTTTTGGATACAACTGCAGGTCGGTTTTCTAAAAAGTCTGAGTTTGAGTATTTTTCGTGTGGGGTTAAACTAACTAATAAATTATGGAAAATTTTGTGTGGGTTCTAAATACATTGAAGTACCTGTTTGAATGTTTGTGAATTTTACTTTTGAGTTCTGATGTGGTTCAAAAATTAGTCAAGTTGTAACCTGTTCATAGATAAAAGTTGATAAAAAGGTTAAAAGGCTAATAAAGGTTAGGGTTGTATTGAATTTATCTCCAGGTGTGCTGTCAGGTTTTTGGGTCATATTGAAAGGGGTCCATTTTAATGATACCAACGTGTTTTTGAGTGATTCTTGAGTCTAAAATCAAGTTTAGGAAAAGTACTTTCTGAATATGTAAGTCTTGTAATTTTTAGAAGTCGAGTATGTCTTTTCTGATTTTACAAGTTCAAGTGTCAAACCTGTCAATTAGTAATCCGAATTTCAACCTTGGTTTATGATTTTTGTTTTGAAATCAGTAAGGAATCATTAACTCAAATTGGACAGGGCTTAAATATAAGATGTGTTCGGCCTCTGTGATTTTTGGTGGAATTTTTAGAGTAGCACATCAGGTTTCTTAATTGCTTACTTTTTGAGTCTCAGATCTATCACCGAATCTGGACTAGTTTTGATAAGAAATTTTTTTCTATAGCTATACTACCTGGAAATTCTACAAAAATTACACAAAGTAGAAAACATATGTACCCACCTGGAGTAATTTTGTTAAGGCTCCAGGAGGTGCACAATTATACTTTAAAAATCCAGAAACGTGATACATGTTTTGATATTAGAATCTGAGTTTTCTTAAAAAGCTGGTTACACACTCAAAGTCTATTATATTACTAAAATGAGTAACCAAATTCATTTGGACTTAAAGTAATACTTGGTTATTGATCCGTATAGGTTCCGTGAAGCGGGAGTGATCCTGTATCTTGTGATCCATCTATCTTTGTTTACTTTTGCTGTTGAATAAGGTACATATATTCCGTACTCTTTCAGCAAGAGTACAACTACTTTCTCTCTCATGACCTTTCTCTCTCTTCTATATTATTTGCCTATCTTATTTTGGACTGTTGATATTCGAACTCTTCGTTTGAACCTTTGACATTGCATCTTTGATTTCATACATGTGAACTGAACCTTTGATATTAGCTCTTTGATTATTCGAACCTTTGATATTGAACTTTGATTATATGAATGAGACCTACACTTTGATTTGGACTTGTACTTTTTGACCCTTCAGTATTTATCTAGGTATTATCTGTTCCCAGTTATGGGGGGATCCATGACCGTAGCATTGATGCACCAATGTTATGACTCTAGTGTGGTTGGAGAGATGTACCACACCGTTCCTTATCTCCTATCTGCTATGGCCATTATTATCATTATGAATTGTTTGCAGGGGCGTATGGATGCATCCTAGATTTGTTTGTTATTTGTTTGGGCTACTATGATGATATGGATACATATTATATTTGTTTGGTGATTGGGCATGCGTGCATGCAGTCCCTTCACATTTGGAAGTTGATCACTCCATTGGGCTACTATTTGTATGGGTATTTGTTTGGGCCTGGGATAAAATACTGAATCCACACTCATACACTTTATACTTAAACGTTGATATCCTTTTGATTATCCATTGACACCATATGTATTCTATCTTCGCATTCCTTTGATTATCTTATCTCGTTTGATGCGTTTTGTTATTTGTTTTATATCTGTTCACTGAGCTTTTTATGCTCAGCCGCTTTTCTTTTCCATGCGGCAGGTACTTAAGCTAGGAGCGGGGTTATTAGCTCGGGGATGAGAGAGAGTGGAGTACCCTATAGCTTTATTTAAATAATGAACTTTATTTCCTCATCGTTATTTCTGTATTTCGGACATTTGTATCGTACTTTCTTTTGTTTGGTTTCGGGGACACTTGGTGTTGTTTTAGTCCCCTTTTGATACTCTTTTGATAATTTTTATTTAAGACTTCTGTTGTTTGATTCGAATCTGTTGTATATGATATGTCAACATAAAGTGACGCTTCTACCCTTGCCGGGTTGGGCCATTACAACTTATGGTATCGGAGCGATCGGGTTTTAATCTTCACGGCTCAGGACATGATCTGTGAGATTGGGTAGACGCTAGGCTTTCGTTTCGTCTTTTATTTCTTGTACTTACATTCATTTGTCTTTCGCTAATCGTTTGGTATCGTTTAAGATGGTGAACACGCGCAACGACGCTAGTGGTGATAACCCTCCTGATTATGATGGTATGGTTGCTCGAGCAGTAGCTGCTGCTATCCCTCAGATTCTTGAGAGTCTACGAAATACTGACGGGGCTAGGAACAACAATGAGGGTATTCATGTGTGGATTGAGCGTTTCAACAAGTTGAAACCCTATGAGGAGAACTACCCTACGCATGATCTAGAGTTGGCTGCAGTTGTTTTTGCTCTTAAGATCCGGAGGCATTATCTGTATGGGGATTATGTTGATATCTTCACGCCCAGAAGGAGTTGAACATGAGACATCGTAGATGGTTGGAGTTACTCAAGGACTACAACACTAACATTCAGTATCACCCGAGTAAGGCTAATGTAGTTGCCAATGGTCTTATTCGTAAGTCGGGTATGATTTCTAGTCTGAAATTTGAGCCTAAGATCTTGCATGATCTTGAGGTCATGGAGGTGGAGTGCGACGGTTATTGGGCTATCTTGAAGGTTGAGTCTAACTTGATCTTGAAGATTAAGTAAGCTCAGCATGACGATGGTGAGTTATGGGCCATTGTTCAGAATGTGGAAGAGGGGAAACCATCTGAATTTCGGGTTGATGATGACGGCATTGTTTGGTTAGGAGATCGCCTTTATGTTCCGAGCGATCCTGAACTTCGTGTGATAGTTGTGTCAGAAGCTCACAGTTCTCCTTTCACCATACATCCGGGATCTACTTAAATGTATCAGGATTTAAAACAGCATTTCTGGTGGAATCGAATGAAGCAGGATGTAGCTTCGTATGTTGCTAGGTGTTTGACTTGCCGATAGGTAAAGATTGAGCACCAAAGAGCTAGTGGTCTTTTGCAGCCGTTAGAGATTCCCCAGTGGAAGTGGGAAGAGATAACGATGGATTTTATTATGGGCTTACCGTTCACACGAAAAGGACATGGTGCGATCTGGGTAGTCGTCGATCGGCTAACCAAGTCAGATCATTTCTTACCGATCAAGAAAGGTTATGGTGTAGCGAAGTTGGCAGAAATCTTCCAACAGGAGATTGTTAGATCGCACGGCACTCCAGTTGCGATTGTTTCTGATAGAGATCCGAGGTTTACTTCGCATTTTTGGAAGGCGTTACATAAGGCTTGGGGCTCTCATCTTAAGTTCAGTACCGCTTTTCACCCACATACGGATGGTCAATCTGAGAGAACTATCCAAACGTTAGAGGACATGTTATGAGCTTGTGCACTTGATTGGACCGTAGTTGGGATGAGTACTTGTGTTTAGTTGAGTTTGCGTATAACAACAGTTGGCATGCTAGTATTCGGATGGCACCATACGAGATGTTATATGGGCGTAAGTGTAGATCACCTACTGTGTGGGATGAAGTAGGTGAACGGATTATTCAGGGTCCTGAAATGATTGATATCACCAACGAAAAGGTGACTGTTGCTAGAGATAGGCTCAAGGAAGCCAGGTCCAGACAGAAGAGTTACGCCGATAAGCATCGACATGAGTTAGAGTTTCAGGTTGGCGACCGAGTATTTCTGAAAGTTTCTCCTTTTCGCGGCGTCAAACGTTTTGGCATTAAGGACAAGTTGAGTCCTCGTTTTATTGGTCCTTTTGAGATTTTGGAACGTGTGGGCGAGGTGTCTTATCGTTTGGCTCTTCCACCTCAACTAGCACATATGCATAACGTTTTCCATGTATCTCTTTTAGGGGGATACAACTATCATCCTCTACATGTAGTGTCATACCCTTTTGACCAGATTCAACCAGACATGTCACTTCCTTAAGAACCGTAAGCCATTCTAGATAGGCACGAGAGAGTCATGAGAAATAAGGTCATTCGCTTTGTTAAGATTCTTTGGAAGAACCACCATGCACGCGAGACGACCTCGGAAACCGAAGAGTCTATGCGAGCCAGCTACCCTCATTTCTTTTCGTAGTCTGGTATGCTTTCGTTTTGTTTCGTTACCTTTCCTTTTTCATTTTCGAGGACGAAATTTTTTTAGATGGGAAGAGTTGTAAAACCCAGAATTTTGAACATGTTAAAATACCCTTTAATCTCGAATCTATAAAAGACGTTTATTATTCAAAATATTGCATTACGATTATAACCTAAGTATTTAAATCGTTAACATTTGAACAAATTAATGTAATACGAATATAAGACTTATACTGAAATAATTTGTACACATTTAAAATTGTCATACGTTTTCTATTTTTGTCCCTAGCCGAATGATGTATTGTACACAAATATATGGAATCATGAATCATGTCAAGGTTCGTGTTGGTTTAAATTTGGCAAAGTCTTCCATCAAATCCCCATAATTTAGGCATTTTCATTTTTGAAATTCCTCCCCACTCGCGTATATATATCACACACATATACTTCACAAAACTAAAAATCATAAAACCTAAAACTAAAAACGGTGGATACCTACTTCTCTACCATTCCCGTTCGATCGAGGCGTGCACAAAGGAAGGCTTGTTGGTAGATTGAAGGTCTCGCTTGCGTTGGTATGATTAAACATGTTATATGATGGCTTAAATAAATTCTGGAATTAACAGCTTGTAAACTTGAATTTGTGAACAAGATAGGTCATGATATATAATGATTCAATTCAGTTTATTTTGACGAAAACCTAGTTTTATGTCTTAGTTATGTTCTCCAATTGGTTTGGAGTGATTTCGAGTTGATTTGGTCATGTTTTTTATTTTTGTGTGATTAAGTGTTGAATCTGAAATTCGGGAGTCTGAAATCAGTCCACTTTGTCTATTTTTTATTCAAAAACTATAATGAGTTGGGCCATAAAACTCTCCGGCATGTAACTTCTATATGATTAGTAATACCATGAAATTTTGGGAATTTTTCCTGGATGGTTTGGTAGGACGTTGAGGCGGATACTTTTTGGGTAAACTGCAGGTTGGTTTTCTAAATAGTCTGAGTTTGAGTATTTTTCGTGTGGGGTTAAACTAACTAATGAATTCTGGAAAAATTCTTGTGGGTTCTAAAGACATTGAAGTACCTGTGTGAATTTTTGTGAATTTTACTTTTGAGTTCTGATGTGCTCAAAAATTAGTCAAGTTGTAACCTGTTCATAGATAAAAGCTGATAAAAAGGTTAAAAGGCTAATAAAGGTTAGGGTTGTATTGAATTTATCTCCAGTATGCTGTCAGTTTTGGGGTCATATTTAAAGGGGTCCATTTTAATGATACCAACGTGTTTTTGAGTGATTCTTGAGTCTAAAATCATGTCCTGGAAAAGTACTTTCTGAATATGTAAGTCTTGTAATTTTTAGA
This sequence comes from Orobanche coerulescens, assembly GCA_033398695.1. Taxonomy (NCBI): domain Eukaryota; kingdom Viridiplantae; phylum Streptophyta; class Magnoliopsida; order Lamiales; family Orobanchaceae; genus Orobanche; species Orobanche coerulescens. The sequence continues at coordinate 74,044,139 of CM065818.1, read as the reverse complement.
AGTCGAGTATGTCTTTTCGATTTTACAAGTTCAAGTGTCAAACCTCACAATTAGTAATCCGAATTTCAACCTTGGTTTATGATTTTTGTTTTGAAATCAGTAAGGAATCATTAACTCAAATTGGATAGGGCTTAAATATAAGATGTGTTTGGCCTCTGATTTTTGGTGGAATTTTTAGAGTAGCACATCGTGTTTCTTAATTGCTTACTTTTTGAATCTCAAATCTATCACCGAATCTGAACTAGTTTTGATAAGGAATTTTTGTTCTATAGCTATACTACCTGGAAATTCTACAAAAATTACACAAAGTAGAAAACATATGTACCCACCTGGAGTAATTTTGCTAACCCTCCAGGAGGTGCACAATTATACTTTAAAAATCCAGAAACGTGATACATGTTTTGATATTAGAATCTGAGTTTTCTTAAAAAGCTGGTTACACACTCAAAGTCTATTATATTACTAAAATGAGTAACCAAATTCATTTGTACTTAAAGTAATACTTGGTTATTGATCCGTATAGGTTCCGTGAAGCGGGAGTGATCCTGTATCTTGTGATCCATCTATCTTTGTTTACTTTTGCTGTTGAGTAAGGTACAGATATTCTGTACTCTTTCAGCAAGAGTACAACTACTTTCTCTCTCATGACCTTTCTCTCTCTTCTATATTATTTGCCTATCTTATTTTGGACTGTTGATATTCGAACTCTTCGTTTGAACCTTTGACATTGCATCTTTGATTTGATACATGTGAACTGAACCTTTGATATTAGCTCTTTGATTATTCGAACCTTTGATATTGAACTTTGACTATATGAATGAGACCTACACTTTGATTTGGGCTTGTACTTTTTGACCCTTTAGTATTTACCCAGGTATTATCTGTTCCCAGTTATGGGGGGGTCCATGACCGTAGCATTGATGCACCAATGTTATGACTCTAGTGTGGTTGGAGAGATGTACCACACTATCCCTTATCTGCTATCTGCTATGGCCATTATTATGATTATGAATTGTTTGCAGGGGCGTATGGATGCATCCTAGATTTGTTTGTTATTTGTTTGGGCTACTATGATGATATGGATACATATTATATTTGTTTGGTGATTGGGCATGCGTGCATGCAGTCCCGTCACATTTGGAAGTTGATCACTCCATTGGGCTACTATTTGTTTGGGTATTTGTTTGGGCCTGGGGTAAAATACTGAATCCACACTCATACACTTTATACTTAAACGTTGATATCCTTTTGATTATCCATTGACACCACATGTATTCTATCTTCGCATTCCTTTGATTATCTTATCTCGTTTGATGTGTTTTGTTATTTGTTTTATATCTGTTCACTGAGCTTTTATGCTCAGCCGCTTTTCTTTTCCATGCGGCAGGTACTTAAGCTAGGAGCGGGGTTATTAGCTCGGGGATGAGAGAGAGTGGAGTACCCTATAGCTTTATTTAAATAATGAAATTTATTTCCTCATCGTTATTTACGGATTTCGGACATTTGTATCGTACTTTCTTTTGTTTGGTTTCGGGGACACTTGGTGTTGTTTTAATCCCCTTTTGATACTCTTTTGATAATTTTTATTTAAGACTTCTGCTGTTTGATTTGAATTTGTTGTATCTGATATGTCACCATAAAGTGACGCTTCTACCCTTGCCGGGTTGGGCCATTACAATTTATGGTATCGAAGCGACCGGGTTTGAATCTTCAGGGCTTAGGCCATGACCTGTGAGATTGGGTAGACGTTAGGCTTTCGTTTCGTCTTTTCTTTCTCATACTTACATTCGTTTGTCTTTCGCTAATCGTTTGGTATCGTTTAAGATGGTGAACACACGCAACGGCGCTAGTGGTGATAATCCTCCTGATTATGATGGTATGGTTGCTTGAGCAAGAGTCGCCGATATCCCCGAGATTCTTGAGACTCTACGACCATCGACGGGGCTAGGAACAACAATGAGGGTATTCATGTGTGGATTGAGCGTTTCAACAAGTTGAAACCCTATGAGGAGAACTACCCTACGCATGATCTAGAGTTGGCTGCAGTTGTTTTTGCTCTTAAGATCTGGAGGCATTATCTGTATGGGGATTATGTTGATATCTTCACGCCCAGAAGGAGTTGAACATGAGACAGCGTAGATGGTTGGAGTTACTCAAGGACTACGACACCAACATTCAGTATCACCTGGGTAAGGCTAATGTAGTTGCCGATGGTCTTAGTCGTAAGTCGGGTATGATTGCTAGTTTGAAATTTGAGCCTAAGATCTTGCATGATCTTGAGCTCATGGAGGTGGAGTTCTATCTGCCTGGGTGCGACGGTTATTGGGCTATCTTGAAGGTTGAGTCTAACTTGATATTGAAGATTAAGGAAGCTCAGCGTGACGATGGTGAGTTATGGGCCATTGTTCAGAATGTGGAAGAGGGGAAACCATCTGAATTTCGGGTTGATGATGACGGCATTATTTGGTTAGGAGATCGCCTTTGTGTTCCGAGCGATCCTGAACTTCGTGTGACAGTTGTGTCAGAAGCTCACAGTTCTCCTTTCACCATACATCCGGGATCTACTAAAATGTATCGGGATTTAAAACAGTATTTCTGGTGGAATGGAATGAAGCAGGATGTAGCTTCGTATGTTGCTAGGTGTTTGACTTGCCAATAGGTAAAGATTGAGCACCAAAGAGCTAGTGGTCTTTTGCAGCCGTTAGAGATTCCCCAGTGGAAGTGGGAAGAGATAACGATGGATTTTGTTATGGGCTTACCGATCACATGAAAAGGACATGGTGCGATCTGGGTAGTCATCGATCGGCTAACCAAGTCATCTCATTTCTTACCGATCAAGAAAGGTTATGGTGTAGCGAAGTTGGCAGAAATCTTCCAACTGGAGATTGTTAGATTGCACGGCACTCCAGTTGCAATTGTTTCTGATAGAGATCCTAGCTTTACTTCGCATTTTTGGAAGGCGTTACATAAGGCTTGGGGCTCTTATCTTAAGTTCAATACCGCTTTTCACCCACAGACGGATGGTCAATCTGAGAGAAATATCCAAACGTTAGAGGACATGTTACGAGCTTGTGCACTTGATTGGACTAGTAGTTGGGACGAGTACTTGTGTTTAGTCGAGTTTGCATATAACAACAGTTGGCACGCTAGTATTCGGATGGCACCATACGAGATGTTATATGGGCGTAAGTGTAGATCACCTACTGTGTGGGACGAAGTAGGTGAACGGATTATTGAGGGTCCTGAAATGATTGAGATCACCAATGAAAAGGTGACTGTTTCTAGAGAGAGGCTTAAGGAAGCCAGGTCCAGACAGAAGAGTTACGCCGAAAAGCACCGACGTGAGTTAGAGTTTCAGGTTGGCGACCGAGTATTTCTGAAAGTTTCTCCTTTTCGCGGTGCCAAACGTTTTGGCATTAAGGACAAGTTGAGTCCTCGTTTTATTGGTCCTTTTGAGATTTTGGAACGTGTGGGCGAGGTGTCTTATCGTTTGGCTCTTGCACCTCAACTAGCACATATGCATAACGTTTTCCACGTATATCTTTTGGGGGGATACAATTATCATCCTCTACATGTAGTGTCATACCCTTTTGACTAGATTCAACCAGACATGTCACTTCCGGAAGAACCGAAAGCCATTCTTGATAGGCAGGAGAGAGTCATGAGAAATAAAGTCATTCTCTTTGTTAAGATTCTTTGGAAGAACCACCCAGCACGCGGGGCGACCTGGGAAACTGAAGAGCCTATGCGAGCCAGCTACCCTCATTTCTTTTCGTAGTCTGGTATGCTTTCGTTTTGTTTCGTTACCTTTCCTTTTTCATTTTCGAGGACGAATTTTTTTTTAGATGGGAAGAGTTGTAAAACCCAGAATTTTGAACATGTTAAAATACCCTTTAATCTCGAATCTATAAAAGACGTTTAATTATTTAAAATATTGCATTACGATTATAACCTAAGTATTTAAATCGTTGACATTTGAACAAATTAATGTAATACGAATATAAGACTTATACTGAAATAATTTGTACACATTTAAAATTGTCACACGTTTTCTATTTTTGTCCCTAACCGAATGATATGTTGTACACAAACATATGGAATCATGAATCATGTCAAGGTTCGTGTTGGTTTAAATTTGGCAAAGTCTTCCATCAAATCCCCATAATTTAAGCATTTTCATTTTTGAAATTCCTCCCCACTCGCGTATATATATATCACACACATATACTTGACAAAACTAAAAACCTTAAAACCTAAAACTAAAAACGGCGGCTACCTACTTCTATACCATTGCCGTTCGATCGAGGCGTGCAAAAAGGAAGGCTTGTTGGTAGATTGAAGGTCTCGCGTGCGTTGGTATGATTAAACACGTTATATGATGGCTTAAATGAATTCTGGAGTTAAGACAGCTTGTAAACTTGAATTTGTGAACAAGATAGGTCATGATATATAATGACTCAATTCATTTTATTTTGATGAAAACCTAGTTTTTTGTCTTAGTTAAGTTCTACAATTGGTTTGGAGTGATTTCGAGTTGTTTTGAACATGTTTTTTATTTTTGTGTGATTAAGTGTTGAATCTGAAATTCGGGAGTCTGAAATTAGTCCACTTTGTCGATTTTTTAATCAAATATTATAATGAGTTGGGCCATAAAACTCTCCAGAATGTAACTCCTATATGATTAGTAATACCATGAAATTTTTGGAATTTTTCTAGATGGTTTGGTAGGACGTTGAGGCGGATACTTTTGGGTAAACTGCAGGTCAGTTTTCTATATAGTCTGAGTTTGAGTATTTTTAGTGTGGGGTTAAACTAACTAATAAATTCTGGAAAAATTCTTGTCGGTTCTAAAGACATTGAAGTACCTGTGTGAATTTTTGTGAATTTTACTTTTGAGTTCTGATGTGGTTCAAAAATTAGTCAAGTTGTAACCTGTTCATAGATAAAAGCTGATAAAAAGGTTAAAAGGCTAATAAAGGTTAGGGTTGTATTGAATTTATCTCTAGGTATGCTGTCAGGTTTTTGGGTCATATTGAAAGGGGTCCATTTTAATGATACAAACATATTTTTGAGTGATTCGTGAGTCTAAAATCATGTTCTGGAAAAGTACTTTCTGAATATGTAAGTCTTGTAATTTTTAGAAGTCGAGTATGTCTTTTCTGATTTTACAAGTTCAAGTGTCAAACCTGTCAATTAGTAATCCGAATTTCAACCTTGGTTTATGATTTTTGTTTTGAAATCAGTAAGAAATCATTAACTCAAATTGGACAGGGCTTAAATATAAGATGTGTTTGGCCTCTATGATTTTTGGTGGAATTTTTAGAGTAGCACATCACGTTTCTTAATTGCTTACTTTTTGAGCCTCAGATCTACCACCGAATCTAGACTAGTTTTGATAAGGAATTTTTGTTCTATAGCTATACTACCTGGAAATTCTACAAAAATTACACAAAGTAGAAAACATATGTACCCACCTGGAGTAATTTTGCTAAGGCTCCAGGAGGTGCACAATTATACTTTAAAAATCCAGAAACATGATACATATTTTGATATTAGAAGCCGAGTTTTCTTAAAAGTCAAGTTACAGTCAAAGTCTATTATATTACTAAAATGAGTAACCAAATTCATTTGGACTTAAAGTAATACTTGGTTATTGATCCGTATAGGTTCCGTGAAGCGGGAGTGATCCTGTATCTTGTGATCCATCTATCTTTGTTTACTTTTGCTGTTGACTAAGGTACAGATATTCCGTACTCTTTCAGCAAGAGTACAACTACTTTCTCTCTCATGACCTTTCTCTCTCTTCTATATTATTTGCCTATCTTATTTTGGACTGTTGATATTCGAACTCTTCGTTTGAACCTTTGACATTGCATCTTTCATTTGATACATGTGAACTGAACCTTTGATATTAGCTCTTTGATTATTCGAACCTTTGATATTGAACTTTGATTATATGAATGAGACCTACACTTTGATTTGGACTTGTACTTTTTGACCCTTCAGTATTTATCTAGGTATTATCTGTTCCCAGTTATGGGGGGATCCATGACCGTAGCATTGATGCACCAATGTTATGACTCTAGTGTGGTTGGAGAGATGTACCACACCGTTCCTTATCTCCTATCTGCTATGGCCATTATTATCATTATGAATTGTTTGCAGGGGCGTATGGATGCATCCTAGATTTGTTTGTTATTTGTTTGGGCTACTATGATGATATGGATACATATTATATTTGTTTGGTGATTGGGCATGCGTGCATGCAGTCCCTTCACATTTGGAAGTTGATCACTCCATTGGGCTACTATTTGTATGGGTATTTGTTTGGGCCTGGGATAAAATACTGAATCCACACTCATACACTTTATACTTAAACGTTGATATCCTTTTGATTATCCATTGACACCATATGTATTCTATCTTCGCATTCCTTTGATTATCTTATCTCGTTTGATGCGTTTTGTTATTTGTTTTATATCTGTTCACTGAGCTTTTTATGCTCAGCCGCTTTTCTTTTCCATGCGGCAGGTACTTAAGCTAGGAGCGGGGTTATTAGCTCGGGGATGAGAGAGAGTGGAGTACCCTATAGCTTTATTTAAATAATGAACTTTATTTCCTCATCGTTATTTCTGTATTTCGGACATTTGTATCGTACTTTCTTTTGTTTGGTTTCGGGGACACTTGGTGTTGTTTTAGTCCCCTTTTGATACTCTTTTGATAATTTTTATTTAAGACTTCTGTTGTTTGATTCGAATCTGTTGTATATGATATGTCAACATAAAGTGACGCTTCTACCCTTGCCGGGTTGGGCCATTACAACTTATGGTATCGGAGCGATCGGGTTTTAATCTTCACGGCTCAGGACATGATCTGTGAGATTGGGTAGACGCTAGGCTTTCGTTTCGTCTTTTATTTCTTGTACTTACATTCATTTGTCTTTCGCTAATCGTTTGGTATCGTTTAAGATGGTGAACACGCGCAACGACGCTAGTGGTGATAACCCTCCTGATTATGATGGTATGGTTGCTCGAGCAGTAGCTGCTGCTATCCCTCAGATTCTTGAGAGTCTACGAAATACTGACGGGGCTAGGAACAACAATGAGGGTATTCATGTGTGGATTGAGCGTTTCAACAAGTTGAAACCCTATGAGGAGAACTACCCTACGCATGATCTAGAGTTGGCTGCAGTTGTTTTTGCTCTTAAGATCCGGAGGCATTATCTGTATGGGGATTATGTTGATATCTTCACGCCCAGAAGGAGTTGAACATGAGACATCGTAGATGGTTGGAGTTACTCAAGGACTACAACACTAACATTCAGTATCACCCGAGTAAGGCTAATGTAGTTGCCAATGGTCTTATTCGTAAGTCGGGTATGATTTCTAGTCTGAAATTTGAGCCTAAGATCTTGCATGATCTTGAGGTCATGGAGGTGGAGTGCGACGGTTATTGGGCTATCTTGAAGGTTGAGTCTAACTTGATCTTGAAGATTAAGTAAGCTCAGCATGACGATGGTGAGTTATGGGCCATTGTTCAGAATGTGGAAGAGGGGAAACCATCTGAATTTCGGGTTGATGATGACGGCATTGTTTGGTTAGGAGATCGCCTTTATGTTCCGAGCGATCCTGAACTTCGTGTGATAGTTGTGTCGAAGCTCACGCTTCTCCTTTCACCATACATCCGGATCTAATTAAATGTCTCAGGATTTAAAACAGCATTTCTGGTGGAATCGAATGAAGCAGGATGTAGCTTCGTATGTTGCTAGGTGTTTGACTTGCCGATAGGTAAAGATTGAGCACCAAAGAGCTAGTGGTCTTTTGCAGCCGTTAGAGATTCCCCAGTGGAAGTGGGAAGAGATAACGATGGATTTTATTATGGGCTTACCGTTCACACGAAAAGGACATGGTGCGATCTGGGTAGTCGTCGATCGGCTAACCAAGTCAGATCATTTCTTACCGATCAAGAAAGGTTATGGTGTAGCGAAGTTGGCAGAAATCTTCCAACAGGAGATTGTTAGATCGCACGGCACTCCAGTTGCGATTGTTTCTGATAGAGATCCGAGGTTTACTTCGCATTTTTGGAAGGCGTTACATAAGGCTTGGGGCTCTCATCTTAAGTTCAGTACCGCTTTTCACCCACATACGGATGGTCAATCTGAGAGAACTATCCAAACGTTAGAGGACATGTTATGAGCTTGTGCACTTGATTGGACTGGTAGTTGGGATGAGTACTTGTGTTTAGTTGAGTTTGCGTATAACAACAGTTGGCATGCTAGTATTCGGATGGCACCATACGAGATGTTATATGGGCGTAAGTGTAGATCACCTACTGTGTGGGATGAAGTAGGTGAACGGATTATTCAGGGTCCTGAAATGATTGATATCACCAACGAAAAGGTGACTGTTGCTAGAGATAGGCTCAAGGAAGCCAGGTCCAGACAGAAGAGTTACGCCGATAAGCATCGACATGAGTTAGAGTTTCAGGTTGGCGACCGAGTATTTCTGAAAGTTTCTCCTTTTCGCGGCGTCAAACGTTTTGGCATTAAGGACAAGTTGAGTCCTCGTTTTATTGGTCCTTTTGAGATTTTGGAACGTGTGGGCGAGGTGTCTTATCGTTTGGCTCTTCCACCTCAACTAGCACATATGCATAACGTTTTCCATGTATCTCTTTTAGGGGGATACAACTATCATCCTCTACATGTAGTGTCATACCCTTTTGACCAGATTCAACCAGACATGTCACTTCCGGAAGAACCGGAAGCCATTCTAGATAGGCACGAGAGAGTCATGAGAAATAAGGTCATTCGCTTTGTTAAGATTCTTTGGAAGAACCACCATGCACGCGAGACGACCTCGGAAACCGAAGAGTCTATGCGAGCCAGCTACCCTCATTTCTTTTCGTAGTCTGGTATGCTTTCGTTTTGTTTCGTTACCTTTCCTTTTTCATTTTCGAGGACGAAATTTTTTTAGATGGGAAGAGTTGTAAAACCCAGAATTTTGAACATGTTAAAATACCCTTTAATCTCGAATCTATAAAAGACGTTTATTATTCAAAATATTGCATTACGATTATAACCTAAGTATTTAAATCGTTAACATTTGAACAAATTAATGTAATACGAATATAAGACTTATACTGAAATAATTTGTACACATTTAAAATTGTCATACGTTTTCTATTTTTGTCCCTAGCCGAATGATGTATTGTACACAAATATATGGAATCATGAATCATGTCAAGGTTCGTGTTGGTTTAAATTTGGCAAAGTCTTCCATCAAATCCCCATAATTTAGGCATTTTCATTTTTGAAATTCCTCCCCACTCGCGTATATATATCACACACATATACTTCACAAAACTAAAAATCATAAAACCTAAAACTAAAAACGGTGGATACCTACTTCTCTACCATTCCCGTTCGATCGAGGCGTGCACAAAGGAAGGCTTGTTGGTAGATTGAAGGTCTCGCTTGCGTTGGTATGATTAAACATGTTATATGATGGCTTAAATAAATTCTGGAATTAACAGCTTGTAAACTTGAATTTGTGAACAAGATAGGTCATGATATATAATGATTCAATTCAGTTTATTTTGACGAAAACCTAGTTTTATGTCTTAGTTATGTTCTCCAATTGGTTTGGAGTGATTTCGAGTTGATTTGGTCATGTTTTTTATTTTTGTGTGATTAAGTGTTGAATCTGAAATTCGGGAGTCTGAAATCAGTCCACTTTGTCTATTTTTTATTCAAAAACTATAATGAGTTGGGCCATAAAACTCTCCGGCATGTAACTTCTATATGATTAGTAATACCATGAAATTTTGGGAATTTTTCCTGGATGGTTTGGTAGGACGTTGAGGCGGATACTTTTTGGGTAAACTGCAGGTTGGTTTTCTAAATAGTCTGAGTTTGAGTATTTTTCGTGTGGGGTTAAACTAACTAATGAATTCTGGAAAAATTCTTGTGGGTTCTAAAGACATTGAAGTACCTGTGTGAATTTTTGTGAATTTTACTTTTGAGTTCTGATGTGCTCAAAAATTAGTCAAGTTGTAACCTGTTCATAGATAAAAGCTGATAAAAAGGTTAAAAGGCTAATAAAGGTTAGGGTTGTATTGAATTTATCTCCAGGTATGCTGTCAGGTTTTGGGGTCATATTTAAAGGGGTCCATTTTAATGATACCAACGTGTTTTTGAGTGATTCTTGAGTCTAAAATCATGTCCTGGAAAAGTACTTTCTGAATATGTAAGTCTTGTAATTTTTAGAAGTCGAGTATGTCTTTTCTGATTTTACAAGTTCAAGTGTCAAACCTGTCAATTAGTAATCCGAATTTCAACCTTGGTTTATGATTTTTGTTTTGAAATCAGTAAGGAATCATTAACTCAAATTGGATAGGGCTTAAATATAAGATGTGTTTGGCCTCTGTGATTTTTGGTGGAATTTTTAGAGTAGCACATCAGGTTTCTTAATTGCTTACTTTTTGAATCTCAAATCTATCACCGAATCTGAACTAGTTTTGATAAGGAATTTTTGTTCTATAGCTATACTACCTGGAAATTCTACAAAAATTACACAAAGTAGAAAACATATGTACCCACCTGGAGTAATTTTGCTAACCCTCCAGGAGGTGCACAATTATACTTTAAAAATCCAGAAACGTGATACATGTTTTGATATTAGAATCTGAGTTTTCTTAAAAAGCTGGTTACACACTCAAAGTCTATTATATTACTAAAATGAGTAACCAAATTCATTTGTACTTAAAGTAATACTTGGTTATTGATCCGTATAGGTTCCGTGAAGCGGGAGTGATCCTGTATCTTGTGATCCATCTATCTTTGTTTACTTTTGCTGTTGAGTAAGGTACAGATATTCTGTACTCTTTCAAAGAAGAGTACAACTACTTTCTCTCTCATGACCTTTCTCTCTCTTCTATATTATTTGCCTATCTTATTTTGGACTGTTGATATTCGAACTCTTCGTTTGAACCTTTGACATTGCATCTTTGATTTGATACATGTGAACTGAACCTTTGATATTAGCTCTTTGATTATTCGAACCTTTGATATTGAACTTTGACTATATGAATGAGACCTACACTTTGATTTGGGCTTGTACTTTTTGACCCTTTAGTATTTACCCAGGTATTATCTGTTCCCAGTTATGGGGGGGTCCATGACCGTAGCATTGATGCACCAATGTTATGACTCTAGTGTGGTTGGAGAGATGTACCACACTATCCCTTATCTGCTATCTGCTATGGCCATTATTATGATTATGAATTGTTTGCAGGGGCGTATGGATGCATCCTAGATTTGTTTGTTATTTGTTTGGGCTACTATGATGATATGGATACATATTATATTTGTTTGGTGATTGGGCATGCGTGCATGCAGTCCCGTCACATTTGGAAGTTGATCACTCCATTGGGCTACTATTTGTTTGGGTATTTGTTTGGGCCTGGGGTAAAATACTGAATCCACACTCATACACTTTATACTTAAACGTTGATATCCTTTTGATTATCCATTGACACCACATGTATTCTATCTTCGCATTCCTTTGATTATCTTATCTCGTTTGATGTGTTTTGTTATTTGTTTTATATCTGTTCACTGAGCTTTTATGCTCAGCCGCTTTTCTTTTCCATGCGGCAGGTACTTAAGCTAGGAGCGGGGTTATTAGCTCGGGGATGAGAGAGAGTGGAGTACCCTATAGCTTTATTTAAATAATGAAATTTATTTCCTCATCGTTATTTACGGATTTCGGACATTTGTATCGTACTTTCTTTTGTTTGGTTTCGGGGACACTTGGTGTTGTTTTAATCCCCTTTTGATACTCTTTTGATAATTTTTATTTAAGACTTCTGCTGTTTGATTTGAATTTGTTGTATCTGATATGTCACCATAAAGTGACGCTTCTACCCTTGCCGGGTTGGGCCATTACAATTTATGGTATCGAAGCGACCGGGTTTGAATCTTCAGGGCTTAGGCCATGACCTGTGAGATTGGGTAGACGTTAGGCTTTCGTTTCGTCTTTTCTTTCTCATACTTACATTCGTTTGTCTTTCGCTAATCGTTTGGTATCGTTTAAGATGGTGAACACACGCAACGGCGCTAGTGGTGATAATCCTCCTGATTATGATGGTATGGTTGCTTGAGCAGTAGCTGCTGATATCCCTGAGATTCTTGAGACTCTACGAATTACTGACGGGGCTAGGAACAACAATGAGGGTATTCATGTGTGGATTGAGCGTTTCAACAAGTTGAAACCCTATGAGGAGAACTACCCTACGCATGATCTAGAGTTGGCTGCAGTTGTTTTTGCTCTTAAGATCTGGAGGCATTATCTGTATGGGGATTATGTTGATATCTTCACGCCCAGAAGGAGTTGAACATGAGACAGCGTAGATGGTTGGAGTTACTCAAGGACTACGACACCAACATTCAGTATCACCTGGGTAAGGCTAATGTAGTTGCCGATGGTCTTAGTCGTAAGTCGGGTATGATTGCTAGTTTGAAATTTGAGCCTAAGATCTTGCATGATCTTGAGCTCATGGAGGTGGAGTTCTATCTGCCTGGGTGCGACGGTTATTGGGCTATCTTGAAGGTTGAGTCTAACTTGATATTGAAGATTAAGGAAGCTCAGCGTGACGATGGTGAGTTATGGGCCATTGTTCAGAATGTGGAAGAGGGGAAACCATCTGAATTTCGGGTTGATGATGACGGCATTATTTGGTTAGGAGATCGCCTTTGTGTTCCGAGCGATCCTGAACTTCGTGTGACAGTTGTGTCAGAAGCTCACAGTTCTCCTTTCACCATACATCCGGGATCTACTAAAATGTATCGGGATTTAAAACAGTATTTCTGGTGGAATGGAATGAAGCAGGATGTAGCTTCGTATGTTGCTAGGTGTTTGACTTGCCAATAGGTAAAGATTGAGCACCAAAGAGCTAGTGGTCTTTTGCAGCCGTTAGAGATTCCCCAGTGGAAGTGGGAAGAGATAACGATGGATTTTGTTATGGGCTTACCGATCACATGAAAAGGACATGGTGCGATCTGGGTAGTCATCGATCGGCTAACCAAGTCATCTCATTTCTTACCGATCAAGAAAGGTTATGGTGTAGCGAAGTTGGCAGAAATCTTCCAACTGGAGATTGTTAGATTGCACGGCACTCCAGTTGCAATTGTTTCTGATAGAGATCCTAGCTTTACTTCGCATTTTTGGAAGGCGTTACATAAGGCTTGGGGCTCTTATCTTAAGTTCAATACCGCTTTTCACCCACAGACGGATGGTCAATCTGAGAGAAATATCCAAACGTTAGAGGACATGTTACGAGCTTGTGCACTTGATTGGACTAGTAGTTGGGACGAGTACTTGTGTTTAGTCGAGTTTGCATATAACAACAGTTGGCACGCTAGTATTCGGATGGCACCATACGAGATGTTATATGGGCGTAAGTGTAGATCACCTACTGTGTGGGACGAAGTAGGTGAACGGATTATTGAGGGTCCTGAAATGATTGAGATCACCAATGAAAAGGTGACTGTTTCTAGAGAGAGGCTTAAGGAAGCCGAGTCAGACAGAAGAGTTACGCCGAAAAGCACCGACGTGAGTTAGAGTTTCAGGTTGGCGACCGAGTATTTCTGAAAGTTTCTCCTTTTCGCGGTGCCAAACGTTTTGGCATTAAGGACAAGTTGAGTCCTCGTTTTATTGGTCCTTTTGAGATTTTGGAACGTGTGGGCGAGGTGTCTTATCGTTTGGCTCTTGCACCTCAACTAGCACATATGCATAACGTTTTCCACGTATATCTTTTGGGGGGATACAATTATCATCCTCTACATGTAGTGTCATACCCTTTTGACTAGATTCAACCAGACATGTCACTTCCGGAAGAACCGAAAGCCATTCTTGATAGGCAGGAGAGAGTCATGAGAAATAAAGTCATTCTCTTTGTTAAGATTCTTTGGAAGAACCACCCAGCACGCGGGGCGACCTGGGAAACTGAAGAGCCTATGCGAGCCAGCTACCCTCATTTCTTTTCGTAGTCTGGTATGCTTTCGTTTTGTTTCGTTACCTTTCCTTTTTCATTTTCGAGGACGAATTTTTTTTTAGATGGGAAGAGTTGTAAAACCCAGAATTTTGAACATGTTAAAATACCCTTTAATCTCGAATCTATAAAAGACGTTTAATTATTTAAAATATTGCATTACGATTATAACCTAAGTATTTAAATCGTTAACATTTGAACAAATTAATGTAATACGAATATAAGACTTATACTGAAATAATTTGTACACATTTAAAATTGTCACACGTTTTCTATTTTTGTCCCTAACCGAATGATATGTTGTACACAAACATATGGAATCATGAATCATGTCAAGGTTCGTGTTGGTTTAAATTTGGCAAAGTCTTCCATCAAATCCCCATAATTTAAGCATTTTCATTTTTGAAATTCCTCCCCACTCGCGTATATATATATCACACACATATACTTCACAAAACTAAAAACCTTAAAACCTAAAACTAAAAACGGCGGCTACCTACTTCTATACCATTGCCGTTCGATCGAGGCGTGCAAAAAGGAAGGCTTGTTGGTAGATTGAAGGTCTCGCGTGCGTTGGTATGATTAAACACGTTATATGATGGCTTAAATGAATTCTGGAGTTAAGACAGCTTGTAAACTTGAATTTGTGAACAAGATAGGTCATGATATATAATGACTCAATTCATTTTATTTTGATGAAAACCTAGTTTTTTGTCTTAGTTAAGTTCTACAATTGGTTTGGAGTGATTTCGAGTTGTTTTGAACATGTTTTTTATTTTTGTGTGATTAAGTGTTGAATCTGAAATTCGGGAGTCTGAAATTAGTCCACTTTGTCGATTTTTTAATCAAATATTATAATGAGTTGGGCCATAAAACTCTCCAGAATGTAACTCCTATATGATTAGTAATACCATGAAATTTTTGGAATTTTTTCTAGATGGTTTGGTAGGACGTTGAGGCGGATACTTTTTGGGTAAACTGCAGGTCAGTTTTCTATATAGTCTGAGTTTGAGTATTTTTAGTGTGGGGTTAAACTAACTAATAAATTCTGGAAAAATTCTTGTCGGTTCTAAAGACATTGAAGTACCTGTGTGAATTTTTGTGAATTTTACTTTTGAGTTCTGATGTGGTTCAAAAATTAGTCAAGTTGTAACCTGTTCATAGATAAAAGCTGATAAAAAGGTTAAAAGGCTAATAAAGGTTAGGGTTGTATTGAATTTATCTCTAGGTATGCTGTCAGGTTTTTGGGTCATATTGAAAGGGGTCCATTTTAATGATACAAACATATTTTTGAGTGATTCGTGAGTCTAAAATCATGTTCTGGAAAAGTACTTTCTGAATATGTAAGTCTTGTAATTTTTAGAAGTCGAGTATGTCTTTTCTGATTTTACAAGTTCAAGTGTCAAACCTGTCAATTAGTAATCCGAATTTCAACCTTGGTTTATGATTTTTGTTTTGAAATCAGTAAGAAATCATTAACTCAAATTGGACAGGGCTTAAATATAAGATGTGTTTGGCCTCTATGATTTTTGGTGGAATTTTTAGAGTAGCACATCACGTTTCTTAATTGCTTACTTTTTGAGCCTCAGATCTATCACCGAATCTAGACTAGTTTTGATAAGGAATTTTTGTTCTATAGCTATACTACCTGGAAATTCTACAAAAATTACACAAAGTAGAAAACATATGTACCCACCTGGAGTAATTTTGCTAAGGCTCCAGGAGGTGCACAATTATACTTTAAAAATCCAGAAACATGATACATATTTTGATATTAGAAGCTGAGTTTTCTTAAAAAGCTGGTTACACAGTCAAAGTCTATTATATTACTAAAATGAGTAACCAAATTCATTTGGACTTAAAGTAATACTTGGTTATTGATCCGTATAGGTTCCGTGAAGCGGGAGTGATCCTGTATCTTGTGATCCATCTATCTTTGTTTACTTTTGCTGTTGACTAAGGTACAGATATTCCGTACTCTTTCAGCAAGAGTACAACTACTTTCTCTCTCATGACCTTTCTCTCTCTTCTATATTATTTGCCTATCTTATTTTAGACTGTTGATATTCGAACTCTTCGTTTGAACCTTTGACATTGCATCTTTCATTTGATACATGTGAACTGAACCTTTGATATTAGCTCTTTGATTATTCGAACCTTTGATATTGAACTTTGACTATATGAATGAGACCTAAACTTTGATTTGGACTTGTACTTTTTGACCCTTCAGTATTCACCCGGGTATTATCTGTTCCAAGTTATGGGGGGATCCATGACCGTAGCATTGATGCACCAATGTTATGACTCTAGTGTGGTTGGAGAGATGTACCACACCGCCCCTTATCTGCTATCTGCTATGGTCATTATTATGATTATGAATTGTTTGCAGGGGCGTATGGATGCATCCTAGATTTGTTTGTTATTTGTTTGGGCTACTATGATGATATGGATACATATTATATTTGTTCGGTGATTGGGCATGCGTGCATGCAGTCCCTTCACATTTGGAAGTTGATCACTCCATTGGGCTACTATTTGTTTGGGTATTTGTTTGGGCCTGGGGTAAAATACTGAATCCACACTCATACACTTTATACTTAAACGTTGATATCCTTTTGATTATCCATTGACACCATATGTATTCTATCTTCGCATTCCTTTGATTATCTTATCTCGTTTGATGTGTTTTGTTATTTGTTTTATATCTGTTCACTGAGCTTTTATGCTCAGCCGCTTTTCTTTTCCATGCGGCAGGTACTTAAGCTAGGAGCGGGGTTATTAGCTCGGGGATGAGAGAGAGAGTGGAGTACCCTATAGCTTTATTTAAATAATGAACTTTATTTCCTCATTGTTATTTCCGGATTTCGGACATTTGTATCGTACTTTCTTTTGTTTGGTTTCAGGGACACTTGGTGTTGTTTTAGTACCCTTTTGATACTCTTTTGATAATTTTTATTTAAGACTTCTGCTGTTTGATTTGAATCTGTTGTATCTGATATGTCACCATAAAGTGACGCTTCTACCCTTGCCGGGTTGGGCCATTACAATTTATGGTATCAGAGCGACCGGGTTTGAATCTTCAGGGCTTAGGCCATGACCTGTGAGATTAGGTAGACGCTAGGCTTTTGTTTCGTCTTTTCTTTCTCTTACTTACATTCGTTTGTCTTTCGCTAATCGTTTGGTATCGTTTAAGATGGTGAACACACGCAACGGTGCTAGTGGTGATAACCCTCCTGATTATGATGGTATGGTTGCTCGAGCAGTAGCTACTGCTATCCATCAGATTCTTGAGACTCTACGAAATACTAACGGGGCTAGGAACAACAATGAGGGTATTCATGTTTGGATTGAGCGTTTCAACAAGTTGAAACCCTATGAGGAGAACTACCCTACGCATGATCTAGAGTTGGCTACAGTTGTTTTTGGTCTTAAGATCTGTAGGCATTATCTGTATGGGGATTATGTTGATATCTTCACGCTCAGAAGGAGTTGAACATGAGACAGCGTAGATGGTTGGAGTTACTCAAGGACTACGACACTAACATTCAGTATCACCCAGGTAAGGCTAATGTAGTTGCCGATAGTCTTAGTCGTAAGTCGGGTATGATTGCTAGTCTGAAATTTGAGCCTAAGATCTTGCATGATCTTGAGCTCATGGAGGTGGAGTTCTATCTGCCTGGGTGCGACGATTATTGGGCTATCTTGAAGGTTGAGTCTAACTTGATCTTGAAGATTAAGGAAGCTCAGCGTGACGATGGTGAGTTATGGGCCATTGTTCAGAATGTGGAAGAGGGGAAACCATCTGAATTTCAGGTTGATGATGACGGCATTGTTTAGTTAGGAGATCGCCTTTATGTTCCGAGCGATCCTGAACTTCGTGTGACAGTTGTGTCAGAAGCTCACAGTTCTCCTTTCACCATACATCCGGGATCTACTAAAATGTATCGGGATTTAAAACAGCATTTCTGGTGGAATGGAATGAAGCAGGATATAGCTTCGTATGTTGCTAGGTGTTTGACTTGCCAACAGGTAAAGATTGAGCACCAAAGAGCTAGTGGTCTTTTGCAGCCGTTAGAGATTCCCCAGTGGAAGTGGGAAGAGATAACGATGGATTTTGTTATGGGCTTACCGATCACACGAAAAGGACATGGTGCGATCTGGGTAGTCATCGATCGGCTAACCAAGTCAGCTCATTTCTTACCGATCAAGAAAGGTTATGGTGTAGCGAAGTTGGAAGAAATCTTCCAACAGGAGATTTTTAGATCGCACGGCACTCCGGTTGCGATTGTTTCAGATAGAGATCCGAGGTTTACTTCGCATTTTTGGAAGGCGTTACATAAGGCTTGGGGCTCTTATCTTAAGTTCAGTACCGCTTTTCACCCACAGACGGATGGTCAATCTGAGAGAAATATCCAAACTTTAGAGGACATGTTACGAGCTAGTGCACTTGATTAGACTAGTAGTTGGGACGAGTACTTGTGTTTAGTCGAGTTTGCATATAACAGCAGTTGGCACGCTAGTATTTGGATGGCACCATACGAGATGTTATATGGGCGTAAATGTAGATCACCTACTGTGTGGGATGAAGTAGGTGAACGGATTATTGAGGGTCCTGAAATGATTGAGATCACCAACGAAAAGGTGACTGTTGCTAGAGAGAGGCTTAAGGAAGCCAGGTCCAAATAGAAGAGTTACGCCAAGAAGCACCGACGTGAGTTAGAGTTTCAGGTTGCCGACCGAGTATTTCTGAAAGTTTCTCCTTTTCGCGGCGCCAAATGTTTTGGCATTAAGGACGAGTTGAGTCCTCGTTTTATTGGTCCTTTTGAGATTTTGGAACGTGTGGGCGAGGTGTCTTATCGTTTGGCTCTTCCACCTCAACTAGCACATATGCATAATGTTTTCCACATATATCTTTTGGGGGGATACAACTATCATCCTCGACATGTAGTGTCATACCCTTTTGACTAGATTCAACCAGACATGTCACTTTCGGAAGAACCGGAAGCCATTCTTGATAGGCAGGAGAGAGTCATGAGAATTAAGGTCATTCGCTTTGTTAAGATTCTTTGAAAGAACCACCCAGCACGCGAGGCGACCTGGGAAACTGAAGAGCCTATGCGAGTCAGCTACCCTCATTTCTTTTCGTAGTCTGGTATGCTTTTGTTTTGTTTCGTTACCTTTCCTTTTTCATTTTCGAGGACGAAATTTTTTTTAGATGGGAAGAGTTGTAAAACCCAGAATTTTGAACATGTTAAAATACCCTTTAATCTCGAATCTATAAAAGACGTTTAATTATTTAAAATATTGCATTACGATTATAGCCTAAGTATTTAAATCGTTAACATTTGAACAAATTAATGTAATACGAATATAAGACTTATACTGAAATAATTTGTACACATTTAAAATTGTCACACGTTTTCTATTTTTGTCCCTAACCGAATGATATGTTGTACACAAACATATGGAATCATGAATCATGTCAAGGTTCGTGTTGGATTAAATTTGGCAAAGTCTTCCATCAAATCCCCATAATTTAGGCATTTTCATTTTTGAAATTCCTCCCCACTCGCGTATATATATATCACACACATATACTTCACAAAACTAAAAACCCTAAAACCTAAAACTAAAAACGGCGGCTACCTACTTCTCTACCATTCCTGTTCGATCGAGGCGTGCACAAAGGAAGGCTTGTTGGTAGATTGAAGGTCTCGCGTGCGTTGGTATGATTAAACACGTTATATGATGGCTTAAATGAATTCTGGAATTAAGACAGCTTGTAAACTTGAATTTGTAGGTCATGATATATAATGATTCAATTCAGTTTATTTTGATAAAAACCTATTTTTTTGTCTTAGTTAAGTTCTCCAATTGTTTTGGAGTGATTTCGAGTTGTTTTAGCCATGTTTTTTATTTTTGTGTGATTAAGTGTTGAATCTGAAATTCAGGAGTCTGAAATCAGTCGACTTTGTCAATTTTTTATTAAAAAATTATAATGAGTTGGGCCATAATACTCTCCATAATGTAACTTCTATATGATTAGTAATATAATGAAATTTTGGGAATTTTTTCTGGATGGTTTGGTAGGTCGTTGAGGCGGATACTTTCTGGGTACAACTGCAGGTCGGTTTTCTAAATAGTCTGAGTTTGAGTATTTTTCGTGTGTGGTTAAACAAACTAATAAATTCTGGAAAAATTCGTGTGGGTTCTAAAGACATTGAAGTACCTGTGTGAATTTTTGTGAATTTTACTTTTGAGTTCCGATGTGGTTCAAAAATTAGTCAAGTTGTAACCTGTTCATAGATAAAAGATGATAAAAAGGTTAAAAGGCTAATAAAGGTTAGGGTTGTATTGAATTTATCTCCAGGTATGCTGTCAGGTTTTTGGATCATATTGAAAGAGGTCCATTTTAATGATACCAACGTGTTTTTGAGTGATTCTTGAGTCTAAAATCAAGTTCTGGAAAAGTACTTTTTGAATATGTAAGTCTTCTAATTTTTAGAAGTCGAGTATGTCTTTTCTGATTTTACAAGTTCAAGTGTCAAACCTGTCAATTAGTAATCCGAATTTCAACCTTGGTTTATGATTTTTGTTTTGAAATCAGTAAGGAATAATTAACTCAAATTGGACAGGGCATAAATATATGATGTGTTTGGCCTCTGTGATTTTTGGTGGAATTTTTAGAGTAGCACATCAGGTCTCTTAATTGCTTACTTTTTGAGTCTCAGATCTATCACCGAATCTGGACTAGTTTTGATAAGGAATTTTTGTTCTATAGCTATACTACCTGGAAATTCTACAAAAATTACACAAAGTAGAAAACATATGTACCCACCTGGAGTAATTATTCTAAGGCTCCTGGAGGTGCACAATTATACTTTAAAAATCCGGAAACGTGATACATGTTTTGATATTAAAAGCTGAGTTTTCTTAAAAAGCTGGTTACACACTCAAAGTCTATTATATTACTAAAATGAGTAACCAAATTCATTTGGACTTAAAGTAATACTTGGTTATTGATCCGTATAGGTTCCGTGAAGCGGGAGTGATCCTGTATCTTGTGATCCATCTATCTTTGTTTACTTTTGCTGTTGAATAAGGTACAGATATTCCGTACTCTTTCAGCAAGAGTACAACTACTTTCTCTCTCATGACCTTTCTCTCTCTTCTATATTATTTGCCTATCTTATTTTGGACTGTTGATATTCGAACTCTTCGTTTGAACCTTTGACATTGCATCTTTGATTTGATACATGTGAACTGAACCTTTGATATTAGCTCTTTGATTATTTGAACCTTTGATATTGAACTTTGACTATATGAATGAGACCTACACTTTGATTTGGACTTGTACTTTTTGACCCTTCGATTTACCTGTATTATCCTGCTCCCGATTATGGGGGGGTCCATGACCGTAGCATTGATGCACCAATGTTATGACTCTAGTGTGGTTGGAGAGATGTACCACACCGTCCCTTATCTGCTATCTACTATGGCCATTATTATGATTATGAATTGTTTGGAGGGGCGTATGGATGCATCCTACATTTGTTTGTTATTTGTTTGGGCTACTATGATGATATGGATACATATTATATTTTTTTGGTGATTGGGCATGCGTGCATGCAGTCCCTTCACATTTGGAAGTTGATCACTCCATTGGGCTACTATTTGTTTGGATATTTATTTGGGCCTGGGGTAAAATACTGAATCCACATTCATACACTTTATACTTAAACTTTGATATCCTTTTTATTATCTATTGACACCATATGTATTCTATCTTCACATTCCTTTGATTATCTTATCTAGTTTGATTTGTTTTGTTATTTGCTTTATATCTGTTCACTGAGCTTTTTATACTCAGCCGCTTTTCTTTTCCATGCGGCAGGTACTTAAGCTAGGAGCGGGGTTATTAGATCGGGGATGAGAGAGAGTGGAGTACCCTATAGCTTTATTTAAATAATAAACTTTATTTCCGAATTTCGGACATTTGTATCGTACTTTCTTTTGTTTGGTTTCGGGGACACTTGGTGTTGTTTTAGTCCCCTTTTGATACTCTTTTGATAATTTTTATTTAAGACTTCCGCTGTTTGATTTGAATATGTTGTATCTGATATGTCACCATAAAGTGACACTTCTACCCTTGTCGGGTTGGAGCGTTACAGCTGTTGAGCCTCAGGATCATGATGCTTCGTGGGCCGAGTTCAGAGACCTTATTGAAGCTGAGTACTGTTTGTGGCCAGTTCTTTAGGCGTGGGTCCATGCTTTTTATGATGCTCAGCCTCGAGACTTTCTGGTTTCTCAGGCCATTGCAGATTTCAGTTGGGAATTGGTCTACGTGAAGGCCCAGGTTAAGGAGGAGAGTGACAAGATTTCCCACTTATCGAGGCGAATGAAACCGAGGATTCGTGATTACATGTCTGGATTCGCCAGCACCACCCTAAATGACTATCAGAGTAGAGCTCTTACTTATGATATGTCCTTGACGACAAGTGAGGCGGCTCGAGAAAGTAAGAAACAGAAATCCGTCGGTAATTTTTCGGGTCACAAGGGCATAATTCAGCAGAAGTCTCAACCTGCTAACGTTCCTGCAGGCGGTTCGGCTCGTTTTTCTGGGGGCTTCCGAGGTACTGCCAGTTCCCCCATTCAAGAGATCATATGTTTTAATTGTGGCCATCCGGGCCATAAGGGAGTGTCCTCATCCGTCGTTGACTTGTCGTACTTGTCCCTCCTATAAAATGGAGAAGATATCCACAGACTCTTGATAAGTTGAATTGTTTAAATGCATGGCCACGCACAAATTGATCAATAAAGAGTTATTGATAGATATTTGAATTGGACAATTATAACTTGAGATCAAGAATATTAATTAAGCTATATAAGGTCGACTTATCCATGCCTTATGCTTAATTAGGATATCACGCGACGAGAGGATTAAATATTATATAGTAATGGGATTCGTTCGTGTCGTCGAATTAATTCTTTTAATACGGGTAGTCATAATGTCTGGATAGAGGTCGCTTATGATTTATGAGTCGTAAAATTGTTTTTATACTCATTGCCGTATTAATTAGAACCTACAGGGTCACACACTTAAGCGAGCAGAGCAGCTATTTTGTTCCAGTTGATTATGGTTGTTAAAGAGGTTGGTGAACCCTTAGCCATATAGAGGGCTATATAATAGAGTCTCATGATAACCCTCACACAAGACTTAATCACAAGTGAAGCACATATTTGTGTATAGAGAATCAAAAATATGATTTTGATATTTCTCTCTCTCAAAGTCTTGAAGATAATATTCAAGAGTTGAATAATCAAAAGAATCAAGAACATATCTTCATATCTTTGAAGATTGATTCTTTGACCAAGTACTTAGAATACTCATCTAATCTTCATCTAATCTTGTGAGTTTGACCTTTAATAACAGATTGAATAAGATTCGTAGTTGTTATTTTAGATCAAAGTTCCAGAATATTTGAATAATATTCTTGGTGTTCATATTCTTACCATAATCAAGAACATACCTATATTCAAATTGATATAAGTGAAATCTTTATTGAAATGGAGCTAGCAATCCGTTAGACGCTCGGGACTTGTTCGTTGTGTGGATACCGTAGAGGACGCTCGCTTCTTGCAATGTCTCTAGAAGGCTCGATTGAAAACACGCTACAATAGGTGACAATCTTGTTCTTCATACTTTGTTAATATATTGGGATCCTCGGAGGCTTTTACATATTATCATTATACTTCCGCTGCACTATTTCGATATATGATGAGATCATAAATCTTATTAGTTCGATAAAAACCCAATAGTGGTATCGGAGCTACTAGTGTAACACCCCAAAAGGCGGCCATTACAGTGCCGTGGACCCCACACTGGGACCCACCATGCGATACCCAAAATACATGTTAAATACACAATACATGTGATACCAAACCACAATACATAGTATTTACTCCGATTAGGAGTTTCCAGTAGTATGGCCAACGACCTTATTATACACAAGATTCAAAATACAAGTATAATCCATATGGAGATGGAATATACCTTAAATAACAATGCATTTGTCCACAGTTAAAATAAAGCAGAAAGATAACATTACACGGTTCGAACAAGACTGGACAACAAAAGACTTGGGCCCCCAAACTAGTATCCTTCAAACCCTTCGCCGTCACCATGATCTTCCCGTGCCTTGCCTTTTCCTCGACCTAAAATACAACACAAGTATTTTGCCTAACACAGGGTCAGATATACATGATAAATGAATTCTCATGATGTTATACAATTCACATATATTAGATTTCAAGGAAAACATCCCGACTAAACAAACATACCCCTCGGGCATAAGAACGATTAATCACAAAACGTCGAACACATCCAAATATATAAATGGACTATGAACGATCCAAATAGTATGGATCAAGATGGACATCACAGTATGCCCGGTCCAGAAATGTGTCAGTGCACATGTCTACCCCGTATACGGAATCCAGGATATATGTGGGACAATGTACCTAATTAGCCTCACGAACTACGTCTCGTGTGCACAGTCCAATACGGAAACATCCACGCATGACTATATATATGCCTGGCTAAAAATCCTACACAATGACCAATCGGAAAGCAGATAATATTCCGGTTAAGTCATGATACAACATGACAACAGATTCAATAAATCACATATCCAATTAAGGATTAAGAAACTCGTTGAAATGACAAAATGATCAATGATATCAATGGTTCAAAATGACGAACTTGGGAATGCAATCCCACGATGAAAACGGAACATCATCAAGCATAATATCAAATCACGGATCACAATTTCATAAGTGTTTTATATACACGAAACGCATAACCATCACAAGAGTCCAAACATCATTATAACCAAGTAAGATAACTTGCCTCAATATGGAGACGAGAATAGTTCTTCCTTGTCGAACGAACGAACGGTCCATGACTTAATATCGGTTACTCGAACAATCAACCTTGTAAAGGAAACAATCCATTCAATAACACATTCTCATAACTATCGATATCTATTTCAGCGAATCGATATCCTACATTCAATTCGCTTAGTTCAACTCTATGTGTCATAATTCCGTTTGAAGAATTCATACTAGCTTCAATTTATTATCATTTCCGGTTACCATTCAAGGTGTTCTCGATTATTCCTGTGGTTCAAACGGGTGAGAATTTATCAAGAACAATCATCAAGGAGAATTTTTCTAAAATTGATATGCCGATAGAATTTCTTAAAACAACATCAATGTTTAAAAGGATATAATCCAAACAACTACGTTATACAAAACATTGATCAAAACGAAGGTTACTCAGCGATTATCATATGTTCAACGAATCATGAATATGTAAAATTAATACTATGTTCATCGGTTTTGAGTTCACCTAGTAAGATTAACGATATAGTCGAGTTATTTATCACAAGATCATCACGATATTATCATTAAGGTGAACTAAACACCTCTGAACTATAACCTTATGTTGATATGATTCTGTTAGGAATACTTATTAGATTTTGATGATGTCAGCAGTGTATTCGCTTATACAATTATATATGTCAGCAAAATGTAAGGAAGAACCAAATGAGTATCTTCTATTGACCAAATAGTGTTAAGTTATATACTTGGCAAAATGTAAAGAAGAACCAAATGAGTGTCTTCTATAGGCCACATAAGTTAGGCAGTAAAAATCGGCTAAGTTCAAATCAGATAAGTTACTATCAGCCGAATCTTGGTCAACTCAACTGATCAGACAAGCTTGTCTTCAGACAAGCTTTATTAGGCAACCTCTATCAGAGAAGATCTGGTCAACAAATCAATCAGCAAAGCTTGACCAGACTGCAGTCAAGAAGCAAAGTCAAGTCGTCTGCAGTCTGACCATCAGATCAGTCAAGTTCAATCAGGTCAGAAGACTACAGGCAAGTCGACACATCAGAGAAGTCGACAGCATAGAAGGTTGACTGCACATCAGGCAGGTTGACCACAGAGAGGTCAGTTAAGTGATCAGCCAAGTACACCAGTCCACGTAAGCATGCGTTGAATAGTCAATATTTACGGAAAGTCACATGCGGGTGATTATAGACAGATTGGAGAGATTCCTAAAAAAGAAATGAATTAAGTAATTCATCTAGACCCACCCCTGAAGACTTTAAGAATATTAAAACCAAAAGATTCGGTGCATTCACATGGAAGTCTTCACAACGGTCGGAAATTGTATTAAAATATGGGAATCCAGCCTTGCAACGTTCAGAAAGAAAACAAAGAAGTCTATCTCTCCAACGGACGGATTCGTTACAAGATTTGCAACGGCTATGAAGAAATGCTCAAGGATCGGCACCTATATATATTTGAAGATTTGAAGTTGAGCAACTATGATGCGAACAAACTCTCAAGCGATCAAAGCATACAAAGCAATCAAAGCGAAATAATAGCATCATGAAAGAGCAGTACTCTAAAGTTTTTATTTGAAGAAGCTCTTAGTTGGAGAAGACAATCACTCGTGTCTTTAAAACCTGAGTTTGGGGTACTTCACTGGTTGAAGTTCGAGAGACTGTAAAGGCATCCAAGGATCGTAGATCAAGAGGTGCAAGGCAGTCAAAGGGAGTTGCAACGGCAAGGAATTCCACTAGTTGGAAGCTGTTGTAATTAGTTGAATCACTGTAATATTTATCACTGGTTGAGAATTATAGTCAATTCATCTCCAACTGGTTTGGAGAAAATTGGATTAGTAGAGGATTACCCCACCTCTGAGACCACTATAACTGACTGTGTGTTTTACTGTTTTCAGCATCATACTTAAATGTTGCGTTCATACTGTACTATTCCATTACTTGCAATTTGCTGTCGTCATCAGCTGACTTCCGCATTTCTATCAGCTGAGAAACTCACTCTTTGTGAAAAAGAGTTCAAGAGTTTCAATAAGTCTATTCACCCTCCCTCTAGACTTATTCCTGGACGACTTGTGGCCTACAAGTGGTATCGGAACAGTTGGTTCAATATTTCAAGAACTAGATACATATATCAAGGATATATTTTAAGCTCATTTTTAGAAATGGAACACATGCACTCCAGATTACTTGTTTTTTCAGTTGACGAGTATGATCTTTGGAATATAAGGATGCAGGCACACTTATCTTCAATCCATGACGACATGTGGTGCATCATAGAGGACGGTCCCTTCATCTTCGAGAAGGACAACAATCCTGAGGAGATTGCAGCCGGAAAGCCAGAAAAGATCCCAAAGAAGAGGACGGAGCTGACCATTGAAGAAAGAAAGCTGGCCAACCTTGACATCCGGGCCAGAGACGTGCTGTACCAAACTCTTGACAAATCAACTATGGTCAAGATCAAGAATTGCAAGAATGCAAAAGAAATCTGGGACAAATTAGCCTTAATGTGTCAGGGAATGGAGCTGATAAAAGAGAACAAGTTGCCAATCGCAACCCAAAAGTTTGACAACTTCAAAATGAAGAATGGAGAGTCTATCGACCAAATAGACACAAGATTCACAGAGATTATTAATGAAATTAACTCTCTGGGAAAAACATATGGCAACAGGGAAATGTCATTGAAGGTTCTAAGATCTCTCAACCCAGAATGGAATATGAAGGCATTTGCCATGACAGAATCCAAGGATCTTAACAAAATGAATATCCAAGAGCTGTTCTCTGATCTAAAGGCTTATGAGTTTGAGCTTCCAAGTTCATCATCAACCGAGCCTGCAGAGAAGGAAATTGCATTTGCAGCTGAGTCCCCCGCCAAGAACTTATCTGATGTCAAACCTCCAAATCGACTTGATTTTGAGGAAGAAATGGCGTTCATAATGCAAAGGGTCAGCAACTTCCGAAAGAATTACTCCAAGTACAAGAAGAATTATACAGAGAACCCCAGGAGAAATCAAAAGGCTGGAAGCTGGAAGGTGGAGTATTATAATTGCCACAAGACAGGACACATTCAAATCGACTGTACTGATCTCAAGAAGGACGAGAGCAAGAAGGAGGTTAGCAGAAAAGAATACCGAAGGAAGGCCCTTGTTGGAGAAGACCAAGAGCGAGTAGAATCAAGTAGCGGATTCTTCTCTGATGATGATGAAGAATATGATTGTCTGATGGGCAACCTATCTGATGAAGAGGTAACATCTAAACCCTCAGTTTCAAATAATAACAGCTCGGTCATGTCACAAGACATGGACTTACACGAGTTTGTGAATCATCTTTTCAAAGATTTTGAGAAATTAAAATCTGCACACCAAACTATATCAGCCGAGAGAACACAGCTGCAAAATGAGAATAGGCAGCTGAAAAATGATTGTGAAAAACTCAGCCTAGAACTTAATAAAATCAAAACTGAATTTGAAAACCAGGCTGCAGACAAGTTGAAAAACCAGGCTGATAATACTATAGCTGAGATAAAGAAATTAAATGTTTTAAATAGTGAGAAATTAGCTGCACTTGCTCATGTCAAAGCTGAGTATACTAAACTGTCGCAGCTAAGTAAAACTTAGGCAAAGGAAATAACCTCCTTGAAGGCATCTCTAACCCTGGACAAATTATGTACGAATAAAAGGCCACTATATTCCAGATCAGGCCTCGGATATGACCCCAACACTCTCTCTAGTTCTAAAACCACTTTCATCAAGGGAGAAACAATTGTCTCGACTCCTGAGCCAATATACAAACCTGTATTTCAAAATAGGCAACATCCAAGTCGTAGGTCGAGGCTGCAGCCAAGGTATACAAGGCAGCCACCTAGACATGAGACTAGGTAACGGCGAAGATAGAAGCAGCAGTCCAGACAACATACCCATTACTATCAAAGACTCCCTAAAAATAGATTTCAAAATAGGAGGGGCAAGTGGAAACCTCAAGGTTATCCTAATTTTCAAAATGAATAGATGTGGAGACCCCAAAGATTTCATAAATGGTCTCAGCCTGGATTAAGAAATGGCACACATAAATTTTATGAGGCATATCCGATATACAATCCCAATAGAGGATATAGACCTAGACCTTACACACCTTATAGGGGAAATCAATATCATAATCCAAGGAGAAACCAATTCTCCAGGAAACCAACTAACCCCCGAGGACCCACACAGATTTGGGTACCTAAATCTCTGCTTGTCTGATTGCAGAAAAGATGGAAGTACTACTACCACATCTCCACAAATTCAAATATAGGAGGTGAAGAATGGTTTGTAGATTCCGGATGCTCAAGGCACATGACCAGGAACAAGAAGGTGCTGTCAAATTATACCAAAGAAAGAGGTCCAGACGTAACCTTTGGAGATAGCTCTAGAGGTCAGACTAAAGGTTTTGGAGAGCTGCACAAAGGAAACATCACCATATCCAAAGTTCATTATGTCAAGGGACTCAAATACAATCTTTTGAGCATAAGTCAGTTTTGTGATGAGAAGAACCTAGTAGTCTTCACCATTTGGAAATGCATGGTGATAGATATCATATCTGGAGATGTGAAACTACAAGGATTCAGAAGAAGGGATGTCTATATGATAGACTGGAACACAGGAACTCCTAATACCTATTTTCTATCTAAGACAATAGCTGAGAATGGATGGTTGTGGCACAAAAGACTATGTCACCTGAATTTCAAAGCCATCAACAAGATTAGTTCTCAGAAGCTGGTCAGAGGACTTCCAGAAGAAGTATTCAAGAAGGAAGCTCCCTATGATGCATGTCAGAAAGGGAAGCAGACCAGAGCATCATTCAAGCCAGTTCAACCTACCACTCTTCCAACAAGGATTGTAGATCTACTTCACATGGATCTATTTGGTCCCATCAAGCCAAGGACCTTAAGTGGCAGAAAGCATGCTCTAGTAGTAGTAGATGACTACTCAAGATACACATGGGTTGTTTTTCTCTATAAAAAGAGTGAAACACTAACCAAGTTACTTGAGCTGCTAAGGAGGATTCGGAATGAGAAATCTCTCAATCATCAAGATCAGATCAGATAGAGGAGGAGAATTTCTCAACAAAGCAATCACTAATTACAGTGATCAGAATGGGATCCAGCATGAAGTTTCTGCAGCCAGGACCCCTCAGCAGAATGGTGTTGCTGAAAGAAGGAACAGAACCTTGAAGGAAGCTGCCAGGCCCATGATTGCAGAAGCTGACCTGCCCAAGAGGTTCTGGGCTGAAGCTGTCAACGCAGCATGTCACACTCAGAATAGGAGTATGTTAGTAGGGAGATATTGCAAAACTTCCTATGAGGTTTGGAATGGCAGAACACCAACTGTTGCATATTTTCATATTTTTGGTTGTAAGTGTTTCATCCACAACAACGGTAAAACCCAACTAAATGCCTTTGATGCTAAAACTGATGATGGTCTCTTTATGGGATACTCACAAAGAAGCAAGGCACATAGAGTTTTTTATAATAGAACCTTAGTTGTGGAGGAAACACCTCATGTTGTATTTGATGAAACTACTGCTGAGTACAGGAAAAAGGTGGAGCTGATAGAGAATAAGCTCAAATCTGCAACCCTAGAAGAAGTCATTATCCATGACACATGAATGGTGGACTCACCTGCAGATCGGCCTGTAGACACATCTGTAGCTGATGAAGACCCAACTGTAGATCAGACCGGACCACAAAACCTACCTGATCCAGTTGCTGCTGATGAAGACCAATTTGTAGCTGATAAAGACTCATCTGCAGATCAGACAGGAACCCCACCTGCAGATGACAAGACGGTAGCTGATCCAGTTGCAGACCAAGGAGATCAGAACCAAGCTGATGCAGAGACCCTCCAAAGCAAACCTACAGGGGGAACAGACCCTGAAGAAGAAGACATTCCTAAGTGGCTCAAAGATCACCCTATCCATCAGATCATTGGGAAGCTAACTGATGGAGTTAAGACAAGATAGTCTACTCTACCTGTAGAAATGGCAATGTTCTCATGCTTTATGTCTCAAATAGAACCCAAGACAACAGAGGAATCCTTGGAAGACTACTCATGGATCAATGCAATGCAAGAAGAGCTAAATAAGATGGAAAGGAACAATGTTTGGGAACTAACAGACAGACCAAATCATAAGAAAGTTATTGGCACCAAATGGGTGTACAAGAACAAATGCGACGAAGATGGAGCTGTTGTTAGGAGTAATTACAGACTTGTTGCTAAAGGCTATGCACAATGCGAAGGGATAGATTTTGATGAAACTTATGCACCTGTTGCACGATTAAAAGCCATTAGACGATTCCTTGCATATGTAGCATTCAAAGATTTCATAGTCTACCACATGGATGTAAAGAGTGCCTTTCTCAATGGAATTCTAGAAGAAGAAGTCTATGTGGAGCAACCACCTAGTTTTGTCAAAGGAGACAAAGTCTACAAGCTTTTGAAGGCCCTATATGGACTCAAGCAGGCACCAAGAGCATGGTATGAAACATTATATGTGTTTCTTGAGAAGAATGGGTTCAGCAAAGGCAAGGTGGATAAGACCCTATTCATAGTGGAGCATGAAGACCACATATTGTTAGTATAAATATATGTGGATGACATCATTTTCGGCTCAACCAATCCAGAGCTATGTGAGAAGTTCTCAAATCTTATGCAAGGAGAATTTGAGATGAGTATGATGGGCAAGCTTAATTTCTTTCTAGGATTGCAAGTTAAGCAGATGGAAAATGGAATTTTCATCAATCAGGCCAAATACACCAGAGATCTAATCAAGAGATTTGGAATGGAATCGGCCAAAACAGCAAGAATTCCTATTAGCACAAGTAAACACCTTGAAGCAGATGAAGAAGGCATATCAGTGGACTCAACCCACTACAGAGGACTCATTGGATCACTTCTTTACCTGACTGCAAACAGGCCAGACATTTCATATGCTGTAGGAGTATGTGCACGATTCAAGTCTAAACCCAAGCAGTCACACCTGTAAGCAGCTAAGAGGATCATCAAATATCTTAAGACTACCATTAATATCGGTTTATGGTATCCAAAAAATGACAACTTTGAGTTGTCAAGATATTCAGATGCAGATTTTGCAGGATGTAAAATCAATAGGAAAAGCACTAGTGGAACGTGCCAATTCCTAGGAACCAGACTGATATCATGGTTTAGCAAGAAGCATATATGTAACTATATCTCAACAATAGAGTAAGAATATCTAGCTACATGTAGCTATTGTCCCCAGATCTTGTGGATCAGACAACAGCTACGGGATTACAACATAATTGCAAATGAAGTCCCAATTTGGTGCGACAACAATAGTGCTATTGCTATCACCAACAATCCGATATTGCACTCAAGGACGAAGTACATTGATGTTAAACATCATTTCATAAGAGACCAAGTGCTTAATAAAACAGTCAGAGTTGAAAGAGTTAGCACAGAATACCAAATTGCTGACATTTTCACCAAACCTTTACCCGAAGAAAGGTTTTTGGAGCTGAGCAGGGAACTTGGATTACTAGATTGGGAATCTCGTACAGGCGAGAAAGCTACCTGAAGACCAGATCATAGGAGCAAAGGAAGTTACCTGATCAGACCAGATGAAAAGATGAAGGACGGACTAAGCTGATCTCAGAATCAGATCCTATCTGATGCAGACAAGAAGGCGAAGGACAGACGAAGGAACCTAGCTGATCGAAACCTCAGGCGAGAAGTCAAAGTATTCAACTCACTTGATGCAGAATAGTCACATAGTCAAACGGTCAACCAGCTAAGTTTTCTATTCTTGACCGACTTCTGAATATTATATCATTATCATCTACTATCAATATAATATAATATTGCTATTTGGATCTAAAGTGGAAAAATATTTTATTATTTAAACTACATGTGGTAAATACACAACCTCCACAGTGTCCAAATTAAATCCAACCATCATTTTTCAAATATCAAAAGCTGGACCACCAATTAACTTAATTTAATTTTAAAAAAAAATCTCAAAAGGTGGACCACCGTTTAAATTAAATGATATTATATTCCAAACATCGCTTCAATTTCCCTTTAAATACAAAAAGCCATTTCACTTTACCTTCTTCACACTTACGAACCCTACTTTTCACAAAGCAAAAATACTTTCGAATTTTCATACACTCAGAAGAAATTTCTCTCGCGCAGAAATGAAAGCATACTTCAACGGAGTGAATCTGAAGACGCTGAAGGACCAGATTATTTTCTACATGGTCGTCGATTTTGAATATTTACTCGAAGCAAATCTGTAGAATGACGTGCGCTACCTTATCTAAGCGATGAAGACAAATGGGATCTACCCATTTCTAGATATCAGCCCCAAACATCTCTATAAAGAGGCTGTTATCGCATTCTATAGAGAGGCTCGAGTTCATGAATCAGGCACAAGGAGCTCAATTTGTGGTGTCCAAGTGGATACCACTCGAGAATCAGTTGGAAAAATCTTTGGGATGAAATCCCACGGCGTGGATGTCGAAGCCCTAAAGCAGAATGCAACCGAAACATGGCTGAAAATCAAAGCCCACGACCAGCCATCAAAATTAAAGCTGACCGCCAAAAGGAGCGAATTGAAGAAGGAATATCGCTATGCGTTGGATATAACCAATAAAATAGTGATGGTAATGGGGGGCAGCTACGACCAATTATCGTCATCCAAGTTCATGGTGCTGGGAGCACTTATTCAAGCCGAATGAGTTGACTGGGCTGATTACATCTTCAGGCAATTAGTGCGAGAAATGAACAAAGCCGAGTGGCTAGTTGGAGAAAAGAGATTCAAATCCAAGCTGGAGTTTGAAACGCATCTTAGTTGGATGTTGGAGCATCTAGGTGTGGCAAAGGGAAATGCTGACCCTCTCCACATCAACAAAAGGCTTGGTCATTTGGACCACGAGACACTAAGGAGATTGGGCGGGGAGAGGAAAGCAGCTGCATTGCTAATGAAAATGTCTGAAGAGCAATCTACATTCAGATACCCATCTAGCTCAGACGAGCTCGACCAAGCTACAGCTGCAGACCAGTCTGAGACAGAGTCAGACAACACCCCAATTACCTTCCGTTTCAAAAGAAGGTGACCAGCCCCAGCCCCTGGAGAGCCATCAATAATTCATTCTTCTCCTGAACCATCCCCCAAAAGGCCCAGGCGACTAGACTTTGAAGAGGAGGAGTAGCCAGATCATTTTTCTACCCCTGAACCCATTTATAGAGAGGATTAGTCTGCTCCCTCCAGCCTGGAAACTCAGATGATTCCTCTTCTCACTCCCCAGTTCATTTCAGAAGAAGAAGCAGGTTTGATCATTCACATTACAGAGGCAAACTATTCTTTCAACCTGCTCGAAAATAATTTCTTTAACTTATCTATAGAGCAGCTTCAACTAGCAAAACCTCATGCTCTAAAACATTCTTTTGTACATATTTTTGAGGAATGGAAAACCTTGAAATCATTTTCTTTCCCCCAAATGCAAATTTTTGTTGAAAACATTAGCTTGGAATATCCCCAGGCTACGGACCAAGTACTCATGGAATTTTGCAATGAGACAGATCCTATTTTAATGCTCCAGGAGAATTGGTTCATGTCTAATTTTAAAACCAACATGGACCAATTCATCCATTCTATTATGCTAAGTATTTTGATGGAACTATCGGTGAAAATGGAGTAGTTGAAGAAAAAGAAATAAAGATAGAAGAAATTGTGGAGGAAGAAGAAAAAGAAGAAATTATTATTGTTGAAGATGAAGAGGAGAATCAGGAGGAAAAAGAAGAAGAAAATATTTTAGTTGAAAAACAGAGTGAAGAAGTGGAAAAGACAGAAGAATTGGAAGAAGAAGATGAGGAGGAAGGAGAAGAAGTTGACAAGGATGATAATGATGATGATGCTGATGAAGATGATAAAAAGGATGATGATGATGCTGCTGATGATGATAAAAAGGGTGATGAGAGAGAAAAGAAAGATGATAATGAAGAGGAAGAGAGGGATGAAGAGAAAAAGGAAGAAGGGAGAGAGGAAGAAAAGGAAGAGGAAGGAGATAAAGAAAAAGAGGCTGAAGAAGAAAAAGAAGGAAGATCAGATAAGGCTGGGGCACCTGCCCGCTACACCAGCCTAGATGCCAGCCTAGCTGAAGAAGAAGATAACAGGTCAGGGACCCCAGAGCAGACCACACCTGATCAGCTGCGTGCAGATAGGAGTCTGCAGACAGGTAGGTCGACTGCAAACCTACCTGCAGGCACAGAGAGAATCGGTGAGCACTCACCTCAGTCATCCCCAATTTCCCCTGTGATGACTGAGCTGATCCGCAGCATAGTCAAGGAATCCTTTGAAGAGCTGCTCATCGCAAGAATATCACATGACCTGCAGAGCATAAACGCGAAGATGGACACCCTTCTGCAGAGGAATGCCCCTCAACCTCCTCCTCCCAACAATTCCAGAATGCCACTTGGCATGACTGACTGGATGCATCGTGTAGAGCAGTAGTTAACCATACTGGTTGATGCTAGCAAAAGGGGGAAGAAAGGTTACAGGGGGAAGGAAGCAGGCAGGGGAAAGTAAGAGAAGTTTAGTTGCAGGAGCTCAGAACTAAGAAGAGACAGTATGTTCCACTAATTGAAGCTGGGACATCAAGTCAGAAGAGAACAAAAATAGCTGACCAAGAGCAGACTGATGATCAGCCAGCAGCCAAGAGAAGGAGGACCAGACATGGGGAAGAGCCTACACTAGAATGGGAAGGCAAAGAGTTGTGGTTTGTTGAGGATTTCTTTCCTATCGAAGCTGCACCAATGTGGGGATCTGCAAAGAAGGAGTTCATTGAAAAATTTTATATCTGGGAATTACTCGAGGAGACAAAATCGCTCCCCACATCAGAATTTCATCGATTTTATGGAATCAACACATCCAAATCTCTGGGCCGTCCTAGTAAAGCATGCAAAATCATGGAATATCTACCCCATGATTCCTCCTTTCAGACCTGAAGATCCTCCCACTTTGCAAAACAATTAATTGGATGAGTTAGCATTGCAAAAGGAGATCAGGAAGCTGTGTGAAGAGCATAAGTTCTCTTCCAAAGAAGAACAAGACTTTGCCGCTCTTGTCGTCCAGAGGAAGTATTGCCTTGTTCTTATCAAGAAAAGGCCTACCGGAGCTAAGCCTTTCAGGCCTCCCAAGCAAACTGTCCGTAGAGGCAGAGGAAGAGGCAGATAGCATTTATTTGTACTTGTATATTCCTTGTAATTTTTTTATTTTGGAAGACTTTTAATTTCTCTATATTTGCTCTATCAAGCTATGTACTTGTAAACAACAAAAAAATTAATATAAACAGTCATTTGAATGACAACTCCCAGTTGTCTCAAAGTAACACTTATTTTAGGTTGTGTCTTGCACTTATGTGCAAACTTGTTTTTCATTTGAATAAGTTACTTAAAGTTTTGCCATCATCAAAATAGGGAGAATTTGTTAGGAATACTTTTTAGATTTTGATGATGTCATCGATGTATTCGCTTGTTCAATTATATATGTTGGCAAAATGTAAGGAAGAACCAAATGAGTATCTTCCATAGGCCAAATAGTGTTAAGCTATATACTTGGCAAAATGTAAAGAAGAACCAAATGAGTGTCTTCTATAGGCCACATAAGTTAGTCAGTAAAAATTGGCTAAGTCCAAATCAGATAAGTTACCATCAGCCGAGTCTTGGTCAATTCAACTGATCAAACAAGATTGTCTTCAGACAAGCTTTATCAGGAAACCTCTATCAAAGAAGTTCTAGTCAACAAATCAATCAGCAAATCTTGACCAGACTGCAGTCAAGAAGCAAAGTCAAGTCGTCTGCAGTCTAACAATCAGATCAGTCAAGTTCAATCAGGTCATAAGACTACAGGCAAGTCGACACATCAGAGAAGTCGACAGCAGAGAAGGTTGACTGCACATCAGGCAGGTTGACCACAGAGAGGTCAGTTAAGTGATCAGCCAAGTACTCCAGTCCACGTCAGCATGCGTTGAATAGTCAATATTTACGGAAAGTCACATGTGGGCGATTAGAGACAGATTGGAGAGATTCCCGGAAAGGAAATGAATTAAGTAATTCATCTAGACCCACCACTGAAGACTTTAAGCATATTAAAATCAAAAAATTCGGCGCATTCACATGGAAGTCTTCACAATGGTCGGAGATTGGATTAAAATATGGGAATCCAGCCTTGCAACATTCAGATAGAAAACAAAGAAGTCTATCTCTCCAACGGACAGATTTGTTACAAGATTTGCAACGACTATGAAGAAATGCTCAAGGATCGTCACCTATATATATTCGAAGATTTGAAGCTGAGCAACTATGATGCGAACAAACTCTCAAGCGATCAAAGCAAACAATGCAATCAAAGCGAAATAATAGCATCGTGAAAGAGCAGTACTCTAAAGTTCTTATTTGAAGAAGCTCTTAGTTGGAGAAGACAATCACTCATGTCTTTAAAACCTGAGTTCGGGGTACTTCACTGGTTGAAGTTCGAGAGACTATAAAGGCATCCAAGGATCGTAGATCAAGAGGTGCAAGGCAGTCAAGGGAGTTGCAACGGCAAGGAATTCCACTGGTTGGAAGCTGTTGTAATTAGTTGAAGCACTGTAATATTTATCACTGGTTGAGAATAATAGTGAATTCATCTCCAACTGGTTAGGAGAAAAGCGGATTAGTAGAGGATTACCCCATCTTTGAGACCACTATAACTGCGTGTGTGTTTTAGTGTTTCAGCATCATACTTAACTGTTGCATTCATACTGTACTGTTCCATTACTTGCAATTTGCTATCGTCATCAGCTGACTTCCGCATTTCTATCAGCTGAGAAACTCACACTTGTGAAAAAGATTTCAAGATTTTCAATAAGTCTATTCACTCCCCCTCTAGACTTATTCCTGGACGACTTGTGACCTACAGATTCAAGTTCCAACCAAATTGGATGAAGATCTTAAGTTCATTTAGTTTTGAATCTTCCTAAACATGATGGTTTGGTTTAATATAATGATAACAATCCTACAACTCAACCTATCTATAATGAAAGTAAGGATCATTAATGTTTTAGTGATGTTAATAGTCCAGCGAGAAGAGTGTGTTTCTACTAAAGATGATTACTACCATTTAAGACATCAAGAATAAATAATATCAAACCCTTAATCACCATATTCACCATTAAGTTGTTAAAGCTTGACTACAAACATGTTTAGCTTGATTAATTCAACATTAGGTGGAGTATACTTTATCACTAACAGTATAACTACGAAATTATAGGGTGAAATCGTATACCATACTATGAAGAACAATACAACAAAACCACAAGAACACACTCTAAGATTCAAGAATGACTCCAAACCTCCAACCAACAAGCTCGAAATCAAGATGCAAAGCTCAAACACAAGTTGGAGGAAGGTAGAATTGATCTAGGGAGGCAGGGGGATGATTATAGGGAAGAAAAATCGGAGTTGGATGTGCAAAATGAAAGACACAAGTTGTATTTATATAATAACACAGTTCGCTACGTAAGTTATCACATGCAGATAACGTACATTAGCCTCATTACGTATGTTACACACAAATGTGTTACGTACGTAATCTACTACCACAGGCTACTGAACTAAAATGCGGATATCATTACATACCTTATGGCTTGGAGCCTTACGTACGTAATGTAGGTCAACTAGGTTGCCTCCAAAAGATAAGATATTCGAATCACGCCCGACCCCACACGCTGAAAGTTGAGATCGGATAAGACTACAAATGTTATGTACGTAAAAGCACCTCCTTACGTACGTAAAACCCATAATATAGTGTACGTTATGATAAAGGGTTAGCGTACGTTACGCGCATAATTACTAGCCCAAAAATGCACTTATCTATACAACATTGAGAAATCGAATCATAGTGCGAGTGATAGTTATTATCAAATCTATTATGATATATTCCAACATCAATAAACATTAAACAAATTCAGCAAGACTCCAGCAGTACTGAATTATCCGAATATTACAACAGTAAGTAAGAATTTCCATCGAATATTACATACTCCCCCCTTAAAAGGAGTTTCGTCCCCAAAACTAAGGGGTAAACAATTCGGGATACCTCTCTTGCATGCGGCTCTCCATCTCCTATGTGGCCTCCTCTACTACGTGTCGTGACCACTGAAGCTTCAGTAGGGGAATCGTCTTGTTCTGTAACTGTTTGATCCTCTTTTCAAGTATCCGTACGGGGCACTCTTCGTACGAATGATCCTCCGCTATATCGATCTCATCGAACTAAATTATGTGACTCGGATCAGCAACATATTTCCTTAACTGGGAAATATGGAACATGTTATGAATTCGGCTCAGAGCTAGTGGCAACGCCAAGCGATAGGCTAGATCGCCTACTCGTTCCAAAACCTCAAATGGCCCGACATATCTCAGACTCAGCTTGTCTCTCTTCCCAAAACGAAAAACACCTCGAGTAGGGGACACCTTCATTAGCACATGGTCGCCGACCTCGAACTCAAATGGTCGTCGACGGATGTCTGCGTAAGACTTCTGTCGGCTTTGAGCCATCAACAAATGACTCCTAATCAGAGCAATCTTCTCACGGGCTGCTAACAACATATCGAGTTCCGTACCCAAAGATTCAGACATATCGTCCCAACATAGAGGGGATCTACAACGATGACCATACAATGCTTCATAAGGTGCCATCTAAATCGAAGCGTGCCAGCTATTATTATAAGTGAATTCCACCAAAGCTAGTTGGGCCTCCCAATCATCCTTACAATCAAGAACGCACGCCTTCAACATATCCTCTAGAGTCTGGATAGTCCTCTCAGTCTGACCATCAGTCTGCGGATGAAAGGCTGGGCTGAAGTTCAATTGCTTACCCATCGCACGATGAACTGCTTTCCAGAAATGTGACACGAATCGCCCGTCACGATCTGATACAATACTCTTAGGAGTACCATGTAACCTCACAATCTCTTTGATAAACAGCTGGGACAATCTCTTGGGTCCCAATGTGTCTTTAATCTCCAAAAGTGGGCTGATTTGGTCAGACGATCCACAATCACCCAAATCATATTCATCCCTCGTTGACTTGTCGGCAAGCTGGTGATAAAATCCATCGATATGTCCTCCCATTTCCACTCGGGAATCTGGAGTGGTTTCAGCATTCTTGCGGGTAGCTGATGCTCAATCTTAACTTGTTGACAGGTTAACCACCTCAAAACGAACTCTGCAACTTCACGTTTCATACTCCCCCACCAATAGTATTGTTTCAAATCCTTATACATTTTGCTAGACCCCGGGTGAATGGAGTATGGGGTAGCATGAGCTTCTCTTAAGATAGAGTTCTTCAATTCATCGTCTGCGGGTACACAAACTCGATTCCTAAAGTGTATCAATCCATCCTCATGAATCACAAATCCAGGGGCCTTCCCTTGAGTTACTTCATTCCGAACTCGAGATAAGAATAGGTCCGTAACCTGCTTCGATCTAATTATATCCTCAAGGGACGATGAAATCTCAAGTGTGCAGAGTTGTCCTTGAATACGCTGTAACCAGACTTCAATTTCTGGCCTCACCAACTCTAACTGCAATTTTCATTGAACTGTCAAGCGGGCAAGCATCTGCTCCTATACTATGTTACGACTCAAAGCATCGACAACTACCTTTTCTTTGCCTGGAGGATAAAGGATCTCGATATCATAACCTTTGATAAGTTCTAGCCACCTTCTCTGCCTCA
Organism: Orobanche coerulescens; assembly: GCA_033398695.1. Lineage (NCBI taxonomy): Eukaryota > Viridiplantae > Streptophyta > Magnoliopsida > Lamiales > Orobanchaceae > Orobanche > Orobanche coerulescens. The sequence goes on along the minus strand of CM065818.1, from coordinate 74,003,385 downwards.
TGTTTATCTCCTTCTGAGTAAAAATGTACTTCAGGCTCTTGTGATTGGTAAAAATCTGATAGGTAACTCCATACAGATAGTGACGCCAGATTTTTAAAGCAAATACCACGGCTCCAAGTTCCAAATCATGGGTGGGATAGTTGACCTTGTAAGGTCGTAGCCGCCTTGATGCATAGGAGATCACTTCCCCGTTCTGCATTAGTACACATCCAAAGCCCTGTTTAGGCACGTCACTATACACCATGAATCCTTCCGTTCCTTTCGGTAGAACCAAAATAGGTGCCGAAATTAACCGACTCTTGAGTTCATCAAAACTCCGGCCTCAACACCTCGAGAACTTGATGGAGATGACGCTCATGCTCTTCATGGTCACGAGAGTAGATTAGAATGTCATCAATAAAAATGACTACAAATCGATCCAGATAATTAATAAAGACCCAATTCATAAACTCCATGAATACTGCCAGTGCATTAGTCAGTCCAAAAGGCATCACTACGAACTCATAATGCCCATAGCGAGTACGAAAAGCGGTGTTCGAAATGTCAAATTCACAAATCCTCAGCTGATGGTAACCAGACCTCAAGTCGATCTTAGAAAACACAGCATCCCCCTGAAGCTGATCCAATAAATCATCAATACGTAGCAATGGATATTTGTTCTTAATGGTTACCCTGTTCAGCTCATAATAATCAATGCACAGACGTAGGGAACCATTTTTCTTCCGTACAAATAGCACTGGTGCTCCCTAAGGGGATGCACTAGGTCGAATATATCCCTTCTCGGTCAAATCTTCAAACTGGTTCTTCAACTCCTGCATCTCAGTTGGAGCCATACGATACGGTGCTTTCGAAAGCGGGTACGTACCTGGATCTAACTCAATCTTGAACTCTACATCACGATGTGGAGGTAAGCCTGGCAACACATCTGGAAATATGTCTGGGTAGTCTCGAACTACCGGAATATCGACCAATTCGACTGGTCGATCTGGTGTTTTGGTCATGAAACACCAATAGCCAATACACCCCTGATTAAGTAGTTTCACTGCTTTCATAGCGTTGATGACTCTCCCAGAACGGTTGGGATTGTTACCCTGAAAAGTACACTCAACACCATCGTCAGATGTGACGGTCACTATTCGCTTGCGGACACTAAGTATGGCATCATGACGGTCCATCCAATCGATACCCAAGATCACATCATCTTTAGGTAAATCGACCACAATTAAATTGGACAACCACTCACGGTCGTTCATGCGAATTGGACAGTTATGCACTTCATGATTCCAAACAATTCTTCTACCATTGGGTAGACCAATTACATAAGGTTCACAATTGGTAACGTGATCTAATTGCAAACGACTCAAACAAGAAGCAGATAAAAAGTAGTGTGAAGCACCAGTATCAAAAAGAACACAGACAGGCTGAGATCGGATCTCGAGAGTACCTGCAATCATGCTGGCTTCGGGATCGTCGGCCTTCTTCATCTCGTAGACTATGGGTTTTGTAGCCCCGGTAGTAGATGCACCAGCTTGATTTCCACGACCCATCCCTCTGTTTGCCCTGGTAGTCTGATAAGAAGCGGACGGAGGTACACGGTCCTGGACGGAAGACTGAACTGGAGCATGAGGTGATGCTGGAGTACGTCCTGGTCCACTCCTACAATAACGAGCACGATGTCCATTCTTCCCACAAGTATGAGATGCAACGGCTGGCCTCGGGCATTTAGAATTGATGTACCCCTAGTCTCCACAGTTATAGCACACAACAGATAAGCTGACCGCTCGAGGTTGCGATCTGATTGGCTTCGACGCCATGGGTTGCCGTTCAGAAGGATTTGGCACTAGTTGGGGCCTCTTGAATGTTCTGCGGTTGCTGTCAGTCTGGTTCTGGTTCCTGAATTTCTTACTATTGGACTACGGTTGCTTCTTGAAAATTTCTTTCGCAGTCAATTCGTACTCCAGAGCTTTCTCGATGAACTCTGGTAGGGTTGTACAATAGTGATTCAGCAGTTGCATTCTCATTCGTGGTTTAAGCCTCTTGAGAAAATATTTGATCTTATCGGCCTCCGTTCGGACAATCGCCACGGCAAAAGGAAGAAGTGCCTGGAACTTCTCGGCAACAGATAGTACATCATCATCATTGGTGGGGTCTGGATTCAGCAATTCTGACAGTTTGGCCTCGCTAAGAGGTCCCGGATAGTAATGATCTAGCATGAGATTTTTGAATTCCTCCCAACTACATACGCCATCAGTTGGTCTCACCGAAAGCCACCAGGTGTGGGCGCCCTTGCCAAGGTAGTAAGCTGCTACGGAGACGTGATTCTCTGCTGGACAGTCTACCATATCAAATAATTTCTCGAAGTGTTCAATCCAATGCACGATATCATCAGGCTCAGAGGAGCCTTCAAAAGTCGGGGGTCGCTGGCGAAAGATATCGCTGATGATCCGACTCACCGGTCCGCCATGTACAGGAGGTGGTCCCTATTGCTGGTCGGTAGTAGCTCTATGCATAGCTTCCATTAACTGACCCATCTAGGTCATCTGAGCCATCATGCCCTGCATCACAACGTAAGGATCGACACGCGCATCCTCGCGTCCATTGTGGTGTGATTGGTCCCTAGAAGGCGAATCACTGCCTGCAGAACTATGCTCTGTATTCGCACGCCTGTTGGCTCGTGGTATCGGGATTCGGCCCCTTCCGCGGCCTCGTCCCCCTTTGCCATGGCCTCTCAAATTTCTTTCCATATTGAAAGAATCAATTCATAATGATAACCATAAGTACAGTTTATGATACCAATCAAAATTCATGCTATGTTAATAGCAACAAGAAATTACATATTCAAGAAAACAGTTCATAATGAATTATCGACACTACGAGTGTCACACAGAATATTATATCGATGTTGAGTCGAACAATTTCAATCATTTAATTTATCCAGAATTTAGTTCGAATTATCAATCAGATAAATCCTGCCACAATCCTCAAAATATCAAGATTAACAAAGAGATCCATTCCGATATCAATATCATGCCAGTAATTAAATCATGGCTCATAAGGTACGTACCACATTTGGCTCGTAGGATTAGGCGCTTTCATAGGTCACACGTGACACGAAGGTCTTTTGATACTAGTTCAATACACAAAGACTCTAAAAAAATTGACTCTCTGATACCATCTTCTGTAACACCCCAAAAAGGCGGCCATTACAGTGCCGTGGACCCCACACTGGGACCCACCAGTCGATACCCAAAATACAGGTTAAATACACAATACATGTGATACTGAACCACAATACATAGTATTTACTCCGATTAGGAGTTTCCAGTAGTATGGCCAACAGCCTTATTATACACATGATCAAAAATACAAGTATAATCCATATGGAGATGGAATATACCTTAAATAACAATGCATTTGTCCACAGTTAAAATAAAGCAGAAAGATGACATTACACGGTTCGAACAAGGCCAGACAACAAAAGACTTGGGGGCCCCGAACTAGTATCCTTCGAACCCTTCGCCGTCACCATGATCTTCCAGTGCCTTGCCTTTTCCTCGATCTAAAATACAACACAAGTATTTCGCCCAACACAGGGTCATATATACATGATAAATGAATTCTCAAGATGTTATACAATTCACATATATTAGATTTCAAGGAAAACATCCCAAATAAACGAACATACCCCTCCGTCATAAGAACGATTAATCACAAAACATCGAACACATCCAAATATATAGATGGACTATGAATGATCCAATAGTATGGCTCAAGATGGACATCACAGTATGCCCAATCCGGAAATGTGTCATTGCACATGTCCACCCCGTATACGGAATCCAGGATATACGTAGGACAATGTACCTAATTAGACTCACGACCTACGTCTCGTGTGCACAGTCCAATACGGAAACATCCACGCATGACTATATATGTGCCTGGCTAAAAATCCTACACAATGACCAATCGGAATGCATATATGATTCTGGATATGTCACGATACAACATTACAACGAATTCAATAAATCACATATCCGATTAAGGATTAAGAAACTCGCCGAAATGACAAAAAGAGCAATGATATCAACGGTTCAAAATGACGAACTTGGGAATGCAATCCCACGATGAAAATGGAACATCATCAATCATACTATCAAATCACGGATCACAATTTCATAAGTGTTTCATATACACGAAAAGCATAACCATCACAAGAGTCCAAACATCATTATAACCAAGCAAGATAACTTACCTCAATATGGAGACGAGAATAATCCTTCCTTGTCGAACGAACGAACGATCCTCGACTTAATATCGGTTACTCAAACAATCAACCTTGTAAAGGATACAATCCATTCAATAACACATTCTCATAACTATCGATATCTAGTTCAGCGAATCGATATCCTACATTCAATTCGCTTAGTTCAACTATCTATGTGTCATAATTCCGTTTCAAGAATTCATACTAGCTTCGATTTATTGTCAATTTCGGTTACCATTCAAGGTGTTCTCGATTATTCGTGTGGTTCAAACATATGAGAATTTATCAAGAACAATCATCGAGGAGAATTTTGCTAAAATTGATATGCCGATAGAATTTCTTAAAAACAACATTAATGTTTAGAAGGATATAATCCAAACAACTACGTTCTACAAAACATTGATCAAAACGAAGGTTACCCAGTGATTATCATTTGTTCAACGAATTATGAATATGTAAAATTATTACTATGTTCATCAGCTATGAGTTCACCTAGTTAGATTAACGATATAGTCGAGTTATTTATCACAAGATCATCACGATATTATCATTAAGGTGAATTAAACACCTCTGAACTATAACCTTATGTTGATATGATTCAAGTTTCAACCAAATAGGATGAAGATCTTAAGTTCATTTAATTTAGAATCTTCATAAACATGATGGTTTGGTTCAACATAATGATAACAATCCTACAACTCAACCTACCTACAATGAAACTAAGGATCATTAATGTTCTAGTGATGTTAATGGTCCAGCAAGCAGAGTGCGTTTCTACTAAACATGATTACTACCATTTAAGACATCAAGAATACATAATATCAAACCCTTAATCACCATATTCACCATTAAGTTGTTAAAGCTTGACTACAAACATGTTTAGCTTGATTAATTCAACATTAGGTGGAGTATACTTTATCACTAACAGTATAACTACGAAATTATAGGGTGAAATCATATAACATACCTTCATAAATGATTCATTTGCTTGGATTTGATACAGTGAAGGAATATTATGACGGTGATGCGGGTTTTGGTAAGACTTTCGCTCTTTGCAAATCTGATCCATTTGGAGAATTTTCGATACAGGAAGGCTTCCTCTTCAAAGGAAATCGTCTTTGCTTGCCCAAACACACGGTTCGGGAATTTTTAGTTCAGGAGAACACACTCTAAGATTCAAGAATGACTCCAAACCTCCAACCAACAAGCTCCAAATCAAGATGCAAAGCTCAAACACAAGTTGGAGGAAGGTAGAATTGATCTAGGGAGGCAGGGGGATGATTATAGGGAAGAAAAGTCGGAGTTGGACGTGTAAAATGAAAGACACAAGTTGACTTTAGATAACAGCACAGTTCGCTATGTACGTTATCACATGCAGATAACGTACGTTAGCCTCATTACGTATGCTACACACAAATATGTTACGTACGTAATCTAGTACCACAGGCTACTGAACTAAAATGCGGACATCATTACGTACGTTATGGCTTGGAGCCTTACGTACGTAATGTAGGTCAACTAGGTTGCCTCCAAAAGATCAGATATTCGAACCACGCCCGACCACACATGCCGAAAGTTGAGATCGAATAAGACTACAAATGTTACGTATGTAGCACCTCCTTACGTACGTAAAACCCATAATATAGCATACGTTATGCACAGAATTACTAGCAACCTTCCTCGTGGTCAACTTTCGACTGGTAGGGCCAAGGTATCTTTGGGGGATCATTTATATATATATATATACATGTATATATTATCATTTCTCACGTTCTTTCTCTCTCCCTCTCACGTTCTCATCTTCCTCCCTCTCTCTCTCTCGTCCCTTCTCTCCATCTCGGCACTTCCACTCTCTTGTTCTTTCTCTCCATCTCAGCAATCTCGACGAGTTCCGACGGCCCGATTTTAGGGATGGACGGTCAGTGGAGGAGATAGACAAGGTCAGGCCATTGACCACTGGATTTAGATCGGGCTGTCCAAGCCTTGATTTTCCGACGAGGTGGAGCTAAAGGATCGGCATCCGACTTCTTCATAGTCTCCAGCGACGGACTGGATTTTATATCGGATTTGTTCCGGAGAGCTAAATGGTTGACGACGGGAGTTACCGCGAAAGTCAATGGGACGGGATGATGTCTCCGGCGACAACTGAAGCTCGACGGCGGCATGGTGGCTCGTGACTGGAGAAGCGACGGCCTGGTCGGAACTTTCGGTTGGGACGACGTTGAAAATCCGGTCGAGCTGTTCAGGCCTTTTTCTGGCAAGATGGAGCTCAGGCACCGGCTGTTCTTCATGGTCTCCGGCCATGGACGCGACTCCATAGATTCCAACGTTCGAAGATGGTTTCTGACCTGAACGGACGGAGGAACGGAGGTGCGGCAAGATTTCTGACAAAGAGTTGCAGGCGGAGATGGAGTTAGGTGAAAACCGGCCATGGACAGAAATGGGTTGGAGTTGGACGAGGTCCGGCGGGTCAGATTGCCGGCGACCCAGTTCCAGTGTTGCGAAAGTGGAGTTGTTTTTCTGACCGGATTCCGGCATGGGTTGCCCGGCGGAACGGTGTTCTGTATGTAAGCCTCTCTGTGTGTGTATATATATTGTGTACAGTGTGTGTGTCTATATATATATATATATATTGTGTACAGTGTGTGTGTGTGTGCATGCGTGTATAGAAATAGATAGGTGCGTGTGTGCTGTATGTATATTATATATATATATATATATATGTGTGTGTGTGTGTGTGTGTATAGGTAAATACGAGTATGGTATGTGTTCGTGTTGGAATCGGAGTTATCTATTATGTTGTTTTGGGTCGATATTTTGTTATCGAATGAACTATATTTCATTCAAGGTTGTTCGAGTGCTTGTGATTATCGGAGGATGCCGTTGATCGATTCGTGGTAGGACGTTGATCGTGGAAGGACTTTCTTGCCTTCGGTTTGAAGCAAGTTTTATACTTGTACTGGTCAATGAGATAAATATTATCATATATGTGTATGAATGTATTGTATCATTTCGAGACGTAATCTCTTCATGATTTGTTGATATCAGGGAATTGTTTGATACAATACCCTTCGATAATTATGCCAAACATTCTTGATTAATCGTTTTGTTGTTATTGTTGTTGTCGGTAGCCGGTTCGCGGTATTGATGTATCGATTGTTATTATTGATATTGATGTCGGTCTAAGACATCGTTATGATCATTGTTATTGATATTGGTGCTTCATTATTGATGTTGTATTGGCCGATTTAAGGCATTGACGTATTCGATTAACATCTTCGTTATCAGTAACTGATTAAAGGTACCGAGACATCCGTTTTTATCATCGTTATCGATTCACCGTTCTAAGGTAATCGATGTATTGAATTGGGAATGTCGAAGACATTTCCCATCCGTTATATCATTGTTATCGATTGGCCGTTCTAAGGTAATCGAGGTATTGAATTGGGATTATCGAGGATAGTTCCCATCCATTGTGTCATTGTTATCGATGAGCCATTCAAAGGCAATCGAGGTATTGAATTGGTATTTTCGAAGAGAGTTCCCATCCATCGTGTCGTTATCGATTGGCCATTCTAAGGCAGTTGAGGTATTTGAATTGGGATCGCCGAGGATGGTGGCCATCCGTGACTTATTGTTGTCGTGTTAGCCGACTCAAGGCAGCACACTATCATTCTTTAAACTCGGTAATTTTGTGATCGTTGAGGATTGAGGATTCCAAGATTGCTGTGTTGTGATTGTTGATCGTGTTAATCATTCATAAGGGATTGTGATCCCATGATGGTTGTTTTGGATAGTGTTGGTCGTGTCGATATTTCATTATCCATGTGTTATCGTTCACTTTGGTGAGTCTTTTGATCCGTATTGGATGTGTTATCCTTTGAGTTTCGTTGGCATGTTGCATCGTGACATATCCGGATTCATATATGCGTTCCGATTGGTTATTGTGTAGGATTTTTAGCCAGGCACACGATGGTCATGCGTGGATGTTCCCGCATTAGACCGTGCATATGAGACGTAGTTCGTGAGGCTAATTTGGTACATTGTCCCACATATATTCTGGATTCCGTATACGGGGTAGACATGTGCACGAACACATTTTCGGATCGGGCGTACTGTGATGTCCCTCTTGAGCCTTATTGTTTTGGTCGTTCATAGTCCATGTTGTATTGGATATGTCCGACGATTTGTGACTGGTTGTTCATATACCAAGGGGTATGTTCGACAGTCGGGTTCGTTTCTTTGAGATCTGTATTGTGATGATAAACAGCTTCGGGCTGTTCGACTTTCAGGCCATTGTGATGATTGGCAGCTTCGGCTGAGTTGTTTTCAGACCATTGTGATATTGTGGCAGCTTCAGCTGAGGGCTTTCAGGCCATTGTCATGTATTGGTATTTTCGTTGGAGCCTTCGGGCATTGTTATTCGTATTTATTTTAGTTCTGGTTTGGTTTACCTTCGGGTAATTTCACTGTGGTGTTCTATGTTGATGATTCGCCGTTGGGCACTTGTGTTCTAACCTGTTGAGTTGGTACCGATCATATGTCTTGGGCATAGTGTTCCACGAATGCTGGATTCTTACCTTGGTTTGTAAGCATCTCGTATTTACATTGTTGTACCGTTTATTCTGCCTTTGGATGCATATCATATTGTGCATGTATTTCATATTCATTATCTAGATGAGTGACCCCGTGGGGGCGGAACATGTTATCATGTTTTAGGTGTTCGCGAGGAGAGAGTTGAGACACAAGGGCATGACGTTGGCGACGAAGCATTCGAGCGATACTAATGCGAGATGTTTTGGTGTTCATGTCGGTCAGATAGTTTAGAGTACTCCAGTTTTGTCAATTGTTGTCATTTTGTATTAACTGAGCAAGGCTCGTGGAAGTTGTTGTATTTTTATTTTGTCCATGTAGGCCCACTTTTGTCGTTGAAATTCCATATCGAAATATTATGTCTGATATCATAGTCGGGACTGTGATTTCCCTTTTGGTCATATTGTTGTGTCTTCAGTCATGTTCGCGTGGTGGATCTCCTGGTGTGGGGTCCACGACACTGTAATAACCCAATGGGATTTGGGGATATTACATCCTCCACCAGTGGAAAAGAGTCTGTTGTAATCACGTAATCCAATAACAATACCTTGCATCACACAACACTGATACACATACTCAGAAAACACATTTAGGCAGGTGGGAGTGGCTTTCGGGTAGGGGGGCGGGTAGCCCAACCCGAGCGGCAACACCATTCCGCCTTGCTCGGGTTGGCTGGGCGGGCTTTCTTTTCGGTTTCTGAAGCCGATGGAATACTGCAAGAAATGAACGTTGGGGGTGGGATTCTAGCCGTTGTGCAACGGCTAGGAACAATAAAAAAAAAAAAATTCCAACTCCTATTTAAATTAATCTTTCACCTCTATTTTCAAAATAAAAACCCACAACACACAATAATCTTTCAAAAATACTAAACTATGGATCCAAGGAGAGGTAAAAAAACTTTCACCTCGCGTCAAGGTCGGGCTCAACCATCCCCGAATCAACCAAATCAAACTCCGTTAGGATTTACCCAATTTTATTCTCAACCATCCCCGAATCCATTTTATGTTCCACAACCCCAATCTCCACAATTTTTCCCATATAATATGGGTCCTCCTCAATTGAATCCACAACACTACAACATCACTGCTACAAGCGAGTTTTCCCCGTTCGAAAACCTTAGTGAAGACGTAGAGTACGTACCCGAAACACAACCACTACCAAATGAAGAAGACGAAGATGAGGAAGTTCAAGAAGTCGATCCTAGAGGGAAGAAAAAAGCTTTCGCCGGGAGGAGGCCCCGTGAAGTTTGGACGCCGGCACAAGAGGAGGCGTTGGCGAAAGCATGGGTTCAAATCTCCACTTGTGGTGTTGTCGGTAATGAACAAAAGTCCGACGGTTTTTGGAAACGGATTCTCGAGCATTACGAGGCAACCGTGGGTTCGAGTTCACGAACATTTCATGCGTTGAATACCAAGTGGAGAACAATGAACACGGCCATGGGTATTTTCAACGGCTACTACCTCCAAGCGGTACATAATCTATACTTTATTATTTACAATTACATTATTTTGTTTTAGCTATACTTTTTTATTTTGCGTAATCCGCAGTTTTTATTTACAATTAAATTATTTTGTATATAATGTAGAAACGTGCTAAGGCTAGTGGGTGCAACGACTTGGACGTGGTGAGGCAAGCTGAAATGGATTTCTACACAGCAAGAAAAAAACAATTTCTTCATACCGGGCGTGGGAGGTTGTCGAGGACATGAGAAATGGACGGAGCAAGAATGTTTTCAAGATATTGCTTGCCGCAAGCAATTCTTCAAAAAGGAGGTCGGGAGTATGATGCGGCAAGCAACACCATTCCCGACATGAATGAAGACCCAACCCTCCAATTGAATCAAGAAAATGAAGAAGAAGCAAGCCGCATCCTCCTCGTCTATCTCAAGCGTTGCGGATGAAATCAACGCGTACACACAAAAGAAGACACAATATTTGGAAGAAAAACGCGAGATGGCGAAACAATTGTTGGCTACACAACTCGAGGGGGCGAAGTTCAAGAATACACAACGAGAGTTGAAGTTTTTTTTGGAGCCGCATGATCACATTCGCGATCCTGCTATGTTGGAATTAGTTCTTACCCAAAAACGTGAACTTGCGGCCAAACACGGATGGGCTTGCAATTTTTAAATTGTAGTGCAAGTTATTTTAATTTCAACTTATGTAATATTTTTTTTTTTTAAGTTGTAGTTTCAATTTTTAAGTTGTAGTTTTTTTAAGTATTATGTAATGTTTTTTTTTTAATGAAATGGTATGTTTTTATTTTAAATATTGTATGTGATTTTATGTATTTAAAAAAAAATGAATTCGGGTACTAGGGTACCACTCCCACTTGTTAGGGTAGTGTTAGGGTAGTATTGGGGTAGTTTTGAGTTGGAAGATTTTTATTGGATAGAGGTGACGTGGCACCCTTAGGGTATTAGGGTATGAAATATCCACTCCCTCCCCCCTTATTCACAAAGCCTACGAGTTATCTTCGAAGGAAAATCTTTATCGAAAAATACCGATCATTTTTGAAAGTTCATTAAAACATTAAAATTCCATATATGATCAATTACCGACTATCACGTCTACGCACGAAATGTATGGGCAAGATACTTGGCTCGATAAATGGTGCAAAAAGCTCCGACGAACATGGTTCACCCGATCGATCCATTGAAATCCCAACCTTTATTATAAATACATAATAGACAATTTAATATAAGGGTCTAATTTAATATCTTATAATTTCAAGGTGATTAGACGGCTAATATATTACCTCAATTGTGCCCCTTAATTAATTGATCGGATCAAACGACCAATGATAATCAACCCGGATCGATATCTCGATTATTACTCCAGACACAAACTCCAAACTCGGGCTCGCTCCATGATCTAACTACACCAGTCCGCACATTGACCAAATTATCACCATCTCCATCTATCTCTATGCCTCCCCCGTTCACAAACCCAACACGACTACATATACTCACCAAACACACATATATAACACACACAAAATAAAATATAAACACACACACACAAACCTCCACATACATATACATACAACACACACTTATATATATACATAAGGCACACACACCAGCACACACCCCCCACACACCTGTATATATAATACTATTTCCGTTGTTTTATTACTGCAACATCTGGACTTTCACGTTTTGCCAACGCACAACTTTGATTATTAATATCTTCAATTCTTTACTTCTAAAAATTATAAAAAGTTGATATTTTGAAAGTATACTTCGAGATGAATCTAACAAGATCTCCCATGAATATATTTTTTCATATGTATAAATCACAAAAGATGATCAAAAGCAAGTATATGAACAGTGTAATAGTCAACACGTTGCAATAATAAAAAAACGGAGAAAGTATATATATATATATATATATATATACAACACACACTTATATATCCATACAACACACATACCACGCACATGTGCACACACACCTGCACCTACACCACACACACCTGTATATAATATATATATATATATACATACAACACACACCTCCACACATACCACACACACCTGTATATATATACAACACATACTTATATATATATATATATATATATACATATATATATATATATAGTACACACACCTGCACCTACACTACACACACCTGTATATATATAATATATTTATATATATAATATATTTATATATATACATACAACACACTACACATACACACACATATATATATATATATATATATATATATATATATATACACGGTTCACACAACATACATATATGTATATATATATATGTATATATATATATATATCTAGATATATACATACCGTTCACACACAACCCACATACGCACACACACCAACTGCATACACACACACAACATGCACATACATGTATATACATATATATATACATTAGCTCCATGGGTTCATACACCACTAAAGTGGGAATGATACACCACTTTGGAATTCCCTCCCAAAAAAGCTGCAGAACCCTCCCCCACCCCTCTAGTGACATAAATATATGAATTTTTAATTAAAGTTGTTACACCCCCAGACTCCCCTACCCCACCCCCCCACCCCACACATTCAAGTGAATTGAAAATTATTATTGTAAATTGCAACTTCTATATAAAAAAAATATTGTAAGGCATGTAAATATTTTGCATATAAATATACAAATAAAAAAATAAACATATACTTATACAGATAAAAAGTAAACAAACAATACATTTTTTATTGATAAAAATATAATCAGAATTACAAAACTATTACATAATTATATTAATTAAGGTCGACATAATCTTGATCTTGAGGAACACGATAATAATATTCACGAAATTCATCTTGTCGGCTAAGATATGGGTATTCTCATCTAGATGCAATATCACTTCTGTATGATGTCCATAGTGGATGAGTTAACAGTAAAGGACAATCTTCCCGTATTGACACCCTAATATAATGGTTATCGTTCACGTGGGTAATCACGATCTGTTCATGTGGTTGAGATTGAGGTGGACTAGATCAAAGCGGAAAGCTGATAGTACTGCCTCCAACACGTCCTCCAGCTGCCAAACTTATTACTACTCTGTTGCACGCTGATGCAATAACCAAACCTGCGTTTGGCATTAGCATCCACTCTACAGCATATTCCATGGTCTTATATATGTTATCAAATCTTAAAAATACACACTTGTATTGTTGTCGATGAGGCGTTAACTCACGTACTAGATCTGAACGAACTTGGAGCCACTGACATTCAAAGAGACCTAGACCAAGAGCGACCGACCGAAATCCGCAATTCCCATCACCCCTGACATCTTGTAACTCTATAATGTATGGATGGAAATTTTTTGTAATATAATCTAAAAAATCAGTCGGCTCTTCATTTAAATCCACAAATGAACTATATCTCACTGGCTCTTCATTTAAATCTGAGATCGGATCGCGATCGTAATTTGTTTGATAGTTTATGTAAGAACTATATCTTGCCGGTTCGACGTTCAAATCAATCCCAAGAAACCTCGCTCGCTGACTGAGTGTTCACGGATCTTTACTTCTAGGAGGAACATGTTTTTGTTGTTGTTGTCATTGATGTTGTTTTTTCAACCTCGGTCGCCACGGGTGTTTTTATAACCGTGTGCGGTTTAATAGTAGTTTTACTTGGATTGAGTATGCCAACCAATTTTCTTAAGACACTTCTTTTTCCAGCATCAAACTGCTTGTTAAAGTGTTCTTTAACATGGTTTAATTCAGTATCACAACAAATATTGTCACTTTGCAAAGATGTTGCCGGTGAAAGATCTAACGTTCTTCAAAATATATCCATTGAATCCAAGGGAATACATTCACCTGCATATATTTGTGTGTTGCATCTTGAGTTTTTACTTAAAAAGTCAACTAAATAATTAGAAAATATTTGAAAAACAATATACTATTTTAAAAAAGGAAATATTTTACACAGTTTAAATATTTTCTTAAAAAAATTCATATGTAAGCAAATATTAAATCAATCAGGAGTAAATGTATATACGGACCTGAAGTAATGTACAATGAAAGTGTGCAAGCACACGGTAACCCACAGCTGTTATGTAGTTGACAACCACAAGTTCAGGAATCTACTTGAAAATCATTCGACTGATTAATCTCTTTCACCATTAAATTGAGAGCTTCATTTGAGGCAATACCCCGTAGTAAATTGAAGCATGGTATATTGTGTTTATGATAATGAGAAATTTCACTTTTCCCAAAACTTTCTTTGATCGCCGTGAGTTGTGACTTTGCAATCTTATCAATACAGTTAACAAATTTATCCAAAATATAATTTCGAGTATACATGTACTTGTTCAACTTGGCATATTGGCTCTCAACTCTGTTGGATGTGCGATTTTCGAAGTTCAAAGACTGGTCAATCGAGGCATACACAAAATGTTTTTTATATTTGTCCAACTAGTTATCATTTACGTATCTTAAAACACCTGAAAGGAAAGAAAAATAAATATTAGATAGGAGGTATGGATAAAATTCTCAGACTATAAAAAACTATTAATGTAAAATACTTACGGGGGTATTTAGACAATAATGTTCGAAGTTTCTTGTAGTTTTCCGTGTATGATATCCACGTTGGAGAATCCTTCTAGTAACTTCCACGTCGATTGGAAAAGTTTCCAATCACATTGAGACTTAATAGTTGGCCTGCAATTCTTGAAAATATTTTGACCAATGTGCCATCTACAGAGTAAATGATTGGCGTGCGGAAAAACTATTTCACACGCATTCATGAGAGCCAACTCTCTATTTGTGACTATAACGCGTGGGTGCATACACTCATTTAGCGTCCACTTTAGCTGTTCCAAGGCCCATTTATAGTTGTCCATCATTTCTTCGCTCATAAAAACAAAAGTTATGCAAAATATCTTGTTGGTTGACGTTACACCAACAATTTGAACAAAAGGTATATTATATATGTTCGTCTTGTACGTGGCATCTATAATCAACACGTGTGAGAATGCAAGCCATATCTCACAAGTTGTAGGATGAACAAAAATTAAAGCTTGCAACTCGTTTGTAATTGGGTGTGTATATGTTTGATAAACATAACGATTAATATGCAAAAGGGACATAAGAACCTGCATTCAAGTTTTACCGGCTTTCTCGTCGTTGCGAATTTTGTTTGTGCCTCATATATTATCCGGAGTGTTGACAAATTAGTCTCATCTTGATCCTTTAGCGTTGATAGAATTTTACGTGGTGGGACACTCTTCCACGTCGAATCTTCTACCAAACGAAAGTCATCATCAGATAACCGCCTTACATATGCATAACCATCTAATAATGATGTTCCAATGATTATTTTCCTACCAATTGAAACGGACAATCTGTCTTTTTGGTACTAGTATTTCTACTTGATCCGGATCCATCAGGTTTACCGCTACGGTCACACATAAGAAACAATTTATTTATTAAACCATTTTTACATTTCTTTGATCGTTGTGTGATGATGACATAACCAAGAGATTATGCCGTATTTTTCACCTAGTTTATCATATCTTCACGAGACCAAAAAACCTACAATTGAATTTAAAAAATGGTGTTGTGACGAATATTAATTTTATTAAAATATTAAAATATTTATTATCTAAAATATATTGTACCTAATCGGTAAAAAATGGTGATGTCCATGTGGAAACTTGAGCTTCTTCAGTTCCATAAAAAAATTGAGCGTCATCAACACCTGAATTTGAGTTGTTTTTGTAAAAAAATGACATCTTTCTCTCAAAACAAAATAATTTTCTACAAAAAAAAATATCATCATATATGATAAACAAAAATTAGATTTATCAACAAATGAACCATCACTATATACAGCAGGAAGCACTACAAACCTTTAGTTTTTTGTCTGAGAGAAAAGATCGTTTGTGGCCACATTTATATAAGAGTTATATAAGATAGAGAAAGAGTCATATGCCCCAACAGTCAAAAACATCCCCTGCCACCCACTGCACCCCCCCCCCCCCACTGTACACCCACGCCACTCACTACCCCACTGCCACCACTATACGCACGCCACCCACTGTGTATGTATTTTTTTTATCTCAAATAAAAAGCACCCCCCCCCTTTAGTGGTATACACCCGGGGTGTACAAACCACAACTCCTATATATATATATAAGAAAACACCACTCGACTAACCGTCTCGGTTAGTGAGGATACACATTTAAATAATATGACATATGAAAATACGCCCGGAGCAACCGGCGAATTAAACATCAACCGACAATGTAACAATTTAAAATAGAACAAAATGGAGTTTAAATCAAAAGCCTAAGTACTCGCGAGTACAATCTATAAGTTTATAAATTTGGGGACAACCATATCGAGATGGACAAAAGAAATAAGAAGACCCAAATGCACACGTCAACGACCCTGGCCAACATCCTCGTACTGTCCCGGTGCTCGCTCGCCCGGATAATCATAACCTGAAATCCATAACAAGAATTTCTCCAAAACGGGTCCCCAGAGGGGTTAGCAATTACGCTAGTACAAGTAATCAAGGCAAACCAATCGCTTACACATTTCATAGTACATGCACCAATATCAATTTCAAAAGCCAAAACTAGACATGTCTTTTCCGGAAATAAACAGTCAAACAATTTGTCTTGGGAACAGGGTAATACCATAGATCCCGCCCGAGGCCTCTAAGGACCCACCCGAGCTGGCCATATCATAAAAACAAATCACGCACATGCATCGCCTTAGGAACAGGGTAATACCATAGATCCCGCCCGAGGCCTCTAAGGACCCTCCCGAGCTGGCTAGCTAAACAAACTCATGAATCGAGGACTCAACCCTTTCGATTCCCTCCGTGATCCCGTCGGACCATCCCGAGGTGAGCAAATCACACACAAAATACATTACCATTTCACGTTAAGCATAAAGGTTTCCAAAAATACTTGCCTTGAATAATTGATGATGTAAACGAACGGAAGGAAACACCGACGAACGCTAGGAACCGACAATCACGAACCTAACAATTCGAAGAACACAATCACAACCAATCCTAAATGAATACGGAAATTGAAATACACCCAAAAACCCGCCTACGATTCATGTATATTCGTATAGAAACAACGACGAGGGCGGACCACAACCAAACCCTATCAATTACAAAATTACTACGAAATATACCATGAATCCGTAGGGAAACCAACAAAACCAACAGGATTAATCATGTACATCATGAATTAATCTAACATACGGAACGTATTGGACGAAACATGAAAACCCCTTCAATTTACCCAAAACAAGGTTTTAGGAGTTTACCTTGAATAATGACGAATAACACGATTAGAGG
Organism: Orobanche coerulescens; assembly: GCA_033398695.1. Taxonomy (NCBI): domain Eukaryota; kingdom Viridiplantae; phylum Streptophyta; class Magnoliopsida; order Lamiales; family Orobanchaceae; genus Orobanche; species Orobanche coerulescens. The sequence goes on along the minus strand of CM065818.1, from coordinate 73,985,683 downwards.
TTGATAATATACTCCAAAAACTCGAAGAAGATGATGGCTCGGAGTTACAAAGCTTCAAATTGCCGGAAATGCCAAGAAGATCGCCTAGGAGTCGGATGGGAAGGAGAGGGATGAAAAATGACCGAAATCGGTCAACTCCTGGGTTTATAAACCCATGCCTCGTTACGTACGTTAGCCACAGGTAGCTAACGTACGTTAGCTTGTTAACGTACGTAAGCTATCCTAAGCTTACGTACGTAACGAAAATCGCAGAATTCCCTGTACTACTTTACACACAACCATTACGTACGTAATGGCAACCTGCATTACGTACGTAATGCTTCTTCCTGGGAGAGTACAGGCCAACCACTGACAAAGAAGGAACCGAGACAAAAATTGAAATTCAACGGTGAATGACTCACGATGGTACGAACGTAAAGGATTCGAGGCGACGAACTTAAGTGTTGAAGGAAAACCTATTCTCGACTACCCGAAGGTTCGGAAAAACAATCAACAAACATAGTTATCTCAAAACTTTGGGAAATTACAAAACGGCCCAAAATATCCGAAATGTACGATACATGACCGAAACATCAAACAAAGCTCACAACACGCGTAATAACATGAGACGGATCCTCGGCAACCTCGAAACGGCGGTTCCGAGCGACGATTTACGAGAATACACGAAATAGCGACGAAAACGACATAAAACACCGAATCGAGTAAAACGAGTCCGAAACAAGCTCGAACGACAAAAAGTCCAATATTAAATATCCTCAAAATGTCGATACGGTTACAAGAGAGTTGCCAAAAGCGAAAATACACCAAAATAAGAATATTAAGAGGAAGGAAAAATGCGGATATTACACCTTAAGTCGTGATTTCGGGTCTCGTCTTCATCGCCGTCATTTTGCAGGTCACTTGGGCCGATTCCTAGGGGATGACGGGAGGGGTGGTGTGTCTAGTTGAGAGGCAGAGAGAGACTTAAGGGAGGAGAGAGAGACAGTAGGTGAGAGTGATGATAGGGAGAGAGAGTGAGAAAGACGTGAGTTCTCCCGTATCACACACACACACACACACATATATATATATATATATATATATATATATATAAGGATAGTTGGGTTTGTTCGACCCAACAAGGTTCGATTATAAATTAATCGAGTAAAAACGGATCAATCTGAGATTCATTATTCAGTCCCCTGTTTTGATTATCCTATTAATTCATACTGCGTCCGATAAAATCAATAACTCACCAATATTCTAGTCCAACATCTCAAAGTTCGCCCGACATTTAAATAATCAGCTAATAAAATAAAATAAAAGTAAATAAATAAAAATTATATCGTCAAAATTCGAATTTAAAATTTTTTGGATATTATAGGAGGGTCTCTGGAAAGTCTCGTTAGCGTGCGTTAACGAGTGCAGATAGCAGAAAGGATAACACTCAAAGTTGAAAATGATGAATTCTACCCCGGATGAAAAACAACGCGCACCCAACACTAAACAACGGACTGAAGAAGACACGCACGACGAGTTCGAGTAAGAACTAAAGTGCTAAAAGAAAGCACGATTTCGACTACCCAAATGTGCGGAAAACGACAACGATAGTAATTACCCCATAATTTTGGGAAATTATAAAATAGCCCCAATACGTCTGAAATACACGATACACGATCTAAACACCAAACAAAAGCTCACAACATGCATAATAACATAAGATGGATTTATGGCAACCCCGAAACGGCAGTTCCGAACAACTATTACGAGAATCGAAACAAATAGCGACAGAAATGACATTAAACGCGGAATTGTGTAAAACAAGTCCAAGAAAAGCTCGGATGAAAAAAAATCCAGTATAAATATTCTCGAAATAAAAATACGGTTACAAGCGAGTCACTAAAAATGAAAAATACAGCAAAATGAAAAATATCAGAAAAAAAATGCGGATATTACAACAGTGATTGGCCAAAATTCACTTTCAATAAAGTAACAATAAGTGTTTAGCCAACTCAATAATTGGTCAAATTAATTGCATATGAGAAGTGTGATGGTAAAATACAAATTGATTATATATATATATATATATTGTGAGGTGAAAAAATATATATTGATTATGAGTATTTATTTAGATTATCCAATCGATGGAGTCTCTTTTAAAACCATTGTGGGATTTAAATTTATATATAAATACTATTACTACAAACCTAATAATTGGCCCAATCAAAATTTTCAATAGAAATAAAATAATTACTCAATATAACATTGAATTCAGGTATTTATTTAGGTTCTCTATTGGTGGAGTTCTATTTTAAATAGATGTGGGATTCAAGATATAGAATTCTATTAATTTAGATTGCCCAACGGTTAAGTACCATTTTAAACTGATGTGGGATTCAAGATTTTAGATAAATAAGAATCAAAAATTAAGAGAATGCCATATAGGGCAGAGAATTAATCTAGTGCTTAGAATCCATAACGCTATTATATATATATATATATAGATATTAGTGAAGCACGTAACAAGTATATCTCCATATCTTCTATCAATAATTTATGAAAGAGATTCCCATACAGGAAAATCATAATAATCTAATTAAAATTAAATTAGTAACAAATATAGGTTAACCAAGTAACCATTTATAACGAATTAGGCTCTGTTCTTTTGGACTGAATGAATCGAATCGAATCAACTAAACCGAATCGAATCGAATCAATCAATGAATCAATTGAATCGAATCAATGAACTCGAATCGAATCGAATCGAATCGAATCAAATATATATTAAGGGTAAATAATAAAAATAATAAATATAATAAAATAATAATAAAAATAATAGTATAATAACTTATAAATGATAAGTTGAGATCTATTTGATAAGGGTAAATTATAATAATATTAATGATATTAATAAAAATAATGATACTAACTATAATAATAATAGTAACAGTAATAATAATAACACTGATAATAATGGTAAATAATTATAATAGTAATCAACAACAACAAAGATAATAATAAATAGTATTAATAATAATAATAAATATTATTATTAATAATAACAATAATAATAATTAAGTTTAATAACAATAATAATAACACTAATAATAATGGTAAATAATAATAATAATAATCAACAACAACAACGATAATAGTAAATATTATTAGTAATAATAAAAATAATAATAATTAAGATTATTATTAATAATAATAATAATAATAAAAATAATAATAATTATAAGAATGAAATGAATCGAATCGAATGGACTGGCCGAACTTAATCGAATGGACCTGAATGAATGGACTTGGCCCGAATCGAATCAGGCCGAATGGGCCTGAATCGAATCGAATCAGGCAGAAAAAGCAAAAATAAGTCCAAAAAAATAGGGCCTTAGTATTATGTAATGTGTGACAAATACTAAATCATCTTAGGAAATTCTACAAATGACTAACATAGTAATCTCAGAAACATCAACCTACTTAATAAATGTACAAACGTTATTATTCTGCAACCATAAATATTAGATTACATTTGGACCCGACTTTTACCCTCTAGTGTACTTTTGTATCTTTCGACCTTTGCCTTCCAGGTGGTCTTTTGGTGTTTGGTGGAAGCACTTGGATTGCTGTGATGTGTGTTGGTATATCCCAGCCAACTTTGTCCTCCAAAAGCATAACGCTTGATGAATATATGGAACATAACGCAGTATTTGTGTAAATTAGGGAACGTAATTCTTAACATATCAAATTTCGTTTGCTCAAGCTGAAGAATCATGCGTACATGAAATCTCATGGTACTAAAATTCTTGACATATTCATGTCTTTTTTGATATATCTATAACTATTTTTTTGCTGACATCGACTATGAATACAACTGAACTTGAGATAAAAACTTGTTATATATAATATATCTACATTATGCATTTTTAAGACATAATAACAACATATGAACATATCATACATTAAACTAAAAGTGATAAATAACTAGCAGCAATATGTAAATAGGTAAATTAACAACGTTCAATCTTTTAGATTAATTGACAATTTTTACAGGTTGTATCAGTATCTGTTGCAAGAGTTCTAAATGTTGCTTGAGCAACCTATTATCTTTTTTATGACGAGAGAACCCGCAACAGCTACTCTTTGATTGAGAAACCTATTTGATAATAAGACACCATCGTTGAGCTAAATAACATAGATATTCAATTATTGTTGCAACAGGCAATTGTCGGGTCGATTTGATTGCATTATTCAAAGACCCAGTAATATTTGATGTCATGGTCAAGAATTTGCTTATTTCCCTATGCAGGTTCGTGCATTTTGGCTGAGTTTCAGTTTATTTTTGACGGATGGTCTGATTCGATAATCAAATGCATCTAGATCAGATGTATTCTTATTGAAATCTTCGAGTGGGTATGCTCTATAGGCACTGGTATATGCGTTCTTCACATCAACACCTCTTTTTTAAATCTTTTTTTTTTTTTTTGATATTTTTGAAGACATGGCATGTGCATGCCCCTTGCATAACATTTGGGAAAATAACTTCTGAACTTTGACTATTGGATGATGTCTATCTGATACAGTGCACTGCTTGTTCCTTACACCTACAGCTTTTCCAAGATTCCTAAAAAACATGTAAATGATTCTTTATTTTCACTGTCAACAACTGTAAAAAATATTATAATAAAGAACCTATTTAGATTTGTGTACTTGCTGCTAGCAACGTGCCCATGTATTCAGAGTCTAAGAATGTACCATCATTGTCAATAATTGGAACATAAAATTTTGTATGCTTGATAGACTTAATGCAAAAAAATAGATACTTGAAACGTTTATTTTTGTCCACCAAAATATCTGCGATAGATCCTGGCATACATTTTAATATAATATTAGTAACCAATCCAAATGAACATAATAACTAGTGCAGCATAAATATTTAAAAATTTCATTTGCACGTTTAATCTTGGTGATGTTATTATTCAGCGAGAATAGAAAAATAGTGTGATACTTTAACATGCATGTTTAATATTGGTCACATATGGTAGCATGGTTGTGTTCATAGCTTTTTCAAAATATTTGTCACTAATATGTATAACACCCCCAATCCGCTCAGGGATATTACACGCCGTAGAACCTTTCCTCAAGGATCTACCAGGCTGGTAACAAAATCGAACAACTCAACAATGCCTTTAAGGCTAAAAAGACTCATTATACCGATTTGGTCTTTCAATAAATACATACAACTCCATCTCAATACATACCCATGCAGGGTCAAAATACAACACACTCCCGTGCAACGGGGAAAATACTGTAGCGGAAATAAAGTACAACCAAACCAATATGACATCATATGGATCCTCGTGTGATTAGTATCGATCATCTTTAATCATCCTTCGTGCCGACCCTGTGTTATGATCCCCAAAACCTGAATGCAATACAGACATCCACCCCCTCGATAACTCGGGGGTTAGCAAAATCCCACTATTTTGCTAGTGCAAGTACATAATCATACGAAATGTAACAAACAAATATAAATCACGAATCGGGTACGACAATTAACTACCAAAGCCTTCCCGAGAGGTTTATTAATTAGAAAGAAATCAATGAAGTGTTTGAAAATAAATTCCTCATCTCGGGGATTTTAAAACTGGATATCTTGTTGGACCTCAAGTCCTTAGTTGAAAAATAACCATTTCAAGACAAATGAGTCTCGGCCCAAAATCACTTTCCGTAAAACAACTTTTACAAAACCGTTGGGATCTCATCCCAAATCTTATCAAATCACAGTACCAGAGGACAAAATCAAGGTCCGTTTTCCAACATCAAAACCCAACAATTAAAGGACTAAAACACATACGACAAAAATACTCTAGTGCTGTCCTAACCAAGTAAGCCAAATGAACAACTTACCTCTGACACACTTAGTCAAAGCATGCAATCATGAAATCATCATTCAAAAACACTCGTTTCCAGAAACGCCATAGTCAAAAATACATTTATAAAATGAACCACAATTAACCGTCAATCCACGTCTCTGTAGACCCCTCCCGAGACCCCGTCGGATCTAACCCGTAGTGGTTAAAAGAAAGCTCGTCGATCCACATCTCTGTTGTTGGCCACTAAGTATACTGGATACAGCTTGGAAAGTTTTTTAAACAACAAGCTGTACTGTTTTAAATATGAGTGTGTAGCGGAAGTCTTAAATACAGTAAGTTGTTGTGGATACAACAACTCGATGTGCGGTGTATACTTAAATAATCACAGTTAATTAAAACAATAAAAGCAGAAGGAAAATAACACAGTATTTAAAGTGGTTCGAGGTAAACCCCTCTACGTCCACTGGTCCTCCACACAGGAGTAAAAAGTTTATTATAATTACTACGTACACAACTACGTAATTATAACAACACTTAATCAATATATCGTTCACACAGATTGATATAAAGATCTTAGCTTTCAACCGTTCACACAGATTGGTTTGAGCTAACACTTTGACTGGCTTCTTCACACACAGTTCTGAAGCTTCGTCTTCTTCGATGCAAGTCCTTCACACACAGTTTGGGAGTAGCAAAGATTCCTCAGTCCACACAGGGCTGATATGAGTTTGTTCAAAGATAGAACAGGGTTGAACAACATCTATGACTTTCTGGGATATAAGCTAATGATGTGTTGTTCAAGGGTTGAGCACTGTATATCTCTTTTATCTGAATAGCAGAAAGCTTGGGAGATATGTTTTGCTCTGAATATTTCTTGTAAGCTTGATTGTTTGTAAGTCGTTCAGTCGTTCAGTGGATTTTCAGTATTTGATGATCTTCAAACTCTGGAGATATATATATATATATATATAGCCATCTAAAATATATCCGTTGGAAATCTATCCATTGAGCAAGATTCTGCGACAACAGACATTTGACTGAGATCTGGATATTGCGGGGTTTGAAGATCTTCTGACTTACATTATTTAAATACTTTATCCTTTAGTATTTAAATACTTCTTTATCAACGGGACTTGACTTCTAGCGAATACTGAAGATTCCTTTTTGTCCTGTTGAGAGCTGTATGGAAGGATCACTGTATTTTCTATTCGAGACAGCTTCCATACTTAGTCTCTATGAGACTTCTTTGCTGTATGATAGGTTCCACTGTATGCTGGATTTACGAGAGGTCTTCGATACAGGTTGACACTTTTGATCAGCTTTTCGATACAGTTTGCTTACTGTATGCTGGATTAGCATATTGTCAAAACATCTTATCACCACTATTCGATACAGGGATTGTTTATCCTAACTGTTTCGATACCGGGTATTCTTACCCCAACATATGTGGACCCCTACCGAGACCCCATCGGATCTAACCCGTAGTGAGAATACACACACACACACACACACATGTTACTCATGTAATACTAATATGCGAACCCGGTATGATACCTTTTCATCAAGACGTTCCAGGATCTCCAAAGCGGTATCCTGTTTTGTCTCTATATTTGATATTCTCTCAACAAGGGAGGAGAGCACCTGTGACATATCTTTGATGTTCTTGTCATGAGCTCGCAGTTGAGAACCAGATTCGATTAGAGCAGATGCGGTCATGGCCTCAGATATGCAAAGTTTCGATTGCTCTTCTCTCAGGATCGATTCTTGCTTCTCTTGCAGATTGCTCAGGGCTTGTTTGAAGACTTCTGGCAAGACAGTGAAGGCTTCGACTACTCGAGAGACTTCATGCTGTAATCCAGTCATTTCTTCAATAGCATATGTGTGCATCCAATCAAGAGATTTTTCTACTGAGTGTAAAGCATTCACTGCGTCCTGAATAAATACAGTTTGGAGGCCAAGAGCACGTAAGCGCTCTTTTCTTGTTTCAGTGCGGGGAGAATCTGGCTGGGCAAAGTCTTCTACTCCATTCAACCTTCTCAAATTCACGTTAGGGCGTGAATTGAGTTGGACATCCTCAGGTATAGTACCATCGTCGGATTCCATGGTTGACGGGCGGGAGCAGTTGTTGTGGGTTCGGCGGCAGGAGGTGCAGCATCCTCCTGTTTCGATGAGGTTTCTGTAGACATGGGTACAGGAGGGACCAAATCCTCCTCGTGTCTCTCATCGTATGCCTGTTCCGGCAGAGGGACTGATTCCTCTTGCTGGAAGGCGCGTGATTCTTCTTCTTCTTCGGTGGCGACAGCAGGCTCGGGTGCCTGTTGCGAAACATTTTCTTCTTCCTCGACATGAGGGCCTGAATCCTCATTGTCAGGAACATTGTCTTGCTGTGGCGAAGGGGACAATTGATGAGTGGATGTCCCTTCATCCTTTTGGCTTGAGCTTCCTCTAGACTCATCCGCAAACCAGCTTGGAGTGCATCATCATCATCTTCGAAATCAGGATCAGATTTTGGACTGTCGGGAGCTTCCATTGACAAAGCTTTTCCTTTCCTGTTGGCCTCATCCTTATCAAGCAGATAACTCTCAATTAGCTCCTTGATGAATAAGTTGTCCCATTGGATCAGGACAGCAATTTCTTGGGTGTCCGTCACTTCCAAAACGAACTTCTCTTCATCACTCCACTCACTCCAGTTGTACAAGATTTCGTATGGAGCAAGTATAAAATTCTTCCATTGGAGGAATCGCTCGTATGACTGCTCAATCTGCACAGAAAGCAGAGTCTTGGAAATTATTGTGTCAGGGGAGGGACTCCGTACATCATTTGGGTTTGTTGTAGGAAGGGGTTCCTCTACAGGTGTGGAATCCTGTATTGGATAGGGACTCCTTATAGGGGATGGTGCCCCGAAGGAAGGTGGATCCTGAATGGGTGTGGAATCCCGTATAGGAGAGGTAGCTGTTGGCTCGAGCCAAAAAAGTGTTGCCGTTTCGATTTTTTTGTCTACAACAACGTTTTTTTTTGCTTCTTGCAACATTTTGTAGGAGTTGCCGTAGGCCATCTATGGCGTAGAGCTCCAAACAGGCAGCCGACTCGCTAGAGTCTTTTGTGTTGGCAGATGTCCTTGTATCCGTCATAGCCGCCAAAGGCTCGGGATCTACTGTCGATATAGTAGTGGGCATCTCTTCCACAGGGGTTGGGCCCTGGGGTAGTTGATCAGTGGGTTGCGCCACGATAGGAGCATCCTCGGAGGGTTCTGTAGATTTAGCTTTTGTGAGCCTCCTTAGCTTTCTTTTCGGCTTCTCAGCAGCAACTGGTGTCTTGCTGTGAGATCTTTTTCATTTCTTTGAAGAGTCAACACTCTGGGACTTCGTAGAAACATCTCTCGGATCGGCAAACAAGGGCATTATTCGGACGTATGGTCGGTTGGCGATCAGGGTGCTCTGGTTAAAGGCCGAAGGCTTGACGCCTCCTAAATAGATCTGGGAACTTATTTTCTTCGCCTCTGCGGATTGTGGAAGTCGGCACTTCGTCAAAATGTGGTTTAGAAACAAACCAAATGATTTCTTTTGCGACGCAGGTTTTGACACCTCTTCCTGCAGATGCTTCAGAATAATCTGACACCAATTGACCTTTTCACGGGTCATAATTGCTACCATCATCCTAAACCTAAGATTTGTGCACATCTCAAAGGCACCTGTGCAATTCTCGATGATACGGCAACAAAAGTCATGCAAGTACACGAACGGCAAACATAAATTTTTCTTGTGACAGGTAGTGTGAACTGATTCAACCGAGGCTGAGCCGGTGAATAGGCCATAGTACTCGGTCAACAGCTCTTGAGACCCAAAAGTCTCAATATCTTCCATAGACAGGCCATCAGCGGGCAGCCTGAAAATTTTCTGGAGAAGTTCTTGGTTGACGCAGATCTCCACTCCGCGAATGATGGCGGTGATGTCAGCAATGTGGCCTCCCTGGGCCAGCGACAAAAAGAGGATGGCAGCATTGAGGTGGAAGTCCTCAACCAAATGGACGTCGTATTTCTCGGCAGCATGGCTCCTAAGGCGGTAAAGGCCTTGCTGACAGATTCTGGTGATGACAAACTCCATGGATTCTACGTCATCAGTTTCAGCGTGAATTCGCTCGATGACGACAGATTTGGAGAAGATCCGTCCATCAATGATGTTCGAGGCTTTCTTCAGAGTGGATGCCATTGATGAATCTCAAGAAAAGATGAAAAGATTCAAGAAGAGTATGCAGTAAACACAGAAAAACTGTAGGCTGAATTGCTTGGGTGCTTTTAAAATATGCAGAAGGCGTAAAGAGTCTCAAATGGCATTTGCAGTCCTTTTATAGTAGGCGGCGAAGAAGGGTTTTCAGAGAACGAATGGTCAGATTTAAGGGATGGGAACCGTCGTTTGAAATGAACGGTCATGATAGATTGAGTGTAACTGGTACACTTATCCATTGAATTTTAAAATATGAGCGGGTCCCACTTTTGACATTTGTTATTTCCCTCAATGCCTGAAACGGCGGTATTAAACATTAAACAATTTGAAAACATCGCATCTTTTGAGATTTGATTGTCCAGATGTCGTGTAAGGCATTTAATGTAAACGACATTTGATATGAAAACAAGGCACACGGACAAAAATTATTTCTAAAATGAAATATTATAATATATATAATGAATCGAAATCCCATAGTATGTGCTGTATCCGCGACGATACAACGTTCCCCCTTAAAAGGTACATATAGGTTTTAGTTCCATACAACAACTTTTGGATTAATGCTGTAATCATGGGTCATACTGTATTCCCCCTTAATTATTGCACACGTCCGCTGTAGGATGATTTATATTGCTTTGTTTCCTACAGTGCTGTATTGAAGGCTCTGAGTGTACATATAATTAATGGTGGATACTGTATTCTTGGGTCTTACAGCATTCCCCCTCAATTGTTGAGTAAAAATAGTAAATACTTACAGGGAGTCAGGCTGTAGCAATCCCAATTCTTGTCGAACCATGTTGAATCTTGCCGTGTCGAGGGGATTGGTGAAGATGTCGGCCAACTGAATATCTGTATGAACCTTTTCTAGCCGAACATCCTTGTTCTCGACATGATTCCTTATGAAATGATGCTTCATATTGATATGCTTAGTGCGCGAGTGCAATACAGGGTTGTGCGTTATTGCAATTGCACTCGTGCTATCACACATGGTTGGCGTTTCCTTGGCTTCAATCCCATAATCTGACAACTGTTGCTGCATCCAAAGGATCTGCATATAACAACTACCAGCAGCATAGTATTCTGATTCAGCCGTGGAAAGTGAGTTTTCCAATTGCTTCTTACTGAACCAAGAGACAAGTCTAGGTCCAAGAAAGTGACAAGTTCCACTTGTACTCTTCCTATCTAACTTGCAGCCTCCGAGATCTGAGTCGATGTATCTAACTAAATTGAATCCGCCTTCTTTAGGATACCACAGTCCTACATCGACTTTTCCTTTAATATACTTCAGGATTTGTTTAGCTGTATTGAAGTGTGATTCCTTGGGTGCTACTTGATATCTCGCACACACTCCTACAGCAAACTGGATATCGGGCCTGCTAGCCGTTAGGTACAGGAGAGAGCCAATATGCTTCCTATAGAGTGATTGGTCAACCGGCTTTCCAGCTTCATCAGCACTAATTTGCACGGAAGTGCTCAGGGGGGTTGACGATGATTTGGAAGTGTTCATTCCAAATTTGTTGAGAAGCTCCTTGTTGTATTTTTCCTGGTTGATGAAAATTTTTGTAGGCAACTGCTTTACCTGCAAACCTAGGAAATAAATAAGTTCTCCCATCATACTCATTTAAAATTTACTTTGCATGAGATGAGAGAACCTTTGACATAAAGCAAGGTTAGTTGAACCATATATAATGTCATCTACATATATTTGAACAATTAGAAGGTCATCACCTTCCTGTATTTTGAACAAGATTTTGTCCACAGCACCTTTCTCAAATCCATTATCGGTTAGATACTGGGACAGGGTCTCATACCATGCTCTAGGGGCTTGCTTAAGTCCATACAGTGCTTTCCTCAGCCTGTATACTAGATCGATGCCTTCTGTGTTGGCAAATCCTGGTGGTTGTTCAACATAAACTTCTTCGGCAAGGTCTCCATTTAGGAATGCACTTTTGACATCCATTTGGTATACAATGAAGCTCTTATGGGCGGCAAAGTCTAAAAATATCCTAATGGCTTCTAGTCTGGCTACAGGGGCAAAAGTTTCATCGTAGTCTATGCCTTTTTACTGTCTATAGCCTTGTGCGTCTAGCCTTGATTTATTCCTCATAATTAGTCCATTTTGATCCTTCTTGTTCCTAAATACCCATTTGGTTCCTATAACCGACTGATGCGTAGGTCTGGGTACAAGATACCATATATTGTTTCTCTCGAAACCGTTAAGCTCTTCTTCCATAGATGTTATCCAATGAGAATTATTAAGAGCTTTTATGGTAGAAACAGGTTCAGACTGGGCTAAGAATATAGAAATAGTGCACATATTGAGTCTTCTAAGCTCAGATTGAGATTTCCATTCAGGGAATGGTGATATCTCAGTATCAAGTTCTTCTTGTGCACACAGTACATTTCCCTGTGTACTCTGTATTTTCCTACGGGTAGAAACACCAGCATTTATGTTTCCAATGATCAGCTCTTGCGGGTGATCTCTCAACCATCTTCGGTCGGGTTCTAATTTGGGGTCCCGTACTGTATCGAGAGTTGCTATAGTTTCAGCTTCAGCTTGTACAGCATCGGCTTCATCTACGTCGATTCTTACAGCTGCGGGGTTGATTTCTAGGTCAACAACAGGTTCTATGGGAGTTGGAGGATCTAAGATGGAGAGTTTTTGGATGTTGTGAGTAACAGCTTCTACTCCTGTAGGGTCATGGTGAGGTTCGTTGAACACTACATGAACTGATTCCTTAATCGTCAGCTTCGTTTTATTAAAGATCCTATAAGCTTTGCTGACAGAGGAATATCCTATAAAAATTCTTTTATCTGACTTCTCATCAAAGGTTCTAAGTTGATCCTTCTCATTATTCAACACATAGCACCTGCATCAAAAAATGTGAAAATACGAAACTAACGGAGTTTTGTTGTTCCATACCTCGTATGCTGTTTTGTTGTGGTGCTTGTTGACGATACAGCGGTTTTGAGTGTAGCATCCTGTATTGGTTGTTTCACCCCGGAAACGCTGTGGCAACTTGCTTGCGGGCAATCATTGTCCTTGTTGCTTCTTTCAACATCCTATTCTTTCGCTCGGCAACACCATTTTATTGAGGTGTACGGGCAGCTGAGTATTCGTGTTGTATCCCATTCTCCGAACAGTACTGCTCTATAAAGCGGTTAGTAAATTCTGTACCTCTGTAGGAACGAATGGACACGATACTCAATGCTTTTTCATTTTGAAGCTTTCTCAGGAGCTCGGGTAGCTTTGATGTTGTTTCCTTCTTCTTACTTAGGAAAATTGTCCAAGCATATCTGGAGTAATCATCAACAACAAAAGACAGTATTTCTTACCTCCCAAACTTACCGGGTCTACAGGACCGTAGAGATCCATGTGTAGCATCTCCAACACTCTGTGGGTTGAAAGGTAGGATTTGCTCTTCACGGTGGACTTGATTTGCTTGCCTTTTTGACATGGTCCACAGACACTGTCTTTTTGGAACGATACATTCGGCAATCCTCTAACCAGTCCCTGTCTTGAGAGCTTGTTGATCGTATTGAAGTTGACGTGTGACATCCTCTTGTGCCATATCCAGCTTAGATCTACAGTGACTTTAGCAATGAAACAAGCAATTTTGGAGCTCGTAGGCTTCCAGTCAGGAATATACATATTACCTGATCTGCTTCCTGTGAGCACAACTACTTTGGTCAGGATGTTCTTGACTCTAGAGTGATCTATATAGAATTTCACCGGTAATTTTTTGTCACAGAATGGGCTAATACTAAGTAGATTGTACTGTAAGCCTTCAACATAAGCTACATCGGTGACTTTGAATTTTCCGACAAGAAGGTTTCCTTTTCCTCTTGTTCTTCCTTTAGATTTATCACCGAAGCACACTTTTGGACCGTGACCTTCTACGAAATCTGATAGCTTGCTTCTATCTCCTGTCATGTGCCGGGAGCATCCGCTGTCGAAGTACCATATGTCTTTCTCCAAAATGTCCTGTAGCACATAAATTATGTAGATTTAGGTCCCCTTTGATTGTTGGGTCCGTGAGTGTTAGTGCCTTTAGGTACCCAAATTTTCCTGACAACAATTGGTTTATTGTAGGTAACATTTGGTAAAGACTTGTGGTATCTACGTGGGGCATGTACGTAGTTACTGTATCCATGATAGTCATTATGCATGTAAAAATCAGGGTTATTATTATTAATCCAGTACATATGCCCTCTCGGAGGTGGAGCCATTTTCTTTGGCCTTACAGATTGCCTTCTGGGTCTCCAGTTGGATTCCCAATGCTGTGGTTGATACTGTGCGGCCACTTGATGTTTCGATGGATACTGAGGCTCCTGTATCCAATACCTAGGCGTGTTGTACTGAAAGTGCTGCGGTGCGGGCCTTTGGTATTTGGATACAGCCTTCTTTCTGAACGGCTGTTGGCGCTGTTGATATGCTCGGGGAGCATGCTGTTGCGTGCGCCTTGCAGGTTGGAATGGCTTATGATTACGCTATCTTGAATAGGATTGCGGGGGTGGAATGGCAGCCTTTGCTTTTCGCGGTGCAGCAGGTTCCTTCACAGGACTAGGAGTATCTTCCGATACAGGAATGTGTTCCACACTCTTCACGAACACAGTACTAGTTTTCCCTTTGTTGGAAAATGATCTGTATCCTAAGCCACTTTTATCGTGAGCATGTTGCCCAGTGCTTAGAATTTCTTCCATTCTTTTAGATGATTTCTCGAAAGATTTCAGAATGGTCTCAAGTTCGCTTTCTCGTTTCTCGAGAGTATTAAATTTAGCTTGAAGTAGAACAAAATCATTTGTCTTGCTTCCATTTTGAGACTTAGTCTCACTTAGTTCATGAGCAAGTTGATGATTGCTCTCCACGAGTTTTTCATGCTCGACCTTGCTATTTTCACAATCAATAGACATATTTTCATAATTTACTTTTAGCAAGTCGTTTTCTTCTTTCAGCTCTATGTTGGAAAGTTGAAGCTGAATGTTTTCATTTTTCAAAGTCTCGTCGGCTTTTTGAATATTCTTAAATTCATTCATCATGTTTTCGAAAGTATGCGATGCATTTACTGGAATAGCTGAGGTTGAGCTTACCTCATCATCACTATCTTCGTCTTCCGGAATGTCCTTTGCCATAAAGCACATATATGCCTTATCTTTGAATTCATCGTCAGATGAGTCACTTTCAGTGACTACCTAAAGATATTCTTCGAATTTGGATGGTGTGGGGGAGGCTTCTGATTCTCCTATCAGTGCCTTGAGCTTGTTTTTACAAGCACGTCTTTGTTCATCCCTCTCTTGTTTCTCGGCTTCCGGCAACCTTTGAACTTTGGGATGAGGACATTTGTTTGCATAATGTCCTGGTTTTCTGCAATTATAGCATAGGTTAGCGTCACCAGAGGAAGTTCCAGTAATTACCTTGTGAACAGGCTTGGGCCTGTAGGGAGCCTTTCCAGACTGCTTGATGAACTTTTTGAATTTGTGCATGAGGAGCGCCATTTCATCTTGTGACAGGATATCGTCGTCACTGTCAGCATTTTAGTAATTTGGCTTTGATGGGCTGGGTATGCTGTGTCGACGGTTAGATACAGCGGCTAAGGCTGTAGTCCTAGCTGGAGATTCTTCAGCTTTCTCTCTCCTGTCTATATCATACTCGAAAGCTTTGAGGTCAGAAAAGAGATCAAAAGTAGATATTTCATTAAGATTGCAAGACACACGCATAGCTGTGGTCTTAATGTCCCATCGGGTAGGGAGAGATCTGAAAATTTTTAGATTTTTCTCCTTTTGAGTATAAATTTTGCCCAGAGCTTCAAGTTCACCACCAATTCCAGTGAATCTGAGGTCAAGTTCCTCAAGTGTTTCATTTGGTTTCATTTCAAAAGATTCAATGCTGAGTTAGTTTTGAAATTTTATTTTCTTTGGAGAGCTCAGTTCCCTCACAAATCAACTTGAGTTTATCCCAGATTTCCGTGGCTGTTTTACAGCTCTTTACCTTCGAGAATGTGCCTTTGTCGAGGGTGACAAACAACGCATTCTTTGCAACATTGTCGAGGTTGGCGCGCTTTCTTTCATATATGGTCCATCGCTCGCGCTCCTTCTCGAGCATCTCAGCATGGGCTTGGCCTTCAATACTTGCGGCCGTGTTTACCTTCATGATCTTAATGGGGCCATCCTGTATAACAAAAATCATTTCTTCATGCATTGCTGCAAGATGAGCCTCCATCCTGATTCTCCAATCATCAAATTCATTAATAGAGAACATAGATACTTTGTTGATCATAGATGTATCCATGTGAGAATAAACGAATGAAAAAGACTGTTTTAAAAATTAAGTGATTTGGTTCTGATTCGGTTAAAAATAGGACTGATTCTTTTTAGAATCAACCTTTACGATACCACTTGTTGGCTACTAAGTATACTGGATACAGCTTGGAAAGTGTTTTAAACAACAAGCTATACTGTTTTAAATCTGAGTGCATAGCAGAAGTCTTAAATACAATAAGTTGCTGTGGATACAGCAACTCGATGTGCAGTGCATACTTAAATAATCACAGTTAATTAAAACAATAAAAGCAAAAGGTAAATAAAACAATATTTAAAGTGGTTAGAGGCAAACCCCTCTACGTCCACTGGTCCTCCACACAGGAGTAAAAAGTTTATTATAATTACTGCATACACAACTACGTAATTATAACAACACTTAATCAATATATTGTTCACACAGATTGATATAAAGATCTTAGCTTTTAACCGTTCACACAGATTGGTTTGAGCTAACACTTTGACTGGCTTCTTCACACACAGTTCTGAAGCTTCGTCTTCTTCGATGCAAGTCCTTCACACACAGTTCGGGAGTAGCAAAGATTCCTCAGTCCACACAGGGCTGATATGAGTTTGTTCAAATATAGAACAGGGTTGAACAACAGCTATGACTTTCTGGGCTATAAGCTAATGATGTGTTGTTCAAGGTTTGAGCACTGTATGTCTCTTTTATCTGAATAGCAGAAAGCTTGGGAGATATGTTTTGCTCTGAATATTTCTTGTAAGCTTGATCGTTTGTAGGTCGTTCAGTGGTTCAGTGGATTTTCAGTACTTGATGATCTTCAAACTCTGGAGTTATATATATAGCCATCTGAAATATATCCGTTGGAAATCTATCCGTTGAGCAAGATTCTGCGACAACAGACATTTGACTGAGATCCGGATATTGCAGGATTTGAAGATCTTCTGACTTACAGTATTTAAATACTTTATACTTTAGTATTTAAATACTTCTTTATCAACGGGACTTGACTTCTAGCGAATACTAAAGATTCCTTCTTGTCCTGTTGAGAGCTGTATGGAAGGATCACTGTATTTTTTATTCGAGACAGCTTCCATACTTAGTCTTTATGAGACTTCTTTGATCAGCTTTTCGATACAGTTTGCTTACTGTATGCTGGATTAGCATATTGTCAAAACATCTTATCACCACTATTCAATATAGGGATTGTTTATCCTAACTGTTTCGATACCGGGTATTGTTATCCCAACATCTGTGGACCCCTACTGAGACCCCGTCGGATCTAACCCGTAGTGAGCATACACACACACACACGTTACTCATGCAATACTAATATGCTAAGAATGTAAGCTCATTAAGAATACTTACTAGAGATGGCCACTACCCGACACCATTATCATACTCATCAGAATACCTCCATCATGAAAAATTAATCACAACACTACAACACAATTAACACGGAATACACGATTCCACAACATTAAACAAGCAAGGAGATCATTAAAGCCCTCAACGTTCAAAATAATCAAATCATAATCAACTCACACGAATCATATCCATGAGGGTAAACCAACCATCGTCAATCCAACATGTAAACTCTATTTACAAGACACAAATCATATAAGAAAATACTTGCCTCGAAACCACGATCCAAACGAGACGATGAACGAGATGCAGAGAATCGACTGAAGTGAGGAGACCCGAACAGACTACGAACCCGCCGACTCTGCCGAACGACAACCCGCGACAATAAACTACGAACGACAACAACAACAATGAAAATTAATTCCAAAGTACGACCCAAAGCCGCCGAATTAAAAGAATAAACGACAGAAGTTCAAGGGTTTCCCCCAAAACAGCCAAGAACACGAATTGACCCGACAAAAACATGAAAACGGAATTTCAACCCGTGGGTTATGATCAACACGAATAGATAACGACAATAGAACCAACAATCTTGGATCGAAATTACGAAATCGAGACAAACCCAAAATATCTCAAATAGGTTTCTAAAACCTTACATTGATTCAGAGAAGAAGGAAGGTTAGATGATGATGAACATAAAGGAGAACCACCAAGATGATTACTACCATCAAAGGTCGATGAAAGCTCGTCCAAATCCACCCCAAATTTCCAAAAACGCAGCAAGGGAGAAGGAAGGAAGGAAATGACCCAAAATCGGTTAACCCTCAAATATATATTCCTGCGCGAAGATAACGTACGTAAACCATAAGTCTTAACGTACGTTAGTGATGTTACGTACGTAAGAAACAAGGAATTACGTATGTAAGAGTCA
Source organism: Orobanche coerulescens (assembly GCA_033398695.1). Lineage (NCBI taxonomy): Eukaryota > Viridiplantae > Streptophyta > Magnoliopsida > Lamiales > Orobanchaceae > Orobanche > Orobanche coerulescens. The sequence goes on along the minus strand of CM065818.1, from coordinate 73,967,029 downwards.
TCCAGACTCAACTGTCTGAAAACCTGAACAAGGTAACGTACATAACGAATGTTGTGTTACGTACGTAAGAGAGGCATCGATAGCGTGCGCTAATCATCTGGCAGTACAGAACAGCTGCCAGATGTCATATCCGAAAAGGATCGCGGAACGCGACGAACACGAATCACTACGGTCGAACAAGACAAGTAGTACAATAATAAACACACGGGCTCAAGTTTAAAACAAACACACGATCCCGACACCCCGGAGGTAGGTAAAAGCGAGTACGAAAAAAAGTACCCAAAACGTTGGGAAATTACAAAACGGCCCAAACGTCCGAAAAATCATGATACGACATGGAATAGCCAAACCGAAGCTCACTACACGTATAACAATGTTAAATGAACTTACGAGAATCCCGAAACAACAGTTTCGAACGAGATTCGCAAGATCGAACTCAAGCGCGGAAAAGTCGCTTAAGAAAACGGAACTCTACAAAACGACACCGAAACGAACTCGGATGTCAAAAAATGCAGAATTAATCATCCTCAGAATGATGAAAAGTCCACAAGCGAGTCGTCAAAATATACTCCCGCCAAGAAAAAGAAAATTACCGGAATTCAAAATTACGGATATTACGTACTGCCCTCCTTAAAATAAGTTTCGTCCCGAAACTTAAAACAAGTAGGGAGAGGTAATATCCCACCAGGGACATCTCCACGAGATACACAAGAACCGCACAACTACGCCCATCAGCGAAATGTTACAAGAAACGCAAGGAACGTATGGCGTGGAAACACGCTCAACGACAACCATCACAATGCCACAAGCAGGGGCATAACCCAATCAACAAGTGCCAAACATCACCAAACATATAACGCAATCAAGTCAATTATTCAAACCATCAAGAGACAAAAGGCACCTACTACAAGAGAACAGGCACAGTTGAAAAGTAGAAATGAAACGTACAATGATCAGCAAAGGTAACCACGGAGAACTCTGACCACGCCGAATTTCTCGAAAACCAAACCAGGCATCTCCGTTCCCTTCGGAGAAGACCCACAAACTCGATCTCCAAACCCCTCAACTACCATCTCGCAATGCACGGCTCGGTGTCCCAATTGGCCGCAGTCGAAACAGCTGACTGATGGTTTACTGAACGAGATCAAGCATTCAACAATCGGACAATCACGATTGAACAACAATTACCGAACAATAACGATCGAACAACAATGATCGAACAACAACGATCGAACAACAATGATCAAACACCAACGATCGAACAACAATGATCGAACAATAACGATCGAAAAAACAATGATTGAGTAACAATGGTCGAGCAATGACTCCGAAGTTCACACTTCAACTCAAGACATTAAAAGAGCTGGTAGAAACTAAAAGATGTTACTTTCGAACAAGGTTCACAAGAATCGAACCGAACTCGGAAAAGTCACAGCGATAACCAGATTGATCCAAAATAAGATCACAGCTCGTTCGAACGATAAAGACCGGAACACTAAACAAGTTTAGAAAGTATCAACGAACGAAACAACTCCGTATGTACACAATCATACAAACCCAAGCTCTAACAACTCGCACAGGCGTGATTACCTGCAAATCACAACGAAGTGACAACAGTCAATACCAACCTCGCACCTCTAACAGAGGGCTAACACAACAAATGCGTGGCAAACGACTCGACGCTCACACCACCAATTTAATCACAACTCAGAGGGCCAACACCCTAACGACAATGCTAATGTCACACACACATTCCCCGACCGTAACAGGAAATGATAGGTTTTTAAAAATGAAAACCACCTTTTGAAAATAATTTGGAACACCAGTTGATCTTGAGTATCATATATCGAAAAAGTAGTACAAACATCATCATCGAAACCTTGGAAAACCATCTTGCATTTAATAAAAAGAATGAGGACACCTTTCTTTAAATTAAAACTTTTCAGAAAGTTGTAACGCCACGATTTCGCATATACATTTATGATGCATTTTAGAAAACATGTTCAATCTTATTAAATTAATGCCCGAATAATTTTGTCATTTAATTCTTTTTATTTTCATGATCGTGCAAATTCATTTATGTCATTATAATTCATGTTGTTACGTAATTTTGTGACCGCAAGTGCACGTTGTCGTAAGCATGTAATAAAGTGATGAGAAAAATATCGTTCCCTCGAGGACTAATGTACTAATTACCAATTTATTCGTATTCTCAATTTTATTTGAACGACTGAAAATTGTGGTTGAAGAATTATTAAAACTAAATAGTGCGATAAACTAAAAGAAAATAACAGAATCAATAATCCGATGAAAAGAGATTAAATAGGAGAAGAATCTAGGATTGAGAATTCGCCTCGATTAATCCGAAACAATCTTGATTAATTGAATTTATGTAATTTTCCAATTTATTGTAAACAAAGATTCTAAGATAATCTAGCGCCTCTCCCGAGGCCAGTAGAATTTTCCAAGGTGAATAATTCACTCTATTCCTAGGTGAGTTAGTTCAACAATAGCGAAAAAGTTCTAAAATATTCAAACGAGCTTCGCAATTCTTATGAGTATATTCCTATCTCACAAGATAAAACGGTTTTCTCCCAATTTTCATGACTAACTCTCCTCTCCCGATTCAAGTTACGTAGTTATAACAATTCAATTATAGGCCACATAATTGAAAGTATTAAGAACAATTGGGGAAAACTCAATAGAATAGGGGAATATATTAATAACGTAAAATCAAGAATTAATTCATCAAAATCTCGATTTCATCACAATCATAGAATAAAATGGTCTAGCTCGACATACTAGAAAATAATATACAAATATTTGAATAAAACATAGAAAAGAGATCAAACACAATTGAAGAACCAAATCTCTATTCTCTGGCCTTCACTTTCTGCTGCTAGGTATTTCTCTCCTCCTCTTCGATACCTTATTTTCTGACCTTCACTGCCTTTTTATAACCATCTTTCCGCCTCTAAAAACGCGTCCGAGAAATAGGTCAAAACCGCCACCAAAACAGCCAAAATCGCGGGCTGACATCAGGGATCCCGCGCGGCGGGCCGCGGCCTGGTCCCTGCGCTGCCCAGGCCTGGGCAGATTTTCCTTACAGGTTGCGGCTCAGAATGAGTGTGCCGCGGCCCCCGGAACAGTTTGTACCGCCAAGCTTGGAGATCTGCCTGTGTCGCGGCTCCAGCTCGATGCGACGCGGCCCTTGACCAAAAATTGTCGTTTAAGGCCCATTTTTCTTCGTTTAAGCTTCTAGACTCTAATTTCCTTCAAAACATATAAACATAATGCATTAAGAGCTCATTTATGCATATTTAAACCCAAAATGGAGATAAAATAATGATAATTAAGCGCACAAAAATACATGTAACAAATACCCCAAACTTAAGCCTTTGCTTGTCCTCGAGCAAAAATCAATTTCAAGTAAGACAACAAGTATCGTGTGTAACACCCCGATATATTCGGAATAATTACAGCGCCGTAAATCCTTTATATAAGAATTTACAAGGCTAATTTGAGAAATACGGAAAATAATACTAAAGTGTCATTAAGGTCAAAATTCAAAACCAGTTCAACGATTCAAATGAGTCCATTATTACAAAATATCCCCAAAACATCAACAACATATGCGTACTCGCGTACTGAAAAATAACTAGAAAACAAGACAACATAATCCACATCACTGAGCCACTTCATTGTCATGTCGGTACTGTGGTTGCTTCCTCGCTCCTCGACTAGTTGAACATCAAAACAAATGTCCACCCCCGAAGGGGTTAGCAAAACGATGCTAGTACAAGTATCATAATACATGAATCAACAATGCATCATAAAACATACAAAACGGACTTCCATCATCGAAATCCAACGATGCGAATCCTCACAATTCCATCAACACAATACAGGGTAATCCAATGATCCAGCGCCCTCAGTATAGATCCCCATGATGATCCCATCGGACCAACGCATGGTGGAAAACCCGTCCAACGATCCAGCGCCCTCAGCATAGATCCCCATGATGACCCCGTCGGACCAACTCATGGTGGACATCCGATCCAGCGCCCTCAGCATAGATCCTCATGACCCCAACGGATCATTTACATAAACTATGCAATTATGCATACACATATGCAAATCGATATGTTCATCGACATGAACAATCAAGAAATCAATAACGAATACCACGACAATTCCAAGGAACTAATCTCATGTTCAACAACATGAATAAACCATATGCATGATCAAAATTCCAATATTAACCTATTTCAAAATACGATACTTGCCTCAAAGATGGCAGGAATTAAATACTCCCACGAATGTCACACATCCGAAGGTCACTGCCCCTTGATCGATCACCTTGTACAAGGGAATAACAAGGAATTCAATAAACCTCCCGAAACTAACGCGCGAGTACCGAATGCCTAAGTTATAATCGAGTTATCAATAATGGACAATTGATTCTCGGTCCTATTTTCCGACGAGTACTAAGTTTGGAAAAAGGCATGCGAAGTCAAGAGATCGTAATGGAACACAATGTCGGTGTCTACAATTCCAAAGACATTCATCATATCATTATATCCCATGTTCATACTCTAATTTTGATTATTAACTCGAATGCTTGGTTCGGTTGCTAGAACGATACATAACGAGAAAATCACGTTCAATCTAGTTCTAGGTTAATTCAACTCTATGATTCTTGTTCTTCCGCGGGTAATTCTTCTTATCAAATTCTTCATCCGAAATGATTGTTCCAAATATCCTTTCATGGTTCTAATCATCCAAGAAGATTACCAACGAGTTCATCTAAGGCAAGAATTATAATTGAACACATTTTACATTCAACTTCATGAATTCATCTTACACTGAGGTAATCCTCAACACTTTATTCATTAAAAGAGTGTTACGGAAGCATCAACAAGGTGTGTTCATCTCAGAAAATTCCATCCTTAAGGTTGGTAAAGATTATGTCTCAACTATTAACAATGGAAACCTTAATTCAACCAATATACTCCTCCCTAACATAGTGTTGGATTTTATGATGAAACAAGCTCACTCATCTCTGGGAAAAGCTCAAAATATAACTAAGAACAAAATCCTCATCTTGGTGTAGAGTTAACATACCTTAAAGAGGAGAAGAACAATGGAAATCTTGGATAAACTCTTCATCGGAAGCTTGATCACCAATCCACACGGTCTAAGCTCCCCAAAATCGGATGTAGACGATGATGTGAGGGATATGAGGAGAGGGATAATCTCAAGAACACGGAAACTTGGCCAAGGTGAGAGTGAGAAATGAAATAGGGTTGAAGTCTATAAATAGACATCTGACCATTATGTACGTTATGCAGAACACCTTACGTACGTAACAAACATTACGTACATTATACTCAAACATTAGCATACGTAATCGTCTGGCCAGAGCTTACTATCCTGATTTTGGCATTGTCTTACGTACGTTAGCATAAGGGTTTTAGTACGTAATCTCCAGGTCATTAGCGTACGTTAAGTATACACGATAACATACATAAAATCTATGTCCATGTTCACGCGGAGCATCTCACGAATCTTCCCCGGCCCCCACACGCCGACCCTTATCTGATCTCGAGTTGACTGAGCTTACGTACGTTAAGCTCAACATATAACATACGTTATACAGCAGCCGTAACGTACGTTATGCGTAATACGTAGCGTACATAAACACGTGCTGAACCTTGCATGAAAAATGTTGAAGATATAAAAACGTAAGGGTACGAATATGGGAAACCAATCTTCGATTAATTACATCACGAAGTTGAATAATACGAGTTCAAATACAAGATAATTACATAATTAGTATCCGGGCATTACATACTACCCCTCTAAAAAGAAGTTTCGGCCCGAAACTTAAAACGAAAACAATTTCGGGTATCTCGACTTCATACTGTTCTCCGTCTCCCAAGTTGCTTCTTCGACTCCATGTTGATACCACTGAACTTTTACCAAGGAGATTGGTTTATTCCTCAACTGTTTGACTCAACTCTCGAGTATCTTGATTAGCTTTTCTTCGAACGAGCCATCATTAGCCATTTCATTCTCGCCAAAATCAATGATATGACTGGGATCCGGTACATATTTCTGCAATTGGGATACGTGGAATACACTATGAACGTGACTCAGCGATGGCGGTAAGGCCAACCTGTACGCCAACTCCCCAACTCTTTACAGGATCTCGAATGGTCCGATGTATCTCGGACTCAGCTTTTCTTTCTTCCCAAAACGGAAAATTCCCCGGGTAGGAGAAACCTTCAATAATACATGGTCCCCAATCTCGAATTCCAGCGGGCGACGGCGTACGTCTACATAAGACTTTTGTCGACTCTGGGCAGTCAATAGCCTTTCACGAATCAGAGCTATCTTCTCTTGAGTCTGAACTATCAATTCCGGTTCCGTCCCAATTAAGTTCGAAGAATCATCCCAACATAGGGGCGATCTGCATCTTCTCCCGTACAGTGCTTCAAATGGTGCCATCTTAATAGAAGCATGCCAATTATTATTGTAGTTGAATTCAATCAACGGCAAGTGAACCTCCCAATCGGTTGACCAATCTAAGGCACAAGCTCTAAGCATGTCTTCTACTGTCTTTATAGTACTTTCGGACTGACCATCTGTCTGAGAATGATAAGTCGTGCTGAAGTTCAGCTCGGTTCCCAAAGCCCTCTGAACTGCCTTCCTTAAGTGCGAAACGAAGCGACCATCACGATCGGAAATAATGGTCTTCGGCGTTCCATGCAATCGGACTATCTCCGTAATAAACACTCGTGCTAACTTCTCGGGTCCCCAAGTGTCTTTAATATCCAGGAAATGAGCTAACTTGGTTAGTCGATCAACTATAACCCAAATCATGTTCATTCCCGTCTTGGTCCATGGCATATTGGTGATGAAGTTCATCGATACATCCTCCCACTTCCACTCAGGGATTGGAAGTGGATTCAACATTCCGGCAGGTCACCGATGTTTAATCTTAACCTGCTGACAGGTTAAACACTTCGAAACGTATTCTTCCATGTCCTTCTTCATATTTCCCCACCAAAAATTTTATTTTAGATCCTTATACATCTTACTGGTGCTCGGGTGAATAGAATAGGGCGCACTGTGAGCTTCCTTCAGAATTGTTTGTCTCAAAACATCATCATCGGGAATGCAAAGTCGACTCTGAAATCTCAGAACTCCATCATCTTGTATCACGAATCCTGGGGCCTTCTCTTTCTTTACTTCGTCACATAACCGAAAAATCATAGAATCATTCAACTGCTTAGATTTGATTTCCTCAACTAACGACGAAGTTAGTTTCATCACGTATAGTTGCCCTTAGACTCCTTATAACCATACTTCAATCCCTTCGGGGATCAGTTCTCATTGAATGCTGGTTTGGGATGTAAGTGCTTCCAACACTCGAAGAGAAACCGGTTTGCGGCTCAGTGCATCAGCTACCACGTTCGCTTTGCCTGGATGATAGAGAATCTCCAGGTCGTAATCCTTGATTAATTCCAGCCACCTTCTCTGCCTCATATTTAATTCCTTCTGACTGAAAATATACTTAAGGCTCTTATGGTCTGTGAAGATCTGACAATGAGTGATGTACAAATAATGTCGCCAAATTTTTAAGGCAAAGACTACAGCTGCTAACTCTAAATCATGAGTCGGGTAATTAACTTCGTATGGTTTCAACTGTCGAGAGGTATAAGCAATCACCCTATCCTTTTGCATCAGTACACATCCCAGAACCTGATTTGAAGCATCGCTGTATACCATGTATCCATCAGTTCCATCTGGTAACGCTAGTATAGGCGTTGTCGTAAGTCTTCTCTTAAGTTCATCAAAACCCACCTGGCATTTCTCATTCCACATGAATTTTTGAGTATTCTGTAACAGCTGAGTAACTGGACGAGCGATTTTGGAAAATCCTTCTACAAAACGGCGATAATTTCCAGTAAGTCCCAAGAAACTCCGGACTTCGTTCACATTATTAGGGGATTCCCACTCCAAGATTGCCTCAACTTTCTTCAAGTCTACTTGAACTCCGTCAGCTGATATCACATGCCCAAGGAAGGTTATTTCTTTAATCCAGAACTCGCATTTAGAAAGTTTCGCATAAAGTTGTTCATTCCTCAAAGTACTCAAAACGATATGCAAATGCTTTGCATGCTCCTTTGTATCTTTCGAATAGATCAAGATGTCATCGATGAAAACGACCACAAATTTATCCAAGTATTGTAAGAATACCTGATTCATCAATTGCATAAATATCGAAGGAGCGTTGGTAAATCCGAATGGCATCACCACGAATTCATAGTGCACATACCGGGATCTGAAAGCAGATTTCGGTATATCCGATTCCTTAATTCTCAACTGATGGTATCCTGATCGCAAGTCAATCTTCGAGAATATCCTGGCCCCCTACAGTTGGTCAAACAAGTCGTCGATACGAGGTATAGGATACTTGTTCTTGATCGTCACCTTGTTTAGCTCCCTGTAATCAATACATAATCGGAGGGATCCGTCTTTCTTCCGAACAAAGAGAACGGGTGATCCCCAAGGAGAGACGCTAGTGTTGGTATGAAATCGGATATTTGCGCCGTTTGTGCAGAAGCGTAAATAAATTGCAGAAAATAAATCACACAAGGATTTATAGAGGTTCGGCTATTAATGAAGCCTACGTCCTCTCTCGATGTATCTTTTTCTAAGGATTAAGATCAAAACCTCTACGCCTCTTTTCCATCGGTCCAGGGATTACCGTTACAAGCTCGTCTTCTATCGGTCCGAGTAAAACCGTTTTTCCTTTTTCGTAAGACAAGGAATCAACCTCTATAGCTTTCTATGGGTACTAGATAAACCTCACTTAGATATCAATTCCGATTCTAACAATGCCGGATACTTGATCCTAATATCACCGAATCCAATCGTATCTTTTCTTTTACCTCTCGTGTATAATGTTCAATGTATAAATACTCAAACTAACAATATAAGCTCAATATTATAATAACAATGTAAGTATATGAATATAAGATCAATGTCTTGAATGCTTGGAGTTGTTGTCCTCAAACAATACCATAGGAATGGTATTTATAGGCATTTTCCACAAACTAGCCGTTACTGGCTGTTTTGACTTGCTAGCATGCGCTAACCTTTCTCTATTAGTGTGCGCTAGACTGTTCCCAGTTTCAGTCCAGTAGCTTCGTTTCTTCCCTTAGCGTACGTTATGCCTACTGCCTTACGTGCGTAACCATCTTGTATTAGCGTGCGTTAATATTACAATGTAGCGTGCGCTAATCCAATATATTCGTTGCTTGATTTGTCAAAGTATCCGTTTGATGTGCTGACTTTGACCTGCTTTTCCCAACGTTCTGATTGACTAGAATTTAAACTTCTTTAGCATGCGCTATTGCTTCTTTGTAGCGTGCGCTATGCTTACTTCACTGCATATGTCATTCTGAGTTTGAATATCTTCACAACGGTAACAAGCCCTCGATAGCGTGCGTTAAGGAACATGTGTAACGTACGCTATCTTGACAGGTGACTTCCCTTCAGGTAACTTCGAACTTGTCTGATATGCAGAGAACTCCCCGTTAGCGTGCGCTAACGTGTGATGACTTGCGTGCGCTAATGCAGTTCAAATTGCAACTTATTGCGTCTTCGTCTGCTTCGTCGTTTTGCTTCGCCTCGATGTTGTTTTGTTGTTTAGCAACTTTAATCATCAAAACACAAATTAAATAATGTGTAGAATAAATATTCCAACAGTCTCCCCCTTTTTGATGGTTATAAAACAACTCTTGAATTGGATAAAACCTGTAAAAATAATATATGTATATTTCTTCGAATCAAAGTTTTCGGCTTTGATCGTTTCGTTAGTTTCTCCAATCTTCTTTTCATTTCGACATCTCCTTTATTTTTCAACTCCTTCGTTTTATCTCCCCCTTTTTGTATGCTTTTCTTTCTTTTCGACTTCTTCGATTTTTATCATTTTTATCAATTCATTTCCTTCTCCCCCTTTTTGTCTTCATCAAAAAGTGTAAAAAAAATAGAGAATACCAATTATCCAATATAAATAATAATATCCATGATATGGGTAAAACTCCCCCTAAAAATATTGTTTCCCCTTTAAAAAAATTAAGTTTTAGGGATCCAACCTATAATTGATTTTTGTTTCGAGACGTGAACGATATTTGAAACGTTTGTTCCTTTAGGAACCCAAATCGTTTTAGTTTTTATCGTTCGTCTTGGGCTTCTACAGTTTGAGATATGATGCCCGATTTTTAAACATTTTTCGCAACGGGGTATATTAAAATTTAAGGATTCGTTTTTAAAACGTGGTTTGAATCCCAACCCCTCTTTATTTAAAGTATATTTTTGTACCGAGAGCATATTTTCAAATTTCTCGTTTCCAAGAGAAAATTTCTTCGTCAAATTCTTGAGCTCGGTTGAACTTTAACAAGATCATCCTTTAAAATTTGTTCATTTTCAATGCATTTAGAATGATCGATCTCAACGAATTTCCCCTTTCCAATAATTTTGGAATTTTCAATTTCCAAAGATTTATATTTAGTTTGAAGGGATTTAATTTATTTTAAAGCATTTTGATAATCGGTATGTAATAATTCGAATGCTTCAAAAAGTTCGTCGTAAGAATTACTTACTTGGCTTTCGACGTCGCTGTCGTCGAATGAACTCCGGGCCATGAGCACAAGATTATTTTGATTTAGGAAATCTTCATCGGGATCTTCGTCGCTCCATGTTGCAACTAAAACCTCCTTGGGTTTTACATGACAGTTCTTAGCAAAGTGGTCTGGTTTACCACATAATCGACAGGAATTGTTGAGTTTCTTAGATTCGCCCGCTTCAATGTCCTTCTTTCTCCGGTTTAATAAGTGTTGGAACTTATTAATATTCTTGGCATAATATGCCGATTCTTCGTCGCTTTCGTCCACCGGAATTTCTTCTTTCTTTTTAGACATTTTAGCCTTGAAAGCAATCGATCTTTCCTTCGGTTTCGGTTTGACATTCCGAGATTTTAGAATGATCTCGTAGTTGATAAGAGAACCAAAGAGAGCACTAAAATCAAGATTATTTAAATCTTTAGATTCCATTATTGCCGTAACCCTACCGTCCCATTCTATAGGTAGTGTTCAGAGAATCTTCTTTACTTTCTCACTACTCGAAAGTGGTTTTCGGAAACATGTTAATCCATTGGTGATGACCGAAAATCGGTCGAGCATAATCGAGATGGATTCATCGTCCTTCATTTGGAATAATTCATAATCGTGAAGGAGCATGTTTAACTTCGTCTCTTTGACTTGAGGCGTACCTTCGTGTGTTACCTCAAGTATTTTCCAGATTTCTTTGGCACTATCACACGATAATATCCGGTTGTGTTCTTCCAGATTTAAAGAACAGTATAATAATTGCGTGGCTTTGCAATTATAATTGTCGTTTTTCCAATCCGCATCATCATACTCTTCAAAGGTTTTTAGAGTTCCGTTTGAGTTCATCGGAATTTTGGGACCAAGGAATATCACCTTCCATAATTTGATATCGTAAGCTCGGATGAAAATAGACATTTTCTTCTTTCAAGTCATGAAATTTGATCCATCAAAAAATGGTGGTCGGTTGAGAGCAAGGCCTTCGACTGGAGCCATTTGAAACACCATTTTGGATATTCTCCTCGGATGTTAAGTCGCGTATTGGAGTACCGCTCTGATACCAATTGTTGGTATGAAATCGGATATTTGCACCGTCTGTGCGGAAGTGTAAATAAATTGCGGAAAATAAAGCACACAAGGATTTATAGAGGTTTGGCTATTAACAATGCCTACGTCCTCTCTCGATGTATCTTTTTCTTAGGATTAAGATCAAAACCTCTACGCCTCTCCTCTATCGGTCGAGGGATTACCGTTACAAGCTCGTATTCTATCGGTCCGAGTAAAACCATTTTTCCTTTTTGTAGGACAAGGAATCAACCTCTCTAGCTTTCTATGGGTACTAGATAAACCTCACTTAGATATCGATTGCGATTCTAACAATGCCGGATACTTGATCCTAATAACACCGAATCCAATTGTATCTTTTCATTTACCTCTCGTGTATAATGTTGAATGTATAAACACTCAAACTAACAATATAGGCTCAATATTACAACAACAATGTAAGTATATGAATATAAGATCAATGTCTTGAATGCTTGGAGTTGTTGTCCTCAAACAATACCATAGGAATGGTATTTATAGGCATTTTCCACAAACTAGCCGTTGCTGGCTGTTTTGACTTGCTAGCGTGCGCTAGCCTTTCTCTATTAGCGCGCGCTAGACTGTTCCCAGTTTCAGTCCAGTAGCTTCATTTCTTCCCTTAGCGTACGTTATGCCTTCTGCCTTACGTACGTAACCATCTTGTATTAGCGTGCGTTAATATTACAATGTAGCGTGTGCTAATCCAATATATCCGTTGCTTGATTTGTCAAACTATCCGTTTGATATGCTGACTTTGACCTGCTTTTCCCAACGTTCTGATTGACTAGAATTCAAACTTCTTTAGCGTGCGCTATTCCTTCTTTGTAGCGTGTGCTATTCTTACTTCACTGCATACGTCATTCTGAGTTTGAATATCTTCACAACGGTAACAAGCCCTCGATAGCGTGTGTTAAGGAACATGTGTAGCGTGTGCTATCTCGACAGATGACTACCCTTCAGGTAACTTCGAACTTGGATGATATGAAGAGAACTCCCCATTAGCGTGCGGTAACGTGTGATGACTTGCGTGCGCTAATGCAGTTCAAATTGCAACTTTTTGCGTCTTCATCTGCTTCGTCGTTTTGCTTCACCTCGATGTTGTTTTGTTGTTTAGAAACTTTAATCAACAAAACACAAATTAAATAATGTGTGGAATAAATATTCCAACAGCTAGGTTGAATGTAACCCTTCTGCAATAATTCCTCAACCTGCTTCTTTAGTTCATACATCTCGGTTGGCGCCATACGGTATGGTCCTCTGGAAATAGGTGCGGCTCCAGGCTCTAATTCGATATTGAACTCTACTTCTCTCCGCGGAGGTAACCCAGGAAGTTCGTCAGGGAATACGTCTGAGAATTCGTTCACAACTGGGATAGATGAGATTTCTACTCCTTCTTCTCTCTTCATGGCATAACACCATAATCCGTGACAACCCTGCTTTAGCAATTTAACTGCTTTCATGGCTTTGATCAAATTTCCTGAGCTTCCCGGTCTCCATCCTCTGAATAAATGTTCAGTTCCTTCTTCAGAAATGATTGAAATGACTCTCTTTCGGTAATTCAAAATAGCCCCATAACGATTGAGCCAATCGTCTCCGAGAATTAAATCGTCACCATGAATGTCAACCACAATAAGATTTGACGGACAATCTCTCCCTCCTATAGATACTGGAAAATCTCTAGTTTCTAGGATTCCCACAATTCTCTCTCCAGTCGGTAATCCCACAATATAAGTCTCACAATCATGTAAACACGAGATTTTCAAACGACTAACACAGTTCAAAGATATGAAAAAATGCATAGCTCCTGAATCGAATAAGACACTAACTGGTTGCAAAAAGATCTGAATCGTACCTGATGCAACAGCAGTGTTCTGATCGTCTAATCTCCTCATCTCGTAAAGGCGCGGAGGAACGGACCCAGCACCGGATGCATCTATTTTCCCAACATTCTGCTGCTGGAAACCACTTTGCTGTGTTTGGTTCACACTTGTATCCTTCGGAACCGGTGCAGGAGTGCGAGCATCAATAGATCTAGTCGCATTTCCACAAAACCTTCCTGCCCACACTCAAAGCAGGTCACAACAGGTGCGTAACAATCACGTCGAACATGCCCTGCTTTGCCACAGTTATAACACCTCTTCGTTGCGTCTGAAACTGTTGATGATGCTTGGAACTTCTTTCCACCTCGAGAAGGATGCGGAGGTTTCCTTGATGAATGAAATGAATACTGGCCCTTGCGGGGCCCACCACTCTTGTTCTCCGTGAAGTTGCTGGATACTTTCTGCTTCTTTGCTTCCATTGATTTCTCCAGCATCGCCTCTTTCATGTCGTAGGCCAGCGCTTTGTCCTGATACTGTCGCAAAGTAGTACACACGAATCCATACATGTATTGCTGAATCTCCGACTTCATCCGCTTATCGAAATGGAAAATCCTTTCTGCCTCGGTTCTGACCAAATGTCGTACACAGGTTAGCTGGTGATTAAAAGTCTTGATTATATCTGTCACAGATGCCTCCGAACTCTGCGGTGAGAAAAACTCTCGGACTCTAGCCTCTCTAACTGGACGAGTAAAATATTGTGCTTCCATCATTAGTTTGAATTCCATCCAGTCAGCATTATGATCCTCCGGCCGAACAGCCACCCACCAGTTGAAAGCTTCCCCAGTCAGAAAATACTGGGCGATCTGAAGTTTTCGGTCCTCGGGACAGTTAATCCCCGCAAATACCTTCTCTAACTCTTTCAGTCAGTGATCCTAAGTAGGCATCTCGGCAGAACAATCGAATTTTGGTGGATGTAACTTGACCACTTCCGTAAGCCATTTGTCCCCTCGGTTATCCTCATTGCGTTGCTGGTCCATCGTCGTCTGCATGCGGTCGACCACCTGAGCAAACTGGGTTATCTGGGCAACCACTTGTTGAAGCACTCCCGGCATGTTAGGATTTGCATCATTATTCGCTGATCCCTGCTGTCCTCCAGGATGGGAATCAGTTCGACTAGCCGATAATTCTGGTGTAGACGCCGAATCCTCCTGCCTCGCAATACCACGTCTGCGTCCGCGTCCACGACCTCCCCTCAACACTCTGTAAACACAATTACTCAATATCCAAGGCAAAATTTTCTAAAAGAAAGTCCGTCAATATCCACAACGCAGGAAATAAATAGAACGGTAGTATATGAGATTAGGAAACTTACAACCACGGTCCACATGACGACGCTGGCTGTACATTGATGTTACAACTGACCCATAAATCGAATGACGTAAACAGACCCAACTAAACCCGACTGCCAAGATATCCATGAATCTTAGCTCCGATACCATATTCTGTAACACCTCGATATATTCAGAATAATTACAGCGTCGTAAATCCTTTATATAAGAATTTACAAGGCCAATTTGAGAAATACTGAAAATAATACTAAAGTGTCATTAAGGTAAAAATTTAAAACTAATTCAACGATTCAAATGAGTCCATTATTACAAAATATCCCCAAAACATCAACAACATATGCGTACTCGAGTACTGAAAAATAACCAGAAAACAAGACAACATAATCCACATCATTGAGCCACTTCATCGTCATGTCGGTACTGTGGTTGCTTCCCCGCTCCTCGGCTACCTGAACATCAAAACAAATGTCCACCCCCGAAGGGGTTAGCAAAATGATGCTAGTACAAGTATCATAATACATAAATCAACAATGCATCATAAAACATACAAAACGGACTTTTGTCACCGGAATCTAACGATGCGAATCCTCACGATTCCATCAACACAATACAGGGTAATCCAACGATTCAGCGCCCTCAGTATAGATCCCCATGATGATCCTGTCAGACCAACGCATGGTGGAAAACCCGTCCAACGATCCAGCGCCCTCATCATAGATCCCCATGATGACCCCGTCGGACCAACGCATGGTGGACATCCGATACAGCGCCCTCAGCATAGATCCTCATGACCCCAACGGATCATTTACAACATAAACCATGCAATTATGCATACACATATGCAAATTGATATGTTCATCGACATGAACAATCAAGAAATCCATAACGAATACCACGACAATTCAAAGGAATTAATCTCAAGTTCAACAACATGAATAAACCATATGCATGATCAAAATTCCAATATTAACCAATTTCAAAATACGATACTTGCCTCAAAGATGGCAGAAATTAAATACTCCCACGAATGTCACACGTCCGAAGGTCGCCACCCCTGGATCGATCACATTGTACAAGGGAATAACAAGGAATTCAATAAACCTCCCGAAACTAACACACGAGTACCAAACGCCTAAGTTATAATCGAGTTATCAATAACAGACAATCGGTTATCGGTCTTATTTTCCGATGAGTACTATGTTTGGAAAAAGGCATGCGAATTCAAGAGATCGTAACAGAACACAAAGTCGGTGTCTACAATTCCAAAGACATTCATCATATCATTATATCCCATGTTCATACTCTAATTTCGATTATTAACTCGAATGCTTGGTTCGGTTGCTACAACGATAGATAACGAGATAATCACATTCAATCTAGTTCTATGTTAATTCAACTCTACGATTCTTGTTCTTCCGCGGGTAATTCTTCTTATCATATTCTTCATCCAAAATGATTGTTCCAAATATCATTTCATGGTTCTAATCATCCAAGAAGATTACCAACGAGTTCATATAAGGCAATAATTATAATTGAACACACTTTACATTCAGCTTCATGAATTCATCTTACACTGGGGTAATCCTCAACACTTTGTTCATTAAAAGAGTGTTACGAAAGCATCAACAAGGTGTGTTCATCTCAGAAAATTCCATCCTTAAGGTTGGTAAAGATTATGGCTCAACTATTAACAATGGAAACCTTAATTCAACCAATATACTCCTCCCTAACATGGTGTTGGATTTTACGATGAAACAAGCTCACTAATCTCTGGGAAAAGCTCAAAATATAACTAAGAACAAAATACTCATATTGGTGTAGAGTTAACATACCTTAAATAGGAGAAGAACAATGGAAATCTTGAATAAACTCTTCACCGGAAGCTTGATCACCAATCCACATGGTCTAAGCTCCCCAAAATCAGATGTAGACGATGATATGAGGGATATGAGGTGAGGGATAATCTCAAGAACACGGAAACTTGGCCAAGGTGAGAGTGAGAAATGAAATAGGGTTGAAGTCTATAAATAGACATCTGACCATTACGTATGCTATGCAGAACACCTTACGTACGTAACAAACATTACGTACGTTATACTCAAACATTAGCGTACGTAATCGTCTGGCCAGGGCTTACTATACTGATTCTGGCAATGTCTTACGTACGTTAGCATAAGGATTTTACGTACGTAATCTCCAGGTACTTAGCGTACGTTAAGCATACACCATAACGTATGTAAAATCCATGTCTATGTTCACGCGGAGCATCTCACGAATCTTCCCCGGCCCCCACATGCCGACCCTTATCTGATCTCGAGTTGACTGAGCTTACGTACGTTAGGCTCAACATATAACGTACGTTATACAGCATCCATAGCGTATGTTATGCGTAATACGTAGCGTACGTAAACACGTGCAGAACCATGCATGCAAAGTATTGGAGATATAAAAACTTAAGGGTACGAATACGGGAAACCAATCTTCGATTAATTACATCACGAAGTTGAATAATATGAGTTCGAATACAAGATAATTACACGATTATTATCCGGGCATTACATCGTGGACGATCGTGCAAATCCATAAGTGCTCAACTAATTAATACTACCCTGAAAATCTCAAAGAATAATATGGATATCATAACAGTGAGTCACAGTACGGAAAATGATTCCACAAGGTAAACATTTTTAGTTCTAATAAATAGCTCATGAAGAAAATCAAGGCTCAAAGATTAACAAACGTGAATTGAGTCGATCGCCAATATGAATGTTGAGAGTATAACAAGCTAACTCACCCAATCCCACAACTTCGTGGCAAAAATACAAGAATTTCATAATATTTTCAGGACAGTACTCCCATATATTTATAATGATTCGAATTAACCACTAGGTTTCGACTCCCGGGATGTTTTATCGGAAGAACCCTAGGGTGGATTTCCATTCTCATGTATTGGGGAACCGTTTGATGTCAAACACACTCATGGGTCTCATGAATGCTTCTAGTTACTAAGTCTCCCTCTACATCGGAGAAAAAACTCGAATAGCAACTCCCGTATGTCCGATTCAAGGTTGTTGTTTTACGCGAGAGTAAACAACGGGTCATGTGAATACCCCCGGTTACTTGGCTTCCTATCATTCGAGTTGCGATTTTTCTGAACCATTAATCTACTTATGAACATGTCTATTCAGGGTTGTCGTTTTACGCGAGAGTAAACAACGGGTCACGTGAATAGCCCCGGTCACTAGACTTCCCATCATAGAACATGCAAGGTTGCTCAAATTTTGGGAATAAAAACTATCCAACGCAATGCCTAACCTTAGGTACTTAATTAAATGCCAACAAGAATAATGTTACTAGACGACTAGCTAAGTGAATAGCGCCACCAAACATATAGACGATGGCTCGTGTAATGCGGATATTACAAACACGTAGGTCTCATTTCTTATATTCCAAGACTACCACAATGACGCAAAAATATCGAACCGAAATGAATACTCGAAGGAAACAAATATCGCATAATGTGAACTTGACCAATACTCATCCGTTTCTTCAAAAAGAAATCAGTATCATAAATTTTGTCTTACACAAGGTTGCACGACCTACTCACGAATGAAAACAAAATCAAGCATATCATAGAAGACAAGCAAGGCTAAAATCAATGACAACTAAAAATAAATAACAGCTAAAAGTAACCCCCCCCCCCCAAACTTGAGAAGTACATTGACCCCAATGGACGACAAATAAGAATGAGCAGTAAAAATAGGTCAAGTACTCCCCTGAAGAGAACTCAGGCACAAACACCAGTCTCGTCCGGAAAAGTGGTTGGTGTAGGTGGCCTGACTGGAGGAATGAAAGGTCTATCTAGGTGGAGGATATGGGCCTTCCACGCAGCTAAGTAGTCCCAGTGGCATGCGTCCCTCGCAGCTAAGCACCTCTCTACACGCCGATTGGCCCGGCGGACCTGCTCGTACATCTCCTCTCGAACAGCTGTGATCACGTTATCTCTCTCTGCTTGCATCTCCTTCCTCAAGCCGTCAAACATCGCCTGAAGAAGGTGATCCCTCGCTGGCGGTGGAGTTGACTCGGTCTGATCCTCAGTATATGCCGCCGGCTCATGAGTCAGAAGAAGTGGCTCGGGGGAGTGCTCATGTGGCTCGTCTAGAAGAAATCCTTGTCCCCGCGGATGTGCTCGTGCGCCACCCCACTGGTCAAAGTGAGAAATGATGCAATGATCGATCGGACCCTGGGGTGCTATAGTCGGCTCGTCATCTGACCAAGTCACGCCCGACTGGCGGCATAAGGCACAAATGAAAGAGGGATGTTTTAGCCCCGTCTTGGCCCCTCCTTGGATGCACTGGAGAATATATCGGGCTAGACGTGGGGCCACATCAAATCGCAGTCCGGCCGTGATGGCATATAGCAGTCTGGCACGAGGAAGCAGGACCGAGCGGATCTGCGAAGTAGGGTCGACTCACGAGCAGTGAAAATACAGCCAAGCTCGCCCGAACTGACTAAGATGGGAACTCTTGAAGAAGAAAGTGGTGGACCCTGGGACGCACGTTTCCCAAATGGAGTCCGGCTGAGCAAGTGCCTCTAGTAATGCCTCCCTCGTGAGGACACCCATAGTCTGCATGAACGCCGATTCGTATACCTCGGGTAGCTCTTATAACCTTCGAATCGCGGCTGCCGAGAAGTCCACTATCTGGCCATGGACAACAACCTCGGTACGTAAATTCGGCCTCCCCAACATCTGATCTCCCCGGATATGAAGTAATAAAGTACTGGCGTAGAATTCGTGTACGATAGAGATTACGGCAGGCTTGGGCTGTGTGGCGAATCTAGTCCATCCCATTTCAGTGATCATAGTTAATAGCTTGCCGTCTTGGTGGGCGGGAGTGAAACCCCGCTCAGGAATTATGGGCCGAGGGCGAACTTTCTCATTAAAGATGTGATGGATCTCCGGGTTGGAGAATTCTTGGGAATGTTAATCCGTCCGGTTTTGAGAGGTTTCTCCTCTCACGGGAGATGAACGAGTCGTAGTACGAGTGGAGCTCAACTTTCTATTCCGGGCCATAGCGAATTCCTGGAAAGCAAATGTAGGATATTAGATGACTTTAAATTACAAGATACCAATCACAGTATATAACGTGTGGGAAATGAATATAGCGTCAAAATTTCTCACTTTCGTATGAGGGATATGATGCGAAAATTTTAACTCAAACTAAGCATTAGGGTAGGGGGCATATTATTCAGATAATCGTACTGTTGCAAACAAATTGGAGATGTTTAGATCAAATACGTTTCATTGGGGCATTTCATCAAACACTTTGCGTGCGTAAACTTAAATGAAGAACAACAATAATTATCGGGGAATTCAATCCCCAGCAACAAACAATATCCCATATATTCATGATATTAAACGAAACACAATCAACATTAATCGATATTCACCATTTATTCCGATCAAAATCTTGATAGAACGTAGAAAAGCAAAATAACTTCATCAATGAATGAAATAGATATTACCCCACTTCTCAATCCTTGTTGCAAATAAACTTAATGATTAAGGGTTACCTTGTGTTGGATTGAAGAAGATGAGAAGAAGAAGAAATTTGGAGATGGTGACCTGCTCTGCGCGGAAGGGGAAAAGATTTTTGAAGTTATACACTATTTCTCGGCCGATTGAACCCTGTCTGCTTTTAAAACTATCGGGGAGGGCCGCGGCACGTAGCAAGTGAGCCGTGGCCCATAGTACAGCAGGCTTTTAATGTTTTTGTTATTTTGCAGCGTGCCGCGGCTCGTTGTACGGGTGCCGCGGCTTCCAGGGTCAGTGTGCCTCGACTCAGAGCTTGCGTGCCGTGGCAGAGAGTATAGCTTGCTGGGCGTATTTCTGGGGCTTTGACGTGCTGCGGCCTGCCTTCATCATGCCGCGATTCTTGGGGCGAGTGTGTCGCGGCTCAGCAATCTCGTGCCGCGGCACAGAGTACAGTTAGTTAGCCAATTCTTGAGACTTGTGTGTGCCGCGGCCCTAAGTTAAAATTTTGCCCTGGGGAGTTCCTGCACAGATCTTTCAGGTGAAAACACATAGAACATGAGAGAGAAGCATAGCAAGGCAAAAATGCCGAAAAAAATAGACTACTAAAATGAAAGAAAATAGCGAAAAACTAAAATCTATACTAATACTCGGGTTGCCTCCCGAGTAGCGCTAAGTTTATACTCTTCAGCTGGACTTTGCAAGATTTCGCCCTGCGGCGGATAGGACGACTGTCGACTTCTGCACGTCCATTGGATTACCCATGTAAACCTTCAGCCGCTTCCCATTTACTTTAAATTTTCGATCCTCTTTTTGTACTTCCACTGCCCCGTGTGGAAATACTTGAACTACAGGGAACGGTCCCGACCATCGTGAACGTAATTTCCCAGGAAACAACCTCAAGCAAGAATTAAATAATAGCACCTCTTAACCCAGAACGAACTCTCGATGTATAATGTGCTTATCATGCCAATTCTTGGTCCGCTCCTTAAAAAGTTTCGCATTTTCGTCTGCATCATGGCATATCTCCTCCAACTCATTCAACTGCAAACAATGCTTTTCACCAGCCGATTCAAGATCAAAATTGAGTTTCTTTATCGCCCAATATGCACGATGCTCCATCTCTACCGGCAAATGACAACCTTTTCCAAAAACCAATCTATACGGTGACATGCCGATAGGTGTCTTGTACGCAGTACGGTATGCCCAAAGTGCATCATCGAGTTTAAGGGACCAATCTTTTCGAGACGAGTTGACTGTTTTTCTAAGATCCACTTTAGCTCTCGATTGGATATTTCGACTTGACCACTCGTCTGGGGATGGTAGCTGTAGCAACACGATGAGTGACTCCGTATTTCTTTAAGACCGCATCAAGGAACTTGTTGTCGAAAAGTGAGCCAGCATCACTGATAATTGCACGTGGAGTCCCAAAACGCGTGAAAATGTATTTTTTTTATGAACTTGATCACGACGTTGGACCCATTAGTTGGTAGTGCCAGTGCTTCAACCCACTTCGATACGTAGTCCACTACTACTAGAATATAAAGGTTCTTATTTGATGGAGGGAATGGACCCATAAAGTCGATCCCCCATATGTCGAACAATTCAACCTCATGTATAGTGTTCAACAGCATTTCGTGTCGTTTTGAGATGTTTCCTATCCATTGACACCGGTCACACGTGGACACGAATGAATGAGCATCCTTCAATAACGATGGCCAGTAGAATCCCGACAGTAAAACTTTTGCCGCTGTCCTATTGCGACCAAAATGCCCGGCGTAAGGTGATGCATGGCAATGAATCAACACGCTGTGAATTTCCTCATCTGGAATACACCTACGAATGATTCGGTCAAGATATCTTTTAAAAAGAAAATGGTCGTCCCATAAGTAGTACTTTGCGTCTGAAATCAGCTTCTTCTTTTGATGACGCGAGAAGTCCTTCGGAATTATATTGCTTGCAAGATAGTTCACTAGATCAGCGTACCAAGGTGCTTGTTGCGCATCCAGCTTGTAGAGCTGTTCATCGGGAAAATTTTCTACAATCGGTAGATGACTCTCCCCCTTTTCGAGGGGATTTTCTAAGCGCAAAGGTGATCTGCAATGACATTCTCGGTCCCTTTCTTGTCTCGAATCTGCAAATTGAATTCTTGTAGTATAAGCACCCACCTAATCAACCTTGGTTTAGCATCCTTCTTCCCCAAAAGGTATTTGATTGCCGAATGGTCAGTCCACACAACCACTTTTGTTCCCAACAAATAAGCACGGAATTTATCAAAAGCGAAAATCACGGCCAATAATTTTTTTTCTGTCGTGGCATAATTCATTTGGGCGTCGTCAAGGGTTCGGCTTGCATAATACATGACATGAAACACTTTTCCCCGTCACTGACCCAAAACAGCCCCAATGGCAAAATCGCTAGCATCGCACATTAATTCAAAAAGAAGGCTCCAGTCTGGAGCGACTATGACAGAAGCGGTGCTTAGAGCCAGCCTTCTTCAAGAGGTCGAAGATTTCTTTACAAGAGTCATCAAAAGCAAACGGGACATCTTTCATGAGCAAATTACACAAGAGCTTTGTGATATTCGAAAAATCTTTAATAAAACGGCGGCAAAAATCGGCGTGTCCCAAAAAACTCCTCATCCCCTTTACAGAAGTAGGCGGGGGCATCTTCTTAATCATTTCAATTTTAGCACGATCAACTTTAATCCCATGGGAAGAAATGCGATGGCCTAGTACAATGCCCTCCTGGACCATAAAATGGAACTTCTCCCAGTTTAATACCAGATTTGTCTCTTCGCATCTTTTCAAAACTTTCTGCAAATTCTGCAAGCATAAATCAAATGAATCACCGAAAATAGAGAAATCATCCATAAAAATTTCTATATAATGTTCTACCATGTCAGAAAAAATAGCCATCATACACCTTTGAAAAGTGGCGCACATTACATAAACCAAAAGGCATGCGCTTATAAGCAAAAATGCCATAAGGACATGTAAACGTCGTCTTTTCTTGGTCTTTTGAGGTTATATGAATCTGATTATACCCAGAATAACCATCAAGAAAATAGTAAAAATCGTGTCAGGCTAATCTATCCAACATTTGATCAATAAACGGCAAAGGAAAGTGGTCTTTTCTAATGGCTTTATTTAATTTTCTATAATCGGTGCACATACGCCACCCCGTAACAATTCTAGTGGGAATTAATTCATTATTATCATTTTGAATAACCATTATCTCACCCTTCTTTGACACAACTTGAATCGTACTTACCCACTTGCTATCAGAAATAGGAAAGATCATACCTGCATCGAGGAATTTTAAAACCTCGACTTTTACCACCTCTTTCATATTTGGATTTAAACGACGTTGATGCTCCACATAGGGTTTGTAGTCTTCCTCCATCAAAATACTATGCATACAAATGGATGGGCTGATTCCTTTGATATCTGCAATAGACCATCCAAGGGCATATTTGTGCTCCCTCAATACTCGCAACAATTTCTCCTCTTGATCACCCGCCAAAGTGGCAGAAAGAATGATAGGCAAGGAATCGTCGGGCCCCAAAAATACATATTTCAAATGATTCAGTAGCTGCTTAAGCTCTAGCTTTGGGGGCTTCTCAATTGATTAGACGGATCGAGTTAGTGAACTTCCGAGCTCCTCACATGGTCTGCGAGTAAAAAATGGTGGTGAAGCATCCATATGTCGTAAATAGGCTACATGCTCTGAATTCAACTCGGTAGAGTATCCGACTAAAACGGACTCCAATGGATCTGATGGATAGCTCTCCCAAAAAGCTCTTCTTACACATGAGTCAATAATGTCAATTTGAAAATAATTCTCGACATCACTAGGATGTTGCATCGATCGAAATATATTGAAAGTAACTTGCTCCTCTTGAACTCGTAAAGTGAGTTTCCCTTTTTCCACGTCAATTAGAGTTCGGCCGGTTGCTAAAAATGGTCTTCCCAAGATAATTGGGATGTCATGGTCCTCCTCCATATCAAGCACGATAAAATCAGCAGGAAAGATGAATTTATCGACTTTTACCAGGACGTCTTCTATTACCCCCCTCGGGTACTTGATGGATCTATCAGCTAGTTATAAAGAGACCGTAGTCGTCTTTTTTTTTTTTAAAACAAAACGTCCAGGGTGGACGGGGGGTTGAGGCGGGACCCACCAACCTGTAGATAAGAAAAATCATGAAATACAAAGTATCAGCCACGAATTATGACCAAAAATGGGCCATAATTCGGATCCAAACATTGGAGAAATCTACGGCTCGCTAAAGAAATACAAAGCGCACCACAAATAGTGGGCTAATTTGCGGACCCGTAGACCAAAATAACTCAACTCCGAATTATGACAAAAATTGGGCCATAATCCGGAACCTAAAATCTAAAGTGCCTACGGTCCACTAGATCAGTACAAGGTGCACCACTAAAACCGTGGGCTAATGTGCGGAACAATAGGCAACCAAGCAATCGTTAAAAAATAAAACCTAACTAAATCTAAATGACGGATAACCAAGCTGATCCATCCGTATAAGGGAGAGGAGAAAATGAGGAGCAGTATCGTAAGTATAAGTCTGAATGCCGAGGGACGACATGCCGAGCTCAGAAAGATAGTCGACCGGCCTGTTGCCCTCCCAGAAAATATGACTCTGAACTGGATATCTCTGAGAATGTGTCGGATACGCATAAGAGTGTGACGAACCTCCCAAGAGCCCCGATGGCCAGATGATAGCAGGGTCATCACAGCAGCAACATCAAGCTCAATCCAAACATGTCTCGATCTCTGGGAAGCTAGAATCAATCCAATCGCCAACGCCTAGACCTCTGCATCAAAACTTGAAGAGGCCTGAAAAGAGGAATGGAAAGCAAGAAGGAGCTCTCCGAGATGATCTCTAATCAGACCTCCCCCACCCGCAATCTGTGTGTCTCTATCGAACGAACCATCCGTGTTCAGCTTGATCCAAGGGGTCTCGGGTTGAAGTCAAACCACCGGGATGGGGCGACGAGTCTGAGCAGGGGAAGATGTAGCTCGCTGGAAGCGATCAGGCAGCAAGCAACCCGCCCAGAACTCAGAGCAAATAAGCCCCACAGCAGCTAATAAAGCAACATGGCGTTCCACCTGCACAATAACATGAGAGGAAACAAAAATAACCGCCCTATGCTTTGCACTATTCCTTTCTGTCCAGATGAACCAAAGGATCAGACAAGGAATAATGAAAGTCGCATGCCTAAAGTGTGTGCCGTGTGCGAAAAAACTCAGGAGCTCAAAAATATTCTGAGTATGGGGTAGGGATAAATGTGTCCATGCGCCAAAATACTCCCACACGTCATGAGCCACATCACTCTCCAAGAAAAGGTGGGCAAATCTCGGTATGGTAGGTCTGGGTAAGGGTATGCGAGCAGCACAAACATCTATAATCCAATGAAACGCCCCTCCTCTGTAGGATGTCATCAGTCGGGATCCGTCGCATTATAAGTCGCCAAATAAACACCGAAATGGTCGGTGTGAGTAAGGTTGTCCAGATGGCCCCGTAAATAAGATTAGCCTGACCCCTCGCCCTGATGTGAGACCAAGCCGACGATAATGAGAACGCACCCGAAGAGTTCAGAGTCCAGCACATACTATCCGAATCCTCCTCGGCGATGGGAATTGCGGAGATCTCCTAGATGAACTGAGGGGTAAATCCTAGCTCCTCTCCAACAATAGTCTCCAACCTACCCATGTCCCAAGACCCATCAATCCATAACTCATTAATCCTAAGATGGGGTCTACCAGAAACCTGACAATAAGAAGAAATCGGCTTATCCCCAATCCAGGTATCATCCTAAAAGCTGACCTCCCCGCAGCCACGACCAAGAGTCCAGGGAATGAAATCCTGAGCCTCAATACCCACGCGGAGGATACGGCGCCAAGGGTGGCTAGCACGAGCTTTAAGAGCAGTACGCATAGGCGTATAAAGTCCAGCAAAGCAGTTTCTGCGGAGCATAAACTACGCCCACAGAGACGTGCCTGCGCGAAGGCGCCACCAGAGCTTATAACTAAAAGCTTGCTCCATATCCGAAAGGCTCCGAATCCCGAGGCCTCCCTCAGAGACCGGACGACAAATCAGCCACCAACGGACCCAGTGCGTCTTCCTCTTTGGACCAACAGCACCCCAGAAGTATCTCGCAATGATCTGCTCGAGTTCCTAGATAATGTACTGTGGGGGATCCAAAACCTGAAGCAGGTGAAGAGAAATCGTGCAGAGAGTGCTCTTAATAAGAGCCAAGCGTCCCCCAAAAGCAAGGTGGCGATGGGACCAACCAGATATCCTATCCAACATCCGTTGCTTCACCCCAGCAAAGAGCTCGCGTCTATTAAAGCCTTTGTAAAGGGGCACACCTAGATAGGTGATGGGGAGATCGCCCTGGTGAAAACCAGTAAGATCGTGAACTCGCTGATGCCAAGGAGGCACATGCTTGGGAGCGAGAATAAAAGTGCTCTTCTGAATACTAACCATCTGGCCCGAAGTCATAGAGTAGTGATCCAGGAGACACATAAGATCAACAAGACCATCATCCACAGCCCGTGTGAATATAATGATGTCATCAGTGTAGGATAAGTGCGAGACTTGAAAAGGCCGTCCAGCCGTCCTAGACCTCATCAAAGGATGATCTCGAATGAATCGATCCAAGCAGCGCGATAAATAATCAGCAGCAAGCACAAAGAGCGACGGAGAAATAGGGTCGCCCTGACGCAAACCCCGGCTAGAGGCAAAATAGACGGCCGGACTGCCATTCACCAAAATGGAGAACGTGCAACTCTCGATGCAATGACGTATGAACAAAATCCATCTAGCCGGGAATCCCATCCTCACCAGGACCTCACGTAAAAAATGCCAGTGAACCCTATCATACGCCTTCGCCATATCAAGCTTCAACGCAAGGTTCGGGACACCATGAATGTCCGCGACGTGGAGGTCGTGAATAAGTTCTTGGGCCAAAAGGATATTATCAGTAATAACCTGCCCGTGAACAAATCGACTCTGGTTCGGAGAGATAATAAGAGGGAGAAGAGGAGCAAGCCGAGCGTTAAGGATTTTCGAGATAATCTTATTGGTCACATTACACAGACTAATAGGCCGGTAATCTGACTAACCACTCGGAATAGGCTTTTTCGGGATCAAGACGACTGTAGTCGTCGTCAAAGCCGGAGGCATAGGATGATCCTCAAAAAACTCGAGCACATCCCCCTCCACGTCGGAAGATACAATCTCTCAACAATGCTGAAGAAACAAAGACGAGAACCCCAGGCCCAGAAGCGCTTTGAGGATCGATATCAAATACCGCAGCACGAATCTCCTGGGGAGAGGGTGTGACACACAAACTATCAGAATCAAAAGAAGAGGGGATAGAGGGAAAACAAGTGTCATCCGGGGGGACGAGAACATCACCATCGGATGTAAGCATAGTCCTAAAGAAATTCACAGCGGATGATCGGATGTCCGACTCTACAGCGATCGTCGTACCACCATCCTCAATGCTGTGAATATGGGACTGACAACGCTTCTGGTTCGCAAAACCCTGAAAAAACCGGGTATTCTGCTCGCCCTCAGTAACCCAACGAACAGCGGCCTTCTATTTCCAGAAATCTTCCTCCATAGAGAGACGAAGATGGTACTCAGCACGAAAACGGTGCATAGCGGTTCTATTCTCCGGAGTAAGATCCGAATCATATCGCCGCTCGGCCTCGTCAGCAGCCCTCAAGGCCTCATCTAACTTCGTATGAAGATTACCAAAAACAGACCAGTTCCACTATTTCAGTCTACACTTAACCCTAAGGAGTTTGGCCTGTAGGTTACACATGCCAGATAATCCAGTCGGAGTAAGCAAGACCTCCTTAACAGTGTCTAGGAATGTGTGATGCCGGACCCACATACTCTGGAAACGGAATGACGACTTGTGACTAGTCGCGGAGAAGCGACACTGCATAAGAAGAGGCGCATGGTCAGACCTAAGATGAGGCAGGTGAGTGACGGTAGAGACCGCAAACACGTTCGACCATGCTTCATTAAATAAAGCACGATCTAGCCTTTCCCTCAAACCATTGCGCTCCCAAGTGGAAATATCACCCTCGCAGCCCGCGTCAATCAACTCATAGTCAGTAATAGCCTGTGCGAAGTCCAAAATCTCTGGAGAACGGTCAGTGGTACTACCCTCGCGCTCATGTGAATGAAAGAAGATGTTGAAGTCACCACTGACTAGCCACGGCAACCCCTCTACTTCCAAAGCAATCTCACGGAGGGTGTCCCAAAGGGCGTAATGACCAGCACGGTTAGTGCTGGCATAGACATAAGTGACGTAAATCATCTGAGGGAGAAGGTAAGAAGAAATAGAAAGATGAAGGACTTCATCGGTATCCAACAAAACTTGATGCTGAAAGTGGGGGGAATAAAAGAACCAAATTTTGTTAGACCGATTATAAAGTCCCGACGCAAAACCTAAAGAATGAATATAAAAATCAAAATTAGCATTGGAACCCATGGGTTCAAAAATGCCAATAAAAGAAAACCTATGAACACGGTTGAGGTGTCGAATACGCTTCTGTACTCCGGTGTTAGCCAGACCACGAGCGTTCCATGTAATAATGGGTATCGACATAAACTAAACAACCAACTCAGATGAAGACCTAGGGCGCTGACTGGAGCGGCCCCGTCTCTGAGGACTATCGGGCAGATGTTACCCCTTTCAGGGGTGATGAAGATCGCCCCTTAGAGGAGGAATAGGGTCCGCGAGAAGCTGCTCTTCCTCGTGTGGAAATCGAGGAGTCAGAAGCAGCTTTACCCCTAGTCGTGACACCAGGGGCAGCAGTAGCAGACATCAAACGTCTCTTAACCGAGGGCTTGATGCCGATGGGAGAGGCACCATCTCCGAGAAAGAGAGACTGGATTCAGATATCTCAAATTGAGCGCGTTTAAGACCGCACTCAGTCTGAAAGAGAGAGGGAAAAGAAGAAGGGGAGGAGGGGGAGGCTCGTAAACCACCAATGCCCAGGACACGGGCTGAACGATGATCTGGTCGTCGATGCGGCCATCACCATCATGGAGGGGGGAGGTAGACTCAAAGAGTCTAGAAGAGTGAGGGACGGAGGAGGACTCTGTGTCATCCTCTAAAACATGATCGTCATGAATCTCGTGACCACTGCAGTCGCAACCCGACACAATATTTTTATCACACACACTAATGATATCGTCAGTGCCAACTAAATCCTCCTCCTCTCTAGCAGAGGAGTCCAAAGATGCAAAGTAATAGTGCTGGCCAGTGGCAGCTGTGCCCTTGGGAATCAATCCCGTCTCTTTAGGCCCTTTTTTGGCAACTACTTGCCAAACGGCAGGCTCCTTGCCTTTAGGGGCTGCCTGGGAGTAACTAGCCTTAGTGGGTTTAGGAGGGGATGGCTGCATCTTTTGCTGACGAGAAGGGGCAGCCTGAGGTTTCTTACGCAGGGGTGGTGGAGGCCGTTCTTTGTTGCCAACTATGTAGCAACTGGACGGCTCGTGTCCCACATGAGAACAGAGAGAGGAATATAATGGCACTCTCTCGTAAATAATACGCTGCGTAATAACCTGATCGCCAAACTCAACCTCGATCTCAGGCACTCTGGGTGCCAGAAGGTCAATCTCGACGCACACACGAGCGACTGATAGCCGCGAGTGTGTGGCCGTCGGAGCATCAACTAAAATGGGATTGCCAACAGCCTTGGCAATCGTGTATAATGCACGTGGATGAAATAAATGTAGAGGTTGACCCAGAAGTCTAATCCAGACCGGACAAATAGACGTCTCTGTCCTAACCGAAAAACTAGGTGACCACTTAAATACTCGTGCAGGACATCCAGAAAAATTCCAGGTAGAACCTAACCAAAGTCCTCATCATTCTCAAACCTAACTGCTACATGACAATAGTTCAACCAACTCCAACTAAATTTACCCCTCAATTTCATGTCAGTCAATCCCGAAGACACATCTCGAGGGGTGGGAATAGCATGCGAAAATTTAAGAATCAAAGTGCATTCCCATGAAGCAGCTAGAGTAATCATATCAATAGGAGAAAAGGAAACACGCATTTTTTCATTTACGGAGGAGAGAGTACCAAAGGGACATACCTTCGCACCGTCGAAGTTATATGATTTTGATGTCGAACCAGATTGGTTGATGGCACTAGGTTGCATTAAGCCGTGTTTATTGTTGACCATTTGGGCGTAAGATGGCTCTGTGCGTGTCTGATCGGTCGCACCTGGGTGATCATGGCTGGTTGTTTCAGCCGAATTCACGTTTGCATGGCTGTTGAAATCGGCTGCCAGTGGTGCTTGGCGAACTAGGTTGTAGATGATAGGGGTTGCACGGTGGGCTGGATTGATATGGTGTGGCTGGGAAGGTGGGTTGGGGTTAGGGGGTTGGGCTGGGTTAAAAGGGAGTCGGCTGGGGCCAGAGGGGTTGGGCAGGTTTGAGAGGCTATTTGGGCTGGTGGCGTTAGTGGGGTGAAAGGAGGTGGGCTAAAGGGGCGCGGTTGGCTGGGCTGAGGTTTGGGAATCATTGATGGGCTGTTTTAATGTGGTTGGGCCTGGTTGAATTTTAGATATAGTCTTGAAATATTTGTAAAGGGTATTTGGTTGAATTTTTGAAGTGTTGGGCTGGTGGGCTTTGGGAGTATTTGATTGGGTTAATAAAGTGGAGGGGGATCCAGACCGGTTGGGATTAATAAAAATGGGTTGAGAAGTTTTAGTGTTTAGGCAATTTTTTTGTGGGCTAGAAGATATGGTTGGTCCGTATTGCATATATGAGGTGGGCCGAATGAGAGCAGACCCATGATGATTAATTAATAAAGAAGTTGGGCTAACCTCAAATTCCTTGGGCTGGGCTTCATTATGCAATTGTAGGCCCTTTGAATTCAGG
Source organism: Orobanche coerulescens (assembly GCA_033398695.1). Classification (NCBI taxonomy): domain Eukaryota; kingdom Viridiplantae; phylum Streptophyta; class Magnoliopsida; order Lamiales; family Orobanchaceae; genus Orobanche; species Orobanche coerulescens. The sequence continues at coordinate 73,935,617 of CM065818.1, read as the reverse complement.
CCATCCCATGGAAGTGGCCCTAAGATGGACGACTCTCCTCCATCCATCGTCTTGTTTATGTTCCGACTGTCATCCGCCGCTAGGGTTGAGGGCGACGGCGCAAGCTTTGCAGAAGCGACGGAACAACATTTCCGGTGAGACTAGAATTAGATAAACCTTTGCAAATCGGAATCCTATCGGGCGTTACAAGCAACGGAACTACCAGCGGTGAATGTGAACGCGAGGGCAAATGAGAGGGAGACATTGTCGGCGAAGATGCTGGACTACAGCGAACATCTTGAACATTGGCATGGGTCATCGAGGATGACTTTTCGGGCGTCCGCGACACCCGTTTTTTCCTTGTCATGAATGGATGAGTTTCAATCGCCGGAGGGGTTGGCGATAAACATGGGATGATAGCACTGGTGTATGCAGCTGGGAATGGCGGTAGCAGATCTATGGGGCTAAGGATGGACGGTCGCGGGTTGAAGGCGAGACGGCTGGAGGTGGCGGCGGTCGGAAAAGGTGGTCGGAGGTGGGTGCAGTTGAAGAAGCTGTGGCGGCGTGTCGAGGGTGTGGCTGAAGGAGATGGCGGCGTCAGGGTAGTTTAATCATCTATACCGTAGTCATCTTAGCCTCCCCAATACCTAGATTTTTGAAAATGGAAAGGGGCATAAGATTAATTCTGGCTCCGAGATCACATAAAGCTCTATCAAAGGACGAGTTCCTAATAGTGCATGGTATAGTGAAACTTCCCGGATCTCTCAATTTAGACGGGAGATTTTTCTGCAAAATCGCGCTGCACTCTTCAGTCAATGCCACTTTTTCATATTCCTCGAGCTTTCCTTTGTTAGATAAGATGTCCTTCGTAGATTTTACATAGCTCGGCATTTGTTCTAATGCATTGGCAAAAGGAATATTGATATGCAATTTCTTGAAGACGTCAAGAAACTTAGAGAATTGCTTGTCCAATTTTTGCTTTTGCAGACATTGTGGGAATGGGATTGGTGGTGTAGGATGAGTGGTCAAGACTGATTTTGACTTGGGCTCTTCGTCATTTATTTTCTCAATGGGGCTTCTCTTTTCCTTGCTACTCTTGGGCTGCTCGTGTAGCTCCTTTCCACTTCATAGCTCGATAGCTTGCACATTTTCCTTGGGATTCATCTCGGTAGTGCTTGGTAATACACCTTGCGGTCTAAAAGATAATAAATTTGCGATCTGCCCCATTTGGACTTCCAAATTCCGAATAGAAGCGGAATGATTTTGTAGAGTAGTTTCCGTGTGAGTCATGAATTGGCTCGTATTAGCCGTCATTTGAGAAAGAGCATCTTCCGAAGAGACCTTCAGTGGTTGAGGGGGCTGCTGTGGTGGCTGAGTGAATTGAGCTTGCGGAGGTTTATTTAAAGCTTGCCCGTTCCTCCGCGAAAGATTGGGATGATTTCACCACCCTTGGTTGTAAGTGTTGGAATACGGGTTGTTCTGACGATTTTCATTTCCCACAAATTGAGCTTGTTCCATCTGAGATTGCTCAAAAGGATTTCCGACTTGGCATTTAGCACTAGGATGAGACTCGTTGCACCAATTACATGTTTCCATGGTGTTGGTAGAAGGGGTATGTGAAAAAGCTTGCAATTTTTGAGTTAAATTTGCAACATGAGCTGATAGTGTAGAGACTGGGTCATTGTCGGAAATTCCCATAACTTGCTTTGGGTTCACACGTTCAGAAGGCCACTGATAAGCATTTGCAGCCATAGCTTCCAATAAAGAATGAGCTTCAACCATCGTCTTGCCCATTAAAGCACCTCCAGCGGCTGCATCAACAAGAGTGCGTGTAGAAGCACTCAGTCCATTGTAGAATGTTTGAATCTGCAACCAATCCGGTAGACCATGATGGGGGAATCTCCTTAGGAAATCCTTGTATCGCTCCCATGCCTCATGCAGCGATTCCATCTCAGATTGCCCGAAAGTAGTTATTTCATTCCTAAGTCTCGCTGTCTTCGCCGGCGGGAAGAACTTAGCAAGAAAAGCTTGTGCTAACTCGGCCCAAGTCGTGATAGAGCCCGACGGAAGTGAATTCAACCAAAAATTTTGGCCTTGTCCCTTAGAGAAAATGGGAAAAGCCATAGACGAATAGCGTCATCAGTAACTCCATTATTTTTTAATGTGTCACAAATCTCGAGAAACGAAGCAATGTGAGCATAGGGTCGTCATTCGCTAGTCCGCAAAATTGGCTTGCTTGTACCATTTGGATGATAGCCGGCTTAATCTCAAAATTGTTCGCTTGAATGGTTGGACGCCGAATCCCCGAAAAAATTGCATTGATTTGTGGAAGTGCATAATCACGGAGTGCCAATGCCGGTTGAGCTTGCTGAATAGAATTGTCGATCCCTCATGGTATCTGTAGTTGACAACTCACGTCTTTCCTTCCTGTTTTTCTGCAAAGTGCGTTCGAGTTCGGTATCCAAAGGGAGTAGACCTTCGTTACCAAATTTTCTCATGCAATAAACGAACTCCTGAAAGGAAAACAAATAAAAACAAATTTACACAAAAATAAAATAATGTTCCAATTAAGACTAAAAATACTGAAATTGACATTAGTAAAAACAATCAGTCCCCGGTAATGGCGCCAAAAACTTGTTACGTAATTTTGTGAATGCAAGTGCACGTTGTCGTAAGCAAGTAATAAAGTGATGAGAAAAATATCGGTCCCTCGAGGACTGATGTACTAATTACCAATTTATTCGTATTCTCAATTTTATTTGAACGACCGAAAATTGTGGTTGAAGAATTATTAAAACTAAATAGTGAGATAAACTAAAAGCAAATAACAAAATCAATAACCCGGTGAAAAGAGATCAGATAGGAGAAGAATCTAGGATTGAGAATTCGCCTCGTTTAATCCGAATCAATCTTGATTAATTTAATTTATGTAATTTCCCAATTTATTGCAAGCGAAGATTCTAAGATAATCTAGCGCCTCTCCCGAGGCCAGTAGAATTTTCCAAGGTGAATAATTCACTCTATTCCTAGGTGAGTTAATTCAACAATAGCCAAAAAGTTCTAAAATCTTCAAACGAGCTTCACAATTCTTATGAGTATATTCCTATCTCACAAGACAAAGCGGTTTTCTCCCAATTTTCATGAATAACTCTCCTCTGCCGATTCAAGTTACGTAGTTATAACAATACAATTATAGGCCACATAATTGAAAGTATTAAGAACAATTGGGGAAAACTCAATAGAAAAGGGAAATATATTAATAACGTAAAATCAAAAATTAATTCATCAAAATCTCGGTTTCATCACAATCCTAGAATAAAAGGGTCTAGCCCGACATACTATAAAATAATATATAAAGATTTGAATAAAACATAGGAAAGAGAATCAAACATAATTGAAGAACTGAATCTCCGTTCTCTGGCCTTCACTTTCTGCTGCTAGGTATTTCTCTCCTCCTCTTCGATACCTTATTTTCTGACCTTCACTGCATTCTTATAACCATATTTCCACCTCCAAAAACGTGTCCGAGAAATAAGTCGAAATCGCCTCCAAAATAGCCAAAATTGTGGGCTGACATCAGGGATCCCGCGCGGCGGGCCACGACCCGGCTTAAGTGTGCCGCGGCCCTGGTCCTTGCGCTGCCCAAGTCTGGGCAGATTTTCCTTACGGGCCACGGCTCAGAATGAGCGTGCTGCATCCCCCGGTACAGTTTGTACCGCCAAGCTTGGAGGTGTGCCTGTGCCGCGGCTCCGGCTCGATGCGACGCGGCCCTTGACCAAAAATTGTCATTTAAGTCCCGTTTTTCTTCATTTAAGCTTCCGGACTCTAATTTCCTTCAAAACATATAAACATAATGTATTAAGAGCTCATTTATGCAGAATTAAACCTAAAATGGAGATAAAATAATGATAATTAAGCACACAAAAATACATGTAACACATGTCAAGTCATGTGATTCGTTTCGTTTCATTTCTCATTTTAATTCATCGTTTCATCTCGTCATTTCTAGGCTCGAGTCAAATTTTAAACAATAATAATTGTTACCCAAAAGATTTTACAAGATAAATAATAATATTATTTATTATTATTATTATTATTATTATCCTTATTATTTATTATTAGTAGTAGTAATATAATATTATTATTTAATTTAGCCTAATTATTTTGGATCACTTTATCTTTATTCTTGTGGCCCAAAATGTTTTTCCTAACCCAATTGAGATTCTCCTAAACCCTTAAAAATTACTCTAAAAACCTAATCTCTACAGTATAAATACTGTATTTATACTGCAGCCAACCCTACAATATACAGAATACACAAATATATCTTTTTTTTCCTCCTTCCTGCAATCGTCCAGCAGTCCCTTTTTGTTTCTTCAGCCATCCCTCAATCCCTTTTTCAGATATTGATCTTTCATCCTCACCGAGTTGTTCTCGAACAATTTCCAACAAAAGGTAATGATCCGATCTTTTTCTTCCATGTACGTTGTTTTTCATCACCCTTCATTATTTGTTCCATTATCTGTTCTACTGAACATATTCAACAGCAAAAAAAAAAATTAAAATTATAAGAGAAACAGAAACTCATCTCCATCTTTACCGCTTGAGCCACCGACCACCCATCCACCCATATACCAGCCGAAACCGGAATCCATAATCAAAACTCAAATCAGATTCATCCCAATCCTTATTCGACCCAGATCAGAGAAATCAAATCCAGATTTCCCGGTTCAACCAACCGAACCACCACCATCAGTACGAGCCGAGCCCAATACCTTACCTGAGCGGTTGTGGCCGTATGGGGGCTGTCCGAACTTGTGCGCCGCCCATGACACAGACTCGAGCTCCGGCGAGAGCCAAGCCATGGCCGAATCCCAATCGTGATCCTCCTGACCAAAACCCTACACAAATCCGACCCCCGACCCGTGTGTTTTTTTTCCTGTTCGTGCATGGAGTGTGTGTATCCTGTGCATATGAGTTTTCCCGTGAAATTTACATTAGGTTAAAGAGAGATATCTGGGTGAGAGAAAAATGAGGACAGATGAGAGAAATCGAGAGAGAGGAACCGAGGAAGAAGTAGCGAGATGAGTCGGCCGACTGATGTTAGAAGGGTTTTTATACCCATCACCTTTTCAATATTTCAATTGATCATCCCCAGGTTTTAGAATTATAAATTCATTAATTCCAGACCCCAGATAGTTAATTCTTACGGATTAACCCCAGTTAGCTTTATAACACCTTCAATTTCAGTCCTTAAATATTTATTCCCTTCAATTTTACTTCAATCAAATTTTCAATAATTATACCCAACACCTTTTTCTTTGATGTACATTGTTTTTCATCACCCTTCATTATTTGTTCCATTACTTGTTGTACTGAACATATTCAACAGCAAAAAAAAATTATAAGAGAAACAGAAACTCTTCTACATCTTTACCGCCTGACCCACCGACTACCCGTCCACCCATGTACCAGCCGAAACTGGAATCCATAATCAAAACTAAAACAGATTCATCCCAATCCTTATTCGACAGAGATCAAAGAAATCAAATCCAGATTTCCCGGTTCAACCAACCGAACCACCACCATTAGTACGGGCCGAGCCCAAAACCTTACCTGAGCGGTTGTGGCCGTATGGGGGCTGTCCGAACTTGTGCGCCGCCCGTAACCCAGACTTGCGCTCGGCGAGAGCCAAGCCGTGGCCGAATCCCAATCGTGATCCTCCTTACCAAAACCCTACACAAATCCGACCCCCGACCCGTGTGTTTTTTTTCCTGTTCGTGCGTGGAGTGTGAGTATCCTGTGCATATGAGTTTTCCGTGAGATTTACATTAGGTTAGAGAGCGAGATATCTGGGTGAGAGAAAATGAGGACAATTGAGAGATATCTATAGAGAGGAATTGAGGAAGAAGAAGTAGCGAGATGAGTCGGCCGACTGGTGTTAGAAGGGTTTTTATACCCAACACCTTTCCAATAATTCAATTGATCACCCCCAAGTTTTAGAATACTCAATTTAGCCTCAATCAGAATCATAATTTCTTTAATTTCAGACCCCATATAGTTAATTCTTACGGATTAACCCCAGCTATATTTATAACTCCTTCAATTTTAGTCCTTAAATATTTATTCCCTTCAATTTTACTTCAATCAACTTTTCAATAATTAAAATCCGGTCTTTTTTTTATCCGAGCCATTAAAATATTGATTGTATTCATTAATAGTAATAATTCAATTTTAATATACACCTCGTATTTTATTCCCAGTTATTATATGTTTTCAAATTATAATAATATTGATTATTATTATTAATTGTAGATAATAACAAGAATTTACGGGCCTTGAATTGTCGAGTCAAGCATCTCGTCACATTCAAGTTCAAGAACTGCATTTATCCAGGTGTGCGGATTTATTACGGTTTTGTTTATTTTAATTGCTTTATATATTGTCTCATATGTGCACGTGAAATCAGTCAAAAGCACTTAAATATGCAATCAGTCAGAAGCACTTAAATGTGTAACCAGTCAGAAGCACTTAAATATGCAAATCAGTCAAAAGCACTTAAATGTGCATAAAGCCTTCGGGCTAGCCGACGGGCTTCAGAATTTATCAGTCATCTTGTTTATACTTGCTAATATATTTAGTAATTAACGTAGATATATTGCGTACTCTCCACACTGAGCGAGTAGGAAGCTCACCCCACTATTTAACCCTTTCAGGTTGAGGAGCTCGATGTGGCATGCGATTGAGAGTGTGATGATCAAGCTGATGATTAAATGTTTATTTAATTAATGTTATTTCTCGTAACTACCTTTTACAAACAAGTGTTCGATTTGTTTTATTTTCACGTCAAAGTATGTTTTTGTTTAATGGTGACTTGAGAATATTACTTGCGATTATTAAGTTTGTCTTTTTAAAATGTATTTCCGCTGCAAAATTTTTATTTATTCTTCTTATAATTAGAAGAATTATTTTTCTAAAAAAGTGGTCGCTACATATTCGACCTTAGGGTCTAAGAAAATGCGTTTCTAAATCATTCGAAATATCTCAAAATATTTTGGTCCTCAAAGTGGAATAATTTTGAAAAATAGTGTGATACTAGTAGGCACCTTGAAGGTACCGATAGAAAATAATCCATTTTAAAAGTACGTCTGCAGATTTATTTTCTAAGATACTCAAGGTTTTTCGGAAATCCAATAGGCCAGAATGCCCAAAATTCACACGTATCGACATTCGCTTGAACACATCATAGCACACGCATCAAGTCGTTCAAAATCAAGACAATACACGTCTTTTACTGGAAAACAAACAGTCGATGATACTTTAGGTGTAATACCCGAGATTTTTATTCCAGTTACTCTGAATTATTTATCGCATGCTGCCAGTTATTTTACTTCGTTATGATTATATGGAATTCGTTTTTCTGTCGGGAACGGTTTGGTATACTCTATTGTAGTGTTTGACGAGCGAGACTTGTCGTTGCGTACGTTCCTCTGAATAAATGTGTGCGTGTGGTGTTGTAATATCCGCATTTTGTTTTCCCGGTTTTTTCATTTTTCGGTGTATTTCTCATTTTTAGCGACCCTCGTGTAACCGTATTAATTTTTGAGAATAATTGTTTTGAGACTTTTTGTCATCCAGTTCTACGTTTATTGGTTCTTCCGTCATCTATTGATCTGGTTCTCGTAATTGTTGTTCGAAACCACCATTTCTGGGTTGTCGTGGATCCATTCTAGGTTATTATGCATTTTGGAGATGTTCCGTTTGATGTTTCGTTCATGTGCCGGTATTTTGGGCCGTTAATATTTGGTGCCTAGCGCGCGCTAATCTTTCTACATAGCGCACGCTAGGGATCCCTTAGTAGCGCAGGCTACGTTTGGTTCGTAGCGCGCGCTAGCGAGCTGAGCCCTGGGAGTGATAGTGAACTTATTTCTGATTCCAGTCCTCTAGACTAGTGGATTAGCACACGCTACATTGTCTAGCGCACGCTAATATCGGAGGACTGGCACGCGCTAGGTGTCCGATAACGCGCGCTAACGTGACTGTCCAGTACTGGACAGTTTGTTCTGGACTCGTTCAGGTGCCCAGGTAGCGCATGCTATAGCTCGATAGCGCGCGCTACCGAGTCATTTTTAGCGCACTTTAGATAGTAGTAGCGCACGCTAACGGTCCAGGACAGTGAGTTCTGGACTGTAATATAACTGGGTAGCGCAAGCTAACCCTTAGCCGTTAGCGCGCGCTAAGCTGTGTGGCTATATATACCTAGGAGTTGACTTCGGACGGATCTATTTCTCATTTCACCTCCTTCTCCGCGGCTTTGGCGATTTTGGGCGATTTCTTGGCGATTTCTTCCTCCATTCATCTCGACCATCATCTTCTTTGAGTTCTTCGTGTATAATAACAACATCAACACGAATCTTTCATCCTAATCCAAGGTAAATCTTCTAAGAACCCTACTTTTGGGTAAATTGGGGATTTTTGGGGTTTTCTTCGATTCGTTCCATATAGTTGATTAATTCATGTTGAATATGATTAATCTTGCTAGTATTCTTGTTTTCCCTATGGATTCATGGTATATTTCGTGGTTGTTGTGTATTCGAGATGGTTTGGTTGTCGTCCGCCCTCGTTGTTGTTTTTATACGAATATACATGAATCGTAGGTGGGTTTCCGTGTGTATTCCATTTCTGTATTCGTTTAGAGTTGGTTGTGATTGTGTTCTTCGAATCGTTAGGTTCGGTTCCATTGGTTCCTAGCGTTCGTCGGTGATTTTCCTTTCCATTTGTGGCGTCGTCAATTATTCAAGGCAAGTATTTTTGGAAACCTTTATGCTTAACGTGAAATGGTAATGTATATTGTGTGTGATTTGCTCACCTCGGGAGGGTCCGACGGGGCCACAGAGGGAATCCAATGGTTTTAGCCCTGGATTCATGAGTTTGTTTAGCTAGCCAGCTCGGGAGGGTCCTTAGAGGCCTCGAGTGGGATTCACGGCTTCGTCCCGGTCCTAGGCGATGCATGTGCGTGATTTGTTTTATGATATGGACAGCTCGGGAGGGTCCTTAGAGGCCTCGAGTGGAATTTGTGGCTTCATCTCGGTCCTAGACAAATGTGATTGACTGTTTGTTTCCGAAAAAGACATGTCTGGTTTTGGTTTTGAAATGATTTGGTGCATTGTACAATGAAATGTGTAAGCGAATGGTTTGCCTTGATTACTTGTACTAGCGTAATTGCTAACCCCTTTGGGGACCCGTTTTGGGAAAATTCTTGTTATGGATTTCAGGTTATGTTCTGCCGGACGAGCGGGCGCTGGGACAGTACGAGGATGTTGGCCAGGGTCGTTGACATGTGCATTCGAGACTTCTTATTTCTCCTGTCCCTTTCGATATGGTTGTTTTCCCACATTTATAAACTTATAGATTGTACTCCCGAGTACTTAGTTTTTTCACTCCGAACTTCGTCTTGCATTAACTAAAGTTGCTATATTGTCAGATGATGTTTATTACATTGGTTGTTCCGGGCGTATTTTTATATGTTGTATTATTTAAATGTGTCCTCACTAACTGAGATTGTTAGTCGAGTGGTGTTTTCTTGTTTTAGCCTGGTGGGTCCAATGTAGGGGTCCACGACGCTGTAATATACTTCGAATATCCCGGGGGTGTTACAGAAAATGGTATCAGAGCACTAGGTTTATGGATACCTAGTCTTGTCGGTTATTTAGGTCTAGTTGTGTTTTGTTTTGCATATTGTCACACCGCTTCCAGCATCTCGGTACTTCCAGTGTTCGTAAGTTTTCCTTACTCGATTCTTTGTTTTCTCGTACCGTATTTCCGTTTCTTGAACTGTGGTTATTTTCCCTCTTTTACTTATCATCGAGTTGCTTTTTGCCACCTCTTAACACCAGCATGGATGCTGGAAGTAGGGGTGAGCAAAACCGAACCGAGAAACCGAGAAACCGAAAAAAACCGACGAAACCGAAACCGAAAAACCGAAACCAAATCAAAACCATCGGTTTGGGTTTAGAATTTTTAAAAACCGAAAAGTCGGTTTCGGTTTCGGTTTATACACTAGAAATCGAACCATTAAAACCGAACCGAACCGATATCATATAATATATATGTATTTCGTAAATTTTATATGTATATATGCATTATGTAGAATAGACAAAAATAGTGTCCTGGTCTGGTGGTTATAACGCTGGTAGTTCGCGCGTTGGTCCCAGGTTCGATTCCTATCCAATGCACATTTTAAGTTTTTTTGAAGAATATACAAAAATCGGGTTGGTTGGGTTTAAACCCGAAACCGACCCGTAAAAAACCGAAAAACCGAGAAACCGAACCCATTGGGTTGGTTTCGGTTTCGGTTTGATTTTTTGGAAACCGAAGCAAGTCGGTTTGGGTTCGGTTTTAGCCTAAAACCGACCCAAACCGACCCATGCTCACCCCTAGCTAGAAGGGGCCATGGTTGTGGTCGTGGCCATGGAGGCAGACGGGGATGTGGGGCAGCCGGTGGGGCGGCCACTTCGCATTCTTCGGGAGCCGGCAGTACCGATGACCGTCATAGCCATGCTTCTTCTCAAGATGGCGCCGACCTTGGAATTGCGGTTGTCATGCAGCAAATGGTGAACCATATGGCGGCTATAGCTCAGGTGGTTCAGAACCTGAATCCGGCCTATGCTAATCGGTACGGAGCAGACCGTTGGCTTCAAGATGTCATCAAGATGCATCCTCCTCTGTTTTCGGGAGCATCAGACCCGATTGGTTGGGAAGGATGGATCAATGAGATATCTAAAGTATTCGTTGCCACCAACTGTCCCGAGGACCGTAAGGTCCCTATTGCTGATCGCTGGCATTCGCGTAGTATGGTTTTCAAATCCGATCAATTTTAAAATTTGTAAAACCTCGAAGTATTTCCAAGGTGTCGAACCCAAGGGAATTGATGTGTCGAAAATAAAGGAAGTAACTCTACTCAAAATTTGACTGCTATTTAGGAATCCGAAAATTTTGTTTGTTTCTAATTATAAAATCGAAATATAAAAATTAAATAAAAGATGAATTATCTAAATCAAGCAATTAAAGCAAATTAGCAAGATAAAATCACAAGTCGAAAGGTAATTGATCCTAGGGTAGTATCATCTAATTGAGTTCACACAATTCATTCACTTGATTCCTTTTCCCCAAATTTTAATTCAATCCTAGAAATAATCACTCAGCCGATCTAGAATTCCGATCAAGGCAACCTAGAAAGATAGTAAATTTAAACCCTTTTTCCCGCTAAGGCTCAAAGAATTTAAATGACTTAAAAAGCGCCAACTTATTTATCTATGATTTATCTTTCTACGCTAGGTCTTAAGATAAAATCATATTGTGCAACAAGTATTTCCACTAATTAATTACTCCTTCCGGGCAAAATCAATTAGCTAACATGCATCGATTAAGGTCCCTTTAATCTAGCATGAGATTTAACACAACTTGATCACAAGCCTAAGATGAAAGGTCAAAAGGTAATCAAAGGAACATCATGTGAACATCAATTAAAATTACTAACCCTAGAATCAATCAAAGGAATTAGCCAGACATAATTGGAATTAAACAAGAAATAGATGAAGAATGCATATTATTAATATGAAAAGAGAGATTACAACCCTTACGGATGAACTCCGAGTCTTCAATCTCCGAAAAACAATAATAATTGCTGCCTCCAAAAAGTTCTTGTATCCCAAGAATTAATCTTGCCAAAAATATGTAAAGGATTGCAAAAGATGATAAAAGATGAAAAAGAATGATGAAAGATAGTAAAACTAGGTCCCCAAGGAGGTTTATATAGCCTAAGGGGGTTATATTCTCGATTAGCCTTAATCTAGGAAACAAAATCTATCCAAAAGAGTCATAATCCGTCAAAATACGAGAGTCCGCTGGGCAGCCTATCGGTCGATAGCTTGGCCGATAGTTGGTTCGTCGATCGCATCCAACGGTAGGGCAGGAACACCTTTCGGACGCACCTATCGGCCGATAGGCTGGCCGATAGGTTCGTCTGTCTCTTGCAAAAATCGTTTCTTCCGTCCGTTTGACTCGACTCTCGGTCCTTTGTCTCGTTTTGGGTCCTTTTGGCTCTAAAAACCTGCAAACACACTAAAACCAACCCAAACGCGAATACGGCTCGACTAATCATAAATAAGCCAAATACGAGCACATTAATCACGAAACGAGATAAAAACCTAGTATAAAATCCTAGAAATAAGTGGTAAAATTACCACTTATCAATTGCCCAGTACTTTCTCACTAGGGACTCTACTGACTGGTGAGAGGCTGTTGGGCCTAAGGACCATGTTGCTTCATGGGTGGAGTTCAAGACCTAATGGAGACCGAGTATTGCCCGTGGCCGGTTAGACAGGCTCGAGTCCATGCCTTCTATGATGCTCAACCGCGGGATATTCGTGTCTCTCAAGCTATTGCCGATTTCAACAAGGAGTTGGGCTACGTAAAGACCCAAGTTGTCGAGGAGATCGACAAAAGTTTTCACTTTTCCAGGTGGATGAAACTGTCAATTCGGGACTATATGTCTGGGCTCATCTGCACTACTTTGAAGTATTATCAGAGTAGGGCCCTTGCTTATGATATGTCGGTGATGGCTAGTGAAGTGGCTCGTGATAGCAAGAAGCAGAAGTCAGTCGGAATTTTTTCTGGTCCCAAGGGTGGAGGCCAGCAGAAATATCAGGCTGCGAATATTTCTACGGGCGGTTTGGCTCATTTCTCTGGGAGTTTTCGAGGTGCCACCGGAACCTCCATTCGTGATCCCACATGCTTTTACTGTGTCCATACGGGCCATAGGAACCGACAGAAGTTGACTTGTCATACTTGTGGTCAGTCAGGCCACAAGGCTCTCTTTTGTGAATAAGTCAGGCAGATTCGCGAGACCCGTGATTCTTTTCCAGCACCTAGAGAGCCGAGTGTGAAACATGGCTCGTTTGCTCCACAGTCTCCGCCGAATGCCAGCCGAGGTAGAGGTCGGGGTCAGCCTTCTAGAGGAGGAGCTTCAAGTGTCGGCTCTGCCCAGCCACGTATCTACGAGATGAGGAGGGCCGATGATCCAGCGGCCACTGTGGCGACAGGTACCGTTCATATCGATTCTCAACCTGTCAGTGTGCTTTTCGATTCTGATGCTACACATTCGTTCATATCACTGGAGTGTGTGCGTCATTTGAGTCTCTAATGTTTGTCGCCTTGCGAGTCTTTCATCGTTAAACTTCCTAGCGGTGATAGGATCGTTGGCGATCGAGAGGTCCGAGACTGCTCTGTGTTTATTTGTGAGAGAGCTTGGCTCTCTAATCTTATTGTCGTTAATATTGAGGGTGAGGATTTGATTCTCGGGTATGATTGGCTCGAGCGGCATGGCGCAATCATGAACTACCGCATGAGAATCATCACTATGTTAACCGAGGACGGCACCGAGCATTCTTTCGCGGGGCGAAAGAGGGGAAACTAGAAGTTCATTATTAATGCCTTGAAGGCGATAAAGCTCCTGCGAAAGGGGTGTACTGGTTATTGGTGCTATGCCTTGAAGGCGGAGGATGATGGAGTAGAGATTTCGTGGATTCCAGTCGTTAGTGAGTTTCCTGATATATTTCCTGATGAGTTACCGGGATTGCCACCAGATCATGAGGTCAAGTTTGTTATAGAGTTAGAGCCGGGCGCGGCTCCGATTTCAAAGGCGCCATATCGCATGGCACCTTCAGAGATCTTAAGTCGGGGTATGTTCGACCGAGTGCTTCGCCTTGGGGCGCACCGGTCCTGTTTGTACGAAAGAAGGATGGTTCACTGTGTTTGTGTATCGACTATCGTGAACTAAACAAGGTTACCATCAAGAACAAGTATCCTTTGCTGAGGATTGATGACTTGTTCGATCAGTTGCATGGAGATGCAGTATTCTCGAAGATTGATTTGAGATCGGGTACTATCAGGTCCGGGTAAGGGAGTCTGATGTGCCGAAAACAGCTTTTCGGACGAGATACGGACATTATGAGTTTGTAGTTATGCCTTTCGGGCTAACTAATGCACCGGCGGTATTCATGCAGTTGATGAACAAAGTCTTTATCGAGTATTTGGATAGTCGTCGTCTTCATTGACGATATTCTTATTTATTCGAGGAACGAGGAAGAGCATGCCCATCATTTGCGAGTAGTGTTAGACATATTGAGGACCGAGCAACTCTATGCGAAGTTCTCTAAATGTGAGTTCTGGCTGAAGGAAGTGATGTTTTTAGGTCACGTGATTTTAGCCGAGGGGGTTCGTGTGGATCCGCAGAAGATTGAGGCAGTTTTGGATTGGGCACCGCCCAAGAATGTGAAGGAGATCCGTAGTTTCTTGGGTTTGGCCGGCTACTACCATAGGTTCGTCGAGGGTTTCTCGAAACTGGCTCGGCCACTTACACAGTTGCTCTAGAAGTCCGAAAAGTTCATCTGGAATGACGAGAGGTAGTCGAGTTTTGAGGAGCTGAAGAGGCGTTTGACTTCAGCCCCGATTTTAGCGTTGCCGTGTGGCAACGGGGGTTTTGCTGTTTATAGTGATGCTTCGGGTTAGGGTCTTGGGTGCATTTTGATGCAGAACGGCAAGACCATTGCATATACGTCGAGACAGTTGAGGCCGTATGAGCTTAACTACCCTACTCATGATTTGGAGTTAGCGACAGTTGTTTTTGCACTCAAGATTTGGCGTCACTATCTTTTCGGCTCTGCATGTCAGATTTTTACCGATCATAAAAGTTTGAAATACATATTTACTCAGCGGGAGTTGAAATATGAGGCAGAGGAGGTGGTTGAAGTTGATTAAGGATTATGACCTCGAAATCCTTTATCATCCGGGCAAGGTGAACGTCGTGGCCAATGCCTTGAGTCAGAAACCGGTGGCGTTGCGAACACTTGAGATCCTTACGTCTCAATTGAGCTTCGGTGGGTTTTGATCGAGTTGGATGTTGAGGTTTTGTTGCCTGGAGCTATCGGGCAACTTTGTGGTTTAGAGATTTCGTCATCTTTGATCGATGAAATTAAGCTGAAGCAGTTGGAGGATCCGATGATTACTCAAATCCGAGAGAACGTTCTTAATGGAAAGTCTCCTGGGTTTGTGATACACGGGGATGGTGTTTTGAGATTCCAGAGTCGGCTTTGTGTACCGAACGACTCAGAGTTGAGATAGAGTATATTGCGTGAGGCCCATGGTACACCTTACTCCGTTCATCCTGGTTCGAGTAAGATGTACAAGGACCTGAGAAGGAATTTTTGGTGGAATGATATGAAGGAGGAGGTCACACAGTTTGTAGCGAGATGTTTGACTTGTCAGCATGTCAAAATCGAGCATCAGCGACCGGCCGAGTTATTGCAGTCACTTCCCATTCCGAAATGGAAATGAGAAGATATATCGATGGATTTCATTACGAGTTTGCTGAGATCGAGGTCGGGCATGAATATGGTCTGGGTGATTGTTGATCGTCTGACCAAGTCGGCACATTTTCTGGGCATCAAGGACACTTGAGGCCCGGAGAAGTTGGCTCGTGTGTTTATCGCGCAGATTGTCAGGCTTCATGGTACTCCGAAGTCTATTATTTCGGATCGTGATGGCTGTTTTGTATCGCACTTTTGGCAGGCGGTGCATAAGGCGTTGGGTACTCGTTTGCGTTTGAGTACCTCTTTTCATCCTCAGTCAGATAGACAGTCGGAATGCACTATCCAGACGTTCGAGTATATGTTGCGTGCTTGTGCTCTCGATTGGAGTAGTGATTGGGAGGAGCATTTGCCATTGATCGAATTCACGTACAATAATAGGTGGCACGCGTCGATTCGGATGGCACCGTATGAGGCACTTTATGGGCGGCATTGTCGATCACCGATTTGTTGGAATGAGACGTCTGATTTGGTCGGGACCGAGCCGGATATCGCGTTAGAGACGAGGCGGAAGATAGAATTAATTTAGGAACGGATGTTGACTTCCCAGAGTCGACAGAAGTCTTATGCCGATGTCCATCGTCGACCTTTGGAATTTGAGGTGGGAGACTACGTTTTTATAAAAGTGTCGCCGACGAGAGGAGTTTTCCGTTTTGGGAAAAAGGGGAAGTTGAGTCCGAGATTTATTGGACCCTTCGAGATTCTCGAGCGAGTCGGTGGGTTGGCATACCGTTTGGCATTACCCCCGGCCCCGAGTCATGTTCATAGCATTTTTCATGTTTCCCAGCTGAGGAAATATGTCCCGGATCCTAGTCACGTCATCTATTATGGTGAGATTGATGTCGCCGAGGATATTACTTTTGAGGAGCGTCCTTTGAAGATTTTGGAGCATCGTGAGAAGCGACTGAGCCATAAGACCATCCCTTTGGTCAAGGTGCAGTGGTCGAGACATGATGTCGAGGAGGCAACTTGGGAAACCGAAGATAGCATGCGTGCTAGGTACCCCGAGTTGTTTGTTTCTTAAGTTTCGGGACGAAACTTTATTTTTAGAGCGGTAGAATATAATATCCGCATTTTCTTTTCCCGGTATTTTCATTTTTCGGTGTATTTCTCATTTTTTGCGACCCTCGTGTAACCGTATTAATTTTTGAGAATAATTGTTTCGAGACTTTTTGTCATCCAGTTCTACGTTTATTGGTTCTTCCGTCATCTATTGATCTGATTCTCGTAATTGTTGTTTGGAACCGCCATTTCGGGGTTGTCGTGGATCCATTATAGGTTATGCATTTTGAGATGTTCCGTTTGATGTTTCGTTCATGTTCCGATATTTTGGGCCGTTAATATTTCGTGCCTAGCACGCGTTGATCTTTCTGCATAGCGCACGCTAGGGATCCCTTAGTAGCGCACGCTACGTTTGGTTCGTAGCGCGCACTAGCGAGCTGAGCCCTGGGAGTGGCAGTGAACTTATTTCTGATTCCAGTCCTCTAGACTAGCGGATTAGCGCACGCTACGTTGTCTAGCGCACGCTAATGTCGGAGGACTAGCGCGCACTAGGTGTCCGGTAGCGCGCGCTAACGTGACTGTCCAGTACTAGACAGTTTGTGCTGGACTAGTTCAGGTGCCCAGGTTGTAACACCCCAAACTAGGCGGATATTACAGTGCCGTGGACCCCCGACTGGGACCCACCAGGCGAATGAAAATGAATGAATTACACAGGTAAATGTAGTACCGAACCACATTACAACATCAATTACTCCGATGAGGAGTTTTATACCACACACCCAGGATAAAATAGAATACATGTGTATTTTATGTGACGATAAAATACACAACACTGAATGAAATGAGCATTCAAACGGAATGTCTGCAGCGGAATAAATAAAGGAAACATAAATGACTGAGTAAATGATCGAATGCATCGGGGCCCCTACTAGTATCACTGACTCTCGCCGTCACCGTGCTCTCCCGTGCCTTAGCCTTGCCATGACTAAACAAAGATCCCCAACGGCCGGGCCATACGTAACAACAATCCTCAAGGGTTGAAAATACACAATCATGATATATCCGAAATTATGAATTATCCTGGCCGAAACATACGCAATCAAACATGCTAAATGAATCGACTAAAAGAAACGCACAAATGAAAGGAGCAACACTACGTCCGTGAAGGAAAAGTGTCCGTGCACAAGCAACCATCACACGTGGTCTTGTACCTAATCGCCTCACGGCCATCAACTCGTGTGCACACCCAATGTGAGGCCACCAACCAACACACGACTATAATGTGCCCGACATGAAAATCCTACACATACCAACCGGCACGCCAGTATGACCCGGAATGCCACAATATGACAAAAGTGACAACGAAAATGAATAATGACTCACCAAGATTTAATGATGGTGAAATTAATGATAGCTCAATGAAATGATCGGAACCGTCTTTCCTTATGACTGAGGTGATTAATTGACAATGACAAGTTTTGATACGATTAATACAATGATGAATGAATTATGATTATGAGTAATCAACAACAAAAAGGAATGAATATCCTTTTAACCGAGTAAGAATTAACTTACACAATACCGATGAAGAATGTCCTTCCACGAACAACGTCCTAAACGAAAATTCGGTCGCTCGAACAACCTTGAACATCAATAGTTACCAACAACCGATCAATACATGAATCAAATACGATCATAACCGACCCAAACGCGATACAACAATATCCGAACTCGTAGATGTACTCTAACGAAAACGTTGAGATACCCGTTGGTTAAAACCAAACCCGAATTATCGAACCAACTCCAACATGATTGATTCAAACCAGCAAAACATTATCAAGGATATCAATAATCCATTAGGAATCCATAATTCATGATTACAACAACATCAATCGGAAAATCCCCAATTAACCGAAGTCAACCCCAAGGGTTCTTGAAATAATTCCGAAAATAACCATTAAATCCGTAGGAATATATTTATCCAAGTTAGATAATCCATAACTAACATATTCCAATGATAATCCAATCTTACACGAAGAAATCGGAAAGAAAACCCAAAAATCCGAAATTCTAGATCCAAGAGATTAATACCTTTGATTCGATGTGATGAAGATGATGAAATGATGATTAATCCGAAAGATGAGCTTGAAGATAATGATTGACGATTGCACCTCGAAGAATCTTCTCCGAATCGCTCGAAATCGCCCAAAACTACCGAAGGAATGAAATGAGATGAATAATGACGAACTCTGACTAAACTGTCCAATTTATAGTCAGTCCAGGTTAGCGTGCGCTACCCCTTGTGCGTAGCGTGCGCTAACGAGTAATTTGGGTAGTCCAGTACCCACTGTCCGAACACGGTAGCGCGCGCTACGTACCTTTTGTAGCGTGCGCTACGGCCATACTACTAGCGTGCGCTAAAATCCATTGTTAGCGTGCGCTAACGAAATATTTGACGCCCAGTACTGGAGTCCAGAAAACCGTCTGCCCTCTGATCTGACCTCGATAGCGTGCGCTACAACCATTGTTTAGCGTGCGCTATAATATCGATTGCGTACGCTAAAAACAACACATAGCGTGCGCTATGAATTAATCCAGTGCGGTCCAGTAGCCACTGGACTCAACCTGATCCGTCCCTAGCGCGCGCTACTCCACATATATAGCGTGCGCTACTTCAACCCACTAGCGCGCACTACTTACCATTCGTAGCGTGCGCTACATATAACTCACCTGCAGTCCAGTACCTTCTGGACTGCAGCCAAGGTAACCTTAGCGTGCGCTAAAGCTGAGTGGTAGCGTGCGCTACCTATACCCAATTAGCGTACGCTAAAAGGAGTATGTAGCGTGCGCTACTCCTCACGCACAGCTCGCAACGAAAATGACAATGATGATAACCACGGCACGAAACTCCAATCAGATTAGTGATGAATGACGATTGATACACGATACAATTACTCTGAATGATGAATACCATGACTGAATATGAGTGACAAATGATCAATGATGAATGAGATTACTGAGTATCAATTACTGAATGATAATCACTGAGTGATAATTACTGAATGATAATTACTGAATTACAACTGGGTATTACATACACCCCCCCTTAAAAGAGTTTCGTCCCCGAAACTAAGGGTCAAACAACTTGGGATAACTCTCCCGCATACTATCCTCGGTTTCCCAAGTAGCCTCTTCGACTCCGTGTCTAGACCACTGGATTTTAACCAAAGGAATCGTCTTATTCCTCAACTGTTTGATTCGCCGCTCTAAAACTCGTATAGGACGTTCCTCATATGAATGATCGTCGGCGATCTCGATTTCATCGAACTGAAGTATGTGACTCGGGTCGGCAACATACTTCCGCAACTTAGAGACATGAAACACATTATGAATTCGGCTCAACGCCGGAGGTAAATCCAATCGATAAGCTAACTCGCCTACTCGATTCAAAATCTCAAACGGTCCAATGAATCTCGGACTCAACTTCCCCCTCTTCCCAAAACGGAAGATACCACGACTCGGGGATACCTTGACCAACACGTGGTCACCTGCCTCGAACTCTAATGGTCGACGACGGTTATCTGCGTATGATTTCTGTCGACTCTGAGCTGTCAACAAACGACTCCTGATCAAAGATACCTTCTCACGGGCGGCTATAAGCATATCGGGCTCGGTGCCGATTGATTCTGATAGGTCATCCCAACACAAGGGAGATCGACAACGACGACCGTACAAGGCCTCGTAAGGTGCCATCTTGATCGAAGCATGCCAACTATTATTATACGTGAATTCGATTAATGGTAGTTGGGTTTCCCAATCGTCTTTCCAATCGAGGACGCATGCCCTCAACATGTCCTCTAATGTCTGAATGGTCCTCTCTGATTGTCCGCTTGACCGAGGATGAAAAGCGATCGAGGTTAAGCCG
The DNA here is from genome assembly GCA_033398695.1 of Orobanche coerulescens. NCBI lineage: Eukaryota > Viridiplantae > Streptophyta > Magnoliopsida > Lamiales > Orobanchaceae > Orobanche > Orobanche coerulescens. The sequence goes on along the minus strand of CM065818.1, from coordinate 73,915,283 downwards.
AGTTCCCATAGCACGATGAATCGATTTCCAAAATGGGACACAAACCATCCGTCACGATCGGAAACGATACTTTTAGAGTACCGCGATCGACTATCTCTTTAATGAACAACTGGGCAAGTCTCTCGGGACCCCACGTATCCTTGATCTCAAGGAAATGAGCTGATTTGGTTAAGCGGTCCACGATCACCCAGATCATATTCATGCCACGACGACTCGTCGGCAAACTCGTGATGAAATCCATAGAAATGTCTTTCCACTTCCACTCGGGAATAGGAAGGGGTTTCAGCATACCCGCCGGTCGCTGATGTTCAATCTTAACTTGTTGACAGGTTAAGCATCTCGAAACAAATTCGGCGACTTCTCGCTTCATATTACTCCACCAGTAATTTTGTTTCAAGTCCTTGTACATCTTGCTAGACCCCGGATGCACAGAATAAGGGGTAGCATGAGCTTCCTTCAAAATCGAGTTTTTCAACTCGTCATTCGCCGGTACGCACAACCGATTCTTAAACCTCAAAAGTCCATCCTCGTGGACCACAAATCCAGGGGCTTTCCCCTGATCCACATCCTCTCGGATGCGCAACAATGATGGGTCCGAACCCTGATTCTCTCAGATTTCCTCCTCGAGGGATGATGAAATCTCTAACATACAAAGTTGCCCCTGAACTCGCTGAAGCCAGACCTCGATCTCGGGTCTAAGGAATTCCTGCTGAAGCTCCTTCTGAACTGTTAAACGGGCAAGCATCTGCTCCTGAACGGACTTACGACTCAAGGCGTCGGCGACAACGTTCGCCTTGCCCGGGTGGTAGAGGATCTCGATATCATAATCTTTGATTAATTCCAACCACTGTCTCTTGCTCATATTTAACTCCTTCTGAGTAAATATATACTTTAAGCTCTTATGATCGGTGAATATCGGCAGTAACGCCATAAAGATAATGACGCCAAATTTTCAAAGCGAACACCACGGCCGCTAGCTCCAGTGTCGGGTCGGATAATTAACCTCGTAAGGTCTCAATTGCCGTGAAGCATAGGCAATAACCTTCCGCTTCGCATGAGTACACATCCGAGACCCGTCCGACGCATCACTATAGACCACAAATCCTTCCGTCCTCGCGGCAAGGAAAGTACAGTCGACATTAAGCGGCTCTTGAGTTCCTCAAAACTCCGTTGACACGCGTCGGACCACGTGTATTTCTTATCCTTCCGCAAAGGTTCAAGGGTTGAGCGATTCTAGAAAATCCCTCCACAAATCGCCGATAATAACCCGCTAATCCGAGAAAACTTCGGATTTCCTTAACGTTCTTCGGAGGTAGCCAATCCCGAATAGCCTCCGTCTTCTGAGGATCGACACGAACTCCGTCTGATGAAATTACATGTCCGAGAAAAGTCACTTCGGACATCCAGAACTCACATTTGGAAAACTTCCCATAAAGTTGTTCTCGTCTCAACACGTCAAGCACTTGATGAAGGTGAAACTCGTGTTCCTCCCGGTCACGAGAATAAATCAAAATGTCATCGATGAAGACAACAACAAACCGATCCAAAAAGTCGATGAAGATCCGATTCATTAACTCCATGAATACTGCAGGTGCATTAGTCAATCCGAATGGCATAACCACAAACTCATAATGACCATAGCGTGTTCGAAACGCCGTCCTCGCGATATCCGACTCTCGAATCCGCAACTGATGATATCCAGATCTTAAGTCGATCTTGGAAAATACTGAAGCTCCCTGAAGTTGATCTAAGAGATCATCAATGCGGGGTAAGGGATACTTATTCTTGATCGTCACCCTGTTCAACTCCCGATAATCAATACATAAGCGGAATGAACCATCCTTCTTCTTGACAAACAACACTGGTGCTCCCCACGGGGATGCACTCGGTCGGATATAACCTTTCTCGAACAATTCTTCAAGTTGATTCTTCAACTCCTGCATTTCGGTCGGGGCCATCCGGTACGGTGCCTTCGATATCGGGGACGTACCAGGCTCCAACTCAATCGTGAATTCCACATCCCTCTGTGGAGGCAAACCAGGTAACTCGTCTGGAAAAACATCGGCATATTCTCTCACCACCGGAATATCCGTTAACATTACTGATGATTTCTCGGTTTTGGTCATATAGCACCAATAACCAACACATCCCTGATTGAGTAACCTTACTGCTTTCATCAAATTAATGACTTTACCAGAACAGCCGGGATTACCTCCCTGAAACACACATTCGACTCCATCGTCTGAAATGATAGTGACCAAACGCTTTCAGACACTAATGATGGCATCATGACGATCCATCCAATCAATACCCAAGATGATGTCGTCCCTCGGAAAATCTACTACGATTAGGTCCGCTGGCCATACACGACCATGAAACTGAATCGGACAATTCTGAATCTCACGACTTCCGACAATTCGTCTATCATCAGGTATGCCAATGACATAAGGCTCACAACTAGTAGCACTACCCAGACGTAGTCTACTCAAACATGACTCGGAAATGAATGAATGAGATGCACCAGTATCAAAAAGGGTACACACAGGTTGAGATAGAATATCGAGTGTACCTGAGATCATTCGGGCCTCGGGATCATCGGTCTTCTTCATCTCATAAATTCGGGGCTTGCTGCCCCGAACCGACGCTCCTGCCTGATAGCTCTGCCCGCCTTTAGCTCCCGCTGCCTTAAACGACGCTGACTGAGTGGCCTGGTTCTGCACCGCTGAATGACCTGGGGCTTGAGATGATGCCGGAGTGGGTTTAGAGTCCCTACGGCAAAAACGGGCCCTATGCCCAGCAATCCTACAGTTGTGGCACGTGATGCATCGCCGGACATTTGGTGCTGAAATGACCCTGCTCTCACGCTAAAACAGTGATGGCCGAACTGCCGCTCGCGATCGAGATTCCGCGGGTTTAGATGCCATGGGAGGTCGTTCGTAAAAGTAGAGCCCGCACGTGGTTTCTTAAAGTGGCACGACTCGCCGATCGATTACGATTCTTGGACTTCTTGCTAGCGCACGAAGGTTGCCGCTTAGCAATTTCCTTAGCCGTAAGCTCGTAAGTGAGAGCTTTCAATGAACTCGGCAGTGGCACAATTATGATTAAGTAATCAAGTCTCATACGGGGTTTCACCTCTTGTCAAATACTTGATCTTGTCCGCTTCGAGTGAATGATAGATGAGGCGAACGGAAGAAGTTCTGAAATTTTTCGGCGATGGCGAGAACATCATCATCCGCCGAAAGGTCGGGAGTGAGTAATTCCGACAACTTGGCCTCCCGAGTGGGGCCGGGTAGTACCTCTCCATCATGAGAGTCTTAAATCGATCCCAAGTACATGTTCCGTCTGCAGGCTTCAACGATAACCACCATGAATGAGCGCTCTTACCGAGATAGTAAGCCGCAATCGAAACTTTGTGTCCTTCGGGACACTCTACCATAGCAAACAACTTCTCAAGTGTTCGAGCCAATGAATAATATCCGCGCCTGCACGAGCCCTCAAAGGTAGGTGGTCAAGCAGAGATATCGCTAATGATATTGCTTACACCCCTCTCTTGCCTCCGAGGTGGCGGCGGAGGAGCCCGCTGATTTTGATTGACGGAGTTATGCATCGTCTCCATCAATCGTGCCATCCGGGTCATTTGGGCCATCATGCCCGCATAAATGCGAGTGGGTCAACCGGACACCTCTCGATCGAGCCGTGTCCCGGTACGACTCCCGACAAAGGAATGATCGCGTCCAAGTGAGTGAGTGGCGTCGCTGCTCGATGAGTTAGCATTATTCCTGGCATTTGCACGGGTATTCGCACGAGTTCTCGGGATTCGGCCCGCTCCACGGCCTCGTCCTCCACATCCTCTGCCAGCCCTTTCCATACTGAAGTGGAAAGTCACATGATGATTATATATCTCGCATGAGTATCACATTATGATTATATTATGAAATGATGAAAATGAGCATACGCGCTCAAATACGGCGATTACATGAATGATTAGTTGACGTGACATGATTATCTGATGAAGTTACTGAAATGATTATCTTGAATGAGTTAACAAGATTAATGATTTGATCTTCCTGATCAACAACTGAATAACGAAATGAGTTGAGTGATTAATGAGTTAACCTGACCGTCCCGGTCAAAATGACAATGATGATTGAGGATTGTTAACTGATGAATTATGAATGAATGATTAATGCCAGAAATTATACCATGGCAAAAGAAATCTTACAGTTCTTGGTCTGATTGGCTCGGCATTTGCACAGGTCACACGTGACGCGAAAGTCCAATGATACTAGTCCGATGACGATGATTTCAAATGAGACATGACTTGGAGGGTAGTATTCAAAACCACGCTCCGATACCAACTCTGTAACACCCCAAACTAGGCGGATATTACAGTGCCGTGGACCCCCGACTGGGACCCACTAGGCGAATGAAAATGAATTAATTACACAGGTAAATGTAGTACCGAACCACATTACAACATCAATTACTCCGATGAGGAGTTTTATACCACACACCCAGGATAAAATAGAATACATGTGTATTTTATGTGACGATATACTACAAACCACTGAATTATATGAGCATTCATCCGGTATGTCTGCAGCGTAATAAATAAAGGAAACATAAATGATCGAGTAAATGATCGAATGCATCGGGCCCCTACTAGTATCACTGACTCTCGCCGTCACCGTGCTCTCCCGTGCCTTAGCCTTGCCATGACTGAAAACAAAGATCCCCAACGGGCCGATTACGTAACAACAATCCTCAAGGGTTGAAAATACACAATCATGATATATCTGAAATTATGAATTATCCTGTCGAAACATACGCAATCAAACATGCTATATGAATCGACTATCAGTACGGCTCAAAGGAATGGCGCCACACTACGTCCGGGATGGAAATGTGTCCGTGCACAAGCCACCATCACACGTGGTCTTGTACCTAATCAGTCTCACGAAGCCATCAACTCGTGTGCACAGTCCAATGTGAGGCCACCAACCAACACACGACTATAATGTGCCCGACATGAAAATCCTACACATACCAACCGGCACGCCAGTATGACCCGGAATGCCACAATATGACAAAAGTGACAACGAAAATGAATAATGACTCACCAAGATTTAATGATGGTGAAATTAATGATAGCTCAATGAAATGATCGGAACCGTCGTTCCTTATGACTGAGGTGATTAATTGACAATGACAAGTTTTGATACGATTAATACAATGATGAATGAATTATGATTATGAGTAATCAACAACAAAAAGGAATGAATATCCTTTTAACCGAGTAAGAATTAACTTACACAATACCGATGAAGAATGTCCTTCCACGAACAACGTCCTAAACGAAAATTCGGTCGCTCGAACAACCTTGAACATCAATAGTTACCAACAACCGATCAATACATGAATCAAATACGATCATAACCGACCCAAACGTCGATACAACAATATCCGAACTCGTAGATGTACTCTAACGAAAACGTTGAGATACCCATTGGTTAAAACCAAACCCGAATTATCGAACCAACTCCAACATGATTGATTCAAACCAGCAAAACATTATCAAGGATATCAATAATCCATTAGGAATCCATAATTCATGATTACAACAACATCAATCGGAAAATCCCCAATTAACCGAAGTCAACCCCAAGGGTTCTTGAAATAATTCCGAAAATAACCATTAAATCCGTAGGAATATATTTATCCAAGTTAGATAATCCATAACTAACATATTCCAATGATAATCCAAGCTTACACGAAGAAATCGGAAAGAAAACCCAAAAATCCGAAATTCTAGATCCAAGAGATTAATACCTTTGATTCGATGTGATGAAGATGATGAAATGATGATTAATCCGAAAGATGAGCTTGAAGATGATGATTGACGATTACACCTCGAAGAATCTTCTCCGAATCGCTCGAAATCGCCCAAAACTACCGAAGGAATGAAATGAGATGAATAATGACGAACTCTGACTAAACTGTCCAATTTATAGTCACCAGTTAGCGTCGCTACCCCTTGTGCGTAGCGTGCGCTAACGAGTAATTTGGGTAGTCCATTCCCACCGTCCGAACACGGTAGCGCGCTACGTACCTTTGTAGCGTGCGCTACGGCCATACTACTAGCGTGCGCTAAAATCCATTGTTAGCGTGCGCTAACGAAATATTTGACGCCCAGTACTGGAGTCCAGAAAACCGTCTGCCCTCTGATCTGACCTCGATAGCGTGCGCTACAACCATTGTTTAGCGTGCGCTATAATATCGATTGCGTCGCTAAAAACAACACATAGCGTGCGCTATGAATTAATCGATGCGGTCCGGTAGCCACCGGACTCAACCTGATCCGTCCCTAGCGCGCGCTACTCCACATATATAGCGTGCGCTACTTCAACCCACTAGCGCGCTACTTACCATTCGTAGCGTGCGCTACATATAACTCACCTGCACCGGTACCTTCCGGATCGCAGCCAAGGTAACCTTAGCGTGCGCTAAAGCTGAGTGGTAGCGTGCGCTACCTATACCCAATTAGCGTACGCTAAAAGGAGTATGTAGCGTGCGCTACTCCTCATGCACAGCTCGCAACGAAAATGACAATGATGATAACCACGGCACGAAACTCCAATCAGATTAGTGATGAATGACGATTGATACACGATACAATTACTCTGAATGATGAATACCATGACTGAATATGAGTGACAAATGATCAATGATGAATGAGATTACTGAGTATCAATTACTGAATGATAATCACTGAGTGATAATTACTGAATGATAATTACTGAATTACAACTGGGTATTACACAGGTAGCGCACGCTATAGCTCGATAGCGCGCGCTACCGAGTCATTGTTAGCGCACGCTAGATAGTAGTAGCGCACGCTAACGGTCCAGGACAGTGAGTTCTGGACTGTAATATAACTGGGTAGCGCACGCTAACCCTTAGCCGTTAGCGCGCGCTAATCCGTGTGGCTATATATACCCACGAGTTGACTTTGGATGGATCTATTTCTCATTTCACCTCCTTCTCTGCGGCTTTGGCGATTTTGGGCGATTTCTTGGCGATTTCTTCCTCCAATCATCTCAACCATCATCTTCTCTGAGTTCTTGGTGTATAATAACAACATCAACACGAGTCTTTAATCCTAATCCAAGGTAAATCTTCTAAGAACCCTACTTTTGGGTAAATTGGGGGTTTTCGGGTTTTTCTTCGATTCGTTCCATATAGTTGATTAATTCATGTTGGATATGATTAATCTTGCTACTATTCTTGTTTTCCCTACGGATTCATGGTATATTTCGTGGTTGTTGCGTATTCGAGAGGGTTTGGTTGTGCTCCGCCCTCGTTGTTTTTATACGAATATACATGAATCGTAGGTGGGTTTTCAGGTGTATTCCATTTCCATATTCGTTTAGAGTTGGTTTTGATTGTGTTCTTCGAATCGTTAGGTTCGGTTCCGTTGGTTCCTAGCGTTCGTCAGTGATTTTCCTTTCCGTTCATTGCATCGTCAATTATTCAAGGCAAGTATTTTTGGAAACCTTTATGCTTAACATTAAATGGTAATGTATATTGTGTGTGATTTGCTCACCTCGGGAGGGTCCGACGGGGCCACGGAGGGAATCCAATGATTTTAGCCCTGGATTCATGAGTTTGTTTAGCTAGCCAACTCGGGAGGGTCCTTAGAGGCCTCGAGTGGGATTCGCGGCTTCGTCCCGGTCCTAGGTGATGCATGTGCATGATTTGTTTTATGATATGGCCAGCTCGGGAGGGTCCTTAGAGGTCTCGAGTGGGATTTGTGGCTTCGTCCCGGTCCTAGGCAAATGTGATTGACTATTTGTTTCCGGACAAGACATGTCTGGTTTTGGTTTTGAAATGATTTGGTGCATTGTACTATGAAACGTGTAAGCGAATGGTTTGCCTTGATTACTTGTACTAGCGTAATTGCTAACCCCTTTGGGGACTCGTTTTGGGGAAATTCTTGTTATGGATTTCAGGTTATGTTCTGCCGGACGAGCGGGCGTTGGGACAGTACGAGGATGTTGGCCAGGGTCGTTGACATGTGCATTCGAGACTTCTTATTTCTCCTGTCCCTTTCGATATGGTTGTTTTCCCACATTTATAAACTTATAGATTGTACTCACGAGTACTTAGGTTTTTTACTCCGAACTTCGTCTTGTATTAACTCAAGTATATTGTCAGATGATGTTTATTACGCTGGTTGTTCCGGGCGTATTTTTATATGTTGTATTATTTAAATGTGTGTCCTCGCTAACTTAGATGGTTAGTTTTCTTGTTTTAGCCTGGTGGGTCCCATGTAGGGGTCCACGGCGCTGTAATATACTTCGAATATCTCGGGAGTGTTACAGGTGTGGTATGTTATGTTTTTGTTTTAAGTTTCGGGACGAAACTTATTTTTTGTGGGGGAGAATGTAATACCCTGGATTTTCGCTCCGGATATTTTACCTTTTTTCGGATATTTCTCGATTGCCAAGTATCGGTATTATTCTCCTCGACGGGTGAATTATTGTGTTTAAATGGTTGCGTGTAACTAATTGTTGCATGGTGTTTCGTTTCGGATCGTTGATGTTGTCCACGAGCTTTTCATCATGTTCATTCCGTGCTTGTGGTATTTTATGCTTCGTAATTTTCTCATTATCGTTTTGAATCATAACCGGTGCATTAAGGTGGTCGAGATGTCGTCAAGCATCTCACCGGACTGTCGGAGTTGGCCACGGCCGAGTCATGGCCATGCATTTTGGGGCAAAATCATACCTGGCCGAGTTACGGCTGTAATGGGTCGGCAGCTACGGCCGTAAGGTCTGTTACGTACGTAAGGCCTGGCCGGTAACGTACGTAATGCTATCGGTAGTTTTGGACATAAGGTTCGGCCATGGCCGGTTACGGCCGTAAGCCATGGCCGATTACGTATGTAAGGCGGTCGGCAGGCTGCATATATAAGGCCAGCAGACGGGTTTACACCCATTTTCTCACTTCGTTTCTTTCCCTTCCGTGGCTGGAGGCTTTGTGGGAGTGGAGGCATGTTGTCAAGAGATAAATATATGAAGTCCTGGAGTTCATATCATCGATTAGCCATCCCATAACATCCTTTGATCGAGCGAGTCAGGTCAGATTTCCTGCAAATCCTAGTTTGGGAAAATTGGGGGTTTTGTTCGGTTTTGTCCGATTTAACCGTAATAACTTAGATTTGTAATGGATTGATGATTATTTAGATGTATCCTATCATTTCCCTTGTTATTCCATGGTTGGATTGTATAGATTCGTCGTTTTGGTCGAGTTCTTAATCGACGCCTTGAAGGTGTCCGATAAAAGGTCTTAGAGGGGGACTCGGGCATTATGCGATTATTATTCATCGTACGATTGTTGATTTATTGTTGATATGACTTAGGGACGAAATCCTTGTAAAGAACTCGAGTTGGAACCCTCCCATTCGTTGTCTTCTTCGGGGTCCAAGCTTTCCGGTAGAACCGTGTTCTTCGGAGTGTTCGGTAGCGGTTATTAAGGCAAGTATCTTGCTATACGAATTGTGTCTTGTGAATAGGGACTTTGTGTTAGGTTTATTATGATTTAGCTTGTCTTCGTGAATATATTTCGTGTGATTTTATCCTCATTTGGATAACGTCTTGGGATCGTGTTGGTTGTGATTATCATATGGGTCGAGCCGTGCGTGATTAATCATAGATGAGTGTCCGCGATGATTATGATAATTATGTATTGATTTGATTACTTCCTTGAACATGTATTACAGTGCCTTGTTGAACAATTTGAAGTGTTGATGATAAGGCGTGTTGCTCATGGCGATATGCTAAGTTGGTCTATATGAGTTATGTCGTGTCAAATCTTTTGGACAGCATACAAATAGCCCAGATTATTGTGTTCCCATATAACCCTGGGTATGCTCTATTTATTTCTTTACTTATGTGATTGAATAGTGTTGTTGATCAGTGGCCAGATTATTGTGTTCCCATAAATCTTTACGTTTCCCTTTTATAATTCTTGTTCTATGTTATTGATCAGTGGCCATTGGGTGGTTGTGGCAATTGATATGGTGACTCGTAAGATCTATCATCTTGATCCATTGCCTGATGGTCATCCGGATGAGGAACTGATGCGAATGGTGAATGAGTAAGTTTAATATCTGTCTTTTATTTATATTTTGTTGGTTGATTTTGACTGTAAGTGGCTTCAAATATTTTGTGCGTTAGTTGGTTGATGTTGGTTATTTATTACTTGCAGTGCGGTACAAATGCATCAAGACAAATGTAATAGAAAGAAGGCTATGCAGTGGGTATCTGTGTAGGTATCAGTAAAATATGTGCATGATTATGATATCTAATTCAATCAATGTGCATGGTTATGATATTTACTTCAATCAATCTGAAACTGAAGTTTTTTTATTCTTTTCTTTAGTGTCCAAAACAGCCTAGTACGTTTGAATGTGGCTATTATGTTATGAAGTACCTCCAGGATGCCGTGCATGACCCGTATATTTTTGAACATAATGTGAGTTTATTCTTGTTAAGCTTCTTACTAGAATGAAGTTAGCATGTGGTTGATTTATAAATTAACCTATTGTTGCCTTGCTATATATTGATTTAGTATAATTTTGGATTTGTAGTTTGCTGAATACCGTGATTTTAATATTGATGACCTTTCTCGATTGCGCGACGAGTGGGCTGCATATGTTGTGAAGCTAATTGTTGCTTACAACAATAAGGTAAACTTTTAATTCCATTTAAATATGCATATACAATTTTCATTGATGACTTTGGAATGACAGTTACCAAGATTTTCACCTTGGTTTCTAAGTACAAAACAATTGCACCCAAAAATATGTAGAAAGTCTAATGTTGGTTTCTTTCCCTTTATCAATTGATATAGTGTCTTACCCTCAGCTTGATTAACCAAAGAGATTCTGAGTGTAGCAGGTTAGGTTGATTGGTTCATCCCAGAAATAAGTTGGCAATTAGCTGCTTCAATTAGACTCTTGTTAATCTTGATAGAATATGATATAAATCTGATTTTTTTCATAATAGGATATATGAATTACTCAATAATAATTGTACATATACATTCATTTTTCCTATTTTGATAATTACAGGCGAGTAGACGGAAGGAAAAAGTGGTTGGTCAGAAGCATGGATGATGATTTATACTTTTTGAGAAAGATAATGCGATCTTTTTGAGAAATGATGATTTATACTTTTTGAGAAAAACAGTGTTGGTTAGAAGCATGAATGTTAAGTGGTTTTTTATGTGATATTTGGTTAAATCTTGTAAACTTTGTAACTTAAGGAAACTGATGGTAATGGTTATATTATTTTATATTTAGACTTTATTAACTATTGCTGCAGCATCAAAAACATAGTCAAATATGTCTCAATTTATAAATTGACGTGTGATTTTCCTTATAAATTTAAATATAATATTACTATTAATTAAATTATTAATTTTTGGGAGTGTCAAGCATGTCTTGATTCAAGCGTCACAATTTACTCTCACTAATGTATCACTATTTCATTTCAGAAATAATTTGCTGCTGACACCAAGCAAGTGTCGGTGCAATCTCAATTATATTATAAAAATACTAAAATTCATGACACCGAAATACTAGTACTACTTGCTCACATTATCGTATCGTTACCTACTCACACTATAGTGTGGCAGATTAGTGACACAAAAAATTAATTACAAGATATTAACATTATCGTATCGGAATATAGTTACATGCGTGTAACAAGGACTACTGACACCAGTTTTAGCGACACCGCAAAATGGTGTAACTGCGTTTTGACTGCCGGATTACTGACACATTTAGCGTGTGTCACTAAAAGAGTTTAGTGACAGTTTTTTGGTGTCAGTAAAGCCCTTTAATTACAAGATCTTGAGCAACTTCATCTGCATATTCTACTCTATTAATTAGTGATCTGATAATCAGATGAATAATTTATGAACACTGGTTCATTGAACTGCTCGTAATGTTCACCATCTTTCTATGTGATTAGAGTACTGATTATGACTTGCAATTGATTGTATATTTTCTTCATCAATTATGAGTGGCTACTTCTCGTAATGTGAATTTTTTCTGCATACTTTTATGTAGAATCTGAATGTGGATTAATCTCTTACACTTATCTAGGGAATATTTTGAGTTATTTGGATCTCAATTGTAAATGTTGTAGAGCTTGAAATATTTAGTATGATACACATTAGATCTTCCATATCCGCAAGTCCTTCCGTCACTTGGATCAATAAGTCTGTTACATTGAAATTTGTGTGCATAGCCATCTATCCAAATACCATACAAGACGACTAGTACATTTCCGTAATATGGAATTCAAAAGATTAAAGTGTTTCAATATCACATATAGTTACAAATATTTATTGCATACAAAATATAAGCTGATCAGTTTTTTTTTTCTAAACTGATATCGACATACAATTTATTTGTTATTTTTTTAACATGTCAGTTTTTTATTTTATTCGTTTAACATTTGGATCTCAATTATTTCTCATGTACTAAGTTGTAATAACATAGTACTGCCACTGTAGTATCTCAATGACTTTTTATATGGTGATTTTTTTTACAGAGAAATAGCAGATGTCGGTGATTTTAGTGTCACCATTCATTTTGTGTAATTGGAACTAATACGTAAACAAAGGGGTTTATAATTGTTATTCTAATATATGTTCGGGTATGTACGGAGTGGACATATATATAAGATCGAATTATAAGTTCTGCATTTGACTAATGTCGAGGTCCGGGCGCCCAGGTGACGGGTCTAGGGCGGCGCCTAGTGGGGTCCATTGGACAGAGCCCCTGGCGGTGGGGCAGAGCCCCAAAAGGTCTTCGGAAATTTAGACTGGGGATTTAGTGATATTTCCGAATTTTAGAGGGAGACTATGGTAAAATTGACTAATTTCATCAATTTTGGTAAACCATCCGTCAACCCTAATTTCGGACCACTAATGACGGTGCCGCTCTCAAAAACCGTAAAAATCGACCTAATGTAACCCTAATCGACATGTATAAATAAGGCTCTCCTCTTGAGTCTTAGACACAACCTTCTTCTGAGTTCTCTCTCTTTCTGAAAAAAAACACAGAATTTCTCTAGCAATTTGGCTTACGTTTCTGTGCCTAGATTCGTAAGTGTTCCATTGGATTATTCTAGACTGGATTTTTTGTAACCCAGGCATAGGATAGAAATATCAATTCGGAAAGTATTTACACGATCCATTGGAAATCCGAATCTCCATAACAAACCCTTATATCCCAACAGCAACAGCAGAGACTGATGGTATCTATTCATGTACTTGTTGATATCTAACTACATTATACAAACTATAATTTGGTAACTAATATCTTCGTAATTGGTATGTACATATAATATATTTATTCTACATGTCAGTTATTTTCTATTTCACAAATAATTATTATTCCATTCATTATTTGAGGTAACCAATTATGTAATCCCATACATGCATTATGCACATATGAAGTGTTCACAAAAATCATCTACACTAGAGTTATAATGTGAATACGTAACCAGGGAAATCATATTTATCAAAATTTAACAAAACGAAACACAACAAAATTAAGTTTTTAAAATTCAAATTGTTTTTTTTTTAAATATACATACTCGTCGGAATTTCGATATTTCATATCCGAAAACCTTTTCATTGCTATTATTTTTTAGGAAATGCTCAATCCGTTTTCTTTCGCCCCCGATTTCGCATATATATTTATTATAAATTATAAAAAAACATATTCAATTGTCATTAAATTAATTCTCAAATAATTTTATTGTTTAATTCACTTTATATTCATGATCATGAATCAAATTTTAAACCATATTAATTGTTAGCCTACAAAATTTTATAAAGCCAAATAATTTATTATTATGATGATGTAAACCCAACTATTCTTTTTATTGGTGATAGTAATTATTTACTTTTAAGTTTATTTAATTTTATATGCCCAACCAAGTGAGAACACTTCTAAAAAACTACGATTCTCCAGGCCCTCTATCCTAGACCTAATTTCTGAACTACAGCACACTAGGACTGTCAAAAAAATTCATAAATCCGGATATCCGTCCGAATTGTATGTAACCATATTCGAAAAAAGCGGATATTATATGTATCCAAAAAAATAGATACGAATATTATCTGTATCCGAAAATATGCTTATCCAAAATGAATTATACATGATATATATTTTTAATATATTTTCAATATATGATATAAATTTCTAATATATAATTAGAAAATATAAGCATGCCTACCATTCTATTAAGATAATATAATAATATAATTATCATTAGTTAGTAAGTTTGCGTAAATATAAAATGTCTAAAAATTATATATTTTCTGTATATATTATAAATAAGTTTGCGTAAATATAACACAAAACAACAGGTTGCTTAGTTCGTGGAGGCGCTGGACTTTTAAACCTAAGGTCCGAGGTTTGAAACTCAACACCTACATCTACTCAATTTTATTTTTTCCATTTTTCCCAGCAGGGATAAGAGCACCCGAAGCAGCCGTCCCACCACTAAGGTCGACGTTGGGGGCATCATTCCTTTGGGAGGCTGAACCTTGCCCTACAACTGGGACTTCTAACCTTGCAGGAACATTCACAGTGGGAATGGTAGATCTTGTCACTTTTGCAGTATCAGTAAAGTTGTCGGGCATTGAATCCGCAACTTTCTGAAGACTGAGAATATGTTGCACTTCCAGCTCGGATTAAGCTGTCCGGGGATCTTGATGAGGCAAAGAGGGAGTACACCAGACAATTTCCTGGCATTCAACTGGAATCTTTTGATTCCTCTCTCCCCCTAACGACGCGAAGTTTGTCTCATCAAAGTGACAGTCTGCAAATCTTGCAGTAAATAAATCTCCTGTCAAAGGTTCCAAATAAATGATAATTTTAGGAGATCCATAGCCAACTTATATAACTAATTGTCTTTGCGGACCTATTTTAGTACGTTGTGGAGGCATAATTGGCACAGAGACTACACGACCCAAAATGCGTAAGTGTGAAATATCAGGCTCATATCCAGTTACCAACTAGTTCGCACTAAACAATTGATTGGCAGTGGGTCGAAAGCAAATAAGTATAGCTGCATGCAAAATTGCATAACCCCAGACATAAATTGACAAGTTGGTGCGCAATACTAACGCTCAGGCGATAAGCTATAACCGCTTAATCATAGCCCCAACAATGCCATTCTGCGAATGAACATGGGGGATGGGATGTTCAACTTCAATCCCAATCGGCATGCAATAGTCGTCAAAGGACTCTGACTTAAATTTACCAGCATTGTCCAATCTTAATGACGAGATTGGAAAGTCGAGGTGGTTAGCCCGTAACTTGATAATTTGTGCTAGGAATTTAGCAAATGCAACGTTTCTTGTGGATAGCAGAGCGACATGTGACCATCGTGTCGATGCATCAGCCAGAACCATAAAGTATCTGAATGGTCTGCATTCTGGTTGAATAGGTCCACAAATGCCCACTCGAATTCTTTATAAGAAGCGAATATTTTATGTTGAGTCTTTAGCAAAGGATGAAAATGTATCAACTTTGCGAGTGAACAGGCTTTACAAAACGATTTATGAGCATTCGAAATTGCCACAGAATCCTAGAGATTTATGGAAGATGCATCGTCAACCTCATCAGGGGGTGCGATCTTCAATCACGGTGATACGGTATCGGACTCACTCACATCAATGCTGATATCAAGTGGTGCTTCCAATCGTTTTCTGGACTTGAAAAACGGACGACCATGTGAGTTTTTCAAAATACGAATCATCATATAAACTCATAAGTTTATCGGGAACCAGGTGTCTTCTGCATTCTGCCAGCTTAACACACAAAAATTCTATCCCATTCTCACAGTATGTATCAAGGAGATAACCTGATGCGAATTCTCTATCGGTACAGCGGAAGGCTGTTTCGACAAGCGGAAACGAACATCACTTAGTTAAAAGGAATCGAACAACACAGTTGAGAACTAACAGGAACTGTTAGCAACAGTTCGATACAGCAGCAATAATGGGCAGCGGCACGCGCACAAGATAGGAACTGATAACAACAGTTCGACATAGCAACAAGACAGGAATTAGCTGAGTGGAAAAGATTTGGAACAGGCCACTCCCAACAGCGGCACTCGAAACAGCAAGTTTCGGTCGGATGCTAATGGAAATAGGAAGAAGTTTCGGGCAACCAAACAGTAATTGATGCGAACTCCCCACCAAGTACAACCCTGTATCGAAAACAAGAGAAATAATGAAACAGGACAGGAAACAGTTGTTTTATCAAACTAGACCTATAATTCGATAAAGTGATTTCTTCTCAAGAACTACTGAGAATTGATCAGATTAAGATTCGAAAATGCGTCGAATAATAACCAAATTTTTGAAGGAAACTCGTCCAACACTCGCACAATACACAAGGTATTTTGTTTGATGATTCAATGTGCTCCTCATTAACTCAACATGACTCCTTATAGGTAAAAGTAGCCTGACAAGATTACTTAAATTATTACAAGATAAAACCACATGGTCTTAAAATAAAGGAAAAGACAATAAAAGGGTACTCCACGCCACTTACAAACAAAAGGAATAAAAGATGGGTTTTGTCTCCAAGGTGATAGCTGTTCTTCATATGCAGGCCGAGAATCCTGCCTCTTTTATTATAAAGAAAAGGATGAAATTTTTATTATTTTACCTTCACCACTTGGACCCCCCACATGATGCAAGTTGCCATGTTAAGTTATTCCAAGTCCAATCATCAAGGTTACTCCGGGTCTCGTATCCGTTTTCTCACCCCAAGTATGTAGAAGTATGTTCAAAGTGTTTTACGTCAATCCTAACTTCGTCTTCTTCGATTGGAGTAGTCGGTTTCGTATCATTCCCTCATTCTTTAAAAGGAATTGTCCTCAATTCCGCAATCCTATTGTCATCGAGATAAGGAGATAGATCACCTATGTTAAAAGTAGCATGCACTCCATAATCACCCGGAAGTTCTAACTTGTATGCATTGTCGTTCACCTTCGCAACTACTTTAAACGGTCACTCAGCTCGTGGAATTAACTTGTTCTTACACTTACTCGGGAATCGGTTTTTCCTCAAATGCACCCAAACTAAATCCCCAACCTCGAATAATCTCGGTTTACTTTGCTTGTTCGACTTTCTTTTGTAAGTCTCGTTTATCTCCTTGATTTGGTTACGTACTTGTTCGTGTAATTTCATCATTGACTTCAGCTTCGACTCCGCATCCTTATGCACTAATTCGCCACTCGGTAATGGAATTGGATATAATAGTATATAAGGATTCAGTCCGTAAACTACTTCAAATGGAGAGTCCGTCATGGCATAAGTAGGCGAACGATTATAAGCAAACTCCGCATGTGCCAGTTTTAGATCCCAGTCTTTTTGTGTCTTGCTTACAAGACCTCGCAACAGTGTTCCCATAGTTCGATTAGTCACTTTGGTTTGCCCGTCGGTTTAAGGGTGGTGCGAAGTGCTAAATAAGAGTTTTGTTCCCACCTTCCTCCATAGGGTGTTCCAAAAGTAGCTAAGAAATTTTGAATCGCGATCCAAAACAATAGTCTTCCGAATCCCATGTACCACCTCTCGGAAATATAAGTCGGCGACATTGCTTGCATCGTCTGTTTTGTGGCATGCTACAAAATGAGCCATTTTTGAAAAATGATCTATGACTACCATAATAGCATCCCTCCCTCATTGAGTATGAGGTAAAGCCACAATGAAATCCATCGAGACATCTTCCCACAGCCTTTCCAGAATTGGTAACGGTGTGTATTCTCCCGGCTTGAACGAACTCTTCATAATATGGCATGTCACACACTTACTAATTATGTCATTCACATCCCCCTGCATCTTTGGCCAATACAAATGTTCCTTAAGTACATCTAATGTCTTAGCCGAACCAAAGTGGCCAGCCAAGCCTCCCCCGTGAGCCTTCCAAACCAACAATTCCTGAACCGTGTGTTTGGGCAAGCAAAGACGATTTCCTTTGAAGAGGAAGCCTCGCTGTATCGAAAATTCTCCAAACGGACCAGATTTGCAAAGAGTGAAAGTCTCACAAAAATCCGCATCACCGTCATAATATTCCTTCACTGTCTCAAACTCAAGCAAACGAACATCAAGAGTAGAGAGAAAGGCATACCGCCTAGACAATGCATCTGCTACAGTGTTGCTCTTGCCATCCTTATACTTCGATGAAAAGTGAAATGATTGTAAGAATTCCACCCACTTCGCATGTCTTGGACATAACTTGTTTTGTCCGTTGATATACTTCAATAATTCATGGTCCGAATGTAGGATGAAATGCTTCGGCCGAAGATAGTGACTCCAATGATCTAGAGCCCTCACAATAGCATAGAACTCCTTGTCGTACGTACAATAATTGAGACGAGCACCGTTTAACTTTTCTGAAAAATAAGCAATAAGATGCTTTCCTTGAATGAGAACCGCTCCAATGCCAACTCCACTAGCATCACACTCTACTTCAAACGGTTGCGAAAAATCAGGTAATGCTAATATTGGTGCTTCGCATAACTTTGTTTTCAAATTTTGGAACGACTCCTGGGCAGCCCTGCTCCAATTAAACGTTCCTTTCTTCAAACATTCCATTATTGGGCTTGAAATGGTGCAGAAATCTCGAATGAATCTTCGGTAGAATAAAGCAAGTCTATGGAACGACCTAACTTCCATCACTATAGTGGGAATCGGCCATGACTTAATTGCTTCAATCTTGGTTTGATCAACTAACACTCCATCCTTCGAAATGATATAGCCAAGAAAGACTATATTTTAGACTAAGAATGAGCACTTCTCCCTTTTTCCATACAACCTTTGGTCCCTAAGGGTTTCGAAGACTTGTCTTAAGTGCCCGAAATGTTCTTGCAATGGTCATCTATAAATCAAAATGTCATCCAAGTATACAACCATAAATTTCCCCAAAAATGGCTTAAGTACCTCATTCATCAAATGCATGAAAGTACTTGGCGCATTTGTAAGGCCGAATGCCATAACTATCCATTCATACAGCCCATGTTTAGTTTTGAAGGTCGTCTTCCACTCATCTCCTTCTCGCATCCGGATTTGATGGTAGCCGCTTCTTAAATCAACCTTCGAAAAAACCACCGAACCATGAAATTCATCCAACATATCATCGAGTCTTGGAATTGGGAATCGATACTTGATGGTTATGTTATCACGGCTCTACTATCTATGCACATTCGCCATGATCTATCTTTCTTCGGGACAAGCAAAACTGGAACCACGCAAGGACTTAAACTTTCTCGAACGTACCCGTGGTTTATTAGTTCCTTGATTTTTTTTGTAACTCCTTCGTCTCCTCGGGATTACATCTATAGGCAACTTTGTTAGGGAGTGATGCACTCGGTATAGGATCGACTTGGTGTTCAATCCCGCGTAAGGGCGGCAAACCCGGCGGTAAGTCTTCCGGAAAAACATCCGCAAATTCGCGTAACAAGGTATCGATCTCCCATTTGTCTTGCAAAACCATGTCCACGTCTCGTGTATCATTAATCATCAACAAATACACACGCTCGCTATCATCAATAGCATGCTTCACCTATTTCTCACTAGCAAACATAGTAAGTTTCGGTTTGTCCATTTGGCTAGAACTCATCGAACGAATGGCCTGATGTGCTATTGGTTTAAGCACAATCTTCTTGCCTTTATCCCGTAATTCATATTTGTTACTTCTTCCTCGATGAAAAACATCTCTATCAAATAGCCACGGTCGTCCCAAGAGTATATGGCATGCATCCATCGGGAGTACATCACATAATACGTCGTCCCCATATGAACCCATAGTTAAACCAACCTGTATTTGTTTCGAAACTTTCACTTTACTCCCATCATCGAGCCAATGTAATGCGTATGGTTTCGGATGAGCAGTAGTGATGAGTCCGAGCTTCGTCACCATCTCGCTTGAAGCTACATTAGTACAACTTCCCCCATCGATTATCAAACTACACCATTTGTCTTTGATTTGACATTTGGTGTGGAATATTTGGTCTCGTTGTTCCGTATCCCTCGAAACTGTTTTGACTTGCAAAGTGCGAAGGACTAGACTTGTATCATAATCTGGAGAATTGTAAGCCTCGCACTGCTCTTCTTCTTCGGCATCCACATTAAACACATCATCGAGCCTTTCTCTTTCGTCCTCGACTAACAATTCTTCCCGTACTCAAGAGCCTCCCTTAGTGTCACCATCCGTTTGTTCGGACATGCATTTTGGTAATTACCGAACCCTTGACATTTGAAACATCGTACCTTCGCCAAACTCATTTCCTTCGGTACGTAGGGGGCTTTAGGAATCGCAACAGGGACAGGAGTCGGTACAGTCATTTTAGTAGATGAACTGGAACCGATACTTGGGTTTCCAAATTTGGATGGAAACTCAGGTTTATACAACTTCATCTTGTTTTGAGCTTCCAACTTCACACATAGCCCACATAATGTATCGAAGTCTTCGTATGGGTATAATTTCACCGAGTTAGCTATGCTTCAGTTCATGCCATGCAAGAAATGCAATATCTTATGCTCCTCATTCTCCTCTATTTCTCCCATTAAGGTCAGATTCTCAAACTTTTCAATGTATTCACTGACACTCAACTTTCCTTGCATGAGGTCGGCAATCTTCCGGTACAAGGACAAACGATGTGATGTTGGTACCTATCTTTTACGAAGTTTTCTTTTTAATTAATCCCACGATCGGATCTATTCTTTCCCCGCACGAGCTCTTCGTGTTTTCACTCCTTCATACCAAAGTGAAGCACCTTTCCCCAACTTGAGGATTGCATGCTTGCACCGTTTCTCATCATCGAGGTCTTTAAATTCAAACATGCGGTCAATTTTACGTTCCCATTCCAAGTAAACTCCAGGGTCTATCCCGCCAACGAACTCTGGAAGCTCGTTAACCTTGAACTCTTCGACATGGCATGAGGGTCGTTCATAGTCACCACGCCTAGGTTTCCAACGCTGGTCGAATAGTTCTGGTATGTCACGCAATGCGTCGCGAAGTTTTGCCAAGAAATCAGCGTCGTTGAGATCCATAATGCCAAAGATCAAGAACTTGGGCTCTGATACTACTTATGAAGCATATTCTCTATCAGTACAGCGGAAGGCTGTTTCGACGAGCGGAAGCGAACAACACTTAGTTAAAAGGAATCAAACAACACAGTTGGGAACTAACAGGAACTGATAGCAACAGTTAGATACAGCAGCAATAATGGGCAGCGGCACGCGCATAAGACACGAACTGATAACAACAGTTCGACACAGCAACAAGACACGAACTAGTCGAGTGGAAAAGACTCGGAACAGGCAACTCCCATCGGCACTCAAAACAGCAAGTTTCGGTCGGATGCTAATGGAAACAGGAAGCAAGTTTCGGGCAACCAAACAGTAATTGATGCGAACTCCCGACCAAGTATAACCCTGAATCGAAAACAAGAGAAATAACGAAACAGTTGTTGATCACTTTATCGAACTAGACCTATAATTCGATAAAGTGATCTCTTCTCAAGACCTATTGAGAATTTATCAGATTAAGATTCAAAAACGCGTCGAATAATAACCAAATTTTTGAAGGAAACTCGTCCAACACTCGAACAATACATAGGGTATTTTTGTTTGATGATTCAATGTGCTCCTCATTAACTCAACATGATTACTTATAGGTAAAAGTAGCCTGACAAGATTACTTAAACTATTACAAGATAAGACCACATGGTCTTAAAATAAAGGAAAAGACTATAAAAGGGTACTCCACGCCACTTGCAAACAAAAGGAATAAAAGATGGGTTTTGTCTCTAAGGTGATAGCAGTTCTTCATATGCTGGCCAAGAATCCTGCCTCTTTTATTATAAAGAAAGGGATGAAATCTTTATTATATTACGTGCACCACTTGGACCCCACATGATGCAAGTTGACATGTTAAGTTATTCCAAGTCCAATCACCAATGTTACTCCGGGTCTCGTATCCGTTTTCTCACCCAAGTATGTAGAAATATGTTCAAAGTGTTTTACGTCAATCCTCACTTCGTCTTCTTCGCTTGGAGTAGTCGGTTTCATATCATAACCGTTGGCACAGATGTCCCTAAAACTTAGCAATGTTCGATTTACTCTTGGGGCATAGAGAGCGTTTGTGACATTAATATGTGTACCATTGGGTAGCAAGGAGTGAGCAGGTCCCCTCACTTGAATTACTTGGGAGGAACCAATCATTGTTGTTACTGAGGATATTATGGCACAATATCCCTAAATAATTGCCTATTCCGAAGAATAGTGTGTGTTGTTTCCCTAGCATCAAGGCACTCAATTTCACCACGAGACATCTACAATAATACATGAAACTCGATTAATCTTGTAATGAGAGACATATCGAAAACTCATTAACTTCGAGTTTGGGGAAATTCGACCAAGTTGGTTATGATTAAAGTTTAGCACAATCACTGGAAATAATTTCCGCGCAGCTTGACCTTTGTTCACCAAAACAGCAATAACTACTTCGTTAAGAAGTCTATGGATGAACGATCAGTTGTTCTGGAAACTAAACTTCCGTATCTTTCTGTACATTGATCGTGAACTTTCTGGATCATTAAACTCAGATCGTAGTGCTCGTTTCAAGTTTCTATTTTGGAATTTCCCTATTGTTGATGTTAGGGTTGTATACATCAAAGCATACTTTATGCTTGTATTGCCTAATTTCCCGGTCTTTATCAATGAGAATATTTAATTCATTTATCACATATTTTGCATATTTATTCGCGCTATGGTTATGCGAATGTAGTGTAAAATACTTTATATTGTAGATAATTTGGTGTGTCGTGTCACACAGAAGATCACATTTGTAATACCCGGTTGTAATTCATTCATTTTCATTCAGTAATTATCAGTCTGTAATTGCCACTCAGTGTATTTTCACTCAATTATAATCATTCATCAATCATGTTCATTCACCGTGTTCACCGTTCGTAAAAACTTCGAGTTGAGTATCGTTATTGTTCATCGTTTCAACTTTCCTCATATGAGTTCGACTTTGTTAAATCACCATTAATTTTTGGTAACTCCAAAAATTCTAAATCTTTGCAATATTATAGAGCATCGAATTAGCTTTCCAATGGTTCAAACGGTGAGTCAATCGGAGTCCGGACGAGAGAGTTATGGTCGTTTCAGTTTTGGCCGATCACTGCCGACCGAACTCGGCCGTGTCGTCCGACACGGCCCGTGCCGTACTCGTCCGGAAATGCAGAAGTTTCTGCCGACCAGGCTCGACCGTGTCGTCCGACACGGCCCGTGCCGTACTCTTCCGGATAAGCCTGGAACGACTGCCGACACGCCCGACCGTGTCCCAGGACACGGCCGAGTCATGCCGAGTCGCTGTCGGGCGGGTCGCTATCGGAAGGCCCTCAGCGCCGCGACCGTGTCGATCCGGACACGGTCGAGTCACCGCCGCCAATCGTCGGCCAGCCGTGCGACACGGCCGTGCCGATCGCACGGGCCGTGTCCGGCAGTCAACCCCCTATAAATTCATTTTTTCATCATTTCAGCCCATTTTCTGCATTTTCTTCACCTTCAACCGAGAGATAAGGCTTGAGGGAGGGTTTTTCCTTCACAAATCATTTGGGTGTTTGATTTTCTTCATCTCCTTTCGATCGTGAAGCCCGGATAATCAATCTAACGCGTATTCTTCGGATTGAAGCACTTGGATCATCAAGAGGTAATTCCTTCAACTCTTTGGACTTCGATTTTGTGTTGAAATAGGATGTTTTGGACGTTATAATCATGATATATGAAGGGATATGTATATGATTATGAGTTTGTATAAGGATTCATTGGATTATTGAGGGATTATTCAAGAACACCTTGTAAATCGAGTTGGAATTGGGGATTTTCAACTAATTGTTGTTATAATCACGTTTTCGGATAATCATAACGGATTATTGATCGTATTGGAGATGTTTTGTTGATTTGAAACACTTCTTGGGGATTTGAAGTTGATATTATTGAGGTTTAGTTGTATACAATCAAAGTTGGCCTCAAAGTGTTCGATATAATGCCCGATGAACTTGGTTTAATCGTATCGACGCTTTGAGTTCGTTATATTCGTGTTTAATTCGTATATTGATCGGATTGTCGGTAATTGTATTGAATTAAGGTTGTTCGTGACCGACACTTCATTTAGGGCGTTGTTCGTGGGACGGATTTCTTCACCGTGTTGTGTAAGTTAATTCTTACTCGGTTAAAAGGATATTCATACCTTTTGTTGTTGTTCATTCATAATCATAACTCATTCATCATTATAATCAAAACTTGTTGTTATCAATTAATCGTTTGATCATAAGGAACGACGGTTCCAATCTTTTCATTGAATCGTCATTTATTTCATTACCATTCCATCTCGGTGAGTCATTATTCATTTTCGATGTCACCTTTGTTATATTGTGGCATTCCGGTCATATGGCGTGCCGGTTGGTATGTGTAGGATTTTCATGTCGGGCACATTATAGTCGTGTGTTGGTTGGTGGCCTCACATTGGACTGCACTCGAGTCGATTGCTCGTGAGACCGACAGGTACAAGACCACGCGTGTTTGATCGTTGGTGGCTTGTGCACGGACACATTTCCATCCCGGACGTAGTGTGGCGCCATTCCTTTGAGCCGTCTCGATTAGTTGATTCATATAGCATGTTTGATTGCGTATGTTTCGGCAGATATTTCATAACTTCGTATATAATCATGATTGTGTATTTTCAACTCTTGAGGATTGTTGTTCTTTGTAATCGACCGTTTGGGGATTTTTGTTTTTCAGGTCATGGCAAGGCAAACGCACGGGAATAGCATGTTGATGTCGAGGAGTCCTAGTGATACTAGTAGGGGCCCCGATCTTTCAGTTATTCATATTATTGTCCTTTATTTTCCGCTGCAGATTTTCATTTTGATACTCCGTTTCATTCAGTGTTGTGTATTTTATCTTCATATAAAATACACTAGTATTCGGTATTGTCCTGGTGTGTTGTAATTAAACTCCTCATCGGAGTAATTACTGTTGTAATGTGGTTCGGTACTACATTTATCTTGTGTAATTCATCCTTTTCATTCGCCTGGTGGGTCCCAGTCGGGGATTCACGGCACTGTAATATCCGCCTAGTTTGGGGTGTTACAGAGTTGGTATCGGAGCGTGGTTTGAATACTACCTTCCGAGTCGTGTCTCATTTGAAATCATCGTCGACTAGTATCATTGGACTTTCGCGTCACGTGTGACCTGTGCAAATGCCGAGCCAATCAGAACGTAAGAACTGTAAGATTTCTAACGCCATGGTATAATTTCTGGCAATAGTCATTCATTCATCATTCATCAATTAACAATCCTCAAACATCATCATTCATTGTGATTAGGACAATCATGTTAACTCATTAATCACTTAATTCATTTCATTACTCAGTTAATAATCAGGACGATCATGTTAACTCATTAATTACTCAATTCATTTCATTACTCAGTTGTCAATCTGGATAATCATATTATCAATCTTGTTTAGTTATTCAAGATAATCATTTCAAGAATTTCATCAGATAATCATGTAACTTCAGTAAATCATTCATATAATCATTAAGTTAGAGCATGTATACTCATTTTCATCATCTCATGACATAATCATAACGTGCTAATCATGCGGGTAATATAATCATTATGCGACCTTCCTACTTCAGTATGGAGAGAGCTGTCAGGGGATGCACGGAAGAGGTGCGGCGGGCCGAAACCCGAGGAATAATCACTACCGTCGGGAAATCGTACCGGGACTCGGCTCAATCGAAGATGTTCGGGTTGATCCACTCACTTTAATGCGGCGATGATGACCCATGTGCGATTGCTCAATCATCATTGCGCCACTGGCCGGATTAATCGAGAGAACTCTCCCGTATGAACCACCGCTAAGGAGAGTGCCGAACAACAACCTTCATCCACGCCAGGAAATCAACGGCGTAATCAATCCGAAGGCGGTCACCAACCTTCAAGAAGCCTCGTGTGAGTCCTATCGTCTCGAGCGACCTCCTACGGTGTATAGTTGTGCGGATCTCGGCCCCGGCGGCCGCCGCCACCTGCTTCAACCGTGAAGAACCGGGTCATTTCGGCACCAAATGTCCGAAGCGGACTGCCACGTGCCATAATCAGGAATTGCCGGGCATAAGGCCCGTTTTGCCGAAAGGACTCCAAGTCGGCTCCGCGGTATCTCGAGCCGAAGCAACCAGCGTTTGAAATCGATCGCTTTGTCATCGCTGCTTAAGACAATGGAAGCAAATAGAGTTGGAGCTCGTATTTATCGACGGAGCGTCGGTTCGGGACCGGCAAGTCCCGTGTTCATATGATGAGGAGGATCGACGATTCGGTGACCCGAAGGATCTCGGGTATACTCATGATTTTATTTCAACTTGTGTGTACCTTTTGATGCCGGTACACCGCATTCATTCATTTTCGGATCATGCTTGAATAAACTTATTTCGGGATAGTCCTATTGCTTGTGGACCTCATACCATCGGTCTACCTGACGATGGAAGAATTTTCGAATCATACCGAATTAAGTTTAATGACCGCGATTGGTTGTTGGATCTAATCGTGGTGAACTTATCTTAGGACGATGTAATTTTCGGTATTAGCTGGTTTAACCGTCTTGATACTATCCTCAGTGTTTGTTAGCGTTTGGTCGCTATCTTTCCGTCGTTGGTTGTCGAATGTGTGCTTCAGGGAAGTAATCCCCGTTGTTCCAGTAGAATTTCTATTATGGCGGAAGCAGAGAAATTCCACAGTCGAACTATTCAATCATTCATTGTTTCATTTTCATCGATTGTCCTTTCTAAGACAATCGAGTTATTCAATCATTCATTGCGTCATTTTCATCGATTGGCCTTTCTAAGGCAATCGAGTTATTCAATCATTCTTTGTATCATTCCCATCGATTGGCTTTTCTAAGACAATCGAGTCATTCAATCATTCATTGTATCATTTTCATCGATTGGCCTTTCTAAGGCAATCAAGTTATTCAATCATTCATTGTATTATTTTTATCGATTGGCCTTTCAAAGGCAATCGAGTTATTCAAACATTCATTATATCATCTTCATCGATTGACCTTTCTAAGGCAATCGAGTTGTTCAATCATTATTGGTATCTCTTTTTATCGATTGACCATTCTAGGGCAATCGAAATGTTCAATCATTCGTAGTATCATTGTCATCGGTTGACGATGTATTTCCAGCATTTGTTATCTGGTTGCCTTCACATAGAGTAAGGGAATTCAGAGTGAGTTGAGCCAGACGTCCCCTTTATCGAAGGCACCGTATCGGATGGCCCCGACTAGAATGCATGAGTTGAAGATTCAACTTGAGGAGTAGTTCGAGAAAGGTCATCTCCGACCGATTGCGTCCCCGTGAGGAGCACCAGTGTGATCTGTCAAGGAGAAGGATGGCTCGTCTCGTGTGTGTATTAATTACCAAGAGTTGAACAGGCGATGATCAAGAGTAGTATCCTTTACTTCGTATTGATGATCTTTTAGATCAACTTCAGAGAGTTTCGATTTTCCAAGATCGACTTAAGATCCGGATATCACCGATGGATTCGAGAGTCGGATATCGCGAGGACAGCGTTTCATACGCGCTATGGTCATTATGAGCTCGTAGTTATGCCGTTCGGGCTAACTATTGCACCTGTGGTATTCATGGAGTTAATGAATCGGGTTTTCATCGACTTTTTAGATCAGTTGTTGTTGTCTTCATCGACGACATTTTGATTTATTCTCTTAGCCGAGAGGAACACTAGGTTCATTTTCTTCAGGTTCTCGACGTGTTGAGACGAGAGCAACTTTATGGAAAGTTTTCCAATTGTGAGTTCTGGATGTCCGAAGTGATTTTCTCGGGCATGTAATTTCACCTGTCAGAGACCGTGTCGACCCTCAGAAGACGGAGGCCATCCGAGGTTGGCAACCTCCGAAAGGTGTTAAGTAAATCCGAAGTTTCCCCGGATTAGCTGATTAATTATCCAACCCACGACCGTAGCTAGCAACCGTGGTTTTCGCGTTGGAATTTTGGCGTCGTTACCTTTATGGGATCACTTGTCAGGTCTTCACCAATCACAAGAGTTGAAGTATATATTTACTCACAAGGAGTTAAATATGCGACAGGGACGGTGGTTGGAACTAATCAAAGATTTTGATATCGAGATCC
Organism: Orobanche coerulescens; assembly: GCA_033398695.1. NCBI lineage: Eukaryota > Viridiplantae > Streptophyta > Magnoliopsida > Lamiales > Orobanchaceae > Orobanche > Orobanche coerulescens. The sequence continues at coordinate 73,886,961 of CM065818.1, read as the reverse complement.
TTTACCACCCGGGCAAGGCGAACGTTGTCGCCGACGCCTTGAGTCGTAAGTCCGTTCAGGAGCAGATGCTTGCTCGTTTAACAGTTCAGAAGGAGCTTCAACAGAATTCCTTAGACCCGAGATCGAGGTCCAGCTTCAGCGAGTTCGGGGACAACTTTGTATGTTAGAGATTTCATCATCTCCGAGGATGCAATCGGGGAGAATCGGGGTTCGGACCCGGATTGTTGCGCATTCGTGAAGATGTGGCTCGGGAAAGCCCTGGATTCGTGGTCCACGAGGATGGACTTTTGAGGTTTAAGAACGGTTCTGCGTATCGGTGAATGTCGAGTTGAAAAACTCTATTTTGTGAGGAGCTCATGCTATCCCTTATTCTGTTCATCCGGTCCAAGAAGATGTACAAGGACTTGAAACAAAATTACCGGTGGAGTAATATGAAGCGAGAAGTCGCAGAATTTGTTTCGAGATGCTTAACTCACAACAAGTCAAGATGGAACCTCGGCGACCAATGAGTATGCCGATACCGCTCCTATTTCGTAATGGAAGTGGGAAGACATTTCTATGGAATTCATCACGATTTGCCGACGAGTCATCGTGGCATAAATATGATCTCGAGTGATCGCGACCGCTTAACTAAATCAACTCATTTCCTTGAGATCAAGGATTTGTGGAGTCCCAAGAGATCGCCCATTGTTCATCAAGGAGATATTAAGACCGCACGGTACTCCTAAGAGTATCGTTTCCGATCGTGACGGACGATTTGTGTCTCATTTTTGGAAATCGATTCATCGTGCTATGGGAACTCACTTAATCTCGATCGCCTTTCATCCTCGGTCAAAGACGGACAATCGAGAGGACTATTCAGACAGTAGAGGACATGTTGAGGGCATGCGTCCTCGATTAGTAGACGATGGGGAAGCCCACCATCGTTGTTTAAGTCCACGTACAGTATAGTTGGCATGCCTCCATTAAGATGGCACCTTACGAGGCCTTGTACGGTCGTCTTTGTCGATCTCCTTTGTGTTAGGATGACTTGTTAGAATCAATCGGCACCGAGCCCGATATGCTTATAGCCGTCCGGGAGAAGGTAGCTTTGATCAAGAGTCGTATGTTGACATTTCAGTCGACGAAATCGTATGAGGATAATCATCGTCGACCACTAGAGTTCGAGACGGGTGACCATGTTTTGGTCAAGATATCCCCGAGTCGAGGTATTTTTCCCGCTTCGGAAAACGGGGAAGTTGAGTCCGAGATTCATTGGACCGTTTGAAATTTTGGATCGAGTAGGCGAGTTAGCTTATCGATTGGCTTTACCTCCGGCTTTGAGCCGAATTCATAATGTGTTTCATGTCTCTCGATTGCGAAAGTATGTTGCCGACCCAAGTCACATACTTCAATTCGACGAAATCGGGATCGCAGATGATCATTCGTACGAGGAGCGTCTGTCGAGTATTAGAGCAAATAATCAAACAGCTTGAGAAATAAGTCGATTCCTTTGGTCAAGATTCGGTGGTCCGGACATGGAGTCGAAGAGGCCACTTGGGAAACCGAGGAGATTATGCGGGAGGGTTATCCCGAGTTGTTTGACCCTTAGTTTCGGGACGAAACTCTTTTTAAGGGGAGTATGTAATACCCGGTTGTAATTCATTCATTTTCATTCGGTAATTATCACCTGTAATTGCCACTCGGTATTTTCACTCAATTATAATCATTCATCAATCATGTTCATTCACCGTGTTCACCGTTCGTAAAAACTTCGAGTTGAGTATCGTTATTGTTCATCGTTTCAACTTTCCTCATATGAGTTCGACTTTGTTAAATCACCATTAATTTTTGGTAACTCCAAAAAATTCTAAATCTTTGCAATATTATAGAGCATCGAATTAGCTTTCCAATGGTTCAAACGGTGAGTCAATCGGAGTCCGGACGAGAGAGTTATGGTCGTTTCGATTTTGGCCGATCACTGACCGAACTCGGCCGTGTCGTCCGACACGGCCCGTGCTGCATTTCGTCCGGAAATGCGAAGTTTCGCCGACTGTGCTCGACCGTGTCGTCCGACACGGCCCGTGCGCTGCACTCTTCCGGATAAGCTGGAACGATCGCCGACACGCCCGACCGTGTCCCGTGACACGGCCGAGTCATGCCGAGTCGCCGCGGCGGGTCGCTATCGGAAGGCCCTCGGCCGCCGCGACCGTGTCGATCCGGACACGGCCGAGTCACTGTCGGCCAATCGCCGGGCCGGCGTGCGACACGACCGTGCCGATCGGCACGGCCGTGTCCGGCAGCAATCGACCCCTATAAATTCATTTTTTTCATCATTTCAGCCCATTTTCTGCATTTTCTTCACCTTCAACCGAGAGATAAGGCTTGAGGGAGGGTTTTTCCTTCACAAATCATTTGGGTGTTTGATTTTCTTCATCTCCTTTCGATCGTGAAGCCCGGATAATCAATCTAACGCGTATTCTTCGGATTGAAGCACTTGGATCATCAAGAGGTAATTCCTTCAACTCTTTGGACTTCGATTTTGTGTTGAAATAGGATGTTTTGGACGTTATAATCATGATATATGAAGGGATATGTATATGATTATGAGTTTGTATAAGGATTCATTGGATTATTGAGGGATTATTCAAGAACACCTTGTAAATCGAGTTGGAATTGGGGATTTTCAACTAATTGTTGTTATAATCACGTTTTCGGATAATCATAACGGATTATTGATCGTATTGGAGATGTTTTGTTGATTTGAAACACTTCTTGGGGATTTGAAGTTGATATTATTGAGGTTTAGTTGTATACAATCAAAGTTGGCCTCAAAGTGTTCGATATAATGCCCCGATGAACTTGGTTTAATCGTATCGACGTTTTGAGTTCGTTATATTCGTGTTTAATTCGTATATTGATCGGATTGTCGGTAATTGTATTGAATTAAGGTTGTTCGTGCGACCGACACTTCATTTAGGACGTTGTTCGTGGACGGATTTCTTCACCGGTGTTGTGTAAGTTAATTCTTACTCGGTTAAAAGGATATTCATACCTTTTGTTGTTGTTCATTCATAATCATAACTCATTCATCATTATAATCAAAACTTGTTGTTATCAATTAATCGTTTCAGTCATAAGGAACGACGGTTCCAATCTTTTCATTGAACTGTCATTTATTTCATTACCATTCCATCTCGGTGAGTCATTATTCATTTTCGATGTCACCTTTGTTATATTGTGGCATTCCGGGTCATACTGGCGTGCCGGTTGGTATGTGTAGGATTTTCATGTCGGGCACATTATAGTCGTGTGTTGGTTGGTGGCCTCACATTGGACTGTGCACTCGAGTCGATTGCTCGTGAGACTGATTAGGTACAAGACCACGCGTGTTTGATCGTTGGTGGCTTGTGCACGGACACATTTCCATCCCGGACGTAGTGTGGCGCCATTCCTTTGAGCCGTACTGATTAGTTGATTCATATAGCATGTTTGATTGCGTATGTTTCGACAGGATATTTCATAACTTCAGATATAATCATGATTGTGTATTTTCAACTCTTGAGGATTGTTGTTCTTTGTAACTGACCACGTTTGTGGATTTTTGTTTTTCATGTCATGGCAAGGCAAACGCACGGAATAGCATGTTGATGTCGAGGAGTCCTAGTGATACTAGTAGGGGCCCCGATCTTTCAGTTATTCATATTATTGTCCTTTATTTTCCGCTGCAGATTTTCATTTTGATACTCCGTTTCATTCAGTGTTGTGTATTTTATCTTCATATAAAATACACTAGTATTCGGTATTGTCCTGGTGTGTTGTAATTAAACTCCTCATCGGAGTAATTACTGTTGTAATGTGGTTCGGTACTACATTTATCTTGTGTAATTCATCCTTTTCATTCGCCTGGTGGGTCCCAGTCGGGGATTCACGGCACTGTAATATCCGCCTAGTTTGGGGTGTTACAACATTAACAGTTCCTTATATAGTAATATTTAGTTCACAATCTATATAACATTATACCGTTATGTGAGAGGTTGTAGTATATGCTTGAGATTGGTTGGTCTTGACCATTAGCATATATTAGTGTATTCGGTATACGTTGAACATGATCGATGTGAGATAGATTCTTCTGTACTGACTATAAGAAGAACGTACATATCGGACAATTATTATTTCTTAATTCTAGTGATTAATATTTAATATTTATTGCTTTCGTTTATCATGGTGAGAGCCACAATGATTGACTCAATATGCTCTATATTTTGGGCAATATTGTTATTTATATGATAATTAATGTTATAACTAGAAATCGTGTCCCGACCAGTCGGGTTGATCATGTCCCTTGAGGCACTCGAAAGGATTATTATATTAATCCCTGCATGTGGAATTAATTTTCCGATATAATAATAAAGGTCGAGTAGTATACTCATGTATAACACATTAATTAATTAAAAGATGTCAGTAGCTTAAATTTAATAATGGACATGGAATATCTTAAACACGTGAAATAATTAATTCAAAAAGGAGCCCAATTTCGTAATTTGCGATTTTGTTAGGAAGTGTAATATCAACCTTTTAGTGGACTAAGTTGATATTTAATAGAGTCATTATATTAGGAAGAGTTCTATTATAGGAATATGACATCTATTAAGAGTCCTTACCATATCCTCCTTAAGGTCCCAAGAATAGCCTAAAACACCTATAAATAAGAGGCATGGGCTGGCCGATTTTCTTAACTAAATTTGAACCAAAATTTCGATTTTTTTATGTGTTTAATTGTGGATCTTGACTTGTGTCTTGAATTCCATAATTTATTTAATACAATAATTTTCTAAAGTACCAAAAATATTCATGAAAAATAGAGAGAAAATCGAAAGGAATTTTGGAAGAGTATTTCGGCCGATCCCTGTTGCTGTCCAAGTAGTCCGGTAGATTACTGCCCACACGATATCCGGATAATAGGCGGGATATACTCTAGAAGAATTTGAGGTAGAAATACAAGTAGATCAAGGAAGAATACAATGAGGTGTTCGATCGATCTAAGGAAAGAATTTTCTACCACTTCGCGTCAAAGGTATTAATTACCAATTCGCATGCATAAATATATTTATTTGATTGTTTATTAATCTATTTAGTTAATTAATTGACAAGCCTAAATAGATCCGGTTTTTATGTTGGCTATTTTATAAAACCTTCCATAAAATCTTTTCACCAACTATCTTCCGCTACATTTTATATTCCAACAATTGGTATCGTAGCCGGTCTTTAGGTTCTGTTCAATTTAATTAATTTGGTGATTAATATGCTAGCAATTAAATATTCATATATTATGATTTTTGGAATATTTTGCTAGAATTTGTCTTGCAGGAGAATATGATCCAATTATCATGGCTATGTGATGCTTTTTATTTATTTGCGCGTTTTTGATAATTTGTCCCGGTTTTGAGGCATGTATAAGTTTTTCCCATGAGAATAGAATTTATTTTTCTTGTAATTTGCTATAAATTCGATGTATTTTATTTCGAATAAAATTGTAATCGAATTGGGACAAAGTAAAAATAAGAAAGAAGTCCAGCACGAAGAGGAGTCCCGATCGGACGAACTGACCGAGACCAGCAGGCTGCCGATCGGGACTCGACCAGAAGTTGTCTCGGCCAAACTGGATGCAGTTGCGCATGGCCAACAACTCGGGTTGGGCACCGCGCTGGCCTGGGCAATGATCACGGCTCGGGTAGCGGGCAAGAAGGTCGGGCAAAGAAAAGCAGCAGTCGGCACGCCAATGGTCAAGTTGTCCGGATTCGGGTCGTTCGATTCGTTTTTCAGCGAGATGCTCGAAGCAGTGGGAGCAAACGAGCCGAAGATTTTCTCGTTATCCAAAACGAGGAATAAAAGCCATGATAATTGGATTTAATTATCCAATTTTTTTTTTATTTTGTTGGTTTTTATTGTTTTGATGTATGACATGTATGGATGTATACGTGATATGTTTCCTTGCATGTTAGGACGAGAAAATTAAAAACCTTATTTTTTCAAAATAACTAAGTGATTTTAAATTGATTTTTCAAAATCGAATTGGCCTCCATAATTGGTTTAAATTGTGAAATAATTAGCATGCGCGTTGACATTGGAGTCTTCATCCACATCGGATATGCTAATTATTGGCTCACTAGTTTTAAACTTCAAATTTGATAACAAAAAGATGAATATTATTTTTTATGATAGGACCTCTCCATCTATAGGACTATTATGATATTCTAAGGTTTGTTAAATTATAGTGTTCACTTAGGTGTATTGATTAATAAGCCCCCCATCGGAGTCTATGTTAATTAAATACATGGCCAAGAGGAACCAACTATTAATTTACTTGTCAAAACGTATATTGTCTAGATAGTAAAATTAAAGACATTAAAATCTACTTGAAAATTTATGTGTAAAAGTCCACACTATCGTGCCTTGCATGCGCGGTTTTTCAAGATATTGGTTGATTGCATATATATTGTATTTTAAGGTTTTTCAATATATTTTGCGTCGAATTATGTGATGAATGGTTTTTTTAATTTTATTCTCAGATGTCTTTCAATCCACTAGCTGTTATTCTCAAAGAAAACAAACTTGATGGCACTAACTTTGCCGACTGAAAAAGAAATCTTGATATTGTCTTGACCGCCGACGGGCATAAATTTCTTTTAACTGAGGAGAGCCCTTTGGAACTAGAAACGTATGCCACTCCTGAAGAGTTGGGTGAATTCCATAAATGGAAAAAGTCTGATGAGATGGATCGCTGTTACATTTTGGCTTCACTGACAAATGTATTGCAACCTCAGCATTAGACAATGGGCTCGGCCACTGAAATGATGAAAAATCTCACTGACATGTTTGGTCATTAGAACCGTGCGGCTAGGCAAAATGCAATGAGGGTTTTGATGACAACCCAAATGTCTGAAGGGACCCCAGTAAGGGATCACGTTCCTAAAATGATGTCTCATTTGAACGAACTGGGCATACTAGGGGCCACTATCGATGCGGAGTTTCATGTCGATATTATCTTGGGCAGTTTACCAAGAAGCTTTGAGCAGTTCCGCCTCAGCTACAATATGAATCGTAGGGCTTACACATTGGAGGAACTTCTGACAGAGCTTCAGTCTGCTGAAGGTCTCTTCTAACAAGGTTATCATCAAATTCTTGCGGCAACCGGTGTTGCTTCTTCAAAACCCAAATGGGGAAAGAAGAAAAAGCAGGTTGGCCAGAAGCAAGTGGCAACCTTCAAAGCTAAGGGCAAGGCTCCTCAGTCAAAGGCTCCTCATTCCGAGGCGAACAAAAATCCGAAGGGCAAGTGCTTCAATTGCGGTCTGAAAGGGCATTTCAAGAGTGACTACCCTAAGAAAGGTACGTCTCATGCACTAGTAGTCAAAACATGTTTGGCTGCCTGTTCTATCACTTCGTGGATAGTGAATTCAGGATCCACTGATCATGTTTGTTATGACTCGCAGGGGTTCCAAGTAACCAAGGTACTTAGTGCGTATGAGATTATAATAAGCTAGGGCGACTATTCCAGGCTTAAGGTTGTTGTAGTGGGAGCCGTGCAGTTAAAAGTTGATGATAAGATTTCAGCTCTAAATAATGTATTATTGGTACCCGATTTTAGAATGAATTTAATTTTAGTTTCTAAATTGCGTCGTGATGGATATTCAGTTTCTTTTGAAGATAATGCAATTATTAAAAGAAATGGTGAATATGTTTGCGGGAGTACTTATTATGAAGAACTTTATATCATTAATGCTGCACCAGCTCCCTTGCATAATTATAAATCACTTAATTCTTTGACTAATCCTAATAAAAGAAAAGAACCTTTGAGCATAAATCAAACATATTTGTGGCATTTATGATTGGGTCATATTAATCTTAGAAGGATTCAAAGATTGGTGAGCGATGGCCCATTGGATTCACTCCAAGTTGAGTCATTTCCAACTTGCGAATCCTGTCTAGAAGGTAAAATGACTAAAAGGTCTTTCCAAAGCAAAGGAAATCGTGCACAAAATGTATTGGAATTAGTACACACCGATGTATGTGGTCCAATGAACATCCAGACTAAGGGTGGTTTCGAATACTTCATCACATTTATAGATGATTATTCGAGATGTGGATACATCTATTTAATGTGACGTAAGTATAAATCTTTTGATAAGTTCAAAGAATTCAAGGCAGAAACAGAGAAGCGTCATGGACAGAGTATCAAGTCACTACGATCTAATCGTGGTGGCGAGTACCTTAGTGGAGAGTTTTTGGATTTCTTGGCACATGAGGGGATTACTTCCCAACTCACAGCGCCTGGTACACCACAACAAAATGGTGTTGGTGAACGAAGGAATCGTACTTTATTAGAAATGGTTAGGTCAATGATGAGTTATTCTGATATGCCTATTTCATTTTGGGGATACGCCTTGGAAACAGAGGCGTACATTCTAAACTTGGTACCTTCGAAATTAGTTCCAAAAACACCCACAAAACTGTGGAATGGGCGCAAGCCCAGTCTATGACATGTTTGGATTCGGGGTTCACCAGCACATGTGCTGAATAAGGAAGCTGATAAGTTGGCATCTCGTACAGAAGTACGAGTATTTGTAGGATATCCGAAGGGAACGAAGGGTGTCCTATTCTACAGTCCGAAAGACTAGAAGGTCATTGTTAGCACCAATGCCCAGTTCTTAGAGGAGGATTATGTAATAAGCCACAAGACTAGGAGTGAGGTCATTCTAGAAGAACTTAGGGGCGAGATTTCGACAATACCAATTGTACAAACACCTAGTGAACCACGTATCGACACTATTGTGGATACTCAAACCAAGAACATGCCTCGTCGTAGTGGGAGGGTTGTTCGTTAACCTGAATGTTTCATTAGTGTGGGAGCGTCTTCGGACCCCTCCCCGGACCAGGATGAAATGGATCCATGTACGTATAAACAGGCAGTTAGAGACAAGGATGCTGAAACCTGGCAAACATCAATAGAATCCGAAATGGGACCTATGGATTCTAATCAAGTGTGGGAGCTAGTAGAGCTACCCAATGGGGTAATACTCATTGGAAGTAAGTGGGTATACAAGCATAAGAGAGGATCAAAAGTGAAGGTTGAAACCTTCAAAGCAAGGCTTGTTGCGAAAGGTTACACTCAGAAGGAGGGCATCGACTACAATGAGACCTTTTCACCAGTAGCCATGCTTAAATCGATCTGGATTATCTTAGCTATAGCTGCGCATTTTGATATGGAGATTTGGCAGATGGATGTCAAGATTGCGTTCTTAAACGGGAGTCTTGATAAGGAAATCTATATGTGCCAACCTGAGGGATTCATTGCTGAAGGAGATGAGAACTTAGTGTGCAAGCTTAAAAGAGCCATTTATGGTCTCAAGCAAGCATCAAGGTCATGGATCATGCTATTTGATGAGGTCATTCAATCGTATGGTTTTGAACAGTGTCCTAGTGAGGTTTGTGTATAAAAAAAGTGCAATAGAAATGTGCTAGTGTTTCTTGTATTGTACGTAGATGATATACTTCTGATTAGAAACAATGTGAAGGTACTATAAGACGTAAGGGCATGGCTATCTGAGCAGTTCGATATGAAGGATTTTGGAGAATCTGAACACATCCTTAGTATTAGGATCTTTCGAGATCGCAAGAAAAAGATGTTGTGCTTATCTCAGGCATCCTATATCGATATGGTGCTAAAGCGTTTCAGCATGGAGAATTCCAAGAAAGGTTTTCTTACCTTACAGACTTGAAATTCAGCTATCTAAGGCTATGTGTCCTAGGACACAGAAAGAGATAGATGACATGAAGATGATCCCTTATGCTTCGGCAGTGGGAAGCCTCATGTATGCTATGCTTTGTACTAGGTCTGATATCTGTCATGCTGTAGGCATGGTGGCGAGATATTAGTCGAACCCAGGACCGGGACATTGAATTTCTGTCAAGCATATACTCAAGTACCTGAGAAGGATTAGGGAGCATATGCTTTTATATCAATCGGATACACTTTGTCCTTTGGATTACACTAACTCAGATTTCCAGTGAGACAAAGTTAAACTTAAGTCAACCTCGAGATATGTTTTTGTTGGACTTAGATGTGGTTCTTGGTTTGCATAGAAGTATCATAATTTTATTGTGGCAATATTGGTACATTTATAAACCCGGAGGAACCACGAGCCCATAGAGCAAGGAAACATATCAGTCGCAAGTAACGTTGTAAAAGGAGGGAATGTAATGTTGTTCGAGATTACATCTGGAAACAACCTAGTTGATTCTTTCATGTGGAAGGAATGGGATTGAGATGTATGGCAGCATTGCTTTGAGTATAAGTGGGAGATAGATAGACATAGTCTAGATAGTATACTTCAAAAGCATGCTTTGAGTATAAGTGGGAGATTGTTAGGGTTGTATACATCAAAGCATACTTTATGCTTGTATTGCCTAATTTCTCGGTCTTTATCTATGAGAATATTTAATTCATTTATCACATGTTTTGCATATTTATTCATGCTATGGTTATGCAAATGTAGTCTAAATTACTTTATATTGTAGATAATATGGCGTGTCGTGTCACACATAAGATCACATTATCGGTTCCTTATATAGTAATATTTAGTTCACAATCTATATAACATTAAACCATTATGTGAGAGGTTGTAGTATATGCTTGAGATTGGTTGGTCTTGACCATTAGCATATATTAGCGTATTCAGTATACGTTGAACAGGATCGAGGTGAGATAGATTCATTTGTACTGACTATAAGAAGAACATACATCTCGGAAAATTATTATTTCTTAATTCTAGTGATTAATATTTAATTATATATTTAATATTTATTGCTTTGATTTATCATGGGTGAGAGCCCCAATGATTGACTCAATATGCTCGATATTTTGGGCAATATTATTATTTATATGATAAATAATATTATAGCTAGAAATCGTGTCCTGACCAGTCGGGTTGATCATGTCCTTTGAGGCACTCGAAATGATTATTATATTAAACCCTGCAGATGGAATTAATTTTCCGATATAACAATAAAGGTCGAGTGGTATACTCATGTATAACAGATTAATTAATTAAAAGCTGTCAGTAGCTTAAATTTTAATGGACATGGAATATCTTAAACACGAGAAATAATTAATTCAAAAAGGAGCCCAATTTTGTAATTTGGGATTTTGTTAGGAAATGCAATATCAATCTTTTAGTGGACTAAGTTAATATTTAATAGAGTCATTTATTAGGAAGAGTTCTAATATAGGAAGATGACATCTATTAAGAGTCCTTACCATATCCTCCTTAAGGTCCCTATAGTAGCCCAAAACACCTATAAATAAGAGGCATGGGGTGGCCGATTTTCTTAACTAAATTTGAGCCAAAATTTCGATTTTTTTATGTGTTTAATTGTGGATCTTGACTTCTGTCTTGGATTCCATAATTTAGTGAACACAATATTTTTCTAAAATACCACAAATATTCAGGAAAAATAGAGAGAAAATCAAAAGGAATTTTGGAAGAGTATTTCGGCCGATCCCTGTTGCTGTCCAAGTAGTCCGGTAGATTATTGCCCACACGATATCCGGAAAATAGGCGGGATATACTCTAGAAGACTTTGAGGTAGAAATACAAGTAGATCAAGAAATAATACAAGGAGGTGTTCGATCGATCCAAGGAAAGAATTTTCTACCACTTCGCGTCAAAGGTATTAATTACTAAGTCCCATGCGTGAATATATTTATTTGATTGTTTATTAATCTGTTTAGTTAATTAATTGACAAGCCTAAATAGATCCGGTTTTTATGTTGGTTAGTTTATAAGACCTTTCATAAAATATTTTCACCAACTAGCTTCCGCTGCGTTTTATATTCCAACAGTTTAGTGATAGAGCAAGGTTGAAGCCTTTTTCAAAGGCATTATTGTTGATACAATATTATGGTAATGATAGCCATATGAGTGTTTAAACATTTTAAAATGCATTGGGGTGTTCAATTTATATCTCGACTAATGATCCTTTTGGTTACTCCAACATGGTAGACTTGCAGAGAAAGTAGGAATGTCGATATAACTAAGGCTGTTTAAAAGCTACTGATTCAGTTTAAACTTTCAAAGTATAGACAAATACCAAGAAGGATGCGCCTAGTCGTGACCAAACGTTTTTGATAAAATCGACTAATGTGTCAAATTAAGAAGCAATTCTTACTGAGCAATTATTTTGTAATAAACCAAACATCCTTTTGAAGGGAAAAAATAAAATTTGTTTTTGCACAATCACAACAATTAAAAGAACTTTATTCATCATGGCCTTTCATTCATAGAAAATCCCAAAGTAGTTATCAAAAGAAAACTAAAAACAAGACAAAACATAACCAAAGCGTAAAACCTAGTCAAACTAAAATGATCTAGTCTCTGGTCTTTATCCGCAATGGTGAGTGGAGGATATCAACATGGTTCACCTCCATATTCTCATTATCTTCCTCCATGTAATTTGACTCTTGAGTTAAGTACTGTTTATAGTGCTTGTAGTAGGCTTAGATGTTCTTTGGCGCCTTGTAATTGCGGTAAGTATGCTTTTTTGAACCACAAGTATAGCAATTCCAGTCTTCCTTTGGAGTGGGTCCAGTCCCGGCGGTAGGAGGTGGTCCATGTGGTTGGGCTCTACTAGGACCCGTGGCCGAGCCACCTTGCCTCTTTCACACATTGGAACGACGACCTCGTCTTTTCCCTCGCTTGCTCGAGTCATGCACCTATGGTGCTTGTAAAAACTGAGCAGCATTGTCTTTCCTATTTTGTCGTGGTGCCTTCCTATAGGTATCCTGATTCACTTCTGGAATCGGCTTCGTACCAGATGGACGAGCATTGCTGTTGAGAATGATCTCATGGTTGTAATATCTGCAATTTCAATTTTCTATTAAAAATCTTTTTTCGGCAGGAGTCCATTTGAACAGATCGTTATGACCGTTTTGTCATCTTGAGAATGATTAATTATGCACTTTTTATCATCCGAGTTCGTTTTGGTGTTGTTTTGTTGAGTTCTGTGTTCTTAAGCGACTTTTCCGCGCTTGAGTTCGATTCTTGCGAATCTTGGTCGAAAATGATATTTCATGTTCCTTCATAGTCCGTTAACTTTTTTAGACGTGTTGTGAACTCCAGTTTAGTTATTCGATCACGTATCGTGATTGTCGGGCATTTTCGGTCATTTTATAATTTCCCAAAGTTGTGGGTATCCGCTTTCGTATTGGTTGTTTCGACTCTTTTCATGGTCGCATGTGAGTTGGATTTGAGCTCAAGCTCTTAGTATGATCATATTATGGAGCTTTCCGCGCGTATCTTAAACTTGGTATTTCGATCGGAGGAGTCCGTCGTTGTAACCCGTTTTGAGCGCTCTACTGCTGTAGTTTCTGGGTGCATTAGCGCATGCTGATAGATTCCTTAGTGCATGCTGTCGGGCAGTGAATTCAGGAGTCAGTACCTGGAGTTAGGTCCCGTTAGCGTGCGTAAGCATGTCATTAACGCACTCTAACAAAGATCAAATTCAGAAATTAGTAGCTGACACTGACCCCCATTAGCGCACGCTATTCTGCTCTAGTTATAAAAACTAGAGCAGCAGTCTTCATTCCGGGATTCTTTTCTTGTTTTCTTCGGACGGATTTTCGGCAAGGGTTTCCAGAGGCGATCCATTGAAGTATCTTGGGTCATCAAAGCATAGATCCCGATGCTTGTTATCATCATCTAATCATCTACCAATCATTCTTCTTTTTGTGAATCAAGGTATTTTATAAAATCCTAGATTTGTGATATTTGGGGTTTTGTCTCGATTTCTTGATTCTAATCCGAAATTGTTGATTCCTTTATTGTTATCTAGTCATGTTGATCATAACCCACGGTTTGAAATTTCATTTTCATGTTTTTGTCTGGTCGATTCGTGTTCTTGGCGGTTTTGGGGGAAACCCTTAGACTTTCGTCGTTTGTTCCTTGAATTCAGCGGCTTTAGGTCGTGCTATGAAACTCATTTTCATTTTTGTTATTGTCGTTCGTAGTTTATTATCGTGGATTTGTGTTCAGCGGAGTCGGCGGATTCGTAGTTGGTTCGTGTCGCCTTACTTCGGTCGATCCTCCACATTTATGATTATTCGAGGCAAGTACCTTGTTCATACATTTCTTGTTTTGTGGGTATGATGATCGGTGATCGTCTAAGTGTGTTTGTTTGGTTGTTTGAAAGGAACTTACAAAGGATTTGGTTTAGCCTCGTTAAAGGCTCTCTTTCAAAATATGTATGTATTTTGTGAATGTTGTATTTTGTGAATGATTAAGTGAATCCTATGGATATGTTTGATGCTGGTGTTGTAATTTGATAATATACATATATCATCTCATTTCGGTGCATTGTGATTCAACAATTGTGTCGTGCTACGTGTTTGTTGCCATTGGGTGGATTATTGTGATATCCTTGGTGTATTGTGTTGTGTGATTTGTGAATGTGTGGTCATAGTCCAACTGTGATGTTCGGACGAGGTCTATGGTGACACATGGCATGTGATTATGGTGGCCAGGACATGTCAAGTGATCGGTTCAACCGTGAGAGCCTAAGAAGTCTTACGGTGATACGTGTCAAGCGATCACGGCATCAGGGATATGATTACGGATGTGTTTTGTTACTTGATATTGTGATGTGTACCGTAGTGTTGTGTGATTTGTGAATGTGTGGCCATAGTCCAGCCGTGATGTTCGGACGAGGTCTACGGTAACACATGGCATGTGATTATGGTGGTCATGACACAGCGAGTGATCGGTCCAACCGTGAGAGCCTAAGAAGACTTACGGTGATACGTGGCAAGCGATCACGGTATCATGGATATGATTATGGATGTGTGTTGCCAGGGTCGAGTACCTTGGATGTGTTACCAAGATTTCGTATCTTGGGTGGTTATGTTTTGTTAATTTTATGACCATCGAGGATACGTGGTGTGGGTTGTGGACCCCATGAATTATTGTTGGTTTTTATTTGAGAAAGCAAATATTTGGGACGTGACCCCATTTTGGTTTTCTTTGAAAAGAGAAGGATTCGATAAATCTTAAATGGTTCTCCGCTAAAAACTCCCGAGGGCATTTTAAAACATTTTATAAATTGTTATCTTGATTTGTGATCTTTAGAATTTGGAAAGTGTTGTTGCCCAAAATATTTATCCGAAGATTAATACTGCTGGAAGACGGACAACAAACAACAATTGCGGGAGCACTTCCGAGAGAAGATAAATAATACAAGATTTGCCGGGTTTGTTAGGCCCGGGCTTGAATGCTCTCGCGAGATGTTATTAATACGAATATTCGTGGATACAAGTATTAATGTGAGAAATCTAAATACAATGAGTGTAAAAAGACTCTGTCAATCCGGCTCTTGAGCGAAGCTCGGTGTTCTTCATCCCGCCGATAATCTGCTCGAGGAGAGAAGGCCGGGAGAAGTAAGACCGAATGATAGCTGTTGCCAAGAGTTGAAGATTTGCCAAGTGCTTAATGTTTGCTTCTGTGTTGTATGCTCAAATTGTGAGGTTGCAGAAGGAAGCTGAAGCCTTTTTTGTGGTAAAGGTTCGATCCTTTTGACAAGTGCTGGGAGCCATGCTTATATAGGGACAGCCGGGTCCTGTCCTTTATCTGCCGATCGCCTGCCGGCCATTTTAATATTCTGCCGATCGCCTGCCGGCCAATACTTTAATGGGGCGATCTCCTGGGATGTCAGGCTAAAGTCCAAGGAAGATGCTGGCTGTCCGAATAAAGTCCAATGCGATGGGTGCGGTGGCGGCCCAATAAGGAGCCATCACGTGTCCGGAGTCAGTCAACATGTGGCCCTACTAACAAGCTTTCGGCGGCCTGTCGGCTGGTGGAGAGAATCTGCCAGACTGTGGTCAATGGCCCGAGATTCGCGGATCTTGTCTCGGTCTTTGCACGTGGTGCCAGTCTTGAGGCTCGGCCTTCGCCGACTAGATGTCCATCGGTGGTGATCGACATGAGCGGTCGTCTCTAGCTGATCATCCGAGGTCGCCATCGGCCAGTGGATGGAGGTCGCCAATGGTCGGTCACTAAGGGTAGGTCACCAGGCGCCGAGAGACGGTCGGTCTCCAAGGGTCGATCGGCAGATGCCGATAGAGGGTCGCCAGATGTCGGTCGCCAGGAGTCGGTCGCCGAGTACCGAGAGGCGATCGTCTTTGATGTCGATCGCTCGGCACCGGGACTGGTCCTGGGACCTTCGGTCGGTCGATGCAGCTCGTCCACTGGGTTAAGGCTCGGTCGCCTGGTCGCTGCTCGGCAGATCTGCCTTGGCCGCTCGGCAGTAAGTCGGTCGCTCGGCCTCGGAGGCGATCGCCGGTCGGAAGGTGTTAAATCTTGACACAACAATTGCCCCCCAGCTTGCTCCTATGTTGAAGACATGGGGCGAGGTGGTTCTTGCTGGTGATCGTGTAAGGATGAGGATGGGCGACCTGAGCTGACTTAGGACTTGGACTTGGGCTATCATAGTCGATTAGCTTAGCTATCTTTCGGTCTTGTACCTGCAAAAACAACATTGGCCGATCCCCCACGGAAACTTGGTGGTTTCGCTTTGTTTGAGGAATCGTGCACAGTCGCGGAGATCGATGGACCGACCCCATGACCGTGTCTTGGTGCGCGAAGACAATGAGTGTCTCGTGACTCACTTTATTATGAGGGTCCTCTGTTAGGCTGCGCCTCGCCTCGTATTTAAACGAAGGGCGTGCGGTCTCGGTCTAGAGGAGTCCTTGCGCGGGGCAGCGTCGGATGAATCAACTCCACGCCCGCGGCTTGTTAGCTCTGCTTCCACCTCGGCCAGCCATGGAGATGGCCGACCTCGGCGGTGTACGTTGAGACGGGGTTGTGTCATGTGTCCACTGATTAATGTTGGAGAGCCCTCAGACTACGCCGGCCTCGTATTTAAACGAAGGGCGGGCGATCTCGGCCGAAAGGGACCTTGCATGGCCGAAGCAGCCGGTTCCATCGACTGCCAGGGCCATGGCTTTATGATGTGCGGTGGAGGCGATCTTATGCCTTAGTCCGTCATGTCATGCGCTGGACTGTAGATGGCGATCGTGTCCACCGGGCTGCTGATGATGTAGCGTGACGATCGGCGATCGGGGCGGAAGACTGGCGATCGCCGCTCGGCAGCCGATCGCTTTATTCGTAGGTCGATATCGGCGATGGGCGGGAGTCAGTCCCTTATTTAGAATGTTGGACTGTAGGCGGTGAGCGTGTCATCCTGCTCTTCTGGATAGTAGCGATCGGGCTGGAAGACTGGAGGTCGTCGCTCGGGCTGGGAGACTGGATGTCGCCGCTCGGGCGCCGGTCGCGGTACTCCTAGGCTAAGAAGAAGCCTTTGCCTGGACAGGAAATCTGCGGCTCTAGCCCGGAAGGCTGCGTAGGTCGTCGGTAGGGTCTTCGTGAGATGCCTGAACATAGGCGAGAAGCCCTGAAAACCTCCTAGAACCGCGTAGAGGGCGGTCTCATCGCTTACGGGCTCGCCGTTGAGGATGATCACGTCTACCCGGTCGATGTAGTCCGAGTCGGACTCTTCTTCCCCTTGCCTGATTTGCATCATGCGATGGCGACCTTCCGGTCGGGCGACCCTGGTGGCGAAGTGTTCCGCGAAGACGTGCGCCAGCTCGTTAAAGGAGCCAATGGACCGAGGTGGCAATGAGGTGTACCACCGGTGGGCGAGGTCGTCTAGTGTCAGAGGGAACATTCGGCAACGGGTCGCGTCCGATGCCCCACACCCGGCCATGTAGATGTTGAACCTGCTCAGGTGTATTTGGGGGTCCGATCGCCCCTGGTACACGGGTGTCTGAGGAGGAGCGATCTTGTGCTGCACGGGGGCGAGCTCGATGTCGATTGCGAGCGGCTCGCTCGGAGGGGCGATCGTCCTCACGGCGCCTGCCCCGGGTTGCAGGAGCGCCTTCACGTCGTCGATCTGTCGTTGCATTGCGGCGATCGCCGCGGCTCGGCTGCTTGCGGATCGGCTTTGGGAGCGGGGGCCGAGGCGATCGTGTATCGATCTCCGGACCCCGCTGCTGCCGACCTCGGGAATTTGGCGAGCGGGAGCCAGGCGGCTGGATCGCCTTGTGGGATCCGGGTAGGCCGAGCTCCTGGTGACGGACACCAACTCCGTCGTCTCGTGGCTGGGGCTGGACTTCCCCGGTCGCCAGGTCGGGTCACTGCCCAGGCGATCGAAGACAGAGGTGCCCCGGCTGCCGATCGCCTCTTCTTGCGGGCGAGAGCCTCCTGGCGCTCGCTCGGCCAGTAATGCCTTAAGCTTCCGCTTGATCTTCCGGCGGGAGACCGAGGGGGTGATAGCTGGAGGCGCGTCGAGTCCACTCCGTCGCTCCTGAAGGACGGCCATGGCCTCTTCGATCTGTTCATTGGTTCGGAACTGATCGAGCGAGAGGCTCGGGCCGCCTTCCCGGGACGGGATCGGGCGTCTCTGACCGCGGCGGCTACCTTCCATCATCGGCTGCGGCTCGGACTGGGACGGAATAGGTCAGCCGGCCCGAGTCGGCCGGCTTTCTTCGACGCGGAGGCGGAAGACATGATTTCTGAAGGATTGCTTTGAAGTGCAGTAAGTGTCACTTCAAGTATCTGTCCCGAGAACAGTGAGTGTTCTTCGGAACGGTAGGTGTAAAAAATCGAGGGTTGGATGCCCTTCCTCTAGCGCCAATTGTTGTTGCCCAAAATATTTATCCGAAGATTAATACTGCTGGAAGACGGACAACAAACAACAATTGCGGGAGCACTTCCGAGAGAAGATAAATAATACAAGATTTGCCGGGTTTGTTAGGCCCGGGCTTGAATGCTCTCGCGAGATGTTATTAATACGAATATTCGTGGATACAAGTATTAATGTGAGAAATCTAAATACAATGAGTGTAAAAAGACTCTGTCAATCCGGCTCTTGAGCGAAGCTCGGTGTTCTTCGTCCCGCCGATAATCTGCTCGAGGAGAGAAGGCCGGGAGAAGTAAGACCGAATGATAGCTGTTGCCAAGAGTTGGAGATTTGCCAAGTGCTTAATGTTTGCTTCTGTGTTGTATGCTCAAATCGTGAGGTTGCAGAAGGAAGCTGAAGCCTTTTTTGTGGTAAAGGTTCGATCCTTTTGACAAGTGCTGGGAGCCATGCTTATATAGGGACAGCCGGGTCCTGTCCTTTATCTGCCGATCGCCTGCCGGCCATTTTAATATTCTGCCGATCGCCTGCCGGCCAATACTTTAATGGGGCGATCTCTCACAGGTCATCGAGCTAAAGTCCAAGGAAGATGCTGGCTGTCCGAATAAAGTCCAATGCAGTGGCTGGTGCCAGCTGGGCGGCCCAATAAGGAGCCATCACGTGTCCGGAGTCAGTCAACATGTGGCCCTACTGACAAGCTTTCGGCGGCCTGTCGGCTGGTGGAGAGAATCTGCCAGACTGTGGTCAATGGCCCGAGATTCGCGGATCTTGTCTCGGTCTTTGCACGTGGTGCCAGTCTTGAGGCTCGGACTTCGCCGACTAGATGTCCATCGGTGGTGATCGACATGAGCGGTCGTCTCTAGCTGATCATCCGAGGTCGCCATCGGCCAGTGGATGGAGGTCACCAATGGTCGGTCACTAAGGGTAGGTCACCAGGCGCCGAGAGACGGTCGGTCTCCAAGGGTCGATCGGCAGATGCCGATAGAGGGTCGCCAGATGTCGGTCGCCAGGAGTCGGTCACCGAGTACCGAGAGGCGATCGTCTTTGATGTCGATCGCTCGGCACCGGGACTGGTCCTGGGACCTTCGGTCGGTCGATGCAGCTCATCCACTGGGTTAAGGCTCGGTCGCCTGGTCGCTACTCGGCAGATCTGCCTTGGCCGCTCGGCAGTAAGTCGGTCGCTCGGCCTCGGAGGCGATCACCGGTCGGAAGGTGTTAAATCTTGACACAACAGAAAGTTTTACTCAAACTCTCTGCCTCGGGAAGTATTCCTTTTTGTTATGTTTGGATCTTGAGGATTCTTGATTATTATTCTTGGAATATGATTTGTATGACTCGTATTTGCACTTTGTACTTACACTAGCAAAATAGTGGGATTTTGCTAACCCCCGAGAAATCGGGGGGTGGATGTCTGTTTTGCGTCCAGGTTCATTCAAGTTTTGGGGAGCATAACACAGGGTTGGCATGAAGGATGATGACTGATGACCGATACTAATCACATGAGGACCCGTACGATGTTTTATTGGTTTACTTGTAGTTATTTCCGCTGTAGTATTTTCCCCGTTGTACGGGAGCATATTGTATTTTGACCCCTGCGTGGGTATGTATTGAGATTGAGTTGTATGTATTAATTGAAAGACCAAATTAGTCTACTAGGTCATTTTAGCCTTAAAGGCGATGTTGAGATGTTTGATTTTTGTTACCAGCCTCTAAGATCCTTGATAAAAGGGTCTACAACGTGTAATATCCCTGAATGGATTGGGGGTGTTACAATGGTGCCTTTCTTTTCTCGCGAGGTGGGAGATAAGGTCACTAAAATTGTTAATTCTCCCTTTCTAATTGGCAACGTGCAGCTGATGACCAATCCACCTCTCCCAACCAATCGTGTCTGAAGCCCCAGGAAACTGAGAAGGATGCATCTTGGTGACATCCTGAAGCCAACAATCCGCTCTGGGCCGAGCAGTATGAGCCAGAGCCGGGTCTTGAACTGCCTGGGCGATCGCAGCCATTTGGTTCACCATTTGTTGCATCACAGCTGCAACACCAATTCCGGCGCCATTACAGGCTGTGTCATCTTGAGTAGCAGTATAGTTGATACGAAATTGACTAGTCCGAATGTGAAGACGAAGTAAGGATCAACGTAAATGGCCTTACAACACGCCATGCACGTACGACTACATATTAAGACGAGAAAACGGACACAAGACGTGGAGTTACCATGGTGCTCGGTCTCGGCTGTGTCATATGACACGACCCATGCCGAACTCTTCCGGAAAGCGCCGAAGGCGCTGCCTACCCAACCCGACCGTTTCCCATGACACGGTCGAGTCCTGCTCGACCAAGATTCTCTCGCACATGCCGCCGCGGACATCTCAATCGACACGGCCCGTGTCCAGTCGCCAGCCCTTTTTTATAGTCTTTTGTGTGTTGTTTTTTTTCTTTCTTTATCAAGATTGTGTTCCCCTTCCCTTTGATATGATTTGATTTTTTGTTCCCCTTTATATTTTTATCTTGATTTTGCCTTTCTTTTCAAGATCATGTGATCTATGTTTTTCTTTTCTTTAGTTGATTTTAGAAGACTACATCCCTATAAGTAGTCTTGGTGATTCTTGTAATAGTCATTATTGAATGTTGAAGAAAGAATACACTTTGTATTTTTATCCTTGATGAATAAGTTTCATCAAATTCTTGATTAATAATCGACGCGTTTTCGAGTATTAAGCCGATCGATTCTCAGTAGGTCTTGAGAAGAAATCATCTTATCGAGTTATAGGTCTAATTCGATAAATCCTTCTTCTTGTTCGGTCGAACCTTCTTGGTCGATTTTGTTACTACATCCGATATTACATCCATATTTATACATTCGATTTATCATATTCACAAAATTTACTTCCGCTACGATATACCTCCATACTTATACATTTTATAACCGATACATTTTTACATTCCGAGCGAATTCGTATCATTAGTGGCATCGGAGCCCAAGGTTATTTCCTTGGCGATTTTATTGATGATTTCTTGCTAAAACTATCTCGTGACTCTCTTGTTATGGATTTCTCCGATCTCGACTTCTTGATGAAACTCCGTGGCGCATTACAGACGACGCTCGTTCACCGCACCATGCGGACGAGTTCAAAGTAAACGAACTTCCATAGTTTGTCGGAGGTACGATCCCGAAGCTTATTTGGAATGGTAACAGAAGATTGAGCGCATGTTCGAATTCAAAGACCTTAACGACGAGAAACGTTGCAAATATGCAATTCTCAAGTTAGGGAAGGGTGCTTCTCTTTGGTTCGAAAGAGTAAAGACACGAAGAGCTCGGGCGGGAAAAGGAAAGATCCGTTCGTGGGATTCATTAAAAAGAAAACTTCGTAAAAGGTATGTGCCAACATCACATCGGTTAACCTTGTACCGGAAGATTGCCGACTTCATGTAAGGAAAACTAAGTGTTGGTGAATACAATGAAGAGTTCGAAAGCTTGGTCTTGATGGGAGAATTAGAAGAAAACGAAGAGCGAAAGATGTCACGTTTTGTATGTGTTTTGAATAAAAACATAGCTTACACGGTGGAATTGTACCCATATGAAGATTTCGATACTTTATGTGGATTATGTGTGAAGATAGAGGCCCAAAATAAGGTGAAGTATTACAAACCCGATTGTCCATCCAAATTCGAGGATCCAAGTATCGGTTCGAGTTCGACTACCACAACAATCGTACCGACTCCTACACCTACTACGGTTTCTAAGGCCCCCTACGTGCCGAAGGAAACGAGTTTAACCAAAGTAAGATGTTATAAATGTCAAGGTTTTTGTCATTTATAAAAATGCTTGTCCGAACAAACGGGTGGTGACGCTAAGAGAAGTCATCACGGTCCGGAACGAGTTGCTAGTCGAGGACGAAAGAGAAAGGCTCGGTGATGTTTTTAACTTGGACGCCGAAGAAGAAGAGGAGTGTGAGGCTTACAATGCTCCAGATTATGATACAAGTCTAGTCCTTCGCATTTTACAATTCAAAACGTCTTCGAGGGATACGGAACAACAAGACCAAATATTCTACACCAAGTGTCAAGTCGAAGACAAATGGTGTAGTTTGATAATCGATGGAGGAAGTTGTAATAATGTAGCTACATGTGAGATGGTGACGAAGCTCGTTCTCGTCATTACTACTCATCCAAAACCATACACGTTACATTGGCTCAATGACGGGAGTAAAGTGAAAGTTTCGAAAGAAGTATGGGTCGGCTTAACTATGGGTTCATATGGTGACAACGTATTATGTGATGTACTCCCTATGGATGCTTGACATATACTCTTAGGACGACTATGTCTATTTAATAGAGATGTTTTACATCAAGGAAGAAGTAACGAATATGAATTACGGGATAAGGGCAAAAAAATTGTGTTTAAATCGATGTCACCTCAAATTATTCGTTCTATGAGCTCTAATCGGGTTGAAAAAACGAAACTTACCATGTTTGCTAGCAAGTGGGTGATGGAACACTCCATTGATGATGAGTCATGTCGTAATATCGGTATTACCTCGCAGAATAAAAATTATTATATTATTAATAATGATAGTTATTTTGTTGGTGATTCTCTGAGACCCCCTACTACCTACCGCCTCAAGATTTTGGGCCATGTACGCACCGCGGATATTTTCGAGATCAAGTACTTAGAGGCTTTAGTTAATTATCTTGATGACGATGGGATTTTGGAGTTGAGGATAATTCCCTTTAAAGGGGGAGGGAATGATACGAAATCGACTAGTCCGAATGAAGAAGACGAAGAAAGGATCGACGTAAGCAGCCTTACAACACGTCATGCACGTACGACTACATATTTAGATGAGAAAACGGACACAAGACGTGGAGTGACCATGGTGCTCGGTCTCGGCCGTGTCATATGACACGGCCCGTGTCGCAATATTCCGGATAATGCAAACTTGCTGCCCGCCGATCCCGGCCGTGTCATGCGACACGGCCCGTGCCGAACTCTTCCGGAAAGCGCCGAAGGTGCTGCCTACCCAACCTGACCGTGTCCCATGACATGGTCGAGTCCTGCTCGACCAAGATTCGCCCACACATGCTGCCGCTGCCGTGTCAGTCGACACGGCCCGTGTCCAGTCGCCATCCCTTTTTTTAATAGTATTTTGTGTGTGTTTTTTTGCTTTATCAAGATTATGTTCCCCTTCCCTTTGATATGATTTGATTTTGTGTTCGCCTTTATATTTTTATCTTGATTTTGTCTTTCTTTTCAAGAGCATGTGATCTTAAATTTTTGTTTTCTTTAGTTGATTTTAGAAGACTACATCCCTATAAGTAGTCTTGGTGATTCTTGTAATAGTCATTATTTAATGTTGAAGAAAGAATACACTTTGTATTTCTATCCTTGTTGAATGAGTTTCATCAAATCCTTGATTATTATTCGACGCGTTTTCATGTATTAATCCGATTGATTCTCAATAGGTCTTGAGAATAAATCATCTTATCGAGTTATAGGTCTAATTCGATAAATCCTTGTTCTTGTTCGGTCGAACCTTCTTAGTCGATTTTGTTACTATATCCGATATTACATCCATACTCATACGTTCGATTTATCATATTCACAAAATTTACTTCCGCTACGATATACTTCCATACTTATACATTTTTCAACCGATACATTTTTACATTCCGAGCGAATTCGTATCAATGGTCATGACGACCATCATTACTGTCGGATCCAGAAGTGTGTGACGTGGCCGTCCCACTGGATGCCCCACGTCCCAGACCGCATCCACGACCACGACCTTAGCCTCGATCTCTCTCAGCATCTGTACTGGATATAAGAGGTAGCAAAAGTAATTCGATGATAAGCACGAGAGCAAAACAATCACAGTTCAAGAAACGGAAGTACGATATGAGTAACCAAAGGAATCAAGTAAGGAAAATTTACGAACTGGAATTACCGAGATGATGGCAGCGTTATGACGATGTGCAAAATAAAACACAACTAGACCCAATTAACCAACAAGCCTAGGTATCCATAAACCTAATGCTCTGATACCATTTTTTGTAACACTCCCAAGATATTCAGAGTATATTACAGCGTCGTGGACCCATGCGTGGGACCCACCAGGCTAAACAATTAATACCGCTCGTCTCGGTTAGCGAGAATACACATATCACCAAGACGAAAATTAAATAAAATGCTCGGTACAACCGGTAATCCAGACATTACCGAAAATCACAAATACAATTTAGTATCCATATTCCAAATTAAAACGCCTAAGTACTCGCGAGTACTATATATCAGTTTACAAGTTTGAAAACAAACGTTTAAAATAGACGACTAAAATAAAGGAACTCATTTGCACACGTCAACCCTGGACAACATCCCCGTACTGCTCCAGTGCCTACTCGACCGGATGAACGCAACTTGAAATTCATAACACGGATTTCCCCAAAAAAGGGTCCCCAATGGGGTTAGCAATTATGCTAGTACAAGTAATCAAGGCAAACTATTCGCTTAAACATATCAGAGTATATGCATCAAATTGTTTAAAAATCAAGACATGTCTTTTCTGGAAAACAAACAGTCAATAATCACAGTTGAAAATCACCTAGGACCGGGGCTAAACCACTCGTCCCATTCGAGGCCTCTATGGACCCTCTTGGACTGGCCATAGTTAAACAATCACGCACATGACTCACCTAGGACTGAGGCTAAACCACTGGTCCCATCCGAGGCCTCTATGGACCCTCCCGAACTGGCTATCCAAACAATCTTGTGAATCAAGAGAGAAATCACATATTCCTCCGTGGCCCCGTCGGACCCTCCCGGATTGAGCAAATCACACACATATACATTACCATTCCATGTTAAGCATAAGGGTTTCACAAGAATACTTGCCTTGAGAAATTGACGACAAAATGAACCGAAAAATCAACCACGCTCGCTAGGAACCGACAACCACGAACCGAATGATTTGAAGAACACAATCACAACCAATTATACACGAGTACGAAAACAGAATACACCTGAAACCCACCTACGATTCATGTAAATTCATACAAAAACAACAACGAGGGTGGGTCGCAACCGAACCCTCTCGATTTTACAAATACCACGAACTTTACCATGAATTTATAAGGAAACATGGGATACACAAGGGTTAATCATATACAACATGAATTAATCAACAACACGAAGCAAATCGGACAAATACTCTAAAACTCCCAATTTACCCAAAGATAGGGTTCTAAGAGTTTACCTCGGACCGGAGACGAAGAACAAGTGATGGTGTTGTTAATATTCACCAAGAACTCAAGAAACATGATAACTTGAAATTACAAGACTTCGAATCGCCTGGAATTCACCGAAGAATCGCATAAAAATGGAGAAGGAGAAGAGATGGATGGAATTGACCGAACTCGGTCAACTCACAGGTACTTATACCCGCAGCAGCTAACGTACGTTAGCATGGCATGGTTAACGTACGTTAACAGGTTAACGTACGTAAAACCATGCCTGCAGCGTATGTAAGAGCTCAGCACAACTCACTGCCCGAAAACCCTGATGTATTTAACCCTCATAATCCACTGGATTGACGTACATAAGATGCCACCCCAACGTACGTAACAACATGCTCGTAGCGTACGTAAGGGCCAGCAGAGCCCTCTGCCCGATTTTTGGAATACCATGATGTACATAACACATGCAGTTAACATACGCTAAATATCCCACATAACGTACGTTAATCACCACCCGTAACGTACATAATGTTCTTCCAAAACAGGACCGACAAGCTGCTCCAAGCAGGCAAGAATGAACCGGAAATCATAACGCAACGATTTAACAAAACATGAAGATATAAACACATAGAGTTCGAGACGACAAATCTAAGCGCTAAAAGAAAACACGTTCCAGACTACCCGAAGGTTCAGAAAACAACGACAAACGTAATTATCCCATAACTTTGAGAAATTATAAAATAGCCCAAAACATCCGAAATACACGATACACGATCGAAACACCAAACAAAAGCTCAAGACATCCATCATGACATAATATGGATTTACGGAAACCTCGAAACGGCAGTTCTGAGCAACAATCATGAGAATTGAACCAAAAAGCGACGGAAATGACATTAAACGCGGAATTGAGTAAAATAAGTCCGAAACAAGATTGGATGCCAAAAAGTCCAATATTAAATTTTCTTGAAATATTTATACGGTTACAAGCGAGTCACTAAAAATGAAAAAAATACACCAAAATGAAAAATACTGGAAAAAGGAAAAATGCGGATATTACAGCATCAACAACCAGCAGGAAACCATATGCAGATCTCATCATTCCCCAATTCAAATTTTCTCAGCCATCTTTTTTTTTTAGAATAGAAAATAGTCCGAACCCCAAACCTCAAACAACCAGCCCGAATCCGATTTTTTGCTAGAAAACCATATCGAGACTTGTAGACTCGAACCAAAAAACCAACCTAATTCAGTGATACAAAATTGACTAGTCCGAATGAAGAAGACGAAGTAAGGATCGACGTAAGCGGCCTTACAACATGCCATGCACGTATGACTACATATTTAGACTAGAAAACGGACACAAGATGTGGAGTGACCATGGTGCTCGGTCTGGGCCGTGTCGCACTATTCCGGATAAAGCAAACTTGCTGCCCGCCGAACCCAGCCGTGTCATGCGACACGGCCCGTGCTGAACTCTTCCGAAAAGTGCCGAAGGCACTGCCCACCCAACCTGACCGTGTCCCACGATATGGTCGAGTCCTGCTCGACCAAGATTCGCCCACACATGCCGCCGCGTCCGTATCAATAGACACGGCCCGTGTCCAGTCGCCAGCCCTTTTTTTATAGTCTTTTGTGTGTTTTTTTTTCTTTCTTTATCAAGATTGTGTTCCCCTTCCCTTTGATATGATTTGATTTGTGTTCCCCTTAATACTTTTATCTTGATTTTGTCTTTCTTTTCAAGATCATGTGATCTTATGTTTTTGTTTTCTTTAGTTGATTTTAGAAGACTACATCCCTATAAGTAGTCTTGGTGATTCTTGTAATAGTCATTATATAATGTTGAAGAAAGAATACACTTTATATTTCTATCCTTGTTGAATGAGTTTCATCAAATCCTTGATTATTATTCAATGCATTTTCGAATATCAATCCGATCGATTCTCAATAGGTCTTGAGAAGAAATCATCTTATTGAGTTATAGGTCTAATTCGATAAATCCTTGTTCTTGTTCGGTCAAACCTTCTTGGTCGATTTTGTTACTACATTCGATATTACATCCATATTCATACGTTCGATTTATCATATTCGCAAAATTTACTTCCGCTACGATATACTTCCATACTTATACATTTTCCAACCGATACATTTTTACATTCCGAGCGAATTCGTATCATTCAGGCACTATCATGAATCAAACCAGCAAATCCGAGATTGAGACTACCATTCCAGTCCGAATCAAACCCGACCATATACCAGAAATCCCTATCTCGTTGAAACCTCCATCTGAAAGTTAAAAATCAGATTCTAGCCTGAAATTACAGCAACTCTCGTGATAATCGAACCCAAACCATAATCTTTTCCGCACCTCTGATTGTCTTGTGTGTGTGCGCCTGTGTGTTATTTTCTAGAGAGAATTGGCGAGAAGGCGGATAAATTGCAGGGAGATTTGAGAGAGAGAGAGAGCGAAAAAACGAGAGTTTAGAGGAAGAGAGCGAGTGATTAAGAGATGAGTAGATATGGTATCTGACTTGATTATATCCCAAACTTTTGTTATAGGGAGAAAACTTGTTTTGACCTTTTACATATAGTATTATTATTTTTTGCCCCAAGTTTAGCAACAACTCTTTTGATACCCAAATTGTCGGGATTGGGCTTTACTCGAATAAATTCTAGTCATATATTGTAATCGAGTAACATAATTTCGAGTCAACTTACAAAAAAATACAATATTGAGGAAAATTGATGTAACATGTATTAGACTGCCGAGTTATCCGAATTTGACTTACACAATACGGATCGAGTTAAACGAATATGGATACCTATTACTCGGCCCATTCGAGTTACACAAGCCAAATTCGGGTTACACGACCATAATTCGGGTTACACGAGTCCAATTCGGGTCACCTGGATTGAAATCAGAATAGAGTTGTGCGTGGAATTCAGGTTATCCGGAAGCCTAACGTGTTACTCGAGAACAAGTAACAGGAAAAGTTTTACTCGTGTGTGTCGAGTTACTCAAATTCGCGAGTAACTCATTATAAACCGAAGTCGTCGTCTTCATTCGATTCATCTCATTCATTCGACTAAATATCGAGTAACCTGATTAGTTTCCGAGTTACACGATTGTGAGTGAGTTACTCGACCAAGTTACACGAGTAACCCATTAATTTCACTCTAGTAACCCGAAAACTACACCGCGGTAATTCGAAATGTGACTCGAGTAACTCGATCAAGTTACACGAGTAACTAGAGTGTAAAAGTCGGGTTTTAAAATAAGTACCATGCTCAGCAAGCCACAACATCCATTGAATTGAACTATCTCTCAGCAATATTTTCACCTTTCTTTTCTGATAAATTATCTCAGCAATATTTTTACCGTTCTTTTCTGATAAATTATCTCACATCAGGAGATCTCTCACATCGAAGAACAATGATTATTTCGATTGGAAAAAATAAAAGGTATATTTATAGCTCAATTTCAAATAATGTTTATTCGAAAATCTGACTATTATACACGACCATAAGAATGATTCTAATATAAATTACTTGGCCGAGTACAAAGAAATCTGACTATTGTACTCTAAATATGATAAGAAGCTCTATTCTACCGCTTGTACAGATGAAACTTGTAATTTTTTGTTGAGCGCCTCCGGGAGGGGTAGATTTTGGAGAGTGCACTCACTGAACGAGCATACCTGCCATTTTGACCCAAATCGCAAGGCACCTAAGCAGTTGCCTTCTAAGATGCTCGATGAATACATGTCCGACAAACTATTAGTGGAAGGACATATTATGACTCCAAAGCTAGTGCAGGCTCAACTAAAGCAGGAGCATTGTTTGACAGTCCGTTATGGCTTGACATTAAGCATTCACAACCATGCTATTTTAGTGATATATGGATACCATCGAGATTCTTTCAGAATGATCCCATCATACTTGCATATGTTGGAGGTGACGAATCCAGGTACCATAATTGATTATGTGGTTGATGCAAATACTGGAATATTTAAATACATGTTTTATACTTTGGGTGCTTCGATATATGGATTTCGTTATGGTAGATAAATTATTGTTGTTAATGGGACACACCTTAGGGGTAAGTATCGAGGAATATAATTTGTTGCTATTACAAAAAGATGGTAACATTCAGATATTTCCACTTCCTTTTGGGATTGGCGACGTTGAATGCGATGAGCCGTGGAAGTATTTCATGTACAAATTGAAAGAAGCCTTCGATTGTCCAAGGGACCTCTTGATTGTTTCAGACGGCCACAAATCCATAGCCAATGTTATAGGAGTGGTATTCCCACTTGCGCATCACGAGTTATGTTGTTACCACGTTCAGAAGAATTTGGTTAAGTGTGATGAACACGTGGTGGCAATTTTCAATGCTGCAGCTTACAGCTATCGTATTGAGGACTATAATAGGCATATGGAAAGTTTAGAAATAGCATGTTCAGTTGCTCTACCCACTTGAAAGAAGCTTTCAGTGAAAATAGATGGGCTCGTGTGAAGTGCCCAGTCCGGCGATTCAATGTTATGAATTCAAATGCTGTTGAAAGCATGAACAACCGTCTTATCTGGGCTAGAAGGCTGCCCGTTTCCGCACTCCTTGAGCTATGCCAAACTGTGGTAGAAGAATGGATATCTGATTGACATAAAAATGCAAATGAGTGTCTCGGGCCTTTAACGAATCATGCATACGAGATTTTGATGAAGGCGGTTGGAGCTAGATGGAACATGGACGTTCAATTCTTTAGTGATGGGGTGTTCAAGGTGACCTTTAACAGGAAAGATTATGTTGTGGACTTGAGAGAGAAAAAATGCAGTTTTATGATATTCCAGCATGATATGATCTCGTGCAATCATGCCGATGCAGCTATAAGATACCTAAATCACGACCAAACTGTATACATACATGGTTACTGCAAAGTGTCCATGCTTCGCCATGGACTGTGATTCCAGTACCTCACCAAAGTGATTGATTCATTCCTGCTAACATCAAGGTAAAAGTTTGTAAACAACTAGACAATCTGAGGCAGGCAAGACGACCAAAACAAAGGAGACACACATCAGGGAATGAGTCCTCGAATCATACCCATAATGTTCAAAAATGCCTTAGATGTGGAGGCACAGGTCACAAAAGAAAGACTTGCACAACAGTTATTCCCCAACTATTTGAGGATCTCACAATGCAACCAACTCCGTCTAAAAAGGGGCGTGCAAAAAAAGTATAGTTTGTGTCATTCTGTTGACCAGACTACTCCAATATGTCCAACTTAGCATCGTTTCGACCTAAATGAGCCCCCAATGTAAACTTAGTTATATTTATTTAAAGTATTTATATGTTTCATATTTATTATTTTTTATTAAAACTGAAGCTTAACTATTTTTATTGCGCGTTTAATATAGTTGGGCTATAATCGGGAATTTCGGTTTGAATAATCATTATGTTTTTTTTTTATAAAAAAAGTTCAATTTTAACCAATTAAGTTCAATTTGAACCGCTGAAGTTCAATTTGAACCGATTAAGTTCAAATCTCAAATTTATTAAGTTCAATTTCAAATTGATTAGGTTCAACTTCAAATTGATTAAGTTCAAATTGAATTGGTTAAGTTCAATTTCAAATTTCAAATTGAATAAGTTCAATTTCAAATTGATTAAGTTCAATTTCGAATTGATTAAGTTTAATTTCAACCGATTAAGTTCAATTTGAACCGATTATCTTCAAATTTCGAATTTCAAATTGAATAAGTTCCACTTCAGATTGATCAATTTCAAATTGATTAAGTTCAATTTCCAATTTGGGGAAGGCCTCACATTCGGGGAAGTCGAAATCGCCATCGAGAAAGAGGCAACTCGATTCAAACCCGGATAGAGGTGTTACTCGGATAAAACTCGATTCGTGAAACTTGATTTCTTGTGCAGAATAATCGTGAAACTCGATTTCTTATTCAGTCGAATGAAGGAGATGAATCGAATGAAGAAGACGACTTCGGTTTATAAAGAGTTACATGCGTATTCGAGTAACTCGAAACACCGAGTAAAACTTTTCGTGTTACTTGTTTTTGAGTAACACGATTTTCTTTCGGGTAAGCCGAATTCCTTGCACAGCTCTATTCCGCTTTCAATTAGGGTAACCCGAATTAGACTCGTGTAACCCGAATTCGGCTCGTGTTACTCGAATTGACCGAGTAATAGATATTCCTATTCGTTTAACTCGATCAGTATTGTGTAAGTCGAATTCGGGTAACTCAGTAGTCTAATACGTGTTACCCGATTGACAACCTTCCTCAATATTGTATTTTTTTGAAGTTGACTCGAAATTATGTTACTCGAAATTACAATATATGACTCGAATTTAATCGAGTAAAGGTCAATTCCGACAATTTGGGTATCAAAAGAGTAGTTGCTAAACTTGGGGCAATAAAAAATAATACTAAATGTAAAAAGGTAAGACAAGCTATTCCCACTTTGTTATGTCCCCTTTTAACTCCCCTAGATTTTCAACTATTTCAGATTTACCACAGTTAAGTTAATCCGACCACTTTTTGGCTCAAACAGATACTTTGACCCATTTTAATTTTGTGTCTTTAATATTTTTGTTTGTCGGCTATTTCGATAATAATAAATTAAAGTATGTTTTTTAATTGAAGATTATAATGAGAACTTCAGGCTCATGATTGATTGATTCAAGCATCTTCTTCAGTGCTTGGGATTGATTGAGTCAAGTCAATAACTGCATTTTATCAAGATATTGGGATTTTACTACGTTTTTATTTATTTTTTTGTATATTGCCTTGTATATGCACCTGAAATTTTAGAAGCACTTAATTATGCAAATTAGTCAGAAGCACTTAATTTTGCAAATCAGTTAGTAGCAATTATGTGTGCAAATCAGTCAGATATACTTTATTGTGCATAATGTCTTCAGGCTAGCTGACGGGCTTCAGAATTTGTCAGTCACGATTTTTAGACTTGTTAATAGATTTAAGAATTAATTTTGATATATTGCATACTCGCCAGACTGAGCGAGTTGAAACTTATCTCAATTATTTAATCCTTTCAAGTTGATGAGATTGATGTGGCGTGCAGTTTAGTGTGAGATGATCTAAGCTCTATATTAATCATTTATTCTTTCTCATTTCCTTGAACTTATGTTTGAATTTAGAACAATTGTAGAATTTATTTATAGTATATTATTGTTGTTTTGCTCAACGAATTACTTGGGAAACATTGCTTGTGATTGTTATATTTTGTTTTGTTTTTAAAAAATTTATTTCTGCTGTAATTATTTATTTAATTATTAAAATATAGGAAAATAATTTTCATGAAATAGACTGTTACATAAGTGGTACCAGAGCGGGTCTATGGTTCTGTAGACTCGTTAAAATAGTTTTTTTTTTAAAACTAAAATTTGTTTTTGCATGTAGTGACAATTATGATCATCCACCTCTGCTACTCCACGTCGACTTCAAGGTACATTTAATTTATTGTTATCCATTATGTGATAAATACAGTTTATCAGATCAACCATGAATCATATACCAATAACGTACTTATATTTCTTAAAATAGCAATTTTATGATCAAGTATTTGGGTATGCAATTGATTTCTTATAAATTCATAGATATATGGGTTACATGCATTATTATATCATTGCTAAAAATATTTGAGGTTCGTAAACCCATAGATGCAATGTAATTCTTCATTATTTCTCCCTCTTATTGGGTGATTACTGAAAGGTTATTGGCTATGATGTGTCTTAGGGTCATGGCTACACATGGATGTGAACATAGACGCCCAGTTAACCGAGGTACGGATAATTTCTACAATCAAAATGCCAACCATAATGTTGGTGCTGGTGCCGGTGGAAATAGAGATCATAATAACTGCAATGATAATGTGCCAGATCCTACTCAAGTACAAATAATGGAGAATTTCAGACACTTCACCCCTATTGGCGAATGGTTTATATCGCTCGAGCCGTCCTTTGAGCTCATAAGGTGCACTGATGCACAAAGGATTCTTTGCACCCATTATCGAATGGTGGAAGATTCTGCACGATGGTTGGTGGATAAGATACTGGCATTTGAGGCCGGAAGCCGAGCACGCTACAATGACTTTGGTTCGACTCAAGTAGATGGTAATTGAACAATACTACCCGCAACACTACAGAGAGAAGATAGAGAGAGAGTTCTGGAACCTCGAACAAGGGAAACTGACAATTGTAGAATATGAGAGGAAGTTCAACCAAATCAGCTTCTTTGTGGAGCATATGTGGATACTGATTGCAAGTGAGCCCTCAAGTTTCGTAGTGGGTTATGTCCGAGTATTCATCATATTGTGACTGGTCAAGAGTTCGAGGCTACTCAGAATCTGAATCCACAATATCTAGTGAAGCTTAATACCAGTAAAGGACATTGGAATGGGAACCCAAAATAAATATAGGGCTTCTAACAAGCAAGCAAGGGTCTACCAAAGGTCACGAACTAAGACTTAAAATAATAAGCCTGAATATCCGAAGTGTGCTAAGAATCATGGCGGGGAGTGCTTGTACGACAAAGGTGTCTGCTACCACTGCAAAGAGCTAGGACATTTATCTTCGAACTGTCATCTCCAAGTGGTTAAAAGTCAGAGTTTTGGAGTAAGAGCTCGCATATATTCCTTGAGCCATAATGAAGCGGATGAGATTCCCGCTAATATATTAGGTATGGTGACTGCATTTAATTTACTCGCACTCACATTATTTGACACTGGTGCCACACGCTCTCTTATGTCTTCAACGTTTTATCATGCCATTGGACGTAAAATCATTAGTGTTCCCAAATAACTAGAAGTTGTTAGAGTTGTATACTGCAAAGAATACTTCGTGCTTGTATTACCTTATTTCCCAGTAACTACCTATGAGAATATTAGTTACATTTAATCACATTTTTTGCATATTTTTTCACATTATGATTATGCAAATAAAATATCTAATTATTTTATATTGTTGAAAATGTGGTGTGTTGGTGTCACACAGAAGATCACATTATCTGTGCCTTATAAAATAGTATAATAGTTCACAACCTATATAATTATTAGACAATTTATGTGAGTTTGTAGTATATGCTTGAGATTATTTGGTCTTGACTATTAGCATGTATTAGCGTATTTGCATACATTGAACTGGATCGAAGTGAGATAGTGTCATCTATACTGACTGTAAGAAGAACGAAAATCTCGGATAGTATTATTTCTTAATTCTAAGTACATATTATTTAATTGTGTATTTATAATATTTATTGCTTTGATTTTTCCATGGGTGAGAGTCGAAATGATTGACTCAATAAGATTCGTATCTTGGGCAATTATATTATTTGTATGACAATTATTATTATTACTAGAAATCATGTCCCGACACGTGCGGGTTGATTATGTCCCATTGAGGAGCTCGATAATGATTACTATATTAAATCCTGCAGGTGGATTTGATTCTTATATAATAATAAGGTTCAAGTGGTACTACTCTTGGATAAGATATTAATTAATTAAAGTTGTCAGTAGCTTAAAATTAATTAATGAACATTCGATATCTTAAACACGGGAAATAATATATTTTGATAAGGAGTTCGATTTCGTAAATTAGAATTTGGGTAGGAAATGCATATTAACTCTTTAGTAGACTGAGTTGATATTAGTGAACTCAACCATATTGTAACACCCCTAAACCCGTATGGGAATATTACACGCCATAGATCCTTCCCACGGGGATCTATCAGGCTAAACATCACAAAATGGCCAAGTGTTTGCCCGGTCGTGGCAAACAATACAATGATACGGACCGTTAAGGTCAATTATAAACAACTACACGGATCGGTGAGGTCGTACGACTGACGCAAACAGAAAAATACAACTCTTTACAAAGAATACCCACGCAGGGATAAAGATATAAAATAGCGGAAGGTAGATTACAACTCTGACGATACAACACAACTCGACTTAACTCTCAACTCTTGATTAGTATCATAGCCCGTCGCTTCCTGTGTTGATCCTGTGACTGCTCCCCGAACCTGCATGCACCTGGACACAAAACAGACATCCACCCCCGATTACTCGGGGGTTAGCAAAATTCCACTATTTTGCTAGTGCAAGTATAATACGATACGAAATGCAACAAGCAAATAGCAACCATAAATTTGATATGGAAATCAACTATCCAAATGTTCCCGAGAAGTTTTAGAATTTCGAGCTCAAGCAAAGAAGTATTTGAAAAGAAACTTGTCATCTCGGGGATTTTCAAAGTATAAGTTCTTTTGGACCTCGAGTCCTAATATACAAAACCTTTTCGAAAACTTTAGGGCCTCAACCGGATTCTCGTTTTAAAACACACTATTTAAGATATCGACATGGGTCCGTGGCCCAACATTAAAACGTTATCCAATCAATTACTGTTACACGATCACTGTTCATACACATCATTGACTGAACTCCAGAAGCCTCGACAGACCCTCCCCTGACCACACGCATTGTTCGTACACATCATGTACCGAACTCCAGAGTCCTCGACGGACCCTACCCAGACCACACACATTATTCATACACATCATGTACCGAACTCCAGAGGCCTCGTCAGACCCTACCCGGAACACACACATTGTTCGTACACATCATGTACCGAACTCCATAGGCCTCGTCAGACCCTACCTAGAACACACACATCGTTCGTATACATCATGTACCGAACTCCAGAGGCCTCGTCAGACCCTGCCCGGAGCACACATATTATCACGACAAAACTCATATTGATCAGCTCAACAAATTTCCATGAACAACCCACATTATTACCAATATGTCAAACCATTCAACAATACACCGTAATACATATTCAAGTATGGAATCAAACCGACACAAATATCATAATCATCACGATAACTCAACCATGACCAATCACGCATGACACAAACCATATGGTTGATACAACCAACACAATTCTACGACATTAACCAAGTGAGGACATCATCACTGCCATCAATCATTCACAATGATCAAATCACACGAAGCATAACCATGAAGGTAAACCAAATCATCATAAACCTAACATGAAGTCTCTATTCACAAGACATAAATCGTAGAGCAAGATACTTGCCTCATTAACCGCTACTGAACACTTCGACGAACACGGCTCAACCGGGAAACCTCAAACACCTACAATCCTCCGGGCAAAAACAACGAAAATATACGATCACAACAAGAATCAAGACCAAGGATAATGGAAATCCCACCAACTATAGAATGGAAACTCATTGGGACATTTAATCGAACATTAAATGTTCAATAACTCCCAAGAACAATCAAATCATCAACCGAGTTAAACAAACTCGAAATATGGATATACAATCCATAGAACACAATTAATAATACTCAATATATCAATCGATTCATCAAAATTGGACGAACAATGAAAATCCAGAAGGAAATCCGAAAGTCAACCCTAGGAGATTTCAAGAAATTAGCTTCAATCCGGACGAATGAAGTGGAAGATGATGATAGATACGAATAAAGCTTCCCAAAATGATACACGACGATACCTCCGATCACTACTCCCGAATCCTTACACCAATCGCAAGGAAGAAAGGAGCAGTGGAAGAAATGAACAAAAATCCGTCGGCCAGGTATATAAATAGGCGAGCACGTTAGAGTAATACGCGGTAACTTCGGGCACATTACGACCGTTACCATCGGCAAGTCCCACTTGACGAACATTACAATAGAACACATCATACCGTACATAATAGAAAAATGTATCCCACATAATGATGACGAAACAAAATAACCGGCACCAAAGGACAAACAATTCAAGGCAACTGAAATAAAAATCTCGGGTATTACACATATTAGGAAAGTGATTAATATGGAAAGTTGGGTTGCATTAGTAGTCCTAACCCTAATCCTCCTTAAGATTCCCAGAGTAGTCCAAAGCCTATAAATAGGACTTACATGGGGGGTTTGGCCATGACTATTATCGCGAGGCTTGTGAGATCGATTTCTCTTCTTGTATTTAATTGTAGATCTTGACTTGTGTCTTTGACTCTACAATTTAGCTAACACATCAATTTTCTAAGAGTGTTTGCATAATACTAGAAAAAGAAGAAAATCGAGTGACACATAACGAACATATTCGGCTGAACCCCATAATTGTCCAAGCAAAATTCGGTAGCTCATTGCCCACACAACGTCCGGATTAATGCGGATCATACTCTGGAAGATCTAAAGGTAGAAATATAAGAATATCAAGAAGCATGCAACCACTAAGCATAAAAAGTAAATATCCTATGACCTTTGATCTAGATTAGGATATTTAATTTACCAACATATTTATTTAATAAATAATAAATAATATTTAAATTGCTTATCAATGTTAGTAATTAATTAATTAGCATGTCTAAATAGGTTTTGTGCTCGTGGATACGTAAAATTCATTAATAAAAAATTTCCCAACTTCGCTTCCGCTACGTTTTATTTCCAACAATTGATATCGGAGCCAGATTTTAGGCTTTTGATATTTTAATTAATTTTGGTGATTAATTGATTGAAATTTAAATATTCATGTAATTTGATGTTGGAGTATTTTGCTAGATGTGTTTTTGCAGGGAATATGATCCTTTTATCATGGTTATGTGAATAGTTTATTTATTTATTTTTATTATTTATGAAATTGTTGGTTTGGCCCGTTTTTGAGGCATGTAAAGGTTTTTTCCGTGAGAAAATCTGCAGGTAGATCTAGGATCTTATTTTTCATGTAATCTTGTTGCAAATCCAGTGTATTTTATTTTTTATAAAGTTATAATCGAATTCGGAGAAGATGAAATTAGGAAGAAGTAGAGCAGAACCGGGACTGCTGGACAGCCGCGACCAAATAGCAGCACGTGGGCGCTGCCGAGCAGCACACGACTGCCTGCCGAGAAACACCAGACCTGCTACCGAGGGCCGCGGGCAGCCTGTTCCTGGCCGGTTTTCCGGTTCGGGTCGGGTCGTACAGTTTTTGGTCTGGTCCGTTTCTCCACCGTTCGTTGCATCTGCTGGAGAGTCGAGATTTAAAATGATTTTTTTTATGTAATTAATTTTACATAAAGGTGAAGCTTTAATTTTGAAAATCCACGGCCCAACTGGGGAGGAGTGACGAGATGCTTGATCCAGTGGGAGAAATTGAGTCGAAGATTTTCTCGGATTCAATTCAAGAAAGAAGACAATGATAATTAGATAATTTAATTATCCATGCTTTATTTTGGTATTACTGTTTTGGATGTATGACATGTATGAATGTATGCGTGATATGTTTCTTGCATGTTAGGACAGGAAAATTAAAAACCTTAAGGTTAAAATAACTAAGTGATTAAATTGATTTTTTTTAAAAGAAAATCAAAATGGTCTCCATAGTTAATTTAAATTGTGAAATAATTAGCATGCGCGTTGACATTAGGGTCTTCCTCCATATCGGATGTGCGTTCACTAGGTTTAAATTTCAAATGATAACAAAAGGTAAATATTATTTTTTATGATAGGACATCTCCATCTGTAGGACTATTATATAAAAGATAATATTTTAAGGTTGTTTAACTATGGTGTTCTCTTAGGTGTATTAATTAATAAGCTCTCCATGAGAATCTATGTTAATTAATACTTGGCCAATAGGAACCCACTATTAATTTTATATGCCGTAAGGTAAATTGACTAGATAGTAAAATTAAAGACGTAAAGCTCTACTTGAAAAATGTGTGGGTAAACGTCCACACGATCGTGGCTTGCATATACGGGTTTTTTCTAGGTTTTGGTTGCTAGCATATATATTGTGTTTTTGAGGTTTTTCAATATTTTTTGTGTGCATTATGTGATGAATATTTTTAATTTTTATCTCATATGCCTTTCAATCCACTTGCTGTAATTCTCAAAGAAAACAAACTAGATGGCACTAACCTTGCTGATTGGAAAGGTAATCTAAATATTGTCCTAATTGCTGAGGAACACAAGTTTGTTCTACCTGAGGAATGCCCATTGGAGCCAGATGTGGATTCGACACCCGATGAGGTGAAAGAATTCCACAGATGGAAGAAATCTAATGATATGGCTCACTGTTACATCTTTGCTTCTTTAGCAAATGTATTGCAGCATCAGCATCAGCATATGGGCACGACTGCAAAAATAATGAAAAATATGGGCGAGATGTTTGGTCATCAAAATCGGGTGGCTAGGCAAAATGCTATGAGGGCCTTGATGACGGCCCAAATGTCTGAAGGAACCCGAGTAAGGGATCATATTCTAAAGATGATTTTTTATCTAAACGAACTTGATATCTTAGGGGCAACTATCGATGAATGCAGGCCGATATCATCCTCGGCAGCTTACTAGGAGCTTTGAGCAGTTCTGCCTAAACTAAAATATGGATTGTAGGGAGTATACCTTGGCGGAATTGCTGATAGAGCTTCAAGCTGCAGAAGGTCAGGGTATCAAGTTCTTGTGTCTACGAGTCTTTTTCTAAATCGAAGTGGGGGAAGAAGAAGAAACAAGTGAGATAGAAGCAAGTGGCAACTCTCCAGGTAAAAATCAAGGCTCCTCATCCTGAGGCGACCAAAGGGATAAAGGGAAAGTGCTACAAATGCGGTCAGAAAGGAAATTTTAAAGAGGACTGCCCTGGTCTTAAGAAAGATATGTCTCGTGCACTAGTAGTCAAAATATGTTTGGCAACTTGTTCTTCCACTTCGTGGATAGTTGATTCAGGCTCCACTGATCATGTTTGCTTTGACTCGCATAGTTTTCAATGTAACCAAGCAACTTAGTGCTGACGAGATCACCATCAACTGGGGCGATTATTCCAGGCTTATGGCTGTCGCAGCAGGAATTGTGCAGTTGAAGATTAATGATAAAATATTAGTCCTTACTAATGTATTATTTGTACCAGATTTTAGAATGAATTTGATTTCGGTTTCTAAATTAGAATGTGATGGTTGTTCAGTTTCTTTTGATGATGATGCTATTATTAGAAGAAATATTGAATATATTGTCAAAGGTATTTTTACTGATGGACTGTATGTCATTAACATTGCACAAACTCCCATGTATAAACATAAATCGCTTAACTCTTTATCTAAACCTAAAAAGAGAAAAGAACCTTCGAGCATAAACCAAACATATGTATGGCATTTACGGTTTGGTCATGTAGACCTTTGGAGGATTCAAAGATTGGCAGATGATGGCCCATTGTATGACCTCCAAGTTGAGTCATTTCCAATTTGTGAATCCTGTGAAATATGACCAACAGGGTTTTTAAGAGCAAGGGAAATCGTGATCAGAATGTGTTAGAATTGGTTCATATAGATGAATGTCGTCCAATGAATATCCAGGCTAGGGGTGTTTTTGAATACTTCTTCACGTTTATAAATTATTATTTGAGATATGGATACATCTATTTGACGCGATGTAAGTCTGAAGCTTTTGACAAGTTCAGAGACTTCAAGGCTGAAACAGAGAAGCGTCATGGGAAGAGTATCAAGTCACTACGATCTGATCATGGTGGCGAATACCTTAGTAGAGAGTTTTTGGATTTCTTGGCAAATGAGGGGATTTCGTCCCAGCTCACTTCACTGGGAAATCCACAATAAAATGTTGTTGCTGAGAGAAGGCACGGAACTCTACTAGAAATGGTTAGATTAATAATGAGTTATTCGGATTTACCTATTTCATTCTGAGGTGTTCCTTGAAAACAGCGGCGTACATTCGAGGGAGTTTGTGCAATACCCTGTAGATGGTGTGACATACCCTGAACATCTTAGGGATGTTACATGTGTGGATCCTGTAGATGGTAAGTTTGATAAGTTTTATGTGTGTGTTGATGCCTTAAAGAAGGGGCTCAAGGGTTTTAGACCAATCGTAGGAGTAGATGGCTGCC
Organism: Orobanche coerulescens; assembly: GCA_033398695.1. NCBI lineage: Eukaryota > Viridiplantae > Streptophyta > Magnoliopsida > Lamiales > Orobanchaceae > Orobanche > Orobanche coerulescens. Next base: position 73,845,073 of record CM065818.1, on the reverse strand, counting down.
ATCTGAAGGGGCCTTTTGGTGGGGTGATGTTGACTACTGTTGGTATTGATCCCAACAACAACGTATACCCCATTGCATGGGTTGTGGTAGTAAAAGAGTGTTCTGAAACCTGGGACTGGTTTTTGGGAAATTTAGAGGTTGATTTGGAGCTGCACAACAAAAGTCATTGGGCTTTCATGAGTGATAAACATAAAGGTCTGTTGGGAGCTTTTGAGAAGCACTTTTCTGAGTCTGATAACAGATTTTGTGTTAGACATCTGCATTGTAATATGAAGAGGGCAGGGTTTTCTCGAAAAGCATGCAAAGATCTATTGTGGGGCATTGCTAGGGCATCCACCATTCCTCAATTTGAGAGGAAAATTGCAGAAATGAATGATTTAGATCCAAGGCAATTGAGTGGTTATCAAATAAAGATTCAAGCAGTGGTGCAGGGCTTAGTCCTTATCCTGTGTGTGATACGCTTTAGCACAATGGATGTGAATGTTCTGATTCCTGCATCAATGAGGCACGATTGTTGTCAATCATTTCCATGCTGGACTGGATTATGGACTGGGCGATGGATATGCTTAAAACAAATAGAAATTTGAGCAATGGAAAATGGAAAGGCCCGGTCTGCCCAAAAATCACAGGAATGATGGAAGAGGTCACTGAGAAAAACAAGGGTTGCAAGCCATATGAGTCAAATACTTACAACTACAAGGTTGTAGGTAGCACATGTGAAAGCTTCTATGTCAATCTGCAAACAAGAACCAGTGGATGCAGGAAATAGGATATACGTGGAGTTCCATGCCATCATGTAATTACAGCTTTGAAGGATAGAGGGTTGGATCCTGAGGATTATGTTCATGTAGCATACCATGTTGATACATACAAGCAGGTTTATGAGCATGCCATCATACCAATTAATGACAAATCTGAATGGTTAAAGACTGGTATCTGTCCACCACTCCCCCCTAATGAAGGAAGAAAAGCTGGAAGGCCTGAAAAGGCAAGAAGATTGGAACCTGATGAGCCAGCTCCAACGAGATGCAGGGGAAGACCTATGGGTTTGTCTAAGAAAAATCCTTACAGGATGAAGAAGCAGCAGCAAACATGTAAATGTAAGACCTCTCAGATTATTGGATCCAACTCAAAGACATGCCCAAAGAAGAATCAAAGCACTAATGCGAGTGGGAGAATAGGAAATAAATCTTCTAGAACCAATCAATCTTCTAAAACAAATCAAGCTCATGCAACAACTCAGAGTACTGTCCAAGAAAATTACAGGTGAAACATGGATTCATATATTGTTTGTGCAATGTTTTGACCATATATATATGTTAGTTTTATAATAGTTGGATCAATTGTTAATCTTGCAAATAAGAAGACCTAGTGTATTGAAATTACAGGCTGCACAAGATGCATATGGACAAGTTGAAGGAGAATCATCTTCCCTTCCTATTGATGACCAAAGTGTAGCAGTAAGACATTTACTTATAATCTTTCCTTGTAAAAATTTATAGTATACAAAGCTTAACTTATTTATTGCTTTCAAGTGAAAAAAAATGAAGCTAACTTTCTCACAGCAAGGTGAGACAAGTAAAAGTCAAAGAACAGGATCTAGTGTTAGTTTTCTCAACTTAATTTATTGTTAGTTTACTTAAACATATAGTAATTAACTCAGTTGTTAATATATCCAGGTCAATAGCAAGAAGAATATGCAGTTGTTTGCTTCACCTAAGACAATGCAAGTCAGTTACAAGCACCACAAAGTGGATCCTCATCTGCAACAACAGGCACTCCAAATTTGGTTCCTGGTCCAACAATGTGGAACCAATTAAAACAGTGTTCCGAGGTCGACATTGTGGCACCTGTAGCAAAGAACCTCAAAATACATGGGAGTGCAGTCCACATTAGGCAATCACCTGTTAATGTTGTCTCTAGGTCCAAGTTAGAAGCTCAAAGGAACGAGAAAAGACAGAAGAAGACTTGATGTTTGTGTACTCATTTTTATTATTTTAAGACAAGTTTCAATGGTTAGGTTGGTTGTACTAATGTTGACTCCGCCTTTATTTACTCCTGTCATCTTGAACGACGCGGACTGAGTGGCCTGATTCTACACCGCTGAATGTCTCGGGGCCTGAGATGACGCCGGAATAGGTTTAGAGTCTCTTCGGTAAAATCGGGCCTTATGCCCAGCAATCCCATAGTTATGGCACATGACAGTCTGCCTCGGACACTTGGTGCTGAAATGACCCTGTTCTTCACAGTTGAAATAGGTGATGGCCGAACTGGCCATTCGTGACTGAGATTCCACGGGTCTAGGCGCCATAGGAGGTCGCTCAGAAAGAGTAGAGCCCACACGAGGTTTCTTGAAAGTATCCCGACTGCTGTCAGACTGATTACGATTCTTTGACTTCTTTCCAGCAGATGAAGGTTGTTGCTTAGCAATCTCATTAGCAGTAAGCTCATAAGTAAGAGCTTTCTCAATGAATTCGGCCAGAGTGGTGCAATTGTGGTTAAGCAACTGCATCCGCATACGAGGCTTCAACCTCTTGCTGAAATATTTGATCTTGTCCGCCTCAGAGTGAATTATGGACGAGGCGAAAGGAAGTAGCTCCTGGAATTTCTCGGCGATGGCGAGAACATCATCGTCCGCTGAGAGGTCGGGAGTGAGTAATTCTGACAACTTGGCCTCCCTGAGTGGGGCCGGATAATACCTCTCCATCATGAGAGTCCTGAATTGATCCCAAGTACAAGATCCGTCCGTAGGCTTCAACGATAACCACCATGAATGAGCGCTCTTACCCAGATAGTAAGCCACGACTAAAACTTTGTGCCCTTCGGGACACTCTACCATACCAAATAACTTCTCGAAATGCTCGAGCCAGTGAACAATATCCACCTGCTCAGATGAGCCCTCAAAAATAGGTGGCCTCTGGCAAGATATGTCGCCAATGATACTTCTTACACCCCTCTCTTGCCCCTGAGGTGGAGACGGAGGAGCCTTCTGATTCTGATTAGCTGAGTTCTACATCGTCTCCATGAGGCATGCCATTTGAGTCATCTAGGCCATCATGCCCTGCATAAAAGCGAGTGGATCAACCCGAACACCTTCTAATTGAGCCGTGTCCCGGGTACAACTCCCTGACAGTGAGTGCTCATTTTTGGGTGAATGAGTGGCAGCGTCGCTGCTCGACGAATTTGCATTATTCCTCGCGTTCACGCGTGTATTCACACGAGCTCTCAGGTTTCGGCCCGCACCATGGCCTCTCCCCTCGCGTCCTCTGCCAGCTCTTTCCATACTGAAGTGGAAAGTCAAATGATAATTATATCTCGCATGAATATCACATTATGATTACCTTATGAAATGATGAAAATGAGCATACGCACTCAAACACAATGATTACATGAATGATCAACTGAAGTGACGTGATTATCTGATGAAATTCTTGAAATGATTATCTTGAACAAGTTAACAAGATTAATGATATGATCCTCAAGATCAACAACTGAATAATGAAATGAACTGAGTGATTAATGAATTAACATGATCGACTTGATCACAAATGAAAATGATGAATGAGGATTGTTGACTGTTGAATGATGAATGAGTGATTCTTATTGCCAGAAATTACACCATGGCATCAGAAATCTTACTGTTCTTTGGTCTGAGGGGCTCGGCTCTTACACAGGTCACACGTGACGCGAAAGTCCAATGATACTAGTCTGATGAATGATGATTTCAAATGAGACATGACTCGGAAGGTAGTATTCAAAACTATGCTCTGATACCAACTATGCAACACCCAAAACTAGGCGAATATAACAGTGTCGTGGACCCCCGATTGGGACCCACTAAGCGAATGAAAATTAATGAATTAAGTGATATAATTGTGGTACCGAACCACAGTATATCATTAATTACTCCGATGAGGAGTTTCAAGTACAACACACCCAGGATAAAACAGAATACATGCATATTTTATATGAAGATAAAATATACAACACCAGTTAAAATGAGTATTTAAAATGGAAGTTTGCAGCGAAATACAAATGAAGAAAACATGAAGACTGGAAGGACTGGGGCCCCCTACTAGTATCACTGGGACTCCTCGCCGTCAACATTATCTTCCCGTGCCTTATCCTTGCCATGACCTGAAAACAATATTCCCCAACGGGGTCAGTTACACAGAACAACAATCCTCAAGAGTTGAATAAAAACAATCATGATATAACTCAATTATGAAATTAAGCTGAAGAGGGGCATCATAGTACGCCCTTAATGGTATGTGCAAGTGCACAAGATGAGTGTCCGGACACACCCGCCCTTGTACCTAATTAGTCTCACGGAGGTACGTTACCGTGTGCACAGTCCAATGTGTTGGTGAACCCAATCACATGAGTATCACGTGCCCGACTAAAAATTCCACACATCCCCACCCGGCCATGCAATATGAACCCATAAGGTCATATGGACAAGAATGACCATGAAGAATAATAATGAATAACAATCCGATAAAGTCGAGAACGACTCACCGAGATGAAATGATAGTGAAATGAATGATAGCTCAATGAAGTGATTGGAACCGTCGTTCCTTGTGAATGAAGTGATTATTTGACAATTACAAATCTCCATACGGTTAATACATTATGAATGAATTATGATTATGAATGAACAACAACGAAAGGAATGAGAATCCTTTTAACCGAGTAAGAATTAACTTACACAATGCCGTTGAAGAATGTCCTTCCTCGAACAACGTCCAAAAAGGGATGTCGGTCGCTCGAACAACCTTGAATAACAATTACCAACAAACGCTCAATATACATGTCAAGCACGATTATAACCAATTCAAACGTCGATACAACAATATCCAAACTCATTGAGGCATTCTAACGAATACTTAGCAACATACATCCTTTGATAATATCCAATCCCGAATATATCGAAACCAACTCCAAAATGAGTATTTCAAACCAAAAAAACACCTTCAATGATATCAATAATCCCATAGAAATCCACAAATCGAGTTAACGACAATAACTAATCGAAAACCCCCAACTATCAAAGTCAACTCTAAAGTGTTCTTGAATCGAACCCCCAACAATTCATGAAATCCAAAATATATGCCATTAAATCCATAGGAATACATTTATCCAAGGTAGATAATCCATATCTAACATATTCCAACAACAATCCAAGCTTACACGAAGAAATCAGAAGGAAAATGCCCAAAATCTGAAATTCTAGATCCAAGAGATTATTACCTTGATTAGATGTGATGGAGATGATGAAATGATGATTACTCCGAATTATAAGCTTGGAGATGTTGATAGATGATTGCACCTCGAAGAACACTTCTCAAGAAGCTCCAAATCACCTGGAACCGACGAAGGAATGAAAAGAAATGAATAATGATGAAGAAAAGACTGAACTGTCCTATTTATAGCAACCCAAGTTAGCGTGCGCTAGCTCCTGTGCGTAACGTGCGCTAACGGGTGTACTGGGTAGTCCAGTATCCCCTGTTCGCAACGGTAGCGTGCGCTACGTACCTTTTTGTAGCGTTCGCTACAACCATAAACTTAGCGTGCGTTAACTCAAAATGTTAGCGTGCGCTAACAAATTATCTGTTGCCCAGTACTGAAGTCCAGAACCTCCTATTCTATGATCTGTTTGCGGTAGCATGCGCTACACACTAAATCCAGCGTGCGCTAATATCTACTCGTAGCGTGTGCTAGGAATTATTCCTAATCAGTCCAGTAGCCACTGGACTCTGCCTGATCCGACCTTAGCGCACGCTACACCGAATGCATAGCGTGCGCTACTCCGACATACTAGCGCGCGCTACTTACCATTCGTAGCGTGCGCTACTTACAACCCAACTGCAGTCCAGTGCCTTCTGGACGGCCTACTTGAACTACATTAGCATGCGTTAGTGTTGAGAGGTAGCGTGCGATACTTGAACTCAATTACCGCTCACTAAAGAGAGTTCATATCGTGCGCTACTCCTCACACACACCCCACTATGAAGATGACAATGATGATAAACAAGGCACGATTCTCCAACTAGATTGATGATGAATGACGATTGATACACGATACAATTACTCTAAACGGTGAATACAATGATTGAATATGTGTGACAAATGATCATTAAGGAGTGAAAATTACTTAGTGACAATTACTGAACGATAAATATTTAATGATAATGACTGAATTAAAACTGGGTATTACAATTATTCCCTTAGAAGTGGAAACCTTGAGGAAAACCTTATCCCCACTTTCGAAATGCAGTTTACTTCGGTGTGTATCGGCATATGACTTTTTTCAAGTTTGGGCCTCTTGTATTCTCTGTTGTATCTTGCGGATAATCTCGATCATCTCGCTGACTGTGTCTGGCCCTAAAATATTTCTCTCACCCACTTCATCCCAATAAAGTGGTGACCTGCATTTTTTGTCGTATAAGGCTTCATACGACGCCATACCTATCGTTGCCTGATGACTGTTGTTGTAAGAAAATTCTATTAACGACAAAACATGCTCCCAATTTGCACCTTGATCCAACACTACAGTTCTTAACATGTCTTCTAGTGTTTGAATCGTCCTTCCCGATTGTCCATCGGTCTACGGGTGGAAAGCGGTACTAAAGTTCAGATGTGTACCCAATTCCTTCTGTAGACTCGTCCAAAATCTAGAGATAAATTTTGGATCTCTATTTGACATGCTTGATATCGGCACTCCGTGCAAATGTACAATTTCATGGACATATAACTGTGCCAACTTCTCAGATCCGTAAGTGATTGGGATAGGCAAAAAGCGAGATGATTTTGTGATTATGTCTACTATAACCCATATAGCAGTGTTTCCTCGTGTGGTCCTCGGCAAACTAGTCACATAATCCATAACTATTCCTTCCCACTTCCATTATAGAATGGTCAATGGCTGTAACTTTCCATACGGTCGTTAGTGTAGTGCTTTCACTTGCTGACAAGCCAAACACCGCTAGGCAAAAGAAGCTACATCTTGTTTCATATCGTCCCACCAGAAATTTCTCTTCAGGTCTTGGTACATCTTGGTACTCCCGGGAGGAGCAGTATAGGGAGTATCATGAGCCTCACTCATAATCTCATTCCTTAATTCCTCATCATGTGGGACACATATTCTCTCTTTGAACATAATTGCGTTATCAGCCGCTTCACAGTAACTTCCTGGGTTATCGGATCTAATTCTCATACGTATTTTCTCGAATGCTTCATCTCTCCTCTGCGTATTTACTATCCGTCCTTTCAGATCTGGTGTCGTCACTAACGTCGCGACACGACCCATTATCGTTTCCAGTGGATGAACCACCTCAAAACTCATTCCTTCAAAATCTTGGATTAGATCCCCTTCTGAGGTAAGTAGGTATCCTAATTGCGATTGAGTCTTACGACTCAAGGCATCTGCTACCACATTAGCCTTACCGGGGTGATAGTTAATACCATAATTGTAATCCTTTACCAATTCAAGCCATCTTCTCTGTCTCATGTTCAAGTCTTTCTGCTCGAAAAAGTACTTTAAACTTTTGTGGTCAGTGAAAATTTGACATCTTACCCCATAAAGGTAATGCCTCCATATCTTTAATGAGTGCACAACTGCAGCTAGTTCCAAATCATGCGTAGGATAATTCACCTCATGCGGCCTAGGTTGTCTTGATTCATAAGATATCACTTTCCTATCTTGCATCAATACACAACCTAGCCCATTCTTAGAAGCATCTGTGTAAACCACATACTTCTTGTTCGCTTCTGGTAATGCTAAAAATGGCGCAGTAGTCAATCTTTTCTTGACTTCCTGAAAACTCTCATCACATTCATCCATCCATAAATACTTAATTCCTTTCTGCAACAATTGTCTCATGGGTCTAGCAATCTTGGAAAATCCTTCGATGAACCTTCGATAGTACCCAACTAGACCCAAGAAACTCCTAATCTCATTAGGGTTGGTTAGTGACTTGCAATCACGTACTGATTCCACTTTAGCTGGGTCCACCTTAATAACATCTGATGACACAATGTGCCCAAGAAACATTACTTCTTTCAACCAAAATTCGCACTTACTGAATTTGGCAAAGAGTTTCTCCGTTCTTAGTGTTTCTAACACTATCCTGAGATGTTCTTCATGCTCTTTCTCAAGTACGGGTGGAAAACTCTGTTCATAAGATCCATGAATACTGCAGGGGCATTAGTTAATCCAAATAGCATGATTACAAACTCATAGTGTCCATATCTTGTTCGGAAAGTTGTCTTGGGTATATCCTCTGGTCGAATCTTCAACTGATGATACCCAGACCTAAGGTCTATCTTAGAAAACACAGTTGTTCCCTTGAGCTGGTACAAGTCATCTATCCTTGGCAGAGGATACTTGTTCTTGAGTGTGAGCTTGTTCAGCTCCCTGTAATCTATACACATTCTCAGTGTACCATCATTCTTTTTCACAAAAAGGACAAGTGCTCCCCATGGAGAAACATTCGGTCTAATGAAACCTAAATCCAATAGCTCTTGCAGTTGGATATTGAGTTCTTGTAGTTCCTTCATTGCCATCCTATATGATGCTTTCGACACTGGGGCTGACCCTGGCTTCAGGTCGACGTTGAAATCCACTTGTCGATCTGGTGGTAAACCTGGTAACACTTCTGGGAATACATCCTCAATTCCCGCACAATTGGCACATCACCTATCGTCTGCTCTTCTCCAGATTCTCCATTAAGGTAAACAAGTAAAGCCTGACAATCCTTCTTTCTCATCATCTTGTTGGCTTGGAGAGCAGAGATAACGGGTGATCCTATACCCATTCTTATGCCGTGAAAGTCTTTGGGCTCCTTTCCCGGTGGTCTGAAGGAAATTTTCCTCTCATAACAAAGAATTGTGGCATAATTCTCGGCTAACCAATCCAGTCCTAGGATTACATCAACATCCCACATCATCATAACATTCATATTATTAGTTACCACTTTAAGATTCCCGAGTTCTAATTCCAGATTAGAACAAACATGCGTGGTAGTTGAAATTCCTCCTGGTGGTGTAGATACTCTCATGACATGACTAGCACGTTCCGATATAATGCCAAGATTATCCACACATGCTCTAGCAATAAATGAATGTGAAGCTCCAGTATCAAATAAAACAATTATAGGTAGGTTAAGAAGTTTGCCCATACCTGCCAAGTTACTCTTATCCTTCTCGGGTTGCTTCTGATTGATGGTGTACGACCTAGCATTCTGATTCTGCTGTTTAGGTGGTGGCGGCAGTTGCGACTGTCCTTGTATTGCTCTCAGTGGCTGGGGTTGACCCTGGTGGTTTGGTCTCTCTCCCTGTTGCTGCTTAGGACAATTCCTCATAATATGGCATTTCTGACCACACGTGTAACAACTTACAGTGCCCAACAGACAGGCACCATGATGCTGCTTGTTACACTTGGGACATACGGGGTTTGTAACTCGCCCCTGATTATTGCCTCCCTGAGCAGGAACCATCTACCATCCCTGATTGTTGCCTCCCTGAGTCTGAGGCTGTCCATGAATTATATTTCCCTGCCACGGCTTCCTGCTAGCCTAGTTGTTCCCATTGCCACCATTGTTTCGTCCTTCCCATTTACGCTTCCCCTTATATTCGTGGGAATTTGTCTGAGTGGGTGATGGTGTAACTGTGGGCGCTCTCTTCACTTCTGTCATTGCTGCCTCAATATCCAAAGCTCTGTTCAGCGATTTAGTGTAGCTCAGCCTTCCATGGATAGCTAGGGACATGCCTATCTCATGCCTCAGTCCTGATCTAAATTTTCCTTCCATCTTTTCATCCGTATCAACTTGGTCTGGAGCATACCTTGATAACTCACAAAAAATTCTATCATACTCGGTCACTGACATCCTTCCTTGCTTCAGATTGTAGAAATCAACTTCCTTCTTGACCTTAAAGGTTCTTGGAACATACTTGTCATACAGTGCCTCCTTGAATTCCTCCCAAGAGTAGTTTTCCAGTTGCTCATCCGTTAGGATCTTCCTGCGCGCTTCCCACCAAAAGTTTGCAGATCCAGTGAGTTGGAAGAGCACACAAGAAAGAGGCTCTTGGTTGGTACACCTTAGGAAGTTAAAAATTCATTCCATAGCTCTAACGCAAAGCGCAGCATCGCTCGGGTTTCCTGACCCATTGAAAGTAAGGGAATTTTGATTGAGCAAAAGCTCTTTAATTGCCTGTTGGGGTGGAGGAGGAGGTGGTGTAGGGGCGCGTTCATACCCTCCTTTCCTTCTTTCTCTTCTGGGTGGCATTCTGCGGTGCACATAATCATCATTAGTTCATTCTAATTGGTCCGTAATTATCATCATACTGGATCATAGAAAGGAGTTTGCGACTACATAATCATAACGCATAAACATGTACTCATAGATAACTCTCGTGGAAAGGTCTAGAAAGAGATCAGAAATAACAACATCATACTCATGAGAACAAAAGCCCATGAAGGGTCAAAATATATATATATATATATCAATATATCATATGCATTATAATAGTACAATTGCCTTCAACGAGGTCTTACTGACTATCAATATAAGTTGATCTAGGATACATGCCTACACATATACCAAAATATGGTATGCTCTAACAAATAGCATTGCCGTCTATAAAATAAGAAATTGTTAGACATCGGAACAACACGTATAAGCAAAAGAAGTGACATTCCGCATACAAAACACAAAATAAATGGCTAGCACCATCCTGAGCTATCTCAAGTCGCCCTCGATTCGGGGTCGAGCTGTCCTCTTCGGAGGACTCCTTCGGATCCTCTTCCGGATCTTCTTCTGGATCTTCTTCTGACTCCTCGTCTAAAGCTGGAGAGACTGCAACAGGGTCTTCAGTGACTCTGCGCTTCTTCGGGAGAAATAGATGAGCATCATCTGCGATCGGTCGTGCGTGGACTGGATCGATGACTGCCATAGTTCGAAGTGGCGGAGTCCTGAGAATAAAAGGCTCGGTCCTCATGTCCCTGTGGCAAGGTGCTGATGTCCCTGCCTCTATGTCTCACCCATCCTAAGCATGAGATGGTGCAACAAGAACCACCTGGCTCGGTAGAGGTGTAGCTAGCCTCTCCGGCAATGCTCCCATAGCATAAGGTCGATACACACAAGCTCCAGGGGGAGTTGCATGTTGCTGGAGGAACTGAGTGGTGATGCGGATAGCAAAGGCCATGAAATCTCCGGACGGTACTAAAGTGGGCTCACACAAAAAGATATAGTACCATGAGACTGCAGCAGCCCACTCCCTCCACTCGATCGGAAGGAGGTCGATAAGGTGCCTCATAGTCTTAGACACCATGAGGAGCATCTAGGCGCCATGTCACATCTAGGTCTGCCACGCGCTGGCCCACGGTGGCACTTGCGCCTCGATACATGCTGCGGAAAGTCTCCACAAGTTCGCACGGTTTACGCCTTCTCTTTGTTGACTTATGCGGCGTCGTCTTCGTGGTCGCCATCCTATGAAGAAGGTATATGTATAATACATCAACATATCAACATAATAGAACAACTTGACTAAAGGGTTCTCAAAAGAAGGATATAAATCACGTCCCAAGTTCTCGACTCGAACTCTGGTCTTTGAGAAATACCTGACATAAAATAATAATATACTATCTGACGGGGTATGTTATGAAAGTTATTCGGGTTCCGCCATAAATGGACATCCCGATTAAAATAACCATACTCGTATTACTCATACGTAAGTCATATTCGTTGGAGACGTCACTGCATCATCGATCCTCGTTATTACATCGTCATTGTTTGCCCATCACATTCGTACATGTGCTGAAATACTTAAGGTGCATAAGTTCTCGTTCGCGTAATAGAAGACACTAAGGAAGTTTCTAGGTTCTTATCTTTCGTTTTTTTTCATCAGCAACAATCCATGCGTAATCGAAAAATAAGAATTCATATAGTACATGCTTCGTCATACATATATCATTCCATATATGTTCATAATTAACATTTTATAAAAGCTCGTAAAGAGATACAATTTCATGGCAAAAGAAGTTTGAATCATAAAGACTAGTAAATCTTTTACCTTACTCTTCAGTTGAGCATGACGTGATGGGTTGTTGAGTTTACAGTTGATTTTTAACTCAGTTTAGAAAATCGAACTAAACTTCGCTTGAAGGAACATAGACTCAGAGCGAATGAACCGCTCCGATACCATTCCATCACGGCCTCTTATCCCTAGGGATGGCACTGTAATACCCGTACTTTCCATTTCTATATTTTTTTATTCTAGTGACTTTCTTGTGTTCATTGACACATTTTGGACATGTTTTGTTCAACACATTTCATCATTCGAGCAAGTTTTTCTATTGTTTCGGATTAATCGACGTATTATTTCGACTTTTCCACCTATAAGTTCGACTTTGTAAAATGACCATCAATTCATGGAAACTCCAAAAGTTATGACTCTTTGCAACATGATATATCATCAAGTTAGATTTCCAATGATTCAAACAGTGAGTTAATCGGAGTCCGGACGAAGAAGTTATGATCGAAATAGCAAAGACTACACAGTGTATAATTAGCGTACGCTAAACGAATCTATTAGCGCGCGCTAACAGAGTCTGGTAGAGGGTTCTAGACTTCATTTTGCAGCCGATTGCGCATGCTACACATACCTTAGCATGCGCTAAATATTGACAGTATTATAGGACTACAGAGGTCAACTTTCTTCATTTCTTCCTCCCCGTTCTTCCTTCCGGCGATCTAGACGATCTTGAGGGTCCATAAGCATGGATTTTGGCCTGATATCATCACCCATCAACATCTTTGAGTTCCTAGCATGGATTTAACAACATCCCAACATCTTTCACCGTTATAATCAAGGTAAAATTCTTAGAACCCTAATTTCAGGAATTTTAGGGGTTTTGTTCTTGATTTCATTTTCAATCCGGTGTTGATGAGTCGATTAATGTTAAATAATGTTATTGATCATGTTATATGGATTTTATATCCATATCTTCGATTCTTTCAACCCGATTGATGACTTTTGTGTTCTTGAGGAATCTTGAACATTTAATGCTCGATTAAATATTCGTATGAGTTTTCCTTCGTTGGTTTGAGGCGATTTCCGTTTCTATTAGTCTTGCTCCTCATTGTGATCATGTTTTCGTTGTTCCTACTGAAGTTGTAGGTTCCGAGGCACTTCGACCGAGCCGTGTTCGTCGGAATATTTGCGTGCTAATTTCGAGGCAAGTATCTTGCCCATACTTTTCATGTTTCGTAGATGTAATAATTGATAATCGACTATATGTGTTTACTTGGAGTACTCATAACGAACTTTCAAGAGGATTAATAAAATCCCACCTTATATCTCATTTAGGTAGGACGTCCTCCTATGGGTCTCTCTCCCAGATTGTGTCATAATTGTGATTATTCCATATTCTACAACCCATATCCCTTAGAACACTACGTCTTTGGTTAATTGAAATAGGTAACAATGGTAGCCTCATTAAGAACCGCAACCGTGTTGCTTGATTAGGATGCCAGTAAGTGTCCCTGAATTAATGGGTGGCTGCTTCCTCTTATATGGTCCTAAGAGGTGGCTCCCATCCAGAAAATATGTCAGTTTGCCCCAGTAGAGTTTTGGGGTAGCCTCATCAACGGCATTTTGCTTGAATAGCACTTTGCTCCCCTACCAACCACACTTATCATTTTGGTACGATGCAATGAATGATCAAGCGCAAACTTTTATTTACAAAGTCAATCGATGATCACAATTGTTGCTTATCAATTATGAGTTAGGTGATGAATGTTTCATTTGTGAGATGAGCAGTAGAAATCTTAAGGAGTTGAGTATTCATGATGTGTCGATTCTCATAGGAATATTCTAACGACAAATTTAGAATTTCACGAAGATTAGGTTTGATATCATATTTGTCGGAATGGCAAAAATTTTCGGGAGGGGTGGAGAATTTGGTGATGATCTCTTACCCAAAATTAACGGTACTAAAGGAAGTCAAACTTTAACTAATCTGGACTGAAATTTCAGCAAGTACGTTTTCATTATGCCATTTTACTATTTTGAAAAAGACCACTTTACCGTTAAATTCCAATTTAACCGCATTTAGAAAGACTTACGTGTAAACTCGAGTTTGACTTGGATGACTATTAAATTTTTCGAGAAGGTCTAATATAAGTGATATGGATTCTCTATCGATACAGCGGAAAGCTGTTTTGACGAGCGGAAGCGAACAACAAGAAACTATCGAGAATCGATAACAACGATTCGCTCAAGAATAACATCAAGCGGTATGCGCACGCGATAGGAAATGATGACGGCAGCTCGATACAGCAACAAGACAGGAACTGGCCGAATGGAAATGATTCAAACCAGGCAACCTCCAAACAGCGGCACTCGAAACAGCAAGTTTTGGTCGAATGCTAATTGAAAACAAGAAACAAGTTCGAACGATCGAACAACACTTGATGCGAAATCCCGATCAAGTACAACCCTGTATCGAAAATAAGAAGAATATCGAAACAGGACAGGAAACAGTTTTTTTATCGAACTAGACCTATAATTCGATAAAGTGATTTCTGTAATACCTGGTTGTAATTCATTCATTATCATTCAGTAATTATCAGTCAGTAATTGTCACTCATTAATTTTCACTCATTATTAATCACTCATCATTCATGATTCATTCATTTGTGTTCATCGTTGGCATTTTTTAACTGTGTATCAGTTACCGATTGTCATTCATCTCCGTTTGTGGATCGAGACGAGAGTATCATCATTATCATCGTGAATGGTAGTCTTATGATGGAAGTATCATCTATCGCGTGTTATTGGACTTAATTACATTCACATGAGTATTGTATGTCGGATCATTCACCGTTTGTAACGAGTAAATGGAGTTGTCGCATTTTCATCATTTCCAGCAACGATTTACGACCGTAACAAATCATACATTACGGCCGTAACATGCATTCGTTGGCTTAAGGTTGTTTTGGCCGAAGACGAGATATGGCCGTAAGGAAGGCAGGCTACGGCCGTAAGATGTGGTCGTGGTTTACTGGTAATGTCGGACGAGGAGGGGTTACGGCCATAAGGGTTGCGGTATATGGCCGTAAGTTGAGGTAGGTACGGCCGTAAGGCTTGGCCGGTTACGGCCGTACGTATCGAGCAGGGTGCCCAGGCAGTTTCGACGAAGGCTTCATACGCCCGTAAGTTTGGCCGGTTACGGCCGTATCGATCGAGTTACGCCCGTAAGGTGTGCGGGTACGGCCTTATGGCTGTCGGCAGGTGTTTGGACGAGGGCGAGTTACGCCCGTAAGACAGGTGCGGGTACGGCCGTATGAATGTCGGCAGATTCTGGATGAAGCCGAGTTACGGCCGTACGAGATGGCTAGTTATGGCCGTAAGGCCATTGACCTGGGATGTTACGACCGTAAATAGGCCAAGTTACGGCCGTAACGTTCGGCAGTTTGTAAGGACCTGGACGGGTTTTTGAGGTCATTTTTTCTCATTTTCTTCACCTTTGCCGAGAGAGAGAGCTTGAGGAGGAGGTTTTTCTTCATCAATTACTTGAGTACTCAGTTTTCATCATCTTCATTCAGTTGTGAAGCTTGGATAGTCGATCTAACGCGTGTTTATCGGATCAAAGTATTTGGATCTTCAAAGGTAATATTCTTCAAACATCTTGGTTTTCGATTTTGTGTTGAGATATGATGTTTTGGACGTTATAATCATGTTGTATGAAGAGATATACGTATGATATTGAGTGTGTCTAAATATTCATTGGATTTTGAAGGGTTATCCATGTTTAGTATATTTTGAGTAATATTTTTATTAGTATTTTATGTATATAATTGTGTGTTTTGTGTGATAATTTATTCGTTTTACCATATATTTATATTATTTCATTTTCTTATAATTTTCTATAATTTTATGTCATTTTTGGATAATTAATTGGAATTAAATTATATCTGCAGGTTAACCAACCTAAGATGACAGATCAATTGGTTCAAGGCGATATTTTTACAAAACTCAAATATAGTCACGACTGGTCTCACTTTATTCGTCTGCCGAGATGATCGTTTTAAAAAAATTCATCCAAATCCGAGTTCGTATGAAGAAGTTATGACCGTCAAGGACAATTAAATAGACAGACCATATTGCCACGTGTCAACACTGATTGGACCGAATTTCAACTCTGTGCTGATGTCATTCATGACATCAGCACTCATGGCAGCCGTGTATTATTGTTGGGGTGGAATTTTTAATTGTAAAAATGATTATTTTATTGATTTTGAAGTAGTATAAATAGGGATGATTGTGTAGTGTTTGGGGAGGAGAAAAAGGAGAGAAAAAGGAGAAAAAATAGAGAGATATTATTGTAAGGAGAGAAAAAAATATTGTGTAATAAAATTATATTTGTGTAATAATATTATGGAATATTTATTTATTTGTGTTGTTATTATGAGTGAGTAATTTTCTTTTCTTTGGGGTTATGATGAAACCATGTCTATATTATTATTAATATTTATATAATAATTCCAAATAAATATTTTTAACGATTATGATTTTCGCTTCAATAGGGAATATTATTTCATCAATTATATCACGTATTTTTGATAGTTATAAATTCCCTTGCTTTGTGATTATTGATATTAGTTAATTTCTTTGATTATTTGTTTTCCATTAAATTGGATACATATAATGCTTAGAAATTACATTTTTAAGCGAAGGAAAATCTATATTTGAATTATAATTTTGTACTTATTGTCAAATCTATAGGAAATAGTGAGATTGATTTGAGAATCTATTCCCGAATTTCTTGGAATTAAAATATAAAATAAATAATAAATAGACATTGGTGGACTCTAAACCCTAGTAAATTATTTAAAATCAATTTATCTAAAATCTACTTAAAAATTACTGTTATTTAATGCAATTATTATAACCATTCAAAAATAAATTATTTGGGACTAGGTTAGAATTTAATATAATTTGGTTCAAAACGATAGGAATAATTTGACTTCACTAGTATAGTCCTCCCTGTGGAATCGACCTTGCACCGCATATCTACATCGAACAAATCGTGCGCTTGCGAGTATAAAACTAAAGAATCAAACCAACAACAAGTTTTTGGCGCGTTCTTGAGGCGCAAGCAAGTACAAGAAGACCGTCGTCACCAAGTTAGTTGAATTCTTCTACTAGTTATTTATTTTACCGCTTTTCTTTATTATTATCTGTCTTTTTAATATCTCATAGTTGTAGAATTTATTTTATTCATAAAAAAATTCTGAAAAACTTTAAAAACTTTTAATAATAAATATAAGTAATAATAATAAAATCTACTGTTCATTTTCGTAAAAATAATAATAAAATAATAAAAAAATTAAAAAAGTCCAAAAATATATAAAAATAAAAAAAATCTGAAAAAGTTTAAAAAATTCAGAACTTATTTATTTTTATTTAAAAAAAAAGATCTGGAAAACACAAAAAAAGTTTCAGATTTTAAGGTAATATTTTTGTAATTTTGGTATATTAATATTATAAAAATCAAAAATTTTAATTTAAATTCGAAAAGAATAAAAAATAAAAAATAATAAAAATAAATTAAAAATAATCTGGAATATTATTTTCCGTAATAAATAAAAATCTGAATTATTTTATTTTATTTTTAAAAGTAAAACCTGCTAGTTTTATTAAAAAATTTAATTTTCATAAAAATCTAAAAAAAAATCAATTAAGAATTAATAATTTAAACAATCTGGAATATATATAATAAAATAAACTTTCTGAACTTTGAATTTTTTTTAATAAAAACAGAATTTATTTTTTTTAAAATAAATTACAATATTTTAATAAAAAAGGGAAAATACTAAAAAAAATTAAAAGCCTGAAAATTTAAAAAAAAAAAAAAAACGAAGCGATAATTTGTAAAAAAACTATTTCTATTGTTTGCATAAAATAAAAGTTTGTAATTTTAATTTTTTAATTACCTTTTTTAAAAGGTAAAACTGCTTTACCTTTTATAAAAACTTTTATAAAATTGTTTTAAAATCGTTTGCATAAAAACTGCTTTAAAATCTGGTTTTTTTATAAAAATAAAAATATATCTTGATATATATATATATATATATATATTAGCTCAATATTATTAGTCTAAAAATATAATAAAATTATAATAAATATAAAAATATAAAATAAATATAAAATAATACAAAAAAAAAATCAGAATTTTTTTTTAATTTTTATATCTTGTCTTTAGTTCTAATAGAATCTTCTAGTGGTAAATTTAGATTGTGTTTTTAGTTGTTATTTTCTACTTACATTATTCTTAGACATTTAGTTTAGTTGTAATATTTCTCGTCGTATAATTTAGTTTATCAATAGATATTGCTTCCGTAGATCAATTAGTAAATTTATTCCTTTGCAATCTATTACATCCTATAATTTTAGTAATAATTATAATAATTATCATTATTATTAATAAAAATATAAAAACTTAAAAAATAATAATAATTAAAACAATAAAATCCTTTAAAAGATTCAACAAGGGATTGATATTTTTCACTCACTACTTTGTTCGATTCGAATAGAGAAAAGCTAAATATCAATCTCGTACAAACTGATTTTGAAAATCGATTGAATTTTGGCAAAAAGGCCTCTGTTGTACATGCCGAAGTTGGATTTTAAGTGCGACCGTTGTGACGCCTCCAACGATCTGGAAGTTCGATCGACTATCATAATTTGGTTTGTATGCAAAGTTAAAAAAATTGTAATATCGGTGAATGCAAGTTTGGCAACGAAATAATAAAGGTCGATTAACGAGAAGAAGATTGTCCTTAACTAAAATTGAAGTTCAACAAATAAAACCGATACCAAAAATGGACGAAATCGAAAATCGGAATAATCAAGTTGCAAAAGAAAAAACTTTAATAGAATATTTTTCTCCAGTGAGTGCTAATTCTCCCTCTTGCATAGTGTTGCCTACGACTAATGCAACTCATTTCGAACTTAAACCATCAATAATTCAACTTCATCCATCTTTTCACGGTTTGGAAAGAGAAGATCCGTATATGCATGTCAAGGAATTTCTCGATATTTGTTCTACTTTCCGATTCCAAAATTTCTCTGATGAATCACAAACTTAGATTATTTCCATTTTCTCTCAAAGATAAAGCAAAATTCTCGCTAAATTCTCTTCACAAGAACAATTACTAGTTGGGACCAACTAGTGAATAAATTTCGCAAAATTTTTCCAATGTCCAAAACTCGATAGTCTTAGAAGAGAAATATCCGAATTTTTCCAAAAAGAAAATGAAGAATTTTACGAGTGTTGGGAAAGATTTAATGATTTAATCCTTAAGTGTCCCCATCATGGTTTTGAAATATGGCGTTTGGTAAAATATTTTTATGACGGTTTAACTCAAACAATCGCCAATTAATCCAATCAATGCATGGTGGAAAATTTCTTCACCTTATTGGAAACGAAGCTTTGAATTCACTTGAAAATATGACAATTAATTCACAACAATGGAATTCAATCGACTCTAGAGCCAAATCGATGCATACGACCCCAAAAAAGGTGGAATTTACGAGGTTAAACAAGATGTTGAAATAAAATTTACTATAGATGATTTAGTACGAAAAGTGGATGCGTTAGTCTTGAAGCAATCCATCCCCTCACAAACTCAAAAATGAATTTTGCATTTCATGTGCGGAATCATTTCATTCATCTCAATCTTGTCCTCCGGTCCACAAAATCAAGAAATTTTTAATGAAGAAGTCAATGTGTTACATTCATATGGAAAATCTTCTGATACCCATTTGCTCCAACTTATAATCCAAATTGGAGGAATCATCCAAATTTTTCCGGAATCAAAATATGCCTCCAATGAATCAAGGAGGACATCAAATGAATATGCCAAATCAACAAAATGCCCGTCCTAATCAATATCCTCCAAATACTTATCAAGATCCTTCTATAGTGCCAAAGAAACCATCTTTGGAAGATACGTTGCAACAATTCATGCAATCTACTCAACAAATGTTCCAATCAACTCAAAGAAGTCGCATACCAAACTCACGTGCTATTTCTAAGCTTGAAACACAAATTGGTCAACTTGCAACAACTTTAGTTGAAAGAGAAAAGGGAAAATTTCCGAGTCACCCATCCCTAATCCTAAAGGACAATATGAAGTAAACTCTTCTAACGCAGGTTCACCATAACTACCCTTAGAAGTGGAAAAGAAATACAAAAGCGAATATGATCCTAAGAAAATCAAATGAACCACAAGTTTCAAAACCAAAAGATTCTAAGGAAAAGAAAAGACTTACGTTCCTAAAGCACCATTTCCTGAAAGACTTTTTCCAAAAGATAAAAGTGTGCAATACAAAGATATAATTGAAATATTTAAACAAGTTCGAATAAATATTCCATTCCTTGATGCTATTAAACAAGTGCCTGCTTATTCTAAGTTCTTGAAAGATCTTTGCATCGTAAAAAGAAGAACAAATGTTCCAAGAAAGACATTTTTAGTGAACATGTTAGCTCAATAATCCAAAATAAAACTCCCGTTAAGTATAAAGATCCCGGTAGTCCTACAATATCTTGTGTCATTGGAGATCACATCATTAAACGAGCCTTGCTTGATTTAGGAGCCAGTGTGAATTTATTACCATATTCTCGTTTATACACAACTTGGATTAGGGAGCTAAAATCAACATCCGTGATACTTCAACTAGCCGATAGATCTATAAAAATACCTCGAGGAATCGTAGAGGATGTTCGATTCAAGTAGATAAATTCTACTTTCCTGTTGATTTTATAGTCATAGACATCGAACTCGTTGAGAATACCAAAGATCAAATCCTGTTATTTTAGGAAGGCCATTTTTAGCTACTTCAAATGCATTAATTAATCGTAGAAATGGCATCATAAAATTTTCTTTTGGAAATATGACTGTTGAACTAAATATGTTTAACATTTCTCAACAACATGATGATCTTGATGATGCCGTGAGGTAAATATGATAGAGAGTATGGGTCCTTATTTCTTTCCAAAAATGGATGATGATGATCTTTTTGAAAGTCATCTTGCTCATTTTGGCTCAGATTTTGACATCGACAATTCAATTAATGAAGTAAATTCTTTACTAGAGTCTACACCATTATTGGATAATGATAAATGGAAAGCTAAAACCGAACCACTTGAGAGCCAAATGAATAATGAAGTAACTATTGAGGATTCAAAGATAGAGCTCAATCCATTACCTGAATCTCTAAAATATGCATTTTTAGGGCCATCAGAAACCCTGCCTGTCATCATAGCATCTGATTTAGATGAAGAACGAGAAGATAAGTTAATCAATGTTCTTAAAGAACATAAAGAAGCAATAGGCTGGACCATCTCCGATATTAAAGGTATTAATCCTTCTATATGCATGCATCGAATTCACCTTGAAGAAAATGCGAAAACTTCCCGAGAATTTCAAAGAAGACTAAATCCTAATTTGAAAGAAGTTGTAAGAGCTGAAATAATCAAACTCTTAGATGTAGGGATCATCTACCCTATTTCTGATAGCTCTTGGGTCAGTCCTGTTCATATGGTTCCAAAGAAATCTGGCATAACTGTAATCACGAATGAAGAAAATGAACTTGTTCCAACCAGAATTCAAACTGGATGGAGAGTCTGTATTGATTACAGAAAATTGAACTCTGTTACAAGAAAAGATCACTTTCCACTTCCTTTTATTGATCAAATGCTAGAAAGGTTAGCCGGCCATGCTTATTATTGTTTTCTTGATGGATATTCCGGCTATAACCAAATTCCCATTGCTCCTGAAGATTAAGAAAAAACCACTTTTACCTGTCCTTTCGGAACTTTTGCTTACCGACGAATGCCATTTGGTCTGTGTAATGCACCTGCTACTTTTCAGCGGTGTATGATGAGCATTTTTTCTGACATGGTTGAGCGTTTTTTGGAAATTTTTATGGATGATTTTTCTGTATTCGGGTCTAGCTTTGATGAATGTTTACACCACTTAACCCAAGTGTTGGTTAGGTGTAAGGAGAAGAATCTTGTCCTAAACTGGGAAAAATGTCATTTTATGGTTAAAAAAGGAATTGTCTTAGGACATGTGATTTCTGAAAAAGGAATTGAGGTGGACAAATCTAAAGTTGATTTAATATCCAGTCTTCCACCCCCACGAACGATTAAAGAAATTCGGTCATTCTTAGGCCATGCTGGTTTTTACCGTCGATTCATCAAAGATTTTAGTAAAATCTCAAGGCCATTATGTAATTTACTTTCAAAAGACACACCTTTCGTATTTGATGATCATTGTCTAAAAGCTTTTAAGACACTCAAATCTATGTTGAGCTCTGCACCTATCATCAAATCTCCAAACTGGAATCTTCCTTTTGAAATAATGTGCGATGCATCCGACTATGCCGTCGGTGTAGTATTGGGTCAAAGAGAAAATAAATTGCCAACTGTAATATATTATGCAAGTAGAACTCTAAATGATGCCCAATTAAATTATTCTACAACTGAAAAAGAATTGCTTGCAGTCGTTTTTGCTTTAGACAAATTTCGACCTTACTTGATTGGTTCAAAAGTCATAATTTACTCCGATCATGCTGCATTAAAATATCTTCTTTCTAAGAAAGATGCTAAACCTCGCTTGATCCGTTGGATTCTATTGTTACAAGAGTTTGACTTAGAAATTCGAGATAAAAAGGTGCTGAAAATGTTGTTGCTGATCATTTGTCTAGGCTAATCGTGAATTTTACTGATAAAGAACCTCCCATTAATGAAACTTTCCCTGATGAACAACTCATGTCTGTTTCTCAAATACCTTGGTATGCAGACATTGTCAATTACCTTGTTCCGGGTAACATGCCATCTCATTGGAATAATCAAGATAAAACAAAATTTTTAAACGAAGTAAAAAAATTCTTTTGGGATGATCCATATTTGTTCAAATATTGTCCTGATCAAATTATTAGGAGATGTGTGCCAGAACATGAACAACAAAATATCATTTCCTTTTGTCATGATCATGCATGTGGAGGTCATTTTAGTTCAAAGAAAACA
This sequence comes from Orobanche coerulescens, assembly GCA_033398695.1. NCBI lineage: Eukaryota > Viridiplantae > Streptophyta > Magnoliopsida > Lamiales > Orobanchaceae > Orobanche > Orobanche coerulescens. The sequence continues at coordinate 73,821,972 of CM065818.1, read as the reverse complement.
AGCGCTAAAATTACGCAATGTGGTTTTATTGGCCAACACTTTTCAAAGATACACATTCATATTGCGGACATGTGATAGATGTCAAAGATTAGGTCGAATTTCTAAACGAAATATGATGCCTTTAAACCCAATTTTAATTATTGAAATATTTGATGTTTGGGGCATAGATTTTATGGGACCTTTTCCAATTTCTTTTGGCAATCTTTACATCCTTGTGGCCGTCGATTATGTTTCAAAATGGGTAGAAGCAATTGCTTGCAAAACAAATGACCACAAAGTCGTGGTAAAATTTTTGAAAGAAAATATTTTTTCCAGATTTGGAACACCACGAGCAATTATAAGTGATGGAGGAAAACATTTTTGTAATAAATTTTTGAATCATTTATTTAAAAAATATGGTGTTACACATAAAGTTGCTACTCCTTATCACCCTCAAACAAGTGGCCAAGTTGAAATTTCAAACAGAGAAATCAAACATATTCTTGAAAAAAACTGTTAATCCTACAAGGAAAGATTGGTCTTTGCGATTGAATGATGCATTGTGGGCTTACCGTACTGCTTTTAAAACTCCCATCGGAATGTCTCCATTTAGGCTTGTCTTTGGAAAACCATGTCATTTGCCTGTTGAATTGGAACATAGAGCATCTTGGGCCATAAAGCGATTAAATTTTTCATTAGACATGGCCGAATTCATAGGAAACTTCAACTAAATGAATTGGAAGAAATCGAAATGATGCGTACGATTGTGCAAGGAAATATAAGGACAAAATGAAATTTTTCATGATAAACACATTTTGAGAAAAACTTTTTCTCTGGTCAAAAAGTCCTTCTTTTTAACTCTCGTTTGTTATTATTTCCGGGCAAGTTGCGTTCACGATGGTCCTGGTCCATTTATTATTCATACGGTCTATCCTCACGGAGAGTAGAAATTGAAAATCCAAAAATGGTAATATTTTCAAAGTGAATGGTCAACGGTTAAAACCATATTTGGAATTAAAATCTTTTGAGGTAGAAGAGATTCTTCTTAAGGACCCGATATTGTGGATTAATACTCCATTGTGTTTGCCGGTCAAGTGGCGGATAACGGTACTCCGTGGCTAGTAAAGTCGGATTTTCGCTTTCCCACAATAAGCGATTTTGTAGATATTTTTATTTTATTTTTAATTATGGAAGAAACTTTGAAAACAATTGAAAAAGATTTCCCTTTCTTAGCAAAAAGTCATTTTGAAACTTTACCAAGCCGGAGTTGAAAGAATGAGGTTGCTTATGAATAACGGCATACCTTTTGATATTCGATTCATTATTGAAGCCAAAGTTATAATAGCTTGTGAGTTCACGGAAACACCAACTAGATTTATACCATGGCTTGGAAAAAGTTCATATGCCAAGAAACGACGAGCAAAGAAAATCGCCGTTTGCTACAAATGTGCTAGGTGGAACTGTGATTCAAGATGTCGATCTTTAGGAATTTCTTCCACAAACAGAGAAGATAAAATTCAGTTCATCAAAGATGGTCCGAATAAGGAGAATTTAGATGATATCGAAATTTCTCTTGACACGCATCCTAGTGGACTCGTACATTACGGGATTCGATGTTTGTGGAATAAATTCAAACCGAATATGAACAACGTCTTGGGAATCGACGTTAAAAGACCTGTTTGCCAATTTGTAAGAAAATTGGATGGGAAGCTTCTCCCCACTCATAGAAGGCGTTTAAGCCGTTTACGAACGTAAAATCGAGAGGAAGATGTGAGCCACAATCACAACTCCGTACATACACGTGAGTATCTTTACTTTTTGTCGCTTTTTTAGATTTTGAATAAAAACGTGATACGCAATAAATGCATTCATTATTCTATTGAGTAGTTGAAGCGCAATTAACGCGGTCACGATTTGATAAATCTTTTTACTTTATTTTGCATCTATAAATAAACATTGCGATTGTTTCTTTTACGCATCCCTCAAACTTGTATTCTTTTCATTATCTCTCTAAGTAATTTTCTTTTCAAAAAAAAAATGGAATCATCATCTTCCGCAAAAAGATTTAACTCCATCTGCATTTTTCGTGGAGCTAGTCATGGGAAAGAGGCTTGCTTTATCAAGCGGCCCACAACTTGGGTCATACCTTAGGAAAAAAATGCATTCATGTAGTTTACGGAGGAGGAAGTCTAGGATTAATGGGACGTCTTCTTTCGCCTATCTGGAAGGAGTAAGAGTGTTGGGAATCATTCCAAAACCTCTGGCCGAAAGTAAAATCACCGGAGCAACTATTGGAGATGAGTTCAGAGCTGTGAATATGCAAGACCGCATAACTCACATGATAAATAATGCCGATGCCTTTATCACCCTTCCGGTGGTTTTGGCACTTTTGAGGAACTTTTTCATGTGGTTACGAGCCCGACTAAATGTTCATACGAAACCAATAGGTCCGCTAAATGTCAATGGTTTCTTCGATGGTTTACTATCTTTCATCAACTACTCTTCCGAAAAGGTTTTATTTCGAGCGTGCTAAACGAATCATAGTTGTTGCAACAACACCGGAAGAGCCGATCAAAACTTATTGCATTTGTTCTGAACCAGACCCACTCTAGCTAATATTGTTTGGATGGAAGATTTCACTGTGCGGAAACGCAAAATTGATACATTCCTTTCCCTCTGATATCCCACTTCATCCCTCTAGTTGTTTTTACTTTTTAGCGAGTGTAAAAATCGTGAAAATGATGGCAGCTTAAGGAGTTTTCTTTTCGATCTCTTGACGCGCATCTATCCACGATTTATGTATTGTTATTTCTATTCTTGTACTTTTCTCGTTTGTTTTTAATAAAAGCATTGATGCCAGCGTAAGGCGACTCTTCGGACTCTCTTGAAGCGCATCTAGGTTGTTTGTGTTATACTTCCGGGTATATATTTTCTTTTGTTGTTTTGCCACACGTATTTCTTGCAGGTCCAAAAAAAAAAAGGGGCTTGAGCAAAGCGTCGTCTTTCATAAACAGGGAAGCCTTATTTAAACCCTTACTCCATTGTTCTTTTTACACAATAAGGATATTGTTTATCATTAAGTGTGGGGGAAGGTGTATATCTATATCTATATCTATATATATATATGCAATATTAAATAAAAAAAATGTTGAAAATCACGACACCATTTTCTTGAGAAAACGTTAGTGAAAAAATCATTTTTGGGATGTTTCACTGGTTTTGATAATGGATTTGGATGAAGGTGTATGGGATTCAGTACACAACACCCTTTTTGTGAGTTTTGAGCCTTAGAGCAATCCTTATATACGCTCTATATATTTTGTTGTGTGGTCAAACATATTGTGTTCATTCTAGAACTTGCTCATTTATACATTTCGAGACTACATTCATAAACTCTTGCATTAAGATGATAAAGGCAATTAGGATTAACCCTTGTTGGCTTATATTTTTTCCACCCATTACATTTTATCCTTAGAAGCCCCATTGAGCCTGAGCCTATTTCTTTGATCAAGCACATTACTTTAGCCATTATCCATTCTTGTTGATGACTCATCCATTTGCACCCTCTAGTCAAAGATTTAATTGTGAACTAGATGTGTGACAAATAGGGGGCGATGTTCATAAGAGTATTGTGGAGATTAAGAGCTTTTGTTGAAAGTGAAAGGGTGTGAAGTACATTGGAGTATTGAACCCAAAAAAAAAAAAAAAATAAAGGCCAAAAAAAAAAAAAAAAAATAAACGGCCTAAATCCATAAAAAAAAAAAAAAGAAAAAAGCGGGAGGTCAAGTGCGAAAATCATCACTATATATACATAAAATAGCACTTGAACTATCTCTTGAGTGATACATAATTCCTTCCAGAAGATCCATTGCATACTTTTTCTTACACAAGAGTATGACCTTACCAGATGAATATTCAAATACCATGTACTGAATAACTTGGGGATGATGGGTTGAGAGTTTTCATTACAGAAGAGGGGGTGTTGATTGTTATTTGTAGGATTTGTTATGCATCTAAATTCACAATTGATCTTGGCTAGCAAACCTCATAATTTTCCCTTTATCCTACCCATTCCCAAAGCCACGTTACAACCAAAAGAAAGACCTTTTGATTTATGCATGAGTTTATTTTTAAGTAGTGGAGATTTGATTTTTGACCAAGCATATGGTAATGACACATTATGCTTTGATATGAGTGAACTCTTCTCGAATATCCCGTATATACACTTGAGTGAAGAGTGATATCCACTGTGAGGGTATTGAATCTTTTGGCATTCGATTCTCAATGAAGTTGTTAGAATTTGGTGCGGCATCCTATCTTTCTCTGATCTCACTTGGGTCATGATCACTTGTTCTCTCTTGATATTGGTTTTGTCATGATTTTTTCAGCATATGAGTATTATAACTCGGGTATAAGATTTGCCCGAGGACGTGCAAAAGATAAGTGTGGGGGAATTTGTTTAGTATATTTTGAGTAATATTTTTATTAGTATTTTATGTATATAATTGTGTGTTTTGTGTGATAATTTATTCGTTTTACCATATATTTATATTATTTCATTTTCTTAGAATTTTCTATAATTTTATGTCATTTTTGGATAATTAATTGGAATTAAATTATATCTCGCAGTTAACCAACCTAGACAAGACGTATCAATTGGTTCAAGGGCGATATTTTTACAAAACTCAAATATAGTCACGACAGGTCTCACTTTATTCGTCTCGTCGAGACGATCGTTTTAAAAAAAAATTCATCCAAATCCGAGTTCGTATGAAGAAGTTATGACCGTTCGAAGGACAATTAAATAGACGGACCATATTGTGCCACGTGTCAACACCTGATTGAACCGGAATTTCAACTCTGTGCTGATGTCATTCATGACATCAGCACTCATGGCAGCCGTGTATTATTGTTGGGGTGGAATTTTTAATTGTAAAAATGATTATTTTATTGATTTTGAAGTAGTATAAATAGGGGATGATTGTGTAGTGTTTGGGGAGGAGAAAAAAGGAGAGAAAAAAGGAGAAAAAAATAGAGAGATATTATTGTAAGGGAGAGAAAAAAAATATTGTGTAATAAAATTATATTTGTGTAATAATATTATGGAATATTTATTTATTTGTGTTGTTATTATGAGTGAGTAATTTTCTTTTATCAAGTTATGATGAAACCATGTCTATATTATTATTAATATTTATATAATAATTCCAAATAAATATTTTTAACGATTATGATTTTCGCTTCAATAGGGGAATATTATTTCATCAATTATATCACGTATTTTTGATAGTTATAAATTCCCCCTTGCTTTGTGATTATTGATATTAGTTAATTTCTTTGATTATTTGTTTTCCATTAAATTGGATACATATAATGCTTAGAAATTATATTTTTAAGCGAAGGAAAATCTATATTTGAATTATAATTTTGTACTTATTGTCAAATCTATAGGGAAATAGTGAGATTGATTTCAGAATCTATTCCCTGAATTTCTTGGAATTAAAATATAAAATAAATAATAAATAGACATTGGTGGACTCTAAACCCTAGTAAATTATTTAAAATCAATTTATCTAAAATCTACTTAAAAAGTACTGTTATTTAATGCAATTATTATAACCATTCAAAAATAAATTATTTGGGACTAGGTTAGAATTTAATATAATTTGGTTCAAAACGATAGGAATCATTTGACTTCACTAGTATAGTCCTCCCTGTGGAATCGACCTTGCACCGCATATCTACATCGAACAAATCGTGCGCTTGCGAGTATAAAACTAAAGAATCAAACCAACAACAATCCAAGAACACTTGGAATATTGTGTTGGATTTGGAGGTTTTCGATTAGTTGTTGTTGTAATCACGAATTTGGATATTCATATTGGAGTATTTCTTGTTTTGAAGATGTTTTGTCGGTTTGAAACACTCCTTGGGGATTTTGATATTGGTATAATGGAGGATTGATTGTAAACAATCGAAGTTTGATCACAACATGTTTGATATAATGCCCCAATTAACTTGGTTTAGTCGTATCGATGTTTTGAGTTAGTTATTATCGTGTTTGATTCGTATGTTGAACAGATTGTTGGTAATTGTGTTATTCAAGGTTGTTTGAGCGACCAACATATCATTTAGGACGTTTGTTCGTGTAAGGACATCCTTCATCGGTGTTGAGTAAGTTAATTCTTACAGGGTTAAAAGGATATTCATTCCTTTCATTGTTGTTCATTCATAATCATACCTCATTCATAATGTATTAACCGTATTGAGACTTGTAATTGTCGAATAATCACTTCATTCATGAGGAATGACGGTTCCAATCATTTCATTGAGCTATCATTCACTTCACTATTATTTCATCTCGGCGAGTCATTCTTGACTTTGTCGGATTATCATTCATTAATAATCATCATGGTCAGTTTTAATCGTGTGACCTTCTGGGTTCATATTGCGTGGCCGGGTGCGGATGTGTGGAATTTTTAGTCGAACACACGATAGTCATGTATTGGGTTCACCGATACATTGGACTGTGCACACGGTAACGTTTACCTCTGTGAGACTAATTAGGTACAAGGACTGGTGTGTCCGGGCACTCGTCTTGTACACTCGCACAGAACATTATGGGCATACTATGATGCTCCTCTTCAGCTTAAATTCATAACTAAAGGGATATTTCATTATTAAGATATATCATGATTGTGTATATTCAACCCTTGAGGATTGTTGTTCTATGTTAGGAGATATTGTTTTCAGGTCACGACAAAGCAAAGGCACAGGAAGAGCATGTTGATGGCGAGGAGTCCCAGTGATACTAGTAGGGGCCCCCAATCCTTTCAGGCATTCATGTTGTTGTCATTTTATTTTTCCGCTGCAGTTTTCCATTTGGATACTCCGTTTCATTCAGTGTTGTGTATTTTATTTTCATACAAAATATACACGTATTCGTCATTATCTTGGGTGTGTTGTAATGAAACTCCTTATCGGAGTAATTGATGATATAATGTGGTTCGGTACTACAATTATATTATTTAATTCATTAATTTTCATTCGCCTGGTGGGTCCCAGTCGGGATCCACTACACTGTAATATCCGCCTAGTTTGGGGTGTTACAGAGTTGGTATCAGAGCGTGGTTTTTAATACTACCTTCCGAGTCATGTCACATTTGAAATCATCGTCATCGGACTAGTATCATTGGACTTTCGTGTCACGTGTGACCTGTGTAAATGCCGAGCCTATCACACCGAAAGAACTGTAAGACTTCTAACGCCATGGTATAATTTCTGGAAATAATCATTCATTCATAATTCATCAGTTAACAATCCTCAAACATCATTTTCATTTTGATCAAGTTGATCATGTTGACTCATTAATCACTCAGTTCATTTCATTACTTAGTTGTTGATCTTGAAGATCATATCATTAATCTTGCTAACTTGTTCAAGATAATTATTTCAAGAATATCATTAGATAATCATGTCACCTCAGTTAATCATTCATGTAATCACTGTGTTAGAGCGCGTATGCTCATTTTCATCATTTCATGACGTAAATCATAATGCGGCACTCATACGAGATCTATGATTATCATACGACCTTCCTACTTCAGTATGGAGAGAGCTGCCAGGGGATGCACGGGGAGAGGCCGTGGTGCGGGCCGAAACCCGGGAAATAATCACTCACTGTCGGGAAATCGTACCCAGGACTTAGCTCGATCGGAAGATGTTCGGGTTGATCCACTCACTTTTATGCAGGTCATGATGACCCATATGCAATTGCTTAATCATCATTGGGCCACTCTGGCCGAATTAATCGAGGGAACTCTCACGTATGAGCCTGCTGCTAAGGAAATTACTGAGCAACAACCTTCATCTGTGAGCAAGAAATCAACGAAGCGTAATCAATCCGAAGGCGGCCAGTCAACCATCAAGAAGTATCGTGCGGGCCCTAACGTTTCTGAGAGACCTCCTACGACACCAACTTGTGGAGCGGCCTGATCAGCCATCACCTGTTTCAACTGTGGAGCGCCGGGTCATTACAGTACTAAGTATCTGAAACCGTCTATCACGTGCCATAATTGTGGGATTGTTGGGCATAAGGCCTGTTTTTTCCAAAGGGACTCCAAGCCGAGTCCGGTGGCATCTCAGGCCCCGAAATAATCAGCGATTCAGAACCAGACTGCTCTGTCAGCATCGTTTAAGACGACGGAAGCGAATAAAGGCGGAGCTCATATTTATCAGACGGAGCGTCCGGTTCGGGGGCCGGCAAGTACCAAATTCACGCGATGAAGAAGACCGACGATCCGGAGGCCCGAATGATCTCAGGTATACTCATAATTCTATCTCAATCTGTGTGTACCCTTTTTGATACTGGTACATCGCATTCATTCATTTCCGAATCATATTCGAATAGACTTCACTTAGATAGTCCTAATAATTTTGGACCTTATATCATTGGTCTACCTGACGGTAGAAGAATTTTCAGGAAATCATGAGGTCAAGAACTGACCGAATTAAGCTTAATGACCGCGATTGGTTGGCGGACCTAATCGTGGTGGATTTACCTAAGGACAATGTAATATTGGGTATTAGTTGGATGTATCGTCATGATACCATCCTCAGTGTTCGTAAACGTATGGTCACTATCATTTCAGTCGTTGGAACTGAGTGTGTATTTCAGGGAGGTAATCCCCGTTGTTCCAGAAGAATCATTAATATGATGAAAGCAGTGAAATTACTCAATCAGAGATGTTTAATCATTCATTGTATCATTGTCATCGATTGGCCGTTCTAAGGCAATCGAGGTGTTTAATCATTCATTTTATCATTGTTATCGATTGGCCGTTCTAAGGCAATCGAGGTGTTCAACCATTCATTTTATCATTGTCATCGATTGGCCGTTCTAAGGTAATCGTGGTGTTCAATCATTCATTGTATCATTGTCATCGATTGGCCGTTCTAAGGCAATCGAGGTGTTCAACCATTCACTGTATCATTGTCATCGATTGACCGTTCTAAGGCAAATCGAGGTGTTCAACCATTCCTGGTATCATTGTTATCGATTGACGATGTACTCCCAGACGAGCTACCTGGTTTACCTCCACTGAGGGATGTGGAATTCACAATAGATTTGGAGCCTGGTACGTCCCCATTATCGAAGGCACCATATCTGATGGACCCGACCGAAATGTTGGAGTTGAAGAAACAACTTGAGGAATTGTTCGAGAAAGGTTATATCCGACCGAGTGCGTCCCCGTGGGGAGCACCAGTGTTTTTTTCAAGAAGAAGGATGGTTCGTTTCGTGTGTGTATTAATTATCGGGAGTTGAACAGGGTGACGATCAAGAATAAGTATCCTCTACCCCGTATTGATGATCTCTTAGATCAACTTCAGGGACCTTCAGTATTTTCCAAGATCGACTTAAGATCTGGATATCATCAGTTGAAAATTCGAGAGTCGGATATCGCGAGGATGGCGTTTCGAACACGCTATGGTCATTATGAGTTCGTGGTAATGCCGTTTGGGTTATCTAATGCACCTGCGGTATTCATGGAGTTAATGAATCGGGTTTTCATCGACTTTTTGGATCAGTTTGTTGTTGTCTTCATTGATGACATTTTAATTTATTCTCGTGACTGGGAGGAGCACGAGTTTCACCTTCATCAGGTGCTCTACGTGTTGAGACGAGAGCAACTTTATGGAAAGTTTTCCAAGTGTGAGTTCTGGATGTCCGAAGTGATGTTTCTCGGGCATGTAATTTCATCAGACGGTGTGCGTGTTGATCCTCAGAAGACGGAGGCTATCTGAGATTGGTTACCTCCGAAGAACGTTAAGGAAATCCGAAGCTTTCTCGAATTAGCCGGTTATTATCGGCAATTTGTGGAAAGATTTTCTAAAATTACTCAATCAATGACGAACCTTTTGCGAAAGGATAAGAAATACACGTGGTCCGACGCGTGTCAGCGGAGTTTTGAGGAACTCAAGAGCCGGTTAATTTCAGCACCTGTCCTTTCCTTGCCACAAGGGACGGAAGGATTCATGGTTTATGGTGACGCGTCCGGACACGGTTTTGGATGTGTATTAATTCAGAATGGGAAGGGTATTGCCTATGATTCATGGGAATTGAGACCTTACAAGGTTAATTATCCGACCCATGACCTGGAGCTAGCAGTCGTGGTTTTCGCGTTGAAGATTTGGCGTCATTACCTTTATGGCATCACCTGTCAGATATTCACCGATAAGAGTTTTAAGTATATATATTTACTCAGAAGGAGTTAAATATGCGACAGAGACTGTGGTTGGAACTAATCAAAGATTATGATATTGAGATCCGGTACCACCCGGGCAAGGCGAATGTTGTCGCCGATGCCTTGAGTCGTAAGTCCGTTCAGGAGCGAATGCTTGCTCGTTTAACAGTTCAGAAGGAGCTTCAGCAGGAATTTCTTAGACCCGAGATCGAGGTCTGGCTTCAGCGAGTGCAAGGGCAACTTTGCATGTTAGAGATTTCATCGCCACTTGAGGAGGCAATCAGAGTGAATCAGGGTTCAGACCCATCATTGTTGCGCATCCGTGAGGATGTGGCTCAGGGGAAAGCCCCTAGATTTCTGGTCCACGAGTATGGACTTTTGCGATTTAAGAATTGGTTATGCGTACCGACGGATGATGAGTTGAGAAACTCGATTTTGAGAGATGCTCATGCTACCCCTTATTCCATTCATTTGGAGTCCAGCAAGATGTACAAGGACTTGAAACAAAATTACTGGTGGAGTAATATGAAGCGAGAAGTCGCAGAATTTGTTTCGAGATGTTTAACCTGTCAGCAAGTCAAGATAGAACATCAGCGACTGGCAGGTATGCTGAAACCGCTCCCTATTCCAGAGTGGAAGTGGGAAGATATTTCTATGGATTTCATCACGAGTTTGCCGACGAGTCGTCGTGGTATGAATACAATTTGGGTAGTTATGGACCGTTTAACTAAGACAGCTCATTTACTTGAGATTAAGGATACATGGGGTCCCAAGAGACTTGCCCAGTTGTTCATCAAAGAGATAGTGAGATTGCATGGTACTCCTAAGAGTATCGTTTCCAATCGTGACGGACGGTTCGTGTCTTATTTTTGGAAATCAGTTCATCGTGCTATGGGAACTCAGCTTAACCTCAGTACCGCTTTTCACCCTCAGTCTGACGGACAATCAGAGAGGACTATTCAGACATTGGAGGACATGTTGAGGGCATGCGTCCTCAATTGGAAAGACGATTGGGAATCCAAACTACCGTTGATTGAGTTCACGTACAATAATAGTTGGCATGCTTCGATTAAAATGACACCTTACGAGACCTTGTACGGTCGTCATTGTCGATCTCCTTTGTGTTGGGACGACTTATCAGAATCAATCGGCACCGAGCCCAATATGCTTATAGCCACCCGTGAGAAGGTAGCTTTGATCAGGAGTCGTTTGTTGACAGCTCAGAATCGACAAAAATCATATGCAGATAATCATCGTCGACCATTAGAGTTCGAGACAGGTGACCATGTTTTGGTCAAGGTACCCCCGAGTCGGGGTGTCTTCCATTTTGAGAAGAAGGGAAAGTTGAGTCCGAGATTCATTGGACCGTTTGAGATTTTGGATCAAGTAGACGAGTTAGCTTATCGATTGGCCTTACCTCCAGCGTTGAGCCGAATTCATAATGTGTTTCACATCTCTCAGTTGCGGAAGTATGTTTCCGACCCGAGTCACATACTTCAATTCGGCGTAATCGAGATCACGGATGATCATTCGTATGGGGAGCATCCTATACGAGTTTTAGAGCGGCGAATCAAACAGTTGAGGAACAAGACGATTCCTTTGGTGAAGATTCAGTGGTTTAGACACGGAATCGAAAAGGCTACTTGAGAAATCAAGCACAGTATGCGGGAGAGTTATCCCAAGTTGTTTGACCCTTAGTTTCGAGGACGAAACTCTTTTTAAGGGGGGGGTGTATGTAATACCCGGTTGTAATTCATTCATTATCATTCAGTAATTATCAGTCAGTAATTGTCACTCAGTAATTTTCACTCATTATTAATCACTCATCATTCATGATTCATTCATTTGTGTTCATCGTTGGCATTTTGTAATCGTGTATCAGTTACCGATCGTCATTCATCTCCATCTGTGGATCGATACGAGTGTATCATCATTATCATCGTGAATGGTAGTCTTATGATGGAAGTATCATCTATCGCATGTTATTGGAGTTAATTACATTCATATGAGTATTGTATGTTGGATCATTCACCGTTTGTAGCGAGTAACTGGAGTTGTCGCATTTTCGTCATTTCCAGCAACGAGTTACGGCCGTAAAAAATCATACATTATGGCCGTAACATGCATTCGTTGGCTTAAAGTTGTTTTGGCCGAAGACGAGATACGGCCGTAAGGAAGGCAGGCTATAGCCGTAAGACGTGCTCGTGGTTTATAGGTAATGTCGGACGAGGAGGGGTTACGGCCGTAAGGGTTGCGGCATATGGCCGTAAGTTGAGGTAGGTACGGCCGTACGTGTCGAGTAGGGTGCCCAGGCAGTTTCGACGAAGGCTTCATAGGCCCGTAAGTTTGGCCGGTTACGGCCGTATCAGTCGAGTTACTCCCGTAAGGTGTACGGGTACGGCCGTATGGCTATCGGCAGGTGTTTGGATGAGGGCGAGTTACGCCCGTAAGACAGGTGCGGGTACGGACGTATGACTGTCGGCAAATTCTGGACGAAGCCGAGTTACGGCCGTATGAGATGGCTGGTTACGGCCTTAAGGCCGTTGACCTGGGATGTTACGGCCGTAAATAGGCCGAGTTACGGCCGTAACGTTCGGCAGTTTATAAGGACCTGGATGGGTTTTTGAGGTCATTTTCTCTCATTTTCTTCACCTTGTCCGATAAAGAGAGCTTGAGGAGGAGGTTTTTCTTTATCAATCACTTGAGTACTCGGTTTTAATCATCTTCATTCGGTTGTGAAGCTGGGATAGTCGATCTAACGCGTGTTCATCGGATCAAAGTATTTGGATCTTCAAAGGTAATATTCTTCAAACATCTTGGTTTCCGATTTTGTGTTGAGATATGATGTTTTGGACGTTATAATCATGTTGTATGTAGAGATATACGTATGATATTGAGTGTGTTTGAATATTCATTGGATTTTGAAGGGTTATCCAAGAACACTTGGAATATTGAGTTGGATTTGGGGGTTTTCGATTAGTTGTTGTTGTAATCACGAACTTGGATATTCATATTGGAGTATTTATTGTTTTGAAGATGTTTTGTTGGTTTGAAACAGTCCATCGGGATTTTGATATTGGTATAATGGAGGATTGATTGTAAACAATCGAAGTTTGATCACAACGTGTTTGATATAATGCCCCAATGAACTTGGTTTAGTCGTATCGATGTTTTGAGTTAGTTATTATCGTGTTTGATTCGTATGTTGAACGGATTGTTGGTAATTGTGTTATTCAAGGTTGTTTGAGCGACCAACATATCATTTAGGATGTTTGTTCGCGTAAGGACATCCTTCATCAGTGTTGAGTAAGTTAATTCTTACTCGGTTAAAAGGATATTCATTCCTTTCATTGTTGTTCATTCATAATCATACCTCATTCATAATGTATTAACCGTATTGAGACTTGTAATTGTCGAATAATCACTTCATTCACGAGGAATGACGGTTCCAATCATTTCATTGAGCTATCATTCACTTCACTATTATTTCATCTCGGCGAGTTATTCTTGACTTTGTCGGATTATCATTCATTAATAATCATCATGGTCACTTTTGATCGTGTGACCTTCTGGGTTCATATTGCGTGGCTGGGTGCGGATGTGTGGAATTTTTAGTCGAGCACACGATAGTCATGTATTGAGTTCACCGATACATTGGACTATGCACGCGGTAACGTTTACCTCCGTGAGACTAATTAGGTACAAGGACTGGTGTGTCCGGGCACTCATCTTGTACACTCGCACAGAACATTACGGGCGTACTATGATGCTCCTCTTCAGCTTAAATTCATAACTAAAGGGATATTTCATAATTAAGATATATCATGATTATGTATATTCAACCCTTAAGGATTATTGTTATGTGTAACTGACCCCGTTAGGGGATATTGTTTTCAGGTCACGGCAAGGTAAAGGCACGGGAAGAGCATGTTGACGGCGAGGAGTCCCAGTGATACTAGTAGGGGACCCCAATCCTTTCAGTCATTCATGTTGTTGTCATTTTATTTTTCCGCTGCAGTTTTCTATTTGGATACTCCGTTTCATTCAGTGTTGTATATTTTATCTTCATATAAAATATACACGTATTTGTCATTATCTTGGGTGTGTTTTAATGAAACTCCTTATCGGAGTAATTGATGATATAATGTGGTTCGGTACTACAATTATATTATTTAATTCATTAATTTTCATTCGCGTGGTGGGTCCCAGTCGGGGATCCACAGCACTGTAATATCCGCCTAGTTTGGGGTGTTACAATTTTTTCTCAAGACCTATTGAGAATCAATCAGATTAAGATTCGAAAATGCATCGAATAATAATCAAAGTTTTGAAGGAAACTCGTCCAACACTTAAACAATACACAAGGTATGTTGTTTTATCATTCAATAATCTGCCTCATTACAACTTCATCGCCACTATTTATAGGCAAAAGTAGCCTGACAAGATAATCTAAACTATTACAAGTTGGTTTTAAAATAAGGAAAGAAAATACAAGGTTCCCCACGTCACTTGCAAACAAGAGTAAAAGATGGGTTTTATCTCCAAGGTGATAGCCGCCTTTCACATTGCATATAGCCAGATTCCTACTGCTTTTATAATAAAGAAAGTGCTGAAATTCTTTTATTGTTTTGCTTCTATCACTTGGACCCCTTCCCCAAGATGCAAGTTGCCTATGTTTAAGTTACTCCAAGTCCGATTATCATGGTAACTCCGGATCTCGTATCTGTTTTCTCGCCTAAGTATGTTGGAGTATGGTCGAGGTGTTTTACATCAATCCATACTTCGTCTTCTTCGCTTGGAGTAGTCGGTTTCGTATCATTCCCTCATTCTTTAAAAGGAATTGTCCTCAATTCCGCAATCCCATTGTCATCGAGATAAGGGGATAGATCACCTATGTTGAAAGTAGCATGCACTCCATAATCACCCAGAAGTTCTAACTTGTAATCATTGTCGTTCACCTTCGCAACTATTTTAAATGGTCCCTCAGCTCGTGGCATTAACATATTCTTATGCTTACTCGGGAATCGTTCTTTCCTCAAATACACCCAAACTAAATCCCCAACCTCGAATACTCTTGGTTTTCTTTGTTTGTTCGATTTTCTTTTGTACGTCTCATTTATCTCCTTGATTCGGTTATGCACCTGTTCGTGTAATTTCATCATCGATTTTAGTTTTGACTCCGTGTCCTTATGCACCAATTCGTCATTCGGTAATGGAATTAAGTCTAGCGGTATGTAAGCATTCAGGCCGTAAACTACTTCGAATGGAGAACGCGCCGTGGCATGAATATGAGAACGGTTATAAGCAAACTCCGCATGTGACAGTTTTAGATGCCAGTCCTTTTGTGTCTTGCCAACCAGTCCTCGCAACAGTGTTCCCAGGGTTCGATTAGTCACTTCAGTTTGCCCGTCGGTTTGAGGGTGGTGTGAAGTGATAAACAAGTGTTTTATTCCCACCTTCCTCCATAGGGTGTTCCAAAAGTACCTGAGAAATATGGAGTCTCGATCGGAAACAATAGTCTTCAGAATCCCATGTAAACGTACCACCTCTCGAAAATATAAGTCGGCCACATTGATTGCATCGTCTGTCTTGTGGCACGCTACAAAATGAGCCATTTTCGAAAAACGATCTACGACTACCATAATCGCATCCCTCCCTCGTTGAGTACGAGCTAAAGCCACAATAAAATCCATCAAGACATCTTCCCATGGCCTCTCCAGAATCGGTAAAGGTGTGTATATTCCTGGTTTGAACGAACTCTTCACAACATGGCATGTCACACACTTACTAATTATGCTACTAACATCCCCCTGCATTTTTGGCCAATAAAAATGTTCCTTCAGCACATCTAATGTCTTAGTCGAACCAAAGTGGCCAGCCAAACCTCCCCCGTGAGCCCCCCGAACCAGCAATTCTCGAACCGTGTGCTTGGGTAGGCAAAGACGATTTCCCTTAAAAAGGAAACCTTCCTGTATCGAAAATTCTTTCATCGGTCTAGATTTGCAAAGGGCGAAGGTTTCACTAAAATCCGCATCACCGTCGTAATATTCCTTCACTGTCTCGAATCCAAGCAACCGAACATCAAAAGTAAAGAGTAAGGCATTACGCCTAGACAATGCACCTGCTACAATATTGCTCTTTCCATCCTTATACTTTGATGAGAAGTGAAATGATTGTAAGAATTCCACCCACTTCGCATGCCTGTGACTTAACTTGTGTTATCCGTTAGTATACTTCAATGATTCATGGTCCGAATGTATGATGAAATGCTTCGGCCGAAGATAGTGACTCCAATGATCTAGAGCCCTCACAATAACATAAAACTCCTTGTCGTACGTGCAATAATTGAGACGAGCACCGTTTAACTTTTCTGAAAAATAAGCAATAGGCCGCTTTTCTTGAATGAGAACTGCTCCAATGCCAACTCCGATAGCATCACATTATACCTCGAACGGTTGCGAAAAATCGGGTAATGCTAAGATTGGGGCTTCGCACAACTTTTCCTTCAAACTTGCGAACGACTCCTGGGCAGCCCGGATCCAATTAAATGTACCTTTCTTCAAACATTCGGTTACTGGGCTTGCAACGGTGCTGAAATCTCGAATGAATCTTCGATAAAATGAAGCCAGTCCGTGGAACGATCTAACTTCCGTCACTGTAGTGGGAACTGGCCAGGACTTAATTGCTTCGATCTTTGCCTGATTGACCGACACTCCGTCCTTTGAAACAACATAGCCATCAAAGACTATACTTTCGACCAAAAATGAGCTCTTCTCCTTTTTTCCATACAGCCTTTGGTCCCTAAGGGTTTCGAAGACTTGCCTCAAGTGTCCGAAATATTCTTGCAACGATCGGCTATAAATCAAAATATCGTCTAGATATACAACCACAAATTTCCCCAAGAATGGCTTAAGCACCTCATTCATCAAGCTCATGAATATACTCAGCGCATTTGTAAGCCGAACGGCATAACGGTCCATTGATATAGCCCGTGTTTAGTTTTGAAGGCCGTCTTCCACTCATCTCCTTCTCGCATCCGGATTTGTTGATAACCACTTCGTAGGTCAACTTTAGAAAAGATCACGGATCCGTGTAATTCATCCAACATGTCATCAAGCCTCGGAATCGGAAATCGATACTTGATGGTTATATTATTCATGGCTCGACTGTCAATACACATTTGCCAAGATCCGTCTTTCTTAGGAACCAGTAATACCGGAACCGTACAAGGACTTAGGCTTTCTCGAACATACCCGCGGTTCATTAGTTCTTCGATTTGGTTTTGTAATTCCTTCGTCTCCTTGAGATTACATCTATAGGCAGCTTTGTTAGGGAGTGACGCACCCAGTATGAGGTCGATCTGATGTTCAATCCCACGAATAGGTGGCAAACCCGATGGTAATTCTTCGGAAAAAACATCCGCAAATTCGTGCAATAAGGCATCCATCCTTTTGTCGTTCCGCACAACCATGTTATCATTCCATGTCTCCTTCAGAATCAACAAGTACACATACTCGCCATCATTAATAGCATGTTCCACATCCCGTTCGCTAGCAAACATGGGGAGTTTTGGTTTTTCACTCCGACTAGAACTCATAGAGCGAATAGCTTGAGGTGACATTGGTTTAAGCACAATCTTTTTGCCCTTATCCCGTAACTCGTACTCATTGCTTCTTCCTCAGTGTAAAACGTCCCTATCAAACATCCATGGCCTTCCGAAAAGTACATGGCATGCATCCATTGGGAGTACATCACATAATACCTTGTCTTCATATGAACCCATGGTTAGTCCAATCCTCGCTGGTTTAGTCACCCTTATTTTGCTCCCATCATCGAGCCAATGCAACGTGTAAGGTTTCGGGTGAGCCGTAGTGGTCAGCCCGAGTTTAGTCACCATATCGCTGGAAGCTACGTTGGTGCAACTCCCTCCATCAACGATCAAACTACACCATTTATTTCCGATTTGACACTTTGTGTGAAATATTTGATCCCACTGTTCCGAATCATTCAAAACAGCTTTGGCTTGTAGAGTACGCAGAACTAAATCCGTGTCATAGTTTGGAGCATCGTAAGTCTCACATTCTTCCCTTTCTTCGTCCTTCATGCTGAGATCAAATACATCACCAGTCTCTCCTTTTCGTCCTCGACCAACAACTCGTCTCGGATCATGACAGCTTCTCTTAGTGTTACCACTCGTTTGTTTGGACAAGCATTTTGATAATGTACGAACTCTTGACATTTGAAACATCTTGCTTTAGCCAAACTTGTCTCCTTCGGTACGTAGGGGGCCTTAGGAATCGCAACAGGGATCGGAGTCGGTACAGTTGCCTTAGTAGTTGAACTAGAACCGACACTTGGGTTTCCAAATTTGGCTGGAAACTCGGGTTTATACAACTTCATCCTGTTTTGAGCTTCCAATTTTACACATAGCCTACATAGTATATCGAAGTCTTCGTATGGGTATAATTCCACCGAGTTAGCTATGCTTCGGTTCAAACCGCGCAAGAATCGTGACATCTTCTGCTCCTCATTCTCCTCTAGTTCTCCTATTAAGGTCAGATTCTCAAATTTCTCAATGTATTCACTGACACTCAATTTTCCTTGCATGAGGTCTGCAATCTTCCTCTACAAGGACAACCGATGCGACGTTAGTACATATCTCTTACGAAGTTTTCTTTTTTACGAATCCCATGAATGCATCTTTTCTTTCCCCGTACGGGTTCTTCGTGTTTTTACTCCTTCGTACCAAAGTGAAGCGCCCCAACTTGAGAATTGCATACTTGCACCATTTCTCGTCGTCGAGGTCTTTGAACTCGAACATACGATCAATTTTACGTTCCCATTCCAGGTAAACTTCAAGGTCTGTCCAGCCAACGAAATTCAGAAGCTCATTAACCTTGAACTATTCGACATGGCGTGAGGGTCGCTCATAGTCACCACGCCTAGGTTGCCAATGCTGGTCGCGTTGTTCTGGTATGTCACGCAATGCGTCGTGAAGTTTTGCCAAGAAATCAGCGTCGTTGAGATCCATAATGCCAAAGATCAAGAGCCTGGGGATCCGATACCACTTATGATATGGATTATCTATCGATACAGTGGCAAGCTGTTTTGACGAGTGGAAGCGAACAACAAGAAACTGTCAGGAACTGATAACAACAGTTCGCTACAGCAATAACACTGGCTAGCGGTATACGCACGCGATAGGAAATGATGACGGCAGCTCGATATAGCAACAAGACAAGAACTGGCCGAATGTAAATGATTCGAAATAGGCAACCTCCAAACAGCGGCACTCGAAACAGCAAGTTTTGGCCAGATGCTAATTGAAAACAAGAAGCAAGTTCGAATGATCGAACAGCACTTGATGTGAAATCCCGATCAAGTACAACCCTGTATCGAAAACAAGAAGAATATCGAAATAGGACAGGAAACAGTTGTTTTATCTAACTAGACCTATAATTCGATAAAGTGATTTCTTCTCAAGACCTATTGAGAATCAATCAGATTAAGATTTGAAAATGCGTCGAATAATAATCAAAATTTTAAAGGAAACTCGTCCAACACTTAAACAATACACAAGGTATGTTGTTTTATCATTCAATAATCTGCCTCATTACAACTTCATCGCCACAATTTATAAGCAAAAGTAGCTTGACAAGATAATCTAAACTATTCCAAGCTGGTCTTAAAATAAGGAAAAGAAAATATAAGGCTCCATACGTCACTTGCAAACAAGAGTACAAGATGGTTTTTGTCTCCAAGGTGATAGCCGCCTTTCACATTGCATGTAGCCGAGATTCCTGCTGCTTTTATAATAAAGAAAGTGCTGAAATTCTTTTATTATTTTGCTTTTACCACTTGGACCCCTTCCCCAAGATGCAAGTTGTCTATGTTTAAGTTACTCCAAGTCCAATTATCAAGGTAACTCCGGATCTCGTATCCGTTTTCTCGCCTAAGTATGTTGGAGTATGGTCGAGGTGTTTTACGTCAATCCTTACTTCGTCTTCTTCGCTTGGAGTAGTCGGTTTCGTATCAATAAGTATAACGACCTAGATTTCAGAATACTTCTATAAATTGGTTTTGGCACACAAATTTTGGTTCTTATAGAACTTTCCAAAACTTACATAAATTTATTCAAAGGGACATAGGACTTCGAGTTCGACTCGTAAAATGATGAAACTTTATAATAAAGTTCATATAGACCTGAAATTCCGGAATCTGGAAAGTTTCATAAAAACCTATATTCGGTCTAGAATTTTTTTTTGTTTGTTTCGTTTTAACCTCCAAAGTGTTCGAATTAACTCAAATGTTCAGAAAACAAACTCCAATTCTTATAAAATTTTAGGAATAGGATGTACATACTTAGACAAACTTCAATTTCAATCTAGAGATAGAAAAATGGATCTCAGTTCCGAGATTTTCAGAAATCACAATTCGACCCCTAAAGTGACCAAATTATGATTACCCGTAGATTTAGAAATAAACTCCGATTCTTACAAGATTGTAACTTCAGAAACATAATAAGAGAACCATATTTCGACATAAAACTACGAATGTATCATTTAAGTCCATAATTTTTCCTATAATCACACAATTTGTGTTGTGCTCAATTTTCTCGATTTAAGTTTCAATAGGCTACAAACTAAACATCTGAGCACTAACACACAAACATGCAACACGCAACACAAATTTCAAGTCACGTAAATTCTTGAAATTTTGAAATCACCCTCCCCCTGAACACATTTTCACATAATAATCACTATTTCTTTAATAAACTTAGAATTTTTAAACATAAAATATGTAAAATATTTTCATAGAAATTTTATTAACTTGTATACATAAGTGTTGGGATTCGGTGCCTAAAACGAAGGCCCAACGAAAGCGATAAAATAAAAATTAATTTGATCTGAATCCCTACTAGGATCGATCAAGCTACGTATATACGAATATAACATAAACAAAGAAAGATTTGATATCATACCCTTATAGTCCGTTGATTAAATGGTGTTCTTCTCTTGAGCGATTCCCTAAGCTTTAGGTGGACTTTCCCGCAAATCCAATTCGTTAAGCTTTTGAAATCCCGAGCATCGAAACACCGTGTCTCTACATGTCACGCGCCGGAAAACGACCGGAATGACAACCACCCTATTAACCTCCAAGGTTATGGCTAGAATAAGATGATGAAGCTATTATATTTGATGAATACACTCCAAGTATATTTATCAAAAACCTCTCTTTGTGTTAAGTTAGAAAGTGAATTGAAGAAGTGAAGAAGAAAACTATTTTCTCTCTCTCTCTCCACAACACGTGAGATGTCCAGTGGGTGAGAGAAGTGAGTAACTCTTCATTATATTCTCCATCCCACATGACAAGATCCACCAACCAAATAATGACCTTGATGCTTGTCCCCACATGCCATGAGATTCTACTCATAATGGTGGAGATAAAAGATAAGGCATACGTGGAGGTAAGTGGGGCGGCCGTCTTGAAGGAATCAGATAAGTTCGATTCGTTTTGGACTCTCGTGAGTCCAAACAGATAAACTCTAATTTCGTTCCGATGTATTTATATCAATTAATTAATCTAATTAATTAATCACATCAAATACAAAATAATATAATTAATTTCTCCAAGAAATAATTATATCTATGAATTAAATTAATCACCCTGTAATTTATTTAATTCATTAGGCCGTAAATTAATTTATCCAATAAATCAATTTAGACATCCAATATCCCAATAAATTAGATATCATGAGTTCGGTTCGTTTTGGACTCCCGTGAGTCCAAACAGATAAACTCCAGTTTCGTTCCGATGTATTTATATCAATTAATTAATTCAATTAATTAATCACATCAAATACAAAATAATATAATTAATTTCTCCAAGAAATAATTATATATGAATTAAATTAATCACCCCCGTAATTTATTTAATTCATTAGGCCGTAAATTAATTTATCCAATACATCAATTTAGACATCCAATGTCCCAATAAATTAGATATCTAATATCTAATATTCATAATGAGAGAATAAGCTCGATTCATTCCGTCGTCAATCCTATTGCGCGACTCGGTAGGTCCGTATCAGTTAGCAATGGGAGGAACCAAAGAGTAGTAGCACTACCTAGCCAGCCTGGCGGCCTACACTGTACCCCAACTGAGAACGGGATCATTCAAAAACCATTATGTCGTGAATACCAGTATACATATAAACCCTTCTTCCAAATGTCCTGATCAAGTTATAGGGTCACGGTAAGTCAAACCCTATCTGTACTTGACACTATGCATGAGTTAATGCAAATCGAGATCATCGAGCTCTCGTGTATCCAATACAACTAGCTCCAATGCTTTGGCCAAAAACTTATGATCTCATCTGCCAATAACCGCAAAGGACATACAACCCGTTCACTAACAGGAGAAAGAATTATATCTTGGTATTCAGTAGGACCTGCTAGTTGCCCGTCAAGATGCACGTCGAGGTTGATCCCCACCTTCCGGTTTTCTGGGTCGAACTACTCTAATGAAAATCTTAACGTCACAAGCACATCCCTACCAAATCCTCAAGTCTAAGGCTCACGAATACCTATCACACCCTTTTGATTCCGTCATTGACTGTCCCGGAGTGAAATCCTCTCTCTACATCAGCTTGGTTTTGGCCTTCTTAATCTACAACTTGATCAGGTGGGAATCGTGTCTGATTTGCAGATGGGTCTTTATCAACTACAGATGGGTCTTCATCAGTTGCATCTGGATCAGGTAGGTTTTGGGATACTATCTGATCTGCAGTTGGATCTTCAGTCTGATCTATAGGTGAGTCCATCATTCCTGTGTCATGAATGATGACTTCTTCTAAGGTGGCGGATTTGAGCTTTTTCTCAATTGATTCCACCTTTTTTCTGTACTCAACAGTAGACTCATCAAACACAACATGAGGTGTTTCTTCCACAACTAAGGTTCTTTTGTTAAATACTCTGTATGCCTTGCTTACTTTTGAGTATCCCGTAAAGAGATCATCATCAATTTTAGCATCAAAGGCATTTAGTTGGGTTTTACCATTGTTGTGGATGAAACACTTACAACCAAAAATATGAAAATATGCAACAATTGGTGTTCTGCCATTCCAAACATCATAGGGAGTTTTTCCATGTCTCCCTACAATCATACTCTTATTCTGAGTGTGGCATGCTGTGTTGACAGCTTCATCCCAGAACCTTTTTGGTAGGTCTGCTTCAGCAATCATGGACCTAGCAGCTTCCTTCAACGTTCTGTTCCTTCTTTCAGCAACAACATTCCGCTGTAGAGTTCTGGCTGCAGTGACTTCGTGTTGGATCCTATTCTGATCACTGTACTCAGTGATTGCTTTGTTGAGAAATTCTTCTCCTCTATTTGATCTGATCTTGATAACTGAGAGAGATCTCTCATTCTGGATCTTCCTTAGCAGCTCAGGTAACTTTGTCAGTGTTTCATTCTTTTTATAGAGAAAAACCACCCATGTATATCTTGAGTAGTCATCAACTACTACTAGAGCTTTCTTCCTTCCACTCAATGTCCTTGGCTTGATGGGGCCAACGAGATCTATATGAAGTAGATCTATAACTCTTGTGGTGAGAGTGGTAGGCTGAACTGGTTTGAATGATGCTCTAGTTTGATTCCCTTTCTGACATGCATCCCAGAGAGTTTCCTTCCTGAATACCTCTTCTGGTAGTCCTGTGATCAGATTTTTAGAGCTAATCTTGTTGATGGCTTTGAAGTTCAGGTGACATCTTTTGTGCAACATCCATCCATTTTCAGCAATTGTCTTAGATAGAAAACATGTGTTTGGAGTGCGTGTGTTCCAATCTATGATGTAGACATCTTGTAACGCCCCCAAGACGATCAGGGCATATTACAGCGCTGTGGACCCCACACTGTGGAATCCACCAGGCTAACGTATCAACAAGACATTCGACAACGACATACAATCATCACAAAACGACAATTTCTCAAACCACGACATTCATTTAAAAGACTAAAATTCGACAAATACAATCTGACATCGAATCCATTTCCCAAAACGAGAACACAACATTAACATATTCAAAAAGGAAGTAATTGAGTACTTAAACCAATTTCACAATACAGAAATTCCAAAACAAGACATCAATAATAAACGACAGAACAGAACACCAACAAATGACTACTGAACAGTATCATGCTTGCCCATCATTCTCATACAGCTCGTGTGCTCGCTTGTCTCCAAGACCCGTACATGAAATACAAAAAGTATTTCCCCCATATAAGGGGTTAGCGACAAATGCTAGTGCAAGTACAATCCATTTGAACTACCATTCTAATTAGATGAAAATATGTGCCAAAAATCATTTAGAAATCATTTATATTCCGGAATATTATACGGTGCACAAGCACAAAACACATTTTCTCCAACAAAACAATTCAAAGTTATCCTTGGTACGAGACCCACGGCTACCGTACCCCGCAGAGCCCCGTCGGACATCCCTGGGTGGTTAACCATAGTTCGCGATACGAAACTCACGGAAACATATCCCTAGAGGCCCCGTCGGACTATCCCTAGGTGAACATACACATATACATCCACACAACCACGAATAGCCATAATTCAAATACTAGAACGCGTAAACAAATGTAAAGTACTTGCCTTTGAGACATCTTCGACGAAATGGGGACGAACAACGACTACGAATGATCCGGAAGGAAGACGACCGTTCCTAAATGAAGGGTTAACATAACTCAGTCCTATACGAAAACAATAATCGAATGGAATACACCCATAACCCCGATTACAAACCACGACAATGAACGATCAATCGATACGGGCGAGGGTTTACGCAAAACCTCCCCAAATCGATAATTCACGAATTTTACTATGTGAAATGGATTGGGATTCATCCGATAACAACAATCGATGAGTAAATATACAACATATATTGACAATTCGGAATTAATCAAGAAAAACCCGAAAAAACCCCAAATTAGACAAGTTTAGGGTTCCTGAAGAAATACCTCCGATTCGGACGATGAAGGATGATTACGCTGATGATGATATGTTAGCTCGACTCTACAGTGGTGGAATACGAATAATTCTCGGATAGAAGTTGAAGGGAATCGCCCTCTGCGTCGCCCGAAGAAGAAAACGAGAGAAAGGATGAAAAAGAGTGCTGTTCTGACCTGCCCGCTGATCTATTTAAAAAGCATAGTTAGTGCACGCTAACTATCAAAAGGTAGCGCGCACTAACGGGGATTTTCAAACCATCCAGAAGCTGCTGCCTGGCGTGGCTAGCATGCGCTAGACATGCTTAGCGCACGCTAAATACTACTCAATAGCGTACGTTACTGAAGCCTAGCGCACGGTATCGGATGGTCAGTATACAGGATTCTGGGTTTAGAACCCCCACTGCCCAGTACGCTAAAGTCGATAGCGCAAGCTAATAACAACGAGCTAGCGTACGCTAACTGCACACCGATAACACATGCAAGGAGATAAGGAATAGCGTGCGCTACTCACGCAGCAGTTCAGCTCAGATTAGTACGCTCCTACCGAAGGTACGAAACTCGAAACGCACGACAAGGCCAGAATTCAGAAACATAAACACGAAATATACAAGACGACAGAGCTAAGCGCTGAAAGAAGATATAATTCCGACCACCGAAGGGTCCGTAATGCGACAAACAAAATGAAATTCCCCAAACTTATAGGAAATTACAAAAATGGCCCAAGTGCCTGAAAATCACGAAATGACGTCAGATTAACAAATCGAAAGTCTCAACAGGACCAAATCAACCATACGAACTTGGACAAACCTAGAAACAATGAAAATGAATGACTTTTACGAGAATCGAACGTTCATACGGCAAAACATGTCATATAATGAAATTACATGAAAACATCACCAAAACTCTTCCAAATGGAAAAACTCCAAGAATAAAATAGCTTCAGAATGTCGAAAAGGTTACAAGCGAGTCGATAAAAAATAGACATACACCAAAAATGGAAACTGCTAAAAATGGAAAGGTACGAATATTACATTATCCCCCTCTAAAATAAAGTTTCGTCCCGAAACTTAAGAATCAAAAAGCTCGGGTTGCCTCGAACGCATATCCTCCTCTAACTCCCACGTCGCTTCTTATACTCCGTACCTCGACCATTGCACCTTAACCAAAGGAATGGTTTTGTGCCTTAACTGCTTGTCTCGATGCTCCAAAATTCTAACGGGCCTCTCCTCAAACGTAAAATCCTTCTCGATCTCCACGTCTCCGAAATCAATAATGTGGGATGGGTCCGGAACATACTTCCTCAACTGGGAGACGTGAAACACACTATGTACATGATTCAACGATGGAGGTAATGCCAATCGGTACGCTAACTCGCCAACTCTCTCCAATATCTCGAAAGGTCAAATATACCTCGTGCTAAGCTTCCCCTTTTTCCCAAAACGGAAAACTACCTTCTACGGAGACACTCTCAACAGAACATGATCTCCCACCTCAAACTCTAAAGGTCGACGCCTAATATCCGCATAAGACTTTTGCCGACTATGAGGTGCCAACATTCTCTTTCTAATCAACTCAACTTTCTCCCTCGTCTCCAACACAAGGTCCGGCTCGGTGCCAACTAAATCGGACGGCTCATCCCAGCATATCGGTGATCGGCAACGTCGGCCATAAAGCGCCTCATACGGTTCCATATTAATCGATGCGTGCCAACTATTATTATACGTAAACTCAATCAAGGCCAGATGCTCCTCCCAGTCACTACTCTAGTCTAACGCACACGCGCGCAACAAATCCTCGAATGTCTGAATGGTACGTTCGGACTGCCCGTCGGTCTGAGGGTGGAAAGATGTACTCAAACGCAATGGTGTCCCCAATGCCTTATGTACCGCCTGCCAAAAATGCGATACAACCCAGCCAGCTCTATCCGAAATAATAGACTTCGGCATACCATGAAGTCTCACTATCTGCGCGATAAAAATACGAGCCAATTTTTCTGGACCCCAAGTATCCTTGATGCCCAGAAAATGTGCCGACTTAGTCAGTCGGTCTACGATCACCCACACCATATTCATTCCGGTCTTCGTCCTCGGCAAGTTCGTGACAAAATCCATGGAGACATCTTCCCACTTCCATTCCGGGACGGGAAGTGGTTTCAACAAACTGGCTGGCCATTGATGCTCGATTTTGACTTGTTGACAAGTCAAACACTTAGCCACAAACTGAACCACCTCATTCTTCATGTCATTCCACCGGAAATTCTTTCTCAAATCTTTATACATTTTACTAGAGCCAGGATAGACTGAGTAAGGTGATGCGTGAGCCTCTCGCGTAATACTCTGCCTCAATTCCAAGTCGTTCGGAACACAAAGCCGACCTTGGAATCTCAACACACCATCCTCATGTATCCCGAATCCCGGGGCTTCCCCTTCCCTACATTCTCTCGAAGCTGAATAAACATCGGGTCCTCTAACTGTCCCGATTTAATGTCGTCGACTAGAGACGATGAAATCTCAAGTGTACGCAACTGCCCGGAACTCTCTGGTAGTACAATCTCAACGCTCAACCTCATCAACTCTCGCTGGAGTCCTGGCTGGACCATAAGTAACTCAAGCACTCGAAGCGATACTGATTTCCGGCTCAAGGCATCTGCCACCACATTTGCCTTGCCCGGATGATAGAGAATCTCGAGGTTGTAATCCTTGATCAACTCCAACCAACTCCTCTGCCTCATATTTAGCTCTTTCTGAGTGAAAATGTACTTCAGGCTCTTGTGATCGGTGAAAATATGACCCGATGTGCCATACAAGTAATGACGCTAGATCTTCAATGCAAATACAACTGCGGCCAACTCAAGATTGTGCGTAGGGTAATTCAACTTATACGGTTTCAACTGACGGGAAGCATAGGCAATCATCCTCCCGTGCTGCATGAGTACACATCTGAGCCCTTGGCCCGAAGCATCACTAAAGACTGAGAAACCGTCATTACCACTCGGTAAAGCCAAAAAAGGAGCGGTCGTCAACCGCTTCTTTAACTCCTCAAAACTATTATGCCTCTCATCGGTCCACACAAAATTCTCTGACTTCTGTAACAACTGAGTCAGCGGTCGAGCGAGCTTAGAAAACCCCTCGACAAATCTATGGTAATATCCGACGAAACCCATAAAACTACGGACCTCCTTCACGTTCTTGGGCGGCGCCTAATCCAACACTGCCTCTACTTTATGTGGGTCCACACGAACACCCTCGACCGAGATCACATGACCGAGAAACATAACCTCCCGTAACCAAAACTGACACTTTGAGAACTTTACAAAAAGATGCTGAGTTCTCAAAACATCTAATACGATATGCAAATGACGGGCGTACTCCTCCCCGCTCCTCAAGTAAATCAGGATATCGGCGATAAAAATGACTACACACTTATTGAGGTACTCGATAAAGACTTTGTTCATAAGCTGCATGAACATGGCTGGAGCATTGATTAGCCCAACAGGCATAACCACAAACTCGTAGTGACCATATCTCGTCCGAAAGGCTGTCTTCGGAACATCGGTATCCTTCACTCGGAGCTGATAATACCCCTATCTCAAATCAATTTTCGAAAACACGGTCGCCCCTTGCAACTGGTCGAACAAATCATCAATCCTCGAGAGCGGATACTTGTTTTTAATAGTCACTTTGTTCAACTCACGATAGTCGATGCACAAACGAAGTGACCCATCATTCTTCTTCACAAACAGGACCTGTGCGCCCCAAGGCGAAGCGCTCGGTCGAATATACCCCATGTCTAGCAACTCTCCCAACTGTTTCTTCAACTCCAGCATCTCATCAGGCGCCATGCGATATGGCGTCTTAGAGATCGGTGCCGCACTCGGCTCCAAATAAACAATAAACTCGACCTCTCGATCCGGCGGTAAACCCGGCAACTCATCTGGAAAGATGTCAGGATACTCACACACTACTGGAATAGACGAGAGCTCGACTCCCCCTTCTCCCGATCTCAAAGTGTAACACCAATACCTCGTACAACCTCCTCGAAGAAGTCTCACCGTTTTCAGAGCGCTGATCAAGAATCTCTTACTACTCCGCTTACGCCCCACAAAAGAATGCTTGGTACCGTCAGAGGCTAACATCGAAACGGTTCTCGTTCTATAATTCATGATCGCCCCATGACGGTCCAGCCAATACTCACCAAGAATTAGATCCTCGTCTCTAATATCTACCGCAATCAGGTTAGAAGGCCAATCCCTCCCCGCGATACTCACAGGAAAATCTCGAATCTCACGGTCCCCCACGATGCTATCCCCACTAGGCAGTTTAACAACAAATGGTTCACACGCAACTAGACAATCCACATGCAAACGATGCACATAATCCGTAGATATGAAAAGAATGCGTAGCACCAAAATTGAATAACACGGAAATAGGATGATCAAGAATGTGGACGGTACCTGTAGCTACCGTCGCGTCGGGATCCCCAGCTCGTCTAATCTTGTACACACGGGGCGGAATAGACCCCGCACTAGAAGCTCCCCCTCTAGGAGGCTGTCCACATCCTCGACCTCTACCAAAACTCGGTTGTGGCTGAGAAACTGCTGGTGTCTGATTCACGCTCGGTTCTCCCGCCGCTGGGGCTGATATCTGAGTAAACGGTGCCCGAGAAGCATCTGTACAAAACTTGGCACGATGCCCCATCCGACCGCAGGAATGACACTGAATCGGGGGCCTGTCACACTCACTCATAATGTGTCTAGCGCGACCACAATTAAAGCAATTAGGACCACGCACTGAACCAATAGGAGCAGACTTAGAACCGTTTCCTCGTCCAAACGACGGGGACTGACTCTCGAAGACTCCCGAACCAGACTGAGTCTTCTGATACCCTCCAGACTTGCCTCCCGAAAACTGGCCGGAGGTCTTCTGCTTCTTTCTCTCGGCTACCGTATCTGTCGCAGATAACGACATCGCATAAGCCATCGCCTTATTCTGATACTCCTTCAAAGTCGTGCACCCCTGACCATACATGTAGTGGCGTACCCTCGGTTTCATCCACATATCAAGCTCATCTCGGACTTGGTTTCTCACATAATGAAGTTGTTGGTTGTAGTCCTTGATAGCTTGAGAAATAGGAACATCCTGGGGCTTAGCCTCAAAGAAGGCGCGGATCCTCCCCTCTTTCACTGGCCACGGACAAAACTCGACTTCCATCAGCTCCCGAAAATCTGCCCATGTGGCTGCCCAGTCACGCGGTTTCACCACTTGCCACCACGTTGCCGCCTCTTTGGCGAGGAAAGTACTGAGCGATGGGTACCTTCCACTCCTCAGAGCAGTTAGCAACCTCGAATACTTTCTCCATCTCAAACAACCAACTCTTCCAACCGGAAGGGTCAGAAGCACCATCAAACTGCGGTAGACGCATACAAATCACGTCCCGAAGTAACTTATCATTACCGGATCCAGTAGGCGGAACCGGGTTAGCATTAGCCTGACCGACCATAACGGCGTGGGTCAGTAGCGTCATCTAGTTCGCTACTTGTTGTAAAATATTCGCCACTCCAACATTCTCATGCGCATTACCGGAGCTAGAAGATTGATCCTGCTGACCTCCGGAACTAGGTGGAACACGTTCGACAAGGAAGGCATCGCCGAATCAGTTCCCATGTTATCGGACATGGCCGCCCCACCGGCTGCGCCACGTCCCCTGCCGTGTCCGCGTCCTCTACCATCAGGAATTCTGAAGAAGTAGCGGGTGAGTACAATTCAAACGTAAAACGCAACAAGTTATCGAGAATCGATAGAACAGAACAACGTAAAGAGTCAAGTTAGGAAAACTTACGAGCACCGGCGTATTAAGATGATGGCATGGCAGTGATACTGTTCAAAAACGACACTCGAGTAGACCCAAATAACCGACAACCTAGGTATCAATAAACCTAAGCTCTGATACCATATTCTGTAACACCCCCAAGACGATCAGGGCATATTACAGCGCCGTGGACCCCACACTGTGGAATTCACCAGGCTAACGTACCAACAAGACATTCGACAACGACATACAATCATCACAAAATGACAATTTCTCAAACCACGACATTCATTTGAAAGACTAAAATCCGACAAATACAATTTGACATCGAATCCATTTCCCAAAACGGGAACACAATATTAACAAATTCAAAAAGAAAGTACTCGAGTACTTAAACCAATTTTACAATACAGAAATTCCAAAACAAGATCAGTATTGTGTAAGTCGAATTCGGGTAACTCAATAGTCTAATACGTGTTACCCGATTGACAACCTTCCTCAATATTGTATTTTTTTGAAGTTGACTCGAAATTATGTTACTCGAAATTACAACATATGACTCGAATTTAATCGAGTAAAGGTCAATTCCGACAATTTGGGTATCAAAAGAGTAGTTGCTAAACTTGGGACAAAAAAAGAATAATACTAAATGTAAAAGGGTAAGACAAGCTATTCCCACTTTGTTATATCCCCTTTTAACTCCCCTAGATTTTCAACTATTTCAGATTTACCATAGTTAAGTTAATCCGACCACTTTTTGGCTCAAACAAATACTTTGACCCATTTTAATTTTGTGTCTTTAATATTTTTGTTTGTCGGCTATTTCGATAATAATAAATTAAAGTATGTTTTTTAATTGAAGATTATAATGAGAACTTCAGGCTCATGATTGATTGATTCAAGCATTTTCTTCAGTGCTTGGGATTGATTGAGCCAAGTCAATAACTGCATTTTATCAAGATATTGGGATTTTACTACGTTTGTATTTATTGTTTTGTATATTGCCTTGTATATGCACCTGAAATTTTAGAAGCATTTAATTATGCAAATTAGTCAGAAGCACTTAATTTTGCAAATCAGTTAGTAGCACTTAAGTGTACAAATCAGTCAGATATACTTTATTGTGCATAAAGTCTTCAGGCTAGCTGACGGGCTTCAGAATTTGTCAGTCATGATTTTTATACTTGTTAATAGATTTAAGAATTAATTTTGATATATTGCATACTCGCCAGACTGAGCGAGTTGAAACTTATCTCAATTATTTAATCCTTTCAAGTTGATGAGATTGATGTGGCGTGCAGTTGAGTGTGAGATGATCTAAGCTGTATATTAATCATTTATTCTTTCTCATTTCCTTGAACTTATGTCTGAATTTAGAACAATTGTAGAATTTATTTATAGTATATTATTGTTGTTTTTCTCAACGAATTACTTGGGAAACATTGCTTGTGATTTTTATGTTTTGTTTTGTTTTTAAAAAATTTATTTCTGCTGTAATTATTTATTTAATTATTAAAATATAGGAAAATAATTTTCATGAAATAGACTGTTACATAAGTGGTACCATAGCGGGTCTATGGTTCTGTAGACTCGTTAAAATAGTTTTTTTTAAAACTAAAATTTGTTTTTGCATGTAGTGAAAATCCTAATGACAATTATGATCATCCACCTCTGCTACTCCACGTCGACTTCAAGGTACATTTAATTTATTGTTATCCATTATGTGATAAATACAGTTTATCAGATCAACCATGAATCATATACCAATAACGTATTTATATTTCTTGAAATAGAAATTTTATGATCAAGTATTTGGTATGCAATTGATTTCTTATAAATTCATAGATATATGGGTTACATGCATTATTATATCATTGCTAAAAATATTTGAGGTTCGTAAACCCATAGATGCAATGTAATTCTTCATTATTTCTCCCTCTTATTGGGTGATTACTGAAAGGTTGTTGGCTATGATGTGTCTTAGGGTCATGGCAACACATGGATGTGAACATAGACGCCCAGTTAACCGAGGTACGGATAATTTCTACAATCAAAATGCCAACCATAATGTTGGTGCTGGTGCCTGTGGAAATAGAGATCATAATAACTGCAATGATAATGTGCCAGATCCTGCTCAAGCACAAATAATGGAGAATTTCAGACACTTCACCCCTATTGGCGAATGGTTTATATCGCTCGAGCCGTCCTTTGAGCTCATTAGGTGCACTGATGCACAAAGGATTCTTTGCACCCATTATCGAATGGTGGAAGATGCTGCACGATGGTTGGTGGATAAGCTACTGGCATTTGAGGCCGGCAGCCGAGCATGCTACAATGACTTTGGTTCGACTCAAGTAGATGGTAATTGAACAATACTACCCGCAACACTACAGAGAGAAGATAGAGAGAGAGTTCTGGAACCTCGAACAAGGGAAACTAACAATTCAACCAAATCAGCTTCTTTGTGGAGCATATGTGGATACTGATTGCAAGTGAGCCCTCAAGTTTCATAGTGGGTTAAGTCCGAGTATTCATCATATTGTGACTGGTCAAGATTTCGAGCCTACTCAGACTCTGAATCCACAATATCTAGTGAAGCTGAATACCAGTAAAGGACATTGGAATGGGAACCCAAAATAAATATAGGGCTTCTAACAAGCAAGCAAGGGTCTACCAAAGGTCATGAACTAAGACTTAAAATAATAAGCCTGAATATCCGAAGTGTGCTAAGAATCATGGCGGGGAGTGCTTGTACGACAAAGGTGTCTGCTACCAATGCAAAGAGCTAGGACACTCATCTTCGAACTGTCATCTCCAAGTGGTTAAAAGTCAGAGTTTTGGAGTAAGAGCTCGCATATATTCCTTGAGCCATAATGAAGCGGATGAGATTCCCGGTAATGTATTAGGTATGGTGATTGCATTTAATTTACTCGCTCTCACATTATTTGACACTGGTGCCACACACTTTCTTATGTCTTCAACGTTTTATCATGCCATTGGACGTAAAATCATTAGTGTTCCCAAATAACTAGAAGCTGTTAGAGTTGTATATGCAAAGAATACTCCGTGCTTATATTACCTTATTTCCCAGTAACTACCTATGAGAATATTAGTTACATTTAATCACATTTTTTGCATATTTTTTTACATTATGATTATGCATATAAAATATCTAATTATTTTATATTGTTGAAAATGTGGTGTGTTGGTGTCACACAGAAGATCACATTATCTATGCCTTATAAAATAGTATAATAGTTCACAACCTATATAATTATTAGACAATTTATGTGAGTTTGTAGTATATGCTTGAGATTATTTGGTCTTGACTATTAGCATGCATTAGCGTATTTGCATACATTGAACTGGATCGAAGTGAGATAGTGTCTTCTGTACTGACTGTAAGAAGAACGAAAATCTTGGATAATATTATTTCTTAATTCTATGTACATAATATTTATCTGTGTATTTATAATATTTATTGCTTTGATTTTTCCATGAGTGAGAGTCGAAATGATTGACTCAATAAGATTCGTATCTTGGGCAATTATATTATTTGTATGACAATTATTATTATTACTAGAAATCATGTCCCGACACGTGCGGGTTGATTATGTCCCATTGAGGAGCTCGATAAT
This sequence comes from Orobanche coerulescens, assembly GCA_033398695.1. NCBI lineage: Eukaryota > Viridiplantae > Streptophyta > Magnoliopsida > Lamiales > Orobanchaceae > Orobanche > Orobanche coerulescens. The sequence continues at coordinate 73,787,288 of CM065818.1, read as the reverse complement.
GATTACTATATTAAACCCTGCAGGTGGATTTGATTCTTATATAATAATAAGGTTCAAGTGGTACTACTCTTGGATAAGATATTAATTAATTAAAGTTGTCAGTAGCTTAAAATTAATTAATGAACATTCGATATCTTAAACACGGGATATAATATATTTTGATAAGGAGCTCGATTTCGTAAATTAGAATTTGGGTAGGAAATGCATATTAACTCTTTAGTAGACTGAGTTGATATTAGTGAACTCAACCATATTGTAACACCCCTAAACCCGTATGAGAATATTACACGCCATAGATCCTTCCCACGGGGATCTATCAGGCTAAACATCACAAAATGGCCAAGTGTTTGCCCGGCCGTGGCAAACAATACAATGATACGGACCGTTAAGGTCAATTATAAACAACTACACGGACCGGTGAGGTCGTACGACTGACGCAAACAGAAAAATACAACTCTTTACAAAGAATACCCACGCAGGGATAAAGATACAAAATAGCGGAAGGCAGATTACAACTCCGACGATACAACACAACTCGACTTAACTCTCAACTCTTGATTAGTATCGTAGCCCGTCGCTTCCTGTGTTGATCCTGTGACTGCTCCCCGAACCTGCATGCACCTGGACACAAAACAGACATCCACCCCCCGATTACTCGGGGGTTAGCAAAATTCCACTATTTTGCTAGTGCAAGTATAATACGATACGAAATGCAACAAGCAAAGAGCAACCACAAATTTGATATCGAAATCAACTATCCAAATGTTCCCGAGAAGTTTTAGAATTTTGAGCGCAAGCAAAGAAGTATTTGAAAAGAAACTTGTCATCTCGGGGATTTTCAAAGTATAAGTTCTTTTGGACCTCGAGTCCTAATATACAAAACCTTTTCGAAAATTTTAGGGCCTCAGCCCGATTCTCGTTTTAAAACACACTATTTAAGATATCGACATGGGTCCGTGGCCCAACATTAAAACGTTATCCAATCAATTACTGTTACACGATCACTGTTCATACACATCATTGACTGAACTCTAGAAGCCTCGACAGACCCTCCCCTAACCACACGCATTGTTCGTACACATCATGTACCGAACTCCAGAGTCCTCGACGGACCCTACCTAGACCACACACATTGTTCGTACACATCATGTACCGAACTCCAGAGGCCTCGTCAGACCCTACCCGGAACACACACATTGTTCGTACACATCATGTACCGAACTCCATAGGCCTCGTCAGACCCTGCCTGGAACACACACATCGTTCGTATACATCATGTACCGAACTCCAGAGGCCTCGTCAGACCCTGCCCGGAGCACACATATTATCACGACACAACTCATATTGATCAGCTCAACACATTTCCATGAACAACCCACATTATTACCAATGTGTCAAACCATTCAACAATACACCGTAATACATATTCAAGTATGGAATCAAACCGACACAATTATCATAATCATCACGATAACTCAACCATGACCAATCACGCATGACACAAACCATATGGTTGATACAACCAACACAATTCTACGACATTAACCAAGTGAGGACATCATCACTACCATCAATCATTCACAATGATTAAATCACACGAAGCATAACCATGAAGATAAACCAAATCATCATAAACCTAACATGAAGTCTCTATTCACAAGATATAAATCGTAGAGCAAGATACTTGCCTCATTAACCGCTACTGAACACTTCGACGAACACGGCTCAACCGGGAAACCTCAAACACCTACAATCCTCCGGGCGAAAACAACGAAAATATACGATCACAACAAGAATCAAGACCAAGGATAATGGAAATCCCACCAACTATAGAATGGAAACTCATTGGGACATTTAATCGAACATTAAATGTTCAATAACTCCCAAGAACAAGCAAATCGTCAACCGAGTTAAACAAACTCGAAATATGGATATACAATCCATAGAACACAATTAATAATACTCAATATATCAATCGATTCATCAAAATCGGACGAACAATGAAAATCCAGAAGGAAATCCGAAAGTCAACCCTAGGAGATTTCAAGAAATTAGCTTCAATCCGGACGAATGAAGTGGAAGATGATGATAGATACGAATCAAGCTTCCCAAAATGATACACGACGATACCTCTGATCACTACTCCCGAATCCTTACACCAATCGCAAGGAAGAAAGGAGCAGTGGAAGAAATGAACAAAAATACGTCGGCCACGTATATAAATAGGCGAGCACGTTAGCCGTAATACGCGGTAACTTACGGTCATAACTCGGCCTCTATCGGTACTGCCCAAGTCGCTCGGGCACATTACGACTGTTACCATCGGCAAGTCTCACTTGACGAACATTACAATAGAACACATCATACCGTACATAATAGAAAAATGTATCCCACATAATGATGACGAAACAAAATAACCGGCACCAAAGGACAAACAATTCAAGGCAACTGGAAATAAAAATCTCGGGTATTACACATATTAGGAAAGTGATTAATATGGAAAGTTGGGTTGCATTAGTAGTCCTAACCCTAATCCTCCTTAAGATTCCCAGAGTAGTCCAAAGCCTATAAATAGGACTTACATGGGGGATTTGGCCATGACTATTATCGCGAGGCTTGTGAGATCGATTTTTCTTCTTGTATTTAATTGTAGATCTTGACTTGTGTCTTTGACTCTACAACTTAGCTAACACATCAATTTTCTAAGATTGTTTGCATAATACTAGAAAAAGAAGAAAATCGAGTGACACATAACGAACATATTCGGCTGAACCCCATAGTTGTCCAAGCAAAATTCGGTAGCTCATTGCCCACACAACGTCCGGATTAATGCGGATCATACTCTGGAAGATCTAAAGGTAGAAATATAAGAATATCAAGAAGCATGCAACCACTAAGCATAAAAAGTAAATATCCTATGATCTTTGATCTAGATTAGGATATTTAATTTACCAACATCTTTATTTAATAAATAATAAATAATATTTAAATTGTTTATCAATGTTAGTAATTAATTAATTAGCATGCCTAAATAGGTTTTGTGCTCGTGGATACGTAAAATGCTTTAATAAAAAATTTCCCAACTTCGCTTCCGCTACGTTTTATTTCCAACAATTGGTATCAGAGCCAGATTTTAGGCTTTTGCTATTTTAATTAATTTTGGTGATTAATTGATAGAAATTTAAATATTCATGTAATTTGATGTTGGAGTATTTTGCTAGATGTGTTTTTACAGGGAATATGATCCTTTTATCATGGTTATGTGAATAGTTTATTTATTTATTTTTATTATTTATGAAATTGTTGGTTTGGCCCGTTTTTGAGGCATGTAAAGGTTTGTTCCGTGAGAAAATCTGCGGGTAGATCTACGATCTTATTTTTCATGTAATCTTGTTGCAAATCCAGTGTATTTTATTTTGTATAAAGTTATAATCGAATTCGGAGAAGATGAAATTAGGAAGAAGTAGAGCGTAACCGGATCACGGGATACCGCGACCAAATAGCAAGACGTGGCGCCGCTGAGCAAGACACGATCGTCCGCCGAGAAACACTGGACACTGCACAGGGCCGCGGGCAGCCTGTTCCTGGCCGGTTTTCCGGTTCGGGTCGGGTCGTACAGTTTTTGGTCTGATCCGTTTCACCGCCGTTCGTTGCATCTGCTGGAGAGTCGAGATTTAAAATGATTTTTTTTATGTAATTAATTTTGCATAAAGGTGAAGCTTTAATTTTGAAAATCCACGGACCGGTCGGAGAGGAGTGACGAGATGCTTGATCCAGTGGGAGAAATTGAGTCGAAGATTTTCTCGGATTCAATTCAAGAAAGAAGACCATGATAATTAGATAATTTAATTATCCATGCTTTATTTTGGTATTACTGTTTTGGATGTATGACATGTATGAATGTATGCGTGATATGTTTCTTGCATGTTAGGACAGGAAAATTAGAAACCTTAAGGTTAAAATAACTAAGTGATTAAATTGATTTTTTTTAAAAGAAAATCAAAATGGTCTCCATAGTTAATTTAAATTGTGAAATAATTAGCATGCGTGTTGACATTAGGGTCTTCCTCCATATCGGATGTGCTGATTATAAGTTCACTAGGTTTAAATTTCAAATGATAACAAAAGGTAAATATTATTTTTTATGATAGGACATCTCCATCTGTAGGACTATTATATAAAAGATAATATTTTAAGGTTGTTTAACTATGGTGTTCTCTTAGGTGTATTAATTAATAAGCTCTCCATGAGAATCTATGTTAATTAATACTTGGCCAATAGGAACCAACTATTAATTTTATATGCCGTAAGGTAAATTGACTAGATAGTAAAATTAAAGACGTAAAGCTCTACTTGAAAAATGTGTGGGTAAACGTCCACACGATCGTGGCTTGCATATACGGGTTTTTTCTAGGTTTTGGTTGCTAGCATATATATTGTGTTTTTGAGTTTTTTCAATATTTTTTCTGTGCATTATGTGATGAATATTTTTAATTTTTATCTCATATGCCTTTCAATCCACTTGCTGTAATTCTCCAAGAAAACAAACTAGATGGCACTAACCTTGCTGATTGGAAAGGTAATCTTAATATTGTCCTAATTGCTGAGGAACACAAGTTTGTTCTACCTGAGGAATGCCCATTGGAGCCAGATGTGGATTCGACACCCGATGAGGTGAAAGAATTCCACAGATGGAAGAAATCTAATGATATGGCTCACTGTTACATCTTTGCTTCTTTAGCAAATGTATTGGGGCATCAGCATCAGCATACGGGCACGACCGCATAAATAATGAAAAATATGGGCGAGATGTTTGGTCATCAGAATCGGGTGGCTAGGCAAAATGCTATGAGGGCCTTGATGACGACCCAAATGTCTGAAGGAACCCCAGTAAGGGATCATATTCTAAAGATGATTTTTTATCTAAACGAACTTGATATCTTAGGGGCAACTATCGATGAATGCAGGCCGATATCATCCTCGGCAGCTTACTAGGAGCTTTTAGCTGTTCTGCCTAAACTAAAATATGGATTGTAGGGAGTATACCTTGGCGGAATTGCTGATAGAGCTTCAAGCTGCAGAAGGTCAGGGTATTAATTTCTTGTGGCTACGAGTGTTTTTTTAAATCGAAGTGGGGGAAGAAGAAGAAACAAGTGGGATAGAAGCAAGTGGCAACTCTCCAGGTAAAAATCAAGGCTCCTCAGCCTGAGGCGACCAAAAGGATAAAGGGAAAGTGCTACAAATGCGGTCAGAAAGGAAGTTTTAAAGAGGACTGCCCTGGTCTTAACAAAGGTATGTCTCGTGCACTAGTAGTCAAAATATGTTTGGCAACTTGTTCTTCCACTTCGTGGATAGTTGATTGAGGCTCCACTGATCATGTTTGCTTTGACTCGCATGGTTTTCAATGTAACCAAGCAACTTAGTGCTGGCAAGATCACCATCAACTGGGGCGATTATTCAAGGCTTATGGCTGTTGCAGCGGGAATTGTGCAGTTGAAGATTAATGATAAAATATTAGTCCTTAATAATGTATTATTTGTACCAGATTTTAGAATGAATTTGATTTCGGTTTCTAAATTAGAATGTGATGGTTATTCAGTTTCTTTTGATGATGATGCTATTATTAGAAGAAACATTGAATATATTTTCAAAGGTATTTTTACTGATGGACTGTATGTCATTAACATTGCACAAACTCCCATGTATAAACATAAATCACTTAACTCTTTATCTAAACCTAAAAAGAGAAAAGAACCTTCGAGCATAAACCAAACATATATATGGCATTTACGGTTTGGTCATGTAGACCTTTGGAGGATTCAAAGATTGGCAGATGATGGCCCATTGTATGACCTCCAAGTTGAGTCATTTCCAATTTGTGAATCCTGTAAAATATGACCAACAGGGTTTTTAAGAACAAGGAAAATTGTGCTCAGAATGTGTTAGAATTGGTTCATATGGATGAATGTCGTCCAATGAATATCTAGGCTAGGGGTGCTTTTGAATACTTCTTCACGTTTATAAATGATTATTTGAGATATGGATACATCTATTTGACGCGATGTAAGTCTGAAGCTTTTGACAAGTTCATAGACTTCAAGGCTGAAACAGAGAAGCGTCATGGGAAGAGTATCAAGTCACTACGGTCTGATCATGGTGGCGAATACCTTAATAGAGAGTTTTTGGATTTCTTGGCAAATGAGGGGATTTCGTCCCAGCTCACTTCACTGGGAAATCCACAATAAAATGTTGTTGCTGAGAGAAGGCACAGAACTCTACTAGAAATGGTTAGATTAATAATGAGTTATTTGGATTTACCTATTTCATTCTGGGGTGTGCCTTGAAAACAGCGGCGTACATTCGAAACTTGGTGCCTTCGAAATTAGTTCCAAAAACACCCACAAAATTGTGGAGTGGGCGAAAGCCCAATCTAGGACATGTTCGGATTTGGGGTACTCCAGCCCATGTGCTGAATAAGGAAGCCGATAAGCTGGCCTCGCGTACAGAAGTACGAGTGTTTGTAGGATATCTTAAGGGAACAAATGATGGCTTGTTCTGTAGTCCCCAAGATCAGAAGGCCATTGTTAGCACCAAGGCCCGATTCCTAGAAGAGGATTATATGATTAGTCACAAGCCCATGAGCAAAATAATTCTGGAAGAGTTGAGGGGCGACTACGTCTATACAAATTGTACAAGCGCCAACTAACACTACACCATATATCGGTTTTGAGACTTTTACACCAACTCGGGATTTGCCTCGCCGTAGTGGGAGGGTTGTTCGTCAACCAGAATGGTTCATAGGCATGGGATAATATTTGGACACAATCCCAGGTGAAGATGAATTAGATCCATGGACTTACAAGGAGGCAATCTAACATAAAGATGTTGACTCCTGGCAAGTAGCAATGGAATCAAAAATGGGATATATGGATTCCAATCAAGTGTAGAAGCTAGTAGAACTACCTGATGGGATACATGCCATTGGGAGTACGTGGGTCTACACACGAAAGAAAGGAGGTGACAGGAAGGTTGAAACCTTCAAAGCAAGGCTTGTTGCAAAAGGTTACACTCAGAAGGGGGATATCAATTATGATGAAACATTTTCGCCGGTAGTCATGCTTAAGTCCATCCGGATTCTTTTAGCTATAGTTGTGCATTTGGATCTGCAGATTTGGCAAATGGATGTCAAGACTACATTCTTGAAAGGGAGTCTAGACAAGGAAATCTATATGCGCAAACTAGAGGGATTCATTGCTGAAGGAGAGGAGCACTTAGTGTGCAAGCTTAAGAGATCCATTTATGGATGCAGTTGTTGGCTAACTATGGTTCCGCACTGGAACTTTTACGTACGTTACGGACAATGCATAACGTATGTTATGTTGTATTTCTAACGTATGCTATCCCATTGTGTGGCTTACGTTAGGGTCTTTAGGGAATCGGGCAGTGAGCTCTGCCAGTCCCTTACGTACGTAAAGGGGTATGCCTTACGTACGTTAAAGAGATAACGTACGTTAGCACTTCCTATTTTACGTACGTTAGCGGGCGCGGGTTTAAATACCCAGGAGTTGACCGAGATCGTCCATTTTTCTTCTTTCTTCCTTTCTTCCATGGTCTGGACGATTCTTGGCGACTTTGGGCGATTTTTGACTCTTCAACATTCAAGCTATCATCTTCATTGGAGTTTTGATGTAGATTAACAACACCAATCCATTTTCTTCGTCTTTGAATCGAGGTAATTTTCTAGAACCCTAGATTTTTCCGGGATTTGGGGGTTTCTTCGTAAATTCTTCGATTTAGTCGTAGTTATGGTGGAAATGTATTGAGTATGAATTATCTACTTCCGATACATGTTCTTCTTACGAGATTATTGGTGCATTCTTTGAATTGTTGAGAATCGAGAGGGTTTTGGTTGTGATCCACCCTCGTTGAATATATTGTTGGATTACATGTATCGTAGGCGGGGTTTTCAGGTGTATATCAATTTAAATTCCAGTCGTGTTGTTATTGATTGTCGTTTTACGAATTGTCTAGGTTCGAAGCTTTCGAGTTCCTTCAACGGTGTTCGTTTAACATTTCAAAACAATCCATCATGTCTCAAAGGCAAGTAATTCTTACGAACATACAATCTTAATTGTAAAAACTGATGTATATGAGCGTTAGAGTGTATATGTTCACTCCGACGGTCCTACGGGGCCTCGGAGGGATCCATGTTTGGTTGGGTCCACGAACATTTGGGTTAACCACTCCGAGAGGGTCTAACAGGGCCTTAGAGGGATCCGCGCATGGTTGGGTCCATGGTTAATCGGGAGAATTTGTTTTTCTTTGATACATATATAGATATTGTATTTCCGGAAATCATTTTATTATTTGTTTTCGAAAACTATTGATGCATGTGCTTTGATATTGTAAGATGTAAGAGTTCGTTTGTGCTACTTGTACTAGCTATTTCACGGCTATCCCCATTCGGGGGAAATACGTTTCATGTATTTCAGGTTCAAAGAATGCGACTGGACGAGCACCGGGACAGTACGACGATGAAGGTCAGGCGTTATACAGTGAAATGTGTTGGTGTTTATTTTCTTTAAGTCTTGTTGCGTTTTTGTTTGTTACAAACTGATAGTTGGTAGTTGGTACTCGAGTACTATAGGTGTTATTTTTCTTCTTGTTGATTATCTCGAATTTGTGGTCTTTTGAGGATATAGTTTGGTCTTTGAAGTTTCATCGGTAAAACCGATAAATGTTTTAGTGAGTCTAGATATGGTTGGAAAATTTATTGAAGTTCTTTGGTTATGGATTGGTGTCAATTTAGCCTTGTGGGTTCGGGATGGAACTCACGATGCTGTGACATACCCTGAACATCTTAGGGATGTTACATGTGTGGATCCTGTAGATGGTAAGTTTGATAAGTTTTATGTGTGTTTTGATGCCTTAAAGAAGGGGCTCAAGGGTTTTAGACCAATCGTAGGAGTAGATGGCTGCCATCTGAAGGGGCCTTTTGGTGGGGTGATGTTGACTACTGTTGGTATTGATCCCAACAACAACGTATACCCCATTGCATGGGTTGTGGTAGTAAAAGAGTGTTCTGAAACCTGGGACTGGTTTTTGGGAAATTTAGAGGTTGATTTGGAGCTGCACAACAAAAGTCATTGGGCTTTCATGAGTGATAAACAGAAAGGTCTGTTGGGAGCTTTTGAGAAGCACTTTTCTCAGTCTGATAATAGATTTTGTGTTAGACATCTGCATTGTAATATGAAGAGGGCAGGGTTTTCTCGAAAAGCATGCAAAGATCTATTATGGGGCATTGCTAGGGCATCCACCATTCCTCAATTTGAGAGGAAAATGGCAGAAATGAATGATTTAGATCCAAGGCAATTGAGTGGTTATCAAATAAAGATTCAAGCAGTGGTGCAGGGCTTAGTCCTTATCCTGTGTGTGATACGCTTTAGCACAATGGATGTAAATGTTCTGATTCATGCATCAATGAGGCACGATTGTTGTCAATCATTTCCATGCTGGACTGGATTATGGACTGGGCGATGGATAGGCTTAAAACAAATAGAAATTTGAGCAATGGAAAATGGAAAGGCCCGGTCTGCCCAAAAATCACAGGAATGATGGAAGAGGTCACTGAGAAAAACAAGGGTTGCAAGCCATATGAGTCAAATACTTACAACTACAAGGTTGTAGGTAGCACATGTGAAAGCTTCTATGTCAATCTCCAAACAAGAACCAGTGGATGCAGGAAATAGGATATACGTGGAGTTCCATGCCATCATGTAATTACAGCTTTGAAGGATAGAGGGTTGGATCCTGAGGATTATGTTCATGTAGCATACCATGTTGATACATACAAGCAGGTTTATGAGCATGCCATCATACCAATTAAGGACAAATCTGAATGGTTAAAGACTGGTATCTATCCACCACTCCCCCCTAATGAATGAAGAAAATTACAGGTGAAACATGGATTCATATATTGTTTGTGCAATGTTTTGACCATATATATACGTTAGTTTTATAATAGTTGGATCAATTGTTAATCTTGCAAATAAGAAGACCTAGTGTATTGAAATTACAGGCTACACAAGATGCATATGGACAAGCTGAAGGAGAATCATCTTCCCTTCCTATTGATGACCAAAGTGTAGTAAGACTTTTACTTATAATCTTTCCTTGTAAAAATTTATAGTATACAAAGCTTAACTTATTTATTGCTTTCAAGTGAAAAAAAAATGAAGCTAACTTTCTCACAGCAAGGTGAGACAAGTAAAAGTCAAAGAACAGGATCTAGTGTTAGTTTTCTCAACTTAATTTATTGTTAGTTTACTTAAACATATAGTAATTAACTCAGTTGTTAATATATCCAGGTCAATAGCAAGAAGAATATGCAGTTGTTTGCTTCACCTAAGATAATGCAAGTCAGTTACAAGCACCACAAAGTGGATCCTCATCTGCAACAACAAGCACTCCAAATTTGGTTCTTGGTCCAACAATGTGGAACCAATTAAAACAGTGTTCCGAGGTCAACATTGTGGCACATGTAGCAAAGAACCTCAAAATATATGGGAGTGCAGTCCACATTAGGCAATCACCTGTTAATGTTGTCTCTAGGTCCAAGTTAGAAGCTCAAAGGAACGAGTAAAGACAGAAGAAGACTTGATGTTTATGTACTCATTTTTTTATTTTAAGATAAGTTTCAATTGTTAGGTTGGTTATACTAATGTTGGCTCCGCCTTTATTTGCTCCTGTCATCTTGAACGACACGGACTGAGTTGCCTGATTCTACACCGCTGAATGTCTCGGGGCCTGAGATGACGCCAGAGTAGGTTTAGAGTCTCTTCGGTAAAATCGGGCCTTATGCCCAGCAATCCCACAGTTATGGCACGTGACAGTTAGCCTCGGACACTTTCTTCACAGTTGAAACAGGTGATGGCCGAACTGGCCGCTCGTGACTGAGATTCCGCGGGTCTAGGCGCCATAGGAGGTCGCTCAGAAAAAGTAGAGCCCACACGAGGTTTCTTGAAAGTGTCCCGACTGCTTTCAGACTGATTACGATTCTTTGACATCTTTCCAGCAGATGAAGGTTGTTGCTTAGTAATCTCCTTAGCAGTAAGCTCATAAGTAAGAGCTTTCTCAATGAATTTGGCCAGAGTGGTGCAATTGTGGTTAAGCAACTGCATCCGCATACGAGGCTTCAACCTCTTGCTGAAATATTTGATCTTGTCCGCCTCAGAGTGAATTATGGACGAGGCGAAAGGAAGTAGCTCCTGGAATTTCTCGGTGATGGCGAGAACATCATCGTCCGCTGAGAGGTCGGGAGTGAGTAATTCTGACAACTTGGCCTCCCTGAGTGGGGCCGGATAATATATCTCCATCATGAGAGTCCTGAATTGATCCCAAGTACAAGATCCGTCGGTGGGCTTCAACGATAATAACCATTAATGAGCGCTCTTACCCAGATAGTAAGCCACGACTAAAACTTTGTGCCCTTCGGGACACTCTACCATAGAAAATAAATTCTCGAAATGCTCGAGCCAGTGTACAATATCCACCGGCTCAGATGAGCCCTCAAAAATAGGTGGCCTCTGGCGAGAGATGTCGCCAATGATACTGCTTACACCCCTCTCTTGCCCCTGAGGTGGCGGTGGAGGAGCCTGCTGATTCTGAGTAGTTGAGTTCTGCATCGTCTTCATGAGGCGTGCCATTTGAGTGATGTAGGCCATCATGCCCTGCATAAAAGCGAGTGGATCAACCCGAACACCTTCTAATTGAGCCGTGTCCCGGGTACAACTCCCTGACAGTGAGTGATCATTTTTGGGTGAATGAGTGGCAGCATCGCTGCTCGACGAATTTGCATTATTCCTCACGTTCGCGCGTGTATTCACACGAGTTCTCGGGTTTTGGCCCGCACCACGGCCTCTCCCCTCGTGTCCTCTGCCAGCTCTTTCCATACTGAAGTGGAAAGTTAAATGATAATTATATCTCGCATGAATATCACATTATGATTACGTTATGAAATGATGAAAATGAGCATACGCACTCAAACACAATGATTACATGAATGATCAACTGAAGTGACGTGATTATCTGATGAAATTCTTGAAATGATTATCTTGAACAAGTTAACAAGATTAATGATATGATCCTCAAGATCAACAACTGAACAATGAAATGAACTGAGTGATTAATGAATTAACATGATCGACTTGATCACAAATGAAAATGATGAATGAGGATTGTTGACTGTTGAATGATGAATGAGTGATTCTTATTGCCAGAAATTATACCATGGCGTCAGAAATCTTACTGTTCTTTGGTCCGAGGGGCTCGGCTCTTGCACAGGTCACACGTGACGCGAAAGTCCAATGATACTAGTCTGATGAATGATGATTTCAAATGAGACATGACTCGGAAGGTAGTATTCAAAACCATGCTCTGATACCAACTATGCAACACCCCAAACTAAGCGAATATTACAGTGTCGTGGACCCCCGATTGGGACCCTAGGCGAATGAAAATTAATGAATTAAGTGATATAATTGTGGTACCGAACCACAGTATATCATTAATTACTCCGATGAGGAGTTTCAAGTAAAACACACCCAGGATAAAACAGAATACATGCATATTTTATATGAAGATAAAATATACAACACCAGTTAAAATGAGTATTTAAAATGGAAGTCTGCAGCGAAATACAAATGAAGAAAACATGAAGACTGGAAGGACTGGGGCCCCCTACTATGGGACTCCTCGCCGTCAACATTCTCTTCCCGTGCCTTATCCTTGCCATGATCTGAAAACAATATTCCCCAACGGGGTCAGTTACACAGAACAACAATCCTCAAGAGTTGAATAAAAACAATCATGATATAACTCAATTATGAAATTAAGCTGAAGAGGGGCATCATAGTACGCCCTTAATGGTATGTGCAAGTGCACAAGATGAGTGTCCGGACACACCCTCCCTTGTACCTAATTAGTCTCACGGAGGTACGTTATCGTGTGCACAGTCCAATGTGTTGGTGAACCCAATCACGTGAGTATCACGTGCCCGACTAAAAATTCCACACATCCCCACCCGGCCACGCAATATGAACCCAGAAGGTCATACGGACAAGAATGACCATGAAGAATAATAATGAATAACAATCCGACAAAGTCGAGAACGACTCACCGAGATGAAATGATAGTGAAACGAATGATAGCTCAATGAAGTGATTGGAACCGTCGTTTCTCGTAAATGAAGTGATTATTTGACAATTACAAATCTCTATACGGTTAATACATTATGAATGAATTATGATTATGAATGAACAACAACAAAAGGAATGAGAATCCTTTTAACCGAGTAAGAATTAACTTACACAACGCCGGTGAAGAATGTCCTTCCTCGAACAACGTCCAAAAAGGGATGTCGGTCGCTCGAACAACTTTGAATGACAATTACGAACAAACGCTCAATATACGTGTCAAGCACGATTATAACTAATTCAAACGTCGATACAACAATATCCAAACTCATTGAGGCATTCTAAAGAATACTTAGCAACATACATCTTTTGATAATATCCAATCCCGAATATATTGAAACCAACTCCAAAATGAGTATTTCAAACCAACAAAACACCTTCAATGATATCAATAATCCCATAGAAATCCACAAATCGAGTTAACGACAACAACTAATCGAAAACCCCCAACTATCAAAGTTAACTCTAAAGTGTTCTTGAATCGAACCGCCAACAATTCATGAAATCCAAAATATATGCCATTAAATCCATAGGAATGCATTTATCCAAGGTAGATAATCCATATCTAACATATTCCAACAACAATCCAAGCTTACACGAAGAAATCGGAAGGAAAATGCCCAAAATCCGAAATTCTAGATCCAAGATATTATTACCTTGATTAGATGTGATGGAGATGATGAAATGATGATTACTCCGAATTATAAGCTTGGATATGTTGATAGATGATTGCACCTCGAAGAACACTTCTCAAGAAGCTCCAAATCGCCCGGAACCGACGAAGGAATGAAAAGAAATGAAGAATGATGAAGAAAAGACTGAACTGTCCTATTTATAGCAACCCAAGTTAGCGTGCGCTAGCTCTTGTGCGTAGCGTCCGCTAACGGGTGTACTGGGTAGTCCAGTATCCCCTGTTCGCAACGGTAGCGTGCGCTACGTACCTTTTTGTAGCGTGCGCTACAACCATAAACTTAGCGTGCGTTAACTCAAAATGTTAGCGTGCACTAAAAAATTATCTGTTGCCCAGTACTGAAGTCCAGGACCTCCTATTCTCTGATCTATTTGCGGTAGCGTGCGCTACGCACTAAATTCAGCGTGCGCTAATATCTACTCGTAGCGTGTGCTAGGAATTATTCCTAATCCGTCCAGTAGCCAATGGACTCTGCCTGATCCGACCTCAGCGCACACTACACCGACTGCATAGCGTGCGCTACTCCGACCTACTAGCGCACGCTACTTTCCATTCGTAGCGTGCGCTACTTACAACCCAACTGCAGTCCACTGCCTTCTGGACTGCCTACTTGAACTACATTAGCATGCGTTAGTGTTGAGAGGTAGCGTGCGATACTTGAACTCAATTACCGCGCACTAAAGAGAGTTCATATCGTGCGCTACTCTTCACACACACCCCACTATGAAGATGACAATGATGATAAACATGTCACGAGTCTCCAACTAGATTGATGATGAATGACGATTGATACATGATACAATTACTCTGAACGGTGAATACAATGATTGAATATGTGTGACAAATGATCATTAAGGAGTGAAAATTACTTAGTGACAATTACTGAACGATAAATATTTAATGATAATGACTGAATTACAACCGAGTATTACAATTATTCCCTTAGAAGGGGAAACCATGAGGAAAACCTTATCCCCACTTTCGAAATGCAGTTCACTTCGGTGTGTATCGGCATATGACTTTTGTCAAGTTTGGGCCTCTTGTATTCTCTGTTGTATCTTGCGGATAATCTCGATCATCTCGCTGACTGTGTCTGGCCCTAAAATATTTCTCTCACCCACTTCGTCCCAATAAAGTGGTGACCTGCATTTTTTGCCGTATAAGGCTTCATACAACGCCATACCTATCGTTGCCTGATGACTGTTGTTGTAAGAAAATTCGATTAACGGAAAACATGCTCCCAATTCGCACCTTGATCCAACACTACAGTTCTTAACATGTCTTATAGTGTTTGAATCGTCCTTCCCGATTGTCCATCGGTCTGCGGGTGGAAAGCGGTACTAAAGTTCAGATGTGTACCCAATTCCTTCTGTAGACTCGTACAAAATCTAGAGGTAAATTTTGGATCTCGATCTGACATGATTGATATCGGCACTCCGTGCAAATGTACAATTTCACGGACATATAACTGTGCCAACTTCTCAGATCCGTAAGTGATTGGGATAGGCAAAAAGTGAGATGATTTTGTGATTCTGTCTACTATAACCCATATAACTGTGTTTCCTCGTGTGGTCCTCGGCAAACTAGTCACATAATCCATAGCTATTCCTTCCCACTTCCATTATAGAATGGTCAATGGCTATAACTTTCCATACGGTCATTAGTGTAGTGCTTTCACTCGCTGAAAAGCCAAACAACGCTCGGCAAAAGAAGCTACATCCTGTTTCATATCGTCCCACCAGAAATTTCTCTTCAGGTCTTGGTACATCTTGGTACTCCCGGGAGGAGCAGTATCGGGAGTATCATGAGCCTCACTCATAATCTCATTCCTTAATTCCTCATCATGTGGGACACATATTCTCTCTTCGAACATAATTGCGTTATCAGCCGCTTCACGGTAACTTCCTGGGTTATCGGATCTAATTCTCATACGTAGTTTCTCGAATGCTTCATCCCTCCTCTGCGCATTTACTATCCGTCCTTTCATATCTGGTGTCATCACTAACGTCGCGACACGACCCATTATCGTTTCCAGTGGATGAACCACCTCTAAACTCATTCCTTCAAAATCTTGGATTAGATCCCCTTCTGAGGTAAGTAGGTATCCTAATTGCGATTGAGTCTTACGACTCAAGGCATCTGCTACCACATTAGCCTTACCGGGGTGATAGTTAATACCATAATCATAATCCTTTACCAATTCAAGCCATCTTCTCTGTCTCATGTTCAAGTCTTTCTGCTCGAAAAAGTACTTTAAACTTTTGTGGTCAGTGAAAATTTGACATCTTACCCCATAAAGGTAATGCCTCCATATCTTTAATGAGTGCACAACTGCAGCTAGTTCCAAATAATGCGTAGGATAATTCACCTCGTGCGGCCTAAGTTGTCTTGATGCATAAGATATCACTTTCCTATCTTGCATCAATACACAACCTAGCCCATTCTTAGAAGCATCTGTGTAAACCACATACTCCTTGTTCGCTTCTGGTAATGCTAAAACTGGCGCAGTGGTCAATCTTTTCTTGACTTCCTAAAAACTCTCGTCACATTCATCCATCCATAAATACTTAATTCCTTTCTGCAACAATTGTCTCATGGGTCTAGCAATCTTGGAAAATTCTTCGATGAACCTTCGATAGTACCCAACTAGACCCAAGAAACTCCTATTCTCATTAGGGTTGGTTGGTGACTTGCAATCACGTACTCCTTCCACTTTAGCTGGGTCCACCTTAATAACATCTGATGACACAATGTGCCCAAGAAACATTACTTCTTTCAACCAAAATTCGCACTTACTAAATTTGGCAAAGAGTTTCTCCGTTCTTAGTGTTTCCAACACTATCCTGAGATGTTCTTCATGCTCTTTCTCAAGTACAGGTGGAAAACTCTGTTCGTAAGATCCATGAATATTGCGGGGGCATTAGTTAATCCGAATAGCATTACTATAAACTCATAGTGTCCATATCTTGTTTGGAAAGTTGTCTTGGGTATATCCTCTGGTCGAATCTTCAACTGATGATACCCAGACCTAAGGTCTATCTTAGAAAACACAGTTATTCCCTTGAGTTGGTACAAGTCATCTATCCTTGGCAGAGGATACTTGTTCTTGAGTGTGAGCTTGTTCAGCTCCCTGTAATCTATACACATTCTCAGTGTACAATCATTCTTTTTCACAAAAAGGACAGGTGCTCCCCATGGAGAAACATTCGGTCTAATGAAACCTAAATCCAATAGCTCTTGCAGTTGGATCTTGAGTTCTTGCAGTTCCTTCATTGCCATCCTATATGATGCTTTCGACACTGGGGCTGACCCTATCTTCACGTCGATGTTGAAATCCACTTGTCGATCTGGTGGTAAACCTGGTAACACTTCTGGGAATACATCCTCAATTCCCGCACAATTGGCACATCACCTATTGTCTGCTCTTCTCCAGATTCTCCATTAAGGTAAACAAGGAAAGCCTGAAAATCCTTCTTTCTCATCATCTTGTTGGCTTGGAGAGCAGAGATAAGGGGTGATCCTGTACCCATTCTTATGCCGTGAAAGTCTTTGGGATCCTTTCCTGGTGGTCTGAAGGAAATTTTCCTCTCATAACAAAGAATTGTGGCATAATTCTCGGCTAACCAATCCAGTCCTAGGATTACATCAACATCCCACATCGTCATAACATTCAGATTATTAGTTACCACTTTAAGATTCCCGAGTTCTAATTCCAGATTAGAACAAACATGCGTGGTAGTTGAAATTCCTCCTAGTGGTGTAGATACTCTCATGACATGACTAGCACGTTCCGATATAATGCCAAGATTATCCACACATGCTCTAGCAATAAATGAATGCGAAGCTCCAGTATCAAACAAAACAATTATAGGTAGGTTAAGAAGTTTGCCCATACCTGCCAAGTTACCCTTATCCTTCTCGGGTTGCTTCTGATTGATGGTGTACGACCTAGCATTCTGATTCTGCTGTTTAGGTGGTGGTGGCAGTTGCGACTGTCCTTGTATTGCTCTCAGTGGCTAGGGTTGACCCTGGTGGTTTGGTCTCTCTCCCTGTTGCTGCTTAGGACAATTCCTCATAATATGGCATTTCTGACCACACGTGTAACAACTTCCAGTGCCCAACAGATAGGCACCATGATGCTGCTTGTTACACTTGGGACATATGGGGTTTGTAACTCGCCCCTGATTATTGCCTCCCTAAGCAGGAACCATCTACCATCCCTGATTGTTGCCCCCCTGAGTCTGAGGCTGTCCATGAATTATATTTCCCTGCCACGGCTTCCTGCTAGCCTAGTTGTTCCCATTGCCACCATTGTTTCGTGCTTCCCATTTACACTTCCCCTTATATTCGTGGGAATTTGTCTGAGTGGGTGATGGTGTAACTGTGGGCGCTCGCTTCACTTCTGTCATTGCTGCCTCAATATCCAATGCTCTGTTCAGCGATTTAGTGTAGCTCAGCATTCCATGGATAGCTAGGGACATGCCTATCTCATGCCTCAGTCCTGATCTAAATTTTCCTTCCATCTTCTCATCCGTATCAACTTGGTCTGGAGCATACCTTGATAACTCACAAAACATTCTATCATACTTGGTCACTGACATCCTTCCTTGCTTCAGATTGTAGAACTTAACTTCCTTCTTGACCTTAAAGGTTCTTGGAACATACTTGTCATACAGTGCCTTCTTGAATTCCTCCCAAGAGTAGTTTTCCAGTTGCTCATCCGTCAGGATCTTCCTGTGCGCTTCCCACCAAAAGTTTGCAGATCCAGTGAGTTGGAAGAGCACACAAGAAAGAGGCTCTTGGTTGGTACACCTTAGGAAGTTAAAAATTCATTCCATAACTCTAACACAAAGCTAAGCATCGCTCGGGTTTCCTGACCCATTGAAAGTAGGGGGATTTTGATTGAGCAAAAGCTCTTCAATTGCCCGTTGGGGTGGAGGAGGAGGTGGTGTAGGGGCGCGTTCATACCCTCCTTTCCTACTTTCTCTTCTGGGTGGCATTCTGTGGTGCACATAATCATCATTAGTTCATTCTAATTGGTCCGTAATTATCGTCATACTGGATCATAGAAAGGAGTTTGCGACTACATAATCATAACGCATCAAAACGTACTCATAGATAACTCTCGTGGAAAGGTCTAGAAAGAGATCAGAAATAACAACATCATACTCATGAGAACAAAAGCCCATGAATGGTCAAAATATATATCAATATATCATATGCATCATAATAGTACAATTGCCTTCAACGAGGTCTTACTGACTATCAATATAAGCTGATCTAGGCTACATGCCTACACATATACCAAAATACAGTATGCTCTAACAAATAGCATTGCCGTCTATAAAATAAGAAAGTGTTAGACATCGGAACGACACGTATAAGCAAAAGAAGTGACGTTCCGCATATAAAACACAAAATAAATGGCTAGCACCATCCTGAGCTATCTCAAGTCGCCCTCGACTCGGGGTCGAGCTGTCCTCTTCGGAGGACTCCTTCGGGTCCTCTTCCGGATCTTCTTCTGGATCTTCTTTTGACTCTCGTCTAAAGCTGGAGAGACTGCAACAGGGTCTTCAGTGACTCTGCGCTTCTTTGGGAGAAATAGATGAGCATCATCTGCGATCGGTCGTGGGTGGACTGGATCGATGACTGCCATAGTTCGAAGTGGCGGAGTCCTGAGAATAAAAGGCTCGGTCCTCATGTCCCTGTGGCGAGGTGCTGATGTCCCTGCCTCTATGTCTCACCCATCCTAAGCATGAGATGGTGCAACAAGAACCACCTGGCTCGGTAGAGGTGTAGCTAGCCTCTCTGGCAATGCTCCCCTAGCATAACGTCGATACACGCAAGCTCCAGGGGGAGTTGCATGTTGCTGGAGGTACTGAGTGGTTATGCGGATAGAAAAGGCCACGAAATCTCCGGACGGTACTAAAGTGGGCTCACACAAAAAGATATAGTACCATGAGACTGCAGCAGCCCACTCCCTCCACTCGATCGGAAGGAGGTCGATAAGGTGCCTCATAGTCTTAGACACCATGAGGACCATCTAGGCGCCATGTCACATCTAGGTCTGCCACGCACTGGCCCACGGTGGCACTTGCGCCTCGATACGTGCTGCGGAAAGTCTCCACAAGTTCGCACGGTGTACGCCTTCTCTTTGTTGACTTACGCGGCGTCGTCTTCGTGGTCGCCATTCTATGAAGAAGGCATATGTATAATACATCAACATCTCAACATAATAGAACAACTCGACTAAAGGGTTCTCAAAAGAAGGATATAAATCGCGTCCCAAGTTCTACACTCTAACTCTGGTCTTTGAGAAACACCTGACATAAAATAATAATATACTATCTGACGAGGTATGTTATGAAAGTTATTCGGGTTCCGCCATAAATGGACATCCCGATAAAAATAACCATACTCATATTACTCATACGTAAGTCATATTCGTTGGAGACGTCACTGCATCATCGATCCTCATTATTACATCGTCATTGTTTGCCCATCACATTCGTACATGTGCTGAAATACTTAAGGTGCATAAGTTCTCGTTCGCGTAATAGAAAACACTAAGGAAGTTTCTAGGTTCTTATCTTTCGTGTTTCTTCATCAGCAACAATCCATGCGTAATCGAAAAATAAGAATTCATATAGTACATGCTTCGTCATACATATATCATTCCATATATGTTCATAATTAACATTTTATAAAAGCTCGTAAAAAGATACAATTTCATGGCAAAAGAAGTTTGAATCATAAAGACTAGTAAATCTTTTACCTTACTCTTCAGTTGAGCATGACGTGATGGGTTGTTGAGTTTACAGTTGATTTTTAACTCAGTTTAGAAAATCGAACTAAACTTCGCTTGAAGGAACATAGACTCAGAGCGAATGAACCGCTCCGATACCATTCTATCACGACCTCTTATCCCTAGGGACGGCACCGTAATACCCGTACTTTCCATTTCTATATTTTTTGATTCTAGTGACTTTCTTGTGTTCATTGACACATTTTGGACATGTTTTGTTCAACACATTTCATCATTCGAGCAAGTTTTTCTATTGTTTCGGATTAATCGATGTATTATTTCGACTTTTCCACCTATAAGTTCGAATTTGTAAAATTACCATCAATTCTTGGAAACTCCAAAAGTTATGAATCTTTTCAACATGATATATCATCAAGTTAGCTTTCCAATGGTTCAAACAGTGAGTCAATCGGAGTCCGGACGAAGAAGTTATGATCGAAATAGCAAAGACTACACAGTGTATAATTAGCGCACGCTAAACGAATCTATTAGCGCGCGCTAACAGAGTCTGGCAGAGGGTTCTAGACTTCATTTTGCAGCCTATTGCGCATGCTACACATACCTTAGCGTGCGCTAACTATTGACAGTATTATAGGACTACAGAGGTCAACTTTCTTCATTTCTTCCTCCGCTTTCTTCCTTCCGGCGATCTAGATGATCTTGAGGGTCCATAAGCATGGATTTTGGCCTGATATCATCACCCATAAACATCTTTGAGTTCCTAGCATGGATTTAACAACATCCCAACATCTTTCACCGTTATAATCAAGGTAAAATTCTTAGAACCCTAATTTCAGGAATTTTAGGGGTTTTGTTCTTGATTTCATTTTCAATCCGGTGTTGATGAGTCGATTAATGTTAAATAATGTTATTGATCATGTTATATAGATTGTATATCCATATCTTCAATTCTTTCAACCCGATTGATGACTTTTGTGTTCTTGAGGAATCTTGAACATTTAATGTTCGATTAAATGTTCGTATGAGTTTTCCTTCATTGGTTTGAGGCGATTTCCATTGCTATTAGTCTTGCTCCTCATTGTGATTATGTTTTCGTTGTTCCTACTGAAGTTGTAGGTTCCGAGGCACTTCGACCGAGCCGTGTTCGTCGGAATATTTGCATGCCAATTTCGAGGCACGTATCTTGCCCATACTTTTCATGTTTCGTAGATGTAATAATTGATAATCGACTATGTGTGTTTACTTGGAGTACTCATAACGAACTTTCAAGAGGATTAATACAATCCCACCTTATATCTCATTTATGTAGGACGTCCTCCTATGGGTCTCTCTCCCAGATTGTGTCATAATTGTGATTATTCCATATTCTACAACCCATATCCCTCAGAACACTACGTCTTTGGTTAATTGAAATAGGTAACAATGGTAGCCTCATTAAGAACCGCAGCCGTGTTGCTCGATTAGGATGCCAGTAACCCTCCCAACTTGATTTGGAACTCTAGAGGTGGCTCCCTCAAGTTCAATAAGTGTCCCTGAATTAATGGGTGGCTGCTTCCTCTTATATGGTCCTAAGAGGTGGCTCCCATCCAGAAAATATGTCAGTTTGCCCCAGTAGGGTTTTGGGGTAGCCTCATCAACGGCATTTTGCTTGAATAGCACTTTGCTCCCCTACCTACCACACTTATCATTTTGGTACGATGCAATGATTGCTCAAGCGCAAACTTTTATTTACAAAGTCAATCGATGATCAGAATTGTTGCTTATCAATTATGAGTTAGGTGATGAATGTTTCATTTGTGAGATGAGCAGTAGAAATCTTAAGGAGTTGAGTATTCATGATGTGTCGATTCTCATAGGAATATTCTAACGACAAATTCAGAATTTCACGAAGATTAGGTTTGATATCATATTTGTCGGAATGGCGAAAGTTTTCGGGAGGGGTGGAGAATGTGGTGATGATCTCTTACCCAAAATTAACGGTACTAAAGGAATTCAGACTTTAACTAATCTGGACTGAAATTTCAGCAGGTACGTTTTAATTATGCCATTTTACTATTTTGAAAAAGACCACTTTACCGTTAAATTCCAATTTAACTGCATTTAAAAAGACTTATGTGTAAACTCGAGTTTGACTTGGATGACTATTAAATTTTTCGAGAAGGTCTAATATAAGTGATATGAATTCTCTATCGATACAGCGGCAAGTTGTTTTGACGAGCGGAAGCGAACAGCAAGAAACTGTCAGGAACTGATAACAACAGTTCGCTACAGCAATAATAGTGGCTAGCGGTATGCTCACGCGATAGGAAATGATGACGACAGCTCGATAGAGCAACAAGACAGGAACTCTCCAAATGGAAATGATTCAAAACAGGCAACCTCCAAACAGCAGCACTCGAAACAGCAAGTTTTGGTCGAATGCTAATTGAGAACAAGAAACAAGTTCGAACGATCGAACAACACTTGATGCGAAATCCCAATCAAGTACAACCCTGTATCGAAAATAAGAAGAATATAGAAACAGGACAGGAAATAGTTGTTTTATCGAACTAGACCTATAATTCGATAAAGTGATTTCTGTAATACCTGGTTGTAATTCATTCATTATCATTCAGTGATTATCAGTCAGTAATTGTCACTCAGTAATTTTCACTCATTATTAATCACTCATCATTCATGATTAATTCATTTGTGTTCATCATTTGCATTTTGTAACCGTGTATCAGTTACCGATTGTCATTCATCTCCGTTTGTGGATCGAGAAGAGAGTATCATCATTATCATCGTGAATGGTATTCTTATGATGGAAGTATCATCTATCGCGTGTTATTGGACTTAATTACATTCATATGAGTATTGTATGTCGGATCATTCACCGTTTGTAGCGAGTAAATGGAGTTGTCGCATTTTCATCATTTCCAGCAACGAGTTACGGCCGTAACAAATAATACATTACGACCGTAACATGCATTCGTTGGCTTAAGGTTGTTTTGGCCGAAGACGATATACGGCCGTAAGGAAGGCAGGCTACGGCCGTAAGACGTGGTCATGGTTTACAGGTATTGTCAGACGAGGAGGGGTTACAGCCATAAGGGTTGCGGCATACGGCCGTAAGTTGAGGTAGGTACGGCCGTAAGGCTTGGCCGGTTACGGCCGTACGTATCGAGCTGGGTTCCCAGGCAGTTTCGACGAAGGCTTCATACGCCCGTAGGTTTGGCCGGTTACGGCCGTATCGGTCGAGTTACGCCCGTAAGGTGTGCGGGTACGGCCGTATAGCTGTCGGCAGGTGTTTGGACGAGGGCGAGTTACGCCCGTAAGACAGGTGCGGGTACGGCCGTATGAATGTCGGTAGATTCTGGATGAAGCCGAGTTACGGCCGTACGAGATGGATGGTTATGGCCGTAAGGCCATTGACCTGGGATGTTACGGCCGTAAATAGGACAAGTTATGGCCGTAACGTTCGGCAGTTTGTAAGGACCTGGACGGGTTTTTGAGGTCATTTTCTCTCATTTTCTTCACCTTGTTCGAGAGAGAGAGCTTGAGGAGGAGGTTTTTCTTCATCAATCACTTGAGTACTCGGTTTTCATCATCTTCATTCAGTTGTGAAGCTTGGATAGTCGATCTAACGCGTGTTCATCGGATCAAAGTATTTGGATCTTCAAAGGTAATATTCTTCAAACATCTTGGTTTTCGATTTTGTGTTGAGATATGATGTTTTGGACATTTTAATCATGTTGTATGAAGAGATATACATATGATATTGAGTGTGTCTAAATATTCATTGGAATTTGAAGGGTTATCCAAGAACACTTGAAATATTGAGTTGGATATGGGGGTTTTCGATTAGTTGTTGTTGTAATCACGAATTTGGATATTCATATTGGAGTATTTCTTGTTTTGAAGATGTTTTGTCGGTTTGAAACACTCCTTGGGGATTTTGATATTGGTATAATGGAGGATTGATTGTAAACAATCGAAATTTGATCACAACATGTTTGATATAATGGCCCAATGAACTTGGTTTATTCGTATTGACGTTTTGAGTTAGTTATTATCGTGTTTGATTTGTATGTTGAATGGATTGTTGGTAATTGTGTTATTCAAGGTTGTTCGAGCGACCGACATCTCATTTAGGACGTTTTTTCGTGGAAGGACATCCTTCATCGGTGTTGAGTAAGTTAAGTCTTACTCGGTTAAAAGGATATTCATTCCTTTCGTTGTTGTTCATTCATAATCATAACTTATTCATAATGTATTAACCATATTGAGACTTGTAATTGTCGAATAATCACTTCATTCACGAGGAACGATGGTTCCAATCATTTCATTGAGCTATCATTCACTTCACTATTATTTCATCTCGGTGAGTCATTCTTGACTTTGTCGGATTATCATTCATTAATAATCATCATGGTGAGTTTTGATCGTGTGACCTTATGGGTTCATATTGCTTGGCCGGGTGCGGATGTGTGGAATTTTTAGTCGAACACACGATAGTCATGTATTGGGTTCACCGATACATTGGACTGTGCACACGGTAACGTTTACCTCTGTGAGACTAATTAGGTACAAGGACTAGTGTGTCCGGGCACTCGTCTTGTACACTCGCACAGAACATTACGGGCATACTATGATGATCCTCTTCAGCTTAAATTCATAACTAAAGGGATATTTCATAATTAAGATATATCATGAATGTGTATATTCAACCCTTGAGGATTGTTGTTCTGTGTAACTGACCCCGTTAGGGGATATTATTTTCAGGTCACGACAAAGCAAAGGCACGGGAAGAGCATGTTGACGGCGAGGAGTCCCAGTGATACTAGTAGGGGCCCCCAATCCTTTCAGGCATTCATGTTGTTGTCATTTTATTTTTCCGCTGCAGTTTTCCATTTGGATACTCCATTTCATTCAGTGTTGTGTATTTTATCTTCATATAAAATATACACGTATTCGTCATTATCTTGGGTGTGTTGTAATGAAACTCCTTATCGGAGTAATTGATGATATAATGTGGTTCGGTACTACAATTATATTATTTAATTCATTAATTTTCATTCGCCTGGTGGGTCCCAGTTGGGGATCCACGGCACTGTAATATCCGCCTAGTTTGGGGTGTTACAGAGTTGGTATCGGAGCGTGGTTTTTAATACTACCTTCCGAATCATGTCTCATTTGAAATCATCGTCATCGGACTATTATCATTGGACTTTCGCGTCACGTGTGACATGTGCAAATGCCGAGCCCATCACATCGAAAGAACTGTAAGACTTCTAACGCCATGGTATAATTTCTGGCAATAATCATTCATTCATAATTCATCAGTTAACAATCCTCAAACATCATTTTCATTTTGATCATGTTTATCATATTGACTCATTAATCACTCAGTTAATTTCATTACTCAGTTGTTGATCTTGAAGATCATATCATTAATCTTGCTAACTTGTTAAAGATAATTATTTCAAGAATATCATTAGATAATCATGTCACCTCAGTTAATCATTCATGTAATCACTGTGTTAGAGCGCGTATGCTCATTTTCATCATTTCATGACGTAAATCATAATGCGGCACTCATACAAGATCTACGATTATCATGCGACCTTTCTACTTCAGTATGGAGAGAGCTGCCAGGGGATGCACGGGGAGAGGCTGCAGTGCAGGCCGAAACCCGGGAAATAATCACTCACTGTCGGGAAATCGTACCCAGGACTTATCTCGATCGGAAGATGTTCGGGTTGATCCACTCACTTTTATGCAGGTCATGATGACCCATATGCAATTGCTTAATCATCATTGCGCCACTCTGGCCGAATTAATCGAGAGAACTCTCACGTATGAGCCTGCTGCTAAGGAAATTGCTGAGCAACAACCTTCATCTGTCAGCAAGAAATCAACGAAGCGTAATCAGTCCGAAGGCGGCCATTCAACCATCAAGAAGTATCGTGCGGGCCCTAATGTTTTTGAGAGACCTCCTACGGCGCCAAAACCTGCGGGATCTCAGTCCCGAGCGGCCTGATCAGCCATCACCTGTTTCAACTGTGGAGCGCCGGGTCATTACAGTACTAAGTATCTGAAACCGTCTATCACATGCCATAATTGTGGGATTGTTGGGCATAAGGCCTGTTTTTGCCAAAGGGACTCCAAGCCGAGTCCGGTGGCATCTCAGGCCCCGAAATAATCAGCGATTCAGAACCAGACTGCTTTGCCAGCATCGTTTAAGACGACGGAAGCGAATAAAGGCGGAGCTCATATTTATCAGACGGAGCGTCCGGTTCGGGGGCCGGCAAGTACCGGATTCACGCGATGAAGAGGACCGACGATCCAGAGGCCCGAATGATCTCAGGTATACTCATAATTCTATCTCAATCTGTGTGTACCCTTTTTGATACTGGTACATCGCATTCATTCATTTCCGAATCATATTCGAATAGACTTCACTTAGATAGTCCTAATAATTGTGGACCTTATATCATTGGTCTACCTGACGGTAGAAGAATTTTCAGGAAATCATGAGGTTAAGAACTGACCGAATTAAGCTTAATGACTGCGATTGGTTGGCGGACCTAATCGTGGTGGATTTACCTAAGGACAATGTAATATTGGGTATTAGTTGGATGGATCGTCATGATACCATCCTCAGTGTTCGTAAACGTATGGTCACTATCATTTCAGTCGTTGGAACCGAGTGTGTATTTCAGGGAGGTAATCCCCATTGTTCCAGAAGAATCATTAATATGATGAAAGCAGTGAAATTACTCAATCAGAGATGTTCAATCATTCATTGTATCATTGTCATCGATTGGCCGTTCTAAGGCAATCGAGGTGTTTAATCATTCATTTTATCATTGTCATCGATTGGCCGTTCTAAGGCAATCGAGATGTTCAACCATTCATTTTATCATTGTCATCGATTGGCCGTTCTAAGGCAATCGAGGTGTTCAATCATTCATTATATCATTGTCATCGATTGGCCGTTCTAAGGCAATCGAGGTTTTCAACCATTCATTGTATCATTGTCATCGATTGACCGTTCTAAGGCAAATCGAGGTGTTCAACCATTCCTGGTATCATTGTTATCGATTGACGATGTACTCCCAGACGAGCTACCTGGTTTACCTCTACTGAGGGATGTGGAATTCACAATAGACTTGGAGCCTGGTACGTCCCCATTATCGAAGGCACCATATCTGATAGACCCTACCGAAATGTAGGAGTTGAAGAATCAACTTGAGGAATTGTTCGAGAAAGGTTATATCAGACCGAGTGCGTCCCCGTGGGGAGCACCAGTGTTTTTGTCAAGAAGAAGGATGGTTCGTTTCGTGTGTGTATTAATTATCGGGAGTTGAACAGGGTGACGATCAAGAATAAGTATCCTCTACCCCGTATTGATGATCTCTTAGATCAACTTCAGGGAGCTTCAGTATTTTCCAAGATCGAATTAAGATCTGGATATCATCAGTTGCGAATTCGAGAGTCGGATATCGCGAGGACGGCGTTTCGAACACGCTATGGTCATTATGAGGTAATGCCGTTTGGGTTATCTAATGCACCTGCGGTATTCATGGAGTTAATGAATCGGGTTTTCATCGACTTTTTGGATCAGTTTGTGGTTGTCTTCATTGATGACATTTTAATTTATTCTCGTGACTGGGAGGAGCACGAGTTTCACCTTCATCAGGTGCTCTACGTGTTGAGACGAGAGCAACTTTATGGAAAGTTTTCCAAGTGTGAGTTCTGGACGTCCAAAGTGACGTTTATCGGGCATGTAATTTCATCAGACGGTGTGCGTGTTGATCCTCAGAAGACGGAGGCTATCTAAGATTGGTTACCTCCGAAGAACGTTAAGGAAATCCGAAGCTTTCTCGAATTAGTCGGTTATTATCGGCGATTTGTGGAAGGATTTTCTAAAATTGCTCAAACAATGACGAACCTTTTGCGAAAGGATAAGAAATACACGTTGTCCGACGCGTGTCAGCGGAGTTTTGAGGAACTCAAGAGCCGGTTAATTTCAGCACTTGCTTTCCTTGCCACAAGGGACGGAAGGATTCATGGTTTATGGTGAAGCGTACGGACACGGTTTTGGATGTGTATTAATGCAGAATGGGAAGGTTATTGCCTATGATTCATGGCAATTGAGACCTTACGTGGTTAATTATCCGACCCATGACCTGGAGCTAGCAGTCGTGGTTTTCGCGTTGAAGATTTGGCGTCATTACCTTTATGGCATCACCTATCAGATATTCACCGATAAGAGTTTTAAGTATATATATTTACTTAGAAGGAGTTAAATATGCGACAGAGGCTGTGGTTGGAACTAATCAAAGATTATGATATTGAGATCCGGTACCACCCAGGCAAGGCGAATATTGTCGCCGATGCCTTGAGTCGTAAGTCCATTCAGGAGCGAATGCTTGCTCGTTTAACAGTTCAGAAAAAGCTTCAGCAGGAATTTCTTAGACCCGAGATCGAGGTCTGGCTTCAGCGAGTGCAAGGGCAACTTTGCATGTTAGAGATTTCATCGCCACTTGAGGAGGCAATCAGAGTGAATCAGGGTTCAGACCCATCATTGTTGCGCATCCATGAGGATGTGGCTCAGGGGAAAGCCCCTGGATTTGTGGTCCACGAGGATGGACTTTTGCGATTTAAGAATTGGTTATGCGTACCGACGGATGACGAGTTGAAAAACTCGATTTTGAGAGATGCTCATGCTACCCCTTATTCCATTCATTCGGAGTCCAGCAAGATGTACAAGGACTTGAAACAAAATTACTGGTGGAGTAATATGAAGCGATAAGTCACATAATTTGTTTCGAGATGTTTAACCTGTCAGCAACTCAAGATAGAACATCAGCGACTGGTAGGTATGCTGAAACCGCTCCCTATTCCAGAGTGGAAGTGGGAAGATATTTCTATGGATTTCATCACAAGTTTGCCGACGAGTCGTCGTGGTATGAATACAATTTGGGTAGTTTTGGACCGTTTAACTAAGACAGCTCATTTCCTTGAGATTAAGGATACATGGGCTCCCAAGAGACTTGCCCAGTTGTTCATCAAAGAGATAGTGAGATTGCATGGTACTCCTAAGAGTATCATTTCCAATCGTGACGCACGGTTCGTGTCTCATTTTTGGAAATCAGTTCATCGTGCTATGGGAACTCAGCTTAACCTCAGTACCGCTTTTCACCCTCAGTCCGACGGACAATCAGAGAGGACTATTCAGATATTGGAGGACATGTTGAGGGCATGCGTCCTCAATTGGAAAGACGATTGGGAAGCCGAACTACCGTTGATTGAGTTCACGTACAATAATAGTTAGCAAGCTTCGATTAAAATGACACCTTACGAGACCTTGTACGGTCGTCATTGTCGATCTCCTTTGTGTTGGGACGACTTATCAGAATCAATAGGCACCAAGCCCAATATGCTTATAGCCACCCGTGAGAAGGTATCTTTGATAAGGAGTCGTTTGTTGACAGCTCAGAATCGACAGAAATCATATGCATATAATCATCGTCGACCATTAGAGTTCGAGACAGGTGACCATGTTTTGGTCAAGGTACCCTCGAGTCGGGGTCTCTTCCGTTTTGAGAAGAAGGGAAAGTTGAGTCCGAGATTCATTGGACCATTTGAGATTTTGGATCAAGTAGACGAGTTAGCTTATCGATTGGCCTTACCTCCAGCGTTGAGCCGAATTCATAATGTGTTTCACATCTCTCAGTTGCGTAAGTATGTTTCCGACCCGAGTCACATACTTCAGTTTGGCGTAATCGAGATCACGGATGATCATTCGTATGGGGAGCGTCCTATACGAGTTTTAGAGCGGTGAATCAAACAGTTGAGGAACAAGACGATTCCTTTGGTCAAGATTCAATGGTTTAGACACGGAATCGAAGAGGCTACTTGGGAAATCGAGCATAGTATGCGGGAGAGTTATCCCGAGTTGTTTGACCCTTCGTTTCTAGGACGAAACTCTTTTTATGGGGGGTGTATGTAATACTCGGTTGTAATTCATTCATTATCATTCAGTAATTATCAGTCAGTAATTGTCACTCAGTAATTTTCACTCATTATTAATCACTCATCATTCATGAGTCATTCATTTGAGTTCATCGTTGGCATTTTGTAATCGTGTATCAGTTACCGATCGTCATTCATCTCCATCTGTGGATCGAGACGAGTGTATCATCATTATCATCGTGAATGGTAGTCTTATGATGGAAGCATCATCTATCGCATGTTATTGGACTTAATTACATTCATATGAGTATTGTATGTTGGATCATTCACCGTTTGTAGCGAGTAAATGGAGTTGTCGCATTTTCGTCATTTCCAGCAACGAGTTACGGCTGTAAAAAATCATACATTATGGCCGTAACATGCATTCGTTGGCTTAAGGTTGTTTTGGCCGAAGACGAGATACGGCCGTAAGGAAGGCAGGCTATAGCCGTAAGACGTGGTCGTGGTTTATAGGTAATGTCGGACGAGGAGGGGTTACGGCCGTAAGGGTTGCGGCATATGGCCGTAAGTTGAGGTAGGTACGGACGTAAGGCTTGGCCGGTTACGGCCGTACGTGTCGAGCAGGGTGCCCAGGCAGTTTCGACGAAGGCTTCATACGCCCGTAAGTTTGGCCGGTTACGGCCGTATCAGTCGAGTTACTCCCGTAAGGTGTATGGGTACGGCCGTATGGCTATTGGCAGGTGTTTGGATGAGGATGAGTTACGCCCGTAAGACAAGTGCGGGTACGGACGTATGACTGTCGGCAGATTCTGGACGAAGCCGAGTTACGACCATACGAGATGGCTGGTTACGGCCGTAAGGCCGTTGACCTGGGATGTTACGGCCGTAAATAGGCCGAGTTACGGCCGTAACGTTCGGCAGTTTATAAGGATCTGGATGGGTTTTTGAGGTAATTTTCTCTCATTTTCTTCACCTTGTCCGAGAGAGAGAGAGCTTGAGGAGGAGGTTTTTCTTTATCAATCACTTGAGTACTCGGTTTTAATCATCTTCTTGTGAAGCTTGGATAGTCGATCTAACGCGTGTTCATCGGATCAAAGTATTTGGATCTTCAAAGGTAATATTCTTCAAACATCTTGGTTTTCGATTTTGTGTTGAGATATGATGTTTTGGACGTTATAATCATGTTGTATGTAGAGATATATGTATGATATTGAGTGTGTTTGAATATTCATTAGATTTTGAAGGGTTATCCAAGAACACTTGGAATATTGAGTTGGATTTGGGGGTTTTCGATTAGTTTTTGTGTAATCACGAACTTGGATATTCATATTGGAGTATTTATTGTTTTGAAGATGTTTTATCGGTTTGAAACACTCCTTGGGGATTTTGATATTGGTATAATGGAGGTTTGATTGTAAACAATCGAAGTTTGATCACAACGTGTTTGATATAATGCCCCAATGAACTTGGTTTAGTCGTATCGATGTTTTGAGTTAGTTATTATCGTGTTTGATTCGTATGTTGAACGGATTGTTGGTAATTGTGTTATTCAAGGTTGTTTGAGCGACCAATATATCATTTAGGACGTTTGTTCGTGGAAGGACATCCTTCATCGGTGTTGAGTAAGTTAATTCTTACTCGGTTAAAAGGATATTCATTCCTTTCGTTGTTGTTCATTCATAATCATAACTCATTCATAATGTATTAACCGTATTGAGACTTGTAATTGTCGAATAATCACTTCATTCACGAGGAATGACGGTTCCAATCATTTCATTGAGCTATCATTCACTTCACTATTATTTCATCTCGGTGAGTCATTCTTGACTTTGTCGGATTATCATTCCTTAATAATCATCATGGTCACTTTTGATCGTGTGACCTTCTGGGTTCATATTGCGTGGCTGGGTGCGGATGTGTGGAATTTTTAGTCGAACACACGATAGTCATGTATTGGGTTCACCGATACATTGGACTGTACACACGGTAACGTTTACCTCTGTGAGACTAATTAGGTACAAGGACTGGTGTGTCCGGGCACTCATCTTGTACACTCGCACAGAACATTACGGGCGTACTATGATGCTCCTCTTCAGCTTAAATTCATAACTAAAGGGATATTTCATAATTAAGATATATCATGATTGTGTATATTCAACCCTTGAGGATTATTGTTCTGTGTAACTGACCCCGTTAGGGGATATTGTTTTCAGGTCACGGCAAGGTAAAGGCACGGGAAGAGCATGTTGACGGCGAGGAGTCCCAGTGATACTAGTAGGGGGCCCCAATCCTTTCTGTCATTCATGTTGTTGTCATTTTATCTTTCCGCTGCAGTTTTCTATTTGGATACTCCGTTTCATTCAGTGTTGTGTATTTTATCTTCATATAAAATATACACGTATTCGTCATTATCTTGGGTGTGTTATAATGAAACTCCTTATCGGAGTAATTGATGATATAATGTGGTTCGGTACTACAATTATATTATTTAATTCATTAATTTTCATTCGCCTGGTGGGTCCCAGTCGGGGGTCCACAACACTGTAATATCCGCCTAGTTTGGGGTGTTACAATTTCTTCTCAAGACCTATTGAGAATCAATCAGATTAAGATTCAAAATCGCGTCGAATAATAATCAAAATTTTGAAGGAAACTCGTCCAACACTTAAACAATACACAAGGTATGTTGTTTTATCATTCAATAATCTGCCTCATTACAACTTCATCGCCACTATTTATAGGCAAAAGTAGCCTGACAAGATAATCTAAACTATTACAAGCTGGTTTTAAAATAAGGAAAAGAAAATACAAGGTTCCCCACGTCACTTGCAAACAAGAGTAAAAGATGGGTTTTATCTCCAAGGTGATAGCCGCCTTTCACATTGCATGTAGCCGAGATTCCTGCTGCTTTTATAATAAAGAAAGTGCTGAAATTCTTTTATTGTTTTGCTTTTATCACTTGGACCCCTTCCCCAAGATGCAAGTTACCTATGTTTAAGTTACTCCAAGTCCGATTATCAAGGTAACTCCGGATCTCGTATCTGTTTTCTCGCCTAAGTATGTTGGAGTATGGTCGAGGTATTTTACATCAATCCTTACTTCGTCTTCTTCGCTTGGAGTAGTCGGTTTCGTATCATTCCCTCATTCTTTAAAAGGAATTGTCCTCAATTCCGCAATCCCATTGTCATCGAGATAAGGGGATAGATCACCTATGTTGAAAGTAGCATGCACTCCATAATCACCCAGAAGTTCTAACTTGTAAGCATTGTCGTTCACCTTCGCAACTATTTTAAATGGTCCCTCAGCTCGTGGCATTAACTTATTCTTATGCTTACTCGGGAATCGTTCTTTCCTCAAATGCACCCAAACTAAATCCCCAACCTCGAATACTCTTGGTTTTCTTTGTTTGTTCGATTTTCTTTTGTACGTCTCATTTATCTCCTTGATTCGGTTACGCACCTGTTCGTGTAATTTCATCATCGATTTTTGTTTTGACTCCACGTCCTTATGCACCAATTAGTCATTCGGTAATGGAATTAAGTCTAGCGGTATGTAAGGATTCAGGTCGTAAACTACTTCGAATGGAGAACGCGCCGTGGCGTGAATATGAGAACGGTTATAAGCAAACTCCGCATGTGCCAGTTTTAGATCCCAGTCCTTTTGTGTCTTGCCTACCAGTCCTCGCAATAGTGTTCCCAGGGTTCGATTAGTCACTTCAGTTTGCCCGTCGGTTTGAGGGTGGTGTGAAGTGATAAACAAGTGTTTTGTTCCCACCTTCCTCCATAGGGTGTTCCAAAAGTACCTGAGAAATTTGGAGTCTCGGTCGGAAACAATAGTCTTCGGAATCCCATGTAAACGTGCCACCTCTCGAAAATATAAGTCGGCCACATTGATTGCATCGTTTGTCTTGTGGCACGCTACAAAATGAGCCATTTTCGAAAAACGATCTACGACTACCATAATCGCATCCTTCCCTCGTTGAGTACGAGGTAAAGCCACAATAAAATCCATCGAGACATCTTCCCATGGCCTCTCCGGAATCGGTAAAGGTGTGTATATTCCTGGTTTGAACGAACTCTTCACAACATGGCATGTCACACACTTACTAATTATGTTACTAACATCCCCCTGCATTTTTGGCCAATAAAAATGTTCCTTTAGCACATCTAATGTCTTAGTCGAACCAAAGTGGCCAGCCAAACCTCCCCCGTGAGCCTCCGGAACCAGCAATTCTCGAACCGTGTGCTTGGGTAGGCGAAGATGATTTCCATTAAAAAGGAAGCCTTCCTGTATCGAAAATTCTTTCATCGGTACAGATTTGCAAAGGGCGAAGGTTTCACTAAAATCCGCATCACCGTCGTAATATTCCTTCACTGTCTCGAATCCAAGCAAACGAACATCAAAAGTAGAGAGTAAGGCATAACACCTAGACAATGCACCTGCTACAATATTGCTCTTGCCATCCTTATACTTTGATGAGAAGTGAAATGATTGTATCGCATGCCTGTGACTTAACTTGTGTTGTCCGTTAATATACTTCAATGATTCATGGTCTGAATGTATGATGAAATGCTTCGGCCGAAGATAGTGACTCCAATGATCTAGAGCCCTCACAAAAAACTCCTTGTCGTACGTGCAATAATTGAGACGAGCACCATTTAACTTTTCTGAAAAATAAGCAATAGGCCGCTTTTCTTGAATGAGAACTGCTCCAATGCCAACTACGATAGCATCACATTCTACCTCGAACGGTTGCGAAAAATCGGGTAATTTTAAGATTGGGGCTTCGCACAACTTTGCCTTCAAATTTGCGAATGACTCATGGGCATCCCGGATCCAATTAAATGTACCTTTCTTCAAACATTCGGTTACTGGGCTTGCAATGGTGCTGAAATCTTGAATGAATTTTCGGTAAAATGAAGCCAGTCCGTGGAACGATCTAACCGTCATTTGTAGTAGGAGCGGCCAGACTTAATTGCTTCGATCTTTGCCTGATCGACCGACACTCCGTCCTTTGAAACAACATAGCCAAGAAAGACTATACTTTCGACCAAAAATGAGCTCTTCTCCTTTTTTCCATACAGCCTTTAGTCCCTAAGGGTTTCGAAGACTTGCCTCAAGTGTCCGAAATGTTCTTGCAACAATCGGCTATAAATCAGAATATCGTCTAGATATACAACCACAAATTTCCCCAAGAATGGCTTAAGCACCTCATTCATCAAGCTCATGAATGTACTCAACGCATTTGTAAGCCGAACGGCATAACGGTCCATTCATATAGCCCGTGTTTAGTTTTGAAGTCCGTCTTCCACTCATCTCCTTCTCGCATCCGGATTTGGTGATAACCACTTCGTAGGTCAACTTTAAAAAACATCACGGATCCGTGTAATTCATCCAACATGTCATCAAGCCTCGGAATCGGAAATCGATACTTGATGGTTATATTATTCATGGCTCGACTGTCAATACACATTCGCCAAGATCCGTCTTTCTTAGGAACCAGTAATACCGGAACCGCACAAGGACTTAGGCTTTCTCGAACATACCCGCGGTTCATTAGTTCTTCGATTTGGTTTTGTAATTCCTTCGTCTCCTCGGGATTACATCTATAGGCAGCTTTGTTAGGGAGTGACGCACCCGGTATGAGGTCGATCTGATGTTCAATCCCACGAATAGGTGGCAAACCCGATGGTAATTCTTCGGGAAAAACATCCGCAAATTCGTGCAATAAGGCATCCATCCTTTCGTCGTTCCGCACAACCATGTTATCATTCCATGTCTCCTTCAGAATAAACAAGTACACGTACCCGCCATCATTAATAGCATGTTCCACATCCCGTTCGCTAGCAAACATGGGCAGTTTTGTTTTTTCACTCCGACTAGAACTCATAGAGCGAATAGCTTGAGGTGACATTGGTTTAAGCACAATCTTTTTGCCCTTATCCCGTAACTCGTACTCATTGCTTCTTCCTCAGTGTAAAACGTCCCTATCAAACATCCATGGCCTTCCCAAAAGTACATGGCATGCATCCATTGGGAGTACATCACATAATACGTTGTCTTCATATGAACCCATGGTTAGTCCAATCCTCACTGGTTTAGTCACCCTTATTTTGCTCCTATCATCGAGCCAATGCAACGTGTAAGGTTTCGGGTGAGCCGTAGTGGTCAGCCCGAGTTTAGTCACCATCTCACTGGAAGCTACGTTGGTGCAACACCCTCCATCAACGATCAAACTACACCATTTATTTCCGATTTGACAATTTGTGTGAAATATTTGATCCCACTGTTCCGAATCATTCGAAATAGCTTTGGCTTGTAGAGTACGCAGAACTAAATCCGTGTCATAGTTTGGAGCATCGTAAGTCTCACATTCTTCCCTTTCTTCGTCTTTCATGCTGAGATCAAATACATCACCAGTCTCTCCTTTTCGTCCTCGACCAACAACTCGTCTCGGATCATGACAGCTTCTCTTAGTTTTACCACTCGTTTGTTTGGACAAGCATTTTGATAATGTCTGAACCCTTGGCATTTGAAACATCTTACTTTAGCCAAACTTGTCTCCTTCGGTACGTAGGGGGCCTTAGGAATCGCAACAGGGATCGGAGTCGGTACAGTTGCCTTAGTAGTTGAACTAGAACCGACACTTGGGTTTCCAAATTTGGCTGGAAACTCGGGTTTATACAACTTCATCCTGTTTTGAGCTTCCAATTTTACACATAGCCTACATAGTGTATCGAAGTCTTCGTATGGGTATAATTCCACCGAGTTAGCCATGCTTCAATTCAAACCGCGCAAGAATCGCGACATCTTCTGCTCCTCATTCTCCTCTAGTTCTCCCATTAAGTTCAGATTCTCAAATTTCTCAATGTATTCACTGACACTCAATTTTCCTTGCATGAGGTCTGCAATCTTCCTCTACAAGGACAACCGATGCGACGTTGGTACATATCTCTTACGAAGTTTTCTTTTTTACGAATCCTACAAATGGATCTTTTCTTTCCCCGCACGGGTTCTTCGTGTTTTCACTCCTTCGTACCAAAGTGAAGCGCCTTTCCCCAACTTGAGAATTGCATACTTGCACCATTTCTCGTCGTCGAGGTCTTTGAACTCGAACATACTATCAATTTTACGTTCCCATTCCAGGTAAACTTCAGGGTCTGTCCAGCCAACGAACTCCAGAAGCTCATTAACCTTTAACTATTCGACATGGCGTGAGGGTCGCTCATAGTCACCACGCCTAGGTTGCCAATGCTGGTCGCGTTGTTCTGGTATGTCACGCAATGCGTCGTGAAGTTTTGCCAAGAAATCAGCGTCGTTGAGATCCATAATGCCAAAGATCAAGAGCCTGGGGATCCGATACCACTTATGATACGGATTATCTATCGATACTGACAACTGTTTGTGACGAGCGAAGCGAAAGCAAAAGCTGTCGAGGCCGATAACAACAGTCGCTACGGAATAACATCTAGCGGTATGCGCACGCGATAGGAAATGATGATGGCAGCTTGATACAGCAACAAGACAGGAACTGGCCGAATGTAAATGATTCGAAACAGGCAACCTCCAAACAGCGGCACTCGAAACAGCAAGTTTTGGTCAGATGCAAATTGAAAACAAGAAGCAAGTTCGAATGATCGAACATCACTTGATGTGAAATCCCGATCAAGTACAACCCTGTATCGAAAACAAGAAGAATATCGAAACAGGACAGGAAACAGTTGTTTTATCGAACTAGACATATAATTCAATAAAGTGATTTCTTCTCAAGACCTATTTAGAATCAATCAGATTAAGATTCGAAAATGCGTCGAATAATAATCAAAGTTTTAAAGGAAACTCGTCCAACACTTAAACAATACACAAGGTATGTTGTTTTGTCATTCAATAATCTGCCTCATTACAACTTCATCGCCACTATTTATAGGCAAAAGTAGCTTGACAAGATAATCTAAACTATTCCAAGCTAGTCTTAAAATAAGGAAAAGAAAATACAAGGTTCCCCACGTCACTTGCAAACAAGAGTAAAAGATGGGTTTTGTCTCCAAGGTGATAGCCGCCTTTCACATTGCATGTAGCCGAGATTCCTGCTGCTTTTATAATAAAGAAAGTGCTGGAATTCTTTTATTATTTTGCTTTTACCACTTGGACCCCTTCCCCAAGATGCAAGTTGTCTATGTTTAAGTTACTCCAAGTCCAATTATCAAGATAACTCCGGATCTCGTATCCGTTTTCTCGCCTAAGTATGTTGGAGTATGGTCGAGGTGTTTTACGCCAATCCTTACTTCGTCTTCTTTGCTTGGAGTAGTCGGTTTCGTATCAATAAGTATAACAACCCAGATTTCATAATACTTCTATAAATTGGTTTTGGCACACAAATTTTGGTTCTTATAGAACTTTCCCAAACTTACATAAATTTATTCAAAGGGACATAGGACTTCGAGTTCGACTCGTAAAATGATGAAACTTTATAATAAAGTT
The DNA here is from genome assembly GCA_033398695.1 of Orobanche coerulescens. Taxonomy (NCBI): domain Eukaryota; kingdom Viridiplantae; phylum Streptophyta; class Magnoliopsida; order Lamiales; family Orobanchaceae; genus Orobanche; species Orobanche coerulescens. Next base: position 73,748,134 of record CM065818.1, on the reverse strand, counting down.
CATATAGACTTGAAATTCCGGAATCTGGAAAGTTTCATAAAAACCTATATTCGGTCTAGAATTTTTTTTGTTTCTTTCGTTTTAACCTCCAAAGTGTTCGAAATTATATTTTAACTCAAATGTTCAGAAAACAAACTCCAATTCTTATAAAATTTTAGGAATAGGATGTACATACTTAGACAAACTTCAATTTCAATCTAGAGATAGAAAAATGGATCTCAGTTCCGAGATTTTCAGAAATCACAATTCGACCCCTAAAGTGACCAAATTATGATTACCCGTAGATTTATGAAATAAACTCCGATTCTTACAAGATTGTAACTTCAGAAACATAATAAGAGAACCATATTTCGACATAAAACTACGAATGTATCATTTAAGTCCATAATTTTTCCTATAATCACACAATTTGTGTTGTGCTCCATTTTCTCGATTTAAGTTTCAATAGGCTACAAACTAAACATCTGAGCACTAACACACAAACATGCAACACGCAACACAAATTTCAAGTCACGTAAATTCTAGAAATTTTGAAATCACCCTCCCCCCACCTGAACACATTTTCACATAATAATCACTATTTCTTTAATAAACTTAGAATTTTTAAACATAAAATATGTAAAATATTTTCATAGAAATTTTATTAACTTGTATACATAAGTGTTGGGATTCCGTGCCTAAAACGAAAGCCCAACGAAAGCGATAAAATAAAAATTAATTTGATCTGAATCCCTACTAGGATCGATCAAGCTACGTATATACGAATATAACATAAACAAAGAAAGATTTGATATCATACCCTTATAGTCCATTGATTAAATGGTGTTCTTCTCTTGAGCGATTCCCTAAGCTTTAGGTGGACTTCCCCACAAATCCAATTCGTTAAGCTTTTGAAATGCCGAGCATCGAAACACCGTGCTTCTACATGTCACGCGCCGGAAAACGACCGGAATGACAACCACCCTATTAACCTCCAAGGTTATGGCTAGAATAAGATGATGAAGCTATTATATTTGATGAACACACTCCAAGTATATTTATCAAAAACTCTCTATGTGTTAACTTAGAAAGTGAATTGAAGAAGTGAAGAAGAAAACTATTTTCTTTCTCTCTCTCCGCAACACGTGAGATGTCCGGTGGGTGAGAGAAGTGAGTAACTCTTCATTATATTCTCCATCCCACATGACAAGATCCACCAACCAAATAATGACCTTGATGCTTGTCCCCACATGTCATGAGATTCTACTCATAATGGTGGAGATAAAAGATAAGGCACACGTGGAGGTAAGTGGGGCGGCCATCTTGAAGGAATCAGATGAGTTCGATTTGTTTTGGACTCTCGTGAGTCCAAACAGATAAATTCTAATTTCGTTCCGATGTATTTATATCAATTAATTAATCTAATTAATTAATCACACCAAATACAAAATAATATAATTAATTTCTCCAAGAAATAATTATATCTATGAATTAAATTAATCACACCGTAATTTATTTAATTCATTAGGCCGTATATTAATTTATCCAATAAATCAATTTAGACATCCAATATCCCAATAAATTAGATATCATGAGTTCGGTTCGTTTTGGACTCCCGTGAGTCCAAACAGATAAACTCCAATTTCGTTCTGATGTATTTATATCAATTAATTAATCCAATTAATTAATCACATCAAATACAAAATAATATAATTAATTTCTCCAAGAAATAATTATATATATGAATTAAATTAATCACCCCCGTAATTTATTTAATTCATTAGGCCGTAAATTAATTTATCCAATAAATCAATTTAGACATCCAATGTCCCAATAAATTAGATATCTAATATATAATATTCATAATGAGAGAATAAGCTCGATTCATTCCGTCGTTAATCCTATTGCGCGACTCGGTAGGTCCGTATCAGTTAGAAATGGGAGGAACCAAAGAGTAGTAGCACCACCTAGCCAGCCTGGCGGCCTACACTGTACCCCAACTGAGAACGGGATCATTCAAAAACTATTATGTCGTGAATATCAGTATACATATAAACCCTTCTTCCAAATGTCCTGATCAAGTTATAGGGTCACGGTAAGTCAAACCCTATCTGTACTTGCCAATAACCGCAAAGGACATACAACCCGTTCACTAATAGGAGATAGAATTATATCTTGGTATTCAGTAGGACCTGCTACTTGCCCGTCAAGATGCACGTCGAGGTTGATCCCCACCTTCCGGTTTTCTGGGTCGAACTACTCTAATGAAAATCTTAACGTCGCAAGCACATCCCTACTAAATCCTCAAGTCTAAGGTTCACGAATACCTATCACAACCTTTTGATTCCGTCATTGACTGTCCCGGAGTGAAATCCTCTCTCTGCATCAGCTTGGTTTTGGCCTTCTTGATCTACAACTAGATCAGCTACGGTCTTGTCATCTGCAGGTGGGAATCCTGTCTGATCTGCAGATGGGTCTTTATCAGCTACAAATGGGTCTTCATCAGTTGCATCTGGATCAGGTAGGTTTTGGGATCCTATCAGGTAGGTTTTGGGATCCTATCTGATCTGCAGTTGGATCTTCAGTCTGATCTATAGGTGAGTCCATCATTCATGTGTCATGAATGATGAATTCTTCTAAGGTGGCGGATTTGAGCTTTTTATCAATTGATTCCACCTTTTTTCTGTACTCAACAGTAGACTCATCAAACACAATATGAGGTGTTTCTTCCACAACTAAGGTTCCTCTGTTAAATACTCTGTATGCCTTGCTTACTTTTGAGTATCCCATAAAGAGACCATCATCAATTTTAGCATCAAAGGCATTTAGTTGGGTTTTACCATTGTTGTGGATGAAACACTTACAACCAAAAATATGAAAATATGCAACAATTGGTGTTCTGCCATTCCAAACATCATAGGGAGTTTTTCCATGTCTCCCTACAATCATACTCCTATTCTGAGTGTGGCATGCTGTGTTGACAGCTTCAGCCCAGAACCTTTTTGGTAGGTCAGCTTCAGCAATCATGGACCTAGCAGCTTCCTTCAACGTTCTGTTCCTTCTTTCAGCAACAACATTCCGCTGTAGAGTTCTGGCTGCAGTGACTTCGTGTTGGATCCTATTCTGATCACTGTACTCAAAAGTATGCTAGTGCAAATTGCTTTGTTGAGAAATTCTTCTCCTCTATTTGATCTCATCTTGATAATTGAGAGAGATCTCTCATTCTGGATCTTCCTTAGCAGCTCAGGTAACTTTGTCAGTGTTTCACTCTTTTTATAGAGTAAAACCACCCATGTATATCTTGAGTAGTCATCAACTACTACTAGAGCGTTCTTCCTTCCACTCAATGTCCTTGGCTTGATGGGGCCAACGAGATCTATATGAAGTAGATCTATAACTCTTGTGGTGAGAGTGGTAGGCTGAACTGGTTTGAATGATGCTCTAGTTTGATTCCCTTTCTGACATGCATCCCAGAGAGTTTCCTTCCTAAATACCTCTTCTGGTAGTCCTGTGATCAGATTTTTAGAGCTAATCTTGTTGATGGCTTTGAAGTTCAGGTGACATCTTTTGTGCCACATCCATCCATTTTCAGCAATTGTCTTAGATAGAAAACAGGTGTTTAGAGTGCGTGTGTTCCAATCTATGATGTAGACATCTTGTAACACCCCCAAGACGATCAGGGCATATTACAGCGCTGTGGACCCCACACTGTGGAATCCACCAGGCTAACGTATCAACAAGACATTCGACAACAACATACAATCATCACAAAACGATAATTTCTCAAACCACGACATTCATTTAAAAGACTAAAATTCGACAAATACAATCTGACATCGAATCCATTTCCCAAAACGAGAACACAACATTAACAAATTCAAAAAGGAAGTAATCGAGTACTTAAACCAATTTCACAATACAGAAATTCCAAAACAAGACATCAATAATAAACGACAGAACAGAACACCAACAAATGACTACTGAACAGTATCATGCTTGCCCATCATTCTCATACGGCTCGTGTGCTCGCTTGTCTCCAAGACCCGTACCTGAAATACAAAAAGTATTTCCCCCATATAAGGGGTTAGCGACAAATGCTAGTGCAAGTACAATCCATTTGAACTACCATTCTAATTAGATGAAAATATGCTCCAAAAATCATTTAGAAATCATTTATATTCCGGAATATTATACGCTGCACAAGCACAAAACACATTTTCTCCAACAAAACAATTCAAAGTTATCCTTGGTACGAGACCCACAGCCACCGTACCCCGCAGAGCCCCGTCGGACATCCCTGGGTGGTTAACCATAGTTCGCGATACGAAACTCACGGAAACGTATCCTTAGAGGCCCCGTCGGACTATCCCTAAGTGAACATACACATATACATCCACACAACCACGAATAGCCATAATTCAAATACTAGAACGTGTAAACAAATGTAAAGTACTTGCCTTTGAGACATCTTCGACGAAATGGAGACGAACAACGACTACGAATGATCCGGAAGGAATACGACCGTTCCTAAACGAAGGGTTAACATAACTCAGTCCTATACGACAACAATAATCGAATGGAATACACCCATAACCCCGATTACAAACCACGACAATGAACGATCAATCGATACGGGCGAGAGTTTACGCAAAACCTCCCCAAATCGATAATTCACGAATTTAACTATGTGAAATGGATTGGGATTCATCCGATAACAACAATCAATGAGGAAATATACAACATATATTGACAATTCGGAATTAATCAAGAAAAACCAGAAAAACCCCGAAATTAGACAAGTTTAGGGTTCCTGAAGAAATACCTCAGATTCGGACGATGAAGGATGATTACGCTGATGATGATATGTTAGCTCGACTCTACAGTGGTGGAATACGAATAATTCTCGGATAGAAGTTGAAGGGAATCACCCTCTGCGTCGCCCGAAGAAGAAAACGAGAGAAAGGATGAAAAAGAGTGCTGTTCTGACCTGCCCGCTGATCTATTTAAAAAGCATAGCTAGCGCACGCTAACTATCAAAAGGTAGCGCGCACTAATGGGGATTTTCAAGACATCCAGAAGCTGCTGCCCGGCGTGGCTAGCATGCGCTAGACATGCTTAGCGCGCGCTAAATACTACTCGATAGCGTACGTTACTGAAGCCTAGCGCACGGTATCGGATGGTCAGTATACAGGATTCTGGGTTCAGAACCCCCACTGCCCAGTACGTTAAAGTCGATAGCGCATGCTAATAACAACGAGTTAGCGTACGCTAACTGCACACGGATAACGCATGCAAGGAGATAAGGAATAGCGTGCGCTACTCACGCAGCAGTTCAGCTCAGATCAGTACGCTGCTACCGAAGGTACGAAATTTCGAAACGCATGACAAGGCCAGAATCCAGAAACATAAACACGAAATATACAAGACGACAGAGCTAAGCGCTGAAAGAAAATATAATTCCGACCACCGAAGGGTCCGTAATGCGACAAACAAAATGAAATTCCCCAAACCTATAGGAAATTACAAAAATGGCCCAAGTGCCTGAAAATCATGAAACGACGTCAGATTAACAAATGGAAAGTCTCAACACGACCAACTCAACCATACGAACTTGCACAAACCTATAAACAATGAAAATGAACGAGTTTTACGAGAATAGAACGTTCATACGGCAAAACATGTCATATAATGAAATTACATGAAAACATCACCAAAACTCGTCCAAATGGAAAAACTCCAAGAATAAAATAGCTTCAAAATGTCAAAAAGGTTACAAGCGAGTCGATAAAAAATAGACATACACCAAAAATGGAAACTGCTAAAAATGGAAAGGTACGAATATTACATTATCCCCCTCAAAAATAAAGTTTCCTCCCGAAACTTAAGAATCAAAAAGTTCGGGGTGCCTCGAATGCATATCCTCCTCTAACTCCCACGTCGCTTCTTCTACTCCGTGCCTCGACCATTGCACCTTAACCAAATGAATGGTTTTGTGCCTTAACTGCTTGTCTCGACGCTCCAAAATTCTAACGGGCCTCTCCTCAAACGTAAAATCCTTCTCGATCTCCACGTCTCCAAAATCAATAATATGGGATGGTTCCGGAAAGTACTTCCTCAACTAGGAGACGTGAAACACGCTATGTACATGATTCAACGACGGAGGTAATGCCAATCGGTACGCTAACTCGCCAACTCTCTCCAATATCTCAAAAGGTCAAATATACCTCGTGCTGAGCTTCCCCTTTTTCCTAAAACGGAAAACTACCTTCGACGGAGACACTCTCAACAGAACATAATCTCCCACCTCAAACTCCAAAGGTCGACGCCTAATATCCGCATAAGACTTTTGCCGACTATGAGGTGCCAACATTCTCTTTCTAATCAACTCAACTTTCTCCCTCGTCTCCAACACAAGGTCCGGCTCAGTGCCAACTAAATCAGACGACTCATCCCAGCATATCGGTGATCGGCAACGTCGGCCATAAAGCGCCTCATACGGTGCCATCTTAATCGACGCGTGCCAACTATTATTATACGTAAACTCAATCAAGGCCAGATGCTCCTCCCAGTCACTACTCCAGTCTAACGCACACGCGCGCAACAAATCCTCGAACGTCTGAATGGTACGTTCGGACTGCCCGTCGGTCTGAGGGTGGAAAGATGTACTCAAATGCAACGGTGTCCCCAATGCCTTATGTACCGCCTGCCAAAAATGCAATACAACCCGGCCATCTCTATCCGAAATAATAGACTTCGGCATACCATGAAGTCTCACTATCTGCGCGATAAAAATACGAGCCAATTTTTCTGGACCCCAAGTATCCTTGATGCCCAGAAAATGTGCCGACTTAGTCAGTCCGTCTACGATCACCCACCATATTCATTCCGGTCTTCGTCCTCGGCAAGTTCGTGACAAAATCCATGGAGACATCTTCCCACTTCCATTCCAGGATGGGAAGTGGTTTCAACAAACCGGCTGGCCACTGATGCTCGATTTTGACTTGTTGACAAGTCAAACACTTAGCCACAAACTGAACCACCTCATTCTTCATGTCATTCCACCAGAAATTCTTTCTCAAATCTTTATACATTTTACTCGAGCCAGGATGGACTGAGTAAGGTGATGCGTGAGCCTCTCGCGTAATACTCTGCCTTAATTCCAAGTCGTTCGGAACTCAAAGCCGACCTTGGAATCTCAACACACCATCCTCATGTATCACGAATCCCGGGGCTTTCCCCTTCCCTACATTCTCTCGAAGCTGAATAAACATCGGGTCCTCTAACTGTCCCGATTTAATGTCGTCGACTAGAGATGATGAAATATCAAGTGTACACAACTGCCCGGAACTCTCTGGTAGTACAATCTCAACGCTCAACCTCATCAACTCTCGCTGGAGTCCTGGATGGACCATAAGTAACTCAAGCGCCCGAAGCGATACTGATTTCCGGCTCAAGGCATCTGCCACCACATTTGCCTTGCCCGGATGATAGAGAATCTCGAGGTTGTAATCCTTGATCAACTCCAACCAACTCCTCTGCCTCATATTTAGCTCTTTCTGAGTGAAAATGTACTTCAGGCTCTTGTGATCAGTGAAAATCTGACACGATGTGCCATACAAGTAATGACGCTAGATCTTCAACGCAAATACAACTGCGGCCAACTCAAGATTGTACGCAGGGTAATTCAACTTATACGGTTTCAACTGACGGGAAGTATAGGCAATCGTCCGCCCATGCTGCATGAGTACACATCTGAGCCCTTGGCCCGAAGCATCACTAAAGACTGAGAAACCCTCATTACCACTCGGTAAAGCCAAAACAGGAGCGGTCGTCAACCGCTTCTTCAACTCCTCAAAACTATTCTGCCTCTCATCGGTCCACACAAACTTCTTTGACTTCTGTGACAACTGAGTCAGCGGTCGAGCGAGCTTAGAAAACCCCTCGACAAATCTACGGTAATATCCGACGAAACCCATAAAACTACGAACCTCCTTCACATTCTTGGGCGGCGCCTAATCCAACACTGTCTCTACCTTATGTGGGTCCACATGAACACCCTCGGCCGAGATCACATGACCGAGAAACATAACCTCCCGTAACCAAAACTGACACTTTGAGAACTTTGCAAAAAGATGCTGAGTTCTCAAAACATCTAATACGATATGCAAATGACGGGCGTGCTCCTCCTTGCTTCTCGAGTAAATTAGGATATCGGAGATAAAAACGACTACACACTTATTGAAGTACTCAATAAAGACTTTGTTCATAAGCTGCATGAACACGGCTGGAGCGTTGGTTAGCCCAAAAGGCATAACCACAAACTCGTAGTGACCATATCTCGTCTGAAAGGCTGTCTTCGGAACATCGGTATCCTTCACTCGGAGCTGATAATACCCCGATCTCAAATCAATTTTCGAAAACACGGTCGCCCCTTGCAACTGGTCGAACAAATCATCAATCCTCGGGAGCGGATACTTGTTTTTAATAGTCACTTTGTTCAACTCACGATAGTCGATGCACAAACGAAGTGACCCATCATTCTTCTTCACAAACAGGACCGGTGCGCCCCAAGGCGAAGCACTCGGTCGAATATACCCCATGTCTAGCAACTCTCCCAACTGTTTCTTCAACTCCAGCATCTCATCAGGCGCTATGCGATATGGCGTCTTAGAGATTGGTGCCACACCCGGCTCCAAATCAACAATAAACTCGACCTCTCGATCCGGCGGTAAACCCGGCAACTCATCTGGAAAGATGTCAGGATACTCACACACTACTGGAATAGACGAGAACGCGACTCCCTCTTCTCCCGATCTCAAAGTGTAACACCAATACCCCGTACAACCTCCTCGAAGAAGTCTCACCGCTTTCAGAGCGCTGATCAAGAATCTCTGACTACTCCGCTTACGCCCCACAAAAGAATGCTTGGTACCGTCAGAGGATAACATCGAAACGGTTCTCGTTCTATAATTCATGATCACCACATGACGGTCCAGCCAATACTTACCAAGAATTAGATCCTCGTCTCTAATATCTACCGCAATTAGGTTAGAAGGCCAATCCCTCCCCGCGATACTCACAGGAAAATCTCGAATCTCACGGTCCCCCACGATGCTATCCCCACTAGGCAGTTTAACAACAAATGGTTCACACGCAACTAGACAATCAACATGCAGACGATGCACATGATCCAGAGATATGAAAAGAATGCGTAGCACCAGAATTGAATAACACGGAAACAGGATGATCAAGAATGTGGACGGTACCTGTAGCTACCGTCGCGTCGGGATCCCCAGCTCATCTAATCTCGTACACACGGGGCGGAATAGACCCTGCACTAGAAGCTCCCCCTCTAGGAGGCTGTCCACATCCTCGACCTCTACCAAAACTCGGCTGTGGCTGAGAAACTGCTGGTGTCTGATTCACGCTCGGTTCTCCCGCCGCTGGGGCTGATATCTGAGTAAGCGGTGCCCGAGAAGCATCTGTACAAAACTTGACACGATGCCCCATCCGACCGCAGGAATGACACTGAATCGGGGGCCTGTCACACTCACTCATAATGTGTCTAGCGCGACCACAATTAAAGCAATTAGGACCACGCACTGAACTAATAAGAGCAGACTTAGAACCGTTTTGTCGTCCAAACGACGGGGACTGACTCCCGAAGACTCCCGAACCAGACTGAGTCTTCTGATACCCTCTAGACTTGCCTCCCGAAAACTGGTCGGAGGTCTTCTGCTTCTTTCTCTCGGCTGCCGTATCTATCGCAGAAAACGACATCGCATAAGCAATCACCTTATTCTGATACTCCTTCAAAGCCGTGCACCCCAGACCAGACATGTAGTGGCGCACCCTCGGTTTCATCCACATACCAAAGTGGCGGATCTTATCAAGCTCATTTCGGACTTGGTTTCTCACATAATGAAGTTCTTGGTTGTAGTCCTTGATAGCTTGAGAAATAGGAACATCCTGGGGCTTGGCCTCAAAGAAGGCGCGGATCCTCCCCTCTTTCACTGGCCACGGACAAAACTCGTCTTCCATCAGCTCCCGAAACTCTGCCCATGTGGCTGCCCAGTCACGCGGTTTCACCGCTTGCCACCAAGTTGCCGCCTCTTTGGCGAGGAAGTACTGAGCGATGGGTACCTTCCACTCCTCAGAGCAGTTAGCAGCCTCGAATACTTTCTCCATCTCAAACAACCAACTCTTCCAACCGGAAGGGTCAGAAGCACCATCAAACTGCGGTGGACGCATACGAATCACATCCCGAAGTAAGTTATTATTACCGGATCCAGTAGGCAGAACTGGGTTAGTATTAGCCTGACGGACCAAAACGGCCTGGGTCAGTAGCGTCATCTAGTTCGCTACTTGTTGTAAAATATTCGCCACTCCAACATTCTCATGCGCATTACCGGAGCTAGCAGACTGATCCTGCTGACCTCCGGAACTAGGTGGAACACGTTCGACAAGGAAGGTATCGCCGAATCAGTTCCCAAGTTATCGGACATGGCCACCCCACCGGCTGCGCCATGTCCCCTGCCGTGTCTGCATCCTCTACCATCAGGAATTCTGAAGAAGTAGCGGGTGAGTACAATTCAAACATAAAACGCAACAAGATACCGAGAAACGATAGAACAGAACAACGTAAAGAGTCAAGTTAGGAAAACTTACGAGCACGAGCGTATTAAGATGATGGCATGGCAGCGATACTGTTCAAAAACGACACTCGACTAGACCCAAATAACCGACAGCCTAGGTATCCATAAACCTAAGCTCTGATACCATATTCTGTAACACCCCCAAGACGATCAGGGCATATTACAGCGCCGTGGACCCCACACTGTGGAATCCACCAGGCTAACGTACCAACAAGACATTCGACAACGACATACAATCATCACAAAATGACAATTTCTCAAACCACGACATTCATTTGAAAGACTAAAATCCGACAAATACAATTTGACATCGAATCCATTTCCCAAAACGGGAACACAATATTAACAAATTCAAAAAGGAAGTACTCGAGTACTTAAACTAATTTCACAATACAAAAATTCCAAAACAAGACATCAATAATAAATGACAGAACATAACACCAACAAATGACTACTGAATAGTATCATGCTTGCCCATCATTCTCATACGGATCGTGTGCTCGCTTGTCTCCAAGACCTGTACCTGAAATACAAAAAGTATTTCCCCCATTTAAGGGGTTAGCGACAACGGCTAGTGCAAGTACAATCCATTTGAACTACCATTCTAATTAGATGAAAATATGCGCCAAAAATCATTTAGGAATCATTTCTATTATGGAATATTATACGGTGCACAAGCACAAAACACATTTTCTCCAACAAAACAATTCAAAGTTATCCTTGGTACGAGACCCACGGCCACCGTACCCCGCAGAGCCCCATCAGACATCCCTGGGTGGTTAACCATAGTTCGCGATTCGAAACTCACGGAAACGTATCCCTAGAGGCCCCGTCGGACCATCCCTAGGTGAACATACATATATACATCCACACAACCACGAATAGCCATAATTCAAATACTCGAACGCATAAACAAATGTAAAGTACTTGCCTTTGAGACATCTTCGATGAAATGGGGACGAACAATGACTACGAATGATCTAGAATGAAGACAACCATTCCTAAACAAAGGGTTAACATAGCTCAGTCCTATACGACAACAATAATCGAATGGAATACACCCATAACCCCAATTACAAACCATGACAATGAACGATCAATCGATACGGGCGAGGGTTTATGCAAAACCTCCCCAAATCAATAATTCACGAATTTAACTATGTGAAATGGATTGGGATTCTTCCGATAACAGCAATCGATGAGGAACTATACAACATAAATTGACAATTCGGAATTAATCAAGAAAAACCCAAAAAAACCCCAAATTGGACAAGTTTAGGGTTCCTAAAGAAATACCTCGGATTCGGACGATGAAGGATGATTATGCTGATGATGATATGTTAGCTCGACTCTATAGTGGTGGAATACGAATAATTCTCGGATAGAAGTTGAAGGGAATCGCCCTCTGCGTCGCCCGAAGAAGAAAACGAGAGAAAGGATGTACCCCCACAGCCCAGTATGCTAAAGTCGATAGCGCACGCTAATAACAACGAGTTAGCGTACGCTAACTACACACCGATAACGCACGCAAGGAGATAAGGAATAGCGTGCGCTACTCACGCAGCAGTTCAGTACTGCTCAGATCAGTACGCTGCTGCCGAAGGTACGAAACTCGAAACGCACGACAAGGCCAGAATCCAGAAACATAAACACGAAATATACAAGATGACAGAGCTAAGAGCTGAAAGAAAATATAATTCCGTCCACCGTAGGGTCCGTAATGCGACAAACAAAATGAAATTCCCCAAACTTATAGGAAATTACAAAAATGGCCCAAGTGCCCGAAAATCACGAAACGACGTCAGATTAACAAACTGAAAATCTCAACAGGACCAACTCAACCATACGAACTTGCACAAACCAAGAAACAACGAAAACAAATGAGTTTTACGAGAATCGAACGTTCATACGGCAAAACATGTCATAAAATGAAATTACGTGAAAACATCAGCAAAACTCGTCCAAATGGAAAAACTCCAAGAATAAAATAGCTTCAAAATGTCAAAATGGTTACAAGCGAGTCGATAAAAAATAGACATACACCAAAAATGGAAACTGCTAAAAATGGAAAGGTACGGATATTACACATCTCTCCTTCTGAATCCTTGTAGCTTCACTTCACCTGACAGGATATCAATCACCATGCATTTCCAAATGTGAAGACTACTAGGTTCTTCTCATCAAAAAACTGCTCAAAAGGTTGTATTTGAGCCCTTTGACATAATGAACTTTGGATATGGTTATATTTCCTATGTGTATCTCTCGAAATCCTTTTGTCTGTCCTCTAAAGCTATCTCCAAAGGTTACATATGGGCCTCTTTCTTTGATATAATTTGATAACACCTTCTTATTTCCAGTCATGTGCCTTGAGCATACAGAATCTACAATTCATTCTTCTCCTTCCATTGTTGAGTTTGAGGAGATGTGATAGTAGTCCTTCCACCTTTTCAGCAATCAAACAAGTAGAGATTTAGGTACCCAAATCTGTGTGGCTCCTCGGGGGTTAGTAGGTTTCCTGGAGATTTGATTTCTCCTTGGATTATGGAAGTAGTGTTGGTTGCCCCTAAAAGGTGTGTGTTGTCTAGGCCTATATCCCTGGGTAAGATTGTATACTGGATATGCCTCATAAAATCTATGATGTGGGCTATTTCTAAATCTTGGCTGAGATAATTTATTAAATCGTTGGGGTTTCCACACCTGTTCATTTTAAAAACTTAGATAACCTTGAGGTTTACATTTGCCTCTCCCATTTTGAAATTTGTTTTTAGGGAGCCCCTGATAATATTGGCATAATGTCTTGACTGCTGCTTTTGCCTTGGCCATCTCTTGTCTAGGTTGCTGCCTTGTGAACCTTGGCTGCTGCCTAAACCTTTGACTTGGCTGCTGCCTATTTTCAAATACAGGTTTATAAGTAGGCTCGGCAGTTGGGACAAGTGTTTCTCCCTTGATGAAAGTAGTTTTTGAACTAGAAGGAGTGTTGGGGTCATATCCAAGGGCTGATCTGGAATAAAGTGGCCTTTTGTTCATACACAGTTCATTAGGATTATATATGCCTTTAGAGATGTTATCTCTTTAGCCTGTGTACTATTTAACTGCTGCCTATTTTAAGCTGACTTTTCACCCTTAAAAACAGTCAGCTTATGTATCTCAGCTGCAGTATTTTCAGCTAAGTTTTTTCGAAGATTTTTCATATCATTTTTCATGCTCAGCAATAATGTTTTTAAATTTTGCTGACTCTTGACTGAGCTTGTCAAAATCATTTTTCAGCTGTGCTTTCTCATCTTCCAGCTATGCATTTTCGGCTGTCAGAGTCTGGTGAGCTGATTTTAAGGTTTCAAAATCTTTTAGCAATTGATTAATAAATTTATGAAGATCAATGTCTTCAGATACGTCAGAGCTGAAACCTTTAGTATTTTGAGGTTTAGAAGTTACCTCTTCATCAGCTAGGTTGGCCATCAGATAGCTGTATTCATCATCATCATCAGAGAAGAATCCACCGCTTGATTATACTCTCTCTTAGATCTGATCTTCAATGATGAGGACTTTCCTATTGTCCTCCTTTCTGCTCACAATCTTCTTGTCTTCATCCTTCTTAAGATCGGGATAGTCAAATTGGATATGTCCCGTCTTATGACAGTTATAGCATTCAACCTTCCAGTTTCCAACCTTTTGATTCCTCCTTGGATTGTCTTTGTAGTTCTTCTTGTACTTGGAGTATCTTTTCCGGAAGTTGCTAATCTTTGCATTATGAATGCCATCTCTTCTTCAAAATCTAGAGGATGTGGAGGTTTGACTTCAGATAGGGTCTTGGCAGGGCACTCTGCTGCAAATGCTATTCCCTTCTCTGCTGGCTCAGTTGATGATGAACATGGAAGCTCGAACTCATAAACCTTCAGATCAGAGAACAGATCCTGGATCTTTATCTTGTTGAGATCCTTTGATTCTCTCATAGCCACAGCCTTCATTCTCCATTTTGGGTTGACAGATCTTAGAACTTTAAGGTCCATCTACCTGTTGCCATATGTCTTTCCAAGGGAGTTAATTTCATTTATGATCTAAGTGAATCTTGTGTCCACTTGATCAATTGATTCACCATTATTCATTTTGGAGTTGTCAAATTTTTGAGTAGCAATTGACAAATTATTTTCTTTTACCAGCTCGGTTCCCTCACATATTACAGCTAATGTGCCCTAAATTTCTTTGGCATTTTTACAATTCTTGATCTTGACCATGGTTGATTTGTCAAGAGTCTGGTACAACACATCTCTGGCCCAGTTGTCAAGATTGGCTAGCTTCCTTTCTTCAGGGGTCAACTCCGTCCTTCTCAAAGATGAAAGCACTGTCTTCTATGATGAACCACATGTCGTCATAGACGGATGATAAGTATGCCTGCATTCTTATCTTCCAAAAGTCATTCATCAATAGAAAATACAGATAACTAGAGTGCATGTGTTGCATGTGTTCCATTCTAAATGACAGATTAAAATATATATCCTCTGATATATGGATCTGGTTCTGTCAAACTTGAACCAACCTCTCTGATACCACTTGTAGTTCATAAGTCATTAGGAATAAGTCTAGAGGGGTGATAGACTTATTGAAACTCTTTCCCTAAAGTCAGGTGAGTTTTCTCAGCTGTGATAGGTACAGATGACTTAAAGTCATCTGCAGACAAGATATGCAGAAGGCACATCTGATGACTATAGCGGGTAAATAACAAATATGTATGCAGCGGGTAAGTATGATGTTCACGCAGGCACTTATAGTGGTTTCAGAGGTTTGTTAATCCTCTATAATCCACTACTCTCCAAACCAGTGGGAGATAAATTCACTATAACTGTCAACTAGTGATAAAGGTTACAATGAATTTTGCCTAGTTACAACAGTTTCCAACCAGTGGAAACCCATGGCCGTTGCAACTCCCTTGACTTCCTAGCACCTCCTAATTGAAAACCCTTGGATGCCTCAACAACGCTCGAGTTGTCTATCACCTTCCAATCAAGAACCCGTGGATGCGATTACAGTCTCTTTACTTTCAGGAACCTCGTTCAAGAAAGCAACCCCGTACTCAAGTTTTTAGACAAGAGTGTTGTCTTCTCCAACAAATAGCTTCTTTGGATATGATCTCTTAAGCTTGCTTTTTTTCGAAGCTATAGAATGATTTTGATTGCTTGAATGCTTTGATTGCTTGTAAGTTTTGATCGCACTGGTGTTCGCTTCGTGTCTTACTCAATTCATATCTTCAGGTACATATAGTATGATCATTGAGCCTCCTTCATAGCCGTTGCACTACTGAAACAAATCTGTCCATTGGAGAGTGGACTTCTTTGTTTATCTTATCAATCCGTTGCAAGGCTGGATTCCCTTTTCAATTCTGACCTTTTGGAAGACTTTCTTGTGAACACCGTTATTCTTTGATTAGAATAAGTATAAAATCTTCAGAACACGGATCTTGATGAATATTTAATTTCTTGCTTTCCAGGAATCTTTCAAGTTTGTCTCCTACGTCCGCATGTGACTTTCCGTGATTGTTGACTTTTCAATGCTTGCTGACGTGGACTGAGTATCTTGGCTGAACTGAGAACCTGTCTGAAATAACTTGGTCAAAGATGCCTGAAGTGCAGTCAACCTTATCTGATGTAAAGTGCTCTGATGTGAAGTCCTCTGAGGTTCTCTGGCCTGAACTTCTTGTCTTGAGGTTTTCTGACTTGAACTTCTCTGAGATAATCTTCTCTGCTTTGAAGTGAAGTTCTCTGACCTGAACTTCTCTGCCTTGAAGTTCTCTGATTAGAAGTTCTCTGACTTTGGACTTCTCTGAGATAAAGTCCTCTTATTAGAAGTTCCCTGTTCTGTACTAAGTCGATTTTACAACTGATCAATAATACTAAGCTTAAAATAGTAAGGCCTATAGAAGATACTCATTTGGTTCTTCTTTACATTTTGCCAAGTATTTCAAACATGTATTTGAATTATGAATTAATACAGGGATGACATCATCAAAATCTAATAGGTATTCTTAACAATAAATGCCCTTTAATTAAGGCAACAATACGTCATAGATAAGAGATAATAATTGCGGCGGAAGACAATTTATAAATTATTATTTCTAATCAAGAGTTTCCCCAAATAATATTTTAAAAACATGAGACATAAATAAAACATCGTTTAATATAATAAAAATATCATCATATGGCCTCTCGGCTCGCTCCTTCGTCCATCCGGCTCGGTTTAACCTGCAGGATCAATATAGGTGGGGGTGAGCTTCCTTCAGCTCATGGAAATCATACATATCACAGTAATATACAATCTCATGGAAAGCATTTAAATTATTATTCTATCAATAATATTTTCCTCAAGATGAATACATACACACAATACCACAAATAATATGAATCGAGCACGCATGTGAATATTGAGGTTGTGCAGGTGTCCCCACACAACATATATCTTAAGATAGCTTCTTTACACGTACACAGGTGAGCCTGATTTACAACATGTATCCTCAATTTTAAATATAAATAAAATAATGCATATACAATCCAATTAAAGCAATTAAAGTGATAGTGAAAATTCCCACCTGAATAAAATGATGCTGCTTGAACTTGAATGTGAAGATGATCGACTCACAGTCCTAATCCCATAATTCCTGATTATTATCTACATATAATAATTACAATTAGGCTAAAATGCTCCTGGGTCCCTTAACTTATTTTCGTATAGCGATTTGTCCTTTATCTTTTTTTTGTCCTAACTAAGTCCTTTATCTTTCAAATTTCAAGCAAAGTTAACCTTTTTCGTTGGTCTCTGTTACGATAATTAATTAGACACTGATTTTAGAACTACGTGGTTCTAAACATTCCTACGTGTCTATTTCCTTACTCATTGAAGCAATAATTAGATCCCTCTGTCTCTCTCTCCCCTCTCTTTCTCTCTCACTCTCTCTCGCAGAACCCCATGCACACTTGTATTGTTGCTCATCCGGTAATAGTTCCGCTGAAATAAGAGATAGCCCGTACCAAGCAAACTGCTCGCAAGTCCACTGGAGGGAAGGTTCCTAGGAAGCAACTTGATAGCAAGGCTGCGTGTAAGTCTGCCCCAAACACTGGTGGTGTTAAGAAGCCCCATCGTTACAGACTTGGTACTGTTGCTCTACGTGAAATTCGCAAGTCCCAAAAGAGTACGGAGCTCGGCTAGTTCGTGAAATCGCCCAGGACTTCAAGACTGATCTCCGTTTCCAGAGCCATGCTGTGTTGGCACTGTAGGAGGCTGTTGAGGACTATCTTGTGGGTCTGCTTGAGGACACGAACTTGTGTGCCATCCATGCCAAGCGTGTTACCAAAAAAAAAAAAACCATGCACACTTGCAGGTACATTTCTATCATTATATATAAATATATATATATATATATATATATATATATTCTTTTAATATATAATTTTGATTCTAATTTTATTCTTTTTTTTTTTGATTTAAATTAGGCCCTGGGCAAATATCATCACCAGTACCAGCCTCCGCAAACCACCGCACCTCCGCCGCCTATCATCAACACCACCTTCACAAACACCGCTCCCAACTCAATATCATCTTCGTCCTCTTCCGACAAATCATCATCCCCAAACAACTCAAACGAAAAAAACCCTCCTGGTCGGACCCACAACAACTTTTCCACAGAGGATCAAGAAAGCTAGAAGGCGACGAACTCTATTTTATTTCTGCAGGACAGAGACCAGAGCGCGAGGGCAATAAGAAAGGTGTGGAGAGAGGCGGCTGGATAGAATAAGTAGAATGGTGAAATCTAGGGTTGAAATGGTGAGTCAGCATCTGATTTGGCATCAATGTGATCAACTTAATAGCCACCTGGACAACAATTAACGATGTTACCAAAAAAGCATAACCAAGGCTAAGTTTGCTTAAAATTTGAAAGATAAAGGACTTAGTTGGGATAAAAAAAAAGATAAACGACTAAATCGTTATCTGAAATTTAGTTAAGGGACTTCTGGAGCATTTTAGCCTTACAATTAATATAATTCATCATCATTATATGGTGACCGAAAAAAAATATTATGCATATATTAACATTGATTATTAAATAAATTAAAGTTAATATTTTACTAGCTTGGTCAAAATAGGACTGATTTGAAAGTCTAAAACTGTGTGAGGTAAATTGAATAAATTGGAAAACTGAGACTGAACTAAAAGTGGATTTGGGTCAAGTTGCAAGATCTGAGAAGTTTGGGGCTAAAACGAAAATACAAAAATTTGCGGGTATATAAACCCTATTCCTTCCCAAAATGCCGCACACACCTCTCAATTCTCATCCCTGTTTCTGTCCCGACTCTCTCTCTAACTCTCGACTCTCTCTCTCTCTCTCTCTCTGACCATACATCATCGGCCCAAAAAAAAAGAAGCACACACACACACACACACACACACACGCACTGAAGAAGAAGAAAACACACCCTCTAACTCAAAAAAAAATGAAGGTTATGGTGTTGATGGTGTAACACCCCCAAGACGTTCAGGGCATACTACAGCGCCGTGGACCCCACCCTTTGGAATGCAGCATGCTAACACACAAACTCGACATTATGACAGTGATAAACATCATCAACATACGAATGACTTCTCAATCCAAGACATACAAAATAAGTAGACCGAACCCAGCAGTGCAATTCAACGTCAAAACCAAATCCAAATTGGGTACACAACAATTACAATGTTCAAAAGAAAGAAGTACTCGAGTACTGAAACAAACGACATGATTAATAAAATTTAAAAGACATGGTATCAACGAACGACCATTGAACAGAATCACCCATGCCCATCATCTTCGTACTTTACGCATGCTCGTTCGCCTCCAAGACCTGTACCTGAAATACAAAAGTATTTCGCCCATTTAAGGGTTTAGCGACAACAGCTAGTGCAAGTACAATCCATTTGAACTACCATTCTAATCAGATGGAAAATGCGCCAAAATCATTTTAGAAAACAATTTTATATTCCAAATATTACGATTCACAAGTACAAAACACAGTTCTCCAACAAAACATTTCAAAGGTTAACCGTTGGTACGAGACTCACGGCCACCGCACCCCGCAGAGGCCCCGTCGGACCATCCCTGGGTGGTTAACCCCAGTTCATGATACGCTACACACGGCACTACGTATCCCCAGAGGCCCTGTCGGACCATCCCTGGGTGAACATACACATTTACATCCACAACATACATGAGAAGCCATAATTTAAATCCTAGAATACGCAACCAAATGTAAAGTACTTGCCTTTGAGACATCATTGATGAGACGGAAAGTAAACGACGGCTAGGAATGCCACGGAGTGACCACGACCGATTCTAAATGCAATCTTAGCACAATTCAGTCCTAAACGATAACAATAATGGAACGGAATACGCCAACAACCCCGATTACAACCATAACAATACGTGTACGTCCAATACAGGCGAGGGTTTTCACAAAACCTCCCCGAATCAACAATCCATGGATTAAACATGATGGAAATGTATTGCAAATCATCAAATAACATCAAACGATAGGAAATATTGCAACACAAATGAACGATACGAGTTTCATAGGTGTTTTTATGTAATTTCGCTTTATGTTATGTTTTGTCGCATGTATGTTTGATTCTCGTAAAACTCATTCGATTTCATAGTTTCTTTGTTTCCATGAGTTTGTATGGTTGATTTATTCATGTTGTGAGTTTCAGTTTGATAATCCGATGTTGTATCGTGATTTTCGGACGTTTGGGCCGTTTTGTAATTTCCTATAAGTTTAGGGAATTTTATCTCCTTTGTCGTATTACAAATCTCCCAATAGTCGGAATCGTAATTTCTTTCAGCACTTTGCTTCATCGTCGCGAATATTTCGTATTTATGTTTTGGGTTCTGTCCTTGTTTTGTGTTTCGACTTTGTACCTTTCTGTGCAGCGAACTACATTCAGCAGTGTTGAACTGCTGCATGAATAACGTATGTTATTCATGCTTTCTTGCGTGCGCTATCGACGCCTGCATAACGTACGTTACACCTTAGTGTTAACGTACATTATGGTCCTCAGTGTTTTGGACAGTAGGTTATGCCCAGTTTTTGCCGAGTCCTTACGTACGTTAACTTGTGGGTGTTACGTACGTAAGCTTCTTTATAGCATACGCTAACTGTCTGATATAGCGTATGCTATTGACCTCAGAAAATTGGGTAGGTTGTTAAGCCGAACTCTTACATACGTTAACTATATGAGTGTTACGTATGTAAGAGGCTTAACGTACATTAACCACCCCATGTTAACATACGTAACGAATATTCAGTTATTTAATACGAAACATTCGCGATGACGAAGCTAAGTGCTTAAAGAAAGTACGATTCCGACTACCGGGAGATTTGAAATACGACAAAGGAGATAAAATTCCCTAAACTTATAGGAAATTACAAAATGGCCCAAACATCCGACTCACAACATGAATAACTCAACCATATGGACTCATGGAAATAAAGAAACAACGAAATCGAACGAGTTTTACGAGAATCGAACATACAGGCGACAAAATATAACATAAAGCGAAATTACATAAAAACACCTCCGAAAATCATCTAAATGGGAAAACACCAAGAACAACATAAATTCAAAACGTCGAAATGGTTACAAGCGAGTCAATAAAAATAGAGATGCACCGAAAATAAAAACTGCTAAAAATGGAAAGGTACGGATATTACAGATGGTTCGAGAGTGCAAGGTGCGGATTAGGGTTTATTTCCCCCAGTAACCGGCGGTGGTGGAGGACTGATAAAGGGGTCAACGACGGCGAGTTAGAATCAGGAACTGGGTTTCTGATTGTGGACCAGTGTTGGTTCTGATTTGGGTTTTAGTTTTAGTTTCTGGGTTGAGGGCCGATTTAGGGACGTGGGTGTGAATTTGGTTACGAAATTATGGCTTGTGCTTGCGGGTTTGAGCCGCGGGTTTAGTCAATTTTTGACAGCGAAAATGGATTTCTGGCCATGGGTTCATGGCCACTCAGATTTGGGTTTTAAAATTACGGTCGGTCGGAGAAGGTCAGCGGCAAGGCAACTGCCAGATAAGGGATTCGAGCCAGAATGGGAAACATCTGCATAGGAATAGTTTGTTTTGATTTCCAAAATCTTGATTCCAGGTTGGGTATGTGACTTTTGGCTTCAGGGATTGGAACTCGGATAGATACCATGTACGAATTATTTGGGATTGGTTAGTTATTGAATTTATGGGTGTTCATGGCGGCTACTACGAGCGAAGATGTGTTAGTTTACGTTGATGAACAGAACTAGAATTAAGAAATAACATCGAAAGACAGAATTGAAAAAGTTGTAGGATTACCTGTCTAAGAGGGAAATCGAGTTATCGATGGTTGAATAGAATCAATCGGATGTCTAACGGACCAGACTCCTTGTGTTCTCTGTCCCTCGGTTGGCAGAAGAAATATTTGCAGATTTGTTTTGATGATGATTGCCTCAAAATTTTTTTGCAGAGACTAATTTTGTGTGTATTGTGTATTCTTATTTTTTTCTCTGGGATGATGAAAGTCGATTAGTAAAGGATTTTTGTACTACAAAATTAGTATATTTATAGATATAGTTTTCTGGAATATTTTGGTTGATGTATGATTGTGTTAGGATAAACATTGAGGTAGAAGAGTTTTTAATTGTGGTTAATTAAGTTTAATCATAGTTAATTAAATTTAAAACACACGGTTAAACATTTATGATATAATAATAGTAATCGTAATAATAGTAAATATAAAAATAATAATTCGGTAATGTTGATAATAATATCAGAAAAATGATAATGATAATAATAATAATAATGGTAGTAATAACATTAATAATACCGATATTAATAAGAATAATAACATCGAGAATAATACTTATAATGATGTAGAGATGATGTAAATATTAATACTGTTAATATTAATATTGTTCTTTGTTATAAATATTATTATTGATAATAATATCTTTAATAATTATTATATTAGTACAATGACTAATATTAGATGTTTCTGAAATTAAATTAATAAAATTGACTCAGACTTAGAACCTATGAGATGTCGTAAAATTATTCACGATCCTCTAAATGAAATTAAATGTATTGACTTGTACATGAAGTGAAAGTAATTGTACAACAATTACTCACCCGGTAATGAAAGGGGACTAAATAAAATGAAATGCATTATTAATATTATTATAAATAATAATATATAGCATAAAAATGGCGGATGTTACAGCATTTGTAGGTCTTGTGTTAGGACCATGTCCGTATGTTGTATTGATTCGATCTTTGATCAAACTGGCATAAGTCATCGCGGCATTGCGTATCTTGAGGTACGTTCCGTATTTTCTTCTTGGTACTTGTCTGTTGAATGGAAATCAATTACGATGTTGAGATTTGATAATATTATCTGATGGATTGGGTTGGACAGAGTTGGTATATTTCGTAACAATGAGTTATGATGATGTTTTGAGAATCTTGGGTATTGTGTGGGATACAGTATAAATGTTTGTGTACGATTCAGTTTTTTTTTAGGATACGAGATGTGGAATATGGTGAGGATTACATTGATGATGATCATCGCGAATTGGTGAGGTTATGATGGTAAGATTACATTTGGTCATATTCTTACTTGGCATTTTCATTGGTATGTAATTATTGATGTGATGTGATCATTATTATTGTTTAGTATTATGGATGACCCCGTCATGGGCTTTATTTTTAGAAACTCGTAGTTTGAGATTGTAGCGGTCGTGAAAAGATGAGCTTCCCAGAGGATACTGGCTATGCGTGTATTTATGAATTGAGTACTTTGAGTAGTCGTCATTTTTCCGCTGCAAAAGTATTTTTAATTATTTGTTATATCCGCTGCGAGTGTATTTTAAAATGGGTTTCTAGCATTTTATGAACTTGGGTCTACTTTTGGAAAATCATTTTATAAACTATTTTGTCAATACGTGCAAGCGGTGGTTTAACATATATTTTTGTAACTGTTGAGTTTTGGCGTTTTGGGCTTGTACTTTCAAATGTGATTTTACGATGGTATTAATAAATAGATTTCATAGTCTTTGAATATTTTACAAGATATTACCGTCATCGCCACTTAGGCGTATTTGAAATGTTTGTACAAATATCTTTTAGCCTTATGGGTTTCTTTTCGGGGCCCACGGCGTTGTAATATTCCCGGATGGCTCTGGGGGTGTTACAAAATATGGTATTGGAGCTTAGGCTGTGAAAACCTAGGCTGTCGGGTCGAGTCGCGTCGTGTGTTTGTCAAGTTCGTTGGAAAGAGATGTGTCGTATTTTGAGTTCAACTGATTTTGCAAAACTTATGTTTTGAAAAGTATCCATATCGTGTATATTCTAAAGTTGAGATGTGTCAGTATCACGGGGAATCGTCAGCTTCACGATCTGTAAGTATTTGGATTTTTGTATAGCATTGAGGTTATTTGCAGTTATAAGTTGATAAACTTTGAGAAACATTCGGGAAATATTATGTATTACAATATGAGGTAGCAGTATATAATAGTTTGGACAAACCGATGATCTTGAGAAGCTATGATTATGGAAAATCAATATGTCGGTTAAACATGGAAAACAAATGCATTTGGGAGAGATGTTGTGGATTGTTGAGATATATGAAACTATTTTTGAACATTTGAAAATGATACTTTTCAACATGATATATTTTGAATAAACTGTTTTGCTCGCTGTCATAAAATGTATTTTCTTAAAATTTTTTTGAGAGACAGTATTGTTGTCTTTAAAAACATGTTTCATCATGGCATAGTTGAAGTTTTGCAGAATCGAATAATGGTCGATATAGCAAGTCTTATGTGGAAAAGATGATTTTAACAAAGCCTATACAATAAGATTTTGGATTCTATCATGTGATTTTCCGACCGAATGTCAATGGAATTGGTGATGAGCCGAATTGGTATACAGAAGTATGGATGTGGTCAATCATTTGCATAATTTCATTTTATTTAATCATGTGTGTTCGACAAGAATTGTCATCGAGAACTTGACATGAGCAAGCCGGTTTAACTTTTCGAAAATTAATTTTAGTCTCACGAATATATACATATACATTTTTGGGGTTTTGAAATTCTAGAAAGAACTTTCGGAAATGGACTTTTACTGACAAGATTATTGATTTCAAGCTGTTTTGAAAATGTGATTGGTATACGTACAAACTTAGTGCATAATGCATATCATGGTAAAGTTCTGAGTAAGACTCACAAACCGGATAACACATCAATGGTGCGATGAAAAGAGATTCGAACTTCAGTATGGTAGTTTGGTTATCCTGGGATGATCGGTTGGTTGATCAAATAAGAGAAATATGTCGCGTGTTGTATATTCAGTACAGAATATGATTTTGGAACTTCGGGTTTTGCGAAATCGGGGCATATGTGCTATGTGGCTCTATTGGTGTGGTAGTACCGTGGTTTTGCTATAGTGATTTTTGACTTATGAGCCATATTGATTAGTCGTTCATACTCCATGTATGATTAGGTATGTTCGTCGGTTTGCAACTGGTTGTTCATACGCCGAGGGGTATGTTGAACAGTTGGGCGTGTTTCTTTGAGATCTACTGTATGTGATATGTGTAACGTATTGAGAATTTTATTCTTTCATTTATCTGTCCATGTGGTTCTGTGTTGATCGTGTTGGAGCTCACCATGTGTGGGTATTCTCGGTTATTATTGATCCTGCATTGGTAGTATTGGAGTTTATCATGTTGATGATATTCTCGGTTGTGTTTTGACCTTTGGTTGGTCATATTGGAGTTTATAATGCCGATTATATTCTCGGTTAATTTATTGGTTGATCATTGTATTGATCGTAGGAGCGTTTAGACTTTGTGTCGATGTTTCGGGATTTGTTGCCATTGTTTTGGGTAGTTGTTTCCCAGATGTATCGAGTATTATTGGGTTTTTATCAGGATTGGGACTTTATTGTGCGATCAGGCGGACATGCTTTGACACAGATGGATTATTGTTAGGCATATTTTTATACGCTTATTTATTATTATTTTGTATTCTTTTCATAATTAAATCTGCATAAATGATATTTTAATGCCCTATTCTTTTATGTTTTGCAGGAAATTGGAGTCCGGAAGCTAAAACGATGAAAATGGGCGAAAACAACAAATTTTGGCCCGGAGCCGCGGCACAAGGATGCTGAGCCGCGGCACTAGAAGGCGACCTAAAAGGGGCCGAACCAACTGTACCCTGAGCCGCGGCACAAGTATGCTGAGCCGCAGCCCAGGAGAAAAATAGAGCGGCCAGGCAATGCGCTGAAGACCGTGAGCCGCGGCACAGATTAAGTGAGCCGCGGCCCACGGGGCGGTTTTGGTGTGTTCTGCGCGGTTTTCGGCCGTTTTGGAGCCTATTCTCGACCTAATCACACGGACGCGTTTTTGAGGCAAAAGAGAGTTATAAATAAGCATGCAAGGTCAAAATTGGGGGGGAAGAGAGGAATCGATCATCATCAAGGAGAAGAAGCAGAAGACATCCAGGAGCAGAGAACGGAAGCCAGAAGAACGGAGGAATCCGAGTTCTTCATCTGCGTTTGATTTCAATGCTTTCATTCATTATTTCTGTATTGTTATTCTTCAGCATGTCAGGCTAAAATCCTGTTCTAGGATTTTGATGAAACCAAAGTTTTGACGAATTTGCTTTTGATTATCTATATAATTCCCTTTTCTCTTGAGTTTTCCCAATCGTTTTCAATGCTTTCAATTGTGTGGCCTATAATTGGATTGTTTTAATTACGCAACTCGAATCGGGAGAGGAGAGTTGGTGAGGAACTATTGGTGAGAACCGTTTTATCTTGTGAGATAAGAATATACTCATAGGAACTACGTGGCCTTTTGAAGATTTTGTGCTTTTTGCCTATTGTCGAATTAATTCACCTAGGGATAGAGTGTATTATTCGCCTTAGAAAAATCTACTGACCTCGGGAGAGGCGGTAGAGTATTTTAGCAATCTTTTCCTTCAATAGATTGGGGAAATCATTAACTTCAGATAATCGAGAGTAAATTCGGATAAACCGAGGTGGATTCACAATCCTAGACTTATTCATCATTTGATTTTCTTTCTTCGAGCGATCGTTTTTACTGTTTGTTCTTTCATTGGTTTTCTTTAGTTATTAATTTGCATCCAAAATTTCGACAGTTCAAATAAAATTAGAATACATATAAATCGGTACTTAGTGATTCAGTCCTCGTGGGAACGATATCTCACTCATCACTTTATTACTTGTCTACGATAACGTGCACTTGCGTTAAACGAAATATCGCAACAAGTTTTTGGCGCCGTTGCCGGGGACTGATTATTTTACTAATATCGATTTCAGTATTTCTAGTCTTAGTTTGAACATTTTTTATTGTTTTTGTGTAATTTTATTTATTTGTTTTTCCTTTCAGGAGTTTCCGGTTAGTGCATGAGAAAATTCGGTAACGAAGGCCTACTACCTTTAGATACCGAACTCAAGCGCACTCTTCGGAGAAGCAAGAAGGAGAAAAGAGAGTTACCAGTAAAAGTGACCATGGCCGAAAATACCGAAAATCACGGAGGAGATAAGCTTGTGCAGCAAGTCCAACCGGCATTAGAACTCCGCGATTATGCTATGCCACAAATAAATGCGAACTTTTCGGGAATTCGGCGTCCAACCATTCAGGCGAACAATTTCGAAATCAAACCAGCTATAATTCAGATGGTACAAGCGAGACAGTTTTGTGGATTGCCGAACGATGACCCCAACGCACATATCGCGTCTTTTCTCGAGATTTGTGACACCTTCAAAAACAACGGTGTTACTGATGATGCTATTCGTCTACGGCTTTTCCCTTTTTCTTTGAAGGACAAAGCCAAATTTTGGTTAAATTCTTTACCGTCGGGCTCTATCACGACATGGGCGGAATTAGCGCAAGCCTTCCTGGCCAAGTTCTTCCAACCTTCGAAGACGGCGAGACTCAGGAACAAGATCACTACCTTTGGGCAATTTGATATGGAATCGCTTCACGAGGCGTGGGACCGATACAAAGATTTGCTAAGGAGATGCCCACATCACGGCCTACCGGACTGGCTACAAATTCAGACGTTCTATAATGGATTGAGTGCTTCTACACGCACTCTTGTGGATGCAGCCGCTGGAGGAGCATTGATGGGAAAATCGATGGCCGAGGCACACTCTTTATTGGAAGCTATGGTTGTGAATGCTTATCAATGGCCGTCCGAATGAGTAAACCCGAAACGAGTAATGGAAATCTCCAATAATGATCCGATCTCTACATTATCAGCTCAAGTCGCTGCCTTGACGCAGCAACTTCAAGCCTTTTCACAATCTCCTTCCCCCGTTGCCATTGAATCATGCAATTGGTGTAACGGATCTCATCCTAGCGCAGAATGTCAAGTCGAAAACCTTTTCGAGCAACCTCCGATGGAACAAGCTCAGTTCGTGGGGAACAGGAACCGGCAAAGTAATCCGTACTCCAACACTTATAATTCAGGATGGCGAAATCATCCTAACTTCTCATGGAGAAACGGACAAAGCTCGAACCAGCCTCCGTTTTCTCAACACCAACAACAACCTTCTCCCGCTCCAAAAATCTCTCTAGAAGAAGCAATGGCGAAATTGGCAGCGAACACGAGTCAGTTCATGGCCCGTACGGAAGCGACCTTGCAAAACCATTCCACTTCTATACGCAACTTGGAAGTCCAACTGGGCCAGATTGCTAATGTATTAACAGCCCACCCGGAAGGTACCTTACCAAGTACGACCGAAACAAATCCCAGAGAGAATGTCAATGCCATTGGGTTGAGAAGTGGGAAAGAATTGGTTGAGCTGCCCGGGCAGAACAAAAATAGAAGTGAGGATGAGGAGAAGAAAAATTCAGCGACTGAGGAATAACGAATGTCTAGACCCTCGATACTATTTCCGGATAATCCGAAGGCATATGTGCCACCCGTCCCGTTTCCGCAGCAATTACAACAGAAAAAGGTGGACAAGCAATTCTCTAAGTTTCTCGACATCTTCAAGAAACTGCATATCAACATTCCATTTGCCGACGCCTTGGAACAAATGCCGAGTTACGTGAAATTCATGAAAGAAATCTTGTCAAACAAAAGAAAGCTCGAGGAGTATGAGACAGTCGCATTGATGGAGGAGTGCAACGCTATTCTTCAGAAAAAGCTTCCGCCAAAATTGAAGGATTCGGGAAGCTTCAATATACCATGCACCATAGGAAACCTCTCTTTTGATAAGGCGTTGTGCGATCTCGGGGCCAGCATTAATCTGATGCCACTTTCCATATTTAAGAAGCTAAGCATTGGGGAAGCAAAGCCGATGACAATCTCGCTGCAATTAGCCGATAGATCGATTAAATATCCAAGGGGAAAAATAGAGGACGTCTTAGTAAAGGTAGATAAGTTCATCTTTCCAGCTGATTTCATTGTGCTCGACATGGAGGAGGATCAAGACATACCAATTATTTTGGGAAGACCATTCTTAGCTACCGGCCGAACTCTCATAGACGTGGAAAAAGGGAGACTCACTCTGCGGGTTCAAGATGAGCAGGCCACTTTCCAAGTATTTAAATCGTTTCCATGTCCAAGTAGTGTTGATAAGAGTTCGCAAATTGAAAGTGTAGATACCTCTGCGAAGGACACACACCGGAAGAATTATCGGTCGAAAAATTCAGAATCCGTTCCAGCTGCCCCGACGCCTAATAAGCATGAAGAGAAAGTTGCATACCTTAGGCATTTGAATATGTCATCTTCAACATCCGTTCATCCACAATCGGAAAATCCTCATTCTGTCTTAAGTTCGCCCGAGGAGTTGAAAATTAAGTCGGATGTCAAACGGGTGCCAAGTCATGTGCAAAATGGGTGCTTCAGAAAGTTGTTTTCGTAAAATTCTTTTCGCAAAGAACATTGGGTGCCCAAACCGAAAATCGAATTGTTAAAGACCAATGGTCAAAATTTTAAAACACATATTAACGGTTCGATGGACGGGGCGGAGTTCAAATGGTCTTTGCGAAAAGCAAACTGATTTTTAATAAGTCCGGCTGAAGACTATAAACTTAGCGCTTCTCGGGAGGCAACCCGAGTATTAGTCGTAGAATTTTTGTGTTTCAGCATTTACTTGCAATTTTTGGATCTTTATTTTTTGTCATTTTAGCTTGGACATGCTTATCTCTCACTCTTGTTATTTTCTGTTGAAAATTATGTGCAGAAATTATCCCAGGGGAAAATTCAGCATTGGGCCGCGGCACAAGGATTGTGAGCCGCGGCACACACAAGTTGAAAAAGAGTGCTAAACTTCTTGTGCTCTGTGCCGCGGCACATATGTGCTGAGCCGCGGCACACTAACACTCTGAGCCGCGGCACCCGTATGCTGAGCCGCGGCACATGGCGACAGAACAAAGGAGCCTGAACAGGCTGTACTCTGGGTTGCGGCTCACTTAAGCTGTGCCGCGGCCCCCTTTCGGAAGTTAAACAGCCCAGGTATCCGTTTTAACACAGATCGACCGGCACCCTAGGTATACTTCCTCCTTTTCTTTGCACAGCGATCGACCGATAACCTTCTCCCCTTTTTCTTCTTGCATCCCTCAAATCTAATCAAGGTAATTCTCAATCCTTTGTATTAATTGCGAAATGAGATGTTGTTCTTCATTCAATATTGATTATGTTGTTGTTTTTCAAAGTTCTATGAAAGGTTGAGTTGGGAATATGATGTTTTTGATTGATAATTGATGATTATCTTTCAATTATGAATGAATTGATTATGTTTGTCATGATGATCGATTAAGGATGTTATTTTTGGGGATTAAATCAAGCTATTACAATGTTTGTTCCTCAATTAAAATTATGCACACAAGGTGTTTGATGAAATGCTTGAATGAAATTTTTTCTTTGTTAAGACAATGTTTTCAAACTATGTGCAACGAATTCGTTTCTGGGAATTACAGCGTACCCCAACCAACGTCAAGTTTAAACGTTAAAGCTCAATTTTATTTTTCTCTCACGGCGGTGCTAGCTCGTTAAATTCTTGATTCACGTTTTGCATATCCTTAGCCTAGAAGTGTTGTTCTCCTTATTGCGTAAGTAAGTAAACTCCGGTGTTTATCTTTTCAGGACTCGCTATGGGTAGAAAGAGAAAGGTTAGCACAAGGGCCAGGACTCAATCATCCCCCGCACGAGGGGAAACTTCACAGAGCCGAGCCGAGTTGGAGGCGCACCAATTCTCCGACCCGGAGATTCATAAAATCTTCAATGAAAAGATTCGTCCTCGACCCTTGATACCGGAGAGGGGATTCACCCCATCCCCCCAGGACGGGGAGCTTCTGACGATGATAGACGAGATGGGGTGGGCCCGTTTTGCTGCACCTCCCGAGCCAGCAGTGATCACCATTGTACAGGAGTTTTATGCGAGCACTCTGTTGAAGCACATTCGGGCGGGGCAGATGATACCGCAGTCAGACACTCGAACGCAGGTCGTCGTCCGAGGCATTACAGTAGATTTTTCGGTGGCTGCCATATGGAGATTATTCGAGCTGCCTGTGGTGGATGAGACGGCTTATACGCGAGCTATGAGTGGCCTCACGAGGGAGGCCCTACTCGAGACACTCACTCAACCCGGCTCTGTCTGGGAGATGCGCGCTCCGGGTTCTTCGGCCTTCTACTTTAAGAGCTCGCGCCTCAGTCAGCTCGGGAAAGCCTAGTTGTATTTCATCTGCGCTAGTGTTGATCCCACCTCGCAGATCCGATCTGTTTTACTCTCTCGAGCCCATACATTATATGCTATCACTTCCGGGCTGCGATTCGATGTGGCTCCTCTGCTGGTCCGATTATTCTTCTATGCATTCAGGGAGGGACCAAGACGGGACTGAAGCACCCCTCGCCCATCTGCGCTCTATGCCGGCAGTCAGGGATGACGTGGTCGGATGACAAGCCGATGTTAGCCCCCCAGGGTCCAATTGATCATCGCATCATTTCGCACTTCGACCAGTGGGGAGGAGCACCAGCACACGCTCGGGGGCGAGGATTTCTACTTGATGAGGCCCACGAGCAGTCCCCCGAGACTCTTCTTCTGACGCAGGGGCAGATGGAGTCCAGCCCGCCGCCCGACACAGAGCACTTGCAGGCGATGTTCGACGGGTTGAGAGAGGAGATGAGGAGAGAGAGAGCCTTCTGGCTGCCCTGAGAGAGGATAGACGGACGGAGAGAGAGAGCATCATCGCTGCCGTCCGAGATGAGATGAGAGAGCAGGCCCGCCGGGCCAACCGACGTGAGACGAGGCGCCTGGCAGCGAGAGATGCTTACCACTAGGAGCACCTTGCTGCATGGACAGCCCACATTATGCACCCGGACGGGCCATTCATTCCACCCGTTCGCCCAGCCACGCCACCCTCCTCGCCGGACGACGCCGACACCAGTTCGTGAGCAGACTGTAGGGGAGTACTTGACCTTTTTCTTTTATTTCATATTATTCTTTTTGTCCATTGAGGTCAATGTACATCCTAAGTTTGGGGGGGGGGGGTTACTTTCTGTTGCTATTATTATTGCTGTACTTATTCGTTTGCACTTTTGTTATCTTTTTGTTCTTAGCCTTGCTTGTCGTGATATTATTTGCAGTCGTGAATTTTTCGTGCTTCTTTTTGTGTAAAATTGATGTTACGATACTAATTTCTCTCTGAAGAAACGGTTGAGTTTTAGTTGAGTTGTAGTCAGCGATATCTGTTTCTGTTGAGTATTCATCTAGGTCCGATTTTTTTTTTGTTTTTGTAGAAATCTTAGCGTATAAGTGAGGAGACATACGTGTTTTCAAATCGCCGTCTATACGTTTGGTTACACTTTTCGCGTAGCTAGTCGTCCAGTAACATAAGTCGTGTTGGCACTTGCTTTGAGTTTAGAGTCGAACAGTTTTTCCCCAAAAAGTCGAGATATTATTTGTTCTATGATGGGAAATCTAGTAACCGGGAGTATTCACGTGACCCATTTTTTACTCTCGCATAAAACGACAACCCTGATTAGACTAGTGGTTTTGAGATTTCGCATGTGCCGATGATGGGGAGCCTAGTAACTGGGGGTATTCGCGTGACCCGTTGTTTACTCTCGCGTAAAACAGCAACCTTGAATCGGACATGTGGGAATAGCTATTCGAGTTGTTTCTCCGCTGTGGAGGGGAACTTAGTAACTGGAAGCATCCATGTGCCCCATGAGTGTCTTTTACGTCAAACGGTTCCCCAATACATGAGAATGGAATTCCACCCTAGGATTATCCCGATGAAACATCCCGAGATCCGAAGCTAGTGGTCAACTCGAATCAATTTATTGATCATATATATAAGGGAATACTGTCTGAGGGTTATATTTGATGATGAAACTCTTGAAATTTTGGCCACTAGATTGTGGGAATGGGCAAGTTAGCTTGTTTATTTTAACCCTTCATATTGGCGGTCGGTTAAATTCACGCTTGTTAATCTTTGAGCTAGATTTTCTTCATGCACGATTGATTAGGACTGAAATTGGTTACTTCGTGGAATCAGTGTCCTGGATGTGACTCACTATTACGATACTTGTACTATTCTTTGATATTTTCAGGGTAGTATTGATTAGGTTGAGCACTATGAAATTGCACGATTATTCACGATTATTCTTTTATTTGTAATCAATTCTTTTTGCTTGAGGACAAGCAAAGGCTCATGTTTGGGGGTATTTGTTAGACATATTTTTATACGCTTATTTATCATTATTTTGTATTCTTTTCATAATTAAATCTGCATAAATGAGCTTTTACTGCCATATTCTTTTATGTTTTGCAGGAAATTGGAGTCCGGAAGCTAAAACGATGAAAATGTGCGAAAACGGCAAATTTTGTCCCGGAGCCGCGGCACAAGGATGCTGAGCCGCGGCATAAGAAGGCGACCTAAAAGGGGCCGAACCAACTGTACCCTGAGCCACGGCACAAGTATGCTGAGCCGCGGCCCAGGAAAAAATAGAGCGCCCAGGCAATGCGCTGAAGACCGTGAGCCATGGCACAGATTAAGTGAGCCACGGCCCACAGGGCGGTTTTGGTGTGTTTTGCGCGGCTTTGGGCCGTTTTGGAGCCTGTTCTCGACCTAATCACACGGACGCGTTTTTGAGGCAAAAGAGAGTTATAAATAAGCATGCAAGGTCAAAATTAGGGGGGAGGAGAGGAATCGATCATCATCAAGGAGAAGAAGCAGAAGACATCTAGGAGAAAAGAACGGAAGCCAGAAGAACGGAGGAATCCGAGTTCTTCATCTGCTTTTGATTTCAATGCTTTCATTCATTATTTCTGTATTTTTATTCTTCAGCATGTCAGGCTAAAACCCTGTTCTAGGATTTTGATGAAACCAAAGTTTTGACGAATTTGCTTTTGATTATCTATATAATTCCCTTTTCTGTTGAGTTTTCCCAATCGTTTTTAATGCTTTCAATTGTGTGGCCTATAATTGGATTGTTTTAATTACGAAACTCGAATCGGGAGAGGAGAGTTGGTGAGGAACTATTGGTGAGAACCGTTTTATCTTGTGAGATAGGAATATACTCATAGGAACTACGTGGCCTTTTGAAGATTTTGTGCTTTTTGCCTATTGTCGAATTAATTCACCTAGGGATAGAGTGTATTATTCACCTTAGAAAAATCTACTGACCTCGGGAGAGGTGGTAGAGTATTTTAGCAATCTTCGCCTTCAATAAATTGGGGAAATCATTAACTTCAGATAATCGAGAGTAAATTCAGATAAACCGAGGTGGATTCACAATCCTAGACTTATTCATCATTTGATTTTCTTTCTTCGAGCGATCGTTTTTACTGTTTGTTCTTTTATTGGTTTTCTTTAGTTATTAATTTGCATCCCAAATTTTGATAGTTTAAATAAAATTAGAATACATATAAATCGGTACTTAGTGATTCATTCCTCGTGGGAACGATATCTCACTCACCACTTTATTACTTGTCTACAATAACGTGCACTTGCGTTAAACGAAATATCGCAACAATTATTCAATAATTGAGTTATAACGATGTATTTTGTTGAAATTTATGAAATTGTGATTGTAAGCGTATTGAGGCTTTGAAGTGGGGTCATTTGCTAGTATCGCAGGAGATCATCGATTTCACGCATTTGTAAGTATACTGTTTTGGTTATTCGTTAATGATGATGATTGATCGGTTTCGTGATGAGTCTGGATATTGTGGTTTGACTTTTGATTTTGACCTGATTACAAGTTTCGAGGACGAAACTTATTTTAAGTGGGTTAGAATGTAATATCCTGAATTTCTACTATGGTTGTTTAATGTTATTTTATCCGAGTTATATTACACAGTGTAGAATCTGTACATTATGGATATAATAATTAAAGGACTGAGACAGTTGTATTAGTATAATTGTCGTAGTTAGCCAACAATTACATTTGAGGATATTGTGTATTGTATGAGAATATTATTGGAATGAATATATGTATTTAGCATGTCATGTATACATATCCAGTATGTCGAGACGACGGACAGGAATAGTTGGAATTGGCTTAGTATATCCTGATTAGTATGAGGAATTAGCGCATGCTAAGCGTAGTGCTTAACGCACGCTAATATCAGATCGATCAGAGGGAATCCTCGCTTTGTAGTTTGCTTTCGGCATGTGGACCCAGGCATCTTCGGAGTAGGTGTAGACTACTCGAGTCAACGGGGATTAGCGCGCTATTGTTCGAAATTTCGCACGCTAATGTGCATATTACTGTAGCAAGTCAACGTCAATATTAGATATGCTACGACATGGGTTTTGCATATGTAAATCAATGTCCGGAGATGATATTGCTGGAATGGTCAACTAACAAACAAATGCGAGAGCACTTCCATGGGGAAAGTAAATAACACAAGATTTGCCGGGGTTGTTAGTCCCGAACTTGAATGCTCTCGCGAGATATTATTAATACAAATACTTTGGAGTACAAATATTAATGTTAGAGTACAATTACAATGAGTGTAAAGACCCTAGTTATCTTAGCTATGGAGCATGAAGATTGTCGGAAGAACTAGATATGATGCTCTATGAGTTCTTGTAAAAACGCTGGGGTGCTGTGACGACTGTGAGAAATCGACGGTCTCTCACAGTGTGTATTAGCTGAATGTCTGAACTCCTGGACTTGTGAATCTCTTCGAATCTGTACTGTAGGGAGTTTTTGCCTCTGCCGACCGTCTTTTAGTGAAGAGGTGCTGAGAGAGAAATCCTAAATGGATTCAAGAGAGAAAGCCCGAGAGGAGAGATCTTTTGTGAACGTGTGGTCAATGCCTGAATGTTTTTCAAAACGTAGTTGCCAACCTCTCTCAAGTTGCTAGAGGTTCTTTATTTATAGGATTGGGAGTTGCTTTACGATCATCTCTGTTGTATTATAATAAGCGGGTGATCGTCTTTAGCACATGGGTTGGTCTCCTTAAAATCCGCAGGAGTTGCTGGCTGCCAGAAGTGCGAACCAATGAGAGGCCAACACGCGTTCATGTCGCCGTCCTCGGAGACCCTACTTACGACCTTTCGGCGGGCCTGTCGGTAGGTGAGGCAGTCCTTGTCACTGACAGCTGCTGATGGGCTGGAGTCAACGATCCACATTCTGCGGCATCTTTCGCGGATCTGCACATGGGTGCTTGCTTCGTGATCCAGTCTTTGTAACCTTTGACGGACGATGGCCTTGTTCGTGGCATAGGGCAGTCATCATTGGTCGGGCACCAGAACCGATCGCTAGGTGCCAAAAGGCGATCGCCTTGGGAGTCGATTGCTAGATACTCGGAGGTGGACTGTTATCTTCGTTTAGATAAGTTTGTCGTAGCTCATCTGGTCGTGAACTCGGTCGATCGGCCCTTATATCGATCACCATTATAGCGTATAAATCATCGCATAACAATTACCCCCCAGCTCGCTCCGATGTTGGAAACGTGGGGTGAGGTGGTTCTACTGGAGATCACTTAACTTTGACGAGTGACTCAGCATTTTGTGGAACTGGCGATCGTCTTTGAGCGGATTGGTTTGAATTTGGACGACCTGGTCGGTCGCTGAAATGAGCGGGGTATGACAGCGGTCGTGGAAAAGTCTCCGGGGCACGTGTCGGGCTCCTGTTGGGGGAGACCGACGGTTAGTTACGACTCCTCATCTGGCGTGTCCTTGAAACGACGCGTACGCGAGTTTCAAAGGAAGCATTAATTGCGACGGTTGCACTTTGGCCCCCGATATTCTCCTTATTTGCACGTAAGCCCCTGCCTTCTCCTATAAAAAGGGGCTGGGTTACAGTGTTGAGAACCTTATGCGATTTCATCGGAGAAGAGGAATATTGCCGGAGAATTTTCTGAAGCTTTGACTGCCGATCGTCGATCGACTCAACCCTCGGTAAGAAACACTCCTTTTCTCCTCTTCTTGTTTCGAGAATGTCTAGGGTACCTCCATCATCTGGAATGGACATCGCCTCTTCCGCCGGGACATAGACTGTCCGGGGAGGCTCCTCTGCGGAATTCCATGTGGAGACGGCTGCTGAGGCTATCTGCACCGGTATTGATCCCGCAGAAGTCGAGGCAATATTCAACGAGGCTAACGTTGCCAGGGAGGTGGCGGCTGAGCAGAAGCGTATGCTGGCGGAGAAGGATATGGTGGTGAGGGCGTATTGGGAGCAGCATAGTGCTTTTGGCCAAGCCTATTTAGCCTTCGCTGAAATCATGGAGAGGTTAGCCGGTCCGTGCCCCAAGTTCGACTACTGGGAGTACTCGATCGCCCATCCCTATCAATCAGCGAAGCGGTCACTGTTTCGGGCCTCACAGCGCTCTCAGCGGTCCCTCGGCCAGATTAGGAGCTCGACGACCAGGAAGGACCTGGTTGTCTGGAGGGCGGGGTACCATATCCCTTCAGATGTGAATCTTTTTACGCCGGTGGAGAACGAGCGGGCTGACCAACCTCCGGAGGTTATGGTCGCCGTGAATGAGGCGATTATGGAGGTCGGGCTGCGGTTCCCTCTGTCTTTTGTTGTCTCCCATTTGCTGGCCATCTGGAACGTGGTGCCGCTTCAGCTAACGCCGAATGCCTGGATCCAGATCGTCTGTGCCCTCACCTTGTTTGGCGGTCACCGACTGTACCAATATCCCTCGCCATCGGAGATGAACCACTTATTCAAGATGACGGTTCAGAAGGGGTCTGTCGGTGGCTATCATATCCAAGGCCGTTCCGGTCGGGTGATCCTCGGGGTTCCGAATAAGGTGCGTGGGGACCCGGCGAAATGGTTCTGGTTCGGTGGTGCATGGAAGGCATCAACTAGCGATAATCCGACAGGCGAGCTGGATATTCCCACTAGCTTTCGGCAGAGGAATCCGGGTAAGGGTTCTGACTCTCCCCTTGTTCGGATATGTTCTGAACTGATCTAATTTGGTCTTCCTTTTGCAGGTTTCCATATTCCGACGGTCGACGAGCTACCTTTCGATTTTCTGGTCGTCTGGGAGCGGATACGAAGCCTTTCGGATGACGACTTAGACGCTCGCCGGATTAAAAAAGAGAGCCGTTGGCTATCTGCTAGGCTATTCCACTTTCCGCGACATCTTTCGGTCCCAGGTATGATTCTCTACAATCTCATTTGCTTGGCGATCGTCCTGTTTGAAGAATGTGTCTAACCGTTGTTTGATCCTTTATTATTATAGAGGTACGCTTTCCTCACTTCTTGGAGCCTCCGTCGGAGATAGCCATGTCGAACCCCGGAGTTTTGAATCGCTTTCGCCAGAAGAAGTTGAGTAAGGTTCCTCCGATGGAGCTACCTCTTGTTCCAGAGGTGAGGCCTCACGTGGAGATGATCGTTGTGGGGGAGGAGGTTCTGGAGGAGGAACTCCGGGTGAACCGCAAGCGACAGAGGTCGGGGGAGTCCCCAGCCTCTGCCCCTGTGGGTGAGCCGCCGATTGCCGCACCTCCGCTCTCCGCAGTCCCCTTGGCGGATGAGCCTACGCCTTCGTCGGCTTTTTTGCAAGCCATGGCGATCGCCGAGGCCGAGACCCCTTGTGGGAAACCATACTTCGACCGCAACCCTGAGAGAGCCAAGAGGTAAACTTTATTTGTTTGCTGAGTTTTGTCACATGCGTAGGAGATGTGCTAACTCTTCTGTTGATGCAGGATCTGTACCACTAACCCGGCTTGCCCGCCGCTGGTATTGGATTTCCTCGCAAGACGATCTCCTCGCGTGGCCCGTGATGTCCCAATATACGTCAACTAGGCTGTTTTTGCTTTGCCAAAGGCCTGGACGACTGACTTGGATGTGATCGCCCACCAGCGATCTGGGAACAAAATGCAGGCTGCTTTCGCTCTCTCTCTCCAGGCGGCGACGATGGCCGCCCAGGCTATGAAGGAATTCGAGGGGCATCCTTCTACTGCTCGTATTCAGGCGGACCTCGAGGCCACTCGGAAACAGAACTCTGAGTTTGCCGATAGGATTGTGGCTATGGAGAAGGACTCCTTGGATGCAGCTAAGCGGGCAAGTCAGGATCTTGAGCTGGCGAGATAGGAGTCCGAGCGAGCCCAGGCGACAGTCGACCGCCTTCGGACCAGAGGCCTGTCGTTCGCACGCGGCTACTCAAAAGGAGGCCGATCAGCTGAAGGTGACTGTCGCTTGGCTGACTAGCGAGCTGGCGTCGTCGAGGGGAGAGACGGCCGCTAAAGAGTCCGAGCTCCAGGGTGCGCAACAGGCGGTCGTGGAGTTGAAAGGGAAGTTGGAGGCGACCGAGGCCGATCGCTCTATCAACGTGGAGTTCTTCAGCGAGTTTGCCTATTACATGGCGTTTGCCGAATCGCTCCGTGCTGCTAAGAAGGGAGGGATGGAGGTCGGCCCTCTTGCTGAAAACTTCAAGGCATACACACTGGAGCATCCTCTCCATCCTGCTTTCTCCGTGCCGATCTTGGACCTCTCGGAAATCGGCGTAGACCTGAGCTGGTACCCAACTCCCAAAAATCTTGTTCATCCGAATGCTCCGGAGGACGGGGAGGCAGCTCCGAAGGTTGGCGAAGGATCGCGGACCGATCTAGTGGTTGAAGGCGAAGGCGAGGTAGGGGCTTGAGGCTCTATGTCCTTATTTTGTTTTAGCTTTGTTTGTTGTACTTAGGCCTACGGGCGACCGTGTATGTACTTTGATATTTCAAGTAATGAAATGAAAGTTTGCTTCTTCGATTTATTACTCAAGTGATTGCTTTTCTGAGTCTTTGCATGACTTTGTACAAATGTGTGATGAGAGATTGTTGCGTGTATAGATTCATGTGAATTGATAAACTCATATAGATAACTTTTACGACAAATTCGATCACTGCACATACATCTGAAAAATGCCGATCTCCATATGTAATTGAATAGGAACGATCGTCGTGTACATAGCCTCCCCCCTTGTTTTTGTTCACTTAGTGAAAGTAAGGGGATGAAAATAAATCATTGGGTGAGCGGTCTTCAATTTTGCAGATTTCTCGAGGAAGGCCGTCCATCTCGGTCTTGAGGAACTATTCACGATCGCAGAGTTCTATGGACCGACCTCCACGAACGTGTCTTGTGCATGAGCGACATTCCATCTGATGGCTAAGTTCTCGCGACTCACTTAATTGTTAGGGCCCTCCATAGGATGCGCCTCGCCTCGTATTTAAACGAAGGACGTGCGGTCTTGGTCTGGAGGATTCCTTGCACGGGGTGTCGTCGGATTAATCGACTCCACGACCGCGGCTTGTTAGCACTTTTCTACCTCGGGCCACCATTAAGATGGCGACCCTCGACGGTATACGTTGTGACGGAGGGAGGGACATGTCGCATTGTCCGAGAATGATTAACCATGTTAAGTGATGGACCTTTGAGGGCGGGCGAACGTGTCCACAGATCTGTTTTGGAGGGCCCTCAGGCTACGCCTGCCTCGTATTTAAATGAAGGGCGGGCGATCGAGGCCCAAATGGACCTTGCACAGGCACAGAGAACGGTTCCATCGTCCTCCACAGCCATGTCAACACTCTTCTACCTCGGACCATTATGTCAATGACGATCCTAGACGGTATACGTTGTGTAAGGGGAGGAGATCGCCTGCCTAGGTTCTTCATAATGATGACGAACTTTAGAGGCGATCGAATTATCCTCTGATTTGATTTTGGAGGGTCCTTCGGATACGCCCGCCTCATATTTAAATGAAGGGCGAGCGATCGAAGCCCAAAGGAACCTTGCATGGACGGATCATTGGTTTTATCGATTTTCGCGACCATGGCATTACTTTTCTACCTCGGACCATCATGTCAGATGACGATCCTTGACGGTATACGTTGTGATAGGAGAGGCGATCGCTGCCTAGATCTATCATGTTGATGACGAACTTTAGAGGGCGAGCAAATCATTCTCTTTTTCGATGTGTTTGCTCAGGCAATAGCTTTTGGT
Source organism: Orobanche coerulescens (assembly GCA_033398695.1). NCBI lineage: Eukaryota > Viridiplantae > Streptophyta > Magnoliopsida > Lamiales > Orobanchaceae > Orobanche > Orobanche coerulescens. The sequence goes on along the minus strand of CM065818.1, from coordinate 73,707,021 downwards.
TTGATGAGGCGGGAATCGGGGAAAGACTTTCGTAGTTCCCTTATCTTGATTGAAGCAAATTGATTCGGTCGCCGAGGTTGATCGAGGGGTCGGCTTGTATGAGCCTTCCGACTTGTTCGCGTTCGACTCTGGCAATCGTATTGGGAGATCAATGGGGATCCGGCTAAGCCAATAAGATGTACAACTTACCCTCCTCGAACAATCTCTAGAGTTGTCTGAGGAGGTCGCCGCATTGGTTGGTGCTGTGGCTGGGACTCTTGTGGTAAGCACAATATTGATTGAGGTCCAGATGACTGTGTTCCCTTATTGCCTTTGGCTTTTTTAGCGGTTCGCGCCCCTTGATGGTGTAAAAAATGTGGGCCGGAGTTCGGTTGAACTTGTGGAGGAGATGGGCTTCCATATCCTCGAGGGCCTTGAGATCGCCGGGAGGCTTGGCGATCGCCTTTTTTGTTTTAGCGATCGTTTTCTTTCGGACAGGAGGTGGCGTTCCCTCGCCTAGGCAGAGGGTGAGCAGCCTATGTCTGGCCAGAAAGTCGGCAGCCTATGTCTGGCCAGAAAGTCGGCAGCCTTAGCACGGAAGATCGCATAGGTCGGGGGGATGTCCTTGGTGAGTTGCCTACACATGGGCGAATGACCATAGAATCCCCCCAGGATCGAGTAGAGAGCGATCTCGTCGCTGATGGGCTCGTCGGTGAGGACTATCTCATCCATTCGGTCGATGTAATCTGCGTTGTATTTGTCTTCCCCCTGCCTGATTTTCATCATGCGGTGAGGGCCTTCTGGTCTGGCGACCTTGGTGGCGAAGTATGACGTGAAGTCACTCGCCAATTTCTCAAAGGAGATGATCGATCGTGGTGGTAGTGAGACGTACCACCTATGGGCCAGTTCGCCCAACGTTAACGGGAAGATTCGGCACTTGGTCACGTCTGATGCCCCACACCCGGTCATGTAGATCCAAAACTTGCTTAGGTGGGTCTCGGGGTTCGATCTCCCTTCATACAAAGGTGTTTTGGGCGGAGCGATCCTTGGCTGCACGGGGGCAAGCTCGATGTGGACCACGAGTGGCTCACTTGGTCCGATGATCTTTCTACTGGCACTTGCCCCGGTATCCAAGAGCGCTTTCATCTCATTGAGCTGGTGTTGCAGAGCGGCCATCGCCGCGGCCTGGCTGCTCGTGGCTAGGCGCTCGGAGCAGGAACCGAGGTGATCTAGTACCGACCCCCTGGCTCCGCTGTCGATGATGTCCTTGCCGCATGGCTCGACCCTTTGGTGGATGGGAGCCAGGCGGCTGACCTATAATTGGTTCGGAGTTGGGTGGGCCGAACTCCTGGTGACGGACTCAGATTCCGTCGTCTCGTGGTTGGGGACAGAATGCCCCGGTCGCCATGATGGATCGCTTCCCAAGCGACTGAATATGGAACTGTCCGGCCTTGTGAGAGCCTTTTCTCGCGGATCGGGGCTTTCTGACGATCGCTCGCCCAGTAACCCCTTGAACTTCTGTTTGCCCAAGTGGCGGATGGCCGAGGGAGTTATAGCGGGCGTCGCGCATGCTCTCCGTCGCTCCTTTAGGATGGCCATAGCCTCCTCGATTTGTTCCGCAGTTTGAAACTGGTCGATCGAGAGGCTGGGGCCGTCCCTCTGGTGCGGGATCGAGAGTCTCGCATTGCCGCAACTATCCTCTGGATCGAGCCTTGATATGATGTCTGGCGGTTCGGAGAGTGGCTCTCTTCGATGTAGTTGCGGACATCATGGTTCTGAAGGTTTTTCTTTTGAAGAGCAATGAGTGTCACTTCAAGTATATGCCCTGAGACCAGTGAGTGTTCTTCGGGACGGTAGGAATAAAAATGAAGGTTAAGAATGCCCCTTCTACTAGCGCTAATTGTTGTTACCCAAAATATTATCCAGAGATGATATTGCTGGAATGGTCGAGTAACAAACAAATGCGAGAGCACTTCCGTGGGGAAAGTACATAACACAAAATTTGCTGGGGTTGTTAGGCCCATGCTTGAATGCTCTCGCGAGATATTATTAATACAAATACTTTGGAGTACAAATATTAATGTTAGAGTACAATTACAATGAGTGTAAATACCCTAGTTATCTTAGCTATGGAGCATGAAGATTGCCGGAAGAACCAGATATGATGCTCTGTGAGTTCTTGTAACAACGCTGGGGTGCTGTGACGATTGTGAGAAATCGACGGTCTCTCACAGTGTGTATTAGCTGAATGTCTGAGCTACTGGACTTGTGAATCTCTTCGAATCTGTATTGTAGGGAGTTCTTGCCTCTGCCGACCGTCTTTTGGTGAAGAGGTGCTGAGAGAGAAATCCTAAATGGATTCAAGAGAGAAAGCCCGAGAGGAGAGATCTTTTGTTAATGTGTGGCCAATGCCTGAATGTTTTTCGGAACGTAGTTGCCAACCTCTCTCCAGTTGCTGGAGGTTCTTTATTTATAGGACTGGGAGTTGCTTGACAATCGTCTCTGCTGTATTATAATAAGCGGGCGATCGTCTTTAGCACATGGGTTGGTCTCCTTAAAGTCTGCAGGAGTTGCTCGCTGCCAAAAGTGCAAACCAATGAGAGGCCAACACGCGTTCATGTTGCCGTCCTGGGAGACCCTACTTAGGACCTTTCGGCGGGCCTGTCAGTAGGTGAGGCAGTCCGTGTCACTGACAGCTGCTGATGGGCTGGAGTTAACGATCCACATTCTGCGGCGCCTTTCGCGGATCTGCACATGGGTGCTTGCTTCATGATCCAGTCTTTGTAACCTTTGACGGATGATGACCTTGTTCGTGGCACAGGGCGGTCGTCCTTGGTCGGGCACCAGAACCAATCAGTAGGTGCCAAAAGGTGATAGACTTGGGAGTCGATCGCTAGATACTCAGAGGTGGACTGTTATCTTTGTTTAGACAAGTTTGTCGTAGCTCATTTGGTCGTGAACTCGGTCGGTCGGCCCTTATATCGATCGCCGTTGTGGCGTATAAATCGCCGCATAACACTATCTAGTGAGGGTAGCGCAGGCTAGTAATGTGCAGTATAAATATGTGTAGTTGGGTAATATTATTCATTTCGGCCATTTCTTCCCTTCATCCGATAGAGAGAGTTCTTGGGCGAGGTTTTGAAGTCCCAACCACTTGAGTGTTTATATAAATGTTCACCTTTAACAACATTAAACTTGAGAGCATGGATAGCTTTGTTTTTAAAGTTGTTAATGATTCTTGGAGGGTGTTCGATTGTTCTTCACCATAGTTCATTAATACAAGGAAATATTTGTATCCTTTCGATAGTAGTTTGTTTTAGAAAGATGTTTACATGTTAAGAATCATATTGGTTTATCTTATTATGTATGATGATGTTATACGTGATTAAATGGAATTGTGACAAGAGATTGAAGATGTTGGTTAAAATTCTTCATGTTGTAAGAATTGTGATTCGCTCAAACGTGCTTGTAAGATGGATTTCTGAATCATGTTGATGTTGTTATTAATATATGGGTATTGATATGATTGTAGTGGTTTTGGATTGTGTTGAAGGGGTATGTTGATGTAATCCCTTTCTTCATTTCGGATTCTTGATGTTGTTGTCGTTGTTTACTTCGTATGGTGATGAATATGTAAGTGTTGTCGTGATTCTTGGTGTTGCTTGAAGTTTGTTAAGGAAGATGGTGATGTGATGATTTAGATGTTCGAATGTATTGGATTAATTGTTGATATAGTTACCGTATTGTGGAATCATATTATGACTATGGATTCGTGATTGATTGATTGAGTTATATGGATTAGTGTTTAATCGAGATATTGTGGAACCATTGAGTTTGTTGATTTGTTATATCGATTGTTGATTGTTATCGAACTTATTGTTTATCGATTATTACAGTAGGTTGTGAGGATTGATCGTTGATTAGAATAATAAGTTGCGGTCGAGTTCGAGGATGTTCATGAATTTCTTTGGTCAGGGCCGAGGATCTTGTAGATGAAGGCAAGGAAATTGGTAACGACTTCATTGTCGTCGTATGGGTATCGAGGCAAGTTATTACTTATTCAGTTTATAATATTTATTGAATGGTTTCAGTTTCATTCGTTTATAATTCATATAGCAATGAATATAATTATGAACTCTGGAGATTTGGGATTGTACGTTGGTTTCTAATTTTGGGAATTTAATCATAATGTATATGATTTACATTTGTTATTGGTATACTTGGGTATCGAGGATACATTTTGGTAAAAATGAGAATATGAGTTATCTATAGTCCATGGTATTTTGGATCGTCGAAGATTGAGAATAAGCGTCGGTGATGGTTTTTGACATCGAGATTGCTATCGAAGGACTCGGGGCAAATACTCTAATCATTTGTGTCATTTAGTGTCAATCATGTTGTGATACATTCATGTATTGTTGTTGTTAGGGATGTCGGTTATGTTGTTATGTGTCGTGCATATGTGTTGTGATTGTTTTGTCCACCGTGTGTTGGTCCGACGGGATCATCAGAGGAATCTATAGCTGTGTGCGTTGGATCATTGGACGGGTACTTCCACCATGTGTTGGTCCGATGAGATCCTCATGGAATCTATGTTGTGTGCGCTGGATCATTAAATTACCATGTGTTGTTGTTGTGAATATGTATATTGTGGGTTATCCACCACGTGTTGATCCAATAGGATCATCATGGGAATCTATGCTTTATGCACTAGATTGTTGGATTACCATAAGTATACATTGTTGTTATTGTTGTTAGCATATTGATGTTGTCATGTGAGTATGCATTTGTAGGTCTTGTGTTAGGACCATGTCCGTATGCTGTACGGATCTGATCTCAGATTACAGTGACATGATTCATCGTGGGCATTGCGTATCTTGAGGTACGTTCCGTATTTTATTCTTGGTACTTGTCTGTTGATTGTAAATCCATTATCATGTTAAGATTTGATGATATTATCCGATGGATTGGGTTGGACAAAGTTAGTATATTTCCTAACAGTGAGTTATAATGATGTTTTGAGAATCTTGGGTATTGTCTGGGATACAGTAAAAATGTTTATGTATGATCCAGTGTGTTTTTGAGAATACGAGATGTGGAAAATGGTGAGGATTACTTGTATGAGGATTATCGCGAATTGGTGAGGTTATGACGGTAAGATTACAATGGTCATGTTCTTACTTAGCATTTTCATTGGTATGAAATTATTGATGTGATGTGATCGTTATCATTGTTGAGTATCGTTGGCTTTATTTTTAGGAACTCGGAGTTTGAGCTTGTAGCGGTCCTGAAGAGATGAGATTCTCGGAGGATACTGGCTATGCATGTGTTTATGAATTAAGTAATTTGACTAGTTGTCATTTTTCTACTCCAAAAGTATTTTTAGTTATTTGTTATATCCGATGCGTGTGTGTTTTAAAATGGGTTGCTAGCATTTTATAAACTTGGGTTTATTTTGTAAAATCATTTTCTAAACTATTTTGTCAATACGTGCGAGCGGTGCTTAACGTATATTTTTGAAACTGTTGAGTTTTGGCGTTTTGGCCTTGTACTTTCAAATGAGATTTTACGATGGTATTAATAAATGTATTTCTATAGTCTTTTAATATTTTAAAAGATATTACCATCATCGCCGCTTAGGTGTATTTGAAATGTCTGTAAAAATGTCTTTTAGCCTTGTGGGTTTCGTTTCGGGGCCCACGGTGCTCTAATATTCCGGATGGCTCTGGGGGTGTTACACATACATCCTCTGAGTGGCATTCGATGGCATATTCCTAACATCTACAACGCTGTAACAGTTCCGACCCGGGGTGTGGTTGTTACACTTTCACCCAAAGGCACCCAAACTCGATATTTAACCCCTAAATTTTATATTTTGAGTTGGTTTATCAAGTGTTTACATCTAGAAAAGATTGAAACAAGGATTCTAACATATTTCTTGATTCTTTTGTTGGATTGAGGTAATTGGTTTGAATTTCCACAATTTTAAATGTTCGAAGAATTTTGGTATATTGGGGTTGTTTAGTTCGTATCGATGGATAAAATCATATTACATTGCAGGATATATATATATATATATATATATTTTATGATGGTGTTCTTCGTGTTCTTGAAGTAATGATTCATATATACCTTGTTAATTAATCCTTCAAATTGTTTGATTAAAGATTTGAGAGAGATATTGATTGGAATATTTTGGTTAAGTTTGTGTATTCGGCATATTGAATTGATATAGGTATTTTGCGGAATTATGGGAAAATTGGAAAGAAGTGTATGTTGAATAAATCTTGGGATTATTCTTGTTAATTCGTTGTAGTAATTCGGATGTTGTTGTTTGATTCGGTCTTGATATATTTGATGACACTGATTTCATGTTTATTGATATTTGGATAGATTGATGTTGTTTAGGTCGTGATTAAGGAACTATCAAGTTGGAGTACTTGTGTACCCATGATTGCAGGTACTCTCGAGATTCACTCTCAGCCCGTTTGTGTTCTTTTTGATACTGGTTCTTCACACTCCTTTTTGTCTAGTTCTTGTTTGAGTCGTTTGCATTTGAATCGTGTTACCGATCGTGAACCTTATGTAATTGGTCTACCCGATGGTAGAAGAATTATTGGGAGTCGTGAAGTACAGAACAGTCCGATTAGCATGAACAACCGTGAGTGGTTGTCCGACTTAATTGTAGTTGATTTACCTAAAGATGATGTAATCTTGGGTATCGAATGGATGGATCGACACGATGCCGTGCTTAGCGTCTGTAAGCGAATGGTGACCGTCACATCGGATGATGGCGTCGAGTGTATTTTTCGGGGTGATAATCCCAATCATTCTGGGAGAGTCATCAGCGCTATGAGGGCTATGAGATTACTGAACCAGGGATGCATTGGTTATTGGTGTTACATGACTAAGACAAATTGACCGGCTACCAAATTGATTGATATTCCAGTAGTTCGAGATTATCCAGATGTATTTCCAGACGAGCTTCCAGGAATACCCCACAACGAGAGGTAGAATTCACCATTGAGTTGGAGCCAGGGACGTCCCCGCTTTCGAAAGCACCATATCGTATGGCCCCGACTGAGATGCAGGAGTTGAAGAGACAACTCGAAGAATTAACTGAGAAAGGATATGTTCGGCCCAGTGCATCCCCTTGGGGAGCGCCGGTGTTATTCGTACGGAAGAAGGACGGATCGCTGCGTTTGTGTATTGATTACCGAGAGCTGAACAAAGTAACAATTAAGAACAAATATCCTTTACCTCGCATCGATGATCTATTGGATCAGCTCCAAGGAGCCGCTGTATTTTCCAAGATCGACTTGAGGTCCGGGTACCACCAATTGCGGATCCGAGAGTCTGACGTCCCGAAGACAGCTTTTCGCACTCGCTATGGGCATTATGAGTTCGTTGTCATGCCATTCGGACTGACTAATGCACCTGCAGTGTTCATGGAATTGATGAATCGGGTTTTTATTAATTATCTGGATCGTTTTGTAGTTGTTTTTGTTGACGATATCTTGGTCTACTCTCATGATCATGAGGAGCATGAGTGTCACCTCCGCCAGGTTCTCGACGCATTAAGGCGAGAACAACTCTATGGAAAATTTTCTAAGTGTGAATTCTGGATGTCTGAAGTTATTTTTCTGGGTCATGTGATATCAGCAGAGGGAGTAAGAGTAGACCCACAGAAGACGGAAGCTATCCGAGACTGGCTACCCCCGAAGAACGTGAAGGAAGTTCGTAGTTTTCTGGGTCTAGCAGGCTATTACAGACGATTAGTGGAAGGATTTTCCAAAATTGCTCAACCGATGACTAATCTGTTGAGAAAAGATAAGAAGTACTTGTGGTCGGAATCATGTCAGCAAAGTTTTGATGAATTCAAAGGTCGATTAATTTCAGCACCTGTTTTAGTACTACCTAGAGGAACGGAAGGATTCGTGGTATATAGCGATGCATCGAGGCAGGGCCTTGGCTGCGTGTTAATGCAGGACGGGAAAGTGATCGCCTATGCGTCCAGACAGTTGCATCCTTACGAGGTCAACTACCCGACTCATGACTTGGAGTTAGCAGCCGTAGTGGTTGCTTTAAAAATCTGGCGCCACTATCTGTATGGAGTTGCCTGCCAGATTTTTACGGACCACAAGAGCCTGAAGTATATTTTTACCCAGAAGGAGTTGAATATGAGACAAAGGAGGTGGTTAGAGTTAATCAAAGACTATGATATCGATATCCTTTATCATCCAGGCAAGGCAAACGTGGTTGCCGATGCCTTGAGCCGCAAGACGGTGCAGGAGCAGATACTAGCTCGTTTGACCGCCCAGAGGGAGTTGCAATTAGAGTTCATGAGACCAGAGATTGAGGTCTGGATACAACGCATTCAGGAACAACTGTGCATGCTTGAGATTTCACCATCCCTTGATGAGACGGTCAGGACGAAACAGATGACGGACCCATTCTTATCCAGAATTCGAGGAGAAATCGATCAGGGGAAAGCCCCTGGATTTGTGGTTCACGAGGATGGATTGTTACGCTTTAAAAATCGAGTGTGTGTACCAGCAGACGAAGAGTTGAGGAATACTATTCTGAAGGAGGCTCATGCTACCCCGTATTCCATACACCCGGGATCAAACAAAATGTATAAGGATTTTAAGCCGTATTATTGGTGGGGTAACATGAAACGGGAGGTTGCCGAATTCGTTTCGAAATGTTTGACTTGTCAGCAGGTCAAGATTGAGCATCAACGACTAGCAGGCATGATGAAACCGCTTCCGATTCCCGAGTGGAAGTGGGAAGACATATCGATGGATTTTATTACTAGTTTGCCGACGAGCCGCCGAGGCATGAATACGATTTGGGTGGTTGTGGATCGATTGACTAAATCAGCCCACTTCTTGGAGATCAAGGACACTTGGGGCCCTGAGAGATTGGCCCAATTATTCATCAAAGAGATTGTGAGACTGCATGGCACCCCTAAGAGTATTGATCGGGACGGACGGTTCGTGTCGCACTTCTGGAAGGCGGTTCATTGTGCCATGGGTACACAGTTGAACTTCAGTACGACTTTTCATCCTCAGACCGACGGTCAGTTTGAAAGGACAATTCAAACTCTAGGGGATATGTTGAGGGCATGTGCTCTCGATTGGAAGCCTGACTGGGAAGCCCAACTGCCGTTGGTAGAATTCACGTATAATAACAGCTGGCACGCCTCGATCATGATGGCACCTTATGAGGCATTATATGGTCGTCGTTGTAGGTCCCCTTTGTGCTGGGACGAATTATCTGAATCTATTGGTATGGAACTTGATATGTTATTGGCAGCCCGCGAGAAGATTTCCCTGATCAAGAGCCGTCTATTAACGGCCCAAAGCTGCCAGAAATCATATGCAGATAATCGTCGACGACCACTCGAGTTTGAAGTTGGTGACCATGTACTGGTCAAAGTATCTCCTACCAGAGGTGTTTTCCGATTCGGGAAGAGAGGCAAATTGAGCCCAAGGTATATTGGTCCGTTTGAGATCCTGGAACGAGTAGGCGACCTAGCCTATCGTTTAGCATTACCACCAGCTTTGAGTCGGATTCACAACGTATTCCATGTATCTCAGTTAAGGAAGTATGTTGCTGATCCAAGTCACGTTATTCAATTCGACGAGGTCGAAATAGCCGACGAGCATTCGTATGAAGAACAGCCTGTGCAGATACTCGAGAGAAGAATTAAACAACTGAGGAACAAGACGATTCCCTTATTAAAAATTCAGTGGTGAAGACATGGAGTCGAGGAAGCTACGTGGGAGACCGAAGATAGCATGCGAGAGAAATACCCCGAACTGTTTACCCCTTAGTTTCGGGGACGAAACTCTTTTTAAGGGGGGGAGTATGTAATACCCTCGCCTTTAATATTGTATTTCATGATTTAAGTTAAGTGTTTTCGCACCATATCTGTGATGTTGTAGCAAGTATCGACGAAATATGTTAAGTTGGATTCATGGTCATTCATACTATATTAGTTGTTGGGGTGATATTGGGAGAATTCCATTTATGCTTGTTATAGTACTTAACGAACGTTAACATGTATTCATAACGTACGCTATGTAGGTCGCCTTACGTACGTAACATCAATACGTTAACGTACGTAATGCGGAAGATCCTCCAGCAGTCCGCCTTTCGGCGGGTGGGGCCGAGCAGGGGTAGGTGGTCGGGAGTCGATCGCGATAGCCAAGTCAATGGCTATTAAGTACGTAATAGCTACATAGTTACGTACGTAATGAATTGCGTGTTTTGAGGCAGTGAGATTTGATGAAATTGGTTACGTACGTAATGATCACAAGATTACTTACGTAAAGGCTATAACGTACGTTAACCACGTTCGTTAACGTACGTAATGCCAAGTTCAGATTATAAAAGTATGACTTCCCATTCACTTCCTACTCGACCCTTTCCAACCTCCCAACTGATGAACGATTCTTTTCCCCTCCAACTTCATTTCTAAGCCTTCCTAACTTGTGTTGGAGCTTCAACACTTGATTGGTGACTTGGAGAGCTAGAGATTGAGGTGTATCCCTTGAAGTGTTGGTGTTGTTCTTCATTTTAAGGTTGGTCTTTCTTTAACTCATATCAATTCCATGCTTATGATGATGTTAGTAGATAAATACTTCACATAATGTTAGTTTAAACTAGTGCAAACATGATAAGTTAATTGAATCATGCTCAAACTAAGTGAAGATTAACATTGAAGGTATTAATGTTACTTCTTGTTGTAAATAACTTCATAATGTGATTGTGTTGATAATGATATACTTAAAACCTGATGTATAACATGATAATCGGAAGTTAATTATAGTCTCAACACTAGGAACATGTTAGGGATGATATCCTTAATGATTAAAAGTGAGAAATGTTAAATTTGTCTTGAACATTCTATTGATTCTTGAAGGTAGTATGGAACCATGATTTTTGGCCTCAAAAACCTTTGTAATAAAATTGTTGGAAAGATTATGTTAACCCTTTGTAGATGATCTTTGTTAGATGGATGAAGTTACTTCAAAAATTTCAAGTATCCAATGATATAACTAGGCTTTTAATAAATTCTTCAAAGTAAAACAATGAATGTTGATAGAAGGAAGTTGTAATCTTCATATGTTCGAATTTATCAATTTCGTTAAAGGGTGTTAATCACTACATTAATAGGTTGATAATGTTCTTAAGAGAATTGTGTTGAATATAATGATACAAATGCGGTATATGAGTAGCCGAATTCCATTTCATTAATCCGTGCGTGTTTAGAGACGTAAATTAAGATGATGTTCTTAGTTCACTCAAAACTTAAACTTATGTTTCATATAGTAATCAAGTTTTGAATGAAATCGTTGGTAAAATAATGAAAAACGTAATTAAACACAACTTATATCGTAATTGGAAGTGTCGATGATTTGAAAAGATATTTTCACGATATTGCATTGATAATAAACTAGACATCAAGAATTTGACATTAAGGGTAGAATATGTAATGAACATGATAAACATACGATGATTTGTAATAAAAACATTAAAATGATCAATAGGATAATCGATTTATTCAAGTAAATTTATGAATATTGTTTATGCGATAATACCATTATCGTACGAATGTGTTGTTGAATGAATTATATTTCATTCAAGGTTGCTTGTTCACGTGAGTATTGTTAGACGAGGATACCGTTCGTTTGACCATTCAAAGAAGGATTATTCGTCTACGGAATTGAGGCAAGTTATCTTGCTTGGTTATAATGATGTGTGGATTCTTATGATAATTATGCATTTCGTGTATATGAAACACTTATAAACTTGTGTCTTGTGACTTGAGGTCGTACTTAATGATGTCCCGTTTTCATAGTGGGATTGTATTCCCAAGTTTCGTTACTTTTGGACCCTTGATATTGTTGAGCTTTGTTGACACTTCGGTGAGTTGTTTGATCCCTTAGTAAAAGTGTAATTCGTTGATTTTCATTGTCATGTTTTATCGTGACATCTCTGGAGTCATATCTGCGCGCCGATTGGTTATGTGTAGGATTTTTAGCCGGGCACTTGATGATCATGCGTGGAGGTTTTCCGCATTTAGATCGTGCACACGAGACGTAGTTCGTGAGGCTAATTAGGTACATCGTCCCACGTATATTCTGGATTCCGTATACGGGGTGGACATGTGCACGGACACATTTCCGGATCGGGCGTACTGTGACGTCCGTCTTGAACCATAGTATATGGTCATTCGTATATTTGGTTATGTTCGACAGTTGGGACTGATTGTTTATACGCCTTCGGGGTATATTCAGTAGTCGGTGGATTTCTTTGAGATCAGTATATATGAATTGTATAATGTCATGAGAATTATTATTATCATGTATAGCTGACCCTGTGGTTTGGGGCGAAATACTTGTATTTCAGGGCGAGGAAAGGGCAAGGCACAGGAGGAGCACAATGGCGACGGAGGATTTTGATGTATGCTATTTCGGGGGGCCCGAGTCTTTTGGTTGTTCGGTTATGTTTTATTGTGACTTTCATTTTTATTTTGTGTCGGATGAATGTACTAAAATTTGTTAGGTACTGCCCATCGTCATATGGTCTGTACCGAATTTGGATCCTGTGTTTGTTTGCTCGTGTTTAAAGATATGAATAACTCATGCTCCACACCGGGGTTTTGATAAATGTTGTGGTACGGTGCCACGTTGTCAGATTTTAAATGTATATCGTGATATCGCCTGGTGGGTCCCAGTAGGGGTCCACGGCACTGTAATAGCCACTGTTTTTGGGCTGTTACATCGGGTATCACCCCAGGCTGTCCAGAACATGTGCATCTCATTTTTCCAAGATTTGTACCTACAACACACATTGCATAACATATATCATTCGTAAGAAACAAAATTACGCAAACAATGTAGATACAAAATAAATTAAAATGACTTACTTGGTAGACTGCACCTCGTCACACCAAGTACGTAGTAGAGAGTCGGGAATGACAAACCACACCTATGAACAGCATAAATACGCAATAATTTAAAAACATCACATATTGCATTTTCAAGAACTACGTGTTGATTGAAAAACACTTATTAAATATTTATTAACTTACCGACATAGCATTATTCAAAGCATCCTTCACGCACTGCGGCACGTCCCCCCAATCGGGCCACAAAATGGGGACTCTGTCCCGAATGACAAATCCAACATTACGGCTATATGACGCCGCAGTGTCAGAAGACATCACCGGCCGGCCGTGTCTGTCTAGAGGAATCTTATAACGGCCATGCTTACTTACGTACGAGTCGAGCGCCAGACCCTTTGCTGGGCCACGAGTCTTCTTCTTTTTCTTCTCCTCCTCGACTACATTTTACCCCTTCTCCTTCTCCCTCTCTATCTCCTCGTACAGTTTCGTCTTCGAAACCCGACAACTCCGCGAAAACATGTTGTCTGGCCAGGACTCGTAGGCGTACGCCTCGTCAGGGCTAATCAATCGAACGGGAACTCGGGCTCCCATCTCATCGACCTCTGGAATAGTCGGAACCATCGGAGGCATGAATAAAGTCGGCGGCGGACCGTGGGGCACCACGGACGAGGAACTCCGTACATCTCCTGATGTGTGAGGGCTAGACGTGGGTCGGTGGATGGGAGGCATACGAGTCTCCGGCTGCGAGGGGGTCGGCCGTGGTGTCTGAAAGGATAAACGCCGCGCTAGTGCAGCGGGCTCATCTATCGCCCTATAAAAATCGTCAGCGTTCAGGCCGGTAGCTTCTAGTATCTGACGGGCACGAACGCTGCTCTGAGATATGTATAGTGTACCGGGATCCGCCTTACTAGAGGCTGCCGAACTCCCTCCCGAATCGGGAGTGGTCGACTTTGTCGACTTCTTCCCCAACGCTTTCTTTATTCTATCCATAATCTAAACAAATAAATCAAATTCACAACTCAACACAACAGTAATTATCAATGCCATACCACGTTAATATTTCGATTAACGCCGGCTATACAATCCCTTCCTCCTCAAACAAATTCATCAAATATTTCTAAACAAATTCATCAAATAATCTAAACAAATTCATCAAATTCACAATTCAACACAACAGTAATTATCAAAGCCATACCACGTTAATCTTTCGATTAACGCCGGCTATACAATCCCGTCCTCCTCAAACAAATTCATCAAATATTTCTAAACAAATTCATCAAATAATCTAAACAAATTCATCAAATTCACAATTCAACACAACAATAATTATCACTGCCATACCACGTTAATCTTACGATTAACGCCGGATATACAATCCCTTCCTCCTCAAACAAATTCATCAAATTCACAACTCATTAAACACAAAATATTGAAAATACTAAATTCATCAAATATTGCATCACAACTCATTAAACAATTTATCTAATTCATCACATAATCTAAACAAATTCATCAAATAAATACAATAAATTCAACAAAAAAATAAAAAAAATAAGGGCAAGGGTTACCACGGCCGGGCTGGCGGGCGACGGGCGGGCGGGCGATGGGACCGGGGCTCGTACAGGTGACGGGACGATCGGCTAAACCAGAAGACGGGGCGACGGGACGATCGGCGGGACGGGGGCTAGGTGACGGGCGGCTAGGTGACGGGTGGTTGGGGCTGGGTGACGATCGGCGGGCGACGGGCGGTAGAGATCTACGTTAAACCAGAGGAAGAAAATAATAAAAGGGAGGTAGAGAAAACGTATAAAAGGTGGGGGTTTACCCGACGACAAGATCTATGTCGTCGGCTAAAGTTTTTTTAAAAAAAAAACAGTGTGTTTTCAATTTCTGGGCAGGTGCGACACGGGCCATGTCGTTGGACACGGTCGGGTGTTTAGCCGACGACCGTCTTATAAGTCGTCTGCTAAAGTTTAATTTTTTTTTAAAAAAAAAATTAGTCGACCGTGTCAGGAGACACGGGCCGTGTCGCACCTGCCTAGAATGGGAAAACACACTGTATGCCTGACCTGACCGTGTTATCCAACACGGTCGGGTGATTTCTGGGGTTTAACCGACGACCGTCTTATATGTCGTCGGCTAAAGTATAATTTTTTTTTTAAAAAAACTTTAGCTGATGACTTATAAGAAGGTCGTCGGCTAAACCCCCCGGTTTTTTTTAATAATATTATTGATATTATATTAATATTCTGATTATGATTATTATTATTACTATTTTTTTAATTATATTTACCAAATGAAAATATACATCTACTAAATTTATGGCTCATAGTTTGAGTCATCACTACAGTCTGTCTCATTATCTGAGTTGATATCCGGCAACATATGCCTCAAGTCGTACACATTATCGTCATCAGGATTTTCAAGTAATTCGTTTGTATCAACGTCAACGTACCCGCGAGCATCACCACGGAGTCGGACGACTCATCCTTCAGGAACATTATTCATTGTAATTGTCGTTGATGGTGGAATATTTGCTGTATTTGGCTCTTGATAAGCATCATCGTCATCGCACTGTTGTTTCTCCCAAAGGTAGCAAAGACTAAAAATATTCCTCGTTGTCACAACGTTCACTACCTTCCATGTGCCTTTCTTCACCAAGTCATCCAAATAATACACCGACTTTGCTGATGTAGCAAATACAAAAGGATCACTTTCATACTATAAAGTGGAAGTGTCAACAGATAACAACCCGTAGTCGTCTTGCATATCGGTTCCAAGACTGGTGTCGTACCATCGACACTTAAACAAGTAAATTGTCATGCCTTCCCCATAAATTAGTTCTACCACTTCCAAAAGAACATCGTAATATCCACCATCTATCATAACCCCAGAATTTTGACATCTTCTTTTTTGGTCTCTCTCAAGGCATACGAATGTGACACCATTGACTTTGGCCATCGAATAAATTCTTGACATAACCGACTTCATAGAAAGAAGCATAAGTTCACGCGACCAGTTAGGGTGTCCGTCATCTTGTATGTGTGTCATCTGTCGTAAATAAACTTTATATGTAAAAAAATATCTTAAGTCCAAAATGCAATAGCAACTGAATGTATACGTACCCATTCTCCAAAATAGTCGGCAAAAGTGTCATTGTGGAATCTAGTGTCACCTCGCACCATATCGCATGACAAGTGGATGTCTTTCCAGTACTGAACTTCTGGACAATTGAGCAATATCCACCAATGTGCAATTCATGACTAGTATGGGTCTAATTGTCTTCCTGGCAACCTCCCATAGACGTCAACCTCAGTTGATATGATAGAAAGATTGAATTGTATTTTATCTACTGGAATAGAGCGGGAAGGGGGCTCGAAGGTGCCCCAATACAACTTGATATGCGTAATACACTCCGACGCAAGGTAAGATTCTGCAATGCATCCTTCTGGTGCAGACTTATTGGCCACGGAGTCTTTGTAATCACCGAGTTGCCTGTAATATTGTCATTGTGTTAAAAATCATACTTAATTTGACAATATATATATATATATATATATATCATACAAAATTATGTTACCTTTCAACCAGGTACATCCACGTGTAGTGCACTGGACCAGTGACCAATAGTTGCCTGGGAAGGTGGATCATGAGGTGAGGCATGAGGTCAAAAAAGTTTGGAGGAAATATTCACTCAAACTTGCACAAGATATAGATGATCTCATCTTGCATTTTACGCAAATCAGATCTCTTGACTTCTCTCGTACATAATTTCTGGAAAAATCTTGACAATGCAACACACGGCTCGACCACCTGTTTTGGTAAGTACGGTTGAATAAATACCGGAAATAGGCGTTGGAGTAGGATATGACAATCATGACTCTTCAAACCAATTAACTTGTTCTACCTAAAATTAACACATCTTCCTATATTTCTAGCATACCCGGTAGGATACCTAGCAGTCTTTATCCAGCAAAATATCTCAGTTCTCTGCTCGGCAGTGATGGTGTAAGCTGCCTTAGGCATTTTTTGTTTTCCCTTGACAGTTTTCAACCACAAATGTTTTCTTATGCTCATTTCTTCCAAACCTTTGCGTGCTTTTGGCCCGTCTTTGGTCTTTCCATCCCAACCTAAGGTTGTCCCAACCACACTTTCGCAAACATTCTTTTCAATGTGCATGCCATCCAAGAAGTTCCTTATCAGTAACTTGGACCAGTAAGGCAATTCCCAGAATATACTTTTGTGCGACCAATACTTATACCTGTCGGGCCTTTCAGGTTGTTTAATCACATCAGGATGGTTGCTAAGCTGACCAAAATTGTACTCATTAAGAATTGATAGTATTTCATCACCTGTCCACTGTCGTGGTGGCTCGCCCATTTCTACAGTGCCATCAAATGCTGCAGCATCCATACGCCACTCATGTTCCCTCTCAATCCATATCCGATGACGCATTCGGATAACTTTCCTACAGTGGTACCTAGCACAATCTGCATTCAAACACACTGGAAAACCTCTATATCCGCTAATAACAGATCCAGATAGAATTCCATATGCAGGAAAATCACTAATAGTGCCGATACACATGGCGTGCAAGTAGAACGTCTCGGACGAATAACTGTCGTACGTGGGATGACCTTGCTCCCACAACAATTTCAGCTCCTCTATCAAAGGTCTCATATACACATCGATACACTTTACCGGATATCCCGGCCCCGGGACTAACAAGGTCAACATATTATACTCCTTCCGCATACACATCCATGGAGGAAGATTGTAAGGAATCACTACAACAGGCCATATGGTATATGAAAGACTCATGTTACCAAAAGGGTTGAAATCATCAGATGCAATCTCGAGCCTCACATTTCGGATATCTGAAGAAAAATTCGGATACTCCCTATCTATATGCTTCCACGCTTCTCCATCCGAAGGGTGTATCATAGTATCCCTGTCATTAGTGCGCGGCTCGGCATGCCATCTCATTGCTTTTGCCGTGTGAGGAGACATAAAAAGCCGTTCCAACCTGTCCTTCAGTGGAAAATACCAAAGTACCTTCACCGGTTTCTCTTTTCCAGAAGGAGTGATCCTATATCTCTCTGTATCACATACAGGACATCTCGTGAGGTCTTCATTAGGATTCCCCCAGAATAGAACACAATCATACATGCAGACGTTGATCTTAATGTAGGAAAGACCAAGATCTTTCAAAATTTGTCTCATTTTTGAATATGTATTAGGAAGATGATGACCCTGTGGAAGCATATTACTCGTAAGATCCAAGTAATCATCTACAGACTTGATGGATGATTTGTTTTCCACCTTTAATCTCATCGTTTCCATGATACAATCAAGAACAGTCATGTTACACCCTGGGTATAGAGGGGTCTGTTGGAGTTGAATTAGCTTGTTGTACCTGTCAAGCCCAGCAGTATTGCAAGGCAACGGTCTACGGGGTCGTGGGATTTGCTCAGTTGGTACAAACGTCTCGAAAAAACCAAACACATCATCAAGCAACCTCCTCTTCGGATCGGTGAACCCGTCGTTACCACTAAATTGTCCGTGATCATACGGAATAACAGAAATCGGTGCTTCACCGTGGTATATCCAACATGTATATTTACTCCAAAAACCATTCTTCTTTAGGTGTTCCCAGACCTCGTCAAATGGAAAACGGAACATATCACTGCGACATCTACATTTATTACACAGACAGTTGTGCAAAGTCTTACCACTGTCATGCTCTTTTACAAATCTCATAAACTGCTTCATCCCATCCATTACACTTGGATCCCATTTTCGTAACCCAATCCAACTCTTGTCCATCCTGAAAATGTATACATTTTCCAATATTAATCCAACTAACTAATATTGTTGAAATTATAAATGAAATCACAACAAACAATTAATCATAATAATTATCATCATAAAACTTAATCGTTTTACATAAAAGCTATCGAATGTAACATGAATAATACAAAGTTTCGAAATCACAATAAAAAATACAGTAAAATACGTACCTTAATTGAAATGGTGATTTTAACAACCGGTAGAAACCTTCGTCACTCCAGCTAGCACAACTCAAAGTAGCAACTCAAAAGCTTTTTTCGGGAATAACTGACAGGATCGGGAATAGAAATGTGCTCTTTAGCGGGGAGAGGGTCAAGATTGGGTTGGTGTTCCCTTAACTATAAATAATTTTCACTTGGAGGTTTAACCGACGACCTAGATCTAGGTCGTCGGCTAAACCGTTGCAATATTATTTTTTTTTTCAGAATGAGTTTAGCCGACGACCTAGAGTAGGTCGTCGGCTAAAGTATATTATTTTTTTTTTGGAAAAATGGTTTAGCCGATGACCTAGATCTAGGTCGTCGGCTAAACCGTTGCAATATTATTTTTTTTCCGGAAGGAGTTTGGCACGACCTCGATCAGGTCGTCGGCTAAAGGATATTATTTTTTTTTTTTTGAAAAAGTGTTTAGCCGACGACCGAGATCTAGGTCGTCGGCTAAACCGTTGCAATATTATTTTTTTTTTCGGAAGGAGTTTAGTCGACGACCTAGATCAGGTCGTCGGCTACAGTATATTATTTTTTTTTGAAAAAGTGTTTAGCCGATGACCAAGATCTAGGTCGTCGTCTAAACAGTTGCAATATAATTTTTTTTCGAAAGGGGTTTAGCCGATGACCGGGATCAAGTCGTCGGCTAAAATGTTTTTTTTTTCGGTCGGCTAAACGTTATCTCGGTCGTCGGCTAAACCTCTTTAATATAGCCGACGACTATTTCGCACTTTAGCCGATGACCTCGACCAAGTCGTCGGCTAAAACCCTTTAGCCGACGGCAAAACGAGTCGTCGTCTAAAGTGCGGAGTTTAGCCGACGACATGCTAAAGTACTTTTTTTGGTAGTGTATTATTTAAACTAGTACATAACTATTTCATAGTTTGCACTTTTGGATGTATATGCTTTCCCTGGTTATTGCTCTATCAATTAGAAAAATTAGACGTCCCTTCAAAATCATGCATTTTTTTCAGATACTCAAAAAGTCGAAGCACATATCGATGTTATGATCCTGAGACTGGGCATATCCATGGATCGATCCTTGACAAATTTTCTGAATTTACCATATGATCTATGCCACTATCACGACCCGTTCCTCAATTAAATCCCTTCGTCATTGAACCAGGACAACCCACTCTCTCAATTTCTATTAACAAATTCAAAGCCAACCTTGTTTCCAAAGTCCTCCATCAACGACATGGAATTAATTACCATGAAATGTTCAATCTTATCATTAAACCAGTAACCATACGAGCAGCATTTCCCTATCTCTCTCTACAAAATAGCCTCTCAAAGAGCTTGACATCAGTAATGCTTTTCTTTATTTCCATCTCAAAGAACATGTCTACACGTCTCAGCCCCCACTTATGTAGATTCCCACAATGGTGCCTCTGATGTCTCTAGCCATTTAATATTTGCCACTTATGTGTCAAATAAGCCATATTCATGAATTTCTAGTTGTTAATGCAAATAAAATTTGTTTAAGGTTCAAGTAGGTTGGCATGCAGTTAACTGATTAAGTCAAACTTTTATTCATAATACTTATATTTAAAATTTTGAACTCTATAATTCTTAGCGAGATGGAATCAAATGTTGAAAAAAAGAACAATGAATCAAGAATGAGGGGAACGAACTTTGACTAGACAGAAGGGTGCATAAAGATTTTATTTAACCTTTGCGTGGAGTTCCATGTGAAGAATGGCAAAACTACTGCGTATAGATGGCGTGAAATACAACATGACTTTGAAAAAATAACCAACAAAAAATGTAATAATCCATTTTGTTTTAAGAACAAACTTGATTCAATGAAGAGGGAGTGGCGCGCATGGAAAAACTTAAAGAGGGGGGGAAACCAGCTTAGGATGGGATCCGATCACCGGAAGAATTTCTGCTTCTGAAGAATGGTGGAACAGAAAAATCAAGGTAATAATTTTAAACAAATGAGTAATTTGTGGTTACTGTATTTACTATGAGAATATAATTTGCAATGATTTACCATGATAATGTGTAGGAAGATGCTGAATGTAAAAAGTTTCGAAATAAAGGAGTATCCTCGGAGTTGGAAGAAATATGGAATAAGCTATTTGAGGATACAGTTGCAACGGGGTTGAATTGTGTAACACCATCTATGGATTCTCCAAGTGTGAACGAGACACAAGATATTAATGTTGAGAATGCTTACATGCCTGAAAGTGGTAACCATAATGCATATACGGAGGTTGGGGATGACGATTATTCACAATACACATCATACTCTTCACGCTTGGAGGATCTAGAAAGGCAAGAGAATGACTTTTTTTGGTTCTTTTGTGGAGGAGTTGAGTCATGGTGGACCAAGTGGGGAAAATAATTCGGAAAATATGTCGCAACAATCCAAACAATTTCAGAAAAAATCTACATTAAAAACAAAACACGTACAAATGAAGCGGAGAAAAAGACAATCACCGGGAGCTGTGTTGTTTCAAGATCATATGACTAAGATGAATGTTAAATATGATCGTGCTTTGGAGATATTAGAGGCTGATTCGGCAACTAGTGTCAATCAGAATCAAGGCGGGATTGCTTCAGCACTTCGTGTTCTGGATCGTATGATTGATGATGGTTCTATTGAAATGGGCAGCGATTTTTGGTGCTATGCAGCCACTTCACTTAAAGAAGCCGACACAAGAGAATTATTTATGAGTTTGCGTGATGATGTTGCGAGGTTGGCATGGTTGCAGTGGCAATTTAAGAATAAATAAGTGTCACTTGTATTGTTTCATCTTTTACTTGTGCCTTTTCATTTGGATACGTATATTTTAATTATTTTATTGTTATGTTGACTATTTTTATGTCTATTGTTATGTTACTTGCAAATTTTAGGATATGTGTCTAACTTTCGATTTTTTAAATAAGCATATGCTTGTCATTTATTATTTTGAATAGGTCCATTATGAGTATGGAAAAGAGACGGAGGAGAAAACATTATATATTTTGGCTCACTGCATCATGCATGTCGAATATTTTAGCTGGATATTACTATACACATATGTACAAATAGCCATGTATGACTTCTCTTCAAACAGGAGAGTTGTGGATGAAAGAAGTTTTAAATGGACATCCAATTCGATCGGTTAATGCATTTAGAATGGACTCCAAATTATTTATGCAACTATGTGAGGAATTGACATCCAAATATGGTTTAAAGGCAAGTAGTAAAAAGTATGGGAATGGCAAAATGTCGGTAATTGAGAAAGTGGGTATATTTATATATATACCCTTGCCTTAGGTTTGTCTAATCGAGATGTTAGTGAGCGATTTCAACGTTCAGGTGAAACGATTAGTAGAGCTTTTCATGATGTCTTGGAGGCAATTATTGGAAGGAGCAAAGGTTTTATGGGTCTTGCACGTGATATGATTAGACCAAAGGATCCCACCTTTGCAAATATATCACATCGTATAAAGGATGACGAAAGATATATGCCTTTTTTTTTAAGGTTATAGCCCATTCAATATCTTTTTATTATATTCAACTGAATTAGAGTGTGATATATATTTATGGTATATATTTTGTTTAATATTTTCTATTTTGATATAGAATTGTATTGGATGAATTGATGGTACGCATATAGATGCATGTATTCCAGAAGCAGAGCAGCTACCTTATAGAGGTAGAAAGGGGTATCCTACTTTCAATGTCATGGCCGCATGTGAGTTTAACATGTGCTTTACTTTTATATCAGCCGGATGGGAAGGATCAGCACATGATACACGTATATTTCTTCATGCAATCACTACACTATTATTGAACTTTCCCCAACCTCCACAAGGTACCTTTACTCATATGTTTTTACTATTAAATAACTTTACAATGATTAATGCTCTTATGTTTGTCGCATTTTTGTGATAGGCAAATATTATTTGGTAGACAAGGGATATCCAGAGAGAAAAGGGTATATGGTACCATACCCAAAAGTAAGATATCATCAATCTCAGTTTGAAAATACGGCACCAACTAATGCTCAGGAAGCCTTCAATCGTCGTCACTCTTCCCTTCGTAGTTGCATTGAAAGGTCATTTGGAGTTCTCAAGAAAAGATGGAATATTTTAAACCGAATGCCCAAATATATGGTTCAAACACAAATCAACATCATACTTGCTACATTTGCCTTGCATAATTATATCCGCAAAAATTCTGAAGATGACTTGATTTTTACTACGCTTGAGCAGCATCCAGATTACATACCATGTGAAGAAGCTGGGTATTTTTATGATAACAGCACAAGTGATGAAAGTTCCAATAGACCATCTGCTGAGATGAGATGGATACGTGATGAAATAGCTACATCGATATGGAGCGCAAATAACTAATTTATTGGTGCATATATATATATATATATATATATAGGTGATGTAACGTACAAATGTCTTATTATTTTGTGACTTACATGCTTGTGTCAAAATTGGGAATAATTAAATTGAATATTTCTTAGTGGATGTATGTACATAATTTATATAATAACATAAGTGGATACTAAAAAGAGCATCAGAAGCAAAAAAAAAAAATTAATAGTATTCTTATATAATATCAAGCAAAATAAAAAATGAAAAATAATATAAGTTACATATAAAGAAATATTGAGTTTTTTAATAATATAATATAACAACTAATATAAAGAATGTCCTTTTAAGTCATTTTCTAAATTTCAGCTAGTATGACAGCTAGTCTTGTCAAACACATGTAAATACAATAATCTAGATTATCGAATTTCAGCTAGATTATCAGTTTTCAGCTGGATTATCAACTTTCAGCTAGATTATCAGTAATAGCTAGATTATCAGCTATCAGCTAGATTATCAGCAAAGATGTCCAAACATACCCTATGTGCAGCGATCGTGTCCGAAAGAACTTGTCGGAAAAAAAATTCTAGCGGTAAAATATTGATGCATACCTTGTTTATGAACCCAGAAACACAAAAAATGAAGTCTTATTTGAACGTCAACTTTTCTTTTCGAATAATCTTGTGATTTTTATAAGATTTTTGAGAGACCCTTTGTCAAAAATGGTTGTATTGTTTTGATGTGTAGCTGTAGTTAAATTTTAGTTGTTGGATATTAATATCGATCGGTTTTGAGCAGACAAGGAAAATAAAAAATAAAAAAAATAAAAATAGTTTAAATTAAATAAAATATAAAAAAGAAAAAGAAAGTCAATATAACATCTTTTGGGAGGACATTTTAGTCTTTTTAATCAAAATAGTAATAAAAACTTATACTCTTATGAATGGGGATATATAACTTGTCAATTTTATGATTTGGTAGTAAAAAATTGATTCTCATATATATATATATATATATATATATATATATATATATATATATATACTAGTTTTGGGCACAAATGTATGTTTAAATCACAGAAAAAAAAAACAAAGGTAACATACGTAAACATTCCCAAACCAGCTCTTAGGATTTTCGGGCACGTAGATTAGGCAATCAACACCATAAGATCTGTCCGAAAGTTCTGTATCACCAGAGAACATTAACGAGCACAACATAATGAAAATCATACATCTGAACTAAGCAGGTCAGCATGCAGCTGCTTTTAATTAATCGAGAATCTGCATTAATTGTAAAATAAGCATGAGATGCCTTACAAACACCAAGATCGGGATGGAAGAACTTTATGATTTTCCATGCATCATCATGTTTTCTGAAACGGAGGAAAAAAAAGTGAATCAGAAAACTACTGAATAAAATCTAGAAAGCAAAGCCGATACATCAAAGCACAAAGCACAAAGCAGTGGACAAATATTTTTCATGAAGAATTAAGGTACAAAACATACAAGATCCAGACCTCACCTTCATGGAGTCCTCATCTTTGGCCCAATTTCTCTCGAGAAATATCAAACCAGGAAACTGTAATATCCAATATTCTCGTTTTCTGTTATCTTGAATTGTTTGTGTTTTGACGTCGGACATTTTCTTGTTGATGAGTAACGGAATGATTTCTATCATGTTACTCTATTTGTTTCTTTCACATAGCCGTTCTAGTCGGGTGCGGCTTGTTGTCGCGTGCGTTTCTTTGATTTAATGTGTGCATGTGATGTGACGTAAATTGCTCGTTATTGTTTCAAATCATAGGCAGTGGCGTTGTGTTGATCGTCGCGGAGCGTGTTTTCACGCCGTATATTACTTTGCGTTGTTTGTAACAATTCGCCGTTGGGCGTTAGTTATGCATTCTTGTGTATCTCGTTGAGTTTTTCCTGGCGGAATATTTCTTCTCCCTACTTGTTTTAAGTTTCGGGACGAAACTTCTTTTAAGGAGGGTAGAATGTAATATCCGCAATTTTCGATTTCTGGTAATTTCTTTTTTTCAGCGGAAGTCCGTTTTGACGACTCGCTCGTGACCGTTTCGTCATTCTGAGAATGATTAATTCTGCACTTTTTGACATCCGAGTTCGTTTCGGTGTCGTTCTGTTGAGTTCCGTGCTTTTTGGCGACTTTTCCGCACTTGAGTTCGATTCTTGCGAATCTCGTTGGAAACTGCTGTTTCGAGTTTCCCGTAAGTCCGTTTAACTTTGTTAGACGTGTTGTGAACTTCGGTTTGATTATTCGATCACGTATCGTGATTTTCGGACTTTTTGGGCCATTTTCGTAATTTCCCAAAAGTTTGGGGTAATTACTTTCCGTTGTCGAATTTTGAGCCTTCGGGTGGTCGGAATCGTGTGTTCTCTTAGCGCTTGGGTTCGTCTTTGTGAGTACTTCGTAACCGTATTTTCGATTCATATTCAGGTTCGGGTTTCGGGGTCGTTCGGACCGTTGGAGTGGCCACGACAGAGACGGCCGCAGCAGGTACTGGTCTGGCCGAGTTACGGCCGTAAGGTGCCGGTTACGGCCGTAAGTGATCGGCAGGCATGGCCTGACAAATGCCGGTTACGGCCGTAAGGGTCGAGAGTTACGACCGTACGGGTGCCAGGCAACTTCCGGACGAATGCGATTCTGGCCGTAAGGACTGCCGTGTCGGCCGTAAGTCCCGAGTTACGGCCGTAAGGCCTGTCGATTCTGGCCGTAGCGATAGGCATGCGCTGGGCGGATATTGACGAATGCCTGTTACGGCCTTAAGGTCGGCGATTCTGGCCGTAAGTGGTCGGCGAGATCTTTGGGGAGTATATATATGTTCGAGCAGTCGGGTTTACACCCATTTTTCTCATCCCTCTCATTTCCTTCCGCGGCTGGGGATTGGAGTACGTGATTAGATGTTGTTTATAAATCAATCCACGAAGTTCTTGAGTTTCTAACATCAATCCATCATCCCATAACCTCCTCCGATCTACCGAATCAAGGTTAGATTTCTTGATAATCTAATTTTGGGGATTTGGGTATTTTGTTCGATTTCGTCCGTTTTATCCGATTTAACTTAGGATTGTGATGGATTGATGATTATTTAGATGTATTATATCATTTCCCT
The DNA here is from genome assembly GCA_033398695.1 of Orobanche coerulescens. Classification (NCBI taxonomy): domain Eukaryota; kingdom Viridiplantae; phylum Streptophyta; class Magnoliopsida; order Lamiales; family Orobanchaceae; genus Orobanche; species Orobanche coerulescens. Next base: position 73,680,617 of record CM065818.1, on the reverse strand, counting down.
TGTTATTCCATGGTTGGATTGTGTCGATTCATTATTTTGGTCGAGTTCTTGATCGACGCCTTGAAGGTGTCCGGTAAAATGTCATAGAGGGGGTTTTGGGCGTTCTATGATTATTCTTCCTCGTATGATAGATGATTTATTGATTATATGTTGTTAGGGTCGAATTCTTGTGAAGAACTCGAGTCGGAACCCTTCCGTTCATTGTCTTCTTTGGGGTCCGAGCTTCCCGGTCGAACCGTGTTCTTCGGAGCGTTTGGTAGCAGTTATTAAGGAAAGTATCTTATTATACGACTTGTATCTTGTGAATAGTAATTACGTATGATATGTATGACGATTTTTCTTTCCTCCGTAAATATGTTCCGTTTGAGTTGGTTGTGTTTTCCGAAATTTGAAGGCTTTGTGATAATAGTGATATATTGGTATACGTGTTAGGCGTTGTGCCATTTGTGCAGGATTGCGATGTACATATGAGATCGTTGTACACGTGTTTGTTCAATGTATTGTGTACCGAATGTGTGTTATGTTGGTTAAGAGTCGTTGTGATGATCATGATGTTTGTGTTGTTTTGGTTTACATGCTTGATTGTACATTTCGGTATAATGTGGAATGACTTGACATTTAATGATTATGAATTGTGTCGAGTCGATGTGTGTGTGATCCAGGTAGGGTCTGACGAGGCCTCTGGAGTTCGGTACATGATGTGTACGAACAAAGTGTGTGAACCAGGTAGGGTCTGACGAGGCCTCTGGAGTCCGGTACATGATGTGTACGGACAAGGTGTGTGATCCAGGTAGGGTCTGACGAGGCCTCTGGAGTTCGGTACATGATGTGTACGAACGATGTTGTGACCGGGTAGGGTCCGTTGAGGCCTCCGGAGTTCGTTACATGATGTGTACGAACAGTGTGTGTGGTTCGGGTAAGGTCCGTCGAGGCCTCCGGAGTTCAGTACATGATGTGTACGAGCAATGATCGTGTAGCCGTGATTGTTCGGGTAACATTTTAAATATGGATCTCGGACTCATAATGATATATTATTTTGTATGCTTTGAAACGAGAATCGGGCTAAGGCCCTAATGTTTTCGAAAAGGTTTTGTAAATTGGGACTCGAGGTCCAAAAGAATTTCTGTTTTAAAAATTCCCGAGATGATGTGTTCCTTTTCAAATATCTCTTACTTGAGTTCGAAATTCTAAAACTTCTCGGGAACATTTTGATAATTGATTTCCGTATTAAATTCGTAGTTGCTATTTGCTTGTTACATTTCGTATGGTTTGATACTTGCACTAGTAAAACAAAGGAGTTTTACTAACCCCGAGTATTCGGGGTGGATGTCTGATACTGCGTCCGGTACATGCGGAGTTCGGGAGCAGTCACAGGATTGGCACAAGGGGATGACGAGCTGCGATACTAATCAAGAGTCGAGAGTTGGTAGAGTTTGGTTGTATTAATAGAGTTGATTCAGTCTTCCGCTGTATTGTGTTTTGACCCCTGTGTGGGTAATGTTGTTAGTCAGTTCTGTTGATAGAGTTGTGTGACCTCATCGGTCTGTGTGTTTATGTGTAAGTGACCTTAACGGTCTCTATTATTATATTGCTCGGCCCTGGCCGGGCAAGCATTTGGTTGTTTATGGATGTTTAGCCTGGTAGATTCTTGTGGAAAGGGTCTACGGCGTGTAATATTCTCATACGGTTTTGGGGATGTTACATTTATGGTATCAGAGCCTAGGTTGCGGAAACCTAGGCTGTCGGGTCGAGTCAAGTCGTGATTTGTCGAGTAATGTGTTGTCTTGTCGTTCGAGTCGTTAGGTGACAAGTTGAGTTGTGCGTAGTCACAACGTGTCAGTTATGTTGTCGGACGAGATTAGTATCGTGGGCGACCGTCACCTCCGTGCGACCTGTGGATGTAAGTCTCCTCTTTTATGCGTAATACCTGTGTATCTCGATTTTATCGTAGTGAGTTAATTGCGATGCATAATTTTATTTACCTAGTATTGTGTAATATAGTTGTGTTTAATATTCGTGGCACATAGTATGTGTATAGAACTGGACACGTTATTGTTTTATTTTTGAACCACCGGGTGGGGTGGTATGTTGTGAAAGTTGTAAACCTTGATGGGTTTCGAAAAGGTACCGACGGAAGAGTTTGTGAGAAACTCCGATGAATGATTTTGTTGTGTGCTTAAACTTGATACCACGAGATGCATTTGATTGAATTGGCGACCCTGGTTGCCATTGGAGTATGTGGTTTTAAATTCGACTGTTTTTGGAACGTTGTAATTTTGTCCGCTATGGGTAAGTTTGAGAATGTTTTCTGAAGGACTTTACAGTTTGAGAATTTTTGTAAAAAAATCGATTTTTGAAAAATATTTTGGTGGTGCGGTCAAACAACGGTCTATGTGGATTTTTTTTAAATTTGTTAAAATTTGACAAATGGGCCGTGTATTTTCAAATGACACAATCAGACGGTATTTGAAAAATGTGTTCTGAAGTACTTCAGACATTGTAAAATATTACCGTCGTTTTGGTTATGAACTAAAGGATTTTGGAAAATTTTTATTTTGCAGAACGATTTTTTGTTTTCGGAATTTTGAACTTCATATGTCCACGTGTTGGGGCTAAGTGGTTGTCATAAGTTTGTGGTGTTGCTATGCTCACCGGAGAATGTTTCAGTGTTTTCTAAATGTTGAGATACATGGTTTTTATTGAACGACCGAGGTATTAAAAGTGTTTTCAAAAATTTCATTTCACCAAATTTTTCAAACTTAAGAATTTTAAAATTTTATCATTTGAATAATACCCCGGAAATATTTTATTTCGTTGCTAGTGTGTGGTCCTTACGATACGTGTGTGGTTTTGACCGTGTTTGATTTGATAAAATCCAAACATCTCTGTTAATGTGACTGTGTGAATTGTTTTTGAATGAAGTTCTAGAATTAAAGTGTTAGTTCGTGCACGTGTGTAATGACTTGGGGTTGATGTTATATCGTGCTGCTATTTATCGTCCTATGTTGACGTTGTGATGTTTATTTGGTTGTGTTATTCTGATTGATTGTCCGTTCAGTATGCCGAGAGGTCGAGGACGAGGACGTGGTTGTAGGGTTGACATTGGTGCCGCCACGATCCTTCGTCAGGTGGCTGACCAGTTGGCGCATGTGAATCAGACCGTACACCATGACGGGACTCCAGATGAGGATAACGGAGCTAGTAAGTGGTTACGAGTTGTGATGAGAATGCACCCGCCCCGTTTCGTAGGTTCTTCGGATTCGTTAGGCTGGGAGGACTGGCTCTTCTAGTTGGACAGGACATTTGATGCTGTAGCTTGCCCCGATGAGAGAAGAGTACCCATCGCCCAATACCTGCTTGACAGGGAAGCGGCACATTGGTGGGAGGCCGTAGCGCCTAGTGATTGTACAACTACTTGGGCCGAATTCAAGACTGCTATGGAGGCCGAGTATTGTCCGCCGCCTGTTAAGGAACGTAGAATTGTTGAGTTCTTCTCGGCTACGCCTCGGGATGTGTCTATATCTCAAGCAATAGTCGATTACAATCGACAGCTGTGTTACATTCGAGATCAAGTACGAAGTGAGACAGATAAGGTTCGTTACTTTGATATGCGTATGAAACCTCAGGTTCGGCAGTGTATGGCCCCTTTTAGGTGTACAACTCTGAAGGACTATCAAGATCGAGCCTTAGCATTTGAAATGGCTATAATGTCCACCGAGTCCGTATCAGTAGCGAAGAAGCAGAAGATCTCCGTTGACGCATTGGGAAGTAAGGGAATTGGGATTCCCACACATCAACCTTCGTATCAGCCGAGTATGGGACCTTCTCGGTCAGCTAGAGAATCCAAAGGACCCAAGCCGGTGTCTTTGAGTTCTGGTAATGCTCCTAGGTGTTTCAACTGTAACGTTCTAGGCCATGAACGTGCGCATTGTAAGAAACCGCCCGTGACTTGTTATAATTGTGGACACGAGGGGCATCGAGTTCAGTACTGCGAGATTGTTGCCGAGATGATAAGGGACCGGAGTACCATTCCTACTTCCGGAGGGCACAGTGATGTCCAGTGATAGTGTTTTTGGTACTAGTTGCGCGGATTGTTTCTCGTGTAGAGAGGTATCTTGTGACGTTTTTACGTTTGGAACTTGTTAAATGATATTCGGTCTTGAATAAGTTCCTGTATGGTTTTTGAACATATAGAGGCGTGACAGCGGACCGCGGGGTCATGAACATGGTATTTTATTATGTGTCGTTATATTTTGTTTCGTATCATTGTGATAACCTTAATTTAAGTTTCGGGACGAAACTTATTTTTTGTATGATAGAATGTAATATCCAGTATTCTCGTTTTCTGTTATCTTGAATTGTTTGTGTTTTGACGTCGGACATTTTCTTGTTGATGAGTAACGGAATGATTTCTATCATGTTACTCTATTTGTTTCTTTCACATAGCCGTTCTAGTCGGGTGCGGCTTGTTGTCGCGTGCATTTATTTGATTTAATGTGTGCATGTGATGTGACGTAAATTGCTCGTTATTGTTTCAAATCATAGGCAGTGGCGTTGTGTTGATCGTCGCGGAGCGTGTTTTCACGCCGTATATTCCTTTGCGTTGTTTGTAACATTTCGCCGTTGGGCGTTAGTTACGCATTCTTGTGTATCTCGTTGAGTTTTTCCTGGCGGAATATTTCTTCTCCCTACTTGTTTTAAGTTTCGGGACGAAACTTCTTTTAAGGAAGGTAGAATGTAATATCCGCAATTTTAGATTTCTGGTAATTTCTTTTTTTCAGCGGAAGTCCGTTTTGACGACTCGATCGTGACCGTTTCGTCATTCTGAGAATGATTAATTCTGCACTTTTTGACATCCGAGTTCGTTTCGGTGTCGTTCTGTTGAGTTCCGTGCTTTTTGGCGACTTTTCCGCACTTGAGTTCGATTCTTGCGAATCTCGTTGGAAACTGCTGTTTCGAGTTTCCCGTAAGTCCGTTTAACTTTTTTAGACGTGTTGTGAACCTCGGTTTGGTTATTCGATCACGTATCGTGATTTTCGGACGTTTTGGGCCATTTTCGTAATTCCCCAAAGTTTGGGGTAATTACTTTCCGTTGTCGAATTTTGAGCCTTCGGGTGGTCGGAATCGTGTGTTCTCTTAGCGCTTGGGTTCGTCTTTGTGAGTACTTCGTAACCGTATTTTCGATTCATATTCAGGTTCGGGTTTTGGGGTCGTTCGGACCGTTGGAGTGGCCACGACCGAGACGGCCGCAGCAGGTACTGGTCTGGCCGAGTTACGGCCCTAAGGTGCCAGTTACGGCCGTAAGTGATCGGCAGGCATGGCCTGACGAATGCCGGTTACGGACGTAAGGGTCGAGAGTTACGGCCGTACGGGTGCCAGGCAACTTCCGGACGAATGCCGGTTACGGCCGTAAGGACCTGCCGTGTACGGCCGTAAGTCCCGAGTTACGGCCGTAAGGCCCTGTCGGTTACGGCCGTAAGCGATCGGCATGCGCTGGGCGGATTTTGACGAATGCCGGTTACGGCCGTAAGGTCGGCCGGTTACGGCCGTAAGTGGTCGGCAGGATGCTGGGGAGTATATATATGTTCGAGCAGTCGGGTTTACACCCATTTTTCTCATCCCTCTCATTTCCTTCCGCGGCTGGGGATTGGAGTACGTGATTAGATGTTGTTTATATATCAATCCACGAAGTTCTTGAGTTTCTAACATCAATCCATCATCCCATAACCTCCTCCGATCTACCGAATCAAGGTTCGATTTCTTGATAATCTAATTTTGGGGATTTGGGTATTTTGTTCGATTTCGTCCGTTTTATCCGATTTAACTTAGGATTGTGATGGATTGATGATTATTTAGATGTATTATATCATTTCCCTTGTTATTCCATGGTTGGATCGTGTCGATTCGTTATTTTGGTCGAGTTCTTGATCGACGCCTTGAAGGTGTCCGGTAAAATGTCATAGAGGGGTTTTCGGGCGTTCTATGATTATTCTTCCTCGTATGATCGATGATTTATTGATTATATGTTGTTAGGGTCGAATTCTTGTGAAGAACTCTAGTCGTAACCCTTCCGTTCGTTGTCTTCTTCGGGGTCTGAGCTTCCCGGTCGAACCGTCTTCTTCGGAGCGTTTGGTAGCGGTTATTAAGGCAAGTATCTTATTATATGACTTGTATCTTGTGAATAGTAATTACGTATGATATGTATGACGATTTTTCTTGCCTCCGTAAATATGTTCCGTTTGAGTTGGTTGTGTTTTCCGAAATTTGAAGGCTTTGTGATAATAGTGATATATTGGTATACGTGTTAGGCGTTGTGCCATTTGTGCAGGATTGCGATGTACATATGAGATGGTTGTACACGTGTTTGTTCAATGTATTGTGTACCGAATGTGTGTTATGTTGGTTAAGAGTCGTTGTGATGATCATGATGTTTGTGTTGTTTTGGTTTACATGCTTGATTGTACATTTCGGTGTAATGTGGAATGACTTGACATTTAATGATTATGAATTGTGTCGAGTCGATGTGTGTGTGATCCAGGTAGGGTCTGACGAGGCCTCTGGAGTTCGGTACATGATGTGTACGAACAAAGTGTGTGAACCAGGTAGGGTCTGACGAGGCCTCTGGAGTCCGGTACATGACGTGTACGGACAAGGTGTGTGATCCAGGTAGGGTCTGACGAGGCCTCTGGAGTTCGGTACATGATGTGTACGAACGATGTTGTGACCGGGTAGGGTCCGTTGAGGCCTCTAGAGTTCGGTACATGATGTGTACGAACAGTGTGTGTGGTTCGGGTAAGGTCCGTCGAGGCCTCCGGAGTTCGGTACATGATGTGTACGAGCAATGATCGTGTAGCCGTGATTGTTCGGGTAACATTTTAAATATGGATCTCGGACTCATAATGATATATTATTTTGTATGCTTTGAAACGAGAATCGGGCTAAGGCCCTAATGTTTTCGAATAGGTTTTGTAAATTGGGACTCGAGGTCCAAAAGAATTTCTGTTTTAAAAATTCCCGAGATGATGTGTTCCTTTTCAAATATCTCTTACTTGAGTTCGAAATTCTAAAACTTCTCGGGAACATTTTGATAATTGATTTCCGTATTAAATTCGCAGTTGCTATTTGCTTGTTACATTTCGTATGGTTTGATACTTGCACTAGTAAAATAGTGGAGTTTTACTAACCCCCGAGTATTCAGGGTGGATGTCCTGCTCAAGGCCCGGTACATGCGAGTTCGGGAGCAACACAGGATTGGCACAAGGGGATGACGAGCTGCGATACTAATCAAGAGTCGAGAGTTGGTAGAGTTTGGTTGTATTAATAGAGTTGATTCAGTCTTCCGCTGTATTGTGTTTTGACCCCTGTGTGGGTAATGTTGTTAGTCAGTTCTGTTGATAGAGTTGTGTGACCTCATCGGTCTGTGTGTTTATGTGTAAGTGACCTTAACGGTCTCTATTATTATATTGCTCGGCCCTGGCCGGGCAAGCATTTGGTTGTTTATGGATGTTTAGCCTGGTAGATTCTTGTGGAAAGGGTCTACGGCGTGTAATATTCTCATACGGTTTTGGGGATGTTACAGAAACCACATCGACCAACCTATAACCTCAATAACGTAATAATTACTATAACATTAGCAACGGGTAATTTATTCCTGCATAACACTTGAACTGAAAATTTGCAAATCAAATAAATAGTAATATAAATTTGCATCTGAATGATTAAATTAAAAAAAAGGCTCAAAAGGAGATATTTTGATGCCTTTTTATTAATGCTACTGCGCTACCAAGGCAACCTGCACGCTGCAAAAATTTAGATAATGGCCATTAGTCGTCTGAAAAAATATCTATCCCATACAAATGAAAATAAGAAGTGAGAAAAAGTTTGTTGAAGCACAATGAGATGTGTTAAAAAGATTATAGTAAAGCATCTTATAAGCAAGCCGTTCCATAAGTCAAGAATCACTTCTAAATTGTGGGTCATATATATATATATATATATATATATATATATATATATATATATATATATAGACCCAACCGACAAGCCAGTCAATATCACTTTTGTGGTTACAGATGAGAAGTGCGCGTTCTTTTCCTAAATTAGAACAAACCAAGTCAGCAGAACGAACAATGTCTTAGTTTGTACAAGGCGCATCATGAAGCCTACCCAACATTTCTAAAGTTTCCTGGTCGGAATATAGCTCAACCTATCCACTAACTAACCAATCACATGTTTAGTTGGAACTGGAGAGAGCAAAAACTTGGACCTGAAAGAACAGTAAGGAATATACATATAGTTGAATAATAAATCACCACATCAAATTTTTGACAAAATACAACAGAAGATCATAAAGAAAAAATAACAATTAAAAAATAGAGGTAGCCCAAACCTAAAAAAAAATGGGTTTTGCCCTGAATTGATGGGGATGAGAAAAAAGTGACATAGGCAGAAGAAGCAGGTTGCATGCGACGAAGGATCAATGAAGCAGGCGGCATCGCAGTTGGAGAAGGTGAAGGAGGCGAGCGACGGATTTATTAATGTAGATGAAACTAAATGTACCAAAAACTGTAATTACCTGATTGAGAAGTAAGAAAATCCAGAATCAAATCAAGTACTGAAATATGGAAAAAAACTAATAATATTAGGCAGAAAATCGCAAGAACAAGAAACACACAAACTAAGATGACAAGCCGGAAATGGAAATAAAGACCAAAATGTCCACCCGTTTACACAATATGTTGTCTCACCCGGACTGTTATTGAAGACCTGAATAAAAAAGTTGAAAACAAGCTAAGAATTAGGCTCAAGGAAACAACCATGCACAATGACAGGCTGGAAATGTAAATAAAGATCAAATTGTCTATCCGTTTACACCTATTGTAACAGACTAACAAAATGTGGTTTTGTCTTGGAAGTTCCACCTAATTACAGGGAGGCAATTGAATGTCTAGCCTAACTAATTTATGTATTCCCATTTCAAGCAGCGCTGTAATATAGTGTTAATGGTGGTATGGCATAGTGGAGAATAGCCCGGACGCCATATCATGGCAGGTTTGCGTCGAGTTTTCCATGGTGGAAGTCATGGTGGACAGGCGCCAATGGCAGATTTTGCTAAAAATAAAAAGGTGCGACCTCCAAACCATGCCTAAAGAATGAAGCCCAGCCTGAGACGGCCCATAATTTGTGCAAGTTTCCCTAATCTGGCCCCCAGACAAACCTTAGGCTAATCGCACAACAGCACCTAAGCTGAAAAAATAAATATGCCAACACAAATTCTGAACCCTAAATCCATAGCAGGAGCCAAAAAAATGCCGTAAATTAGAAGTTTCAGGCGTCAGCCTCATCCAAAACATAAAAAGCAGAAGGAACAGAAAAAACAAGATGAAAGTGAGAGAGCCACCATTGGCCAGAAGAATGAGATGAAGAAGCGGTTGAGGGATGGAGGAAGCCATGCTCGATTCACGCTGCCAGTAACGGAGCATAAGAATCGCATGTAGAGATTAAAACGGCTAGGCTCCGCCATGTCGCCATCTGCAAAAAAAAATGAGAGAAGATAAAAAACCTCGAACGAAAGAAGGCAGCACCATAGGTGGAGAAGGTGAAGAAGGAGGCGGGCGACGGACTTATTAATGTAGATGAAACTAAATGTACCAAAAACTCAAAGAACCAATTACCTGATTGAGAAGCAAGAAAATCCTGAATCAAATCAAGTACTGAAATCTGGAAAAAAAAATTAATAATATTAGGCAGAAAATCGCAAGAACAGGAAACACACGAACTAAGATTTGGACAGCAGATCAAGATAAAAAATCCCAACCAGATAGGAAGATCCAAAAAATCACAATGTGTAAATGAAGCATGCTAAACACTGTTACAAAATTGGTGAGGCTATCTAACCTCAGAAATGTTGCAAGTGGGATCCTATTGAACTGCCAATCGCTGAAGGTGATCCAAGAAGACCTCGAAGCTGGCATCATCAATTGTAAGTAGCTGATAGATTCATTTTTGCTAGCAGAAAACGGGCCTACACTTTTCATGAAAATAACCTCAGGAATCCCATAACTATTATCTAAAGTGTTGATCATAAAAATGAAATAAGCAATAAGAACTGTAGTTCGGTTAGTCGAGTCAACTGAAGAGTGACAAGTAACGACATTGAATGCATGCCAATGTTATGAGGATACTGAGGGATGTCGAATATGCCGGAAAGCACAAGGTATAAGAAAAGAGAAATAAAAGACCTGAGAACCGTGTTGATCACAGAATACAAGGCGGGGTACTGGAAAACGTTCCCTGATTATGGCATCCGCATCATCATATGGAGCCTGTAGCAATTGATCAAATGCCTTCAAGAACAGAAAAAATGAGATTGAAGCCGTCAATTCAGTAAAGTTCATGAAAATAACTTCAGGAATCCCATAACATAAAAATGGAAAAAGCAATAAGAATTGTAGTTCGGTTAGTCGAGTCAAATGAAGAGTGACAGGTAAAGACACTGAATGCATGCCAATAGTCGAATATGCCGGAAAGCACAAGTTATAAGAAAAGAGAATTAAAAGACCTGAGAACCGTGCTGATCACATATTACAAGGCGGGGTATTGGAAAACATTCCCTGATTATGGCATCCGCATCATCATGTGGAGCCTGTAGCAATTGAGCAAATGCCTTCAAGAACAGAAAAAATGAGATTGAAGCCATCAACCATATAGGGCTCCAATGATCTCTTCCCTTGGGGATCCCCAGAATATGCCATTAGTGCTTTATGGCTTGTTTTCGAAAATGAGATAAAAGAATAATGACGAAATAGATCATTATACTTTTTAAAATTTATATTTGTTTATCTTTTTCAGACTCGATTAATCTCGCTGAGACTCATGTGTCATTTTTGAGATGACTAAAATTGACTCGAGCTCGAATTATTAGTATGCGAGTCAATCTTGAATTTTCCGACACTCAACTCCGCTCGTTTACGCTCCACGTGATACATATATAACCAGGTCATGTTAATTTTTTTTCAAACCCATAGAATTAGTTGTATAATTTTAGGATTACTGACAGCATAAACAAGATTGCACAACACCAATAAAAGTAACACAGGAAAAGGTCACGTTCTGAACAATGATTTTCACGCAATTTCAGGAAAATATGTGTAACACCCCGAGATATTCGGAATAATTACAGCGCCGTAAACCCTTTAAGTAATAATTTACAAGGCTAAATAAAAGAAATGTAAGTATAAGACATCAATACCACGAAAATTCAAGTTTACAAAACCGATTCAACTGGTTCAATGAGTAATTAATACAACCATATCGAAGTGGAATTATTAAGACACGCGTACTCGAGTACTGAAATCAAACCAAGAAAATAAATCACCACCAACAACAAACATCACTGAACCCCTTCGTCGTCACATCGGTACTGTGGCTGTTTCCCTGCTCCTCGGCTACCTAAACATCAAAACAAATGTCCACCCCCAAAGGGGTTAGCAAAACGATGCTAGCACAAGTATCATTTAAACAATTCAAATATGCATCAACAATACATAACAAGATACACCACACGGACTTCCGCTACTGGAATCCGACAATGCGAATCCAAAAGATTCTATTAACACAGCAAGGGTATTCCAATGATCCAGCGCCCTCAGAATAGATCCCAAGATGATCCCGTCGGACCAACACGAGGTGGAAATAACCCGTCCAATGATCCAACTCCCTCAGCCATGATCCCAAGATGATCCCGTCGGACCAACACGAGGTGGACATCCGATCCAGCGCCCTCAGCATAGATCGCACAACAAACACAAACACAACTCATGCATACATATATGCCAAATCGCCATGTCCATCAACATGAAGATACAAACACTAGATAACGAATATCATGACAATTCAACGAAATAAATCTCATGTTCGACAACATGAATAACCACACGCATGCTCAAATACCAATATTAACATATTATGATACTTGCCTCGAAGATGGCAATAACGAAACACTTCAATGATCTCAACACACTCGAAGGCCGCCTCCTTCGATCAATGTAGCAAGCTCGAACCTTAACAAAAGAAATGATATACAAATCATCTCAAGTCGAACGATTGCCTAAAAATCCGGTCTACGGCCAAAAGCTCAAAATATGCAATCTGCCTGAACCACTTAGCGTACGCTACGTACTCTACGTAGCGTGCGCTAAGCCTGCCTATTAGCGTATGCTAACGTCTAAGTCTAGCGTATGCTAGCCATGGACTGACAGTTCTCTCTGATCAGCCGACTGACTCGACTGATAACATAGCGTACGTTACGTACCAAACGTAGCGTGCGTTAACTTATTCCCGATAGCGCATGTTAACGTACGTATGTTAGCGTGCGCTAACCGTGCATGGCAGAATACTACTGGCAGAAAACTTGTTCTAATGGTGATGAACTCATGAATCCTATGGTGATAATACATGTCATCCCCGTGCATATCATGCTTATAAGGTTTGTGAAAGTTCTATATGGATTAAACGACTACGAGACACAAGGTTACGTATAATCATTACTACATCATAATTCATCTTGATCTCGAGAAAGTATCCTAAGTTCTCTTCGTCCTACGTTACAAAACGCATGATTCCAAAGTGTACAACATAACAACTTGATAATCTCCACCTACTGGTCATAATCGGTATGAAAATGCTTAGGAGTCCGTATACTAAAAAGTTCAAAGGATTATACGAAGAATAAGTGCCGAAACGTCAAAAATATCCTTCTAACACGTGATGTTCGACTATAAACGAAATAATTGACTAGCAAAACATGATCAAACGTCCTTCATAATACTACTAACATTGGTGAAGAGTCACCTACCTCAAAGTAGTGAAGAACAAGGAGGAAATTCGAAGAAAATCCAACACCGAGAGCTTGAACACCAATCCTCAATGATCTACAATCTTCAAACTCGAGCTAGGAGGATGATATGAGGGGTTTGAGGAGGGAGGAAGTAACTCTCTGAGCTCAAAAATTCGGATTTGGGAATGTGGAAATATCTGAAAAATGAAAAAGTATGCTGTCCTATATATAGGAAATGGTTATTAGCGCGCGCTAGTCCTTATTCATAGCGTGCGCTAATGGCCATACGAAGCTTACTGACTTCACTGTACTCAGCCTTTAGCGTGCGCTACCCTCATGTGTGTAGCGTGCGCTAACGCGTTGACTTGGCTTTTTCCCGAAAGCCGTCCAGGTTCATCCCGACACAATCCGACAAGGATCCCCGGCCTGATCTCACCTACCACACGTCTCAATCATATTGACCCCGCATAGCGTGCGCTAAGGTTCCTCCACAGCGTGCGCTATGGATCCAACTTAGCGTACGCTATACTTAATCGGTAGCGTGCGCTACATGCGCAGAATCACAAATTTAAGTCACACTCGTGAAATCATACACTTAACAATATCGGACTATGAAATACGGAGAATAATACTCAGATCAAAGTGCAACAATTACAATATTACAAGTTCTAAATACATATCAGAAATCTCGGGTATTGCATCCTTCCTCCCTAAAAAGAAGTTTCGTCCCGAAACTTAAGATGAAAACAACTCTGGATATCTAGTCTTCATACTATCTTCCGTTTCCCAAGTGGCCTCTTCAACTCCGTGCCGTGACCATTGTACTTTAACCAAGGGTATTGGTTTATTCCTCAATTGTTTGATCCGACTCTCAAGTATCTTAATTGGTCTCTCCTCGAAGGTGCCATCATTAGCTATCTCGATCTCATCGAACTCAATGATATGACTGGGATCTGGTACATACTTCCGCAATTGGGATACGTGAAACACATTGTGAACGTGACTCAGCGATGGAGGTAAGGCCAACCTGTATGCTAAATCTCTAACTCTCTCGAGGATCTCGAATGGTCCGATATATCTCGGACTTAGCTTACCCTTTTTCCCAAATCGGAAAATACCTCGTGTAGGAGACACCTTCAATAGTACATGTTCCCCAACGTCGAACTCTAGAGGGCGACAACGTACATCTGCATAAGACTTTTGTCGACTCTGGGCAGTCAACAGTCTTTCCCGAATCGAGGGTATCTTCTCTTGAGTCTGAATTATCAATTCCGGTTCCGTCCCAATCAAATCCGAAGAATCATCCCAACACAGGGGTGATCGACATCTTCTCCCGTACAAAGCTTCAAATGGTGCCATCTTAATAGAAGCATGCCAACTATTATTGTAAGTGAATTCAATCAACGGCAAATGAATTTCCCAATCAGTCGACCAATCTAAGGCACAAGCTCTAAGCATGTCTTCTACCGTTTGTATAGTCCTTTCGGACTGACCGTCCGTTTGGGGATGATAAGTTGTGCTAAAGTTGAGCTCAGTCCCCAAAGCCCTGTGAACTGCCTTCCAGAAATATGACACGAAGCGACCATCTCGATCCGAAATAATGGTCTTTGGCGTCCCATGCAATCTGACTATCTCCGCAATGAATACTCGCGCCAATCTCTCGGGTCCCCATGTATCTTTAATTCCTAGGAAATGAGCCGACTTGGTTAGTCGATCAACTATAACCCAAATCACGTTCATTCCCGTTCTAGTCCTTGGCATATTGGTGATATAATCCATCGAGATATCCTCCCACTTCCACTCAAGGATCGGAAGCGGCTTTAACATTCCGGCAGGTCGCTGATGTTCAATCTTAACCTGTTGACAAGTCAAACACTTCGAAACGTACTCTGCTACGTCCTTTTTCATATTCCCCCACCAGAAGTTTTGTTTTAGATCCTTGTACATCTTACTGCTGCCCGGGTGGATAGAATAAGGTGCACTATAAGCTTCTTTCAGAATTGCCCGTCTCAATTCATCATCATCGGGAACGCAAAGTCGACTCTGAAATATCAGAACTCCATCATCTTGTATCACGAATCCTGGGGCTTTTCCTTTCTTTACTTCGTCACATAACCGAAGGATCAGAGAATCATTCAACTGCTTAGATTTGATCTCCTCGACTAGTGATGAAGTGAGTTCCATCACATATAGTTGCCCTTGGATTCCTGGTGCCCATACTTCAATCCCTTCGCGGATCAGTTCCCGTTGAATGCTGGTTTGGGACGTAAGTGCTTCCAACACTCGAAGAGAAACAGGTTTACGGCTCAATGCATCGGCTACTATGTTTGCTTTCCCCGGATGATAGAGAATCTCCAAGTCGTAATCCTTGATCAATTCCAGCCACCTTCTCTGTCTCATGTTTAAATCTTTCTGACTGAAAATGTACTTGAGGCTCTTATGATCTGTAAAGATCTGACAATGAGTGCCGTGCAAATATTGTCTCCAAATTTTCAATGCAAAGACTACAGCTGCTAGCTCTAGATCATGAGTCGGGTAATTAACCTCGTACGGTTTCAACTGCCGAGAAGCATAGGCAATCACCTTATCTTTTTGCATCAACACACATCCCAGACCCTGATTTGAATCGTCGCTGTAAACCATGAATCCATCAGATCCATCTGGTAATGCTAATATAGGTGCTGTCGTCAGTCTCTTCTTAAGTTCATCAAAACTAGCCTCGCATTTCTCATCCCACGTGAACTTTTGAGTTTTCTGTAACAGCTGAGTGAGCGAACGAGCAATTTTGGAAAATCCCTATACAAAGCGGCGATAATATCCTGGAAGTCCTAAGAAACTCCGGACTTCTTTCACGTTATTAGGAGCTTCCCATTCCAAGATTGCTTCGACTTTCTTCGGGTCCACCTGAACTCCGTCAGCTGATATCACATGCCCAAGGAAAGTTACCTCCCTAAGCCAGAACTCGCATTTTGAAAGCTTTGCATACAGCTGTTCCTTCCTCAAGGTGCTCAAAGCCACACGCAAATGTTCGGCATGCTCCTCTCTGTCCTTCGAATATATCAAGATGTCATCAATGTAGACGACCACAAATTTATCCAAGTATTCCAAGAATACCCGATTCATCAATTGCATGAATACCGCAAGAGCATTGGTAAGTCCAAATGGCATCACTACAAATTCATAATGTCCGTACCGGGATCTGAAAGCAGATTTCGATATATCCGATTCCTTAATTCTCAACTGATGGTATCCTGATCGCAAGTCAATCTTCGAGAATACCCTTGCCCCTTGCAGTTGATCAAGCAAGTCGTCGATCCGAGGTATATGATACTTATTCTTGATCGTCATCTTGTTGAGCTCCCTGTAATCAGTACACAGTCGGAGGGATCCGTCTTTCTTCCGGACAAAGAGAATGGGCGCTCCCCAAGGAGAAACGCTAGGTTGACTATAACCCTTCTGTAATAATTCCTCCAGTTGCTTCTTGAGTTCATACATCTCGGTTGGCGCCATCCGGTATGGTGCTCTAGAAATAGGAGCTGCTCCAGTCTCTAATTCGATAGTGAACTCCACTTCTCTCTGCGGAGGTAACCCAGGTAGTTCGTTAGGAAATACATCTGAGAACTCATTCACAATTGGAATAGACGAGAGTTCTACTCCTTCCTCTTTCCTCATGGCATAGCACCAAAGTCCGTGACATCCTTACTTCAGTAATTTCACGGCTTTCATTGCTTTGATCAATTTTCCCGAGCTTCCCGGTCTCCATCCTCGGAATAAGTGTTCAGATCCGTCATCAGCAATGATAGAAATGACTCTCTCTCGGTAATTCAGAATAGCTCCATAACGGTTGAGCCAATCGTCTCCGAGAATTAAATCGTCACCGTAGATGTAAACTACAATAAGATTCGATGGCCAATCTCTCCCTCCTATAGACACTGGAAAGTCTCTAGCCTCTAGGGTTCCCACAATTCTCTCTCCACTCGGCAAACCCACAACATATGGTTCACAATCAAATAAGAACGAGATTTTTAAACGATTTACACAGTTCAATGATATGAAAGAATGTGTAGCTCCGGAATCGAATAAAACACTAACTGGTTGCAAAAGGATCTGAATTGTACCTGATGCAACAGCAGTGTTCTGATCGTCAGATTTCCTCATCTCGTACAGGCGCGGAGGAACGGACCCAGCACTGGATGTCTCTCTCTTCCCAATATTTTGCTGCTGAAATCCACTCTGCTGCGTCTGGTTCACACTCATCTCCTTTGGAACTGGCGCTGGAGTGCGAGTAACAAAGGATCTAGTAGCAACTCCACAAAAAGCCGCATGGTGCCCTTCTTGCCCACAATCGTAACAAGTCACAGAAGATGCAGGGCAATTACGTCGAATATGCCCTGCTCGACCACAATTGTAGCATTTCTTTGATGCGTCCGAAACTGCTGATGTATTCCAGAACTTCTTTCCACCTCTAGAAGGATGTGGAGGTTTCTTAGCCGAATAAAAGGAAGACTGGCCCTTGCGGGGCCCACCACTCTTGTTTTCTGAGAAGTTGCCGGTCACTTTCTGCTTCTTTGCTTCCACTGATTTTTCCACCGCCGCCTCTTTCATGTCGTAGGCCAGCGCTTTGTCTTGATATTGTCGCAGCGTAGTACACTCGAATCCGGACATGTACTGCTGAATCTCCGGCTTCATTCGCATATCGAAATGAAAAATCTTTTCTGCCTCCGTTCTGACCAAGTGTCGGACACACGTCAGCTGATGATTAAAAGTTTTGATTATGTCTATTACAGTTGCTTCCGAACTTTGTGGTGAGAAAAACTCTCGGATCTTTGCCTCTCTAACTGGACGAGGACAATACTGTGCTTCCATCATTAGTTTGAATTCCGTCCAATCCGCATTATGATCCTCGGGTCGAATAGCTTCCCACCAGTCAAAGGCCTCCCCAGTCAGAAAATACTGGGAAATGGGAACCTTCCGGTCCTCGGGACAGTTAATACCCGTGAATATTTTCTCTAACTCCTTTAGCCAATGATCCCAAGTAAGTGCCTCTGCAGATCCGTCAAACTTTGGCGGGTGCAATTTGACTACCTCAGTAAGCCATCTATCTCCCCGGTTATCCTCGTGATGCTGCTGTCCCATCGTTGTATGCATGCGATCAACTACCTGAGCGAACTGGTTTATTTGAGCCACCACCTGTTGAAGTACTCCCGGCATGTTAGGATTTGCGTCGTCATTCGCCGATCCCTGCTGCCCTCCAGAATGGGAATCGGTTCTACTAGCCGATAATTTTGGGGTAGTTGCGGAGTCCTCCTGTCTCATATTTCCACGTCCGCGTCCACGACCACGTCCGCTTACACGACCTCCTCTCAACATACTGAAAACATAATTTTTCAGTATCCAGGATGAAATTTTCAAAAATAAAGCCGGTCAATACTCACAAAACAGAATTAAGTAAAACGGTAATACAAGACATTAGGAGACTTACAACCACGGTCCACCTGACGACTTTTGGCTGAACAGAGATGTTACGAACGACTCGTAAATCAATAACGTAAACAGATCCAACTTAAAACCCGACTGCCAAGATATCCATGAATCTTAGCTCCGATACCATATTCTGTAACACCCCGAGATATTCGGAATAATTACAGCCGTAAACCCTTTAAGTAAGGATTTACAAGGCTAAATAAAAGAAATGTAAGTATAAGACATCAATACCACGAAAATTCAAGTTTACAAAACCGATTCAACTAGTTCAATGAGTAATTAATACAACCATATCGAAGTGGAATTATTAAGACACGCGTACTCGAGTACTGAAATCAATCCAAGAAAATAAATCACCAACAACAACAAACATCACTGAACCCCTTCATCGTCACATCGGTACTGTGGCTATTTCCCTGCTCCTCAGCTACCTGAACATCAAAACAAATGTCCACCCCCGAAGGGGTTAGCAAAACGATGCTAGTACAAGTATCATTTAAACAATTAGAATATGCATCAACAATACATAACAAGATACACCACACGGACTTCCGTTACCGGAATTCGACAATGCGAATCCAAAAGATTCCATTAACACAGCAAGGGTATTCCAATGATCCAGCGCCCTCAGCATAGTTTCCAAGATGATCCCGTCGGACCAACACGAGGTGGAAATAACCCGTCCAATGATCCAGCGCCCTCAACCTAGATCCCAAGATGATCCCGTCAGACCAACACGAGGTGGACATCCGATCCAGCGCCCTCAGCATAGATCGCACAACAAATACAAACACAACTCATGCATACATATATGCCAAATCGCCATGTCCATCAACATGAACATACAAACACTAGATAACGAATATCATGACAATTCAACGAAATAAATCTCATGTTCGACAACATGAATAACCACACGCATGCTCAAAATACCAATATTAACATATTATGATACTTGCCTCGAAGATGGCAAGAACGAAACACTTCAATGATCTCATCACACTCGAAGGCCGCCTCCTTCGATCAACGTAGCAAGCTCGAACCTTAACAAAAGAAATGATATACAAATCATCTCAAGTCGAACGATTGCCTAACAATTCAGTCTACGACCAATAGCTCAAAATATGCAATCTGCCTGAACCACTTAGCGTACGCTACGTACTCTACGTAGCGTACGCTAAGCCTGCCTGTTAGCGTACGCTATCGTCTTAGTCTAGCGTACGCTAGCCATGGACTGACAGTTCTCTCTGATCAGCCGACTGACTCGACTGATAACATAGCGTACGTTATGTACCAAACGTAGCGTGCGTTAACTTATTCCCGATAGCGCACGTTAACTTACGTATGTTAGCGTGCGCTAACAGTGCATGGCAGAATACTACTGGCAGAAAACTTGTTCTAATGGTGATGAACTCATGAATCCTATGGTGATAATACATGTCATCCCCATGCATATCATGCTTATAAGGTTTGTGAAAGTTCTATACAGATTAAACGACTACGAGACACAAGGTTACGTATAATCATTACTACACCATAATTCATCTTGATCTCGAGAAAGTATCCTAAGTTCTCTTCGTCCTACATTACAAAACTCATGATTCCAAAGTGTACAACATAACAACTTGATAATCTCCACCTACTGGTCATAATTGGTCTGAAAATGCTTAGGAGTTCATATACTAAAAAGTTCAAAGGATTATACGAAGAATAAGTGCCGAAACGTCAAAAATATCCTTCTAACACGTGATGTTCGACTATAAACGAAATAACTGACTAGTAAAACATGATCAAACGTCCTTCATAATACTACTAACATTGGTGAAGAGTCACCTACCTCAAAGTAGTGAAGAACAAGAAGGAAATTCGAAGAAAATCCAACACCGAGAGCTTGAACACCAATCCTCAATGATCTACAATCTTCAAACTCGAGCTAGGAGGATGATATGAGGGGTTTGAGGAGGGAGGAAGTAACTCTCTGAGCTCAAAAATTCGGATTTGGGAAAGTGGAAATATCTGAAAAATGAAATAGTATGCTGTCCTATATATAGGAAATGGTTATTAGCGCGCGCTAGTCCCTATTCATAGCGTGCACTAACGGCCATACGAAGCTTACTGACTTCACTGTACTCAGCCTTTAGTGTGCGCTACCCTCATGTGAGTAGCGTGCGCTAACACGTTGACTTGGCTTTTTCCCGAAAGCCGTCCAGGTTCATCCCGACACAATCCGACAAGGATCCCCGGCCTTATCTCACCTACCACACGTCTCAATCATATTGACCCCGCATAGCGTGCGCTAAGGTTCCTCCACAGCGTGCGCTATGGATCCAACTTAGCGTACGCTATACTTAATCGGTAGCGTGCGCTACATGCGCAGAATCACAAATTTAAGTCACACTCGTGAAATCATACACTTAACAATACCGGACTATGAAATACGGAGAATAATACTCAGATCAAAGTGCAACAATTACAATATTACAAGTTCTAAATACATATCCGAAATATCGGGTATTACAATATGAATATTGTTTCAACAACCACCCGTTGACATTTTCTTGCGATCTCATGCCCTGAGTGTTAAGAAATACAAATACAAATCTATACCTGATGTCTTTCTTTCCACCTGAAGAAGAAATTGCTGCCAATGAGCTCAAAAATATGATCTCTCATTTCATCATTTGTCGCCAACAAGCACTTGAGTTTCACAGCAGTATAGAGCCAATACCTGAATATGAGATACAATAAAAAGGGGAGGAAATTATAGATAAGAAATTCGTAAATGTAACACGGGTTTGTGGTGAGCCGATTGTCAGTCGCATGAAAATTACTCTGATGTCCAATAAACAGATGACGCACGATACTGAAGTAAATTGCAGTTAATTAAAATCCAAATAGTTCTACCTAATAGATCGGTCAATATTCAAACTAAGAAAAGAAAGATACATCATTCACAGGAATAAAATTTACCAATCATCATTTGATCCATATGGTGTTCCATATAGCACTCCCTGATCCATCCACTCCTCAATCAGCTCTCTTTTCGAAGCATCCTCAAGAAGTGAGCGGACACGTTTTATGTGCATGATTACAAGCGGCCATCTATTGTTCTTGCTATGGACCTCTTTCACTACAGCATCAAGTTGCTCTATTATAGAATATAGGAAGATTTAAAAGGGAAGAAAGATGAGCCTCAGCTTTGCCTCTCCGTTTTTATAATAAAAAACAGCCAACAAAGAAAGAAGACTAACCTGAGGCCGACATCAAGATCAAATAAATTGCGTGTCACACAAAATCAGTCACCAAATCAGAAAAAATGGAACATATAACGAAAACGACCTCAATCGAAGAATAACAAATAACAATTTACTCGGGTTTGGAGTTAAATTTTTACTCGGGTTTGGAGTTAACGATTGTTGTGTTGTCTATCAGCTTATTCTCTTGAATTTACTTGGGTTTGGAGTTAAATAACAGCACTACATTTTATAAATTTAAAATATAAAGTGCATTTATTATTGTGTTCTTTCTTTAAGCTACTTGGATAATCAGATATTCATTTTGAATTATTCTGAATTATCAGTCGATAATTTTTTTGACAGTTGTGTTCACGGGCAGTGGTAGATGTTGGTTAGAATGTTCTTGAAAATATAAATTGCAAATTGCTACTTTTCATCATCTACTGTTGGTAGTAGAAAAAAATTGCGGTCGGCTATTGCTCCAATTGTGTAAAATATTTTTTTATATATTTAAACTAAAGTAAAGAGTATAAATTGAATATTTAAAATAATATTATTTTATGTTTGCTTCTTAAGTATAAGAAGACTTTAGGTTTTGGATTTCCATGATCAAGGTTTGGTTGGACGAGCAGGATGACGTGCAATCACAGGGGTTACACTGAGTGGAAGGAATCTTACTTTAAGTCAATGTTGCAAAGTGGGATCATATTGAACTGCCAATCGCTGAAGGTGATCCAAGAAGACCTCGAAGCTGACATCATCAATTGTAAGTAGCTGATGGATTAATTTTGGCTAGCAGAAAACGGGCCTGCACTTTTCATGAAAATAACCTCAGGAATCCCATAACTATTATCTAAAGTGTTGATCATAAAAATGAAAAAAAGCAATAAGAACTGTAGTTCGGTTAGTCTAGTCAACTGAAGAGTGACAAGTAACGACATTGAATGCATGCCAACTGTATGAGGATACTGAGGGATGTCGAATATGCCGGAAAGCATAAGGTATAAGAAAAGATAAATAAAAGACCTGAGAACCGTGTTGATCACAGAATACAAGGCGGGGTAGTGGAAAATGTTCCCTGATTATGGCATCCGCATCATCATATGGAGCTTGTAGCAATTGAGCAAATGCCTTCAAGAACAGAAAAAATGAGATTGAAGCCATCAATTCAGTAAAGTTCACGAAAATAACTTCAGGAATCCCATAACATAAAAATGAAAAAAGTAATAAGAACTGTAGTTCGGTTAGTTGAGTCAAATAAAGAGTGACAGGTAAAGACACTGAATGCATGCCAACAGTATGAGGATACTAAGGGATGTCGAATATGCCGGAAAGCACAAGTTATAAGAAAAGAGAATTAAAAGACCTGAGAACCATGCTGATCACATATTACAAGGCGGGGTATTGGAAAATGTTCCCTGATTATGGCATCCGCATCATCATGTGGAGCCTGTAGCAATTGAGCAAATGCATTCAAGAACAGAAAAAATGAGATTGAAGCCATCAACCATATAGGGCTCCAATGATCTCTTCCCTTGGGGTGTAACACCCCGAGATATTCGGAGTATATTACACCGCCGTGGACCCCTACATGGGACCCACCAGGCTACAACAAGGAAAACCCCACTCGACTAACCATCTCGGTTAGCGAGGATACACATTTTAATAATATGACATATAAAGATACGCCCGGAGCAACCGGCGAAATAAGCATCATCCAACAATGTAACAATTTAAGGTGATACAATACGGAGTTTGAAATAAAAGCCTAAGTACTCACGAGTACAATCTATAAGTTTAAAACTGTGGGAACAACCATATCGAAATGGACAAAAGAAATAAGAAGACCCAAATGCACATGTCAACGACCCTGTCCAACATCCTCGTACTGTCCCGGTGCTCGCTCGTCCGGATAATCATAACCTGAAATCCATAACAAGAATTTCCCCAAAACGGGTCCCTAAAGGGGTTAGCAATTACACTAGTACAAGTAATCAAGGCAAACCAATCGCTTACACATTTCATAGTACATGCACCAATATCATTTCAAAAACCAAAACCAGACATGTCTTTTTCCGGAAACAAACAGTCAAACAATTTGCCTTCGGAACAGAGTAATATCAAAGATCCCGCCCGAGGCCTCTAAGGACCCTCCCGAGCTGGCCATATTATAAAACAAAACACACACGTGCATCGCCTTAGGAACAGAGTAATATCATTGATCCCGCCCGAGGCCTCTAAGGACACTCCCGAGCTGGCTAGCTAAACAAACTCATGAATCTAGGACTCAACCCTTTGGATTCCCTCCTTTATCCCGTCAGACCAACACGAGGTGAGAAAATCACACACAAAATACATTACCATTCCACGTTAAGCATAAAGGTTTCCAAAAATACTTTCCTTGAATAATTGATGACGCAACGAACGAAAGGATAATCACCGACGAACGCTAGGAATCAACGGAACAGAACCTAACGATTCGAAGAACATAATTACAACCAACTCTAGATGAATACGGAAATGGAATACCCTCAAAAACCCGCCTATGATTCATGTATATTCGTACAAAAATAACAACGAGGGCGGACCACAACCAAACCCTATCGATTCCGCAAAACCATTAAAATATACCATGAATCCGTAGGGAAACTAATGATACTGACAAGTTTAATCATATTCATCATGAATCCACCAACAAAACGGAACGAATTGGAAGAAAATCCCACAACCCCCAAATTATCCAAAAGTAGGGTTCTAAGAGATTTACCTTGGATTTGAATGAAAGATTCGTGTTGATGTTGTTATAATACACCAAGAACTCCAGAAAGATGTTGGATGAGATGATTGGAGGAAGAAATCGCCAAGAAAATCGCCCGGAATTGCCTTGGCCGCGGAGAGGAGGAAGAAATGAGAAATTATGATTATCTCGGTCAACTCCCTGGTTTATATAGCCAGGGAGTATTAGCGCGCGCTAACTCCTCAAGGTTAGCGTGCGCTAGCGGGATAAAATTCCAATCCATACAGTTAGCGTCCCAGTCCAGTAGCCAGATTTCTGGTCGTTAGCGTGCGCTACGCCAAATGTAGCACTCGTTAATAACCTATCGGTAGCGCGCGCTATCGACCAATAGCGTGCGCTACCTGGGCATCAGTCGAGTCGAGTGGGAAACTGTCCAGAACTCACCTGACCCGTTAGCGTGCGCTATCGTACAAACGTAGCGTGCGCTACCTGGCACTGATCGAAGTTCGCGAGTAAACTGCCCAAAGATCGATACCACGCTAGCACGCGCTAACGAACAATTTAACGTGCGCTAGTCTCCCGACATTAGCGTGCGCTAGACAAAGTATCGTGCGCTAACCCGATAGTCCAGAGGACTGGGAACAGAACTGCCACTCCCAGGGCTAACTCGCTAGCGTGCGCTACGAAGCAGTCGTAGCGTGCGCTACTAAGGGACATCTAGCGTGCGCTATGCAGAAAAGATAGCGTGCGCTAGGTTCGAAATATAAACGGTCCAAAGCACCGGAATATGAACGAAACATCAAACGGAACATCTCAAGATGCATCAAAACATAGAATGGATCCACGGCAACCCTGAAACAGCGGTTCCGCACAACAATAACGAGAATCAGATCAACAGATGGCAGGAAAGATATACCGTAAGGTACATGAGGGTCATTACGACCGAGAAATGCACCGAAAAAGAAAATACAAGGGGAAAGAAAAATGCGGATATTACATGGGGATCCCCAGAATATGCCATTAGTGCTTTATGGCTTGTTTTCGAAAATGAGATAAAAGAATAATGACGAAATAGATCATTATACTTTTTAAAATTTATATTTGTTTATCTTTTTTAGACTCGATTAATCTCGTTGAGACTCATGTGTCATTGTTGAGATGACTAAAATTGACTCGAGCTCGAATTAATAGTATGCGAGTCAATCTTGAATTTGCCGACACTCAACTCCGCTCGTTTACGCCCCACGTGATACATATATAACCAGGTCATGTTAATTTTTTTTCAAACCCATAGAATCAGTTGTATAATTTTACGATTACTGACAGCACAAACAAGATTCCACAACATCAATAAAAGTAACACAGGAAAAGGTCACGTTCTGAACAATGATTTTCACGCAATTTCAGGAAAATATGAATATTGTTTCAACAACCACCCGTTGACATTTTCTTGCGATCTCATGCCCTGAGTGTTAAGAAATACAAATACAAACCTATACCTGATGTCTTTCTTTCCACCTGAAGAAGATATTGCTGCCAATGAGCTCAAAAATATGATCTCTCATTTCATCATTTGTCGCCAACAAGCACTTGAGTTTCACAGCAGTATAGAGCCAATACCTGAATATGAGATACAATAAAAATGGGAGGAAATTATAGATAAGAAATTCGTAAATGTAACACGGGTTTGTGGTGAGCCGATTGTCAGTCGCATGAAAATTACTCTGATGTCCAATAAATAGAGGATGCACGATACTGAAGTAAATTGCAGAAAATTAAAATCCAAATAGTTCTACCTAATAGGTCGGTCAAAAGTCAAACTAAGAAAAGAAAGATACATCATTCACAGGAATAAAATTTACCAATCATCATTTGATCCATATGGTGTTCCATATAGCACTCCTTGATCCATCCACTCCTCAATCAGCTCTCTTTTCGAAGCATCCTCAAGAAGTGAGCGGACACGTTTTTTGTGCATGATTACAAGCGGCCATCTATTGTTCTTGCTATGCACCTCTTTCACTACAGCATCAAGTTGCTCTATTATAGAATATAGGAAGATTTAAAAGGGAAGAAAGATGAGCCTCAGCTTTGCCTCTCCGTTTTTAGAATAAAAAACAGCCAACAAAGAAAGAAGACTAACCTGAGGCCGACATCCAGATCAAATAAATTGCCTGTCACACAGAATCAGTCACCAAATCGGAAAAAATGGAACATATAACGAAAACCACCTCAATCGAAGAATAACCAGTATAATGAAAGATTGAAGGTTGTGCATGACATAATCATAAACATATAACCCTGTGAACATCTATGATGGCCAAATAAAGAGGTCAGCAAAGCATACACCCGGTTCTACAATGTGGACGTTCTCAATCAAATAAACAGTGAGAGGGGGAGGTGCGGATTAAATTCTGTTGACGAAATATTAATGCTTGTTTGCAACCATATAGGGCTCCAATCATCTCTTCCCTTGGGGATCCCCAGAATATGACATCAGTGTTCTCCTCAGAATTTGCTTTATTCAACCTTTTTTACAGATCTACATAAGAACACAAATTTGTCATACTCTATATATTTCAGTTCAGGAGTTTCCAGTTTAGCAGATTGCACAGTGCATTATATTTCAAATGAACATGTACTTTGAAACAGAAAATACAAGAAACAGCTTACCTGAGCAAATACGATAAAAAATACAGAACAAGAAAGAACCAAAAAATATCGAGAAAATATACCCCCGCAACACACACAAAGAATACAAGGAAACAATACCCTCCTGAAACAAACCGAAGCAAAAAAAGAGATAGAAAGAGCGGAGAAGACAACGCGAACACCAGGAAAAAAACCCTAATTTGAAACAACCAGACCTCAGAAAACGAAGAGATAAACACAAAGAAGATGAAAGAAGGTGCTGTCAATTATTAAAGGAAGAAGAGGCCCGAAGATGAAGAAGGTGAAGAAGAGAGGTGAAGCAGCACCCGGGCGACAAAACATCGCTGCCTCTATTATATGGCTACAATATTGTTATGATAATATATGCTTTTTAACCTAACATTTTCAGCTTTTTTACATTTTTCCTTCCAATAATTTAGAATATATGCCATTAGATACTTTTTTTCACGTCAAAATTAGCGGCACAAGAAACTACTGACCAGGATGCCATAGTTCACTATGATCCATTGCAGCCAATTAGACACATGATCCAATGCATGTCAATATAATACATGAATTCAATCCCTTTTTTTGGCAACATTAGTGATGTATTTGCATGATTTCTGCCTTTCTAAAGACATAATTCACACACAATGCCGGTCGTAGTCGTACTTTCTGCCGTAGTTCCTCATTGGAACTTTAACTACCAATTTCCCTCACCGTTAAGTATTAAATTGATTTCAAGTTAACTTGTTAAGCAGCTAAAACTTCTATTTCAATTTTCAATTAATTAAAAAAAGATTCTCGGCATCTTAATTTTTTGTAACAAGTATAATCACATATATACCCGCGACACTGTGATTTGAGCCGACAGTGTGGTTGCTTCGTTCTCCAGAGTTTGAACTTCCCCCTCCAGCTCACCAGTGTAGCGTGTTTTTTTCTCTTTCGATCGTGCAACAGATTGTCTATTCGCTAGTATCCTACAAAAGAGTAATTCATGCAATATTGTCGATTGAATATTTACCTAATCAACAATACCACAAATAAACACACAAACATGTACGAATTAAAAAACTACGACTGGGCTGCAGTCAGAAGACGGACATGGTAGGAGTTCCCATCGAAACAATGAAACAAAAATCTCCAATAATGAGAAATGATCTTTATGCTGCAACCTTCACAGGACGGAGAAATGAAACGAAATTCCAAATCCGCCTGCACAAAAGAAAAGTATCATAAGACATCATGAATTTGTTGGTATAAAATCGGATATTTGTGCCGTTTTGTGCGGAAGCGTAAATAAATTGCGGAAATAAATCACACAAATATTTATAGAGGTTCGACTATTAACGAAGCCTACGTCCTCTCTCGATGTATATTTTTCTTTAGGATTAAGAATAAAACCTCTACGTCTCTCTTCTATCGGTCGAGGGATTACCGTTACAAGCTCGTCTTCTATCGGTCCGAGTAAAACTGTTTTTCCTTTTCTATTGGATAAGGAATAAACCACTCTAGCTTTATATCGGTACTAGATAAACCTCACTAAGATAGCGATTGTGATTCTAACAATACCGGATCCTTCATCCTAATAACACCGAATCAAATCGTATCTTTTCTTTTTCTCGCTCGTGTATAATGTTGAATGTATAAACACTCAAACTAACAATATAAGCTCAATATTGCAACAACAATGTAAGTATATGATTCTCAGATGAATATCTCGTTTGCTTGAAGTTGTTGTACTCAAACAATACCATAGGGATGGTATTTATAGGCATTTCCCATAAACTAGCCATTGCTGGATGTTTTTGACTTGCTAGCGTGCGCTAACCTTTCTCTGGTAGCGTGCGCTAATATCTTAGCGTGCCTATAGCGTGCGCTAGACTGTTCCCAGTTTCAGTCCAGTAGCTTCGTTTCTTCTTTAGCGTACGTTATGCCTTCTGCCTTACGTACGTAACCTTCTTGTATTAACGTGCGTTAATAACACATTGTAGCGTGCGCTAATCCAATATATCCATTGCATGGATTGTCAAAGTATCCGTTTGATATGCTGACTTTGACCTGCTTTTCCCAACATTCTGATTGACTTGATTCAAACTGTTTAGCGTGCGCTATTCTTACTTTGTAACGTGCGCTAATGCTGACTTCATTGCATACATTATTCTGTGTTTGAATTCCTTCACAACGGTAACAATACTTCGATAGCGTGCGTTAATGATAACGTGTAGCGTGCGCTATCTCATCAGCTGACTTCACTTCAGCTTACTTCGAACTTGGCTGATATGCAGTTGACTCCTCGTTAGCATGCGCTAACATTTATGTCTTAGCGTGCGCTAGACATGCATTATGCTAAGCTTTTTGCGTCTTCGTTTGCTTCGTCGTTTTGCTTCGCCTCGATGTTGTTTTGTTGTTTAGCAGCTTTAATCATCAAAACACAAATTAAATAATATGTGGAATAAATATTCCAACAGAATTGAGATAATTGCTATAGCCAATTCTAACATTGTAAATCAACATGCATATAGTGGAACATGAGTGAAACAAAATACACATAATACAAGTTAAAACTCAATAGAAACACAAAGTGGGGGAGAAACCCTAATTTCAGAAGGCACCATAGAAAAATCTGAGAACCCCAATTCAAATATAACTATTATCACACACACAAAAATAAAAAAGAATCGCACTAAAAGAATTCAAACCTTTTTGAGTTTTTGGAGTCGATCAAAGCAAGCTACGCAAGTCAATCATCGTTTCATAAAAATAAAACTGCAGTGCAATTCAAGAAACCTCTGTACCTGCAGTGTGATAGGAAGCAATGAAAACCCCCAAAACTGAAATAACTATGTTATCTTATGATTGAGATATATGAAGACTGACCATACCCAGAAAAAGGCGGAAAAAAAGTACAGAACAAGAAAGAACAAAGAAAAAAATCAAAAAAATATCCCCTAGCAACACACACAGGAAACAGAAAATACAGGCAAGAACTTACATTAGCAACTGCAGCACACACAAAGAATACAAGAAAAAAATACCCTCCTGAAACAAACCGAAGCAAAAAAAAAGAGACAGAAAGAGCGGAGAAGACAGGAGCGAGCAAGCAGAAAAAGAAGAGATAAACACAAAGAAAATGAAAGAAGGTGCTGTCAATTATTAAAGGAAGAAGGGGCGGCAAAGAGGAAGAAGGTGAAACAGGCATGAAAGAAGGAGGTGAAAGAGAGAGGAGGCGGACGACGGTATACACTCTGAAACTGTAAAGTCAGCAAGACTTCGGAAGCCAGTGTAAAAGAAAAGTTCATTGCTGCCAAAAACCTAATTCAATTATAAAAAACAAAGGAGACACTAAACGACATACCCAAATCAAAGACACTTCCGAGAAAAATATAAGCACCACAATATAAATAGTCCATATTCCCTGGTAAATGAATCAGCTGGAGTCCTTGGAAAAAGCAATCAGGTGTTTCCATTGGTTGGAAGGCATGAAGAAGATGTGATAGGAGGGTAATATCCTTCAGAAGATCTGGTAGATGAAGCATCTATACATAGGAAACTGGAGTGCCAAAAATGTTTAATAATTTGGAAAATCAATACAGCAGAAAAATAAGTGCCGAAAAACAAAAAAGAAGCAACATAATAGAATGAGATAGAAGTAAACTAAAGTGCAGAGTCGAACCTGACCAAAGGGTGTCCATCCTCATCAACATCATCTTTCAGTAAACACAATCGATCGATGGAACACCAACTCTAGGCCGATCGACGACACAGAAGAAGCAACAAACATAAGGATAAACCCCAAATCGATCGATGGAAAACCAACCAAGAGCAAAACCCATGCCCAAAAAAAAACCTTAAATCCAAGAAAGAAACGTACCTTTGCGGAGGGAGGAGCGACCGAAGAAGAAAGAAAGAAATGAAGAATGAAGGGAAGACACCGCAGAAGCAGACGAGTAAAGAAGGTGCTGTTAATCGGAATGGCGAGGCAGAGAGGTGAAGAAGGCATGAAAGGTGGACGGTGCACATGAGGAAGCAGGAGCCGGACGACGGAACATATACTCTTATTACTATCTGAATATATATATATATATGTACCACTTCTACATATTTAACAATATATATCTATATACATATATGCCCCACCGCCCAAATAAGGGAATATCACACCCTGGCAGAGGAGAGCCGCGAACGTCCCAGAAGAAGGAAAAAAAAGAGAAAAAAAGAGAGAAAGAAGACGGAGGGGAAGAGAAGAGGTGAACCCTTTCCTCCTTGGTAAGTATTCTTATATGAGGTGTATTATTGTGCGTGCATGTGTCAAATAGTGTGCGTGCCGTGTGTGTTGTGCGTATATGTGTGTTGTGTGTGGGTGTTCGAGTGTGTGTATGTGTGTGTTGTATGTATGTGTGTATGTGTGTAACTTGTGTATGTGTGTGTTTGGTGTGTGTGTGTGGATGTATTAGCGTATATATCTCTCTCTCTCTCTCTCTATATATATATATATATATATATATATATATATATATATATGAGCGTGTTCTATGCAGTACCAGTATTAGATGCAGTACTTTACAGTACTAATTTATGCATGAGTTTTGTACTAATTATGCATGAAATATATGCATTTCGTGCATCAAAATATCGATGCATTAAAATATTAGATTATATGCATCAAATATATTGCATATTTTAATGCATTGAAATTTTGATGCACGGAATGCATCTATTTCATGCATAATTTGTACAAAACTCATGCATAAATTAGTACTGTAAAGTACTGCATCTAATATTGGTACTGCATAGAATGCGCCACTATATATATATATATATATATATATAGTATGCAATTGTGTGTGTGCGTATTCAGCTGTGTATGTGTACGTGTGTGTGCTGTGTGCGTGCGATTGTGTGTGTGCGTATTCAGCTGTGTATGTGTACGTGTGTGTGCTGTGTGCGTGCGCGTGTGTGTGTGCTATGTGTGTGTGCTATGTGTGTGTGTTACTGTGTATGCGTGTATGTGTGTTCATCTAAGTATGTGCGTGTGTGATGAGAGTACCGAGTGGTAGGAGCGTGGAGTGTGTGAGTTCTGTGTGTTAGTTTGGCACCCCCAAGATATTCGAGGCGTATTACAGCGCCGTAGACCCCTACATGGGACCTACCAGGCTACAATAGAAAAACTCCACTCGACTAACCATCTTGGTTGGCGAGGATACACAATTAAATAATACGACATATAAAGATATGCCCGGAGCAACCGGCAAAATAAGCATCAACCAACAACGTGACAATTTAAAAACAATACAATCCGGAGTTTGAAACAAAAAGCCTAAGTACTCGCGAGTACAATCTATAAGTTTAAAACTGTGGGAACAACCATATCGAAATGGACAAAAGAAATAAGTAAACCCAAGTGCACATATCAACGACCCTGGCCAACATCCTCGTACTGTCCCGGTGCTCGCTCATCCGGATAATCATAACCTGAAATCCATAATAAGAATTTCCCCAAAACGGGTCCCCAAAGGGGTTAGCAATTACGCTAGTACAAGTAATCAAGGCAAACCAATTGCTTACACATTTCATAGTACATGCACCAATATCATTTCAAAAACCAAAACCAGACATGTCTTTTCCTAAATAAGTCAAACAATTTGCCGTGGGAACAGGGATATACCATTGATCCCGCTCCGTGATCCCTAAGGACCCTCCCGAGCTGGCCATATTATAAAACAAATCACGCACACGCATCGCCTTGGGAACAGGCTATACCATTGATCCCGCTCCGTGATCCCTAAGGACCCTCCCGAGTCTAGCGAAACAAACTCGTGAATCCGTGGCTATACCATCGATTCCTCCGTGATCCCGTCGGACCCTCCCGAGGTGAGCAATCACACACAATATACATTACTATTTCACGTTAAGCATAAAGGTTTCCAAAAATACTTGCCTTGAATAATTGACGACGCAATGAACGGAAGGATAATCACCAACGAACACTAGGAATCAACGGAACCGATCCTAACGATTCAAGAACATAATTACAACCAACTCTTGACGAATACGAAATGGAATACACCAAAACCCACCCACGATTCATGTATATTCGTATGAAATTAACGACGAGGGCGACCACAACCAAACCCTCTCGATTCCGTAAAAATCACGAAATATACCATGAATCCGTAGGGAAACTAAGAATATCAACAAGATTAATCATATTCATCATGAATCCATCAACAAAACGGAACGGATCGGAAGAAAATCCCAAAACCCCCAAATTATCCAAAAATAGGGTTCTAAGAGATTACCTTGGATTTAGGATGAGAAACACAAGTGGATGATGTTAATCTACACCAAGAATTCAAGTAAAAGAATCTCTGAAGTGATTGGAAGAAGAAAATCGCCTCAAATCGCCTTGGAGTCGCTCGGCCGCGGAAGAAGGAGAGAAATGAGAATTTGTGACTATCTCGGTCAACTCCCTGGTTTATATAGCCAGGGAGTGTTAGCGCACGCTAAAGCCTCAATGTTAGCGTGCGCTAACGGGATAAGATTACAACCCTACCGTTAGCGTCCTAGTCCAGTAGCCAGGTTTTTGGCCGTTAGCGTGCGCTACCATACATGAGTAGCGTGCGCTAATAACCTCTCGGTAGCGCGCGCTATCGATCAATAGCGTGCGCTACCTGGACATTAACCGAGTCCAGTGGCAACTGCCCAGAACCCACCTGATACGTTAGCGTGCGCTACCATACAAGCGTAGCGTGCGCTAACTGATCCGTTAGCGTGCGCTACCATACAAGCGTAGCGTGCGCTAACTGGCACCTGACCGGGTTCGTGAGTAAATCGCCCAAGATCGACACTCACGCTAGCGCACGCACGGGCATCATCGCGTGCGCTAGCCTCTCGACATTAGCGTGCGCTAGCATGTGTAGCGTCTGCCGATACTGCAGTCCGTATTTGGAAAAACAACACTGCCGCTCCCAGGGCTACTCGCTAGCGCGCGCTACGGAACAAACATAGCGTGCGCTACTAAGGGAACTCTAGCGTGCGCTATGCAGAAAGAGTAGCGTGCGCTAGGTACGAAATATGAACGGTCCAAAAACACCGTAATGTGAACGAAACATCAAACGGAACATCTCAACAGGCATCATAACGTAGAATGGATCCACGGCAACCCCGAAACGGCGGTTCCGCAAGACAATAATGGGAAAAAAATCCATAGATAATAGGAAAGATACACTGAAAGATACACGAGGGTCACTACTATCGGTAAATACGCCGAAAAAGAAAAATACAAGGGAAAGAAAAATGCGGATATTACATTCTACCCCTCTAAAAACAAGTTTCGTCCCGAAACTTAAGAAACAAACAACTCCGGGTACCTAGCACGCATGCTATCCTCGGTCTCCCACGTTGCCTCCTCGACACCGTGTCTCGACCACTGCACCTTGACCAAAGGGATGGTCTTATGCCTCAATCGTTTCTCACGATGTTCCAAAATCTGCAAAGGGCGCTCCTCAAAAGTAATATCCTCGGCGACGTCAATCCCATCATAATCGATGATGTGACTAGGGTCCGGGACGTATTTCCTCAGCTGGGAAACATGAAAAACGCTATGAACATGACTCAGGGCCGGGGGCAACGCCAAACGGTATGCCAACCCACCAACTCGCTCGAGAATATCGAAGGGTCCAATAAATCTCGGACTCAACTTCGCCTTTTTCCCGAAACGGAAAATTCCCTTCGTCGGCGACACCTTCAGCAAAACGTGGTCCCCCACCTCGAATTCTAAAGGTCGACGACGAACATCGGCATATGACTTCTGTCGACTCTGGGCAGTCAACATCCGTTCTCGAATTAATTCTATCTTCCGTCTCGTCTCTAAAACGACATCCGGTTCGGTCCCGACCAAATCGGACGCCTCATTCCAACAAATCGGCGATCGACATCGCCGCCCATAAAGTGCCTCATACGGTGCCATCCGAATCGACGCGTGCCAACTATTGTTGTACGTGAATTCGATCAATGGCAAATGCTCCTCCCATTCGCTACTCCAATCGAGGGCACAAGCACGCAACATGTCCTCGAATGTCTGGATGGTGCGTTCCGACTGTCCATCTGACTGGGGATGAAAAGAGGTACTCAAATGCAAACGGGTACCTAACGCCTTATGCACCGCCTGCCAAAAGTGCGATACGAAACGGCCATCACGATCCGAAACAATAGACTTCGGAGTACCGTGAAGTCTCACAATCTGCGCGATAAACACACGAGCTAACTTCTCCGGGCCCCAAGTGTCCTTGATGCCCAGAAAATGTGCCGACTTGGTCAGACGATCAACAATCACCCATACCATGTTCATGCCCGACCTCGATCTCGGCAAACTCGTAACGAAATCCATCGATATATCTTCCCATTTCCATTCCGGAACGGGAAGTGACTGCAATAACCCAGCCGGTCGCTGATGCTCGATTTTGACCTGCTGACAAGTCAAACATCTCGCTACAAACTGTGCGACCTCATCCTTCATATCATTCCACCAGAAATTTCTTCTCAGGTCCTTGTACATCTTACTCGAACCAGGATGAACGGAATAAGGTGTGGAATGGGCCTCACGCATAATATTCTGTCGTAACTCTGGATTGTTCGGCACACAAAGCCGACTCTGGAATCTCAAAACACCATCTTCGTGAATCACAAATCCAGGAGACTTTCCTTTAAGGACGTTCTCTCGGATTTGAGTAATCATCGGGTCCTCTGATTGTTTCAGCTTAATTTCATCGATCAAGGACGACGAAATCTCTAAAGCACAAAGTTGCCCGACTCCTGTGCAACAAAACCTCAACATCTAACCCGATCAAAGCCCGCCGAAGCTCAGACTGAGGCGTAAGGACCTCAAGCGTTCGCAACGCAATCGGTTTCCGACTCAAGGCGTCGGCCACGACGTTTGCCTTGCCCGGATGATAAAGAATTTCAAGGTCATAATCTTTAATCAGCTCTAACCACCTCCTCTGCCTCATATTCAACTCCCGCTGAGTAAATATGTATTTGACTTTTATGATCGGTAAAAATCGACATGTAGAGCCGAAAAGATAGTGACGCCAAATCTTGAGTGCAAAGACTACCGCCGCTAACTCCAAATCGTGAGTAGGGTAGTTAAGTTCATACGGCCTTAAGCGTCTCGACGCATAGGCAATGGTCTTGCCGTCCGCATCAATACGCACCCAAGACCACGACCGAAGCATCGCTATAAACGGCGAATCCTCGTTGCCACACGGCAACGCCAAGACCGGGCTGAAGTCAAACGCTTCTTCAGCTCCTCGAAACTCGATCGCCTCTCATCGGTCCGCATTTAACTTCTCGGATTTATGGAGCAATCGAGTAAGTGGCCGAGCTAGTTTTGAGAAACCTCACGAACCTACGGTAGTAGCCAGCCAAACCCAAGAAACTACGGACCTCCTTCACATTTGTGGGCGATGCCCAATCCAATACTGCCTCAATTTTCTGCGGGTCCACACGAACCCCTTCGGCTGAAATCACGTGACCCAAAAACATCACTTCCTTCAGCCAGAACTCACATTTCGAGAACTTCGCATAGAGTTGCTCGGTCCTCAAAATGTCTAACACTATTCGCAAATGATGGGCATGCTCTTCCTCATTCCTCGAATAGATAAGTATATCGTCAATGAAGACGACGACACACTTATCCAAATACTCGATAAGGACTTTGTTCATCAATTGCATGAACACGGCCGGCGCATTAGTTAACCCGAAAGGCATAACTACAAACTCGTAATGTCCGTACCTCGTCCGAAAGGCTGTTTTCGGCACGTCGGACTCTCTCACCCGGAGCTGATAGTACCCCGATTTCAAATCAATTTTCGAGAATACCGCAGCTCCCTGCAACTGATCGAACAAGTCATCGATTCTCGGCAAAGGATACTTGTTCTTGATGGTCACCTTGTTTAGTTCGCGATAGTCGATACACAAACGCAGTGAACCATCCTTCTTCCGCACAAACAGGACCGGTGCGCCCCAAGGCGAGGCGCTCGGTCGAACATACCCCGACTCAAGAAGCTCACTCAATCGCTTCTTCAACTCGGACATCTCTCGAAGGTGCCATGCGATAGGCGCCTTGAAATAGAGCCGCGCCCGGCTCTAACTCTATGGCAAACTCAACCTCACGATCCGGTGGCAATCCGGTAACTCGTCAGAAAACGTCAGAAACTCATTAACGATCGGAATCGACTAAGCTCGACTCCACCATTTTCCGCCTTCAAGGCATAGCACCAATAACCGACACCCCTTTCGCAGAGACTCATCGCCTTCAAGGCATTAATAACGAACTTCGGTTTCCTCTTTCGCCCGCGAACGAGTGCTCGGTGCCATCCTCGGCTAACATAGTGATGATTCTCGTGCGGTAGTTCATGATTGCGCCATGCCGCTCGAGCCAATCATCCCCGAGAATTAGATCCTCACCTCAATATCAACAACGATAAGATTAGAGAGCCGGGCTCTCTCACAAATAAACACGCAGCCTCTCGGACCTCTCGATCGCCAACGATCCTGTCACCGATAGGAAGTTTAACGATGAAAGACTCGCAAGGCGACAAACAGTCGAGACTCAAACGGCGCACACACCCCAGCGATATGAACGAATGTGTAGCACCAGAATCGAAAAGCACACTGACAGGATGAGAATGAATATGAACGGTACCTGTCGCCACAGTAGCTGCTGGGTCATCGGCTCTCCTCATCTCATAGATACGCGGCTGAGCAGAGCCGACACTGGAAGCTCCGCCCCTAGCGGGCTGACCCCGACCCCTACCTCGGCCGGCACTCGGTGGAGGCGGCGGAGCAAATGAGCCCTGGTTCACACTCGGCTCCATAGGTGTTGGGTGAGAAGAACGGGCACCGCGAAGCTGTCTGAGCTGATCACAAAAAGAAGCCTTGTGGCCCGACTGACCACAAGTATGACAAGTTAAAGGCGGGCGAGGACAGTCCCGGTTCTTATGACCCGATAAGCCGCAATTAAAGCATGTGGGCTCACGAGCGGGGGTTCCGGTGGCACCCCGAAAGCTCCCAGAGAAACGAGCCGAACCGCCCGTAGAAATATTCGCAGCTCGAGATTTCGGCTGGCCTCCACTCTTGGGGCCAGAAAAATTTCCGACCGACTTCTGCTTCTTGCTCTCACGAGCCAAATCGCTAGCCGTCACCGACATATCATAAGCAAGGGCTCGACTCTGATAATCCTTCAGGGTAGTACATACAAGTCCAGACATATAGTCCCGAATGGGCAGTTTCATTCTCCTCGAAAAATGGAAAATTTTGTCGCTCTCGGCGACAACTTGGGTCTTCACATAACCCAACTCCTTGTTGAAATCAGCAATAGCTTGGGATACTGGAATATCCCGAGGTTGAGCATCGAAGAAAGCATGCACTCGAGCCTGTCGGACCGGCCACGGACAATACTCAGTTTCCATCGACTCGTGAAACTCGGCCCACGAAGCAACATGATCTTTGGGACTAATGGCCTCCCACCAATCTGTAGCATCTCCCGTGAGAAAGTATTGAGCAATAGGGACCTTACGGTCCTCGGGACAATTGGTAGCAGTGAAGACTTTGGATATCTCCTTGATCCACCCTTCCCAGCCGATCGGATCCGAAGCTCCCGAGAACTGAGGAGGATGCATCTTGATGACATCCTGGAGCCAACGATGTGCTCCGCCCCGATTAGCGTGGGCTTGATCGGGGTTCTGGACCACTTGAGCTATAGCCGCCATCTGGTTAACCATTTGCTGCATAACAGCCGCAATACCAAGGTCGGCACGCTCCTGAGAAGAAGCATGACTGTGACGGTCACCGGTACTGCCGGCTCCCGAAGAATGCGACGTGGCCGCCCCACCGGCTGCCCCACGTCCTCGGCCGCGCCCTCGGCCACGACCACGACCACGACCACGGTTTCCTCCGGCATCCATACTGAGGTTGAGAGATAACAGAAGTATATTGATGATGAGTAAGGGAGGAAAAGCAACTACGATTCAAAGGAGGAAATACAATGCAAGAAACAAAAGAACCGAATAAGAAAACTTACGAGCACTGGAAGTACCGGGGATGCTGGCAGCGGCGTGACAATGTGCAAAACAAATACGACTAGACCCAAATAACCGACAAGCCTAGGTATCCATAAACCTAAGCTCCGATACCATTTCTGTAACACCCCCAAGATATTCGAGGCGTATTACAGCGCCGTAGACCCCTACATGGGACCTACCAGGCTACAATAGAAAAACTCCACTCGACTAACCATCTTGGTTGGCGAGGATACACAATTAAATAATACGACATATAAAGATACGCCCGGAGCAACCTGCAAAATAAGCATCAACCAACAACGTGACAATTTAAAAACAATACAATCCGGAGTTTGAAACAAAAAGCCTAAGTACTCGCGAGTACAATCTATAAGTTTAAAACTGTGGGAACAACCATATCGAAATGGACAAAAGAAATAAGTAAACCCAAGTGCACATATCAATGACCCTGGCCAACATCCTCGTACTGTCCCGGTGCTCGCTCATCCGGATAATCATAACCTGAAATCCATAATAAGAATTTCCCCAAAACGGGTCCCCAAAGGGGTTAGCAATTACGCTAGTACAAGTAATCAAGGCAAACCAATTGCTTACACATTTCATAGTACATGCACCAATATCATTTCAAAAACCAAAACCAGACATGTCTTTTCCGGAAATAAACAGTCAAACAATTTGCCGTGGGAACAGGGCTATACCATTGATCCCGCTCCATGATCCCTAAGGACCCTCCCGAGCTGGCCATATTATAAAACAAATCACGCACACGCATCGCCTTGGGAACAGGGCTATACCATTGATCCCGCTCCGTGATCCCTAAGGACCCTCCCGAGCTGGCTAGCGAAACAAACTCGTGAATCCAGGGCTATACCATTGGATTCCCTCCGTGATCCCGTCGGACCCTCCCGAGGTGAGCAATCACACACAATATACATTACTATTTCACGTTAAGCATAAAGGTTTCCAAAAATACTTGCCTTGAATAATTGACGACGCAATGAACATGAAGGATAATCACCGACGAACACTAGGAATCAACGGAACCGATCCTAACGATTCGAAGAACATAATTACAACCAACTCTTGACGAATACGGAAATGGAATACACCCGAAAACCCACCCACGATTCATGTATATTCGTATGAAATTAACGACGAGGGCGGACCACAACCAAACCCTCTCGATTCCGTAAAAATCACGAAATATACCATGAATCCGTAGGGAAACTAAGAATATCAACAAGATTAATCATATTCATCATGAATCCATCAACAAAACGGAACGGATCGGAAGAAAATCCCAAAACCCCCAAATTATCCAAAAATAGGGTTCTAAGAGATTACCTTGGATTTAGGATGAGAAACACAAGTGGATGATGTTAATCTACACCAAGAATTCAAGTAAAAGAATCTCTGAAGTGATTGGAAGAAGAAAATCGCCTCAAATCGCCTTGGAGTCGCTCGGCCGCGGAAGAAGGAGAGAAATGAGAATTTGTGACTATCTCGGTCAACTCCCTGGTTTATATAGCCAGGGAGTGTTAGCGCACGCTAAAGCCTCAATGTTAGCGTGCGCTAACGGGATAAGATTACAACCCTACCGTTAGCGTCCTAGTCCAGTAGCCAGGTTTTTGGCCGTTAGCGTGCGCTACCATACATGAGTAGCGTGCGCTAATAACCTCTCGGTAGCGCGCGCTATCGATCAATAGCGTGCGCTACCTGGACATTAACCGAGTCCAGTGGCAACTGCCCAGAACCCACCTGATACGTTAGCGTGCGCTACCATACAAGCGTAGCGTGCGCTAACTGATCCGTTAGCGTGCGCTACCATACAAGCGTAGCGTGCGCTAATCGCACTGGCCGGGTTCGATAGTAAACCTGCCCAAGATCGACACTCACGCTAGCGCACGTTACCGGGCATCATCAGCGTGCGCTAGCCTCTCGACATTAGCGTGCGCTAGCATGTGTAGCGTACGCTGATACTCTGGTCCAGAAGGCTGGAAAAACAACACTGCCGCTCCCAGGGCTACTCGCTAGCGCGCGCTACGGAACAAACGTAGCGTGCGCTACTAAGGGAACTCTAGCGTGCGCTATGCATAAAGAGTAGCGTGCGCTAGGTACGAAATATGAACGGTCCAAAAACACCGGAATGTGAACGAAACATCAAACGGAACATCTCAACAAGCATCATAACGTAGAATGGATCCACGGCAACCCCGAAACGGCGGTTCCGCAAGACAATAATGGGAACAAAATCCATAGATAATAGGAAAGATACACTGAAAGATACACGAGGGTCACTACTATCGGGAAATACGCCGAAAAAGAAAAATACAAGGGAAAGAAAAATGCGGATATTACAAGTTCGGGGTGTGCTGACTTGGGAAATTAGTGTGCTTTTATGTATAAAAGTAATGTTAATCAATGATAAACAAGCCCCCAGTGAAGTTATGATGGACGAGAGGAGGTCAAAACGAAGGTTAAGTAGCCGTATAAAGTTTTAGAGTGGAAAACAAAAATATTGAAAGTCTAGGTCTATGCCATTTGAAATTAGAAATAAAGTTTTCAAAAAGTTTAGAATGTCCAATTTAACCCTAGTTACTATATTTTTGGGAACTTTAGAATGTGACCCCAAATCAAATTCTTAATTATTCTAGAATGACCCCTAAACTTTTCAAAAAGTTTTAAGAATTAGGTTTTGACCCAAATACTTTAATATTTTCTTTAAAATGTGTGTAACCTTATTGGTTTCAATCCAAATTGGGTTAAACTACCTCCAAATGGCTCCTAATTTGAAACACAACCATCTTATACCCCACTAATGCGCGATATGTATCCATAATTACATTCTCGGCCCTAAATTGGCTAAATTTGAGAGTAGAGTTCTAATATTTACATATTTTGTAATCCAATACTTATATAATATTATCCTTTTAGGTCGAAGATTTGGTGAATCGTCCAATCCATTTTATTGTCAATCGAACTTTTTCATTCGTTGAAATGCCAGGCAAGTATTTGTGTATTATCTTGCGATTGAGTCGTATAACGATGCTTTTAAAAAGTGAAAATGATAATTCTAAAAAGTTGTACCAATGTTGTAAAATTATGTTTTGTGGTCGAGTAAGGACGGAGATTGCCCTGACGAGGGCTCTAGGGTACGATGGGGTTCGAACCTCATATCACTCGATGAGTTATACAACCGAGGACTGCCCTGACCAGGACTCTGTGATACGATGAGGTGCAAACCTCGTATCTGTATAGCCCATGTGGTTATTGAAATGTGATATACGTACTATTTCGGAATAATGGCGTGACATGGTACTGCTTATGCTTTTGATTATTATGATGATGTTGTTGTAATTTTCGCACGTTATGCATATTCATGTTATCAATGTACTTCCACCGACTATTTGCTGATCCCTTGGGGGTGGTTACATTGTTTATGTCCAGGTATGAAATTCCATGGTGAGCAGGCACAGGGAGAGTACGAAGACGAAGAGCACCGGTGGTATTGCCTCTGGATATCCCAGTCATTTATTTAGTTGTTTTGTATTAGTCTTGTTTGATCACTCATGAACGCGGTTAGTTGTTGTCA
Source organism: Orobanche coerulescens (assembly GCA_033398695.1). Lineage (NCBI taxonomy): Eukaryota > Viridiplantae > Streptophyta > Magnoliopsida > Lamiales > Orobanchaceae > Orobanche > Orobanche coerulescens. Next base: position 73,637,992 of record CM065818.1, on the reverse strand, counting down.
TTTATTTTGGTTATGCCCGGGTATGGTCTGGGTTGAATCGGGTAAGTGGTTTGTGTGTTAAAACCGGTGTTGTCAGATGGTTTTGTCATAGTGTGGACTGCCAGTAGAAGATGTGTTGTTCATCAACCTTGACGGTCGATCTTGGTCATGGAGTTTTTATTATGCGACCTGGTCGGTCGATGTATTATTGTATTTGCAGGTCCGCCTTGTGAATTCTCGAAATGGATTCACGGCGATGTAGCAGTCCTAACCCGGGATGGGGTTGTTACAGAATGTGGTATCGGATCCTAGATTTTTGGATACCTTAGCCGTCGGTTGTTGGGTCTAACTTGTCGTGTTGTCATTTGTCGTCCTTGTTGAGTAACATCACTGGCTGCCATCGTCTCGTGCGACCTGTGTTGTAAGTCTCTCTAATCCTTAATTTATTTTCTAAACCCATTTTAGTCTCTTTTCTGAACCTGTCTGGACTTTGTATTGAGATAAGAGGCCCTATTGTGAACTGTCTTCCATTAGAATCGTGTCCATTGATTTTATTTTGATCCTATCTGAGTCCTGCGAAGAATCAAGGCATTCTTTTTGTACTTTGACCTTATCCAAACTATGTTAATTACTTTCCTTCCTCTATAAGTTTAAGAAGTTTGTGCTTGACATATGGTGATGGCCACCGATAACAAAACTCCTTAAAGATAGGAATAAGATGTGTTGATTCTTCGCTCGGATCCAGTACCTACGAGATGACATTCATTGGGTTGGAGATATAAGACTCTAATGAGATAAGGCATGATTCTTTGAAATACTGAATCTACAGGTGGGTTGAAAATACTCAACGGTACTTAGTCTCGTATATTTTATTTGAATGGGAGTAACTTATTCTACAAACCATACTATTACTGTTTTTCTCAAAATGACAGTTAAAGTGTAAACTCGAACTCTTAGAAAAATAAAGTATGCTATCTTTAAAAAGAAATTTAATTTTGCAATTTTGATCCAAATTTTCTTACGAAAGCCTATAAATCTAATTTTCAATTTTAACTTCATATGTGTGACGTAAATATCTATTCGGCATAATAAATTCCTTTGCAACTTGATTTCGACTAAATGAATGTTGTAATTTTATTTGAAATCAATGTGAGCTGGAAAGCGGCTTTGTTTCGAGAAGACGGTGGTATTTTCCTATGATAAATAAAAAGTTTTGCACTTTTCACATTGATGCTCTTAGGTTTTAAATAAAAAAATATAGACTTCTACGTTAGGAACTCCTCGAAGGGAGTGCATATGTATAAGGGAACATGTGATTGTAAAAGAGTTTTGAAAATACAAATATATAAGCCCTTTTACTGAAGAGTAAGCATTCAGTATAGCTATACAATAAAAAAGAATCATGCGATGGGTCAGGCAAGGATTGACGTGTAGCAATCATAAGAACGAGTTCGTAATTCGAACTTTGTTACCTGATTGTTCCGATTGAAATGCGATATATTGGCATTCCAACCCATTGAATATGAATTTTCTTTTATGGGTTAAATGTCTTTCGACATTGCCTTGCGTGTGAAGCACATCGCGTTTTTTATACTTGATTCCAATACTTAAATCGGAATCAACTCTTGTCAATGTACCACACATTCCTTAGTATACTTGTTTTATGTGCGTCGAATGGAATATCGACGGTATATATTCCGTGAGCCCTTTATTATGGGCATGTCAGATAGAGAAGAATAAGTCCAAATCTGATTAGACTAATTAAAGAGACCCGACGAAAAGTATAGGGAATATATATATATATATATTATGGTGATTTCGAGGAAATATGTTAACTCAATATTTTAAAATGAACAAATTATTTAGCGATTTTGGCAAAACGATTATTTTTGTTCTTGAACATAAGGTACTTTGAGAAAAGAAAATTATTATTATATTCTATTTGAGAAATTTTAACTATTTATAAAAATTTAGTATTTCTATTCCTAAAAGGTAAGTACGATTCAGATATCTTAGTATGAGATACAAAAGTAATGATGTTTTCAAGGAAGAATGGTGGATGTTCTGAGATTGAGGAAATTTTTGATATACTTAGTAAAATGTTGATTTTGTTTCGGGAAATCCTTCCCGTATTGGTGTCTTACCTAATACTAGTTGTAGGGGGATAAGAGTTATGGAAGGATCTAGACTCTTCCATAAGTAGTAGGATCCTGTTAGATGTCGTACCTTAACTATGAATCCTATGTATGTAAAGACTCTCTTTGTAATGCCTATATAAAGGCCCTCTATTCATTGTTATCAATACAATTGATTTGCTGTCTTTACTTTTCCCCTCAAACACGTTATCAGCACGTAGCTCGAACGAAAAAAAAAGAAGAAATCGGCCATCAGCCGCTTGACCACCGCCGCCGCCTTCATTGCCGCTGCTGCGCTGCCATGCCGCTTTCTTTGCAACCGCCGCCCGCTGCCGCCCGTCGGCCCGCCGCCCAGCAGCTGCCGCCGCCCGCGCCTTCCGCCGCCTTCCGCTGCCCGCCGCCGCCGCCTGCCGCCGCCCGCTGCCAGCCGCTGCCGCCTGCTGCAACCGCCGCCGCTTTGCCCGCCCTTGCCGCCGCCAGTGCGCTTGCCCGCCGCCACAGCCGCCGCCCAGCACAACCCGTCGAGCCGCTGTGGCGCCCCACCGCCGCCTCTGCCGCTGGACCGCCTCCGCCGGCCAGCTCCAGCCCAGCCAAGTCCGACCCGGTTCTGACTCTCGGACCAAAACCTGAACATCAACTTATCTTCGGAAGCCGCCAAAATTGCGCCTCCAGTTTCACGTCGTCGCATCGAGTACCACCCGGTAGATCGAAGCACACCACAAATTCAGCACGTGCCTAATTTTATAATCGAGCTAATTATCTGACTTGTCCCTATTTCAATTCTCTCCTTTTGGGAATTCTTCTTTTGGGGACACGGGTCTTTGAGTTCTTTATCTCCCACGCTACTTTGTGGTGGATGAGACCGCGAGAGAAGTCGGTATCTCTGCGTGTCGAAGAAAACTGTGTGACGGTCCTGGGGGAGTCACAGAATTGTTGAAAAGTCGATACTTGTGGTTGTTGCATACACCACGTATCTGGGTGCGATCTGATATCGCCGTTTTTTTGTCGACTTTACTAAACAACAACTAAGGGAAGTAAATCGAGTAACGGTTATGTTACACGCTTTTAAAAGCATCGATTGTGACTGTTTACATTGTCACTAAAAATCCAACATGACTAACTTCCTCTTGTTTATATCTTGTAGATGGCACAAAGCTCCAATGTTCATCCGGAGTTCGACATCCTTGACCATGCTGGTAAGGAGTACCATACGTGGGTCTCTGACGTTCGCTTGGCGTTCGTCGGTAAGAGATTTACCACCACCATCTTTCCCTCTAACGAGCCTACCACTCAAGAACCGAGCGAGGAAACCAAGGCTAATACACTGATGTACATGCGTAGACATATACATCCGTTGTTGAAAAAGTGTTATATGAATTTGCAAACCCCCAAAGAACTATGGGATACACTCGAAAAACGATTTAATAATGTGCATGATCAGCGCTTCCCCGAATTGCAACTTCAGTGGGAGCAAATCCGATTTTTGGATTATGCGAATGTGGAAGCCTATAATCGAGCTATCCTCAATCTTCGCGCTGATCTTGGTTTTTGTGGTGTCAAGAAGTCTGATCAAGATTTGATCGAGAAGACTCTTAACGCATTTCCCGTGGGAGCAAGTGTGATTGCTCATCAGCTGCGCGTTGCCTATGAGGAAGGGAGAATTAAAAACTTTAGTGACCTTATCTCCCACCTCGCGAAAAAAGAAAGGCACCATGAGATTTTTCTCAATAGCAATGCGCGCCCAGCTGGTACGAAGCCAATTCCAGAAGTGAATCAGGCTACCCGCAGGAAAGCACCACGACAAAATAGAAAAGGCAACGCTACTCAGTTTTTGCAAGCACCACGGATGCATGACTCGAGCAAGCGAGGGAAAAGACGAGGTCGTCGTTCCAATGTGTGGAAGAGGAAAGGTGGCTTGGCCACGGGACCCAGTGGAACCCAACCACGTGGACCGCCTCCTGCCGCCGAGAATGGAACCACTCCAAAAGAAGGCCGGAATTGCTATACTTGCGGATCGAAGAAGCATACTTACCGCAATTGCAAAGCGCCAAAGAACATCCAAGCTTACTACAAGCACTATAAATAATATTTGACTCAAGAGTCGAATTACATGGAAGAAGATAATGAGAATACGGAGGTGAACCATACTGAGATCCAGACTGAGATCCCTCCTCTCACCATTGCGGACAAAGACCAACAAATGGATGTTGCCGACTTTGACTAGTTTTACGCTTTGGTTATGTTTTGTCTTGTTTCTAGTTTTCGAGAACTACTTTGGATTTTCATGAATGTAATAAAGTTGGCCATGATGAATAAAATTCTTTTAATTGCTGTGATTGTGAAAAGATGAATTTTATTTTTCCCTTCGAAAGCATGTTTGGTTTATCACAAAACAATTGCTCAGTAAATGAATTGCTTGGTTAAAATTGATACATTGGTGGATTTCATCAAAACTTTTGATCAAGACTAGGCGCATCCTCCTTGGTATTTGTTTATGATTTGAGAGTTCAAACGGAATCAGTGGTTTTTAAACAGCCTTAGCTGTACCGACATTCCTACTTTCTCTGCAAGTCTACCAAGTTGGAGTTACCGAAAGGATCATTATCCGAGATATAAATCGAACACCAAGATGCATTTTGAAGTATTTAAACGCTCCTATGGCCATATTACCATAGTATTGTATCAACAATAATGCCTTTGAAAAAGGCTTCAACCTTGCTCTATCACTCAACAATAGGGAAATACCAAAATAGCAACTTCAAACGAGCACTGATATCTTAGTTTAATGATCCAGAAAGTGCACGATCTATGAACAGAAACATACGGAAGTCTAGTTTCCAGAACAACTGACCGTTCATCCATAGCCTTCTTAACGAAGAAGTTAATTCTGTTTTAGTGAACAAAGGTCAAGCTGCGCGGAAATTATTTCCAGCGATTGTGCTAACTTTGATCCTAACCAACTTGGTCGAATTTCCCCAAACTCGAAGTTAATGAGTTTTCTATATGTCTTTAATCACAAGACTAATCGAGTTTCATGTCTTATTGTAGATGTCTCATGGCGAAATTGAGTGCCTTGCTGATAGTGGAACAACCCACACTATTCTTCGGAATAGGCAATTATTCAAGGATATTGTGCCATACATATCCTCAGTGACAACAATGATTGGTTCCTCCCAAGTAATTCAATGGAGGGGACCTGCTCATTTCTTGCTACCTAATGGTACGCATATTAATGTCACAAATGCTCTCTATGCCCCAAGAGCAAACCGAACCTTGCTAAGTTTTAGGGACATCCGTGCCAACGGTTATCACCTTGATACACATTGTGAGAATGGGACAGAATTTTTGTGTGTTACTCTGGCAGAATGCGGAAGACGCCGAATTCTCGAGAAACTTATGAGTCTAAGTAGTGGTTTATACCAGACTACAATAAGGGTTATTGAATCCTATGCTGTGAGTCACGAACTGTGTGATTCTGAAGCATACCAACTATGGCATGACCGAATCGGTCACCCTGGATGCGACATGATGATTCGCATTTTGAAAAACTCACATGGTCATCCGTTTTTCAAGTCCAGAAAATGATTGGAAGCACCACTCGATATCGGCATTGATGTGAGTGAACTTGATACCGTATCACCAGGACTAAAGATCGCACGCCCTGATAAGGTTGACGGTGCATCTCTCGTAAATCCTGAGGCTTCCGTGGCAATTTCCAATGCCCATAAATCATTTTGTAAAGCCTGTTCACTAGCAAAGTTGATACCCTCTCCGTCCTTTGCTAAAGACTCAACACAAAATATTCGCTTCTTACAAAGAATTCAAGGGGACATATGTGGACCTATTCAGCCAGAGTGCGGACCATTCAGATATTTTATGGTTCTGGTTGATGCATCGACGCGATGGTCACACGTCGCTCTGCTATCCACGAGAAATGCTTCATTTGCTAAACTCCTAGCACAAACCATCAAGTTACGGGCTAACCACCCCGACTTCCCAATCTCGTCATTAAGATTGGACAATGCTGGAGAGTTTACGTCAAAGTCTTTTGACGACTATTGCATGTCGATAGGGATTGAAGTTTGTAATATCCTAGAATTTCACTATGAATTTTTCGCATTATTTTATCTGGGATGTACTGTATAGAGTGGGACCGATGCGATATGAGTGGATAATTTTGGAAACCGTGACAGCCGTGCCAGTATGTATATCGAGGTTATTTTGATTCTAGGATATTACATGCTTGGTGTGTTTTCGATGTCGGATATACCGTATGGGTATTTGTATGATTGCCGTACTTGGTCGACAGTTGTAATTGGGGGTATTGTGCATCAGACGTACCGTACGAGAATATTTTCGGGATTTCGTATATGTGTTCAGTATGTTGTATGTTCATATTTGTTATGTCGAGACGTTGGACAGGAATTGCTAGAAACGGCTAAGTATGGATCTGTTAACGTACGTTAAGACTTTGAGATAACGTACGCTAAGTGGTACGTGTTACGTACGTTAAGCGTAAGGTATTACGTACGTAACAAGAGGAATCAGACAGTTGGGCCCGGTGTCGGCAGCTTTCGGCGCGGATGTGGACAGGTGAGTCAACGAATGGAGTTACGTACGTTATACAGGGTGTATTACGTACGTAATACGAGTATAGTACTGTAGCAAGTCAACCTACGTATTATGTACGCAACGGAACAAGTGTTACGTACGTTACTGGGCGACTGGCCGAGTCGTGGCCGATATGACCTGGATGGCCGAGCATGGCCGGACGTGACTCGTTGGGATGGCCGAGCATGGTCGGAAGTGACTCGCTGGGGGCTAGGACTGGCCGATTACGCACGTGGCGGTGGCGATTCTGGCCGTAATGGCGATTACGTCGAAAGGAGCTGCCGTTACGTACGTAAGGGTTCGAAAGAATCGACAGATGGGTAGGCATCGCCGTTACGTCGTAAGCCACGGCGATTCGTACGTAATCGGCGGCGAGTCTCGGCCTATATAAGGCCTAGGCAAGTCACCCTTATCATTTTCCATTTTTCTTCATTCCTTCCGCGATTTCTACAGCAAATATGATGGTTTTGAGTAGAATCAACTTATAACAACATGTTTTGGAAGTTGGAATCATGGATTAACATCATCCTCCACCCGGATCGAAGGTAAGAACACATGAACTTTTGGTTTTTGGATGTTCTTGGGGTTTCTTGGTGTTTTGGCCGATTTGCTCCATTTTGATTCAGATTATTGGTAGAACTCGATTGTATACTCGTAATCATTCAATACTCTTGAATTTTTGTGGAACAAATTCGAGTATTTCTTTGAATAATCGATTGACTATGCCTTCAAAGTGTTCGATGAAATGCCTCAATGAGTTGAACTTGGGAAATTCTATACATTTTCGCATGAATGGTGATTGAATTGATATTATTGTGATTTAGGAATGACCTTTTGAAGGAATTTGAATCGGTACCCTTCCCCTTTGTCGATTTCTTTGCACCGTGCTATTCAAAAGAAGTGATTACTTGTGTATGTCATCTTCTAGAGGTATGTTTGATAATCCTCTCCTTGAATTCGGATTTTGATGTTATCGTTGAAGAAGGATTCGCATGAAGATGATTATGGTTTTGTTGCTACGATTCTTGCGGTTATATGAACTATATGTTGAAGACATTGTTAGGACTATTGAACACCGAATTTCGGCTTGTGTTCGTATTGTTAAGAGTTGATACAGTTTGGTTTCGTATGATCGAGATGTCGTTGAACCATCGAGTTTGATTAGTTGGTCATTTCGGTTGATTGTTATTGAACGTATCGTTAACTAATTATTGCATTAGGTTGCGTTTAGTGATCGTTGAAGTTAACCGTTGTGCTGCGGACGAGCTGGGGCTGCGGAGCTTGTAGACGAAGACGGCAGGATTGATAGTGGCTTCGTCGAATTGGTATCAAGGCAAGTTATGCTTGCTCAGTTCATAATGTTAATAAATGATTTCGTTTTCATTTCATTTATGATTCATATAGCAATGGTATTATGGAATATATGAATTGTCGGAATGGTGGTATGTATGGTATTTTTGGACTAAGATAAATCATAATGTATATGATTTTAAGGATGTCTAGTGGAAATGGGAACGTGAATTATAATTTGGTCTATTGCATGAGAAGTTGGATATCAAGGTTAGTTATCGTGTCGATGTTGAATTCGGGATGGTGGTTTGGTATTAGTTATGGACTGTACTTCATTTTGGATTGTCGGATAAACCGTGTATTCATTCAGGGCAGTTGGTCGTGGAAAGGTTGGCGTCTTCAGCTTGAGGTAAATTAATATTGTTACATTATGATAATCATCATGTTGCATTATTGCACGTGTGTGTTGATATTTCATGGGGTGAGTGTGCACCATTGTTTGTTATGTTTTGTAATGTGCTCTTACTGTGAGCAGTGATCTGTTGGGCCGATGTGTTAGGGGATAGGACCTATATGGCACCTATGTTCCGGGGTATTCCTGTGTGGATACTTTCGTGACCCTTGGTTGCGACCTTGGGGTATTTTGTAATTGCATGAACTGTGTTAGGGGATAAGACCTATATGGCACCTATGTTCCGGGGTATTCCTGTGAGATGCTTCCGTGACACTTGGCTGCTGCCTTGGGGTTTATGTGTTAATATTATATGCATTGTGGAGCATGATGTGGACTGTTGTCTGGTGGAAATACGACATTGTGGTCGTGTCGGTCTTTCATGATCGAGTTACTGTTGCTCTTTTGGGAAGTCTTCTGATCCTTGATGGATATGCGATTCTTTGAGATTTGTTGTAATGTTGTATCGTGGCATATCTAGAGTCAGATACGTTCTGATCGTTCATGTGTAGGATTTTCGGGACGGGCACGTGTAGCATGTGTCGGTTTCGACCTCATATTGAACCGTGCACACGAGACGTACTTCGTGAGGCTGATTAGGTACGAGACCAGACGAGTATCTGATCAATACCGTGGTTGGCTTGTACACGGACACATGTCCGGATCGAGCGTATTGTGACGTCCATCTTGAGTCTTATTGCTTGGTCGTTCACAGTCCATGTATAATTGGATCCGTTCGATATTCGGGTTGTCTTTGAAATCCCATATATATGATTTGTATATGGTTGACGATTTTATTCTCTCGTGTATCTTTCCCCGTTGATCCTTTTATGATCTCGTTTGGAGTTACCTTATCGATGGTTAACTTGTTTGTTACCGATCCTTTATTAATCTCGATTGGAGTTTCCCCTGTCATTGGTAATCTCGTTCGTTATTGATCCTTATTGATTCCGTTTGGGAGTTGTCTCACCGTTGGTATTCTTGGTTATTAGTCCTTGATTGATGTTATTGGAGTTTACTGTGTCGTCGGTATTCTCAGTTGTCGATTCCTTATTGCTCTCTTGGAATTTACCGTACCGTTGGTATTCCCGGTTGTTGGTCCTTATTGATCTTGCTAGAGTTTACTGTGTCGTCAGTATTCTCAGTTGTTGACCCTTTATTGATCTTATTGGAGTTTATCGTACCATTGGTATTTCTGGTTGTCGACTCTTTTAATCTTGCTATTGATTTCATTAATCCTTACCGTGTCATCGGTATTCTCGGTTATTGATTCTTCGTTGATCATTACCGTGTAATCCTTACCGTGTCATCGGTATTCTCGGTTATTGATTCTTCGTTGATCATTACCGTGTCGTCGGTATTCTGGGTCGTCGAACTTTTATTGACCTTGTTGGGATTTGCCGTATTGCCGGTATTCCCAGTTATTGATTCTTCATTGATCTTGTTGGAGTTACCACATCATGGTACTCTCGTTCGTGGTTGATCCCTTTGTCGATCTTGTGTGGAACTATCATGTCATTGATATTTCTAGTGTGATGCATTGATTGTTATCATTATTGATTGTGTGAGCATTCATGCTTTATATTGATACCCGGGACTTGCCATTGTTTCGGGACAGTTGATTTGCAGATGTATCATGTGATATCAGTTCCTATCAGTATTGGGTTCCGATTGTGCGACCCAGCCAGCAGAGTTGAACTTGGCCAGATTATTCTATACTCGAGATATGTTTCTGTTTGGAAATCTTGGTAGTGTTTCGGATACAGTACAGGTGATTACATTTGAATTCGTTCATACTTAAGGACACGAGGCGTGGGATATGGTAAGAATTGATTGTTATGGTTGTGACAGGTTGGTAAGGTTACTTCGGTAAAATACATGGGGAATGTTCTTACTCTGTAGATTACATTGATATGTAATTGTTTTTGTGATGTGATCATTATCATTGTTGAGTATTATGGCTGACCCCGTCGTGGGCTTTATCTTTTAGGTACTCGGAGTTCGAGCTAGTAGCGGTCGTGAAGGGATGAGCTTTCCGGTGATACTGGCTATGGCGTAGTTGTTGGGATTATGTATTCTTTTCTGGTTTTCTAATTCCGCTGCAAATGTAATTAATTGTGTTTTATCCGCTGCGTGTGTATATTTAAAATGGCTTTCGGTATTCTCTGAACTATGTTTTTATCCGCTGCGCGTGTGTGTGTACTTTCAAAGGGCCTTTTGGCATTTTTAAATGTTTGCGAAAATGATTTTAGCCTTGTGGGTTCCAATATGGGGCCCACGGGTAACACCCCAAACTAGGCGGATATTACCGTGCCGTGAATCCCCGACTGGGACCCACCAGGCAAATGAAAATGATGAATTAAATAATATAATTGTAGTACCGAACCACATTATATTACCAAGTACTCCGATGAGGAGTTTAAGTACAACACACCAGGACAATACCGAATACTAGTATATTTTATATGGAGATAAAATACACCACCCTGAATAAATAAACATCTCAAACGGAATTTGCAGCGGAAAATACAAATGACGGAATAACTGAAATGACCGAAATGATCAAACAAACGAAATGACTGGGGCCCCCTACTAGTATCACTGGGACTCGTCGCGCCACAAGATGCTCTTCCGTGCCTTTGCCTTGCCGTGACACGAAAACAAAATTCCCAACGGTCGATTACGTAACAACAATCCTCAAGGGTTGAAAATACACAATCATGAATTAACTGAAGTTATGAAATATCCTTAGTTATGAATTACGCTGAAGAGGAGTATCATAGTACGCCCGTAATGTTCTGTGCAAGTGTACAAGACGAATGACCGGACACACCCGTCCTTGTACCTAATTAGTCTCACGGAGGTATGCGTTACCGTGTGCACGGTTCAATGTATCGGTGAACCCAATACATGACCATCGTGTGCCCGACTAAAAATTCCACACAGCCACACCCGGCCACGCAATATGAACCCAGAAGGTCATATGAACGAGAATGACCACAATGAATATCAGTGAATAATAATTCGACAAGGCCAAGATGACTCACCGAGATGAAAATAATAGTGACGTGATTGATAACCCAATGAAATGATTTGGAACCGTCGTTCCTCATGAATGAAATGATTATTCGACAATTACAAGTCTCAATATGATTAATACCATGATGAATGAGTTATGATTATGAGCAATCAACAACAAAAGGAATGAGTATCCTTTTAACCGAGTAAGAATTAACTTACACAATACCGATGACAATGTCCTTCCACGAACAACGTCCTAATCGGGGTACCGGTCGCTCGAACAACCTTGAATAACAATAATTACCAACAACCGTTCAATACACGTATCAAGCAACAAAACACGACTAACCCAAAGGTCGATACAACGATAATCAAACTCATAGGGGCATTCTAACGAATACGTAACCAACCACACAACTTCGAAAATATCCAATCCCGAATATATCGAAACCAACACCAAAATGAATATTTCGAACTATCAAAACACTTCAATGATATCAATATTCCAATAGGAATCCACAATTCAAGATTACAACAACATCAATCGGAAAATCCCCAATTAACCGAAGTCAACCCCAAGGGTTCCTGAAATAATTCCGAAAATAGCCAATAAATCCGTAGGAATATATTTATCCAAGGTAGATAATCCATATCTAACATATTCCAATGATAATCCAAGCTTACACGAAGAAATCGGAAGGAAAACCAAAAAATCCGAAATTCTAGATCCAAGAGATTAATACCTTAGATTTGATGTGATGAGGGTGTTGAAATGATGATTTATCCCAAAGGTAAGCTTGAAGATAATGATTGATGATTACTCCTCGAAGAACACTCTCCAAGATGCCCGGAATCGCCTGAAACCACCAAAGAAACGAATAGAAATGGTAAATGACGGAGTAAGGGCTGAGTTGTCCTATTTATAGCAATCCCAGTTTAGCGCGCGCTAGCCCCAGCTCTTAGCGTACGCTAACGGGTGTTTTGGGTAGTCGAGTACCCACTGTCTGAACACGGTAGCGTGCGCTACGTACCTTTTGTAGCGTGCGCTACAACCATACCATTAGCGTGCGTTAAAACCCATGGTTAGCGTGCGCTAACGAATTATTAGATGCCCAGTACTGGAATCCAGAAACCGTCTGTCCTCTGATCTGACCTCGGTAGCGTGCGCTACAACCAATATTTACCGTGCGCTACTACACAGTTTGCGTACGCTAAAAATCACTCATAGCGTGCGCTATGAATTAATCCAGTGCAGTCCAGTAGCCACTGGACTCAACCTGATCCGTCCTTAGCACGCGCTACAGCAATTATTAGCGTGCACTACTACAACCCACTAGCGCGCGCTACTTACCATTCGTAGCGTGCGCTACTTATAATTCACCTGCAGTCCAGTACCTTCTGGACTGCAGCCAAGGTAACACTAGCATGCGCTAATGCTGAGTGGTAGCGTGTGCTACCTGTACTCAATTAGCGCGCGCTAGAAAGAGCACGTAGCGTGCGCTACTCCTCATGCACAGCCCACAATGAAAAAAATGACAAAGATGATAAACACGGCATGGAACTCCAATTATATTAGTGATGAACGACGATTGATACACGATACAATTACTCTGAACGGTGAAATACCATGATTGAATATGAGTGAAAAATGATCATTAACGAGTGAAATTACTGAATGATAAGTACTGAATGATAATTACTGAATTACAACCGGGTATTACATACACCCCCCCTTAAAAGAGTTTCGTCCCCGAAACTAAGGGTCAAACAACTCAGGATAACTCTCCCGCATACTATCCTCGGTTTCCCAAGTAGCCTCTTCGACTCCGTGCCTAGACCACTGAATCTTAACCAAAGGAATCTTCTTATTTCTCAACTGTTTGATTCGCCGCTCTAAAATTCGTACGGGACGCTCCTCGTACGAATGATCATCCGCGATCTCGATTTCGTCGAATTGAAGTATGTGACTCGGGTCGGCAACATACTTCCGCAACTGGGAGACGTGAAACACATTATGAATTCGGCTCAAAGCCGGAGGTAAAGCCAATCGATAAGCTAACTCGCCTACTCAATCCAAAATCTCAAACGGTCCAATGAATCTCGGACTCAACTTCCCCCGTTTTCCAAAACGGAAAATACCTCGACTCGGGGATACCTTGACCAAAACGTGGTCACCCGTCTCGAGCTCTAGTGGTCGACGATGATTATCTGCATAAGATTTCTGTCGACTCTGAGCTGTCAACAAACGACTCCTGATCAAAGCTACCTTCTCACGGGCGGCTATAAGCATATCGGGCTCGGTGCTGATTGATTCTGATAAGTCGTCCCAACACAACGGAGATCGACAACGACGACCATACAAGGGCTCGTAAGGTGCCATCTTAATCGAAGCATGCCAACTATTATTATACGTGAATTCGATCAATGGTAGTTGGGCTTCCCAATCGTCTTTCCAATCGAGGACGCATGCCCTCAACATGTCCTATAATGTCTGAATAGTCCTCTCTCATTGCCCGTCGGACTGAGGATGAAAGGCGGTACTAGATTAAGCTGAGTTCCCATAGCACGATGAACTGATTTCCAAAAATGAGACACAAACCGTCCGTCACGATCGGAAACGATACTTTTAGGAGTACCGTGCAGTCTCACTATCTCTTTGATGAATAACTGGGCAAGTCTCTCGGGACCCCAAGTATCCTTGATCTCAAGAAAATGAGCTGATTTAGTTAAGCGGTCCACAATCACCCAGATCGTATTCATGCCACGACGACTCGTCGGCAAACTCGTGATGAAATCCATAGAAATGTCTTCCCACTTCCATTCGAGAATAGGAAGAGGCTTCAGCATCCCCGCCGGTCGCTGATGTTCAATCTTAACTTGTTGACAGGTTAAGCATCTCGAAACAAATTCTGCGACTTCTCGCTTCATATTACTCCACCAGTAGTTTTGTTTCAAGTCCTTGTACATCTTGCTAGACCCCGGATGAACAGAATAAGGGGTAGCATGAGTTTCTATCAAAATCGAGTTTTTCAACTCGTCATTCGCCGGTACGCACAATCGATTCTTAAACCACAAAAGTCCATCCTCGTGGACCACAAAACCAGGGGCTTTCCCCTGAGTCACATCCTCACGGATGCGCGACAATGAAGGGTCTGAACACTGATTCTCCCTGATTGCATCCTCAAGTGACGATGAGATCTCCAACATACAAAGTTGTCCCTGAACTCGTTGAAGCCAGACCTCGATCTCGGATCTAAGGAATTCCTACTAAAGCTCCTTCTGAACTGTTAAACGAGCAAGCATCTGCTCCTGAACGGACTTACAACTCAAGGCGTCGGCGACAATGTTCGCCTTGCCCGGGTGGTAAAGGATCTCAATATCATAATCTTTGATTAATTCCAACCACCGTCTCTGCCGCATATTTAACTCCTTCTGAGTAAATATATACTTTAAACTCTTATGATCGGTGAATATCTGACAGGTAACGCCATAAAGATAATGACGCCAAATCTTCAAAGCGAACACCACGGCTGCTAGCTCCAGGTCGTGTGTCGGATAATTAACCTCGTAAGGTCTCAATTGCCGTGAAGCATAGGCAATAACCTTCCCATTCTGCATGAGTACACATCCGAGACCCTGTCCGGACGCATCACTATAAACCACAAATCCTTCCATCCCCTGCGGCAAGGAAAGTACAGGTGTTGACATTAACCGGCTCTTGAGTTCCTCAAAACTCCATTGACACGCGTCGGACCACGTGTATTTCTTATCCTTTCGTAAAAGGCTCGTCAAGGGTTGAGCGATTTTAGAAAATCCCTCCACAAATCGCCGATAATAACCCGCTAATCCGAGGAAACTTCGGATTTCCTTAACATTCTTCGGAGGTAGCCAATCTCGAATAGCCTCCGTCTTCTGAGGATCGACACGAACTCCGTCGGATGAAATTACGTGTCCGAGAAACGTCACTTCGGACATCCAGAACTCACATTTGGAAAGCTTCCCATAAAGTTGTTCTCGTCTCAACACGTCGAGCACTTGATGAAGGTGAAACTCGTGTTCCTCCCGGTCACGAGAATAAATCAAAATGTCATCGATGAAGACAACAACAAACTGATCCAAAAAGTCGATGAAAACCCGATTCATTAACTCCATGAATACCGCAGGTGCATTAGTCAATCCGAACGGCATAACTACGAACTCATAATGACCATAGCGTGTTCGAAACGCCGTCCTCGCGATATCCGACTCTCGAATCCGCAACTGGTGATATCCAGATCTTAAGTCAATCTTGGAAAATACTGAAGCTCCCTGAAGTTGATCTAAGAGATCATCAATACGGGGTAAGGGATACTTATTCTTGATTGTCACCCTGTTCAACTCCCGATAATCGATACACAAGCGAAAAGAACCATTCTTCTTCTTGACAAATAACACTGGTGCTCCCTACGGGGACGCACTCGGTCGAATATAACCCTTCTCGAACAACTCCTCAAGTTGGTTCTTTAATTCCTGCATTTCGGTCGGGGCCATCCGGTACGGTGCCTTCGATATCGGGGACGTACCGGGCTCCAACTCAATCGTGAATTCCACATTTCTCTGTGGAGGCAAACCAGGTAACTCGTCTGGAAAAACGTCGGCATACTCCCTCACTACCGGAATATCCGTCAACATTACTGATGATTTCTCGGTTTTGGTCATGTAGCACCAATAACCAACACATCCCTGACTGAGTAATCTCACTGCTTTCATCAAATTAATGACCTTACCAGAACAGCCGGGATTACCTCCCTGAAACACACATTCAATCCCATCGTCTGAAATGATAGTGATCATACGCTTACGAACACTAATGATGGCATCATGACGATCCATCCAATCAGTACCCAAGATGACGTCGTCCCTCAAAAAATCTACTACGATTAGGTCCGCTGGCCATACACGACCATGAAACTGAATCGGACAATTCTGAATCTCACGATTACTGATAATTCGTCTACCATCAGGTAGGCCAATGATATAAGGCTCACAACTAGTAGCACTACCCAGACGTAGTCTACTCAAACATGACTCGGAAATGAATGAATGCGATGCACCAGTATCAAAAAGGGTACACACAGGTTGAGATAGAATATCAAGTGTACTTGAGATCATTCGGGCCTCTGGATCATCGGTCTTCCTCATCTCATAAATCCGGGGCTTGCTAGTCCTGGCACCGGACGCTCCCGTCTGCTGGCTATAGGCTCCACCTTTAGTCGCTCATGTCGTTTTAAACGACACTGATTGAGTGGCCTGATTCTGAACGGCTGACTGCTTAGGGACCTGAGATGACGTCTGAGTAGGTTTGGAGTCCCTACGGCAAAAACGGGCCTTATGCCCAGCAATCCCACAATTATGATACGTGATAGTCTGTCTCGGACACTTGGTACTGAGATGACCAAGATCCCCACAGTTAAAACAGGTTATGGCCGAACTGGCTGCTCGAGACTGAGATTCCGCGGGTTTAGACGACACAGGAGGTCGCTCAGAAAAAGCAGAGCCCGCACGAGGTTTCTTGAAGGTGGCACACCGCCGCCGATCGACACGGTTCTTGGACTTCTTGCTAGCAGATGAAGGTTGCTGCTTAGCAATCTTCTTAGCAGTAAGCTCATAGGTGAGAGCCTTCTCAATGAATTCGGCCAACATGGTGCAATTATGATTAAGCAACTGAAGTCTCATACGGGGTTTCAGCCTCTTGCTGAAATACTTAATCTTATCTGCCTCGGAATGAATGATAGATGAGGCGAACGGAAGAAGTTCTTGAAATTTCTCGGCAATGGCGAGAACATCCTCGTCTGTTGAGGGGTCAGGGGTGAGTAATTCTGACAGTTTGGCCTCTCTGGGCGGGGCCGGATAATACCTCTCCATCATGAGAGTTTTGAACTGATCCCAAGTACATGATCCTTCGGTGGGCTTCAAAGACAACCACCAAGAGTGTGCGCTCTTACCCAGGTAGTAAGCCGCAACAGAAACTTTGTGTCCTTCGGGACACTCTACCATAGCAAACAACTTCTCGAAATGCTCGAGCCAATGAATAATATCCGCCGGCTCAGACGAGCCCTCAAAAGTAGGTGGCCTCTGGCGAGAGATGTCACCGATGATATTGCTCACATTCCTCTCTTGCCTCTGAGGTGGCGGCGGAGGAGCCTGTTGATTTTGATTGACGGAGTTATGCATCGTCTCCATCAGCTGTGCCATCTGGGTCATTTGGGCCATCATGCCCTGCATAAAAGCGAGTGGGTCAACCCGTACACCTTCTGACTGAGCCGTGTCCCGAGTACGACTCCCCGTTAGTGAATGATCGCGTCCAGGTGAATGAGTGGCAGCGTCGCTGCTCGATGAATTAGCATTATTTCTCGCATTTGCATGTGTATTCACACGAGCTCTCGGGATTCGGCCCGCTCCACGTCCTCGTCCTCCACGTCCTCTTCTTGCCCTCTCCATACTGAAGTAGGAAAGTCACATGATGATTATATTTCCCGCATGAATATCACGTTATGATTATGACATGAGATGATGAAAATGAGCATACGCGCTCTAACACAGTGATTACATGAATGATTAACTGACGTGACATGATTATCTGATGAAATTACTGAAATGATTATCTTGAACAAGTTAACATGATTAATGGTTTGATCTTCCTGATCAACAACTGAATAATGAAATGAATTGAGTGATTAACGAGTTAACATGACCGTCCTGGTCAAATGAAAATGATGGTTGAGGATTGTTAACTGATGAATTATGAATGAATGATTCTTGCCAGAAATTATACCATGGCGTAAGAAAACTTACAGTTCTTGGTCTGATTGGCTCGGTATTTGCACAGGTCACACGTGACGCAAAAGTCCAATGATACTAGTCCGATGACGATGATTTCAAATGAGACATGACTTGGAGGGTAGTATTCAAAACCACGCTCCGATACCAACTCTGTAACACCCCAAACTAGGCGGATATTATAGTGCCGTGAATCCCCGACTGGGACCCACCATGCAAATGAAAATGATGAATTAAATAATATAATTGTAGTACCGAACCACATTATATTACCAAGTACTCCGATGAGGAGTTTAAGTACAACACACCAGGACAATACCGAATACTAGTATATTTTATATGGAGATAAAATACACCACCCTGAATAAATAAACATCTCAAACGGAATTTGCAGCGGAAAATACAAATGACGGAATAACTAAAATGACTGAAATGACTGAAACAAACGAAATTACTGGGGCCCCCTACTAGTATCACTGGGACTCCTCGCCGTCAGCATGCTCTTCCCGTGCCTTTGCCTTGCCGTGACCTGAAAACAAAATCCCCCAACGGGGTTAGTTACACAGAACAACAATCCTCAAGGGTTGAAAATACACAATCATGAATTAACTGAAGTTATGAAATATCCTTAGTTATGAATTACGCTGAAGAGGAGTATCATAGTACGCCCGTAATGTTCTGTGCAAGTGTACAAGACGAATGACCGGACACACCCGTCCTTGTACCTAATTAGTCTCACGGAGGTAAGCATTACTGTGTGCACGGTTCAATGTATCGGTGAACCCAATACATGACCATCGTGTGCCCGACTAAAAATTCCACACAGCCACACCCGGCCACGCAATATGAACCCAGAAGGTCATATGAACGAGAATGACCACAATGAATATCAATGAATAATAATTCGACAAGGCCAAGATGACTCACCGAGATGAAAATAATAGTGACGTGATTGATAACCCAATGAAATGATTTGGAACCGTCGTTCCTCGTGAATGAAATAATTATTCGACAATTACAAGTCTCAATATGATTAATACCATGATGAATGAGTTATGATTATGAGCAATCAACAACAAAAGGAATGAGTATCCTTTTAACCGAGTAAGAATTAACTTACACAATATCGATGACAATGTCCTTCCACGAACAACGTCCTAATCGGGGTACCGGTCGCTCGAACAACCTTGAATAATAATAATTACCAACAACCGTTCAATACACGTATCAAGCAACAAAACACGACTAACCCAAAGGTCGATACAACGATAATCAAACTCATAGGGGCATTCTAACGAATACGTAACCAACCACACAACTTCGAAAATATCCAATCCCGAATATATCGAAACCAACACCAAAATGAGTATTTCGAACTATCAAAACACTTCAATGATATCAATAATCCAATAGGAATCCACAATTCAAGATTACAACAACATCAATCGGAAAATCCCCAATTAACCGAAGTCAACCCCAAGGGTTCTTGAAATAATTCCGAAAATAGCCAATAAATCCGTAGGAATATATTTATCCAAGGTAGATAATCCATATCTAACATATTCCAATGACAATCCAAGCTTACACGAAGAAATCGGAAGGAAAACCCAAAAATCCGAAATTCTAGATCCAAGAGATTAATACCTTAGATTTGATGTGATGAGGGTGTTGAAATGATGATTTATCCAAAAGGTAAGCTTGAAGATGATGATTGATGATTACTCCTCGAAGAACACTCTCCAAGATGCCCGGAATCGCCCGAAACCACCAAAGAAACGAATATAAATGGTAAATGACGGTGTAAGTGTTGGGATTCCGAAAATAAAACGAAATACGCAGCGGAAATAAATACGAATCCCAAACAGTATCGATCAAGTAACGTATATACGAAAAATAAATACGAAGATAAAGATCATACCCTTGAAGCCTTTGAAATAATTCTTCGTAAAATTGGATGACGATCACGAACCTCGTCCCGAACACGAAATCCCTTTGTTCCAAGCACCGAAAGTTCGAAGCCTCTACTTCACACGCGTCGGAAGTTGCCCGGAAAAATTTCGACGAGACTTCGTTCTCCAAGAACACGGCTAGGGAACTCGTAGGAATTTTTTTCTCTCAATTTTTCTTAACTTTTATAACACCTCTAAGATGAAAAATATAGAAAAGAAAATTTTCTCTTTCTCCTCACTTTACTCTCACGGCCAGCAGCTCTCCAAATGAATGAGTATGTGTATTTTTTTTTAGTTTTCTCATCTCATCATTTATAATGTAATGATATATATATTATAAAGGAATAATTATTCCTTTGCAACTATCATTCACAATTATGTGGGAATCTCAACTCTAAGTGAGTTCCCACACACATGCAAGATCATGCCATGCCATGAGGAGTGGGTGGCCACAAGGAAGTTTCTAGAAAACGAGCCGAGCCACTCGGCCTGTACCGGACGTTCACAAACGACTCCATTAAATACACTCCTTTTAATCATCAATGTATTTATATTAATTAATTAATCTAATTAATTAATTATATCAAATACAAATATATATTTCTCTAAGAAATATAATTTATGAATTAAATTAATTACCCGGTAACTTAATTTAAATTCATAAGACCGATATTTGATTTATCCAATAAATCATAATTAGATATCCAATATCTAATATTAATAGAGAGATAATAAATTCACATTTATCCGTCAACGCTCCTGATGCGCGACTCCATAGGTCCGTCTCAGCCGGCATTGGGAGGAACCAATGAGTGCGGGCAGCACTTAGCCAGCCTAGCGGGCCGCACTGTAAACCCCGACTGAGAACGAATGAAGGGATCATTCCAGAACCATTATGTCGTGAATACTATATACGTATAGACCCTTCCTCAGATGTCCCGGTCAAGTATTCGGGTCACGGTAAAGTCAAACCCTACTGTTGACTAAACTCTATACATGTGTTAATGCAAATCAAGACCGACTGATTAATAGTGTATTGATGTATCCGAGCTGATCGGCCACCAAGAATCAGATTGCTCCCTCTGTTCCGAGCTAGAAAACCACCGGAGTTCCTGCAGAAGACGACGGAATGGTCCCGGCACAAACTCTCCAATGCTTAAGCCGAACATGTGCTCGGAGAAATCCAAATGTAATGTATGTATGTGTTTTCTTCTCTCTTGGCCTCGAAGGAGGACAGGCCTTCTGATATTTATAGCAGAGAGGGAAACTTGTCCCTGAAATCCTGCCTTTAATTGGGGGAGATCCCTGATTTTCAGGGGTATGTCCCTGAAAATCAGGGATTCTACTTTTGTGATGAAATCCCAGCTTTCCACGGAACTTGTCCTATTTGAGCTGGACTCTTTCTAGTTTGCCTAACTGACGATGCCGAGGTCTATCTAATTATGAGCTCATAAAATAGACTTGGCGGTCGGATCTCCTTTTCGGGAAAGTTCTTCTCTGGGAATGCCGAGCTCATCCGCCCTCCGACCTACTCCAGGTCGGTAGTTCAGTTGAGTTTGCTTAAGAGCTGGGTTTAGTGGACCAAGTTCTTTAACAGACCTGAATATGATGTCATCTAGGAGAGCTGACATGTGGGATGACCTGCTGGTCTAGACCTGGCAGGTCTACACCTGTTGGGGGTAGACTTGTGGGGACCGAGTTGCACCTAGTAGAGCTAGGCTCTGAGCTCCACTCTCCAAGTTTGTTGGTCTACACTTGGCAGGTCTACACCTGTGGGGGTAGACTTGTAGGGACCGAGCTGCACCTAGTAGAGCTAGGCTCTGAGCTCCACTCTCCAAGTTTGCTGGTCGATACTTGGCAGGTCTACACCTGTGGGGGTAGACTTTTAGGGACCGAGCTGCACCTAGTAGAGCTAGGCTCTGAGCTCCACTCTCCAAGTTTGCTGGTCTACACTTGGCAGGTCTACACCTGTGGGGGTAGACTTGTAGGGACCGAGCTGCACCTAGTAGAGCTAGGCTCTGAGCTCTACTCTCCAAGTAGTATACTAGGTCGGTGGGACCTATTGGAACTTCACACAATAGACTGGGTCTTTAGTAATCGGACTTTGTTCTGTTATTTCGGGATGAACCGCAATAAACCGGGCAGGTATATTTTGGGTCATATCATCCAGTCTCCCCTGCTCTAGTCGAGCGAAGAATGAGATCGAGTAGAGTAGACTAAATATTTATTATTATTATTATTATTTAATTTTTTATCCATAAGTGCAAAAGTTAAGCTCTAAAACATGACAAGACCCAATGTAGTTGTTCATTTTGTAGCTGATGAGCAAAGCTAAGACTACAATAATGGGCCTCATAGACACACTATCTTGGATTCATGATATAGATGGGGCGATCTTAAGATCGAGGTGCTGATAGGGTAAGCTAAGACCAAGAGGAAAGGATTCCGAGCTGAAGCCTTCTATACCGAGAGACCTGGCAGATGCCAAAATAATAAGAGGCCGAGCTGAGCAAGCTGTATATTGAGGGCAGCTCACCCGATCAAATATTTGGGCGAGTCACCCAGTCTTCAAATTTGAGGCGGCTCACCGATCAAATTTACGGCGAGTCACCCAGTCTTCAAATTTGAGGGCGGCTCACCGATCAAATTTTGGGCGAGTCACCCAGTCTTCAAATTTGAGGGCGCTCACCCGATCAAATTTTTGGGCAGTCACCTAGTCTTCAAATTTGAGGGCAGCTCACCGATCAAATTTATGGGCGAGTCACCCAGTCTTCAAATTTGAGGGCACTCACCGATCAAATTTATGGGCAGTCACCCAGTCTTCAAATTTGAGGGCACTCACCCGATCAAATTTATGGGCAAGTCACCCGATCTTCAAATTTGAGGGCTCACCCGATCAAATTTATGGGCAGTCACCCAGTCTTCAAATTTGAGGGCTCACCGATCAAATTTATGGGCGAGTCACCCAGTCTTCAAATTTGAGGGCAACTCACCGATCAAATTTATGGGCAGTCACCCAGTCTTCAAATTTGAGGGCTCACCCGATCAAATTTATGGGCGTGTCACCCAGTCTTCAAATTTGAGGGCGACTCACCGATCAAATTTATGGCGAGTCACCAGTCTTCAAATTTGAGGGCGGCTCACCGATCAAATTTATGGCGAGTCACCCGATCTTCAAATTTGAGGGCAACTCACCCGATCAAATTTATGGGCGTGTCACCCAATCTTCAAATTTGAGGGCACTCACCCGATCAAATTTATGGGCGAGTCACCCGATCTTCAAATTTGAGGGCAATCACCGATCAAATTTATGGGCGAGTCACCCAGTCTTCAAATTTGAGCGATTCACCGATCAAATTTATGGGCGAGTCACCCAGTCTTCAAATTTGAGGGCGATTCACTGATCAAATTTATGGGCATGTCACCCAGTCTTCAAATTTGAGGGCGATTCACCCGATCAAATTTATGGGCGTGTCACCCAGTCTTCAAATTTGTGGCGATTCACCGATCAAATTTATGGGCGAGTCACCCATCTTCAAATTTGAGGCGATTCACCCGATCAAATTTATGGGCAGGTCACCCAGTCTTCAAATTTGTGGGCACTTCACCTGAAATAAAGCTGACGTATAGCTGCGATTTTAGATCTTTTAATTTAGACCAAAAAATAAAAAGCTTTGTCCCGATTCCTTTCCAAATCAACATATCTGTTCTTCTTACCCCATAACTATAAGAAGATATGAAATTTTCTTAAAGAATTTCACCTTGCAGCAATGGATAATAATTAAAACTTATCTTCAAGGAAAATTCATAGCTGATAAAAACTTATCTTTGCAGCTAATGAAAGAATCCGTGTTAGGTTGAATCCAGGTATGAATAATAAGTCTCACATCTCAACTCAATGAATGACTCGATGTCACTCGTTCCCACTTGATGTATCCGAGCTGATCGGCCACCAAGAATCAGATTGCTCCCTCTGTTCCGAGCTAGAAAACCACCGGAGTTCCTGCAGAAGACGACGGAATGGTCCCGGCACAAACTCTCCAATGCTTAAGCTGGAACAGGTTTCTGGAGAAATCCAAATGTAATGTATGTATGTGTTTTCTTCTCTCTTGGCCTCGAAGGAGGACAGGCCTTCTGATATTTATAGCAGAGAGGGAAACTTGTCCCTGAAATCCTGCCTTTAATTGGGGGAGATCCCTGATTTTCAGGGGTATGTCCCCGAAAATCAGGAATTCTACTTTTGTGATGAAATCCTTGCTTTCCAGGGAACTTGTCCTATTTGAGCTGGACTCTTTCTAGTTTGCCTAACTGACGATGCCGAGGTCTATCTAATTATGAGCTCATAAAATAGACTTGGCGGTCGGATCTCCTTTTCGGGAAAGTTCTTCTCTGGGAATGCCGAGCTCATCCGCCCTCCGACCTACTCCAGGTCGGTAGTTCAGTTGAGTTTGCTTAAGAGCTGGGTTTAGTGGACCAAGTTCTTTAACAGACCTGAATATGATGTCATCTAGGAGAGCTGACATGTGGGATGACCTGCTGGTCTAGACCTGGCAGGTCTACACCTGTTGGGGGTAGACTTGTGGGGACCGAGTTGCACCTAGTAGAGCTAGGCTCTGAGCTCCACTCTCCAAGTTTGTTGGTCTACACTTGGCAGGTCTACACCTGTGGGGGTAGACTTGTAGGGACCGAGCTGCACCTAGTAGAGCTAGGCTCTGAGCTCCACTCTCCAAGTTTGCTGGTCGATACTTGGCAGGTCTACACCTGTGGGGGTAGACTTTTAGGGACCGAGCTGCACCTAGTAGAGCTAGGCTCTGAGCTCCACTCTCCAAGTTTGCTGGTCTACACTTGGCAGGTCTACACCTGTGGGGGTAGACTTGTAGGGACCGAGCTGCACCTAGTAGAGCTAGGCCCTGAGCTCTACTCTCCAAGTAGTATACTAGGTCGGTGGGACCTATTGGAACCTCACACAATAGACTGGGTCTTTAGTAATCGGACTTTGTTCTGTTATTTCGGGATGAACCGCAATAAACTGGGCAGGTATATTTTGGGTCATATCATGTATCTAATACGACTATATCAGAATGCTTTGGCCAAAGACTTATGATCTTATTTGCCATTAACCGTATAGGACATTCGCCTGCTCACTAACAGGAGATAGAATCCTTTCTTGGCGTACAGTAAAGACTGCTACCTGCCCGTATAGTCCGCACTTCGAGGTCGACTCAGCAATTAAGCAAATGAGTCTAACTACTCTAATGACAAACTAAACGTCACAGGCACATCTTCTAATGAACCCTCAAGTCAAAGGTCCACGTATACTATCACAACCTTTCGATTCGTCATCGACTCTCCAAGAGTGAATACCGTGTGACTGAATCGAGTATGAGTCGTGTTCGAGTATACTGGCCCCACCAATATACTTATAACTATGCTATCAAGACGTGCACACGTCCTAGCATCAGTTATACAAGTCATATTAAAACTTAATGCCCATTTTAAGTTTATTGACTTGCGAACAATTTACGTAAATAAACTTTAAACACTTCCAGTACATTTTCTCTTATCCCATAACGAGAATGGAATGTTCGATTTATTTACATGGACTTCACTTCAATGTTTACCAAGTCAAGAATGCAATTGAAATACAATAAACAGTGAATGAATCGTATTGCCTTTTTATTAATTATTCCATAATTACAAGTACAATGCCCCTACTCTCTCATCCCCTAAGTGGCATTCGAGGGCATATTCCTAAGAATCTCCCACTTGCACTCAATGCCACACATCATGGTATCTGTTGCTACCCAAAATATTATCCGGAGATAGATATTGCTGGAATGGATGGGATAGCAAACAAATGCAAGAGCACTTCCGAGAGAAAGATAAATAACACAAGATTTGCGGGGTTGTTAGTCCCGGGCTTGAATGCTCTCGCGTGATATTATTAATACCAATATTCGGGGATACAAGTACTAATGTAAGAATACAATTACAATGAGTGTAAAGATTCTTGTTATCTTAGCTAGTGAGCGTGTAGATTGCCGGAAGAACCAGATTTGATGCTCTGTGAGTTCTTGTAACAAAGGAGATGAACCGTTGCGGCGGTGAGAGATCGATCGTCTCTCACGGCGAGTATTTAGCTGGATGCTTGGGCTCCTAGGCTAATGAATCCCTTGGAATCTGTCTAGTGGAGACTTGCTGCTTCTGGCGATCGTCTTCTGGACGAGAGATTTAGAGAGAGAAGTCCTGAGATGGATTCCAGTGAGATAGCCGGGAGCTTGTTGATCTGTATGTTCTTCAGTATTTCCGTGAATGTATCGGAATGTGAGAGAATGTGAACCTTTGGTGGAATGTATTTCGGACGTAAGTCAAATGAATTCCGAACCTTTTTCCAGTGAGAGGAGGTTCTCTATTTATAGGGCTTGGATACGCCGGGCGATCGCCTTTTCTGCAATATAATAATCGGGCGATCGTCTTTTAGCACATGGGCCTGTCCCCTCAATGTCTGCAGGAGTTGCTGGCAGTCAACTATGCGGTCCAATGGGGACCTTACACGCGTCCTGAGTTGCTGTCGCGGGTGGTCCCACTGACAACTTTCGGCGCGCATGGCGGTAGGTGAGGTAGGTGACAGGCTGTGGTCAAAGGTCTTGTCTGTCAGCCAAAGATCTCGTCTGCTACGAAGATCTTGTCAGCGCCTTTGGTGGATCTGCATGTGGGTGCTTTTCTGAGACCCAGTCCTTGTTGACTTTGGCGGGCGATCGTATCTGCTCGGGGCGCAGGTCGATTGCCCTTAGCCGGTCACTAGAGTAGATCGCCAGCTGCCAAAGGGCGATCGCCTTGGGAGTCGATCGCTAGGATCCTGATGGTGGTCTGATATCTTTGACTTGGCGAGCTAGCCATAGTTAGACTGGAGTTGACTTGGTCGCTCGGCCTTATAGTCGATCGCCTGTCGGGATGAAATTATCGTGACACAACAATTGCCCCCCAGCTCGCTCATACGTTGGAAACGTGGGGTGAGGTGGCTCTCTTGGCGATCGCTGAACTTTTGACGAGCGACTTCGTGTTTTATTGAACTGGCGATCGTCTTTGAGTTGATATACTCTGGATTCGGACGACCTGGTTGGCCGCTGAACTGCGCGGGAAAAAACAATAGGCGTGGAAAAGTCTCCGCGCACGTGTCGGGCTTCTATTGGAGGACGCCAACGGTCATTAATGACTCCTCGGTTGACGCGTCCTCGAAAAGACGCATACGCGGGTCTCGAGGGGGTCAACTAGTGCGTCGTTTGAGATCCGACCCCTGAGGTTTTCCCTTATTGCAATCGGGTCCCTGCCTTCTCCTATAAAAGGGGGCGCGGGGCTGCAGCTTCACTCACGCGTACTTATTGGAGAAGAAGGACCTGCTGCCGAATTTTCTGAAGATCTTAGCGCCGATCGTCGTTCGATTTCACTTTTAGGGTAAGAAAAATCCTTTTCTTCTTTTCTATCTCTGAAAATGGCCGGAACCTCATCATCATTTGGAGCGGGAACTAGTTCTGCCGCCGGGACAGCGGCTGCCCGGGGAGAATCTTCTTCCGCCTTCCACCTGGAGACGGCGGCGGAAGCTATTCGGGCCGGAATCGACCCGGCTGAAGTTGAGACTTTGTTCAATGAGGCCGATGTTGCTAGGGAGTCGGCTGCTGAAGAAAGACGGTCGCAGATCGAGAGAGATCTGGCGATCAGGGCTTACTGGGAGCAACATAGCGATTTTGGTCGGGCATATAGGGCCTTTTCTGAAATAATGGAGAGATTAGCCGGTCCTACTCCGAGATTCGACTTCCGGGGATATTCG
This sequence comes from Orobanche coerulescens, assembly GCA_033398695.1. NCBI lineage: Eukaryota > Viridiplantae > Streptophyta > Magnoliopsida > Lamiales > Orobanchaceae > Orobanche > Orobanche coerulescens. The sequence goes on along the minus strand of CM065818.1, from coordinate 73,609,909 downwards.
GTCGCTTATCCCTATGTGCTTCCCAAGCAGTCGCAGTATCGTGCCGTGCAGCGATCGTTGTGGTCGCTCGGCCAAATACGGAGCTCGACGACCAGGAGAGATCTGGCCGTCTGGAGGACAAGATTCCATGTTCCTTCAGATGTGGACATGTTCGCGCCCGCGGAGAATGAACGAGCCGACCAGCCTCCGATGGGTATGGTCGCAGTGAGTGAGGCCGTTATGGAGGCCGGGCTACGCTTCCCTCTATCCTTCGCGGTCTCCCATCTGTTGGCCGCTTGGAATGTGGCGCCACTTCAGCTGACGCCGAATGCCTGGCTCCAAATCATCTGCACCCTCACCCTTTTCGGCGGTCACCGCCTGTACCGCCTCCCATCGCCGTTGGAGATGAATCATCTGTTTAAATTGACGGCTCATAGAGGGTTGGTCGGCGGTTACCATATTCAAGGCCGATCTGGTCGGGTGATTCATGGAGTCCCGAATAAGATACGTGGCGATCAGACGAAGTGGTTCTGGGTCGCCGGCAAGTGGAGAGCTTCGGCGAGCGACAATCCCACGGGCGAGCTGGAGATCCCCACTGAATTTCGGGAGAGGAATCCCGGTAAGGGTTTAGACTCTCCATTCGTTTGGATGCGTTTTGGACTGATCTAATTTGATTTCTGTTTTGCAGGCTTTCATATTCCGGCGATCGAGGAGCTGCCTTTCGACTTTCTCGTTGTTTGGGAGCGAATTAGGAGCTTGTCGGACGACGAACTTGACGCCAATCGGATCAATAAGGAGAGTCGTTGGTTGTCGGCTCGACTATTCCGCTTCCCGAGACATCTCGCGGTGCCAGGTATGACTTTATGCGACCTTCAATTTCTAGGCGATCGCCTTACTTGAGGATAGTGCCTGACCGTTAGTCGATCGTCTTTAACTGCAGAGGTTCGTTTCCCTCGCTTTTTGGAGCCTCCGACGGAGATCGCTATGTCGAACCCAGGAGTCCTAGGCCGTCTTCGCGCTAAGAGGTCGACTCGGGTTCCACCCGTTGCATTGCCTATAGTTCCGGAGGCGGAGCCTCGCGTGGAGCCGGAGCCTCACGTGGAGCAGGTCGTGGTTGAGGAGGAAATTCTGGAGGAGGGGCATCGGGCGAATCGCAAGAGGCCGAGGCCGGAAGAAACTTCGTTTCCTGCCCCGGGCGATGAAGTGCCGATCGCCGCGCCTCCGATCACCATCGTTGCTCCGGAGAGCGAGCCGCCCTCTGCGGCTTTTCTGCGGGAGACGGCGATCGCGGATGCAGAGACTCCTCGAGGGAAGCCGTTTTTCGGTCGGGATCCCGAGAAGGCTGAGAGGTAGATAGCATTTTTGTGTTGAAAATTGCATCTGCGTAGGAGTTGTATTAACTTTGTTGTTTTGATGCAGGATCCGTCGCGCAGATCCTTCATGTCCACCGATGGTCGTGGATTTCCTGGCGAGCCGATCTCCTCGCCATTCCTGTGATATTCCTCCGTATGTTAGCAAGGTTGCTGCTGCTTTGCCGAAGGCGTGGACGACTGATCTGGATGCGATCGCCCGGGCCGATCGCCGAGTTCGATGCATGCCGTTTCGCCCTTTCTTCGTGACGGCGACCATGGCCGCCTGTGCCGCTCAGAGTTTGAGGCGGCCCTCCACTATTCGCTGCAGGAGGATCTCGAGGCGGCTCGGAAAGAGAACGCCGAGTTTGCCGACAAGATCGCGGCGATGGAGAAGGACGCTCGAGGCGGCCAAGCGGGCGAGCCATGAGCTTGAGCCGAGAAGAAAGAGACCGAGAAATATCGAATGGCGGTCGACCGATTCCAGGACCGGATGCAGGACGCCGTCTGTGCGAGGAACGTTGTGAAGAGGAGGCCGATCGCGTAAGGTGACGATCGCTCGGGAGCAACATGACTGACGGAGGCGAAGGAGAAGGTTGCCGCGAGGGAGGCCGAGCTCCGTGGATCGCAACAGCGATGGCCGAGCCGAGAGGAGAGGTTGAGGCGACCAAGGCCGATCCCTTCCAAAACTTGGAGTATGTCGGAAGTTCGCTTATTATTTGGCGTTCGCCGACTCGATCCGAGCGGCTAAGAAGGGAGGCTTGGAGGTCGGTCCTCTAGCTGAGAAGTTCAAGTCATATGCATTGGAGCATCCTCTCCATTCGGCTTTCTCCTTGCCGATCTTGGACCTGGCGGACATCGGCGTGGATTTGAGCTGGTATCCATCTCCAGCCAATCTTGCTCATCCCCACGCTCCGGAGGATGAGGGGACCGCGCCGAATGCTGATGGCGAAGGCCAGGCAGGGGCCTGAGGCGTTTCATTTTTGACGTTTCTAGCTTACTTTCTTTGTAGTTTGTAGCTTTCTTTAGTAGCACTTAGGCCTTCGGGCGATCGTGTACTCCGATTTTTCAAGTAATGAAATGAGCATTTGGATTTCTGACTTATCACTTGAATGAATGGTTATTTTTAAGTCTTTGTTTGAGTTTGTACAAATGTGTGAGGAGAGATCGTTGCAAGGGTAGTTCCAAATGAATTGATAAACTCATAAAGATAACTTTTTACAACAAATTCGATCGCTGCACTGCATCTGAAAAAATGATGATCTCCGTATGTGGTTGAATAGCGACGATCGTCGTGTAGGTAGTCCGCACTCTTATTGCCCCTTGTTTTTATTAACTTAGTGGGAGTAAGGGGATGAAAATAATTCCTTGAGTGAGCGGTCTTCAACTTTGTTGAATCCTCGGGGACGGTCGTCCATCTTGAGGAACCGTGCACGATCGCGGAGTTCGATGGACCGACTCCTTGATCATGTCTTGATGCGCGAAGACATTGAGTGTATCGTGACTCACTTTATTATGAGGGTCCTCTGTTAGGCTGCGCCTCGCCTCGTATTTAAACGAAGGGCGTGCGGTCTCGGTCTAGAGGAGTCCTTGCGCGGGGCAGCGTCGGATGAATCAACTCCGCGCCCGCGGCTTGTTAGCTCTGCTTCCACCTCGGCCAGCCATGGAGATGGCCGACCTCGACGGTGTACGTTGAGACGGGGGTTGTGGCACGTCGCATTGTCCGAGTTCATCATGTTAGATGATGAACCTTTGAGGGCGAGCGATCGTGTCCACTGATTTATTTTGGAGGGCCCTCAGACTACGCCGGCCTCGTATTTAAACGAAGGGCGGGCGATCTTGGCCTAAAGGGACCTTGCATGGCCTAAGCAGTCGGTTCCATCGACCACCAGGACCATGGCTGCACTCTTCCACCTTGGATCGTCATGTAGATGCCGACCTTCGACGGTGTACGTTGTGCGGGGGAGGCGATCTCGTGCCTTAGTCCATCATGTTAGACGGTGAACTGCAGATGGCGATCGAGTCCTCCGGTTTCTTAAATAAGGAGGGAGATCGGGGAGACTTCCGAGGTCTCCTTTTCTTGATTGAAGTATGCAGGGACGGTCGCCGAGGTTGATACAGGGGTCGGCTCATATGAGCTTTCCAGCCTGTTTTGTGTTCGACTCGGACGATCGTCCATAGAGATAGGTAGGGGCTTCGTCTAAACCAATAAGCTGTCCAACTTGCCCTCCTCGAACAATCTCCAGAGCTGTTTGAGGAGATCGCGGCATTTGTTGGTGCTGTGGCCGGGACTCTTGTGGTAGGCACAATATTGATTGTTGCCAGGTGACCGTGGTCCCTTATCGCCTTTGGCTTTTTGAGCTCTTCGTGCCCCTTGATGGCATAGAAAATATGTGCCGGAGTTCTGTTGAACGTATGGAGGAGATGGGCTTCCATGTCCTCGAAAGCCTTGAGATCTCCGGGTGTCTTGGCGATCGCCTTCTTTGCTTTGGCGATCGCTATATTCTGGACAAGAGGTGGCGTTTCCTCGTCTAAGCGGAGGGTGAGTAGCCTTTGCCTGGCCAGGAAGTTGGCAGCTTTAGCACGGAAGATCGTGTAAGTTGGGGGGATATCCTTGGAGAGATGTCTAAACATGGGAGAATGCCCGTGGAATCCCCCCATGACCGAATAGAGAGCGAGCTCGTCACTGACGGGTTCGCCGGTGAGGATGATTTTGTCTACCCGGTCGACGTAATCTGCGTCAGTTTCGTCCTTCCCCTACTTGATTTTTATCATGCGGTGGGGACCTTCTAATCTGGCGACCTTGCTGGCGAAGTATGACGTGAAGTCCTTCGCTAGTTTCTTAAAAGAGGTGATTGATCGTGGTGGTAGTGAGACGTACCACCTATGGGCCAGCTCGCCCAATGTCAGCGGGAAGATCCGGCACTTGGTTGCATCAGATGCCCCACACCCAGTCATGTAAATTCGGAATTTTCTCAGGTGGGTTTCGGGGTCCGATCTCCCCTCATACAGAGGTGTTTTGGGAGGAGCGATCGTTGGTTGAATGGGGGCAAGCTCGATGTGGACCGCGAGTGGCTCGGTCGGCCCGGCGATCTTCTTGCTGGTGCTTGCCCCAGTGTCCAAGAGTGCTCTCATCTCGTCGAGCTGGCGTTTCATGGCGGCCATCGCCGTGACCTGACTGCTAGCGGCTCGGCGCTCGGAGCGGGAGCCGAGGCGATCTAGTACTGATCCCCTGGCGATCGGGGCGGGAGTCAGATGGCTGACCTGCGTTCGGCTGTGAGGCGGGTAGGCCGAAGTCCTGGTGATGGATTCGGATTCCGTCTTGTCAAGGTTGGAAACAGAATGCCCCGGTCGTCAGGACGGGTCGTGTCCCAAGCGATCGAATATGGATCCGTCCGGTCGTGCGAGAGCCTTTCCTCGCGAATTGGGGCTTTTGACGATCGCTCGTTCAGTAGCCCATTGAATTTCCGTTTTCCCATGCGGCGGATGATCGAGGGAGTTATCACGGGCGGCGCGCATGCTCTCCGTCGCTCCTCCAGGATGGCCATAGCCTCCTCGATCTGTTCCTCGGTTTGGAACTGATCGAGTGAGAGGTTGGGGCCATCTCTCGGATGCGGGATCGAGAGTCTCGCGTTGCCGCGCTTCCCTGTCGCCGGCCGGGTTCGGATTGAGCCGGGAAATGGTGTCCGGCGGTTCGGAGAGCAGCTTTCTTCGATGGACCGGCGGACGTCATGATTCTGAAGGTTTTCTTTGAAGTGCAGTGAGTGTCACTTCAAGTATATGCCCCGAGAACAGTGAGTGTTCTTCGGGACGGTAGAAATAAAAGTATGAGGGTTAGATCCCCTTCTTCTAGCGCCAATTGTTGCTACCCAAAATATTATCCGGAGATAGATATTGCTGGAATGGATGGGATAGGAAACAAATGCAAGAGCACTTCCGAGAGAAAGATAAATAACACAAGATTTGCCGGGGTTGTTAGTCCCGGGCTTGAATGCTCTCGCGTGATATTATTAATACCAATATTCGGGGATACAAGTACTAATGTAAGAATACAATTACAATGAGTGTAAAGATTCTTGTTATCTTAGCTAGTGAGCGTGTAGATTGCCGGAAGAACCAGATTTGATGCTCTGTGAGTTCTTGTAACAAAGGAGATGAACAGTTGCGGCGGTGAGAGATCGATCGTCTCTCACGGCGAGTATTTAGCTGGATGCTTGGGCTCCTAGGCTAATGAATCCCTTGGAATCTGTCTAGTGGAGACTTGCTGCTTCTGGCGATCGTCTTCTGGACGAGAGATTTAGAGAGAGAAGTCCTGAGATGGATTCCAGTGAGATAGCCGGGAGCTTGTTGATCTGTATGTTCTTCAGTATTTCCGTGAATGTATCGGAATGTGAGAGAATGTGAACCTTTGGTGGAATGTATTTCGGACGTAAGTCAAATGAATTCCGAACCTTTTTCCAGTGAGAGGAGGTTCTCTATTTATAGGGCTTGGATACGCCGGGCGATCGCCTTTTCTGCAATATAATAATCGGGCGATCGTCTTTTAGCACATGGGCCTGTCCCCTCAATGTCTGCAGGAGTTGCTGGCAGTCAACTATGCGGTCCAATGGGGACCTTACACGCGTCCTGAGTTGCTGTCGCGGGTGGTCCCACTGACAACTTTCGGCGCGCATGCCCGTAGGTGAGGTAGGTGACAGGCTGTGGTCAAAGGTCTTGTCTGTCAGCCAAAGATCTCGTCTGCTACGAAGATCTTGTCAGCGCCTTTGGTGGATCTGCACGTGGGTGCTTTTCTGAGACCCAGTCCTTGATGACTTTGGCGGGCGATCGTATCTGCTCGGGGCGCAGGTCGATTGCCCTTAGCCGGTCACTAGAGTAGATCGCCAGCTGCCAAAGGGCGATCGCCTTGGGAGTCGATCGCTAGGATCCTGATGGTGGTCTGATATCTTTGACTTGGCGAGCTAGCCATAGTTAGAATGGAGTTGACTTGGTCGCTCGGCCTTATAGTCGATCGCATGTCGGGATGAAATTATCGTGACACAACAGTATCCAATACCCATGTTCTTCAGATGTCTTTCTAAGACGGCCTGAGATAATGGCTTAGTCAGCGGGTCAGAGACATTGTCTTCTGAGTCTACTCTTTCCAATGAAACATATCCTTTTTCCACCATCTCTCGAACGATGTGGTACTTTCTCTCTATGTGCTTGGTGTTGTGGTGAGCCCTCGGCTCCTTGGCTTGGGCGACAGCTCCATCATTATCACAGAATAGTGATATAGGCAACTCCGCGTTAGGCACCACTTGAAGTTCTTGTATAAACTTCTGCATCCAAAATGCTTCTTTGCTAGCCTCTGAGGCACTTGATACTCGCTTGCAGGTGGAATCTGCAGAGCGGTTTGCTTGGAGCTTCCAAGATACGCTCCTCCATTGAGAGTAAATAAATACCGGATGTCGATTTAGAGTCGTCATTGTCTCCTTGAAAATCGGGACGGTGAATCCAATCACCTTCATTCTCCACCACCATAAGTAAGAGCTAAATCTCTAGTTCTTCTTAAGTACTTAAGAATGTTCTTTACTACCCAATGTTCCCTTCCTGGTTTGCTTGAAATCGACTTACCATACTCACAGCGTAGGCTAAGTCTCGGTCTCGTACACAACATAGCGTACATGAGGCTACCCATCGCCGAGGCATAGGGTACCTTACTCATCTCTCTCTTGTCTTCCTCACTTTGAGGACACATTTTCGTGGTTAGATGAATTCCATGTCGCATGGGAAGGAACCCTCTTTAGATTCATCCATCTTGAATCTTCTCGTGATTTTATCGATATAAAGGGCTTGGGAAAGTCCTATCATTCTTCGGTCTATCTCTCGTAAAGACGGATCCCTAGAATATAGGAAGCTTCTCCCAAGTCTTTCATGGAGAACGCTTTAGAAAGCCAAGCTTTCACAAAGGTCGAGCATTGCTATGTTATTTCCTATAAGTAGAATATCATCTACATATAGTACTAAGAACGCAATGTTGCTCCCACCGATCTTTTTGTAAACACACGGTTCCTCCTCATTTCGTTCAAGTCAAAGTCTTTAATCGCTCACAAATCGAAGGTTCCAACTCCGAGAAGCTTGCTTCGCACCATAAATGGCTCACAGCCTTACACACTTTATGAATATTAGCTTTGGACACAAAACCTTTAGTCGTTCCATATAGATTTCCTCCTCGAGGTATCCATTTAGAAAAGCTGTTTTGACGTCCATTTGCCATATTTCATAATCATAATAGGCAGCAATGGCAAGCATCATGCGAATCGACTTTATCATAGCTACGGGCAAGAAGGTATCATGATAATCGATTCCTTCCCTTTGGGTATAACCCTTTGCCACAAGCCTGGCCTTATAGGCATCAACCTTGCCATCCCCATCAGTCTTTCTCTTATAGATCCATTTATTTCCAATAGTCTTCATGCCAGTTGGAAGATCTACTAGAGTCCAGACCTGATTGGTATGCATCGAGTCTATCTCAGCTTCCATTGCTTCTTGCCATTTATCAGAGTCTACATCCACTATCGCTTGGTCATAGGTGACAGGGTCGTTTTCACTGTTATCAGGTGTGTCGTGGAGACCCAGTTCCTCGACATATGTATAGCCATACCTCTCAGGTAAGTGAGATACCCTATCAGACCTTAGAAGTGTAGGTTGTGTTACAATAGGTTCGGTTCTTGATCCCTGATCACATGTCTCCTTAGGAGTTTCATTATGCTCTTCCAAAGAGATATTTCTACCCGAGCCACCCTCATGAATGAATTCATCCTCAAGGAAGTGCGCTTGTAATGCCACAACGACCCTATGGTCTTCTGGCATGTAGAATAGATAACCCATCGAGTCCTCTGGGTATCCAATGAAACGTCCTTTTATGGACCTCGCTTCCAGTTTGTCCACCTTAGGCTTTTTGACATAGGTTGGACATCCCCAAATCCTTATGTGATTAAGGCTCGGTTTCTTACCCTTCCACATCTCATGCGGAGTGATAGGAACAGATTTGGAAGGACATCTATTTAGGATATAGGCAGCGGTTAGTAAGGCATACCCCCACAGGTAAATAGGTAAATCAGTGTAATTTAACATGGAGCGAACCATGTCCAACAAAGTCCGATTTCTCCTTTCTGAAACACCATTTAACTGTGGGGTTCCTGGAGGCGTGAATTGTGAAACTATTCCATGTTCCTTAAGGAACTCATCAAACTCAGTGCTCATATATTCGCCACCTCGGTCCGACCGAAGTGCTTTGAGATGACATCCAGTTTGTTTTTCAACTAGGGCCTTAAATTCTTTGAATTTAGCAAAGGATTCAGATTTATGTTTCATTAAGTACACAATCCCATACCTAGTATGATCATCTATGAACGTTATGAAATATTGATATCTATCTCGGGCTACTTCTAAAGCACCACAAACATCGGTATGCACCAATCCAAGTTTATCGGCAGCCCTTTCAAAAGTCCCTGTGAAGGGGAACTTAGTCATTTTGCCTCTAAGGCAAGATTCACAAGTTGGATAGGGTTCTACACCCAATGGACTTAAAAGTCCATCTTTCTCCATTTTCTGAACCTTGGTCTGACCAACATGACCAAGTCTAAGGTGCCATTTAAGAGCTTGATTAGTATCTTGCCTACCACGTTTCCTAGTTATAGTGTTCACTGCTGTTTTATTTTGCATGTTCAGATGATATAAACCATTCAACAATGTAGCTGTTCCAACCAATTTATTTCGAAAATAAATTTTACAACTGCTATTGCCAATGAAGAAACAAAATCCTTTCCTGTCCAAGACTGGAATGGATACAATGTTTTTATGCCCCTTGGGCAAAACAAGTACTTCATCTAATGTCAAAATAAAACCAGATTCTAAACCCAGAAGGATTGATCCAATATCGGTTGCCTTGACACTTTGTCCGCTTCCAACAAAGGGTCATTATTTCCCGACTTCAAGTTTTCTACTGTTCAGATCCCGATTCATAGTACAAATGTGAGAAGTGGCACCGAATCCGTAATCCATGAAGCGTAATATACATGAGCGGAACAATTAGTTTCAAAAACAAAAGTTCCGCCTGATGCGCCATTAATCTTGGGACAAGTCCTTCGCCAAAGGGCCCACTCACCGCATTCAAGGCATTTGTCCGTAGGTTTTGGACCGCCTACCTTTTGAACCTTTTGGGCCTTGCCCTTTCCTTTTGCACCCCTTTCTTGGGTTTGTCTTGCTCGTAGGTCTTTTTCTTCTTGTTCTTGGACCTCTTAGGCCCGAAGAAATCACAAGAGCAACCTCTCTCGGTTTAGTCTTCATGTTAGATCGCCGTCACTGGGCTTATTCATTAGCCCACTAATGTGCATGTAATTTCATTACGGTTGAAATTCATTACAAACCGCGTGAAAGAGTCGTAGAGATTGAAGGATGAGATCAATTTTAAGGGATAAATCCATATTAAAGTTGAGCACCTCGAGCCTCTCAATCATAGAGATCATCTTGAGGACGTGGTCTCCCACTTTCTCCCCTTCTTTCATCCTAGCACCGAACAACCGCTTTGATATCTCATATCTAGCGATCCCACTGTGCTCTCCATAAAGTTCGGTCAAGTGCGAGAATCGCCAGCGAAGTCATTTTCTCGTGCGCTCTCGCAGCCTCATTAGTCATTGAGCCCATCATAAAACCACGGACTAGCACATCATCCTTGACCCATTTTTCATGGACGTCAATGTCTTCCCGATTACCCTTAGTCCGGATTGGAGTCGTGGAATGTCCGCCTCCAAGACGTATCCCAGACTCCATATCGAGTACAATCATCGATTCCGCAACCACCAACAAAGTTAGGGCCGATTAGGAGATTCTTTTCAAGTAGTATTGCAAGTGGGTTTTTAGCCATTTTAGAGAGATTCAATTTCGTTTTCGCAAAGATTTAGACAAGATTAAATTAGTGACTTGTTTAATTATGACCGAGTATAGAACTTAAGGGCTTGTATAATTCTTGTCTCGGCTCCCACTAATTTTATCGGAATTATACACTCCCATGTTATAATCCGAAATCATGGTTAGATCGACTTCATAGTGGTGATCAAGTTCTTTACAAATTTTAACAGACGCAACCTATCGTTTCGCCAATTAATTTCTCAAAGTGGTGTCTAACACCAACCCGTCTAGCGAATGATTTGATCTTCTTTTACCCCTAGTCTTCATGCCCTCAACCTATCGTTTCTTGGCAATCCAGACTATCTAAGTTGTTGACCATCAACGTCTATCGGTTTGACTATTGAATCTCACCCAACATATTAGGTTTCTAGGCGAAATTTATCACCAACCGAAGGCATCTAATGCACTCAAGAATTTTTCAACCTCTACCAAATTTACTACCCCGATAACTCGGAAGCATAGCACACCACTCGGGTATCAATTTTCTACGAGTTTGATGGAGGGTAGGAAACCTCGTAACCTTTTTCAAACTTAGTCATTTGTAGTCTGAGAATTTCGCGATTAATGTTACACTTTGCACATTAATTCAATTATACGCGTTTGTTGGTTTGTCAATCATTCAAAATGAAAATGTAAAACAAGAACCTAGTTACTACCAACATATAGCTCATGGACCTAATTCCTAAGTCTTGGGCCAAGCGAATGACCCAATAAAAAAATCTTCGATTCTTCGTCTTCTCTCGGTTGTCTTCGGTCTTCTTCATACCCAAAATAATAATTACATCATTGAAAAATTGCATCCTATACAAGTTTTTCTAGTAAATATAAATAGGCTCAAAACGGCCTTTACAACCCAATCGAATCGAACAAATCAAAAAACTAAGTCCACGAGCTATATCACCATTACATAAGGATTCCATACAACATGTAATGGCAACGAAATTAAACAATTAATCTTTAATATAAATTAATCTAATTAATCTATAAATTAATCTATTCAATTTCTACTATATTAATCCAATTAATATAAAGTGGCATTAAAATTAAATAATCAATTAATATATTAATCCAATCAATATAAAATTAATCTATTCAATTTTAATGGTATTAATCCAATTAATAGTAATAATTGTCATTTTAATTCGTTCGAAGTAATCCGGCCAAAATAATATTTTCGTTTAATTTATTTCCCTTAACAAAAAAAAATATTCCAAATATTAATTTAGTCAAATTAAAATCCAATTTAAATTTTGGGAAATAATTACAACAAAATATAAACTTAAAACGGAGTCCCGGATAATCCGGTTTTAGGCCCAGCCCGCGGCCCGATTCAAAATCGGGCCAAAAACCCGAGGGCTGCCTGGCCGAGCCACTGCTCGGCAGGCTGGCCGATCATTCTCGGCCGCTGTGGCCGAGACATGGCCGATCATGGCCGAGCATGCTCGGCAGCCTGGGCAGGCAGCCCAGGCAGTTCTGCCAGCACCACTGCCGGCAGCCCCGTTTCTTCGTTTTTCGGCCCGTTTCCAAAAACGTGATGCTACAACGAATAATTTAAAATCTACAATTATTCCAAACATGATTCTAAATCATAATCATCATCCAAAAGCATTCAAAATGCACAAATAATCGTATATACGGAAACATTGACCTCGCTCCGATACCACTGTTGGGATTCCGAAAATAAAAGGAAATACGCAGCGGAAATAAATACGAATCCCAAACAGGATCGATCAAGTAACGTATATACGAAAAATAAATACGAAGATAAAGATCATACCCTTGAAGCCTTTGAAATAATTCTTCGTAAAATTGGATGACGATCACGAACCTCGTCCCGAACACGAAATCCCTTTGTTCCAAGCACCGAAAGTTCGAAGCCTCCACTTCACACGCGTCGGAAGTTGCCCGGAAAAATTTCGACGAGACTCCGTTCTCCAAGAACACGGCTAGGGAACTCGTAGGAATTTTTTTCTCTCAATTTTTCTTAACTTTTATAACACCTCTAAGATGAAAAATATAGAAAAGAAAAATTTCTCTTTCTCCTCACTTTACTCTCACGGCCAGCAGCTCTCCAAATGAATGAGTATGTGTATTTTTTTTTAGTTTTCTCATCTCATCATTTATAATGTAATGATATATATATTATAAAGGAATAATTATTCCTTTACAACTATCATTCACAATTATGTGGGAATCTCAACTCTAAGTGAGTTCCCACACACATGCAAGATCATGCCATGCCATGAGGAGTGGGTGGCCACAAGGAAGTTTTCTAGAAAACGAGCCGAGCCACTCGGCTCGTGTACCGGACGTTAAATCAAATGACTCGTTAAATACACTCCTTTTAATCATCAATGTATTTATATTAATTAATTAATCTAATTAATTAATTATATCAAATACAAATATATATTTCTCTAAGAAATATAATTTATGAATTAAATTAATTACCCTTAACTTAATTTAAATTCATAAGACCGATATTTGATTTATCCGATAAATCATAATTAGATATCCAATATCTAATATTAATAGAGAGATAATAAATTCACATTTATCCGTCAACGCTCACGATGCGCGACTCCATAGGTCCGTCTCACCGGCATTGGGAGGAACTAATGAGTGCGACAAGACTTAGCCAAAGATAGCGGGCCGCATCGTAAACCCCGATCGAGAACGAATGAAGGGATCATTCCGAACCATTATGTCGTGAATACTATATACGTATAGACCCTTCATCGATGTCCCGGTCAAGTCTTCGGTCACGGTAAAGTCAAACCCTACATTGACTAAACTCTATACATGTGTTAATGCAAATCAAGACCGACGATTAATAGTGTATCTAATACGACTATATCGTAATGCTTTGCCAAAGACTTATGATCTTATTTGCCATTAACCGTATAGACATTCGCCCGCTCACTAACAGAGATAGAATCCTTTCTTGGTGTACAAGAAAGATCGCTACTCGCCCGTATAGTCCGCACTTCGAGGTCGACTCAAGAATTAAGCAAATGAGTCTAACTACTCTAATGACAAACTAAACGTCACAGGCACATCTTCTACTGAACCCTCAAGTCAAAGGTCCACGTATACTATCACAACCTTTCGATTCGTCATCGACTCTCCGAGAGTGAATACCATGTGACTGAATCGAGTATGAGTCGTGTTCGAGTATACTGGCCCCACCAATATACTTATAACTATGCTATCAAGACGTGCACACGTCCTAGCATCAGTTATACAAGTCATATTAAAACTTAATGCCCATTTTAAGTTTATTGACTTGCGAACAATTTACGTAAATAAACTTTAAACACTTCCAGTACATTTTCTCTTATCCCATAACGAGAATGGAATGTTCGATTTATTTACATGGACTTCACTTCAATGTTTACCAAGTCAAGAATGCAATTGAAATGCAATAAACATTGAATGAATCGTATTGCCTTTTTATTAATTATTCCATAATTACAAGTACAATGCCCCTACTCTCTCATCCCCTGAGTGGCATTCGAGGGCATATTCCTAACAGTAAGGGCTGAGTTTGTCCTATTTATAGCAATCCCAGTTTAGCGCGCGCTAGCCCCAGCTCTTAGCGTGCGCTAACGGGTGTTTTGGGTAGTCCAGTACCCACTGTTTGAACACAGTAGCGTGCGCTACGTACCTTTTGTAGCGTGCGCTACAACCATACCATTAGCGTGCGTTAAAACCCATGGTTAGCGTGCACTAACGAATTATTAGATGCCCGATCGAATCCGTAAACCGCCTGGCCCTCTCGATTCGACCTCGGTAGCGTGCGCTACAACCAATATTTAGCGTGCGCTACTACACCGTTTGCGTACGCTAAAAATCACTCATAGCATGCGCTATGAATTAATCCAGTGCAGTCCAGTAGCCACTGGACTCAACCTGATCTGTCCTTAGCGCGCGCTACAGCAATTATTAGCGTGCGCTACTACAACCCACTAGCGCGCGCTACTTACCATTCGTAGCGTGCGCTACTTATAATTCACCTGCACTCCAGTACCTTCTGGACTGCAGCCAGGGTAACACTAGCATGCGCTAATGCTGAGTGGTAGCGTGCGCTACCTGTACTCAATTAGCGCGTGCTAGAAAGAGCACGTAGCGTGCGCTACTCCTCATGCACAGCCCACAATGAAAAAAATGACAAAGATGATAAACACGGCACGGAACTCCAATTATATTAGTGATGAACGACGATTGATACACGATACAATTACTCTGAATGGTGAAATACCATGATTGAATAAGAGTGACAAATGATCATTTATGAGTGAAATTACTGAATGATAAGTACTGAATGATAATTACTGAATTACAACCGGGTATTACACCACGGCGCTGTAATATTCCCGGTCGGTTTTGGGGGTGTTACAGAAGATGGTATCAGAGCTTGGGTTTCGTAAAACCCGGGCGTGTGTGTTATGTGGCTCTACCGGTGCGGTAGTAGCGTGACTTTTGAAAATGATTTTCTGACTTTTGAGTCAAACCGATTTTGGAGGTTTCAAAATTTTTGAAATATTTTCAAATTGCTATAATTGCGATGCCGGTGTGTTGTTAGTGTGTTGAGACTTTGTATGGGAGTCGTATGCTGGTATCACGGAAGATCATCGACTTCACGGACCTGTAAGTATATTCTTTCAGTTATTTTAGTTTTGATGATGATTATTTGAGTATGGTGTCGTGATTTTGAGATATTTCGGGATTGATATACTGATTATGACAGGTGTTGAGTTTCGAGGACGAAACTTATTTAAGTGGGTGTATATGTAATATCCTAGAATTTCACTATGAATTTTTCGCATTATTTTATCTGGGATGTACTGTACAGAGTGGGACCGACGCGATATGAGTGGATAATTTTGGAAACCGTGACAGTCGTGCCAGTATGTATATCGAGGTTAGTTTGATTCTAGGATATTACATGCTTGGTGTGTTTTCGATGTCGGATATACCGTATGGGTATTTGTATGATTGTCGTACTTGGTCGACAGTTGTAATTGGGGGTATCGTGCATCAGACGTACCGTACGAGAATATTTTCGGGATTTCCTATATGTGTTCAGTATGTCATATGTTCATATTTGTTATGTCAAGACGTTGGACAGGAATTGCTGGAAACGGCTACGTATGGATCTGTTAACGTACGTTAAGACTTTGAGATAATGTACGCTAAGTGGTACGTGTTACGTACGTTAAGCGTAAGGTATTACGTACGTAACAAGAGGAATCAGACAGTTGGGCCCGGTGTCGGCAGCTTTCGGCGCGGATGTGGACAGGTGAGTCAACGAATGGAGTTACGTACGTTATACAGGGTGTATTACGTACGTAATACGAGTATAGTACTGTAGCAAGTCAACGTACGTATTACGTATGCAACGGAACAAGTGTTACGTACGTTACGGGGCGACTGGCCGAGTCGTGGCCGAGATGACCTGGATGGCCGAGCATGGCCGGACGTGACTCGTTTGGATGGCCGAGCATGGTCGGCAGTGACTCGCTGGGGGCTAGGACTGGCCGATTACGTACGTAGGCAGTGGCCGGTTATGGCCGTAATGGCCGATTACGTACGTAAGGGAGCTGCCGGTTACGTACGTAAGGGTTCCGACAGAACTGGACAGTAAGGTTGTAATATCCGCAATTTCGGATTTCCGGTAATTTTCATTTTTCGGCGGAGGTCCGTTTCGAAAACTCTCTTTTGACCGTTTCGTCATTCGGAGAATATTTAATTCTGTACTTTTTGTCATCCGAGTTCGTTTCGGTGCTGCATTGTTGAGTTCCGTGCTTTTTAGCGACTTTTCCGCGCTTGAGTTCGGTTCTTGCGAATCTCGTTCGAAACTGTCGTTTGGGGTTTTTCGTAAGTTCATTTAACGTTGTTATACGTGTTGTGAGCTTTGGTTTGATTATTCGTTGTCGTATGGTGATTTTCGGGCATTTGGGCCATTTGCGTAATTTCCCAAAGTTTGGGGTAATTACCTTCCGTTGTCGAATTTCGAGCCTTCGGGTGGTCGGAATCGTGTGTTCTACTAGCTCTTAGATTCGTCTTTGTGAGTACTTCGTAACCGTATCTTCGGTTTGTATTCAGGTTCGGGTTTCGGTGTCGTTTTGTTGAATTCAGGATTACTAAACGACTTTTCTAAGTATGAGTTCGACTTTGTTAGATCACCATTAATTTTTGGTAACTCCAAAAATTCTAAATCTTTGCAATATTATAGAGCATCGATTTAGATTTCCAATGGTTCAAACGGTGAGTCAATCGGAGTCCGGACGAGAGAGTTATGGTCGTTTTAGCTCACCCGCTCGTTATTGGCCGATCACTGCCGGCCGAACTCGGCCGTGTCGTCCGACACGGCCCGTGCCGTACTCGTCCGGATAAGCCAGAAGTCTCTGCCTCAGGACCCGACCGTGTCGTCTGGCACGGCCGAGTTCCGGATAGGCCGCGTCGCTGTCGGACGGGTCACTATCGGGCGACGCGACCGTGTCTAGCAGGACACGGTCGAGTCCCTGCCGGCCAGGGTCGGCTATTTAAGGGCCTGGACCGAGTCATCCGGCCATTTTCACCCTTTTTCTTCGCATTTCTTCGTCAATAATGGATGGATTTGGATGGATATGACATAGAGCAACATGTTTTGGAAGTTGTAATCATTGATTAACATCAACTTCCACCCGGATCGAAGGTAAGAACACCTAAACTTTTGGTTTTTGGATGTTCTTGAGGTTTCTTTGTGTTTTGGCCGATTTGCTTCGTTTTGATTCATATTATTGTTAGATCTTGATTGTAAACTCGTAATCATTCAATACCCTTGAAGTTTTGTGGAACGGATTTGAGTATTTCTTTGAATAATCGATTAAATTGGACTACGCCTTCAAAGTGTCCGATAAAATGCTTCAATGGGTAGAACTTGGGAAGTTCCATACGTTTTCGTAGAATTGTGTTTGAATTGATATCGTTGTGACTTAGGAACGAATTCTTGTGAAGAACTCGAGTCGGAACCCTTCCGTTCGTTGCCTTATTTGGGGTCCGAGCTTCCCGGTCGAACCGTGTTCTTCGGAGCGTTCGGTAGCGGTTATTAAGGCAAGTATCTTACTATACGACTTGTATCTTGCGACTAGTAATCATGTATGAGATTTATGATGATTTTGCGTGCCTTCGTAAATATGTTCCTTTTGAGTTGGTTGTGTTTTCCGAAATTTGAAGGCTTTGTGATAATGGTGTTATATTGGTATACGTGTTAGGCGTTGTGCCATTTGTGCAGAATTGCGATGTACATATGAGATGGTTGTACACGTGGTTGTGCAATGTATTGTGTACCGAATGTGTGTTATGTTGGTTAAATGTCGTTGATTGATGATAGTTGTTGCGAGTGTTGAGGTTGTGTTATGTGCGTGCAATGTATGACTTTGTGGTGATCAAGGTGATTGATTAATTGTGCTCATTGTTGTATGTAATACGAATGTGATGTGCTGGAACGCTAGGTTCACTCGTGCGGGTTCGACGGGGCCTACGAGGATTCATGGCACAGGTCCATGGGATCGGAACTTAGTGTGTGGTGCTGAGGTCCAATCGTGCGGGTCTGACGAGGCCTACGATGATTCATGGCACAGGTCCATTGAATCAGGACACAGTACGTCCAACCGTGCGGGTTCGACGGAACCTACGGTGACACGTGACACAGGTTCAAGGGGTCGGGACTGTTTGTTGTGATTGTTGTGTTTGCTCAATCCGTGTGGGTTGTTGAACCTACGGAGACTCGTGGCAAGCGATCACGGAGTCATGAGCATGATTGATTGTTGTGATTGTTGTGTTTGCTCGATCCGTGTGGGTTGTTGAACCTACGGAGACTCGTGGCAAGCGATCACGGAGTCATGAGTATGATTGATTGTTGTGATTGTTGTGATTGGTTAAGTCCGTGCGGGTTGTTGAACCTACGGAGACACGTGACAGGGGATCACGGTGTCACGAACTATGTTTTGTAAATCAAACCTTTTTGTAAGAAAGTTTTAAGAAAAGAATGTTGGGCCGAGCCCCATGAGATTTATGGAAATGTTTTCGTACTGTAAATTGTTGTAATACAATTTTGAGATTTGGGTTAAGACCCTAAGATTTTCGAAAGCTTTTGAAATTCTAAAATTTCCGAGGTGATAATCTTATTTTCGAATGCTTCATAGCTTATCTTTCCTTGTGAAAACCTCTCGAGAGTTATTTTGATTTTGTTGTGATGTCAGAGTTGATTTCAGTCTTCCGCTGTATTGTATTTCGACCCCTGTGTGGGTAATGTTATTTAAGTCACTTTTATCAATTGGGTTGTGTGACCTCATCGGTCTGTGTATTCACGTGTAAGTGACCATATCGGTCCGTATCATTTTATTGTTTGACCCTGGTCGGGCAAGCATTTGGTCGTTTATGGATGTTTAGCCTGGTAGATCCTTGTGGCAAGGGTATACGGCGTGTAATTTTCCCATATGGTTTTGGGGATGTTACATTTATGGTATCGGAGCATAGGTTTGCGAAAACCTAGGCTGTCGGGTCGTTTCAAGTCGTGTTTTTTCGAGTAATGTGTTGTCTTGTCGTTCGAGTCGTCAGGTGACAAGTTGAGTTGTGCGTGGTCACAACGTGTCGGTTATGTTGTCGGACGAGATTAGTATCGTGGGCGACTGTCACCTCCGTGCGACCTGTGGATGTAAGTCTCCTCCTTTATGCGTAACACCTGTGTATCTCGATTTTATCTTTGTGAGTTAATTGCGGTGTATAATTTTATTTACACAGTATTGTGTAATATAGTTGTGTTTAATACTTGTGGCACATGGTATGTGTATAGAACTGGGCACGTTATTGTTTTATCTTTGAACCACCGGGTGGGGTGGTATGTTGTGAAGGTCGTAAACCTCGATGGGTTTCGAAAGGTACCAACGGTAGAGTTTGTGAGAAACTCCGATGAATGATTTTGCTGTGTGTTTAAACTTGATACCACGAGATGCATTTGATTGAATTGGCGACCCTGGTTGCCATTTGAGTATGTGGTTTTAAATTGATCGTTTTGGAATGTTGTAATTTATGTCCGCTATGGGTAACTTTAAGAATATTTTCTGAAGGACTTTACAGTTTGAGAATTTTTGTAGAAATCGATTTTTGGAAAATATTTTGGTGGTTCGGTCAAACCACGGTTTATATGGATTTTTTAAAATTTGTAAATTTTGACAAATGGGCCGTGTATTTTCAAATGACACCATCAGACGGTATTTGAAAAATGTGTTTAAAAGTACTCCGGACATTGTAAAATATCGCCGTCGTTTTGTTTATGAACTAAAGGATTTTGGGAAATCTTTATTTTGCAGAACAATTTTTGGTTTTCGGAATTTTGAACTTCTTATGTCCATGTGTTGGGGCTAAGTGGTTGTGATAAGTTTGTAGTATTGTTGTGCTCGCCGGAGAATGTTTTAGTGTTTTCTAAATGTTGAGATACATGGTTTTAATTAAATGACCGAGGTATTAAACGAAGTGCTTTCAAAATTTCACCCCAGCAAAATCTTTTGAACTCGCGAATTTTTTTTTATATTATCATTCGAACAAATACCTCGATAAACTTATTTTTTTTAAATATTACCGGTGTTGGACCACAATGGTATGCTTAATGTTTTAACCATGTATGCTGTAGTATAGGTCGTTCATCTTTGTCAATGTGAACGTGTGAATATTGCATTGTACTGTTGATTGTGGGCTTGTGTCGATTATATGAGGTTTGTTTTATCTTGTTATTCTGATTGGTTGTCCGTTCAGTATGCTAAGGGGTCGAGGTCGAGGCCGTGGCCGTGGTCGTGGTCGTGGTCGTAATCGAGAGCAGGAGAGGGCGACTCCCTCCTTGCCGAGTACCAATCAGCTCAGTACAGACCAGGGACATTCGACTAGCGTTAATATTGACGTTAGCGCCGCCACCATCCTTCGTCAGGTGGTTGACCAGTTAGTGCAGATGAATCAGGCCGTACATCGGGATGAGAATCCAAATAGCGATAACGGAACTAGTAAGTGGTTACGAGATGTGATGAAGATGCAGCCGCCCCGTTTTGTGGGTTCGTCTGACTTGTTAGGTTGGGAAAACTGGCTCTTCCAGTTGGACAGAATATTTGATCCGTAGCTTGTCCGGATGATAGGAGGGTACCCATTGCTCAGTACCTACTCGACAAAGAAGCTGCAGACTGGTGGCACGCCGTAGTGCCTGCAGATCGTACACCTACATGGGCTGAGTTTAAGACTGCCATGGAGGCAGAGTATTGCCCATTACCTGTTCGTGAACGCAGGATCGTTGAGTTTTTCTCGGCCACGCCCCAGGATGTGTCGATATCCCAGGCGATAGTCGATTTTAATCGACAGCTGGCTTATGTTCGTGATCAAGTGAGAAGTGAAGCGGACAAGGTCCGATACTTCAATATGCGCATGAAACCCCATATCCGTGAGAGTATGGCTCCGCTCATGTGTACCACCTTGAAAGATTATCAGGATCGAGCTCTAGCCATCGAGATGACTGTTTCCATGTCAGAGGGTAGCTCAGGAGGTAAAAGGCAGAAGACCTCGAGTAACTTTTCAAGAGGCCAGAGAAGTGAGATCCGTGAGCCTGTTGCTTCACAGTTTCCTTCTGGGAGCACTCCTCGTTCGGTTGACCAGTCTAAGAATCCTACTCACGAGCCGAGTAAGCCAAGCGGCGTGAAGTTATGTTTCAATTGTAGCCGTGTGGGCCATACTCGTAAGAATTGTCGCTCGCCGCAAGTTAACTGTTTCAAATGTGGACATGTGGGACATCAGGCGGTACACTGCGAGACCGTCGTTGAGATGTTCGAAAGCCTAGATCCCGCCCCTACGCGTGGAGAGCTCAGTGGTGCCCAGTAGCATAGTTGCGTGTTGTATTTGTGTTGTAATTCGAGTAGAGATTGATATTTGTTGCGTGAACTTTTTGGTTTTGTTTGTAGTCTACCCTGATGTTTTATTTTAAGTTTCGGGATGAAACTTATTTTTTGTGAGATAGAATGTAATATCCGGTAACCTCGTTTTCCGTTATCTTGAATTGTTTGTGTTTTGACGTCGGACATTTTCTTGTTGATGAGAATCGGAATGATTTCTATCGTAATACTCTATTTGTTTCTATCGCATAGCCGTTTTAGTCGGGTGCGACTTGTTGTCGCGTACATTTCTTTGATTAAATGTGTGCATATGATGTGGTATGTGATGCGTCGTTAATTGATCGTTATTGTTTTGAATTATTGCCGGTGGCGTTGTTATGGTCATCGTGTGGCGTGTTGTCACGCTGTATATTCTTTCGCGTTGCTTGTAATGTTTCGCCAATGGACGAAAGTTACGTGTTTCTTGTGTATGTCGTTGAGGTTTCCTGTTGGGATATTGCTTCTCCCTACTTATTTTAAGTTTCGGGACGAAACTTCTTTTAAGGAGGGTAGAATGTAATATCCGCAATTTCGGATTTCCGGTAATTTTCATTTTTCGGCGGAGGTCCGTTTCGAAAACTCGCTTTTGACCGTTTCGTCATTTGGAGAATATTTAATTCTGCACTTTTTGTCATCCGAGTTCGTTTCGGTGCTGCTTTGTTGAGTTCCGTGCTTTTTAGCGACTTTTCCGCGCTTGAGTTCGGTTCTTGCGAATATCGTTCGAAACTGTCGTTTGGGGTTTTTCGTAAGTTCATTTAACGTTGTTATACGTGTTGTGAGCTTCGGTTTGATTATTCGTTGTCGTATGGTGATTTTCGGGCATTTGGGCCATTTGCGTAATTTCCCAAAGTTTGGGGTAATTACCTTCCGTTGTCGAATTTCGAGCCTTCGGGTGGTCGGAATCGTGTGTTCTACTAGCTCTTAGATTCGTCTTTGTGAGTACTTCGTAACCGTATCTTCGGTTTGTATTCAGGTTCGGGTTTCGGTGTCGTTTTGTTGAATTCAGGATTACTAAACGACTTTTCTAAGTATGAGTTCGACTTTGTTAGATCACCATTAATTTTTGGTAACTCCAAAAATTCTAATTCTTTGCAATATTATAGAGCATCGAGTTAGCATTCCAATGGTTCAAACGGTGAGTCAATCGGAGTCCGGACGAGAGAGTTATGGTCGTTTTAGCTCACCCGCTCGTTATTGGCCGATCACTGCCGGCCGAACTCGGCCGTGTCGTCCGACACGGCCCGTGCCGTACTCGTCCGGATAAGCGAAGTCTCGCCGGGACCCGACCGTGTCGTGCAGCACGGCCGAAGTTCGGATAGGCCGCGCCGCCGGACGGGTCACTATCGGGCGACGCGACCGTGTTCAGCAGACACGGCCGAGTCCCCGCCGCCAGTCGGCTATTTAAGGGCCTGGACCGAGTCATCCGGCCATTTTCACCCTTTTTCTTCGTTTCTTCGCGTTTCTTCGTCAATAATGGATGGATTTGGATGGATATGACATAGAGCAACATGTTTTGGAAGTTCTAATCATTGATTAACATCATCTTCCACCCGCATCGAAGGTAAGAACACCTAAACTTTTGGTTTTTGGATGTTCTTGAGGTTTCTTGGTGTTTTGGCCTATTTGCTTCGTTTTGATTCATATTATTGTTAGAACTTGATTGTAAACTCGTAATCATTCAATACCCTTGAAGTTTTGTGGAACGTATTTGAGTATTTCTTTGAATAATCGATTAAATTGGACTACGCCTTCAAAGTGTCCGATAAAATGCTTCAATGGGTAGAACTTGGGAAGTTCCATACGTTTTCGTAGAATTGTGTTTGAATTGATATCGTTGTGACTTAGGAACGAATTCTTGTGAAGAACTCGAGTCAGAACCCTTCCGTTCGTTGCCTTCTTTGGGGTCCGAGCTTCCCGGTCGAACCGTGTTCTTCGGAGCGTTCGGTAGCGGTTATTAAGGCAAGTATCTTACTATACGACTTGTATCTTGCGACTAGTAATCATGTATGAGATTTATGATGATTTTGCGTGCCTTCGTAAATATGTTCCGTTTGAGTTGGTTGTGTTTTCCGAAATTTGAAGGCTTTGTGATAATGGTGTTATATTGGTATACGTGTTAGGCGTTGTGCCATTTGTGCAGGATTGCGATGTACATATGAGATGGTTGTACACGTGGTTGTGCAATGTATTGTGTACCGAATGTGTGTTATGTTGGTTAAATGTCGTTGATTTATGATAGTTGTTGCGAGTGTTGAGGTTGTGTTATGTGCGTGCAATGTATGACTTTGTGGTGATCAAGGTGATTGATTAATTGTGCTCATTGTTGTATGTAATGCGAATGTGATGTGCTGGAACGCTAGGTTCACTCGTGCGGGTTCGACGGGGCCTACGAGGATTCATGGCACAGGTCCATGGGATCGGAACTTAGTGTGTGGTGCTGAGGTCCAATCGTGCGGGTGTGACGAGGCATACGATGATTCATGGCACAGGTCCATTGAATCAGGACACAGTACGTCCAACCGTGCGGGTTCGACGGAAACTACGGTGACACAGGTTCACGGGGTCGGGACTGTTTGTTGTGATTGTTGTGTTTGCTCAATCCGTGTGGGTTGTTGAACCTACGGAGACTCGTGGCAAGCGATCACGGAGTCATGAGCATGATTGATTGTTGTGATTGTTGTGTTTGCTCGATCCGTGTAGGTTGTTGAACCTACGGAGACTCGTGGCAAGCGATCACGGAGTCATGAGTATGATTGATTGTTGTGATTGTTGTGATTGGTTAAGTCCGTGCGGGTTGTTGAACCTACGGAGACACGTGACAGGGGATCACGGTGTCACGAACTATGTTTTGTAAATCAAACCTTTTTGTAAGAAAGTTTTAAGAAAAGAATGTTGGGCCGAGCCCCATGAGATTTATGGAAATGTTTTCGTACTGTAAATTGTTGTAATACAATTTTGAGATTTGGGTTAAGACCCTAAGATTTTCGAAAGGTTTTGAAATTCTAAAATTTCCGAGGTGATAATCTTATTTTCGAATGCTTCATAGCTTATCTTTCCTTGTGAAAACCTCGAGAGTTATTTTGATTTTGTTGTGTTGTCAGAGTTGATTTCAGTCTTCCGCTGTATTGTATTTCGACCCCTGTGTGGGTAATGTTATTTAAGTCAGTTTTATCGATTGGGTTGTGTGACCTCATCGGTCTGTGTATTCACGTGTAAGTGACCATATCGGTCCGTATCATTTTATTGTTTGACCACAGTGAATAAGCATTTGGTCGTTTATGGATGTTTAGCCTGGTAGATCCTTGTGGCAAGGGTTTACGGCGTGTAATTTTCCCATATGGTTTTGGGGATGTTACAAAGGTAGGCCACTGCCGGTTACGTACGTAAGCCACGGCCGGTTACGTACGTAACTGGCCGGCAGGTCTCGGCCTATATAAGGCCTGGACCGAGTCACCCTTATCATTTTCCATTTTTCTTCGTTCCTTCCGCGATTTATTCAGCAAATATGATGATTTTGAGTAGAATCAACTTATAACAACATGTTTTGGAAGTTGGAATCATGGATTAACATCATCCTCCACCCGGATCGAAGGTAAGAACACATGAACTTTTGGTTTTTGGATGTTCTTGGGGTTTCTTGGTGTTTTGGCCGATTTGCTCCATTTTGATTCAGATTATTGGTAGAACTTGATTGTATACTCGTAATCATTCAATACTCTTGAAGTTTTGTGGAACAAATTCGAGTATTTCTTTGAATAATCGATTGAATTGGACTATGCCTTCAAAGTGTTCGATGAAATGCCTCAATGAGTTGAACTTGGGAAATTCTATACATTTTCGCATGAATGGTGATTGAATTGATATTATTGTGATTTAGGAATGAACTTTTGAAGGAAGTTGAATCGGTACCCTTCCCCTTTGTCGATTTCTTCGCACCGTGCTATTCAAAACAAGTGATTACTTGTGTATGTAATCTTCTAGAGGTATGTTTGATAATCCTCTCCTTGAATTCGGATTTTGATGTTATCGTTGAAGAAGGATTCGTATGAAGATGATTATGGTTTTGTTGCTACGATTCTTGCGGTTATATGAACTATATGTTGAAGACATTGTTAGGACTATTGGACACCGAATTTTGGCTTGTGTTCGTATTGTTAAGAGTTGATACGGTTTGGTTTCGTATGATCGAGATGTCGTTGAACCATTGAGTTTGATTAGTTGGTCATTTCGGTTGATTGTTATTGAATGTATCGTTAACTAATTATTGCATTAGGTTGCGTTTAGTGATCGTTGAAGTTAACCGTTGTGCTGCGGACGAGCTGGGGCTGCGGAGCTTGTAGACGAAGACGGCAGGATTGATAGTGGCTTCGTCGAATTGGTATCAAGGCAAGTTATGCTTGCTCAGTTCATAATGTTAATAAATGATTTCGTTTTCATTTCATTTATGATTCATATAGCAATGGTATTATGGAATATATGAATTGTCGGAATGGTGGTATGTATGGTATTTTTGGACTAAGATAAATCATAATGTATATGATTTTAAGGATGTCTAGTGGAAATGGGAACGTGAATTATAATTTGGTCTATTGCATGAGAAGTTGGATATCAAGGTTAGTTATCGTGTCGATGTTGAATTCGGGATGGTGGTTTGGTATTAGTTATGGACTGTACTTCATTTTGGATTGTCGGATAAACCGTGTATTCGTTCGGGCGGTTGGTCGTGGAAAGGTTGGCGTCTTCAGCTTGAGGTAAATTAATATTGTTAGATTATGATAATCATCATGTTGCATTATTGCACGTGTGTGTTGATATTTCATGGGGTGAGTGTGCACCATTGTTTGTTATGTTTTGTAATGTGCTCTTACTGTGAGCAGTGATCTGTTGGGCCGATGTGTTAGGGGATAAGACCTATATGGCACCTATGTTCCGGGGTATTCCTGTGTGGATACTTTCGTGACCCTTGGTTGAGACCTTGGGTTATTTTGTAATTGAATGAAGTGTGTTAGGATAAGACCTATATGGAACCTATGTTCCGGGGAAATACAGTGAGATGCTTCCGTGACCCTTGGCTGCTGCCTTGGGGTTTATGTGTTAATATTATATGCATTGTGGAGCATGATGTGGACTGTTGTCTGGTGGAAATACGACATTGTGGTCGTGTCGGTCTTTCATGATCGAGTTACTGTTGCTCTTTTGGGAAGTCTTCTGATCCTTGATGGACATGCAATTCTTTGAGATTTGTTGTCATGTTGTATCGTGGCATATCTGGAGTCAGATACGTTCCGATCGTTCATGTGTATGATTTTCGGGACGGGCACGTGTAGCATGTGTTGGTTTCGACCTCATATTGAACCGTGCACACGACGTACTTCGTGAGGCTGATTAGGTACGAGACCAGACGAGTATCTGATCAATACTGTGGTTGGCTTGTACACGGACACATGTCCAGATCGAGCGTATTGTGACGTCCATCTTGAGTCTTATTGCTTGGTCGTTCACAGTCCATGTATAATTGGATCCGTTCGATATTCGGGTTGTCTTTGAAATCCCATATATATGATTTGTATATGGTTGACGATTTTATTCTCTCGTGTATCTGTCCCCGTTGATCCTTTTATGATCTCGTTTGGAGTTACCTTATCGATGGTTAACTTGTTTGTTACCGATCCTTTATTAATCTCGTTTGGAGTTTCCCCTGTCATTGGTAATCTCGTTCGTTATTGATCCTTATTGATTCCGTTTGGGAGTTGTCTCACCGTTGGTATTCTTGGTTATTAGTCCTTGATTGATGTTATTGGAGTTTACCGTGTCGTCGGTATTCTCGGTTGTCGATTCCTCATTGCTCTGTTGGAATTTACCGTATCGTTGGTATTCCCAGTTGTTGGTCCTTATTGATCTTGCTAGAGTTTACTGTGTCGTCAGTATTCTCAGTTGTTGACCCTTTATTGATCTTATTGGAGTTTATCGTACCATTGGTATTTCTGGTTGTCGACTCTTTTGATCTTTCTATTGATTCTTCATTAATCCTTACCGTGTCATCCGGATTCTCGGTTATTGATTCTTCGTTGATCCTTACCGTGTCGTCGGTATTCTGGGTCGTCGAACTTTTATTGACCTTGTTGGGATTTGCCGTATTGCCTGTATTCCCGGTTATTGATTCTTCATTGATCTTGTTGGAGTTACCACATCATGTTACTCTCGTTCGTGGTTGATCCCTTTGTCGATCTTGTGTGAAACTATCATGTCATTGATAATTCTAGTGTGATGCATTGATTGTTATCATTATTGATTGTGTGAGCATTCATGCTTTATATTGATACCCGGGACTTGCCATTGTTTCGGGACAGTTGATTTGCAGATGTATCATGTGATATCAGTTCCTATCAGTATTAGGTTCCGATTGTGCGACCCAGCCAGCAGAGTTGAACTTGGCCAGATTATTCTATACTCGAGATATGTTTCTGTTTGGAAATCTTGGTAGTGTTTCGGATACAGTACAGGTGATTACATTTGAATTCGTTCATACTTAAGGACACGAGGCGTGGGATATGGTAAGAATTGATTGTTATGGTTGTGACAGGTTGGTAAGGTTACTTCGGTAAAATACATGGGGAATGTTCTTACTCTGTAGATTACATTGATATGTAATTGTTTTTGTGATGTGATCGTTATCATTGTTGAGTATTTTGGTTGACCCCGTCGTGGGCTTTATCTTTTAGGTACTCGGAGTTCGAGCTAGTAGCGGTCATGAAGGGATGAGCTTTCCGGTGATACTGGCTATGGCGTAGTTGTTGGGATTATGTATTCTTTTCTGGTTTTCTAATTCCGCTGCAAATGTAATTAATTGTGTTTTATCCGCTGCGTGTGTATATTTAAAATGGCTTTCGGTATTCTCTGAACTATGTTATCCGCTGCGTGTGTGTGTGTACTTTCAAAGGGCCTTTTGGCATTTTTAAATGTTTGCGAAAATGATTTTAGCCTTGTGGGTTCCAATATGGGGCCCACGGCGCTCTAATATTCCCGGTCGGTTTTGGGGGTGTTACAAAGTTGAACATCCCGTCCCCTATGTTCATTCGCAGAATGGCCTTGCCGAGGCTATGATTAAGCGTTTACAGCTTATCGCCCGAGCATTGGT
Source organism: Orobanche coerulescens (assembly GCA_033398695.1). Taxonomy (NCBI): domain Eukaryota; kingdom Viridiplantae; phylum Streptophyta; class Magnoliopsida; order Lamiales; family Orobanchaceae; genus Orobanche; species Orobanche coerulescens. The sequence continues at coordinate 73,581,536 of CM065818.1, read as the reverse complement.
ATTGTGCACCAACTTGCCGATTTCTGCGTGGGGTTATGCAATTTTGCATGCGGCTATACTTGTTCACTTTCGACCCACTGCCAATCACCGTTTAGTGCGTACCAGTTGGTAACTGGATATGAGCTTGATATTTCACACTTACGCATTTTTGGTTGTGCAGTCTATGTGCCAATTACGCCTCCACAGCGTACTAAAATGGGTCCGCAAAGACGATTAGGTATATATGTTAGCTATGAATCGCCTAAAATTGTCCGCTATTTGGAACCTTTGACAGGAGATCTGTTTACTGCAAGATTTGCAGATTGTCACTTTGATGAGACAAACTTCCAGTCATTAGGAGGAGAGAGGAATCGAACGATTCCAGTTGCACGCCAGGAAATTGTCTGGTGTGCTCCCTCCTTGCCTCATCAAGATCCCCGCACAGCTCAATCCTGTAACACCCCCAAATCCTATTGGATTATTACAGTGCCGTGGACCCCACGCCAGGAGATCCACCAGGCGAACATGACTAAAAATACATTAATTAACACAACAAGGGAACATCATAGTCCCTACCATGATATCCGACACAATATTCCGATAAGGAATTTTAACGACAAAAGTAGCCTACATGGCTAAAAATGAAATACAACAACATCCACGAACATCTGTTCGGGTAATACAACACGACAACACTGACAAGACTGGAGTACTCTCCAACCGACTGACCGACAATGAACAACTCGCACTAGTATCGCTTGAATGCCTCGTCGCCATCATCATGCCCCTGTGTCTCAACTCTCTCCTCGCAAGCACCTAAAACATGAAAAACATGTTCCGCCACGGGTCGATCATCCAGATAATGAACATCAAATACATGTATAACATGATATGCATCCAAAGGCAGAATGAAATGGTACAATGATGATAATAATACGAAATGCTCACAAACCAAGGTAAGAACCGAGCATTCGTGCAATACTATGCCCACGGCATACTATTAATACCTGTTCGACAGGTTAGAACGTAAGTGCCCGACGGCGAATCAAAATCACAGAATACCACAATGAATGACAAGACATGAACCAAACCAGGACTGAATTAATTATGAATCACAATGCCCGAAGGCTCCAATGAAATTACCAGGACAATAATAAAGGCCTGAAAGTCATTCAATGAAATTAACAAATATCACAAACACTGAAGTCAAACAGCCCAAGTCAGAACAATGAGGGCCGAAGCCACGGCACGAAGCCGTATCACAATGAGGGCCGAAGCCACGGCACGAAGCCGTATCACAATGAGGGCCGAAGCCACGACATCCAGCCGTATCACAATTAGGGCCGAAGCCACGGCATCCAGCCGTATCACAATTAGGGCCGAAGCCACGGCATCCAGCCGTATCATAATTAATGATATTGTGCTGCCTTGAGTCGGCCAACACGATGATAGTAACACACGGATAGACACCGTGCTTGACAGTCCCAAATTAACACCTCGATTGCCTTAGAACGGCCAACCGACAACAATGATGCAGCGGATGATTGAACACTTCGATTTGCCTGAGAACGGCCAATCGATAACAATGATACGATGAATGAGTGAATACCTCGATTGCCTTAGAAAGGTCAATCGATAACAATGATTTAGTGAATGATTGAACATTTCGATTTACCTGAGAACGGCAATTCGATAACAATGATATGAAGGATGCCTCGGCACCTTTAATCGATTCTTTACGGCGAAGATGAGAAATGAGTAAGCCAATGCCTTAAATCGGCCTGTGCGGTTTAATGACAATCCGAGCAGAATAACAATGATCTCAACGATATCTTAAATTGACATCTATATTAACAACAATCGATACATCGATACCGCGAACCGGCTATCGACAATGACATTAATAATGAGTATCACAATGCCTTGAATCGGCCGTTAACGAACAACAATAACATTTGGCAAAATTTCCAAAAGGTATCGTATCGAACGATCTCTTGATATCAATGAATTCATGAAGAGACTAAGTCTCGGAATGATACAACATATTCATACACATACATGATGACATTAGCTCATTGACCAGTACAAGTATAAAACTTGCCTCAAACCGAAGGCGAGAAGGTACTTCCACGATCAACGTCCTTAATGAAATTACCGGCCGCTTGAACAACCTTAAACAACACAAAAACCAACAATTCTCTTAATACATGAATCAAGCATAATCACAACCAACTCAAAAGTCGATACAACAATACCCGAAACTCATTGGGGCATTTACACAAACGCGTTGTAAACAATCTCCAATTGTTTACAACCAAAACTCAATTACATCCGAAACCAACTCCCAATGAATTATTCAAACCCACAAAAACTCATGAATACTATCAATAATCCAATAGAAATACTTAGAACGATATTTCAACAACATTTAGTCGAAAACCCCCAAAATTCCAAAGTCAACCCGTAAGGGTTCTTGAACAATTCTTCAATTATTCACAAATTCCGAAAATTACACCAATGAATCCATAGAAATACATGTATCCAAGATAGATAATCCATATCTAACATATTCCAACATAATATCGATTTAACACGAAGAGATCGGAGGCAAAACACCCAAGACTCGAAATTCTAGATCCAAGAATCATTACCTTGATTTGGAGTGATGAAAATGATTTAGATGATGATTAATCCAACTTAGAAGGTTGAAGATGATGCTAGATGATTGTAGCTCGAAAAGACCTTTCTGAATTGCCCGAGCTCGTCCGACATGATTGAGAAATGAAGAAATGACGAACGTTGGACCAAACTGTCCTATATATACTGCCCCAGTTTAGCGCGCGCTAACTCCTGATGTTAGCGTGCGCTAACGCGTGTACCGGGTAGTCCAGTACCCCCCTGACTGAATCGTTAGCGTGCGCTAAGTACCTTTTGTAGCGTGCGCTAACAGCCTGACCTTAGCGTACGTTAACCTTATGTTAGCATGCGCTACCTGATAGTTGATATCCAAAATCCTGGAGTCCAGAACCTCGTCCTGCTCGGCGCGCTAGCGTGCGCTACTCTGAAGTCTTAGCGTGCGTTACCCGCATAGTTAGCGTACGCTACTTACCACTCGTAGCGTGCGCTACGAATTTCCCAAATCAGCCCAGTACCTTCTGGACTGTCTGCCTCACTTGCGCTAGCATGCGCTAAAACTGAGTCATTACGTGCGTTACATGCACCTCATTAGCGTGCGCTAACTACAATGGGTAGCGTGCGCTACCTCTCAAAATGAAAATCAAAACATGATGATGATGATGACAATAATCTCGGCTCGATCTCAAACAGTGATGATCCCAAAATACGCCGAATGGTGAACATAGTTGACTGAATATGAATGATGAATGATTATTACTGAGTGAAAAAATTTCTGAGTGACGATTCTTGAATGATAATAAATGAATTCACAACCGGGTATTACATACTCCCCCCCTTAAAAAGAGTTTCGTCCTCGAAACTGAGGGTAAACAACTCGGGATATGAAATATCCATCACGATCTGAAAACAATAACGCCCAAATAATCCTCGGGACCAAATCAACCGCAAGCCCAAGTCCCCAAGACTTGACGTCTCGAAACACAGTGAACGATTTCTCAAATTATCACGAAATCTCGAGCACAACGCCGGAGGTATGAACTCCCAACAAATGATCCAAATCTCAAGATTCTCAAATATAATCATAATAAGATAGATCAACAATAAATGATCCACAGTCACGATACATTATTACTGATAGATTAACACAGTCATCCAAAAACAAGGTTACATCTCAAATGTACCCAACATCGATATCCTTCCATATCATCGATTTCCTCTATCTCAACGATTTAAGGTATATCCGACGATGAACTCGCCGCTAACTAAGACCTCAGAAGGTCACGAGAATGAAAGTGACAAAAATGAATGATGAATGATAAATGACTACAAATCTGACACGGATTTAGAATGACTCACCAAGGTGAATTACTAATGTCATGAGTGATAGTTCCTGAAGTGATTGGAACCGCCGTTCCTCGTGAATTGAATGATAAATCGATAATTATGAGTCCCCATATGATTGATATATATGATGAATGAATTATATGAATGAATGAACGACAATGAAATGAATGATTATACTATTAACGCACAAGAATTAACTTGTTCAAACCGGTGATGAATGTCCTTACCTCTGGCCCTCGAGGCCTGATAGGGTCCCTTGGATGATGCACGGGCTGGAGTAACGAAGTCTCTCGAGGCCCTCGAGCTCTCTTGAGATTTACTGGCGCTAGAACCCCTGCAGTATTTCTGCCGGTGTCCCTGCCTCCCACACAGAAAACAAACAATAGCTGGCACCGTGCACCGGGTACTAACGTGACCTGCTGAATCACAGTTAAAGCAAACAACAGTCGAACTCGTCGCCTGAGAGGAAGATGCTGTCCCAGCACGAAGACGACTAGAAAACGACCCCTTGGATGACGGAGCCCGATGTCCCTCTGAACGAGCCGGCATTCTAGTCCTCTCACCTGAAGAAACTGAAGGATGCTTCTGAGTAAGCTCCTTGATCAAAAGCTCTGCTCCAAGAGCCTTCCCGATGAACTCACTAAGTGAATTACAATTGTGGTTGAACAACTGCATCCTCAACTGCGGATTTAGCCTCTTGCTAAAATACTTAATTTTATCCGCCTCAGTACGGATTATTGACGAAGCAAACTGAAGTAGTCCCTGAAACTTCTCAGCGATGACAATAACACCCTCGTCCCCATCGGGTTCGGGGTTCAAAACCTCTGACAACTTAGCTTCACGAAGTGGAGCCGGATAATACCTCTCTAACATGAGAGTCTTGAACTCGCTCCAAATACAATCACGATCGATGGGTTTCACAGAAAGCCACCACGAATAAGCGCCCTTACTCAAGTAATAAGCCGCTACTGCCACTTTACTCTCCTCCGGACACTGAACCATGTCGAAGAGTTTATCAAAATGCTCGAGCCAATGAACAATATCATTTGTTCTCGAACCCTCAAAAGTAGGCGGCATCCGACGAGAGATATCGCCAACAATCGATTCACTCCTCCACTGGCTCCATGAAATGGCACTGTATCCTGTTGCGGTGGACCACAACCCATTGAGGTCTGCATGGTCTCCACTATCCGCGTCATCCGAGTCATCTGGGCCATCATGCCCTGCATAAATATGAATGGATCAACCCGAACACCTTCCGAGTGAGATGCCTCTCGTACGACTCGACAGGTGAATGATTATCTGGCGATGAATGAGTAGCCTCGTTGTTTGATGAATTAATGATATCCCTCGCGTTCGTGGGCATGCACACGAGATCCCGGTTCCGCCCGCACCGCGGCCTCTTCCCCGCGTCCTCCGACACTCTATCCATACTGAAGTAGGAAAGTCACATGATTATAGATTCCGCATGAATATCGTATTATGATTACGTTACAGAGTGACAACAATGAGCATACACGCTCTAACACAATGAATGCATTAATGATTTAATGAAATGATCGTCGACATTACGTCAGAGTATGATAAGACCGTATGAAACATCAAATGAGGTAACATGATTGCCTGATGAAATTCCTGAAATGATTACCTTGAACAAGTTAACAAGGTTGAAAATTAGATCCTCAAGATCAACAACTGAACCGTGAGATGGGCTGAATGATTAATGAATTAACTGAACAATGAGATTGACTGAGTGACGAGTGAATTAGCTAAACGATGAGATTAATTGAGTGATGAATGAATTAGCTGAACGATGAGGTTAATTGAGTGATGAACGAAGCAACTGAGTAATTGATATTGACTGAATGATGAATGAATTAACTGAGTGATGAATGAGTTAACTGAGTGATGAATTAACTGGGTAATGATATTGACTGAGTGATGAATGAATTATCTGAGTGATGAATTGACTGAGTAATGATATTGACTGAGTGATGAATGAATTATCTGAGTGATTGATGATATTGACTGAGTAATGAATGAATTATCTGAGTGATGAATTGACTGAGTAATGATATTGACTGAGTAATGAATGAATTATCCGAGTGATGAATTGACTGAGTAATGATATTGGTGAGTAATGAATGAATTATCCGAGTGATGAATTGACCGAGTAATGATATTGACTGAGTAATGAATGAATTATCTGAGTGATGAATTGACTGAGTAATGATATTGACTGAGTAATGAATGAATTAACATAATCGACAAGATCAGCATGACGATTGAGGATTATTAACCGATGAATGAGTTGATCCTTAATGCTTACACAAGCCACACGTGTCCCAAAACAATTAGTCATGAATCAATCATAACACTAATATCACATATAGGTTTCAACAAGGCACGAACAATTAATGACATGATGAATGTATGAACATAAAGAGAATCGAGTCCTTACGAGTCATACGAAGCTTCGAGGTCTCGCGATACTAGTCTTCACCGACGACGACTCGATGAATGAATGACTCGTGCGGTCGTACTAATATTACGACTCACAAAACTGATCGACTATATTGTCATCACCTGAAAATCCCACTAATACCGGGTCTGTTGTACCACATAACTCGGATCTCAGGGTTTTTCACATCCCAAATCTCTGATACGATTTCTGTAACACGCGCATATCCTATTGGATTATTACAGTGCCGTGGACCCCACGCCGGGAGATCCACCAGTCGAACATGACTAATAATAAATTAATTAACACAACTAGGGAACATCATAGTCCCTACCTTGTTTTCCGACTCAATATTCCGATAAGGAATTTTAACGACATAAGTAGCCTACATGGCTAAAAATGAAATACAACAACATCCACGAACATCTGTTGGGTAATACAACACGACAACACCGACAAGACTGGAGTACTCTCCAACCGATCGACCGACAATGAACAACTCGCACTAGTATCGCTTGAATGCCTCGTCGCCATCATCATGCCCCCGTGTCTCAACTCTCTCCTCGCAAGCACCTAAAACATGAAAAACATGTTCCGCCCCCACGGGGTCATCATCCAGATAATGAACATCAAATACATGTATAACATGATATGCATCCAAAGGCGTAATGAAATGGTACAATGATGATAATAATACGAAATGCTCACAAACCAAGGTAAGAACCGAGCATTCGTGCAATACTATGCCCACGGCATACTATTAATACTGTTAAAGTTAGAACGTAAGTGCCCGACGGCGAATCAAAATCACAGAATACCACAATGAATGACAAGACATGAACCAAACCAGACTGAATTAATTATGAATCACAATGCCCGAAGGCTCCAATGAAATTACCAGACAATAATAAAGGCACGAAAGTCATTCATGGAAATTAACAAATATCACAAACACCTGCAGTCAACCGACCCATACGCTTTAACAATGAGGGCCGAAGCCACGGCACGAAGCCGTATCACAATGAGGGCCGAAGCCACGGCACGAAGCCGTATCACAATGAGGGCCGAAGCCACGGCATCCGGCCGTATCACAATTAGGGCCGAAGCCACGGCATCCGGCCGTATCACAATTAGGGCCGAAGCCACGGCATCCAGCCGTATCACAATTAATGATAGTGTGCTGCCTTGAGTCGGCCAACACGATGATAGTAACACACGGATAGACACCGTCCTTGACAGTCCCAAATTAACACCTCGATTGCCTTAGAACGGCCAACCGACAACAATGATGCAGCGGATGATTGAACACTTCGATTTGCCTGAGAACGGCCAATCGATAACAATGATACGATGAATGAGTGAATACCTCGATTGCCTTAGAAAGGTGAATCGATAACAATGATTTAGTGAATGATTGAACATTTCGATTTACCTGAGAACGGCAATTCGATAACAATGATATGAAGGATGCCTCGGCACCTTTAATCGGTTACCGACGACGAAGATGAGAAATGAGTAAGCCAATGCCTTAAATCGGCACATGCTTTTAATGACAATCCGAACAGGAATAACAATGATCTCAACGATATCTTAAATTGACATCTATATTAACAACAATCGATACATCGATACCGCGAACCGGCTATCGACAATGACATTAATAATGAGTATCACAATGCCTTGAATCGGCCATTAACGAACAACAATAACATTTGGCAAAATTGCCAAAAGGTATCGTATCGAACGATCTCTTGATATCAATGAATTCATGAAGAGACTAAGTCTCGGAATGATACAACACATTCATACACATACATGATGACATTAGCTCATTGACCAGTACAAGTATAAAACTTGCCTCAAACCGAAGGCGAGAAGGTACTTCCACGATCAACGTCCTTAATGAAATTACCGGCCGCTTGAACAACCTTAAACAACACAAAAACCAACAATTCTCTTAATACATGAATCAAGCATAATCACAACCAACTCAAAAGTCGATACAACAATACCCGAAACTCATTGGAGCATTTACACAAACGCGTTGTAAACAATCTCCAATTGTTTACAACCAAAACTCAATTACATCCGAAACCAACTCCCAATGAATTATTCAAACCCACAAAAACTCATGAATACTATCAATAATCCAATAGGAATACTTAGAACGATATTTCAACAACATTTAGTCGAAAACCCCCAAAATTCCAAAGTCAACCCGTAAGGGTTCTTGAACAATTCTTCAATTATTCACAAATTCCGAAAATTACACCAATGAATCCGTAGAAATACATGTATCCAAGATAGATAATCCATATCTAACATATTCCAACATAATATCGATTTAACACGAAGAGATCGGAGGCAAAACACCCAAGACTCGAAATTCTAGATCCAAGAATCATTACCTTGATTTGGAGTGATGAAACTGATTTAGATGATGATTAATCCAACTTAGAAGGTTGAAGATGATGCTAGATGATTGTAGCTCGAAAAGACCTTTCTGAATCGCCCGAGCTCGTCCGACATGATTGAGAAATGAAGAAATGACGAACGTTGGACCAAACTGTCCTATATATCATCCCGATTTAGCGCGCTAACTCCCGATGTTAGCGTGCGCTAACGCGTGTACCGGTATTCCAGTACCCCCGACTGAATCGTTAGCGTGCGCTAAGTACCTTTGGTAGCGTGCGCTAACGGCTGACCTTAGCGTACGTTAACCTTATGTTAGCGTGCGCTACCGATAGTTGATATCGAAATCACGGAGTCGAACCTCTTGTCCTGCATTGCAGCGCGCTAGTGTGCGCTACTCTGAAGTCTTAGCGTCGTTACCCGCATAGTTAGCGTACGCTACTTACCACTCGTAGCGTGCGCTACGAATTTCCCAAATCAGCCCAGTACCTTCTGGACTGTCTGCATCACTTGCGCTAGCGTGCGCTAAAACTGAGTCATTACGTGCGTTACATGCACCTCATTAGCGCGCGCTAACTACAATGGGTAGCGTGCGCTACCTCTCAAAATGAAAATCAAAACATGATGATGATGATGACAATAATCTCGGCTCGATCTCAAACAGTGATGATCCCAAAATACGCCGAATGGTGAACATAGTTGACTGAATATGAATGATGAATGATTATTACTGAGTGAAAAAATTTCTGAGTGACAGTTACTGAATGATAATAAATGAATTCACAACCGGGTATTACAAATCCGAGCTAGAAGTGCAACGTATTCTCAGTCTTCAGAAAGTTGCGGATTCGATGCCCGACAGCTTTACTGATACTGCGAAAGTGACAAGATCTACCATTCCCGCTGCGAATGTTCCTACAAGGTTAGAAGTCCCAGTTATAGGGCAAGGTTTAGCCGCCCAAAGGAATGATGCCCCCGGCGTCAACCTTAGTGGTGGGACGGCTGCTTCGGCTGCTCTTATCCCTGATCGAAAGAGGGAGAGGCCAGTGGGTAGAAAGGATACCGAACCTCGAAAGAGAAGAGGAACGGAGGCACAAAATCCTCTCATCATCGACACAGTGACTCCGTCACACGAGATTATCTATGACTACGGATATGTCCTCGAATCAACAATGGAACAATCGACGGACGCGTCGGAAACTTTGTTGATGTCAGAAAATAAAGAAATCTCGATACAATGTACGAGTAAATACGTACTATTGGACAGGTCGTCCACGCTAGTCGATGATGCTTTTGCCTACTCCGTCGCTCAAGAAATTATTAAAGACGACGACGCTGAGCCGCGCTCGGTTGCTGAGTGTCAACAACGAGCCAATTGACCGAAATGGAAAGATGCAATGGAGGCTGAACTAGACTCAATGGCTAAACGTGAGGTATTTGGCCGTATCGATCCAATACCAGTGGGCGTTAAACCAGTTGGACATAAGTGGGTCTTTGTTCGTAAACGCAATGATAAGGATGAGGTCATGCGTTACAAAGCGAGACTAGTTGCCCAAGGCTTCTCGCAGCGCCCTGACATTGACTACGAGGAGACGTATTCTCCCGTTATGGACATCATCACTTTCCGCTACTTAGTCAGTTTGGTAGTGTCCGAAAAACTGAACATGCAGCTTATGGATGTGGTTACAACGTATCTTTATGGGGATCTAGATACGGATATCTATATGAAAGTCCCCGAGGGGATTTCATTGCCCAAATCAAGTAGCTCTAAACCACGGAGCGCTTACGCTGTGAAATTGCGTCGTTCACTGTATGGGTTGAAACAATCCGGAAGGATGTGGTACAACCGCCTAAGTGAATACTTGATTGGGAAGGGAAACGAGAACAGTGACATCTGTCCATACATTTTAGTGAAAAGAACAGATGCGGGATTCGTAATTGTATCCGTCTTTGTAGATGACATGAATGTTATCAGTACCATAGATGAGGTCAATGAAACGGCCCACTACCTTAAATCCGAATTTGAGATGAAAGATCTGGGGAGGACTCGATTCTGCTTGGGCTTAGAGCTAGAACATCGAGATGATGGCATACTCATTCATCAGTCTGCCTATGTCCACAAAATGCTCAGGCGATTTAGCATGGACAAGGCACATCCTCTTGCTACCCCCATGATTGGTCGAAGTCTGGAAATGAACAAGGATCCGTTTCGTCCCAAAGAGGAGGATGAATAGGTCCTTGGAGCAGAAACACCGTACCTTAGCGCATTCGGTGTGTTGTTGTATCTGGCTCAATGCACTCGTCCAAACATCGCATTCTCTGTGAATCCGTTAGCGAGAGTTAGCTCCGCTCCCACGATAAGGCATTGGAATGGAGTAAAACACATCTTTCGATACTTGAAAGGCTCCAGTGACCTTGGATTGTTCTTTCCCTACGCAAGAGAGAGCGATATTCCGAAAGGAACTGTTGAGGTTAAGACGATGCATACCGACCGTCGATCTTCCTCTGATATTGCAGCTAAGCATGGTAGCTTGACTAGCAGAAGTGCTAATGCGAGCAAGCCTACCCCTTATGCAGAGAATCCTAACGACACGTTAGTTGGATTTGCTGATGCCGGTTATCTCTCTGACCCGCATAAAGGACGTTCCCAAACTGGTTATGTGTTCCCCATTGGGAATACGGCGATATCTTGGCGATCTACCAAGCAGACCCTGGTTGCTACTTCCTCGAACCATGCAGAGATAATTGCATTGCACGAACCCGTAAGGGAGTGCATTTGGCTCCGGTCAGTCATAGACCATATACGAGGAACGTGTGGATTAGATCCCACTACAGCAATCCCTACTTGCATCGTTGAGGACAATGTGGCATGCATTGAGCAGATGAAGTTAGGTTTCATAAAGGGTGACAATACCAAGCATATTGCACCGAAGTTCTTTTATAATCAGCAACAGCAGAAATTGTTGAATATCGAAGTGAAAAAGGTGAGTTCCGATGAGAATATCGCAGACTTGTTCACTAAGTCTCTACCGAAATCTACATTTGAGAAACATGTGAGAAGCATCGGCATGTGTCGATTATCCGAGCTCAACTAATGATAGCTCGACGGAATGAGCTGTCATGTATACCTCAGGGGGAGTATACTTCACATGATTCTAACATTTGTAGTTGATGCGTTGCGCTCTTTTTTCTCACCAAAGTCTTTGTTTTTCCCACGGGGTTTTATTTCACTTGGAAAGGTTTTTTACCGAGGCAACACCTTATGCACCATGTTAGTATTAGCGTTCGACACAGGGGGAGTGTTCCGGGAAATCCTTCCTGTATTGGTGTCTTACCTAATACTAGTTGTAGGGGGATAAGAGTTATGGAAGGATATAGACTCTTCCATAAGTAGTAGGATCCTGTTAGACGTCTTACCTTAACTAGGAATCCTATGTATGGAAAGACTCTCTTTGTAATGTCTATATAAAGGCCCCTCTATTCATTGTTATCAATACAATTGATTTGCTGTCTTTACTTTTCTCCTCAAACAGATTTGGAATTCTAAAAAAAAAAAAAAAGAGGTAATGCTTCTAACCTTTCAAGTAAAGGAAATATGTTGTAGTAAATTTTTATTCAAGAAAGACACTCTTGAATAAAGAGTTGATTATTATGCAAGGAATATATTTCTGTATTCTTGAGGAAAGGTCGATGTTGAAATGTTTATTGATGGCGTACGTTTTGATAACAGAATCTTAAGGTGTTGTATTTGATGTTGCGGGTAAATTTCGATATTCTGTAATTTTAAATAAAGGTGAGAGTTCTAAATTTTGAAAATGTAATGTATTGATTTTGGTCAATAAATAGAATTTTATTGATATTCCGAATAGATATTGCGAACTCATTTTTATAAATTGACGTAGGCAATATTCTTTTCCTGGAAATATTCTAAAAGCCGAACCGTCATAATTATAATGGCCGCTAAGAAACCCTTTAAACACCCAGTCGGGCTACCGACTTAAAGTCGGCTTAATGTATATATATATATATATAAGAGATCCAAGTGTACTTCTTTCAAAACCTGACACGTAAACCGAGAATAAGGCTAGGATAATTTATAAGGATGAATCCAACCAAACATACTCGTTGTGAGGAACATATTAGCTAACCTAGAAGCACTGGCATGCTTCCATCGGGACGCAAGTGAGGCTGCACAGGAAGAGGCTGCACGGTAACACGAGCGTGTCGTGCAGCTAGAAGCCCAATTGGCTACAATACAGCAGACTCTTCAAGAAAAAGAGACCTAGTACAATCAAGAAATGGAGGCCCTTCAAGATCAGATCCACCAAGAGAGGACGATGATACGAGCCAGTGCGGAAGAAATTCTTGTTGTCCTCCCGACTGCTCCGTTTTTCAATAGTGGAACGCGAGTCCGCATAAATTGAAGAAGATCCCGAGGAAGATCTCGAAGAAGAGATTGAAGAATACACTATCGTAAATAACATACGATAATGATACTATCCTGACACCGACGTAATCCTCGAGTAGAATATAACAATGATCGTGATAACATTATTATGAAATTATTATTATTATTACTATTGTTACTATTATTATTACCACCATTCTTTCACAAGTATTAAAATAATTGTTAATTACTCCTTTATGTATATACATATATACATTTTGAGTGTAATATATATATATATATATATACACCACTTCTACATATTTAACAATATATATCTATCGGGATTGATTATGGTGGAAACACCCTTAATGGTGAAATCTAGAAACCAATTGCATTATTAAGTAATTTCATTGTATATTTGTTATTATTTATTGCATCAAGTTGGTCGCTAGTATATGCAACAAATAATGCAATAAAAAAATACATAAATGCATATAATTCTACTCATCTACAACCGTTAGATCACTAATATCAATGACTTATAAAAATTTCTAAATTTCCTAAAGTAATTAGTTTTCATATGATCTATTTCCTATATATATATATATATATATATATATATATATATATATATACCCCACCGCCCAAATAAGGGATTATCACACGGGCAGAGGAGAGCCGTGAACGTCCCAAAAGAAGAAAAAAAAAAAGAAGAAAAGAGAGGAAGAAGACGGAGGGGAAGAGAAGAGGCGAAATCCCTTTCCTCCTTGGTAAGTCTTCTTATATGAGGTGTATTATTTTTTTTTTGTGTGTGTGTGTGTAAAACAGTGTGTGTAAAATAGTGTGTGTGTGCCATGTGTGTCGTGCGTATGTGAATGTTGTGTGCGGGTAATCGAGTGGGTGGGTGTGCATGCTATATGTATGTGTGTATGTGTAACTTGTGTGTGTATATATAGTATGAGATTGTGTGTGTGTGTGTGTATTTAGCTGTATATGCGTGCGTGTGTGTGTGTGCTGCGTGCGTGCGTGTGTGTATGTGTTGGGTGTGTACGTTACTATGTATGTGCGTGTGTGTGTTCATATGTGTATGTGCGTGTGTGTGAGTACCGAGAGGTAGGGGTGTGGAGTGTGTGAGTTGTGTGTATTAGTGTGAGAGTTTGGGGTGGGGCGACTTGGGGAATTAGTGTGCTTTTATGTATAAAAGCAAGGTTAGTCAATAATAAACAAGCCCCCGGTGAAGTTATGATAGACGGGAGGAGGTTAAAATGAAGGTTATGTGGCCGTATAAAGTTTTGGATGGAAAATATAAATATTAAAAGTTTAGGGCTATGCCATTTGGGAATTAAAAATAAAGTTGGACTTGATTGAAGTTTTCTAAATCTCCAATTTAACCCCAAAACTATAGTTTTGGGAACTTTATAATTTGACCCCAAATCAAGTTCTTAATTATTCTAGATTGACCCCTGACTTTTCAACAAGTTTTAAAAATTATGTTTTAACGCAAATACTTAGCAAGACCTCTACTTCATTATATGCAATTGTTCGCTATATTTTTAAACAATCTGCAAGTGTACGGAGTAAGTGTAGAAAGCGGCGAGCAATGTCGTATTCCATAGAGACTAAATATTTCTATTGTGTTGAGTACTAGATTATAATGATTCCGGTTTTATCTCGACGATCGAAAGTTGAATGGATGGTTAACGAAATAAAATAAAATGATGACAATAAAAGAAAATATCCGAATTAAGGAGAATTGCAAGAGTTTAGAAAGAAAGATTCCAAGGCTCGGTTTCCATTGATCACTAAGTTTAGTCGGGATTGGTTCCAAAAGTTATAAGTGCGTTTCCATAATGATAATCACAATAATATTCTAAAGCCCCTCTCGAGATGCATTAAAACGTAGATTAAACAACCTATAACGTCTGCGTTTACTATAAATTATCTAACTCCAAAATGTTCATAAGATTTAAACATCATCATAGCTTATCACCGATTTCTCAATCTCGTAATTTACTACGTCAAATACTCGAAACCTATTAATGCCCTCTTCTCTCGAATTATGAGCAATTAAGTTTAATATATAAAAACATTGATCAAGTGTCTAAACATGAATCAAAACCAAGTATTTGATGAAGAAATCACATTAGATATATATAATCATCAATCCCTAAAAACCATAGCAAAACAACGTACTTCAATGCCCGGAATCTAACGAGTTTAGCCGGACATGGTAATGAAATAAAGATTAATAATCATCATGTTCATCATGTTCATGCTAAATAAAACAACAAAATAAATAAAAGATAGGAAGAAGATAAAACTCGGATGGTGTCTTGATTTATCCGGGTTGAAGCCTTCAAATGTTCTTGAAGTGTTCTTCAAGAATTTCCTTCAAATCTCCTTCTTTTTGAATGAAAAACTCTCAAATCTTGTGTTTCTCTCTCTCCAATCTCTCCAATCTTCAGCATCTCCCCCTCAAGTCCAGCCCCAAGACCTTTTTATAAAGCCAAAATATCATCTTTTTCATATTCAAATTTTCAAAAATGTCAAAAAGTAATTTTTCCACCGAAAAGTGACACGACCCGTGTCATACTGTCCCAGAAAATGCAAAAACTTTCTGGACAGCAGACCCGGTTGTGTCATTTGACACGGCCCGTGTTATATTGTCCCAGAAAATGCAAAAACTTTCTAAACTGTGAAGTCGTGATCTAGAAGCCATATCTCCCTCAATACACCTCGGAATTTAGCGTATGATATACCATTGCGAAGCTGATTTCATGAAGAATCCATATATATATATAGAACACACACTGATTCGAAGTAATGAATCTGTAAATTATAAAATACGACAGGTAGTGCTTCAATCTTCATCGTTTTAGGCCTTGTACTCTCGTTTCTGCATTGCTTGATATGTATTTGGGGATTGAGACTTCGGTCTTGATTGATAATGTCCTTAAAACACCTATAAAATCAAATAAAATATACCCAAGCATGATCGAGTCCTACAAACACAATATGAGTACAAACGACACAATTCTACACATTTTAGGATCTTAAAATCCAGAAAAACCTTATAAAAATATGTGTAAAAATGAGTGTTATCAAAATCCACCAAACTTGAACGTTGATCGTCCCGAGCAATGCACTTTAAAATAACCACTCTTAAGGAAACTCATCCCTTAACACACCTCAAATGATGATTATGAAAATTCATCAATACGCCTAAAGTAATAAATAAGTCGAGTTCTAAAAAGTATTCAAATCTCTGGGGTGCTTCCTTAACATCATAATCAATACTTGGAAAATATAAACCTCACCGATCAAGTGTATTCACTCACTCTCAAAGTGTATAATGGGATAAGTGGCGCTCAAAACTCATTCAATGAAATAAGAATCTCCATAGGCTTGTCAATCGTCTACATCTCTACTACTATTTGTGCATGTAAATTTGGTGAATCAAAAAGGACTTTATTGGTTGTAATGTAGGCTTTTTGGTCAGGGTAAGATAAGTATGGTTTAAAGTGACTTGACTTGAGCAAATTAGAACATCATCTCAATAATCACTTTGCTCAATTAGAAGCTCAAATTTTTGTTTTAATTGGAATTTGCTTCCTTCAACCCCTTAATTTTAATATAATCGCACTAAGCGCTTTTAAAAGTGAGAATCACAACTTTATTCCTCCTTATTGCTCCATTTATTCTATTTTCTCCTTATCGCTCCAATAAATCTCGTTTCTCTTTTTTCTTCTTTTTGATTTTTTTTGTGCCCGCTCTTTGTTTTTTTTCATGTGGTGGACAACATCATCATTATAATCACACCATTCTTCCTTCCAATTTATTTTTGATGAATCATTGCAATTGAACCAACAATCTTCCCCATCGCCTCCACACATCTTTTCGTTCTTTTGTCAATTTGTTCTAATAAGGTCAAGTATAGGGACAAAAGTTTATAATGGAATGGAAAGCTTATAATGTGGCTAACAAGAAATAGGCTTTAAGCTCAATCGGGCTGACTAGGGAAATAAATTTTCGGGTTGGCCAAAAGGTTTGAAGGGTTGCCAATAAAAATCGTCTAAAATCATTTTCACTAATTTGCACACACTTGTAGTTTCGAATAAGATACCAGGGCAAGTTCTAGAGTCTTAAAATATGAATGGTACACTCGACAATGAAACTTGCATATTTAATGATGCACGAAGGCTCAAAAGCTCACAAGCTAGATTTGTTCATATTTCCAAGGTATTAAACTATTTATTCAATTTCACACCCTTTTGATTATTCTACAATTTTTTCCTCTTCAAATTATCCTTGATTTGCATATCAAAATAACAAAATAAATCCCGAGGTATCCAAGACAAGAGTTCATTCTTTAGAGTTTCATCCAAGTACATGATACTCAAAACACACCAAGTTCAAAAACAACAATCCACACCAAAATCCAAGCAAATCTTCACACCAAAATTCGAAAAAAAAAATAGAAACAAACAAATAATAAAATAAACAAACAAAACAAGGTGTTAAAAAAACGAACAATATAAGTATATCTTGACCCAATATATCCCCCCAAACTTGAATTAAAGAATATACACACGAAGGGAGTATAGTATTTAAACAAAAAAAACTTTGGGTCAAGAAATACTTACAACCGATCATATTGATTGGGCGGAGGGAAGTGGCCTTATTGGACATGCCTCGTGTCATACCTGCTCAGATTTGTCAAAAAATGTCTGCCCACCTGACCCGACCGTGTCAAACGACATGGCCCGTGTCATATTTGCCCAGAAACCTAAAAAAAACGTCTGTATGCCCGACCCGACCGTGTCAAATGACACGGCCCGTGTCGTACTAGCCTGGAAAGTGCGCTTCTGGTCTCCGGATCTTTTTCCTGTGAATTGGACACCTAAAGTTGAACCGGTCAGTTTCTCATCAAGTAAAAATAAAAATAAAAATAAAATGCAAAGAAAAACAAAATAAACTAACAAGAACCATTGAGTTGCCTCCCAATTAGCGCTAAGTTTAACGTCTTCAGTCGGACGCAAGTGTTGGGTTGCCTCCCAACCAGCGCTAAATTTAACGTCTTCATCCAGACACATGTTTCCTTCATCCCGGATCATTCAACGAGCTCTTACAATCCGGTTTACGTGCAATCTTATCGGGAGGTTCTCCATTTGTTAATCCATCAAATCGAGAGGTCATCAAAAATACAACATTTTGACTATATGTCCTAATCGTTAATTCTCCTCGATCCACATCAATTAAAGCTCGTGCAGTGGCTAAAAACGGACGTCCAAGTATTACTAGACCATTTTGCTTCCCATCATCATCAAGCACTATAAAATTAACGGGGAAGGCGAACCTATCAATTTTTAAAATTACATCCTCCACAATTCCCTTTGGGTAAGCTAAAGATTGATATATGAATTGTAAGCTCACTGGAGATGGTCTCAACTCTCCTAATCCAAGTGTCCTGAAAATAGACAAAGGCAGTATATTGACACTTGAACCATGATCAACAAATACATCATTTAATGAACAACCCGAAATAGAGCAGGGAATTGAAAAACTCCCATGGATCTTTAAGCTTTTGCGGTAGGCACTCCAATTCCTTTTTCTTTGACACCATGGCTTGCACGAAAACCTCAAAATTTTTCTTCTCCTCGATATGTTCAATATCGGACCGATCTTTCTCCTCATTAACGGAAACTATCAAATCAGCATTATTAGACAACATGATTGCATCTTCGTCTTCATTCTCCGATTCCGGTAGCTCTTCATTCATGGTGTACAAAAAAATGGCATTGCATTGTGCTTTTGGATTTTCTTTGGTGTTGCTAGGAAATTGGCCCTTTTGATGTTGGCTACCCACAATCTTAGCCAATTGATCGATTTGCGTTTCTATGTTTCTCATTTGAGCTCCAACGGTGGTTGCTAATTGCGTCACATGATTTTCAATCCGATCAAGCTTTTCTTCATCTCGGGTAAACCGACATTTTGTTTCCATCATAAAAGTAGCCATAATATTCGCTAGATTAGAATTTGGCTTGGACTCTTCTATCACCTCACCATTCGACACTTTAAATCCCGTCGGTAGTTGCAACACCTTCCTATTTGAAGGATGATAAAACCCCGGATGAGGATTCGATAGTTATTGAAATTATGGTTATTGATGTAATGAGGTTCCTCAAACGGGTCCGGTGGTGGTGCACTTCCTTTTGGATTTATTTTTTCATTTGCACTCTTCGTCAGAACTCCCAAATGGTTGGTCAAAATTGACATTTGTGCAGTTAAAGCCTTTATGGGATCCGAATCTGAAACTTCAGCCACTCTACGCACATTAGTTCTCTCATTAGGCCATTGATATCTATTCATGGCCATCTCCTCGATTAATTTATATGCTTCCTCTGCACTTTTGGCTAGTAGTGCTCCTCCAGTCGATGCATCAACAAGATTTCTCGTTTCTCCGGCCAACCCATTATAAAAGAAACACATTTGTTGGTCTTCCGGAAAACCATGATGAGGACATCGTCTTAACAAATCCTTAAAGCGTTCCCACGCCTCATATAACATTTCTGAATCAATTTGTTGGAACTGCATGATTTCACTCTTCAATCTCATAGTTTTGTTGGGCGGGAAGAATTTGAATAGAATTTTTTCACCCAACTCGTCCCATGTACGTATGCTCCCAGAAGCAAGGGTTCCAAGCCAACTACGAGCCTTCTCTCTCAAATAGAATGGAAATAACTTCAATCTTATTGCATCGCTTGACACCCCATTCTTTTTTATGGTGTCACAAATTTGAATAAAGTGGAATAAATGGGCGTGCGGATCCTCCGTGGCAAATCCACCAAACTGATTCTGTTGAACCATTGATATTAATGACGGTTTCAATTCAAAATTTAGGACGTTGATAGGAATATGAGAAATTCCCCCATAATTTTGGTCAAGCCTCGGCCGAAATCCGTCCCGAATCGATTGAATTCGAAATGTGGGCTGCTCAACCCGCACGCCTCCATTGTTTGAATTGTGGGCTATTGTATTATCATTGCCCGTGTTGGCAATCGCGTCTCCCGTTCTTTCCATTTCGTCAGATAGATTTCTTTGTAATTTCCGTGTAGCAACACGTGTTCTTCGAGCAAATGCCTCTACTTCGGGAATAAATTTTTCCAAAGGTTCTCGAGAGGAGCGGGTGTTCATGTACGTCCTACAACACGGCCAAAAACAATATGGAAGTAACAAAATAAAATAAAACAGAAAAATATGTCTAAAGTAAGACCGGAAACACTTATCGTAATATCAATACTAACAAAAATAAATTAGTCCCCGAGAACGGCGCCAAAAACTTGTTCGCTATATTTTTAAACAATCCGCAAGTGTACGGAGTAAGTGTAGAAAGCGGCCAGCAATGTCGTATTCCACAGAGACTAATATTCCTATTGTATTGAGTACTAGATTATAATGATTCCGGTTTTATCTAGATGATCGAAAGTTGAATGGATGGTTAACGAAATAAAATAAAATGATGACAATAAAAGAAAATATCCGAATTAAGGAGAATTGCAAGAGTTTAGAAAGAAAGATTCCAAGGCTCGGTTTCTATTGATAACTAAGTTTAGTTGGGATTGGTTCCAAAAGTTCTAAGTGCGTTTCCAAAATGATAATCACAATAATATTCTAAAGTCCCTCTCGAGATGCATTAAAACGTAGATTAAACAACCTATAACAACGTCTCCGTTTACTATAAATTATCTAACTCCAAAATGTTCATAAGATTTAAACATCATCATAGCTTATCACCAATTTCTCAATCTCGTAATTTACTACGTCAAATACTCGAAACCTATTAATGCCCTCTTCTCTCGAATTATGAGCAATTAAGTTTAATATGTAAAAACATTGATCAAGTGTCTAAACATGAATCAAAACCAAGTATTTGATAAATAAATCACATTAGATATATATAATCATCAATCCCTAAAAACCATAGCAAAACAACGTACTCCCATGCCCGGAATCTAACGAGTTTAGCCGGACATCGTAATGAAATAAAGATTAATAATCATCATGTTCGTCATGTTCATGCTAAATAAAACAACAAAATAAATAAAAGATAGGAAGAAGATAAAACTCGGATGGTGTCTTGATATATCCAGGTTGAAGCCTTCAAATGTTCTTGAAGTGTTCTTCAAGAATTTCCTTCAAATCTCCTTCTTTTTGGATGAAAAACTCTCAAATCTTGTGTTTGTCTCTCTCTAATCTCTCCAATCTTCAGCATCTCCCCCTCAAGTCCAGCCCCAAGACCTTTTCATAAAGCCAAAATATCATCTTTTTCATGTTCAAATCTTCAAAAATGTCAAAAAGTGATTTTTCCATCGAAAAGTGACACAACCCGTGTCACTGACACGGCCCGTGTCATACTGTCCCAGAAAATGCAAAAACTTTCTAGACAGCAGACCCGGATTTGACACGGCCCGTGTCATACTGTCCCAGAAAATGTAAAAACTTTCTAAACTGTGAAGTCGTGATCTAGAAGCCATATCTCCCTCAATACACCTCGGAATTTAGCGTATGATATACCGCTGCGAATCTGATTTCATGAGGAATCCATATATATATAGAACACACCCTGATTCGAAGTAATGAATCTGTAAATTAGAAAATACGACAGGTAGTGCTTCAATCTTCATCGTTTTAGGCCTGGCACTCTCGTTTCTGCATTGCTTGATATGTATTTGGGGATTGAGACTTCGGTCTTGCTTGATAATGTCCTTAAAACACCTATAAAATCAAATAAAATATACCTAAGCGTGATCGAGTCCAACAAACACAATATGAGTATAAACGACATAATTCTACACATTTTAGGATCTTAAAATCCAGAAAAACCTTATAAAAATATGTGTAAAAATGAGTGTTATCAGCAATTACTCCAAGCGACCAAATCCTGAGCTTTCTTTAAAAATTGTGTAACCTTCTTGGTTGTAATCTAAATTAGGTCCAACGACCTCCAAATGGCTCCTAGTTCAAAACACAACCCTCTTATACCCCGCTAATGCGTGACGTGTATCCACAATTACATTCTCGCCCTTAAATCGGCTAAATTTGAGAGTAGAGTTCTATTATTTACATAATTTGTAATCCATTAATTATATAATATTATCCATTTTAGGTCGAAGATTTGGCAAATCGCCCAATTCACTTTCTTGTGAATCGAACTTTTCCATTCGCTGGAATGCCAGACAAGTACTTTATCGTGCTTTATGTATTATCTTGTGACTGAATCGTATAACGACACTTTTAGAAAGTGAAAATCATATTTCTTTAAAGTTGTACCGATGTTGTGAATTGTGTTTTGTGGTCGAGTAAAGTCGGGGATTACCCTCATGAGGGCTATGGGGTACGATGGGGTGCGAACCTCATATCACTTGACGGGTTATATAACCGGGGACTACCATGACGAGGGATCTGGGATATGATGAGGTGCGAACCTCGTATCGGGAATAGCCCATGTGGTTAGTGAAATGCGATATATATTATTTCGGAATAATAGCGTGACATGGTACTACTTATGCTTTCGATTATGATGATGATGTTGCTATATTTTCACACGTTATGCATATTCATGTTATCAATTTACTTCCACCGGGTGTTTGCTGACCCCTTCAGGGGTGGTTACATTGTTTATGTATCCAGGTACAAAATTCCATGGTGAGCAGGAACACGGATAGTGTAACACCACCAATCCACCCAGGGATATTACACGCCGTAAACCCTTCTCTCAAGGATCTACCAGGATGGTAACACAATTCAACATCTCAACATCGCCTTTAAGGCTAAAAAGACTCAGTAGACCGATTTGGTCTTTCAATTACTACATACAACTTAGTCTCAATACATGCCCACAAAGGGGTTAAAATACAATACACTCCCGTACAATAGGGAAAACACTGCAGTGGAAATAAAGTACGACTAAACCGATACGACATCATATGGATCCTCATGTGATTAGTATCGATCAACTTTCATCATCCTTCATGCCGACCGTGTGTTATGCTCCCAAAAACCTGAATGTAATACAGATATCTACCCCCGATTACTCAGGGGTTAGCAAAATCCCACTATTTTGCTAGTCCAAGTATGTAATCATGCGAAATGTAACAAAAGAAGAAATATCACGAATCGGGTACGACAACTACCAAACCCTTCCCAAGAAGTCTTATTAATTAGAAAGCAAACAATGAAGTGTTTGAAAATAAATTCCTCATCTCGAGGATTTTAAAAGTAGAAACCTCGTTGGACCTCAAGTCCTTAGTTTGAAAAATAACCATTCCAAAATGAATGGGTCTCGGCCCAAAATCACTTTCCGTAAAACGACCTTTACAAATCCATTGGAATTTCGTCCCAAATATCATCAAATCACAGTACACGAGATCAATAGTAAGGTCCATTTTCCAACATCAAAACCCCACAACTAAAGGACTAAACGCATATGACAAAATACTCTAGTGCCATCCGAGCCGAGTAGGCCAATGAACAACTTACCTCTTACACATTTAGTCAATACATGCAATCATGAAATCACCGTTCATAAATACTCATTTCCGGAAACGCCATAACCCAAAACACATTTGTCAAATGCACCACAATTAACCGTCGATGCACGCCTCTGTGGACCCCTACGGAGACCCGTCGGATCTAACCCGTAGTGGTTAAAAGCAAAGCTCGTCAATCCACGCCTTTGTGGACTCGTACCGAGACCCCGTCGGATCTAACCCGTAGTGAGCCACTACCAAAAAAACGACTTTAGCCGACGACCCGAAAAAAAATGGCCGACGACTTTAAAGTATCGTCGGCTAAACTTTGCACTTTAGCCGACGACTTGATATAGGTCGTCGGCTATAGTGCAACATAGTCGTCGGCTATAGTAAAGAGGTTTATCCGACGACTCTTGAGATTGTATAGCCAACGGAAAAAAAAAAGACGTTTTAGCCGACGACTTGATCTGGGTCGTCGGCTAAACCCTTTCCCCAAAAAAAATCAAGTTTTAGCCGACGGCAAGATCTAGGCCGTCGGCTAAACCCTTTCAAAAAAAATGGGGTTTAGTCGACGACCTAGATCAAGTCGTCGGCTAAACCTCCAAGTGATAATTATATATAGCTCACGGAACACCAACCCAATCTTGCCCCTCTCCCCGCAAAAGAGCACCTTTCTATTCCCGACCCTGTTAGTTATTCCCGAAAAAAGCTTGTGAGTTGCTACTTTGAGTATTGAGACCTTGCGAAAAAGATCAACCCGGTTCTTGGAAATCCCTCTGTGTATTTTTTGAGTTTGTGTTGCTACTTTGAGTTGTGCTAGCTGGAGTGACGAAAGTTTCTACCGGTTGTTATAATCACCATTTCCATTAAGGTACGTATTTTATTGTATTTTTTATTG
Organism: Orobanche coerulescens; assembly: GCA_033398695.1. Classification (NCBI taxonomy): domain Eukaryota; kingdom Viridiplantae; phylum Streptophyta; class Magnoliopsida; order Lamiales; family Orobanchaceae; genus Orobanche; species Orobanche coerulescens. The sequence continues at coordinate 73,556,883 of CM065818.1, read as the reverse complement.
TGATTTCAAAACTTTGTATTATTCATGTTGTACATTCGAAAGCTTTTATGTATAACGATTAAGTTTTATGATGATAATCATTATGATTAATTGTTTGTTGTAATTTCATTTATAATTTGAACAATATTAGTTAGTTGGATTTATATTGGAAAATTTATACATTTTCAGGATGGACAAGAGTTGGATGGGTTACGAAAATGGGATCCAAGTGTAATGGATGGGATGAAGCAGTTTATGAGATTTGTAAAAGAGCACGACAGTGGTAATATATTGTAGTACCCGTACTTTTTATTGACTGTTTGACCTTACCGTTTCCCTTATGTTGTCGCTCTGTAAACGCTTGGAGATGTTGTTTATATTATCGTTAAGTTTCGTGCCTTGTTTGGGTCACGATCGTATTGTTTAGACCTTGCGGAAGTGTTCTGGGCCAGAGAAATAGCGCACGCTAGGCCTAGGCTAACGCATGCTAATTCAACTTGATTAGCGCACGCTAGCTTTGAGCCGTAGCGCGTGCTAAGGGACCAGTCAGGTCAGAACCAGTAACTCAGACTGCTCTCTGGACTGGCGGATTAAAGCACGCTAGGAGTTCGTTAGCGTGCGCTATTCGTGGTTAGTAGTGCACGCTAACATCCGTCCGTAGCGCACGCTAATGGCCGGGTCGGCAGAGGCAGTGAGGTTGCCAGGTTTCTGGACTATCAGGTAGCGCACGCTAGGCTTCGGCTAGCGCACGCTAAAACTGTTACGTAGCGCACGCTAAGCCATAATGGTAGCGCACGCTAATGGGCTGGTCAGTAGAGGCAGTGAGGTTTCAGACTTTCTGGACTAGCAGGTAGCGCACGCTATGCAGCGGCTAGCGTACGCTATATGTGTTGCGTAACGCACGCTAATGCTCAGTATTAACGCAAGCTAGCGGACCGAGGCAGTAAATTGAGATTTTGGCAGGACATCAGTTAGCGCACGCTATGGATGTTTCGTAGCGCGCGCTAACGTCTTATGAAAGTAGCTACTTGACTACCAGGTGACCCGTTAGCGCACGCTAATATTCAAGCGTAGTGTGCGCTAGACTGGGACAGTATATAAGGGGACAGTCAACCCCTGCACTTGTCATTTCACATCATTTCCATTTTTTTCGATCGGGAGAGCTCGGGAGAGGTGATTTGGGGCGATTCGAGGCAGTCCTTCTTCAGATATTTTCATCTTGGGTTGGATAACAAGGATTATACAACATCTAATCCATCCTATCGTCCGAATCAAGGTAAAAATCCTTAGAACCCTACCTTTTGGGAATTTTGGGGTTTTTCGTAGATTCGTCCGATTTACCCGTTTTGAAGCTTGAAAACCTTGAGATTATGATGTATCTATCCCGTATGCATGCTTTTCCTACGATTTTATGGATTGGATTGTGTCGTTTTTGGACTTGTGAGGGTTCGGACGATTTTCCAACCTCTGGTTGTTTATCCATGTATTTCCATAAATCGTAGATGGGTTTCGGGAGTTTCTTCGTGTAATTTGGATATGGATAATTGATTATCATATTCCTTGCAAATCGTTTAGGTGCGGAAGCGCGTTCTTGGACCTACCGAACTCATACCCTTTTTCCGTTCGATTTCTCGATGTCTCAAAGGCAAGTATATATTAATGAATGTGCGTTCTCGACTTTAAAAGTATGAAATATTAATGGAATGATTATTTCTATCCACTCTGGGGCGGTCCGACGGGTCCCCTGAGGGTTTCGTAGCCTCTGGTGCGATTCCACGGATGATATGAACGAACCACTTTGGGGCGGGCCGATAGGCCCCCTGAGGGTTCCGTAGCCTCTGGTGCGGTTCCACGGTATTCATATATGTATTGATGCGATGCCATGAGATTTAGTTATTCCGGAATACTAGTCTTGAATTGATGAATTGACGGTTACATTTACTTTATTGTCGAGAAGTATTGTGTTTCATACTTGATATACTTGCACTAGCTATTCGACGGCTAACCCCTTATGGGGGAAATACTTTTTATGTATTTCAGGTTCCAGGAGAGCGGACAGGTAGGTACCGGGTCGGCATGAAGATGGTGGGCAAGAGTGATACTGTGTCTTTCGTCTGGTTATGTTTTGAGTTTTCCATTCAGTGTTGTTGTACTGGAATGGTTATTGAATACTCGAGTATTGTTTTCTATTTTTTCTTGATGTTCCGGCTTGTGTTTGCCGAGGTATTGATTTGTGTTGTGATGTTTTAGGATACATGGGTTATGTTTTGAATACCCTTTGTATTGTTCTTCCTTCCATTGTATGTAGACCTTATCGGTCAAAAAAAAAATTACAGTTCCGCGTATGTTTAGCCTTGTGGGTCCCACGGCGGGGCTTACGGCGCTGTAATATTCCCTGAATAACTTGGGGGTGTTACAGAATATGGTATCAGAGCTTAGGTCTATGGATACCTAGGCTGTCGGTATTTTGGGTCGATCGAGTCGTCATTTGTCCATGATATCACTACTCGCCATCATCACAGTGCGACCGGTACTTGTAAGACCTCTTACTCTTCTGGTGTTTCCTTATTCGTTTTGCTTCCTTTTATTGGTATTCATCAGAATCGGTCACTTTGATGACATGTAATTGAATTGTGCTTACGTGACTTGTATGTTCTTCAGTATGTCAGCTGGTAGGGGCCATGGTCGTGGACGTGGAAGAGGTCGTGGCGCGGCCGTTTCCATCAGTTCTGTTGCGGGGTCAACCAACCCCAGCTTGTCAAACTCGGTGCATCCCGACACCGAAAGTCAGCACGACCAGTCGAATGTCCAGGAACAACGCGGACGTTGGAGTTGCGAATGTACTTCAACAATTGGCTACCCAGATGACCATTTTAGCCCAAACTGTTCAGCTGAATAATCCGAACCCGAACACGGATGCCTTGCTTCAGAATGTAATTCGTATGCACCCTCCACAATTTGGCGGTGCCACAGACCCGTTAGTATGGGAAGATTGGCTAGCAGAATTGGAAAAGATTTTCGAAGCGGTTGATTGCCCCGAAGTGAGGAAGGTACCGATTGCTGAGTATTTCCTTACCAAGGAGGCCGCTACATGGTGGAAAGTCATCAAGCCACAGGATCGTGTTGCCACGTGGGATGAATTTAAAGAACTATTGGAGGCCGAGTTTTGTCCTTGGCCGGTACGAGAAGGCTGAATTCGCGCCTTTTTCGAGGCTAAACCACAAAATATTCCGGTTTCGCAGGCGATCGTGGAGTACAACCAACAACTGATCCACATGAAGGATCAAGTGCGGAACGAGCGTGACAATATCCGTTACTTTGATATGCGTATGAATATGGACTTACGGCGATACATGGCCGGATTTGCTTGCACCACACTGAAGGAATACCAGGACAGAGCTTTTGCCCATGATATGTTGAGGCCCCGACCACGATACCGTGGAAGAACCGAAGAAGCAGAAAGTCACGGGAAATTTTTCTGGCTCTAAGGGTGGCAACTTTCAGAGGTCACAGGCGACTAACCGTTCTGCCGGGCAATTGTCACGTTCTAATAAAGGAAAGAGGGGTTACCGTTCTACTCCGGGTACAACAAATCGCACGGTGACTTGCTACAATTGTGGTCGTGCAGGCCACGTTAATATGGAATGTAACTTTCCACCATTGAAGTGTCATACGTGCGGACAGTTGGGACATAGAGCAGCTTATTGTTCCGAGCCGAATCAGACTTTGGAAACTCGGGCTTCTGCCCCAGCAGCTCTTGATCAAGGTATAAATCAGCAACAATCTTTTGGTCAACCTCAGCAGAATTTCGGCAGGTGCCGGGGACGGGGTCAGAACGCTGGAGGGGGAAACTCTAGCGTTGGTTCGGTACAACCACGGGTTTATGCGATGCGTCGAACAGACGAACCCGAGGCGACAGTAGCTTCAGGTACCATTCATATTTTATCTCATCCAGTCCGTGTACTTTTCGATACGGGTGTTACACATTCTTTCATTTCTTGGGAGTGTGTACGCAGTTTGAATATAACTTGTTTGACTGTTTGCGATCCCTTCATCGTGAAACTACCGAGCGGGGATATAATTATGGGAAACCGGAAGATTAGAGATTTTCCGGTGATTATATCCGGTGTGGAATGGTTATCGAATCTGATTGTAGTTGATTTAGAAGGCGAGGACGTGATCCTCGGTGAGGATTGGCTTGATAGTCATCAAGCGATTATGAACTACCGTACCAAGGTTATCACCATGATGACTAAAGACGGATCTTAGTACTCATTTTCGGGGCGTAAGTCGGGACTATCCAAGTTACTTATCAGTGCCATGAAGGCCGTAAAACTTTTGAATAAATGTTGTACGGGCTATTGGTGTTATGCCTTGAAAACAGAAGGAAACGAAGTCGATTTCTCTTCGATTCCGGTTGTTAATGAGTATCCCGATGTTTTCCCGGATGACCTCCCGGGATTACCGCCAGATCGAGAGATAGAATTTACCGTGGACTTAGAGCCATATGCGGCTCCGATTTCTAAAGCACCTTACCGTATGGCACCTTCCGAGATGCAGGAATTGAAGAATCAATTGGGAGAACTTCTAGAAAAAGGGTACATCAGACCGAGCGCTTCGCCTTGGGGCGCGCCTGTTCTTTTCGTAAGGAAGAAGGATGGTTCACTACGTTTGTGCATTGACTACCGTGAGCTGAACAAAGTAACCATCAAGAACAAGTATCATTTACCTCGTATAGATGATTTATTTGATCAATTACAAGGGGTTGCAGTTTTCTCGAAGATTGATTTAAGATCCGGGTATTATCAACTCAGGGTGAAGGAGTCCGACGTTCCGAAGACGGCGTTTCGGACGAGATATGGGCATTATGAATTTGTAGTTATGCCTTTTGGGTTGACTAATGCCCCGACAGTATTCATGCAGTTAATGAATATGATATTCATCGAGTACCTCGACAGGTGTGTAGTCGTCTTTATTGATGACATCTTGATCTATTCTCGAGATAAGGAGGAACATGCCCGACACTTGCGTTTGATTTTAGACATTTTAAGAACCGAGCACCTCTATGAAAAATTCTCGAAATGTGAATTTTGGTTGGAAGAAGTTATGTTTCTCGGCCATGTGATTTCGGCCGAAGGGGTTCGTGTAGACCCGCAGAAGATTGAGGCAGTGCTAGATTGGGCACCGCCTAAAAATGTTAAGGAAGTTCGTAGCTTTTTGGGCCTTGCTGGGTATTACCGTCGGTTTGTCGAGGGGTTCTCGAAATTCGCTCGGCCACTTACGAAATTACTCTAGAAGACCGAAAAGTTTGTTTGGATGGATGAAAGACAACATAGCTTCGATGAACTGAAGAGGCGTTTGACTTCAGCACCGATTTTAACTTTGCCACATGGTAGTGAGGGCTTTGCAGTTTATAGTGACGCTTCGGGTCAAGGTCTGGGCTGTGTACTTATGCAGCATGATAAGACGATAGCTTTTGCGTCATGACAATTAAATCCTTATGAGATGAATTATCCTACTCACGATTTGGAATTGGCCGCAATTGTCTTCTCACTCAAGATTTAGCGGCATTATTTGTATGGTTCTCCGTGTCGAATTTATACCGATCACAAGAGCTTGAAATATATTTTCAGTCAGAAGGAGCTGAATATGAGACAGACGTTGGTTAGAGTTGATAAAGGATTATGATTTGGAAATTCTTTACCACCCCGAAAAAGCTAATGTCGTTGCGGATGCTTTGAGCCGCAAATCGGCATCTCTTCAAATGCTCGAGGTTCTTACATCTCAGACGAAAATTCGTCAGGATTTAATTGAGCAAGGGATAGAAGTTTGGCTTCAGCGAGTACAGGGACAGTTGTGTACTCTCGAAATTACTTCGTCCTTGATTGATGATATCAAAGGGAAGCAGTGGAGTAACCCGATGATTTCTCAACTGAAGGGAGATGTAATTAAAGGAAAAGCTCCTGGATTTATGGTTCACGAGGATAGTATTCTGAGATTTCAGGGCAGGCTTTGTGTTCCGAACGATTTAGAGTTGAGGCAGAAAATTCTCCGAGAAGCTCATGCTACGCCTTACTCAATCCACCCCGGGACGAGTAAGATGTACAAAGATTTGAAGCGTAATTTTTGGTGGAATAATATGAAGAATGATGTTACGGAGTTTGTACTACGGTGCTTGACATGTCAACAAGTCAAGATCGAACATCAACGACCAGCGGGGTTGTTGAAACCGCTTCCCATTCCCGAGTGGAAGTGGGAAGACATCTCTATGGATTTCATCACTGGCATACCGAGAACTCGGGCCGGAATGAATATGATTTGGGTAATTGTCGATCGATTGACCAAGTCTGCACACTTCTTGGGTATTAAGGATACTTGGGGACTGGATAGACTGGCTCGAACCTTTATTGCTAAGATCGTGAGGTTGCACGGTGCCCCCAAGACCATTGTTTCTGACCGAGACGGCCGTTTCGTATCGCATTTTTGGCAGGCCGTTCATCAGGCTTTCGGTACTGAGTTGAGATTGAGCACTTCCTTTCATCCTCAATCGGACGGTCAGACGGAGAGGACGATTCAGACGTTGGAAGATATGTTGCGGGCTTGTGCCTTAGACTGGAGTGATGATTGGGAGCTTCACTTACCGTTGATCGAGTTTGCTTACAATAATAGTTGGCATGCGTCGATCAGAATGGCACCCTTCGAGGCACTTTACGGTAGGCGATGTAGGTCTCCATTGTGTTGGGACGAGGCTTCCGAGCTAGTTGGAATGGAACCGGATATGTTGATGGAGACTAAGGAAAAGATTTCTATTATCCGGGACCGATTGCTGACTGCCCAGAGTCGTCAGAAATCTTATGCTAATACTTGTCGTCGACCCTTAGAGTTTGAAGTGGGGGATCATGTCTTGCTCAAGGTGTCGCCGACCAGAGGACTTTTCCGTTTCGGGAAAAAGGGGAAGCTTAGTCCGAGGTATATCGGACCTTTCGAGATTTTGGACAGAGTTGGAGATTTAGCTTATCGTTTAGCGTTGCCTCCAGCTTTGAGTCACGTCCATAGTGTTTTTCATGTGTCTCAACTGAGGAATTATGTGCCGGATCCGAGCCACGTTATCGACTACAGTGAGATTGACGTAGCCGAGGATATTATCTTTCCGGAGAGACCATGAAGATCCTTGAGCGTCACGAGAAACAACTTCGGCATAAGACCATTCCACTGGTTAAAGAGCAATGGTCGAGGCATGGAGTCGAGGAGGCGACTTGGGAGACGGAAGAGAAGATGCGGGTGGAATACCCCGAACTATTTATTTCTTAAGTTTGGGGACGAAACTTCTTTTTTAGAGGGGGAGAATGTAATACCCGTACTTTTTATTGACTATTTGACCTTACCGTTTCCCTTATGTTGTCGCTCTGTAAACGCTTGGAGATGTTGTTTATATTATCGTTAAGTTTCGTGCCTTGTTTGGGTCACGATCGTATTGTTTAGACCTTGCGGAAGTGTTCTGGGCCAGAGGAATAGCGCACGCTAGGCCTAGACTAACGCACGCTAATTCAACATGATTAGCGCATGCTAGGTTTGAGCCGTAGCGCGCGCTAAGGGACCAGTCAGGTCAGAACCAGTAACTCAGACTGCTCTCTGGACTGGCGGATTAACGCATGCTAGGAGTTCGTTAGCGCGCGCTATTCGTGGTTAGTAGCGCACGCTAACATCCGTCCGTAGCGCACGCTAATGGCCGGGTCGGCAGAGGCAGTGAGGTTGCCAGGTTTCTGGACTATTAGGTAGCGCACGCTAGGCTTCGGCTAGCGCATGCTAAAACTGTTACGTAGCGCACGCTAAGCGATAATGGTAGCGCACGCTAATGGGCTGGTCAGTAGAGGCAGTGAGGTTTCAGACTTTCTGGACTAGCAGGTAGCGCACGCTAGGCAGCGGCTAGCGTACGCTATATGTGTTGCGTAACGCACGCTAATGCTCAGTATTAACGCACGCTAGCGGACCGAGGCAGTAAACTGAGATTTTGGCAGGACAATAGTTAGCGCACGCTAGGGATGTTTCGTAGCGCGCGCTAACGTCTTATGACAGTAGCTACTGGACTACCAGGTGACCCGTTAGCGCACGCTAATAATGATGCGTAGCGTGCGCTAGACTGGGAAAGTATATAAGGGGACAGTCAACCCCTGCACTTGTTATTTCACATCATTTCCATTTTTTCCGATCGGGGGAGCTCGGGAGAGGTGATTTGGGGCGATTCGAGGCAGTCCTTCTTCAGATATTGTCATCTTTGGTTGGATAACAAGGATTATACAACATCTAATCCATCCTATCATCCGAATCAAGGTAAAAATCCTTAGAACCCTACCTTTTGGGAGTTTTGGGGTTTTTCGTAGATTCGTCCGATTTACCCATTTTGAAGCTTCAGAACCTTGAGATTATGATGTATCTATCCCGTATGCATGCTTTTCCAACGATTTTACGGAGTGGATTGTGCCGTTTTTGGACTTGTGAGGGTTCAGACAATTTTCCAACCTCTAGTTGTTTATCCATGTATTTCCATAAATCGTAGACGGGTTTCGGGAGTTTCTTCGTGTAATTTGGATATGGATAATTGATTATCATATTACTTGTAAATCGTTTAGGTGCCGGAAGCGCGTTCTTGGACCTACCGAACTCATACCCTTTTTCCGTTCGATTTCTCGATGTCTCAAAGGCAAGTATATATTTATCAATGTGCGTTCTCGACTTTAAAAGTATGAAATATTAATGGCATGATTATTTCTATCCACTCTGGAGCAGGCCGACGGGTCCCCTGAGGGTTTCGTAGCCTCTGGTGCGATTCCAAGGATGATATGAACGAACCACTCCGGGCGGGATGATAGGTCCCTGAGGGTTCCGTAGCCTCTGGTGCGGTTCCACGGTATTCATATATGTATTGATGCGATGCCATGAGATTTAGTTATTACGGAATACTAGTCTTGAATTGATGAATTGACGGTTACATTTACTTTATTGTCGAGAAGTATTGTGTTTCATACTTGATATACTTGCACTAACTATTCGACGGCTAACCCCTTATGGGGGAAATACTTTTTATGTATTTCAGGTTCCAAGAGAGCGGACAGGTAGGTACCGGGTCGGCATGAAGATGGTGGGCAAGAGTGATACTGTGTCTTTCGTCCGGTTATGTTTTGAGTTTTCCATTCAGTGTTGTTGTACTGGAATGGTTATTGAATACTCGAGTATTGTTTTCCATTTTTTCTTGATGTTCCGGCTTGTGTTTGCCGAGGTATTGATTTGTGTTGTGATGTTTTAGGATACATGGGTTATGTTTTGAATACCCTTCGTATTGTTCTTCCTTCCATTGTATGTAGACCTTATCCGTCAAAAAAAAATTACAGTTCCGCGTATGTTTAGCCTTGTGGGTCCCACGGCGGGGCTTACGGCGCTGTAATATTCCCTGAATAACTTGGGGGTGTTACAGAATATGGTATCAGAGCTTAGGTCTATGGATACCTAGGCTGTCGGTATTTTGGGTCGATCGAGTCGTCATTTGTCCGCAGTATCACTACTCTGCCATCATCACAGTGCGACCGGTACTTGTAAGACCTCTTACTCTTCTGGTGTTTCCTTATTCGTTTTGCTTCCTTTTATTGGTATTCATCAGAATCGGTCACTTTGATGACATGTAATTGAATTGTGCTTACGTGACTTGTATGTTCTTCAGTATGTCAGCTGGTAGGGGCCATGGCCGTGGACGTGGAAGAGGTCGTGGCGCGGCCGTTTCCATCAGTTCTGTTGCGGGGTCAACCAACCCCAGCTTGTCAAACTCGGTGCATCCCGACACCGAAAGTCAGCACGACCAGTCGAATGTCCAGGAACAACGCGGACGTTGGAGTTGCGAATGTACTTCAACAATTGGCTACCCAGATGACCATTTTAGCCCAAACTGTTCAGCTGAATAATCCGAACCCGAACACGGATGCCTTGCTTCAGAATGTAATTCGTATGCACCCTCCACAATTTGGCGGTGCCACAGACCCGTTAGTATGGGAAGATTGGCTAGCAGAATTGGAAAAGATTTTCGAAGCGGTTGATTGCCCCGAAGTGAGGAAGGTACCGATTGCTGAGTATTTCCTTACCAAGGAGGCCGCTACATGGTGGAAAGTCATCAAGCCACAGGATCGTGTTGCCACGTGGGATGAATTTAAAGAACTATTGGAGGCCGAGTTTTGTCCTTGGCCGGTACGAGAAGGCTGAATTCGCGCCTTTTTCGAGGCTAAACCACAGAATATTCCGGTTTCGCAGGCGATCGTGGAGTACAACCAACAACTGATCCACATGAAGGATCAAGTGCGGAACGAGCGTGACAAGATCCGTTACTTTGATATGCGTATGAATATGGACTTACGGCGATACATGGCCGGATTTGCTTGCACCACACTGAAGGAATACCAGGACAGAGCTTTTGCCCATGATATGTTGAGGCCCCGACCACGATACCGTGGAAGAACCGAAGAAGCAGAAAGCCACGGGAAATTTTTCTGGCTCTAAGGGTGGCAACTTTCAGAGGTCACAGGCGACTAACCGTTCTGCTGGGCAATTGTCACGTTCTAATAAAGGAAAGAGGGGTTACCGTTCTACTCCGGGTACAACAAATCGCACGGTGACTTGCTACAATTGTGGTCGTGCAGGCCACGTTAATATGGAATGTAACTTTCCACCATTGAAGTGTCATACGTGCGGACAGTTGGGACATAGAGCAGCTTATTGTTCCGAGCCGAATCAGAATTTGGAAACTCGGGCTTCTGCCCCAGCAGATCTTGATCAAGGTATAAATCAGCAACAATCTTTTGGTCAACCTCAGCAGAATTTCGGCAGGTGCCGGGGACGGGGTCAGAACGCTGGAGGGGGAAACTCTAGCGTTGGTTCGGTACAACCACGGGTTTATGTGATGCGTCGAACAGACGAACCCGAGGCGACAGTAGCTTCAGGTACCATTCATATTTTATCTCATCCAGTCCGTGTACTTTTCGATACGGGTGTTACACATTCTTTTATTTCTTGGGAGTGTGTACGCAGTTTGAATATAACTTGTTTGACTGTTTGCGATCCCTTCATCGTGAAACTACCTAGCGGGGATATAATTATGGGAAACCGGGAGATTAGAGATTTTCCGGTGATTATATCCGGTGTGGAATGGTTATCGAATCTGATTGTAGTTGATTTAGAAGGCGAGGACGTGATCCTCGGTGAGGATTGGCTTGATAGTCATCAAGCGATTATGAACTACCGTACCAAGGTTATCACCATGATGACTAAAGACGGATCTTAGTACTCATTTTCGGGGTGTAAGTCGGGACTATCCAAGTTACTTATCAGTGCCATGAAGGCCGTAAAACTTTTGAATAAATGTTGTACGGGCTATTGGTGTTATGCCTTGAAAACAGAAGGAAACGAAGTCGATTTCTCTTCGATTCCGGTTGTTAATGAGTATTCCGATGTTTTCCCGGATGACCTCCCGGGATTACCGCCAGATCGAGAGATAGAATTTACCGTGGACTTAGAGCCATATGCGGCTCCGATTTCTAAAGCACCTTACCGTATGGCACCTTCCGAGATGCAGGAATTGAAGAATCAATTGGGAGAACTTCTAGAAAAAGGGTACATCAGACCGAGCGCTTCGCCTTGGGGCGCGCCTGTTCTTTTCGTAAGGAAGAAGGATGGTTCACTACGTTTGTGCATTGACTACCGTGAGCTGAACAAAGTAACCATCAAGAACAAGTATCATTTACCTCGTATAGATGATTTATTTGATCAATTACAAGGGGTTGCAGTTTTCTCGAAGATTGATTTAAGATCCGGGTATTATCAACTCAGGGTGAAGGAGTCCGACGTTCCGAAGATGGCGTTTCGGACGAGATATGGGCATTATGAATTTGTAGTTATGCCTTTTGGGTTGACTAATGCCCCAACAGTATTCATGCAGTTAATGAATATGATATTCATCGAGTACCTCGACAGGTGTGTAGTCGTCTTTATTGACGACATCTTGATCTATTCTCGAGATAAGGAGGAACATGCCCGACACTTGCGTTTGATTTTAGACATTTTAAGAACCGAGCACCTCTATGAAAAATTCTCGAAATGTGAATTTTGGTTGGAAGAAGTTATGTTTCTCGGCCATGTGATTTCGGCCGAAGGGGTTCGTGTAGACCCGCAGAAGATTGAGGCAGTGCTAGATTGGGCACCGCCTAAAAATGTTAAGGAAGTTCGTAGCTTTTTGGGCCTTGCTGGGTATTACCGTCGGTTTGTCGAGGGGTTCTCGAAATTCGCTCGGCCACTTACGAAATTACTCTAGAAGACCGAAAAGTTTGTTTGGATGGATGAAAGACAACATAGCTTCGATGAACTGAAGAGGCGTTTGACTTCAGCACCGATTTTAACTTTGCCACATGGTAGTGAGGGCTTTGCAGTTTATAGTGACGCTTCGGGTCAAGGTCTGGGCTGTGTACTTATGCAGCATGATAAGACGATAGCTTTTGCGTCATGACAATTAAATCCTTATGAGATGAATTATCCTACTCACGATTTGGAATTGGCCGCAATTGTCTTCTCACTCAAGATTTGGCGGCATTATTTGTATGGTTCTCCGTGTCGGATTTATACCGATCACAAGAGCCTGAAATATATTTTCAGTCAGAAGGAGCTGAATATGAGACAGACGTTGGTTAGAGTTGATAAAGGATTATGATTTGGAAATTCTTTACCACCCCGAAAAAGCTAATGTCGTTGCGGATGCTTTGAGCCGCAAATCGGCATCTCTTCAAATGCTCGAGGTTCTTACATCTCAGACGAAAATTCGTCAGGATTTAATTGAGCAAGGGATAGAAGTTTGGCTTCAGCGAGTACAGGGACAGTTGTGTACTCTCGAAATTACTTCGTCCTTGATTGATGATATCAAAGGGAAGCAGTGGAGTGACCCGATGATTTCTCAACTGAAGGGAGATGTAATTAAAGGAAAAGCTCCTGGATTTATGGTTCACGAGGATAGTATTCTGAGATTTCAGGGCAGGCTTTGTGTTCCGAACGATTTAGAGTTGAGGCAGAAAATTCTCCGAGAAGCTCATGCTACGCCTTACTCAATCTACCCCGGGACGAGTAAGATGTACAAAGATTTGAAGCGTAATTTTTGGTGGAATAATATGAAGAATGATGTTACGGAGTTTGTACTACGGTGCTTGACATGTCAACAAGTCAAGATCGAACATCAACGACCAGCGGGGTTGTTGAAACCGCTTCCCATTCCCGAGTGGAAGTGGGAAGACATCTCTATGGATTTCATCACTGGCATACCGAGAACTCGGGCCGGAATGAATATGATTTGGGTAATTGTCGATCGGTTGACCAAGTCTGCACACTTCTTGGCTATTAAGGATACTTGGGGACTGGATAGACTGGCTCGAACCTTTATTGCTGAGATCGTGAGGTTGCACGGTGCCCCCAAGACCATTGTTTCTGACCGAGACGGCCGTTTCGTATCGCATTTTTGGCAGGCCGTTCATCAGGCTTTGGGTACTGAGTTGAGATTGAGCACTTCCTTTCATCCTCAATCGGACGGTCAGACGGAGAGGACGATTCAGACGTTGGAAGATATGTTGCGGGCTTGTGCCTTAGACTGGAGTAATGATTGGGAGCTTCACTTACCGTTGATCGAGTTTGCTTACAATAATAGTTGGCATGCGTCGATCAGAATGGCACCCTTCGAGGCACTTTACGGTAGGCGATGTAGGTCTCCATTGTGTTGGGACGAGGCTTCCGAGCTAGTTGGAATGGAACCGGATATGTTGATGGAGACTAAGGAAAAGATTTCTATTATCCGGGACCGATTGCTGACTGCCCAGAGTCGTCAGAAATCTTATGCTAATACTTGTCGTCGACCCTTAGAGTTTGAAGTGGGGGATCATGTCTTGCTCAAGGTGTCGCCGACCAGAGGAGTTTTCCGTTTCGGGAAAAAGGGGAAGCTTAGTCCGAGGTATATCGGACCTTTCGAGATTTTGGACAGAGTTGGAGATTTAGCTTATCGTTTAGCGTTGCCTCCAGCTTTGAGTCACGTCCATAATGTTTTTCATGTGTCTCAACTGAGGAATTATGTGCCGGATCCGAGCCACGTTATCGACTACAGTGAGATTGACGTAGCCGAGGATATTATCTTTCCGGAGAGACCATGAAGATCCTTGAGCGTCACGAGAAACAACTTCGGCATAAGACCATTCCACTGGTTAAAGAGCAATGGTCGAGGCATGGAGTCGAGGAGGCGACTTGGGAGACGGAAGAGAAGATGCGGGTGGAATACCCCGAACTATTTATTTCTTAAGTTTCGGGACGAAACTTCTTTTTTAGAGGGGGAGAATGTAATACCCGTACTTTTTATTGACTATTTGACCTTACCGTTTCCCTTATGTTGTCGCTCTGTAAACGCTTGGAGATGTTGTTTATATTATCGTTAAGTTTCGTGCCTTGTTTGGGTCACGATCGTATTGTTTAGACCTTGCGGAAGTGTTCTGGGCCAGAGGAATAGCGCACGCTAGGCCTAGACTAACGCACGCTAATTCAACTTGATTAGCGCATGCTAGCTTTGAGCCGTAGCGCGCGCTAAGGGACCAGTCAGGTCAGAACCAGTAACTCAGACTGCTCTCTGGACTGGCGGATTAACGCATGCTAGGAGTTCGTTAGCGCGCGCTATTCGTGGTTAGTAGCGCACGCTAACATCCGTCCGTAGCGCACGCTAATGGCCGGGTCGGCAGAGGCAGTGAGGTTGCCAGGTTTCTGGACTATTAGGTAGCGCACGCTAGGCTTCGGCTAGCGCATGCTAAAACTGTTACGTAGCGCACGCTAAGCGATAATGGTAGCGCACGCTAATGGGCTGGTCAGTAGAGGCAGTGAGGTTTCAGACTTTCTGGACTAGCAGGTAGCGCACGCTAGGCAGCGGCTAGCGTACGCTATATGTGTTGCGTAACGCACGCTAATGCTCGATTAACGCACGCTAGCGGACCGAGGCGATGGCGAGATTTTGGCAGGGCAATAGTTAGCGCACGCTAGGGATGTTTCGTAGCGCGCGCTAACGTCTTATGACAGTAGCTACTGGACTACCAGGTGACCCGTTAGCGCACGCTAATAATGATGCGTAGCGTGCGCTAGACCAGGAAAGTATATAAGGGGACGATCAACCCCGCACTTGTTATTTCACATCATTTCCATTTTTTCCGATCGGGGGAGCTCGGGAGAGGTGATTTGGGGCGATTCGAGGCAGTCCTTCTTCAGATATTGTCATCTTTGGTTGGATAACAAGGATTATACAACATCTAATCCATCCTATCATACGCATCAAGGTAAAAATCCTTAGAACCCTACCTTTTGGGAGTTTTGGGGTTTTTCGTAGATTCGTCCGATTTACCCATTTTGAAGCTTCAGAACCTTGAGATTATGATGTATCTATCCCGTATGCATGCTTTTCCTACGATTTTACGGAGTGGATTGTGCCGTTTTTAGACTTGTGAGGGTTCAGACAATTTTCCAACCTCTAGTTGTTTATCCATGTATTTCCATAAATCGTAGACGGGTTTCGGGAGTTTCTTCGTGTAATTTGGATATGGATAATTGATTATCATATTACTTGTAAATCGTTTAGGTGCCGGAAGCGCGTTCTTGGACCTACCGAACTCATACCCTTTTTCCGTTCGATTTCTCGATGTCTCAAAGGCAAGTATATATTTATCAATGTGCGTTCTCGACTTTAAAAGTATGAAATATTAATGGCATGATTATTTCTATCCACTCTGGAGCGGGCCGACGGGTCCCCTGAGGGTTTCGTAGCCTCTGGTGCGATTCCAAGGATGATATGAACGAACCACTCCGGGCGGGATGATAGGTCCCTGAGGGTTCCGTAGCCTCTGGTGCGGTTCCACGGTATTCATATATGTATTGATGCGATGCCATGAGATTTAGTTATTACGGAATACTAGTCTTGAATTGATGAATTGACGGTTACATTTACTTTATTGTCGAGAAGTATTGTGTTTCATACTTGATATACTTGCACTAACTATTCGACGGCTAACCCCTTATGGGGGAAATACTTTTTATATATTTCAGGTTCCAAGAGAGCGGACAGGCAGGTATCGGGTCGGCATGAAGATGGTGGGCAAGAGTGATACTGTGTCTTTCCTCTGGTTATGTTTTGAGTTTTCCATTTAATGTTGTTGTACTGGAATGGTTATTGAATACTCGAGTATTGTTTTCCATTTTTTCTTGATGTTCTGGCTTGTGTTTGCCGAGGTATTGATTTGTGTTGTGATGTCTTTAGATACATGGGTTATGTTTTGAATACCCTTTGTATTTTTCTTCCTTCCATTGTATGTAGACCTTATCGGTCAAAAAAAAAATTTACAGTTCCGCGTATGTTTAGCCTTGTGGGTCCCACGGCGGGGCTTACGGTGCTGTAATATTCCCTGAATAACTTGGGGGTGTTACATATATTGCACTACTGTCCGTGTAATAAATGTAGATGTCACCGTGATATGTATCGTTTTCCATTTGATAACGTCTGGGAACACCTAAAGAAAAATGGTTTTTGGAGTAAATATATATATTGGATATACCATGGTGAAGCACTGAATTCTGTTATTCCGTATGATCACGGACAATTTACTGGTAACGACGGGTTCACCGATCCGAAGAGGAGGTTGATTGATGATGTGTTTGGTTTTTCCGAGACGTTTGTACCAACTGAGCCAATCCCACGACCCCGTAGACCATTGCCTTGCAATACTGCTGGGCTTGACAGGTACAACAAGCTAATTCAACTCCAACAGACCCCTCTATACCCAGGGTGTAACATGACTATTCTTGATTATGTCATGGAAATAATGAGACTAAAGGTGGAAAACAGATCATCCATCAAGTCTGTGGATGATTACTTGGAGCTTACGAGTAATACGCTTCCACAGGGTCATCATCTTCCTAATACATATACAAAAATGAGACGAATTTTGAAAGATCTTGGTCTTTCCTACATTAAGATCCACGTCTGCATGTATGATTGTGTTATATTCTGAGGGCATCCTAATGAAGACCTCACGAGATGTCCTGTATGTGATATAGAGAGATATAGGAACACTCCTTCTAGAAAAGAGAAACCGGTGAAGGTACTTTGGTATTTTACACTGAAGGACAGGTTAGAACGGCTTTTTATGTCCCCTCACACGGCAAAAGCAATAGGATGGCATGCCGAGCCGCACACTAATGATAGGGATACTATGATACACCCTTCAAATGGAGAGGCGTGGAAGCATGTAGATAGGGAGTATCCAAATTTTTCTTCAGATATCCGAAATGTGAGGCTCGGGATTGCATCTGATGGTTTCAACCCTTTTGGTAACATGAGTCTTTCATATACCATATGGCCTGTTGTAGTGATTCCTTACAATCTTCCTCAGTGGATGTGTATGCGGAAGGTGTATAATATGTTGACCTTGTTAGTCCCGGGGCCGAGATATCCGGGAAAGTGTATCGATGTGTATATGAGACCTTTGATAGAGGAGCTGAAATTGTTGTGGGAGCAAGGTCATCCCACATACGACATTTATTCGTCCGAGATGTTCTACTTGCACGCCATGTGTATCGGCACTATTAGTGATTTTCCTGCATATGGAATGCTGTCTGGATCTGTTATTAGCGGATATAAAGGTTGTCGAGTGTGTTTGAATGCAGATTGTGCTAGGTACCACTGTAGGAAAGTTATCTGAATGCGTCATCGGATATGGCTTGAGAGGGAACATGAGTGGCGTATAGATGCTGCAGCATTTGATGGCACTGTAGAAATGGGCGAGCCACCACGACAGTAGACAGGTGATGAAATACTATCGATTCTTAATGAGTACGATTTTGGTCAGCTTAGCAACCATCCTGATGTGATTGCAGCAACCCCTGAAAGGCTCGACAGGTATAAGTATTGGTCGCAAAAAAGTATATTCTGGGAATTACCTTACTGGTCTAACTTACTGATAAGGAACTTCTTGGATGTCATGCACATTGAAAAGAATATTTGCGAAAGTGTGGTTGGGACAATCTTAAGTTGGGATGGAAAGACCAAAGACGGGCCAAAAGCACGCAATGGTTTGGAAGAAATGAGCATAAGAAAACATTTGTGGTTGAAAACTGTCAAGGGAAAACAAAAAATGCCTAAGGCATCTTACACCATCACTGCTGAGCAGAGAACTGAGATATTTTGGTGGATAAAGACTGCTAGGTATCCTACCGAGTATGCTGGAAATATAGGAAGATGCGTTAATTTCAGGGAGAATAAGTTAACTGGTTTGAAGAGTCATGATTGTCATATCCTACTCCAACGCCTATTTCCGGTATTTATTCAGCCGTACTTACCAAAACAGGTGGTCGAGTCGTGTGTTGCATTGTCAAGATTTTTCCAGAAATTATGTACGAGAGAAGTGAAGAGATCTGATTTGCGTAAAATGCAAGATGAGATCATCTATATCTTGTGCAAGTTTGGGCGAATATTTCCTCCAAACTTTTTTGACCTCATGCCTCACCTCATGATCCACCTTCCCCGACAGTTATTGGTCACTGGTCCAGTGCACTACACGTGGATGTACCCGGTTGAAAGGTAATATATATATATATATATATATTGTCAAATTAAGTATGATTTCTAACACAATGACAATATTACAGGCAACTCGGTGATTACAAAGACTCCGTGGCCAATAAGTCTGCACCGGAAGGATGCATTGCAGAATCTTACCTTGCGTCGGAGTGTATTACGCATATCAAGTTGTATTAGGGCACCTTCGAGCCCCCTTCCCGCTCTATTCCAGCAGATAAAATACAATTCAATCTTTCTATCATATCCACTGAGGTTGACATCTATGGGAGGTTGCCAGGAAGACAATTAGACCCGTATGATTCACGAATTGCACATTGGTGGATATTGCTCAATTGTCCAGAAGTTTAGTACTAGAACGACATCCACTTGTCATGCGATATGGTGCGAGGTGACACTAGATTCCACAATGCCACTTTTGCCGACTATTTTGGAGAATGGGTACGTATACATTCAGTTGCTATTGATTATGGACTTACGATTTTTTTTACATAAAAAGTTTATTTACGACAGATGACACACATACAAGATGACGGACACCCTAACTGGTCGCGTGAACTTATGCTTCTTTCTATGAAGCCGGTTATGTCAAGAATTTATTCGATGGCCAAAGTCAACGGTGTCACATTCGTATGCCATGAGAGAGACCAAAAAAGAAGATGTCAAAATTCTGGGGTTATGATAGATGGTGGATATTACGATGTTCTTTTGGAAGTGGTAGAACTAATTTACGGGGAAGGCATGACAATTTACTTGTTTAAGTTTCAATGGTACGACACCAGTCTTGGAACCGATATGCAAGACGACTACGGGCTGTTATCTGTTGACACTTCCACTTCATGGTATAAAAGTGATCCTTTTGTATTTGCTACATCAGCAAAGTCGGTGTATTATTTGGACGACTTGGTGAAGAAAGGCACATGGAAGATAGTTAACGTTGTGACAACGAGGAATATTTATAGTGCTGCTACACTGGGAGAAACAACAGGTACTGATGACGATGATGCTTATCAAGAGCCAAATACAGAAAATATTCCACCATCAATGACAATTACAATGAATAATGTTCCTGAAGGACGAGTCGTCCGACTCCGTGGTGATGCTCGCGGGTACATTGACGTTGATACAAACGAATTACTTGAAAATTCTGATGACGATAATGTGGACGACTTGAGGCATATGTTGCCGGATATCAACTCACATAATGAGACAGACTGTAGTGATGACTCAAACTATGAGCCATAAATTTATTAGATGTATATTTTCATATGTTAAATATAATTAAAAAAATAGTACTAATAATAATCAAAACATTAATATAATATTAATAATATTATTAAAAAAAAATTATACTTTATCCGACGACTTTTCAATAGTCGTCGGCTAAAGTGTTTTAAAAAAAATATTATACTTTAGCCGACGACTTTTCAATAGTCGTCGGCTAAACCCCAACTATGACACGGGCCGTGTAGTCTAACACGGTCGGATCAGGCAAACAGTCTGTTTTCACTTTCTGGGCAAATGCGACACGGCCCGTGTCATTTGACACGGGGGGGGATTTAGCCGACGACATTATATAAGTCGTCGGCTAAAGTTTTAAAAAAAATGGTATACTTTAACCGACCGTGTCAAATGACACGGCCTGTGTCGCACCTTCCCAGAAAGTGAAAACAGACTGTATCCTGACCCGACCGTGTTAGACTACACGGCCCGTGTCATACTTGGGGTTTAGCCGACGACTATTGAAATGTCGTCGGCTAAAGTTTAATATTTTTTTTAAAACACTTTAGCCGACGACGTAGATCTTGTCATCGGCTAAACCCCCTACATTTTATACGTTTTCTCCTTATTTCTTGTATTATTTTCTCCTTCTCCCTTAGCCAGCCCGATCGCCCCCAGCCCCAACCGCTCGTCCGACATCCGCCCGTCACCTAGCCCCCGTCCCGCCGCCCGTCACCTAGCCCCCAACCCCCGTCACCCAACAGTCGCCCGGCCGGACGCCGTCCCGCCGCCTGTACAACAGCCCCAGTCCCACCGCCCGCCCGGCTGCCATCTCTTCGCCCGTACGACAGCCCCCATCCCGTCGCCCGCCCGCCCGCCTGCCGTCCGACCGCCTCCCGACAGGGAAGCCTTTTCCTTTTTTTTTTATTTTGTTTGATGAATGTATTGTATTTGTTTGATGAATTTGTTTAGATTATGTGATGAATTAGGTAAATTGTTTAATGAATTGTGATGCAATAATTGATGAATTTAGTATTTTCTACATCGGATGTGTTTAATGAGTTGTGAATTTGATGAATTTACTTGAGGAGGAGGGGATTGTATAGCCGGCGTTAATCAAAAGATTAACTTGGTATGGCATTGATAATTACTGTTGTGTTGAGTTGTGAATTTGATGAATTTGTTTAGATTATTTCATGAATTAGGTAAATTGTTTAATAAGTTTTGATGAAATATTTGATGAATTTGTTTGAGGAGGAAGGAATTGTATAGCCGACGTTAATCGAAAGATTAACGTGGTATGGCATTGATCATTACTGTTGTGTTGGGTTGTGAATTTGATTTATTTGTTTAGATTATGGATAGAATAAAGAAAGCGTTGGGGAAGAAGTCGACAAAGTCGACCACTCCCGATTCGGGGGGAGGGGGGGGAGTTCGGCAGCCTCTAGGAAGGCGGATCCCGCTACACTATACATATCTCAGAGCAGCGTTCGTGCCCGCCAGATACTAGAAGCTACCGGCATGAACGCTGACGATTTTTTTAGGGCGATAGATGAGCCCGCTGCACTAGCGCGGCGTTTATCCTTTCAGACACCACGACCGACCCCCTCGCAGATGGAGACTCATATGCCTCCCATCTACCGACCCACGTCTAGCCCTCACACATCAGGAGATGTACGGAGTTCCTCGTCTGCGGTGCCCCACGGTCCACCGCCGACTCTATTCATGCCTCTGATGGTTCCGACTATTCCAGAGGTCGATGAGACAGGAGTCCGAGTTCCCGTTCGATTGATTAGCCCTGACGAGGCGTACGTCTACTAGTTTTGGCCAGACAACATGTGTTGGCGGAGTTGTCGGATTTCGAAGACGAAATTGTACGAGGATATAGAGAGGGAGAAGGAGAAGGGGGGAAATGTAGTCGAGGAGGAGAAGAAAAAGAAGAAGACTCGTGGCCCAGCAAAGGGTCTGGCGCTCGACTCGTACGTATGTAAGCATGGCCGTTACGAGATTCCTCTAGACAGACACGGCCGCCCGGTGATGTCTTCTGACGCTACGGCATCATATAGCCGTAATGTTGGCTTTGTCATTCGGGACACAGTCCCCGTTTTGTGGCCCGATTGGTGGGACGTGCCGCAGTGCGTGAAGGATGCTTTGAACAATGCTATGTCGGTAAGTTAATAAATATTTAATAAGTGTTTTTCAATCAACACGTAGTTCTTCAAAATGAAATATGTGATGGTTTTAAATTATTGCGTATTTATGCTGTTCATAGGTGTGGTTTGCCATTCCCGACTCTCTACTACGTACTTGGTGTGATGAGATGCAGTCTACCAAG
Organism: Orobanche coerulescens; assembly: GCA_033398695.1. Taxonomy (NCBI): domain Eukaryota; kingdom Viridiplantae; phylum Streptophyta; class Magnoliopsida; order Lamiales; family Orobanchaceae; genus Orobanche; species Orobanche coerulescens. The sequence continues at coordinate 73,534,678 of CM065818.1, read as the reverse complement.
TAAGTCATTTTAATTTATTTTGTATCTACATTGTTTGCGTAATTTTTTTTCTTACGAATAATATATGTTGTGCAACGTGTGTTGTAGGTACAAATCTTGGAAAAATGAGATGCACATGTTCGATGACTGACTGGGTGATACCCGAGAGGCTACCCCGGAAGAATTCAAGTTCCGGGAGTACGAGTGGAAGTGGCTACGCGCCCATTTTCGCGACCCGGAGTTCATGGTATGACTAAAATACTCTCATTTTATTCTTTCTTTTTTCAGTTTTTATCTTTTTTGAATTCTAAATATAAACTCGATTTTTTTAAATTAATGTTTCAGAATTTAAAAAATACTTGAAGTTCCGATTTTTTTAAATTAGAAAAAATCGGAACTTCAAGTATTTTTTTTTTAATTCTGGAATATTATTAATATTAAAAAATCGGAATTTTTTATTCAAAAGTGGAAATAAAAAAATTTATAAATTCTGGATATTATTTATAAATTGTTTTAATAAAAATAAAAACTAGAATATTATTTTCCGTAAAAATAAAAATCTGTATATTGTATTTTATTTATTAAAAAAACCGCTAGTATTTAATAAAAATTAATAATATTTCAGTTTTTATTTTTTTAATTCTAAATATAAACTCGATTCTAAATAATATTTTTTTGAAGATGACTAGCTTGACCAACACGACCAATCATGCTGGTCTAACTGACCATCACAGTCTGGGTTCCCAGTCGTTAGCCAGAGTTGCGCACGAGGCCATTTCTTCTGATTCGTTGGACGCATTTGCCTACGTGACTCAGAAAGCATATCTGAACCCTCCCGAGGAGCATGTAAGTCTTTTTTATTTTATTTTGGTAATAAAATAAATGCCTTTGTATCATACTTTTATTGATATTGAAATATTTATTTTCATATTAACCTAGAAGCGTGTGTAGGAGGAGTCTCAGAGGATGCTTGCTGAGATTGCTCGGGAGCAGTATCCGGACTTAGCGGAGACCGACCTCGATTCTGCCATTCGACAGATCGATTAGGCTGATCCTTATGTTCGCGCTAGGGTGTGGGGTACCGTCTACCCTCCTAGAGGTAGTCGGTACCGCACTAAGATGATGGGAGCCGAGGGTCACCATGTATTGAAAGATACCCCCGGCTTCCAGCGCCCTCGCGGACGGGATGCACGGACTGCCTAACTCGAGGAGCAGGTGAGGGCGGAGAGGGAGCTCTGAGCTGAGAATTAAAGGAGGACTCAGACGCGGTTACATGAGAGCGAGCAGAGGACTGAGTCGCAGTTAGAGAGTTTCCAGAGACAGCAGCAGGCCATGATGGACTATATGATGACACTGACTTAGACCATTACGCAGGCTGGACTGCAGGCACCTGCTCCACCGCCTTCTCTCTTCGGACAGACCCCATCTTCACAGCCTCGTGACGAGGATCTAGGGGATGGTGGTAATCCTTCTACTACTACATTTCGACATTTAGATGATTTTGGTAGTGGATTGTAGTTGTGTTGGTATATTTATATTTGTGTTACAATTGTGTAAGTGATTTTGTTGACGCTACTAGTAAGTTGATGAAATTAATGTTCTTGAATGTGTTGTGCGTTGTCTTGCATATAATGTTGGGCATATTATTGATGGTATTAGTTGAATGTGTTGCGCGTTGATTGTTGTTGATAATGGGAGCTGGTGTATAAAAATTGCACGTGCAAAAAATACAGGTTTTGGGATCCCAAAATCTGAATTAATTTTTGTTTTTATATTAGGTTTGAGACGACGACTTTCCAAAGGTCGTCGGCTAAAGTAAATTATTTTTTTTTTCAAAAACGTTTTAGCCGACGACATTTAAAACCGTCGTCGGCTAAAGTGTCTTTTTTTTTAAAAACAGGTTTTAGCCGACGACATTTAAAACCGTCATCGGCTAAAGTGTCTTTTTTTATTTTTTTTAAAACAGGTTTTAGCCGATGACATATGTAAAGGTCGTCGGCTAAAGTTTTTTTTATTTTTTAATAATCAGGTTTTAGCCGTCGACATTTGAAAAGGTCGTCGGCTAAAGTTTTTTTTTTATCAACATGTTTTAGCCGACGACCTTGTCGTTGTGGTCGGCTAAACTTTGAACTTTAGCCGACGACTAACAAAAAAGTCGTCGGCTAAACCTTGGCCGACGAATATCGGCCGATGATTTTTTAGCCGACTGGGGGGATTAGCCGACGATAATGACCTTTAGCCGACGACTTTAAGTCGTCAGCTAAACCCCCGATATTGGTAGTGAGCATACACACACCATCACTCATGCAATACTAATATGCTAAGAATGTAGGTTCATTAAGAATACTTGCTAGAAATGGCCACTTACCCGACACAATTATCATACTCGTCGCAATACCCCTATCATGAACAATCAATCACAACACAATTAACACGGAATAAACAATCCCACAACATTAAACAAGCAGGGATATTATTAAAGCCATCAACGTTCAAAATAATCAAATCATAATCGTTTCACACGAATCATATTCACGAGGGTAGACCAACCATCGTAAATCCAACATGTAAACTCTATTTGCAGGACACAAATCGTATAAGAAAATACTTGCCTCAATAATCGATACCGAACACTCCGAAGAACACGGTTCAATCGGAAAAACCTCGAATACCTACAATCCTCTTGCAAAAACAACGAAGATATGATTACAATAAGAATCAAGGTAAAAAACAACGGAAATCTCACCAAAGTATCGAAAGGAAACTCATTGGGACATTTAATCGAACACTCAACGTTCGATAACTCCCAATAACACTCGAATCATCAATCGAGTTAAACAAACTCGAAATATGGATATACAACCCATAGAACATGATTATTAATGTTCAAAAACATCAATCAATTCATCAAAATCGGACGAACAATGAAGATCAAGAAGGAAGCCCGAAAGTTAACTCTGGGAGATTTCAAGAAATTACCTCGATCCGACGAAGAACAAGGATTAGATGATGATAATAAACACAAATCAATCTTCCCAAATGATGCACAAGGAGTTTACCGGCCAAAATTCTGGAAACTTGCCTAAGAATCGTGGAGGAGGGTGAAAAATGGGGTAAATGGCCGAGTGACCTGCTGCCTCGGCCTTATATGGCCGATCACTTACGGCCGTAACCGGCACCCCTTACGGACGTAACTGACCTTCGTGAAAATTCTGCCCAGCGGGTGCCGATCACTTACGGCCGTAACCGGCACCCCTTATACCCATAACCAGCCTTCGTCGAACGCCGCCTAGACCGTGCCTACCGATCACTTACGGCCGTAGCCGATCACTTACGACCGTAACTCGGCCAGGCGAGTCCCTGCTCCCAAACGTGCGGCCGTGACTCGGCCGTGGCCAATTTTGACAGCCTGGTTAGGCATTCGACAATGTCTCGGTCACACTAATGCACCGATTATGATTCAAAACAATAACGAGTAAAATTACGAAACATAAACAGTAAAACGAATCCCACATAATTATAACGACACAAAATAACTGACACCAACTGACAAATAGTTCAAGGCAAACGGAATAAAAGTCTCGGGTATTACAATAAACACAAGAATCAATAATCAAGAAAGATAATACTGATACTGAACAACGGAGAAATATCCGGAATAATCCAAATTAACCGGAACGAAAATCCCGGGTATTACACTCTCCCCCACTAAAAACAAGTTTCGTCCTGAAACTTAAAACAAGGACATCACAGTGCCAGCAAATCGCCACGCTCAAACATACAAATCGCCCAGACGAATCTAAGTGCTAAGAGAACATATGATTCCAACCACCCGAAGGCTCAGAATTCGACAACGGAAGTAATTACCTCAAACTTTGGAAAATTATGCAAACGGCCCAAAATGTCTGAAATACACGATACACGATTCAAACACCAAGAAAAAGCCAGCAACATGCATAATAACGTTAAATGAATTTACGAGAAACTCGAAACAACAGTTTCGAACGAGATTCGCAAGAATCAAACTCAAATGCGGAAAAGTCGCAAAAAAGCACGGAACTCCACAAAATGAAACCGAAATGAACTTGGATGTCAAAAAGTGTAGAATTAACCATTCTCATAATGACGAAACGGTCACAAGCAAGTCTTTAAAATGGACTCCTGCCAAAAAATAAATTTACCAAAAATCGAAATTGTGGATATTACATACTACCCTCCTCAAAAGAATTTTCGTCCTGAAACTTAAAAATAAGTAGGGATATCCCACCAGGAACATCTCAACGATATACACAAGAACACATAGCTTACGCCCATCGGCGAGACGTTACAAGAACGCGAAGGAACATACGGCGTGAGAACACGCTCAACGAAAACCATCACGATGCTACAAGCAGGAGCATAACACGATCAACAAGTGCCAAGCATCACCGAACAGATAACGCAATCGAGTCAATTGTCCGAACCATCAACAGACAAAACGCACATATAACAAGAAAACACGCACAATTGAAGAAATAGAAATGAAACGTACAATGATCCGCAAAGGTAACCACGGAGAATTTCGACCACGCTGAAATTCTCGAAAACCACACTAGGCATCTCCGTGACCTTTCCGAGTAGAGATGCAAACTCGATCCCCAAACCTCTCAACTACCGTTTTGCAATGCACGGCTCGGTGGCCCACCTGGTCACACTCGAAACAGCTGACTAACGGTGAACGACAATTCTTCGCGGTACGAGATCAGGCAACAACAATCGGACAACCACGATTGAACAACCATGATCGAATAACAATGGTCGAGCAAATGGTGATCAAACAAAAATGGTCGAACAACAACGATCAAACAACAATGATCGAACACCAACGATCGAACAACAATGATCGGACAACGACTCCGAAGTCACACTTCAACTCAAGACATTAAAAGAACTTGTAGGTCTGAAATATGTTAATTTCGAACAAGGTTCACAAGAATCGAACCGAACTCGGAAAAGTCACAATGATAAACAGATTGATCCGAAACAAGGTCACAACCCATTCGAACAATGACAACCAAGATACCGAACAAGTTTAGAAAGTATCAATGAACACGAGCGAGTCGATAGAATAGAGAGAGAAAAAAAAATGCAGAAGTCAAAATAATACGGGTATTACATTCAACCTCTTTATTAAAGAAGTGTCATCCCCGAAACTCACAACAACGGAAGCAAGGTATCAGCACAACAAGCAATCGACATAAACATCTTTCAATGGCCTCTCCGAGCCGATCCTGATAGTTGTGCTGAAATTCGTGCCCCGGAATACGAGGTAACCAACTCGCAAGGCTGGATTCTGTGTCCCTTGAGTCCACACTTGTAACACGTTACTGGCGAGAAGGACAATTAGCACGTACATGCCCCGGTACATTATAGATGAAGCACCCCGACATATCAAAAATACAACTGCTAGGTATAAAGTAATATAAAATCGCAAAACAACATGCCGGAGATGCTAATTCAACACAACATATCAACATAAGGCAACATACATACACAAAATCACAGCAACGATGGCATACATTCGGCGATTTCAATGGCCCGAATGATAACCAGTGCACAATCACAAAACATCATGAAACAATCACATATGTACACAACAAACAATCCCGAGATCTAACAGCTCGCATAGGTGCGATAACACGCAAATCACCACGAAACGATAACATTAAAGACCAACATTACACCAGTCGTAGAGGGCTAACACACAAATGCGTGGCGAATGACTCGACGCTCACACCACCAATTCAATCACAACTCGGGGTTTAACACCCTAACGACAGTGCGAACATCATACATACATTCCCAGACTGCACACAGGAACGATATGTTTTAAAAATGGAAACCACCTTTTTGAAAACAATTTTGGGAACATCAGTTGAGCTTGAGTCTCATATTTCGAAAAAGTAACACAACCATCGTTATCGATACTTTGAAAAACCATCTTGCGTTTGATAGAAATGAGGACACCTTTCTTTGGTGAAAAACTTGGGATGAAAATCTATAGAGATATATCAAAGAGAATGATTTGTCTGAGTCAAAGCACCTACATTAACAAAATATTGAAGAAGTTCAATATGCAGGACTCCAAGAGAGGACTCTTGCCAATGTCATATGGCATTCATCTGAGTACTGTTGTGTCAAGAATTAACACCTTCCGACCGGCGATCACCTAGGAGGTCGGGCGACCGAGTCACTGCCGAGCGTCCGAGGAAGAACTGCCGATCAGCGACCTGGCGACCTAGCCTTAGCCCGACAGACAAGCATGAATCGCCCAGCCGAAGGTCCCAGGACAAGTCCCGGTACCGAGCGATCGACATCCAATACGATCATCTCTCGGCGCCTGGCGGCAAACAGCGGCAAACTTGTGGGCGATCATCTCTCGGCGCTTTGCCGGCCCGGCCCTTGGTGACCAAACGGTGCCGACCCTTTGTGGTGGCCGAGGCGATCCTCGGTGTCGGCTAAAGACGACCGCATCACGACGATGCGGGCGATGGCCATCCCGGTCGGCCAAGGCCGAGCCACGGGGCGGCACCCACGTGCGAGATCCATAAAAGCGGCCCGACAAACTGTCACCTACCTCACCTACCAACAGGCGCAGACTGCGAAAGGAGTTGGCGGACAAGGCGGTGACCACGGCTGTCACCTACCTTTCCCTCTTGACAAAGTCCGCGAAAGTAGCAAAGTGGGACCTCCTGTGATACTTAGGACGCGTCTTTGGCTCCTCATTGGACCGCCACTGGCTACAGTATGGCCGTAGACTTTTGGCAGACAGCCCATGTGGCCTTTAGGACGATCGCCCCATTACATTAATGGCCGAGAGGCGATCGCCCACTAGGGGACAAGGCACCTCAACCCCTATATAAAGAGGGCAGCCTGCACTTGGATTCTCTCTCTGCATTCTCGCATTTCACACCATACAGAAGCAAAATACTTACACTTGGCAAACATCTAACTCTTGGAAAACAGTTATCTTTCGGTCTTACTTCTCCCGGCCTATCTCATCCAGCAGATTATCGGCGGGGACGAAAAACACCGAGCTTCGCTCAAGAGCCGGATTAACAGAGTCTTTTTACACTCATTGTATTTAGATTTCTCTCATTAATACTTGTATCCACGAATATTCGTATTAATAACATCTCGCGAGAGCATTCAAGCCCGGGCCTAACAAACCCGGCAAATCTTGTTTTATTTATCTTCTCTCGGAAGTGCTCCCGCAATTGTTGTTTGTTGTCCGTCTTCCAGCAGTATTAATCTTCGGATAAATATTTTGGGCAACAACAATTGGCACTAGAGGAAGGGGATCCAACCCTCGATTTTTTACACCTACCGTCCCGAAGAACACTCACTGTTCTCGGGGCAGATACTTGAAGTGACACTTACTGCACTTCAAAGAAATCCTTCAGAAAACATGTCTTAGCCTCGCGTCAAGAAAGCCGGCCCGGCCGGCCAAACCCCTGTTCCGTCCCGGTCAGAGCCACGGCCGATGGTGGAAGGTAGCCGCCGCGGATCGAGACGCTCGATCCCGTCCACGGGCGGCGGCCCAAGCCTCTCGCTCGATTGGTTCGAACCAAGGAAGCAGATCGAAGGGGCCCTGGCCGTCCTACGGGAGCGACGGAGTGCTCTCAACGCGCCTCCGCTATCGCCCCTCGGCCGTCCGCCGGAAGTCAGCGGAAGCTCAAGGCATCGGCGGCCGAGCGATCGCCGGGAGGCTCCCGTCCGCAGAAGAGGCGCTCGCCAGCCGGGGCACCTCTGTCTTCGATCGCACAGGCGGTGACCCGGCAGCTCACGGGCGATCTGGCCCCAGCTACGAGACGACGGAGTTTGAGTCCGTCACCAGGAGCTCGGCCTACCCGACTCCCAGAAGGCAGCCTAGCCGTCTGGCTCCCCCTCGCCGAATTGCCGAGGCCGGCGGCAGCGGAGCCCGGAGATCGGTACACGATCGCCTCGGCTCCTGCTCCCAAAGCCGATCTGCAAGCGACCAAGCCAAGGCGATGGCTGCGATGCAACGTCAACTCAACGACATGAAGGCGCTCCTGGAATCCAGGGCAGGCGCCAAGAAGACGATCGCCGGGCCAAGCGAGCCGCTCACGATCGACATCGAGCTCGCCCCCACGCAGCATAAGATCGCTCCCCTGCAAACACCCGTGTACGAGGGGCGATCGGACCCCCAAGTGCACCTGAGGAAGTTCAACATCTACATGACTGGGTGCGGGGCATCTGACGCGACCAGGTGCCGAATGTTCCCTCTGACGTTGGACGACCTCGCCCACCGGTGGTACACTTCATTGCCACCTGGGTCCATTGGCTCCTTTAACGAGCTGGCGCACGTCTTCACGGAATACTTCGCCACCAGGGTCGTCCAGCCCGAAGGTCCTCTCCGCATGATGCAAATCAAGCAGGGAGAAGAAGAGTCCGACTCGGACTACATCGACCGGGTAGACGTAATCATCCTCAATGGCGAGCCCATAAGCGATGAGACCGCCCTCTACGCGGTCCTAGGAGGATTTCAGGGTTTTTCGCCTATGTTCAGGCATCTCACGAAGACCCAACCTACAACCTACGCAGCCTTCCGGGCTAGAGCCGCAGATTTTACGGCCGTGCAAAGGTTCCTTCTTAGCCTGTGAGCGGCGCGATCGGCGCCGGGCAGCGATCTCCCGCCCGATCGCCGACAACAACCAACGAAAAAAGCGTTCGGCGGCCGAGCGGCGATCGCCAGGCTTCCGGCCCGATCGCCGATAATCACTCTACATCAACAGCAACACGCTGGACACGATCGCCATCTATAGTCCAAGATATAACATGACGGACTAAGGCATAAGATCGCCTCCACCGCACTTCATAAAGCCATGGTCACAGCGGTCGATGGAACTGGCCGCTTGGCCATGCAAGGTCCCTTTCGGCCGAGATCGCCCGCCCTTCGTTTAAATACGAGGCCGGCGTAGTCGAGGGCTCTCCAACATGTCGGTGGACACATGCCACAACCCCGTCTCAACGTACCGTCGAGGTCGGCCATCTCCATGGTGGCCGAGGTGGAAGCAGAGCTAACAAGCCGCGGGCGTGGAGTTGATTCATCCAACGCCGCCGCGCAAGGACTCCTCTAGGCCGAGACCGCACGCCCTTCATTTAAATACGAGGCGGCGCGGCTAACAGAGGACCCTCATAATAAAGTGAGTCACGAGACACTCATTGTCTTCGCGCATCAAGACACGGTCATGGAGTCGGTCCATCGATCTCCGCGACTGTGCACGATTCCTCAAACAAAGCGAAACCACCAAGTTTCCGTGGGGGATCGGCCAATGTTGTTTTTGCAGGTACAAGACCGAAAGATAGCTAAGCCAATCGACCATGATTAGCCCAAGTCCGAGTCCTAAGTCAGCCCAGATCGCCCGTCCTCATCCAGACATGATCCCCAGCAAGAACCACCTCGCCCCATGTCTTCAACACAGGAGCAAGCTGGGGGGCAATTGTTGTGTCAAGAATTAACACCTTCCGACCGGCGATCACCTAGGAGGTCGGGCGACCGAGTCACTGCCGAGCGTCTGAGGAAGAACTGCCGATCAGCGACCTGGCGACCTAGCCTTAGCCCGACAGACAAGCATGAATCGCCCAGCCGAAGGTCCCAGGACAAGTCCCGGTGCCGAGCGATCGACATCCAATACGATCATCTCTCGGCGCCTGGCGACCGACTTCTGGCGACCGACTTGTGGACGATCATCTCTCAGCGCTTTGCCGACCGACCCTTGGTGACCGACCAGTGCCGACCCTTTGTGACTGGCCGAGGACGATCCTCGGTGTCCAGCTAAAGACGACCGCATCCTGACGATCTGGGCCGATGGCCATCCAGACGGCCAAGGCCGAGCCACAGGACAGCACCCACGTGCAGATCCACAAAAGGCGCTGACAAACCTGTCACCTACCTCACCTACCAACAGGGCCGCAGACCTGCGAAAGGAGTTGGCGGACAAGACTGGTGACCACAGCCTGTCACCTACCTTTCCTACTGACAAAGTCTGCCGAAAGTAGCAAAGTGGGACCTCCTGTGACAGTACTTCCGGATGCGTGCTGGCTCCTCATTGGACCGCACAGCTGGCTACCAGCTGTAGCCGTAGACTTTTGGCAGACAGCCCATGTGGCCTTTAGGACGATCGCCCCATTACATTAATGGCCGAGAGGCGATCGCCCACTAAGGGACAAGGCACCTCAACCCCTATATAAAGAGGGCAGCCTGCACTTGGATTCTCTCTCTGCATTCTCGCATTTCACACCATACAGAAGCAAAATACTTACACTTGGCAAACATCCAACTCTTGGCAAACAGTTATCTTTCGGTCTTACTTCTCCCGGCCTATCTCATCCAGCAGATTATCGGCGGGGACGAAAAACACCGAGCTTCGCTCAAGAGCCGGATTAACAGAGTCTTTTTACACTCATTGTATTTAGATTTCTCTCATTAATACTTGTATCCACGAATATTCGTATTAATAACATCTCGCGAGAGCATTCAAGCTCGGGCCTAACAAACCCGGCAAATCTTGTTTTATTTATCTTCTCTCGGAAGTGCTCCCGCAATTGTTGTTTGTTGTCCGTCTTCCAGCAGTATTAATCTTCGGATAAATATTTTGGGCAACAACAAGTACGACTCAGAGTCCTTCGACTCCTTATGAGTGAGCCCGCATAAGCAATATTCTATGTGCTACGGCCCTTGGATCGATCATGTATGCCGTGATTTGTACTCGGCCAGATGTATCGTTTTCCCTTAGCATGACAAGTTAATACCAATCAAATCCTGGTGAAAGTCACTAGACAACAATGAAAACCATCCTAAAGTACTTAAGAAGAACTAAGGATATTTTCCTAATTTATGGAGGGGTGGGAAACAAGCTGGATGTAAATGGTTATGCCGATGCAACTTTTGAAGCCGATAGAGACGGTTTTAAATCGCAAACTGGTTATGTGTTTGTATTGAATGGAGGTGCTGTTAGTCGGAAGAGTTCCAAGCAAAGCACGGTTGCTGATTCTGTAACAAAAGCTGAGTACATGGCAGCATCGGATGCAACTAAGGAAGCCGTATGAAATAAGAAGTTTGTTACCGAACTAAGAGTGGTACCAACCATCGAGGGTCCCATAAGCCTTTATTGTGATAATAATGGTGCTATTGCATAAGCTAAAGAGCCTAGGTCCCATCATAATTCCAAACATATACTCAGAAAATATCTCCTAGTCGGAGAGATCGTCAGACGATGAGATATTACAATATGTAAAGTAGCAACATAAGAGAATGTTGCTGATCCACTTATCAATCCTATCTCACAAGGAAAGCATGAAGATTATGCTAGATCGGTAGGTCTAAAAGTCAGGAATGAATGGTCCAGGAATGAATGGTCCTAGTGCAAGGGGGAGATTGTTGGGAATAACGCCCTAGGACATTTGATGGGCCAATATTAGTAATTGTCCCATTTAAATTAAGTTATTTGATATCATTTATTTCTCGTTGATTATTATAATGTGTGCACATTTTAATATTATAATAACCGAATAATGGTTATTCACAAATAATAAGATTCGAGAATGTTTATGTGACCTTATGATGTTTTGATGTTTTGATACTGGAATATTTAGGCCTGAGTGCCGTACAAACTTGAAATATGTGATTGGCGGTTAAGCCACATATAATTGAAATCAATTATGCTTTCTACCTTATTTGATAATTCTAGAATTTGTAAAAACCAGGATTGTCAATTAATAAACTCCCTGCCAATTCTACAAATTAACTTAATATATCAACAAACTCCCAATCAACAACTAACTCTATCACACTCTAATTAATTTGTTATATATGGTTGATAAATGTAGAGGACGCCCGCAAGTTAACCATGATGAACAACAAAACCAATGCGATAACGAAGGAGGGGCTACAAATGATGCTATAGCACAAGCTCTAACCCAACTGACAAATTTCCTACAACAACAAGCTGACAATAACCGGACTGTGGGTGGCACACAAGATCGCATGTTGGAGAGATTCTTACATTTCAGTCCGCCAATGTTTGACGGAGAACCGAATGACATCAAGGCGGAATTATGGGCAGAAAGGATGGAGAGCATATTTAATACGTCCCAGTACACCGATAATTAATGCATAACATTGGCCACATTTAGACTCAAGGCTACCGCACATGATTGGTGGAAGATCGTTAGTGCCCATTGGATAAGAGAGGATCGTGCCAGAACTTGGACCAACTTCTTAACTGATTTTCGGACCCAGTACGTCCCAGCAGCAGCTAAAGAGGCTTGTCGAGATGAATTTTACCATCTGAACCAAGGATCTTTGACTGTAGCTCAGTATGAGTCCCAGTTCAACTGGCTCTCCAAGTACGCACCAGGACTAGTGAGCACAGAGGAGGATAAATTGTACAAGTTTACCCGAGGTTTGAGGTTTGCTCTACAACAAAGTTTGCTGCCAGTGAGAGTGACGACTATGGCAGAAGCAGTCGAAGCTGCAACCCAAATTGAAAGTGGGTTGACACGTTTGGGATAGGCGAAGGATCAAGCTACTGGGAAATTCAGTAGATCTGCATCAAACCAATCATATAGACCACCCCAGAAATTTCAACACAAGACTACTGGACAAAACACCGGAACGAAGCCTGTGTATAACCTACCACCATGTTCCCACTGTAATAAGTTGGGACACAAATCGGAAGATTGCTGCAAGAAGCAAGGGAGATGCTTACGATGTGGATATAATCAACACCCAACCAGGCAATGCCCAATATGGGAGGCACCAAACAACAATCGGCAAAAAAATACAGCTAAACAAGATGATCGCAAGGGCAAAGGGAAGGCACCAGCAAGAGTTTTTGCCTTAGCTGGACAAGAAGCCCCTAATGCAACAGACGTGGTAGAATGTACATTTCTTGTGTCAAGCCACTCTGCTCATGCGTTGTTAAATCCGGGATCATCCCATTCTTTTGTTGCACCTCATTATGCACAAAAAATGAATGTCGACATGGAGTCACTACCCATAAGCTTAGAAGTATCCACACCTATGGGTGCAAGCTGGGAAACAGATTTAGTATCTAGAGATTGTGAAGTGATCAGTAAAGGCCACTGTTTTCCTGCCGACCTAATTTTTTTCACTATACTTGAGTATGACCTCATACTTGGGATGGATTGGCTATATAGACACTTTGCACAACTCGACTACCATTCAAAAATAGTTCGATTCTGCAAACCCTATCACCCTATAGTTGAACTACACGGGAATGCTAGAATTAATTTGGCCCCAATAATATCAGCCACGAAGGCGAGGAGGTCCATTTCGAAGGGAGCATCGGGATATTTAGCTTTTGTCATAAACAAATCTAAGAACAAAATGGAGATTGAAGCAATACCAGTAATATCAGAATACCCTGATGTTTTTCCCACAGAACTCACTTCTCTAACTCTAGAGAGGGAAGTTGAATTTAGCATTGATATCTTGCCAAGAAAAGCACCTAGGCTATAACGCCGTATCGAATGGCACCACCAGAAATGCAAGAACTGAAGTTTGAGTTGCAAAAGTTGCTAGAGGTTGGATTTATCCGACCAAGCGTATCTCCATGGGGAGCACCAGTGCTATTCGTAAAGAAGAAAGATGGTACACTTAGATTGTGCATCGATTACCGAGAACTTAACAACATTACTGTTAAGTACAAGTATCCACTTCTTGGGATCGATGAGCTATTCGACCAGCTACAAGGAGCAACAATTTACTCAAAGTTTGATCTTCAGCAAGGATATTACCAATTGAGGATCAAAGAGTGCGATATACCAAAGACTGCCTTCCAAACTAGGTATGGTCATTACGAATTCATGTTAATGCCTTTTGGATTGACCAACGCGCTGGCTGCATTTATAAATTTAAACAGCGCATGTTCCAACCATATCTGGATCAATTCGTAGTGATATTTATTGACGACATACTCGTTTATTCCAAGTCGGATCAAGATCAAGAAACTCACCTGAGATTGGTACTAGAGACACTAAGGAAGCATAAATTGTACGCCAAATTCAGCAAGTGTGAATTCTGGTTAAGAGAAGTAGCATTTTTGGGACACGTAATATCTGGAGATGGTGTCCCAGTAGATCCATCAGAGGTGGAGACAATTTTGGACTCGAAGAGGCCAAAAATAGTCACGGATATACGGAGCTTTCTTGGACTTGTGGGTTACTACCGCAAATTCATTTTAGATTTTTCCAAAATCGCAGGACCACTCACAATACTGACGCAGAAGCATGTAAAATTTGAGTGGAACGATAAGTGTGAGTTGAGCTTCCATGAACTCAAGAGAAAACTCACTACCGCACCTGTACTAACACTTCCCGAAGGGAGTGAAGGATTTGTGGTTTACAGTGATGCATCAAAGGAAGGATTAGGAGTTGTGCTGATGCAAAACAGCAAGGTTCTGGCTTACGCATCATGAAAGCTAAAAATCCATGAGATGAATTATCCAACCCATGACCTTGAACTAGCAGCAATAGTGTTTGCTTTGAAGAAATGGAGACAGAAGAAATGGAGACACTACCTGTATGGAGCTACATTCACCATCTTTACCGACCACAAGAGTCTCAAATATTTGTTCTCTCAGAAGGAGTTGAATCTAAGACAGAGACAGTGGATAGAACTTCTTGAGGATTAGAACCTCACCATTCAGCATCATCTGGGCAAGGCCAATGTCGTAGCAGATGCCTTAAGTAGAAAAGCGAGTGTGGCTAGACTCATGATAAGAAAATGGAATGCCTTGAGAGAAATAACCCAATGGAAACCAAGGTAGGCTAAGACACACATTTTATGCGCTAATTTGTCAATGAAGCCGGACTTACTTAAGGAAATCCAAGAAGCACATACACAAGATGGGAAATTGTGTTAACTTAAGAAAAGAGTCGCACAAGGTGAGAAATCTGAGTTTAGCATGTCGGAAGATGGAATACTAAAATTCAAACACCATATATGTGTTCCCGATAATGACGAACTCGAGAAGAAAATTTTAGCAGAGGCTCACTGCTCTCAGTAGATAATTCATCCAGGTGGTAATAAGATGTATAAGGATCTAAAGAAACACTACTGGTGGGTGAATATGAAGAACCAGGTAGCAGAATTGGTAGCAAGGTGTTTAACTTGTCAAAGAGTGAAAGCTGAACACCAAAGACCATCAGGGTTGCTACAGCCGCTCGAGATTCCCGAATGAAAATGGGAACTAATCACGATGGACTTTGTGACGGATCTACCCACAACCAGTGGAGGATATAACACAATCTGGGTAGTCGTGGATAGACTTACAAAGTCAGCTCACTTCCTACCCGTAAGAAAGAATGATAGTCTGCAGAAGCTATCAAGGACATATATCCGAGAAATCGTTAGATTGCATGGAGTACCTGTAGACATTGTGTCAAACCGTGACCCCAGATTTGTCTCTAGATTCTGGAAGAGCCTTCATCAAGAACTTGGGACGGCATTGAGTTTCAGCACTGCAGCACATCCTCAGATGGACGGACAATCCGAGCGAACGATATAAGTCCCTGAGGATATGTTACGGGCATGTGCACTGGATTTTCAAAAGAGTTGGAGTCACCACCTACCCTTAGCTGAGTTTTCTTACAACAACAGCTATCGGGCAACTATCGGGATGGCTCCATATGAAGTATTATATGGAAGAAAGTGCCGATCACCAATACATTGGGAGATTGACAACAGATGGACACCAAAGGGTAAGCAGAACCGAAACCCGATAATGAGAGTTGATCTAGTAGAAGATGCCATGGATAAGGTTCGAATCCTTCGGAATTGAATTCGCACTGCTTAGAGCCGGCAGAATAGTTATGCAGACTGGAAAAGGTAAGATTTGGAATTCGACACCGGAGACAAAGTATTCCTTCGTTTGTCACCACGTAAGGGATTGATCAACCCGAAAAAAGGAGGGAAGCTTAGCCCCAGATATGTCGGACCTTTAACAATCCTAGAATGAATTGGGAAATTAGCATATCATATCGAGCTACCAACCGATCTTGCCGGAATGCACAACGTATTTTATGTCTCAATATTGAAGAAATATCATCCAGATCCTGAACATGTCATCACGCATGACATACCGATAATCAAAGAAGATTTAACATATGACGAGAAGCTGATTAGGATCGTGGATCAACAAGTACGCGAACTAAGAGACAAGAATATACTGTTAGTCAAAGTCGTATGGACAAATCACAATAGAGAGGAAGACGCTACGTGGGAAGCTGAGGAAGAAATGAAGAAATCATATCCCGAGTTGTTCGGGAAGGAATTTTAGGACCAAATTCTTCTAAGGAGAAGAGGATGTAGAACCCCCTAAATTCGATAGCTTACTACATGTATGGTTTATTGTATCATGGTGTATTTAATAACATTTGTTATGGTATAATATAATCTACATCAAGTTTCATTTTATTTTACTTAATTGTTTCGTAAATGATAAATTAATTGAAATTTAAAGTAGGATTTGGTTCATCTAATGGGCTATGTGTATCAACATTTACTCATATAAACTCACTAATGGACTCAAACCCAATATAATAAAATTCCTAAGTCTTGGAATAATGGTTGAAAGCCCAACTCAACTACTTAATCCATTTACAATTAAAAAAATACCCAACTAATTATATTAACATTCTACACACTTAAAATACAATATATATATATATATACACACACACACAACACAACACACACACACACACACACACACAAAATGGGCGGCCAAAGTGGTGCAAGGGGTTGATTCTAGAGTCTTCATGCAAGATTCTTGACACATGTACTCACATTCCTTCCATTCCTCTTCCCAACCCCTTACTCTTCTGAAATTCCCTTTACACCACCTTAAATACATGCACTATTACCCAACACACTCTCACCTACACACATAATAAAATATGAAAATTGAGAGAGTGAGAGAGAGGTTAGGCCAAAGCAAAGGAAGGGGGAAGAAGGAAGAAGAAAAGATTCAACAAGACATAGTTAACCTCAATCCTTACTTTCTTTTCCAAAAATTCTTGTAATAACCCTTTAATCTAACTATAATCTTAACACATGCAAACAAAATACTCATCTTGGGGGTGCATGGTGTTCGCTCGAACCTAGTAGTGGTAGAGCGTAAGATCGTTTTCCAACTTACGGGACCTAGAATCAACTACTTTCGGCAAGAATCGAGGTGAGTGAAACTCTTTCAAACTTGTGATGCATATTCTAAATTTGAAAGTTCTTCATATATAATGTTGAGAAATTTGTGAACAGCATCATGTTAGAATTTATGCTATAAAATTTATATTAAAAATATATATATTGTTTTTCTTTATGAACTATGATTCTAAAATTATAAAAAATTATAACATGCAATACTATTTATTGAATTTAAACAATAACCGATTTGGTAGTCAGATGTCGATTTTGAGATAAATCGAATGTTATATGTTTTCTCCTAACAATTGTTGAAAACTCTACCAAAAATCTGGAACATGTGTTGCATGACTAAGATATAATATGTGGATAATTTATTTGTGGCCAAAACGGGATTTTAATCAAGTAATCGGAAATTTTAGGCATAAATTGTAATTTCTTTTAAAGTTTTGGGACTAAACTGAAATTTGAGAAAATAAAATATTCTGAACTTTGGACAGTGTATATTTTGTCATGTATGGACTATCCGTAAGATTTCAAGTGATTTGGAGTTCGGTATCCAGGCATATTAGTCGAAATTGCAATTTTGAAATAATTTTAGGGTCAAAATGCAAAAATTCGAAACTTTTGGATCAAGTCCGAATATTTTTCTGGAATTTTCAGAAAACCCTCATTTCGTTTCGTCGAACCTACCCATTTATTATATCTGACATAAACCCATCAAACCGTTAATAAAATTTCTGAGAGTATTTTCAAATTATATACGAAGTCCTATTCCGTATTACCGTGCCACAAATATAAGTAACCATATTCCATACTTAATCAAAGGACACTATTATCCTCACTAATCGAATGCTACGCGATACTTGTTTAATGTGTCTAATTAATAATTGTGACTATCCGGGAGATAAGTGCCATACGAACAAAGTGCCACGGACGGGTTCGCCTCTAACCCTATTGGGGCAAAGTGCCACGTCGGCAGACGGGGCCATCTCTTGAGCCCATACAAAATAGAGAGCCAACCTAAAATCCAGGGGCCACCTCTTGAGTTGTAGGGGCCACCTCTAGAGTCCCAAATTTTGGTCAGGGACGATTAGACCAAGTCTTGGATCGAGGAGCACGGTTGCGGTTCATGAACAAGGCTACCGTCGTATCCTATTCCCTTGAAGCCGAAGGACGGAGTGTTCCTGAGGTGACCGGGTTGTAGACATAAGGCAGCAAGTCACCAAGCGTAAGAGCGATTAAGCTCAAAGGCCAATGTTATAGTGACGGTCCGACAAACACTCAAGGCTACGGTTATCAAACCAAAGGTCGTGGTGATAGTCAAAGGCCAAACACTGATAACGGTCTAAGACGTTATAAGGAGAGCCTAGAATCCAAAGTCCACATCAGCAGGATTCGAAGTTAGATTAACTGATTGATTGATTGACTCGACATCTGTCCACAGGGACAGGATTATAATATTTCAACTATACAATGATTATTCTTTTATAAAATTACGATATATTTTGTAATCAATTCCAATTTCTTATAATTTGGTAAAATCATGCATCATCAAATATTTTCAAAGGAAAGTAAGCCACACTCGCACACGATCACCCACTCACTGAGACCTTGTATCTCACCCCGCCGTTTTCCTTTTTAAAACCAGAGAATGAGCAACCAGCCGAAGACGAAGAGGTTTTCGAGGAAGAGACTGAATAAAAGACTGCCATCAAGACTTAGAATTTATGTTGTTATCCCAACTTGTAATAGCTAATTATGTTTTGTACTTGGTTAATTTGGTACTTGGAAATTTTCCGCTGCAAACTTATGATCATTATAACTTCATTTGTCAACTTTTATCACAATGAATCTTAATACATCAGGTAAAGATCGTTGTCTTGAAATACTATCTAATCGTTATTTTGCTTTCGCTATTTATTGTTGTGCTTTGATTGATTGATAGATTCGCACGTCACGCCCTCGTCCAACCCCGGTGTGGGGGCGTGACAATTATAGCCAATACTCAATACAAAATGCTCGAATCTAATCAATAAACCTAAGTTTTTATAGTGTTCCGACTCTAATACATCTAACGTGGTTGTAATATCCGGGGGTAATTTTTTTTCTTTCGTGTTACTGTTAAGTTGTACGTATTCATTTGGAATTGTACAAGTGTTGTTGTTTTGGACTGATACAATGTATATTGTGTTGGAATATTTCAGGATTGAAATATTTATACTTGTCGTCGGGTTAGTTTCGTCGTTTGAATGTTGGTTGGAGAGTTTGGAATTTTGGATAAGTTCATAGACATAGCGTACGCTACCAGTGTAGCATTACGTACGCTAACATGTTGCTATTACGTATGTTATGCCTTTAAGGTTACGTACGTAATGCGTGGTGTAACACCCCAAACTAGGCGAATATTATAGTGCCGTGGACCCCCGACTGGGACCCACTAGGCGAATGAGAATTAATGAATTAAGTAATATAATTGTAGTACCGAACCACATTATATCATTAATTACTCCGGTGAGAAGTTTCATTACAATACACCCAGGAGAATACAGAATACTAGTATATTTTATATGAAGATAAATTATACAAAACCTAATGAAAATGAACATCCAAACGGAAATTTGCAATGGAAATAAAATGAAGAAAACATGAATGACTGAAAGGACTGGGGCCTCCTACTAGTATCACTGGGACTTCTCACCGTCAACGTTCTCTTCCCGTGCCTTAGCCTTGCCATAACCTGAAAACAACATCCCTCAGCGGGGTCAGTTATACAGAACAACAATCCTCAAGAGTTGAACAGTATACAACAATCACATAAATGAATTAATGAATTAAGTTGAATGATGAGCATCAATGTATGCCGGGATGAAATGTGTAAGAGCACAAGTAGCCGAGTGTCCGGAGTCCCACATATACACCCATTATTGGCCTAATTAGTCTCACGGTCCAATGTGTCCGGAGTCCCGCGTATACACATTACCATGCGCACAGTCCAATGTGTCCGGAGTCCCGCATATACACATGACCATAGTGTACCCGACTAAAATTCCACACATGCGCCAACCGGCCATGCAATATAATTCCGGAAGATCACCAGAACAAAAAAAAAAAGATCACCAGAACAAAAATGACCAAGGTGAGGAGTAATGAATAGAATCCGATAAGGATCAAGAACGACTCACCGAGATGAAATAATGACACAATGTGTGATAGATTCAATGAAATGATTTGGAACCGTCGTTACTTGTGAGTTACATGGTGGGTTAATAAATACAAGTCTCGACATGAACGATATATTATGAGTGAATTACATATATGAATGAACAACAACGTAAGGAATGAATATCCTTTTAACCGAGTAAGAATTTACTTACACAATACCGGTGTTGAAATGTCCTTCCTCGAACAACATCCTAAAAAGAGATGTCGATCGCTCGAAAAACCTTGAATAACATAATTACCAATAATCCAATCAATACACGTATCAAGCATGAATTATGACTAACTCAAAGGTCGGTACAACAATGTCCAAACTCATTGAGGCATTCAAACAACCACTTAGCGAACATCAACCCTTGATTATAACCAAAACCCAAATATATCGAAACCAACTCCAAAATGAGTAGTTCATTCCATCAAAACACCTTCAATGATATCAATATTCCAATAGAAACCATAACTCGAAGTTACGACAACTATAATCGGAAACCCCCAAAAATAACCAAAGTCAACATCAAGGGTTCTTGATTAATTCTCCAAATGTTCATCAAATCCGAAAAACATATCAATAAATCCATAAGAATACATTTATCTAAGGTAGATAATTAATATTTAACATGTTCCAACATAAATCCAAGCTCACCCGAAGAGATCGGAAGGAAAATACTCAATATCCGAAATTCTAGATCCAAGAGATCATTACCTTGATTTGATGTGTTGGAGAGGATGAAATGATGATAATTCCAAATAATAAGCTTGAATATGATGATGGATGAGGGCAGCTCGAAAAGATCTCTCTGAATCGCCCAAAATCGCTCGTAAACGCCCAAAAACGAATGAGAAGCGTGAAATGATGAAACTTGAGCTGACTGTCCAATTTATACTATTCCCAGATTAGCGCACGCTATGACCTGATATTTAGAGTGCACTAACGGGTTAACCGGACAGTCCAATGAACTCTGACTACCTCGTTAGTGTTCGCTAAAGCCATCCCGATAGCGTCCGTTAACTCTAAAAGTTTGCGTGTGCTAGATAAATACCTGATGTCTAGTGACTGAACTCGAGAACCTCCTATCCACTGACCTGCTCGCGATATCGCGCGCTACGTCCAATAATCAGCGTACGCTACTGCCCCATTAGCATACGCTAAAATCCACTCATAGCGTGTGCTAGGAATTATTCCAAAATCAGTCCAGTACCCACTGGACTATGCCTGATCGGCCTTAGCGCGCGCTACACTGACTGCATAGTGGCCGCTATCCAAACTTACTAGCGTGTGCTACTTACCATTTGTAGCGTGCGCTAATCCAACTCGACTGCAGTCCAGTACCTTCTGGACTGCAGGCTTGAACCACATTGGCATGCGCTAATACGGAGAGGTAGCGTGCGCTACCCGTACTCAATTAGCGCATGCTAAAGAGAGTATGTAGCGTGCGGTACTCCTCACACACAGCCCACTATGAAGATGACAATGATGATAACCACGGTTCGATCCTCCAACCAGGTAGGAAGACAAATAATAACTGATGTACGATGCAAATACTCTGATCGGTGAATACAATGAATGAATATGAACGATGAACGATCATTAATGAGTTAATAATTACTGAGTGACAATTACTGAATGATAATTACTGAATGATAATGACTGAATTACAACCAGGTATTACATGTGGTGGGTGGTAGGACCCTTCCTCGTAGTCACTTTCGGCCGGTAGGTCCCGAGCATCTTTCGATCGGATCTCACTATTGCAGTCAACAGACCCTTAGGTACGTTAAGAGGTTAGCTCTACGTACGTAATTCAGGTAGCTTGTTAACGTACGTGATAGCTTCTTGTTTGCGTACGTTAAGGTCTTCGTATTTTAGTTCAGTTAGTTCTGGATTTACATTACCTACGTTAATGTCGTGGCATAGCGTACGTAATGCCTCTTACGTACGTTAATCTTAGTGTATAACATACGTAATGATCTTGTCAGTCTATTTATGTTGGCTTCGTATTTCATTTCCTCACGAACCAAAAATCATTCTCTCCCTAGAATCGTCCTTTGGTACTTGTTCTTGATATTTAGCCTCTTCCAACTCGATCTTGATCATCCTAGCTTGGATTGAAGCTTGAAGTTGGAAGCTTGTTGGTGCTCCATTGGTGTTGGGAGGGTCTTCTTGTTCTTCTTTGATAAGTTCCCTTAATCTCTTGTTCTTCAAGTGATTTTCGAGTTTGTTGTTGTTGTTGTTTTCTTCGGGTATTGTTTGATTGTTGGAGTATATCATGCTTCTTGATGAGTTTTGATGAACTTGTGATGAAGAACATGTTGGTATAGCTTGAGTATGATTATGTTCTTGATGTTTTAGATTGTTTGGAGGTTATAATCATGTCTAGGAAGGATTATGTTAAGATTGTTATATGTTTAACATAGTCTTGAGATGATTATTGTTGTTGGTGGTGTTCTTGAAAGATTATAACCATTTTAGTAAGGATTTATGATGATTTAGGAGGTGATTATCATAATTTCGAAATGGTTAAGTTAATCTTGTTGATTAATCCGAATTCTTGAAGAATTAGTGATTTATTTTAGTAGAGACATCATGTTTGTTGAGATGATGATGTTCTTGAAGTTTTGAGGATTGCATTGGTTATTATCATTTTGGAGATGGTTGTTTTGATGTTGTTCTTAAGTGATTCTTGTTGAATTGTTTTCACAAGTGTTAAGAACATTTGATCATGTTGATTTTGAGTGTCAGGGGATGATAGAATTCATAGTTGAGAAATATGATATTCATTGGTAGAGTGTAACCGATTCGGGGTTAAATCGCCTTTGTCCTTGGTGTTGTTTTGAATGATAATTACTGAATGATAATGACTGAATTACAACCGGGTATTACATACACCCCCCTTAAAAGAGTTTCGTCCCCAAAACTATGGGTCAAACAACTCGGGATAACTCTTCCGCATGCTATCCTCGGTTTTCCGAGTAGCCTCTTCGACTCCATGTCTAGACCACTGAATTTTAACCAAAGGAATCGTCTTGTTCCTCAACTATTTGATTCGCCGCTCTAAAACTCGTATAGGATGCTCCTCATACGAATGATCATCCGCGATCTCGATTTCGTCAAACTGAAGTATGTGACTTGGGTCGGCAACATACTTCCACAACTGAGAGACGTGAAACAGATTATGAATTCGGCTCAACGCTGGAGGTAAGGCCAATCGATAATCTAGCTCGCCTACTCGATCCAAAATCTCAAACGGTCCAATGAATCTCGGACTCAACTTTCCCCTCTTCCCAAAACGGAAGATACCTCAACTTGGGGATACCTTGACCAGAACATGGTTACCTGCCTCGAAATCTAATGGCCGACGAAGGTTATCTGCGTATGATTTTTGTCGACTCTGATCGGTCAACAAACGACTCCTGATCAAAGATACCTTCTCACGGGCGGCTATAAGCATTTTGGGCTCGGTGCCGATTGATTCTGATAAGTCATCCCAACACAAAGGAGATCGACAACGACAATCGTACAAGGACTCGTAAGGTGCCATCTTGATCGAAGCATGCCAACTATTATTGTACGTGAACTCAATCAACTGTAGTTGGGCTTCCCAATCATCTTTCCAATCGAGGACACATGCTCTCAACATGTCCTCCAAAGTCTGAATAGTCCTCTCTGATTGTCCATCGGACTGAGGATGAAAAGTTATGCTGAGATTAAGTTGAGTTCCCATAGCACGATGAACTGATTTCCAAAAATGTGACACGAATCGCCCGTCACAATCGGAAATGATACTCTTAGGAGTACCATGCAATCTCACTATCTCTTTGATGAACAACTGGGCAAGTCTCTCGGGATCCCATGTATCCTTAATATCAAGGAAATGGGCTGACTTAGTTAGACGATCCACAATTACCCAAATTGTATTCGTCCTATGACGACTCGTCGGCAAACTCGTGATGAAGTCCATTGAAATATCTTCCCACTTCCACTCTGGAATAGGGAGAGGTTTCAGCATACCCGCCCGGTTGCTGATGTTCTATCTTGACTTGCTGACAGGTTAAACATCTCGAAACAAATTCTGCGACTTCTCGCTTCATATTACTCCACCAGTAATTTTGTTTCAAGTCTTTGTACATGTTGCTAGACCCCGGATGAATGGAATAAGGGGTAGCATGAGCTTCTCTCAAAATTGAGTTTTTCAACTCATCATTCACCGGTACGCGTAACCGATTCTTAAATCGCAAAGTCCATCCTCGTGGACCACAAATATAGGGGCTTTCCCCTGAGTCACATCATCTCGAATGCATAACAAAAATGGGTTCGAACCCTGATTCTCCCTGATCGCCTCCTCAAGTGGCGATGAAATATCTAACATACAAAGTTGCCCTTGTACTTGCTGTAACCAGACCTCGATCTCGGGTCTCAGAAATTCCTGCTGAAGTTCCTTCTGAACTGATAATCGAGCAAGCATCTGCTCCTGAACGGACTTACGAATCAAGGCATCAGCGATGACGTTCGCCTTGCCCGGTGTAACACCCTGAGATATTCGGAATAATTACAGCGCCGTAAACCCTTTAAGTAAGGATTTACAAGGCTAATAAAAAAAGTAAATCTAAGACATCAATACTGCGGAAATTCAAGTTTGTGAAAACGTACAACTGGTTCAACGAGTAATTAATACAACCATATCGAATAAATATCAATGAGACACGTGTACTCGAGTACAGAAACCAAACCAAGAAAACAAATCTCCAATAACAATAAACATCACTGAACCCCTTCGTCGTCACGTCGGTACTGTGGCTGTTTCCCTGCTCCTCGGCTACCTGAACATCAAAACAAATGTCCACCCCCGAAGGGGTTAGCAAAACGATGCTAGTACAAGTATCATATTAAACAATTCGAATATGCATCAACAATACACAACAAGATACATCACACGGACTTCCGCTACCGGAATCCGACAATGCGAATCTACAAGATTCCATTACACAGCATGGGTATTCCAATGATCCAGCGCCCTCAGCATAGATCCCAAGATGATCCCGTCGGACCAACATGAGGTGGAAATAACCCGTCCAATGATCCAGCGCCCTCAGCCTAGATCCCAAGATGATCCCGTCGGACCAACACGAGGTGGACATCCGATCCAGCGCCCTCAGCATAGATCGTTCAACGTATACAAACACAACTCATGCATACACATATGCCAAATCATTATGTTCATCAACATGAACATATAAACACTATATAACGAATATCATGGCAAATCAACGAAGTAATTATCATGTTCAACAACATGAATAAACATACGCATACTCCAAAAAAATACCGATATTAACATATCACGATACTTGCCTCGAAGATGGCAAGAACGATATACTTCAATGATCTCAACACTCTCGAAAGTCGCCTCCTTCGATCAACGTAGCAAGCTTGAACCTTAACAAAAGGAATGATATACAAATCATCTCAAGTCGAACAATGGCCTAACAATTCGGCCTACGGCCGAAAAGCTCAAAATAAACAATCTGTCTGGATTGCTTAGCGCGCGCTACGTACTCTACGTAACGTGCGCTAAGCCGGACTGTTAGCGTACGCTATCGTATAAGACTAGCGTGCGCTAGCCACGGACTGGCAGTCTGACTCGGCTGGTCTCATAACGTATGCTACGTACGTTTCGTGCGTTAACTGAACCCCGATAGCGCACGTTAACGCACACATGTTAGCGTGCGCTAATCTTGCATGGCAGAATACGGCAAACCGAAAACTGGGTTGAATGGTGAAGAACTCATGAATTCTACCATGATAATACAAGTTATCCTCGGGCATATTATGCTAAGAAGGTTTGTGGAAGTTTTGTGATTCTGAAATACAGATATACGGATAGTCATTTCAATATCATAATCCATCTACGATCTTCAAGAAATAATCTAAGTTCCGATCGTCTTACGTTCCAAAACACATGATTCCAACGTGTACAACGTAGCAACTGGGTAATATCCGATTACTGATCATAATTCGATTTGAACATGCTTAGGAGTCCTTATAATAAGATGGTTCAAAGGCTCATACGATATATAGTGCCGATACGTCAAAAAGTATCCTTCTAACATGTGATGACCGATTAAAAACGAAATACTTTCTATCCAAACATGATTCAAACTTCCTTAGGAACATTACTAATCATCGGTGAAGAATCACCTACCTCAAAGTAATGAAGAACACGGATGAAAATGAAGCAATCCAATGCCGAAGGCTTGAACACCAATCTCCAATGATATACGATCTTCAATCTCGAACTAGGAGGTTGATACGAAGTGTTTAGGACGGAGGGAGTTATGTTCTAAGTGTAAGAGTTCAGGTTATGGGAGGAGAAGAACTGAAATCACGAATAGGATGCTGTCCTATTTATAATAAATGTCTATTAGCGCGCGCTAGACCCTGTTCGTAGCGTGCGCTAACGCCTCGCTGACTAATCTGTACTTAGCACTTAGCATGCGCTACGCATGTACCTGTAGCGTGCGCTAAGGCATTGACTCGGCTTTTCCCGAAAACCGTCCAGGTTCATTCGACACAATCCGACAAGGGTCCCCCGGCCATATCTCACCTACCGCACGTCTCAATCAATTTGACCACGCATAGCGTGCGCTAATGACAATCTGTAGCGTGCGCTATGAATCCCTGTTAGTGTACGCTACACCCA
Source organism: Orobanche coerulescens (assembly GCA_033398695.1). Lineage (NCBI taxonomy): Eukaryota > Viridiplantae > Streptophyta > Magnoliopsida > Lamiales > Orobanchaceae > Orobanche > Orobanche coerulescens. The sequence goes on along the minus strand of CM065818.1, from coordinate 73,507,549 downwards.
GCCTGTAGCGTGCGCTACATGCACAGAATTTCAATCTCTATATCACATATACGAAATTATACGCTCGACAACATCGGATTATGAAATACGGAGAATAGTACTTAGACAAAAGTACAATCATTACAATATCACAAGTTCCAATTACATAACAGAAATCTCGGGTATTACATCCTTCCTCCCTAAAAAGAAGTTTCGTCTCGAAACTTAGGATGAAAACAACTCCGGATATTTAGCCTTCATACCGTCCTCCATTTCCCAAGTGGCCTCTTCGACCCCATGTCGTGACCATTGTACTTTCACCAATTGTATTGGTTTATTCCTCAATTGTTTGATCCGGCTCTCAAGTATCTTGATTGGTCTCTCTTCGAAGGTGCCATCATTAGCTATCTCGATCTCGTTGAAATCAATGACGTGGTCGGGTCAGTACATACTTCCGCAGTTAGGATACGTGAAACACATTGTGAACATGACTCAGCGATGGCGGTAAGGCCAACCTGTATGCTAAATCCCCAACTCTCTCTAGGATCTCAAATGGTCCGATATATCTTGGACTTAGCTTACCTCTTCTCCCAAAACGGAAAATCCCTCATGTAGGAGACACCTTCAATAGTACGTGGTCCCCAACGTCGAACTCTAGAGGGCGACGACGTACATCTGCATAAGACTTCTGTCGACTCTGGGCAGTCAACAGTCTCTCTCGAATCACAGCTATCTTCTCTTGAGTCTGAATAATCAATTCCGGTTCCGTCCCGATCAAATCCGAAGAATCATCCCAACACAGGGGTGATCGGCATCTCCTCCCGTACAAAGCTTCAAATGGTGCCATTCTAATAGAAGCATGCCAACTATTATTGTAAGTGAATTCGATCAAGGGCAAGTGAACTTCCCAATCAGTTGACCAATCCAACGCACAAGCTCTAAGCATGTCTTCTACAGTTTGAATAGTCCTTTCGGACTGACCGTCTGTTTGGGGATGATAAGCTGTGCTAAAGTTGAGCTCAGTCCCCAAAGCCTTGTGAACTGCTTTCCAGAAGTGCGACACGAAACGACCATCTCGATCCGAAATAATGGTCTTCGGCGTCCCATGCAATCTGACTATCTCCGCAACAAATACTCGCGCCAATCTCTCGGGTCCCCATGTATCTTTGATTCCTAGGAAATGAGCCGACTTGGTTAGTCGATCAACTACGACCCAAATCATGTTCATTCCTGCTCTAGTCCTTGGCATACTGGTGATGAAATCCATCGAAATGTCCTCCCACTTCCATTCGAGGATCGGAAGTCGCTTTAACATCCGTGGTCGCGATGCTCAATCTTGACCTGTGACAAGTCAAACACTTGAAACGTACTCTGCTCGTCCTTCTTCATATTCCCCACCGGAAGTTTTGTTTTAGATCCTTATACATCTTACTGTGCCGGGTGAATAGAATAGGGCGCGCTATGAGCTTCTTTCAGAATAGTCCGTCTCAAATCATCATCATCGGGAACGCAAAGTCGACTTTGAAATCTCAGAACTCCATCATCTTGTATCACGAATCCTGGGGCTTTTCCTTTCTTTACTTCATCACATAATCGAAGGATGAGAGAATCGTCCAACTGCTTGGACTTGATCTTCTCGACTAGTGATGAAGTCAGTTCCATCACATAAAGTTGCCCTTGGATTCTTGGTGCCCATACTTCAATCCCTTCATGGATCAGTTCTCGTTGAATGCTGGTCTGGGGCGTAAGAGCTTCCAACACTCGAAGAGAAACAGGTTTACGGCTCAAAGCATCGGCTACTACATTTGCTTTCCCCGGATGATAGAGAATCTCCAAGTCGTAATCCTTGATCAATTCCAGCCACCTTCTCTGCCTCATGTTTAATTCTTTCTGACTGAAAATGTATTTGAGGCTCTTGTGATCTGTAAAGATCTGACAATGAGTGCCGTACAAATAATGTCGCCAAATTTTCAAGGCAAAGACCACAGCTGCTAGCTCCAGATCATGAGTCGGATAATTAACTTCGTACGGTTTCAATTGCCGAGAAGCATAAGCAATCACTTTATCCTTCTGCATCAACACACAGCCCAAATCCTGATTTGAAGCGTCGCTGTATACCATGAATCCATCAGTTCCCTCTGGCAGTGCTAAAATAGGTGCTGTCGTCAGTCTCTTCTTAAGCTCATCAAAACCAGCCTGACATTTCCCATCCCACGTGAACTTTCGAGTTTTCTGTAACAGCTGAGTGAGTGGACGAGCAATTTTGGAGAATCCCTCTACAAAGCGGCGATAATATCCAGCAAGTCCTAAGAAGCTTCGGACTTCTTTCACGTTTTTAGGGGCTTCCCATTCCAAGATTGCTTCGACTTTCTTCGGGTCCACCTGAACTCTGTCGGATGATATCACATGCCCAAGGAAGGTTACTTCCTTAAGCCAGAATTCGCATTTAGAAAGCTTAGCATACAGCTGTTCTTTTCTCAAGATGCTCAAAACCACACGTAAATGTTCAGCATGTTCCTCTGCGTCCCTCGAATATATCAAGATGTCGTCAATGAAGACGACCACAAATTTATCCAAGTATTCCAAGAATACCCGATTCATCAATTGCATGAATACTGCAGGAGCATTGGTAAGTCCAAATGGCATCACTACAAATTCATAATGCCGTCTGGGATGCAAAGCAGATTTCGGTATATCCGATTCCTTAATTCTCAACTGGTGGTATCCTGATCGCAAGTCAATCTTCGAGAATACCCTTGCCCCTTACAGTTGATCAAACAAGTCGTCGATCCGAGGTATAGGATACTTATTCTTGATCGTCATCTTGTTGAGTTCCCTGTAATCAATACACAGTCGGAGGGATCCGTCTTTCTTCCGGACAAAGAGAACGGGCGCTCCCCAAGGGGAAACGCTCGGGTGAATATAGCCCATACGTAACAATTCCTCCGATTGCTTCTTGAGTTCATACATCTCGGTTGGCGCCATGCGGTATGGTGCCACTGAAATAGGGGTTGCTCCGTGCTCTAATTCGATGGTGAATTCCACTTCTCTTTGCGGAGGTAACCACAGTAGCTCGTCAGAAATACATCGAGAACTCATTCATAATCGAAATAGACGAGAGCTCTACTCCTTCCTCTTTCCTCATGGCATAACACCAAAGTCCATGACATCCTGTTTGATAATTTTACGGCTTTCATTGCTTTGATCAATTTTCCGAGCTTCCCGGTCTCCATCCTCGGAATAAGTGTTCGGACCCGTCATCAGCAATGATAGAAATGACTCTCTCTCGGTAATTCAGGATAGCTCCATAACGGTTGAGCCAATCGTCTCCGAGAATTAAATCGTCACCGTAGATGTCAACAACAATGAGATTCGACGGCCAATCTCTTCCTCCTATAGATACTGGAAAATCTCTAGCCTCTAGGGTTCCCACAATTCTCTCTCCACTCGGCAATCCCACAACATACGGTTCACAATCAATTAAGCACGAGATTTTTAAACGATTAACACAGTTCAATGATACAAAAGAATGTGTAGCTCCGGAATCGAATAAAACACTAACTGGTTGCAAAAGGATCTGAATCGTACCTGATGCAACAGCAGTGTTCTGATCGTCAGATCTCCTCATTTAAATACGGCGCGGAGGAACGGACCCGGCCGGATGTCTCTCTCTTCCCAACGTTAACTGCTTTGAAATCCACTCTGCGTATGCAGTTCACACTTATCTCCTTAGGAACTGGTGCTGGAGTGCGGGTACCAAAAGATCTAGCAGCGGCTCCACAGAAGGCCGCACGGTGCCCTTCTTGCCCACAATCGTAACAAGTCACAGAAGATGCGGGGCAATCACGTCGAATATGCCCTGCTCGACCACAATTGTAGCATTTCTTTGATGCGTCCGAAACTGCTGATGCTGTCCGGAACTTCTTTCCGCCTCTAGAAGGATGTGGAGGTTTCCTAGCCGAATAAAAGGAAGACTGGCCCTTGCGGGCCCCACCACTCTTGTTTTCTGCAAAGCTGCCGGTCACCTTCTGCTTCTTTGCCTCTACTGATTTCTCCACCGCCGCCTCTTTCATGTCGTAGGCCAGCGCTTTGTCTTGATACTGTCGCAACGTAGTACACTCGAATCCGGACATGTACTGCTGAATCTCCGGCTTCATCCGCATATCAAAATGAAAAATCTTTTCTGCCTCCGTTCTGACCAAGTGTCGCACACAAGTCAGCTGATGATTAAAAGTTTTAATTATATCTGTCACAGATGCCTCCGAACTCTGTGGTGAGAAAAACTCTCGGATTTTTGCCTCTCTAACTGGACGAGGACATTACTGTGCTTCCATCATTAGTTTGAACTCCGTCCAATCCGCATTATGATTCTCGGGTCGAATAGCCTAGGCCTCCCCAGTCAGAAAATACTGGGCAATGGGAACCTTCCGGTCCTCGGGACAGTTAAGGCCCGCGAATATCTTCTCCAACTCCTTGAGCCAGTGATCCCAAGTAAGTGCCTCAGCAGATCCGTCAAATTTTGGCGGGTGCAATTTAACCACCTCAGCAAGCCATCTGTCTCCCCGGTTATCCTCGTGGTGCTGCTGTCCCATCGCCGTCTGCATGCGATCAACGACCTGAGCGAACTGGTTTATCTGCGCCACCACCTGTTGAAGCACTCCCGGCATGTTAGGATTTGCGTCATCATTCGCTGATCCTTGCTGCCCTCCAGAATGGGAATCGGTTCGACTAGCCGATATTTCTGGGGTAGTTGCGGAATCCTCATGTCTCATGTTACCACGTCCGCGTCCACGACCGCGTCCGCGTCCACGTCCTCCTCTCAACATACTGTAAACGCAATTTCTCAATATCCAGAACAAAATTTTTCAAATAAAGTCCGTCAATACTCACAAAACAGTAATTAAGTAAAACGGTAGTATAAGAGATTAAGAGACTTACAACCACGGTCCACATGACGACTTCGGCTGAACAGTGATGTTACAAACGACCCGTAAATCAAATAACGTAAACAGACCCAAATAAAACCCGACTGCCAAGATATCCATGAATCTTAGCTCTGATACCATATTCTGTAAAACCCCGAGATATTCGGAATAATTACAGCGCCGTAAACCCTTTAAGTAAGGATTTACAAGGCTAATAAAAAAAGTAAATCTAAGACATCAATACTGCGGAAATTCAAGTTTGTGAAAACGTACAACTGGTTCAACGAGTAATTAATACAACCATATCGAATTAATATCAATGAGACACGCGTACTCGAGTACAGAAACCAAACCAAGAAAACAAATCTCCAATAACAATAAACATCACTGAACCCCTTCGTCGTCACGTCGGTACTGTGGCTGTTTCCCTGCTCCTCGGCTACCTGAACATCAAAACAAATGTCCACCCCCGAAGGGGTTAGCAAAACGATGCTAGTACAAGTATCATATTAAACAATTCGAATATGCATCAACAATACACAACAAGATACATCACACGGACTTCCGCTACCGGAATCCGACAATGCGAATCTACAAGATTCCATTACACAGCATGGGTATTCCAATGATCCAGCGCCCTCAGCATAGATCCCAAGATGATCCCGTCGGACCAACACGAGGTGGAAATAACCCGTCCAATGATCCAGCGCCCTCAGCTTAGATCCCAAGATGATCCCATCGGACCACCACGAGGTGGACATCCGATCCAGCGCCCTCAGCATAGATCGTTCAACGTATACAAACACAACTCATGCATACACATATGCCAAATCATTTTGTTAATCAACATGAACATATAAACACTATATAACGAATATCATGGCAAATCAACGAAGTAATTATCATGTTCAACAACATGAATAAACATACGCATACTCCAAAAAAATACCGATATTAACATATCACGATACTTGCCTCGAAGATGGCAAGAACGATATACTTCAATGATCTCAACACTCTCGAAAGTCGCCTCCTTCGATCAACGTAGCAAGCTTGAACCTTAACAAAAGGAATGATATACAAATCATCTCAAGTCGAACAATGGCCTAACAATTGGCCTACGGCCGAAAGCTCAAAATAAACAATGCATCTGGATTGCTTAGCGCGCTACGTACTCGTAACGTGCGCTAAGCGGCTGATAGCGTCGCTATCGTATAAGACTAGCGTCGCTAGCCACGAATTGCGATCGGCTCGGCTGGTCTCATAACGTCGCTACGTGCGTTTCGTGCGATGCTTGAACCCCGATAGCGCACGTTAACGCACACATGTTAGCGTGCGCTAATCTTGCATGGCAGAATACGGCAAACCGAAAACTGGGTTGAATGGTGAAGAACTCATGAATTCTACTGTGATAATACAAGTTATCCTCGGGCATATCATGCTAATAAGGTTTGTGGAAGTTTTATGATTCTGAAATACAGATATACGGATAGTCATTTCAATATCATAATCCATCTACGATCTTCAAGAAATAATCTAAGTTCCGATCGTCTTACGTTCCAAAACACATGATTCCAACGTGTACAACGTAGCAACTGGGTAATATCCGATTACTGATCATAAATCGATTTGAACATGCTTAGGAGTCCTTATAATAAGATGGTTCAAAGGCTCATACGATATATAGTGCCGATACGTCAAAAAGTATCCTTCTAACATGTGATGACCGATTAAAAACGAAATACTTGCTATCCAAACATGATTCAAACTTCCTTAGGAACATTACTAATCATCGGTGAAGAATCATCTACCTCAAAGTAGTGAAGAACATGGATGAAAATGAAGAAATCCAACGCCGAAGGCTTGAACACCAATCTCCAATGATATACGATCTTCAATCTCGAACTAGGAGGTTGATACGAAGTGTTTAGGACGGAGGGAGTTATGTTCTAAGTGTAAGAGTTCAGGTTATGGGAGGAGAAGAACTGAAATCACGAATAGGATGCTGTCCTATTTATAATAAATGTCTATTAGCGCGCGCTAGACCCTGTTCGTAGCGTGCGCTAACGCCTCGCTGACTAATCTGTACTTAGCACTTAGCGTGCGCTACGCATGTACCTGTAGCGTGCGCTAAGGCGTTGACTCGGCTTTTCCCGAAAACCGTCCAGGTTCATTCGACACAATCCGACAAGGGTCCCCCGGCCAGATCTCACCTACCGCACGTCTCAATCAATTTGACCACGCATAGCGTGCGCTAATGACAATCTGTAGCGTGCGCTATGAATCCCTGTTAGCGTACGCTACACGCAGCCTGTAGCGTGCGCTACATGCACAGAATTTCAATCTCTATATCACATATACGAAATTATACGCTCGACAACATCGGACTATGAAATACAGAGAATAGTACTTAGACAAAAGTACAATCATTACAATATCACAAGTTCCAATTACATAACAGAAATATCGGGTATTACACCCGGGTGGTATAGTATCTCAATATCATAATCTTTGATTAGTTCCAACCACCGCCTCTGCCGCATATTTAACTCCTTCGGAGTAAATATATACTTCAAACTCTTATGATCGGTGAATATCTGACAGGTAACGCCATAAAGATAATGACGCCAAATCTTCAATGTGAACACCACGGCTGCTAGCTCCAGGTCATGGGTCGGATAATTAACCTCGTAAGGTCTCAATTGCCGTGAAGCATAAGTAATAACTTTCCCGTTCTGCATTAGTACACATCCGAGACCCTATCCATAGGTATCACTATAAACCAAAAATCCTTCCGTCCCTTGCGGTAAAGAAAGGATAGGTGCTGAAATTAATCGGCTCTTGAGTTCCTCAAAACTCTGCTGACACGCGTCGGACCACGTGTATTTCTTATCATTCCATAAAAGGTTCGTCATAGGTTGAGCAATTTTAGAAAATCCTTCCACAAATCGCCGATAATAACCAGCTAATCCGAGGAAACTTAGGATTTCCTTAACATTCTTCGGAGGTTGCCAATCTCGGATCGCATCCGTCTTCTGAGGGTCGACACGAACTCCGTCTGATGAAATTACATGTCCGAGAAATGTCACTTCGGACATCCAGAAATCACATTTGGAAAACTTTCCATCAAGTTGCTCTCGTCTCAGCACGTTGAGAACCTGATGAAGGTGAAATTCGTGCTCCTCTCGGTCACGAGAATAAATTAAAATGTCATCAATGAAGACAATCACGAACTGATCCAAATAGTCAATGAAAACCCGATTCATTAACTCCATGAATACCGCAGGTGCATTAGTTAACCCAAACGGCATTACCACAAATTCATAATAACTATAACGCGTACGAAACGTCGTTCTAGCGATATCCGACTCTCGAATTTGCAGCTGATGATATCCAAATCTTAAGTCGATCTTGGAAAATACCGAAGCCCCCTGAAGTTGATCCAAAAGATCATCGATACGGGGTAGGGGATATTTATTATTGATCGTCACCCAGTTCAATTCCCGGTAATCAATACACAAGCAAAACGAACCATCCTTCTTCTTGACAAATAACACTGGTGCTCCCCACGGGGACGCACTCAGTCGAATATAACCCTTCTCGGTCAAATCCTCTAATTGATTCTTCAACTCCTGCATTTTGGTCGGGGCCATCCGGTACGGTGCCTTCGATATTGGGGACATACCAGGCTCCAACTCAATCGTGAATTCCACATCTCTCTGTAGAGACAAACCAGGTAACTTGTCTGGAAATACATCGGCATATTCTTTCACTACAGGAATATCCATAAACATTACTGATGGTTTCTCAGTCTTGGTCATATACCACCAATAACCGACACACCCCTGATTGAGTAATTTCACTGCTTTCATCAAGTTGATGACTCTACCGGAACAGCTGGGATTACCTCCCTGAAAAACACATTCGACTCCATCATCTGAAATAATAGTGACCATACGCTTACGGACACTAATGATGGCATCGTGATGATCCATCCAATCAATACCCAAGATGACGTTGTCTCTCGGTAAATCTACCACGATTAGGTTTGGTAACCAATCACATCCATGAAACTGAATCGGACAATCCTTAATCTCACGATTCTAGATAATTCTTCTACCATCACGTAGACCAATGACATAAGGCTCACAACTAGTAGCACTACCCAGACGTAGTCTACTCAAACATGACTCGGAAATGAATGAATGTGATGCACCAGTATCAAAAAGGGTACACACAGGTTGAGATAGAATTTCGAGTGTACCTGAGATCATTCGGGCTTCTGGATCATCAGCTCTCTTCATCTCATAAATTTGGGGCTTGCCAGCCCCGGAACCGGATGCTCCCATCTGATAGCTGTGGGCTTCGCCTTTGTTAGCTCCCGTCGTCTTAAACGACATGGAATGAGTAGCCTGATTCGGAACCGCTGACTGTTTCGGGGCCTGAGATGACGCTGGGGTAGGTTTGGAGTCCCTTCGGCAAAAACGAGCCTTATGCCCCGCCATTCCACAGTTATTGCACGTGACAGTTTGCCTCAAACACTCTGTGGTGTAATGACCCTATTCTCCATAGTTGAAACAGGTAATGGCCGAACTGGCCGCTCGTGACTGAGATTCCACGGGTCTAGGCCCCATAGGAGGTCGCCCAGTGAAAGTAGAGCCCGCTCGAGGTTTCTTGAAAGTTTACTGACTGCGTTCAGGCTGATTACGATTCTTTGACTTCTTGCTAGCAGATGAAGGTTGTTGCTTAGCAATCTCCTTAGCAGTAAGCTCATAAGTAAGAGCTTTCTCGATGAATTCGGCCAGAATGGTGCAATTATGATTAAGCAACTGCATCCGCATACGAGGTTTCAACCTCTTGGTGAAATACTTGATCTTGTCCGCCTCGGAGTGCATAATAGATGAGGCGAAAGGAAGAAGCTCCTGAAATTTCTCGGCGATGGCGAGAACATCATATTCCGCTGAGAGGTCGGTAGTGAGTAATTCTGATAACTTGGACTCTCTGAGTGGGGCCGGATAATACCTCTCCATCATGAGGGTCTTGAATTGATCCCAAGTACAAGATTCGTCAGTGGGCTTTAAGGATAACCACCATGAATGAGCGCTCTTACCAAGATAGTAAGCCGCGACTGAAACTTTCTGCCCTTCGGGGTAATCCACCATAGCAAATAACTTCTCGAAATGGTAGATCCAGTGAACAATATCCGCCGGCTCAGATGAGCCCTCAAAAGTAGGTGGTCTTTGGCGAGAGGTGTCGCCAATAATACTGCTCACACCCCTTTCCTGCCCTGAGGTGGCGGCGGAGGAGCTTGTTGATTCTGAGTAGCTGAGTTCTGCATCGTCTCTATGAGGCTTGCCATTTGAGTCATCTAGGCCATCATGCCCTGCATGAAAGCGAGTGGGTCAACCCGAACACCCTCTGAATGAGCTGTGTCCCGGGTACGACTCCCTGATAATGAATGATCATTTCCAGGAGAATGAGTGGTGGCATCGCTGCTCGATGAATTAGCATTATTCCTCGCATTCGCACGCGTATTCACATGAGTTCTTGGGATTCGGCCCGCACCGCGGCCTCTTCCCCCACGTCCTCTGCCAGGTCTTTCCATACTAAAGTGGGAAAGTCACAAGATGATTATATATCTCGCATGAATATCATATTATGATTGCGTTATGAAATGATGAAAATGAGCACACGCGCTCAAACACAATGTTACATGAATGATCAAATGAAGTGACGTGATTATCTGATGAAATTCTTGAAATGATTCTCTTGAACAAGTTAACAAGATTAATGATACGATCCTCAAGATCAACAATTGAACAGTGAAATGAACTGAGAGATTAATGAGTTAACACGATCGACATGATCACAAATGAAAATGATGAATGAGGATTGTTGACTGTTGAATGATGAATGAGTGATTCTTATTGCCAGAAATTATACCATGGCGTCAGAAATATTACTGTTCTTTGGTCTGAGGGGCTCGGCTCTTGCACGGGTCACACGTGATGCGAAAGTCCAATGATACTAGTCTGATGAACGATGATTTCAATGAGACATGACTCGGAAGGTAGTATTCAAAACCACCCTCCGATACCAACTCTGTAACACCCCAACTAAGGCGAATATTACAATGCCGTGGACCCCCGACTGGGACCCACTAGGCGAATGAGAATTAATGAATTAAGTAATATAATTGTAGTACCGAACCACATTATATCATTAATTACTTTGGTGAGAAGTTTCATTACAACACACCCAGGAGATACATCATACAAGTATATTTTATATGAAGATAAAATATACAATACCGAATGAAAATGAACATCCAAACGGAAATTTGCAGCGGAAATAAAATGAAGAAAACATGAATGACTGAAAGGACTGGGCCCCCATACTAGTATCACTAGGACTCCTCGCCGTCAACGTTCTCTTCCCGTGCCTTAGCCTTGCCATGACCTGAAACCAACATCCCTCAATGGGGTCAGTTACACAGAACAACAATCCTCAAGAGTTGAACAGTATACAACAATCACATAAATGAATTAATGAATTTAGTTGAATGATGAGCATCAATGTATGCCCGAATGAAATGCGTAAGAGCACAAGTAGCCGAGTGTCCGAAGTCCCGCCTATATACCCGCTATTGGCCTAATCAGTCTCATGGTCCAATGTGTCCGGAGTCCCGCATATACACATGACCATAGTGTGCCCGACTAAACTTCCAGACATGCGCCAACCGGCCATGCAATATAATTCCGGAAGATCACCTGAACAAAAATGATCAAGGTGAGGAGTAATGAATAGAATCCGATAAGGATCAAGAACGACTCACCGAGATGAAATAATGACACAACGTGTGATAGCTTCAATGAATGATTTGGAACCATCGATACTTGTGAGTTACATGATGCGTTGATAAATACAAGTCTCGACATGAACGATATATTATGAGTGAATTATATGTATGAATGAACAACAACGTAAGGAATGAATATTCTTTTAACCGAGTAAGAATTTACTTACACAATATCGGTGTTGAAATGTCCTTCCTCGAACAACGTCCTAAAAAGAGATGTCGATCGCTCGAACAACCTTGAATAACATAATTACCAATAATCTGCTCAATATACGTATCAAGCATGAATTACGACTAACTCAAAGGTCGGTACAACAATATCCAAACTCATTGAGGCATTCAAACAACCACTTAGCGAACATCAATCCTTGATTATAACCAAAACCCAAGTATATCGAAACCAACTCCAAAATGAGTAGTTCATTCCAACAAAACACCTTCAATGATATCAATATTCCAATAGAAACCACAACTCGAAGTTACGACAACTATAATCGGAAACCCCCAAAAATAACCAAAGTCAACATCAAGGGTTCTTGATTAATTCTCCAAATGTTCACCAATCCGAAAAACATATCAATAAATACATAGGAATACATTTATCCAAGGTAGATAATCCATATTTAACATGTTCCAACATAAATCCAAGCTCACACGAAGAGATCTGAAGGAAAATACTCAAAATCCGAAATTCTAGATCCAAGAGATCATTACCTTGATTTGATGTGTTGGAGAGGATGAAATGATGATAATTCCAAATGATAAGCTTGAAGATGATGATGGATGAGTGCAGCTCGAAAAGATCTCTCCGAATCACCCAAAAACACCCGGAAATGCCCAAAAACGAATGAGAAGCGAGAAATGACGAAACTTGAGCTGACTGTCCAATTTATACTATTCCCAGATTAGCGCACGATACGACCTCATATTTAGCGTGTGCTAACAGGTTAACCGGACAGTCCAGTGAACTCTGACTGCCTCGTTAGCGTACGCTACGAACTTGATAGCGTGCACTAACGCCCTCCCGATAGCATGTGTTAACTCCAAAACTTAGCATGCGCTAGCTAAATACCTGATGTCCAGTTACTGAGGTCCAGAACCTCCTGTCCTATGACCTGCTCGCGATAGCGCGCGCTATGTCCAATAATCAGCGTACGCTACTACCCCATTAGCGTACGCTAAAATCCACTCATAACGTGCACTAAAAATTATTCCAAAATCAGTCCAGTACCCACTGGACTCTGCCTGATCGGCCTTAGCGCGTGCTAGACTGACTGCATAGCGGGCGCTATCCAAAGTTACTAGCGTGCGCTACTTACCATTTGTAGCGTGCACTAATCCAACTCGACTGCAGTCCAGTGCCTTCTGGACTGCAGGCTTGAACCACATTAGCATGCGCTGATATGGAGAGGTAGCGTGCGCTACCCATACTCAATTAGCGTGCGCTAAATAGAGTATGTAGCGTGCGCTACTCCTCACACACAGAACACTATGAAGATGACAATGATGATAACCACGGTTCGATCATCCAACCAGGTAGGAAGACAAATAATAACTTATGTACGATACAAATACTCTGATCGGTAAATACAATGAATGAATATGAACAATGAATGATCATTAATGAGTGAATAATTACTGAGTGACCATTACTGAATGATAATTACTGAATGATAATGACTGAATGATAATGATTGAATTACAACCGGGTATTAGACGTGGTGGGTGGTAGGAACCTTCCTCGTAGTCACTTTCGGCCGGTAGGTCCCGAGCATCTTCCGATCGGATCTCACTATTGCAGTCAACAGACCCTTAGGTACGTTAAGAGGTTATCTCTACGTACGTAATTCAGGTAGATTGTTAACGTACGTGATAGCTTCTTGTTTGCGTACGTTAAGGTCTTCATATTTTAGTTCAGTTAGTTCTGGATTTACATTACGTACGTTAATGTCGTGGCATAGCGTACGTAATGCCTCTTACGTACGTTAACCTTAGTGTATAACGTACGTAATGATCTTGTCAGTCTATTTATGTTGGCTTCTTATTTCATTTCCTCACGAACCAAAATCATTCTCTCCCTAGAATCGTCCTTTTGGACTTGTTCTTGATGTTTAGCCTCTTCCAACTCGATCTTGATCATCCTAGCTTGGATTGAAGCTTGAAGTTGGAAGCCTGTTAGTGCTCCTTTGGTGTTGGCAGGGTCTTCTTGTTCTTCTTTGATAAGTTCCCTTAATCTCTTGTTCTTCAAGTGATTTTCGAGTTTGTTGTTGTTGTTTTCTTCGGGTATTATTTGATTGTTGGAGTATATCATGCTTCTTGATGAGTTTTTATGAAGAACATGTAACACCCCAAACTAGGCGGATATTACAGTGCCGTGGACCCCCGACTGGGACCCACCAGGCGAATGAAAATGAATGAATTACACAGGTAAATGTAGTACCGAACCACATTACAACATCAATTACTCCGATGAGGAGTTTTATACAACACACCCAGGATAAAATGGAATACATGTGTATTTTATGTGACGATAAAATACACAACACTGAATGAAATGAGTAATCAAACGGATTGTCTGCAGCGGAATAAATAAAGGAAACATAAATGACTGAATAAATGACTGAACGGACTGGGGCCCCCTACTAGTATCACTGGGACTCCTCGCCGTCACCGTGCTCTCCCCGTGCTTTAGCCTTGCCATGACCTGAAAAACAATATCCCCCAACGGGCCGATTTACGTAACAACAATCCTCAAGGGTTGAAAATACACAATCATGATATATCCGAAATTATGAATTATCCTGCCGAAACATACGCAATCAAACATGCTATATGAATCGACTATCGATGCGCTCAAAGGAATGGCGCCACACTAAGCCCGGGATTGAAATTTGTACGTGCACAATCCACCATAACACGTGGTATTGTGACTAATCAGTATCAAGAATCAATAGACACGTGTGCAAAGTACAATTTGAGGCCACCAAACAAAAAACGACTATAAAGTGCCCGACAAGAAAATCCTACACATACCAACGCACGCCCAAGATGACCGGAATGCCACAATATGACAAAAGTGACAACGAAAATGAATAATGACTCACCAAGATTAAATGATGGTGAAATGAATGATAGCTCAATGAAATGATCGGAACCGTCGTTCCTTATGACTGAGGTGATTAATTGACAATGACAAGTTATCCGCATATGATTTCCGTCGACGACGGTTATCCGCATATGATTTCCGTCGACTCTGAGCTGTCAACAAACGACTCCTGATCAAAGCTACCTTCTCACGGGCGGCTATAAGCATATCGGGCTCGGTGCCGATTGATTCTGATAACTCGTCCCAACACAACGGAGATCGACAACGACAACCATACAAGGCCTCGTAAGGTGCCATCTTGATCGAAGCATGCCAACTGTTATTATACGTGAACTCGATTAATGGTAGTTGGGCTTCCCAATCGTCTTTCCAATCGAGGACGCATGCCTTCAACATGTCCTCTAAGGTTTGAATAGTCCTCTCTGATTGTCCGTCGGACTGAGGATGAAAAGCGGTACTGAGATTAAGCTGAGTTCCCATAGCACGATGAACTGATTTCCAAAAATGCGACACAAACCGTCCGTCACGATCGGAAACGATACTTTTAGGAGTACCGTGCGATCGACTATCTCTTTGATGAACAGTTGAGCAAGTCTCTCGGGACCCCACGTCTCCTTGATCTCAAGGAAATGAGCTGATTTAGTTAAGCGGTCCACGATCACCCAGATCGTATTCATGCCACGACGACTCGTCGGCAAACTCGTGATGAAATCCATAGAAATGTCTTCCCACTTCCACTCGGGAATAGGAAGGGGTTTGACATACCCGCCTTGATCGATGTTCAATCTTAACTTGTTGTGAGTTAAGCATCTCGAAACAAATTCTGCGACTTCTCGCTTCATATTACTCCACCAGTAATTTTGTTTCAAGTCCTTGTACATCTTGCTAGACCCCGGATGCACAGAATAAGGGGTAGCATGAGCTTCTTTCAAAATCGAGTCTTTCAACTCGTCAGTCGCCGGCACGCACAACCGATTCTTAAACCTCAAAAGTCCATCCTCGTGGACCACAAATCCAGGGGCTTTCCCCTGAGCCACATCCTCTCGGATGCGCAATAATAATGGATCCGAACCCTGATTCTCTCGGATTCCCTCCTCGAGTGACGATGAAATCTCTAACATACAAAGCTGCCCCTGAACTCGCTGAAGCCAGACCTCGATCTCGGGTCTAAGGAATTCCTGCTGGAGCTCCTTCTGAACTGTTAAACGGGCAAGCATCTACTCCTGAACGGACTTACGACTCAAGGCGTCGGCGACAACGTTCGCCTTGCCCGGGTGGTAGAGGATCTCGATATCATAATCTTTGATTAATTCCAACCACCGTCTCTGACGCATATTTAACTCCTTCTGAGTAAATATATACTTTAAGCTCTTATGATCGGTGAATATCTGAAAGGTAACGCCATAGAGATAATGACGCCAAATTTTCAAAGCGAACACCACGGCTGCTAGCTCCAGGTCGTGGGTCGGATAATTAACCTCGTAAGGTCTCAATTGCCGTGAAGCATAGGCAATAACTTTCCCGTTCTGCATGAGTACACATCCGAGACCCTGTCCGGACGCATCACTATTGACCACAAATCCTTCCATCCCCTGCGGCAAGGAAAGTACAGGTGCTGACATTAACCGGCTCTTGAGTTCCTCAAAACTCCGTTGACACGCGTCGGACCACGTGTATTTCTTATCCTTCCGCAAAAGGTTCGTTAAGGGTTGAGCGATTCTAGAAAATCCTTCCACAAACCGCCGATAATAACCCGATAATCCGAGAAAACTTCGGATTTCCTTAACGTTCTTCGGAGGTAGCCAATCCCGAATAGCCTCCGTCTTCTGAGGGCCGACACGAACTCCGTCTGATGAAATTACATGTCCGAGAAAAGTCACTTCGGACATCCAGAACTCACATTTGGAAAACTTCCCAAAAAGTTGTTCTCGCCTCAACACGTCGAGCACTTGATGAAGGTGAAACTCGTGTTCCTCCCGGTCACGAGAATAAATTAAAATGTCATCGATGAAGACAACAACAAACTGATCCAAAAAGTCAATGAAGACCCGATTCATTAACTCCATGAATACCGCAGGTGCATTAGTTAGCCCGAACGGCATAACTACGAACTCATAATGACCATAGCGTGTTCGAAACGCCGTCCTCGCGATATCCGACTCTCGAATCCATGGCCCGATGATACCGGATCTTAAGTCGATCTTGGAAAATACTGAAGCTCCCTGAAGTTGATCTAAGAGATCATCAATACGGGGTAAGGGATACTTATTCTTGATCGTCACCCTGTTCAACTCCCGATAATCAATACATAAGCGGAATGAACCATCCTTCTTCTTGACAAACAACACTGGTGCTCCCCACGGGGACGCACTCGGTCGGATATAACCTTTCTCGAACAATTCTTCAAGTTGATTCTTCAACTCCTGCATTTCGATCGGGGCCATCCGGTACGGTGCCTTCGATATCGGAGACGTACCAGGCTCCAACTCGATCGTGAATTCCACATCTCTCTGTGGAGGCAAACCAGGTAACTCGTCTGGAAAAACATCGGCATATTCCCTCACCACCGGAATATCCGTTAACATTACTGATGATTTCTCGGTTTTGGCCATATAGCACCAATAACCGACACATCCCTGATTGAGTAACCTTACTGCTTTCATCAAATTAATGACTTTACGAGCAGTAAGGATTACCTCCCTGAAACACACATTCAACCCCATCGTCTGAAATGATAGTGACCAAACGCTTTCGGACACTAATGATGGCATCATGACGGTCCATCCAATCAATACCCTAGATGACGTCGTCCCTCGGCAAATCTACTACGATTAAGTCCGCTGGCCATACACGACCATGAAGCTGAATCGGACAATTCTGAATCTCACGACTACCGATAATTCGTCTACCATCCGGTAGGCCAATGACATAAGGCTCACAACTGGTAGCACTACCCAGACGTAGTCTACTCAAACATGACTCGGAAATAAATGAATGAGATGCACCAGTATCAAAAAGGGTACACACAGGTTGAGATAGAATATCGAGTGTACCTGAGATCATTCGGGCCTCGGGATCATCGGTCTCCTTCATCTCATAAATTCGGGGCTTGCCGGCCCGAAAGCAGACGCTCCGTCGATAGCTCTTAGCTCCGCCTTTAGCTCCTGTCGTCTTGAGCAGCCGATGAAGTGGCCTGATTACGCACTGAATGACCTAGAGCTTGAGATGACGCCGGAGTGGGTTTAGAGTCCCTACGGCAAAAGCGGGCCCTATGCCCGGCAATCCACTGATTGTGGCACGTGATGCATCGCCGGACATTTGGTGCTGAAATGACCCTGTTCCTCACAGTTGAAACAGGTGATGGCCGAACTGGCCGCTCGCAACTGAGATACCGCGGGTTTAGACGCCAGGGGAGGTCGCTCAGAAAAAGTAGAGCCCGCCCGTGGTTTCTTGAAAGTGGCCTGACTCCCGTCAGACTGATTACGGTTCTTGGACTTCTTGCTAGCAGACGAAGGTTGCTGCTTAGCAATTTCCTTAGCAGTAAGCTCGTAGGTAAGAGCTTTCTCAATGAATTCAGCCAACGTGGTACAATTATGATTAAGTAACTGAAGTCTCATACGGGGTTTCAGCCTCTTGCTGAAATACTTGATCTTGTCTGCTTCTGAGTGAATGATAGATGAGGCGAACGTGAAGAAGTTCCTGAAATTTTTCGGCAATGGCGAGAACATCATCATCCGCCGAAAGGTCGGGAGTGAGTAATTCCGACAACTTGGCCTCCCTGAGTGGGGCCGGATAGTACCTCTCCATCATGAGAGTCTTGAACTGATCCCAAGTACATGATCCGTCTGTGGGCTTTAACGATAACCACCATGAATGAGTGCTCTTACCGAGATAGTAAGCCGCAACTGAAACTTTATGCCCTTCAGGGCAATCCACCATAGCAAATAACTTCTCAAAATGCTCAAGCCAATGAACAATATCCGCCGGCTCAGATGAGCCCTCAAAAGTAGGTGGTCGCTGGCGAGATATCGCTAATGATATTGCTTACACCCCTCTCTTGCCTCGAGGTGGCGGCGGAGGAGCCTGCTGATTTTGATTGACGGAGTTATGCATCGTCTCCATCAACCGAGCCATCTGGGTCATTTGGGCCATCTGCCTCTGCATAAATGCGAGTGGGTCAACCCGGACACCCTCGGTGAGCCGTGTCCCGTGCGACTCCCGATAGTGAATGATCGCGTCCGGTGAATGAGTGGTAGCGTCATTGCTCGATGAGTTAGCATTATTCTGGCATTTGCACGTGTATTCGCACGAGTTCTCGGGATTCGGCCCGCTCACGGCCTCGTCCTCCACGTCCTCTGCCCGGCCCTTTCCATACTTGCGGAAAGTCATATGATGATTATATATCTCGCATGAGTATCACATTATGATTATATTATGAAATGATGAAAATGAGCATACGCGCTCAAATACAGCGATTACATGAATGATTAGTTGACGTGACATGATTATCTGATGAAGTTACTGAAATGATTATCTTGAATGAGTTAACAAGATTAATGATTTGATCTTCCTGATCAACAACTGAATAATGAAATGAATTGAGTGATTAATGAGTTAACCTGACCGTCCCGGTCAAAATGACAATGATGATTGAGGATTGTTAACTGATGAATTATGAATGAATGATTAATGCCAGAAATTATACCATGGCATTAGAAATCTTACAATTCTTGGTCTGATTGGCTCGGCATTTGCACAGGTCACACGTGACACGAAAGTCCAATGATACTAGTCCGATGACGATGATTTCAAATGAGACATGACTTGGAGGGTAGTATTCAAAACCTGGCGCTCCGATACCAACTCTGTAACACCCCAAACTAGGCAGATATTACAGTGCCGTGGACCCCCGACTGGGACCCACCAGGCGAATGAAAATGAATGAATTACACAGGTAAATGTAGTACCGAACCACATTACAACATCAATTACTCCGATGAGGAGTTTTATACAACACACCCAGGATAAAATGGAATACATGTGTATTTTATGTGACGATAAAATACACAACACTGAATGAAATGAGTAATCAAACGGATTGTCTGCAGCGGAATAAATAAAGGAAACATAAATGACTGAATAAATGACTGAACGGACTGGGGCCCCCTACTAGTATCATTGGGACTCCTCGCCGTCACCGTGCTCTCCCCGTGCTTTAGCCTTGCCATGACCTGAAAAACAATATCCCCCAACGAATCGATTCTGAGAACAACAATCCTCAAGGGTTGAAAATACACAATCATGATATATCTGAAATTATAAATTATCCTGTCGAAACATATGCAATCAAACATGCTATATGAATCGACTATCAGTACGGCTCAAAGGAATGGCGCCACACTACGCCCGGGATGGAAATGTGTCCGTGCACAAGCCACCATCACACGTGGTCTTGTGCCTAATCAGTCTCACGAAGCAATCGACTCGTGTGCACAGTCCAATGTGAGGCCACCAACCAACACACGACTATAACGTGCCCGACATGAAAATCCTACACATACCAACCGGCACGCCAGTATGACCCGGAATGCCACAATATGACAAAAGTGACAACGAAAATGAATAATGACTCACCAAGATTAAATGATGGTGAAATGAATGATAGCTCAATGAAATGATCGGAACCGTCGTTCCTTATGACTGAGGTGATTAATTGACAATGACAAGTTTTGGTACGGTTAATACAATGATGAATGAGTTACGATTATGAATGAACAACAACAAAAGGAATGAATATCCTTTTAACCGAGTAAGAATTAACTTACACAATACCGATGAAGAATGTCCTTCCACGAACAACGTCCTAAATGAAAAGTCGGTCGCTCGAACAACCTTGAACATCAATAGTTACCAACAACCGATCAATACACGACTCAAATACGATCATAACCGACCCAAACGTCGATACAACAATATCCGAACTCGTAGATGAACTCTAACGAAAACGTTGAGATACCCGTTGGTTAAAACCAAACCCAAATAATCGAACCAACTCCAATATGATTGATTCAAACCAGCAAAACATTATCAATGACATCAATAATCTCATAGAAGTCCACAATTCAAGTTTATAATAACGACAATCGGAAATCCCCAAAATAACCGAAGTCAACCCCACGGGTTCTTGGAATAATTCCGAAAATGACCATTAAATCCGTAGGAATATATTTATCCAAGTTAGATAATCCATAACTAACATATTCCAATGATAATCCAAGCTTACACGAAGAAATCGGAAGGAAAACCCAAAAATCCGAAATTCTAGATCCAAGAGATTAATACCTTTGATTCGATGTGATGAAGATGATGAAATGATGATCAATCCGAAAGATGAGCTTGAAGATGATGATTGACGATTACACCTCGAAGAATCCTCTCCGAATCGCTCGAAATCGCCCAAAACTACCGAAGGAATGAAATGAGATGAATAATGACGAACTCTGACTAAACTGTCCAATTTATAGTCGATCCGAGGTTAGCGTCGCTAGCCCTTGTGCGTAGCATGCGCTACGAGTAATTTGGGTAGTCCGGTACCTTTGTCCGAACACGATGGCGCGCTACGTACCTTCTTGTAGCGTGCGCTACGGCCATACTACTAGCGTGCGCTAAAATCCATTATTAGCGTGCGCTAACGAAATATTGATGCCCAGTACTGGAGTCTAGAAAACTGTATGCCCTCTGATCTGACCTCGATAGCGTGCGCTACAACCATTGTTTAGCGTGCGCTATAATATCGATTGCGTACGCTAAAAACAACACATAGCATGCGCTATGAATTAATCCAGTGCGGTCCAGTAGCCACTGGACTCAACCTGATCCGTCCCTAGCGCGCGCTACTCCACATATATAGCGTGCGCTACTTCAACCCACTAGCGCGCACTACTTACCATTCGTAGCGTGCGCTACATATAACTCACCTGCAGTCCAGTACCTTCTGGACTGCAGCCAAGGTAACCTTAGCGTGCGCTAAAGCTGAGTGGTAGCGTGCGCTACCTATACCCAATTAGCGTACGCTAAAAGGAGTATGTAGCGTGCGCTACTCCTCATGCACAGCTCGCAACGAAAATGACAATGATGATAACCACGACACGAAACTCCAATCAGATTAGTGATGAATGACGATTGATACACGATACAATTACTCTGAATGATGAATACCATGACTGAATATGTGTGACAAATGATCAATGATGAATGAGATTACTGAGTATCAATTACTGAATGATAATTACTGAGTGATAATTACTGAATGATAATTACTGAGTGATAATTACTGAATGATAATTACTGAGTGATAATTACTGAGTTACAACTGGGTATTACAGAACATGTTGGTATAGCTTGAGTATGATTATGTTCTTGATGTTTTAGATTGTTTGTAGGTTATAATCATGTCTAGGAAGGATTATGTTAAGATTGTTATATGATTAACATAGTCTTGAGATGATTATTGTTGTTGGTGGTGTTCTTGAAAGATTATAACCATTTTAGTAAGGATTTATGATGATTTAGGAGGTGATTATCATAATTTAGAAATGGTTAAGTTAATCTTGTTGATTAATCCGAATTATTGAAGAATTAGTGATTGATTTTAGTAGAGACATCATGTTTGTTGAGATGATGATGTTCTTGAAGTTTTGAGGATTGCATTGGTGATATTAACATTTTGGAGATGGTTGTTTTGATGTTGTTCTTAAGTGATTCTTGTTGAATTGTTTTCACAAGTGTTAAGAACATTTGATCATGTTGATTTTGAGTGTTAGGGGATGATAGAATTCATAGTTGAGAACTATGATATTCGTTGGTAGAGTTTAACCGATTCGGGGTTGAATCGGCTTTTTCCTTGGTGTTGTTTTCTATTGATTTTGTTATTGAATGAATCGTTTTTCATTCAAGGTTGTTCAAGTGTTTGTGATCGTCGCTAGGCGTCGTTCGTCGTTTCGTGCTAGGATGTTGATCGTGGAAGGACTTTCTCGCCTTCGGTTTGAGGCAAGTTTTATACTTGTACTGGTCAATGAGATTAATGTTATCATATATGTGTATGAATGTGTTGTATCATAGTCTCTTTGTGATTTATTGATATATGGGGATTGTTTGATTCAATTACCTTCGGTAATTATACTAGATCTGATTGTTATTCGTTAACGGCCGGTTTAAGGCATTGAGATTCTTGTTGAAATTGACGTTGTCGATAGCCGGTTCGCAGTATCGATGTATCGATCATTATTGTTGACGTCAATGTCGTCCTGAAGCATCGTTGGATCGTTTTTCTCGTTTTGGAATTGTTGCTATGGATGTTATTAAGCTGATTCAAGGCGTTTGATGTATTCGTTTATCATCTCTGTTTTCGGTGGTCGGGTTAAGGCGCCATGACATCTATTCTAAATGTATCATTGTTTATCGATTGACCCTTCTAAGGTAATCGAGGTATTTAATTGGGATTATTGAAGATAATTCCCATCTATTGTATCATTGTTTATCGATTGACCGTTCTAAGGTAATCGAGGTATTTAATTGGGATTATCGAAGATAATTCCCATCTGTTGTCTCATTGTTTATCGATTAACCGTTAAGGTAATCGACGTATTAAATTGGGATTATCGAAGATAATTCCCACTCATTGTCTCATTGTTTATCGATTAACCGTTCTAAGGTAATCGACGTATTAAATTTGGATTATCGAAGATAATTCCCATCCATTATATCATTCTTTATCGATTAACCATTCTAAGGTAATCGACATATTGAATTGGGATTATCGAATATAATTCCCATCCGTTGTATCATTGTTTATCGATTAACAGTTCTAAGGTAATCGACATATTGAATTGGGATTATCGAAGATAATTCCCATCCGTTGTATCATTGTTTATCGATTAACGGTTCTAAGGTAATCGACGTATTGAATTGGGACTGTCGAAGATAGTTCCCATCCGTTGAGTCGTCGTGATCGATTGGCCATTCCAAGGCAGTCGATGCATTTGATTTGGGACCGCCGAGGACGGTGCCAATCCGTGAGTATTTTATCTTGTTGGCCGATTCAAGGCAGCACACTATTATTCTTGTGAATTCGATAATCTTCAAATCATTGCCGTCTGTGACTAATTGTGTTCTGGAGGCTAGTTCGGCTAGTGCTCGATGGGTAAGCTTGGGGCTTGAACCTTCGCGGTTGGTTTCCCAACACCTACAGTTCAGTAGGTCACAGTAACTAGGTGATCTCATTATGGGTAAGTCTGGGGCTTGAACCTTCGCGGTTGGTTTCCCAGCACCTGCAATTCAGCAGGTCACGGTCATTAGATGGCCTCATTGTCATACGACTTTGTGTCCTGGCTTCGGCCCTCATTGTGATATGACTTCGTGCCGTGGCTTCGGCCCTCATTGTGATACGGCTTCGTGCCGTGGCTTCGGCCCTCATTGTGATACGGCTTCGTGCCGTGGCTTTGGCCCTCATTGTGATACGGCTTCGTGCCATGGCTTCGGCCCTCATTGATATAGCTTCGGACTGTTTTGGCTTCGGGCCACTATGATGATTAACAGCTTCGGCTGAGTGGTTTCAGACCATTGTGATATTTTGGCAGTCTCGGCATAGGGGCTTTCAGGCATTTTGTAATGTCTTGGTATTTCTGTTGGAGCCTTCGGGCATTGTGATTCGTATCTGTTGCAGCTTTGGCTTGGTTTAGCTTCGGGTAATGCATTGTTGTATTCTGTATTGATGATTCGTCGTTGGGCACTTATGTTCTAGCCTGTTGAGCAAGTATTGATCGTATGCCGTGGGTATAGTGTTTCACGAATGCTCGATTCTTACCTTGGTTGGTGAGCATCTCATCTACCACTGTTGTACTGTTCATTCTACCTATGGATGCATATCATGTTTTATATGTATTTGATATTCATTATCTGAATGACTGACCCTGTGGGGATGTTTTCATATTTTAAGTGCTTGCGAGGAGAGAGTTGAGATAGCGACGAGGCATTCAAGCGATACTAGTCTGAGATGTTTTGGTGTTCATGTCGGTCAGACAGTTTGGAATACTCTAGTTTTGTCAGTTATTGTCATTTTGTATTATCCGAGCAAGGCACGTGGATGTTGTTGTATTTTGTTTTGGCCATGTAGGCCCACGGTTGTCAATCAAATTACATATCGGAATATTATGTTAGATGTCAGTATAGGGATTGTGATTCCCCTTTTGGTCAGTTTGTTGTATTTTAGTCTTGTACGCCTGGTGGATCTCCTGGTGTGGGGTCCACGGCACTGTAATGACCCAAGTGGGATTTTGGGATGTTACAGTGGTTTTGTATCCTATTAACAAGATTTAATCAAAAAGTAAAGGCTTAATCGAGCTATTATAGTCAATCCTTGCTACAACAACTTAATCAAGAAGTACAAGCTTAATCGGAGCTGTTATAGCCAATTCTGAGTACAAAAGGCTCGAATCTATTCATTAAACCCGAGTTTCATAGAGTTCCAACTCGAATGCATGTAATGTGGTCTTATCTCCTATTAACGGGACTTAATCAAGAAGTAAAGGCTGAATTAGTCAATCCTTGCTACAACAATCCTTAATAAAGAAGTAAAAGCTTACTTGGAGCTGTTAGAGCCAATTCTGAGTACAAAATGCTCCAATCTTATCATTAGACCCGAGTTCTCATATAATTCTGACTCGAATATATGTAACATGGTCTAATCTCCTACTAACAATACTTGTTCAAGGAGTAAAGGCTTAAGCGGAGCTATTATAGCCAATTCTCAATAAAAATGCTCGAATCTAATCAATAAAATCGAGTTTTCATAGAGTTTCAACTCGAATATATGTATCGTGGTCTTATCTCCTATTAAAAAGATCTAATCAAGAAGTAAAGGCTTAATCGAGCTATTATAGTCAATCCTTGCTACAACAAGACTTAATCAAGAAGTACAAGATTAATCGGAGTTGTTATAGCCAATTCTGAGTACAAAAGGCTCGAATCTAATTATTAAACCTGAGTTTTCAAAAAGTTCCGACTCGAATGCATGTAACATGGTCTTATCTCCTATTAAAAAGACTTAATCAATAGATAAAGGCTAAATTAGCCAATCCTTGCTACAACAAGACTTAATCAAGAAGTAAAAGCTTAATTGGAGCTGTTATAGCCAACTCTGAGTACAAAATGCTCGAATATAATCAATAAACCTGAGTTTTCACGGAGTTCCGACCTGAATGCATGTAATGTGGTTTAGTCTCCTATTAACAAAATTTAATCAAGAAGCAGAGGCTAAATCGAGCTACTATAATCAAACCTTACTACAACAAGACTTAATCAAGATACAAGTTTAATCGAAGCTGTTATACCCAATTATGAGTACAAAAGGCCCGAATCTAATCATTAAAACCGAGTTTCATAGAGTTCCGACTCAAATGCGTATAATGTGGTCTTATCTCCTATTAATAAGACTTAACTGCCAAAGACTTCGTAGTTCAGCAAAGTAGACCGATAGACTTCTATTTTCCTATTTTGTCTCATGCACCTTCTTCCAACTTGAAGTAAAGGCTTAGTCGGAGCTATTATAGCCAATATTTACTACAATAAGACTTAATCAAGAAGTAAAATCTTAGTCGTAGTTATTATACCAATCCTTAGTATAAAAGGCTCGAATGTAATTAATAAACCCTAGTTTTTATAGTTCCAACTCCAATACATACAACATGATCTTATCTCATATTAACTAGACGTAATCAAGAAGCAACGGCTTAATCGGAGCTATTACAGCCCATTCTGAGTATAAAAGGCTCAAATATAATCAATAAACCCGAGTTTTAACAGAGTTCTGACGTGAATACATGTAACGTGGTCTAATCTCCTATTAACATGACTTAATTAAGAAGTATAGGGTTAATCTGTGCTATTCTATCCAATTCTCAATAGAAAATGCTCGAATCTAATCAGTAAACCTGAGTTTTCGTAGAGTTCCGACTCACATACATGTAACGTGGTCTTATCTCCTATTAACACGACTTAATCAAGAAGTAAAGGCTTAATCGGAGCTATTATAGCCAATTGTCAGTAGAAAAGGCTTGAATCTAATCAATAAACCTAAGTTTTCATAGAGTTCTGACTCGAATACATATAACCTAGTCTAATCTCCTGTTAACATTATTAATCAAGAAGTAAACACTTAAGCGGAGCTATTATAGCCAATTCTCAAAAAAAAAATGAATATAATCAATAAACCCGAGTTTTCATAGAGTTTCGACTCGAATACATTTAATGTGGTCTTATCTCCTGTTAACAAGACTTTATCAAGAAGTAAAGGCTTACTCAATGCTATCACAACCAATCCTGCTACAACAAGACTTAATCAAGAAGTAAAAGCTTAAATGGAGTTGTTATACCAATGCATTACAAAAGGCTCAAATCTAACCAATAAGCCCGAGTTTTCGTAGAGTTTCAAGTCTAATACATGTGACGTGGTCTTATCTTCTATTAAAAAGACTTACTCAAAAGGTAAAGGCTTTAATCAAAGCTATTATAGCCAATACTCAATACAAAATGCTCGAATCTAATCAATAAACCTGAGTTTTCGTAGTGTTCCGACTCTAATACATGTAACGTGGTTTTGTCTCATATTAACAAGATTTAATCAAAAGGTAAAGGCTTAATCGAGCTATTATAGTCAGTCCTTGCTACAACAAGACTTAATCAAGAAGTACAAGCTTAATCGGAGTTGTTATAGCCAATTCTGAGTACAAAAGGCTTGAATCTAATCATTAAACCCGAGTTTCATAGAGTTCCGACTCGAATGCATGTAATGTGGTCTTATCTCCTATTAATGGGACTTAATCAAGTAAAGGCTGAATTAGTCAATCCTTGCTTCAACAAGACTTAATCAAGAAGTAAAACCTTACTTAGAGCTGTTAGAGCCAATTCTGAGTACAAAACGCTCGAATCTAATCATTAAACCCGAATTTTCATAAAGTTCTGACTTGAATACATGTAACATGGTCTAATCTCCTACTAACAATACTTGTTCAAGAAGTAAAGGCTTAGGAGGAGCTATTATAGCCAATTCTCAATAAAAATGCTCTAATCTAATCAATAAAATCGAGTTTTCATAGAGTTTCGACTCGAATATATGTAATGTGGTCTTGTCTCCTATTAACAGGACTTTATCAAGAAGTAAAGGCTTAATTGGAGCTATTATAGCCAGTCCTTGCTACATCAAGACTGAATCAATAAGTAAAAACTTAAATGGAGCTGGTATACCAATTCTCAGTATAAAAGGCTCGCTTCTAACCAATAAGCCCGAGTTTACATAGAGTTCCGACTCGAATACATGTAAGATTATCTTATCTTCCATTTACAAGACTTACTAAAAAACTAGAGGCTTTAATCAAAGCTATTATAGTTAATACTTAATACAAAATACTCGAATCTAATAAGTAAACCCGAGTTTTTGTAGTGTTCCGACTCGAATACATGTAACGTGGTTTTGTCTCTTATTACCAAGATTTAATCTAGAAGTAAAGGCTTAATCGAGCTATTATAGTCAATCATTGATACGACAAGACATAATCAAGAAGTAGAAGCTTAATCGGAGCTGTTATAGCCAATCCTAAGTACAAAAGGCCTGAATTTAATCATTAAACCCGAGTTTCATAGAGTTCCGACTCGAATGCATGTAACGTGGTCTTATCTCCCATTAATAAGACTTAATCAAGTAGTAAAGTCTTAATTAGCCAATACTTGCTAAAACAAGAATTAGTCAAGAAGTGAAGGCTTAATCATAGTTGTTATAGCCAATTTTCAGTACAAAACGCTCGAATCTAACCAATAAACCCGATTTCTCGTAGAGTTCCGACTCGAATATATGCAACGTGGACTTGTCTCCTATTAACCAGACTTCATCAAGAAGTAAAGGCTTAATCGGAGCTATTATAGCCAATTTTAAGTATAAAAGGCTCAAATATAATCAATAAACCCGAGTTTTAATAGAGTTATGACGCGAATACATGTAACGTGGTCTAATCTCCTATTAACATGACTTAATCAAGAAGTATAGGGTTAATATGTGCTATTCTAGCCAATTGTCAATAGAAAATGCTCAAATCTAATCAGTAAACCTGAGTTTTCGTAGAGTTCCGACTCGAATACATGTAACATGGTCTTATCTCCTATTAACATGACTTAATCAAGAAGTAAAGGCTGAATTAGTCAATCCTTGCTACAACAAAACTTAATCAAGAAGTAAAAGATTAATCGGAGTTTTTATACCAATCCTCAGTACAAAAGGTTCGAATCTAACCAATAAACTCGAGTTTTCATAGAGTTTCATCTAAAATGAATGTAACATGGTCTAATCAGGAAGTAAAGGCTTAATGGGAGCTATTATAGCCAATTTTCTGTAGAAAGGGCTTGAATCTAATCAACAAACCCAAGTTTTCATAGAGTTCTAACTTGAATACCTATAACCTGGTCTAATCTCCTATTAACATTATTAATCAAGAAGTAAACGCTTAAGCGGAGCTATTATAGACAATTCTCAAAAAAAAAATGTTCGAATATAATCAATAAACCCGAGTTTTCATAGAGTTTCGACTCGAATACATGTAATGTGGTCTTATCTCCTATTAACAAGACTTTATCAAGAAGTAAAGGCTTACTCAATGCTATTATAGCCAATCCTGCTACAATAAGACTTAATCAAGAAGTAAAAGCTTAAACGGAGTTGTTATACCAACACAGTACAAAAGGCTCGAATCTAACCAATAAGCCTGAGATTTCATAGAGTTTCGAGTCTAATACATGTGTCTATTTGTAATACCCGGCTGTAATTCAGTCATTATCGTTCAGTAATTGTCACTTATTAATAATCATTCATCATTCATATTCAATTATTGTATTCACTGTTCAGAGTATTTGTGTCGTTCATAAGTTATTATCCATCTTTCTACCTGGTTAGAGGATCGAGCCGTGTTTATCATCATTGTCATCTTCATAGTGGGTTGTGTATGAGGAGTAGCGCACGCTACATACTCTCTTTAGCGCGCGCTAATAGAGTACGGGTAGCGCACGCTACCTCTCAGCATTAGCGCACGCTATCGTGGTTTAGGCAGACAGTCCAGTGGGCACTGGACTGCAATTAAGTTGTAGTAGCGCACGCTACGAATGGTAAGTAGCGCGCGCTAGTAAGTTTAGATAGCGCGCGCTATGCCGTCAGTGTAGCGCGCGCAGGCAGAGTCCAGTAGGGTACTAGACTGATATGGAACAATTCATAGCGGACGCTATGAGTAGATTTTAGCATACGCTAACGATGTAGTAGTGCACGCTGAGTTTTGGGTGTAGCGCACGCTATCGTGGGCAGATCAGAGAACAGGAAGTTCTGGACTTCAGTACTGGGCATCAAATAATCTGTTAGTGCACGCTAACATTTTGGGGTTAACACATGCTAACGAGGTAGTCA
This sequence comes from Orobanche coerulescens, assembly GCA_033398695.1. Taxonomy (NCBI): domain Eukaryota; kingdom Viridiplantae; phylum Streptophyta; class Magnoliopsida; order Lamiales; family Orobanchaceae; genus Orobanche; species Orobanche coerulescens. The sequence goes on along the minus strand of CM065818.1, from coordinate 73,477,181 downwards.
GTAGACACTGTATTGTCCGGTTAACTCGCTAGCGCACGCTAAATATCAGGGCTTAGCGTGCGCTAAACTGGAACAGTATATATGAGATAGTCAGCCCAAGTTTCGTCATTTCTCGCATATCACTTCATTTTTTGGACGATTTTGGCGATTTCGAGCGTTTTGGAGAGATTTCTTTAAGATGAATACACCTATCATCATCTTCAAGCTTATCATTCGGATTAATCATCATTTCATCCTCTCCAACACATCAAATCAGAGGTAAATATTTCTTGAATCAAGAATTTCGGATTTTTAGTATTTTCCTTCCGATCTCTTCGTGTAAGCTTGCTATTATGTTGGGATATGTTAGATATGGATTATCTACCTTGGATACATGTTTTCCTACGGATTTATTGATGTGTTTTTCAGATTTTGACGAATATTTAGAGAATTAATCAAGAACACCTTAGAGTTGACTTTGATCATTGGGGGTTTTTGATTAGATGTTGTCGTTAACTTGAATTGTGGATTCCTATTGGATTATTGATATCATTGGAGGTGTTTTATTAGATTGAACTACTCATTTTGGAATTTGGTTCCGATATAGTTGGGGTTGATTATAATCAAAGGATGAATGTTTGCTAAGTGTTTGTCTTAATGTCCCAATGAGTTTGGATATTATTGTATCGACTTTTGAGTTGGTCGTGATTCGTGCTTGATACGTATATTAAGCGGATTATTGGTAATTGTGTTATTCAAGGTTGTTCGAGCGAACGACATCTCTTTTTAGGACGTTGTTCGAGGAAGGACATTCTTCACCGGTATTGTGTAAGTTAATTCTTACTCAGTTAAAAGGATACTCATTCCTTTCGTTGTTGTTCATTCATAATCATAACTCATTCATATTGTATTAACCGTATTAAGACTCGTAATTGTCGAATAATCACTTCATTCACGGGGAACGATGGTTCCAATCATTTCATTGAGCTATCATTCATTTCACTATTAATTCATCTCGGTGAGTCATCCTTAACTTTGTCGAATTGTTATTTACTAATATTCTTCATGGTCATTCTTGTTCATATGACCTTATGGGTTCATATTGCGCGGCCGGGTGTAGGGGTGTCGAACGGTTCGGTTCCGATTAACCGGACCAAAATTTTCGGTTAACCGGAACCATAATTACCCAAAAATGAGAACCGAAAATCGGACCATATAAAATTTCGGTTAACCGGAACCGGACCGATTATTTTCGGTTCCGGTTCGGTTAAACCGATAGAACCGTTTTTTTTATAAATTATAAATTATAAAATTAATATTTAATACATATATAATATATTATTATAATTTTTTAAAATATATTATTTAACAATATTAAGGTTTTAAATTTTTAATTTACAAAAATTAAAATAATAAAATATATAAGTATAAAATATAAAAATAATATTTAATAAATATATTATAAAATCGGTTTTTGGTTTGGAACCGTTCGGTTCCGGTTCCGAACCGAAAACCGAAAAATTATATAATAAGGAACCGAAAACCGAACCTTTAACCGATTATACGGTTTCGGTTAACCAGAACCGGCTCGGTTCTGGTTCGGTTCCGGTTCTAACCGAGAACCGGGAACCATTTAGACACCCCTAGCCGGGTGGGGATGTGTGGAATTTTTAGTCGGGCACGTGATGGTCATGTGTTGGGTTCACCGACACATTGGACTGTGCACATGGTAATGTACCTCCGTGAGACTAATTAGGTACAAGGACGGGTGTGTCTGGACACTCGTCTTGTGCACTTGCACATACCATTACGGGCGTACTATGATGCCTCTCTTCAGCTTCATTTCATAATTAAGATATATCATGATTGTGTTTATTCAACTCTTGAGGATTGTTGTTACGTATGGCGGCCCGTTGGGGGATGTTGTTTTCAGGTCATGGCAAGGCTAAAGCACGGGAAGAGAACGTTGATGCTGAGGAGTCCTAGTGATACTAGTAGGGGGGCCCCAGTCCTTTCAGTCATTCGTGTTTACTTCATTTTATTTCCGCTGCAGACTTCCGTTTGAATACTCATTTTATTCAGTGCTGTATATTTTATCTTCATATAAAATATACATGTATTCTGTATGATCTTGGGTGTGTTGTAATAAAACTCCTCATCGGAGTAATTGATGATATAATGTGGTTCGGTACTACAATTATATTGTTTAAGCCATTAATTTTCATTCGCCTGGTGGGTCCCAGTTAGGGGTGTCTAAATGGTTCCCGGTTCTCGGTTAGAATCGGAACCGAACCGGAACCGAGCCGGTTCCGATTAACCGAAACCGTATAATCGGTTAAAGGTTCGGTTTTCGGTTCCTTATTATATAATTTTTTGGTTTTCGGTTCCTTATTATATAATTTTTTGGTTTTCGGTTGAGCAGGAACGACGATTCGAACCGAAAACCGATTTTATAATATATTTATTAAATATTATTTTTATATTTTATACTTATATATTTTATTATTTTAATTTTTGTAAATTAAAAATTTAAAACCTTAATATTGTTAAATAAATATTTTATATTTTTTTTAAATTTATAATAATATATTATATATGTATTAAATATTAATTTTATAATTTATAATTTATAATTTATAAAAAAAACGGTTCTGTCGGTTTAACCGAACCGGAACCGAAAATAATCGGTCCGGTTCCGGTTAACCAAAAATTTCGGTCCGGTTAATCGGAACAGAACCGTTCGACACCCCTAGTCCCTGGGAGTCCACGGCACTGTAATATCCGCCTAGTTAGGGTGTTACAGAGTTGGTATCGGAGCGTGGTTTTGAATACTACCTTCCGAGTCATGTCTTATTGAAATCATCGTTCGTCAGACTAGTATCATTGGACTTTCGCGTCATGTGTGACCTGTGCAAGAGCCGAGCCCCTCAGACCAAAGAATAGTAAGATTTCTGACGCCACGGTATAATTTCTGGCAATAAGAATTACTCATTCATCATTCAACAGTCAACAGTCCTTAATCATCATTTTCATTTTGATCATGTCGATCATGTTAACTCATTAATCACTCAGTTTATTTCATTACTCAGTTGTTGATCTTGGAGATCATATCATTAATCTTGTTAACCTGTTCAATATAATCATTTCAATAATTTCATCGGATAATCATGTCACGTCAGTTGATCATTCACGTAATCATTGTATAGAGCGTGTACGCTCATTTTTTTTTATCATTTCATGACGTAATCATAATGCGGTACTCATGCAAGATCTATAATTGTCACATGTCCTTCCTACTTCAGTATGGAAAGAACTATCAGATGACGCATGGGGAGAGGCCGAAGGGCGGGCCGAAACCCGAAAAATAATCACTCGCTGTCAGGAAGTCGTAACCGAGATATAGCTCAATCAGAAGGTGTCCGGGTCGATCCACTCATTTTTATGCAGAGCACGATAGCCTAGATGCAATTGCTTAATCGTCAATGCGCTGCTCTGACCGAATAAATCGAGAAAGCTCTTGCTTATGAGCTTACTGCTAAGGAAATTTCTAAGAATCAAACTTCGTCTTCTAGCAAGAAGTCGAAGAAGCGTAATCAGTCTGAAGCCACTCAGGCCACTTTCAAGAAGCCTCATGTCGGATCTACTTTTTCGGAGCGACCTCCCATGGTAACTAAACCTGTGGAGTCTCAGCCCCGGGCGGCCAAGTCTTCCATCACTTGTTTCAACTATGGAGCATCGGGTCATTATAGCACTAAGTGTTTAAGGCAATCTATCATGTGTTATAACTGTGGGATTGCTGGGCATAAGGCCCGTTTTTGCCAAAGGGACTCCAAACCTACTCCGGCGTTATCTCAGGCCCCGAAGCAGTCAGCTATTCATAATCAGGCCACTCAGTACATTTCGTTCAAGACGACAGGAGCAAACAAAGGCGGAACCCATAGTCATCAGACAGGAGCGTCCGGTGTGGGGACTAGCAAGCCCCGAATTTATGAGATGAAGAGGACTGACGATCCGGAGGCCCAGATGATCTCTAGTACACTCGAAACTCTATCTCAACCTATATGTACCCTCTTTGATACTGGTGCATTGCATTCATTCATTTCTGGGTCATGTTTGTTTAGACTACGTCTGGGTAGTGCTGCTAGTTGTGAGCCTTATGTCATTGGTCTACCTGATGGTAGAAGAATTATCGGAGATCGTGAGATTAAGGATTGTCCGATTCAGCTTCATGGTCGTGATTAGTTAGCAGACCTAATCGTGGTAGATTTACCAAGAGATGGTGTCATCTTGGGTATTGACTGGATGGATCGTCACGATGCCATAATTAGTGTCCGTAAACGTATGGTCACTATCACTTCAGACGATGGGGTCGAATGTGTATTTCAGGGAGGTAATCCCAGCTGTTCCGGCAGAGTCGTCAACTTGATGAAAGCAGTGAAATTACTCAGTCAGGGGTGTGTTGGTTATTGGTGCTATATGACCAAAACCGTGAAATCATCAATAATGTTGGAGGATATTCCGGTAGTGAGAGAATATGCCGACGTATTCCAGATGAGTTACCTGGTTTACCTCCACAGAGAGATATGGAATTCAGGATTGAGTTGGAGCCTGGTACGTCCCCAATATCGAAGGCACCGTATCGGATGGCCCCGGACGAAATGCAGGAACTGAACAATCAATTGGAGGATTGACCGAGAAAGGCTATATCCGACCGAGTACGTCCCCGTGGGGAGCACCTGTGTTATTTGTCAAGAAGAAGGATGGTTTTTTCGCTTGTGTATTGATTACCGGGAATTGAATATGGTGACGATCAAGAATAAATATCCTCTACCCCGTATTGATGATCTTTTTGATCAACTTCAGGGAGCTTCAATATTTTCCAAGATCGACTTAAGATATGGATATCATCAATTGTGAATTCGAGAGTTGGATATCGCAAAGACGGCATTCCGAACACGCTATCGTCATTACGAGTTTGTGGTAATGCTGTTTGGGTGCACCTGCAGTATTCATGGAATTAATGAATCGGGTTTTCATCAACTATTTGGATCAGTTCGTGGTTGTCTTCATTGACGACATTCTGATTTATTCTCGTGACCGAGAGGAGCACGAATTTCAGCTTCATCAGGTTCTCGAAGTGTTGAGATGAGAGCAACTGTACGGGAAGTTTTCCAAATGTGAGTTTTGTATGTCCGAAGTGACGTTTCCCAGATATGTGATTTCATCAGACGGAGTACATGTCGACCTTCAGAAGACGGAGGCTATCCGAGATTGGCAACCTTCAAAGGATGTTAAGGAAATCCGAAGCTTTCTCGGACTAGCTGGTTATTATCGGTGATTTGTGGAAGGATTTTCTAAAATTGCTCAAGCCATGACAAACCTTTTGTGGAAGGAAAAGAAGTACACGTGGTCCGACGCGTGTCAGCGGAGTTTTGAGGAACTCAAGAGTCATCTAATTTCAGCACCTGTCCTTTCCATGCCACAAGGGACGGAGGGATTCGTGGTTTGTAGTGATGCATCCAGACAGGGTCTCGGATGTGTACTAATGCATAAAGGGAAAGTGACTGCCTATGCTTCACGGCAACTGAGGCCTTATGAGGTCAATTATCTGACCCACGACCTGGAGCTAGCAGCCGTGGTTTTTGCGTTGAAAATTTGGCGTCATTGTCTTTATGGCGTCACCTGTCAGATTTTCACCGATCATAAGTGCTTGAAGTATATATTTACTCAGAAGGAGTTAAATATGCGTCAGATACGGTGGCTAGAACTGATCAAGGACTATGATATCGAGATTCAGTATCACCCGAGTAAGGCGAATGTTGTCGCCGATGCCTTGAGCCGTAAGTCCATTCAGGAGCATATGCTTGTTCGTTTAACATTTTAGAAGGAGCTTCAACAGGAATTCCTAAGATCTGAGGTCGAGGTCTGGTTACAGCGAGTACAAGGGCCACTTTGTACGTTATAGATTTCATCGCCAGTTGAGAAGGCGATCAGGAAGAATCAGAGTTCGGACCCATTTTTGTTGCGCATTTGAGATGATGTGACTCAAGGGAAAGCACCTGGATTTGTGGTCCATGAGGATGGACTTTTGCGATTTAAGAATTGATTATGCGTACCGGCGAACGACGAGTTGAAAAACTCAATCTTGAGAGAGGCCCATGCTACCCCTTATTCTATTCATCCGAGGTCCAGCAAGATGTACAAGGACTTGAAACAAAATTACTGGTGGAGTAATATGAAGCGAGAAATCGCAGAGTTTGTTTCGAGATGTCTCACCTGTCAGCAAGTCAAGATAGAACATCAGTGACCGGTGGGTATGCTGAAACCGCTCCCTATTCCAGAGTGGAAGTGGGACGATATTTCAATAGACTTCATCACGAGTTTGCCGACGAGTCGCCGCGGCATGAACACAATTTGGGTAATTGTGGATCACCTAACTAAATCAGCTCATTTCCTTGAGATTAAGGATACGTGGGGTCCCAAGAGACTTGCCCAGTTGTTCATCAAAGAGATAGTGAGATTGCACGGTACTCCTAAGACTATCGTTTCTGATCGTGATGGGCGATTCATGTCGCATTTTTGGAAATCAGTTCATCGTACTATGAGAACTCAGCTTAATATCAGCACAGCTTTTCATCCTTAGTCCGACGGACAATCAGAGAGAACTATTCAGACATTGGTGGACATGTTGAGAGCATGTGTTCTCGATTGGAAAGATGATTGGGAAGCCCAACTACCATTGATTGAGTTCACATATAATAAAAGTTGGCATGCTTCGATTAAGATGGCACCCTACGAGGCCTTGTAATGTCGTTGTTGCCGATCTCCTTTATGTTGGGATAACTTATCAGAATCAATCGGCACCGAGCCCGATATGCTTATAGCTGCCCATGAGAATATAGCTTTGATCAGGAGTCGTTTGTTGACCGCTCAGAGTCAATAGAAATCATATGCAGATAATCGTCGTCGACCATTAGAGTTAGAGGCAGGTGACCACGTTTTCGTCAAGGTATCCCCGAGTCGAGGTATCTTCCGTTTCAGGAAACGTGGAAAGTTGAGTCCGAGGTTCATTGGACCGTTTGATATTTTGGATCGAGTAGGCAGTCTGGCTTATCGATTGGCTTTACCTCCGGCATTGAGCCAAATTCATAATGTGTTTCACATCTCTCAGTTGTGGAAATATGTTACCGATCCGAGTCACATACTTCAGTTTGACGAAATCGAGTTCGTGGATGAACATTCGTATGAGGAACGTCCTATATGAGTCTTAGAGCGACGAATCATACAGTTGAGGAACAATAGGATTCCTTTGGTTAAGATCCAGTGGTCTAGGCACGGAGTCGAAGAGGCTACTTGGGAAACTGAGGATAGTATGCGGGAGAGTTATCCCGAGTTGTTTGACCCTAAGTTTTGGGGACGAAACTCTTTTAAGGGTGGTGCATGTAATACCCGATTGTAATTCAGTCATTATCGTTCAGTAATTGTCACTCAGTAATTTTTACTCATTAATAATCATTCATCATTCATATTTAATCATTGTATTCACCGTTCAGAGTATTTGTGTCGTGTATCAGTTATTATCCATCTTTCTACCTGGTTGGAGGATCGAGCCGTGTTTATTATCATTGTCATCTTCATAGTGGGTTGTGTGTGAGGAGTAGCGCACGCTATGTACTCTCTTTAGCGCACTCTAATTGAGTACGGGTAGCGCACGCTACCTCTCAGCATTAGCCCACGCTAGCATGGTTCAGGCAGACAATCCAGTGGGCACTAGACTGCAGTTAAGTTATAGTAGCGCACGCTACGAATGGTAAGTAGCGCGTGCTAGTAAGATTGGATAGCGCACGCTATGCCGTCAGTGTAGCGCGCGCTAAGGCCGATTAAGCAGAGTCCAGTAGGGTACTGGAGTGATCTAGAACAATTCATAGCGCACGCTATGAGTAGATTTTAGCATACGCTAACGATGTAGTAGTGCACGCTGAGTTTGGGGTGTAGCGCACACTATCGTGAGGAGATCAGAGAACAGGAAGTTCTGGACTTTAGTACTAGGCATCAGATAATCTGTTAGTGCACGTTAACATTTTGGGGTTAACGCACGCTAACGAGGCAGTCAGTAGACACTGTACTGTCCGGTTAACTCGCTAGCACACGGTAAATATCAGGGCTTAGCGTGCGCTAAACTGGAACAGTATACATGAGACAGTCAGCCCAAGTTTCGTCATTTCTCGCATATCACTTTGTTTTTTTGGACGTTTAGGGTGATTTCGGGCGTTTTGGAGAGATTCCTTCAAGTTGAATCCACCTATCATCATCTTCAACCTTATCATTCGGATTAATCATCATTTCATCCTCTCTAACACATCAAATCAGAGGTAAATATTTCTTGGATCAAGAATTCTGGATTTTTAGTATTTTCTTTCCAATCTCTTCGTGTAAGCTTGCTATTATATTGGGATATGTTAGATATGGATTATCTACCTTGGATACATGTTTTCCTACAGATTTATTGATGTGTTTTTCGGAATTTAATGAATATTTGGAGAATTAATCAAGAACACTTTAGAGTTGACTTTGATAATTGGGGGTTTTCGATTAGATGTTGTCGTTAAGTCGAATTGTGGATTCCTATTTGATTATTGATATCATTGGAGGTGTTTTGTTGGATTGAACTACTAATTTTGGAATTTGGTTCCGATATAGTTGGGGTTGATTATAATCAAAGGATGAATGTTTGCTAAGTGTTTGTCTTAATGCCCCAATGAGTTTGGATATTGTTGTATCGACTTTTGAGGTGGTCGTGATTCATGATTGATACGTATATTAAGCGGATTATTGGTAATTGTGTTATTCAAGGTTGTTCGAGCGACCGACATCTCTTTTTAGGACGTTGTTCGAGGAAGGACATTCTTCACGGTGTTGTGTAAGTTAATTTTTACTCAGTTAAAAGGATACTCATTCCTTTCATTGTTGTTCATTCATAATCATAACTCATTCATATTGTATTACCGTATTGAGACTTGTAATTGTCGAATAATCACTTCATTCACGGGGAACGACGGTTCCAATCATTTCATTGAGCTATCATTCATTTCACTATTAATTCATCTCGGTCAGTCATCCTTAACTTTTTCAAATTGTTATTCATTAATATTCTTCATGGTCATTCTTGTTCATATGACCTTCTGGGTTCATATTGCGCGGCCGGGTGGGGATGTGTGGAATTTTTAGTTGGGCACGTGCTGGTCATGTGTTGGGTTCACCGATACATTAGACTGTGCACACGGTAACGTACCTCCATGAGACTAATTAGGTACAAGGACGGGTGTGTCCGGACACTCGTCTTGTGCACTTGCACATACCATTACGGATGTACTATGATGCCTCTCTTCAGATTTATTTCATTATTAAGATATATCATGATTGTGTTTATTCAACTCTTGAGATTGTTGTTCTGTGTAACTGACCCCGTTGGGGGAGGTTGTTTTCAGGTCATGGCAAGGCTAAAGCACGTGAAGAGAACGTTGACGGTGAGGAGTCCCAGTAATACTAGTAGGGGGGCAGTCCTTTCAGTCATTCGTGTTTACTTCATTTTATTTCCGCTGCAGACTTCCGTTTGAATACTCATTTTATTTAGTGCTGTATATTTTATCTTCATATAAAATATACATGTATTCTGTATGATCTTGGGTATGTTGTAATGAAACTCCTCATCGGAGTAATTGATGATACAATGTGGTTCGGTACTACAATTCTATTATTTAAGCCATTAATTTTCATTCGCCTGGTGGATCCCAGTTGGGGGTCCACGGCACTGTAATATCTGCCTAGTTGGGGTGTTAGACTATTAACATGACTTACTCAAAAAGTAAAGGCTTTAATCAAAGCTATTTTAGCCAATACTCAATACAAAATGCTCGAATCTAATCAATAAACCTGAGTTTTCGTAGTGTTCCGACTCTAATACATGTAACGTGGTTTTGTCTCCTATTAACAAGATTTAATCAAAAAGTAAAGGCTTAATCGAGCTATTATAGTATATCCTTGCTACAACAAGACTTAATCAAGAAGTGCAAGCTTAATCAGAGTTGTTATAGCCAATTTTGAGTACAAAAGGCTCGAATCTAATCATTAAACCCGAGTTTCATAGAGTTCCTGTAATACCCGGTTGTAATTCAGTCATTATAATTCAGTAATTTCATTCGGTAATTGTCACTATGTAATTTTTCACTTGTTAATAATCGTTCATCATCCACATTCATTCATCCGTGTTCACCGTTCGGAATAACTTCGAGTTGTGTATCGATATTGTTCATTGTTTCAACCTTACTTGGGAATCGTGACAAGAGTATTATCTTGATTGTTGTAATTGATTCATTAGTCGATGTTGACGTTGGAGTTCATGTCATTTCAAATCTCCTCATTGTTCAAATTGTGTTTTTGTTGGGCGAACCCTTGTAATCATTGATTGGAACCACGGTTTTGGGGTTTCCGCACTTCCATTTCGTGTTATTGTTTCCCAAATATTGATTCCTATTGCTTTTATTCTCTTCCCGGGTCATTTTTCATCATTTTAGGACCCAAGGGGGTGTGGGCCGCGGCACAAGGGAGTGTGCGCCGCGGACACACATGTTGCAGTTTTGGCCGACCCGCCTATACCAGGGGCCGCGGCTCCTGCCGACAGGGCCGTGGCACACTGCTCAGTCACTGCCGCGGCACACTCGGCCGGGCCGCGGCACACTGCCGAGCACTGGGGGCAGATTTTGGCCCTGTGCCCCGGCACACTCGGCCGGGCCGCGGCACACAGTGCAGGTTGCACTATAATTGCGTTTTTTTAGAGGAACAACTTATTTCTTCATCCTACTTCCAAGAGGGAGGGTTTGTGGCAGAAATTTTCATCATTAATCACTTGAATACTCGAATTTTCATCATTTCCATTCGGTTGTGAAGCTCGGATCGTCGATCTAACTCGTGTTCATCGAATCAAAGTGTTTGGATCTTCAAAGGTAATATTCGCAAACCTCTTGGATTTCGATTTGTGTTGAGATATGATTTTTGGATGTTATAATCATGTCGTATGAAGATATATACATATGATTATGAGTATGTATGAATATTCATCGGATTATTGAAAAGTTATTCAAGAACACTTTGAATATTGAGTTGGATTTGGGGGTTTTCGATTAATTGTTGTTGAAATCACGAATTTGGATATTCATTTTGGATTATTGATCGTATTGAAGATGTTTTGTTGGTTTGAAACACTTCTTGGGGATTTGATATTGGTATTATTGAAGTTTGGTTGTAAACAATCGAAATTTGGCCACAACGTGTTCGATATAATGCCCCAATGAACTTGGTTTAGTCGTATCGACGTTTGAGTTAATTATACTCGTGTTTGATTCGTGTGTTGAACCGAATTATTGGTAATTATGTTATTCAAGGTTGTTCGAGCGACCGACATCTCCGTTAGGACGTTGTTCGTGGAAGGACATTCTTCATCGGCGTTGTGTAAGTTAATTCTTACTCGGTTAAAAGGATATTCATTCCTTTCGTTGTTGTTCATTCATAATTATAGTTCATTCATAATGTATTAACCGTATTGAGACTTGTAATTGTCAATTAATCACTTCAGTCACGAGGAATGACGGTTCCAATCATTTCATTGAGCTACCATTCATTTCACCATCATTTCATATCGGTGAGTCATTATTGATTCCGATGTCACGTTTGTTATCTCGTGACATTCTGGGTCATATTGGCGTGCCGGTTGGTATGTGTAGGATTTTTATGTCGGGCACATATTAAGTCGTGTGTTGGTTGTTGGCCTCACATTGGACTGTGCACACGAGAAGATCACTTCGTGAGACTGATTAGGTATAAGACCACACGTGTATTCAATCGATACTCGTTGGTGGATTGTGCACGGACACATTTCCATCCCGGGCGTAGTGTGGCGCCACCCTTTGAGCCGTACCGTTAGTTGATTCATACAGCATGGTTGATTTCGTATGTTTCCAACAGGATTTGGGTTATAATCTGACCGATTCACTTTTGATCGCATGTGTTCGACGGTTTGAGATTTTTGATCGAACTTGTGGTTTATACAGCATATATGATTGTGTTTGTTCAACTCTTGAGGATTGTTGTTCTGTGTAACTGACCCCGTTGGGGGATTTTGTTTTTCAGGTCATGGCAAGGTTAAGGCAAGGGAAGAGAACGTTGACGGCAAGGAGTCCCAGTGATACTAGTAGGGGGCCCCAGTCCTTTTCATTCACTCGTGTTTTCTTTATTTTATTTCCGCTGCAGACTTCCGTTTGAATACTTATTTTATTTAGTGTCGTATGTTTTATCTCCATATAAAATATACATGTATTCTGTATTATCTGGGGTGTGTTGTATGAAACTCCTCATCGGAGTAATTAATGATGTAATCTGGTTCGGTATTACATTTACCCTGTGTATTTCATTCATTTTCACTACTTTGGTGGATCCCGATCGGGGTCACGGCAACCTTTGTAATATCCGCCTAGTTTGGGATGTTACAGAGTTGGTATCGGAGCATGGTTTTGAATACTACCTTCCGAGTCATGTTTCATTTGAAATCATCATTCATCAGACTAGTATCATTGGACTTTCGCGTCACGTGTGACCCGCGCAAGAGCCGAGCCCTTCAGACCAAAGAACAGTAAGATTTCCTCATTTATCATTTTCATTTGTGATCAAGTCGATCATGTTAATTCATTAATCACTCGGTTCATTTTATTGTTCAGTTGTTGATCTTGAGGATCATATCATTAATCTTGTTAACTTGTTCAAAATAATCATTTTAAGAATTTCATCAGATATTCACGTCACCTCAGTTGATCATTCATGTAATCATTATGTTTGGGTGCGTATGCTCATTTTCATCATTTCATAATGTAATCATAATGTGATATTCATGCGAGATATATATTCATTTCGTGACTTTCCCACTTCAGTATGGAAAGAGCTGGCAGAGGACGCGGGGGAAGAGGCCGTGGTGCGGGCCGAAACCCGAGAGCTCGTGTGAATACACGTGCAAATGCTAGGAATAATGTTAATTCATCGAGCAGTGATGCTTCTACTCATTCACCTGGGCATAATCATTCACTATCAGGGAGTCGTACCCAAGACACAGCCCAGTCAGAAGGTGTTCGGGTTGATCCACTCGCTTTTATGCAGGGCATGATGGCCCAAATGACTCAAATGACACAAATGATGGAAACGATGCATAACTCAGCTACTCAAAATCAACAGGCTCCTCTGCCGCCACCTCAGAGGCAAGAGAGGGGTGTGAGCAGTATCATTGGCGACATCTCTCGCCAAAGATCACCTACCTTTGAGGGTTCATCTGAACCGGCGGATATCATTCACTGGCTTGAGAATTTCGAGAAACTGTTTGATATGGAGGACTGTCCTGAGGGACATAAAGTTTCAGTCGCGGCTTACTATCTGGGTAAGAGCGCTCATTCATGGTGGTTATCATTGAAGCCCACCCACGGATTTTGTACTTGGGAACAATTCAAGACTCTCATGATGGAGAGGTATTATCCGGCCCCACTCAGAGAGGCCAAGTTATTAGAATTACTCACTCCCGACCCATCAGCGGACAACGATGTTCTCACCATCGCCGAGAAATTTCAGGAGCTACTTCCTTTCACCTCGTCCATTATTCATTATGAGGCGGACAAGATCAAATATTTCAGCAAGAGGTTGAAACCTCGTATGCGACTACAGTTGCTTAATCATCATTGCACCACCGTGGCCGAATTCATCGAGAAAGCTCTTACTTATGAGCTTACTGCTAAGGAGATTGCGAAGTAGCAACCTTCATCTGCTGGCAAGAAGTCAAAGAATCGTAATCAGTCTGACGGCAGTCAGGCCACTTTTAAGAAACCTCGTGCGGGCTCTACTTTTTCTGAGCGACCTCCTTTGGCGCCTAAACCCGCGGAATCTCATTCCCGAGCGGCCAGTTCGTCCATCACCTGTTTTAACTGTGAAGAACAGGGTCATTTCAGTACCAAGTGTCCGAGCAGACTGTCACATGCCATAACTGTGGAATTTCGGGGCATAGGGCCCGTTTTTGCCGAAGGGACTCCAAACCCACTCCGGCAACATCTCAGGCCCCAAACCAGTCAGCGGTTCCGAATCAGGCCACTCAGTCCGTGTCGTTTAAGATGACAGTAGCTAACAAAGGTGGAGCCAAGAGATATTAGACGGGAGCATCTGGTTCGGAGGCCGGCATGCCCTGAATTTACGAGATGAAGAAGACCGATGATCCAGAGGCCCAGATGATCTCAGGTACACTCGATATTCTATCTCAACCTATGTGTACCCTTTTTGATACTGGTGCATCGCATTCTTTTATTTCCGAATCATGTTTGAGTAGACTACGTCTGGGTAGTGCTACTAGTTGTGAGCCTTATGTCATCGGTCTACCTGATGGTAGAAGAATTATCGGGAATCGTGAGATTAAGGATTGTCTGATTCAGCTTTATGGCCGTGATTGGTTAGCAGACCTAATCGTGGTAGATTTGCCGAGAGACGATGTCATTCTGGGTATTGATTGGATGGATCGTCACGATGCGGTCATTAGCGTCCGTAAGCGTTTGGTCACTATCATTTCAGACGATGGGGTCGAATGTGTTTTTCAGGGAGGTAATCCCAACTGTTCCGGGAGAGTCATCAACTTGATGAAAGCAGTGAAATTACTCAATCAGGGGTGTGTCGGTTATTGGTGTTATATGACTAAGACCGAGAAATTATCAATAATGTTGGCAGATATTCCGGTAGTGAGAGAATATGTCGATGTATTTCCAGACGAGTTACCTGGTTTGCCTCCACAGAGAGATGTGGAATTCACGATTGAGTTGGAGCCTGGTACATCTCCTATATCGAAGGCACCGTATCGGATGGCCCCGACCGAAATGCTGGAACTAAAGAATCAATTGGAGGATTTGACCGATAAGGGTTATATCCGGCCGAGTGCGTCTCCGTGGGGAGCACCGACATTATTTGTCAAGAAAAAAGATGGTTCTTTCTGTTTGTGTATTGATTACCGAGAGCTGAACAGGGTGACGATCAAGAATAATATCCCGTACCCCGTATTGATGATCTTTTGGATCAACTTCAGGGAGCTTCAGTATTTTCCAAGATCGATTTAAGATCTGGGTATCATCAGTTGCGAATCCGAGAGTCGGATATTGCTAGGACGGCGTTCCGAACACGCTATGGTCATTATGAGTTTGTGGTAATGCCGTTTGGGTTAACTAATGCACCTGCGGTATTCATGGAGTTAATGAATCGGGTTTTCATCGACTATTTAGATCGGTTCTTGGTTGTCTTCATTGATGACATTTTAATTTATTCTCGTAATCGGGAGGAGCATGAGTTTCACCTTCATCAGGTGCTCGACGTGTTGAGACGAGAGCAACTTTATGGGAAGTTTTCCAAATGTGAATTCTGTATATCCGAAGTGACGTTTCTAGGACATGTAATTTCATCATACGGAGTTCATGCTGATCCTCAGAATACGGAGGTTATCCGATATTGGCAACCTCCAAAGAATGTTAAGGAAATCCGAAGTTTCCTCGGATTAGCTCGTTATTATCGGTGATTTGTGGAAGGATTTTCTAAAATCGCTCAACCCATGATGAACCTTTTAAGGAAAGATAAGAAATACACGTGGTCCGACGCGTGTCAACAGAGTTTTGAGGAACTCAAGAGCCGGTTAATTTCAGCACCTGTCCTTTCTTTACCGCAAGGGACGGAAGGATTTGTGGTCTATAGTGATGCATCCGGACAGGGTCTCGGATGTGTACTAATGCAGAATGGGAAAGTGATTTCTTATGTTTCACGGCAATTGAGACCTTACGAGGTTAATTATCCGACCCACGACCTGGAGCTAGCAGCCGTGGTATTCGCATTGAAGATTTGGCGTCATTATCTTTATGGCGTTACCTGTCAGATATTCACCGATCATAAGAGTTTGAAGTATATATTTACTCAGAAGGAGTTAAATATGCGACAGAGGCGGTGGTTGGAACTAATCAAAGATTATGATATTGAGATACTTTACCACCCGGGCAAGGCGAACGTTGTCGCCGATGCCTTGAGTCGTAAGTCCGTTCAGGAGCAGATGCTTGCTCGACTAACAGTTCAGAAGGAACTTCAGCAGGAATTTCTGAGACCTGAGATCGAGGTCTGGTTACAGCGAGTACAAGGGCAACTTTGTACGTTAGAGATTTCATCGCCACTTGAGGAGGCGATCAGGGAGAATCAGGGTTCAGACCCATTTTTTTTATGCATTCGAGATGATGTGACTCAGGGGAAAGCCCCTATATTTGTGGTCCACGAGGATCAACTTTTGCGATTGAAGAATCAGTTATGCGTACCGGCGAACGACGAGTTGAAAAACTCGATTTTGAGAGAAGCTCATGCTACCCCTTATTTTATTCATCCGGGGTCCAGCAAGATGTACAAAGACTTGAAACAAAATTACTGGTGGAGTAATATGAAGCGTGAAGTCGCCAAGTTTGTTTCGAGATGTCTCACCTGTCAAAAAGAAAATATAGAACATCAGCGACCGGCGGGTATGCTGAAACCACTCCCTATTCCGAAGTGGAAATGGGAGGATATTTCAATGGACTTCATCACGAGTTTGCCGACGAGTCGCCGTGGCATGAATACAATCTAGGTAATTGTGGATCGTCTAACTAAGTCAGCTCATTTTCTCGAGATTAAGGATACTTGGGGTCCCGACAGACTTGCCCAGTTGTTTATCAAAGAAATAGTGAGATTGCACGGTACTCCTAAGAGTATTGTTTCCGATCGTGACGGGGGATTCGTGTATCATTTTTGGAAATCAGTTCATCGTACCATGGGAACTCAGCTTAATGTCAGCACATCTTTTCATCCTCAGTTCGACGGACAATCAGAGAGGACTATTCAGACATTGGAGGATATGTTGAGGGCATGCGTCCTCGATTGGAAAGACGGTTGGGAAGCCCAACTACCATTGATCGAATTCACGTATAATAATAGTTGGCATACTTCGATTAAGATGGCACCTTACGAGGCCTTGTACGGTCGTCGTTGTTGATCTCCTTTGTGTTGGGATGACTTATCAGAATCAATCGGCACCGAGCCCGATATGCTTATAGCCGCCCGTGAGAAGGTAGCTTTGATCAGGAGTCGTTTGTTGACTGCTCAGAGTCGACAGAAATCTTATGCAGACAATCATCGCCGACCATTAGAGTTCGAGACAGGTGACCATGTGTTGGTCAAGGTGTCCCCGAGTCGAGGTATCTTCCGTTTTGGGAAGCGGGGAAAGTTGAGTCCAAGATTTATTGGACCATTTGAGATTTTGGAACGATTAGGCGAGCTAGCTTATCCATTGGTCTTACCTCCAGCATTGAGCGGAATTCATAATGTGTTTCACGTCTCTTAGCTAAGGAAGTATGTTGCCGACCCGAGTCACATACTTCAGTTCGATGAAATCGAGATCGCAGATGATTATTCGTATGAGGAGCATCCCATACGAGTCTTAGAGCGGCGAATCAAACAGTTGAGGAATAAGGTGATTCCTTTGGTTAAAATTCAGTGGTCTAGACACGGAGTCGAAAAGGCTACTTGGGAAACCGAGGATAGTATGCGGGAGAGTTATCCCGAGTTGTTTGTGTAATACCCGGTTGTGAATTCATTTATTATCATTCAGTATCTGCCACTCAGAATTTTTTTTCATTCAGTAATAATCATTCATCATTCATATTCAGTCAACTATGTTCACCATTCGGCGTATTTTGGGATCATCACTGTTTGAGATCGAGCCGAGATTATTGTCATCATCATCATGTTTTGATTTTCAGTTTCAGAGGTAGCGCATGCTACACATTGTAATTAGCGCGCGCTAATGAGGTGCATGTAACACACGCAATGATTCAGTATTAGCGCACGCTAGCGCAAGTGAGGCAGACAGTCCAGAAGGTACTGGGCTGATTTGGGAAATTCGTAGCGCACGCTACGAGTGGTAAGTAGCGTACGCTAACTATGCTGGTAACGCACGCTAAGACTTCAGAGTAGCGCACGCTAACGCGCTCAGAACAGAGGACAGTAGGTTCTGGACTCCAGGATTTTGGATATCAACTATCAGGTAGCGCACGCTAACATATGGTTAACGTACGCTAAGAACAGGCTGTTAGCGCACGCTACCAAAGGTACTTAGCGCACGCTAACGATTCAGTCAGGAGGTACTGGATTACTCGGTACACGCGTTAGCGCACGCTAACATCAGGAGTTAGCGCGCGCTAAGCTGAGACAGTATAAGTAGGACAGTTCGGTCCAACTTTCGTCATTTCTTCATTTCTCAATCATTTCGGACGAGCTCGGGCGATTCGGAAAGGTCTTTTCGAGCTGCAATCATCTAGCTTCATCTTCAAGCTCCTAAGTTGGATTAATCATCATCTAAATCAGTTTCATCACTCCAAATCAAGGTAATGATTCTTGGATCTAGAATTTCAGATCTTGGGTGTTTTTGCTTTCGATCTCTTCGTGTTAAATCGATATTATGTTGGAAAATGTTAGATATGGATTATCTACCTTGGATACATGTATTTCTACGGATTCATTGGTGTAATTTTCGGAATTTGTGAATAATTGAGGAATTGTTCAAGAACCCTTTCGGGTTGACTTTGGAATTTTGGGGGTTTTCGACTAAATGTTGTTGAAATATCGTTCTAAGTATTCCTATTGGATTATTGATAGTATTCATGAGTTTTTGTGGTTTTGAATCATTCATTGGGAGTTGGTTTCGGAGGTAAACGAATTTTGGTTGTAAACAATTGGAGATTGTTTACAACGCGTTGGTTTAAATGCCCCAATGAGTTTCGGGTATTGTTGTATCGACTTTTGAGTTGGTTGTGATCATGCTTGATTCATGTATTAAGAGAATTGTTGGTTTTTGTGTTGTTTAAGGTTGTTCAAGCGGCCGGTAATTTCATTAAGGACGTTGATCGTGGAAGTACCTTCTCGCCTTCGGTTTGAGGCAAGTTTTATACTTGTACTAGTCAATGAGCTAATGTCATCATGTATGTGTATGAATGTGTTGTATCATTCCGAGACTTAGTCTCTTTATGAATTCATTGATATCAAGAGATCGTTCGATACGATACCTTCCGGCAATTTTTCCAAATGTTTATTGTTGTTCGTTAACGGCCGATTCAAGGCATTATAATACTCATTATTAATGTCATTGTCGATAGCCGGTTCGCGGTATCGATGTATCGATTGTTGTTAATATAGATGTCAATTTCAGACATCGTTGAAATCATTGTTATTCCTGTTTGGATCGTCATTAAAACTGTACAGGCCGATTAAAGGCATTGGCTTATTCATTTCTCACCTTCGTCGTCGGTAACCGATTAAAGGTGCCGAGACATCATTCGTATCATTGTCATCGATTGGCCGTTCTCAGGCAAATCTAAATGTTCAGTCATTCACTGCATCATTGTTATCGATTGACCTCTCTAAGGCAATCGAGGTATTCACTCATTCATCGTGTCATTGTTATCGATTGGCCGTTCTCAGGCAAATCGAAGTGTTCAATCATCCGCTGCATCATTGTTGTCGGTTGGCCGTTCTAAGGCAATCGAGGTGTTAATTTGGGACTGTCAAGGACGGTGTCTATCCGTGTGTTACTATCATCGTGTTGGCCGACTCAAGGCAGCACACTATCATTCATTGTGATACGGCTTCGTGTCGTGGCTTCGGCCCTAATTGTGATACGGCTGGATGCCGTGGCTTCGGCCCTAATTGTGATACGGCTGGATGCCGTGGCTTCGGCCCTAATTGTGATCTGGTGGATGCCGTGGCTTCGCCCTAATTGTGATACGGTGGATGCCGTGGCCGCCCTAATTGTGATACGGTGGATGCCGTGGCCCGGCCCTAATTGTGATACGGCTTCGTGCGTGGCCCGGCCCTCATTGATACTGACTTGGCATTCGACTTCAGTGTTTGTGATATTTGTTAATTTCATTTGAACGGCTTGTAAGCCTTTATTATTGTCTGGTAATTTCATTGGAGCCTTCGGGCATTGTGATTCATAATTAATTCGATCTGGTTTGGTTCATGTCTTGTAATTCATTGTGGTATTCTGTGATTTTGATTCGCCGTCGGGCACTTATGTTCTAACACATCGAGCAGTATTAATAGTATGCCGTGGGCATAGTATTTCACGAATGCTCGGTTCTTACCTTGGTTTGTGAGCATCTCGTATTATTATCATCATTGTACCGTTTCATTACGCCTTTGGATGCATATCATGTTATACATGTATTTGATGTTCATTATCTGGATGGCCCGTGGGGCGGAACATGTTTTTCATGTTTTAGGTGCTTGCGAGGAGAGAGTTGAGACACGGGGCATGATGATGGCGGCAGGCATTCGAGCGATACTAGTACGAGTAATTCATTGTCGGTCGATCGGTTGGAGTGTACTCCAGTCTTGTCGATTGTTGTCGTGTTGTATTACCCGAATGTATGTTCGTGGATGTTGTTGTATTTCATTTTTGGCCATGTAGGCTACTTTTGTCGTTGAAATTCCTTATCGGAATATTGTGTCGGATATCATGGTAGGGACTATGATTTTCCCTTGTTGTGTTAATTAATGTATTTTTAGTCATGTTCGCCTGGTGGATCTCCTGGCGTGGGGTCCACGGCACTGTAATAACCCAATAGGATTTGGGGGTGTTACAGAAATGGTATCAGAGCTTTGGGTTGTGAAATACCCTGAGATGTGAGTTATGTGGTCCTACCGACGCGGTAGTAGTGGGATTGTCAGGTTATGACAATCTAGTCAGTCAGGTTTTGTGAGTCGTAATACTAGTACGACTGCACGAGTCATTCATTCATCGAGTCGTCGTCAGTGAAGACTAGTATCGCGAGACCTCGAAGCTTCGTATGACCTGTGTAAGGACTCGATTCTCTTTATGTTCATACATTCATCATGTCATTAATTGTTCATGCCTTGTTGAACCTATATGCGATATTAGTGTTATGATTGATTCATGACTAATTGTTTTGGGACACGTGTGGCTTGTGTAAGCATTAAGGATCAACTCATTCATCAGTTAATAATCCTCAATCATCATTCTGATCTTGTCGATCATGTTAATTCATTCATCACTCAGTCAATATCATTACTCAGTTAATTCATCACTCAGGTAATTCATTCATCACTCAGTCAATATCATTACTCAGTTAATTCATCACTCAGATAATTCATTCATCACTCAGTCAATATCATTACTCAGTTAATTCATCACTCAGATAATTCATTCATCACTCAGTCAATATCATTTCTCAGTTAATTCATCACTCAGTTAACTCATTCATCACTCAGTTAATTCATTCATCATTCAGTCAATATCATTGCTCAGTTGCTTCGTTCATCACTCAATTAACCTCATTGTTCAACTAATTCATTCATCACTCAATTAATCTGATCGTTTAGCTAATTCACTCGTCACTCAGTCAATCTCATTGTTCAGTTAATTCATTAATCGTTCAGCCCATCTCACGGTTCAGTTGTTGATCTTAAGGATCGAATTTTCAACCTTGTTAACTTGTTCAAGGTAATCATTTCAGGAATTTCATCAGGTAATCATGTTACCACATTTGATGTTTCATACGGTCTTATCATACTCTGACGTAATGTCGACGATCATTTCATTAAATCATTAATGCATTCATTGTGTTAGAGCGTGTATGCTCATTATTGTCACTCTGTAACGTAATCATAATGCGATATTCATGCGGAATCTATAATCATCATGTGACTTTCCTACTTCAGTATGGATAGAGCTGTCAGAGGACGCAGGGGAAGAGGCCGCGGTGCGGGCCGGAACCCGGGATCTCGTGTGCATGCCCACACGAACGCGAGGGATATCATTAATTCAACAAATAGCGAGGCTACTCATTCATCAGCAGATAATCATTCACTGTCAGGGAGTCGTACCCGAGAGGCATCTCACTCGGTAGGTGTTCGGGTTGAGACATTCTTATTTATGCAGGGCTTTATGGCCCAGATGAGTCTGATGAGGCTGATAGTGGAGACCATGCTGTCATCGTTGGTTCGTGGTCCACCGCAACAGGGATGCCAGGTGCCATTTCATGGACAGACTGGAGGAGTGAATCAGATTGTTGGCGATATCTCTCGTCAGATGCCGCCTACTTTTGAGGGTTCGTCGGAACTAGCTGATATTGTTCATTGGCTCGAGCATTTTGATAAACTCTTCGACATGGTTCAGTGTCCGGAAGAGAGTAAAGTGGCAGTAGCGGCTTATTACTTGAGTAAGGGCGCTTATTCGTGGTGGCTTTCTGTGAAACCCATCGATCGTGATTGTATTTGGAGCGAGTTCAAGACTCTCATGTTAGAGAGGTATTATCCGGCTCCACTTTGTGAAGCCAAGTTGTCAGAGGTTTTGAACCCCGAACCCGATGAGGACGAGGATGTTATCGTCATTGCTGAGAAGTTTCAGGGACTACTTCAGTTTGCTTCGTCAATTATCCGTACTGAGGCGGATAAAATTAAGTATTTTAGCAAGAGGCTAAATCCGCAGTTGAGGATGCAGTTGTTCAATCACAATTGTAATTCACTTAGTGAGTTCATCGGGAAGGCTCTTGGAGCAGAGCTTTTGATCAAGGAGCTTACTCAGAAGCATCCTTCAGTTTCTTCAGGTGAGAGGACTAGAATGCCGGCTCGTTCAGAGGGACATCGGGCTCCGACATCCAAGGGGTCGTTTTCTAGTCGTCTTCGTGCTAGGACAGCATCTTCCTCTCAGGCGACGAGTTCGACTGTCGTTTGCTTTAACTGTGATTCAGAAGGTCACGTTAGTACCCGGTGTACGGTGCCAGCTATTGTTTGTTTTCTGTGTGGGAGGCAGGGACACCGGCAGAAATACTGCAGGGGTTCTAGTGCCAGTAAATCTCAAGAGAGCTCAAGAGCCTCGAGGGATTTTGTTACTCCACCCCGTACTTCATTCAAGGGGCCCTATCAGGCTTTGAGAGCCCGAGGTAAGGACATTCATCACCAGTTTTGAGTAAGTTAATTCTTGCTCGGTAGGAGGATAATCATTCATTTCATTGTCGTTCATTCATTCATATACTTCATTCATCATGTATGTCAATCATGTTGGAACTCATAATTATCGATTAATCATTCAATTCACGAGAAACGGCGGTTCCAATCACTTCAAGGAACTATCACTTATGACGTTATTAATTCACCTTGGTGAGTTATTCTAAATCCCTGTCGGATTTGTAGTCATTTATCATTCATCATTCATTTTTGTCACTTTCATTATCGTGACCTTCTGAGATCATAGTTAGCGGCGAGTTCATCGTCGGATATACCTCAAATCGTTGAGATAGAGGAAATCGATGATATGGAAGGATATCGATGTTGGGTACATTTGAGATGTAACCTTGTTTTTGGATGACTGTGTAAATCTATCCGTAATAATGTATCGTGACTGTGGATCATTTATTGTTGATCTATCTTATTATGATCATATTTGAGAATCTTGAGATTTGGGTCAATTGTTGGGAGTTCATCCCTCCGGCGTTGTGCTCGAGATTTCGTGATAATTTGAGAAATCGTTCACTGGGTTTCGAGACGTCAAATCTTGGGGTCTTGGGCTTGCGATTGATTTGTTCCCGAGAACTATTTGGGCGTTATTGTTTTCAGATCGTGATGGATAGTTCATATCCCGAGTTGTTTACCCTCAGTTTCGAGGACGAAACTCTTTTTAAGGGGGGGAGTATGTAATACCCGGTTGTGAATTCATTTATTATCATTCAGTATCTGCCACTCAGAATTTTTTTTCATTCAGTAATAATCATTCATCATTCATATTCAGTCAACTATGTTCACCATTCGGCGTATTTTGGGATCATCACTGTTTGAGATCGAGCCGAGATTATTGTCATCATCATCATCATGTTTTGATTTTCAGTTTGAGAGGTAGCGCACGCTACACATTGTAGTTAGCGCGCGCTAATGAGGTGCATGTAACACACGCAATGATTCAGTATTAGCGCACGCTAGCGCAAGTGAGGCAGACAGTCCAGAAGGTACTGGGCTGATTTCGGAAATTCGTAGCGCACGCTACGAGTGGTAAGTAGCGTACGCTAACTATGCTGGTAACGCACGCTAAGACTTCAGAGTAGCGCACGCTAACGCGCTCTGAACTGAGGACAGTAGGTTCTGGACTCCAGGATTTTGGATATCTACTTTCAGGTAGCGCACGATAACATATGGTTAACGTCGCTAAGAACAGGCTGTTAGCGCACGCTACCAAAGGTACTTAGCGCACGCTAACGATTCGATCGAGGTCTTGGATTACTCGGTACACGCGTTAGCGCACGCTAACATCGAGTTAGCGCTAAGCTGAGACAGTATAAGTAGGACAGTTCGGTCCAACTTTCGTCATTTCTTCATTTCTCAATCATTTCGGACGAGCTCGGGCGATTCGGAAAGGTCTTTTCGAGCTGCAATCATCTAGCTTCATCTTCAAGCTCCTAAGTTGGATTAATCATCATCTAAATCAGTTTCATCACTCCAAATCAAGGTAATGATTCTTGGATCTAAAATTTCAGATCTTGGGTGTTTTTGCTTCCGATCTCTTCGTGTTAAATCGATATTATGTTGGAAAATGTTAGATATGGATTATCTACCTTGGATACATGTATTTCTACGGATTCATTGGTGTAATTTTCGGAATTTGTGAATAATTAAGGAATTGGTCAAGAACCCTTTCGGGTTGACTTTGGAATTTTGGGGGTTTTCGACTAAATGTTGTTGAAATATCGTTCTAAGTATTCCTATTGGATTATTGATAGTATTCATGAGTTTTTGTGGTTTTGAATCATTCATTGGGAGTTGGTTTCGGAGGTAAACGAATTTTGGTTGTAAACAATTGGAGATTGTTTACAACGCGTTGGTTTAAATGCCCCAATGAGTTTCGGGTATTGTTGTATCGACTTTTGAGTTGGTTGTGATCATGCTTGATTCATGTATTAAGAGAATTGTTGGTTTTTGTGTTGTTTAAGGTTGTTCAAGCGGCCGGTAATTTCATTAAGGACGTTGATCGTGGAAGTACCTTCTCGCCTTCGGTTTGAGGCAAGTTTTATACTTGTACTAGTCAATGAGCTAATGTCATCATGTATGTGTATGAATGTGTTGTATCATTCCGAGACTTAGTCTCTTCATGAATTCATTGATATCAAGAGATCGTTCGATACGATACCTTCCGGCAATTTTGCCAAATGTTTATTGTTGTTCGTTAACGGCCGATTCAAGGCATTGTAATACTCATTATTAATGTCATTGTCGATAGCCGGTTCGCCGTATCGATGTATCGATTGTTGTTAATATAGATGTCAATTTCAGACATCGTTGAGATCATTGTTATTCCTGTTTGGATCGTCATTAAAAGCATGCGGGCCGATTAAAGGCATTGGCTTATTCATTTCTCACCTTCGTAAATCGGTAACCGATTAAAGGTGCCGAGACATCATTAAATATCATTGTCATCGATTGGCCGTTCTCAGGCAAATCTAAATGTTCAATCATTCACTGCATCATTGTTATCGATTGACCTTTCTAAGGCAATCGAGGTATTCACTCATTCATCGTGTCATTGTTATCGATTGGCCGTTCTCAGGCAAATCGAAGTGTTCAATCATCCATTTGCATCATTGTTGTCGGTTGGCGTTCTAAGGCAATCGAGGTGTTAATTTGGGATTTGTCAGGCGGTGTCTATCCGTGTGTTACTATCATCGTGTTGGCCGACTCAAGGCAGCACACTATCATTCATTGTGATACGGCTTCGTGTCGTGGCTTCGGCCCTAATTGTAATACGGCTGGATGCCGTGGCTTCGGCCCTAATTGTGATAGGGCTGGATTCCGTGGCTTCGGCCCTAATTGTGATACGGCTGGATGCCGTGGCTTCGGCCCTAATTGTGATACGGCTGGATGCCGTGGCTTCGGCCCTAATTGTGATACGGCTGGATGCCGTGGCTTCGGCCCTCATTATGATACGGCTTCGTGCCGTGGCTTCAGCCCTCATTGATACAGCTTCGGGCTGTTCTGACTTCAGGTGTTTGTGATATTTGTTAATTTCCACTGAACGGCTTGTAAGCCTTTATTATTGTCCTGGTAATTTCATTGGAGCCTTCGGGCATTGTGATTCATAATTAATTCAGTCCTGGTTTGGTTCATGTCTTGTAATTCATTGTGGTATTCTGTGATTTTGATTCGCCGTCGGGCACTTATGTTCTAACCTATCGAACAGGTATTAATAGTATGCCGTGGGCATAGTATTTCACGAATGCTCGGTTCTTACCTTGGTTTGTGAGCATCTCGTATTATTATCATCATTGTACCGTTTCATTCTGCCTTTGGATGCATATCATGTTATACATGTATTTGATGTTCATTATCTGGATGGCCCGGCCGTGGCGGAACATGTTTTTCATGTTTTAGGTGCTTGCGAGGAGAGAGTTGAGACACAGGGGCATGATGATGGCGACGAGGCATTCGAGCGATACTAGTACGAGTTGTTCATTGTCGGTCAGTCGGTTGGACTGTACTCCAGTCTTGTCAGTTGTTGTCGTGTTGTATTACCCGAACAGATGTTCGTGGATGTTGTTGTATTTCATTTTTGGCCATGTAGGCTACTTTTGTCGTTGAAATTCCTTATCGGAATATTGTGTCGGATATCATGGTAGGGACTATGATTTTCCCTTGTTGTGTTAATTAATGTATTTTTAGTCATGTTCGCCTGGTGGATCTCCTGGCGTGGGGTCCACGGCACTGTAATAACCCAATAGGATTTGGGGGTGTTACAGTTTGACCCTTAGTTTCGGGGACGAAACTCTTTTAAGGGGGGTGTATGTAATACCCGGTTGTAATTCAGTCATTATCATTCAGTAATTTCATTCGGTAATTGTCACTATGTAATTTTTCACTTGTTAATAATCGTTCATCATCCATATTCATTCATCCGTGTTCACCGTTCGGAATAACTTCGAGTTGTGTATCGATATTGTTCATTGTTTCAACCTTACTTGGGAATCGAGACAAGAGTATTATCTTGATTGTTGTAATTGATTCATTAGTCGATTTTGATGTTGGAGTTCATGTCATTTCAGATCTCCTCATTGTTCAAATTGTATTTTTGTTGGGCGAACCCTTGTAATCATTGCTTGGAACCACCGTATTGGGGTTTCCGCACTTCCATTTCGTGTTATTGTTTCCCAAATATTGATTCCTATTGCTTTTATTCTATTCCCGGGTCATTTTTCATCATTTTATGACCCAAGGGGGTGTGGGCCGCGGCACAAGGGAGTGTGCGCCGCGGCACACACATGTTGCAGTTTTGGCCGACCCGCCTGTACCAGGGGCCGCGGCTCCTGCCGGCAGGGCCGCGGCACACTTCCGAGTCACTGTCGCGGCACACTCGGCCGGGCCACGGCACACTGCCGAGCTCTGGGGGTAGATTTTGGCCCTGTGCCGCGGCACACTCGACCGGGCCACGGCACACAGTGCAGGTTGCACTATAATTACGTTTTTTTGAGAGGAACAACTCATTTCTTCATCCTACTTCCGAGAGAGAGGGTTTGTGGGAGAAATTTTCATCATCAATCACTTGAATACTCGATTTTTCATCATTTTCATTCGGTTGTAAAGCTCGGATCGTCGATCTAACTCATGTTGATCGAATCAAAGTGTTTGGATCTTCAAATGTAATATTCCCAAACCTCTTGGATTTCGATTTGTGTTGAGATATGATGTTTTGGATGTTATAATCATGTTGTATGGAGAGATATACATATGATTATGAGTATGTATGAATATTCATCGGATTATTGAAAGGTTATTCAAGAACACTTTGAATATTGAGTTGGATTTGGGGGTTTTCGATTAATAGTTATTGAAATCACGAATTTGGATATTCATATTAGATTATAAATCGTATTGAAGATGTTTTGTTGGTTTGAAACACTTCTTGGGGATTTGATATTGGTATTATTGAAGTTTGGTTGTAAACAATCAAAGTTTGGCCACAACGTGTTCGATATAATGCCCCAATGAACTTGGTTTAGTCGTATCGACGTTTGAGTTAATTATACTCGTGTTTGATTCGTGTGTTGAACCGGATTATTGGTAATTATGTTATTCAAGGTTGTTCGAGCGACCGACATCTCATTTAGGATGTTGTTCGTGGAAGGACATTCTTCATCGGCGTTGTGTAAGTTAATTTTTACTCGGTTAAAAGGATATTCATTCCTTTCGTTGTTGTTCATTCATAATTATAGTTCATTCATAATGTATCGACCGTATTGAGACTTGTAATTGTCAGTTAATCACTTCAGTCATGAGGAACGACGGTTCCAATCATTTCATTGAGCTACCATTCATTTCATCTCGGTGAGTCATTATTGATTCAGATGTCACTTTTGTTATCTCGTGACATTCCGGGTCATACTGGCGTGCCGGTTGCTATGTGTAGTATTTTCATGTCGGGCAAATATTAAGTCGTGTGTTGGTTGTTGGCCTCACATTGGACTATGCACATGAGAAGATCACTTCGTGAGACTGATTAGGTACAAGACCACACGTGTATTCAATCGATACTCGTTGGTGGCTTGTGCATGGACACATTTCCATCCCGGGCGTAGTGTGGCGCCACCCTTTGAGCCGTACCGTTAGTTGATTCATACAGCATGTTTGATTGCGTATGTTTTCAACAGGATTTGGGTTATAATCTGACCGATTCACTTTTGATCGCATGTGTTCGACGGTTTGAGATTTTTGATCGAACTTGTGGTTTATACAGCATATATGATTGTGTTTGTTCAACTCTTGAGGATTGTTGTTACGTATGGCGGCCCGTTGGGGATTTTGTTTTTCGTGTCATGGCAAGGCTAAGGCACGGGAAGAACGTTGACGAGGAGTCAGTGATACTAGTAGGGCCCCGATCCTTTTCATTCACTCGTGTTTTCTTTATTTTATTTCCGCTGCAGACTTCCGTTTGAATACTCATTTTATTCAGTGTCGTATGTTTTATCTCCATATAAAATATACATGTATTCTGTATTATCTTGGGTGTGTTGTATGAAACTCCTCATCAGAGTAATTAATGATGTAATGTTGTTCGGTATTACATTTACCCTATGTATTTCATTCGTTTTCACTCGCCTGGTGGGTCCTAGTCGGGGGTCCATGGCACTGTAATATCCGCCTAGTTTGGGGTGTTAAAGTTCCGACTCGAATGCATGTAATGTGGTCTTATCTCCTATTAATGGGTCTTAATCAAGTAAAGGCTGAATTAGTCAATCCTTGCTACAACAAGACTTAATCAATAAGTAAAAGCTTACTTGGAGCTGTTAGAGCCAATTCTGAGCACAAAACGCTCGAATCTAATCATTAAACCAGAGTTTTCATAAAGTTCTGACTCGAATACATGTAACATGGTCTAATCTCCTACTAACAATACTTGTTCAAGAAGTAAAGGCTTAGGCGGAGCTATTATAGCCAATTCTCAATAAAAATGCTCGAATCTAATCAATAAAATCGAGTTTTCATAGAGTTTCGACTCGAATATATGTAATGTGGTCTTGTCTCCTATTAGCAGGACTTTATCAAGAAGTAAAGGCTTAATCGGAGCTATTATAGCCAGTCCTTGCTACAGCAAGACTTAATCAATAAGTGAAAACTTAAATGGAGCTGGTATACCAATTTTCAGTATAAAAGGCTCGCATCTAACCAATAAGCCCGAGTTTACATAGAGTTCGGACTTGAATACATGTAATATTGTCTTATCTTCCATTTACAAGACTTATTAAAAAAGTAGAGGCTTTAATCAAAGCAATTATAGTTAATACTTAATACAAAATACTCGAATCTAATAAGTAAACCCGAGTTTTTGTAGTGTTCCGACTCGAATACATGTAACGTGGTTTTGTCTCATATTACCAAGATGTAATCTAGATGTAAAGGCTTAATCAAGCTATTATAGTCAATCATTGATACGTCAAGACATAATCAAGAAGTACAAGCTTAATCGGAGCTGTTATAGCTAATTCTGAGTACAAAAGGCTCGAATCTAATCATTAAACCGAGTTTCATAGAGTTCCGACTCGAATGCATGTAATGTGGTCTTATCTCCTATTAATGGGACTTAATCAAGTACTGAATTAGTCAATCCTTGCTTCAACAAAACTTAATCAATAAGTAAAAGCTTACTTGGAGCTGTTAGAGCCAATTCTGAGTACAAAACGCTCGAATCTAATCATTAAACCTGAGTTTTCATAAAGTTCTGACTCGAATATATGTAACATGGTCTAATCTCTTACTAACAATACTTTTTTTTTATGTCAAGATTTTCATTCCCATGATATCTCCAATCCTACTAACAATTCTTGTTCAAGAAGTAAAGGCTTAGGCAGAGCTATTATAGCCAATTCTCAATAAAAATGCTCGAATATAATCAATAAAATCGAGTTTTCATAGAGTTTCGACTCGAATATATGTAATCTGGTCTTGTCTCCTATTAACAGGACTTTATCAAGAAGTAAAGGTTTAATCGGAGCTATTATAGCCAGTCCTTGCTACAGCAAGACTTAATCAATAAGTAAAAACTTAAATGGAGCTGGTATACCAATTCTCAGTATAAAAGGCTCGCTTCTAACCAATAAGCCCGAGTTTACATAGAGTTCCGACTCAAATACATGTAACATTGTCTTATCTTCCATTTACAAGACTTACTAAAAAAGGAGAGGCTTTAATCAAAGCTATTATAGTTAATACCTAATACAAAATACTCGAATCTAATAAGTAAACCCGAGTTTTTGTAGTGTTCTGACTCAAATACATGTAACGTGGTTTTGTCTCCTATTACCAAGATGTAATCTAGAAGTAAAGGCTTAATCGAGCTATTATAGTCAATCATTGATACGACAAGACATAATCAAGAAGTACAAGCTTAATCGGAGCTGTTATAGCCAATCCTAAGTACAAAAGGCCCAAATCTAATCATTAAACCCGAGTTTAATAGAGTGCCGACTCCAATGCATGTAACGTGGTCTTATCTCCCATTAATAAGACTTAATCAAGTAGTAAAGGCTTAATTAGCCAATCCTTGCTACAACAAGAATTAGTCAAGAAGTGAAGGCTTAATCGTAGTTGTTATAGCCAATTCTCAGTACAAAAGGCTCGAATCTAACCAATAAACCCGATTTCTCATAGAGTTCCGACTCGAATACATGCAACGTGGAATTATCTCCTATTAACCAGACTTCATCAAAAAGTAAAGGCTTAATCGGAGCTATTACAGCCAATTCTGAGTATAAAAGGCTCAAATATAATCAATAAACCCAAGTTTTAATAGAGTTCTGACGCGAATACATGTAACGTGGTCTAATCTCCTATTAACATGACTTAATCAAGAAGTATAGGGTTAATATGTGCTATTCTAGCCAATTGTCAATAGAAAATGCTCGAATCTAATCAATAAACCCGAGTTTTCATAGAGTTTCAACTCGAATGCATGTAACATGGTCTAATCTCCTACTAACAATACTTGTTCAAGAAGTAAAGGCTTAGGCGGAGCTATTATAGCCAATTCTCAATAAAAATGCTCGAATCTAATCAATAAAATCGAGTTTTCATAGAGTTTCGACTCAAATATATGTAATGTGGTCTTGTCTCCTATTAACAGGACTTTATCAAGAAGTAAAGGCTTAATCGGAGCTATTATAGCCAGTCCTTGCTACAGCAAGACTTAATCAATAAGTAAAAACTTAAATGGAGCTGGTATACCAATTTTCAATATAAAAGGCTCGCTTCTAACCAATAAGCCCGAGTTTACATAGAGTTCCGACTCGAATACATGTAACATTGTGTTATCTTCCATTTACAAGACTTACTAAAAAAGTAGAGGCTTTAATCAAAGCTATTATAGTTAATACTTAATACAAAATACTCGAATCTAATAAGTAAACCCGAGTTTTTGCAGTGTTCCGACTTGAATACATGTAACGTGGTTTTGTCTCCTATTACCAAGATGTAATCTAGAAGTAAAGACTTAATCGAGCTATTATAGTCAATCATTGATACGACAAGACATAATCAAGAAGTACAAGCTTAATCGGAGTTGTTATAGCCAATTCTGAGTTCAAAAGGCTCGAATCTAATCATTAAACCCGAGTTTCATAGAGTTCCGACTCGAATGCATGTAATGTGGTCTTATCTCCTATTAATGGGACTTAATCAAGTACTGAATTAGTCAATCCATGCTACAACAAGACTTAATCAATAAGTAAAAGCTTACTTGGAGCTGTTAGAGCCAATTCTGAGTACAAAACGCTCGAATCTAATCATTAAACCCGAGTTTTCATAAAGTTCTGACTCGAATACATGTAACATGGTCTAATCTCCTACTAACAATACTTTTTCAAGAAGTAAAGGCTTAGGCAGAGCTATTATAGCCAATTCTCAATAAAAATGCTCGAATCTAATCAATAAAATCGAGTTTTCATAGAGTTTCGACTCGAATATATGTAATGTGGTCTTGTCTCCTATTAACAGGACTTTATCAAGAAGTAAAGGCTTAATCGGAGCTATTATAGGCAGTCCTTGCTATAGCAAGACTTAATCCATAAGTAAAAACTTAAATGGAGCTGGTATACCAATTCTCAGTATAAAAGGCTCGCTTCTAACAAATAAGCCCGAGTTTACATAGAGTTCCGACTCGAATACATGTAATATTGTCTTATCTTCCATTTACAAGACTTACTAAAAAAGTAGAGGCTTTAATCAAAGCTATTATAGTCAATACTTAATACAAAATACTCGAATCTAATGAGTAAACCCGAGTTTTTGTAGTGTTCCGACTCGAATACATGTAACGTGGTTTTGTCCCCAATTACCAAGATGTAATCTAGAAGTAAAGGCTTAATTGAGCTATTATAGTCATTCATTGATACAACAAGGCATAATCAAGAAGTACAAGCTTAATCGGAGATGTTACAGCCAATCCTAAGAACAAAAGGCCCGAATCTAATCATTAAACCCGAGTTTCATATAGTGCCGACTTCAATGCATGTAACGTGGTCTTATCTCCCATTAATAAGACTTAATCAAGAATTAAACGCTTAATTAGCCAATCATTGCTACAACAAGAATTAGTCAAGAAGTGAAGGCTTAATCGTAGTTGTTATAGCCAATTCTCAGTAAAAAAGGCTCGAATCTAACCAATAAACCCGATTTCTCGTAGAGTTCCGACTCGAATACATGCAACGTGGACTTATCTCCTATTAACCAGACTTCATCAAGAAGTAAAAGCTTAATCGGAGCTATTACAACCAATTCTGAGTATAAAAGGCTCAAATATAATCAATAAACCCGAGTTTTAATAGAGTTCTGACGCGAATACATGTAACGTGGTCTAATCTCCTATTAACATGACTTAATCAAGAAGTATAGGGTTAATATGTTATATTCTAGCAAATTGTCAATAGAAAATGCTCGAATCTAATCAATAAACCTGAGTTTTCATAGAGTTCCAACTCGAATGCATGTCACATGGTCGTATCTCTTGTTAACAAGACTTAAACAGGAAGTAAATGTTTAATTTGCCGATCATTGCTACAATAAGACTTAATCAAGAAGTAAAAGATTAACCGGAGCTGTTATAACCAATTTTGAGTACAAAAGGCTCGAAGCTAATCAATAGATTCGAGTTTTCATAGACTTCCGACTCGAACACATGTAAGTGATTTTGTCTCCTATTAACAAGAATTGATCAAGAAGTGAAAGCTTAATCGAGCTATTATAGTCAATCATTGCTAAAAAAAGACTTAATCAAGAAGTACAAGCTTAATTAGAGAAGTCATAGCCAATTCTGAGTACAAAAGGCCTGAATCTAATCATTAAACCCAAGTTTTATAGAGTTCTTGTAATATCTGTAATTTTCGATTTCCAGTAATTTATTTATTTTCGGCGGAAGTCTGTTTTGACGACTCGCTCATGACCATTTCGTCATTCTGAGAATGATTAATTTTACACTTTTTGACATCCGAGTTCGTTTCGGTGCCGTTTTGTTGAGTTCCGTACTTTTTAGCGACTTTTCCGCGCTTGAGTTCGATTCTTGCGAATCTCGTCCGAAACTGTTGTTTCGAGTTTCCCGCAAGTCCGTTTAACTTTGTTAGACGTGTTGTGAACTGGGGATTGGTTATTCGATCACGTATCGTGATTTCCGGGCGTTTTGGGCCATTTTGTAATTTCTTGAAAGTTACGGGTATCCGTATCTGTAATGGTTGTCTCGACCCGTTTCTTGGTCGCGTATGACTAATTATGGTATTATGTTTTCATTTCGGGTCATTGATGTCGTCCGCGAACTTTTCGTCGTGTTCGTTCCGTGCGTTTTCGGAAATCGGGTCGTCGAGCCACAGCGGTTGCGGATCGCCGGACGGTTATGGATCGCCGGACGATTGCAGGCACCGCCGGACGATTAGGCACCGGCCGGACAGATGCGGCAGAACCGGCGTAGCGCACGCTATCGCCGGAAGGCTGCGCGCTAACCGGCAGTGTAGCGCACGCTAGCTGGTCGACCAACGACGCCATCGGGCCGGACGGGGTTTCGAGGTTCTCGACTCGGCCAGATCGGCGGTAGCGCACGCTACGCCGGCGTAGCGCGCGCTAGTCGGCAGCGTAGCGCACGCCGTCGGCCGGCTAGCGACGTTACTGCCGGCGATTCGATCCGATGGCTCTTGGGCCAGGCTAGCGCGCGCAGGCATCCGGCCGTAGCGCACGCTAGCGGGAGTCGGATCGACAGGTTTGGTCGGCAGGGTTGGTCGGTGATGCCGGGTCGTGTGGGCCCTGGCCGAGGGTACTCGGCCGATACCGGCAGATAGCGCACGCTAGTCCGGGAAGGCTAGCGCACGCTAGTCTGGCCGAGTATAAATATGGCTGAGCAGTCACATTTCACTTCGTTTTTCATTTCCTTCCTTCTCCGTCCGCGAATGGCGATTCATGGGCGACGAAGCCATGTTGTTTAACAACAAAACCATGAAGTTCTTGAGTCCATAACATCAATCAATCGTCCGTTATCATCCTTTGATCCAGCGAATCAAGGTAATCTTCCTTAGAACCCTAATTTCGTGAATTTGGGGATTTTTGCAATTTCGTCCGATTCGTTCCGTGTTGTTGATTAATTCATGATGGGTATGATTAATCTTGGTAGTATTCTTGTGTTTAACATCATTTAATCCATTGTTCTTCGTCGAATCGAAGTATATTTCTTGATTTCCTTCGAGTTGACTTTTTGGGGGATTTGTCCCCGATCTCGTTTTTCATCCGTTTTCGATGGATCGATTATGGTTAAATGATGTTGTTAAACATATTCTATGGATTGTATATCCATAATTCAACTTGGAATTCCGTTTTTGGGTTTTGACGGAACGAATCGTGTTCTTGGCCGTTTTGGGGGAAATCCATGAACTTTCGTCATTCGTTCTTTGAATTCAACGGCTTTGAGTCGTGTTATGGAATTCATTTAATTGTTATTATTTGTCCTTCGTAGTTTGTGAACGTGAGTTGGCGTTCGGTAGAGTCGGCGGGTTCGTAGTCGGTTCGGGCCAACCTACTTCGGTCGATTCTCCGCGTTGTTCTTATTCGAGGCAAGTACCTTGCCCATACTTTTCTCGTTTTATGGATATGATGATCGGTGGTCGTCTTGATGTGTTTGTTTGGTTATTTGAAATGAATTTTCAAAAGATTTCGGTTTGGCCTCGTTAAAGGCTCTCTTTCAAAACGCGTGTGTGTTTTGTGAACGTTGTGTTTTGGGAATTTATTATGATTTGATTATTTTGAACGTTGAAGGATTTGATGATGATACTCCTATTGTTTAAAGTGATGGAATCGTGTATTCCGTATTTAATCTTGTTATTGTGTTTTGAAGAGTTTGATAATGGTGTCGAGTTAATGGCCATCTCTAGTGAGTATTCTTAATGAACTTACATTCTTAGCATATTAGTATTGCATGAGTAACGTGTGTGTGTCTATGCTCACTATGGATTAGATCCGACGGGGTCTCGGTAGGGGTCCA
This sequence comes from Orobanche coerulescens, assembly GCA_033398695.1. Taxonomy (NCBI): domain Eukaryota; kingdom Viridiplantae; phylum Streptophyta; class Magnoliopsida; order Lamiales; family Orobanchaceae; genus Orobanche; species Orobanche coerulescens. The sequence goes on along the minus strand of CM065818.1, from coordinate 73,441,012 downwards.
CGGAGGGGTGGATCCGCGAGCTTGCTTTTAACCACTACGGGTTAGATCCGACGGGGTCTCGGTAGGGGTCCACGGAGGGGTGGATCCACGGTTAATTGTGGTGCATTTTGCAAATGTGATTTGATATTGGCATTTCCGGAAATGAGTGCTTTTGAACGGTTTTCATGATTGCATGCATTGACTAAGTGTGTAAGAGGTAAGTGTTCGTTTGGATTACTTGGCTAGGATGGCACTGGAGTATTTTGTTGTTTGTTTTAAATCCTTTATTTGTGGATTTTGATGATGGGATACGAACCTTGTGGTCGTTCTTGTGTACTGTGAGTTGATGAGATTTGGGGCTAAAATCCCAATGGTTTTGTAAAAGTCGTTTTATGGATTTGGGGCTAAAATCCCAACGGTTTGGTTAATGTCATTTTTCAGAAAGTAAACCTTTGGGGCGGTGACCCCTTTTTGCCTTTTGGATTTTGAAGAGTAGGATTTGATAATCCTAAATTGTTTTCTATTAAAACTCCCGATGGCATTCTAAACCGTTTTATAAATTACTTCCATTGATTTATGATATTTCGATTTTGAAATGTTTTCTCAAACCCTTGCCTCGGGAAGTACTTTTCGTTTCGTTTGGATCTTTGAGGATCCTCGGTTATTGTTATTCGTGGAATGTGAATTGTATGGCTCGTATTTGCACTTTGTTCTTGCACTAGCAAAACAGTGGAGTTTTGCTAACCCCCGAGTATTCGGGGGTGGATGTCTATTTTTGCATTCAGGTTTTGGAGCATAACACAGGGTCGGCACGAAGGATGATGAAAGACGATCGATACTAATCACATGAGGAACCGTACATCGTGTGTTGGTTCAGTTGTACTTTATTTTCCGCTGCTATATTGTTCCCGTTGTACGGGTGTGGTTGTATTTTGTCCCCTGCGTGGGCATGAGTTGTATTTGAGTTGTATGTATTTGTGGAAAGACCAAATCGGTCTACTGAGTCATTTTAGCCTTGAAGGCATGGTTGAGTTGTTATATGTTGTTACCAGCCTGGTAGATCCCCGAGGAGAGGGTCTACGGCGTGCAATATCCCTGAGTGGATTAGGGGTGTTACAGTTCTAACTCGAGTGCATGTAACGTGGTCTTATATCCTATTTAACAAGACTTAATTAAGAAGTAAAGGCTTAATTAGCCAATCCCTGCTACAACAAGACTTAATCAAGAAGTAAAAGCTTAATTGGAGCTATTATAGCCAATCCTTGCTTCAACAAGACTTAATATAGAAGTAAAACCTTAATCGGTGTTGTTATACTAATCCTCAGTGCAAAAGGTTCGAACCTAACCAATTAACACGAGTTTTCGTTGTAATATCTGACTGTAACTTTTCATTTTACCTGTCATTGTATTATTCGGATAATCTGATTATCATGAATCGTTGCATTTAGTATTACGTCGTGGTATCATAGATTTGAATATCATATGGTTGTTATTTCATTTCATATGTGATGATTCGATGTTAATTAGAGTGTTGCATTTTCGAATTTTTCTGTTAACGTAGCGTACGCTACACAGTAAGATTAACGTACGCTAATCCTGTGCATTAGCGTGCGTAAGGTTTCCTCGGTTGCGTACGCTAAGAGGGAATCGGCGTGATTGACTTCAAAGACGTGAACTCCTTAGCCGTTAGCATGCATGTGATCTAAGTCCGAGCCGCCGTGTCGGTGAGAATCTACTTTTATTAGCGTCGTAACCCATTTATCATTAGCGTGCGCTAACGGCCTGCGATAATTCAAGACAGTAGCCACCGTAAGCCGCTTACGTACGTAATATCGACCGGATAGCGTACGTAAGTTCATTAGCGTACGCTAATCTGTCCCGATAGCGTGCGCTAAGTCTGCACAGTCTATTTATAAGACCAGCCTGTTTTTCATTTCTTCACGACCCCAAACCGAATTTCTCTCTTCACATATCATACCTCTGCACTACCAAAACGATATCAACCTTCACCAACTTGTTTCTAAGCCTTGAATCTCGGAGTGGAGCTCATTTCCTTGGAGATTTGGAGTTGTTTTTGAGCTTGGAATATATTCTCTCATAGCATTGAAGTTATTCTTCATTTCTGGAGGTAGGTGTGCTTTCTTCTCTGCATTATTTTCTTATGTTGATGATTAATGACGAATTATACTTCACCTAGAGTTAGATTAAGCAAGTAAAACATAGTTCTAATCCAACCTTTTTAACACTTCTGATGAATATGTTAAATAAGGGTTTGAGATGGAGGTGTTCTTGATGATATAGTGATTTTAATCATGTTGTAACTACCATACTCATCTTGTTGGACGAATTTAGCTCAGTAGGGCATTGTTGGATCGGTTAGCTTCATCATAACTGGATTTAGTCAAGAACTTGATATCATATAGTGTTTAAACACCATTTTAGGTATTTATTTACCTTGAGAAGAACTTGATGATGTTAAAGATAAGATTAGATGATCTAGTTCAGAAATCTTAGAAGCTTTAACAAATCATATTTGTTCAGTTTCACAAGTCTTTGAAGATTGATAAGGATCTTGATAATTACAACAATAACTTTTCATTAATCTAATGTGTTGAGAACTTAGAATGTTTTGATCATCATAATAGATAAATGGTGAATTCACCATCATGTTAATGAATTTTCCAGCCTTGTAAACAAAGACTTTGATAACCTTCATGAGTATGGTGTAATCTCAGAACTTATGAACTTGTTGTTAGCTTAAAAGTCAATTTAGATGAGAGGAGAATGATCATAATGTGCAGATTTTACCTTTCAACGTTTTAATGTTTTGGAAAGTTAATCATCATAAGATGATCTTAACATCATAATTGGTTATTCAACATACCCTTGATAGAACTCTTGTTTATGATGAACCATGCGAACATTCGGTAAATATTGTAAACCAATTCTTATGGTTGTAATGATGTTAGAAGGACTCCTGGCATAAGGCTTCAATAATTGGTAGTAACAAACTATTCTAAAGGATTGTAGGTTAACGTCTTACTAATCCTATATTGATAATTATACGAATATGTTTTGAGTAAAATGTATTTCGTTTAAGGTTGATTGTTCGAGTAAAATTTGTCGAGGACCGTTCGTTCGTTCCGACAAGAAGAGGACTATTCTCGTCTCCGTATTAAGGCAAGTTATCTTGCTTGGTTCTAATGATGATTAGATTCTTGTGATGATTATATATTTCATGTGTATGAATTGTCCATGTGACGTTTGTCGTGATTTGACATTGTCCTTGACGTTATGGGATTGCATTCCCAAGTACGCCATTTTGAATCGTTGATCTCGTCGGTCCTTATTTTTCTTTGGTGAGTTTTTCTTGATCCTTAATTGGATGTGTATTTCATTGAACTTCGTTGTCATGTTGTGTCGTGACATTTCCGGAATCATATCTGCGTGCCGATTGGATATTGTGTAGGATTTTTAGCCGGGCACTTGTATAGTCATACGTGGATGTTTCCGTATTGGACTGTGCACACGAGACGTAGTTCGTGAGGCTAATTAGGTACATTGTCACACGTATATTCTGCATTCCGTATACGGGGTGGACATGTACACGGACACATTTCCGGATCGGGCGTACTGTGATGTCCATCTCGAGCTATATTGTTAATCGTTCATAGTCCATGTATGATTGGATGCGTTCGATAGTTTGTGACTGATTGTTTCATACGCCCGAGGGGTATGATTAATAGTCGGAATGACTTTCTTGAGATCTATATATGTGAATTGTATAATGTCGGAAGAATTGGTTATCATGTATATCTGACCCTGTGTTGGGCGAAATACTTGTATTGTATTTTAGGTCGAGGCAAAGGCAAGGCACGGGAAGAGCATGTCGACGGCGAAGGGTTCGAAGGATACTAGTTCGGGGGCCCCTCGTCTTTGTTGTCCGGTTATGTTAAACTGTGTTATGTTATTTCCTGCTTCATTTAAATTGTTATTTGGTTGTATTTGACATTTGAAGTATTTTCCATCCCCATATGGTTCATACTTGTTTTTTTTGGATCCTGTGTGTTGTAAGGCCGTTGGCCATATTTTAATAAACTCCTAATCGGAGTAATGACTATTCATTGTGATTCGGTATCACAGATAATATTTATTTAACCTGTTTTGGATATCGCCTGGTGGGTCCCAGTGTGGGATTCACGGCACTGTAATAGCCGTCTTTTGGGGTGTTACAGAAGATGGTATCAGAGCGTTGTTTCTTTTCTTTTATGAGTCATTGAGAAATGAACTAGTATCAAGAGACCTTCGTGTCACGTGTGACCTGTGCAAGTGCCTGACCCTACGAGCCAAATACGGTATGTACTTTATGAGCCATGATTTAATTACTGGCATGATATTGATATCAGTATGGGCCTCCTTGTTGATCATGTTATTTCGAGGAATTGTGACAAGATTTATCTGATTGATAATCCGAGGTAAATACTGAATTGATTATACAATTGAAATTGTTCAACTTGACACCGATATGATATTCGATGCGACATTTTTGGTATCGATAACCGTTTTCCTTTAATATGTGATTCCTTGTTGCTATTAACTTAGCATGAATTTTCGTATCTTGAACTGTACTTATGGTTATCATTATGATTGATTCTTTCAGTATGGAAAGAAACCTGAGAGGTCGTGGCAGAGGGGGACGAGGCCGCGGAAGGGGCCGAATCCCAATACCTCGAGCCAACAGACGCGCGAATGCGATCGAGTTCGTGAGACAGTGGTTCACCTTCTAGGGAACAATCGCACCACGGTGGACGCGGGATGCGCGTGTCGATCCTTACGCCGTAATGCAGGCATGATGACACGAATGACCCGAGATGGGTCAACTAATGGAAGATATGCAGAGGGCCGCCATCGCGCAGTAGGGGCTCATCCTCCTCCCGTGATTGGCGGACCCGTGAGTCGGATTATCGGCGACATCTCGCCGGCGACCACCGACTTTTGAAGGCTCCTCCGAGCTCGCCGACATTTGCATTGGATCGAGCATTTTGAGAAACTTTTCCGGATGGTGGGTGCCGGAAGAGAATCGCGTCTCGGTAGCCGCGTATTATCTTAGCAAAGGCGCTCATACTGGTGGCTTTCAAGAAGGCCACCGATGGTGTTCACACTTGGGAGGAATTTAAAAACCTCATGCTAGACCGTTACTATCGGGGCCACTCCGTGAGGCCAAACGCCGGAACTTTTGAACCCCGACCCATCTCGAAGACGATGATGTATTATCATTCTTTGAGAAATTCCAGGCACTCCTTCCTTTTGCCACAACAATTATCCGAACAGAGGCCGATAAGATCAAATACTTTCTCAAGAGGCTTAAACCCCGAATGAGAATGCAACTGTTGAATCACCACTGTACTACCTTACCAGAGTTCATCGAGAAGGCTCTGGAGTACGAACTCACCGCGAAGGAGATTTCCAAGAAACAACCACAGTCTAACAACAAAAGGTCCAGGAATCAGAACCAGACTGAGAGTAACTGGGGGACATTCAGGAAGCCCCAATCATTGCCAAACCCTTCTGATCGACCACCCATGGCGTCGAAGCCAGCTGGATCGCACTCTCGAGCGGTCCCCTCCTCTGTTGTGTGCTATAACTGCGGAGACCAGGGGCATATCAGCTCCAAATGCCCGAAGCCTACCGTCACATGCCATACTTGTGGCAAAAATGGTCACCGTGCTCGTTTTTGCAGGGGTGGACCCGGACCTGAACCAGTAGCGTCTCATGCCCCAGTTCAATCCTCTGTCCAGAACCGGATGCCTCCGTCCTCTTCCTATCAGACCACCGGGGCGAATAGGGGAATGGGCCGTGGGAATCAAGGTGGTACACCTGGTGCCGGAACTGCGAAACCCAGGATTTACGAGATGAATAAAGCTGATGATCCCGAGGCCAGCATGATTTCAGGTATACTCGAGATCCACTCCCAGCCTGTCTGTGTTCTTTTTGATACCAGTGCTTCACACTCCTTTATATCTTCTTCTTGTTTAAGTCGTTTGCCTCTAGACCATGTTATCAATTGTGAGCCCTACGTGATTGGTCTACCTGATGGTAGAAGAATTATTGGGAGTCGTGAAGTCCAGGACTGTCCGATTCGTTTGAACGACCGTGAGTGGTTGTCAAATCTGATTGTAGTCGATCTACCTAAGGATGATATAATCTTGGGTATTGATTGGATGGATCGTCACGATGCAATACTCAGTATCCGCAAGCGGATGGTTACCGTCACTTCTGATGATGGATTCGAGTGTATTTTTCGAGGTGATAATTCCAGTCATTCTGGGAGAGTCATCAGCGCTATGAAAACAGTGAAACTGCTAAATCAAGGGTGTATTGGTTATTGGTGCTACATGACCAAAACAGCTGATCGACCAGTTGAATTGGCCGACATTCCGGTAGTCCGAGACTACCCAGATGTATTTCCAAACGAGTTGCCAGGCTTACCTCCTCATCGTGACGTGGAGTTTATTATTGAGTTAGAACAGTGCGTCCCCGCTCTCAAAAGCACCGTACCGTATGGCTCCGACTGAGATGCAAGAATTGAAGAACCAGCTTGAGGAGTTGACTGACAAAGGCTATATTCGACCTAGTGCGTCCCCTTGGGGAGCACCAGTGTTATTTGTGCGGAAGAAAGATGGATCTCTACGATTGTGTATTGATTACCGTGAGCTGAACAGGGTAACTATCAAGAACAAGTATCCCTTGCCTCGTATTGATGATTTATTGGACCAACTTCAGGGAGCTGCCGTGTTTTCTAAGATCGACTTGAGATCTGGTTATCATCAGTTGAGGATTCGAGAGTCTGACATTTCGAAGACAACATTCCGTACTAGCTATGGTCATTATGAGTTCGTGGTGATGCCATTTGGACTGACTAATGCACCGGCAGTGTTCATGGAGTTGATGAATCGAGTTTTTATTAACTATCTGGATCGCTTTGTAGTCGTTTTCATTGACGACATTCTGATTTACTCTCGCGACCACGAGGAGCACAAGCGTCACCTCCACCAAGTTCTCGATACATTGAGGCGGGAACAACTTTATGGAAAATTTTCTAAGTGTGAATTCTGAATGCCTGAGGTTGTCTTTCTCGGGCATGTGATATCATCCGAAGGGGTGAGAGTGGACCCACAAAAGACGGAAGCCATTCGAAATTGGCTACCACCGAAGAACGTGAAGGAAGTTCGTAGTTTCCTCGGCCTAGCAGGTTACTACCGACGATTCGTAGAAGGATTCTCTAAAATTTCGCAACCGATGACTAACTTACTGCGGAAGGACAAGAAGTATTTGTGGTCAGAAGCATGTCAGCAAAGTTTTGAAGAGCTCAAGAGTCGATTGATTTCGGCACCTGTTTTGGTCTTACCAAAGGGAACGGAAGGATTTGTGGTGTATAGTGACGCGTCGAGACGAGTGCAGGATGTGTACTAATGCAGGAAGGGAAAGTAATCGCCTATGCATCTAGACAATTGCGACCCTATGAAGTTAACTATCCGACCCATGACTTGGAGTTAGCAGCCGTGGTGTTTGCTTTGAAAATCTGGCATCACTATCTTTATGGAGTTACCTGCCAGATCTTTACAGACCACAAGAGCCTAAAGTACATTTTTACTCAGAAGGAGTTGAACATGAGGCGGAGAAGGTGGCTAGAATTAATTAAGGACTATGATATCGAGATCCTTTATCATCCGGGTAAAGCAAATGTGGTTGCCGACGCATTGAGCCGTAAGACAGTGCAGGAGCAGATGCTGAGCCGTTTGACAGCACAGAGAGAGTTGCAGTTGGACCTTATGAGGTCAGAAATTGAAGTGTGGTTACAGCGTGTTCAGGGACAACTTTGCACCCTTGAGATTTCTTCGTCTCTTGATGATATGATCAAATCGAAGCAAGTTACAGACCCATTCTTATCTCGAGTTCAGGATGAAGTAAACCAGGGGAAAGCCCCTGGATTCGTGATCCACGAGGATGGATTGATACGTTTTAGAAATCGAGTTTGTGTACCCGCTGACGAAGAGTTGAGGAACTCTATCATGAGAGAAGCCCATGCTACCACGTACTCTATTCACCCGGGCTCTAGCAAGATGTATAAGGATTTGAAGCAGAATTATTGGTGGGGGAATATGAAACGTGAGGTTGCCGAATTCATTTCGAGGTGCTTAACCTGTCAGCAGGTTAAGATTGAGCACCAGCGACCCGCAGGAATGCTGAAACCGCTCCCGATTCCTGAGTGGAAATGGGAGGACATATCTATGGATTTTATCACTAGCTTTCCGACGAGTCGTCGAGGAATGAATACGATTTGGGTGATTGTGGACCGTCTGACCAAATCAGCCCACTTCTTGGAAATTAAGGACACATGGGGCCCCGAGAGATTGGCCCAGCTGTTTATTAAGGAAATTGTGAGACTACACGGTACCCCCAAGAGCATTGTATCAGACCGTGATGGGCGATTTGTGTCACACTTCTGGAAGGCAGTTCATCGTGCGATGGGCACGCAGTTGAATTTCAGTACGGCTTTTCATCCACAGACCGATGGTCAGTCGGAGAGAACCATCCAGACTCTAGAGGATATGTTGAGAGCATGTGCTCTTGATTGGAAGAACGATTGGGAAGCCCAGCTGCCTTTGGTGGAATTCACTTATAATAATAGTTGGCACGCTTCGATTCAGATGGCACCATATGAGGCATTATATGGCCGTCGCTGTAGGTCCCCTTTGTGTTGGGACGGACTGTCAGAATCTCTGGGTACGGAACCCGACATGCTATTAGCAGCTCGGGAGAAGGTCACTTTGATTAGGAGTCGGTTGTTAACGGCTCAAAGTCGACAGAAGTCTTATGCTGATCACCGTCGACGACCACTGGAGTTCGAGGTTGGTGACCATGTGTTAATGAAGGTGTCTCCTACCCGAGGTGTTTTTCGTTTCGGGAAGAGGGGCAAGCTGAGCCCGAGGTACATTGGGCCATTTGAGGTTTTGGAGCGTGTAGGTGATCTGGCCTATCGACTAGCTTTACCGCCGACTTTGAGTAAGATTCACAACGTGTTTCATGTCTCCCAGTTGAGGAAATATGTTGCTGATCCGAGCCACGTACTTCAATTCGAAGATATTGAATTAGCAGAGGATCATTCGTACGAGGAGCGTCCTGTACGGATACTCGATAGGAGGATCAAGCAGTTGCGGAACAAGACGATTTCCCTACTGAAAGTTCAGTGGTCACGACACGGGGTCGAGGAGGCTACGTGGGAGACCGAGGATAGTATGCGAGCGAGATACCCCGAGTTATTTACCCCTTAGTTTCGAGGATGAAACTCCTTTTAAGGGGGGGAGTATGTAATATCCGACTGTAACTTTTCATTTTACCTGTCATTATATTATTCGGATAATCTGATTATCATGAATCGTTGCATTTAGTATTACGTCGTGGTATTATAGATTTGAATATCATATCGTTGTTATTTCATTTCATATGTGATGATTCGATGTTAATTAGAGTGTTGCATTTTCGAATTTTTCTGTTAACGTAGCGTACGCTACACAGTAAGATTAACGTACGCTAATCCTGTGCATTAGCGTGCGTAAGGTTTCCTCGGTTGCGTACGCTAAGAGGGAATCTGGCAGCAGTTGACTTCAGCACGTGAACTCCTTAGCCGTTAGCATACATGTGATCTAAGTCTGAGCTGTCGTGTCGGTGAGAATCTACTTTTATTAGCGTACGTAACCCATTTATCATTAGCGTGCGCTAACGGCCTGCAATAATTCAAGACAGTAGCCACTGTAAGCCGCTTACATACGTAATATCGACCGGATAGCGTACATAAGTTCATTAGCGTACGCTAATCTGTCCCGATAGCGTGCGCTAAGTCTGCACAGTCTATTTATAGGACCAGCCTGTTTTTCATTTCTTCACGACCCCAAACCGAATTTCTCTCTTCACATATCATACCTCTGCACTACCAAAATGATATCAACCTTCACTAACTTGTTTCTAAGCCTTGAATCTCGGAGTGGAGCTCATTTCCTTGGAGATTTGGAGTTGTTTTTGAGCTTGGAATATATTCTCTCATAGCATTGAAGTTATTCTTCATTTTTGGAGGTAGGTGTGCTTTCTTCTCTGCATTATTTTCTTATGTTGATGATTAATGACGAATTATACTTCACCTAGAGTTAGATTAAGCAAGTAAAACATAGTTCTAATCCAACCTTTTTAACACTTTTGATGAATATGTTAAATAAGGGTTTGAGATGGAGGTGTTCTTGATGATATAGTGATTTTAATCATGTTGTAACTACCATACTCATCTTGTTGGACGAATTTAGCTCAGTAGGGCATTGTTGGATCGGTTAGCTTCATCATAACTGGATTTAGTCAAGAACTTGATATCATATAGTGTTTAAACACCATTTTAGGTATTTATTTACCTTGAGAAGAACCTGATCATGTTAAAGATAAGATTAGATGATCTAGTTCAGAAATCTTAGAAGCTTTAACAAATCATATTTGTTCAGTTTCACAAGTCTTTGAAGATTGATAAGGATCTTGATAATTACAACAATAACTTTTCATTAATCTAATGTGTTGAGAACTTAGAATGTTTTGATCATCATACTAGATAAATGGTGAATTCACCATCATGTTAATGAATCTTCCAGCCTTGTAAACAAAGACTTTGATAACCTTCATGAGTATGGTGTAATCTCGGAACTTATGAACTTGTTGTTAGCTTAAAAGTCAATTTAGATGAGAGGAGAATGATCATAATGTGCAGATTTTACCTTTCAACGTTTTAATGTTTTGGAAAGTTAATCATCATAAGATGATCTTAACATCATAATTGGTTATTCAACATACCCTTGATAGAACTCTTGTTTATGATGAACCATGCGAACATTCGGTAAATATTGTAAACCAATTCTTATGGTTGTAATGATGTTAGAAGGACTCCTGGCATAAGGCTTCAATAATTGGTAGTAACAAACTATTCTAAAGGATTGTAGGTTGACGTCTTACTAATCCTATATTGATAATTATACGAATATGTTTTGAATAAAATGTATTTCGTTTAAGGTTGATTGTTCGAGTAAAATTTGTCGAGGACCGTTCGTTCGTTCCGACAAGAAGAGGAATATTCTCGTCTCCGTATTAAGGCAAGTTATCTTTCTTGGTTATAATGATGATTAGATTCTTGTGATGATTATATATTTCATGTGTATGAATTGTCCATGTGACGTTTGTCGTGATTTGACATTGTCCTTGACGTTATGGGATTGCATTCCCAAGTACACCGTTTTGAATCGTTGATCTCGTCGGTCCTTATTTTTCTTTGGTGAGTTTTTCTTGATCCTTAATTGGATATGTATTTCATTGAACTTCGTTGTCATGTTGTGTCGTGACATTTCCGGAATCATATCTGCGTGCCGATTGGATATTGTGTAGGATTTTTAGCCGGGCACTTGTATAGTCATACGTGGATGTTTCCGTATTGGACTGTGCACACGAGACGTAGTTCGTGAGGCTAATTAGGTACATTGTCACACGTATATTCTGGATTCCGTATACAGGGTGGACATGTACACGGACACATTTCCGGATCGGGTGTACTGTGATGTCCATCTTGAGCTATATTGTTAATCGTTCATAGTCCATGTATGATTGGATGTGTTCGATAGTTTGTGACTGATTGTTTCATACGCCCGAGGGGTATGATTAATAGTCGGAATGACTTTCTTGAGATCTATATATGTGAATTGTATAATGTCGGAAGAATTGGTTATCATGTATATCTGACCCTGTGTTGGGCGAAATACTTGTATTGTATTTTAGGTCGAGGCAAAGGCAAGGCACGGGAAGAGCATGTCGACGGCGAAGGGTTCGAAGGATACTAGTTCAGGGGCCCCTCGTCTTTGTTGTCCAGTTATGTTAAACCGTGTTATGTTTTTTCCTGCTTCATTTAAATTGTTATTTGGTTGTATTTGACATTTGAAGTATTTTCCATCCCCATATGGTTCATACTTGTTTTTTTTGGATCCTGTGTGTTGTAAGGCTGTTGGCCATATTTTAATAAACTCCTAATCGGAGTAATGACTATTCATTGTGATTCGGTATCACAGATAATATTTATTTAACCTGTTTTGGATATCGCCTGGTGGGTCCCAGTGTGGGATTCACGGCACTGTAATAGCCGCCTTTTGGGGTGTTACATTCGTATAGTTCCATATCGAATGCATGTAACATGGTCTAAGCAAGAAGTAAAGGCTTTACCATAGCTATTATAGCCAATTCTCTCTATCCAAAACGCTCGAATCAAATAAACAAACTCGAGTTTTCATAGAGTTCTGACTCGAATACATGTAACATGGTCTAATCTCCTACTAATAATACTTAATCAAGAAGTAAAGGCTTAAGCGGGGCTACTATAGCCAATTCTAAATAAAAATGCTCGGATCTAATCAATAAAATCGAGATTTCATAGAGTTTCGACTCGAATACATGTAACGGGTCTTATCTACTATTAACAAGACTTTATCAAGAAGTAGAGGCTTAATCAGAGCTATTATAGTCAATCCCTGCTACAACAAGACTTAATCAAGAAGTAAAAGCTTAAACGGAGTTGTTATACTAATTCAGTACAAAAGGCTCGAGTCTTACCAATAAGCCCGAGTTTTAATAGAGTTCCGACTCTAATACATATGACGTGGTCTTATCTTCTATTAACAATACTTACTCAAAAAGTAAAGGATTTAATCAAAGCTATTATAGCTAATACTCAATACAAAATGCTCGAATCTGATCAATAAACCTCAGTTTTCGTAGTGTTCCGACTCTAATACATGTAATGTAGTTTTCTCTCCTATTAACAAGATTTAATCAAGAAGTAAAGGCTTAATCAAGATATTATAGTCAATCCTTGCTACAAAACGACTTAATCAAGAAGTACAAGCTTAATCGGAGCCGTTATAGCCAATTTTGAGTACAAAAAGCTCGAATCTAATCATTAAAGCCGAGTTTCATAGAGTTCCGACTCGAATATATGTAACGTGGTCTTATCTTCTATTAACAGGACTTAATCAAGAAGTAAAGGCTGAATTAGTCGATCCTTGCTACAACAAGACTTAATCAAGAAGTAAAAACTTACTCGGAGATGTTAGAGCCAATTCTGAATACAAAAGTCTCGAATCTAATCATTAAACCCGAGTTTTCATAAAGTTATGACTCGAGTACATGTAGCATGGTCTAATCTCCTACTAACAATACTTGTTCAGGAAGTAAAGGCTTAGGCGGAGCTATTATAGCCAATTCTCAATAAAAATGCTCGAATCTAATCAATAAAATCGAGTTTTCATAGAGTTTCGACTCGAATATATGTAATGTGGTCTTGTCTCCTATTAACAGGACTTTATCAAGAAGTAAAGGCTTAATCGGAGCTATTATAGCCAGTCCTTGCTATAGCAAGACTTAATCAATAAGTAAATACTTAAATGGAGCTGGTATACCAATTCTTAGTATAAAAGGCTCGCATCTAACCAATAAGCCCGAGTTTAGATAGAGTTCCGACTCGAATACATGTAACATTGTCTTATCTTCCATTTACAAGACTTACTAAAAAAGTAGAGGCTTTAATCAAAGCTATTATAGTTAATACTTAATACAAAATACTCGAATCTAATAAGTAAACCCGAGTTTTTGTAGTGTTCCGACTCGAATACATGTAACATGGTTTTGTCTCCTATTACCAAGATGTAATCTAGAAGTAAAGGCTTAATCTAGCTATTATAGTCAATCATTGATAAGACAAGACATAATCAAGAAGTACAAGCGTAATCGGAGCTGTTATAGCTAATTCTGAGTTGAAAAGGCTCGAATCTAATCACTAAACCCGAGTTTCATAGAGTTCCGACTCGAATGCATGTAATGTGGTCTTATGTCCTATTAATGGGACTTAATCAAGTACTGAATTAGTCAATCCTTGCTACAACAAGACTTAATCAATAAGTAAAAGGTTACTTGGAGCTGTTAGAGCCAATTCTGAGTACAAAACGCTCGAATCTAATCATTAAACCCGAGTTTTCATAAAGTTCTGACTCGAATACATGTAACATGGTCTAATCTCCTACTAACAATACTTTTTTTTTACGTCAAGATTTTCATTTCCATGATATCTCCAATCCTACTAACAATTCTTTTTCAAGAAGTAAAGGCTTAGGCAGAGCTATTAATGCCAATTCTCAATAAAAATGCTCGAATTTAATCAATAAAATCGAGTTTTCATAGAGTTTCGACTCAAATATATGTAATGTTGTCTTGTCTCCTATTAACAAGACTTTATCAAGAAGTAAAGGTGTGATCGGAGCTATTATAGCCAGTCCTTGCTACAGCAAGACTTAATCAATAAGTAAAAACTTAAATGGAGCTGGTATACCAATTCTCAATATAAAAGGCTCGCTTCTAACCACTAAACCCGAGTTTACATATAGTTCCGACTCGAATACATGTAACATTATCTTATCTTCCATTTACAAGACTTACTAAAAAAGTAGAGGCTTTAATCAAAGCTATTATAGTTAATACCTAATACAAAATACTCGAATCTAATAAGTAAACCCAAGTTTTTGTAGTGTTCCGACTCAAATACATGTAACGTGGTTTTGTCTCCTATTACCAAGATGTAATCTAGAAGTAAAGGCTTAATCGAGCTATTATAGTCAATCATTGATACGACAAGACATAATCAAGAAGTACAAGCTTAATCGGAGCTGTTATAGCCAATCCTAAGTACAAAAGGCCCGAATCTAATCATTAAACCCGAGTTTCATAGAGTGCCGACTCCAATGCATGTAACGTGGTCTTATCTCCCATTAATAAGACTTAATCAAGTAGTAAAGGCTTAATTAGCCAATCCTTGCTACAACAAGAATTAGTCAAGAAGTGAAGGCTTCATCGTAGTTGTTATAGCCAATTCTCAGTAAAAAGGCTCGAATCTAACCAATAAACCCGATTTCTCATAGAGTTCCGACTCGAATACATGCAACGTGGACTTATATCCTATTAACCAGACTTCATCAAGAAGTAAAGGCTTAATCGGAGCTATTACAGCCAATTATGAGTATAAAAGGCTCAAATATAATCAATAAACCCGAGTTTTAATAGAGTTCTGACGCGAATACATGTAACGTGGTCTAATCTCCTATTAACATGACTTAATCAAGAAGTATAGGGTTCATATGTGCTATTCTAGCCAATTGTCAATAGAAAATGCTCGAATCTAATCAATAAACCCGAGTTTTCATAGAGTTCCAACTCGAATGCATGTAACATGGTCTAATCTCCTACTAACAATACTTGTTCAAGAAGTAAAGGCTTAGGCGGAGCTATTATATCTAATTCTCAATAAAAATGCTCGAATCTAATCAATAAAATCGAGTTTTCATAGAGTTTCGACTCGAATATATGTAATGTGGTCTTGTCTCCTATTAACAGGATTTTATCGAGAAGTAAAGGCTTAAGCGGAGCTATTATAGCTAGTCCTTGCTACAGCTAGACTTAATCAATAAGTAAAAACTTAAATGGAGCTGGTATACCAATTTTCACTATAAATGGCTCGCTTCTAACCAATAAGCTCGAGTTTACATAGAGTTCCGACTCAAATACATGTAACATTGTATTATCTTCCATTTACAAGACTTACTAAAAAAGTAGAGGCTTTAATCAAAGCTATTATAGTTAATACTTAATACAAAATACTCGAATCTAATAAGTAAACCCGAGTTTTTCTAGTGTTCCGACTCAAATACATGTAACGTGGTTTTGTCTCCTATTACCAAGATGTAATCTAGAAGTAAAGGCTTAATCGAGCTATTATAGTCAATCATTGATACGACAAGACATAATCAAGAAGTACAAGCTTAATCGGAGCTGTTATAGCCAATCCTAAGAACAAAAGGCCCGAATCTAATCATTAAACCCGAGTTTCATAGAGTGCCGACTTCAATGCATGTAACGTGGTCTTATCTCCCATTAATAAGACTTAATCAAGTACTGAATTAGTCAATCCTTGCTACAACAAGACTTAATCAATAAGTAAAAGCTTACTTGGAGTTGTTAGAGCCAATTCTGAGTACAAAACACTCGAATCTAATCATTAAACCCGAGTTGTCATCAAGTCCTGACTCGAATACATGTAACATGGTCTAATCTCCTACTAACAATGCTTGTTCAAGAAGTAAAGGCTTAGGCAGAGCTATTATAGCCAATTCTCAATAAAAATGCTTGAATATAATCAATAAAATCGAGTTTTCATAGAGTTTCGACTCGAATATATGTAATGTGGTCTTGTCTCCTATTAACAGGACTTTATCAAGAAGTAAAGGCTTAATCGGAGCTATTATAGCCAGTCCTTGCTACAGCAAGACTTAATCCATAAGTAAAAACTTAAATGTAGTTGGTATGCCAATTCTCAGTATAAAAGGCTCGCTTCTAACAAATAAGCCCGAGTTTACATAGAGTTTCCGACTCGAATACATGTAACATTATCTTATCTTCCATTTACAAGACTACTAAAAAAGTAGAGGCTTTAATCAAAGCTATTATAATTAATACTTAATACAAAATACTCGAATCTAACGAGTAAACCCGAGTTTTTGTAGTTTTCCGACTCGAATACATGTAACGTAGTTTTGTCTCCTATTACCAAGAGGTAATCTAGAAGTAAAGGCTTAATCGAGCTATTATATTCAATCATTGATACGACAAGACATAATCAAGAAGTACAAGCTTAATCGGAGATGTTATAGCCAATCCTAAGAACAAAAGGCCCGAATATAATCATTAAACCCGAGTTTCATAGAGTGCCGACTCCAATGCATGTAACGTGGTCTTGTCTCCCATTAATAAGACTTAATCAAGTAGTAAAGGCTTAATTAGCCAATCCTTGCTACAACAAGAATTAGTCAAGAAGTGAAGGCTTAATCGTAGTTGTTATAGCCAATTCTCAGTACAAAAGGCTCGAATCTAACCAATAAACCCGATTTCTCGTAGAGTTCCGACTCGAATACATGCAATGTGGACTTATCTCCTATTAACCAGACTTTTTTTTTAAAAAAAACAGCTGATGTTATATTATTCCGAAAAATTGAGGGTGGACGAGTCCCTCTACACGCCCGAGCAAGTGAGTAAGGGTAGCCGACCCCAAAGCAAGGCTAAAGTTTTCCAAGTATCTCCCAAATTAAAAGACGATTACATGTAAACTTTCCTACTCCTAATATAGGGGTAGGACATTTTATCGAGTTCAATAAGGCCTCGGATTTTCCTATCAATATTGGAGATATCGTGGAAATGAAAATAATGATGATCACAACCTTTGTTAGCCAAAAGGTCGGCAATGGCATTGCCCTCACGAAAAATATGTGAAAAATAAATTTTATATTTTTCCACAAGGGCCCGAATTTTAATAATGAGGCTTTGGAGTTGCCAATGACACGAAGATGAATGCTCAATCAAGTGGAGTGAAACCTTCGAATCGACCTCCACCCAAATTTTAGTAAAATTGTGATCGATGGAAATATCGAGCCCCCTCCAAATGGCGAATATTTCAGCAAAGTTGTTGGTTTGGGCCCCAAGAAATTCAGAGAACATGAAGAGCGGGTTGCCGAGATGGTCCCGAACAATCCCCCCCGCGGCCGCATTGCCCGGGTTGCCCCTCGCAGCCCCATCCGTATTGAGTTTCCACCATCCCATGTCCGGCTTAATCCAACGGACAGCCTTGATTTTGTACCTCGGCCCCGGGGCCGGTTTGATGCCCACATAGTCGGCAATTCTATCCGCTCCCTTCCAAAATTGCCTTTTAATTTTGCCCTGAAGTTTGAGATTGTAGATTTAGTTCCAAATACGCTTACACACAACTTTAGGCGTAAAAGGAACATTATTAACTCTCTTATCGTTCCTACAGCACCAAATAAACCATAAAATGAGGATCGGGATGATGTGAAAAATGTGGATATTGCCCTTGGTTTTACCAAACCAATTGGCAATGATAAGATTGAAATTAGATGACATAAGAACTTTGATCCGCGCAATATTATGAAAAAAATTCCAAACAACTTTAGCAATCGGGCCAGTAAGAAAGAGATGTGGAAGATTTTCAACACCATTACAACAATAACAATTATTGGTGGCAATAATGCCCCTCCGCAAAAGACTATACGGCGTTGAGATACATTTATTAAGCACCTTCACCATAAAAAGAGAGATGGTAGGTGTGATAAGTGGATTCCAACAATACCGCAGAATATTATGCGGAGGGTTTTTTTTGCGAACCATCCCCCAAGCGGTTTTGAAAGAAAAAATCCCGTTAGGGGAAAGAGTCCATAAAGGCTTGTTGTCGGAAGTGAAAGTAGGTAGAGAGCAAATATGATCAAAAATGCCAACCGGGAGTTTGCGACTAATTTTATCCCTATCCCACTCCCCGTTATTCCAATAAAAACCAATTTTATCTTTGGACTTATTGTGGTAAAAGTTGCTGAGAGGACTGAATTCGCACCAATTGTCATTCCAAAAAGACACATCACTATTACCACTATGCCAAAAAAATTTATCATTCGCCATCGATCTAATACCACAAAGATTTTTCTAAGTAGGAGAACTTTTGGGGTTAAATTTAATAATCATGGGGTGGATCCGCGAACAATATTTTTGAAGTAAGAAATTGGACCAAATGTTATTAGATGTTCTGAATCTCCACCACATTTTAACATGGGCAGCCCGAATAATGTCATTTAAATCCCGACAGCCAAGACCCCCCTCATCCTTTGGGAAACAAAGTCGATTCCAAGCCGCCCAATGCAACTTACGTTTGTTGTCATTAGTTCCCCAAAGAAATTTGTTGAAAAGCCTTTCTATGAAAAGAATGACATTCCCAGGGGGTTTAAGGACTTGTAAGTTATAAAAGGCAATGGAGTTTAAGACCGAATTAATTAATTCAAGCCCCCCCCCCCCCCCCCCGTCGAAAGCAAGTGGTGGTTCCAAGTAGTGATTTTATTTTTAATTTTCGAGAGGAGGGGACCGTACATATCGAAGGATTGAAACCCTTTCCAAAGGGGGACGCCAAGATATGTAATCGGTAAATCAGCTTTATTAAACCCCAAAATTCTTT
Source organism: Orobanche coerulescens (assembly GCA_033398695.1). Taxonomy (NCBI): domain Eukaryota; kingdom Viridiplantae; phylum Streptophyta; class Magnoliopsida; order Lamiales; family Orobanchaceae; genus Orobanche; species Orobanche coerulescens. The sequence continues at coordinate 73,421,847 of CM065818.1, read as the reverse complement.
GCACCCAACTAGCAATTTGAGGAGTCGGATTGTTCATCAAAAAATTACTTTTATGGTTATTGATCTTATGGCCAGAAACATTATCATAGTGGGAAATGCAATTATTGAGAATGTGGAGACTTCTTTTGGAATAATTAAGAAAAATGAGAATATCATCGGCATACGCAAGATGCGTGATTTTCACTTTTTTCTTAATCTTATAATACATCGAAGGATTATTGGAAAACATTCGATCAATAATCCTAGAAAAGTAATCCGCGGCAATCACAAAAATGAGAGGGGAAATAGGGTCCCCTTGTCGAATACCTCTCCCACTTTTGAAAAAACCGCTCGGCTGCCCATTCACAAGGACCGAAAACCAACAATTGAAAATGCACGATTTGATAAAACCAATCCAAACATTAGAAAAACCAAAGCTAGACATCACTTGAAAAATAAAATTCCAATTGATCCTATCATATGCTTTTTCCATGTCGAGTTTAATAATAGTGTTAGTTACCGATTGAGATATATCATGGGTAACTTCGTGAGCCGTCAAAATATTGTCTGTAATATTTCTACCTTTGATGAAGCCTGACTGGGCCGGATTGATAATGGAAGGGAGAATATTGTCAAGTCTTTTACTATGAATTTTCGCGATGATTTTATAAGAAGTATTACATAAGCTAATCGGACGAAAATCTTTCCATGATTGAGGATTATTATTTTTCGGGATGAGTGTAATGGTGGTGGAGGTGAAGGTCCGAGGCAACGGGGAACCACCAAAAAAATCCAAAACGGCATCCAAAACATCCCAACAAACAATATCCCAACATATTTGAAAAAATTTAGAACTAAACCCGTCCGGCCCAGCAATACTATCACCATTCATATCAAAAACACAACTTCTAACTTCATCAACTATAGGATTACTACAAAGACTATTGTTAAGATCATTGGAAATAATATTAGGCACCACCCGAGGGTCGATGCTGTCTAATAAAGAGTTGTGCTCCATAAAACAACTCGAGAAATATGAAACCGCTGACTCACTTATCTCCTCGGGATTTGTGATCGTGCGACCATTGTCCCGAATCGAATGAATAAAGTTATTGTGTCTTTTCTTTTTCACAACGGAGTGAAAAAAATTGCTATTCCTTTCCCCTTCGATCATCCATTTCACATTAGACTTTTGTTTCCAAAAATCCTCTTCCATGGACAGTACAAGGGTAAGGTTGGTGTTCATTTTTTTAAGTTGGATGAGATTATTAATGGATGGGTCGCGTTCAAAGTCATTTTCGGCAACTTCAACCGCATAATGGGCTTGATCAATTTTAGTAAAAATGTTCCCAAAAACAACCTTATTCCATTCCTTAAGGGTGTATTTTAACCTGGAGAGTTTTTCAACAAGTTTAAACATCCCTCTAGAATTGGTATAAAGTTCCCTAGATTTCTTAACAGTAGATAAGAAAAGTCGGTGTTTAATCCACATATTCTGAAATCCTAAGGACGACTTGGGTTTAGATATATTATTACTGAATTGACACAACATGGAGTTATGATCCGATTTGAATTTAGGGAGATGTTTAACGGACATGCAAGGAAAAGCCGAATACCACTCTGGGGAGAGAAGGATCTTATGCTTAATCGGAGCTATTACAGCCAATTCTGAGTATAAAAGGCTCAAATATAATCAATAAACCCGAGTTTTAATATAGTTCTGACGCGAATACATGTAACGTGGTCTAATCTCCTATTAACATGACTTAATCAAGAAGTATAGGGTAAATATGTTCTATTCTAGCCAATTGTCAATAGAAAATGCTCGAATCTAATCAATAAACCCGAGTTTTCATAGAGTTCCAACTCGAATGCATGTAACATGGTCGTATCTCTTGTTAACAAGACTTAATCAGGAAGTAAATGTTTAACTTGCCGATCATTGCTACAATAAGACTTAATCAAGAAGTAAAAGATTAATCGGAGCTGTTATAACCAATTTTGAGTACAAAAGGCTCGAAGCTAATCAATAAACTCGATTTTTCATAGACTTCCGACTCGAACACATGTAAGTGATTTTGTCTCCTATTAACAAGAATTGATCAAGAAGTAAAGGCTTAATCGAGCTATTATAGTCAATCCTTGCTCAAAAAAGACTTAATCAAGAAGTACAAACTTAATTGGAGCAGTTATAGCCAATTCTCAGTACAAAAGGCCCGAATCTAATCATTAAACCCAAGTTTCATAGAGTTCCAACTCAAGTGCATGTAACGTGGTCTTATCTCCTATTTAACAAGACTTAATCAAGAAGTAAAGGCTTAATTAGCCAATCCCTGCTACAACAAGACTTAATCTAGAAGTAAAAGCTTAATTGGAGCTATTATAGCCAATCCTTGCTTCAACAAGACTTAATATAGAAGTAAAACCTTAATCGGGGTTGTTATACCAATCCTCAGTGCAAAAGGTTCGAACCTAACCAATTAACACGAGTTTTCGTATAGTTCCATATCGAATGCATGTAACATGGTCTAATCCTGAAGTAAAGGCTTAACCATAGCTATTATAGCCAATTCTCTCTATCCAAAACGCTCGAATCAAATAAACAAACTCGAGTTTTCATAGAGTTCTGACTCAAATACATGTAACATAGTCTAATCTCTACTAATAATACTTAATCAATAAGTAAAGGCTTAAGCGGAGCTACTATAGCCAATTCTAAATAAAAATGCTCGGATCTAATCAATAAAATCGAGATTTCATAGAGTTTCGACTCGAATACATGTAACGGGTCTTATCTACTATTAACAAGACTTTATCAAGAAGTAAAGGCTTAATCAGAGCTATTATAGCCAATCCCTGCTACAACAAGACTTAATCAAGAAGTAAAAGCTTAAACGGAGTTGTTAGACTAATTCAGTACAAAATGCTCGAATCTAATCAACAAACCCGAGTTTTCATAGTGTTCCGACTCGAATACATGTAACGTGATTTTGTCTCCTACTAACAAGATTTAATCAAGAAGTAAAGGCTTAATCGAGCTATTATAGTCAATCCTTGCTACAACAAGACTTAATCAAGAAGTACAAGCTTAATCGGAGCTATTATAGCAAATTTTGAGTACAAAAGGCTCAAATTTAATTATTAAACCCGAGTTTTCATAAAGTTCCGACTTGAATGCATGTAAAATGGTCTTATCTCCTATTAACAAGACTTAATCAACAAATAAAGGCTAAATTAGTCAATCCTTGCTACAACAAGACTTAATCAAGAAGTAAAAGATTAATTGGAGCTGTTATAGCCAATTCTGAGTACAAAATGCTCGAATCTAATCACTAAACCCGAGTTTTCATGGAGTTCCGACTTGAATACATGTAACGTGGTTTTGTCTCCTATTAACAAGATTTAATCAAGAAGTAAAGACTTAATCGGAGCTATTATATCCAATCCTTGCTACAACAAGACTTAATAAAGAAATAAAATCTTAGTCGAAGTTGTTAGACCAATCCTCAGCACAGAAGGCTCGAATCTAACTAATAAACCCAAGTTTTCGTAGAGTTCTGACTCGAATACATGCAACATGGTCTTATCTCCTGTTAACAAGAATTAATCAAGAAGTGATGGCTTGATCAGAGCTATTACAGCTAATTCTGAGTATAAAAGGCTCAAATCTAATCAATAAACCCGAGTTCTAACATGGTCTAATCTCCTATTAACATGACTTAATCAAGAAGTATAGGGTGAATCGATGCTATTATAGCCAATTCTTAAAATACTCAAATCTAATCAATAAAACCGAGTTTTTGTAGTATTCCGACTCGAATACATGTAAAGAGGTTTTTTCACCTATTAACAAGATTTAATCAAGAAGCAAAGCCTTAATTGAGCTATTATAGTCAATCTTTGCTACAACAAGACTTAATCAAGAAGTACAAGCTTAATCGGATCTGTTATAGCTAATTCTGAGTACAAAAGGCTTAAATCTAATCATTATCCCCTATTAACAAAACTTAATCAAGAAGTAAAGGCCTAATTAGACAATCCTTGCTACAACAAGAATTAGACAAGAAGTAAAATCTTAATTGGAGTAGTTATAGCCAACCATTGCTTCAACAAGACTTAATCAAGAAGTAAGAGCTTAGTTGGAGTTGTTATACCAATCCCAAGTACAATAGGATCGAATCTAACCAATAAACACGAGTTTTCATAGAGCTACATCTCGAATGCATGTAACATGGTCTAATAGAGAAGTAAAGGCTTAATCGGAGCTATTATAGCCAATTCTCAGTCCAAAAGGCTCGAATCTAATATAAAAACCCAAATTTTCTAATAGTTCTGACTCGGATACATGTAACATGCTCTAATCTCCTACTAACAATACTTAATCAAGAAGTAAAGGATTAAGCAGAGCTATTATAGCCAATTCTCAATAAAAAAATCTCGAATCTAATCAATAAAATCGAGTTTTCATAGAGTTTCGACTCGAATACATGTAACGTGGTCTTATCTCCTATTAACAGGACTTTATCAGGAAGTAAAGGCTTAATCGGAGCTATTATACCAATTCTTAGTACAAAAGGCTCAAATCTAATCAATAAGCCTAAGTTTTCGTAGAGTTCTGACTCGAATGCATGTAACGTGGTCTTATCTCCTATTAGCAAGACTTAATCAATAAGTAAAGGCTTAAATAGCCAATCCTTGCTACAATAAGAGTTAATCAAGAAGTAAAAGCTTAATCGGAGCTGTTATAGCCAATCCTTGCTACAACAGGACTTAATCAAGAAGTAAAAGCTTAAACGGAGTTATTATACCAATTCTCAGTATAAAAGGATCGAATCTAACAAATAAGCCTGAGTTTTCATAGTGTTCCGACTGGAATACATGTAACGTTGCCTTATCTCCTATTAACATGACCTATTCAAAAAGCAAAGGCTTTAATTAGGCTATTTTAGCCAATAGTTAATACAAAATGCTCGAATCTGAGAAACAAATCCGAATTTTCTCCTATTAACAAGATTTAATCAAGAAGTAAAGGCTTAATCGAGCTATTATAGTCAATCCTTGCTACAACAAGACTTAAGTAAGAAGTACAAGGTTAATAGGAGCTGTTATAGCCAATTTTGAGTATAAAAGGCTCGAATCTAATCATTAAACCTGAGTTTTCAAAAAGTTCTGACATGAATGCATGTAACATGGTCTTATCTCCTATTAACAATACTTAATAAAGAAATAAAGGCTAAATTAGTCAATCCTTGCTACAACAAGACTTAATCAAGAAGTAAAAGCTTAATTGGAGCTGTTATAGCTAATTCTGAGTACAAAATGCTCGAATCTAATCAATAAACCCAAGTTTTCATGGATTTCCGACTTGAATGCATGTAATGTGGTTTTTTCTCCTATTAACAAGATTTAATCAAGAAGTAGAGGCTAAATCGAGCTACTCTAATCAATCCTTGCTACAACAAGACTTAATCAAGAAATTTATGTTTAATTGGAGCTGTTATACCCGATTCTGAGTACAAAAGTCCCGAATCTTATCATCAAACCCGAGTTTCATAGAGTTCCAACTCGAATGCGTGTAACGTGGTCTTATCTCCTATTAACAAGACTTCACTGCCAAAGACCTCGCAAAATAGACCGATAGACTTCTATTTTCCTGTTTTGTCTCATGCACCTTGTTCCAACTTGAAGTAAAGGCTTAGTCGCAGCTATTATAGCCAATCCTTGCTACAACCAGACTTAATCAAGAAATAAAATTTTAGTCGGAGTTGTTGTACCAATCCTTAGTATAAAAGACTCGAATCTAACTAATAAACCCGAGTTTTTGTAGACTTCCGACTCGAATAAATGCAACATGGTCTTATCTCCTATTAGCTAGACTTAATCAAGAAGTCAAGGCTTAATCAGAGCTATTACAGCCAATTCTGAGTATAAAAGGCTTAAATCTAATCAATAAACCCGAGTTTTAATAGAGTTCTGACCCGAATACATATAACATGGTCTAATCTCCTATTAACATGACTTTTTTTTTTTAAAAAAAACATATTATAGCACAAAGATTTTATAGGGGGGCCTATTGCCTTACATAGCCGATATTTTCTGGGGGGGCCAAATCCCAAATATAGCCACATATAAAAAGAAACAAGCTAACTAAATACAAGAAAGCAAGTAAATTTATGGGTGGCCAAATCCCAAACATAGCCACACGACAACTGACACAAACAAATATCTTTAGCTGAGTGTCTGGTTCGAGCTTGAATATATGCAGAGCTGCACCAGGAGCCGTGTAAAGATTAGGTACTTTAACAACATACCTAGGTCAAGTTTGAGCGCCAACTGAGTATCAGGCCAAGGTACAGAGCCAAAACTGAATCCAACAAATAACCAGGAGCCATCCATCAATGAGTCTTTAGCGCGAGCATGGGCATCTAGGAGTATGCAGATACGAAAGAACCATATCAAAAGCCAAATATAGTTCTAACAAAATCCACCAGATCGAGAAGTATATGGTTAATCGGTGCTATTATAGCCAATTCTCAATAGAAAATGCTTGAATCTAATCAGTAAACCTAAGTTTTCGTAGAGTTCCGACTCGAATGCATATAACGTGGTCTTATCTCCTATTAACATGACCGAATCAAGAAGTAAAGGCTTAATCGGAGCTATTATAGCCAATCCTTGCTACAAAAAAACTTAATCAAGAAGTAAAAGCTTAATCAGAGTTGTTACACCAATCCTCAGTACATAAAGGCTCGAATGCATGTAACGTGGTCTTATATCCTATTAACATAACTTAATCAAGAAGTAAAGGCTTAATCGGAGCTATTATAGCCAATCCTTGCTACAACAAAACTTAATCAAGAAGTAAAAGCTTAATCGGAGTTGTTATACCAATCCTTAGTACAAAAGGATCGAATCTAATCAACAAACCCGAGTTTTCATAGAGTTCTAACTCGAATACATATAACATGGTCTAATCTCCTGTTAACATTATTAATCAAGAAGTAAATGCTTAAGCGGAGCAATTATAGCTAATTCTAAAAAAAAAAATGCTCAAATATAATCAATAAACTCGAGTTTTCATAGAGTTTCTACTAGAATATATGTAACGTGGTCTTATCTCCTATTAACAAGACTTTATCAAGAAATAAAGGCTTACTCAAAGGTATTATAGCCAATCCTGCTATAACAAGACTTAATCAAGAAGTAAAAGCTTAAACGGAGTTGCTATACCAATTCAGTACAAAAGGCTCCAATGTAACCAATAAGCCCGAGATTTCATAGAGTTTCGAGTCGAATACATGTGACTTGGTCTTATCTTCTATTAACAAGACTTACTCAAAAAGTAAAGGCTTTCATTAAAGCTATTATAGCCAATACTCAATACAAAATGCTCGAATCTAATCAATAAACTTGCGCTTTCGTAGTGTTCCGACTCTAATACATGTAATATGGTTTTGTCTCCTATTAACAAGATTTAATCAAAAAGTAAAGACTTAATCGAGCTATTATAGTCAATCCTTGCTACAACAAGACATAATCAAGAAGTACAAGCTTAATCAGAGCTGTTATAGCCAATTCTGAGTACAAAAGGCTCGAATCTAATCTTTAAACCCGAGTTTCATAGAGTTCCGACTCGAATGCATGTAACGTGGTCTTATCTCCTATTAACGTGACTTAATCAAGAAGTAAAAGCTGAATTAGTCAATCCTTGCTACAACAAGACTTAATCAAGAAGTAAAAGCTTACTCGGAGATGTTAGAGCCAATTATGAGTACAAAGGGCTCGAATCTAATCATTAAACCCGAGTTTTAATAAAGTTCTGACTCAAATATATGTAACATGGTCTAATCCCCTACTAACAATTCTTGTTCAAGAAGTAAAGGCTTAAGCGGAGCTATTATAGCCAATTCTCAAAAAAAATGCTCGAATCTAATCAATAAAATCGAGTTTTCATAGAGTTTCGACTCGAATATATGTAACATGGTCTTGTCTCCTATTAACATGACTTTATCAAGAAGTAAAGGCTTAATCAGAGCTATTATAGCCAGTCCTTGCTACAACAAGACTTAATCAAAAAGTAAAAACTCAAATAGAGCTCGTATAGCAATTCTCAGTACAAAAGGCTCGAATCTAACCAATAAGCCCGAGTTTACATAGAGTTCCGACTCGAATACATGTAATGTGGTCTTATCTTCCATTTACAAGACTTAATAAAAAAGTAGAGGCTTTAATCAAAGATATTATAGTTAATACTTAATACAAAATACTCGAATCTAATAAATAAACCCTAGTTTTTGTAGTGTTCCGACTCGAATACATGTAGCGTGGTTTTGTCTCCTATTAACAAGATTTAATCAAGAAGTAAAGGCTTAATCGAGCTATTATAGTCAATCCTTGATACAACAAGACTTAATCAAGAAGTACAAGCTTAATCGGAGCTGTTATAGTCAATCCTAAGTACAAAAGGCTCAAATCTAATCATTAAACCCGAGCTTCATATAGTTCCGACTCGAATGCATATAACGTGGTCTTATATCCTATTAGCAAGACTTTTTTTAAAAAAAAAAAACAGGCAGATTTCATATCATATCGTAAAAACAAGGGTGGATGAATCCCTCTACACGTCTGAAAAAAAAGAGGGAGGATGAGACCCTCTACACGCCCCAATGGACGAAAAACATAGGACATTTGAGGAGCCAACCCCCAGGATAGGGAAATGTAGTTGGGATTCGCCCCAACAATAATAAGATTATACATAAAATTTTATACTCCTAATATATGGATAAGCCAATTTATCAAGCTTAATAAGGCCACAGATTTTCCCTTTCGGATTGGAGATATCATGGAAGTGAAAATCTTGACGGACACATCCTTGACTGACCAAAAAATCAGCAATGGACTTAATCAAGAAGTAAAGGCTTAAATACCCATTCATTGCTACAACAAGAGTTAATCAAGAAGTAAAAGTTAATCAGAGTTGTTATAGCCAATCCTTGCTACAACAAGACTTAATCAAGAAGTAAAACCTTAAACGGAGTAGTTATACCAATTCTCAGTACAAAAGGCTCGAATCTAACCAATAAAGCCGAGTTTTCGCAGAGTTCCGACTGGAATACATGTAATATGGTCTTATCTCCTATTAACAAGACCTAGTCAAAAAGTAAAGGCTTTAATTTAGGCTATTATATCCAATACTCAATACAAAATGCTCGAATCTAATCAACAAACCCGAGTTTTCGTAGTGTTCCGACTCGAATACATGTAACGTGGTTTTGTCTCCTACTAACAAGATTTAATCAAGATGTAAAGGCTTAATCGAGCTATTATAGTCAATCGAGAAGTAGAGGCTTAATCGAGCTATTATAATCAATTCTTGCTACAACAAGACTTAATCAAGAAATAGAAGTTTAGTCGGAGCTGTTATAGCCAATTCTGAGTACAAAAGGCCCAAATCTAATCCTTAAACCTGAGTTTCATAGGGTTCTGACTCGAATGCGTGTAACGTGGTCTTATCTCCTATTAACAAGACTCAACTGCCAAAGACTTTGCAGTTCAGCAAAGTAGACCGATAGACTTCTATTTTCGTGTTTTGTCTCATGCACCTTCTTACAACTTGAAGTAAAGGCTTAATCGGTGCTATTATAGCCAATCCTTGCTACAAAAGGACTTAATAAAGAAGTAAAATCTTAGTCGGAGTTTTTATACCAATCCTCAGTACAGAAGGCTCGAATCTAACTAATAAGCCCGAGTATTCGTAGAGTTCCAACTCGAATACATGCAACATGGTCTTATCTCCTATTAACCAGAATTAATCAAGAAGTAAAGGCTTAATCGGAGCTATTACAGCCAATTCTGGGTATAAAAGGTTCAAATCTAATTAGTAAACCCGAGTTTTAATAGAGTTTAGACCCGAATACATGTAATGTGGTCTAATATCCTATTAACATGACTTAATTAAGAAGTCTAGGGTTAATCGGTGCTATTATAGCTAATTCTCGATATAAAATACTTGAATCTAATCAATAAAATAGAGTTTTTGTAGTGTTTCGACTGGAATACAGTTAAAGTGGTTTTGCCTCCTATTAACAAGATTTAATCAAGAAGTAAAGCCTTAATCGAGCTATTATAGTCAATCCTTGCTACAACAAGACTTAATCAAGAAGTACAAGCTTAGTTGGAGCTGTTATAGCCAAATCTGAATACAAAAGGGTCGAATCTAATCATTAAACCCGAGTTTCATAGAGTTCTAACTCGAAGAATGTAACGTGGTCTGATCTCCTATTAACAAGACTTAATCAAGAAGTAAAGGCCTAAGTCGCCAATCCTTGCTACAACAAGAATTAGTTAAGAAATAAAATCTTAATCGGAGCTGTTATACCTAACCATTGCTTCAACAAGACTTAATCAAGTAGTAAAAGCTTAATTGGAGTTGTTATACCAATCCTCAGTACAAAAGGATCGAATCTAACCAATATACACGAGTTTTCATAGAGCTCCATCTCGAATGCATGTAACATGGCCTAATAGAGAAGTAAAGGCTTAGCGGAGCTATTATAGCCAATTTTCAATCTAAAAGGCTCGAATCTAACTAATATGCCCGAGTTTTCGTAGAGTTTTGACTCGAATACATGCAACATGGTCTTATCTCATATTAACCAGAATTAATCAAGAAGTAAAGGCTTAATCGGAGTTATTGCAGCTAATTCTAAGTATAAAAGGCTCAAATCTAATCAATAAACCCGAGTTTTAATAGAGTTTAGACCCGAATACATGTAACGTGGTCTAATATCCTATTAACATGACTTAATTAAGAAGTATAGGGTAAATCGGTGCGATTATAGCTAATTTTCAATATAAAATACTTGAATCTAATCAATAAACCAGAGTTTTTGTAGTGTTTCGACTCAAGTACAGGTAAAGTGGTTTTGTCTCCTATTAACAAGATTTAATCAAGAAGTAAAGCCTCAATCGAGCTATTATAGTCAATCCTTGCTACAACAAGACTTAATCAAGAAATATAAGCTTAATTGGAGCTGTTATAGCCAAATCTGAATACAAAAGGGTCGAATCTAATCGTTAAACCCAAGTTTCATAGAGTTCTAACTCGAAGCATGTAACGTGGTCTGATCTCCTATTAACAAGACTTTTTTTTTAAAAAAAAAAAACAGTTGCTCTTATATTATTCCGAAAAATTGAGGGTGGACAAGTCCCTCTACACGCCCGAGCAAATGAGGGAGGACGAATTCCTCAACATGTCCTAAAATAAGACACATGAAAATTATGGGTAGCCGACCCCAAAGCAAGGCTAAAGTTTGCCAAGTATCTCCCAAATTAAAAGACGATTACATGTAAACTTTCCTACTCCTAATATAGGGGTAGGACATTTTATCGAGTTTAATAAGACCTCGGATTTTCCTATCAATATTGGATATATCGTGGAAATGAAAATCATGATGATCAGAACCTTTGTTAGCCAAAAGATCGGCAACGGCATTGCCCTCACGAAAAATATGTGAAAAATAAATTTCGTATTTTTCCACAAGGGCCCGAATTTTAATAATGAAACTTCGTAGTTGCCAATGACACGAAGATGAATGCTCAATCAAGTGGAGTGCAACCTTGGAATCGACCTCCACCCAAATTTTAGTAAAATTGTGATCGATGCAAATATTGAGCCCCCTCCAAATGGCGAATATTTCAGCAAAGTTGTTGGTTTGGCCCCCAGGAAATTCGTAGAACATGAAGAGCGGGTTGCCGAGATGATCCCGAACAATCCTATTAACAAGACTTACTCAAGAAGTAAAGGCCTAATTAGCCAATCCTTGATACAACAAGAATTAGTTAAGAAGTAAAATCTTAATTGGAGCTGTTATAGCCAACCATTGCTTCAACAAGACTTAATCAAGTAGTAAAAGCTTAATTGGAGTTGTTATACCAATCGTCAGTACAAAAGTGTCGAATCTAACCAATAAACAAGAGTTTTCATAGAGCTCCATCTCGAATGCATGTAACATGGCCTAATAGAGAAGTAAAGGCTTAACCGGAGCTATTATAGCCAATTCTCAATCCAAAAGGCTCGAATCTAACAAACAAACCCGAGTTTTCAAAGAGTTCCGACTCAGATACATGTAACATGGTCTAATCTCCTACTAACAATATTTAATCAAGAAGTAAAGGATTAAGCAGAGCTATTATAGCCAATTCTCAATAAAAATTCTCGAATCTAATCAATAAAACCAAGTTTTCATAGAGTTTCAACTTAAATACATGCAACGTGGTATTATCTCATATTAACAAGACTTTATCAAGAAGTAAAGGCTTAATCGGTGCTATTATAGCCAATCGTTGCTACAACAAGAATTAATCAAGTAGTAAAAGCTAAAACGGAGCTATTATACCATTTCTTAGTACAAAAGGCTCAAATATAATTAATAAGCCTAAGTTTTCGTAGAGTTCCAACTCGAATGCATGTAACGTGGTCTTATCTCCTACTAGCAAGACTTAATCAAGAATTAAATGTGTAAATAGCCAATCCTTGCTACAACAAGAGTTATTCAAGAAGTAAAAGCTTAATCGGAGCTGTTATAACCAATCCTTGCTACAACAAGGCTTAATCAAGAAGTGAAAGCTTAAACGGAGCTGTTATATCAATTCTCAGTACAAAAGGCTCAAATCTAACAAATAAGCCCGAGTTTTCGTAGAGTTTCGACTGGGATACATATGACGTAGTCTTATCTCCTATTAACAAGACCTACTCAAAAAGTAAATGCTTTAATTAGGCTATTATATCCAATACTCCATACAAAATGTTCGAATCTAATCAACAAACCCGAATTTTCGTAGTGTTCTGACTCGAATACATGTAACCTAGTTTTGTCTCCTACTAATAAGATTTAATCAAGAAGTAAAGGTTTAATCGAGCTATTATAGTCAAGCTTTGCTACAACAAGACTTAATCAAGAAGTATAAGCTTAATCGGAGCTGTTATAGCCAATTCTGAGTACAAAAGGCTCGAATCTAATCATTAAACCCGAGTTTTCAAAAAGTTCCGACTCAAATGCATGTAACATGGTCTTATCTCCTATTAACAACACTTAATCAACAAATAAAGTCTAAATTAGCCAATCCTTGCTACAACAAGACTTAATCAAGAAGTAAAATCTTAATTGGAGCTGTTATAACCAATTCTGAGTACAAAATGCTCGAATCTAATCAATAAACCTGAGTTTCATGGAGATTCGACTTGAATGCATGTAACATGGTTTTGTCTCCTATTAACAAGATTTAATCAAGAAGTAGAGGCTAAATCGAGCTACTATAATCAATCATTGCTTCAACAAGACTTAATCAAGAAATACAAGTTTAATCGGATCTGTTATACCCAATTCTTAGTAAAAAGGCCCGAATCTAATCATTCAACCCGAGTTTCATTGAGTTCCTACTCAAATGCGTGTAACATGGTCTTATCTCCTATTAACAAGACTTAACTGCCAAAGACTTCGTAGTTCAGCAAAGTAGACCGATTGACTTCTATTTTCCTGTTTTGTCTCAAAGGCTTAGTCGGAGCTATTATAGCTAATCTTTGCTACAACAAGACTTAATCAAGAAGTAAAATCTTAGTCAGAGTTGTTATACCAATCCTCAGTATAAAAGGCTCGAATCTAGCTAATAAAACAGAGTTTTTGTAGAGTTCCGACTCGAATACATGCAACATGGTCTTATCTCCTATTAACTAGACTTAATCAAGAAGTAAAGGCTTAATTGGAGCTATTACATCCAGTTTCGAGTATAAAAGACTCAAATATAATCAATAAACCCGAGTTTTAATAGAGTTCTGACCCGAATACATGTAACATGGTCTAATCTCCTATTAACATGACTTAATCAAGAAGTATAGTGTAACACCCCAAACTAGGTGGATATTACAGCGCCGTGGACCCCCGGCTGGGACCCACCAGGTGAATGAGAATTAACGACTTAAATAATATAATTGCAGTACCGAACAACATTATATCATTAATTACTCCGGTGAGAAGTTTCATTACAACACACCCAGGAGAATACAGAATACAACTATATTTTATATGAAGATAAAATATAGAATACCGAATGAAAATGAACATAGAAATGGAAATTTGCAGCGGAAATAAAATGAAGAAAACATGAATGACTGAAAGGACTGGGGCCCCCTACTAGTATCACTGGGACTCCTCGCCGTTTACGTTCTCTTCCCATGCCTTAGCGTTGCCATGACCTGAAAACAACATCCCTCAATGGGGTCAGTTACACAAAGCAACAATCCTCAAGAGTTGAATAAACACAATCATGATATATCTTAATTTTGAAATTAAGCTGAAGAGGGGCATCATAGTACGCCCGTAATGGTATGTGCAAGTGCACAAGACGAGTGTCCGGACACACCCGCCCTTGTACCTAATTAGTCTCACGGAGGTACGTTACCGTGTGCACAATCCAATGTGTCGGTGAACCCAATCACATGACTATCACGTGCCCGACTAAAAATTCCACACATCCCCACCCGTCCACGCAATATGAACCCAAAAGGTCATATGGACAAGAATGACCATGAAGAATATTAATGAAACAATCCCGACAAAGTCAAGAATGACTCACCGAGATGAAATGGTAGTGAAATGAATGAGAGCTCAATAAAATGATTGGAACTGTCGTTCCTCGTGAATGAAGTGATTATTTGATAATTACAAGTCTCAATACAGTTAATACATTATGAATGAATTATGATTATGATTGAACAACAACGAAAGGAATGAATATCCTTTTAACCGAGTAAGAATTAACTTACACAACACCGGTGAAGAATGTCCTTCCTCGAACAACGTCCTAAAATGAGATGTTGGTCGCTCGAACAACCTTGAATAACACAATTACCAATAATCCGCTCAATATACGTATCAAGCATGAATTACGACTACTCAAAGGTCGACACAACAATATCCAAACTCATTGAGGCATTGAAACAACCACTTAGCGAATATCAACCCTTGATTATAACCAAAACCCAAATATATCGAAACCAACTCCAAAATGAGTAGTTCAATCCAACAAAACACCTTCAATGATATCAATATTCTAATAGGAAACCACAACTCGAATTTACGACAACTATAATCGGAAACCCCCAAAAATAACCAAAGTCAACATCAAAGGTTCTTGATTAATTCTCCAAATGTTCATCAAATCCGAAAAACATATCAATAAATCCATAGGAATACATTTATCCAAGGTAGATAATCCATATCTAACATGTTCCAACATAAATCTAAGATTATACGAAGAGATCGGAAGGAAAATACTCAAAATCCGAAATTCTAGATCCAAGAAATAATTACCTTGATTTGATGTGTTGAAGAGGATGAAATGATGATTAATCCAACTCAGAAACTTGAAGATGATGATAGGTGAGTGCAGCTCGAATAGATTCTTACAAATCACCCAAAAACACCCGAAATCGCCCAAAAACGAAGTGAGAAGTGAGAAATGACGAAACCTGGGCTGACTATCCTATTTATACTGTTCCAGCTTAGCGAACGCTAAGCCCTGATATTTAGCGTGCGTTAATGGGTGTCATGGGTAGTCCAGTACCCTCTGTCCGAAACGGTAGCATGCGCTACGTACCTTTTGTAGCGTGCGCTACAGCCATATACTTAGCGTGCGTTAACCTCAAATGTTAGCGTGCGCTAACTGAATATCTGATGCCCAGTAACTGAAGTTCAGAACCATCTGTCCTTAGGTCTGCTCGCGATAGCGTGCGCTACACCTCAGTTTCATTGTGCGCTACTACACCATTAGCGTACGCTAAAATCTACTCATAGCGCGCGCTATGAACTATTTCAGATCAGTCCAGTACCCACTGGACTCTGCCTGATCGGCCTTAGCGCGCGCTACACTGACTGCATAGCGGGCGCTATCCGAACTTACTAGCGTGCGCTACTTACCATTCGTAGAGTGCGCTACTCCAACTCGACTGCAGTCCAGTGCCTTCTGGACTGGAGGCTCGAACCACATTAGCGTGCACTAATACGGAGAGGTAGCGTGCGCTACCTGTACACAATTAGCGTGCGCTAAAGAGAGTACGTAGCGTGCGCTACTCCTCACACACAGCCCACTATGAAGATGACAATGATGATAACCATGGTTCGATCCTCCAGCCAGGTAGGAAGACAAATAATAACTTGTGTACGATACAAATACTCTGATCGGTGAATTTAATGAATGAATATGAAGGATGAATGATCATTAACGAGTGAATAATTACTGAGTGACAATTACTGAATGATAATTACTGAATGATAATGACTGAATTACAACCGGGTATTACATACATCCCCCCTTAAAAGAGTTTCGTCCCCGAAACTAAGGGTCAAACAACTAGGGATAACTCTCCCGCATACTATCCTCGGTTTCCCAAGTGGCCTCTTAGACTCTATGTCTAGACCACTGAATATTAACCAAAGGAATCGTCTTGTTGCTCAACTGTTTGATTCACCGCTCTAAGACTCGTACGGGACGCTCCTCATACGAATGATCGTCCGCGATCTCGATCTCGTCGAACTGAAGTATGTGACTCAGGTCGGCAACATACTTCCGCAACTGAGAGACGTGAAACAAATTATGAATTCGGCTCAACGCCGGAGGTAAGGCCAATTGATAAGCTAGCTCGCCTACTAGATCCAAAATCTCAAACGGTCCAATGAATCTCGGACTCAATTTTCCCTTCTTCCCAAAATGGAAGATACCTCGACTCGGGGATACCTTGACCAAAACATGGTTACCCGCCTCGAACTCTAATGGCCGACGACGGTTATCTGCGTATGATTTCTGTCGACTCTGAGTGGTCAACAAACGACTCTTGATCAAAGCTACCTTCTCACAGGCGGCTATTAGCATATCGGGATCGGTATCGATTGATTCTGATAAGTCATCCCAACACAAAGGAGATCGACAATAATGACCGTACAAGGCCTCGTAAGTTGCCATCTTAATCGAAGCATGCCAACTATTGTTGTACGTGAACTCGATCAAGGGTAGTTGGGCTTCCCAATCATCTTTCCAATCGAGAACACATGCCCTCAACATGCCCTCCAAAGTCTGAATAGTCCTCTCTGATTGTCCATCGGACTGAGGATGAAAAGTTGTGCTGAGATTAACTGAATAGTCCGAATCGAGCACGATGAACTGATTTCCAAAAATGTGACACGAATCGCCCGTAACGATGAGAAACGATACTCTTAGGAGTACCATGCAATCTCACTATCTCTTTGATGAACAACTGGGCAAGTCTCTAGGGACCCCACGTATCCTTAATCTCAAGGAAATGGGCTGACTTAGTTAGACGATCCACAATTACTCAAATTGTATTCATGCCACGACGACTCGTCGGCCTACTCGTGATGAAGCCCATTGAAATATCTTCCCACTTCCACTCTGGAATAGGGAGAGGTTTCAGCATACCCGCCGGTCACTGATGTTCTATTTTGACTTGCTGACAGGTTAAACATCTCGAAACAAATTCCGCGACTTCTCGCTTCATATTACTCCACCAGTAATTTTGTTTCAAGTCTTTGTACATCTTGCTAGACCCTGGATGAATGGAATAAAGGGTAGCATGAGCTTCTCTCAAAATCGAGTTTTTCAACTCGTCGTTCGCCGGTACGCATAACCGATTCTTAAATCGCAAAAGTCCATCCTCGTGGACCACAAATCTAGGGGATTTCCCCTGAGTCACATCATCTCGAATGCATAATAAAAATAGGTCCGAACCCTGATTCTCCCTGATCGCCTCCTCAAGTGGCGATGAAATCTCTAACGTACAAACTTGCCCTTGTACTCGCTGTAACCAGACCTCGATCTCGGGTCTCAGAAATTCCTGCTGAAGTTCCTTCTGAACTGTTAATCGAGCAAGAATCTGCTCCTGAACGGACTTACGACTTAATGCATCGGCGACAACATTCGCCTTGCCCTGGTGGTAAAGTATCTCAATATCATAATCTTTGATTAGTTCCAACCATTGCCTCTATCGCATATTTAACTCCTTCTGAGTAAATATATACTTCAAACTCTTATGATCGGTGAATATCTGACAGGTAACGCCATAAAGATAATGATGTCAAATCTTCAATGCGAACACCACGGCTGCTAGCTCCAGGTCGTGGGTCGGATAATTAACCTCATAAGGTCTCAATTGCCGTGAAGCATAAGCAATAACTTTCCCATTCTGCATTAGTACACATCCGAGATCCTGTCCGGATGCATCACTAGAAACCACAAATCCTTCCGTCGCTTGCGGTAAAGAAAGGACAGGTGCTGAAATTAATCGGCTCTTGACTTCCTCAAAACTCTGTTGACACGCGTCGGACCTCGTGTATTTCTTATCCTTCCATAAAAGGTTCGTCATGGGTTGAGCAACTTTAGAAAATCCTTCCACAAAATCGCCAATAATAACCAGCTAATCCGAGGAAACTTCGGATTTCCTTAACATTCTTCGGAGGTTGCCAATCTCGGATCGCCTCCGTCTTCTGAGGATCGACACGAACTCCGTCTGATGAAATTACATGTTCGAGAAATGTCACTTCGGACATCCAGAACTCACATTTGGAAAACTTTCCATAAAGTTGCTCTCGTCTCAGCACGTCGAGAACCTGATGAAGGTGAAATTCGTGCTCCTCTCGGTCACGAGAATAAATTAAAATGTCATCAATGAAGACAACTACGAACTGATCCAAATAGTCAATGAAAACCCGATTCATTAACTCCGTGAATACCGCAGGTGCATTAGTTAACCTAAACGGCATTACCACAAACTCATAATGACCATAACGCGTATGAAACGTCGTTCTAGCGATATCCGACTCTCGAATTCGCAGCTGATGATATCCAGATCTTAAGTCGATCTTGGAAAATACTGAAGCCCCCTGAAGTTGATCCAAAATATCATCGATACGGGGTAGGGGATATTTACTCTTGATCGTCACCCGATTCAATTCCCAGTAATCAATACACAAGCAAAACGAACCATCCTTCTTCTTGATAAATAACACTGGTGCTCCCCACGGGGACGCACTCGGTTGAATATAACCCTTCTCGGTCAAATCCTCTAATTGATTCTTCAATTCCTGCATTTCGTTCGAGGTCATCCGGTACGGTGCCTTCGATATTGGGGACGTACCAGGCTCCAACTCAATCGTGAATTCCACATCTCTCTGTAGAGGCAAACCAGGTAACTCGTCTAGAAATACATCGGCATATTCTCTCACTACAGGAATATCCGTCAACATTACTGATGGTTTCTCGGTCTTGGTCATATAACACCAATAACCGACACACCCCTGATTGAGTAATTTCACTACTTTCATCAAGTTGATGACTCTACCGGAACAGTTGGGATTACCTCCCTAAAAAACACATTCGACTCCATCATCTGAAATGATAGTGACCATACGCTTACGGACACTAATGATGACATCATGATGATCCATCCAATCAATACCCAAGATGACGTCGTCTCTCGGTAAATCTACCACGATTAGGTTTGTTAACCAATCACGGCCATGAAACTGAATTGGACAATCCTTAATCTCATGATTCCCGATAATTCTTCTACCATCAGGTAGACCAATGACATAAGGCTCACAACTAGTAGCACTACCCAAACGTAGTCTACTCAAACATGACTCGGAAATGAATGAATGCGATGCACCAGTATCAAAAAGGGTACACACAGGTTGAGATAGAATTTCGAGTGTACCTGAGATCATTCGGGCTTCCGGATCATCAGCTCTCTTCATCTCATAAATTCGGGGCTTGCCAGCCCCGGAACCGGATGCTCCCGTCTGATAGCTGTGGGCTCCGCCTTTGTTAGCTCCCATCGTCTTAAACGGCGCGGACTGAGTAGCCTGATTCGGAATCGCTGACTGTTTCGGGGCCTGAGATGATGCCGGGGTAGGTTTGGAGTCCCTTCGGCAAAAACAGGCCTTATGCCCCGCCATTCCACAGTTATTACACGTGACGGTTTGCCTCAAACACTTCGTGCTGTAATGACCCTGTTCTTCATAGTTGAAACAGGTAATGGCCGAACTGGCAGCTCGTGACTGATATTCCGCCAGTCTAGGCGCCATAGGAGGTCGCTCAGTGAAAGTAGAGCCCGCTCGAGGTTTTTTGAAAGTTTCCTGACTGCCTTCTGGCTGATTACGATTCTTTGACTTCTTGCTAGCAGATGAAGGTTGTTGCTTAGCAATCTCCTTAGCAGTAAGCTCATAAGTAAGAGCTTTCTCGATGAATTCGGCCAGAGTGGTGCAATTGTGATTAAGCAACTGCATCCGTATACGAGGTTTCAACCTCTTGGTGAAATACTTGATCTTGTCCGCCTCGGAGTGAATAATAGACGAGGCGAAAGGAAAAAGCTCCTGAAATTTCTCGGCGATGGCGAGAACATCATCGTCCGCTGAGAGGTCGGGAGTGAGTAATTCTGATAAGTTGGTTTCTCTGAGTGGGGCGGGATAATACCTCTCCATCATGAGGGTCTTGAATTGATCCCAAGTACAGGATTCGCTCCCTTCCATAACCGTTTGATGCCCAGGGGCCGGTTTGATGCCCAAAAAATCTGCTATTCGAGCCGCTCCCTTCCGGAACCGTCTTCTAATTTTACCTCTTAATTTGATGTTGTTAATGTATTTCCAAATACGCTCACACACATATTTTGGCGTAAAGGGGACATTATCAACCCTTTTGTCATTCCTAGAACACCAAAGAAACCAAAGAATCATAATGGGAATAATGTGAAAAATGTGAATTTTGTCCTTCGTTTTACCAAACCAATTAGCAATGATGAGATTAAAGTTGGAGGAAATAAGGATTTTGATCCCCGAAAGGTTATGAAAAACCTTCCAAACTTCTTTAGCAACCGGGCCATTAATAAAGAGGTGGGGAAGATTTTCATCCCCATTACAGCAAAAACACGAATTAGTGGCAATAATGGCCCTACGCGCGAGCCCATCTGCGTGGAAATCCATTTATTGAGGACCTTAACCATAAATAGGGAAATGGTAGGTTTGATTAAAGGATTCCAACAATAACGAAGAATATTATTGATAGGTTTTTTCTGACGAACTAAATCCCAAGCTGCTTTGAAGTAAAAAAGACCGTTTGAGGATAAAGTCCATACAGGTTTATTCTCACCAGGGGTAATAGGTAACGATCAAATATGATCACAAATGCCAAACGGGAGTTTGCGATTGATTTTTCTCCTATCCCATTCCCCATTAGTCCAAACACAATCAATAGTATCTTTAGCTTTAGTTTGGCGAAAATTGGTTAACGGGCTCAAATCGCACCAAATGTCATGCCAAATAGACACTTTACCATTACCATTATGCCAAAAGATTTTATCATTAGTAATAGATCTAATGCGGCAAAGGTTTTTCCAAATTAGGGAACTTTTGGGGTTAAATTTAATAATCATGGGGTGGAGCCGAGAACAGTATTTTTTAAGGAGTAAATTAGACCAAATATTGTTGGAGGTTCTGAATATCCACCGCAATTTTATCTCGGCTGCCCAGATAATGTCATGAAGATTCCGATAACCGAGACCCCCCTCATCCGTAGGAAAACATAACCGATTCCAAGAAGCCGAATGTAACTTACGTTTATTGTCATTAGTTCCCCATAGAAATTTGTTGAACAGTCTTTCTATGAAAATAATGACATTATCCGGAGCTTTAAGCACTTGTAAGCTATAGAAAGCTATGGAGTTAAGAACCGATTTGATTAATTCAACCCCCGTGGACAGTAAATGGTGGTTCCAAGTAAGAATCTTGTTTTTAATTTTCGTAATCAAGGAACCGTACATATCAAAGGATTGAAAACCTTTCCAAAGAGGGGCGCCTAAATACATAATCGGTAAATCAATCAAGAAGTAAAGGCCTAATTAGACAAAGTCAAGAAGTAAAATCTTAATCGGATAGCCAACCATTGCTTCAACAAGACTTAATCAAGAAGTAAAATCTTAATTGGAGTTGTTATACCAATCCTTAGTACAAAATAGAGCTCCATCTCGAATAGATGTAACATGGTCTAATAGAGAAGTAAAGGATTAACCGGAGCTATTATAGTCAATTCTTAGTCCAAAAGGCTCGAATTTAATAAACAAACCCAAGTTTTTAAAGAGTTCTGACTTGGATACATGTAACATGGTCTAATCTCCTACTAACAATACTTAATCAAGAAGTAAAGGATTAAACAGAGCTATTATAGCCAATTCTCAATAAAAAATCTCTAATCTAATCAATAAAACTGAGTTTTCATAGAGTTTCAGCTTGAGTACATGTAACATGGTATTATGTCATATTAACAGGACTTTATCAAGAAGTAAAGGCTTAATCAGTGCTATTATAGCCAATCGTTCCTATAACGAGAATTAATCAAGTAGTAAAAGCTTAAACGGAGCTATTATACCAATTCTTAGTACAAAAGGCTCGAATCTAATTAATAAGCCTGAGTTTTCATAGAGTTCCAACTCGAATGCATGGAATGTGGTCTTATCTCATACTAGCAAGACTTAATCAAGAAGTAAAGGTTTAAATAGCCAATCCTTGCTACAATAAGAGTTAATCAAGAAGTAAAAACTTAATCGGAGCTATTATAGCCAATCATTGCTACAAAAAGACTTAATCAAGAAGTAAAACCTTAAATGGAGTTGTTATACCAATTCTCAGTACAAAAGGCTCGAATCTAACAAATAAGGCCGAGTTTTCATAGAGTTCCGACTGGAATACATGTAACATGGTATTATATCCTATTAACAAGACCTGTTGGGAAAACAAGAACCCTGTATCGAAACAGCCGGGATATTGAATCCCTGTATCGAACGGTATTTGATAAAGAGGTTTTGACATATATGCCAATCCGCATACAGTAAAGGAAACTGTATCGAAGCATTGAGGCATTATCCTGTATCGAAGACCTGCCTCGAATCAGCATATTGTGAAGCCATTCAGTACAGCAAGAAGTCTTATAAAAGACCAAGTATGGAAACTGTCTCGAAACTCAAATACAGTTATCTTCCATACAGCTCATAACAGGACAAAGAAGGAATCTCCAGAAGTCAAGTCCCGTTGATTAAAGAAGTATTTAAATGCTCAAGGATAAAGTATTTAAATACTGTCACTCAACAGATCTTCAAATCCCTCTAAATCCGGATCGTGCTATAATCCCGTTGGGACAGAATCTCACTCAAACGGATACATCTCAACGGATATATATTTCAAAGACTATATATATCTTATGAAGGCATTGAAGATCAGTTACCAAAAAACCCAAGCTATCGAAATTATTATCAGAGCAAAACATATCTCCTAAGCTTACTGCAACTCAGATCAAAAGAGATATACAGTGCTCACTATTCTGAACAACACTTCATCAGCTAAAAGCTCTTAAAGTAAAAGTTGTTGTTCACCATCTGTTCTATACTTTGAACAAACAGCCCTGTGTGGACTGAACAATCTATGCTTCTCCGGAACTGTGTGTGAAGGATTTGCATTGAAGAAGACAAAGCTTCAGAACTGTGTGTGAAGAAGCAAGTCGAAGCATTAGCTCAAAACCAATCTGTGTGAACGGTTGAAGCTAAGATCTCTATATCAATCTGTGTGAACGATATATTGATTGTGTGTTGTTATAATTACGTAGTTGTGTACGTAGTAATTATAATAAACTTTTTAATCCTGTGTGGAGGACCAGTGGACGTAGAGGGGTTTACCTCGAACCACTTTAATTACTGTGTTATTTACATTCAGCCTTTACTGTTTTAATTACTGTGATTAATCAAGTATACTCTATACATTTAGTTGTTGTATCCACAGCAGCCTACTGTATCCAAGACTTCCGCTACGCACTCAGATTTAAAATCCATACAGTTTGTTGTTTAAACTATTTCCCAAACTGTATCCAGTATACTTAGTGGCCAAAAAGTGGTATCAGAACGGTTGATTCTAAAAAGAATCAGTCGTATTTTTAACCGAATCAGATCCAAATCACTTATTTTCAAAACAGTCTCTTTCATTCCTGTATTATCACATGGATACTTCTATGATTAACAAAGTCCCTATGTTCTCTATTAACGAATTTGACGACTGGAGAATCAGAATGGAGGCTCATCTTGCAGCAATGCACGAAGAGATGATTTTTGTTATACAGAATGGTCCTATCAAGATCATGAAGATGAACACGGCCGCAAGGATTGAAGGCCAAGCCCATGCTGAGATGCTCGAGAAGGATCGCGAGCAATGGACCACAGATGAAAGAAAGCGAGCAAACCTTGACAACGTAGCAAAGAACGCGTTATTTGTCACTCTTGACAAAGGCACATTCTTGAAGGTAAAGAGGCCAAAGCACCCGAATAAATGCAGGATAAACTCAAGTTGATTTGTGAGAGAACTGAGCTCTCAAAAGAAAACAAGATTTCAAAACTGACTCAGCAATTTGAATCTTTTGAAATGAAACCAACTGAGACACTTGAGGAACTTGACCTCAGATTCACTGGCATTGTTGGTGAACTTGAAGCGTTGGGCAAAATTTATACCCAAAAGGAGAAGAACTTAAAAATTTTCAGATCTCTCCCAGCCCGATGGGACATTAAGACCACAGCTATGCATGTATCTTGTAATCTTAATGAAATATCTACTTTTGATCTCTTCTCTGACCTCAAAGCTTTTGAGTATGATATTGACAGAAGAGAGAAAGCTGAAGAATCTCCTTCAAAAGTCACAGCTCTAGCCGCTGTATCGAACCGTCAACACAGCATGCCCAGTTCGTCGAAGCCTAGTCACAAGAATGCTGACAGTGACGACGACATCCTGTCTCAAGATGAAATGGCGCTTCTCATGCATAAATTCAAAAAGTTCATCAAACAGTCTGGAAAGACTCCCTACAGGCCCAAACCTGTCCACAAGGTAAGTACCGAAACATCATCTGGTGATGCTAACCTGTGCTATAATTGCAGGAAACCAGGGCATTATGCAAATAAATGTCCTCATCCCAAAGTCCAAAGATTGCCGGAGGCCGAGCAACAAGAGAGAGATGAAAGAAGACGTGCTTGGAAAGACAAGCTCAAGGCCCTGATTGGAGAATCAGAAGCCTCCCCCACACCATCCAAATCAGTAGAATGTCTTCAGGTGGTCACTGAAAGTGATTCATCTGACGATGAGTTCGATGATAAAGCATATATGTGCTTTATGGCCAAAGACATTCCAGAAGGTGAAGACAGCGACGATAAGGTAATCTCAACCTCAGCTATTCCGTCAAATGCATCTCATACTTTTGAAAACATGATGAATGAATTTAAAAACATTCAAAAGGCCCATGAGACACTAAAAACTGAGAATATACAACTTCAATTAACTAATTTAGAGCTGAAAGATGAAAATGACTTGCTGAAAATAAATTATGAAAATATGTCTCTTGATTGTGAAACCAGCAAGGTCGACTTTGAAAAACTCATGGAGAGCAATCATCAACTTGCTCATGAACTAAGTGAGGCTAAAACTCACAACGAGAGCAAGACAAATGATTTGGTTCTACTTCAAACCAAAATCACAACTCTCGGCGAAGCGAACTTGAGACCACTCTAAAATCGTTAGAAATCGTCGAAGGAATGGAAGAAATTCGAGCCTTTGGGCAAAATGCTCATGATAAAAGTGGCTTAGGATACAGCTCATGTTCAAACAAAGGGAAAACTAGTACAGTGTTCGTCAAGAGTGTGGAACACATTCCAGAATCGGAAGAAATCCCTAGTCCCGTGAAGGAACCTGTTGTACCGAGAAAACCGAAGGCTGCTATTCCGCCCCCACAATCCTATTCCAGACAGCGGAATCATAAGCCGTTCCAACCTGTGAGGCGCACTCAACAGCATGCTCCCAGAGCATATCAACAGCGCCAACAGCCATTCAGAAGGAAGGCTGTATCCAACCACCAAAGGCCCGCACGGCAGTACTATTAGTACAGCACGCCGAGGTATTGGATACAGGAGTCCCGTTATCCCTCGAGATAGCAGATGCCTATTCAATATCAACAACAGCATTGGGAATCCAACTGGAGACCCAGAAGGCAAGTTGTTAGGCCTAAGAAAATGGCTCCACCTCCAAGACGGCACTCGTACTGGATTAATAATAATAACCCTGAATTTTTCATGCATAATAATTATCATGGTTATAACAACTACGGATATGCCCCCCATAGATATCACAACACTGTACCGAGTATATCCTACAGTAAACCAATTGCTGCCAGGAAAACTTGGGTACCAATAGGAACTAACAATCATGGACCCAAAAATCAAAGGGGACCTAAATCTACTTAATCTTTTTGTTACAGGACATTCTAGAGGAGGATACCTGGTACTTTGATAGTGGATGCTCTCGACACATGACCGGAGATAGGAGCAAGCTATCAGATTTTGTAGAAGGTCGCGGTCCAAAAGTTCGTTTCGGTGATAAATCTAAAGGAAGAACAAGAGGGAAAGGAAACCTACTTGTCGGGAAATTTAAAGTCACCGATGTTGCATATGTTGAAGGCTTACAGTATAATCTACTTAGTATTAGCCAGTTCTGTGATAAACAGTTCTCGGTGAAGTTCTATATAGATCGATGTAGAGTCAACAACATCCAAACCAAGGAAGTTGTGCTTACAGGAAGCAGATCAGGTAATATGTATATTGCTGACTGGAAGCCTATGAGCTCCTCAATTCCATGCTTTGTTGCCAAAGGCACTGCAGATCTTAGCTGGTTATGGCACAAGAGGATGTCTCACGTCAACTTCAAGACAATCAACAAGCTCTCAAGATAGGGAATGGTTAGAGGTTTGCCAAATGTGTCATTCAAGAAGGAACAGCGTCTGCGGACCATGTCAGAAAGGCAAGCAAATCATGTCAACCCTGAAGAGCAAATCCTATCTTTCAACCCAAAGAGTGTTGGAAATGCTACACATGGATCTCTACGGTCCTGTAGACCCAGTAAGTTTGGGAGGTAAGAAATACTGCATGGTTGTTGTTGATGATTATTCCAGGTATGCTTGGACGATCTTTCTTAGCAAGAAGAAGGAAACAACATCAAAGCTGCCCGAGATCCTGAGAAAGTTGCAAAATGAAAAGGCATCGAGTATCGTGTGCATTCGTTCCGACAGAGGTACAGAATTTACTAACCGCTTTATAGAGCAATACTGTTCGGAGAATGGAATACAGCACGAATACTCAGCTGCCCGTACTCCTCAACAAAATGGTGTTGCCGAGCGAAAGAATAGGACGTTGAAAGAAGCAACAAGGACAATGATTGCCGCAAGCAAATTGCCACAGCGTTTCTGGGGTGAAGCAACCAATACAGCATGCTACACTCAAAATCGCTGTATCGTCAACAAGCACCACAAAAAAACAGCATATGAGGTATGGAACAACAAAACTCCGTTAGTTTCGTACTTCCACATTTTTGGATGCAGGTGTTACGTATTGAATAATGGGAAAGACCAACTTAGAACCTTTGATGAGAAATCAGATGAAGGAATATTCGTAGGATACTCCTCCGTCAGCAAAGCTTTCAGAATCTTTAATAAAAGGAAGCTGACGATTGAGGAATCAGTTCATGTAGTGTTTGATGAACCACACCATGACTCTACAGGAGTAGATGATATCACTCAGAACATTCACCCTCTATCTATCTTGGATCCTCCAACTCCCATAGAACCTGTAGTTGATTTAGAAATCAACCCCGCAGCTGTAAGAATCGATGTGGATGAAGCCGACGCTATACAAGCGGAAGCTGTATCCACAGAATCTTTCGATACAGTACGGGATCCTGAATTAGAACCCGACCGAAGATGGTTGAGAGATCACCCGCAAGAGCTGATCATTGGAAACATAAATGCTGGTGTTTCTACTCGTAGGAGAATACAGAGTACACAAGGAAATGTACTTTGTGCACAAGAAGAATCTGATGCTGAGATATCATAGTTTCCTGAATGGAAATCTCAATCCGAGCTTAGAAGACTCAATATGTGCACTATTGTTGTATTCTTAGCCCAGTCCGAACCTGTTTTGACCATAGACGCTCTTAATAATTCTCATTGGGTAACATCTATGGAAGAAGAGCTTAACGGTTTCGAAAGAAACAATTCATGGTATCTTGTACCCAGACCAACACATCAATCGGTTATGGGAACCAAATGGGTATTTCGAAACAAAAAGGATCGAAATGGACTTATCATAAGGAACAAATCCAGACTAGTCGCACAAGGCTATAGTCAGGAAGAAGGCATAGACTATGATGAAACCTTCGCCCCTGTAGCGAGACTAGAAGCCATCAGGATATTTCTTGCCTTTGCCGCCCATAAGAGTTTTATTGTATACCAAATGGACGTCAAAGTGCTTTCCTGAATGGAGACCTTGCAGAAGAAGTTTATGTTGAACAACCACCAGGGTTTGCCAACACAGACGGTATCGATCTAGTTTACAGGCTAAGGAAAGCGTTGTATGGACTTAAACAAGCCCCTAGAGCCTGGTACGAAACCTTGTCCCAGTATCTAACCAACAACGGATTTGAGAAAGGTGCTGTGTACAAGACCCTGTTCAAGATACAGGAAGGTGATGACCTTCTTATGGTGCAAATCTATGTGGATGATATTATTTTTGGTTCAACTAACCTTGCTCTATGTCAAAGGTTCTCTCATCTCATGCAAAGTAAATTTGAAATGAGTATGATGGGGGAACTTAGTTATTTTCTAGGTTTGCAGGTAAAACAGATGCCTACAGGTATTTTTATCAACCAAGAAAAATACAGCAAGGAGCTTCTCAACAAATTTGGAATGAACACTTCCAAATCCTCTCCAACCCCCATGAGCACTTCCGTGCAAATTAGTGCTGATGAAGCCGGAAAGCCGTTTGACCAATCACTCTACAGGAAGCTCATTGGTTCGCTCATGTACCTAACGGCTAGCAGGCCCGATATCCAGTTTGCTGTTAGAGTGTGTGCAAGATATCAAGTTGCACCTAAGGAATCACACTTCAATACAGCTAAACGAATCCTGAAGTACGTTAAAGGAACAGTCGCAGGACTTTGGTATCCTAAGGAAGGCGGATTCGATTTAGTTGGATACAGCGACTCGGATCTCGGAGGCTGCAAGCTAGATAGGAAGAGTACAAGTGGAACTTGTCACCTTCTTGGACCTAGACTCGTCTCTTGGTTCAGTAAGAAGCAATTGGCTAATTCTCTTTCCACGGCTGAATCAGAGTACTATGCTGCTGGTAGTTGCTGTATGCAGATCCTTTGGATGCAGCAACAGTTGTCAGACTATGGAATCGATGCCAAAGAGACTCCAATCATGTGTGATAGCACGAGTGCAATTGCAATCACGCACAATCCTGTCCTGCACTCGCGCACTAAGCATATCAACATGAAGCATCACTTCATAAGGAATCACGTCGAGAACAAGGATGTTCGCCTTGAAAAAGTTCATACAGACGTTCAGCTGGCCGACATCTTCACCAATCCGCTCGACATAGCAAGGTTCAACATGCTCAGACAAGAATTGGGAATGCTACAGCCAGACTCCCTGTAAGTAAATTACTGTTTTTACTCAACAAATTGAGGGGGAACGCTGTAAGACCCAAGAATACAGTATCCAACGTTAATTATTTGTACACTCATAATCGTCAATACAGCACTGTAGCGAGCGAAGACATATGAATCCTACAGCTGACGTGTGAAATAATTAAGGGGGAATACTGTAGGACCCATGAATACAGCATTAATCCTTAAGTTGCTGTATGGAATTTAAAACCTATATGTACCTTTTTAAGGGGGAACGCTGTATCGACGCGAAAACAGCACATACTATAGGATTTCAATTCAGTATATATATAATATCATATTATTTCTTTTTAAAATGATTTTTGTCCATGTGCCCTGTTTTTATGTCAAACGTCATGTACATTAAATGCCTTACACGACATCTGGACAACTGAATCTCAAAAGCCGCGATGTTTTAAATTGTTTATTGTTTCAAAACCGCCGTTTTAGGCATTTAGGGTGACACAAATGTCAGAAATGGGACCCGCTCATTCTTTAAAAATTTTAATGGATTAGCGTACCAGTTACACTCAGTCCATCTTAACCGTTGATTTCAAAAACCAGTTCCCATCCCTTAAAATCTGACCATTCGTACTCTGCAAAACCCTATTTCGCCGCCCAACTATAAAAGGATGAATCGCCATTAGAGACTCTTTACGCTTTCGCAAATTCAAGAGTTCTCAAGCAAAAGCGACTACATACTTTTACGCATTTCTTGCATATTTCGATTATTTTCTTGCACTTTTTCTTAAGTAATCATCAAATGGTGGACAAACCTCTTCTCTGCTCTGAAGAAGGCGCTAACATCATTGATGGCGGATCTTTTCAAGATCTATTATCATTGAGCGCGTGCATGCGAAACCAACGGCCTTGAGAACCCATGGAGTACATCATAACTCGACTTCGTCAACAAGGCCTTTATCGCTTTGGAAGTCAGACTGCTGATAAGTACGATGCACATCTGATTGAGGAATTCTACCTCAACGCCGCCGTACGCTTTCTGTCATTGGCCCAAGGAGGTCATGTAGCCGACATCACCGCTACAATCCAGGGAGTTGAGATCTGTATTAATAACGATCTGCTCCAGAACATCTACAGGCTACCCGCTGATGGCATGACTATGGAACAACTTGAGACATTCGGGTCTCAAGAGCTGATCACTAAATTTTATGGACTGTTCACAGGCTCCAAAGTTGTTGACATGATTCAAACTACATGTCACAAGAAAAATTTTTGTCTCCCATATGTATATCTTCATGATTTTTGCTGCAGGATAATTGAGAATCGAACCGGTGCGTTCGAAATGTGTACCAACCTGAGGTTCAGGATGATGGTGGCTATTCTGACCTGTGAAAAGGTCAATTGGTGCCAAATAATCCTGAAACGCCTTCAAGAGGAGGTGTACAAACCGGCCACCCAGAAGAGATCCTTTGGTTTGATGTTAAACCATATCCTGACAAAATGCGGACTGTCGCAATCCTCTGATGCTAAGAAGAATAACCCCAGGATATACCTAGGAGGCGTCAAGCCTACTGCGTATAATCAAACCACGATGGTCTGCAACCATCCAAAAACTGGAAGTATGCCAGTTTCCGCCAATCCACGAGATGAATCCTTGAAGTTCCAGGAAGTAGAATCTTCAAAGAAAAGAAAGAGATCTCACAGCAAGAAACCCACTGCTGGTGAGAAGCCCTAGAAGAGACTTAGGAGGCTTTCGAAAGTCAAAACTGCCAAGCCCTCCGAAGAAGTCTCCCCCATGGCTCAACCCACTGACGAAGAACCCCAGGGCCCAACCCATGTGGAAGAGGAGTCTCCTACTGTATCGACAGTAGATCCTGAGCCTTTGGCGGCTAGGACGGATAATGAGACATCTACCAATGAACAAGACTTTAGCGAGTCAGCTGCCCATTTGGAGCCAACAGCTACTTCTCCTCTGCGGGATCCCACACCCGTACAGGATCCATCTTCCTTCAGGGCACCATCCCCTGTAAGGAGTCCCACTTCCATACAGGATCCCATACCTGTACAGGAATCCCTCGCGACAGCGTCTCCAGACGTTGTACGTAGTCCCTCCCCCGACTCCATCATTCATAAGACCCTTCTTTCTGTTCAAATTGAACAGGCTTACGAAAGATTTCTCACATGGAAAGGCTACAGGCTAGCTCCGTACGAAACATTGCACAACTGGAGCGATTGGAGCCAAGAAGAAAAATTTGTCTCAGAAGTAACGGACTCAATGGAGATTGAAGCCCTGATCCGATGGGAAAATGCCTTCTGCAAGGAGCTGATTGAAAGCCATCTGTTGCAGAAATCTGACGCTAGAAGGAAAGGAAAGGACAAGTCAGAGGACTCTCCCGCAAATCCAAAAGACGATGACCATGACTCAGACGACGACAACGATACTTTTCAAGCTGGTTTGAGGATGAGTCGTGAAGAGGCTGAAGCTAGAGACGCCTCTCCACCCAAAGGCGACGAAGGGCCATCAACCCAGAAAAATCCCCCTTCACCACAGCATGCGAACGTTCCCGACGAAGAGGAATCAGTCCCTCCAGTCGAGGAAGTTGAAGCAATTTTGGAACACGCACCTGAGCCTGCTGCCACCGAAGAAGTTGTACCCGAAAGACAACAGGAGGATTCAGTCCCTCCTGTATCCATGTCTACTGAAGAAACTTCGCAACAGGAAGCCACTCAACCCCCTGTCGTCGAACCAGAACCAGCTGCTCCCGCCCCTTCAACCGTGGAATCTGAGGACGGTATCGAACCTGAGGATGTCCAACTTACTTCACGCCCAACCGTGAATGTAAGGAGGTTGAACAGCTCTGAAGACTTTGCTCAACCAGATTCTCCTATTTCTGCTGCTAGGAAAGAGCGCCTTCGCGCACTTGGTCTTCAAACTGTATTCATCCATGATGCAGTGAATGCTCTGTCTTCCGTTGAGAAAGCATTAAATTGGATGCATACTTCTGCTGTGGAGGAGATGACCACTCTCCAACATGAAGTATCTCGTGTTGTCGAGGCATTCATTCTTCTGCCAGAAGTTTTCAAACAAGCTTTGAAAATCATGGAAGACAAGCAGGAGCAACTCCTGAAGGAAGAAGCAACAAAAACACGAATAGCTGAAGCCAAGACCGCATGTGCCATGATTGAAAACAGCTCTCAACTGCGCGCCCACGACAAATGCATTAAGGATATGTCGCAAACGCTTTCCTCCCTTGTGGAAAGAATGACTAACATCGAGACAAAACAGGATGCTGCACTAGAAATCCTAAAAAGTCTTGATGAAGCCAAAAAGGGGGAAGTGGCAAGAGAAGCTGCTAGGAGAATCAGGCTACAGCAAGAAAGGGAATTCGAGGCCGCTCAAGACAGTATCACTTCCGAGTTAAACAAGCTAGCCCCTCACTCCTAAAGTTTTAGGATCTCAGGCTCCCGACCTGAATTTCATGATCCAAATGTCCCATGGCAAACTCTTATCCAGAGACCTTCTGAAATTTCGTGCGACCAACCGCAACCCTACTGCCGATGAAGTGAAGCAATGGAGGAAAAACGAACTGATGAGATACTTCGCAAAACTCGTTAGGGAATCCGCCATCTTCAAGAGCTATAAGACTTTAGCGGAGGCTGCAGAGAAATTCACGAAGATGCTAGAAGATGGAAAACTCCCTCTCCAGCTTGATATGAAGAGCAAACACAAAAGAGGAGATCGGCTCACCCATCCAGAAGACTGGATTCTTGCCTTTGATCGATCCTATGAAGGAAGAGCTATATACCAGGATCGAGGCAACGATTCCCTACAGAACTGGTGGCGTGGTACTGAGAATGATCCAGGGAGAAAGCCGTGGAGACATGCAGATCACTATAGGAGCTGAAATCCTTGTACATTATTTTTGTCTTTGTAATTTTTCCTTCGAAACAGCAAACCATGTACTCAATTTATTTTGAATATCAATAATAGTGTTTGTTTGTCTTGAAAGATTACAACTCGTAATCTACTATGTTGATGTATGATTACTTAAATTGTTTGATAAACAAACTCAAGTTAGGTAACTTGATTGAAAATAAAGATGTACGAACTAGTCTACGAACAGTTCATGATTTCAACTGTAAACTTAGAGTACATTGTAAGATTGTGCCTGCGCGCCAATCATAAGCTTAAATTGTAAAAATCCTTAACTGTATCGAACCTGCCTGCGAGCAGTTCATCATTTAGACTAAGACAGATCTTTTGACGAAAGACCAAGAAATCTGCCAGAAGACATCAAAAGAAGATCACCTCATGAAGAAGGTTTTGGCATCATCAAGAAGACTTGAAAAGTTAAAGAAATAAGTCTTGGCAAATTTTCAAAAAGGGGGAAATTATTGGGAAAACAAGAACCCTGTATCGAAACAGCCGGGATATTCAATCCCTGTATCGAACGGTATTTGATAAAGAGGTTTTGACATATATGCCAATCCGCATACAGTAAAGGAAACTGTATCGAAGCATTGAGGCATTATCCTGTATCGAAGACCTGCCTCGAATCAGCATATTGTGAAGCCCTTCAGTACTGCAAGAAGTCTTATAAAAGACCAAGTATGGAAACTGTCTCGAAACTCAAATACGCTTATCTTCCATACGACTCATAACAGACAAAGAAGGAATCTCCAGAAGTCAAGTCCCGTTGATTAAAGAAGTATTTAAATGCTCAAGGATAAAGTATTTAAATACTGTCAGTCAACAGATCTTCAAATCCCTCTAAATCCGGATCGTGCTATAATCCCGTTGGGACAGAATCTCACTCAAACGGATACATCTCAACGGATATATATTTCAAAGACTATATATATCTTATGAAGGCATTGAAGATCATTTACCAAAAAACCCAAGCTATCGAAATTATTATCAGAGCAAAACATATCTCCTAAGCTTACTGCAACTCAGATCAAAAGAGATATACAGTGCTCACTATTCTGAACAACACTTCATCAGCTGAAAGCTCTTAAAGTAAAAGTTGTTGTTCACCATCTGTTCTATACTTTGAACAAACAGCCCTGTGTGGACTGAACAATCTATGCTTCTCCGGAACTGTGTGTGAAGGATTTGCATTGAAGAAGACAAAGCTTCAGAACTGTGTGTGAAGAAGCAAGTCGAAGCATTAGCTCAAAACCAATCTGTGTGAACGGTTGAAGCTAAGATCTCTATATCAATCTGTGTGAACGATATATTGATTGTGTGTTGTTATAATTACGTAGTTGTGTATGTAGTAATTATAATAAACTTTTTACTCCTGTGTGGAGGACCAGTGGACGTAGAGGGGTTTACCTCGAACCACTTTAATTACTGTGTGATTTACATTCAGCCTTTACTGTTTTAATTACTGTGATTAATCAAGTATACTCTATACATTTAGTTGCTGTATCCACAGCAACCTACTGTATCCAAGACTTCCGCTACGCACTTAGATTTAAAATACATACAGTTTGTTGTTTAAACTATTTCCCAAACTGTATCCAGTATACTTAGTGGCCAACAAGACCTACTCAAAAAGTAAAGTCTTTAATATAGGCTATTATATCCGATACTCAATACAAAATGCTTGAATCTAATCAACAAACCCGAGTTTTCATAGTGTTCTGACTCAAATACATGTAATGTGGTTTTGTCTCCTACTAACAAGATTTTATCAAGAAGTAAAGGCTTAATTGAGCTATTATAGTCAATCCTTGCTACAACAAGACTTAATCAAGAAGTACAAGCTTAATCGGAGCTATTATAGCCAATTCTTAATACAAAATGCTCGAATTTAATCATTAAATCCGGGTTTTCATAAAGTTACGACTCTAATACATGTAACAGGGTCTTATCTCCTATTAACAAGAATTAATCAACAAATAAAGGCTAAATTAGCCAATCCTTGCTACAAAAAGACTTAATCAAGAAGTAAAATCTTAATTGGAGCTGTTATAGCCAATCTGAGTACAAAATGCTCGAATCTAATCAATAAACCCTAATTTTCATGGAGTTCCGACTTGAATACATGAAACGTGGTTTTGTCTCCTATTAACAAGATTTAATCAAGAAGTAGAGGCTTAATCGAGCTATTATAATCAATCCTTGGAACAACAAGACTTAATCAAGAAATACAAGTTTAGTCGGAGCTATTGTAGCCAATTCTGAGTACAAAAGGCCCAAATCTAATTATTAAATCCGAGTTTCATAGGGTTCCTACTCGAATGCGTGTAACGTGGTCTTATCTCCTATTAACAAGACTTAACAGCCAAAGACTTCACAGTTCAACAAAGTAGACCGATAGACTTCTATTTTCCTGTTTTATCTCATGCACCTTCTTCCAATCTGAAGTAAAGGCTTAATCGAAGATAGTATAGCCAATTCTTGCTACAACAAGACTTAATAAAGAAGTAAATCTTAGTCGGAGTTGTTATACCAATTCTCAGTACAAAAGGCTCGAATCTAACAAATAAGGCCGAGTTTCATAGAGTTCCGACTGGAATACATGTAACATGGTCTTATCTCCTATTAACAAGACCTACTCAAAAAGTAAAGGCTTTAATATAGGCTATTATATCCGATACTCAATACAAAATGCTCGAATCTAATCAACAAACTCGAGTTTTCGTAGTGTTCTGACTCAAGTACATGTAATGTGGTTTTATCTCCTACTAACAAGATTTTATCAAGAAGTAAAGGCTTAATTGAGCTATTATAGTCAATCCTTGTACAACAAGACTTAATCAAGAAGTACAAGCTTAATCGGAGCTATTATAGCCAATTCCGAGTACAAAAGGCTCGAATTTAATCATTAAATCCGGGTTTTCATAAAGTTACGACTCGAATACATGTAACAGGGTCTTATCTCATATTAACAAGAATTAATCAACAAATAAAGTCTAAATTAGCCAATCCTTGCTACAACAAGACTTAATCAAGAAGTAAAATCTTAATTGGAGCTGTTATAGTCGATTCTGAGTACAAAATGCTCGAATCTAATCAATAAACCCTAATTTTCATGGAGTTCTGACTTGAATACATGAAACGTGGTTTTATCTCCTATTAACAAGATTTAATCAAGAAGTAGAGGCCTAATCGAGCTATTAAAATCAATCCTTGCTACAACAAGACTTAATCAAGAAATACAAGTTTAGTCGGAGCTGTTATAGCCAATTCTGAGTACAAAAGGCCCGAATCTAATCATTAAACCTGAGTTTCATAGGGTTCCTACTCGAATGCGTGTAACGTGGTCTTATCTCCTATTAACAAGACTTAACTGCCAAAGACTTCACAGTTCAGCAAAGTAGACCGATAGACTTCTATTTTCCTATTTTGTCTCATACACCTTCTTCCATTCTGAAGTGAAGGCTTAATCTAGTATAGCCAATTCTTGCTACAACAAGACTTAATAAAGAAGTGAAATCTTAGTCTGAGTTGTTATACCAATCCTCAGTCCATAAGGCTCGAATCTAACTAATAAGTAGGCCTGGGCCACTAATCCCGAAGGCTCAGGCTCGTCTCGGGCCCGTCTCGTCCTGCACCAGGACGAGACGAGACCAAAATTTTAAAACTCAGGGCCCGTCCCGTCCTGTCCCGTTTTAAAAACTTGGG
This sequence comes from Orobanche coerulescens, assembly GCA_033398695.1. Lineage (NCBI taxonomy): Eukaryota > Viridiplantae > Streptophyta > Magnoliopsida > Lamiales > Orobanchaceae > Orobanche > Orobanche coerulescens. The sequence continues at coordinate 73,384,626 of CM065818.1, read as the reverse complement.
ACGGACCGCAAGCCCAAATATCGAATCCAGATGGGATCCCGTCCTGTCCCGTAAGAATGTCTAGTTACTAAATTTATCCGACTACCAAGCCCAAAGCAGTCTTATCATCTAACATTTCTAACTTATCTCGTTTACTTCTATCGGGGAACGAAGTTTCCATAAACCATAAAGAAATTGTGTACAGAAGTAGAGATCAGTGATTATTTGACTATGTTGTAATGTTCTTTATGTTTATTACTTCGGGGGAAATAAGAAAGCATTCAGAGTTCTATGAACCATTTGTTCAAGAATTAACAAATGACTCACAACGATATTTGATAAACAGATTGGTTTAAAAGAAAAACTTAAATTTATTGTCATGTAATAAGTACAAATATTGTATTTATTTGAGAGTCAACATTGGTCAACGGGACCATTTTTCGTCCCATTCGTGTCCCGATTCCGTCTCGATCCCATTCGGGATCGGGACGGTCGGGATCAATTTTATAAAAGTGCAATCCCGTCCCATCTCGTCCCATAATTTTTAAATGGGACGGGATTGGGATTACCTAAAAATGGTCCCGTCCCGTCCCATGCCCAGGCCGACTAATAAGCCCGAGTTTTCGTAGAGTTCCGACTCGAATACATGCAACGTGGTCTTATCTCCTATTAACCAGAATTAATCAAGAAGTAAATGCTTAATCGGAGCTATTACAGCTGTAACACCCCCAGATTTAACCGGAAATATTACAGCGCCGTGGGCCCCGGGATGGAACCCACAAGGCTAAAAGAAATTTTTTGCAAATATTTACAAATGCCCACGAGGCCGACAACGGTACTATCTTTAAAATGTTCGAAGATTTAATAAAATCTATTTATCAAAACCGTCGTAAAAACTCATTTGGAATCACAAGGCCAAACGGCCAACACTCAAAAGTTTAGAAAACGATTTCCAAAGTAACCTCAGTTACCAGATACCAAAAGAGCATTTCAAAATACTCACGCAGCGGAAAAAGACCAACCATAAAGATACTCTAGCAGCGGAAATCAAGAACCAATCAAGAAACTCAAAGCACAAGACATGTCCTAGCTAGTAACCTCCGGGAAGCTCATCTCTTCACGACCGCTATATGCTCGATACTCCAAGAACCTACAAAGAAATCCCACGACGGGGTCAGCCATAATATCCAACAATGATAACCGTCACATCACATTAATAATTACATACCAATGAGAATACAACATAAGAATACGACCAACGTAATCTTGCCGCCATAACTTTACTTACTCGAGTAATTCTCATCAGAATAACCATTATCACATTTCACATCCTATACTCGATTAACCAATAAACTCGAACATAATATCTGTATTATACCTCAAACAATACTCAAGATCCTCAAACTATCATAACCAACTCACGATACGGAAATCTACCATTTCTGACCAATATGATCCATCGAATAATATCATCAAATCCCAAGACGATAACCAATTGTCCACCAAAGACAAGACCAAAGAAAATATGGAACATACCTCGAGATATGATGTGCCACGGTAATCATATCAGTCTAATCCGAGATCAGAACAATGCAATACGGACAAGGTCCTAACACAAGACCTACAAATGCATACTCATATGACAACGTCAATATGATCACAACAATAACAATCATGTATACTCAATGGGAATCCGACGATCCAGCGCCCTCAGCATAGATCCCTTTGTTGATCCTATCAGATCAGCATAAGGTGGATAACCAGCAATACACATATGAACAACAACACATGATAAAATCAATGATGCAAATTCACAAGATTCCATCAACATAATACTGGTAATCCAACGATCCAGCGCCCTCAGCATAGATCCCAATGATGATCCCGTCGAACCAACGCATGGTGGAAAACCTGTCCAACGATCCAGCGCCCTCAGCATAGATCCCCATGATGATCCCGTCGAACCAACGCATGGTGGACATTCGATCCAGCGCCCTCAGCATAGATCCTCATGATCCCATCGGATCATTTACAACATAAACAATACAATTATGCATACACATATGCAAATCAATATGTTCATCAACATGAACAACAGAACATGAACGACAATATGACAAATCCACTAAGACGACCTCATGTTTGACAAGATGAAAGACAATATGCATGATCAAATCACTAACACTAACTGAATCGATATAAGATACTTGCCCCGAGTCCTTCGGGAGAAATCTCGATATCAAACCATCACTGACGATTATCCGCAATGCTCGGCGATCCAAACGTATCATGGACTACAGGTAATCATATCCTCGTCTTTACCATAATGTAACCTCGATACCCGAATATGCCAATAACCGAAATAAATCATATACATTATGATTAAACTCCCAGAATTGGAATGACAACATATAATCATTGCTATATGCATTATAAACGAAATGGAACTGAAACCATTCATTAAACATTATAATTGAGCAAGTAACAACTTGCCTCGATACCGATACCACGAAGCTGCTACCGAACACATTGCCTTTGTCTTCGAGCTCCTCAGCCCCGATCAAAAGCAATACAATGGACATACTCGAACACGACCGCAATATCCGGTTATAATCACCGATCAATAATCTCAACCTATCGAAGAAATCAAATAACACATATCCGATAACAATCAACAACCAACAAAACTAAGCAATCGAACTCAACGGTTCAACACAACCTCGAATAAACACAGTCAGAACCAACCAAGTCAAACCATCACGAATTCATAATCAAAACACAAAAATACTGCACTGTCTGCCTACTTAGCGCACGTTAAACGTATAACGTATTGTGCGCTAAGTTGTCCCGTTAGCGTGCGCTAGCTAGTAAGCTTAGTGTGCGCTAATGCTGTACAGTGGCATGCATTCCAAACATCGACTCACATCTTGCGACTACAAATCCGAATGAAGGGAGACATAAATCTCCATATCTCTTGAAGATAAACGACCCCATAATTATCACAATGATCATGTCAATGTCCATATATCAATAACAACATCAACAATCAAACCGACTCGATAACAAGGATCGTATCATGCTAAATCTGGAATTCAACCTAGTATCATGATTCATCTCATCTAAATCGACCAATATAATTACCAAGATTCAGAAATCCCTCTTAGTTCGGGTTAAATGAATCAACATCCTTACAGTATGAAGAATCTTAACTAACATCCGAAACTCTTATCAAAATTCCATTGAATCTCATATAACATCATCATATGATTATCCAACATGCTCCTTACATGAAATCATCCAAGAAAAATGAACCATTAACAAAGGAATACGAAGATTACCTGGTTTAGACGAACCAAAAAGAAGAACACTAGAACTCCATCCAAAGAATCATGAACAACTTGAAGAACAAGGCTTGAATCCAAGATCTCAATCTAATGTTGTTAAAGATTATCATTATACAGTGTTTGGGAACCTCAAATATATCCCAACTCTCTCTCTCTCGACTGAAAGAAGAAAAAAATGACGAAATGCTTCTCAGCACCCTTCTGTCCCCTTTTATAATATTCATTATTAGCGTGCGCTAACATCTCATGTTTAGCGTGCGCTACCGCCTTAGCGTGCGCTAACTGACTTTGTTAGCGTGCGCTATCGAAGCCCAGAGGCTACTGCCTCGCTTCGTAAACTAGCTTACGTACGTAATGCCCATGCATTAACGTACGTAAAACATCCTGCTTAGCGTACGCAAGTCATTTACCTTAGCGTGCGCTATCCGAAGTTGACTTGCTACAGTACACACATACCACTTGTGCCGCCACATGCCGAAAGCATCCGCGATTATCGGGATTCCTTTGACCGATCTGGAATTAGCGTGAGCTAACCATACGGTTTAGCGTGCGCTAGCCCTACATGACAAACACCTGCTGACCTTATCTGGACACGCATCGCAAGTGGCCGGGTCCACCCGCCGAAAGCTAAGATTCCATTATTGGCGATCTGATGTTAGCGTGCGCTAACCAACATACGTTAGCGTGCGCTAACTGAATATAAAAATCAACCTGGGCCTACCTGTCGGTCACCTTCCGGAACTAACCCAGCAAGTTGTTACGTACGTTAGGGGTCCTCCTTAGCGTACGTAACCGAACCTCTTAGCGTACGCTATCAATACTTCGTAGCGTGCGCTACCTGTACCCAGTAGCGTGCGCTAATGCACACTTAGCCATTTTCCGCAATTTCTGTCCAATATCTTGACGTACCAAAAACGAACATGAGACACACTTAACACAAACACTGAATCCAATAATATTCTTATACGATATACTCTATATCGAAAGTACAATAACCTGATACACGATATCCTCAAATGTAACTGTCGACCAGATACAACAATTATACCGATACTGACATCTCAGACCTTTATTTATTTTATCCCTACTGTACAGATTCCACGCTGTACAATATAACTCGGATAAAATAATATCAAACAACAGTAGTAGAAATTCCGGATATTACATTCTACACCACTTAAAATAAGTTTCGTCCTCGAAACTTGCAATCCGTCATAAAACAAACATACCTTTCAACCCAAAATATCCCAAAACCATCACGACAACGATCAATTATCGTCATCACCGAATAACCAAACTAGCATACTTACAAATACGCAGGTCGACGATCTCCTGAGATACTAGCAAGCGATCTCACTGTACAGTCTCAATACGCTTACGATCACAATTCCCTGAGTCTCAACAGAATATATCATCTTCGGATGAAACAATCTGCCCGAATCAACTCCTGTCCGCCTGATTACATAATCAAGTCCCAATTCCGATAAGACGAATAATACACAATACATCTGCAAAACAACTGCACAAAACAACGACATGAATCCCGAAACATCAACACAAAATCTGAACGCTCAGATGATCACCAAGAATGATCAACAATCAACCGAATTTATCATCGACATGATAAATTGGAATATGACCAACCAGAGGTCAAAACAAACTCGAAAATATCATCAACGTGATAAACTCCAATATTACCGACAAACGATCAACGAAAATCGAGAATACCTTCACACGGTAAACTCCAACACGGTCAACACAGAACCACAGAAACAGATATACGAAAGAATAACATTCTCAAAACGACAAATCAATCACGTACAGTAGATCTCAATAAACATACCCAACTGGCGAACATTTCCCTCGGCATACGAACAACGAATCGCAAATCGACCAACATACCAATTCATACAAGGAGTGGGAACGACCACTCAATATCCAAAACAACCAGCATGGGGTCACCATCCCCAAATTTACACTTTCAAAGAAATCATTCAAAGATCACTATGGTAAGATTGCACTACTACCGCACCAATGGACTCACATAGCACATATGCCCTGGTTTTACAAAGTCCAAAGTTCCAAAATTACATCCTGCACATGAATCTACAACACGCAGTATATTTCTCTTATCTGATCAATCAACCGATCATCCTTGCATAACCAATCTACCATACTAAACTTCGAATCTCTTTTCCTTGTACCATCGATATGATATGCCCGATGCACTAAATGCGTATGTATATCAATCGCATTTTCAAAACCAGTTTGAAATCATATATTCTTGTCACGAAGACAATTTTCGAAAGTTCTTTCAAGAGTTTGAAAACTCAAAACATAAATTTTTGTAAGACCACGAAATCAATTTTGAAAATTAAATCGGCTCGCTGGTGCCAAGTTCTCGATAAAAATTCTTTTCGAATACACACGATTAAATAAAATGGAATTTATGCAAATGCTTGTGCATATCCATACTCCTGTATACCACTTCGGCTCGTCACCAATATCCACTGATATTCCATTGGAAAACCACACGATAGAGTTCCAAAATCTCAAATATATAGACTCTGATAAAAACTCCTCTCCACATACTACTCGCAACGTCATTCCTTAATCCATCCTGGATCACCTCAAATATGATATGACAAAACATTGAAACAAATCAACAAATCAAACACAACGAAAGACTTCCCGAGAAGTTCCATTTGAACAAGTAAACCAAAAACCTCAAAAGGTAGGAACAAAATAAATAAACGATTGATAAAGAGTTTTACAAATATCGGGAGTTTTAGAAAACAGAAAAGCTTTCTTTTGAAACATTAGGGTCTCAGCCCGTATCTTGTTCCGCATTACAAGAAGTTTAAAAAGTAGAAAACTCTTTTCGGACTCCAAGTCTGAGTTACAAAGCATTTCAAAATCTATTGGGTCTCGGCCAAAAATCATTTTCCGTAAAACATCCGTAAAACATTCATTTTGAAAAGTATCGTTTTCAAATGATCAAAAGCAGTTCGTATATCTCAAAATGAATTAACATGCTACATGTTCTTCTCAACCATGCAAAATATTTCTCCCAAATGCACAATTCCGTTCCAAAACTTAACCGACATATTGATTTCCAAAATCATAGTTTCTCAAGATCATCAATCCTGTCCCACTCTGACATCTCATACTGTAACGCATAATATTCTGCTAAATCTCAAAACATATCAACTTAGAACGGCAATAAATCTCAATGAAATTCAAAAATCCAAATACTTACTGATCGTGAAGCCGACGATTCCCCGTGATCTTGGCATATGTCTCGACTCTAGAAAATACTCGACATGGATATTTTCAAAACACACGTTGGCCAAATCAGTTCGACTCAAGAATACAATACATCTCATTCCAGAGAATCTCATTAACACCATTTGGAAAAGTTTACAACAATCCCAGTACCACACTGATAAATCATATAACCCATAGGCCCGAGTGAACAACAAAAACTCACAGCTCTAGTATTAGTCAATTGACAACTCGAATGACGCGACAAAACGCGACCCAACTTGACCCAAATGCCTAGGTTTTCTCAACCTAAGCTCCGATACCATATTCTGTAACACCCCCAGATTTAACCGGAAATATTACAGTGTCGTGGGCCCCGAGATGGAACCCACAAGGCTAAAAGAAATTTTTTGCAAACATTTACAAATGCCCACGAGGCCGACAACGGTACTATCTTTAAAATGTTCGAAGATTTAATAAAATCTATTTATCAAAACCGTCGTAAAAAATCATTTGGAATCACAAGGCCAAACGGCCGACACTCAAAAGTTTAGAAAACGATTTCCAAAGTAACCTCAGTTACCAGATACCAAAAGAGCATTTCAAAATACTCACGCAGCGGAAAAAGACCAACCATAAAGATACTCTAGCAGCGGAAAACAAGAACCAATCAAGAAACTCAAAGCACAAGACATGTCCTAGCCAGTATCCTCCGGGAAGCTCATCTCTTTATGACCGCTATATGCTCGGTACTCCAAGAACCTACAAAGAAATCCCACGACGGGGTCAGCCATAATATCCAACAATGATAACCGTCACATCACATGAATAATTACATGCCAATGAGAATACAACATAAGAATACGACCAACGTAATCTTGCCGCCATAACTTTACTTACTCGAGTAATTCTCATCAGAATAACCATTATCACATTTCACATCCTGTACTCGATTAACCAATAAACTCGAACATAATATCTGTATTGTACCTCAAACAATACTCAAGATCCTCAAACTATCATAACCAACTCACGATACGGAAATCTACCATTTCTGACCAATACGATCCATCGAATAATATCATCAAATCCCAAGACGATAACCAATTGTCCACCAAAGACAAGACCAAAGAAAATATGGAACATACCTCGAGATATGATGTGCCACGATAATCATATCAGTCTAATCCGAGATTATAACAATGCAATACGGACAAGGTCCTAACGCAAGACCTACAAATGCACTCATATGACAACGTCAATATGATCACAACAATAACAATCATGTATACTCAATGGAAATCCGACGATCCAGCGCCCTCAGCATAGATCCCTTTGTTGATCCTATCAGATCAGCATAAGGTGGATAACCAGCAATATACATATGAACAACAACACATGATAAAATCAATGATGCGAATTCACAAGATTCCATCAACATAATACTGGTAATCCAACGATCCAGCGCCCTCAGCATAGATCCCCATGATGATCCCGTCGAACCAACGCATGGTGGAAAACCTGTCCAACGATCCAGCGCCCTCAGCATAGATCCCCATGATGATCCCGTCAACGCATGGTGGATATTCGATCCAGCGCCCTCAGCATAGATCCTCATGATCCCATCGGATCATTTACAACATAAACAATACAATTATGCATACACATATGCAAATCAATATGTTCATCAACATGAACAACAGAACATGATCGACAATATGACAAATCGACTAAGACGACCTCATGTTTGACAACAGGAAAGACAATATGCATGATCAAATCACTAACACTAACTGAATCGATATAAGATACTTGCCTCGAGTCCTTCGGGAGAAATCTCGATATCAAACCATCACCGACGATTATCTGCAATGCTCGGCGATCCAAACGTATCATGGACTACAGGTAATCATATCCTCATCTTTACCATAATGTAACCTCGATACCCGAATATGCCAATAACCGAAATAAATAATATACATTATGATTAAACTCCCAGAATTGGAATGACAACATATAATCATTGCTATATGCATTATAAACGAAATGGAACTGAAACCATTCATTAAACATTATAATTGAGCAAGTAACAACTTGCCTCGATACGATACCACGAAGCTGCTACAGAACACATTGCCTTTGTCTACGAGCTCCTCAACCCCGATCAAAAGCAATACAATGGACATACTCGAACACGACCGCAATATCCGGTTATAATCATCGATCAATAATCTCAACCTATCGAAGAAATCAAATAACACATATCCGATAGCAATCAACAACCGACAAAACTAACCAATCGAACTCAACTGTTCAACACAACCTCGAATATACACAGTCAGAACCAACCAAGTCAAACCATCACGAATTCGAATCAAAACACAAAAATACCGCATTGTCCGCCTACTTAGCGCACGTTAAACGTATAATGTAGTGTGCGCTAAGTTGTCCCGTTGGCGTGCGCTAGCGGTAAGCTTAGCGTGCGCTAATGCCGTCTGATGGCATGCATTCCAAACATCGACTCACATCTTGCGACTACGAATCCGAATGAAGGGAGACATAAATCTCCATATCTCTTGAAGATAAACGACCCCATAATTATCACAATGATCATGTCAATGTCCATATATCAATAACAACATCAACAATCAAACCAACTCGATAACAAGGATCGTATCATGCTAAATCTGGAATTCAACCTAGTATCATGATTCATCTCATCTAAATCGACCAATATAATTACCAAGATTCAGAAATCCCTCTTAGTTCGGGTTAAATGAATCAACATCCTTACAGTATGAAGAATATTAACTAACATCCGAAACTCTTATCAAAATTCCATTGAATCTCATATAACATCATCATATGATTATCCAACATGCTCCTTACATGAAATCATCCAAGAAAAACAAACCATTAACAAAGGAATATGAAGATTACCTGGTTTAGACGAACCAAAAAGAAGAACACTAGAACTCCATCCAAATAATCATGAACAACTTGAAGAACAAGGCTTGAATCCAAGCTCTCAATCTAATGTTGTTAAAGATTATCATTATACAGTGATTGGGAACCTCAAATATATCCCAACTCTCTCTCTCTCTCTCGACTGAAAGAAGAAAAAAATGACGAAATGCTTCTCGGACCCTTACATCCCTTTTATAATATTCATTATTAGCGTGCGCTAACATCTCATGTTTAGCGTGCGCTACCGCATTAGCGTGCGCTAAGCGACTTTGTTAGCGTGCGCTATCGGGCCTGCAGGCTACCGCTTCGTAAACTAGCTTACGTCGTAATGCCCATGCATTAACGTCGTAAAACATCTGCTTAGCGTCGCAAGTCATTTACCTTAGCGTGCGCTATCCGAAGTTGACTTGCTACAGTACACACCTACCACTCGTGCCCCCACATGCCGAAAGCATCCGCGATTATCGGGATTCCTTTGACCGATCTGGAATTACCATGCGCTAACCATACGGTTTAGCGTGCGCTAGCCCTACATGACAAAAACCCGCTGACCTTATCTGGACACGCGTCGCAAGTGGCCGGGTCCACCCGCCGAAAGCTAAGAATCCATTATTGGCGTCGATGTTAGCGTGCGCTAACCAACATACGTTAGCGTGCGCTAATGAATATAAAAATCAACACAGGCCTACTCGCCGGTCACCTTCCGAACTAACCCGGCAAGTCGTTACGTCGTTAGGGGTCCTCCTTAGCGTCGTAATCGAACCTCTTAGCGTCGCTACCAATACTTCGTGGCGTGCGCTACACCCGATGGCGTGCGCTAATGCACACTTAGCCATTTTACGCAATTTACGTCCAATATCTTGGCGTACCAAAAGCGAACACGAGACACACTTAACACAAACACCGAATCGATAATATTCTTATACGATATACTCTATATCGAAAGTACAATAACACGATACACGATATCCTCAAATGTAGCGTCGACCCGGATACAACAATTATACCGATCTTGACATCTCGGTCCTTTATTTATTTTATCCCTCTGCATGCATTCCACGCTGTACAATATAACCTCGGATAAAATAATATCAAACAATGAGTAGAAATTCCGGATATTACATTCTACACCACTTAAAATAAGTTTCATCCTCGAAACTTGCAATCCGTCATAAAACAAACAAACATACCTTTCAACCCAAAATATCCCAAAACCATCACGACAACGATGAATTATCGTCATCACCGAATAACCAAGCGAGCATACTTACAAATACGCAAGTCGGCGATCTCTGAGATACTAGCAAGCGATCTCACTGCATGCCTCAATACGCTTACGATCACAATTCCCCGAGTCTCAACAAAATATATCATCTTCGCATGAAACAATGCCCGAATCAAATCTGTCCGCCTGATTACATAATCAAGTCCCAATTAGATAAGGCGAATAATACACAATACATCTGCAAAACAAGCGCCCAAAACAACGACACGAATCCCGAAACATCAACACAAAATCCGAACGCTCAGATGATCACCAATAATGATCAACAATCAACCGAATTTATCATCGACATGATAAATTCCAATATGACCAACCAGAGGTCAAACACACTCGAGAATATCATCAACGTGATAAACTCCAATATTACCGACGAACGATCAACGAAAATCGAGAATACCTTCACACGGTAAACTCCAACACGATCAACACAGAACCACAGAAACAGATATACGAAAGAATAACATTCTCAAAATGACAAATCAATCACGTACAGTAGATCTCAATAAACATACCCAACTGGCGAACATTTCCCTCGGCATACGAACAACGAATCGCAAATCGACGAACATACCAATTCATACAAGGAGTGGGAACGACCACTCAATATCCAAAACAACCAGCATGGGGTCACCATCCCCAAATTTACACTTTCAAAGAAATCATTCAAATATCACTATGGTAAGATTGCACTACTACCGCACCAATGGACTCACATAGCACATATGTCCCGGTTTTACAAAGTCCAAAGTTCCAAAATTACATCCTGCACATGAATCTACAACATGCAGTATATTTCTCTTATCTGATCAATCAACCGATCATCCTTGCATAACCAATCTACCATACTAAACTTCGAATCTCTTTTCCTTGTACCATCGATATGATATGCCCGATGCACTAAATGCGTATGTATATCAATCGCATTTTCAAAACCAGTTTGAAATCATATATTCTTGTCACGAAGACAATTTTCGAAAGTTCTTTCAAGAGTTTGAAAACTCAAAACATAAATTTTTGTAAGACCACGAAATCAATTTTGAAAATTAAATCGGCTCGCTGGTGCCAAGTTCTCGATAAAAATTCTTTTCGAATACACACGATTAAATAAAATGGAATTTATGCAAATGCTTGTGCATATCCATACTCCTGTATACCACTTCGGCTCGTCACCAATATCCACTGATATTCCATCGGAAAACCACACGATAGAGTTCCAAAATCTCAAATATATAGACTCTGATAAAAACTCCTCTCCACATACTACTCGCAACGTCATTCCTTAATCCATCCTGGATCACCTCAAATATGATATGACAAAACATTGAAACAAATCAACAAATCAAACACAACGAAAGACTTCCCGAGAAGTTCCATTTGAACAAGTAAACCAAAAACCTCAAAAGGTAGGAACAAAATAAATAAACGATTGATAAAGAGTTTTACAAATATCGGGAGTTTTAGAAAACAGAAAAGCTTTCTTTTGAAACATTAGGGTCTCAGCCCGTATCTTGTTCCGCATTACAAGAAGTTTAAAAAGTAGAAAACTCTTTTCGGACTCCAAGTCCTGAGTTACAAAACTGTTTCAAAATCTATTGGGTCTCGGCCCAAAAATCATTTTCCGTAAAACATCCGTAAAACATTCATTTTGAAAAGTATCGTTTTCAAATGATCAAAAGCAGTTCGTATATCTCAAAATGAATTAACATGCTACATGTTCTTCTCAACCATGCAAAATATTTCTCCCAAATGCACAATTCCGTTCCAAAACTTAACCGACATATTGATTTCCAAAATCATAGTTTCTCAAGATCATCAATCCTGTCCCACTCTGACATCTCATACTGTAACGCATAATATTCTGCTAAATCTCAAAACATATCAACTTAGAACGGCAATAAATCTCAATGAAATTCAAAAATCCAAATACTTACAGATCGTGAAGCCGACGATTCCCCGTGATACTGGCATATGTCTCGACTCTAGAAAATACTCGACATGGATATTTTCAAAACACACGTTGGCCAAATCAGTTCGACTCAAGAATACAATACATCTCATTCCAGAGAATCTCATTAACACCATTTGGAAAAGTTTACAACAATCCCAGTACCACACTGATAAATCATATAACCCATAGGCCCGAGTGAACAACAAAAACTCACAGCTCTAGTATTAGTCAATTGACAACTCGAATGACGCGACAAAACGCGACCCAACTTGACCCAAATGCCTAGGTTTTCTCAACCTAAGCTCCGATACCATATTCTGTAACACCCCCAGATTTAACCGGAAATATTACAGTGTCGTGGGCCCCGAGATGGAACCCACAAGGCTAAAAGAAATTTTTTGCAAACATTTACAAATGCCCACGAGGCCGACAACGGTACTATCTTTAAAATGTTCGAAGATTTAATAAAATCTATTTATCAAAACCGTCGTAAAAAATCATTTGGAATCACAAGGCCAAACGGCCGACACTCAAAAGTTTAGAAAACGATTTCCAAAGTAACCTCGGTTACGGATACCAAAAGAGCATTTCAAAATACTCACGCAATGGAAAAAGACCAACCATAAAGATACTCTAGCGAATGAAAACAAGAACCAATCAAGAAACTCAAAGCACAAGACATGTCCTAGCCAAGTATCCTCAGGAAGCTCATCTCTTTATGACCGCTATATGCTCGGTACTCCAAGAACCTACAAAGAAATCCCACGACGGGGTCAGCCATAATATCCAACAATGATAACCGTCACATCACATGAATAATTACATGCCAATGAGAATACAACATAAGAATACGACCAACGTAATCTTGCCGCCATAACTTTACTTACTCGAGTAATTCTCATCAGAATAACCATTATCACATTTCACATCCCGTACTCGATTAACCAATAAACTCGAACATAATATCTGTATTGTACCTCAAACAATACTCAAGATCCTCAAACTATCATAACCAACTCACGATACGGAAATCTACCATTTCTGACCAATACGATCCATCGAATAATATCATCAAATCCCAAGACGATAACCAATTGTCCACCAAAGACAAGACCAAAGAAAATATGGAACATACCTCGAGATATGATGTGCCACGATAATCATATCAGTCTAATCCGAGATTATAACAATGCAATACGGACAAGGTCCTAACGCAAGACCTACAAATGCACTCATATGACAACGTCAATATGATCACAACAATAACAATCATGTATACTCAATGGAAATCCGACGATCCAGCGCCCTCAGCATAGATCCCTTTGTTGATCCTATCAGATCAGCATAAGGTGGATAACCAGCAATATACATATGAACAACAACACATGATAAAATCAATGATGCGAATTCACAAGATTCCATCAACATAATACTTGTAATCCAACGATCCAGCGCCCTCAGCATAGATCCCCATGATGATCCCGTCGAACCAACGCATGGTGGAAAACCTGTCCAACGATCCAGCGCCCTCAGCATAGATCCCCATGATGATCCCGTCAACGCATGGTGGATATTCGATCCAGCGCCCTCAAAGATAGATCCTCATGATCCCATCGGATCATTTACAACATAAACAATACAATTATGCATACACATATGCAAATCAATATGTTCATCAACATGAACAACAGAACATGATCGACAATATGACAAATCGACTAAGACGACCTCATGTTTGACAACAGGAAAGACAATATGCATGATCAAATCACTAACACTAACTGAATCGATATAAGATACTTGCCTCGAGTCCTTCGGGAGAAATCTCGATATCAAACCATCACCGACGATTATCTGCAATGCTCGGCGATCCAAACGTATCATGGACTACAGGTAATCATATCCTCATCTTTACCATAATGTAACCTCGATACCCGAATATGCCAATAACCGAAATAAATAATATACATTATGATTAAACTCCCAGAATTGGAATGACAACATATAATCATTGCTATATGCATTATAAACGAAATGGAACTGAAACCATTCATTAAACATTATAATTGAGCAAGTAACAACTTGCCTCGATACTGATACCACGAAGCTGCTACAGAACACATTGCCTTTGTCTACGAGCTCCTCAACCCCGATCAAAAGCAATACAATGGACATACTCGAACACGACCGCAATATCCGGTTATAATCATCGATCAATAATCTCAACCTATCGAAGAAATCAAATAACACATATCCGATAGCAATCAACAACCGACAAAACTAACCAATCGAACTCAACTGTTCAACACAACCTCGAATATACACAGTCAGAACCAACCAAGTCAAACCATCACGAATTCAGAATCAAAACACAAAAATACTGCATTGTCTGCCTACTTAGCGCACGTTAAACGTATAATGTAGTGTGCGCTAAGTTGTCCCGTTGGCGTGCGCTAGCCAGTAAGCTTAGCGTGCGCTAATGCTGTACAGTGGCATGCATTCCAAACATCGACTCACATCTTGCGACTACGAATCCGAATGAAGGGAGACATAAATCTCCATATCTCTTGAAGATAAACGACCCCATAATTATCACAATGATCATGTCAATGTCCATATATCAATAACAACATCAACAATCAAACCAACTCGATAACAAGGATCGTATCATGCTAAATCTGGAATTCAACCTAGTATCATGATTCATCTCATCTAAATCGACCAATATAATTACCAAGATTCAGAAATCCCTCTTAGTTCGGGTTAAATGAATCAACATCCTTACAGTATGAAGAATATTAACTAACATCCGAAACTCTTATCAAAATTCCATTGAATCTCATATAACATCATCATATGATTATCCAACATGCTCCTTACATGAAATCATCCAAGAAAAACAAACCATTAACAAAGGAATATGAAGATTACCTGGTTTAGACGAACCAAAAAGAAGAACACTAGAACTCCATCCAAATAATCATGAACAACTTGAAGAACAAGGCTTGAATCCAAGCTCTCAATCTAATGTTGTTAAAGATTATCATTATACAGTGATTGGGAACCTCAAATATATCCCAACTCTCTCTCTCTCGATCAAAGAAGAAAAAATGACGAAATGCTTCTCAAGACCCTTCCGTCCCTTTTATAATATTCATTATTAGCGTGCGCTAACATCTCATGTTTAGCGTGCGCTACCGCCTTAGCGTGCGCTAATCGACTTTGTTAGCGTGCGCTATCGGGCCTGCAGGCTACCGCCGCCAGAATTAGCTTACGTACGTAATGCCCATGCATTAACGTACGTAAAACATCCTGCTTAGCGTACGCAAGTCATTTACCTTAGCGTGCGCTATCCGAAGTTGACTTGCTACAGTACACACCTACCACTCGTGCCCCCACATGCCGAAAGCATCCGCGATTATCGGGATTCCTTTGACCGATCTGGAATTACCATGCGCTAACCATACGGTTTAGCGTGCGCTAGCCCTACATGACAAAAACCCGCTGACCTTATCTGGACACGCGTCGCAAGTGGCCGGGTCCACCCGCCGAAAGCTAAGAATCCATTATTGGCGATCTGATGTTAGCGTGCGCTAACCAACATACGTTAGCGTGCGCTAACTGAATATAAAAATCAACCTGGGCCTACCTGTCGGTCACCTTCCGGAACTAACCCAGCAAGTCGTTACGTACGTTAGGGGTCCTCCTTAGCGTACGTAACTGAACCTCTTAGCGTACGCTACCAATACTTCGTAGCGTGCGCTACCTGTACCCAGTAGCGTGCGCTAATGCACACTTAGCCATTTTACGCAATTTCTGTCCAATATCTTGACGTACCAAAAACGAACACGAGACACACTTAACACAAACACTGAATCCAATAATATTCTTATACGATATACTCTATATCGAAAGTACAATAACCTGATACACGATATCCTCAAATGTAACTGTCGACCAGATACAACAATTATACCGATACTGACATCTCAGTCCTTTATTTATTTTATCCCTACTGTACAGATTCCACGCTGTACAATATAACTCGGATAAAATAATATCAAACAACAGTAGTAGAAATTCCGGATATTACATTCTACACCACTTAAAATAAGTTTCATCCTCGAAACTTGCAATCCGTCATAAAACAAACAAACATACCTTTCAACCCAAAATATCCCAAAACCATCACGACAACGATCAATTATCGTCATCACCGAATAACCAAACGAGCATACTTACAAATACGCAAGTCGACGATCTCCTGAGATACTAGCAAGCGATCTCACCGCATGCCTCAATACGCTTACGATCACAATTCCCTGAGTCTCAACAAAATATATCATCTTCGCATGAAACAATCTGCCCGAATCAAATCCTGTCCGCCTGATTACATAATCAAGTCCCAATTCCGATAAGACGAATAATACACAATACATCTGCAAAACAACTGCCCAAAACAACGACACGAATCCCAAACATCAACACAAAATCCGAGCGCCGATGATCACCAATAATGATCAACAATCAACCGAATTTATCATCGACATGATAAATTCCAATATGACCAACCGAGGTCAAACACACTCGAGAATATCATCAACGTGATAAACTCCAATATTACCGATTTAACGATCAACGAAAATCGAGAATACCTTCACACGGTAAACTCCAACACGATCAACACGGAACCACGTAAATGTATATACGAAAGAATAACATTCTCAAAATGACAAATCAATCACGTACGGTAGATCTCAATAAACATACCCAATCGCGAACATTTCCCTCGGCATACGAACAACGAATCGCAAATCGGCGAACATACCAATTCATACAAGGAGTGGGAACGACCACTCAATATCCAAAACAACCAGCATGGGGTCACCATCCCCAAATTTACACTTTCAAAGAAATCATTCAAATATCACTATGGTAAGATTGCACTACTACCGCACCAATGGACTCACATAGCACATATGTCCCGGTTTTACAAAGTCCAAAGTTCCAAAATTACATCCTGCACATGAATCTACAACATGCAGTATATTTCTCTTATCTGATCAATCAACCGATCATCCTTGCATAACCAATCTACCATACTAAACTTCGAATCTCTTTTCCTTGTACCATCGATATGATATGCCCGATGCACTAAATGCGTATGTATATCAATCGCATTTTCAAAACCAGTTTGAAATCATATATTCTTGTCACGAAGACAATTTTCGAAAGTTCTTTCAAGAGTTTGAAAACTCAAAACATAAATTTTTGTAAGACCACGAAATCAATTTTGAAAATTAAATCGGCTCGCTGGTGCCAAGTTCTCGATAAAAATTCTTTTCGAATACACACGATTAAATAAAATGGAATTTATGCAAATGCTTGTGCATATCCATACTCCTGTATACCACTTCGGCTCGTCACCAATATCCACTGATATTCCATTGGAAAACCACACGATAGAGTTCCAAAATCTCAAATATATAGACTCTGATAAAAACTCCTCTCCACATACTACTCGCAACGTCATTCCTTAATCCATCCTGGATCACCTCAAATATGATATGACAAAACATTGAAACAAATCAACAAATCAAACACAACGAAAGACTTCCCGAGAAGTTCCATTTGAACAAGTAAACCAAAAACCTCAAAAGGTAGGAACAAAATAAATAAACGATTGATAAAGAGTTTTACAAATATCGGGAGTTTTAGAAAACAGAAAAGCTTTCTTTTGAAACATTAGGGTCTCAGCCCGTATCTTGTTCCGCATTACAAGAAGTTTAAAAAGTAGAAAACTCTTTTCGGACTCCAAGTCCTGAGTTACAAAACTGTTTCAAAATCTATTGGGTCTCGGCCCAAAAATCATTTTCCGTAAAACATCCGTAAAACATTCATTTTGAAAAGTATCGTTTTCAAATGATCAAAAGCGATTCGTATATCTCAAAATGAATTAACATGCTACATGTTCTTCTCAACCATGCAAAATATTTCTCCCAAATGCACAATTCCGTTCCAAAACTTAACCGACATATTGATTTCCAAAATCATAGTTTCTCAAGATCATCAATCCTGTCCCACTCTGACATCTCATACTGTAACGCATAATATTCTGCTAAATCTCAAAACATATCAACTTAGAACGGCAATAAATCTCAATGAAATTCAAAAATCCAAATACTTACGGATCGTGAAGCCGACGATTCCCCGTGATCGGCATATGTCTCGACTCTAGAAAATACTCGACATGGATATTTTCAAAACACACGTTAGCCAAATCGGTTCGACTCAAGAATACAATACATCTCATTCCAGAGAATCTCATTAACACCATTTGGAAAAGTTTACAACAATCCCAAGACCACCGATAAATCATATAACCCATAGCCCGAGTGAACAACAAAACTCACGGCTCTAGTATTAGTCAATTGACAACTCGAATGACGCGACAAAACGCGACCCAACTTGACCCAAATGCCTAGGTTTTCTCAACCTAAGCTCCGATACCATATTCTGTAACACCCCCAGTTTAACCGGAAATATTACAGTGTCGTGGGCCCCGAGATGGAACCCACAAGGCTAAAAGAAATTTTTTGCAAACATTTACAAATGCCCACGAGGCCGACAACGGTACTATCTTTAAAATGTTCGAAGATTTAATAAAATCTATTTATCAAAACCGTCGTAAAAATCATTTGGAATCACAAGGCCAAACGGCCGACACTCAAAAGTTTAGAAAACGATTTCCAAAGTAACCTCGATTACGATACCAAAAGAGCATTTCAAAATACTCACGCAATGAAAAGACCAACCATAAAGATACTCTAGCAATGAAAACAAGAACCAATCAAGAAACTCAAAGCACAAGACATGTCCTAGCCAAGATCCTCCGGAAGCTCATCTCTTTATGACCGCTATATGCTCGACTCCAAGAACCTACAAAGAAATCCCACGACTGGTCACCATAATATCCAACAATGATAACCGTCACATCACATGAATAATTACATGCCAATGAGAATACAACATAAGAATACGACCAACGTAATCTTGCCGCCATAACTTTACTTACTCGAGTAATTCTCATCAGAATAACCATTATCACATTTCACATCCTGTACTCGATTAACCAATAAACTCGAACATAATATCTGTATTGTACCTCAAACAATACTCAAGATCCTCAAACTATCATAACCAACTCACGATACGGAAATCTACCATTTCACCAATACGATCCATCGAATAATATCATCAAATCCCAAGACGATAACCAATTGTCCACCAAAGACAAGACCAAAGAAAATATGGAACATACCTCGAGATATGATGTGCCACGATAATCATATCAGTCTAATCCGAGATTATAACAATGCAATACGGACAAGGTCCTAACGCAAGACCTACAAATGCACTCATATGACAACGTCAATATGATCACAACAATAACAATCATGTATACTCAATGGAAATCCGACGATCCAGCGCCCTCAGCATAGATCCCTTTGTTGATCCTATCAGATCAGCATAAGGTGGATAACCAGAAATATAAATATGAACAACAACACAAGATAAAATAAATGAATCGAATTAACAAGATTCCATCAACATAATACTGTAATCCAACGATCCAGCCCTCAAAGATAGATCCACATGATGATCCCGTCGAACCAACGCATGGTGGAAAACCTGTCCAACGATCCAGCGCCCTCAGCATAGATCCCCATGATGATCCCGTCAACGCATGGTGGATATTCGATCCAGCGCCCTCAGCATAGATCCTCATGATCCCATCGGATCATTTACAACATAAACAATACAATTATGCATACACATATGCAAATCAATATGTTCATCAACATGAACAATGTAACATGATCGACAATATGACAAATCGACTAAGACGACCTCATGTTTGACAACAGGAAAGACAATATGCATGATCAAATCACTAACACTAACTGAATCGATATAAGATACTTGCCTCGAGTCCTTCGGGAGAAATCTCGATATCAAACCATCACCGACGATTATCTGCAATGCTCGGCGATCCAAACGTATCATGGACTACAGGTAATCATATCCTCATCTTTACCATAATGTAACCTCGATACCCGAATATGCCAATAACCGAAATAAATAATATACATTATGATTAAACTCCCAGAATTGGAATGACAACATATAATCATTGCTATATGCATTATAAACGAAATGGAACTGAAACCATTCATTAAACATTATAATTGAGCAAGTAACAACTTGCCTCGATACTGATACCACGAAGCTGCTACAGAACACATTGCCTTTGTCTACGAGCTCCTCAACCCCGATCAAAAGCAATACAATGGACATACTCGAACACGACCGCAATATCCGGTTATAATCATCGATCAATAATCTCAACCTATCGAAGAAATCAAATAACACATATCCGATAGCAATCAACAACCGACAAAACTAACCAATCGAACTCAACTGTTCAACACAACCTCGAATATACACAAATGTAACCAACCAAGTCAAACCATCACGAATTCGAATCAAAACACAAAATACCGCATTGTTCGCCTACTTAGCGCACGTTAAACGTATAATGTAGTGTGCGCTAAGTTGTCCCGTTAGCGTGCGCTAGCCGCAAGCTTAGCGTGCGCTAATGCTGTCTGATGGCATGCATTCCAAACATCGACTCACATCTTGCGACTACGAATCCGAATGAAGGGAGACATAAATCTCCATATCTCTTGAAGATAAACGACCCCATAATTATCACAATGATCATGTCAATGTCCATATATCAATAACAACATCAACAATCAAACCAACTCGATAACAAGGATCGTATCATGCTAAATCTGGAATTCAACCTAGTATCATGATTCATCTCATCTAAATCGACCAATATAATTACCAAGATTCAGAAATCCCTCTTAGTTCGGGTTAAATGAATCAACATCCTTTACAGTATGAAGAATATTAACTAACATCCGAAACTCTTATCAAAATTCCATTGAATCTCATATAACATCATCATATGATTATCCAACATGCTCCTTACATGAAATCATCCAAGAAAAACAAACCATTAACAAAGGAATATGAAGATTACCTGGTTTAGACGAACCAAAAAGAAGAACACTAGAACTCCATCCAAATAATCATGAACAACTTGAAGAACAAGGCTTGAATCCAAGCTCTCAATCTAATGTTGTTAAAGATTATCATTATACAGTGATTGGGAACCTCAAATATATCCCAACTCTCTCTCTCTCTCGACTGAAAGAAGAAAAAATGACGAAATGCTTCTCACACTTTCCGTCCCTTTTATAATATTCATTATTAGCGTGCGCTAACATCTCATGTTTAGCGTGCGCTACCGCCTTAGCGTGCGCTAATCGACTTTGTTAGCGTGCGCTATCGGGCCTGCAGGCTACCGCCGCTCAGTAAACTAGCTTACGACGTAATGCCCATGCATTAACGTCGTAAAACATCCTGCTTAGCGTCGCAAGTCATTTACCTTAGCGTGCGCTATCCGGTTGACTTGCTACAGACACACCTACCACTCGTGCCCCCACATGCCGAAAGCATCCGCGATTATCGGGATTCCTTTGACCGATCTGGAATTACCATGCGCTAACCATACGGTTTAGCGTGCGCTAGCCCTACATGACAAAAACCCGCTGACCTTATCTGGACACGCGTCGCAAGTGGCCGGGTCCACCCGCCGAAAGCTAAGAATCCATTATTGGCGATCTGATGTTAGCGTGCGCTAACCAACATACGTTAGCGTGCGCTAACTGAATATAAAAATCAACACAGGCCTACACGCTTGGTCACCTTCCGGAACTAACCCAGCAAGTCGTTACGTACGTTAGGGGTCCTCCTTAGCGTACGTAACTGAACCTCTTAGCGTACGCTACCAATACTTCGTAGCGTGCGCTACCTGTACCCAGTAGCGTGCGCTAATGCACACTTAGCCATTTTACGCAATTTCTGTCCAATATCTTGACGTACCAAAAACGAACACGAGACACACTTAACACAAACACTGAATCCAATAATATTCTTATACGATATACTCTATATCGAAAGTACAATAACCTGATACACGATATCCTCAAATGTAACTGTCGACCAGATACAACAATTATACCGATACTGACATCTCAGTCCTTTATTTATTTTATCCCTACCGCATGCATTCCACGCTGCACAATATAACCTTGATAAAATAATATCAAACAATGAGTAGAAATTCCGGATATTACATTCTACACCACTTAAAATAAGTTTCATCCTCGAAACTTGCAATCCGTCATAAAACAAACAAACATACCTTTCAACCCAAAATATCCCAAAACCATCACGACAACGATCAATTATCGTCATCACCGAATAACCAAACGAGCATACTTACAAATACGCAAGTCGACGATCTCCTGAGATACTAGCAAGCGATCTCACTGTACAGTCTCAATACGCTTACGATCACAATTCCCTGAGTCTCAACAAAATATATCATCTTCGCATGAAACAATCTGCCCGAATCAAATCCTGTCCGCCTGATTACATAATCAAGTCCCAATTCCGATAAGACGAATAATACACAATACATCTGCAAAACAACTGCCCAAAACAACGACACGAATCCCGAAACATCAACACAAAATCCGAACGCTCAGATGATCACCAATAATGATCAACAATCAACCGAATTTATCATCGACATGATAAATTCCAATATGACCAACCAGAGGTCAAACACACTCGAGAATATCATCAACGTGATAAACTCCAATATTACCGACGAACGATCAACGAAAATCGAGAATACCTTCACACGGTAAACTCCAACACGATCAACACAGAACCACAGAAACAGATATACGAAAGAATAACATTCTCAAAATGACAAATCAATCACGTACAGTAGATCTCAATAAACATACCCAACTGGCGAACATTTCCCTCGGCATACGAACAACGAATCGCAAATCGACGAACATACCAATTCATACAAGGAGTGGGAACGACCACTCAATATCCAAAACAACCAGCATGGGGTCACCATCCCCAAATTTACACTTTCAAAGAAATCATTCAAATATCACTATGGTAAGATTGCACTACTACCGCACCAATGGACTCACATAGCACATATGTCCCGGTTTTACAAAGTCCAAAGTTCCAAAATTACATCCTGCACATGAATCTACAACATGCAGTATATTTCTCTTATCTGATCAATCAACCGATCATCCTTGCATAACCAATCTACCATACTAAACTTCGAATCTCTTTTCCTTGTACCATCGATATGATATGCCCAATGCACTAAATGCGTATATATCAATCACATTTTCAAAACCAGTTTGAAATCATATATTCTTGTCACGAAGACAATTTTCGAAAGTTCTTTCAAGAGTTTGAAAACTCAAAACATAAATTTTCGTAAGACCACGAAATCAATTTTGAAAATTAAATCGGCTCGCTGGTGCCAAGTTCTCGATAAAAATTCTTTTCGAATACACACGATTAAATAAAATGGAATTTATGCAAATGCTTGTGCATATCCATACTCCTGTATACCACTTCGGCTCGTCACCAATATCCACTGATATTCCATCGGAAAACCACACGATAGAGTTCCAAAATCTCAAATATATAGACTCTGATAAAAACTCCTCTCCACATACTACTCGCAACGTCATTCCTTAATCCATCCTGGATCACCTCAAATATGATATGACAAAACATTGAAACAAATCAACAAATCAAACACAACGAAAGACTTCCCGAGAAGTTCCATTTGAACAAGTAAACCAAAAACCTCAAAAGGTAGGAACAAAATAAATAAACGATTGATAAAGAGTTTTACAAATCTCGGGAGTTTTAGAAAACAGAAAAGCTTTCTTTTGAAACATTAGGGTCTCAGCCCGTATCTTGTTCCGCATTACAAGAAGTTTAAAAAGTAGAAAACTCTTTTCGACTCCAAGTCCCGAGTTACAAAATCAAGCTTTCAAAATCTATTGGGTCTCGCCCAAAATCATTTTCCGTAAAACATCCGTAAAACATTCATTTTGAAAAGTATCGTTTTCAAATGATCAAAAGCAGTTCGTATATCTCAAAATGAATTAACATGCTACATGTTCTTCTCAACCATGCACAATATTTCTCCCAAATGCACAATTCCGTTCCAAAACTTAACCGACATATTAATTTCCAAAATCATAGTTTCTCAAGATCATCAATCCTGTCCCACTCTGACATCTCATACTGTAACGCATAATATTCTGCTGAATCTCAAAACATATCAACTTAGAACGGCAATAAATCTCAATGAAATTCAAAAATCCAAATACTTACAGATTGTGAAGCCGACGATTCCCCGTGATACTGGCACATGTCTCGACTCTAGAAAATACTCGACATGGATATTTTCAAAACACACGTTAGCCAAATCAGTACGACTCAAGAATACAATACATCTCATTCCAGAGAATCTCATTAACACCATTTGGAAAAGTTTACAACAATCCCAGTACCACACTGATAAATCACATAACCCATAGGCCCGAGTGAACAACAAAAACTCACAGCTCTAGTATTAGTCAATTGACAACTCGAATGACGCGACAAAACGCGACCCAACTCGACCCAAATGCCTAGGTTTTCTCAACCTAAGCTCCGATACCATATTCTGTAATACCCCCAGATTTAACCGGAAAAATTACGGCGTCGTGGGCCCCGAGATGGAACCCACAAGGCTAAAAGAAATTTTTTGCAAACATTTACAAATGCCCACGAGGCCGACAACGGTACTATCTTTAAAATGTTCGAAGATTTAATAAAATCTAATTATCAAAACCGTCGTAAAAACTCATTTGGAATCACAAGGCCAAACGGCCGACACTCAAAAGTTTAGAAAACGATTTCCAAAGTAACCTCAGTTACCAGATACCAAAAGAGCATTTCAAAATACTCACGCAGCGGAAAAAGACCAACCATAAAGACACTCTAGCAGCGGAAAACAAGAACCAATCAAGAAACTCAAAGCACAAGACATGTCCTAGCCAGTATCCTCCGGGAAGCTCATCTCTTCACGACCGCTATATGCTCGATACTCCAAGAACCTACAAAGAAATCCCACGACGGGGTCAGCCATAATATCCAACAATGATAACCGTCACATCACATTAATAATTACATACCAATGAGAATACAACATAAGAATACGACCAACGTAATCTTGCCGCCACAACTTTACTTACTCGAGTAATTCTCATCAGAATAACCATTATCACATTTCACATCCTGTACTCGATTAACCAATAAACTCGAACATAATATCTGTATTGTACCTCAAACAATACTCAAGATCCTCAAACTATCATAACCAACTCACGATATGGAAATCTACCATTTCTGACCAATACGATCCATCGAATAATACCATCAAATCCCAAGACAATAACCAATTGTCCACCAAAGACAAGACCAAAGAAAATATGGAACATACCTCGAGATATGATGTGCCACGATAATCATATCAGTCTAATCCGAGATCAGAACAATGCAATACGGACAAGGTCCTAACGCAAGACCTACAAATGCATACTCATATGACAACGTCAATATGATCACAACAATAACAATCATGTATACTCAATGGAAATCCGACGATCCAGCGCCCTCAGCATAGATCCCTTTGTTGATCCTATCAGATCAGCATAAGGTGGATAACCAGCAATACACATATGAACAACAACACATGATAAAATCAATGATGCGAATTCACAAGATTCCATCAACATAATACTGGTAATCCAACGATCCAGCGCCCTCAGCATAGATCCCCATGATGATCCCGTCGAACCAAC
Organism: Orobanche coerulescens; assembly: GCA_033398695.1. Classification (NCBI taxonomy): domain Eukaryota; kingdom Viridiplantae; phylum Streptophyta; class Magnoliopsida; order Lamiales; family Orobanchaceae; genus Orobanche; species Orobanche coerulescens. Next base: position 73,357,956 of record CM065818.1, on the reverse strand, counting down.
GCATGGTGGAAAACCTGTCCAACGATCCAGCGCCCTCAGCATAGATCCCCATGATGATCCCGTCGAACCAACGCATGGTGGACATTCGATCCAGCGCCCTCAGCATAGATCCTCATGATCCCATCGGATCATTTACAACATAAACAATACAATTATGCATACACATATGCAAATCAATATGTTCATCAACATGAACAACAGAACATGAACGACAATATGAAAAATCCACTAAGACGACCTCATGTTTGACAACATGAAATACAATATGCATGATCAAATCACTAACACTAACTGAATCGATATAAGATACTTGCCCCGAGTCCTTCGGGAGAAATCTCGATATCAAACCATCACCGACGATTATCCGCAATGCTCGGCGATATGCATTATAAACGAAATGGAACTGAAACCATTCATTAAACATTATAATTGAGCAAGTAACAACTTGCCTCGATACCGATACCACGAAGCTGCTACCGAACACATTGCCTTTGTCTACGAGCTCCTCAGCCCCGATCAAAAGCAATACAATGGACATACTCGAACACGACCGCAATATCCGGTTATAATCACCGATCAATAATCTCAACCTATCGCAGAAATCAAATAACACATATCCGATAACAATAAACAACCGACAAAACTAACCAATCGAACTCAACAGTTCAACACAACCTCGAATAAACACAGTCAGAACCAACCAAGTCAAACCATCATGAATTCATAATCAAAACACAAAAATACTGCACTGTCTGCCTACTTAGCGCACGTTAAACGTATAACGTAGCGTGCGCTAAGTTGTCCCGTTAGCGTGCGCTAGCAAGTAAGCTTAGCGTGCGCTAATGCTGTACAGTGGCATGCATTCCAAACATCGACTCACATCTTGCGACTACGAATCCGAATGAAGGGAGACATAAATCTCCATATCTCTTGAAGATAAACGACCCCATAATTATCACAATGATCATGTCAATGTCCATATATCAATAACAACATCAACAATCAAACCGACTCGATAACAAGGATCGTATCATGCTAACTGAATTCAACCTAGTATCATGATTCATCTCATCTAAATCGACCAATATAATTACCAAGATTCAAATCCCTCTTAGTTTGGGTTAAATGAATCAACATCCTTACTGATGAAGAATCTTAACTAACATCCGAAACTCTTATCAAAATTCCATTGAATCTCATATAACATCATCATATGATTATCCAACATGCTCCTTACATGAAATCATCCAAGAAAAACGAACCATTAACAACGGAATACGAAGATTACCTGGTTTAGACGAACCAAAAAGAAGAACACTAGAACTCCATCCAAAGAATCATGAACAACTTGAAGAACAAGGCTTGAATCCAAGCTCTCAATCTAATGTTGTTAAAGATTATCATTATACAGGTTTGGGAACCTCAAATATATCCCAACTCTCTCTCTCTCTCGATCAAAGAAGAAAAAATGACGAAATGCTTCTCGGACCCTTCCGTCTCCTTTTATAATATTCATTATTAGCGTGCGCTAACATCTCATGTTTAGCGTGCGCTACCGTCTTAGCGTGCGCTAATCGACTTTGTTAGCGTGCGCTATCGGGCCTGCAGGCTACCGCCGCCAGAATTAGCTTACGACGTAATGCCCATGCATTAACGCACGTAAAACATCCTGCTTAGCGTCGCAAGTCATTTACCTTAGCGTGCGCTATCCGAAGTTGACTTGCTACAGACACACCTACCGCCGTGCCCCCACATGCCGAAAGCATCCGCGATTATCGGGATTCCTCGACCGATCCGAATTAGCGTGCGCTAACCATACGGTTTAGCGTGCGCTAGCCCTACATGACAAACACCCCGACCTTATCTCGGACACGCGTCGCAAGTGGCCGGGTCCACCCGCCGAAAGCTAAGATTCCATTATTGGCGATCTGATGTTAGCGTGCGCTAACCAACATACGTTAGCGTGCGCTAACTGAATATAAAAATCAACCTGGGCCTACCTGTCGGTCACCTTTCGGAACTAACCCAGCAAGTCGTTACGTACGTTAGGGGTCCTCCTTAGTGTACGTAACCGAACCTCTTAGCGTACGCTATCAATTCTTCGTAGCGTGCGCTACCTGTACCCAGTAGCGTGCGCTAATGCACACTTAGCCATTTTCCGCAATTTTTGTCCAACATCTTGACGTACCAAAAACGAACATGAGACACACTGAACACAAACATTGAATCCAATAATATTCTTATACGATATACTCTATATCGAAAGTACAATAACCTGATACACGATATCCTCAAATGTAAATGTCGACCAGATACAACAATTATACCGATACTGACATCTCAGTCCTTTATTTATTTTATCCCTATTGTACAGATTCCACGCTGTATAATATAACTCGGATAAAATAATATCAAACAACAGTAGTAGAAATTCCGGATATTACAACAGCCAATTTTGAGTATAAAAGGCTCAAATCTAATCAATAAACCCGAGTTTTAATATAGTTTTGACCCGAATACATGTGACGTGGTCTAATCTTCCGGGTTAAATCCGGAAGAGGTCAATCGTATCTCATCGTGTGAAAGTGCTAAAGAGATATAAAAAATTCTTGAAATCACACACGAAGGGACAACTCAAGTCAAGGAGACGAAGACTAATATGCTTCTCCATGACTACGAGTTATTCATGATGAAGGGTGACGAGTCCATCACCAACATGCTCGACCGATATTCGGTCATAACAAATGGACTTGCTTCGCTCGGTAAACCATTATCAAGTAGTGAGAAAGTCAAGAAAATCTTAAGATCACTACCTGTTGAATGGGACGCCATGGTTACGGTGATTATGGAATCGAAATATCTCAATAATCTTGATTTAGTGCCCCGTTGATTCACTAATAAATTACGAGATTGTCCTTAAATCTCGAAATGCAAAGCCGAAACCGAAGGAAAGATCGATAGCCTTGAAGGCTAAGATGTCAAAAAGAGAAGAAATCCTGGTTGATGAAAGTGACGGAGAATCGGCATACTATGCCAAGAATATTAATAAGTTTCAAACCTTATTAAATCAGAGAAAGAAAGACCTCTCGGGCGAATCTAAGAAATTCGACAATTCTTGTCGATTATATGGTAAACTAGGGCACTTTGCAAAGAATTGCTGAGTCAAACCCAAGAAGGAGGTTCTCGTTGCAACATGGAGCGATGACGACGAATATGATGATTTCAAAATAATCTCACTCTCATGGCCCGAAGTTCATTCGACGATAGCGACGTCGAAAGCCAAGTTAGTACATCATCTCACGATGAATTATTTGAAGCATTTGAACTACTGCATACCGATTTTCAAAATGCTTTATCCGAGATCAAATCCCTTAAATCTAAAAATAAATCATTGGAAATTGAAAATTTCAAAATTCTTGAAAAGGGAAAATTTGTCGAGGTCGATCATTCAAAATGTGTTGAAAATAAAAATATTTCAAAGAATGATCTTTTAAAAGTTCAAGATGAACTTAAAATTTGACGAAGAAATTTTCGTGTGGAAATGATAAATTTGAACAAATGCTTTGTGTTCAAAAGTTTACATTGAATAAACATTGATTGGGATTCAAACAACATTCCAAAAATGAATCCGTAAATTTGAATATACCCCATTTCGAAAAATATTTGAAAATTGGGCACCACATTTCTAGTTTCAAAAGCCCAAGACGGACGATAAAAATAAAAAAGATTTGGATTCCAAAAGGAACCATTATTCCTAACATCGTCAGTATTTCGAAACAAACACCAACTATAGGTTGGATCCCCAAAAATTAATTTGTATTCTACTCAGGGGGAGTATAATTTTTTTAAAAAATGGGAGATAATGTTTTCAGGGGGAGTTATACACTTCTTAATGCATATAGTTATATTCATTATTTGGTATCTCATATTTTTATCAATTTGGTATTTATTACTCGTTTTTATTACATTTTTTTATGAAGACAAAAAGGGAGAGAAAGGAGAAAAGGAGAAGAATGGGATTAACCCTGAAAGGGGGAGAAAATCGAAGAAAAGTCGAGAAGATGAAGTTGAAAAGAAAAATAAGGAGACGTCGAAAAGATGATGAAAATTTGAAAATTCGAAAAGAAAAAGAAAAGAAAAGAAGAAGTCGAAAAAGAAATGGGAGAAGAAACTAACGAAACGGACAAAGTCGAAAAGTTTGGTCTGTACACACACACACACACACACACACACATATATATATATATATATATATATATATATTTGCAGGTAAATCCCATTGACGAAGTGTTGTTTTGTAATCATCAAAAAGGGGGAGATTGTTGGAACATTTGTTCCATGCATGCTTAATAGTGTTTTGATGATTAAAGTTGATACACAAAACGAAACAACAAAAAGGCAAAGCAAATCAACGAAGGAAACGAAGTGCAAAAAGCTGGAATTGTTCAAACTTAACGTACGTAATATAAGATATATAGCGTACGTAATATAAACTACTTAACGTACGTAAGAGAGGTTGGCTAAGGTACGTAGTGGAGTGTTTGCGAATTCAAACAAGGAGAACTTTAGAAATGACATCATAACATAGGTCAGCATGCAACGGACATATTGACCTTGATAACGTACGTAATGCAAGATTGGCTAACGTACGTAAGGAAAAGATTGGCTAACGTATGTAATGCAAGATTGGCTAACGTACGTAATGCAAGATTGGCTAACGTACGTAATGCAAGATTGGATAACGTACGTAATGCAAGATTGGCTAACGTACGTAAGGAAAAGAACGAATGCTACTGGACTAAACCGCATGCATGTTAACGTATGTAACAATGATGATTTAACGTACGTAAAAGAGCTTACGTAAGTAACAGGAGTGATATAGCGTACGTAATGCAGTCTGAAGAGGAAATGGCTAGTAAGGCTCCAATGCCTATAAATAACATTCCTAGGGTATTGTTTCAATACAACAACTTCAAGCAAAACGATACATTCATTAGAGATTGATTTACATTATGTTGTTGTGATATTGAGCTTATACTGTTAGTTTGAGTGTTTATACATTCAATACATACACGAGAGGTAAAAGAAAATATACGATTGGATTCGGTGTTATTAGGATCAAGGATCTGGCCTTGTTAGAATTGCAATCGATATCTAAGTAAGGTTTATCTAGTACCCATAGAAAGCTAGAGCGGTTGCTTCCTTGTCCGATAGAAAAGGAAAACGGTTTAACTTGGACCGACACAAAGACAAGTACGAGTGGTTTATCACGGATCAATTGAAGACGTGATTGTAACGGTTATCCCTCGACCGATAGAAGAGAGGTGCAGAGGTTTTGATCTTTATCCTATAGAAAAAGATACCCAGAGAGAGGACGTAGGCTCGTTTATAGTCGAACCTCTATAAATCTGTGTGTCGTTTTATTTCCGAACTTTATATTTATGCTTCCGCACAACGGCGCAAATACCGATTTTGCACCAATACATCCGACATAATATTCCGATATGGAATTTCAACGATCAAAAGTGGGCCTACATGGCCAAAATAAAAATACAACAACATCAACGAGACTTGCTCGGATAATACAAAATGACAACAACTGAACAAAACTGGAGTACTCCAAATTGTCAGACTGACATGAACACCAAAGCATCTCGGACTAGTATCGCTCGAATGCCTCGTCGCCATATTCATACCCCTGTGTCTCAACTCTCTCCTCGCAAGTACCTAAAACATATAAACATGTTCCGCCCCCACAGGGTCAATCATCCAGATAATGAATATCAAATACATGTACAACATGATATGCATCCAAAGGCAAAATGAACAGTACAACGATGGTAATACGAGATGCTCACAAACTAAGGTAAGAATCAAGCATTCGTGAAACACTATGCCCACAGTATATGATCAATACCTGCTCAACAGGTTAGAATACAAGTGCACAACGGCAAATCATCAATATAGAACACAACACTGAATTACCCTAAGGTAAACCAAACCAGAGCTGAAGTAAAATACGAATTACAATGCCCGAAATCTCCAATAGAAATACCAATACATCACAATAGCCTGAAAGCCCCTCAGTCAAAGCTGCTAAAATAACACGATGGCCTGAAAGCCTCTCAGCCGAAGCTGCCAATCATCACAATGGTCTGAAACCACTCAGCCGAAGCTATCAATCATCACAATGGCCCGAAGCCAAAACAGCCCGAAGATGTATCACATGAGATCATCTAATGACTGTGACCTGCTGAATTGCAGGTGCTGGGAAACCAACCGCGAAGGTTCAAGCCCCAGACTTACCCATAATGAGATCACCCAGTGACCGTGACCTACTGAACTGTAGGTGTTGGGAAACCAACCGCGAAGGTTCAAGCCCCAAACTTACCCATAATGAGATCATCAACATGATTGTGACCTACTGAACTGTAGGTGTTGGGAAACCAACCGCGAAGGTTCAAGCCCAAACTTACCCATCGAGCACTAGCCGATACTAGCCTACAAAACGCAATTAATCACAAACGGCAATGATCCCAAGATTACCGAATTCACAAGAATAAGAGTGTGTTGCCTTGAGTCGGTTAACACGACGACAATAACTCATGGATGGGCACCGTCCTCAGTGGCCCCAATTTCAAATACCTCGAGTGCCTTAGGACTGGCCAATCGATCACAACGACATCAATGGATGGGAATCATCTTCGAGAATCCCAATTCAATACGTTGATTACCTTAGAACGGTCAATCGATAGACAATGATACAACAGACGGGAATTACCTTCGATAACCTCAAGGAGTCGATTACCTTAGAGCGGTCAATCGATAAATAATGATACAACGGATGGGAATCATCTTCGATAATCCTAATTCAATACGTCGATTACCTTAGAACGGTCAATCGATAAACAATTATATAATGGATGGGAATTACCTTCGATAATCCCAATTCAGTACCTCAATTGCCTTAAAACGGCTAATCGATCACATGAAACGATTAGAACAGATGTCCCGGTGCCTTTAATCGGTTACCGATGATGGAGATGATAATCGAACGCATCAATGCCTTCACTCGGCCAATTACAGTATCGAAAGCGAAATACCAATATCAATAACAATGATTGCAACAAGGTCTTAAACCTACATCAATATCAACAATAACAACCGATACATCTATACCGCGAACCGGCTATCAACAATAACATCAACAACGAGTACCTCAAAGCCCTGAACGGCTTTTATCGAACAACAACAACATTTGGCATAATTTGCCGAAGTGTATCATATCAAACAATCCCCTGATATCAAAAAAATCATAGAGAGACCAAGTTTCGAAATAATACAGCACATTCATACACATACATGATAACATTAATCTTATTGACTAGTACAAGTATAAAACTTGCCTCAAACCGAAGGCGAGAAGTCCTTCCACAATCAACGTCCTCCCACGAAACAACAAACGGTGCCTTCCTACGATCACAAACACTCGAACAACCTTGAATGAAATACAATTCATTCAATAACACAAAATTAATAGAAACCAACACCAAGGGCAACCCGATTCGAGCATGAATCGAGTAAACTTCACAAACGAATACCATAGTTCTCAACTATGAATTCTAACATCCTCCAACACCTCAATGATCGATATGATCAAACATTCTTAACACTTGCAAAAACAATTCAACAAGAATCACTTAAGAACATCATCAAATTGATCCTCCTACAATGATAATATCATCAATATTATCACTACCACCTCAAGAACATCATCAAGATAACAAACATGATGTCTAAACAATAATCAATCACCAATTCATCATGAATTCAGATTACTCAACAAGATTAAATCAACCATTGCAAGATTATGATAATCATTACATAATTCATCATGATCCTTTCTCAAAATGGTTATAATATCCCCAAGAAACACAAACAACAACATCAATCATATCAGGACTATGTTAATCATATAACAATCTTAACATAATCCTTCCTAGACATGATTATAACCTCCAAATATTCTAAAACATCAAAAACAACTCCTCCACAAGACACAATCATCATGTTCTTCATCATAAGTTATAAAAACTTATCAAGAATCATGATATGCTCCAACAATAAATCAATACACAAAGAAAACAACAACAACAACATCAATATACTCGAAAATTACTTGAAGAACAAAAGATTAAGAGAACTTACCAATGAAGAACAAGAAGAACTCTCCAAACACCAAAGGAGCACCAACAAGCTTCTAACTTCAAGATTCAACCAAGCTAGGATGATCAAAATCACGTTGGAAGAGTCTAAATATGAAAAACAAGTCCAGAGGGATGGTTCTAGGGAGAGAAAGGAAGTTTTGGTTCGTGAAGAAATGAAATATGAAACCAAGATATATAAACTGACAAGTTCATTACGTACGCTATACACCAATCCTAACGTACATAAGGACCATTACGTATGCTATATCAGTAACTTAACGTATGTAATGCTAGTCCAACCGACTGACCAAGAATATGAAGACCTTAACGTACGTAAACGACCACCTTCTACGTACGTTAACAAGCTGCATGAATTACAAATGTAAATCTCATCTCCTAACGTACGTAAGGATCCGTTGACTGCAATAGTGAGATATGATCGAAAGATACCCGGCCCTACCAGTCGAAAGTTAACCACGAGGAAGGTTCCTACAACCGACCACCCATTACATATGTAACCCTATAGGTTTAACGTACGTAATACTCATCTCGTAGCGTATGTAATGTTACACATGTAGCATACGTTATAGCTAGTATACTTAGCCAAAAATCCAAACTCTCCAAGCAACATCCAAACGACGAAATAATATCGATGAAAAGTATAAATATTTCGATCCCGAAATATCCCAATACAATATACATTGTGTCAGTCCAAAACAACAACACTTGTATAATTCCAAACGAATACGTACAACTTAACAGTGAAACGAAAAAAAAAATTACCCACGGATATTACATAAGCTTCGCTATCTTTGACCTATGTGGGACGAATAGCGCTAAGGATGAAGCTTCAATTTGTGTGAGAAGAAGCTAGTCGAAGAATCCAAAACCAACCTGTGTGAACGGCCCAATCTGCTGTCAGATGTATCAATATTGTGAATGATACAGCGATGTGTTTAGTTAAAGTCACTTACACGCCGTTATTTTATTAAACAATGTACTCCTGTGTGGAGGACCAGTGGAAGTAGAGGGGTTTACCTCGAACCACTTCAATCAGTGTGTCTTTACTTTCTGCCTTTACTGTTTTGTATCTGCTTCTGTGATTTTAATATATATATCGTAAAAACCCTGTACGCATCAAGCTAACAGGATATCATTCAGTTGTTGTATTTACAGCAACTTTACCTTAGACTTCCACTGCGAAAACGGATTTCGAAAAAGATACAGCTTATTCAACCTTCCCCCACCCACCCTACCCCTTTTAAGTTGTTTATACCATATACTATGGCCAACAAAGGTAATTTTTCAAATTTATCATTTCCATTTTGTATTTACAGCAACTTCACCTTAGACTTCCACTACGAAAATGAACATCGAAAAAGATACAGCTTATTGAACCTTCCCCCACCCCACCCTACCCCTTTTATGTTTATACTGTATATTGTGGCCAACAAAAGTAATTTTCCAAATTTATCATTTCCAAAAGGAAATTTATTCGTTAAATCCTTAAGTTCTTTTTGAACTTCTAACAGATCATTTTTCAATTTATTTTCTTTTTCTAAACAAAGAGAATGATCATTTTCGATTAATTTTCCCTTTCTCATATTTCAGAGATTTCGTCTTACAAAATTTTATTCTTCATTTTAAGTGATTTATTTTCTTTTAGCAAATTTTGAAAATCAGTATGTAATAACTCGAAAGCATTAAAAAGTTCATCTTGAGACGAAGTACTTACTAGACTTTCGTTGTTGCTATCATCGTATGATCTCCTTGCTATGAGTGCAAGAGTATTTTGAACTTTTTCATCTTCTTTGTCATCCTCACTCCAGCTGGCGATATATTCTTTCTTCGGGAAGCTAAGCCATGACAGCTTTTCGCAAAGTGGTCGGGTTTTCCATAATTTCGATAATTATTGTCGAACTTTTTTGACTCATTCTAGTTTTGCAAGTTGATGTCTTTTCTTCTCCTGTTTAAAAGGTTTGATATTTATTGATGTTTTCGGCATAAAATGTTGATTCATCATCATCATCATCGATGGAGTTTCTTAATTATCTAAAATCTTTTTAGCTTTCAAAGCTATGGTTTTCTCTTTGGGCCTCGGTTTGGCATTTCGTGATTTTAACATAATCTCATAATTTATAGAAAACCAACAAGGGTGCTAACATCTAAAGTGTTGGGATATTCGGCTCCATAATAGCTGTTTCCGTTCCATATCATTCACGAGGTAGTGATCGTAATATTTTCTCACTTTTTCACTACTTGATAATAGTTTACCAAATTAAGCTAGTCTATTGTTATGACCTAAAATCGCTCGAGCATATTTGATATGGACTCATCATCTTTCATCATGAATAACTCGTAGTTTTGGAGAAGCATATTCATCTTCGTCTCCTTGACTTGATTTATTCCTTCATGAGTAATCTCTAGGATTTATCAAATTTATTTGGCACTTTCACACAAAGAAATGTGATTGTGTTCTTTGGACTTAGAGCATAATACAATGATTGTGTGGCTTTACAATTGTAATAATCACTTTTCCAATCATCATCGTTAAATTATTCAAAGCTCTTGAGTGAACTGTAACACCCCCGAGATATTCGGGGAATATCACAGCGCCGTAAATCCCGGCCTGGGACCCACTAGGCTTATCTTACCCACAACGCATCAAACTTGACAAAGTCCACTCGGGAATCAATAAATCCGATACCAACAAGAAAGTTCAACCACTGACAAACAGTACTACGAAGAAATACAAGAAGTTATACGACAACTGGAAAGGACTTTCCTAAAGTACTTGAGTACCATTTATTATTACAAGGGTAAAACAGACCAAAGAGGATAATGTCCAAAACAAAAGGGAACACAACTGGACACAGTATCACGCCTCGCCATATTCATCGTATCGCCCCCGGTACTCGCTCGTAAGGATCCTTAGAACCTGAAAAACACAAAAGTAATCTTCCCCACACGAGAGGGGTTAGGGCAAGTATTACAAGTGAAACGTCAAGTCTTATACATAAAAGCATATGCACCAATTTAAAGCCATGATAATGATTTTTCGGAAAATGCAATTATCCAAACATGTTCAAAAATGACAATATCTCTTGATTAACCATGGACTCGACAATTCGCGAATCCCCCCTCGACCCGTCGGGTCATCTCGGAGTGGCTAACCCAAATGTTCACAGAACCGTCATAAGCGGAACCCTCCTCGACCCCGTCGGGCCCTCTCGGAGTGAACGAAAGCAACTCTCACAATCACATGCATTACTTTTCACATTTAAGAACATAACTTCCACAAGAATAACTTGCCTGGAATCGAGAGAAAAGGGTACGAATGACAAGGTACCAAGATTGAAGGATTCGACAACTCCAAACCTAGACAAGTTCGTAATTCAATTATCAAAACCCCATCGGTATGAAAATAAGTTGGAATTACTCGAATTTACTACCCCGATACATGTGTTCTAGGAATAATTCCCTTAGATGGTGAATCGCAAGTCAACCATCCCAAATACTCAAGAACTCCGGAAATATACCAATAAATCCGTAAGAAACCATGTATCCAAGGTAGATAATTCATAATCGATATATTCCACTATAACAACAAGGTGGATCGAAGAGATCGGATGGGGGAATCCCCAAATCCCGAAAATCTAGGGTTGTGTGAAGTTTTTCTTGATTTGGAGCGGTGGAGAGGATTAAATGTTGATTAATCCGAGATAGTAACTCAAAGATGTTGCTAGATAATTGAAGCTCGAAAACTCCTCATAAATCGCCTGGAATCGTCCGAAATCTCGCAAGGAAGGGAAAGAAAGGAGAAATGACGATTTGGGAACGAAACTGTCCTATTTATACTAAATAGGACTAGCGTGTGGTAATTATGGAAAATAGCGTGCGCTATCGGACTCACCAGGTAGTCCAGTGGCCTCTGCCAGCATCGTTAGCATGCGCTAATGCCTTCTATTAGCGTGTGCTAACGCATTCTATTAGCATGCACTAGCCGATAGCTTTAGCGTGCGCTAACTAGTAGTTGGCGCCCAGTCCAGAAACCTACTGTCCTCAGCCCTGCTCGCCATAGCGCACGTTATTCGGGTAACGTAGCGTGCGCTACCACTAAAATCTAGCGTACGTTACCTTCACACATAGCGTGCGCTAGGAATTCCCCTTTTCAGTCCAGTACCTACTGGACTGTCCACCTCCAATACACTAGTAGTGTTCACTAATTCTGACCGGTAGCGTGCGCTACAAGGTGCGCGTAGCGTGCGCTACTCCTCACGAGAAGGTGGTATAATCGCATCGAGGACCCGAAGACAACGACGATCCGAACAATAAAAGGGGTAAGTCCAAATGACAAGAGCTCCAAGATTAATGTAAACTTACTAATCACTTACACAAGTGTCAAGATTACGAAAGCACAAGAGTAGAAAATTTACAAAAAGTATGGGTATTACATCCTCCCTCTCTAAAAGGAAGTTCCGTACCGAAACTTAAGAAATGAATAACTCTGAGTATCTAGTGCGCATGCTCTCTTCGGTTTTCCATGTTACTTCCTCAACTCTGTGCCGTGACCATTGAACTTTAACCAACGGAATGGTTTTGTGCCAGAGTTGTTTTATTCGATGCTCTAGCACTTTCACTAGTTTCTCTTCAAATGTAACATCCTCTGCAATCTTGATGTTCCCGTAATCAATGATATGACTCGGGTCAGGGACATACCTCCTCAGTTGGGAAACATGAAACATATTGTGAACATGGCTAAGGGCTGGAGGTAAAGCCAACCGATAGGCCAACTCCCCAACTCTGTCGAGAATCTCAAATGGTCCAATATACCTTGGGCTAAGCTTGCCCCTCTTCCCGAACCTGAATACTCCTCTAGTCGGTGATACTTCGAGTAGGACATGATCTCCCACATCAAACTCCAAGGGCCGACGACGAATGTCAGCGTAGGATTTTTCTCGACTCTGAGCGGCCAACAATTGGTCTCGGATGATGTCAATTTTCTCTTTGGTCTTCATCAACATATCGGGCTCTGTCCCGACTAAATCTGAAGCTTCGTCCCAACAAAGTGGGGATCTACACCGCCTACCATACAATGCCTCAAAATGTGCCATCATGATCGATGCGTGCCAGCTATTAATGTAAGTAAACTCGATCAATGGTAGGTGTATTTCCCAATCGCTACTCCAGTCCAGGGCACACGCCCTCAGCATATCTTCCAAATTCTGGATCGTTCGCTCAGGCTGACCATCAGACTGTGGATGGAAAGAAGTACTCAACCTCAACTCAGTGCCCAAAGCCTGATGGACTAACCTCCAAAAATGCGACACAAAACGACCATCACGATCGGAAACAATAGACTTTGGTGTACCGTGTAGTCTCACGATCTCTGATATAAAAATCCGGGACAACCGCTCCGGTCCCCAAGTATCCTTAATACCAAGAAAATGTGCCGACTTAGTCAATCGGTCAATAATAACCCAAATCATATTCATCCCCATCTTAGCCCTCGGCATCCGAGTGATGAAATCCATGGTAATATCTTCCTACTTCCATTCGGGAATAGGGAGAGGCTTCAACAGCCCGGTCGGCCATTGATGCTCAATTTTGACTTGTTGACATGTCAAAAACCTTGACACAAACTCGGTGACATATCTCTTCATGTTATTCCACCAAAAACTTCTCTTAAGATCTTTGTACATCTTACTCGTCCCAGGGTGGATCGAGTGAGGTGTAGTATGAGCTTCTCGGAGTATTTTCTGCCTCAGGTCCGAGTCATTCGGAATGCAAAGCGAACCTTGAAATCTCAAAATGCCATCCTCGTGGATCATAAAACCAGGGGCTTTCCCTTTTTCCACATCCACCTTCAGTTGGATAAACATTGGGTCATTCCCCTGCTTCTCCCCGACGTCATCGATCAAGGACGGAATAATCTCAAGAGTACACATCTGACCCTGAATTCGCTGAATCCATACTTCGACTCCTTGCTCAATCAATTCCCGTCTGATATTCGCTTGCGATGTAAGGACCTCCAGCATGTGAAGAGATACCGATTTCCGGCGCAACGCATCAGCTACAACGTTGGCCTTTCCTGGATGGTAAAGGATCTCCAAATCATAATTATTTATCAACTCTAACCAATATCGTTGTCTCATATTCAGCTCATTATGGCTAAAAATATACTTTAGGCTCTTGTGGTCGGTATAGATTCAACATGAAGAACCGTACAAGTAATGACGCCAGATTTTCAAAGCGAACACTACGGCAGCTAACTCCAAATCATAGGTAGGATAATTCAACTCATACGGTTTAAGTTGCCATGAAGCATAGGCAATCGTCTTATCATGCTGCAAGAGTACGCGCCCAAGTCCTTGACCTGATGCATCACAATAAACCGAATACCACCGATTCCCTGGGGCAGGGCTAAAACCGGCGGGGTAGTCAAGCGCTTTTTCAATTCTTCGAAACTCCGTTGTCTCTCTTCGTTCCATTCGAACTTTTCGGACTTTTGAAGTAATTGAGTAAGTGGTCGAGCAAGTTTGGAGAACCCCTCGACGAACCTCCGGTAGTACCCAGCCAGACCCAAAAAGCTACGAACTTCCTTCACGTTCCTAAGCGGAGCCCAATCTAACACTGCTTCAATTTTCTGGGGATATACCCGGACCCCTTCCTCTGAAATCACATGCCCGAGAAACATGACTTCCTTCAGCCAGAATTCACACTTAGAAAACTTTGCATAGAGGTGCTGAGTCCTCAAAATCTCCAACACTAATCGCAAATGCCGAGCGTGTTTCTCTTCATCACGAGAATAGACCATAATATCGTCGATAAAAACGACTACACAATTACCAACATGCTCAATAAATATCTTATTCATCAATTGCATAAATATTGTCGGTGCGTTGGTTAACCCAAAAGGCATAACCACAAATTCATAGTGCCCGTACCTCTTATGAAAAGCGGTTTTGGGAACGTCAAATTCCTTTATGCAAAGTTGGTAGTAACCGGACATCAAATCAATTTTTGAGAACACCGCGGCTCCCTGTAATTGGTCAAACAAATCATCGATACGCGTCAAAGGGTATTTATTCTTAATGGTCACTTTGTTCAGTTCCCGATAATCGATACGTAAACGTAGTGAACCATCTTTCTTCCTTACGAACAAGACCGGTGCACCCCAAGGCGAAGCGTTAGGCCTAATATACCCTTTATCCAATAATTCTCCCAGCTGTCTTTTCAACTCTTGCATTTCTAAAGGTGACATACGATACGGTGCCTTAGAAATCGGGTTTGCACTCGATTCCAAATCAATTGTAAATTCAACCTCCCGCTCCAGTGGTAGTCCCGATAAATCATCTGGGAAAACATCCGAAAATTCACTCACTACGGAAATCAAGGGAAGTTCGACTTTCCCATTCTTGACTTTCGCTGCATAACACCAATACCCAACACAGCCTCCTCTAATAAGTTTTGTCACATTCAATGCGCTAATTAAAAATTTCTGGCATCCCCTCTTGTATCCCATAAAAGAATGTTCGGTACCGTCTTCGGCCAACATCGATATGACCTTCGTGCGATAATTCATTACCGCACCGTGTCTATCGAGCCAATCGTCACCGAGGATTAAATCCTCATCAACGATATCTACAACGATCAAATTCGAAAACCACACTCTCTTAGCGATTAACATCGGACAATCTCTAATTTCCTTGTTCCCCACGATTCTATCACCGCTGGGCAACTTAACCACAAAGGGCTCACAAGGAGACAAGTCCTCAACATTCAATCGACGCACACAATCCAAAGAGATGAACGAATGAGAAGCATCGGAATCAAAAAGCACTCTAACTGGATGAGACAAAAGAGAAACGATACCTGTCGCCACGGTAGCCTACGGATCTCCAGCTCTCCTCATCTCGCAGACACGAGGTTGCACCGAATCAGTACTGGGGGGCTCCTCCTTTAACAGACTGACCGCGGCCTCTGCCCCGACCGTAACTCTGGGATGGCTGAACTGCAGATAACTTCTGATTAACACTTGGTTCTCCAGGCGTAGGGGCTGATGCCTGAGTTCCAAGTGGATTTTCTTCTTCCATATAGTACATGGCTCTATGGCCTTCCTGGACGCAATTAAAACACTTCAAAGGGGGTAGACTACAATCACGATTAAAATGACCTTGTTGGCCACAATTAAAACACGTCACAGTTCGGTTGGACACACTAGTACCAGCTTTAAAATTTCGTTTTCCTCCCATCGCACGAGAAGACCCTCTGGTTGGATAACTTGCTGACTGAGATCCCCGCTAGTTGCCACCCCTGCCTCTAGAAAACTTTCCAGTGGTCTTCTGCTTCTTACTCTCACTTGCCGCTTCGGTAGAAGTGAAGGACATATCATAGGCTAATGCTTTGTCTTGATACTCCTTCAATGTGGTGCAAGTGAAACCCGACATATAGTGTCGAACTTTCAGCTTCATTCGCATGTCAAAGTGACGGATTTTATCTCTCTCTTCCTTCACTTGACTCTTCACATGGTTGAGTTTGCGGTTGTATTAGATGATCGCCTGAGATACAGGGACATCCTAGGGTTTAGCCTCGTAAAAGGCTCGAATCCTGGCTTCCTGAATAGGCTACTCGTAGAACTTGACCTCCATCAACTCCTTAAACTCGTCCCATGAAATCACGCAATCCTGAGGTGCAACAACTTGCCACAAACTAGCCGCATCCCTTGACAAAAAGTACTGGGCAACGGGCACCTTACGTGCCTCTGGACAATTCACGACCATGAAAACTTTATTCATCTCGTTAATCCAATCTTCCCAACCGATAGGATCATTTGCACCAATAAACTGGGGAGGGAGCATACGGATAACATCTTGTAACCACTTCTCTGCCCCAGTGTCAGCCACAGGAGGTGGTTGGTTAAGCTGGACCGTCTGGCTTAAAAGAGCCATTTGGTTCGCCACTTGCTGCAGTATGGTGGAAACACCCACATTCGGTTGGCTCCCTGCAGAAGTTCCCAGATTGGCCGACGGCTCCGGATGACTATCGGTGCTAGGAATAGGGTCCGACAAGCTAGGCGTAGCTGAGCCTTCTACCGAATTAAGGGACATGGTCGCTCCACCGGCTGCGCCACGACCACGGACGCGTCCACGTCCTCTACCAGTCGACATTCTAAAGAGAAAAGGGAAGTAAAGTCATAAGCATAGTTCGAGGTATTCCTATCTCGAGTATGGATTCCTCATGTCCCATAATCGAATAACAACGAGTAATCAAAGAGGGTAAAGAAGATAGGGAACTTACGAGTATCGGTCGTACGAGGTGACGGCAGCGCGATGATATTGTGTTCTCGGAATAGTACAATTTGACCCAACAATCCGATAGCCTAGGTATCCATAAACCTAAGCTCCGATACCAAATTATGTAACACCCCCGAGATATTCGGAGAATATCACAATGCCGTGAATCCCGGCCTGGGACCCACTAGGCTTATCTTACCCACAACGCATCAAACTTGACAAAGTCCACTCGGGAATCAATACATCTGATGCCAATAAGAAAGTTCAACCACTGACATACAGTACTATGAAGAAATACAAGAAGTTATATGACAACTGGAAAGGACTTTCCTAAAGTACTCGAGTACCATTTATTATTACAAGGATAAAACGGACCAAAGAGGATAATGTCCAAAACAAAAGGGAACACAACTGGACATAGTATCACGCCTCGCCATTTTCATCGTATCGCCCCGGTGCTCGCTCGTAAGGATCCTTAGAACCTGAAAAACACAAAAGTAATTTTCCCCACACGAGAGTTAGGGCAAGTATTACAAGTGAAACGTCAAGTCTTATACATAAAAGCATATGCACCAATCCAAAGCCATGATAATGATTTTCGAGAAAATACAATTATCCAAACATGTTCAAAAATGACAATATCTCTTGATTAAACGTGGACTCGACAATGCGTGAATCCCTCTTCGACCCCGTCGGGTCATCTCGGAGTGGCTAACCCAAATGTTCACGGAACCGTCATAAGCGGAACCCTCCTCGACCCCGTCGGGCCCTCTTGGAGTGAACGAAAGCAACTCTCACAATCACATGCATTACTTTTCACATTTAAGAACATAACTTTCACAAAAATCACTTGCCTGGAATCGAGAGAAAAGGGTACGAACAACAAGGTACCAAGATTGAAGGATTCGACAACTCCGAACCTAGACAAGTTCGTAATTCAATTATCAAAACCCCATCGGTATGAAAATAAGTTGGAATTACTCGAATTTACTACCCCGAAACATGTGTTCCGGGAATAATTCCCTTAGATGGTGAATCGCAAGTCAACCATCCCAAATACTCAAGAACTCCAGACATATACTAATAAATCCGTAGAAAACCATGTATCCAAGGTAGATAATTCATAATCGATATATTCCACTATAACAACAAGCTGGATCAAAGAGATCGGATGGGGGAATCCCCAAATCCCGAAAACTAGGGTTGTGAGAAGTTTACCTTGATTTGGAGCGGTGGAGAGGATTAAACGTTGATTAATCCGAGCTAATAACTCAAAGATGTTGCTAGATAATTGCAGCTCAAAGAACTCCTCATAAATTGCCCGGAATCGTCCGAAATCACCCAAGGAAGGGAAAGAAATGAGAAATGACGATTTGGGAATGAAAGTGTCCTATTTATACTAAATAGGACTAGCGTGCGCTAATTATGGAAAATAGCATGCGCTATCGGACTCACCAGGTAGTCCAATGGCCTCTGCCAGCATCGTTAGCATGCGCTAATGCGTTCTATTAGCGTGCGCTAGCCGATCGCTTTAGCGTGCGCTAACTAGTAGTTGGCACCTAGTCCAGAACCTACTGTCCTCAGCCCTGCTCGCCATAGCGCACGTTAGCGTGCGCTACCACTAAAATCTAGCGTACGTTACCTTCACACATAGCGTGCGCTAGGAATTCCCCTTTTCAGTCCAGTACCTACTGGACTGTCCACCTCCAATACACTAGTAGCGTATGCTAATTCTGACCGGTAGCGTGCGCTACCCTCGCTAGATTAGCGTGCACTACAAGGTGCGCGTAGCGTGCGCTACTCCTCATTAGAAGGTGGTATAATCGCATCGAGGACCCGAAGACAACGACGATCCGAACAAGAAAAGAGATAAGTCCAAATGACAAGAGCTCCAAGATTAATGTAAACTTACTAAAACTTACACGAGTGTCAAGATTACGAAAGCACAAAAGTAGAAAATTTACAAAAAGTATGGGTATTACATGAACTATCGGACTTTGTAAGAATTTTTACACCAAGACATATGATCTTCCAAATTTCAATATCATAAGCTCGAATGAATATTGACATTTTTTTCTTCCATGTCATGAAATTTGATTCATCGAAAAATAATATCGGTTTAAGGCAAGACCTTCGACCGGGGTAAAATTATACGTCACCCGCTTCGATACTAATTGTTGGGTTGGTAGCGCTACTAGAAGGGGGGTTGGGTAGTGCAGTGAAGAGTGATGGACTCTTTTTATGCGGAAGCAATAGATAAGTGCAGAAAATAAATGACACAAAGATTTATAGAGGTTCGGCAACTTGCCTACATCCTCTCTTCTTCACTATATTTTTCTATAGGTTCAAGATAATCATTTTCGCCTTATCTTCGATCGATCAGAGGTAAAACCATTAAAATCTTGTCTTCTATAGATCTAAGATAAACCGATATAATCGTGTCTTCTATCGGCCCAAGATAAACCATTTTCCTTTTCTATCGGATAAGGAAACAACCTTTCTAACTTTCTATCGGTACTAGAAAAACCTCAATAGATTTAGATTATGATTCTAACAATGATGGATCCACGATCCTAATAACACTGAATCAAATCTTCAATCCTTCCTTTCTCTCGCGTATAAATGATTGAATCAAACATTCAAACTCTTATCAATTAAGCTCAATTACAACAATAATAATGTATATAAGTATCTCGGATGAATATATATAAGTTGCTTGAAGTTGTTGTCTGGAAAATACCAAATGAATTGGTATATTTAGGCTCCAAAGCCTCAACTATCCATTGTTGCCTGCTCATCTATAGCGTACGCTATACTGTCCCCTTAGCGTACGTTAAGCTCATTGCATGTGTTAACCTTGAAAGGCTACGTACGTTAATATTTGTACAGTGTAGTCCAGTAGCTACGTCTCTTTATATTTCTTATGTTATATCTTCACCTTTAGTACGTTAAGTACAACGGATATATAAATGTTGTACCAGTTGACCTTCTAGAGCCCTCCAACCGGCTGATACTTGAATTTGTACTTTGAACACCAAAATGGCAGTAATCACTTGCATGTAGTGTACGTTAATAAGTGTAGTTTGCGTACATTTTTCTTAGTTCATTGCGTGTGTTAACATGTCTGATGCTTTACCTTCTGAATTATTTTGTTTTGCTTTTAGCTTAAGTTAAGTCTTCAAATTTGCGTACGTTAGCTTTGTTCTACTCGGATGGTTCAGCTGGATATCAGTTATGCACGTTAGCTATGTTGCATAGTGTACGTTTATCTTGCTTCTTTGATTTTCTATTCAGCTTTTGCGTCTTTGACTGTTGCTGTCTAATTGTTATTTTTCTTGATTATCAATACATCGTCAAAATCCTTTAATATATTTGTGTGGAATAACAAAGAATTGGTATATAACAACAACTATGAGGCAACAATGGGAATTATTCCTCTATGAATCATTATGTATATGCAAGGCCATGCCTATCTCCATTTACTAACTCATTTTCTCTTTCTTGAGGTTTCGCCAACGAAAGGGATAATGTGGTTTCGAGAGAAGGGAAAGCTTAGCACAATGTCTGTAAGGACTTATAAAATGACTGACCAAATCAGGAAGGTGCCATATAAACTAGAATCACTGTAATAGATGGCATCAATACATAATGTTTTTAACATAGTAGAAACTGGTGAATCAGTTTTTAACATAGGTCCACAATGAATGGCATGTCTAATATCAATATTATTATTTAAATAATACAATATGATGGTAATAATATAAGCAAATAGTTTGTGAAATGACAAGAAAGTCCAAAAAAATCCGAAATATCCATGAAAAGCCAAATTACTAATCTTCCAAGAAGAAAGCCCAATAGACAAGAGACGCAAAAGCACAAATTAATGCCAATCAAATTTAAATATTCTGATTTTGAAAGAAATTGGATAAGACGTTGTCGACCACAGCTGCAATCAAAAAATAAAATAAAAATACGGATATCTGATGCTTCAACTGTGCTTGGCTTCCCAGCTTCTACTCTTATAAGAGGATAAAAGAAACTGACTTTCCTTTCTTAACCAGGCTCAAAGTGCGTAGCAAAGTGAAATAAGCCTTGGTGCCGAGGCGAAAGTGCGTTCCTCTTTTTCCTCTATTATAAGGCAATTTCTTGTGCAATTCGAGCATTACTCGTGCTGGACGAAGAGAGAACCAAGAGAGGACGAGTTGCAGTGAGAACTCTGAGGTGACGAGTCGCATGCTCATATGGAGGGAAGATAGAAGCATGAGCGGATCAGGACTACGATTCTATTGGTGCATTGATTCCTCAGTTAAAATTTCGGTCTATGTGAGAATACAATGCCACATAAAATATTCACCTTAAAAATTAAGAGATATTTTTATAATCAAGTTGATACCTCACTTACATAAAATTTAACTTAAACTATAGCATTCATTTAAATTTATGTATTATTGATGTTGAACCTTTTTAATGGAGCATATTATCATATTCTCATTACATTAATACATCACCATATTGAGACTAGAAAAAATTAAAAAAAAAAAAAAAAAAAGATGAAGAGTGAAAGAATGAACACCACTCATGGTTCCTTCTCATTGTAATTACTAAATATTAATATAGACTCGATTATTATGCAAAAAATAATTCTTTTTTAAATCAATCATATATTGTATTATTTTCAATGATAAGTATATGACATATATAATCTATGTATTTACATATTGCACTTTCATTAGTGGTTATCTATTACATAATGCACTGGATTGAGAGATATCTAATTTATCAAATTGAACTATTTAACTCATTAATTTAATTTTCCACTTCGGAAACAAAAAAAGAAGCTGCATTCAGAAAAATAAATCACTAGTTGCACTTAAAATAATAAAAGATAAGAAAATAAAAAACAGTAAATGACGATATGATAAATTCCAGAAAATAAATGAATTATTGAAATATTTGAGTTAAATACCATGTCTAATGTAATTATTAAAAAGAAAATAGTGTACACGTGCACCACCAGAATTCTATTAGGTCCGCCTATGCATAGAAGACGAAGCACATGCTCCTAGGAAGAGTTGCTCCTCTACCTAGGGTCAGCAAGTAAAATCGCAGAAAGAAAAACGCTAGAAAAGGACATCTTTTATTCTGCCATTTTCTAAACATTCGTGAGAACTACAGTTTTACCAAGTTTTGCCTATTTTTCGTCTGGCAAGTTTAGACTACTGAATTGAAAATTGACTCGGTAGCAACGCAACTATCGAGTACTCGTGAGAAATTGCCTCGAGTCACCGAAGTTTAGAATACTAGTAAATTTTGATTAATGAAGGATTTATTTATAGGCCTCAAAAAATTTTAAGATTGATAGATTAATTAACATTAACTTAGATCTAATCCATCCATTTAACTACTTTTTGTTATGAGTTATTGAAATGCGCACTTCTCGAAGTGCGTAATATGATAATATATTATAATATATGAATGACTATTATACCCCTAGTGTAATTATATAATTACGATTGTGCCATCTGAAGTTTTCCTATAAATAGGACTTCAGTTATTAATGAAAAATATACCTGAGAATCATCTTCTCTATTCTCTCTCTAATTCCTCTCTATAATATTTCGGTCTTATAATACGTTATTAGCTCGAGTCTCTATTTGGCCGAGCAATCAGAAAAATAATACATACAGTTAGAGATGTTAAACGGGCTCGGGCCCAGCGGGCTGGCCCGTTTAACCCGCCAAAAAACCGGGTTAGGGCCAATATTTCCTAGCCCGTTTAAATCCGGGTTTTTTTAGCCCGGACCGTTTAGCCCGAAGCCCTATATATATATATATAATTTCAATTTACAGTAATACTATATTTATATAACATATATTAATTATATATATAATATATATTAATATTATATATGTAATATATATTAATATTATATAAAATATATATTATTGTTGTATTTGTTAATATAGTGTGTGTGTGTATATATATATATATACATAAAAGTGTATTTTTTGTTATATTTATTATAGTATATTTATTACTATATATAAAAAATATATTGTTACTATTTTTTTTGGTTTGTGACTTATAAAAAACTTAAAAATAGATTTTTTAAATATTTAGCCCGTTTAGCCCGTTTAGCCCGAAGCCCGTTAGGGTTAGGGTTAGGGCCGATATTTCGTAGCCCGTTTAAATCCGGGCGTTTTTTGCCCGGACTGTTTAGCCCGAAGCCCGTTAGGGCTAGCCCGGAACCGCTAGGGCTAGCCCGTTTAACATCTCTACATACAGTGGAAAAAAAACACAAGAAAAAAACGAGAGTAGAAATTTTTATTGAGGCCTAGTCAGGGAAGTAGAATGAAAAGCATCTCTAACCTTTCTTCATAATCTCTTCAACCATGATCACTTCTTGATCATGATTAAATCAACAAAGCTCCATCTCTTTCTAATTGTTGAAGGAGCAGAACGCTGGGTCTAAGAGGAAGAGGACATATTCATCAACACAACTCGTGTATTGCTTACAGATCTGTTTTTCAGGCAATCCTAGCCGCCCAAACCGCCGCTGATAAAGTGGCCTGCGACCTCTTATCATGTCTCCTTCCTCCTTCCCCTCCCATGAAGCGGTCGTCGCATCACAGACGACCCCCATCGTGAACCAACTCGTATCACTAGCAGGACTCTTGTGGCCCAGGATCGGATTGTTAAAATCCATCTTCCAAGCCCTCCATCGCCGCTGAACTCCCCGTCGCAGTCCTCTCGTCGTCGATCCGTACTTGACAATAACGGCATACCACCAAAGGATGAGTTATCTACGAGGTGTCTGCATGGGCACTTCCTCAGTTCTGGGTGGCGATTGCTGAGACGCGAGTTCGAGTCCGTAGTGTGGGAGTTTTATCCTCCAATGCGGATAGGCTATCATGCACTGCAAGATCGCTCCTCCCACCTAGTGGGCCGTTGAAATACCATGATTTAATTCTCCACCGGTCACTCGTCGGGTAGGGGTGGGGGCTTGAGGGATTTCGCCTTTATTGCTACAAAGTTATCTACGAGGTACTGTATACATTTATGTTCATACTTGACAAACAATTAGAAAGGGGCCACATTAATCAACAAAAGACAAAATTGAATATTAAAGAAAAGGAGTAATCTTGAAAAAAAATTGGGAGTCACAGAGTCAGCAAACAAAAACTAGAAAAAAAAATTGAAAAGCTTTGGCAAAACGAAGCAAAACTGAATCAAACACATTTGTATTATAAAATAGAATAGAATATAAAGAATAAAACAATCTTATAATTTATTAATTATGAATTTTGTTTTCCTCACCCATAATAAGCATATATTATCAAAATTAATTTTTGTTAATACCATCGTGATCTATTTTACAAGTGTTTCAATTTGATATTAGTATTGATATGGTAATATTTTTTGAAATATATATTATTATCAAAATTAATTAAAAATATATGAATTAGTACCTTCAATCATTCAGAAGTATTAAAAGGACTTGTGTATATATATCCTTGTACTATGGAAATTTACAAAGTGGTATGTGACGGCCAGGCGGCACTGATGCCAGCAACTGGGGTCGATGATGATTTTTAATGATTCGACCTACTACCACATGATTATACTTTGAGAAAATAGTTGGACGAACCTGCTCCAGAAGAAGGATGTTAAATATTCAGTAATCTAATTCATGATTTTATTGTAATTATCTTCAAGTGGTGGTTGAAACCATCTATTTGTTGAGCTTACATTATGTAATTTATATATTACAATACCTCCCGTGTGATAAGTATAATTATCATAATATGGATGGTGACCTCCCATGTACTGAGTTTAATTACCACAAGATGGATGGTGGTACCTACCATATGATAAATTTAATTACCACAAGATGGATGGTGATACCTCCCATGTAACAAGTTTAATTATCACAAGATGGATGGTGATACTTTCTATGTGATAAATATATTTGTCACAAGACGGATAGTTTTATATATTTACTATACCTCATATGTGATGAGTTCAATTAGCACAAGACGGATGGTTTTACATATATGCAATTTATATATTATATATCACCATCGTAGTGGATTATTCCGCGTGAATGGTTCATAAATCATACTCTGAAGAAGTAGTTGATCGATTATTTAAATCCTGTTCTTGAAGAAGCAGTTGAAAGAAATAAATCCTACTCTGAAGAAGTAGTTGATCAATGATTCAAATCCTACTCTCGAAAGAAGAAGCAGTTGATAGAAATAATAAATGATCTCCACGATTATTAAACGCGGATGGAAAAAATTGAGAAAGCTATACCAGAAGTTATAATCGATATGAAAAAACTAAAGAAAATCCCATGTGGGATCATCGGACAAGTGATATGAAAAACTATCACCAAAAAATAATTGCTCAATAAATCTCATATTGATTATATCACATGGTGGGATCATTGAAATCATATTGATATGAAAATATTTATGGAAAATCATATGTTACATATTCGTGAGAATAATGTATTTGCATAAAGGCAGAAGATGCTTATTATTGCTGGAAGAAGCAAACAGTCGAAGCGAAAAATATTGAAACTAGACGAAAAGGTAATAAACACTCGACAAATATGCGGAAAAAAATATATATGAAACCCATAAAAAGTGGTGCGTCTCAAGAGTATAAAAATCTGTAACTCTGCCACCCCCTGGCATTAGGGTTCATAATGAAATATCTAAAGCATCTAAATTTCTTTTTTGTTTGGCGCCAATAGTCTGTAGCTGATGAGCTTTGAATTCTAAATTCTTAATTGAAATATATGCTTGAAACTTTATAAGTAGATCAGCAATCGTGTCAGCACATATAGGAATATCTCTTGATGGTTGAGAGATAAACTTGTGATCCACTCCTTGATCTAGAAAGGCAAGCAAATTGCTGAAGAAATTATTAATATTCAACAAACCTATAGGTTTGGTATGGAAGTCCCGCTCAGCCCATGACGTGATATTGAATATCTCACTGAGTGTGCCACCTGGAAGAACAATAAAGGCATCACTATTATTCACCATATACATCATACTATCATGCACAGACTGTGCTTGAAGCATCAACCCAGTTGAACCTCCTATACTACTGGTTCTAAATGTGGGAAAGTATACGACACTTGTTATTCTTATTCTCCCATTTTATGCAGCCTCTAAAAGATAACCCAAAAATATATGATTACTCCCACCATACAATATATCAACTTTGTGCTTTCGTAATTCTTTTACGATTTGATATGACATATCTATATGCTGGATTGACCTATCAGTTTGGATCCACCTAAAATACATATAGTTTTAATTGGATGAGATATATATGAGGATTCCGAGAATTCCATATCTCTATACTAGATTTTCAAAATACTTAAATGAGATATATAATTTCTGATTTGTGGATCCCAAAGTTAAAGAACAAACTTCTTACTAGAAGACAAATGACTTTTTCATTGAAAAATGAGCAGCAGATAAGTCACTACTTTTACTATTTTATTTTTGTCAAAATTGCAGAAGAAAATGAATGATATGATATTATATTTTTCAATAAAAATGACGTTAGCGATCAGTAGCTGGGAAATTTAAATATTGAAAATAATAGTAATCAACTTGCATTATTTTGTTATTCACCTTATACCAATTTTAACAGAACGGATTTACAAACTGGGTCTTTTGAGACTAATTTTTCATGACTATAGCGTTACAGTTCATCCTTAAATTGCGTCCACAGAGCCAATAGCTCACGATGAACGTATCAACTGGTATGTGTATCAAGAATCTGTCAGATATCATGATCTATAGATTTCTTACTCAATCCATCCTTGATAAATGCAATTTTATCTTCTCGATTTTTGGATACAAACCCCACAGATTTGCATTGTGTGTCACATGTCTACCGAGCATATTTATAGCATCCACCTAATCTTTTTGCTCTTCGTTTCTTTGCAAAAATACTCCTACCTATACCTAGCATGTATGAATTTGAAAATTCGCCAGATAATCGAACTTGTGCTTCGATCAACCATCGAATATCTTCTGGGATGCTATTTCTCATTAGCACCCTTAATCTTTCGAGTCGAGCTCGATAAATTCTTTTTGTGATATTCACTGGAAGATATGGGTAATATTTATGAAGATTCGAAAGCATTTGATACATTATGATAATCAAACCCTATGTATGGGTGATTGTGGTTACAATGATAATTTATTTATAGATTGGAATTACGCGTATGAGACATAACTCCGCATTTGAATTGTTCATATCCTGAAGCGTATGAACTATGGTTCTATAATTGAATAATGAACTTAAATATGACCTATGGGAGTGGCGACTCCATGTTGATAATGATGTGAAATAATGGCACCGAAAGATGATATGATATGTTGGTAAGATATCTATATTGTGATATAGACACATCATATCTTTAAATATTTGTTCTCAATAAATAATATCACTACTAGCCAATATTGGGAAAGAACCCCTGATAAATTTGGAATATATTAAGGGGGTATGGGCCCACTTTCTCTACATGTGAACTACTAGATATTATGGATCCACTAGATAGTCACATGTGTATATGACTCGTAATCAGAAATTTACGAGATAATTTGCTCATGGTTTGAGCATATATTCCAGATCAGATAAAGCTAGTAATATATCCCAAATAAACTTGAATAGATCCCAGAAAGGATCAAGATATGCGCATACAAGTGGGATATTAATTGGTATACTATTGGAAGTCCTCCAGCCAATATCGAGCACATAATATATAAACTCCCATGACTGAAGATGAATACTGAGATACTGGCATATGAGTTTGGTGCTCAAGAAATCTCTTAGCATGAGGGGGAGTATTAGTAGTTGGAAATATGTGAAATGCATCACACTATATCCTCACAAATATATGAACTTGAAGTTCAAAGATGCATGATAGATTTTAATCTTTGGTACCAACTACAATTGGTTTGATAAATACATAATAATTCCCCGAATATGAATCAAAGCAAAATGATAAAGGAGGCATATACTTTTGAGAAGTATATAGACATAACTATAATGTGTAATTCCAATGGGGGATTGATAATGAGATATCTCGACAAGTTATGTTGCTATGGGGAAATAAATGTTGAAATGTGTTGACACAATATAGCGCTATGAATGAAATGAGGATATTGAAATCCATGATTGTGAAATATGAATACTGGAAATGAGGATATTGAAATCCATTGAAATTGAAATATATGCCCTTAAATAAAATGAAACATATGGGCTTACTGAAAGTAACTCCTGAAGAGATTTTAAACATATTATTAGTGCGTGCAGTCACTCAAAATAAGGTGTTGTGAATGAAAATTATATGTTGTACTCTTTTACTTGACTAATATTTTATCCCACTGGATTTTCCTAGCAAGGTTTTTAACGAGACAGCTTAATCACAACTAATATGGAATCTCCAAAAGAGATTCGGAATATATTGCAAAGAATATGAGTTCGATATTACAGACTGCACTGACTATGATACTCGTACTAATCCTTGGAGGATTATTGAAATGCCTGAGGTATATTTGTGTATACGCATTGCACTCTTTCTCCCTTGACTGAAGTTTTGTCCCATTGGGTTTTCCTAGCAAGGTTTTTATCGAGGCAACTGGAATGGCGTATTAGTATGAATAATGTACTCTTTTCCCTTCATTAGGATTTTTCCCAATGAGTTTTTCCTAATAAGGTTTTAACGAGGCATATTCATGGAAAAATGAGGAACACTACTAAGATCAAGATTATTCCCCAAAGATTTGAAAACAGGATAAGTAGTTGTACTCTTTTTCCTTCGATCAAGTTTTTCCCACTGGGTTTTCTTGACAATGTTTTAATGAGGCAATACGTGGATACTCCAACAACGAATGATATACATGACACTCAGTTTTTGTCCCACGAGGTTTTACTGATGTAACACCCCAATATATTCGGAATAATTACAGCGCCGTAAAAAGAATTACAAGGCTAATTTATGAAAATGCGGAGATAATATTAAAGTGTTATTAATGAAAAGAAATTCAAACACGTCTGACAATTTCAATAAGTCCAATATTACAAAACATCTCCAAAGCATAAATAACATAAGCGTACTCGAGTACTGGAAAATAACCATAAAACCAAAATAACACAATCCACATCACTGAGCCACTTCATCGTCATGTCGGTACTGTGGCTGCTTTCCCACTCCTCGGCTACCTGAACATCAAAACAAAAGTCCACCCCCGAAGGGGTTAGCAAAACAATGCTAGTACAAGTAACATAAAACATAAATCATCAATGCATCATAAAACATACAAAACGGACTTCCGTCATCGGAACCCAACGATGCGAATCCTCACGATTCCATCAACACAATACAGGGTAATCCAACGATCCAGCGCCCTTGGTATAGATCCCCATGATGATCCCGTCGGACCAACGCATGGTGGAAAACCCGTCCAACGATCCAGCGCCCTCAGCATAGATCCCCATGATGATCCTGTCGGACCAACTCATGGTGGACATTCGATCCAGCGCCCTCAGCATAGATCCTCATGACCCCCTCGGATCATTTACAATATAAACCATGCAATCATGCATACACATATGCATTTCAATATGTCCATCAATACGAATAATTAATAACGAATACTACGACAAATCAAGAAATTAATCTCATACTCGACAACATGAACAAAACCGTATGCATGATCAAAGTTCCAATAAAAACCAAACTCAACATAAGATACTTGCCTCGAAAATGGCAAGAATAAAATACTCCAACGAATGTCACGTGTCTGTATGCCACCGCCCCTCGATCGACCCCTATGCAAGGATCGTACCTTGTTCAAAAAGAGATACAAGGAACTTAACATACTACCCGATACTAACGTATGATCATCGAATAACTTGATTAGAATCGTAAAATAGTGACGTAAGGCCGGTTCATGGTTAGTATACTAGATGAGAGCTGAACTGGAAATGATAATACACTTCATGAGAGTTGAACGATCATTTAGGAGCTGAAGAACCGATGTTTAAGAGTTCAAGGGTTTACAATGTGTTAAAGATTTCGGGTTTAAATATGGGATCAAATTCCAAATTCTCATATGTTCGGCTATGATGATTTACCAAAAAATGTTACTCAAAATGACAAGAATGTCCAAGTATTACGCAAGGAAAACGATACTACGGTGATCCGGGTTGAGTTCAATGACATGGACGATTCATCACCCATACGAGCATGTAGAATATTGTCAAAACAAATTCCTCTAGCAAAACAAGAATTTCATCGGTGGAACATCACAGGAATTCATATAATCTAACCAAAATCATGCTTATGATTTCAACGAAATAAGGATACTACATCCTAAGGTTTTAATCCATCTAGATTAGATCAACACTCTAAGTAATGAAGGAAAATAAGGTATAATTGGGTTTCAATCTTCAAAAACATGTTGCTGGATTCAAAAGATTGTTAGCTAACCTAAGGATTTTCGAACCAAGCTCAAAATATAACTGAGAATGTAAATTTCGGCTTGGTAAACCATAACATACCTTATTCGGAAAGAAAGGTTGAATTATCTTGATGAATTCCTCGTCCAAGAGCTAGAATACCAATCCTCAAAGATCTTTTGTCTTCAATGGTGATGTTAGGAGGCTGGTATGTAGTGTTGGGTGGAGGGAATGACTCTCAAAGTCCCAAAAATCGAGTATGCAAAGTGGTGTAAACTGAAAAATGAAGATGGTTGTTGTCCTATTTATAAAAAAAAGTTATTAGTGCACGCTACTCCTTGTGGTTAGCGTGCGCTAACGGGCTATCAGCCTACTGTCTCTGACGTGTCTCGGTATAGCGTACGATAAACAGCCTTACGTGCGCTAAAATCAATGATTAGCATACGTTAACAACTACTTGTAGCGTGCACTATCGACTGAACGAAAGTTCACTGACCTCACTATACTAGAGTTAGCGTGCGCTAGCCTAGGAACATTTGCGTGCGCTAAACACCATTCACTCGACTTTCCCAGAAATCCGTTCAGGTTCATCCCGACATAATCCCAATGAAATCCGCAGCCTGATCTCACCTACCAACCTGTCTCAATCATGTTGACTACGTGTAGCGCGCGCTAAAACTCATACGTAGCGTGCGCTAACTAACTCAATTAGTGTGCGCTAATGCTAAGATGTTAGCGTGCGCTACAAGTGCATAAAAATGCAAGTATGCAAGAATTCATACGCTCAACAACACAGGATCATGAAATACGGGTGAAAATACTCAGATCAAAATGAAATAAATACAGTATCACGAGGTTCAAATACACATCAGAAATCTCGGGTATTACATCCTCTCTCCCTAAAAAGAAGTTTCATCCCAAAACTTAAGATGAAAACAACTCTGGATATCTAGCCTTCATACTGTCCTTCGTTTCCCAAGTGGCCTCTTCAGCTTCGTGTCGTGACCATTGTACTTTAACCAAAGGTATTGGTTTATTCCTCAATTGTTTGATCCGACTCTCAAGTATTTTGATTGGTTTCTCCTCGAACGATCCATCGTTAGCCATCTCGATCTCGCCGAAATCAATGATATGACTAGGATCTGGTACATACTTCCGTAACTGGGATACATGAAATACATTGTGAATGTGACTCAGTGATGGTGGTAATGCCAACCTGTATGCTAATTCCCCAACTCTCTCAAGGATCTCGAATGGCCCGATATATCTCGGACTAAGCTTTCCTTTCCTCCCAAAACGGAAAATCCCCCGGGTGGGAGAAACCTTCAATAGTACATGATCCACAATCTCAAACTCCAACGGGGGACGGCGCACATCTGCATAAGACTTCTGTCGACTCTGGGCAGTCAACAGTCGTTCCCGAATTAGAGCTACCTTCTCTTGAGTCTGAACTATCAACTCTGGTTCTGTCCCAATCAAGTTAGAAGAATCATCCCAACACAGGGGCGATCTAGATCTTCTTCCGTACAACGCTTCAAACGGTGCCATCTTAATGAAAGCATGCCAACTATTGTTGTAGGTGAATTCAATCAAGGGCAAATGAACCTCCCAGTCGGTTGACCAGTCTAAGGCACAAGCTCTAAGCATGTCCTCTACTTTCTGAATAGTCCTTTCGGACTGACCGTCTGTCTGTGGATGATAAGCCGTGCTAAAGTTCAGCTCGGTTCCTAAAGCCCTGTGAACTGCCTTCCAAAAGTGCGACACGAAGCGACCATCTCGATCCGAAATAATGGTCTTCGGTGTACCATGCAATCGAACTATCTCTGAGATAAACACTCGTGCTAATCTTTCGGGTCCCCACGTGTCTTTAATACCAAGGAAATGAGCCGACTTTGTTAGTCGATCAACTATAACCTAAATCATGTTCATTCCCGTCTTGGTCCTTGGCATACTGGTGAGAAAGTCCATCGATATATCCTCCCACTTCCACTCAGGGATCGGAAGTGGCTTCAACATTCCGGCAGGTCGCTGATGTTCAATCTTAACCTGCTGACAAGTCAAACACTTTTAAACGTATTCTGCTACGTCCTTCTTCATATTTCCCCACCAGAAATTTTGTTTTAGATCCTTATACATCTTACTGTTGCCCGGGTGAATAGAATAAGGCGCGCTGTGAGCTTCCTACAGAATTGTCTGTCTCAAAACATCATCGTCGGGAACGCAAAGTCGACTCTGAAATCTCAGAACTCCATCATCTTGTATCACAAATCCTAGGGCCTTTCCTTTCTTTACTTCGTCACATAATGGAAGAATCAGAGAATCGTTCAACTGCTTGGATTTGATTTCCTCGACTAGTGACGAGGTTAGTTCCATCACATATAGTTGCCCTTGGATTTTTGGTGACCATACTTCAATCCCTTCGCGGATCAGTTCTCGTTGAATGCTAGTTTGGGACGTAAGTGCTTCCAACACTCGAAGAGAAACAGGTTTACGGCTCAGTGCGTCGGCTACCACGTTTGCTTTACCCGGATGATAGAGAATTTCCAAGTCGTAATCCTTGATCAATTCCAGCCACCTTCTCTTATGATCTGTAAAGATTTGACAATGAGTGCCGTATAGATAATGTCGCCAAATTTTTAAAGCAAAAACTACAGCTGCTAACTCCAGATCATGAGTCGGGTAATTAACTTCGTACGGTTTCAACTGTCGAGAGGCATAGACAATCACCTTATCTCTTTGCATCAACACACATCCCAGACCCTGATTTGAAGCATCGTTGTACACCATGAATCTATCAATTCCATCTGGCAACGCTAGTATAGGCGCTGTCGTCAGTCTTCTCTTAAGCTCATCAAAACTTGCCTGGCATTTCTCATTCCACACGAACTTCTGAGTCTTCTGCAATAGTTGAGTAAGTGGATGAGCGATTTTGGAAAATCCCTCTACAAAACGGCGATAATATCCAGCAAGTCCTAAGAAGCTTTGGACTTCTTTCACATTATTAGGAGACTCCCATTCCAAGATTGCTTCGACTTTCTTTGGGTCCATCTGAACTCCGTTAGCTGATATCACATGCCCAAGGAAAGTTACTTCATTTAGCCAGAACTCACATTTGGAAAGTTTCGCATAAAGCTGTTCGTTCCTCAAGGTGTTCAAAACAACACGCAAATGCTCAGCATGCTCCTCGGGGTCTTTCGAATAGATCAAGATGTCATCAATGAAAACGACCACGAACTTATCTAAGTATTTTAAGAATACCCGATTCATCAATTGCATAAATACCGCAGGAGCATTGGTGAGTCCGAATGGCATCACCACGAATTCATAGTGTCCATACCGGGATCTGAAAGCAGATTTCGGTATATCCGATTCCTTAATTCTCAACTGATGGTATCCTGATCGCAAGTCAATCTTCGAGAATACTCTTGCCCCTTGCAGTTGATCAAACAAGTCGTCAATTCGAGGTATAGGATACTTGTTCTTGATCATCACTTTGTTTAACTCTCTGTAATCAATACATAGTCGGAGGGATCCATCTTTCTTCCGGACAAAGAGAACGGGTGCTCTCCAAGGAGAAACGCTAGGTTGAATGTAACCCTTCTGCAATAATTCCTCAAGCTGTTTCTTTAGTTCATACATCACGGTTGGCGCCATATGGTATGGTGCTCTAGAAATATGTGCAGCTCCAGGCTCCAATTCGATGTTAAACTCTACTTCTCTCCACGGAGGTAACCCAGGTAGTTCGTCAGGGAATACATCTGAGAATTCGTTCACAACCGGAATAGATGAGAGCTCGACTCCTTCTTCTTTCTTTATGGCATAGCACCAAAATCCGTGACATCCCTGCTTCAGTAATTTCACTGCTTTCATAACTTTAATCAATTTTCCCGAGCTTCCCGTTCTCCATCCTCTAAATAAATGTTCAGATACGTTATCGGCAATGATAGAAATAACTCTCTTTCGGTAATTCAAAATAGCTCCATAACGGTTGAACCAATCGTCTCCGAGAATTAAATCGTCACCATGGATGTCGACTACAATAATATTTGATGGCCAATCTCTCCCTCCTATAGTCACTGGAAAATATCTAGTTTCTAGGGTTCCCACAAGTTTCTCTCCGCTCGGTAATCCCACAACATAAGGTTCACAATCATACAAGCATGAGATTTTCAAATGATTAACACAGTTCAAAGATATGAAAGAATGCGTAGCTCCTGAATCGAATAAGACACTAACTGGTTGCAAAAGGATCTGAATCGTACCTTATGCAACAGCCGTGTTATGATCGTCTGACTTCTTCATCTCGTAAATACGTGGAGGAACGGACCCAGCGCTGGATGCCTCTCTTTTCCCAACATTTTGCTGCTGGAAACCACTCTGCTGCGTCTGGTTTACACTTGTATCCTTCGGAACCGGTGCAGGAGTGCGAGTACCTAAAGATCGAGTCGCATTTCCACAAAACGTTGTGCGATGTCCTTCCTGTCCACACTCGAAACAGGTCACAGCAGGTGCGAAACAATCACGTCGAACATGCCCCGATTTACCACAGTTATAACATTTTCTCCCAGCGTCTGAAACGGTCGGTGCTGCCCAGAACTTCTTTCCTCCCCGAGAAGGATGCGGAGGCCTCCTGGATAAATGAAATGAGGACTGGCCCGTGTGGGGCCCACTACTCTTGTTCTCCGTGAAGTTGCCAGACACTTTCTGCTTCTTTGCTTTCGTTGATTTCTCTACTGCCGCCTCTTTCATATCGTAGGCCATTGCTTTGTCTTGATACTGTCACAAAGTGGTACACTCAAATCCGGACATATATTGTTGAATCTCCGGCTTCATCCGCATGTCAAAATGAAAAATCCTCTCCGCCTCGGTCATGACCAAGTGGCGCACATAAGTCAGCTGGTGATTAAAAGTCTTAATCACGTCTGTCACAGATGCCTCTAAATTTTGTGGTGAGAAAAACTCCCGGACTCGGGCCTCTCTAACTGGGTGAGGGCAATATTGCTCTTCCATCATTAACTTGAATTCCGTCCAGTCAGCATTATGATCCTCAGGTCGAATGGCCTCCCACCAGTCGAAAGCCTCCCTAGTCAGAAGGTACTGGGCGATCAGAACCTTTCTGTCGTCGGGACAGTTAATCCCTGCAAATATCTTCTCTATCTCCTTCAGCCAGTGATCCCAAGAAAGTGTCTCAGCAGAACCGTCAAATTTTGGAGGGTGCAATTTGACCACCTCAGTAAGCCATTTATCTCCCCGATTATCCTCATTATGCTGTTTTCCCATCGTCGTCTGCATGCGGTCAACAACCTGAGCAAACTGGTTTATCTGAGCAACCACCTGTTGAAGCACTCCCGGCATGTTAGGATTTGCGTTCTTATTTGCTGATCCCTGTTGTCCTCCCGAATGGGAATCAGTTCGACTAGCCGATAATTCTGGGGTAGACGCCGAATTCTCGTGTCTCGCATTACCACGTCCGCGTCCACGACCTCCCCTCAACATACTGTAAACACAAATACTCAATATCCAGGGAAAAATTTCTAAAAGAAAGTCCGTCAATATTCACAAAATAGAAATTAAATAAATCGGTAGTATTTGAGATTTGGAGACTTACAACCACGGTCCACACGACGATGTTGGCTCAGCAGTGATGTTATAAATGACCCTTAACTCAAATAACGTAAACAGACCCAACTAAAACCCAACTGCCAAGATATCCATGAATCTTAGTTCCGATATCATATTCTGTAATACCCCGATTTATTCGGAATAATTACAGCGCCGTAAATCTTTTGTATAAGAATTTACAAGGCTAATTTATGAAAATGCGGAGATAATATTAAAGCGTTATTAATGAAAAGAAATTCAAACCCGTCTGACAATTTCAATAAGTCCAATATTACAAAACATCTCCATAGCATCAATAACATAAGCGTACTCGAGTACTGGAAAATAACCATAAAACCAAAATAACATAATCCACATCACTGAGCCACTTCATTGTCATGTCGGTACTATGGCTGCTTTCCTACTCCTCGGCTACCTGAACATCAAAACAAATGTCCACCCCCGAAGGGGTTAGCAAAACAATGCTAGTACAAGAATCATAATACATAAATCATCAATGCATCATAAAACATACAAAACGGACTTCCGTCATCAGAATCCAATGATGCGAATCCTCACGATTCCATCAACACAATACAGGGTAATCCAACGATCCAGCGCCCTTGGTATAGATCCCCATGATGATCCCGTCGGACCAACGCATGGTGGAAAACCCGTCCAACGATCCAGCGCCCTCAGCATAGATCCCCATGATGATCCCGTCGGACCAACGCATGGTGGACATTCTATCCAGCGCCTTCAGCATAGATCCTCATGACCCCCTCGGATCATTTACAATATAAACCGTGCAATCATGCATACACATATGCATTTCAATATGTTCATCAATACGAACAATTAATAACGAATACTACGACAAATCAAGAAATTAATCTCATACTCGACAACATGAACAAAACCGTATGCATGATCAAAGTTCCAATATAAACCAAACTCAACATAAGATACTTGCCTCGAAAATGGCAAGAATAAAATACTCCAATGAATGTCACGTGTCCGTATGCCACCGCCCCTCGATCGACCCCTATGCAAGGCAAGGACCTTGTTCAAAAAGAGATACAAGGAACTTAACATACTACCCGATACTAACGTACGATCATCGAATAACTTGATTAGAATCGTAAAATAGTGACGTAAGGCCGGTTCATGGTTAGTATACTAGATGAGAGCTGAACCGGAAATGATAATACACTTCATGAGAGTTGAACGATCATTTAGGAGCTGAAGAACCGATGTTTAAGAGTTCAAGGGTTTACAAAGTGTTAAAGATTTCGGGTTTAAATATGGGATCAAATTCCAAATTCTCATATGTTCGGCTATGAAGATTTACCACAAAATGTTACTCAAGATGACAAGAATGTCCAAGTATTACGCAAGGAAAACGATACTACGGTGATCCGGGTTGAGTTCAATGACATGGACGATTCATCACCCATACGAGCATGAAGAATATTGTCAAAACAAATTCCTCTAGCAAAACAAGAATTTCATCGGTGGAACATCACAGGAATTCATAGAATTTAACCAAAATCATGCTTATGATTTCAACGAAATAAGGATACTACATCCTAAGGTTTTAATCCACCTAGATTAGATCAACACTCTAAGTAATGAAGGAAAATAAGGTATAATTGGGTTTCAATCTTCAAAAACATGTTACTGGATTCAAAAGATTGTTAGCTAACCTAAGGATTTCCGAACCAAGCTCAAAATATAACTGAGAATGTAAATTTCGGCTTGGTAAACCATAACATACCTTATTCGGAAAGAAAGGTTGAATTATCTTGATGAATTCCTCGTCCAAGAGCTAGAATACCAATCCTCAAAGCTCTTTTGTCTTCAATGGTGATGTTAGGAGGCTGGTATGTAGTGTTGGGTGGAGGGAATGACTCTCAAAGTTCCAAAAATCGAGTATGCAAAGTGGTGTAAACTGAAAAATGAAGATGGTTGTCCTATTTATAAAAAAAAGTTATTAGCGCGCGCTACTCCTTGTGGTTAGCGTGCGCTAACGGGCTATCAGCCTACTGTCTCTGACGTGTCTCGGTATAAAAACCAAACCAAACCAAACATACCCAGTATATCCCGCTCAGAGCAGGGTCTGGGGAGGGTAAGATGTACGCAGACCATGCCCCTACTTATTACGGTAGGGAGGCTGTTTCCGTGAAGACCCCCAGCTTAGTGCATAGCAGAATCTTGTGTGATAAATACAAAGGAAAACATATGATTCGAAAAAGCTCGAGTCCATACCTGAGCCCATGGATTGATCCACATGGGACTTACCTAAGCGGAATTTGGCTACTTCACTCCCGATGAACGCTGCTCTAACAAAAGAGAGGTTGGCTCTGCGCACAGCTCCCTGTAAAAAATACACCACACGCAAAGACAATAGGATAAAATATACAATAAAAGTAAAAATGCAATGCTCTAGGTCAAAGCTAACCGAGACAACCCAACCCTGAGGCTCTCAACTACAGCACTGCTCCCTTCAAAAGAATCTACAACTCTGATCTGGCGCCTCCAAGCACACCTATCAACAGTCATGGTCTCGGAAAGGTTTAAGGCCTTCAAATCTAATCTCAGTTGCTCCTCCCACGTCCTCCTCGGTATGCCTCTCCTCCTCTCCCCGACAACCATTAAACTCTCGACCCTCCTCACCGGAGCAGATGCCTGCCTCCTGTGGACGTGGCCAAACCATCTCAATCTCCATTCCCTAACTTTCGCTGAAATGTGCGCCACTTCCAGCGCGTTCCTGAAAACCCCGTTCTCAATTCTATCTAACATTGTGCGACCACACGACCAACGTAACATTCTCATTTCGGCCACTTCCAACTTGCTCTCAAGCGACTTCTTCATCGCCCAACATTCGGAGCCATACAACATTGCAGGTCGGATTGCCGCTCTATAGAATTTACCCTTCAACTTTAGAGGGACTTTCTTGTCGCACAGGACCCCTGTCGCTGCTCTCCACCTTAGCCACCCTGCCTTGATGCGATGCGTGACATCATCTTCACACTCACATTCCTTCTGAATGATCGAACCCAAATACTTGGACTTATCCGTATGGGGTACGATCTGATCCGCAATCTTAACCTCAACATCTTCCTCGTTGGCCTCACCACTAAAGTTACACTAGAGATACTCGGTCTTAGACCGGCTCACACGCAAGCCCTGGGATTCTAACTTAGCCCTCCAAAGCTCCAACTTCGAGTTCACCTCCCTCCTCGACTCTGCCACTAACACAATATCGTCAGCAAAAAGCATGCACCACGGGATGCCATCTTGAATCCCTCATCAAATGACGTCAAGGATTAGAGCGAAGAGAAGAGGATTTAGCGCCGACCCCTGGTGTAGCCATATCTCAACCGGAAAATAGTGGGTATCACCAACTGGGGTCCTAACGCACGTCCTAGCTTGGGAGTACATGTCTTGGATCGCCCTAACGAACGGCAACGACACCCTCCTCTCTACTAGGCTCCTCCAAATAACATCGTGCGGGATGCTATCATAATCCTTCTCTAGATCTATGAACACCATATGGAGGTCCTTACGCCGCTCTCTAAACTTCTCCATAAGGCGTCTGACGAGATGAATGGCCTCAGTCGTGGACCTCCCCGGCATGAAGCCAAATTGGTTCTCTGAGATCTCCACTTCTCTTCTAACCCTGCATTCCACCACTCTTTCCCAAAGTTTCATAGTATGACTGAGGAGTTTAATACCCCTATAGCTACTACAACTCTGAGCATCGCCTTTGTTCTTGAAAAAAGGCACGATAATACTATGCCTCCACCATGTCGGCATCTTAGAGCCTTTGAGGAGGACGTTAAACAGTTCTGCTAGCCACTGAACACCGACTTCCCCCAGACAAAGCCACACCTCAATAGGGATCTGATCCGGGCCTACAGCTTTAGCTCTACCCATTTTCATTAGGGCACACTTTACTTCCTCCTTGCTGATGCTCTCACAGGAACTAAACGAACGAGCAGAAGATAGACTAACTCCTTGCACCACCGAGTCACTACCTCTAGCCTCATTGAAAAGTTCGAAAAAATACCTATTCCACCGCTCCTTAATAGCCACATCGTTCACTAACACTTGACCCAAATCATCCTTAATAAACTTAACGGGACCCAGGTCGCGCCGCCCTCTTTCCCTAGCTTTCGCTAGTTTAAAAATAGCATTCGCTCCTTCTTTGGTGTCTAGGCGCTTGTACATCTCCTCGTAAGCCTCACATTTAGCCTTAGTCACTGCCTTCTTAGCCTCTCTTTTCGCCACCTTGTACGCTACAATCTTCAAGATTCTCTCCTCCCCATCACTAACCGACAAAAGCTCCTCAAATAGTGCTTGTTTTGCCTTAACCTTGTTTTGGAGCTCCTCATTCCACCACCAAGCCTCCCTAGGTCCACTAGACCTGCCCGAAGAAACCCCTACCACCTTCTCGCCCACTCTCCTAATAGCATTGGCCATGCTGGTCCACATAAGGTTAGCATCGCCCGCACGCAAAAAACCTCCTTCGCGGGTCAGAGACTCCTTGAAAACTGTCGCCTTCTCACCCTTCAGATCCTTCCAGAGAATCCTAGGTCTAGCTTCTCTAACCCTGCTAACAACACGACCTCTCATGGATAAATCCATAGCCAGCAGCCGGTGTTGAGAGGCACATGCTTCGCTCCGGAACACCTTGCAGTCCACGCACGCCCTAGCATCCTGACTGCGCAAAAGAAGGTAGTCAATTTGCGTGTTGTGCCCCCCACTACTGAACAGCCTTACGTGCGTTAAAATCAATGATTAGCGTACGTTAACAACTACTTGTAGCGTGCGCTAACGACTGAACGAAAGTTCACTGACCTCACTGTACTAGAGTTAGAGTGCGCTAGCCTCGGAACATTTGCGTGCGCTAAACACCGTTGACTCGACTTTCCCAGAAAGCCGCCCAGGTTCATCCCGACATAATCCCAATGAAATCTGCGGCCTGATCTCACCTACCAACCTGTCTCAATCATGCTGACTACGTGT
This sequence comes from Orobanche coerulescens, assembly GCA_033398695.1. Classification (NCBI taxonomy): domain Eukaryota; kingdom Viridiplantae; phylum Streptophyta; class Magnoliopsida; order Lamiales; family Orobanchaceae; genus Orobanche; species Orobanche coerulescens. The sequence continues at coordinate 73,316,327 of CM065818.1, read as the reverse complement.
AGCGCGCGCTACAACTCATACGTAGCGTGCGCTATCTAACTCAATTAGCGCGCGCTAATGCTAAGATGTTAGCGTGCGCTACAAGTGCATAAAAATGCAAGTATGCAAGAATTCATACGCTCAACAACACAGGATCATGAAATACGGGGGAAAATACTCAGATCAAAATGAAATAAATACAGTATCACGAGGTTCAAATACACATCAGAAATCTCGGGTATTACAACTGAGACGGCACAAGAATACTCATACAAGAACTATCAAGATAAGGGGAGCAAATTTACAAGATTACAGTTTTATCCAATGGAGATTTCCTACCAACATTATGATGCAATATGATGTGATTGTCACAAGCTCCAATACAAACAGTTGAAAGTTTTCTCCCATTGGGTTTTTCTTCAAACTAGTTCAAGAAATATTTATATAAATAGTTATGCCTGGCAAACGGGCGGGATCGGCCCAAACGGGCCGGGCAAAAAACAGGCAGGCTTTTTTTGGTTTGGGCCAAAAAGGCCTTTTTTCTGGGCCTAAAATATTAGGCCCGTGGCTCGGCCCGCGGGCCTTAAGTTTTTTTTTAAACAAAAATAAGAAATATAATATTCTGAATAAATGTACGAAAAATTTTAGATCATTAATCATTATATTATTCACTACACTATCATAATCAAAAAAATAAATACACAACTATTTTTATTTTATAATTACATTATTTACTACACTACCACAATCAAAAAATAAATATACAAATATTTATATTTGATCATTATATCATTTATTATTACTAATATTTTAAAAAAATCATAAAATAATAGTATATATTGATGTGATATACTACAAAGTAATCACAAAGTCACATAAAAAAATAAAATTACATCAATAATTAATATATAGATGTAATATAATCTAATAAAATACATAAGGAAAAAAATTTAAATATTATAATTACTCATAACTAAAAAAAAAAACTGGGCCGGGCGGGCAGCCACGGGTCGGGCCTGATCAGACGGGCAAAAACTGGGCCGGGCCAAAAAGGCCCATTTTTTTTGGGTCACAATTGTGGAGCCCAATGCCCGCCCAAAAACGGGCGGGCTGGCCCGGCCCGTGGGCTGGGCTTATTTTGCCGGGTCTATAACTAGTCATTCAATGAGTTGCTGAATGACACACCTCTCAAAGTGCGTAATAAGATAATATATTATAACATATGAATGACTATTATGCCCCTAATGTAATTATGTAACTACGATAGTTTTCCTATAAATAGGACTTCAGTTATTAATGAAAAATATACCTGACAGTCATTCTCTATTCTATCTCAAAATTCTCTCTATAATATTTCAATTTTATAACACTTTTTAATTAATACCCATCACTTCACTTATGTATCCCATCCCGTATCACTGGCTCATGCAAAGATTGTGGCATACGAATGCCAACTCAATTATTTTGTAACCGGATTATGCATCTTCATATTCATAGCATCGAGGAATATGTGATTTTTCAAACCTAGGACGATATTTAGGGATACTTATCAAATAACTGATCCCACTTGAATGTAACAAAGATACAACTTATTTTGAACCATCTCACTTATTTTTTTTCATTGAATAAAGTATAACTTTTTAATTTTGTAATGTAACAAAGATACAACTTATTTTGAACCATCTAGCGTCACTTATTTTTTTCATTCAATCAATATTGTAATTTACATAACAAAAAACTTCATTTTAAAAATATCAAGAAAATTTTAATTAAATGTGAAGATATTTAATTAAGATTTTTTATTAAAATTAATGTTAAGATTTTTTATTTTAATTAAATATTAATTAAAAATTTTAATATTTAATTAAAATTTTGATATTAAAATTTTATTTTAATTAAAAACTTCATTTTTTAATTAAATGGTTTTTTATTTAGCAAGGTCATTTGCATACATAGCACGGCCATTTGACTGAGAACCATTTGGGAAGAAACCCCGTTTTATATTTCTATTTTCAATTTAATCAATGCATCGATTAATGAGACCACTTACATCTCATCCCAACACATTGTCAGATTTCAGTTTCACACCAAAACCAATAATTTTCGAAAGTTCACAAAAAAAACAAAAAAAAAAAAGTAGACCATACAGGCCCACAACTCTGGTATTTTTCTATACGGTTCTAACCCTTCCATATAATTGTCCACCGTTTTAACTTTCTGAATTAAAAAAATGAAGATATGCGAAACCCAACACTATTCCCAGTGCACCACTAAACAAAATGACATATGAAGTTCAACTTATCATCCATAAAAACAAAGTTTGCAGCAACTAATAGTAGCTGGTAAAAAACAAATAGCACAGTGCCACCAAATCAATTTTTAAAAATTTATACTGGTAATGTATATGTTGAGAGGTGCAGAAACAATTCACCCCATGCATTTGTGTTATCTGGGACCGACTTGCTTCGGGTTCAAGCAGCTTCGACATTGGAGGTCGATAACATCTGCAGAAAGCCATAGGAATAAAATCCCATTAGCATCAGAAATTGCCTGAATGCACAAAACTGACGAGAAAGATGGAGCCATAGTAGATTTTTGAAAGTTAATTCAAAATGGTCACCACCTAGGAAAAAGGAACATCCAAAAACCATCTCACAAGTAACATATCCGTTGATGTCTAACCCAATACCCGAAAGATTACAGTTAGAATATGCAGACATAAGCGTACAAGGAAAAAAAATACCAACGCCAATTATACGAACTTATAGGCCATACTTTGCACTGAAGACTAGTTATTGCTGACTTGAGTAAATTATCCCCAACGATCAACCTCAATCTTTTCACAAATGCATCCCGACTCATCTTCTTATCCTGCCGAACAGCAAGGCAGAATAGTATGGAATTCGATTAATATGTAAGATGCGAAAACGGGATAAAATCCCAGTAAACACCATTTTAGTTCCTTTTTCTGAGTCATGTTCCATGATGTACGAGATGACTTTTACAATATTAATCACATAACATGACATAGACTATAGCAAGTATCCTAATTCATCGCCGTCTTATGATATTTACCATGTAACTAGAAGAACCTATGAAGTTGGCGGTTTTGGAACGTCATCTCGTTTCTCTTGTATGAAAATTGCCACTTAGCCTATTGCATGAATTTTGTAGTGTTGACTAATTCAAACTATAGTGTATGTTTGGCAAAGCTAGCTTATATTAAAAGATCTCATTTGGTACGCCATAAACTAATTTATCAACATTAGGTAGCTTATCAGTTGAACTGCCAAAGACACCCGTAATCTTCATATCACACACACCAATTATAAGGTGCAGTTGATGATGATGATGATGTAAGATGCGGAAACTGAAGTGCCCACATCAGTTACATACCTTGAACAATGCATAATTAGCTCTCAGAAGGTCCATGCTTTCAGAACTAACTTTGTCTGTGATGGCAGCAAAAAGCACCGGAAATGGCATCCAAGGGCTCTTGGGAGCCTTTGCTTCAACGGTTTCACCCCGGACCTAGTGGAACAACCTCTCTTAAAAAAAAAAAAAAAACAGGATTGTACGAAGAACAAAAAATGTTACATAAATTTTTCTTCAGTATTAAAAATCAGACACCAATAACCCATTTAATAACAAAGTGTACTGAAGGCCCAAGAAAAAAAGTAAATAGATACAAATCCATAAAATTGACTGTGGTAAGGAGGGCTTAGACCATCATCCTGTCAAATCCTTCTGGACCAATGTTGACAGGCTCAGTAAGATTTTCAATGCACCTTGGGTTTACTTAAATCAGTTAAAATTCCAAATAACCAACAATCAAGAAGATCATTTGAGATGGAAATTCGCTCAAGTTGCTTATTCTCCTTATCTTCCTCATGGGATGGCCTCAGAATCTCTCGACCTTATATCCCACTCTATGAAGACTCCTTAAAGATTGACAAAAAAAGAGGCATATATGTAGCTTCCAAATGCTACTGTCGCAACACTTGATAGGATCTTCCTCTTCTTCGATCCCGGAAAACACCTCACCTTTTTGACACTGCACGCAATGTTTTTATTCTTCCTTGCTTTAACATAATAATCACTGCATTTTATCCACCAGAATCATTTGGAAAGTCATGCATCAATAACATCTTCTCTATAAGTGCAATTTGTTTCACAGGTCCACATAGGAAAGGGTATGCACAGCCTGCAGCCTCCCTATCCTTGACGATGAAAGCCATGCACTTGATAAAGCTCTTCAATACTGTAAAGCTCAGAATGAATATGATTGAGTTGGTTCAAATACAACAAAACAAACTACCTGAAATGAGAACATACGACATTCCCTCACAAGAAGACGCAAGTGCTTTTTTAATGAATTCCGAATCTCCCACATCATAGAAAAGGGAATAAAGTGACAGATGCCTTTGCTAATAAAGGATATGTTCCAATTCTTTTGGTTACTTTACATATTCTTTTGTCATTGAGACTATTAGAGGACTGATTAGAAACTTAGAACAAATAAGCAGAGCTTACCTTCATTTCGCAAGAAACACTGATTTGTATATACAGATGTAATGTTTGTAAATCTCATAAAGGTTGGGGATCCTACCTTAATTCCCCACCATCTGGGTGTTTTACCAACAGAAAATAAACACTAATAACAATAATACATGATATCTACCAAGCCATTCCACATTTCAGCAGCTTTTCTAATCCGGTACCAAACAGCTTAGCCGACACCATGATCTGATGACCAAAACACGTAAGTGACAGCAAAAAACAACGGAGCAAACGAAAAAGTACTGTGCTGGACAAATTATTTGGAACCAACGAAATTACACATAAGTTGTTGTATATATAACTGGCAACTAAAATCACAATGCAGAAAGGCTCGTGCCACAAAAGAAAAACTGTGTTTTTATCTCAGCAATACAAGTTCTACTTTCTTTTTTCCATAATACAAAGTAGCTGTCCTTCCATATCTGGTTCACATTCTAGTGCCAGCAAAAAAACTGTTTTGTCTCAGCCAAAATCAGTATTAGGACCTGTTTTACCCACAAAAGAACTAGTGACATTCAGGCTATATCTCTGGCTCACATCATCTGCTAAGCAAATTAAAAAAAAAAATAATAATAATAATAATAATAATAATAATAATAATAATAACTCAAATAATTAAAATATTGACACTTCAACAATAAAATACTTGATGACTCTATCCCTCGTAGAGTAAGCTTTTTATTCCAGACATTGCTACACAAAGGGCTTCAGCAAAAGCTGAGACAACATATTTAGTTCCACATTACCCTCAGATACCAAATCCATAATGGCGAGGACTCCAACCTCTAGTTCCACAGACCAAATTCAGGTCAGAGACCTACTTATTAACGTACAACTAGTTCTACATCCTGAATATGAAAGGAATATGAATCTCTTCTATCAAAGAGAGAGAGTAGAAGTCAGACTAGCTGGCACCATAAATAACTATAACTACTATTAATGGTCCTCGGTGGTCATGATTTCTCAGATACAAGTGATAAAAACAACACAAAAAAGATCTGCAAAAAAAAGGAATGAATAGAAAGGAAATACAAACAAGGAATTAACTCGTACATGCATTAACAACCAAAACGATCAAATCCATGAAAAAGATTGTACCTGGGTCTGAGGTCCTTCATAACTACTGAACTGCGGAACACAAACACCGTTCTGTTTTCCACACACAGGATCTGTAGAACCATTGAAGAAACAAGAGCTCAACTGTTAGATAGTTACGAGGCAAAACTTGACAATTAATAGGGAAATTGCAAAAAACTACGTGCTACTAAAATTTAGAGTAAGATCTATTATTAATTAAAAGATCCGTAATTAAACTTGTCATTTTACACAAGTCTAGCAAAATATTTGGGGTGTTTTTGGCAGCAGGGCACTGTTCACAGACGAAGGGCCAGAGAAAGAAAATATGGAAGCAATCCACAAAGCAATAACCCAACACCACAATCTTTTTGTCACTATCTACTTGAATCCTCCGCCTCAATGAAGAAGAGGTGAAATTTCTAGAAATGATGAATAATGCAACAATATAAATAGATGAACAATGCAATCATATATACCATGACATTTGTTACTCAACTAAATGAATTCTGAAAGTTCGTGAGAAGATGCAGCCATTAGTAAGATTAAAAGATTTAGGATGTTAGGACAGGTTACAACAGAAGATCTCTGCATATGCCATCAAAAAATGAATAAACAAATAAATAAATATGAAGCCAAATATTACCTTCAACCTCAGAAGTCACCCTGAAACTAACAACACACTCTGGGTGTATATGAGAGTTCATGTTCATGTTCCATACAACATAAAGATTCGGATTTTGAAGTCTGTCAACACCGCTATCGAAGTCCTCACAACTGGGAAGGGACTGATTTGAGCCAGAGTGAATTAGTTCCATGTTCCCCAATATAACGCGACACAGTACCATATGCCGTGTGTCATTTTCGTCAACATCAAAATAATTCATACTGAAACAACAGAAAAAATATAGTTCCATACAAGTAGTCCAAATAAAATGAAGCACAAAACAGAAACCATTTGCTATGAAAGTACAGCAGTCATGTATATCACTTGGCATCCTAGAAAACTTACTGGCCTATGCAGCACATAGACAGATAATGGAACAAAAACGGGGATGGGGCGGAAAACGGGGACGAAAAACGGCAAGATCAAAAGTTCTAAAAAGACGGGACGACATGGGTATGCGAAAGGAATAATAAAAATTGCATAAGTATGGTAAATTATAACAAAAATACTCCCAATAATATTCCAATTCAACTCTCAGGCCCAAACATCACACGTCCCAGTTAATAGTCCAATTTGATCTGGCCCAAACTAACTAGGCCCATTTTAATTCTTTTTTTCCCTTTTCTTTCTTTTCCTTCCTTTCTCGCGATGCTTTCTTCTCTTTCTCTCTCTCCCTTTCTCTCATCTTCCGGATCTTTCCCTATCAATCAGATCCTCCTTTTTTTCTAATATACACCTATACACAATCCTCATCATCCAATCCTTTCTTTCCCAAGGCTAACCTCGTCTATTGCCATACACCTTCACAAATCTAATCTGAGCGGTGTCGGTGATGGTGCACAGGTGGGTGGTGTTGACCCCGGCCTACGAAGGGCAAAGATCCTTATCTCTGGAACCTGGATTTCCAATTGGTGGATTTGAGTTGGCCAAGGTAATTCCTTTTTCCGTGGGTTTTTCAGAAATATCTAGACTTTCATTTCCTGTGAAGCTGATCTCTATATAGCAACAATGGAGGCTGGGGACGCCCGTGTTCTTTTCTAGTCCCCCAACCATCCCCAGAGAACTGCTAGATAAAAGCAACCGATTTTCGCCGTATCCACTTTTACAGAATCATCCTGGGACAATTACACAGCGTCACCGTCCCCACGACGTCCGCCAACAAAATGCCACCCCATGCTTCATACACAAATCACCAGGAACAATGTACAAACTCCCTTATATGATCAAGCGCACAAAGTTTGGTTACAAACATAGTAAGAAGAATAAAATGAAACTCAACTCGCTGGAGACACATAACTATCAGCAGTGTAAGCGGAAAGAGATAGACAGATCCCAGACAACGTGTAGACCCTACTTTCAGATAGTAGTTCTGCTAGACCGTTCCCAACGGACATAGCAGATGAAAGGAAAAGACGGGAAAGGGTCTGGCCTTCCTCTGCTATAAGATAGCAGACAACTAACACAAGCCTAATCAGTCTGACTAGATGTCACTGAAACCAAATGACTCCTCTCTCTGTTACGGAGCAAAACCAACTATCTTTAATTAAGGGGGCAAAGTGCAATTAATTAGTTATCGATTTAATGATATTTTAACTTAATTATTTATATATTATAAGTGTCCTAGTATGAATAGAATTTTAGCAGCTTGCTGGCCAAGTTAGGTTATTTAATAGCTTCCCTACTTGAGGGAAAGTAAATGACCATATACATGTGGTTAGGGTTAGGGATGATTATCATTGAGAATTAAAATTATTCGAGTTCGGCTTGGGACAAGACATTATCTTGTCGGACAAGATGTTATCTTATCGAGTATATTTTTAGTTATCAAACTATTCTTCAATATGGTGACACCAGTTAGGACGTGCGTTAGGACCCCAGTTGGTGACACCCAGTATTTTCCGGTTGAGATAGGGCTACACCAGGGGTCGGCGCTAAGTCCTCTTCTCTTCGCTCTAATCCTTGACGTCATTTCGCGAGGGATTCAAGATGGCATCCCGTGGTGCATGCTTTTTGCTGACGACATTGTGTTAGTGGAGAGTCGAGGAGGGAGGTGAACTCGAAGTTGGAGCTTTGGAGGGCTAAGTTAGAATCCCAGGGCTTGCGTGTAAGCCGGTCTAAGACCGAGTATCTCTGGTGTAACTTTAGTGGTGAGGCCAACGAGGAAGATGTTGAGGTAATGATTGCGGATCAGATCGTACCCCGTACGGATAAGTTCAAGTATTTGGGTTCGATCATTTAGAAGGAAGGTGAGTGTGAAGATGATGTCACGCATCGCATCAAGGCGGGGTGGCTAAGGTGGAGAGCAGCGACAGGGGTCCTGTGCGACAAGAAAATCCCTCTAAAGTTGAAGGGTAAATTCTATAGAGCGGCAATCCGACCTGCAATGTTGTATGGCTCCGAATGTTGGGCGATGAAGAAGTCGCTTGAGAGCAAGTTGGAAGTGGCTGAAATGAGAATGTTACGTTGGTCGTGTGGTCGCACAATTTTAGATAGAATTGCGAACGAGGTTTTCAGGAACGCGCTGGAAGTGGCGCCCATTTCAGCGAAAGTTAGGGAAGGGAGATTGAGATGGTTTGGCCGCGTCCGCAGGAGGCAGGCATCTGCTCCGGTGAGGAGGGTCGAGAGTTTAATGGTTGTCGGGGAGAGGAGGAGAGGCAGACCGAGGAGGACGTGGGAGGAGCAACTGAGATTAGATTTGAAGGCCTTAAACCTTTCCGAGACCATGACTGTTGATAGGTGCGCTTGGAGGCGCCATATCAGAGTTGTGGATTCTTTTGTAAGGAGCGGTGCTGTAGTTGAGAGCCTCAGGGTTGGGTTGTCTCGGTTAGCTTTGACCTAGAACATTGCATTTTTATTTTTATTGTATATTTTATCCTATTGTCTTTGCATGTGGTGTATTTTTGACAGGAAGCTGTGCGCAGAGCCAACCTCTCTTTTGTTAGAGCAGCGTTCATCGGGAGTGAAGTAGCAAATTTCGCTTAGGTAAGTCCCATGTGGATCAAGCCATGGGCTCAGGTATGGTCTCGAGCTTTTTCGAATCATATATTTTCCTTTGTATTTATCACACAAGATTCTGCTGTGCACTAAGCTGGGGGTCTTCACGGAAACAGCCTCCCTACCGTAATAAGTAGGGGCATGGTCTGCATACATCTTACCCTCCCCAGACCCTGCTCTGAGCGGGATATACTGGGTATGTTTGGTTTGGTTTGGTTTAAACTATTCTTCAATATTCCTATTATGAAATCCCGTCGTAACGATTTGGCACCGTCAGTGAGAATTTGAGACGGGATGATGACGAGATCTGGTTCCAAAATAGCAGATGGAGGCGGCACTTAGCATCCTAACGGAGGAACAGGTGCAGATCCGAGGGAAGATTGCAGGTCTGCAAAAGGACATGTGCGGGCGTCGATGCCCGTTTTGCCAAGCTGATGGAGGCGATAGCAGTGCTGAAAGCGGGGAGGCGCCGGCGGGGGAAACTGGACAGGAGGCCATCATTGTGACGGCGGAGCGCGGCAGGCAGCCGCGGGTCAGCCGCGAGGCGGAGGCAAACCAGGGCTTCAGGCAGTGAATTTACCAGTTTTTGATGGAACGGACCCAAACGACTGGTTGGCTAGTGGAGAACAGCAGTTTGATCTCCATGGAAAGCGCACTATTCTGGCGATGGTGACCATGGAGGGAACAACACTAGGTTGGTTCCCTTGGCTGCGTTCTCAAAGGGGTAATTTTTCGTGGCAGGAATTTTCACAAGCCATGGTGTGTCGGTTTGATGGACGGCATAAGGGGAACCCCTATGAGTGATTGGCGGCGGTAAAGCAAACACAATCGGTCCACGCTTATGTGGATGAATTCATTCAATTAGCTAATCTTGTGTCGGGAGTACAAGACGTCATTATTTGGGATATTTTGTGAACGGCTTGAGCAAGCCAATTCGGGTCAATTTATGTGTGGGATCTACACAATTTAGAGTTAGCTATGCATATGGCCTGCAGAATAGAGGCAAAACTTCAATTTGATCGTGGAGGGAGTTATCTGTGCACTGCCCCACCATAGCCGCGCGCAAATACCGAGGGTTTCTGCCCGCTAATTCGGATCGACCGATTGAGAATTTTTTCATGGGGCTCGAGGCTCGACCTCCTGACCAAGAGGCGCCTGCCGCCATCAAACCACAACTAACTGGATCAATTTTGCCCAGTAATCGCGGGCCAATATGGAAGATGTCGCAATAGGAATATAACGATTTACGGGCAAAGAAATTATGTTTTTTGTTGCAGGCAGCGCTATCATCCGTTACATGAATGCCCGAGCAAGCAATTGAGGGTGATGCTCGCTAGGGATCACGGTATGCCTGGGACGGAGCTTGTAAAGGTAGCTGAAGATTTGGAGGATGAGAATTGGCAGACGTTAGTGCCATGGCGAAGACAGTTCTGCGACGATGCAACTTCGGTGAATGAAGAAGAGTGGAATTCCCAAATCCGTAAGACCCGCCTGGGGGACAATGCGATTCTTGAGGGGGAAGCAGTTGTTACAAAGCAAAGCCAACGACCTTAGATTAAAGGGGTAAAGTGTAATTAATTAATTATTGATTTAATAATATTGTTATTTTAATTATTATATATTATTACATGTCCTAGTAGCAATAGAATTTAGCTTGCTGGCCAAGTTAGGTTATTTAATAATTTCCCAACTTAAGGAAAATTAAATGACTAGGGTTAGGGACTATTATCATTGAGAATTGATATTATTCGAGCTTTGGCTTGGGACAAGATGTTGTCTTGTCGAGTATTTTTTTAATTATAAAAATGTTCTTCAATATTCCTTTCTTCAAATCCCGTCGTAACACTCTGTTTTCTTTCCAGATTCCAAGGATGAGCCTGTAGATCCTAACATCTTTATCTGAGGGCCAAACGACGAAGCCGCCTCCTCAGATAAAGATGTCTCTGACACTACTCCCCAGGTAAGAACAACTTTCTCTATTTTATATTTTTGGTGACTTACACCAGGAGAAATGAGAGATGCTTCTTATCAGTCCAAAGCAGATACCCATCCACCCCTTCCCCGCTCCAATCAATGCCTGCAAGGAGGAATTTCAACCAAGCATCAAGGTGAATGCCGTGTCCTACTTCCTTTGAATGAAAACAAACCAGCAAAAGTGGAGAGCCCGAGGAGAATGTCCTTCCACAGCACCCATTCCTTCGTAGTCTTGTTTACTACTGAAATCAACATGCAAAAAATCTTTCTTTCCATTATCTTTCGGCAACATCTCCTACGGTATTACATCTTGAAAGCTCTAATAGTTCCAGTATCACATGATACATTCGATGTCATGTTGGGTGGCAAAAAAAAAAACTCAACATTCTGTAGCCCCTCAATATTTTTTAGGTGGGCAGGACAATTATCTACCCCTAACAAAATTCTTGTACCATTCCTTTTTTGATCAAGCCGAATTTTTTCGGAAGCATCCTCATTGCAACAAATAATAACTCAGTCTTTCTTCGTCTTATTTTCTTCCTTCCAAGTTCTTTTGAACATCGTTCATAGGGAACATGTGTATTTTTTCCTTATGAACATAGTTGTTAAAGGCGAGAGGCGCACCAAGGTGATAGGGGCTCCTATCGCCTGAGGTGCAAGGAGAGGCACACGCATGAGACAAGTGAGGAGCACCAAAAACTAAAGACGAAATAGATTAATTTACAAAATCTACACATAATGACAAGAAAACATAAGCTATCACAAAAAACTTAATAACTAACAAAACTAAAGTGTGAGAACATGGAGGCAGAGAGGCGAAGAAATAAGTTGTTCAAGAATCCGATTTTTTCGTTATCTTGGATCTATCATCTAAACGAATGGAGAATTATATGATGTGGCTCACAGAATTAAGGCGGGTTGGTTGAAGTGGAGGAGACAGGGTTGCTATGTGATTCCGGCATGCGTCATAAACTAAAAGGTAAATTCAACCGCATGGCAATTAGGCCCACACTGTTATATAATGTTGGGCGGTAAAACAATGTCAAGTTCCGAAGATGAATGTGGAGGAGATGCATATGCTACGATGGATATATGGTCATGCAAAAAAGAATCGGCTCAACAATGAGGTGATTTGGGAGAAGGTAATAGTTGCGTGAGTTGCGTCTATAGAAAATAATATAATGGAGAATCTATGAAGCACGGGAACTCCATTTTCAGCCATGTTACCATGTTGGGGATGTTTTCGGGACGGGGACGCCACGGAATCGTACCCGACAGAAATCTTGATTGTTGGGGACTATTGGGTTTTCAGAGATGGCCCTACTATAAATATTTGGTGACGTCTCGGGGACATTTTGGGGAGAGAAAATAAATAAAATATAAGTTACGACATATGAGCCCAATTATTCCCACATCTCAATCATCTCCCGTCCCGCAAAGAGAGAACAGAGAGCACACACGACCTCCAAGTTTCAATTCACGACGTCCAAACTCCAGTGACCCTCCAAGTGACGTCCATAGGCGACGCCTCACCACCACATTCCTGGTAGTCCAACTCTCCTCAGGCCGGTCATCTCTTCCTCTCTCTCTCTCATCTCTCTCTCTTTCTCCTTCATAGCTCATACCCGTCATCGTACCCAACACAAGTCCATATTGTTGAGGGCGGCTGGGTTTCCGGAGATGGCGGGATAAATATTTAGGGATGTCTCGGGGACGTTTTAGGGAGAAAAAATAAATAAACTATAAGTTATGGCAACAGAGAGAGAACAAAGAACACACACAACCTTCAAGTTTCTCTTTGTGACATCTAGGGTTTCCGGAGATGGCGGGATAAATATTTGGGGATGTCTCGGGGACATTTTAGGGAGAAAAAATAAATAAACTATAAGTTAGGGCAACAGAGAGAGAACAAAGAACACACGAAGCCTTCAAGTTTCTCTTCGTGACATCTAAACTCCGCGACGTCTACCGACGATGCCTCACCACCGCGTTCCTGGCAGTCCAACTCTCTCATCTCTCTCTCTCCTCCTTCATTGCTCATTCCCGTTGGCCTTCACCCAAAAATGACAAGGGAATTTTACTTTTTTAAGTTCGTATTTCTATAACTGATAATATGCAATCCCTTTTTTTCACTTTTCTGATCTACGATTGATTTTTTTTCTTTTTTTCAGGGCACAGGCCACAGTTCCTTACTTCCTTTTTCTTTGTTATTTTGTTTTACAATTTGTAGTACATAAATGTGTTCAGAGATTGTGTATTTAGAATATAAATGTTTGTGACTTTGTGAATTTAGAATGCTAAATTCTGAAATTCTACAAGTCTTTTTTTTTTGTGTCAAAATGTGTAGTTAATTTGTTTGCTTGAGTTATGGCTTCTGATCAACAAAGTGGTGAAATTGGTAGTAGCACGGGTAGTGGTAGTGGTAGTGGCAGTGGCCATAGTGGGTCTGTTGAAACTTGAGAGGGCTTCATTATGGAGTTATGTGACAAAATTAGAGAAACAAGGACAAGTGTGATGAACTTGGAGATTTCAATGTAACATTTGAAATGAAATTCGAACAAGAAGTTAGTTATTCTAGCGTAAAAGCACATTTACTTCAACAAAAAATGCTGGAATTGCACCTTGTAAGAGAGTGAGTACGAGTGACAAACTTGAAATGAAAAGGTTAGATGAAGAGTTTGAAAGGAAAAAAAAAAGTGAGTCGGGACCTAAAGAAGTTCCTTTGCCTAGTGCCTAGTGAATCTCAAAGGGATATAGATTCTTCCTCTAAAAAAGAAAGTCTGCTTTGTCACCTATCACTAGATCATTTGGTACCAAAGCTAGGGACCAACTCGATCAAGAAATTGCAAGGACATTTTACACCGAAGGTTTGCCATTTAATCTTGCTAGAAATCCATATTATTGAAGTCTTATACTTTTGGCGCTACCCATTCAATTGTCGGTTATTGTACGTCCTGGTTATAATAAGTTGAAAACCACCTTGCTACAACAAGAAAAAAATCATGTTGAGAGGTTGTTACAACTGCTTACACCAAATTGGAAGGAAACAAGATGACAATTGCTAGTGATGGAGGGAATGATTCAGCAGGAAAACCTTTCATTAATTCAATGGTTACTCTTGGCAATGGTGCTATGTTTCTTGAAGTTGTAAATTGTTTCGATCAAGTGAAAGATAAGTTTTCATCGCCGAGTTTATGTAAGAAGTCATCAATGAGGTGGATCATTAAATGTGGTGCAAATAATAACTGAAAATGCAGCAAATTGTAAGGCCATGTGAGAGCTAATCGAGAGTATGTTTCCTCACAGTTAGTGGACACCTTTATGCTGTCCATACTCTTAATCTTGCCTTAAAAACATTTGTGCAGCAAAGAATGTGGACGAAAACGAGCAAACTTAGGAAGAGTGTAGTTGAATCACTTAAGTTCTTCGGATGCCACCCAAATAAAAAACTTCTTCATGAACCACAAAATAAAATTAGGAATCTTCAATAGATTTCCTCCTCTTAAATTGCTTTCAGTTGCCAATACTCATTTTGCCTCGATCATTAGGATGCTTGAAAGATTTAAGCTTCTCAAAAGGGGTCTTCAAGCAATGATCACAAGCAGTGAATGGTCTTCTTATAAAGAGGGTGAGACAGAAAAGGCAAACTTTGTGAAGGATAAGATTGCGAATGATGATTGGTGGGATAAAGTAGCAATATATTCTTGATTTTACCAGACTTATCTATGAGATGATAAGAGTTTGTAACACCGACCACCCATGTTTCACTTGGTATATGAGATGTGTGATCCCAAGATTGAGAAGGTCGATCAGCTTCAAATTTACAACAAAGAATGTCGTCTCCTTTCCAAATTTAGTCGATTTCATTTGGTGGATTATGAGACCCTTGTAGCTCATTAGACAAACAACAAAACTCCTCTTCATTGTCTTGCTCATACATTGAATTCAAGATATATATTCTTAAACTTATATTGTATTCTTACGTTCTCAATTATTTTATTCCTTGGCACATATATAATATTTTTTAATGTTAAAGATTTTATAGTGATGAATGGATAAATGAGAATTCCACAAGAGTTGCTCCTCATAGGGATGTGAAATCTCCCGAGAGAGAATGAAGTGCTTTCGAAGATTATCTGCCAGCGATGTTGATCACAGTAACGTTCTGGATGAATATGCATCTTTTGAAGATTTAACATGTATTTTAAGGATGGGCTAACCCAAGAATTTGTGGGCTAACTTTGGTGTCCAAACCCCTCTTACAAAATTTGGCTCTTAAATTACTTGGACAACCTACCCCGCATACGGGGACACGATGGGGACACGCATACGGGGACACGATGGGGACACGCAAAAGACACTCCAACACAAGTGACCCCTTTTTTATTCATTTTTTAATCTGAGGACATGCTGGGACCAGTTGTTATAAGCGTAAGGCGTACTGAGCGGATACGGGCCCCTATCGCCTCAGGCGCAGGGCAAGGCGAGTGCTTGAGAGAGGTGAGAGCACAAAAATGAAAAACAAAATAAATTAATTTATAAAATGTTTATAATGACAAGAAAAGATAATTGTGCACTTTAGAATTGTTCAAGAAAAAAAAACGATCTAATACAGATGTCCGGCTAGGCGCACCAAAAAGGCGCATTGAAGCGCCCAAGCATGTACCTGACTCCTGACTATGGTGGCTTGCCTGTGGGCTTAAAGGCAACTTGCCTTTTTACTTGTGCGTCCTTTAACAACTATGCTTATGAACTCTAATTTCTTCTCCGTGTCTTAGATGTCAACTGAACCACGCTCTCCAGAATGACAAAATGACTAAATGCATATGAAGCAGCAACGTTTCTAGAAGGTTAACGTACGAGCATCGGACACTCCAGACATGGGGACATGTATGGGATACTTCAAATAAGTGTCCTCTTTTTTCCATTTTCTTAATATGGAGTGTAGGTTTAGCGAAAACAGTGATAGAGAGGCGGGGATGATCACATTTGATGGGAAAGTTGTTCATGGATCCACTTTCTTTCGGTATCTTGGATCTATTATCCAAAAGGATGGAGAGCTAGATGGCGATGTGGCTCACAGAATAAAGGCCGGGTGGTTGAAGTGGAAGAGTGCCACAGGGGTTTTATGTGATCCTGACATGCCTCATAGATTAAAGGGTAAATTTTACCGCACGACAATTAGGCCTGCACTGTTATATGGCACCGAGTGTTGGGTTGTAAAACAGTGTCACGTTCAAAAGATGAATGTGGCGGAGATGCGTATGCTACGATGGATGTGTGGTCATACAAAAAATGATCGGCTCAGAAATGAGGTGATTAGAGAGAGGGTAGGAGTTGCGGCTATAGAAGACAAGATGATGGAGAATCGATTACGATGGTTTGGTCATGTGAGAAGAAGACCTGTTAATGCCCCAGTGAGGAGGCTAGAAAGTTGGGAACAAGTAATGTTGTGAAAGGTAGAGGAAGACCCAAGAAAACTTGGATAACGATGATTGAAAATGATATGCGGTTTCTTGGAATTGGAGAAAGTATGGCGATAGAGGGGCAAATGTGGTGGGAAAGAATACGGATGGTGGATGGAATCTGATTTCTTTTTTTTTATCTGTATTTTTATTCCTATTTTCTTTTATTCCATGTTATCTTTTAATTTATTTTTCAGGATTTTTTATTTTTTTCTATTTTTTTATAACATTCATTCTCTTTTTTTATTTGCTTTTTTCTCTACTTTTTTCCCTCTTTTTCTCCTTTTATGTTATTTATGTAACGATCATTGACGGTTTCAAAGTTTGATTCATGTTAGCCGACCCCAAATTATTTTGGGATTAAGGCTTAGATGTTGTTTGTTGTTGGGGACACTCCCGGACCATAGTTGTTAAAGGCAAAAAGCGCACCAAGGCGATACGGGCTCCTATCACCTGAGTAGCAATCGAGGCGTGCGCCTCAGAGAGGTGAGGTGCCAAGAAAGTAGAAAATAATTATTTAAATTATAAAATGTATAAACACATAACAACAATAAAATATAACTATCCACAAATACCTTAATAATTAACAAACATAACAATAAAAACAAGGCGACTTGTCGTTTTACCTGTGCGCCTTGCGCATCAAGCGTGCCTTGAACAATTACGGTAGGCGCCCTTCGGGGATACGACTTTTGAGATTTTTTTTTAAAACGAGGTTTTTTTACTAATAATTTTAGAAAAAAGAGGGGTTGGTATACAAAATGTGAAATAAAATCCTAACACAAATTGTTTAATTAAATATGTCGCAATAGTCTTTAGATTTGATAGTTTAAATAGTTTGAGGTATTATATGTTTCTTCTTGATGACTTAATGACTTATTAATTACTAAAGATGTTATTTATGGTTTATAATGACTTCTGCATGTACGTAATTATACGATTATATATAAGTTTGGGGTGTCCACGACGTGCCAGTCTTAAATTTTTCAAAAATGCCATTTTCATAGCCACGACTTTACCGGTACTCGTACGAGTACCCATGTTGGTGCTTTCTAGCTTAATACCATATCTTAGCTTGAACTTTTCAAGCCATCACTAAAAAAGTTGGTACACAACGTTGTTGTTGAGGGTAGAGATGTTAAACGGGCTCGGGCCCGGCGGGCTTGCCCGTTTAACCCGCCAAAAAACCGGGTTAGGGCCGATATTTCCTAGCCCGTTTAAATCCGGGCTTTTTTGGCCCGGACCGTTTATCCAGAAGCCCGATATATATATATATATATATATATATATATATATATATATATATATATATATATATATATATATATATATATATATATATCGTTAATTTCAACTTACAGTAATACTATATTTATATAACATATATTAATATTATATATATAACATATATTAATATTACATATGTTATATATATTAATATTATATATAATATATAATTACTGTAGTTGTTAATATAGTGTGTAAGTATATATGTATATACATAAAAGTGTATTTTTTGTTATATATATTATAGTATAGTTGTTACTATATGTATATAAAATATATTGTTACTGTTTTTTTTTTGTTTGACTTATAAAAAAATAAAAAATAGATTTTTTAAATATTTAGCCCGTTTAGCCCGAAGCCCGTTAGGGATAGGGTTAGGGCCGATATTTCCTAGCCAGTTTAAATCCGGGATTTTTTGGCCCGGACCGCTTAGCCCGAAGCCCGCTAGGGCTAGCCCGTTTAACATCTCTAGTTGAGGGTACGAAAGTTTCATTCTCGTTTTCAATGTACAATATCACACAATATCAGACATTTTCAAGAGATCATGCTAACTTATTAAGGAGGATATACTAAGCAGCACAAACCGGCAAAATATCTAAAGATGGAAAAGGTTGTTATGGATGGTTTCTTCAATATCAGATCAGGTGAATATATTTATTTACTTGCAATGAATTGAAGATACAACCGAATGTACATGATGTAATACAATGAACAATTAAATATACATGGATCTATTTAGTTTTAATGCATTGAAATCTTATGTACTTGTACACATTAACTTTATTCATATTTATATATATACTAAAATACAGGAAAAAAATCTAATTGATAAATTATTAATTTATCGAAGAATTAAAATCTCTAAATTATTACTCCTTCCGTCCCACTTGAAGAAGGTATTTTCAGAACATGATTTTGTCCCACTTGAAGAGGGAGTTCGATGGACAAAACGATCGGTGCGAGGTTCTTTCAAAATAAAATCTTAATATCTAATTAAAATTTATATAATATTCCTTAATATTAAAGTTTTTTTGTTATATAAATTACAATATTAGTTAATTGAAAATACATAAAACGAGTGAGAATAGATGGTGTAAAACGAGTTGCACCTTCATTAAAATGATTGAAACTAAAATGTTGCACCTTAACCAAATTACCCTCTCCAAGTGGGACGAAGGGAGTAACATTTTATGATCCAATGTTAATTTATGGTTTTATTGTATAAACCCTCAACATAATGAATTCAAAAAAAAAAAAAAAAAAAAGTTTTTCCATCTAATGAGTAATAGAATGGAAAAGAATATACGGAAAGAAGAAAATCATCATCATCATCAACAGCACCTTAATCCCAACTATGTTGGGGTCGGTGGCATGAAGATTATAGTGTCGTTTAATTGTCTAAAATTAGTTAACACCATAACTCATGCAAATAACAAAGTGGCAAAATTTTACGCCGGATGCCCTTCCTGTCGCAACCTTCATATGAAGGAGAAATAGAACGAAATTCCAAAACCGTCAACATCATAGGTTTTTCCATTTATATGGAAAATATCATGAGACGGCGATGAGTTTGAGATAATTGCTATTGTCATGTCACAATACGTGATTGATATTGTAAAATCAACACATACATCATGGAACATGACTGTACGGAAAGAAGAAAAAAAAAAGAAATTTATGCTTGGTCATCCCAAGTATACACATTATTACCTATTGCTAATATAACTGTATTTGACTTCCAAAGTACACCAACTTTTATACTTAACCATCCATAACCTCTCGCCTGCAGAATATTCCTCTGAAATTACATCACATGCAAGCACATGCTATGTTTAAACATTGCAAACAAAACTATCGTTTTGCTATATTTGCCTTCCAAAGTTGCTTTGTAAAAAAATATACACATACACAAGTATTCATCTCTACTTCTATTCTTCATTCATAGAAAACAAAATCCTGAACTCTTATTAGTAAAGAGGTACCAATGGAAAGAGATTTTTAAGTTTCTTGCTGGATTATACCATACTTTCTATTTTACTTTATTAACAATCTTTTTTAGATAAATGATACAAACTATTATTTGTTAATTTCAAGGTGAAATATTACTAATATACTCCAATGTAAATTTTAACACGTTAAATGCCTTTCTTAAAAGTAGTACGAACACAAACAAAATGATAATAATAATAATAATAATGATAATAATAATAATAATAATAACAATAATAATAATAGCATAAAAAAATTAATGAAATTGATTTCTTATTCTTCTGATTTCTATTAGTGCTCCATTACTGCATTCAACTTGCTAAATTACTTGCCACATATTTTTTAAGAATTTCTTTATACAACAACCTTACCCCAATGCCTCAACGGCTCCCGCAAAAAGCGGGGTAAGGGGGGATCGGATGTACGCAGCCTTACCCCTGTCTTAACACAGAGAGGCTGTGATCCAAAATGAAAATTGCATCGAGAATTGCATGGAATGACTTCATGAGAAAAAGAAGTACAGCCAGTTTAGTAAGTCATTTTGTTTTATTCCATTATAATCCAGAACCAAAGAATAAGGAGTCTTTGGCTCCATTGAAACAATGGAAATTAAGAATTTCTTTATATTCAGAATAATTTATTTTCGACGTGCATTACAATACTCCTATATTTTACATCTAAGCATTTGAGAAGCAGTGATGAAGGCCAACACTACTGATGGGTCACTCCCTCAAAACGCATACATATGTGTTCCTTTTCCTGCCATATGTACTTGAACTTCCCTTTTTATGCAGAACTTTTTTTTGCTAAAAGAAAAAGAATTGGAGATCGGAAATGTTTACTCTAGGATTCTAAATACTAGATTTGGACTTAAATCAAAATCTTGTTTACCCTAAGATCAAATTTCAAATACTCAACCAACAACTTCTTACACATCATATATCTATTTTATATCACATCATCACCCTCTCTTATCTTTTTATATTTAAAAAATACAATCACTTCTCTCTCTCAAAAAAAATACAACTACCATCCTCTTTCCTTTTTTTTATATTTAAAAAAAATACGACTACCATTCTCTTTCCTCTACTTTTCGTTTTCCTCTTTTTACCTTTAAATAATACAACACTATATAATAATACAATGTAATCCACTTTCCAAATATGATCATACTTTTACGGTAAAAATAAGGATTTCGAGCGTTAGAGTAAACAAGTATTCTTACTATTCCCAGCATTCCCAATTCCCAATTCCCAATACCCTATATTCTTACTATTCCTAAAGTAAACATCCTCTTAAGTAGGTAAGGCAATTAGCATCACCAATAGTAAAACATGGAAAAAGAACAGCAATAGCATCAAACATTTGCTCATTGTCAACCTCTCGCCATCCCCACCCCTCCAAAAAAAAGAGAAAAATCAAACCTGATCTGAGTGCCGTTTGCAGGAATCAGATATATCCCCTTGCCATGTGTGGGATTGATTTTCAACTGGTTGTAGTGGCCAACCCCATACTTTAATATAGCTGGAATTGCTCGACTCGAACACGGAAACCATCCGTATTGGACATTTGCCTCTCGACGATACCTTTCAGTAATCTCAACCTGTTTCTCAAAAAGTTCCAACCGACTTTCCATCACAATGCCTGTACAAGGAAGTATCTCAACAATTTTTGCACCAGATGAGCTAATAGCTTTATGAAACAACTCCATTACAGAATGAGAACTGAAAGACCCATTTACGGGTTTAACAGCAACAATTATGTTTCCTTCCATTTGATTATCCCCACGATTTTCATCAATTTCTACATCTGTTTTTGCACAACTATTGTCCTCATCAGCACAATCAGCATTCTTATGAGCTTGTACGTTTACAACAATAGGGACAGACTCCCCACTAGATTCTTCATCTATTCTATGTATTTCAATCTCCAAATTCAAGTTGATATTATTAGCTCCCAGAGTCTCAGCTTCCAAATGACCACGAACTTCAGCTCCCATGTGGTTATGGCCTTCGACATCAAGTGGTTCATCAGGATGACTGAATATTTCAGGGAAATAACACTCTCCAGACACGTCAATCCAAGCAATAGGCTGATGCAGACCAGTATTCATGTCCAACAGCATCATCCGCAAGAAGTCCAGCAAAATCGTGTTTCCATTAACCTCCACTTCTACAGCAGACTTCTTAACAACAAAATCTTTGTTGACAATTGTAACAATATCCGGGGAGAAATCATTCCATTCATCTTTGTAATAATACATCAAACGATGCAGAATCCCAGTTTTCTTCAAGTTAGAATAATATTTAAGCAGACGCTTCCCAGATGGAAAAGCACAACCACTATAATTGCTTTTTGATCCCTCCGATTTCCTCTGTTTGGCAAGATTGCCAACGAGTGAAGTGGGACAGGACCAGTGAGGCAACAGCACACGGATAGCTCCCTCAGAAAAGATGTTCCCTTGGTCTAATTGCTTTCTCTTGACATTAACAACAGCTCGGCTATCCAATACCTTTTCTGACTTTGCGTTCATTTCTGCCTACTGGATAAATGCCTAACCACCAATTCACAGCCAGAAAGTTAAAAGACAAGAGTTTTGACAACTTCTTCTTGAATTTGCCTCAAAGGAACAAAGCCATTGATACATTGGAGAAAACCTGAACATAGAACAAATGCTTTCTGGTAATTGATGAAAGCAAAATATATCAACCGCCATCAGCTAAGACAGTTGAAACAGTAATTCGACCAAAAACCACAATTACAACTGCTTACAAAGAGTTTAGTATCTGCACAAACCAAAAAGCTGCTGACTGACTCCTTTTTCTTTTTACCTTTTTACATTAGAAACAAATCTGGAATTGGAACATTCCAGTGGAAACAAGATATCCCAAACACATAACCTCAGGTCTGTGGCCGTGTTGTAAACTTAAATTGCCTGACCAAATACAGATGCTAGCATCAAGCGAATTGGGTTTAAAAATACAGTTTCAGCCATAAGAAATAGCATATATCCAATATCTTTGGATCTCATTCATGCAACTTTGTAACTGAAATCTCCACTTACGAGATCGTCCATCAGCCCAGAAACTCATTCTTAACGAGAAAAGCAGCAACCTTATAATAGAAGAACAATCAACACATCTATACTTCTATTAAAGGAGAGTCGCGACATGTCATTTTGTAAGTTTTTTGATTTTTTTTTAAATATAGCTTATATAGAGAGAGATGTATTCTTAAATTTCCAGAAGAAAAAAAATATTATGGATATGTGTTGTGGGAGTTTTATTCCACAACTTACACTCATCTACCAATAGAAAATATTCTTCCTTTATTTTTTTAACTTAAATTTCTAAATGTTTATAATTTTTATATCAAGTTTATTTTTAATGAAAAATGTATCAAATTAATTCTTATTTCACGATCTTCAATTAGACATCCATATTGAATATAATAAATTTTCCTTTACTTTTTTAACTTAAAATTCTAAATGTTTATAGCTTTTTATATCAAGTTTATTTTTAATGAAAAATATACAAATTAGTTCTTATTTCACGATCTTCAATTAGACATCCATATTGAATATAATAAATTTGATAGATTTACATTAATGGCCGATTGCACAAAAAAACTATATTAGAAAAAATATGAATATTAATTTTCAGTAAGATTAATTGATGCAAAATAAAATAAATTAACTCATTTTTATGAAATTAGATTTAAGACTCATATTGCTTACACAAAAAATAAATTATGATATTTAGTTAATTATAATAACTAAAAAATAATAAAACATACACTGCACACACACATATATATTAGGACTTAATCACATACTACTTTTGTCCCAAAATTTGTTCCTACCTTTTTTAGGTATGTCCAGAAAATTTGTTCATGTAATGGACACTAATTGACTTAACACTATGCTAATGTGATACACTTTCTTCAATTATATTACAATACATAATACACTCAATAAGTTTTTTATTAACACCATAGTTATTAAAGGCGCGCCTCAGGCGGCAGGCGCGTAGAAAAAAGCACTCATCGCCTCTCAAGACCAAAGGCGAGCGATGTGGGTGAGGCGCGCACCTTGGTGCGCCTCGGTGCGCCTTTTACCTGCGCCTCAGGCGCGCCTCTATACTGTTGGATTTTCTTTGTATTTTTTGTTTTTTGAACACTTGTAATGTTATTTTTTATTGTTTTGACACTTTATTTTTGTTAAACTTTACGTTTTTTTGATAGTTATATTTTCTTTTCATTATGTGTTTATGAGTTTTATAATTTAATTTATTTTTTATTTTTTATTTTTTTTTGCGCCTCATATTTGTAAGGCGCGCGCCTCGCCTTGCGCCTCAGGCGATAGGAGCCCTTATCGCCTTGGTGCGCCTCTCGCCTTTAATAACTATGATTAACACTATGATAATGTGATACTCATGTCGAAGATCCTCAAGAACAAATTTTGAGATCGAGAAATTATTTTCTAATAAGAGAATGTTTTGTCAGGTGGAGAACATCTAGTGATAATTAAATTGTGGGTTAGCATATTTGGCGAAATATTAAATAATCGTATGCACGAAAAACAGGAAACTAAAATGGAAAAAGAACAAAGAATTACGATGTGAGTAAATAAAATGGGGAATCACGAAAGACATTATTTCTCTTACTGCACCGCCTTAACTCAGAAGCACAAAATTTAAGAACTTCGCACAGAAAGCACAGAACATGAATTACTAGAACTCTATAAAGCCTCAATCATCATAATTATTTTTCTTTGAAAAATGGCCTCATAACCCAGCCTTACAACTCACGCACTCAAAGGGCACGTTTATGCTAGGGTTCGAGATACTGGATTTGGATTTTGAATCCGAATACTCATTTTTGCTAGGACTTGTATTTCAAATACTCAACCACAAACTTCTTACACATCCTATATCTACTTTATATCACATCATCTCTCTCCTCTTTTTATATTTACAAAAATACAACTACTTCTCTCTCCTTTATCACATCATCTATCACCCCTAATTTATCAGTAAATAATGAAACTAAATACTATGTAATAATACAACAGCATCTCTCCTCTCTCCTTTTTACCTTTAAATAATACAACTAAATACTATATAACAATACAACTTCATCTCTCTCCTCTTTTATCTTTAAATGATATAACTAAACATTATATTGTAATACATCCATACTTCAGGCATTATATGTGCAGTATTCCTAATACCAAATATATTAAATACCAAATATATTAAATACCAGAATTCTATATCCCAAAGAAACTCTAGCTTAAACATGTACAAAGGGATTCGAACCCCCCACCTCTACCCAACAGCAGATGCTCCGATACCACTAGACAAAGCCTTAGTCATCAATCTTCATAATGACTCGAGATTCAAGTTCTATACAGATTTCCTATATTTCAGATTAGAAAGTCTAATAGAAAATCGAGTTGTGTCCTTGAAGCCACCCTTTGATAGTGTAAACAAGGCACTCCTGGCCGTGATACCTCAAGTTTCCTAGAGTGATCCATAACTTCTTGTATTCTCCCTTTTTTTCCTAATTCATTTTTTATTACATTGTGCCCATCCCCTCTTTTAATCCTAGAAAAAACTAACATCACAATTTTTTCTCCTTAAGTTAAGCAATTCATAGTGTCACCAAAATCTAAAATTCACCATTCATGAAGCATAATACACACCAAGTTTTCTACGAACTTTTCCGTGCTAAGACTGATTACTAGGTAAATACTCTTAACACCAATTTTAGCTATGTTGAAAAGAAAGAAGTCCACATCTCCTGCTACTTTAAGAATTAGATTCAGGAACAAGACATAACAACTCCACTTTAGATAATGCAAATTCATGTCCATGGTTAAATATGTCAAAACATCCATAAACCACATACAAGGTAATGATAGGAGGTATAAAGATCACATATGCAGAAGCGACAAAAACAATGAGAAAAATACAGTCCAAGAAGCATATGAACGTAGTTCCATTTGTGTGCAAAATATTCATCAAAATTGTTTGCTGAAAACAAAATAATTCTTCTGAGATCTCTTTGGGATACAAATTGTTCATTGGCATGGGCATAACCTCAGCAAACTCAGGATAGAACCGGAGTAGCTCATTACGAATATCACTATAAATGGAAATTACCAAGAATATGAATCATATATACACATATATACATCTTACGTATAATTACACAATACTCCCTCCGTCCCACCTAAAGCGTCTACTATACTTAAGGTACGACTTCTCAATTTCAATCATTTTAACAAAGATATAACTCGCTTTAAACCATTGTTCTCACTTATTTTTTTAAAGAAAACGTATCAATCAATAAATATTGTAATTTATATAACAAAAAACTTTAGTTTAAGGACTATACAGAAATTTTAATTAAATAATTTAATTAGATATTAAGTTTTTAGTTTGAAAGTAAACTCTTCTACTGGGATTAAGGTGCAAGGTGCAGATGTTGTTGTACTCTTCTATTGAGACAAAATCATTCAACAGTAGAGCAGGAACTAAGAAATGCAGGTGATAGCTTCACTGTGTAAATCCCAATAAGGGCTAAATTTTCAAACTAATCTAAAAAAAGGTATCAATGTTTAAATTTCTTCTATGATGGATCACCATTTCAACCTCTGCAGCTTTGAGAGTTTAATAATAGTATTTTAATTATTTTTTAAGAATAATAATAATAACAATAAACTAAAAGAATAAACAGATACGCACAGCACGCATGCACAAACATAGAGAGAGAGAGATCACAGCTGGTAGTATTTGAGATAATGTATACCAATAACCAAAAATCTCGATGCTGAAGGAGATATATAATTTGAATAGTTCTAGAGGCAACTAGGAATCAGATTGCAACTCTAGTGGAAAGAATCATCGAGCACTTATGGTAAATGAAAACAATTGAAGGTTTAAGCTCTACTGCTCAGGCCAACTACTCATTAACAGAAAAAATCACAGTTAGTAACATAGCAACTGCAGAGCTAAATAACTCAACCATAAGCAAAAAGAGTAAGAAGAAATGGATCAATTTTTATATGCTCTCTAGCAATCTCTGCATCTACAATAATCTAAACTTGTTTACATGTGCAACGAAACATTATATAGACCACTAACTGAAAAATCTAATTAAACCAAGCAAATAATGCACCAAGCATTATATCTTAAGTAACATTTGCTTGCTGGCACCAAAAAGTAATCTTGCCCTGAATTTTTAGAGTTCAAAAGAAAATTTTCTTCTCATGTTCTTAAAGGAATGGAAAACTATGTTTAAAAATAAAAATAAGAGAAACAACAATTGAAAATTAAAACTATGACAATGTAACCAATACACCTAGGTGAGGTGGTACCACGTCTCCTCTATTATTAGAGAGGGGGTCGGCCTGGTCGGGGGTTTGAATCCTTCCGACCCCTACTCCCCACTTTGTAAAAAGAATTGAGTTTGGAAATTTGGAACAACATAACAACAAAACCTTATAAGCACCTGGACAATTTCACTGCGATAGACTAGTAAACTTGATTCACAAAATGCCCGAAAATACTTTCTGAGCGCCTTTAAGTTGTAGAGAAAAGAAAACAATACTAATAATAACCTGTAAAAACTAGACGTATAAAACATAACTACACTCAGAAACACATTTGCAGCCCAGATTTAGATATGTGCCACAAGTGCTAGCATGACATGACTCATGTGGTTCCTGATTTGCCCATGAAATACGAGCATTTGTTCTGGATAGTCATTAATGAGCAAAAAACCCATAATTCTATCTCTAGATAGCACGCAATGAATGTGATTTAAAAAGAGAAACAACCTACACACACTAACAACACTCCATATTGTTGATCAAAAAAAGATGCACTAAAGGCAAAAATACGCAAGGATAAAAAGTTTGCAGATATCCAATTTCAGCCACAAACATCATGTTGGAGAAATGAAATTCCCAAATCATAACTGGTCCAACCAAAACCCCCAATCTCACAGCAAACTTGCGCGAAGCTCCTAAAATTAAAGTAAAAACGCATGTCTCTAAATCTTCTACAATAACCAAACGTCCAAATTTCAAAGTGAGATTAGCAAGTAAACAACTCCAGACTTCGAATAATCCACATAAACAGGATCGGGAACGTACCTAAACCAAAAACTTCATGAGTGGGAATAACATCACACATATTTTACTCCATGAACAAACGAACAAAAATTGACAGAAAATTTCATGGAGGACATTCACATACTACAACAATTGGCATCACTTTCCCAAGGTTTCATCAAAATTATCATTATTCATGCTACAAAATTTAGTACTCTTTCAAAGAACAAAGAAACACAACAAACAATTACAGGCAACCTAGATCCGTAACCCTTGATATCCACCAAAACAACAATTAAAACTGCACAACACCAGGAAATTGCAAGGAAAAGAAAAAGGAAAAATTACATGAAATAATGTAACCCTAAAAAGTGATACTTGCATTGCATACATTCACATAGATAGGTCGTCAAATTCTTTTGATACTTTCTTCTTCTCCACTGCTGCTGTTGTCTCTCGAACCGGAAATTGAAAAAATCGAATCAAATTATTGATGGATAAGTGAAGCCACCGCCTGTCATTCCTTTGCATGACATGGGCTTTTACGAATTTGACCCACAGACTTACTTGTGGCTAAAGAAAACGGGGTAGTTTTCGCGAAGAAAAAGGGCGTCTATGTCTATTTTTAAGTATATATCACTCGTGCCATGCCCGATTTGTAATATCTATACTATAGTAATATTTATCCAAATTGATTTAATATGAAAAGATGATTTAATTATAACTTTTAATTGTAAATATATGAAAGAAACTATTTTAATTGTAACTTTTAATGTAAATAAATTAATTTTAATACAAAATTTATGATAAACATCACAATGCAAATGCACCTTCTAATACACAAGGTGATTAAAATGAACTTTTAAATGATAGCATAAATTACAAGATAGTTAAATTTTACCTATGAAATCTTAAATACAATCGGTGCATCGCACGGGTAGAATAAACCAAAAACAACCCCGGAGGAACATACGGGTTAGTAAAGCATCATTTCATATAACTAATTACATAGACTAAAATAAAAGAACAATAGCAATAAAAAAAACATATAAACTTCTCTAAAAGGCATTTAAATTCTGCCACCTGCTCATTCAACCGTCTGCCCCAACATTACGTACAAAACACGTGCACCTTCTAATACACAAGGTGATTAAAATGAACTTTTAAATGATAGTATAAATTACAAGATGATTAAATTTTAGCTATGAAATCTTAGATACAATCGGTGCATCCCACGGGTTGAATAAACCAAAAAAAAAACGGAGCAACATACGGGTTAGTAAAGCCTCATTTCATATAACTAATTACATATACTAAAATAAAAGGATAATAACAATAAAAAAACATATAAACTTCTCTAAAAGGCATTTAAATTCTGTCATCTGCTCATTCAACCGTCTGCCCCAACATTACGTACAAAACACGTAGATATTCAACCAAAGACCGTGCATCGCACAGGTTGGATAATACCTCGTTTCTTACTTTAATATATTGCAACATAATGAATACAGTAATATAATTTTATTATATATTCTCAAGTTATTTTAATCTATATTTCTACTAAAAGATAGTCGTAGACATATGTCATTATTTATATTTTTTAATTTTTTTTAAATATAACTTATATATATATATATACCTTCTTAAATTTTTAGAAAAAAAAAAATCGAACACGTGTTGTGAGAGTTTTATTCCACAACTATATACTCATCTATTTTCTCTCTCGGCGCACAATAACAAGGCTTGGTTATGGTTCACCTCCACCGGAGATGGGTAGGCCGAGGGGGAGGCCGAGGAAGCCAGGATCTATCGGCAGTGGATTACGAGGAAAAGGGCCTACATCTGAGAAGTTTGATGGAGGTGTTACGGTGAATTCAGAGATTGGGGAAACTTCAACTCAAAGGGCTGAATTAGAGCCATAGATTTGGCATCGGTTTCAGAGAAAAAGAAACCAGAAGCTGGTGAACAGCCCGCCCCAAAACCAGCTCAAAAAGGTATGAAATTAGGATTTATTCCCTCTACTCTTAAGAATGGTGAACCTATTGCATGTTTATTGAAGAAAGATGTAGAAATCGAAGCTGCTAAATGGAAATCTGCAATTATTCTTTATGTCATTGGGGAAAATCCTACTATATCGTTTCTGCGTAAGTTTTTGGTGAAGCAATGTGAAGTGATTGAGCCTGAGATATTTTATCATAATGAGGGTTATTTCGTGGTGCGATTTCAATCTGTGGATGAGAGAGATCGTGTTATATGCTCTGGACCTCATACTATATCTAATAGGCCTGTGATTACAAAGCTGTGGGAAGTAGATTTTAATTTTGAGAATGAAGTGCTTAAAGTTGTGCCTCTTTGGATACAACTCCCTAACCTCCCTCTACACTGTTGGGGGGCCAATTCTTTGAGCAGAATTGCTAGTATCTTAGGAAAACCAGTGTGTGTAGATGAAGTTACAAGTTCACAGAACCACATCTCCTATGCAAGATTACTGGTGGAAATTGACATCACTCAACCTATAAAGTATCAAGTGCATATTGAAGATGAAGAAGGTAATAGTGTTGAGCAAAAGGTGTTGTATGACTGGGTACCACCATACTGCAAGAAATACAAGGCTGCTGGTCATGACTGTGCAAGAAAGCAAGTGGCTAAACCTCAACCAAAGCAGCAAAAAACTGTGTGGGTGCAAAAGAAAGCTGAGGTGCAATAGGATAGACAAGTTGAACCTCAGAATAAAGAGAAAGAGAGAAAGAAAGAAATGAAAAGTGAGGAATTGATAGTCCCTAAAAAAACAGCTTCTCCAAGCCATGTGCAAGATAGTCCAGCCATCCAGATGTTGGGATTCGGTGCCTAAAATAAAGGCCCAGCGGAAGCGGTAAAATAAAAATTAATTCGATCTGAATCCCTACAAGGATCGATCGAGCTACGTATATACGAATATACAAACGAAAACACAAGAGATATAGAAACTCACCCTTGTAGTCTGTTGATTAAATGGATTCCTTCTCTTGAGATATTCCCCAAGCTTTAGTTGTATATTCCTACGATCCAAAGCACTCCAAGAACTTGAATGATCCAACGTCGAAATACAACGCCTCTACTTGCCACGCGCTGGAGAAACGAACGGGATGACGATCACCTTGCTATCCTCCAAGGATACAGCTAGAGCTAGGATGATGAAGCCTTTGATTATAACACTCTAAGTGTATAATCTTTATCTCTCAATTAATCCTCACAATATTTCTCAAAGAAAATATGATGAAGATGAAGAACACTTTGATGAAAAAGAAAACTCTTCCTTTTTCTCTCTCTATCAATCTCACATATGGAAAATGGGAATGAAGGAGTGAGAAGAGTCTTCATTTTATTCTTCATAATATCCTCCCCAAATCAAGACCAAATTATTAAGATGAATTAATTAAAGGATCTTGTCCCCTTGGCACTTCAAGTCATCCACCAATATAGGTGGAGATAATGACCAATGGAAAGGGGAGGAAAAGGGGTGGCCTATCTAGAAGGAGCCGGGACGAGTTCGGTCCGTTTAGGACTCCCGTGAGTCCAAATATATAAACTTATTCTGTTCCGATATATTTGTGTCGATTAATTAATCCAATCAATTAATCACATTAAATACATAATAACATAATTAATTTCTCCAAGAAATAATTATATTTGTGAATTAAATTAATCACCCAGTAATTTATTTAATTCATTAGGCCGTAAATCAATTTATCTAATAAATCGATTTAGACATCTAATGTCCTAAATTAGATATCCAATATCTAATATTCATAATGAAAGAACAAGCTCGATTCATTCTGTCGTCAATCCTATTGCGCGACTCGGTAGGTCCGTCTCAGTGAGCAATGGGAGGAACCAAAGAGTAGGAGCATCACCTAGCCAGCCTGACGGCCTACACTGTACCCCAACTGAGAACGAATGATTGGGATCATTCAAGAACCATTCTGTCGTGAATACTAGTATACGTATAAACCCTTCTTTCAAATGTTCCGATCAAGTTATAGGGTCACGGTCAGTCAAACCCTATCTGTACTTGACGCTATGCATGCATTAATGCAAATCGAGAGCATCGAGCTCTCGTGTATTCAATACTACTAGCTCCATTGCTTTGGCCAAAGACTTATGATCTCATCTGCCAATAACTGCATAGGACATATAACCCGCTCACTAACGGGAGAAATAATTCTATCTTGGTATTCAGTAGGACCTGCTACTTGCCCGTCAAGATGCACGTCGAGATTGACCCCCACCTCCCGGTTTACAGGGTCGAACTACTCTAATGAAAATCTTGACGTCACAAGCACATCTCTACTAAAACCTCAAGTCGATGTAATACCCGGCTTTGGATTCACTATTACCATTCAGTAAATTGTCACTCATAAATTTTTCACTCAGTAATAATCATTCATCATTCATATTCATTCAACTGTGTTCACCGTTCAGCGTACTTTGGAATCGCATATCAGTTGTTATTCGTCATTCATCACTGTTTGAGATCGATCCGAGATTATTATCATCATCATCATCATGTTTTGGTATTTAGTATGTGAGGTAGCGCACGCTACGTACTCTTATTAGCGCGCGCTAATGGGATCCAGGTAGCGCACGCTATAGTTCAGTATTAGCGCACGCTAGCGCAAGTGAGGTAGACAGTCCAGAAGGTACTGGGCTGATTTGGGAAATTCATAGCACACGCTACGAGTGGTAAGTAACATACACTAACTATGCTGGTAACGCACGCTAATACGATCAGGGCAGAGGACAATAGGTTCTGGACTCCAGTTGCTGGGTATCGAACATCAGTTAGCGCACGCTAACATTTTGGGTTAATGCACGCTATCGGAAGGCGTTAGCGTACTCTACCAAGTTCGTAGCGCACGCTAACAAAGCAGTCAGAGCTCACTGAACTTCCCAGTAACCCGCTAGCGCACGCTAAATATCATGACATAGCGCACGCTAAACTGGGATCAGTATAAATTGGACGATTCAGTCCAGTTTCGTCATTTTCACTTCTCTCTTCCTCCTCCTGTCGGTTTTGGGCGATTTTGGACTTTTGGTGAAGGGTTCTTCGATCTGGAACCACCTATCATCATTTTCAAGATTCTAAGTTGGATTAATCATCATTCAATCCTTTCCAACACACCAAATCAAGGTAAACATCTCTTGGATTTAGAATTTCGGATTTGAGTGTTTTACTTCCGATCTCTTCAAGTTAGCTTGATATTATGTTGGAATATGTTAGATATGGATTATCTACCTTGAATACATGTATTTCTACGGATTTATTGGTGTATATTTCGGAATTTGTGAATATTTGGAATTGTTCAAGAACACCTTGGGTGTTGACTTTGGAATTTTGGGGGTTTTCGACTAGATGTTGTCGTAATCTCGAATGAGGTATTATTATTAGATTATTAATGGTATTAATGAGGTTTTTTGGATTGAATCATTCATTGAAAGTTGGTTTTCGGTATAATTGGGTTTGGGTTGTAAACAATTAGAGATTGTTTACAACGTGTTTGTTAGAATGCCCTAATGCGTTTTGGGCAGTGTTGTATCGACTTTTGAGTTGGTTGTGATCATGCTTGATTCGTGTATTAAGCGAATTGTTGGTACTTGTGTTATTCAAGGTTGTTCGAGCAACCGATATTTTTATTAAGGATGTTGATCGTGGAAGTGTAATGTCTGTACTTTCTATTTTTGGTAATTTCTATTTTTGTGTATGTTCATTTCGAACGAATCTCTTATTACTAGTTTGGAATTCTAAATCTATTTTGTTCTTGGAGTTTTTCCATCCGGACGAGTTTCGAAGATATTTTTACGTATTTTCATCTTGAATTATACTTTGTTGTATGTATGTCCGATTCTTGTAAAACTCGTTCGATTTCATTATTCCTTTGTTTCTATGAGTTCGTTTGGTTGAGTTGCTCATGTTGTAAGTTTCGGATTGCTAATCCGACATCGTATCATGAATTTTCGGATATTTGAGCCATTTTGTAATTTCCTAGAAGTTTAGGGTGCTTTTATCCTCCTTGTCGTATTTTGGATTCCTAGGTAGTTGGAAGTGTATTTTCTTTCAAAACTCAGCTTCGTTGTTATGGATACCTCATGTTTACACTTCTGATTCTATCCTTGTGTTGCGTTTCGTCATTGTATCACCTCTGCAAAATTAAGTGTTTAGCAGCGTGGGACTGCTGCATGCATAACGTACGTTATGCATGCTCCCTTACGTGCGTTATAGAGTCATCATAACATACGTTATACCTTATTGGTAACGTACATTATGGTTTTCACAATAGAGTGCAGATTGTTTGTTACGTACGTTAACCTGTGAGAGGTTACGTACGTAAACATCATAACGTACGTTAAAAACTCATGTTAACGTACGTAACACACTGTCAGGTGTTTTAAATCCTGACTTAACCTCAGTCGCGTTATTTCGTTCCTTCTCATCCCGTTATGCGCGACGTGAGTTTCCTCGAGCGATTTACCCAGAGCAATCCCTAGAGTTCCTCTGGAGATTGATTATTGTGTACCAAGGGAGGTTAATCATCATTCTCTGTCCGAATCGAGGTATACATCGTTGAACCCTAGTTTTTTGGGGATTCCGGGATTTTTGACATAATTCTTCCTTTTAGTCCGTTTTAGCTCCGTCGAATTATTGGATTACGAATGTGTACTCGTAATCCCTTGTTTCTATTATAGTCTAACGAATTTAACCTCGTAGTTTTGCCATTGTAAGATTAAAACCATCTAGGACTTCGTAGTGACCGACAAATTGTTCGAACGGGTAGAATTAGGATTAATTCTTACCTTTCTGCAATATTAAGACTTGTTTGTATACCGTTATTGTGTTAGGGATGGATTTGGGAGGATTGTTTGGACCGAAACCTATTCCTTCGTCGTTTCCGTCGCGTCATGTTAACCAAGGCAAGTACATGTATTACATTCCGTTATGTATGTTACGTTTTCGAAATGAATGATAAATTGTGGTTTTTGGGTGCGTGAGTTGCGTTCCTTCCACCCGGAGCGTTCGACGGGATGTCTAGGGATCGATACTAAGGGGTACGGACGCGGAAGTGGACTTGGGTGTGTGTGTGTGGTTGAACTTCCACTCGGAGTGTCCAACGGGATGTCTAGGGGTCGATACTAAGGGGTACGGCCGCGGAAGTGGTATCCCACCCAGAGCATTCGACGGGATGTCTGGGGATCGATACTAAGGGGTACGGCCACGGGATACCAGTTGTGATTTTGTGATATTGTGATGATTGAAAACTGATTCGATTGCCAATGTAGTATTCCGGAATATTTACGGCAAATGATTTCTGATTGAGATGATTGGGTAAAAATCATATTTGTATATAATGTTGTGTAATTATGTACTTGCACTGGCTATTCGAATGCTAACCCCTTAAATGGGGGAAATGCGTTTTATGCATTTCAGGTACCGGGAGAGCTGAGGAGCAGGCACGGGACATGCACGCAAAGGATGGGTTGGCATGATTATGAGGCTCGAGTCTTTAATTATGTTGGGTCATTTATATTGTTGAGTATCGGGATTTGAATGGTTTTATTGTATTCGGTTAAAGTCCCCTGCGTGGGCAATGACATGGTATTGACTTATAGAACGTACTTCTATTAAAATGTTTTGGCCGAGGCCGCGGCCCCATTTTTACATTAATGACTATGTCCTTTGGATTTTTCTTGTACTGAATATGTGTCGTTTGTTAGCCTGGTAGACCTCCCGAGGGTTCTACGGCGTGTAATGTCCCATTTGAGAATTGGGGTGTTACTTTTATGGTATCGGAACCTAGGTTTTGAATGCCTAGGCTGTCGGTTAATTTTGGGTCTGTCAGTTAAGTCGTTTGAGTCAGTCGTTGAGCCTAATATCATCATGCTACCGTCTTTTTGTGCAACCCGTGGTTGTAAGTCTCCTCGAACTCTTATACTTTTGTAATTCATTTCTTGCGTTGTTCGGAATTGTGAATTGTGATACCAACTTTGTAAATTGTGAATCTTTCTGATCTTGTACTTTTCATATTTTCTTCAGTATGTTGAGAGGTCGTGGTAGACCAGCTAGGGGACACGGCCGAGGCCGTGGTCATGGTGCTAATGATGAGGAAGGCTCACTTTCTCAGTCCTCTGCGGATTCGGCTTCTCATTCGATTCCTGTCGGGTAATAACGCCGACGCTCTTGCCAGATTTGCGATTGGTAGCCCAACTCACTCAGATAGACCAGGGTGGACGCCAAAATCCTCCCCCGACTCCAGAGGACGAAGCTAGTAAATGGCTTCAGATAGTAACTAAGATGCACCCCCCTCGTTTCACTGGTTCTTCTGACTCCATCGGTTGGGAGAATTGGCTCTTTCAGTTGGGCAGGACATTTGACACCGTAGCTTGTCCCGATGACAGGAGGGTACATATTGATCAGTACCTCCTGGATAAGGAAGCTACGGAATGGTGGGAGGCTGTGACGCCCAGAGACCGCCAGGCCACTTGGGAGGAATTTAAGGCTGCTATGGAAGCAGAATATTGTCCACCGCTAGTTAAGGAGCGCAGAATTGTGGAGTACTTCACCGCTACACCACAGGATGTGCCTATTTCTCAGGACATCATCACTTATAATCAGCAATTAGGATTTGTGAAAGATCAGGTGAGGACCGAGGCCGAAAAGATCCGTTATTTCAATATGCGCATGAAACCGCATATCAGGTAGAGTATGGCACCGCTCATGTGTGTCACTTTGAAGGAGTATCAGGATCGCGCACTAGCGATCAAGATGGCCGCACTGGAATCAGAGTTGGGTACCAAGGCCAAGAAACAGAAAACAGTTGGCAGTTTTTCATCCGGTAAGGGTGGCCGATTTCCGAGAGCACACCGCCTACACTGGAAGAGGTGTTTCATCAGCCGGGGATCTCGTGGTAATCGTCACCCAAATTGTTGCTTCTGATGGTAGGGTTTGTTTCAAATACAACCAATATGAGCATCTGATGAAGGATTGCCCTTCTCCTCCAGTTACTTGCTTTACTTGCGGGCAGACCGGACACCGAGCAGCACATTGTGAGAGAGCCACCAGGGCTACCAGAGCTTCGACTACCACTGCCGTTCAGAGAGAGCACAGTATTGATCAGAAGACTCCAGTCACTCATGTTCCTTAGAGTTCGGGCCGGGGTCAGTCTGACCGGCGAGCTGCATCTAGTTCGAGCTCAGTCCACCCTCGGTTATATCAGATGAGGCGCACCGAGGAGACAGACGTTCCAGTGGCGTTAGGTACCACTCAGATCCTTTCTCATCCAGTTTCGGTGCTTTTCGATTTGGGTGCTACTCATTCTTTTATTGCTTCGGATTGTGTGTGTCGTATTGGTATTGACTGCTTGTATGAGTGCGAACCGTTCGTAGCCGACATGTCGTCGATTCCAATTGTCAGCGAGTACCCCGACGTATTTCCAGATGACTTGCCGGGATTACCACCACATCGAGAGATTGAGTTTTCTATTGATCTTGAGCCGAATGCGGCTCCTGTTTCTCAAGTGCCATACCATATGGCACCATCGGAGATGTTAGAATTGAAGAATAAGTTGGGGGAATTATTAGATAAAGGGTATATTTGACCGAGCGCATCGCCTTGGGGTGCGCCCGTACTTTTTGTTAAGAAGAAGGATGGATCGCTTCGTTTATGCATCGACTACCGAGAATTAAATAAGTTGACCATCAAAAACAAGTACCCTTTACCCAGGATAGATGACTTGTTTGATCAGCTTCAGGGATCGACAGTCTTTTCGAAGATTGATTTACGATCGGGATACTACCAGTTGAGGATTCGGGACAACGATATACCGAAAGCTGCCTTTCGGATGAGATATGACTATTACGAGTTTGTGGTTATGCCTTTAGGTCTAACCAATGCCCCAACAGTGTTCATGCAGTTAATGAACAAAGTTTTTATCGAGTATCTGGACAAATTCATAGTCGTCTTTATCGACGACATCCTTATCTATTCCCGGAGTCGAGAGGAGCATGCTTTACATCTCCGGATTGTGTTGGACACTTTGAGAACTGAGCAGTTGTACGCGAATTTCTCTAAGTGTGAGTTTTGGCTCAAGGAAGTGATGTTCCTCGGGCACGTGATCTCAGCGGAGGGAGTTCGGGTAGATCCACAGAAGATAGAGGCGGTGATGACATGGGAACCGCCCAATAATGTGAAGGAAGTGAGAAGTTTTCTGGGACTTGCAGGCTATTATCGTAGGTTCATTGAGGGATTTTCTAAGATCGCTAGACCGCTCACTCAGTTACTCCAGAAAACTCAGAAGTTCGAGTGGACCGCAGACAGACAGGATAGTTTTGATGAGTTGAAGAGACGATTGACTACCGCACCCGTTTTAACATTGCCTCAGGGGAACGAGGATTTCGTGGTGTATAGTGATGCTTCGGGCCTTAGGCTCGGATGTGTTTTGATGCAGAGAGACAGGGTGATTGCTTATGCATCCCGCCAGTTGAAACCTTATGAGGTAAATTATCCCACGCACGATTTGGAGTTAGCTGCGGTCGTTTTCGCCTTAAAGATATAGAGGCATTATCTCTATGGGTCGTCGTGTAAGATTTTTACGGATCACAAAAGTCTGAAGTATATCTTCAGTCAGAATGAGTTGAATATGAGGCAGCGTAGGTGGTTGGAGCTAATTAAAGATTACGACCTCGAGATACTTTATCATCCGGGTAAGGCTAACGTAGTGGCTGATGCCTTGAGCCAACAACTGATGGCATTACAGATGTTAGAGGTACTTACACCACATAGCAGGATCCAACATGATTTGATTTGTCAGAATATCGAGGTTTGGGTTCAGAGGGTTCAGGGTCAGTTGTGTGCGTTAGAGATCACTTCGTCCTTGACTGATGATATCAAGGCGAAACAGTATGATGATCCATTTCTGGTCCAGTTTAGGGAGGATGTGAGGAAGGGGAAAGCCCCTAGATTTTTTATTCAGGATGACGGGGTTTTGAAATTTTGCGGCAAACTATGTGTACCGAATGACATTGAGTTGAGGCAGAAGATTTTGAGCGAGGCTCATACCACGCCTTACTCCATACATCCTGGTACGAGTAAAATGTACAAGGATGTGAGGAGTAACTACTGGTGGAGAAATTTGAAGATGGATGTTAGCGAGTTTGTGGCGAAGTGTTTGACCTGTCAGCAGGTTAACATTAAGCATCAGCGACCCGCGGGGTTGCTACGACCACTTCCCATTCCGGAATGGAAGTGCGAAGACATCTCTATGGATTTCATTACCGGGATGCCTAGGACTCGGACTGGAATGAACATGATTTGGGTTATTGTCGACCGACTAACCAAATCAGCGCATTTCCTAGGTATTAAGGACACTTGGGGGCCGGAGAGGCTGGCACGAGTATTTATTCCAGAGATCGTGAGATTGCATGGGACTCCTAGGAGTATTGTTTCAGATCGAGATGGCTGGTTTGTATCACATTTTTGGCAGGCTGTTCATCGAGCTTTGGGGACTGAGTTGAGACTTAGTACGTCTTACCACCCTCAGACTAACGGACAGTCAGAGGGGACGATCCAGACGCTGGAGGATATGTTGAGATCCTGCACCTTAGATTGGAAGGATGATTGGGAGTCGCACTTGCCGTTGATCGAGTTCACGTACAACAATAGTTGGCACGCCTCGATCAAAATGGCACCATTTGAGGCATTGTATGGGAGGAGGTGCAGATCGCCGTTGTGTTGGGACGATGCGTCCTAGCTGATTGGTACCGAGCCCGATATGGTAGTTGAGATGAGAGAGAAGATTGCTCTGATTCGCGATAGATTATTGACGGCCTAGGTCGGCAGAAGTCTTATGCCGATACGCGTCGCCGGCCGCTGGAGTTTGAGGTGGGAGATCATGTCTTGCTTAAGGTGTCGCCAACACGGGGAGTTTACCATTTCGGTCGGAAAGGTAAACTTAGTCCGAGATATATTGGACCGTTCGAGATTTTAGAGAGAGTTGGAGAGCTTGCCTATCGGTTAGGCTTGTTGCCGTCCCTGAGTCACGGGCATAATGTATTTCATGCCTCCCAGCTTAGGAAATACGTACCGGACCCTAGCCATATTATTGATTTTCGAGAGATTGAGTTGGGACCCGACATTACCATCGAGCAGAGGCCGATTCAGATTTTAGAGCGTCGGGTAAAGCAACTTAGGCACAAAACCATTCCTTTGGTTAAAGTTCAATGGTCGAGGCATGGATCCGAGGAAGCCACGTGGGAGATGGAAGATAGTATGAAGTCGAGATACCCCGAGTTATTCGCGTTGTAAGTTTCGGGACGAAACTTATTTTTAGGGGGAGAGAATGTAATATCCGTACTTTCTATTTTTGGTAATTTTTATTTTTGGTGTATGTTCATTTCGGACGACTCACTTATTACTAGTTTGGAATTCTAAATCTATTTTGTTCTTGGAGTTTTTCCATCCGGACGAGTTTCGAAGATATTTTTACGTATTTTCATCTTGAATTATACTTTGTTGTATGTATGTTCGATTCTTGTAAAACTCGTTCGATTTCATTATTCCTTTGTTTCTATGAGTTCGTTTGGTTGAGTTGCTCATGTTGTAAGTTTTGGATTGCTAATCCGACGTCGTATCATGAATTTTCGGATGTTTGGGCCATTTTGTAATTTCCTAGAAGTTTAGGGTGCTTTTACCCTCCTTGTCGTATTTTGGATTCCTCGGTAGTTGGAAGTGTATTTTATTTCAAAACTCAGCTTCGTTGTTATGGATACCTCATGTTTACACTTCTGATTCTATCCTTGTGTTGCGTTTCGTCGTTGTATCACCTGTGCAGAATTAAGTGTTTAGCAGCGTGGGACTGCTGCATGCATAATGTACGTTATGCATGCTCCCTTACGTGCGTTATAGAGTCGTCATAACATACGTTATACCTTATTGGTAACATACGTTATGGTTTTCACAATAGAGTGCAGATTGTTTGTTACGTACGTTAACCTGTGAGAGGTTACGCACGTAAACATCATAACGTACGTTAAAAACTCATGTTAACGTACGTAACACACTGTCAGGTGTTTTAAATCCTGACTTAACCTCAATCGCGTTATTTCGTTCCTTCTCATCCCATTATGCGCGACGTGAGTTTCCTCGAGCGATTTGGAGCGATTTACCCAGAGCAATCCGTAGAGTTCCTCTGGAGATTGATTATTATGTACCAAGGGAGGTTAATCATCATCATAATCATCATTCTCTGTCCGAATCGAGGTATACATCGTTGAACCCTAGTTTTTTGGGGATTCCGGGATTTTTGACATAATTCTTCCTTTTAATCCGTTTTAGCTCCGTTGAATTGTTGGATTACGAATGTGTGGTCGTAATCCCTTGTTTTCATTATAGTCTAACTAATTTGACCTCGTAGTTCCGCCATTGTAAGATTAAAACCATCTAGGACTTTGTAGTGACCGAAAAATTGTTCCAACGGGTAGAATTAAGATTAATTCTTACCTTTCTGCAATATTAAGACTTGTTTGTATAC
This sequence comes from Orobanche coerulescens, assembly GCA_033398695.1. Lineage (NCBI taxonomy): Eukaryota > Viridiplantae > Streptophyta > Magnoliopsida > Lamiales > Orobanchaceae > Orobanche > Orobanche coerulescens. The sequence continues at coordinate 73,274,660 of CM065818.1, read as the reverse complement.
CGTTATTGTGTTAGGGACGGATTTGGGAGGATTGTTCGGACTGAAACCTATTACTTCGTCGTTTCCGTTGCGTCGTGTTAACCAAGGCAAGTACATGTATTACATTCCGTTATGTATGTTACATTTTCGAAATGAATGATAAATTGTGGTTTTTGGGTGCGTGAGTTGCGTTCCTTCCACCCGGAGCGTTCGACGGGATGTCTGGGGGTCGATACTAAGGGGTACGGCCGCGGAAGTGGACTTGGGTGCGTGTGTGGTTGAACTTCCACCCGGAGTGTCCGACGGGATGTCTAGGGGTCGATACTAAGGGGTACGGCCGCAGAAGTGGTATCCCACCCGAAGCATTCGACGGGATGTCTAGGGGTCGATACTAAGGGGTACGGCCACGGGATACCAGTTGTGATTTTGTGATATCGTGATGATTGAAAATTGATTCGATTGCCAATGTAGTATTCCAGAATATTTACGGCAAATGATTTCTAATTGAGATGATTGGGTAAAAATCGTATTTGTATATAATGTTGTGTAATTGTGTACTTGCACTAGCTATTCGAATGCTAACCCCTTAAATGAGGGAAATGCGTTTTATGCATTTCAGGTATCGGGAGAGCTGAGGAGCAGGCACGGGACATGCACACAAAGGATGGGTTGGCATGATTATGAGGCTCGAGTCTTTAATTATGTTGGGTCATTTATATTGTTGAGTATCGGGATTTGAATGGTTTTATTGTATTCGGTTAAAGTCCCCTGCATGGGCAATGACATGGTATTGACTTATATTTTCACGTACTTCTATTAAAACGTTTTGGTCGAGGCCGCGGCCCCATTTTTACATTAATAATTGTGTCCTTCGGATTTTTCTTGTACTGAATATGTGTCGTGTGTTAGCCTGGTAGACCTCCCGAGGGTTCTACGGCGTGTAATGTCCCATTTGAGAATTGGGGTGTTACTTTTATGGTATCGGAACCTAGGTTTTGAATGCCTAGGCTGTCGGTTAATTTTGGGTCTGTCAGTTAAGTCGTTTGAGTCAGTCGTTGAGCCTAATATCATCATGCTACCGTCTTTTTGTGCAACCCGTGGTTGTAAGTCTCCTCGAACTCTTATACTTTTGTAATTCATTTCTTGCGTTGTTCGGAGTTGTGAATTGTGATACCAACTTTGTAAATTGTGAATCTTTCTGATCTTGTACTTTTCATATCTTCTTCAGTATGTTGAGAGGTCGTGGTAGACCAGCTAGGGGACACGGCCGAGGCCGTGGTCATGGTGCTAATGATGAGGAAGGCTCACTTTCTCAGTCCTCTGCGGATTCGGCTTCTCATTCAGTTCCGTCGGGTAATAACGCCGACGCCGGGGCTACTGCCGTACTTCAGCAGTTGGTAGCCCAACTCACTCAGATAGACCAGGGTGGACGCCAAAATCCGCCCCCGACTCCAGAGGACGAAGCTAGTAAATGGCTTCAGATAGTAACTAAGATGCACCCCCCTCGTTTCACTGGTTCTTCTGACTCCATCGGTTGGGAGAATTGGCTCTTTCAGTTGGGCAGGACATTTGACACCGTAGCTTGTCCCGATGACAGGAGGGTACATATTGATCAGTACCTCCTGGATAAGGAAGCTACGGAATGGTGGGAGGCTGTGACGCCCAGAGACCGCCAGGCCACTTGGGAGGAATTTAAGGCTGCTATGGAAGCAGAATATTGTCCACCGCCAGTTAAGGAGCGCAGAATTGTGGAGTTCTTCACCGCTACACCACAGGATGGGCCTATTTCTCAGGACATCATCACTTATAATCAGCAATTAGGATTTGTGAAAGATCAGGTGAGGACCGAGGCCGAAAAGATCCGTTATTTCAATATGCGCATGAAACCGCATATCAGGTAGAGTATGGCACCGCTCATGTGTGTCACTTTGAAGGAGTATCAGGACGCGCACTAGCGATCAAGATGGCCGCACTGGAATCAGAGTTGGGTACCAAGGCCAAGAAACAGAAAACAGTTGGCAGTTTTTCATCCGGTAAGGGTGGCCGATTTCCGAGAGCACAGTCTGCCCCTACACCTGGGAAGAGGCTGTTTCATCAGGCTGGGGGATCTCAGGGTAATCGTTCAGTCCAGTCCGTTGCTTCTGATGGTAGGGTTTGTTTCAACTGCAACCAATATGAGCATCTGATGAAGGATTGCCCTTCTCCTCCAGTTACTTGCTTTACTTGCGGGCAGACCGGACACCGAGCAGCACATTGTGAGAGAGCCACCAGGGCTACCAGAGCTTCGACTACCACTGCCGTTCAGAGAGAGCACAGTATTGATCAGAAGACTCCAGTCACTCATGTTCCTCAGAGTTCGGGCCGGGGTCAGCCTGACCGGCGAGCTGCATCTAGTTCGGGCTCAGTCCACCCTCGGTTATATCAGATGAGGTGCACCGAGGAGACAGACGTTCCAGTGGCGTCAGGTACCACTCAGATCCTTTCTCATCCAGTTTCGGTGCTTTTCGATTTGGGTGCTACTCATTCTTTTATTGCTTCGGATTGTGTGTGTCGTATTGGTATTGACTGCTTGTATGAGTGCGAACCGTTCGTAGCTGACATGTCGTCGATTCCAATTGTCAGCGAGTACCCCGATGTATTTCCAGATGACTTGCCGGGATTACCACCACAGCGAGAGATTGAGTTTCCTATTGATCTTGAGCCGAATGCGGCTCCTGTTTCTCGAGTGCCATACCATATGGCACCATCGGAGATGTTAGAATTGAAGAATCAGTTGGGGGAATTATTAGATAAAGGGTATATTTGACCGAGCGCATCTCCTTGGGGTGCGCCCGTACTTTTTGTTAAGAATAAGGATGGATCGCTTCGTTTATGCATCGACTACCGAGAATTAAACAAGTTGACCATCAAAAACAAGTACCCTTTACCCAGGATAGACGACTTGTTTGATCAGCTTCAGGGATCGACAGTCTTTTCGAAGATTGATTTACGATCGGGATACTACCAGTTGAGGATTCGGGACAGCGATATACCGAAAGCTGCCTTTCGGATGAGATATGACTATTACGAGTTTGTGGTTATACCTTTAGGGCTAACCAATGCCCCAACAGTGTTCATGCAGTTAATGAACAAAGTTTTTATCGAGTATCTGGACAAATTCATAGTCGTCTTTATCGACGACATCCTTATCTATTCCCGGAGTCGAGAGGAGCATGCTTTACATCTCCGGATTGTGTTGGACACTTTGAGAACTGAGCAGTTGTACGCGAATTTCTCTAAGTGTGAGTTTTGGCTCAAGGAAGTGATGTTCCTCGGGCACGTGATCTCAGCGGAGGGAGTTCGGGTAGATCCACAGAAGATAGAGGCGGTGATGACATGGGAACCGCCCAATAATGTGAAGGAAGTGAGAAGTTTTCTGGGACTTGCAGGCTATTATCGTAGGTTCATTGAGAGATTTTCTAAGATCGCTAGACCGCTCACTCAGTTACTCCAGAAAACTCAGAAGTTCGAGTGGACCGCAGACAGACAGGATAGTTTTGATGAGTTGAAGAGACGATTGACTACCGCACCCGTTTTAACATTGCCTCAGGGGAACGAGGATTTCGTGGTGTATAGTGATGCTTCGGGCCTTGGGCTCGGATGTGTTTTGATGCAGAGAGACAGGGTGATTGCTTATACATCCCGCCAGTTGAAACCTTATGAGGTAAATTATCCCACGCACGATTTGGAGTTAGCTGCGGTCGTTTTCGCCTTAAAGATATAGAGGCATTATCTCTATGGGTCGTCGTGTAAGATTTTTACGGATCACAAAAGTCTGAAGTATATCTTCAGTCAGAATGAGTTGAATATGAGGCAGCGTAGGTGGTTGGAGCTAATTAAAGATTACGACCTCGAGATACTTTATCATCCGGGTAAGGCTAACGTAGTGGCTGATGCGTTGAGCCAACAACTGATGGCATTATAGATGTTAGAGGTACTTACACCACATAGCAGGATCCAACATGATTTGATTTGTCAGAATATCGAGGTTTAGGTTCAGAGGGTTCAGGGTCAGTTGTGTGCGTTAGAGATCACTTCGTCCTTGACTGATTATATCAAGGCGAAACAGTTTGATGATCCATTTCTGGTCCAGTTTAGGGAGGATGTGAGGAAGGGGAAAGCCCCTAGATTTTTTATTCAGGATGACGGGGTTTTGAAATTTCGCGGCAAACTATGTGTACCGAATGACATTGAGTTGAGGCAGAAGATTTTGAGCGAGGCTCATACCACGCCTTACTCCATACATCCTGGTACGAGTAAAATGTACAAGGATGTGAGGAGTAACTACTGGTGGAGAAATTTGAAGATGGATGTTAGAGAGTTTGTGGCGAAGTGTTTGACCTGTCAGCAGGTTAAGATTGAGCATCAGCGACCCGCGGGGTTGCTACGACCACTTCCCATTCCGGAATGGAAGTGCGAAGACATCTCTATGGATTTCATTACCGGGATGCCTAGGACTCGGACTGGAATGAACATGATTTGGGTTATTGTCGACTCACTAACCAAATCAGCGCATTTCCTGGGTATTAAGGACACTTGGGGGCCGAAGAGGCTGGCACGAGTATTTATTCCAGAGATCGTGAGATTGCATGGGACTCCTAGGAGTATTGTTTCAGATCGAGATGGCTGGTTTGTATCACATTTTTGGCAGGCTGTTCATCGAGCTTTGGGGACTGAGTTGAGACTTAGTACGTCTTACCACCCTCAGACTAACGGACAGTCAGAGGGGACGATCCAGACGCTGGAGGATATGTTGAGATCCTGCACCTTAGATTGGAAGGGTGATTGGGAGTCGCACTTGCCGTTGATCGAGTTCACGTACAACAATAGTTGGCACGCCTCGATCAAAATGGCACCATTTGAGGCATTGTATTGGAGGAGGTGCAGATCGCCGTTGTGTTGGGACGATGCGTCCGAGCTGATTGGTACCGAGCTCGATATGGTAGTTGAGATGAGAGAGAAGATTGCTCTGATTCGCGATAGATTTTTGACGGCCCAGGTCGGCAGAAGTCTTATGCCGATACGCGTCGCCGGCCGCTGGAGTTTGAGGTGGGAGATCATGTCTTGCTTAAGGTGTCGCCAACACGGGGAGTTTACCATTTCGGTCGGAAAGGTAAACTTAGTCCGAGATATATTGGACCGTTCGAGATTTTAGAGAGAGTTGGAGAGCTTGCCTATCGGTTAGGCTTGTTGCCGTCCCTGAGTCACGTGCATAATGTATTTCATGCCTCCCAGCTTAGGAAGTACGTACCGGACCCTAGCCATATTATTGATTTTCGAGAGATTGAGTTGGGACCCGACATTATCATCGAGCAGAGGCCGATTCAGATTTTAGAGCGTCGGGTAAAGCAACTTAGGCACAAAACCATTCCTTTGGTTAAAGTTCAATGGTCGAGGCATGGATCCGAGGAAGCCACGTGGGAGACGGAAGAGAGTATGAAGTCGAGATACCCCGAGTTATTCGCGTTGTAAGTTTCGGGACGAAACTTATTTTTAGGGGGAGAGAATGTAATATCCGTACTTTCTATTTTTGGTAATTTCTATTTTTAGTGTATGTTCATTTCGGACGACTCACTTATTACTAGTTTGGAATTCTAAATCTATTTTGTTCTTGGAGTTTTTCCATCCGGACGAGTTTCGAAGATATTTTTACGTATTTTCATCTTGAATTATACTTTGTTGTATGTATGTTCGATTCTTGTAAAACTCGTTCGATTTCATTATTCCTTTGTTTCTATGAGTTCGTTTGGTTGAGTTGCTCATGTTGTAAGTTTTGGATTGCTAATCCGACGTCGTATCATGAATTTTCGGATGTTTGGGCCATTTTGTAATTTCCTAGAAGTTTAGGGTGCTTTTACCCTCCTTGTCGTATTTTGGATTCCTCGGTAGTTGGAAGTGTATTTTCTTTCAAAACTCAGCTTCGTTGTTATGGATACCTCATGTTTACACTGATTCTATTCTTGTGTTGCGTTTCGTCGTTGTATCACCTGTGGAGAATTAAGTGTTTAGCAGCGTGGGACTGCTGCATGCATAACGTACGTTATGCATGCTCCCTTACGTGCGTTATAGAGTCGTCATAACATACGTTATACCTTATTGGTAACATACGTTATGGTTTTCACAATAGAGTGCAGATTGTTTGTTACGTACGTTAACCTGTGAGAGGTTACGCACGTAAACATTATAACGTACGTTAAAAACTCATGTTAACGTACGTAACACACTGTCAGGTGTTTTAAATCCTGACTTAACCTCAATCGCGTTATTTCGTTCCTTCTCATCACATTATGCGCGACGTGAGTTTCCTCGAGCGATTTGGAGCGATTTACCCAGAGCAATCCGTAGAGTTCCTCTGGAGATTGATTATTGTGTACCAAGGGAGGTTAATCATCATCATAATCATCATTCTCTGTCCGAATCGAGGTATACATCGTTGAACCCTAGTTTTTTGGGGATTCTGGGATTTTTGACATAATTCTTCCTTTTAATCCGTTTTAGCTCCGTTGAATTGTTGGATTACGAATGTGTAGTCGTAATCCCTTGTTTTCATTATAGTCTAACGAATTTGACCTCGTAGTTCCGCCATTGTAAGATTAAAACCATCTAGGACTTTGTAGTGACCGACAAATTGTTCCAACGGGTAGAATTAGGATTAATTCTTACCTTTCCGCAATATTAAGACTTGTTTGTATACCGTTATTGTGTTAGGGACGGATTTGGGAGGATTGTTCGGACCGAAACCTATTACTTCGTCGTTTCCGTTGCGTCGTGTTAACCAAGGCAAGTACATGTATTACATTCCGTTATGTATGTTACATTTTCGAAATGAATGATAAATTGTGGTTTTTGGGTGCGTGAGTTGCGTTCCTTCCACCCGGAGCGTTCGACGGGATGTCTGGGGGTCGATACTAAGGGGTACGGCCGCGGAAGTGGACTTGGGTGCGTGTGTGGTTGAACTTCCACCCGGAGTGTCCGACGGGATGTCTAGGGGTCGATACTAAGGGGTACGGCCGCGGAAGTGGTATCCCACCCGAAGCATTCGACGAGATGTCTAGGGGTCGATACTAAGGGGTACGGCCACGGGATACCAGTTGTGATTTTGTGATATCGTGATGATTGAAAATTGATTCGATTGCCAATGTAGTATTCCAGAATATTTACGGCAAATGATTTCTAATTGAGATGATTGGGTAAAAATCGTATTTGTATATAATGTTGTGTAATTGTGTACTTGCACTAGCTATTCGAATGCTAACCCCTTAAATGGGGGAAATGCGTTTTATGCATTTCAGGTATCGGGAGAGCTGAGGAGTAGGCACGGGACATGCACACAAAGGATGGGTTGGCATGATTATGAGGCTCGAGTCTTTAATTATGTTGGGTCATTTATATTGTTGAGTATCGGGATTTGAATGGTTTTATTGTATTCGGTTAAAGTCCCCTGCATGGGCAATGACATGGTATTGACTTATATTTTCACGTACTTCTATTAAAACGTTTTGGTCGAGGCCGCGGCCCCATTTTTACATTAATGATTGTGTCCTTTGGATTTTTCTTGTACTGATTATGTGTCGTGTGTTAGCCTGGTAGACCTCCCGAGGGTTCTACGGCGTGTAATGTCCCATTTGAGAATTGGGGTGTTACAGGAAGGACTTTCTCGCCGTCAGTTTGAGGCAAGTTTTATACTTGTACTAGTCAATGAGATTAATGTAATCATATATGTGGGTTAATATGTTGTATCATTTCGAGACTTAGTCTCTTCATGAGTTCATTAATATTAAGGGGGCTAAATGACTAATATAGGACCTCAAGTTTACTAGTTTTAGCATTTGAGGACCTAAATTTTCGAAGGTATCAAACTGGGACCTACTCTTTGATCCGTTAGACCAAGTTAGGACCTCCATTAATTTTTGTCCGTCAAGTCTTAACGGAGTGCTTAGTTGGCAGTTAAATAACATGTGGCAGATGTTTATTGGCTGGTCAATATATGACATAAAATAATAATAAAAAATATAAAAGTTTAATAAATATAAAAATCGAAAAAATCTGAAAACTTAAGAAAAAATCAGAACTTCATTTTTTATTTAAAAACTTTAAAAAAAATCTTAACTTCATGTATTTTTTCTAAATTCTGGAGTAATTAATATTAAAAAAAAGGAATTTTTTATTTAAAATTCGGAAATAAAAAATTAAAAAATCTAGATCTTAATTATAAATTTTTTAAATAAAAATAAAAACTATAATATTATTTTATCATAAAATACATAAAAAATCTGAATTATTTATTTTATTTGTAAAAAAACCTGCTAGTAATTTTTTTTTTATTTTTTACTTTTCATAAAAAACTATTTTATTTTTTTTTTAAAAAAATCTAAAAAAAATATTAATTACTTGAACCGAAAAAGATAACGGATCATATTTTTTATTTATTTTATGAAAAATAATATTTCAATTTCTATTTCTATTAAAACAGTTTATAAATAAGATTTATATATTTTTTAATTTTTTATTTCAAATTTAAATAAAAACTCGATTTTTAATATTAATATTTCAGAATTTAAAAACAATACCTGAAGTTTCGTTTTTTTTAATTTTCCAGAATTTTCCAATTTTTTTAGATTTTTTAGAATTTTATATTTTTTATTATTTTTTATTATTATTTTACGTCATATATTGACCAGCCAATAAACATCTGACACGTGTCATTTAACTGCAAATAAGCACTCCGTTAGGACTTAACGGACAAAAATTAACGGAGGTCCTAACTTGGTCTAACGGATCAAAGAGTAGGTCCCAGTTTGATACCTTCGAAAATTTATGTCCTCAAGTGCTAAAACTGGTAAACTTGAGGTCCTATTTTAGTCATTTAGCCTATTAAGGGATCGTTCGATACAATATCCTTTGGAAATTATGTCAAATGTTATTATTTTTTATTCATGGCCGGTTCAAGGCATTGTGATACTCGTTGTTAATGTTATTGTCGATAGCTGGTTCGCGGTATCGATGTATCGATTATTGTTGTTATTATCGATGTCGATCTAAGACGTTGTAATCATTGTTATTAATGTTGGTGTTTTGTCATTGATGTTGTATTGGCCGGTTGAAGGCATCGGCGTATTCATTCCTCATCTTCGTTGTCGGTAACCGATTAAAGGTGCCGAGACATCCTTCGTATCATTGTTATCGATTGTCCGTTCTAAGGCAATCGAGGCGTTCAATCATTCATCATATCTTTGTTATCGATTGGCCGTTCTAAGGCAATCGAGGTATTCAATCATTCATTGCATCATTGTTATCGATTGTCTGCTCTAAGGCAATCGAAGCGCTCAATCATTCATTGAATCATCCGCTGCATCATTGTTATCGGTTGTCCATTCTAAGGCAATCGAGGTATTAAATTAGGACTGTCAAGGACGGTGCCCATCCGTGAGTTACGGTCGTTGTGTTGGCCGACTCAAGGCAGCACACTATTATTCTTGTGAATTCGGTAATCTTTGAATCGTTGCCGTTTGTGAATAATTATGTTTTGGAGGCTAGTCTCGGCTAGTGCTCGTTGGGTAACCTTGGGGCTTGAACCTTCGCGGTTGGTTTCCCAACACCTACAGCTCAGTAGGTCACGGTCATGTTTATGATCTCATTATGGGTAAGCTTGGGGCTTGAACCTTCGCGGTTGGTTTCCCAACACCTACAGCTCAGAAGGTCACGGTCATGTTTATGATCTCATTATGGGTAAGCTCAGGGCTTGAACCTTCGCGGTTGGCTTCCCAACACCTACAGCTCAGTAGGTCACGGTCATGTTTATGATCTCATTATGGGTAAGTTTGGGGCTTGAAACTTAGCGGTTGGTTTTCCAACACCTAAAGTTCAGTAGGTCACGGCCATTGGTTGGTCTCATTGTGATACGGCTTCGTGCCGTGGCTTCGGCCCTCATTAATACAGTTTCCGGCTGTTTTGGTTTCAGGTGATTGTGATATTTGACAGCTTCAGCTGAGTGGCTTTCAGGCCTTTGTGATGTTTTGGTAATTTCATTGGAGCCTTCGGGCATTGTGATTCATAATTAATTCAGTCCTAGTTTGGTTCATGTCGTGTAATTCATTATGTTGCTCTATAATTACGATTTGCCGTTGGGCACTTATGTTCTAACCTGTTGAACAGGTATTAATAGTATACCGTGGGCATAGTGTTTCCCGAATGCTCGGTTCTTACCTTGGGTTGTGAGCATCTCGTATTATTGTCATTGTACCGTTTCATTCTACCTTTGGATGCATATCATGTTATACATGTATTTGATGTTCATTATCTGGATGACTGACCCCGTGGGGGCGGAATATATTTTCATGTTTTAGGTGCTTGCGAGGAGAGAGTTGAGACACAGGGGCATGACGATGGTGATGAGGCATTCGAGCGATACTAGTCCAAGTTGTGCAGGTTGGTCAGTCAGTTGGAGTGTACTCCAGTTTGTCAGTCATTGTCATTATGTATTACCCGAGTAGAGGCTCGTGGGTGTTGTTGTATTTTCATTTTGGCCATGTAGGCCCATCATTGTCATTGAAATTTCTTATCGAAATATTGTGTCGGTCATCATAGTAGGGATTGTGGTTTTGTTGGTTAATTTAATGTATTTTAGTCGTGTTCGCCTGGTGGATCTCCGGGTGTGGGGTCCAAGGCACTGTAATAACCCAAGGGGTTTTGGGGGTATTACAGAAGATGGTATCAGAGACTTGGGTTGTGAGATACCCTGATATGTGAGTTATGTGGCTCTACCGATGCGGTAGTAGTGGGACTGTCAGGTTATGAAAATCTGGACAGTCGGATTTTGGTGAGTCGTGAAATTAGTACGACTGCATGAGTCATTCATTCATCGAGTCACCGTTAGTGAAGACTAGTATCGTGAGACCTCGAAGCTTCGCTATGACCTGTGTAAGGACTCGATTCTCTTTATGTTCATACATTCATCATGTCATTAATTATACATGCTTTGTTGAAACCTATATGTGACATTAGTGTTATGATTGATTCATGACTAATTGTTTTGGAGCACGTGTGACCTGTGCAAGCGATAAGGATCAACTCATTCATCAGTCAATAATCCTCAATCATCATTTTTGATCTTGTCGATAATGTTAATTCATTAATCACTCAGTCAATCTCATTTCTCATTTGTTGATCTTGTGGATCGAACTATCAATCTTGTTAACGTATTCAAGATAATCATTTGAGGAATTTCATCAGATAATCATGTCACCTCATTTGACCTTTCATGTGATCTTATCATATTTCGGCGTAATGTCGATGATCATTTTACTGTATTATTAATGCATTCATTGTGTTAGAGTGTGTATGCTCATTATTATCATTCCGTAACGTAATTATAATACGATATTCATGCGGGATCTATAATCATCATGTGACCTTCCTGCTTCAGTATGGATAGAGTTATCAGAGGACACAGGGGAAGAGGCCGCGATGCGGGCCGAAACCCAGGATCTCGTGTGAATACCCATACGGATGTGAGGGATAACATGTGTTCATCAGTTAGCTATGCTACTCATTCACTGTCAGATAATCATTCACTGTCAGGGAGTCGTACCCGAGATGCAGCTCAAGCGGAGGGTGTTCGGGTGGACCCATTCATATGTATGCAGGGCATGATGGCCCAGATGACTCAGACGATGTGTCTGATGGAGACCATGCAGACCTCGATGGTTCGTGGTCCACCACAGCAGGGATTCCATGTGCCGTTTCATGGACAGACTAGAGGAGTGAGTCAGATTATTGGCGATATCTCTCATCAGAGGCCACCTACTTTTGAGAGTTCGTCGGAACCAGCTGATATTGTTCATTGTCTTGAGCATTTTGTTAAACTCTTCGACATGGTTCAGTGTCCGAAAGAGAGTAAAGTGGCAGTAGCGGCTTATTACTTGAGTAAGGGCGCTTATTCGTGGTGACTTTCTGTTAAACCCACTGATCGTGATTATGTTTGGAGTGAGTTCAAGGCTCTCATGTTGGAGAGGTATTATTCGACTCCACTTCGTGAGGCCAAGTTAACAGAGGTTTTGAACCCCGAACCCATCGAGGATGAGGGTTTATTGTCATTTCTGAGAAGTTTCAGGGACTTCTTCAGTTTGCTTCGTCTGTTATCCGTACTGAGGTGGATAAGATCAAGTATTTTAGCAAGGGGCTAAATCCGCAGTTGAGGATGCAGTTGTTCAATCACAATTGTAATTCATTTAGTGAGTTCATCGATAAGGCTCTTAGATCAGAGCTTTTGATCAAGGAGCTTACTCAGAAGCACCCTCCAGCTTCTTCTGGTGGGAGGACTAGAATGTCGGTTCGTTCAGAGGGACATCGGGCTACGGCGTCCAAGAGGTCGTTTTCTAGTCGTCTTCATGCTAGGGAAGCATCTTCTCCTCAGACGACGAGTTCGACTGTTGTTTGTTTTAACTGTGATACTATAGGACATCGCAGTACATGGTGCTCGATGTAGGCCGTTGTTTGTTTTCTATGTGGGAGAAAGGGACACCTTCAGAAATACTGCAGGAGTTCTAGTGCCAGTAGACCTCGAGAGAGTTCACGGGCCTCGAGAGACTTTGTTACTCTAGCACGTACTTCATCCTAGGGGTCCTATCAGGCTTCGAGAGCCAGAGGTAAGGACATTCATCACCGGTATTAAAGGATTATCATTCATTTCGTTGTCGTTCATTCATTCATGTAATTTATTAATCATATATCAAACATGTTGAGACTTATAGTTACCAAGCTAATTATTCATTTCACGAGGAACAATATTTCCAATCATTTCATTGAGCTATCACTTATTGCATTATCATTTCACCTCGGTAAGTCATTTTTGATCCTTGTTGGATTTCGATTCATTATCATTCATTGTGATCGTTTTTGTTCTTGTGACCTTCTGGGGTCATATCGAGCGGTGAGTTCAGATTTGGGCCTACCTTGAATCGATGGGATCGAGGAGATCGATGATATGGAGGATATCGATATTGGGTACATTTGAGATGTGGCCTTGATTTTCAGCTCAATCCGTAATAAGGTATCGTGGTTCTGGATCCTTTATGGTTGATCTATTTTATAATGATCGTATTTGAGAATCTTGAGATTTTGAGATCGTTTGATGCGTTCCTTGTGGTATTGTACCCCAGATTTTGTGATAAATTGAGTAATCTTTCATTGCGATTCGAGACGTCAAGTCATAAGGACTTGGGCATGCGATTGATATTGTCCGAAAACTATATTGTGCGTTGTTGCTTTTCTTTTGAGACGTGAGTCAGTGCTTATGTGGGGGTTGGCCCAGTTGTGCAGGCAAAGTGGTTCGTGTGTTAAGGAGTAATCCTGGAGATGTTGTTTTCAGATCATGATGGATAATTCATATCCCGAGTTGTTTACCCTTAGTTTCGGGGACGAAACTCTTTTTAAGAGGGGGGGGGGAGTATGTAATACTCGGCTTTGGATTCACTATTACCATTTAGTAAATTGTCACTCAGAAATTTTTCACTCAGTAATAGTCATTCATCATTCATATTCATTCAACTGTGTTCACTGTTCGGTGTACTTTGGAATCGCATATCAGTTGTTATTCGTCATTCATCACTATTTGAGATTGATCCGAGATTATTATTATCATCATCATCATCATCATCATCATCATATTTTGGTATTCAGTATGTGAGGTAGCACACGCTACGTACTCTTCTTAGTGCGCGCTAATGGGGTGCAGGTAGCGCACGCTATAGTTCAGTATTAGCGCATGCTAGCGCAAGTGAGGCAGACAGTCCAGAAGGTACTGGGCTGATTTGAAAAATTCATAGCGCACGCTACGAGTGGTAAGTAGCGTATGCTAACTGTGCTGGTAACGCACGCTAAATCATGGTATTAGCGCACGCTAATGCGATCATGGCATAGGACAGTAAGTTCTGGACTCCAGTTGCTGGGTATCGAACATCAGTTAGCGCACGCTAACATTTTGGGTTAACGCACGCTATCAGAAGGCGTTAGAGTACGCTACCAAGTTCGTAGCGCACACTAACGAAGATTTCAGAGCTCACTGAACTGCCCAGTAACCTGCTAGCACACGCTAAATATCAGGACATAGCGCACGCTAAACTGGGATCAGTATAAATTGGATGGTTCAGTCCAGTTTCGTCATTTTCACTTCTCTTTTCCTCCTCCAATCGGTTTTAGGCGATTTTGGACTTTTGGTGAAGGGTTCTTCGATCTGGAACCACCTATCATCATTTTCAAGCTTCTAAGTTGGATTAATCATCATTCAATCCTTTCCAACACACCAAATCAAGGTAAACATCTCTTAGATCTAGAATTTCGGATTTGAGTGTTTTACTTCCAATCTCTTCAAGTTAGCTTGATATTATGTTGGGATATGTTAGATATGGATTATCTACCTCGGATACATGTATTTCTACGGATTTATTGGTGTATATTTCAGATTTTTTGAATATTTGGAATTGTTCAAGAACACCTTGGGTGTTGACTTTGGAATTTTGGGGGTTTTCGACTAGATGTTGTCGTAATCTCGAATGAAGTATTCCTATTGGATTATTAATGGTATTAATGAGGTTTTGTTGGATTGAATCATTCATTGGAAGTTGGTTTTCGGTATAATTGAGTTTTGGTTGTAAACAATTAGAGATTGTTTACAACATGTTTGTTAGAATGCCCCAATGAGTTTTGGGTACTGTTGTATCGATTTTTGAGTTGGTTGTGATCATGCTTGATTCATGTATTAAGCGAATTGTTGGTACTTGTGTTATTCAAGGTTGTTCGAGCGGCCGATATTTTTATTAAGGACGTTGATCGTGGAAGGACTTTCTCGCTGTCGGTTTGAGGCAAGTTTTATACTTGTACTAGTCAATGAGATTAATTTCATCATATATGTGTGTTAATATGTTGTATCATTCCGAGACTTAGTCTCTTCATGATTTCACTAATATTAAGGGATCGTTCGATATGATACCCTTCGGCAATTATACCAAATGTTATTATTGTTCATTAATGGCCGGTTCAAGGCATTGTGATACTCGTTGTTAATGTTATTGTCGATAGCTGGTTCGCGGTATCGATGTATCGATTATTGTTGTTATTATCGACGTCGATCTAAGACGTTGTAATCATTGTTATTAATGTTGGTGTTTTGTCATTGATGTTGTATTGGCTCGTTGAAGGCATTGGCGTATTCATTCCTCATCTTCGTCGTCCGTAACCGATTAAAGGTGCCGAGGCATCCTTCGTATTATTGTTATCAAGTGGCCGTTCTAAGGCAATCGAGGCGTTCAATAATTCATCGTATCATTGTTATCGATTGGACGTTCTAAGGCAATCGAGGTATTCAATCATTCATTGCATTATTGTTATCGATTGTTCGCTCTAAGGCAATCGAAGTGCTCAATCATTCATTGAATCATCCGCTGCGTCATTATTATCAGTTGTCCATTCTAAGGCAATCGAGGTATTGAATTGGGACTTCAAGGATGGTGCCCATCCGTGAGTTACTGTTATCGTGTTAGCCGACTCAAGGTAGCACCCTATCATTCTTGTGAATTCGGTAATCTTTGAATCGTTGCCGTTTGTGAATAATTGTGTTTTGGAGTCTAGTCTCGGCTAGTGCTTGTTGGGTAAGCTTGGGCTTGAACCTTCGCGGTTGGTTTCCCAACACCTACAGCTCAGTAGGTCACGATCATGTTTATGATCTCATTATGGGTAAGCTTGGGGCTTGAACCTTCGCGGTTGGTTTCCCAACACCTACAGCTCAGAAGGTGTAACACCCCAAACTAGGCAGATATTACAGTGCCGTGGATCCCCGACTGGGACCCACCAGGCAAATGAAAATGAATGAATTACACAGGATAAATGTAGTACCGAACCACATTACAACAGTAATTACTCGGATGAGGAGTTTAATTACAACACACCAGGACAATACCGAATACTAGTATATTTTATATGAAGATAAAATACACAACACTGAATGAAACGGAGTATCCAAATGAAAATCTGCAGCGGAAGATAAATGACAATAATATGAATAACTGAAAGATCGGGGGCCCCTACTAGTATCACTGGGACTCCTCGACATCCACATGCTATTCCCGTGTGTTTGCCTTGCCATGACCTGAAAAACAAAATCCCCAGCCGGGGTCAGTTAAACAGAACAACAATCCTTAAGGGTTGAAAAATACACAATCATGATTTAACTGAAGTTATGAAATATCCTTAGTTATGAATTACGCTGAAGAGGGGTATCATAGTACGCCCGTAGTGTTCTGTGCAAGTGTACAAGATGAATGACCGGACACACCCGTCCTTGTACCTAATTAGTCTCACGGAGGTAATCTGTTACCTTGTGCACAGTCCAATGTATCACTCCCTATACATGGCCATAACGTGCCCGACTAAAAATTCCACACAGCCACACCCGGCCACGCAATATGAACCCAGAAGGTCATATGAACGAGAATGACCGTAATGAATATCAATGAATAAATAATAATCTGACAAAGTCAAGAATGACTCACCGAGATGAAAGTAATAATGAAATGAATGATAGCTCAACGAAAAGATTGGAACCGTCTTTCCTTATGACTGAAGTGATTAATTGACAATAACAAGTTTTAATACGGTTAATACAATAATGAATGAGTTATGATTATGAATGAACAACAACAAAAGGGATGAATATCCTTTTAACCGAGTAAGAATTAACTTACTCAATACCGGTGACAATTATCCTTCCACGAACGACGTCCTAATTGAGATATCGGTCGCTCGAACAACCTTGAATTATACAATATCCAACAACCCATTCAATATACAAATCAAACACGAATATAACGAACTCAAAACGTCGATACGATTAAACTAAATCCATTGAGGCATTAAATCAAACATGTTGCGGCCAAACTCCGATTGTTTACAATCAAACCTCAATATACCAATATCAAATCCCCCAAGAAGTGTTCCAAACCAACAAAACATCTTCAATATGATTAATAATCCAAGACGAATATCCGAAAACGTGATTACAACAACAATTAATCGAAAACCCCCAATTTCAACTCGATATTCAAGGTGTTCTTGAATAATTCCTCAATAATCCAATGAATCCTTATACAAACTCATAATCATATACATATCCCTTCATATAACATGATTATAACGTCCCAAAAGATCATATCTCAACACAAAATCGAAGTCCAAGGTGTTGAAGAAATTACCTCTTGAAGATCCAACCATTTCGATCCGAAGAACACGAGTTTAATCGAGTATCCAAGCTTCCCAAAGGATTGAAGGTGAAGAAAAATACACACTCAAATGATAATTGATGAAGAAATCTCTCCCTCAAGACCCTCTCTCGTGTATGAAGGTGAAAGAATGAAGAAATGAGCTGAAATGCTCAAAAAAAATGAAATTATAGGGGTTGACTGTCTATCGGACACGGCCCGTGCCGATCGGCACGGTCGCGGCCAATCGGCGGCGAGGACTCGACCGTGTCCTGCTGACACGGTCGCGCGCGAAGGGGCCTTCCGATAGTGACCGTCAAGCGGCGACTTCGGCATGACTCGACCGTGTCTGGAACACGGTCGGGCGTGTGGCGAGATGGTTCAGCTTATCGGAAGAGTTTGACTCGGCCGTGCCAAGCGACACGGTCGAGTCCTCGTGGCGAGACTTCGGCATTTCGGACGAGTACAGCCTGAGCCGTGTCGGGACGACACGGCCGAGTTGATCGGCGATGATCGGCCAATAACTGAAAAATGAGCGGGTGAGTTAAAACGACCATAACTCTCTCGTCCGGACTCCGATTGACTCACCGTTTGAACCATTGGAAAGCTAACTCGATGCTCTATAATATTGCAAATATTCAGAATTTTTGGAGTTACCAAAAATTAATGGTGATCTAACAAAGTCGAACTCATATGCGGAAAGTTGAACAATGGACAATAACGATACACAACTCGAAGTTTCTCCGAACGGTGAACACGGGTGAATGAACATGATTGATGAATGATTATAAATGAGTGAAAATCCACTGAGTGACAATCACCGAATGAAATTACTGAATGATAATGACTGAATTACAACCGGGTATTACATACACCCCCCTTAAAAGAGTTTCGTCCCCGAAACTAAGGGTCAAACAACTCGGGATAACTCTCCCGCATACCATCGTCGATTTCCCAAGTAGCCTCTTCGACTCCGTGTCTGGACCACTGAATCTTGACCAAAGGGATCGTCTTGTTCCTCAACTGTTTGATTCGCCGCTCTAAGACTCATATAGGACGCTCCTCATATGAATGGTCGTCGACGATCTCGATTTCGTCGAACTGAAGTATGTGACTCGGGTCGGCAACATACTTCCGCAACTGAGAGACATGAAACACATTATTAATTCGGCTCAAAGCAGGAGGTAAAGCCAATCGATAAGCTAACTCGCCTACTCGATCCAAATTTCAAACGGTCCAATGAATCTCGGACTCAACTTCCCCCGTTTTTTCGAAACGGAAAATACCTCGACTCGGGGATACCTTGACCAAAACGTGGTCACCCGTCTCGAACTCTAGTGGTCGACGACGATTATCTGCATATGATTTCTATCGACTCTGAGCTGTCAACATACGACTCTTGATCAAAGCTACCTTCTCCCGGGCGGCTATAAGCATATCGGGCTCGGTGCCGATTGATTCTGACAAGTCATCCCAACACAAAGGATATCGACAACGACGACCGTACAAGGCCTCGTAAGGTGCCATCTTAATGGAGGCATGCCAACTATTATTATACGTGAACTCGATCAGTGGTAGTTGGGCTTCCCAATCGTCCTTCCAATCGAGGACGCATGCCCTCAACATGTCCTCTAAAGTCTGAATAGTTCTCTCTGATTGTCCGTCGGACTGAGGATGAAAGGCGATCGAGATTAAGCCGAGTTCCCATAGCACGATGAATCGATTTCCAAAATGAGACACAAATCGTCTGTCACGATCGGAAACGATACTCTTAGAGTACCGTGCGCCTCACTATCTCCTTGATGAACAACCGATCCACTTCTCTGACCCCACGTATCCTTGATCTCAAGGAAATGAGCTGATTTAGTTAAGCGGTCCACAATCACCGGATCGCATTCATGCCACGACGACTCGTCGGCAAACTCGTGATGAAATCCATAGAAATGTCTTCCCACTTCCACTCCTAATAGGAGAGGTTTTCAAGATACCCACGGCCGATGTTCAATCTTAACTTGTTGACAGTTAAGCATCTCGAAACAAATTCTGCGACTTCTCGCTTCATATTACTCCACCAAGAATTTTGTTTCAAGTCCTTGTACATCTTGGACCGGATGAACAGAATAAGGGGTAGCATGAGCTTCTCTCAAAATAGAGTTTTTCAACTCGTCATTCGCAGTATGCACAACCGGTTCTTAAACCTCAAAAGTCCATCCTCGTGGACCACGAATCCGTGGGCTTTCCCGAGCCACATCTTCACGGATGCGCAACAATGAAGGGTCCGAACTCGATTCTCTCGATTACCTCCTCAAGTGACGATGAAATCTCTAACATACAAAGTTGTCCCCGAACTCGGGCTGGACCTCGATCTCGGGTCTAAGGAATTCTGTTGAAGCTCCTTCGAATCATAAACGAGCAAGCATCTGCTCCCGAACGGACTTACGACTCAAGGCGTCGGCGACAACGTCGCCTTGATCGGGTGGTAAAGGATCTCGATATCAAAATCTTTGATTAGTTCCAACCACCGCCTGCCGCATATTTAACTCCTTGTGAGTAAATATATACTTCAACTCTTGTGATTGGTGAAGATCCGGACAGTGATGCCATAAAGGTAACGACGCCAAATTTCCAACGCGAAAACCACGGTTGCTAGCTCCGGCCGTGGGTTGGATAATTAACCAGCTAATCCGAGGAAACATCGGATTTACTTAATATCTTTCGGAGGTTGCCAATCTCGAATAGTCTCCGACTTCTGAGGGTCGACACGAACTCTGTCAGATGAAATTACATGTCCGAGAAAGTCACTTCGGACCTCCAGAACTCATATTTGGAAAACTTTCCATAAAGTTGCTCTCGTCTCAACACGTCGAGAACCTGATGAAGATGAACCTCGTGTTCCTCTCGGCTACGAGAATAAATCAAAATGTCATCGATGAAGACAACAACAAACTGATCCAAAAAGTCGATGAAAACCCGATTCATTAACTCCATGAATATCGCAGGTGCAATAGTTAGCCCGAAAGGCATAACTACGAACTCATAATGACCATAGCATGTACGAAACGCTGTCCTCGCGATATCCAACTCTCGAACCGCAAATGGTGATATCCAGATCTTAAGTCGATCCTGGAAAATACTGAGGCTCCCTGAAGTTGATCTAAAAGATCATCAATACGGGGTAAGGGATACTACTCTTGATCATCACCCTGTTCAACTCCTGGTAATTAATACACACACGAGACGAGCCATCCTTCTCCTTGACAGATCACACTGGTGTTCCTCACGGGGACGCAATCGGTCGGAGATAGCCTTTCTCGAACTACTCCTCAAGTTGAATCTTCAACTCCTGCATTCAGTGGGCCATCCGATACGGTGCCTTCGATAAAGGGGACGTACCGGCTCCAACTCACTCCTGAATTCCCCTACTCTATGTGAAGGCAACCAGATAACTCGTCTGGAAATACATCGTCAATCGATGACAATGATACCATGAATGATTGAACATTTCAATTGCCCTAGAATGGTCAGTCGATAAAAAGAGATACCAATAATGATTGAACAACTCGATTGCCTTAGAAAGGCCAATCGATGAAGATGATACAATGAATGTTTGGATAACTCGATTGCCTTTGGAAGGCCAATCGATGAAAATGATACAATGAATGATTGAATAACTCGATTGCCTTAGAAAGGCCAATCGATGAAAATGATACAATGAATGATTGGATAGTTCGATTGCGGAATTTCTCTGCTTTCGTCATAATAATACTTCTTCTGGAACAATGGGGATTACTTCCCTGAAGTACACATTCGACAACCAACGACGGAAAGATAGCGACCAAACGCTAACAAACACTGAGGATAGTATCAAGACGATCAAACCAACTAATACCGAAAATTACATCGTCCTAAGATAAATTCACCACGATTAGATCCATCAACCAATAGCGGTCATTAAGCTTAATTCGGTATGATTCCAAAAATTCTTCCATCGTCAGGTAGACCGATGGTATGAGGTCCACAAGCAATAGGACTATCCTGAAATAAGTCTATACAAGCATGATTCGAAAATGAATGAATGCGGTGTACCAGCATCAAAAGGTACACACAAGTTGAAATAAAATTACGAGTACACCTGAAATCATTCGGGCCACCGGATCGTCGATCCTCCTCATCATATGAATCTGGGACTTGCCGGACCCCGAACCGGACGCTCCCGTCTGATAAATACGAGCCCCAACTCTATTTGCTTCCAGTGTCTTAAACGACGTTGACAAAGCAGTCTGATTCTGAAAGGCTGATTGCTTCGGGGCCTGAGATGCCGCCGGAGCCGACTTGGAGTCCCTTCGGCAAAAACGGGCCTTATGCCCAAAATTCCCACAATTATAGCACGTGATAGACGGTTTCAGACACTCAGTGCTGAAATGACCCGGCGTTCCACAATTGAAACAGGTGATGGCCGAACTGGCCGCTCGGGAATGAGATCCCGCACGATTATGCGCCGTAGGAGGTCGCTCAGAAACGATAGGACTCACACGAGGCTTCTTGAAGGTTTACTGACCGCCTTCGTATTGATTACGCTTCGTTGATTTCTTGCTGACAAATGAAGGTTGTTGTTCAGCACTTTCCTTAGCAGCTGGCTCATACGGGAGAGTCCTCTCGATTATTCCGGCCAGAGTGGCGCAATGATGATTGAGCAACTGCACATGGGTCAACATGGCCTGCATAAAAGTGAGTGGATCAACCCGAACATCTTCTGATCGAGCCGAGTCCTGGGCACGATTTCCCGGCAGCGAGTGATTATTTCTCGGGTTTCGGTCCGCACCGCGGCCTTTTCTCGTGCATCCCCTGACAGCTCTCTCCATACGGAAGTAGGAAGGTCGCATAATGATTATATTTCCCGCATGATTATCACATTATGATTACGTCATGAGATGATGAAAATGAGTATACATGCTTTAACTTAGTGATTATATGAATGATTTACTGAAGTGACATGATTATCTGATGAAATTCTTGAAATGATTATTTTTAATAACTTAACAAGATTAATAATATGATCATCCAGATCGACAACTGAGTAATGAAATGAATTGAGTAATTAATGAATTAACATGATCGTCCTGATCAATAACTGAGTAATGAAATGAATTAAGTGATTAATGAGTTAACATGATCGTCCTAATCACAATGAATGATGATGTTTGAGGATTGTTAAATGATGAATGATGAATGAATGACTATTGCCAGAAATTATACCATGGCGTTAGAAATCTTACAGTTCTTCCGGTCTGATTGGCTCGGCATTTGCACAGGTCACACGTGACGCGAAAGTCCAATGATACTAGTCTGATGACGATGATTTCAAATGAGACATGACTCGGAAGGTAGTATTCAAAACCACGCTCCGATACCAACTCTGTAACACCTCAAACTAGGCAGATATTACAGTGCCGTGGATCCCCGACTGGGACCCACCAGGCAAATGAAAATGAATGAATTACACTGGATAAATGTAGTACGGAACCACATTACAACAGTAATTACTCCGATGAGGAGTTTAATTACAACACACCAGGACAATACCGAATACTAGTGTATTTTATATGAAGATAAAATACACAACACTGAATGAAACGGAGTATCCAAATGAAAATCTGCAGCGGAAGATAAATGACAATAATATGAATAACTGAAAGATCGGGGGCCCCTACTAGTATCACTGGGACTCCTCGACATCCACATGCTATTCCCGTGTGTTTGCCTTGCCATGACATGAAAACAAAATCCCCAGCCGGGGTCAGTTAAACAGAACAACAATCCTCAAGGGTTGAAAAATACACAATCATGATTTAACTGAAGTTATGAAATATCCTTAGTTATGAATTACGCTGAGGAGGGGTATCATAGTACGCCCGTAGTGTTCTGTGCAAGTGTACAAGACGAATGACCGGACACACCCGTCCTTGTACCTAATTAGTCTCACGGAGGTAATCTGTTACCGTGTGCACAGTCCAATGTATCACTCCCTATACATGGCCATAACGTGCCCGACTAAAAATTCTACACAGCCACACCCGGCCACGCAATATGAACCCAGAAGGTCATATGAACGAGAATGACCGTAATGAATATCAATGAATAAATAATAATCTGACAAAGTCAAGAATGACTCACCGAGATGAGAGTAATAATGAAATGAATGATAGCTCAACGAAAAGATTGGAACCGCTGCCTTTATGACTGAAGTGATTAATTTACAATAACAAGTTTTAATACGCTTAATACAATAATGAATGAGTTATGATTATGAATGAACAACAACAAAAGGGATGAATATCCTTTTAACCGAGTAAGAATTAACTTACTCAATACCGGTGACAATTATCCTTCCACGAACGACGTCCTAATTGAGATATCGGTCGCTCGAACAACCTTGAATTATACAATATCCAACAACCCGTTCAATATACGAATCAAATACGAATATAATGAACTCAAAACGTCGATACGATTAAACTAAATCCATTGAGGCATTAAATCAAACACGTTGCGGCCAAACTCCGATTGTTTACAATCAAACCTCAATATACCAGTATAAAATCCCCC
The DNA here is from genome assembly GCA_033398695.1 of Orobanche coerulescens. Classification (NCBI taxonomy): domain Eukaryota; kingdom Viridiplantae; phylum Streptophyta; class Magnoliopsida; order Lamiales; family Orobanchaceae; genus Orobanche; species Orobanche coerulescens. The sequence continues at coordinate 73,250,784 of CM065818.1, read as the reverse complement.
AAGAAGTGTTTCAAACCAACAAAACATCTTCAATATGATTAATAATCCAAGACGAATATCCGAAAACGTGACTACAATGACAATTAATCGAAAACCCCCAATTTCAACTCGATATTCAAGGTGTTCTTGAATAATTCCTCAATAATCCAATGAATCCTTATACAAACTCATAATCATATACATATCCCTTCATATAACATGATTATAACGTCCCAAAACATCATATCTCAACACAAAATCGAAGTCTAAGGTGTTGAAGAAATTACCTCTTGAAGATCCAACCACTTCGATCCGAAGAACCCGAGTTTAATCGAGTATCCAAGCTTCCCAAAGGATTGAAGGTGAAGAAAAATACACACTCAAATGATAATTGATGAAGAAATCTCTCCCTCAAGACCCTCTCTCGTGTATGAAGGTGAAAGAATGAAGAAATGAGCTGAAATGCTAAAAAAAACGAAATTATAGGGGTTGATCGTCTGTTTGACACGGCCGTGCCGATCGGCACGGCTGCGCGCGCAATCGTCGGAAGGGACTCGACCGTGTCCTGCTTGACATGGGCCGCGCGCGAAGGGGCCTTCCGATAGTGACCCGTCCGACGGCCGACTTCGGCATGACTCGACCGTGTCCCCGAACACGGCCGCGTGTGGGCGACGGTTACGCTTATCCGGAAGAGTTTGACTCGGCCGTGCCAGACGACACGGTCGAGTCCTGTGGGCAGAGACTTCGGCATTTCCGGACGAGTACAGCATGGGCCGTGTCGGACGACACGGCCGAGTTCGGTCGGCAGTGATCGGCCAATAACTGAAAAATGAGCGGGTGAGCTAAAACGACCATAACTCTCTCGTCCGGACTCCGATTGACTCACCGTTTAAACCATTGGAAAGCTAACTCGATGATATATAATATTGCAAAGACTCAGAATTTTTGGAGTTACCAAAAATTAATGGTGATCTAACAAAGTCTAACTCATATGCGGAAAGTTGAACAATGGACAATAACGATACACAACTCGAAGTTTCTCCGAACGGTGAACACGGGTGAATGAACATGATTGATGAATGATTATAAATGAGTGAAAATCCACTGAGTGACAATCACCGAATGAAATTACTGAACGATAATGACTGAATTGCAACCGGGTATTACAGAAGGTCACGGTCATGTTTATGATTTCATTATGGGTAAGCTTGGGGCTTGAACCTTCGTGGTTGGTTTCCCAGCACCTATAGCTCAGTAGGTCACAATCATGTTTATGATCTCTTTATGGGTAAGTTTGGGGCTTGAACATTATCGGTTGGTTTCCCAACACCTACAGTTCAGTAGGTCAGGGCCATTGGTTGGTCTCAATGTGATACGACTTCGTGCCGTGGCTTCGGCCCTCATTAATACAGCTTTCGGTTGTTTTGGTTTCAGGTGATTATGATATTTGACAGCTTCGGCTGAGTGGCTTTCAGGCCTTTGTGATGTTTTGGTAATTTCATTGGAGCCTTCGGGCATTGTGATTCATAATTAATTTTGTACTTGTTTAGTTCATGTCGTGTAATTCATTGTGTTGCTCTATAATTACAATTCGCCGTTGGGCACTTATGTTCTAACCTGTTGAACATGTATTAATAGTATGTCGTGGGCATAGTGTTTCCCGAATGCTCGGTTCTTGCTTTGGGTTGTGAGCATCTTGTATTATTGTCATTATACCGTTTCATTCTGCCTTTGGATGTATATCATGTTATACATGTATTTGATCTTCATTATCTGCATGACTGACCCCGTGGGGGCGGAACATGTTTTCATGTTTTAGGTGTTTGCGAGGAGAGAGTTGATACATAGGGGCAGGACGATGGTGATTAGGCATTCGAGCGATACTAGTCCGAGTTGTTCATGTTGGTCAGTCAGCTGGAGTGTACTCCAGTTTGTGAGTCATTGTCATTATGTATTACCCGAGTAGAGGCTCGTGGTTGTTGTTGTATTTTCATTTTGGCCATGTAGGCCCATCATTGTCGTTGAAATTCCTTATCGGAATATTATGTCGGTCATCAAAGTAGGGATTGTGGTTTCCTTTGTTGGTTAATTTAATATATTTTAGTCATGTTCGCCTGGTGGATCTCCGGGAATGGGGTCCACGCCACTGTAATAACCCAAGGAGTTTTGGGGGTGTTACAGTTGAAGGTTCACGAATACCTATCACAACCTTTCAATTCCGTCATTGACTGTCCCGGAGTGAAATCTGTGTGATGAATTGAGGGTGATTCGGTTCGAGTATACTAATCCAATTAGCATACCTATAACATGTGCTCCCACTAACCATTAGTGTTCGACAAGCACTCTCCATGTCAAAGAACACGTCATACAAGACTTGGTTTCCTTCCCTTCCACATCTCGTGTGGAGTTTTAGGAACGGATTTGGAAGGACATCTGTTCAAGATATAAGCGGCAGTCAGGAGTGCATACCCCCACAAGTAAATCGGTAAGTCAGTATAGCCCAGCATGGAACGGACCATGTTCAATAGGGTCTGGTTCCTTCTTTCTGACACACCATTTAACTGAGGAGTATCTGGAGGTGTTAGTTGTGAAACTATTCCATGTTCCTTAAGGAACTCGTCAAACTCCGTACTCATATACTCGCCACCTTGGTCCGACCGAAGTGCTTTGATATGATTACCAGTTTGTTTCTCGACTAGGGCCTTGAATTCCTGGAATTTCTCAAAGGCCTTGGATTTATGTTTCATTAAGTATACATAACTATACCTAGTATGGTCGTCTGTAAAAGTAATGAAATATTGATATCCGTCACGTGCTGCTTCCAAAGCACCACATACGTCGGTATGGATTAGTCCCAGTTTGTCAGGGCTCTTTCAAAAGTCCCTGCGAAGGGAGACTTAGTCATTTTTCCTTTAAGGCAAGATTCACAAGTAGGAAAGGATCCGATCCCAATGGACCCATAAGTCCATCTTTTTCCATTTTGTAAACCTTGGTCTGACCAACATGACCAAGTCTAAGATGCCATTTCAAAACTTGATTGGTTTCATCCCTACGTTTTCTAGTCATAGTATTCACAACTAATTTGTTGCTGAGATTTAGATGATATAATCTATTTAACAATGTAGTAGTGCCCGCTAGTTTATTTCTGAAATAAATTTTACAGGAACCATCACCAATGAAAAATGAAAAGCCTTTTCAGTCCATGACCGGAATGGATACAATATTTTTGTGCCCCTTGGGCAAAACAAGTACATCTTCTAAAGTTAAAACAAAGCCGGATTCTAAACCTAAAAGAAGTGCTCCTATGCCGGTCGCCTCGATACTATGCCTGCTTCCGACTGTGATCATAATTTCTCCATTTCCAAGCTTCCTACTTTGTTCCAGATCCTGATTCATGGTACAAATATGTGAACTAGTACCAGAATGTAGTATCCAGGAAGTAGAAAATACAGTAGTAGAACAATTTGTTTCCAAAACTAAAAGGTTTGTACCTGAAGTGCCATGAAGAATAGGACACTCTCTAGCCTAGTGGCCCAGCTCACCGCACTTGAGACAAGCGTCTTTCTTCTTGCTCTTCATAACCGTTGGGGCCTTGCCCTCGCCCTTGAAGTCCTTGACATGGGGTCCAATCTGCTTCTTGGTCTTGTTCTTCTTGTTCTTAGACCTCCGAGGTCCATAAGAAATCACGAGAGCAAACTTCTTCATCCGCGGAGTCTTCATCTGAAACTAAGCGGTCACAAGTTTGTTCATTAGCCCAGCTAAATTACATGCAATCTCATTGCAGTTAAAGTTCATAACAAACTGTGAGAAGTAATCAGGAAGAGACTGTAAGATAAGGTCGGTTTGAAGAGAAGTATCCATTTTAAAATCAAGAGCCTCCAATCTCTCGATCATAGATACAATTTTGAGGACGTGTTTCCCAACTTTCTCACCTTCTTTCATCCTTGCACCGAATAGTTGCTTGGATATCTCATATCTAGCAGTTCGGCTATGCTCACCATAAAGCTCGGTTAAGTGAGATAGAATCTGCCTAGCAGAAGTCATTTTCTCATGAGCTCTCTGAAGCTCATTTGACATAGAAGCCATCATGTATGCACGAACTTTTACATCATCCTTAACCCATTTTCGTGGTTTTTAATCTCTTCCTGATTGGCTCTGGTCCGCACAGGAGGCACTAGAATGTCTGTCTCCAAGACGTATCCCAGTGCCTCTATACTGAGGACAATTATCAGATTATGGAGCAAGTCCACAAAATTAAGTCCAATAAGGGTGTTTTTCTCGAGTAGAATTGCGAGTGGATTCATAGTCATATTGAGAGTTATGTCTGTATTAAGTATAACAGATTAATCAGTGACTTGTTATATTATGATCTGAGTATAGAATTAATGTCTTTTCTATTCTTATTACCCAGCTCCCATTATTTTTATTGGAATAACACACTCCCATGTGAAATCCGGAAGTATCATTAGCTCTACTTCATAGTGGCGATCGAGTTCTTTCTAAATGTTTAATAGAGGGCAACCAAACAGGTTTCTAGTCTATTATTTTTCATAAAGTGGTGTCCAACACCAACCCATCTAATGGATGATTCGATCTTCTTTTTCCCCTTATTCACTCCCCTCAACCTATACGGTTTCTATGGTTTGTGAACAAGTTAAGTTTACACCATCGATGCAAATCAGTTTCACAATTGAATCTTATCCAACAACCTATCAGGTTTCTAGGTATAAAATTTGCTCCAACAGAAGGCATCCAATGCGCTCCCGGTAATTTATCCGTCCTCCCCGAACGACTACCCTGATAACTCGGAAGCATAGCACATCCAGCTTGGATTTCAATTTCCCGAAGGCTCGTTGGAGGGAAGGAAAAACCTTGAAACCTTATAAACTTAATAATTTGTTGTGGGAAAATTATCGCGATTAATGTCACACTTTGCACATTAATTCATTTAAGCACGTTTGTGGCATTCATACAATATGAAACAACCATTCACAACTTAGTTGCTACCAACATGTGGTTCATGGACCGTTCCTAGAAATCAAAAACTCCGTAATTTAATTACAAGTCTTCGTCTTGAATCTTCATCCTCTTAAAACGGATCTTCCTCCGGTCTTCGTCATTACATATAAATTTTACATTGAAAATTATATCCTAGATACAAATATTTCTAGTAAAATAAATAGGCTCAAAACGGTCTTTACAACCCAATCGAATAAAATGAACGATTCAAAACTAAGTCCATGAACCACATCCCCATTCAAAAGCATTCATCCAATAAATACTATATAAATGGAAAGCATAGAGATACATTGATCTAATCAACAATACGAACCGATCCAATCGATTCACACAATCGGTAATATGAAAACGTTCAAAATAATTCGATCGATCACAAATATTCTAATAAATAAATTTTCCCTTATAAAATAAAATACCATATATCATTTTAATCATATTAAATTCAATTTAAAATGTGGGAAATCAATTTTTAGGAATACACAAAAAAACAAGCCCGAAATGGGTTCGAAAGTGGACCTTGCCCGAAACGTCACCAAGCAGCAAGTAGGGTTGCCTAGCAGCCCTAGGCCGCGGCCCATAGTCCAGAAAGTTAAAAAAAAAAATGGGTTGCAACAGCCCTGGGCCGCGGCCCCCTGCTTCCGGACCACTCCCGGACCGTCCAACGGCAATCCGGGGTTAGTTTTTCAACCAGATATCCAATATCTATATTTTTCAATATTCATATTTTCAATATAAATCACATTTCCCAGAAATTAAGATTTATATTTGGACATAAACTTACGAAAAATATAACTACAACGAACGTAAAAACATATACCATGATTATGACTAAAATGATTCCAAATTATTCACCATCTAATCGAGCATTTCAAATGCCAATATCGTATATACGATCGCAAAACCTTGCTCTGATACCATTTTTGGGATTCGGTGCCTAAAACGAAGGCCCAGCGGGAGCGGTAAAATGAAAATTAATTCGATCTGAATCCCTACGAAGATCGATCGAGCTACGTATATACGAATATACAAACGAAAACACAAGAGATATAGAAACTCACCCTTGTAGTCCGTTGATTAAATGGATTCGTTCTCTTGAGCTTTTCCCCAAGCTTTAGTTGCATATTCCTACGATCCAAAGCACTCCAAGTACTTGAATGATCCAACGTCGAAATACAACGCCTCTACTTGCCACGCACTAGAGAAACGAACGGGATGACGATCACATTGCTATCCTCTAAGGATACGGCTAGAGCTAAGATAATGAAGCCTTTGATTATAACACTCTATGTGTATAATCTTTATCTCTCAATTAATCCTCACAATATTTCTCAAAGAAAATATGATGAAGATGAAGAACACTTTGATGACAAAGAAAACTCTTCCTTTTTCTCTCTCTATCAATCTCACATATGGAAAATAGGAATGAAGGAGTGAGAAGAGTCTTCATTTTATTCTTCATAATATCCTCCCCAAATCAAGACCAAATCATTAAGATGCATTAATTAAAGGATCTTGTCCCATTAACACTTCAAGTTGTAACACCCCCGATATATTCAGGAATATTACAGTGCCGTAAATCCTTTACATAAGAATTTACAAGGCTGAATAAAAGAAATAACAATAACAGATACCAATTTATGAAATTGCTGAAATAAAATTCAACCGACTGGTTCAAAACCGAAATTACAAATATCCCATGAAGAGTTATTATTACATCATCAAAATCCAAACATTATAAATCGACAACGTACTCGAGTACTTATTGAAAATAACCAATAAATAACAGACAGTAAACCCGGTCGAAACATCACTCTGCACCCTCGTCGTCATGCATCTCCAGTAGTTGTTTCCCCGCTCTCCTGGATCCTGAACATACACAAATGTTCACCCCCGAAGGGGTTAGCACAACGATGCTAGTACAAGTACAATAATCATACAACAGTGATATAATCAACAATTATATCATAACAAGTTTCTCCAACGAGAATATCCACAACACATATCATATCATAACATTTCCAACATACAGATGGTATTCCAACGACCAACAGACACAAATATAGATTCCCATGATGATCCCATCGGACCAACACATGGTGGAACTACTGTCCAACGATCCAACAGACACAAATATAGATTCCCATGATGATTCCTGTCGGATCAACACATGGTGGACATATATACACAACATATTTACACGATACAATCATAGTTGTCATAATACAAACAATTCTAATTAGAGTACTTGCCTCGGTTCGTTGACAAGAATAAACTTCCACGAATATCAAAATACTCAAGGTCGTCCCCTTCGATCACCACGTGTTAAGCTCGAACCTTAACAAAAGAAATAGTACGAGAATTCATTTCGTGGCATTTAACGCCTAACAATTCAACAATTACGGTAGGAAGTCCTTAATATGCAACTGCTCGGGATGCATTAACGCACGCTACGAATCATATGTAGCGTACGTTAATGCTACTCGTTAGCGTCGCAGACACACCGCCAGCGTCGCTAACCCGGCGTTGTCGATTGCCTCATCGATCACCGATCGACTTCCGATGATTTAACGCACGCTAAGTCCAAAACGCGTTGCGACGCTAAACGCATTTCGATAGCGCACGTTAAATCTCGTATATTAGCGCACGCTAATAGTGCATGGCAGTTCACTGGAGGGCAGCAGATTTACACAAATAGTGATGAAGTAAGCGAATTCTTCAGTGATTTGATGTTTGTTATCTGTCTTCATGTTATGTTCATAACCTTTATGAATGATCTCCAGGATCATATCAACTTCAAGATGCAAATATACGTAAAATCATCATGACACCATAATCCATCTTGATTACAATTCTCATGCGAAGTTGATGATCTCCGGTTGATGTATTAGATTCCACTATCATTATACATATTCAGACTTCATCTTGAGGTGAACTAACAATTACGACTTATACGAAAGAATATTTCCTAATATGATTCTTCCTTTAAGTTCTTATAACATCTCTTCCAAACCATGATCACAAAGATAACATAAATCATACGGATTGTTAACTTCAGAATATTTCTCTCATCATTTGAAGTACTAGGATTCCAACTTCAAGGTTCCAACAATAATATCGTAATTGTAGACATTCCAATCTTCTAAACATGATGTTGTTGAATAATTCACTAATGAAATTCAATACCTCGTTAATATGATCATCATATCCATTGGAAATCCAAATCTAAGACTGGTGATAGGTTGAACATACCTTAATATGCCGAAATCACTGAACCACGAGGTATAATCCGACTCCGGTTGGTTATGTGCCACTCCAAGGTGTTACTTCTCTTCAATGATCACTCACAAGTGATACTCAATCATTCAATGATCACTAATATATGATCTAAGTGTTTAGAAGGGATATTCTTGCTCTCTGGACTCTCAAGGATGAAGTATAGACGAAGGAAATGAAAGCCAAAGCGGTTGCTGTCCCATTTATAATATTCTGCATTATTGACAAGTTAGCGCACACTAACAAGCATTCCTTAGCGTGCGCTAATAATGGTTGACTTCAGGATTGTCCGGGTGCATCCGCGGGAATCTTATCCGGACCCATGTCCCGGCTGGCGCATGTGCTAGCTGTCCCGCTCAATAATTGAGTTCTTAGCGCACGCAACTCCTATCATCATAGCGTGCGCTAATAGTGGCCCGATAGCGCGCGTTAAGATACATTCTTAGCGTGCGCTATCACGAGGTTGCTTGAGCAATTTTGCAAGTTTCTACACTTATGTACAATGATATCAATGCACGAAATATCATATTCCAATAATCAAAATCATCAATCCGAAATAATACAGGGTTGAATACAGATGAAATACACCGTAATAAATCCGGATATTACATTCTCTCCTACTAAAAAGGAGTTTCGTCCCGAAACTCAAGACAAAAATAACTCGGGATATCTAGACTTCATATCAGCTTCCGTTTCCCATGTGGCTTCTTCCATTCCATGACGTGACCACTGAACTTTGACCAAAACGATTGGTTTGTTCCTCAGCTGTTTAACTCGACTCTCGAGTATCTTGACCGGCCTTTCTTCAAAAGTCCCATCCTGCGCGACTTCGATCTCGCTGAAATCAATGATATGACTGGGATCGGGTATATACCTCCGTAATTGGGATACGTGGAACACGTTATGAACATGGCACAATGACGGCGGCAATGCCAATCTGTATGCCAACTTTCCAACTCTCTCGAGGATTTCAAATGGTCCGATATATCTAGGACTCAGCTTTCCTTTCCTTCCGAAACGAAAGATTCCCCGAGTAGGAGAGACCTTCAAAAGTACGTGATCTCCAGTACTGAACTCCAATGGGCGGCGGCGTACGTCCGCATAGAATTTCTGGCGACTCTGGGCAGTTAATAACCTTTCACGAATCAAGGCTATCTTCTCTCGAGTCTGCTCGATCAACTCTGGTTCTGTTCCGATCAAGTCCGATGAATCGTCCCAGCATAGGGGCGATCTGCATCTCCTTCCGTATAATGCCTCAAACGGTGCCATCTTAATGGAAGCATGCCAACTATTGTTGTAGGTAAATTCAATCAACGGTAGATGAATTTCCCAATCGTTTGACCAATCTAAGGCACAGGCCCTTAGCATATCCTCCACCGTTTGTATAGTTCTCTCAGATTGTCCATCAGTCTGCGGGTCATAAGCTGTACTGATGTTCAATTCGGTCCCCAAGGCCTTATGAACTGCTTTCCAAAAGTGAGACACAAAACGGCCGTCTCGATCAGAAACAATGGTCTTCGGCGTACCATGCAATCGAACTATCTCCGAAATAAATACTCGTGCCAACCTCTCTGGTCCCCACGTATCCTTAATACCTAGAAAATGAGCTGATTTGGTTAAGTGATCAACTATCACCCAAATCACGTTCATTCCTGTCTTGGTTCTCGGCATATTAGTGATAAAAATCCATCGATATGTCCTCCCACTTCCATTCAGGAATTGGGAGCGGCTTCAACATCCCAGCAGGCCGTTGATGCTCGATCTTAACCTGCTGACAAGTCAAGCATTTCGAAACATAGTCCGCTACATCCCTCTTCATGTTGCCCCACCAGAAATTCTGCTTCAAGTCCTTATACATTTTACTGGTGCCCGGGTGAATAGAATAGGGCGAACTATGAGCTTCCTTCATAATCGTCTGTTTCAGAACATCAACATCGGGAACGCAGAGTCGGTTCTGAAATCTCAAAACTCCATCGTCATGAATTATGAATCCGGGGGCCTTTCCTTTGATCACTTCATCATGTAACCGAATCATCAGAGGATCATCTGCCTGTCTAGATTTGATCTCTTCGGTTAAAGATGAAGTTATCTCCATCACGTACAGTTGTCCTTGGACTCTTTGTAACCACACTTCAATTCCTTCACAAATCATCTCTCATTGAAGGCTAAGTTGGGATGTCAGCGTTTCCAGCATCTGAATAGAGACAGGCTTGCGGCTAAGTGCATCGGCCACTACATTTGCTTTGCCTGGATGATATAAAATCTCCAAGTCATAGTCCTTAATCAGTTCTAACCATCTTCTTTGCCGCATGTTCAACTCTTTCTGACTAAATATGTACTTGAGACTCTTGTGATCCGTAAAGATCTGACAGTGAGTCCCGTACAGGTAATGCCTCCAGATCTTCAAGGCAAAACCACCGCCGCTAGCTCCAAATCATGTGTCGTAATTCACTTCATAAGGTTTCGGTTGTCGCGACGCACAAGCGATCACCTTATCATTCTCGCATCAACACGCACCCAAGTCCTTGGTTCAAGCATCATCAGAACTATGAATCCTCCGGTTCCTCGGAAGTGATAGAATCGGTGCCGTCGTCAATCTCTTCTTCAATTCATCAAAGCTAATCGACACAATTCATTCCACTCAAACTTTTGAGTTTTACGCAGAGTCGAGTAAGTGGGCGGGAGATTTTAGAAAACCCTTCCACGAATCGACGATAGTATCCAGCAAGTCCCAAGAAGCTTCGGACCTCTTTCACGTTCTTTGGAGGCTCCCAATTCATAATTGCTTCGATCTTCTGAGGATCTACTCGGACTCCTTCAGCTGACACTACATGGCCGAGGAACATTACTTCCTTTAGCCAGAATTCACACTTAGAAAGTTTGGCGTACAATTGTTCGTTTATCAAAAGTTCCAATACAATCCGCAAGTGCTGCGCATGTTCTTCCGGACTCTTAGAATACACCAGAATGTCATCAATGAACACGACCACAAATTTATCCAAAAATTCAATGAACACACGGTTCATCAATTGCATAAATACAGCAGGTGCGTTAGTGAGACCAAACGGCATCACTACAAACTCATAATGCCCGTAGCGAGTTCTGAACGCTGATTTCGGAACATCAGATTCCTTAATCCTCAGCTGATGGTATCCTGATCTCAGATCGATCTTAGAAAATACTGTTGCCCCTTGCAACTGGTCAAACAAATCATCAATCCGTGGCAACGGATACTTGTTCTTAATCATCATCTTGTTCAGCTCCCGATAGTCAATACACAGTCGAAGCGATCCATCGTTCTTTCGGACAAAAAGAACTGGTGCTCCCCAGGGTGAAACGCTTGGCTGGATATAGCCCTTATCCAAGAATTCCTCCACCGCTTCTTGATTCGTACATCTCGGTAGGTGCCATACGATACGGCGCCTTGGAAATCGGTGTAGCTCCGGTTCCACTCAATGGTAAATTCCACATCCCTTCGTGGAGGTAGTCCCGGTAACTCGTCAGGAAATACATCTGGAAATTCGTTCACAACAGGAATGGATGAAAGTTCCACAATTTCGTCTTCTTTCTTCATTGCGTAACACCAGTACCCGGTACAGCCCTGTTTCAACAATTTGACAGCTTTCATTGCCTTGATCAATTTTCCTGAGCTTCCCGGTTTCCATCCTTCGAATAGTACTTCGGAGCCATCATCAGCGATCAGTGAAATATTCCTCCTTCGGTAGTCTACAATTGCTCCAAACCGATTAAGCCAATCGTCTCCGAGTATCAGATCATCTCCTTGCATTTCTATCACGATCAGATTTGAGAGCCACTCTCTGCCCCCAAATGATACGGGGAAATTTCTAGTTTCTAAATTTCCGACAATTCTCTCTCCACTCGGTAAACCAACAACATAAGGTTCACAAGCATGAAAACCGGAAATATTCAAATGATTTATACAAGACAAAGATATGAAAGAATGTGTAGCTCCTGTATCGAACAAAACGCTAACTGTCTGGGAAAGGATTTGGACAGTACCTGATGAGACAGCAGCATCCTGATCGTCTGTCCTCCTCATCTCATACAAATGTGGGGCAACAGATCCGGCACTCGATGTCCCCTTTCGGTCCCATTGTCCTCTGCCTCGCCCGCGGCCAAAATTCTGAGGCATCTGAACACTTTGCTGCGTCTGTTGGACACTGGCTTCCTTCTGAACTGGCTGTGATGAACGGGTTCCATTATACTTAGTGGCGTCCTTACAAAACGTCGCACGGTGCCCTACCTGTCCGCACTCAAAACATGTAACTGGAGTGCGCAAACAATCACGCCAAAGGTGGCCTGGGCGACCACAGTTAAAGCACTTCCTAGCTGTATCCGTCGTGGCTGACATTGTTCCGTAATTCTTTCCGCTCTTAGATGGGTGCGGAGGCTTCTTGAAAGAAAAAGAAGACTGGGCCTTGCGGGGCCCACTGCTCTTGTGCTCTGTAAAAGTACCAGAGACTTTCTGTTTCTTCGACTCCATGAACTTCTCCATCGCTGCTTCTTTTATTTCATACGCCAACGCCTTATCTCCGGTATCAAGTGAGAGTGGTACATTCAAAACCGGACATGTACCTCTGGATTTCTGGTTTCATCCTCATTTCAAAATGAATCATCATCTCCGCATCTGTTCTGACCAAATGTCGAACAAATGCTAACTGCTGGTTAAACGTCTTAATCGTCTGGGATACGGGTTCGTCTGATGGTTGAGCGGAGAAAAATTCCCGAATTTTGGCTTCCCTCACAGGACGAGGGCAATACTGAGCTTCCATCAGCATTTTAAATTCCGTCCAATCGGCATCATGATCTGCAGGTCGGATAGCTTCCCACCACTCGGATGCTTCCCCTATCAGGAAGTACTGGGCAATAGGAGCTCTCCTATCGTCCGGGCAATTAATTCCAGCAAAAATTTTCTCCAGTTCCTTCAACCAATGGTCCCAAGTGGGAGTCTCAGAAAAGCCGTCAAATTTGGGTGGTTGCATCTTTGCCACTTCTTGTAACCATCGGTCACCTCGATTTCCCATTTCTGGAATCCTTTGTTGTCCATCTCCCTGCTGAATTCCTGCCGCCACTTGCATTCGGTCCACGACCTGAGCGAACTGAGTCATCTGGTTCGCGACTTGACAAAGGATTTCTGGCACACCAGGTTCCGGTTCGTTATTGATGGATTGTTGCGGCTCGCCTGAGCTATGACTAGCCTGATTAGAAGGCGACGCCTCCCTTTCAGCATTCCTTCGTCCGCGTCCACGACCGCGACCACGTCCACGTCCGCCTCTCAACATACTGTAAGCACAAGTACTTAATATACAAGAAACATCATCGTTCTAATATTCGAGTATAAAGAGACACAACATGTAAAGAACAAGATAGAGTTTAGGAACTTACAACCACTGTTCGCATGAAGACGTAGGCAGTGCAGTGATGTCGTTCACGACCGGTTACTTCAAAAGACATAAATGACCCCTATTTTAACCCAACGGCCAAGATATCCATAATCTTAGCTCCGATACCATATTCTGTAACACCCCCGATATATTCAGGAATATTACAGCGCCGTAAATCCTTTACATAAGAATTTACAAGGCTGAATAAAAGAAATAACAATAACAGATACCAATTTATGAAATTGCTGAAATAAAATTCAACCGACTGGTTCAAAACCGAAATTACAAATATCCCATGAAGAGTTATTATTACATCATCAAAATCCAAACATTATAAATCGACAACGTACTCGAGTACTTATTGAAAATAACCAATAAATAATGCAGAGAAACCCGGTCGAAACATCACTGCACCCTCGTCGTCATGCATCTCCAGAGTTGTTTCCCGCTCTCACTGAATCTTGAACATACACAAATGTTCACCCCCGAAGGGGTTAGCACAACGATGCTAGTACAAGTACAATAATCATACAACAGTGATATAATCAACAATTATATCATAACAAGTTTCTCCAATGAGAATATCCACAACACATATCATATCATAACATTTCCAACATACAGATGGTATTCCAACGATCCAGCGCACACAGCTATAGATTCCCATGATGATCCCGTCGGACCAACACATGGTGGAACTACCTGTCCAACGATCCAGCGCACACAGCTATAGATTCCCATGATGATTCCCGTCGGATCAACGCATGGTGGACATATATACACAACATATTTACACGATACAATCATAGTTGTCATAATACAAACAATTCTAATTAGAGTACTTGCCTCGGTTCGTTGACAAGAATAAACTTCCACGAATATCAACATACTCGAAGGTCGTCCCCTTCGATCAGTCACGTGTTAAGCTCGAACCTTAACAAAAGAAATAGTACAGAATTCATTTCGTGCTGTACGAACGTCTAACAATTCAACAATTACGGTAGGAAGTCCTTAATATGCAATCTGTCTAGACAGATTAACGCACGCTACGAATCATATGTAGCGTACGTTAATGCTACTCGTTAGCGTACACAATACACACCGCCTAGCGTACGCTAACCCGGCGTTGTCAGTGCCTCAGCGATCGGCCGATCGACTCGGTGATGATTTAACGCACGCTAAGTCCAAAACGTTGCGTCGCTAAACGTACTAGATATCGCACGTTATATCTCGTATATTAGCGCACTCTAATAGTGCATGGCGATTCACTGGAGGGCGTGATTTACACAAATAGTGATGAAGTAAGCGAATTCTTCAGTGATTTGATGTTTGTTATCTGTCTTCATGTTATGTTCATAACCTTTATGAATGATCTCCAGGATCATATCAACTTCAAGATGCAAATATACGTAAAATCATCATGACACCATAATCCATCTTGATTACAATTCTCATGCGAAGTTGGTGATCTACGGTTGATGTATTAGATTCTACTATCATTATACATATTCAGACTTCATCTTGAGGTGAACTAACAATTCCGACTTATACGAAAGAATATTTCCTAAGATGATTCTTCCTTTAAGTTCTTATAACATCTCTTCCAAATCATGATCACAAAGATAACATAAATCATACGGATTGTTAACTTCAGAATATTTCTCTCATCATTTGAAGTACTAGGATTCCAACTTCAAGGTTCCAACAATAATATCGTAATTGTAGACATTCCAATCTTTTAAACATGATGTTGTTGAATAATTCACTAATGAAATTCAATACCTCGTTAATATGATCATCGTATCCATTGGAAATCCAAATCTAAGACTGGTGATAGGTTGAACATACCTTAATATGCCGAAATCACTGAACCACGAGGTATAATCCGACTCCGGTTGGTTATGTGCCACTCGAAGGTGTTACTTCTCTTCAATGATCACTCACAAGTGATACTCAATCATTCAATGATCACTAATATATGATCTAAGTGTTTAGAAGGGATATTCTTGCTCTCTGGACTCTCAAGGATGAAGTATAGACGAAGGAAATGAAAGCCAAAGCGGTTGCTGTCCCATTTATAATATTCTGCATTATTGACAAGTTAGCGCACGCTAACAAGCATTCCTTAGCGTGCGCTAATAATGGTTGACTTCAGGATTGTCCGGGTGCATCCGCGGGAATCTTATCCGGACCCATGTCCCGGCTGGCGCATGTGCTAGCTGTCCCGCTCAATAATTGAGTTCTTAGCGCACGCAACTCCTATCATCATAGCGTGCGCTAATAGTGGCCCGATAGCGCGCGTTAAGATACATTCTTAGCGTGCGCTATCACGAGGTTGCTTGAGCAATTTTGCAAGTTTCTACACTTATGTACAATGATATCAATGCACGAAATATCATATTCCAATAATCAAAATCATCAATCCGAAATAATACAGGGTTGAATACAGATGAAATTCACCGTAATAAATCCGGATATTACACAAGTCATCCACCAATATAGGTGGAGACAATGACCAAGGGAAAGGGGAAGGAAAAGGGGCGGCCTATCTAGAAGGAGCCGGGACGAGTTCGGTCCGTTTAAGACTTTTGTGAGTCCAAACAGATAAACTCTTATTCCGTTCTGATGTATTTGTGTAGATTAATTAATCCAATCAATTAATCACATTAAATACATAATATAATTAATTTCTCTAAAAAATAATTATATTTATGAATTAAATTAATCACCTAGTAATTTATTTAATTCATTAGGCCGTAAATCAATTTATTCAATAAATTGATTTAGGCATCTAATGTCCCAAATTAGATATCCAATATCTAATATTCATAATGAGAGAACAAGCTCGATTCATTCCGTCGTCAATCCTATTGGGCGACTCGGTAGGTTCGTCTCAATCAGCAATGGGAGGAACCAAAGAGTAGTAGCAGCACCTAGCCAACCTGGCGGCCTACACTGTACCCCAACTGAGAACGAATGATTGGGATCATTCAAGAACCATTCTGTTGTGAATAGCAGTATACGTATAAACCCTTCTTTCAAATGTCCCGATCAAGTTATAGGGTCACGGTCAGTCAAACCCTATCTGTACTTGACGCTATGCATGCATTAATGCAAATTGAGATCATCGAGCTTTCGTGTATCCAATACTACAAGTTCCATTACTTTGGACAAAGACTCATGATCTCATTTGCCAATAACCGCATAGGACATATAATCCACTCACTAACGGGAGAAAGAATTCTATCTTGGTATTCAGGAGGACCTGCTACTTGCCCGTCAAGATATACGTCGAGGTTGACCCCCATCTCCTGGTTTACAGGGTCGAACTACTCTAATGAAAATCTTGACGTCACAAGCACATCCCTACTAAAACCTCAAGTCGAAGGTTCACGAATACCTATCACAACCTTTCGATTCCGTTATTGACTGTACCGGAGTGAAATCCGTGTGATGAATCAAGGGTGAGTCGGTTCGAGTATACTAATCCAATTAGCATACCTATAACGTGTGCTCCCACTAACCATTAGTGTTCGACAGGCACTCTCCATGTCAAAGAACACGTCATACAAGTCTTCACATAAACTTAACGCCCAGTCAAGTTTCATTGACTTGCGAACGATTAAGTATTTGAGCTATAATCTTTCGAGTGCCGACCCCCTTATCCAATAAGGAGTGGAACATTTTGCTCTCAAATATACGGACTAGTTTCTATATGTATATTTACGAGTTAGGAATGCCAGTAACTACCAGTAAATAAAGAAACATACATTGCCTTATATCAATATTTTACATAATTACAAGTACAATTCCCTCACTCAACATCCTCTGAGTGGCATTCGAGGGCATCCTCCAAGCCATGTGCAAGATAGTCCAGCCACCCATATTGGTAATGCTTATATTTTATTGGAAATAGAACAGCAAGGCAATCAAGGAGATCCGAGCAAACATAAAACAAAGGGCGGGGACCATATCCCCTTGGTGAAGAAATGAAACTAGTATGTTAGAATGTGAGGTGCTGTAACAAGCCCTTCAAACAAAAAGAGATAAAACTCTTTTTGCAAAAATAGAAACTCGATGTCATGGCTTTTTTAGAGACTAAGGTGAAAGAAGGAAAGTTTAAGAAAGTCACAGCAGCAATAAGTAAAAACTGGGAGTTCTGTAATAATTATACTCAAGCTGCAAATGGGAGAATATGACTGGGTTAGAATCCTAAAAAGGTGAGTGTATCAGTTTTAGGAATTCATGCACAAGGGATCCACTGTGAAATTTTAGACCAGGTAACTGGGAAACTGATTGAATTCATTGCTATTTATGCATATAACACGGCAGAGCACAGAAGGGATTTATGGAAATTCATATCACATGTTTGTCAAAACATCACCAACCCGCTGCTGTTGGGAGGAGATTTTAATTCTGTGCTCAAAGTGACTGACAAGTTTCAAGGTAATCCTATTACTCAATCCGAAGTCCAAGATTTTGAAGCATGTCTATATAATAATGATCTCATTCCTCTAATGATGGTGGGAAGTGATTATACTTGGAGCAATAATCAAGCTGGTGAGAACAGAATCCTATCTCTCATTGATAGATATATAGCAAACACTGTTTAGTTCTTGAATTACCCAGATGGAGTGGTGGAAATATTGGAGAAGAATGTGTTAGATCATTGTCCTCTTGCTTCGAAAATTAATGAAGAAAGTAGAGGTGGTGCCTCTTTATTCAGGTTTATGAATGTGTTAGCTGATCATCCTGAATTTAGGACTATTTTGGAGACAAATTGGCAACTTGCAGGAAATAGAAACAAACTACTGAGCATATGGTATAAGCTGAAGCAGCTTAAAGGGCCTCTAAAAACTCTTAACAATGGCCATTTCAGGAACATAACTGAGAAGATCACCAAGTTCAGAGATGATCTAAAAGATGTGCAGAGAAAACTAAATCTTCATGGAACTGATGGGTCATGGATTTTGAGAGAGAAGGAGTTGTTATGTGAGATTGAAAAATGGAGTGGCATAGAGGAGAAATTATGGCATCAGAAATCCAGAATTAATTGGCTCAAGTTGGGGGATGGCAATACCAAGTTCTTCCACTCTTATGCTAAGGCAAGGACCAGAGCTAAAGCAATAAAAGTATTATACACCGAAACTGGTGAGAAGTGTGTCACACAACACCAAATGAAAACAGAGGTCAGAAAGTTTTACAAGAATCTTATGGGAACATCTGCTGAATATCTCCCAATGGCGGATCCACAAATTATCCAAATAGGAGATATAGTACAAAGTGATGTTGCTCAGAACCTATGTGCAGACGTTACTGCTCAGGAAATCAAGGAAGCCATGTTCTCCATGGATTCTAACAAGGCACATGTATTGATGGATTTAATGTACATTTTTTTAAGAGGGCTTGGTCGTATATAGGAGCTAAAGCTAGTGAGGCAGTCAAACAGTTCTTTGTAGATGGATACTTACCTAGAGCTATTAACACTACACTCATAATTTTGCTCCCAAAGACAGAGAATGCTATGCGTGTTAAAGAATATAAGCCTATAGCATGTTGTAGTATTCTTTACAAGATAATCTCCAAAGTGATCACCAATAGATTGCAACATGCTTTAGGTGGTATTATAAGTGATAATCAGCCGGCCTTCATTAAGGGAAGAGTTATTTTTGACAACATCCTTATCAGCCATGAGATCATTAAAGGATATACAAGGAAAGGAATCTCCCCAAGGTGCATGATAAAGATTGATATTCAAAAGGCATATGACTCAGTTGAGTGGCCATTTGTCAAGTATTTGATGCTAGGTCTTGGATTTCCATATCAGTTTGTGCAATGGATTATGGCCTATTTGAATTCAGTAACCTATACTATTAATGTGAATGGGGATCTCACAGAACCATTTCATGCTAAGAAGGGGCATAGACAAGGTGATCCTATATCACCTTATCTATTTGTTATTTGCATGGAATATTTACATATGTGCTTACTGGAGCTAAGACATCAGAAGAAGTTCCATTATCACCCAAGATGCAAGAAATTACAACTGGTTCATGTTTGTTTTGCTGATGATATGCTATTATTCTCAAATGTGATAAAGAATCCATGCAACAGGTAATGAAGGCTTTTCATAAGTTTTCCCTTGTGTCTGCACTCCATGCTAATCCAAGCAAGAGCTGTGTGTATTTCAGTGGGGTTCCAGCACATCTACAAGAATATATTCTTGAGGAATTTGGCATGAGTAGAGGGGATCTACCTTTAAAGTATCTTGGTGTACCTCTTTCCACTAAAAAGCTAACAGTCATTCAATGCCAACCGCTTATTAAGAAGATTTTAGCCAAGAATGATTGTTGGAGTGCTAAACTGCTCTCATATGCTGGAAGAGTACAATTGATCAAGTCTGTTTTGTTTGGAGTACAAACGTATTGGTGCCAAATCTTCCAGCTGCCTAAGAAGGTAATACAAGTTATTCAAACCACTTGTAGGACTTTCCTATGGACAGGTTCTTCAAATACTTCTAAAAGAGCACTAGTGGCTTGGGATCAATTATGTTTACCTAAGTTTGCTGGAGGATGGAACATTGTTGATATTTACATATGGAACAAGGCTGCTCTCTGTAAACTTTTGTGGAATCTTTTTCACAAGAAAGACAGTATTTGGATAAAGTGGGTACATGGTTATTATGTAAAGAACAAAGATCTTCTAACTATGCCAATACCAGTCAATGCATCTTGGCTAGTTAGAAAAATTATTGGAGCTAGGCAGTGTGTGTTATATCTTGAATTAGGTACTTCCCTCCTAACTCAAACATCTTTCTCAATCAAAAACACTTATATGGCTTTGAGAGGAGGGATAGAAAGAGTGAATTGGCAGAGGATGGTGTGTAGTAACATTGCTCCTCCCAAATACATCTTTATCATATGGCTGGCAATGTGGGGAAGACTGAGCACATGTGATCAGTTAAGTAAGTTTGGGATACAAGTGGAGCAGAGTTGATGTCTATGTGGTTTACAAAATGAGACAATGGATCACTTATTTTTTGAATGTGGCTTCTCAACAGAGGTGTGGAACAGGCTTACTAGTTGGTGTGGAATATCAAAAGGAGCTGAAATCTGGAGTAATGAAAGAATCTATTTGCTGTCACAGTGCACAACCAGAAATGGAAGACAAAAACTTTATAGGTTATTCGTGACCGTGTTTGTGTATCATGTATAGAAAGAACGGAATATGAGAAAATTGCAAGATAGCAAGAAAGAAGTGAAAGTTGTGGCGAGGGATTGTCAATTGGTGATGGCACTTTGTTGTCAACGTGATGCCAAATTAGCTAGATACTTAACATCTTAATTTAGTCTAGCTTAGTTTTGTTGAAATTTGGTTGTTTTTTATACCGTAAAGTCCCTTTGGTGAAATAAAATATTTTATTTATCAAAAAAAAACTATACACTCATATGCCAATAAAATAAGTATTTTCTCAATTTTTTAGCTTAAAATTCTAAATATTCATGATTTTTTTGTATCAAGTACATTCTTAATAAAAATATATAAAAAATTCTTATTTTACTATCTTCAATTAGACATTCATATTGAATATAGTAAACAATTTGATGAACTTACATTAATGACCGATTGCACAACAAAAGTATATATTAGAACAAATATGGATATTAGTATAATAAAATTAATTGATGCAAAATAAAAATAAATTAACTCAATTTAATTGAAATTATATTTAAGATTACACAAAAAATAAATTATGATATTTAGTTGAGTATAGTAACTAAAATAGTAAAACACACATTGCAAAAATATACACTTAATCACATACAACTTCCGTCCCCTAAATTTATTCGATATGTCTCCTAAATTTCTTAATATAATGGACACTAATCAATTTAACACTACGCTAATGTGATACTCTTTCTCTAATTATCTTACACTCCATATATACTCAATAATTTTTTTATTAAAATCAACATTCAATATCATCAAGAACAAATTTGAGGAACGAAAGAGTATTTTTTAAGTAAATCTTATGCTTTCTATGGTATATCACATAGGCGAACATGTAATTGGTTAGAAAAAGTGGGAAGGTGAGTATGTGTATTCTCGTTCAAAAAAAGTATGTGTATTCTCAAATCTTAACAATATTAAATATTTTTAATCCATTATCGTTAATCAGTTTCAATATATATTCTCAAATCTTCTGATTGGCGTGTGTAGTTCACACATCTGCAAATTATCAATTTTGATCCATAAATGAAATTATATTTTGTGTCTGAATTTTTTTTTTTTTCAGTGTGTTTCATTATTATATATTTTTAGATATTGTTGGTATTTATATTATAGCATTTAGAGACATCTGATTAGTATAATAAAAATACGCATATAGAATTTCTACAAAATGTACATAATTATAGATAGTATTTGTCAAGTAAAATAACCATAACAAAATTAATTAAAAAAAATCTATAGTTATAGATTTTAAAAGACTTTCTTTTATATAATACGAGACATCATGGCCCGTGCGATGCACGGACTTTATTCATCCTAAAACACGGGTACTTTATTTTCGATAATATCGAATATCATATTTATATTACATATTATTTCAAGGCCCGAGCATTCACAGTTTTTGTTTTTCGAGTGAAATTATTCTAAGTTAAAACAACGTATTTTTATATAATATATTTAATATCAAGTATGACCTAGGTTGAGTTATAGACAGGTTAAAATGACTTGTACTCAAAATGTGCAATATATTTATCCATGATACTAATACTATAAAAAAATTATATGTGTATTTCTTAAGATGGATTATATCTCACTGAATCAAAATATTTGTTCGTCTTTATAGAAATCAATACGAACTACTTTTTAATTAGTAGCACCGAACTATCATATATAGCTTATTCGGTGGTGCATCCTAGCGTCAATATGTGGGGTACTATATGAGGTTGATTTCAAACAATGGGTTCATATATAACATATTAAGATATCGAATTGATATATATATATATATATATATATATATATATATATATATATATAGTCAAGTTACCAAACATGTACGATCATCTAAAATGAATGATTTGTTGTCATTTAATCAAACATTTATTACGCCTATGATGCTACGTATTTGAATTTTTTCTCACATATTCTTATACTTTAAAATCCTTATGGAAAATATTATGATTTTTATTACATATTTCACTCTTGCTCCTTAGTTGTTTATATTTTTTAGATGTAAAAAAAATTTACACTCTTAGTTGTTCATAGAGTATTTTTTTATGTAAATAATGTTATTTTGTGTCATGTGCATGTAATTCGTTGTATGTGTGTTCTCAAAACTGTATAACCTCAAATTTTTAAATTTGTAAATTTTTAAAATTAGTTAAAACCATCTTTATTTTTGTGGAATTTAATCAATTTTTTTAATTTCTATCATCTTTACATTGTCTTCCATTTTGAATTGACAGACTTGAATTTACTATCCTTTAAAATTAGAGTTAACTATATTTTTAGTCCTTGTGGTTTGCGGGGTATTTCATTTTCAGTCCAAATTTTGAAAAAGTTTTAGGTTTGGTCCAAAAGTGAAAGAATAATTTCATATTTACCCAATTTGAAAATCAAAATACCATATTTCCCCAAAACACAAATTTTTAGTGCATTAAGTACAATGTATTTAAAGAATTTGTTAAGGAAATATGAAATTGTTATGTTTAAGTTGGGTATATATGGAATTGCCCCAAAAGTGAAACATCCATTTCAGATTTGATCCGAATTTCCTAACTCCGTTAGTTTGACTGTTAAATAAGAGGGTATTGTCCTTTCATATTATTTTCTTTTATTTTATTTTATCTATCAAAATTAACTACTTGTAAGTCTACTTGTAATTAGAGGTGAGTTCCGTTTCATAAGTATCATTTTTAATAAATCTAGAATGGAACAAAAAATGGTTCGATTCTGTTATAGGTTGATATTATAGCCCCTTCGTCTCTCAAATATGTGCTTAAAAATATTATGCATGAGTTTTGATAAAAGTTGTTGAGTATATTATTAATATAATTGTGTTAAGAAAATAGTGATGGACCATGGATGATTGTTTACAGTATTACTTGTAAGTTGTATCCTCTGCCCAAAAACACACTTTTTGTTTTCTCATCACAAAACATATACGACCGTTTCATTTCTCTCACTAAACCATCATCCACCAATAACCTAACACCGGCCAAAACCACCACGTAACCACACCCTTGTCGCCAAACCACCAATATTTAAAACCCATCTTGGCAATCGATCCATTATTTTGGCTATAAAAAATTCGATGTCATCTTTATATTTTAAAAAATTGGTGGGAATTGACAATTTGATTTTATAATGTTTTGGATATCTCATGGTTTGTAGGTATCTGTATGCTATTTTGAATAGAAACGTTTTAGTTGTTTAATTATTTATAAGAAAATTGTTTGAGATTTTAAGTTTGGTATGTCGGAACCACTAAAACAACAACGAAACCACCCAAGCTCGAAACACCACCTATTGAATTAATATTCGGTGGTGTTGGCGGCGGAAGAAGTTGATGTTGGCAGCGGTTCCAATGGCTGTGGCGGCAGAGAAATCTGCTTTACTGGAGGTGGTGGGTGTGACATGTTTTGTGGGTGGGTTGTGTGACTTTTTGGTTTGTTTATAAGGGAGTATAAATAACTCAAAGAAGAAGTTGAAAGAGTTAAACAATAAACATGTTTTGTGTCGTATGACTATAGAAATTCTTAAAATTTAATAATGAGACTTTGACATGTTTTAGTTGGTTGAATTAATTTAACTTATGGAAATGAACATGTATGCATACGTTTTCTATTCTTGCATTTTTCTTTTAATTATGGTTTGTAAAATCTTTTTAAAGCTTTTAAAAAAAGCTTTAGAGATTAGCAATATTTCAATTGATATGAATGACTCTAGTTGATGATATAAATGCTCACATTAATACATAGAACTTAATTTTTATAGATACGAGGCTTGATCCAACCCGTGCGATGCACGGTCTTTGGTTGAATATCCACGTGTTTTGTACGTAATGTTGGGGCAGACGGTTGAATAAGGAGATGACAGAATTTAAATGCCTTTTAGAGAAGTTTATATGTTTTTTTATTGTTATTGTCCTTTTATTTTAGTCCATGTAAATTAGTTATATGAAATGAGGCTTTATTAACCCGTATGTTGCTCCGGGGTTGTTTTTTGTTTATTCAACCCGTGCGATGCACCGATTGTATCTAAGATTTCATAGCTCAAATTTAACCATCTTGTAATTTATACTATCATTTAAAAGTTCATTTTAATCACCTTGTGTGTTAGCAGGTGCACATGTTTTGTACGTAATGTTGGGGCAGACAGTTGAATGAGCAGATGGCAGAATTTAAATACCTTTTAGAAAAGTTTATATGTTTTTTTATTGTTATTGTCCTTTTATTTTAGTCTATGTAATTAGTTATATGAAATGAGGCTCTACTAACCTGTATGTTGCTCCGAGGTTGTTTTTGGTTTATTCAACCCGTGCGATGCACCAATTGTATATAAGATTTCATAGCTAAAATTTAACCATCTTGAAATTTATACTATCATTTAAAAGTTCATTTTAATCACCTTGTGTATTAGAAGGTGCACGTGTTTTGTACGTAATGTTGGGGCATACGGTTAAATGAGCAGATGGCAGAATTTAAATGCCTTTTAGAGAAGTTTATATGTTTTTTTATTGTTATTGTCCTTTTATTTTAGTATATATAATTAGTTATATGAAATGAGGCTTTACTAACACGTATGTTGCTCCGGGGTTGTTTTTGGTTTATTCAACCCGTGCGATGCACCGATTGTATCTAAGATTTCATAGCTAAAATTTAACCATCTTCTAATTTATACTATCATTTAAAAATTCATTTTAATCACCTTGTGTATTAGAAAGTGCATTTTCATTGTGATGTTTATCATAACTTTTGTATTTAAATTAGTTTATTTACATTAAAAGTTACAATTAAAATAGTATTTTCATATATTTACAATTAAATGTTACAATTAAATCTCTCTCCCATATTAAATTAAGGGGGATAAGTATTATATAATATAGATATAGATAGATCTTTTGTTGAACTACTATGCTCGTCGTTACCATTACTCTCAAAACAACATAAAATTAGTGGTTTCAAAAAAGGCCCATGATTGGCTTAAAGCAATCTTTTCATATTTATCACTGCATATTTTCTTTACTCAATATGAATCTTATGCATTTCACTATATAAAAAACACAGCCACCATAAATAAAACATCGGCACGGTCTCGATATTCTCTCTTTCGATATTTGAGAAACACAACATTAGCTTTTTCGTTATTATTAGTTACCATAAAATCACAAAGGACAAATATAACTGCAAATCAAATTAATGAAGTAAACGTGAATAGTAATTATATAATCATAATGAAATAACGATCAAATTTAATTAAGTTAAGATTATCAATAAGTTGTAACATGATAAAATAGACGAAGGTATTCAAACATATATAATACGAGGCATTGTCCAACCCGTGCGATATACGGTCTTTGGTTGAATATCTACGTGTTTTGTACGTAATGTTGGAGCAGACGGTTGAATGAGCAGATGACAGAATTTAAATGTCTTTTAGAGAAGTTTATATGTTTTTTTTTATTGTTATTGTCCTTTTATTTTAGTATATGTAATTAGTTATATGAAATGAGGCTTTACTAACCCGTATGTTGCTCCGGGGTTGTTTTTGGTTTATTCAACCCGTGCGATGCCCCGATAGTATCTAAGATTTCATAGCTAAAATTTAACTATCTTGTAATTTATACTATCATTTAAAAGTTCATTTTAATCACCTTGTGTATTAGAAGGTGCATGTATTTTGTACGTAATGTTGGGGCATACGGTTAAATGAGCAGATGGCAGAATTTAAATGCCTTTTAGAGAAGTTTATATGTTTTTTTATTATTATTGTCTTTTTATTTTAGTCTATGTAATTAGTTATATGAAATGAGGCTTTACTAACCCGTATGTTGCTCCGGGGTTGTTTTTGGTTTATTCAACCCGTGCGATGCACCGATTGTATCTAAGATTTCATAGCTAAAATTTAACCATCTTGTAATTTATACTATCATTTAAAAGTTCATTTTAATCACCTTGTGTATTAGAAGGTGCATTTGCATTGTGATGTTTATCATAACTTTTGCATTTAAATTAGTTTATTTACATTAAAAGTTACAATTAAAATAGTCTTCATATATTTACAATTAAAAATTACAATTAAATCCTCCTTCCATATTAAATTAAGGGGGATAAGTATTATATAGTATAGATGACCCAAATTTAATTAAGTGCGTCAATATTGTAAATTCCACAAATGTCAATAGGGATGGCAATAAAACTCGAACCCGACAGGGAAACCCGAAACCCGATCGTAACGGGTCGGGGCGGGGCAGGCATTATCGGGTTATGGGGCAGGGATCGGGGCGTTAACGGGGATCTTTTCGGGGTTCGGGGTAGTGATTGGGGTGACCGCGCCCCACCCCGATTATGTTATATATATATATATATATATATACAATCACTTCTGTTCTGAGTCTTCTACTTCCCCGAACGAATCGCAGCCGACATCCTTCCTCACAGCCGACGAGTCGACTTCTTCCTTAGATCCATCGACCGCCGCCGACACCACCCTCATTTTGTCAAAGTCGACCAAGCCAGTTCTGAGTCTTCTGACTTCCCCGAACGAGCCGCAGCCCACGAGTCGACTTCTTCCTTAGATCCATCGACTGCCATCGACGCCTGACACCACCCTCATTTTGTCAAAGTCGACCAAGCCACGCTATTCGACCTTATTTTGGTACATTTATTTAGGGTTTTTACATTATTGAAAGCTATTTAGGTTATTCTTAAGCTTTCTTGCTATTGGTTTGCAGTCTATATATTTGAGTGCTTGACTTCCTTGTTTTGATGTTTTCTCAACGGTGTTTGTCTGTGTTTTGGGATCTTTTGTCGTTAATAGTTATATTCTTGTTTAGCTAGGAATTTGATTATTAGGGTTGGTTATAATCTTATGAGGATGGCTCTGTGTAATATGGTTGATTGTTCTTGAAATTTTGGATAAGCTATACATCTTCCATTTTTTTTAACAGGATTCTGATCTGGAAACTATTAATATGGTTTGTCTGTATATTTTTTCTCGTCATGGCCTATTTCATGAATAACTTCTATTCAAAGTGAAATTGAAATACTTGTTTCTTATATAAAAAGTGAAATCATTTCTTATCTGGAAACTGAAATACTTGTTTCTTATGAAGTGAACTTGAGTGCATATTGTAACACCCCCAAGTTATTCAGGGTATATTACAGCGCCGTGAACCCCACCGAGGGACCCACAAGGCTAATCATACACGGAACTATAAAACTTGACTGAGAAGGTCCAAATACAATGAGATGAAAGACGATACAAAGGGTATTCAAACCATGTCCAGTGTATCCAAATACATCACAGTCCAAAATCAAGACCTCGACAACACAGGCCGGAATACCAAGAAAGACCCAAAATAAACAATACTCGAGAATTCAATAACCATTCCAGTACAACAACACTGAATGGAGGAACACAAGACATGACTGGAGATAAAACACAGTATCACGCTTGCCCATCATCTTCGTGCCGACCCGATACCTGCCTATCCGCCCTCCTCGAACCTGAAATACATAAAAAGTATTTCCCCCATAAAGGGGTTAGCCGTCGAATAGCTAGTGCAAGTATATCAAATATGAAACACAATACTCCTCGACAATAAGGTAAAGGTAATCGTCAATTCATCAATTCAAGACTAGTATTCCGGAATAACTAAATCTCATGGCATTACGACAATGCATACATGATCAACCATGGAACCGCACCAGAGGCTACAGAACCCTCAGGGGACCCGTCGGCCCAACCCAGAGTGGTTAACCCAAATTATCCGTGGAATCGCACCAGAGGCTACGAAACCCTCAGGGGACCTGTCGGCCCGCCCCAGAGTGGATATAAACAATCATACCATTCATATATCTTACTTTCAAAGTCGAGAACGTAAAATCATAAATATGTACTTGCCTTTGAGACATCGAGAAATTGAACGGAAAAGAGTATGAGTTCGGTAGGTCCAAGAATGCGCTTCCGGCACCTAAACGATTTGTAAGGAATATGATAATCAATAATCTATACTCATAATTCACGAAGAAACTCCCGAAACCCGTCTACGATTCACAAAAATACACGGATAAACAACTAGAGGTTGGAAAATCGCCCAAACTCTCACAAGTACGAAAACGGCACAATCCAATCCGTAAAATCGTAGGAAAAACATATATAAGGAATAGATACATCATAATCTCAAGCTTCAAAACGGATAAATTGGACGAATCTAGGAAAAACCCCAAAATTCACAAAAATAGGGTTCTAAGGATTTTTACCTTGATTTGGACGTTAGGATGGATTAGATGTTGTGAAATCCTTGTTCTCCAACCAAATATATTGTTGTTTTATGAAGAATTGCTTCCAATCGCCCAAAATTGCCACTCCCGAGCTTCTCCCGTCGAAAATAAGTGAAAATGGATGAAAAATGACGAAATGGAAGTCAACTGTCCAATATATATCCGCCCAATCTAGCGCACGCTACGCTTAAGAATTAGCGTGCGCTAACGGGGTCACCGGTCAGTCCAGCGGCTCCTGACAGTCTCGTTAGCATGCACTAGATGATCCGTTGCGTGCACTACTCGACTATTCTTAGCGCGCGCTAGCCGATTGTTAGCGTGCGCTAACTGGGAGTTGATGTCCAGAAATTGGAGTCCAATACTTACTGTCCTCTGCCCTGCTCGAGTCCTAGCGTGCGCTGCTGTGCCAGCATAGCGTGCGCTATGAAATGCTTGTAACGTGCGCTAGACTAAGCCTAGCGTACGTTACCTGACAGTCCTGTCAGTCAGACAACCTCACTGTCTCTGCCGACCCAGCCCGTTAGCGTGCACTACGGACGGTGTTAGCGCGCGCTAATGCCCACGAATTGTAATACCCGAGATTTCTGATATGTGTTTGGAACTTGTGATATTGTAATTGTTGTACTTGATCTGAGTAGTATTCTCCGTATTTCATAATCCGATGTTGTCGAGCGTATGATTTCATGTATGTGATTTAAATTGTAATTCTGCGCATGTAGCGCACGCTATCGGCTGTGTGTAGCGTACGCTAACATGGATTCGTAGCGCACGCTACAAAGGAACATTAGCGCACGCTATGCGTGGTCAATTTGATTGAGACGTGCGGTAGGTGAGATCAGGCCGGGGACCCCTGTCGGATTGTGTCGGGATGAACCTGGACGGCTTTCGGGAAAAGCCAAGTCAACGCCTTAGCGCACACTACAGGCATGTGCATAGCGCGCTCTAAGTGCAGAGTTCAGTAAAGTCAGTAGCCGTTAGCGCACGCTACGAGCAGGGGCTAGCGCGTGCTAATAATCATTTCCTATAAATAGGACATCATCCTTTTCGTATTTTCAGTCTTTTCTTCTCCCTCATCCGAATTCTTATACTTAGAGTATAACTTCCTACATCCTAAACACTTCATATCATCATCCTAGATCGTGATTGAAGATCGTATATCGTTGGAGATTGGTGTTCAAGCCTTTGGTGTTGGATTGCTTCGAATTTCCTCCTTGTTCTTCACTACTTTGAGGTAGGTGATTCTTCACCAAAAATAGTAGTATTCTGAAGGACGTTTGAGCATGCTTATCTTGTCAGTTAGATTCTTAAGTAGTCGAACATCATGTGTAGAAGGATATTTTCGATGTTTCGATACTTATTCACCGTATAAACCATTGAACCTCTTGGTGTTTGAACTCCTAGCATATTCTGAAGCTTCAAACCTATTTGTGATCAGTAGACGGATTTACCTAGTTGTTACGTTTTACACATTGGAATCATGTGTTTTGGAACGTAGGACGAACGGAACTTAGAATATTTTCTTGAAGATCTAGATGAATTATGGTGTAGTAATGATTATACGTATCTTTGAATCTCATAAGTACGTATAGAACTTTCACAAACCATATTAGCATGATATGCTCGGGGATGACTTGTATTATCACCATAGAATTCATGAGTTCATCACCATTCAATCCAGTTTTCTGTTAGCAGTATTCTGCCATGCAAGGTTAGCGCATGCTAACATATGTAAGTTAACGCGTGCTATCGGGGATAAGTTAATGCACGCTACGTTTAGTACGTAGCGTACGTTATGATATCAGCCGAGTCAGTTGGCTGATCAGAGAGAACTGTCAGTCCGTGGCTAGCGTACGCTAGGCTTATACGATAGCGTACGCTAACAGGCAGGCTTAGCGTGCGCTACGTAGAGTACGTAGTGTACGCTAAGTGGTTCAGGCAGGCTGCATATTTTGAGCTTTTGGGCCATAGACCGAATTGTTAGGCCATCGTTCGACTTGAAATGATTTGTATATCATTCCTTTTGTTAAGGTTGGAGCTTGCTACGTTGATCGAAGGAGGCGGCCTTCGAGTGTGTTGAGATCATTGAAGTGTTTCGTTCTTGCCATTTTTGAGGCAAGTATCGTAATATATTAATATTGGTATTTTGAGCATGCGTGTGATTATTCATGTTGTCGAACATGAGATTTATTACGTTGAATTGTCGTGATATTCGTTATCTAGTGTTTGTATGTTCATGTTGATGAACATAATGATTTGGCATATGTGTATGCATGAGTTGTGTTTGTGTACGTTGTACGATCTATGCTGAGGGCGCTGGATCGGATGTCCACCTCGTGTTGGTCCGACGGGATCATCTTGGGATCTAGGCTGAGGGCGCTGGATCATTGGACGGGTTATTTCCACCTCGTGTTGGTCCGACGGGATCATCTTGGGATCTATGCTGAGGGCGCTCGATCATTGGAATACCATTGCTATGTTAATGGAATCTTGTGGATTTGCATTGTCGGATTCCGGTAGCGGAAGTCCGTGTGGTGTATCTTGTTATGTATTGTTGATGCATATTTGAATTGTTTAATATGATACTTGTACTGGCATCGTTTTGCTAACCCCTTTGGGGGTGGACATTTGTTTTGATGTTCAGGTAGCCGAGGAGCAGGGAAACAGCCACAGTACCGACGTGACGACGAAGGGGTTCAGTGATGTTTGTTTGTTGTTGTTGGTGATTTGTTTTCTGGTTTTGATTTCAGTACTCGAGTACGCGTGTCGTATTAATATCATTTCGATATGGTTGTATTAATTACTCGTTGAATCAGTTGTATGGTTTTGTAAACTTGAATTTCCGCAGTATTGATGTCTTACATTTACACTTCTTTTAAATTAGCCTTGTAAATCCTTACTCAAAGGGTTTACGGCACTGTAATTATTCCGAATATCTCGGGGTCTTACAGAATATGGTATCAGAGCTAAGATTTATGGATATCTTGGCAGTCGGGTTTTAAGTTGGGTCTGTTTACGTTATTGATTTATGAGTCGTTCATAACATCACTGTTCAGCCAAAAGTCGTCATGTGGACCGTGGTTGTAAGTTTCCTAATCTCTCATACTACCGTTTTACTTAATTACTGTTTTGTGAGTATTGACGGGTTTTATTTTCGAAAACTTTGTCCTGGATATTGAGGAATTGTGTTTACAGTATGTTGAGAGGAGGACGTGGACGCGGACGCGGTCGTGGACGCGGACGGGGTAACATGAGACAGGAGGATTCTGCAACTACCCTGCACTATCGCCTAGTCGGACCGATTCTCATTACGGAGGCGGCAAGGATCGTGACGGCAGACGCGAATCCTAACATGCCGGGAGTGCTTCAACAGGTGGTGGCTGATGGATTCAAATTAAATACTCACAAGTGTACGAATCGCTCTTGTAGTAAGCGGCAAGTAACTCCGAGGTCGATCTCTCGAGGAATTGGAAACGGTTTAAAATTCGATAATGTTCGGCAAATATTCGAATGAACAAAAGTAAATTAAATTAAAATACATCATTGGTTGATTATGATTACAATTACTAATGCACAAAATTTAAATTGAACTAAGTGATAACAACACTAATTTGATAGTCGGATAAATGAGAGATAACAATAATGAGATTAATATGGGAATTTAGAGTCACCGACACACACGTAATCAATTATTAGTTCCGATACTCAAATAAATAAGGTTAGGAATTATCGATTGCTCACGATTAAAAGAAATCCGTTTGATGGTGGTAATTCTAAAAATCGCGATTGTTCTCAATGAAAATTAAGGGTTACTCTTTTGATGGGGACGAAACCCTAGCTAACAATCAATTAACCGACTACTTTTGATGAGGTAAATCGTTAAAAGATCGCGCGAAAAAGCTCGAGAACATTCACAATCGTTTCTTTTGGGTCGTTTGATGGCGAACACCGATAAAAACCCTCGATTCGAATAATAATAACAATGAAAAAGGTTTGATGATCTAATTCAAAAGTTCTTAAACGAAGAACGAACAAGAGGAACAATCCCAAACTTTTATCCGGAAAATCAAAAAGAACTAACAATCAAAAATATGTGTGTGGCTATATCTAAAAACCCATATGAAGTGTTTAGCCACACATGATTAATTCAACAACAATAATGGAAATTGAAGAACAAAACATGGTAAAAACTTCCCTTGAAAATGCCGAAATCGAATTCCCGATGAAGGTTTGATGATCTTCTTACAAGAACTCACAACAAATTTATACAAGGAATTATTATATCTCACAAAAGTATTTTTCTCACTCCAAGAACATACAAGGAAGATGATGAAAATCTCCCTCTTTCCCACTCTTTTGGTGTTTTTCCTCCCTAATCTTGTGTTTTTCCACAAAATGTCTTCTTCACAAGATAAGTCTCTCTTCAAGGGTCACCACACTTTGTTTTATATCCAAAGAAATCAAGACAAAGGCTTAAAGTTGTGCAAAAATGTCAAGGAAAGTGACATGAATCGAAAAGTGGCACGGCCCGTGTCCTGGGACACGGACGTGTCGCACTGCACTGAATAACAAAAAGGTAGTCTGTCAAGGGGCTCGGCCGTGTCCCGTGACACGGCCGTGCAGCACCATGCGGGAAAGGCAAAATGGCCGATAGTGACTCGGCCGTGTCCCAAAAGGCACGGCCGTGTCGTACCCTTCTGAAAATAGCACTTCGTGCTGGAATGAGACCTGGCCGTGTCCCATGGCACGGCCGAGTTACCTGATGCAGCCGAGCACCTGTCGCAGCCTAGTTGAGTCGCCTGGTGTAGCCTAGTCCGGTTGCCTGGTGCAGCCAAGTCCGGTTTTTGGTCTTCTTCGGCTTGATACTTCGTTCTTGTATCAATTCACCTCGGATTTTAGCATATGATATACCGTTTCGAAGCTAATTTCACGAGGAATTTATATCAAAAGAGAATACATCTCAATTCGGAGTGGAGATTCTGGTATTTAGGAGATTTGACCGATACTGCTTAAATCTTTCGTCGTTTTAGGCCCCGTTTTAGCTTTTGATCGTCATAAACTCCAATATTAGCTATGAAAGTGCATATTTCACCACAATCTTCGTCCGAATACCTACAAAACAAAAACACAACATACCACGCGTAAAAAGGGCAAAAACACTCGAAAACAAATGAAAGTGCGACTCCATAGAACAGAATGAGACGATCAAAAATCGACTCATCAAATCCCCCCAAACCTAAACATTGCTTGTCCCCAAGCAAAAATAAATAAAACACACGACAAAGAAAACGAGAAGGATTGAATAATCAAGTTAATCATAGGGTATACATACAATCAACCGGGGATGTAAAAGTATCGTAAAGTCTCGTAATTCATCATGGAAGCCTAAGCTCACAAATGAGTGGAAAGCAATGGCACTAGATCGAACATGCAAGAAAACAAGTCTTAATAATCCCTCACTGAATTATATCGTTTCACTCATCTCTCAAGTGTTTAGATAGGTCAATACGCTCAACTAGATTCGAATGGAAAGTTCTACTATATGCTTGCACTTCTTCTCTTCATCAAACGCATCAATATTCACAAAACACGAGTCATAGGGTCTTACTTTGGGTTGTAATGGGGCTGTGGCTCAGGTTGGGAAAATTTGGCTAGTAGTTACAAGTTCAGTCTAAGTAGAGCATATACGATCCTCACATATATGAAATAAACACTCAAAGCAAGATCGATCATTCTACTTCAATTCTCCCGGATATATATATCTCTATTTTTTTTCTAGGCCTTGTTAAGTGCAATTCTTATGATATTGGCCTATTTCTCACAACCCATCGACTTCCCTTTTGTTTTTCTTAGGCTCACTCCTCTCCTCCCCTATTTTTTCTATCCTACTATTATTATTAGGATCACCCTTTTTTTTGTGGGGCTTATTATTTTCAGGGGAACGGGAGAGAAGATTTTTGCCTCTATACACCACAAACTTTGCACACCTTCGTTTTTCAAATATACCCTCTCATGCTCTTACGTGGACCAATACTTGGGTAAGTTATGGCTTTTGGATATGGAGCAATAAGATGCGGGTTTTTCGAACAAAATTACGGCTAAAGGCTCAACGAGGCTAGCAAAGGATATTGATATGAATTGGTGGATATTTTTAGATAAGTAGGTTCAAGACAAAAAAAATGGGCAGCCCTAATCATTTCTCGTGTATGTAAATATCAACACGTCATCCGACAGAATCATGCAAGTTCTAAAGAATACAATCCATAATAAGAGAAATCACTCATGAAAGAATTTCACCGCTAAAAGTGAACGGTTCAATTAGGCACAAGGACTCACGGCTTTTGGACTACCATGCTCATTCCTTACACGTCAAATCAAGTAACCAAAAACTATACATTCACACGCAAGGTCAAGCAATCAATTAGATTTATTAAACTCTACGAGCCAAATACAAACACGATTAATCATCCATATACCCAATGATTAACAAGGTTATTGCAATCCAACTACAACATCACGCAAGAAAAAAATAAAGAAAGGAAACAAACATCACGCAAACAAATAAAAATTGAAGAAGTTGCACCCCCCAAACCTAAACCTTTGCTTGTCCCCAAGCAGAAAGATTGAGTCAGGAAAAATGCGAAAATGCAAATTAAAAAGAAAGAAAATAAAACTACCGGATTAAGAAGTGTGGTTTTTTTTTTCGCGGGGCACCATCCTTTGTGCTCGGGTCTCAACTTTCAATAAGCTAGGCTTCTTCCTCCCATAAATACCTCCTTTATTAGATTACCTACACACGCCATAGACAAAAACAAAATTAATGCAATAATAATAATAAAAGCGATAAAAATTAAAACTCCCTTGGGTTGCCTCCCAAGCAGCGCTTTTTTATAGTCTTTAGCTCGACTTCTTTGGATTCTTCTATCCGGGATTAAATGGAAATATGCCAGGTCTATCCACATAGCTCGTCATTTTTCGCTCGTTTTCCTTTGTAAGGATGTGGAGAGTGGTTCCATGGATTTCCATTGTGAGCGCTTTTGTCACCATTTCAATTTTCATTATCATCGTCACCATGAAATGTCTTCCTTGAAGAATAAGTGACGTGATTTTTGTTGGTGATGTTTCTTCTATGTTTGGTATCACGAAATCCATCGGGCTATCACCTCCCCCAAATCTAGTGGCGAGTATATTGATTTTTGTGTTAAATTAATACTCGCTCCTAAGTTCACAATGGGAACTTCTTTCTCCACGAAAAGAACTTCCATATCAAAGCTTTCTAGGTCCTCCTTTTGATGCATTGATTTGACTGGTTCGCTCTTATTCTCTTCAATTGGCTTCTCGATTGGATCTTTAGATTTGTCCCAAGGAATTCGAGTCTCGCAAGATTGGGTAGCAGTTACTCGGATTTCTTCATCGTTCGACTCATCCTCTTCAATCACCATAGATTTCTCTGATTGACTCGGCAATTCTTCTTTCTCACCGCCCCTCTCTTTCGCTTCGGAAATTGTCTCTTTATTTATCACTTTACCACTTCGGATGGTGGTAATAGCTTGAACTTGCTCGGGTTGACTTGGTAGTTTACCCGTTTCTTGTTTGCATGCCTCGGTAGTAAGTTGCCCAATTTGAATCTCCATTTTCTTCATCGAAACTTCTAAAGATTCGAACCTTTTATTATTCTCCACTCGGTTTTCCCTGCTCTCCTTAATGAACGACACAATACTCTCCTCAAGAGAGTTCCTTTGTTGTGGAGGTGGTTCACTTTGTGTTGTTTGTTGGGCTCGGTTTCCTCCGTTGTATTGAGCTTGGGCATTTGCGTCGTATGCCATCGGGTTTATGTTTCTCCATGAGAAATTCGAATGGTTTCTTAGCCCATGATGATAAGTATTTGGGAGAGGTGCATTTCTTGCGTTTCCGTCATAATTATTTCTCCTCTCCTCCCACTCGGGCCTTCCCGTGCTTTGTCCCATAGCCCAATTAACTTGTTCGGTTTGTTCTCCCGGAAAAAAATAAGGGCAAGAATTAGCATGATGTCCAGGTCCCCAACAAATTTCGCAAACTCGTGAGCTCGAAGATTTGTTTTGAATCTTGAGTTGTCTTAGTTCCTTCATTAACTCATCGATTTTAGATTGCATCTCGTCCTTCTCGCTTACTTGGTTCACAACTCCTCTACGAACACGCACATTTTTTTGTTGAGAATTAGCCCCCAATAATTCAAATATGTCATAAGCTTGTCTCTCCGTTAACCCCCAAAACGAACCACCGGCGGCGTTATCCACCGCTCCTTGGCAATATTGAGTCAATCCGTCATAGAAGAATTGATTGAGTAGTTGAAGCGGATAGTGATGGTGTGGGCATTGAATGAGGAGCATCTTCAATCGGTCCCATGCTTCATGAAATGCCTCTCCGTCTTGTTGTCCGAATGTTGAGATTTGGGCTCTCAATTGTGTAGTCTTCGAATGAGAGAAGTACTTGTTAATGAATTTGTCGTAAACTTCATCCCACGTTTTGATGAGCCGGCGCCAAAGTCATCAACCATTGTTTCGCCCCATCCTTGAGTGTATAAGGGAAGCACTTCATTCTTAGTTGATCCTCGCTCAACCCGTTCAATGGGAAGTTATCAATCGCAACATAGAAATCTCGGATGAATGATAACGGATCCTCTCGTGCTAATCCGTGAAATGAGGGCAATTGCTCGATGTGAAATCCGCTTATGTGGTAGTTCCTTGCAGCCGGTGCTAATTGGATGCATGAAATGGCGGTGTTCACGACGGGTTTTGCATAGTCCCGCATTAGATGTTCGACCGGAGGTTGTTGCGGCATGTTATAGTTCGCCTCCATCCCATATTGAGGTCCGGGATAATAATTCGCTCCATATTGCATTCCGACGGGTGGTTGTCTCGGATAAAAGTACCTCCCTTGTTGAGCTTCCGGTATCCCTTGATTGCGCCCAACATTATCATATCTCGAAACCTTGGTTGACGAATTTCTTCCTCATCAAGCAATTGGTGCTCTTTAAGATTCGGATTATTCTCGTCGTTTGCCATTGATGATTGCGCTATTATTTTTGGTGCTCTAATTCTTTGAACCTCATCTATGGGTGGAAGAATCGGGTTTCCCAACGATCCCCTACCAAGCATAAACAAGAGAAGTTAGAGCGAATTTTTAGACTTTATCGAAAATAATGAAAACGGAAAAATAATCAAGAAAAACAATTCAACTATTATTAAAACAAGATCAAAAATTAAACGCCAACTCCCCGGCAACGGCGCCAAAAACTTGATGGATTCAAATTAAATACTCGCAAGTGTACGAATCGCTCTTGTAGTAAGCGGCAAGTAACTCCGAGGTCGATCTCTCGAGGAATTGGAAACGGTTTAAAATTCGATAATGTTCGGCAAATAGTCGAATGAACAAAAGTAAATTAAATTAAAATACATCATTGGTTGATTATGATTACAATTACTAATGCACAAAATTTAAATTGAACTAAGTGATAACAACACCAATTTGATAGCCGGATAAATAAGAGATAACAATAATGAGATTAATATGGGAATTTAGAGTCACCGACACACACGTAATCAATTATTAGTTCCGATACTCAAATAAATAAGGTTAGGAATTATCAATTGCTCACGATTAAAAGAAATCCGTTTGATGGCGGTAATTCTAAAAATCGTGATTGTTCTCAACGAAAATTAAGGGTTACTCTTTTAATGGGGACGAAACCCTAGCTAACAATCAATTAACCGACTACTTTTGATGAGGTAAATCGTTAAAAGATCGCGCAAAAAAGCTCGAGAACATTCACAATCGTTTCTTTCGGGTCGTTTGATGGCGAACACCGATAAAAACCCTCGATTCGAATAATAATAACAACAATGAAAAAGGTTTGATGATCTAATTCAAAAGTTCTTAAACGAAGAACGAACAAGAGGAACAATCCCAAACTTCCGGAAAATCAAAAGGAACTAACAATCAAAAATATGTGTGTGGCTATATCTAAAAACCCATATGAAGTGTTTAGCCACAAATGATTAATTCAACAACAATAATGGAAATTGAAGAACAAAACATGGTAAAAACTTCCCTTGAAAATGCCGAAATCGAATTCCCGATGAAGGTTTGATGATCTTCTTACAAGAACTCACAACAAATTTATACAAGGAATTATTATATCTCACAAAAGTATTTTTCTCACTCCAAGAACATACAAGGAAGATGATGAAAATCTCCCTCTTTCCCACTCTTTTGGTGTTTTTCCTCCCTAATCTTGTGTTTTTCCACAAAATGTCTTCTTCACAAGATAAGTCTCTCTTCAAGGGTCACCACACTTTGTTTTATATCCAAAGAAATCAAGACAAAGGCTTAAAGTTGTGCAAAAATGTCAAGGAAAGTGACATGAACCGAAAAGTGGCACGGCCCGTGTCCTGGGACACGGTAGTGTCGCATCAAGTTGAATAACGAAAAGGTAGTCTGTCAAGGGGCTCGGCCGTGTCCCGTGACACGGCCGTGCAGCACTATGCGGGAAAGGCAAAATGGCCGATAGTGACTCGGCCGTGTCCCAAAAGGCACGGCCGTGTCGTACCCTTCTGAAAATAGCAGTTCGTGCTGGAATGAGACCCAGCCGTGTCCCATGGCACGGCCAAGTTACCTGATGCAGCCGAGTGCCTGTCGCAGCCTAGTTGAGTCGCCTGGTGCAGCCTAGTCCGGTTGCCTGGTGCAGCCAAGTCCGGTTTTTGGTCTTCTTCGGCTTGATCCTTCATTCTTGTATCAATTCACCTCGGATTTTAGCATATGATATACTGTTTCGAAGCTAATTTCACGAGAAATTTATATCAAAAGAGAATACATCTCAATTCGGAGTGGAGATTCTGGTATTTAGGAGATTTGACCGATACTGCTTAAATCTTTCGTCGTTTTAGGCCCCATTTTAGCTTTTGATCGTCATAAACTCCAATATTAGCTATGAAAGCGCATATTTCACCAAAATCTTCATCCGGATACCTACAAAACAAAAACACAACATACCACGCGTAAAAAGGGCAAAAACACTCGAAAACAAATGAAAGTGCGACTCGATAGAACAGAATGAGACGATCAAAAATCGACTCATCAGTGGCGCAGATAAACCAGTTTGCCCAGGTAGTCGACCGCATGCAGACGGCGATGGGACAGCAGCACCACGAGGATAATCGGGGAGATAGATGGCTTGCTGAGGTGGTCAAATTGCACCCGCCAAAATTTGACGGATCTGCTGAGGCAATTACTTGGGATCACTGGCTCAAGGAGTTAGAGAAGATATTCGCGGGTCTTAACTGTCCCGAGGACCGGAAGGTTCCCATTGCCCGATTTTCCGACCGGGAGGCCTTTGATTGGTGGGAAGCTATTCGACCCGAGAATCATAATGCGGATTGGACGGAATTCAAATTAATGATGGAATCACAGTATTGTCCTCGTCCAGTTAGAGAGGCAAAGATCCGAGAGTTTTTCTCACCACAGAGTTCGGAAGCATCTCTGACAGATGTAATCAAAACTTTTAATCATCAGCTGACTTGTGTGCGACACTTGGTCAGAACGGAGGCGGAAAAGATTTTTCATTTCGATATGCGGATGAAGCCGGAGATTCAGCAGTACATGTCCGGATTCGAATGTACTACGTTGCGACAGTATCAAGACAAAGCGCTGGCCTACGACATGAAAGAGGCGGCGGTGGAGAAATCAGTGGAGGCAAAGAAGCAGAAGGTGACCGGCAACTTTTCAGAAAACAAGAGTGGTGGGCCCCGCAAGGGCCAGTCTTCCTTTTATTCGGCTAGGAAACCTCCACATCCTTCCAGAGGTGGAAAGAAGTTCCGAACTAAATCAGCAGTTTCGGATGCATCAAAGAAATGCTACAATTGTGGTCGAGCAGGGCATATTCGACGTGATTGCCCCGCATCTTCTGTGACTTGTTACGATTGTGGACAAGAAGGGCACCGTGCGTCCTTCTGTGGAGCCGCTACTAGATCTTTTGGTACCCGCACTCCAGCACCAGCTCCGAAGGAGATAAGTGTGAACCAGACACAATAGAGTGGATTTCCGCAGCAGAACGTTGGGAAGAGAGAGACATCCAGTGCTGGGTCCGTTCCTCCGCGCCTGTACGAGATGAGGAGATCTGACGATCAGAACACTGCTGTTGCATCA
The DNA here is from genome assembly GCA_033398695.1 of Orobanche coerulescens. Taxonomy (NCBI): domain Eukaryota; kingdom Viridiplantae; phylum Streptophyta; class Magnoliopsida; order Lamiales; family Orobanchaceae; genus Orobanche; species Orobanche coerulescens. The sequence continues at coordinate 73,209,410 of CM065818.1, read as the reverse complement.
GGTACGATTCAGATCCTTTTGCAACCAGTTAGTGTTTTATTCAATTCCGAAGCTACATATTCTTTCGTATCATTGAACTGTGTAAATCGTTTAAAAATCTCGTGCTTATTTGATTGTGAACCATATGTTGTGGGTTTGCCGAGTGGAGAGAGAATTGTGGGAACCCTAGAGGCTAGAGATTTTCCAGTATCTATAGGAGGGAGAGATTGGCCATCGAATCTTATTGTAGTTGACATCTACGGTGACGATTTAATTCTCGGAGACGATTGGCTCAACCATTATGGAGCTATTCTGAATTACCGAGAGAGAGTTATTTCTATCATTGCTGATGACGGATCTGAACACTTATTCCGAGGATGGAGACCAGGAAGCTCGGGAAAATTGATCAAAGCAATGAAAGCCGTGAAATTACTGAAGCAGGGATGTCACGGACTTTGGTGCTATGCCATGAGGAAAGAGGAAGGAGTAGAGCTCCCGTCTATTTCAGTTGTGAATGAGTTCTCAGATGTATTTCCTGACGAACTACCTGGGTTACCTCCGTAGAGAGAAGTGGAATTCACTATCGAATTAGAGCCTGGAGCAGCTCCTATTTCCAGAGCACCATACCGCATGGCGCCAACCGAGATGTATGAACTTAAGAAGCAACTGGAGGAATTGTTACAGAAGGGCTATATTCAACCTAGCGTTTCTCCTTGGGGAGCGCCCGTTCTCTTTGTCTGGAAGAAAGACGGATCCCTCCGACTGTGTATTGATTATAGGGAGCTCAACAAGATGACGATCAAGAATAAGTACCCTATACCTTGGATCGACGACTTGTTTGATCAACTGCAAGGGGCAAGGGTATTCTCGAAGATTGACTTGCGATCAGGATACCATCAGTTAAGAATTAAGGAATCGGATATACCAAAATCTGCTTTCAGATCCCGGTACGGGCATTATGAATTTGTAGTAATGCCATTTGGACTTACCAATGCTCCTGCGGTATTCATGCAATTGATGAATCGGGTATTCTTGAAATACTTGGATAAATTTGTGGTCGTCTTCATTGATGACATCTTGATATTCAAGGGACGCAGAGGAACATGCCAAACATTTGCGTGTGGTTTTGAGCACTTTGAGGAAGGAACATGTGTATGCAAAGCTTTCTAAATGCGAGTTCTGGCTCAGGGAAGTAACTTTCCTCGGGCATGTGATATCAGCGAACGGAGTTCATGTGGACCCGAAGAAAGTTGAAGCAATCTTGGAATGGGAAGCTCCTAATAACGTGAAAGAAGTCCGGAGTTTCCTAGGACTTGCTGGATATTATCGCCGCTTTGTAGAGGGATTTTCCAAGATCTCTCGTCCGCTCACTCAGCTGTTACAGAAAACTCAAAAGTTTAAGTGGGATGAGAAATGTCAGGCTGGTTTTGATGAACTTAAGAAGAGACTGACGACAGCACCTATATTAGCATTACCAGATGGAACTGATGGATTCATGGTTTACAGCGATGATTCAAATCAGGGTCTGGGATGTGTGTTGATGCAAAAGGATAAGGTAATTGCCTATGCTTCTCGGCAGCTGAAACCGTACGAGATTAATTACCCGACTCATGATATGGAGTTAGCAGCTGTAGTCTTTGCCTTGAAAATTTGGAGACATTATTTGTACGGCACTCATTGTCAGATCTTTACTGATCATAAGAGTCTCAAGTACATTTTCAGTCAGAAAGAATTGAACATGAGGCAGAGAAGGTGGCTGGAATTGATCAAGGATTACGACTTAGAGATTCTCTATCATCCGGGGAAAGCAAACGTAGTAGCCGATGCCTTGAGCCGTAAACCTGTTTCTCTTCGAGTGTTGGAAGCACTTACGTCCCAAACCAGCATTCGACGGGAACTGATCCGCGAAGGGATTGAAGTATGTGCACCAGGAATTCAAGGGCAACTATATGTGATGGAACTGACTTCATCACTAGTCGAGGAAATCAAATCTAAGCAGTTGAACGATTCTCTGATCCTTCGGTTGTGTGACGAAGTAAAGAAAGGAAAGGCCCCATGATTCGTGATACAAGATGATGGAGTTCTGATATTTCAGAGTCGATTTTGCATTCCCGATGATGATGATTTGAGACGGACTATTCTGAAGGAAGCTCACAGCGCGCCCTATTCTATTCACCCGGGCAGCAGTAAGATGTATAAGGATTTAAAACAAAATTTATGGTGGGGGAATATGAAGAAGGACGTAGCAGAGTACGTCTCAAAGTGTTTGACTTGTCAGCAGGTTAAGATTGAACATCAGCGACCTGCCGGAATGTTAAAACCGCTTCCGATCCCTGAATGGAAGTGGGAGGACATCTCGATGGATTTCATCACCGGTATGCCAAGGACTAGAACGGGAATGAACATGATTTGGGTTGTAGTTGATCGACTAACAAAGTTGGCTCATTTCCTAGGGATTAAAGATACATGGGGACCCGAGAGATTGGCGCGAGTATTTATTGCGGAGATAGTCAGATTGCATAGGACGCCGAAGACCATTATTTCGGATCGAGATGGTCGCTTCGTGTCGCACTTCTGGAAAGCAGTTCACAGGGCTTTGGGGACTGAGCTCAACTTTAGCACGACTTATCATCCCCAAACGGACGGTCAGTCCGAAAGGACTATACAAACGGTAGAAGACATGCTTAGAGCTTGTGCGTTGGATTGGTCAACTGATTGGGAAGTTCACTTGCCCTTGATCGAATTCACCTACAATAATAGTTGGCATGCTTCTATTAAGATGGCACCATTTGAAGCTTTGTACGGGAGAAGATGCCGATCACCCCTGTGTTGGGATGATTCTTCGGATTTGATCGAGACGGAACCGGAATTGATAATCCAAACTCAAGAGAAGATAGCTTTGATTCGAGAAAGACTGTTGACTGCCCAGAGTCGACAGAAGTCTTATGCAGACGTACGTCGTCGCCCTCTAGAGTTCGATGTTGGGGACCATGTACTATTGAAGGTGTCTCCTACACGAGGGATTTTCCGTTTTGGGAGGAGAGGCAAGCTTAGTCCGAGATATATCGGACCATTCGAGATTCTCGAGAGGGTTGGAGATTTAGCATACAGGTTGGCCTTACCGCCATCGCTGAGTCACGTTCACAATGTGTTTCACGTATCCCAATTGCGGAAGTATGTACCGGACCCAGATCCGTCATTGATTTCGACGAGATCGAGATAGCTAATGATGGCACCTTCGAAGAGAGACCAATCAAGATACTTGAGAGCCGGATCAAACAATTGAGGAATAAACCAATACACTTGGTTAAAGTACAATGGTCATGACACGGAGTCGAAGAGGCCACTTGGGAAACGGAGGACAGTATGAAGGCTAGATATCCAGAGCTGTTTTCATCTTAAGTTTCGGGACGAAACTTCTTTTTAGGGAGGAAGGATGTAATACCCGAGATTTCTGATATGTATTTGGAACTTGTGATATTGTAATTGTTGTACTTGATCTGAGTAGTATTCTCCGTATTTCATAATCCGATGTTGTCGAGCGTATGATTTCATGTATGTGATTTAAATTGTAATTCTGCGCATGTAGCGTACGCTATCGGCTGTGTGTAGCGTACGCTAACATGGATTCGTAGCGCACGCTACAAAGGAACATTAGCGCACGCTATGCATGGTCAATTTGATTGAGACGTGCGGTAGGTGAGATCAGGCCGGGGACCCCTGTCGGATTGTGTCGGGATGAACCTGGACGGCTTTCGGGAAAAGCCAAGTCAACGCCTTAGCGCACGCTACAGGCATGTGCATAGCGCGCGCTAAGTGCCGAGTTCAGTAAAGTCAGTAGCCGTTAGCGCACGCTACGAGCAGGGGCTAGCGCGCGCTAATAATCATTTCCTATAAATAGGACAGCATCCTTTTCGTATTTTCAGTCTTTTCTTCTCCCTCATCCGAATTCTTATACTTAGAGTATAACTTCCTACATCCTAAACACTTCATATCATCATCCTAGCTCATGATTGAAGATCGTATATCATTGAAGATTGGTGTTCAAGCCTTCGGTGTTGGATTGCTTCGAATTTCCTCCTTGTTCTTCACTACTTTGAGGTAGGTGATTCTTCACCAAAAATAGTAGTATTCTGAAGGACGTTTGATCATGCTTATCTTGTCAGTTAGATTCTTAAGTAGTCGAACATCATGTGTAGAAGGATATTTTCGATGTTTCGATACTTATTCACCGTATAAACCATTGAACCTCTTGGTGTTTGAACTCCTAGGATATTCTGAAGCTTCAAACCTATTTATGATCAGTAGACGGATTTACCTAGTTGTTACGTTTTACACATTGGAATCATGCGTTTTGGAACGTAGGACGAACGGAACTTAGAATATTTTCTTGAAGATCTAGATGAATTATAGTATAGTAATGATTATACGTATCTTTGAATCTCATAAGTACGTATAGAACTTTCACAAACCTTATTAGCATGATATGCTCGGGGATGACTTGTATTATCACCATAGAATTCATGAGTTCATCACCATTTAATCCAGTTTTCTGTTAGCAGTATTCTGCCATGCAAGGTTAGCGCACGCTAACATATGTAAGTTAACATGCGCTATCGGGGATAAGTTAACGCACGCTACGTTTAGTACGTAGCGTACGTTATGATATCAACCGATTCATTCGGATGATCAGAGAGAACTGTCAGTCCGTGGCTAGCGTACGCTAGGCTTATATGATAGCGTACGCTAACAGGCAGGCTTAGCGTGCGCTACGTAGAGTACGTAGCGTACGCTAAGTGGTTCAGGCAGACTGCATATTTTGAGCTTTTGGGCCATAGACCGAATTGTTAGGCCATCGTTCGACTTGAAATGATTTGTATATCATTCCTTTTGTTAAGGTTCGAGCTTGCTACGTTGATCGAAGGAGGCGGCCTTCGAGTGTGTTGAGATCATTGAAGTGTTTCGTTCTTGCCATTTTCGAGGCAAGTATCGTAATATATTAATATTGGTATTTTGAGCATGCATGTGATTATTCATGTTGTCGAACATGAGATTTATTACGTTGAATTGTCGTGATATTCGTTATCTAGTGTTTGTATGTTCATGTTGATGAACATAATGATTTGGCATATGTGTATGCATGAGTTGTGTTTGTGTACGTTGTACGATCTATGCTGAGGGCGCTGGATCGGATGTCCACCTCGTGTTGGTCCGACGGGTTCATCTTGGGATCTAGGCTGAGGGCGCTGGATCATTGGACGGGTTATTTCCACCTCGTGTTGGTCCGACAGGATCATCTTGGGATCTATGCTGAGGGCGCTGGATCATTGGAATACCCTTGCTGTGTTAATGGAATCTTGTGGATTCGCATTGTCGGATTCCGGTAGCGGAAGTCCGTGTGGTGTATCTTGTTATGTATTGTTGATGCATATTTGAATTGTTTAATATGATACTTGTACTGGCATCATTTTGCTAACCCCTTTGGGGGTGGACATTTGTTTTGATGTTCAGGTAGCCGAGGAGCAGGGAAACAGCCACAGTACCGACGTGACGACGAATGGGTTCAGTGATATTTGTTTGTTGTTGTTGGTGATTTGTTTTCTGGTTTTGATTTCAGTACTCGAGTACGCGTGTCGTATTAATATCATTTCGATATGGTTGTATTAATTACTCGTTGAATCAGTTGTACGGTTTTGTAAACTTGAATTTCCACAGTATTGATGTCTTACATTTACACTTCTTTTAAATTAGCCTTGTAAATCCTTACTCAAAGGGTTTACGGCGCTGTAATTATTCCGAATATCTCGGGGTGTTACACGAATAACGTGCGCTAACGAACTCCTAGCATGCACTAATTGCTAGTCTAGAGAGTAGTATAAGTCAGCCCCCTATCTGGCCCGTTAGCGGGCTACAGCTCAAAGCTAGCGTGCGCTACTCAGGCATAATTAGCGTACGTTAGTCTAGGCCTAGCGTGCGCTATTTCCACTGACCAGAACAGTACCAAAAGGTCTAAACAACCCAAATCATGATCCAAACAAGGTACGAAGCCGAACGACAATATCGACAAAAACATTCAGAGTTTCCAGAGCGACAACAATAGGAAGAACAGTAAGGTCAAAAAGTCAATAAAAGTACGGGTATTACATTCTCCCCTTCTAAAAAGAAGTTTCGTCCTGAAACTTAAGAAATAAAAAGTTCGGGTTATTCCGATCGCATCTTCTCCTCCGTCTCCCAAGTCGCTTCCTCGACCCCATGTCTCGACCATTGCACTTTAACCAATTGAATGGTTTTGTGCCGAAGTTGCTTCTCACGACGTTCTAGGATCTTTATCGGCATCTCCGGAAAGATAACATCCTCAGCTACGTCAATCTCACTATAGTCGATAACATGACTTGGGTCCGGCACGTATTTCCTCAACTGAGATACATGAAAAACACTATGGACATGACTCGAGGCTGGGGGCAATGCCAAGCGATAAGCTAAATCTCCAACCCTATCCAAAATCTCGAATGGTCCGATATACCTCGGACTAAATTTCCCTTTTTTCCCGAAGCAGAAAACTCCTCCGGTCGGCGACACTTTGAGTAGAACGTGGTCTCCCACTTCGAATTCCAAAGGTCGAGGACGAGTATCACCATAAGATTTATGACGGCTCTGGGCGGTCAACAACCAGTCCCGAATAATGGAAATCTTCTCCTTAGTTTCCAACAGCATATCCGGTTCCATTCCGACTAGTTCCGAAGTCTCGTCCCAACATAATGGCGACCTACATCACCTACCATAAAATGCCTCAAAGGGTGCCATTTTGATCGACGCATGCCAACTATTATTACACGCAAACTCGATCAACGGTAAGTGAAGTTCCCAATCATTACTCCAGTCTAAGGCACAAGCTCGCAACATATCTTCCAACGTCTGAATCGTCCTCTCTGTCTGACCGTCCGACTGAGGATAAAAGGAAGTGCTCAATCTCAACTCAGTACCCAAAGCCTGATGAATGGCCTGCCAAAAATACGATACGAAACGGCCATCTCGATCAGAAACAATGGTCTCGGGGGCACCGTGCAACCTTACGATCTCAGCTATAAAAGTTCGAGCCAATCTATCCGGCCCCCAAGTATCCTTAATACCTAAGAAGTGTGCAGACTTGGTCAACCGATCGACAATTACCCAAATTATATTCATTCCGGCCCGAGTTCTCAGCATGCCAGTGATGAAATCCATAGAGATGTCTTCCCACTTCCACTCGGAAATGGGAAGCAGTTTCAACAACCCCGCTAGTCGTTGATGTTCGATCTTGACTTGTTGACAGGTCAAGCACCGTAGTACAAATTTCCTGACATCCTTCTTCATGCTGTTCCACCAAAAATTTCGTTTCAAGTCCTTATACATCTTACTCGTCCCGGGGTGGATTGAGTAAGGCGTAGCATGGGCTTCTCGGAGAATTCTCCGCCTCAACTCTAGATCATTCGGAACACAAAGCCTACCCTGAAATCTCAGAATACTATCCTCATGAACCATAAAGCCAGGAGCTTTTCCTTTAATTACATCTTCCTTCAGTTGAGAAATTATCGGGTCACTCCACCGCTTCCCTTTGATGTCGTCAACCAAGGACGAAGTAATTTCGAGAGTACACAACTGTCCCTGTACTCGTTGAAGCCAAACTTCTATCCCTTGCTCAATTAAATCCTGACGAATTTTCGTCTGAGATGTAAGAACCTCGAGCATTTGAAGAGATGCCGATTTGCGGCTCAAAGCATCCGCGACGACACTGGCTTTTCTGGGGTGGTAAATAATTTCCAAATCGTAATCCTTTATCAACTCTAACCAACGTCTCTGTCTCATATTAAGCTCCTTCTGACTGAAAATATACTTCAGGCTCTTGTGATCGGTATAAATCCGACACGGAGAACCGTACAAATAATGCCGCCAAATCTTGAGTGCGAAGAGAATTGCGGCCAATTCCAAATCGTGAGTAGGATAATTCATCTCATACATCTTTAGTTGTCGTGACGCAAAAGCTATCGTCTTATCATGCTGCATAAGCACACAACCAAGACCTTGACCCGAAGCGTCACTATAAACTGCAAAGCCCTCACTACCATGTGGTAAAGTTAAAATCGGCGCTGAAGTCAAATGTCTCTTCAGCTCATCGAAGCTCTGTTGTCTCTCATTCGACCAAACAAACTTTTTGGTCTTCTGGAGTAATTTCGTAAGCGGCCGAGCGATTTTCGAGAACCCCTCGACAAACCGATGGTAATACCCAGCAAGGCCCAAAAAGCTACGAACTTCCTTAACATTTTTAGGCGGTGCCCAAACTAGCACTGCCTCAATCTTCTGCGGATCTACACGAACCCCTTCGGCCGAAATCACATGGCCGAGGAACATAACTTCTTCCAACCAGAACTCACATTTTGAGAATTTTGCATAGAGGTGCTCGGTTCTCAAAATATCTAGTACCAAACGCAAGTGTCGGGCATGTTCCTCTTTATCTCGAGAATAGATCAAAATGTCGTCAATAAAGACAACTACACACTTGTCGAGATACTCAATGAAAATCTTATTCATTAATTGCATGAATATTACCGGTGCATTAGTCAACCCAAAAGGCATAACTACAAATTTATAATGCCCATATCTCGTCCGAAATGCCGTCTTCGGAACGTCGTACTCTCTCACCCTGAGTTGATAATTCCCTGATCTTAAATCAATTTTCGAGAAAATTATAGCCCCCTGCAATTGATCAAATAAATCGTCTATACGAGGTACCCTTCCGACTGAAGCGGTAAACTCCCCGTGTCGGCGACACTTTAAGCAAAACATGATCTCCCACCTCAAACTCCAACGGCCGGCGACGCGTATCGTCATAAGACTTCTGACGACTCTGGGCCGCCAACAATCTATCACGAATCAGAGCAATCTTCTTTCTCGTCTCATCTACCATATCGGGCTCAGTACCAATCAGCTCGGACGCATCGTCCCAACACAACGGCGATCTGCACCTCCTCCCATACAATGCCTCAAATGGTGCCATTTTGATCGAGGCGTGCCAACTATTGTTGTACGTGAACTCGATCAACGGTAAGTGCGACTCCCAATCATCCTTCCAATATAAGGCACATGCTCTCAACATATCCTCCAACGTCTGGATCGTCCGATCTGACTGTCCGTCAGTCTGAGGGTGGTCGTACTGAGTCTCAACTCAGTCCCCAAAGCTCAATGAACAGCCTGCCAAAAATGTGATACACACCGGCCATCTCGATCTGAAACAATACTCCTAGGAGTCCCATGAAATCTCACGATCTCTGCTATAAATACTCGTGCCAGCCTCTCCGGCCCCCAAGTGTCCTTAATACCCAGGAAATGAGCTGATTTTGTTAGTCGATCAACAATAACCCAAATCATGTTCATTCCAGTCCGAGTCCTAGGCATCCCGGTAATGAAATCCATAAAGATGTCTTCCCATTTCCATTTCGGAATGGGAAGTGGTCGTAGCAACCCCGCAGGCCGCTGATGCTCAATCTTAACCTGCTAACAGGTCAAACACTTCGCCACAAACTCGCTAACGTCCGTCTTCTAATTGCTCCACCAATAGTTACTCCTCACATCCTTGTACATTTTGCTCATACCAGGATGTATGGAATAAGGCGTAGTATGAGCCTCACTCAAAATATTCTGGTTCAACTCAATGTCATTCGGTACACACAATCTGCCACGAAATCTCAGAACGCCATCATCCTGAACTACAAATCCAGGGGCTTTCCCCTTCCTCACATCCTCCCTCAACTGGACCAAAAATGGATCATCATACTGTTTCGCCTTGATATCATCAGTCAAGGACGAAGTAATCTCTAACGTACATAACTGACCCTGAACTCTATGAACACAAACCTCGATATTCTGACAAATAAAATCTCACTGGATCCTACTCTATGGCGTAACTACCTCTAACATTTGTAACGCCATCGGCTTTCGGCTCAACGCATCAGCCACTACGTTAGCCTTACACGGATGATAAAGTATCTCGAGGTCGTAATCTTTAATTAGTTCTAACCACCCACGCTGCCTCATATTCAACTCTTTTTGACTGAAGATGTACTTCAAACTCTTGTGCTCCGTAAAAATCTTACACGACGACCCATAGAGTTAATGCCTCCATATCTTTAAGGCGAAAATGACCGCATCTAACTCCAAATCGTGCGTGGGATAATTTACCTCATAAGGTTTCAACTAGCGGGACGCATAAGCATTCACCCTGTCTATCTGCATCAAAACACATCCGAGCCCAAGGCCCGAAGCATCACTATACACTACAAAATCCTCGTTCCCCTGAGGCAATGCTAAAACGGGTGCGGTAGTCAAACGTCTCTTTAACTCGTCAAAACTATCCTGTCTGTCTGCAGTCCACTCGAACTTCTGAGTTTTCTGGAGCAACTGAGTGAGTGGTCTAGCGATCTTAGAAAATCCCTTAACAAATCTACGGTAATAGCCGGCAAGACCCAGAAAACTCCTCACCTCCTTCACATTCTTAGGCGGCTTCCAAGCCATCACTGCCTCTATCTTCTGCGGGTCTACCCGATCCCCCTCTGCTGAAATCACATGCCCAAGGAACATCACTTCCTCGAGCCAAAACTCACACTTAGAGAACTTCGCATACAACTGCTCAGCTCTCAAAATGTCTAATACAATCCGGAGATGTAAGGCGTGCTCCACCCGATTCTGTGAATAGATAAGAATGCCATCGATAAAGACGACTACTAATTTGTCCAGATACTCAATAAAAACTTTGTTCATCAACTGCATGAACACTGCTGGGGCATTGGTTAGCCCGAAAGGCATAACCACAAACTCGTAATGTCCATATCTCGTCCGAAAGGCAGCTTTCGGTATATCAATGTCCCGAATTCCTTAACTGGTAGTGGCCCGATCGCAAATCAATCTTCGAAAAGACTGTCGCCCCCTGAAGCTGATCAAACAAATCGTCAATCCGGGGCAAAGGGTATTTATTTTTGATGGTTAACTTGTTTAATTCTTGATAGTCGATGCATAAACGAAGCGATTCATCCTTCTTCTTAACAAAAAGTACAGGCGCACCCCAAGGCGATGCACTCGATCGAGTATACCCTTTATCTAACAACTCTCCCAACTGATTCCTCAACTCTAACATCTCCGACGGTGCCATACGGTACGACGCTCGAGAAATAGGGGCCGCATTCGGCTCTAGATCAATAGGAAACTCCACCTCTCGATGTGGTGGTAATCCCGGCAAGTCATCCGGAAATAAGTCGGGGTATTCACTAACAACTGGAATTGACGACAAATCAAGTCCACCATCTTCCGCCTTCAGAGCATAACACCAGTAGCCGACACAACCCTGGTTCAGAAGTTTCATCGCCTTCAAGGCGCTAATCACACTCCCCGATCTACCCGGCTTACAACCGACGAGAGTATGCTAGGTTCCGTCCTCAGCAACTATCGAGATGGTGCGAGTCCGATAGTTCATGATAGCACCGTGACGATCCAACCAATCGTCCCCGAGGATCAAATCCTCACTGGGCAATCCCTAACTTCCCGGTCCCCAACCATACGATCTCCGCTGGGCGTACCCACTATAAACGGCTCACACTCAAACAAGCAGTCAACACCAATACGACTCACACAATCCGAAGCAATAAAGGAATGGGTAGCACTCGAATCAAAAAGCACTGAAACTGGATGAGTAAGGATCTGAGTGGTACCTGATGTCACTGGAACGTCTGTATCCTCTGTGCGCCTCATCTGATACAATCGGGGGTGAACTGAACCCGAACTCGATGCTGCACGGTGATCTGGCTGACCCCGACCCTTACCACGACCCGAACTCTGCGAAACATGAGTAGTTGGAGTGCTGTGATCCCTTGGATCGGCAGTAGTAGTCGGAACTCTAGCGGCCATGGTGGCCCTCTCACAATGAGCTGCCCGATGCCTGGTCTGTCCGCAATTAAAGCAAGCAACTAACAGAAATGGGCAATCCTTCATAACGTGCTCGGGCTGACTGCAATTAAAACAAACTCTCCCGCCAGGTGCAACAGACTGGACTGAACGGTTACCCTGAGATCCACCGGCCTGATGAAATGGCCTCTTCCCAGGTGTAGGAGCAGAACGAGACCTCAAAAACTGACCACCCTTACTGGCATAGAATCCGCCAGTAGTCTTCTGCTTCTTAACTTCCGAAACTGACTCTGATTCTGGGACGGCCATCTCGATCGCTAGAGCGCGATCCTGGTATTCCTTCAAAGTGGCACACATGAGCGGTGCCATACTCTGCATGATATGCGGCTTCATGTGCATATTGAAGTAACAGATTTTATCGGCCTCCGTCCTCACCTGATCTTTCACAAAACCCAACTGCTGATTGTAAGATATAATGGCCTGCGAAATCGGCACATCCTGGGGTGTGTCAGTGAAGAACTCCACAATTCTGCGTTCTTTGACTGGCGGCTGACAATATTCTGCTTCCATAGCAGCCCTGAACTCCTCCCAAGTAGCCCGACGGTCTCTGGGCGCAACGACCTCCCACCATTCCACAACTTCCTTATCCAGGAGGTACTGGGCAATATGTTCCCTCCTGTCTTCGGGACAAGCTACGACATCGAAGGTCCTAGACAACTGAAAAACCCAATTCTCCCAACCGAGGGAGTCAGAAGATCCAGAGAAACGAGGAGGGTGCATCTTAGTCACCGTATGAAGCCACTTACTAGCTTCCTCTTCAAGTGTCGGGGGTGGATTCTGGCGTCCACCCTGAGCTATCTGAGCAAGTTGGGCTACTAACTGCTGAAGTACGGCAGTAGCCCCAGCGTCGGCATTATTACCCGACGACACTGAGTGAGAGGCTGAGTCCGCAGAGGACTGAGAAAGTGAGCCTTCTTCATTATCAGCACCTCGACCACGGCCTCGGTCGTCTCCCCTAGCTGGTCTACCACGACCTCTCAACATACTGAAGAAAATATGAAAAGAACAAGATCAAAAAGATTCACACTTTACAAGGTTGGCATCACAATTCACAATTCCGAACAACGCAAGAGAACGAATTATAGAAGTACAAGAGTTCTAGGAGAGTTACAGCCACGGGTCGCACGAAAAGACGGCAACATGATGATATTAAGCTGAACGACTGACTCTAACGACACAATTGACAGACCCAAAATTTACCGACAGCCTAGGTATTCAAAACCTAAGGCTCCGATACCATAAATGTAACACCCCAATTCACAAATGGGACATTACACGCCGTAAAACCCTCGTGAGGTCTACCAGGCTAACACATGACACATAAACCACAATGAAATCCCAAATGATGCACTCAAAAAGTAAGTAAGTAAGGCCGTGGCCTCGGCCAAAACATTTTAACGGAGTACATGAAAGATAAGTTAAATACCAATTCATTGCCCACGCAGGGGACTTAAACCAAGTTTAAAAGTAAACAGTCTAACTCCAGTACTCGACAATGTAATGACAAAACATAAAAATACAGACTCGAGCCACATCATCATGCCAGCCCATCCTTTGCATGCGCATCCCGTGCCAGCTCCTCAGTTCGACCAATACCTGAAATGCATAAGACGCATTTCCCCCATTTAAGGGGTTAGCATTCGAATAGCTAGTGCAATTACACAATTACACAACATTATATACATACATGATTCAACGCGAATAAATCATTAGGAAAGATCATTTTGAGAATCAATATTCCGGAATATCACATTTACACCAAAACGGTAAATAATCAAGTTTTCCACATCACAAATATCCACGCTTGGTAACTCGCGACCGTACCCATTAGTATCGGCCCCAGAGGTCCCGTCGAACCGTCCCTAGGTGAGAAACCACTTCCGCGGCCGTACCCATTAGTATCGGCCCCCAGAGGTCCCATCGAACCGTCCCCAGGTGGAAGAACATCAACACACGCACCAAGTCCACTTCCGTGGCCGTATCCATTAGTATCGGCCCCCAGAGGCCACAGGTCATACCCAGGTGGAAGAGTAACAATCACATTCATTCAATAATACAGTTTACATCATTCGCATCAAAAGCGTACACACATAATGAAATATAATACATGTACTTGCCTGATTAATACGACGTGAAGGAAAATGGTGAACGGAAAGGTTTTGGCCCGAATAATCTTCACAATCCAATCCTAACACAATAACGATGAACAACCAATCTTAAAACTATGAAAACGTTGGAATACATCCTAGTTCTACCCGCTGCAACCATATGTCGAACATAATTTGGGTATCGTCGACTATAAGTGACGAACAATGGAAAACTTGGAGTTTAAAACCACAAATCCTCAATAAAACGAAGGTTTACAAGTACACGATCGAAGTCTAGCAATAATCCAATGATAATTCGGGCTAAAAGAGTCAAATCCCAAGAAATCCCCAAAATTTCCTCAAAATCTCAAAACAAGGGTTTCAGGGATTCTTACCTTGATTCGGATGGTCGAAAGTGATAAGAACTTGAAGAATTCACGCAAGGAATGCACGGATGGTAGTGGATGATGATATTCAGTCAGAATCGGCCCTAACCCTCGTCTGGAATGGCTCAAATCCGAGAAGGATATGAAATGATGGAAAAATGACGAAGTTGACTGCTGCTGTCCTATTTATGTTAAACAGGCTTAGCGCACGCTACGCACAAGCATTAGCGTGCGCTAACGGGGTGTGGAAGAACAGTCTGCCCACTGTCCTCCAGTTAGCGTACGCAAGCTAACATGATTAGCGTGCGCTAATGCTAGGAATTAGCGTGCGTTAATGCTGAATTAGCGTACGCTATCTGGTCCAGTACCGAAATACTGAACCTACTGTCCAGACCGCTGAAATCGTTAGTGCACGCTACGAACCCCAGGTTAGCGTATGCTAACCACACAGTGATAGCGCACGCAAGTAAACCCGGAGTAGCGTGTGCTACTCAGGCAGCCCAAAGATCAAGACATCACGCTAACAAAGACAAAAATATCGAAATGCGAAGCAAGACCAGAATTCGGAAACATAAACATGGAATATTCAAGACGACAAAGCTGATCGTTGAAAGAGAATATAATCCCGATCACCGGGGAGTCCGTAATGTAACAAACAAAGTGAAATTCCCTAAACTTATGGAAATTACAAAAATAGCCCAAGTGCCCGAAAATCGCGATACGACGTTGGATTAACAAACCGAAAGTTTCAACACGACCAACTCAACCATACAAACTTATGCAAACCACGAAACAACGAAAACGAACGACTTTTACGAGAATCGAATGTACATGCGACAAGATATAATTCAAGATGAAATTATGCAGAAACATCCTCGAAACTCGTCCAAACGGAAAATCTCCAAGAACAAAATAGGTTCAGAATTTCAAAACAGTAACAAGCGAGTCGTTCAAAATGAACATACACCAATAATAGAAATTACCAAAAATAGAAGGTACGGATATTACAGTCGACTGGTCGTGCTGACTTTCGGTGTCCGGATGCACCGAGTTCGATAAACTGGGGTTGGTCGACCCCACAACAGAACTGAGGGAAATGGCCGCGCCACGTCCACGACCACGGCCACGACCCCTACCAGCTGACATACTGAAGAACACATAAGGCAGGTAAGTACAATTCAATCGCACGTCACCAAAGTGACCGATTCTCAAGAATACCTAAAATGGAAGCAAAACGAATAAGGAAACACCAGAAGAGTAAGAGGTCTTACAAGTACCGGTCGCATTGTGATGATGGCAGAGTAGTGATACTGTGGACAAATGATGACTCAATCGACCCGAAAGACTGATAGCCTAGGTATCCATAGACCTAAGCTCTGATACCATATTCTGTAACACCGCCAAGTTATTCAGGGTATATTAAAGCTCCGTGAACCCCACCGAGGGACCCACAAGGCTAATCATACACGGAACTATAAAACTTGACCGAGAAGGTCCAAATACAATGAGATGAAAGATGATACAAAGGGTATTCAAACCATGTCCAATGTATCCAAATACATCACAGTCCAAAATCAAGACCTCGGCAACACAGGCCGGAATACCAAGAAAGACTGAAAATAAACAATACTCGAGTATTCAATAACCATTCCAGTAAAACAACACTGAATGGAGGAACACAAAACATGACTGGAGATAAAACACAGTATCACGCTTGCCCATCATCTTTGTGCCGACCCGATACCTACCTATCCGCCATCCTGGAACCTGAAATAGATAAAAAGTATTTCCCCCATAAAGGGGTTAGCCGTCGAATAGCTAGTGCAAATATATCAAATATGAAACACAATACTCCTCGACAATAAAGTAAAGGTAACCGTCAATTCATAAATTCAAGACTAGTATTCCGGAATAACTAAATCTCATAGCATTACAACAATGCATACATGATCAACCATGGAACTGCACCAGAGGCTACGGAACCCTCAGGGGACCCGTCGGCCCACCCCAGAGTGGTTGACCCAAATTATCCGTGGAATCTCACCAGAGGCTACGAAACCCTCAGGGGACCTATCGGCCTGCCCCAGAGTGGATATAAACAATCATACCATTCATATATCTTACTTTCAAAGTCGAGAACGTAAAATCATAAATATGTACTTGCCTTTGAGACATCGAAAAATTGAACGGAAAAGAGTATGAGTTCGGTAGGTCCAAGAACGCGCTTCCGGCACCTAAACGATTCGTAAGGGATATGATAATCAATAATCTATACTCATAATTCATGAAGAAACTCCCGAAACCCGTCTACAATTCACGAAAATACACGGATAAACAACTAGAGGTTGGAAAATCGCCCAAACTCTCACAAGTCCGAAAACGGCACAATCCAATCCGTAAAATCGTAGGAAAAGCATGTATATGGAATATATACATCATAATCTCAAGGTTCTCAAGCTTCAAAAGGGATAAATCGGACGAATCTAGGAAAAACCCCAAAATTCCCAAAAATAGGGTTCTAAGGATTTTTACCTTGATTTGGACGTTAGGATGGATTAGATGTTGTGAAATACTTGTTCTCCAACCAAATATGTTGTTGTTTGATGAATAATCGCTTCCAATCGCCCAAAATCGCCACTCCCAAGCTTCTCCCGTCGAAAATAAGTGAAAATGGATGAAAAATGACGAAATGGAAGTCAACTGTCCAATATATATCCGCCCAGTCTACCGCACGCTACGCTTAAGAATTAGCGTGCGCTAACGGGGTCACCGGCCAGTCTAGCGGCTCCTGACAGTCTCGTTAGCGTGCGCTAGATGATCCGTTGCGTGCGCTACTCAACTATTCTTAGTGCGCGCTAGCCGATAGTTAGCGTGCGTTAACTGGGAGTTGATGTTCCGAAATTGGAGTCCAGTACCTATTGTCCTCTGCCCTGCTCGAGTCCTAGCGTACGCTGCTGTGCCAGCATAGCGTCTTCTTTGAAATGCTTGTAGCGTGCGCTAGCCGAAGCCTAGCATACGTTACCTGACAGTCCAGTCAGTCAGACAACCTCACTGTCTCTGCCGACCCAGCCCGTTAGCGTGTGCTACGGACAGTGTTAGCGCGCGCTAATTCCCACGAATAGCGTGCGCTAACGAACTCCTAGCGTGCGCTAACTGCTAGTCCAGAGAGTAGTATAAGTTACTGACTCTCCCCTGTTTGGCCCGTTAGCGCGCGCTACAGCGCAAAGCTAGCGTCCGCTACTCAGGTATAGTTAGCGTACGTTAGTGTAGGCCTAGCGTGCGCTATGTCCACTGACCAGAACAGTACCGAAAGGTCTAAACAACCCAAATCATGATCCAAACAAGGTACGAAGCTCAACGACAATATCGACAAAAACATTCAGAGTTTCCAGAGCGACAACAATAGGAAGAACAGTAAGGTCAAACAGTCAATAAAAGTACGGGTATTACACATATAACATTATGTCAACAAATTTTAAAATTAATAAAAATATTTAAAATTAACATGCATATTATGAAGTCCAATTAAGCATATAAAATTATTTTTTCCCTTGGTGTCCCAACATATAAAATATAGTTTAATATTAAAATTCAAATTCAAATCTAATAATTTAACTTCATTAGAAAATTTAGACATCTTTTTAGATATGGACAACGAATTTAAACTGAAAATTATGTATAAGATAAAACTATAATTTATACACATTTTAATATTTTGGATTAAAAAAAAAGACTATCATTAATAACTTCCCCCCTCCCCCTCATTTTCTTCGGCCCAACGTCCCCCCTCTTTTTGACCCCATCTCTTATCGTCCTCTCTATCTCTCTCTTTTACTAATAATATATAATTATAAAAATACTCCTAATAATTTTCAGAAATATAATTTACACTTCACTTTTTTACATTTGCACTCCCACTATTCAATTTTTACTACTAGCAACCATTAAACATCATTGCATGTACTAAAACCTTAGGCTCTTATCGGAGATTTCATACTATATAAATCAAGTAAACTCAAGAATCCAGAAAAATTGAACCAAAATATGCTATATTCACCTAACAAAACTTGTCTAGTGAACAACCAAAAATCTATCTTAGCCTCTTGGACATGTACACATATTATGTCCAACTTGCTTGCATTTGCTGCAATCTTTTGGACCTTCTTCAATTATCTCAAAAGTTGATGGATCTCGAGTGTTGTGGAGCTACTTTCTCTTTTCCGTTTTGCGCTTGAAGGCCTCCCTCTATGTGAACAAGTCAATGGTTCCTTAATTAAAGGATACGAATGTTCAACGAGTTGGCATAGCTGCTTTCATGAATCTTATTTTCAATGAGAGATTTTCTTATACTTTAACTGGATCTACTTGAGGATATTACCAATATTGTCGCCATCATTCTTTAAGTTTCCACAAGTGCCAGAATAGGATCTCACGTCAAATCTCCATTGTGCACATATATTCTCCAATTCAAATCCTGCACTTTTCATATCTTAAATTCTGTGTGCACAAGGCAGTCCCGTTGTTTCAGAAAATTGCCCCTTGTAGGGAGGTAATATTAAAGACATGGCCATCTCATAATGCTTATATATCTCCTCTAGTGCAAATACAAACACATGGCCAAGAAGATCCTTGAACAAAGGAATATGAATTTATGAGGGATTCAGAGCTTTTCACTTTCAAACTTTGTTGTAATTTCCTTAAATTGATTCACTATCCCATTGCATATGTTTTGTTTCATTTGACGAAGGTCACTAGTTGAAACTTAGAGATACTTCTTGATCATTGGAGCGCCTTCAGCTCTTGAAGAAACACAAGTTCCAAAATATAATTTATCGTCTGTCCAAGCATCCAAAAATATCTCCTTCAAAGGTAGCCAAGTACCTTTTAAGTAATTAACAACAATTAGCATATCTTTGTATAGAATCTCAAGATTTCGCCATGCTTCGTCAAATACAATCCCATTCGGAGTTCTTACCAAATTTGCCCAAGCCTAAAGAAAGCCATCAAAATCAATCTTAGTCTCGAAGTATTTCTTACAATTTGCCAAGATATTTTTCTGAATATGCCATACACATAGGAGGTGTATTGTCTTAGGAAAAGCATGTTCGATAGCACCGAAATGTGAAAATTCTCTATGTGTCACAATAACAGACGGATATTTTGAGCTCCCCAATATCCTTTCAATTCTCATCAATGCCCATACATAGTCAGCTTCTTCTTCACTTCTCAAAAACGCACAGCAAGATTGAAATAAGCTATTAAAACTTGATATCCCAATAATTTCCAATAATGGCATCTTATATCTATTGGTTTTATAAGTGCAATATATCACATAAATATTGGAGTAGCTTCTCATTAATAAAATAGACTTAGGATGAGCAAAAAACAAGTGCGTCAAGTGCTCGTTGCCATCATATGCAAATTTTCTTGGCCGACTTCATCTAATAACACTTGAATTGGTGTACGACCAGCTAAACCGTCCTTGTTTATTTTGCCCGTGCATTATATACAGTTCGAGCAATTGCTTGAAATTTTAGATTTTTCTGTCGAAGGGAAAGAATTTTTCTTGGAGGTATCCCTGCCATTGTCATTTCCTTAATGCTTAAGAAATCTCATTCACTAAGACGACGACAGTAAAGATGGCCAGACATGTTATTTGATAGTTCATGATTGTGGGATGAACTATCAGACGGATGAAAAACTTCTTTTTCATTAGTCTGTTGGAACATGGTATGGGCGATATGTTCCACCTCTATCACACCCATGTTGGAAATAAACCGCAGCGGAAGCGAAGTTGGTGAAAGTTTAATAATCGCGTTTTACGCATCCACGAGCACAAGATCTATTTAGGCATGCTAATTAATTCATTACTAAGATTAATAAGTAACTTAAGTATTATTTATATATTAAATAAATATGTTGGTAATTAAATATCCTAATCTAGATCTAAAAGATCATAGGATATTACCTTTGAAATGTAGTGGTTGTTCTGCTTCTTGATCTCCTTGTATTTCTACCTTTAGACCTTCTAGAGTATGATCCGCCTTAATCCGGACGTTGTATGGGTAATGAGCTACCGGATCTTGCTTAGACACAATATGGTTCGGCCGAAATATGCTTGTTTGTGGCCACTCAATTTTTCCTTGCTTTCTAGTATTATATGAACACTCTTAGCAAATTGATGTGTTACCTAAATTGTAGAATCAAAGACACAAGTCTAGATCTACAATTAAACACAAGAAGAAAAATCAATCTCACAACCCTTGCAAAAGTCTCAATTCGGCCGCACCATATAGTCCTATTTATAGACTTCTTGGACTACTACTAGGGATCTTAAGGAGGATTAGAGAAGGACTCCTAATAGACCTCAAATTTCCGTATTAGGACCTTTCATAATATATTGAGTCTATTAGTATCAATTCGATCCACTAAAGAATTAATATTGCACTTCCAACCCAAATTGTAACACCCCTAAAGCCATACAGGAATATTACAGCGCCGTGGGCCCCATATTAAAACCCACAAGGCTAAAATTATTTTCGCAAATATTTAAAAATGCCAAAAGGCCCTTTCGAAATACACACACGCAGCGGATAAAAACACAGTTCAAAAGAATACCGAAAAGCCATTTAAAAACATACACACGCAGCGAAAAAAATATAATTAAATACATTCGCAGCGGAATTATAAAAATCAAAATGAACACTCGAATCCCAATAACTATGCCATAGCCAGTATCACCGGAAAGCTCATCCCTTCACGACCGCTACTACCTCGAACTCCGAGTACCTAAAAGATAAAGCCCACGATGGGTCAGCCATAATACTCAACAATGATAACGATCACATCACATAAACAATTACATATCAATGTAATTTACAGGGTAAGAATATTCCCAATATAATCTCACCGAAGTAACTTTACTAATCCATAACAATCTATATCAGATCAATTCTTACCATAACCCACGTCCCACATCCTTAAGGAGTGAAAGAATTCAAATGTAATCACCTGTACTGTATCTGAAACGATACCAAGATTTCCAAACATAAACATATCTCGAGTATAGAATAATCTGGCCAAGTTCGATTCTGCCGGCTGGGTCGCACAATCGGATCCCAACCCTGATAAAACCGATATCACACGATACATCTGCAATTCAATTGTCCCGAAACAATGGCAAGTCCCGTATATCAATACAAAGCATGAATGCTCACACAATCAATAATGATAAACAATCAATGCATCACAATGGAAATATCAATGACATGATATTTCCACACAAGATCGACAAAGGATCAACCACGAACGAGAATACCATAATATGGTACCTCCAACAAGATCAATGAAGGATCAATAACCGAGAATACCGACGACACGGTAAAGATCAACGAAGAATCAATAACTGAGAATACCAACGACACGATATGGATCAGCGAAGGATCAATAACCGAGAATACCGACGACACGGTAAAGATCAACAAAGAATCAATAACTGAGAAAACTGACGACACGGTAAAGATCAACGAGGAATCAATAATTGAGAATACCGACGAGACGGTAAACTCCAACAAGATCAATGAAGAATCAATAACCAAGAAAACCGACGAAACAGTAAGGATCAGCAAAGGATCAATAACCGAGAATACCGACGACACGGTAAAGATCAATAAAGAATCAATAACTGAGAATACCAACGATAGGGCAATTTCCCAAACAGAACAATAAGGATCAATTACGAACGAGATTACCAATGACAGGGTGAACTCTGTAATATCCGCAAATTTTCGATTTTCGGTAAATTTCTTTTTTCGGCCGAAGTCCGTTTTGACGACTCGCTTTTGACCGTTTCGTCATTCGGAGAATATTTAATTCTGCACTTTTTGTCATCCGAGTTCGTTTCGGTGCTGCTTTGTTGAGTTCCGTGCTTTTTAGCGACTTTTCCGCGCTTGAGTTCGGTTCTTGCGAATCTCGTTCGAAACTGTTGTTTGGGGTTTTTCGTAAGTTCATTTAACGTTGTTATACGTGTTGTGAGCTTCGGTTTGATTATTCGTTGTTGTATGGTGATTTTCGGGCATTTGGGCCATTTTCGTAATTTCCCAAAGTTTGGGGTAATTACCTTCCGTTGTCGAATTTTGAGCCTTCGGGTGGTCGGAATCGTGTGTCCTACTAGCTCTTAGATTCGTCTTTGTGAGTACTTCGTAACCGTATCTTTGGTTCGTATTCAGGTTCGGGTTTCGGTGTCGTTTTGTTGAATTCAGGATTACTAAACGACTTTTCTAAGTATGAGTTCGACTTTGTTAGATCACCATTAATTTTTGGTAACTCCAAAAATTCTGAATCCTTACAATATTATAGAGCATCGAGTTAGCTTTCCAATGGTTCGAACGGTGAGTCAATCGGAGTCCGTACGAGAGAGTTATGGTCGTTTTAGCTCACCCGCTCGTTATTGGCCGATCACTGCCGGCCGAACTCAGCCGTGTCGTCCGACACGGCCCGTGCCGTACTCGTCCGGAAATGCCGGAGTCTCTACCTCAGGACCCGACCGTGTCGTCTGGCACGGCGGAGTCGAACTCTTCCGGATAGGCGAGAACCGACTGCCCAGACGCCCGACCGTGTTCCAGGACACGGTCGAGTCGTGCCGAGTCAGCCGCTTGACGGGTCACTATCGGAAGGCCCTTCGCGCCGCGACCGTGTCTAGCGTGACACGGTCGAGTCCCCTGCCACCAGGCGCCACGACCGTGTCGCGGACACGGCCGAGTCTGTCACCCTATTTAAGGCCCAAGCAATGCTTTTTTCGCCATTTTTCTCCTTCTTCTACTTCTCTTCCGCTGGTCAGTTGTTTCTATCATGGAGATATGTTGTTGTTCAATAAATCCATGAAGTCTTGGAGTTCATATCATCAATCATCCATCCTATATCATCCTTTGATCGAGCGAATCAGGTCAGATTTTCTAGAAATCTAATTTTGGGGATTTTGGGTATTTTGTTCGATTTCGTCCGTTTAATCCGATTTAACTTAGGATTGTGATGGATTGATGATTATTTAGATGTATTGTATCATTTCCCTTGTTATCCCATGGTTGGATCGTATCGATTCGTTGTTTTGGTCGAGTTTTTGACCGACGCCTTGAAGGTGTCCGGTAAAATGTCATAGAGGGGTTTTCGGGCGTTCTACGATTATTCTTCCTCGTATGATCGATTATTTATTGATTATATGTTGTTAGGGTCGAATTCTTGTGAAGAACTCGAGTCGGAACCCTTTCGTTCGTTGTCTTCTTCGGGGTCCGAGCTTCCCGGTCGAACCGTGTTCTTCGGAGCGTTTGGTAGCGGCTATTAAGGCAAGTATCTTATTATACGACTTGTATCTTGTGAATAGTAATTACGTATGATTTGTATGACGATTTTGCTTGCCTCCGTAAATATGTTCCGTTGAGTTGGTTGTGTTTTCCGAAATTTGAAGGCTTTGTGATAATAGTGATATATTGGTATACGTGTTAGGCGTTGTGCCATTTGTGCAGGATTGCGATGTACATATGAGATGGTTGTACATGTGTTTGTTCAAAGTATTGTGTACCGAATGTGTGTTGTTTTGGTTTACATGCTTGATTGTACATTTCGGCGTAATGTGGGAATGACTTGACAATTAATGATTATGAATTGTGTCGAGTCGATGTGTGTGTGATCCAGGTAGGGTCTGACGAGGCCTCTGGAGTTCGGTACATGATGTGTACGAACAAAGTGTGTGAACCAGGTAGGGTCTGACGAGGCCTCTGGAGTTCGGTACATGACGTGTACGGACAAGGTGTGTGATCCAGGTAGGGTCTGACGAGGCCTCTGGAGTTCGGTACATGATGTGTACGAACGATGTTGTAGCTGGGTAGGGTCCGTTGAGGCCTCCGGAGTTCGGTACATGATGTGTACGAACAGTGTGTGTGGTCCGGGTAGGGTCCGTTGAGGCCTCCGGAGTTCGGTACATGATGTGTACGAACAATGTGTGTAGTCCGGGTAAGGTCCGTCGAGGCCTCCGGAGTTCGCATGATGTGTACGAATGGTGATCGTAGCAAGATTGTTCTGTAACATTTTAAATATGGATCTCGACGCATAATGATATATTAATTAGTATGCTTTGAACGAGAATCGGGCTAAGGCCCTATTGTTTACGAAAAGGTTTTGTAAATTGGGACTCGAGGTCCAAAAGATTTTCTCGCTTTAAAATCCCCGAGATGATGTGTTCTTTTTCAAATATCTCTTACTTGAGTTCGAAATTCTAAAACTTCTGAACATTTTGATAATGGATTTCCGTATTAAATTCGTAGTTGCTTTTTGCTTGTTACATTTCGTATGGTTTGATACTTGCACTAGTAAAACAAAGGAGTTTTACTAACCCCGAGTAATCGGGGTGGATGTCTGCTTTGCGTCTGTGCAGTGCATTCGGGGGAGCAACACAGGATTGGCACAAGAGGATGACGAGTCGATACTAATCATGAGTCGAGAGTTATTTTGATTTTTGTTGTGTTGTCGAGTTGATTTCGCCTTCCGTCAGATTGTATTTCGACCCCTGTGTGGGTAATGTTATTTAATTCAGTTTTATCGATTGGGTTGTGTGACCTCATCGGTCTGTGTATTCACGTGTAAGTGACAATATCGGTCTGTATCATTTTATTGTTTGACCCTGGTCGGGCAAGCACTTGGTTGTTTATGGATGCTTAGCCTGGTAGATCCTTGTGGAAAGGGTATACGGCGTGTAATATTCCCACACGGTTTTGGGGATGTTACATTTATGGTATCGGAGCTTAGGTTGCGGAAACCTAGGCTGTCGGGTCGAGTCAAGTCGTGATTTGTCGAGTAATGTGTTGTCATGTCGTTTGAGTCATCAGGTGACAAGTTGAGTTGTGCGTAGTCACAACGTGTCGGTTATGTTGTCGGACGAGATTAGTATCGTGGGCGACCGTCACCTCCGTGCGACCTGTGGATGTAAGTCTCCTCTTTTATGCGAAGTACCTGTGTATCTCGATTTTATTTTAGTAAGTTAATTGCGGTGCATGATTTTCTTTACACAGTATTGTGTAATATAATTGTGTTTAGTACTTGTGGCATATAGTATGTGTATAGAACTGGGCACATTATTGTTTTATCTTTGAACCACCGGGTGGTGTGGTATGGTGTGGAAGTTGTAAACCTTGATGGATTTCGAAAAGGTATCGGCGACTGAGTTCGTGGGAAACTCCGAGGAATGGTTTTGTTATATGTTTAAACTAGATGTCATGGAGACGTATTCAATCGATTGTGCATGTTGACTGTATTTTTTTATCCGCCGCGTGAGTTCTTTTGTAATGGCTTTCGATTTTACCGATCGAGTTTTATTTTGAAAATCGATTCCCTTAACCGAAGTTTTGACATTATGGCCTTGATCGCTTTGGCAAAATTCTTATGACGGTATTTAGTATTTTGTAAATGGCTTTTGTGAGTTTTGAAATATTACCGCCATCGCCCTTTTGGCGTTTTGTAAATAGTTTTTATCCCGTGGGTTCCGCGGACCCACAACGCTATAATGTTCCGTAATTATCGAGATTTTGGGCATTCTAGCCCATTGAATTATCTTTGAAAATCTTGAGTATCCTAGAAATAAATTTCGAGACGTACGTTTAAAATGAATTGTTTTCTCATGGTACTTCCAAGGTGCCACGATATGTTTCCGAATTCTTCTACCTCGAGGACCAAAATGTTTTGAGATATTTTTCAATGTTTTATAAACACTTTTACTTAGACCCGAGGATCGAATATTCTGAAAGTTTTCCACTAAGAGAAAGTGTCCTCATTTTTCTCAAATGCGAAATGGTTTTCCAAAGTCTCGATAACGATGTTTCACGTTTGTACTTTTTTTGAAAGGTGATACTCAAGATCAACCGGTGTTTTTCTAAATTATTTTCAAAAGGTGGTTTTTATTTCTTGTTTTTTTTTTAAAACCTATCAATTCCCGTTTGCATTTGGGAATGTATGTATGATTTTTGCTTTGTCGTTTTGATGTTCCTCCCGAGTATGATCGAATTGGTGGCATGAACGTCGAGGCATTGCCACACAATTATTGTACTAGCCCTCTGCGAGGGGTGTGAACTGGTGTTTACTGTTTATCGCCTCGTGGCGATTTGCGTGTTGTCGCACGAGTGTGAGATGTTGAAGCTTGGGTTTGTACGTTTGTGTACATGTGTGATTGTTTCATAATGTTTATAATTATGTGCTGATTATCGTTCGGGCCGTTGATGTCGCCGAACGATACTGTCGTTGTTGTGGTGTTTGTGTGTGTATTACGTTACGATGGTAATCGTTGTATATGATATGTGTTATGATTCTTTATTATGCTGAGTTGGCATCTCCGGTATGTTGTTTTGCGGTGTTATGTTCCATTGTATCTAGCATCTGTATTTTCGATATGCCGAGCCGAGGCATTTCGAACGTATTGTGCCGGGGGCATGTACGTGCCAATTGTCCTTCTTGTCAGTAACGCTTTTCAAGTGTGGACCCGAGAGACACAGGATCCAGTTTTGCGAGTTGGGTTCCGAGTCTTTCGGGGCGCGAACTTCAGTAAAGATATGAGGATCGGATCTGAGAGGCCCATGGGAGATATTTCTGTCGTTTGCTTTTTGTGTTGTCACCTTACTCCAGTTGTTGTGAGTTGCGGGAACGACATTTCTTTTATAAGAGGTCGAATGTAATGCCCGTATCGCTTTGACTTACGCATTTACTCTTTCTCAGTCTATTGACTCGCCGTGTTCGTTGATACTTTATGAACTTGTTCAGATTTCGGTTTCATCGCTCGAACGAATCGTGATCTTGTTGTGGGTCAACTGCTATCGATGTGACTTTTTGGGTTCGGGCCGATTCTTGTGAACCTTGTTCGGGAGTGACCTCATCCGGTTCTATTAGTTCTTTTATTCAAGTGGATCGGATTTGGAACTCTTGTGTTTTCGAACTGCCGACTCATTATATTCGTTGACATTTCGAGCTTGTCCCGCCCTTGCTTTTGTTGATCGAACGAGTGTGGTATTGTTTTGGAATAACTCATTTGTCGTTGTGACTTTTCAATCACTATTCCCTTTCCTGTGGATCTTATGGGAATGCACGTCTTGTTGTTCTCACCAGATCATCCTGGGAGTTGTTGTTTGAATTTTCTTATCCTTCGTGTTTCGAACATGATTGTTCGATTTTTGTTGTCTCGATCGTTGTGGTTCGATCGTTTGTTTGTTCGGTTTTGTTCTCGTTTCGTGATTGTTGAGCATTCAGGCTCCTTCCTAATTCCCTTGAGTTCGGGAAATTAGTCTCGTTTTCGATCTTCCAACCCTTGGGCGGTGGGATTCCGTATTTGTTCAGCGGTTGGCTCGTGTTTTGATTGATGTACCGTTGGGTTGGTCAGTCATATTGATTTTTGTTCGTTGTGTTTTGTGATTGTCGGATAAATGACTTGGCTATATTATCCATTTGATGACGCTTGTCATTTGTTGGTTTTATTATATCCCTAACGGCGACGTTGTGTTGGTTGCCGTGGAGCGTGTTTTCACGCCGTATATTCCTTTGCGTTGATTGTAACATTTCGCCGTTGGGCGTTAGTTACGCATTATTGTGTATCTTGTTGAGTTTTTCCTGGCGGAATATTTCTCCCCCCTACTTGTTTTAAGTTTCGGGACGAAACTTCTTTTAAGGAGGGTAGAATGTAATATCCGCAAATTTTCGATTTTCGGTAAATTTCTTTTTTCGGCCGAAGTCCGTTTTGACGACTCGCTTTTGACCGTTTCGTCATTCGGAGAATATTTAATTCTGCACTTTTTGTCATCCGAGTTCGCTTTCGTGCCGCTTTGTTGAGTTCCGTGCTTTTAGCGACTTTTCCGCGCTTGAGTTCGGTTCTTGCGAATCTCGTTCGAAACTGTTGTTTGGGGTTTTTCGTAAGTTCATTTAACGTTGTTATACGTGTTGTGAGCTTCGGTTTGATTATTCGTTGTCGTATGGTGATTTTCGGGCATTTGGGCCATTTTCGTAATTTCCCAAAATTTGGGGTAATTACCTTCCGTTGTCGAATTTCGAGCCTTCGGGTGGTCGGAATCGTGTGTCCTACTAGCTCTTAGATTCGTCTTTGTGAGTACTTCGTAACCGTATCTTCGGTTCGTATTCAGGTTCGGGTTTCGGTGTCGTTTTGTTGAATTCAGGATTACTAAACGACTTTTCTAAGTATGAGTTCGACTTTGTTAGATCACCATTAATTTTTGGTAACTCCAAAAATCCTGAATCCTTGCAATATTATAGAGCATCGAGTTAGCTTTCCAATGGTTCGAACGGTGAGTCAATCGGAGTCCGGACGAGAGAGTTATGGTCGTTTTAGCTCACCCGCTCGTTATTGGCCGATCACTGCCGGCCGAACTCGGCCGTGTCGTCCGACACGGCCCGGCTGCATTTCGTCCGGAAATGCGAGTCTCGCCTCGTGACCCGACCGTGTCGCTGGGCACGGCCGAGTCGAACTCTTCCGGATAGGCGTAACCGATCGCCAGACGCCCGACCGTGTTCCAGACACGGCCGAAGTCGTGCCGCCGTCGGACGGGTCACTATCGGAAGGCCCTCCGCGCCGCGACCGTGTCTAGCAGACACGGCCGAGTCTCTGCCATTGCGCGCCACGACCGTGTCAGCGGACACGGCCGAGTCTGTCACCTATTTAAGGCCCAAAGCAATGCTTTTTTCGCCATTTTTCTCCTTCTTCTACTTCTCTTCCGGTCAGGTTGTTTCTATCATGGATATATGTTGTTGTTCAATAAATCCATGAAGTCTTGGAGTTCATATCATCAATCATCCATCCTATAACATCCTTTGATCGAGCGAATCAGTCGATTTTCTAGAAATCTAATTTTGGGGATTTTGGGTATTTTGTTCGATTTCGTCCGTTTAATCCGATTTAACTTAGGATTGTGATGGATTGATGATTATTTAGATGTATTCTATCATTTCCCTTGTTATCCCATGGTTGGATCGTATCGATTCGTTGTTTTGGTCGAGTTTTTGACCGACGCCTTGAAGGTGTCCGGTAAAATGTCATAGAGGGGTTTTCGGGCGTTCTACGATTATTCTTCCTCGTATGATCGATTATTTATTGATTATATGTTGTTAGGGTCGAATTCTTGTGAAGAACTCGAGTCGGAACCCTTTCGTTCATTGTCTTCTTCGGGGTCCGAGCTTCCCGGTCGAACCGTGTTCTTCGGAGCGTTTGGTAGCGGCTACTAAGGCAAGTATCTTATTATACGACTTGTATCTTGTGAATAGTAATTACGTATGATTTGTATGACGATTTTGCTTGCCTCCGTAAATATGTTCCGTTGAGTTGGTTGTGTTTTCCGAAATTTGAAGGCTTTGTGATAATAGTGATATATTGGTATACGTGTTAGGCGTTGTGCCATTTGTGCAGGATTGCGATGTACATATGAGATGGTTGTACATGTGTTTGTTCAAAGTATTGTGTACCGAATGTGTGTTGTTTTGGTTTACATGCTTGATTGTACATTTCGGCGTAATGTGGAATGACTTGACAATTAATGATTATGAATTGTGTCGAGTCGATGTGTGTGTGATCCAGGTAGGGTCTGACGAGGCCTCTGGAGTTCGGTACATGATGTGTACGAACAAAGTGTGTGAACCAGGTAGGGTCTGACGAGGCCTCTGGAGTTCGGTACATGACGTGTACGGACAAGGTGTGTGATCCAGGTAGGGTCTGACGAGGCCTCTGGAGTTCGGTACATGATGTGTACGAACGATGTTGTAGCCGGGTAGGGTCCGTTGAGGCCTCCGGAGTTCGGTACATGATGTGTACGAACAGTGTGTGTGGTCCGGGTAGGGTCCGTTGAGGCCTCCGGAGTTCGGTACATGATGTGTACGAACAATGTGTGTAGTCCGTAAGGTCCGTCGAGGCCTCGGAGTTCGGTACATGATGTGTACGAACAGTGATCGTGTAGCGTTGATTGTTCGGTAACATTTTAAATATGGATCTGACGCATAATGATATATTAATTAGTATGCTTTGAACGAGAATCGGGCTAAGGCCCTATTGTTTATGAAAAGGTTTTGTAAATTGGGACTCGAGGTCCAAAAGATTTTCTCGCTTTAAAAATCCCCGAGATGATGTGTTCCTTTTCAAATATCTCTTACTTGAGTTCGAAATTCTAAAACTTCTGAACATTTTGATAATGGATTTCCGTATTAAATTGTGAAATGCTTTTTGCTTGTTACATTTCGTATGGTTTGATACTTGCACTAGTAAAACAAAGGAGTTTTACTAACCCCGAGTAATCGGGGTGGATGTCCTGCTTTGCCCGTGCACAGTGATTCGGGGAGCAACACAGGATTGGCACAAGAGGATGACGAGCTGCGATACTAATCATGAGTCGAGAGTTATTTTGATTTTTGTTGTGTTGTCAGAGTTGATTTCAGTCTTCCGCTGTATTGTATTTCGACCCCTGTGTGGGTAATGTTATTTAATTCAGTTTTATCGATTGGGTTGTGTGACCTCATCGGTCTGTGTATTCACGTGTAAGTGACCATATCGGTCTGTATCATTTTATTGTTTGACCCTGGTCGGGCAAGCACTTGGTTGTTTATGGATGCTTAGCCTGGTAGATCCTTGTGGAAAGGGTCTACGGCGTATAATATTCCCATACGGTTTTGGGGATGTTACAAACTCCAAATGAGATTAATAAAGGATCAACAAGGACAGATACACGAGAGGGTAAAATCGTCAACCATATACAAATCACATATACGAGATTTCAAAGACAACCCGACTTTTGAACAAATCCGATTATACATGGACTGTGAGTGATCAATCAATAAGACTCAAGATGGACGTCACGATACGCCTGATCCGGACATGTGCCCGTATACAAGCCAACCACGGGTATTGATCAAATACACGTCTGGTCTCATATCTAATCAGCCTCACGAAGTACGTCTCGTGTGCACGGTTCAATATGAGGCTAACACCAACATATGCTACACGTGCCCGCCCTGAAAATCCTACACATGAACGATCAGAACGTATCTGACTCCAGATATGTCACGATACAACATGACAACGAATCTCGAAGAAATGAATATCCAACAAGGATCAGAAGATTTTCTAAAAGAGCAACAATAACTCGATCATGAAAGACCGACACGACCACAATGTCGTATTTCCATCAGACAACAGTTCACAGCATGCTCCACTGTAATACCACCAGTATTACATGATGTTCACATTGGACGCTCACTTCCGTTTCTTCTATTAATAAAATAAATGTACACCCTCGCGATAAACATATTTTTGTATGATATGTTTGTACTGTATTTTCATGAATAAAGCTTGTCCGCACCTGTTATTCGTGTATTGTGATTATGTGATGTGTGATGATTGACGATTTGTCGGTGACATACCTTTATGTCGTTGGGCAATTATCGGTGCGAATATGACGGTGGTCAACGTCTTGTTCCCCGAGGAATTTCTTGACGACATTGAGAGGGAGTCGCGTTATGAGAAATTAATGTGATAATAACTTAGTGAACAAAACTGAACCTTACGTACGTTATCCACCAACTATTACGTACGCTAAAGGCAAGACATTACATACGCTAAAGATTGTTACTTACATACGTAACGTGGTCTTCAGTCTTCGGACACGAATCTTCATCAGATAGTACACATTGCCGACCAACTTTCGGCGCGATGGTGACATGCAAGTCAACGGGTGTTACGTACGTTAACTAACTTTCGTTACGTACGTAACAATGTGCGTAAATTAGTCCAGTTAGTTCTGAGTTTTTCCTTACGTACGTTAATCCTTCGTCATAGCGTACGTAAAGCATCTTACGTACGTAAGCCTCCAGACGTAACGTACGTAAAGACTTTCCGAGTTTATAAAAGAACACTTCTCCTTTCATTTTTTCCGACCCAAAAATCATCCCACTCTCTTGTACACTGTTCTCTATCATCCATAAACTGATTTTAATCTCCCAAATCAAGTACTATCCTGTTAGAGTGTTTTGGCCAAGCTCCGGAGAAGGCCTTGAAGGTGTTATTCTCCCATTCTTCTTCATCTTTCAACGTGCTCCTTCGTCTCTTGTCAATTAAGGTAAGTTTTTCGAATCTTAAATTCATTTTAGTGTTGTTATGCGAGTCATATTAAATTTCGGATACCTTGGGTAGTTTAGAACTTTCGATAATGATCGGATCGGTGGAAATCTATCACCATTTTTAATCATAACCTATCAAGCTAGTAATTTGAATGGATGATAGTAGTACTCATAGTTTGATTATAAAACTCATAATCGGAATTGTAAGTCACCAACACCTTAGGACCACCTTGTTGAAGATTGCAATTATAATCCTAGTATCATGTTGTAAACCGTTGATAATTCCTTGTTGAACAAATTAACGATTATCAAGTCGGATAGGTATTCAAACATGTTAGGATTTCGGGGAATTAGTGCTTAATCGTTCTATTATAGAAATTCAAATTGGAGTAAGTGATGTAATTACGGTGGCTATTAGTCATAATCACAATGTAGGAATGTTGTGTTAGAACATTGTTGATCAACGAGATGATAATTTGTAAAATGGCGGACCGAGGAATTTAGTAATATGCATTGTGGTTAAAAACAGGGAATTTCAATCTCGGCGACATAAACAACCAGGTTTAGAATCCTAAGGGGATGGGGAAATTGTCATTAATCATCATTATTACCATAAGCTATTAATCGACGAACATGTAATAGGTTGAGCTTTCGGGTGTGGTCGTTCGAGCCGTTGTGTTATCAAGGGAGCAACTCTCTTCGGATTTGAGGCAAGTGAATCTTGCTCGGACTTTACGTCTTGAAATTTCAAAATATTATATGTGTTACTATCTGTGGAATGGTGCTCGTTTTATTTATCTTGTCCGGAGTATTCCTGAGTAGATGCTTCCGTGACCCTTGACTACGGCCTTGGGAGTTTATATGTTGATATATTTTGTGGAACTGTGTTGTGGGATAAAACCTGAATGGTACCTACGTCCGGAGTATTCCTGAGTAGATACTTCCGTGACCCTTGGTTGCGACCTTGGGAGTTTATGTGCTGATAAAAGAGATAACGTTGGATATTCGGTGATAACATTGTTCTCTTAATTTATCTGATTCTATCTTTGAATTTGGTTCAAATTGTCTGACCTAGGTTGACTGACACGATACATCGTGTCAGGCAAATTTGTTGAATATGTGCAGGACATTCCCGAAGGTTCCGGTCAGGCGTGAGCAGTGTTGAGAAGAAGGCCTATTAAATTCTAAACTAAATTTGAATATTCCACGTTGTGTAATAACCGTATATACGGACATTGTTTCCCTCGTATTTCGGTTTGTACGAATGTTTTTATAAAAATGCTTCAGTATACTACCAGTTGAATAAATTGTTAAAATTAAATTCTTTAAAAAAAACCTGCCTTGTAGGTCCCATACAGGATTCACGGCACTGTGGCGTCCCGGTTCATTTTGGGGGCGTTACAGAAAATGGTATCGGAAGGAGGTGCAAATCTCCCCTATGTTGGGACGATGCGTCCGATGTCGTCGCCACCGCGTTGGATCTGATCCAAGAATCTATTGAGAAGATATCCATTGTTCGAAAACACATGTTGGCAGCACAGAGCCGCCAAAAATCATATGCTACGGACCGCCAGTGACCATTGGAATTTATAGTCGGAGATCACGTTTGGGTTAAAGTATCGCCGATGCGGGGTATTCGACGCTTCGGATAGAAAGGCAAACGAAGCCCGTGATTTATCGACCCATTCGAAATACTGGACTGAGTCGGTAGAATCGCTTATCGATTAGCATTGCCACCATCGTTAGACGGAGTGAATAATGTCTTCCACGTCTCCCAGATGAGAAAGTACGTGTACGACCCAAGCCACAAGATTAACTTTGAGGAGGTAGAGATTTCTAATGATGCTACCTTTAGGGAAGTCCCAACCGCGATTTTGGACCGACGTGTAAAGATGCTAAGGAATAAAGCCATACCTCTTGTAAAAGTTCAATGGTCGCACCATGGTATAGAGGAAGCGACTTGGGAGACCGAGACAAGCATGAGGGAGAATCATCCCGAGTTATTTTCTTAGTTTCAGGACGAAACTATTTAAAGGGGGGTAGTATGTAATACCACCACTATTACATGCTGTTCACATTGGGCGCTCACTCCCGTTTCTTCTATTTAATAAAATAAATGTACTCCCTCGCGATAAACATATTTTTGTATGATATGTTCGTACTGTATTTTCATAAATAAAGCTTGTTCGCACCTGCTATTCGTGTATTGTGATTGTGTGATGATTGACGATTTGTCGGTGACATACCTTGATGTCGTTGGGCAATTATCGGTGCGAATATGATGGTGGTCAACGTCTTGTTCCCCGAGGAGTTTCTTGACGACATTGAGAGGGAGTCGCGTTATGAGAAATTATTGTGATAATAACTTAGTGAACAAAACTGAACCTTACGTACGTTATCCACCAACTATTATGTACGCTAAAGGCAAGACATTATGTACGCTAAAGATTGTTACTTACGTACGTAACATGGTCTTCAGTCTTCAGACACGAATCTTCGTCGGATAGTACGCGTTGCCGACCAACTTTCGGCGCGATGGTGACAGGCAAGTCAACGGTTTTTACGAACGTTAACTAACTTTCGTTACCTACGTAACGATGTGCGTAAATTAGTCCAGTTAGTTCTGAGTTTTTCCTTATGTACGTTAATCCTTCGTCATAGCGTACGTAAAACATCTTACGTACGTAAGCCTCGAGACGTAACATACGTAAAGACTTTCTGAGTTTATAAAAGAACACTTCTCCTTTCATTTCTTCCGACCCAAAAATCGTCCCTCTCTCTTGTACACTGTTCTCTATCATCCATAAACTGATTTTAAACTCCCAAATCAAGTACTATCCCGTTAGAGTGTTTTGGCCAAGCTCCGGAGAAGGTCTTGAAGGTGTTATCTGTAATATCCGCAAATTTAATTTCTGTAATTTTCTTTTTTGGCGAGAGTCCGTTTCGACAACTCTTTTGGGACCGTTTCATCATTCTGAGAATGATTAATTCTGCACTTTTTGACGTCCGAGTTCGTTTCGGTGTCATTTTGTTGAGTTCCGTGCTTCTTAGTGACTTTTCCGCACTTGAGTTCGATTCTTGCGAATCTCGTTCGAAACTGTTGTTTTGAGTTTCCCGTAAGTCCGTTTAACTTTGTTAGACGTGTTGTGAACTCCGGTTTAGTTATTCGATCATGTATCGAGATTTTCGGGCGTTTTGGGCCATTTTGTAATTTCCCAAAGTTGTGGGTATCTGTCGTCATACCCATTTCTGAGATGTTCTGTTGCTGTCTCTCTGAGTACGCTGTGCGGCTAGCGCGCCCTAAGGTTCCGTAGTTAGCGCACGCTAAGTGTTGTAGTTAGCGCGCGCTAACGGGTGGTGCAGAAACAGTCCATAGTCCACTGGACGGGGTTCAGACGTTGATCAGCGCACACTATTTAGTATCATAGCGCGCTCTAGAGTGCGTTGGTAGTGCACGCTAAGGGGAGGATAGTGCACGCTACCTGGTAGTTCAGGGCAGTCCAGGAGCTACTGGACTGTAATACTCACGATTTTCATTCCGGTTATTTTAGATTTTTTTTTTTCCGGATATTTCCCGGTTGTCGAGTGCCGGTATTATTTTCTCGACAACTGATTTTGGCGTTTAAGACCGTAAGTGATGATTGGTTTCGGATCGATGATGTTGTCCCCGAGTGTTTTTTCGTGCTCGTTCGGTGCGATTTCAGAAAATCGAGTCGTCGAATCATGGTGGTCGGGCACTGGCCGGACGGGTGCAGGCACCGTTCGGGCGGGTGCGGCAGGAACCGGCGTAGCGCACGCTATGGCCGGAAGGTAGCGCACGCTACGGCCGGGAGGCAGCGCACACTATGGTCGGTTGGTTGCGCGCACTAGTCGGCCGAGGCAGTAGGGGCAGAAAGGTTCTGGACTCGTAGGATCGGCAGGTAGCGCACGCCATCTTGTCGGACATCAAGACGCCTACGGCCGGCAGTAGCGCACGCCACGGCCGGAAGGTCACAGACGCTTCTGGCCGAGCCAGGAAGTCTCTGGATTGTGGCCCGGGCCGACAGCGCACATGTTCAGCACATGATGGCGGGTCCCGGCCGAACATTCTCGACCATGACCGCCCGCTAGCGCACGCTAGCTCGGCAGTCTAGCGCACGCTAGGCTGCACCAGTATAAATATGACCGAGCAGTCCAGTTTCAGTCATTTTTTCCCATTTCTCCCCTTCTCTTCCGCGGCTGGATCCTTGGAGATCATGAAGGCATGTTGTTATGCAATTAATCCACGAAGTTTGGGAGCTCATATCATCGATTAATCACTCCATAACATCCTTCAATCCAGCGAATCAAGGTTAGTTTTCCTAAAATCCTAGTTTTGGGAAAAATTGGGGATTTTGTTGATTTCATCCGTTTGATTCGTTATAACTTAGAATAGTGATGGCTTGATGATTATTAAGTTGTGTTATATCGACTACCTTGTTTTTCCACGGTTGGATTGCCGAAAATTCGTGGTTTTATTGAGGTTCTAATCGACACCTTGAAAGTGTTCGATAAAATATCACAAAGAGGATTCGGGCGTTCTACGATTATTCTTCCTCGTTCGATCATCAATTTATTCATGGTATGATGTTGGAGTCAGGTTCCTTGTGAAGAACTCGAGTTGGAACCCTTCCATTTGCCGTTTTCCGATCGGTGGTGTTACCGTCGTTTCCGCCGGAGAGTTGTGGGCATTCGAAGTTTTCCGGTTGAGAGACATTTGTCGGAGTGTCCAGTATCGACTATCGAGGCAAGTATCTTGCCCATACATTACGTATTTTGTGAATATGATGGTTGAAAATTGACGATACGTGCTAAACGAATTGTTTACTGTTGGGATTCCGAAAATAAAACGAAATACGCAGCGGAAATAAATACGAATCCCAAACAGGATCGATCAAGTAACGTATATACGAAAAATAAATACGAAGATAAAGATCATACCCTTGAAGCCTTTGAAATAATTCTTCGTAAAATTGGATGACGATCACGAACCTCGTCCCGAACACGAAATCCCTTTGTTCCAAGCACCGAAAGTTCGAAGCCTCTACTTCACACGCGTCGGAAGTTGCCCGGAAAAATTTCGACGAGACTCCGTTCTCCAAGAACACGGCTAGGGAACTCGTAGGAATTTTTTCTCTCAATTTTTCTTAACTTTTATAACACCTCTAAGATGAAAATTATAGAAAAGAAAAAATTTCTCCTCCCTCCTCACATATAACTCACGGCAGCAGCTCTCAATGAATGAGTATATGTTGTGTGTAGTTATCTCATCTCATCATTTATAATGTAATGATATATATATTATAAAGAAATAATTATTCCTTTACAACTATCATTCACAATTATGTGGGAATCTCAACTCTAAGTGAGTTCCCACACACATGCAAGATCATGCCATGCCATGAGGAGTGGGTGGCCACAAGGAAGTTTCCTAGAAAACGAGCCGAGCCACTCGGCTCGTGTACCAGACGTTCGTCAAACGACTCCGTTAAATACACTCCTTTTAATCATCAATGTATTTATATTAATTAATTATATCAAATACAAATTTATATTTCTCTAAGAAATATAATTTATGAATTAAATTAATTACCCGATAACTTAATTTAAATTCATAAGACCGATATTTGATTTATCCAATAAATCATAATTAGATATCCAATATCTAATATTAATAGAGAGATAATAAATTCACATTTATCCGTCAACGCTCCTGATGCGCGACTCCGTAGGTCCGTCTCAGCCGGCATTGGGAGGAACCAATGAGTGCGGGCGGACTTAGCCAAACTAGCGGGCCGCATCAGTAAACCGATCGAGAACGAATGAAGGGATCATTCCGTAACCATTATGTCGTGAATACTATATACATATAGACCCTTCATCGGATGTCCCGCCAAGTCTTCGGTCACGGTAAAGTCAAACCCTCATTGACTAAACTCTATACATGTGTTAATGCAAATCAAGACCGACTGATTTATAGTGTATCTAATACGACTATATCGAATGCTTTGGCCAAAGACTTATGATCTTATTTGCCATTAACCGTATAGGACATTCGCTGCTCACTAACAGAGATAGAATCCTTTCTTGGCGTACGGTAAAGATCGCTACCGCCCGTATAGCCGCACTTCGAGGTCGACTCAAGAATTAAGCAAATGAGTCTAACTACTCTAATGACAAACTAAACGTCACAGCACATCTTCTACCGAACCCTCAAGTCAAAGGTCCACGTATACTATCACAACCTTTCGATTCGTCATCGACTCTCAGAGTGAATACCGTGTGGTGAATCGAGTATGAGTCGTGTTCGAGTATCTTGGCCCCACCAATATACTTATAACTATGCTATCAAGACGTGCACACGTCCTAGCATCGATTATACAAGTCATATTAAAACTTAATGCCCATTTTAAGTTTATTGACTTGCGAACAATTTACGTAAATAAACTTTAAACACTTCCAGACATTTTCTCTTATCCCATAACGAGAATGGAATGTTCGATTTATTTACATGGACTTCACTTCAATGTTTACCAAGTCAAGAATGCAATTGAAATACAATAAACAGTGAATGAATCGTATTGCCTTTTTATTAATTATTCCATAATTACAAGTATAATGCCCTTACTCTCTCATCCCCTGAGTGGCATTCGAGGGCATATTCCTAACAATCTCCCACTTGCACTCAATGCCACACATCATGGTATCCAATACCCATGTTCTTCAGATGTCTTTCTAAGACGGCCTGAGATAATGGCTTAGTCAGTGGGTCAGAGACATTGTCTTCTGAGTCTACTCTTTCCAATGAAACATATCCTTTTTCCACCATCTCTCGAACGATGTGGTACTTTCTCTCTATATGCTTGGTGTTGTGGTGAACCCTCGGCTCCTTGGCTTGGGCGACAGCTCCATCATTATCACAGAATAGTGATATAGGCAACTCCGCGTTAGGCACCACTTGAAGTTCTTGTATAAACTTCTGCATCCAAAATGCTTCTTTGCTAGCCTCTGAGGCAGCTTGATACTCTGCTTGGCAGGTGGAATCTGCAGTAGCGGTTTGCTTGGAGCTTTTCCAAGATACTGCTCCTCCATTGAGAGTAAACAAATACCCAGATGTCGACTTAGAGTCGTCATTGTCTCCTTGAAAATCAGAATCGGTGAATCCAATCACCTTCAGTTCTCCACCACCATAAGTAAGAACTAAATCTCTAGTTCTTCTTAAGTACTTAAGAATGTTCTTTACGGCAGTCCAATGTTTCCTTCTTGGGTTTGCTTGAAATCGACTTACCATACTCACAACGTAGGCTAAGTCTGGTCTCGTACACAACATAGCGTACATGAGGCTACCCACTGCCGAGGCATAGGGTACCTTACTAATCTCTCTCTTGTCTTCCTCACTTTGAGGACACATTTTCGTGGTGAGATGAATTCCATGTCGCATGGGAAGGAACCCTCTTTTAGATTCATCCATCTTGAATCTTCTCAGGATTTTATCGATATAAAGGGCTTGGGAAAGTCCTATCATTCTTCGTGGTCTATCTATGTAAAGACGGATCCCTAGAATATAGGAAGCTTCTCCCAAGTCTTTCATGGAGAACGTTTTAGAAAGCCAAGCTTTCACAGTGCTGAGCATTGCTATGTTATTTCCTATAAGTAGAATATCATCTACATATAGTACTAAGAACGCAATGTTGCTCCCACTGACCTTTTTGTAAACACACGGTTCCTCCTCATTTCGTTCGAAGTCAAAGTCCTTAACTGCTTCGTCAAATCGAAGGTTCCAACTCCGAGAAGCTTGCTTCAGACCATAAATGGCTCGTTGCAGCTTACACACTTTATGAATATTATCTTTGGACACAAAACCCTTAGGCTGTTCCATATAGATTTCCTCCTCGAGGTATCCATTTAGAAAAGCCGTTTTGACGTCCATTTGCCATATTTCATAATCATAATAGGCAGCAATGGCAAGCATCATGCGAATCGACTTTATCATAGCTACGGGCGAGAAGGTATCATGATAATCGATTCCTTCCCTTTGGGTATAACCCTTTGCCACAAGCCTGGCCTTATAGGCATCAACCTTGCCATCCCCATCAGTCTTTCTCTTATAGATCCATTTATTTCCAATAGTCCTCATGCCAGTTGGAAGATCTACTAGAGTCCAGACCTGATTGGTATGCATCGAGTCTATCTCAGCTTTCATTGCTTCTTGCCATTTATCGGAGTCTACATCCACTATCGCTTGGTCATAGGTGACAGGGTCGTTTTCACTGCTATCAGGTGTGTCGTGGAGACCCAGTTCCTCGACATGTGTATAGCCATACCTCTCAGGTAAGTGAGATACCCTATCAGACCTTCGAAGTGGAGGCTGTGTTACAATAGGTTCGGTTCTTGATCCCTGATCAGATGTCTCCTTAGGACTTTCATTATGCTCTTCCAAAGAGATATTTCTACCCGAGCCACCTTCCTGAATGAATTCATCCTCAAGGAAGTGCGCTTGTAATGCCACAACGACCCTATGGTCTTCTGGCATGTAGAATAGATAACCCATCGAGTCCTCTGGGTATCCTATGAAATGTCCTTTTATGGACCTCGCTTCCAGTTTGTCCACCTTAGCCTTTTTGACATAGGCTGGACATCCCCAAATCCTTATGTGATTAAGGCTTGGTTTCTTACCCTTCCACATCTCATGCGGAGTGATAGGAACAGATTTGGAAGGACATCTATTTAGGATATAGGCAGCGGTTAGTAAGGCATTCCCCCACAGGTAAATAGGTAAATCAGTGTAATTTAACATGGAGCGAACCATGTCCAACAAAGTCCGATTTCTCCTTTCTGAAACACCATTTAACTGTGGGGTTCCTGGAGGCGTGAATTGTGAAACTATTCCATGTTCCTTAAGGAACTCATAAAACTCAGTGCTCATATATTCGCCACCTCGGTCCGACCGAAGTGCTTTGATATGACATCCCGTTTGTTTTTCAACTAGGGCCTTAAATTCTTTGAATTTAGCAAAGGCTTCAGATTTATGTTTCATTAAGTACACAATCCCATACCTAGTATGATCATCTGTGAACGTTATGAAATATTGATATCCGTCTCGGGCTACTTCTAAAGCACCACAAACATCGGTATGCACCAATCCAAGTTTATCGGCAGCCCTTTCAAAAGTCCCTGTGAAGGGGAACTTAGTCATTTTGCCTCTAAGGCAAGATTCACAAGTTGGATAGGGTTCTACACCCAATGGACTTAAAAGTCCATCTTTCTCCATTTTCTGAACCTTGGTCTGACCAACATGACCAAGTCTAAGGTGCCATTTAAGAGCTTGATTAGTATCTTGCCTACCACGTTTCCTAGTTATAGTGTTCACTGCTGTTTTATTTTGCATGTTCAGATGATATAAACCATTCAACAATGTAGCTGTTCCAACCAATTTATTTCGAAAATAAATTTTACAACTGCCATTGCCAATGAAGAAACAAAATCCTTTCCGGTCCAAGACTGGAATGGATACAATGTTTTTATGCCCCTTGGGCAAAACAAGTACTTCATCTAATGTCAAAATAAAACCAGATTCTAAACCCAGAAGGATATATCCAATATCGGTTGCCTCGACACTTTGTTTGCTTCCAACAGTGATCATTATTTCCCCAGCTTCAAGTTTTCTACTTCGTTCCAGATCCTGATTCATAGTACAAATGTGAGAAGTGGCACCTGAATCCAGAATCCATGAAGCAGAATATACAGTAGCGGAACAATTAGTTTCAAAAACAAAAAGTTCCGTACCTGATGCGCCATTAATCTTGGGACAAGTCCTTCGCCGATGTGACTCACCGCATACAAGGCATTTGTCCGAAGGTTTTGGACCGCCTACCTTTAGAACCTTTCGGGCCTAGCCCTTTCCTTAATGCACCCCTAACTAGTGTTTGTACTGCTCGTAGGTCTTTTTCTTCTTGTTCTTGGACCTCTTAGGCCCAGAATAAATCACAAGAGCAGCCTCTCTCGGTTTAGTCTTCATGTTAGACTGCGCCATTACCAGTTTATTCATTAGCCCAGCTAATGTGCATGTAATTTCATTACAGTTGAAATTCATTACAAACTGCGTGAAAAAGTCAGGTAGAGATTGAAGGATGAGATCAATTTGAAGGGATAAATCCATATTAAAGTTGAGCACCTCGAGCCTCTCAATCATAGAGATCATCTTGAGGACGTGGTCTCCCACTTTGTCCCCTTCTTTCATCCTAAGCGAACAACCGCTTTGATATTTCATATCTAGCGATCTCTGTGCTCTCCATAAAGTTCGGTCAAGTGTGCGAGAATCTGCCTAGCAGAAGTCATTTTCTCGTGCGCTCTCTGCAACTCATTAGTCATTGAGCCCATCATAAAACCACGGACTAGCACATCATCCTTGACCCATTTTTCATGGACGTCAATGTCTTCCTGATTACCCCTAGTCCGGATTGGAGTCGGTGGAATGTCCGCCTCCAAGACGTATCCCGGAGACTCCATACTGAGTACAATCATCAGATTCCGCAACCAGTCAACAAAGTTAGGGCCAGTTAGGAGATTCTTTTCAAGTAGTATTGCAAGTGGGTTTTTAGCCATTTTAGAGAGATTCAATTTCGTTTTCTGCAAAGATTTAGACAAGATTAAATTAGTGACTTGTTTTATTATGACCGAATATAGAATTTAAGGGCTTGTATAATTCTTGTCTCGGCTCCCACTAATTTTATCGGAATTATACACTCCCATGTTATAATCCGGAAATCATGATTAGAACGACTTCTTAGTGGTGATCAAGTTCTTTACAAATTTTAACAGACGCAACCTATCAGGTTTCTTGTCAATTAATTTCTGTAAAGTGGTGTCTAACACCAACCCGTCTAACGGATGGTTTGATCTTCTTTTACCCATAGTCTTCATACCCTCAACCTATCAGGTTTCTTGGCAATCCAGACTATCTAAGTTGTTGACCATCAACGTCTATCGGTTTGACTATTGAATCTCACCCGGCAACCTATCAGGTTTCTAGGGGCGAAATTTATCACCAACCGAAGGCATCTAATGCACTCAAGAATTTTTCAACCTCTACCAAATGTACTACCCCGATAACTCGGAAGCATAGCACATCAGCTCGGGTATCAATTTTCTACGAGTTTGATGGAGGGTAGGAAACCTCGTAACCTTTTTCAAACTTAGTCTGTTTGTTGTCGGGAGAATTTCGCGATTAATGTTACACTTTGCACATGAATTCATTTATACGCGCGTTTGTATGTTTGTCAATCATTCAAAATGAAAAACAGAAAATAGTAACCTAGTTACTACCAACATATAGCTCATGGACCTAATTCTAAATCTTTGGGCCAAGCGAATGACCCAATAAATAAAAAAAAATACAGTCTTCGATTCTTCGTCTTCTCGGTCGGTTGTCTTCGGTCTTCGTCATACCCAAAATAATACTTACATCATTGAAAAAATGCATCCTATACAAATTTTCTAGTAAAAATAAATAGGCTCAAAACGGCCTTTACAACCCAATCGAATCGAACAAATCAAAAACTAAGTCCACGAGCTATATCACCATCACATAAGGATTCCATACAACATGTAATGGAAACGAAATTAAACAATTAATTTTAATATAAATTAATCTAATTAATCTATAAAATTAATCTATTCAATTTCTACTATATTAATCTAATTAATATAAAGTGGCATTAAAATTAAATAATCAATTAATATATTAATCCAATCAATATAAAATTAATCTATTCAATTTTAATGGTGTTAATCAAATTAATACTAATAATCATCATTTTAATTCGTTCAAGTAATCCGCCAAAATAATATTCTCGTTTAATTTATTTCCCTTAACTCAAAATATTCCAAATATTAATTTAGTCAAATTAAAATCCAATTAAAAATTCGGGAAATAATTACAACGAAATATAAACTTAAACGGAGTCCCGGACAATCCGGTTTAGGCCCGACCAGCGGCGATTCAAAATCGGGCCAAAACCGAGGGCTGGCCGAAGCATCGCTCAGCGGTGGCGATCATTCTCGGCCCCTGGCCGAGCACTCTCGACCCACTGGCCGAGTCATGGCGAAACACGCTTCGGCGGCTGAAGCGGCGGCCGACGATCTTTGCGGCACCGCCAAGGACCCGTTTCTTCGTTTTGGCCGTTTCCAAAAACGTGATGCTACAACGAACAATTTAAAATCTAAAATTATTCCAAATATGATTCTAAATCATAATCATCATTCAAAGCATTCAAAATGCACAAATAATCGTATATACGATATCATTGACCTCACTCCGATACCATTGTTGGGATTCCGAAAATAAAACGAAATACGCAGCGGAAATAAATACGAATCCCAAACAGGA
This sequence comes from Orobanche coerulescens, assembly GCA_033398695.1. Taxonomy (NCBI): domain Eukaryota; kingdom Viridiplantae; phylum Streptophyta; class Magnoliopsida; order Lamiales; family Orobanchaceae; genus Orobanche; species Orobanche coerulescens. The sequence goes on along the minus strand of CM065818.1, from coordinate 73,164,420 downwards.
TCGATCAAGTAACGTATATACGAAAAATAAATACGAAGATAAAGATCATACCCTTGAAGCCTTTGAAATAATTCTTCGTAAAATTGGATGACGATCACGAACCTCGTCCCGAACACGAAATCCCTTTGTTCCAAGCACCGAAAGTTCGAAGCCTCTACTTCACACGCGTCGGAAGTTGCCCGGAAAAATTTCGACGAGACTCCGTTCTCCAAGAACACGGCTAGGGAACTCGTAGGAATTTTTTCTCTCAATTTTTCTTAACTTTTATAACACCTCTAAGATGAAAATTATAGAAAAGAAAAAATTTCTCCTCCCTCCTCACATATAACTCACGGCAGCAGCTCTCAATGAATGAGTATATGTTGTGTGTAGTTACCTCATCTCATCATTTATAATGTAATGATATATATATTATAAAGGAATAATTATTCCTTTACAACTATCATTCACAATTATGTGCGAATCTCAACTCTAAGTGAGTTCCCACACACATGCAAGATCATGCCATGCCATGAGGAGTGGGTGGCCACAAGGAAGTTTCCTAGAAAACGAGCCGAGCCACTCGGCTCGTGTGCGACGTTAAATCACAAACGACTCCGTTAAATACACTCCTTTTAATCATCAATGTATTTATATTAATTAATTAATCTAATTAATTAATTATATCAAATACAAATTTATATTTCTCTAAGAAATATAATTTATGAATTAAATTAATTACCCGATAACTTAATTTAAATTCATAAGACCGATATTTGATTTATCCAATAAATCATAATTAGATATCCAATATCTAATATTAATAGAGAGATAATAAATTCACATTTATCCGTCAACGCTCCTGATGCGCGACTCCGTAGGTCCGTCTCAGCCGGCATTGGGAGGAACCAATGAGTGCGGGCAGCACTTAGCCAGCCTAGCGGGCCGCACTGTAAACCCCGACTGAGAACGAATGAAGGGATCATTCCAGAACCATTATGTCGTGAATACTATATACGTATAGACCCTTCATCAGATGTCCCGGTCAAGTCTTCGGGTCACGGTAAAGTCAAACCCTACTGTTGACTAAACTCTATACATGTGTTAATGCAAATCAAGACCGACTGGTTTATAGTGTATCTAATACGACTATATCTGAATGCTTTGGCCAAAGACTTATGATCTTATTTGCCATTAACCGTATAGGACATTCGCCTGCTCACTAACAGGAGATAGAATCCTTTCTTGGCGTACAGTAAAGACTGCTACCTGCCCGTATAGTCCGCACTTCGAGGTCGACTCAGCAATTAAGCAAATGAGTCTAACTACTCTAATGACAAACTAAACGTCACAGGCACATCTTCTACTGAACCCTCAACTCAAAGGTCCACGTATACTATCACAACCTTTCGATTCGTCATCGACTCTCCGAGAGTGAATACCGTGTGACTGAATCGAGTATGAGTCGTGTTCGAGTATACTGGCCCCACCAATATACTTATAACTATGCTATCAAGACGTGCACACGTCCTAGCATCAGTTATACAAGTCATATTAAAACTTAATGCCCATTTTAAGTTTATTGACTTGCGAACAATTTACGTAAATAAACTTTAAACACTTCCAGTACATTTTCTCTTATCCCATAACGAGAATGGAATGTTCGATTTATTTACATGGACTTCACTTCAATGTTTACCAAGTCAAGAATGCAATTGAAATACAATAAACAGTGAATGAATCGTATTGCCTTTTTATTAATTATTCCATAATTACAAGTATAATGCCCTTACTCTCTCATCCCCTGAGTGGCATTCGAGGGCATATTCCTAACATTTACAACCATTTTTCTAAAGAATCGATATAACTATAATCATGGTTTTATTAAAAGAGGATTCTTGTGTTCGGGAATTAATGTGCTTAATTGACTATGCGTATTGGTGTCGAGTATAGGATCACATTATTTTCGAGTGATGCCATTATGTGTGATTTTGTTGTTGGTAAGTTAAAGTTCACTTATTTTGTTAAGATTTCGTGTGGAGTCATGCGGATGTGTGTGAATATGTGAACTTGTGTGATATTGATTGTGTCATTTAGTGCTGTTTAGATGGTGTGCTTCTTTGCTAATTGTATAAACTTTGGGTCGTGAGTGTGTGTTGGACATTTGGCCATTTTAGCAAAATACCCCGACTTTATATATTGTGATTGACTCTTTAGGATTTCGGTTTTGGAAATTCCGAATTGATGAGAATTGTAAGGTTGTTCTCGGGTACTCTCACTCGGGAATTGACTCGAAGGGGTCACACGGGGACCTGGTGTCTTAGCGGCTGGATCGGGTCGCGAGAGTTACTTCCAGTGGGCATTCTCACCTGGGGATTGCTCGACGGGGCACACAAGGACTTGGTGGCTTGAGGGCCAGACCGGGTCGCGAGAATTGCCAGAATGTTTGTACTGATGAATAATTGTGATATGTCCGGAGTATCACAATGCTTGGTGCTCAGGGTCGAGAGACATTATATATTGAGTCTTGGTGTTTGGATAAAATGGCATAAAAATAATGTGTTATGTGTAATGTATTTTTGGAAGTGAATTGAAGTGAATGAACGGGTCGTGGACCCTGTGCTGGTGATCGAAATGGTTGGATCGTGGACCCGGTGTTTTGTGACTGGAATGAATTGGGTTGTGAACCCCGTGTTTTGTTAATCGGTTTTGCATTTTTGGAAAATGAACTTTGGGGCGGTGACCCTAGGTGGCTTTGTTAGAATTAAAAACTTTTCAATCACAAATGTTTTCAAAACTCCTGAGATTTGGAAGTGTTTGCATAGTGCTTACTTATTTCGTTTTACTTTCAAGACTTGAACTATTTTTAATTATCAAAATATCTCGGGAAGTCTTTTGTTGTATTCTCGGAATGTGTTATGTATGGCTCATATTTACACTTTATACTTATACTAGCAAAACAGTGGAGTTTTGCTAACCGCCGAGTATTCGGGGGTGGATGTCTGTTTTTGCATCCAGGTACATGCAGGTTTGGGAGCAAAACACAGGATCGGCGTGAAGAATGATGGAAGGCGAATGATACTAATCACACGAAGGCCAGTGTTAGATGCAGTCAGTTAGAGTTTGTGTATGGTCTTTCTTCTGTCGTACTTTTGGTTTGCGAGTGTATTTTGCCCTTGCATGGGTATGAGTCAAAATAGAAATGGGCATTTTGACGTGTATGTTTGTGATGAAAGACCAAGTTAGTATGTTGATTTGGTATTTTATCATGTCGGTATGTAATGAGTTGTGTTGTTTGGATGTCTAGCCTGGTGGATCCTCGCGGAGAGGGTCTGCGGCGTGTAATATTACCGGTTTGAAATTGGGGGTGTTAGATTTATGGTATCGGAGCTTAGGTTGCGGAAACCTAGGCTGTCGGGTCCAGTCTGGTATTGTCGTGTCTTGTCCTGTCAGATTGTGTTTGTCTAAGTCGTGTCGCGACGCGTCGTCTGTGATGTCGGGCGTGATTAGTATCGAGGTGCAGCCATCATCTTCGTGCGACCTGTGAATGTAAGTCTCCCTACTATATTGTGCCTTGTGATATACGAGCTTGTATGATTTTGTGTTATGATGCGGAGTTTAAAGGTGATTTGTGATTATGTGGCCTATGTTGTTTGATCTTCGTATGATGCTAGGATAAAAGTGGTGTCAACATATATGTATATATACACATATCGTGATATAAGTCATTTTTACAAGAGTAATAGCCTTGGTGTGGTTACGCAAAGAAAAATTCACCAATGTGATATTTTAAAACTTTACATGTTTTTGGGGAGACACGTATATTTTTGTTTTAAAACATCCTCCAAAGGGAGGAAAAAGTTTGATTTTTGTATGATGACCTCAAGGTCGAATTTTTTTTGAGAATTCAAACTACCGATATTTTATTTTGATCTTGTATTATAAGTTTTCAAAACACAATTTTTGAACTCAAGTGAAGTCTACAAAATGTAGACAAGACGTGACTCTCGTTTTCAACTTATCGGTTTTATGACTGTTAGTCGCGAAATACGTGATGATGTTCTTGTTGTTCGGGCAGTGTTGCCAGTTTAGAGTAAAACGGTGATGTGAATGCAAAGTCGTTCGGTATGAGTTAAGACAGTTCTCTTTATTAATAGACGAGATTTCGATTTTGGATGACAGTTGTCCTTTGATGGTTGCTCGCGAAGTGTTGTAAGCATGTGAATCGATGGCATTTAGATTCGTATGGTATCGTTGTTCATTTGTAACTATCGGTTCTAGTAATGTCGTATATATGTTCGCAATCACGTTGCTGAATTTGAGATGTTAGTGTACGCTAAGTATGAAGCTAGCGCGCGCTAATGCAGCATGAATAGCGCACGCTAAATAATTGTTGTAGTGTGCGTTAGTTAGTTGGGACAGAGGATGTGGAACCGCATTTTAGCTGTTAGGTCTAACTTTCTGCAGTAAGTCGTCTGTGACTGTATTCGACGTGCGTTGTCTAGTGATGACAACCGTTTTATGTGGACGTGTGTTATGACCTTTCATTCGCGCTAAGTGATAATTGATTTTGTTCGGTGAGTTGATAAATTATGTCTGCTGTGTGTGTGTGTTTGAAATGTTTTCCTGAAACTTTCATAAGTTTGTGCAAGTTGCGGAAATCAATTTTTGAAACTAATTTGACGTTGCGATTAAGCCGGCGGCTTCGTATGAACTTTGGAAATTGTTTGAAATTTGCGAGCCGGCCTAGGATTCTCAAATAAAACCTCGACGGTATTGAAAGAGTTGTTTTAAAGTACCTTGAACATTTTGTAAAATATTACCGTCGTTGATTCTTGTGTAGTGTTGGGAGAATTTTCGGAAGTGACTTTTAACGTACTATTATATTTTCGAATAATTCGAGTACATGATTTTTAAAAATCTTTCACGCAATTTTTTTTTCAAAAACCAACACGATTTCTTTTTCAAAAATATATAGTGAAAGATGAAAAAAATCTCACTCGATGTAAAGTTCAAACTCGGATTTGGAAATGTTAGAGTATGTAAGAATGGTTTGATGATCTTGCATGGTTAACTTGTTGGTTGTTAACGGTGATGGTGATGCGTAGAGGCATGATGATTTTGATAACGCCGGTTTCAAGGAATTCTTATTTTGGCAAATGATTTCAAATGAGACGGTTAAAGTATGTTGTTTACAAGTTTTGATGAAACAACCCGAGGTACCAAAAGTACTTTTAAAGTTTATTTTGAATAGCATACAAATTCTAGGATTTTCAAAAGATTTCCTTTAAAAGGATACCACGTGGATTTTCTTATCGAGCTATTATTGGTTACCTTATGTGATATGTCATGCTAAGTTGGTACTTTAGCATATTGTTTTCGCGAGGTGGTGCAATCGTATTGAGTGAGAACCCGCTTAGTATGCCGAGGGACAGCGGACGCGACCGTGACCGCGGTACAGTTGGTTATGGAGATTAGATGCGGGACCAAGAGAATATGGCCGGGAAGGTTAATATTCAAGCACTTCGTTTTCGTTGTTTAGGTTTCGGGGATGAAACCTCTTTTAAAGGTGCTATGATGTAATACCCACATTTTTTTTTCTCTTCTCGTTTTCGTTTCGTTCGATCGTATTGAGGCGATTGTGTTCGTTAATGCTTCTGACCTTGTATTGTTTCTCACCTTTGTCATTTGAGCGAGTTCTGATATTGTTCCAAATTGATGTGTATATCGTTGTGATCTTTCCAAGTTTAGATCGATTTCTTGTGAACCGTGTTCGGAGTTAACACCTCGTGATTCCTACGAGTTTATTGATGTCTTGATTTGAGGTGTGAACTTCACAGTTGATCATTGTTGTTCGATCATTGATATTTGTTCGTCGTTGTACAATCATTTTTGTTTGATCTCGAAATCGTGATTTGATTTTTGTATTGCTTGGTTTTATCCTGCATGGAGTTCTGGTGTGTTGTCGAGAGTCGCCTTGCTTTTGTTTTAAGTTTCGGGACGAAACTTATTTTTAGGGGGGTAGAATGTAATACCCACGATTTTCATTCCGGTTATTTTGGATTTTTTTTCCGGATATTTCCCGATTGTCGAGTGCCGGTATTATTTTCTCGACAACTGATTTTGGCGTTTAAGACCGTTAGTGATGATTGGTTATCCGTCGTTTTCATTTCGGATCGATGATTTTGTCCCCGATTGTTTTGTCGTGTTCGTTCCGTGCGATTTCGAAAAATTGAGTCGTCGAATCATGGTGGTCGGGCACTGGCCGGACGGTTGCGGGCACTGGCCGGACGGGTGCAGGCACCGTCCGGGCGGGTGCGTCAGGAACCGGCGTAGCGCACGCTATGGCCGGAAGGTAGCACACGCTACGGCTGGCAGGCAGCGCACACTATGGCCGGTTGATTGCGCGCACTAGTCGGCCGAGGCAATAGGGGCAGAAAGGTTCTGGACTCGTAGGATCGGCAGGTAACGCACGCTACTGTCGGACACTGCGCACGCTACGGCCGGTAGGTAGCGCACGCTACGGCAGGAAGGCTTCGCACGCTACCTGGCCGAGCCAGGAAGTCTCTGGATTGTGGCCCGGGCCGACAGCGCATGTGTTCAGCACATGATGGCGGGTCCCGGCCGAACATTCTCGACCATGACCGCCCCCTAGCGCACGCTAGCTCGGCAGTCTAGCGCACGCTAGGCTGCACCAGTATAAATATGACCGAGCAGTCCAGTTTCAGTCATTTTTTCCCATTTCTCCCCTTCTCTTCCGCGGCTGGATCCTTGGAGATCATGAAGGCATGTTGTTATGCAATGAATCCATGAAGTTTGGGAGCTCATATCATCGATTAATCACTCCATAACATCCTTCAATCCAGCGAATCAAGGTTAGTTTTCCTAAAATCCTAGTTTTGGAAAAAATTGGGGATTTTGTTGATTTCGTCCGTTTGATTCGTTATTCGAATCCCTTGTTTTTCCACGGTTGGATTGCCGAGAATTCATCGTTTTATTGAGTTTCTAATCGACACCTTGAAAGTGTTCGATAAAATGTCACAAAGGGGATTCGGGCGTTCTACGATTATTCTTCCTCGTTCGATCGTCAATTTATTCATGTTATGATGTTGGGGTCAGGTTCCTTGTGAAGAACTCGAGTCGGAACCCTTCCATTCGCCATTTTCCGATCGGTGGTGTTACCGTCGTTTCTGCCGGAGAGTTGTGGGCATTCGAAGTTTTCCGGTTGAGAGACGTTCGTCGGAGTGTCCGGTATCGACTATCGAGGCAAGTATCTTGCCCATACATTACGTATTTTGTGAATATGATGGTTGAAAATTGACGATACATGCTAAACAAATTGTTTACAACCATTTTTATAAAGAATCGATATAACTATAATCATGGTTTTATTAAAAGAGGATTTTTGTGTTCGGGAATTAATGTGCTTAATTGACTATGCGTATTGGTGTCGAGTATAGGATCACATTATTTTCGAGTGATGCTATTATGTGTGATTTTGTTGTTGGTAAGTTAAAGTTCAATTATTTTGTTAAGATTTCGTGTGGAGTCATGCGGCTGTGTGTGAATATGTGAACTTGTGTGATATTGATTGTGTCGTTTGGTGCTGTCTAGATGGTGTGCTTCTTTGTTAATTGTTTAAGCTTTGGGTCGTGAGTGTGTGTTGGACATTTGGCCATTTTAGCAAAATACCTCGACTTTATATATTGTGATTGACTCTTGAGGATTTCCGTTTTGGAAATTGTGAATTGATGAGAATTGTAAGGTTGTTCTCGGGTACTCTCACTCGGGGATTGACTCGACGGGGTCACACGAGGACCTGGTGGCTTAGCGGCTGGACCGGGTCGCGAGAGTTACTTCGAGTGGGCATTCTCACCTGGGGATTGCTCGACGGGGCACACAGGGACTTGGTGGCTTGAGGGACAGACCGGGTCGCGAGAATTGCCTGAATGTTTGTACTGATGAATAATTGTGATATGTCCGGAGTATCACAATGCTTGGTGCTCGGGGTCGAGAGACATTATATATTGAGTCTTGGTGTTTGGCTAAAATGGCATAAAAATAATGAGTTATGTGTAATGTATTTTTGGAAGTGAATTGAAGTGAATGAACGGGTCGTGGACCCTGTGTTGGTGATCGAAATGGTTGGATCGTGGACCCGGTGTTTTGTGACTGGAATGAATTGGGTTGTGAACCCCGTGTTTTGTTAATCGGTTTTGCATTTTTGGAAAATGAACTTTGGGTCGGTGACCCTAGGTGGCTTTGGAAGAATTAAAAACTTTTCAATCACAAATGTTTTCAAAACTGCCGAGATTTGGAAGTGTTTCCAAAGTGCTTACTTGTTTCGTTTTACTTTCAAGACTTGAACTATTTTTAATTATCAAAATATCTCGGGAAGTCTTTTGTTGTATTCTCGGAATGTGTTATGTATGGCTCATATTTACACTTTATACTTGTACTAGCAAAACAGTGGAGTTTTGCTAACCCCCGAGTATTCGGGGGGTGGATGTCTGTTTTTGCATCCAGGTACATGCAGGCTTGGGAGCAAAACACAGGATCGGCGCGAAGGATGATGGAAGGCGAATGATACTAATCACACGAAGGCCAGTGTTAGATGCAGTCAGTCGGAGTTTGTGTATGGTCTTTCTTCTGTCGTACTTTTGGTTTGCGAGTGTATTTTGCACTTGCATGGGTATGAGTCGAAATAGAAATGGGCATTTTTACGTGTATGTTTGTGATGAAAGACCAAGTTAGTACGTTGATTTGGTATTTTATCATGTCGGTATGTAATGAGTTGTGTTGTTTGGATGTCTAGCCTGGTGGATCTTCGCGGAGAGGGTCTGCGGCGTGTAATATTCCCGGATTGAAATTGGGGGTGTTACATGGACTAGGTCTGAAGTTCTCGTTAGCGCACGCTAACACTTGGGGTTAGCACATTATAATAGTGTATTTTTGGTCAGTAGTTTTGTTCGGTGCCACGACAGCGCACGCTAACCTTAATGATTAGCGCACGCTAATTGTGTCCAGTATAAATACTGGACACGAGTCTAGAATCTGCATTTTTTCTTCATTTCTTCTTCTTCCTCCGCGAGTTTGAGACGTGGCGACTAGGGTTCGCATATGGGCTGATTTTCTTCCATCCCAAGGTGTTTTGGAGTATTCTAGGTGATTATAACATCATCTAATCCATTGTTCTTCGCCGGATCTAGGTATTTTTCTTGAATCCCTAGAGTTGACTTTTTGGAGTTTTGTTCTTGATTTCATTTTCCATCCGGTTTTGATAAACCGATTGTTGTTTAATGATGTTGTTAAACATATCCTATGGATTGTATATCCATATTTCGGGTTGGAATTCCGTTTTCATGTTTTGACGGGTCGATTCGTGTTCTTGGCCGTTTTGGGGGAAACTCTTGAACTTTCGTCGTTTGTTCTTTGGATTCAGCGACTTTAGGTCGTGCTATGGAATTCATTTTCATTGTTGTTATTGTTTTTCGTAGTTTATTGTCGCGGGTTAGCGCTTGGTGGAGTCGGCGGGTTCGTAATCGGTTCGTGCCAACCTATTTCGATCGGTTCTTCGCATTTGTGGTTATTCGAGGCAAGTACCTTGTCCATACAATTCTTGTTTCGTCTCCTTGTGTTTATTTGATCGTTTGAATTTCACTTTGAAAGATTCGGTTAGCCTTGTTAAAGGCCTTCTTTCAAAACATGTGTGTTTTGTGGACATTATGTTCGTGGACGGTTACGTGAATTACTATGAATACACTTGGTGTTGTCGTTGTGCCTTGATAATATATATGTATATATTATCTCATATCGGTGCGTTGTGATTTGACCATTGCGTCGTGCATTTTGTTTGTTGCCACTAAGTGAATCACTTGGATATTATTGATGTGATATGTTATTTGTGTGAATGTGCGGATATGGTTGAAGGTCTACGGTGACACATGGCATGTGATCAAGTGGTCAGGATGCAACAAGTGATTGATCCAACCGTGAGAGCCTAAGATAATCTACGGTGACACATGGCTTGTGATCATGTGGTCAGGATGCAACAAGTGATTGATCCAACCGTGAGATATGGTGTGTGATTTGTTTCGCTAGCCAGCTAGGGAGGGTCCTTAGTGGCCTCGAGTGGGATTTGTGGCTTCATCCCGGTCCTAGGCGATGCGTGTGCGTGATTTGTTTTATGATTGTGGCCAGCTCGGGAGGGTCCTTAGAGGCCTCGAGTGGGATTTGTGGCTTCGTCCCGGTCCTAGGCGATGATTGTATGTGATTATGTTGTATTGATTTTATGTCCGTTGAGGACACTTGATGCGGGCTCTGGCCCTGTGAATTGTTATTGGTTCTATTTGTGAAAATGAAACCTTTGGGCTGTGACCCCTGTTGATTTTGGAAAGAGAAGGATTAGAAAATCCTGAATTATTTCTATCAACACTCCCGATGGCATTTTAAATCACTTTATAAATTGTTTCCCTTGACTTGAGATCTTTCGATTTTGGAAAGCTTTACCTAAACTCTTGCCTCAGGAAGTATTTTCATTATGTTTAAATCTTTGAGGATTCCTGGTTATTACTATCCTTGGAACTTGTATTGTATGGCTCGTATTTTTGCACATGTACTTGCACTAGCAAAATAGTGGAATTTTGCTAACCCCCGGGAAATCGGGCGGTGGATGTCTGTATTGCATTCAGGTTTTGGAGCATAGCACAGGGTCGGCATGAGGATGATGAAAGATGAACGATAATAATCACACGAGGACCCGTTGATGTCGTATTGGTCTAGTTGTATTTTATTTTTCGCTGCAGTATTCCTTCCCTGTTGTACGGGAGTGTGTTTTACTCGACCCCTGCGTGGCCATGTGCTGTAATTGAATTTTATGTTTTTATTGAAAGACCAAATCGGTCTACTGAGTCATTTTTATCCTTAAAGGCATTGTTGAGTTGTTCGATGTTGTTACCAGCCTGGTAGATCCTTGAGGAGAGGTTCTACGGTGTGTAATATCCCTGAGCGAATTGAGGGTGTTACATAAATGGTATCAGAGATTTGGTTGCGGAAACCTAGGCTGTTGGGTTTAGTGGTGTCTGTTGAGTTTTTGTCTCGTCAGAATTTATCTGACTGAGTCGTGTCGCGACGCGTCGTCTGAGTTTGTTGGTCGTGATTAGTATCGTGGGGCGATCATCATCTTCGTGCGACCTGTGACCGTAAGTCTCCCTTCCTTGTATTGTGCCTCGTGTGACACGAGCTATTTGTTTGATTATTTGTTAAGTGATGGAACCTTCATGTAGATTCTTGGTTTCATGATGCGTTCGTGTGATTCTCATATTTCGTTTATATGAGAAGTGTTGTCATTATTTATGTCCTTTTGACTGTGATATTTGACTGTTTGTTTTCCGGTAAAAGACATGTGCTGTCTTGATTTTGATCGAGTTGATGCGTGTATTATGATTGTATGTACGTGAATATTGTTACATATGAGTTTTTAGGCATTCTAACCTAATAGATTTTCGAAAACCTTGAGTATCTTAGAAAATAAATTTCGAGACGTACCTTTTAAAATGAATTATTTTCTCGCGGTACTTTCAAAGTGCTTTCTAGTGCCGCAGAATATTTCTAATTATTCCAGTTGGGGACCAAAATATTTTGAGATATTTTCAATTATTTTTAGAAATGTAGTTTCTTAGACCCAAGGGTCGAATATTTCTGAAAGTTTCAATTTAAAGGAAAGTGTCCTCGTTTTATCAAATGCAAGATGGTTTTCAAAGTCTCGATAATGGTGTTTGTACATTTTTTTGAAAATGTGATACTCAAGATCAACTAGTGTTTCCAAATTGTTTTCAAAATGTGGTTTTCATTTTTTTTAAAAACCTATCAATTCCCATTTGCGGTCTGGGGATGTATGTATGATGTTCGCATTGTCGTTATGATGTCAGCTCCCAAGTATGATCGAATTGGTTGGCATGAACGTTGAGGCGTTGCCACGTAATTGTTATACTAGCCCTCTGTGAGAGGTGTGAACTGGTATTCACTGTTTGTCGCCTCGTGGTGATTTGCGTGTTGTTGCACGAGTGTGAGCTGTTGAAGCTTGGGTTGGTACGTTTGTGTATATGTGTGATTGTTCCATGATGTTTTGTGATTATGTGCTGGTTATCGTTCGGGCCGTTGCGATCGCTGAACGATACCATCGTTGCTATGATTTTAGTATGCGTGTTGCTTTACGATGGAAATCGTTGTATGTGGTATGTGTTATGATTTTTTCTGTTGTGCTGAGTGATTACTTATTCAGTATGCCGAGGGGCTGAGGTCGTGGTCATGGCAATCAGACGCGTGGTCGAGATCATGCTGCCGGTGATAATGCCAGGGTCGGTGTCGCTACTATTACAGCAGGTAGCCACACAGATGACTCAGTTCACTCAGGCAGTTCAGCGTATTACAGATGTGACCCAGAACACTAGTGCAAATCAGTAGCTTCGAGAAGTGGTTCGTATGAATCTCCCTCGTTTCGCTGGTTCTGCAGATGCATTAGGCTGGGATTGTTGGCTTTTCTAGTTGGAAAAGATATTCGAGGTAGTTGATTGTCCAGAAGAATGTAAGGTCCTGGTAGCCCAGTATCTTTTCGACAAGGATGCCGCTAGCTGGTGGGAGGCTGTTAAGCCTCAATATCGTGTTGTCACATGGGCAGAGTTCCAGAGATTCATGAGAGATGAGTTTTGTCCGGATCCGATCAGAAATCAGAAGATTAATGAATTCTTTTCGGCGAAACCGCATGATGTACCGTTGTCTCAAGCTATTATTGATTTTAGCAAACAACTCGGCTATGTGCAGAATCAAGTAAGGACAGAGGAGGACAAGATTTGTCATTTTAGTAGGCGGATGAAGCCGGAGATTCGTCAGTACATGGCAGGTCTCGCTTGTACTTCCTTGAGAGATTATCAGAATAGGGCGTTGGCCTATGAGCTATCAAATATTGCTGACCGAGATTATGTCCGCGTCGAAGAAACAGAAAACCGTTGGGGACTTTTCAGGAAATCAGGGGAGTGGGCCCCCTGAGTTGGGGACTTCATTTCGTCCTCCTAAGGTGATTCCTCGATCGCGTCATCAGGGGAGTAGTACCCCTGCAGTGAGTTATGTGAACAGCTCGAAGATATGTTATAACTGTAGTCGAGCGGGCCATACTGCGAAGAATTGTCGTTCACCGTTCGTCAACAGTTTCGAGTGTGGCCAGGTGGGTCACCGAGCCGTACATTGCGACACGGTATCTGAGAGATTTGGGGATCGAGGTTGCATCTCTGCTCCGAAAGGACACGGACATGCCTAGTGTGGTTTTGAGGATTTCAGCGTAGTCCGAATTGTTGGTGATTGTTGTGGGAAATCCCTCACAATATGCCCCAAGTGCACGGTGTCAACAAGTAATAAAGTGATAAGTAAAGTATCGTTCCCTCGAGGACTGATTTCATTAAGTACCAAAATATAGGCAACTGACAATTTTATTTGAAGAACAATTATATGGAATTTATACCTAAACTAAATGCCGAAAATAAATAATAGTACTACTAATAATAATAATACTAATAAGGGTGTAGGATTATGATTTTCACCTCAAACAATCAGGAATGATATTTATTCAATTCAATTCACTTTTATTCAATTGATTGTAAGCCAGGAATTCCTAAATTATTCTAAAGCCTTTCCCAAGGTCGATAGAAAATACTACGAATTATTAACTCGATATATCCCTATTCGAATTAGATAATTAATAGCTAAAACAGTTCAAGAATCCCCACAATAAATAGGCTTCACAGTTCCATGAGTATATCCCTATCTCACGAAAATTATGATTCGTCTCACAAGAACTATGCCTAAATTTCATCTCCCGAATCCATAAAGACATTCAAAACAAATTAACTGTTGGCCAGACAATTAAAAAGCATTAAGAATAGTAAGAAGAACCCAATTCAATAGAATAATGAGTAAATCAAAATAATAATAAATAATCAAACCGTCATGAAATCGGCTACAATCACAATCCTACTCGAATAGATCTAAAATCTAAGATGCAGAAAAACTAAGACAAACCGTAGGGAATCCGTGGTCTTGTCGTCGCCCACAAATCTCCTCCTTGTATTCTTTGCCCTAGCTATCGATCCACCTCCGAGTTCCCCCCCTTTCTTCAGCCCTTCAATGCTTATTTATATCAGTCCTAAGCCTCCAAAACGCGTCCGTGTGATTAGGTCGAGAACAGGCTCCAAAACGATCCAGAAACGCGGACTATTCAGCAAAACCACCCGGTGGGCCGCGGCTCACTTAATCTGTGCCGCGGCTCACACGTTCAGTGCCCCATGCCTGGGCGCCTTTTTTTCCTCCTGGTCCACGGCTCACTTAGGCTGTGCCGCGACTCACAGTACAGTGTGCTCAGCGCTCGCTGGTTGTCTTCGTGTGCCGCGGCTCACTTGGTCGGCTCATGACCAAAAACTGCTGTTTTCGCCTGTTTTTCATCGTTTTGGCTTCCGGACTCCGATTTCCTGCAAAACATATAAGAATAGTGCATTAAAAGCTCATTTATGCTGAATTAGGCTCAAGATGGACATAAAATAATGATAAATAAATGCATAAAAATACGCCTAATAATGTAATACCCGGTTGTAATTCAGTAATTATCATTCAGTATTTATCATTCAGTAATTGATACTCAGTAATTTTCACTCATTATTAATCATTTGTCACTCAGATTCAGTCATGGTATTCAGCATTCAGAGTAATTGTATCGTGTATCAATCGTCATTCATCACTAATTTGATTGGAGTTTCGTGCTGTGTTTATCATCATTGTCATTTTCGTTGCGAGCTGTGCGTGAGGGGTAGCGCACGCTACGTACTCCTTTTAGCGTACGCTAATTGGGTATAGGTAGCGCACGCTACCACTCAGCTTTAGCGCACGCTAAGGTTACCACATTGCGATCCGAAGTGCTGGACTGCAGTGAGTTATAAGTAGCGCACGCTACGAATGGTAAGTAGCGCGCTAGTGAGTTGTAGTAGCGCACGCTAATATGTGGTGTAGCGCGCGCTAAGGGCAGATCGGGTTGAGTCCGGTGGCTCTTTGGATCGCATCGAATTAATTCTTAGCGCACGCTATGTGTTGTTTTTAGCGTACGCAATCGATATTATAGCGCACGCTAAATAATGGTTGTAGCGCACGCTATCGAGTCGAATCGGAAGGACAGCGGTTTGGATTCCGATCGGGCATCAAGTTATTCGTTAGCACACGCTAACTATGAGTATTAACGCATGCTAATGATATGGCCGTAGCGCACGCTACAAAAAGGTACGTAGCGCGCTACCGTTTTGACAAATGGGTACCGGAATACCCAAATCTCCCGTTAGCGCACGCTACGCATTAGGAGCTAGCGCCGCTAACTGGAGCGACTATATAATGGGGATTGGCACGAGTTTCGTCATTTCTCACTTCCTTTCATTTTTGGTGCGACTTGGGCGATTTTGGGCGACTTGGAGTGTTCTCTTGAGCTTCTATCATCCATCATCATATTCAAGGCTTTGAGTTGGATTATCATCACTTTATCATCTCCTTAACATCAAATCAAAGGTATTAATTTCTTGGATCTAGAATTTGGATTTTGGGTTTTCCTTCCGATTTCTTCGTGTAAGCTTGGATTATCATTGGAATATGTTAGATATGGATTATCTACCTTGGATAAATATATTCCTACGGATTTAATGGTTATTTTCGGAATTATTTCAAGAACCCTTGGGGTTGACTTCGGTTAATTGGGGATTTTCCGATTGATGTTGTTGTAATCATGAATTATGGATTCCTAATGGATTATTGATATCATTGAAGTGTTTTGTTAGTTCGAAATACTCAATTTGGTGTTGGTTTCGACATATTCGGGATTGGATATTTCCGAAGTTGTGTGGTTGGTTATGTATTCGTTGGAATGCCCTATGAGTTTGATTATCGTTGTTTCGACCTTTGGGTTAGTCGTGTTTTGTTGCTTGATACGTGTATTGAATGATTGTTGGTAATTATTGTTATTCAAGGTTGTTCGAGCGACCGGTATCTTGGTTAGGACGTTGTTTGTGGACGGACATTCTTCATCGTTGTTGTGTAAGTTAATTCTTACTCGGTTAAAAGGATACTCATTCCTTTTGTTGTTGATTGCTCATAATTATCATTCATTCATCATAATATTAATCATTTTGAGACTTGTAATTGTCGAATAATCATTTCATTCACGAGGAACGACGGTTCCAAATCATTTCATTGGGTTATCAATCACGTCACTATTACTTTCATATCGGTGAGTCATCTTGGTCTTGTCTAATTATTATTCATTGATATTCATTATGGTCATTCTCGTTCATGTGACCTTAAGGTTCATATTGCGTGGCCGGGTGTGGTGTGTGGAATTTTTAGTCGGGCACACAATGGTCATGTATTGGGTTCACCGATACATCGGACCGTGCACTGCAGTAACGCTTACCTCCGTGAGACTAATTAGGTACAAGGACGGGTGTGTCGGTCATTCGTCTTGTACACTTGCACGAACATTATGGGCGTACTATGATACTCCTCTTGACGTAATTCATAATTAAGAATATTTCATCACTTGATTAATTCGTGATTGTGTAATTTCAACTCTTGAGGATTGTTGTTACGTATGGCGGCCCGTTGGGATTTTGTTTTAGTCACGGCAAGGCAAAGGCACGGGAAGAGCATGTTGACGGCGACGAGTCCCAGTGATACTAGTAGGGCCCCCCAGTCATTCCGTTTGTTCAGTCATCTTCAGTCATTTTAGTTATTCCGTCATTTGTATTTTCCGCTGCAAATTCCGTTTGAGATGTTTATTTATTCAGGGTGGTGTATTTTATCTTCATATAAAATATACAAGTATTCGGTATTGTCCTGGTGTGTTGTACTTAAACTCCTCATCGGAGTACTTGGTAATATAATGTGGTTCGGTACTACAATTATATTATTTAATTCATCATTTTCATTGCCTGGTGGGTCCCAGTCGGGGATTCACGGAACTGTAATATCCGCCTAGTTTGGGGTGTTACAGAGTTGGTATCGGAGCGTGGTTTTGAATACTCCCCTCCAAGTCATGTCTCGTTTGAAATCATCGTCATCGGACTAGTATCATTGGACTTTCGCATCACGTGTGAACTGTGCAAATGCCGAGCCAATCAGACCAAGAACTGTAAGATTTCTAATGCCATGGTATAATTTCTGGCATTAATCATTCATTCATAATTCATCAGTTAACAATCCTCAATCATCATTGTCATTTTGACCAGGACGGTCAGGTTAACTCATTAATAACTCGATTCATTTCATTATTCAGTTGTTGATCAGGAAGATCAAATCAATAATCATGTTCAAGATAATCATGTCACCTCAGTTGATCATTCATGTAATCACTGTGTTAGAGCGCGTATGCTCATTTTTATCATCTCATGTCATAATCATAACGTATTATTCATGCGGTGAATATAATCATCATGTGACTTTCATACTTCAATATGGAGAGGGCAAGAAGAGGACGTGGAGGACGAGGCCGTGGAGCGGGCCGAATCCCGAGAGCTCGTGTGAATACACGTGCAAACGCGAGGAATAATGCTAATTCATCGGCGGCGCCGCCACTCATTCACACAGGACGCGATCATTCACTATCGGAGTCGTGCACAGGACACGGCTCGGTCGAGAGGGTGTCCGGTTGACCCACTCGCTTTTATGCGGGGCATGATGGCCCAAATGACCCGGATGGCTCGGTTGATGGAGACGATGCATAACTCCGTCAATCAAAATCAGCGAGCTCCTCGCCGCCACCTCGGAGGCAAGAGAGGAATGTGAGTAATATCATCGGCGATATCTCTCGCGAGGCCACCTACTTTTGAGGGCTGCCCGAGCGGATATCATTCATTGGCTCGAGCATTTCGAAGTTGTTTGCTATGGTAGAGTGTCCCGAGGGACACAAAGTTTGTTGCGGCTTACTACAGGTAAGAGCGCACATTCTTGGTGGTTATCGTTGAAGCCCACCGAAGGATCTTGTACTTGGGACCGATTCAAGACTCTCATGATGGAGAGGTATTATCCGGCCCCACTCGGAGAGGCCAAGTCATCGAATTACTCACCCCAACCCCTCAACAGACGAGGATGTTCTCGCCATTGCCGAGAAATTTCAGAACTTCTTCCTTTCGCCTCATCCATCATTCATTCGGAGGCGGATAAGATCAAGTATTTCACAAGAGGTGAAACCCCGTATGAGACTTCAGTTACTTAATCATAATTGCACCACGTTGGCCGAATTCATTGAGAAAGCTCTCACCTACGAGCTTACTGCTAAGGAAATTGCTAAGCAGCAACCTTCGTCTGCTAGCAAGAAATCGAAGAATCGTAATCGATGCAGGCGGTGGACAACTTTCAAGAAACCCGTGCGGGCTCTGCTTTTACGAGCGACCTCTTGTGTCGTCTAAACTCGCGGAATCTCGGTCTCGGCGGCGGTTCGGCCATCACCTGTTTTAACTGTGGGGATCTTGGTCACCTCAGTACCAAGTGTCCGAGACAGACTATCACATGTCATAATTGTGGAATTGCTGGGCATAAGGCCCGTTTTTGCCGTAGGGACTCCAAACCTACTCAGACGTCATCTAAGGCACCTAAGCGGTCAGCCGTTCGAATCGAGCCACTCAATCAGCGTCGTTAAAACGACAGGAGCGACTAAAGGTGGAGCTTTTAGCCGTGACAGGAGCGTCGGTCGGGACTAGCAAGCCCGGATTTATGAGATGAAGAAGACCGATGATCCGAGGCCGAATGATCTCGGGTACACTCGTTATTCTATCTCAACTGTGTGTACCCTTTTTGATACTTTGGTGCATCGCATTCATTCATTTCAAGTCATGTTTGAGTAGACTACGTTTATTTAGTGCTACTAGTTGTGAGCCTTATGTCATTGGCCTACCTGATGGTAGACGAATTATCGGTAATCGTGAGATTCAGAATTGTCCGATTCAGTTTCATGGTCGTGTATGGCCAGCGGACCTAATCGTGGTAGATTTGCCGAGGGACGACATCATCTTGGGTATTGATTGGATGGATCGTCATGATGCCATCATTAGTGTCCGTAAGCGTATGGTCACTATCATTTCAGACGATGGGGTTGAATGTGTGTTTCAGGGAGGTAATCCCGGCTGTTCTGGTAAGGTCATTAATTTGATGAAAGCAGTAAGGTTACTCAATCGGGGATGTGTCGGTTATTGGTGCTATATGGCCAAAACCGAGAAGTCATCAGTAATGTTAACGGATATTCCGGTGGTGAGGGAATATGCCGATGTTTTTCCAGACGAGTTACCTGGTTTGCCTCCACAGAGGGATGTGGAATTCACGATTGAGTTGGAGCCTGGTACGTCCCCGATATCGAAGGCACCATACCGGATGGCCTCAACCGAAATGCAGGAATTAAAGAACCAACTTGAGGAGTTGTTCGAGAAAGGTTATATCCGACCGAGTGCGTCCCCGTGGGGAGCACCAGTGTTATTTGTCAAGAAGAAGGATGGTTCATTCCGCTTATGTATTGATTATCGGGAGTTGAACAGGGTGACGATCAAGAATAAGTATCCCTTACCCCGTATTGAAGATCTCTTAGATCAACTTCAGGGAGCTTCAGTATTTTCCAAGATCGACTTAAGGTCTGGATATCATTAGTTGCGGATCCGAGAGTCGGACATCGCGAGGACGACGTTTCGAACACGCTATGGTCATTATGAGTTTGTGGTTATGCCGTTCGGATTGACTAATGCACCTGCGGTATTCATGGAGTTAATGAATCGAGTTTTCATCGACTTTTTGGATCAGTTTGTTGTTGTCTTCATCGATGACATTTTGATTTATTCTCGTGAACGGGAGGAACACGAGTTTCACCTTCATCAAGTGCTCGACGTGTTGAGACGAGAACAACTTTATGGGAAGTTTTCCAAATGTGAGTTCTGGATGTCCGAAGTGACTTTTCTCGGACATGTAATTTCATCAGACGGAGTTCGTGTCGACCCTCAGAAGACGGAGGCTATTCGAGATTGGCTACCTCCGAAGAACGTTAAGGAAATCCGAAGTTTTCTCGGATTAGCGGGTTATTATCGGTGATTTATGGAAGGATTTTCTAAAATCGCTCAACCCTTGACGAACTTATTGCGGAAGGATAAGAAATACACGTGGTCCGACGCGTGTCAACGGAGTTTTGAGGAACTCAAGAGCCGGTTAATGTCAGCACCTGTACTTTCCTTGCCGCACGGGATGGAAGGATTTGTGGTTTATAGTGATGCGTCCGGACAAAGTCTCGGATGTGTACTCATGCAGAACGGGAAAGTTATTGCCTATGCTTCACGGCAATTGAGACCTTACGAGGTTAATTATCCGACCCACGACTTGGAGCTAGCAGCCGTGGTGTTCGCTTTGAAGATTTGGCGTCATTACCTTTATGGCGTCACCTGTCAGATATTCACCGATCATAAGAGTTTAAAGTATATATTTACTCAGAAGGAGTTAAATATGCGTAAGAGACGGTGGTTGGAATTAATCAAAGATTATGATATCGAGATCCTCTACCACCCGGGCAAGGCGAACGTTGTCGCCGACGCCTTGAGTCGTAAGTCCGTTCAGGAGCAGATGCTTGCCCGTTTAATAGTTCAGAAGGAGCTTCAGCAGGAATTCATTAGACCCGAGATCGAGGTCTAGCTTCAGCGAGTTCAGGGGCAGCTTTGTATGTTAGAGATTTCATCGTCACTCGATGAGGCAATCCGAGAGAATCAGGGTTCGGACCCATCATTGTTGCGCATCCGAGAGGATGTGGCTCAGGGTAAAGCCCCTGGATTTGTGGTCCACGAGGATGGACTTTTGAGGTTTAAGAATCGGTTGTGCGTACCGGCGAGTGTCGAGTTGAAAAACTCGATTTTGAAAGAAGCTCATGCTACCCCTTATTACATTCATCCGGTCTAGCAAGATGTACAAGGACTTGAAACAAAATTACTGGTGGAGTAATATGAAGCGAGAAGTCGCAGAATTTGTTTCGAGATGCTTAACCTGTCAACAAGTTAAGATTGAACATCAGCGACCGGCGGGTATGCTGAAACCTCTTCCTATTCCCGAATGGAAGTGGGAAGACATTTCTATGGATTTCATCACGAGTTTGCCGAAGAGTCGTCGTGGCATGAATACGATCTGGGTGATCGTGGACCACTTAACTAAATCAGCTCATTTCCTTGAGATCAAGGAGACGTGGGGTCCCGAGAGACTTGCTCAATTGTTCATCAAAGAGATAGTCAGACTGCACGGTACTCCTAAAAGTATCGTTTCCGATCGTGACGGACGGTTTGTGTCTCATTTTTGGAAATCAGTTCATCGTGCTATGGGAACCCAGCTTAATCTCAGTACCGCTTTTCATCCTCAGTCTGACGGACAATCAGAGAGGACCATTCAGACATTAGAGGACATGTTGAGGGCATGCGTCCTCGATTGGAAAGACGATTGGGAAGCCCAACTACCATTGATCGAGTTCACGTATAATAATAGTTGGCATGTTTCGATCAAGATGGCACCTTACGAGGCCTTGTATGGTCGTCGTTGTCGATCTCCGTTGTGTTGGGACGACTTATCACAATCAATCGGCACCGAGCCCGATATGCTTATAGCCGCCCGTGAGAAGGTAACTTTGATCAGGAGTCGTTTGTTGACAGCTCAGAGTCGACAGAAATCATACGCAGATAGCAAGTAAATCGACCATTAGAGTTCGATTTGGTGACCATGTGTTGGTCAAGGTATCCCAGTCGTGGTATCTTCCGTTTTGGGAAGAGGGAAAGTTGAGTCCGAGATTCATTGGACCGTTTGAGATTTTGGATCGAGTAGGCGAGTTAGCTTATCGATTGGCTTTACCTCCGGCGTTGAGCCGAATTCATAATGTGTTTCATGTCTCTCAGCTGCGGAAGTATGTTGCCGACCCGAGTCACATACTTGATTCGAAATCGAGATCTCCGACGATCATTCATATGAGGAGCGTCTATGCGAGTTTTAGAGCAGCCGAATCAAACAGTTGAGGAATAAGACGATTCCTTTGGTTAAAATTCAGTGGTCTAGACACGGAGTCGAAGAGGCTACTTGGGAAACCGAGGATAGTATGCGGGAGAGTTATCCCGAGTTGTTTGACCCTTAGTTTCGGGGACAAAACTCTTTTAAGGGGGGGTGTATGTAATACCCGGTTGTAATTCAGTAATTATCATTCAGTATTTATCATTCAGTAATTGATACTCAGTAATTTTCACTCATTATTAATCATTTGTCACTCAGATTCAGTCATGGTATTCATCATTCAGAGTAATTGTATCGTGTATCAATCGTCATTCATCACTAATTTGATTGGAGTTTCGTGCTGTGTTTATCATCATTGTCATTTTCGTTGCGAGCTGTGCGTGAGGGGTAGCGCACGCTACATACTCCTTTTAGCGTATGCTAATTGGGTATAGGTAGCGCACGCTACCACTCAGCTTTAGCGCACGCTAAGGTTACCCTGGCTGCAGTCCAGAAGGTACTGGACTGCAGGTGAGTTATAAGTAGCGCACGCTACGAATGGTAAGTAGCGCGCGCTAGTGAGTTGTAGTAGCGCATGCTAATATGTGGTGTAGCGCGCGCTAAGGACGGATCGAGTTGAGTCCGGTGGCTCTTTGGGTACCTTTGAATTAATTCTTAGCGCACGCTATGTGTGTTGTTTTAGCGTCTGTGTCGATATTATAGCGCACGCTAAATAATGGTTGTAGCGCCACGCTATCGAGTCGAATCGAGAGGACAGCGGTTTACGGATTCCGATCTTGGGCATCAAATTATTCGTTAGCGCACGCTAACTATGAGTATTAACGCACTCTAATGATATGGCCGTAGCGCATGCTACAAAAGGTACGTAGCGCGCGCTACCATTTTCGGATACTGGGTACTGGAATACCCAAATTTCCCGTTAGCGCACGCTACGCATTAGGGCTAGCGCACGCTAACCTGGAGCGACTATATAATGGACAGTTGGCCTGAGTTTCGTCATTTCTCACTTCCTTTCATTTTTGGTGCGACTTCGGGCGATTTTGGGCGACTTGGAGTGTTCTCTTCGAGCTTCTATCATCCATAATCATATTCAAGGCTTTGAGTTGGATTATCATCACTTTATCATCTCCTTAACATCAAATCAAAGGTATTAATTTCTTGGATCTAGAATTTCGGATTTTTGGGTTTTCCTTCAGATTTCTTCGTGTAAGCTTGGATTATCATTGGAATATGTTAGATATGGATTATCTACCTTGGATAAATATATTCCTACGGATTTAATGGTTATTTTTGGAATTATTTCAAGAACCCTTGGGGTTGACTTCGGTTAATTGGGGATTTTCCGATTGATGTTGTTGTAATCATGAATTATGGATTCCTAATGGATTATTGATATCATTGAAGTGTTTTGTTAGTTCGAAATACTCAATTTGGTGTTGGTTTCGACATATTCGGGATTGGATATTTCCGAAGTTGTGTGGTTGGTTATGTATTCGTTGGAATGCCCTATGAGTTTGATTATCGTTGTTTCGACCTTTGGGCTAGTCGTGTTTTGTTGCTTGATACGTGTATTGAACGATTGTTGGTAATTATTGTTAGTCAAGATTGTTCGAGTGACCGGTATCTTGGTTAGGACGTTGTTCGTGGACGGACATTCTTCATCGTTGTTGTGTAAGTTAATTCTTACTCGGTTAAAAGGATACTCATTCCTTTTGTTGTTGATTGCTCATAATTATCATTCATTCATCATAATATTAATCATTTTGAGACTTGTAATTGTCGAATAATCATTTCATTCACGAGAGCAGCGGTTCCAAATCATTTCATTGGGTTATCAATCACGTCACTATTACTTTCATATCGGTGAGTCATCTTGGTCTTGTCTAATTATTATTCATTGATATTCATTATGGTCATTCTCGTTCATGTGACCTTAAGGTTCATATTGCGTGGCCGGGTGTGGTGTGTGGAATTTTTAGTCGGGCACACAATGGTCATGTATTGGGTTCACCGATACATCGGACCGTGCACAGTAACGCTTACCTCCGTGAGACTAATTAGGTACAAGGACGGGTGTGTCCGGTCATTCGTCTTGTACACTTGCACGAGAACATTACAGGCGTACTATGATACTTCTCTTGGTAATTCATAATTAAGAATATTTCATCACTTGATTAATTCGTGATTGTGTAATTTCAACTCTTGAGGATTGTTATTACGTATGGCGGCCCGTTGGGGATTTTGTTTTAGTCACGGCAAGGCAAAGGCACGGGAAGAGCATGTTGGCGGCGAGTCGATGATACTAGTAGGGGCCCAGTCATTCCGTTTGTTCATCATCTTGATCATTTTAGTTATTCCGTCATTTGTATTTTCCATGCAAATTCCGTTTGAGATGTTTATTTATTCAGGTGGTGTATTTTATCTTCATATAAAATATACTAGTATTGATATTGTCTGGTGTGTTGTACTTAAACTCCTCATCGGAGTACTTGGTAATATAATGTGGTTCGGTACTACAATTATATTATTTAATTCATCATTTTCATTGCCTGGTGGGTCCCAGTCGGGGATTCACGGCACTGTAATATCCGCCTAGTTTGGGGTGTTACAAATAAATACCCCCAAACTTGAGCCTTTGCTTGTCCTCAAGCAAAAGTTATCAATTTTAAACAAAATGTATCATGAATAATCATGCAAGTCCATAGTGCTTAACTTAATCAATACTACCCTGAAAATCCCAAAGAATAGTACAAGTATCGTAATAGCGAGTCACATCCAAGACACTGATTTCACTAAGTAACCAATTTCAGTCCTAATCAATCGTTCATGAAGAAAATCAAGCTCAAAGATTAACAAGCATGAATTTAACCGACCGTCAATATGAAGGGTTAGATTAAACAAGCTAATTCGCCCAGTCCCACAGTCTAGTGGCAAAATTCAAGAGTTTCATTATCAAAATTACTGTTAGGACAGCATTCCCTTATGTATGATCAATAACATGATTCGAGTTAACCACTAGGTTTCAGCTCTCGTGATATCACATCGGGATGACCCTAGGGTGGATTTCCATTCTCATGTATCGGGGAACCTTTTGACGTAAAAGACACTCATGGGGCACATGGATGCTTCTAGTTACTAAGCCCCCCTCTACAGCGGAGAAAAAACTCGAATAGCAATTCCCGCATGTCAAGGTTGCCGTTTTACGCGAGAGTAGACAACGGGTCACGTGAATACCCCCGTGCTTCCCATCATTGGTAGTGCGATATTTCTAAATTATTAATCTATTCAGGGTCGTCGTTTTATGCGAGAGTAAACAATGGGTCACGTAAATACCCCCGGTTACTAGACTTCCCATCATAGAACAATTAATATCTCGACTTTTTCTGGGGAAAAACTGTCCGACTCTATACTCAAATTAAGTGCCAACATGACTCATGTTACTGGACGACTATCTAACCGAAAAGTATAACCAAACATATAGGCGGCGATTTGAAAACACATGTCTCCTTTCTTATCTGCTAAGATTTCTACAAAAGCGATAAAATTTCGGACCTAATTGAATACTCCACAGAAACAGATATCGCTGACTGCAACTAGACTAAAATTCAACCGTTTCTTCCAAGAGACATCAGTATCGTAACATCAGTTTTACACACGAAAGCACGAAAAATTCACGAAAAATTCACGTTTTTGAACAAAACCATCAATAGCATGCAAGGACAATAAAGCAATTGCAATTTATACCAAAGAAAAATTAAGAAAGTTATCGCATGCTTTCATTTAATCCACTACACCTAACATCATCAATAATACAACTCATGTGAAAATAAAAGAGATAAGGAAAAGTGAAACTTATTCCAAATGTCTTCTTGAAAGCCAGCACATGTCTGAGTGGAAACGTCGGTCAATCCATACTTCATATAACGCTCAGCATCACGAGGGACCCCCAAACTTAGTTTCTAGTCATGAGATAACAATAGAAATTAAATCAAGAAAGACTAGAATATGAAGAATAATAACTCATTTGGGGTTAAAATATTAGAGAGATAAGGGCCAACAAGAATACGAATCCATAAGAAATAACAAAACAAAGAAAAAATTAATAACTAAAAATCAAATAAAAACAACTAACTAGAAAGCAAGTAAAAATGATGGGTTGCCTCCCATCAAGCGCTCTATTTTACGTCTTGAGCACGACGTGGCAAAAAGAGTTTAACGTGGCTTCTTTCTAGGGAGATTGCCAAATCCCCCTTCTTGCAATCTATGAGCCTCTTATTCCATAGGGGAGGCTTTGGTTCATGCCCGGTTGCCACAAATAATGAGTAAGAATAATTATGATGACAACCAAAAAATGATGGAAGAATATAATAATGATAAGGCATGAAAAAATAAGCAGAGTTCAAATGGGTAAATAATAAAGACTTATCATGAACAACCTCATTAGAACTCAAGGAATCAGCCTCAACAAAATCAGAAGTAATGGGGTCAATCTCTCCCATTATGGATTTAGGAAAGATTATGCGCGGCACCGTTAATAAAATTTTTGGCACAAAATTGTTCACCTTATTAGTCGAAGTTTGATGACAATTTAATGAAATTTCTTTGGAAACATCATCAATGGTAACTTCTTCTACAAGCTCATCACACTTTATATGATTATTGGGTGCTGGGAAATCGACCCTAAAACTTGGAATGTCTTTCTTCTCAACCTCCCCCTCTAATAAATATATGAGCTGGAAAATAACCATAGCGAATCTCAAGACCACGACTTGCACATTCTCGCTCAAAAAGGGTGCTATCAGGATTTTTGAGAACGTCTACACATTGTTCAAGCATGGTCTTTTGTTTTGGGGGAGGGGGCTGACTGACCCTATTTGGCAAATTATTAAGAACATCGAAATTTATGAAATGCCAAGGGCCACGATACTCAAAGGAAACATAATGGAGAAAATAAAAATATAGAGACGAACAAGAAAAACTTCAAATTAAAATCAGAGTCGCTTGGTATTGATATTAGCAAAAAATCAGTCCCCGGCAACGGCGCCAAAAACTTATTGTGGAAAATCCCTCACAATATGCCACAAGTGCACGATGTCAACAAGTAATAAAGTGATAAGTAAAGTATCGTTCCCTCAAGGACTGATTTCACTAAGTACCAAAATATAGTCAACTCACAATTTTATTTGAGGAACAATTATATGGAATTTATACCTAAACTAAATGCCGAAAATAAATAATAGTACTACTAATAATAATAATACTAATAAGGGTATAGGATTATGATTTTCACCTCAAACAATCAGAAATAATATTTATTCAATTCAATTCACTTTTATTCAATTGATTGTAAGCCAGGAATTCCTAAATTATTCTAAAGCCTTTCCCAAGGTCGATAGAAAATACTACGAATTATTAACTCGATATATCCCTATTCGAATTAGATAATTAATAGCTAAAACAGTTCAAGAATCCCCACAATAAATAGGCTTCATAATTCCATGAGTATATCCCTATCTCACGAAAATTATGATTCGTCTCACAAGAACTATGCCTAAATTTCATCTCCAGAATCCATAAAGACATTCAAAACAAATTAACTGTTGGCCAGACAATTAAAAAGCATTAAGAACAGTAAGAAGAACCCAATTCAATAGAATAACGAGTAAATCAAAATAATAATAAATAATCAAACCGTCATGAAATCGGCTACAATCACAATCCTACTCGAATAGATCTAAAATCTAAGATGCAAAAAAACTAAGAAAAACCGTAGGGAATCCGTGGTCTTGTCATCGCCCACAAATATCCTCCTTGTATTCTTTGCCCTAGCTATCGATCCACCTCCGAGTTCCCCCCTTTCTTCAGCCCTTCAATGCTTATTTATATCAGTCCTAAGCCTCCAAAACGTGTTCGTGTGATTAGGTCGAGAACAGGCTCCAAAATGACCCAGAAACGCGGACTATTCAGCAAAACCGCCCGGTGGGCCGCGGCTCACTTAATCTGTGCCGCGGCTCACACATTCAGTGCCCCATGCCTGGGCGCCTTTTTTTCCTCCTGGGCCGCGGCTCACTTAGGCTGTGCCGCGGCTCACAGTATAGTGTGCTCAGCGCTCGCTGGTTGTCTTCGTGTGCCGCGGCTCACTTGGTTTGTGCCGCGGCTCATGACCAAAAACTGCTGTTTTCGCCCATTTTTCATCGTTTTGGCTTCCGGACTCCGATTTCCTGCAAAACATATAAGAATAGTGCATTAAAAGCTCATTTATGCCGAATTAGGCTCAAGATGGAGATAAAATAATGATAAATAAGCGCATAAAAATACGCCGAACAGTGATTGTCCTTGTGGATCGTTTGCGTGTTTATTTCTATTTTCTTGATTGTGCGTGTTTCCTTATAATAAGTGCTTAGTGTTTTATGGTTGTTCGGATAATTGACTTGATTGTATTATCTGTTTGATGACGCTTGTCACTTGTTGGTTTTATAATGTTTCTACCGGTGGCGTTGTGTTGGTCGTCGTGGAGCGCGTTTTCACGCCGTATATTCCTTTGCATTGCTTGTAATGTTTCGCCGATAGGCGAAAGTTACGTGTTTCTTGTGTATCTCATTGAGTTTTCCTGGCGGGAGATTGCCTCTCCCTATTTGTTTTAAGTTTCGGGACGAAACTTCTTTTAAGGAGGGTAGTATGTAAAATCCGCAAATTTGATTTCCGGTAATTTTATTTTCTGGCGAGAGTCCATTTTGACGACTCTCTTGGGACCATTTCGTCATTCTGAGAATGATTAATTCTGCACTTTTTGACGTCCGAGTTCGTTTCGGTGTCGTTTTGTTGAGTTCCGTGCTTCTTAGCGACTTTTCCGCACTTGAGTTCGATTCTTGCGAATCTCGTTCGAAACTGTTGTTTTGAGTTTCCCGTAAGTCTGTTTGACTTTGTTAGACGTGTTGTGAACTCCGGTTTAGTTATTCGATCGCGTATCAAGATTTTCGGGCGTTTTGGGCCATTTTGGAATTTCCCAAAGTTGTGGGTATTTGTCGTTGTTGTGGGGTGATTTATACGTCTCGATTGCGATCGGCATAATGGTCAGGAGCCAGCTAAAGAAGACAGATGCTGGGCAA
This sequence comes from Orobanche coerulescens, assembly GCA_033398695.1. Classification (NCBI taxonomy): domain Eukaryota; kingdom Viridiplantae; phylum Streptophyta; class Magnoliopsida; order Lamiales; family Orobanchaceae; genus Orobanche; species Orobanche coerulescens. The sequence continues at coordinate 73,135,243 of CM065818.1, read as the reverse complement.
GCGCCTAGCGGTCGACGTCCAAGGTGATCGTCTATTGGCATCTGGCGATCGCCTCTAATGGCCGACTGGAGACGATCGTCCCGTGCCACGTATGAATCCGACACCCGTCAAAGTCTTCGAAGACCGAATCTCGGGTGAAGACTCACGTGCAGATCCTCAATAGGCGTCACGGGATAAGGCCCTTTGACCCCAGCCTGTCACCACCGTCACACCTACCGACAAACCCGCCGAAAGGTGCAAAGTGGGTCCTCCCGAGACAGCGACTCATGACGTGTGCAGACTTCTCATTGGCTCGCACATATGTCTGCCAGCAGCAGCCGCGGACTTTAAGGAAACAGTCCCACGTGATGGGATGATCGCCCACCTTATTTTAATATAGGAAACGGCGGTCGCCCGCGATGGACAGGGAGGACCTAGCGACCTCTTCTCCTATAAATAGAAGGCCTCCAGCAGCGGCCAAAGGACGGTGAAATTCATTCACGAATACAGAGAGTGGAATACATTCACACAGTGAAATACGTGAACACAAACACAGTTTACAACGTGAACACACAACGCCAAAAGCAAACTATACAGCGAACTCTCCATCTTTGTAACAAGAACTCACAGAGCATCAACTCTGGTTCTTCTGGCAATTTTTAGCACTCGATAGCTAAGATAACTAGAGTCTTTACACACATTGTAATTATACTCTAATATTAATATCTGTACTCACTAGTATTCATATTAATAACATCCCGCGAGAGCATTCAAGCTCGGGACTAACAACCCCAGCAAATCTTGTGTTATTTATTTCCTCACGGACGTGCTCTCGCACCTTGTTTGTTACCCGTCCATTCCAGCATATCATCTCCGGATAATATTTTGGGTAACAACAATTGGCACTATAGGAAGGGGATCTTAACCTTCATTTTTTATTCCGACCGTCTCGAAGAACACTCACTGTTCTCCGGGGCATATACTTGAAGAAACACTCACTGTTCTTCAAAAAAAAACCTTCAGAATCATGACGTCTGCCAAGACCTCAAAAAGAGCCACCCTGCGATCTGCCGGACATCTTATTCCGGCCCAAACCAAATCCCAACCTACGCCGGAAGGCGACCGCGGCGACGCTAGGCTCTCACTCCCGCCCCCGAGGGACGGCCCCAGCCTCTCACTCGACCAGTTCCAAACTGCGGAACAAATCGAGTAGGCTATGGCCATCCTCAGGGAACGACAGAGGGCATGCGACTCGCCCACCATTACTCCATCAGCGATCCGCCATGCAGGCAAGCGGAAGCTCAAGGGGCTATATGTCGAGAAATCGTCAGAAAGCCCCGAGCTGCAGGAAAAGGCTCTCGTAAGGCGGGATGATTCCATCTTCAGCCGTCTAGGGAGTGATCCCTCATGGCGACCCGGGCATTCGGGACCCAGCCGGGAGACATCGGAGTCCGAATCCGTCACCAGGAGTTCGGCATACCCGACTTCCAGAAGACAGGCCAGTCAATGGGCTCCCGCTCACCCAAGAATTGAGCTCGGTGGTGGAGAACTCGTCACCTACCACGGGGCCAGAAGATCGGTACACGATCGCCTCAGCTCCCTCTCCGAGAGCCAATCCGCGAGCAGTCAGGCTACGACGATGGCCGCCATGCAGTGCCAGCTCGACGAAATGAAGGCGCTCCTGGAAACTAGGGCAGGCGCCAAGAGATCGATCGCCGGACCGAGTGAGCTGCTCGCGGCCTAGATCGAGCTCGCCCCCGTTTAACTGAAGATCGCTCCTCCTCAAACACCTCTATATGATGGGAGATCGGATCCTAAGACTAACTTGAGCAAGTTTCGGATTTACATGACCGGATATGGGGCCACGGATGCGACGAAGTGCCGAATGTTCCCATTGACATTGGGCGATCTTGCCCATAGGTGTTACATCTCACTGCCACCACACTCGATCAACTGTTTTGAGAAACTGGCGAACGACTTCACGTCGTATTTCGCCACCAAAGTTGCTCAGCTAGAAGGCCCCCACCGCATGATGAAGATCAGGCAGGGGAAGGATGAGCCCGACGAAGACTACATCGACTGGGTGGACGAAATAGTCCTCACCGGCGGGCCCATTTGCGACGAACTCACTCTCTACTCGGTTCTAGGGGGATTCTATAGCCATTCGCCCATGTTCAAGCACCTTACGAAGGACATTCCACAGACCTACGTGATCTTCCGCGTCAGGGCCGCTGATTTCCTAGCTAGGCAGAGGATGCTCACCCTTCGCTTAGGCGAGGGATCTACCAGAGAAGGGAAGGCGCCATCCCACGTCCCAAAGAAGGCGATCGCCAAGCCCAGAAAGGCGGTTTCAAAGCCGCCCGATGAATTCAAAGCCTTCGAGGATGTGGAGGTTCACCTCCTCTGCAACCTCAATATATCTCCGGCCCACATTTTCAATGCCATCAAGGTGCGCGAGTGGCTTAGCAAACCAAAGCCAATGAGGGACAACGGTCATCTAGACCGCAGCAAATTTTGTGCCTACCACAAGAGTCCTGGCCACAACACCAGACAGTGCCGCGACCTCCTCAGACAACCCTGGAGACTGTTTGAGGAAGGCAAGTTGGATAACTTGGTTACCAAGCCAGAATCCCGGGCAGAAAGGACCGGGGGGCACGATCGCCAACAGAACGATGGAATCCCTCCCAATCCGGTTTCCAGGATCGAGCAGAATGATCCGGAGTACTCAGACGAATCAGTCCCTCTAATCAACCCCGGCGGACGGATCAATATGCTTCAGTCGGGAGGTGGAACCCTCGGAGGCCTTTCCCCGGTTTCCACCATGTCGAACAGAAAGTGGAAGGCTGAATTGAGGGCGTTCGCCGGGGTCCATGTCGTGGTACCCCCAGAGCCGACCATCTCCAAAGACGCGCTCATCACTTTCTCCAACAAGGATAGGGAGGGAGTGCCGTGCCCCAAAGAGGATGCATTGCTAATCTCTGCATGTATCCTTGGGAAAATGGTCGATCGCGTGCTGGTTGACAATGGGAGCTTTTACAATATCATATTCAAATCCGCTCTTGACCAGCTCGGCAACCTGACCAAGTTCATCAAGCCATTTAATACCGTCCTTCAAGGGTTTGGCGACAGCATAGTCCAAGCCTATGGAAGGATCAAGCTCTCTGTCGAGCTAATATGTTATTACGATCCCAAGGTTAGAATTACTAGGAACCTCAATTTTGTAATCATAGATAGGCCCAGCATCTATAGTGGGTTCCTAGGTCGCCCATTTCTAGAAACCTTTGAGGCGGTCGCCTCTTCTTTCTTTTACTGTATCAAATGGCTAAGAAATGTTTGAATTACTCCTGTGTCGCAACTTCTTTCAACACTTCCCATACTATTTGTAACATTGAGACGATCGACAATCAACCGATGGAGATCGACGAGCCAAGCACCTCGTACCAACCTGACTCAGAGGACGGCATCTCACATCGATTGACGGACGACATCGAGCCAAGGATCAGTTTCGAGACAAGCCTCGACATCGATCCAAGGATCGAGTTCGAAAATCATTCCAAACGAGAAGCGATCGTCCCCATTGAAGAGTTGGAAAGTATAACAATAGATCCGACTCACCCGGAACGGGAAGTACAGATCGGCACAAGCGTCGGCCTCGAGTTAAAGGATGATCTGATCAGTTTACTACGTAAGAACATCCGAGTCTTTGCCTGGTCGCATCAAGAGATGGTCAGCATAAGTCCTGAACACGCTTGCCACTATATAAAGATCGACCCGGCAAGGAAGCCTGTTCACCAGAAACGTAGGAAATTCGGTCATGAGAAGTACGCAGCGCTTGACATAGAAATCAAAAAGCTACTCGACAACAAACTAATCGGAGTAGCTACAGACGAGCCACAGTGGGTAGCCAATGCGGTGTTCGTCAAAAATCCGAGCAACTCCTGGAGGTTATGCATCGACTTCACCGACCTCAACGCAGCATCTCCAAAAGACCACTTTCCGATGCCTCATATTGACCATTTGGTCGATAGCACGGCAGGTTGCAAAATGATGTCGTTCATGGATGTCTTCGCGGGGTACCATCAGATCCCAATGGCGGAGAAAGACATAAAACACACGTCGTTCCACACGAAAAAATACATGTACTTTTGGGTCCGAATGCCGTTCGGTCTGAAGAATGCGGGGGCAACCTACCAACGGCTAGTCAACGGGATGTTCGCCAACCAGATCGGCAAGACCATGGAGGTCTACATTTACGACATCGTAGTCAAGAGCCTAAGAAAGGAAGATCACCTCAATGACCTTGCCGAGACGTTCGCCATCCTCGAAAAGTTCAACATGAAGCTGAACCCCAAGAAATGCAACTTCGGGGTAAGCTCCGGAAAGTTCTTGGGGCACATCGTGAGCCAAAGAGGGATCGAGGCAAACCCCACCAAGATCCAGGCGATCCTCGACATGCAGGAGCCATGGAATGTCAAACAAAAGCAACGCCTCACAGGTTATCAAGCTGCCATTAACCATTTCATTTCTCGGCTCGGAGATAAAAGCAAGCCATTCTTCGCGACCATAAAGAACAAGAAGTTTCCATGGACAAAGGAGAGCCAAATAGCGTTCGCCAAAATCAAGGAGTATCTGTCTAATCCCCAAATCTTGGCAAAGCCGATCCCCGGCGAAAAGTTATTCCTTTACCTGGCGGCCTCCGAGGTCGCGCTGAGTGCTGTTTTAGTGCGAGCAGAAGGGCAAGCCCACTTGCCGATCTATTTCATTAGTCAAGCGCTCCATGACGCGGAAACTCGTTACACGCCTCTGGAGAAGATCGCCTACGCATTAGTCATAAGTGTTCGCAAGCTGAGGGCCTACTTCTTCGAACACCAAGTGGAGGTTCTGATGACTCTCCCTTTAAGGCAAGTTCTGCACCGGCCAGACACCAACAGGCGACTTCTCAAGTGGTCACTGGAGATCTCCCAATACGGTATCATGTACGTCCCTCGCACGACAATCAAAGGCCAAGCTCTGGCGGATTTCATGGTGGAATTAACGTCCCCACCCAGTCTGACCCAGATCGGCCGCCCTGCTTGGAAAATGTACGTAGATGGCTCGGCGACCAACTCGCGAGCAGGGGCAGGGATTGTCCTCATCAGCCCCGACGGCCAAAGTTTCACAAATGCTGTGCGTTTCGGGTTCTGTGCGACCAACAATGAAGCCAAGTACGAAGCCTTGGTAGCCGAGCTCGATCTAGCACTCTCCCAGGATGTTCGTCGCCTTCACATCCTCATGGACTCCCTCTTGGTCGTGAACCAAGTCAAGGGGGAATATGAGGCGCGCGGCGAACAAATGATCAAATACCAAGAATTGGTCGCCGAAATGTGCATAAAGTTTGAAGAAGTGCTGATCGAACAAGTCCCGAGAGAACACAACTCCCAGGCCGATGCCGTATCCAAACTAGCATCATCATATGGGGCGGCAGATTTATCTAACATCCAAATCACAAAATCGGCAAAGCCGACAATCAACAGAAGCCTGATTACCACAGTTTCCATCGCCGAAGAGAACTGGATGACTCTGTTTATTAAATACTTGAAAGACAGGACGGTCCCCAATGATCGTATCAAAGCTCGCCAGCTTCAGCTCCGTGCAACCAGAAACACCCTATTGGATGACCGGCTTTACAAGCAAGCTTTCAGCCTTCCTCTCCTCAAGTGCATTACGCCGGAGGAAGGCCGACTCGTTTTAGCCGAGATCCATGACGGGATCTGTGGAAATCATGCTGGAGGGCGAGCTCTCACCCATAAGATGACCAGGCAAGGTTTTTTCTGGCCTACACTACAAAAAGATGCGATCTCCTACGCCCAATCGTGTCACAGGTGTCAAGTGATGGGCCCGAACATCAAGCTCTCCCCCGAGCAGCTCACTTCTATGTACAGCCCATGGCCGTTCGCCCAATAGGGCATCGACCTCATCGGTCCCTTGCCGACGGCACCATTGGGATGTAAATTTGCCATCGTGGGGGTCGATTATTTCACAAAATGGGCTGAGGCCGAGCCACTCAACAAGATCGTCCATGAACAAGTGATCAAGTTCATTTGGAAGAACATCATATGCCGGTTCGGTCTACCCCAGGCTATCATCTCCGACAATGGAAAGCAGTTCGCCGGCTTGGAAGTCATGCAATTCTATGAAAAATGGGGAATCAAAAAGTTGTTCTCAGCCCCCTACCACCCTCAGACGAACGGGCAGGTAGAGGCTATAAACAAGATCCTCAAACACACGATCAAAGCACGACTCGGATCCAAACAAGGACGATAAGCGAGCGAGCTCCCGGATGTTTTGTGGTCCTACCGAACGACGACCCGAAACTCAACCGGTGAAACCCCATTCGCCCTCGCCTTCGGAACAGAAGCGGTGATCCCTTCGGAGATCGCCATCCTCAGCCACCGGACTGAACAAGAAATGACGACGGATAATGATGTAGCCCGACGGATCGACTTGGATATGCTCGAAGAACGGCGATTGACATCGGAAATGAAGAACACGATCCACAAAAGTAGATTCGAGAAATTCTTCAATTCGAAGGTCAAGGAAAGGCGATTCCAAGTGGGCGACCTAGTCCTCAAAAAGATCCAGACTCACATGGGAGTATTTGGCCCGAACTGGGAGGGCCCCTTCAGGATATCTAAATGGCTGACCAGAGGAGCCTACGAACTCGAACACCCAGACGGCACTCTGGACCAATATCCCTGGAACGCCGTACATTTGAAGAAATACTACCAATAGAAATTTTGTATTCAGTTACCCAATGTATAAAGAGTTTAATGAGATTTTCCGATCCCATCTATATGTTTCGCCTCGACAAAACAAACAAACAAAAAATAGGACGACTCGCTCACCCTACGAGAGGTCATCATCTAACCTGGCGGACCTATGCAAGCGATCGCCTCTCCAAGCACAACGTATACCGTCGAGGATCATCATTTAACATGGCGGTCCGAGGTACAAAAGTGCAGCCATGGTCCTGGAGGTCGATGGAACCGACAGCTTCGTCCATGCAAGGTTCCTTTGGGCTGCGATCGCTCGCCCCTCGTTTAAATACGAGGAGAGCGTAGCCGAATGACCCTCCAAACAAATCTGTGGACACAATCGCCTGCCGTCAAAGGTTCATCATCTAACGTGATGGACCCGGACAAGGCGACGCGTCCCTACCCCCATCACAACGTATACCGTCGAGGATTGCCATCTAACATGGCGATCCAAGGTAGAAAAGTGCTAACAAGCTGCGGACGTGGAGTCGATTAATCCGACGACACCCCGTGCAAGGACTCCTACAGGCCAAGATCGCTCGCCTTTCGTTTAAATAGGAGGCAGGGCGCAGCCTAACGAAGGACCCTCATAATAAAGTGAGTCGCGAGACAGACCAACCGGTGGAATGTCCCTCGCGCGCAAGACACGGCCATGAAGGTCGGTCCATCGAACTCCGCGACTGTGCACAGTTCCACAAGGTCGAAACAATCGGCCTCCCCCGAGGAATCAACAAAATTGAAGATTGCAACAAACAAACTAAAGATAGCTCACCAAACGTATTATTTTCGTTCCCTTACTTTCGCTAAGTAAACAAAAACAAGGGGCAAAGCGGAGCTATTCATACATACGATCAGGAGGACGGAACCACACACGTGACGATCGGTTTTGTTCAAGAAATTTACAAGTAAGAATTTCAAGTATACCAATGCATTCGGACCTATTCAAACATTTGTGCAAAGTCGAAATGATGCAAAACATTCAGACAAGGCGATCATACAAACAAGGCATCAGGTACAATTGTATAAACACTTGTGTAAATTCGTATGCAGACATTCAGAGAGGCGATCGTACAAATAAAGAATCAGATGCAAAAACATATTTTATTCCATTCAAACTGTTTGTACATACATGCCCGAAGGCAAAACAAGAAAAACTGGAAATTACAAGGAAAGAAAAACAAATTGACTGTGGTCTTACTCAGGCCACCCCCGACTGGCCATCACCTCCAGCAGACAGATCGACGCGCGCTTCCTCACCAACTTCAGGATAAACAAGCTTATCTGGCGACGGATACCAGCTCAGATCGATCCCAAGGTCGGTGAGGTCGAGGATCGGCAGAGAGAAGTCCGGATGCAAAGGATGCTCAAGCACGTTGGTTTTGAAGTTTTCAATCAGAGGGCCGACCTCGAGCCCTCCCTTCTTGGCAGCACGGATGGCGTCGGCGTAAGCCATGTAATATGCGAACTCGCCGACATACTCCACGCTGAAGTAGGGATCGGTCTCGATCGCCTCTAACTTCACCTTCAGCCCCACGGCTGTCTTGTCCGGATCCTTGAGCTCGGCAACCTTGGCAGCCAGTTCCCCTTTCGACGACTCTAGTTTGCCGTTTTGCCGATCCACCACCGCCTTCAGCCTGGTCACCTCCTCATGCGAGGCCGCATGCAACCGACGAGCATCCATCATCTGGTCGCGCATCCGATCGACCACCACCCGGGACCGGTCAAGCTCGTGCCTCATCCGATCAAGGTCTTGTTTGGCTCGCTTGGCCATCTCAGCATACTCCTTCTCCATGGCCACAATCCTATCAGCGAACTCGGCATTCTGGTTCCGAGCAGCCTCAAGATCCAAATGGAGGCGAGCAATAGAGGGCCGCCCCTCATAATCTTTAACAGCTTGAGCGGCCATTGTTGCCGCTTGGAGGGTCAAAGCAAGTGTCGCTTGCATGGCATCTACAGACCGCCGGCGCGCAATCGCGTCCAGATCGGTCGTCCAAGCCTTTAGAGGAGAGGAGATGGCCCGGGAGACGTAGGAAGGGACGTCGATAGGCTCGCGCGGGGACTTGCTCTCCAGGAAATCCAGCACCATCGGCTAGGTGTTCGGATCGGCAAGGCGGACCCTGCAACAAAAAATGTAGGAGTTAGTATGCATCCTACATAAGTAGCTTAACTCAAAAAGATCAAACCAGTCTTATCTTGCGACCAACTCGGGTTTGCGGCCGAAATAGGGCTTGCCCCGCGGAGTCTCGGCTTCAGCGATCGCCACAGTCTTTAGGAAGGCCGCTGAGGGCATAGACCCCTCCACCATTAGAACGGCGGAAATAGGAGGCGCGGCAACCAGCGGCACCACAATGGATTCCTCCGCAGCAGCACTCGGCAGGAGCTCCTCCGGCCTCCGCCTCTTGCAGTTGCACTGGAGATGCTCCTCCTCCCGAGCTTCCAGCTCGACGACCGGCGCTATGAGAGGTCTCGCCTAAGGGACAGGGTGGGACGTCGTTGCAGGGGCACGACCCGCCTTCTTCCCTTGCTGTAGATGACTCATGAGGTCGGGGTTCGACATTGCAATATCTCTCGGCGGCTCGGAGTAGCGGGGGAAGTGGATCTCTGTCAAAGACGACATTCAACCAAGTTAGACATCTCTTTCAATCAAAGACGATCGTCAACCAGAAAAGGGGAAGTAAAAATTCATACCTGGAACCTTCAAGTGGCGAGGGAAGCGAAACAATCGAGCACCCAACTAATGAGCTTCGCTGTTGCCCATGCGAGCATCGATGTAGTTGTCCGATAAACCATGGATTCGTTCCCAGACGATCAGTAAGTCAAATGGAAGGTCGCCGGATGCTGGAACAAGGGAGCCTGCAAAAAGGAAACCAAATTAGATCAGTTCAAGGAGTATCCGAACAAAGGGAGAGTTAAAACCCTTACTCGGATTCCACTCCCGAAAACTGGTGGGGATATCCAACTCATCCTCTGGTTTATCGCTCGTCGCCGACCTCTAAGCTCCATCGACCCAGCACCATTTTTCTAGGTCGCCCCGAACTTTGTTCGGCACCCGAAGACCACCCTACCCATGCGACCCTGAATGTGATAGCCGCCAATCGGACCCTTCTGCGCAGTCAGCTTGAAGAGGTAGTTCATTTCTAGCGCATAAGGTAGACGGAACAACCTATAATCGCCAAAAAGTGTCAAGGTACTAATAATCTGCAGCCAGGCATTCGGCATCAATTAGAGCGGCGCCACATTCCAGGCAGTCAGCAGGTATGACACGGCGAACGAAAATAGGAACCGCAAGCCGGCCTCCAGGATCAGTTCGTTGACAGTGACCATACCCTCGGGAGGTTGGTCGGCGCGTTCGTTCTCCGAAGGCACATACAATGAAACATCAGAAGGGATATGGAATTTCACCCTCCAGCGACTCAAGTCCTTCCTGGTCGCCGAACTCCGGATCTGACTGAGGGTCCACGGGGAACGGTCCGCGGCCCGGAATGACGTCCGCTTCACAGGCTCATAGGGGTGGGCGACCGAGTATGCATCGAAGTCAAACTGAGGACGTGGTCCGTCCAGCCTCTCCATAAGTCCGGCGAATTCCAAAAAGGCCCAGCCAAACACGCTGTTCTGCTCCCAGTATATCCTCACCGCCTCATCCTCGTCTACCGGCGAGCCCTTCTGCCCCACCGCCGCCGCCGACCTCGCCGCGTCGGACTCTTTGAAAAGCTCTTCAACCTCTGCGGGTGCAATTCCCACATGAATGGCCTCGACAGCCGTCTCCATGTGAAGAGCTGTGGAGGTTTCTTCCCGAGCAGGTGAAGTCACGGCGGCGGAAGAGCTACCCGCCTCATACACATTAGATCCTCCTCCAGACATGTTCGAAGAGAAAAGGAGGAAGAGAATTTTTGTTCTTACCTAGAGAGAATGTCGATCGGCGCAAAAAGCTTCAAGGAATTTCGGCAGAGTCTTCTTTTAAAGGCAAGGGCGCATAAAGATCTAAACTCCAGCAACCCTAGCCCTTTTATAGATGAGAGCAGGGACCTCTGTGCAAATAGGCGGAATCCTGGGGGCTGAAGTGCAACCGTCGGGGGGGACACATTAAATGCAACCCTCGAAACCCGCATACGCATCGTTTCGAGGGCACGCCAGGCAACAAGTCTGATAAAAACCATCGGACTCCCCCAACGGGAGCGCAACGCATGTCCTTGCGATGTTTCGAATGCCCGCCTCCACTTCCCGCTATTTCCAGCGCCTAAGGAGATCGTCCGAATTCGAAACCGGTTCGTCCAGGCAACGATCATCCTTGTCATAAATAGATGATCCGCTCATATGAAACAGGCGATCGCCAGCAGTGCCACCTCACCACACATCTTCAACATCGGAGCGAGCTGGGGGGCAATTGTTGTGCGGCGATTTATACGCCTCGATGGCGATCGGCATAATGGTCAGGAGCCAGCTAAAGAAGACAGATGCTGGGCAAGCGCCTAGCGGTCGACCTCCAAGGCGATCGTCTATTGGCATCTGGAAATCGCCTCTAATGGCCGATTAGAGACGATCGTCCCGTGCCACGTATGAATTTGACACCCATAAAAGTCTTCAAAGACCGAATCTCGGGTGAAGACCCACGTGCAAATCCGCAATAGGCGCCACGAGATAAGGCCCTTTGACCCCAGCCTGTTACCACCTTCACACCTACCGACAGACCCATCGAAAGGTGAAAAATGGGTCCTCCCGAGACAACGACTCAGGACGCGTGCAAACTTCTCATTGGCTCTCATATCTGGCTGCCAGCAGTAACCGCATACTTTAAGGAAACAGTCCCACATGATGGGACGATCTCCCACCTTATTTTAATATAGGAAACTGCAGTCGCCCGCGATGGACAGGGAGGACCTAGCGACCTCTTCTCCTATAAATAGAAGGCCTCCAGCAGCGGCCAAAGGACGGTGAAATTCATTTACGAACACAGAGAGTGGGATACATTCACACAGTGAAAGACGTGAACACAAACACAGTTTACAACGTGAACACACAACTCCAAAAGCAAACTATACAGAGAACTCCCCATCTTTGTAACAAGAACTCACAGAGCATCAACTCTGGTTCTTCCGGCAATCTTCAGCACTCGATAGCTAAGATAACTAGAGTCTTTACACTCATTGTAATTGTACTCTAACATTAATATCTATACTCACTAGTATTCATATTAATAACATCTCGCGAGAGCATTCAAGCCTGGGACTAACAACCCCGACAAATCTTGTGTTATTTATTTCCTCACGGACGTGATCTCGCACTTTGTTTGTCACCCGTCCATTCCAGCATATCATCTTCGGATAATATTTTGGGTAACAACAGTCGTCATACCCATTTATGAGATGTTCTGTTGCTGTCTCTCTGAGTCGTTAGTGCACGCTACGCTGTGCGGCTAGCGCGCGCTAAGGTTCCGTAGTTAGCGCATGCTAAGTGTTGTAGTTAGCGCACCGGGTGGTGCAGAAACAGTCCATATGCCACTGGACGGGGTTCAGACATTGATCAGCGCACGATATTTAGTATCATAGCGCGCGCTAGAGTGCGTTGGTAGTGCATGCTAAGGGGAGGATAGCGCACGTTACCTGGTAGTTCAGGGCAGTCCAGGAGCTACTGGACTGGGTCTGAAGTTCTCATTAGCGCACGCTAATACTTGGGGTTAGCGCACGCTAATAGTGTATTTTTGGTCAGGAGTTTTGTTCGATGCCGCGATAGCGCACGCTAACCTTAATGATTAGCGCACGCTAATTGTGTCCAGTATAAATACTGGACACCAGTCTAGAATCTGCATTTTTTCTTCATTTCTTCTTCTTCCTCCGCGAGTTTGAGACGTGGCGACTAGGGTTCGCATCTGGGCTGATTTTCTTCCAACCGAAGGTGTTTTGGAGTATCCTAGGTGATTATAACATCATCTAATCCATTGTTCTTCGCCGGATCTAGGTATTTTTCTTGAATCCATAGAGTTGACTTTTTGGAGTTTTGTTCTTGATTTCATTTTCCATCCGGTTTTGATAAACCGATTGTTGTTTAATGATGTTGTTAAACATATCTTATGGATTGTATATCCATATTTCGGGTTAGAATTCCATTTTCATGTTTTGACGGGTCGATTCGTGTTCTTGGCCGTTTTGGGGGAAACCCTTGAACTTTCGTCGTTTGTTCTTTGGATTTAGAGACTTTAGGTCGTGCTATGGAATTCATTTTCATTGTTGTTATTGTTGTTCGTTTATTGTCATGGGTTAGCGCTCGGTGGAGTCGGCGGGTTCGTAATCGGTTCGTGCCAACCTACTTCGATCGATTCTTCACGTTTGTGGTTATTCGAGGCAAGTATCTTGTCCATACAATTCTTGTTTTATGGATATGATAATTAGTGGTCATCTACTTGTGTTTATTTGATCGTTTGAATTTGACTTTCAAAGATTCGGTTAGCCTTGTTAAAGGCCCTCTTTCAAAACACGTGTGTTTTGTGGACATTGTGTTCGTGGACGGTTACGTGAATTACTATGAATACACTTGGTGTTGTCGTTGTGCTTTGATAATATATATGTATATATTATCTCATATCGGTGCATTGTGATTTGACCATTGCGTCGTGCATTTTGTTTGTTGCCATTGAGTGAATCACTTGGATATTATTGATGTGATATATTATTTTTGTGAATGTGTGGATATGGTTAAAGGTCTACGGTGATACATGGCATGTGATCATGTGGTCAGGATGCAACAAGCGATTGATCCAACCGTGAGAGCATAAGATAATCTACGGTGACACATGGCTTGTGATCATTTGGTCAGGATGAAACAAGTGATTGATCCAACCGTGAGATATGGTGTGTGATTTGTTTCGCTAGCCAGCTCAGAAGGGTCCTTAGAGGCCTCGAGTGGGATTTGTGGCTTCGTCCCGGTCCTAGGCGATGCATGTGTGTGATTTGTTTTATGATTGTGGCCAGCTCGGGAGGGTCCTTAGAGGCCTCGAGTGGGATTTGTGGCTTCGTCCCGGTCCTAGGCGATGCTTGTATGTGATTATGTTGTATTGATTTTATGTCCGTTGAGGACACTTGATGCGGGCTCTGGCCCTGTGAATTGTTGTTGGTTCTATTTGCGAAAATGAAACCTTTGGGCTGTGACCCCTGTTGATTTTGGAAAGAGAAGGATTCGAAAATCGTGAATTATTTCTATCAAAACTCCCAATGGTATTTTAAATCACTTTATAAATTGTTTCCCTTGACTTTGGATCTTTCGATTTTGGAAAGCTTTACCTAAACTCTTGCCTCGGGAAGTATTTTCGTTATGTTTAAATCTTTGAGTATTCCTGGTTATTATTATCCTTGGAACTTGTATTGTATGGCTCGTATTTTTCCACTTGTACTTGCACTAGCAAAATAGTGGAATTTTGCTAACCCCCGAGAAATCGGGGGGTGGATGTCTGTATTGCATTCAGGTTTTGGAGCATAGCACAGGGTCGGCATGAAGGATGATGAAAGATGAATGATACTAATCACACGAGGACCCGTTGATGTCGTATTGGGCTAGTTGTATTTTATTTTCCGTTGCAGTATTCCTTCCCCGTTGTACGGGAGTGTGTTGTACTCGACCCCTGCATGGGCATGTGTTGTAATTGAATTGTATGTTTTTATTGAAAGACCAAATCGGTCTACTGAGACATTTTTAGCTTTAAAGGCATTGTTGAGTTGTTCGATGTTGTTACCAGCCTGGTAGATCCTTGAGGAGAGGTTCTACAGCGTGTAATATCCCTGAGCGGATTGAGGGTGTTACATTATCCTCCCGTTCTTCTTCATCCTTCGTCGTGCTCCTTCGTCTCTTGTCAATTAAGGTAAGTTTTTCGAATCTTAAATTCATTTCAGTGTTGTTATCCGAGTCATATTAAATTTCGGATACCTTGGGTAGTTTAGAACTTTCGATAATGATCGAATCGGTGGAAATCTATCACCATTTTTAATCGTAACCTATCATGCTAGTAATTTGAATGGATGATAGTAGTACTCATAGTTTGATTGTAAAACTCATAATCGAAATTGTAAGTCACCAACATCTTAGGACCGCCTTGCTGAAGATTGCAATTATAATCCTAGTATCATGTTGTGAACCATTGATAATTCCTTGTTGAACAAATTAACGATTATCAAGTCGGATAGGTATTCAAACATGTTAGGATTTCGAGGAATTAGTGCTTAATCGTTCTATTCTAGAAATTCAAATTGGAGTAAGTGATGTAATTACAGTGGCTATTAGTCATAATCACAATGTAGGAATGTTGTATTAGAACATTGTTGATCAACGAGATGATAATTTGTAAAATGGCGGACCAAGGAACTTAGTAATATGCATTGTGGTTAAAAATAGGGAATTTCGATCTCGGCGACATAAACAACCAGGTTTAGAATCTTAACGGGACGGGTAAATTGTCATTAATCATCATTATTACCATAAGGTATTAATCGACGAACATGTAATAGGTTGAGCTTTCGAGTGTGGTTGTTCGAGCCGTTGTGTTATCAAGGGAGCAACTCTCTTCGGATTTGAGGCAAGTGAATCTTGCTCGTACTTTACGTCTTGAAATTTCAAAATATTGTATGTGTTACTATCTGTGGAATGGTGCTCATTTTATTTATCTTGTCTGGAGTATTCCTGAGTAGATGCTTCCGTGGCCCTTGGCTGCGGCCTTGGGAGTTTATATGTTGATATATTTTGTGGAACTGTGTTGCGGGATAAAACCTGAATGGTACCCACGTCCGGAGTATTCCTGAGTAGATACTTCCATGACCCTTGGTTGCGACCTTGGGAGTTTATGTGCTGATAAAAGAGATAACGTTGGATATTCAATGATAACATTGTTCTCTAAATTTATCTGATTCTATCTTTGAATTTCGTTCAAATTGTCTGACCTAGGTTGACTGACACGATACGTCGTGTCAGGCAAATTTGTTGAATATGTGCAGGACATTCCTGAAGGTTCCGGTCAGGCGTGAGCAGTGTTGAGAAGAAGGCCTATTAAATTCTAAACTAAATTTGAATATTCCACGTTGTGTAATAACCGTATGTACGGACACTGTTTCCCTCGTATTTCGGTTTGTACGAATGTTTTTATAAAAATGCTTCTATATACTTCCAGTTGAATAAGTTGTTAAAATTAAATTCTTTAATAAAAAACCCTGCCTTGTGGGTCCCATATGGGATTCACTGCACTGTGGCGTCCCGGTTCATTTTGGGGGCGTTACATCCACAATGCACAAAATATTAGCATATAAACTCCCAAGGTCGCAACCAAGGGTCACAGAAGCATCTACTCAGGAATACTCCGGACATGGGTACCATTCAGGTTTTATCCCGCAACACAGTTCCATAAGATATATTAACACATAAACTCCCAATGCCGCAGCCAAGGGTCACAGAAGTAGCTACTCATGAATACTCCGGACATTATCACAAAATATACCATCAAAGATGCATACTCATCACATAAAGCATCAATACACACATGTACAACAATACAACAGGATAATTATTATAACCTAGCAATATTAAATTACCTCAAAGCCATAGATACTAATATTTCCGCGACCAACATCCCTGAACGAATACACAGTTATCCGAATAATCCAAAATGAAGTACAGTCCATTACCAATACCAACCCACCATCTCGAGTTCAATATCAACATGATAACTAACCTTGATATCCAACTTCTCATATAACAGACCAAATATAATTCATGTCTCCGTTTCCACTAGACATCCTTAAGATCATATGCATTACGATTAATCTCATTCCAAGCATAATATACATACCCTCATTATGACAATTCAT
The DNA here is from genome assembly GCA_033398695.1 of Orobanche coerulescens. Lineage (NCBI taxonomy): Eukaryota > Viridiplantae > Streptophyta > Magnoliopsida > Lamiales > Orobanchaceae > Orobanche > Orobanche coerulescens. Next base: position 73,118,628 of record CM065818.1, on the reverse strand, counting down.
ATTCCAAGATACCATTTCTATATGAATCACAAATGAAATGAAAGCGGAACCATTTATTAAATATTATGAACTGAGCAAGCATAACTTGCCTCGATACTGGTATGATGAAGTTGTTATTAGTCCCGTCGTCTTCATCTACAAACTCCGCAGCCCCGACTCACCCGCAGCACAACGGTTAACTTCAACGATCACTAAACGCAACCTAATGCAATAATCAATTAACGATACGTTCAATAATAATCAACAACCGAAATGACCAACTAATCAAACTCGATGGTTCAACGATATCTTGATCATACGAAACCAAACCATGTCAACTCTTAACAATACGAATACAAGCCGAAATTCGATATTCAATAGTCCTAACAATGTCTTCAATATATAGTTCATATAACCGCAAGATTCATAACAAAAAAACCATAATCATATTCATACGAATCATTCTCCAACGATAATATCAAAATCCTAATTCAAGGAGAGGATTACCCAACATACCTCTTAGAAGATGAAATACACAAGTAATCACTCGTTTTGAATAACACGGCATGAAGAAATCAATGAAAGGTAAGGGTACCGATTCAACCTACTTCAAAAGTTCGTTCCTAAATCACATTGATATCAATTCAATCACAATTCTACGAAAACGTATAGAATTTCCCAAGTTCTACTCATTGGAGCATTTTATCAAACACCTGGAGGGCATTGTCTAATTTAATCGTTTAACAAAGGAATACTCGAATTTGTTCCATAAAACTTCAAGGATAATGTATAATTACGAGAATACAACCAAGTTCTATCAACAATCTGAATTGAAATGAAGGAAATCGGCCAAAACATCAAGAAACTCCAAAAATCTCCAAAACCAAAAGTTTAGGTGTTCTTATCTTCGATCTGGGTGGAAGAAGATGTTAAACACGAATCCAACTTCCAAAATATGTTGCTACATGATGTTCTTACTCAAATCCATCAATTCTTACTGAAGGAATCGTGAAGAAACGAAGGAAAACGAAAAATGGCAAGGATGACTCGGTCTAGGCCTTATATAGGCCGAGTCCTGTCGGTACCTTATGGCCGTAACCAACCGTGACTTACATATGTAACCAGCCGTGGCCTACCCTTCTGTCCATTTTGGCCGACACCCTTACGTACGTAACCGGCAGCTGGATTACGTATGTAACTGGTCCTTACGGCCGTAACCGGCCACAGCCTTACGTACGTTATCGGCCAGTCCTTGCCCCCAGCGAGTCACTGCCGACCGTGATCGGTCATCCCTGCGAGTCACTACCGACCATGCTTGGCCACTGCAGGTTCTCTCGGCCACGACTCGGCCAGCCGCCCCGTAACGTACGTAACACTTATTCCGTTGCGTACGTAATACGTACGTTGACTTGCTATAGTATTATAGTCGTATTACGTACGTAATACACCTTGTATAGCGTACATAATACATCCGTTGACTCACCCGTCTACATCTTCCGCCGAAAGCTGCCGACACAGGCCCACCTGTCCGATTCCTCTTGTTACGTACGTAATGCCTTATGCATAACGTACGTAAAGCGTATAATTTAGCGTACGTAAGTCCTTGATGCTAACATACGTAATGGCCTTCGATACTTGGTCAAAATCCAACTGTTCCTGTCCGACGTCTCGATATACATAATACAACCATACGGCATACTAAATACATATACTCAATCCCAAAAGTATTCTCATATGGTACTTCTGATACACAATACCTTCAACTGCGATCGTCGACCAAGTACGATAATTATGTAGATACTCATATAGTATATCCGATATCGAAAACACATCAAGCATGTTATATCCTATAATTAGATATAATCTTGATAGATATATTGACACGACTGTCACAGTTCCCAAAATCATTTATCCATACTGTATCGTTCCCACTCTGTACAGTACAACTCAAATAAAATACTGCAAAAAATTCATAGTGAAATTCTAGGATATTACACAAATCCCAATTTACGAAATCGGGCTCCTTATTTAAATATATTATTTTCCGTATTTAAGATAGTGAATGTCCATTAATTAATTATAAGCTACTAACAACTTTAATTAATTAATATGTTATCCAAGAGTAGTACCACTCGAACCTTTAATATTATATCGAAATTAAATCCACGTGCATGGTTTAATATAATAATCATTATCGAGCTCCTCAAGGGGACATCATCAACTCGCACGAGCTGGGACACGATTTCTAGTAATAATAATAACTGTCATATAGATAATATTACTGCCCAATATACGATGCCTATAGAGTCGATTATTTTGACTCTCACTCATGGTAAATCAAAATAATAAGTATTGTTAATACACAATTAAATATTATATACATAGAGTTAAGAAATAATAATTATTCGAGATTTACGTTCTTCTTACTGTCAGTATAGAAGATACTATCTCACCTCGATCCTGTTCAACGTATGCAAATACGCTAATGTATGCTAATAGTCAAGACCAACTAATCTCAAGCATACACTACAACCTTTCATATAATTTGTCTAATAATTATATAGGTTGTGAACTATTATATTATTTTATAAGGCACCGATAATATGATTCTCCATGTGACACCAACACACCACATTATCTACAATATAAAATAATTAGACATTTCATTTGTATACCCATAACTTGAATAAATATGCAAAATATGTGATTATAATTAATATTCTCATAGTAGTTACAGGGAAATAAGGTAATACAAGAATAAAGTATGCTTTGCAGTATACAACCCTAACAACCTAATTATGACATACTTGTTCTTTTCTGACCGCTTAATCTTTGTTGAGTATCCTTGAGTCAAAGCTTTCTCACGAACTCTATTAAGAGGTACTTTCCGTTCTTCAAAAATTTCAAATGATAAAGAGGACAAGTGTAACACCCCCGATATATTCGGGAATATTACAGCGCCGTAAATCCTTTACGTAAGGATTTACAAGGCTGAAGAATTGAACAAGTATAAAAAGGTACTTAATAAATGGAAATAACGGAATTTCAGTACATCGATTCGACCCAATACAGGAATAGTACAGTTGTTCAACAGAACTCAATAATACATTACCAAATTCAAAACATCACAACCGACTTCGTACTCGAGTACTTATTGAAATAACGAATAAACAACAGATAAATAAACCCGGTCGGGACATCACTCTGCACCCTCGTCGTCATACTGTTCCAGTGGTTGTTTCCCCGCTCTCCTGGATCCTGAACACAAACAAAATGTTCACCCCCGAAGGGGTTAGCACAACGATGCTAGTACAAGTACCACAACATATTATTCATATCTCACGGTGAATAATAATAATAACGTAAACGACAAAATACCAACGAGTCTTCTCCTACGAGAAACTCAAACATAACATACACAACTGATAATCACAACATGATATAAATACATACACATGGTAATTCCATCGATCCAGCGTTCACTGCCTAGAACCCACGATGATCCCGTTAGACCAACCCGTGGTGGAAAAACCCGTCCGATTATCCAGCGCACGCTAGCATAGATCCCCCGATGATCCCGTCGGACCAACACGAGGTGGACACACAATAACGACATACATGCACGACAATATGTATACAACAATACATAAAACAATTAAGGTACTTGCCTCGATTTGAAGACAATAATAACACTTCCACGGAAATGAACACTCGACGATCGTCCTCCTCAATCAATCACGTAACTAGACCAAACCTTAACAAAAGAAATAATATAGGATTTATCTCACGTCGTACAAATGTTAAACAATTCGGTTAACGGTCAAAAGTTCATAAACTGCAATCTGCCCGAATAGCTTAGCGCACGCTAAGTATTCTGTGTAGCGTGCGTTACGTCTGCCCGATAGCGCACGCAAACAACAAAGCCTAGCGCACGCTAACTATGCATGGTCAGTACTTCACTGATCAGCCAACTGACTCGACTGGTGGTCTAGCGTACGTTACGTACCAAACGTCGCGCACGCTAACTAGTACTCGATAGCGCACGTTAAACTGCATATCCTAGCGTGCGCTGTCTCTGCATGGCAGTTTACTGCTGAGCAGTAAACTGTTCTTGCCATGTTTGAAACAATGAAATCCTTCGTGATAATTCATGTTACTTCCATGAATACCAAGTTCTTACTCTTATGAATGATCTCCAGGATGATATCAACTTCAAGATGCAAATATACGTATAATCATCATGACACCATAATCCATCTTGATTACAATTTCCCATGCAAGGTTGGTTGTCTCCGGTTGATGTATTAGATGCTACTATCATTATACATATTCAGACTTCATCTTGAGGTGAACTAACAATTCCGACTTATACGAAAGAATATTTCCTAAGATGATTCTTTCTTTAAGTTCTTATAACATCTTTTCCAAATCATGATCACAAAGATAACATAAATCATATGGATTGTTAACTTCCGAATATTCTCTCATCATTTGAAGTACTAGGATTCCAACTTCAAGGTTCCAACAATAATAACGTAATTGTAGACATCCCAATCTTCTAAACATGATGTTGTTGAAATAATTCACTAATGAAATTCAATATCTCGTTAACATGATCATCATATCCATTGGAAATCCAAATCTAAGACTGGTGATAGGTTGAACATACCTTAATATGCTGAATTCACTGAACCACAAGGTGTAATTCGACTCCGGTTGGTTATGTGCCACTCCAAGGTGTTACTTCTCTTTAATGATCACTCACAAGTGATACTCAATCATTCAATGATCACTCATAAACGTTCTAAGTGTTTAGAAGGGAGATTCTTGCTCTCTGGACTCTCAAAGATGAAGTAAAAACGAAGGAAATGAAAGTCCAAGCGGTTGTTGTCCCATTTATAATATTCTGCATTATTGGCAAGTTAGCGCACGCTACTGAGCATCCCTTAGCGTGCGCTAATAGTGGTTGACTTCAGAATTTGTCCGGGTGCGTCAGCGGGAATCTTATCCGGACCCATGTCCCGCTGGCGCACGAGCCAGCTGCCCCGCTCAATAATTGAGTCCTTAGCGCACGTTACTCATACCTGCATAGCGTGCGCTAATAATGGCCCGATAGCGCGCGTTAAGATACATTCTTAGCGTGCGCTATCACAAGGTTGCTTGAGCAATTTTGCATGTTTCTATACTTATGCGTAATGATATTATTGTACTAAATATCATTCTCCAATAATCAAAATCACCAATCCGAAATAATACATGGTTTGAATACAGATGAAATACACTGTAATAAATCCGGATATTACATACTCTCCTACTAAAAAGGAGTTTCGTCCCGAAACTCAAGACGAAAATAACTCGGGATATCTAGACTTCATATCAGCTTCTGTTTCCCAAGTGGCTTCTTCCGTTCCATGACGTGACCACTGAACTTTGACCAAAACGATTGACTTGTTCCTCAGTTGCTTAACTCGACTCTCGAGTATCTTGACTGGTCTTTCTTCAAACGTCCCATCCTGTTCGACTTCGATCTCACCGAAATCGATGATATGACTGGGATCTGGTATATATCTCCGCAACTGGGATACGTGGAACACGTTATGAACATGGCACAATGACGGCGGTAATGCTAATCTGTATGCCAACTCCCCAACTCTCTCGAGGATCTCAAATGGTCCGATATATCTCGGACTCAGCTTTCCTTTCCTACCGAAACGAAAGATTCCCCGGGTAGGAGAAACCTTCAAAAGTACGTGATCTCCAAGATCGAACTCCAATGGGCGGCGGCGTGCGTCCGCAGGATTTCTGCGACTGGGCGGTCGGCGGCCTTTCACGAATTAAGGCTATCTTCTCTCGAGTCTGCTCGATCAACTCGGATTACTGTTCGATCAAGTCCGATGAATCGTCCCAGCATAGGGGCGATCTGCATCTCCTTCCGTATAATGCCTCAAACGGTGCCATCTTAATGGAAGCATGCCAACTATTGTTATAAGTAAATTCAATCAACGGTAGATGAACTTCCCAATCGTTTGACCAATCTAAGGCACAGGCCCTTAGCATGTCTTCCACCGTTTGTATAGTTCTCTCAGATTGTCCGTCAGACTGCGGGTCATAAGGCATCTTGAAGTTCAATTCGGTCCCCAAGGCCTTATGAACTGCCTTCCAAAAGTGAGACACAAAACGGCCGTCTCGATCAGAAACAATGGTCTTCGGCGTACCATGTAATCGAACTATCTCTGAAATAAAGACTCGTGCCAACCTCTCTGGTCCCCACGTATCCTTAATGCCTAGAAAATGAGCCGATTTGGTTAAACGATCAACTATCACCCAAATCATGTTCATTCCTGTCCTGGTTTTCGGCATATTAGTGATGAAGTCCATCGATATGTCCTCCCACTTCCATTCAGGAATCGGGAGCGGCTTCAACATTCCAAAGAGCCGTTGATGCTCGATCTTAACTCACGACAAGTCAAGCATTTGAAACATAGTCCGCTATGTCTTTCTTCATGTTGCCCCACCGAAGTTACGCTTCAAGTCCTTATACATTTCTTGGTGCCGGGTGGATAGAATAGGCGAACTATGTGCTTCCTTCATAATCGTCTGTTTGAACATCTACATCGACGCAGAGTCGGTTCTGAAATCTCAAAACTCCATCGTCATGAATTATGAATCAGGGCCTTTCCTTGGATCACTTCATCATGTAACCGAATCATCGGAGGATCATCTGCTGTCTAGATTTGATTTCTTCGGTTAATGACGGTTATCTCCATCACGCACACTGTGTCCTTGGACTCTTTGTAACCATACCTCAATTCCCTCACGAATCATCTCTCGTTGAAGGCTAAGTTGGGATGTCGGCGTCTCCGAGATCCGAATAGAGACAGGCTTGCGGCTAAGTGCATCGGCCACTACATTCGCTTTGCCTGGATGATATAAAATCTCCAAGTCATAGTCCTTAATCGGTTCCAACCATCTTCTTTGCCGCATGTTCAACTCTTTCATCGAATATGTACTTGAGACTCTTATGATCCGTAAAGATCGACGGTGAGTCCCGTCATGATAATGCCTCCAAATCTTCAAGGCAAAAACCACTGCTGCTAGTTCCAAATCATGTGTCGGGTAATTCACTTCATAAGGTTTCAGTTGTCGCGACGCATAAGCGATCACCTTATCATTATGCATCAACACACACCCAAGTCCTTGGTTCGAAGCATCACTGTAAACTATGAATCCCTCAGTTCCCTGCGGAAGTGATAGAATCGGTGCCGTCGTCAATCTCTTCTTCAATTCATCAAAGCTAATCTGACACAATTCATTCCACTCAAACTTTTGAGTTTTCTGAAGGAGTCGAGTAAGTGGGCGGGAGATTTTAGAAAACCCTTCCATGAATCGACGATAGTATCCAGTAAGTCCTAAGAAGCTTCAGACCTCTTTCACGTTCTTTGGAGGCTTCTAATCCAATATTGCTTCGATCTTCTGAGGATCCACTCGGACTCCTCTAGCTGACACCACATGGCCGAGGAACATTACTTCTTTTAGCCAAAATTCACACTTAGATAGTTTGGCGTACAATTGCTCGTTTCTCAAAAGCTCCAATACAATCCGCAAATGCTGCGCATGTTCTTCCGGACTGTTAGAATACACCAGAATGTCATCAATAAATACGACCACAAATTTATCCAAAAATTCAATGAACACTCTGTTCATCAATTGCATAAATACAGCAGGTGCGTTAGTGAGACCAAACGGCATCACTACAAACTCATAATGCCCGTAGCGAGTTCTGAACGCTGATTTGGAACATCGGACTCCTTAATCCTCGATTGATGGTATCCACGATCTCGGATCGATTTTAGAAAATACCGTTGCCCCTTGTAATCGTCAAACAAATCATCAATCCGTGGCAACGGATACTTGTTCTTAATCGTCATCTTGTTCAGCTCTCGATAGTCAATACACAATGGAGCGATCCATCCTTCTTTCGGACAAAAGAAGCGGCGCTCCCGGGGTGGCAGCTTGGTCAATATAGCCCTTGTCCAAGAAATCCTCCATTTCTTCTTGATTCGTACATCTCGGTAGGTGCCATACGATACGGCGCCTTAGAAATTGGTGTCGCTCCAGGTTCCAGCTCAATAGTAAATTCCACATCCCTTCGTGGAGGTAGTCCAGGTAACTCGTCAGGAAACACATCTGGAAATTCGTTCACAACAGGAATGGATGAAAGTTCCACAATTTCTTCTTCTTTCTTCATTGCGTAGCACCAGTACCCGGTACAGCCTTGTTTCAACAATTTGACAGCTTTCATCGCCTTGATCAACTTTCCTGAGCTTCCCGGTTTCCATCCCTCAAACAGAATCTCGGAACCATCGTCAGCGACCAGCGAGATATTCCTCCTTCGGTAATTTACAATTGCTCCGTACCGATTAAGCCAATCGTCTCCGAGTATCAGGTCATCTCCTTGCATTTCTATCATGATTAGGTTTGAGAGCCACTCTTTGCCTCCAAATGATACAGGGAAATTTCTAGTTTCTAAATTCCCGACAATCCTCTCTCCACTCGGTAAACCAACAACATAAGGTTCACAAGCATGAAAACCGGAAATATTCAAACGATTTACACAAGACAAAGATATGAAAGAATGTGTAGCTCCTGTATCGAATAAAACGCTAACTGGCTGGGAAAGGATCTGGACAGTACCTGATGCGACAGCAGCATCCTGATCGTCTGTCCTCCTCATCTCGTACAGACGTGGGGGAGCAGATCCGGCACTCGATGTCCCCTTTCGGTCCCATTGTCCTCTGCCTCGCCCGCGGTCAAAATTCTGAGGCATCTGAACACTTTGCTGCGTCATGGAATCTTGGCCTCCTTCGACGGGTATTTGTGGTGTACGGGCTCTAAAAGACTTTGCGACCTCTTCACAAAACACCGCCCGATGTCCCTCTCGTCCACAATCAAAACAAATCACGGCGGGAAGGGGGCAATTCCGTCGATAGTGCCCGTCTGGCGCGATTAAAGCATTTCTGGTAACATCGGTAGAGTTGATGTCGCCCGAAGTTCTTTCCGCTCCTAGGCGGGTGCGGAGGTTTCTGAAAAGAGTGAAAGGGCAGTGGGCCTTACGGGCCCCACTTGTTCTTGTGCTCTGTAAAAGTACCGGAGACTTTACATTTCTTGGTTTCCGCAAATTTCTCCATGGCTGCTTCCTTGATCTCATATGCCAACGCCTTATCCTGGTATTGGCGGGGTGTGGTACATTCGAATCCGGACATGTACCTCTGGACTTCTGGTTTCATTCTCATATCGAAGTGAATCATCATTTACGCATCTGCTCGACCGGATGTCGAACAAATGCCAACTGTTGGTTAAACGTCTTGATCGCACAGGATACGGCACATCGGAAGGCCGAGCGGAGAAAAACTCCGTACTTTGGCTTCCCTCACGGGACGAGGGCAATCTTGAGCTTCCATCATTAATCTAAACTCTGTCAATCGGCATCATGGTCTACAGCCGGATGGCTTCCCACCATTCGGACGCTTCCCCTATCGAGAAAATATTGAGCGATAGAGGCTTTCCGGTCGTCTGGGCGCTTGATTCCGGCAAAGATTTTCTCCAGCTCCTTTAACCAATGATCCCGGTGGGAGTCTCGGAAATACCGTCGAATTTGGGTGGTTGCATCTTTGCCACTTCTTGCGACCACCGGTCACCTCGATTTCCCATATCTGGGATTCCTTGCTGTCTCTCTCCCTGCCGTAGTCCCACCGCCACTTGCATTCGGTCCACGACTGGCGGCGCGAGTCATCTGGTTCACCACTTGACGAAGGATCTCTGCAAGCAGATCTCGGTTCATTATTAATAGATTGCCGCGGCTCGCAGAGCTATGGCCCGGCACGGTTAGAAGGCGACGCCTCCCTTTCGGCATTTCTTCGTCGCGTCCACGACCGCGACCACGTCCACGTCCGCCTCTCAACATACGTAAGCATAAATACTCAATATACGAGAAAACAACATCGTTCTAATATCCGAGTATAAAGAGATACAATATGCAAAGAACGAGATAGAGTTTAGGAACTTACAACCACTGTTCGCATGAAGACGTGGCGGTGCGGTGATGTCATTCACGGCCGGTTACCCCAAAAGACATAAATGACCCCTATTTTAACCCAACGGCCAAGATATCCATAATCTTAGCTCCGATACCATATTCTGTAACACCCCGATATATTCGGGAATATTACAATAGTAAATCCTTTACGTAAGGATTTACAAGGTGAAGAATTGAACAAGTATAAAAAGGTACTTAATAAATGGAAATAACGGAATTTCGGTACATCGATTCGACCCAATACAGAATAGTACAGTTGTTCAACAACTCAATAAAACAATACCAAATTCAAAACATCACAACCGACTTCGTACTCTAGTACATAATGAAATAACGAATAAACAACAGAAAAATAAACCCCGTCGGGACATCACTCTGCACCCTCGTCGTCATACTGTTCTAGTGGTTGTTTCCCCGCTCTCCTGGATCCTGAACACAAACAAAATGTTCACCCCCGAAGGGGTTAGCACAACGATGCTAGTACAAGTACCACAGCATATTATTCATATCTCACGGTGAATAATAATAATAACGTAAACGACAAAATACCAACGAGTCTTCTCCTACGAGAAACTCAAACATAACATACACAACTGATAATCACAACATGATATCAATACATACACATGGTAATTCCATCGATCCAGCGTTCACTGCCTAGAACCCACGATGATTCCGTCAGACCAACCCGTGGTGGAAAAACCCGTCCGATGATCCAGCGCACGCTAGCATAGATCCCCCGATGATCCCGTCGGACCAACACGAGGTGGACACACAATAACGACATACATGCACGACAATATGTATACAACAAAACATAAAACAATTAAGGTACTTGCCTCGATTTGAAGACAATAATAACACTTCCACGGAAATGAACACTCGACGATCGTCCTCCTCAATCAATCACGTAACTAGACCAAACCTTAACAAAAGAAATAATATAGGATTTATCTCACGTCGTACAAATGTTAAACAATTCGGTTAACGGTCAAAAGTTCATAAACTGCAATCTGCCCGAATAGCTTAGCGCACGCTAAGTATTCTGTAGCGTCGTTACGTCGCCCGATAGCGCACGCAAACAACAAAGCCTAGCGCACGCTAACTATGCATGGTCGGTACTTCACCGATCGCCCAACCGACTTCGTGGTGGTCTAGCGTCGTTACGTACCAAGCGTAGCGCACGCTAACTAGTACTCGATAGCGCACGTTAAAGCGCATATCCTAGCGTGCGCTATCTACGCATGGCGCTTTCACGAAAGAAAGCTTCTTGCCATGTTTGAAACAATGAAATCCTTCGTGATAATTCATGTTACTTCCATGAATACCAAGTTCTTACTCTTATGAATGATCTCCAGGATGATATCAACTTCAAGATGCAAATATACGTATAATCATCATGACACCATAATCCATCTTGATTACAATTTCCCATGCAAGGTTGGTTGTCTCCGGTTGATGTATTAGATGCTACTATCATTATACATATTCAGACTTCATGTTGAGGTGAACTAACAATTCCGACTTATACGAAAGAATATTTCCTAAGATGATTCTTTCTTTAAGTTCTTATAACATCTTTTCCAAATCATGATCACAAAGATAACATAAATCATATGGATTGTTAACTTCCGAATATTCTCTCATCATTTGAAGTACTAGGATTCCAACTTCAAGGTTCCAACAATAATAACGTAATTGTAGACATCCCAATCTTCTAAACATGATGTTGTTGAAATAATTCACTAATGAAATTCAATATCTCGTTAACATGATCATCATATCCATTGGAAATCCAAATCTAAGACTGGTGATAGGTTGAACATACCTTAATATCTTGAATTCACTGAACCACAAGGTGTAATTCGACTCCGGTTGGTTATGTGCCACTCCAAGGTGTTACTTCTCTTTAATGATCACTCACAAGTGATACTCAATCATTCAATGATCACTCATAAACGTTCTAAGTGTTTAGAAGGGAGATTCTTGCTCTCTGGACTCTCAAAGATGAAGTAAAAACGAAGGAAATGAAAGTCCAAGCGGTTGTTGTCCCATTTATAATATTCTGCATTATTGGCAAGTTAGCGCACGCTACTAAGCATCCCTTAGCGTGCGCTAATAGTGGTTGACTTCAGAATTTGTCCGGGTGCGTCAGCGGGAATCTTATCCGGACCCATGTCCCATTGGCGCCTGGCCACGAGCACCGCCCGCTCAATAATTGAGTCCTTAGCGCACGTTACTCATACCTGCATAGCGTGCGCTAATAATGGCCCGATAGCGCGCGTTAAGATACATTCTTAGCGTGCGCTATCACAAGGTTGCTTGAGCAATTTTGCATGTTTCTATACTTATGCGTAATGATATTAATGTACTAAATATCATTCTCCAATAATCAAAATCACCAATCCGAAATAATACATGGTTTGAATACAGATGAAATACACTGTAATAAATCCGGATATTACAACAAGTGATCATCGATAAACGTATTCTTTTCGCATTTGTCCAAAACACATAAAATATTATCCCCCGTTAACCATCAATATATTTGATGAGATATGGATGAAACTAAGAATACAAAAGTCAAAATATAAATTTCCGCATACATGTACCAGCTTGAAATGAGCAATAGAGGTTCATAATGGCTTAGGTGCAATACAAGTTTGGAAAAACAAGGCTTGCTTGAAATTAAAAAAATAAATTTTATAACAAAAATCAATCATTCAAACTTTCTCATGTAGGATACAAATGATGATATCTCGAAACTATCTTTCATTAGTGCATGAGAAAAGGCTATAGATGACAAGGACAAAAACCTCACATGAGTTTGGCATATTATGAACACGAGGCTTATTTCACCAACTACATATATATAATGTGTTAATATCCAAAATTAATGAACAAGATATTAGCAATCTAAAAACGAATAAATTAAAAGAAACTCCTAATGTAACACCCAGAGAATAATATAATCAGTCCTCTACTATGAATTCGTTTCTAGTAACCCTTACAATGAAATAACAATGATCAATTCAAAACTAACTAACCAGATACATCATTGATTGATTAAAATAAATCATACACAATTAAATCAACATCCAATATAGTACTCTATGTTTAACCTTTAGGATTCTATACTCCAGAAGTAATAAACAAAAGAATGGAAACTGATTGTTTTCAAATTTAAAAGTAAATCGAGTAACTTTTGAAAAAAATGAAAATTAAACTCACAAACAATTTACATACCTTCAACTATATGATGAGAGGGATTCAAATACCGATAAAAAGTAGGAATGTATTCCATATTGACGGATTTAATCAGGTTACATATGTTGCTTAGTTCAAGTTCATCAAGATCATTGAGAGCGTTGTCCTCCATGGTTGTAAAACCCTAAGGGGGCGTTTGGTGCACATAATGATTTTTGAAGGAATGGAATCTGTCAAAAGAATTGGAATGGAATGTTATAAGTTTGACCAAGCATTTGGTTGACAGGAAATAGAATATAACCTGTCAAATGAATTGGAATATGTCTGTTTGGTAAACTAAGGTTGGAATGAAATAATGAAGATTGACAAAAATGCTCTTTCTTTGATAAATATTTTATTTATTTTTTACGTATAGTTATAATAAAATTAATATTTCATCTGAAAAGGATAATGTTTAACTTTGGTGATTGAAATATATTTTTAGTATTAGTATTTAATATTAATATTAATATTTTTAGTATTAATATTTATACGTAAAATTTATCAATATTAATATTATACTAAAATTAATATTTTTGAAATATGTAAATACGTAATATTTTTACTACAAATATATTAATATTTAATATTAATATTTCTCAATATATTTTTAATATTAATATTAATATTTAATATTTTTAATATTAATATTAATAATTATATGTAAAATTTCTCAATATTAATATTAATACAATAAATAATATTTTTAAAATACATAATATATATAAATAAGTAATATTTTAATATTTTTAACATCAATTTTAATATTAGTATTTATATTTAATATTTATAATAATATTTATACATACAATTTTCAATAATTAATATTTTTAAAATACTTAAAATACGTAAAATACTTAAATACATAATATTTTTAATATCTTTAATATTAATATTAATATTATATTAATATCTAATATTTTTAGTATTATTTATACGTAAAATTCTCAATAACTAAAAATTTTAAAATACATAAAATACATAAATATATAATATTTTTAATATTTTTAATATTAATATTAATATTAATATTTAATATTTAATATTTTTAATATTAATATTTCTCAATATATTTTAATATTAATATTAATATTTAATATTTTTACATATAAATTATAATAAAATTATTTTTTCCGCAACAATCACAACACCATCTTTTCTTCTTCCAGTCCTTATGTTTAATGAGGGTATATTTGTTATTTGCAAATTTTGCGGTGGAATGGATTTCAATTCCATCCATTTTGAGAAGGAATGATCAAATCCTTATTTGAAGGAATGTTGAGATTTCAATCAAACATCACAATGGAATTCAGTCAATGAAATCGACCATTCCAATTCTGCCTAATTCCGTCGGAATCCGAGGAACCAAACGCCCGCTAAATTTCTAATGGAGAAGAGAAAGAGACTTAAATTTCTTATGGAGTAGAGAAAAAAGTTTATTCATATATTAGAATTTACGGGCAAGTAATGTATCTAGGGTAGAAAGTTTGGAAAAGTATAAAATTGTCTTCTAATTGTAAAATTAGATAGTGGGAGAGCAGATCGTCTGATTGATATACTAGCATATACTACCTAGTCCTTCTGAGGTACTTGAGTATGTGCTTGACAGCAATCTAGTGTCCTGGTCCTGGATTGACTGATATCTAGCAGCCATGCCTACGACATGACAGATATCTGGTCTAGTGCAAAGTATAGTATACATGAGGCTTCCCACAGCTGACGCATAAGGGATCAACTTCATGTCAGTTATCTCCTTTTGTGTCTTGGGACACATATCATTAGACAGTTGAATTTCATGTCTGTGAGGTAGAAAACCTTTATTGGAATTCTCCATGCTAAACCGCTTTCGCACTGTATCGATATAGGATGCTTCAGATAAGCACAATATCTTTTTCTTCCGATCACGAAAGATCCTGATTTCAAGGATGTGTCCTGCTTCTCCCAAATTATTCATATCGAAGTGCTCAGACAGCCATACCCGTACGCCGATACAATCAGAAGGATATCATCTACATACAGTACAAGAAACACCAACACATTTCCATCACATTCTTATACACACAACTCTCACTCGGACATTGAACGAATCCATATGACTGGACTACCTCCTCAAATCGAGTATTCCAAGATCTAGATACCTGCTTAAGTCCATAAATGGCTCTCTTAAGCTTGCACACTAAGTGCTCTTCTCATTCAGCAATGAATCCCTCTAGTTGGCACATATAAATCTCCTTGTCTAGACTCCTATTCAAGAATGCAGTCTTGACATCCATTTGCCAAATCTCCAAATCCAATGCGCATCTATAGCTAAAAGAATCTGGATTGACTTAAGCATGGCTATCGGTGAGAAAGTTCTAACACCCCCAAATCCCATTGGGTTATTACAGTGCTGTGGACCCCACACCCGGAGATCCACCAGGCGAACATGACTAAAATACATTGAATTAACCAACAAGGGGAATCACAGTCCCTACTATGATATCCGACACAATATTCTGATGAGGAATTGTAATGACAACGATGGGCCTACAGGGCCAAAATAAAAGTACAACAACATCCACGAGCATCTGATCGGGTAGTACATAATGACAATGACTGACCAACGGGAGAACACTCCAAGTGACTGAAAAACATGAACAACTCAGACTAGTATCGCTCGAATGCCTCGTCGCCATCATCATGCCCCTGTGTCTCAACTCTCTCCTCACAAGCACCTAAAACATGAAAACATGTTCCGCCCTCATGGGATCAGTCATCCAGACAATGAACATCAAATACATGTATAACATGATATGCATCCAAATGCAGAATGAAATGGTACAATGATAATAATAATACGAGATGCTCAAAAACCAAGATAAGAACCGAGCATTCTTGAAACACTATGCCCACGGCATACTATTAATACCTGTTCAACAGGTTAGAACATAAATGCCCAGCGGCGAATCATAATTATAGAACACCACAATGAATTACACGAACATGAACCACACCATAACTGAATTAGATATGAATCACAATGCCCGGAGACTCCCATGAAAATAGTAAGACACCACAAAGGCCTGAAAGCCACTCAGCCGAAGCTGTCAAATATCACAAATCACCTGAAGGCAAAACAGCCCGAAGCTGTATCAATGAGGGCCGAAGCCACGACACAAAGCCGTATCACAATGAGACCATCCAATGGCCGTGGCCTTCTGAACTATAGGTGTTGGGAAACTAACTGCGAAGGTTCAAGCCCCAAACTTACCTATAATGAGATCATAAATATGACCGTGGCCCACTGAGCTATAGGTGTTGGGAAACCAACCGCGAAGGTTCAAGCCCCAAACTTACCCATAATGAGATCATAAAAATGACCGTGACCTACTGAGCTATAGGTGTTGGGAAACCAACCGTGAAGGTTCAAGCCCCAAACTGACCCATAATGAGATCATAAACATGATCGTGACCTACTGAGCTGTAGGTGTTGGGAAACCAACCGCGAAGGTTCAAGCCCCAAACTTTCCCATCGAGCACTAGCCGAGACTAGACTCCAAAACATAAATAATCATAAATGGCAATGATCCCAAGATTACCGAATTCACGAGAATGATAGTGTGCTGCCTTGAGTTGGCCAACACGACAATGATGACTCACGAATGGGCACCATCCTCGGTGGTCCTCTAATATCCGTACCTTTCTATTTTTAGCAGTTTCCATTTTTGATGTATATCTATTTTTAGCTACTCGCTTGTAACCGTTTCGACATTTTGAATTTACTTTATTCTTGGAGTTTTTTATTTGGATGAGTCTTGGAGGTGTTTTTACGTAATTCCATTTTATGTTGTGTTTTGTCGTATGTATGTTCGATTCTCATAAAACTCGTTCGTTTTCATTGTTTCTTTATATATATAAGTTCGTATGGTTGATTTGTTCGTGTTGTGACTTTCGGTTTGTTAATCCGACGTCGTATCGTGAATTTCGGGCACTTGGGCCATTTTTGTAATTTCTTATAAGTTTAGGGAATTTCATCTTTGTTGTCGTATTTCGGATTCCCGGGTAGTCGGAGTGGTATTTTCTTGTGATGGTTAGGCTCATCATCGAATACACTTCATAATTGTATTTTTGGTTCGATAGTAGGTCCGAGTTTCGGAGCCACCCGGAACAGTTTGGACAGCAGCTTCACAGACTGCTGTCCAGTAGGGTGTTACGGCCATAACACCCCATTCGTTACGGTTGTAATGTTGGTCTTGTTACGGCCGTAATGTACCTCTTATTACGGCCGTAACAGCCCGCTGTTTTAAGAACAGCGGGCAGAGGTCAGAAACCTCATTTCACATCTCTTCTTTCGTTTTCTTCTTCGAGCGACACAGAGGGCGATTCTCATCAGTTTCAATCCGTGAATTCTTCGTACTCCATCACCGTAGTGTCGTGCTAGTATATTATCATCAACGTAATCATTTTCCTCCGTCCGAATTCAAGGTATTTTCGTATAGAACCCTAACTTGTCAATTTTGGGGTTTTTTCCGGGTCTTGATCATTAAACTCGAATTATTCTAGTATGTTGTGATATTCCTTACCGATTGTTGTTGTTGGGTGATTCTCAATCCGAATTCTTCGAGTTTAATCCGTGAATTATCGATTCGGGGAGATTTTGCGTAAACCCTTGCCCGTATCGATTGAACGTTTATTGTCATATCTTGTAATCGGGGTTATGGGCGTATTCCATTCAATTATTGTTGTCTGTTAGGACTGAGTTATGTTGATCCTTCATTTAGGAACCGTCGTTTTCCATATGGATCGTTCGTAGTCGTTATTCATTCATGATTCTTCAAAGATGTCTCAAAGGCAAGTACTTTACATTTGTTTACATGTTCTAGTATTTGAATTATTGCTATTCGTGGTTGTGTGGATGGATATGTTTATGTTCACCTAGGGACGGTCCGACGGGGCCTCTAGGGATACGTATTGCCATGAGTATGCGTATCACGAACTATGGTTAGCCACCCAGGGATGTCCGACGGGGCTCTACGGGGTACGATGGCCGTGAGTCTCGTACCAACGGTTAACTTTGAATTGTTTTGTTGGAGAAAATGTGTTTTGTGCTTGTGCACCGTAAATATTCCGGAATATAAATGTTTTCTAAAATGATTTTGGCACATATTTTTATCTGATTAGAATTGTAGTTCAAATGGATTGTACTTGCACTAGCAGATGGCGCTAACCCCTTAAATGGGGGAAATACTTTTGTATTTCAGGTACAGGTCAAGGAAGCAAACGATCATGCGAACCGTACAAGGATGATGGGCAGGCGTGATACTGTTTAATGGATGTTGTCTGCTGTCCTGTTTTGGGATTTCTCTATTATGTCTTTTGTTTAAGTACTCGAGTACTGCTTTATTGAAATTGTTAATACTGTGTGCCCGTTTTGGGGAATAGATTTAATGTCGGATTGTATTGTCGTATTTCTGTCTTTGGTTTGGATGTCGTAGATTGTGAAACGGTCACTTGGTTGATGGTTGTATGTCTTCATCGAATGTCATTTTGGTACGTTAGCCTGGTGGATTCCACAGTGTGGGGTCCACGATGCTGTAATATGCCCCGATCATCTTGGGGGTGTTACAGAATATGGTATCGGAGCTTAGGTTTATGGATACCTATGCTGTCGGTTATTTGGGTCTAGTTGAGTGTCATTTTTGAACAGTATCATGGCTACGCCATCATCTTAGTACGCCGGTGCTCGTAAGTTGTCCTAACTTGACTCGTTATGTTTTTCTGTTCTATTCCTTTCTTAGTATCTTGTTGCGTTTTGCGTTTGAACTGTACTTACCCGTTATTCTTCAGAATCCCTGCTGGTAGAGGACGCGGACGCGGTAGGGGACATGGCGCAGCCGGTGGGGCAGCCATGTCCGATAATTCGGGAACTGATTTGGCGATACCTTCCTTGTCGAACAGTGTTCCACCCAGTTCCAGAGGCCAACAGGCTCAGTCTACTAGCTCCGGTAATGCTCATTAGAATATAGGGGTGTAAAATATTTTGCAGCAAGTAGCGAACCAGATGACACTACTAACTCAGGCCGTCTTGGTCGGCCAAGCTAATGCCAACCCGGTTCCGCCTACCGGATCCGGCAATGATAAGATACTTCAGGTCGTGATTCGTATGCATCCTTTGCAGTTTGATGGTGCTTCCGACCCTTCCGGTTGGGAGAGTTGGTTATTTGAAATGGAGAAAGTATTCGAGGCTGCTAATTGCTCTGAGGAGAGGAAGGTACCCATTGCTCAGTACTTTCTCGCCAAAAAGGCGGCAACATGGTGGCAAGCGGTGAAACCATGTGACCGGGTAGCCACGTGGGCAGAGTTTCGAGAGATTATGGAGGACGAATTTTGTCCGTGGCCAGTTAAGGAGGGGAGGATCCGAGCCTTCTTTGAGGCTAAGCCCCAGGATGTTCCAATTTCACAGGCAATCAAGGACTATAACCAACAACTTCATTATGTGAGAAACTAAGTCCGGGATGAGTTAGATAAGATCCGCCACTTTGACATGCGGATGAAGCCGAGGGTTCGTCACTATATGTATGGTCACGGGTGTAGAACTCTGAAAGAGTATCAGAATAAGGCAATGGCTTATGAGATGTCGTTTTCCGTGATAGAGATGGCAACCGAGGGAAAGAAACCGAAGACCTCCGGCCAGTTTTTGGGAGGCAAGTCTGGTGGGTATCCGAAGGCATAGTCTGGTTCGCGAGTCTTTGGGAGTCAGTCCCCGTCATTTGGGCGAGGAAATGGTTCTAATTCTGCTCCTATTGGTTCTGTTCGTGGTCCTACGTATTTAACTGTGGTCGTCCGGGCCACATGTTGAGCGAGTGTGATAGGCCCCCGATTCAGTGTCTTGCGTGCGGTCGGATCGGACATCGTGCTAAGTTTTGTACGGATGCAGTTCGGACGCCAGTGACTCAGATATCAGCCCCAACTGCGGGAGAGCCGAGTGTGAATCAGGCACCGACAGTTTCTCAGCCACAGCAGAGTTTCGGTAGAGGTTGAGGACGTGGGCATCCTTCTAGAGGGGGAGCTTCTAGTGCGGGGTCTGTTCCGCCCCGTGTATATGAGATGAGACGAGCTGGAGATCCTGACGCGACGGTGGGTATAGGTACCGTTCACATCCTTGACCGTCCTGTTTCCGTGTTATTCGATTATGGTGCTACGCACTCTTTTATATCTATGGATTGTATGCATCATCTGCATGTTGATTGCCTAGTTGCGTGTGAACCATTTGTTGTTAAACTTCCTAGTGGCGATAGCATCATGGGGGATCGTGAGATTAGAGATTTTTCTGAGAGTATCGCGGGGAGGGATTGGCCTTCTAATTTGATTGTAGTGGATATTAAAGACGAGGATCTGATTCTTAGTGAGGATTGGCTGGACCGTCATGGGGAGATCATGAATTATAGAATGAGAACCATTTCGATGTTAGCCTCTGACGGTACCGAGCATTCTTTTGTGAGGCGTAAGCGGAGTAGCCAGAGATTCCTCATCAGCGCTTTGAAAGTGGTGACACTTCTTTGAGGGGGTTGCACGGGTTACTGTTGTTATGCTTTGAGATTGGAAGAAGGGGGATTCGATCTCTCGTTTATTCTGGTAGTGTGTGAGTATCCTGACGTCTTTCCAGACGAGTTGCTGGGTTTTCCGCGGGACAGAGAGGTTGAGTTTACCGTGGATTTAGCTCTGGGTGCAGCACCGATCTCTAAGACGCCGTACCATATGGCGCCTGCCGAGATGCTGGAGTTGAAGAAACAGTTGGGTGAGTTGCTAGACATGGGGTATATTCGACCGAGCGCTTCGCCTTGGGGCGCACCGGTCCTATTTGTTAAGAAGAACGATGGGTCACTTCGTCTGTGTATCGACTATCGAGAGATGAACAAAGTGACTATCAAAAACAAGTATCCGATCTCGAGGATTGATGACTTGTTTGACCAATTTCAAGGGGCAACCGTATTTTCGAAGAGTGATTCGAGGTCAGGGTATTATCAGCTCCGAGTGAAGGATTCCGACATTCCGAAGACAACCTTTCGGATGAGATACGACCACTACGAGTTTGTGGTTATGCCTTTTGGGCTAACCAACGCCCCAGCTGTGTTTATGCAGATTATGAACAAAGTCTTTATCGAATATCTCGATAAGTGTGTAAGTTGTCTTTACCGACGATATCCTAATTTACTTGAGGAACGAGGAGGAGCATGCACGTCATTTGCATATTGTGTTGGGAATCTTGAGAGCTGAGCACCTTTTTGTGAAGTTCTCAAAGTGTGAGTTTTGGTTGCGAGAGGTTATGTTTCTCGGTCACGTGATCTCGGCCGAGGGTGTTCGTGTGGACCCACATAAGATAGAGGCAGTGTTGGATTGGGCGCCGCCCAAAAACGTGAAGGAGGTCCGCAGTTTTCTGGGTTTGACTGGATATTATCATAGATTTGTTGAGTGGTTCTCTAAACTCGCTCGACCGCTGATGCAGTTGTTACAGAAGTCGGAGAAGTTTGTGTGGACCGACGAGAGACAGAAGAGTTTCGAGGAGTTGAAGGAACGGTTGACGACTGCTCCCGTTTTGGCTTTACCGAGTGGTAATGAGGGTTTCTCAGTTTTTAGTGATGCTTCGGGCCAAGGGCTCGGATGTGTACTCATGCAGCACGGGAGGACGATTGCCTATTCTTCCCTACAGTTGAAACCATACGAGTCCCTACCTACTATCTTGAGTTGGCTGTGGTTGTGTTTGCATTGAAGATCTGGCGTCATTACTTGTATGGATCATCGTGTCAGATTTTCACCGATCACAAGATCCTGAAGTATATTTTCACGCAGAAGGAGCTTAATATGAGGCATAGGAGATGGTTGGAGTTGATTAAGGATTACGACCTCGAGATCCTTTATCATCCGGGCAAGGTAAATGTGGTAGCAGATGCCTTGAGCCGGAAATCAGTATCGCTTCAGGCACTTGAGTTACTTACGTCCCATCCAAGGCTTCAGCAGGAGTTGATGAGGTTGAGCGTTGAGATTGTATTACCAGATAGTTCCGGGCAGTTGTGTACTCTTGAGATTTCTTCGTCACTAGTCGATGACATTAAGTCAGGACAGTTGGAGGACCCGATGTTTATTCATCTTCGAGAGAATGTAGGGAAGGGGGAAGCCCCGGGATTCGTTATACATGAGGATGGTGTGTTGAGATTCCGAGGTCGGTTGTGTATTCCAAATGACTTGGAATTGAGACAGAGTATTATGCGAGAGGCTCATGCATCACCTTACTCAGTCCATCCGGGCTCGAGTAAAATATATAAAGATTTGAGGAAGAATTTCTGGTGGAACGACATGAAGAATGAGGTAGTTCAGTTTGTGGCTAAGTGTTTGACTTGTCAGCAAGTCAAAATCGAGCATCAGCGGCCAGCCGGGTTCTTGAAACCACTTCCCATCCCAGAATAAAAGTGGGAGTATATCTCCATAGATTTTGTCACGAACTTACCGAGGACGAAGACCGGGATGAATATGGTGTGGGTGATCGTGGACCGACTGACTAAGTCGGCACATTTTCTGGGCATCAAGGATACTTGGGGTCCAGAAAAATTAGCTCGTATTTTTATCGCGCAGATAGTGAGACTTCATGATACGCCGAAGACCATTATTTCGGACATAGATGGCCGATTTGAATCGCATTTCTGGCAGGCGGTACATAAGGCATTGGGGACACATTTACATTTGAGTACATCTTTCCATCCTCAGACCGACGGGCAGTCCGAGCGTACCATACAGACGTTCGAGGATATGTTACGCGTGTGTGCGTTAGACTGGAGTAGTGATTGGTAGGAGCATCTAGCCTTGATCGAGTTTACGTATAATAATAACTGGCACACGTCGATTAAGATGGCACTGTATGAGGCGTTTTATGACCGACGTTGCCGATCACCGATATGGTGGGATGAGCCATCCGATATAGTTGGCACTGAGCCAGATCTTGTGTTAGAGACGAGGGAGAAAGTTGAATTGATTAGAAAAACAATGTTGGCGGCTCAGAGTCGACAGAAGTCTTATGCGGATGTTAGGCGTGGACCTGTGGAGTTTGAAGTGGGAGATCATGTTTTGTTGAGAGTGTCTCTGTCGAAGAGAGTTTTCTGTTTTGGGAAAAAGGGGAAACTCAGCCCGAGGTACATCGGACCTTTCGAGATATTGGAGAGAGTTGGCGAGTTGGCATACCGCTTGGAATTGCCACCGTCGCTGAGTCACGTGCACAATGTATTTCACGTCTCCCAGCTGAGGAAGTATGTTCCGGACCCGTCCCATGTTATTGATTTCAGGGACGTAGAGATCGAGAAGGCTGTTACGTTCGAGGAGAGGCCCGTCAGAATTTTGGAGCATCGAGACAAACTGTCGAAGCACGGAGTAGAGGAAGCAACATGGGAGTTGGAGGAGGATATGCGTTCGAGGCACCCCGAGCTTTTTGATTCTTAAATTTCGGGACAAAACTTCTTTTTAGAGGGGGAGAATGTAATATCCGTACCTTTCTATTTTTAGCAGTTTCCATTTTTGATGTATATCTATTTTTAGCTACTCGCTTGTAACCGTTTCGACATTTTGAATCTACTTTATTCTTGGAGTTTTTCCATTTGGACGAGTCTCAGAGGTGTTTTTACGTAATTCCATTTTATGTTGTGTTTTGTCATATGTATGTTTGATTCTTGTAAATCTCATTCATTTTTGTTGTTTCTTTGTTTACATATGTTCGTATGGTTGAGTTGTTCGTGTTGTGACTTTCGATTTGTTAATCCAACATCGTATCGTGAATTTCGGGCACTTGGGCCATTTTTATAATTTCCTATAAGTTTAGGGAATTTCATCTTCGTTGTCGTATTTCGGATTCTCGGGTAGTCAGAATGGTATTTTCTTGTGATGGTTAGGCTCGTCATCGAATATACTTCGTAATCATATTTTTGGTTTGATATCAGGTCGGGGTTTCGGAGCCATCCGAAATAGTTTGGACAGCAGTTGCCCAGACTGTTGTCCAGTAGGGTGTTACGGCCGTAACACCCCATTCGTTACGGCCATAATGTTGGCCTTGTTACGGCCGTAATGCATCTCTTGTTACGGCCGTAACAGCCCGCTGTTTTAAGAACAACGGGTAGAGGTCAGAAACCTCATTTCACATCTCTTCTTTCGTTTTCTTCTTCGGGCGACGCAGAGGGCGATTCTCATAAGTTTCAATCCGTGAATTCTTCGTAATCCATCACCGTAGAGTCATGCTAGCATATTATCGTCAACGTAATCATCTTCCTCCATCCGAATTCAAGATATTTTCGTCTAGAACCCTAACTTGTCAATTTTGGGGGGTTTTCCGGGTTTTGATTATTAAACTCGAATTATTCTAGTATGTTGTGATATTCCTTACCGATTGTTGTTGTTGGGTGATTCCCAACCTAATTCTTCGAGTTTAATCCGTGAATTATCGATTCGGGGAGATTTTGTGTAAACCCTCGCCCGTATCGATTGAACATTTATTATAATATCTTGTAATCGGGGTTATGGGCATATTCCATTCAATTATTGTTGTCTGTTAGGACTGAGTTATGTTGATCATTCGTTTAGGAACCGTTGTTTTCCGTCCGGATTGTTCGTAGTCGTTACTCATTCACGATTCTTCAAAGATGTCTCAAAGGCAAGTACTTTACATTTGTTTACGTGTTCTAGTATTTGAATTATGGCTATTCGTGGTTGTGTGGATGGATATGTGTATGTTCACCTACGGACGATCCGACGGTCCCTCCAGGGATACGTATCGCCGTGAGTGTGCGTATCACGAACTATGGTTAGCCACCCAGGGATGTCGAACGGGGCTCTACGGGGTACGGTGGCCGTGAGTCTCGTAGCAACGATTAACATTAAATTGTTTTGTTGGAGAAAATGTGTTTTGTGCTTGTGCACCGTAAATATTCTGGAATATAAATGTTTTCTAAAATGATTTTGGCGCATATTTTCATCTGATTAGAATTGTAGTTCAAATGGATTGTACTTGCCCTAGCAGTTGGCACTAACCCCTTAAATGGGGGAAATACTTTTGTATTTCAGGTACATGTCAAGGAAGCAAACGAGCATGCGAGTCGTACGAGGATGATGGGCAGGCGTGATACTGTTCAATGGATGTCGTCTGTTTTCCTGTTTTGGGATTTCTTTATTATATCTTTTGTTTAAGTAATCGAGTACTGCTTTATTGAAATTAATAATGTTGTGTGCCCGTTTTGGGGAATGGATTTATTGTCAGATTGTATTGTCGTATTTCTGTCTTTGGTTTGGATGTCGTGGATTGTGAAATGGTCACTTGTTTGATGGTTGTATGTCTTTATCGAATGTCATTTTGGTACGTTAGCCTGGTGGATTCCATAGTGTGGGGTCCACGGCGCTGTAGTATGCCCCGATCATCTTGGGGGTGTTACAGGTCCCAGTTCAATACCTCGAATACTTTAGAATGGTCAATTAATAACAACGACGTAACGGATGAGAACTATCCTCGACAGTCCCAATTCAATATCTCGATCGCCTTAGAATGGACAACCGATAACAATGATGCAGCGGATGATTCAATACCTCGATTGCTTTAGAACAGCCAATCGATAACATAATACAACGAATGATTCAGTACCTCGATTGCCTTAGAACGGCCAATCGATACAATGATACGAAGAATACCTCGGCACCTTTAATCGGTTACTGATGACGAAGATGAGAAATGAATACGCCATTGCCTTCAATCGGCCAATACAATATCAATGACAAAACACCAACATCAATAACAATGATTACAAAATGTCTTAGATCGACATCAATATCAACAACAATAATCGATACATCGATACCGCGAACCGGCTATCGACAATAACATTAACAACGAGTATCCCAATGCCTTGAATCGGCCATTAATGAACAATAGTACACATTTGGGATAATTTTCGAAAGGTATCGTATCGAACGATCCCTAAATATCAATGAACTCATGAAGAGACTAAGTCTCGGAATGATACAACACATTCATACACATATATGATAACATTAATCTCATTGACTAGTACAAGTATAAAACTTGCCTCAACCGAAGGCGATGAATTCCTTCCATGAACAACGAACGGCGTCCTCCGATAAACACAAGCACTCGAACAACCTTGAATGAAATACAATTTATTCAATAACACAATATCAATCGAAAACAACACAACGACCGAAGGAAACTCTTTGAGACATTTAATCGAACACTAAATGTTCAAAGTTCCTCAAGACCCTAAGAATCATCATTCGGGTTGGGCGAATCGAAGATATGGATATACAATCTATAGAACACGTCTAATAATATCTAATAACCTCAATCGATCTATTAAAATTGGACGGAAAACGAAATCAAAACCAGAACTCCCAAAATGGACAATTCTAGGAAAACCAAGAGAATTACCTCGATTCGACGACGAAGAAGGATTATATGTTGATATGATCACCTAGAGCCTTCTAAAAACATGATTGGATGGAGTAGAATCGATCATAACCACAAACCCTAGTCGGATCGCACGACTACCGTGAGAAGAAGGAGAGAAAGGGGTGAAATGAGGTGAAAACCCCGTCTGTCCCCTTAAATACTCCAGTGACGCACGACCAACACGCACGACCAAATGTCCGTGTGTTTGGTCGTGCACCAGGCCACTGCCCGGCCACTGACCTCATGCACGAGTAGCACACATGAGCACCTGCTCGTGTGTCATGCTCGTGTGTTCCTGATGAGTGCCGAAGTGCACTGTCCAATTCTGTTGCCATGCACGAGCAACACGCACGAGCACCTGCTCGTGTGTTATGCTCGTGCGTCCCTGTTGAGTGCCAAAGTGCAGTGCCCGAATACTGGAATGCCACACGAGCTGCGCACGAGTACCTACTTGTGTGCCTTGCTTGTGTGCAACAAAGAAGGACTAAAATCGAGCCCGACACGGCTCCAAAAGCACCCAAAATATAACCAACTCGAATGGGATGATAACAAGAGTTCACAACCCTCAAGGAGGCCAAAACGACAATGGAAAATAATATGCCATGCCATGCATGCATACACATGACCTGCATGACTTACACAATAATAAGTCACGTCCAATCGGTGAAACAATACCGACGACAACAAAAATATTTCGATTTCGAAATATCCCAATACAATCTGCATTGTATCATTCCAAGACAACAATACTTGTACAATTCCAAATGAATACGTACAATACAACAGTAACAATGAAATAAATAAAATTAAAAAAATTACCACTGGATATTACATACTCCCCCTCTTAAAAAGAGTTTCGTCCTCGAAATTGAGGGTACACAACTCGGAATATGAAATATACAACCGGATCTGAAAACAACATCTACAGGAATACTTCACAATGCGAATCACTTCGTTTGAGCAACTGGGCCAACCCCTTGGGTCCCCACATCTCCTTTGCCTGAATAAGGCGAAAAACAAGTGATGAAACACCCAACCAAAAAACGAGACCAACCGACCCATGACTCCTCCGCCAGTGGCCGGCCAGAAAGTTGTACCAACCGCATGATTCGAAACACCAGCGTACACATCCCGAGGGAGCTGCTCATTGTACATGTCTACAATCCATCGATGTACACTTCCCCGTCCTCATCGGCGTCGGACGCCCAGGCAAGCACTGTGTGACGGGTCGGGCGAAAGCGACCTGGAT
Source organism: Orobanche coerulescens (assembly GCA_033398695.1). Classification (NCBI taxonomy): domain Eukaryota; kingdom Viridiplantae; phylum Streptophyta; class Magnoliopsida; order Lamiales; family Orobanchaceae; genus Orobanche; species Orobanche coerulescens. The sequence goes on along the minus strand of CM065818.1, from coordinate 73,090,587 downwards.
GACCCTAACAGGAGTCTCTATGTGTCGGAAGGTTCCGGAAGGTTCTAGATTGATCAAGAAAGACCAAGAGATCTCTACATACTTGTAAAATTGTAGATGACTCTAGAAACATACTTCTTACACACTTGTAGAATACTCATGTAAATGCCCATGTAAGGTACTAAAAGTATCTAGAGTGTTCTATCTAGAAAGTTCTATCTAGAGAGTTCCACTCCAGAACTCTCCTAGGATGGTATAAAAGGAGGAGGAGCCTTATTTGCTCACTCCATCCAGAAATCCTCAAGCACTCAAGCATTGTAAATCTCTCTTGTACTCAAGCATTCATACTTAATAAAATCCTTTTGTGCCATTGCCCCTTTTCTCGTTACTTTCAGGATTACTTAGCAACTCGACTCAGCTTAGTTGTTTAAGTGCCGCACGGGTTAGCTGCGCAAAACTCCCATCCCGTGACAAGTGGTATCGGAGCCACGGTTTGCACACAACCGACTCATATCACACGAGAACAATGGCCAACACTCAGGATGTCCCTATTGATGCTACTCAAGAGCAGCAACGCGGTCGTGAGGAGCAACGAGGTAACAAGGTCCGAGGCAAGTCCAAGGGACCCTCTGCCGACGCCTTCGAACCTCGGATTGCCACTCTAGAAGCCTCGATGGCTAGCTTGGAGGAGAACCTTGATCAAGTCCATGACAGGTTCGACACTGCAGACGGAATACGCCGACATCGGCTGGCGTCTTTGAAGAAACTTATGATGGACGATCGGATATGTTGCGTGGGCAACTTATTGAATTCGAGAAGGATATTCATGGTCTCGTGGCTTTGTCAAGAAGAGCTACGCTCTATTCGCTCGAAAGTGGAAGAAGTCCGGTCGGAATGGGCTAAACACAAGCGAGCCGCATCATTTAATTCATTGCCCGTTCGCTTTTGATGCGCGCCGCTTGGATGTGCCGGAAGCCCGAAACCTATGATGGCACTCGGAATGCCACCGTGGTCGATAACTTCTTATTCGGCACAGGCGTTACTTTGACGCTATGGGCGTAAAAGATGAGGAACAGAAGGTCAGCGGCGCACCAAATTACCTGCGTGGTGCCGCACAACTCTGGTGGCGTCGGAAGTATGGCGATATGGGCAAAGGGATCTGCACCATTGACACTTGGGCAGACTTCCAAAGAGAACTCCGAAAACAATTTGCCCCAAGCAATGCTGAACGAGATGCGAGAGCTCGCCTCCGAAGACTCAAGCAGACAGGTACGATTCGTGACTATATCAATGAATTTACAACTCTAATGCTTGAAGTTGAAATGTCCGATAGAGATGCACTTTTCTATTTCATCGATGGCCTTAACAATTGGGCCAAAACCGAGCTGGATAGGCATGGTGTTCAGACCCTTGACGAAGCTATCGCCAAGGCTGAATCACTCACTGACTACTCTGGGCAAGGTAAAGATAAACGGCCCATTCATGGCAAAGGTGGGGGAGAAAGTCGCAAGGAAGGATATGGCGGTAATCGCAAGAATTGGGGAACTAACCGACCCCCAAGCGGCAGGATCGGGCAACAAAAATTCCCAGGGAGGAAGGAGCAATCAAAGCCCAAAAGCCCTTGCTTCATATGCAATGGCAACCATTGGATCTGTATCGCCCCGAAAAGAAGACCTAAACGCCCTTGCGCCCACTTAAAAATCAATGCCGATGATACCTCGGCCACTCCATTAGAGGAACCCGACACGGCATGGGTTCTCTTGATACATGTCCGCTCTTGAGGACAAGCCCGACGCCGTTACTCGAAGAAAGGGCTAATGTTTGCTCGCACCACTATTAACGGTCAACCGTTAGCGCATTACTAAACCTTTGGAGCATCTCATAACTTCATGTCCAAGGAAGAAGCCAAATGCCTAGGGCTCAAGACAGTTTATCGCGGAGGTGCGATGAAGGCAGTAAACTCACCTGCCAAGCCTATAGCCGGAATTGCTCATAACGTCCCACTCTCTCTCGGGACATGGTCCGGAAAGCTCGACTTCTCTGTCGTCCCCATAGACGACTTCAAGATGGTTCTAGGCATGGAATTCTTCGACAGATTCCAAGCCTTCCCTATGCCGGCCACAAACACACTCGCCATCTACGACGGGGACAAGGCATGCATGGTCCCTATTGAACGAGCCCATGTTGAGAAGAAACTAATCTCGGCCATGCAATTTAAGAAGGGGATGCGGAAGTACCCCAACTACTTGGTAACAATTCGGCAGCTCAATGACGAAGAAAAACTCGACTCATCGCGGACTGACCACCCGCAAATCTTGAAGAATATTCTTGAAGAATACAAGGATGTGATGCCTAAAGAGTTGCCTAAGAAACTTCCACCCAGGCGAGAGGTGGATCATTGTATCGAGTTGGAGCCCGGTGCCAAACCCCCAGCTGCTACTCCCTACCGCATGGCACCGCCCGAACTCGCGGAACTATGAAGGCAAATCAAGGACCTTCTAGAAACAGGATACATACGTCCCTCCAAGTCTCCCTACGGTGCACCCGTACTATTCCAGAAGAAGAAGGATGGCACCCTTCGAATGTGCATTGACTACAGGGCACTCAATCGGATCACTATCAAGAACAAATACCCAATACCATTGATAGCTGATCTATTCGATCAACTTGGCAAGGCGCGGTACTTCACCAAACTTGACCTGCGCTCGGGATACTATCAAGTGCGAATTGCTGAAGGAGATGAGGCCAAGACCACATGTGTGACTCGCTACGGTGCTTTTGAGTTCCTTGTCATGCCCTTCGGTCTCACGAATGCACCTGCAACCTTTTGCACCCTCATGAACAAGGTACTTCACCCCTTCCTTGACCAATTTGTTGTTGTTTACTTGGATGATATTGTGGTGTACAGCTCGACTCTTGAAGAACATATTCAACACCTTAAACAAGTCTTCCAAGTACTACGCGAGAACGAGCTCTATGTTAAGAAGGAAAAATGTTCATTTGCCCAAGAAGAAGTCGAATTTCTCGGTCACAAGGTTAAAGGAGGCAAAATCATGATGGAAAATGCAAAGGTGAAAGCTATTCGGGATTGGCAACCCCCGACCAAGGTCCCGAACTTGGTCATTTCTCGGCTTAGTGAACTACTACCGCCGCTTTATAAGAGGATACTCGGCTAAAGCAATTGCCCAGACCGATCTACTTAAGAAAAACCAAGTATGGCATTGGTCGGCCAAGTGTCGTGAGGCCTTTGAAGAACTCAAACAAGCGGTGTCCGAAGAACCCGTACTGGCCTTGCCGGATCACACAAAAGCTTTTGAGGTACAAACTGACGCCTCTGATTTCGCTATTGGGGGAGTGCTCATGCAAGATGGACACCCCATTGCCTTTCAGAGCCGGAAACTCAACGAGACGGAAAGACGATATACGGTGCAAGAAAAGGAAATGACTGCGGTCATACACTGCCTGCGAACATGGCGACATTACCTGCTTGGCTCACACTTTGTCATTATGACGGATAATGTTGCTACGAGTTATTTTCAGACGCAAAAGAAGTTAAGTCCCAAGCAAGCTCGATGGCAAGATTTCTTGGCGGAATTCGACTACCGACTCGAGTACAAGCCGGGGAAAGCTAATGTAGTCGCGGATGCCCTAAGCAGGAAGGCAGAACTGGCCACTATGAGTTCAAGTATGCCGAAGTCCGACCTCATCCAACGGATTAATGAAGGAGTCCACCAAGACGCCCAACTGAAAGATCTTTTGGACAAAATCAGGCAAGGCAAGACAAGGCGATTTTGGGAAGAAGATGGTATCGTATGCACCATCGGCGATCGGATATTTGTGCCTAAGTGGGGAAAGCTTCGGAAGGAAATCATAAAGGAGTGCCATGATACTAAGTGGGCTGGTCACCCAGGAATTGAACGCACCACTGCACTCGTGCAGGCCTCATACTATTGGCCGCAAATGAGGGACGAAATTGAAGCCTACGTGAAGACTTGTCTTGTGTGCCAGCAAGACAAGAATGAGCAGAATCTGCCGGCAGGATTGTTGGAGCCCCTGCCCATTGCATCAAGGCCCTGGGAGAGTGTGTCTATGGACTTCATCACAACTCTCCCGAAATCAGAAGGATTCGGAAGCATCATGGTGGTGGTAGACCGTCTGATAAGTATGCTACTTTCATTGCCACATCACCCGATTGCAATGCTAATGAAGCTGCCCGTCTATTCTTCAAACATATCATCAAACTTTGGGGGATTCCTTTAAGCATTGTGAGTGATCGAGACCCTCGATTCACTGGACGATTTTGGAGAGAACTATTCGAGCTATTGGGAACCGACCTCAAGTTCTCAACAAGTTTCCATCCCCAAACAGACGGACAGACCGAACGAATCAATGCTCTGCTGGAACTATATCTAAGGCACTATGTAAGCGCCCATCGAAGGATGGCCAAGATTACTTGATGTGGCCCAGTTCTCTTACAATCTGCAGAAGCGAGGCAACAGTAAGTCCCCTTTCGAAATCATTATGGGTTTTCACCACTAACCCCAAATGTTGTAGCCTCGACACATGAAGGAAAAGTCCATGACTCACCGCATTGCCCGAGAATGGCATGAGGAATCAGACATTACGCGTGCCTACCTTGACAAGGCCGCCCGGAAGATGAAAAAGTGGGCTGATCCTAAAAGAAGAGACATTAAATTCCAAGAAGGTGATCAGGTCATGGTCAAACTTTCTACCAACCAATTCAAGGCATTGCGCAAAGTACACAAAGGATTGGTAAGGAGGTACGAAGGACCATTTACAATAATCAAACGTGTTGGAAATGTCTCTTATATGTTGCAACTCCCTCCGAAACTTAAAATACATCCGGTCTTCCACGCGAGCCAATTGAAACTCTACCATGCCGACTCGGAAGACCCGCTTCGTGGGGAGTCAAATCGTGCACCTCCTGCCGTAATCACCTCATTAGACACGGAGGTGGACTATATTGTGACCGAACGAATTACTCGGAAGAGAGGTGTGCCTCCGACACGAATACTTGGTAAAATGGAAAAACCTCCCGATAGCGAAGCAACATGGGAACGAGAAGACGAACTCGCAATTTCAAGAACACATAAAGAGCATCAAACAAGAGAACGCTCCGAGGACTTCGCTGAAATAGGTGGGGGAGGATGTGACGGGTCGGGCGAAAGCGACCCGGATGACCCTAACAGGAGTCTCTATGTGTCGGAAGGTTCCGGAAGGTTCTAGATTGATCAAGAAAGACCAAGAGATCTCTACATACTTGTAAAATTGTAGATGACTCTAGAAACATACTTCTTACACACTTGTAGAATACTCATGTAAATGCCCATGTAAGGTACTAAAAGTATCTAGAGTGTTCTATCTAGAAAGTTCTATCTAGAGAGTTCCACTCCAGAACTCTCCTAGGATGGTATAAAAGGAGGAGGAGCCTCATTTTCTCACTCCATCCAGAAATCCTCAAGCACTCAAGCATTGTAAAGCTCTCTTGTACTCAAGCATTCATACTTAATAAAATCCTTTTGTGCCATTGCCCCTTTTCTCGTTACTTTCAGGCTTACTTAGCAACTCGACTCAGCTTAGTTGTTTAAGTGCCGCACGGGTTAGCTGCGCAAAACTCCCATCCCGTGACAACTGACTCGCGCCTCAAAAGAAAAGCAACAATGCACATATAGTCCTTGGAACCATATCAATCGTACGCCAAAGTTCCCATGACTTGACGTTTCGAATCACAATGAACAATTACTCAGATTATCATGAAATATCGGGTACAACACCAAAGGGAATAAATCCCAACCAATGACCCAAATCTCATGATTCTCAAATACTATAGTTACAAGATAAATCAACAACAAATGGTTCACAACCACAATACTACAATGCAGATTAAGTTAAACAGTAATTCGAAAAACAAGGCTACATCTCAAATGTACCCAACATCGATATCCTCCTGATCATTGATCCCCTCAATCTCATCAATTCAAGGAAGACCCAAATCTAAACTCACCGCTTAATATGATCCCGAAAGGTCACAAGAACGAGAGTGACTATGATGAATGATAAACGACTAGAAATCTGATAAGGATCAAGAATGATTCACCAAGGTGAACTAATAACGCAATGAGTGATAGCTCAAATGAAGGGATTGAAACCATTGTTCCTCGTGAATTGAATGATTAGTTTGATAACTACAGGTATCCACATGATTGATGTATGATGAATGAATTATACGAATGAATGAACGACAATGAAATGAATGATTATACTATTACCGAGCAAGAATTTACTTGTTCAAGACCGATGATGAATTTCCTTACCTCTGGCTCTCGAAGCCTGATAGGACCCCTTGGATGATGCACGGGCTGGAGTGACAAAATCTCTCGAGGTTTTCGAGCTCTCTCGAGACCTACTAGCACTAGAACTCCTGCAGTATATTTGAAGGTGTCCCTGCCGCCCACACAGAAAACAAATAATGGCCTGCATCGAGCACCGGGTACTGCGATGTCCTATTCTATCACAGTTAAAGCAAACAACAGTCGAACTCGTCGTCTGAGATGAATATGCTTTCTCAGCATGAAGATGACTAGAAAACCACCTCTTAGACATCGGATCCCGATGTCCCTCAGAATGAACCGACATCCTAGTCCTCCCACCGAAAGAAACTGAAGGGTGCTTCCGAGCAAGCTCCCTAATCAAAAGCTCTGCTCCAAGAGCCTTCTAGATAAACTCACTAAGCGAATTACAATTGTGATTGAACAATTGCATCCTCAACTGCGGATTTAGTCTCTTGCTAAAATACTTGATCTTATCCACCTCAGTACGGATAACAGACGAAGCAAACTGAAGAAGTCCCGGAAACTTCTCAGCAATGACAATAACACCCTCGTCCTCGATGGGTTCGGGGTTTAAAACCTTTGATAACTTGGCTTCATGAAGTGTAGCCGGATAATACCTCTCTAACATGAGAGTCTTGAACACGCTCTAAACACAATCACGATCGGTGGGCTTCACAGAAAGCTACCAAGAATAAGCACCCTTACTTAAGTAGTAAGCCGCTACTGCTGCTTTACTCTCTTCCGGACACTGAACCATGTCGAAAAGTTTATCAAAATGCTCAATCCAATAAATAATATCAGCTGGTTCTGACGAACCCTCAAAGGTAGGCGGCCTCTGATGAGAGATATCGCCAATAATCTGACTCACTCCTACAGTCTGTCCATGAAACGGCACCTGGACTCCTTGCTGTGGTGGGCCACGAACCATCGAGGTCTGCATGGTCTCTATCATACGCATCGTCAGAGTCATCTGGGCCATCATGCCCTGCATGCATATGAATGGGTCCAACCGAGCACCTTCTGATTGAGCTGCATCTCGGGTACGACTCCCTGACAGTGAATGATTATCTGACAGTAAATGAGTAGCATCGCTAACTATTGAACCAATGTTATCCCTCGCGTTCGCGCGGGCATTCATACGAAATCCCTGGTTTCGGCCCACACCACAACCTCTTCCCCTGCGTCCTCTGACAGCTCTATCCATACTGAAGCAGGAAAATCACATGATGATTATAGATCGCGCATGAATATCACATTATGATTACATGACGGAATGATAACAATGAGCATACACGCTCTAACACAATGAATGCATTAATAATGCAGTAAAATGATAGTCGACATGACGCCGGAATATGATAAGATCGCATGAAAGATCAAGTGAGGTGACATGATTATCTGATGAAATTCGTGAAATGATTATCTTGAACAAGTTAACAGGATTGATAATTTGATCCACAAGATCAACAACTGAGTAATGAGATTGACTGAGTGATTATTGAATTAACATGATCGACAAGATAAAAAATGATGATTGAGGATTGTTAACTGATGAATGAGTTGATCCTTAACGCTTACACAGATCACACGTGCTCCAAAACAATTAGTCATGAATCAATCGTAACACTAATATCACTAGGGGTGGGCACAAAAAATCAAAATCCCGATCCCGTTCCGGTCCCTTCCCAAAATTACCCGGGATGGGACGGGATCCAAAATTAAAAACACTAGGCCCATCCCGTCCCGTCCCATTAGAGTAACTACGGGACGAGACACGGGACAAAAAATTTGAGGCTCGTAAGGCCCGTCCCGTCCCGCTTAGTTTTTAACACTTTTTAAAAATATATATTTTTATTATTTGTAACCCTTTTTAAATCATTTTTAATAATAAACTATTTTTATTTTTTACTATCTGTATATTGTAATTTCACACAAACCTAATCAACCGATATAAAGTTAGTAACTGATGTTTTTTTCAAAAAAAAAATGGATATGTTGTATTCAATGTTAATAATTGATATTTTAAAAGTTTAATTTAGGCTATTTAATTAGTTTGATGGATATTTTTTCCGAATTTATATATATAAAATTATAGATTTTCTTACTTTTGTCTAATTTACATTTTGAACTTTTTATGCGGGACTAAACCCGTCCCGTCCCGTTTCGTCCCGTCCCAACCGGGATAAGACCCGCGCGGGATGAAATTATGAAATCGTCAATCCCGTCCCGTCCCGTCCCGCTTGTTATTATGCGGGACGGGATGTGGGATGACCCCAGGCCCGTCCCATCCCGTCCCATGCCCACCCCTAAATATCACATATAGGTTTCAACAAAGCATGTATAATTAATGACATAATGAATGTATGAACATAAAGAGAATCGAATCCTTACACAGGTCATACGAAGCTTCGAGGTATCACAATACTAGTCTCAACTGACGACGACTCGATGAATGAATGACTCATGCAGTCGTACAAATATCACGACTCATAAAACCCAACTGTCCAGATTGTCATAACCTGACAGTCCCACTACTACCGTGTCGGTAGATCCACATAACTCACATATAGGGTATCTCACAACTCAAATCTCTGATACCATCTTCTTTAACACCCCCAAATCCCATTGGGTTATTACAGTGCCGTGGACCCCACACCCGGAGATCCACCAGGCGAACACGACTAAAATACATTGAATTAACCAAGAAGGGGAATCACAGTCCCTACTATGATATCCGACACAATCTTCCGATGAGGAATTTCAATGACAACGATGGGCCTACAGGGCCAAAATAAAAGTACAACAACATCTACAAGCATCTGCTCGATTAGTACATAATGACAATGACTGACCAACTGGAGAACACTCCAACTGACTGACCAACATGAACATCTCAGACTAGTATCGCTCGAATGCATCATCGCCATCATCATGCCCTTGTGTCTCAACTCTCTCCTCGCAAGTATCTAAAACATAAAAACATGTTCCGCCCCCACGGGATCAGTCATCCAGATAATGAACATCAAATACATGTATGCATCCAAATGCAGAATGAAATGGTACAATGATAATAATAATACGAGATGCTCAAAAACCAAGGTATGAACCGAGCATTCGTGAAACACTATGCCCACAGCATACTATTATACCTGTTCAATAGGTTAGAACATAAATGCCCAACGACGAATCATAATTATAGAACACCACAATGAATTACATGAACATGAACCGAACCATAACTGAATTAGATATGAATCACAATGCCTGGAGGCTCCCATGAAAATACTAAGACACCACAAAGGACTGAAAGCCACTCAGCCGAAGCTATCAAATATCACAAATCACCTGAAACCAAAACAGCCCGAAGCTGTATCAATGAGGGCCGAAGCCACGACACGAAGCCGTATCACAATGAGACCATCCAATGGCCGTGACCTACTGAACTGTAGGTGTTGGGAAACCAACCGCGAAGGTTCAAGCCCCAAACTTACCCATAATGAGATCATAAACATGACTGTGACCTACTGAGCTGTAGGTGTTGGGAAACCAACCGTGAAGGTTCAAGCCCCAAACTTACCCATAATGAGATCATAAACATGATCGTGACCTACTGAGCTGTAGGTGTTGGGAAACCAACCGTGAAGGTTCAAGCCCCAAACTTACCCATAATGAGATAATAAACATGACCATGACCTACTGAGATGTAGGTGTTGGGAAACCAACCGCGAAGGTTCAAGTCCCAAACTTACCCATAATGAGATTATAAACATGACCGTGACCTACTGAGCTGTAGCTGTTGGGAAACCAACCGCGAAGGTTCAAGCCCCAAACTTACCCATAATGAGATCATAAACATGACCGTGACCTACTGAGATGTAGGTGTTGGGAAACCAACCACGAAGGTTCAAGCCCCAAACTTACCTATAATGAGATCATAAACATGACCGTGCCCTACTGAGATGTAGGTGTTGGGAAACCAACGACGAAGGTTCAATCCCCAAACTTACCCATCGATCACTAGCCGAGACTAGCCTCCAAAACACAATTAATCATAAACGGCAATGATCCCAAGATTACCAAATTCACAAGAATGATAGTGTGCTGCCTTGATTTGGTTAACACGATAATGATGACTCAGGGATGGGCACCCTCCTCGGCGGTCCTAGTTAAATACCTCGATTACCTTAGAATGGTCAATTGATAACAACAACATAACGGATGGGAACTATCCTCGACAGTCCTAATTCAATACCTCGATTGCCTTAGAATGGCCAACCGATAACAATGATGCATCGGATGATTCAATACCTCGTTTGCCTTAGAACGGACAATCGATAACAATGATACAACAAATGATTCAGTACCTCGATTGCCTTAGAATGGCCAATCGATACAATGATACAAAGAATGCCTCGACATCTTTAATCGGTTACCGACGACGAAGATGAGAAACGAATACGCCAATGCCTTCAATTGGCCAATACAACATCAATGACAAAACACCAACATCAATAACAATGATATCAAAAATATCTTAGATCGACATCAATATCAACAACAATAGTCGATACATCGATACTGTTTACGTTTTCTTCACTTGTCCTTCATTTCTTTGAAGTCCAGAGAGCCTCTCCTCCTTCATGAACATCCATAGACCATCTATACTCGATCTTTGAAGACAGTATATCACTTATGCTTGATCATTGAAGTGAAGAAGCATCTTGGATTGGCACACAAGCAACCGGAGTTGGACTCTACCTATTGTTTCGGTGTTTTCTTCATCTTAAGGTATGTTATGTTATCCCCAACCTTGGATTCATGTTAATAGGGTGTTATGATCATACTACCGAGAATAGTAGATCACATAGACGACTTATGCAACCAAATATCATGTTTAGAAGTTGAGATGATTATAATTGAGTTATCATTGTTGGGAACATCATAGTTGGAATCTTGTTATGTCAAATGATGAGAATAGTGTTCTGAGATTGATAATCCATATCGAATGTTATCGTCATATTGATCGTAGACTTAGTGTTGATGCCACTTTTTTTAAATGGACTTAAGATAGAATCGTCAAATGTTGTATCCTTTCTTAAAAGTTGGATTGGTTAGTTCATATTTAAGATAAAGTGTGAATGTAATGATGATATTGGAAACAAGCGCATCAACCTTAAATCACCCGAACTTCACATGAGAATGGTAATCGAGATTGAATATAAGTGTTGTGATGATATACATATCCTTGAATTCGAAGATGTTTGAATCTATAAGATCATTCATAATTTTATGAGCATGATACGTAGAAGGGTAACGTACGTTAATCACTGAGGATTTCATACGCTTCATCACCAATCGAAACAGTCGCCTGTTCAGTAAGAAACTATCATATGTGTTTAGCGTATGCTAGGCCCTGTAACTTACGTACGCTAACAGGCAGAATTAATGTACGCTACGTTTAGTACGTAACGTACGTTATATCATCAGACGAGTTAGTTAACTGATTAGAGAAGATACTTTCAATGAATGATTAGCGTACGCTAGACTTCATAGTTTACGTATGCTAATGAGCAGCCTTAACATACGCTACGTTGGATACGTAATGTACATTACGCATACCAGACAGGATACGTTTTATGAACTTTCGACCGTAATTTGGATTGTTAGATGTTCGTACGACGTGACATGAATTCTATATTATTTCTTTTGTTTAAGGTTAGAGCTTTACAACGTGATTGATCGAAGGGGCGACCTTCGAGTGTATTGTTATTTGTCGAAGTGTTATTCTTGTCATCAAATCAAGGAAAGTACTTTAATTAAAATTGTTCGTATTATATCGGTTATGTTTGCATCTTGAGAGGAATTGAGGCGTTGGAAAATATCACTTCTCCATTGAACGCCATTTTTCCCTGCACTGGGTTTTGTTTGCATTTTGATTTTTTTTTTTTTGTCAATTGGGGTTTTTGGGGTTTGGTACTGTAGAACTGATCTGATAAATTAGCTTAGAAGAATTAGGTTATCCTTGATTTTTTTTTCTGATTAATCTCTCTCTCTCTCTCTCTCTCTCTCTCTCGATCTCGAAATCTGATAAATCCTTACCTTTTGTATTATACTGCACCTTGCTTACCTCAGTGTATGTGGCAGTTTTGCATACTTGTTCTAGAAAACGATTCCCTTTTTTCATATTTTTTGGATTTTCTCAGCAAGTGTGTGTCTGTGTGTGTTTGTGCATGAGATTTAGAAATTTCAGAGATTTGAAGGTTTAATTTTGATTTTGGTTCTCGGTTTATGTTGAACTGGTCTCTGTTGGTCGGCGATTTGGGTTGTTTTTCTGATTTTTCTGTAAGATAACAGTGTAATTTTTTAACCAACCCCTGAGGTTTGCCGTAACTTACGCTTGCGCCGCCACGGACTGCTGGTCATCTCTGGCCGGCGTATCGCCGGAAGAATAACTTTACACCGCGACATTCATCCCTCCCCATTAATCTAACAGTAGTATTGCATTTTAGCTGTCTGTTTTGCAGGTTTCCCGTGCTGCTACCAGGTGTCGTTGGCCTATCGATTGCCTTTTCCCTATTCAGGAGTCGATCGTTTTCCAGCTTCTGTGGTTTCTCCTCCCTCATCTTCAAGGCGTGTCGAAGTCCGATATCATTGTACTTTTCTGTTAAATTTCATTTTTGTCTGCCATATATCTACCATTTACTGCGATTTTTATGCGGTTTACTGGCTTTTATATTGTCTTTGTCATTCTCATCTTATTTTCATTTTTGGCTTTACTACCCCATTTTATTTCTCGTAGTGCGTTTGGGTTTTGTATTGGTCGTTGTCGCACTGTTTGCGGGTTGGTATTTGGAATTTGGGTACCTTGTCGGGTAAACTTTTGGAGCTTGTGGATGTTTTGGGTAAGAGAAGGGTTGATGTGTCTTGTATTCAGGAGACTAGGTGGAAGGGGGCGCAGTCCAGGGAGATGAACGGTTATAAATTATGGTATTCAGGCCTTGCTAACTCGAGCAATGGTGTGGGCATTCTTTTGTCTAAGGAGCTTAAGGACAACGTCGTGGAAGTGAAGAGGTGCAATGATAGGATTATGTCCGTTAGAGTGGTGGTTGGGGAGTAGGTGGTTAATGTGGTTTGTGCGTATGCCCCTCATGTTGGTTTGGGTGTGCTTGATAAGGAAGCCTTTTGGGTCTGTCTAGATGAGTTGGTCGGGTGTATTCCGGACGATCAATTTATTATTTTGGGGGGCGATTTCAATGGGCACATTGGTGAGGGGGTAGATAGTTATCATAGTGCGCATGGGGGTTTCGGCTTCGGAGTTAGGAATGCAGGAGGTTCCGCACGGTTGGAGTTTGCCACTGCGCATGAGTTGGTAATTGCTAACTCTGTTTTTCAGAAGAGAGCTGAGAACCTCATCACCTTCATTAGTGGGGGGCACAACACGCAAATTGACTACCTTCTTTTGCGCATTCGGGATGCTAGGGCGTGTGTGGACTGCAAGGTGTTCCGGAGCGAAGCATGTGCTTCTCAACACCAGCTGCTGGCTATGGATTTATCCATGAGAGGTCGTGTTGTTAGCAGGGTTAGAGAAGCTAGACCTAGGATTCTCTGGAAGGATCTGAAGGGTGAGAAGGCGACAGTATTCAAGGAGTCTCTGACCCGCGAAGGAGGTTTTTTGCGTGCGGGCGATGCTAACCTTATGTGGACCGGCATGGCCAATGCTATTAGGAGAGTGGACGAGAAGGTGGTAGGGGTTTCTTCGGGCAGGTCTAGTGGACCTAGGGAGGCTTGGTGGTGGAATGAGGAGGTCCAAAACAAGGTTAAGGCAAAACAAGTGCTATTTAAGGAGCTTTTGTCGGTTAGTGATGGGGAGGAGAGAATCTTGAAGATTGTTGCATACAAGATAGCGAAAATAGAGCCTAAGAAGGCAGGGGCTAAGGCTAAATGTGAGGCTTACGAGGAGATGTACAAGCGCCTGGACACCAAAGAAGGAGCGAATGCTATTTTTAAAGTAGCGAAAGCTAGGGAAAGAGGGCGGCGCGACCTGGGTCCCGTTAAGTTTATTAAGGATGATTTGGGTCAAGTGTTAGTGAACGATGTGGCTATTAAGGAGCGGTGGAATAGGTATTTTTTCAAACTTTTCAATGAGGCTAGAGGTAGTGACTCGGTGGTGCAAGGACTTAGTGTATCTTCTGCTCGTTCGTTTAGTTCCTGTGAGAGCATCAGCAAGGAGGAAGTAAAGGGTGCCCTAATGAAAATGGGTAGAGCTAAGGCTGTAGGCCCAGATCAGATCCCTATTGAGGTGTGGCTTTGTCTGGGGGAAGTCAGCGTTCAGTGGCTAGCAGAGGTGTTCAACATCCTCCTCAAAGGCTCTAAGATGCCGCAGAGTGAAGTCATAGTATTGTCGTGCCTTTTTTCAAGAACAAAGGCGATGCTCAGAGTTGTAGTAACTATAGGGGTATTAAACTCCTCAGTCATACTATGAAACTTTGGGAAAGCGTGGTGGAATGCAGGGTTAGAAGAGAAGTGGAGATCTCAGAGAACCAATTTGGCTTCATGCCGGGGAGGTCTACGACTGAGGCCATTCATCTCATCAGACGCCTTATGGAGAAGTTTAGAGAGCAGAGTAAGGACCTCCATATAGTGTTCATAGATCTAGAGAAGGCTTATGATAGCATCCCGCGTGATGTTATTTGGAGGAGCCTAGTAGATACAGGAGCTACGCATTCATTTATATCCTTTTCTTGTGTAAATCGTTTGAATATTTATGGTTTTCATAATTGTGAGCCTTATGTTGTGGGTTTACCGAGTGGAGAGAGGATTGTGGGAAACTTAGAAACTAGAGATTTCCCTGTATCATTTGGAGGCAGAGAGTGGCCCTCAAATCTGATTGTGATAGAAATGCAAGGAGACGTCCTAATACTCAGAGATGATTGGATTAATCGATATGGAGCTATTGTAAACTATTGAAAGAGGAATATCTCGGTGATAGCTGACGATGGTTCCAAAATACTGTTTGAAGGATGGAAACCAGGAAGCTCAGGAAAGATGATCAAGGCGATGAAAGCTGTCAAATTGTTGAAACAGGGCTGTACCGGATACTGGTGCTACTCAATAAAGAAAGAAGACGGAAAAGTAGAACTCTCATCCATTCCTGTTGTGAATGAATTTCCGAATGTGTTTCCTGACGAATTACCTGGACTACCTCCACGATGGGATGTGGAATTCACCATCGAGCTAGAACCAGGAGCTACACCAATTTCTAAGGCGCCGTATCGTATGGCACCTACTGAGATGTATGAATTGAAGAATCAACTGGAAGAGCTACTGGATAAAGGCTATATGCATCCAAGCATTTTGCCCTGGGGTGCGCCAGTTCTTTTTGTCCGGAAGAAGGATGGATCGCTTCGATTGTGTATTGACTATCGAGAGCTGAACAAAATGATGATCAAGAACAAATATCCGTTGCCATGGATTGATGATTTATTTTACTATCTACAAGGAGCAACGGTGTTTTCTAAGCTCGATATGAGATTAGGATATCATCAACTGAGGATTAAGGAATCTGATGTTCCGAAGTCAGCATTCAGAACTCGTTACGGACATTATGAGTTTGCAGTGATGCCATTTGGTCTCACTAATGTAGCTGCCATGTTTATGCAATTGATGAATCGAGTGTTCATAGAGTATTTAGACAAGTTTGTGGTTGTGTTCATTGATGACATTCTGGTTTATTCTAAGAGCCCGGAAGAGCATGCGCAGCATTTGCGGATTGTTTTAGAACTTTTGAGAAGCGAGCAATTGTACGCCAAAATTTCTAAGTGTGAATTCTGGCTAAAGGAGGTAATGTTCCTCGGTCATGTGGTATCAGCAGAAGGAGTCAGATTAGACCCCCAGAAAATCGAAGCAGTTATGGATTGAAAGTCTCCAAATAACGTGAAAGAAGTCCGGAGTTTCTTAGGACTTGTTGAGTATTGCCGTCGGTTCGTGGAAGGGTTTTCCAAAATTACCCGCTCACTTACTCGACTACTACAGAAAACTCAAAAGTTTGAGTGGAATGATATGTGCCAGACTATCTTTGATGAATTGAAAAAGAGATCGACGACGGCACCGATTTTAGCACTCCCATAGGGAACTTGAGGATTCATAGTTTACAGTGACGCTTCGAACCAAGGTTTCGGGTGTGTATTGATGCAAAATGAGAAGGTGATCACCTATGCGTCATGACAGCTGAAACCTTATGAAATATATTACCCAACGTATGATTTGGAGCTGGCAGTGGTAGTTTTTGCTTTGAAAATCTGGAGACATTACTGTACGGGACTCACTGTCAAATTTTTACGGATCACAAGAGTCTCAAATACATCTTCAGGCAGAAAGAGTTGAACATGCCGCAAAGGAGATGGATGGAACTGATCAAGGACTACGACATGGACATTCTTTATCATCCAAGCAAAGCAAATGTAGTGGCCGATGCACTGAGCCGAAAGCCTATTTCTATTCGAATGCTGGAGACTCTCACCTCCCAGACCAGCATTCAGCGGGAATTTATTCATGAAGGAATTGAAATGTGGCTGCAAAGAGTCCAAGGACAACTGTGTGTGATGGAAATAACTTCATCGTTAACCGAAGAAATAAAATCTAAGCAATTGGATGATCCTTTGATGATTCGGTTACGCGATGAAGTGAGCAAGGGAAAGGCCCCAGGATTTGTAATTCATGATGATGGAGTCTTGATATTTCAGGACCGACTTTGTGTTTCCGATGTTGATGCTCTGAAGTAGACAATTATGAAAGAAGCTCACAGCACGCCCTATTCTATCCACTCGGGCACCAGTAAGATGTATAAGGACCTGAATCAGAACTTCTGGTGGGGCAACATGAAGAAAGATGTAGCGGATTATGTCTCGAAATGTTTGACTTGTTAGTAGGTTAATATCGAGCATCAACGACCTGCCAGAATGCTGAAGCATCTTCCCGATTCCTGAATGGAAGTGGGAGGACATATCGATGGACTTTATCACTAATATGCCGAGAACCAAGACAGGAATGAACATGAATTAGGTGATAGTTTACCATCTAACCAAATCAGCTCATTTTCTAGGCATTAAGGACATTTGGGGACCCGAGAAGTTGGCACGAGTATTTATTTCAGAGTTAATCTGATTGCATGGTATGCCGAAGACCATTATTTCTGACCAAGACGGTCGCTTTGTGTCTCATTTTTGGAAAGCAGTTCATAAAGCCTTGGGAACCGAATTGAACTTCAGCACAACTTATCATCCACAGATAGACGGACAATCCTAAAGGACTATTCAAATAGTGGAAGACATGCTGAGGGCTTGTGCCTTAGATTGGTCAACTAATTGGGAAGTTCATCTACCGTTGATTGAATTCACCTACAATAATAGTTCCCATGCTTCCATTAAGATGGCACCGTTTGAGGCATTATACGGGAGGAGATGCAGATCGCCCCTATGTTGGGACGATTCATCAGACTTGATTGGGACGGAACCAGAATTGATCGTGCAGACACGAGAGAAGATAGTCTTGATTCGCGAAAGGCTGTTAACTACCCAGAGTCGACAGAAGTCTTACGCAGATGTGCGCTGTCATCCATTAGAGTTCAGTATTGGAGATCACTTGCTTTTAAAAGTTTCTCCTACTCGGGGAATCTTTCATTTTGGGAGGAAAGGAAAGCTGAGTCCGAGATATATCAGACCATCTGAAATTCTTGAGAGAGTTGGAGAGTTGGCATACAGGTTGGCATTACCGCCGTCATTGAGCCATGTTCATAACGTATTCCACATATCCCAGTTACGGAAGTATATACCAGATCCTAGTCACGTCATTGATTTCGGAGAGATTGAAGTCGCTCAGGATGGCACGTTTGAAGAGAGACCGATCAGGATACTCGAGAGTTGAGTTAAGCAATTGAGAAAGAAACCGATCGCTTTGGTTAAGGTTCAGTGGTCGCGACGGAGTGGAAGAAGCCACTTGGGAAACGGAAGATAGCATGAGGTCTAGATATCCTGAGTTATTTTCGTCTTGAGTTTTGGGACGAAACTCTTTTTTAGAAGGAGAGTATGTCATATCCAGATTAATTGTTGAGTATTTCCTCTGTAATTGAACCTTGTATTATTCGGATTTGTGATATCAATAATCGAAGTATGATCTTTCTCATATACGTATCCATGTGCATGATAATATCATCACATAATTCCTCATGCAAATACGTGTTAACATATGATAAGAGGAAAGCTTAACGTATGTTATATTAACAAGTATAGCGTACACTACGAAGGATAGCGTAGCGTACGTAAGGCAACCAATAATGGAACAGGGCGGATGGCACTTGCGCCAGCCAATCAACGGGTCCGGATAAGATTCCCGCGGGTGAACCTGGACAATTTTGGAGTCAACGCTTGTTAGCCTACGCTAAAAACATCAGGGTAGTGTATGCTAAACAACTAATGTACGTTATGCATGGAAGGCTAACGTACGTAAAGACAGAAACATTATAAAAGGGACAGCACCAAATTTTATTTTGTTTATGTTTTCTTCACTTGTCCTTCATTTGTTTGAAGTCCAGAGAGCCTACCCTCCTTCATAAACATCCATAGGCCATCTATACTCGATATTGTAACACCCCCAATCCACTCAGGGATATTACACGCCGTAGACCCTCTCCTCGAGGATCTACCAGGCTGATAACTAAAATCAAACATCTAAACCTCGCCTTTAAGGCTAAAATGACTCAGTAGACCGACTTGGTCTTTCAATAATAACATACACTCAATTCCAAACACATACCCACGCAGGGGTCAAAATACAATAAACTCCCGTACAACGGGGAAAAGATACTGCAGCGGAAAAGAAAATACAACTAGACCAAAACGACGTCAACAGATCCTCGTGTGATTAGTATCGTTCATCTTTCATCATCCTTCGTGCCGACCCTGTGCTATGCTCCAAAACCTGAATGCAAAAATAGACATCCACCCCCCGAATACTCGGGGTTAGCAAAACTCCACTGTTTTGCTAGTGCAAGTACAAGTGCAAAAATACGAGCCATACAATATAAGTTCCAAGAACAATAATAATCAGGAATCCTCAAAGATCCAAACGTAAAGAAAAGTACTTCCCAAGGCAAGAGTTTGGGTAAACATTTCCAAAACCGAAAGATCGCAAATAAGGGAAACAATTTACAAAACAGTTTAAAATGCCATCGAGAGTTTTAATAGAAAACAATTTAGGATTATAAAATCCTTCTCTTTCCAAAAATCAATAGGGTCACAGCCCAAATGTTTTGTTTTCTCAAATAGGAAACCACCAACAATTTACAGGGTCAAAGCCCAACATCACGTGTCCTCAACGGACGTAAAATCAACGAAACATAATTACACACGCGCATCGCCTAGGACCGGGACGCTACCACCGACATCCCACCCGAGGCCTCGAAGGACCCTCCCGAGCTGGCTAGCGAAACAAATCACACACATCTCACGGTTGGATCAATCGCTTGTTGCATCCTGGCCACATGATCACATGCCATGTGCCACCGTAGATTATCTCAGGCTCTCACGGTTGGATCAATCACTTGTTGCATTCTGACCACATGATCACGTGCCATGTGTCACCGTAGACCTTCAACCATATCCACACATTCACACAAATAACATATCACATCAAGGATATTCAAACAATTCGCCCAGAGGCATCAAACACTTAGCAAAACACCACGTCAATCCACAACGCACCGAAATGAAATAATATACGTCCACACACAATACCAAGTGCAACATGAACACCAAGCATATACATAGAATTCACATAGTTATTCACGAACCACACCAATCACAAAACACACACGATTTTGAAAGAGGCCTTTAACGAGGCTAACCAAATCTTTTGAAAACTCATTTCAAACAAACAAACAAACCAAGACGATCACCAATCATCATATCCACGAAACAAGAAAAGTATGGACAAGGTACTTGCCTCGAATGACCACAACGCGGAGAATCGGCCGAAGTAGGTTGGCACGAACCGACTACGAACTCGCCGACTCCACCGAACGACAATCCACAACAATGAACTACGAACGAAAACAATAACAACGAAAATGAATTCCAAAGTACGACCCAAAGCCGTTGAATTCAAAGAACAAATGACGAAGGTTCAAGGATTTCCCCCAAAACGGTCAAGAACACGATTCGTCCCGTCAAAACCCGAAAACGGAATTCCAAGTTGAAATATGGATATACAATCCATAGAATATGTTTAACAACATCATTTAACCATAATCGATCCATCGAAAACGGATGAAAAACGAGATCGAGGACAAATCCCCCAAAAAGTCAATTCGAAGGAAAACAAGAAATATACTTCGATTCGACGAAGAACAATGGATTAAATGATGTTAAACACAAGAATACTACCAAGATTAATCATACCCATCATGAATTAATCAAAAACACGGAACGAATCGGACAAAAATGCGAAAACCCCCAAATTCACGAAATTAGGGTTCTAAGGAAGATTACCTTGATTCGCTGGATCAAATGATGATAACGGATGATTGATTGATGTTATGAACTCAAGAACTTCATGGATTTGTTGTTAAACAACATGGCTTCGTCGCCCATGAATCGCCAGCCGCGGATGGAGAAGGAAGGAAATGAAAAACGAAGGGAAAAGTGGCTGGTCTGTCATATATATACTGGGCCAGAACTAGCATGCGCTAGCCTTCCCGGACTAGCGTGCGCTATCGGCCAGCATCGGCCGAGCACTCTCGGCCATGGCCCGCATGACCCTGCACCACCGACCAATTCTGCCGACCATGACTCGTCCGCCCGACTCCCGCTAGCGTGCGCTACGGCCGGAAGCCTGCGCGCGCTAGCCGACCTGTCCAGTAGTCACTGGACTAACAAACTTACCCAGGTAACGCACGCTAGTCGGCCGGCAGCGTGCGCTACCCCTGCCGGTTAGCGTGCGCCACGACCGACAGTAGCGTGCGCTACCTGCCGATCCTGACCGAGTCCAGAACCTCAGAAACCCCACTGTCCGGCCCGATAGCGTGCGTTGGTCGACCAAGCTAGCGTGCGCTACACCTGCCGGTTAGCGCGCGCAGCCTTCCGGCAGTAGCGTGCGCTACGCCGGTTCCTGCCGCACCTGTCCGGCCGGTGCCCTGTCGTCGGCGATCCATAACCGTCCGGCGATCCGCGCCGCCGAGCTCGGCGACCCGATTTCCGCGCGCAGGCGAACACGGCGAAAAGTTCGCGGGCGACATCAACGACCGAAATGGAAACATAATACCATAATTAATCATACGCGACCAAGAAGCGGGTCGAGACAACAATTCGGATACGGATACGTAACTTTCAAGAAATTACAAAATGGCCCAAAAGCGCTGGAAATCACGATACGTGATCGAATAACAAAACCGAAGTTCACAACACGTCTAACAAAGTTAAACGGACTTGCGGGAAACTCGAAGCATGATTTGGACGAGATTCGCAAGAATCGAACTCAAGTGCGGAAAAGTCGCTAAAAAGCACAGAACTCAACAAAACAACGCCGAAACGAACTCGGATGACAAAAAGTGTAGAATTAATCATTCTCATAATGATGAAACGGTCATGAGCGAGTCGTCAAAACAGACTTCCACTGAAAAAAAAGAAATTACCGGAAATTGAAAATTGCGGATATTACATTCTACCCTCCTTAAAAGAAGTTTCGTCCCGAAACTTAAAACAAGTAGGGGGAAGAAATATTCCGCCAGGAAAAACTCAACGAGACACACAAGAATGCGTAACTAATGCCCAACGGCGAAATGTTACAAACAACGCAAAGGAATATACGGCGTGAAAACACGCTCCACGGCGACCAACACAACGCCGCCGTTAGGAATGCAATAAAACCAACAGATGACAAGCGTCATCAAACGGATAATATAGTCAAGTCAATTATCCGAACAATCACAAAACACAACGAATGAAAATCAATAAGATTGACCGACCCAACGGTACATCAGTCAAAACGCGAGTCAATCGCTGAACAAATACGGAATTCCACCGCCCAAGGGTTGGAAGATCGAAAACGAGACTAATTTCCCGAACTTGTGTGAATTAGGAAGTAGCCTGAACGCTCAACAATCACGAAATGAGAACAAAAACCGAACAAACAAACGATCGAGACAACAAAATCGAACAATCATGTCCGAAACACGAAGGATAATAAAATTCAAACAACAACTCCCAGGATGATCTGGTGAGAACTACAAGACATGCATTCCCATAAGATCCACAGAAAGGGAATAGCGATTGAAAAGTCACAACGACAAACGAGTTATTCAAACAATACCACACTCGTTCGATCAACAAAAGCAAGGGGCAGGACAAGCTCACAAATGTCAACAAACATAAATGAGTCGACAAAGTAGAATATACTGAAGTTCAAAATCCGATCCACTTCGAATAAAAGAACTAGTAGAACCAAATGATGTCACTTCCGAACAAGGTTCACAAGAATCGAACCGAACTCGGAAAAGTCACAACGATACCAGATCAACCCAAAACAAGATCACGGTTCATTCGAACGATGAAACTAAAATACGAACAAGTTCTGAAGGTATCAACGAACACGAGCGAGTCGATAGACTGAGAAACAGGAATGCAGAGGCCAAAAATAATACGGGTATTATATTCGACCTCTTCAAAAGGAGGGTCGTCCCGAAACTCACAACAATGAAACCAAGGTGACGACACAACAAGCGACCGACAAAAACATCCTTCGAAGGCTTCTCAAAGACGATTCTGATAACTGTGCTGAAGCGAGAACTCCGAAAGTCTCGGTAGCCAATTCGCAAATCTGAATTCGGTGTCCCTCGAGTCCACACTCGAAATGTGTTACTGACGAGAAGGACAAAATGCACGTACATTCCTCCGACACATCACGGTTGAAATGCCTCGGCTCGGCATACCGAAAATACAAATGCTAGGTACAATGGAACATAACATCACAAAACAACAAACCGGAGATGCCAACTCAGCGCAACAAAGAATCATAACACATATCATACACAACGATTACCATCGTAAAGTAATACACACAAACACTACAACAACGACGGTATCGTTCGGCGACCTCAACGACCCGAACGATAACCAACACATAATTACAACCATCATAAAACAATCACACATGTACGCAAACGTACAAACTCAAGCTTTAACAACTCACACAGGTGCGATAACACGCAAGCCCCCACGAAATGACAACATTAAAGATCGTCATCCCACCTTCCCGACCACAAGCGAAATGATGGGTTTTAAAACGAAAACCACCTTATGAAAACAGTTTGGAAACACCGGTTGATCTTGAGTATCATTTTACAAAAAGTTGTACAAAATCATTGTCGAGACTTTGAAAACCATCTTGCGTTTGATAAAACGAGGACACTTTCCTTTTATGAAAACTTTCGAAATATCCGACCCTCGGGTCTAAGTATAAGTGTTTCTAAAACATTGAAAATATCTCAAAACATTTTTGTCCTCGAGGTAGAAGGATTTGGAAACATATTGTGGCACCTTGGATGTACCATGAGAAAATAATTCATTTTAAAAGTACGACTCTAAATATATTTTCTAATATACTCAAGTTTTTCAAAGTTAATTCAATGGGCTAGAATGCCCAAAAATTTGAGTAATTACACGAAACTCTATAGCGCCGTGGATCCGTCGAAACCCACCAGCTAAAAACCATTTACAAAAACGCCAAGAAGGCCGATGACGGTAATGTTTCAAAAATTTACAAACGCCATTTTCCACACGTTAAATACCGTCATAAGAATTTCGCTAAAATGATCAAGACCATAACATCAAAACTCGGTTAATGGAATCGATTTTCGAAATAAAAATCAGTCGGTAAAATACCAAAAACCATTACAAAGGAACTCACGCAGCGGATAAAAGAAATAAAGTCAAACATGCACAATCCATCAACACTACTCCTCATATGAACGAAGTATGAGAGTCAAGTAACCACATATCACGAAATCAAAATTCATA
The DNA here is from genome assembly GCA_033398695.1 of Orobanche coerulescens. NCBI lineage: Eukaryota > Viridiplantae > Streptophyta > Magnoliopsida > Lamiales > Orobanchaceae > Orobanche > Orobanche coerulescens. Next base: position 73,066,187 of record CM065818.1, on the reverse strand, counting down.
AAAGGATTCCGTCACTTAACAAATAATCATAAAAATAGCTCGTGTCACACGAGGCACAACACAAAGAAGAGAGACTTACAGCCACAGGTCGCACGAAGATGATGATCGCCCCACGATACTAATCACGACCAACAAACTCAGACGACGCGTCGCGACACGACCCAGTCAGATAAAATCCGACGAGACAAAAACTCAATAGACACCACTGACCCGACAGCCTAGGTTTCCACAACCTAAGCTCCGATACCATTCTGTAACACCCCCAATCCGCTCAGGGATATTACAAGCCGTAGACCCTCTCCTCGAGGATCTACCAGGCTGATAACTAAAATCAAACATCTAAACCTCGCCTTTAAGGCTAAAATGACTCAGTAGACCGACTTGGTCTTTCAATAATAACATACACTCAATTCCAAACACATACCCACGCAGGGGTCAAAATACAATAAACTCCCGTACAATGGGGAAAAGATACTGCAGCGGAAAAGAAAATACAACTAGACCAAAACGACGTCAACAGATCCTCGTGTGATTAGTATCGTTCATCTTTCATCATCCTTCGTGCCGACCCTGTGCTATGCTTCAAAACCTGAATGCAAAAATAGACATCCACCCCGAATACTCTGGGTTAGCAAAACTCCACTTTTTTGCTAGTGAAATTACAAGTGCAATAATACTAGCCATACAATACAAGTTCCAAGAACAATAATAATCGGGAATCCTCAAAGATCCAAACGTAAAAAAGTACTTCCCGAGGCAAGAGTTTGGGTAAACATTTCCAACACCGAAAGATCGAAAACAAGGGAAACAATTTACAAAACAGCTTAAAATGCCATCGAGAGTTTTAATAGAAAACAATTTAGGATTATAAAATCCTTCTCTTTCCAAAAATCAATAGGGTCACAGCCCAAATGTTTTGTTTTCGCAAATAGGAAACCACCAACAATTTACAGGGTCAAAGACCAACATCACGTGTCCTCAACGGACGTAAAATCAACGAAACATAATCACACACGCGCATCGCCTAGGACCGGGACGCTACCACCGACATCCCACCCGAGGCCTCGAAGGACCCTCCCGAGCTGGCTAGCGAAACAAATCACACACATCTCACGGTTGGATCAATCGCTTGTTGCATCCTGGCCACATGATCACATGCCATGTGCCACCGTAGATTATCTCAGGCTCTCACGGTTGGATCAATCACTTGTTGCATCCTGACCACATGATCACGTGCCATGTGTCACCGTAGACCTTCAACCATATCCACACATTCACACAAATAACATATCACATCAAGGATGTTCAAACAATTCGCCCAGAGGCATCAAACACTTAGCAAAACACCACGTCAATCCACAACGCACCGAAATGAAATAATATACGTCCACACACAATACCAAGTGCAACATGAACACCAAGCATATACATAGAATTCACATAGTTATTCACGAACCACACCAATCACAAAACACACACGGTTTTGAAAGAGGCCTTTAACGAGGCTAACCAAATCTTTTGAAAACTCATTTCAAACAAACAAACAAACCAAGACGATCACCAATCATCATATCCACGAAACAAGAAAAGTATGGACAAGGTACTTGCCTCGAATGACCACAACGCGGAGAATCGGCCGAAGTAGGTTGGCACGAACCGACTACGAACTCGCCGACTCCACCGAACGACAATCCACAACAATGAACTACGAACGAAAACAATAACAACGAAAATGAATTCCAAAGTACGACCCAAAGCCGTTGAATTCAAAGAACAAATGACGAAGGTTCAAGGATTTCCCCCAAAACGGTCAAGAACACGATTCGTCCCGTCAAAACCCGAAAACGGAATTCCAAGTTGAAATATGGATATACAATCCATAGAATATGTTTAACAACATCATTTAACCATAATCGATCCATAGAAAACGGATGAAAAATGAGATCGAGGACAAATCCCCCAAAAAGTCAATTCGAAGGAAAACAAGAAATATACTTCGATTCGACGAAGAACAATGGATTAAATGATGTTAAACACAAGAATACTACCAAGATTAATCATACCCATCATGAATTAATCAAAAACACGGAACGAATCGGACAAAAATGCGAAAACCCCCAAATTCACGAAATTAGGGTTCTAAGGAAGATTACCTTGATTCGCTGGATCAAAGGATGATAACGGATGATTGATTGATGTTATGAACTCAAGAACTTCATGGATTTGTTGTTAAACAACATGGCTTCGTCGCCCATGAATCGCCAGCCGCGGACGGAGAAGGAAGGAAATGAAAAACGAAGGGAAAAGTGGCTGGTCTGTCATATATATACTGGGCCAGAACTAGCGTGCGCTAGCCTTCCCGGACTAGCGTGCGCTATCGGCCAGCATCGGCCGAGCACTCTCGGCCATGGCCCGCATGACCCTGCACCACCGACCAATTCTGCCAACCATGACTCGTCCCAGACTCCGCTAGCGTGCGCTACGGCCGGAAGCCTGCGCGACTGCCTAGTAGTCACCGGACCGACAAACTTACCAGTAACGCCGCTAGTCGGCCGGCGATGTCGCTACCCCTTCCGATTAGCGTGCGCCACGACCGACGATGGCGTGCGCTACCGCCGATCCGACCGAGTCCGTAACCTCGAAACCCCACTGTCGGCCCGATAGCGTGCGTTGGTCGACTGTTAGCGTCGCTACACTGCCGGTTAGCGCGTAGCCTTCCGGCGATGGCGTGCGCTACGCCGGTTCGCGCACTGTCCGGCCGGTGCCGCAATCGTCCGGCCGATCCGCAATCGTCCGGCCCGATCCGCGCGGTGGCTCGACGACGATCCGAGCGCCGCACGGAACGAACACGACGAAAAGTTCGCAGACGACATCAACGACCCGAAATGGAAACATAATACCATAATTAATCATACGCGACCAAGAAACGGGTCGAGACAACAATTCCAGATACGGATACCCGTAACTTTCAAGAAATTACAAAATGGCCCAAAACGCCCGGAAATCACGATACGTGATCGAATAACAAAACCGAAGTTCACAATATGTCTAACAAAGTTAAACGGACTTGCGGGAAACTCAAATGTTAGCTTTGACGAGATTCGCAAGAATCGAACTCAAGTGCGGAAAAGTCGCTAAAAAGCACAGAACTCAACAAAACAACGCCGAAACGAACTCGGATGACAAAAAGTGTAGAGTTAATCATTCTCATAATTACGAAACGGTCATGAGCGAGTCGTCAAAACGGACTTCCACTGAAAAAAAAGAAATTACCGGAAATTGAAAATTGCGGATATTACAGATATTTGAAGATTATATATCACTTATGCTTGATCATTGAAGTGAAGAAACATCTTGGATTGGCACACAAGCAACCGGAGTTGGACTCTACCTATTGTTTCGGTGTTTTCTTCATCTTATGGTATGTTATGCTATCCCCAACCTTGGAATCATGTTCTTAAGGATGTTATGATCATACTACTGAGAATAGTAGATCACATAGACGACTTATGCAACCAAATATCATGTTTAGAAGTTGGGATGATTATGATTGAGTTATCATTGTTGGGAACATCATAGTCGGAATCTTGTTATGTCAAATGATGAGAATAGTGTTCTGAGATCGATAATCCATATCGAATGTTATCGTCATATTGATCGTAAACTTAGTGTTGATTCCACTTTTGCAAAATGGACTTAAGAAAGAATCATCAAAAGTTGTATCCTTTCTTATAAGTTGGATTGGTTAGTTCATCTTTAAGATACAGTTTGAATGTATGATATTGGAAACAAGCGCATCAACCTTAGATCACCCGAACTTCACACGAGAATGGTAATCGAGATTGAATATAAGTGTTGTGATGATATACATATCTTTGAATTCGAAGATGTTTGAATATAATTGCATGAGCATGATATGTAGAAGGGTAACGTACGTTAATCACTGAGGATTTCGTACGCTTCATCACCAATCGAAACAGTCATATGTTCAGTGAGAAACTGTCATATGTGTTTATCGTACGCTAGGACCTGTAACTTACGTACGCTAACGGGCAGAATTAACGTACGCTATGTTTAGTACGTAACGTACGTTATATCATCAGACGAGTTAGTTAACTGATCAGAGAAGATACAGTCAATGTATGATTAACGTACACTAGACTTTGTAGTTTACGTATGCTAACGAGCATCCTTAATGTACGCTACGTTGGATACGTAACGTACGTTACGCAGACCAGACAGGATATGTTTTGTGAACTTTCGATCGTAATTTGGATTGTTAGATGTTCGTATAATGTGAGATGAATTCTATATTATTTCTTTTGTTTAAGGTTTGAGCTTTGCAACGTGATTGATCGAAGGGGCGACCTTCGAGTGTATTATTATTTGTCGAAGTGTTATTTTCATCATCAAATCGAGGCAAGTACTTTAATTAGAATTGTTCATATTATATCGGTTATGTTATGATTGTACTGTGTACATGTGTTGTGATTAATTGTCCACCATGCGTTGATCCGACAGGAATCATCATAGGAAATCTATAGTTGTGTGCGCTGGATCGTTGGACAGGCAGTTCCACTATGCGTTGATCCGATGGGATCATCATGGGAATCTATAGCTGTGTGCACTGGATCGTTGGAATACCATGAGTATGTTGAGACTGTCATGATGTGATATGTGTTGTTATTATTTCTCGTTGGAGAAACTTGTCATGATTATTGTTGATTAAATCATTGTTGTTTAATTATCGTACTTGTACTCGCATCGTTGTGCTAACCCCTTCGGGGGTGAACATTTGTTTATGTTCAGGATTCAGGAGAGCGGGGAAACAACCATGGGAACTGCATGATGACGAGGGTGCAGAGTGATGTTCCCGTTGGGTTTAATTGTCTGTTGTTTGTGTTGTTTTTAGTAAGTACTCGAGTACATCATCATTTGTGATGATTGGATTTGGTAATGTATTAATATTCCTCCTTTGGATATTTGTATTCTTGGTATTGGCCCAAAACTGTTGTATTTTATTTCAGTTACTTTCATATGTTGGTATCTGTTATTGTCTTTTCATTTCTTCAGCCTTGTAAATTCTTATTAAAGGATTTACGATGCTATAATATTTCTGAATATATCGGGGGTGTTACACGTAGCGTGCGTTACACCTCACGCACTGGTGATAGAATCGCATCAAAAATGTAATGCAGCAACTATCCGAACAAAAAGAAGTAAATTCCAAATAATATGAACTCCAAGATCAACATCAACTCACTAAACACTTACGAGTATTAAAATACAGGAGCACCAGAATGGAAAATTTACAAAAAGTACGGGTATTACATCCACAAGCACAAGATCTAGTTAGGCATGCTAATTAATTAATTATTAAGATTAATAAGCTACTTAAATATTATTTATTATTGATTAAATAAATATGTTAGTAATTAAATATCTTAATCTAGATTTACAAGATTATAGGATATTACCTTTGAAATGTAGTGGTTGCTTTGCTTCTTGATCTCCTTGTATTTCTACCTTTAGACCTTCTAGAGTATGATCCGCCTTAACCCGGACGTTGTGTGGGAAACGAGCTACCGGATCTTTCTTGGACACAATATGGTTCGACCGAAATATGCTTGTTTGTGGTCACACGATTTTTCCTTGCTTTCTAGTATTTTATGAACACTCTTAGCAAATTGATGTGTTATCGAAATTGTAGAATCAAAGGCACAAGTTTTGATCTACAATTAAACACAAAAAGAAAAATCAATCTCAAAAGTCTTGCAAAAGTCTCAACTCGGTCGAACCATATAGTCCTATTTATAGGCTTCTTGGACTACTACTAGGGATCTCCAGGAGGATTAGGGAAGGACTCCTAATAGACCTCAAATTTCCTGATTAGGACCTTTCCTAATATATTGAGTCTATTAATATCAATTCAATCCACTAAAGGATTAATATTGTACTTCCAACCCAAATCCCTATTTACGAAATCGGGCTCCTTGTTTAAATATATTATTTCCCATATTTAAGATATCGAATGTGCATTAATTAATTATAAGCTACTGACAGCTTTAATTAATTAATATCTTATCTAAGAGTAGTACCACTCGAACCTTATTATTATATCGAAATTAAATTCATATGCAGGGTTTAATATAATAATCATTATCGAGCTCCTCAAGGGGACCCCCACATGAGTCGGGACACGATTTTTAGTAATAATAATAACTGTCATATAGATAATATTATTGCCCAAGATACGAAGCTTATTGAGTCGATCATTTTAACTCTCATTCATGGTAAATCAAAGTAATAAGTATTATAATACACAATTAAATATTATATATTTAGAATTAAAAAATAATAATTATCCGAGATTTACTTTCTTCTTACAGTCAGTACAGAAGACACTATCACACCTCGATCCTATTCAATATATGCAAATACGCTAATGTATGCTAATAGTTAAGACCAACTAATCTCAAGCATACACTACAACCTTTCATATATTTTTTCTAATAATTATATAGGTTGTGAACTATTATATTATTTTATAAGGCACCGATAATGTGATCTTCCGTGTGACACCAACACACTACATTATCTATAATATAAAATAATTAGACATTTTATTTGCATAACCATAACGTGAATAAATATGGAAAACATGTGATTAAATATAATTAATATTATCATAGGTAGTTACAGGGAAATAAGGTAGTACAAACATAAAGTATTCTTTGCAGTATACAACCCTAACAACCCAATGATGACATACTTGTTGTTTTCTGACCGCTCAATCTTTGATGAGTATCCCTGAGTCAAATCTTTCTCACAAACACTATTAAGAAGTACTTTCCGTTCTTCAAAAATTTCAAATGATAAAGAGGACAACTGATCATCGATAATTGTATTCTTTTCAAATTTGTCCAAAACACATAAATATCATGCTCTGTTAACCATCAATATATTTGATGAGATATGGATGAAACTAAGAATAGAAAAGTCAAAACATAAATTTTCGCATACATGTGTAATAGTTTGAAATGAGCAATACAGGTTCATAATGACTTAGGTACAATACAAGTTTGGAAAAACTAAGGCTTGCTTGAAATTAAAAAACAACTTTTACAACAAAAATCAATCATTCAAACTTTATCATGTAGGATACAAATGATGAAATCTTGAAACTATCTTTCATTAGTGCATGAGAAAAGGCTATAGATGACAAGGACAAAAAAACTCACATGAGTTTGGCATATTATGAACATCAGGCTTATTTCACCAACTACATATATATAACGTGTTAATATCCAAAATTACTGAACAATATATTAGCAATCTAAAAACGAATAAATTAAAAGAATCTCCTAATGTAACACCTAGAATAATATAATCAGTATGCCACTATAAATTTGTTTCTAGTAACCCTTTTAACGAAATAACAATGATCAATTCAAAACTAGCTAACCAGATATATCACTGATTGATTAAAATAAATCATACATAAAATTAAATCAACATCCAATATAGTACTCTATGTTTAACCTTTAAGATTCTATACTCTAGAAGTAATAAACAAAAGAATGGAAAATGATTGTTTTCCAATTTAAAAGTAAATCGAGTAACTTTTGAAAAAAATGAAAATTAAACTCACAAACAACTTACATACCTTCAACTATATGATGAGAGGGATTCAGCTGATAAAAAAGTAGGAATGTCTTCCATATTGACAGATTTAATCAGGTTACATATGTCGCTTAGTTCAAGTTCATCAAGATCATTGATGTAATATCCGCGTTTTCTATCCTTGGTAATTTCTACTTTTGGTGCATATTCGTTTCGGACAACTCGCCTGGCACTGTTTTGTAATTCTGAACCTATTTTGTTCTTGGAGTTAATCCGTTTAGACGGGTCTTGATAATGTTTTTACGTAATTTCATCTCGTGTTATATTCTGTCTCATGTGTATTCGATTCTCGTTAAACTCGTTCGATTTCGTCGTTTTCTTACTTCCATGAGTTCGTATGCTTGTGTAGAGCATGTTGCGAGTTTCGGATTGTTAATCCGACGTTGTGTCATGATTTTTCGTATATTTTGGCCGTTTTTGTAATTTGCTAGAACTTTAGGGAATTTGTCCCTTGTTCGACTTTGGTTGTGTACCTCAGATCGTTTTGGGTTCCGTACTTCCATTTCGTGTTATTGTTGCCCAAATATCGATCCCTGTCGCTTTTATTCTCCTACCGGATCATTTTTCGTCATTTTGGGACCCGAGGGGGGGTGTGGACCGCGGCACAAGGATTGTGCGCCGCGGCACACACATCACCCAGTTGTTGCCTAAACAAACTGTACCGTGTGCCGCGGCACAAGGATTGTGCGCCGCGGCACACAGCCGAGTCAGTGCCGCGGCACACTTGTCCGGGCCGCGGCACACCCGCGTGACACTTGCCGGCCAAAATCGACTGTACCGCGTGCCGCGGCACACTTCGAATGAGCCGCGGCACAACGAGCGGTCAGCCGACCACTGGGCACAATTTTTGGCTCTGTGCCGCGGCACAGTTTAGCTGAGCCGCGGCACATAACGCGGTCAGCGCTATATCTGCGTCTTATTCAGCGAAATCACTCATTTCCTTCCCCTTCTTCAACCGTGCGAGAGAGAGAGAGAGAGTCTTGTGAGGGAGAGTTCCTCCATCTATCACTTAATTGTGTATATTTGTTCATCCCTTTTCGATCGGGTGGCTCGGATTGCGGATCTAACACGTGGTTTTTGGATTTGAATGCTTGATTCTTCAAGAGGTAAGAATTCCTTTAACCCTAGTATGATTTTGGGGAGGGTTTGGTGGTGATCTTGTGTTTTAATTCGAATTAACTGATGTTGTTATTAGATTTTGATAGTATTCTCGCGACCCATGGTTTTCTTGTTTTTGATTGGGATGAAATCCCGTTGTTATACCATTGACCGATTTCATTTCCTTATGCACTCTTGGTGTCCGATGAATTGTCCCAACGGGTAGAATTAGGATTAATTCTTACCTTTCCGCATTATTGAGACTTGTGTATACCGTTATTGTGTTAGGATTGGATTTGGGAGGATTGTTCGGACCGAAACCTATTCCGTCGTCGTTTCCTTCGTTTCGTTTCATTCAAGGCAAGTACATGTATTACATTTCGTTATGTATATTGTGATTTTCGAAATGAATGATGAATGGTGATTTTTGGGTGCGTGAGTTATGTTCCTTCCACCCGGAGTGTCCGACGGGATGTCTGGGGGTCGATACTAAGAGGTACGGCCGCGGAAGTGGACTTGGGTGCGTGTGTGATTGAACTTCCACCCGGAGTGTCCGACGGGATGTCTGGGGGTCGATACTAAGGGGTACGGCCGAGGAAGTGGTATCCCACCCGGAGTGTTCGACGGGATGTCTGGGGGTCGATACTAAGGGGTACGGCCACGGGATACCAGTCGTGATTTTGTGATATCGTGATGATTGGAAATTGATGTGATTGCCAATGTAGTATTCCGGAAAACCGTATTTTTGTATATAATGTTGTGTAATTGTGTACTTGCACTAGCTATTCGAATGCTAACCCCTTAAATGGGGAAAATGCGTCTTATGCATTTCAGGTACCGGGAGAGCTGAGGAGCAGGCGCGGGGCACGCACGTAAAGGATGGGATGGCTTGATGATGTGGCTCGAGTCAGTACTTTTATGTTGTGTCATTGTATTTGTCGAGTACCGGAGTTAGACTGTTTACTTTGAAACTTGGTTTAAGTCCCCTGCGTGGGCAATGAATTGGTATTTATCTTATATTCATGTACTCCGTTTAAAACGTTTTGGCCGAGGCCACGGCCTTACTTACTTTTTGAATGCATCATTTGGGATTATTTTGTGGTTTATGTGTCAAGTGTCAGCCTGGTAGACCTCATGAGGGTTGTACGGCGTGTAACGTCCCATTTGTGTATTGGGGTGTTACATTTATGGTATCAGAGCCTAGGTTTTGAATACCTAGGCTGTCGGTGAATTTTGGGTCTGTCAGTTGCGTCATTAGAGTCAGTCGTTGAGCCTAATATCATCATGCTACCGTCTTTTCGTGCGACCCGTGGCTGTAAGTCTCCTCGAACTCTTATATCTCTGTAATTCGTTTTCTTGCGCTGTTCGGAATCGTGACTTGTGTTACCAACTTTGTGAATTGTGAATCTTTCTGATCTTGTCCTTTTCTTACTTTCCTTCAGTATGTTGAGAGGTCGTGGTAGACCGGCTAGGGGACGCGGCCGAGGCCGTGGTCGGGGTGCTGATAATGAGGAGGGCTCACTTTCTCAGTCCTCTGCGGACTCAGCCTCTCACTCAGTGCCGTCGGTTAATAATGCCGACACCGGGGCTACTGCCGTACTTCAGCAGTTGGTAGCCCAACATACTCAGATAGCTCAGGGTGGATGCCAGAATCCGCCCCCGACACCGAAAGAGGACGCTAGTAAGTGGCTTCAGACGGTGACTAAGATGCACCCTCCTCGTTTCTCCGGATCCTCTGACTCCCTCGGTTGGGAGAATTGGCTCTTTCAGTTGTCCAGGACCTTCGATGCCGTAGCTTGTCCTGAAGACAGGAGGGTACATATTGCCCAGTACCTCCTGGATAAGGAAGCTGCGGAATGGTGGGAGGCCGTTGCGCCCAGAGACCGTCGAGCTACTTGGGAGGAATTCAAGGCTGCTATGGAAGCAGAGTATTGTCCGCCGCCAGTCAAGGAGCGCAGAATTGTGGAATTCTTCACCGCTACACCTCAGGATGTGCCTATTTCTCAGGCCATCATTTCTTACAATCTGCAGTTGGGGTTCGTAAGAGACCAAGTGAGATCGGAGGCTGATAAAATCCGTTACTTCAATATGCACATGAAGCCGCATATTAGGCAGAGTATGGCACCACTCATGTGTGCCACTTTGAAAGAATACCAGGATCGCGCCCTAGCGATCGAGATGGCGGTTCCGGAATCAGAGTCGGTTTCGGAAGGTAAGAAGTAGAAGACTACCAGTGGATTCTCGACCGGGAAGGGTGGTCAGTTTTCGAGGTCTCGTTCTGCTCCCATACCGGGGAAGAGGCCGTTCCATCAGGCCGGTGGATCTCAGGGTAACCGCTCGGCCAGTCACGCTTCGGTGGTGGTTTGTTTTAACTGCAACCAATATGAGCATTTGATGAAGGATTGTCCTTTTCCCCCCATTGCTTGCTTCACTTGCGGGCAGACCGGGCATCGGGCGACTCATTGTGAGAGAGCCACCAGGGCCGCTAGAGTTCCGACTACCACTACCGATCAGAGGGATCATAATACTCCAGCTACTCAGGTTCTGCAGGTTCGGTCGCGGTAGAGGTCGGGACAATGGATCGCCGCAGCCTCGAGCTCGGGTTCATCCACCCCGATCAGATCGGATGAGGCGCACGAGGAGGCAGACATTCCGGTGGCGTCAGTACCACTCGGATCCTTACTCATCCAGCTTCCGTGCTTTTGATTCGGGTGCTACCCATTCTTTTATTGCGTCGGATTGTGTGAATCGTATTGGCTTTAACCGCTTGTTTGAGTGTGAACCGCTTTTGGTGGGTACGCCTAGCGGGATCGTATGGTTGGGGACCGGGAAGTTAGGGATTGCCCCGTGAGGATCGGGAGCCGAGATTGGCCCTCGAACCTCATTGTTATCGACCTCAAGGGTGAGGATTTAATCCTCGGGGACGATTGGTTAGAGCGTCACGGTGCTATCATGAACTATCGGACTCGTACTATCTCGATCGTGGCCGAGGATGGCACCGAGCATACTCGCCTACCGTAGTCGTAGATCGGGAGCGTGACTAGCGCCTTGAAGGCGATGAAACTTCCGAACCGTGGTGTGTCGCCATCGGTGCTATGCTCTGAAGGCGGAAGATGGTGGAGTTGACATGTCGCCAATTCCAGTTGTTAGTGAGTATCCCGATGTCTTCCCAGACGACTTGCCGGGATTACCACCACAGCGAGAGGTGGAGTTTCCTATCGATCTAGAGCCGAATGCAGCCCCTATTTCTCGAGCACCGTACCGTATGGCACCGTCGGAGATGTTAGAGTTGAAGAACCAGTTGGGAGAATTGTTAGATAAAGGGTATATTCGACCGAGCGCATCGCCTTGGGGTGCGCCTGCATTTTCGTTAATAAGAAAGATGGGTCTCTACGTATATGCATCGATTATCGAGAATTAAACAAGTGACCATCAAAAATAAATACCCTTTGCCCAGATTGACGATTTGTTTGATCGGCTTCAGGGGCGAAGCTTTTCAAGATTGATTTGCGATCGGGCTACTACCAGTTGAGAATTCGGGACGTCGATATTCCGAAAGCTGCCTTTCGGACGATATATGGCCATTACGAGTTTGTGGTTATGCCTTTCGGGCTAACCAATGCCCCAGCAGTGTTCATGCAGTTGATGAACAAGGTTTTTATTGAGTATCTGGACAAATTCGTAGTCGTTTTTATCGACGATATTCTTATCTATTCACGGAGTCGGGAGGATCATGCCTTACATCTCCGAATTGTATTAGACACTTTGAGGGCTGAGCAGTTGTACGCGAAGTTATCTAAGTGTGAGTTTTGGCTCGAGGAAGTGACGTTCCTCGGGCATGTGATTTCAGCAGAGGGAGTTCGGGTAGATCCGCAGAAGATAGAGGCAGTGATGGCTTGGGAGCCGCCTAAGAATGTGAAGGAGGTGAGGAGTTTTCTGGGTCTCGCCGGCTATTACCGCAGATTCGTTGAGGGATTTTCTAAGATCGCTAAACCACTCACTCAGTTGCTCCAGAAAACTAAGAAGTTCGAGTGGACTGCAGACAGGCAGGATAGCTTTGACGAGTTAAAGAGACGTCTGACTACCGCACCCGTTTTAGCATTGCCTCAGGGAAACGAGGACTTCGTAGTGTATAGTGATGCTTCGGGCCTTGGTCTAGGATGTGTTTTGATGCAGAGAGACAGAGTGATTGCTTATGCGTCCCGCCAATTGAAACCTTATGAAGTAAACTATCCCACGCACGATTTGGAGTTAGCTGCGGTCGTTTTTGCCTTAAAAATCTGGAGGCACTACCTCTATAGGTCATCATGTAAGATTTTTATGGATCACAAGAGTTTGAAGTACATCTTCAGCCAGAAAGAGTTGAACATGAGGCAGCGTAGGTGGTTAGAGCTAATTAAAGATTACGACCTCGAGATACTTTACCATCCGGGTAAGGCCAACGTAGTGGCTGATGCGTTGAGCAGAAAACCGATGGCTTTACAGATGTTAGAGGTACTTACACCGCAGAGTAAGATCCAGCGAGATTTCATCCGTCAGAATATTGAGGTTTGGGTTCAGAGAGTTCAGGGCCAGTTATGGGCATTAGAGATCACTTCGTCCTTGATTGATGATATCAAGGCGAAGCAATATGACGATCCATTTTTGGTCCAGCTGAGGGAGGATGTGAGGAAAGGGAAAGCCCCTGGATTTGTGGTTCACGATGATGGAGTTTTGAGGTTTCGCGGCAGACTTTGTGTACCATGTGATATTGAGCTGAGACAGAAGATCTTGAGCGAAGCTCATACCACGCCCTACTCCATACATCCTGGTACGAGTAAAATGTACAAGGACGTGAGGAGTAACTACTGGTGGAGTAATTTGAAGATGGATGTTAGCGAGTTTGTGGCGAAGTGTTTGACCTGTAAGTAGGTTAAGATCGAGCATCGGCTGGGTCAAGTATTTACGACCACTTCCTATCCCGGAGTGGAAATGGGAGGATATTTCTATGGATTTCATTACCAATATGCCTAAGACTCGGACAGGAATGAACATGATTTGGGTCGTTGTTGATCGGCTGACCAAATCAGCTCATTTTCTAAGTATTAAGGACACTTGGGGGCCGGAGAGGCTTGCACGAGTGTTTGTTGCGGAAATAGTGAGATTGCATGGGACCCCTAAGAGCATTGTTTTGGATCGTGATGGCCGGTTCATATCACATTTTTGGCAGGCCGTTCATAGAGCTTTGGGAACCGAGTTGAGACTTAGTACATCCTACCACCCTCAGACAGACGTACAGTCTGAGCGGACGATACAGACGCTAGAAGATATGTTGAGAGCCTGTGCCTTAGATTGGAAGGATGATTGGGAGACACACTTGCCGTTGATCGAGTTCACGTATAACAATAGTTGGCATGCCTCGATCAAAATGGTACCATTCGAAGTGTTGTATGGAAGGAGGTGCAGATCACCGTTGTGTTGGGATGATACGTCCGAGCTAATCGGTACCGAGCCCGATCTGATAGTTGAGACGAGGGAGAAGATTACCCTGATTCGTGGTAGATTGCTGACGGCCCAGAGTCGGCAGTTGTATTATGCCGATACTCGTCGACGTCCGATGGAGTTTGAGGTGGGAGATCATGTCTTGCTTAAGGTGTCGCCGACACGGGGAGTTTACCGCTTCGGTCGGAAGGGTAAACTTAGTCCGAGATTTATCGGGCCATTTGAGATTTTAGATAGAGTTGGAGAACTCGCGTATCGGTTAGGCTTGCCGCCGTCCCTGAGCCACGTGCATAACGTATTTCATGTTTCCCAGCTTAGGAAGTACGTATCGGACCCTAGCCATATTATTGATTTTGGAGAGATCGAGTTGGGGCCCGACATTACCTTCGAGGAGAGGCCGATTCAGATCTTAGAGCGTCGAGTTAAGCAACTCAGGCACAAAACCATCCCTTTGGTCAAAGTGCAATGGTCGAGGCATGGATCCGAGGAGGCCACGTGGGAAACAGAGGAGAGTATGAGGTCGAGATACCCCGAATTATTCGTGTTGTAAGTTTCGGGACGAAACTTATTTTTAGGGGGAGATAATGTAATATCCGCGTTTTCTATCCTTGGTAATTTCTACTTTTGGTGCATATTCGTTTCGGACAACTCGCCTGGCACTGTTTTGTAATTCTGAACCTATTTTGTTCTTGGAGTTTTTCCGTTTAGACGGGTCTTGATAATGTTTTTACGTAATTTCATCTCGTGTTATATTCTGTCTCATGTGTATTCGATTCTCGTTAAACTCGTTCGATTTTGTCGTTTTCTTACTTCCATGAGTTCGTATGCTTGTGTAGAGCATGTCGCGAGTTTCGGATTGTTAATCCGACGTTGTGTCGTGATTTTTCGTATATTTTGGCCGTTTTTGTAATTTCCTAGAAGTTTAGGGAATTTGTCCCTTGTTCGACTTTGGTTGTGTACCTCAGATCGTTTTGGGTTCCGTACTTCCATTTCGTGTTATTGTTGCCCAAATATCGATCCCTGTCGCTTTTATTCTCCTTCCGGATCATTTTTCGTCATTTTGGGACCCGAGGAGGGGTGTGGGCCGCGGCACAAGGATTGTGCGCCGCGGCACACACATCACCCAGTTGTTGCCTAAACAAACTGTACCGTGTGCCGCGGCACACAGCCGAGTCAGTGCCGCGACACACTTGTCCGGGCCGCGGCACACCCGCGTGACACTTGCCGGCCAAAATCGACTGTACCGCGTGCCGCGGCACAGTCCGGAAGTGCCGCGACACATGCCGAGTCTGAGCCGCGGAACACTTCGAATGAGCCGCAGCACAACGAGCGGTCAGCCGACCACTGGGCACAATTTTTGGCTCTGTGCCACGGCACAGTTTAGCTGAGCCGCGGCACACAACGCGGTCAGCGCTATATCTGCGTCTTATTCAGCGAAATCACTCATTTCCTTCCCCTTCTTCAACCGTGTGAGAGAGAGAGACTCTTGTGAGGGAGAGTTCCTCCATCTATCACTTAATTGTGTAGATTTCTTCATGCCTTTTCGATCGGGTGGCTCGGATTGCGGATCTAACACGTGGTTTTTGGATTTGAATGCTTGATTCTTCAAGAGGTAAGAATTCCTTTAACCCTAGTATGATTTTGGGGAGGGTTTGGTGGTGATCTTGTGTTTTAATTCGAATTAACCGATGTTGTTATTAGATTTTGATAGTATTCTCGCGACCCATGGTTTTCTTGTTTTTGATTGGGATGAAATCCCGTTGTTATACCATTGACCGATTTCATTTCCTTATGCACTCTTGGTGTCCGATGAATTGTCCCAACGGGTAGAATTAGGATTAATTCTTACCTTTCCGCATTATTGAGACTTGTGTATACCGTTATTGTGTTAGGATTGGATTTGGGAGGATTGTTCGGACCGAAACCTATTCCGTCGTCGTTTCCTTCGTTTCGTTTCATTCAAGGCAAGTACATGTATTACATTTCGTTATGTATATTGTGATTTTCGAAATGAATGATGAATGGTGATTTTTGGGTGCGTGAGTTGTGTTCCTTCCACTCGGAGTGTCCGACGGGATGTCTGGGGGTCGATACTAAGGGGTACGGCCGCGGAAGTGGACTTGGGTGCGTGTGTGATTGAACTTCCACCCGGAGTGTCCGACGGGATGTCTGGGGGTCGATACTAAGGGGTACGGCCGAGGAAGTGGTATCCCACCCGGAGTGTTCAACGGGATGTCTGGGGGTCGATACTAAGGGGTACGGCCACGGGATACCAGTCGTGATTTTGTGATATCGTGATGATTGGAAATTGATGTGATTGCCAATGTAGTATTCCGGAATATATATGTGGCAAATGACTTATGTTTGAGACGATTGTGCAAAACCGTATTTTTGTATATAATGTTGTGTAATTGTGTACTTGCACTAGCTATTCGAATGCTAACTCCTTAAATGGGGGAAATGCGTCTTATGCATTTCGTGCAGGAGAGCCGAGGAGCGCGGCACGCACGTAAAGGATGGGATGGCTTGATGATGTGGCTCGAATCAGAACTTTAATGTAGTGTCATTGTATTTGTCAGCACGAGTTAGACTGTTTACTTTGAAACTTGGTTTAAGTCCTTCGTGGGCAATGAATTGGTATTTATCTTATATTCATGTACTCCGTTTAAAACGTTTTGGCCGAGGCCACGGCCTTACTTACTTTTTGAATGCATCATTTGGGATTATTTTGTGGTTTATGTGTCAAGTGTCAGCCTGGTAGACCTCATGAGGGTTCTACGGCGTGTGACGTCCCATTTGTGTATTGGGGTGTTACATTTATGGTATCAGAGCCTAGGTTTTGAATACCTAGGCTGTCGGTGAATTTTGGGTCTGTCAGTTGCGTCATTAGAGTCGGCTGAGCCTAATATCATCATGCTACCGTCTTTTCGTGCGACCCGTGGTCGTAAGTCTCCTCGAACTCTTATATCTCGTAATTCGTTTTCTACTGCTCGGAATCGTGACTTGTGTTACCAACTTTGTGAATTGTGAATCTTTCTGATCTTGTCCTTTTCTTACTTTCCTTCAGTATGTTGAGAGGTCGTGGTAGACCGGCTAGGGGACGCGGCCGAGGCCGTGGTCGGGGTGCTGATAATGAGGAGGGCTCACTTTCTCAGTCCTCTGCGGACTCATCCTCTCACTCAGTGCCGTCGGTTAATAATGCCGACGCCGGGGCTACTGCCGTACTTCAGCAGTTGGTAGCCCAACTTACTCAGATAGCTCAGGGTGGACGCCAGAATCCGCCCCCGACACCGAAAGAGGAGGCTAGTAAGTGGCTTCAGACGGTGACTAAGATGCACCCTCCTCGTTTCTCCGGATCCTCTGACTCCCTCGGTTGGGAGAATTGGCTCTTTCAGTTGTCCAGGACCTTCGATGCCATAGCTTGTCCTGAAGACAGGATGGTACATATTGCCCAGTACCTCCTGGATAAGGAAGCTGCGGAATGGTGGGAGGCCGTTGTGCCCAGAGACCGTCGAGCTACTTGGGAGGAATTCAAGGCTACTATGGAAGCAGAGTATTGTCCGCCGCCAGTCAAGGAGCGCAGAATTGTGGAATTCTTCACCGCTACACCTCAGGATGTGCCTATTTCTCAGGCCATCATTTCTTACAATCAGCAGTTGGGGTTCGTAAGAGACCAAGTGAGATCGGAGGCTGATAAAATCCGTTACTTCAATATGAACATGAAGCCGCATATTAGGCAGAGTATGGCACCACTCATGTGTGCCACTTTGAAAGAATACCAGGATCGCGCCCTAGCGATCGAGATGGCGGTTCCGGAATTAGAGTCGGTTTCGGAAGCTAAGAAACAGAAGACTACCAGTGGATTCTCGACCGGGAAGGGTGGTCAGTTTTCGAGGTCTCGTTCTGCTCCCATACCGGGGAAGAGGCCGTTCCATCAGTCCGGTGGATCTCAGGGTAACCGTTCAGTTCAGTCCGTCGCTTCTGGTGGCAAGGTTTGTTTTAACTGCAACCAATATGAGCATTTGATGAAGGATTGTCCTTTTCCCCCCGTTGATTGCTTCACTTGCGGGCAGACCGGGCATCGGGCGACTCATTGTGAGAGAGCCACCAGGGCCGCTAGAGTTCCGACTACCACTACCGATCAGAGGGATCATAATACTCCAGCTACTCAGGTTCCGCAGGGTTCGGGTCGCGGTAGAGGTCGGGGACAGCCGGATCGCCGCGCAGCCTCGAGCTCGGGTTTAGTCCACGCCCAACTGTATCAGATGAGGCACACAGAGGAGGCAGACATTCCGGTGGCGTCAGGTACCACTCAGATCCTTACTCATCCAGTTTCCGTGCTTTTTGATTCGGGTGCTACCCATTCTTTTATTGCGTCGTATTGTGTGAATCGTATTGGCTTTAACTGCTTGTTTGAGTGTGAACCGTTTGTGGTGGTACGCCTAGCGGGGATCGTATGGTTGGGGACCGGGAAGTTAGGGATTGCCCCGTGAGTATCGGGAGTCGAGATTGTCCGTCGAACCTCATTGTTATCGACCTCAAGGGTGAGGATTTAATCCTCGGGGACGATTGGTTAGAGCGTCACGGTGCTATCATGAACTATCAGACTCGTACTATCTCGATCGTGGCCGAGGATGGCACCGAGCATACTCTCGTCGGCTGTAAGCCGGGTAGATCGGGGAGCGTGATTAGCACCTTGAAGGCGATGAAACTTCTGAACCAGGGCTGTGTCGGCTACTGGTGCTATGCTCTGAAGGCGGAAGATGGTGGAGTTGACATGTCGTCAATTCCAGTTGTTAGTGAGTATCCCGATGTCTTCCCAGACGACTTGCCGGGATTACCACCACAGCGAGAGGTGGAGTTTCCTATCGATCTAGAGCCGAATGCAGCCCCTATTTCTCGAGCCCCGTACCGTATGGCACCGTCGGAGATGTTAGAGTTGAAGAACCAGTTGGGAGAATTGTTAGATAAAGGGTATATTCGACCGAGCGCATCGCCTTGGGGTGCGCCCGTACTTTTCGTTAAGAAGAAAGATGGGTCTCTTCGTTTATGCATCGATTATCGAGAATTAAACAAGTGACCATCAAAAATAAATACCCTTTGCCCGGGATTGACGATTTGTTTGATCGGCTTCGGGGCGACAGTCTTTTCGAAGATTGATTTGCGATCGGGCTACTACCAGTTGAGAATTCGGGACGTCGATATTCCGAAAGCCGCCTTTCGGACGAGATATGGCCATTACGAGTTTGTGGTTATGCCTTTCGGGCTAACCAATGCCCCAGCAGTGTTCATGCAGTTGATGAACAAGGTTTTTATTGAGTATCTGGACAAATTCGTAGTCGTTTTTATCGACGATATTCTTATCTATTCACGGAGTCGGGAGGATCATGCCTTACATCTCCGAATTGTTAGACACTTTGAGGGCTGAGCAGTTGTACGCGAAGTTATCTAAGTGTGAGTTTTGGCTCGAGGAAGTGACGTTCCTCGGGCATGTGATTTCAGCAGAGGGAGTTCGGGTAGATCCGCAGAAGATAGAGGCAGTGATGGCTTGGGAGCCGCCTAAGAATGTGAAGAAGGTGAGGAGTTTTCTGGGTCTCGCCGGCTATTACCGCAGATTCGTTGAGGGATTTTCTAAGATCGCTAAACCACTCACTCAGTTGCTCCAGAAAACTCAGAAGTTCGAGTGGACTGCAGACAGGCAGGATAGCTTTGACGAGTTAAAGAGACGTCTGACTACCGCACCCGTTTTAGCATTGCCTCAGGGAAACGAGGACTTCGTAGTGTATAGTGATGCTTCGGGCCTTGGTCTAGGATGTGTTTTGATGCAGATAGATAGAGTGATTGCTTATGCGTCCCGCCAATTGAAACCTTATGAAGTAAACTATCCCACGCACGATTTGGAGTTAGCTGCGGTCGTTTTCGCCTTAAAAATCTGGAGGCACTACCTCTATGGGTCATCATGTAAGATTTTTACGGATCACAAGAGATTGAAGTACATCTTCATCCAGAAAGAGTTGAACATGAGGCAGCGTAGGTGGTTAGAGCTAATTAAAGATTACGACCTCGAGATACTTTACCATCCGGGTAAGGCCAACGTAGTGGCTGATGCGTTGAGCAGAAAACCGATGGCTTTGCAGATGTTAGAGGTACTTACACTGCAGAGTAAGATCCAGCGAGATTTCATCCGTCAGAATATTGAGGTTTGGGTTCAGAGAGTTCAGGGCTAGTTATGTGCATTAGAGATCGTCCTTGACTGATGATATCAAGGCGAAGCAATATGACGATCCATTTTTGGTCCAGCTGAGGGAGGATGTGAGGAAAGGGAAAGCCCCTGGATTTGTGGTTCACGATGATGGAGTTTTGAGGTTTCGCGGCAGACTTTGTGTACCATGTGATATTGAGCTGAGACAGAAGATCTTGAGCGAAGCTCATACCACGCCCTACTCCATACATCCTGGTACGAGTAAAATGTACAAGGACGTGAGGAGTAACTACTGGTGGAGTAATTTGAAGATGGATGTTAGCGAGTTTGTGGCGAAGTGTTTGACCTGTCAGCAGGTTAAGATCGAGCATCAGCGACCCGCGGGGCTGTTACGACCACTTCCTATCCCGGAGTGGAAATGGGAGGATATTTCTATGGATTTCATTACCAATATGCCTAAGACTCGGACAGGAAGGAACATGATTTGGGTCGTTGTTGATCGGCTGACCAAATCAGCTCATTTTCTAAGTATTAAGGACACTTGGGGGCCGGAGAGGCTTGCACGAGTGTTTGTTGCGGAAATAGTGAGATTGCATGGGAGCCCTAAGAGCATTGTTTCGGATCGTGATGGCCGGTTCATATCACATTTTTGGCAGGCCATTCATAGAGCTTTGGGAACCGAGTTGAGACTTAGTACATCCTACCACCCTCAGACAGACGGACAGTCTGAGCGGACGATACATACGCTAGAAGATATGTTGAGAGCCTGTGCCTTAGATTGGAAGGATGATTGGGAGACACACTTTCCGTTGATCGAGTTCACGTATAACAATAGTTGGCATGCCTCGATCAAAATGGCACCATTCGAAGCGTTGTATGGAAGGAGGTGCAGATCACCGTTGTGTTGGGATGATACGTCCGAGCTAATCGGTACCGAGCCCGATCTGATAGTTGAGACGAGGGAGAAGATTACCCTGATTCGTGGTAGATTGCTGACGGCCCAGAGTCGGCAGAAGTCTTATGCCGATACACGTCGCCGACCGTTGGAGTTTGAGGTGGGAGATCATGTCTTGCTTAAGGTGTCGCCGACACGGGGAGTTTACCGCTTCGGTCGGAAGGGTAAACTTAGTCCGAGATTTATCGGGCCATTTGAGATTTTAGATAGAGTTGGAGAACTCGCGTATCGGTTAGGCTTTCCGCCGTCCCTGAGCCACATGCATAACGTATTTCATGTTTCCCAGCTTAGGAAGTACGTATCGGACCCTAGCCATATTATTGATTTTGGAGAGATCGAGTTGGGGCCCGACATTACCTTCGAGGAGAGGCCGATTCAGATCTTAGAGCGTCGAGTTAAGCAACTCAGGCACAAAACCATCCCTTTGGTCAAAGTGCAATGGTCGAGGCATGGATCCGAGGAGGCCACGTGGGAAACAGAGGAGAGTATGAGGTCGAGATACCCCGAATTATTCGTGTTGTAAGTTTCGGGACGAAACTTATTTTTAGGGGGAGATAATCTAATATCCGCGTTTTCTATCCTTGGTAATTTCTACTTTTGGTGCATATTCGTTTCGGACAACTCGCCTGGCACTGTTTTGTAATTCTGAACCTATTTTGTTCTTGGAGTTTTTCCGTTTAGACGGGTCTTGATAATGTTTTTACGTAATTTCATCTCGTGTTATATTCTGTCTCATGTGTATTCGATTCTCGTTAAACTCGTTCGATTTCGTCGTTTTCTTACTTCCATGAGTTCGTATGCTTGTGTAGAGCATGTTGCGAGTTTCGGATTGTTAATCCGACGTTGTGTCGTGATTTTTCGTATATTTTGGCCGTTTTTGTAATTTCCTAGAAGTTTAGGGAATTTGTCCCTTGTTCGACTTTGGTTCTGTACCTCAGATCGTTTTGGGTTCCGTACTTCCATTTCGTGTTATTGTTGCCCAAATATAGATCCCTGTCGCTTTTATTCTACTTCCGGATCATTTTTCATCATTTTGGGACCCGAGGAGGGGTGTGGGCCGCGGCACAAGGATTGTGCGCCGCGGCAGACACATCACCCAGTTGTTGCCTAAACAAACTGTACCGTGTGCCGCGGCACAAGGATTGTGCGCCGCGGCACACAGCTGAGTCAGTGCCGCGGCACACTTGTCCGGGCCGCGGCACACCCGCGTGACACTTGCCGGACAAAATCGATCAGACCGCGTGCCGCGCACAACCGGAAGTGCCGCGGCACATGCCGAGTCCGAGCCGCGCACACTTCGAATGAGCCGCGGCACAAAGAGCGGTCACCACCACCACCGGGCACAATTTTTGCCTGCTCATGCCGCACGCTTTAGCTGAGCCGCGGCACACAACGCGGTCAGCGCTATATCTGCGTCTTATTCAGCGAAATCACTCATTTCCTGCCCCTTCTTCAACCGTGCGAGAGAGAGAGAGTCTTGTGCGGGAGAGTTCCTCCATCTATCACTTAATTGTGTAGGTTTCTTCATGCCTTTTCGATCGGGTGGCTCGGATTGCGGATCTAACACGTGGTTTTTGTATTTGAATGCTTGATTCTTCAAGAGGTAAGAATTCCTTTAACCCTAGTATGATTTTGGGGAGGGTTTGGTGGTGATCTTGTGTTTTAATTCGAATTAACCGATGTTGTTATTAGATTTTGATAGTATTCTCGCGACCCATGGTTTTCTTGTTTTTGATTGGGATGAAATCCCGTTGTTATACCATTGACCGATTTCATTTCCTTATGCACTCTTGGTGTCCGATGAATTGTCCCAACGGGTAGAATTAGGATTAATTCTTACCTTTCCGCATTATTGAGACTTGTGTATACCGTTATTGTGTTAGGATTGGATTTGGGAGGATTGTTCGGACCGAAACCTATTCCGTCGTCGTTTCCTTCGTTTCGTTTCATTCAAGGCAAGTACATGTATTACATTTCGTTATGTATATTGTGATTTTCTAAATGAATGATGAATGGTGATTTTTGGGTGCGTGAGTTGTGTTCCTTCCACCCGGAGTGTCCGACGGGATGTCTGGGGGTCGATACTAAGGGGTACGGCCGCGGAAGTGGACTTGGGTGCGTGTGTGATTGAACTTCCACCCGGAGTGTCCGATGGGATGTCTGGGGGTCGATACTAAGGGGTACGGCCGAGGAAGTGGTATCCCACCCGGAGTGTTCGACGGGATGTCTGGGGGTCGATACTAAGGGGTACGGCCACGGGATACCAGTCGTGATTTTGTGATATCGTGATGATTGGAAATTGATGTGATTGCCAATGTAGTATTCCGGAATATATATGTGGCAAATGACTTATGTTTGAGACGATTGTGCAAAACCGTATTTTTGTATATAATGTTGTGTAATTGTGTACTTGCACTAGCTATTCGAATGTTAACCCCTTAAATGGGGGAAATGCGTCTTATGCATTTCTGTACCGGAGAGCTGAGGAGCAGGCGCGGGGCACGCACGTAAAGGATGGGATGGCTTGATGATGTGGCTCGAGTCAGTACTTTTATGTTGTGTCATTGTATTTGTCGAGTACCGGAGTTAGACTGTTTACTTTGAAACTTGGTTTAAGTCCCCTGCGTGGGCAATGAATTGGTATTTATCTTATATTCATGTACTCCGTTTAAAACGTTTTGGCCGAGGCCACGGCCTTACTTACTTTTTGAATGCATCATTTGGGATTATTTTGTGGTTTATGTGTCAAGTGTCAGCCTGGTAGACCTCATGAGGGTTCTACGGCGTGTAACGTCCCATTTGTGTATTGGGGTGTTACAATTGAGAGCGTTGTCCTCCATGGTTGTAAAACCCTAAATTTCTAATGGAGATGAGAAAGAGATGTAAATTTCTTATGGAGTAGAGAATTTTTTTTTATTCATATATTAGAATTTACGGGCAAGTAATGTATTTAGGGTGGAAGGTTGGGAAAAGGATAAAATTATCTTCTAATTGTAAAAATTAGATAGTGGGAGAGCAAATATAAAATAGTGAAGTGCAAATAACATTCCCCTAATTTTCAGCTAGTGAATTTTACTTTTATATATATATATATATATATATATATATATATATATAGAGAGAGAGAGAGAGAGAGTTTTGGATGAGGTAAAGGCATCATCATGGCATCAGCTGCTCAGCATATCAGTTAGGAGTAGAGTTGGTCATGTATCGGGTCAGGTCGGGCCAAGCCCAGATCAAGTTGGGGGTAGGTTGGATAGGGCGGACAGAGAACAGGATCGGTCCATTTGTAATATGACCCTGGCAGCTTTGGTGCGGATTGGATTTTTCGAGCTCATATGCAGTTCAGTACCGAGTCTGGCGGGTCCAAAAAACAAATCTATACTATGACATGAAAGTTTTTCTCAATTTAAAAAATCATTATCAATTTATTTGTATTTTCTTTTTACTTTATTTTTGGCATTTTCCATGATTTTTGTAATATCCGTACTTTCTATCTTTAGAAGTTTCTATTTTGGTTTATGTTTATTTTTGTGGCTCGCTTGTAACCGTTTTGACATTTTGAAACTATTTTGTTCTTGGTGTTTGTCCACTTGGACGAGTTTTGGAGGTGTTTTTACGCATTCCGCTTTATGTTATGATGTTCATCGCATGTAGGTTCGATTCTCATAAAACTCCTTCGAATATATTGTTTCTTTGTTCCTACAAGTCTGTAAGGTAGAATTATTCATGTTGTGGACTTTGGTTCAGTATTTCGATATTGTATCGTGATTTTCGGACATTTTGGCCGTTTTGTAATTTCCTATAAGTTTAGGAAAATTACTTCCATTGTCGTATTCCAAGCCTTTGGGTGGTCGGAATAGTGCTTTCTTTTAGCACTTAGGTTCGTCCTCACGAATACTTCGTAACTGTGTATTCAGATTCCATCTTTTGTCGCTTTTCAATATCGTGCTTTCTGTGCAATGGACTGCACTCAGCAGTACTGAACTGCTGCATGCATAACGATGCATGCTCTATTACGTACTCTACGCGTATGCTGTTAACGTACATTAACTCTAAGCGATAACATACGCTAACATCTTCAGCAATTTGGGCAGAAAGTTCTGTTGAGTCCTAACCTACGTTAAGTACGTAAGGTTACGTACGTTAAGGCCCTAACGTACGTTAACTCTCCATGTTAACGTACATTAGCGGCTGTCAGGTTTTAAATACATGAGTTGACCTCATATGTGTCATTTTCCTTCTCCTTGTACCTTTGTCCACGATTTGAGTTCCCTTGAGCGTTTTGGAGCGATTCATGTAGATAAATCCGTGGAGTCCCATAGTAGATCGATTGTTGTACTCCAAATGAAGTTATCATCATCCTAATCTGTAATATCCGGTTGCGAATTCATTTATTATCATTCAGTAATTGTCACTCTGTAATTCTCAATCATTAATAATCATTCATATTCATTCATTTGTGTGCACCATATCAGTTATCACTTGTCACTAAACTTTGTCCGAGATTCGAGATGAGGATATTATCACTATCATCGTGATTGGTAGTCTTATGTTGGAAGTATCATTATTGCGTGTTTTTGGACTTAATTATACATGTAAGTTATATATGTCGGATCATTCATCATTCGCAACGAGAAGATGAAATCATTGCATTATTGTTCCAGTAGAGAGTTACGGCCGTAAATGATGTTACATTACGGCCGTAATATGCGTTTGTTGGTTTAAGGACGTTTTCGATGAAGACAACTTACGGTCGTAACTTTTGCAGGATACGCCGTAAGAAATGATCTTTGTGTTGTGGGTGTTGTCGATGAAATGTTGTTATGCCCGTAAAGGTCGAAGTGTTACGGCCGTAAGGCTGGGAGTTTGGATATTTTGGATGTTTCGCCGAAGGCTACTTACGGCCGTAAGTCAAGAAGCTTGGACGTGATAGTTTTTCGACGAGGCGTAGTTACGAGCATAAGGGACTTTGGTTATGGCCGTAAGGCCATTGACTTGAGTTGGTTACGGTCGTAAGATGGCAGAGTTATGGCCGTAACCCTGCGCAGTATTTAAGGATATGGACGGGACTTTTGTGTTCATTTCTTCATTTCTTCATTTGAGTCCGAGAGAGAGGTTCTTGGTAGAGGATTTTTCATCATCACACACTTGTATGCTCTTGTTCTAACCATCTACTTTTGATTGTGGAGCTTCGATAGTCGATTAACATGAGTTCGACGGATCGAAGAGTTTGGATCTTCAAAGGTAATTTCTCCAAAACCTTAGAATTCGATTTTGAGATGGAATATGATGTTTGGGATGTTATAATCATGATATATGAGGAGATATACATATGATTATGAGCTTGTATGAATTATCATCGGATTGTTGAAGGATTATTCAAGAACACTTTGAATGTTGATTTTGAAATTGGGGGTTTCAATTGGATGTTGTTGAAATCTCGAATTGTGTATTCCTTTTGGATTATTGATTGTATTGAAGATGTTTTGTTGGATTAAATCGTTCATTGGAGGCTTGGTATTGATATAATGGTGATTACTTGTAAACAATTGAAGATTGTTTACAACGTGTTTGTTAAAATGCCCCAATGAGTTCGAGTTTGTTGTATCGACTTCTTGAGTTGGTTATGATCATAATTGATATGTTTATTAAGCAAGTTGTTGGTAATTGTGTTATTCAAGGTTGTTCGAGTGACCAATAATTCCACTAAGGTTGTTTGTTCGGGGAAGGACATTTCATCACCGGTTTTGAGGCAAGTTGATTCTTGCTCAGTTAAAAGGATAATCATTCCTTTCGTTGTTGTTCATTCATACATATAATTCATTCATAGTATAACAATCATATTGAGGCTTGTAATGATCAAACTAATCATTTAATTCACAAGGAACGACGGTTCCAATCATTTCATTTGAGCTATCACTCATTGCGTTATTAATTCATCTCGGTGAGTCATTCTTGGCCCTTGTCGGATTTCTATTCATTATCGCTCATTGTGGTCGCTCTTGTTCTTGTGACCTTCCGGGATTGTATTGCGTGCCGGGTGGTATACGTGTGGAATTTTTAGTCGGGCACATTATGGTCATGTGTATATGCGGGTAATCCGGACACATTGGACTGTGCACACGGTAACGTGCCTCCGTGAGACTAATTAGGCCAAGGGCGGGTGTATATGCGGGATATTGGACACTCGGCTACTTGTGTACTTGCACGTCCCATCTCGGGCATACTATGATGCCCCTCTTTCAGACCTTATTTCATAACTAAGAAATGTGATTATTGTATCTATTCAACTCTTGGGGATTATTGTTTTGTGTAACTGACCCCGTTGGGGATGTTGTTGTTTAGGTCATGGCAAGGGAAAGGCACGAGAAGAGAACGTTGATGGCGAGGAGTCCCAGTGATACTAGTAGGACCCCCCAGTTCTTTCAGTTATCCATGTTTTCTTCATATATATTTTCCGCTGCAGTTTCCGTTTGGATTTTCATTTTATTCAGTGTTGTATATTTCATCTTCATATGAAATATATATGTATTCTGTTTCCTGGGTGTATTGTATTTTGAAACTCTCCATCGGAGTATTTGGTAATATAATGTGGTTCGGTACTACAGTTATATTATTTAAATTATTGTATTTCATTCGCCTGGTGGGTCCCAGTTGGGGCTCCACGACACTGTGATAGCCGCCTAGTTTGGGATTTTACAGAATTGGTATCGGAGCGTGGTTTTGAATACTACCATTCTGAGTCATGTCTCATTGAAAATCATCGTTCATCGGACTAGTATCATTGGACTTTCACGTCATGTGTGACCTGTGCAAGTGCCAAGCCCCTCAGACCAAAAAACAGTATGATTTCTGACGCCATGGTATAGTTTCTGGCAATAAGAATAAACTCATTCATCATTCATCAGACAACAATCCTCATTCATCATTTTTCTTTTGGGATCTTGCCGATTCATGTTAACTCATTAATCACTCAATCAATCTCATTATTCAGTTGTTGATCTTGTAGATCGTATTATCAATCTTGTCATTAGATAATCATGTCACCTCAGTTGATCCTTCATGCGTTCATTGTGTTAGAGCGTGTATTCTCATTATTATAATTTCATAATGTAATCATAATGCGATATTCGTGCAGGATCTATAATTATCATGTGACTTTCCTACTTTAGTATGGATAGAGCTGCCAGAGGACGCAGGGGAAGAGACCGCGGTGCGGGCCGAAACCCGGGAGCTCGCGTGAATACTTGCGCGAATGCGAGGGAAGTCATTAGTTCAACAGGCAGCGATGCTGCCAACTCAGCTGACGATGCTACTCATTCACCAATCGATAATCATTCACTGTCAGGGAGTCGTACCGAAAATGCAGCCCAATCGGAAGGTGTTCAGGTTGATCCATTCATATTTATGTAGGGCATGATGGCCCAGATGACTCAGATGGCACGTCTGATGGAGATGATGCAGAATTAAACCACTCAGACTCAACAGGCTCCTCCGCCACCACCTTAGAGGCAAGAGAGGAGTGTGAGAAGTATAATCGGCGACATCTCTGTAACAACCCCAAAGCACTTGGGAATATTACAGCACCGCAGACCCTCTCCGTGAGGATCTACCAGGCTAAATACAAAAACAATACATCACATTACATGCAATATGGCTAAATAATGAACCATTAGAGCGATTTGGTCTTTTACCACAAATATTTACATCAAACATACATAACTTCTCACAACTCGTACCCATGCAGGGGTTAGAATACATCAATACTTCCCGAAAATGGAAAATACCACAACAGAAAGATAAAAACAACAAGTCTTCACCAAATACTCATCACAAGTCTTCATGTGATTAGTATCGTCATCTTTCATCATCCTTCGTACCGATCCTGTGATTCGCTCCCCAACAATCTGCAAGTACCTGGATGCAATAGAAATATCCAACCCCGAATACTCGGGGGTTAGCAAAACTCCACTGTTTTGCTAGTGCAAGTATAAAGTACAAATACAAGCTATACACAACATACTACAAGAATATAATTACTTGATAAATTCCAACATTTTAACTAAACAAGACTTCCCGAGATATTTTATTGGATAAAATAGTTCGAATTTTAAAAAGTTGTAATGAGACATGTACACTCGTTGAAAAGCATTTAAAGATTCTCGGGAGTTTTTAGAAAAGCATATCTGGACTAATGGATCCTCAACTTGACAAAACCACATAGGGACATGGGCCAAAGAAATGTTTTAGTTTAAAATACCAATCCGTTCACAAAACACGGGGTCCACGACCCAATCATCCACATCACATACTCGAGTGAATAACCCAATGGTCACACTCGACACACCACCAAACCACAATGCACGGAAACAATCACATGACCCGCATCCTTATGTCAAAAATATCCCAACCAAGAAACGAATCATATACGACACTATATTGATGCCATTCTAGCCAAGTACCAAGACCCTACATATGACGTAGCTCACATCATGAATTACAACATTGTGATATTCCGGATATATCACAATTACCGCAATCAATATCATCACAAAACAATAACGGGGGCTGTACAGGTACTGCACCTCAAGCGAGATACATACCTCTCCCCAGAAAGTCCTCGTCAGGTCTCCCTGGTTGTACAAACCCAGTCAAGTGAACCGCAGAGGCCTCGGTCTACGGAACCCAGGGGACCCACACTGGTTTTTACTTGACACACGACCACACGTCACATTTTCTGAAATCACAGTTTACAACATATCTCATGAAGTCATTCCCCCGAAGTACGTCAATTGTAAACCAAGGTACTTGTTAGAAATGACCACTACATCTGACACGTACTCACATCGCACAACATCACATACTAAACACTAACACGCATAACCACACACACACACACACATACTTCTTGCCCAAAAAGACATACTTTCAGCCCACTATTGACGTAATCACACACAATGGTACCATACGCAACCAAGACACCCCATTGCACAACCCTTTACACATTCTCAGGACCACACGTTCGTTCACAAAAACAAGTAGATTATTAAAGAGAACCTTTATCGAGAATATATCGATTCTTTTAAAAGTTCATTAAAAACAATCTCATCGCGCACGTAGTCAATTACCGACTATTACAACTACAAAACATGAAGTGTATAGGCAAGATATTTTCCTCGATACCACGAGAAACGGAACAACGAACGGACACGGTCGGGTAGCCCTCGAACTTCCAGGAATGACCAAGAACTCTATGATCCCATGAATGCTACGAAAGTAATATCACCACGAATAAATAACACTAATTGGAATCCGAATCAACCCGAAAAACAAAGATCCAAGGGTTCCTTATAAGAAATCAAGAATCATGATCCGGGTGATAAAAATCGATAAACAGGTTACAAAATCCAAAGATCGTGGCCAAGACATCAAGAATTCCATAAACAATTCATCAACCACGGATTAAATCGAAAAATCACGAAGAAACCCCCAAAAATTACACAACTAGGGTTCTAAGGAATAAAATACCTCGATCTGACGAAGAACAAGTGTTTGATGATGATGATGTAATCGATAAGAACCTTCCAAAACATCTTGGAAATGAGTAGAATCAGCCAAGAACTCCACTTCCCGTCGCACCCGTCCAATAGCCACAAGAAAAATGAAGAAATGGGAAGAAATGAGGTCAACCCGCAGCCGAGGCCTATTTATACTCAGTCTGCCGAGCCATTACGGTCATAACCGGTAGTGTACGGTCATAACCGGTAGTGTATTACGACCGTAATCGGCCTTCCCGAGCCTTTTGTCCAAATCGTCCAGCATCCTTATGGTCATAACCGCGCACCCCATTGTGTCCGTAACCGACCACATCATTGCGGCCATAACCGAGTACCCATTGCGACTGCAACCGATAGGCACCTTACGGCCGTAACCGAACACCCATTGTGGCCATAATAGAAAGGAACCTTACGGCCGTAACCGGCAGGTCCTTACTGCCGTAACTCGGCCAGGCGAGTCCTGCCCCAACACGTGCGGTCGTGACTCGGCCGCGGCCAACTCCGACAGCCCGGTTAGATGCTCGATGCTCTATCGATCATGCAAACGCACCGACTAAGATACAGAACAACAACGAGCAAGCTATGAAACTCAACGTACCACAGTACATCACACGATTCCAAAGACGCGGATGATAACAAACCGCTCAACCGAAGAAAAATCCAACAATACCGGGACAAAGATCTCGGGTATGACAATCTCTCGCCAGAGGCCACCTACTTTTGAGGGCTCATCTGAGCCGGCGGATATTATTTACTGGCGATCATTTTAAGAAGCTATTTGCTATGGTGGAGTGTCCTGAAGGGCACAAAGTTTCAGTTGTAGCTTACTATCTGGGTAAGGGCGCTCACTCCTGGTGGCTAGCTTTGAAACCCACCGACGGATCTTGCACTTGAGACCAGTTTAAGACCCTCATGTTGGAAAGATATTATCCATCCCCACTCAAGGAGGCCAAGTTATCGGAATTACTCAGTCACGACCCCTCAGCGGAGGAAGATGTTCCTGCCATCGCCGAAAAGTTTCAGGAGCTACTTCCCTTGCCTCATCAGTTATCTACTCCGAAGCGGATAAAATTAAGTACTTCAGTAAGAGGTTGAAACCTCATATGCGGATGCAGTTGCTTAATCACCATTGCGCCACCCTGGCCCAATTCATCGAGAAAGCTCTTACTTATGAGCTTATCGCTAAGGAAATTGCTAAACAACAGAATTCATTTGCTGGTAAGAAATCAAAGAATCATAATCAGTCCGAAGGTAGTTGGGCAACTTTCAAGAAGCCCCACACAGGCTACACTTTTCTGAGCAACCACCTATGGCGCCTAAACCTGTGGAATCTCAGTTCCGAGCGTCCAGTTCGGCCATCACCTGTTTCAACTATGGAGATCAGGGTCATTACAGCACTAAGTTTTCGAGACAGACTATCACATGTAACGTCTGTGGGATTGCCGGGAATAAGGCTCATTTCTGTCGAAAATATTCCAGACCTGCTCCGACGGCATCTCAGACCCCGAAGCAGTCAGTTGTTCAGAATCAGACTACTCAGTCCACGTCGTTTAAGATGATGAGAGCAAATAAAGGCAGAACCCATACTTATCAGACAGGAGCATCAGGTTCAGGGGCCGGCAAGCCCCGAATTTATTAGATGAAGAGGACCGACAATTCGAAGGCCCGAATGACCTAAGGTACACTCGAAATTCTATCTCAACCTGTGTGTACCCTTTTTGATACTAACACATCACATTCATTCATTTCCAAGTCATGTTTGAGTAGACTACACCTAGATAGTGCTACTAGTTGCGAACCTAATGTCATTGGTCTACCAGACAGTAGAAGAATTATCGGGAATCGTGAAGTTAAGAACTGTCCGATCTAGTTAGAGGGCCGTGAATGGCTGGCAGACCTAATCGTGGTGGACATATCTAAGGATGATGTAATTTTGGGTATTGATTGCATGGATCGTCATGATGCCATCCTTAGTGTCCGTAAGTGTATGGTCACTATCATTTCAGACGATGGAGTCGAGTGTGTATTTCAGGGGGTAACCCCAACCGTTCCGAAAGAGTTCTTAATATGATGAAAGCAGTGAAGTTACTTAAACAGGGGTGTATCGGTTATTGGTGTTATATGACCAAGACCGAGAAATCATCAATGACGTTGGCGGATATTCCTGTAGTGAGAGAATACGCCGATGTATTCCTAGCCGAGTTACCTGGTTTACCTCCATAGAGAGATGTTGAATTCACGATAGAGTTGGAGCCTGGTACATGCCTAATATTGAAAACACCATATCGTATGAGCCGACCAATATGCAAGAACTGAAGAATCAACTGGAGGAATTGACCGAGAAAGGTTATATCAGACCGAGTGCATCCCCGTGGGGAGCATCAGTGTTATTTGTCAAGAATAAGGATGATTCATTTCACTTGTGCATTGATTATCGGGAGCTGAACAGGGTTACGATCAAGACTAAATAGCCTCTACCCCACATCGATGATCTCTTAGATCAACTTCAGGGAGCTTCAGTATTTTCAAAGATTGACTTAAGATCAGGGTATCATCACTTACGGATTCGAGAGTCGGATATCACAAGGACGTCATTTCGAACACGCTATGGGCACTACGAGTTTGTAGTGATGCTGTTTGGGTTAACGAATGCACCTGCGGTTCATGGAGCTAATGAACCTAGTTTTCATCAACTATTTGGATCAGTTTGTGGTTGTTTTCATAGATGATATTTTGATTTATTCTCGTGACCAAGAGGATCACGAACTTCACCTTCATCAGGTCCTCGACGTGTTTAGACGAGAGCAACTCTATGAAAATTTTTCCAAATGCGAGTTCTGTATGTCCAAGCTGACATTTCTCGGACGTGTGAGTTCATCAGATGGGGTACGTGTCGACCCTCAGAAGACGGAGGCTATCCGAGATTGGCAAACTCCAAAGAATGTTAAGAAAATTCGAAGCTTTATCGGATTAGCAGGCTATAACCGGCGATTTGTGGAAGGATTCTCTAAAATCTCTCAACCTATGACGAGCCTTTTGCGGAAGGATAAGAAATACACGTGGTCTGAAGAAACCAAAGTTTCTTCAGCTTGCCTAAACTAAAATGGGATAGAACAGCCTTTTTCAGCCTCAGAAAGAGGTTACGTAGTACCAGTATGGATATGAAAGCAAATCATATGTACACCTGTTCTGCAGTCTCGATTTCGTCTTTACCGCTGCAGATCATATCAAAGCCACACTGAACAAGTATAATACTATAAATGAAAGAGGTCATAGCATGATGCAAATAGATTGGAAAAAAAACTCTCTCAACAAGGAAAAAAATAAGTTTTTCACTCAATTGAATTACAAAAAAGATTATTGATGAATGGTAAACATGTAAAATTAATCAATTAACATAATCTTATTTTACCTAATTATAAATATTGGAGTTTTGATTTATAAGTATTTTTATGTTTTAGGATGAAATTAGGATATTAGTAGTATATATATGGAGTAAAATGCGTTCTTGGTGCATGTTCGCAAGATGTCTATGAATGTACATATACTAAGTGAAGTAGGAAAAAAACATGACCTAAACCTCCTCAATGATGAATATTGATATAGTATGGATGAGGAAATAAAAGCACCTGATTTCTGTAAGGATAGATATAGTCGGACGTCAACACGACATACCTGCACTTCATAATTCCAGCAGGGCCGCCCCTGAATCCATACAATCTGCTCCATTTACAACGATCCTGCAAGTAGTCTACAAACAATATACATTTATTGAGTTAATCAATTCACATAAAACAATTTTATCGCCTAATATTTGGTGGGGAAAAAAATATTCAGCCACTAACCAAAAATTCCAGAAATAACATTGTGTCCCCCAGGAGCTTGTCTGCCCGATAAAACCACGCCGATCTTCAATCCCCGACCCGACAAGTTCTCGAGGGAGTCTCCAGGTACCAGGTTTGCTGATGATTGTCCAAATAAACAAGGAAACCTTTTTGCAATCTCATCTGCATTTTCACCAACGGACAACTAATATTAACCAGATCGCCCAAAACCGGAAGTACCCGAAAAATAGTAGTCACGAAATAATCAAATCATGCCACCAAGAAATAAAATTTGAAATCAGGCAATGCTTGGTTAGTGAATCATAAAATATCATTCAAGCAAATTCCAACAACCAGATCAGTTAAAAAAACACTAAAAGAACAAATTGAACATCCAGCTCATAAATCTAAGTAATCAAAATCCATTGTTCACTCATGGTAAGCAAGTATATATATACCTGGATTGCCTGCAGTAGAGCTAGGCGGACGGTCGATGACTTTGAAGAAGATTTTGAGGACGGAAGGTAGGGGGAGGGGAGGGTCGAGGCGGCTGTTCTGCCCTTCGCTGTAAACGGCGGCATATCAGCCGGTCGATGGAGTTTTAACGGTGGCACAATCGCCATTAGCGAACAATGCGACAGAAGCAATCATCAGAGATATTGGTTGTTGCACACTTTACTTGGGAGTAAACGAATCTCAGATCTTTCAGGGAGAGCCTTTGTTCCTAAATAATAAAGGAGAGAAAAAAAATCATCGGGAGAAACCGAATCAGCAAGAAAACTAAACAAAATTAAATAAGAAGTGTAATATACAATCAATCAAATCCAGACGAGGCATCAAACAAAAAAAAGAAAACGAAGAGAGGAATAGGAATCACCTGTGCAGGTATGCGATGCGAAGAAGAAAGGCGGAGAAGAGAAGGTAAGAGAGCAGCGCACGAAGAAGAGGAGATATGAGAGAAAAATCAAAGGACGGCACGTTTCAAGTAGGTGAAGAGAATATGTGAGGCAAACACCTGAAGCAGGAGACGGACGACGAAGAATCCGTAATTCTATTATACGCTACAATATATATACATTTATATATATTCTATTCATCCCACTTGAAAAAGACTAAATTAATGATTACTGACTGAAATGTACAATACACAAAGTTGTTCCGGGATATCCTTCTCTTGTTGATGTCTTTCTTAATACTGACCGTAGGAAGATACATAGATGAAAGGTTTTAGATCTTCTAGAGGTAGTAGGATCCCATTAGGTTTCTTACCTTAACTAGGAATCCTATGTATGGAAGGACTCTCATTGTAATGCTTATATAAAGGCCATATCTATCAGTGTTATTAATACAGTTGATTGATTCACATTTACAGCTTAGTTAGTTTCTCCTGAAACACATTATCAGCACGTAGCTCCGAATTTTTTTCCGACCCCCTGCTCGTCGTGCACCGCCGCAGCTCTGCCCATCGCCACACACTGTCGCGATCATCCGCCAGGACCCCTACCACACTACCCCGATCCTCCGCCCGTACCACTGCCGCACTCTGCCGTGATCGTCCACATGTGCCGACAAGTCCTGCGTCTAGCAGTGATCGATCCTGCTCGGCCCTTACTGATCCAACCTAGCCGCAACCTTTCCGCCCATGCCGACCAAGTCCCGCATCTAGCAGTGATCGATCCTGCTCGACCCCTGCCTCACACTACCAACACAGTCGATCCCTGATCTCCGCTGCCCGGACCCTACTGCAACCCTACTGCATATAGAAAAGGGAATGCTGCTCATTTTTTACAAGCACCACAGGTGCATGACTCGATCAAGCGAGGGAAAAGACGAGGTCGTCGTTCCAATGTGTGAAAGAGGCAAGGTAGCTTGGCCGCTGGTCCTTGTGGAGCCCAACCACATGGACCATCTCCTGTCCCGGGAATGGCCCACTCCAAAGGAAGGCATGAATTGATATGCTTGCGGTCCAAAGAAGCATACTTACCGCAATTGCAAGGCACCAAAGTGTAATATCCACATTTTTTCCTTTTTCCGGTAATTTCATTCTGGTGTATTTTCATTTTTAGCGACTCGTTTGTAACCGTATTGATATTTTGAGAATATTTGATACTGGACTTTTTCATCTGAGCTTGTTTCGGACTTGATTTACTCAATTTCGTGTTTAATGTCATTTCCGTCGCTATTTCGTTCGATTCTCGTAACCGTTGTTCGGAACTGCCGTTTCGGGGTTGCCGTAGATCCATCTCATGTTGTTATGCATGTTGTGAGATTTCATTAGTTGTTTCGATCATATATCATGTATTTCAGATGTTTTGGGCCGTTTTTTAATTACCAAAGTTATGGAGTAATTATGTTTGTCGTTGTTTTCCGAACCTTCGAGTAGTCGAAAACATGTTATCTTTTGGCACTTAGGTTCGTCGTCTCGAACTCCAGGTATTCGTATCTTCATGTTTGGTTATTCGTCGCGTTTGGATTTTCGGTTCATTTCTTCATGTTCTCGGAGGACATAACGTACGTTACTGGCGATGCTTAACGTACGTTATGTGTCACGCTTAGCGTATGTAACTTCGTTGCTGTTACATACGTAACGGTGCTCAGGAAATCGGGCAGTGGGTTCCGGTCCGAGGTAAACTCTTAGAACCTCATTTTTATGGATTTTAGGGGTTTTTGACTTTTTGTCCGATTCGTTCCATATTGTTGATTAATCCATGATGTATTTGATTAATCTTGGTGGTATTCTTGTTTTCCCTACGAGCTCATGGTAAGTTTCGCGATAATTGTGAAATCGAGAGGGTTAGGTTGCGATCCGTCCTTGTCGTTGTTTTTGTGCGAACTTACATAAATCGTAGGTGGGGTTTCAGGTGTTTTATGTTATTGTTATTCTCGTCGAATTATTTGTAATGGTGTTTGACAAATTGTCTAGGTTCGGTGTGTCCGATTTCTCGCAACCGCGATTGTCCATTTCGTCGTGATAATCGAGGCAAGTATTCTTGATGAACTTACATTCTCAACATGACAGTATTGCATGAGTGATGGGTGTGTGTGTATGCTCACTACGGGTTAGATCCGACGGAGTCTCGGTAGGGGTCCACAGAGGCGTGGATCGACGAGCTTGGATTTTAACCTCTACGGGTTAGATTCGACGGGGTCTCAGTAGGGATCCACAGAGGCGTGGACCGACGGTTAATTGTGGTGCATTTTTATAAATTTGTTTTGGGTTATGGCGTTTCCGAAAATGAGTGCTTTTGAACTTTGATTTCATGATTGCATGCATTGACTGAATGTGTAAGATGTAAGTTATTCATTTGGTTACTTGTACTAGCGTAATTGCTAACCCCTTTGGGGACCTGTTTTGGGGAAATTCTTGTTATGAATTTCAGGTTATGTTCAGCGGGACGATCGGGCACTGGGGCAGTACAAGGATGCTGGCCAGGGTTGATGACGTGTTCAAATGAGTCTCTTTATTTTCGTTGTCCTTTTTGATGCGGTTGTTTCTTTATTAACTTGTGAACTTATAGAAAGTACTCCCGAGTACTTAGGCATTTTTACTGGAATTATGGTTTGTATTATTAAATGTTATTTATGATTATCAGTGATGTCTGTTTTTCCAGTTATACCAGGCCCGTTTCGTTTATTTTTGTCCTAGTGATGTGTGTTTTCTCGCTAACTGAGATAGTTAGACGAGTGGTATTTTCTTAATTAGCGTGGTGGGTCCTATGTAGGGGTCCATGACGCTGTAATATACCCTGAATATCTTGGGGGTGTTACATAAAATGGTATCAGAGCACTAGGTTTATGGATACCTATGCTTGTTGGTTATTTGGGTCTAGTCGTGTTTTATTTATGCACATCGTCATCATGCGACCATTATCTCGGTAGCTCCAGTGTTCGTAAGTTCTCCTTACGTGATTCCTTGTTTTCTCATATCGAACTTCCATTTCTTGAACTGTGACTGTTTTTCCTCTTGTACTTATCATCGAATTGCTTTTGCTACCTCTTATCTTCAGTAATGGATGCTGGGAGAGGCCGAGGTAGAGGTCGCGGTCGTGGTCGTGGATGCAGTCGGGGACGTGGGCAGCCAGTGAGGTGGCCAAGTCACACAATTTTAGGGCCGGTAGTACTGATGGTCATCAGAGCCATAGTGCTACTCAAGAGGGCGCAACCGGTGTTGATGCCGATATCGGTGTTGCAGCTGTGATGCAACAAATGGTGAACCAAATGGCTGCGATAGCTCAGGCGGTTCAGAACCTGACTCCGGCCCATGCTACTCGGGGCGGAGCAGATCATTGGCTTCAGGATGTCATCAAGATGCATCCTCCTCAGTTATTGGGGACTTCAGACCCGACTGGTTGGGAGGGGTGGATCAAGGAGATATCCAAGGTCTTTGTTGCCACCAACTGTCCCGAGGATCGCAAGGTCCCTATTGCCCAGTATTTTCTCACTGGGGACACTACTGACCTGTGGGAGGCTATTTATCCCAAGGACCATGTTGCTTCATGGGTCGAGTTCAAAGACCTGATGGAGACCGAATATTGCCCGTAGCCAGTTAAATAGGCTCGGGTCCATGCTTTCTATGATGCTCAGCCTCGGGATATTCCTGTTTCTCAGGCTATTGCTGATTACAACCGGGAGTTGGGCTTCGTGAAGGCCCAAGTTAGAGAGGAGAGCGACAAAATTTTCCACTTTTCCAGGCGGATTAAACTAAATATTCCTGACTCCATGTCTGGGCTCGCCTGCACCACCTTCAAGGATTATCAGAGTAGAGCTCTTGCATATGATATGTCTTTAAGGGCCAGTGAGGCAGCTCATGATAGCAAGAAACAGAAGTCCATCGGAAATTTTTCGGGCCACAAGGGTGGAGGTCAACAGAAATCTCAGTCTGCTAATTTTCCCGCTGGTGGTGGTCCAGCTTGTTCTACTGGGGGTTTCCACGGGGCTACCAATACTTCTTCCCGTGATGTGAAGTGTTTTAACTATGGCCGACCGAGACACATCAGTCGAACTTATCTGAGTCCTTTGCTGATGTATAATTAGTGTGGCCAGTCGGGCCACAAGGTTGCTTTCTGTGCTGAGAGAGAGAGGAATCTTGGTGTCCAGACTTCCTTCCCAGCGCCTAGGGAGCCGAGTGTGAACCAGGGGTCACCTAATCCATAGCCCCCTCAGAGTACTGGCTGAGGGAGGGGTCAGGGCCATCACGCTAGAGAGGGAGCTTTCAGTGCCAGCTCCGCTCACCCGCGTGTTTATGAGATGATGAGGGCCGATGATCCAGCGGCTACTGTGGCGATAGGTACCGTTCATATTCATTCTCATCATATCAGTGTGCTTTTTGATCCTGGTGCTATGCATTCGTTCATCTATCTGGAATGTATACGTCGTCTGGGTCTTGACTGTTTTTCGCCTTGTGAGCCTTTCATTGTTAAACTTCCTAGCGGTGATAGGATCATTGGTGATCGAGAGATCCGATATTG
The DNA here is from genome assembly GCA_033398695.1 of Orobanche coerulescens. Classification (NCBI taxonomy): domain Eukaryota; kingdom Viridiplantae; phylum Streptophyta; class Magnoliopsida; order Lamiales; family Orobanchaceae; genus Orobanche; species Orobanche coerulescens. The sequence goes on along the minus strand of CM065818.1, from coordinate 73,025,916 downwards.
TTCTATAATTATTTGTGAGAGGGCTTGGCTCTCTAATCTTATTGTCGTAGGTATTGAGGGTGAGTATTTGATTCTCGGGGATGATTGACTCGAGCGGCATGGTGCGATCATGAACTACCGCACGAGAATCATCACCATGTTAGCCGAGGACGGCACCGAGCACTCTTTTGCAAGGCAAAAGAGGGGGAACTAGAGGTTCGTGATTAACGCCTTGAAGGCGATGAGACTCCTACAGAAGGTCTGTATTGGTTATTGGTGTTACCCCTTGAAGGCATAGGATGGTGGAGTCGAGTTTTCATCGATTCTAGTCATCACTGAGTTCCCTGTTGTCTTTCCTGATGAGTTACCGGGGTTGCCACCGGACCGTGAGGTTGAGTTTGCTATCGAGTTAGAGCTGGGTGCGGCTCTGATTTCGAAGGCGCCGTATCGCATGGCACCTTCAGATATTGTTGAGTTGAAAATGCAGTTGAGTGATCTTCTTGAGTCAGGGTATATTCGACCGAGCGCTTCACCTTGGGGCGTACCGGTTTTGTTTGTGCGGAAGAAGGATGTTTCACTATGTTTATTTATCGACTACTGCGATCTAAACAAGGTGACCATCAAGAACAAGTATCCCTTGCCAAGGATTAATGACCTATTTGATCAGTTGCAGGGAGTTGCGGTATTCTCGAAGATTGACTTGAGATCAGGGTACTATCAGCTTCGGGTAAAGGAGTCCGATGTTCTGAAAACAGCTTTTTGGATGATATACGGACATTGAGTTTGTGTTTATGCCCTTTGGGCTAACCAACGTGCCGGCAGTGTTCATGCAGTTGATGAACAAATTTTTCATAGAGTATTTGGATAAGTGTGTCGTTGTCTTCATTGACGATATCCTTATATATTTGAAGAATGAGGAGGAGCATGAACACCATCTACGTGTGGTGTTAGACATTTTGAGGACCGAGCGACTCTATGCGAAGTTCTCGAATTGTGAGTTCTGGCTGAAAGAGGTGAAGTTTCTGGGTCACGTGATTTCAGCCGAGGGGGTCCGTGTAGATCCACAAAAGATTGAGGCAGTGTTGGATTGGGCACCGCCTAAGAATGTGAAGGAGGTCCATAGTTTCTTGGGTTTGGCTAGCTACTGTCGTAGGTTAGTCGAGGGGTTCTCGAAACTGGCTCGGCCACTTACACAGTTTCTTCAGAAATTCGAGAAGTCCGTCTGGAATGACAAAAGACAGTCGAGTTTTGAGGAGCTGAAGAGGCATTTGACTTCAGTCCCGATTCTAGCATTGCCGTGTGGCAGCAAGGGTTTTGTTGTTTATAGCGATGCTTTGAGTCAGGGCCTTGGGTGCATGTCGATGCATCCCGACTATTGCGTTTGCATCGAGACAGTTGAGGCAGTATGAGCTTAACTACCCTACTCACGATTTGGAGTTAGCGGTAGATGTTTTCGCGCTCAAGATTTGGCGTCACTACCTTTTTGGCTCTACATGTCAGATTTTTACCAATCATAAAAGTCTGAAGTACATATTCACTCAGCGGGAGTTGGATATGAGGTAGGGGAGGTGCTTGGAGTTGATTAAGGATTATGACCTTGAAATCCTTTATCATACGGGCAAGGAGAACGTCGTGGCAGATGCCTTGAGTCGATAACTGGTTGCGTTGCGGGCGCTTGAGATGCTTACGTCTCAATCCGAGCTTCAGCGGGATTTGATCGAGTTGAATATGGAGATTTTGTTGCCAGGAGCTGTCGGGCAGCTTTGCGCTGTTGGCCACTAAGTATACAGGATACCGCTTGGAAAGTGTTTGAAACAACAGGATGTATGGTTTTCAAATCTGAGCGCGTAGCGAAAGTCTATAATACAGTAAGCTGCTGAGGATACAGCAACTAGGTGTGCAGTGTATACTTAAATAATCACAATTAATAAAACAATAAAGGCAGAAGGTAAATAACACAATATTTAAAGTGGTTCGAGGTAAATCCCTATACGTCCACTAGTCCTCCACACAGGAGTAAAAAGTTTATTATAATTACTGTGTACACAACTACGTAATTATAACCCAACCTAATCAATATATCGTTCACACAGATTGATATAAAGATCTTAGCTTTCAACCATTCACACATATTGGTTTGAGCTAACACGTGACTGGCTTCTTCACACACAGTTCTGAAGCTTCGTCTTTTTCAATGCAAGTCCATCACATACAGTTCGGAAAGAGCAAGGATTCTCAGTCCACACAGGGCTGATGGGTTTGTTCAAGGGTTAGAACAATATTTGAACAACATCTTTGACTTTATGAGCTTATAGCTGATGATGTGTTGTTCACGGTTTGAGCACTGTATATCTCTTCTATCAGAATAGAAAAATGCTTTGGGAGATATGTTTTGCTCAGAATATTCGTGTAAGCACTTGTTGCTTGTTGTTGCAAGTCATGTGTATATGATTTTCAAACTCTAAAGATATATATAGCCTCTGAAATATATCCATTGAAATAGATCCGTTGAGCAAGATTCTGTAACAACTTGATAGTTGACTTGAATAGACTGAGATCCGGATATTGCGGGATTTGAAGATCTTCTGATGACTTACAGTATTTAAATACTTTATCCTTTAGTATTTAAATACTTCTTTATCAAACGGGACTTGACTTCTAGCGAATACTGAAGATTCCTTCTTGTCCTGTTTGAGGGCTGTATGGAAGAATTGTTGTATTGATGTTTTGAGACAGCTTCCATACTTAGATTTGCGGGACTCTTTGGTGTATGATAGATTCACTGTATGGTGGGACTACGAGAAGTCTTCGATACAGGTTGATACTTGATCAGCTTTTCGATACATCTATTAGCAATATGCAGGATTTGGCATATTGTCAAAATATTCTGTTAACACGATCGATACAGGGATTGTTTATCCCAACAGCTTCGATATTGGGTTTTTGTTATCCCAACAATTTCCCCCTTTCTGATAATTTGCCAAGTCCTTCCGAGTCTTTTTTAAAACCTTATGATGTTATCCAAACATCCTTGATGATGCCAAAACTTTGACACTTAGCAGACTTCTTGGTCTTCTTTCGAACGATCTGGCCTTCAGCTTTTGGCTTAACACTAAAAACTGCTCGCAGGCAAGTTCAGATTTTATCAAAAGAAAGTTACATTTGAAAAATTATGATTGGGGCGCAGGCACAATCTTACATTGTATTCTAGATACATACAACTTAAACTATGAACTGTTCGCAGACAAGTTCTTACAGTTTGTGTATTGAGATAAGTTTCATAATATGAATACAGCAAGAATAAATTAAGTGTTTGTAAACATACAAGAACACAGTAGATTACGAGTTGTAATATTTCAAGAAAGGCAAAAATTTTATTGATATTGAAATGAAGAGTACAAAATTTTGCTGTTCTAAAAATAAGATTACAAAATTATAATACAAGGAAATTTAACTCCTGTAGTCTGAATGCCTCTATGGCCTTTTAGGGTCATTCTTGGTACCCTTCCACCAGTTTTGATGTGCTTCCCTATCTCGATTCAGATATAAGGCTCGACCTTCATATGATTTATCGAAGACTAGGATCCAATCCCCTAGGAGGGTAACCAAGTCACCATTCTTGTGCTTTGACTTCATCTGCACCTGTAGCGGGAGCGTTCCATCTTCCATCTTGTTCTTAAATTCCTCTGTTGCTTCCTGCACCGACCTGCATCTGTTGAATAATGAGGAATCCCTGATAAGTACAACAAAGTATCTTAATAGTTCATTTCTCCTCCAGTTCTTGATCTCTACAGCAGTAGGCTGTCGGTCTGCCGGGAGGTTCATAGCTTGCGGCTTTCGGACAAGGCTTTTCCAAGGATACTTAGGATCCTGGAATTCTGGTTGGTCTCCCTGTATCCTAACATTTGGCATTGAGATACGGGCTATATCTGCAGTGATGGAGTCTTCAAAAGGAGCTAACATTTCTTTCTCTTGCTCCATCCTTGTTCTCCTAGCAGCTTCCCTCGATTGTTCCCCCTTTTTGGCGTCATCAAGGTATGACACTTTTTCATCAAGGCGTTCCAGGATTTGCAAAGCATATTCCTGTTTCGTCTCAATATTTGAAATTTTCTCAACAAGGTAGGAGAGCACCTGCGACATATATTGGATTTTCTTGTCGTGGCTCGAAGTTGGGAACCGGATTTGATCAGAGCAGATGATGTCTTGGCCTCAGACATGCGTAGCTTTGATTGTTCTTCTCTTAGGACCTGCTCCTGTTTTTCTTGTAGTTAGCTCAGTGCCTACTTGAACACGTGTGGCAAGACAGTGAAGGCTTCTACCACTCGAGAGACTTCATGCTTCAGTCCGGTCATATCTTCAACAACAGATGTGTGTAGCCAATCAAGAGATTTTTCCACAGAGTACAAGGCATTGACGGCATCCTGGATGAAAAAGTTTGGAGGCCAAGAGCATGTAATCGCTCTTTTCTTGCGACTGTTCTAGGAGAGTCTGGCTGGGCAAAATCCTCAACTCCGCTCAACCATCTCAAATTCACATTGGAACGTGAATTGAGTTGGACATCCTAAGGTATTATACCGTCGTCGGATTCCAAGGCGATTGATGATGCGGGAGTATCAGATTCGAGCTTGGCGACGGGGGGTGCTGCATCCTCTTGTTCTGAAGTGGTTTCTGAAGACATAGATACAGGAGCGATCGATTCCTCCTGCTGTCTCTCAGCATCCGCCTGCTCCAGCAGAGGGACTGATTCCTCTTGCGGGATGGCGTTGGATTCTCCTTCTGCGGGGGCGACGACAGGCTCGGGTGCCTGGTGCGAAACATATTGTTCCTCCACGAGATGAGGGACTAAATCCTCATTGTCGGGAATAGTTTCTTGCTGTGGCGAGGGGGGCGACTGATGAGCAGATGTCCCTTCATCTCTCTTTTCTCGGGCTTCCTCACGACTCATCCGCAGACCTGCCTGGAGTGCGTCGTCATCGTCGTCTGAATCAGGATCGGACTTTGGACTATCGGGAGATTCCATGGACGTATCTTTCCCTTTCCTTCGTGCCTCGGCCTTTTCAAACAGATGGCTTTCAATAAGCTCTTTACCGAATAGGTTGTCCCATTGGATCAGGAAAGCAATTTCTTGAGTGTCTGTCACTTCCAAAACAAAATTTTCTTCGTTGCTCCATTCGCTCCAGTTGTATAGGTCATCGTAAGGAGCAAGTCTGTAGTTCTTCCATTGAAGATTTGGCGTTATTATCTCTATGGCGTCACTTGTTAGATTTTCACCAATCATAAGAGATTGAAGTATATATTTACTCAGAAGGAGTAGAATATGCGACAGAGACGGTGGTTAGAACTGATTAAAGATTATGATATTGATATTCAATACCACCCGGGTAAGGCGAACGTTGGTGGTTAGAACTGATTAAAGATTATGATATTGATATTCAATACCACCCGGGTAAGGCGAACGTTGTCGCTGATGCCTTGAGTCATAAGTCCGTTCAGGAGCAAATGCTTGTTCGTTTAACCGTTCAAAAGGAGCTTCAACAAGAATTCCTAAGATCCGAGATCGAGGTTTGGTTACAGCGAATTCAAGGGCAACTTTGCATGCTAGAGATTTTATCGCCACTGGGAGAGGTGATCAGAACGAGTCAGGGTTTAGACCCATTTTTACTGCGGATCCGAGATGATGTGGCTCAGGGGAAAGCCCCTTGATTTGTGGTCAACGAGGATGGACTTTTGCGATTTAAGAACTGATTATGCGTACTGGCGGATGACGAGTTGAAACACTCGATTTTGAGAGAATCTCATGCTACCCCTTATTCCATTCATCCGGGGTCTAGAAACATGTACAAAGACTTGAAATAAAATTACTGGTGGAGTAATATGAAGGGAGAAGTCGCAGAATTTGTTTCGAGGTGTTTAACCTGTCAGCAAGTCAAGATAGAACATCAGCAACTGGCGGGTATGCTAAAACCACTCCCTATTACAGAGTGGAAGTGGGAAGATATTCCTATGGACTTCATCACGAGTTTACCGATGAGTCGTCGTGGCATGAACACAATTTGGGTAATTGTGGACCGTTTAACTAAGTCAGCTCATTTTCTTGAGATTAAGGATACGTGGGTCCCGAGAGACTTGCCTAGTTGTTCATCAAAGAAATTGTGAGATTGCACGGTACTCCTAAGAGTATCCTTTATGATTGTGATGGGCGATTCATGTCATATTTTTGGAAATACGTTCATCATGCTATGCGAACTCAGCTTAATCTCAGCACAGCTTTTCATTCTCAGTCCGACGGATATTCAGACATTGGATGACATGTTAAGGGCATGTGTTCTTGATTGGAAGGACGATTAGGAAGCCCAACTACCGTTGATCGAGTTCACGTACAATAACAGTTGGCATGCATCGATTAAGATGGCACCTTACGAGGCCTTGTACAGTCGTTGTTTTCGATCTCCTTTATGTTGGGACGACTTATCAAAATCAATCGGCACCAATCCTGATATGCTTATAGCCGCCCGAGAGAAGGTAACTTTGATCAGTAGTCATTTGTTAACCGCTCAGAGTCGACAAAAATCATATGCAGATAATCGTCGTCGACCATTAGAGTTCAAGGCAGGTGACCACGTTTTGGTCAAGGTATCCTCGAGTCGAGGTATCTTTTGTTTTGGGAAACGGGGGAAATTGAGTCCGAGATTCATTAAACCGTTTTAGATTTTGGATCAAGTAGGTAGTCTGGCTTATCGATTGGCCTTACCTCTAGCATTGATCCGAATTCATAATGTGTTTCACGTCTCTCAGCTGCGGAAGTATGTTGCCTACCCAAGTCACATACTTCAGTTCGACGAGATCGAGATCACGGATGATCATTCGTATGAGGAGCGTCCTGTACGAGTCTTAGAGCAGCGTATCAAACAGTTAAGGAACAAGATGACTCCTTTGGTTAAGATTAAGTGGTCTAGACACGGAGTCGAAGAGGCTACTTGGGAAATCGAGGATAGTATGCGGGAGAGTTATCCCGAATTGTTTGACCCTTAGTTTTGGGAACAAAACTCTTTTTAAGGGGGGAGTATGTAATACCCAGTTGTAAATTCATTGATTATCATTCAGTATATTGTCACTCAGTAATTTTTCACTCATTAATAATCATTCATCATTCATATTCATTCATTGTATTCACCGTTCGGATTAATTTTGTATCATATATAAGTTATTATCATCATTCAACCCGGTTGGAGAATCGGGGCGAGCATATCATCTTTGTCATCTTTGTAGTGGGCTGTGTGTGAGGAGTAGCGCATGATACGTACTCTCTTTAGTGCGCGCACACTACCTCTCAGCATTAGCGCATGCTATTGTGGTTCAGGCAGACAGTCCAAAAGGTACTGGACTGAATTTAAGTTGTTATAGTGCATGCTACGAATGGAAAGTAGCGTACGCTAGTTGTTTGGATAGTGCACGCTAAGCAATCAGTGTAGCACACTCTAAGGTCCGAGCAGGCAGAGTCCAGTGGGAACTGGACTGGAATGGAATAATTTTTGGCGCACGCTATGAGTGGATATTAGTGTACGCTAATGGTGTTAGTAGCGGACGCTAAGTAATGGGTGTAGCGCACGCTAACGCGAGCAAGACAAGAGTACAGTAGGTTCTGGACACTGGTATTCTGGACATCAGCCATATGGTAGCGCGCGCTAACACAAGGTTAACACACGCTAATAAGAGGCATTAGCGCACGCTACCATTGTATGTAGCGCATGATAACGATGCATCCAGTGGGTACTGGACTACCCAGTACATCCGTTAGCGCACGCTAAGCATAGGAGCTAGCGCGCGCTAAACTGGGTTTACTATATATTGGACAGTTTAGCCCCATTTCGTCATTTCTTCATTTCTCCTCCCCCTCTCGATGGTTTTGGGCGATTTTGGGCATTTTGAGAAGTGTTCTTTGAGCTGCAATCATCTATCAACATCTACAAGCTTATAATTGGGATTAATCACCATTTCATCCTTTCCAAACATCAAATCTAGGTAAATACTTCTTGAATCTAGAATTTTGGTATTTGAATATTTTCCTTCCGATCTCTTCGTGTAAGCTTGCTATTATGTTGGAATATGTTAGATATGGATTATCTACCTTGGATTCATGTATTCCTATAGATTTATTGGTGTATATTTCGGATTTGATGAATATTTGTGGAATTATTCCAGAACCCTTGATGATTGACTTTGGTTATTTTGGGGGTTTCCAATTGCTGTTGTTGTAACCTTGAGTTGTGGTTTCCTATTGGATTATTGATGCCATTAATGAAGTTTTGTTGGGTTGACTCATTCCTTGGAGGTTTGGTTTCGATATAATTGGGGGATAGTTGTAATCAAAGGACGAATGTTTGCAACATTTTCGTTTGAATTCACCAATGAGTTTGATTATTGTTGTATCGACTTTTGAGTTGGTTATAATCGTGCTTGATACGTATATTGAGCATTTGTTGGTAATTATGTTATTCAAGATTGTTCGAGCGACTAATTTCCCATTGAAGACGTTTGTTCGTGAGAGGACATTTCATCACCGGTATTGTGTAAGTTAATTCTTACTCGGTTAAAAGGATACCCATTCCTTTCGTTGTTGTTCATTCATATTCGTAATTCATTCATAACGTATTAATCATGTTGAGACTTGTAATTATCAAACTAATCATTCAACTCACGAGGAATGACGGTTCCAATCATTTCAATGAGCTATCATTCATTTCATTATTGTTTCATCTCGGTGAGTCACTCTTGAACCTTGTCGGATTGTTATTCATTAATAATCATTATGGTCATTTTTGGTTCATGTGACCTTCTGGGATCATATTACGTGGCTGGGTGGTTATGTGTGGAATTTTTAGTCGGGCACACGATAGTCATGTGTACGGGTTCACCGACACAATGGACTGTGCACATGGTAACGTGCATTTGTGAGACTAATTAGGTACAAGTTCGGATGTGTCCGGACACTCGTCTTGTGCACTTGAAAATCCCATTACGGGCGTACTGTGATGCCCCTCTTCAGCTTAATTTCTTAACTAAGAGATATATCATGATTGTGCTTGTTCAACTCTTGAGGATTATTGTTTTGTGTAACTGACCCCGTTGGGGGATGTTGTTTTCAGGTCATGGCAAGTCAAAGGCACGGGAAGAGAACGTTGATGGCGTGGAGTCCCAGTGATACTAGTAGGGGGCGCCGTTGCAAATTTCCGTTTGAATGTTCATTTTATTTAGTGTTGTATATTTTATCTTCATATAAAATATACAGGTATTCGATATTTCCTGGGAGTATGGTACTTAAAGCTCCTCATAGGAGTATTTGGTAATATAATGTGGTACGGTACTACAGTTATATTATTTAATTCATTAATTTTCATTCGCCTGGTGGGTCCCAGTTGGGGATCGGTAGCACTGTAATAGCCGCCTAGTTTGGGATGTTACATGCAAAGTGCACCTATGAAGTGCCCGTTGCGACAAATGCGACGTGCACGTGCATGTTCTCAGACTCAGACTCGGACTCGGACTCAGAAGGTGCTTTGCACTTTCCTCGTAGGATTCGGATTTTAGCCTTAAAAATTAATTAAAGCCAACTAGGGTGCACCATAAGGGAGCACACTTGATTGCTCTTTTATGGGGGAAAGTCCTTTATAAATAGCTCAACCCTTCCTGGTTTTTCCAATGTGGGATGGGATTCCACACCACATTCCCAACTATTAAATGACTTAATTTTGTGCATTAATTACTCATTCATTTCTTAATGAAATTGAACAAGTAAATATACTAAATTAATCCACACAAAATGTAGATTCCAGATATACCATTTAATGTCATTAATTACCATAATTAATTATGGTATTAATTAAGCTATTTTTCCAACAATCACCCACATGAATGATGATTAATGCAAATGAAATATGCACTAAGTCCCGACGACCTATTATTGCATCAGGATAGGTAGTAGTTAGCCTTGAACCTTCCTTAATGCAATTGGATTTACTCATTTCTCGGTGAACGTGATGTCTTGAACCGGTCAACAACATACACACAATAATAGATCTTAATATATTTCATTCTCACGTTGTGTCCATTTTGGCCTTGGACCATTTCTTGGATTTATAAGTGTTAGTAATTTTATGAAGTGACCTTACTTTTTCACTTATATAGGTGATCTCCTATAAAGGGTATCCTTCCATACTCCACCTTTAAAAGTCTATAGGAATAATTAAAAGCTTTAAAAAGCTTACCCTTTACCACAAGCTCCAAGCTTGCACTTGAGCAGCTACGAGAATGGATTTTCAAGTGCTTAACTTGAACTTTCATAACTTAGTTGTCTTATTGAACCAAGTCCTTGGGATCTCTAATCATCCTGGTTGAGTTACCATTATGAAAATTCTCAATGTGTGGATTTCAATCCCATTTTCCTTGCTGCATTATATAATTGATCACGGTTAATACCTTTCGTAAATGGATCCGCTATATTGTCTTTTGACTTTACATAGTCAATACACATTATTCCTGTAGTGATCAATTGTCTAATGGTATTGTGTCTTCGACGAATATGTCGAGACTTACCATTATATATACTGTTCTTTGCCCTCCCTATGGCTGTCATGCTATCACATTGTATCATAACGGGAGGCAAATGTTTTTCCCAACAGGGAATATCTTCTAAGAAGTTTCTTAACCATTCGGCTTCTTCGCCGGCTTTGTCTAAAGCAATAAACTCCAATTCCATGGTATATTGGGCTATGCATGTTTACTTAAAAGATTTCCATGATATTGCTCCTCCACCAATGGTAAATACATAACCGCTTGTGGATTTAGAGTCTTTAGTATCGGATATCCAGTTGGCATCACAATATCCTTTCAAAACAGCTGGATATCTCGAATAGTGTATACCATGATTGACGATGTGTTTTAAGTATCTCAACACTCTTGTCAATGTAGTCCAATGATCCTTTCCGGGGCTACTCGTAAACCGACTCAATTTACTAATAGAATTTGCTATATGTGGTCTTGTACAATTTTCTAAGTACATTAGGCTTCCAATTATCCTACCATATTCTGTTTGTGAGATGGGTTCTCCTCGATTTTTGGCTAAGTGTAAACTTAAGTCAACAAGTGTCTTAGCTGGAGGTAGATCGTATGCCTTGAATTTCTTAAGCACATTCTCAACATAGTGAGATTGTGATAAGACTATTCCATCGGGTGTCCTGGAGATTTTGATTCCTAGAATCACATCGGCTAATCCCATATCCTTCATGTCGAAGTTCTTGTTTAACATTTCCTTAGTGCCTATGATGATTTTATTTTTGGTACCCATAATTAGCATATCATCAATGTATAGACACACAATGACAAAATTATCAGATGTACCTTTGATGTACACACATTTATCACATTCATTGATTTTGAAACCATTTGACATCATTAGTTGGTCAAATTTTTCATGCCATTGTTTGGGTGCTTGCTTAAGTCAATATAAAGACTTGACAAGTTTACAAACTTTGTTTTCTTGGCCGGGAACCACGAACTCTTCGGGTTGTTCCATATAAATTTCATCTTCTAAATCTCCATTTAGAAAGGCCGTTTTTACATCTATTTGGTGTATCTCAAGATTGTCTAATGCTGCTATTGCAAGTAGCGTTCTAATGGATGTAATCCCTGTAACTGGTGAGTATGTATCAAAGTAATCATACCCTTCTTTTGTTTGTATCCTTTAGCTACCAAACATGCTTTGTATTTGTCAATAGATTTATCGCCTTTGTATTTCTTCTTGAGAATCCACTTGCAACCTAAAGGTTTATTTCCCGGAATAAGATCAACTATATGCCAAGTGTGATTGTTCAAGATTGACTCGATTTCACTATTAATAGCTTCTCGCCATAGATCGGCATCAGAACCAGACAATGCTTCCTTGATTGTCTTCGGTTCGTCTTCTAAAGAGTAGACTACAAAATCCGGACCAAAGGTTTTTGCAGTTTTTATTCTTTTTCCTCGCCTTGGTTACGGTGTTGGTCCATTACTATTTGGCGAGATTTCATCACAAGTCCTCTTTTTTTGAACTTATTTCATTCTTTTCTTTCTTAGGGAATATAGTTTCAACAAATATAGAATTTCTTGATTCTATGATAATTCCCTAATTTATATCGGGTACTTCCGATTTGTGTACCAAAAATCGGTATGCACTACAATTATTTGCATATCCTATGAAAATGCAATCAACCGTTTTTGGTCCTATTTTTACTTGCTTGGGTTTCGGTACTTCAATTTTTGCTAAGCACCCCCACACTGTAAAGTATTTATACGACAACTTCCTTCCTTTCCATAATTCATATGGAGTTTTATCTTGCTTCTTGTTGGGTAATTTATTCAAAATTTTATTAGCTGAAAGAATAGCTTCTCCCCACATGTTAAGTGATAGGCCCGAGCTTATCAACATAGCATTCATCATTTCCTTCAATGTTCTATTCTTTCGTTCTGCAACACCATTGGATTAGGGTGCATAAGATGCAGTCGTTTGGTGAATAGAACATTGTTAAAACTGTATTTGCTGCACTTGCTCAAGAACAGTTTTGTTGTCCACCATCTTGAAGTCGAGAAAACGACCCACGATGAACTTCTTTAAACCGGCATTTTCTGTTTTATACTTTGTCTCCAATGAGTCCCACAACTCTTCGGACGTTTTGATTGTGGAATAAACACTATAAAATTTATCATCCAGCCCATTCAGAATAAAGTTTCGACATAAGAAGTCGTTGTGATGTCATGCATCCAATGCCGTGAGTTTTTGGGTGTCAGTTTCATCATCTCCCACAACAGGAGGAGATTCGGAAAGAAAGCAACAGAGGTTGAGAGTAGTAAGGTAGAACAGCATTTTGATTGCCAATGTTTAAAATCAGTACCTGAAAACTTCTTGGGTTTCTCGGCATGGGAAGGAGCATGAACATCGTTGCTTAACAACGCCATCTTCTACAGAAAGATTTTGTCTTACGATTGTTGCTGTAGATGATGTAGGTAATGACGAATAATGCAAAATCGAGGCAATTGTTGGACTCTCTTTTCGTAAGATGAAATTGCCCCACACAGTACACACTGTAACACCCCCGTGATATACGGTGATATTACATCGCCGTAGATTCTCTTCTGGAGAACCTACCAGGCTAACATACATAAAACTCATTAAAATTTACAACCCACAACATTCACTTATATAAAAGGACAAACTATCTACAATACGACATATATTACAAGACTAAATAACACATCGTCCCGTAGGACCACAACTGATACAACATCTCACAGCTGGTACAACAGCACTATAATAATGACAAACAACACAATGACAATACATGACAGTACCCGCGCGAGTACAAAATCAAAACATAACCAAGACTTTGACAAAAATGACCACCCACTCAAAATAGTACACGATATCAATGTTGCCCACCAAGCTCGTGTCCACCCTGTGCTGGCTCTCCAACCTAAATACACAACAAGTATATCCACTCTTGAAGGGGTCAGCAGTTAGGCGTATTTTTATACGCTTATTTATCATTATTTTGTATTCTTTTCATAATTAAATCTGCATAAATGAGCTTTTAATGCCCTATTATTTTATGTTTTGCAGGAAATTGGAGTCCGGAAGCTAAAACGATGAAAACGGGTGAAAACGGCAAATTTTGGCTTGGGGCCGCGGCACAAGCCAAGCGGGCCGCGGCACACGCAGGTGACCAGCGAGCCCCGAGTGAACTGTCACCCGCGGCATAAGCATAGTGAGCCGCGACCCAGGAGGAAAAATAAGCATCAGGTATTAGGCGCTGAGCCCCGTGAGCCGCGGCACAGATTAAGTGAGCCGCGGCCCACGGGGCGGTTTTGGTGTGTTCTGCGCGGTTTTGGGCAGTTTTGAAGCCGGTTCTCGACCTAATCACACAGACGCGTTTTGGAGGCTGCTGGGAGTTATAAATAAGGGTTTAAGGTCATAATTGGAGAGGATCTGGGAGGATTATCATCGCGGAAGAGAGGAATCGATCATAAGAAGCAGAAGACATTCAGGAGCATAGGGCGAAAGCCAGAAGAACGGAGCAATCCGAGTTCTTCATCTGCGTTTGATTTCAATGCTTTCATTCATTATTTCTGTATTTTTATTCTTCACCATGTCAGGCTAAAACCCTGTTCTAGGATTTTGATGAAACCAAAGTTTTAACGAATTTGCTTTTGATTATCTATATAATTCCCTTCTCTGTTGAGTTTTCCCAATCATTTTTAATGCTTTCAATTGTGTGGCCTATAATTGGATTGTTTTAATTACGCAACTCGAATCGGGATAGGAGAGTTGGTGAGGAACTATTGGTGAGAACCGTTTTATCTTGTGAGATAGGAATACACTCATAGGAACTACGTGGCTTTTTGAAGATTTTGTGCTTTTTACCTATTGTCGAATTAATTCACCTAGGGATAGAGTGTATTATTCGCCTTAGAAAAATCTACTGACCTCGGGAGAGGCGGTAGAGTATTTTAGCAATCTTCGCCTTCAATAAATTGGGGAAATCATTAACTTCAGATAATCGAGAGTAAATTCGGATAAACCAAGGTGGATTCACAATCCTAGACTTATTCATCATTTGATTCTCTTTCTTCAAGCGATCGTTTTTACTATTTGTTCTTTTATTGGTTGTCTTTAGTTATTAATTTGCATCCCAAATTTCGACAGTTCAAATAAAATTAGAATACATATAAATCGGTACTTAGTGATTCAGTACTCGTGGGAACGATATCTCACTCATCACTTTATTACTTGTCTACGATAACGTGCACTTGCGTTAAACGAAATATCGCATCAAGTTTTTGGCGCTGTTGCCGGGGATTGATTATTTTACTAATGTCGATTTCAGTATTTCTAGTCTTAGTTTGAACATTTTTTTATTATTTTTGTGTAATTTTAGTTATTTGTTTTTCCTTTCAGGAGTTTCCGGTTAGTGCATGAGAAAACTCGGTAACGAAGGCCTACTACCTTTGTATACCGAACTCGAGCGCACTCTTCGGAGAAGCAAGAAGGAGAAACGTGAGCTACCGACAACAGTCACCATGGCCGATAACATGGGAAATCACGAAGCGGAAAACCCCATGGTGCAAGCTCAACCGGCATTAGCACTCCGCGATTATGCTATGCCTCAAATTAATGCGAACTTTTCGGGGATTCGGCGTCCGACAATCCAAGCCAACAACTTCGAAATCAAGCCGACTATTATTCAGATGGTGCAAGCTAGCCAGTTTTGTGGATTGCCGAACGATGACCCCAATGCACACATTGCGTCTTTTCTCGAGATTTGTGACACCTTCAAAAACAACGGTGTTACTGATGATGCTATTTGTCTAAGGCTTTTCCCTTTTTCTTTGAGAGACAAAGCCAAATTTTGGTTGAATTCTTTACCACCGGGCTCTATCACTACTTGGGCGGAATTAGCACAAGACTTCCTGGCTAAGTTCTTCCCACCATCGAAGATGGCGAGGTTACGGAACGAGATTACCACCTTTGGGCAATTTGATATGGAGTGACTTCACGAGGCTTGGGAGAGATACAAGGATTTATTACGGAGATGCCCACACCATGGCCTACCGGACTGGCTACAAATTCAGACGTTCTATAATGGATTGGGTGCTTCTACACGCACTCTGTTGATGCAGCCGCTGGAGGAGCATTGATGGGAAAAACGATGGCCGAGGCACACTCTTTATTGGAAGCTATGGCTGCGAATGCTTATCAATGGCCGTCCGAACGAGTAAACCCGAAATGAGTAATGGAAATCTCCAATAATGATCCGATCTCTACATTATCATCTCAAGTCGCCGCCTTGACGCAGCAACTTCAAGCCTTTTCACAAGCTCCTTCCCCCGTTACCATTGAATCGTAAAATTGGTGTAATGGATCTCATCCTAGCGCAGAGTGCCAAGTCGGAAACCCTTTCGAGCAACCTCCAATGGAACAAGCTCAGTTCGTGGGGAACGGGAACCGGAAAAATAATCCGTACTCCAACACTTATAATCAAGGGTGGCGAAATCACCAAAAATTTTCGTGGAGGAATGGGCAAGCTTTAAAACCTCCACAAGCTCAATTCCCGCAGCCCCCACAGCAGCCCCCTCAATCACCAAAGGTATCCTTGGAAGATGCTCTTGCTCAATTGGCGGCTAACACGATCCAATTCATGACCCACACTGAGACTACCCTTCAAAAACATTCCGCCTCCATCCGAAACTTGGAAGCACAAATGGGGCAGATTGCAAGTCTATTGTCCTCTCGACCTCAAGGTGCATTACCCAGCGCAACCGAATTAAACCCCAAGGAAAACGTGCAAGCAATCGAACTACAAAGTGGAAAGGAGTTGAAAGTGCAGCCTATCAATGACAAGGACAAAATCGAGCAAAGTGAGAAAGAAAAGGACGAGGCGCCTAAGCCAAAGGCAGTGTCGACTACTCAGCCCACCCCTCAAATTCCATTCCCACACCGTTTGCAAAAGCAAAAATTAGACAAGCAATTTTCCAAGTTCCTCGACGTCTTCAAGAAACTGCATATCAACATTCTATTTGCCGACGCCTTGGAACAAATGCCGAGTTATGTGAAATTCATGAAAGAAGTCTTGTCAAACAAAAGAAAGCTCGAGGAGTATGAGACAGTCACATTGACGGAGGAGTGCAGCGCTATTCTACAAAAGAAGCTCCCACCTAAATTGAGAGATCCGGGAAGCTTTACCATTCCTTGCATCATTGGGAATTCATCTTTTGAAAGAGCCCTATGCGATCTCGGAGCCAGCCTAAACCTTATGCCCCTTTCTATTTTTAAAAAGATGGATATTGGGGAAGCCAAGCCGACGATGGTCTCCTTACAATTAGCCGATATATCCATCAAATATCGGAGGGGAGTGATAGAGGACGTCTTAGTCAAAGTTGATAAGTTCATCTTTCCGGCCGATTTCATTGTGCTTGACATGGAGGAGGACCACGACATCCCAATTATCTTGGGAAGACCATTTTTGGCAACCGCCCGAACATTGATCGATGTGGAAAAAGGGAAGCTTACTCTACGAGTTCAAGAGGAGCAAGTAACGTTCAATATCTTTCGATTCTTAAAATATCCGAGTGATGCTGAAAATTGTTTCCAAGTTGACGTCATTGACTCGTGTGTAAGTAGAGCCTTTCGAGAGAATTATCCACCCGATCCACTAGAGTCCGTTTTGATTGGGTTTGCTTCCGAATTAAATTCAGAGCATGCAGCATACGTACGACACATGGATGCTTCCCCGCCAATTTTCATTCGTCAACCGTATGAGGAACTCGAAAATTCACTAACTCGACCCGTCCCTTCAATCCCAAAACCTCCAAAGTTGGAACTCAAGAAGCTGCCGTCTCATTTAAAATATGCATTTTTGGGACCCGACGATTCCTTGCTAGTTATCCTTTCGGCCACTTTAGCGGGGGATCAAGAGGCGAAATTATTAAGAGTTTTGAGGGAATACAAATCTGCTCTTGGATGGTCTATTGCGGATATTAAGGGGATCAGCCCGTCCATTTGCATGCACAAGATTTTGATGGAGGAAGACTACAAACCATCCGTGGAGCATCAACGCCGTTTGAATCCAAACATGAAGGAGGTGGTAAAAGTCGAGGTTTTAAAACTCCTCGACGCAGGTATGATCTTTCCGATTTCTGATAGCAAGTGGGTAAGTCCGGTCCAAGTTGTGTCAAAGAAGGGTGGGATAACGGTTATTCAAAATGATAATAATGAATTAATTCCCACTAGGATTGTCACGGGGTGGCGTATGTGCATAGATTATAGGAAATTAAATAAGGCCACTAGAAAAGACCATTTCCCCTTACCTTTTATTGATCAAATGTTAGATAGATTAGCCGGACACGATTTCTATTGCTTTCTTGATGGTTATTCTAGGTATAATCAGATTTATATAGCCCCATAAGACCAAGAGAAAACGACGTTTATATGTCCTTACGGCATTTTCGCTTATAGGCGCATGCCTTATTGGATTATGTAATGCGCCGGCTACTTTTCAACGGTGTATGATGGCTATTTTTTCTGACATGGTAGAGCATTGCATTGAGATTTTCATGGATGACTTTTCTGTTTTCGGTGATTTGTTTGATATTTGTTTGAAAAATTTGCAGAAAGTCCTAAAAAGATGCGAAGAAACAAATTTGGTCTTGAACTTGGAGAAATGCCATTTCATGGTTCAGGAGGGCATCGTACTTGGCCACCGAATATCCTCTCATGGAATTGAAGTCGATCGGGCCAAAATCGAAACAATAGAGAAGATACCTCCGCCTACTTCAGTAAAAGGCATAAGAATCTTTTTGGGACACGCCGGTTTCTATCGCGGATTTATTAAGGATTTTTCGAAGATCACGAAGCCGTTGTGCAATCTACTCATGAAGGATGTTCCGTTTAATTTTGACGAGTCATGTAAAGAAAGTTTTGATTTATTGAAGAAAGCTCTAAGCACGGCACCGGTGATAATCGCTCCAGACTGGGACCTTCCGTTCGAGTTAATGTGTGATGTGAGTAATTTTGCCATTGGGGCTGTTTTGGGGCAGAGACGAGGGAAAGTGTTCCACGTCGTGTATTATGCGAGCCGAACACTTGACGACGCCCAAAGAAATTATGCCACAACGAAAAAAGAATTGTTGGCGGTGATCTTTGCATTTGATAAATTCCGGGCGTATTTATTGGGAACGAAAGTGATAGTGTGGACCGACCATTCAGCAATAAAATACCTTTTGGAGAAAAAGGATGCCAAACCAAGGTTGATTAGGTGGGTGCTTCTTCTCCAAGAATTCAACTTGAAAATCCGCGACAAAAAGGGGACTGAGAATGTCATTGCCGATCACCTTTCACGGTTAGAGAGTCCCCTTGAGCAAGGAGAAAGTCATCCGCAAATCATAGAAACCTTTCCCGACGAGCAGCTCTACAAGTTGGGTTCGCAACACGGGCCTTGGTATGCTGATCTAGTGAACTATTTGGCGAGCAAAACAATTCCAACCGACCTCTCAGGCCATCAAAAGAAGAAGCTAATTTCAGATGCTAAGTATTATTTGTGGGACGATCCTTTTCTGTTCAAAAGAGGCCCTGATCAAATCATTCGCAGATGTGTTCCGGACGAGGAAATCCACAGTGTGCTGAATCATTGCCATGCATCACCCTATGGTGGACATTTTAGTGGAAATAGAACAGCGGCAAAGGTCTTACAATCGGGGCTCTATTGGCCGTCATTATTCAAAGATGCTCACTCCTTTGTGTCCACGTGTGATCGGTGTCAGCGGACGGGAAACATCTCAAGGCGACATGAAATGCCTCTGAACACCATACTTGAGGTTGAGTTGTTCGACGTATGGGGGATCGACTTTATGGGTCCCTTTCCTCCATCAAACAAGAATCTCTATATTTTGATGGACGTGGACTACGTCTCAAAGTGGGTCGAAGCGGTGGCACTACCAACGAATGGGTCCAATGTCGTAATCAACTTTATAAAAAAATATATTTTCACGCGTTTTGGGACTCCGCGTGCCATTATCAGTGATGGTGGTTCACACTTTGACAACAAATTCCTTGATGCGGTCTTGAGAAAATACGGAGTCACTCATCGTGTAGCTACAGCCTACCATCCTCAGACGAGCGATCAAGTCGAGATATCAAATCGAGAGGTGAAGTGGATCCTAGAAAAAACAGTCAGCTCGTCTCGAAAAGATTGGTCTTTTAAACTCGATGATGCACTTTGGGCGTACCGTACTGTGTATAAAACACCTATCGGGATGTCGCCTTACAAATTAGTTTATGGGAAAAGTTGCCATTTGCCCGTAGAGATCGAACATCGTGCTTACTGGGCGATAAATAAATTAAACTTTGATCTGAAATCTGCTGGTGAGAAGCGTTGTTTACAGCTGAACGAGTTGGAGGAAATTCGCCACGACACATACGAAAATGCGAAGCTTTATAAGGAGCGGACAAAGATTTGGCATGATAAAAAAAAAATAACATAGAGAGTTTGTCCCGGGTCAAGAAGTGTTGTTATTTAATTCTCACTTAAGGTTATTCCCCGGGAAATTGCGTTCATGATGGTCGGGACCGTTCACCGTAGTTCAAGTGTTCCCAATGGTGCAGTGAAAGTACAAAAAGATGACCGCAAATTCAAAGTTAATGGACAGCGGTTGAAGGCCTACTTGGGAAATCCAATAGACGCGCAGAAGACGAGTGTCATCTTATCTACCGCCGGATGAATGCTAGAAAAGTCCGGCTGAAGACTATAAACTTAGCACTTCTCGGGAGGCAACCCGATTATTAGTTGTAGAATTTATTTTTTCATGTGTTTTCTTGCAATTTAGAGTCTTTATTTTTCGTCATTTTTGCTTTGATTTGCTTATCCCTCTCGTTCTTGATGTTTTCCTTTAAAAATTCTGTGCAGGAATCACCCTAGGGGAAGAAATCAGTGATGGGCCACGGCACAAGAATAGTGAGCCGCAGCACACACCAGTTGAAGGAAAAAGGCCAAACAAACTGTACTCTGTGCCGCGGCACGACCTTACTGAGCTGCGGCACACCAGGTCCCTGAGCTGCGGCACATATTCCCTGAGCCGCGGCACACCAAATGTCCAATAAATGCCCAGGAGACTGTACTCTGTGCCGCGGCACGGAGCAAATGAGCCGCGACACACTAACATGATGAGCCGCGGCACCCGGCGACATCACAAAAAGTCCCAGGCAGACTGTACTATGGGCCGCGGCTCACTTAAGCTGTGCCGCGGCCCCCGTCGCAAATAGGAAAGCCCAGGTATCCTTCATATACACGATCGGCCGGCACACATCAGGTAAAGTCCCTTCCTTCCTTCACACAAGCACTCAGCCGATATCTTTTTCTTCTCCTTCTTCTTTCATTCTTCATTCCAAGTCAGGTAATTCTCGATCTCTTAATCATAATTGATATATGATTTGAAAAGTGAATTGAAGTTGTATGTTGCTAGTTGTTCTTCAAAGTTTTCTCAAAAATGGAGTTGGAATATGGTGAATATGGTGTTTGATTGTGATGGTATTTGTGATTATGAACGAATTAGTGATGTTAGTTGTCATTTATCATGTCTATATATCTGTGCTATTATTTTTTTGGGATTTGGAGTTAGCCATTAAAATTTTTGTTCTTCATCTTAACTTGTGCATACCAAGTGTTTGATAAATTGCAGCAATGAAAAATTGTTAAGCCAAGCATTTTCAAACTATATGCAACGAATCGTTTTATCGGATTATATTGTCTCCCAACCCTTACATCATGATTAAACTTGAGAGCTCATCCTTAATTTCCTCTTTGTTGTTGCAAGATCATTCATTCACGTTCCGCATGTGTATTGAAGAAGCGTGCAGGCTCGCCGGACGACGCCGGCACTAGTTCGTGAGCAGACTGTAGGGGAGTACTTGACCTTTTTCTTTTATTGCATACTATTCTTTTTGTCCATTGAGGTCAATGTACATCTTAAGTTTGGGGGGGGGGGGGGGTTACTTTCTGTTGCTGTACTTATTCGTTGCACTTTTCATTATTTTTCGTTATTTTTGTTGTTGCTAGCCTTGCTTGCCGTGTTTTTAATTGCATTCGTGAATTTTTCGTGCTTCTTTTTGTGTAAAACTGATGTTACGATACTGATTTCTCTCTGAAGAAACGGTTGAGTTTTAATTGAGTTGTATTCAGCGATATCTGTTTCTGTTGAGTATTCATCTAGGTCCGAAATTTTTTCGTTTTTGTAGAAATCTTAACAGATAAGAAAGGAAAAATACGTGTTTTCAAATTGCCGTCTATACGTTGGGTTACACTTTTCGCGTAGCTAGTTGTCCAGTAACATAAGTCGTGTTGGCACTTAATGTGAGTTTAGAGTCGGACAGTTTTTCCTAAAAAGTCGTGATATTATTTGTTCTATGATGGGAAGTCTAGTAACTGGGGGTATTCACGTGACCCGTTGTTTACTCTCGCGTAAAACGACGACCCTGATTAGACTAGTGGTTTAGAGATTTCGCATGTTCCGATGATGGGGAGCCTAGTAACCGGGGGTATTCGCGTGACCCGTTGTTTACTCTCGCGTAAAACAACAACCTTGAATCGGACATGCGGGAATAGCTATTCGAGTTGTTTCTCCGCTGTGGAGGGGAACTTAGTAACTAGAAGCATCCATGTGCCCCATGAGTGTCTTTTACGTCAAACGGTTCCCCAACACATGAGAATGGAATTCCACCCTAGGATTATCCCGATGAAACATCCCGAGATCCAAACCTTCGAATCATCTTATTGATCATATATAAGGGAATACTGTCTGAGGTTTATTTTTGATGATGAAACTCTTGAAATTTTTGCCACTAGACTGTGGGATTGGGCGAGTTGGCTTGGTTATTTTAACCCTTCATATTGGCGGTCGATTAAATTCACGCTTGTTAATCTTTGAGCTTGATTTTCTTCATGAACGATTGATTAGGACTGACATTGGTTACTTTGTGGAATCAATGTCCAGAACATGGCTCGCTATTACTATACTTATATTATTCTTTGAGATTTTCAGGATAGTATTGATTAGGTTGAGCACTATGAGTTGCACGATCATTCACGATATTCTTTTGTTTGAAATTGATTAATTTTTGCTTGAGGACAAGCAAAGGCTCAAGTTTGGGGGTATTTGTTAGGCGTATTTTTATACGCTTATTTATCATTATTTTGTATTCTTTTCATAATTAAATCTGCATAAATGAGCTTTTAATGCCCTATTCTTTTATGTTTTGCAGGAAATTGGTGTCCGGAAGCTAAAACGATGAAAACTGGCGAAAACGGAAAATTTTGGCCTGGGGACGCGGCACAAGGCAAGCGGGCCGTGGCACACGCAGGTGACCAGCGAGCCCCGTGTGAACTGTACCCTGATCCGCGGCACAAGTATAGTGAGCCGCGGCCCAGGAGGAAAAATAAGCATCAGGTATTAGGTGCTGAGCCTCGTGAGCCGCGGCACAGATTAAGTGCGCCGCGGCCCACGGGGCGGTTTTGGTGTGTTCTGCGCGGTTTTAGGCCGTTTTGAAGCCGGTTCTCGACTTAATCACACGGACGCGTTTTGGAGGCTGCTGGGAGTTATAAATAAGGGTTTAAGGTTATAATTGGAGAGGATCTGGGAGGATTATCATCGCGGAAGAGAGAAATCGATCATAAGAAGCAGAAGACATTCAGGAGCAGAGGGCGGAAGCCAGAAGAATGGAGGAATCCGAGTTCTTCATCTGCGTTTGATTTCAATGCTTTCATTCATTATTTATGTATTTTTATTCTTCAGCATGTCAGGCTAAAACCTTGTTCTAGGATTTTGATGAAACCAAAGTTTTGACGAATTTGCTTTTGATTATCTATATAATTCCCTTCTCTGTTGAGTTTTCCCATTCATTTTTAATGCTTTCAATTGTGTGGCCTATAATTGGATTGTTTTAATTACGCAACTCGAATCGGGAGAGGAGAGTTGGTGAGGAACTATTGGTGAGAACCGTTTTATCTTGTGAGATAAGAATATACTCATAGGAACTACGTGGCCTTTTGAAGATTTTGTGTTTTTTGCCTATTGTCGAATTAATTCACCTAGGGATAGAGTGTATTATTCGCCTTAGAAAAATCTACTGACCTCGGGAGAGACGGTAGAGTATTTTAGCAATCTTTGCCTTCAATAAATTGGGGAAATCATTAACTTCAGATAATCGAGAGTAAATTCGGATAAACCAAGGTGGATTCACAATCCTAGACTTATTCATCATTTGATTCTCTTTCTTCAATTGATCGTTTTTACTATTTGTTCTTTTATTGGTTGTCTTTAGTTATTAATTTGCATCCCAAATTTCAACAATTCAAATAAAATTAGAATACATATAAATCGGTACTTAGTGATTCAGTCCTCGTGGGAACGATATCTCACTCATCACTTTATTACTTGTCCACGATAACGTGCACTTGCATTAAACGAAATATCGCAACATCAGCAAAAATGCCGGTGCAAGTACAACAATTGCAGAATATGTACTACAATTGAATATACAATAAAAATCACAGTGCCATTACAAATATTCCGGAATACAATGCCATAATCATCATCACAAGATAACCTCCCGATTTTTACTTGTAACACCCCCAGAATACGACCGGGAATGTCACACGCCGTAGACCCTTATCACACGGATCTACCAGGCTAAACTCCAAAAGACTACTCAATGATTGACCGACCGGGGTCAAAATTAAATACAAAGCAGACCGACAAGGTCATTAACCAATTCAGAAACTAATGACATTCACATTACAATGACAATAATAAACTTGAACACAGAAAAGAATGACAACTCAATTTAATAAATGAAAACAACACCCATGCAAGGGTGAATACTCGAACGACAGAGAAATACGACAAAAATGAAACAAAAGAAAAGACTCTGACTCTGGTGTGATTAGCATCATTGTCCTCCATATCCTTCCAAGCTAATCCTGTGACTGCTCCCGGGCTGCCAAAACCTGAGCGCATAACAGGCACCCACCCCCCGAAAACTCGGGGTTTAGCAAACTATAATTTTGCTAGTGCAAGTACATAATGTACAAGATATACGAAAAGTATCAACACAAACTCACTAGCCACGAAGCCTTAACATAAACCACACATTCAAACAAACAGCACATCAAAACATCCATTTACACAAGGTGAAAGGTAATCACATAGCCATATTCTCTTTACGGATCATAACACCAGTGAAACTTTAAGCAATCCCAATGAGTTAAAAGATCTAGCTTGAAAAACCCCTTTTATAAAAGGAAAAGCAATTTGATAAGATAGTTTGAAAACGTTATTATTGACTCGGGCCGTCTTGGGGTTTTGAAAATCGAATGGGAACACTTTTGGAAAATAAATTTCAAAAGCTCTCGGGTCCTTGACCCAACATATGGAAAACAGTTACACGAAAACCATGTCAATGTTATTCGGGGTCCTCGACCCAATTTATAGAACACTGTCACAAACAAAATCATTACAACATCTCACAGGGTTCTCAACCCAATCCAAATAACATCATCACGAGATCAATCATCTCAACATTTCACAGGGTCCTCGACCCAATACACAGAATAGCACCACAATACAATCAAAGGCACCGCCTCTCAGTCGAAAAATCCTACTCAAGACCCCTGATTAATTAACCCTCGGAGATTTCGTCAAACAGCATTGGTTAATTAACCCTGATACCAACGTTTGAAAATCAAGTTGAACAAACTTTCAGGAATACGAATCACAGTCTATATCGAGACCAGTATTTGAAAAGAGTTGTTAGAACTTTGAATTACGAAAATCATTTGGTAACGGGGTCTTAGCTATCACTCAAATATCCGTTACCAATAAGCCTGCCAGGCGTCTCCCTTGCACACCTGTGCACCGGCGTCCACTCCACTATGTTGGCCGCCCCTTGAACATGTCACCGCGCCGGCGATCACCCCTAAAAGAGCCGCCCCTTACACGCGCATTAAGTAACACCGGTGTTCACCAATCATACGGAGCCGCACATTGCAGCATACACCAGGCCGGAGTGCACGCCCCGCCCTCAGAGGTTCCCGGATACGACGTTTCTCATAACAAATATCCACATTGTTCCAAACATCAAGCACACAGACCAACGTTACAACAATTATCAACTCAGTACACCAAGTCACACAAATTATCCGTCAGTCCATAACAACACAGCTAAACAATATCACACACGTTATCAATCAAAACTCAATCACAATAAGCTTTCAGGCACAACCAACCATCGCCGCACATATGTCTCTATATTGCAACTCAACTGAGTACATATATATATATGAACTTACTATATTATATCTATAAGTATAGTTCATCCCTCAATCCAAGTTGAGTACGTCAACTAGTGTTAGTATTCGTCCCCTGGCATTCACCGACATAAGCATATATATCAATATATGTATACACATACATATATTTAACATATAAATATATACATATATATATATATATATATATATCCCTCTATATATACATACATACATACATATATATATATATACATATATACATCCGTATAAATTCATACACTTCGACAACAATAATTTCACGTAGCTACAATTCGTATATTAAGGTACTTGCCTTGGTAATCTCTCGCAAATACTTCAAAAATACGGTCAATTGGAAAAATTCGGAACTCCAATGAAAACGACGATCGGAAAGGCTCAACACCAGATTTTCATAGGGAATTCATCCCTAATATCCTATCATCAAATATACAACAAATCACACGAGGAAAAACATCGCAAAATGACCAAATTTCTCTCTGCGGCATTTCCCCGGATACCTTGAAGGCGTCAAACGAAAGTTCATATAAACGACGAATCGGAAATGATAAAACCGTGTAAAGATGATGAAAATGATAGAACACAACTCAGTCTTCGATTACCCATCAGAAATATGAGTTAAAACGATCAAATCGGACAAAGTTAACTAAAATCCCCATAACTAGATTTTAGGAAATCATACCTTGATTCGATGGATCGAAGAAGGTTATAGGTTGATTAATGTAATACCCGGTTGTAATTCATTCATTTTAATTCAGTAATTATCAGTCTGTAATTGTCACTCAGTGTATTTTCACTCAATTATAATCATTCATCAATCATGTTCTTTCACCGTGTTCACCGTTCGGAAAAACTTCGAGTTGTGTATCGTTATTGTTCATTGTTTCAACTTTCCTCATATGAGCTCGACTTTGTTAGATCACCATTAATTTTTGGTAACTCCAAAAATTCTAAATCTTTGCAATATTATAGAGCATCGAGTTAGCTTTCCTATGGTTCAAACGGTGACTCAATCGGAGTCCGGACGAGAGAGTTATGGTCGTTTTAGCTCACCCGCTCATTTTTCAGCTTTTGGCCGATCACTGCCGACCGGACTCGGTCGTGTCGTCCGACACGGCCCGTGCCGTACTCGTCCGGAAAATGCCGAAGTATCTGCCCACAGGACTCGACCGTGTCGTTTGGCACGGCCGAGTCGAACCCTTCCGGATAAGCCGTAATCGTCGCCAAAGACGCCCGACCGTGCCGTCGCACGGCCGAGTCATGCCAAGTCGCCGCTGACGGGTCATCGTCGGAAGGCCCCCGCGCCGCGACGTGCAGCGAGGACACGGTCGAGTCCTCGCCGCCACTGTCGGCCAATCAGGCGACACGACCGTGCCGATCGGCACGGGCCGTGTCCGGCAGGGTAGTCAACCCCTATAAATTCATTTTTTGAGCATTTCAGCTCATTCCTTCCAGTTTTTTCCACCTTTCACGAGAGAGAGAAGCTTGAGGGAGAGTTTTCTTCATCAATTATCAATTGAGTGTGTATTTTTCATCACCTTCAATCATTGGGGAAGCTTGGATACTCGATTAAACTCGTGTTCTTCGGATCGAAGTGATTGGATATTCAAGAGGTAATTTCTTCGACACCTTGGACTTCGATTTTGTGTTAAGATATGATATTTTGGACGTTATAATCATGTTATATGAAGGGATATGTATATGATTATGAGTTTGTATAAGGATTCATTGGATTATTGAAGGTTTATTCAAGAACACTTTGCATATCGAGCTGAAATTGGGGGTTTTCGATTAATTGTCGTTATAATCACGTTTTCGGATATTCATTTCGGATTATTGATCATTTGGAAGGTGTTTATTGGTTTGAAACACCTCTTGAGGGATTTGATAGTGGTTCATTGAGATTTGATTGTAAACAATCGGAGTTTGGCCACAACGTATTCGATATAATACCCCAATGAACTTAGTTTAATCGTATCGACATTTTGAGTTCGTTATATTCGTGTTTGATTCGTATATTGAACGAGTTGTTGGATATTGTATAATTCAAGGTTGTTCGAGCGACCGATATCTCAATTAGGACGTTGTTCGTGGAAGGATAATTGTCACCGGTATTGTGTAAGTTAATTCTTACTCGGTTAAAAGGATATTCATTCCTTTTGTTGTTGTTCATTCATAATCGTAACTCATTCATCATTGTATTAATCGTATCAAAACTAGTCATTGTCAATTAATCACCTCAGTCATAAGGAACGACGGTTTCGATCATTTCATTGAGCTATCATTCATTTCACCATCATTTAATCTTGGTGAGTCATTATTCATTTTCGTTGTCACTTTTGTCATATTGTGGCATTAGGGTCATCTTGGCGTGCGGTTGGTATGTGTAGGATTTTCATGTCGGGCACATTATAGTCGTGTGTTGGTTGGTGGCCTCACATTGGACTGTGCACACGAGTTGATGGCTTCGTGAGACTGATTAGGTACAAGACCACATGTGTATTCGATCGATACTCGTTGGTGGCTTGTGCACGGACACATTTCCATCCCGGACGTAGTGTGGCGCCATTCCTTTGAGCCGTACTGATAGTCGATTCATACAGCATGTTTGATTGCGTATGTTTCGACAGGGTAATTCATAATTTCAGATATATCATGATTGTGTATTTTCAACCCTTGAGGATTGTTGTTACGTATGGCGGCCCGTTGGGGATCTTGTTTCGTGTCATGGCAAGGCTAAGGCACGGGAGAGCACGGTGGCGAGGAGTCCCAGTGATACTAGTAGGGGCCCGATGCATTCGATCACTTATTCAGTCATTTGTGTTTCCTTTATTTATTCCGCTGCAGACATTCCGTTTGAATACTCGTTTCATTCAGTGTTGTGTATTTTATCGTCACATAAGATACACATGTATTCTATTTTATCCTGGTGTGTTGTATGAAACTCCTAATCGGAGTAATTGATGTTGTAATGTGGTTCGGTACTACATTTACCCTGTGTAATTCATCCTTTTTCATTCGCCTGGTGGGTCCCAGTCGGGGGTCCACGGCACTGTAATATCCGCCTAGTTTGGGGTGTTACAGAGTTGGTATCGGAGAGTGGTTTTGAATACTACCCTCCAAGTCATGTCTCATTTGAAATCATCGTCATCGGACTAGTATCATTGGACTTTCGCGTCACGTGTGACCTGTGCAAATGCCAAGCCAATCAGACCAAGAACTGTAAGATTTCTAATGCCATGGTATAATTTCTGGCATTAATCATTCATTCATAATTCATTAATTAACAATCCTCAAACATCATCATTCATTGTGATTAGGACGATCATGTTAACTCATTAATCACTCAATTCATTTCATTACTCGATTGTTGATCTGGATGATCATATCATTAATCTTGTTAACTTGTTCAAGATAATCATTTCAATAGTTTCATCAGATAATCATGTCACCTCAGTTAATCATTCATATAATCATTGTGTTAGAACGTGTATGCTCATTTTCATCATTTAATGACGTAATCATAACGTGATATTCATGTGGGAGATTTAATCATCATGTAACTTTCCACTTCAGTATGGAAAGAGCTGGCAGAGGACGAGGAGGACGAGGCCGTGGTGCGGGCCGAATCCGGAGAGCTCGTGTGAATACACGTGCGAATGCGAGGAATAATGCCAATTCATCTAGCAGCGACGCTGCTACTCATTCACCTGGACGTGATCATTCTCTATCAGGGAGTCGTACTCGGGACACCGCTCAGTCAGAAGGTGTTCGGGTTGACCCACTCGCTTTTATGCAGGGCATGATGGCCCAAATGACCCAGATGACACAGCTGATGCAGACGATGCATAACTCCACTACTCAAAATCAACAGGCTCCTCCGCCGCCGCCTCAGAGGCAAGAGAGGGGTGTAAGCAATATCATTAGCGATATCTCTCGCCAGCGACCACCTACCTTTGAGGGCTCATCTGAGCCGGCGGATATCGTCCATTGGCTTGAGCATTTCGAGAAATTATTTGCTATGGTGGATTGCCCTGAAGGGCATAAAGTTTCAGTTGCGGCTTACTATCTTGGTAAGAGCGCTCATTCATGGTGGTTATCGTTGAAGCCCACAGACGGATCATGTACTTGGGATCAGTTCAAGACTCTCATGATGGAGAGGTACTATCCGGCCCCACTCAGGGAGGCCAAGTTGTCAATTACTCACTCCCGACCTTTCGGCGGATGATGATGTTCTCGCCATCGCCGAAAAATTTCAGAACTTCTTCCGTTCGCCTCATCTATCATTCATTCGAGCGGACAAGATCAAGTATTTCAAAGAAGAGGTCAAATCCCGTATGAGATTACAACCGCTTAATCATAATTGTAGACGTTGGTGAATTCATTGAGAAAGCTCTTACTTACGAGCTCATCGCCAAAGAGATTGCTAAGCAACAACCTTCATCTGTGGCAAGAAATCTAAGAACCGTAATCGATCGACGGAGTCGTGCCACTTTCAAGAAACCACGTGCGGGCTCTACTTTTCTCGAGCGACCTCCCACGGCGTCTAAACCCGCGGAATCTCGGCCGCGAGCGGCAGTTCGGCCATCACTGTTTCAACTGTGAGAACAGGTCATTTCGACATCAAATGTCCAAGCGATGCATCACGTGCCACAAGCGTGGGATTGCTTGGCATAGGGCCCGTTTTTCTTTGTTGGGACTCTAAACCCACTCGGCGTCATCTCAAGCCCCGGTGTCATTCAGTGCGGTAATCGGGCCACTCGGTCAGCGTCGTTCAAGGCAGCGAGCTAAAGGCGGAACTAAGAGCTATCAGACGGAGCGTCCGGTTCGGGGCCGGCAAGCCCCGAATTTATGAGATGAAGAAGACCGATGATCCCGAGGCCCGAATGATCTCGGGTACACTCGATATTCTATCTCAACTTTGTGTGTACCCTTTTTGATACCGTGCATCTCATTCATTCATTTCCGAGTCATGTTTGAGTAGACTACGTCAGGTAGTGCTACTAGTTGTGAGCCTTATGTCATTGGCCTACCCGATGGTAGACGAATTATCAGTAACCGTGAGATTCGAATTGTCCGATTCGGGCCATGGTCGTGTATGGCCAGCGGACCTAATCATAGTAGATTTGCCGAGGGACGACGTCATCTTGGGTATTGATTGGATGGATCGTCATGATGCCATCATTAGTGTCCGAAAGCGTTTGGTCACTATCATTTCAGACGATGGAGTCGAATGTGTGTTTCAGGGAGGTAATCCCGGCTGTTCTGGTAAAGTCATTAATTTGACGAAAGCAGTAAGGTTACTCAATCAGGGATGTGTCGGTTATTGGTGCTATATGGCCAAAACCGAGAAATCACCAGTAATGTTAACGGATATTCCGGTGGTGAGGGAATATGCCGATGTTTTTCCAGACGAGTTACCTGGTTTGCCTCCATAGAGGGATGTGGAATTCACGATTGAGTTGGAGCCTGGTACGTCCCCGATATCGAAGGCACCGTACCGGATGGCCCCGACCGAAATGCAGGAATTAAAGAACCAACTTGAGGAGTTGTTCGAGAAAGGTTATATCCAACCGAGTGCGTCTCCGTGGGGAGCACCAGTGCTGTTTGTCAAAAAGAAGGATGGTTCTTTTCGCTTGTGTATCGATTATCGGGAGTTGAATAGGGTGACAATCAAGAATAAGTTTCCTTTACCCCGTATCGATGACCTTTTGGATCAACTTCAGGGAGCTTCAGTATTTTCCAAGATCGACTTAAGATCTGGATATCATCAGCTGCGGATTCGAGAGTCGGATATCGCGAGGACGGCGTTTCGAACACGCTATGGTCATTTTGAGTTCGTAGTTATGCCGTTCGGGCTAACTAATGCACCTGCGGTATTCATGGAACTAATGAATCGGGTCTTCATCGACTTTTTGGATCGATTTGTTGTTGTCTTCATCGATGACATTTTGATTTATTCTCGTAACCGAGAGGAACACGAGATTCATCTTCATCAGGTTCTCGACGCGTTGAGACGAGAGCAACTCTATCGAAAGTTTTCTAAATGCGAGTTCTAGATGTCCGAGGTGACTTTTCTCGGACATGTAATTTCATCAGACGGAGTTCGTGTCGACCCTCAGAAGACGGAGGCTATCCGAGACTGGTTACCTCCGAAGAATGTTAAGGAAATCAGAAGTTTTCTCGGATTAGCGGGCTACTATCGGCGATTTGTGGAGGGATTTTCTAAAATCGCTCAACCCTTGACGAACCTTTTGCGGAAGGATAAGAAATACACGTGGTCCTTCGCGTGTCAACGGAGTTTTGAGGAACTCAAGAGCCGATTAATGTGAGCACCTGTACTTTCATTGCCACAGGGGACGGAGGGATTTGTGGTTTATAGTGATGCGTCCAGACAGGGTCTCGGATGTGTACTCATGCAGAATGGGAAGGTTATTGATTATGCTTCACGGCAATTGAGACCTTACGAGATTAATTATCCGACCCACGACCTTGAGCTAGTAGCCGTGGTGTTCGCTTTGAAAATTTGGCGTCATTATCTTTATGGCGTTACTTGTCAGATATTCACCGATCATAAAAGTTTAAAGTATATATTTACTCAGAAGGAGTTAAATATGTGACAGAGGCGGTGGTTAGAACTAATCAAGGATTATGATATTGAGATCCTTTACCACCCGGGCAAGGCGAACGTTGTCGCCGACGCCTTGAGTCGTAAGTCCGTTCAGGAGCAGATGCTTGCTCTTTTAACAGATTCGAAGGAGCTTCGGGAACTCCTTAGACCGAGATCGAGTGCAGCCGGCGAGTCGGGGACAACTTTGTATGTTAGAGATTTCATCGTCACTTGAGGAGGTAATCAGAGAGAATCAGAGTTCAGACCCTTCATTGTTGCACATCCGTGAAGATGTGACTCAGGGGAAAGCCCCTGGATTCGTGGTCCACGAGGATGGACTTTTGAGGTTTAAGAACCGGTTGTGCGTACCGGCGAATGACGAGTTGAAAAACTCAATTTTGAGAGAAGCTCATGATACCCCTTATTCTGTTCACCCGGGGTCTAGCAAGATGTATAAAGACTTGAAACAAAATTACTGGTGGAGTAATATGAAGCGAGAAGTCGCGGAATTTGTTTCGAGATGCTTAACTTGCCAACAAGTCAAGATTGAACATCGGCCGTGGCGGGTATCTGAAACCTCTCCCTATTCAGTGGAAATGGGAAGACATTTCTATGGATTTCATCACGAGTTTGCCGACGAGTCGTCGTGGCATGAATACGATCTGGGTGATTGTAGACCGCTTAACTAAATCAGCTCATTTTCTTGAGATTAAGGATACTTGGGGTCCCGAGAGACTTGCCCAGCTATTCATCAAAGAGATAGTGAGACTGCACGGTACTCCTAAAAGTATCGTTTCCGATCGTGACGGACGGTTTGTGTCACATTTTTGGGAATCGATTCATCGTGCTATGGGAACTCGGCTTAATCTCGTCGCCTTTCATCCTCGATCCTACGGACAATCGAAAGGACTATTCGGACATTAGAGGACGTGTTGAGAGCTTGCGTCCTCGATTGGAAGGACGATTGGGAAGCCCAACTACCATTGATCGAGTTCACGTATAATAATAGTTGGCATGCTTCCATTAAGATGGCACCTTACGAGGCCTTGTACGGTCGTCGTTGTCGCTCTCCTTTGTGTTGGGATGACTTGTCAGAATCAATCGGCACCGAGCCCGATATGCTTATAGCCGCCCGGGAAAAGGTAGCTTTGATCAAGAGTCGTTTGTTGACCGCTCAGTCGATGAAATCATATGCGAGATAACCGTAAATCGACCATTAGAGTTCGAGGCTGGTGACCATGTGTTGGTCAAGGTATCCCAGTCGTGGTATCTTCCGTTTTGGGAAGAGGGAAAGTTGAGTCCGAGATTCATTGGACCGTTTGAGATTTTGGATCGAGTAGGCGAGTTAGCTTATCGGTTGGCTTTACCTCCGACGTTGAGCCGAATTCATAATGTGTTTCATGTCTCTCAGTTGCGAAAGTATGTTGCCGACCCGAGTCACATCATGTAGTTCGAAATCGAAATCGCCGACGACCACTCATATGAGGAGCGTCTATACGAGTCTTAGAGCGGCGAATCAAGCGGTTGAGAAATAAGACGATTCCTTTGGTTAAGATTCAGTGGTCTAGACACGGAGTCGAAGAGGCCACTTGGGAAACCGAGAAGAATATGCGGGAGAGTTATCCCGAGTTGTTTGACCCTTAGTTTCGGGGACGAAACTCTTTTAAGGGGGGGTGTATGTAATACCCGGTTGTAATTCATTCATTTTCATTCAGTAATTATCAGTCTGTAATTGTCACTCAGTGTATTTTCACTCAATTATAATCATTCATCAATCATGTTCTTTCACCGTGTTCACCGTTCGGAAAAACTTCGAGTTGTGTATCGTTATTGTTCATTGTTTCAACTTTCCTCATATGAGCTCGACTTTGTTAGATCACCATTAATTTTTGGTAACTCTAAAAATTCTAAATCTTTGCAATATTATAGAGCATCGAGTTAGCTTTCCTATGGTTCAAACGGTGACTCAATCGGAGTCCGGACGAGAGAGTTATGGTCGTTTTAGCTCACCCGCTCATTTTTCAGCTTTTGGCCAATCACTGCCGACCGGACTCGGTCGTGTCGTCCGACACGGCCCGTGCCGTACTCGTCCGGAAAATGCCGAAGTATCTGCCCACAGGACTCGACCGTGTCGTTTGGCACGGCCGAGTCGAACCCTTCCGGATAAGCCAGAATAAATGCCCGGCCACGCCCGGCCGTGTCGTGCAGCGCGGCCGAGTCATGCCGAAGTCATTGTCGGACGGGTCAGCTGTCGGAAGGCCCCGTGCGCGGCGGCAGGTGTCAAGCGGTTTCACGGTCGAGTCCTGTCGGCCGGTATCGGCCAAGCGTGCGACACGACCGTGCCCGATCGGGCACGGGCCGTGTCCGGCAGGGTAGTCAACCCCTATAAATTCATTTTTTGAGCATTTCAGCTCATTCCTTCCAGTTTTTTCCACCTTTCACGAGAGAGAGAAGCTTGAGGGAGAGTTTTCTTCATCAATTATCAATTGAGTGTGTATTTTTCATCACCTTCAATCATTTGGGAAGCTTGGATACTCGATTAAACTCGTGTTCTTCGGATCGAAGTGATTGGATATTCAAGAGGTAATTTCTTCGACACCTTGGACTTCGATTTTGTGTTAAGATATGATATTTTGGACGTTATAATCATGTTATATGAAGGGATATGTATATGATTATGAGTTTGTATAAGGATTCATTGGATTATTGAAGGTTTATTCAAGAACACTTTGTATATCGAGTTGAAATTGGGGGTTTTCGATTAATTGTCGTTATAATAACGTTTTCGGATATTCATTTCGGATTATTGATCATTTGGAAGGTGTTTATTGGTTTGAAACACCTCTTGAGGGATTTGATAGTGGTTCATTGAGATTTGATTGTAAACAATCGGAGTTTGGCCACAACGTATTCGATATAATACCCCAATGAACTTAGTTTAATCGTATCGACGTTTTGAGTTCGTTATATTCGTGTTTGATTCGTATATTGAACGAGTTGTTGGATATTGTATAATTCAAGGTTGTTCGAGCGACCGATATCTCAATTAGGACGTTGTTCGTGGAAGGATAATTGTCACCGGTATTGTGTAAGTTAATTCTTACTCGGTTAAAAGGATATTCATTCCTTTTGTTGTTGTTCATTCATAATCGTAACTCATTCATCATTGTATTAATCATATCAAAACTAGTCATTGTCAATTAATCACCTCAGTCATAAGGAACGACGGTTCCGATCATTTCATTGAGCTATCATTCATTTCACCATCATTTAATCTTGGTGAGTCATTATTCATTTTCGTTGTCACTTTTGTCATATTGTGGCATTCCGGGTCATACTGGCGTGCCGGTTGGTATGTGTAGGATTTTCATGTCGGGCACATTATAGTCGTGTGTTGGTTGGTGGCCTCACATTGGACTGTGCACACGAGTTGATGGCTTCGTGAGAGTGATTAGGTACAAGACCACACGTGTATTCGATCGATACTCGTTGGTGGCTTGTGCACGGACACATTTCCATCCCGGACGTAGTGTGGCGCCATTCCTTTGAGCCGTACTGATAGTCGATTCATACAGCATGTTTGATTGCGTATTTTTCGACAGGGTAATTCATAATTTCAGATATATCATGATTGTGTATTTTCAACCCTTGAGGATTGTTGTTACGTATGGCCCGGCCCGTTGGGATCTGCTGTTTCAGTCATGGCAAGGCTAAGGCACGGGAGAGCACGGTGACGGCGAGGAGTCCCAGTGATACTAGTAGGGGCCCCGATGCATTGATCACTTATTCAGTCATTTGTGTTTCCTTTATTTATTCCGCTGCAGACATTCCGTTTGAATACTCGTTTCATTCAGTGTTGTGTATTTTATCGTCACATAAGATACACATGTATTCTATTTTATCCTGGTGTGTTGTATGAAACTCCTAATCGGAGTAATTGATGTTGTAATGTGGTTCGGTACTACATTTACCCTGTGTAATTCATCCTTTTTCATTCGCCTGGTGGGTCCCAGTCGGGGGTCCACGGCACTGTAATATCCGCCTAGTTTGGGGTGTTGCAATTAATCGATGCTATGACCTCAAAAACGACGTGGATTGGAAGATATACACCATGCCTTCGTGTTCTCCAATCCTTGGCCGCGGAGGATATGAGTTGGGGGAAGAAAATGGGTGAAGAACACGTCTGCTGGGTCATTATATAGATCCCGCACGAAGTACGAGCAGACACGCACAAGCACCGGTCGTGCGTGACTCGTGCGCCAAGAACCTGCCGGAACACATCTGTGAGTCTTCCGGACACGCACGAGCATGATGCTCGGGCGTCCGGTCGTGTGGCCTGCTCGTGCGCGGCACTGCCTGGCCTCTGCCGCACCGCACGAGCACTGCTCGTGCGCGCCTGCTACTTCCTGCCCAGTGTCGTACGAGCGCCGGCCCGTGCGCCTTGCTCGTGCGCCATGCTCGTGCGCGGCCCCCAGGGACTGCCCAGTAGTCTGCCTGTCCCGCACGAGCGCCGCACGAGCGCCTGTCCGTGTGGGTTGCTCGTGTGTACCTGGACGGTCACTGCCGCACCTGGCCGGCCGGTGCCCAGCCGCCATGACTCGACGATCCTATTTTTCCGAAATCGCTCGGAAACGAACATGAAGAAATGCTCGCGGACAACAATACAACAAATCACCACATATGGCCATAAACACAAAATTAATCGTCGAGAAAAATAATATGAACCCTCGACAACCGAGAAATTTCCAGTCTAAAAAGGAAAAATTCAAATTAATCAGAATAAAAATCTCGGGTATTACATTCTACCCCCATTAAAATAAGTTTTGTCCCGAAACTTAAAATAGAGAGCGGCAGAACAATCAAGGAAATAAATACTTGCTCAGCCCCAAGACATCACGAGCAATGCGCGAATGCGAGGTTCTAGAAATACAATGAATGTATCTAGCAAGTATCTGGTACGTGAGTTGAGGCGATAAAAATGTACGTGAACACGATAAGTCAAGGTGGAGGAGTTGATCGGTTAAAAACTTATCCTAAAAATAGGAGTTTTTGAGTCGCTCGCAAATATATACGAGGTAGAAGTAGTTTGTGGTAAGTTCTACCAAGGTCTTTTCTCTCGAGGACTGCTCAGCAGGGCTTCGTATAATATTTTGTATAGATTGCAAGAAATAAATACTAAAATATTCTAAAATATATTTTTTTGGGTTTTTAAATATTAACTAAATTAAATGCACTATATTTTAAACCAAATTATTTTTTAATAAGACTATTTTATATAAGACTATTTTTACTAGACTATTTATATTATACTATTTATACTAGACTATTTATATTAAGACTATTTATACTAGACTATTTATATTAGACTATTTTTATTAAGACTATTTTTAATACTACTATTTTTAAGAAGACTATTTTTATACTAGACTATTTTTAACTAGTGAAAATGAATAGAATTAAAATGAGTTGGGAATTTATAAAATCTAGGGGATTACGGGTTCATTAAATTAGGTTTTTAATTAAGTATCGGGATTGATTTATACGGATATAAAAGAAAAAACGAATGTTTATCGAGTAATCAACTTTTCACCTCTGTACTTTCGTATTCAAAGATGTCTTAATCACTTTCGCTTTTTTAAGATGTTGATAACAAGATTAACACTTGATAGATTGAAAAGATGTGTTTCCAATACACTTAACAATCAATCAAGGAGGTTTCACCAGTAGAAATAGGATATGATCAATCTCTATTTAAACCAATTAGTCCTTTCATTTCTCTAACTTGACTATTTTTAGGATAAACGATTGTTCATCGAGTAATCAACTTTTCACCTCATAACTTTCGTATTCAAAGGTGTCTTAACTACTTTCGCAATCTTAAGATGTTGATAACAAGATTAACATTTGATAGATTGAAAAGATGTTTCCAATTCACTCAACAATCAATCAAGAAGGTTTCATTAGTAAAAATAGGATATGATCAATCTCTATTTAAACCAATTAGTCCTAAAAATAGTTTAAATCAATCAAATACTCAATATATAACCTAATAGAAATCCTCCTTCCCCTAGGAAGAAAGATTAGCTACTCATTGGTTTATACATACTAAAATTATAATAGAAATAATTGATATATATAATATATATAGAAACTTTTAATTACTAGAACTTAATGACAATAGATAAAACTTACTTGAATATGATGTATCAAAGTGCAAGAAATATACTTCAAATTATAACTTCAAACTTGTTCAAAGGTTACAAGCTTACAAAAATTGAAAGTAAAACACTAAGTAAAATACTAAGTGCTTATTGATCAAGCACTTTTCAATTACAAACTAAATGAAAGAAAAACTTCAAACCAAAAATGAAATACAAACTAAAATTGAGAGTTCTAAAGAAAATATATTGCTAAAAGAAAGGAGTATTTCTTAGCAAGAAGATGGGTATTTTTTTTGCAATGGATGAAGATGTCCTTTTATAGGTGATTTTCAAGAATATAATTGATTATTTAATACAAAATATCTATTGTAATATCATTTTTTTAATTCTTTGTTCACACTTCACCCATGTCTTTGAATTTTCAGATTTTTGACCAAAAAAATATCTTGTGGTTGAGTTCACAAGTTAGTCAAAAGTGGACTATTTTTGCATGGCATCTGCTGAAAAACGGCGATGAAAAACGGCCCAGTTTGCCCCGTGTTGTGCGCTGTTTTGTGGTGACTCGGTCTCTTCCGGAATACGCGCAAGGACACAGCGCTAAATGCCGGCCGTGTGTGAAACGGCCCAAGACACGGCCCTTGTTGCGCCGTATGTGAAACGGCCTACATAACACGGTCCTTTTTGCGCCGTGTTGTATGGTCGTTTTGCCTTGAAAAATTCCCGTCGTTGGATTTGATCTTGTTTTCCGTTTTTTTTTATGCTTCATATCAATAATCTGTAAAATAACCATTTTTAGCTCATGTTTGGACATATCTGTAAAATATGTATTTTTAATCACAAATCAGTACGATTATACCTGGAAAAAGGAATATTTTGTATATGAATTTTAGATCAATTATGCACTAATCAAATACCCCACACTTAAATTCTTGCTAGTCCCGAGCAAGACTCTTTATTATTCATACTCAAAATAAAATAAGGGAAAAAATATAAGACACAAATTAAAATAATACATAGACAAATTAATAACAATACTTATATATATATATATATATATAAAGAGAAAAGGAGATCAAAATGCGATCTACACAACAACCAACTCTATACAGTAGATAGAAATGAATCAAGATCCAAAATAAATCTACAAATAATTTTGAAGTTAAAACACGGTTTTATTTTTTTGTAATTCCAAAATGCAAGGTTACCCTTCAAAAGATTGATTATTTCTTTCCCACTCATGACACACACAAGTCCCTTTTAAGGTTGCTCTCGATCACTCGTTTATTTTTCGACTCAATATGAAGAAGAATTTCATCGGCGTCATCAAATATTGTGATTTTTCACGAAATTGAGTGTATTGAAATTCAGCCGCTAATTAATTCAGATCTTGCTCATAAACTACATCCCTTTTAGTGATAGCTTTCACACCATTATTTGCTAACTTGTAGCTCTTTTCACCAACACAATTTCTATCTTTTTTTTTAAAGGTGATAGCTTTCACACCGTTATTTGCTAACGTGTAGCTCTTTTCACCAATTTTTCTGTGAGACTGTAACACCCCCAGGATATCCAAGGTATATTACAGCGCCGTGAATCCCTATATGGGACCCACCAGGCTGATCAAGCATCATACTCATCGACTCACAGAAGCAACGGAAAAATATCTCGTCATAAAGACGCCCAACAAAATAATCCACCCGGTTCAACCGGTCTAACATAACACCATAATCCGACACAACATAATAAACAACAATACAATCCCGACGAGTAAAAGTTCTTAAGTACTCGAGTACTTCTATTAGTTTGAAGACCACAAAAATAAAAGATAGAAAGCAATAAAACACCACTCGTGCACAATCATCACGCACGGCCATCATCCGCATACTGGTCCAGCACCCGCTCGTCTCGATGAACCTGACCTGAAATTCATAAAACGAATTTCCCCAAAACGGGTCCCCAGAGGGGTTAGCAATTACGCTAGTACAAGTAACCAAATGAACGACTTACATCTTACACATATATTAATGCATGCCATTCAAGAAAACATAGTTCCAAATCACTCATTTCCGGAAATGACATAATCAAATCACATTTGTAAAAATGCACCACAATTAACCGTGGATCCACCCCTCCGTGGACCCCTACCGAGACCCCGTCGGATCTAACTCATAGTGGTTAAAAGTAAGCTCGCGGATCCACCCCTCCGTGGACCCCTACCGAGACCCCGTCGGGTCTAACCCATAGTGAGCATACACACACACAATTCTCATGCAATACTAATACATTAAGATTGTAAGTTCATAAGGGTACTTGCCTCGGTTAATAGACGGTGATACGAACGGAAAGGAAGAGTCGAACACGACCACGAGGAACCGACGGAAATGAACCTAACGATCCAAATAACACAATCACAACCAATTCTAGATGAATATGGAAATTGAATACACCCGAAAACCCGCCTACGATTCATGTATATTCATACCAAGAATAACAACGAGGGCGGACCACAACCAAACCCTCTCGATTCCGCAAAAAACCACGAAATATCCATGAATCCGTAGGAAAACTAGAGGTACTAACAATATTAATCGTATACATCATGAATCCACCAACAAAAACAGAACGAATCGGAAGAGAATCCCAAAACCCCCAAATTAATCGAAAATAGGGTTCTAGAAATATTACCTTTGGAGATTCAAGTACTAAGATCCGTAGAACACGCGTTAGATTGATTATCCGGGCCTCACAACCGAAGGAAAATGATGAAAATCAACCCCCAATTGATGAATGCTTGAGAAGTTCTCCCCCCTTAGACTTCTCTCTCTCGCGCAGGTGATGAATGGAGGAGAAATGGCCGATCTCGTCTAATAAGAACAAGATTGCACAGTTGACCGCTTTGTGTGCCGCGGCACAGGCCAAAAATTTGCTCCCAGGGTTCGACAGTGTGCCGCGGCACGGCCTGCGTGTGCCGCGGCACCCGGTACAGTCGGGTTTTGGTCGCAGATGTCACACGGGTGTGCCGTGGCACCAGACGGGTGTGCCGCGGCACTGACTCGGCACTGTGCCGCGGCACCGGATGGGTGTGCCGCGGCACACAGTACAGTTCGCTCGACCAACAATTGGAGAAATTTGTGTGCCGCGGCGCACACACCTTGTGCCGCGGCCCACACCCCTATTGGGTCCCAAAATGATAAAAATGATCCGGAAAGAGAATAAAAAAGATAGGAATCAATATTTGGCAACCAATAACACGAAATGGATCCACGGCAACCCCGAAACGGCGGTTCCGCACAACAATAACGAGAATACAGTTCAACAGTTGACAGGAAGGACACATTGAAAGGTACACGATTGTCACTACGATCGAGAAATACACCAAAAATGAAAATACAAGGGAAAGAAAAATGCGGATATTACATTCTACCCCTCTAAAAATAAGTTTCGTCCTAAAACTTAAGAAACAAACAACTCAGGGTAGCTAGCACGCATGCTATCCTCGGTCTCCCAAGTTGCCTCCTCGACACCGTGTCTCGACCACTGCACCTTGACCAAAGGGATGGTCTTATGCCTCAGTCGTTTCTCACGATGCTCCAAAATCTTCAAAGGACGCTCCTCGAAAGTAATATCCTCGGCGACATCAATCTCACCATAATCGATGACGTGACTAGGATCCGGGATATATTTCCTCAGCTGGAAAACATGAAAAACGCTATGAACATGACTCAAGGCCGGAGGTAACGCCAAACGGTATGCCAACCCACCGACTCGCTCGAGGATCTCAAAGGGGCCGATAAACCTCGGACTCAACTTCCCTTTCTTCCCGAAACGAAGAACTCCCTTCGTCGGAGACACCTTTAGCGAAACGTGGTCTCCCACCTCGAATTCCAAAGGCCGACGACGGGCCGTCATCGACCTTACATCGACTGCAGGCGATCAACATCCATTCCCGAATTAATTCTATCTTCTGCCTCGTCTCTAAAACGACATCCGGCTCGGTCCCGACCAAATCGGACGCCTCATTCCAACAAA
Source organism: Orobanche coerulescens (assembly GCA_033398695.1). Lineage (NCBI taxonomy): Eukaryota > Viridiplantae > Streptophyta > Magnoliopsida > Lamiales > Orobanchaceae > Orobanche > Orobanche coerulescens. The sequence continues at coordinate 72,983,215 of CM065818.1, read as the reverse complement.
TCGGTGATCGACATCGCCGCCCATAAAGTGCCTCATACGGTGCCATCCGAATCGACGGGTGCCAACTGTTGTTGTACGTGAATTCGATCAACGGCAAATGTTCCTCCCAGTCACTACTCCAATCGAGAGCACAGGCGCACAACAAATCCTCGAACGTCTGGATAGTGCGTTGACCGCCCATCGATCGGGATGAAAAGAGGTACTCAAACGCAAACGGGTACCCAACGCCTTATGCACCGCCTGCCAGAAGTGCGATACAAAATGGCCATCACGATCCGAAACGATAGACTTCGGAGTACCGTGAAGCCTCACAATCTGCGCGATAAACACACGGGCTAACTTCTCCGGACCCCAAGTGTCCTTGATGCCCAGAAAATGTGCCGACTTGGTCAGACGATCAACAATCACCCATATCATATTCATGCCCGACCTCGTTCTCGGCAAACTCGTAATGAAATCCATCGATATATCTTCCCATTTCCATTAGGAGCGAAGTGATCGCAAAAGCCCAAATCGCCGATGCTCGATTTTGACTTCTTTGGCAAGTCAAACACCTTGCTACAAACTGCGCGACCTCCTCCTTCATATCATTCCACCAGAAGTTCCTTCTCAAGTCCTTGTACATCTTACTCGAACCAGGATGAACGGAGTAAGGTGTAGCATGGGCCTCCCGCAAAATACTCTGTCTCAAATCTGAGTCGTTCGGCACACAAGGCCGACTCTGGAATCTCAAAGCACCATCCTCGTGAATCACAAACCCAGGAGACTTTCCTTTAAGAACGTTCTCTCTGATTTGAGCAATCATCGGATCCTCTAACTGCTTCAGTTTAATTTCATCGATCAAAGACGACGAAATTTCCAAAGCACAAAGTTGCCCGACAGTTCCCGGCAACAGAACCTCAACATCTAACTCGATCAAAGCTCGCCGAAGCTCGGACTGAGATGTAAGGATCTCAAGCGATCGCAATGCAATCGGTTTCCGACTCAAGGCGTCGGCCACGACGTTCGCCTTGCCCGGATGATAAAGGATTTCGAGGTCATAATCCTTAATCAGCTTTAACCACCTCCTCTGCCTCATATTCAACTCCCGCTGAGTAAATATGTATTTCAGACTTTTATGATCGGTAAAAATCTGACATGCAGAGCCGAAAAGATAGTGACGCCAAATCTTGAGCGCGAATACGACTGCCGCTAACTCCGAATCATGAGTAGGGTAGTTAAGCTCATACGGCCTCAACTGTCTCGATGCAAAGGCAATGGTCTTGCCGTGCTGCATTAACACGCACCCAAGACCCTGACCCGAAGCATCGCTATAAACGGCGAATCCCTCGTTGCCACACGACAACGCCAAAACCGGAGCTGAAGTCAAATGCTTCTTCAGCTCCTCAAAACTGAACTGCCTCTCGTCATTCCAGACGAACTTCTCGGATTTCTGGAGCAACTGTGTAAGTGGTCGAGCCAGTTTCGAGAAACCCTCGACGAACCTACGGTAGTAGCCAGCCAAACCCAAGAAACTACGGAGCTCTCTCACGTTTTTGGGCGGTTCCCAATCCAACACCGCCTCGATCTTCTGCGGATCTACACGAACCCCCTCGGCTGAAATCACGTGACCCAAAAACATCACTTCCGTCAGCCAGAACTCACATTTCGAGAACTTCGCATAGAGTTGCCCGGCCCTCAAAATGTCTAACACTATCCGCAAATGATGGGCATGCTCTTCCTCGTTCCTTGAATAAATAAGAATATCGTCAATGAAGACGACAATACACTTATCCAAATACTCGATAAAGACTTTGTTCATCAACTGCATGAACACTGCCGGCGCATTAGTTAACCCGAAAGGCATAACTACAAACTCATAATGTCCGTATCTCGTCCGAAAAGCTGTCTTCGGCACATCGGACTCTCTCATCCGGAGATGATAGTACCCCGATTTCAAATCAATCTTCGAGAATACCGCAGCTCCCTGCAACTGGTCGAACAAGTCGTCAATTCTCGGCAAAGGATACTTGTTTTTGATGGTCACCTTGTTTAGTTTGCGATAGTCGATACACAAACGTAGTGAACCATCCTTCTTCCGCACAAACAGGACCGGTGCGCCCCAAGGCGAGGCGCTCGGTCGAACATACCCCGACTCAAGAAGCTCACTCAACTGCTTCTTCAACTCTGACATCTCTGAAGGTGCCATGCGATACGGTGCCTTCGAAATCGGAGCCGCGCCCGGCTCTAATTCTATAACAAACTCAACCTCACGATCCGGTGGCAATCCTGGCAACTCGTCAGGAAATACATCAGGAAACTCACTAACGACTGGAATCGACAAAAGCTCGACTCCACCATTCTCCGCCTTCAAGGCGTAGCACCAATAGCCAATACACCCCTTTCGCAGGAGTCTCATCGCCTTCAAGGCGTTAATAACGAATTTCTGGTTCCCCCTCTTTTGCCCGGCGAAAGAGTGCTCGGTGCCGTCGTCGGCTAACATGGTGATGATCCTCGTGCGGTAGTTCATGATTGCAACGCTCGAGCCAATCATCCCCGAGGATTAAGTCCTCACCCTCAATACCCACAATAATAAGATTAGAGGGCCAAGCCCTCTCACAAATAAATACAGAACAGTCTCGAACCTCCTGATCACCAACGATCCGATCACCGCTAGGAAGCTTAACGATGAAGGGCTCACAAGGCATCAAACAGTCGAGACTCAAACGGCGCATACAATCCAGAGATATGAACGAATGCGTAGCACCAGAATCGAAAAGCACACTGACAGGATGAGAAAGAATATGAACGGTACCTGTCGCCACGGTAGCCGTTGGATCATCGGCTCTCCGCATCTCATAGACACGCGGGTGGGCTGAGCCGACGCTGGAAGCTCCCCCCTTAGAGGGCTGACCTCGACCTCTCCCCCGACTAGCACTCGGCGGAGATTGAGGAGCAAACGATCCTTGATTCACACTTGGTTCCCTAGGCGCTGGAATGGAAACCCGGGCACTAAAGATTTTCTCCCTCTCAAGGCCTGAAGCTGACCTTGTGACCGGTGGCCACCTGTGATTACATGTCGGCAAAGAACTCGGACAATTACGGTGATGTGGCACAGTGGCCACAGTTGAAACACTTCACCTCTCGAGAAGAGGCACTGGCTGCCCTGCGGGGAAACCCAGTAGATCGAGCCGGGCCACCACTAGCGGAAAAGTTAGCAGACTGGAATTTCTGCTGACCCCCACCTTTGTGGCCCGAAAAATTCCCGGCAGACTTCTGCTTCTTGCTCTCGCGGGCCGCCTCACTCGCCGTCACAGACATATCATAAGCAAGGGCCCTACTCTGGTAATCCTTCAGGGTAGTACAGACGAGCCCCGACATATAGTCCCAGAATCGACAATTTCATCCGCCTGGAAAAATGGAAAATCTTGTCGCTCTCCTCGACAACTTGGGTCTTCACATAACCCAACTCCTGGTTAAAGTCGGCAATAGCCTGAGATACGGGGATATCCCGTGGTTGAGCATCATAGAAAGCATGTACTCGAGCTTGCCTGACTGGCCACGGGCAATATTCAGTCTCCATCAGTTCTTGGAATTCGGTCCACAAAGCAACATGGTCCTTGGGCCCAACGGCCTCCCACCAATCCGTAGCGTCCCCTGTGAGGAAGTACTGGGCAATGGGGGCCTTACGGTCCTCGGGACAGTTGGTGGCAGTGAAAACTTTAGATATCTCCTTGATCCACCCCTCCCAACCGATCGGGTCTGAAGCTCCCGAAAACTGAGGAGGATGCATCTTGATGACATCCTGAAGCCAACGATCCGCTCCGCCCCGATTAGCATGGGCTCGATCCGGGTTCTGAACCGCCTGAGCTATCGCCGCCATTTGATTCACCATTTGCTGCATAACAGCCGCAATACCAAGGTCGGCGTGCTCCTGAGAAGAAGCATGACTGTGATGGTCGCCGGTACTGTCGGCTCCCGAAGACTGTGACGTGGACGCCCCACCGGCTGCCCCACGTCCCCGGCCGCGTCCACGACCACGACCGCGACCACGACCACGACCTCTTCCAGCATCCATACTGGAGTTAAATAAGTAGCAAAAGCCATACGATGGTAAGTACAAGAAAAGAACGATCGCAAATCGAGGACTAGAGGTACGATACAAGAATATAAGGAACAGAGGAAAAGAAAACTTACGGGCACTGGTAGTACCGGAATCATGGCAGCGTGATGATGATGTGCAAAATAAAATACAACAAGACCCAATAAACCGACAAGCCTAGGTATCCATAAACCTAGTGCTCTGATACCATTTTCTGTAATACCCCCAGGATATCCGAGGTATATTACAGCGCCGTGAATCCCTATATGGGACCCACCAGGCTGATCAAGCATCATACTCATCGACTCACAGAAGCAACAGAAAAATATCTTGTCATAAAGACGCCCAACAAAATAATCCACCCGGTTCAACCGGTCTAACATAACACTATAATCCGACACAACATAATAAACAACAATACAATCCCGACGAGTAAAAGTTCTTAAGTACTCGAGTACTTCTATTAGTTTGAAGACCACAAAAATAAAAGATAGAAAGCAATAAAACACCACTCGTGCACAATCATCACGCACGGACATCATCCGCATACTGGTCCAGCACCCGCTCGTCTCGATGAACCTGACCTGAAATTCATAAAACGAATTTCCCCAAAACGGGTCCCCAGAGGGGTTAGCAATTACGCTAGTACAAGTAACCAAATGAACGACTTACATCTTACACATATAGTAATGCATGCAATTCAAGAAAACATAGTTCCAAATCACTCATTTCCGGAAATGCCATAATCAAATCACATTTGTAAAAATGCACCACAATTAACCGTGGATCCACCCCTCCATGGACCCCTACCGAGACCCTGTCGGATCTAACCCATAGTGGTTAAAAGCAAGCTCGCGGATCCACCCCTCCGTGGACCCCTATCGAGACCCCGTCGGGTCTAACCCATAGTGAGCATACACACACACACAATTCTCATGCAATACTAATACATTAAGATTGTAAGTTCATAAGGGTACTTGCCTCGGTTAATAAACGGTGATACGAACGGAAAGGAAGAGTCGAACACGACCGCGAGGAACCGACGGAAATGAACCTAACGATCCGAATAACACAATCACAACCAATTCTAGACGAATATGGAAATTGAATACACCCGAAAACCCGCCTACGATTCATGTATATTCGTACCAAGAATAACAACGAGGGCGAACCACAACCAAACCCTCTCGATTCCGCAAAAACCCACGAAATATCCATGAATCCGTAGGAAAACTAGAGGTACTAACAATATTAATCGTATACATCATGAATCCACCAACAAAATGGAACGAATCGGAAGAGAATCCCAAAACCCCCAAATTAATCGAAAATAGGGTTCTAGAAATATTACCTTTGGAGATTCAAGTACTAAGATCCATAGAACACGCGTTAGATTGATTATCCGGGCCTCACAACCGAAGGAAAATGATGAAAATCAACCCCCAATTGATGAATGCTTGAGAAGTTCTCCCCCCTTAGACTTCTCTCTCTCGCGCAGGTGATGAATGGAGGAGAAATGGCCGATCTCGTCTAAGAAGAACGAGATTGCACAGTTGACCGCTTTGTGTGCCGCGGCACAGCTGAGGTGTGCCGCGGCACAGGCCAAAAATTTGCTCCCAGGGTTCGGCAGTGTGCCGCGGCACGGCCTGCGTGTGCCGCGGCACGGCCTGCGTGTGCCGCGGCACCCGGTACAGTCGGGTTTTGGTCGCAGATGTCACACGGGTGTGCCGCGGCACAGGGCGGGTGTGCCGCGGTACCGGACGGGTGTGCCGCGTCACTGACTCGGCACTGTGCCGCGGCACCGGATGGGTGTGCCGTGGCACACAGTACAGTTCGCTCGACCAACAATTGGAGAAATTTGTGTGCCGCGGCGCACACACCTTGTGCCGCGGCCCACACCCCTATTGGGTCCCAAAATGATAAAAATGATCCGGAAAGAGAATAAAAACGATAGGAATCAATATTTGGCAACCAATAACACGAAATGGATCCACGACAACCCCGAAACGGTGGTTCCGCACAACAATAACGAGAATACAGTTCAACAGTTGACATGAAGGACACACTGAAAGGTACACGAGGGTCACTACGATCGAGAAATACACCAAAAATGAAAATACAAGGGAAAGAAAAATGCGGATATTAAAGAGACGGCAGCTACGCACCAACAATGGTTAGTCCTTTATTTTTCGCAAAATTTTAAGACCCCCAAAATTATGCAGCTGTTGCTGCTCAACACTTCTCCTTTTTGTCATTTATTTTTTTTAGGTGATAGCATTCACACCGTTATTTGCTAACGTGTAGCTCTTTTCACCAATGACCCCTTTTTTTTAGGGAATAGAATTTTTGCAGAAAATCATTTATTAGTTAAGCAATAAAAAAATCAAAAACTCCACAGATTAAGTAAATTTCAGTTCTATTTTTCATCAACTGACTGATTCTTCTTTTCTCAAGGTAACGAATGACTCGATTTTATATGATAATTACAAGGCTTGGAAAGAGAGATTAAGGCTCAAAAATTTTTGGAATATACAATTTTTTTAATCGGTTAAAATAATTTTAGAAGCTTGTATATAGCTAACTTATTGGTGTTATGGCCAGATCTAAAAATCTCATAAATCAAAATAATATATATATATATATATATATAAATTAAGGCAAATAACCAAAATAATCAAAAACACACCAAAATAATTAAAACATACCACCCCCAAACTTGAAAATAAAACTGTCCTCAGTTTTTAGAAATGAAAAATAAGTGAGAAAACAGAAAACTCCCTGAAATGAAAGTTGATGCTTGTGCTAACGCCATTTTGGATCTGCATGAAAAAATATACGAGGCAAACAACAACAAAAAAAAATATATACCCGGAAGTATAACACAGTTTTTAAGATGCGCTTCAGGAAAGTCCGAAGAGTCGCCTTACGCTGCCATCAATGCTTTTATTAAAAAAAATTACGGCAATAAAAATAACAATACATAAATTGCGAATAGATGCGCGTCAAGAGATCAAAAAGAAACTCCTTAAGCTGCCATTATTTAGCACAATTTTTACACACGACATAAAGTAAAAATAACAAGAGGTTTGATATGGGGTATCAAAGGGAGAGGAATGAATCCACTTTTCATTTTCTCACGGTGAGATCTTCCATCCAGACAATATTAGCTAGAGCTGGATCTGGTTGAGGAACAAATTCAGTGAGTTTTTTGATTAGCTCTTCTGGTGTTGTTGCAACGACTATGATTCATTTAGCACGCTCGGAAATAAAACCTTTTTCAGCAAAGTAGTCGATGAAAGATAGTAAACCATCAAAGAAACCATTGACATTAAGCAGACCTATTGGTTTTTGATGAACATTTAGCTGGGCTCTGGTAACCACATGAAAAAGTTCCTCAAGAGTGCCAAAACCACCGGGAAGGGTGATAAAGGTGCCAGAATTATTTATCATGTGAGTTATGCGATCTTGCATATTTACATATCTAAACTCATCTCCAATAGTTGCCCCGGTGATTTTACTTTCAGCCAGAGGTTTTGGAATTATTCCCAACACTCTTACTCCTTCCATATAGGCAGAAGCAGCAGCTCGTCGCATAAATCCTAGACTTCCTCCTCCGTAAACTACAAGAATGCATTTTTCTCCTAAAGTACGACCCAAGTTGTGGGCTGCTTCAGTAAAGCATGCCTCTTTTCCATAACTAGCTCCACCAAAAATGCAGACTGAGTTAAATCTTTTTGTGGAAGATGATGATTTTATTTTTGAAAAGAAATTATTAAGAGAGAAACAGAGAAAAGTGCAAGTTTGAGGGATGAATAAAAGAAACAAGCACAATGTTTATTTATAGAAGAAAAAGAAGGTAAAAATTGTTTAACAAGTTTGTGATTGCGTTGATTGCGTTTCAACTACTCAATAGAATAATGAATGCATTTATCGCGTATCACATTTTTTATTCAGAAAATCTCACCACACGACAAAAATAAAAGATACTTGCGCGTATGCACAGTAGTTGTGATCGTGTCTCACATCTTCCTCTGATTTTACGTTCAGAAATGGCCTAAACGACTTCTATGAGTCGGGGAGAAGCTTCCCATTTAATTTTCTTACAAATTGGCAAACAGGGTCTTTTAACGTCAGATTCCCAAGACGTTGTTCATATTCTGGTTTGAATTTATTCCACAAACATCGAATTCCGTAATGTACGAGTCCACTAAGATGCGTGTCAAGAGAAATTTCGATATTATCTAAATTTTCTTTATTCAGACCATCCTTAATGAACTGAATTTTATCTTCTCTGTTTGTAGATGGAATTCCTAAAGATCAACATTTTAAATTACAGTTCCATCTAGCACATTTATAGCAAACGGCTATTATCTTTGCTCGTCGTTTCTTTGCATATGAACTTTTTCCAAGCCCTGGTAAAGATCTAGTAGGTGTTCCCGTGAATTCACCTGCTATTCTCACTTTTGCTTCAATTATGAACCTAATATCAAAAGGTATGCTTTTATTCATAAGCAACCTCATCCTTTCAATTCTTGCTTTGTAGATTTTTAAAATTACTTTTTTGCTTAGAAAGGGAAATCTTTTTTCAATATTATTCAAAATTTCATCCATGATAAATAAAAAATAAAATAAAAAGAGAAAATATTAACAAATATCAATTGTTGTGGGAAACTGAAAAATCCGACTTTGATAGTCACGGAGTACCGTTATCCGCCACTTGACCGGACAGAAGGATAAAAGATGCAGAAATAAAGAAAGATAAAATAACAAGATATAAACAAAAGTACACAAAAAATTATATTTGGCCTAAAACAATCCCCGGCAACGGCGCCAAAATTTGATCGGTCAAAAACTTATCCTAAAAATAGGAGTTTTTGAGTCGCTCGCAAATATATACGAGGTAGAAGTAGTTTGTGGTAAGTTCTACCAAGGTCTTTTCTCTCGAGGATTGCTCAGCAGGGCTTCGTATAATATTTTGTATAGATTGCAAGAAATAAATACTAAAATATTCTAAAATATATTTTTTTGGGTTTTTAAATATTAACTAAATTAAATGCACTATATTTTAAACCAAATTATTTTTTAATAAGACTATTTTATAAAAGACTATTTTTACTAGACTATTTATATTATACTATTTATACTAGACTATTTATATTAACACTATTTATACTAGACTATTTATATTAGACTATTTTTATTAAGACTATTTTTAATACTACTATTTTTAAGAAGACTATTTTTATACTAGACTATTTTTAACTAGTGAAAATGAATAGAATTAAAATGAGTTGGGAATTTATAAAATCTAGGGGATTACGGGTTCATTAAATTAGGTTTTTAATTAAGTATCGGAATTGATTTATACGGATATAAAAGAAAAAACGAATGTTTATCGAGTAATCAACTTTTCACCTCTATACTTTCGTATTCAAAGATGTCTTAATCACTTTCGCTTTTTTAAGATGTTGATAACAAGATTAACACTTGATAGATTGAAAAGATGTGTTTCCAATACACTTAACAATCAATCAAGGAGGTTTCACTAGTAAAAATAGGATATGATCAATCTCTATTTAAACCAATTAGTCCTTTCATTTCTCTAACTTGACTATTTTTAGGATAAACGATTGTTCATCGAGTAATCAACTTTTCACCTCATAACTTTCGTATTCAGAGGTGTCTTAACCACTTTCGCAATCTTAAGATGTTGATAACAAGATTAACATTTGATAGATTGAAAAGATATGTTTCCAATTCACTCAACAATCAATCAAGAAGGTTTCATTAGTAAAAATAGGATATGATCAATCTCTATTTAAACCAATTAGTCCTAAAAATAGTTTAAATCAATCAAATACTCAATATATAACCTAATAGAAATCCTCCTTCTCCTAGGAAGAAAGATTAGCTACTCATTGGTTTATACATACTAAAATTATAATAGAAATAATTGATATATATAATATATATATATATATAGAAACTTTTAATTACTAGAACTTAATGACAATAGATAAAACTTACTTGAATATGATGTATCAAAGTGCAATAAATATACTTCAAATTATAACTTCAAACTTGTTCAAAGGTTACATGCTTACAAAAATTGAAAGTAAAACACTAAGTAAAATACTAAGTGCTTATTGATCAAGCACTTTTCAATTACAAACTAAATGAAAGAAAAACTTCAAACCAAAAATGAAATACAAACTAAAATTGAGAGTTCTAAGGAAAATATATTGCTAAAAGAAAGGAGTATTTCTTAGCAAGAAGATGGGTATTTTTTTGCAATGGATGAAGATGTCCTTTTATAGGTGATTTTGAAGAATACAATTAATTATTTAATTCAAAATATCTATTGAAATATCATTTTTTTATTTCTTTGTTCACACTTCACCCATGTCTTTGAATTTTCAGATTTTTGACCAAAAAAATATCTTGTGGTTGAGTTCACAAGTTGGTCAAAAGTGGACTATTTTTGCATGGCATCTGCTGAAAAACGGCGATGAAAAAACAGCCCAGTTTGCCCCGTGTTGTGTGCCGTTTTGTGGTGACTCGGTCTCTTCCGGAATACGCGCAAGGATACGGCGCTAAATGCCGGCCGTGTGTGAAACGGCCCAACACACGGCCCTTGTTGCGCCGTATGTGAAACGGCCTACATAACACGGTCCTTTTTGCCCCGTGTTGTATGGTCGTTTTGCCTTGAAAAATTCCCGTCGTTGGATTTGATCTTGTTTTCCGTCCTTTTTGATGCTTCATGTCAGTAATCTGTAAAATAACCATTTTTAGCTCATGTTTGGACATATCTGTAAAATATGTATTTTTAATCACAAATCAGTACGATTATGCCCGGAAAAAGGAATATTTTTTATATGAATTTTAGATCAATTATGCACTAATCAGGAGTATGAATTTCGAGACAAGAGCTCCAAGAGTTAAGAAAATCACAAAACGGCTCAGACGTCCTGAAACCATGTTTCGAGCTCGACCAACCGCATCCAAGTTCATAACACATTTGGAAATGTTAATTGCATGTGTGGGAATAATAATGTCGAACAAAATTTGCAAGGATTAAGTTCAGATATGGAAAGACCACAATAATCCATGGGATTTATCAAAACAGCTCTGAGATTCGTTCGGAGGACGGTTGGCTAAGTAGAACCAGGTAGTTTAAAATCGTCGAGAGAATCACAATTGAATTACCAACAATGAAAGGTCACACAATACCGGAAATACTAAGAAAAGTATGGGCAATACACTCCCCCATACTAAAAAGACATTACGATCCCGAAACTTAGAACAACAAGAGATGGAAACGTAAAGCAATGAAACAAAAAACGATCGAAGTCATGATTGTTGGAACCAGCAACGATTAAGACACAGTACAAGATCTTTATTCTCCCATACTAGAATCTTCAGAAGGAAACATAGTTTTTCGGGACACTCTCCGGTCACTTGCTCTATTCTCCAATAGGGTAGCATTCTTTGCCAAATCGGAAATTGTCTCACAGTGTTTCTCCCGATGACCTTCACACCCGCACCGGTAACAAGTCAAGAGTGGAAAGGGACAATTTGCACGATCATGTCCCTGACGATTGCAGTTGAAGCACCTTCTCTTCTTACCAAGAGTCACCAATGCTGGCTCGGGATTCCCAGCGCTCACTCCCGATCGCGAAAACGACGCATTCGAGCGACGTGGGGGTTTGGGAGCCTTAGACTCTTCACCACCCAAAAATTTCCCAGATGCCCTCGGTCTCTTCGCTTCGCTCGTGGGCTCGACCACTGAAGAGATTTCATAGGATATCGTTTGATCTTGATACTCCTTCACCGTAGCATGAATCTTGGTCATACGAACCATCTCGCCACTTCCATTTCCATCATCATGTCTACGTCCGCCGAGGCTCAACATACTAATGCAAATAATACCGTTCAACAATATTGATTTATCAGTCGTACAATATACCACAATTATCAACACGAGTTTTAGTTAGCATCCTTAGCATAACGGTAATACCGTAAAGTATAAAGTTTTCTGAAGTCAATTTCGAGTCCTTCGAGAGGACGATCATTATATGTATGCACTTAATGAAAACAAATTTTTGAAAAGGAGGGCTAGTCACGTTACGCCAAAGACTTGTAAATACTGCCTTTTATTTCGGAAGAGAAAGTTTATACAACGACTCTAAAAATTATTTTCGAGTAATGTATAAAAGAAAAATTGAAAATTGAATTGTAACTAATTTGAAATATTTCAAAAGTGTTGAGTCCCAAATACCACAATTTTGAAAATCTTTCCTCTTCTACCAAAATGTTTATTCGAAGAATTTTCCACCGAGATACGTGACCATTTGACATGACGACATCATAATGTTAGAAAATTTCAAAGCACCACTTTAAAATATTCTTGATATTACAGTGCCGTGGGCCCCGTGCCGGAACCCACCAGGCTAAAAATTATTTTTAAAAATGTTCAAAATGCCAGAAAGGCCGATGCCGGTAATATTCTCAAATACTCACAAAAGACATTTATAAAATATCTAATACCGTCATAAGAATACCGTCATAAGAATACCATCAAAACGTGCAAGATCAAAATATCAAGACTTGGTTTAGGGAATCAGTTTTTGGAAATAAAACTCAATTTGCAAGATACCAAAAGCCATCTCAAAATACTCACGCAGTGGATAAAATTAACACTCAAAGATTTACTCTAATGAAATGTAGAAACCGATAAATATGCTCGACTTCCAAAGCATACCACATAACCATTTTTACCCGGACCGTATACGCGTGTTATATCCTAAAACAATAATATCACCAACAAGTTACAATCCCTAGTTCACATTATGTAGGTCACAAGTCGTCCAGGAATAAGTCTAGAGGGGGGGTGAATAGACTTATTGAAACTCTTAAACTCTTTTTCTCAAAGAGTAAGTTTCTTCAGCTGATAGATAAACAAATGACTTGGAGTCGTTTGTTCTTAAAACGTGCGGAAATCAGCAAATGACGAATACAGAACAACTAATGAAACACTTAGTAATGAATGCAACAGTTAAAGTATGATGCTATAAAACAGTAAAGTACGCAGGCAATTATACTGGTCTCAGAGGTGGGGTAATCCTCTACTAATCCACTTTTCTCCAAACCAGTTGGAGATGAATTCACTATAATTTTCAACCAGTGATAAATATTACAGTGATTCAACCAAACTACAACAGCTTCCAACCAGTGGAAATCCGTGCCATTGTAACACACTTGACTGCCTTGCACCTCTTGATCCTCGATCCTTGTATGCCTTTACAGTCTCGAACTTCAACCAGTGAAGTACACTGAACTCAGGATTTAAGACACGAGTTTTTGTCTTCTCCAACTAAGAGCTTCTTCAAGTATGTACTTTTTAGAACCACTCTATTTACGATGCTGTATTTCATTTTAGATTGCTAGAATGCTTTGATCGCTTGAAAGTATGTTCGCACTGGTAGTTGCTCAACTTCAAATCTTTGGATATATATAGTGTTGATCCATGAGCATTTCTTCATAGCCGTTGCAAATCTGTAACAAATTAGTCCGTTGGAGGGAGACTTCTTTGTTTATTCTTTTCTGAACGTTGCAAGGCTGGATTCCCATATTTTAAGCTATCTTCCGACCGTTGTGAAGACTCTGCATGTGATGCGCCGAATCTTTTGAATATAATACGATTAAAGTCTTCAAGGTGGGTCTGGATGAATTATTTAATTCATATCTTTTTGCGGGAATCTCTCCAATTTGTCTCTTCATGTTGCATGTGACATTCCGTAATATTTGACTTTTCAACGCATGCTGACGTGGACTTGGAGTACTTGGCTGATCTCGACTAGGCTGATGTGCAGTTAACTTCCCTGCAGTCTGGACCTCTCTGATGTTCACTGTTTAGGACTTGTCTGATCAGATGACTTGTCTGAGGTATCTTGACTGCAGTCTGGTCAAACATCACTGATGATTTTTGTTGACCAGAACTACTCTGACTAGACTCGACTGTACCTCTCTGATGAACTTAGCTGATCTTTAGTACTTAGCCGATTTTCAGCCTAACTTATTTTTGGCCTATAGAAGATACTCATTTGGTTCTTCTTTACATTTTGCCAAGTTTTACACTTAACATTATTTGGCCTATGGAAGACACTCATTTGGTTCTTCCTTACATTTTTGCCAAGTAATAAACATTTGAATTTATATTAATGACATCATCAAAATCTAACAAGTATTCCTAACAAATTCCCCCTATTTTGATGATGTCAAAACTTTAGGAAAATATTCAAATGAACAAGTCTGCACTTGAGTGCAAGACACAAACTGAAATCAGTCTAATTTTTGAGACAACTGGAAATTGTCATTCAAAAGACTGTTATAAACTTTTCTGACTTGATTATGCATACATGTCTGAAATTTAAAAGAAAATTTTCAAGTATATAAATCATTACAGGTATAAAATAAGAGAAAGTCATCTGCCTCTTCCTCTGCCTCTTCGAATAGGCTGTTTGGCATGCCTGAAGGGTTTAGCTCCGATTGGTCTTGTGTTGACAGGGGCGAGACCATACTTCCTCTTCATAACAAGAAATGCGAAGTCTTGTTCTTCTTGGGATGAAAACTTATTCTCAAGACACAGCTTCTTGATTTTTCTTTATAGCGCAAGTTCATCCAACGCACTACCTTTCTCCAAAGTAGGAGGATCTTTGGCACTGAATGGGGGGATCATGGGATAAGCATTGTGTGCCTCAGCATGTTTCTTCAGAATAGTCCAGATTTGTGGGTGGGCTTCTACCATGAAGTTGATGAAGATCTGCTGTGGGGTGAGATTATCATCCTGGAGTATTTCCCAGATGTAGTAGTCTCTGATGCATTTTTTCCTTGCAGATCCCCACATGGGTAGAGCTTCATAAGGTACAAAATCATCAACAAACCACAACTCATTACCTTCCCACTCTAGAGTAGGCTCAAAACCTCCTCTAGTCCTCCTCTTCTTGCCTACAGGCTGAACAGCCTGTTCTTCTGGTTCTGCTCCTCCCTTCCTTTTAGCTGAGGATGTCCCAGCAGTGATCATCTGGACATCCTACCTCTTCTTCGTTCTAAGCTCCTCCCTTATCTCTCCTTGTATGCTGCCTTCCCCCTGTATTCTATCTTCCCCCTTTTTGCCAGCATCAACTAAAGTAGTCAACTGCTGCTCTATTATGTGCATCCATTCAGACATGCCAAATGGCATTCTGTTGTTTGTAGGGGGAGGAGGTTGAGGTACTTCCCTCTGCAGCAAAGTATCAATCTTGGCATTGATGGATTGGAGGTCAGGAGTGACCTGAGATGCAAGCAACTCTCCAATGGTATCCTTCACTATTTGTCGAATCAGCTCAGTCACCGCAGGTGAGATCTGAGATGGTGGAGAGTGCTCGCCTGAGCCTTCTGCAATTGAACCACTAGACTGCAGGCTCCTATCTGCAGCTGGTACTCTATATGGGGTCTTTTCTGGTGTCCCTGATCTGGAGTCCTCAGCCAACTCGGCATCCAGGCTGGTATACTGGGCAGGCGCCCCAGCCCTGTCTGCAGCCTCTGCTTCCGGCTCTTTCTCTGGCTCCTTTTTCTTCTCCTCTTCTTCTTTTTCCTCTTCATCTTTTTCCTTTTCTTTCTCAGCTCCTTGATCTCCTCCTTCATCTTTATCATCATCCTCCTCATCATCATTATTATCATCATTCTTTTTCCCATCCTTTTTATCTTCTCCTTCATTCTCATCATCTTTTTCTCCTTCATCATCATCCTTCTCTCCTTCATCATCTTCCTGTTCTACCTCTTCCCTTTCTTCTTCTTCTTCTTCATCAATTAACTCTTCTGTTTTCTCGACTTCCTCAGATTGTTTTTCAACTAAAATGTTTTCTACTTCTCTTTTCTCTTCCTGCTCCTCTTCTTCGTCTTCTATGACAATGACTTCCTCATCTTCTTCTCCATTTACTTCTTCAATTCTAATTTCTCTCTCTTCTTCCTCCTCTTCTTCTTTTCCAAATGAACCATCAAAAATACTATACATAATGGAATGGATGAATTGGTCCATGTTGGTTTTAAAATGAGACATGAACCAATTCTCATGGAGGATTAAAACTATGTCTGATTCTTTACAAAAATGAATCAGGACATCCTCTGTGGCTTGGGGATATTCCCAACCATTGGTTTCAATATAAGACTGAAGTTCTGTGAATGACAGTGTTTTGAAAAACTTCTACTCTTCAAAAATGTTAACAAAAGAGTGTTTTAAGGCTTGTGGTTTAACAAGCTATAATTGTTCAATGGACAGGTTGAAAACATTGTTGTCCAGCAGGTTAAATGTGTAATTGGCTTCAGGGATTGAGATGATTAAACCTGCTTCTTCTTCCTCTGGAATGTATGCTGGAGTGAGGACAGCCACGATCTGAGTTTCCAGGCTGCCTGGAGCAGGCTGGTCTTCCAGGTGAGTAGGTGACCTGGCTGCAGGACTGGCATGATGATCTGACTGCTCCTCCTGACTAAACTGCAGTCGTCGGTGCCTCTTGGGAGAGGGTTCTGGAGATGACTGCATGATGGATGGCTCTTCAGGGGCTGGTCCCTTCTCTTGAATCGGACAGCTATTGGTGTGTTGTCTGACTCTGAGTCCGACTTGGCTGCGGGGGGTTGTCATCTGTAGTCTTGTCCGACTCATCTGATAAATCGTATCTGGGGTAGGTCCTTGAGTCAGACAGCTCTTTCAACATCTGGGCTGCTCTCCTTGTGCCTCCCAACTTTCTCAACGTCTCTTGGTCCAGGTGACCAAGCCTCTTATTGATGTGAAAGGGATCAGTAGTACCCTTTACCACACCCATCTTTTCCAACATCCAACTCACCTGCGTTCCAAACTCCAGCTTGGATTTAAATTTCTTCTTGTCAACAAGCCATTCGGCTTTGTTGACCTCGCGAACAAGTTGCCTAAAAATGTAATCCGCCCAATCAATCTACTCATCTTGAATCAGTGCTCCCAGCACTGTGAATTTTGCCGATGACAGTTGGTCATAACTATCGGCCATACCCATGATAATTTTGTTGGTAATATCCAACGCATATAGATATACCTTTTTTATTTCGCTCCTTTTAGCGGTAAGCTTCAGCTTCGCAGGCTGATCGTCCGCCTTGATTTTCTTCCAGGTTTCGGCAGCTGACTGTGGGAGTGCCTCGACGGGTATGCCACGGTCCCTCATACCAAAGGCTGTACGAATCGACTCCGGCGAAATGTCGACTTGAATTCCGCCAATAGTACTCCTAATGCCTCCTTGAATCACATATGCTTCGCGATAGAAGGCGATGACGTCTTCCTTGTAAAGGTGCTTTGAGCTGATGTCCAGGAATGGGTAGATCCCATTGAATTTCATCGAACGGATCAGATCAAGAACGTCGTAGTTCTCCAGATTTGCTTCCAACAGGCCTTCGAAATCGACGAGCAGAGAGAAGATAATGTGGTCTTTGACCGCCTTCATGTTAACGCCTTCGAAGTACGATTCCATTTCTGCAAACAAAGGATTTTTAGTGTATTTGAAGTTCAAATAATTTTTGCTCTGTAAATCTAGGGTTTGAAAGATTGGTAAGCGTAAAGGTAAAGTGAAGGGTTTCCGTCCTTATAAAGAAGATGAAAAGACGTTGGATTTATTTATTTTGAAATGGTGGTACACCTTTTGAGATTCCTTTTAAATTTCAAATTCGAAACGGTGGTCCAGGTTTTAATTTTGAAATTTGACGGTTGGTTTTAATTGGCCACCGTGGAGGTCGATTTATCAAGTGATTGCCACGTGTATTTAAATGCCACTTGCGAACCAAATATAATATTATTATTCATATGGCAGATAATAAAATATTCAGAGGTCGGTTAAGTTTAGAAAACTTAGCTGGTTTGACTGTTTACTATTGACTGCTCTGTATCAGGTGAGTTGACTCCTTGGATTTCTCGCCTGAGATTCTGATCAGCTAGGTTCCTTTATCCGTCCTTTGTCCTCTTGCCTGCATCAGCTAGGATCTGATTTCTTTAATCAGTTGGTTCCGTCCTTCCTCTGATATGCTTCAGCTTGCTTCTGTACTAGATTCCCAATCTAGTAGTCCAAGATCTCTGCTCAGCTCCAAAAACCTTTCTTCTGGAAAAGGTTTGGTAAAGATGTCAGCTATCTGGTAGTTTGTGTTGACTCTTTCAACTCTAACTCTCTTGTTAAGCACGTGGTCTCTGATGAAGTAGCGCTTAACATCAATGTGCTTGGTCCTCGAATGCAAAATCGGATTGTTGGTTATTGCAATAGCACTATTGTTGTCACACCAGATAGGAACTTCATTCTCAATGATATTATAATCCCTCAGCTGTTGTCTGATCCATAAGATCTGTGCACAACAGCTACCTGCAGCTAGGTATTCTGACTCTGTGGTGGAGATAGAGTTAGAAACCTGCTTCTTGCTAAACCAGGATATTAGTCTGGTTCCTAGGAATTGGCACGTTCCACTAGTGCTTTTCCTATTGATTTTGCATTCTGCGAAATCTGCATCTGAATATCCTGACAGCTCGAAGTTATCATCCTTGGGATACCATAGTCCAACATTGATTGTAGACTTAAGGTATTTGATTATCCTTTTTGCTGCGTCTAGATGTGACTGCTTAGGCTTAGATTGGAATCGCGCACAAACTCCTACGGCATATGATATGTCTGGCCTGCTTGCAGTGAGGTATGAGTCCTCTGTAGTGGGTTGAATCCACTGATATGCCTCCCTCATCTGCATCTAGGTGAGTACTTGTGCTTATAGGAATTCTTGTTGGTTTGGCTGATTCCATTCCAAATCTCTTGATTAGATATTTGGTATACTTAGCTTGGTTGATGAAAATTCCATTTTCCACCTGCTTAACTTGTAGTCCGAGGAAGAAGTTAAGCTTTCCCATCATACTCATCTCAAATTCTCCTTGCATGAGGTTGGAGAATTTCTCACATAGCTCTGGATTGGTTGAGCCGAAAATGATGTTATCCACATATATCTGAACTATTAATATGTGGCCTTCGTGCTCCACTCTGAATAGGGTCTTGTCCACCTTTCCTTTTCAAAAACCATTCTTCTCAAGAAACACAGACAGTGTTTCATACCAAGCTATTGGTGCTTGCTTAAGTCCATAGAGAGCCTTCAACAACTTGTAGACTTTATCTCCTTTGACAAAACCTGGGGGTTGCTCTACATAGACTTCTTCTTCTAGGATGCCATTTAGAAAAGCACCCTTTACATCCATCTGATAGACTTCAAAATCTTTGAATGCAGCATATGTGAGGAATAGTCTGATGGCCTCTAATCTTGCAACAGGTGCATAGGTTTCATCAAAATCTATTCCTTCACACTGTGCATAACCTTTTGCAATGAGTCTGGCTTTATTCCTAACAACAGCTCCATCTTCATCACTCTTGTTTTTGTACACCCATTTGGTGCCAATAACCTTCTTGTGATCTGGTCTGTCTGTTAGTTCCCAAACCTTGTTTCTTTCCATCTGCTCCAGTTCTTCTTGCATGGCATTTATCCAAGAATAATCTTCCAAGGCTTGTTCTGTTGTTTTAGGTTCTATCTGTGACATAAAGCTTGAGAACATAGCCATTCTATGAGTAGAGTTATTTGTCTTGTCTTAACTCCATCGATCGACTTCCGATGATTTGCTGGATTGGATGGTCTTTGAGCCACTTGGGGATATTGTCTTCTTCTAGGTCTGTTCCCCCTGTTGAATTGCTCTGGTGGATTTCTGCATCAGCTGGGTTCTGGTCTTCTTGGTCTGCAGCTGGACCAGCTACCGTCTTGTCATCTGCAGGTTGGGTCTAATCTGTAGATGAGTCTTTATCAGCAACAGCTGGGTCTTCATCAGCGGCAACTGGATCAGATAGGTTTGGTGATCCTGTCTGATCTGTGATTGGGTCTTGGCAGCCTGATTGGATCTTCAGGGGTGATGCAGTAAGTCCACCATTCCAGTGTCATGTACAATGACTTCTTCAAGGGTTGCTGATTTGAGCTTGTTCTCAATTAACTCAACTTGCTTCCTCATAGGGAGTTTTGCCTTGTCTCCCTACTACCATACTCTTGTTCTGAGTATGGCAAGCTGTGTTTACAGCTTCAGCCCAGAACCTCTTGGGCAGGTCCGCTTCTGCAATCATGGACCTTGCTGCTTCCTTCAGGGTTCTGTTTCTTCTTTCAGCAACGCCATTTTGCTGGGGAGTCCTGGCTGCAGAGAGCTCATGCTGAATCTCATTCTGATCACTGTAATCAGTGATCGCCTTGTTGAGAAACTCTCCTACTCTATCTGATCTGATCTTGATGATGGATAGGGATTTCTCATTCTGGATCCTTCTCAGCAGCTCAGGTAGCTTGGTCAAGGTTTCAATTTTCTTACACAAGAAGACAATCTAAGTGTACCTTGAGTAATCATCTACTACAACAAGTGCATGCTTTCGGCCGCTTAGAGTCCTTGGCTTGATAGGACCAAATAGATCCATGTGGAGTAGATCTAATATCCTTGTTGTGAGAGTTGTAGGATGGACCGGCTTGAATGATGCTCTGGTCTGCTTTCCTTTCTGACAGGCATCACAAAGCGCTTCCTTCTTGGATGCTTCATCTGGAAGTCCTCTGACCAGCTTCTGATAACTAATCTTGTTGATGGCTTTGAAGTTCAGGTGACATAATCTTTTGTGCCATAGCCATCCGTTCTCAGCTACTGTCTTGGATAGAAAATAGGAGTTAGGTGTTCCTGTGTTCCAATCTACATGTAGACATCTCTCCTTCTGAATCCTTGTAGCTTCAATTCACCAGATAATATATCTATCACCATGCATTTCCAGATGGTGAAGACTACTAGATTCTTCTCATCGCAAAACTGTCTTATGCTCGGGAGATTGTACTTGAGCCCTTTGACATAGTGAACTTTGGATATCACAATATTTCCTCGGTGCAGCTCTCCAAAGCCCTTTGTTTGTCCTCTAGAGCTATCTCCAAAGGTTACATCAGGACCTCTTTCTTTGGTGTATTTGGATAGCATCTTCTTGTTCCCGGTCATGTGCCTTGAGCATCCAGAATCTACAAATCATTCTTCACCTCCAAAGTTTGAATTCGTGGAGATGTGGTTGTAGTCCTTCCACCTTTTTTGCAATCAAACAAGCAGAGATTTAGGTACCCAAATCTGTGTGGGTCCTCTAGGGTTAGTTGGTTTCCTGGAGAATTGATTTCTCCTTGGATTGTGAAAGTTGTTATCATTATAACCCTTATAAGGTGTGTAAGGTCAAGGTCTGAATATCCTGTTGGGATTGTATACCGGATATTCCTCAAAATATTGATTGTGTGGGCCATTTCTAAATCTTGGTTGAGACCATTTATTAAATCTTTGAGGTCTCCACACTTGTTCATTTTGGAAATTAGGATAACCTTGAGGTTTCCATCTGCCCCTCCCATTTTGAAATCTGTTTTTAGGGAATTGTTGATAATAGTGGGAATGTTGTCTGGGATGCTGCTTCTGCCTGGGCCATTGCCTAGTCGCTTGTCTAGGTGGCTGCCTTGTGTAACCTGGTTGCAGCCTAGACTTGTGGCTTGGCTGTTACCTATTTTTAAAGATCGGTTTATATGTAGGCTCAGCAGTCGAGACAATTGTTTCTCCCTTGACGAAAGTGGTTTTGGAACTAGAGGGAGTGTGAGGATCATATCCAAGGCCTGATCTGGAATATAGTGGCCTTTTATTGGTACACAATTCTTCTAGAGTTGAAGACGCCTTCAGGGAGGTTATTTCCTGCGCCTGAGTCTTATTTGCGTGAGTCAGCTTAGTAAATTCGGCTTTGACATGAGCAAGTGAAGCTGATTTTTCTTTAAGTAAAACAGTTAGTCGGTTTATCTCAACTGTATTAACATCAGCCTGGTTTTTCAAGTCAGCTGCAGTTATCTCAACCTTGTTCAGTTCTAGGCTGAGTTTTTCAAAATCATTTTTCAGCTGCCTATTCTCATCTTGCAGCTGAGTCTTCTCGGCTGATACAGCTAGGTGTGCAGATTTAAGTGTCTCAAAATCTTTAAATAGCTTATTTACAGATTAATGTAGATCCATATCTTGTGACATGGCTGAACTATTAATTGAACCAGAGGGTTTTTGTAACACCCCCAATCCGCTCAGGGATATTACACGCCGTAGAACCTTTCCTCAAGGATCTACCAGGCTGGTAACAACATAGAACAACTCGACAATGCCTTTAAGGCTAAAATGACTAAGTAGACCGATTTGGTCTTTCAATAAATACATACAACTCAAACTCATTACATGCCCATGCAGGGGTCGAGTACAACACACTCCCGTACAATGGGAAAGAATACTACAGCGGAAAATAAACTATAACTATACCAATGACCTCATACGGATCCTCGTGTGATTAGTATCGTTCATCTTTCATCATCCTCCGTGCCGACCCTGTGTTATGCTCCCAAACCTGAATGCAAAAACAGACATCCACCCCCCGAATACTCGGGGGTTAGCAAAACTCCACTGTTTTGCTAGTGCAAGAACAAAGTGCAAATACGAGCCATACCATTCACATTTCACGAATAACAATAACCAGGAATCCTCAAAAATCCAAACGTAACGAAACGTACTTCCCGAGGCATGAGTTTGATCAACATTTCTCAAAACCGAAAGATCACAGATAAAGGGAAACTATTTATAAAACAGTTTTAAAGATGCCATCGAGAGTTTTAATAGAAAACAATTTGCAAGAAAGCCACTCAATCAACACAAACGAGTCTTCACAAATATTTCCACGGGATTCTCCACCCAAAACCAAATAATATAGACACGAGATCAAACATCTCAACATCACATGGGGTTCTCGACCCCAAACCCAAATAATATCAACACGAGATCAATCATCTCAACATTCCACAGGGTCCTCGACCCAAAACACAGAATAGCACCACAATACAATCAAAGGTACAATCTCTAATTCGACATATCCTGCTCAAGACCCCTGATTAATTAACC
Source organism: Orobanche coerulescens (assembly GCA_033398695.1). NCBI lineage: Eukaryota > Viridiplantae > Streptophyta > Magnoliopsida > Lamiales > Orobanchaceae > Orobanche > Orobanche coerulescens. Next base: position 72,960,095 of record CM065818.1, on the reverse strand, counting down.
CTCGGAGATTTCGTCAAACCTCCTTGGTTAATTAACCCTGATACCAACGCTTTAAAAACAAGTTGAAACAACCTTTCAAAAACACGAATCGCGGTCTATATAAAGACAAACATTTAAAAGTGTAGTTTGCTTGAATCACTGTAATATTTATCACTGGTTGAAAATTATAGTGAATTCATCTCCAACTGGTTTGGAGAAAAGTGGATTAGTAGAGGATTACCCCACCTCTAAGACTACTATAATTGCCTGCGTACTTTACTGTTTTATAGTATCATACTTTAACTGCTGCATTCATTACTAAGTGTTTCATTAGTTGTTCTGTATTCGTCATCAGCTGACTTCCGCACGTTTTAAGAACAAACGACTCCAAGTCATTTGTTTATCTATCAGCTGAAGAAACTTACTCTTTGACAAAAAGAGTTTAAGAGTTTCAATAAGTCTATTCATCCCCCCTCTAGACTTATTCCTGGACGACTTGTGACCTACAAGTGGTATCGGAGATGTTCGTTCATTTATTTCACGAACCAGATCTATATCAAAGATATATCTTTACTCTCATTTTATAATGGAACACATGCATTCTAGACTACCTGTGTTTTCAGTTGACGAGTATGATCTTTGGAAGATAAGGATGCAGGCACACTTATCTTCAATCCATGATGACATGTGGTGCATCATAGAGGACGGTCCATTCATCTTCGAGAAGGACAACACTGCAGAGGAGATCGCAGCAGGGAATCCAGAGAAGATCCCAAAGAAGAGGACAGAGCTGACTCCCAAAGAAAGAAAGCTGGCCAATCTTGATAACCGGGCCAGAGACGTGCTATATCAAACTCTTGACAAATCCACCATGGTCAAGATCAAGAATTGCAAAAATGCCAAAGAAATCTGGGACACGGAGCTGATCAAGGAAAACAAGTTATCAATTGCTATTCAAAAATTTGACAACTTCAAAATGAAGAATGGCGAATTCATAGACCAAGTGGACACAAGGTTCACTGAGATTATTAATGAAATCAACTCCCTCGGCAAATCTTATGGCAACAGGGAGATGGCACTGAAGGTTCTAAGATCTCTCAATCCTGAATGGAGTATGAAGGCAGTGGCCATGAGAGAATCCAAGGACCTCAATAAAATAAAGATCCAAGAGCTGTTCTCTGATCTGAAGGCTTAAGAGTTCGAGCTTCCAAGTTCATCCTCAACTGAGCCTGCAGAGAAGGGAATATCCTTTGTAGCCGAGTCCCCCGCCAAGAGCCTATCTGATGTAAAGCCTCCAAATCCATTAGATTTTGAGGAATAAATGGCGTTCATAATGCAAAGGTTCAGCAACTTCCGGAAAAACTACTCCAAATATAAGAAAAATTATAAGGAGAATCCCAGAAGGAACCAGAAAGCCGGAAGCTGGAAGGTGGAGTGCTACAATTGTCACAAGACAGGACACATACAGATCGACTGTCCTGAGCTTAAGAAGGACGAGAGCAAGAAGGAGGTGGGCAGAAAAGAAGACAGAAAGAAGGCCCTCATCGGAGAAGATCAGGAGCATGTAGAATCAAGCAGCGGATTCTTTTCTGATGATGATGAAGAGTATGACTGCCTGATGGCCAACTTAGCTGATGAAGAGGTAACATCAAAACTGTAATATGCGAAATTTTCGATTTTTGGTAAATTTTATTTTGAGTTGAAAGAATTTGAGATACGAACATCGTTCGGTAACGGGGTCTTAGCTATCACTCAAATACCCGTAACCAAAAAGCCTGCCAGGCGCCTCCCTTGCGCACCTGTGTACCGGCGTTCACTTCCATCATGTTGGTCGCTCATTGAACATGTCACCGCACCGGCGTCACTCCCGCAAGAGCCGCCCCTTGCGCGTGCATTAGGTAACACCGGCGTTCACCACCCATATGGAGCCGCACATTGCAGCATACACCAGGCCGGAGTGCACACCCCGCCCTCAGAGGTTCCCGGATACGACGTTTCTCACAACAAGTATCCACATTATCACAAACATCAAGCACACAGTCAATCGTTGTAACAATTATCAAATCGATACACCAATTCACATAATTCATCCGTCAGTCCACGACCACACGAATAAATAACAACACGCACGTCAACCATAACGCGACGGAAATAAGCAATACACGTACACACGCATTATCAAGCGCAACATAAACACCAATTATATCCAAAGGATTCATGTAGTCACTTACAACCCACACATTGAAAGTGAGCCTTTAACGAGGCTAGCCGAATCCTTTGAATACTCATTTCAACAAAAAAACAAACACACCAAGATGATCACCAATTATCATATCCACAAAACAAGAATGCTATGGACAAGGTACTTGCCTCGATACCACGAGTACGGAACCACGAACGAATACGGCTCAACCGGAAAGCTTCGGAACGCCCGATGCTAACGAAAAGGAAGACGACAACGAACGGAAGGGTTCAACACGGTTTCTTCACAAGAAACTCGACCCTAACAACAATATAATCAATAAATCAACGAACGAACGAGGACGAATAATCATAGAACGCTCGAATCCTCTTTGCGACATTTTATCAAACACCTTCAAGGCGTCGATAAGATACTCAATAAAACGACGAATCCTCGGCGATTCAACCGAGGAACAGCAAGGAATTCGACATAATATTGTTTAATAATCATAAATACATCACTATTCTGAGTTAAAACGAATTAAACGGACAAATCGAACAAAATCCCCAAAACTAGATTTTAAGAAAACTTGCCTTGATTCATTTGGATTCAAGGATGTTACGTGATGATTAATTGATGTTATGAAATCCTAAACTTCGTGGATTCATAGTATAACAACATGTCTTCGACTCCCAAAGACTCCGGCCGCGGACAGAAGGATAGGAAATGAAATGAGTGAAAAAAAAGCATTTGCTCGGCCATATTTATAGGTCTGCCAGGACACGGCGCGGCAAAGCGGACCGAGACAGAGCCGTGTGTATCGCCCGTGTCTCGGCAGTCGCCGATCTGGCCGACCAGCGCAGACACGGCGCTCAGCCAGCGCCGTTTCGGGGCCGTGTTGCAGTGCAGGCAGGCCCCTCCAAACAGACCGAAAATTACGTCCGAACGACCCCGAAACCCGAACCTGAATACGAATCGAAGTTACGGTTACGAAGTACTCGCAAATACGAATCTAAGAGCTAATAGGACACGCGATTCCGACCACCTAAAGGCTCGGAATTCGACAACGGAAGTAATTACCCAAAACATTGGGAAATTACGAAAATGGCCCAAAACGTCCGAAAATCACGATACGCAATCGAAACACCAAACCAAAGCTCGCAACATGAATAATAACATTAAATGAACTTACGAGAAACTCGAAACAACAGTTTCGGACGAGATTCGCAAGAATCGAACTCAAGTGCGGAAAAGTCGCTAAAAAGCTCGGAACTCAACAAAATGATACCGAAACGAACTCGGATGACAAAAAGTGCAGAATTAATCATTCTCGAAATGACGAAACGGTCATGAGAGAGTCGTCAAAACGGACTCCGGCCGAAAATAAAATTTACCGAAAATCGAAAATTGCGGATATTACATTCTACCCTCCTTAAAAGAAGTTTCGTCCCGAAACTTAAAACAAGTAGGGAGAAGCAATATCCCGCCAGGAAAACTCAACAAGATACCCAAGGAAACGCGTAACTTACGCCCATCGACGAAACATTACAAGCAACGCAAAGGAATATACGGCGTGAAAACATGCTCCACGACGACCAACACAACGTCGCCAGTAGAGACATAATAAAATCCACAAGTGACAAGCGTCATCAAGCAGATAGTACAATCAAGCCGATCATCCGAACAGTCATAAAACACAACGAACTAAAATCAATACGATTGACCAACCCAACGGTTCATCAATAAAAACACGAGCCAAACGCTGAACAAATACGGAATTCCACCGCCTAAGGGTTGGAAGATCGAAAACGAGACTAATTTCCCGAACTTAAGGGAATTACGAAGGAGTCTGAATGTTCAACAATAACGAAATGAGATCAACAAAAACCGAACAATCAATGATCAACCACAACGATCGAGTCAACAAAAATCGAATAATCATGTTCGGATCACGAAGAACAATAAGGTTCAACCGATAAACTCCGAAGTTCACATCTCGACTCAAGACAAAACATGATCCGGTAAAAACAACAAGATGCGCACTCACATAAGATCCACAGGAAAGGGAATAGTAATTGAAAAGTCATAACGACAAACGAGTTATTCCGAAACAATACCACCCTCGTTCGATCAACAAAAGCAAGGGATAGGGAAAGTTCAGAAAATGTTAACGAGCATAAACGAGTCGACAGAGTCGAAAACACAGGAGTTCCAAATCCGATCCACTTCGAATAAAAGAATTAGTAGAACCAAAAGATGTTACTTCCGAACAAGGTTCACAAAAATCGAACCAAATTCGGAAAAGTCACAGCGATAACCAGATCGACCCACAACAAGATCACAGTTCGTTCGGACGATGAAACCGAAATACAGAACACGTTCAGAAAGTATCAACGAACACGAGCGAGTCGATAGACATGAGAAAGGGGAAATGCGGAAGTCAAAAATGATACGGCATTACAGTCGACCACTTCTAAAAGAAGTCTCGTTCCCGAAACTCACAACACGAAATTAAGGCGACAACACAACAAGCAACCGACATAAACATCCTTCAAAGGCCTCTCAAAGCCGATTCTGATAACTGTGCTGAAGCGCGAACTCCGAAAGTCTCGGTAGCCAATTCGCAAAACTGAATTTGGTGTCCCTCGAGTCCACACTTGAAATGTGTTACCGACGAGAAGGACAATTTACACGTGCATGCCCCGGCACATCACGGTTGAAACGCCTCGGCTCGGCATACCGAAAATACAAATGCTAGATATAATGGGGCATAACGTCGCAAAACAACATAGCGGAGATGCCAACTCAGCATAACATATCAACGCATACAAAAATTACAACAACAACGGCATCGTTCGACGATTACAACATCCCGAACGATAGCCAGCACACAATCACAAACATCATGAGACAATCACCCATGTGTATAACGCACAAAAATCCAAGCTTTAACAACTCACATAGGTGCGATAACACGCAAGCCACCACGAAATGACAACATCAAAGATCATCATCACACCTCCCACAACGGGCTAATAAAACATATGCGTGGCGAACGACTCAACGTTCACACCACTAATTCAATCACAATTCGGAGGGCTAACACCCTAACAACAATACCAACATCGTACACACCTTCTCCGACCACAAGCAGGAAATGATGGGTTTTAAAAACGAAAACCACCTTTTGAAAATAGTTTGGAAACACCAGTTGATCTTGAGTATCATTTTACAAAAAGTTGAACAAACATCATTTTCGAGACTTTGAAAACCATTGCATTTGATAAAATGAGGACACTCTCCTTTAAATTGAAACTTTCAGAAATATTCGACACTTAGGTCTAAGCAACTGCATTTCTAAAAATAATTGAAAATATCTCAAAATATTTTGGTCCTCAATTGGAATAATTTTGAAACATATTCCGGCACTAGAAGGCACCTTGCAAGTACCGCGAGAAAATAATTCATTTTAAAGGTACGTCTCAAAATTTATTTTCTAAGATACTCAAGGTTTTTAAAAATCTATTAGGCTAGAATGCCTAAAAACTCACATGATCATTTATCAAACCTTCATAAAATATTCGAGGCCAAAATGCCAAAACTCGACTAACGGAGTCGGTTTTATGAAGTAAAAAAAAATCAGTTTGCAAAATACCGAAAGTCATTTTGAAAGAACTCACGCAGCGGATAAAATACAGTGTGAAAATACATTAGCAGCGACATCGCTCCTCATATAGACGAAATATAAGAGTCAAATAACCACATATCACGAAATTAAAATCCATAAGAGGATTCCGTCACATAACAAATAATCATAAAAATAGCTCGTGTCACACGAGGCACAACACAAAGAAGGGAGACTTACATCCACAGGTCGAACGAAGATGATGATCGCCCCACGATACTAATCACGACCAACAAACTCAGACGACGCGTCGCGACACGACTCAGTCAGATAAAATCCGACAAGACAAAACTCAACAGACACCACTGACCTGACAGCCTAGGTTTCCACAACCTAAGCTCTGATACCATAAATGTAACACCCCCAATCCGCTCAGGGATATTACACGCCGTAGAACCTTTCCTCAAGGATCTACCAGGCTGGTAACAACATAGAACAACTCGACAATGCCTTTAAGGCTAAAATGACTAAGTAGACCGATTTGGTCTTTCAATAAATACATACAACTCAAACTCATTACATGCCCACGCAGGTCGAGTACAACACACTCCCGCATAACGGGAAAGAATACTACAAATGAAAATAAACTATAACTATGCCAATGACCTCATACGGATCCTCGTGTGATTAGTATCGCTCATCTTTCTTCATCCTCCGTGTCGACCACTGTGTTATGCTCCCAAACCGAATGCAAAACAGACATCCACCCCGAATACTCGGGGTTAGCAAACTCCACTGTTTTGCTAGTGCAAGAACAAAGTGCAAATACGAGCCATACCATTCACATTTCACGAATAACAATAACCAGGAATCCTCAAAAATCCAAACGTAACGAAAAGTACTTCCCGAGGCATGAGTTTGATAAACATTTCTCAAAACCGAAAGATCACAGATAAAGGGAAACTATTTATAAAACAGTTTTAAAGATGCCATCGAGAGTTTTAATAGAAAACAATTTGCAAGAAAGCCACTCAATCAACACAAACGAGTCTTCACAAATATTTCCACGGGATTCTCGACCCAAAACCAAATAATATCGACACGAGATCAAACATCTCAACATCACATGGGGTTCTCGACCCCAAACCCAAATAATATCAACACGAGATCAATCATCTCAACATTCCACAGGGTCCTCGACCCAAAACACAGAATAGCACCACAATACAATCAAAGGTACAATCTCTAATTCGACATATCCTGCTCAAGACCCCCGATTAATTAACCCTCGGAGATTTCGTCAAACCTCCTTGGTTAATTAACCCTGATACCAATGCTTTAAAAACAAGTTGAAACAAGCTTTCAAAAACACGAATCGCGGTCTATATCAAGACAAACATTTAAAAGTGAGTTGAAAGAATTTGAGATACGAACATCGTTCGGTAACGGGGTCTTAGCTATCACTCAAATACCCGTAACCAATAAGCCTGCCATGCGCCTCCCTTGCGCACCTGTGTTCCGGCGTTCACTTCCATCATGTTGGCCGCTCATTGAACATGTCACCGCACCGGCGTCACTCCCGCAAGAGCCGCCCCTTGCGTGTGCATTAGGTAACACCGGCATTCACCACCCATATGGAGCCGCACATTGCAGCATACACCAGGCCAGAGTGCACGCCCCGCCCTCAGAGGTTCCCGGATACGACGTTTCTCACAAGTATCCACATTATCACAAACATCAAGCACACAGTCAATCGTTGTAACAATTATCAAATCGATACACCAATTCACATAATTCATCCGTCAGTCTACGACCACACGAATAAATAACAACACGCACGTCAACCATAACGCGGCGGAAATAAGCAATACACGTACACACGCATTATAAAGCGCAACATAAACACCAATTATATCCAAAGGATTCATGTAGTCACTTACAACCCACACAATTTACAAAACTCACGCGTTTTGAAAGTGAGCCTTTAACGAGGCTAGCCGAATCCTTTGAATACTCATTTCAACAAATAAACAAACACACCAAGATGATCACCAATTATCATATCCACAAAACAAGAATGGTATGGACAAGGTACTTGCCTCGATACCATGAGTACGGAACCACGAACGGATACGGCTCAACCGGAAAGCTTCGGAACGCCCGATGCTAACGAAAAGGAAGACGACAACGAACGGAAGGGTTCAATACGGTTTCTTCACAAGAAACTCGACCCTAACAACAATATAATCAATAAATCAACGAACGAATGAGGAAGAATAATCGTAGAACGCTCGAATCCTCTTTGCGACATTTTATCGAACACCTTCAAGGCGTCGATAAGATACTCAATAAAACAACGAATCCTCGGCGATTCAACCGAGGAACAGCAAGGAATTCGACATAATATTGTTTAATAATCATAAATACATCACTATTCTGAGTTAAAACGAATTAAACGGACAAATCGAACAAAATCCCCAAAACTAGATTTTAAGAAAACTTGCCTTGATTCGCTGGATTGAAGGATGTTACGTGATGATCAATTGATGTTATGAACTCCAAAACTTCGTGGATTCATAGTATAACAACATGTCTTCGACTCCCCAAAGACTCCGGCCCATGGACAGAAGGATAGGAAATGAAATGAGTGAAAAAAAAGCATCGCTCGGCAATATTTATAGGTCTGCCGGACACGGCGCAAAGAACGGCCCAGACAGCGCCGTGTGTCTCGGCCGTGTCTCGGCAGCTGCGATCTGGCCAACCGGCGCAGACACGGCGCTCAGCGGCTGCCGTTTGGCCGTGTTGCAGTGCAGGCAGCCCCTCAGACAGGCAAAATTACGTCCGAACGACCCCGAAACCCGAACCTGAATACGAATCGAAGTTACGGTTACGAAGTACTCGCAAAGACGAATATAAGAGCTAATAGGACACACGATTACGACCACCCGAAGGCTTGGAATTCGACAACGGAAGTAATTACCCAAAACTTTGGGAAATTACGAAAATGGCCCAAAACGTCCGAAAATCACGATACGCAATCGAAACACCAAACCAAAGCTCGCAACATGAATAATAACATTAAATGAACTTACGAGAAACTCGAAACAACAGTTTCAGACGAGATTCGCAAGAATCGAACTCAAGTGCAGAAAAGTCGCTAAAAAGCTCGGAACTCAACAAAACGATACCGAAACGAACTCGGATGACAAAAAGTGCAGAATTAATCATTCTCGAAATGACGAAACGGTCATGAGCGAGTCGTCAAAATGGACTCCGGCCTCTTGATCCTCGATCCTTGGATGCCTTTACAGTCTCGAACTTAAACCATTGAAGTACCCCGAACTCAGGATTTGGAGAAGTACAACAAGGAGATGCTCAACAAATTTGGGATGAAACTCCAAATCCTCATCCACCCCATGAGAACTTCCACGCAGATAAGTGCAGACGAAGTTGAAAATCCGGTTGATCAATCACTCTACAGGAAGCTAATAGGCTCACTCATGTGCTTAATAGCCAGTAGGCCCGATATCCAGTTTGTTGTAGGAATGTGTGCTTGGTACAAGGTAGCACCTAAGGAGTCACACTTTACCACAACCACACAAATCCCTAAGTATGTTAAAGGAACAATCGATGTAGGATTGTGGTATCTTAAGGAAGGAGGATTCCATTTGGTAGGCTACAGTGACTGTGATCTCAGAGGCTATACGTTGGATAGGAAGAGTACAAGCGGTACTTTTAACTTCCTTGGACCTAGACTTGTGTCATGGTTCAAAAAGAAGCAATTTTCTAACTCACTTTCTACAGCTGATTCAGAATATTATGCTACTGGAAGTTATTGTATGCAGACTCTCTAGATGCAACAACAGTTACAAGATTATAGAATCCATGCTAGAGATACACCAATCATGTGCGATAACATGAGTGCAATTGCAATCACGCACAACCCTGTATTGCTCTCGCGAACTAAGCATATCAATATGAAGCATCACTTCATCAGGAATCATGTTGAGAACAGAGATATTCGGATCAAGACGATCTATATAGACATTCAGTTAGCCGACATCATTACAAAACCACTCAGTAATACCAGATTCTGTATGCTTCGCTAGGAATTGGGAATGCTACATCCAGACTCCTTGTAAGTTTTTACATTTTACTCATTAATTGATGGGGAATGCTGTAAGATCCATGAATACAGTATCCACTTTAATTAACTATACACTCAAAACTTCAAGTCGTATCCATACTGTAGGAAGAAGAAGGAAAATAACCTTCCTACAGATGACGTGTGCATTAATTAAGGGGGAATACAGTATGACCCAAGAATATAATATTAATCCAATATTGCTGTAAGAATTGAATCCTGTATGTACCTATTAAGGGGTAACACTGTATTTTCGCAGATACAACACATACACTTTAGGATATCAATTAATATTTTAATCGTATCCAAATTCATCTACACAGCAAACTCTTTTAAGTACACACGTACTTTCTCAATTTAAAACGATTTATCTTTCAATACTATAAACGCAACTGGACATCACTGCCTTAAAAACCGTGATTTCAAAATTCAAACCGCTGTTTCGTGCAATAGTGGAAGACGAACTATTTCATAAGTGGGACTGCACATTAATTTCAAAACTGACGGATTAGATGTACAAGTTACATCTGAATCCATCATGTACGTTCATTTAAAAACGGTTCTCATCCATGTCATGAAAAAGTCAACTGGTGCCAGATTGTTCTAAAGTGCATTCAGGAGGAGGCATCCAAGCCTGAGACCGCAAAGAAATCTTTTGGTCTGATTCTAAACCACACCTTACTTGCTGCGGAGTATATCAATCTGGAGAGGCCAATAAGATTCGAACAGGAAAATTCATCGGTGGTTTCAAGCCCACTGTATTCAATAAAGAAACCATTCTTGCTGATAAGCCCAACCCATACAGTATGCCAACATTGAGTGGTCCTGGGGTTGTTACACTCAAAAGTACAGATGATGCGAGAAGAATAAGAAAAAAGCACTTCCCGACAGCAGCTCCCCCAAATTTGTCGAGAAAAAAAATGAAAGAAGACAAAAAAGTCTTCGAAAGTTGTTCCTACAGTGATTACAACGGTCACTGTAGAAGTCCCATATTCCGCACCATCAACTGCTAAAACCATCCCACAGGGCGCAATCCCTATGGAAGAAACAATTGCTGCTCCTACAGTAGTTCCTGAGCCTATGGAGGCTATGATGAAAGAATAATTTTTTGCCAAGATTGAAGATTCTAGCGAATCGGCTGCCCCTTTAGAGCCGATAGCCCAACTCCAAATAGGGCACCCATCCCTGTAAGGCATCCCTATCCCAACAAGGCACCCAACCCTGTCAGGGATCCCTCTCCCCAACAGACTCCCATACCTGTTGAGGAACCCCACCGGATAGTAGAGCCATCTATTGTTTGGAGTTCCTCCCCAACAGCTGTTATAAACCAAACACTCTTCCAAGTCCAAATAGATGAAGCCTTCGAACGCTTCAAAATATGTAAGTCATACAGGGTCGCCCCATATGACACCCTATACAATTGGGAAGAATGGAGAGAAGAAGAACTGGAGGTCACGAACACCGAGAACGTTGAAGTCTTCATCAAATGGGAAGATCAATTTTGCCAAGAGCTCATATCATCTTACTTTATGGCAAAACAAAAGGCCCTACAATCCGATGACAAAGCTCAGACCCCAAGCCATCACTCCAACCCCGACTTTGACGATGATGATGAGGCCCTACAGGCCGGACTTTGGATGAGCCGTAAAGAGGCCCAGGAAAGAGAATTTTCTGAAATAAAGGCTCAACAGATCCAGGGGACATCCATTGACAAACATCAGTCCCGACCCCACAAGAAGAAGTAGCCCGAGAAGAAACCAAATAGGAGGAATCAGTCCCTCCTGTCACTAATGAAGAAGCTACTACTTCCACCCAACATGAAGCATCTCCTGTTAGGAGGAATCTCTCCAGCCGCCAGAGGAAGATGCCACATGCGCCGTCCGACAAGTGGAATCAGTCCCTCTTCAGAAACAGGCGGTCGTTGAGAGTCGGCAGGAGGAATTAGTCCCTTCTGCACTTCCGACTAACGAGAACAAATAGAAATAGGAGGAATCAGTCCCTTCTGTCTCCCAGATAGAAAATGCAGCAGAACCTACAAAAGCACCCACTTCTGATCAGGTTGACATTCCTATCTCTACAGGATCCCCGTCTGGATTAGATGACGAATTCCTTGTTGATGACGAGACATGCAGGCCTCGTCACAATGTGATTCTTAAACAGCTTGGAGAACCATCTTACTCCACGATAGCACACCCACACTCTGCGCGCACAGAGGCACATATTCAGCAACTCAAATCCATTGGTCGTCAAACCATGTTCTTATAGGATGCCGTCAAGGCCCTGTACGACGTTAGGAAGGAAATCGACTAGATGAGGGAAAAAACTCAAGACGAGCTCCCAAAGCTGCAGAGGGCCATCACATATGTGGAAGAGGCTTTTTGTCTCATGCCCATAGCATTATGGCAAGCACTCACCCAAATGAAGAAGCATCATGAGTGAATCCCGAGACAAGAACAAGGGAAGTTGCGTGTCACTAAGGCAAAGACTGTTGCCATCCTGGAATTCATAGGATCAAAACTCACTGCACATGATCACAGGATCGGCGACCTGCCTGCAGTGTTTGCGAGCCTGGTGGAACGTGTCACTGATATTAAAGACAAATAGGCCGAATCAATGGAACTCCTTCAGAACATTCACAGTAAATTCTCATATCTTGTTACTGCAAAAAAGGGAAGAGTCGAGAGAGGCTGCAAGAAAGTGGCGCCTGGAGAGAGAAGGAAATAGAGGCTATTCTAGGAGAAAATGTTGCATCTGCCATCGGAAGACTGGCTCGAGCCGAGCCAGGTCAAGGAGCTAAATGATATAGGGTAAATGGTTCTCGATCTGAGTTCCAGGATCCCAACTTTTCTTGAAAAAATATAGTATGCAAGCCATCTGAGATAATGCTCCCAACAGATACAGCCTACAATAGAAGAATTACAGGCGTGGAAGAACAATGAACTGCTGAGATACTTTTGTATTCTCATCAGGGAGTCCACCATGTTCAACCAATTAAAAACCCTGGAGGATGCCGCTAATGAGTTCTCGAGACCCCTATCAGAAGAAAACTCCCCTTGAAAATCTAAATGAAGTCTAAGCATCAGAAGGGTAATCAGTAAACCTGCCATGAAGACTGGATTCTCACCTAGATGTCTCCCACAAAGGAAAAAAAAATCTACAGGGATCGAGGTAAATATTCCATAATGAACTAGTGGATAGGAACCGAACATGATCCCTCTCGCAAGACTTCGAAGTATCAGCATTATAGGGATTAGCTTCTGATAGTTGTACTTATATTTTTCCTACTATATGCTCTCTGATGCAGTACTTTCATCTCTTTCAGCACTGTAAATTTAATTATCAATAAAAATTTGTTGTCTTGAAAGATTACAACTGATAACCTACTTATACTATTTTACTGTTTTGATTAGGATTAATATTAAAATATTCAACAAGTATAAAAACTTGACAATCCTCAATCTGTAAGAACTCGTCTGTGAACAATTTATAGATTAAGTCGTATTCAATTAGGATTACATCCTGTAATATTATGCTTGGATGCCAATCATAAGTTAAGTTGTAATACACTTAGTCTTGTAGGATTTTTCATTTTAGAACTTGCCTGCGAGAAATTCAATTTTTTAGAATAAGTCTTGAAGATCATATCTTTCGACAGAAGACTTGAAGAGAGCCTCTCTATATCAAGAAAGTTTTGGCATTATCAAAAAGCCTGTTCGGAAACTTCATACAGCCTGTCTATACAGTGAAAGATCTTTCAGCCTAGTCAGAAGTCCGTTCTTATAGCACTTTCATCATTATACAGCAAGAGATGAAGAAAGTTGCAGGTGTTTTACTTAGGAAAAGTAAAACACATATCCAACAAGACTGAAGAAAAACTTTAAACCATTGAGAAAGAAACATTATTTATTCATAAAGTATTCACGATTAAAATAGCATTTAATGTTGATAAGACAGCATCTAATGCGGCCGAAGAGACTACAGTCTGAACAGTCTGAAGAGCATTTAATACTAAGTCAAAAAGAATGTCTCAAGCATTAAATGTGAACCGCATTTAATTCAAACATTCTGAAGCCTCCAATCAGAGTTGTCCTAATCTCACCAACCAGCCAACAACAACATTTATAATGGATCTATTTTGAAGGTTATAAATTGCCCCAAGCAAGAGGACATTACTCACTAGAGATATTACTTCACGAAATACATCTGACGCATTAGCTCTGACAATCTGAATATCAAACTAGAAAAGAGCATTTTATTTCCCGAGCATACAGCTTCATCAAGTGAATAAATATACAGTCTTCAACGCAAACAGTATGATACCTGAGAATTTCGTCCAGGTTGCGTTGATTTTTTTACTGTTTAGTTAGTTATATGTTGTTCGTGCATATATGATCGTGTGTCTTGTCGTGTAACGTTTTTGTTGCAACTGGTTGTTTGTGTTGGTCATTTGAGTTTTATCACACGTTGCATGATTTGTCGTCCCGTTGACAGGTATCGTTGTTGTGATGAGTTTTTGGTGCGATCCTACTGCCTGTGCAGTAAGAATAGTGCATGCTACATGCATGGATAATACACGCTACCAGGGTGTTGCTAGCGCACGCTAACTGGAGGTGCAGAATTGATGCAGAAGCTACTGCATAGGACTAGGAAGTCAATAGCACATGCTATGTAATTGGATAGCGCACGTTAAGGTGCATTAGTAGCGCATGCTATGGTGAGGATAGCGCACGCTAATTGGTGGTTTTGGGGAAATCCAGAAGCAACTGTACTGGGTTGAAGAATTCGATAGTGCGGACTACTTGTGTGGTTAGCGCATGTTAATCCGTCCGGTATATAAACCGGACAGCAGGCTTATTTTCTCATTTTCACTTCATTCTTCTTCTCTCCATGGGTTTGAGCCGAGAGCGATTAGGGTTCGAGTTCCTGGCCGATTTTGCTCAATCCAAGGGTGTATTGGAGAGTCCTAGGTTTTTGTAACATCATTTAATCCGTTGTTCTTCGTCGGATCGAGGTATTTTCCAATTTTTCTTAGAGTTGACTTTTTGGAGATTTGTTCTTGATTCTGAAGCTAATCCGGTTTTGATGAATCGATTAGTTTTAGATGTTGTTGTTAATCATGTTTTATAGATTGTATATCCATATCTTCGGTTCGTTCAACATGATGGGTTATTTTGGTGTTATTGGAGAATCGTGAACATTTAATGTTCGATTAAATGTTCGAATGAGTTTTCATTCGAGAGTTTGATATGATTTCCATTGTTATTGGTCGTGATCCTAGTTGTGATCGTGTTTTCTTTGTGTCTTGTGGAAGTTGTAGGTATTCGAAGTTTCCCAGTCGAGCCGTGTTCGTCGGAGTGTTCGGTATCAGTTATTGAAGCAAGTATCTTGTTTATACGATTTGTGTCTTGTGTAGAGATCACGTGTTATAGTTATGATGATTAATTTACCCTGTGAACATATATATACTTCACATGTTGTGAGTATGTACTAAATGTAGTAAATACTTCTGTTGGTCCCCTCTGGAAGTGACACTTGTCCCCGGTTTCAGCTCTGGAAGAATGATGAGGATTGTCCTCACTGTACCAACACGGGTCTTTTGTAGCGCGCTTTGTCCTCACTCACGCGCACCCTGAGAAACTTCCCAGGGGGTCACCCATCACATAATTACTCCAAGCCAAGCATGCTTAACTTTGATGTTTCTATGAGATGGATACCAGAAAAGAAGATGTATCTTGTTGGTATGAGTAGTCCAAATCAATTCATATAACCAGTTCCTAGTAGAGATCTCACGGGTCGAATCGCATGCGGTGGTGCACGTCTTAAGCCCATGCAGGCAGGATGCTGAGTCGTAGCCCAACAACACCCCCAGCACCTGCCAGCATCCGCTCCAGTACTTGAAAATCTCCGCTCACGCCAATTTTGGTTCCATCATCGTTAACTTCTACTGCACCAGCATCTCAGTTCTGGCTATACACACACCTTTAGTTCCATCCCCGTTTACCTCCACTGAACCATCATCTCAGTTCCATCTATACAGACACCTTTGGTTCCATCCCCGTTTACCTCCACTGTGCCAGCATCTCAGTACTCCCTCTTCTACTGGTAGGTACCTCTCATCTGAAGAGAAAAGAAGTAGCTGCACCATCTGATCCACCTGCAGCCAAGAGGAGGAGAACAAGACATGATCCAGAGGTCAGATATCAATGGGAAGAGGAGTTTCAATATGTTTAAGAGTTCATGCCTGCAGATGCAGAACACATGTGGGGAGTGCAAGGAAGCAGTTTATAGATAAATACCATCTCTGGGAGATGCTCCAGGACGAAGGTTGCTCAACACAACAGACCTTCATAAATTTTATGGATATGAACTTCCCAAAACTCTGGGCAGTGTTGAAGAAGTATGCTGCCAAGAACTTCAACGCCTACCCAATGATCCCTGATTTCAGAACTGAGGAAGCTCCTACACTTATGAATAATGAACTTTATGAGCTGGTTGTTCAGGAAGAGATCAGAGAACTTTGCGTGGAAAATAATTTCACAACTCCAGAGCAGCAAGAGTTTGCTTTATTGGTAGTTAAGAGGAAGTATGGGCTAGCCCCAGTATCTAAGAAGCCAATTAGAGACAAACCATTGAGGTCACTCCCTCCTACAAAGCAGCAGATCAGAGAAAGAGGAAGATGGAGATGAAGATAACATTGTTATTTACTTGTAATTTTATTTGTGTAATTTACTTATAATTTCTGCAATACTTGTAATTTTCTTACCTATATTTTGTCTCATTCAACTGCACTGTAATGTAATATCAATAAAAAATTATAACAATCACTTGAATGACAACCACTAGTTTTCTCAAAACGGACTGAGTTTTATTGTGTCTCGCACTTTATTCTGTGCAGACTTGTCTCACATTTGAAATACTTTAGTTTTGCCATCATCAAAATAGGGGGAAATTGTTAGGAATACTTACTAGATTTTGATGATGTCATCCCTGCATTGATAATTATTCAAATGTATGTATTTAAGTACTTGGCAATTGTAAATAAGAACCAAATGAGTATCTTCCATAGGCCTTTAAATTTAGGCTGTCTTGATCAAATGTTGATCAGTAGAAAACCGACTAAGTATAGAACTGCCATTTATCAGAGAAGTTATCAGGCAAGTTCATTATCAGAGAAGTTTTGATCAATGCAGAATATCAGAGAGGTTTGGCCAAAACCCATCTGCGGTCAAGTTATCATACCAGAACTGGTCAACAAATATCAACTGAAGTTTGACCATCGATCAGAGAACATTCATCAGGTCAGAGAACTTCAGATCAGGGGACTTCATATCAGAGAACTTCATAGCAGAGAACTTTATCTCAGAGAAGTCCAGAGCAGAGAACTTTATCTTAGAGAACTTCTACCAAGATTCATCAGAGAAGTTTACATCAGAGAAGGTTGACTACACATCAAGCAGGTTTGACCAAAGAGACATCAGATAGGTTCTCAGTCAAAATATCAGCCAAGTTCAAGATACTCAGTTCACGCTAGCAAGCGTTGAAAGTCAACAATTAAGGAAAGCCATATGCAGACGTAAGGAGACAAACTTGAAAGATTCCCGAAAAGCTAGGAATAAAATATTCCTTGAGATCCGTGTTTTGAAGACTTATTATTATTCTAATCAAGAATAATGGCACTAACAAAGAAAGTCTTTCAAATGGTCGGAATTGAAAAGGGGAATCAAGCCGTGTAATGGAATGATAAAATAAACAACGAAGTCCACTCTCCAATGGACGGATTTTTTGCAGTGATGCAACGGCTATGAATGAAGCTCAAGGATCGTAGTATAAATATCTGAGGATATGAATTGAGCAAAGTACGATGCGAACAATACTTACAACTAAATAAAGCAATCAAGGAAAACAAAGCTATCAAAGAGATCTATAGCATCGTGAAAGAGGAAAGCTTAAAACTGTCACATTCTGAGAAGCTCTTTAGTTGGAGAAGACAAACACTCTTGTCTTTAAAGCTGAGTTCGGGGTACTTATGTGAATGAGCTTTCAGAAGTTTCACGACTGATAAGGCATCAACGGGTTCTTGATTGTAAGGTGATAGATATCTTGAGAGTTGTTGAGGCATCCAAGGGTTTTCAATCAAGAGGTGCTAGGCAGTCAAGGGAGTTGCAACAGCCATGGGTTTCCACTGGTCGGAAGCTGTTGTAACAAGGAAGAAATTTATTGTAATCTTTATCACTGGTTGACAGTTATAGTGAATTTAAACTAGTTTGGAGAGAAGTGGACTAGTGGAGAATTACCCCACCTCTGAAACCACTATAAGTGCTTGTGTGATTTACTGCTTTACACATCATACTTAACTGCTACATTCATATTTACTGTTCCATTATAAGTTAACCGCAGACGACATTAGTTATCTGTACCGTCATCAAATATGTCTTCCGCACTATCTGTCTGCAGATGACATAAGTTATCTGTACTTTATCACAGAAAATCACTTGAACTTCAGGAAAGAGTTTAATAAGTCTATTCACCCCCCGTGTAGACTTATTCCTGACGACTTGTGACCTACAACTTCGTGTTGGTTTTTTTGTGCTTGATTGTTCATGATCGAGAGATCATGATGGTTGTAATGAATGTGTCGGATTGATTTTGCGCCTGGACGTGTATTGCGTGTTGTGTTATGTGTGCATAATTGTGATAATCTTGTTGGTTGGTTGTACACGTGGTTGTGCAATGTGTGGTGCTTCGATCATGAATTATGGTGGATTGTGTGTTATTGATTTTGATGGTTAGATTGTGGAGATTGTGCTATATGCATTGGGTGTGTACATTAATAGTAATCAATGTGATTGATTATCCATATAACCTTGGTGAAACGTGAATGTTAATGTTGTGTGCTGTGTTGCTAAGTCCACTCGTGTGGGTTCGACGGGACCTACACGTATTCATGGCGGGGGAACATGGGATTGGAACTTAGTATGTGGTGTTGAGGTCCAATCATGCGGGTCCGACAAGGCCTACGATGACACATGGCAAGGTATCGTGGGGTCAGGACACAGTACGTCCAACCGTGTGGGCGCGATGGGGCCTACGGTGACTCATGGCAAGAGATCACGGAGTCGGGACTGGTTGTTGTGATTGTCGTGTTGGGTCAATTCGTGTGGGTTGTTGAACCTACGGAGACTCATGGCAAGCGATCACAGAGTCATGAGCATGACTGGTTATTGTGATTGTTGTGGTCGGTGAAGTCCGTGCGGGTTGTTGAACCTACAGAGACACGTGACAGAGATAACAGTGTCATGAATTATGTTTTATCAATAAAAGTTTTGAAGGAAAGTTTCAAGAAATGAATGTTGGGCCGAGCCCACGAAATTGTAGAAATGTTTTTGTACTATAAATTGTTGAAATACGAATTGAGATTTGGGCTAGGACCCTAAGATTTCCGAAAAGGTTTTGAAATTCAGGACTCGAGGTCCTAAATATTTTCTAGTCCTAATAATCTCCGCGATGAGAATTTTATATTCACATACTTCTTTGATTGTAGTCGAAATTCTAAAACCTCTCGGGAATGTTTTGGTAGTTGGTTGTCATATCTGATTCGTGGTTGCTCTTGGCTTGTTACATTTCGTATAGTGTCATACTTGTACTAGCTATTCAAATGTTAATCCCTTAAATGGGGGAAATGCGTTTCATGCATTTCAGGTATGCTTGGTTCGAGGGAGAATTCACAGGATAGGCACTGGAGATGATGAGCTACGATACTAATCAAGTTCGAGAGTTTGGTCTGTTTGTTGTATTGTATTGTTGTAATCAGTCCTCCAATGTAATGTACTTCGACCCCTGAGTGGGTATTATTGTATAGAGTTGTCTTTTACCGTCTGAGTTAGCCGTGACACCACATCGGTCCTTGTAGTTAAGTATGTTTGACCTTAATGGTCCGTATTTTCATGTTAGTTGACCCCAGCCAGTCGAACATTTAGTTATTCTATGGAGTTTAGCCTCGTAGACCCTCGTGATAAAGGGTCTACGGTGTGTAACATTCCCATATGGATTTGGGGGTGTTATATTTATGGTTTCAGAGCTTAGGTTGTGGAAACATAGGCTGTAGGGTCGAGTCGAGTCGTGAATTGTCGAGTCATGTTTTATCACATAATCCGAGTTGTCTGGTGACAAGTTGAGTTGTGCGTTGACACACTATGTCGTTTATGTTGTTGATGTTAATCGCTGAGATTAGTATCGTGGGCGGCTGCCATCTTCGTGCGATCTGTGATGTGAGTATCCTCTAACATATCTTGTGTTTATTGACCTTGTTATAAGTGTGTTGTGAAATGGAGTTCGTATTTAGTACTTGTGGTACATTACGTGTTTAATGATCAAAGATGCTCGGTGGAAGCATGGATGGTTGACATGTGTTTGAACTTGGCGTTTATAAGTTGTTTGTGAAATTGGCGAATCTGTATGTCGGATCGGCATGTGTTTCAAAATCGATTGATTTCGGATCGCTTTGGTAATCATATCCGCTGTGCGTGTTTAGGAAGGGGAATTTTGAAGTATTTTGGATACTCGGTAAAATGTTATCCGTGATGATCTTTTGTCTTGAAAGAATTTTGAGAAAATTGCTTTTGCGTATTCGTGTTATTTTCAAATGATTTGTGTAAACGATTTTAAAACTTCACACCGTAAAATTTTTATATTTATAAATCAAACGCGAATTTATTTTCAAAAAGGGAGGATGAAATTTTCTAAATTGCATCAGTTAGTGCACGCTAATGTGCTAATTAGCGCACACTAACTTATATGGGCAGACAGAATGTTAAAGTTAGCGCATGCTATCCGTAGGCTTAGAGCGTGTTAAGATGTATTATATTATGTGGTTTGGTCCTTTATGACTTGTACGATGTTTTCGGATGAGGTTGTTGATATGTAGAATTAGTTAGTATGAGTATGAATGGGTTGTCCACCCGGTGATGGTTCGGTGAAACCTTTGGGGGTCGATGCCAAGGGAGCATGGCAGTAGATTACCTTGTGTTGATTAATTGCGATAGTGCTGTGTGGTAACATGTGGTTACGTTGTGTGTTGCTATTTGTGGTGATGCGGTGTTATAACGTGGTTATCTTGATGATGTTGTTTACGAAGAAACTGATATTTCAGAATGTTGTTTGCAAATATTTTCAAAGTGAGATGGGTAAGACTTATGACTCATGGTTTTGGTAAAACAGCCCGAGGTATCAATAGTATTTTAAAATTTTCTTATGGAAAATATACGAATTTAAAAAAATTCAAATTATATTATTTAAAAAAATATTTCGTGGAGTTTTAAAAGAAATATCATAAATATTTGATTACAACGATGTGTAGTTGTTATGGTCGTGTTTGTACCGATATTGGTCATAAGTCTCTTGTTGATATGGTCATGTGATTCATTTTGTGACAGTATGTTCTGGATATTGCAATTGTAATTCTGGTATTCGTGTAATTTACTGATATGGGTATTTGGTCGTGTTACTAGTTGTTACCCTTTGTTGATGTGTTGTGCTGAATTAGCATTCTGGTGTGTTGCTTTACAATATTATGATTCATTGTATTGGGAGATTGCCTGTTCAGTATGCCGAGAGGTCAAGGTAGAGGCCATTGGTTGTGGCCGTGGACGCAATCAGGAGTGTGATAGGGTGACTCGTTCGTTGCGGAGCACCAATCGGTCCAGTGCAGATGATCTGGAGGACCGGTCCCATGATCAGGGAGAACCAGTTGAAGATAATGTTAATGTTGGCGCCGCCACCATCCTTCAGCAGGTGGCAAACTATTTGGCACAGATGAATCAAGCATTACACCAAAATGAGCTCCTAGAGGGGGATAACGGAGCTAGCAAGTGGCTACGAGACGTGATGAGAATGCATCCGCCTCATTTTGCGGGTTCCTCGAATTTGTTAGGTTGGGAGATAGGGCTCTTCCAGTTTGAAAGAATATTTGATGTTGTAGCTTGTCTGGATGAAAGGAGGGCACCCATTGCTCAGTACCTCCTCGACAAGAAACTTGCAGACTGGTGGGAGGCCGTAGCGCCTAGAGATCGTACGGATACTTGAGCCGAGTTCAAGACTGCGATGGAGGTGGAGTATTGTTCGTTGCCTATGTGACAGCGTAGGATTGTTGAGTTTTTCTCGGCTACACCCCAGGATGTGTCGATATCCCAGGCGATAGTCGATTATAATCAGTAGTTATGTCATGTTCGTGAGCAAGTGAGAAGTGAGGCAAACAAGATCTATTACATTGATATGTGGATGAAACCCAGTATATGACAGAGTATGGCTCCCCTCAGGTGTACTACCTTAAGAGAGTATGAGGATCGAGCTTTAGCCATTGAGATGGCTATTTTAGTGACGGGTACGGGTCCTGAAAGTAAGAAACAGAAGATTTTAGGTAGCTTCTCAAGGGGTCAGAGAAGTGAATTCCATGAGTCTGTTATTTCTTATCGTTCTTCTAAAAAGACTCCCCGTTTGGATGGTCAGTCCAACCATCCTACCCCCGTGATTAGTAAGGCGAACAGTGTAAAGATGTATTTTAACTACAGTCGTGTGGGCCATGTACGGCAGAATTGTTGCTCGCCAAAGGTGAATTGTTTCTAGTGTGGTCAAGTGGGACACCAAGCAGTGCATTGCGAGACCGTTGCGAAGATGTTTGAGAACCGAAGTTCCGCTCCTACTCCTGGAGGGCCCAGTGGTGTCCAGTGATAGTATATTATTTTGTGTAATATGGTTTATATCTCATGTGGAGATTATAATTAGTGTTTGGTGTCTGATATTTTGGTTTGAATAATTCCGTGTGGGTTGGTAAACCTACGGAGACACGTGACAGTAGATCACGGGGTCCCGAGTATGTTGATTTCTGATGTTTGAACATTTGCATTTGTTTTGTTATGTGGCACTGTGATGTTATTGTTTTAAGTTTCAGGACGAATATTTTTAGTGGGGTAGAATGTGATACCCGAGAATTTCGTGCAGGTTGCGTTAAATTTTTTTTACTGTTTAGTGAGTTATATGATGTTCGTGCCTATATGATCATGTGTCGTGTCGTGTCACATGTTTGTTGCAACTGGTTATTTGTGTTGGATGTTCGCGTTTTATCGCATGTTGCATGATTTGTCGTCCCGTTGATAGGTATCGTTGTTGTGATGAGTTTTTGGTGCGATCATACTGCCTGTACAGTAGGAATAGCGCATGCTACAAGCATGGATAACGCGCACTACTAGGGTGTTGCTAGCGCACGCTAACTGGAGATGCAGAATCGATGCAGAAGCTACTGCCTTGGACTAGGAATTTGATAGTGCATGTTATGTAATTAGATAGCGCGTGCTAAGGGGCATCAGTAGCGCACGTTATGGTGAGGATAACACACACTAACCGGTGGTTTTGGGGCAGTCCAGAAGCTACTGGACTGGTTTGAAGAATTTGATAGCGTGCACTAATTGTGTGGTTACCACACGTTATTCTGTCTGGTATATAAACCGAACAGCAGGCTTATTTTCTCATTTCACTTCATTCTTCTTCTCTCCATGGGTTTGAGACGAGGGAGATTAGGGTTCAAGTTCCTGGCCAATTTTGCTCCATCTAAGGGTGTATTGGAGAGTCCTAGTTGATTTTAATATCACTTAATCCGTTGTTCTTCGTCGGATCGAGGTATTTTCCCATTTCCCTAGAGTCGACTTTTTGGAGATTTGTTCTTGATTCCGAATCTAATCCGATTTTGATGAATCTATTAGTGTTAAATGTTGTTGTTAAACATGTTTTATGGATTGTATATCTATATCTTAGGTTCATTCAACCTGATGGGTTATTTTGGTGTTATTGAAGAATCGTAAACATTTAATGTTCGATTAAATATTCGAATGAGTTTTCCTTCGAGAGTTTGATGTAGTTTCCATTTTTATTGGTCGTGATCCTAGTTGTGATCGTGTTTTCATTGTGTCTTGTGGAAGTTGTAGGTATTCGGAGTTTCTCGCTCGAGCCATGTTCGTCGGAGTGTTTGGTATCAGTTATTGAGGCAAGTATCTTATTTATACGATTTGTATCTTGTGAATAGAGATTAGGTGTTAGAGTTGTGATGATTAATTTACCCCTGTGAACACACACACACACACACACACACACATATATATATATATATATATATATATATATTTCATATATTTTGAGTATAAACTAAATGTAGTAAATACTTCGTGTTGGTTGTGTTGTGCTTGATTGTTCATGATCGAGGGATCATGATGGTTGTGATGATTATGTCGGATTGATTTTACGTTTGGATGTGTATTGCGTGTTGTGTTATGTGTGCAGGATTGTGATAATCTTCTTGGTTGGTTGTACACGTGGTTGTGCAATGTGTTGTGCTTCGATCATGAGTTATGCTAGATTGTGTGTTATTGATGTTGAGGGTTGGATTATTGAGATTGTGCTGTGTGCGTTGGGTGTGTACAGTTATGGTAACCAATGTGATTGATTGGCCATATGAGCTTGGTGAAACGTGAATGTTACTGTTGTGTGCTGTGTTGCTAAGTTTACTCGTGCGGGTTCGACGAGACCTACGAGGATTCATAGCAGGGGACCATGGGATCGGAACTTAGTATATGGTGTTGAGGTCCAATCGTGCGGGTCTGAAGAGGCCTATGATGACATATAGCAAGGGATCGTGGGGTCAGGACACAGTACGTCCAACTGTGGGCTCGACGGGGCCTACGATGACTCATGGCAAGAGATCATGGGGTCGGGACTTGTTGTTGTGATTGTCATGTTGGCTCAATCCGTGTGGGTTGTTGAACCTACGGAGACTCGTGGCAAGCGATCACGGAGTCATGAGCATGACTGGTTATTGTGATTGTTGTGGTGGGTTAAGTCCGCGCGGGTTGTTGAACCTACGGAGACACGTGACAGGAAATCGCGGTGTGATGGATTATGTTTTATCAATCAATGTTTTTAAGGAAAGTTTCAAGAAATGAATGTTGGGCCGAGCCCACGAAATTGTAGAAATGTTTTCGTACTAAAAATTGTTGAAATACAAATTGAGATTTGGGCTAGGAGCCTTTGATATTCAGAAAGGATTTGAAATTTAGGACTCGAGGTCGCAATGATTTTCTAGTCCTAATAATCTCCGGGATGAGAATTTTATTTTCAAATACTTCTCTACTTAAATTCGAAATTCTAAAACCTCTCGGGAGTGTTTTGGTAGTTGATTGTCGTATCTGATTCGTGGTAGCTATTTGCTTGTTACATTTCGTATAGTATCATACTTGTACTAGCCATTCAAATGCTAACCCCATAAATGGGAAAAATGCGTTTCATGCATTTCAGGTATGCTTGTTTCAAGGGAGCATTCACAGGATCAGCACTGGAGATGATGAGCTGCGATACTAATTAAGTTTGAGATTTTGGTTTGTTTGTTGTATTGTCTTGTTCTAATCAGTCTTCCACTGTAATGTACTTCGACCCCTGAATGGGTATTGTTGTATGGAGTTGTCTTTTACCATATGAGTTAGCCGTGAGACCATATCGGTCCATGTAGTTAATTATGTTTGACCTTAATGGTCCGTATTGTCATGTTGGTTGACCCCGGCCGATCGAACATTGAGTTATTCTGTGGAGTTTAGCCTGGTAGACCCTCATGAGAAAAGGTATACGGTGTTTAATATTCCCATATGGATTTGGGGGTGTTATAAACAGCACACCTTACAGCTAGCGCTCATCAAAGCATACAACTGCTGTTTGAACTTGTTATACACAAACCTTACGTTGATATCAACTTAGCCCTGTGTGGAGTAATCCCTTGCTAGTTCCGACCTGCATGGGAAGAATAACATTGAAGATGAAGCTTCGATCTATGTGAGAAGAATCAAGTTGAAAGAGCCAAGCCAATCTGTGAACGACCTAAGCTATTATCGACTGTATCAATCTGTGTGAATGATATAACGACATGTTTAGTTAAAGTCATATAGTTGTGTACGCAGTGATTTGAATAAACGTCTTACTCCTGTGTGGAGGACCAGTGGACATAGATGGGTTTACCTCGGACCACTTATATCTGTGTGTATTTACATTCTGTCATTTATTGTTTTCATATCTGCCTGTGTGATTTAAGGTATACATATTGAGAAAACCATGTATTCACCAAGCAAACAGGAGATTACCTAGTTGTTGTATTTACAGCAACTTAATACCAATATTCCGTTACGCAAATAACTTCGAAAAAGATACAGCTTATTCAACCCTCCCTTCTAAGTTGTTTATTGTATATTGTATGGCCAACAGTAGTTTAGGCGGAACTGCTCAAAGCTCCTTGGTAATCTCCCCATGATGATATCGACCTGCATTTCCGCATCGATAGTTTCCCCTAAGATATCAAGTTCGTTCAAATGAGAAATCATCTTTAGAACATGATCCCTTACCGGGGTTCCTTCAGGCATTTGGGTCATCATCAGGACCCTAATAGCATTTTGTCGAGACACCCGGTTCTGATGACCTAACATCTTGCCGAGATTTTCATCATTTCTACGGCCATTCCCATACTCTGCTGATGTTGCAATACATTTGCTAAAGAAGCAAAGATTTAACAGCGAGCCATCTCATCAGATTTCTTCCATTTGCGGTACTCTTTCTACTCATCAGGCATCAAATCCGCGTCTGGTTATAATGGGCATTCCTTAGTTAGAATAAACTTGTGTTCCTCAGCAGTCAAGACAATATTAAGATTACGTTTCCAATCAGTAATGCTAGTGCCATCTAGTTTGTTTTCTTTGAGAATTACAGCAAGTGGATTGAAAGACATCTGAGATAAAATTAAAAATATTCATCACATAATATATTAAAAACCTCAAAACAAAATATATATGCTAGCAACCAACACCTCAAAAAACCCGTATTTATAAGCCACGATCGTGTGGACGTTTAGACACACATTTTTCAAGTAGAGTTTTACGCCTTCAATTTTACTATCTAGCCAATTAACGTTATGACCAGCAAAATTAATAGTTGATTCTTCTTGGCCATGTATTAATTAATATAGATTCCGATGGGGAGTATAGATTAATACACCTAAGTGAACACCATAATTTAACAACCTTAAAATAATATCTTTTAAATAATAGTCCAAGAGATGGAGAGGTCATATAATAAAAAAATGATATTTAACTTTTGTTTATCACTTGAATTTTAAACCTAGTGAACCGATATGAAGGAAGACTCTAATGTCAACGTGAATGCTAATTACTTTGCAATTTAAATTAATTATGGAGGCCAATTTGATGTTATTTAAAAAATTAAATCAGTTTAATCACTTAGATATTTTAGCCTTAAGGTTTTAAATTTTCTCGTCCTAACATGCAAGAAACATATCACGCATACATTAATACATGTCATATATCCAAATAGTAAAAACCAAAATAAATTCATGGATAATTAAATTATCCAATTACCATGGTCTTCTTCCTAGAATTGAACCCGAGAAAATCTTCGACTCGATATCTTTTACTGGATCAAGCATCTCGTCACTCCTCCCTGGCCGGGCCGTGGATTTCCAAAATTAAAATTACACTTTATGCAAAATTAATTTCATAAAAAAAATTCAATTTTAAATCCCGACTCTCCAGCGAACGCAACGAATGGTGGTGAAACGGACCGGACCAAAAACTAGACGACCCAGCCCGAACTGGTAGACCGGTCCGGAACAGTATGCCTGCGGCCCTCGACAGTAGGCCCGGCGCTGCTCGGCAGGCAACCTTGTGCTTCTTAGCAGCACCGCCGTGTTGCTTTTCGATCGCTGTTGTCCAGCAGTTTGGGTGTCCCGGTTCTGCTCTAATTCTTTGTGATTTTGTCTTCTTCGAATTCAATTATAATTTTGCACAAAATAACAGACATCGAATTTACAACAAAATTATATAAATAATAAGAGCCTAGATCTACCCGTGGATTTTTTTACGGGAAAAATCATTACATGCTTCAAAACCAGGCCAAACCAACAATTATAGAAAAATAATAAAATTAACCATTCACATAACCATGATAATTGGATCATATTCCTGCTAGAACACATTTAGCAAAATACTCAAACATCAAATTACATGAATATTTAAATTACTATCAATTAATCACCAAAATTAATTAAAGCAGCACAAGCTAAAAACTATCCCCGATACCAATTGTTGGAAAGAAAACACAGTGGAAGCGAAGTTGATGAAATTTTAATAAAAGCCTTTTACGCATCCACGAGCATAAAACCTATTTGGCATGCTAATTAATTAACTACTAAGATTAATAAGAAATTTAAATCCTATTTATTATTTATTAAATAAACTTGTTGGTAAAGACAATATCATAATATAGATCAAAAGATCAAAGGATATTTACCTCTGAAGCGTAGTGGTTGCTTTCTTGATCTATTTCTAAAAATCTTCTAGAGTATGATCCGCCGTAATCCGGACATTGTGTGGGCAACGAGCTACCGAAT
The DNA here is from genome assembly GCA_033398695.1 of Orobanche coerulescens. Taxonomy (NCBI): domain Eukaryota; kingdom Viridiplantae; phylum Streptophyta; class Magnoliopsida; order Lamiales; family Orobanchaceae; genus Orobanche; species Orobanche coerulescens. The sequence continues at coordinate 72,931,678 of CM065818.1, read as the reverse complement.
CTTGCATGGATTTCAAGGATGGATCAACCGAAATATATTTCCTCTCACAACTCTCGATTTTTTTTTCTTCAAGTAATTCCAATTTGCAGCAAGAACTAAAGTGTTATCTCAATTGTGGAACCAAAGACACAAGTCAAGATCCACAATTAAACACTAAGAAGAGAAAATCGAAATCCTTGTGTATAATAATAAATCACGGCTGACCCCTCACCTATAAGTCCTATTTATAGGCTTTGGACTATTCTAGGGATCTTAAGGAGGATTAAGGTTAGGACTCCTAGTGCAACACAACTTTCCATATTAATCTCTTTTTAATATGGTTGAGTTCACTAATATCAATTCAATTCACTAAAGAATTAATATTGCACTTCCAACCCAAATCTCAATTTACAAAATCGGGCTCCTTATTTAAATATATTATTTCCCATGTTTAAGATATCGAATGTCCATTAATTAATTTCACATACTAACAGCTTTAATTAATTAATTTCTTATCCAATAGTAGTGCCACTCGAACCTTATTATTATATCGGAATTAAATCCACCTGCAGGGTTTATTATAATAATCATTATTGAGCTCCTCAAGGGGAAATTATCAACCCACACGAATCTGGAAATGAATTATAGTTATAATAATTGTCATATAAATAATATTATTGCCCAAGATACGATATAAAACCCTATGTTTTCGGTCCTAAGTTATATCCTTACAGTCATTTTAATGTAATTTTAAATTCAATAAAATCATATTGAATACATAAATAGTGTTTAATAGTATTACTGTTTAAGTATGATCATAACTTATTTATTTATTTCATAATTTCTAAGAAATATAATAATTATTAAGTAATAAAACTAATTAAATATAAATAAATTATTAAATTATTTATTGGGTTTACAATCTAACATCTAACTATTAGATTAATTGCATATGGATCTAATGTCCATACTTGATCATAATTGAAGTCCACAATAAAAGTTTAACTCAACTTAACCTCAACTTCAACACACAAGCCCTAAATGTATACACATTATAATTAAAACAAAAAATAAAAAAAAAGTAAAAAAAAAAAAAGTAAACGAGGCCGGCCATAATCAGCAGAAGGGTGAGGGAATCACCAACCTTGTGTCTTGTGCATCAACATGCATGTCCACCTCAAGTTTAGACCACCATTTCCCATACACCTCTTTTTGACCACACCATGTTTAATACTTAAAAAACATACTTATCTCCTCATTCCTCATGCAAAAAAATTCTGCACTAAGAAGATATATATATATATATATATATATATATATATATAGAGAGAGAGAGAGAGAGAGAGAAAGAGAGAGAGAGAGAGAGAGTGTGTGAGGGCCGAAGTGGAGGAAACATGAAGGAGGAAGAAGAAAACTCAAGAAAGAACTAGGTAATTTCATTTCCCACATCTTTTTCTATAAAGCTATAGTTATAATCCTCCTAATCTAACTAAAATCTTAAAACATGCAAACAAAATATACACCTTGGGTGCATGTTGATTTGGCCGAACCATGTAGGGTAAGAGGGGAGATCGTCTTTCAACATTCGAGACCTAGAATCGACTAGTTCCGATAAGAATCAAGGTGGGTGAAAATCTTTTCAAAACTCCTAAAGTAAATAATTTCTTTTTTTATTTTGGGATGCATGTACAGATCTGAAATCTTCAAAATATATTGTTGAGAAACAAGTTAAGATACTCATGTTAAAATATATGCTATGTTTTTTGTACCTAGACATGTATCTCTTGTTTTCCTTAAATTTTGATTCAAAAAATTATGAGTATTGTGAAGTATGCATGAATCTGAAAAATTGTGTCAATGCATGTCCTTGAGATGTATGTATATGGCTATATTAACATGTATTATATTTTTTTTTGGATTAAATTACAACCGATTTGGTAGATGAATTTCGAACTATGTGAAAAATTGTAGATTTCTTGTCTTCTTCGAAATTCTAGTAAAAAACTCTATCAAATTCTGGAATTTTGTGTTATATGATTATGTTATGGTGTTTGGATAACTTATTTGTGGCAAAAATGGGACTTGAAAGCATGTAAACGGAATTTAAGGGCATAAATGGTAATTAATAGAAAATTATGGATTAATCTGAAAATTCCGAGAATAAACTGTTCTGAACCGTGAAGAACATATATTTTAACCTATATAAACTGTCCGTAAAGTTTTGAACAAATCGGAGATCGATACCTAAGCTAATTGGTCAATTTGCAATTTTAAAACAATTCCGGGATCAAAATGCAAGAAATCAAAATTCTGGACCAAGTCCGAATTTTCTGGATATTTTCACAAATCTGGGATTCCAAGTTCATCACGATCCATCTCGTAAAATTTCGTTAAATTCCGAACTAAATTCGTAGCTCTAAAGGCCTCGAAGCAATTTTATTAAGTTTTTGGGGCAATTTCGTAATTTCTGGAAAATTTAGTCCTGAAACTGGAAATTCTGAATCACTTCTTAAATCCGAAATTGAAATAATATCTTTGACCTTGTTATAAATTTTCACGACCATCCGAGTTCATTTCTTATCTCCAAAATGCTTAGGCTCAATCTAAGGGTATTAACGTCGTTTCGACCAACTTCAGAAAAATTCTCGACTTCTTTTCATCGAGCCTACTAATCCAATACATCTGACTTGAACCCTTTAAAATTGTTGATTAAAAATTGAGAATATTTTCAAATTAATATACAAGTCCTATCCCGTATTACCGTGCCACAAATACAAGTAACCATATTCCATACTTAATCAAAAGACGCAATTAATCTCACTGATCGAATGTTTAAGTGTTACTCGTGCTCTGCAACTAACTGGTAATTGTGACTGTAAAAGCCACCTCTAGAGTCCCAAATCGAGTCGGGATGGTTAGACCGAGTCTTGGATCGAGCAGCGCGGCTGCAGTTCATGAACAAGGCTGTCGTTGTTGCCTATTCTCATAACCGAGGAACGGAGTGTTCCGAGGGACCTGGGTCGTAGAACTTGGGGTATAATGACGATTATGGTGTGATACGGGTATTGGCCCACATCTAAGGACATACCGAGCCCAAATAAGAGATAAGGAAGCACACGCTAAGTGTGAGAACGAAGGCTCAGCTACTGGGGCGACGGACCAAATCTTGGGGCGACGGCCTATATTGCTAGGAGTAATAAGGAGAGCCTAGAATCTAAAGTCCACATCGACAGGATTCAAAGCTAGAATGACTGATCGACTGATTGACTGATTGATTGACTTGACATCTGTCCACGGGGACATGATTATATAATTTCACTACTAAACGATTATCCTACGATAAATTGTAGCATATCTTTGAAACCTTTTTTTTACTTTCTTATAACTTGACAAAGTCTTGCATTACCTAAAATTTTCAAAGGAAAGAAAGCCACACTCGTACATGACCACCCACTCACTGAGACCTTTTGTCTCACCTCACCGTTTTCCCTTTAATCCAAAGAATGAGCAACCAGTAGAAGATGACGAAGGCTTTGTGGAAGAGACCAATTAGAAGACCGCCGCCTCGACTTAGAATTTCTATTTTTATCCCGACTTGTAATGATTTACTATGTTTCGTACTTTGAATGGTCTATTTTTCCGCTGCAAACTTATGATCACTGTAATTCGATTATCAACTTTTGTTACAACGAATCTTAGAACATCGGGTTAAGATCGTTGATTGAAGATTTTATCCAATCGTTATTTTACTTCTGCTAATTATTACCATATTTTATTTCAATAATCTGATTGATCGACCGGTGCGTTGCGCCCTCGTCCTTCCCGATGTTGGGGGCGTGACAGAAGTGGTATCTGATCCCGCTTTGTGAGAATGACATTTACAACAGGCTAACCAGGATAAGATTCTTCGGACTTAGATGAGAATTCCACCTAGGCCGAAGTGAACCATAGGACTGAGACTTAAAGTAGTTTTCTCGAGTCAATTCTCATTAAGATCTCTTTTGACTTGTCGCTATTCACTTGAAATATGCATAGTTAAATTCAAATTTACTAAGTCGTTGGCCAAGGTACTTGATTAAGCATTCGCGGCATTTCCCCAACTGAATCAATTCTTCTATTGAACTCTTGTAACGGATATAGTTTATTTCAACTATCCTTTTCTCAAAGTCATATCACTATTCATTCGAAATTGATGAAGTTCCTTTAAACTCCACTAAACTTCATTACTCTTTTAAAATGGAGTATTATTGTTCCTTTGTGGTTAGTATCATATAAGCATTTGTTGAATCATTAAGTTTACTGCCTTAATGATTATTCATGCTTAATAGAGTTTTATGTTGGATATTAGATTTTGCGAGATACTGACTTAGTTTTATTATGTTAATTAGATGGACCCCACTGGCGAGAAAGATTTGACCAAGGAAACTCAGGGTACCCCCTACTACGCGAGCAACGATTACTGAGGATCAGCTCCAGCAAGCGCTTAACCAAATTGCGAGTGTTGCCAGACCCATTCTGGACGCAGCTATTTTGGCCGATTCAGAGGAGAGAGAGATCCAGAACTTGAGGTCCGTGATTGCGCGCATTTTTCAAGATGTGATGGCGTATCGTGATCAGAGGGACAAGTTGTTTCAGTTGATGGAGAAGAGGAGACAAGAATAAGAGTTGGAGGAAAGGGCACATCACCTGGAAACCCAATCGTTAGTGAACATTCGAACAATAGCCAAACTCCACAGCCACAAATATCTCCAAGCCCACAGGGTGCAAATGCTGGAGGAACAAATCTTGTCTGAACGCCACGAGCATGAAGAATTCCAGATCATGGTGAGGTCTACTGGGAGACGTGATCGACCTATTTCCCAAATCCACCACTGAAATTGGAGCCCCATCACGAGCATCCCCAATTGTGGACTCGATTTCGTGAGTTCGGAGAGGACGATCCAGAGGAGGACGCGGAAGAGGACCCAGAAGAGGATGCGAGTCTGAATTGGGGAGATAATTAGAAAACTCTAAGACTTGGTTACGAATATTAATGTAACTTGTTTTGACGTTTCGTACTTCTGATGTTTTAGACATTTGGCATAAGTGCCACGAAACGTAAATGTATGACTGGGCATATAAGCCAGGAGTTACTGGAATCGACTATGTTTTATCCTTATATTATAATTCCATTGTCCGTGATTAATTAGCACTCAATCATTCGCTAATCTACATGACAACGTGAATTACTGATAACTCCACATAATATTGTTAATCCTCACACACTTCCCTAACTTATAATAGATGGCTGACTGAAGGCGTGGACGTCTTCGTATGAACCGTGACGAGAAGCAACATCACAATGATCGCTCACGCACTCCCCCACGAGGAGGAAACGGAAATGATGTTATGGCCTAAGCCCTAGCTCAACTGGCAAATTTCCTAAAACAGCAAGCAACAAACAACAGAAACAACGACGAAACCCACGATCGCACTCTTGAAAGGTTTTTGCGCTTCAAGCCACCTACTTTCGATGGAGAACCTGATGATGTCAAGGCCGAATTTTGGCTGGAGAGAATTGAAGGAATTTTCAACGCCACAAAATATACCGATGACCAACGTGTATCCCTAGCTACATTCCGACTAGAAGCCACTGCCCACGATTAGTGGTTGATTACTAATGAGCGCTGGACGAGAAAGAACTGTGCCAGGACGTGGGCTAACTTCTTGACTGATTTTCGAACCCAGTATGTGTCGGCATCAGCCAGAGAAGCCCGATGAGATGAGTTCTACCATTTGAAGCAGGGAACCACGATAGTCGCCCCGTATGAAGCGCAATTCAACATATTGTCCAAATACGCGCCCGAATTAGTGGCAACAAAAGAAGATAAGCTGTAAAAATTCACTCGAGGACTAAGACATACACTTCAACAGAGTCTTTTGACTGTTCAACTAACGAGACTTGCCGAAGCTGTGGTAGCCGCCACCCGGATCGAAAGCGGAACGGCAAGATTAGCTCAACAGCAAAGCCGATTCTCTAACAATGCCAAAAGGTCTGCTACTCGACCAACATCAAATCCACCACAAAAGTTTCAGAGGACGGGAGCTCAGGGAAGTCTAAGCGGACCAAAAGCACCGATTCTCAACAAACCAACAGTGCCTTGCACCTATTGTGGCAGGAAGGGGCATAAGTCAGATTTATGTTGGAGGACGCTTGGGAAGTGTTTAAGTTGTGGTAGTTCAGATCATCAAATCCGAGAATGCCCAGATGTGAACCCTCCGGCGAACAAACCGGATACTGAAGCTAAGCCAGGAAACAACCGAGGGAAGGCCCTAGCACGAGTGTTTGCTCTAGATAGCCAGGAGGCACCGGAAAACAATGATGTAGTGGAAGGTACACTCCTTATATCCAATCAACTTGCACGGACACTCATAGATCCAGGATCATCCCATTCGTTTGTTGCACCACATTTTGATAAAGAAACTTGATAGGCTTTTAGAATCCTTACCAGTATGTCTAGAATTATCTACCCCGATGGGAGTTAGTCAGCTAGCGGAAAAAGTTCATTCTGCATATGATGTGATAATCAGCGGTAAATGTTATTCTGCCGATTTAGTAGTGCTTCCATTATTGCAGTACGACGTCATCATAGGAATGGATTGGTTGTCTAAACACTACGCATAATTGGATTGTCACTCTAAGATAGTCAGGTTTTGCGAACCTAACTAACCAATTGTGGAACTAGTTGGGGACGCTAGAGTCAACCTAGCACCTGTAATATCAGCTGTCCAGGCTAGTAAGGCGATTGCCAAAGGGGCAACCGGATTTTTATCCTTCATCATCAAGAAACCCAAGAGTAAGTCGGGCATAGAAACCATACGTGTGGTGTCCGAATACCCTGATGTTTTTCCCGAGGAATTAACCTCCCTACCACCTGATAGAGAGGTTGAATTTAATATCAAAATCATGCCCGGGAAGGCACCTATTGCAAAAGCACCATACCCAATGGCACCATTGGATCTACAAGAGTTGAAGGTCCAACTGCAGAAGTTGCTCGATGTGGGTCTCATACAACCCAATGTATCACCATGAGGAGCTCCGGTATTATTCATCAAAAAGAAGGATGGGACATTAAGACTTTTCATAGATTACTGCGAACTCAACAGTGTTATAGTTAAGAATAAGTATCCTCTCCTGAGGATAGATGAATTGTTTGAACAACTCTAAGGAGCTATGGTGTATTCCAAGTTCGATCTTTAACAAGGATACTACCAACTAAAAATTAAGAATGAAGATGTTCCTAAAACTGCATTCCAAACTAGATATGACCACTACGAGTTCGTAGTGATGCCTTTTAACTTACGAATGATCCTGCGGCATTTATGGATTTAATGCACAGAGTATTTCAACCATATCTCGACCAATTCGTAGTAATTTTCATCGATGACATACTCGTGTGCTCTAAGACAGAGAAAGATCACGAGAGGCATCTTAGACTAGTATTGAAAACTCTCAGGCAGCACAAGTTGTACGACAAGTACAGCAAGAGTGAATTTTGGTTGAAGGAGGTGGCATTTCTGGGCCACATTATTTCTGGAGAAGGGATTTCGGTAGATCCATCCAAGATAGAAACTATTATGGACTGGAGGAGGCCATAAAATGTCACTGAGATCAGAAGATTTCTTGGACTTGCGGGCTACTACCGCAAATTCATCAAGGACTTCTTGGATTTAGCGGGGCCCCTCACCCGGCTTACCCAAAAACAAGTAAAATTTGAATGGACGGATAAATGCGAAACAAGCTTCCAAGAACTTAAGAGGAATCTTACCTCTGCACCAATACTGACAATTCCAGAAGGAACCCATGGATTTGTTGTATATAGTGACACCTCTAAGGAAGGCCTCAGTGCAGTACTAATGCAAAATGGTAAAGTTATTGCGTATGCTTCCAGGCAACTAAAAATGCATGAGAAGAATTATACAACACACGACCTCGAACTCTCATCAATAGTATTTGCCTTAAAGAAATGGCGACATCATTTATACGGCATTGAATTCACCATGTTTACGGATCATAAAAGTCTGAAGTACCTATTTTCTCAAAAGGAACTTAATCTCTAACAGAGAAGATGGGTAGAGCTTTTAGAAGATTACCATTGTGAGATTCCACATCACCCAGAGAAAGCGAATGTCGTGGATGATGCCTTAAGTATAAAGGCTAGAGGGGCCCGAATCATGGTCCGAGAATGGCAAGCTCTTGAGGAACTGAGCTACCTGAAACCCATTCATGAAGGTGCTAGTTTAATTTGCGCCAACCTCACAATTAAATCGAATCTACTAGATGATATACGATTAGCTCAAGAGAGAGATGCAAAGCATCAAGAATTCAAGGACAAGATCGTTAAGGGCGAGAAACCCGAGTTTACGATTACTAAGGATGGAATGGTAAGGTTTAAGGGACGGTTATGCATACCTCATGACGAGGAGCTCAGAAGACTGATTCTCAAAGAAGCTCATTGTTCGAGATATACGATTTACCCAGAAGGTAACAAGATGTACCGAGACATAAAGAAACACTTTTGGTGGGTAAACATGAAGAACCAAGTAGCAGAATTCGTGGCTTGATGCCTCACATGTCAAAAAGTCAAGGCTGAACATCAGCGACCCTCAGGACTGTTACAACCATTAGAAGTCCCTGATTGGAAATGGAAAAATATAAACATGGACTTCATTACAGATCTTCTAATGACAAGGGGAGGCTATAACACTATTTGGGTGATCATCTATAGATTGACGAAATCATCAAATTTCGTGCCAGTTAAAAAGGACAACAGTTTGCAAAGGCTGGCTAAAACTTATATCCGAGAGATCGTTCGACTTCATGGAGTACCAACAGACATAGTATCTGATAGAGACCCAAGATTCGTATCTCGTTTCTGGAAAGTCTTCCATAAATAATTAGGAACCTTGTTGAGTTTTAGCACAAGCGCTCACCCCCAAACCGATGGGCAATCCGAGCGAACCATCCAGACCCTTGAAGACATGTTACGTGCTTGCGTATTGGACTTTCAAGGAAATTGTGATCACCACCTGCCATTATCCAAGTTTGCATACAACAACAGTTACCAAGCGACAATCGGAATGGCGCCTTATGAAGCTCTATACGAGAGGAGGTGCCGATCCCCGCACCATTGAGAAATTGATGACCAGTAGATGCCGAAGACTCAGTGGACAAAACCCTCATTGTTGAACCTAGATTTAGCGAGAGAAGCCATGGATACGGTGCAATTGATTAAAGACAGAATATGCACAGCGCAAAGTAGACAAAAGAGTTATGCCGATCAACGAAGGAAGGATTTAGTATTCAAGGAAGGAGATCAATTATTTCTTAGGCTATCCCTACAAAAGAGACGTATCGCATTGAGGAAAGAAGGGAAACTTGGTCCTTGATACATCAGACAATTGAAGATCATTGAACGAATTAGACGGCTAGCTTATCGCCTTGAACTTCCGACTATTCTCTCCATCATTCACGATGTCTTTCACGTCTCGAGATCGAAGAAGTATCATCCAAACCTAGCTCACATTCTTACCACGGACATTCCGCCTATCAAAGGGAACTTGACTTATGAAGAGAAGCCAATAAAGATTCTTGATCGGCAAGTTCGCGAATTGAGGAAGAAGCGAATTCCTTTAGTTAAAGTCGTTTGGTCAAATCACAACAGAGAGAAGACGTTACGTGGGAGGCTGAGAATGAGATGAAGAAATTCTATCCCGAGTTGTTCCAGTAGGAATTTGGGGACCAAATTCTTTTAAGGAGGGGAGGATGTAAAACCCTAGGTCTTCGGTCCTAAGTTATATACCTACACTCATTGTAATATAATTTTAAATTCAATAAAATCATATTAAATGCATAAATAGTCATTATTAGTATTACTATTTAAGTGTGATCATAACTTATTTATTTATTTCATAATTTCTAAGAAGTTTAATAATTATAAGTAATAAAATTAATTAAATCCAAATAAATTATTAAATTATTTATTGGGTTTACAATCTAACATCTAACTATTAGATTAATTGCATATGGATCTAATGTCCATACTTGATCATACTTGAAGTCCACAATCAAAGTTTAACTCAACTTAACCTCAACGTCAACACACAAGCCCTAAATTTATACACATTATAATTAAAACAAAAAATAAAAAAAAGTAAAAAAATAATAAATGAGGCCGGCCATAATCAAGAGAAGGGTGATGGAATCACCAACCATGTGTCTTGTGCATCAACATGCATGTCCACCTCATGTTTAGACCACCGTTTCCATACACCCCTTTTCGACCACACCATATTTAATACATAAAAAACACACTTATCTCCTCATTCCTCATTCAAAAAAATTCTGCACTAAAAAGTTAGATAGAGAGAGAGAGAGAGGGCCGAAGTGGAGGAAGGAGGAAGGAGGAAGAAGAAAACTCAAGAAAGAACTGGGTAATTTCATTTCCCACATCTTTTTTTATAAAGCTATAGTTATAATCCTCCTAATCTAACTAAAATCTTAAAACATGCAAACAAAACACACACCCTGTGTGCATATTGATTCATCCGAACCATGTAGGGTAAGAGGGGAGATCGTCTTTCAACGTTCGAGACCTAGAATAGACTAGTTCCGACAAGAATCAAGGTGGGTGAAAATCTTTTCAAAACTCCTAAAGTAAATAATTTCTTTCTATATTTTGTGATGAATGTACAAATCTGAAATCTTCAAAATATATTGTTGAGAAACATGTTAAGATACTCATGTTAAAATATATGCTATGATTTTTGTACTTAGAAATGCATCTCTTGTTTTCCTTAAATTTTAATTCATAAAATTATGAGTATTGTGAGGTATGTATCAATCTTAAAAATTGTGTCAATGCATGTCCTTGAGATGTATGTATATAGCCATATTAACATGCATTATATTTTTTTTGGATTTAAATTACAATCGATTTGGTAGATGAATATCGAACTATGTGAAAAATTGTAGATTTCATGTCTTCTTCCAAATTTTAGTAAAAAACTCTATCAAATCTGGAATTTTGTGTTATATGATTATGTTATGGTGTTTGGATAACTTATTTGTGGCCAAAACGGGACTTGAAAACGAATAAACAGAATTTAAGGGCATAAATTGTAATTGATGGAAAATTATGGATTAATTTGAAAATTCTGAGAATAAACTATTCTAGACTGTGATAACATGTATTTTAACCTATATAAGTTGTCCGTAAAGTTTCGAACAAATCGGAGTTCTTTACCTAAGCTTATTGGTCAATTTGCAATTTTAGAAGTCGAGTTAGAACCTTAAGTCCTTGAAAACAATTTCGGGGTCAAAATGCAAGAAATCAAAATTCTGGACCAAGTCCGGATTTTCTGCACTTTTTCACAAATCTAAGATTCTAGGTTCATCACGAGCCATCTCTTAAAATTTCGTTAAATTCCGAGCTAAATTCGTAGCTCTAAAGGCCTCGCAGCAATTTTGTTAAGTTTTGGGGTAATTTCGTAATTTCTGGAAATTTCAGCCCCAAAACTGGAAATTCCGAATCTCTTCTTGAATCTGAAATTGAAATAGTATATTTGACCTTCTTATAAATTTTCATGACCATCCGAGTTTATTTCTTATCTCCAAAATACTTAGGTTCAACCTAAGGGTATAAACGTCGTTTCGACCAACTTCAGAAAAATTCTCGACTTCTTTCATCGAGCCTACCAATCCAATACATCTGACTTGAACCCTTTAAAACCGTTGATGAAATATTGAGAATATTTTCAAATTAATATACAAGTCCTATCCCGCATTACCGTGCCACAAATATAAGTAACCATATTCCATACTTAATAAAAAAGACACAATTAATCTCACTGATCAAATATTTATGTGTTACTCGTGCTATGAAACTAACTGATAATTGTGACTGTTCGGGAACTAGGTGCTATACAAACAAAGTGCCACGGACGGGTCCGCCCTCTAACTCTATTGGGACACAGTGTCACGTCGACGGATGGGGGCCACATCTTGAACCCATACGAAATAGAGCGCCGACCTAAAATCTGTAAAACCCCCAATCCACTCAGGGATATTACACGACGTAGAACCTTTCCTCAAGGATCTACCAGGCTGGTAACAAAATCAAACAACTCAACAATGCCTTTAAGGCTAACAAGACTCAGTAGACCGATTTGGTCTTTCAATAAATACATACAACTCAATCTCAATACATGCCCACACAAGGGTCAAAACATAACGCACTCTCGTACAACGGGTAAAACACTGCAGCGGAAATAAAGTAGAACAAAACTAATACGACATCGTATGGACCCTCATGTGATTAGTATCGATCATCTTTCATCATCCTTCATGCCGACCAGGTGTCGTGCTCCCCAAAACCTGAATGCAAAACAGACATCCACCCCCCGATTTCTCGGGGGTTAGCAAAATTCTACTATTTTTCTAGTGCAAGTATGTAGTCATACGAAATGTAACAAAAAAACAGAAACCACGAATCGGATACGACAAATAACCACCAAAACCTTCCCGAGAGGTTTAATTAATTAGAAAACAATCAACGAAGGGTTTGAAAATAAATTCCTCATCTCGGGGATTTTTAAAAGTAGAAACCCTATTGGACCTCAAGTCCTTAGTTGAAAAATAACCATTTCAAAGCAAATGGGTCTTGGCCCAAAATTAGTTTCCATAAAACGACCTTTACAAAACCGTTGGGATCTCATCCCAAATCTCATCAAATCACAGTTCACGAGAACAATAGCAAGGTCCGTTTTCCAACATAAAAGCCCCACATCCAAAGGATTAAACACAAACGACAAAATACTCTAGTGCCATCCTAGCCAAGTAGACCAAACGAACAACTTACCTCTTACAGACTTAGTCAATGCATGCAATCATGAAAACAGTTCAAAAGAACTTATTTCCGGAAATTCCATAATCAAATCACATTTGTAAATGCACCACAATTAACCGTCGATCCACACCTCCATGGACCCCTATCGAGATCCCGTCCGATCTAACCCGTAGTGGTTAAAAGCAAGCTCGTCGATCCACACCTCTGTGGACCCCTACCGAGACCCCGTCGGATCTAACCCATAGTGAGCACACACACACACGTTACTCATGCAATACTAATATGCTAAGAATGTAAGCTCATCAAGAATACTTACTAGAGATGGCCACTTATCCGACACCATTATCAAGCTCTTCAAAACACAACAACACAATTAACATGTAATACACGATTCCACAACATTAAACCAATGGAAACATCATTAAAGTCCCCAACATTCAAAAAATAATCAAATCAAAATCAATTCACGTGAATCATGTTCACGAGGGTAAAACAACCATCGTAAATCCAACATGTAAATTCTATTTACAGGACCCGAAACGTATAAGAAAATACTTGCCTCGAAACCACGATCGAAACGAGACAATGAATGGGATGGGTCGGGCAGCCCCGAACTTCTGAACATAATCAAGAATACGATAACACTGCGAACACTATGAAGATAACACCACGTGAATCACCAACATAAAACGGAGATCAATTCGGAATCCTCGAGTACCTATAATTCTCCGGAAGAATCAACAAAAATATGATTATGACAAGAATCACGACCAAAAGCAATGGAGACCACATCAAACTATCGAAGGAAACTCACTCGAACATTTAATCAAATATTAAATGTTCACTACACCTCAAGAACACCGAAATCATCATTTGGGTTGACACGAACCGAAGATATGAATATTCAATCCAATAAATATGTTTAACAACATCATTTAACAACAATCGATTTATCAAAACCGAAGGGAAACCGAAATCAAGAATAAAACTCCCAAAAGGCCAATTCTAGGTAATCAAGGAAATACTTTGATCCGGTGAAGAACAAGGGATTGAATGATGTTAAATATATGAATACTACTAAGATTAATCATACCCATTACGAATTAATCAACGACACGGAATGAATCGAACACTAACATCGAAATCCCCTAAATCACCCAAAAGTAGGGTTTCAAGAATTTACCTTGGATTAATGATGAAGAACAATTGTTGGTGTTGTTAATCCACATCAAGAACTTGAGGAGGATGAATTCCCTGAGATAAACCGCCCAAAAATCGCCCACAAATCGCCCAAGGAAGAGAGGAAGAAGGAAAATTGATGAAATGAGCTTGATCCTCACAAAATCTGCAGAAATAGGCTATTCTGCACTGTGTGCCACGGCACGGGCTGAGTGTGCCGCGGCCCACAGCCAAAAAAATGCCCAGCATATCAGCTTAGTGACGCGGCCCTGCCAGCAGGGGCCGCGGCCTGCGGTACAACCCGCTCCAGCATCAAAAGGCACACGGTGCAGTCTTAGCTATCTCCACCATAACTCCTTCGTACGGACTCCAATTTACTCACCGTTTAAACCATTGGAAAGCTAACTTGATGCTCTATAATACTGGTAATTTTTGGAGTTTCAAAAAATTTATGGTGATTTAACAAAGTCAAACTCACACGTGGAAAAGTCGTTTAAGGACACATAATTCAACAAAACGACACCGAAATGAACTCGGATGACAAAAAGTGTAGAATTAATCATTCTCGGAATGACAAAATGGTCACAATAGGGTCACTAAGATGGACTTTCCGCCAAAAAAACAAATTTACCGGAAATCGAAATTGCGGATATTACACACTACCCTCCTTAAAAGATGTTTAGTCCCGAAACTTAAAACAAGTAGGGAGATGCAATATCCCGCCAGGAAAAGTCAACGAGATATACAAGAACTAAAAACTCGCGCCCCACGGCGAAACGTTACAAGCAACGCGAAGAAATATACGGCGTGAAAACACAATCAATGAAAACTATCACAATGCCACAAGTAGGGCATAACACGATCAAAAAGTGCCAAGCACCACCAAACAGATAATACAATCAAGTCGATTATCCGAACAAACACAAAACAAAAGGCACCTATTACATGAAAACACGCACAATTGAAAAAAAAATGATGCATACAACGATCCGCAAAGGTAACCACGGAGAACTCCGACCACACCGAAATTCTTGAAAACCACATTAGGCATCTCCGTGTCCCTTCGGAGCAGAGATGCAAACTAGATCCTTCAACCTCTCAGCTACCATCTCGCAGTGCACGGCTCGGTGACCCATCTGGCTACACTCGAAACAGCTGATTAACGGGGAACGATAATTCTCCGTGGTATGAGATCAGGCAACAAAAGTCAGACAACCACGATCGAACCACAATGATCGAACAACAACGATCGAAAAACCATGATCGAACAACAACGTTTCAAAAACAGTGATCGAACAACAATGATCTAAAAACCATGATCGAACAACAATGATTGAAAAACAATGATCGAACAACAACGATCGACAAATAATGATCGAATGATTACGATCGAAAAACAATGGTCGAATAATAGTGATCGAACAACAATGATTGAATGACAACGGTCGAACAACGACTCCGAAGTTCACACTTCAACTCAAGACATTAAAAGAGCTGGTA
This sequence comes from Orobanche coerulescens, assembly GCA_033398695.1. Classification (NCBI taxonomy): domain Eukaryota; kingdom Viridiplantae; phylum Streptophyta; class Magnoliopsida; order Lamiales; family Orobanchaceae; genus Orobanche; species Orobanche coerulescens. Next base: position 72,916,133 of record CM065818.1, on the reverse strand, counting down.
GAAACCAAAAGATGTTACTTTCGAGCAAGGTTCACAAGAATCGAACCAAACTCAGAATAGTCACAGCGATAACCAGATCGATCTAAAACAAGATCACGGCTCGTTCGAACGATAAAAACCGAAATACAGAACAAGTTCAGAAAGTATCAACGAATACGAGCGAGTCGATAGAATTGAGAAAGAGAAAATGCATAAGTAAAAAACAATATGGGTAATACATTCGACCTCTTCTAAAAGAAATGTCGTCCCCGCGACTCACATCAACAGAAGCAAGGTAACAACACAAAAAGCAACCGACAGAAACATCTCCCATGGGCCTCTTAGAGCCGATCCTGATATCTATGTTGAAGTGCGAACTCCGAAAGTCTTGGTAACCAATTCGCAAAACTGAATTCTGTGTCCCTCGAGTCCGCACTTGAAATGCGTGACTGACGAGAACGACAATCTGTACGTGCATGTCCCGGCACATCACGGTTGAAATACCTCGGATCGGTATATCGAAAATACAAATGCTAGATACAATGGGGCATAACGTCGCAAAACAACATACCGGAGATGCCAACTCAGCACAACATATCAACGTAAGGCAACTCACTTACACAGAATCATAGCAACGACGGCATATATTCGGCGATTACAACAGCCCGAATGATAATCAGCATACAATTACTAAACATCACGGAACAACCAAATATGTACACAATCATACAAACTCAAGTTCTAACAGCTCGCACGGGTGCGATAACACGCAAATCACCACAAGCGACAATATCTAATACCAACATCTCACCTCTCACAGAGGGCTAACACAAAAAATGCGTGGCAAACGACTCAATGTTCATGCCACCAATTCAATCACAACTCGGGGGTTAACACCCTAACGAAAGTGCGAACATCATATATACATTCTCGGACCGCAAACAGGGACGATAGGTTTTAAAAACGAAAACCACCTTTTTGAAAACAATTTGGAAACGCTAGTTGATCTTGAGTATCACCTTACAAAAAGTAGTACAACATCATTATCGAGACTTTGGAAAACCATCTTGCATTTGATACAAATGAGGACACTTTTCTTTCAAGTAAAAAAAAAACTTTCAGAATATTCGACCCTCGGGTCTAAGCAAAAGCATTTATAAATCATTGAAAATATCTCAAAATATTTTGGTCCTCAAGTGGAAATACTTTTGAAACATACTGTGGCACCTTGAAAGTACCGCGAGAAAATAATTCATTTTAAAATTACGTCTCGAAATTTATTTTCTAAGATAGTCAAGGTTTTTAAAAATACGGTAGGCCAGACTGCCCAAAACTCACACGTATCAACATCTTCTTACGCACATCGTAGTACACGCATCAAATCGTTCAAAATCAAGGCATTACATATCTTTTACTGGAAAACAAACAGTCGATAATATTACACGACGTGGATTCCGCACCAGAACCCACCAGGCTAAAAACCGTTTACAAAACCATTTCAAAATACGCCAAAAGGCCGATGACGGTAGTATTTCCCAAAACTCACAAAATCATTTATCAAACCGTCATAAAACATTCAAGGCCAAAATGCCAAAACTCGATTTAGGGAATCGGTTTTACGAAATAAAACTCAGTTTGCAAAATACTGAAAGTCATTATGAAAGAACTCACGCAGTGGATAAAATACAGTTCGAAAATACATTATCAACGACACCGCTCCTCATATAAATAAAATATGAGAGTCGAATACCCACATATCACGAAATCAAAATCCACAGAAGGATTCCATCACTTAAAGAATAATCATACAAATATCTCGTGTCACACGAGGCACAATATAAAGAAGGGATACTTACATCCACAGGTCGCACGAAGAAGATGATCGCCCCACGATACTAATCACGACCAACAAACTCAGACGACGCGTCGCGACACGACCCAGTCAGACAAAATCCGACGAGACAAAAACTCAACAGACATCACTAAACCCGACAGTTTAGGTTTCCACAATCTAAAGCTCCGATACCATTTATGTAACACCCCCAATCCGCTCAGGGATATTACATGCCGTAGAACCTTTCCTCAAGGATCTACCAGGCTGGTAACAAAATCAAACAACTCAACAATGCCTTTAAGGCTAACAAGACTCACTAGACCGATTTGGTCTTTCAATAAATACATACAACTCAATCTCTATACATGGCCACGCAGGGGTCAAAACATAACGCACTCCCATACAATGGGTAAAACACTGCAGCGGAAATAAAGTAGAACAAAACCAATACGACATCGTACGGACCCTCATGTGATTAGTATCGATCATCTTTCATCATCCTTCATACCGACCAGGTGTCGTGCTCCCCAAAACCTGAATGCAAAACAGACATCCACCCCCCGATTTCTCGGGGGTTAGCAAAATTCCACTATTTTGCTAGTGCAAGTATGTAGTCATACGAAATGTAACAAAAAAATAGAAACCACGAATCGGATACGACAAATAACCACCAAAACCTTCCCGAGAGGTTTTATTAATTAGAAAACAATCAACGAAGGGTTTGAAAATAAATTCCTCATCTCGGGGATTTTTAAAAGTAGAAACCCCGTTGGACCTCAAGTCCTTAGTTGAAAAATAACCATTTCAAAACGAATGGGTCTCAGCACAAAATTACTTTCCATAAAACAACCTTTACAAAACTGTTGGGATCTCATCCCAAATCTCATCAAATCACAGTTCACGAGAACAATAGCAAGGTCCGTTTTCCAATATCAAAACCCCACATCCAAAGGATTAAACACAAACGACAAAATACTCTAGTGCCATCCTAGCCAAGTAGACCAAACGAACAACTTACCTCTTACACACTTAGTCAATGCATGCAATCATGAAAACAGTTCAAAAGCACTCATTTCCGGAAATGCCATAATCAAATCACATTTGTAAAATGCACCACAATTAACCGTCGATCCACACCTCTGTGGACCCCTATCGAGACCCCGTCCGATCTAACCCGTAGTGGTTAAAAGCAAGCTCGTCGATCCACACCTTCGTGGACCCCTACCGAGACCCCGTCGGATCTAACCCATAGTGAGCATACACACACACACACATCACTTATGCAATACTAATATGCTAAGAATGTAAGCTCATCAAAAATACTTACTACAGATGGCCACTTATCCGACACCATTATCAAGCTCTTCAAAACACAACAACACAATTAACATGTAATAGATGATTCCACAACATTAAACCAATGGAAATATCATTAAAGTCCCCAACGTTCAAAATAATCAAATCAAAATCAATTCACGCGAATCATGTTCACGAGGGTAAAACAACCATCGTAAATCCAACATGTAAATTCTATTTGCAGGACACGAAACGTATAAGAAAATACTTGCCTCGAAACCACGATCGAAACGAGACAATGATTGGGATGCGGTCGGGCAGCCCCGAACTCCTGAACATAATCAATAATACGATAACACTGCGAACACTACAAAGATAACACCACGTGAATCACCAACATAAAACGGCGATCATATCGGAATCCTCGAGTACCTATAATTCTCCAAAAGAATCAACAAAAATATGATTATGACGAGAATCACTAATCTTACCGAAGTAACCCTACCAATCCATCGAAATACATATCAAATCAATCCTTACCATAATCCACATCTCGCATTCTCAAGTGACGAATGAATTCAAAAGTAACCATATGTACTGTATCCGAAAAGATACCAAGATTCTCAAACACAAACATATCTCCAATATGGAATAATCTGGCCATGTCCGATTCTGTCCGCTGGATCGCACAATAGGATCCCAATTCTGATCAAACCGATATCACACAATACATCTGGAGATCAATTATCCCGAAACAATGGCAAGTCCCGGATATCAATACAAAGTATGAATGCTCACACAATCAATAATAACCAACCAATGCATTAAACGAGAATATCAATGACATGATAACTCCACACAAGATCGACAAAGGATCAACCACGAATGAGAATACCATGATGTGGTAACTCCAACATGATCAATGAAGGATCAACAACCAGGAATACCAACAATACGCTAAACCCCAACAAGATCAATAAAGGATCAACAACCGATAATACCAACGACACGGTAAACCCCAACAAGATCAATAAAGGATCAACAACCGAAAATACCAATGACATGGTAAACTCCAACAAGATCAATAAAGGATCAACAACTGCGAATACCAACGACACGGTAAACTCCAACAAGATCAATAAAGGATCAACAACCGAGAATACCGACGATACAGTAAACTCCAACAAGATCAATCAAGGACGAACAACCGAGAATACCAAAGATATGGTAAACTCCAACAAGATCAACAAAGGGTCAACAACCGAGAATACCGACGATGCGGTAAATCACAACATGATCAATAACGAACGAGATTACCAATGATAGGGTGAACTCCAAACGAGATTCATAAAGAGCTAATAGCAAACGAGTTGACCATCGATATGGTAACTCCAAACAAGATCAATAAAGGATCAATGGGGACATATACACGAGAGAATAAAATGATCAATCATATTCAAATCACATATACGGAATCTCGAAGACAAACCCGACTGTCGAACAGATCCGATTATACATGGACTGTGAACGACCAATAAATAAGACTCAAGATGGACGTCACGATACGACCGATCTGGACATGTATCCATGTACAAGCCTATCACAGGTATTGATCAGATACACGACTGGTCTCGTACCTAATCAGCCTCATGAAGTACATCTCATGTGCATGGTTCAATATGAGGTCAAAACCAACACAAGCTACACATGCCCGCCCCGAAAATCCTACACTTGACCAATCAGAACGTATCTGACTCCAGATATTTCATGATACAACATGATAACGAATCTCTAAGAAATGCATATCCAACAAGGATCAGAAGACTTTCCATGTGAGCAACGATAAATCGATCATGAAAGACTGACACGACCATAACGTTGTATCTCCGCTAGACAACAGTTCACAACATGCTCAACAATGCATATAATATTAGCACATAAACCCCAAGGCCGCATCCAAGGGTCACGGAAGCATCTAACAGGAATACCCCGGAATATAGGTGCCATTTAGGTCTTATCCCCTAACACAGTTCATGCAATCACAAATACCCCAAGGTCACAACCAAGGGTCACGAAAGTATCCACACAGGAATACCCCAGAACATAGGTGCCATTTGGGTCTTATCCCTCAACACATAGGCCCAATAGATTACAACTCAAAGAAAGAGCACATCATAAAATGTAACAATGATGCACATTCACCACATGTAAAAAATGTAACAACAGGATGATTGTCATAATCTAGCAATATTAATTTACCTCAAGCTGGAGATGCTAACCTTTCCACGACCAACATCCCTGAACGAATACACAGTTATCTGAATAATCCAAAATGAAGTACAGTCCATTACTTATACCAAACCACCATCTCGAGGTTAATATCAGCACGATAACTAGCCTTGATAACTAACTACTCATATAATAGACCAAACATAATTCACGTCTCCGTTTCGACTAGACATCTTTAAAATCAGATACATTATGATTTATCTCAGTCCAAGCATAATATACCTACTATCATTCCGACAGTTCATATTCCATGATACCATTGCTATATGAATCATAAATGAAATGAAAATGAAATCATTTATTAAACATTATGAACTGAGCAAGCATAACTTGCCTCGATACCGATACGATGAAGTTGTTACCAATCCCGTCATCTTCATCTACAAGCTCCGTAGCCCCAACCAAGGCGATCCATGCATTCTCCAATTCCAATCGCAGCAATCATCAACGATCACTTAACGCAACCTAATGCAATGATCAATTAACGATACGTTCAATAACAATCAACAATCGATATAACCAATGAATCAAACTCAACAATTCAACGATATCTCGATTATATGTAACCAAACCATATCAACTCTTAACAATACGAATACTAGCCAAAATTCGATAATCAGTAATTCTAACAATGTCTTCAACATTCTAGGTTCCGACTTCAATCTTAATTTCGGATTAACACGTCTCATCTTTGTAAATTCATTCGAATAAAATTACCGGTTATCATCACGAATAATCATATGCCGAAATTGACTGTAATCCTTCCAAATTCCGTAAAATCACGACATATATAGCTCAAGAGTTCTTCAAGAACATGAATTAATCCATAATCATGTTTGTAGCTAACAAAACGACGTAATTCGATGGGTTCTATCATCTAAACCATCATCTAATTCATAATCCAAGGTATACATCATTTTGTTCCTCAATATACAATTCATACAACCTCAGGAATCACAACAACAACACCATAACCATCATTATACGAAGAAGAACGTCAACAACAATATTAAAATCCGAATTAAAGGGAGGAGTTATCCAACATACCTCTTGAAGAAGAATCCCAAAGATCAAACACTTCCAAAAACATCAAGAACTCTAAGCTTCATTCTTCTAATCAACTCATCAAGGTCTTAACCAAGGTATAAGGGTCGAAATTAGGGCCAGAAGTGAGGAGGAATGAAGTTTGGGAGGAAGAGATGTGTTTCCTCTCGTGAGGAAATGAAAGACCAATTCTTAATATATAACCCGCACAGCTTGTTACGTACGTTAAGACCTAACCTTAACGTACGTAAGCCTCTTTAACGTATGCTACATGTCCCGTATAGCGTATGTAATCGGCATTCAGGGCTCACTGTCTTATTTTCGCACCTTGTGTTATGTACGTAATACCCTCGCCGTAGCGTACGTAATACACAGTTGACTTGCTATAGTAACGCACCTACTTAACGTACGTAACGATTCCTCCTTAACATATGTAAGGCTCGAGGTTGACTCGGCTATCCACATCCACGCCGAAATCTGCCGACACCAGGCCCACCTGCCGATCATAGATCGATCCTGTCCTATTACCTTCTTAACGTACGTTGTGTACCGCACCTAACGTACGCTAATCTTCTCTCGTTACGTACGTAAGACAATCTTCTTAGCGTACGCTTCGCTTGTACCATTACATACATAAGCTCCTATGCTTAACGTACGTAATGGCTTTCATACTTAGCCATTTCTGCTACTGTCTGCTGTCTCAATATACTGAATACGTACACGCAACATATTGAATACATATGCTAGTTCCGATAACATTCTCATACGATACATCTGATGCACGATATCCTAAAATACAACTGTCGACCAAGTACGACAATTGTACAATACTCATACAGTATATCTGACGTTGAAAAAGATATCAAGCATGTAATATCCTAGAATTAAAAATAACCTCGATAGACATACTGGCACGACTGTCACAGTTCCCAAAATTATATATCCACACTGTATCGGTCCCACACTGTACAGTACAACTCAGATAAAATAATACGGAAAATCGTAGCGAAATTCTAGGATATTACACTATGTAAAGACGGATCCCTAGAATATAGGAAGCTTCTCCCAAGTCTTTCATGGATAATGGTTTAGAAAGCCAAGCTTTCACGGTGCTGAGCATTGCTATGTTATTTCCTATAAGTAGAATATCATCCACATATAGTACTTAAGAACACAATGTTGCTCCCACTGACCTTTTTGTAAACACATGGATGCTCCTCGTTTCGCACGAAGCCAAAATTCTTGACTGCTTCATCAAATTGAAGGTTCCAACTCCGAGAAGCTTACTTCAGCCCATAAATGGCTTGTTGCAGCTTACACACCTTATGAATATTAGCTTTGGACACAAAACCCTTAGGCTGTTCCATATAGATTTCCTCTGGCTATCCATTTACAAAAGCCGTTTTGACGTCCATTTGCCATATTTCATAATCGTAATGGGCAGCAATGGCAAGCATCATGCGAATCGACTTGATCATAGCTACGGGCGAGAAGGTATCATGATAATTGATCCCTTCCCTTTAGGTATAACCCTTTGCCATAAGCCTGGCCTTATAGGCATCAACCTTGCCATCCCCATCAGTCCTTCTCTTATAGATCTATTTACTTCCAATAGGCTTCATGCCAGTTGGTAGATCTACTAGAGTCCAGACCTGATGGGCATGCATCGAGTCTATCTCAGCTTTCATTGCTTCTTTCCATTTATCGGAGTCCACATACACTATCACTTGGTCATAGGTGACAGGGTCGTCCTCACGGCTATCAGGTGCATCGTGGAGACCCAGTTCCTCGACATGTGTATAGTCATACCTCTCATGTAAGTGAGACACCCTATCAGACCTTCGAAGTGGAGGTTGTGTTACAATAGGTTCGGTTCGTGATCCTTGATCAGGTGTCTCCTCAGGTCTTTCATTATGGTCTTCCAAAGAGATATTTCTACCCGAGCCACCTTCCTGAGTGAACTCATCCTCAAGAAAGTGCGCTTGTAAAGACACAATGACCCTATGGTATTCTGGCATGTATAATAGAAAACCGATCGAGTCCTCTGGGTATCCAATGAAACATACCTTGATGGACCTCGCTTTCCAGTTTGTCCACCTTAGCCTTCTTGACATAGGCTGGACATCCCCAAATCCTTATGTGATAAAGACTTGGTTTCTTACCCTTCCACATCTCATGCGGAGTGATAGGAATGGATTTGGAAGGACATCTATTAAGCATATAGGCAGCAGTAAGTAAGGCATACCCCCATAGGTAAATTCGTAAATCAGTGTAATCCAATATGGAGCGGACCATGTCAAACAAAGTCCGATTTCTCCTTTATGAAACACCATTTAACTGTGGGGTTCCTAGCGGCGTGAATTGTGAAACTATTCCATGTTCCTTAAAGAACTCATCAAACTCTGTGCTCATATATTCGGCACCTCAGTCCAACTGAAGTGGTTTGATATAACATCTAGTCTGTTTTTCAACTAGGGCCTTAAATTCTTTGAATTTAGTAAAGGCTTCGGATTTATGTTTCATCAAGTACACAATCCCATACCTAGTATGATCATTTGTGAATGTCATGTAATATTGATATCCATCTCAGGCTGCTTCTAAAGCACCACAAACGTTGGTATATATCAACCTAAGTTTTTCAGCAGCCCTTTCAAATGTCCCTGTGAAGGGGGACTTAGTCATCTTGCCTCTAAGGCAGGATTCACAAGTTGGATAGGGTTCTACACCCAATGGACTTAAAAGTCCACCTTTCTCCATTTTGTGAACCTTGGTTTGACCAACGTGACCAAGTCTAAGGTGCCACTAAGAGCTTGATTAGTATCTTGTCTGCCATGTTTCCTAGTTATAGTGTTCGCTGCTGATTTATTTTGTAAGTTCAAATGATATAAACCATTCAACAATGTAGCTGTGCCAACCAATTTATTTCGAAAATAAATTTTACAACTACCATTGCCAATGAAGAAAGAAAATCTTTTCCGGTCCAAGACTGGAATGGATACAATGTTTTTATGTCCCTTGGGCAAAACCAGTACTTCATCTAACACCAAAATAAAAACAGATTCTAAACCCAGTAGGAGTGATCTAATATCAGTTGCCTCAACACTTTGTCCGCTTCCGACAATGATAATCACTTCCCCAGCTTCAAGCTGCCTACTTCGTTCCATATTCTGATTCATAGTACAAATACGAGAAGTAGCACCTGGATCCAGAATCCATGAAGTAGAATATACAGTAGGGGAACAATTGGTTTCAAAAATAAAAAGTTTCGTACCAGATGCACCATTGATCTTGGGACAAGTCCTACACCAGTGGCCCAACTCACTGCATTCAAGATATTTGTCCGTAGGTTTTGAACCGCCCACCTTCTGAACCTTTTGGGCCTTGCCCTTGCCTTTCTGCACCCCTTTCTTGGGTTTATACTGCTCATAGGTCTTTTTCTTCTTGTTCTTAGACCTACGAGGCCCAAAAGAAGTTACAAGAGCAACCTCCCTCGATTTAGTCTTCATGTTAGACTGTGTCGTCACCAGTTTATTCATTAGCCCAGCTAATGTGCATGAAATCTCATTACAGTTGAAATTCATTACAAACTGCATGAAGGAGTCAGGCAGAGATTGAAGGATGAGATCAATCAGAAGGGATAAATCCATATGAAAGTTGAGCACCTCGAGTCTCTCAATCATAGAGCTCATCTTGAGGACGTGGTCTCCCACTTTCTCCCCTTCCTTCATCCTCGCACTGAATAACTACTTCGATATCTCATATCTAGCAGTCCTACTATGCTCTCCATAAAGTTCAGTCAAGTGTGCGAGAATCTTCCGAGCAGAAGTCATTTTCTCGTGCGCTCTCTGCAACTTATTCGTCATTGATCCCATCATAAAGCCATGGACCAGCACGTCATCCTTGACCCATTTTTCATGGACGTCAATCTCTTCCTGATTACCCTTAGTCCGGACTAGAGTCGGTGTAATGTCCATCTCCAAGACGTATCCCAAAGACTCCATACTTAGCACAATCATCATATTCCACAACCAGTCAAGAAAGTTGGGGCCAGTTAGGAGATTCTTTTCAAGTAATATTGCAAGTGGGTTTTTTGCCATTTTATAGAGATATAGTTTCGTTTCTCTACATTGAAATAGACAAGATTGAATTAGTGACTTGTTTTACCCTAGTCTTCATGCCCTAAACCTATCAGGTTTCTTGGCAATCCAAACTATCTATGTTGTTGACCATCAACGTCTATCAGTTTGACTATTGAATCTCGCCCGGCAACCTATCAGGTTTCTAGGGGCGAAATTTACCACCAACTGAATGTAACACCCCCGATATATTCAGGAATATTATATTACACCGCTGTAAATCTATTATGTAAGAATTTACAAGACTGAGGAAATGAAATGACAATAAAAAATACCAACAAACAACGGCAGCGGAAATAAAATACAACACGAGTCTGAAAACAGTACTGAAAGACAAATGTCAAATGGTGAACATTAAAACATGACCAAATCCAATATCACAAATAACAACGTATTGGAGTACTTTATTAAAACAACACAAACATACGACATATTAATCCGGCCGTAACATCACTTTGCACCCTCGTCGTCATGCAGCTCTAGTGGTTATTTTCCCGCTCTCGTGGATCTTGAACATAAAACAAATGTTCACCCCCAAAGGGGTTAGCACAATGATGATAGTACATGTACGATAATTATACAACAATGATTTATTCAACAATCCCTGAATAATAACGTCAATAATATCAATAATAATCACGACAAGTCTTTCCAACGAGAAACAGTAACAATGTACAACATATCATATCAATCTCAACATACTCATGGTATTCCAACGATCCAGCGCACACATCTATAGATTCCCATGATGATACCATCGGACCAACGCATGGTGGAAATACCTGTCCAACGATCCAGCACACACAGCTATAGATTCCCATGATGCACCTGTTGGACCGACGCATGGTGTACAAACAATCACAACACATATGCACAATACAAACAAACTCGAAGGCCGTTCCTTCGATCAACCGTTTGCAAACCTCGAACCTTAAACAATAGGAAAATAGCGACAACTCAACTAACATAATAAAACTAATGGATACACAACTATCAAATGAGCACTGATCGTTCACAAATATGGTCAAGCACACTATCTTAAGAATGGTTGGTTACACGATCAAATCATCGGACGAACAGTAGTTGGATTCTACAAAATCATGCTACGTGGATGATAATGATATCGACTTCTACGATAATAAGGGTAGGCATATCATAAACCTTTCTACTCCATCTCTATTAACAACTTCCAAAGTAGTTTGGCTAAACCACGATTCATCACAAGAGTATGATCATACGAACACTAACAAATTCTCGAAGGAAGATGAGACAACCGCGTTCTAGGTTCAATTCAATTATCCTCAACATAATAAATCCATTCTAACCAAGAATATAACAATGCTTATCAATTCAAAGACCTCTTACGAAATACGAAATAATCTTGGTGAAACTCCTAGAATTCATCTTCTTGAACACTTCGATTCTAGGCGATGATATTAACGTGGCATTATATACAACTCGACCAAAACATACCACAATCTTAGAAACTACGTCCTAGGGTTCAACATGTCAAGGTTCAATCACAATTCTCTTAACAACGAAGAATAATTCAAGTATAACCAAACCAATTTTCCTAAAACATTATATTCAATTACTACGACATCCTTGAAACGTAATAATCTCAGTAACATACTCAAGAAACTTAATTCAAGGTTGGATTTAGTGTCAACATACCTATCACGAAAAATAAAGATGAAAATGATTGGTAGAACTTGACACCGTAGGCTTGAACACCAATCCGAGATGTCTACGATCTTCTAAACCACGTAGATAGGCTATATAAGGATTTTATGTGGGGGATAAAGCTCTCTGGACTTTGCAAAATCAGCCAAAGGATGAAAACAAACAAGTTGAAATGAAATGGGGTGCTGCCATATTTATAAAACTCAGACCTTTACGTATGTTAACCTCACAACATTACGTATGTTATCGCCTTAACTTACGCTATCTGAAATATTTATCGTGCGTTAACATCCGACAGTAGCTACTACCTCATTTCTGACCTCCTTAACGTACGTTAACCATTTATTTTTACGTACGTAATAAGGTCTGTTTAGCATACGCTTAGTCCTTTAGCGTACGTTAAACCCCGTTGACTTGCTTTTTCAAACAGGTGTCCGGATCATGCGGGAATCTTATCCTTATCCATCCCCGTCCTAAGATGGCCCATGCGCCGACCAACCTTATCTGCCTGACTGTATGTTACGTACGCTATGCTTTGTCCATAGCGTACGCTATACTCAGCTCATAACGTATGTTAAGCTCATCTGTTAGCACATTATAACATAGATGCATGCATGAATTTGCAAACTCTTCCTAATATGATCATGACTGTTTGAAATATGTATATGGGAAAAATCATACTTCGATTATAGATACCACAAAATATTACAAGGTTCAAATACAGATGAAAATACTCAACAATTATCCGGATATTACACAGAAGGCATCTAATGCACTCAAGAATTTTTCAACCTCTACCAAACGTACTACCCCGATCACTCGGAAGCATAGCACACCAGCTCGGGTATCAATTTTCTACGAGTTTGATGGAGGGTAGGAAACCTCGTAACCTTTTTCAAACTTAGTTTGTTTGTTGTCGGGAGAATTTCGTGATTAATTTTACACTTTGCACATTAATTAAATTATAAGCGCGTTTTAGTTTGTCAATCATTCAAAATGAAAAACAGTAAATAGCAACCTAGTTACTACCAACATATAGCTCATGTACTTTTTCCTAAGTACTGGGCCAAGCGAATGACCCAATAAAGAAAATAAAAACATTCTCCGATTCTTTGTCTTCTCGATCGGTTGTCTTCGGTCTTCGTCATAGCCAAATAAATAATTACATCATTGAAAATGCATCATATTATACAAATTTTCTAGTAAATATAAATAGACTCAAAACAGCCTTTATAACCCAGTCGAATCGAACAAATCAAAACTAAGTCCACGAGCTATATTACCATCACATAAGGATTTCACACAACATGTAACGCAATGAAATTAAATAATTTATTTTAATATATTAATCCAATTAATCTATAAAATTAATCTATTCCATTTCTACAATATTAATCCGATAATATATATATGGCATTAAAATTAAATAATCAATTAATGTATTAATCTAATTCATATAAAAATTAATCTATTCAATTTTAATGGTATTAATTCAATTTTAATGGTATTAATCCAATTAATACTAATAATCATCATTTTAGTTCGTTCGAAGTAATTCGGCCAAAATAATATTCTCGATTAATTTATTTTCCTTAACAAATAAACTAAATATTTAATTAAGTCAAATTAAATCCAATTCAGATTGCGGGAAATAATTACAACGAAAACATAAAATCAAAATGTAGTCCCGGACAATCCGGTATCGGGCCCAGCCCACGGCCCGATTCAAAATCGGGCCAAAAACCCGAGAGACATCATGACTCGGCACAGGCGAGGGTCTCCCGGCAGCCTGGGCAGCCGGCCCAGGCAGTGCTGCCGGCACCACTGCTGGCAGCCCCGTTTTCTTGTTTTTCGGCTCGTTTCCAAAACGTGATGTTTCTAACCTTTATGTAGGACTTATAAATCAATAAAATAAAAAATTTACAGATTTATAATTCACATAAAATCATAGAAACAAAATTTACAACGAACAATTAAATATCCCCGATTATACCAATAATGATTCTAAATCATAAACATCATCCAATAGCATTCAAAATGCACAAATAATCATATACACGGTATCATTGACCTCGCTCTGATACCACTGTTGAGATTCCGGAAATAATATCGAATACGCAGTGGAATAATATACAATGAAGAATCCCAAACAGGATTGATCAAGTAACGTATATACGAAAAAATAGATCGACGAAGATAAAAGGATTAAGGTCCCATACCCTTGAAGCCTTTGATAATATCTTCATAAGTTGATGATGATCACGAACCCGAGCACAAGCACAAAATCCCTTCCTCCCAAACACTGAAAATATGATGTCTCCACGTCACCACACGATGGAACTTGACTGGAAAAATCACCGAAACTCCATTCTTGAAAGAACACGGCTAGGAAGTTTCAAAGGATTTTTTCTCTCTAATTTTTTTCTTGTTTATCTCTCACCTCTAAGATGAAAATTTTTGAACAAAAAAAATCCTTTGTGAAGCTCTCGGCCGAACCACACACAATTGTGTGTTGGTGATGTGAATTGTTATACAATATAAAGGAATCAAGATCCCTTCACATCACATGCATATGGCATTATTAGAAGACTAAATCATGGTGAGATCTCATACGATAATAATTCCACATCAAAACGAGAGAGAGAGAGAGAGAGAGAGAGATGTGGGGCGGCTATGAGAAAGGTGGGAGGAAACGGTGCCGAGTCACTCAGCTCGTGTACCGGGCGTTCGTCAAACGACTCTGTTTAATACACTCCGTTTTATCACCTAATGTATTTATACTAATTTATTAATCTAATTAATTAATTATATCAAACAAAAATATATTTCTCTAAGAAATATAATTTATGAATTAAATTAATTAACCAGTAACTTAATTTCAATTCATAAAACTGCTCTTTGATTTATCTAATAAATCATAATTAGATATCCAATATCTAATATTAATAGAGAGATGATAGCCTGGGTAGTCCTTCGGTGGAGTGAGGAAAGGAGCACGTGGCTGTGGCCGTAATTAAGATATTTTTCTTCTTAGTGATATTCATCTTTCATTCCGGGGCTTAGAAGAAAGCTTCAACAAAGCAGATTGAATTACAGATTCAAAGTAATAAAATGAACAACCATATCCCCAAGAACAATCAGATTGAGAGGAATAACTACATAACAGAGGAGCCCTTAGTGAGAACATTGTCATCAAGCTCCCCTCTACTATGACTGCGAACGCGACTAGGAATGAACCTATGAATTATAGACAAACTAAAAACAAGCGAATAAATACATTACGTAATAGAAATACTGACTTTAGAAGACCTCTCAGATAAAAGAACAAGGAAGTTCACTTCAAAAAAACGAACGAAAGCGAGAAGCAGGAGATGAAGAAGAGTCGGATGGAGAGATTCCCTTTTGCCTCTGCTCATTGGTCTTAGAGCAGTCACTTATGGAAATGTTTGACTTCAAGAAAAAGGAGGACAGAACGGGGACTTGGAGCTACCAAAAATGGCTCAAGTGTTTGTCCGAAAATATGATAGTTACGATATCGATTGTGACTTTGTTGATACGGAGTTGGAACTGATAACTAAGGATATGATGTGTGAAGAACTAGACCTATTTGATATCACCTTTCAATTATCAGTAGCAGCCTATTTTCTGATTCTATACTTGATAAACCTCGAGTACACCAAAGGGAGTGCAGCTCTAAAGCTAGTGAGTGAAGTGGAGGGGCGTAGCGAAAGCAAGAAATCCGTTAACACCAGTAAGAAGAAACAAAGTATCTTGAATATTATTTGCAATTAAGAAGAATTGCATAGAGAGGCCGTTGAGCAATTGGAAAAAGCCAAAGTCCGCTTACAGAAAGTTGAAATAGAAGCAGATCAGTTTCGGTTGAATGGATACTTTGAGATAGAGTGAAACAAATTAAATTTGGTTAATTCAACTTATAAAAATTTGGAACGATTAGAAAATTACAGAAATGAAAAGATTAAATTTGAACAACAAAGGGCGATTAATCGCTCCCAGCCAGCAATAAGTTAGTAATGTAATATCCTGATTTATTATTGTGTATTTCATCTGTATTTGAACCCTGTATTATTCGGAATTGTGATCTCGATAATTGGAGTATGATATTTCTCACATTGGTATCTTTGCACATAAGTATAACAACATGCAAAATTTCTCATGCAAACTCGTGATAGCGCATGCTAAGAATGTAACTTAACGTGCGTTATCGGGCTACAACTAGCGCACGCTACGAATGGAGAATTGCATGCGCTAGGCAGTCAATTATTGAGCTAGGCGGCTAGCACATGCGCCAGCCGGGACATGGGTCCGGATAAGATTCCCGCGGACGAACCTAGACAGATTTGGAGTCAACACTTATTAGCATGCGCTAAGGGATGTATAATAGCGTGCGCTAATCATCTATTGTACAGAAACTTTATATAAGGGACAACACTCCATTTTCTTCTCATTTCCTTCGAGCATCCTTCGTTCTTGAGAGACTAGAGAACATTATATCTTTCTTAAACACACTTAGAACACATCTACTTGATCATTGGAGATTGAATGTCACTTGTGTTTGATCATTGGAGTGGAGAAATGTCTTGATTTGGCAAACAAGCAACCGGAGCCGGATTCTACTTGTTGTCTCGGTGTTTTTCTTCATCTTAAGGTATGTTATACTACTTTCAACCTCAAATTCGTGTTCATAAGGATATGAAGATTATGCTATCAAGATATTAAGTTTCATTGGTGATTTTAGCCAAACCACATCATGTTTAGGGGATTGAGATGATTATGCATTAAGAACATTATGATTTGAATCTTGTTACGATGAACAAGTAGAGGAAGTTTCTGACATTGATAATCCGAATTTAGAAGGTGCCTTCATGGTAATCACGGACTTGACTTTAACATCATTATTGTTAGACGAATCTAAGAGATTGATCATGGAAGGATTTATCTTGTAAAGATGGAGTGTTAATCAAACTACAAGATGATAGTTTTGATTGATATAAAAGTATTGATATCGACCATTAGGCCTTCCGAATTACGCATGAAGAATTGTAATCGAAATGGAATATGGTTTTATGATGATATACGTATTCTCGAATTTGAAGTTGTTGTTATCCGTAAGATCATTCATAAACCGTATGAGCATGATATGCATGGAGATTACATGTATTATCACTGAAGATTTCACGAGTTTCTTCACCATTAGATCAAGTCTGCTGCCCAGTAGTATACTGCCCTACACGTTTAGCGCACGCTAAGCTATGTAGATTAACGAGCGCTATCAGGCATGAGTTAACGTATGCTACTTTTGGTACGTAACGTACGTTAGGTCATCAGGCGAGTCAGTCGGTTGATCAGTGAGGTATTGACCGTGCATAGTTAGCATACGCTAGGCTTCGTTCTTTGCGTACGCTAATGAGCAGGCTCAACGCACGCTACGTAGAATACTTAGCGTACGCTAAGCAGTTCAAACAGATTGCGTTTTATGAAATTTCGGCCGTAAATTGGATTGGTAGACATTCGTACGACGTGAGATAAATTCTATATTATTTCTTTTGTTAAGGTTCGAGCTTGCTACGTGATTGATTGAAGGGGCGACCTTCGAGTGTTTCGTTTTTCGTGGAAGTAGTATTCTTGTCTTCTAATCGAGGCAAGTACCTTATTTGTTTTATGTATTGATGTTATACATATTGTCGTGCATATATGTTGTTATATGTCCACCTGGTGTTGGTCCGACGGGATCATCGAGGGATCTATGCTAGCGTGCGCTGGATCATCGGACGGATTTTTCCACCACGGGTTGGTCTGATGGGATCATCGTGGGTTCTAGGCAGTGAACGCTGGATCGTCGGAATTATCATGTGTAGGTTATGATATCATGTTGCGATTATTAGTTTTGTATGTTATTTATGAGTTTCTCATAGGAGAAGACTCGTTGGTACTTTTGTCATTTACGCTATTATTATTCTTCGTGAGATGTTAAATAATATGTTGTGGTACTTGTACTAGCATCGTTGTGCTAACCCCTTCGGGGGTGAACATTTGTATATGTTCAGGATCCAGGAGAGAGGGAAAACGACCACTGGAGCTGCATGACGACGAGTGTGCAGAGTGATGTTCCGGTTGGGTTTATTATCTGTTGTTGGTTATTTAATAAGTACTCGAGTACGTCATAATTTGTGATGTTTGGATTTCAGTGATGTATTAATATTCTTCATTTGAACATTTGTAATTTAGGTATTGAACTAGAAGTGTCGTATTTTATTTCAAGTGATTTCATAAGTTGGTATCCGTTATTGTCGTTTCATTTATTCAGCCTTGTAAATTCTTATGTAAAGGATTTACGGGGCTATAATATTCCTGAATATATAGGGGGTGTTAAAGAATATGGTATCGGAGCTAAGATTTTGGATATCTTGGTCATTGGGTTAAAATAGGGGTCATACATGTCTTTTGAGGTAACCGATCGCGAATAACATCACTATACTGCCTACGTCTTCGTGCGAGCGGTGGTTGTAAGTCCCTAAACTCTATCTCGTCCTTTACATGTTATATTTCTTTGTACTTGAGCATTTGAATGGTATTTTTTCCTATATATTGAGTATTTATGCTTACAGTATGTTGAGAGGCGGACGTGGACGTGGTCGCGGTGGCGGACGCGGACGAAGGAATGCTGAAAGGGAAGCGTCGCCTTCTAATCAAGCCAGTCATAGCTCAGGCGAGCCATAAAGATCTATCAATAACGAACCGGAACCTACTGTACCAGAAATCCTTCGTCAGGTGGTGAACCAGATGACTCAGTTCGCTCAGGTCGTGGACCGAATGCAGGTGGCAATGGGATTACAGCAGGGAGATAGGCAGCAAGGGATCCCAGATATGGGAAATCGAGGTGACCGATGGCTGCAAAAGGTGGTGAAGATGCAACCACCTAAATTCGACGGTATTTCTGAGACTCCCACCTGGGACCATTGGTTGAAAGAATTGGAGAAAATTTTTGCCGGGATTAACTGCCCAGATGACCGGAGAGCCTCTATCGCTCAATACTTTCTGATAGGGGAAGCGTCCGAATGGTGGGAAGCCATCCGGCCTATAGACCATGATGTTGATTGGACAGAGTTTAGATTGATGATGGAAGCTCAGTTCTGCCCTCGTCCTGTGAGGGAAGCCAAGGTTCCCGAGTTTTTCTCCGCTCAGCCTTCAGATGTGCCAGTATCTCAGGCAATTAATACATTTAACCAATAGCTAGCATTTGTTCGACATCTAGTCAGAACAGATGCTGAAATGATGATCCATTTTGATATGAGGATGAAACCAGAAATCCAGAGGTACATGTCCGGTTTTGAATGTACCTCTCTCCGTCAATACCAGAATAAGGCGTTGGCGTATGAGATCAAGTAAGCAGCAATGGAGAAGTTTACGGAATCCAAGAAGCAGAAAGTCTCTGGTACTTTTACAGAGCATAAGAACAGCAGGCCCCGCAAGACCCAGTCATCTTTTAATTCTTCCAAGAAACCTTCGCACCCATCTAGGAGCGGAAAGAACTTCAGAGCAGCATCAACCATGACAGATGTCACCAGGAAATGCTTTAACTGTGCCCAGACAGGGCACTATCGACGAAATTACCCCTTACCTGCCGTGACTTGTTTTGATTGTGGACGGGAGGGACATCGTGTGGTGTTCTGTGAAGAGGCTACAAAGTCTTTTAGAGCCCGTACACAGCATCCAGTTCAGAAGGAAGCTAGTATCCAACAGACGCAGCAAAGTGTACAGATGCCTCAGAATTTTGGTCGCGGATGAGGCAGAGGACAGTGGGACCGAAAGGGTACATCGAGTGCCGGATCTGTTCCCCCACGTCTGACAATCAGGATGCTGCTCTCGCATCAGGTACTGTTCAGATCCTTTCCCAGCCAGTTAGCGTTTTATTCGATACAGGAGCTACGCATTCATTTATATCCTTATCTTGTGTAAATCGTTTGAATGTTTCTGGTTTTCATAATTGTGAACCTTATGTTGTTGGTTTACCGAGTGGAGAGAGAATTGCTGGAAGCTTAGAAACTAGAGATTTCCCTGTATCGTTTGGGGGCAGAGAGTAGCTCTCAAATCTGATTGTGATAGAAATGCAAGGAGACGACCTTATACTCAAAGACGATTGGCTTAATCGATATGGAGCTATTGTAAACTACCGAAGGAGGAATATCCCACTGATCGCTGACGATGGTTCCGAAATATTGTTTGAAGGATGGAAACCAGGAAGCTTAGGAAAGTTGATCAAGGTGATGAAAGCTGTCAAATTGTTGAAACAGGGCTGTACCGGATACTGGTGCTATGCAATGAAGAAAGAAGATGAAATTATGGAACTTTCATCCATTCATGTTGTGAACGAATTTCCAGATGTATTTCCTGACGAGTTACCTGGACTACCTCCACGACGGGATGTAGAATTCACCATTGAGCTAGAACCCGGAGCTACACCAATTTCTAAGGCGCTGTATCGTATGGCACCTACTGAGATGTTTGAACTGAAAAAGCAGCTGGAGGAGTTACTGGAAAAAGGCTATATCCAGCCAAGCGTTTCGCCTTGGGGAGCGCCACTTCTTTATGTCCGGAAGAAGGATGGATCGCTTCGACTGTGTATTGACTATCGAGAGATGAACAAAATGACAATTAAGAACAAGTATCCGTTGCCACAGATTGATGATTTGTTTGATCAGTTGCAAGGAGCAACAGTATTTTCTAAAATCGATATGAGATCAGGATATCATCAGCTGAGGATTAAGCAATCTAATGTTCCGAAATCAGCGTTCAGAACTCATTACGGACACTATGAGTTTGTAGTGATGCCGTTTGGTCTCACTAATGCACCTGCTGTATTCATGCAATTGATGAACCGAGTGTTCATCGAATATTTGGATAAATTTGTGGTTGTGTTCATTGATGACATTCTGGTGTATTCTAAGAGCCCGGAAGAGCATGCACAGCATTTCTGGATTGTATTAGAACTTTTGAGAAGCGAGCAACTGTACGCCAAACTCTCTAAGTGTGAATTATGGCTAAAGGAAGTAATGTTCCTCGGTCATGTGGTATCAGCTAAAGGAGTCCGAGCAGATCCTCAGAAGATCGAAGCAGTTATGGATTGGAAGCCTCCAAAGAACGTGAAAGAAGTCCGGAGTTTCTTAGGACTTGCTGGATATTATCGTTAGTTCGTGGAAGGGTTTTCCAAAATTTCCCGCCCACTTACTCGACTCCTGCAGAAAACTCAAAAGTTTGAGTGGAACGAGTTGTGCTAGAATAGCTTTAATGAATTGAAGAAGAGATTGATGACAGCACCGATTTTAACACTTCCATAGGGAATTGGAGGATTTATAGTTTACAGTGATGCTTCGAACCAAGGACTCAGATGTGTATTGATGCAGAATGATAAGGTGATCTCTTATGCGTCACGCCAGCTGAAACCTTATGAAGTGAATTACCCAACGCATGATTTAGAACTGGCAGCAGTATTTTTTGATTTGAAAATCTGGAGGCATTACATCATGACGGACTCACCGCCGATCTTTACGGATCACAAGAGTCTCAAATACATCTTCAGTCAGAAAGATTTGAACATGCGGCAAAGAAGATGGTTAGAGCTGATTAAGGACTACGATTTGGAAATTTTGTATCATCCAGGCAAAGCGAATGTAGTGGCCGATGCACTCAGCCGTAAGCCTGTTTCTATCCAAATGCTGGAGACTCTGACCTCCCAGCTCAGCATTGAACGAGAGATGATTTGAGAAGGAATTGAAGTATGGTTACAAAGAGTCCAAGGACAACTGTGCGTGATGGAAATAACTTTATCATTAATCGAAGAAATCAAATCTATGCAGACATATGATCCTCTGATGATTCGGTTATGTGATGAAGTGATCAAGGGGAAGGCCCCCGGATTCGTAATTCATGATGATGTAGTTTGGAGATTTCAAAACCGACTCTGCGATCCCAATGTCGATGTTCTGAAACAGATGATTATGAAGGAAGCTCATAGCTCTCCCTATTCTATCCACCCAGGCACCAGTAAGATGTATAAGGACTTGAAGCAGAATTTCTGGTGGGGCAACATGAAGAAAGATGTAGCGGACTATGTTTCGAAATGCTTGACTTGTCAGCAGGTTAAGATCGAGCATCAACGACCTTTCGGGATGTTGAATCCGCACCCCTGATTCATGAATGGAAGTGGGAGGACATATCGATGGACTTTATCACTAGTATGCCGAGAACCAAGATGGGAATGAACCTGATTTGGGTAATAGTTGACCATTTAACCAAATTAGCTCATTTTCTAAGCATTAAAGACACGTGGGGACCAGAGAGGTTGGCACGAGTATTTATTTCAGAGATAGTTCGACTGCATGGTACGCCGAAGACCATTATTTCTGATTGAGACGGCCGTTTTGTGTCTCACTTTTGGAAAGCAGTTCATAAGGACTTGGGGACCGAATTGAACTTCAGCACAGCTTATCACCCGCAGACTGACGGACAATCCAAGAGGACCATTCAAACGGTGGAAGACATGCTAAGGGCCTGTGCCTTAGATTGGTCAAACGATTGGGAAGTTCATCTACCGTTGATTGAATTTACCTACAACAATAGTTAGCATGCTTCCATTAAGATGGCACCGTTTGAGGCATTATACGGGAGGAGACGCATATCGCCCCTATGTTGGGACGATTCATCAGACTTGATCGGGACAGAACTAGAGTTGATCGTACAGACACGAGAGAAGATAGCCTTGATTCGTGAAAGG
This sequence comes from Orobanche coerulescens, assembly GCA_033398695.1. Taxonomy (NCBI): domain Eukaryota; kingdom Viridiplantae; phylum Streptophyta; class Magnoliopsida; order Lamiales; family Orobanchaceae; genus Orobanche; species Orobanche coerulescens. The sequence continues at coordinate 72,893,080 of CM065818.1, read as the reverse complement.
TTGTTGACCGCCCAGAGTAGCCAGAAATCTTACGCAGACATACGCCGTCGCCCATTGGAGTTCAGTACCGGAGACCACATACTTTTAAAGGTTTCTCCTACTCTGGGAATCTTTAGTTTTAGAAGGAAGGGAAAGCTGAGTCCGAGATATATCGGACTATTCGAGATCCTTGAAAGAGTTGGAGAGTTGGCATACAGATTGGTATTGTCGCCTTCGTTGAGCCATGTTCATAACGTGTTTCACGTATCCCAGTTACGGAGATATATACCAGATCCTAGCCATGTCATTGATTTCGGCGAGATCGAAGTCGCTCAGGATGGGACGTTTGAACAAAGACCGGTCAAGATACTCGAGAGTCGAGTTAAGTAGTTGAGGAACAAACCAATCGTTTTGGTCAAAGTTCAGTGGTCACGCCATGGGGTGGAAGAAGCCACTTGGGAAACGGAAGATAGCATGAAGTCCAGATATCCAGAGTTATTTTCGTCTTGAGTTTCGGGACGAAACTCCTTTTTAGTAGGAGAGTATGTAATATCCGAATTTATTATTATGTATTTCATCTGTATTTGAACCCTGTATTATTCGGAATTGTGATCTCGATAATTAGAGTATGATATTTCTCACATTGGTATCTTTTTACATAAGTATAACAACATCCAAAATTTCTCATGCAAACTCGTGATAGCGCACGCTAAGAATGTAACTTGACGTGCGTTATCGGGCTACAACTAGCGCACGCTAAGAATGGAGAATTGCGTGCGCTAGGCAGTCAATTATTGAGCTAGGCGGCTAGCACATGCGCCAGCCGGGACATGGGTCCGGATGAGATTCCTGCGAACGAACCTGGACAGATTTGGAGTCAACACTTATTAGCGTGCGCTAAGGGATGTATAATAGCGTGCGCTAATCAGCTATTGTACAGAAACTTTATATAAGGGACAACACTCCATTTTCTTCTCATTTCCTTCGAGCATCCTTCGTTCTTGAGAGATCAGAGAACATTATATCTTCCTTCAACACACTTAGAACACATCTACTTGATCATTGGAGATTGAATGTCACTTGTGTTCGATCATTGGAGTGGAGAAACGTATTGATTTGGCAAACAAGCAACCAGAGCCGGATTCTACTTGTTGTCTCGGTGTTTTTCTTCATCTTAAAGTATGTTATACTACTTTCAACCTCGAATTCATGTTCTTAAGGATATGAAGATTATGCTCTCAAGATATTAAGTTTCATTGGTGATTTTAGCCAAACCACATCATGTTTAGGGGATTGAGATGATTATGCATTAAGTACCTTGGTTAAGAACATTATGATTTGAATATTGTTACGATGAACAAGTAGAGGAAGTTTGTGACATTGATAATTCGAATTTAGAATGTGCCTTCATGGTAATCACAGACTTGACTTTAACATCATTATTGTTAGACGAATCTAAGAGATTGATCATGGAAGGATTTATCTTGTAAATATGGAGTGTTAATCAAACTACAAGATGATAGTTTTGATTTATATAAAAGTATTGATATCGACCGTTAGGCCTTCCGAATTACGCATGAAGAATTGTAATCGAAATGGAATATGGTTTTATGATGATATATATATTCTCGAATTTGAAGTTGTTGTTATCCGTAAGATCATTCATAAACCTTATGAGCATGATATGCATGGTGATGACATGTATTATCACTAAAGATTTCAAAAGTTTCTTCACCATTAGATCAAGTATGCTGCCCAGTAGTGTACTGCCCTACACGTTTAGCGCATGCTAAGCTATGTAGATTAACGTGCGCTATCGGGCATGAGTTAACGTACGCTACATTTGGTACGTAACGTACGTTAGGACATCAGGCCAGTCAGTCGGCTGATCAGTGAGGTACTGACCGTGCATAGTTAACGTATGCTTGGCTTCGTTGTTTGCGTATGCTAACGAGCAGGCTTAACGCACGCTACGTAGAATACTTAGCGTACGCTAAGCAGTTCAGACAGATTGCGTTTTATGAACTTTCAGCCGTAAATTGGATTGGTAGACATTCGTACGACGTGAGATAAATTCTATATTATTTCTTTTGTTAAGGTTCGAGCTTGCTACGTGATTGATTAAAGGGGCGACCTTCGAGTGTTTTGTTTTTCGTGGAAGTAGTATTCTTGTCTTCGAATCGAGACAAGTACCTTATTTGTTTTATGTATTGATGTTATACATATTGTCGTGCATATATGTCGTTGTTATATGTCCACCTCGTGTTGGTCCAACGGGATCATCGGGGGATCTATGCTAGCGTGCACTGGATCATCGGATGGATTTTTCCACCACGGGTTGATCTGACGGGATCATCGTGGGTTCTAGGCAGTGAACGCTGGATCATTGGAATTACCATGTGTATGTTATGATATCATGTTGTGATTATCAGTTGTGTATGTTATTTATGAGTTACTCGTAGGAGAAGACTCGTTGGTATTTTTGTCATTTACATTATTATTATTCTTCGTGAGATGTTGAATAATATGTTGTGGTACTTGTACTAGCATCGTTGTGCTAACCCCTTCGGGGGTGAACATTTGTTTATGTTCAGGATCCAGAAGAGCGGGAAAACGACCACTGGAGCTGCATGACGACGAGGGTGCAGAGTGATGTTCCGGTCGGGTTTATTATCTATTGTTGGTTATTTAATAACTACTCGAGTACGTCGTAATTTGTGATGTTTGGATTTCAGTGATGTATTAATATTCTCCATTTGAACATTTGTACTTTCGGTATTAAACCAGAACTGTCGTATTTTATTTCAAGTGATTTCATAAGTTGGTATCCGTTATTGTCATTGCATTTATTCAGCCTTGTAAATTCTTATGTAAAGGATTTACGGCGCTGTAATATTCCTGAAAATATCGGGGGTGTTACAAGTAAGAGTTCAGTTAAATCCAATATTAAGAAAAGAAGCTTTTAAAGTTGGCATCTTCGAGCTCATTTTGCTAGTTCTATCGTATGAGAGATAGAGTTACATTACATAGGAAGACCGGGTATGTAGTTGCTTTGAAGTTCACTAGCTTAGAGCATCTAGTCGAAAATTCATATTTATCCATCAACGATCCTGATGTGTGACTCTGTAGGTCCGTCTCAGCCGGAATTGGGAGGAACCAATGAATGCGGGCAACACTTAGCCAGCCTAGCGGGCCGCACTGTAAACCCCGACTTAGAACGAACAAAGGGATCATTCCTGAACCATTATGTCGTGAATACCATCAGATGTCCCGATCAAATCTTCGGGTCATGATAAAGTCAAACCCTATTGTTGACTAGACTCTATACATGTGTTAATGCAAATCAAGACCGACAGATCAATAGTGTATCTAATACGACTATATCAGAATGCTTTGGCCAAAGACTTATGATCTCATTTGCCATTAACCGTATAGGACATACGCCTGCTCACTAACAGGAGATAGAATCCTTTCTTGGCGTACAGTAAAGACTGCTACCTGCCCGTATAGTCCGCACTTCGAAGTCGACTCAGCAATTAAGCAAATGAGTCCAACTACTCTAATGACAAACTTAACGTCACATGCACATATCTTACTGAACCCTCAAGTCAAAGGTCCATGTATACTATCACAACCTTTCGATTCGTCATCAACTCAGTTTGGCTTCACGGTGGGGTGCAGGATAGTAACGATCTAGCATAAGATTCTTGAATTCCTCCCAAGTACTCGCGCCTTCGGCAGGCCTCACAAAAAGCCACCAAGTATGGGCACTCTTACTAAGGTAGTAGGCTGCCACAGCAACTCGATTTTCCTCTGGGCACTCCACCATCTCGAACAGTTTCTCGAAATGCTCTATCCAGTGTACAATGTCGGCAGGCTCAGATGAGCCTTAAAAAGTCGGAGGTCGCTGACGTGATATGTCGCTAATAATCCGACTCACGATCCCGCCAGGCATCAGAGACGGAGGCTGTTGTCCCTGCTGTTGACCAGTAGTATTCCTCTGCATAGTTTCCATCAGCTGACCCATTTGGGTCATCTGGGCCATCATGCCCTGCATCACGGTGTAAGGATCGGCACGTGCATTCTCTCCGGTGTGGTGTGATTGGTCCCTAGAAGGCGAATCACTGCCTGCGGAACTCTGTTCCACATTCGCGCGTCTGTTAGCTCGTGGTATCGGAATTCGGCCTCTTCCGCGGCCTCGTCCCCCTCTGCCACGGCCTCTCAGGTTCCTTTCCATACTGAAAGAGTCAAGTCACAAGTACAGTTCGATTTATCAATCATAATTCATGCTAAGTTAATAGCAACAGGGAATTTCCTATCCAACAAAGCAGTTGTAAAGAATCACTGGCACTACAAATGTTACACACTCAATATCATATCAACATTAAGTCGAAACAATTCCAATCACATAATTAATTTAGGTTCTCCTCAAACAGATGAATTTTTGACTCATGGTAGCAAGATGCCAAGATAAGTAAGGAGGCCAATACATCGTCAATATCATGCCAGTAATCAAATTATGGTTCATGAGAACATACCGTATTCGACGGGTCAGGCGCTTGCACAGGTTACACGTGGCACGAAGTTTTCTTGATGCTATTTGGATTCTACAATGACTCAAAATAAAAACACACTCTCCGATACCATCTTCTGTAACAGCCCAAAAACAGTGGCTATTACAGTGCCGTGGACCCCTACTGGGACCCACCAGGCGATATCACGATATACATTTAAAATCTGACAACGTGGCACCGTACCACAACATTTATCAAAACCCCGGTGTGGAGCATGAGTTATTCATATCTTTAAACACGAGCAAAAAAACACAGGATCCAAATTCGGTACAGACCATATGATGATGGGCAGTACCTAACAAATTTTAGTACATTCATCCGACACAAAATAAAAATGAAAGTCACAATAAAACATAACCGAACAAAAAAAGACTCGGGGCCCCCGAAATAGCATACATCAGAATCCTCCGTCGCCATTGTGCTCCTCCTGTGCCTTGCCCTTTCCTCGCCCTGAAATACAAGTATTTCGCCCCAAACCACAGGGTCAGCTATACATGATAATAATAATTCTCATGACATTATACAATTCATATATACTGATCTCAAAGAAATCCACCGACTACTGAATATACCCCGAAGGCTTATAAACAATCAGTCCCAACTGTCGAACATAACCAAATATACGAACGACCATATACTATGGTTCAAGATGGACGTCACAGTACGCCCGATCCGGAAATGTGTCCGTGCACATGTCAACCCCGTATACGGAATCCAGAATATACATGGGACGATGTACCTAATTAGCCTCACGAACTACGTCTCGTGTGCATGATCTAAATGCGGAAAACCTCCACGCATGATCATCAAGTGCCCGGCTAAAAATCCTACACATAACCAATCGGCGCGCAGATATGACTCCAGATATGTCACGATACAACATGACAACGAAACTCAACGAATTACACTTTTACTAAGGGATCGAACAACTCACCGAAGTGTCAACAAAGCTCAACAATATCAAGGGTCCAAAAGTAACGAAACTTGGGAATACAATCCCACGATGAAAATGGGACATCATTAAGAACGACCTCAAGTCACAAGACACAAGTTTATAAGTGTTTCATATACACGAAATGCATAATTATCATAAGAATCCACACATCATTATAACCAAGCAAGATAACTTGCCTCAATTCCGTAGACGAATAATCCTTCTTTGAATGGTCAAACGAACGGTATCCTCGTCTAACAATACTCACGTGAACAAGCAACCTTGAATGAAATATAATTCATTCAACAACACATTCGTACGATAATGGGATTATCGCATAAACAATATTCATAAATTTACTTGAATAAATCGATTATCCTATTGATCATTTTAATGTTTTTATTACAAATCATCGTATGTTTATCATGTTCATTACATATTCTACCCTTAATGTCAAATTCTTGATGTCTAGTTTATTATCAATGCAATATCGTGAAAATATCTTTTCAAATCATCGACACTTCCAATTACGATATAAGTTGTGTTTAATTACGTTCTTCATTATTTTACCAACGATTTCATTCAAAACTTGATTACTATAAGTTTAAGTTTTGAGTGAACTAAGAACATCATCTTAATTTACGTCTCTAAATACGCACGGATTAATGAAATGGAATTCGGCTACTCATCTACCGCATTTGTATCATTATATTCAACACAATTCTCTTAAGAACATTATCAACCTATTAATGTAGTGATTAACACCCTTTAACGAAATCGATAAATTCGAACATATGAAGATTACAACTTCCTTCTATCAACATTCATTGTTTTACTTTGAAGAATTTATTAAAAGCCTAGTTATATCATTGGATACTTGAAATTTTTGAAGTAACTTCATCCATCTAACAAAGATCATCTACAAAGGGTTAACATAATCTTTCCAACAATTTTATTACAAAGGTTTTTGAGGCCAAAAATCATGGTTCCATACTACCCTCAAGAATCAATAGAATGTTCAAGACAAATTTAACATTTCTCACTTTTAATCATTAAGGATATCATCCCTAACATGTTCCTAGTGTTGAGACTATAATTAACTTCCGATTATCATGTTATACATCAGGTTTTAAGTATATCATTATCAACACAATCACATTATGAAGTTATTTACAACAAGAAGTAACACTAATACCTTCAATGTTAATCTTCACTTAGTTTGAGCATGATTCACTTAACTTATCATGTTTGCACTAGTTTAAACTAACATTATGTGAAGTATTTATCTACTAACATCATCATAAGCATGGAATTGATATGAGTTAAAGAAAGACCAACCTTAAAATAAACAACAACACCAACACTTCAAGGGATACACCTCAATCTCTAGCTCTCCAAGTCACCAATCAAGTGTTGAAGCTCCAACACAAGTTAGGAAGGCTTAGAAATGAAGTTGGAGGGGAAAAGAATCGTTCCTCAGTTGGGAGGTTGGAAAGGGTCGAGTAGGAAGTGAATGGGAAGTCATACTTTTATAATCTGAACTTGGCATTACGTACGTTAACGAACGTGGTTAACGTACGTTATAGCCTTTACGTACGTAATCTTGTGATCATTACGTACGTAACCAATTTCATCAAATCTCACTGCCTCAAAACACGCAATTCATTACGTACGTAACTATGTAGCTATTACGTACGTAATAGCCGTTGACTTGGCTGTCGCGATCGACTCCCGACCACCTACCCCTGCTCGGCCCCACCCGCCGAAAGGCGGACTGCTGGAGGATCTTCCGCATTACGTACGTTAACGTATTGATGTTACGTACGTAAGGCGACCTACATAGCGTACGTTATGAATACATGTTAACGTACGTTAAGTACTATAACAAGCATAAATGGAATTCTCCCAATATCACCCCAACAACTAATATAGTATGAATGACCATGAATCCAACTTAACATAATTCATCGATACTTGCTACAACATCACAGATATGGTGCGAAAACACTTAACTTAAATCATGAAATACAATATTAAAGGCGAGGGTATTACACCCGAGAGGCTACCCCGGAAGAATTCAAGTTCCGGGAGTACGAGTGGAAGTGGCTACGCGCCCATTTTCGTGACCCAAAGTTCATGGTATGACTAAAATACCCTCATTTCATTCTTCCTCTTTCAGTTTTTATTTTTTTGAATTCTAAATATAAACTCCATTTTTTTAAATTAATGTATCAGAATATAAAAAATACTTGAAGTTCCGATTTTTTTAAATTAGAAAAAATCGGAACTTCGTATTTTTTAAATTCGAATATTATTAATATTAAAAATCGGAATTTTTATTCAAAAGTGGAAATAAATTGTTTTCATAAAAATAAAAACTAGAATATTATTTTCCATAAAAAAATAAAAATCTGAATATTGTATTTTATTTATTAAAAATGCTAGTATTTAATAAAAATAATAATATTTCGATTTTATTTTTTTGAATTCTAAATATAAACTCGATTCTAAATAATATTTTTTGTAGGCGACTAGCTTGACCAACACGACCAATCGTGGCCGTCCGACGACCATCACAGTCTGGGTTCCCGTTAGCGAGTTGCGCACGAGGCCATTTCTTGATTTGTTGGACGCATTTGCCTACGTGACTCGAAAGCATTTACGAATCGTCCCAGGAGCATGTAAGTCTTTTTTATTTTATATTAGTAATAAAATAAATGCCTTTGTATCATACTGTTATTGATATTCAAATATTTATTTTCATATTAACTTAGGAGAGTGTGCGGGAGGAGTCTCAGAGGATGCTTGCTGAGATTGCTCGGGAGCGATATCCGAACTTAGCGAGACCGACCTCGGTTACGCCATCGACAGATCGATCAGGCCGATCCTTATGTTCGCGCTAGGGTGTGGGGTACCGTCTACCCTCCTAGAGGTAGTCGGTACCGCACTAAGATGATGGGAGCCGAGGGTCACCATGTATTGAAAGATACCCCCGGCTTCCAGCGCCCTCGCGGACGGGATGCACGGACTGCCTATCTCGAGGAGCAGTTGAGGGCGGAGAGGGAGCTCCGAGCTGAGAATGAAAGGAGGACTCAGATGCGGTTACATGAGAGCGAGCAGAGGACTGAGTCGCGAGAGTTTCCAGAGACAGCAGCAGGCCATGATGGACTATATGATGACGCTGACTCAGACCATTACTCAGGCTGGACTGCAGGCACCTGTTCCACCGCCTTCTCTCTTCGGACAGACCCCATCTTTACAGCCTCGTGACGAGGATCTAGAGGATGGTGGTAATCCTTATACTACTACATTTCGACATTTAGATGATTTTGGCAGTGGATTGTAGTTATGTTGTTGTAGTACTCTTGTATATTTATATTTGTGTTACAATTTTGTAAGTGATTTTATTGACGCTACTAGTATGTTGATGAAATTAATGTTCTTGAATGTGTTGTGCGTTGTGGTGCATATAATGTTGGGCATTATTAATGGTATTAGTTGAATGTGTTGCGCGTTGATTGTTGTTGATAATGAGAGCTGGTGTATAAAAATTGCAGGTGCAAAAAATACAAGTTTCGGGATCCCAAAATCTGAATTAAATTTGTTTTTTTAAAAAAGAGTTTTAGCCGACGACATATAAGACGCTCGTCAGCTAAAGTAATTTATTTATTTTTTTAAAAAAAGGGTTTTAGCCGACGACATATAACACGGTCGTCGGCTAAAGTAATTTATTTATTTTTTTTAAAAAGGGTTTTAGCCGACGACCTATAAGACGATCGTCGGCTAAAATAATTTTTTTTTTTAAACGAATTTAGCCGACGACATATAAGACGGTCGTCGGCTAAACTCTATTTTTTTTTTAAAAAACCAGTTTTAGCCGACCGACTCGATAAGGTCGTAGGCTATATTTTTTTCTCAAAAGGTTTAGCCGACGACCTTACGGTAGTGGTCGGCTAAACTTTGAACTTTAGCCGATGACTACAAAAAAAGTCGTCGGCTAAACCTTGGCCGATGAATATCGGCCGACGGTTTTTTAGCCGACGGCTGGCATGATTAGCCGACGACTTTGGGGTTTAGCCGACCACTTTAAGTCATCGGCTAAAGTCTGATTTTTGGTAGTGATACCTCCAACGGATTGGTGTGTTGAAGAATAATAGTGGGCATCCGATTGATGAGATAAGTGGCCTTCTAGATAGAGAAAGCCTAATAAATTTGTGAAAGATTCACATGATGATGAATGGTGCAACTTTTCTGAAGGATATGAAGATTACAATTTCCAAAGGTCCCATTTTGCTCTGGTGTATGAGGAGTTGTATTGAGCCAATTTCCATTAGCCAAAAGAAACAGTTTGAGTTTTGGAAATTCATCTATGTTGCTTGTGAATTTTATTTTGTGTGTTGAATTATTTTTCGACCAGAATTATTTTTCGACCAGAATTTTCCCATGAATAATGAGGAAATAGATCAACAATTAGTCGAAAATTAACCTAATTTCTAAATAACGAAGGCGGAACTCTAGGAAGAAGCACACGTTTTCACGAAATAGAGCTGTTGAAGCCACCTTAAATAGTCCATAGACTGAAAGTAGCCTCATCATCATGGGACCAGAGAGAAGAAATCACTGTAGTAGATACCGGAGCTCACGGCCTTCAGGGGTGCCCTCGAGCAGACAAGGTACTACGGTAGTACTGCTAAGCCAATTTAAAACCTAATTCCATTAATCGAAGCAAAAAGGAACACTAACCTTTGCTCGGTGGCGGTAAGATGTTGATGACGATGGCCGATCACCATTCAAGGAATTGTCGTGAGGAGGATGAAGGTCTGCCTTTTCTGTTTGGGAGAGATGAGTCCGTGACAGAGTAGGGAGAGTAGGTGTAACACCCCAAACTAGGCGGATATTACAGTGCCGTGGATCCCCGACTGGGACCCACCAGGCGAATGAAAACTGATGAATTAAATAATATAATTGTAGTACCGAACCACATTATATTACCAACTACTCCGATGAGGAGTTTAAGTACAGCACACCAGGACAATACCGAATACTAGTGTATTTTATATGAAGATAAAATACACAACACTGAATGAAACGGAGTATCTAAATGAAAATCTGCAGCGGAAAATAAATGACAACAACATGAATGACTGAAAAAAACGGGGGACCCTACTAGTATCACTGGGACTCCTCGCCGTCAACATGCTACTCCCGTGCTTTTGCCTTGCCATGACCTGAAAACAAAATCCCCAAACGGGGTCAATTACACATAACAACAATCCTCAAGAGTTAAATATACACAATCCTGTCGAAACATATGCAATCAAACATGCTATATGAAACAACTAACAGTATGGCTCAAAGGAATGGGGCCACACTACGTCTGGGGTGGAAATGTGTCAGTGCACAAGCCACCAACGAGTATCGATCGAATACACGTGTGGTCTTGTACCTAATCAGTCTCACGAAGCCATCAACTCGTGTGCACAGTCCAATGTGAGGCCACCAACCAACACACGACTTAAATGTGCCCGACATGAAAATCCTACACATACCAACCGGCACGCCAGTATGACCCGGAATGCCACGATATAACAAAAGTGACATCGAAAATGAATAATAACTCACCAAGATGAAATGATGGTGAAATGAATGATAGCTCAATGAAATGTTGGAACCGTCGTTCCTCGTGAATGAAGTAATTAAGTGACAATTACAAGTTTTGAAACGGTTAGTACCTTATGAATGAATTATGATTATGAATGAACAACAACGAAGGGAATGAATATCCTTTTAACTGAGTAAGAATTAACTTACTCAACACCGGTGATAATTATCCTTCCACGAACAATGTCCTAATTGAGATATCGGTCGCTCGAACAACCTTGAATAATACAATTACCAACAATCCGTTCAATATACGAATCAAACACGAATATAACGAACTCAAAACGTCGATACGATTAAACCAAGTTCATTGGGGCATTATATCGAACACTTTGTGGCCAAACTTCGATTGTTTATAACCAAACCTCAATAATACCAACATCAAATCCCCAAGAAGTGTTTCAAACCAACAAAACATCTTCAATACAATCCAAAATCCGATATGAATATCCAAAATCGTGATTTCAACAACAATTAATCGAAAACCCCCAAATCCAACGCAATATTCAAAGTGTTCTTGAATAATCCTTCAATAATCCAATGAATAATCAAACATGTCCATAATCATGCGTATATCACTTCATACAACACGATCTTAACATCCAAAACATCATATCTCAATACAAAATCGAAATCCAAGAGGTTTGATGAATATTACCTTTGAAGATCCAAGTACTTTAATCCGATGAAATCGCGTTAGATCCACAATCTGAGCTTCACAACCGAATGAAAATGATGAAAAATGAATACTCAAGTGATTGATGATGAAGATTCTCTCCCTCAAACCCTCTCTCTCGGACCAAGGTGAAGAAAAAGGGAAAAATGAGTTGAACTCTCTGAAAAAAATGCAATTATAGCGCTGACTGCTCTGTGTGACGCGGCCCGGCCGAAGTGTGCCGCGGCATAGGGCCAAAACTGCCCCCAGTGATCGGCAGCGTGCCGCGGCCTGGACGAGTGTGCCGCGGCAGTGACTTGGCAGTGTGTCGCGGCCCCGTCGGCATGAGCCGCGGCCCACGGTACAGAAGGGTTGGCCGATAAGTTACAACATGAGTGTGCCGCGGCCCGGACGAGTGTGCCGTGGCAGTGACTTGGAAGTGTGCCGCGGCCCTGCCGGCATGTGCCGCGGCCCACGGCATGCATCGCCGCCAAAATCGACAATGTGTGTGCCGCGGCGCACACTCCTTGTGCCGCGGCCCACACCCCCCTTGGGTCCTAAAATGATGAAAAATGACCCAGAAAGAGAATAAAAGCAATAGGAATCAATATTTGGGAAACAATAACACGAAATGAAAGTACGGAAACCCTAAAACGGTGGTTCCAAGCAATGATTACGAGGGTTCACCTAACAAAAACACAATTTGGACAATGAGGAGATTAGAAATGACATGAACTCCAACGTCAACAGCGGCTAATGAATCAATTTCAAGAATCGAGATAAAACTCTTGTCTCGTTTCCCGAGTAAGGTTGAAAAAATGAACAATATCGATACACAACTCGAAGTTATTCCGACGGTGAACACGGATGAATGATTATAACAAGTGAAAAATTACATAGTGACAATTACCGAATGAAATTACTGAATGATAATGACTGAATTACAACCGGGTATTACATACACCCCCCCTTAAAAGAGTTTTGTCCCCGAAACTAAGGGTCAAACAACTCGGGATAACTCTCCCGCATACTATCCTCGGTTTCCCAAGTAGCCTCTTCGACTCCGTGTCTAGACCACTGAATTTTAACCAAAGGAATCGCCTTATTCCTCAACTGTTTGATTCGCCGCTCTAAAACTTGTATAGGACGCTCCTCATACGAATGATCATCCGCGATCTCGATTTCGTCGAACTGAAGTCTGTGACTTGGGTCGGCAACATACTTACGCAACTGAGAGACGTAAAACACATTATGAATTCGGCTCAACGCCATAGGTAAAGCCAATCAATAAGCTAACTCCCCTACTCGATCCAAAATCTCAAACGTCCAATGGATCTCGGACTCAACTTTCCCCGTTTTCCGAAACGGAAAATACCTCGACTCGGGGATACCTTGACCAAAACGTGGTCACACGTCTCGAACTCTAGTGGTCGACGACGATTAACTGCATATGATTTCTGTCGACTTTGAGCTGTCAACATACAACTCCTTATCAACCACCTTCTCACGGGCGGTTATAAGCGTATCGGGCTCGGTGCTGATTGATTCTGATAAGTCATCCCAACACAAAAGAGATCGACAACGACGACCGTACAAGGCCTCATAAGGTGCCATCTTAATCGAAGCATGCCAACTATTATTATACGTGTACTCGATCAATGGTAGTTGGGCTTCCCAACAGTCTTTCCAATCGAGGACACATGCCCTCAGCATGTCCTTCAAAGTCTGAATAGTCCTCTCTGATTGTCCGTCGGACTGAGGATGAAAATATGTGCTGAGATTAAGCTGAGTTCCCATAGCACGATGAACTGATTTCCAAAAATGAGACACAAATCGTCCGTCACGATCGGAAACGATACTTTTAGGAGTACCGTGCAATCTCACTATCTCTTTGATAAATAACTGGGCAAGTCTCTCGGGACCCCACGTACCCTTAATCTCAAGGAATTGAGCTAATTTAGTTAAGTGATCCACAATTACCCAGATTGTGTTCATGCCACGACGACTCGTCGGCAACTCGTGATGAAGTCCATTGAAATATCCTCCCACTCCCATTCTGGAATAGGGAGAGGTTTCAGCATACCCGCCAGTCGCTGATGTCCTATCTTGACTTGCTGACAGGTTAAGCATCTCGAAACAAATTCTGCGACTTCTCGCTTCATATTACTCACCAGTAATTTTGTTTCAAGTCTTAGCACATCTTGCTAGACCCCGGATGATCAGAATAAGGGGGTAGCATGACCTTCTCTCAAAATGAGTTTTTCAACTCATCATTCGCCGGTATGCACAACTGATTCTTAAATCTCAAAAGTCCATCCTCGTGGACTACGAATCCAGGGGCTTTCTCCTGAGCCACATCCTCACGAACGCGCAACAATGATGGGTCTGAACCCTGATTCTCTCTGATTGCCTCCTCAAGCGGCGATGAAATCTATAACATGCAGAGTTGTCCTTGAACTCGCTGAAGCCAGACCTCGTTCTCGGGTCTAAGGAATTCCTGCTGAAGCTCCTTCTGAACTGTTAAACGAGCAAGCATCTGCTCCTGAACGGACCTACGACTCAAGGCATCAGCGACAACGTTCGCCTTGCCTGGGTGGTAAAGGATCTCGATATCATAATCTTTGATTAGTTCCAACCACCGCCTCTGTCGCATATTTAACTCCTTCTGAGTAAATATATACTTTAAACTCTTATGATCGGTGAATATCTGACAAGTAACGCCATAAAGATAATGACGCCAAATCTTCAATGCGAACACCACGGCTGCTAGCTCCAGATCATGGGTCGGATAATTAACCTCGTAAGGTCTCAATTGTCGTGAAGCATAGGCAATAACCTTCCCATTCTGCATGAGTACACATCTGAGACCCTGCCCGGACACATCACTATAAACCACAAATCCTTCCGTCCCTTGCGGCAAGGAAAGAACAGGTGCTGAAATTAGACGGCTCTTGAGTTCCTCAAAACTCCGCTGACACGCGTCGGACCACGTGTATTTCTTATCCTTTCGCAAAAGGTTCGTCATTGATTGAGTGATTTTAGAAAATCCTTCCACAAACCGCCGATAATAACCGGCTAATCCGAGAAAGCTTCGGATTTCTTGACATTTTTCGGAGGTAACCAATCTTGGATAGCCTCCATTTTCTGAGGATCAACATGCACTCCATCTGATGAAATTACATGCCCGAGAAAAAAAATCACTTCGGACATCCAGAACTCACATTTGGAAAACTTTCCATACAGTTGCTCTCATCTTAACACGTCGAGAACGTGATGAAGATGAACCTCGTGTTCCTCTTGGTCACGAGAACAAATCAAAATGTCATCGATGAAGACAACAACAAACTGATCCAAAAATTCGATGAAAATCCGATTCATTAACTCCATGAATACCGCAGGTGCTTTAGTTAGCCCGTACGGCATAACTACGAACTCATTTTGACCATAGCGTGTACGAAATGCTGACCTTGCGATGTCCGACTCCCGAATTCGCAACTGATGATATCCAGACCTTAGGTCGATCTTGGAAAATATTGAAGCTCCCTGAAGTTGATCTAAGAGACCATC
The DNA here is from genome assembly GCA_033398695.1 of Orobanche coerulescens. NCBI lineage: Eukaryota > Viridiplantae > Streptophyta > Magnoliopsida > Lamiales > Orobanchaceae > Orobanche > Orobanche coerulescens. The sequence continues at coordinate 72,877,710 of CM065818.1, read as the reverse complement.
AATACGGGGTAAGGGATACTTATTCTTGATTGTCACCCTGTTCAACTCCCAATAATCAATACACAAGCGAAATGAACCATCCTTCTTCTTGGCAAACAACACTGGTGCTCCCTACGGGGACGCACTCGGTCGGATATAACCTTCCTCGTACAACTCCTCTAGTTGATTCTTCAACTTCTGCATTACGATCGGGGCCATCTGGTACGGTGCCTTCGATATCGGGGACGTACCGGGCTCCAACTCAAATGTGAATTCCACATCTCTCTGTGGAGGTAAACCAGGTAGCTCGTCTGGGAGTACATCGTCAATCGATAACAATGATACCACGAATGATTGAATGCCTCGATTGCCCTCGAACGGTCAATCGATGACAATGATACAGTGAATGATTGAGCACCTCGATTGCCTAAGAACGGCCAATCGATGAAAATGATACAATGAATGGTTGAACACCTCGATTGAGTAATTACACTGTCTCCCTCATATTAATAATTCATTTGGAACAATGGGGATTACCTCCCTGAAATACACACTCGGCCCCAATGACTGAAATGATAGTGACCAAATGCTTACGATCACTGAGGATGGTATCATGACGATCCATCGAATTAACACCCAATATTACATCGTCCTTAGGTAAGTCCACCACGATTAGGTCCACCAACCAATCACGGTCATTAAGCTTAATTCGGTATGATTTTCGAAAATTCTTCCATCACCAGGTAGACCGATGGTATGAGGTCCACAAGTAATAGGACTTTCCAAATTAAGTCTATTCAAACATGATTCGAAAATGAATGTATGCGGTGCACCAATATCAAAAGGTACACACAAGTTGAAATAAATTATGAGTATACCTGAGATCATTCCGGCCACCGGATCGTCGATCCTCTTCATCACATGGATCCGGGACTTTCCGGCCCCCGAACCGGACGCTCCTGTCTGATAAATATGAGCTCCGCCTTTATTTGCTTCCATTGTCTTAAATGACGCTGACAGAGCAGTCTGATTCTGAATCGCTGATTGCTTCGGGGCCTGAGATGCCGCCGGAGCCGACATGGAGTCCTTTCGGCAAAAACGGGCCTTATGCCCAAAAATCCCACAATTATGGCACGTGATAGACGGTTTCAGACACTTAGTGCTGTAATGACCCGGCGCTCCACAGTTGAAATAGGTGATGGCCGAACTGGCTGCTCGGGACTGAGATCCCGCACGATTATGCGCCGTAGGAGGTCGCTCAGAAACGATAGTGCCCGCACGAGGCTTCTTGAAGGTTGACTGTCCGCCTTCGGATAGATTACGCTTCGTTGATTTCTTGCTGACAGATGAAGGTTGTTGCTCAGCAATTTCCTTAGCACCATGCTCATACGGGAGAGTTCTCTCGATTAATTCGGCCAAAGTGGCGCAATGATGATTGAGCAATTGCATATGGGTCATCATGACCTGCATAAAAGTGAGTGGATCAACCCGAACATCTTCCGATCGAGCTGAGTCCTGGGTACGATTTCCCGACAGCGAGTGATTATTTCCCGGGTTTCGGCCCGCACTGCGGCCTCTCCCCGTGCATCCCCTGACAGCTCTCTCTATACTAAAGTAGGAAGGTCGCATGATAATCATAGATCTCGTATGAGTACCGCATTATGATTTACGTCATGAAATGATGAAAATGAGCATATGCGCTGTAACACAGTGATTACATGAATGATTAACTGAGGTGACATGATTATCTGATGAAATTCTTGAAATGAGTATCTTGAATAAGTTAACAAGATTAATAATATGATCTTCCAGATCAACAACTGAATAATGAAATGAATTGAGTGATTAATGAGTTAACATGATCGTCCTGATCATCAACTGAGTAATGAAATGAATTGAGTGATTAATGAGTTAATATGATCAACATGATTAAAATGAAAATGATGTTTGAGGATTGTTAACTACTGAATTAGAATGAATGATTATTGCCAGAAATTATACTATGGCGTTAGAAGTCTTACAGTTCTTTCGGTCTGATTGGCTCGGCATTTGCACAAGTCATACATGACACGAAAGTCCAATGATATTAGTCTGATGACGATGGTTTCAAATGAGACATAACTCGGAAGGTAGTATTCAAAACCACCCTCCGATACCAACTCTGTAACACCCTAAACTAGGCAGATATTACAGTGCCGTGGATCCCCGACTGGGACCCACCAGGCGAATGAAAACTGATGAATTAAATAATATAATTGTAGTATCGAACCACTGTAATATCCGCAATTTTCGATTTTCGGTAAATTTCTTTTTTTCGGTCGGAGTCCGTTTTGACGACTCGCTCATGACCGTTTCGTCATTCTGAGAATGATTAATGCTACACTTTTTGACATCCGAGTTCGTTTCGGTGTCGTTTCGTTGAGTTCTGTGCTTTTTAGCGACTTTTCCGCACTTGAGTTCGATTCTTGCGAATCTCGTCCGAAACTGTTGTTTCGAGTTTCCCACAAGTCCGTTTAACTTTGTTAGACGTGTTGTGAACTTCGGTTTGGTTATTCGATCACGTATCGTGATTTCCAGCGCTTTGGGCCATTTTGTAATTTCTTGAAAGTTACGGGTATCCGTATCTGTAATTGTTGTCTCGACCCGTTTCTTGGTCGCGTATGACTAATTATGGTATTACGCTTTCATTTCGAGTCGTTTATGTTGTCCGCGAACTTTTCGTGTTCGTTAAATCTGTTTTTAAATCGGTCGCCGAGCCACAGCGGTGGCGGATGGCCGGACGGTGGCGGATCGCCGGACGATTGCAGGCACCGGCCGGATCGTGCGGGCAGAACCGCGTAAGCGCACGCCACGGCCGGAAGGCTACGCGCGCTAACCGGCAGTGTAGCGCCGCCGCCGGTGGCTTTAGCGTCGCCATCGCCTCGGGCAGCGGGTTTCGAGGTTCTCGACTCGGCCAGATCGGCGAGTAGCGCACGCTACGCCGAGCGTAGCGCGCTAGTCGGCAGCGTAGCGCACGCCGGCCGGCTAGCGTCGTTACATTGGCCGGGCTCACCGTGGCTACCGACAGCCGGGCCAGCGCAGTATCCGGCCGTAGCGCACGCTAGCGGGAGTTGGGTCGGCAGTTCGGTCGGGCAGGTTGGTCGGTGATGCCGGTGTTGTGGGCCCTGGCCGAGGGTACTCGGCCGATACCGCCAGAAAGCGCACGCTAGTCCGGGACGGCTAGCGCACGCTAGGTGGCCCGATATAAATATGGTGGCAATCACATTTCACTTCGTTTTTCATTTCCTTCCTTCTCCATCCGCGAGTGGCGATTCATGGGCGACGAAGCCATGTTGTTTAACAACAAAACCATGAAGTTCTGGAGTCCATAACATCAATCGATCGTCCTTTATAAACCTTTGATCCAGCGAATCAAGGTAATCTTCCTTAGAACCCTAATTTCGTGAATTTGGGGATTTTTGCATTTTCGTCCGATTCGTTCCGTGTTGTTGATTAATTCATGATGGGTATAATTAATCTTGATAGTATTATTGTGTTTAACATCATTTAATCCATTGTTCTTCGTCGAATCGAAGTATATTTCTTGATTTCCTTCAATTGACTTTTGGGGATTTGTCCCCGATCTCGCTTTTCATCCGCTTTCGATGGATCGATTATGGTTAAATGATGTTGTTAAACATATTCTATGGATTGTATATCCATATTTCAACTTGGAATTCCGTTTTCGGGTTTTGACGAACGAATCGTGTTCTTGGCCGCTTTGGGGAAATCCGTGAACTTTCGTCATTCGTTCTTTGAATTCAATGGCTTTGAGTCGTGTTATGGAATTCATTTCATTGTTATTATTTGTCCTTCGTAGTTTATGAACGTGAGTTGGCGTTCGGTGGAGTCGGGCAGTGCGTAGTCGGTTCGGGCCAACCTCTGCGGTCGATTCTCCGCGTTGTTCTTATTCGAGGCAAGTACCTTGCCCATACTTTTCTCGTTTTATTGATATGATGATCGGTGGTCGTCTTAAAGTTTTTGTTTGGTTATTTTAAATGTAGTTTAAAAGGATTTCGTTTTTGCCTCGTTAAAGGCTTTCTTTCAAAACTAGTGTGATTTGTGAACGGTGTTTTGAGAATTGGTTATGATTTGGTTATTTTGAACATTGAAGGATTTTATGATGATACTCCTATTGTTTCGATTATGGAATCGTGTATTCCTTATTTAAGCTTGTTATTGTATTTTTGAAGAGTTTGGTAATGGTGTCGAGTTAATGGCCATCTCTAGTGAGTATTCTTAATGAACTTACATTCTTAGCATGTTAGTATTGCATGAGTAACGTGTGTGTGTGTATGCTCACTACGGGTTAGATCCGACGGGGTCTCGGTAGGGCTCCACGAAGCTGTGGAACCGCGAGCTTGCTTTTAACCACTGTGGGTTAGATCCGACGGGGTCTCGGCAGGGATCCACGAAGCTGTGGGTCCGCGGTTAATTGTGGTGCATTTTACAAATGTGATTCGATATTGGCATTTCCGGAAATGAGTGCTTTTGAACGGTTTTCATTTGCATGCATTGACTAAATGTGTAAGAGGTAAGTTGTTCGTTTGGCCTACTTGGCTAGGATGGCTCTAGAGTACTTTGTTGTTTGTTTTAAATCCTTTATTTGTGGATTTTGATGTTGGGATACGAACCTCGTGGTCGTTCTTGTGTACTGTGAGTTGATGAGATTTGGGGCTAAAATCCCAATGGTTTATAAAAGTTGTTTTACGGATTTGGGGCTAAAATCCCAACGATTTGGTTAATGCCATTTTCCAGAAAGTAAACCTTTGGGGCGGTGACCCCTTTTGTCTTTTGGTTTTCGAAAAGTAGGATTTGATAATCCTAAATTGTTTTCTATTAAAACTCTCGATGGCATTCTAAACCGTTTTATAAATTATTCCCATTGATTTATGATATTTCGTTTTTGAAATGTTTTCTCAAACCCTTGCCTCGGGAAGTACTTTTCGTTTCGTTTGGATCTTTGAGGATCCTCGGTTATTGTTATTCGTGGAATGTGGATTGTATGGCTCGTATTTGCACTTTGTATTTGCACTAGCAAAACAAAGGAGTTTGCTAACCCCGAGTATTCGGGGTGGATGTCTGTTTTTGCATTCGGGTTTTGGAGCATAACACGAGTCGGCACGAAGGATGATGAAAGATGATCGATACTAATCACATGAGGAACCGTACATCGTGTGTTGGTTCAGTTGTACTTTATTTTCCGCTGCTGTATTGTTCCCGTTGTACGGGTGTAGTTGTATTTTGTCCCCTGCGTGGGCATGAGTTGTATGTATTTGTGGAAAGACCAAATCGGTCTACTGAGTCATTGTAGCCTTGAAGGCATTGTCGAGATGTTAAATATTGTTACCAGCCTGGTAGATCCTCGAGGAGAGGGTCTACGGCGTGTAATATCCCTGAGTGGATTGGGGGTGTTACATAAATGGTATCGGAGCTTAGGTTGAGGAAACCTAGGCTGTCGGGTCAAGTCGTGTTGTTTGAGTCTTGTTTCGTTGGATTTTTATCTGACTGAGTCGTGTCGCGACGCGTCGTTTGAGTTTGTTGGTCGTGATTAGTATCGTGGGGCGATCATCATCTTCGTGCGACCTGTGGAAGTAAGTCTCCCTTCTTTGTGTTGTGCCTCGTGTGACACGAGCTATTTTTATGATTATTTGTTAAGTGGTGGAATCCTTATGTGAATTTTGATTTCACGATATGTATTTAGTCGACTCTCGTATTTGATTTATACGAGGAATGTCAAATTTGTGATGTCTTTTTATTGTTGTTTTTGTCCGTTGTTGATGATTTTCGAATCGATTTGCACGTTTTACAAGTCTCTTGTGGAAGCTTTGTGCTTATACGCGTTCGACTTGTTCACTAGCCGGTGCGGGAGAGTATTTTATCAGTGGTTTTGTTCTGAATGTGGTATTTTATCGTTTATTTTCGTTTAAAGACATGTATTGTCTTGATTTTAAACGTTTTGATGCGTGTGCTAGGATATGTTTTAGTGAAAGTCGGTATGTGAGAGTTTTGGGCATTCTCGCCTATTGGATATATGAAAACCTTGAGTAACTTATAAAAATAAACATCGAGACATACTTTTCAAATGACTTATTTTTTTTGTGGTACATCCTAGGTGCCACAATGTATTTCAAAAAAAATTTTTTACCTCGAGGACCAAAATGTTTTGAGATATTTTCAACACTTTTATTTAGACCCGAGGGTCGAATATTTTGAAAGTTTTCACTAAGAGAAAATGTCCTCATTTTTATCAAATGCGAAATGGTTCTCCAATGTCTCGATAACGATGTTTCACGTTTGTACTTTTTTTTTTTGAAAGATGATACTCAAGATCAATCGGTGTTCTTCTAAATTATTTTCAAAATGAGGTTTTCGTTTTTAAAACCTATCCATTTCCGTTTGAGGGCTGGGTATGTATGTGTGATGTTCGCGTTGTCCTTTTGATACCTTCTCCCGAGTATGACCGAATTGGCGGTGTGAGCGTTGAGTCGCTTTCCACACATTTGTTGCGTTAGCCCCCTGTGAGAGGCGGGATGTTGGTGTTGAATATTATTGCCTCGTAGTGATTCCTGCGTTGTCGCGCATGTGCGAGCTGTTAGAGCTTGGTTTGGTATGACCGTGTGCATCGGTGATGGTTCCGTTATGTGTCCGCTGTTTAATGTCTTGTTACCTTGCTCCCGTTTTTGTGAATTTCGTGGACGAGGTCGGAGGTAATGCCCGTACTATTTTGACTTCTGTATTTTCTCTTTCTCCAGTCTATCGATTCGCTCATATTCGTTGATACTTTATGAACTTGATCTGTAATTCGGTTTCATCGTCCGAACGAGCTACGACCTTGTTGTGGATCGATCTGGTTATCGCTGTGATTTTTTTCGGGTTCGGTTCGATTCTTGTGAACCTTGTTCGGGAGTGACATCATCTGGTTCTATTAGTTCTTTTATTCGAAGTGGATCGGATTTGGAACTCTTATGTTTTCGACTCTGTCGACTCATTTATGTTCGTTGGCATTTCTGAGCTTGTCCTGCCCTTCTTTTTGTTTATCGAACGAGTGTGGTATCGTTTCGGAATAACTCGTTCATCGCGGTGACCTTTCAATCGCTATTCCCTTTCCTGTGGATCTTCGGCAATGCATGTCTTGTAGTTCTCACCAGATCATCCTCGGAGTTGTTGTTTGAACTTTATTGTTCTTTGTGATTCGAACATGATTGTTCGATTTTTGTTGTCTCGATCGTTTGTTTGTTCGGTTTTTGTTCTCGTTTCGTGATTGTTGAACGTTCAGGCTCCTTCGTAATTCCCTTTAGTTCGGGAAATTAGTTTCGTTTTCAATCTTCCATCCCTTAGGCGATGGGATTCCGTGTTTGTTCAGCGGTTGACTCGCGTTTTGATTGATGTACCGTTGGGTTGGCCAATCATATTGATTTTCGTTCGTTGTGTTTTGTGATTATCGGATAATTGACTTGGCTATAGTATCCGTTTGATGACGCTTGTCACTTGTCGGTTTTATTATATCCCTAACGGCGACGTTGTGTTGGTCACCGTGGAGCGTGTTTACACGCCGTATATTCCTTTGCGTTGTTTGTAACATTTCGCCGTTGGGCATTAGTTACGCATTCTTGTGTGTCTCGTTGAGTTTTTCCTGGCGGAATATTTCTTCTCCCTACTTGTTTTAAGTTTCGGGACGAAACTTCTTTTAAGGGGGGTAGAATGTAATATCCGCAATTTTCGATTTTCGGTAAATTTCTTTTTTTCGGTCGGAGTCCGTTTTGACGACTCGCTCATGACCGTTTCGTCATTCTGAGAATGATTAATGCTACACTTTTTGACATCCGAGTTCGTTTCGGTGTCGTTTCGTTGAGTTCTGTGCTTTTTAGCGACTTCTCCGCACTTGAGTTCGATTCTTGTGAATCTCGTCCGAAACTGTTGTTTCGAGTTTCCCGCAAGTCCGTTTAACTTTGTTAGACGTGTTGTGAACTTCGGTTTGGTTATTCGATCACGTATCGTGATTTCCGGGCGTTTTGGGCCATTTTGTAATTTCTTGAAAGTTACGGGTATCCGTATCTGTAATTGTTGTCTCGACCCGTTTCTTGGTCGCGTATGACTAATTATGGTATTACGCTTTCATTTCGAGTCGTTTATGTTGTCCGCGAACTTTTCGTCGTGTTCGTTCCTGGCCTGCTGAAATCGTCGCCGAGCCACAGCGGTGGCGGGATGGCCGACGTGGCGGATCGCCGGACGATTGCGGGCACCGGCCGGACAGGTGCGGCAGAGACCGGAGTAGCGCACGCTACTGCCGGAAGGCTGCGCGCTAACCGGGCAGTGTAGCGACGCCGCCGGGTGGCCTAGCGACGCTCGCCCGGGCGATGGGGTTTCGAGGTTCTCGACTCGGTCAGATCGGCGAGTAGCGCACGCTACGCCGAGCATAGCGCGCGCTAGTCGGGCAGCGTAGCGCACGCGTCGGCCGGCTAGCGTCGTTACTGGCCGGCGGTTCGATCCAGTGGCTATCGATGTGCCGGCGCGCGCAGTATCCGGCCGTAGCGCACGCTAGCGGGAGTTGGGTCGGCAGTTCGGTCGGCAGGTTGGTCGGTGATGCCGGGTGTTGTGGGCCACTGGCCGAGGTACTCGGCCGATCTGCCGATAGCGCACGCTAGTCCGGGAAGGCTAGCGCACGCTAGGTCGCCCGTATAAATATGGCCAGCAGTCACATTTCACTTCGTTTTCATTTCCTTCCTTCTCCATCCGCGAGTGGCGATTCATGGGCGACGAAGCCATGTTGTTTAACAACAAAACCATGAAGTTCGAGTCCATAACATCAATCGATCGTCCTTTATAAACCTTTGATCCAAATAATCAAGGTAATCTTCCTTAGAACCCTAATTTCGTGAATTTGGGGATTTTTGCATTTTCGTCCGATTCGTTCCGTGTTGTTGATTAATTCATGATGGGTATGATTAATCTTGATAGTATTATTGTGTTTAACATCATTTAATCCATTGTTGTTCGTCGAATCAAGTATATTTCTTGATTTCCTTCGAATTGACTTTTTGGGGATTTGTCCCCGATCTCGTTTTCATCCGTTTCGATGGATCGATTATGGTTAAATGATGTTGTTAAACATATTCTATGGATTGTATATCCATATTTCAACTTGGAATTCCGTTTTCGGTTTTTGACGGAACGAATCGTGTTCTTGGCCGTTTGGGGAAATCCGTGAACTTTCGTCATTCGTTCTTTGAATTCAACGGCTTTGAGTCGTGTTATGGAATTCATTTCATTGTTATTATTTGTCCTTCGTAGTTTATGAACGTGAGTTGGCGTTCGGTGGAGTCGGCGGGTACGTAGTCGATTCGGGCCAACCTACTGCGGTCGATTCTCCGCGTTGTTCTTATTCGAGGCAAGTACCTTGCCCATACTTTTCTCGTTTTATGGATATGGTGATCGGTGGTCGTCTTAATGTGTTTGTTTGGTTATTTGAAATGAAGTTTCAAAGGATTTGATTTGGCCTCGTTAAAGGCTTTCTTTCAAAACGAGTGTGATTTGTGAACGGTGTTTTGAGAATTGATTATGATTTGGTTATTTTGAACATTGAAGGATTTTATGATGATACTCCTATTGTTTCAGTTATGGAATCGTGTATTCCTTATTTAAGCTTGTTATTGTATTTTTGAAGAGTTTGGTAATGGTGTCGAGTTAATGGCCATCTCTAGTGAGTATTCTTAATGAACTTACATTCTTAGCATGTTAGTATTGCATGAGTAACGTGTGTGTGTGTATGCTCACTACGGGTTAGATCCGACGGGTCTCGGTAGGGCTCCACGAAGCTGTGGAACCGCGAGCTTGCTTTTAACCACTGTGGGTTAGATCCGACGGGGTCTCGGCAGGGATCCACGGCTGTGGTCCGCGTTAATTGTGGTGCATTTTACAAATGTGATTCGATATTGGCATTTCCGAAATGAGTGCTTTTGAGCGGTTTTCATTTGCATGCATTGACTAAATGTGTAAGAGGTAAGTTGTTCGTTTGGCCTACTTGGCTAGGATGGCTCTAGAGTATTTTGTTGTTTGTTTTAAATCCTTTATTTGTGGATTTTGATGTTGGGATACGAACCTCGTGGTCGTTCTTGTGTACTGTGAGTTGATGAGATTTGGGGCTAAAATCCCAATGGTTTATAAAAGTCGTTTTACGGATTTGGGGCTAAAATCCCAACGATTTGGTTAATGTCATTTTCCAGAAAGTAAACCTTTGGGGCGGTGACCCCTTTTGTCTTTTGGTTTTCGAAAAGTAGGATTTGATAATCCTAAATTGTTTTCTATTAAAACTCTCGATGGCATTCTAAACCGTTTTATAAATTATTCCCATTGATTTATGATATTTCGTTTTTGAAATGTTTTCTCAAACCCTTGCCTCGGGAAGTACTTTTCGTTTCGTTTGGATCTTTGAGGATCCTCGGTTATTGTTATTCGTGGAATGTGAATTGTATGGCTCGTATTTGCACTTTGTATTTGCACTAGCAAAACAGTGGAGTTTTGCTAACCCCCGAGTATTCGGGGGGGTGGATGTCTGTTTTTGCATTCAGGTTTTGGAGCATAACACAGGGTCGGCACGAAGCATGATGAAAGATGATCGATATTAATCACATGAGGAACCGTACATCGTGTGTTGGTTCAGTTGTACTTTATTTTCCGCTGCTGTATTGTTCCCGTTGTACGGGTGTAGTTGTATTTTGTCCCCTGCGTGGGCATGAGTTGTATGTATTTGTGGAAAGACCAAATCGGTCTACTGAGTCATTGTAGCCTTGAAGGCATCGTCGAGATGTTAAATATTGTTACCAGCCTGGTAGATCCTCGAGGAGAGGGTCTACGGCGTGTAATATCCCTGAGTGGATTGGGGGTGTTACAACCACATTATATTACCAACTACTCCGATGAGGAGTTTAAGTACAGCACACCAGGACAATACCGAATACTAGTGTATTTTATATGAAGATAAAATACACAACACTGAATGAAACGGAGTATCCAAATGAAAATCTGCAGTGGAAAATAAATGACAACAACATGAATAACTAAAAAGAACGGGGGCCCCTACTAGTATCACTGGGACTCCTCGCCGTCAACATGCTACTCCCGTGCTTTTGCCTTGCCATGACCTGAAAACAAAATCCCCAAACGGGGTCAGTTACACAGAACAACAATCCTCAAGTGTTGAATATACACAATCCTGTCGAAACATATGCAATCAAGCATGATATATGAAACAACTAACAGTATGGCTCAAAGGAATAGCGCCACACTACGTCCGGGATGGAAATTTGTCCGTGCACAAGCCACCAACGAGTATCGATCGAATACACGTGTGGTCTTGTACCTAATCAGTCTCACGAAGCCATCAACTCGTGTGCACAGTCCAATGTGAGGCCACCAACCAACACACGACTTAAATGTGCCCGACATGAAAATCCTACACATACCAACCGGCACGCCAGTATGACCCGGAATGCCACGATATAACAAAAGTGACATCGAAAATGAATAATGACTCACCAAGATGAAATGATGGTGAAATGAATGACAGCTCAATAAAATGGTTGGAACCGTCGTTCCTCGTGAATGAAGTAATTAAGTGACAATTACATGTTTTGAAACGGTTAGTACCTTATGAATGAATTATGATTATGAATGAACAACAACGAAAGGAATGAATATCCTTTTAACTGAGTAAGAATTAACTTACTCAACACCGGTGACAATTATCCTTCCACGAACAATATCCTGATTGAGATATCGGTCGCTCGAACAACCTTGAATAATACAATTACCAACAATCCATTCAATATCCGAATCAAACACGAATATAACGAACTCAAAACGTCGATACGATTAAACCAAGTTCATTGGGGCATTATATCGAACACTTTGTGGCCAAACTTCGATTGTTTATAACCAAACCTCAATAATACCAACATCGATCCCCAAGAAGTGTTTCAAACCAACAAAACATCTTCAATACAATCAAAAATCCGATATGAATATCCAAAATCGTGATTTCAACAACAATTAATCGAAAACCCCCAAATCCAACACAATATTCAAAGTGTTCTTGAATAATCCTTCAATAATCCAATGAATAATCAAACATGTCGATAATCATGCGTATATCACTTCATACAACACGATCTTAACATCCAAAACATCATATCTCAATACAAAATCGAAATCCAAGAGGTTTGATGAATATTACCTTTGAAGATCCAAGTACTTTAATCCGATGAAATCGCGTTAGATCCACAATCCGAGCTTCACAACTGAATGAAAATGATGAAAAATGAATACTCAAGTGATTGATGATGAAGATTCTCTCCCTCAAACCCTCTCTCTCGGACCAAGGTGAAGAAAAAGGGAAAAATTAGTTGAACTCGCTGAAAAAAAATGCAATTATAGCGCTGACTGCTCTGTGTGACGCGGCCCGGCCGAAGTGTGCCACGGCACAGGGCCAAAACTGCCCCCAGTGATCGGCAGCGTGTTGCGGCCCGGACGAGTGTGCCGCGGCAGTGACTCGGCAGTGTGCCGCGGCCCCGTCGGCATGAGCCGCGGCCCACGGTATAGAAGGGTTGGCCGATAAGTTACAACATGAGTGTGCAGCGGCCCGGACGAGTGTGCCGCAGCAGTGACTCGGCAGTGTGCCGCGGCCCTGCCGGCATGTGCCGCGGCCCACGGTATAGACTGCTCGGCCAAAAACTGGACAATGTGTGTTCCGCGGCGCACACTCCTTGTGCCACGGCCCACACACCCCTTGGATCCTAAAATGATGAAAAATGACCCGGGAAGAGAATAAAAGCAATAGGAATCAATATTTGGGAAACAATAACATGAAATGAAAGTACGGAAACCCCAAAACAGTGGTTCCAAGCAATGATTACAAGGGTTCGCCCAGCAAAAACACAATTTGAACAATGAGGAGATTAGAAATGACATGAACTCCAACGTCAACAGCGGCTAATGAATCAATTTCAACAATCGAGATAAAACTCTTGTCTCGTTTCCCGAGTAAGATTGAAACAATGAACAATATCGATACACAACTCGAAGTTATTCCGACGGTGAACACGGATGAATGATTATAACAAGTGAAAAATTACATAGTGACAATTACCGAATGAAATTACTGAATGATAATGACTGAATTACAACCGGGTATTACAGTAGGGCACTCGGCGTGCTTTTTTTCTTTTGTTTTCTAGGGTAGAATTGGAATCTAAAAAGAAAATCTGGTAGATGAAGATTGAACGCTATGGGGAAAAGCGTTTGAGTTTAATCTAGATAAAGATTATAATCTAAATTAAAACAGTACCGTCCAAACGAGATTATTAGGGTCAAATTAGATTATTTGACCAATTCTAATCTAGATGAAGATTATAATCTAGATTTTGGGACCAACCAAACATACCCATAATGGCAAGCCACCGTGTGCAACGATCGTGTGCAACGGTCGTGTCCAACGGCCTTGACATCATGCGCACAACTAATGTGTCCACGATCATTTAACACGATCGTCTACAATCGTATGTAGCAATCATGTTCATGGCCAAAAACTTTCACACAATCTCTCTACACGGTAGCATACGACCGTTTGCATCGGTCGTGTCCAAGGCAGACCGTTTTAGAATATTGTTCGCTCAATTTTCTGAATAATTATTCATCTTTTTGTAATCAGATGTCGTAGCAGCGTATTTTGATACATCACGGTGGTCATTTGGAGCGATCGACATATGTAGATGGGGACTCCTTTTTTATCTACATCGACACGAGCAAAGTTAGTTGTGCAAACCTTATGGGGTTATCAGAAAGGGTTTGGGTGGTCCAAATGAGCCTGGTTACAAATTATGGTACTTGACACACATGGCCAAGGAAAACAAAGTATAAGTCCTATTACGGGGTGATACCGAGATACTTTGATTACTAGTAGAATACGAGGAGGATCCTGAGGTCTATGTTGAGAACGGAAGCTTTTCCGCTCCCGAGGTTAATATGGGATGTAGCAGCTCGAGAGTAGAGCCCGGCAACATAAATTATGATATGCCTTCCAAAGATTATCAATATGAGGAAGATGAGGAAGGTGAGAAGGTGCATACATCCAAAGATGAAGATTGTTGTAAAGCTTGCTTGAGTCACTATCTGCGGAATTTCTTGATTGGGTTCGCCAACCGGTTTAAATAGATAGGATTATGAGTCGTCGGAACTTCTCATCCGACCATCAATCTGCGAGCAAGAATGAGCATTGATAAGTGTCAGTTTTGTACACTTATCCATGGTTTGTATCGATAAAATTCACCCATAATTGAGCTAGTCTACTCGTTTTTTGCTTTTAATTAATTAGTTTTTAATAATTTTATTTTTATCGGATGATGATTGGATTAAATAACTGATTTACTCAAGAAATAACGTTTTTATTAAATATTCTCTTTGTTGAATTTTGATATATTCATGTTGTATGGCTTTCCGAGATGAATTCGGCAGTCTTTCCGGATTCAAAATCAGAGTTATATATCAAAAGTTATCATCCGAAGAAGATTTGGGACAAAAACGCAAAGTCTGGGAAATTCTGGGCTGAAAACGTAACTCTCAAGGCAACCAGTGAACAAATTGACAAAGCCAAGTTACGGCTGTAACTACAGAATGTTACGGCCGTAGGTCATTCAAGTTACGGCCGTAACTCCTTAATGTTACGGCCGTAACTCTTGACAGGTTGTTATGATTTATCTAATTTTTTTATACTTTTTATGTATTATTGAGGGGATGGCTGGCATTGATCCGATCTATTGTAATAATGCTGGAGTTTTGGAGCTATTAGATGACTTTAGGTGTATAAATAGACCCCTTAGATCCTTCATCATTCACCATTCATCATATAATTTTTCACTTCTTGTAAACTTTTCTTTTTGTGTGAAGAACACACTTGTGTTCTTGAGTGATTTGCTTGAGTGTGGTATAGCATATGTTGTTCAGAGAGTTTATTGCTTATTTCTCCTTTATCTACTGAGGGAGTGAGGATCAATTCTTTCTCTTGATTCAACTAATAATGACCACCAAAGCTTGTATTATGTATAATAAACCCTTCATGGGCTAAGTTACCTTTAGTTGGGATTATAAACAAGGTTAGTCATGTTATTTATATTTGTATAAAAGATCTATTGTGAATTACTTATTATTTTGTGTGATTTTCATTGTTTTAAAAATCTTTATTTATTTGGCCAATAAATGATGATATTTATGGTCTTCGTATGTTTCGAAAGAAAATATGTTTGATTAGATCAAATGATCTTCACTCTAAGTTGTTCTAGGGGATAGAAATATACCTCTAGACGTTAGATGATTCTTTGAGTTATTTTCATAAATCCTAATGCTATGTATTGAAGTCAATCAACATAGAAATATAGTGGATTGATTCAATATGTAAGGGGCATTTTGTAGTTCGAAAGAGAAACCATCTTTTTAAGGAAAATCGAATCTACACAACATAATAAGTAAATTCATCTTATGATCTTCTATACATCTTCTATAACTAATGACGAACTAAGTTTGTAATCCCAACTATTTCATTTTATCGTTAATCAATCTATTATTATTGCTATCTTTATATTAGAACTATTATTGCATTTTCTTTACAATTATTAAACCAAACTCTTTAATTGTGTGTTTCACTCATCTTAGTATCTATAAAAATATACTAATAGTGTATAATTCAAATTATAACCAAATTCCTCGTGGGATCGATAAACCGAACTCAAAAAGTCCACTTACTACTTGATACGATATCGTGCACTTGCGATAGTTACACTAAGAACGTGTCAAGTTTTTGGCGCCGTTGTCGGAGAAGTATAAGTGGTATATCTGAAATATTATGTTATTAACTATTGTTATAAATACAACTTTTTCTTTGTTGTAGATTCTCTTGTCTATGCGAAGGACGTACAATCGCGATTTAGTTTCACTAGATCCCGAGATCGAAGCCACATTCAGAAGAAGGCGGAGAGAACAAAAGAAAAACATTATTTCTTCACCATCAATGGCGGACGAACTAAGTCCACGTCTCCCCCAAGGAAATGATAACGAAAGAATTCCTACGGTAGGGGGAATACCTAATGTTCAAAACATTCAACATCAACAATATCCTATTGTGCCGGAAATAGATGAAGACGACATGCTCTTTGGGGAATTCATGAACCCCCCATCTTTGAGCGTTCAATCAAGTGTAATCTATCCACCATTTGGAGTGGACAATTTTCAAATTTTCCCAGATGTCATCAATCTCTTCTCCAACAACAACTCATTCTATGGAAGAACCGACGAAAATCCATATCTCCATATTAACCATTTTGTGGAGATATGTGGAAATTTCAAATATCCAAATGTAAATGACGAGGCGATCAAAATGAGACTTTTTGTGCACACTTTGAAGGACAGAGCAAGAGAGTGGCTAGATACTTTGCCACCACGAAGCATAACAAATTGGCCCGAATTTGTCCAAAAATTCACCACTAAATATTTTCCACCAATAAAAGTGGCGAAACTCAAATACGAAATCTCTACATTTCGTCAACAAGATTCAGAATCATTCCACGAAGCATGGGAGAGATACAAAGATATGCTACGAAAATGTCCTAACCATGGTTTCAATTTGGGAGCACAAGTCAATTACTTCTATTCTGGAATTTTACCTTCATACCGAGCCAATGCCGATTCATCATCAAATGGCTCACTGGGCAAAAAAACTATGAAAGAGGCTTATAATCTTTTTGAGGTTATAAGTGAACAAAGTGCAAGATGGCCAGACATAAATATCCAAAAGAAACCAAATGGTGTTTTTGAAGTGGATTCTTATTCACTTATGTTGGCAAAAATTGAAGCTCTATCAAAGAAAGTCGAGGAAATGTCTTTTTCAACTCCTCAATCTGTGAAAATGGTGCAAACTCCACAAGTTTAAGCTTTTTCATGTGAAATTTGTGGAGCAACTCACAACAGCACTATCTGTCCCTTAGTGCAACAGGAGCAGTCACCACCACCAGAACAAGTGGCGTATGCTCAGAATTTCCAAAGGCAAGCATACAATCCTTACGGGCCAACATACAATCCAGGGTACAAAAATCATCCAAATTTTTCTTATGCAAACAACAACAATGTGTTGAATCCAACGCATCAAGAAAAGAAGCCCAGATGGGAAGAAGCAATCACGAAGCTAGCTGAACAACAACTGAAGTATCAACAACGCAATGATGCTTCAATTAAAAATCTGGAGACACAAGTTGGCTAAATGGCCAAAATACTTTCAGAAATATCTCATGGCACGTTACCTAGCAATACCGAGGTAAATCCAAGGGAAAATGTCCAAGCTATCACAACAAGAAGTGGAGTGCAGTTGCCCGAAATTTCTATGGAAAATCATCTGGAAAAACAAAAAAATAAACAAAATCAAGAATCAGAAAAAGAATCTGATACAGGACCTTCATATCAAAAAGGTCTAGTTGCTACAAATCTTATGTTCCACCTATCCCATTTCCTCAACGGTTGAAGAATCACAAGCTCGATGCTCAATTCGGGAAATTCTTGGAAATTTTCAAAAAGCTACACATCAACATTCCTTTTGCCGATGCTCTAGCACAAATGCCAAGCTACGCCAAATTTATGAAAGATATTCTTTCCAACAAACGAAGGCTTGAAGAATACGAAACTGTCATGCTAACAGAGGAATGTAGCGCAATACTACAAAAGAAGTTGCCACCCAAGCTAAAAGATCCGGGAACTTTCACAATCCCGTGTATAATTGGTGAAGTGGATTTTGGAAAAGCTGTTAGTGATTTAGGGGCAAGTATCAACTTGATGCCCCTGTCAATTTTCAATAAATTGAACTTGGGAGAAGCAAAAGCAACAACAGTTTCACTACAATTAGCCGATCGGTCAATCAAATATCCACGTGGGATAATAGAAGATGTGCTCGTCAAGGTTGATAAATTCATATTTCCAGCAGATTTTATCATCCTTGACATGAAAGAAGATCAAGATATTCCCATTATTTTGGGACGACCATTTCTCGTAACCGGACGTGCTCTTATTGACGTCTATGAAGGAAATCTAATTCTCAGAGTGGAAGACGAACATGTCATCTTCGATATCCTAAAAACTTTGAATCAACCCTCCACAAATGAGTATTGTCTAAGAATAGACGCAATTGAAGCCAGGGTGAACAAGTCTTTAGAGAAAATTCTATCTAAAGATCCTCTTGAGACATGTATAGCAAATTCTCTAACCAGCATGGAAGAAGAATATCACTTGGCCGAAATAGTTAACTATCTAGAAGCACTACCACCCTTAAGAAGGCATTCACATTTTGAAGAATTGGGGACAAGCTTCGCTAAACCCCTCCCTTATTTACAAGAAGCTCCAATACTTGATCTCAAACCTCTACCCACACATTTGAGATACGCTTACTTGGGCGTTTCCTCTACATTTCCGGTCATTATATCTAACATATTGACCGAACTTGAAGAAGGGAAATTACTAAGGGTATTGAGGAATCACAAAAGAGCAATTGGATGGACTATTGAGGACATTATAGGAATAAGCCCCTCTATATGCACTCACAAAATTTTGGTGGAAGATGACTGCAAACCTTCAATTGAGCATCAACGACGTTTGAATCCAAACATGAAGGAAATTGTGAAGGCAGAGATTCTTAAATTACTTGACGCAGGAATCATTTATCCAATCTCAGATAGTCCATGGGTGAGCCCTGTACATATGGTGTCCAAAAAGAGTGGAATCACAATCATAGAGAACGAGCACAATGAACTTATACCAACACGACCCATCACAGGATGGAGAATGTGCATTGATTACAGGAAGATCAACAAGACGACCAGGAAAGATCATTTTCCACTCCCATTTATTGATCAAATGCTCGATAGATTGGCGGGACATTCTTACTACTGTTTTCTCGACGGCTATTCAGGTTACAACCAAATCGTAATAGCCCCAGAAGACCAAGAGAAAACAACATTCACATGCCCTTATGGAACATTTGCCTATAGAAGAATCCCATTCGGATTGTGCAATGCTCCAGCCACATTTCAGAGATGCATGATGTCAATATTCTCAAACATGGTTGAAAAATTTATTGAAGTTTTCATGGACGATTTCTCGGTTTTTGGAGATACATTTGATAAATGCCTAAATCACTTAGGCATGGTCTTGGAAAGATGTGAAGACACAAATCTAGTTCTCAATTGGGAGAAATGTCACTTCATGGTCTAGGAAGGAATCGTACTTGGCCATAGAATCTCACAACATGGAATTGAAGTCGATAAGGCAAAGATCCAAGTGATTGCAAAACTTCCTCCACCAATTTCGGTGAAAGGAGTAAGAAGTTTTCTCGGGCATGCAGGATTTTATTGAAGGTTCATAAAAGATTTCTCAAAAATAGCAAAACCTCTCTGTTCTTTGCTTGAGAAAGATACACCATTCCTTTTTACAAATGAATGCCATGTGGCCTTTGCAACTTTGAAGGATAAGCTTACATCAGCTCCAATCATCATTTCTCCAGATTGGACTATTTCATTCATTCTGATGTGCGATACAAGTGATTATGCTATGGGGGCCGTGCTGGGCCAGAAGAAGGACAAAATGATGCAAGTGATCCATTATGCTAGCAGGACTATGAATGATGCTCAGCTGAACTACACAACAACTGAAAAGAGATGCTTGCAGTGGTTTATGCCTTTGACAAATTTCGATCCTACTTATTGGGATCAAAGGTCATTGTCTACACTGATCATTCAGCTTTGAAATATTTAATGACAAAGCAAGATGCAAAGTCAAGGCTAATCCGATGGGTTCTACTTATGCAAGAATTCGACATAGAAATCAGAGACAGAAAGGGAACAGAAAACCAAGTGGCGGATCATCTCTCTAGACTAGACCAAAACAATGCTCAAGAGAAGGAAATAAATGAAGTATTTCCGGATGAACAACTGTTCCAAATCTCTAATATCCAGAAAAACAAAATGCACCATGGTATCTTTGACATCGTTAATTTCCTTGTTAGTGGAATAATTCACCCAAATTTTTCCCATCATCAAAAGAAAAATTCTTCTCCGAGTTGAAATACTATTACCGGGAATATCCTCTATTGTTCGACGAGGACCTGATCAAATCATCCGAGATGCATACCTAAGAAGAAATGGAGAAGGTATTAGAAAGATGTCATTCCTCTCACTATGGAGGACATTTTGGGGGTTCAAAACAAGAAGAAAAATTCTTGAAGCAGGATTCTATTGGCCCACTCTGTTCAAACATGCACATACACTTGTCTCGAAGTGTGACCGGTGCCAAAGACATGGAAACATGTCAAAAAGAAATGAAATGCCAATCAATTTCATCCTTGAAGTTAAAATCTTCGACGTTTGGGGAATTGATTTCATGGGACCCTTTCCATCATCGTTCTCTAATGAATACATCCTTGTAGCTGTGGACTACATATCTAAATGGGTGGAGGCTGTTTCATTACCAACAAACGAAGCTAAGGTCGTGGTAAATTTTCTAAAGAAAAATATATTCACTCGCTCCGGAACTCCGAGAGTTATTATCAGTGATGGCGGATCTCATTTCTGCAATCACCAGGTTAAGGCTCTATTGACCAAATTCGGAGTAAAACACCGTGTCGCTACCTCTTATCACCCACAAACCAGTGGACAAGTCGAGGTTTCCAATCGTGAACTGAAACGTATACTTGAAATGACAGTCGACTCATCTCAGAAAGATTGGTCGAAAAAGCTGGATGATGCGCTCTGAGCTTACAGAACGGCTTATAAGACACCGATAGGCATGTCTCCATTTCGTCTGGTTTTTGAAAAAGCCTGTCACCTGCTTGTAGAACTTGAACTTTTGGGCTATAAAAAAATTAAACTTTGACGAACAGTTGGCTGGAAAGAAAAGGTTGCTGCAGTTAAATGAGTTGGATAAAATCTGACTCGACTCATATGAAAATGCCAAAATCTACAAAGAAAAAAGAAAAAGATGGCATGACAGCAGAATTCTAAGAAGAGATTTTAAAGCAGGAGACCAAGTTCTCCTTTTTAATGCACGACTGCGTCTGTTTCCGGGTAAGCTGCAATCACGATGGACGAGCCCTTACACGATCAAAGAGGTGTTTTCTCATGGAGCTGTGGAGATTTATAATACAACCGACGGGAGCTTCAAAGTAAACGGCCAACGGTTAAAGCCATATTTGGGAGGAGAATTCTCGACAGTAAAGTCAATCATAATGCTGGAAATACCTAATTAATCTGACGAGAAGTCAAGCTAAGGACGTTAAACAAAGCGCTTATTGGGAGGCAACCCAATCTCTATTATTTCGCAAAATAAGTTTGGGGGTAACACGGAAAGATTCAACAACAAGAGCAAGGATCATATCATTCATAAAATCCAGAGAGTCGTTCTTTCATTATCCTCACACATATAATAATTATAATTTTCTAAAAAACCATTTTAAAAATTAAAAAAAAAAATTAAAAAATAAATAAATATATATATATATATATAATTAATAATAATACGGCCGTAAGTTATAAAGTCTTACGGCCGTATGTTGTTCTAATAAAATTTTACCGAAAGCACCTTACGGCCGTAACTCCTACATGTTACGGCCGTATCTTAAAACAAGGTCCGAAAAACGAATGCATCATACGGCCGTAAGTCTGGAAAGATATGGCCGTAACTAAAATTCCTGTTAGAAAAACGAATGCATCATACGGCCATAACTTGGGTATGTTACGGCCGTAACTATACATTTGTATTAAAAACAAACGGACTGGGCATCACATTAACAAACCAGATGAGACACCAAGCGACCAGCAGTGCGAAAAATTTTTCCCCCTCTCAATCCCTACTTTCTAAAACTCAAATACCTCAATACAATTCATTATCTTATCAACATTAACAAAAACATCATCAGGTTTTCTTTCAATCCTTGTTTCAATTTATATATTTTTTAGTTTTAGTTTTTAGTTTTTCACTTCATATTTGTTTTTGGATTCTTATTTCCTTATGATTCGTTGATTATATCATGTATAATTGTTAGTATTGTTGATATTTGTGTGGGTATTTGATTCATTGATTTGTGGTGACTTTGTGGATTGAGTTTGAATAAAAAAAACTTGTTAAAAAACTATGAACTCAAGGTGTCCGGCGAAATGCCACAACGAAAATCTTTGAATATTTTTATGTTTTTGTTGGTTGTGCTTGATTATTATAGTTGTGTGATGAAAAGGAAGTTGATTTTGTTAAATTTCAGGGATGGCACCGAATAAATCGTCTAAAGGAAAAGAAAAGGTCGGTTCGTCGTCTCAAGGACCGGCACCACCGCAAAGAAATCAAAATACAAAGTGCATTAAGGAAAGATTGTTCAATCTTGATGATTTCATTGGCGATTTGGATAGAGACACTATCTGTAACACCCCCGATATATTCAGGAATATTATAGCGTCGTAAATCCTTTACATAAGGATTTACAAGGCTGAAGAATTGAACAGACATTAAGAGGTACTAACGAATGGAAATAACGGAATTTAAGATACAACAGTTCTAACCAAATACTGAAAAATACAAATGTTCAACAGAAACTTATTAATACATCGCCAAATTCAAATTCATCATAAACGACCTCGTACTCGAGTACTTATTGAAATAACCAATAAACAGCAGATAAATAAACCCGGCCGGAACATCACTCTGCACCCTCGTCGTCATGCAGCTCCAGTGGTTGTTTTCCCACTCTCCTGGATCCTGAACATAAACAAAATGTTCACCCCCGAAGGGGTTGGCACAACGATGCTAGTACAAGTACCACAACATATTATTCATATTTCACGAAGAATAATAACGTAAACGACAAAAATACCAACAAGTCTTCTCCTACGAGAACTCATAAATGACATACATAACTGATAATCACAACATGATATCACAACATACACATGGTAATTCCGACGATCCAGCGTTCACTGCCTAGAACCCACGATGATCCCGTCAGACCAACTCGTGGTGGAAAAACCCGTCCGATGATCCAGCGCACGCTAGCATAGATCCCCCGATGATCCCGTCGGACCAACACGAGGTGGACATACAACAACGACATACATGCACGACAATATGTATAACATCAATACATAAAACAAATAAGGTACTTGCCTCGATTCAAAGACAAGAACAATACTTCCACGAAAACGAACACTCGAAGGTCGCCCCCCCCCCTCAATCAATCACGTAACAAGCTCGAACCTTAACAAAAGAAATAATATAGAATTTATCTCACGTCGTACGAATGTCTAACAATTCGATTTACGGCCAAAATCTCATAAAATGTAATCTGCCTGAACTTCTTAGCGCACGCTAAGTACTCTGTGTAGGGTGCGTTAAGTCTACTCGATAACGCATGCAAACAACAAAGCCTAGCGTACGTTAATTATGCATGGTCAGTACTTCACTGGTCAGCCGACTGACTCGTCTGATGGCCTAACGTACGTTACGTACCAAACGTAGCATACGTGAACTCATGCTCGATAGCGCACATTAATGTACATAGCTTAGCGTGCGCTAACTGTGCATGGCAGTTTACTACTGGGCAGTAGACTGATCTCAACATGATCAAACCAAATGAAATCTTCAGTGTTAATTCATGTTACCTCCATGAATATCATGTTCATACGGTTATGAATGATCTTACGGATAACAACAATTTCGGATTCAAGAATATGTATACTATTATGAAACCATATTCCATTTTAGTTACAATTCCTCATGCGATAATTCGAAAGGCTTAACGGTCGATATCAACACCTTTATATCAATCAAAAACTATCATTCTATAGTTTGATTAACATTCCATCTTTATAAGATAAATCTTTCCATGAGCAATCCTTTAGATTCGTCTAACAATAATGATGTTAAAGTCAAGTCCAAGATTGCTATGAATACACCTACTAGATTCGGATTACCAATGATAGAAGCTTCTTCTACTTATTCATTGTAATAATATTCGAATCATGATGTTCATAATCAAGGTACTTAAGGCATAATCATCTCAATATTCCAAACATGAAGTGGTTTGGATAATTCACCCAAGAAACTCAATATTTTGCTAGCATGATCATCTCATTTTCCATAACATGAATCTAGAGTTGGTGATAGAATCAACATACCTTAATATGATGAAATCACTGAATTCCAAAGGTAGAATCTGACTCCGGTTGGTTATATGCCACTCCAAGGTGCTACTTCTCTTCAATGATCAATCACAAGAAGTATTCAATGTCCAATGATCAAGTGGATGTGTTCTAAGTATGTTAGGAGGATAATTATTGCTCTCTGGTCTCTCAAGACTGAAGAATGAACGAAGGAAATGGGAATAAAATGGAGTGCTGGCCCATATATAAACTTTCTGCACAAAGCAGATTAGCGCACGGTACTAAGCATTCCTTAGCGCGCGCTAATAAGAGTTGACTTCAAAACTGCCTGTGTTCGTCATGGGAATCTTATCCGGACCCATGTCCCGACTGGCGCATGTGCTAGCCGCCCAGCTCAATAATTGAGTGCCTAGCGCACGCAACTCCTACATACGTAGCGTGCGCTAGTAGTAGCCGATAGCGCGCGTTAAGCTACATTCTTAGCGTGCGCTATTACGAGTTTGCATGAGAAATTTTGCATGTTGATATACTTATGTACAAAGATACTAATGTAAGAAATATCATACTCCAATCATCAAGATCACAATTCCGAATAATACAGGGTTCGAATATAGGTAAAATACACAGTAATAAATCCGGATATTACATACTCTCCTACTAAAAAGGAGTTTCGTCCAGAAACTCAAGACGAAAATAACTCGAGATATCTGGACTTCATGCCATCTTCCGTTTCCCATGTGGCTTCTTCCACTCCGTGACGTGACCATTGAACTTTGACCAAAACGATGGGTTTGTTCCTCAACTGCTTAACTCGACTCTCGAGTATCTTGACCGGTCTTTCTTCAAACATCCCATCTTGAGCGACTTCGATCTCGCCGAAATCAATAACATGACTAGGATCTGGTATATACCTCCGTAATTGGGATACGTGGAACACGTTATGAACATGGCACAATGACGGAGGCAATGCCAATCTGTATGCCAACTCCCCAACTCTCTCAAGGATATCAAATGGTCCGATATATCTCGGACTCAGCTTTCCTTTCCTTCCAAAACGAAAGATTACCCGAGTAGGAGAAACCTTTAAAAGTACGTGTTCTCCCGTACTAAACTCCAAAGGGCGACGGGGTACATCTGCGTAAGATTTTTGGCGACTCTGGGCGGTCAACAGCCTTTCACGAATCAAGGCTATCTTCTCTAGAGTCTGTACGATCAACTCTAGTTCTGTCCCGATTAAGTCTGATGAATCGTCCCAACATAGGGGCGATCTACATCTCCTCCCGTATAATGCCTCAAACGGTGCCATCTTAATGGAAGCATGCCAACTATTGTTGTAGGTAAATTCAATCAACGGTAGATGAACTTGCCAATCAATTGACCAATCTAAGGCACAAGCCCTCAGCATATCTTCCACCGTTTGAATAGTCCTCTCGGATTGTCCATCAGTCTGTGGGTGATAAGCTATGCTGAAGTTCAATTCGGTTCCCAAGGCCTTATGAACTGCTTTCCAAAAGTGAGACACAAAACGGCCGTCTCGATCAGAAATAATGGTCTTCGGCGTACCATGCAATCGAACTATCTCCGAAATAAATACTCGTGCCAACCTCTCTGGTCCCCACGTGTCCTTAATGCCTAGAAAATGAGCTGATTTGGTTAAACGATCAAATATCACCCAAATCATGTTCATTCCTGTCTTGGTTCTCGGCATACTAGTGATAAAGTCCATCGATATGTCCTCCCACTTCCATTCAGGAATCGGGAGCGGCTTCAACATTCTAGCAGGCCATTGATGCTCGAACTTAACCTGCTGAGAAGTCAAGCATTTCGAAACATAGTCCGCTACATCTTTCTTCATGTTGCCCCACCAGAAATTCCGCTTCAAGTACTTATACATCTTACTAGTGCCCGGGTGGATAGAATAGGGCGAACTGTGAGCTTCCTTCATAATTGTCTGTTTCAGAACATCGACATCGGGAACGCAGAGTCGGTTCTAAAATCTCAAAACTCCATCATCATGAATTACGAATCCAGGGGCCTTTCCCTTGATCACTTCATCACGTAACCGAATCATCAGAGGATCATCTGTCTGTCTAGATTTGATTTCATCGGTTAATGATGAAGTTATTTCCATCACGCACAGTTGTCCTTGGACTCTTTGTAACCACACTTCAATTCCTTCTCGAATCATCTCTCGCTGAAGGCTAAGTTCGGAGGTCAGGGTCTCCAGCATCTGAATAGAAACAGGCTTACAGCTGAGTGCATCGGCCACTACATTCGCTTTGCCTGGATGATACAAAATCTCCAAGTCATAGTCCTTAATTAGTTCTAACCATCTTCTTTGCCGCATGTTCAACTCTTTCTGACTGAAGATGTATTTGAGACTCTTGTGATCCATAAAGATCTGACAGTGAGTCCCGTACAGATAATGCCTCCAGATTTTCAAAGCAAAAATCACTGCTGCCAGCTCCAAATCGTGCGTTGGGTAATTCACTTCATAAGGTTTCAGCTGTCGCGACGCATAAGCGATTACCTTATCGTTCTGCATCAATACGCATCCGAACCCTTGGTTTGAAGCATCACTGTAAACTATGAATCCTCCAGTCCCCTGTGGAAGTGATAAAATTGGTTTTGTCGTCAATCTCTTCTTCAATTCGTCAAAACTAGTCTGACATGACTCGTTCCACTCAAACTTTTGAGTTTTATGAAGGAGTCGAGTAAGTGGGCGGGAGATTTTAGAAAACCCTTCCACGAATCGACGATAATATCCATCAAGTCCTAAGAAGCTTCGGACTTCTTTCACGTTCTTTGGAGGCTTCCAATCCAAAACCGCTTCAATCTTCTGAGGATCTACTCGGACTCCTTCAGCTGATACTACATGACCGAGGAACATTACTTCCTTTAGCCAGAATTCACACTTAGAGAGTTTGGCGTACAGTTGCTCGCTTCTCAAAAGTTCTAATACAATCCGCAAATGCTGCTCATGTTCTTCCGGGCTCTTAGAATACACCAGAATGTCATCAATGAACACGACCACAAATTTATCCAAATATTCGATGAACACTCGGTTCATCAACTGCATGAATACAGCAGGTGCATTAGTGAGACCAAACGGCATCACTACAAACTCATAGTGTCCGTAACGAGTTCTGAACGCTGATTTCGGAACATCAGATTCCTTAATCCCCAGCTGATGATATCCTGATCTCAGATCGATTTTAGAAAATACTGTTGCTCCTTGCAACTGGTCAAACAGATCATCAATCCGTGGTAACGGATACTTGTTCTTAATCGTCATTTTATTCAGTTCTCGATAGTCAATACACAGTCGCAGCGATCCATCCTTCTTCCGTACAAAAAGAACTGGCGCTCCCCAAGGCGAAACGTTTGGCTGGATATAGCCTTTGTCCAATAACTCCTCTAGCTGCTTCTTCAGTTCGTACATCTCAGTAGGTGCCATACGATACGGCGCCTTAGAAATTGGTGTAGCTCCGGGTTCCAGCTCAATGGTAAATTCTACATCCCTCGGTGGAGGTAGTCTAGGTAACTCATCAGGAAATACATCTGGAAATTCGTTCACAACAGGAATGGATGAAAGTTCCACGATTTCGTCTTCTTTTTTCATTGCATAGCACCAGTATCCGGTGCAGCCCTGTTTTAATAATTTCATAGCTTTCATCGCTTTGATCAACTTTCCTGAGCTTCCCGGTTTCCATCCCTCAAACAGTATTTCGGAACCATCGTCAGCGATCAGCGAGATATTCCTCCTTCGGTAGTTTACAATTGCTCCATATCGATTAAGCCAATCGTCTCCGAGTATCAGGTCGTCTCCTTGCATTTCTATCACAATCAAATTTGAGAGCCACTCTCTGCCTCCAATTGATATAGGGAAATTTCTGGTTTCTAAGTTCCCGACAATCCTCTCTCCACTCGGTAAACCAACAACATAAGGTTCACAAGTATGAAAACCAGAAATATTCAAACGATTTACACAAGACAAGGATATAAAAGAATGCGTAGCTCCTGTATCGAATAAAACGCTAACTGGCTGGGAAAGGATCTGGACAGTACCTGATGCGACAGCAGCATCCTGATCGTATGTTCTCTTCATCTCGTATAGACGTGGAGGAACAGATCCGGCACTCGATGTACCCTTTCAGTCCCATTGTCCTCTGCCTCGCCCGCGGCCAAAATTCTGAGGCATCTGAACACTTTGCTGCGTCTTTTGGATACTGGCTTCCTTCTGGACTGGCTGTGGTGTACGGGCTCTAAAAGACTTTGCAGCCTCTTCACAGAACATCGCACGATGTCCCTCTCGACCACAATCAAAACAAGTCACGGTAGGTAGGGGGCAATTCCGTCGATAGTGCCCCGTCTGGGCACAGTTAAAGCATTTCCTGGTAACATCAGTCATGGTTGATGTTGCTCCGAAGTTCTTTCTGCTCCTAACTGGGTGCGGAGGTTTCTTGAAAGAATGAAAAGATGACTTGGCCTTGCGGGGCCCGCTGCTCTTGTGCTCTGTAAAAGTACCAGAGACTTTCTGCTTCTTGGATTCCGTAAATTTCTCCATAGCTGCTTCCTTGATCTCATATGCCAACGCCTTATCCTGGTATTGACGGAGTGTGGTACTGGTACATTCAAAACCGGACATGTACCTCTGGATTTCTGGTTTCATCCTCATATCAAAATGGATCATCATTTCTGCATCTGTTCTGACCAGGTGTCGAACAAATGCCAGCTGCTGGTTAAACATCTTAATTGCCTGAGATACTGGCACATCTGAAGGCTGAGCGGAGAAAAACTCCCGAACCTTGGCTTCCCTCACAGGACGAGGGCAGTACTGAGCTTCCATCATTAATTTAAACTTTGTCCAATTAGCATCATGGTATACAAGTCGGATGGCTTCCCACCATTCGGACGCTTCCCCTATCAGAAAGTATTGAGCGATAGAGGCTCTCTGGTCGTCTGGGCAGTTAATTCCGGCAAAGATTTTCTCCAGTTCCTTCAACCAATGGTCCCAGGTGGGAGTCTCAGAAATACCGTCGAATTTGGGTGGTTGCATCTTCGCCACCTCTTGCAGCCACCGGTCACCTCGATTTCCCATGTCCGGGATCCCTTGATGTCTCTCTCCCTGCTGTAGTCCCACCGCCACTTGCATTCGGTCCACGACTTGGGCGAACTGAGTCATCTGGTTCACCACCTGACGAAGGATTTCTGGTACAGCAGGTTCCGGTTCGTTATTGATAGATCTCTGTGGCTCGCCTGAGCTATGACTGGCCTGATTAGAAGGCGACGCTTCCCTTTCAGCATTCCTTCGTCCGCGTCCGCGACCGCGACCACGTCCACGTCCGCCTCTCAACATACTGTAAGCATAAATACTCAATATACAGGAAACAATATCGTTCGAATGCTCAAGTACAAGGAAATATAACATGCAAAGGACGAGATAGAGTTTAGGAACTTACAACCACCGCCCGCACGAAGACATAGGCAGTACAGTGATGTTATTCGCGGCCGGTTACCTCAAAAGACATAAATGACCCCTATTTTAACCCAACGGCCAAGATATCCATAATCGTATCTCCGATACCATATTCTGTAACACCCCCGATATATTCAGGAATATTACAGCGCCGTAAATCCTTTACATAAAGATTTACAAGGCTGAAGAATTGAACAGACATTAAGAGGTACTAACGAATGGAAATAACGGAATTTAAGATACAATAGTTCTAACCAAATACTGAAAAATACAAATGTTCAACAGAAACTTATTAATACATCGCCAAATTCAAATTCATCATAAACGACCTCGTACTCGAGTACTTATTGAAATAACCAATAAACAATAGATAAATAAACCCGGCCGGAACATCACTCTGCACCCTCGTCGTCATGCAGCTCCAGTGGTTGTTTTCCCGCTCTCCTGGATCCTGAACATAAACAAAATGTTCACCCCCGAAGGGGTTAGCACAACGATGCTAGTACAAGTACCACAACATATTATTCATATTTCACGAAGAATAATAACGTAAACGACAAAAATACCAACAAGTCTTCTCCTACGAGAACTCATAAATGACATACATAACTAATAATCACAACATGATATCACAACATACACATGGTAATTCCGACGATCCAGCGTTCACTGCCTAGAACCCACGATGATCCCGTCAGACCAACTCGTGGTGGAAAAACCCGTCCGATGATCCAGCGCACGCTAGCATAGATCCCCCGATGATCCCGTCGGACCAACACGAGGTGGACATACAACAATGACATACATGCACGACAATATGTATAACATCAATACATAAAAAAAATAAGGTACTTGCCTCGATTCGAAGACAAGAACAATACTTCCACGAAAACAAACATTCCAAGGTCCCCCCCCCCCCTCAATCAATCACGTAACAAGCTCGAACCTTAACAAAAGAAATAATATAAAATTTATCTCACATCGTACGAATGTCTAACAATTCGATTTACGGCCAAAAGCTCATAAAATGTAATCTGCCTGAACTTCTTAGCACACGCTAAGTACTCTGTGTAGCGTGCGTTAAGTCTACTCGATAGCGCACGCAAACAACAAAGCCTAGCATACGCTAATTATGCATGGTCAGTACTTCACTGATCAGCCGACTGACTCGTCTGATGGCCTAACATACGTTACGTACCAAACGTAGTGTACGTTAACTCATGCTCGATAGCGCATGTTAATCTGCATAGCTTAGCGTGCGCTAACTGTGCATGGCAGTTTACTACTGGGCAGTAGACTGATCTCAACATGATCAAACGAAATGAAATATTCAGTGTTAATTCATGTTACCTCCATGAATATCATGTTCATACGGTTATGAATGATCTTACGGATAAAAACAACTTCGGATTCAAGAATATGTATACTATTATGAAACCATATTCCATTTCAATTACAATTCCTCATGCGATAATTCGGAAGGCTTAACGGTCGATATCAACACCTTTATATCAATAAAAAACTATCATTCTGTAGTTTGATTAACATTCCATCTTTATAAGATAAATCTTTCCATGATCAATCCTTTAGATTCGTCTAACAATAATGATGTTAAAGTCAAGTCCAAGATTGCTATGAATACACCTACTAGATTCGGATTACCAATGATAGAAGCTTCTTCTACTTATTCATTGTAATAAGATTCGAATCATGATGTTCAAAATCAAGGTACTTAAGGCATAATCATCTCAATATTCCAAACATGAAGTGGTTTGGATAATTCACCCAAGAAACTCAATATTTTGCTAGCATGATCATCTCATTCTCCATAACACGAATCTAGAGTTGGTGATAGAATCAACATACCTTAATATGATGAAATCACTAAATTCCAAAGGTAGAATCTGACTCCGGTTGGTTATATGCCACTCCAAGGTGCTACTTCTCTTCAATGATCAATCACAAGAAGTATTCAATGTCCAATGATCAAGTGGATGTGTTCTAAGTATGTTAGGAGGATAATTATTGCTCTCTGGTCTCTCAAGACTGAAGAATGAATGAAGGAAATGGGAATAAAATGGAGTGCTGGCCCATATATAAACTTTCTGCACAAAGCAGATTAGCGCACGCTACTAAGCATTCCTTAGCGCGCGCTAATAAGAGTTGACTTCAAAACTGTCCAGGTTCGTCCGCGGGAATCTTATCCGGACCCATGTCCTGGCTGGCGCATGTGCTAGCCGCCCAGCTCAATAATTGAGTGCCTAGCGAACGCAACTCCTACATACGTAGCGTGCGCTAGTAGTAGCCGATAGCGCGCGTTAAGCTACATTCTTAGCGTGCGCTATTACGAGTTTGCATGAGAAATTTTGCATGTTGATATACTTATGTACAAAGATACCAATGTAAGAAATATCATACTCCAATCATCAAGATCACAATTCCGAATAATACAGGGTTCGAATACAGGTAAAATACACAGTAATAAATCCGGATATTACATACTCTCCTACTACAAAGGAGTTTCGTCCCGAAACTCAAGACGAAAATAACTCGGGATATCTGGACTTCATGCCATCTTCCATTTCCCATGTGGCTTCTTCCACTCTGTGACGTGACCATTGAACTTTGACCAAAACGATGGGTTTTTTCCTCAACTGCTTAACTCGACTCTCGAGTATTTTGACCGGTCTTTCTTCAAACGTCCCATCTTGAGCGATTTCGATCTCGCTGAAATCAATGACATGACTAGGATCTGGTATATACCTCCGTAATTGGGATACGTGGAACATGTTATGAACATGGCACAATGACGGCGGCAATGCCAATCTGTATGCCAACTCCCCAACTCTCTCAAGGATCTCAAATGGTCCGATATATCTCGGACTCAGCTTTCCTTTCCTTCCGAAACGAAAGATTCCCCGAGTAGGAGAAACCTTTAAAAGTACGTGTTCTCCCGTACTGAACTCCAAAGGGCGACGGCGTATGTCTGCGTAAGATTTCTGGCGACTCTGGGCGGTCAATAGCCTTTCACGAATCAAGGCTATCTTCTCTCGAGTCTGCACGATCAACTCTGGTTCTGTCCCGATTAAGTCTGTCGTCCCAACATAGGGGCGATCTACATCTCCTCCCGTATAATGCCTCAAACGGTGCCATCTTAATGGAAACATGCCAACTATTGTTGTAGGTAAATTCAATCAACAGTAGATGAACTTCCTGTTGGGTATGGGGTCGGATATTTGCGCCGTTTGCGGAAGTGTAAATATAAGTGCGGAAAATAAAGGACACGAGGATTTATAGAGGTTCGGCTATAAACGAGCCTACGTCCTCTCTTGATATCTTTTTCTATAGGATCAAGATAAGAACCTCTACGCCTCTCTTCTATCGGTCGAGGTATAACCATTTACAATCACGTCTTCTATTGGTCCGTGATAAACCACTCGTACTTGTCTTTGTGTCGGTCCAAGTTAAACCATTTTCCTTTTCGTAGGACAAGAAATCAACCTCTCTAGCTTTCTATTGGCACTAGATAAGCCTCACTAAGATAGCGATTGCGATTGTAACAATGCCGGATCCTTGATCCTAATAACACCGAATCCAATCGTATATTTTCTTTTACCACTCGTGTATATGTTGAATGTATAAACACTCAAACTAACAATTAAGATCAATATTACAACAAGTATATCAATATGAATCTCTGATCAATGAGTTGTTTGCTTTGTGTTATTGTCCCTGATCAATACCATAGACATGGTATTTATAGGCTCCATCATCCAACTAGCTGTTAGCTGCCAGACTGCTCATTACGTACGCTATCATCGCCACTTTACGTACGTAAGCATCGTTACGTACGTTAACCACCACGAGTTACGTACGTAAGCCTCTTCCAGTTTCAGTCCAGGGAGTTTCATCATTTTGAGTTACGTACGTTAGCATATACTCCATTACGTACGTTAACATTACATCACTGATGACGTCATATATCCGTTGTATGCTTTTCTGACTTTGACTCCTCCAACGTTCACTTGTTTGAACTGTGTTGCGTACGTTATCTTTCTTGCATTACGTACGTTAGCTTCATCATATTACGTACGTTAACATTTTCCTGTTACGTACGTTAGCTTTGTTTTTCTTCAGCATTTTGCACTTCGTTTTCCTTCGATGCTCACTTCGTCTCTTCGCTGTTTTGTTTTATTTAGCAACTTTAATCATCAAAACGTTATTAATTTATGTATGAAACTAAATGTTACAACAATCTCCCCCTTTTTGATGATTACAAAACAACACTTCGTCAAAGGGATTTACCTGCAAAAATACAAATATATGTATATGTGTACAGACCAAAGTTTTCGACTTTGTCCGTTTTGTTAGAATCTTCTCCCATTTCTTTTTCGACTCCTTTTCTTTTCTCCTTTTCTTTTCTCAATTTCATTAATTTTTCATCGTCTTTTTGACGTCTCCACATTTTTGTTCAACTCCTTCGTTTTTCCAATTCTTTTTGTATGCTATCGATTTTCTTCGATTTTCTCCCCCTTTCACGGTTAATCACATTTTCAACTTATTTCTCCATTCTCCTATCTCTCCCCCTTTTTGTATTCATCAAAAAAATGCAATAAAATGCCAATAATATAAAAAATACGATATATGCAAAAATAAATACAAGGGTATTAACTCCTCCTGAAAATATTATCTGTTAAAAAAAATTACTCCCCTGAGTAAAATACCAAAAATCAATGTTTGGGGATCCAACCTATAGTTGGCTTTTGTTTAGAAACGTAGACGATATTTGAAACGATTGTTCCTTTAGGAACCCAAATTTTCTTAATTTTTATCGTCCGTCTCCGGCTTTTGCAATTTGAAACGTGATGCCCTATTTTCAAATATTTTTCGCAATGGGGTATTTTAAAATTAACGGATTCATTTTTCGAACGTGGTTTGAATCCTAACCCCTCTTTATTTAAAGTATATTTTTGAACACATAACATTTGTTCAAATTTATCGTTGTCGCACGAGAATTTTCTTGTCAAAGATTTTAGTTCATTTTGAACTTTTAAAAGATCATTCTTCAAAATATTCTCATTTTCAATGCATTTCGAATGATCGATTTCATCAAATTTTCCCTTCTCGATAATTTTGGAATTTTCAATTTCCAAAGATTTAATTTTAGATTTGAGGGATTTTATTTTGGATAAAGCATTTTGAAAATCCGTATGTAATAATTCAAATGCATCAAAAAGTTCATCACGGGAGGATGTACTAACCTGGCTTTCGACGTCACTGTCGTTGAACGAACTTCGGGCCATGAGAGCAAGATTATTTTGATTGATGAATTCATCATTTTCATCTTCATCGCTCCAAGTAGCCACGAGGACCTCCTTCTTGGGTTTGGCACGGCAATGCTTAGCGAAGTGGCCTGGTTTTCCACATAGTCGACAAGAGTTGTCGATTTTCTTCGTTTCGCTCGAGATATCCTTCTTCCTCCAGTTTAATAAAGTTTGGAATTTATTAATATTCTTGGCATAATATGCCGCTTCTTCGTCGCTTTCCTCCACCGGGGTTTCTTCTTTCTTTCTCGATATCTTAGCCTTCATGGCTAACGATCGTTCCTTCGGCTTCGGCTTGACACTTCGTGATTTTAACACGATCTCATAATTGATTAGTGAACCAACAAGGGCACTAAAATCGAGCGTGTTGAGATCTTTGGATTCCATAATCGCGGTCACGGTGCCGTCCCATTCGCTAGGTAGTGATCGTAAAATTTTCTTAACTTTTTCACTACTAGATAATGGTTTTCCGAATGAAGAAAGTCCATTGGTGATGACCGAAAATCAGTCGAGCATATTGGTGATGGACTCGTCACCCTTCATCATAAATAACTCGTAGTCATGGAGAAGCATATTGATTTTCGTCTCCTTGACTTGAGTTGTCCCTTCGTGTGTAATTTCTAGAATTTTCCATATTTCTTTCGCACTCTCACACGATGAGATTCGATTGACCTCTTCCGGATTTAAGGCACAAAATAAGAGTTGAGTAGCCTTACAATTTAGATGGTCATTTTTCCAATCGGCATCTTCGTATTCTTCAAAAGATTTGAGCGTACCGTCGGATTTGATAGGAACTTTTGGGCCGAGAAAAATAATCTTCCAAATCTCTATATCGTAGGCACGAATAAAGATTGACATCTTTTTCTTCCATGTCAAATAGTTTGAGCCATCGAAGAAAGGTGGTCGGTTGAGAGCAAGGCCTTCGACTGGAGAGAATTGAAACGCCATTTGGATCATTTCTCCTCGGATATTAAGCCGCGTATTGGAGTACCGCTCCGATACCAATTGTTGGGTATGGGGTCGGATATTTGCGCCGTTTGCGGAAGTGTAAATATAAGTGCGGAAAATAAAGGACACGAGGATTTATAGAGGTTCGGCTATAAACAAGCCTACGTCCTCTCTCGGTATCTTTTTCTATAGGATCAAGATAAGAACCTCTACGCCTCTCTTCTATCGGTCGAGGTATAACCGTTTACAATCACGTCTTCTATTGGTCCATGATAAACCACTCGTACTTGTCTTTGTGTCGGTCCAAGTTAAACCGTTTTCCTTTTCGTAGGACAAGGAATCAACCTCTCTAGCTTTCTATTGGCACTAGATAAGCCTCACTAAGATAGCGATTGCGATTCTAACAATGCCGGATCCTTGATCCTAATAACACCGAATCCAATCGTATCTTTTCTTTTACCACTCGTGTATATGTTGAATGTATAAACACTCAAACTAACAATTAAGCTCAATATTACAACAACAAGTATATCAATATGAATCTCTCATCAATGAGTTGTTTGCTTTGTGTTGTTGTCCTTGATCAATACCATAGACATGGTATTTATAGGCTCCATCATCCAACTAGCCGTTAGCTGACAGACTGCTCATTACGTACGCTACCATCGCCACTTTACCTACGTAAGTATCGTTACGTACGTTAAACACCACGAGTTACGTACGTAAGCCTCTTCCAGTTTCAGTCCAGGGAGTTTCGTCATTTTGAGTTACGTACGTTAGCATATACTCCATTACGTACGTTAACATTACATCACTGATGACGTCATATATCCGTTGTATGCTTTTCTGACTTTGACTCCTCCAACGTTCACTTGTTTGAACTGTGTTACGTACGCTATCTTTCTTGCATTACGTACGTTAGCTTCATCATATTACGTACGTTAACATTTTCCTGTTACGTACGTTAGCTTTGTTTTTTTTCAGCATTTTGCACTTTGTTTTCCTTCGATGCTCACTTCGTCTCTTCGTTGTTGTTTTTTGTTTAGCAACTTTAATCATCAAAACATTATTAATTTATGTATGGAACTAAATGTTCCAAACACTTCCCAATCAATTGACCAATCTAAGGCACAAGCCCTCAGCATATCTTCCACCGTTTGAATAGTCCTCTCGGATTGTCCATCAGTCTGTGGGTGATAAGTTGTGCTGAAGTTCAATTCGGTTCCCAAGGCCTTATGAACTTCTTTCCAAAGTGAGACACAAAATGGCCGTCTTGATCAGAAACAATGGTCTTCGGCGTACCATGCAATCGAACTATCTCTGAAATAAATACTCGTGCCAACCTCTTTGGTCCCCACGTGTCCTTAATGCCT
Organism: Orobanche coerulescens; assembly: GCA_033398695.1. Lineage (NCBI taxonomy): Eukaryota > Viridiplantae > Streptophyta > Magnoliopsida > Lamiales > Orobanchaceae > Orobanche > Orobanche coerulescens. The sequence goes on along the minus strand of CM065818.1, from coordinate 72,840,338 downwards.
AGAAAATGAGTTGATTTGGTTAAACGATCAACTATCACCCAAATTATGTTCATTCCTGTCTTGGTTCTCGGCATACTAGTGATAAAATCCATCGATATGTCCTCCCACTTCCATTCAGGAATCGGGAGCGGCTTCAACATTCTGGCAGGCCGTTGATGCTCGATCTTAACCTGCTGACAAGTCAAGCATTTCGAAATATAGTCTTTCTTCATGTTGCCCCACCAGAAATTCCGCTTCAAGTCCTTATACATCTTACTGGTGCCCGGGTGGATAGAATAGGGCGAACTGTGAGCTTCCTTCATAATTGTCTGTTTCAGAACATCGACATCGGGAACGCAGAGTCGGTTCTGAAATCTCAAAACTCCATCATCATGAATTACGAATCCGGGGGCCTTTCCCTTGATCACTTCATCATGTAACCGAATCATCAGAGGATCATCTGTCTGTCTAGATTTGATTTCATCGGTTAATGATGAAGTTATTTCCATCACGCACAGTTGTCCTTGGACTCTTTGTAACCACACTTCAATTACTTCTCGAATCATCTCTCGCTGAAGGCTAAGTTCGGAGGTCAGGGTCTCCAGCATCTGAATAGAAACAGGCTTACGGCTGAGTGCATCGGCCACTACATTCGCTTTGCCTGGATGATACAAAATCTCCAAGTCATAGTCCTTAATTAGTTCTAACCATCTTCTTTGCCGCATGTTCAACTCTTTCTGACTGAAGATGTATTTGAGACTCTTGTGATCCGTAAAGATCTGACAGTGAGTCCCGTACAGATAATGCCTCCAGATTTTCAAAGCAAAAATCACTGCTGCCAGCTCCAAATCGTGCGTTGGGTAATTCACTTCATAAGATTTCAGCTGTCGCGACGCATAAGCGATTACCTTATCATTCTGCATCAATACGCATCCGATCCCTTGGTTCGAAGCATCACTGTAAAATATGAATCCTCTAGTCCCCTGTGGAAGTGATAAAATTGGTGCTGTCGTTAATCTCTTCTTCAATTCATCAAAACTAGTCTGACATGACTCGTTCCACTCAAACTTTTGAGTTTTCTGCAGGAGTCGAGTAAGTGGGCGGGAGATTTTAGAAAAACCTTCCACGAATCGATGATAATATCCAGCAAGTCCTAAGAAGCTTCGGACTTCTTTCACGTTCTTTAGAGGCTTCCAATCCAAAACCGCTTCAATCTTCTGAGGATATACTCGGACTACTTCAGCTGATACTACATAACCGAGGAACATTACTTCCTTTAGCCAGAATTCACACTTAGAGAGTTTGGCGTACAGTTGCTCGCTTCTCAAAAGTTCTAATACAATCCGCAAATGCTTTGCATGTTCTTCCGGGCTCTTAGAATACACCAGAATGTCATCAATGAACATGACCACAAATTTATCCAAATATTCGATGAACACTCGGTTCATCAACTGCATAAATACAGCAGGTGTATTAGTGAGACCAAACGGCATCACTACAAACTCATAGTGTCCGTAACGAGTTCTGAACGCTGATTTCGGAACATCAGATTCCTTAATCCTCAGCTGATGATATCCTGATCTCAGATCGATTTTGCAACTGGTCAAACAGATCATCAATCCGTGGTAACGGATACTTGTTCTTAATCGTCATTTTATTCAATTCTCGATAGTCAATACACAGTCGCAGCGATCCATCCTTCTTCCGAACAAAAAGAACTGGCACTCCCCAAGGCGAAACGCTTGGCTGGATATAGCCTTTGTCCAATAACTCCTCTAGCTGCTTCTTCAGCTCGTACATCTCAGTAGGTGCCATACGATACGGCGCCTTAGAAATTGGTGTAGCTCCGGGTTCCAGCTCAATGGTAAATTCTACATCCCTTCGTGGAGGTAGTCCAGGTAACTCATCAGGAAATACATCTGGAAATTCGTTAACAACAGGAATGGATGAAAGTTCCACGATTTCGTCTTCTTTTTTCATTGCATAGCACCAGTATCCGGTGCAGCCCTGTTTTAATAATTTCATAGCTTTCATCGCTTTGATCAACTTTCCTGAGCTTCCCGGTTTCCATCCCTCAAATAGTATTTCGGAACCATCGTCAGCGATCAGCGAGATATTCCTCCTTCGGTAGTTTACAATTGCTCCATATCGATTAAGCCAATCGTCTCCGAGTATCAGGTCGTCTCCTTGCATTTCTATCACAATCAAATTTGAGAGCCACTCTCTGCCTCATTGATACAGGGAAATTTCTGGTTTCTAAGTTCCCGACAATCCTCTCTCCACTCGGGAAACCAACAACATAAGGTTCACAAGTATGAAAACCAGAAATATTCAAACGATTTACACAAGACAAGGATATAAAAGAATGCGTAGCTCTTGTATCGAATAAAACGCTAACTGGCTGGGAAAGGATCTGGACAGTACCTGATACGACAGCAGCATCCTGATCGTATGTTCTCCTCATCTCGTACAGACGTGGGGGAACAGATCCGGCACTCGATGTACCCTTTCGGTCCCACTGTCCTCTGTCTCGCCCGCGGCCAAAATTCTGAGGCATATGAACACTCTGTTGGATACTGGCTTCCTTCTGGACTGGCTGTGGTGTAAAGGTTCTAAAAGACTTTGCAGCCTCTTCATAGAACACCGCACGATGTCCCTCTCGACCACAATCAAAACAAGTCACGGCAGGTAGGGGCAATTCCGTCGATAGTGCCCCGTCTGGGCACAGTTAAAGCATTTCCTGGTAACATCAGTCATGGTTGATGTTGCTCCGAAGTTCTTTCCGCTCCTAACTGGGTGCGGAGGTTTCTTGGAAGAATGAAAAGATGACTGGGTCTTGCGGGGGCCGCTTCTCTTGTGCTCTGTAAAAGTACCAGAGACTTTCTGCTTCTTGGATTCCGTAAATTTCTCCATAGCTGCTTCCTTGATCTCATACGCCAACGCCTTATCCTGGTATTGACGGAGTGTGGTACATTCAAAACCGGACATGTACCTCGGGATTTCTGGTTTCATCCTCATATCAAAATGGATCATCATTTCTGCATCTATTCTGACCAGGTGTCGAACAAATGCCAACTGCTGGTTAAACGTCTTAATTGCCTGAGATACTGGCACATCTGAAGGCTGAGCGGAGAAAAACTCCCGAACCTTGGCTTCCCCCACAGGAAGAGGGCAGTACGGAGCTTCCATCATTAATTTAAACTCAGTCCAATCAGCATCATGGTCTACAGCCCGGATGGCTTCCCACCATTCGGACGCTTCCCCTATCAGAAAGTATTGAGCGATAGAGGCTCTCCGGTCGTCTGGGCAGTTAATTCCAGCAAAGATTTTCTCCAGTTCCTTCAACCAATGGTCCCAGGTGGGAGTCTCAGAAATACCGTCGAATTTAGGTGGTTGCATCTTCGCCACCTATTGCAGACATCGGTCACCTCGATTTCCCATGTCCGGGATCCCTTGATGTCTCTCTCCCTGCTGTAGTCCCACTGCCACTTGCATTCGGTCCACGACTTGGGCGAACTGAGTCATCTGGTTCACCACCTGACGAAGGATTTCTGGTACAGCAGGTTCCGGTTCGTTATTGATAGATCTATGTGGCTCTCCTGAGCTATGACTGGCCTGATTAGAAGGCGACGCTTCCCTTTCATCATTCCTTCGTCCGCGTCCGCGACCACGTCCACGTCCGCCTCTCAACATACTGTAAGCATAAATACTCAATATACAGGAAACAATATCGTTCGAATGCTCAAGTACAAGGAAATATAACATGCAAAGGACGAGATAGAGTTTAGGAACTTACAACCACCGCCCGCACGAAGACGTAGGCAGTACAGTGATGTTATTCGCGGCCGGTTACCTCAAAAGACATAAATGACCCCTATTTTAACCCAACGGCCAAGATATCCATAATCTTATCTCCGATACCATATTCTGTAACACCCCCGATATATTCAGGAATATTACAGCGCCGTAAATCCTTTACATAAGGATTTACAAGTCTAAAGAATTGAACAAACATTAAGAGGTACTAACGAATGGAAATAACGGAATTTAAGATACAACAGTTCTAACCAAATACTGGAAAATACAAATGTTCAACAGAAACTTATTAATACATCGCCAAATTCAAATTCATCATAAACGACCTCGTACTCGAGTACTTATTGAAATAACCAATAAACAACAGACAAATAAACCCGGCCGGAACATCACTCTGCACCCTCGTCGTCATGCAGCTCCAGTGGTTGTTTTCCCGCTCTCCTGGATCCTGAACATAAACAAAATGTTCACCCCCGAAGGGGTTAGCACAACGATGCTAGTACAAGTACCAAAATATATTATTCATATTTCACGAAGAATAATAACGTAAATGACAAAAATACCAACAAGTCTTCTCCTACGAGAACTCATAAATGACATACATAACTGATAATCACAACATGATATCACAACATACACATGGTAATTCCGACGATCCAGCGTTCACTGCCTAGAACCCACGATGATCCCGTCAGACCAACCCGTGCTGGAAAAACCCGTCCGATGATCCAGCGCACGCTAGCATAGATCCCCCGATGATCCCGTCGGACCAACACGAGGTGGACATACAACAACGACATACATGCATGAAAATATGTATAACATCAATACATAAAACAAATAAGGTACTTACCTCGATTCGAAGACAAGAACAATACTTTCAAGAAAACGAACACTCGAAGGTCGCCCCCCCTCAATCAATCACGTAACAAGCTCGAACCTTAACAAAAGAAATAATATAGAATTTATATCACATCGTACGAATGTCTAACAATTCGATTTACAGCCAAAAGCTCATAAAATGTAATCTGCCTGAACTTCTTAGCGCACGCTAAGTACTCTGTGTAGCGTGCGTTAAGTCTACTCGATAGCGCACGCAAACAACAAAGCCTAGCGTACGCTAATTATGCATGGTCAGTACTTCACTGATCAGCCGACTGACTCATATGATGGCCTAACGTACGTTACGTACCAAACGTAGCGTACGTTAACTCATGCTCGATAGCGCATGTTAATCTACATAGCTTAGCGTGCGCTAACTGTGCATGGCAGTTTACTACTGTGCAGCAGACTGATCTCAACATGATCAAACCAAATGAAATCTTCAGTGTTAATTCATGTTACCTCCATGAATATCATGTTCATACGGTTATGAATGATCTTACGGATAACAACAACTTCGAATTCAAGAATATGTATACTATTATGAAACCATATTCCATTTCAATTACAATTCCTCATGCGACAATTCGGAAGGCTTAACGGTCGATATAAACACCTTTATATCAATCCAAAATTATCATTCTGTAGTTTGATTAACATTCCATCTTTATAAGATAAATCTTTCCATGATCAATCCTTTAGATTCGTCTAACAATAATGATGTTAAAGTCAAGTCCAAGATTGCTATGAATACACCTACTAGATTCGAATTACCAATGATAGAAGCTTCTTCTACTTATTCATTATAATAAGATTCGAATCATGATGTTCATAATCAAGGTACTTAAGGCATAATCATCTCAATATTCCAAACATGAAGTGGTTTGGATAATTCACCCAAGAAACTCAATATTTTGCTAGCATGATCATCTCATTCTCCATAACACGAATCTAGAGTTTGTGATAGAATCAACATACCTTAATATGACGAAATCACTGAATTTCAAAGGTAGAATCTGACTCCGGTTGGTTATATGCCACTCCAAGGTGCTACTTCTCTTCAATGATCAATCACAAGAAGTATTCAATGACCAATGATCAAGTGGATGTGTTCTAAGTATGTTAGGAGGATAATTATTGCTCTCTGGTCTCTCAGGACTGAAGAATGAACGAAGGAAATGGGAATAAAATGGAGTGCTGGCCCATATATAAACTTTCTGCACAAAGCAAATTAGCGCACGCTACTAAGCATTCCTTAGCGCGCGCTAATAAGAGTTGACTTCAAAACTGTCCAGGTTCGTCCGCGGGAATCTTATCCGGACCCATGTACCGGCTGGCGCATGTGCTAGCCGCCCAGCTCAATAATTGAGTGCCTAGCGCACGCAACTCCTACATACGTAGCGTACGCTAGTAGTAGCCGATAGCGCGCGTTAAGCTACATTATTAGCGTGCGCTATTACGAGTTTGCATGAGAAATTTTGCATGTTGATATACTTATGTACAAAGATACCAATGTAAGAAATATCATACTCCAATCATCAAGATCACAATTCCGAATAATACAGAGTTCGAATACAGGTAAAATACACAGTAATAAATCCGGATATTACACTATCACTAGCCCGTTCATCCAAAAATTCATAGACAACGGTTGGGAAAAATTCGTTTCCGATCTCCCAAATGGTAACCCGACCTTGACCCTAAACTTTTACAATTCTTTCAACAAGTCCATTGGGCAGGTAGGGTCAACTACTTATCATCAGACGACTGTGAATGGGAAATCGATTAATTTTTCACCGGATGTCATTAACAAGTATTTGGGGGTTAATTGTACTAGCGCGGTTGATATTTCTATCTTACCTAATGAAGAGGTGCCGGATGATAAGGTTTTACGCTGGGCGTTAGTGAGCGAGCTGCATGACAGTATTGGGATGATCAAACCCCGATACAACCAGGCGGACCTAATTGATGATGCTTGGTACTTATGGATGTGGGCGTATGAGTATTTACCCGACTCGACTCGACGACGGTTTCCATTGGCCACTGCGAGGTTTATTTGCTATCCGCCGAGGGGTAAAAATGGATTTGGGTACTCACATTTATACTACGATTTGTCACTATGCCGCATGGTCCCGACTAGGCGAAGATGCCATACCCGCCTTATCACCGGTATTTGCAGGAGCCGTAGAGTAAAAATTTGGTGGGGGTGATATATTAACACATGGGGATCGACCGACGCAGCGAGTAGTATTTTCAAGTACTCAATTGAGGAGCGAACGGGCACGTTTGGAACCTAAGAGGATAGTAGCCACGAGAAGGAAGATGAGGCCGAGGAGGATGCTGAGATGACTTGACGCATTTTGAGGCGAATTTCTTTGGAAAGAGTTCGGGATTAGAAACATCCAGTGAAATTTTGAGAAATCGAATGAAATAATAGATCGACAATCGAAACGGAGAAGTGCTTTGAAAAGCTTTTCCGTTTTCTAAACATCCCTGACGACACACCTGGAGGATCAAAAAGCTAAAATTTCAGGGAGTTTTCTGTTTTCTCACTTGCTTTTAAATTCTAAAAAAACTCGGGACAGTTTTAAATTTAAGTTTGGGGGTGTTTTCATACTTGTGTGTTTATTTTGTTGGTTTTTAAACTTTGATGTTTTGATTGTGGTTTGTTTTGATTATTGTAGTGTGTGGTGTGTTTTTATTATTTGGCATTGATTTTTTTAGGTTTAGTGTATATATATTTCTAGATATATATATATATATATATATATATATACATATATATATATATATACATATATATATTGTTTGAGGAGAAAAGTAAAGACAGCAAATCAATTGTATTGATAACAATGAATAGAGGGGCCTTTATATAGGCATTACAAAGAGAGTCTTTCCATACATAGGATTCCTAGTTAAGGTAAGACATCTAACAGGATCCAACTACTTATGGAAGAGTCTAGAACCTTCCATAACTCTTATCCCCCTACAACTAGTATTAGGTAAGACACCAATACGGGAAGGATTTCCTAACACTCCCCCGTGTCGAACGCTAATACTAACATGGTGCACACGGTGTTGCCTCGGTAAAAAACCTTTCCAAGTCAAATAAAACCCCGTGGGAAAAACAAAGACTTTGGTGAGGAAAAGAGCGCAACGCACCAACTACAAATGTCGAACCATGTGAAGTATACTCCCCCTGAGGTATACATGATAGCTCATTCCATCGAGCCATCTTTAGTTGAGCTCGGATAATCGACACATGCCGATGCTTCTCACATGTTTCTCAAATGTAGATTTCGGCAGAGACTTAGTGAACAAGTCTGCGATATTCTCATCGGAACTCACTTGTTTCACTTCGATATTCAAATTTCTCGCTCATCGATTATAAAAGAACTTCGGCGCAATATGCTTGGTATTGTCACCCTTTATGAAACCTAACTTCATCTGCTCAATGCATGCCGCATTGTCCTCAAAGATGCAAGTAGGGGTTGCTGTAGTGGGATCTAATCCACACGTTCCTCGTATATGGTCTATGACTGACCGGAGCCAAATGCACTCCCTTACGGATTCGTGCAATGCAGTTATCTCTGCATGGTTCGAGGAAGTAGCAACCAGGGTCTGCTTGGTAGATCGCCAAGATATCACCGTATTCCCAATGGTGAACACATAACCAGTTTGGGAACGTCCTTTATGCGGGTCAGAGAGATAACCGGCATCAGCAAATCCAACTAACGTATCGTTAGGATTCTCTGCATAAGAGGTAAGCTTGCTCGCATTAGCACTTCTAGTAGTCAATCTACCATGCTTAGCTGCAATATCAGAGGAAGATCGACGGTCGGTATGCATCGTCTTAACCTCAACAATTCCTTTCGGAATATCGCTCTCTTTTGCGTAGGGAAAGAACAATCCAAGGTCACTGGAGCCTTTCAAGTATCGAAAGATGTGTTTTACTCCATTCCAATGCCTTATCGTGGGAGCGGAGCTAAATCTCGCTAACAGATTCACAGAGAATGCGATGTCTGGACGAGTACATTGAGCCAGATACAACAACGCACCGATTGCGCTAAGGTACGGTGTTTCTGCTCCAAGGACCTCTTTATCCTCCTCTTTAGGATGAAACGGATCCTTGATCATTTCCAGACTTCGACCAATCATGGGGGTAGCAAGAGGATGTGCCTTGTCCATGCTAAATCGCCTGAGCATTTTGTGGACATAGGAAGACTGATGAATGAGTATACCATCATCTCGATGTTCTAGCTCTAAGCCCAAGCAGAATCGAGTCCTCCCCAGATCTTTCATCTCGAATTCGGATTTAAGGTAGCGGGCCGTTTCATTGACCTCATCTATGGTACCGATGACATTCATGTCATCTACATAGACGGCAACAATCATGAATCCTGCATCTATTATTTTCACGAATATGCATGGACAGATGTCACTGTTCTTGTATCCCTTCCTAACCAAGTATTCACTTAGGCGGTTGTACCACATCCTTCCGGATTATTTCAAACCATACAGTGAACGACGCAATTTCACAGCGTACGCGCTCCGTGGTTTAGAGCTACTTGATTTGGGCCATGAAATCCCTTCGGGGACTTTAATATAGATATCCGTATCTAGATCCCCATAAAGATACGCTGTAACCACATCCATAAGCTGCATGTTCAGTTTTTCGGATACTACCAAACTGACTAAGTAGCGGAAAGTGATGATGTCCATAATGGGAGAATACGTGTCCTCGTAGTCAATGCCAGGGCGCTGCGAGAAGCCTTGGGCAACTAGTCTCGCTTTGTAACGCATGACCTCATCCTTATCATTGCGTTTACGAACAAAGACCCATTTATGTCCAACTGGTTTAACGCCCACGGGTGCTTCATCACCTAGCTCTAGCCGTATCCTTGGAGGATAGCAAGGTGATTGTCGTTCCGTTTGTTTCTCCGGCGCGTGGCAAGTAGAGGCGTTGTGTTTTCGACGTTGAATAATCCAAGGGCTTGGAGCGGATTGTATTTGTAGATATCAAGCAAAGCTTGGGGAATAGCTCAAGATAAGGATACCATTTAATTAACAGACTACGAGGGTATGTTTCTCGTATCTCTTGTATTTTGTAAATATTCGTATATATGAAGCTCGATCGATCCTCGTAGGGATTCGAATCGAATTAATTTTCGTTTTACCGCTTCCGCTGGGCCTTCGTTTTAGGCACCGAAACCCAACATGTTGTTCCTATAGAAGATCCTGGGCCATCCGCGACAATGACGGATGAATGCGTGAATTTGATGCCCCTTTAGAGCCAGCAGCTGCTTCTCCCCACAGGGAATCTACCCCTATCGGGAGTAACTCTCTGAATAGGGAATTCTGCCCTCTTAGGAACCCCTCTATTCCGGAGGCTCCCACACCAGTTGAGGATCCCAATCGTGCATTAGCTCAAATTAATGCAAGAAGTCCCTCCCCCAAGGACATAACAAACCAAACTCTCTTGGCCATTAATATTGATGCCGTAATTGACCTTATAAATATTTAGAAAACCTACAGGGTAGCTGAGTAGGAGGTTTTATATAACTAGGCCGACTGTAAAGTAGAAAAAAAGTTTATCCTGGAGGTTACAGACGCTGGCAATGTCGAGTCTTTGATTAAATGGGACGATCTCTGTTGCTGCAAACTCATTACCATGTACTATGTGGAAATATAGAAAGCTTGATTATAAAGGAAGCAACCATCTCACATAAGCACGCGGAGACCCAACCATACCCTGACTCTAATGGTACTGATGAATCCATGCAGACAGATCTCCATATGAGTCGTGAAAAGGCTCGTGGGAAGAAGTTTGCTAAGATCCAGGTCGTACAAGGCTGTGGGACCTCTGGGCTACCTAAAGAACAGCCCAAGCCCCGCAAGAAGGAATAAACTGCATAACTACAAGAGGAATCAGTCCCTCCTATATTATCAACTGAAGAATCCATGGAATTCCAACACGAGGAATCAGTCCCTCCTGTTAACATTCAAGAAAAAGATATAATCCATATGAGGAATCAATCCATCATGAGCATATCAAACAAGATGATATCCGGAAGGAGGAATTAGTCCCTCATGTACATCAGACTACATAACCACAAATCCGACAGGAGGAATCGATCCCTTCTGTCCTAGAGGTAGATGAACCTGTTCAGCCGATAGAGGCTCCAGAACAGGAACATGCAAATGTTTCTTTCCCTACATGTTCCTCTAAGTCCGTTCTTAATGATAATATAGCCAGACCCATGAGTATTGTAGCTCTCACTGAGCTGGAAGGATACCATCCGGGAATTGCCCTCTCCCTAAGGAGTGCTTCCCAGAAATATCGCATGAGGTCCTTTAAGACACAATTTTTATAGAGGATGCAGTGCATGCACTCTATCAGTATGGAAAGGAGCTCGACTAGCTCCTTGGCACAGCTCAAGATGAGATAACATCCCTGAAATGTTCACCGAATAATGTCATTGAAGCTTTCATTTTAGTTTCCCAATGCTCCCTGCTATGCCTTTGTACTATCTAAGCATCAACAAAAAGTCTTGAGAAAGGAGCAAAAGAAAATTGGAGTATCCGAAGCTACAATTGTTGTCGCTCTCGAAATGATTGCAGACAAGCTGGCGGTCATGACCACAAAATAAATGAACTTTCTATAGTGGTCACTAGCCTTGTAGGCTTGGTTAAATACCTAGGCGGGAAGCAGATAGAGTCAATGGATATGCTCCATGATATCCATGGCAAAGTCATAGAACTTGATAATGCTAAACAGGTGGGAAGAGGCTCGGGAAGATGGAGGGACATGAAGGCTGGAAAAAAACAAAGAATTTGAAGCAAGTTTGGAGGACTCAGTCGCTTAAGCAGTTGGCCGTCTGGCAGGACCAGGCATAGGTCTAACCAAGGAGCAAAAAGATACAGGGTGTCTAGATCATGACCTAAATTCTAGGATCCCAACTTCTGGAATAGAGGGCAAGATCTACTAGTCAACTGGTGGAAAGGGACAAAAAATGATCCCTATAGGAGATCGACGAGACAGCAACATCCCAGACGCTAAAATCCTTTGTTGCTATAAATTATGTATTTTTCACTTGCTTTCCCTCTGTATTTCAATTCTCATTAAGTCCTGTACTGTAATCAAATTGTCTATCAATAAAGAGGTCACTTTTCCCTCAAAGGATTATAGCTCGTAATCTATATTACTTCAATCAGTTTTTCAATAATTAAAATCCAGTCTTATTTATCCAAGCCATTGAATATTGCCATTTAAGTTAATATTGGTAGTTAATATTTGATTCTAACTTAAGCCTTGTTTTGTATTTTTAATTACCGTATAATAATAAAAATAATAATAATAAGTTATTATTTGTAGATAATGACAAGAACTTACGGGCCAAGGATTATCGAGTCAAGCATCTTCATCACATTCAAGCTCAAGTTCTGCATTTTATCCAGGTATGGGGAATTTACTATGTTTTTGTTTATTTTAATTGCTTTATATATTGTCTTGTATGTGCACATGAAAAGTCAGAAGCACTTAAATGTGCAAATCAGCCAGAAGCACTTAATTGTGCAAATCAGTCAGAATCACTTAAATGTGCAAATCAGTCAGAAGCACTTAATTGTGCATAAAGCCTTCGGGCTAGCCGATGGGCTTCATAATTTATTAGTCATGTTGTTTATACTTGCTAATATATTTAGAAATCAACTTAGACATATTACATTCTCTCCACACTGAGCGAGTTGAAAGCTCACCCCATTATATAAACCTTTCAGGTTGAGGAGATCGATGTGGCATGCGCTTGAGTGTGGGATGATCAAGCTTCATTACTAAATGTTTATTTATTTACTGTTATTTATCTCAAATGATACTTTATGAACAAGTGTTCAAATTATTTTAATTTCACGTCAAAATATATTTTTGTTTTAAAATGACTCGAGAATATTACTTGCGACTATTAAGTTTGTTTATTTGAAAATATATTTCCGCTGCAAAATTTTATTTATTATTTTTTAAAAAAATAGTAGAAGAATTATTTACCTAGAATAGGGTGCTACATAAGTGGTATCGGAGCGGTAAACGAAGGAAATATATCCAATTTGAGATTGGAGAAGAGGTTTTCTTGAAGGTAGCTCCGGTGAAAGGAGTGATACGATTCGGTAAAAAGAGAAAGCTACAGCCTCGTTATATCGGACCATTTGATATTTTGGGTCGTGTTGGTGATCTTGCTTATAGTTTGGCATTGCCGTTGGAGTTATCGGGAGTGCACAATATCATTCATGTCTCCATGCTGAGAAAATACATATATGATCCTAGTCACATATGCAATTACGAAGAGTTTCATGTAGCCAAGAACCTGACTTATGAGGAGGTACCTACAACTATTTTGGAGCGTAAGGCACATCAGTTACGAAACAAAGAGGTTAAACTGGTGAAAGTTCAATGGAGTCGTCATGGTCCGAATGAGGCAACTTGGGAACGTGAAGAGGAGATCTGTTCTAAGTATCCAACATTCATTTTCAAGGTACGTAACTTAATTTTCGAGGACTAAAATTAGTTGAAGGGGTTAGGTTGTAACGCCCCGATTTTGCTGGAACATTTTATTCCACACATTCAATTTAGAGGTTTTGATGATAAGTTGCTAAACAAAGAAAAACAACAATAAATCAAGAAGGAGTCGAACATGCACGAGCTGGACAGAAAAATATTGAACTAAAGAAAAATCAAATATAATATACGCTATGCCACAAGGCTAACGTATGCTATGCCACAAGGCTAACGTACGCATGCCAGCTGAAGATACGGCATGCACAACGTACATAACAGAATAAAGCTAACGTACATAATGATTAGACTCTAACATACGTAAGACATAGGTATTAGCGTACGCTATGATAAAGTGAAATTCGAATTCAAATAGCATACGGTATCCTCTGTTCGTTTCTGTCTAGTAGCTTATGTCTTCTTCGTAGTGTACGTTATGTTCTCCTTATACTGTACGTTAGCCAAGTTAATTGCGTACGTTATATCAACCTCATATAGCCGTTGATATGATGACCTACTCCATGACGTCACATGCATTAGCGTAGTTAAACACACTTCGTAGTGTACGTTATAGTACATATCCATTGCATGATTTTTGACCTTCTAGAATCAATCAAACGAATTGATTAGTGATATGTACGCGAAGGGCATTACGCGTGCTATACCTGAAGCATAACGTACACTATGAACCAGTGACCAACGGCTAGTTTAGGCTTTGAAGCCTATAAGTACCACTTCATATGGTATTCCTCATACAACAACTTCGAGCAAAGCTTCTATACTTCAGATATCATTACATTCATTAATGTTGTTGTAATCGAGCTTTAATTCATAAGAGTTCGAGTGTTTAATTCACTCAACCAAACACGAGAGAAAAGAAAGGAATATAGATTTGATTCGGTGTTCATAGGGACGTGGATCTGGCATTGTTAGGATCATAATCTAAATCCAAGTAAGGTTTTTGTAATACCGATATAAAGCTAGAAAGATTGATTCTTTATCCGATAAAAGAGGAAAACGGTTTATCTTGGACCGACATAAAGACAAGATTGTAACGGTTTATCTTGGACCGATAGAAGACAAGATTGTAATTGTTTACCTCGAACTGATAGAAGACAAGACGGAAAGGTTTATCTTAAGCCATAGAAAAAGATACGAAGAGAGGATGTAGGCATATTGCTGAACCTCTATATATCGGTGTGTCATTTACATTATGCACTTAATCGCTTCTGCAATTGCAAAAGAATTCTATATTCTTAACCGCATTATCTAAATCCCCTTCTAGTGGCGGTACCAAAACCAACAGATTTCGCATATACATTTATTGTGAATCATAGAAAACATGTTTAATTTTATTAAATGAATGCCCGAATAATTTTATCATTCAATTTATTTCATGATCGGGAAAATCCATTTCATTTTATTTTGATGCATGCCAAATTCTTTAATTCATTTAGCTCTTTGCAATTCATGTCGTAACATCTCATTTTATTTTCATTGTTTCACTCATAATTTCTAAGCGCGAGTGAAATCTTAAGTGTATTAATCGTTACCCAAAAGATTTAACAAGCAAATAAAAATATTTTTTATTATTATTACAATTGTTATTATTTAGTTTAACCTAATTATTTTGAATCACTTTATTTTTATTCTTTTTGCCGATTTATATTAATTTAAGATATATTGTATTTTACATGTGGCCCAAATTCTTTTACCAGTCCAAGTGAGACTTCTAAAATCTAAGCCCATAACTTTTACCCTAAACCTAATATCTACTGTATAAATACAACGTAATATACTCTGCATAATTTTTACAATACACACATAAATACATCTTTATTTTCTGCCGGTCGTTCCAGCCGTCCCTCAATCCTTGTGCAATTCTCACGTTCTGTAACTTTTCGTCTTCTCTAGCAAAAGGTAAACATCTTTATGCAATCACTCCGTCTTACTGTTGTTGCCGATCATCCAGCAGCAATTCTAGCTTCTGCAAAGTCTCGTCTCTTTTACTCTCCAATAAGGCAAAGTCATCCGCTAACTTCACTACAATCCTTCTTAGTTTCAATTTCTCATCTTACACAAAGTAGTGCGTATATTCTTTTCTTTCTCCCACCATCTCTCTAAGCAAGGTAGTCATATTTCATGTTTCTCTATATTTAGCATCTTCCGCAAATCTCCATTAATTTAGCATTTCCATCAACCCAAACCTATAATTCATTGAACCCCAATAAAAAAAAACTCACAGCCCGAATCTTGCAAACCAAAACCCGCGGATGAATCCAAACATCATGGTCAGGACCAGAAACACTGGACCATCGAGTCCAATTCCGATCTGGAACCGAATCAACCCATGTTCAAACCCAAACTCAATTCAGAACACCAAATAGGGCTTCAAACCCCCTCCAAATTCATTTCAAATGAACCCGCATTAGTCGGCCCGAACACATGGAAACCAGCTCCACAGGCGAACCACGGCCGCCATGAGCAATCCGACTCATTGATCCCGATCAATTTTAGAGTTTTAAAACCCAGCCCTAAATTGAAACTTTATTTTGGCTCTAATCTCCGAATCATCTCCCACCTTGGTTTTCGATTTCGAAATATTTGTTTGTGATCATATTCTTTTGTGTGTGTGCGTCTATGTGTGTTTGTGCGTGTATGTCTGTTTATGTGTGTGTCTGTTTGAGAGAAGAGAGATCGGAAGAGATGAGAGTGAAGGACCGAGGGTTAGGCGAGAGCAAGAGAGTGAGGGAAGAGAAGGAACTGGTGCCTCACGTGGGGATAGGGGTGTTATACCCCATGCTTTTGGTCAATATTCAATTAACCCCAACTTATTTATAATTCTTTCAATTTCAGTCCTCCAATTTTAGTTCCTTCAATTTTACTTCAATCAGTTTTTCAATAATTAAAATTCAATCTTATTTATCCAAGCCATTAAATATTGGCATTTCACTTAATATTGGTAGTCAATATTTAATATATGTAACGCCCCGACTTTCTAGGGTAAATATTGAGAAAAAATAAATAAAAGGTAAATTTTGAGAAAAATAATTTTCTTGAGAATATAAAAATTCTCGCCTATAAAGTCGAGTCGCTACAATGTCGTGAAAATAAATACCTTTAAATAAGGTAACATTTCATAATAAATACGGAGTAAAATTTGCGGCGGAAAATAAATCGTAATTTATAAATCAATTCAAGTTTCCCCAACATGAGTTTCAACATAGTTTGACAAAAAGAAAACATCATTTAATAAATTCCTTCTCATATGCCCCCTCAGCTCTCTCCTTTGTCCCTCCGGCTCGGTTCAACCCGCGGGATCAATAAATGTGAGGGTGAGTTTCCTTCAGCTCGTGGAAATCACACTGATCACAGTAATATACAATCTCATGGAAAACATAACATGAATAAACTATCATATTTTTCCTCAACATGAATGCATACTCACAATATTACGTACAGCATGAATCGAGCACGCATAACACGAATATTGAGGTTGCGCAAGTGCCCCCGCAACAACATGAAACATACACACAATACCACATATAACATGAATCGAGCACGTATGTGAATACTGGGTTGACCAGGTGTCCCCACACAACATGAAACATATACGCAATACCACATATAACATGAAACGAGCACATATGTGAATACTGGGTTGTGCAGGTGTCCCCACACAACATGATAACCTCTTACACGAATACAGGTGAGCCTGATTTACAAGGTGTATCATAATTTATAAACATGAAATGAATATCACATATGCAGTCCAATCAAAATAATTAAAGTGATAGTGGAAATTCCCACCTGAATAAATGATGATGATGTCTGACTGAAATGAATGTGCTCGACTCACAGTCCTAAGCCCGTAAATCCTCAATAAAATCTACATATAATAACGACAATAATAATTATAATCCTTACAATTTATTATTTATATAATAAATTAAAGGATACGAATATCACTATATAATAACTGAAAATAAATTATAATTGCTAATTAATATTAACCGAAGAGTTAACATTATTAATGACTGAAATTAAATACTTATGCATACTTTCAGATTAATTATTAATATTAATTGGAAGTCAACATTTTAATGTATCGGTCAAAATTAAGATTGAATTTAAGTTTTAAAGTTGACTGGCTTAAAATTGGATTAAGTATGCACGAATTAGGAACTTGGGGCTGAAACTGAATGAGCTGAGAAGCTGATTGGGATCAATATCGAAGTAAATAAAAAATCTGAGGTCGAATTGAATGTTACTGAAAAAAGTGAGGGCTAAATCGAAGAAATTATATATCAAACTGGGGCTAAATTGATGTATCTAAAATTTTGGGGTTAAATTGAATAACCCTAAAAAGGTCGGGTATAAAAACCTTCTCTCCAGACCCTTCAGCCGATCGAAATCTCATTCTTCACCTCTCATTACCGCCGCCCCTCTCCCTCTAGGTCCACTCTCTCGTTTCTTCTCCGAAAGATATCCGACCTCAAGAGAAAAACTCTCTCTCGTCTACCATCTCTACCTCCCGCCTCATTCTATCACCCCTCCGAAAGAACTCACACATAGAACAAGAAGAAACACACCCTGTAAACTCGAAAAACGACGGGTACGGTGTCGATGGTTCGCGGTGCAAGGTCTGGAGGTGCGGGTCCGGCGACGGTGCAGCAGTGGTGACCTCCAGCGGATAGCCCGCAGCAAAAGTCCAATTTATGTTGGGTATATGTTCAGGCCGCGGGTTTCTAGATTCCGACTTTGGTGGCGATCTCCAGTAGCTCATGGCGGTTCCGAGATAGTATATTCTGATTTCAGGTGAGTTCATTCATGAGTTCGGCCGGGTTGCAGTTGGTTATCGGGCTTGGCCCGATTTCGGGATTCTTAGGTTCAGGTAGATGAAAAATATTGAGTTTTGATTTTTTGATGAACTCTGGGTTAAATTTGGTTTGGTCGATGGGCTGAACTGTGTTCCGATTCGGGTTTGGGAAGATGTTTTTGTTTGGTTGTTAAGCTCAATCTAAGACTGGAAAAATAGTCTTAATGCAGTTGAATTCAAATCGGGTTTATGCTTGAATTGAGGTTCTTCTGTGAGTTAAACTGATTGATTTGATGTACTAGGTTTAGGTTTGGGTTTACAGTGTTTGATTGTTGATTTTTTTTTTGTTCTAGTGCTTAAGATAAAAATGTACAGAATAACAATTGGCTGTAATTTGCAGAATGAGAAGGAAATTGGATCTGAAATTTTTACCTCGTCAGAGAAAAGTCGAGGATAGGGTGGTGAAACGACGGGTCTGAGCAAAACTTTTTGAGACGTTGGATGAACGCCGGGCAGAAACTTCAATTCAATGATGGATGCTGAATATTCTACTTGATTAGCCGTAGAATTTGTAAAAGGAATCGTGTGTAATGTTGTGACTTGTGTAGAAAGGGAGCAGATGTTCTTGTATCTGTGTTGTATAATTTTTTTTTTTGATGGAGGATGATGGAACTGGGAAGGTTAGGGTTGGGGACGGCTGAAAAGTTGTATTCTGTATTGTGTATTTCTGTACTGCAGATATAGTGTATTTATATTGTATTTAAATTAGGGTTGGGGTATAATTATTCTTGGTTTGTATTATTATTCTGGGTCAGCACAATGTTTGAGCCATTGATGATAATAATAATAACAATAATAATAATAAAATTAATAATAACAGTAGTAATAATATCGATAATAATAATAATATCTATAGTAATATAAATGATGATATAGAAACGATACTGGTAAAAATATTAATACTGTTAATATTATTATGGTTTCTATTATAAATATTAGTGAGAATCAATTTTTTAATACCAAACCATAAAATTGATAAGTTATATATCCTCATTCATAAGAGTGTAAGTTATTGATACCATTTTGCTTAAAAAGACTAAAACGTCCTCCAAAAAGGTGTTGATGTTGACTTTCCTTTTTTTACTTTTTAGTGATAGATTTAAGGGTATTAATGTCTTTTGGTATCAAAAACTTATACTCTTATGAATGAGAATATAAAACTTGTTATTTTTATGGTTTGGTATTATAAAAGATAGAACCCTAAATATTATTATTATTAATAATAATAATACTTTTAATTATCATACTAAAAAAAATGACTAATATTAAATGTTCTAAAATTAACTTGAGAAATTCACTCGGGTTTAGAACATATTTCCTCTGTAACGCCCCGATTTCGCAAATATATTTATTGTGAATTATAGAAAACACATTCAATATTATTAAATTAATGCCCGAATAATTTATCGTTTAATTCATATTATTTTCATGATCATGCAAATTCATTTGTCATTATAATTTATGTCAAGTCATGTGATTCATGTCGTGTCATTTCTCATCGTGTTTCATGTAAATCGTTTAGTAAAGTCAAATTTTAAGCGATATTAATCGTTATCCATAAGATTTCACAATCCATTTTAATTAATTTTAATCTATTCATTTTGGGCCTAAGCCAAACCCATCAGTAATATTCAGCCCAAATATTATAAGTCCATCAAGAACAATCCATTAACACGAATCATCTTAATTAACTTTCATCCAAGCCCAAATCCTCAGCCCAACGGCCCCAACCTGCAACCCTTTCCCACAATCAGAATTAGTGGGAACTCCACTTCTCAGTTGGAAGTTAACGGAAGTGGAGTGATGGACATCATGGGGAGGGAGTTATGCATCATGAGGAGGGAGTTATGCATCATGGGAGGGGTTAATTAATAATTTCCGATTAAATACCTCACTCTTAGCCGATCAAAACACACACATAAACACTGTGCAAATCTTATGCATATCATATCCTCATCTTCCTCACAAATTCACAAGAACTTGTCATCGACATTTTCTTGTCCAGAAATACACCACAAACATAAACAGGTAAACTTCAACCCAATCCCAATCCGAGTTATGTGAAAATCCATCAACTCAATTCATCAACAATTCCCCCGAACCTACATCCCAAATTAAGAAATCGAAATCATAACAACCATAACATCTTTCTTGTCTCGGCCAAAGCACGAGCCACCACGCTGTTGATCGGACCAAACCCGATCATATCACCCCATAACCAACCTTCTTCCTCGGCGAATCGAGCCGAGCACGAAATCAACAATCAAATCCATCAACCAAATTTCGGGAACTCAAAACACTTTCAATTCTTGACAATTGAGAATCAAAACCAAACGTACTGGCCTAATTAGACTTTTGCCGCGAGCTATCCATTGGAGATCGCGGCCTTTGCATCGTCACCGGACCTGCACCTCCAGACCTTACACCGCCGAACCATCAACACCATTTACAGGGTGTGTTTCTTCTTCTTCAATTCGTGAGTGCGTGTGTTGCTTCATTATTTTTTTCGGCCGATTATGTACAGTAGAGAGAGAGCATGAGAGAGAGAGAGACCGACGAGAGGGAGTGAGAAATCGGGAGGAAAAAGGAAAGGGTTTCTGCCGACTTGTTCCTTGAAAAAAAATGGGTTTTATTCCCCAACTTTCCAGTCATTTCAATTTTAATCCCAGTTACTTTTGATTCTTGCAAATTAACCCAAATCAACTCTTTAATTTATTCAATTTCAGTTCTCAGATATTTCGTTCTTTCAGTTTTACTCCAATTCAGCCTCTGGTTCGTTAATTCCAGCCCTATTTTTGGCACAAGCCATTAAATACGTAGATTCCTCAAATAATATTAATATTCAATTTAAATTATATCTTGTATTTTATCTTCAATTATAGTATTATATTAATAATAAACTATCATTATCTGTAGATAATAACAAGAATTTACGGGCCTAGAATTGTTGAGTCAAGCATTTCATCACATTCAAGTTCAGAACTGCAATTTTATCCAGGTGTGGGGATTTATTACGCTTTTGTTTATTTTAATTGCTTTATATATTGTCTCGTATGTGCACGTGAAATCGATCGAAGCACTTAAATGTGCAATCGATCGAAGCACTTAAATGTGCAATCAGAAGCACTTAAATGTGCAAATCGATCGAAGCACTTAATTGTGCATAAAGCCTTCTGCTAGCCGACGGGCATCAGAATTTATCAGTTATGTTGTTTATACTTGCTAATATATTTAGTAATTAACGTAGACATATTGCGTACTCTCCACACTGAGCGAGTTGGAAGCTCACCCCACCATTTTACCCCCTTTCAGGTTGAGGAGCTCGATGTGGCATGCGATTGAGAGTGGGATGATCAAGCCTATGATTAGATGTTTATTTATTTAATGTTATTTCTCTCAAACTATGTTTATGAACAAGTGTTCAATTTGTTTTATTTTTATGTCAAGGTATGTTTTGTTTTAACAATGACTCGAGAAGATTACTTGCAATTATTAAGTTTGTCTTTTTGAAATGTATTTCTGCTGCAAAATTTTTATTTATTCTTCTTAAAATTTGAAGAATCATATTTAGAAAAGTGGTCGCTACATAAGTGGTATCGGAGCGGGTCTACGGTTCTGTAGACTCGTTAAAATGGTTTCTTTTTCTAAACTAAAATTTCATTTTCGCAAGTAATCAAATATTTTTTTTAGCAACTATGATCATCCACCTCTGCCGCTCCACGTCGACTCCAAGGTACATTAAGTTATGATCATTCATTATGTGATAAATGCAGTTTCCCAGATCAACCATGATTCATGCATTAAAGATGCATCTTCAGTCTATTTTGTATATAAGAATTTTATGATAAAATATTTGGGCACGAAATTGTTTTCTTATAAATTCATAAGTATATGTGTGACATGCGAAAGTCATCATTGCTAGAAATCTCTGGTGCTCAACCTGTAGATGCAGTGTAACGCCTCCATTTTATTTCTCCCTCTCGTTGGGTAAGTACTGAAGGATCGTTGCGTGTGGTATGCCTTAGGATAATGGCAACTCGTGGACGTGGGCCTTGACTAACCGAGGTGCAGATAATCTCGGTGGTCAAAATGCTAACCTTGGTGGTGGTGACGGAGGTCAGGATAACCACAACAATAACGTGCCAGCTCTAACTCAGGCACAAGTTGTGCAACAATTCCGACGTTTCACTCCACCCACATTCAACGGTCGAGAAGGACCAGGTTTCGTTGATGAATGGTTCATGTCATTTGGAGCGCACCTTTGATCTCAATGGGTTCACCGATGCTCAAAGACTTATTAGTTGCCAAAAACAAATGGTGGAGGATCTTTGGACGCGGTGGATAAGCTATTGGCGTTTGAGGTCGGCGAGCGTCTTTGCATTAACATGGGATCGGTTCAAGGAAATAGTGATGGAAC
This sequence comes from Orobanche coerulescens, assembly GCA_033398695.1. Classification (NCBI taxonomy): domain Eukaryota; kingdom Viridiplantae; phylum Streptophyta; class Magnoliopsida; order Lamiales; family Orobanchaceae; genus Orobanche; species Orobanche coerulescens. The sequence goes on along the minus strand of CM065818.1, from coordinate 72,817,817 downwards.
AGTACTACCACAAGACTACCGAGAGAAGATGGAGAGAGAGTTTTGGAACCTTGAACAAGGAGGAATGACGGTTGAAGAATATGAGAGAAAATTCAACCAAATCAGCTTCTTTGTGGAGCACATGGTGGATACAGATCGAAAGAGGGCCCTTAAGTTCCGGAGTGGTTTACGCCCGAGTATTCGTCACATTGTGGCTGGTCATGGGGTGCTACCCTATACCGAGACGGTTTTTCGAGCCCAAGAGGTTGAGGCTAGCCATAATCTGGATCAACAACAGTCTACAAAGCCTAGTATTGGTAAGAGGCATTGGAATGGAAACCAAAATAAGGCCATGGTCTCTAATAAGCAAGCAAAGGTTGATCAAAGGTCGGGACCTAAGCCTCAAACCAGTAAGCCAGAGTGCTCGAAGTGTGGTAAGAATCATGGCGGGGAGTGTTTGTATGGAAAAGGTGTCTCACGGATGTAAGGAGCCGGGGCATGCGGCTTGGTGTCATCTCCAAAGGGCTAAAGGTCAAGGTCTTTGGAGGAAAGGCTCGTATTTATTCTTTGACCCAAAAGGACGCAGATGAGAATCCGGCACGGTGTCGGGTATGCTTATGATATCTAATGTGCTGCTTTTGCTTTATTTGACACTGGTGCCACACATACTTTTATGTACGCAAAGTTTTATCATGCTATTGGTCATAGAAGCATTAGAATCGTTGAGTCTCTTGAGGTTAGCTTACCGTCAGAAATACGATCCTCACTAATACAATGATTGACGAGAATATTGAGATAGGAGGTAGAGAATTTGGCCTTCTTTGTATTTAATTAACTCGATGGATTTTGATGTGATCCTTGGTATGGGTAGCTCGATAGACATGATGCCGATATAAGTTGCCGTGAGAAGAAGGTAACATTGAGGTGTTCAAGGAGAGTCGATCACCTTTACGGTACTAAGAGTAGGGACAAGACCAAGAGTAATCACGGCCATGAAAGCATTGAGAGGTCTAAGGAAGGAGAAATGCCGGGGTTACTTGGTGAGTTTGGTCGACACTCGTACTAATGAGGTGTCCCCTACGAGACGTACCTATAGTACGAGAGTTTCGGATGTGTTTCCGGAAGATTTGCCGAGTCCCACCCGACCGACAAGTGGAGTTTAGCATTGATTTGGTCCACAGGCGGCCCTACATCCAAAGCGCCATATAGAATGGCTCGAAGGAACTTCAAGAATTGAAGGTCAGTTCAAGAGCTCTTGGAGCTCGGATTTATTCGTCTAGCGTGTCACCACAGGGTGCACCAAGATCTTGTTTGTAAGAAAGAAAGATGGGTCACTTCGGATGTGTATAGATTACAGAGTCAATCGACTCACGATGAAGAACAAGTACCCACTACCGAGAATCGAGGATCTATTCGATCAGTTGAGGAGCCGAACCTTTTTGAAGATTGATTTACGGTCGGGGTATCACCAATCAAGATTAGGGAGTGTGACATTCCCAAGACGGCCTTGAACCCGTTATGGACATTTTGAATTTGTAGTGATGCCTTTTGGCTTGAGTAATGCACGGCGGTCTTTATGGATTTGATGAACAGGTGTTCCAACCTTACTTGGATAAGTTCTGATCGTCTTTATAGATGACATCTTGGTGTATTCTAAGGACAAGGAACAACACCAAGAACATTTGAGGATAACATTGGAGACACTTCGCAAGGAGAAGTTGTATGCTAAATTCAAGAAATGTGAGTTTTGGTTAAACGAGTTGGATTCCTTGGACATGTGGTGACTTCAAAAGGAATTGAGGTTGATCCCGATAAAGTTATAGCGGTGAGTAGTTGGGTAATACCCAAGAATGCGAGCGAAGTCCGCACTTTCTGGCCTAGGCTATTATAGGAGATTTATCGAAGGATTTTCAAAATCGCCACTCCTATGACCCGATTAACAAGGAAAGGCGTGAGGTTTGAATGGAACGACAAGTGCGAGGAAAGTTTTCAAGAGTTGAAAAGGAGACTAACCTCGGCACCCGGTATTAACGATTCCCGATCCGACTAAGACTTTGTTATTTATAGTGATGCCTCAAAGCAGGGGTTGGGTTGTGTTCTGATGCAACATGGTAAAGTATTAGCCTATGCATCGAGACAGCTTAAACCACATGAGTTGAACTATCCAACGCATGATCTGGAGTTGGCTGCTGTAGTACATGCGCTGAAGATTTGGCGTCACTACCTCTACGGAGGAAAGTGTGAGATATACACTGACCATAAAAGTTTGAAGTATCTTTTCACACAGAAGGACCTTAACATGAGGCAAAGGCGATGGTTAGAATTGGTGAAGGACTATGATTGTACTATTCATTACCATCCGGGTAAGGCTAATGTGGTAGCTGATACCTTGAGTCGGAAGACTAGAGGCGAGTTAGCTTGCTTGACCGATCAGGAGAGTTTGATAAAGGAGTTCTCCCAGTTGAGGATTGAGGTAGTTGAGTCTTCAAAACGTTCGAAAGCAATCCTATCATATTTGGTCTTGCAACCAAACTTGATGGATAAGATTAAGGAAGCTCAACCACGTGATAAGTTCTTGTGCAAGATGAAGGATCGAGCACAAGCTGGGAGTATTGAGAAGTTTTTCATTGCCGCATATGACGTTTTGACTTATGATGGGAGGTTATGTGTTCCTAAGGATCCACCCCTTAGGAAGCAAATCCTTGAAGAAGCTCACAATGCACCATACTCCGCTCACCCGGGAGGTACAAAGATGTACCACGACCGGAAGAAGTTCTTCTGGTGGAGAGGAATGAAACGGGACATTGGTGTATTTGTGGAGAGGTGTATGATATGTCAGCAGGTGAAGACAGAACACTAACGACCAGGAGGTTTACTTCAACCGTTAGAAATCCCAGAATGGAAATGGGAGCATATCACAATGGATTTCGTGGTTGGTCTGCCACGAACAGTGAGCAAGAACGATGCTATCTGGGTGATAGTAGATCGTTTGACGAAGTCATCTCATTTTCTACCTGTGAGGATGACTTACAGTATGGAACAATATGCACAGATTTATATCCGGGAGATTTTGAGGCTACATGGTGTTCCAGTGTCGATCGTATTAGATAGAGATCCGCGATTTACGTCGAAATTTTGGAAGAGTCTTCAGAGTGCTTTGGGCACTAAGTTGAATTTCGATCGCATATCATCCGCAAACCGATGGTCAATCTGAGCGGACTATCAAGACACTTGAAGACTTGTTGAGGGCGTGTGTTCTTGACCTTTGGTGAGAATTGGGAGAATATTTTGCCGTTAGTGGAGTTTGCTTATAACAATAGTTACCAAGCAACTATACAAATGGCCCCGTATGAGGCTCTGTACGGAAGGAAATGTCGATCGCCCCTTTATTGGAGTGAGGTTGGAGAAGGAAAAATTTTGGGTCCAGAATTGATCGAGCAGACCGTAGAGAAGATAGCCGAAATCAGAAGTAGAATTAAGACTGCCCAGGATCGGCAAAAGTCTTATGCGGATAAACGGAGGAAAGATATCCAATTTGAGATTGGAGAGAAGGTGTTCCTGAAAGTAGCGCCGATGAAAGGAGTAATACGATTCGGTAAAAAGGGAAAGCTACAGCCTAGTTATATCGGACCTTTTGAGATTTTGGGTCGTGTTGATGACCTTGCTTATAGTTTGGCACTGCCGTCGGAGTTATCAGGAGTGCACAATGTCTTTCACGTCTCCATGCTGATAAAATACGTACACGATCCTGATCATGTATGCAATTTCAAAGAGTTGCATGTAGCCAAGAATCTGACTTATGAGGAGGTACCTATAGCTATTCTGGAGCGTAGGGTACACCAGTTACGAAATAAAGAGATTAAATTGGTGAAAGTTCAATGGAGTCGTCATGGACCAAATGAGGTAACTTGGGAACGTGAAGAGGAGATCCGTTCTAAGTATCCAACATTCATTTTTCAAAGTACGTAACATAATTTTCGAGGACGAAAATTTGTTAAAGGGGGGTAGGTTGTAACGCCCCGATTTCGCAAATATATTTATTGTGAATTATTGAAAACACATTCAATATTATTAAATTAATGCCCGAATAATTTATCGTTTAATTCATATTATTTTCATGATCATGCAAATTCATTTGTCATTATAATTTATGTCAAGTCATGTGATTCATGTCGTGTCATTTCTCATCGTGTTTCATGTCGTCATTTCTAGGCCCGAGTCAAATTTTAAGCAATATTAATCGTTATCCATAAGATTTCACAATCCATTTTAATTAATTTTAATCTATTCATTTTGGACCGGCCTAAGCCAAACCCATTGTAATATTCAGCCCAAATATTATAAGTCCATCAAGAACAATCCATTAACACGAATCATCTTAATTAACTTTCATCCAAGCCCAAATCCCCAGCCCAACGGCCCCAACCTGCAACCCTTTCCCACAATCAGAATTAGTGGGAACTCCACTTCTCAGTTGGAAGTTAACGGAAGTGGAGTGATGGACATCATGGGGAGGGAGTTATGCATCATGAGGAGGGAGTTATGCATCATGGGAGGGGTTAATTAATAATTTCCGATTAAATACCTCACTCTCAGCCGATCAAAACACACACATAAACACTGTGCAAATCTTATGCATATCATATCCTCATCTTCCTCACAAATTCACAAGAACTTGTCATCGACATTTTCTTGTCCAGAAATACACCACAAACATAAACAGGTAAACTTCAACCCAATCCCAATCCGAGTTATGTGAAAATCCATCAACTCAATTCATCAACAATTCCCCCGAACCTACATCCCAAATTAAGAAATCGAAATCATAACAACCATAACATCTTTGCTGTCTCCGGTCAAAGCACCAGAGCCACCACGCCTGTTCAGTCGGACCAAACCAGTCATATCACCCCATAACCAACCTTCTTCCTCGGCCAAATCCGAGCCGAGCCTGAAATCAACAATCAAATCCATCAACCAAATTTCAGGAACTCAAAACACTTTCAATTCTTCAGCCAATTGAGAATCAAAACCAAACGTACCTGGCCGGAATTAGACTTTTGCCGCGAGCTATCCGCTGGAGATCGCCGCTGCTGCATCGTCGCCGGACCTGCACCTCCAGACCTTACACCGCCGAACCATCAACACCATTTACAGGGTGTGTTTCTTCTTCTTCAATTCGTGAGTGCGTGTGTTGCTTCATTATTTTTTTCGGCCGATTATGTACAGTAGAGAGAGAGCATGAGAGAGAGAGAGACCGACGAGAGGGAGTGAGAAATCGGGAGGAAAAAGGAAAGGGTTTCTGCCGACTTGTTCCTTGAAAAAAAATGGGTTTTATTCCCCAACTTTCCAGTCATTTCAATTTTAATCCCAGTTACTTTTGATTCTTGCAAATTAACCCAAATCAACTCTTTAATTTATTCAATTTCAGTTCTCAGATATTTCGTTCTTTCGGTTTTACTCCAATTCACCTCTGGTTCGTTAATTCCAAATTCTATTTTTGGCACAAGCCATTAAATACGTAGATTCCTCAAATAATATTAATATTCAATTTAAATTATATCTTGTATTTTATCTTCAATTATAGTATTATATTAATAATAAACTATCATTATCTGTAGATAATAACAAGAATTTACTGCCTAGAATTGTTGAGTCAAGCATTTCATCACATTCAAGTTCGAATCGCAATTTTATCCAGTGTGGGGATTTATTACGCTTTTGTTTATTTTAATTGCTTTATATATTGTCTCGTATGTGCACGTGAAATCGATCGAAGCACTTAAATGTGCAATCGATCGAAGCACTTAAATGTGCAATCGATCAAGCACTTAAATGTGCAAATCGACGAAGCACTTAATTGTGCATAAAGCCTTCGGGCTAGCCGACGGGCATCAATTTATCACCATGTTGTTTATACTTGCTAATATATTTAGTAATTAACGTAGACATATTGCGTACTCTCCACACTGAGCGAGTTGGAAGCTCACCCCACCATTTTACCCCCTTTCAGGTTGAGGAGCTCAATGTGGCATGCGATTGAGAGTGGGATGATCAAGCCTATGATTAGATGTTTATTTATTTAATGTTATTTCTCTCAAACTATGTTTACGAACAAGTGTTCAATTTGTTTTATTTTTATGTCAAGGTATGTTTTGTTTTAACAATGACTCGAGAAGATTACTTGCAATTATTAAGTTTGTCTTTTTGAAATGTATTTCCGCTGCAAAATTTTTATTTATTCTTCTTAAAATTTGAAGAATCATATTTAGAAAAGTGGTCGCTACATCCTCTGTCCCACTCATCTTGAGTATTTGTTTTTCGGCACTGCATTTAAGAAAAACTGAAAAGTAGTGTATAAAGTGATTGTATAAATATATATTATTTAAAGTTGTGAGAGATAAAGGTGTCTTAAAAAGGAAATGATCAATTATCTTGGGACGGCCCAAAAAGGAATATGAATCAAGATCGGTGGGACGGAGGGAGTATGAGATATCATGAAAATGTCTGATCTTATTAAATGATATTAAATGAAATTGGCTTGTACGTGTAGTGAAAGTAATTTGTATAATAATTACTCACTCGGTAATGAAATGAGATTAAATGAAATAATTAGTAGTAAATGACTACTAGATTATAACTGACAAAAATAATTCGGGCTAGGCTTTGTGATACGTCGAAATAAATGTTCATGATTCTCTAAATAGAATTAAATAACATGAAATGCATTATAATATTATTATAAATTAATAATATTGCATTATAAAAATGGCGGGCATTACAATATAACTTATGCCTTGTATTTTATTTTTAATTATCATATAATAATAATAAATTATTCTTATTTGTAGATAATAAGAACTTACGGGCCTAGGATTGTCGAGTCAAGCATCTTCATCATAATTCAAGTTCAAGTTCTGCATTTTATCCAAGTGTGGGGAATTTACTACGTTTTTATTTATTTTAATTGCTTTATATATTGTCTTGTATGTGCACGTGAAATCAGTCAGAAACATTTAAATGTGTAAATCAGTCAGAAACATTTAAATGTGCAAACCAGTAAGAAGCACTTAGTTATGCATAAAGCCTTCGGGATAGCCGACAGACTTTAGAATTTATCAGACCACTAAGTAACGCCCCGAGTTTCTAGGGTAAATATTTGGGAAAATAAATAAAAGGTAAATTTTGAAGAAAAATATTTTTTTTTGAGAATATAAAATTCTCGCCTACAAAGTCGAGTCGCTACACTCACATAAAATTTAATAACTTTAAATAAGATAACATTTCATCATAAATACGAGGTAAAAATTTTGCGGCGGAAGAAATAGATCAAAATTTAAAATTCCTAATCAAAGTTTCCCCAAATAAGTTTCAAAACATGACAGAACAAAAACATCATATATTAAATCCACTTTCATATGCCCTCTCGGCTCGCTCATTCGTCCATCCGGCTCGGTTCAACCTGCGGGATCAATAAAGGTGGGGTGAGCTTCCTTCAGCTCGTGGAAATCACACTGATCACAGTAATATACAATCTCATGGAAAACATAATATAAATAAACTATCATATATTTGCTCAACGTGAATGCATACTCACAATATTACGTACAGCATGAATTGAGCACGCATAACACGAATATTGAGGTTGCGCAGGTGCCCCCGCAACAACATGAAACATACACGCAATACCACATATAACATGAATCGAGCACGTATGTGAATATTGGGTTGTGCAGGTGTCCCCACACAATATGAATCTTAAGATGACCTCTTACACGAATACAAGTGAGCTTGATTTACAACGTGTATCATAATTTATAAACATGAATTGAATATCACATATGCAGTCCAATTAAAGCAATTGAAGTGATAGTAAAAATTCCCACCTGAATAAATGATGATGTCTGATTTGAAATGAAGATGCTCGACTCACAGTCCTAAGCCCGTAAATCCTTGACAAAGTCTACATATATAATCCTTACAATGTACTATCTACATAATAAATGAAAAGATAAAAATATCACTATAATAGCTGAAAATAAAATACAGTTGCTTATTAATATTAACCGAAGAGTTAACATTATTAATGACTGAAATTAAATATTTAGGCAATAATTCGGATTAATTATTAATATAAATTGAAAGTCAACGCTTTAATGCCTTGGTCAAAATAAGACTGAATTGAAGGTTTTTTTAAAGTTGACTGGGTTAAATTTCGCATGAAATCAAAGGTTAAGAGCTGAAATTGAAGGATTGAAAAAAAATATTGGGGTTAAAATTGAAGTAACTAGAAATTTGGGGTTAAATTGCATAACTCTAAAATTAAAGGGTATAAAACCCTATACACCCGGTCGCCGTCTCATTATACTTCTCCCCCTGGTTTCTCACCCTCTCTCCCTAACCCTTCTTCTCAAAAAAATTTCCTTTCGAATCGGTTCTCTCTCACATCTCCTCTCTCTCTCTCTCTCACACACACACACAAATTCACACACACACATACACACATACTTCCTACAAACCACCGTCAACATGAATCAACTTCCCAGGGAAGCCACGCGAGGACGGTGGCAATGACTTCATTGCAAAGTGGCTCGGGGTGGACTGAAGGTGGCTAAAATCGTGCAGAAATCGGAGCAAAGTGGTGGTGGTGGCAGAACCGAAGGGTTTCCTATCGGACTATGTGGAAGCGGCGGCCGGATGGTGGCCGGATCTGTCACCGCCGAGGCAGAAGCCTTCACAGGTAGGGTTTGGATTTCAGAGTCGACAGAAGTCTTATGCTGATACACGTCGCCGGCCGTTGGAGTTTGAGGTGGGAAACCATGTGTTGCTTAAGGTGTCGCCGACACGGGGAGTTTACCGCTTCGGTCGGAAGGGTAAACTTAGTCCGAGATTTATTGGGCCATTCGAGGTTCTAGAGAGAGTTGGAGAGCTTGCATATCGGTTAGGCTTGCCGCCGTCCCTGAGCCACGTGCATGATGTATTTCATGTTTCCCAGCTTAGGAAGTACGTACCGGACCATAGCCATATTATTGATTTTGGGGAGATCGAGTTGGGGCCCGACATTACCTTCGAGGAGAGGCCGATTCAGATCTTAGAGCGTCGGGTGAAGCAACTCAGGCACAAGACCATTCCATTGGTTAAAGTGCAATGGTCGAGGCATGGATCCGAGGAAGCCACATGGGATACGGAAGAGTATGAGGTCGAGATACCCCGAGTTATTCGCGTTGTAAGTTTCGGGACGAAACTTATTTTTAGGGGGAGAGAATGTAATATCCGTACTTTTTATTTTTGGTAATTTCCATTTTTGGTGTATGTTCGTTTTAGACGACCCGCTTGTCACTGTTTTAGGATTCTTAATTTATATTGTTCTTTGAGTTTTTCCATTTGGACGAGTTTCGGTGATGTTTTTGCGTATTTTCAACTCAAACTATATTTTATCGCATGTACGCTCGATTCTCGTAAAACCCGTTCGATTTCATTATTTCTCTGTTTCTATGAGTTCGTTTGGATGAGTTGCTCATGTTGTGAGTTCGGATTGTTAATCCGACGTCGTGTCTTGAATTTTCGGATGTTCGGGCCATTTTGTAATTTCTTAAGAGTTTAGGGTGCCTTTACCCTCCTTGTCGTATTTTGGATTCCTCGGTAGTTAGAAGTGCATTTTCTTTCAACACTCAGCTTTGTTGTTATGAACACCTCGTATTTACACTTTTAATTCTATCCTTGTGTCGCGTTTCGTCGTTGTATCGACTGTGCAGAATAGTGTTCAGAACTGGGCACGGCTGAATGCATAACGTACGTTATGCATGATCCATAACGTACGTTATGGCCTTCGCATTTTTAGTGCAGGCTGATTCTTACGTATGTTAACCAGTGTTGGGTTACGTACGTAACCATCATAACATACGTTAACAACTTGCATTAACGTACGTAACGCGCTGTCAGGCCTTTTAATTCCTGACTTATCCTCAGTCGCCTCATTTCATTCCTTTTCTTTCTTTCTCGCGACGTGAGTTTCCTTTGAGCGATTTGGAGCGATTCGTCCGGTGCAATCCGTAGAAACCCTCTGAAGGTTGATTATTGCGTTCCAAGGAAGGTTAATCATCATCATTCTCCGTCCGAATCAAGGTATACTTCGTTGAACCATAGTTTTTGGGAATTTCGGGATTTTTGGCATAATTCTTTCTGTAATCCGATTTAGCCTTGACGAATTGTTAGATTTCGATTATGTAGTCGGGAATCCTTTGTTTCCATTATAGTTTAACGAATTTAACCTCGTAGTTTCTCCATTGTTAGATCATAACCGTCTTGGACTTCGTAATGTCCAACAAATTCTTCCATCGGGTATAATTAGGATTAATTCTTACCTTTCCGCATTATTGAAACTTGTTGTATACCGTTATTGTGTAGGAACGGATTTGGAAGGATTGTTCGGACCGAAACCTATTCCTTCGTCGTTTCCTTCGTTTCGTCTTATTCAAGGCAAGTACATGTATTACATTCCGTTATATGTGTATGATTTTGATGCGAATGATGTAAATGATATTATTGAACGAATGTGATTGTTGCTCTTCCACCTGGGGATGGCGTGTGGCCTCTGGGGGCCGATACTAATGGGTACAGCCACGGAAGTGGACATGGGTGCGTGTGTTGATGTTCTTCCACTTGGGGACGGTTCGACGGGACCTCTGGGGGCCGATACTAATGGGTACGGCCGCGGAAGTGGTTTCTCACCTGGGGACGGTTCGACGGGACCTCTGGGGACCGATACTAATGGGTACGGTCGCGAGTTACCAAGCGTGTATGGTTTGGTGCGGAAACTTGAGGATATACTTACTTCAATGCATATGTGATATTCCGGAATATTGATTTCAAATGTTTTTCCTAAATGGTTTGTTCGCGTTGAATCTCGTATGTATATAATGTTGTGTAATTGTGTACTTGCACTAACTATTCGAATGTTAACCCCTTAAATGGGGGAAATGCGTCTTATGCATTTCAGGTACTGGTCGAGCTGAGGAGCTGGCACGGGATGCGCATGCAAAGGATGGGTTGGCATGATGATGTGGATCGAGTCTGTATTTTTCTGTATTGTCATTGCATTTGTTGAGTACTGGAGTTAGATTGTTTATTTTTAAACATGGTTTAAGTCCCCTGCGTGGGCAATAAATTGGTACTTAACTTATGTTTCATGTACTCCGTTAAAATGTTTTGGCCGAGGCCACGGCCTTATTTACTTTTTGGGTGCATCTTTTGGGATATCATTGTGGTTTACGTGTCATGAGTTAGCCTGGTAGACCTCACGGGGGTTCTACGGCGTGTAATGTCCCATTTGTGAATTGGGATGTTACATTAATGTAATATCCGTACTTTTTATTTTTGGTAATTTCCGTTTTTGGTGTATGTTCGTTTTAGACGACCCACTTGTCACTGTTTTAGGATTCTTAATTTATATTGTTCTTTGAGTTTTTCCATTTGGACGAGTTTTGGTGATGTTTTTGCGTATTTTCAACTCGAACTATGTTTTATCGCATGTATGCTCGATTCTCGTAAAACTCGTTCGATTTCATTATTTCTCTGTTTCTATGAGTTCGTTTGGATGAGTTGCTCATGTTGTGAGTTTTGGATTGATAATCCGACGTCGTGTCTTGAATTTTCGGATGTTCGGGCCATTTTGTAATTTCTTAAGAGTTTAAGGTGCCTTTACCCTCCTTGTCGTATTTTGGATTCCTCGGTAGTTAGAAGTGCATTTTCTTTCAACACTCAGCTTCGTTGTTATGAACACCTCGTATTTACACTTTTAATTCTATCCTTGTGTCGCGTTTCGTCGTTGTATCGACTGTGCAGAATAGTGTTCAGAACTGGGCACTGCTGCATGCATAACGTACGTTATGCATGATCCATAACGTACGTTATGGCCTTCGCATTTTTAGTGCAGACTGATTATTACGTACGTTAACCAGTGTTGGGTTATGTACATAACCATCATAACGTACGTTAACAGCTTGCGTTAATGTACGTAACGCGTTGTCAGGCCTTTTAATTCCTGACTTATCCTCAGTCGCCTCATTTCATTACTTTTCTTTCTTTCTCGCGATGTGAGTTTCCTTTGAGCGATTTGGAGCGATTCGTCCGGTGCAATCCGTAGAAACCCTCTGAAGGTTGATTATTGCGTCCCAAGGAAGGTTAATCATCATCATTCTCCGTCCGAATCGAGGTATACTTCGTTGAACCCTAGTTTTTGGGAATTTCGGGATTTTTGGCATAATTCTTTCCGTAATCCGATTTAGCCTTGACGAATTGTTAGATTTCGATTATGTAGTCGGGAATCCCTTGTTTCCATTATAGTTTAACGAATTTAACCTCGTAGTTTCTCCATTGTTAGATTATAACCGTCTTGGACTTCGTAATGTCCGACAAATTGTTCCATCGGGTAGAATTAGGATTAATTCTTACCTTTCCGCATTATTGAGACTTGTTGTATACCGTTATTGTGTTAGGAACGGATTTGGGAGGATTGTTCGGACCGAAACCTATTCCTTCGTCGTTTCCTTCGTTTCGTCTTATTCAAGGCAAGTACATGTATTACATTCCGTTATGTGTGTATGATTTTGATGCGAATGATGTAAATGGTATTATTGAACGAATGTGATTGTTGCTCTTCCACCTGGGGATGGCTTGTGGCCTCTGGGGGCCGATACTAATGGGTACGGCCACGGAAGTGGACATGGGTGCGTGTGTTGATGTTCTTCCACCTGGGGACGGTTCGACGGGACCTCTAGGGGCCGATACTAATGGGTACGGCCGCGGAAGTGGTTTCTCACCTGGGGACGGTTCGACGGGACCTCTGGGGACCCATACTAATGGGTACGGTCGCGAGTTACCAAGCGTGTATGGTTTGGTGCGGAAACTTGAGAATATACTGACTTCAATGCATATGTGATATTCCGGAATATTGATTTCAAATGTTTTTCCTAAATGGTTTGTTTGCGTTAAATCGCGTATGTATATAATGTTGTGTAATTGTGTACTTGCACTAGCTATTCGAATGCTAACCACTTAAATGGGGGAAATGCGTCTTATGCATTTCAGGTACTGGTCGAGCTGAGGAGCTGGCACGGGATGCGCATGCAAAGGACGGGTTGGCATGATGATGTGGCTCGAGTCTGTATTTTTCTGTTTTGTCATTGCATTTTTTGAGTACTGGAGTTAGATTGTTTATTTTTAAACATGGTTTAAGTCCCCTGCGTGGGCAATAAATTGGTACTTAACTTATGTTTCATGTACTCCGTTAAAATGTTTTGGCCGAGGCCACGGCCTTATTTACTTTTTGGGTGCATCTCTTGGGATATCATTGTGGTTTACGTGTCATGAGTTAGCCTGGTAGACCTCACGGGGGTCCTACGGCGTGTAATGTCCCATTTGTGAATTGGGGTGTTACATTTATGGTATCGGAGCTTAGGTTTTGAATACCTAGGCTGTCGGTAAATTTTAGGTATGTCAGTTGCGTCGTTAGAGTGAGTCGTTGATCCTAATATCATCGTGCTACCGTCTTTTCATGCGACCCGTGGCTGTAAGTCTCCTCGAACTCTTATACTTCTATAATTCGTTCCCTTGCGTTGTCCGGAATTGAGTATTGTGATATCAACCTTGTAGATTGTGAATCTTTCTGATCTTGTTCTTTTCACATTTTCTTCAGTATGTTGAGAGGTCGTGGTAGACCAACTAGGGGACGCGGCCGAGGCCGTGGTCGGGGTGCTGATAATGAAGAGGGCTCACTTTCTCAGTCCTCACAGACTCAGCCTCTCACTCAGTGCCGTCGGGTAATAATGCCGACGCCGGGGCTACTGCCGTACTTCAGCAGTTAGTAGCCCAGCTTGCTCAGATAGCCTGTGGTGGACGCTGTAATCCGCCCCCGACACCTGAAGAGGAAGCTAGTAAGTGGCTTCAGACGGTGACTAAGATGCACCCTCCTCGTTTCTCCGGATCTTCTGACTCCCTCGGTTGGGAGAATTGGCTCTTTTAGTTGTCCAGGACCTTTGATGCCGTAGCTTGTCCCGAAGACAGGAGGGTACATATTGCCCAGTACCTCCTGGATAAGGAAGCTGCGGAATAGTGGGAGGCCGTTGTGCCCAAAGACCGTCGAGCCACTTAGGATGAGTTCAGGGCTGCTATGGAAGCAGAATATTGTCTGCCGCCAGTCAAAGAACGCAGAATTGTGGAGTTATAAATGAAAAGATACAAATATCACTATAATAGCTGAAAATAAATTACAGTTGCTTATTAATATTAACCGAAGAGTTAACATTATTAATGACTGAAATTAAATATTTAGGCAATAATTCGGATTAATTATTAATATAAATTGAAAGTCAACACTTTAATGTCTTGGTCAAAATAGGACTGAATTGAAGGTTTTTTTAAAGTTGACTCGGTTAAATTTCGTATGAAATCAAAGGTTAAGAGCTGAAATTGAATGACTGAAAAAAAATATTGGGGTTAAAATTGAAGTAACTAGAAATCTGGGGTTAAATTGCATAACTCTAAAATTAAAGGGTATAAAACCCTATATACCCGGTCGACGTCTCATTATACTTCTCCCCCTGGTTTCTCACCCTCTCTCCCTAACCCTTCTTCTCAAAAAAACTTCCTTCCGAATCGGTTCTCTCTCACATCTCCTCTCTCTCACACACACACACAAATTCACTCACACACAACCGAACACACACACACACATACTTCCTACAAACCACCGTCAACATGAATCAACTTCCCAGGGCAGCCACGCGAGGACGGTGGCAATGACTTCATGATAACACTCACTTTTACACATATATTTACATCGATTTTCCGGGTTTTAAGATCCTAAAATGTGTAGAACTGTGTCGTTTATACTCGTATTATGTTTATTGGACTCGATCATGCTTGGGTACGTTTTATTGATTTTATAGGTACTTTATGGACATAAATCAAGCAAGAACGAAGTCTCCAACCCCAATACATATCAAGCAATACGGAAACGAGAGATCGGGCTTAAAAAGGAGTCAAAACGGTGTTAAAACGAGTCAACACGAGCCCGGCCGTGTCAATCGACACGGGCCGTGTCATTATCCCGGCCGTGCCATATCGACACGGTCGGGTCTATCTTCCAGGCCTTTCTTACTTATTTTGACGAGTATGACACGGGCCGTGTCATTTGACACGGTCGTGTCATTTGCTCGGTCGTGTCATTTGACACGGTCGAGTTCCCTGTCCAGCAGGTTTTTGGGCTCTTGAGCATACTATGACATGGGCCGTGTCATTTGACACGGGCCGTGTCACTTTTCGGTGGAAATATCACCTTTTGACATTTTTGAAAGATTTGTGTGGAAAAAGTGAATGTTTTATCTTTATAAAAGGGATATATGGGGCATGATAAGAGATATGCTGAAAATTGGGAGATTAGAGAGAGATAATAACAAAAGATCAAGTGACTTTCATTCCAAAAAGAAGAGGTTTTGAAGAAATTCTTGAAGAACACTTCAAGAACATTTGAAGGTTTCAACCGGGATCGATCAAGACACACCACGAGTTTTATCTTCTTCCTATCTTTTCTTCATTTTGTTGTTTTTATTAGCATGAACATGATGATTATCTATCTTCCTTTCAATTCCATGTCCGGCTAAACTCTTTAGATTCCGGGCATGGGAGTACGTTGATTTACTATGATTTTGAGGGATTGATAATTATATTTACCTAGTGTGATTTCTTTATCAAATACTTGTTTTGATTCATGTTTAGACACTTGATCAATGTTTTTACATGTTAAACTTAATTGCTCATAATTCGAGAGAAGAGGGCATTAATAGGTTTC
This sequence comes from Orobanche coerulescens, assembly GCA_033398695.1. NCBI lineage: Eukaryota > Viridiplantae > Streptophyta > Magnoliopsida > Lamiales > Orobanchaceae > Orobanche > Orobanche coerulescens. Next base: position 72,801,988 of record CM065818.1, on the reverse strand, counting down.
GAGTATTTGACGTAGTAAATTACGAGATTGAGAAATAGGTGATGAACTATGATGATATCTAAATCTTATGAACATTTTGGAGTTAGATAATTTATAGTAAACGGAGACGTTGTTATAAGTTGTTTAATCTACGTTTTAATGCATCTCGAGAGGGACTTTAGAATATTATTGTGATTATCATTTTGGAAACACACTTAGAACTTTTGAAACCAATCCCGACTAAATTTAGTAATCAACGGAAACCTAGCCTTGGAATCTACCTTTCTAAACTCTTGCAATTCGCTTCCATTCGGATATTTTCAATTGTTTTAATTTATTGTGATTATTGTATGTTATTTCATTAATCGTCTATTTTACCTTTCGATCGTCTAGATAAAGTCGAGAACACTATTATCTAATACTCTGTTGTTGCCCAAAATATTTATCCGAAGATTAAATACTGATGGAGACGGACAACAAACAACAATTGCGGGAGCACTTCCGAGAGAAGATAAATAATACAAGATTTGCCGGGTTTGTTAGGCCCGGGCTTGAATGCTCTCGCGAGATGTTATTAATACAAATATTCGTGAATACAAGTATTAATGTGAGAAATCTAGATACAATGAGTGTAAAAAGACTCTGTTAATCCGGCTCTTGAGCGAAGCTCGGTGTTCTTCGTCCCCGCCGATGATCTGCTAGATGAGATAGGCCGGGAGAAGTAAGACCGAATGATAGCTGTTGCCAAGAGTTGGAGATAGCCAAGTGTTTGATGTTGTGCTTCTGTATTGTATGAAATCCGAAGGAAGTCAAAGAAGTGTCCAAGTGCAGGGTGCCTTGCTTATATAGGGACAGCCGGGTCCTGTCCTTTAGCGGCCGATCGCCTGCCGGCCAATATAATAATGTGTCGATCGTCTGCCGGCCAATATTATAATGGGGCGATCTCCTGGGCTGTCGGGCTAAAGTCCAAGGTAGTGGCTAGCAGTCCGAATAAAGTCCAATGCAGTGGCTGGCGCCAGCTGGGCGGTCCAATAAGGGGCCAGAACGTGTCCGGAGTCAGTCAACATGTGGCCCTACTGACAGCTTTCGGCGGAATCAAAGTCACATGCGGCCCTACTTGACAGCTTACGGCGGCTTGTCGGCTGGTGGAGAGATTCTGCCAGGCTGTGGTCAATGGCCCGTGATTCGCGGATCTTGTCTTGGCCCTTGCACGTGGTGCCAGTCTTGAGGCTCGACCTTTGCCGATTGGATGGCCATCGGCCCTGATCGACATGAGGCGATCGTCTCTAGCTGGTCATCAGAGGTTGCCATCGGCCAGTTGCTGAGGGTCGGCATTGGTCGGTCACCAAGTGTCGCCGGCAGATGCCGAGAGAGGTCGGTCACCAAGGGTCGATCGGGCAGATGCCGAGAGAGGATCGTCTGCTAGTCGATCGCCAGAGTTTGGCCGCCAAGTACCGAGAGGCGATCGTATCCGAGGTCGATCGCTCGCACCGGACTTGTCCTGGGACCTTCGGTTGGCCGATATAGCTTGTCCGCTGGGTTAAGGCTTGGCCGCCTGGTCGCTGATCGGCAGATCTGCCTTGGCCGCTCGGCAGTGACTCGGTCGCCCGACCTCCTAGGCGATCGCCGGTCGGAAGGTGTTAATTCTTGACACAACAATTGCCCCCCAGCTTGCTCCTATGTTGAAGACATGGGGCGAGGTGGTTCTTGCTGGCGATCGTGTAAGGATGAGGACGGGCGATCTTCCTGAGTTGACTTAGGATTCGGACTTGGGCTATCATGGTCGATTGGCTTAGCTATCTTTCGGTCTTGTACCTGCAAAAACAACATTGGCCGATCCCCCACGGAAACTTGGTGGTTTCACTTGTTTGAGGAATCGTGCACAGTCGCGGAGATCGATGGACCGACTCCATGACCGTGTCTTGGTGCGCGAAGACATTGAGTGTCTCGTGACTCACTTTATTATGAGGGTCCTATGTTAGGCTGCGCCTCGCCTCGTATTTAAACGAAGGGCGTGCGGTCTCGGTCTAGAGGAGTCCTTGCGCGGGGCAGCGTCGGATGAATCAACTCCACGCCCGCGGCTTGTTAGCTCTGCTTCCACCTCGGCCAGCCATGGAGATGGCCGACCTCGACGGTGTACGTTGAGACGGGGTTGTGGCATGTGTCCACTGATTAATGTTGGAGAGCCCTCAGACTACGCCGGCCTCGTATTTAAACGAAGGGCGGCGATCTCGGCCGAAGGGACCTTGCATGGCCGGGCCAGTTCCATCGATTGCCGTGGCCATGGCTTTATGATGTGCGGTGGAGGCGATCTCGTGCCTTAGTCCGTCATGTTATATGCTGGACTGTAGATGGCGATCGTGTCCACCGGGTTGCTGATGATGTAGCGTGATGATCGGCGATCGGGCCGGAAGGCTGGCGATCGCCACTCGGCAGCCGATCGCTTTATTCGTAGGTCGATATCGGCGATCGGCGGGAGTTAGTCCCTTATTTAGAATGTTGGACTGTAGGCGGTGAGCGAGTCCTCCGGCTCTGCTGGATAGTAGTGACCGGGCTGGAAGACCGAGGTCGCCGCCGGCCGAGATCTGTCGTCGCTCGGGCGCCGATCGCGGAACTCCTAGGCTAAGAAGAAGCCTTTGCCTGGATAGGAAATCTGCGGCTCTAGCCCGGAAGGCTGCGTAGGTCGTCGGTAGGGTCTTCGTGAGATGCCTGAACATAGGCGAGAAGCCCTGAAAACCTCCTAGGACCGCGTAGAGGGCGGTCTCATCGCTTACGGGCTCGCCGTTGAGGATGATCACGTCAACCCGGTCGATGTAGTCCGAGTCGGACTCCTCTTCTCCCTGCTTGATTTGCATCATGCGAAAGCGACCTTCTGGCCGGACGACCCTGGTGGCGAAGTACTCCGTGAAGACGTGCGCCAGCTCGTTAAAGGAGCCAATGGACCGAGGTGGCAATGAGGTGTACCACCGGTGGGCGATGTCGTCCAGCGTCAGAGGGAACATCCGGCACCTGGTCGCGTCCGATGCCCCACACCCGGTCATGTAGATGTTGAACTTGTGCAGGTGTGTTTGGGGGTCCGATCGCCCCTCGTACACGGGTGTCTGAGGAGGAGCGATCTTGTGCTGCACGGGGGCGAGCTCGATGTCGATCGCGAGCGGCTCGCTCGGCTCGGCGATCGTCTTCATGGCGCCCGCCCGATTGCGAGGAGCGCCTTCACGCTGCCGAGCCGACGTTGCAATGCGGCAATCGCCGCGCTCGGCCGCTTGCGGATCGGCTTTGGGAGCGGGGCCGAGGCGATCGTGTACCGACCTCCGACTTCGCCGCCGACCTCGGGAATTTGACGAGCGGGAGCCAGCGGCCGGATCGCTTGCGGGAGCCGGTAGGCCGAGCTCCCGGTGACGGATTCAAACTCCGCTGCCTCGTAGCCGGGCCGGATCGCCTTGGCCGCTGTGTCGGGTCACCGCCAGACGATCGAAGACAGAGGTGCCCCGGCTGCCGAGCGCCTCTTTTTGCGAGCGAGAGCCTCCTGGCGCTCGCTCGGCCAGTAATGCGTTGAGCTTCCGCTTGGACTTCCAGCGGACGACCGAGGGGGCGAAAGCGGGAGGCGCGTCTAGAGCACTCCGTCGCTCCTGTAGGACGGCCAGGGCCCCTTCGATCTGTTCCTTGGTTCGGAACCGATCGAGCAAGAGGCTTGGGCCGCCGTCCAGGGGCGGCATCGAGCGTCTCTGACCGCGGCGGCTACCTTCCACCATCGGCTGTGGCTCGGACTGGGACGGAACGCGGCTTCCGGCCGGCTGGCCGGCGGCTTTCTTCGACGCGGAGGCAGAAGACATGATTTCTGGAAGATTTATTTGAAGTGCAGTGAGTGTCACTTCAAGTATCTGCCCCGAGAACAGTGAGTGTTCTTCGGGACGGTAGGTGTAAAAATTTGAGGGTTGAATCCCCTTCTTCTAGCGCCAATTGTTGTTGCCCAAAATATTTATCCGAAGATTAAATACTGCTGGAGACGGACAACAATCAACAATTGCGGGAGCACTTCCGAGAGAAGATAAATAATACAAGATTTGCCGGGTTTGTTAGGCCCGGGCTTGAATGCTCTCGCGAGATGTTATTAATACAAATATTCGTGGATACAAGTATTAATGTGAGAAATCTAGATACAATGAGTGTAAAAAGACTCTGTTAATCCGGCTCTTGAGCGAAGCTCGGTGTTCTTCGTTCCCGCCGATGATCTGCTGGATGAGATAGGCCGGGAGAAGTAAGACCGAATGATAGCTGTTGCCAAGAGTTGGAGATAGCCAAGTGTTTGATGTTGTGCTTCTGTATTGTATGAAATCCGAAGGAAGTCGAAGAAGTGTCCAAGTGCAGGGTGCCTTGCTTATATAGGGACAGCCGGGTCCTGTCCTTTAGCGGCCGATCGCCTGCCGGCCAATATAATAATGTGCCGATCGTCTGCCGGCCAATATTATAATGGGGCGATCTCCTGGGCTGTCGGGCTAAAGTCCAAGGTAGTGGCTGGCAGTCCGAATAAAGTCCAATGCAATGGCTGGCGCCAGCTGGGCGGTCCAATAAGGGGCCAGAACGTGTCCGGAGTCAGTCAACATGTGGCCCTACTGACAGCTTTCGGCGGAATCAAAGTCACATGCGGCCCTACTTGACAGCTTACGGCGGCTTGTCGGCTGGTGGAGAGATTCTGCCAGGCTGTGGTCAATGGCTCGTGATTCGCGGATCTTGTCTTGGCCCTTGCACGTGGTGCCAGTCTTGAGGCTCGACCTTTGCCGATTGGATGGCCATTGGCCCTGATCGACATGAGGCGATCGTCTCTAGCTGGTCATCAGAGGTCGCCATCGGCCAGTTGCTGAGGGTCGGCATTGGTCGGTCACCAAGTGTCGGTCGGCAGATGCCGAGAGAGGTCGGTCACCAAGGGTCGATCGGCAGATGCCGAGAGAGGATCGTCCGCTAGTCGATCGCCAGGAGTCGGTCGCCGAGTACCGAGAGGCGATCGTATCTGAGGTCGATCGCTCGGCACCGGGACTTGTCCTGGGACCTACGGTTGGCCGATATAGCTTGTCCGCTGGGTTAAGGCTTGGCCGCCTGGTCGCTGATCGGCAGATCTGCCTTGGCCGCTCGGCAGTGACTCGGTCGCCCGACCTCCTAGGCGATCGCCGGTCGGAAGGTGTTAATTCTTGACACAACATACTCAACACAATAAAAATATTTAGTCTCTGTGGAATACGACCTTGCTCGCCGCTTTCTACATATTTTCCGTACACTTGCGGATTGTTTAAAATATTAGCGAACAAGTTTTTTCCTCTTCCTCGACCTATAAAATATTTTATAGGTACTTTATGGACATAAATCAAGCAAGAACGAAGTCTCCAACCCCAATACATATCAAGCAATGCGGAAACGAGAGATCGGGCTTAAAAAGGAGTCAAAACGGTGTTAAAACGAGTCAACACGAGCCCGGCCGTGTCAATCGACACGGGCCGTGTCATTATCCCGGCCGTGCCATATCGACACGGTCGGGTCTATCTTCCAGGCCTTTCTTACTTATTTTGACGAGTATGACACGGGCCGTGTCATTTGACACGGTCGTGTCATTTGCTCGGCCGTGTCATTTGACATGGTCGAGTTCCCTGTCCAGCAGGTTTTTGGGCTTTTGAGCATACTATGACACGGGCCGTGTCATTTGACACGGGCCGTGTCACTTTTCGGTGGAAATATCACCTTTTGACATTTTTGAAATATTTGTGTGGAAAAAGTGAATGTCTTATCTTTATAAAAGGGATATATGGGGCATGATAAGAGATATGCTGAAAATTGGGAGATTAGAGAGAGAGAATAACAAAAGATCAAGTGACTTTCATTCCAAAAAGAAGAGGTTTTGAAGAAATTCTTGAAGAACACTTCAAGAACATTTGAAGGTTTCAACCGGGATCGATCAAGACACACCACGAGTTTTATCTTCTTCCTATCTTTTCTTCATTTTGTTGTTTTTATTAGCATGAACATGATGATTATCTATCTTCCTTTCAATTCCATGTCCGGCTAAACTCTTTAGATTCCGGGCATGGCAGTACGTTGATTTACTATGATTTTGAGGGATTGATAATTATATTTACCTAGTGTGATTTCTTTATCAAATACTTGGTTTGATTCATGTTTAGACACTTGATCAATGTTTTTACATGTTAAACTTAATTGCTCATAATTCGAGAGAAGAGGGCATTAATAGGTTTCGAGTATTTGACGTAGTAAATTACGAGATTGAGAAATCGGTGATGAACTATGATGATATCTAAATCTTATGAACATTTTGGAGTTAGATAATTTATAGTAAACGGAGACGTTGTTATAAGTTGTTTAATCTACGTTTTAATGCATCTCGAGAGGGACTTTAGAATATTATTGTGATTATCATTTTGGAAACACACTTAGAACTTTTGAAACCAATCCCGACTAAATTTAGTAATCAACGGAAACCTAGCCTTGGAATCTACCTTTCTAAACTCTTGCAATTCGCTTCCATTCAGATATTTTCAATCGTTTTAATTTATTGTGATTATTGTATGTTATTTCATTAATCATCCATTTTACCTTTCGATCGTCTAGATAAAGTCGAGAATACTATAATCTAATACTCAACACAATAAAAATATTTAGTCTCTGTAGAATACGACCTTGCTCGCCGCTTTCTACATATTTTCCGTACACTTGCGGATTGTTTAAAATATTAGCGAACAAGTTTTTGGCGCCGTTGCCGGGGACTAAATTTATTTTTGTGTTGATATTACGATAAGTGTTTTTAGTCTTACTTTAGACATTTTCTTATTTGTTACTTAACTCATACAATTTCTACTCAGGGAGTGCATGAACACTCGTTCATCTCGAGTGCCGTTAGAAACTTTCATCCCGGAAGTAGAAGCATTTGCCCGAAGAACAAGTGCTACCTCAAGGAAACTAAGAAGGGATCTTTTTGAAGACATGGAGAGAGCGGGAGACAACGTACAAAGGGGCAACGCAAACGAGAATGCAGTAATCCAAGACAACGAGGGCAGAAGGATTGAAAATCCACCAACTAGGGTGCAATCAATTCGGGATGGATTCCGACCGAAACTCGACCGAAACTTTGGAGGAATCACTCATGTCCCCATCAACGCTAATAATTTTGAGTTGAAGCCAGCCTTAATTTCAATGGTTCAACAAAATAAATTTGGAGGATTTGCTGTCGAAGATCCACATGTCCATCTCACTCATTTCATGCAAATATGTGATACTATCAAAATGAACGGAGTCTCGGATGATGCTATACGCTTACGATTGTTTCCATTCTCTTTGAGGGAGAAAGCAAGAAATTGGCTTGGAACTTTAGCTCCCGGAAGTATAAAGACATGGGAAGAATTAAGCGAAAAATTTTTGTTCAAATTTTTCCCACCAAACAAGACGATGAAGCTAAAGGGTGAGATTACTCAATTTCATCAATTGGATTCCGAACCATTATATGAAGCTTGGGAACGTTTCAAAGATCTACTAAGGCGATGCCATCGACATGGTTTCCCCGAAGACCAACAAATGTGTTTCTTCTACAATGGTCTTATGGGGGAAACAAGGAATTTTATTGATGCTTCCGCGGGAGGGGCATTGCTAGCAAGAAGTGCTGAAGAAGCATATGGATTGATCGAAGAAATAGATATGAATAGCTATCAATGGCCAACGGAAAGATCAAATATTAGAAGGGTGGCTGAGATATCCGATTCGGATCCTATAAAGGCATTAACCGCACAAATGACGATGCTAACTACTCAATTGGGGGCTCTAACAAAAGGAGGTGATTCGAAGGGAGTTTCTCAAGGAAGTTCAAGTTCACTACCATCCGATCCATTGGAAGAGGCACACTACATTAATAATCGGAGTTACAACAATTACCGAAATAATCCACCACCGGGCTTCTACCATCCCTCAAATCGAAATCATGAAAATTTTAGCTATGCCAATCCAAATAATGCTTTGCAACCACCGGCCGGATTCAAGGTATCGAATGGGGAGATAATTGAGGAATCAAAACCGACGTCGAATCTCGAGAATATTCTAGCTACCTTCATGATGGAGACGAAAAGCCGATTTAGTCGAGACGAGGAGAAATTAGACAAAATCGAAGGCCATGTCACTCAACTAGCTACCACCATGGGAGCTCAAATGAAAAATCTCGAAACTCAAATTGGACAATTAGCTAAAGTGGTCGGGAGTCAACATCAACGGGGACAAATTCCAAGCAATTCCGAAGTGAATCCCAAAGAGTCGTGCCAAGCGATCACCTTAAGAAGTGGAACGAATTATGAAGGGCCAAAGATGCCAAGTGAGGAAGTCAAGGGGGACCAATTCGAAATTGAAAAGGAAGAAGGGAAGCATGATACAACTAAGGGGGCTGAGAAGCTTAAAATATCTCCTAACTCTACTCCTAATGTTCCTCTACCTTTCCCTCAACGTTTCAAAAAGAAAAAGTTAGATGCACAATTCGCAAAATTTTTAGACATCTTCAAGAAAATTAATATCAATATTCCTTTTGCAGAAGTTTTGGAACAAATGCCTAACTACGCAAAGTTCTTGAAGGATGTGATGTAAAGAAAAAGAAAGATGGAATATCATGAGACGGTTAAACTAACCGAAGAATGTAGCGCTATTATCCAACGCAAATTGCCTCAAAAGCTTAAGGATCCCGGAAGCTTTACCGTTCCATGCACTATTGGAAACGTCTCATTCGATAAAGCTTTGTGTGATTTAGGTGCTTCGATTAACCTTATGCCGTTATCTATTTTCAGGAAATTAGGTGGCGGAGAAATGAAAACCACAACGGTTATGCTACAATTGGCGGATCGATCCATAACACATCCCAAGGGGATTGTTGAAGATGTGCTTGTAAAAGTCGACAAGTTTATTTTTCCAGCGGATTTTGTTGTCCTTGATGTAACACCCCCAAATCCTATTGGGTTATTACAGTGCCGTGGACCCCACGCCAGGAGATCCACCAGGCGAACATGACTAAAATACATTAATTAACACAACAAGGGAAAATCATAGTCCTTACCATGACATCCGACACAATATTCCGATAAGGAATTTCAACGACAAAAGTAGCCTAAATGGCCAAAAATGAAATACAACAACATCCACGAACATCTGTTCGGGTAATACAACACGACAACAACTGACAAGACTGGAGTACACTCCAACTGACTGACCGAAAATGAACAACTCGTACTAGTATCGCTCGAATGCCTCGTCGCCATCATCATGCCCCTGTGTCTCAACTCTCTCCTCGCAAGCACCTAAAACATGAAAAACATGTTCCGCCCCCACGGGGTCAGTCATCCAGATAATGAACATCAAATACATGTATAACATGATATGCATCCAAAGGCAGAATGAAACGGTACAATGATGATAATAATACGAGATGCTCACAAACCAATGTAAGAACCGAGCATTCGTGAAATAATATGCCCACGGCATACTATTAATACCTGTTCAACAGGTTAGAACATAAGTGCCCAACGGCGAATCATAATCACAGAGTACCACAATGAATTACACGACATGAACCAAACCAGAACTGAATTAATTATGAATCACAATGCCCGAAGGCTCCAATGAAATTACCAAGACAATCACAAAGGCCTTAAAGACATTCAGCGGAAGTTACCAAATATCATAAACACTTGAAACCGGAACAGCCCGAAGCTATAGTTAATGAGGGCTAATAAGGTCATAACCACGACCGTGACCTACTGAGTTGTAGGTGTTGGGAAGCCAACCGCGAAGGTTCAAGCCCCAAACTTACCCATAAGGTCATAAACGCGACCGTGACCTACTAAGTTGTAGGTGTTGGGAAGCCAACCGCGAAGGTTCAAGCCCCAAGCTTACCCATAAGGTCATAAACGCGACCGTGACCTACTAAGTTGTAGGTGTTGGGAAGCCAACCGCGAAGGTTCAAGCCCCAAGCTTACCCATAAGATCATAAACGCGACCGTGACCTACTAAGTTGTAGGTGTTGGGAAGCCAACCGCGAAGGTTCAAGCCCCAAGCTTACCCATAAGGTCATAAACGCGACCGTGACCTACTAAGTTGTAGGTGTTGGGAAGCCAACCGCGAAGGTTCAAGCCCCAAGCTTACCCATAATAAGCACTAGCCGAGACTAGCCTCCAAAAATATAATAAATCACAAATGACAACGATTCGTAGATTACCGAATTCGTGAGAATGATAGTGTGCTACCTTGAGTCGGCCAACACGATAACAATGATGCAAATGGATGATTCCATGAATGATTGAGTGTTTCGATTACCTTAGAACGGCAAATCGATAAGAGTAATATGATGAATGATTGAATATCTCGATTGCCTTAGAAAGGTCAATTGATAATAATGATATAGTGAATGATTGAACATTTCGATTTGCCTGAGAACGGCCAATCGATAACAATGATATGAAGGATACCTCGGCACCTTTAATCGGTTACCGACGTCGAAGATGAGAAATGAATACGCTAATGCCTTTAATCGGCCAATACACTTTTAATGACAACCCCAACAGAATAACAATGATTTCAACGATGTTTTAGATTGACATCTATATGAACAACAATCGATACATCGATACCGCGAACCGGCTATCGACAATGACATTAATAATGAGTATTACAATGCCTTGAATCGGCCGTTAACGAACAACAATGACATTTGGCAAAATTGCCAAGGTATCGTATCGAACGATCTCTTGATATCAATGAATTCATGAAGAGACTAAGTCTCGGAATGATACAACACATCTATACACATACATGATGACATTAGCTCATCGACTAGTACAAGTATAAAACTTGCCTCAACCGAAGGCGATGAATTCCTTCCACGAACAACGAACGGCGTCCTCCGATAAACACAAGTACTCGAACCACCTTGAATGAAATACAATTCGCTCAATAACACAATATCAATCGAAATCAACATAACGATCAAAGAAACTCTTTGAGGCATTTAATCGAACACTAAATGTTCAAAGTTCCTCAAGAGCCTAAAAATCATCAATCGGGTTGAATGAATCGAAAATATGGATATACAATCCATAGAACACGATTAATAATGTTTACTAACATCAACCGATTCATCAAAATCGGATTAGAAACGAAATCAAGAACAATTCTCCAAAAAGTCAACTTGGAGGAAAATCAAGAATATACCTTGATTCGACGAAGAACACGGATGGATGATGATATAATCAACAAGAATCTTCCAAAACGCCTTGGAAATGATTAGAATCGCCAAGAACTCGATTTCCCGAGCCTCCGTCGCGGACGCCGAAAAAGGAAGAAAAACTCGTGGAAAATGAAATCGCCGAGCAGCTATATATAGCCTACAGGTTACTGGCCAGAATCGGCAGCCTTACGGCCGTAACTCGGACACCTTACGGCCGTACTCGGCAGCCTTACGGCCGTAATCGCATTCGTCAAAAGTCGCCAAAGACTAAATGGTGACACTTACGGCCGTAACTCGAACACCTTACTACCGTAATCGGCCACAAAATCCGCCTGCCAGACGGCCGCATTCGATCACGCTACGGCCAGAATCGGCGCCTTACGGCCGTAATCGCACCTTACGGCCAGAATCGGCCAAAGCCAGCCTCGCCGGCCGTGACTTCGTGGCCACTCCGACGGCCGGACGACCCCAAACCCGAACTCGAGTAAAAATCGAAGATACGGTTACGAAGTACACGCAAAGACGAATCCAAACACTAAGAGAACACACGATTCCGACCACCCGAAGGCTCGAAATTCGACAACGGAAAGTAATTACCCCAAACTTTGGGAAATTACGAAAATGGCCCAAAACGTCCGAAATGCACGATACACGATCGAAACACCAAGCCAAAGCTCACAACATGAATAATAACATTAAATGAACTTACGAGAAACTCGAAACGACAGTTTCGGACGAGATTCGCAAGAATCGAACTCAAGTGCGGAAAAGCCGCTTAAGAACACGGATCTCAACAAAACAATACCGAAACGAACTCGGATGACAAAAAGTGCAGAATTAATCATTCTCAGAATGACGATACGGTCATGAGCGAGTCGTCAAAACAGACTTCCGCCAAAAAAAAAATAAAATTACCGAAAAATCGAAATTACGGGTATTACACTTGATATGGAAGAAGACGGAGATTTACCACTTATCCTTGGACGTCCATTTCTAGCAACGGGAAAGGCTCTTATTGATGTTGAAAGGGGAGAATTAACAGTACGTGTTAACGACGAGCATGTTCTATTTTCTATTTTCAAAGCTATGAAATTTCATGATAATACGGAATATTGCAATGTTATTGACCATATAAGCTCGTATGGAAAGAAAAAATCTTACACTCATTATCGTCGGATCCGTTAGAGTTCGCTCTTACGAATTCATGTTTTTCTAGTGATTCAACTTTGGAGTTTGACGATTCTGACTTGTTTGATTACGTTTCTGAATTAAATTCTCTACAGGAAAAAATGCAAAGCAATACGTTCGATGATTTAGACGAAAGGGAGCATGAAGTAGTTGCAGAAATCAAGCTGACGGACGAATCAAACGTGTCCAACGACATGGACGAACATTTGGGGTCCGTTTCATCTCAATCGGATTCATCTCAACCAAGCTTGGACCTTAAAACCCTCCCGGAACACCTCAAGTATGCATTTCTGGATGATAACAAATCCAATCCGGTAATTGTATCCTCTTCACTTTCATCAACTCAACTAGATAAATTGCTTCGTGTATTGAGAGCACATACGTCGGCTATAGGGTGGTCTATCTTAGATTTGAAGGGGATTAGTCCCTCCATATGCATGCATAGGATTTTGCTTGAAGAAAATTTTAAACCTAAAGTGCAAAATCAACGGAGACTTAATCCCATAATGAAAGAAGTGGTGAAAAAGGAAGTATTAAAACTTTTAGATGCCGGGATGATATATCCAATTTCTGATAGTGAGTGGGTAAGTCCTACTCAAGTGGTGTCAAAAAAGGGAGGGATGACCGTAACCAAAGATGAAAAAGATGAATTAATTGCTATGAGAGTAGTTACAGGATGGCGAGTATGTATAGACTATAGGGCTTTAAATGCGGCTACTCGCAAAGACCATTTTCCTCTTCCCTTCATTGATCAAATGCTTGATAGATTGGCGGGGCATGAATTTTTCTGTTTTCTTGATGGATATTCAGGATATAATCAAATCTATATAACACCGGAAGATCAAGAAAAAACGGCCTTTACATGTCCTTATGGAATTTATGCTTATCGTAGAATGCCGTTTGGTTTATGTAATGCTCTAGCCACATTTCAACGTTGTATGATGGCTATATTTCACGGTTTGATCGAAAATATAATGGAAGTTTTCATGGATGATTTTTCGGTGTTTGGAAATTCATTTGATCATTGTTTGCATAATCTTACTTTAGTTTTGCAGCGATGTGAAGACACTAATCTCGTGTTGAATTGGGAGAAATGCCACTTTATGGTGCAAGAAGGAATTGTCCTAGGCCATCGAGTGTCTGCCTCCGGTTTGGAGGTTGATAGGGCGAAAATTGTCGCCATTGAGAAACTTCCCCCACCAAAGAATGAAAAATCAATTAGGAGCTTCCTTGGACACGCGGGTTTTTATGGGAGATTCATAAAAGACTTTTCAAAAACCACTAAACCTTTGAGTAAATTGCTAGAAAAAGACACCTCTTTCATTCTTTCTAACGAATGTTTGCAGGCATTTGAGACTCTAAACAAGGCATTAGTGAGTACTCCTATCCTCGTGGTACCGGATTGGTCTCAACCTTTTGAGATCATGTGTGATGCAAGTGATTATGCGGTCGGTGCTGTGTTGGGACAACGTCGTGAAAAACTCTTTCGGGCTATTTATTATGCAAGCAAAACATTGGACGGAGCCCAACAAAATTACACAACAACGGAGAAGGAAATGCTTGCCATAGTATTTGCTTTTGATAAGTTCCGATCATACTTAATTGGGACAAAGACGATAGTACACACGGATCACGCAGCTATTAAATACTTGTTTGAGAAGAAAGACTCTAAACCTCGCCTAATTCGATGGATTCTTCTTTTACAAGAGTTTGACGTGGAAGTACGAGACAGAAAAGGATGTGAAAACGTGGTAGCCGACCACCTATCTCGCCTCGAGTACAAAAAGGAGGAGGAACCGGAGATCGAAGGGATTAAAGAAGAATTTCCGGACGAGCGGCTCTTTATGGTAGAAGCTAAATTTCCGTGGTTTGCTGACATTGTTAATTTTTTGGTCGCAGGTGTGCTACCCCCGGATTTATCTCATTACCAAAAGAAGAAATTCCTACATGATATTAAGTTCTATATGTGGGATGATCCATTACTTTTTAAGAGATGTGCCGACATGATCGTGAGGAGATGTGTACCACAAGAGGAATGGGATGAAATTCTTCAACAATGTCATTCATCACCAACCGGAGGACATTTCGGAGCAACACGGACAGCTGGAAAAGTGTTGCAAAGCGGATTTTATTGGCCTACGCTATACAAAGATTGCTATCTCTTCATTCAACAATGCGATAGATGCCAACGAGTAGGTAATATTTCAAGACGTCATGAGATGCCCCTAACCAACGTAATTGAGGTTGAACTATTAGACGTTTGGGGTATCGACTTCATGGGTCCATTCTCATCCTCATTCGGAAATAAGTACATTATCCTAGCGGTCGAGTACGTATCTCGATGGGTCGAGGCAATTTGTTCTCCAACAAATGATGCTCAAGTAGTAATGAAATTTTTAAAGAAGAACATCTTTTGCCGATTCGGAACTCCAAGAGCATTAATCAGTGACCGGGGATCGCATTTTGTCAACAAAATCATGGATAAACTTCTTCAGAAATATGGGGTCCGATCAAAGAAATCATTGGCCTATCATCCACAAGCAAATGGACAAGCCGAATCGGCCAACAAAGAGATCAAGCTAATCTTGGAAAAGACGGTGAATACATCTCGGAAAGATTGGTCATCCAAGCTAGATGATGCACTTTGGGCTTATCGTACGGCCTATAAAACTCCTTTGGGAACATCACCCTATCAACTCATTTTTGGGAAATCATGTCACCTACCTTTGGAATTGGAGCATAGAGCGATGTGGGCGGTGAAAAGAATAAACTTAGATTTTGAGGCCGCCGGAAAGAAAAGATTGCTAGAGTTAAATGAATTGGAAGAATTCCGGGATCAATGCTACGAAAATTCTCGAATTTACAAAAGAAAGGTATAAAAGATGGCATGATAAGATGATCATTAAACGTGAATTTATGCCGGGACAACAAGTACTTCTCTATAATTCAAGACTGAAATTGTTCCCCGAAAAATTGAAATCAAGATGGTCGGGTCCATTCGTGATTAAGAAAGTACTTCCACCTGGAATAGTCGAGCTCATGAGCAGAGACGGAGAGCTATTTAAAGTTAACGGTCAACGAGTCAAACATTACT
Source organism: Orobanche coerulescens (assembly GCA_033398695.1). Taxonomy (NCBI): domain Eukaryota; kingdom Viridiplantae; phylum Streptophyta; class Magnoliopsida; order Lamiales; family Orobanchaceae; genus Orobanche; species Orobanche coerulescens. The sequence continues at coordinate 72,786,473 of CM065818.1, read as the reverse complement.
ATCATCCCTATCAAAAGGAAGCCGTATCCACAATAACTTTAATCAAGCCATAAAAGACTTTCAGATGAAAACGTCCGGCTGAAGACGTTAAACTTAGCGCTAATTAGGAGGCAACCTAATAAATTTTATTTTCATGTTTTGAATTTTTTGTTTTTCCGCATTTTGTTGTATTTTTTTTTTTGTTGTATAACTAACCGGTTCAAATTTTGGTGTTCAAATCGCAGGAAAAACACACCGAGGACAAAACTGTGTATTCCAGGACAGCACGGCACAGGCCGTGTCAAATGACACGGTCGGGTCGTGCAACCAGTCGATTTGAAGAATCCAAGCAGGTACGACACGGGCCGTGTCATATGACACGGTCGAGTCACGCACCCAGGTCAAATTTCACTTTCTGGCATAGTACGGCACGGGCCGTGTCATTTGACACGGCCGGGTCAGTTGGACAGCGGCAAAAGTTTACAAACGAAGCAGGTATGACACGGGCCGTGTCATTTGACACGGGCCGTGTCGATCGGGAGGTATAAAAAGGTGTTGTACGGCCGAAACACTTCATCTTCTTCCCCAAAACTTTCCTCCTCCCCAAATCATAAACCCTAGTCCCGAATCTCATCAAATCCGGCAAAATCAGGCAAAAAAATTGTGTCAAATCTCACATAAAAACAAAGTGCTCATCATTATCCCACAATCCTAAAGCTTCAAGGGTGAGAATCGGACGAATACATCCGGGTTGGGTCGCGATTTTTTCTGAGTTTTTCTTCAATTTTCACTCCAACTTCAAGGTATGATTCACGATTTTGGAAGGTTTAATTATTCATTGCATTCAAATTATGTGGAACATGATTTATTGAGCAACTTAGGGTTCTTGAATGGATTATATTTTTTGGAGATTTTGGGCAATTTATCATGAATTAAAGAAGTTGAAATTTTGTTGGTGATTATCATACATGATGGATATATATGATTGATGTCATTACATGTTTGGGATTTTACTTACATTTGGGGTTGAAATTTATGGTTGGGATATTTTGAAGAAAACACATATTGTGGGGGTGCGTGTATTATCGAAAAATAGTGATTCGGAGCTTGTGTGAATAAGTGATAATTGATAATTCTCTTGTAGGAAAATGGCCAGAGGACGAGGAAATGCTCAACGAGGACGAGGAAATGCCCAAGGACGAGGCGCAACTGAACGAGGAAGAGGAAGGCCCGCAACAGAAATTGAACAACCAGAGAGAATACCTACTCAAGGGGCTGTCGAGACGCCCGAGACGTATGGAATTGAGCTTCCGCCGAGTCGCCTAGCACGATGGGAGACATTGGGGCAGAAAAAAAATGCTCCCCACGCGATGGCCGGACGATGAATGCATGACTGCGATGGGGATAAAAGAAGATGTTATGCGGCTACTCGAACGAATAAGTTGGACCACGCTAATGACTCAACATTGGCCCACTTACCGATGTCTCACGCTGGAATTTCTTAGCACACTCTCCGTTAAAAGAGACCCGATTACGCATGAGCCGACCGCCTTGGAATTTCGGCTCAACAACAAAAACGAAAAATTGGGTCCGGGCGAATTGGATACTATATATGACGCTCGAAGGCACGGAGAATACCGAATCAATCGGTTTGAGTGTGAAACTTACTGAAGGACAATGATTGAGTACCCGGGGAGCGGTGCACGTCCCTATATTCCAAAATCGGCGAAAGGATCATCTCTTCGTAATCCTATTCTCTGCTATTTACACAAAGTCATCGCAAGCACTATATTTGGAAGGAAAGAAACGGGGCCGATAACTCAGTGAGAACTTTATGTCCTAGCTCATATACTCGACGGAAAAAATCCCGCAACCGGAGCTATTATTATGGACCACTTCGAGGACGTTGCCACTAAACCGAGAGGGGAAATTTGGATAGGGGGTTTAATTACCCCTATCGCACTTCATCTTGACGTACCTCTACAAAACCGAACTCCCCTCCCGGGAAATATGCTTCTATCAATCCAAGTCATGAAGTTGATGAATATCCTAGACTACGACTCCCGAGTTATTTTTCTCCAGAATGACGGTGATCACTTCCTACTCCCGAATACAACTCTGACAACTATTTCTAGTATTCGGGACATAGGAAATCTACAAATATCCAAGGAAGCGCACAAATTGGCCCGGGAGGCAGCTGGATTAATTTCCCCGAGTGAAAGATATGTTGCCCGTAATGTCCGTCCTAGGCGTACGGAATTTGAGGATGAAAACGAGAGGATGAGAGAAGAAGAGAGAGAGGAGAGAATGGAGGAGGAATTCGAGTATGAGAGAGGCCCGGAAGAAGAAAGAGAATCGGGGGAGGAAGAAGAAAGAAGGAGAGATCGGCCCGAGTCGTCGAGACAAGCCGAATCAAGAAGTTCCGTATCTCGAGAAGAGTTCGAGGCTTTCCGAGAGGAGACCCGTGAAAGACTAGCCGGGATGCAAGCAATTTTACAACGAATGGAAGATTGGCATGTCCAACAAGGGCATTATCCTCCGCCAAGTCATTAGGACCGGTTGTAAGTATTTCTTGACCCAAAGTTTTTCGTTGTTTAAATACTATACCCCCTTTGTGTGCATAATCTTTAATTCAAGTTTGGGGGGAGATATTGGGTCAAGAAATACCTACATTGTTTGTTTGATTTTTTTTTTGGTGTGTTTGGATTTTGTTTTATGTTTTGGTTTGAATTGTTTACTTTGGTGTGTTTGGATTTTATTTTATGTTTTGGTTTGATTTTTTTTGGTGTGTTTTATTTTGGTGTGTTTTATTTCGAACTTGGTGTGTTTTGATGATGATGAACTTTGATGAAACTCGTAAGAATGAACTCTTATCTTGGATGCCTCGGGATTTATTTTGTTATTTTGATATACAAATCGAGGATAATTTGAAGAGGAAAAATTGTAGAATAATCAAAAGGGTGTGAAATTGAATAAATAGCCTAATCTCTTGGAAATATGAACAAATCTAACTTGTGAGCTTTTGAGCCTTCGTGCATCATTAAATATGCAAGTTTCATTGTCGAGTGTTCCATTCATGTTTTAAGACTCTAGAACTTGCCCTGGTATCTTATTCGAAACTACAAGTGTGCTTGCAAATTAGTGAAAATGATTTAAGGCAAAGTTTTATTTGACAACCTTTCAAACCTTTTGGCCAACCCGAAAAATTTGTTTCCCTAGTTAGCCCGATTGAGCTTAAAGCCTATTTCTTGTTAACCACATTATGAGCTTTTCGTTTCATTATAAACTTTTGTCCCTATACTTGAGCTATTTAGAACAAATTGGCAAAAGAATGAAAAGATGTGGTAGCAATTGGGAAGATTGTTGGTTCAAAATGCAATGAATTATCAAAATAAATTTGAAGGAGGATTGGTGTGATTTAATGATGATGTTGTCCACCACAAAAAAAAAAAAAAAAAAAAAAATGGTGGACACAAAAGAAACAAGATGTATGGAGCAATAAGGAGGAATAAGGTTGTGATTTTCACTTTCAAAATTGCTTAGTGCCATGATATTCAAATCAAGGGGTTGAAAGAAACAAAATCCTAAGGGATTATTGAGCTTCTAATTGAGCGAAGTGATTGAAGAGATAATGTTCTAATTTGCTCAAGTCAAGTCACTTTAAGCCATATGTATCCTACCCCGACCAAAAAGCCTACATTACAACCATTAAAGTCCTTTTTGATTCACCAAATTTGCATGCACAACTAGTGGTAGAGATGTAGACGATTGGCAAGCCTATGGGGATTCTTATTTCATTGAATGAGTTTTGAGCGTTACTTATCCCTTTATACACTTTGAGAGTGAGAGAATACACTTGACCGGCGAGGTTCGTATTATTCAAGTGTTAGCTATGATGTTAAGGAAGCACCCCTGAGATTTGAATACTTTATAGAACTCGACTTATTTATTTCTTGAGGCGTATTGATAAATTTTCAAAATGATCCTTTGAGGTATGTTGAGGGACGAGTTCCCTTAAGAGTGGTTATTTTAAAGTGCATTGCTCGGGACGATCAACGTTTAAGTTTGGGGGATTTTGATAACACTCACTTTTACACATATATTTACATCGATTTTCCGGGTTTTAAGATCCTAAAATGTGTAGAACTGTGTCGTTTATACCCGTATTATGTTTATTGGACTCGATCACGCTTGGGTACGTTTTATTGATTTTATAGGTACTTTATGGACATAAATCAAGCAAGAACGAAGTCTCCAACCCCAATACATATCAAGCAATGCGGAAACGAGAGATCGGGCTTAAAAAGGAGTCAAAACAGTGTTAAAACGAGTCAACACGAGCCCGGCCGTGTCAATCGACACGGGTCTTGTCATTATCCCGGCCGTGCCATATCGACACGGTCGGGTCTATCTTCCAGGCCTTTCTTACTTATTTTGACGAGTATGACACGGGCCGTGTCATTTGACACGGTCGTGTCATTTGCTCGGCCGTGTCATTTGACACGGTCGAGTTCCCTGTCCAGCAGGTTTTTGGGCTTTTGAGCATACTATGACACGGGCCGTGTCATTTGACACGTGCCGTGTCACTTTTCGGTGGAAATATCACCTTTTGACATTTTTGAAAGATTTGTGTGGAAAAAGTGAATGTTTTATCTTTATAAAAGGGATATATGGGGCATGATAAGAGATATGCTGAAAATTGGGAGATTAGAGAGAGAGAATAACAAAAGATCAAGTGACTTTCATTCCAAAAAGAAGAGGTTTTGAAGAAATTCTTGAAGAACACTTCAAGAACATTTGAAGGTTTCAACCGGGATCGATCAAGACACACCACGAGTTTTATCTTCTTCCTATCTTTTCTTCATTTTGTTGTTTTTATTAGCATGAACATGATGATTATCTATCTTCCTTTCAATTCCATGTCGGCTAAACTCTTTAGATTAGGGCATGGTAGTACGTTGATTTACTATGATTTTGAGGGATTGATAATTATATTTACCTAGTGTGATTTCTTTATCAAATACTTGGTTTGATTCATGTTTAGACACTTGATCAATGTTTTTACATGTTAAACTTAATTGCTCATAATTCGAGAGAAGAGGGCATTAATAGGTTTTAGTATTTGACGTAGTAAATTACGAGATTGAGAAATCGATGATGAACTATGATGATATCTAAATCTTATGAACATTTTGGAGTTAGATAATTTATAGTAAACGGAGACGTTGTTATAAGTTGTTTAATCTACGTTTTAATGCATCTCGAGAGGGACTTTAGAATATTATTGTGATTATCATTTTGGAAACACACTTGGAACTTTTGAAACCAATCCCGACTAAATTTAGTAATCAACGGAAACCTAGCCTTGGAATCTACCTTTCTAAACTCTTGCAATTCGCTTCCATTCGGATATTTTCAATCGTTTTAATTTATTGTGATTATTGTATGTTATTTCATTAATCGTCCATTTTACCTTTCGATCGTCTAGATAAAGTCGAGAACACTATAATCTAATACTCAACACAATAAAAATATTTAGTCTCTGTGGAATACGACCTTGCTCGCCGCTTTCTACATATTTTCCGTACACTTGCGGATTGTTTAAAATATTAGCGAACACTTCATTGCAAAGTGGCTCGGGGTGGACTGAAGGTGGCTAAAATCGTGCAGAAATCGGAGCAAAGTGGTGGTGGTGGCAGAACCGAAGGGTTTCCTATCGGACTATGTGGAAGCGGCGGCCGGATGGTGGCCGGATCTGTCGCCGCCAAGGCAGAAGCCTTCACAAGTAGGGTTTGGATTTCCGTTTCTGGACCAATTTGGTGTTCTGATTTGAGTTCTGGTTTGGGCTTCAAAACTGGGGTTTCCGGATTTTGGGATCGGGTCTGAGATGGGCTCGTTGATTTGGTTTTGGTGATGATGTTACTGAACATGAGGTTGTTGTTTCGGGCTCCGGTGGTTGGCCCGGCTGTTGACAATTGGGTTTCATAATAGTTCGGGCCTGATGAAGTTTTTGGTTCCGCCCATGAAGTTTAGCTGCGGGTTTGGATTGAATATGGTGATGGGATTGAAATTTGGGCAAGTGTATAAGGTTTGTGATTCGGGTTTGGCCATGAGTTCGGGCCGAGTCGGTTGATGATATCCCATAACGCAATGGTTTTGATCTGTTCCACCAAACTAGCCAAAAATGACTCAACTGGACTTAATGACGTAGCCATCTCAAGGCTCATCCTTGCAAATTCCTTGACCAAGCTTTCCTCCTTGGTCAGCAAACAAGTTAAGTCTCCCCTCGCCTTACGGATCAGTGTATCAGCAACTACGTTTGCTTTACCGGGGTGGTAATGAATTGTACAATCATAGTCTTTGACCAACTCACGCCATCTGCGTTGCCTCATATTTAACTCCCTCTGTGTGAAAATGTATTTCAGACTTTTGTGGTCTGTATAAATTTCACACTTACCTCCATAAAGGTAATGTCTCCAAATCTTCAAGGCATGAACTAGTGCTGCTAATTTCAAATCATGAGTAGGGTAGTTCATCTCGTGCGGTTTCAACTGTCTCGAAGCATAGGCAACTACCTTGCCCTCTTGCATCAAAACACATCCCAAGCCTTGCTTGGATGTATCACTGTAGATGATGAACGCTTCGGATCGGGAATTTTCAAAACTCGGCCCACAAACCCTCGCGATCTGGGATATCATCAACCAACTCGGTCCGAACTCATGGCCAATCCCGAATCACAAACCTTATACACTTGCCCAACTTTCAATCCCATCACCAGATTCAATCCAAACCCGCGACTGAACTTCATTGCCGGAACCAAAAACTTCATCAGGCCCGAACTATTATGAAACCCAATCGTCAACCGCCGGGCCAACCACCGGAGCCCGAAACAACAACCTCATGTTCAGTAACATCATCACCAAAACCAAATCAACGAGCCCATCTCAGACCCGATCCCAAAATCCGGAAACCCCAGTTTTGAAGCCCAAACCAGAACTCAAATCAGAACACCAAATTGGTCCAGAAATGGAAATATACTTGCTAATATATTTAGAAATCAACTTAGACATATTGCGTACCCTCCATACTGAGCGAGTTGAAAACTAACCCCATTATATAATCCTTTCAGGTTGAGGAGATTGATGTGGCATGCGCTTGAGTGTGGGATGATCAAGCTTCATTACTAGATGTTTATTTATTTACTGTTATTTATCTCAAGCAATGCTTTAAGAACAAGTGTTCGAATTATTTTAACTTCATGTCAAAGTATGTTTTTGTTTTAACAATGACACGAAAATATTACTTGCGATTATTAAGTTTGTTTTTTTAAAAACGTATTTTTGCTGCAAACTTTTTTTTTTTTTTAAAAATTAAAAGAATTATTTTTCTAGAATAGAGTGCTAAAATTCCCAAATCAAACAGGCGGTGACCAAAGGCATAACAAAATAGCAATGCCAGCAATAAATTCACAACACATAACAAACGAACTATTCGTTTTGGCTTCAAACTAAATAGTACCAGTAGTAGCAGCTACACCAGGCCACGAAATACAATAGGCAAAAGAAAGTCAATACCCGAACCACGACCCTTGGTATGTAGTTGTTGAGGCCATCACTTAAACATCGCATTGGCCATATAAGATAGAGAGGATCACACCTGGTGGCTGGTGCGCTCTTGACTTCCAAACATATTACACATCACGTACGGATCTTAAGTAGTATGCATCTTTGCTCGCTGCAAGAATAAATACTAATTAGTCACATCACAACTCCACAACCTATCAACCGTATCCATTTATTGTTTGATAAACGAATTATCCTCAAAACCTCCCCCTCTTTCACTTGGTTGTGTTGCAACTTGATCATCAAAAGGACGACTTCATATTCTGAAACCAACAAAATGCTTTGGATTATGGAGGATGTTTTGCGGTTATTATTAGCATGTACTAGAAGCGGTTGGTTTGAGTCATGCATCTCCATGTGAAGAAGCCTCCGGTTCCAAAATATTGGTATTGTGTTGGCCAAGCGCAGCGTTGACTTGTTGAATGGTGTTGCATAAATGATGGTTGATAGCCGTGACACTCGAAAGATTGAGCTTTGCAGTTGGGATCGAGCTCGTGAGAACTTGAAGCCCTATAGTCACAAGGCACGAGGGGTGGTTGTTGTCCGCTTGTGATTCGTCGGATTCCATAATATTATTATTATTATTATTATTATTATTATTATTATTATTATTATTATTAGTTGTTGGAACAATAACGAATCCCAAGGGGAGGAGAGGAATGCTGGATGGATCCTCGCCGTTCATTGCTAGCTGCACTGCATCTACGTCGATCATGCTGTACACTACTATGCTTCCGGAATCATCGGAGCAGCACTCTTGCAGCACGAGCTCTACGCTCTGTGATGAGTTACTAGCAACCTGCAAGAAAGAGTGTTGAATCATCCGTGAATAGCTTTCCTTTTTCAAGTAATGATAATTCATGTAATCTTGAAAATTTCAGTGATCAAATCTATGTTTCAAATGAAGTTAAATATTTTTATCTATAGGAGTTTTGAACATTTTATATGTTTAATTTATTAAGAATGCCTGCTTATGATATTGCAAGAAGGACTACTACCTTATCACACTGTTATTTGATTATAAGAAGGTTTTTATGGTACCAGGAATTGAAATAAGAGTCCTCGTGAAGTTATAAACATATACATAGAAATATATATTTGAAATTTTCTTATAAAAATTTAAAAGTGCATACATACGTTGATTCGAAGAAGAGAGATGCAGTTTCCGGGATGAGAGCCGTTTGCGATATGAGCAACCTCATGCAATGAATTCCCATTGGAAAGTACTTCAAGCTGCAAAAGCATTAAACATTTATCATGTTTGCATTTTTGTGCACAACACTGTATAATTGAGGGAGTATTTGCACAGTTGGGAAGAAAAAGAAAAAAGTGATTCTCAGCTTTTATGGGAAAATCACTTTGATACCCTCCAAGGGAAAACTGTCCGTTTAAATAGTTTAAACGTTAAATGTAATTTGTGTAAAAACCTGAGCTCTACGTCTTTCGTCCCTCAAGAAATCGAAAACTTTGTGGTGTTGACAAGGCAACCAAGTGGTGGAGACAGCTCTAAGAATGAGGCCGTTAGGCTGTCCAGGCTCTGTGACTTTTCTAGTGGTTATTCTAACAGTGTCATCAGCAGAATCAGACAATGCTGTCCAAGATTGCCCATAACAAGTGCTTATGTTCACGCAGAATGTCCGAACCATCCTTTGCGCCAAATTCATCAAATTTTTTCGTGCTTGAGGGGATGGGATCACTGTAAAGCAATAATTAATTAGCAATACACAATATATACACTATAATTAAGTTATGCTGAAGTAAAATATTTTTTTTGTACCTCCAAGATCGCATATATTTCGAGCCATGAGGCTGGCAAGCCTCTCGCATTGGCGCTGCAGAACAGCTAACCAGCGACGAGCTCCAAAGGCGATGTCACTATTTACAAAATGATTGAAAATTTGATGAATAGGACAATCCCCAACCTCAGCATGTTCAATCCAAGTGACCTAAATTTTTGAAGGGCACAAAATAATTATTCAAGATTTATTCATATATTTTGGGAAGAAAAAATCAAAGGTTTACTACAACAACAACAACATCTAAAACTTAGTCCCAAAATGATTTAGGGTCGGCTAACATGAATCAAACTTTGAAACCGTCAATAATCGTTACATAAATAACATAAAAGGAAAAATAGGAAAAAAGTAGAGAAAAAAGCAAATAAAAAAAGAGAATAAACGTAAAAAAAAAAAAAAATTCTGAAAAATAAATTAAAAGATAATATGAAATAAAAGAAAAAAAGAAATTAAAAAAAAAATGAATCAAACTCCATCCACCATCCTTACTAAATCAAAAAGAAAAAGAAAAAGGAAAATAGAATAACATGACTAGCTGGCATAGCTAATTAAGAAATATAATAATGTAACAACAAATTAATTAATACCCACCCTTGAGTATCCATTGGGCATGTCTTGAATGAGGCAGCCAGAAGGCCGTCTCCTGTAATAAGGAAAAGAAGATGATGAGTAGACATTTTGGAAGCCGTCCACCGGAAAATCGACAATGGCCCAACTTCCTTCCTCCGCATTATGTTGGCAGTAACGAAGAAACTGTGTCTCTCTCGTCGGCACCAGTGGGGATAGAACTTGCACCTCTGCATACATCTGTCACATTAAATATTAATACATGGGAATATTAATTAAGACTATTTTATTACACTCATCGATTGCAGCTAGAGTGGGAAAATGGAGAATATTTATAAGAAAAAAGAGAAAACTAAAAGCTGACCAAATGAAGAGATCCAGTTGCATTTCCAGGGTGAACCTCAGAATGCACCACTTGAAGTGTTTTTGCTCTGGATATTATGGAAGGGAATAGCTCCATCCATTTGGTCTGTGGGAGACCAAAAAAATAAAGAAAGAAATTTAATTAATTATTAAAAAAATGAGGAATTAGACAAGACTATACTATTAAATTAAATAATTAATTAGACTTGACTCACTGCATCAAGGAAAGCATCAACCAAGGTAATGCTATTCATTATAACAACCACCGTGCCCCTAGTTGCTTCACTTCTGAACTGATCAGCTGATAACGGATGCTCTTTAATATTGTTCAAAGACCAATTATTAGAAAACATTCTTGCATACTCCTCAAGATTAAGCACTTGATATTTCCCCGATTTGTCCAATATCCAAAGGGGTTCGTTAGCATGGCACATTCTGATAAGCTCATCAATAGACGACATAGCCAGTTCCATGGCTAATGGTTTTTCTTCTTCCATGATCATCGGATCAGAATTAGCGATCCCCAGAAATTGACAAGTTTGATGATCATCAGTCGTGAAATTAGGGAAAGGTGGTATCATCTGATGATCATGAGGAGGGAAATTGCTGATAGGATCACTCTGGTCCAACTTTCTTGGATATGAACTCATATCTAAGTCCAAGGAAGGTGCAATGAGAGAATTTGGTTCCATTGCTTGTGTCATTGGTCTACCGGTGCATTGTGTAACCAGACAGCATACTCGATCCAACTGCAATATATATATATATATATATATATATATATATACACACACATAAATACATGTTCCAGTATCCATAGCGCGGGCCAGGGAAGAGAGTCGGAATGACATATATATATAATATATATATATATATATTTCCTATATATATATATTTATATACACACACGCTAAATAGACCACTAATATTCCCTAAATATATGTGCCTGAATTTAACTTCATGCAAATGCAATCACGTTAAACTATCAATTATTAATTTATGTATTTCCAGATTTTCATATTTTGTGTATTATGCAAAATTTATATTCAAAAGCTAGTCTCTCTCTCTCTCTCTCTCTCTCTCTCTCTCTCTCTCTCTCTCTCTCTCTCTCTCTCTCTCTCTCTCTCTCTCTCTCTCTCTCTCCCTCCGTGTGTTTATATATATATATATATATATATATATATATATAAAATGAGCTAGCATATTATACCAACCACAACAACTCGAAACCACCATTGTTGAACAATTCCATCTAGAAACCACCATTGTTGAATTGTCCAAACCCACGGACCACATCAAACCCACCTAACCCACCTACTATCATTTTCACTATTAAATAATACCTTCTTTAGCTTCACAAAAATGTGAAGCTAAAGAAGTTGACTGTGAAGCTTTTGAGCTTTAGCTTCACATATGTGACGCTAATATGTTAAGCTAAAGAAGCTGACGCTAAAGAAGCTTTAGCTTCAATGTTTGACCGGTGAAGCTAAAGAATTGAACTTTAGCGTCAGCCATGTGAAGCTAAAGAAAATGTAAAATTGCCCTAATTACATTAGCTTCACATGGGTGAAGCTAAAGCTAACGCGGAGAATATTATTTTTTTAAGCTTTAGCGTCACATGTGTGACGCTAAAGAAGTCAGGCAATTTTAAATATTATATCTTTAGCGTTACATTTGTGACGCTAAAGAAAGTGCCGAAATTTTAAATATTAAACCTTTAGTGTCACATGTGTGACGCCAAAGAAACTCCCGTAATTTTATATATTATATCTTTGGCGTCAGATATGTGACGCCAAAGAAACTCCAGCAATTTTAATTATTATATCTTTGGCGTCAGATATGTGACGCCAAAGAAAGTCCATCAATTATAAATAATATATCTTTAGCGTGACATACGTGACGCTAAAGATATTGGTTTAAAATAAAAAAATGAAATTAGCCAGAACGAATTTATGGCTAATTTCAGGTGTGTATATATATATATAATCATAAATATTTTTGAAATATATTTTTTGTTGTAATTAGAAAATATGCCAAAAGCTAGACTTCTAATTATTATTAAAAAATAATTATATTATACTAAAAAGATATTTATTTAATTAGAAAATAAATATAATCATTTTTGTTATGTTTCAATAATATTAATATTGTAATTCACTTATATTTAAATAAATAAAAATCCTGCAAAAGAAAGAAAAAAACAAAAATATTAATAAGTTAGTAGAAACAAAAAATAATATAAGTAAAATTATTAACAAAATTGAAAATAATTTAGAAATTACCTTGAAGATTGAGAGATGAAAGTTGAAGAAATGAGATGAAATGTGGATTAGAATTTTGGAATGAAGGAAGGTTTGTAGTGATGTTGTATTTATAATATATTTTGAAACACAATAGCTTCACATATGTGAAGCTAAAGTATTTCACTAAATTTGAATTTCCCATGCTACGCCAAAAATTTCAAACTTCCGCCAATTTTTTTTTAAAATATTTGTATTGGCGTCACATATGTGACGCTTTTAGTAAGATAATTTTGTCCTGCACATTAGCTTCACATATGTGAAGCTAAAACTTGTCAACCACCATATCCGGGTGCGCCACCTACCACCTCCGAAATTATTCTAATATTATTCTTTGGCTTCACATATGTGAAACCAATATCTGATTAAATATATTATATAACTCAGTTTGAGATATGAACGCGATATATGTAATATCCGCAATTTTCGATTTTCGGTAAATTTCTTTTTCGGCCGAAGTCCGTTTTGACGACTCGCTCATGACCGTTTCGTCATTTCGAGAATGATTAATTCTACACTTTTTGTCATCCGAGTTCGTTTCGGTGTTGTTTTGTTGAGTTTCGTGCTTTTTAGCGACTTTTCCGCACTTGAGTTCGATTCTTGCGAATCTCGTCCGAAACTGCTGTTTCGAGTTTCCCGCAAGTCCGTTTAACTTTGTTGGACGTGTTGTGATCTTCGGTTTGGTTTTTCGATCATGTATCGTGATTTCCGGGCGTTCTGGGCCATTTTGTAATTTGCCCAAAGTTACGGGTATCCGTATCTGTAATTGTTGTCTCTGTAATATCCGGTACTTTTCTTTCCCTTGTATTTTCATTTTTGGTATATTTCTCGGTCATAGTGACCCTCATGTACCTTTCAGTGTGTCCTTCCTGTCAACTGTTGAATTGTATTCTCGTTATTGTGGTACGGAACCGCCGTTACGGGGTTGTCGTGGATCCATTTCGTGTTATTGGTTCCCGAATATTGATTCCTATCGTTTTATTCTCTTTCCGGATCATTTTTATCATTTTGGGACCCATAAAGGGGTGTGGGCCGCGGCCCAAGGTGCGTGCGCCGCGGCACACAAATTTCTCCAAATGTTGGTCGAGCGATCTGTACTGTGTGCCGCGGCACACCCATCCGGTGCCGCGGCACAGTGCCAGGCCAGTGCCGCGGCACACCTGTCCGGTGCCGCGGCACACTCGTGTGTCTTCCGCGACCAAACCCAACTGTACCGTGTGCCGCGGCTGCGCAGTATCTTGCGGCACAATGCCAAAACACAGGAGTAAATTTTCGGCTGTGCGCGGCACACTTCTGTGCCGCACACGGCGGTAATTGCGCAGATTCGTCCTTATTAGACGAGATCGGTCGTCTCCTCCCCCATTTCCACCTGCATCGCGAGAGAGAGTGCTAGAGAGGGGGAGAGTTCTTCATCCGGGGGTCGATTTTCATCATTTCTTTTCGGTTGTGAGGCTCGGATAATCAATCTAACGCGTGTTCTACGGATCTTGGTACTTGAATCTCCTAAGGTAATATTCTTGAAACCCTCCCTTTTTGGATAATTGGGGATTTTGGGTATTTGTTCGATTCCGCCCGGTTAATCCAATTTAACTTAAGATTGTGTTGGATTGATGATTATTAGGATGTATTGTATCTTTTCCCTTGTTAAACCATGGTCGGATCGTATCGATTAGTTATTTTGGTCGAGTTCTTGACCGACGCCTTGAAGGTGTCCGGTAAAATGTCATAGAGGGGTTTTCGGGCGTTCTACGATTATTCTTCCTCGTATGATCGATGATTTATTGAATTTATGTTGTTAGGGTCGAATTCTTGTGAAGAACTCGAGTCGGAACCCTTCCGTTCGTTGTCTCCTTCGGGGTCCGAGTTTCCCGGTCGAACGGTGTTCTTCGGAACGTTTGGTAGCGGTTATTAAGGCAAGTATCTTATTATACGACTTGTATCTTGTGAATAGTAATTACGTATGATTTGTATGACGATTTTGCTTGCCTCCGTAAATATGTTCCGTTTGAGTAGGTTGTGTTTTCCGAAATTTGAAGGTTTTGTGATAATAGTGATATATTGGTATCCGTGTTAGGCGTTGTGCCATTTGTGCAGGATTGCGATGTACATATGAGATGGTTGCACACGTGGTTGTTCAATGTAGTGTGTACCGAATGTGTGTTATGTTGGTTAAATGTCGTTGATTGATGATAGTTGTTGCGAGTGTCGAGGTTGTGTTGTGAGCGTGCAACGTACGATTTTGTGGTGGTCAAGGTGATTGACTAATTGTGCTCATTGTTGTATGTAAGGTGAATGTGAATATGTGTGTGACCGCTAAGTTCACTCGTGTTGGTTCGACGGGACCTACGAGGATTCGTGGCAGTGGACTACGGGATCAGAACTTAGTGAGGTACTGAGGTCCAATCGTGCGGGTCTGACGAGGCCTACGATAACGCATGGCAGTGGACCATGAGTTTCGGACACAGTGCGTCCAACCGGGTGAGCTCGACGGGGCTTACGGTGACACGTGGCAGTGGACTACGGTGTCAGGACTGTGTGTGTGATTGTTGTGATTGATATAGTCCGTGCGGGTTGTTATGCCTATGGAGACACGTGACAGTGGATCACAGTGTCGGAATTGGTTATGTTTGTTTAATTGTGCGTGATGTAGTCCGTGCGGGTTGTTGAACCTACGGAGACACGTGACAGTGGATCACGGTGTCATGAGCATGATACTTTCAAATCAAAGTTTTTAAAGGAAAAGTTTTAAGAAAGAACGTTGGGCCGAGCCCCACGAGATTTATGGAAATGTTTCCAGTATTGTAAACTGTTGAATTATGAAACAAGTTTTGGGTTAAGGCCCTAATGTTACGAAAAGGTTTTGTAAATTAGGACTCGAGGTCCAAAAGAATTTCTGCTTTAAAAATCTCCGAGATGATGTGTTCCTTTTCAAACATCTCTTACTTGAGTTCGAAATTCTAAAACTTCTCGGGAACATTTTGATAATTGATTTCCGTATTAAATTCGTAGTTGCTATTTGCTTGTTACATTTCGTATGGTTTGATACTTGCACTAGTAAAACAGTGGGGTTTTACTAACCCCCGAGTATTCGGGGGGTGGATGTCTGTTTTGCATCCAGGTACATGCAGATCCAGAGGAGCAGTCACAGGATTGGCACAAGAGGATGACGAGCTGCGATACTAATCATGAGTCGAGAGTTGTTTTGATTTTTGTTGTGTTGTCAGAGTTGATTTCAGTCTTCCGCTGCATTGTATTTCGACCCCTGTGTGGGTAATGTTATTTAAGTCAGTTTTGTCGATTGGGTTGTGTGACCTCATCGGTCTGTGTATTCACGTGTAAGTGACCATATCGGTCTGTATCATTTTATTATTTGACCACAGTGCAAGCATTTGGTTGTTTATGGATGTTTAGCCTGGTAGATCCTTGTGGAAAGGGTCTACGGCGTGTAATATTCCCTTATGGTTTTGGGGGTGTTACATTTATGGTATCAGAGCTTAGGTTGCGGAAACCTAGGCTGTCGGGTCGAGTCGAGTTGTGATTTGTCGAGTAATGTGTTGTCTTGTCGTTCGAGTCGTCAGGTTACAAGTTGAGTTGTGCGTAGTCACAACGCGTTGAATATGTTGTCGGACGAGATTAGTATCGTGGGCGACCGTCACCTCCGTGCGACCTGTGGATGTAAGTCTCCTCCTTTATGCGTAGTATCTGCGTATCTCGATTTTATCTTTGTGAGTTAATTGCGGTGCATGATTTTCTTTACACAGTATTGTGTAATATAATTGTGTTTAGTACTTGTGGCATATAGTATGTGTATAGAACTGGGCACATTATTGTTTTCTCTTTGAACCACCGGGTGGTGTGGTATGGTGTGGAAGTTGTAAACCTTGATGGATTTCGAAAAGGTATCGGCGACAGAGTTTTATTTTGAAAACCCATTTCCTTTAACCGAGTTTTGGCGTTATGGCCTTGAACGTTTTGGCAAAATTCTTGTGACGGTACTTAGTATTTTGTAAATGGCTTTTGTGAGTTTTTGAAATATTACCGTCATCGGCCTTTTTAACGTTGTAAATGGTTTTAGCCTGGTGAGTTCGTAGCGGGACCACGGCGCCATAATGTTTTGCGTAATTACCTGAAGTTTTTGGGCATTCTAGCCCATTGAATTATCTTTGAAAATCTTGAGTATCTTAGAAATAAATTTCGAGACGTACGTTTAAAATGAATTGTTTTCTCATGGTACTTCCAAGGTGCCACGATATGTTTCCGAATTCTTCTACATCGAGGACCAAAATGTTTTGAGATATTTTACAATGTTTTATAAACACTTTTACTTAGACCCGAGGGTCGAATATTTCCGAAAGTTTTTCACGAAAAGAAAGTGTCCTCATTTTTATCGAATGCGAAATAGTTTCCAAAGTCTCGATAATGGTGTTTGTACTACTTTTTTGTAAAATGATACTCAAGATCAACTGTTGTTTCCAAACTGTTTTCAAAAGGTGGTTTCCGTTTTAAAACTTATCATTCCTTTTTGCGGACCGGAAATGCGTGTGTGGTTTTTGAACTTTCGTTACGGTGTTAACCCCGAATTGTGATTGAATTGGTGGCGTGAGCGTCGAGTCGTTCGCCACGCATATATTTTGCTAGCCCTTGTGGGAGGTGTGATGACGATCCTTTAGGTTGTCATTTCGTGGTGGCTTGCGTGTTATCGCACCTGTGTGAGCTGTTAAAGCTTGGGTTTGTACGTTAGTATGCATATGTGATTGTTTCACAATGTTGTAATTATGTGCTGGTTATTGTTCGGGCCGTTGAGGTCGCCGAACGATACCGTCGTTGCTGTAGTGTTTGTGTGTATCATTTTACGATGATAATCGTTGTATATGATATGTATTATGATTCCTTGTTGTGCTGAGTTGGCATCTCCGCTATGTTGTTTTGCGACGTTATGCCCCATTGTATTTATCATTTGTATTTTCGGTATGCCGAGTCGAGGCGTTTCAACCGTGATGTGCCGGGGCATGCACGTGTAAATTGTTCTTCTCGTGAGTAACACATTTCAAGTGTGGACTCGAGGGACACCGAATTCAGTTTTGCGATTTGACTACCAAGACTTTCGGAGTTCGCGCTTCAGCACAGTTATCAGAGTCGGCTCTAAGAGGCCCATGGGAGATGTTTCTGTCGGATGCTTGTTGTGTTGTCACCTTGATTTCGTGTTGTGAGTTTCGGGAACGACACTTCTTTTTTGAAGAGGTCGAACATAATACCCGTATTATTTTTGCCCCCTGCATTTTCTCTTTCTCAATTCTATCGACTCGCTCGTGTTCGTTGATACTTTCTGAACTTGTTCTGTATTCCGGTTTCGTCGTTCGAACGAGCTGTGATCCTATTGTGGGTCGATCTGGTTATCGCTGTGATTTTTTTCGAGTTCGGTTCGATTCTTGTGAACCTTGTTCAGAAGTGACATCATCTGGTTTTATCAGTTCTCTTATTCAAAGTGGATTGGATTTTGAACCTCGGTATTTTCGACTCTGTTGACTCGGTTATGTTCGTTGACATTTTCTGAGCTTGTACTACCCCTTGCTTTTGTTGATCGAACGAGTGTGGTATTGTTTCGGAATAACTCGTTTGTCGTTGTGATTTTTTTTCAATTGTTATTCCCTTTCCTGTGGATCTGATGTGGGTGCACATCTTGTTGTTTTCACCAGATCATGTTTTGTCTCGAGTCGAGATGTGAACTTCGGAGTTGTCGGTCGAACCTTATTGTTCTTCGTGATCCGAACATGATTATTCGATTTTTGTTGACTCGATCGTTATGGTTGATCATTGATTGTTCGTTTTTTTTTTGTTAATCTCGATTCATGATTGTTGAACGTCCAGACTCCTTCGTAATTTCCTTAAGTTCGAGAAATTAGTCTCGTTTCGATCTTCCAACCCTTGGACGGTGGAATTCCGTATTTGTTCAGCGTTTGGCTCGCGTTTTGATTGATGAACCGTTGGATTGGTCAATCGTAGTGATTTTTGTTCGTTGTGTTTTACGATTGTTCAGATAATCGACTCGATTGTATTATCTGTTTGATGACGCTTGTCACTTGTTGATTTTATTATGTCTATACCGGGGGCGTCGTGTTGGTCGTCGTGGAGCGTGATTTCACGCCGTATATTCTGTTGCGTTGCTTGTAACGTTTCCCCGTTGGGCATGAATTACGCACTTCTTGTGTATCTCGTTGAGTTTTTCCAGGCGGGATATTTCTTCTCCCTACTTGTTTTAAGTTTCGGGACGAAACTTCTTTTAAGGAGGGTAGAATGTAATATCCGCAATTTTCGATTTTCGGTAAATTTCTTTTTCGGCCGAAGTCCGTTTTGACGACTCGCTCATGACCGTTTCGTCATTTCGAGAATGATTAATTCTACACTTTTTGTCATCCGAGTTCGTTTCGGTGTTGTTTTGTTGAGTTTCGTGCTTTTTAGCGACTTTTCCGCACTTGAGTTCGATTCTTGCGAATCTCGTCCAAGCTATTTGTTTGAGTTTCCCATAAGTCCGTTTAACTTTGTTGGACGTGTTGTGATCTTCGGTTTGGTTTTTCGATCATGTATCGTGATTTCCGGGCGTTCTGGGCCATTTTGTAATTTGCCCAAAGTTACGGGTATCCGTATCTGTAATTGTTGTCTCTGTAATATCCGGTACTTTTCTTTCCCTTGTATTTTCATTTTTGGTATATTTCTCGGTCATAGTGACCCTCGTGTACCTTTCAGTGTGTCCTTCCTGTCAACTGTTGAATTGTATTCTCGTTATTGTGGTACGGAACCGCCGTTACGGGGTTGCCGTGGATCCATTTCGTGTTATTGGTTCCCGAATATTGATTCCTATCGTTTTATTCTCTTTCCGGATCATTTTTATCATTTTGGGACCCATAAAGGGGTGTGGGCCGCGGCACAAGGTGCGTGCGCCGCGGCACACAAATTTCTCCAAATGTTGGTCGAGCGATGCATGCGTGTGCGCGGCACACCCATCCGTGCCGCGGCACGGCGCCGAGCAGTGCCGCGGCACACTGTCCGTGCCGCGGCACACTCGTGTGTCTTCCGCGACCAAACCCAGTATCTGTGTGCGCGGCACACGCGGTATCCGCGGCACAATGCCAAAACACAGGAGTAAATTTTCGGCGGTGCCGCGGCACACGGGCGTGCGCGGCACACGAAGCGGTAATTGCGCAGATTCGTCCTTATTAGACGAGATCGGTCGTCTCCTCCCCCATTTACACCTGCATCGCGAGAGATAGTGGTAGAGAGGGGGAGAGTTCTTCATCCGGGGGTCGATTTTCATCATTTCTTTTCGGTTGTGAGGCTCGGATAATCAATCTAACGCGTGTTCTACGGATCTTGGTACTTGAATCTCCTAAGGTAATATTCTTGAAACCCTCCCTTTTTGGATAATTGGGGATTTTGGGTATTTGTTCGATTCACTTGGTTAATCCAATTTAACTTAAGATTGTGTTGGATTGATGATTATTAGGATGTATTGTATCTTTTCCCTTGTTAAACCATGGTCGGATCGTATCGATTAGTTATTTTGGTCGAGTTCTTGACCGACGCCTTGTAGGTGTCCGGTAAAATGTCATAGAGGGGTTTTCGGGTGTTCTACGATTATTCTTCCTCGTATGATCGATGATTTATTGAATTTATGTTGTTAGGGTCGAATTCTTGTGAAGAACTCGAGTCGGAACCCTTCCGTTCGTTGTCTCCTTCGGGGTCCGAGTTTCCCGGTCGAACGGTGTTCTTCGGAACGTTTGGTAGCGGTTATTAAGGCAAGTATCTTATTATACGACTTGTATCTTGTGAATAGTAATTACGTATGATTTGTATGACGATTTTGCTTGCCTCCGTAAATATGTTCCGTTTGAGTAGGTTGTGTTTTCCGAAATTTGAAGGCTTTGTGATAATAGTGATATATTGGTATCCGTGTTAGGCGTTGTGCCATTTGTGCAGGATTGCGATGTACATATGAGATGGTTGCACACGTGGTTGTTCAATGTAGTGTGTACCGAATGTGTGTTATGTTGGTTAAATGTCGTTGATTGATGATAGTTGTTGCGAGTGTCGAGGTTGTGTTATGAGCGTGCAACGTACGATTTTGCGGTGGTCAAGGTGATTGACTAATTGTGCTCATTGTTGTATGTAAGGTGAATGTGAATATGTGTGTGACCGCTAAGTTCACTCGTGTTGGTTCGACGGGACCTACGAGGATTCGTGGCAGTAGACTACGGGATCAGAACTTAGTGAGTGCGAGGTCGATCGTGCGGGTGCAGCGAGGCCTACGATAACGCATGGCAGTGGACCATGAGTTTCGGACACAGTGCGTCCAACCAGGTGAGCTCGACGGGGCTTACGGTGACACGTGGCAGTGGACTACGGTGTCAGGACTGTGTGTGTGATTGTTGTGATTGATATAGTCCGTGCGGGTTGTTATGCCTACGGAGACACGTGACAGTGGATCACGGTGTCGGAATTGGTTATGTTTGTTTAATTGTGCGTGATGTAGTCCGTGCGGGTTGTTGAACCTACGGAGACACGTGACAGTGGATCACGGTGTCATGAGCATGATACTTTCAAATCAAAGTTTTTAAAGGAAAAGTTTTAAGAAAGAACGTTGGGCCGAGCCCCACGAGATTTATGGAAATATTTCCGGTATTGTAAACTGTTGAATTATGAAACAAGTTTTGGGTTAAGGCCCTAATGTTACGAAAAGGTTTTGTAAATTAGGACTCGAGGTCCAAAAGAATTTCTGCTTTAAAAATCTCCGAGATGATGTGTTCCTTTTCAAACATCTCTTACTTGAGTTCGAAATTCTAAAACTTCTCGGGAACATTTTGATAATTGATTTCCGTATTAAATTCGTAGTTGCTATTTGCTTTTTACATTTCGTATGGTTTGATACTTGCACTAGTAAAACAGTGGGGTTTTACTAACCCCCGAGTATTCGGGGGGTGGATGTCTGTTTTGCGTCCAGGTACATGCAGATCGGGGAGCGATCACGAGATTAGCACAAGAGGATGACGAGTGCGATACTAATCATGAGTCGAGAGTTGTTTTGATTTTGTTGTGTTGTCGAGTTGATTTGATCTTATTGCATTGTATTTCGACCCTGTGTGGGTAATGTTATTTAAGTCGGTTTTGTCGATTGGGTTGTGTGACCTCATCGATGCGTGTATTCACGTGTAAGTGACCATATCGGTCTGTATCATTTTATTATTTGACCACAGTGGGCAAGCATTTGGTTGTTTATGGATGTTTGCTTTGGTAGATCCTTGTGGAAAAGTGCAGGCGTGTAATATTCCCTTATGGTTTTGGGGGTGTTACAATATATACATCGTTTTTTTTTCTGAAGCCAACTAAATTATACAAATATACATCGTTTTTTTCTGAATTTTTTTCAGAATATATATTCAAGGATATATTGAGCATTTTAAGCATTATTTAAGCAAGTCTATATCTATTAATTGCTATAATAATATATCTATTTAAGTTAAAGTTTAAATAATATATATTAATTTACATTGGCTTCACATTATTTAAGCAAGTCTATATCAATTAATTGCTAAAATTTCGGATCATATTAATTGTATGTTGTTCGCTCTATTTTTAAACAATCCGCAAGTGTTCGGAGAATATGTAGAAAGCGGCGAGAAATGTCGTATTCCACGAGACTAAATATTCTTATTGTGTTGAGTATTAGATTATAGTGTTTCGGTTTTATCTAGACGATCTAAAAGCATTGGTAGGTGTACATTTTAGCTTCACATATGTGAAGCTAATGATGTTGAAAACATTGGTGTCACATATGTGAAGCCAATGTATAAATTAAATAATATATAATAATTAACATTAGCATCACATATGTGACGCTAATACCTTAATTAATTGTAATATGTATTATTAATGGTGTAACCTCTTTAAATTAATACTCGATAAATTAGTAAACTCTATAAAATTAATAAATATTTTAATGCCTTAATTATATGTTAGGATTTTCACATATTTTTACCTTTCTCTTAATTATTTTCTTTGAATTTATGGATCAAAATTTTGCGATTTAACTTTCCTTAAATTCTCACGGAATATGACTAAAAGGGAACAAAAAATTAAAAAGCCATATTCATCGTCAATCACAATTAATATATGAAAGCATTAAAATATAATATTAATATTACTTAAACTATTGACGGAAACTTATGCGGGACATACAATCAAAATTTTTGGTAAATCTTTGAAATGATAATAAAATATGGGAACAATCGTCATTATATATAAATCATATGTTAGGTTTAATTATAGGTTCAATTATTTTTATTTTAAAAAATCTCAAAAGTGGCAAAAAAATCTCAGAAAATTAAATTTATTATATTTGCACTTGAGAGAAATCAAGAATAAATTTATAAACGTTACTTATTATAATTATAGTTAAAGAGTGTCAAATAAGTTTTTTGTTACTTATTTTTATTATGAATACACACTTTTATTATAAGATAGACATGCCATAGCCGGTCAGATACAGATGAACTAATTGATAAGTCAATGTTAGAAAGAATACAAAAAAAAAATTTAAAGGAACCACGAACTGACATATAAGGCAAATTAATGAGGAAACGGAAATAATTCAATTTTTATATATTATACACACACACACAATATATATAGAGAGATTAATTATTAATAAGTCAATAGTAGGAAAAAAAAACATAAGTTAAACCAATGAGAAAGCTAAAAAACTCAATTTTAATGTAGTATAAGATAGATATATAGATAGTTTTATAAATATATAGAGTATATAAAGATTCATTAATTAATAAGTCAACTATAAATTTAAGGAATTTTTACTCGGAAACTAATTTAATTTTTATAATAAATTTAATGTACAAATAATTGAATTAATTTTAAAAATAAAAAAATATAAAAAATGAAAAATAGTACGTACAAATATTTTTTATGTAACATAATTAATGAATGAAAACATAGCTCAGTGGCAACATGCTACTTCCTATATCACATAGACGCGGGTTCGAATCCCACGTCGGCTACTGAGCTATGTTTTTTGATTTTTCTTTGCAATTTTTTATGCATTGGCGTCACATGAGTGACGCCTTTCTAAAAGCATTGGTAGGTGTACATTTTAGCTTCACATATGTGAAGCTAATGATGTTGAAAACATTGGTGTCACATATGTGAAGCCAATGTATAAATTAAATAATATATAATAATTAACATTAGCATCACATATGTGACGCTAATACCTTAATTAATTGTAATATGTATTATTAATGGTGTAACCTTTTTAAATTAATACTCGATAAATTAGTAAACTCTATAAAATTAATAAATATTTTAATGCCTTAATTATATGTTAGGATTTTCACATATTTTTACCTTTCTCTTAATTATTTTGCTGAATTTATGGATCAAAATTTTGCGATTTAACTTTCCTTAAATTCTCACGGAATATGACTAAAAGGGAACAAAAAATTAAAAAGCCATATTCATCGTCAATCACAAATAATATATGAAAGCATTAAAATATAATATTAATATTACTTAAACTATTGACGGAAACTTATGCGGGACATACAATCAAAATTTTTGGTAAATCTTTGAAATGATAATAAAATATGGGAACAACCGTCATTATATATAAATCATATGTTAGGTTTAATTATAGGTTCAATTACTTTTATTTTAAAAAATCTCAAAAGTGGCAAAAAAATCTCAGAAAATTAAATTTATTATATTTGCACTTGAGAGAAATCAAGAATAAATTTATAAACGTTACTTATTATAATTATAGTTAAAGAGTGTCAAATAAGTTTTTTGTTACTTATTTTTATTATGAATACACACTTTTATTATAAGATAGACATGCCATAACCGGTCAGATACAGATGAACTAATTGATATGTCAGAAAGAATTCAAAAACAAAAAAATTTAAAAGAACCACAAACTGACATATAAGGCAAATTAAGGAGGAAGCAGAAATAATTCAATTTTTATATATTATACACACACACACACAATATATATATATAAAGAGATTAATTATTAATAAGTCAATAGTAGTAAAAAAACAAAAAAAAAACATAGGTTAAATCAATGAAAAAGCTAAAAAAACTCAAATTTAATGTAGTATAAGATAGATATATAGATAGTTTTATAAATATATACAGTATATAAAGATTCATTAATTAATAAGTCAACTATAAATTTAAGGAATTTTTACTCGGAAACTAATTTAATTTTTATAATAAATTAATTAATGTACAAATAATTGAATTAATTTTAAAAATAAAAAAATATAAAAAATGAAAAATAGTACGTACAAATATTTTTTATGTAACATAATCAATGAATGAAAACATAGCTCAGTGGCAACATGCTACTTCCTATATCACATAGACGCGGGTTCGAATCCGCGTCATATGAGCTATGTTTTTTTATTTTTCTTTGCAATTTTTTAGGCATTGGCGTCACATGAGTGACGCCTTTCTAAAAGCATTGGTAGGTGTACATTTTAGCTTCACATGTGTGAAGCTAATGATGTTGAAAACATTGGTGTCACATATGTGAAGCCAATGTATAAATTAAATAATATATAATAATTAACATTAGCATCACATATGTGACGCTAATACCTTAATTAATTGTAATATGTATTATTAATGGTGTAACCTCTTTAAATTAATACTCGATAAATTAGTAAACTCTATAAAATTAATAAATATTTTAATGCCTTAATTATATGTTAGGATTTTTACATATTTTTACCTTTCTCTTAATTATTTTGCTGAATTTATGGATCAAAATTTTGCGATTTAACTTTCCTTAAATTCTCACGGAATATGACTAAAAGGGAACAAAAAATTAAAGCCATATTCATCGTCAATCACAATTAATATATGAAAGCATTAAAATATAATATTAATATTACTTAAACTATTGACGGAACCTTATGCGGGACATACAATCAAAATTTTTGGTAAATCTTTGAAATGATAATAAAATATGGGAACAACCGTCATTATATATAAATCATATGTTAAGTTTAATTATAGGTTCAATTACTTTTATTTTAAAAAATCTCAAAAGTGGCAAAAAAAATCTCAGAAAATTAAATTTATTATATTTGCACATGAGAGAAATCAAGAATAAATTTATAAACGTTACTTATTATAATTATAGTTAAAGAGTGTCAAATAAGTTTTTTGTTACTTATTTTTATTATGAATACAAACTTTTATTATAAGATAGACATGCCATAGCCGATCAGATACAGATGAACTAATTGATAAGGCAATGTTAGAAAGAATTCAAAAAAATAAATTTAAAAGAACCACAAACTGACATATAAGGCAAATTAATGAGGAAGCAGAAATAATTCAATTTTTATATATTATACACACATACACATACACACACAATATATAGAGAGAGATTAATTATTAATAAGTCAATAGTAGGAAAAAAAACAAAAAAAAACATAAGTTAAACCAATGAGAAAGCTAAAAAACTCAATTTTAATGTAGTATAAGATAGATATATAGATAGTTTTATAAATATATAGAGTATATAAAGATTTATTAATTAATAAGTCAACTATAAATTTAAGGAATTTTTACTCGGAAACTAATTTAATTTTTATAATAAATTTAATGTACAAATAATTGAATTAATTTTAAAAATAAAAAAATATAAAAAATGAAAAATAGTACGTACAAATATTTTTTATGTAACATAATAAATGAGTGAAAACATAGCTCAGTGGCAACATGCTACTTCCTATATCACATAGACGCGGGTTCGAATCCCGCGTCCGCCACTGAGCTATGTTTTTTGATTTTTCTTTGCAATTTTTTACACATTGGCGTCACATGAGTGACGCCTTTCTAAAAGCATTGGTAGGTGTACATTTTAGCTTCACATATGTGAAGCTAATGATGTTGAAAACATTGGTGTCACATATGTGAAGCCAATGTATAAATTAAATAATATATAATGATTAACATTAGCATCACATATGTGACGCCAATACCTTAATTAATTGTAATATGTATTCTAACCGTGTAACCTCTTTAAATTAATACTCGATAAATTAATAACCTCTATAAAATTAATATTTTTCGGTCCCGACTTGGCTCCAAGCGTAAATTAAAATTTCGATAAATTGATCATATAATAATTTTTTGAGACCCCTTTATAAATCAAGAGTCCCATCAACATGATAAATTAATAATCCGAGAAAATTACAAAGATAACTAATACAACTTAGTAAAATATGACTCTAGTATTAATTTATAGAGGTTCTACTTTTACATTTTTATATAATATATATTGAATAATAATATTTATTTATCTGTATTCAATTATAAATACTATCTCATTAATATCATGTCTAACTATTTTTTAAATAAAAATTACAAAACTTATATATTTATAATCAGTTTATTAAATTAAAATTTTAAATTATAATTCTGATTATTTACATATATAAATCATGTATCAAATTTAATGAATTAACAGCATAGCTCAATGACAAAATGCCAATTTATTTTTTTAAAAAGCATTGGTGTCACATATGTGACACCAATACATAAATTAAATAATATATATATATATGTATGTATTAATTTACATTGGCTTCACATATTTGACACCTTTACTTTTTTTTTGCATTTAACACCATTAGTGTCACATATGTGACACCTTTATTTTTTTTAATAAACAAGGGTGTCACATATGTGACACCTTTACCTTTTTTTTTTATAAAATACAAGGATGTCACGGATGTGACGCTAAAGAAACGGACTTTTTTTGACTTTTAGCTTCGCATTAGTGACGCAAATGCAGGATTAAACTTAAAAAAATAAATATTTTACAATAGCTTCACATATGTGAAGCATTTATTAACACTGTGTTGACCACTTTACTTTAAAATTTAAGGCGTCACATATGTGACGCCTTTGTGTATTATTTTTGTCGCTGTTTCTTCTTTAGCTTCACTTCTTTTTGTGAAGCTAATAATGTGAAGCCATTGTGGCTGTTTTTTAGTAGTGTTTGTTATTTGCATTTTAAGACTTGTTATTTTCATTTAAGGGCCTCTAGGATTAGTATAAATAGGCGTACCATTTCCCTTGTAATATCATCTTGAGTTGAATAAAAACAGGTGAGTTATATTTTAGAGAGTGTTCTCTCTTGTCCCTGAGCCATATTTTTGGTACCGGAGCAAGTTCCTAGATCCCGAGTTGAGTTTGAGTGAAAAAATCAACGAAAAGTTGAGTGTATTTTTTTGGTGAGAAAGAGAGTCGTCTGCCAAAAAAATCCACTTTGCGGCCATCTTTTCACAAAACTAACGCTGCCATCACGTCCGGAACATCGATAAACCTTGGGTACCCAAGTTTCGCGTCCAACGGAGCCTCCACCAGCCGCCACGAAGGTCACCGGAAAGTGCAGAGCTGCCGCCGGACCGTCGCCGAAAAAACTACCAGAAATTCGAGGTTGAAGACGATGCCACGTCATCGTCCACGTCATTGTGCCACATCACACCTTCAACCACTCTCTTCAGGCCACGTGTCAGAATCACCTTACACCACCTCACTGCCACTGCCACCTCAGTGTGACGTCATCAATCAAAGTTTGACCAATCATAGTCAGATTTGACCCGAAAAAAAACTGTGGTTGCAGATAATCTGACCCTCCACATGAGAAATGAATTATGTTTTTTTTTTAGAAATTTATTTATTTTTCAACATGCCTCCGTGAAGACAACATCTACGAGACATTGGCAGACATGCAGAGACAAATTCAGGAACTCCAAAACGCTTTGCAAGCCCAACAAGTCTTGTTAAACGAACGCCAACAAGAAGATGGAGAATAATCAAGTGATTCCTCAACACCTACAAATAATCGTCCCTAAAGACCACTCGTCAGACATGATGACATCAAAGTTGACATTCCTAACTTTGAAGGAAGATAGTCGAGAGGGTGTTTGAATACAAGGAGGTTCCAGAAGATAAAAAAGTGAAGATTATTGCTGTGAAATTAAAGAAACATGCTTCCATTTGGTGGGAAAATCTTAAGAAAAGGCGAGACCGAGAAGGAAAAAGCAAGATCAAAACATGGAAAAAATGCGAAAGGAATTAACCAGAATGTTCCTTCCTCCTCAATACTACCAAGACAAATTCATCCAACTGGAAAATCTTCGTCAGAAGATCAAAGACTACACAAAAGAATTTGAGAAGCAGATGATGCAGTGTGATATACAAGAAAAAGATGAGCAAACGATTGCCAAATATCTTGGAGGATTAAACACTGATATTGTTGATCGTGTTGAACTTCAACAATATTGTTCGTTAGAGGATGTTATTCGTCTTGCTACACGAGTAGAGAAGCAGTTACCTAAAAGATCCACATATAAAAAATTTTCCCCTGCAAATCAACCATCTTACACTCGAAAACCACCTACCAACCACCTAAGTTCTTCCAACCAACCCCCTTCCAAACCCATTTCTACAGAAAATAAAACGAAGGCCATCAAATGCTTTAAATGCCAAGGTTTTGGTCACATTGCTTCCAATTGTCAAAACCGGAGAACTATTACAATTATCAAAGGAGAAGCCTATAAAATATTTGAAGAAGATGAGACTCGATAAGAATCTGAAGGAGAATATAACGCCGACCCAATAAACGATGAAGAAGTTACTGTTGCAGACCACGATGAATCTTTAGTAATCAGTTGAAGCTTACATACAATGACAACAAACAAAGAAACTTGGCTGAGGCGCAATATTTTCCACACCCGTTGCACTTCCGCTAAAAAAATTTGTGATGTCATTATCGACAATGGAAGTTGCAAAAATGTCATTTCGAGTTACATGGTAGAGAAGTTGGATCTAGCAACCCTGATTGATCCACACCCCTACAAGTTGTATTGGCTCAATAAAGGAAGTATAGTAAAAGTTGACAAACGATGCCTTGTGACATTTTCTATTGGTCATAAGTACCAGGATCAGGTTTGGTGTGATGTTGTGTCTATGGATGCCCGTCATATTCTCCTAGGCAGACCATCGCAGTATGATCATAGAGTACTTTATGATGGTTATGCAAACACCTACTCTTTTGTCAAAGATGGAGTAAAAATCAAGCTAGCTACTCTACCGCCGAGTGAGCTTGATAAAAACAAGAATGAAGTCAAACCATTGGTGTCCCTAGTCACGAAGGAACAATTGAAAGAAGCTGTATAGGAAGTTCAAACCATGAGCTTTATTCTATTATTCGAGTCAAATAAGAAGACTACTATTCAAGTAGAAATTAAACAACTACTTGAGAAGTTTCCCGATGTGGTACAAAAAGAAATTCCATCTGGACCAGCCTACAGAATGAGTCCGCAGGAGCATGCTGAAATTCAAAGTCAAGTGGAAGGACTATTAAAAAAAGGATAAATACATGAATGTGTTAGTCATTGTGCTGTTGTTGCCATTCTAGTCCCTAAGAAAGACGGAATCTGGATAATGTGTGTTGATGTTCGGGCTGTCAACAAAATTACCATCAAGTATAGGTTTCCAGTTTCTAGACTTGATGATTTGCTAGATCAGATACATGGTTTCACTATCTTTTCAAAGATTGATCTTCGAAGTAGATACCATCAAATCAGAATTCGACCCGGAGATGAATGGAAGACTGCCTTTAAAATAAGAGATGGTCTTTATGAATGGACAGTTATGCCTTTTGGGTTGTCCAATGCCCCGAGTACATTCATTCGTCTCATAAATCAAGTCCTTTGACCCTTTATTGGTAAATTTGCACTTGTCTATTTTGATGACATTATGAAGTTTAGCAAGGACAAAGAAGAACACTTGGAGCATATTCGGCAAGTGCTACAAACTCTTCGTGAATAGAAACTCTATGCCAATTTGAAGAAATTTTCTTTCTTAACCAATGAAGTTACTTTTCTTGTATACATCATCACATCCGAAGGCATATGAGTAGATCCTGAAAAGATAGAAGCAATCAATAGCTGGCCACTTCCGAGATCAATCCGTGAGGTGAGAAGTTTCCATGGATTAGCCTCCTTTTATAAAAGATTCATCAAAAACTTCAGCACAGTTGCCGCTCTGCTCACAGATTGTATAAAAGGATACAAGTTTCAATGGACTGAGGCCGTGCAAAAAAGTTTTGACAATGAAGAAATGTTTGACTTAAGCACTAGTATTAGCCCTTCCCAATTTTGATCAAGTATTTGAAGTTAGCTCTGATACTTCTCACACTTGAATTGGTGTTGTTCTAAGTCAAGAAGGTCATCCCATAGCCTTATTTAGTGAAAAGCTCAACAATGCTAAATTTCGATATTCAACATACGACAAGGAGTTTTATGTAATTGTTCGTGCCTTGCACCATTGGAGTCATTACCTGTTGAATAAATAATTTATTCTTTATTCTTATCATGAAGCTTTACAACATTTGAACTCTCAACAGAAGATTAGTCATCGACATGCTGCTTGGAGTGAGTTTTTATAGTCTTACCCATTTCTAATCAAGCACAATGCTTGGGTTCAAATTATTGTTGCATATGCCCTCACTAGGCGTCATACTCTGCTTTCTACCCTCCAAATAAAAGTAGTTGGCTTTGAAATGATAAAAGAGTTGTACCCAGATGATCCCGACTTCCAGAAAATATGGGATACTACTGAAGTGCAATCCTCCCAAGATTACTACAGGCAAGAAGGATTTTTATTCAAAGGGAAGACTTTGTGTATTCCTCAATGTTCACTGCGAGAAGCCATTATCTGGGAATCCCATGATAGAGGATTAGCGGAACACTTTGGCGGAGATAAAACTGTGGTCCTGGTCAAAGAAAATTTCTATTGGCCGAGGCTGGAAAGAGACATAAACCGACATATTCAAAGATGCAGAATTTGCCACTTGGCTAAATCCAAAAGCCAAAAAACTGGGTTATATCTGCCACTTCTAGTACCAGAGTCACCTTGGGAAGATACTTCCACGAAGTCAACGCAGAAAGATTCAATCATGGTCGTGGTAGATAGATTTTCAGAGATGGCCCACTTTATTCCTTGTCAAAAGACTAATGATGTTGTTCAAGTTGCTGATTTATATTTAAAAGAAATAGTTTGTCTTCATGGAATTCCAAA
Organism: Orobanche coerulescens; assembly: GCA_033398695.1. Classification (NCBI taxonomy): domain Eukaryota; kingdom Viridiplantae; phylum Streptophyta; class Magnoliopsida; order Lamiales; family Orobanchaceae; genus Orobanche; species Orobanche coerulescens. The sequence goes on along the minus strand of CM065818.1, from coordinate 72,754,670 downwards.
AACTATCACTTCTGATAGAGATGTGAAGTTTTAAGCCACTTTTGGAGAACCTTATGGAAGAAGATGGGAACTAAGCTCCAGTTCAGTAGTGCTAGTCATCCACAGACAGATGGGCAGGCAGACAGAAGCTGTCAACCGCATATCGGGAAATCTACTTCGAAGTTTTGTTGGTAAAAACTTGAAACAGTGGAATGTTATTGTCGCTCAAGTCGAATTTGCTTACAAAAATTCAACAAATCAAGCTACTGGGAAATGCCCTTTTGAAGTAGTATATGGCACACATCCGGTAAGTCCAATTGACTTGACTCCTTATAAACAACAGTTCAGTTCAGATGCAGATAGTAGAGAAACGGAGATCAAGAAACTTCATAAACAAGTCCGAAAGAAGATTCAAGAACAAAACTCCAAGTATAAAACTCAGCGTGACAACATAGGAAGCAACAAATTTTTAAAGTTGGAGATTTGGTTTGGATACATCTGCAAAAAGAAAGATTTCCAAAATGACAAAATGCTAAATTATCTCCTAGATCTAATGGCCCGTTCAAAATTGTGCAGAAAATCACTGACAATGATTACAAGGTAGAACTGTAATATCCGTAATTTCTATTTTTGGTAATTTCTATTTTTGGTATATGTTCATTTCGGACGACTCGCTTATTACTGTTATGGAATTATGAATCTATTTTGTTCTTGGAGTTTTTCCATCTGGACGAGTTTCGGAGATATTTTTACGTATTTTCATCTTGAATTATATTTTGTCGCATGTATGTTCGATTCTCGTAAAACTAATTCGATTTCATTACTTTTCTGTTTCCATGAGTTCGTATGGATGAGTTGCTCATGTTGTGAGTTTTGGATTGTTAATCCGACGTCGTATCGTGACTTTTCGGATGTTTGGGCCATTTTGTAATTTCCTAGAAGTTTAGGGTACTTTTATCCTCCATGTCATATTTTGGATTCCCCGGTAGTTGGAAGTGTATTTTCTTTCAGCACTTAGCTTCGTTGTTATGGATACCTCATGTTTACACTTTTGGTTCTATCCTTATGTTGCGTTCCGTCGTTGTATCGTCTGTGCAGTAGTGTGGGACTGCTGCATGCATAACCCAAGTTATGCATGATTCTTAACGTACGCTAACGATACCTGCATAACGTACGTTATGGTTTAATGGTAACATACGTTATGGCCTTCATAGGATAGTACATATTGTTCTGTCGGGCTGTTATGTACGTTAACCTGTGAGAGGTTACGTACGTAAACCTCGTAACGTACTTTAACAACATGTGTTAACGTACGTAACGCACTGTTAGGTGTTTAAATCCTGAGTTGACCTCAGACGCGTTATTTCTTTTCTTTTCCTTCCTTTGCTCACGACGGGAGTTCTTCGAGCGGTTTGGAGCGATTTGTGCAGGACAATTCATAGAGTTCCTCCGTATATCGATTGTTGTGTCCCAAGGGAGGTTAATCGTCATCATAATCATCCTTCTCCGTCCGAATCGAGGTATACTTCGTTAGAACCCTATTTTTTGGGGATTTCGGGATTTTTGATATGATTCTTCCTTTTTAAACCCGATTTAGCTTCGATGAGTTGTTAGATTACGATTCTGTAGTCGTAATCCCTTGCTTCCATTATAGTTTAACGAATTTAACCTCAAAGTTTTCACCGTTACTAGATTAGAATCGTTTATGACTTCGTAGTGACCGAAAAATTGTCCCAACGGGTAGAATTAGGATAAATTCTTACCTTTCCGCAATATTGAGATTGTATGTATACTGTTATTGTGTTAGGAACGGATTTGTGAAGATTGTTCGGACCAAAACCTATTCTTTCGTCGTTTCCTTCGCTTCATCTTATTCAAGGAAAGTATATGTATTACATTCCGTTATATGTATTACGGTTATGATATGATTGATGAATCTTGATATTTTGGATGTGTGAGTTACTTGTTCCTTCCACCCGGAGCGTTCGACGGGGCGTCTGGGGTCGATACTAAGGGGTACGGCCGAGGAAGTGGACTTGGGTGCGTGTGTGGTTGAACTTCCACCCAGAGCGTTCGATGGGGCGTCTGGGGGCCGATACTAAGGGGTACAGCCATGGAAGTGGTTTCCCACCCGGAGCGTTCGACGGGACGTCTGGGGGTCGATACTAAGGGGTACGGCCACGGGATACCAGTTGTGAATGTTGTGATTTTGTGATGAACTCTTAAACTGTTTTGAATGCCAATGTGACATTCCAGAATATGGCTTTTCAAATGTTTTCTAAAGGAAATGACTGTGTGAATCGTATCTGCATATAATATAGTGTAATTGTGTACTTGCACTAGCTATTCGAATAATAACCCCTTAAATGGGGGAAATGCGTCTTATGCATTTTAGGTGTTGGCGAGCTGAGGAGCTGACACGGGATGCGCATGCAAAGGATGGACCAGCATGATGATGAGGCTCGAGTATGTATTAGATGTTTTATGTCTTTGTTTACTTGGGTGTTGGATATTGTTTGGTTTCTTTAAATTCGGTTAAAGTCCCCTGTGTGGGCAATGATATTGTGTTTGATTCATTCTTCGTAAACTTCCATTAAAATGTTTTGGCCGAGGCCACGACCCTATTTCACTTAGATGAATGTGTCTAGTTGGGATTCCATTGTGGATTTTGTGTCATGTGTTAGCCTGATAGACCTCATGAGGTTTCTACGGCGTGTAACGTCCTTTACGTGATTTGGGGTGTTACATTAATAGTATCGGAGTTTAGGTTATGAATACCTAGGGTGTCAGTTAATTTTGGATCTGTCAGTCGTGTCGTTAGAGTCAGTTGTTGAGCCTAATATCATCGTGCTACCATCTCTTCGTGCGACCCATGACTGTAAGTCTCCTCAGACTCTTATATTTCTGTAATTCATTTTTTTGTCCTGTTTGGATTGTGAATTGTGGTACCGACTTTGCAAACTGTAAATTTTTCTGATCTTGTTCCTTTCATATCTTTTCTTCAGTATGTTGAGAGGTCGCGGTAGACCAGCTAGGGGACGCGCCCGAGGCCGTGGTCGGGGTGCTGCTATTAACGAGGAAGTACCACTTTCCCAGTCTTCTGCAGATTTGGCCTCTTAGTCAGTGCCTAGCACTCTACCTCTGAGCTCTGACGGGCAACAGGATATGTCGGTCAGTCAGGATCTATCATCGGGTAATAATGCCGACGCCGGGGCTACTGCCGTACTTCAGCAGTTGGTAGCCCAGCTTGCCTAGATAGCTCAGGGAGGACGCCTGAATCCGCCCCCGACTCCTGAGGAAGAAGCTAGTAAGTGGCTTCAGATGGTGACTAAGATGCACCCTCCTCGTTTCTATGGATCTTCTGACTCCCTCGGTTGGGAGAATTGGCTTTTTCATTTAGGCAGAAGCTTCGATGCCGTGGCTTGTCCCGAGGACACGAGGGTACATATTGTTCAGTACCTCCTGGATAAGGAAGCTGCGGAATGGTGGGAGGCTGTGGCGCCCAGAGACCGCCCAGCCACTTGGGGGGAGTTTAAGATTGCTATGGAGGCTGAGTATTGTCCACCACCAGTCAAAGAACGCAGAATTGTGGAATTCTTCACTGCCACACCTCAGGATGTGCCGATTTCTCAGGCTATCATCTCTTATAATCAACAGTTGGGTTTCGTGAAGGATCAGGTGAGGACTGAGGCTGATAAAGTCTGTTATTTCAATATGCGCATGAAACCGCATATCAGGCAGAATATGGCACCGCTCATGTGCACCACCTTGAAGGAATACCAGGATCGCGCCCTGGTGATTGAGATGGCTGCCCTGGAGTTAGAGTTGAGTTCCGAGGCCAAGAAACAGAAGACAACCGACAGTTTTTCAGCAAGCAAGAGTGATCGTTTCTCGAAATCTCAGTCTGCTCCTACATCTATCTGGGAAGAGTCCGTTTGATCAGGCCAGGGGATCTCAGGGTAACCGTTCAGTCCAGTCTGTTGCATCCGAAGGCAGAGTTTGTTTTAACTGCAACCAATATGAGCATTTGATGAAGGATTGTCCATTTCCTCTAGTTACTTGCTTTACTTGAGGACAAACTGGGCACCGGGCCACTCATTGTGAGAGGGATACCAGAGCCGCCAGAGTTTCGTATTCCACCGCCGTTTAGAAGGAACTTAGCATTGATCAAAAGACTCCAGCCTCTCAGGTTCCTCAGAGTTCGGGCCATGGTAGGGGTTGTGATCGGCCGGACCATCGAGCTGCATCTAGTTCGGGCTCAGTCCATCCTCGATTGTATCAGATGAGGCGCACGGAGGAGACAGACGTTCCAGTGGCGTCAGGTACCACTCAGATCCTTTCCATCCAGTTTCGGTGCTTTTTGATTTGGGTGCTACCCACTCTTTTATTGCTTCAGATTGTGTGTATCATATTGGTATTGACTGCTTGTTCGAGTGTGAACCAGTTGTAGTGGGTATGCCTAGTGGGGATCGTATGGTTGGGAACTGGGAGGTTAGGGATTGCCCAGTGAGGATCGGGACCCAGGATTGGCCCTCAAACCTCATTGTTGTAGACCTTAAGGGTGAGGATTTGATCCTCGGGGACGATTGGTTGGATCGTCACTGTGCTATCATAAACTATCAGACTCGTACTATCTCGATGGTGGCCGAGGATGGCACCGAGCATACTCTCGTCGGTTGTAAGCCGGGTAGATCGGGGAGGGTGATTAGTGCCTTGAAGGCGATGAAACTTCTGAACAAAGGCTGCGTAGGCTACTGGTGTTACGCTTTGAAGGCGAAAGATGGTGTAGTGGATATGTCTTCAATTCCAGTCGTTAGCGAGTATCTCGACGTTTTTCCAGATGACTTGCCGGGATTACCACCACAGCGGGAAGTTGAGTTTCCTATTGATCTAGAGCCGAATGCGGCCCCTGTTTCGCGAGCGCCGTACCGTATGGTGCCGTCGGAGCTGTTTGAGTTGAAGAAATAGTTGGGAGAGTTGTTAGATAAATGGTATATTTGACCGAGCGCATCGCCTTGGGGTGCCTGTACTTTTTGTTAAGAAGAAGGATGGATCGCTTCGTTTATGCATCGATTATCGAGAATTAAACAAGTTGACCATAAAAAATAAGTACCCTTTGCCTAGGATCGACGATTTGTTTGATCAGCTTCAAGGAGCGTCAGTATTCTCGAAGATTGATTTATGATTGGTCTACTACCAGTTTAGGATTCGGGATAGTGATATACCAAAAGCTGCTTTTCGGACGAGATGTGGCCATTATGAGTTCGTGGTTATGCCTTTCGGGCTAACCAATGCCCCAACAGTGTTCATTCAGTTGATGAACAAAGTTTTTATTGAGTATCTGGACAAATTTGTAGTCGTCTTTATCGACGACATTCTTATCTATTCCCGGAGTCAGGAGGAGCACGCCTTACATCTCCGGATTGTGCTAGACATTCTGAGAGCTGAGCAGTTGTACGCGAAGTTCTCTAAGTGTGAATTTTGAGCCCTAGACATCCTGAGTCTCTAAGTGTGAATTTTGGCTCAAGAAAGTGATGTTCCTCGGGCATGTGATTTCAGCGGAGGGAGTTTGGGTAGATCCACAGAAGATAGAGGCAGTGATAACGTGGGAACCGCCTAAGAATGTGAAGGAGGTGATGAGTTTTTTGGGACTTGCAGGCTATTAACGTAGATTTGTTGAGGGATTTTATAAGATCGCTAGACCACTCACTCAGTTACTCCAGAAGACTTAGAAGTTCGAGTGGACCGCAGATAGACAAGATAGTTTTGACGAGTTGAAGAGACGACTGACTACCACACCCATTTTAGCATTGCCTCAGGGCAACGAGAATTTTGTGGTATATAGTGATGTTTCGGGCCTCGGACTCGGATGTGTTTTGGTGCAGAGAGATAGGGTTATTGCTTATGCGTCCCGAAAGTTGAAATCTTACAAAGCAAATTACCCTACGCATGATTTAGAGTTAGCCGCAGTCGTCTTTGCATTAAAAATCTGGAGGCATTATCTCTATGCGTCGTCGTGTACGTTTTACACGGATCACAAGAGTCTGAAGTATTCAGTCAGAAAGAGTTGAATATGAGACAGCGTAGGTGGTTGGAACTAATTAAAGATTACGACCTCGAGATAATTTACCATCCAGGTAAGGCTGATGTAGTGGCTGATGCGTTGAGTCGGAAGCCGATCGCGCTATAGATGTTAGAGGTACTTACCCCACAGAGCAGGATCTAGCGGGATTTCATTAGTCAGAATATTGAGGTTTGGGTTCAGAGAGTTCAGGGTTAGTTATGTGCGTTGGAGATCACTTCGTCCTTGACTGATGATATCAAGGCGAAGCAGTATGATGATTCGTTTCTGGTCCAGTTGATGGAGGATGTGAGGAAGGGGAAAACCCCTGGGTTTGTGATTCAGGATGATGAATTTTGAGATTTCGCGGCAGATTATGTGTACCGAATAACATTGAGTTGAGACAGACGATATTGAGTGAGGCTCATACTACACCTTACTTCATACATCCTGGTACGAGCAAAATGTACAAGGATGTAAGGAGTAACTAATGGTGGAGTAATTTGAAGACGGACGTGAACGATTTTGTATCGAGGTGTTTAACCTGCCAGCAGGTTAAGATTGAGCATCAACGACCGGCGGGATTATTGCGACCACTTCCTATTCCAGAGTGGAAGTGTGAGTACATTTCCATGGATTTTATTATCAGTATGCCGAGGACTCGGACTGGAATGAACATAATTTGGGTTATTGTCGACCGACTAACCAAATCAGCTCATTTTCTGGGTATTAAGGATATTGGGGGCCGGAGAGACTAGCGCGGGTATTCATTGCAGAAATCATAAGGTTGCATGGGACTCCTAAGAGTATTATTTCGGATCATGATTGCCGATTTATATCACATTTTTGGCAGGCCATTTACCGAGCCTTGGGGACTGAGTTGAGACTCAGTACATCCTATCACCCTCAGATAGATGGGCAGTCAGAGCGCACAATACACACTGGAGGATATGTTGAGAGCATGTTCTTTAGACTGGAAGAACGATTGGGAGTCACACCTGCCATTGATCGAGTTCACGTACAACAATAGTTGGCACGCCTCGATCAAAATGGCACCATTTGAGGCATTGTATGGGAGAAGGTACAGATCACCGTTGTGTTGGGATGATGCGTCCGAGTTAGTTGGTACCGAACCAGATATGGTAGTCGAGACGAGAGAGTAGATTGCTTTGATTCGTGATAGATTGTTGACAGCCCATGGTCGACAGAAGTCGTATGTCGATATGCGTCGCCGGCCGTTGGAGTTTGAGGTGGGAGACCATGTGTTTCTTAAGGTGTCACCGACACGGGGAGTTTACCGCTTCGGCCGGAAGAGTAAACTTAGTTGAAGATATATTGGACCGTTTGAGATTTTGGAGAGAGTGGGAGAGCTCGCATATCGGTTAGGTTTGCCGCCGTCCCTAAGCCACATATATAACATATTTCATGTTTCCCAGCTTAGGAAGTATGTAACGGACTCTAGCCATATTATTGATTTTGGAAAAATTGAGTTGGGACCCGATATTACCATCGAGGAGAGGCCGATTTAGATTTTAGAACGTCGGGGGAAGCAACTTAGGCACAAAATCATTCCATTGGTTAAAGTGTAATGGTGGAGGTATGGATCCGAGGAAGCCACATGAGAGACGGAGGAGAACATGAAGTCGAGATACCCCGAGCTTTTTGCGTTGTAAGTTTCGGGACGAAACTTTTTTTTAGGGGGGGTGAACGTAATATCCGTACTTTCTATTTTTGGTAATTTCTATTTTTGGTGTATGTTCATTTCAGACGACTCGCTTATTACTATTTTGGAATTCTGAATCTATTTTGTTTTTGGAGTTTTTCCATTTGGACGAGTTTCGGGGATATATTTACGTATGTTCATCTTGAATTATATTTTGTCGCATGTATGTTCGATTCTCGTAAAACTAATTCGATTTAATTACTTCTCTGTTTCCATGAGTTCGTATGGATGAGTTGCTCATGTTGTGAGTTTCGAATTGTTAATCCGACGTCGTATCGTGACTTTTCGGATGTTTGGGCCATTTTGTAATTCCCTAGAAGTTTAGGGTACTTTTATCCTCCTTGTCGTATTTTGGATTCCCCGGTAGTTGGAAGTGTATTTTCTTTCAGCACTTAGCTTCGTTGTTATGGATACCTCGTGTTTACACTTTTGGTTCTATCCTTGTGTTGCGTTCCGTCGTTGTATCGTCTATGCAGGAAACAGTGTTCAGCAGTGTGGGACTGTTGCATGCATAACGCACGTTATGCATGCTTCTTAACATACGCTAATGATACCTGCATAACGTACGTTATGCTTTAATGGTAACGTACGTCATGGCCTTCATTAGGATAGTACAGATTGTTCTGTCGGGCTGTTATGTACGTTAACCTGTGAGAGGTTACGTACGTAAACCTCGTAACGTACGTTAACAACATGTGTTAACATACGTAACGCACTGTCAGGTGTTTAAATCCTGAGTTGACCTCAGACGCGTTATTTCTTTTCTTTCCCTTCCTTTGCTCGCGACGGGAGTTCTTCGAGCGGTTTACAGAGATTTCTGCAGGACAATCCGTAGAGTTCCTCCATAGATCGATTATTGTGTCCCAAGGGAGGTTAATCATCATCATAATCATCCTTCTCCGTCCGAATCGAGGTATACTTCGTTAGAACCCTAGTTTTTAGGGATTTCGGGATTTTTGATATGATTCTTCCTTTTTAAACCCAATTTAGCTTCGATGAGTTGTTAGATTACGATTGTGTAGTCGTAATCCCTTGCTTCCATTATAGTTTAACGAATTTTACCTCAAAGTTTTCACCGTTATTAGATTAGAATCATTTATGACTTCGTAGTGACCGACAAATTGTCCCAACGGGTAGAATTAGGATAAATTCTTACCTTTCCGCAATATGGAGATTTTTTGTGTACCGTTATTGTTTTAGGAATGAATTTGTAAATATTGTTCGGACCGAAACCTATTCTTTCGTCGTTTCCTTCGCTTCATCTTATTCAAGGCAAGTATATGTATTACATCCCATTATGTGTGTTACAGTTACGATATGATTGATGAATCTTAATATTTTAGATGTGTGAGTTACTTGTTCCTTCCACCCGGAGCGTTCGACGGGGCGTCTGGGGGTCGATACTAAGGGGTACAGCCGAGGAAGTGGACTTGGGTGCGTATGTGGTTGAACTTCCACCCGGAGCGTTCGACGGGGCGTCTGGGGGCCGATACTAAGTGGTACGGACGCGGAAGTAGTTTCCCACCCGGAGCGTTCGACGGGACGTCTGGGGGTCGATACTAAGGGGTACGGCCACGTGATACCAGTTGTGAATGTTGTGATTTCGTGATGAACTCTTAAACTGTTTTGATTGCCAATGTGACATTCCAGAATATGGCTTCAAATGTTTTCTAAATGAAATGATTGTGTGAATCGTATCTGCATATATGTAGTGTAATTGTGTACTTGCACTAGCTATTCGAATGTTAACCCCTTAAATTGGAGAAATGCGTCTTATGCATTTCAGGTATTGGTCGAGCTGAGGAGCTGGCACGGGATGCGCATGCAAAGGATGGACCGGCATGATGATGAGGCTCGAGTATGTATTAGATGTTTTATGTTTTTGTTTACTTGGGTGTTGGATATTGTTTGGTTTCTTTAAATTCGGTTAAAGTCCCCCGCATGGGCAATGATATTGTGTTTGATTCATTCTTCATAAACTTCCATTAAAATGTTTTGGCCGAGGCCACAGACCTATTTCACTTAGATGAATGTGTCTAGTTGGGATTCCATTGTGGATTTTGTGTCATGTCTTAGCCTGATAGACCTCATGAGGGTTCTATGGCGTGTAACGTCCCTTACGTGATTTGAGGTGTTACAAGAACTACCTAAAACATATGGTGTTTCTGCGACTTTCAATGATGCTAATCTTTCAACCTATGAAGAATATTAAATTCGAGGGCGAGTTCTCTCCAACCCAGGGAGTATGAGTAGGGCTGTTAGCAATCCGAGTGAACCCGAAACCCGATCATGAATCGGACCGAAATACCCAGGACCGAAACTCACCCGGAAACTAACGAGTTCGGATTCGAGTTCTAAACATTGAACCGAAAACGATAAGACCCGGACCGATAAAACCGAAAAGAAACCCGGTAATAAATTTAAAAAAAAGTTTATATGCATTTTATAATTTATATATTTATACATATATTATTAATACGCTTTGCGTGTTTTAAACACAAATAGCATAATGGTCAAGTGGTTAAGACGTTGGACCTTTGAACAGAAGGTCTGGAGTTCGAATCCTGTAACCCCCATTTATGTAATTTATTTTGCTGCTGCTCCTTCATTTTCCTAGTAAAGATCCATCCCACATCGACTACTTGATAAAACCTCAGCCAACTCATCTTCAATTTAAGCCTTCTCATCCCCCATCTTAAGCTTTCATATGAGGGATATGCATCCCACATCGCCAATGTAAGGAAGCATCCAATTTCCCTTCCTCTATAAAATAATCTATTTTGTCTCAAAGAGTTAGTTGAGGATTATGTTTGGGTTTGGGTTTGGGTTTAAACCCAAAACCGAACCAACAAGAAACCGGTCTCGGTTTCTGGTTTCCGGGTTAAAGTAATTGATTTTTTTCCTTTCGGTTTCGGGTTCCGGTTTTTCGGGCCTGGTTTCAGATTGGTTTTCAACCCGGTATATTTCGGACCGGTTCCGGGTCTGAAATTTGAACCGAAACACTTATCGGTCCGGACCGGATCTACCCGGTAACCTATCGGACCGGATCCGGATATGGAGAAAACCGATCCAAATCAGTCCGATAACAACCTTAAGTATGAGCCAGTATATCACACTAACCCCAACAACTCCATCTAGAAACCACCATTATTGAACAACTCCATCTAGAAACCACCATTGTTGAATTGTCCAAACCCACCTACCACACCAAACTCACCTAATCCACCTACTATCCTTTTGTTATTTGCATTTTAAGACTTGTTATTTGCATTTAAGGGCCTCTACGATTAGTATAAATAGGCCTATCATTTCCCTTGTAATATCATCTTGAGTTGAATAAAAACAAGTGAGTTATATTTTAGAGAGTGTTCTCTCTTGTTCTTGAGCCATAAAAGATTCTCAATTTGAAATTATTGGCTAATGAGTTGGGAGGTCCAGCCCGACCATGATTTCCATCATATAATTTTCACCATTAAAATTAAGGAGTAATTAGGAAAACACGTAAAAGAAAATTAATCATACCTCTTCCTTGAGACGGGCATTTTCAATTCGAAGGTGTTGCTCATCGTACCCCATCTCTCCTAACATTGCCGGACCTCCACAATTTGGACACACAATATTTCTTAATGCAGCTTGCAACCGATAGTTATCGTTCTTTAGGCTCTCATTCTCTGTCCTTAGAACAACATTACCTTGTCTATCTTGTTGTGCCTAAGTATGTATACACTTTTATGTCACAATTTAATCCAGAACAAGAGAAAAAAGGGAAATTGCATTTTATATATGTAGCCAAATTAATCCACAAAAAAAAAAAAGTTGAAAGGGTACTAATCAACAAGATTGTTTGTAATATAAGAAAAGTTGTAGTATTAATTTATTTATTGTTAATTTTCTCTTAATCTCTAATATTAACCCTAAACCGTATTATGCATGCATTAAAGACTTGGTGGGGTTGACTTCGTACAATAATGGCGATGCACAACCGTAAAAAAAAGAGGAAACTTTAATGTGATGCTCCCCCGTCATCCCTCCTAGTGAGTAGTGATACTGTACGCATTGTGTCTGTCGGGTATTTTAGGGTTTTGGGTTTTGACCTTGTGTAGTTAATTAATGTGACTTGGCAGCCCTCCTGCTGTCGGAAATCGTGATGGCTCTGTATAGATTAGCGTGTGGTTTGTAACAGCTGGAAATTAAAAAGGACTGCGCTACACTACTGCATTATTTAGGGTTTATATTGAGAGACAGATACAGAGAGAGAGAGAGAGGAGAATGAATTAACGTAGAGAGAGATGGAGAGGTAGAATCTAAAATGCGCACCTTCATCTGAGTTCTGCGGTTCTGGAACCAAAACTTGACTTGGCGTGGTTTAAGGCCAAGCTCTTTGCTAAGTCTGAGTCTTTGCTTATCATCTGGATGTGGACATTCCTTGAACAACCTGCATGTATGTATATATATATATATATATATAGATATAGATATAGATATAGATATATAGATATATATAATAAAATAATACTATGACAATTAATTAATTAATTAATTAGTTTCACTAGATATCCATTATTATAGTACTAGTATGTGATTTTCTGCAAAATCATTCTTTTTTTTTTAATATAATTTGTAAAAAAAAGGAAAAAAAAAAAACAGTACGAATGATCATACGCACACTTCCATTTCTTGGATCTGTCGAGCCGTGTGACGATGGTATCGTTTTTTCTTGGGCTGCAGAGGCTGTTGTTGATCTGCGGCCTCTGATAATTCTTGCTCGTTCCCGAAAAAAACACCTAATTCCATGTTGTGGTCACTTCCAGAACCACTTTCTATTTCTTCTTTGCTCTTTGCCATCCCATGTTCTTCTTTCTGCATTTCCAAGTAATAAAAATAATAAATCCATTTTTTTTATTTTTACAAAAAGATATATAGACTCCCATGATGCACCAAAAAAACAAATAAACAAACTTGTTATTATATACTATATAATATATATATATATATATACATATATATATATGTACATGCTAAACTAGTTAATTACCGGGATAATCGGAGGAAAAATGTTGAAATTAGCCATGAAACTGAAGTTGTTCATCATGTTTGCATTGTGGATCGTGGGAGAGCCGAAAAGGGAATTATCAATAGAATTCCCTCCCGCAAGTACTTGACAATCTCCATACATTTTTCTTCTGCAATTAAACAAAGATGAAAAGAAACAAGATGAAAATGAGAAAGAAGGCTGCGAAAACTAAAAGGGTTTCAGAAGAAATACTATGTTGACCTTCCAGATTTCTGCCCCCTTTATATATATACACCCACCATCACCATGGAAATTTGATTAAAAAACCCAGAAAAACAAGACCAGCACAAATTCATTATAATGAGCTCACGAAGTAAAATACCTTTCTTAATTTCTTATCTCTCTATCACCACAAAAAGAAACATACAATACAAGTAATACATGAGTACTTTCTTCCTCTGTCTCTCTCTACTAGTACTAGTAAACTACTCTTTATGCTGCAGTACATACGTTTAATTTTCTTTTTTGTTCTTTTTTGTTCTTTGACTTCTCCAATAATTTCTTTGTTCCTGTGTAATAGACTAATAGTAATAGTAGTTGTTGTTGTGAATTCACCGGCTGGTAGGGGAAAAGCAAAGGGTGATAAATGCGAGCTTTAATTGCACTTATGAAAGAAACTGATCAAATGCCGGGTGATCGGTTCGGCTATAGCTATTCACGTACATGTGGCGCCATCATGATGGCCCGCAGACGCGTTTCTTGTAATAAAATTACATCCAAAAGAAAAGAATCTTCAATGTTGGGTTGAAACGTTTCGCTTTTATTCACTCAATATTTTGTATGTACTTTATATATATATATATATATATATATATATATATTTTTTTACACCCCATTATCTTACATCGTAAAAACTACTATGCTAAAAAAAGGAAACCAAATAAAGTTGCAAACATGATATCATGAGCTCGTAGAAAAGTATTGGAATTGATATTAACTCTTGGTTGATTGTTTAGTTACTTGTGTAAAAGTATCTGATAAACAATTGATATTTATTAGCTGCTTATTTGGGTAAAATAACCATACAGAATATTGGCGCAATTTATAGTTGAGTAATTAATTTTTTCCATTTTATAATATATATATATATGGCTTAATTCATCGGAAATAAGTTGTTCTAGTAATAGTAACTAAAACCATATTTAGAAAAATATGTAGTCATTATTTTAAAAAAAAAAATAAAGTCTACTGATTTTCTAACTTGTCAATATGTTTATTTTAATTGTGAAAATAGAAAAATATTTATAGTAAACACTTCTTACATAAGGTCTCTCTACATGTACCTCGGTTTTGGACTCGTTATAGATCCAGACGGTGTAGAAAGTTGAGTTTATTAAGTCTTGTTGGTCCCACACTAATGATGACTGTCCTCCCTATACCAACACGAATATTTGCTGGCGCTCTTTGTCCTTACTCACACACATCATGGGAAACTTACTAAAGGGTCACCCATTCCATAACTACTCAAATCCAAGCACGCCTAACTGTTTGATTTCTATGAGTTATGAACAAAAAAGAAGATGCATCTTGTTGGTACGAGTAGTCCAAATCAATTTATTTAATGTAATATCCAGAATTTCTACTACTGTTGTTTAATGTTATTTTATCCGAGTTATGTTGTACAGCGTGGAATCTGTGCAGTATGGCTAAAATAAATGAAGGACTGAGACATCTGTATTGGTATAATTGTCGTACTTGATCGACAATTGCACTTGAGGATATAGTGTGTTGTCTATACGTATTCGGTATATTGAGATGACGAGCAAGATCAATGTAAATGGCTAAGTATAAAAGCCATTACGTACGTTAAGCATAGGAGCTTACGTACGTAAAGGTGCAAGCATAGCGTACGCTAAGCAAAGGAGCTTATGTACCCAACGAAACGAGATTAACGTACGTTAGGTTGAGTACATAACGTACATTATGGAGAGAATCGAACAGGTCTGAGTTGTGGTCGGCAGGTGGACCCGATGTCGGCAGCTTTCAGCGCGGATGTGGATAGAGGAGTCAGCTCTTGGTTAACGTACGTTATGAGTAGTACATTATGTACGTTAAACGTGTATTTTACTGCAGCAAGTCTACTCTGTGTTACGTACGCTATGGCACAGCTGTTACGTACATAACACAAGGCACGAAATGAAACAGTAGGTTCTGGATTGTCGTTACGTACGCTATCAAAGACGGATAACGTACGTAAAGGACATTACGTATGTTAAGAGGTTCATGTAACGTACGTAATACGTGAAAACTTATATATATATGAGACCCGTCTTTTCGTCATTTTAGAGAAGTTCCACCTCGTTTCTTCTTCTTTCAACCCTCTGAGGCCGATTGTGGGTCTTCTAACTCGGTTGTGAGCTTGGGAAGCAGGTATTGGAGCTGTTCTTAGAGTTGATAAGGATTATTGGGAGGAGTTCGATTGTTCTTCATCGTTATTCTTCAATATCAGGTAACATTCGTAATTCATCTGATTATGGCTCGAGTTTGGAATGATGTTTACATGTTAGGAAGCATGTTAACCTACGTTATTGTTATTATGATGTTATACGTGAATAAATGGTATTGTGACAAGATATTAAAGATACCGATTAAGGTTATTCATGTTGTAAGGGTTGTGATGTTGGGATTCAGTGCCTAAAACGAAGGCCCAGCGGAAGCGGTAAAACGAAAATTAATTCGATCGGAATCCCTACGAGGATCGATCGAGCTACGTATATACGAATATATAAACAAAACACAAGAGTTACGAGAAAACATACCCTTGTAGTCCGTTGATTAAATGGTATCCTTCTCTTGAGCTATTCCCCAAGCTTTAGGCGATCTCCCTGCAATTTAATCCGCTCCAAGCTCTTGAATGATCCAACGCCGAAAGCACTGCGTCTGTACTTGCCACGCGCCAGAGAAACGATCGGAATGACGATCACCTTGCTATCCTCCGAGGATACGGCTATAGCTAAGTGATGAAGCTTCCAATATGAAATTATAACACTCTAAGTGTATAATTCACTTTCTCTCTTTGATTTCTTGATTTTTCTCCAAGAACAACAAGAACAAGATGAAGAAGTAGATGAAGACTTTGTAATGAACTCTAAGTTCTTTCTCACTCTTTCTCTCTCTACCACTTACGTATGGAATCAAGAGTGTGTTCAAAAAGAGTTACAAGTCTTCTACCTTTATTCATTCTTTATACACTAACAACCCACTCAACATCTCATCTCACATGAGAGATGCCTTTCATGTAATACCCGGCTATAATTCATTCTGTACCACTCAGTAATTATCAGTCTGTAATTATCACTCAGTAATTTTCACTCATTAATAATCACTCATCATTCATGAATCACCCTTTTGCGTTCAATGTTGGCATGTTGTAATCGTATATCAGTTACCGATCGTCATTTTATCTCCGTTTTTAGATCGAGACGGGAGTATGATCATTTTCATTGTGATTGATAGCCTTGTACTGGGAGTATCATCTTTGGATCGTGTTAGACTTGTTCACTTCCACATTCGTATGATATGTTGGATCATTCATCAGTCGTAGCGAGGAATCGGAATTATCGGATTGATTCACCTTGGCCAGCATCGAGTTACGGCCGTAAGGTTCTGGGCTACGGCCGTAAGTCAGCGGGTACGGCCGTAAGGCTGGCCGGTTACGGCCGTAAGTGATCCAGCAGGCTACCCAGGCATTTTGGCCGAAGGTGAGTTACGGCCGTAAGGAAGATGAGATACGGCCGTAAGTGGTGTTCGTATATTTCGGGTGTTGTCAACCAGGGTGACTTACGGCCGTAAGGGTTGCGACATACGGCCGTAAGTCGAGGCAGGTACGGCCGTAAGACTTGGCCGGATACGGCCGTACGTTGCAGGAAGGATGTCTGGCCATTTTTGACGAAGGCGGGTTACGCCCGTAAGGTTGGCCGGATACGGCCGTATCATCCGAGTTACGGCCGTAAGGTGTGCGGTACGGCCGTAAGGCTGTCGACGGGTGTTTTTGACGAAGGCGGGTTACGCCCGTAACTCAGAGCTTCTGGCCGTAAGTCTGTCGGTAGGCTTTCGGACGAAGCCGAGTTACGGCCGTATGAGTTGGCCGGTTACGGCCGTAAGGCCGTTGACTTGGAAAGTTACGGCCGTAAGAGGGCCGAGTTACGGCCGTAACTTCCGGCAGTATTTATAGTTTGGTAGGACACTTTTTCCTCATTTTCTTCATTTTCACTTTCTTCTTCCTTTTGTCCAGAGAGAGCTTGGGGAAAGGGATTCTTCCTTCATCAAACACTTGTGTACTTGAGTTTCTTCATTTCCATTCGATCATATAGCTCGGATACTCGTTTTAACTCGTGTTCTTCGGATCGAAGTGGTTGGATCTTCAAGAGGTAATTTCTTCAACACCTTGGATTTCGATTTTGTGTTGAGATATGATGTTTTGGACGTTATAATCATGTTATATGAAGGGATATGTATATGATTATGAGTTTGTATAAGGATTCATTGGATTATTGAGGGATTATTCAAGAACACTTTGAATATCGAGTTAGATTTGGGGATTTTCGATTAATTGTTGTTATAATCACGTTTTTGGATACTCATAACGGATTATTGATCGTATTGGAGATGTTTTGTTGATTTGAAACACTTCTTGGGGATTTGAAGTTGGTATTGTTGAGGTTTAGTTGTAATCAATCGAAGTTGGCCTCAAAGTGTTCGATATAATGCCTCAATGAACTTGGTTTATGCGTATCGACGTTTCGAGTTCATTATATTCGTGTTTGATTCGTGTATTGAACGGATTATTGGTAATTATTGTTATTCAAGGTTGTTCGAGCGACCGGTATCTTGGTTAGGACGTTGTTCGTGGACGGACATTCTTTATCGGTATTGTGTAAGTTAATTCTTACTCGGTTAAAAGGATATTCATACCTTTTGTTGTTGATCATTCATAATCATAACTCATTCATCATTGTATTAATCATATTGAAACTTGTTATTGTCAATTAATCACTTCAGTCATAAGGAACGACGGTTCCAATTCTTTCGTTGAGCTATCATTCATTTCATTATTACTCTCATCTCGGTGAGTCATTCTTGACTTTGTCAGATTATTATTTATTCATTGATATTCATTACGGTCATTCTCGTTCATATGACCTTCTGGGTTCATATTGCGTGGCCGGGTGCGGATGTGTGGAATTTTTAGTCGGGCACGTTATGGCCATGTATTGGGAGTGATACATTGGGACTGCACACGGTAGCAGTTACCTCCGTGAGACTAATTAGGTACAAGGACGGGTGTGTCCGGTCATTCGTCTTGTACACTTGCACAGAACACTACGGGCGTACTATGATACCCCTCTTCAGCGTAATTCATAATTAAGGATATTTCATAACTCAGTTAAATCATGTTTGTGTATTTTCAACCCTTGAGGATTGTTGTTCTGTTTAACTGACCCCGGCTGGGGATTTTGTTTTTCAGGTCGTGGCAAGGCAAACGCACGGGAATAGCAGGTTGATGTCGAGGAGTCCCAGTGATACTAGTAGGGGGCCCCGATCTTTCAGTTATTCATGTTATTGTCCTTTATTTTCCATTGCCGGACTTTCATTTGAATACTCCGTTTCATCCAGTTTGGTGTATTTTATCTTCATATAAAATACACTAGTATTCGGTATTGTCTTGGTGTGTTGTAACAAAACTCCTCATCGGAGTAATTATTGTTGTAATGTAGTTCGGTACTACATTTATCCTGTATAATTCATTCATTTTCAATTGCCTGGTGGGTCCCAGTTGGGGATCTACGGCACTGTATTATCCTCCTAGTTTGGGGTGTTACAGAGTTGGTATCGGAGCGTGGTTTTGAATACTACCTTCCGAGTCATGTCTCATTTGAAATCATCGTCATCAGACTAGTATCATTGGACTTTCGCGTCACGTGTGACCTGTGCAAATGCCGAGCCAATCAGACCGGAAGAACTGTAAGATTTCTAACGCCATGGTATAATTTCTGGCAATAGTTATTCATTCATCATTCATCATTTAACAATCCTCAAACATCATCATTCATTGTGATTAGGGCGATCATGTTAACTCATTAATCACTTAATTCATTTCATTACTCAGTTAATGATCAGGACGATCTTGTTAATTCATTTATTACTCAATTCATTTCATTACTCGATTGTCGATCCGGATGATCATATTTTTAATCTTGTTAAGTTATTCAGATAATCATTTCAAGAATTTCCTCGAGATAATCATGTCACTTCAAGAAATCATTCATATAATCACTAAGTTAGAGCATGTATACTCATTTTCATCATCTCATGACGTAATCATAACATGATAATCATGCGGAAATATAATCATTTTGCGACCTTCCTACTTCGGTATGGACAGAGTCGAGGATGCACGGAAGAGACGCGGTGCGGGCCGAAACCCGAGGAATAATCACTGCCGGGAAATCGTGCCCAGGACTCGGCTCGATCGGAAGATGTTCAGTTGATCCACTCACTTTTATGCAGGCCATGATGACCCATGTGCGGTTGCTCAATCATCATTGCGCCACTCGCCGGATTAATCGAGAGAACTCTCCCGTATGAGCCACCGCTAAGGAAAGTCTTTGAACAACAACCTTCATTTGTCGGCAGGAAATCAACGGCGTAATCGGTCCGAGAGCGGTCGGTCAACCTCCAAGAAACCTCGTGCGGGTCCTATCGTTTCGAGCGACCTCCTACGGCACCTAATCTGCGGGATCTCGGTCCCGACAGTCGATTCGGCCATCATCATTTCAACCGTGGGCGCGGCCATTTCGGTACTAGGTGTACGACGCCGTCTATCACATGTCATAATTGTGGGAATTGGGCATAAGGCCCGTTTTGCCGAAAGGACTCCAAGTCGGCCCGCGGCATCTCGTGCCCCAAGCAATCGGCGTTTGAATCGGACTACTTTGTCAACGTCGTTTAAGACAATGGAAGCAAATAGAGTTGGAGCTCGTATTTATCGACGGAGCGTCCGGTTCGGGGCCGCAAGTCCCGATTCATATAATGGGGAGGATCGACGATCCGGTGGACCGAATGATTTCGTATACTCGTAATTTTATTTCAACTTGTGTGTACCTTTTGATTCTCGGTACACCGCATTCATTCATTTTCGAATCATGTTGTAATAGACTTATTTTGGGATAGTCCTATTGCTTGTGGACCTCATACCATCGGTCTACAGCGATGTAAGAATTTTCGGAATCATACCGAAGTAAGCTTAGTGACCGCGATTGATTGATGGACCTAATCGTGGTGAATTTTATCTTAGGACGATGTAATTTTCGGTGTTAGTTGGGTTGATCGTTTTGATACTATCCTTAATGTTTGTTAGAGTTTGGTCGCTATCTTTCCGTCGTTGGTTGTCGAATGTGTACTTCGGGAGTAATCCCGTTGTTCCATAGAGAATTATTATTAGGCGGAAGCGAGAGATTCCGCAATCGATCTATTCAATCATTCATTATATCATTTTCATCGATTGGCCTTTCTAAGGCAATCGAGTCATTCAATCATTCATTGTTTCATTTTCATCGATTGGCCTTTCTAAGACAATCGAGTCATTCAATCATTCATTGTATCATTTTCATCGATTGACCTTTCTAAGGCAATCGAGTTATTCAATCATTCATTTGCGTCATTTTCATCGATTGACCTTTCTAAGGCAATCGAGCTACTCAATCATTCATTGTGTCATTTTCATCGATTGGCCTTTCTAAGGCAATCGAATTATTCAAACATTCATTGTATCACTTTTTATCGATTGACCATTCTAGGGAAATCGAAATGTTCGATCATTTGTGGTATCATTGTCATCGATTGACGACGTATTTCCAGACGAGTTATTTGGTTGTCTTCACATAGAGTAGTGGAGTTCAGGAGTGAGTTGGAGCCGGTACGTCCCCTTAATCGAAGGCACCGTATCGGATGGCCCCGACCAGAATGCAGGAGTGGAAGACTCAACTTGAAGAGTAGTTCGAGAAAGGTTATCGCCGACCGTTTGCGTCCCCGTGAGGAGCACCAGTGTGATCTGTCAAGGAGAAGGATGGCTTGTCTCGTGTGTGTATAAATTATCAAGAGTTGAACAGGGTGATGATCAAGATTAGTACCCTTACCCGTAATGATAATCTTTTAGATCAACTTCAGGGAGCTTCAGTATCTTCCAGGATCGACTTAAGATCTGAATATCACCAGTTGCGGATTCGAGAGTCGGATATCGCGAGGACGGCGTTTCGAACACGCTATGGTCATTATGGGTTCGTAGTTATGTCGTTCGGGCTAACTAATGCACCTGCGTTATTCATGGAGTTAATGAATCGGGTTTTCATCGACTTTTTGGATCGGTTTGTTGTTGTCTTCATCGGCGACATTTGGATTTATTCTCGTAGCCGAGAGGAACACGAGGTTCATCTTCATCGTGTTCTCGACGTGATGAGACGAGAGCAACTTTATGGAAAGTTTTCCAAGTGTGAGTTCGGAGGTCCGAAATGACTTTCTCGGGCATGTAATTTCATCCGACGAGTTCGTGTCGACCCTCGTAAGACGGAGGTCATCCGAGATTGGCAACCTCCGAAAGATGTTAAGTAAATCCAAGTTTCCTCGGATTAGTTGATTAATTATTCAACCCACGACTGTAGCTAGCAACCGTGGTTTTCGCGTTGGAAATTTGGCGTCATTACCTTTATGGCGTCACCTGTCAGTTATTCACCAATCACAAGAGATGAAGTATATATTTACTCACAAGGAGTTAAATATGTGACAGAGGCGGTTGTTGGAACTAATCAAAGATTATGATATCGAGGTCCTTTGCCACCCGGGCAAGGCGAATGTTGTCGCCGACGCCTTGAGTCGTAAGTCCGTCTAGAGCAGATGCTTGCTCGTTTAACAGTTCAGAAGGAACTTGGCGGGAATTCCTTAGACCCGAGATCGAGGTCCGGCTTCACGAGTTCGAGAATGGCTTGTATGTTAGAGATTTCATCATCTCTTGAGAAGGAAATCGGAGAATCGGGGTTCGATTCATTTTGTTGATCATCCGCGAGGATGTGGTACAGGGGAAAGCCCCTGGATTTGTGGTCCACGAAGATGGACTCTTGAGATTTGAGAATCGGTTGTGCGTACCGGTGAATGATGAGTTGAAAAACTCGATCTTGAGAGAAGCTCATGCTACCCCATATCCGGTTCAGCCCCGGTCTAGTAAGATGTACAAGGACATGAAACGAAATATCTGGTGGAGTAATATGGAGCGAGAAGTCGCGGAATTTGTTTCGAGATGTTTAGCCTATCGGCAAGTCAATATGGAACATCGGCGACCGCGAGTATGCGATACCGCTCCTATTCCGTAATGGAAGTGGGAAGACATTTCTATGGAATTCATCACGAGTTGCCGGCAGTCGTCGTGGCATGAATACGATCCGAGCGATCGCGGACTACTTTACTAATTAGCTCATTTCCTTGAAATCAAGAATATGTGGGGTCCCGAGAGATCGCCATTGTTCATCAAGGAAATAATGAGACTTCACGGTACCCATAACAGTATCGTTTCTGATCGTGACGGACGATTCGTGTCACAATTTGGAAATCATTTGTCGTGCTATGGGAACTCAAATGAATCTCATTACCGTTTTTTCATCCTCATCCGACGGACAATCGGAGAGGACTTTTCGGACATTGGAGGACATGTTTAGGGCTTGCGTCCTCGATTAGTAGAGGATTGGGAAGCCCAATTCTTGTTGTTTGTGTCCACGTACGATTTAGTTAGCATGCTGCGATGAAGGTAGCACCTTACGAGGCCTGCACGGCTGCCGTTGTCGATCTCCCTTGTGTTGGGACGGTCCATCGAATCAATCGACCGAGCCCGATATGCTTATTAGCCGCCCGTGAGAAGGTAGCTTTGATCATCGAGAGGCTCGTCATTGCTCGAGTCGGCGAAATCATATGCAGTGTAATCGTCATCGACCACTAGAGTTTGAGACGGTGATCCGTTTTGGTCAAGGTATTCCCAGTCGAGGTATTCTCCGTTTCGGAAAACGGGGGAAGTTGAGTTCGAGATTCATTGGACCGTGTGAGATTTTGAATCGAGTAAGCGAGTTAACTTATCGATTGGCCCTATCTCTGTTGTTGGGCCGAATTCATAATGTGTTTCACGTCTCGCACATACTTCAGTTCGACGAAATCGAGATCGCAGATGATCATTCGTATGAGAAGAGCCCCATACGAGTGTTGGA
The DNA here is from genome assembly GCA_033398695.1 of Orobanche coerulescens. NCBI lineage: Eukaryota > Viridiplantae > Streptophyta > Magnoliopsida > Lamiales > Orobanchaceae > Orobanche > Orobanche coerulescens. The sequence continues at coordinate 72,731,586 of CM065818.1, read as the reverse complement.
GCGGCAAATCAAACAGTTGAGGAATAAGGCGATTCCTTTGGTTAAGTTTCAGTGGTCTAGACACGGAGTCGAAGAGGCCACTTGGGAAACCGAGGAGAGTATGCGGGGGAGTTATCCCGAGTTGTTTGACCCTTAGTTTCGGGGACGAAACTCTTTTTAAGGGGGGAGTATGTAATACCCGGCTATAATTCATTCTGTACCACTCAGTAATTATCAGTCTGTAATTATCACTCAGTAATTTTCACTCATTAATAATCACTCATCATTCATGAATCACCCTTTTGCGTTCAATGTTGGCATGATGTAATCGTATATCAGTTACCGATCGTCATTTTATCTCCGTTTTTAGATCGAGACGGGAGTATGATCATTTTCATTGTGATTGATAGCCTTGTACTGGGAGTATCATCTTTGGATCGTGTTAGACTTGTTCACTTCCACATTCGTATGATATGTCGGATCATTCATCAGTCGTAGCGAGGAATCGGAATTATCGGATTGATTCACCTTGGCCAGCATCGAGTTACGGCCGTAAGGTTCTGGGCTACGGCCGTAAGTCACGGTACGGCCATAAGGTGGCGATTCTACCGTAAGTGATCCAAAGAGCTACCGGGCATTTTTGCCGAAGGTGAGTTACGGGCGTATGGAAGATGAGTTACGGCCGTAAGTGGTGTTAGTATATTTCGGGTGTTGTCGTCTCAGGGTGTCTTACGGCCGTAAGGGTTGCTGCATACGGCCTTAAGTCGAGGCAGTACGGCCAGAAGACTTGGCCGGATACGGCCGTACGTTGCGTGAAGGATGTCCGCCATTTTTGACGAAGGCGGGTTACGCCGTAAGGTTGGCCGGATACGGACGTATCATCCGAGTTACGGCCGTAAGGTGTGCGGTACGGCCGTAAGGCTGTCGACGGTGTTTTTGACGGCGGGTTACGCCGTAACTCAGAGCGATTACGGCCGTAAGTTTGTGCGAGCTTTCGGACGAAGCCGAGTTACGGCCGTATGAGTTGGCCGGTTACGGCCGTAAGGCCGTTGACTTGGAAAGTTACGGCCGTAAGAGGGCCGAGTTACGGCCGTAACTTCCGGCAGTATTTATAGTTTGTCCGGGACACTTTTTCCTCATTTTCTTCATTTTCACTTTCTTCTTCCTTTTTGTCCGAGAGAGAGCTTGGGGAAAGGGATTCTTCCTTCATCAAACACTTGTGTACTTGAGTTTCTTCATTTCCATTCGATCATATAGCTCGGATACTCGTTTTAACTCGTGTTCTTCGGATCGAAGTGGTTGGATCTTCAAGAGGTAATTTCTTCAACACCTTGGATTTCGATTTTGTGTTGAGATATGATGTTTTGGACGTTATAATCATGTTATATGAAGGGATATGTATATGATTATGAGTTTGTATAAGGATTCATTGGATTATTGAGGGATTATTCAAGAACACTTTGAATATCGAGTTAGATTTGGGGATTTTCGATTAATTGTTGTTATAATCACGTTTTTGGATACTCATAACGGATTATTGATCGTATTGGAGATGTTTTGTTGATTTGAAACACTTCTTGGGGATTTGAAGTTGGTATTGTTGAGGTTTAGTTGTAATCAATCGAAGTTGGCCTCAAAGTGTTCGATATAATGCCTCAATGAACTTGGTTTATGCGTATCGACGTTTCGAGTTCGTTATATTCGTGTTTGATTCGTGTATTGAACGGATTATTGGTAATTATTGTTATTCAAGGTTGTTCGAGCGACCGGTATCTTGGTTAGGACGTTGTTCGTGGACGGACATTCTTCATCGGTATTGTGTAAGTTAATTCTTACTCGGTTAAAAGGATATTCATACCTTTTGTTGTTGATCATTCATAATCATAACTCATTCATCATTGTATTAATCATATTGAAACTTGTTATTGTCAATTAATCACTTCAGTCATAAGGAACGACGGTTCCAATTCTTTCGTTGAGCTATCATTCATTTCATTATTACTCTCATCTCGGTGAGTCATTCTTGACTTTGTCAGATTATTATTTATTCATTGATATTCATTACGGTCATTCTCGTTCATTTGACCTTCTGGGTTCATATTGCGTGGCCGGGTGCGGATGTGTGGAATTTTTAGTCGGGCACGTTATGGCCATGTATTGGGAGTGATACATTGGACTGTGCACACGGTAACAGATTACCTACGTGAGACTAATTAGGTACAAGGACGGGTGTGTTCGGTCATTCGTCTTGTACACTTGCACAGAACACTACGGGCGTACTATGATACCCCTCTTCAGCGTAATTCATAATTAAGGATATTTCATAACTCAGTTAAATCATGTTTGTGTATTTTCAACCCTTGAGGATTGTTGTTCTGTTTAACTGACCCCGGCTGGGGATTTTGTTTTTCAGGTCGTGGCAAGGCAAACGCACGGGAATAGCAGGTTGATGTCGAGGAGTCCCAGTGATACTAGTAGGGGGCCCGATCTTTCAGTTATTCATGTTATTGTCCTTTATTTTCCGCTGCAGACTTTCATTTGAATACTCCGTTTCATCCAGTTTGGTGTATTTTATCTTCATATAAAATACACTAGTATTCGGTATTGTCTTGGTGTGTTGTAACTAAACTCCTCATCGGAGTAATTATTGTTGTAATGTAGTTCGGTAATACATTTATCCTGTATAATTCATTCATTTTCAATTGCCTGGTGGGTCCCAGTTGGGGATCTACGGCACTGTATTATCCTCCTAGTTTGGGGTGTTACATTTCAAGTCATTGTCTTCCATTTAAAAATGGAAACAAAAGACAATATGAAAGGTGGAGGAAATGGGGGGCGGCCATCTAGAAGGGTAGGAAAAAGTTCGGTCCGTTTCGGACTCCCGTGAGTCTAAACAGATAAACTCCGATTCCGTTCCGATGTATTTATATCGATCAATTAATCCAATTAATTAATCATATCAAATACATAATAACATAATTAATTTCTCCAAGAAATAATTATATCCATGAATTAAATTAATCACCCAGTATTTTATTTAATTCATTAGGCCGTAAATCAATTTATCCAATAAATCAATTTAGACATCCAATGTCCCAAAATCAATTAGACATCCAATGTCCATTAAATTAGATATCTAATATCTAATATTAATAATGAGAGAATAAGCTTGATTCATTCCATCGTCAATCCTATTGCGCGACTCGGTAGGTTTGTCTCAGTCAGCAATGGGAGGAACCAAAGAGTAGTAGCACCACCTAGCCAGCCTGGCGGCCTACACTGTACCCCAACTAAGAACGAATGATGGGATCATTCAAGAACCATTCTGTCGTGAATACCATTAAATGTATAAACCCTTCTTTCAAATGTCCCGATCAAGTTATCGGGTCACAGTCTGTACTTGACGCTATGCATGCGTTAATGCAAATCGAGATCATCGAGCTGTCATGTATCTAATACAACTAGCTCCAATACTTTGGCCAAAGACTTATGATCTCATCTGCCAATAACCGCATAGGACATATAAGCTGCTCACTAACGGGAGAAAGAATTCTATCTTGGTATTCAGTAGGACCTGCTACTTGCCCGTCAAGATGCACGTTGATGTTGACCCCCACCTTCCGGTTTACAGGGTCAAACTACTCTAATGAAAATCTTGACGTCACAAGCACATCCCTACTAAATCCTCAAGTCGAATGTTCACGAATACCTATCACAACCTTTCGATTCCGTCATTGACTGTCCCGGAGTGAAATCTGCGTGACAAATCAAGGGTGAGTCGGTTCGAGTATACTAATCCAATTAGCATACATATAACTTGTGCTCCCACTAAACATTAGTGTTCGACAGGTACTCTCCATCTCAAAGAACACGTCATACAAGTCTTCAAATAAACTTAACGCCCAGTCAAGTTTCATCGACTTGCGAACGATTAAGTATTTGAGCTATAAACCTTTCCAGTGCCGACCCCCTTATCCAATAAGGAGTGGAACGTTTTGCTCTCAAATACACGGACTAGTTTCTATATGTATATTTATGAGTTGGGAATGCTAGTAACTACCAGTAAATAAAGAAACATCCATTACCTTATATTAGTGAATATACATAATTACAAGTACAATGCCCTCACTCAATCATCCTCTGAGTGGCATTCGAGAGCATACTCCCAATAATCTCCCACTTGCACTCAATGCCACACACTATGGTATATAATACCCATGTTCTCCAGATGACGCTCTAAGCTAATCTGAGAAAGTGGCTTGGTCAGTGGATCAGCGACGTAGTCGGCTGACTCTGCTCTATACAACACAATGTATCTCTTTGCAAACAAATGCTCTTATGAGATGATACTCTCTCTCAATATGTTTGGTACTGTTGTGAAACCTCGGATCCTAGGACTATGCTACCGATCTGGCAGCGCAGCACAAGGTGTCACGTGAAGTTTACCCAGTAACTTCTAAATTCTTCCTTTAGAGCCCTCCGAGGCCGCTTTATACTTAGCCTAACAGGTGGAATTAGCAGTCGCGCTATACTCGACACTATGCCATGATACTGCCCCTCCATTAAGAGTAAATGTAGCTAGAAGTAGACATAGAATCATCTTTCTGTCCTTGGAAGTCCAATACAGTGAATCCCATCACATTCAGTTCTCCACCACCATATATAAGAACCAGATCTCTAGTCCTTATAAAGTACTTGAGAACGTTCTTTATGGCGGTCTAATGTTCCCGAACTGGGTTAGCTCGAAACCCACTTACCATGCTCCTAGCATGCGCAATGTCATGTCTCATACACAATAAAGCATATGTAAGGCTACCCACTGCCGAATCATATGGTATATAAATCATTTCCTTTCATTGTTCCTCACTATGAGGACACATCTTCAAGGTGAGTTTTATTCCATGTCGCATCGGAAGGAACCCTCTTTAAGATCTAGTCTATATAGAGGGCTTGGGAAGAACTTATCATTCTCTGCGATCTATCCCAGTAGAGTCGAATCCCAAGAATATAGGTTTCTTCTCCCAAGTCTTTCATGGAAAAATTACTCAAAAGTCAAGCTTTCACAGAACTGATCATTCCCACATCATTTCCTATTAGTATAATGTCATCTACATATAGTACTAAGAATGTGATCTTGCTCCCACTAACCCTCTTATATACGCAAGGTTCCTCTTCATTTTGCACAAAGTCAAACTCTTTGACTGTCTCATCAAAATGAAGGTCCCAACTACATGAAGACTGCTACAGTCCATTTCATGCAGTCTACATCTACCATTGCTAGGTCATTGGTCGCGGATCGGTCTCTTGTTTATCACTTGGAACCTCGAGGAAACCCAGTACCTCCAAGTGCATAAAACTATACCGCTCAGGTAATTGAGACACCCTACTTGACCTACGAGGTGGTTGTACTTGTGTTATAGAAGGTTCGGTGCCATTTTTCTTGCACATGTGTCTCCTGAGGAGTTTCATTGTATTCTTCCAAAGAAATATTTCTACGTGCTCCGCCTTCCTGAATGAACTTTTCTTCCAGGAAGTGTGCATACAAAGCAACAACGATCTTTCGATCTTTGGGAACATAGAATAGATAACCCATCCATCTCAGATGGGAATCCAATGAAAAGTCTCCGCACGGACCTAGCATCCTACTTGTCCACCTTAGTCTTATAGACATAGGCGGGACATCCCCAATTCCTAATGTCATTAAGACTTGGTTTCCTGCCCTCCCACATCTCATGTGGAGTTTTAGGAATGGATTTGGAAGGACATATGTTCAAGATGTAAGCGGCAGTCAGGAGTGCATACCCCCACAGGTAAATCGGTAAGTCAGTATAGCCTAGCATGGAACGGACCATGTTCAACAAGGTCCGGTTCCTTCTTTCTGACACACCATTTAACTGAGGAGTACCTAGAGGAGTTAGTTGTGAAACTATTCCATGTTCCTTAAGGAACTCGTCAAACTCCGTACTCATATTCTCGCCACCTCGGTCCAACCGAAGTGCTTTGATATGATTACCAGTTTGTTTCTTGACTAGGGCCTTGAATTCCTGGAATTTATCAAAGTCCTCGGATTTATGTTTCATTAAGTATACATAACCATACCTAGTATGATCATCTATAAACGTAATGAAATATTGATATCCGTCACGTGCTGCTTCCAAAGCACCACATACGTCGGTATGGATTAATCCCAGTTTATCAGCGGCTCTTTCAAAAGTCCTTGTGAAGGGGAACTTGGTCATTTTGCCTTTAAGGCAAGATTCACAAGTAGGAAAGGGATCCGATCCCAATGGACCCATAAGTCCATATTTTTCCATCTTATAAATCTTGGTCTGACCAACATGACCAAGTCTAAGATGCCATTTCGAAACTTGATTGGTTTCATCCCCACCACGTTTTCTTGTCATAGTATTCACAACTACTTTGTTGCTGAAATTTAGATGATATAATCCATTCAACAATGTAGCAGTACCCACTAGTTTATTTCTAAAATAAATTTTGCAGGAACCATCATCAATGAAAAATGAAAAGCCTTTTCGGTCCATGACCGGAATGGATACAATGTTTTTGTGCCCCTGGGAAAAAACAAGTACATCTTCTAAAGTCAAAACAAAGCCGGATTCTAAACCCAAAAGAAGTGATCCTATGTCGGTCGCCTCGACACTATACCCGCTTCCAACTGTGATCATAACTTCTCCAGCTCCAAGCTTCCTACTTTGTTCCAGATCCTGATTCACGGTACAAATATGAGAACTAGCACCAGAATCCAGTATCCAGGAAGTAGAAAATACAGTAGCAGAACAATTTGTTTCCAAAACTAAAAGTTCTGTACCTGAAGTGCCATGAAGAATCGGACACTCTCTAGCCCAGTGGCCTAGCTCACCGCACTTGAGACAAGCGTATTTCTTCTTTCTCTTTGTTAGGGCCTTGCCCTTGCCCTTGAAGTCCTTGACATGTGGTCCAGTCTGCTTCTTGGTCTTTTTCTTCTTGTTCTTAAACCTCCGAGGTCCAGAAGAAATCACAAGAGCAGACTCCTTCATCCGCGGAGTCTTCATCTGAGACTGAGCGGTCACAAGTTTGTTCATTAGCCCAGCTAAATTACATGCAATCTCATTACAGTTGAACTTCACAACAAACTGTGAGAAGGAATTAGGGAGAGACTGTAGGATAAGGTCGGTTTGGAGAGAAGTATCCATTTTAAAATCAATAGCCTCCAATCTCTCGATCATGGATATCATTTTGAGGATGTGTTCCCCAACCTTCTCACCTTCCTTCATCCTGGCACCAAATAGTTGCTTGGATATCTCATATCTAGCAGTTCTGCTGTGCTCACCATAAAGTTCGGTTAAGTGAGATAGAATCTGCCTAGCAGAAGTCATTTTCTCATGAGCTCTCTGAAGCTCATTAGACATAGAAGCCATCATGTAAGCACGTACTTTTAGGTCATCCTTAACCTACTTTTCGTGGTTTTCAATCTCTTCCTGATTGGCTCGGGTCTGCACAGGAGGCGCCGGAATGTCCGTCTCCAAGACGTATCCCAGTGCCTTTATACTGAAGACAATCATCAGATTGCGGAGCCAATCCACAAAGTTAGGTCCAATCAGGGTGTTCTTCTCGAGTAGAATTGCGAGTGGAGTCATTGTCATATTGAGAGTTATGTCTGCATTAAGTATGACAGATTAATTAGTGACTCATTCAATTATGTTCCGAGTATAGAATTAAGGTCTTTTCTATTCTTGTTACCCAGCTCCCACTAATTTTATCGGAATAACACACTCCCATGTGTAATCCGGAAGTATCGTTGCTCTACTTCATAGTGGTGATCGAGTTCTTTATAAATCTTAATAGAGGGCAACCGAGTAGGTTTCTAGTCAATTAATTTTCATAAAGTGGTGTCCAACACCAACCCATCTAGTGGATGATTCGATCTTGTTTTTTCCCTTGTTCACTCCCCTAAATCTATACGGTTTCTATGGTTCATGAACTAGTTAAGTTTATACCATCGACGCAAATCAGTTTCACAATTGAATCTTATCCGACAACCTATCAGGTTTCTAAGGATAAAATTTGCTCCAACCGAAGGAAACCAATGTGATCCTGGTAATTTAACCGTCCTCCACGAACGACTACCCCGATAACTCGGAAGCATAGCACATCCGGTTTGGATTTCAATTTTCTAAAAACTCGATGGAGGGAAGGAAAACCTTGTGTTGTGTCGAGATTTATACATCTCAACAGACGATCACCTCAGAGACTGGGCGACCGAGCCAGAGCCCAGCAGCCAAGGCAGATTGGCCAACCGAAGGTCCCAGGACAAGTCCTGGGGCCGAGCGATCGACATCTAAGGCGATCGTCTCTCAGTACTTGGCGATCGACTCCTGGTGACCGACCAAATGGCGACCGCCTCATGCCACGCGAAGCTATCGCCCGTCCAGTCGGCGAAGGCCGAAGCTCGAAGCAAGGACCCATGTGCAGATCCGGAAAAGGCGCCGCAGAGCATGGATCGTTGACCACAACCTGTCAGCATCTTCTCACAAACCGACAGACCCGCCGAAAGGTTTACAGTGCGACCGCCCGTGACAGCAACTCAGGACGCGTACAGGCTCCTCATAGGACCGCACAGCTGGCTGCCACCAGCAGCCGCGAACTTTAAGGCAGACAATCCATGTGACATAAAGACGATTGCTCCTTATTATATTACATGAAAGGCGCTCACCCGTCAGTAAACAGAGCATCTCAGCTCCTATAAATAGAAGGCTGCCTGCATTTGGAAAACTCTCTGTCTCTCTCTGATTCAGCTCACAACTTGGCTTTATTACTCTTGGCAACAGCTATCTCTCGGCCTTTCTTCTCTCTTAGCACCTCTTACATGAAAGACGGTCGGAAGAGACGAAACACGCAGAGCTTCGTTCAAGAGCTAGATAAATAGGATCTTTTACACTTATTGTAATCGCATTCTTACATTGATATTTGTACTCAAACGTATTCATATTAATAACATCTCGCGAGAGCATTCAAGCCCGGGCCTAACAAACCCGGCAAATCTTGTGTTATTCACACCCCCCCTACGGACGTGCTCTCGCAATTTGCTGTTGCTCGACCATTCCAGCAATATCTATCTTCGGATAATATTTCAGGCAACAACAATTGGCGCTAGAGGAAGGGGATCTAAACCATCATTTTTATTCCTACCATCTCGAAGAATACTCACTGTTCTCCGGGACATATACCTGAAGAAACACTAACTGTTCTTCAGAAAAAAGCTTTCAGAATCATGACTTCTGCCTCCATGTCGAAGAAAGCCACTGGCCGGTCCGCCGGACACCTTATTCCATCTCAATCCGAGCCCCGACCTATGGCGGAGGGGAGCCGCGGCGACCCGAGACTCTCGATCCCGCCCCGAGGGACGGCCCAAGCCTCTCGCTCGATCAGTTCCAAACTGCGGAACAGATCGAAGAGGCCATGGCCATCCTTCAGGAGCGACGGAGAGCATTCGACACGCTCGCTATAACCCCCTCGGCCATCCGCCGCGTGAGCAAGCGGAAGTTCAAGGGGTTAATGACCGAGCGATCGTCAGGTGGCCCCGATTCACAAGAAAAGGCGTCCGCAAGGCAGGACACCTCCATTTTCATCCGCCTAGGCAACGACCCATCATGGCGACCGGGGCAATCTGGCCCCAGCCACGAGACGACGGATCCTGAGTCCATCACCAGGAGTTCGGTGTACCCAACTCCCAGAAGGCAAGCCAACCATCTGGTTCCTCCTCGCCAAAGAACCGAGATCGGCAACCGCGGAGTCAGGAGATCGGTACACGATCGCCTTGGCTCCCGCTCCGTAAGCCGAACCACGAGCGACCATGCTACAGTGATGGCCGCGATGCAACGCTAGCTCGACGACATGAAGGCGCTCCTAGAAACTGGGGCAGGCGCCAATAGCAAGATCGCCGAGCTGAGCGAGCCACTCGCGGTCCACATCGAGCTCGCCCCCGTGCAGCGTAGGATCGCTCCTCCCAAAACACCTCTGTACGAGGGGAGGTCGGACCCCGAGACTCACCTAGGCAAGTTCCGAATCTATATGACCGGGTGTGGGGCATCAGACGCAACCAGATGCCAAATGTTCCCACTAACGCTGGACGACCTTGCCCACAGGTGGTACACCTCATTGCCGACGCGATCCATCAATTCCTTTGATCAACTGGCGAACAGCTTCACAGCTTACTTCGTCGCCAAGGTCGCTCGGCCGGAAGGTCCCCATCGCATGATGCAAATCAGGCAGGGATAAGAAGAGTCCGACGCAGACTACATCGACCGGGTAGACGAGATCATCCTCAACGGTGCGCCCGTAAGCAATGAGATCGCCCTCTACTCGGTCCTAGGGGGATTCCATGGTCTTTCACCTATGTTCAGGCATCTTACGAAGGACCATCCCCCGACCTACGCGATCTTCCGCGCTAAAGCCGCAGACTTTCTGGCCAGGCAAAGGTTACTTTTCAACTTATGAGTAACGCAATCGGCAGCCGAACGACGATCACCAGTCTTCCAGCCCGATCGCCATTATCAAGCAAAATCATCAAAACCGGAGGACTCGTTCGCCATCTACAGTTCACCATCTAACATGATGGACTAAGGCACGAGATCGCCTCCCCCGCACAACGTACACCGTCGATGGTCGGCATCTACATGACGATCCAAGGTAGAAGAGTGCAGCCATGGTCCTGGTGGTTGATAGAACCGACTGCTTAGGCCATGCAAGGTCCCTTTGGGCCACGATCGCCCGCCCTTCATTTAAATACGAGGTCGGCGTAGTCTGAGGGACCTCCAAAACTAATCAGTGGACACACTCGCCCGCCCTCAAAGGTTCATCATCTAACTTGGTGGACCCGGACAATGCTACGCGTCCCTACCCCCATCTCAACGTACACTGTCGAGGGTCGCCATCTTCATGGCGGGCCGAGGTGGAAGCAGACCTAACAAGCCGCGGAAGTGGAGTTGATTAATCCGACGACGCCCCGCGCAAGGACTCCTCTAGACTAAGACCGCACGCCTTTCGTTTAAATACGAGGTGAGGTGCAGCCTAATAGAGGACCCTCACAATAAAATGAGTCACGATACAGACAATGTCGCTCGCGCACAAGACATGGTCATGGAGTCGGTCCATCGAACTCCGCGACTGTGCACGATTCCTCAATGACGAAACTATCAAGTTTCTAAGAGGGATCGGCAAAATTGTTTATTGCAGGTACAAGACCGAAGATAGCTATCCAATCGACCAGATTGCCCAAGTCCGAAACCAAAGTCCGCTCAACGGGTCGCCCGTCTTCATCCTACACGATCGCCAGTAAGAACCACCTCACCCCATGTCTTCAACATCGGAGCAAGCTGGGGGGTAATTGTTGTGTCGAGATTTATATGTCTCAACAGGCGATCGCCTCAGAGATCGGGTGACCGAGCCAGAGCCCAGCAACCAAGGCAGATTGACCAACCGAAGGTCCCAGGACAAGTCCTGGGGCCGAGCGATTGACATCTAAGGCGATCGTCTCTCGGTACTTGGCGATCGACTCCTGGTGACCGACCAAATGGCGACCGCCTCATGCCACGCGAAGCCATCGCCCGTCCAGTCGGCGAAGGCCGAAGCTCGAAGCAAGGACCCATGTGCAGATTCGGAAAAGGCGCCGCAGAGCATGGATCGTTGACCACAGCCTGTCACCATCTTCTCACCAACCGACAGACCCGTCGAAAGGTGTACAGTGGGACCGCCCATGACAGCGACTTGGGATGCGTGCAGGCTCCTCATTGGACTGCACAGCTGGCTGCCAGCAGCCGCGGACTTTAAGGCAGACAACCCATGTGACATAAAGACGATCGCCCCTTATTATATTACATGAAAGGCGATCGCCCGTCAGTAAACAGAGCATCTCAGCTCCTATAATTACAAGGTTGCCTGCACTTGGAAAACTCTCTGTCTCTCTCTGATTCAGCTCACAACTTTGCTTTCTTACTCTTGGCAACAACTATCTCTCGGCCTTTCTTCTCTCTCACCACCTCTTACACGAAAGACAGTCGACAGAGACGAAACACGCAGAGCTTCGTTCAAGAGCTAGATAAATAGGATCTTTTACACTGATTGTAATTGCATTCTTACATTGATATTTGTACTCAAACGTATTCATATTAATAACATCTCGCGAGAGCATTCAAGCCCGGGCCTAACAAATCCGGCAAATCTTGTGTTATTCACACCCCCCCACGGACGTGCTCTCGCAATTTGCTATTGCTCGACCATTCCAGTAATATCTATCTTCGGATAATATTTCGGGCAACACCTTGAAACCTTATAAACTTAATAATTTGTCGTGGGAGAATTTTCGCAATTAATGTTACACTTTGCACATTAATTCATTTAAGCGCGTTTGTGGCATTCATACAATATGAAACAACCATTCACAACCTAGTTGCTACCAACATGTGGTTCATGGACCGTTCCTAGAAAACAAAAACTCCATAATCTAATTACAAGTCTTCGTCTTGAATCTTCGTCTTATCGAAACGGATCTTCCTCCAGTCTTCGTCATTACATATAAATTTTACATTGAAAATTGCATCATAGATACAAATATTTCTAGTAAAATAAATATGCTCAAAACGGCCTTTACAATCCAATCGAATAAAATGAACGATTCAAAACTAAGTCCAAGAACCACATCCCCATTCAAAAGCATTCATTGATCCAATCAACAATACGAACCGATCCAATCGATTCACACAATCGGTAATATGAAAAACGTTCAAATAATTCGGTCGATCATAAGTATTCCAATAAATCAATTTTTCCTTATAAAATGAAATACCATAAATCATTTTAATCATATTAAATCTAATTTAAAATGTGGGGAATCATTTTTAGGAATACACGAAGAAAACAAGCCCGAAACAGGTCCGAAATGGGCTTAACCGCACCCGAAAACAACATTGGGCAGCAGTAGGGCTACCCAGCAGCCCTGGGCCGCGGCCCCCGAGCCCGGTGCCGCGGCCCCCTTCTTCCGGACCTCTCCCGGACCGTCCAACGGCATTTCGGGGCTAGTTTTTCGATCGGATATCCAATATCTATATTTTCCAACATTCATATCATCAATATAAATCACATTTCCAAGAAATGGAAGATTTATATTTAGACATAAACTTACGAAAAAATACAACTATAACGAACAAAAAACATATACCACGATTATGACTAACATGATTCTAAATCATTCACCATCTAATCGAGCATTCCAAATGCCAATATCGTATATACGATCGCAAGACCTACTCTCTGACACCACTATTGGGATTCGGTGCCTAAAACGAAGGCCCAGCGGAAGCGGTAAAATGAAAATTAATTCAATACGAATCCATACGAGGATCGATCGAGCTACGTATATACGAATATATAAACGAAACACAAGAGTTACGAGAAAATATACCCTTGTAGTCCGTTGATTAAATGGTATCCTTCTCTTGAGCTATTCCCCAAGCTTTAGGCGATCTCCCTGCAATTCAATCCGCTCCAAGCTCTTAAATGATCAAACGCTGAAAGCACCACGTCTCCACTTGCCACGCGCCGGAGAAACGACCAGAACGACGATCACCTTGCTATCCTTCGAGGATACGGCTAGAGCTAAGTGATGAAGCTTCCAATATGAAATTATAACACTCTAAGTGTATAATTCACTTTCTCTCTTTGATTTCTTGATTTTTCTCCAAGAACAACAAGAACAAGATGAAGAAGGAGATGAAGACTTTGTAATGAACTCTAAGTTCTTTCTCACTCTTTCTCTCTCTACCACTTACGTATGGAATCAAGAGTGTGTTCAAAAAGAGTTACAAGTCTTCTACCTTTATTCATTCTTTATACACTAACAACCCACTCAACATCTCATCTCACATGAGAGATGCCTTTCAAGTCATTGTCTTCCATTTAAAAATGGAAACAAAAGACAATATGAAAGGTGGAGGAAATGGGGGGCGGCCATCTAGAAGGGTAGGAAAAAGTTCGGTCCGTTTCGGACTCCTGTGAGTCTAAACAGATAAACACCGATTCCGTTCCGATATATTTATATTGATCAATTAATCCAATTAATTAATCATATCAAATACATAATAACATAATTAATTTCTCCAAGAAATAATTATATCCATGAATTAAATTAATTACCCAGTAATTTATTTAATTCATTAGGCCGTAAATCAATTTATCCAATAAATCAATTTAGACATCCAATGTCCCAAAATCAATTAGACATCTAATGTCCAATAAATTAGATATCTAATATCTAATATTAATAATGAGAGAACAAGCTCGATTCATTCCCTCGTCAATCCTATTGCGCGACTCGGTAGGTTCGTCTCAGTCAGCAATGGGAGGAACCAAAGAGTAGTAGCACCACCTAGCCAGCCTGGCGGCCTACACTGTACCCCAACTAAGAACGAATGATAGGATCATTCAAGAACCATTCTGCCGTGAATACCATTAAATGTATAAACCCTTGTTTCAAATGTCCCGATCAAGTTATAGGGTCACGGTCAGTCAAACCTTATCTGTACTTGACGCTATGCTTGCGTTAATGCAAATCGAGATCATCGAGCTGTCGTGTATCTAATACAACTAGCTCCAATACTTTGGCCAAAGACTTATGATCTCATCTGCCAATAACCGCATAGGACATAAAAGCTGCTCACTAACGGGAGAAAGAATTCTATCTTGGTATTCAGTAGGACCTGCTACTTGCCCGTCAAGATGCACGTCGATGTTGACCCCCGCCTTTTCGGTTTACAGGGTCGAATTACTCTAATGAAAATCTTGACGTCACAAGCACATCCCTACTAAATCCTCAAGTCGAAGGTTCACGAATATCTATCACAACCTTTCGATTACGTCATTGACTGTCCCGGAGTGAAATCCGTGTGACGAATCGAGGGTGAGTCGGTTCGAGTATAGTAATCCAATTAGCATACCTATAACGTGTGCTCCCACTAACCATTAGCGTTCGACAAGCACTCTCCATGTCAAAGAACACGTCATACAAGTCTTCACATAAGCTTAACGTCCAGTCAAGTTTCATAGACTTGCGAACGATTAAGTATTTAAGCTATAAACCTTTCCAGTGCCGACCCCCTTATCCAATAAGGAGTGGAACGTTTTGCTCTGAAATACACGGACCAGTTTCTATATGTATATTTATGAGTTGGGAATGCCAGTAACTACCAGTAAATAAAGAAACATCCATTGCCTTATATTAGTGAATTTACATAATTACAAGTACAATGCCCTCACTTAATAATCCTTTTTGTGGCATTCAAGGGCATACTCCCAACATGCGATTCGTTCAAACATGCCCGTATGATGGATTATCGAGTTTTGTGGTTGATATATGAGTATTAATAAGATTGTAGTGGTTTTCGATCGTGATGAAAATATATGTCGATGTAATTCCTTTTTTCATTTCGGAGTCTTGATGTTATTGTCGTTGGTTACTTCGTATGGTGACGATTATGGTAGTATCGTCACCTGAACTACAGGTTCAGTAGCTAAAACTGGATATTGAAGAGTGAGTGACTTTGGTGATATCTTTGTTATTTATGTGATGAATAACGGGGGTTTGCCATTTATGAATAAATTTTGAAACAGAGTTATGCTTGAGCTATATCAGATCCTGAGGGCAACTGAAATCAACTTTGCTATACTAGTTGCTTAGCCAGCTTTCTTTCTGTCCCTCATTTTAGCTATGTTGGTGCGAGCATGGTTTAAACAGGTAAATGGATTCGGTTTCTGCATTTTTGTGTCAATCTTTAGATAAAACAGAGGATAGTGATCACTTTCTTGACATATTTCTTGTGTTATGTATCCCCCAAGTCAGTAAAAAAAGTCACAAATGTTTCCTTACTAGTATCTTAATTTACTATTCACTTTTTCTCAAGGTGCATCACGTGAAGTGGATTAGAACAAGCAAAAAGAGAGATCAAAGCTGTGGAGCAAGAAAGAACAAACAAGGAAGATTATGCTCAGAAGTCCTTAACATATAAAAAATAGCATCATAGAAAAGGTGGTTCATGACGATGAGTGCGAGGACGACGGTCGCGAGGCTGAGGAAAATGAACTTCGTGATGATTGATGATCAGTACTTTTATTTTGTATATGCGTAATTGATTGGTTGGATATTTTGACTTGAAAGATAGTTTCATGTAGAATTATGGTGTAGGTCGATTATGTGTTTTGACTTTAGGTTTAAGTACTAGATGTAAGATGATGTCATGGTACACATCGGTTTTGTTTCGACTTTATTGACTTGTATTGTTGGATTTGCCATTTGGGAAATTTGAAATGTGATTTCTGGTTTGATATGCTTTTGTGAATGGTATATTGAAATTTCAAATAGGATATTGCAATCCGGACTAATAAAAGGTGTTGCAGATTATTGTTGCAAATAAAATTTAAAAGTATTACAATAGGGATATAAATGTTGCTAAATAGTGTTGCATTAGTCTATTGTAACACCTTAAAAATGTTACTAAAATAGATCAAAGTGTTACAAAAAAAGTGCTATTGTAATATTACAAAATGTGTTGCAATAAGTACACATAATGTTGCAATAGAGAGCATAGGCAACGCCAGTAAATGCAATGCCGAATTTTGGCCAAAACGTTACGTAATTATCTACTATAACATTTTTCGGGTCTAAAAATACACCTTTGTGGGCTTGCAATAGGTTATATATGGTGTAGTGGTTGCTATTTGATTACTTCAATATGTTGAGATGATTGATCGTCGACTAAAATAATATGTTGTAGTCGTTTTCAAGTATGTTCGTGAATTGCATTGGTTAGGGCCGAGGAGCTCGTAGACGAAGGCAATGAGATTGGTAGCGGATTCATCATCGTCGTATCGGTATCGAGGCAAGTTATTACTTGCTCAGTTTATAATATTTAATGAATGGTTTCAGATTCATTCCGTTTATAATGCATATAGCAATGATTATTATTGTAAATTCTGGAGATTTGGATTGTATGTTGTTTTTCTGATTTTGGGAGTTAAATCATTATGTATATGATTTGCTTCGGATAGTGGCATAATTGGGAATCGAGGATATATTATGTTAAAGATGAAGATATGAGTTATCTATAACCCGTGGTATGTTTGGATCGCCGAGCATTGGGGAAAATCGTCGGTGATGATTTGACATCGAGATTACCCACGAAGGACTTGGGGCAAGTATCATAATTTGATTTCGGTTTGGTGTTGATGATGTTGATCATGCATATTGTCATTCATGTTGTTGAACGTGAGGTCGTCCTAGTTGTTTTGTCATAATGTCATTCATGTTATTGAGTCATGTGTTGTCCATGTTGATGAACATATTGATTTGCATATGTGTATGCATAATTGCATTGTTTATGTTGTGTTGATCCGATGGGATCGTGTGATCTATGTTGAGGGCGTTGGATCAGATGTCCACCTCGTGTTGGTCCGAAGGGATCATCTTGGGATCTATGCTGAGGGCGCTGGATCATTGGACGGGTTTTCCACCTCGTGTTGGTCCGACGGGATCATCTTGGGATCTATGCTGAGGGCGCTGGATCATTGCATTACCCTGTGTTGTGTTGATGGAATCATGTGGATTCGCATCGTTTGTTTTACCATATGTTTTGTGTGCATATGTATATTGTTGGTTATCCACCTCGTGTTGATCTAGTAGGATCATCTTGAGATCTATGCTAATGGGCGCTGGATCATGGGATCTCCATTGAGTATACATTGTTGTTATTGTTTTGAGCATATTGACGTTGTCATATGAGTATGCATTTTGTGTTAGGACTGTGTCCGTATGATGTATCGATCTGATCTCGGATTAGACTGACATGATTGTCGTGGTATTGTGCATCTCGAGGTATGTTCCGTATTTCCTTTGGTAATTGCCTTTTGATGGATAATCGATTATTGTGTTGAGATGTGATGATTTTACCCGATGGATTGGGTGGGACAGAGCTAGTAGACTTCGTAACAGTGAGTTATGATGACGTTTTGAGAACCTTGGGTATTGTGTGAGATATAGTACAGATGTTTATGTAACACCCCAAACTAGGCGGATATTACAGTGCCGTAGATCCCCAACTGGGATCCACCAGGCAAATGAAAATGAATGAATTATACAAGATAAATGTAGTGCCGAACTACATTACAGCAATAATTACTCCGATGAGGAGTTTAGTTACAACACACCAGGACAATACCGAATACTAGTGTATTTTATATGAAGATAAAATACACAACACTGAATGAAACGGAGTATTCAAATGAAAGTCTGCAGCGGAAAATAGAGGACAATAACATGAATAATTGAAAGATCGGGGCCCCCTACTAGTATCACTAGGACTCCTCGACATCAACATGCTATTCCCGTGCGTTTGCCCTGCCATGACCTGAAAAACAAAATCCCCAAACGGGGTCAGTTAAACAGAACAACAATCCTCAAGAGTTGAAAATACACAATCATGATTATATCTGAAGTTATGAAATATCCTGTCGAAACATACGCAATCAAACATGCTATATGAATCAACTAACAGTACGGCTCAAAGGAAATGGCGCCACACTACGCCCGGGATGGAAATGTGTCCGTGCACAAGCCACCAACGATCAATACACGCGTGGTCTTGTACCTAATCAGTCTCACGAAACAATCAATCTCGTGTGCACAGTCCAATGTGAGGCCATCAACCAACACACGACTATAATGTGCCCGACATGAAAACCCTACACATACCAACCGGCACGCCAGTATGACCCGGAATGCCACGATATAACAAAAGTGACATTGAAAATGAATAATGACTCACCGAGGTGGAATGGTAATGAAATAAATGACAGCTCAATGAAAAGATTGGAACCGTCGTTCCTTATGACTGAAATGATTAATTGATAACAACAAGTTTTGATACGGTTAATATAGTGATGAATGAGTTATGATTATGAATGAACAACAACAAAAGGGATGAATATCCTTTTAACCGAGTAAGAATTAACTTACACAATACCGGTGGCAATTATCCTTCCACGAAAAACGTCCTAATTGAGATATCGGTCGCTCGAACAACCTTGAATTATACAATATCCAACAATCCATTCAATATACGAATCAAACACGAATATAACGAACTCAAAACGTCGATACGATTAAACTAAGTTCATTGGGGCATTATATCGAATACGTTGTATCCAAACTCCGATTGTTTACAATCAAACCTCGATATGCCAATATCAAAATCCCCAAGAAGTGTTTCAAACCAACAAAACATCTCCAATACGATCAATAATCCGTTATGAATATCCAAAAATGTGATTATAACAACAATTAGTCGAAAATCCCCAATTCCAACTCGATTTTCAAGGTGTTCTTGAATAATTCCTCAATAATCCAATGAATCCTTATACAAACTCGTAATCATATACATATCCCTTCATATATCATGATTATAACGTCCAAAACATCGTATCTCAACACAAAAATCGAAATCCAAGGTGTTGAAGAATATTACCTTTGAAGATTCAAGTACTTTAATCCGAAGAACACGCGTTAGGTCGATTATCCGGGCTTCACGATCAAAAGGAGATGAAGAAAATCAAATACTCAAATGATTATTGATGAAGAAATCTCTCCCTCAAGTTATTCTCTCGGTTGCAGGTGAAGAAGATGGAAAAATTGGAAGAAATGAGCTCAAAATGCTCAAAAATGAATTTATAGGGTTGACTCGGCGGCCGGACTCGGCCGTGCCCGCCCGACACGGTCGCGGCGTGCTGGCGGCGGCGAGGAATCGACCGTGTCACCTTGACACGGTCGCGGCGCGAAGGGGCCTACCGACATCTCCGTCCGCGGCGCTCGACATTGACTCGATCGTGTCACGGAACACGGCCGAGCCTCCGGCGATTGGTTCGGGCTTATCCGGAAGGGTTCGACTCGGCCGTGCTGCACGACACGGCCGGGTCTGGCGAAACTTCGCCATGTTCGGACGAGTGCAGGCAGGCGTGTCGGATGACACGACCGAGTTCGTTCGGCAGTGATCGGCCAAAAACTGAAAAATGAGCGGTTGAGCTAAAACGACCATAACTCTCTCGTCCGGATCCGATTGACTCACCGTTTGAACCATTGGAAAGCTAACTCGATGCTCTATAATATAGCAAAGATTTAGAATTTTTGGAGTTACCAAAAATTAATGGTGATCTAACAAAGTCGAACTCATATGAGGAAAGTTGAAACAATGAACAATAACGATACACAACTCGAAGTTTTTCCGAACGGTGAACACTGTGAATGAATATGATTGATGAATGATTATAATCGAGTGAAAATACACTGAGTGACAATTACAGACTGATAATTACTGAATGAAAATGAATGAATTACAACCGGGTATTACATACACCCCCCCTTAAAAGAGTTTCATCCCCGAAACTAAGGGTCAAACAACTCGGGATAACTCTCTCGCATACTATCCTCGGTTTCCCAAGTGGCCTCTTCGACTCCGTGTCTAGACCACTGAATCTTGACCAAAGGGATCGTCTTGTTCCTCAACTGTTTGATTCGCCGCTCTAACACTCGTACAGGACGCTCCTCGTACGAATGATCATCTGCGATCTCGATTTCGTCGAACTGAAGTATGTGACTCGGGTCGGCAACATACTTCCGCAACTGAGAGACATGAAACACATTATGAATTCGGCTCAACGCCGGAGGTAAAGCCAATCGATAAGCTAACTCGCCTACTCGATCCAAAATCTCGAACGGTCCAATGAATCTCGGACTCAACTTTCCCCTCTTCCCAAAACGGAAGATACCACGACTCGGGGATACCTTGACCAACACATGGTCACCAGCCTCGAACTCTAATGGTCGACGACGGTTATCTGCATATGATTTCTGTCGACTCTGAGCTGTCAACATACGACTCTTGATCAAAGCTACCTTCTCCCGGGCGGCTATAAGCATATCGGGCTCGGTGCCGATTGATTCTGACAAGTCATCCCAACACAAAGGAGATCGACAACGACGACCGTACAAGGCCTCGTAAGGTGCCATCTTAATGGAGGCATGCCAACTATTATTATACGTGAACTCGATCAGTGGTAGTTGGGCTTCCCAATCGTCCTTCCAATTGAGGACGCAAGCTCTCAACATGTCCTCTAATGTCTGAATAGTCCTCGCTGATTGTCCGTCATTTGAGGATGAAAAGCGATCGAGATTAAGCTGAGTTCCCATAGCACGATGAACTGATTTCTAAAAATGTGACACAAACAGTCCGTCACGATCGGAAACGATACTTTTAGGAGTACCGTGCAGTCTCACTATCTCTTTGATGAATAACTGGGCAAGTCTCTCGGGACCCCACGTATCCTTGATCTCAAGGAAATGAGCTGATTTAGTTAAGCGGTCCACAATCACCCAGATCGTATTCATGTCATGACGACTCGTCAGCAAACTCGTGATGAAATCCATAGAAAAGTCTTCCCACTTCCACTCCGGAATAGGGAGAGGTTTCAGCATACACGCCGGTCGCTGAGGTTCCATCTTGACTTGTTGACAGGTTAAGCATCTCGAAACAATTTCTGCGACTTCTCGCTTCATATTACTCCACCAGTAATTTTGTTTCAAGTTCTTGTACATCTTGCTGGACCCCGGATGAACAGAATAAGGGGTAGCATGAGCTTCTCTCAAAATAGAATTTTTCAACTCGTCATTCGCCGGTACGCACAACTGGTTCTTAAACCTCAAAATCCATCCTCGTGGACCACGAATCCAGGGGTTTTCCCCTGAGCCACATCTTCACGTATGCGCAACAATAAAGGGTATGAACTCTGATTCTCTCTGATTACCTCCTCAAGTGATGATGAAATCTCTAACATACAAAGCTGTCCCTGAACTTGCTGAAGCCAGACCTCGATCTCGGGTCTAAGGAATTCCTGTTGAAGCTCCTTCTGAACTGTTAAACGAGCAAGCATCTGCTCTTGAACGGACTTACGACTCAAGGCGTCGGCGACAACGTTCGCCTTCCCCGGGTGGTAAAGGATCTCGATATCATAATCTTTGATTAATTCCCACGACCGCATCTGTCGCATATTTAACTCCTTGTGAGTAAATATATACTTCAATTCTTGTGATTGGTGAAGATCTGACAGGTGATGCCATAAAGGCAACGACGCCAAATTCCCAACGCGAAAACCACGGCTGCTAGCTCCAAGTTGTGGGTTGGATAATTAACCAGCTAATCCGAGGAAACATCGGATTTACTTAACATCTTTAGGAGGTTGCAAATCTCGGATAGCCTCCGTCTTCTGAGGGTCGACACGAACTCTGGCAGATGAAATTACATGCCCGAGAAAAGTCACTTTGAACATCCAGAACTCACATTTGGAAAACTTTCCATAAAGTTGCTCTCGTCTCAACACGTCGAGAACCTGAAGAAGATGAACCTCGTGTTCCTCCTGGCTACGAGAATAAATCAAAATGTTGTCGATGAAGACAACAACAAACTGATCCAAAAAGTCGATGAAAACCCGATTCATTAACTCCATGAATACTGCAGGTGCAATAGTTAGCCCGAACGGCATAACTACGAACTCATAATGACCATAGCGTGTATGAAACGCTGTCCTCGCGATATCCGACTCTCGAATCCGCAACTGGTGATATCCAGATCTTAAGTCGATCCTGGAAAAATACTGAGGCTCCCTGAAGTTGATCTAAAAGATCATCAATACGGGGTAAAGGATACTACTCTTGATCATCACCCTGATCAACTCCTGGTAATTAATACACACACGAGATGAACCATCCTTCTCCTTGACAGATCACACTGGTGCTCCTCACGAGGACGCAATCGGTCGGAGATAACCTTTCTCGAACTATTTCTCAAGTTGAATCTTCAACTCCTGCATTCTGGTCGGGGCCATCCGATACGGTGCCTTCGATAAAGGGGACGTACCGGCTCCAACTCACTCCTGAATTCCCTTACTCTATGTGAAGGTAACCAGATAACTCGTCTGGAAATACATCGTCAATCGATGACAATGATACCACGAATGATTGAACATTTCGATTGCCCTAGAATGGTCAATCGATAAAAAAAGATACCAATAATGATTGAACAACTCGATTGCCTTAGAAAGGCCTATCGATGAAGATGATACAATGAATGTTTGAATAACTCGATTGCCTTAGAAAGGCCAATCGATGGAAATGATACAAGGAATGATTGAATAACTCGATTGCCTTAGAAAGGCCAATCGATGAAAATGATATAATGAATGATTGAATAGTTCGATTGCGGAATTTCTCTGCTTCCGCCATAATAGAAATTCTACTGGAACAACGGGGATTACTTCCCTGAAGCACACATTCGACAACCAACGACGGAAAGATAGCGACCAAACGCTAACAAATACTGAGGATAGTATCAAGATGGTTAAACCACTAATACCGAAATTACATTGTCCTAAGATAAATTCACCACGATTAGGTCCACCAACCAATCGCGGTTACTAAGCTTACTTAGGTATGATTCCGAAAATTCTTCCATCGTCAGGTAGACCGATGGTATGAGGTCCACAAGCAATAGGACTATCCTGAAATAAGTCTATTCAAGCATGATTCGAAAATGAATGAATGCGGTGTACCAGCATCAAAAGGTACACACAAGATGAAAAAAAATTACGAGTATACCTGAAATCATTCGGGCCACCGGATCGTCGATCCTCCTCATGATATGAATCTGGGACTTGCCGGCCCCCGAACCGGACGCTCCCGTCTGATAAATACGAGCTCCAACTCTATTTGCTTCCAGTGTCTTAAACGACGTTGACAAAGCGATCGATTCGAAAGGCGGTGCTTGAGCACGAGATGCCGTCGGGCCGACTTGGAGTCCCTTCGGCAAAAGCGGGCCTTATGCCCGAAATTCCCACAATTATAGCACGTGATAGACGGTTTTGGACACTCGGTGCTGAAATGACCAGCGTTCCACAATTGAAACAGTGATGGCCGAATCGCCGCTCGGGAATGAGATCCCGCACGATTATGCGCCGTAGGAGGTCGCTCAGAAACGATAGGACTCACACGAGGCTTCTTGAAGGTTGACTGACCGTCTTCGGATTGATTACGCTTCGTTGATTTCTTGCTGACAAATGAAGGTTGTTGTTCAGCACTTTCCTTAGCAGCTGGCTCATACGGGAGAGTTCTCTCGATTAATCCGGTCAGAGTGGCGCAATGATGATTGAGAAACTGCACATGGGTCATCATGGCCTGCATAAAAGTGAGTGGATCAACCCGAACATCTTCTGATCGAGCCGAGTCCTGGGCACGATTTCCCGGCAACGAGTGATTATTTCTCGGGTTTCGGTCCGCACCGCGGCCTCTCCCCGTGCATCCCCTGACAGCTCTCTCCATACTGAAGTAGGAAGGTCGCATAATGATTATATTTCCCGCATGATTAGCACGTTATGATTATGTCGTGAGATGATGAAAATGAGTATACATGCTCTAACTTAGTGATTATATGAATGATTTACTGAAGTTACATGATTATCTGATGAAATTCTTGAAATGATTATCTTGAATAACTTAACAAGATTGATAATATGATCATCCAGATTGACAACTAAGTAATGAAATGAGTTGAGTAATTAATGAGTTAACATGATCGTCCTGATTATTAACTGAGTAATGAAATGAATTAAGTGATTGATGAGTTAATATGATCGTCCCGATCATAATGAATACTGATGTTTGAGGATTGTTAAATGATGAATGATGAATGAATGACTATTGCCAGAAATTATACCATGGCATTAGAAGTCTTACAGTTCTTTCGGTCTGATTGGCTCGGCATCCGCACGTGTCACACGACGCGAAAGTCAATGATACTAGTCCGATGACGATGATTTCAAATGAGACATGACTTGGAGGGTAGTATTCAAAACCACGCTTCGATACCAACTCTGTAACACCCCAAACTAGGCGGATATTACGGTCGTAGATCCCCAACCAGGACCCACTGTGCAAATGAAAATGAATGAATTATACAAGATAAATGTAGTACCGAACTACATTACAGCAATAATTACTCCGATGAGGAGTTTAGTTACAACACACCAGGACAATACCGAATACTAGTGTATTTTATATAAAGATAAAATACACAACACTGAATGAAACGGAGTATTCAAATGAAAGTCTGCAGCGGAAAATAGAGGACAATAACATGAATAATTGAAAGATCGGGGCCCCCTACTAGTATCACTAGGACTCCTCGACATCAACATGCTATTCCCGTGCGTTTGCCCTGCCATGACCTGAAAAACAAAATCCCCAAACGGGGTCAGTTAAACAGAACAACAATCCTCAAGAGTTGAAAATACACAATCTTGATTATATCTGAAGTTATGAAATATCCTGTCGAAACATACGCAATCAAACATGCTATATGAATCAACTAACAGTACGGCTCAAAGGAAATGGCGCCACACTACGCCCGGGATGGAAATGTGTCCGTGCACAAGCCACCAACGATCAATACACGCGTGGTCTTGTACCTAATCAGTCTCACGAAACAATCACTCGCGTGTGCACAGTCCAATGTGAGGCCATCAACCAACACACGACTATAATGTGCCCGACATGAAAACCCTACACATACCAACCGGCACGCCAGTATGACCCGGAATGCCACGATATAACAAAAGTGACATTGAAAATGAATAATGACTCACCGAGGTGGAATGGTAATGAAATAAATGACACTCAATGAAAAGATTGGAACCGCTGCTCCTTATTACGAAATGATTAATTGATAACAACAAGTTTTGATACGGTTAATATAGTGATGAATGAGTTATGATTATGAATGAACAACAACAAAAGGGATGAATATCCTTTTAGCGAGTAAGAATTAACTTACACAATACCGGTGGCAATTATCCTTCCACGAACAACGTCCTAATTGAGATATCGGTCGCTCGAACAACCTTGAATTATACAATATCCAACAATCCGTTCAATATACGAATCAAACACGAATATAACGAACTCAAAACGTCGATACGATTAAACTAAGTTCATTGGGGCATTATATCGAATACGTTGTATCCAAACTCCGATTGTTTACAATCAAACCTCGATATACCAATATCAAAATCCCCAAGAAGTGTTTCAAACCAACAAAACATCTCCAATACGATCAATAATCCGTTATGAATATCCAAAAATGTGATTATAACAACAATTAGTCGAAAATCCCCAATTCCAACTCGATTTTCAAGGTGTTCTTGAATAATTCCTCAATAATCCAATGAATCCTTATACAAACTCGTAATCATATACATATCCCTTCATATATCATGATTATAACGTCCAAAACATCGTATCTCAACACAAAAATCGAAATCCAAGGTGTTGAAGAATATTACCTTTGAAGATTCAAGTACTTTAATCCGAAGAACACGCGTTAGGTCGATTATCCGGGCTTCACGATCAAAAGGAGATGAAGAAAATCAAATACTCAAATGATTATTGATGAAGAAATCTCTCCCTCAAGTTATTCTCTCTCGGTTGCAGGTGAAGAAGATGGAAAAATTGGAAGAAATGAGCTCAAAATGCTCAAAAAATGAATTTATAGGGGTTGACTCGGCAGCCAGACTCGACCGTGCCCGCCTGACACGGTCGCGGCGCGCAGCTGGCCGGCAGGGACTCGACCGTGTCCTGCTTGACACGGTCGCGGCGCGAAGGGGCCTACCGATAGTGACCCGTCCGCGACGCTCGGCATTGACTCGACCGTGTCCTGGAACACGGTCGGGCCTCTGGGCAGTTGGTTCAGGCTTATCCGGAAGGGTTCGACTCGGCCGTGCCAGACGACACGGTCGGGTCCTGAGGCAGACACTTCGGCATGTTCCGGACGAGTACGGCACGGTCCGTGTCGGATGACACGGCCGAGTTCGTTCGGCAGTGATCGGCCAAAAACTGAAAAATGAGCGGTTGAGCTAAAACGACCATAACTCTCTCGTCCGGACTCCGATTGACTCACCGTTTGAACCATTGGAAAGCTAACTCGATGCTCTATAATATAGCAAAGATTTAGAATTTTTGGAGTTTACAAAAATTAATGGTGATCTAACAAAGTCGAACTCATATGAGGAAAGTTGAAACAATGAACAATAACGATACACAACTCG
Organism: Orobanche coerulescens; assembly: GCA_033398695.1. Classification (NCBI taxonomy): domain Eukaryota; kingdom Viridiplantae; phylum Streptophyta; class Magnoliopsida; order Lamiales; family Orobanchaceae; genus Orobanche; species Orobanche coerulescens. The sequence goes on along the minus strand of CM065818.1, from coordinate 72,704,361 downwards.
AAGTTTTTCCGAACGGTGAACACTGTGAATGAATATGATTGATGAATGATTATAATCGAGTGAAAATACACTGAGTGACAATTACAGACTGATAATTACTGAATGAAAATGAATGAATTACAACCGGGTATTACAGTTTATGTATGAGCTTGTCGTGTTGTTGAGGATACGAGATGTGAATTTTGGTAAAGTTATGGCGGTAAGATTACATGGGTAGTATTCATACTTAATATCTCATTGGTATGTAATTATTGACGCGATGTCATTGTTATCATTGTTGGATATTATGGCTGACCCCGTCGTGGGGTTCTTTTTAGGTTCTTGGGTTATCGAGCTTGTAGCGGTCGTGAAGAGATGAGCTTTCCGGAGGATACTGGCTATGGCATGTTTTTGTGAATCGAGTATTCTGATTATTTGTCCTTTCCGCTGCGTGAGTATTCTTAAATGCCCTTTGGTTTTTGGCAACTTGAGTTATTTTGGAAAATTATTTTCTAAATTATTGTGTTTCAGCTGTTTGGCCTTGTCCTTTCAAATGATATTTTACGACGGTTGTGATAACCGAATTTTATATAGTTTTCAAATGTCTTTAAGGATAGTACCATCGTCAGCCTCTTGGGCATTCTTAAATGCTCTTTTACCCTTGTGGGTTCCGTCTCGGGGCCCACGGCGCTGTAATATTCCTGGATGGCTCTCGGGGTGTTACATTTAACCACTTCCTATTACAAATCTCATGACCACCAAAATCGTTAGGGAATGTCACACGATATTGACCCTTCTCATGAGGATCTACCAGGATAGACACTGCAATAGACATCATTATTGACCGGCCAGGGTCAAACTACATAAAAGTACAGATCAATGAGGTCGAAAACTCAAAATTCATAGACCGATAAGGTCATACCCAAGATATAAGTAACATAACCTGAACAAATTACATCATATACCCATGCAGGGGTCAATTATACAGTAGCGTAAATGGGACACAACTCAACAATATAAAGAAACTCTAACTCTTGGTAGATTAGTATCGTAGCTTGTCAACTTCCATGCCGACTTTGTGACTGCTCCCTCAAACTAGGCACACCTGAAATGCATGAAACGCATTTCCCCCATTTAAGGGGTTAGCAATTAGAATTTGCTAGTACAAGTATTCTAAACATACAAAATATACTACACAAATATCAGTCATAGTCAAACAACAACAGACATTAAGAGAAATTCCCGACAGGTCTTAATGTTTATAAAACAAACTCAATTCTTTACAACAAAACATCATCTCTGGCATTTTAGAAAGCAGAAATGCCTTTTATGACCTCAAATCCGAAGTTGTAAAACCTTTTTGAAAATATTGGGGTCTCAGTCCAAATCTCATTTCACATCACAAACGTTTTATACAATGGAATACCTTTCTGGACCTCAAGTCATTAGTTAAAAACTATTTCAAATCAATTGGGTCTCGTCCTAAAGTCACTTTTCATAAAACGTCCTTTCAAAATACTTAACTTCCAAAATAATTTAGTATTCCAGAATATCTTTCATTTCATCACCTAAATAACTGGGGTTCATCAACCTAAAACCGTTTCCTTTCGCTCCGATGTCCGTGTTCCACCCCTCAAGGTACGAAACCATAGACGCCCGTCGGGTATTCCTAGATGGATAATCTCGACTCAACATTCATTTTTGCAAAACTCAATGGTTATTCGTGTTCTGCCCCTCAAGGTACGAAACTCTATACGCCCCCTCGGACATCCCTAAGTGGATAACCTCACCTTTGCAATCCGCCCCTCAAGGTACGAATCCCCATACGCCCCGTCAGACATCCATGGGTGAACATTATAACCTTTCCCACTCATATGCATGATCAAACGGTTATCCGCGTTCGGCCCCTCTTGGTACGAAACCCTATACGCCCCGTCGGATATCCCTAGCTGGATAATCTCGGCCCAGCATGATGTTTCCACATATATGCACAATTAACATCACAATAGCCACCCCGACTAATACATGTTCAATCACACCACAAAATACACAAACAACATCACGATAATGATTACAACAACACACCATCAACACAACAAGTCTTACAAAATCGAGAGCTTCTAATCTCTCGATCATAGAGATTATCTTAAGGACATGGTCCCCAACTTTCTCTCCTTCCTTCATCCGAGCTCCAAATGGCTGCATTAATATCTCATATCTAGCTGTTCGGCTATGCGCCCCATAGAGTTCAGTCAAATGAGCCAGTATCTGCCTAGCATAAGTCATTGTCTCGTGTGCTCTCTGCAGCTCATTCGTCATAGAGCGCATCATGAAACCATGGACTCTCACATCATCTTTGATCCACTTCTCATGGGTTTCAACCTCTTTTTGATTATCCTTGGTCCGAGTTGTAACACCCCGATATATCCAGAATAATTACAGCACCGTAAATCCTTTATATAAGAATTTACAAGGCTAATTTGAGAAATACGGAAAATAATACTAAAGTGTCATTAAGGTTAAAATTCTAAACCAGTTCAACGATTCAAATGACTCCATTATTACAAAATATCCCCAAAACATCAACAACATATGCGTACTCGAGTACTGAAAAATAACCAGAAAACAAGACAACATAATCCACATCACTGAGCCACTTCATCGTCATGTTGGTACTGTGGTTGCTTCCGTGCTCCTCGGCTACCTGAACATCAAAACAAATGTCCACCCCCGAAGGGGTTAGCAAAACGATGCTAGTACAAGTATCATAATACATAAATCAACAATGCATCATAAAACATACAAAACGGACTTCCGTCACCGGAATCCAACGATGCGAATCCTCACGATTCCATTAACACAATACATGGTAATCCAACGATCCAGCGCCCTCAGTATAGATCCCCATGATGATCCCGTCGGACCAACGGATGGTGGAAAACCTATCCAATAATCCAGCACCCTCAGCATAGATCCCCATGATGATCCCGTCGGACCAACGCACGGTGGACATCCGATCCAGCCCTCAGCATATATCCTCATTACCCCATCGGATCATTTACAACATAAACAATGCAATTGTGCATACACATATGCAAATCGATATGTTCATCGACATGAACAATCAAGACATTAATAACAAATACCACGACAATTCAAAGGAATTAATCTCATGTTCAACAACATGAATAAACTATATGCATGATCAAAATTCCAATATTAACCAATTTCAAAATACGATACTTGCCTCAAAGATGGCAGGAATTAAATACTCCCATGACTGTCACACGTCCAAAGTTCGCCGCCCCTCGATCAATCACCTTGTACAAGGGAATAACAAGGACTTCAATAAACCTCCCGAAACTAATGCACGAGTACCGAACGCTTAAGTTATAATCGAGTTATCAATAACGGAAAATCGGTTCTCGGTCTTATTTTCCGACGAGTACTAAGTTTGGAAAAAGGCATGCAAATTCAAGAGATCGTAACAGAGCACAAAGTCGGTGTCTACAATTCCAAAACATTCATCATATTATTATATCCAATGTTCATACTCTAATTTCGATTATTAACTCGAATGCTTGGTTCGATTGTTACAACGATACATAACGAGATAATCACATTCAATCTAGTTCTAGGTTAATTCAACTCTACGATTCTTGTTCTTCCACGGGTAATTCCTCTTATCAAATTCTTCATCCAAAATGATTATTCCAAATATCCTTTCATGGTTCTAATCATCCAAGAAGATTACCAACGAGTTCATCTAAGGTCAGAATTATAATTGAACACACTTTACATTCAACTTCATGAATTCATCTTACACTGGGGTAATCCTCAACACTTTGTTCATTAAAAGAGTGTTAGGAAAGCATCAACAAGGTGTGTTCATCTTAGAAAATTCCATCTTTAAGGTTGGTAAAGATTATGGCTCAACTATTAACAATGGAAACCTTAATTCAACCAATATACTCCTTCCTAACATGGTGTTGGATTTTACGACGAAACAAGCTCACTAATCTCTGGGAAAAGCTCAAAATATAACTAAGAACAAAATCCTCATCTTGGTGTAGAGTTAACATACCTTAAAGAGGAGAAGAACAATGGAAATCTTGAATAAACTCTTCACCGGAAGCTTGATCACCAATCCACACGGTCTAAGCTCCCCAAAATTGGATGTAGATGATGATATGAGGGATATGAGGTGAGGGATAATCTCAAGAACACGGAATTTTGGCCAAGGTGAGAGTGAGAAATGAAATGGGGTTGAAGTCTATAAATAGACATCTGACCATTACGTACGTTATGCAAAACACCTTACGTACGTAACAAACATTATGTACGTTATACTCAAATATTAGCGCACGTAATCGTCTGGCCAGAGCTTAGTGTCCTGATTATGGCATTGTCTTACGTACGTTAGCATAAGGGTTTTACGTACGTAATCTCGAGGTCCTTAGCGTACATTAAGCATACACCATAACGTACGTAAAATCCATGTCCAGGTTCACGCGGAGCATCTCACGAATCTTCCCCGGCCCCCACACGCCGACCCTTATCTGATCTCGAGTTGACTGAGCTTACGTACGTTAAGGTCAACATATAATGTACGTTATACAGAAGCCATAGCATACGTTATACATAATACGTAGTGTATGTAAACACGTGCAGAACCATGCATGCAAAATGTTGGAGATATAAAAACGTAAGGGTATGAATACGGGAAACCAATCTTCGATTAATTACATCACGAAGTTGAATAATACGAGTTCGAATACAAGATAATTACACAATTATTATCCGGGCATTATATACTACCCCTCTAAAAAGAAGTTTCGGCCCGAAACTTAAAACAAAAACAGTTTCGGGTATCTCGACTTCATACTGTCCTCCATCTCCCAAGTTGCTTCTTCGACTCCATGTCGAGACCACTGAACTTTTACCAAGGAGATCGGTTTATTCCTTAACTATTTGACTCGACTCTCGAGTATCTTGATTGGCTTTTCATCGAACGAGCCATCATTAGCCATTTCAATCTCGCCAAAATCAATGATATGACTGGGATCCGGTACATATTTCCGCAATTGGGATACGTGGAATACATTATGAACGTGACTCAGCGATAGCAGTAAGGCCAACCTGTAAGCCAACACCCCAACTCTTTCCAGGATCTCGAATGGTCTGATGTATCTCGAACTCAGCTTTCCTTTCTTCCCAAAACGGAAAATTCCCCGAGTAGGAGAAACCTTCAATAGTACAAGGTCCCCAATCTCGAATTCCAGCAGGCGACGACACACGTCTGCATAAGACTTTTGTCGACTCTGGGCAGTCAACAACCTTTCACGAATCAGAGCTATCTTCTCTTGAGTTTGAACTATCAATTCCGGTTCTGTCCCGATTAAGTACGAAGAATCATCCCAAGACAGGGAAGGTCTGCATCTTCTCCCGTACAGTGCTTCAAATGGTGCCATCTTAATGGAAGCATGCCAACTATTGTTGTAGGTGAATTCAATCAACGGCAAGTGAACCTCCCAATCGGTTGACCAATCTAAGGTACAAGCTCTAAGCATGTCTTCTACTGTCTGTATAGTCTTTTCGGACTTACCGTCTATCTGAGGATGATAAGCCGTGCTAAAGTTCAGCTCGGTTCCCAAAGCCCTGTAAACTGCCTTCTAGAAGTGCGAAACGAAATGACCATCACGATTCGAGATAATGGTCTTCGGTGTTCCATGCAATCAGACTATCTCCATAATAAACACTCGTGCTAACTTCTCGGGTCCCCAAGTGTCTTTAATACCCAAGAAATGAGCTGACTTGGTTAGTCGATTAACTATAACCCAAATCATGTTCATTCCCGTCTTGGTCCGTGGCATATTGGTGATGAAGTTCATCAATACATCCTCCCACTTCCACTCAGGGATCGTAAGTGGCTTCAACATTCTGGCAGGTCGCCGATGTTCAATCTTAACCTACTGACAGGTTAAACACTTCGAAACGTATTCTGCCACGTCCTTCTTCATATTTCCCCACCAGAAATTTTGTTTTAGATCCTTATACATCTTACTAGTGCTCGGGTGAATAGAATAGGGCACACTGTGAGCTTCCTTCAGAATTGTCTGTCTCAAAACATCATCATCGGGAACGCAAAGTCGAATCTGAAATCTCAGAACTCCATCATCTTGTATCACAAATCCTGGGTCCTTCCCTTTATTTACTTCGTCACATAACCGAAGAATCAGAGAATCATTCAACTGCTTAGATTTGATTTCCTCGACTAACGACAAAGTTAGTTCCATCACGTATAGTTGACCTTGGACTCCTTGTGACCATACTTCAATCTCTTCGCGGATCAGTTCTCGTTGAATGCTGGTTTCGGATGTAAGCGCTTCCAACACTCGAAGAGAAAAAGGTTTGCGGCTCAGTGCATCAGCTACCACGTTCGCTTTGCCTGAATGATAGAGAATTTCCAGGTCATAATCCTTGATTAATTCCAGCCACCTTCTCTTTCTCATATTTAATTCATTCTCACTGAAAATATACATAAGTCTCTTATGGTCTGTGAAGATCTGACAATGAGTGCCGTACAAATAATGTCGCCAAATTTTTAAGGCAAAGACTACAGCTGCTAAACTCTAAATCATGAGTCGGGTAATTAACTTCGTATGGTTTCAACTGTCGAGAGGCATAGGCAATCGCCCTATCCTTTTGCATCAGTACACATCCCAGACCCTGATTTGAAGCATCGATGTATACCATGAATCCATCAGTTCCATCTAGTAACGCTAGTATAGGCGCTGTCGTCAGTCTTCTCTTAAGTTCATCAAAACCCGCCTGGCATTTCTCACTCCACACGAATTTTTGAGTCTTCTATAACAGATGAGTAAGTGGACGAGCGATTTTGGAAAATTCTTCTACAAAACAGCGATAATATACAGCAAGTCCCAAGTGTAATATCCGACGGAAATTCTTGCTTACTGTTGTATTATTTGGATAATTTAATACTGTTGTAGACTTGTTGCATTTGTGTAATGTTTATTGATGTTGGAATATATCATAAATAGACTTAATAATAACTACCACTCGCACTATGTTTTAAATTCTCAACGTTGTATAGATAAGTACATTTTTGAGCTATTAAACCTGAGCCTAATGTACGCTAATCCTTTAGAATAGCGTACGCTATTTTGAGGCCTTTACGTACGTAAAGAGGTACCTGTTACGTACGTAACCAGTGTAATCGTATCCGATCTCAAATTTTGGCGTGTGGGGTCGGACGTGATTCGAATATCTGATCTTTTGGAGGCAACCTAGTTGACCTACATTACGTACGTAATGCTTCAAGCGGTAATGTACGTAATGATGTTCGTATTTCAGTCCAGTAGCCTCTCGACTTAGCTTATGTATGTAACACTTTTTGTGTAGCGTACGTAAAGCTGTTAACGTACGTTATCCTCTTGTGATAACGTACGTAACGAACTGTGCTGTTATAAAAAGACAACTTGTGTCTTTCATTTTGCACGTCCAAACTCCGATTTTTCACCCATATAATCACCCCCCTGCATCCCTAGATCACATTTACCTTCTTCCAACTTGTGTTTCAGCTTTACATTTTGATTTTGGAGCTTGTTGATTGGAAGTTGGAGTCATTCTTGAAGCTTAGATTGTGTTCTTGTGGTTTTGGTGTATTGTTCTTCATTTTTGAAGGTATGTTATACGATTTAACCCTATAATCTCGTAATTGTAATGATAGTGATTAAGTATACTCCACCTAGTGATGAATTAATCAAGCTAAACATATTTGTAGTTAAGCTTTCATCAAACTTAATGATAAATATGATGATTAGGGGATTTGTAATTATGTGTTCTTGGTGTTTTAAATGGTGATGATCATGTTTAGTAAACCACACTCTTATTGCTGGACTAATAACACCATTGGAATAATAATAGTCCTTGTTTCCTTATAATGAAAATAACTTGTTGGAATAATTACCATAAAATGTTTCAAGAACCCTTGTTGATCATTAGAAGAATGAAATGATCTTCTTGAACCTAAGCTAGGTGAATTCAGAGGAATGATATTTAAATATCCAGGTTAGTTAGAAGATTATAAGGATGGTGTTAAACTTGAGATAGTCTTCATGATCATGATATAGATTTATAACTAGTTAATTCAACATAAGTGATTGTGTGTAGTGCAGATTTTTACTTTTAATCAATTGAGATGTTCTTGATAAGTTTAAAGGGTAGGAGATTATTGTTTAATACATTGTGGATCAATTCTTAATCCAGCAAACATTTGGTAACATCTTGTAATCAATTGTAAGAATATAATGGTATGAACAAGGTTCTTGGAGTAACACATATCTTAAAAAGTTGAAATACTGAAATGGGAACTAGGACGTTCTCTCGTTAAAATTTGGTATAGATGATCATATGAACGTATTATTGAGTAAAATATACTTCATTCAAGGTTGATTGTTCGAGTAACCGATTTTGAATCGAGGGTTGTCTGTTCGTTCGTTCGACAAGGAAGGACTATTCTCACCTCCGTATTGAGGCAAGTTATCTTGCTTGGTTATAATAATGTGTGGATTCTTATGATGATTATGCATTTCGTGTAAATGAAACACTTATAAGCTTGTGACTTGTGATGTGAGGTTGTTCTTAATGATGTTCCATTTTCATCGTGGGATTGTATTCCGAAGTTCGTCACTTTCGAACCCTTGATATTGTTGACCTTATTGTCATTTCGGTGAGTCCTCGATCCTTAATCGGATTTGTGAATTATTGAATTCGTTGTCATGTTGTATCGTGACATATCCGGAGTCATATCTACGTTCCGATTGGATATTGTGTAGGATTTTTAGCCGGGCACATATATAGTCATGCGTGAATATTTTCCGTGTTGGGCTGTGCACACGAGACGTAGTTCGTTGAGGCTAATTAGGTACATTGTCCCATGTATATCCTGAATTCCGTATACGGGGTGGACATGTGCACTGACACATATTCGGATTGGGCGTACTGTGATGTCCATCTTGAGCTGTACTATCTTAATTCGTTCATAGTCCATTTATATATTTGGTTATGTTCGACGTTTTGTGACTAAGCGTTCATACGCCCGAGGGGTATGTTCGTTAGTCGGGTTTTTTTCCTTAAAATCTTATTTATGTGAATCGTATAATATCTTGAGAATCATTTATCATGTATATCTGACCCTGTGTTGGGCGAAATACTTGTGTTGTATTTTAGGTCGAGGAAAAGGCAAGGCACGGGAAGATTAGGGTGATGACGAAGGGTTTAGAGGATACTAGTTCAGGGGCCCCAAGTCTTTTATTATCCGGTCGTGTTCGTACCGTGTAATGTTATATTTTCGCTTTATTTAATTTAAGAACAAATGTATTGTTATTTAAAGTATATTCCATCTCCATATGGATTATACTTATATTTTGGATCCTGTGTATAATAAGGCCGTTGGCCATACTACTGTAAACTCCTAATCGGAGTAAGTACTATGTTTTGTGGTTCGGTATCACATGTATTGCGTATTTAATCTGTATTTTGGGTATCGCCTGGTGGGTCCCAGTGTGGGGTCCACGGCACTGTAATGGCCGCCTTATTGGGGTGTTACAGAAGATGGTATCAGAGATGTCATTTTTTTCTCTTTTAAGTCTTTGTGTATTGAACTGGTATCAAGAGACCTTCGTGTCACGCGTGACCCGTGCGAGCGCCTGATCCTACAAGCCAAATGCGGTACCTACTTTATGAGCCATGATTAAATTACTGACATGATCTGTTTGTTGATCTTGGCATTTTAAGGGTTTGTGGCAGGAATTATCTGATTGATGATACGAATAAAATTCTGGATTGATTATATGATTGAAATTGTTCGACTCAAACGTCGATATGATATTCTGTGTGACCCTCGTAGTGTCGATAATTCACTACGAACTGTTTTTCTTGAATATGTAATTTCTTACTGCCATTAACTTAGCATGAATTCTGATTGGTATCATGAACTGTACTTATGGTTATCTTTACGAATTGATTCTTTCAGTATGGAAAGAAATTTGAGAGGCCGTGGCAGAGGGGGACGAGGCCGCGGAAGGGGCCGAGTCCCGATACCATGATCCAACAGGCGTGCGAATGTAGAGCATAGTTCCGCAGGTAGTGATTCGCCTTCTAGGGACCAATCGCACCACACTGGATGCGAGGATGCTCGTGTCGATCCTTACACTATGATGCAGGGCATGATGGCTCAGATGACCCAAATGGGTCAGTTAATGGAAACTATGCAGAGAGCTGCTACCGACCAGCATCAGGGGCCACCTCCTGTACATGGCAGACCGGTGAGTCGGATCATCAGCGACATCTCTCGCCAGCGACCCCCGATTTTTGAAGGTTCCTCTGAGCCGGCTGATATCGTGCATTGGATCGAACACTTCAAGAAATTGTTCGATATGGTAGACTGTCCAGTAGAGAATCGCGTCTCCATAGCAGCTTACTACCTGGGCAAGGGCGCCCACACTTGGTGGCTTTCGGCGAGGCCAGCTGATGGCATATGTACTTGGGAAGAATTTAAAAATCTCATGCTAGACCGTTACTATCCGGGTCCTCTCCGCGAGGCCAAATTATCAGAATTGCTGAATCCGGACCCGTCCGAAGATGATGACGTACTATCTATCTTCGAGAAATTCCAGGCACTTCTTCCTTTTGCCACAACGATTGTCCAAACGCAGGCTGATAAGATCAAATACTTTCTCAAAAGGTTTAAACCCCGAATGAGAATGCAGCTATTGAACCATCATTGTGTGACCCGACCAGAGTTCATTGAGAAATCTCTGGAGTACGAATTGACCGCGAAAGAAATTTCCAAGAAGCAACCGCAGTCTAACAACAAGAAATTCAGGAACCAGAACCAGACAGACAGCAACCGGGGAACACTAAAGAGACCCCAACCAGTGCTAAATCCTTCTGAACGGCAACCTACGGTGTCGAAGCCAACCGGATCGCAACCTCGAGCGGTCAACCTATCTGTTGTGTGCTATAACTGTGGAGACCAGGGGTACATCAATTCAAAATGCCCAAGGCCAGCCGTGTCATGCCATACTTGTGGGAAGAATGGAAATCATGCCCGTTATTAAAGAAGTGGACCAGGATGTACTCCCGTAGCACCTCATGCTCCAGTACAGTCTTCAGTTCAGGACCGTGTACCTCCGTCCGCTTCTTATCAGACTACCGAGGCAAACAAAGCGATGGGGCAGGGAAATCAAGCTGGTACATCTGTTGCCGGGGCTGCAAAACCCAGAGTCTACGAGATGAAGAAGGCTGAAGATCCCGAAGCCAGCATGATTGCAAGTACTCTCGAGATCCAATCTCAGCCTTTCTGTATTGTTTTTGATACTGGTGCTTCACACTCCTTTTTATCTGCTTCTTGTTTGAGTCTTTTGCAATTAGATCATGTTATCAATTGTGAACCTTATGTAATTGGTCTACCCGATGGTAGAAGAATTGTTGGGAATCGAGAAGTTCAGGACTGCTCGATTCGTATGAACGACCGTGAGTGGTTGTCAAATTTAATTGTGGTTGATTTACCTAAAGATGATGTGATCTTGGGTATCGATTGGATGGACCGTCATGATGCCATAATTAGTGTCCGCAAATGAATAGTGACCGTCACATCTGACGATGGTGTTGAGTGTACCTTCCAGGGTGACAATCCCAGCCGTTCCGGGAGAGTCATCAGCGCTATGAAAACAGTGAAACTGCTTAATCAGGAGTGTATTGGCTATTGGTGTTACATGACTAAGGCAACAGATCGACTAGTTAAATTGATTGATATTCCGGTAGTTCGAGACTACCCAGACGTATTTCCAGATGAGTTGCCAGGCTTACCTCCACATCGTGATGTAGAGTTTAATATTGAGTTAGAGCCTGGTACGTCCCCACTTTCAAAAGCACCGTATCGTATGGATCCGACTGAGATGCAGGATCTAAAGAGCCAACTTGAGGATTTGACCGAGAAGGGCTACATTAGACCTAGCGCGTCCCCTTACGGAGCACCAGTACTATTTGTACGGAAGAAGGACGGATCCCTACGTCTGTGTATTGATTATCGTGAGCTGAATAGGGTAACCATTAAGAACAAATATCCATTGCCGCGTATTGATGATTTATTGGATCAGCTTCAAGGGGCTGCTGTGTTTTCTAAGATCGACTTGAGGTCTGGTTACCATCAGTTGAGGATTCGTGAGTCTGATATTTCGAAGACCGCTTTTCGTACTTGCTATGGGCATTATGAGTTCGTAGTGATGCCTTTTGGACTGACGAATGCACCGACAGTATTCATAGAACTGAGGAATCAAGTCTTTATTAATTATCTGGATCGCTTTGTAGCCATTTTTATTGATGACATTCTGATCTACTCTCGTGACCATGAAGAGCACGAGCGTCATCTCCATCTAGTTCTCGAGGCGTTAAGGCGGGAGCAACTTTATGGAAAATTTTCGAAATGTGAGTTCTGGATGCGTGAAGTTATCTTTCTCGGACATGTGATATCAGCTGATGGGGTGCGAGTAGACCCACAGAAGACAGAAGCTATCCGAGACTGGCTACCACCAAAGAACGTTAACGAAGTACGCAGTTTCTTAGGACTAGCAGGTTATTACCGACGGTTCGTGGAAGTTTTTTCCAAAATTGCCCAACCAATGACTAATTTGCTGAGGAAGGATAAGAAGTATTTATGGTCAGAGGCATGTCAGCGGAGTTTTGATGAACTTAAGAGTCGGTTGATTTCGGCACCTATTTTAGTCCTACCGAAAGGAACGAAAGGGTTTGTAGTGTATAGTGATGCATCTAAACAGGGATTTGGGTGTGTACTAATGCAGAACGGGAAGGTGATCTCCTATTCATCGAGACAGCTACGACCTTACGAGGTCAACTACCCCACCCATGATTTAGAACTCGCAGTCGTGGTGTTTGCTTTAAAAATCTGGCGTCATTATCTGTATGGAGTTACCTGTCAGATTTTTACTGATCACAAGAGCCTGAAGTACATTTTTACTCAGAAGGAGTTAAACATGAGGCAGAGAAGGTGGCTAGAACTCATCAAAGATTATGATATCGAGATCCTTTATCATTCGGGCAAAGCAAATGTAGTTGCCGACGCTTTGAGTCGTAAAACAGTACAGGAGCAGATGCTTGCCCGCCTAACAACTCAGAGGGATTGTAATTAGAATTGGTGAGGCTGGAAATTGAAGTCTGGTTACAGCGTATTCAAGGACAACTCTGTACACTTGAAATTTCATCTTCCCTTGAGGATATAATTAGACCGAAGCAAGTTACGGAACCATTCTTATCTCGAGTTCGCAATGAAATAACTCAAGGGAAAGCTCCTGGAGTTGTGATCCACGAGGATGGATTGATACGCTTCAGGAACCGAGTTTGTGTACCCGCAGATGACGAATTATGGAATTCTATCCTGAGAGAAGCTCATGCTACCCCGTGCTCTATCCACCCGGGGTCTATCAAAATGTATAAGGATTTGAAACAATATTATTGGTGGGGAAGAATGAAATGTGAAGTTGCGGAGTTCGTTTCGAGGTGTCTAACCTGTCAACAAGTTAAGATTGAGCACCAGCGACCCGCAGGAATGTTGAAACCACTTCTGATCCCCGAGTGGAAATGGGAGGACATATCGATGGATTTTATCACCAGCTTGCCGACGAGTCATCGAGGGATGAATACAATTTGGGTGATTGTGGATCGTCCGACCAAATCACCCCACTTTCTGGAGATTAAAGACACTTGGGGACCCGAGATATTGGCCCAGCTATTTATCAAAGAGATTGTAAGGTTACATGGCACCCCTAAGAGTATTGTATCAGATCGTGACGGGCAATTCGTGTCACACTTTTGGAAAGCAGTTCATTGTGCGATGGGTACACAATTGAACTTCAGCACAGCATTTCACCCGCAGACGGATGGTCAGACTGAGAGCACTATCCAAACTTTAGAGGATATGTTGAGGGCGTGCGTCCTCGATTGGAAGGATATTTGGGAGGCCCAACTACCTTTGGTGGAATTCACTTATAATAATAGCTGGCACACTTCGATCCAGATGGCACCTTATATAGTGTTGTATGGTCGTCGTTGTAGATCCCCTCTGTGTTGGGACAATCCATCTGAAACCTTGGGTACGGAACCCAATATGTTGTTAGAAGCTCGTGAGAATATCGCTCTGATTAGAAGTCGTTTGTTGACGGCTCAAAGCCGACAGAAGTCATACGCAGACAACCGCCGACGACCGCTTGAGTTCGAGGTCGGCGGCCATGTACTAATGAAGGTATCCCCTACTCGAGGAGTTTTTCGTTTTGGGAAGAGAGGCAAGCTGAGTCCGAGGTATATCGAGCCGTTTGAGGTTTTAGAATGTGTATGCGATTTAACCTATCGCCTGGATTTACCACCATCCCTGAGCCGGATTCATAACGTGTTCCATGTCTCCCAATTAAGGAAATATGTTGCTGATCCGAGTCATGTACTTCAGTTCGATGAGATTGATTTAGCGGAGGATCATTCGTATGAGGAGCACCCCGTGCGGATACTTGGGAGGAGGATCAAGCAATTGCGGAACAAGACGATTCCCCTACTGAAGGTTCAGTGGTCATGACACGGGGTTGAGGAGGCCACATGGGAGATGGAGAGCAGCATTCAAGAGAAGTATCCCGAATTGTTTACCCCTTAGTTTCGAAGACGAAACCCCTTTTAAGGGGGGGAGTATGTAATATCCGACGGAAATTTTTGCTTACTGTTGTATTATTAGGATAATTTAATACTGTTGTAGTCTTGTTGCATTTGTGTAATGTTTATTGATGTTGGAATATATCATAAATAGACTTAATAATAACTACCACTCGCATTATGTTTTAAATTCTCAACGTTGTATAGATAAGTACATTTTCTGAGCTATTAAACCTGAGCCTAACGTACGCTAATCCTTTAGCATAGCATACTCTATTTTGAGGCCTTTACGTACGTAAAGAGGTACCTGTTACGTACGTAACCAGTGTAATCGTATCCGATCTCAACTTTCGGCGTGTGGGGTCGGACGTGATTCGAATATCTGATCTTTTGGAGGCAACCTAGTTGACCTACATTACGTACGTAATGCTTCAAGCGGTAACATACATAATGATATTCGTATTTCAGTCCAGTAGCCTCTCGACTTAGCTTACGTACGTAACACTTTTTGTGTAGCGTACGGAAAACTGTTAACGTACGTTATCCTCTTGTGATAACGTACGTAACGAACTGTGCTGTTATAAAAAGACAACTTGTGTCTTTCATTTTGCACGTCCAAACTCCGATTTTTCACCCATATAATCACCCCCTGCATCCCTAGATCAAATTTACCTTCTTCCAACTTGTGTTGGAGCTTTACATTTTGATTTTGGAGCTTGTTGATTGGAAGTTGGAGTCATTCTTGAAGCTTAGATTGTGTTCTTGTGGTTTTGGTGTATTGTTCTTCATTTCTGAAGGTATTATACGATTTAACCTTATAATCTCGTAATTGTAATGATAGTGATTAAGTATACTCCACCTAGTGATGAATTAATCAAGCTAAACATGTTTGTAGTTGAGCTTTCATCAAACTTAATAATAAATATGATGATTAGGGGATTTGTAATGATGTGTTCTTGGTGTTTTAAATGGTGATGATCATGTTTAGTAAACCACACTCTTATTGCTGGACTAATAACACCATTGGAATAATAATAGTCCTTGTTTCCTTATAATGAAAATAACTTGTTGGAATAATTACCATAAAATGTTTTAAGAAACCCTTGTTGATCATTAGAAGAATGAAATGATCTTATTGAACCTAAGCTGGGTGAATTCATAGGAATGATATTTAAATCTCCAGGTTAGTTAGAAGATTATAAGGATGGTGTTAAACTTGAGATAGTTTTCATGATCATGATATAGATTTATAACTAGTTAACTCAACATAAGTGATTGTGTGTAGTGCAGATTTTTACTTTTAATCAATTGAGATGTTCTTGATAAGTTTAAAGGGTATGAGATTATTGTTTAATACATTATGGATCAATTCTTAATCCAACAAACAGTTGGTAACATCTTGTAATCAATTGTAAGAATAGAATGCTATGAACAAGGTTCTTGGAGTAACACTTCAAGATCTTAAAAAGTTGAACTACTAAAATGGGAATTAGGATGTTGTCTCGTTAAAATTTGGTATAGATGATCATATGAACGTATTATTGAGTAAAATATACTTCATTCAAGGTTGATTGTTCGAGTAACCAATTTTGAATCGAGGGCCGTCCGCTCGTTCGTTCGACAAGGAAGGACTATTCTCGTCTCCGTATTGAGGCAAGTTATCTTGCTTGGTTATAATGATATGTGGATTCTTATAATGATTATGCATTTCGTGTAAATGAAACACTTATAAACTTGTGACTTGTGATGTGAGGTTGTTCTTAATGATGTTCCGTTTTCATCATGGGATTGTATTCCCAAGTTCGTCACTTTCGAACCCTTGATATTGTTGACCTTATTGTCATTTCGGTGAGTCCTCGATCCTTAATCGGATTTGTGAATTATTGAATTCGGTGTCATGTTGCATCGTGATATATCCGGAGTCATATCTACGTTCCGATTGGATATTGTGTAGGATTTTTAGCCGGGCACATATATAGTCATGCGTGAATATTTTCCGTGTTGGGATGTGCACACGAGACGTAGTTCGTTGAGGCTAATTAGGTACATTGTCCCACGTATATCATAGATTCCATATACGGGGTGGACATGTGCACTGACACATATTCGGATCGGGCGTACTGTGATGTCCATCTTGAGCCGTACTATCTTAATTCGTTCATAGTCCATTTATATATTTGGATGTGTTCGCCGTTTTGTGACTAAGCGTTCATACGCCTGAGGGGTATGTTCGTTAGACGGGTTGTTTTCCTTGAAATCTTATTTATGTGAATTGTATAATATCTTGAGAATCATTTATCATGTATATCTGACCCTATGTTGAGCGAAATACTTGTATTGTATTTTAGGTCGAGGAAAAGGCAAGGCATGGGAAGATCAGGGTGATGACGAAGGGTTCGAAGGATACTAGTTCGGGGGCCCCAAGTCTTTTATTATCCGGTCATGTTCGTACCGTGTAATGTTATATTTCCGCTTTATTTAATTTAAGAACAAATGTATTGTTATTTAAAGTATATTCCATCTCCATATGGATTATACTTATATTTTGGATCCTGTGTATAATAAGGCCGTTGGCCATACTACTGTAAACTCCTAATCGGAGTAAGTACTATGTTTTGTGGTTCGGTATCACATGTATTGTGTATTTAATCTGTATTTTGGGTATTGCCTGGTGGGTCCCAGTGTGGGGTCCACGGCACTGTAATGGCCGCCTTATTGGGGTGTTACACCAATAAACTCTGGACTTCTTTCACATTATTAGGGGATTCCCACTCCAAGATTGCCTCGACTTTCTTCGGGTCTACTTGAACTCTGTCAGCTGATATCACATGCCCAAGGAAGGTTACTTCCTTAAGCCAGAACTCACATTTAGAAAGTTTCGCATAAAGTTGTTCATTCCTCAAAGTGCTCAAAATGATACGCAAATGCTCTGCATGCTCCTCTATGTCTTTCGAATATATCAAGATGTCATCGATAAAAACGACCACAAATTTATCCAAGTATTCTAAGAATACCCGATTCATAAATTGCATAAATACCGCAGGAGCATTGGTAAGTCTGAATGGCATCACCACGAATTTATAGTGCCCGTACCGAGATCTGAAAGCAGATTTCGGTATATCTGATTCCTTAATTCTCAACTGATGGTATCCTGATCGCAAGTCAATCTTAGAGAATATCCTAGCCCCCTTCAATTGGTCAAACAAGTCGTCGATCCGAGGTATAGGATACTTGTTCTTGATCGTCACATTGTTTAGCTCCCTGTAATCAATACATAATCGGAGTGATCCGTCTTTCTTCCAGACAAAGAGAGCGGGTGCTCCCCAAGGAGAGACGCTAGGTTGAATGTATCCCTTCTGCAATAATTCCTCAAGCTGCTTCTTTAGTTTATACATCTCGGTTGGCGCCATATGGTATGGTGCTCTGGAAATAGGTGCGGCTCCAGGATCTAATTCGATATTGAACTCTACTTCTCTCCGCGGAGGTAACCCAGGTAGTTCGTCAGGGAATACGTCTGAGAATCCGTTCACAACTAGGATAGATGAGATTTCTACTCCTTCTTCTCTCTTCATGGCATAACACCATAATCCGTGACAACCCTGCTTCAGCAATTTAATTGCTTTCATAGCTTTAATCAATTTTCTTGAGCTTCCCGGTCTCCATCCTTTGAATAAATGTTCAGTTCCGTCTTCAGCAATGATCGAAATGACTCTCTTCTGGTAATTCAAAATAGCCCCATAACGATTGAGCCAATCGTCTCTGAGAATTAAATCGTCACCATGAATGTCGACCACAATAAGAATTGACGGCCAATCTCTCCCTCCTATGGATACTGGGAAATCTCTAGTTTCTAGGATTCCCACAATTCTCTCTCCACTTGGTAATCCCACAATATAAGGCTCACAATCATGTAAACACGATATTTTCAAACGATTAACATAGTTCAAAGATATGAAAGAATGCGTAGCTCCTGAATCGAATAAGACACTAACTGGTTGCAAAAGGATCTGAATCGTACCTGATGCAACAGTAGTGTTCTGATCGTATGATCTCCTCATCTCGTAAAGTCATAGAGGAACGGACCCAGCACTGGACGCCTCTCTTTTCCCAACATTCTGCTGCTGGAAACCACTTTGCTGCGTTTGGTTCACACTTGTATCCTTCAGAACTGGTGCAGGAGTGCGATCACCAATAGATTTAGTCACATTTCCACAAAACATCGCACGATGCCCTTCTTGTCCACACTCGAAGCAGGTCACAGCAGGTGCATAACAATCACGTCGAGAATGATGCGGAGGTTTCCTTGATGAATGAAATGAAGACTGGCCCTTGTGGGGCCCACTACTCTTGTTCTCCATCAAGTTGCCGGATACTATCTACTTCTTTGCTTCCATCGATTTCTCCACTATTGCCTCTTTCATGTCGTAGGCCAACTTTGTCCTGATACTGTCGCAACACAGTACACTCGAATCCGGACATTTATTGCTGAATCTCCGGCTTCATCCGCATATCAAAATGGAAAATCTTTTATGCCTCGGTTCTGACCAAATGTCGCACACAGGTTAGCTGGTGATTAAAAGTCTTGATTATATCTGTCACAGATGCCTCCAAACTCTGCGGTGAGAAAAACTCTCGGACTCTAGTCTCTCTAACTGGACGAGGATAATATTGTGCTTCCATCATTAGTTGGAATTCCATCCAGTCAGCATCATGATGTAATATCCACGTTTTCTATCCTGGGTAATTTCTATTCTGGTGCATTTTCGTTTCGGACAACTCGCCTGGCACTGTTTTGTAATTCTGAACCTATTTTATCCTTGGAGTTTTTCCGTTTAGACGGGTCTTGATAATGTTTTTACGTAATTTCATCTCGTGTTATATTCTGTCGCATGTGTATTCGTTTCTCGTTAAATTCGTTCGATTTCGTCGTTTTCTTACTTCCATGAGTTCGTATGCTTATGTAGAGCATGTTGCGAGTTTCGGATTGTTAATCCGACGTTGTGTCGTGACTTTTCGGTTGTTTGGGCCGTTTTTGTAATTTCCTAGAAGTTTAGGGAATTTGTCCCTTATTCGACTTTGGTTGTGTACCTCAGATCGTTTTGGGTTCCGTACTTCCATTTCGTGTTATTGTTGCCCAAATATCGATCCCTGTTTCTTTTATTCTCCTTCCGGATCATTTTTCGTCATTTTGGGACCCGAGGGGGGGTGTGGGCCGCGGCACAAGAATTGTGAGCCGCGGCACACACATCGCCCAGTTGTTGCCTAAACAAACTGTACCGTGTGCCGCGGCACAAGGATTGTGCGCCGCGGCACACAGCCGAGTCAGTGCCGCGGCACACTTGTCCGGGCCGCGGCACACCCGTGTGACACTTGTCCGAGCCGCGGCACACGCCGAGTCTGAACCGCGGCACACTTCAGATGAGCCGCGGCACAACGAGCGGTCAGCCGACCAATGGGCACAATTTTTGGCTCTGTGCCGCGGCACAGTTTAGCTGAGCCGCGGCACACGGCGCGGTCAGCGCTATATCTGCTTCTTATTCAGCGAGAATCGCCCATTTCCTCCCCCTTCTTCAACCGTGCGAGAGAGAGAGAGAGTCTTGAGAGGGAGAGTTCCTCCATACACCACTTATTTGTGTAGATTTCTTCCTCTCTTTTCGATCGGGTGGCTCGGATTGCGGATCTAACACGTGGTTTTTGGATTTGAGTGCTTGATTCTTCAAGAGGTAAGAATTCCTTTAACCCTAGTATGATTTTGGGGAGGGTTTGGTGGTGATCTTGTGTTTTAATCTGAATTAGCCGATGTTGTTGTTAGAATTGATAGTATACTCGTGACCCTTGGTTTTCTTGTTTTTGATTGGGATGAAATCCCGTTGTTATACCATTGACCGATTTCATTTCCTTTTGCACTCTTGGTGTCCGACGAATTGTCCCAACGGGTAGAATTAGGATTAATTCTTACCTTTCCGCATTATTGAGACTTGTGTATACCGTTATTGTGTTAGGATTGGATTTGGGAGAATTGTTCGGACCGAAACCTATTCCGTCGTCGTTTCCTTCGTTTCGTTTCATTCAAGGCAAGTACATGTATTACATTTCGTTATGTATATTGTGATTTTCGAAATGAATGATGAATGGTGATTTTTGGGTGCGTGAGTTGTGTTCTTTCCACCCGGAGTGTCCGACGGGATGTCCGGGGTCGATACTAAGGGTACGGCCGCGGAAGTGGACTTGGGTGCGTGTGTGATTGAACTTCCACCCGGAGTGTCCGACGGGATGTCCGGGGTCGATACTAAGGGGTACGGCCGAGGAATTGGTATCCCACACGGAGTGTTCGACGGATGTCCGGGGTCGATACTAAGGGGTACGGCCACGGGATACCAGTCGTGATTTTGTGATATCGTGATGAGTGGAAATTGATGTGATTGCCAATGTAGTATTCCGGAATATATATATATATATATGTGGCAAATGACTTATGTTTGAGATGATTGTGTAAACCGCATTTTTTTATATAATGTGGTGTAATTGTGTACTTGCACTAGCTATTCGAATGCTAACCCCTTAAATGGGGGAAATGTGTCTTATGCATTTAGTGCACGGAGAGCCGAGGAGCAGCACGGGCACGCGCGAAGGACGGGATGGCTTGATGATAGTGGCTCGAGTCTGTTTTGTTTATTTCTATGTTTGGTTATTGCATATGTCGAGTATTGGAACTAAACTGTTTATTCTTGAACTTGGTTTAAGTCCCCTGCGTGGGCATCGAATTGATATTTACATTATGTTTTATGTACTCTGTTGAAATGATTTGGCCGAGGCCACGGCCGTATTTACTTTTGAGTGCATCTTTTGGGGTTTTCATTGTGGTTATGTGTCATGTGTTAGCCTGGTAGACCTCAAGAGGGTTCTACGGCGTGTAATGTCCCATTTCTGAATTGGGGTGTTACATTTATGGTATCGGAGCCTTAGGTTTTGAATACCTAGGCTGTCGGTGAATTTTGGGTCTGTCAGTTGCGTCATTAGAGTCAGTCATTGAGCCTAATATCATCATGCTACCGTCTTTTCGTGCGACCCGTGGCTGTAAGTCTCCTCGAACTCTTATATCTCTGTAATTCATTTTCTTGCGCTGTTCGGAATCGTAACTTGTGTTACCAACTTTGTGAATTGTGAATCTTTCTGATCTTGTCCTTTTCTTACTTTCCTTCAGTATGTTGAGAGGTCGTGGTAGACCGGCTAGGGGACGTGGCCGAGGCCGTGGTCGGGGTGCTGATAATGAGGAGGTCTCACTTTCTCAGTCCTCTGCGGACTCAGCCTCTCACTCAGTGCCGTCGGGTAATAATGCCGACGCTGGGAGCTCTTGCCGTACTTGGCAGCTTGGTAGCCCAACTTACTCGAGATAGCTCGGGGTGGGCCTTAACCCGCCCCGACACCGGAAGAGGAGGCTAGTAAGTGGCTTCAGACGGTGACTAAGATGCACCCTCCTCGTTTCTCCGGATCCTCTGACTCCCTCGGTTGGGAGAATTGGCTCTTTCAGTTGTCCAGGACCTTCGATGCCGTAGCTTGTCCTGAAGACAGGAGGGTACATATTGCCCAGTACCTCCTGGATAAGGAAGCTTTCTAATGGTGGGAGGCCGTTGTGCCCAGAGACCGTCGAGCTACTTGGGAGGAATTCAAGGCTGCTATGGAAGCAGAGTATTGTCCGCCGCCAGTCAAGGAGCGCAGAATTGTGGAGTTCTTCACCGCTACACCTCAGGACGTGCCTATTTCTCAGGCCATCATTACTTACAATCAGCAGTTGGGTTTCGTGAGAGATCAGGTGAGGTCGGAGGCCGATAAAATCCGTTACTTCAATATGCGCATGAAGCCGCATATTAGGCAGAGTATGGCACCGCTCATGTGTGCCACTTTGAAAGAATACCGTGATCGCGCCCTAGCGATCGAGATGGCGGTTCTGGAATCGAGTCGGTTTCGGAAGTTAAGAAGCGTAAGACTACCGGTGGATTCTCGACCGGGAAGGGTGGTCGGATTTCGAGGTCTCGTTCGCTCCCATACCGGGAAGAGGCCGTTCCATCAGGCCGGTGGATCTCGGGGTAACCGTTCGGTTCAGTCCGTCGCCGGGTGTCGTGGTTTGTTTTAACTGCAACCAATATGAGCATTTGATGAAGGATTGTCCTTTTCCCCGTTGCTTGCTTCACTTGCGGGCAGGCCAAGCATCGGGCGCTCATTGTGAGAGAGCCACCAGGCCGCTAGAGTTCCGACTACCACTACCGATCGGAGGATCATAATACTCCGGCTACTCGGGTTCCGTAGGGTTCGGGTCGCGGTAGAGGTCGGGACAATGGATCGCCGCGCAGCCTCGAGCTCGGGTTCATCCACCCCCGACCGTATCGGATGAGGCGCACAGAGGAGGCAGACATTCCGGTAGCGTCAGTACCACTCGATTCTTACTCATCCAGCTTCCGTGCTTTTCGATTCGGTGCAACCCATTCCTTTATTGCGTCGGATTGTGTGAATCGTATTGGCTTTGACTGCTTGTTTGAGTGTGAACCGTTTGTGGTGGGTACGCCTAGCGGGGATCGTATGGTTGGGGACCGGGAAGTTAGGGATTGCCCCGTGAGGATCGGGAGCCGAGATTGGCCCTCGAACCTCATCGTTATCGACCTTAAGGGTGAGGATTTAATCCTCGGGGACGATTGGTTAGAGCATCACGGTGCTATCATGAACTATCGGACTCGTACTATCTCGATCGTGGCCGAGGATGGCACCGAGCATACTCTCGTCTACCGTAAGTCGTAGATCGGGAAGCGTGATTAGCGCCTTGAAGGCGATGAAACTTCCGAACCGGGTGTGTCGGCTCTTTGGTGCTATGCCCGAAGGCGGAAGATGGTGGAGTTGACATGTCGTCAATTCCAGGTTGTTAGTGAGTATCCGATGTCTTCCTGCACGACTTCGGGATTACCACCACAATGAGAGGTGGAGTTTCCTATCGATCTAGAGCCGAATGCGGCCCCTATTTCTCGAGCACCGTGCCGTATGGCACCGTCGGAGATGTTAGAGTTGAAGAACCGGTTGGGAGAATTGCTAGATAAAGGGTATATTCGACCGAGCGCATCGCCTTGGGGTGCGCCTGCATTTTCGTTAAGAAGAAAGATGGGTCGCCGTTTATGCATCGATTATCGAGAATTAAACAAGTGACCATCAAAAATAAATACCTTTTGCCCGTGATTGACGATTTGTTTGATCGGCTTCCAGGGAGACAGTCTTTTCAAGATTGATTTGCGATCGAGCTACTACCGATTGAGAATTCGGGACGTCGATGTTCAAGCCGCCTTTCGGACGAGATATGGCCATTACGAGTTTGTGGTTATGCCTTTCGGGCTAACCAATGCCCAAAGATGTTCATGCGATTCTTGAACAAGGTTTTATTGAGTATCTGGACAAATTCGTAGTCGTTTTTATCGATGATATTCTTATCTATTCACGGAGTCGGGAGGATCACGCCTTACATCTCCGAATTGTATTAGACACTTTGAGGACCGAGCGGTTGTGCGAAGTTCTCTAAGTGTGAGTTTTGGCTCGAGGAAGTGACGTTCCTCGGGCACGTGATTTCAGCAGAGAGGAGTTCGGGTAGATCCACGAGAAGATAGAGGCGGTGATGGCTTGGGAGCCGCCTAAGAATGTGAAGGAGGTGAGGAGTTTTCGGGTCTCGCCGGCTATTACCGCAGATTCGTTGAGGATTTTCTAAGATCGCTAGACCACTCACTCGGTTGCTCCAAAACTCGGAAGTTCGAGTGGGTGCAGACAGGCGGGGCGGCTTTGATGAGTTAAAGAGACGTCGACTACCGCGCCCGTTTTAGCATTGCCTCGGGAACGAGGACTTCGTAGTGTATAGTGATGCTTCGGGCCTTGGTCTAGGGTGTTTTTGATGCGAGAGACAGTGATTGCTTATGCGTCCCGCCAATTGAAACCTTATGAAGTAAACTACCCCACGCACGATTTGGAGTTAGTCTGCGGTCGTTTCGCCTTAAAAATCTGGAGGCACTACCTCTATGGGTCATCATGTAAGATTTTACGGATCACAAGAGTTTGAAGTACATCTTCACTTAAAGAGTTGAACATGAGGCGTAGGTGGTTAGAGTTAATTAAAGATTACGACCTCGAGATACTTTACCATCTGGTAAGGCCAACGTAGTGGCTGATGCGTTGAGCGGAAAACCGATGGCTTTGCGGATGTTAGAGGTACTTACACCGCAGAGTAAGATCCGAGATTTCATCCGTCGGAATATTGAGGTTTGGGTTCGAGAGTTCGGGGCCGATTATGTGCATTGGAGATCACTTTGTCCTTGATCGATGATATCAAGGCGAAGCAATATGACGATCCGTTTTTAGTCCCGGTGAGGAGGATGTGAGGAAAGGAAAGCCCCTGGATTTGTGGTTCACGATGATGGAGTTTTGAGGTTTCGGCGGACTTTGTGTACCATGTGATAATGAGCCGAGACAAGATCTTGAGCGAAGCTCATACCACGCCCTACTCCATACATCCCTGGTACGAGTAAAATGTACAAGGACGTGAGGAGTAACTGCGGTGGAGTAATTTGAAGATGGATGTTAGCGAGTTTGTGGCGAAGTGTTTGACACATCAACGAGTTAAGATTGAGCATCGGCGACCAGCTGGCTATTACGACCACTTCCTATCCCGTGGAAATGGGAGGATATTTCTATGGATTTCATTACCAATATGCCCAAGACTCGGACGGGAATGAACATGATTTGGGTCGTTGTTGATCGACTAACCAAATCAGCTCATTTTCTGAGTATAAAGGACACTTGGGGGCCGGAGAGGCTTGCACGAGTGTTTGTTGCGGAAATAGTGAGATTGCATGGGACCCCTAAGAGCATTGTTTCGGATCGTGATGGCCGATTCATATCACATTTTTGGCAGGCCGTTCATAGAGCTTTGGGAACCGAGTTGAGACTTAGTACATCCTACCACCCTCGAGACAGACAGACGATCGAGCGGGCCAATCTGAGACACTAGAAGATATGTTGAGAGCCTGTGCATTAGATTGGAAGGATGATTGAGAGACACAATTGCCGTTGATTGAGTTCACGTATAACAATAGTTGGCATGCCTCGATCAAAATGGCACCATTCGAAGCGTTGTATGGAAGGAGGTGCAGATCACCGTTGTGTTGGGATGATACGTCCGAGCTAATCGGTACCGAGCCCGATCTGATAGTTGAGACGAGGGAGAAGATTACCCTGATTCGTGGTAGATTCTTTGACGCCGAGTCGGCAGAAGTCTTATGCCGATACACGTCGCCGACCGTTGGAGTTTGAGGTGGGAGATCACGTCTTGCTTAAGGTGTCGCCGACACGGGGAGTTTACCGCTTCGGTCGGAAGGGTAAACTTAGTCCGAGATTTATCGGGCCGTTTGAGATTTTAGATAGAGTTGGAGAACTCGCGTATCGGTTAGGCTTGCCGCCGTCCCTGAGCCACGTGCATAACGTATTTCATGTTTCCCAGCTTAGGAAGTACGTATCGGACCCTAGCCATATTATTGATTTTGGAGAGGTCGAGTTGGGGCCCGATATTACCTTCGAGGAGAGGCCGATTCAGATCGTAGAGCGTCGGGTTAAGCAACTCAGGCACAAAACCATCCCTTTGGTCAAAGTGCAGTGGTCGAGGCATGGATCCGAGGAGGCCACGTGGGAAACAGAGGAGAGTATGAGGCCGAGATACCCCGAGTTATTCGTATTGTAAGTTTCGGGACGAAACTTATTTTTAGGGGGAGATAATGTAATATCCGCGTTTTCTATCCTGGGTAATTTCTATTCTGGTGCATTTTCGTTTCGGACAACTACTTTGCTTTGTTTTGTAATTCTGAACCTATTTTATCCTTGGAGTTTTTCCGTTTAGACGGGTCTTGATAATGTTTTTACGTAATTTCATCTTGTGTTATATTCTGTCGCATGTGTATTCGTTTCTCGTTAAATTCGTTCGATTTCGTCGTTTTCTTACTTCCATGAGTTCGTATGCTTATGTAGAGCATGTTTCGAGTTTCGGATTGTTAATCCGACGTTGTGTCGTGACTTTTCGGTTGTTTGGGCCGTTTTTGTAATTTCCTAGAAGTTTAGGAATTTGTCCCTTATTCGACTTTGGTTGTGTACCTCAGATCGTTTTGGGTTCCGTACTTCCATTTCGTGTTATTGTTGCCCAAATATCGATCCCTGTTGCTTTTATTCTCCTTCCGGATCATTTTTCGTCAATTAGGGACCCGAGGGGGGGTGAGGGCCGCGGCACAAGAATTGTGAGCCGCGGCACACACATCGCCTTGCTTGTTGCCTAAACAAAGCATGCGTGTGCCGCGGCACAAGGATTGTGCGCCGCGGCACACAGCCGAGTCAGTGCCGCGGCACACTTGTCCGGGCCGCGGCACACCCGTGTGACACTTGTCCGAGCCGCGGCACACGCCGAGTCTGAGCCGCGGCACACTTCAGATGAGCCGCGGCACAACGAGCGGTCAGCCGACCACTGGGCACAATTTTTGGCTCTGTGCCGCGGCACAGTTTAGCTGAGCCGCGGCACATGGCGCGGTCAGCGCTATATCTGCTTCTTATTCAGCGAGAATCGCCCATTTCCTCCCCCTTCTTCAACCGTGCGAGAGAGAGAGAGTCTTGAGAGGGAGAGTTCCTCCATACACCACTTATTTGTGTAGATTTCTTTCTCTCTTTTCGATCGGGTGGCTCGGATTGCGGATCTAACACGTGGTTTTTGGATTTGAGTGCTTGATTCTTCAAGAGGTAAGAATTCCTTTAACCCTAGTATGATTTTGGGGAGGGTTTGGTGGTGATCTTGTGTTTTAATCTGAATTAGCCGATGTTGTTGTTAGAATTGATAGTATACTCGTGACCCTTGGTTTTCTTGTTTTTGATTGGGATGAAATCCCGTTGTTATACCATTGACCGATTTCATTTCCTTTTGCACTCTTGGTGTCCGACGAATTGTCCCAACGGGTAGAATTAGGATTAATTCTTACCTTTCCGCATTATTGAGACTTGTGTATAACGTTATTGTGTTAGGATTGGATTTGGGAGAATTGTTCGGACCGAAACCTATTCCGTCGTCGTTTCCTTCGTTTCGTTTCATTCAAGGCAAGTACATGTATTACATTTCGTTATGTATATTGTGATTTTCGAAATGAATGATGAATGGTGATTTTTGGGTGCGTGAGTTGTGTTCCTTCCACCCGGAGTGTCCGACGGGATGTCTGGGGGTCGATACTAAGGGGTACGGCCGCGGAAGTGGACTTGGGTGCGTGTGTGATTGAAATTCCACCCGGAGTGTCCGACGGGATGTCTGGGGGTCGATACTAAGGGGTACGGCCGAGGAAGTGGTATCCCACCCGGAGTGTTCGACGGGATGTCTGGGGGTCGATACTAAGGGGTACGGCCACGGGATACCAGTCGTGATTTTGTGATATCGTGATGAGTGGAAATTGATGTGATTGCCAATGTAGTATTCCGGAATATATATATATATATATATATGTGGCAAATGACTTATGTTTGAGATGATTGTGTAAACCGCATTTTTGTATATAATGTGGTGTAATTGTGTACTTGCACTAGCTATTCGAATGCTAACCCCTTAAATGGGGGAAATGCGTCTTATGCATTTAGTGCAGGAGAGCCGAGGAGCAGCACGGCACGCACGCGAAGGACGGGATGGCTTGATGATAGTGGCTCGAGTCTGTTTTGTTTATTTCTATGTTTGGTTATTGCATATGTCGAGTATTGGAACTAAACTGTTTATTCTTGAACTTGGTTTAAGTCCCCTGCGTGGGCATCGAATTGATATTTACATTATGTTTTATGTACTCTGTTGAAATGATTTGGCCGAGGCCACGGCCCTACTTACTTTTGAGTGCATCTTTTGGGGTTTTCATTGTGGTTATGTGTCATGTGTTAGCCTGGTAGACCTCAAGAGGGTTCTACGGCGTGTAATGTCCCATTTGTGAATTGGGGTGTTACACATGATCCTCCGGTCGAACGGCCTCCCACCAGTCGAAAGCTTCCCCAGTCAGAAAATACTGGGCGATCGGAACTTTTCGGTCCTCGGGACTGTTAATCCCCGCAAATACCTTCTCTAACTCTTTCAGCCAGTGACCCCAAGTAGGCATCTCGGCAGAACCATCGAATTTCGGTGGATGTAACTTGACCACTTCCGTAAGCCATTTGTCCCCTCAGTTATCCTCATTGCGCTGCTGGTCCATCGTCGTCTGCATGCGGTCGACCACCTGAGCAAACTGGGTTATCTGGGCAACCACTTGTTGAAGCACTCTCGGCATGTTAGGATTTGCGTCATTATTCGCTGATCCCTGTTGTACTCCATGATGGGAATTGGTTCGACTAACCTATAATTCTGGGGTAGACGCCGAATCCTCCTGCCTCGCAATACCACGTCCTCGTCCACGACTGTGTCCGTGTCCACGACCGCCCCTCAATATTTTGTAAACACAATTACTCAATATCCAAGGCAAAATTTTCTAAAAGAAAGTCCATCAATAATCCACAACGCAGGAAATAAATAGAACGGTAATATATGAGATTAGGAAACTTACAACCACAGTCTACATGACGACGCTGGCTGTACAGTGATGTTACAACCAAGCCATAAATCGAATGACGTAAACAGACCCAACTAAACCCGACTGCCAAGATATCCATGAATCTTAGCTCCGATACCATATTCTGTAACACCCCGATATATTTGGAATAATTACAGCGCCGTAAATCCTTTATATAAGAATTTACAAGACTAATTTGAGAAATACGGAAAATAATACTAAAGTGTCATTAAGGTTAAAATTCAAAACCAGTTCACCGATTCAAATGAGTTCATTATTACAAAATATCCCCAAAACATCAACAACATATGCGTACTCGAGTTCTGAAAAATAACCAGAAAACAAGACAAAATAATCCACATCACTGAGTCACTTCATCGTCATGTCGGTACTGTGGTTGCTTCCCTGCTCCTTGGGTACCTGAACATCAAAACAAATGTCCACGCCGAAGGGGTTAGCAAAACGATGCTAGTACAAGTATCATAATACATAAATCAACAATGCATCATAAAACATACAAAACGGACTTCCGTCACCGGAATCCAACGATGCGAATCCTCACGATTTCATCGACACAATACATGGTAATCCAACGATCCAGCGCCCTCAGTATAGATCCCCATCGAGAGCAATTTAGAGATAGGGAAGATTTTTTTTTTCTTTAACTGTTCTTCATCTTTGAGATAAGAAATAAGCAAGAAAAATTAGAGAGAAAATTCCTACGATAACTTCCTAGCAATGTTCTTGAAGAATGGAGTTTCGTTGAATTTTCTGGGAAACATTCGACGTGTGTGAAGTAGAGATATCGTATTTTCGGTGTTTGGGACGAAGGGATTTCGTGCTCGTGCTTGGGTTCGTGATCATCATCATATTGCGAAGATATTATCAAAGGCTTCAAAGGTATAAGACTTTAGTCCTTTATCTTTGTCAATTTATTTTTTGTAGAAGACCTATTGATGCCCCAGTGAGGAGGCTAGAAAGTTGGGGAACAAGTAATGTTGTGAAAGGTAGAGGAAGACCCAAGAAAACTTGGATAAAGATGATTGAAAATGATATGCGGTTTCTTGGAATTGGAGAAAGTATGGCGATGGAGAGGCAAATGTGGTGGGAAAGAATACGGATGGTGGATGGAGTCTGATTCCTTTTTTTTAATTCTTATTTTCTTTTATTTCATGTTATCTTTTTTTTTTTTCTTTTTTTCTTTTTTTTTTTACATTAATTCTCTTTTTTATTTGCTTTTTTCTCTACTTTTTCCCTCTTTTTTCCTTTTATGTTATTTATGTAACGATTATTGACGGTTTCAAAGTTTGATTCATGTTAGCCGACCCCAAATCATTTTGGAACTAAGGCTTAGATGTTGTTGTTGTTGTATATACGTTACTTGATCGATCCTGTTTGGGATTCTTTATATTGAGTTTTATTATTCCGCTGCGTACTTGTTTTTGTATCCGGAATCCCAACATATAAAACAGTTCGACAGATAATTCCTTGCTAGATAGATTTGTACTGTTGATCAAAATCAACTAAGGAAAGAAGATGGAGATGGCCGAAATGAACTTCCCGGACAGAAAACGGTTCGGCCGAACAGGGGGGGGGATTTTTGGTGTCACACAATTACGGTTGTGTAATTTTTGTCTTATAACAACTCCTTGTCCAAGACCCTTTATTTATACTAAGTAAACCCTAGAGTCAAACTCTAGTATTTGCTTAGCTGCCCCTTAACTTATTAAATAATACAATATATATATATAATATCTTATATTATATATTACTTATTATTGAGTCCTCTAATAAATATAATACCTAATATTATATTATCTTTCCCAGTTGATATAATTATGTAATATAATATATAATATCATATATTATATATTACCCATTATTTATTTTCTTTAATAAATATAATATCCAATAGTATATCTATTAATTATTCTAGCTTGTCTTTAGTTATCGTATGTGTGACCCAAAAGACTTATATTGTGTGGGTAATTATTTAAGACCTTATTAAATAATAAATCATAAGCGGTCTCTAGCAAGACATTATGACTACCCAATAATATAAGTTTATAGTCCATTAAACCATTTAACGTGTAAAATCGCTTTGTCATTCGATATCATATTTGAACAAAGACATCGAAATTGTCATACTTATTATGTTCAAATGCTTTCTCGATCTTAAGTAAACTAGTTGAACCAAATGACTCTTCATTTGATCATGGTCATGCATTTCTTTCAGTCCTACTTATCGAGGGGCCCACAGATATCTCTCTCCCTAAAGAGGGATAAATCCCCATCTTGATTATTCATTGCCCTCGACATCACTCCCACTAATCTCGATCACTAAACTTTATGATCACCATATTTCAGATGATGTTGGATTACGTCAAGGCATAGCTGTTATCATGTTGGACTCTATGATAATCTTAGCACTACCAATGTTTATACTTTAGCCGACAGCAAAAAGTCATCGGCTAAAGTCGAAAGTCGTCGGCTAAAGTCGAAAGTCATCGGCTAAAGTGGTCAGCTGTCGGCTAAAAGTCGGTCGGCCGAGGTCGGTCGGCTAAAGTTTAGCCGACGGCTAATAGGGAAGGTCTTCGGCTAAAATCGAACTTTAGCCGACGATTACATGGTCGTCGGCTAAAATAATACCCGTTTTAGCCGACGGATACATAGGCGTCGGCTAAAGTGTCGAGTTTTAGCCGACGGTAAATGCTGTTGTCGGCTAAAACCTCTACACTTTAGCCGACGACAACGTTGTCGTCGGCTAAAACTATTCACTTTAGCTGACGACTACGTCGTCGGCTAAAGTTTTATTTTATTTTTTTAATTAAATACTTTAGCCGACGGTCTGTGCAAATGCCGTCGGATAAAATCCAGTGAAAAAAAAAAAATCCAGATTTCAAAATCACCAAACCTGTTCAGATAACCTGTTATTCCAAATGTACAATACACCACCATACATCACAATCAACATAAATCAATTTCGAAAAGCATAATTTAAATACAAACCATATCAACATGTCATGTAGCAACATCAACAAAATCAATAAACAGCAACATTAACGAACACGAGTCTAAACAAAAAACATTTAGCAAAAGAACTACAATGACAACTAAAATCCTCAAAGATCCGTCAAATTCTTAAAGATAGAAGAAGGATTACTACCGTCTTGCATGTCGTCGTCCCGAGGCTGTGAAGAAGAGGGGGGTGTTTGTGAATTGAAGAATTGAGGTGGTGGTGGTACAGAAATTCCCGATTGACACACGGTCTGACTCAATGACATCATATACTACATCATGGCCTGCTGCTGAGCTAACATCTCTTGTTGAACCTTCCTTTGTTCCTCTTGGAATTTCTGGAACTGGTCTTGAGACTTCCTTTGCTCCTCAGCTCGGAGCTCCCTCCCGATCCTCAATTGCTCCTCCAAATAGGCCTTTTGAGTGTCGCCCCTTTGATTGCACTGAAACCCAGTAGTATTCTTCAATAATCCGGTGCCTTCAGCTCCCATCATCGGCGTCCGGTGATTACTCCCTTTAGGAGGGTAAATGGTAGCCCACACCCTTGCCCTAATGTAGGGATCGGCCTGATCGATCTCTCGGCGTGCTAACTCGAGACCAGTCTCGTCCAAATCCGGATGCTCCTCCCTCGCCATCTCTATCAACATCCTCTCAGACTCCTCAGTCACTCTCTCCTAATTAAGTGGGAACAAAAAAAGTAACCGAATATTAATAAAGTTCAGAGGTAAAGACTGATAGCAGTATTAAAATGGTTAGGATATATTTACAACTTACAAGTCTATCCAGATAGTTAGGATATGCCTTCTGAGTCACGTAGACAAAGGCATTCGCCACATTTTCATCAGAAGTGGCCTCGTGCGAAACTCTCGCTAACGACCGCGAACCTAAACTGTGGTGCTCCGTCAAACCCTTACGGTTAACAATGTTGGTTGAACTGCTCGCCTACACATAGAAAAATGTAATTTTCATTTAACAAGGCGAAAAACTACCACAAGTAAGTTTCATATATGTTACATATCTTTAAACAACAATAGCATTACGAAAATATTTAGAGCTCGATTACATACAATATAGTCCGAGTCGCTAAAATATGCGCATAGCCACCTCCACTCGTACTCCCGATACTTGAACTCCTCTGGAGTAGACTCACGGGAATTACCCCAAGCTGACCAAAACATGTGTAGCTCATTTTTCCAAGATTTGTACCTATAACAAATATTTATAAATAATAATCAAACATTAGTCAAATATATTTGTAAAGTATTTTGTAAATTTCATGTATTTATTTATTGTGATTTTGTGTTATTGTTTTATTCTAATTCATAATGTTATTTGTTTAATATGTTATTCATAAATAATCTGTTGTGTGTATACAGTTGTTATTATGCAGTTGAATGTTAAGATTTAAGTTTAGTGATTATGTTACATGTCATTTTATATTTATTGTTTGTGTATGATTATATAATATTAATGTGTTAGTTTTATCATTTTTATGTATAATTAATATTATAATATTTTATGTATATTCTAAAAGTGTGTGTTATAATACTCATAATTACAAGTAAATTAGAATGTTTACCATGTTTAAATTTATCAATCAAATTACCTTCCATTTATACAAGTTGTGAATTTTAAATTATAAATTATTATGTATTAATAAATAAATTATAAAATATTTGACAAATACATATTTTTAACAATAACTAAAATGATGCAAAAATTAGTCGAGTAATTACTCAACTACGTATTGTGAAAATTACTTACTTGGTTGTTTGCACCTCATCACACCAAGTATGTAGTAGGAAAGAAGGAACCTCAAACCAAACCTACAATTAGCATATAATATATATTACTAAATTTTTTTCGAATTTAAATACACAAAGTAGCTTTCGGAATTGAGAAAAACTTACCGACATAGCATTGTTCAATGCATCCTTCACACTTTGTGGCACATCCTTCCACTCAACCCACAGTACCGGAATTCTATCGCATATGACAAACCCAACATTACAACAATATGCCGTACAAGCATCCAAAGCCAAAATGGGTCATCGATACTTTTCATCTACTGCTATCTTGTGACGGCCATTTTTTGAAACATATGCGTCAAGTGCTAGACCCTTCGATGGGCCACGAGTCTTCTTCTTCTTTTTCGGTTCGTCTTCGGTACGACCCCCCTCATTATCAAGCTCCGCAAGCGATGCGTACAACTTCGTCTTAGATATCCGACATGTTCGCCAAATCATTTTCTCAGGCCACGCCTGGAACACATACGCCTCCGTCGGGTTAACCAAGCTATATGGCCGGCGGACTCCTTTCTCATCGACCCCTAGAATCGACGGTACCATAGAGGGCATAAATAGAGTCGACGGAGGACCGGAAGGCACCTCAGATGACGTGCTCGGTGTAGATCGGCCGCTCCCAGATGTAGTAGGAGGAGAGGGAATGCGGTGTATAGGAGGCATATGAGGCTGAGTCGTCTCGACAGTAGTGGGAGCCGTCCGCGATCTGAGAGTCTGATACGATAAGCGCCTCGCAATAGTATGTGCGTCATCCATCGGATACAAGTTCCCATCCTTAAACTTCAGTCCACTATTCTCTGTTAGCCCACGTATGCGACTGTTACTTTCATCCAAATATTTACCGACAGGATTAGCATGATTGGAAGCTGCGGAACTATCCCCGACTCCGGAGTCTTCGATTTTTTCTTACCACATGCTAGTCTCTTAATTTTGTCCATTTAACGTGTACAAATTCAACCACATAAATTAATTATTTTTATACATAAACACTAAATAGAATATGCAATTCAAGCTCATAGCAACTACACATCACTTCACAAGAAACACAGACAATCGCAAACTAACATAACCAATAATAAAAAGTAAGCAAGAGGACCAGCAAACATAAAGAGCCCAACTCATTAATCAAGATAAATTCATAGCTCAGTAGAAAATATACAACTAAGTTGAAAAAATTGAGACTTGGTGTGAAATATAGCAAGATGTGCTGAACTGATGAACATATACATTCTAAAACTATTGCTTTGAGTCAATCGTTGAGATCTTGCAGAAGAATCAAGGAACAAGGTTACTAGACAAGTAAATGAAAGCTGCACCAAATTACGCCATCAAGCATCTGAGTGATGATTCAATAATGCTAAAAGTGACCAATTCAAATGCAGAGAGCTGCTCAGCCATATATTCACTATCACTCTGAAAATTCCAGTTTAGAATATGTATTTAATTCAGAAAGAAAAAAAGAACATCAGTTTAGATTCTTTCCATGCTAACAGATCCCACATCCCTAATCCCAGGTCTGCTCTAAGGCGGACAGTGTCATACATGTAGACGCTCTTGATGTTCGGCAAAAGATCATCATCTTGTTTGCATTTATAAGCATTCAAAAATTCTGAATCTAACAAAAATTGCAACAGCTCTTTAAATGGCCTGTTTTCAATTAGACGGCTTGCAAACTCTCCTTGAATTTGGTAGAACAGATCGCTCAGTATCAAATTCTCCAACTCTTGTCCTCCACTGAAATTACTAACTCAAAGATTAAAGGAGATAAAGAAAAGGAACCTTTATCTAGAGACATAAGCATAGGAAGTATCTTATCAATGCAAAAACTGAACTCTTCTGCACAATTCTGAAATAATGATACTCTTAGCTTCTGGAAAGCTGAGATTATCAATCGGTCGTCTGGACATCTCATTATAACTAAGGAGAGCTAAAATCACTAGATTAAATCCCCAAGAAGAACAACAATATTAAGAACTGTGAACACCCGAAAGTTTTCATATAGATGGTCTGCAAATTACATAAAAACGTTGTGAAGTGATAATGACACAACACCATATACACTAATATTTCTTCAGGAAAAAAACCAATATTAAGAACTGTAACTACTTTTAACTATAAACAATTAGCATAACATAACTACATGTTGAGAGACGGGGCACCTGAGGGCCAAGGATTTTGGCAGTATTGTAGCTCTTGGGGGAATCTTGCAAAGATTTCTTCTTCCGCTTGACGCCTACGGCAGATGGCACCGAAAACCGGAACCCAGTGGCGCTCCGCCAAAATTACGAGGGTTCCAAACGGAGCGGCGGGACGACGGTTGCCGACGGTGCGGCAAGACGAAAGGGAAAAACGAAGGGGAAAAGGGTTCCAGGCGGAGCGGCTGAGATGTCGGCTGAGACGAAAGGGAAAAAGGGAAAAGGGAAAAGACGAAGGGGAAAAGGGAAAAGACGTCGGCCTGTTACGTTTTTTTTATATATAAGGGGTATTTTGGCCGACGATAGTGGACGTCGTCGGCTAAACTTGAAAGCTTTAGCCGACGGTAACAGTCGGCTAAAATAAAAAACGAGCCACCATGATATGGGCCGTGTCGAACGGCTCGAACGGGTTGCATGTACAGAATGTTTTTGGAAATATAGACCACTAGGACACGGGCCGTGTCAATTGACACGAGCCGTGTCACTTTAGCCGACAACAACCGTCGGCTAAACTAGATCCCAAAAAAATTATATGTATATACTTTAGCCGACAACTGTCGTCGGCTAAAGCCTTATATAATTAACTTATATATATCTATATCTATATCTATATATATATATATATATATATATATATATATATATATATTTAACTATAAATATATATAGTAAAAATTAAAAATATCTACACTTTAGCCGACGGCTGTCGTCGGCTAAACCCCAATTTATCATTTTTTATATAATTAAATTATATATATATATATATAACTATAAATATATAATAAAAATTAAAAATATCTACACTTTAGCCGACGGCTGTCGTCGGCTAAAGCCCACTTTATCATTTTTTATATAATTAAATTATATATATATATATTTAACTATAATATATATATTAAAATTAAAAATATCTACACTTTAAAGCCCAATTTATCATTTTTTATATAATTAAATTATATATATATATATATTTAACTATAAATATATATAATAAAAATTAAAAATATCTACACTTTAGCCGATGGCTGTCGTCGGCTAAAGCCCACTTTATCATTTTTTATATAATTAAATTATATATATATATATATATTTAACTATAAATATATATTAAAAATTAAAAATATCTACACTTTAAAGCCCACTTAATCATTTTTTATATAATTAAATTATATATATATATATATGTGTATATATTTAAATATAAATATATATATTAAAAATTAAAAATATCTACACTTTAGCTAAATGACAGTAAATCATTCTAAACTAAATTTCAAAAAAAAACATGACCAAATGGCTAAACTAATTTTATATTCTTGGAATTTAATTATAGATAATATATTTGTATATATTATTTGAAATTTATATAATTAAAATAAATTATATAAACTAAATTGGAATTTAAACTAAATTTTATATTATTTATATACTTTAGCCGATAGCTGTCGTCGGCTAAAGTATTTATTTATTTATAATTAAATTTTATATATATAAATTTGAATTTAATTATATATATATATATATATATATATATATATATAACATCATTATATATATCTGTATATTAATTTATATAGTTTTTATATAATTATATTTTATATATTTATATTTGTTTTTTATATAATATTAATAGTTCATATATATTTATAATTATTTTATTATAAATAATTATATATATATATATATAATAAAAAAAATCAGTAATAATATCACTTTTTGACTCGTTCGAGCGGCAAACAACAATCAATATTTAAGGAACTTTTACAAATAATATGATATGTCCTTCTAAGGTTCGTAGTCAGAATCACCACTTGAATCTGTCTCTGTGTCGGAGTTCATAACTGGCAGCATATGTCTGAACTCGTCCTTATCATCTTCATCAGAGTCTGCACGTAATTCATCTGTACCTACATCTATGAACCCACGTTCTTCGCCATGTAGCCGAACAACTCGGCCTTCTACAACATTATTCAGTAGTATTGTGGAGTATCGTGGAATATTAGTTGTATCTGGCTCTTGATATGCCTCGTTGTAATCCTTATCGACTGCTTGTCCAAGTGTAGCCGCACTATATATATTTCTCGTAGCCACGTGATTTACGATCTTCCATGCTCTTTTTTTACCAAGTCATCGAGGTAGTAAACTGGTTTAGCAGATGTTGCAAAAACAAAAGGATCACTTTCATACCAACTTGTAGAAGTATCAACAGATAATAGTCCATAATTATCCTCCCTTTCGATTTGAGGATTTGTATCAAACCACCTACACTTGAACAAGTAAACTGTCAAGCCTTCTCCATAAATTAGTTCCACTACTTCGAGAAGAACACCGTAATATCCACCGTCAATCATAACCCCAGAATTTTGACACCTCCTTCTTTGATCTCTGTCGATACATACAAATGTCACACCATTTACCTTCGCCATTGAATAAACTCTAGATGTAACAGGTTTCATCGAAAGAAGCATCAACTCACGTGACCACATCGGGTGGCCATCACTTTGTATGTGCGTCATCTGGATATTAATTAAGGTGAATGTCGTGATTAAGTAATTTATGTAAGCAAACTAAGTAAACAGTAGTTAAACACTTACCCATTGTCCGAAATAATCAGCAAATGTTTCATTGTGGAATGTAATGTCTCCATTCACAGCATCACATGAAAGGTGAATGTCTTTCCAATATTGAACTTCTGGACAGTTAAGTAATATCCACCAATGTGCAATTCGTAGCTCGTAAGGTTGTAAATGACTGTCAGGTAATCTTCTTTGAACTTCAACTTCGCTGGTGATGATGGAGAGATTAAATTGCACTGGAATTATTGACATAGGCTCGGGTGTAGGATCCACCGCGCCTAAATAAAACTTGGTATATGTTACACACTCCCATGCAAGATATGCTTCGGCGATACATCCTTCTGGTGCAGACTTATTAGTCACAGAGTCCTTGTACTCACCAAGTTGCCTTTCTATTGGAAACATCCACGTGTAGTGGACCAGGTCTGTTAGTAAAAGTTGGCGAGGGAGATGGATCATGAGGTGAGGCATGAGATCAAAAAAATTCGGTGGGAAGATCCTCTCAAATTTGCATAAGATATAAATGATCTCCTTTTGCATGAGCCGG
Source organism: Orobanche coerulescens (assembly GCA_033398695.1). Taxonomy (NCBI): domain Eukaryota; kingdom Viridiplantae; phylum Streptophyta; class Magnoliopsida; order Lamiales; family Orobanchaceae; genus Orobanche; species Orobanche coerulescens. The sequence goes on along the minus strand of CM065818.1, from coordinate 72,664,878 downwards.
AGATCTGACTTCCTTACTTCCCTAGTGCATAACTTTTGAAAGAACCTGGATAACGATACACAAGGCTCGACCACCTGTTTGGACAAGTATGGTCGAATAAACACAGGAAACAAATGTTGTAAGAGGATATGACAATCATGGCTCTCCAGTCCAGTTAACTTGTTCTCCTTGAAGTTAACACACCTCCCTATATTTCCAGCATATCCTGTGGGATACCTTGCAGCCTTCATCTACAAAAAAATCTCTGCCTTTTGCTCAGGGGTGAGGGTGTAAGCAACTTTCGACATTTTGTGTTTCCCCTTCCCTTTCTTCAACCACAAATGTTTTCTAATGTTCATTTCTTTTAAACCAATGTGTGCCTTAGGGCCGTCTTTAGTTTTCCCTTCCCAACATAACACTGTACCGACACTACTTTCACAAACATTTTTTTCTATATGCATCACATCTAGGTAGTTCCTAATTGACAACTTACTCCAATAAGGTAGATCCCAGAAAATACTTTTGTGGGCCCAATACTTATACCTGTCAGGTCTTTCAGGAGTTGCCGCTGCTATATCAGGATGGTTGCTCAACTGCCCAAAATCATACTCATTCAGCACGGCCAAAATTTCCTCACCAGTCCACTCCCGTGGTGGATCACCAACCTCTTCAGTCCCATCAAATGATGCAGCATCTGTGCGCCAGACATGCGTCTTCTCAAGCCATATACGGTGACGCATTCTGATAACCTTCCGACAATGATACCTTGCGCAATCAGCATTCAAGCACACTGGACATCCTCTATATCCACTAATAACAGATCCGGACAGCATCCCGTATGCAGGAAAATCACTGATGGTACCAGTACACATAGCACGTAAGTAGAACATCTCATGTGAGTAACTGTCGTACGTCGGATGACCTTGCGCCCACAACAACTTCAGCTCCTCTATCAAAGGTCTCAAATAGACATCAATACACTCTCCTGGATACCCGGGGCCAGGTACTAAGAGAGTCAACATATTATACTCCTTCTTCATGCACATCCATGCAGGAAGGTTGTAAGGAACCATTACCACCGGCCATATACTATACGAAAGGCTCATGTTGCCAAAAGGGTTGAATCCATCAGATACAAGTCCGAGTCTTACATTTCGGACATCTGATGCAAATCTTGGAAACTCCCTATCTATATGCTTCCAAGCCTCTCCATCAGAAGGGTGTATCATAATATCCTCATCAGTCACCCGAGGCTCAGCGTGCCATCTCATCGCCTTGGCTGTGTGAGGAGACATGAAAAGCCTCTCCAATCTATCCTTCAGATGGAAATACCAAAGAACCTTCATAGCTTTCTCTTTACTAGAAGGAGTGAACTTATACCTCTCTATGTCACATACCGGACATCTCTTTAGGTCTTCATTAGGCTTTCCCCAAAATAAAGAACAATCATATATGCATACGTGGATCTTGATGTACGATAGCCCAAGACCTTTTAGGATACGTCTCATTTTACTGTGATTACTAGGAAGATGATGACCTTCTGGGAGCATTTTCCCTGTAAGTTCCAAATAATCATCCACAACTTTAATCGAGGTTTTGTTCTCCACCTTGACTCTCATAGTCTCTATGACACTATCAAGAACCGTCATGTGACACCCAGGATAAAGAAGAGTCTGTTGGAGCTGGATTAGCTTGTTGTATCTATCAAGAGAAATTGTGTTAACGGGTATCAATGTAGGCGTTCGGATGACTGCTTGATCAGCTATATGGTATTCTTGACCTTCAGCCGATACGTCCCTGTCGTAATAACGAAACACGTCGTCAATCAACCGTCTTGTGGGGTCATTGGATGTGCTACCACTGTACTGTCCGTGATCATGGGGAATAATTGAATTCGATCTTTCACCGTGGTAAATCCAACATGTATATTTATCCCAAAATCCATTTTTTTCAAGTGTTCCCATACGACATCAAGTGTAAAACGGTACATATCGCTGCGGCATTTACATTTATTGCAAGGACAGTAATGAATCATACTATCACTATCATGTTCCTTCACAAATCGAATAAACCCTCGCATTCCATCTATGACCCTTGGATCCCATTTTTGCAGACCAATCCAACTTTTATCCATCCTATAACAAAAATAACAACAATATAATACATCGTATTTATCAAGAAAATACAAAAATTATGACTAAAATCATCATATATATAGCTCGAATTCAAGATGTCAAATCCATATATATACATATATATATATACACACACACCAAGAAATATTCGAGAAAACGAACTAATAATTCTAAAACATTTTCATAATCATCAGATATATTATATGCGTAATATAATTATAACTGATATTAAAATTCAATAAAGTACATACCTTCAATATGATTTCTTGAATGATCAAACCATAGAAAATTACCGTTTTTCGTTTTCTTGTTATGTAATTTCCGAATGTGTTGTAAATGGTCTCTTCAAGTGTTAGATGGTGATATATTCTGCACAAAAAAACATGAAAGACTTTAGCCGACGGCATGTCGTTGGCTAAAGTATACTAGCCGTCGGCTAAAGTATACATGTCGTCGGCTAAACTACAAAACTTTAGCCGATGACTAACTGGACTTTAGCCGACGACCAATAGTAAAGTCGTCGTCTAAACTACTTTAGCCGACAACAAGTTAGCCGTCGGCTAAACTTGCTGACTTTATCCGACGAATTCCGCCGGCCGTCGGCCGTTCTCCGGCGAGTCGTCGGCTAAAGTGTTATTTTTGGTAGTGTAGGTTCAAGGATTTATTGACATACTGTTATATTGAGATTCACTTATGACATTTCCATGCAGTAATCTCAATGTGGGTCTGTCCAGTATTGCGTTCTCTAACCAATACCAATAAGTTTGATCCGTACCATACGCATAATCATACGATGATTATCAATCAAACTTATACTAGTATATGAATCACTTGAGTCTCCACTCTACGTGATTGGACTAGGGACATTTGAATAATCTTATTATTCATGAATAACTATTATTCGATTATTATAATATTAAAACCTGCACACACTATAATAATCAACAAGAGATAAATGATATCCAACTTTATTAAAGGTGACAATTACAAATATAGGCACATCGAATGTCCTAGGGCACCATTCGCAACACTGGCTTCCTGCAGTTGTAACACAGGTCAGAGTCTCCTGTGGAAGATTACTCAATACTCACCTTGTTTGAAGATTTCAGCCTGTAGAGAGACTTTCCGGACTTCTTAATGAACTTCTGAAACTTCTGTATGAGTAGTGCCATGTCATTTTACGACAGCACATGATCATCATCATCATCATTACTAATAGCTTCGGAGGTACTGAGGATAGAGCCTTGTCTTCTGTCATATATAGCCGCAAGAGTTTTAGTCTTGACAGGTGATACCTCAGTCTTCTCTCCCGAGTAAATATCGCACTCAAAAGCTTTGAGGTCAGAGAACAGGTCGAAAGTAGATATGTCATTAAGATTACAAGGCACATGAGTAGTTTTGATCTTAATATCCCATCAGGCAGAGAGTGATCTAAATATTTTGAGATTTGTCTCTTTTTGGGAGTACACTCTGCCCGATGCTTCAAGTTCACCGAAAACGCCAGTGAATCTGAGGCAAGAATCCTCAAGAGTTTCTAAAGGATCCATTTAAAAGGCTCAAACTCCTGAGTCATTTTAGAAACTTTGTTTTTCTTCGATTGCTCAGTGCCCTTGCATACCATCTTGAGTTTATCACAAATAGCTTTGGCTGTCTTACAATATTTAACCTTTGAGGATGTGCCTTTGCCAAGAGTGAAAAATAGCATGCTCAGTTATGTTGTCCAGGTTTCCTAGCTTTTGTTCATCAGTAGTCCACTGATCATGCAACTCCTCCAGCATGGGTTAGCCTTCTATTATGGCAGCTGGATTGACCTTCATTATGGTGATAGGTCCTTCCTATATTACGAATAACATCTCTTCATGCATGACAGCAAGATGTGCTTCCATTCTTATTCTCCAGTCATTAAATCCGTTAATGGAAAATGTAGGAACTTTATTAATCATGGAGGAATATATGTATAGAGATAAGGGATGATTTTGAAGAACAAAAATACGCAGTTTTAAAAGCTAGTTGTTATGGATCTGGTTAAGGTTAAAAATCAATTGATTCTTTGTAGAACCAGTCGCTCTGATGCCACTTGTTGGTCACAGTATACTTAAATAACATCTTAAAGGGGGGTCGAATAAGTTGTACTCTTTTTTGAAATTAAATTTAGCGAAAGACTAGAAGCAAGTTGTTATAACTACATCAACTAAGTGTTCTCATGTGGGCTTGATATTTATAGAGTTTTATAGAGTAAGTATACTAAAATCACAAGCGATAAGCAGGAAGTAAATAAAAAAAAGTAGGGACACAATACGTAATATGGTTCGAGGCAGTGTCCTCTATGTCCCTAGGTTCTCCACACAGGATGGATGTTTTAAAATCAAGGTGCACAACTCCATCGCGAGAAATGTATTTTTGTATGATATGTTCGTATTGTATTATCATGAATAAAGCTTGTCCACACTTGTTATTCTTATAATTTGATTTTGTGATGTTTGATGATTTGTTAGTGATGTACCTTGATATCATTGGGCAATTATCGGTGCGAATTTGACGGTGGCCAACATCTTGTTCCCCGAGAAATTACTCGACGAGATTGAGAGGGAGTCGCATTATAAGGAATTAAAGTGATAATAACTTAGTGAACAAACTAAACCTTACATACGTTATCCGCTAAGTATTACGTATGGTAAGTGCGTGATAAACTCCTTTCGCATTTATCATTCCATAAGAAAGCTTCTCCCTTTCGAGTCAATCTAGTCATAGGTGCAGCAATCTTCGAAAATCCTTCGATAAATCTTCGATAATAACCGGCTAATCCCAAGAAACTTCGAACTTCCATTCGCATTACTCGGTACTTTCCAATCATTGACTGCCTCAACTTTAATCGGGTCAACCTCAGTTCCTTTAGAAGTGACCACATGACCCAAAAAATGCAACTCGGTTAAGCCAGAATTCACACTTGTTGAATTTTGCATACAACTTCTCCTTGCGCAGTACTCCCAATACCTTTCTAAGATGCTGCTCATGATCGACCTTGGTCCTTGAGTACACAAGTATGTCATCTATGAACACAATGACAAACTTATCCAAATAAGGTTGAAATACCCGGTTCATGAGGTCCATGAATACCGCTGGCGCATTAATCAAACCAAATGGCATCACTATAAATTCATAGTGTCCATAACGACTTTGAAATGCATTCTTCGGGATATCATCACTCTTAATCCTCAGCTGGTGATATCCGGATCTCAAATCTATCTCCGAAAATACTCCCGACCCTCCAAGTTGATTGAATAGGTCCTCTATTCTAGGAAGTGGATATTAATTCTTTATCGTGAGTCGATTAAGTTCACGATAGTCAATACACATCCTCAAACTTCCGTCCTTTTTCTTTACGTAGAGCACTGGCGCACCCCATGGCGAAAAACTCGGTCGGATAAATCCAGAGTCGAGCAGTTCCTGGAGTTATACCTTCAGCTATTGCAATTCCTTAGGCGCCATCCTATATGAAGCCTTTGATATTGGTGCTGCTCCTGGCAATAGATCAATTGAGAACTCAACTTGGCGATTTGGCGGAACTCTGGGCAAGTCTTCAGGAAAGACATCTGGATACTCCTTGACGATAGGTACATCAGCTACTGTCTTCTCCGAAGTCGTTTTCCCCTTCACATTCACCAAGAATCCTTGGCAATCACTCTTCTTCAGCATCTTCACAGCTTTCATGGCAGAAATCATCTTCGGGGTACTGCTGTGTCTAACTCCCTTGAATACGGTCTTGACATCAACAGACGGACATAAGGTTACCCTTCTTTCGGAGCATTCGACTACAGCTCTATGCTTGTCCAGCCAATCCATACCCAAAATAACGTCAAAATCGCTAAGTTCCACTATGTGCAAGTTGGCTAAGAAACTATGTTCGTTAATCTCTATCTTCACGTTGTTAGTTATCGAGTCTACATGCACTACTCCCCATCGTCACTGCTAATAATCTTTATAACAGGAATAGGGGGTCGCGGCTCAATCCACGAAGTGACTTCATCTTCATACTCAATACCTGCCATCAAAACATCCTCCATATTTTCGGCGAGATCTACCCTTGAGCTTTCATCAGGAATTTCTTCCGGATCTTCTTATGGATCTTCTTCTGGATCTTCTTCAGGATCGTCCTCTGGTTCTACTTCTGGATCTTCTTCGGGATCCACCTCCGAGTCTTCCTCGTCCGTGGAGTCGACATCCCAATTTGCAGTTGGAATCTCCTCTCGCGCATATAAATCCAATAGGCGTCCAGCAACAAATTGGAAATCGTCCGCAGCCTCTCGCTCTTCAAGCGATCTCTTGATGGCCCTTTTCCAAAGCCGAAAGATGCAGCAACTCCAGTCTTCAGATAATTTCTCCATCAAGTGTTCTAGCTGGCCGGTGACGGAACATTATTTCCCAGATTTTAGCCACTTACTCAGTCTATTAATGACGTAGTGTGACGCATTTTCTGGTAGACTAGGGTCGTCCCACCAGTCCTTATGCGCTAGGAGACGCGAGACAAAAGTAACTGGGAGATTCTTACATGGAGTCATTCTAAGTTTGGCCATTCTAACAGTTCGTACATACATAAATAATTATATAAGTAAAATGAAATGACATATGCATGATTAATGACTGAAATTCGGTACCTCAGACGGAGTGACGAAGTGGTGAAGATGAGAGCATATGATACTTTTACATTCTAGCAAGTCTACAGAAAGGTAAAACCTGCTCTGATACCACTATGTAACGCCCCGACTTTCTAGGGTAAATAATGGGGAAAAATAAATAAAAGGTAAATTTTGAAAAAAATAATTTTCTTGAGAATATAAAAATTCTCGCCTAGAAAGTTGAGTCGCTAGAAAGACATAAAAATAAATACCTTTAAATAAGGTAACATTTCGTCATATATACGAGGTAAAATTTTGCGGCGGAAGAATAATTCATAATTTATAAATTGCTAATCAAAGTTTCCCCAAATAAGTTTCCAAACATTTGACATAAAGAAAACATCATGAAATAAATTCTCTTTCATATGCCCTCTCGGCTCGCTCCTTCGTCCATCCGGCTCGATTCAACCTGCGGGTTCAATAAAGATGGGGGTGAGCTTCCTTCAGCTCGTGGAAATCACACTGATCACAGTATTATACAATCTCATGGAAAGCATAACATGAATAATCTATCACATTTTCCTCAACGTAAATGCATACTCACAATATTATGTATAGCATGAATCGAGCACGCATACACGATTATTGAGGTTGCGCAGGTGCCCCCGCAACAACATCAAACATAAACACAATACCACATAACATGAATCGAGCACGCATGTGAATATTGAGGTTGCGCAGGTGTCCCCGCAACAACATATATCTTAAGATAGCCTCTTACATGAAAACAGGTTAGCCTGAATTACAACGTGCATATAAATTTTAAACATGAATAGAATACCGCATATACAGTCCAATTAAAGCAATTAAAGTGATAGTGAAAATTCCCACCTGAATAAATGATGATGTCTGTCTTGAAATGAAGATGCTCGACTCACAGTCCTAAGCTCATAAATCCTCGATAAAGTCTACATATAATAATAATAATTAAAATCCTTACCATATATTATTTATACCGTAAATGAAAAGATACAAATATCACTATATAATTATTGGAAATAACTTACAATTGCTTTTTAATATTAATTGAAGAGTTAATTATTCTTAATGACTGAAATTAAAATATTTAGGCAATGATTCGGATTAATCAATAATATAAATTGAAAGTCAATATTTTAATGTTTTGGTCAAAATTAGGATTTAATTGAAGTTTGAAAGTTGACTGGGGTCAGATTGTAAGACTTGAGAAGCTGAATGGGTTAAAATTGGATTAATTTAAATTGGTTGGGGCTAAATTGAAAACTTCTGAAAATTGGGAGGACTAAATGGAAATCTTCTAATAATTCGCGGGTATATAAACCCTGTAATCTAACCCTAGCCGACACCAACTCATTTCTTTCTCCCGTGAATCTCTCTCCCTCTCTGCACTCTTCTCTCTCTCTAACCTTACACCTGAACTCCCTTTATTTCTTTCTCCTGAAATTTCTCTCGGCCGATAAGAAAAACACTCACACACACACACACACACACACACCGCATAACACACACACACACTGACGGGAAGAACACTCACACACCGCAAATCTCTCACACACACACACACACCGATTCATGGCGGGCGAAATCACCGGTGGTTCGGATCGGGTGCAACGGTGCGGGAAATAAAAATGAAGGTGATGGCAGGGGCGACTGAATTTGCTGTTGGAGGTGGGTTTGTGAAACTAGGTTCGATCTCCTTCCAAAAAGGTCGGTCTCCGGTATGGGTTGCGGGTCTGAAGGTTTCGGGCTCGGTGAAGGACTGATTTCGGTCATTACGGAGAAGAAGAAGGTGATAGTGCACGGGCTGGTTTCGAATTGAAGTTGATTTTCGGGCTTGGCCCGATTTCGTGACTTTTCAGAAATTGAAAAGTATTAAATTTGATTTTTATTTTATTTTTTTATAATTTGGTTTAAATTTCTGGAATTTGGGTTCGGAAAGAAAAAAAATGTTTTGGTCGGGTTCAGGCGAAATCGAAGGTAGGCTTCGATTCTGGTCAGGAAGGGTTTGGTTTCTGAATTCTGTGTTAGAATTATGATTTATGTATACTCGAATTGTAGATTTTGCATGAATTGTTAGTGTCTACTATGTTCGAATTTGTAGAAAATAAAGATGAATTAGGATTTTTACCTCGTTAGATTGAATGGAAATCGGATGCAACGCGAATGGAAATCTGATCAGACGACGAATTCGATCGGATCCTTAGTTTTTTCTGCTCCGTAGATTGCAGCAGATAACTGTATTGAAAATTTCGTTTTTTTTGTTGCTGAACGATGAAGAAAGACGGCTGGGAAGAGGAAGTGTATTTTGTGTATTGTATTGTGTATTTGTACAGTAGAGGCTGTATATTTATACTATCTGGATTAGGGTTAGGGTTAACTTTTTGGGCTTGCATTAAATTTTCTGGGTCAGCACAAACTATTGGGCCATTGGTAATAATAATAATAATGCTAATAATAATAATAATGACAGAAGTAATAATAACAGTAGTAATAATATTAATAACATCGGTACTAATAATATCGAGAGTAATATAAATGATGATATAGAAATAACGAAGAATAAAATATTAATATCGTTAATATTAATATTTCTCCCATTATAAATATTATTATTAATAATAATAATACCTTTAATTATCATACTTAAAAATGATTAATATTAAATGTTCTGAAATTAACTTGAGAAATTAACTCGGGCTAGGACTTGTGATACGTGGAAATAAATGTTCATGATTCTTTAAATTGAATTAAATAACATGAAATGCATTATAATATTATTATAAAATAATAATACTGCATTATAAAAATGACGGGTATTACAGCATATGAGGACGTAGTCACCGCATACGCCGGTACGGTTGTCAGTTCGGATATCGGACATAACCGGAAGAAGCAGAAGACATCTAATCAGTCCGGGAGCACCAGCAGAATGAACTCGGGAATTGGGTTCTCCTCTAAATCAGCAGCTTCGTCCCAACAGAAAGGAGCATCTGACGGGCCCTCTCCCCGGAGTTGTTTCAATTGTGGCATAGCGGGGCATACCATGAGTCAGTGTCGTAAGGCGTCTACAAAGTGTTTTTCATGCGGAAAGGGTGGGCACATGTCTCTCTACTGTTCACGGATCAAATCTACACCAATTTCAACTCCTCGGAGTCAGTAAGGCTCTATTCAGACATCCAGAGCATCCTCCATGTCCGACTATCGATCCCCACCTTAATAAACTCATCCATACGGTGTTGGAAGAGGACATGGGCGCAGGGGAGGCACTGCACCCTCCTTGGGAACACTGCCATCCTGCGTGTTTGAACTCAGAGCTACTGATAACCAGACTGCACCTGCTGTCTCAGGTACGCTTCTTATTAATTCCCAGCCTGTTCATGTACTGTTTGAAACTGGAGCGACCCACTCATTTATATCCGTGGAATGTGTTAACCGTTTGAATCTTCCTTGTGTACCTTGTGAATCTTTTACTGTTAAGCTACCCGAGGGTAGCAGGGTGGGGGGTAATTTGGAAGTTCGAAACTGCCCGATCCGCATCGATAATCAGGGCTGGACAGCAAATCTCATGGTCTTTCCACTCCAGAACGAAGACATTATTTTCGGTATGGACTGGATGACAATGCACATGACGGTATTAGACACCTATCACCTGACAGTTTCCATTACAACTCATGACGGTGCCACTCACATAATCAGAGGCCGAGAACACTTTAGTACCAAAGGGTCCCTCAGTCTCCTTACAGCAGGAGTGTCTTGTGACAACCGGGGAACATATTATTGGTGTTATATTCTTCAGGAGGACACATCACAGCTGTTGGTTGCTAATATTCTTGCGGTGAGCGAATTTCCAGACGTTTTTCCCGATGAATTACCAGGGTTGCCACCATGATGGGAGGTCGATCTCTCGATTGAACTTGAGCCAGGAACTACGCCTATCTCTAAGGCACTATACATGATGGCACCATCCTAGATGAAGGAATTAAAGTTATAACTCGAAGAATTGCTAAGGAAGGGGCTCATTCATCCAAGCACTTCGCCATGGGGTGCGCCAGTCCTTTTTGTAAAGAAAACGGACAACTCCCTGTGCCTGTGTATCGATTACAGAGAACTAAATAAAGTCACTATTAAGAACCGTTACCCACTTCCGAGTATTGATGATTTTCTAGATCAACTACAGGGAGCGATTGTGTTTTCAAAGATCGATTTACATTCTGGATATCACCAATTGAGAATTCGAGAGGAGGATATTCCCAAGACCGCATTTCGATCAAGATACGGACACTACGAGTACATGGTGGTGTCGTTTGGCTTGACTAATGCCCCAGCCATTTTTATGGAACTGATGAACAGGGTTCTGATAGAATTTCTCGATACGTGTGTGGTAGTTTTTATTGACGACATTTTGATCTATTCCTGGAGCCGACAGGTGCATGAGGAACACTTGAGGCAGGTGTTGAGTGTTTTAAGGCAACACCAACTTTATGCTAAACTTTCTAAATGCGAGTTCTGGATGCCGTAGGTGTCCTTTTTGGGACATGTAATTTCAGCAGAAGGCGTTAAGGTAGACCCCCAGAAGATCGAGAAAGTTATGAGTTGGGAACCACCAAGAAACGTCAAGGAAGTGAGGAGTTTTGGCAGGGTATTATCGACGGTTTGTCGAGGCTTTTTCTTGTATTGCTCGGCCATTGACAAATCTACTAAGGAAACGTACCATGTTTGTCTGGACAAAAGATTGTCAGGAGAGCTTCGACGAACTGAAGAGGAAGCTGACTACTGCTCCAGTACTGGTACTACCGCAGGGCACGTAAGGATTCATAATATACACTGATGCGTCTAAGCATGGACTTGGATGTGTACTCATGCAAAATGACAGAGTTATTGCATACGCCTCTCGACAACTTAAACCATATGAGGTGAACTATCCGACGCACGACTTGGAACTGCCTGCAGTGATCCACGCCCTTAAGATTTGGAGATACTACCTTTATGGGGTTACCTGTAAGATTTTTGCGGACCACAAGAGTTTAAATATATTTTCACCCAGAGAGAGTTAAACATGAAGCAGAGGTGTAACACCCCCAAAATCTCCCGAGGTATTACAGTGCCGTGAATCCCAAGTAGGACCCACAAGGCTAGTTTAAAAAATAGACATTTTAAAGAAATTGCAATAAAACATTAAGTTCACGGTTACATAACATGGGCTGAAAGGTTTTAAGGAAAAACATAATTCAAAGTTCGATTATTACATAACGGAGGTTTTAAAGACCAAATTTAATTTAAGCAGCGGCAAGAGTTTATTCCAACACCATTAAAGTCTGACAGGATGTCCTGCACATAATCAACAAATTTTCCTAGCACGACAATTCATGCCAGGTAACCAGGGTCAGAGAATGCATACCAATAACGATCATTAGCAACGATATACACAATTTTACCGAACACAGTGCCATATAACCAACAGAAAATATTCCACCACGCGACCGACATTGTCTTTCTCTTTTATCACATAAACCCCAAGGTCACAACCAAGGGTCACGAAAGTATCCACACAGGAATACCCCGGAACATAGGTGCCCAATTCGGGTCTTATCCCCTAACACATTTCCATACGGGTACCATACAGGTTTTATCCCCAACACATCGGCTCATTTATAACACATTCTAGAGAAAGACAACCGTCGGCATTCATCAACAATGGCACATACATAAATACGGACATTATAATAATATTAGCATTTCTCGAGCAAGATTTCACTTGGCTTTGATCCGACGGTAGGTTCTTTATGATAACCGGGATCTCCACGCCTGCTCGAGCTTAACCTAGTCACGTAATATCCTATTAACACCTCGCACCGATTATGATGAATAAAACTAGTCTCCCTTCCCTAACCGGATCCCTAGCGTAGTCTTAATTGCCAACATTAGTATCGTTTCTAAGTTCATAACCATTACGTACCATTATACCGTTCAATTCTACGGTTAACGTTAGATACATTGATTTTCTCAACAAGATTATCCCTATCATTATTCGGTTGGCAACAAACGACTATAGCATAATCAAAATCCCATAACTTCTAATTCAATTCTATTTTCCGAGTACTTCAATCGGTAGATTACCATTTTACACAATGATTTCGGTGGTTTGATCTTTAATGATGATAATACTATTGTATTGTTTTCCTTAGTTCACTAAACATCGAAAATCATAAGGTAAGGTTGGCTACGAATAATGGAACATACGGTGACGGATTCCTATGAATTCTCCTACAATTGATTCATCAAATTATATATTCCTAATGTCGATTGAAATGAAATTGTTGCATATGATAGATATGAGATGTATAGAACGAAACATACGAGAAATGATAACTCCGGTTACTACAATTTCGTCCGATTTGATTGTCTACGAGAGTTTGGCAAAATCTACCCAAATACCCGTAATCTAACAAGTATAATCATAAACATCGAGGAGAGTACTCCAGGATTGGTAGGTTTATCTTAGTAGATGAAGAATAATGAAGAGAGTTAACGAGTCCACAAGAACTACGAGGAGGAACGAAAAGTGGCATGAATGACTTGGATAATCTTCATCGGAGCTCGAGAAACCACCTCCTCAATGTTAATTCAAGTGTATGAGAGGCTGAGAATCGAGTATAAGTCTAGGAAATGCTCAAAGGGTGTTTTCTTGCAAGGTTGATGTCGTGCAAATGAAGAGGGGTAGTGTCATTTTATAACATGTGGTTTTGATAACGTACGTTAATGATATAGATATTACGTACGCAAAACTCATTCCGTACATAATGTTCTAATTCTAACGTGCGTAAAGTCCGTCCAGGGGTCACTGACTGAAATGTGCCCATGTGTTACGTACGTAAGTCGTCTTTACGTACATAAAGCTCCAATCCGTAGCGTACGTTATGCTTGGAGGATAGTGTATGCTATGAAGAGTTGACTCGTTTGTCCTCTAGCCCGCCGAAAGTAGCTCCATCCGCGTTAAAAGAAAGATTCTGGTCGGGAGACCAACTCACCTATTACGTACGTAAGCTAGTTACCTTAACGTACGTAATACTCAAATTTTAGCGTATGTTAGGCATATACTATAGCGTGCGTTAGACATTCAATCCTTTTGCCACATATCACATTTTAACCATCTCGGGGTGACCGTCATTTCCACTCGTCAATAATTATCGGGGAACAAGACGTTGGCCACCGTCATATTTGCACCGACGATCATCCAACGGCATCAAGGCGTGTCACCTCCATTTCATCCACATCGCATAATTGTATAGCACTTAATGAAATACATAAGTAAAAATGACATCACATTACAAGAAATCATGCATCACAGAGAAATTAAGCATGAAATACCGGTGGTATTATATATCACCCCCCTTAAAAATAGTTTCGTCCCAAAACTTAAGAAAATAACTCGGGATGACTCTCTTTCATGCTCGACTCGGTTTCCCAAGTCGCTTCTTCCATGCTGTGGTGCGACCACTGAACCTTCACGAGGGGTATGGCTTTATTTCGTAACATCTTCATACGCCGATCCAAGATGGCAATCGGCACCTCTCTAAAGATAGCGTCATCAGAAATTTCCGCTTCTTCGAAATTGAGCTTTTGACTCGGATCAGAGACATACTTCCTTAACTGGGAGACGTGAAAGACGTTATGCACTCCATCCAGATGCGGCGGGTGAGCTAATCGATACGCGGGTTTCCCTACCCGGTCCAATATCTCAAACGGGCCTATAAACCTCGGTCTTAACTTGCCTTTTTGGCCGAAACGCCGGATACCCCGCATAGGTGATACTTTGACCCAAACATGATCCCCGACCACAAATTCTAACGATCGCTGTCGGTTTTCGGCATAAGATTTCTGCCGGCTCTGTGCGGCTAGCATGTGCTTTCGAAGGATAGAGATCTTCTTAATGGACTCCTGGATCAGATCTAACTCGGTAATCGTGGTGTCAGAAGCATCATCCAAGAATAACGGCGACTTGCATCTTTGCCCATACATGCCCTCAAATGGTGCCATGCCTATGCTTGCATGCCAGTTGTTGTTGTACGAAAACTCCACCAATACTAGGTGCCTAGCCCAATCCTTACCCCAATCGAGCACACATGCCCTCAACATATCTTATCGTACGTTTGGTCCATCCATCCATCTGAGGGTGATAAGCCGTGCTAAAATGTAATTGGGTCCCCATAGCTTTATGAACAACTTTCCAAAAATGAGACACATATCTGGTGTCCCTATCCGAAATGATGGACGAGGGAACACCGTGCAGCCTCACGATCTCCCTAATAAAAATGGCAGACAATTGCTCTGTCCCGGTTGTTTCTTGAATAGGAATGAAATGTGCCGATTTCGTTAATCGATAAACAATGACCCAAATTGTATCCCTTCCTTCCACCGCCGTTGGTAGCTTAGTGACAAAGTCCATCGATATGCTCTACCATTTCCACTCCGGGATGGGTAGGGGTTGCATGATTCCGGCTAGTCTACGGTGTTCAATCTTTACTTGCTGGCATGTCATACATTGGGCGACGAACCTAGCAACTTCCCATTTCATATTTTTCCACCAAAAACTCTGTCGCAAATCTTTGTACACCTTACTCGCTCCTGGGTGAATAGAATAGGGAGTGGAGTGCGCCTCCTTCACTATAGTTTGCTTCATCCCGTCATTCGGTGGAATACAGATCCTGTTCTTGAACCTAACCAAATCACCCTGGATCTTATAGTCGGAAACATCTCCTTTCTCGATTCTTGCACCAATTGCACGTAATTAGGGATCCTCCATCTGTGCTAGACGTATCTCGTCTAGTAAGAACGGATGTATATTGATTGAGCATAATTGTCCTTGCCTACGTTGTATCCATACTTCGGTACTGCTTCTCCTGATGTCTTGCTGCAGTCCAGGCTGAACTGTTATGCTGGATACCATCACTTCTTGTGTAGTTTTTGTAATACCCGAGATTCTAATTTGTATTTTGAACCTTGTGACATTGTATATGTTATATTTGATCTGAGTATTATCCTTCGTATTTCATGATCCTGTGTTGTTGAGCGTATGATTTCATGATTGTTGTTCATACTTGTATTTGTGCAATTGTAGCGCACGCTAACGTCTGAGCGTAGTGCACACTAAAGTTGAGTTAGCTAGCGCACACTACGTATGAGCCTTAGCGCGCGTTATACGTAGTCAACTTGATTGAGACAGGGTGGTAGGTGAGATCAGACTGCGGATCTTTGTCGGGATATGTCAGAATGAATCCGGACGGCTTTTAAAAAAGTCGAGTCAACAGTGCTTAGAGCACGCTAATGGTCTGAGGCTTGCGAATGCTAAAGTTGAGTACAGTGAGGTTAGTAAAGCTTCGTATGGCCGTTAGCGCACGCTATATTGAGTGGTAGCGTACGCTAATTGCTGTACATAGCGCACGTAAGGGATGTCTAGTGTACGCTAAGCCGAGACCAGACAGATACAGTAGACTGCAAGCCCGTTAGCGCACGCTAAGATATAGCCGTATCGTGCACTAATAACTATTTTCTATATGTAGGACAACACCCTCTTTCATTTTTTCAAACTGCCACTTGAACCCACACTCAATTTCCGCGACTTTAAGAGTTACCCTGTCCATCTTCAACCTTCGTAACAGCCTCCTAACATATCATTGAAGGCTAAGAGCTTTGAGGATTGGTGTTCAAGCGTCCAACGTTGAGTTCATCAAGTGTTTTCGTCTTTTCTTTCCGTATAAGGTATGTGTCGCTGCCCGAGCTTAGAATTCGTGTTCTTATTCAGATTTTGACCTTTCTCCTAGAACTATTAAGGTTGTGGATAACTCATTAGGTTGAACCTTATACCTTATAAACTTTAAGTAATCATATTAGAACTCCTTTGAGTAATAAGATCACAACCGAACCTTATTGAGTTGAATCTAAGAATTGATTTATGAGGTTGTTGTATATTTTAGGTTGTCTTTTCCGAATCACTTGTATGCCGGTGTATTGTTATTATCATTACCTAAAATGAGATTTTTGCAAGGAGATGAATTCTTAGAGTGGTCACTAAGAAACAATCCTCGGATAGTATAAGGTGACCTTCAACGTAATTCACAACTCGTAATGATTTCTGGGTATGTTTATCTTCATGTTGATGATTCGAACGAAGGGTGTTGATGGGTGGCAATTACTATGAACGTAAAACTTTGGCAATGAAGATAGTTTGTAGAAAAACAAAGTGTAGAGATGAATTAACCTTAAACTCGAATTGAAGGTGTTATATAACTGAACCTGGTAATGAAATCGATAATCAGGAATCGAAGAATAAATTTATGGTGATTTGAGTGTCTCTAGCTCGACCAAACGTTCGTCGGGTGAGTTGAACCGTGAGCCGGCTAGCTTAGAGTGTTAACTCGGCCGTAGTAGATGTTAGATGTCCGTACGTTTAATTTGTTTTGAGTTGTCGTTATTTACCTATTTGTTTAGAGGGACGAGCATTGCGAACGATTGATCGAAAGAGGTGGCCTTCGAGTGTGTTGAGATTATTGGAGTAATTAGTTCTTGACATCTTTGAGGAAAGTATCGTATTTGAAAATTCATTAATATTGGAATTTTTGATCATGCATACAGTTTATTCATGTTGTTGAACATGAGTTTAGTCCTTTGAATTATCATGGTATTCATTATTGATTTCTTGAATGTTCATGTTGGTGGACATATCGTTTGGCATATGTATATGCATGGTTTGTGTTTGTGTATGTTGTGATGATCCGAAGGGATCGAGTGATCTATGCTGAGGGCACTGGGTCCGATGTCCATCATGCGTTGGTCCAACGGGATCATCATGGGGATCTATGCTGATGGCGCTGGATCGTTGGATGGGTTTTCCACCATGTGTTGGTCCGACGGGATCATCATGGGGATCTATACTGAGGGCGTTGGATCATTGGATGTTCAGGTAGTCGAGGAGCAGGGAAGCAGCCACAGTACCGACATGACGATGAAGGGGCTCAGTGATGTTAATTGTTGTTGTCTTGTCTTTCTGGTTTATTTTCAGTACTCGAGTACGCGTGTCTTGTGATGTTTTCGAGGTGTTTATAATAATGGACTCATTTGAACTGTTTGAATTGGTTTTGTATTCTAAACGTTAATGGTACTTCTGTAGTATTTGTACTTTTTTCAAAATTAGCCTTGTAAATTCTTATATAAAGGATTTACAGCGCTCTAATTATTCTAAATATCTCGGGGTGTTACAGTTTTCCGACTAAGAGCATCAGCTACCACGTTGGCTTTCCCAGGATGATAGGAGATTTCCACATCGTTGTCCTTGATTAGCTCCAAGCAGCGCCTTTGTCTCATGGTTAATTCTCTCTGAGTGAAGATATATTTCAAGCTCTTATGATCCGTGAAAATCTTGCAAGTAACTCCTTAAAGATAGTGCCTCCAAATCCTGAGGGCATGCACCACTGCGGATAGCTCCAAGTCGTGCGTCGGGTAATTCACTTCGTACAACATTAGTTGTCGAGATGCGTATGCTATGACTCTATGATTATGCATGAGGACACACCCCAGTCCATGCTTAGATGCATCCGTGTATATAATGAATCCTTCCATTCCCTGCGGTAGCACTAGTACTGGAGCAGTAGTCAGCCTACTCTTGAGCTCATCAAAGCTCTTATGACAGTCTGTAGTCCATACAAATTTGGTGCTCTTTCTCGGTAGGTTCGTTAATGGTTGAGCGATACAGGAAAAGGCCTCGATGAATCTTCGATAGTAACCCGCCAAACCTAGGAAACTCCTTACCTCCTTACCGTTCTTCGGCGGTTCCCAACTCATTATTGTCTCGATCTTTTGTGGATCGACCTTGACGCCTTCTGCCGAGACAACATGTCGGAGAAAAATTACCTCCGGCATCCAGAATTCACACTTGGAAAGTTTCGCATAAAGTTGGTGTTGTCTCAGCATGCTCAGCACTTGCCTCAAATGTTCCTCATGTTCCTGTCGGCTTTGAGAATAGATCAGGATGTCGTCAATAAAAACCACCACGCACTTATCAAGGAAATCAATCAAAACTTTGTTCATCAGTTCCATGAAAACGGCTGGGGAACTAGTCAACCCAAATGATACCAGGATATACTCGTAATTTCCATACCTCGATCGAATTGAAGTCTTGGGTATATCTTCATCCCGAATCCTCAATTGGTGATATCCAGACCATTGATCGATCTTTGAAAACACAACTTCCCCTTGTAATTGATCTAAGAGGTCATCAATTCTTGGTAGTGGGTAACGATTCTAGATATTAACCTTATTTAGCTCCCAGTAGTCAATGCACACGCGTAGAGAGTTGTCTTTCTTCTTACCGAAAAGTACCGGCGCGCCCCACGATGAGGTGCTCAGACAGATCAACCCTTTCTCCAACAGATCTTCAACCTGTATCTTTAATTCCTTCAT
Organism: Orobanche coerulescens; assembly: GCA_033398695.1. NCBI lineage: Eukaryota > Viridiplantae > Streptophyta > Magnoliopsida > Lamiales > Orobanchaceae > Orobanche > Orobanche coerulescens. The sequence goes on along the minus strand of CM065818.1, from coordinate 72,645,653 downwards.
ATCGGCCGGCGCCATCCTGTAAGGAGCTTTAGAAATAGGTCTCGTCCCTGGATCTATTTCAATGGACAGGTCAACTTCTCGGTGCGGTGGCAGCCCTGGTAGTTCATCGGGAAAGACGTCTGGAAATTCATTCACCACCAGAATGTTTGCGATCGTAAGTTGTGGAGTATCCTCCTGAAGAACATAACACCAAGAGTGTAATACTCAGATTTTCAGTATAAATTTTTCGCATTATTTTATCTGAGATAAATTGTATAGCTTGGTGTCTATACAGTATGGATAAAATAAATTGAGAACCGAGATAGTTATACTTGTGTAATTGACGTTTTTTATTGACAGTTATATTGAGAATATTTTTGGATCCAGTATGTGTATTTAGTATGTCGTATGTTCGTATCCAGTATGTCGAGACGGACCGGAACAGTTGAATTTTGGCTAAGTACAGAAGGCCATTATGTACGTTAAGCTTAAGAACTTACGTACGCTAAATTCTATGCTTTATGTACGTTATGCATAAGGCATTACGTACGTAACAAAGGGAAACAGATCGGACCGAGCTGTGGTCGGTAGGTGGGGCCCTGTGTCGGCAGCTTTCGGCAGAGGATGTGGACAGGTGAGTCAACGGATGGATTTATGTATGCTATACAGGGTGTATTACATACGTAATATGAGTATATTACTGTAGCAAGTCAACGTACGTATTACGTACGCAATGGATTAAGTGTCATGTACGTTAGGAGGCAGCTGGCCGAGTCGTAACCGAGGACTCACTGGATGGCCGATCAGGGTTGGCAGTGACTCGCTGGATGGCCGATCACAGTCGGCAATGACTCACAAGGATGGCCGATCACAGTCGGCAGTGACTCGCTGGGCGTAAGGACTGGCCGATAACGACCGTAAGGTTGTGACCGGTTAGGGCCATAATGGCCTATTACGTACATAAGCCGGTGCCGGTAACGGCCATAAGGGTGTCAGACGAATTGGGCAGTAGGGTAGCCATGGCCGGTTACGTCCGTAAGCCATGGCCGATAGCGGTCGTAAGTGACCGGCAGGGCTCGGCTATTTAAGGGACTGGACCGGGTCAGTTGGCCATTTTCACTTTTTTTCTTCATTTCTTCGCGATTCTTCATCATAGATTGATGGATTTGATTGGGAACATCATGAGGCATCATTTTTTGGAAGTTTGATTCATGTCTAAAATCATCTTTCGACGGATCGAAGGTAAGAACACTTGAACTCTTGGTTTTGAAGATTTCTGAGGTTTCATGGTGTTTTGGCCGATTTCATTCGTTTTAAATCAGTTTGTTGATAGAACTTTGTTGTATTCTCGGAATCATTCATTACCTTTGAAATTTTGTGGAACAAATTCGAGAATTCCTCCGTTAATCGATTAAATTGGACTATGCCCTCAAAGTGTCCGATAAATTGCCTCAATGTGTAGAACTTGGGAAGTTCTATACGTTTTCGTAGAATTGCGATAGAATTGATATCGTTGTGATTTAGGAAACGAACTTTTTAAAGGAGGTTGGATCGGGACTCTTTTCTTTCATCGATTTCTTCGCACCGTGTTAATCAAGACAAGTGTTTACTTGTGTATTTCATCTTCTAAGAGGTATGTTGGACAATCCTCTCTTTGAATTCAGAATTTTGATGTTGTTGTCGATGATTGATTCGTATGGTGCTAGTTTATGGAGTTGTTGTGATGATTCTTGGTATTTACGGGAATTTTGTTAAGGGAAGATAATGAATTGATGATCAATGTCTTGATTATGTTGTTATGATTATGGAATCATAGTATTCTCGATGTTCTTTGTAATAATGTTGCGATTCTTGATGTTAGGAAGGCCATATATTGGAGGATATGATAATATACATCTTGAATTATGAATAAGGATTGTTTAGATGTTAGAACACATCGTATTTTGTTGTATTGGAGATTTTGAATGTGATGTCGAAATAAGTTGTGTTCTTAAGGAACTCTTGGATTATATGAATTGATGAACATGTTTAAGAGGTGTTGGTGGTTTGGATATGAATATGGAATATTCATATGTAGAACTAAGTTATGTGTTTTGGTATAATATTCGTATAGGAATACGAATATGGTTCTGGGTTTGATAAGATTATTATTCACCTCTAGGTTTGGAAGTTCGCACGTATTGAACAAGAGTTCAAATTGAATGATGGAATTATTTGACACCCTTGGAATATGATTATTTATAATGTTGAATTAATCGGATCGTCTGGATTGATGATGATCGGTAATTGGTTCCAATTATGAATGTACAAGGAGGAAACGTGTAATCGTATTTGAGATTGAATTTAGAATTGGTAATGTTTAGACCCTTTCGCTATTGGTTTAAATTGATTGTTGATATGACTATCGGATTGTGGAATCGTATTATGGTTATGATTTCGAAATTGTTTGAACTGTATTGTTTGGTTTTGTATATGATCGAGGTTTCGTTGAGCCGTTGAGTTTGATTGGTTGGGTATGTCGGTTATTGATTGTTATCGGATTGTTGTTGATTGGTTACTTCAATAGGCTGAGATATTTGATCGTGGATTATGACCATTGTGTTGCGGTTGAGATTGAAGAGTTCATAGATTGCTCTTGGTCGGGGCTAAGGAGCTCGTGGACGAAGGCAATGGATTTTGGTAACGGCTTCGTGGTATCGGTATCGAGGCAAGTTTATACTTGTTCAGTTTATAATATTTGATAAATAGTTTCGTTTTCATTTCATTTATAATTCATATAGCAATGTTGTTATAAATGTAAATTGTCGGGATGCTGGTTTTTATATTGTGCCTTGGTTTAGATTAAATCATAATGTATATGGTTTAAATGTGTTGGTGAATACGGAGATGTGAGTTATATTTGGTCAGTGATATGGAATGTCGGATATCGAGGCTGGTTTACTATGTCGATATTGATGTCGGGACGGTGGTTTGTTGGTATAAATGGAGTATACCTAATTCGGGATTATTCATATAACTATGTATTCGTTCAGGGATGTTGGTTCGTGGAAAGGATATTATCTTCGACTTTGAGGTAATTTAGGTATTGTTCATTTATGAAAATAATTATTATGTTGAGTTGTTGTATATGTTGTACGATGATGTTTTGTATATTGGGATTCATATTGATTATTTCGTTGAGGGATGATGAATCCAGGGCTGATTGTATTGAGATCATTGATCGTGTTGATCATTTGTCGGGGATGATGATCCCAGGATTGTTGTTTTGGATATTGATTAGTCGTGTCGACTTTTCTTTGTCAGTTTGTCTTTGTTCACTTTGGTGAGTCTTTTGATCCTTATTGGATATGTGACTCTTTGAGTTTCATTGTCATGTTGCAGCGTGACATATTTGGAGTCATATCTGCGTTCCGATTGGTTATTGTGTAGGATTTTTAGCGGGACACACTACGGTTATGTGTTGATATTTCCACATTGAACCGTGCACACGAGACGTAGTTCATGAGGCTAATTAGGTACATGTCCCATGTATATTCTGGATTCCGTATACGGGGTGGACATGTGCACTGACATATATTCAGATCGGGCGTACTATGACGTCCATCTTTGAGCCATATTGTTTGGTGGTTCATAGTCCATGTATGATTGGATATGTTCGACGGTTTGTGACTGGTTGTTCATACGCCCGATGGGTATGTTCAACAGTCGGAGTTATTTCTTTGAGATCCATTATTGTTGATCATTTGGAGTTTACCTTGTTGATGGTATTCTCGATTATTATTGATCCCTTGTTGATCGTGTCGGAGTATACCATGTTCAGGGTACTCTTGATTATCATTGATCCTTTGTTGGTCGTATTGGATATATCATGTCGATGATATTCTCAGTGATGTATTGGTTGATCATTGTTATTCATTGTATGAGCATTCGGACTGTACGTCGATGTTTCGGGATTTGTATTCATTGTATTGTGGTAGTTGATCTACATATATGTTGTATGTTATTGGTCTATCCAGGTTGAGATTTGATTGTGCACTCCGACGGATAGGGATTTGGTACAGTTGGTTCATTCTACACTTATGAGTTATAATGATATTCTGAGGATACTTGGTATTATTTGAATACAGTACAGACAATTGTTGTTGAGTTCATTTTGTTATTTTGAGAATGCAAATTGTGGAATATGTTAAGGATTGAATTGGTATGGATTGCCATGGATTGGTAAGGTTATGACGGTAAGTTTACTTCGTTATTACATTGGTATGTAATTATTTATGATGATGTGATCGATATCATTATTGAGTATTGTGGCTGACCCCGTTGTGGGCTTTATTTTTAGGTACTCGGAGATCGAGCTAGTAGCGGTCGTGAAGGGATGAGCTTCCCGGGTGATACTGGTTGTGGCATGTATTTGAGAATGGAATATTCTTTTCTGGTCGTTTTATTTCCGCTGTAAATGTGTATTTTGAACTGTGTCTTTTTCCGCTGCATGTGTATTTTAAAAATGGCTTTCCGGTATTTTTGCCAACTCGTGTGTATTTCAAATGGCCTTTTGGCATTTTGCAAACTTGGGGTATTTCGTTAAACCCTTTTTCCTAAATTATTTTATCGGTACATTTAAGTGGTGGCTTAACGTACATTTTGAAACTGTCGATGTTTGCCATTTCGCCTTATATTTTCAAATGGTATTTTATGACGGTATTTCAGAACTATGTTTTTGAAAATATTTGAGTATTTGCAAAATATTGCGTCATCGGCCTTTTGGCATTTTCGAACGTTTTTGAAATGGTTTTGTAAACAGTTGTTAGCCTGGTGGGTTCCGGCACGGGGCCCACGGCGCTGTAATATCCCAGATGGTTTTGGGGTGTTACAAATAGTACTTCATTCGAGAGGCGCAGGAGACTTCCGATGTGAGGAGGCTGAGAGACCCTTTTCGTACTGAAGTGTTCTCGTCCTCTGATAACATGTGTGGTACCGTCATGAGCCGTAATGGAAATAGTCTAGTGGAAGGTATTCAAGACCGTCCTATGCAATGCAATCCAGTCCATACCTAATATGATATCTTCATTCTGAAGCGGGAAGACCATAAGATTAGCTGTCCAACTATGATCATCAATGCAAATCTGATAGTCTCGAACCTTTAGACCGCCGCCTATTCTAATACCCTCGGGTAGTTTAACATTAAAGGATTCACAAGGCACACAAGAAAGATTTAAACGTTCAACACATTCCACAGATATAAATGAATGTGTGGCTCCGGTATCGAATAGTACATGCACTGGATGAGAGTTAACAAGAAGAGTACCTTGTTGTGTCGAGATTTATCCACCTCGACAGGCGATCGACAACAAGGCGGAGCGACCGAGTCCACACCAATCAAACTTTGGCTAAACGAAAGTACCAGACCACCGTCAGGTACCTAGCGATCGACTCCCAAGGCGATCGCCCTTTGGCATCCGGCGATCGACTCTAGTGCCCGGCTAAGGACAACCGGCCTATGCCCCGAATAGAGACGATCGTCCATCAAAGTCATAGAAGACTGGATCTCAGAACAGCACCCACGTGCAGATCCACAAAAGGCGCTGACAGACAAGACCTTTGACTCCAGCCTGTCACCTACCTCACCTACTGACAAGTCCGCCGAAAGTAACGAGGTGGGACCGCCCGTGGCTGACTCGGGATGCGTGCGAGCTCCCCATTGGACCGCCTGGTGTTTATCGGCGGCGGCCGCGGACTTTAAGGGAACAGGCCCATGTGCTAAAAGACGATCGCCCGATTATTATAATACGGCAAAGGCGATCGCCCGGCACATACAAGTCCTATAAATAGAGAACCTCCTCCTACTGGAAAAAGGTTCCCAACTCATTCACTTACATACCGAATTCTTTCACGGAATACAGAAGAATATACATACCATCAAGCTCCCAGCTTTCTCGCCGGAATCCATCTGAGGATTTCTCTCTCCGAATATCTCATCAAGAAGACGATCGGCAGAGGCAAGAAGTCTCCACAAGGCAGATTCCAAGAGATTCATAAGCCCAGGAGCTCGAGCATACAGCTAATACTCGCCGTGAGAGACTGTCGATCTCTCACCGCCGCCACAGTTCATCCCCGTTGTTACAAGAACTCACAGAGCATCACATCTGGTTCTTCCGGCAATCTACACGCTCACTAGCTAAGATAACAAGAATATTTACACTCATTTTAATTGTATTCTTACATTAGTACTTGTATCCCTGAATATTATTAATAATATCTCGCGAGAGCATTCAAGCCCGGGACTAACAACCCCGACAAATCTTGTGTTATTTATCTTTCTCACGGAAGTGTTCTCGCATTTGTTTGCTATCCATCCATTCCAGCAATATCTATCTCCGGATAATATTTTGGGTAGCAACAATTGGCGCTAGAGGAAGGGCTTCTATACCTTCATTTTTCATTCCTACCGTCCCGAAGAACACTCAGTGTTCTCGGGGCATATACGTGAAGTGACACTCACTGCGCTTCAAAGAAATCCTTCAGAATCATGACATCCGCTGATACATCGAAGAGAGCCACTCTCCGAACCGCCGGACACCATATCCTGGCTCAATCCGAACCCCATCCGACGACCGGGGGAAGCTGCGGCAACGCGAGACTCTCGATCCCGCACCTGAGAGATGGCCCCAACCTCTCACTCGACCAGTTCCAAACCGAGGAACAGATCGAGGAGGCTATGGCCATCCTAGAGGAGCGACGGAGAGCATGCGCGTCGCCCGCAATAACACCCTCGATCGTCCGTCGCATGGGAAAACGGAAATTCAACGGGCTACTGGGCGAGCGATCGTCAAAAAGCCCCAATTCGCGAGAAAAGGCTCTCGCACGACCGAATGGATCCGTATTTAATCGCTTGGGGCACGACCCATCCTGGCGATTGGGGCATTCTGGTTCCAACCACGAAAAGACGGAATCCGAATCCGTCACCAGGAGTTCAGCCTACCCAGCTCACGGTGAGCGCCGCGTCGGTAGTATGACTCCGCCCCAATCGCGAGGATCGGTGCTCGATCGCCTCGGCTCTCGCTCCGTGCGCCGAGCCGCGGCGGCCAGCACGGCGATGGCCGCTATCTGGCCTTGACTCGGCGAGATGAAAGCACTCTTGGACACTGGGGCAAGCGCTAGCAGAAAGATCACCGGGCCGACCGAGCCACTCACGGTCCACATCGAGCTTGCCCCCGTGCAACCAACGATCGCTCCTCCCAAAACACCTCTGTATGAAGGGAGATCAGACCCCGAAACCCACCTGAGTAAATTCTGAATCTACATGACTGGGTGTGGGGCATCTGATGCAACCAAGTGCCGGATCTTCCCGTTAACATTGGGCGAGCTGGCCCATAGGTGGTACCTCTCACTACCACCACGATCGATCGTCTCCTTTGAGAAACTGGCGAATGACTTCACGTCATATTTCGCCACCAAGGTCGCCAGACCAGAGGGCCCCCACCGCGTGATGAAAATCAGGCAGGGGAAAGACGAAACCGACGCAGATTACATCGACCGAGTAGACAAAATCATCCTCACCGGCAAACCCGTCAGTGACGAGCTCGCTCTCTATTCGGTCCTGGGGGGATTCTACGGTCATTCACCCATGTTTAGACATCTCACCAAGGATATTCCCCCAACCTACGCGATCTTCCGCGCTAAGGCTGCCGACTTTCTGGCCAGGCAAAGGCTACTCACCCTCCACCTAGGCGAGAAAACGCCACCTCCTGCCCGAAAGATGGCGATTGCTAAAACAAATAAGGCGATCGCCAAGCCAGCCGGAGATCTCAAGGCCTTCGAGGACATGGAGGCCCATCTCCTCTATACGTTCAACCGAACTCCGGTGCACATTTTCTATGCCATCAAGGGGCACGAACCGCTAAACAAGCCAAAGGCGATAAGGGACCACGGTCACCTGGACAACAATCAATATTGTGCCTACCATAAGAGTCCCGGCCACAGTACCAACCAATGCCGCGACCTCCTCAAACAGCTCTGGAGATTGTTCGAGGAGGGCAAGTTGGACAGCTTATTGGCTTAGCCGAAGCCCCTATCAATCTCTATACACGATCGTCCGAGTCGAACACAAATAGGATGGGAAGCTCATACCAGCCGACCCCTAGAACAACCTCAGCGATCGTCTCTACATGCGTCAATCAAGAGAAGGGAACCTCAGAAGTCTCTCCCCGATCTCTCTCCTCATTGAAGAAACTGGAGGACTCGTCTGCCATCTACAGTTCACCATCTAACGTGATGAACTAAGGAACGAGATCGCCTCCCCCGCACAACGTACACCGTCGAAGGTCGGCATCTACATGACGATCCGAGGTAGAAGAGTGCATCCATGGTCCTGGTGGTCGATGGAACCGACTGCTTAGGCAAGGTCCCTTTGTGCCAAGATCGCCCGCCCTTCGTTTGAATACGAGGCCGGCGTAGTCTGAGGGCCCTCCAAAACTAATCAGTGGACACGATCGCTCGCCCTCAAAGGTTCATCATTTAACGTGGTGAACCCGGACAATGCGACGCGTCACTACCCCCGTCTCAACGTACACCGTCGAGGGTCGCCATCGTCATGGCGACCCGAGGTGGAAGCAGAGCTAACAAGCCGCGGGCGTGGAGTTGAATCATCCGACGCTGCCCCGCGCAAGGACTCCTCTAGACCAAGACCGCACGCCCTTCGTTTAAATACGAGGCGAGGCGCAGCCTAACAGAGGACCCTCACAATAAAATGAGTTACGAGACAGACAATGTCGTTCGCGCACAAGACATGATCAGGGAGTCGGTCCATCGAACTCCACGATTGTGCACGGTTCCTCAAGACGGACGACCGTCCTCGAGGATTCGACAAAGTTGACGACCGCTCACTCAACGAATTATTTTCATCCCCTTACTTTCACTAAGTGAATAAAAACAAGGGGGAAGAGTGCGGACTACCTATACGACGATCGTCCCTATTCAACCACATACGGAGGTCGTCATTTTTCGAATTTGTTGTAAAAGTTATCTTTATGAGTTTATCAATTCATTTGGAACTACCCTCGCAACGATCTCTCCTCACACATTTGTACAAAGTCAAACAAAGACTCAAAAATAGAAATCATTCAAGTGATAACTCAGAAAATCAAACATTCATTTCATTGCTTGAAGGATCAAAATACATGGTCACCCGAAGACCAAAATGCTACAAAGAGAAAACTACAAAACTACGAGACAAAAAGCTAAAACAAGCAAGCAAGAGCGAAGAGCCTCACGCCCCCGTCTGGCCTTCGCCTTCAGCCGCCGGCTCGAACTGCGACCTTTCCCCAGTTTTCGGAGCGGCCTCCCCGTCCTCCGGATCGTCAGGATGAACGAGGTTCGCCGGAGTCGGATACCAGCTCAGATCCATGCCAAACTCCGAGAGATCCTAAATCGGCAAGGAGAAAGCAGGATGGAGAGGATGCTCCAGCGCATACGCCTTGAAATTCTCAGCAAGAGGGCCGACCTCCATCCCTCCCTTCTTGGCAGCGCGGATCGAGTCAGCGAACGCCATATAATAGGCAAACTCGCTGACAAACTCCAAGTTAAGGAAGGGATTGGTCTTGGTCGCATCTACCTCCCCTTTCAGCTCCGCCATCGCCTGTTGCGACCCTTGGAGCACGACCTCCCTCGCAGCTATCTTCTCCCTCGACTCCGCCAGCTCGCTAGTCAACCGAGCGATCGTCACCTTCTGACGATCGGCCTCCTCCTCAGCAACCTTATGCGCCCGGATGGTATTCATCATCCTGTCCCGAAATCGGTCAACCGCCAAACGAGACATCTCGGTTTCCTTCCTCGCCAGCTCAAGCTCTTGGCTCGCCCGCTTGGCTGCCTCCAAAGAGTCCTTCTCCATTGCCACGATCTTATCGGCGAACTCGGCGTTCTCTTTTCGAGCCGCCTCGAGATCCGCCTACAGGCGAATAGTGGAAGGTCGCCCCTCAAACTCCTGCGCAGCCTGGACAGCCATGGTCGCCGTCTGGAGAGAAAGGGCGAGAGCAGCCTGCATCGTATTCCCCGGTCGCGGACGAGCGATCGCATCTAGATCGGTCGTCCAGGCCTTCGGTAGAGAAGAAGCGGCCTTGCTGACGTATTGCGGGATGTCACAGGACTAGCGAGGAGATCAGCTGGCTAAGAAATCCAACACCATCGGTAGGCAAGATGGATCTGTGCGACGGATCCTGAATCAAAACAACAAAGTTAACACAACTCCTACGAAAATGCAATTTTCAACCCAAAAATGCAATCTACCTCTCAGCCCTCTCGGGGTTTAGACCGAAGTACGGTTTCCCTCGAGGAGTCTCAGCGTCAGCGATCGCCATCTCTCGCATAAAAGCCGCAGAGGGCGGCTCATTCTCCGGAGAGAGAACGGTGATCGGAGGCGCGGCGATCGGCACCTCATTGGCGGGGGCAGGAATCGGAGTTTCTTCCGGCCTCAACCTTTTGCGATTCGTTCGAAGCCCCTCCTCCGGAGCTCCCTCCTCAGCCACGATCGGCTCCACGCGGGGCTCCGCCTCCGGAATAATTGGCAGCGCAACAGGGGGGCCCGGGATGACTTCTTGTGGCGGAGACGGCCTAGAACTCCAGAATTCGACATGGCGATCTCTGGTGGGGGCTCCAAAACTACGAGACAAAAATCTAAAACAAGCAAGCAAGAGAGAAGAGCCTCAGGCGCCTGCCTGGCCTTCGCCTTCAGCCGCCGGCTCGACCTGCGACCCTTCCCCAGTTTTCAGAGTGGCCTCCCCGTCCTCCGGATCGTCAGGATGAACGAGGTTCACCGGAGTCGGATACCAGCTCAGATCCACGCCAAACTCCGAGAGATCCAAAATCGGCAAGGAGAAAGAGGATGGAGAGGATGCTCCAGCGCATACGCCTTGAAATTCTCGGCAAGAGGGCCAACCTCCATCCCTCCCTTCTTGGCAGACCGGATCGAGTCAGTGAACGCCATATAATAGGCAAACTCGCTGACAAACTCCAAGTTAAGGAAGGGATTGGTCTTGGTCGCATCTACCTCGCCTTTCAGCGCCGCCATCGCCTGTTGCGACCCTTGGAGCTCGACCTCCCTCGCATCTATCTTCTCCCTCGACTCTGCCAGCTCGCTAGTCAACCGAGCGATTGTCATCTTCTGACGATCGGCCTCCTCCTCAACAACCTTCTGTGCCCGGACGGCATTCATCATCCTGTCCCGAAATCGGTCAACCGCCAAATGAGATATATCGGTTTCCTTCCTCGCCAGCTCAAGCTCTTGGCTCGCCCGCTTGGCTGCCTCCAAAGAGTCCTTCTCCATTGCCACGATCTTATCGGCGAACTCGGCGTTCTCTTTTCGAGCCGTCTCGAGATCCGCCTGCAGGCGAATAGTGGAAGGTCGCCCCTCAAACTCCTGCGCAGCCTGGACAGCCATGGTCGCCGTCTGGAGAGAAAGGGCGAGAACATCCTGCATCGTATTCCCCGATCGCTAACGAGCGATCACATCTAGATCGGTCGTCCAGGCCTTCGGTAGAGCAGAAGCGGCCTTGCTGACGTATTGCGGGATGTCACAGGACTGGCGAGTGAAGAGATATATTCACCACTAGAAGGGGGGTTGAATAGTGGTGATGCGGAATACCGAAATTTCTTGCGAGTAAAAAGAAAATAATGCGGAAAATAAAGACTCAAGAATTTATAGAGGTTCGGCAACTTGCCTACGTCCTCTCTCCGACTTTCTTTTTCTATTGGCTTAAGAAAAAACACAACCTTAACTCGTCTTCTATCGGTCCGAGTTCACAACCGTTACAATCCGCTTGTCTTCTATCGGTCCAAGCTCAACCTTTCCCTCAATATGAATAATTGTTTATCTAGTGTTATATAGGAACTAGATGATCCTCACTATACGAATATGGGAGTATAATCCTAACAATGCCGGATCAAAGATCCTAATAACACCGGATTAGTGAATCTTGATTCGTTTCTTTTTCGCTCACGTGTAAGTGATGCAACACTTACAACCAAATGAAAGAATACAAAGAATAATAGATATTACAATTGAAATCGCTCTTGTATCTTTCTTTTCTCACAACTTGTAACGCAGTAAAGTATGTAAATCTGAGCTCAAGAATGCTTTGATTCCTTGTATGCTTGAATGCTTGAAGTTGTGTGATTGATTATCCAAGTCCTTCGGGTATTTATAGGAGTGAGACAGCCTTCAAATTCTGAAAAAATATACTATTAGCGTGCGCTAATAGATCCTTGTAGCGTGCGTTAGCGGACTTTGACTTGAATTCTCTGAACGGTCACAAAGACTGTTGCAACGGTAAAATTCTGTGTCTAGCGTGCGCTAGTAATGATATGGTAGCGTGCGCTATCGTCTTGGTCAACTAGTCTTCGATCTTGACTTTGACAAAATCCGATTTCCTCTCCAACGACTCTTTTTCCAACGGCTAAAATTATGATTAGCGTGCGCTAGCAAGTATGCATAGCGTGCGCTAGCATTAATTAAATCAATATTTCGATTTTCCGGATCGCATTGACTCTTGCTTCCAACGGTTGAATTTCAAGCGGTAATCGCATATTCCATTTAGCGTGCGCTAACACATTTCCTTTAGCGTGCGCTCTTGAATTATTTCAATAACGTCGTTGCCTTGTGTAGCGTGCGTAAAAACTAGGCGAAGTGAGTCCGTGGCTCTTTGGACTGCGACCATTATTTCGGTAGCGTGCGCTAGATATGAAAATTAACGTGCGCTAAGTCTTTACTTTAGCGTACGTAAGAATATGTGTGTAGCGTGCGCGTCGGTCGATTTCCTTTCACTGACTTCTGGAGACTTGCGATAGCGTGCGTTATGTATGTTGTATAGCGTGCGCTAACTATAGTTTATTAGCGTGCGCTATCGATCAGGCGACTTGAGTAGGCTGCAGCTGACTTGACTGGTCTGTGTATGAAAGTCTCGATAGCGTGCGCTACGGTATGATACGTAGCGTGCGTTAGCCATATTGTGTTCCTTCAAAATATTATCGAGCCGAGATAGATTCAATTTAAATGTTTTGTATGTAACCATCATCAAAATACATTTTGTGTCAACAATCTCCCCCTTTTTGATGATGTCAAAACATTTAATTAATACCTGCAAAAACGTTTTGAAATGATTCGAATCAAGATAAACTTGTTCGATATGTTAGTCGGTTTTCGTTTTTGGAGTATTCTCCCCCTTTTTGACAGAACCAAAAAGGAACTCCCCCTGAATTGTTGCATTATTAATAAACATTGAAGAAATTTTGCCATTACTCAAGGTGCAATCAACAATGATAGTAACAACGATAGTAACAATACTTGGAGATAGCAAATACGTGTACATAATAAATGCCAAATTAAGAAATGCGAATTTCATTAATAATAAAATGCAGTGAATACAACGAGTTTTCCATGGCAAGCGACATATATATTATTCGAAAAAGAAGATTCTACACCAAGCATCAAAAATCATCAAATCTACGGATCGGAGGAGGTCGAAGGGAAAGGGAACGAGGGTGTGTAGGCGAATAAACTCGGATAACAGCCCACGAACTTCCCGGACTTACGACGCACTTCTCGACTTCCAAACGCAGAGCCGAAAGTCCTCTCGTAACTCGGCGTGTGAAGTCTCGATGCCCGCATCCGAGCAAAGAGATCACTCTCTTCTTCCTCCGTCACCACATTTCGCATTGGGCGTTTTCCTTTCGATGTTGGTTTCCTTACGAATTCCCACTGCATTTCTCGAAGGGTGTGAGGTCCCCGACGAGTGATCATTTCTTCGCGGTGGGCTTCCGTGACCCTTTCTCAACTTGGTCATCATCGCGAAGGTACGGAAGAGAATCCGGCCTCTGTTGATCGTGACGGACGTAGTGCATAGCTTTAAGTGACGCGTACGAGATCTCATGCCCGAGGGAGACGGGGGCGCCTTGTCCTTCGACAAGTCCACTTGATGAAAGCTAAAGATAGCCGACAGATAGAGCCATAAGGCATTCCCGGCCTTGCGAGAACGAGTGGCGTAATTTTTCGGAACAAATCTCCTTTCACCTTCATCCAACTAATGATGATGTCGGAGAAATCGACCTTATCGTCATTTAGAACGCGGCACGCCACTTGCTTGTCCACGCCGACTAGTTTGTCTTTGAATTGACCTTTGGCATAAGGCATTTTGTGAGGGCAACCAAAAGCAAACGAATATTGATTCCGAAGTCGTTGTTTTCAAAAAAATCATCCGTTATGTCAATAACGGCTTTCGAGCTCGAAATTCTTTCACGTCAATTTCACCAATTTCATTATAAATGCGACCAATGATTTTCCAAAGGTCAAATAAAACCATCTCTGGGCAAACCAAAAATTTGATACAAAATATCGGAAGAAACTTTCACCTTGGTTCCTCCGACAAGACTACCTAGCACAAGGGCTGAAGAACCTTCACTCTCGGCCACGTGAAGGTTGGCATAGAATTCGGACGAGCCCGGGAAAAGCAGGGTTTTTGCACTCAACGAAACGAGAAATACCGAGTGATGAGAAGAAATTGGAGATGTTAACGTTTACCGATTCGAGGCGAGAAGATTGAAAAAGTAGCAATCCGTGATGTGTTCTTGAGGAGTATGTCAAAGAACACTCTCGAAGCGATGTGAGACGAACAGTCCGCATCAAATTGGGCGTTTAGAGGACGCTTCAAATTGTTGTATTGCTTTCCCATAGCGGTTCGATTCTGGCTAGACATGATCGGAGAAGGAGAAAAACGAAGGGAATCGAAGATTTTGAGGGAGAAGATCGCAGATTGGATCGGATGTCTGTCTCGGGTTTTTGCAAGAGAGAAGTCGTTTGCGTGCGTTAAGGGATGTGTTGTGATTTAGGGTTGTACGGCATATATATAGTCAACGAGTTTTAAGTTAGCGTACGCTAGGATTTAAAGGATTAGCGTACGTTAGGCGAAAAAATAGGACTTACTGGACTGTCCACTGAATAACAAGAAAACTTTAATTAGCGTATGCAAGAAGGAAAGGTTTAGCGTATGCTATCGAAATAAATTTTTAGCGCGCGTTAAGAATATGAAGCTAGCGCGCGCTAGCGATTGATCTGATTCACCGATTTTGATGTTTTGAGTAGAATTTTATTTCAAAAGTTGTCTATATGTCCCATGCCAAGTTGCAAACGAATGAAGTTAAAAGATTCTTCGGGAAGAGGTTTTGTAAATATGTAAGCAAGTTGATCCTTCGTACCGACAAAAATTAAACAGATGTCTTTCTTTTGAACATGATCACGTAAAAAATGATGTCTGATATCTATATGTTTGGTTCGACTGTGCAAAACAGGATTTTTGCTCAAATTAATAGCACTAGTGTTATCACATAAGATAGGGGTATTTTCAAAATGAATGCCGTAGTCGCGTAGTTGATTTTTAATCCATAGCACTTGAGCACAGGCGCTCCCTGCAGCGACATATTCGGCCTCAGCTGTAGACAATGCTACGCTGGTTTGCTTTTTACTTCCCCAAGATATTAAACAAGATCCAATAAAGTGACATGTACCACTAGTACTCTTTTTATCAATTTTGCATCCGCCGAAATCGGCGTCACTATAGGCAATTAAATTAAAATCCAAGCAAGAAGGATACCATAGACCTAGTCCAATAGTTCCTTTCAAATAGCGAAAAATACGTTTACAAGCAATTAAATGTGATTCCTTGGGATTAGCTTGGAATCGAGCACATAGACATGTAGCAAATATTATATCTGGCCTAGATGCAGTCAAATATAGCAAAGATCCGATCATACCTCGATATAGTTTTTGATCTACGGATTTGCCATTTTCATCTTTCTCGAGCTTTAATGATGACGACATTGGCGTAGATATCACCTTGCTATTTTCCATATTGAATTTCTTGAGGAGGTCGTTTGAGTACTTCGTTTGATGGATAAAAATTCCATCTTCGCATTGTTTGATTTGAAGCCCGAGGAAGAAAGTTAATTCTCCCATCATACTCATTTCGAATTCTCCTTTCATAAGATTAGAAAAATCTTGGCACAAGGATTCATTAGTAGCTCCAAAAACAATGTCATCAACGTAAATTTGGCAAACTAGTATATCATCATTTAGTATTTTAACAAACAAGGTATTATCGACTTTGCCTCTTTTATAGTCATTTGCAATTAAAAATTGACTTAAACGATCATACCATGCTCGGGGTGCTTGCTTCAACCCGTAGAGTGCCTTGTTGAGCTTGTAGACATGATCCGGAAAATGATGGTCTTCAAAACCGGGAGGTTGCTTGACGTAGACTTCTTCTTGAATGATACCATTCAAGAATGCACTTTTGACATCCATTTGAAATAGCTTTATCTTTTTATGAGCGGCAAATGCACAAAGCAAGCGAATGGCTTCGAGTCGAGCCACGGGAGCAAAACTTTCTTCGTAATCAAGACCTTCTTCTTGATTATATCCTTGAGTGACCAAACGAGATTTATTTCGAATAGGATAGCCTTCTTCGTCACTCTTGATTTTATGCACCCATTTAGTTCCGATAATTGTTTTATCTTTAGGCGCGGGAACTAAATTCCATACATTATTGTGCTTGAATTGCACAAGCTCCTCTTGCATTGCCATTACCCAACTTTCATCATCGAGAGCTTCCGATATATTTTTGGGAACTATTTCGGACACAAAAGCACAATGAGCCATAAATTCGGTGGTCCTCCTTCGGGTTTGAACACCGTCTTCAATGTTTCCGATCACGAGATCCTTCGGATGGTCCTTGATGTGCCTCCAATCTTTCGGTAAATCAATGATTGTGTTCGTTTCGATTTCCGAAATTTTCTTCACTTCGGGTGAGGGATCCGGAAAGGTACCTGCATCATCAAAATATTCTACCTTTCTCTGGGGTGAGATCATATCATTGAATTTAACGTGTATAGACTCTTCAACTTTATTTGTTCTAATGTTATACACACGATATGCTTTGCTATTAGTACAATAACCAAGAAAAATTCCGGAGTCGGATTTGGCATCAAACTTGCCCAAGTTATCCTTGCCATTGTTCAAAATAAATACATTGCAACCAAAGGGATGAAAGTAAGCAATATTAGGCTTTTTGCCCTTCCATAATTCATAAGGAGTTTTAAGATGAGTTCTACGAACGTGAACTCGGTTAATCACATAGCATGCCGTAAAAATTGCTTCGGCCCAAAAGTATCGTGGAAGAGAGTATTCATTAAGCATTGTTCTCGACATTTCTTCCAAAGATTGGTTTTTCCTTTCAACAACTCCATTTTGTTGAGGCGTTCTAGGAGCCGAAAAATTGTGATTAATACCGTATTTATCGCATAAAAGTTCAAACGGGGTGCAATCAAATTCACCTCCGTGGTCGGTGCGAATAGAAATTATGGAGAGATTTTTCTCATTTGATACCAAACGACACCATTTAGAAAACTCGGAAAATGCATCATCTTTATGAGCTAAAAATCTAACCCAAGTAAATCGAGAGAAATCATCAACAATAACCAAAGTATAAAGTTTACCATTTAAACTAACATGTCTAGATGGTCCGATCAAATCCATATGCACGGGTTCAAGAACTCGACTAGTGGAAACCTCAAATTTTGGTTTGAACGATTCTCGAGTATGTTTCCCTTTAATGCATGATTCACACAAATGTTTTCTATCGAATTTGAGTTTGGGCAATCCACGAACAAGGTCGTGTCTAGATAAAATAGAAATAATAGGTAGAGAAGTATGCCCCAATTTTCGATGCCATAAATATGCATTGTCATCCAAGGTAATAAGGCATTTTTCATTGAATGAACTCTTATCATTAAGATCAACAATATAGATGTTTCCACATCTCAAACCAATGAATGCAATCTTATTATTTCTAAATGCAGTGCAATGCGTTTGCTCAAATAGAATTTTAAAACCTTCATCACAAAGTTGCGAAACGCTAAGGAGATTATGATGCAAACCTTCAACAAATAGTACTTTGTTGATAGAAGGAGAAGGTTCCTTACCGACTTTGCCGATTCCTTTGATTTTTCCCTTTTGGTTATCTCCAAAGGTCACATGTCCTTGATCTTGATATTCGAGGTCTTCAAATAAGTCCTCGGAGCCGCACATGTGCCTTGAGCATCCGCTATCAATGTACCACTTGTTTTTCCTTGGTGCCGGTACCTACAAAAATAGAATTTCTCGGTTGTTTCGGTACCCAAGCCCGTTTGGGTCCTCCAAAGTTAACTATGCTTATAGCATTCTAACAATCGTCCCTTTTGGAACCCATATTTGCTTAACTTTGATAGTTCTTAACTTTGAATGAGTATTAACATTGTGAACTCGTTTGAGCGGATCTTTTGAGTTCTCGGTTTCGGTTTTCTTTATTTTGTCGAGGTTAATAAGGGATTGTTCCCGTTTAAAAGGGTCGAAACCAAGACCGTGTTTGAGCAAGGGCGATTTTTGAATAGATAGGAGCCTTTCGAATTTCGTTTCGAGAGTAAATTTGTTCAAAATATATTTTAGCTCCTTTTGAGTTTTTGTTAACTCGATTTTCAAAACATTTTCTTTTCAATACATGATGTATGGTCGATCTCAATAGTTTTGCCCTTGTTTTGAAGCGAGGAGTTTTCGAGTTCTAGAGATTTTATTTTTCTCTTTAAAGATATATTTAACTTGACCATCTCGTCATACTCCGTATTTAACGATTCAAATGCACTCAACAACTCATCATCTTGATGAACTTCTTGTGAATCACAAAAATCAAAAGAATCATATTCATCGTCATTGAGTTTAGAGCTTACCTCGATATTGCTTTCGGAGTCGAGGGCCATGAATGCAAGGTTTGCGTCTAGAGATCTTTCAATCTCCTCCTCGTCATCACTCCAAGAAGCGATTAGAACCTCCTTCTTTTTGAATCTTTCCATTTGCGGTTTTGAAGAGGAACCTCGGCATTCTTTGGCATAATGACCGGCCTGACCACATTTCCGACAATTATTGTCGAACTTCTTGATAGGAGTGTAGCCACTCTTCTTTTGCTCCAGTTTGCCATCCCGACCAAGAATACTTCGCCTCTTTTGAATTAGGTTTTTGTACCTTCTAGAGTTTTTGGCGTAAAGAGCGAGTTCCTCGTCATCTTCATCTTCGGCAACATCTTCCTCAACGTCGCTATCAACATTGAATGCGACTACTCTTTCCCGAGGCTTTGGTTTTGTGCCTCTAGACTTGAGAACGATCTCATAGTTGATGAGTGACCCGATGAGGGCACTGAATTCGAGCTTGTTGAGATCCTTGGATTCCATGATCGCGGTGACCGTGGCATCCCATTCTCGTGGCAACGATCGTAGAATTTTCTTAGCTTTGTCGCTGCTTGATATAGGCTTTCCAAAAGATGCAAGACCGTTTGTTATAGCCGAAAACCGATCCAACATATTTGTGATCGTTTCCTCGTCTTTCATGGAAAATAATTCGTAGTCATGGAGTAACATATTAATTTTGGTCTCCTTGACTTGAGTGGTTCCCTCGTGAGTGACTTCGAGAATTTCCCAAATTTCTTTTGCACTTTCATAGGATGATATCCTATTAAGTTCTTCGGGATTGAGAGCGCAATAGAGGAGTTGAGTAGCTCGGGAGTTGACATGCGTGTTTCTCCAATCCTCATCGTTGAATTCTTCGATTTTTTTCAACGATCCATCTTCTTTCTTAGCAAGTTTAGGACCGAGAGCAATAACTTTCCAGATTTCAATATCGTAGGCTTGTACGAAGATTGCCATCTTCTTTTTCCACGTCATGAAATCGGAACCGTCGAAGAAAGGAGGACGGTTGAGAGCATTTCCTTCAATTTGGCCTAGAAGTGCCATTTGCGGATCTTTTTCTCCTAGGTGGTTAAACCTTTAAAAAGAGACCCGCTCCGATACCAACTGAAGAGATAAATTCACCACTAGAAGGGGGGTTGAATTGTGGTGATGCGGAATACCGAAATTTCTTGCGAGTTAAAAGAAAATAATGCGGAAAATAAAGACTCAAGAATTTATAGAGGTTCGGCAACTTGCCTACGTCCTCTCTCCGACTTTCTTTTTCTATTGGCTTAAGAAAAAACACAACCTTAACTCGTCTTCTATCGGTCCGAGTTCACAACCGTTACAATCCGCTTGTCTTCTATCGGTCCAAGCTCAACCTTTCCCTCAATATGAATAATTGTTTATCTAGTGTTCTATAGGAACTAGATGATCCTCACTATACGAATATGGGAGTATAATCCTAACAATGCCGGATCAAAGATCCTAATAACACCGGATTAGTGACTCTTGATTCGTTTCTTTTTCGCTCACGTGTAAGTGATGCAACACTTACAACCAAATGAAAGAATACAAAGAATAATAGATACTACAATTGAAATCGCTCTTGTATCTTTCTTTTCTCACAACTTGTAACGCAGTAAAGTATGTAAATCTGAGCTCAAGAATGCTTTGATTGCTTGTATGCTTGAATGCTTGAAGTTGTGTAATTGATACCCAAGTCCTTCGGGTATTTATAGGAGTGAGACAGCCTTCAAATTCTGAAAAATATACTATTAGCGTGCGCTAATAGATCCTTGTAGCGTGCGTTAGCGGATTTTGACTTGAATTCTCTGAACGGTCACAAAGACTGTTGCAACGGTAAAATTCTGTGTCTAGCGTGCGCTAGTAATGATATGGTAGCGTGCGCTATCGTCTTGGTCAACTAGTCTTCGATCTTGACTTTGACAAAATCCGATTTCCTCTCCAACGACTCTTTTTCCAACGGCTAAAATTATGATTAGCGTGCGCTAGCAAGTATGCATAGCGTGCGCTAGCATTAATTAAATCCAATATTTCCAGATTTTCCGGATCTGCATTGACTCTTGCTTCCAACGGTTGAATTTCAAACGGTAAACTGCATATTCCATTTAGCGTGCGCTAACACATTTCCTTTAGCGTGCGCTACTGAATTATTTCAATAACGTACGTTGCCTTGTGTAGCGTACGTAAAAACCTAGACGAAGTGAGTCCAGTGGCTACTGGACTACTGACCATTATTTCGGTAGCGTGCGCTAGATATGAAAATTAACGTGCGCTAAGTCTTTACTTTAGCGTACGTAAGAATATGTGTGTAGCGTGCGCAACGTCCAATTCTGATTTCCTTTCACTGACTTCTGGAGACTTGCGATAGCGTGCGTTATGTATGTTGTATAGCGTGCGCTAACTATAGTTTATTAGCGTGCGCTATCGATCAGGCGACTTGAGTAGGCTGCAGCTGACTTGACTGGTCTGTGTATGAGAGTCTCGATAGCGTGCGCTACGGTATGATACGTAGCGTGCGTTAGCCATATTGTGTTCCTTCAAAATATTATCGAGCCGAGATAGATTCAATTTAAATGTTTTGTATGTAACCATCATCAAAATACATTTTGTGTCAACAGCGAGGAGATCGGCTGGCTAAGAAATCCAACACCATCGGCGGGCAAGATGGATCTGTGCGACGGATCCTGCATCAAAACAACAAAGTTAACACAACTCCTACGCAAGTGCAAGTTTCAACCCAAAAATGCACCCTACCTCTCAGCCCTCTCGGGGTCGCGACCGAAGTACGGTTTCCCTCGGGGAGTCTCAGCGTCAGCGATCGCCATCTCTCGCATAAAAGCCGCAGAGGGCGGCTCATTCTCCGGAGAGAGAATGGTGATCGGAGGCGCGGCGATCGGCACCTCATTGGCGGGGGCAGGAACCGGAGTTTCTTCCGGCCTCAGCCTTTTGCGATTCGTTCGAAGCCCCTCCTCCGGAGCTCCCTCCTCAGCCACGATCGGCTCCACGCGAGGCTCCACCTCCGGAATAATTGGCAGCGCAACAGGGGGGGCCCGGGACGA
Organism: Orobanche coerulescens; assembly: GCA_033398695.1. Classification (NCBI taxonomy): domain Eukaryota; kingdom Viridiplantae; phylum Streptophyta; class Magnoliopsida; order Lamiales; family Orobanchaceae; genus Orobanche; species Orobanche coerulescens. The sequence goes on along the minus strand of CM065818.1, from coordinate 72,623,796 downwards.
CTTCTTGTGGCAGAGACGGCCCAGAACTCCAGGATTCGACTTGGCGATCTCCGGTGGGGGCTCCAAAAAGTGAGGAAAGCGAACCTCTACAGTTAAGACGATCGATCAACAGTTAGATATTTTCCTCAAGTAAGGCGATCGCCTAGAAAGCGAAGGTCGCAGAAACTCATACCTGGTAGCGAGATATGTCTCGAGAAACGGAATAACCAAGCCGACAACCGACGACTCTCCTTTTTGAGCCTGTTAGCGTGCAATTCGTCGTCCGACAAGCTTCGTATCCGCTCCCAGACGACCAAGAAATCAAAAGGTAGCTCCTCGATCGCCGGAATGTGGAAACCTGTAAAAACAAATTCAAATTAGATCAGTTTAGAACATATCCGAACTAAGGGAGAGTCTGAACCCTTACCGGGATGTCTCTCCCGAAAACCAGTGGGAATCTCCAACTCGCTAGTGGAATTGTCACTCGCGGAGGCCTTCCAGGCACCGGCGACCCAGAACCACTTTGCCGGATAGCCCCGCACCTTGTTCGGGACTCCAAGGATCACCCGAATGGATCGACCTTGTATATGATAGCCTCCGACCGACCCTTTATTAACCGTCAGCTTGAACAGGTGGTTCATCTCCGACGGCGAAGGAAGGCGGTATAGTTGGTGACCGCCGAACAAGGTGAGGGTACACATTATCTGGAGCCACGCATTTGGCGTCAGCTGGAGAGGCGCCACGTTCCAGGCAGCCAACAGATGGGAGACATCGAAGGACAAGGGGAATCGCAACCCTGCCTCCATGATCGCTTCATTCACAGCGACCATCCCCTCCGGAGGCTGATCGGCTCTCTCATTCTCGGCCGACACGAAGAGATCCACATCTGAGGGGATATGAAACCTCGTCCTCCAGACGGCCAGATCCTTCCTGGTCGCCGAACTCCTGATTTGGCCAAGCGACCACAGAGATCGCTGAGCAGCCCGAAATAGCGATCGCTTGGGAGGTTGATAAGGGTGAGAGATCGATTACGCCCTGAAATCAAATCTTGGAGACGGACCGACCAACCCCTCCATAATCTCAGCAAATGCCTCATAAGCCCGGCCAAAGGCACTGTGCCGCTCCCAGTAGGCCCTGACCGCAAGATCTCTCTCCATCTGTGAGCGCCTATGTTCAACGGCCGCTTCCTTAGCCACGTCAGCATCGTTGAACAACGCCTCCACCTCCGCAGGGTCAATTCCGGCCCGAATAGCCTCAGCGGCCGTCTCCAGATGAAATCCAGCGGTGGATCCTCCACGGACATCAGAAGTCCCAGCGGCGGAGGAAGTGCCCACTCCGTATAAAGAAGATGTTCCAGCCATTTTTGAGGAAACGAGGAGGAAAGGAATGTTCGTCTTACCCAAAGATGAAATCGAACGACGATCGGCACTAAGATCTTCAGAAAAATATTCAGCAAGTCCTTCTTTCTCCAGTAGGTGCGCGTGAGAATGAAGACTGCAACACTGTGCCCTTTTATAGGAGATGGCAGGGACTCGTTTGCAATAAGGGAGAATCTCAGGGGTCGGATCTCAAACGTCGCATTTGTTGACTCCCTCGAGACCCGCGTACGCGTCTTTTCAAGGACGCGTCAGTCGAGGAGTCATTAATGACCGTTGATATCCTCCAACAGCAGCCCGACACATGTGCGGAGACTTATCCACGCCCATTGCCATTTCCCGCGTAGTTTAGCAGCCAACGAGGTCGTCCAAATTCAGAATCTATCAGCTCAAAGACGATCGCCAGTTCAGTGAAACGCAGGGTCGCTCGTCGAAGTCTAGCGATTGCCAGCAGAACCACCTCACCCCACGTTTTCAACATAGGAGCGAACTTGGGGGCAATTGTTGTGTCGAGATTTATCCACCTCGACAGGCGATCGACAACAAGGCCGAGCGACCGAGTCCACACCAATCAAACTTTGGCTAAACAAAAGTACCAGACCACCGTCAGTTACCTAGCGATCGACTCCCAAGGCGATCGCCCTTTGGCATCCGGCGATCGACTCTAGTGCCCGGCTAAGGACAACCGGCCTATGCCCCAAACAGAGACGATCGTCCGTCAAAGTCATCGAAGACTGGATCTCAGAACATCACCCACGTGCAGATCCACAAAAGGCCCTGATAGACAAGACCTTTGACTCCAGCCTGTCACCTACCTCACCTACTGACAAGTCCGCCGAAAGTAACGAGGTGGGACCGCCCGTGACAGCGACTTAGGACGCGTGCAGGCTCCCGATTGGACCGCACAGCTGGCTGCCAGCAGCAGCTGCGGACTTTAAGGGAACAAGTCCATGTGCTAAAAGACGATCGCCCGATTATTATAATACGGCAAAGGCGATCGCCCGGCACATCCAAGTCCTATAAATAGATAACCTCCTCCTACTGGAAAAAGGTTCCCAACTCATTCACTTACATTCCGAATTCGTTCACGGAATACAGAAGAATATACATACCATCAAGCTCCCAGCTTTCTCGCCGGAATCCATCTCAGGATTTCTCTCTCCGAATCTCTCATCAAGAAGACGATCGGCAGAGGCAAGAAGTCTCCACAAGGCAGATTCCAAGAGATTCATAAGCCCAGGAGCTCGAGCATACAACTAATACTCGCCGTGAGAGACTGTCGATCTCTCACCGCCACCACAGTTCATCCCCGTTGTTACAAGAAATCACAGAGCATCACATCTGGTTCTTCCGGCACGCTCACTAGCTAAGATAACAAGAATCTTTACACTCATTGTAATTGTATTCTTACATTAGTACTTGTATCCCCGAATATTAGTATTAATAATATCTCGCGAGAGCATTCATGCCCGGGACTAACAACCCCGGCAAATCTTGTGTTATTTATCTTTCTCACGGAAGTGTTCTCGCATTTGTTTGCTATCCATCCATTCCAGCAATATCTATCTCCGGATAATATTTTGGGTAGCAACATACCTGAGATAGCCGGCGCGGACTGACCATCCGCGGCCTTCAGCTCAAATACGTGGGATGGCAGTGATTCCGAAAAGGACAAAGTACCACCGCCGTGCCCATCGCCTCGTCCGGAACCGTGTGGCGGTGGTTGAGTCTGGTGGGATGGAGCTCGATAGTTGGAAACAGCAGGCGTCCTGAGGGATTGCACAAAGCCTTGTTGACTTGGTTGGGAAGCTGGGTTCTGAGTGGTATTGGCCCGCCAGCAGTAACGAGAGATGTGTCCACTCTTTCCACAAGTGAAACATTTGGTAGCCGACTTCTGGCACCGATCCTTAGTATGTTCGGACACGCCACAATTGAAAATGTCCCTATGTTAAGGCCGATCAGATGCACCCTTATGTTGGTACAAAACCACTGTCTTGAAAGAAGATGCAGGCCCCGAGTTTGTTTTGTTATTGCTCCCTGATTGAGCCGATGTCTTTTGCTTCTTCGAGTTATGTCCGGTGTTGTTATTAACAACAATACCGGCATAAGCCGTGACCACGTCTTCGTATGCACTCAGAGTCGTGCATTGGAATCTGGCGGCATAGCGTTGTACATCCTCCGGCAACCTCTGCGCAAGGTGTCATATTCGTTGATCTTCTGATGGGACCATCTGCGAGATGTAACTTAGCTCGGTTCGGTAGGCCCGAATAATCTCTGGTACTGGCATATTTTGTAGTCCGGCACTGAAAAAGTCTCGCACACGAGCGGTTTAGGCTGATCTGGGACAGTACTCACTCCGCAGTAGTCGGGCAAATTCGGTCCATCCGACCACTCGGTCCTCTGGCCTGTAAGTCCTCCACCAACGGGCAATGGTGTCATAGAGTTTATTAACCCCGAGCGGCACCTTTCGGTTCTCTGGGCATCCGATCACATCGAAAGCAGTCTACATTTCAGAAATCCAATCGTCCACGTGTTTCTCCCCTGCCCCGTCAAACAACGGAGGCCTAGCCTTCATCATCTCTCCCAACCATCGGTACCTTCCTGTGTTTTCTTCCACATTGATGACCGGTATCCATTCCACCTGGTTGACCTGACCAATTCCCATGGCGATAGCTTGGGCAAGGGCCTGAAAGAAACCCGGGTCCATGCCTCCCGGGTTGTTATTCTGGCGTTTCGCCTCCTGATCGTTTTGATTAATTGGTGGCGACTGGTCCCCAGCAGGAAGGGTCTCGGCAGTATTCCTGTCCCTATCGTGGTTTGCGGTGCATCCCTGAACATCATTCGCCACTCTCCTAGCTCCTCGGCGTGCCATTACTGACAGTATTAATCTAAAGCCAGTTTCACACGCAGTTTATAATTAAATGTAGTTTTCAGACAGAAAACACACATATCACTTACTTTGCATTTCCACGAGGAGTTGCGGTCGCTTGAGGTGTTGGACTGGAATAACTTTGAAATTTAGGAGAAATTTTATTTAAACCAGGAGCCGACGCTCTGATACCATTTTCTGTAACACCCCCAAAATCTCCCGAGGTATTACAGTGCTGTGAATCCCACGTGGGACCCACAAGGCTAGTTTAGAAAATAGATATTTTAAAGATATTGCAATAAAACATTAAGTTCACGGTTACATAACATGAGCCGAAAGGTTTTAAGTAAAAACATAATTCATAGTTCGATTATTACATAACGGAGGTTTTAAAGACCAAATTTTATTTAAGCAGCAGCAATAGTTTATTCCAACACCATTCAAGTCTGACCTGACCCCTCAGGAATGTCCTGCACATAATCAACAAATTTTCTTGGCACGACAATTCATGCCAGGTAACCAGGGTCAGAGAATGCATACCAATAACAATCATTAGCAACGATATACACAATTTTTCCGAACACAGTGCCATATAACCAACAGAAAATATTTCACCACGCGACCGACGTTGTCTTTCTCTTTTATCACATAAACCCCAAGGTCGCAACCATGGGTCACGAAAGTATCCACACGGGAATATCCCGGAACATAGGCGCCCAGTTCGGGTCTTATCGCCTAACACATTTCCATACGGGTACCATAGAGGCTTTATCCCCAACACATCGGCCCATTTATAACACATTTTAGAGAAAGACAACCGTCGCCATTCATCTACAATGGCACATACATAAATATGGACATTACAATAATATTAGCATTTCTCGAGCAAGATTTCACTTGCCTGTGATCCGACACTAGATGCTTTCTGATAACGGCGATCTCCACGCCTGCTCGAGCTTAATCTAGTCACATAATATCCGATTAACACCTCGCATGGATTATGATGAATAAAACTAGTCTCCCTTCCCTAACCGGATTCCTAGCGTAGTCTTAATTGCCAACATTAGTACCGTTTCTAAGTTCATAAGCATTACGTACCATTATACCATTCAATTTTACGGTTAACGTTAGATACATCGATTTTATCAACAAGATTATCCCTACCATTATTCGGTTGGCAAGAAACGACTATAGCATAATCGAATCCCATAACTTCTAATTCAATTCTATTTTTCGAGTACTTCAATCGGCGGATTAACATTTTACACAATGATTTCGGTGGTTTGATTTTTAATGACGATAATACTATCGAATTGTTTTCCTTAGTTCACTAAGCATCGAAAATCGTAAGGTAAGGGTGGCTACGAATAATGGAACATACGGTGATGGATTCCTACGAATTCTCCTACAATTGATTCGTTGAATTATATATTCCTAATGTCGATTGAAATGAAATTTTCGCATGTGATAGATATGAGTTGTATGGAACGAAACATACGAGAAATGATAACTCCGGTTACTACAATTCCGTCCGATTATATTGTCTATGAGAGTTTGGCAAACTCTACCCAAATACCCATAATCTAACAAGTATAATCATAAACATCGAGGATATTACTCCAGGGATTTATAAGAGATTAGGAGACTTACAACCACGGTCCACATGACGACACTGGTTGAGCAGTGATGTTACAAATGACCCATAAATCAAATAACGTAAAGGGACCCAACTAAACCCGACTGCCAAGATATCCATGAATCTTAGCTCCGATACCATATTCTATAACACCCCGAGATATTCGGAATAATTACAGCGCCGTAAACCCCTTTTATAAGAGTTTACAAGGCTAATTTAGAAAATTGTACAAATAATATAACAATACCATAAAAATTTAAATACAAAACCAGTTCGAGCAGTTCAAATGAGTCCATTATTACAACCGTCTAAAAGCATCAATAAGACACGCGTACTCGAGTACAAAAAGTAAACCAGAAAGATAAGATAACGACAATTAACATCACTGAGCCCCTTCGTCGTCATGTCGGTACTGTGGCTGTTTCCCTACTCCTCGGCTACCTGAACATCAAAACAAATGTCCACCCCCAAAGGGGTTAGCAAAATGATGCTAGTACAAGTATCATAATACACAAATCGAATATGCAACAACAATGCATAATAGAACACACAATACGGACTTCCGCTACCGGAATCCAACAATGCGAATCCACATGATTCCATCAACATAACAAAGGGTAATCCAACGATCCAGCGCCCTCAGTATAGATCCCCATGATGATCCCATCAGACCAACGCATGGTGGAAAAACCGTCCAATGTGTTGGGATTCCGAAAATAAAACGAAATACGCATCGGAAATAAAAACGAATCCCAAACAGGATCGATCAAGTAACGTATATACGAAAAATAAATACGAAGATAAAGATCATACCCTTGAAGCCTTTGAAATAATTCTTCGTAAAATTGGATGACGATTACGAACCTCGTCCCGAACACGAAATCCCTTTGTTCCAAGCACCGGAAGTTCGAAGCCTCTACTTCACACGCGTCGGAAGTTGCCCGGAAAAATTTCGACGAGACTCCGTTCTCCAAGAATACGGCTAGGGAACTCGTAGGAATTTTTTTCTCTCAATTTTTCTTACTTCTTTTCACCTCAAAGATGAACAAAATGAAGAAGGAAAATTTTTCTCCTCCCTCACTTTACACTCACGGCTGGCAGCTTACTCTAATGAATGAGTATGTGTTTTTTGTAGTTATCACATCTCATCATATATAATGTAATGATATATATATATATATATTATAAAGGAATAATTATTCCTTTACAACTATCATTCACAATTATGTGGGAATCTCAACTCTAAGTGAGTTCCCACACACATGCAAGATCATGCCATGCCATGAGGAGTGGGTGGCCACAAGGAAGTTTCCTAGAAAACGAGCCGAGCCACTCGGCTCATGTACCGGACGTTCGTCAAACGACTCCGTTAAATACACTCCTTTTAATCATCAATGTATTTATATTAATTAATTAATCTAATTAATTAATTATATCAAATACAAATATATATTTCTCTAAGAAATATAATTTATGAATTAAATTAATTACCCTAACTTAATTTAAATTCATAAGACCGATATTTGATTTATCAATAAATCATAATTAGATATCCAATATCTAATATTAATAGAGAGATAATAAATTCACATTTATCCATCAACGCTCCCGATGCGCGACTCGTAGGTCCGTCTCGGTAGGCATTGGGAGGAACTAATGAGTGCGGGCGGCACTTAGCCACACTAGCGGGCCGCATCAGTAAACCCCGGCGAGAACGAATGAAGGGATCATTCCAGAACCATTATGTCGTGAATACTATATACGTATAGACCCTTCATCAGATGTCCCGGTCAAGTCTTCGGGTCACGGTAAAGTCAAACCCTACTATTGACTAAACTCTATACATGTGTTAATGCAAATCAAGACCGACTGATTAATAGTGTATCTAATACGACTATATCAGAATGCTTTGGCCAAAGACTTATGATCTTTATTTGCCATTAACCGTATAGGACATTCACCTGCTCACTAACAGGAGATAGAATCCTTTCTTGGCGTACAGTAAAGCCTGCTACCTGCCCGTATAGTCCGCACTTTGAGGTCGACTCAGCAATTAAGCAAATGAGTCTAACTACTCTAATGACAAACTAAACGTCAGAGGCACATCTTCTACTGAACCCTCAAGTCAAAGGTCCACGTATACTATCACAACCTTTCGATTAGTCATCGACTCTCCGAGAGTGAATACCGTGTGACTGAATCGAGTATGAGTCGTGTTCGAGTATACTGGCCCCACCAATATACTTATCACTATGCTATCAAGACGTGCACACGTCCTAGCATCAGTTATACAAGTCATATTAAAACTTAATGCCCATTTTAAGTTTATTGACTTGCGAACAATTTACGTAAATAAACTTTAAACACTTCCAGTACATTTTCTCTTATCCCATAACGAGAATGGAATGTTCGATTTATTTACATGGACTTCACTTCAATGTTTACCAAGTCAAGAATGCAATTGAAATACAATAAACAGTGAATGAATCATATTGCCTTTTTATTAATTATTCCATAATTACAAGTATAATGCCCTTACTCTCTCATCCCCTGAGTGGCATTCGAGGGCATATTCCTAACACAATGATCCAGCGCCCTCAGCATATATCCCCATGATGATCCCGTCGGACCAACGCATAGTGGACATCCGATCCAGCGCCCTCGGCATGGATCACGTGATCTCACAGGATCAACACAACATACACGAACACAACTATGCATACACATATGCAAAAATCGATATGTCTATCCACAGGAACATAAAATCAATCAATAATGATATAATGACAATTCAACTGGAATGACCTCATGTCCAACAACATGAATAACAATATGTATTATCAAAATCCACAATATTAAACCAATATTCAAAATACGATACTTGCCTTAGAAATGGCGATAAGGGTTGCTACTACGAAAAAGAAATCTTCAACCAGCTCGAAGAACTCTCACTCGATCAATCCACCCAAACCCGAACCTTCAACGAACAATAACACCGGTATAACTAACATTTCTGGATAATCGTTTTAATCATCATAAGAACATCAAAAGGGCGTAATATCCCCAATTATACAAGCTTACTAATCTATCCTAAACCATTTCGGAGTTGAATCACATTAGGATACTAACCCGACAAAAGTTCATAGTATTCCATCTAAGATCAAATGCATCCTACGGTCGGATTCTTCAGTGAACCACAAGATAATTCTTCTTACAATGATTCTAATCATACTCTTCCAAAGCAGCAAGATATCGAAATTACCCCAAAGAACACCGTAAGAACTTATTTACTAGGTTCACTTGATTATCATTTTCTTCTTCAAGGAAATAAATCCTAAGTTCAATCCATTAAATGTCACAATACGCATTATTTCATCATGTAAAAACTTGATAATATCCATAAACTTGCCATAATCAGGTTCGTAGCCTCATGATACCATGTTTAGGAGTCCAAACACTACAAGGTTTGATTAATATTCTAAACAACGAAGAAGAGTCGAAACATAACCGAAATTATACTTCTAACAACATGATGTTGGACTATGCTTGAATATAACTGAATTGATAATCTCAAAACATGCTCAAAACATCCCTAAGAATACGTAATCCAGTTGGTGAAGAATCACCTACCTCAAAATGGTGAAGAACAAGGAGAAACTTGAAGAAACTCAATACCGAGAGCTTGAACACCACTCCCCAATGGTCTATGATCTTCAAACTCGAGCTAGGATGATGATATGAGAGGTATATGGTGAGGGATAATCTTCAGATCATGAAAATCGGTCAAGGTAGGAGTTAGAAATGAAGTGGGGGTCGAGTTCTATAAATAGAATTATGAGCCATTACGTACGTTACCATAAGTCTATTACGTACATAACCTTATTAGCATACGCTATACTCGAACATTAGTGTACGTTAACGTCTGGTCAGAGCTCACTAGACTGTTTCAGGTATTGGCTTACATACGTTAGCTTAAGGGTTTTACGTATGTTAAAACTACACCTTAGCGTACGTTAAAACTACCTCTTAGCATACGTTAAGTCCGTTGACTTACATAGCTGGAAAGCCATCCAGGTTCATGCGAGTGATCTCCTCGCATCTTCTTCAGGCCCCACACACCGACCATTGTCTGATTTCGAGTTGACTATGCTTACGTACGTTAAGCTACACCTATAACGTACGTTATACTACAGTCGTAGCATACGTTATGGTCATCCTTTAGCATACGTTAATACGTGCAGGATTATGCATGCATGCATAGGAAAGGAATACAAAAACGTAGGGATACGCATACGGGAAACTGATTATCGATTAATATGTCACAAAGTCGAATCTTACAAGATCGAATACAGGATAAATACATCTTAATTATCCGGGCATTACCGGACTTCCTTCCGAAGCCTCGCTCGATCTATCACCTCGGCATCAAAGTCTTCACGGATAGACTCTATCCGGTCAAATAATGCCTGGAGAGAGCATGCCCAGTCTCCAAACCCCGGACAATAGCATAACGTGGCTGCTCCCTAAATTGTAGGTACAACTTCTTCAGAGCCTCACTATCTCTTGGAGGCACCACCACAAAAGGATCCCGAAGAGCAGCAGAGGGTCGACTCACTCGCGGTGGAAGACTACGCTCACCCAACTGCTGCGTCCTGGCACTCTCACCAACTTCATCACCCTCAACATCCCTCTCACTACTATAACGATTAGTGACCTGTACAATCGACTGCTCTATCTCAAAAACTGGCTGCTCGATCTGAGATGGAGGCTGGTGCTGAGAACTACTACTATGGTCGGGAAACATCATACTATAATGATGCTCATCCTGAAACCAATCGAACATCATCCCATACTGCTAAAACAGCGCGTCAACTGGCTGATACTGATGCTCATAATCCGGAAACCACAGAGTCGGCTCACGTGGCTGCTTAGTCCGCTCAAAAGAATGATGAATCTGAGAATGATGACTGTGCTGGATCTCAAAATGGTGACTGTGCTGGACCTCAGAATGGTGACTAGGGTGATGCTCAGAATGGTGATTAGGCTGACGCTGAGAATGATGACTAGGCTGATGCTGAGAATTGTGACTGTGGGCTGCACCAGAGACTGAGGGATGTGGAGGCTCAGGAATCCTCCACTGGGCGCTGGTAATAGATGCAGAATGACGAGGCCTATCGGGAAACCTATCATGGGTCCCAGCTGAGTAGTGCACCGGGCTCCTAGAACATCTATGCGTAGGTCCAAAGAAATCCACGATCCCAGAAAGCACCTGGCGAGAAACTCGAGCAATAAATCCTGTCTTAGACTCGTCGTACAAGATCGCCTTGAAACGGTGATCGAACTTATCCCTACTCGCGTCCTGGGTGTGGTTCGGGCAACAAATTCCATATACACAACACACCCTCTCTAGATGCCTCTCTCGGTCCGATGTCTCTGCACCATCTACTGGCGGGGTATTCTGCATATGTAATCAATTTTCCAGTAGCCTTCTTCAACCTATCCATAACTTTCTTTCTTGGAATCGGTGCAGGCTCATCCTCCTTGTTATTCACAGCTATTCTTACAGGCTTTATGAACTTAACGTCATATGGCGATCCAATCGCAAAACTCAGGTAGAGTACACAGCCTCATCCTCCTCCAGGTGCGGTAAAGAGGGAATTACTTTGTGCTGCAAAAGTAGTTATTAAAGCATACCATTATATGGGCAATCACATAATGTTGAAGAGATGAGTGAAGTCAGGAGAAAATACTTTTATAAATTTATATACCTTATCATCAAAGAAATGAGTGAAATCACAGAATATCTTCCTCATAGTCCACATCAAACACCGGGAGACTTGGACAGATTTATCTCGAATTCCACACAGTTCTCCCAATGAAGGAATCATCTCATATATCCATATCTGTAAAGCCCAAATAGGACCATAAAAGTGATAGTCCTTATGTTTCTATCCCTCTTTCATGGCAACATTACCTATGTAGTAAGATAAAACCCCAAAAGCATAAGAACCTCAAGGAAACATGTCCCACTGCTCGAAATCCTCAACTAATGCCCATGCCCATGTCTCGACCATCATGTTGTCACGATATAGGATAAAGTAGTAGTATATAAGCAAATTGGCAACCTTCACATAATCTCTTATGTCTCTACCAAAATCTCGAGCGTTGGACCTCTTCCGCAGAACACTAACCTTAATATTTTTGTGATGGATTATTCTGTGGAAACTACCGCTAGACCGAAGGAGATGATCGTCCTGTGGATGGAAGGTAGAGTTTCCAAAGTACAATCCAGTAATCATGGCAAAATCATGGGCCGTAAAACGAATGGTCCTCCCGCAAACCTGGAACCACGACTCATCCGAGGGGATTTGATCACCCTCCAACTGACGGGAAATCAAGTGATGTAGGGCAGTATTTGTACTCCCATTTATCCTAACTCTAATCAAATACCCCAGGACCCCCTCGTTCAAGCTCTCGATAGATCGATCACCAACTGCAAAATTGCGGCCCATACTTCTTAGTGTCTCAATAATCTCTTTAAATATCGCCTCCCATATGTAAAGATTCACTTTTCGTGTAACAAAGCGCAATGCAGGTCTCTTCCATAAGCAACCAGTCTGCAATATAGACATACAAATCATAAGAATATGATAAAATGCTTAAGAGAATGAAAAAAATGACACTGCTTGCATACGATGGCCTGCACACGATTGATACCCATCGTGTGAAAACCATCGCGTGCAACATGATGGCTCACACGACGGGCATCGATCGTGTGCATGATATCGTGTGCAAGGCAGAAGCCTTTGGTCTTCTTGCCCACGACAGATCACACGATCGATGATCATCGTTTGTAAACCATCGTGCCACGAAACACCACCATGTACACATTGGTGTCATCTTCTTCAGCACCATCGTGAGACGATGAACAACCGTCGTGGCACGATTGTGTGTGAATAAAAATACACTAACTGGCGGCTCATTGATGAAATCCTCTTCAAATGGAGTGTCACTCGCGTGTGATAAACTTCTGGCATCTTCAGATTCTCTGTCGTAGTTGTAGTTCGACATTTTCTGGCCGGCAAAAGGGTTTCACGACAGGGGTTTTTCAGTTTCACGAGAGATACAGTGAGAGAGATTTTTTTGAAAGAGAGAGAGAAATATTGGGTTGTGGAACCGTTTATATTATTGTTATTTGCTTTCAATAATTTTCTATTTTTTATGTTTTTTATTTTTTAGTGGTAGACTTTAAGGGTAATAATGTCTTTTAACACATTTTGGTATCAAAAACTTATAGTTTTATGAATGGAGATATATAACTTGTTAGTTTTATGCTCTGATACTAAAAAAGAGAGATCCCATATATATATATATATATATAGTTATATATATATTACACTCAAAATGTATATATGTATATACATAACGGAGTAATTAACAATTATTTTAATACTTATGAAATAATGGTTGTAATAATAATAGTAATAATAATAATAATTTCATAATATTGTTATCACGATCATTGTTATATTCTAATCTAGGAATACGTCGGTGTCAGGATAGCATCGTTATCTATGTTATTTAGGTATTATCACTGAGATTATAATGATTTGACATGGCATAATTAAATAGGAAAATAAGTCTAAAGTCCCCCGAGAGAGCATAAAGTTCCCCATGTTAATAATAATAAAATGGTTACACAGTCGGTCGTTATATATATATATATATATATATATAATATACATATGTATTGTATCATATTTACCATAATAATTTAACCATATCTATGTATATTTATTATTATAGTTATTATTTTCATTTTTCATCCCAACTATTCATCGATAAGGCGGTGATGTACAAAATATTATATATATGATATATAGTAACACTCCAGAATTACAAGAATTTAGGTTCGTTACTCTAACAACATGGGGTGATATATATCTCAACCCGATATAATAACCAAATTTATTCGACGGTTCACAAAATATAAAATCACCCGGTTTATTTTCTATGGGGTATCACGATGATTGTGCAGGCTAGTGTGTATAATAAGAGCACGCTATCGAGGATGTTAGCGCGCGCTAACGAGATGAGGCAGAACATCCCATTCCTCTATGTATTACCTCGTTAGCACATGCTAAGGCAAGGATTAACGCACACTGACTGGTAGGGACAAAACATTATGTCCAACACAGGACTGCCTCATTAGCGCACGCTAAGGATGGGATTAGCGCACACTAACGGGCTAAGGCAAAATGTCCAGTTCCTTTTCAGTCTCGTTAGCGCATGTTAATTTGGGGAGATAGCGCGCGCCAATTGAGTCTAGTATATAAGTACAGACAGTTGGGATTTCGAAATTTCTTCTCATTTTTCAACCCTAGCTGACGAGAGAGTTCGAGGGGGATGACTTGGAGGTGTTTTTGTGAAATCCTTCATCATTTATCACCACTTTTGGTTTTATAATAATGATTAAACAACATCTAATCCATTTCTCCCTTCCAAATCAAGGTAAATCTTCCTACAACCCTATCTTGGGAGTTTTGGGGATTTTTCTTACATTTGTCCGTTTAATCCGTTTTGAAGCTTGGAATCCTCGAGAATACAAACATCTACTCTGTAGCCATGTTTCCCTTACGAATTTACACACTTTTGTGTATTACTCAGATTTTATAAGTTTTGGATGATTTGCAACCTCTGTGTGTTATATTGATGGATTTCACGATTCGTAGGCGGGGTTTTCAGGCGTATTTCAGTTTAAATTCCAGTCGTATGATTGTTGATAGTTGTTTACATATCGTTTAGGTTCAGAGTCTTTGAGTTCCTTCAATTGTGGTCATATACCATCTCGAAATAATCCATCATGTCTCAAAGGCAAGTAATTCTTACGAACTTACATTCCTAAATGTAAAAAATGCTGCATATGAGCGTGAGTGTATACGTTCACTTCAGAAGGGTCCGGTAGGTCCTTTATGGGATCGACGCAAGGTTGGGTCCATGGACATTGGGTTAACCACTCTAGGAGGGTCCACCGGGATGCGCATGGTTGCGTCCATGGTTAATCATGAGTGTTTGTAATATTGTGACATATTTTGGATATTTCATTTTTGGAAATCATTATCTTGGCTTTTGAGAAATATTGATGCATGTACTTTAATGTGTAAGATGTGAGAGTTCATTTATATTGCTTGCACTAGCTATGTGACCCCATTCGGTGGAAATACATTTCATGTATGAAGAATTCGAGCGAGCGAGCACCGGGGTAGTACAACAATGAAGGCCAGGTGTGGTACTGTGATTAAATATGTTATCCTTTCCGAGTTTTGTCCTTTGGGATTATTTTGTCATAAATTATTAGTTGGTATTTGAGTACTATATGAGTTATTTTTCTCTCGTTGTTTATGTTAGTTTTGTTATTTCTTGAGTTATTGTGTATTATCGTTGGAGTTTTCTTCGATTGATCCAGATGATTGATCAATGTTTGGATATTTTTATTATAATCTTAAAGGTTGGAATGTGTTTCGTACGAACTTAGCCTTGTGCATCCCTGGTAGGGATTCACAGTGATGTGACATACCATGAATATTTTGGGGGTTTTACACCCTGCTTGTAGGAAAATTCAAGGTCATTGATGTAGCCTATGCTGAATGACTACAGTTCAAAATTTTAAGTGTTAGCCAGTTTTGTGACAAGATATCGATTAAATTCTTTCAAGTAACTTGTAGGGTGAAGGACATCAAGACCAAACAAGTCATCCTCACAAGAACTCAATCAGGTAATAGGTATTTCTTTGATTGGATACCTACATGCGTTTTAATTCCTTGTTTTATTTCCGAAGTCAATAAAGATCAAAGCTGGCTATGGCATAAGAGGAGGTCTCACATCAACTTCAAAACCTTCAACAAGCTGGACACATACGGTGTGGTCACGGGTTTGCCAAATGTTTCATATCATAAGAACATCCTCTATGGACAATGTCAGAAAGGTAAACAAGTTAAATTTACCCTAAAGAGAAAATCATATCCCTCAACTCCCCAAGTCCTTAGTTCTGATGCTGGTTCGACTACACTTATTTTGTCGAATTCAGTTCATCCCAGTACCGATGGTCATCAGGACCAGCCGGACAGTTAAGGAAATTCTGTAGGGAATAATATGGATGTAGGTGTTGCAACCACATTGCAACAAATGGTGAACCAAATGGCTCTCTTAACCCATAGCGCTCAAAATAATAACCCATATCCCGCGACTGATATTGGGGCAGAGAAATGGTTACAACATGTTATCTGAATGCGCCCTCCTCAGTTCTTTGGTTTTACAGACCCAGCTATCTGGGAAAGTTGGATTAATAAGATGAACAAGGTTTTCATGGTAGTGAATTTCCCAGAGGCACGTAAGATGTCAATTGCTCAATACTTTCTAACATGTGGGCTGCTAGCTGATGGCACGCAGTCAAACCCCAAGACCATGCGACTACTTGGGATGAGTTTAAAGAGTTGATGGAGGCCGAGTATTCCCCGTGACCCATTCAGGAAGATAGAATCCAAGCCTTCTCCGAGGCTAAACCCAGGATCTTCATGTATCTCAGGCAATAATCGAGTACCTTCAATAGCTCAACCATGTGAATGGTCAAGTGAGAGAGGAGAAAGATAAAATCTATCACCTTGACATGCGTATGAAGTAGAAAGTTCGACACTACATGACATGATTCGGTTGCACTACACTGAAGCATTATCAGGGCAAAACATTGGCCTGTGATATATCCTTCGCTTCTACCAAGATGACAAGTGAAAGTAAGAAGCGGAAGATCTCCGGTCATTTTTATGGTAGCAAGGGCAACAACCAACATAGGTCTCAGTCAGCTAACTATCCATCTAAAAAATCATCCCGTACACCCAAAAGAAATCGAAATTTTAGAGCCGGCCCTAGTGTTTCCAATCTGGTGGTGACGTGTTTCAACTGCGACCAATAGGGCCATACCAGTCGTGATTTCACCCTACCTGATTTAAAGTGTTATAATTGTGTTCAGGTGGGCTACAAAGCCATGTTTTTTTCTGAGGGAGAAAATACACTTGGGCTCAGGCATCCACTTCTACACATAGAGAACCGAGTGTTAATCAAAATCCATTAGTGGGGCAGCCGTCTCAGAGTTTTGGCCGCGGCAGAGGATGGGGTCATCCCGTTAGAGGGGGAGTCTCAAGTGCTAGTTTAGCACGGCCGCGTATTTATAAGATGAGGAGGACTGATGATCCAGAGGCTACAGTGGACAGATGCATCATTTATGTTCTGTCTCATCCAGTTAGAGTACTTTTCGATTCCGGTGCTTTCTATTCGTTCATCTCTTTGGATTGTGTGCATCAGTTGGATATTGATTTCTTGTTTGCTTGTAAGTATTTTATTATTAAATTGCCTAACAAGGATAGAATTGTGAGGTATTGGGAGGTTATATAATGTCCAATGAGAATTACGGAGAGAGTTTGGCTTTCGCATTTGATCGTTGTGGTTATCATCGATGAGGATTTGATCCTCGGTGGTGAATGGCTTGATAGATACATAGCGATAACGAATTATCACATGCAAGTTATTTCGATGTTGGCTGAGAATGGCACCAAACATTCATTTGAGGGACATAAGAGGAGGGGTCAGAAACTTATAATCAGCGCCATGAAGGCGGCGAAACTTTTTAAGGAAGGTTGTATGTGTTACTGATGTTATGCCGTGAGAGCATGGGATGGGAGAGTTGAACTCTCCTCGATTCCTATGGTGAAAAAGTTTTCAGATGTTTTTCTAGATGATTTTCCAGGACTAACACCGGAACATGAGATCGAGTTCACAATTGAATTAGAACCAAGTGCATCCCCAATTTATAAGGCACCGTATCACATTGCACCTTCGGAAATACAAGAGTTGAAGAGTTAGTTGGGGGAGTTGTTGGAGGAGGGGTATATTAGGCCTAGCGTCTCACCTTAGGGTGCCCCATTCTTGTTCGTGAGGAAGAAAGATGGTTCGTTGCATTAATGTATCGATTATCGTGAACTGAATAAAGTGACCATTAAGACTAAATATCCCTTACCTCTCATTGATTATTTGTATGATCAGTTATAGGGAGCTGTTATTCTCGAAGATCGATTTGAGATCTGGACACTATCATATTCGGGTGAAGGAGTCTGAAATTCTAAAGACCACTTTTAGGATGAGGTGCAGACATTATGAGTTTATGGTTATGCTATTCGGGCTAATCAATGTGCCTGCAATATTTATGCAGTTGATGAAAAAGATATTTATCAAGTATCTTGATAAATGTGTAGTCATCTTTATCAATGACAGCTTGGTGTATTCTCGTGATGATGAAGAGCACAGTCAGCGCTTACAATTGGTGTTGGATATTTTGATAGCCTAGCGTGTTTATGCGAAGTTCTGGAAATGTGAATGTTGGTTGAAGGAAGTTATATTTCTCAAGCATGTGATTTCAGCTGAAGGGTTTGCGTAGATCCTCAGAAGATGAAGGCAGTGTTAGATTGTGCACCGCCCAAGAACGTGAAGGAAGTTCGTAGCTTTCTAGGTCTCACTAAGTATTATCATTGGTTCATCTAGGGGTTCTCCAAACTTGCTTAACCGCTTATGCAATTACTCCAAAATCCGAAAAGTTCGAATGGAACGACAAAAGGCAACAGAGTTTCGAGGAGCTAAATAGGCAATTGACTATAGTGCTGGTTTTAGCCCTGCCTAAAGAGAACGATGGGTTTTCAGTTTATAGTGATATATCGGGCCAGTGACTCGGGTGCTTACTCATTCAGTAAGACTATAGCTTTTGCCTCATGGCAGGTGAAGCTGTACAAGATGAATTATCATACTCATGACTTGGAATTGGCCGCAGTTGTGTTTGCACTAAATATTTGGTGCCACTATTTATACGATTCTTCATGTTGGATTCATACTGATCATAAGAGATTAAAATACATTTTCAGCCAAAAGGAACTGAATATGAGGCAGCATCGTTGGCTGGACTTGATAAAGGATTACGATTTGGAGATACTTTACCATCCAGGGAAAGCCAACACTGTGGCAGACGTATTGATCCTTTAAACCTCAAGTGAAGATTCGATGTGAAGATTCGACGGGAGTTGATTGAGCAGGGGGTCGAGGTATGGCTTAAACAAGTGCAGGGTCGGTTATGTACTATCGAGTTTACTTCGTACTTAGTTTATGACATCAAGAGGCAGCAGTTGAATGACCCTATAATCATTCAACTGAAGGTGGATGTGGAAAATGGGAAAGCCTCTGGTTTTATGGTCCATGAAGACAGTATTTTGAGACTCCAGGAAAGAGAGTGTTCTGAATGATTTAGAGTTCAGATAGAGAATACTTCGAGAAGCCCATGCTACACCTAACTCAATCTATCCAGGAACGAGTAAGATATATAAAGATTTAAAGCAAATGTTTTGGTGGAATTCTATGAAGAAGGATGTCACGGAGTTTGTTTTGCGGTGTTTGACTTGCCAACAAGTCAAAATCGAGCATCAACGACCAGCGGGTTTGTTGTAGCCGCTTTCTGTTACCGAGTGGAAGTGGGAAGACATCTACATGGACTTTATCACTAGGATGCCGAGGACTAAATATGGAATGATTATGATTTGGGTAATCGTCAATCGATTAACCAAGTCGGCGCACCTACTTAGTATTAAGGATACTTGGGGGCCGGAGAGGCTGCCTCGGATATTTATAATTGATATTGTGAGATTGTGTGGTATCCCTAAACCAATTGTATCTGGTTGGGATGGTTGTTTTGGGTCACTTTTCTGGAAGGCGGTTTACTAGGCCTTGGATACCGAGTTGAAATTTAGTACGTTTTTTCATCCGTAGTCAGACAGTCAGATAGAGCAGATGATTCAGATGCTAGAGGATATATTGTAGGCGTATGCCTTAGAGTGGAGCAGTTATTAGGAACTCTATTTATTGTTAATCGAGTTTACCTACAATAACAATTGGCATGCATCGATCAAACTGACACCTTTTGGAGCACTTTCTGGTAGGCGATGTAGATCACATTATGTTGGGATGAGGCCTCGGAGTTAGTTGGGACGGAACCGGATATGTTGATGGAAACTAAGGCGAAGATTTTGTGTCATTGGATACAGATTGTTGACTGCTAAAAGTCGACAAAAATCCTATGCTGATATTCTTCGTTGACCCTTGGAGTTCAAAGTGGGAGATCATATTCTTCTCATGGTGCAACCGACGAAGGGATTTTTCTGTTTCCGGAAGAAACGGAAACTTAGTATGAGGTATATCGGACCGTTTGAGATTTTAGATAGTGTTGGAGAATTAGCTTATCGCTTGGCGTTACCTCCAGCTTTGAGTCACGTCTATAATATTTTTCATGTTTCTCAGTTTTAGAAAGTATATACCGTATCCGAGTCATATTATCGACTACGGTGAGATCGATGTAGCCAAGAATATTAACTTTGAAGAGAGAACAGTGAAGATCTTTGAGCCTCGTGAGAAACATCTCCGACACAAAATCATTATGTTGGTTAAAGTGCAACGGTCGAGACATGGAGTCGAGGAAGCGACTTAGGTGATACATGCGAGATATCCCAAACTTTTTGTTTCTTAAGTTTCGGGATGGAACTTCCTTTTAGTGGGGGGAGAATGTAATATCCATATTTTTCTACTTTTGGTAATTTTAATTTTTGGTATTTTCCACTTTTGACGACCCGCTTGTGATGGTTTTGATATTTTGAAGCTATATTGTTATGCACTTAATGCCATTTGCACGAGCTATAGGGTCGTTTTAGCTTAACCCATGTAACATTTCGACTTCTACTATTTAGGTTCAATTTCAATAAATCTTGTTTAATGTTGGGATTCGGTGCCTAAAACGAAGGCCCAGCGGAAGCGGTAAAACGAAAATTAATTCGATCCGAATCCCTACGAGAATCGATCGAGCTACGTATATACGAATATATAAACGAAAAGCAAGAGTCGTAAGAAACTAACCCTCGAAGTCCGTTGATTAAATGGAAACCTTCTCTTGAGCTATTCCCCAAGCTTTAGTTTGATCTCTACGAGTTCAATCCGCTCCAAGCCTTTGAACGATCCAACGCCGAAAACACCGCGTCTCTACTTGCCACGCGCCGGAAAAACGACCGGAACAACAACACTTGATTAACCTCTAAGGTTACGGCTAGAATCAAGTGGTGAAGCTTTTGTTATTACACTCTAAGTGTATAATATATCTCTCTTGATGTATCTTGAATTTTCTCCAAGAAAACTCAAGAATAAAAGTGAAGAAGAAGATGAAGATGAAGACTAAGGAAAAAAAATTTCTCTCTCACTCCTCCTTAAGCTCACGGCTGGAATGGAGCTATCTCCAAGTGAGAGTTTGTCTCCACTTATATTCTTATTCAACTCCCCATGATCTCCTACTTTAGACAATATCACCAAGGTGTGATATTTGTCCCCTTGTCTTGGTCACTAGTCCACCATCCTTGAAAGTGTAGACCAAGACAAAGTAAGGGAGTAGGTGATGGGGTGGCCATCTAGAAGGAATCGGATGAGTTCGATTCGTTTCGGACTCCCGTGAGTCCAAACAGATAAACTCCTATTCCGTTCCGATGTATTTGTGTCGATTAATTAATCCAATCAATTAATCACATTAAATACATAATAATATAATTAATTTCTCCAAGAAATAATTATATTCACGAATTAAATGAATCACCGAGTAATTTATTTAATCCATTAGGCCGTAAATCAATTTATCCAATAAATCGATTTAGACATCCAATGTCCCAAATTAGATATCCAATATCTAATATTTATAATGAGAGATTAAGCTTGATTCATTCCGTCGTCAATCCTAATGCGCGACTCGGTAGGTCCGTCTCAGTCAGCAATGGGAGGAACCAAAGAGTAGTAGCACCACCTAGCCAGCCTGGCGGCCTACACTGTACCCCAACTGAGAACGAATGATTGGGATCATTCAAGAACCATTCATCGTGAATACCGAACGTATAAACCCTTCTTTCAAATGTCGATCAAGTTTTAGGGTCACGGTCGGTCAAACCCTATACGTACTTGACGCTATGCATGCGTTAATGCAAATCGAGATCATCGAAGTCATCGTGCATCTAATACAATCGGCTCCAATGCTTTGGCCAAAGACTTATGATCTCATCTGCAATAACCGCATAGGACATATAACCCGCTCACTAACGGGAGAAAGAATTCTATCTTGGTATTGATAGGACTGCTACTTGCCGTCAAGATGCACGTCGAGGTTGACCCCGCCTTAGGTTTACAGGTCGAACTACTCTAATGAAAATCTTGACGTCACAAGCACATCCCTACTAAATCCTCAAGTCGAAGGTTCACGAATACCTATCACAACCTTTCGATTCCGTCATTGGTATCGGAGTGAAATCCATGTGACGAATCGAGGGTGAGTCGGTTCGAGTATACTAATCTAATTAGCATACCTATAACGTGTGCTCCCACTAACCATTAGTGTTCGACAGGCACTCTCCATGTCAAAGAACACGTCATACAAGTCTTTACATAAACTTAACGCCCAGTCAAGTTTCATCGACTTGCGAACGATTAAGTATTTGAGCTATAAACCTTTCCAGATACGACACCCTTATCCAATAAGGAGTGGAACGTTTTGCTCTCAAATACACGGACTAGTTTCTATATGTTTATTTACGAGTTAGGAATGCCAGTAACTACCAGTAAATAAAGAAACAATCATTTGCCTTATATAAATGGTTTACATAATTACAAGTACAATGCCCTCACTCAACAACCTCTGAGTGGCATTCGAGGGCATACTACTAACAATCTCCCACTTGCACTCAATGCCACACACTATGGTATCTAATACCCATGTTCTCCAGATGACGCTCCAAGCTAGTCTGAGATAGTGGCTTGGTCAGTGGATCGGCGACGTTGTCGGCCGAGTCTACTCTATGCAGCACAATGTATCCCTTGCGAACAAATTCTCTTACGAGATGATACTTCCTCTCAATATGTTTGGTGCTGTTGTGAAACCTCGGCTCCTTGGCCTGCGCTACAGCTCCGTCGTTGTCGCAGCATGAACAGTAAACGGACATGGTATCACTTGAAGTTCTCCCGAAACTTCTTAATCCGAACCCTTCCTTGGAAGCCTCCGAGGTCGCTTGATACTCGGCTGACAGTGGAATCGCGATCGCGCTTTGCTTGGCACTACGCCAAGATATCGCTCCTCCATTAAGAGTAAATATGTAGCCAGTGGACATCGAGTCGTCCTTCGGTCCTTGGAAGTCCGAATCGGTGAATCCCACCACATCCAATTCTCCACCACCATACATCGAACCATATCTCTAGTCCTTCTCAAGTACTTGAGAACGTTCTTTCTGGCGATCAATGTTCCCTACCCGGGTTTGCTTGAAACCTACTCACCACGCTTACAAGATGCGCAATGTCGTGTCTTGTACACAACATAGCATACATAAGGCTACCACGGCCGAAGCATATGGTATATTACTCATTTCCTTTCGTTGTTCCTCATTTTGAGGACACATCTTCAAGGTGAGTTTTATTCCATGTCGCATCGGTAGGAACCCTCTTTTAGAATCATCCATCTTAAATCGCTTTAAGATTTTATCTATATAGAGGGCTTGGGAAAGACCTATTGTTCTCTTCGCTCTATCCCGGTAGAGTCGAATACCAAGAATATAGGTAGCTTCTCCCAAGTCTTTCATGGAGAAATTACTCAAAGCCAAGCTTTCACGTAATCGAGCATTCCCACATCATTTCCTATTAGTAGAATGTCATCTACATATATTACTAAGAATGAGATCTTGCTACCACTAACCCTCTTGTATACACAAGGTTCCTCTTCAATTTGAACGAAGTCAAACTATTTGAATGCCTCGTCAAAACGAAGATTCCACCTTCGCGACGCTTGCTTGATCCATAAATGGAACGCTGAAGCTTGCACACTTTCGAATATCGACTTCGGATACAAAGCCTTTAGGTGCTCCATATAGATTTCCTCCTCGAGGAATCCATTAAGGAAAGCCGTCTTTACGTCCATTTGCCATATCTCATAATCGTGGTAGGCTATAGCAAGCATCATGCGAATAGACTTGATCATGGCTACGGGCGAGAAGGTATCGTGGTAATCGATTCCTTCCTTCAGGTATAACCCTTTGCCACTAGCCTTTGGCCTTATAGGCGTCAACCTTGCCATCACCATCGGTCTTTCTCTTGTAGATCCACTTGTTCCCAATAGGCACTATGCCCTTGGGGCGGTCTACTAGAGTCCGACTGATTGACATGCATCGAGTCTATCTCGGCTTACATAGCTTCACGCCATTTCGCGGAGTCTACATCCACCATCGCTTGGTCATAGGTCGTCGTCGGTCTCTTGGCTATCACTTGGAACCTCATGGAGACCCGGCTCCTCCAAGTGCACAAGCCCATACCTCTCGTAAATGAGACACCCTACTAGACCTACGAGGTGGTTGTACTTGTGTTTGAAAGTTCGGTTCAGTTTCTTGCACAGTGTCTCTCGAGGAGTTTCATTGTATTCTTCTAAAGAAATACTTCTACTGCTCCGCCTTCTGAATGAAGTCATCTTCCGGGAAGTGTGCTTGTAAAGCAACAATGATCCTTCGATCTTCGGGCATGTAGAATAGATATCCCATCGTCCCAGACGGAATCCAATGAAACGTCCCTTCGCACCTAGCTTCCAACTTTTCCACCTTAGTCTTCTTGACATAGGCGGGACATCCCCAAATCCTAATATGATTAAGACTTGGTTTCCTTCCTCCCACATCTCATGTGGAGTTTTAGGAAACGGATTTGGAAGGACATCTATTCAAGATATACGCGGCGATCAGTGCATACCCCCACGGGTAAATCGGCAAGTCAAGATAGCCCGGCATGGAACGGACCATATTCAACAGGTCCGGTTCCTTCTTCGACACACCATTTAAGCGAGGAGTACCTGGAGGTGTTAGTTGTGAAACTATTCCATGTTCCTTAAGGAACTCGTCAAACTCCGTACTCATATACTCGCCACCTCGGTCCGACCGAAGTGCTTTGATATGATTACGGTTTGTTTCTCGACTAGGGCCTTGAATTCTGGAATTTCTCAAAGGCCTCGGATTTATGTTTCATTAAGTATACATAACCATACCTAGTATGATCATCTGTAAACGTAATGAAATATTGATATCCGTCACGTCGCTTCTAAAGCACCACATACGTCGGTATGGATTAATCCCGATTTATCGGCTCTTTCAAAAGTCCTGTGAAGGGGACTTAGTCATTTTGCCTTTAAGGCAAGATTCACAAGTAGGAAAGGGATCCGATCCCAATGGACCCATAAGTCCATCTTTTTCCATCTTGTAAACCTTGGTCCGACCAACATGACCAAGTCTAAGATGCCATTTCAAAACTTGATTGGTTTCATCCCTACCACGTTTTCTAGTCATAGTATTCACAACTACTTTGTTCTTTGAGATTTAGATGATACAATCCATTCAACAATGTAGCGGTACCCACTAGTTTATTTCTAAAATAAATTTTGCAGAACCATCACCAATGAAAAATGAAAAGCCTTTTCGGTCCATGACCGGAATGGATACAATGTTTTTGTGCCCCTTGGGCAAAACAAGTACATCTTCTACAGTCAAAACAAAGCCGGATTCTAAACCCAACAGAAGTGATCCTAGGTCGGCCGCCTCGACACTATGCCCGCTTCCGACCGTGATCATAACTTCTCCGGCTCCAAGCTTCCTACTTTGTTCCGATCCCGATTCACGGTACAAATGTGAGAACTAGCACCGTAATCCAGAT
Organism: Orobanche coerulescens; assembly: GCA_033398695.1. NCBI lineage: Eukaryota > Viridiplantae > Streptophyta > Magnoliopsida > Lamiales > Orobanchaceae > Orobanche > Orobanche coerulescens. The sequence goes on along the minus strand of CM065818.1, from coordinate 72,598,091 downwards.
CCAGAAGTAGAAAATACGGAGCGAGAACAATTTGTTTCCAAAACTAAAAGTTCATGCACGAAGTGCCATGAAGAATCGGACAGTCTCTAGCCCGGTGGCCCACTCACCGCACTTGAGACAAGTATCCTTTTCTTCTTGTTCTTCTAACCATTGGGGCCTTGCCCTTACCCTTAAGGTCCTTAGCTTGTGGTCCATCGCTTCTTGGTCTTTTCTTCTTATTCTTAGACCTCCGAGGTCCGTAAGAAATCACAAGAGCAGACTCCTTCATCCGCTGAGTCTTCATTTGAGACCGAGCGGTCACAAGTTTGTTCATTAGCCCCTAAATTACATGCAATCTCATTGCGGTTGAAGTTCATAACAAAGCGTGAGAAGGAATCGGGGAGACTGTAGGATAAGGTCGGTTTGGAGAGAAGTATCCATTTTAAAATCAAGAGCCTCCAATCTCTCGATCATGGATATCATTTTGAGGACGTGTTCCCCAACCTTCTCACCTTCCTTCATCCTTGCACCGAGCGATTGCTTGGATATCTCATATCTAGCGATTCTTGTGCTCACCATAAAGCTCGGTTAAGTGAGATAGAATCGCCTAGCGAAGTCATTTTCTCATGAGCTCTCAAGCTCATTAGACATGGAAGCCATCATATAAGCACGGACTTTCACGTCATCCTTAACCCACTTTTCGTGGTTTTCAATCTCTTCTGATTGGCTCGAGTCCGCATAGGAGGCGCCGAATGTCCGTCTCCAAGACGTATCCCAGTGCCTCTATACCGAGGACAATCATCGATTTGAGCCAATCCACAAAGTTAGGTCCCATTAAGGTGTTCTTTTCGAGTAGAATTGCGAGTGGATTCATTGTCATATTGAGTTATGTCCGCATTAAGTATAACAGTTAATTAGTGACTTGTTATATTATGATCCGAGTATAGAATTAAGGTCCTTTCTATTCTTGTTACCCGGCTCCCACTATTTTTATCTAATAACACACTCCCATGTGAAATCCGAAGTATCGTCGCTCTACTTCATAGTGGTGATCGAGTTCTTTATAAATCTTAATAGAGGGCAACCGAACAGGTTTCTAGTCTATTAATTTTCATAAAGTGGTGTCCAACACCAACCCATCTAATGGATGATTCGATCTTCTTTTTCCCCTTGTTCACTCCCCTCAACCTATACGGTTTCTATGGTTCGTGAACAAGTTAAGTTTATACCATCGACGCAAATCGGTTTCACAATTGAATCTTATCCGCAACCTATCGGGTTTCTAGGGATAAAATTTGCTCCAACCGAAGGCATCCAATGCGCTCCTAATTTATCCGTCCTCCCGAACGACTACCCCGATAACTCGGAAGCATAGCACATCCGGTTTGGATTTCAATTTCGAAAACTCGATGGAGGAAGGAAAACCTTGAAACCTTATAAACTTAATTATTTGTTGTGGGAGAATTATCGCGATTAACGTTACACTTTGCACATTAATCGTTTAAGCGCGTTTGTGGCATTCATACAATATGAAACAACCAATCACAACCTAGTTGCTACCAACATGTGGTTCATGGACCGTTCTAGAAAACAAAAACTCCGTAATCTAATTACAAGTCTTCGTCTTGAATCTTCGTCTTCTCGAAATGGATCTTCCTCCGGTCTTCGTCATTACATATAAATTTTACATTGAAAATTGCATCCTAGATACAAATTTTTCTAGTAAAATAAATAGGCTCAAAACGGCCTTTACAACCCAATCGAATAAAACGAACGATTCAAAACTAAGTCCACGAACCACATCCCCATTCAAAAGCATTCATTCAATAAATACTATATAAATGGAAAGCGTAGAGATACATTGATCCAATCAACAATACGAACCGATCCAATCGATTCACACAATCGGTAATATAATAACGTTCAAAATAATTCTTTCGAACATAAATATTCCAATTAATCAAATTTCACTTATAAAATTAATTACAATAAATCATTTTAATCATATTAAATGCATTTTTAAATGCGTGAGATTAATTTTCAAGAATACGAAAAAATCGAGTAGGCGAAAATGGCTGCCATGGCCGAGTCATGCCGCTGCACTGCGGCCGGACACGCTCGTGCCGAATGGCACGGTCGTCGTCTTGACGACTAGACCTACCGCCGGACTCGGCCGTGTCGACACGGCCGAGTCACTTCCGAAGCCGCCGGCCGACACGGCCGTGTCGCTCGACACGGTCGGGTCACGCCAGCAGCCGATGCTCGCCAGACTGACACGGCCCGTGTCACCAGACACGGCCGAGTCACCTGGCAGCTTCACGCCTTTGTCCGAAAAGTCGTCCGACGACGATTCTGAGCTCGATTTTCGACGGATATCGATATCTATATTTTTCAACATTCATATCTTCAATATAAATCATATTTCCCGAAATTTAAGATTTATATTTGGACATAAACTTACGAAAAATATAACTACAACGAACGTAAAACATGTACCACGATTATGACTAAAATGATTCCAAATCATTCACCATTTAATCGAGCATTCCAAATGCCAATATCGTATATACGATCGCAAAACCTCGCTCCGATACCACCGTTGGGATTCGTGCCTAAAGCGGGCGTTCGGAGCGGTAAAGCGAAAATTAATTCGATCCGAATCCCTACGAGAATCGATCGAGCTACGTATATACGAATATATAAACGAAAAGCAAGAGTCGTAAGAAACTAACCCTCAAGTCCGTTGATTAAATGGAAACCTTCTCTTGAGCTATTCCCCAAGCTTTAGTTTGATCTCTACGAGTTCAATCCGCTCCAAGCCTTTGAACGATCCAACGCCGAAAACACCGCGTCTCTACTTGCCACGCGCAGGAAAACGATCGAACAACAACACTTGATTAACCTCTAAGGTTACGGCTAGAATCAAGTGGTGAAGCTTTTGTTATTACACTCTAAGTGTATAATATATCTCTCTTGATGTATCTTGAATTTTCTCCAAGAAAACTCAAGAATAAAAGTGAAGAAGAAGATGAAGATGAAGACTAAGGAAAAAAAATTTCTCTCTCACTCCTCCTTAAGCTCACGGCTGGAATGGAGCTATCTCCAAGTGAGAGTTTGTCTCCACTTATATTCTTATTCAACTCCCCATGATCTCCTACTTTAGACAATATCACCAAGGTGTGATATTTGTCCCCTTGTCTTGGTCACTAGTCCACCATCCTTGAAAGTGTAGACCAAGACAAAGTAAGGGAGTAGGTGATGGGGTGGCCATCTAGAAGGAATCGGATGAGTTCGATTCGTTTCGGACTCCCGTGAGTCCAAACAGATAAACTCCTATTCCGTTAGATGTATTTGTGTCGATTAATTAATCCAATCAATTAATCACATTAAATACATAATAATATAATTAATTTCTCCAAGAAATAATTATATTTATGAATTAAATTAATCACCCAGTAATTTATTTAATTCATTAGGCCGTAAATCAATTTATACAATAAATCGATTTAGACATCCAATGTCCCAAATTAGATATCCAATATCTAATATTTATAATGAGAGATTAAGCTCGATTCATTCCGTCGTCAATCCTAATGCGCGACTCGGTAGGTCCGTCTCGATCGGCAATGGGAGGAACCAAAGAGTAGTAGCACCACCTAGCCACTGGCGGCCTACACTGCACCCCAATCGAGAACGAATGATTGGGATCATTCAAGAACCATTCTGTCGTGAATACCAAGAACGTATAAACCCTTCTTTCAAATGTCCCGATCAAGTTTTAGGGTCACGGTCGGTCAAACCCTATCATGCTTGACGCTATGCATGCGTTAATGCAAATCGAGATCATCGAAGTGTCGTGCATCTAATACAAGCTCCAATGCTTTGGCCAAAGACTTATGATCTCATCCGCCAATAACCGCATAGGACATATAACCCGCTCACTAACGGGAGAAAGAATTCTATCTTGGTATTCGATAGGACTGCTACTTGCCGTCAAGATGCACGTCGAGGTTGACCCCGCCTTAGGTTTACGTGGTCGAACTACTCTAATGAAAATCTTGACGTCACAAGCACATCCCTACTAAATCCTCAAGTCGAAGGTTCACGAATACCTATCACAACCTTTCGATTCCGTCATTGACTGTCCCGGAGTGAAATCCATGTGACGAATCGAGGGTGAGTCGGTTCGAGTATACTAATCTAATTAGCATACCTATAACGTGTGCTCCCACTAACCATTAGTGTTCGACAGGCACTCTCCATGTCAAAGAACACGTCATACAAGTCTTTACATAAACTTAACGCCCGGTCAAGTTTCATCGACTTGCGAACGATTAAGTATTTGAGCTATAAACCTTTCCAGTGCCGACCCCCTTATCCAATAAGGAGTGGAACGTTTTGCTCTCAAATACACGGACTAGTTTCTATATGTTTATTTACGAGTTAGGAATGCCAGTAACTACCAGTAAATAAAGGAACAATCATTTGCCTTATATAAATGGTTTACATAATTACAAGTACAATGCCCTCACTCAACAACCTCTGAGTGGCATTCGAGGGCATACTACTAACAATCTCCCACTTGCACTCAATGCCACACACTATGGTATCTAATACCCATGTTCTCCAGATGACGCTCCAAGCTAGTCTGAGATAGTGGCTTGGTCAGTGGATCGGCGACGTTGTCGGCCGAGTCTACTCTATGCAGCACAATGTATCCCTTGCGTACATATTCTCTTTCGTGATGATACTTCCTCTCTATATGTTTGGTGCTGTTGTGATACCTCGGCTCCTTGGCTCGCGCTGACTCCGTCGTTGTCGCGGTCACAGTAGACAGGCTAAAGACATGGTATCACTTGAAGTTCTCCCGAAACTTCTTAATCGAACCCTTCCTTGGAAGCCTCCGAGGCCGCTTGATACTCGGCTGACAGTGGAATCGGCGATCGCGCTTTGCTTGGCACTACGCCAAGATATCGCTCCTCCATTAAGAGTAAATATGTAGCCGAAGTGGACATCGAGTCGTCCTTCGGTCCTTGGAAGTCCGAATCGGTGAATCCCACCACATCAATTCTCCACCACCATACAAAGAACCATATCTCTAGTCCTTCTCAAGTACTTGAGAACGTTCTTTCTGGCGATCAATGTTCCCTACCTGGGTTTGCTTGAAACCTACTCACCACGCTTACAGCATGCGCAATGTCAGGTCTTGTACACAACATAGCATACATAAGGCTACCCACGGCCGAAGCATATGGTATATTACTCATTTCCTTTCGTTGTTCCTCATTTTGAGGACACATCTTCAAGGTGAGTTTTATTCCATGTCGCATCGGTAGGAACCCTATTTTAGAATCATCCATCTTAAATCGCTTTAAGATTTTATCTATATAGAGGGCTTGGGAAAGACCTATTGTTCTCTTCGCTCTATCCCGGTAGAGTCGAATACCAAGAATATAGGTAGCTTCTCCCAAGTCTTTCATGGAGAAATTACTCAAAGCCAAGCTTTCACGTAACCGAGCATTCCCACATCATTTCCTATTAGTAGAATGTCATCTACATATAGTACTAAGAATGCGATCTTGCTCCCACTAACCCTCTTGTATACACAAGGTTCCTCTTCATTTTGCACGAAGTCAAACTCTTTGACTGCCTCGTCAAAACGAAGATTCCAACTACGCGACGCTTGCTTCAGTCCATAAATGGAACGCTGAAGCTTGCACACTTTCTGAATATCGACTTCGGATACAAAGCCTTTAGGCTGCTCCATATAGATTTCCTCCTCGAGGAATCCATTAAGGAAAGCCGTCTTTACGTCCATTTGCCATATCTCATAATCGTGGTAGGCAGCTATAGCAAGCATCATGCGAATAGACTTGATCATGGCTACGGGCGAGAAGGTATCGTGGTAATCGATTCCTTCCTTATGGGTATAACCCTTTGCCACTAGCCTGGCCTTATAGGCGTCAACCTTGCCATCACCATCAGTCTTTCTCTTGTAGATCCACTTGTTCCCAATAGGCACTATGCCCTTGGGGCGGTCTACTAGAGTCCAGACCTGATTGACATGCATCGAGTCTATCTCAGCTTCCATAGATTCACGCCATTTCGCGGAGTCTACATCCACCATCGCTTGGTCATAGGTCGTCGGGTCGGTCTCTTGGCTATCACTTGGAACCTCATGGAGACCCAGCTCCTCCAAGTGCACAAGCCCATACCTCTCGTAAATGAGACACCCTACTAGACCTACGAGGTGGTTGTACTTGTGTTTCGAAAGTTCGGTTCAGTTTCTTGCACAGTGTCTCTCGAGGAGTTTCATTGTATTCTTCTAAAAATACTTCTACCTCCGCCTTCTGAATGAACTCATCTTCCAGAAGTGTGCTTGTAAAGCAACAATGATCCTTCGATCTTCGGGCATGTAGAATAGATATCCCATCGTCCCAGACGGAATCCAATGAAACGTCCCTTCGAGACCTAGCTTCCAACTTTTCCACCTTAGTCTTCTTGACATAGGCGGGACATCCCCAAATCCTAATATGATTAAGACTTGGTTTCCTTCCCTCCCACATCTCATGTGGAGTTTTAGGAACGGATTTGGAAGGACATCTATTCAAGATATACGCGGCGATCAGTGCATACCCCCACGGGTAAATCGGCAAGTCAAGATAGCCCGGCATGGAACGGACCATGTTCACAGGTCGGTTCCTTCTTTCTGACACACCATTTAACTGAGGAGTACCTGGAGGTGTTAGTTGTGAAACTATTCCATGTTCCTTAAGGGACTCGTCAAACTCCGTACTCATATACTCGCCACCTCGGTCCGACCGAAGTGCTTTGATATGATTACCAGTTTGTTTCTCGACTAGGGCCTTGAATTCCTGGAATTTCTCAAAGGCCTCGGATTTATGTTTCATTAAGTATACATAACCATACCTAGTATGATCATCTGTAAACGTAATGAAATATTGATATCCGTCACGTGCTGCTTCTAAAGCACCACATACGTCGGTATGGATTAATCCCGATTTATCGGCTCTTTCAAAAGTCCTGTGAAGGGGACTTAGTCATTTTGCCTTTAAGGCAAGATTCACAAGTAGGAAAGGGATCCGATCCCAATGGACCCATAAGTCCATCTTTTCCATCTTGTAAACCTTGGTCGACCAACATGACCAAGTCTAAGATGCCATTTCAAAACTTGATTGGTTTCATCCCTACCACGTTTTCTAGTCATAGTATTCACAACTACTTTGTTCTTGAGATTTAGATGATACAATCCATTCAACAATGTAGCGGTACCCACTAGTTTATTTCTAAAATAAATTTTGCAGAACCATCACCAATGAAAAATGAAAAGCCTTTTCGGTCCATGACCGGAATGGATACAATGTTTTTGTGCCCCTTGGGCAAAACAAGTACATCTTCTAAAGTCAAAACAAAGCCGGATTCTAAACCCGAAGAAGTGATCCTATGTCGGTCGCCTCGACACTATGCCCGCTTCCGACCGTGATCATAACTTCTCCGGCTCCAAGCTTCCTACTTTATTCCAGATCTGATTCACGGTACAAATGTGAGAACTAGCACGAGAATCCGGTATCCGGGAAGTAGAAAATACGATGAGAACAATTTGTTTCCAAAACTAAAAGTTACATGCACGAAGTGCCATGAAGAATCGGACAGTCTCTAGCCCGGTGGCCCGACTCACCGCACTTGAGACAAGTATCCTTTTTCTTCTTGTTCTTCGAACCATTGGGGCCTTGCCCTTACCCTTAAGGTCCTTAGCTTGTGGTCCATCTGCTTCTTGGTCTTTTTCTTCTTATTCTTAGACCTCCGAGGTCCGTAAGAAATCACAAGAGCGAGACTCCTTCATCCGCGAGTCTTCATTTGAGGCGAGCGGTCACAAGTTTGTTCATTAGCCCGGCTAAATTACATGCAATCTCATTGCGGTTGAAGTTCATAACAAAGCGTGAGAAGGAATCGGGGAGAGGCGTAGGATAAGGTCGGTTTGGAGAGAAGTATCCATTTTAAAATCAAGAGCCTCCAATCTCTCGATCATGGATATCATTTTGAGGACGTGTTCCCCAACCTTCTCACCTTCCTTCATCCTTGCACCGAGCGATTTGCTTGGATATCTCATATCTAGCGATTCTGCTGTGCTCACCATAAAGCTCGGTTAAGTGAGATAGAATCGCCTGGAAGTCATTTTCTCATGAGCTCTCTGAAGCTCATTAGACATGGAAGCCATCATATAAGCACGGACTTTCACGTCATCCTTAACCCACTTTTCGTGGTTTTCAATCTCTTCTGATTGGCTCGAGTCCGCATAGGAGGCGCCGGAATGTCCGTCTCCAAGACGTATCCGGTGCCTCTATACCGAGGACAATCATCGATTTCGGAGCCAATCCACAAAGTTAGGTCCCATTAAGGTGTTCTTTTCGAGTAGAATTGCGAGTGGATTCATTGTCATATTGAGTTATGTGCATTAAGTATAGCAGTTAATTAGTGACTTGTTATATTATGATCGAGTATAGAATTAAGGTCCTTTCTATTCTTGTTACCCGGCTCCCACTATTTTTATCGGAATAACACACTCCCATGTGAAATCCTAAGTATCGTCGCTCTACTTCATAGTGGTGATCGAGTTCTTTATAAATCTTAATAGAGGGCAACCGAACGTGTTTCTAGTCTATTAATTTTCATAAAGTGGTGTCCAACACCAACCCATCTAATGGATGATTCGATCTTCTTTTTCCCCTTGTTCACTCCCCTCAACCTATACGGTTTCTATGGTTCGTGAACAAGTTAAGTTTATACCATCGACGCAAATCGGTTTCACAATTGAATCTTATCCGGCAACCTATCGGGTTTCTAGGATAAAATTTGCTCCAACCGAAGGCATCCAATGCGCTCCCGGTAATTTATCCGTCCTCCACGAACGACTACCCGATAACTCGGAAGCATAGCACATCCGGTTTGGATTTCAATTTCGAAAACTCGATGGAGGGAAGGAAAACCTTGAAACCTTATAAACTTAATTATTTGTTGTGGGAGAATTATCGCGATTAACGTTACACTTTGCACATTAATCGTTTAAGCGCGTTTGTGGCATTCATACAATATGAAACAACCAATCACAACCTAGTTGCTACCAACATGTGGTTCATGGACCGTTCCTAGAAAACAAAAACTCGTAATCTAATTACAAGTCTTCGTCTTGAATCTTCGTCTTCTCGAAATGGATCTTCCTCGGTCTTCGTCATTACATATAAATTTTACATTGAAAATTGCATCCTAGATACAAATTTTTCTAGTAAAATAAATAGGCTCAAAACGGCCTTTACAACCCAATCGAATAAAACGAGCGATTCAAAACTAAGTCCACGAACCACATCCCCATTCAAAAGCATTCATTCAATAAATACTATATAAATGGAAAGCGTAGAGATACATTGATCCAATCAACAATACGAACCGATCCAATCGATTCACACAATCGGTAATATAATAACGTTCAAAATAATTGATTGAACATAAATATTCCAATTAATCAAATTTCCCTTATAAAATGAAATACCATAAATCATTTTAATCATATTAAATCCAATTTAACATGCGGGAGATTAATTTTCAAGAATACACGAAAAATCGAGCCGGCGAAAATGGCTCTGCCATGGCCGAGTCACTGCCGGCACTGCCGGCCGGACACGGCCGTGCCGAATGGCACGGTCGGGTCGTCTTGCAGCGGTGACCTAGACCTACGCCGGACTCGGCCGTGTCGCCGACACGGTCGAGTCACTCCGCTGCCGGCCGGACACGGCCGTGTCGCCGACACGGTCGGGTGCGCGAGCGATGGCTGTGATCGCTGACACGGCCCGTGTCACCGGACACGGCCGAGTCACCACTGGCGACTTCACGCCTTTGTCCGAAAAGTCATCCGACGACGATTCGGAGCTCGATTTTCGACCGGATATCCAATATCTATATTTTTTAACATTCATATCTTCAATATAAATCATATTTCCCAGAAATTTAAGATTTATATTTGGACATAAACTTACGAAAAATATAACTACAACGAACGTAAAACATGTACCACGATTATGACTAAAATGATTCCAAATCATTCACCATTTAATCGAGCATTCCAAATGCCAATATCGTATATACGATCGCAAAACCTGGCTCCGATACCACTGTTGGGATTCGGTGCCTAAAACGAAGGCCCGGCGGAAGCGGTAAAACGAAAATTAATTCGATCCGAATCCCTACGAGAATTGATCGAGCTACGTATATACGAATATATAAACGAAAAGCAAGAGTCGTAAGAAACTAACCCTCGAAGTCCGTTGATTAAATGGAAACCTTCTCTTGAGCTATTCCCCAAGCTTTAGTTTGATCTCTACGAGTTCAATCCGCTCCAAGCCTTTGAACGATCCAACGCCGAAAACACCGCGTCTCTACTTGCCACGCCGGAAAAGCAGCCAGGAACAACAACACTTGATTAACCTCTAAGGTTACGGCTAGAATCAAGTGGTGAAGCTTTTGTTATTACACTCTAAGTGTATAATATATCTCTCTTGATGTATCTTGAATTTTCTCCAAGAAAACTCAAGAATAAAAGTGAAGAAGAAGATGAAGATGAAGACTAAGGAAAAAAAATTTCTCTCTCACTCCTCCTTAAGCTCACGGCTGGAATGGAGCTATCTCCAAGTGAGAGTTTGTCTCCACTTATATTCTTATTCAACTCCCCATGATCTCCTACTTTAGACAATATCACCAAGGTGTGATATTTGTCCCCTTGTCTTGGTCACTAGTCCACCATCCTTGAAAGTGTAGACCAAGACAAAGTAAGGGAGTAGGTGATGGGGTGGCCATCTAGAAGGAATCGGATGAGTTCGATTCGTTTGGACTCCGTGAGTCCAACAGATAAACTCCTATTCCGTTCCGATGTATTTGTGTCGATTAATTAATCCAATCAATTAATCACATTAAATACATAATAATATAATTAATTTCTCCAAGAAATAATTATATTCACGAATTAAATTAATCACCCGAGAATTTATTTAATCAATTAGGCGTAAATCAATTTATCCAATAAATCGATTTAGACATCCGATATCCCAAATTAGATATCCAATATCTAATATTTATAATGAGAGATTAAGCTCGATTCATTCCGTCGTCAATCTGTCTGCGCGACTCGGTAGGTCCGTCTCGATCGGCAATGGGAGGAACCAAAGAGTAGTAGCACCACCTAGCGGCTGGCGGCTACACTGCTGTACCCCAGAGAACGAATGATTGGGATCATTCAAGAACCATTCTGTCGTGAATACCGATGGCGTATAAACCCTTCTTTCAAATGTCCCGATCAAGTTTTAGGGTCACGGTCGGTCAAACCCTATCATGCTTGTGACGCTATGCATGCGTTAATGCAAATCGAGATCATCGAGCTGTCGTGCATCTAATACAACTGGCTCAAATGCTTTGGCCAAAGACTTATGATCTCATCTGCCAATAACCGCATAGGACATATAACTAGGGCTGGGATAGTTCGGTTTCTTGAAAAAAAAGCAAGGAACCGAAGTTCCAAATGTGTTATGTAATTCGGGTTCGGTTCCTGACTTTTTTCTCCAGGAACCGAATTTCTAGGAACCGAAGTAATTTTACCAAAAAACCGAAAAAACCGAACCGAAATTTACAACCCGAAATTTTCGAAATAACGGAAAACCGAAATTTTTTCATTACTTGATTAATTTTCGAAATAACCGAACGAAATTTTTTTGTTACTTGAAATAACCGAAATTTTCATAAATAACCGAGAAAACCGAAATTTTCAAAATAACGGAAAACCCGAAATTTTGTTCGGTTATTGTCACTAATTTCGGGTAGTACGGTTATTGAAATTTTAAAATTACAAGAACCGAACCCGAACCCGAACCCGAAATTTATTGCAGGACCCGAACCCGAAATTTATAAATAATTTTTTTCTTAAAACCCGAACCGAACCGAACCGAAATGTCAATTTCGGTTCGGATCTTCGGTTATTCGGGTCCAAAGTCCCAGCCCTACATATAACCCGCTCACTAACGGGAGAAAGAATTCTATCTTGGTATTCAGTAGGACCTGCTACTTGCCCGTCAAGATGCACGTCGAGGTTGACCCCCGCCTTCCGGTTTACAGGGTCGAACTACTCTAATGCAAATCTTGACGTCACAAGCACATCCCTACTAAATCCTCAAGTCGAAGGTTCACGAATACCTATCACAACCTTTCGATTCCATCATTGACTGTCCCGGAGTGAAATCCATGTGACGAATCGAGGGTGAGTCGGTTCGAGTATACTAATCTAATTAGCATACCTATAACGTGTGCTCCCACTAACCATTAGTGTTCGACAGGCACTCTCCATGTCAAAGAACACGTCATACAAGTCTTTACATAAACTTAACGCCCAGTCAAGTTTCATCGACTTGCGAACGATTAAGTATTTGAGCTATAAACCTTTCCAGTGCCGACCCCCTTATCCAATAAGGAGTGGAACGTTTTGCTCTCAAATACACGGACTAGTTTCTATATGTTTATTTACGAGTTAGGAATGCCAGTAACTACCAGTAAATAAAGGAACAATCATTTGCCTTATATAAATGGTTTACATAATTACAAGTACAATGCCCTCACTCAACAACCTCTGAGTGGCATTCGAGGGCATACTACTAACATTTAAAACTGTCATTTCGATGTTTCTACAATTTCGTTTAATTTTTTAGATGTGTTGTGAGATTTGGTAATGTTGTTCGATCTCGAATCGTGTTTTCCGAACGTTTAGGTTGTTTTGTAATTTGCCAAAGTTTTGGGCGTATTCTCTTATAGTTGTTTTTCTGTACCTTATGGTGGTCAGAATCACGTGTTTTTTTAGCGATTTAGTTCGTATTTCGACGCTCGTCGTAAGAAATTTATAGGATATTGTTCTTCGAGTTTTGTGTCATCTAGAGATTGTTCGGACTGACCGGACTGCACAGCTGAACTATTGTGCATAAGGCTTAGCGCACGCTAAAGTAGAGTGAGCTCATGCTAGTGTGTATAATTAGCTCACGCTATCGAGGCTGTTATCATGCACTAATGAGATGAGGCAGAACATCCCATTCCTCTCTGTATTGCCTCGTTAGCACACGTCGAGGCAAGGATTAGCGCATGCTAACTGGTAAAGACAGAACAATATGTCCTTCACTGGACTGGCTCATTAGAGCACGCTAAGGATCCGATTAGCGCATGCTAACGGATTGAGGCAGAATATCCAGTTCCTTTTTAGGCTGCTAGCGCACGCTAGCTTAGGGAGCTAGCGGGCGCTAACTGAGTCCAGTATATAAGTATGGACATTGATATATTTCAGCATTTCTTCTCATTTTTCAACCCTAGCCGATGAGAGAGTTCGAGGGAGATGACTTGGAGGCGATTTGGTGCAATCCTTCACCATATATCACCATACTTAGCTTGATAATGAAGATTAAATGACATCTAATCCGTTTCACTCTTCCAAATCAAGGTAAATCTTCCTAGAACCTTATCTTGGGAGTTTTGGGGGCTTTTCTTAGATTGTTCATTTAATCCATTTTGAAGCTTTGAATCCTCGTGATTATGAAGTATCTACTTCGTAGCCACGTTTCCTTACGAATTTATGAATACTCTTGTGTATTACTCTAATTTTAGAGGGCAACCTCTATGTGTTATGTTGATTGATTTCACGATTTGTAGGTGGAGTTTTCGGGCATATTTTAGTTATATTTCCAGTCATTGGTTGTTAATAGTTGTTCTACGGATCATTTAGGTCCAGATTCATCGAGTTCCTTCAATTATGTTTGTATATCATCTCGGAACATTCCATCACGTCTCAAAGGCAAGTAATTCTTGCGAACTTACATTCCTAAATGTGAAAAGTGCTGCATATGAGTGTGAGAGTGTATACGTTCACTCTGGGAGGGTCCGATGGGGCCTCAGAGGGATCCACGCAAGGTTGGGTCCACAAACATTGGGGTTAAGCACTCCAGGAGGATCCGACAGGGCTTCAGAGGGACCCGCGCATGGTTGGGTCCATGGTTAATCATCAGTGTTTGTAATATTGTGGCATATTTTGGATATTGCATTTTCGGAAATTATTATCTTGGCTTTTGAAAAATTTTGATGCATATATTTTAATGTGTAAGAGGTAAGGGTTCATTTTTGTATAATTTGCAATAGCTATTCCATGGATAACTCCATTCCGGGGATGTACGTTTCATGTGTTTCTGGTATGAAGAGTCCGAGCGAGCGAACACCGGGGCAGTACAACGATAAGGGCCAGGTGTGATACTTTATGAAATATGTTATGCTCTTCGAGTCTTGTTCTTTGGGATTATTTTGTCATAAATTGTTAGTTGGTACTTGAGTACTGTATGAGTTCTCTCTCTCTCGTTGTTTATGTTAGTTTTGTTGTTTCTTGAGTTATTGTGGATTATCGTTGGAGTTTTCATCGATTGATCCGAATGATTGATCAATGTTTGGATATTTTTATTATAATCTTAAAGGTTGGAATGTGTTGTGTACAAATTTAGCTTAACATAGTAGATGAAGAATAATGAAGAGAGTTGACGAATCCATAAGAACTACGAGGAGGAACGAAAAATGGCTTGAATGACTTGGATAATTTTCACCGGAGCTCGAGAAACCACCTCCTCAATGTTAATTCAAGTGTATGAGAGGCTCAGAACCGAGTATAAGTCTAGGAAATGCTCGAAGGGTGTTTTCTTACAAGGTTGAGGTCGTGCAAATGAAGAGGGGAAGTGTCATTTTATAACACTCGGTTTTGATAACGTACGTTAATGATACAAATATTACATACGTAAAGCTCATTACGTACATAATGTTCTAATTTTAACATGCGTAAAGTCCGTCCAGAGGTCACTGACTGAAATGTGTCCTTGTGTTACGTATGTAAGTCAACTTTACGTACGTAAAGCTCCATCCGTTAACATCAATCATATTCATCTTAACAGCAAAGTTACAAATCTTTTGTCCAAAAACAGACAAGTCGAAGTTCAATTTTCAATGTGACAAAGCAGAAGAGAACAGTATCCAGTGACAGCACAGAATGCCATTTCAAGTAACCATTTCGAAGCACAACAGTGTTTCGTCGACTAGTCGACCAGGCGTATTTTATCCCCTTGAATAGCATAAGACGGATTTATCTGTAAAAAAGTAGCAAGAATATTTTCTGGTCTCCACTAGTATTAGCGCCACCATTTTGACATGCATAGACCAGTTACAAAATTTCGAATAAACTAGTATTCATTCTTTTCCTGGATTTTTTCCAGGACTATAGTGAAATGTCACAAGCTTATAGGCCGTCTCATGCAGATGCCAGTTATGATTTCAAGTATGGCGTTCGATCAGTGCAGGTACCATCCTAGTACATTAAACACCACCAAGATCTTTACATCTCTGAACACTTCTTTCGAATTATTCTCGTACTAGCTTCATGAAATACAGTAATATTTTCTTTCTTCCAGATCAACTTTTTGATTTATGTATGTATTTTATGAATCCAGGGCGGCGGTAGATCTTCTGCCAGAGAAACCATTGGCAGAGTTGTTGCTGGAGCTGTTGCTAAGAAAATTCTAAAGCAATATGCAGGGACTGAAGTAAGTTTTCGTTCTACTATGGAAGATTACTTATGAAGCTACCAATGTTATTCACGATCGTATCAAAAGGAACCATTGTTAGTCTGCTTATGTTTGCATATCCATATGCACCAATATCTGTTTGTAGATATATACTTTCCATGTATTTTTCAGAGCTTTACTAATAGAGAGTGACTCGTAAGCTAGCGAGTTGCTCTTCATTGTGAATGAGACGCTTTAGCTAGATTTTATATTGTTAACAATTTTAGCTTAGCTATATTCAGTGATAAAACAAGGGGATTTATCTTCATGGGGATTTAGTGGAGACCAGAAAATATTCTTGCTACGATTTAGTGGATTTAGTGGACCTAAGAATTAGCATAAGACGTATTTTACAAATAAATCAAAAACTAGAAACACTAATGACTAAACAGATCTCGATCTACACGAATCAAACTGTACTTAAATTTCACATACTGTTAGCGAGAGAGTAATAACCTTGAAGCGTTTCTGAAGGCGATATGTAGATGCTAGAAGTTAATATAATATATATTTTTCAAGTAAATGCTACAAGTTAAAACTTACTTCTGTACTACGACCTTAATGCGATTGTCGGGCTTACGGTGTAGTGAGCAAAACCACACAACTTCGGCTTTTGCCGGAATAACGACCAAAAGTTGCCAATGCTCACTGCATTAACAAACGGAATATTTAATTTTTCCATAATCAATCTAAATACATCTACTTACATAATTATTAATATATAATAATCTACAAAGACAAGAAAGAAATATTAAGACTTTTAGAGAAAAAAAGAGAGTAGTGAGACGAATATGTTAGATCTTACTCATGATGGTAAGCTCCAAGGTATATCTGTTTTCTGGAATCCGACATACGCGAAGCGATGTATCTGGAGGCCTCCTCTCCTTTATTTCCCATATTTTGTATGGATTGAGGATCAAAATATCCATACAAATCCTCGTCCATCGTGCCCACGTTCAATTTAGATAAGTACCTAATTTGTTAAACTACCTTATTTACGTTTCAAACTATGAATTTTTGATAAAAATACATGAATATGCATGTAAAGAATTACTTACAAAGTCCAAAACTGTAGAATCGATAAGGTAAGCCACTGCTTGTCTTGAATGATTTTCAAAAGATCATTGTAACTTATGTACAAGGGAACGTCATCACCACCACAACCAAAGGAAGCTGTATCCCATGGCACCTGTAACGGCTCACTAAAGAGAGTCGCTGCAACACTAAATAACTCTCTCAACGTGTCACTGTCACTCGACCGGTCATCTTGACGAGCATGTTTCTTAGGTGGCTCGGGTCGCTCAATATCCTAAATCATATAGAAGAAACATGAAAACTGTAAAAAACGACTGTAAACCAATTGTAAACGAAGTATCTTTTATTAAGATTTTAATATTAAAAACTACTACAAATTTTATTCTTAATTTTCTAAATTCTAAATATTCTAAATTTTCAGCTAGTTTCTTGAGGACAAGCAGTGTAAAAACCAACTATTTTACATCTTTTTTTCTTTCCTTGACAGTATTGAATTAATGGTAAAGTTACAAAAAGTCTTAGTCTAATTACAGAAAAACCCATTAATCTTTCAAAGTTAGTTACCCCATTGACATTTTTTCTATTCTACGAGTTGTACTCTCAACAGGGGATATTTGTTTAGATAAATACAGATCTAGGTGTTTTTGATCCCTTGAGAGGTAATTGGAATTTTTTGTAATTAGGCTAAACATTAGATGTATCTTTTATTTAGATTTAATATTAAAACATGAAAGAAATATACCTTGATAAAGTCGGCAACGACAAGATCCTTTGGCCATGCAATAAAGGTACCTAGAGCTTCCCTCACTAAGCTTACCTCTTCAGTAGGTATAGGAACTTCGGCACCGCCATCTACGACCTCCTCGACTACTACCTTAACCAAATGAGCTGGTAAAGGTGCACAGTGCAGGGTAGAATCTGATGGAATTCGGTGATTAAAAACGAGTTACGCAGCGGAAATAAATCGGTCAAACCGGATAAAAACCAAACCCCAAAACCGGATCGATCAAGCATCGTATAAACGAATATAAATATACGAAGATAAATAAAGAAATCATACCCTCGTAGACCTTTGATAATATCTTCTTGATTCCGAGTACGAACACGAATTCAATCGAACAAGCTTTTGGAAATTCCCGAGCACCGAAAACACCGTGCCTCTACGTATCACGCGTCGGAAGATGACCGGAAAATATTTCTATCAATTTATACTCTAAGTATACGACTAGAAATTGATAGAATTAACTTATATATATTTTTATAAATACTCTAAGTATTTTTATAAAAATTGTTTTCTCTCAAAATACACTTAGAACTCAAAATGTATAAAGTTAGAAAACTTTTCTCTCACTCCCCTTAGCAACTCACGGATGATCCCTACCATTATTAATGAGGGAGATGGTGTTTATTTTATAAACAAAACACACACCTCATCAATTATTTCAAAAATAAATAATTAAGTAATAATACATCAAATGTATTATTAAGTCCCCACATTTATAAAAAAATCACCAAGTCAATTGATGAAAGTGGGGTGGTGGCTAAGGGAGGAGAAAAAGAAGTTGGTTCGTTTCGATCCGTGAAACGGACCCTCGTGTATCTAATCCGATAGATAAACCTTGGTATGTTTCAATATTAATATAATTAATTAATCTAATTAATTAATTATATTAAAAATAAATTCTCTAAGAAATAATATGAATAAATTAATTATCCAGTAATTTATTTAATTCACGAGACCGATTTAATTTATCCAATAAATTGAATTAGACATCCAATGTCCAATATTAACCAAGAGAGAATAAGCTAAATATAATCCGTCGTCAATTCCTGTGCCGCGACTCAGTAGGTTCGTCTTAGTTAGCATTGGGAGGATCCAATGAGTGTTAGCACCACTTAGCCGCCTCGTGGCCCACACCGTAACCTAACTAAGAACGAATGATAGGATCATTCCAAAACCATTATGTCGTGAATACCGTATACGTATAAACCCTTCAATCATATGTCGGTCAAGTATTAGGGTCACGGTAAAGTCAAACCCTACGTAACTTGACTCTATGCTTTATTAATGCAACCGAGATCATCGAGCTCTCGTGTATCAAATATAAGTAGCTCTGAATGCTTTGGCCAAAGACTTATGATCTTATTTGCCATTAACCGCATAGGACATTTACCTGCTCACTAACAGGAGAAAGAATCCTATCTTGGTATTCAGTAGAGACTGCTACTTGCCCACTAAGTTGCATTTCGAGGTTGACCCCACCAACCGGCGATTGGATCGAACTACTCTAATGACTAACTTAATGTCACAAGCACATCTCCTACTGAAACCTCAAGTCAAAGGTCCATGTATACCTATCACAATCTTTCGATTCAATCATTGACAATCCCTGAGTGATTTCCATGTGACCGAATCGAGTTGAGTCGTGTTCGAGTATACTAATCCCATTAGCATACCTATAACGTGTGCTCCCACTAACTGTTAGTGAAGACAGGCACTCTACATGTCAAAGTTGTAATATCCGGATTTATTACGGTGTATTTCATCTGTATTCAAACCCTGTATTATTCAGATTGGTGATTTTGATTATTGGAGTATGATATTTCGTGCATTGATATCATTGTACATAAGTATAGAAACTTGCAAAATTGCTCAAGCAACCTCGTGATAGCGCATGCTAAAAATGTATCTTAACGCGCGCTATCGGGCCATTATTAGCGTACGCTATGAAGATCAGAGTTGCGTGCGCTAAGAACTCAATTATTGAGCAGGGACGGCTAGCACATGCGCCAGCCGGGACATGGGTCCGGATAAGATTCCCGCGGGCCTTGCCGGACAATCCTGAAGTCAACCATTATTAGCGCACGCTAAGGAATGCTTAGTAGCGTGCGCTAACTTGTCAATAATGCAGAATATTATAAATGGGACAACAACCGTTTTGGCTTTCATTTCTTTCGCCCTTTCTTCATCCTTGAGAGTTCAGAGAGCTGTAGTAATACTTCTATACACTTAGAACACATCTTGTTGGTGTTTACATATTGGTTATCAATTGGGAATGATAATTGAAGAGGAATAACACCTTGGAGTGGCATACAACCAACCGGAGTTGGATTCTACCTTACGGTTCAGTGATTTTCATCATATTAAGGTATGTTCAATCTATCTCAGGACTTAGAGTGGGATTCTAACGATTTGGATGATCATGTTAACAAGATATGGATTTTCATAGATGAATTATCCAAGTATATCATGTTTGGAAGAGTGAGATGAATAAGCCTTAAGTACCTTGATTATAATCATCATGATTCGAATCTTATTACACTGAATATGTGAAGAGAAGCTTCTATCATTGGTAATTCGAATCTAGTAGATGACTTCATAATAATCATGGGCTTGACTTTAACAGATCATTATTGTTGGATAAACCTAAAGGTTTGATCATGGAAGGATTTATCTAGTATAGATAGAACGTTTAAACAACTTCAACATGATAATATGGATTGATATAGAGGTGTTGATATCAACCGTTAAACTTTTCGGATCGTCATATGAAGAATTGTAGTCGGAATGGAATATGGTTTTATATTGGTATGCATATCCTTGAATTCGAAGTTGTCTTTATCCGTAAAATCATTCATAAGAGTATGAACATGGTATTCATGGAAGTAACATGAATTATCACGCAATATTTCATTGTTTCAATCATGGCAAGGACAGTTTACTGCTCAGCAGTAAACTGCCATGCATAGATAGCGCACGCTATGCTATGGAGTTTAACGTGTGCTATCGAGCACGAGTTAGCGTACGCTACGTTTGGTACGTAACGTACGCTAGGCCAGACGAAGTCGGTCGGCGATCGGTGAAATCGACCATACATAGTTAGCGTGCGCTAGGCTTTGTTGTTTGCGTGCGCTATCGGGCAGACTTAACGCACGCTACACAGAGTACTTAGCTTGCGCTAAGCAGTTCGGACAGATTGCATTTTATGAACTTTTGGCCGTGAATCGAATTGTTAAACATTCGTACGATGTGAGATAAATCCTATATCATTTCTTTTGTTAAGGTTTGGTCTCGTTACGTGATTGATTGAGGAGGACGATCTTCGAGTATTCATTTTCGTGGAAGTGTTGTTATTGTCTTCAAATCAAGGCAAGTACCTTATTTGTTTTATGTATTGTGGTTATACATATTGTCGTGCATGTATGTCGTTGTTGTATGTCCACCTCGTGTTGGTCCGACGGGATCATCGGGGGATTTATGTTAGCGTGCGCTGGATCATCGGACGGGTTTTTCCACCACGGGTTGGTCTGACGGGATCATCGTGGGTTCTAGGCAGTGAACGCTGGATCGATGGAATTACCATGTGTATGTTATGATATCATGTTATGATTATCAGTTCTGTATGTTATGTTTGAGTTTCTCGTAGGAGAAGACTCGTTGGTACTTTGTCGTTTATGTTATTATTCTTCGTGAGTTATGAATAATATGTTGTGGTACTTGTACTAGCATCGTTGTGCTAACCCCTTCGGGGGTGAACATTTTGTTTGTGTTCAGGATCCAGGAGAGCGGGGAAACAACCACTGGGCGTATGATGACGAGGGTGCGAGTGATGTCTGACCGGGTTTATTTATCATTGTTTATTCGTTATTTCAATAAGTACTCGAGTACGAAGTCATTTGTGATGGATTTGAATTTGGTGATGTATTATTGAGTTCATTGAACAATTGTACTATTTCGTATTTGGTCGAAGCTGTTGTACCGTAATTCCGTTATTTCCATTCGTTAGTACCTTTATGTCTCTGTTTCAATTCTTGACCTTGTAAATCCTTATGTAAAGGATTTACGACTGTAATATTCTGAATATATCGGGGTGTTACGAGAATATGGTATCGGAGCTAAGATTATGGATATCTTGGCCGTTGGGTTAAAATAGGGGTCATTTATGTCTTTTGAGGTAACCAGGTCGTGAATGACATCACCGCACCGCCACGTCTTCATGCGAACAAAGTGGTTGTAAGTTCCTAAACTCTATCTTGTTCTTTACATGTTGTGTCTCTTTATACTCGAATATTAGAACGATGTTGTTTCTGTATATTGAGTATTTATGCTTCTGATATGTTAAGAGGCGGACGTGGACGTGGTCGCGGTCGTGGACGCGGACGGAGAAATGCCGAAGGGAGGCGTCGCCTTCTAACCGGGCCAGTCATAGCTCAAAGTAGCCGCAACAATCTATTAATAATGAACCAGATCCCTGTACTCAGAGATCCTTCATCAAGTGGTGAACCGGATGACTCGGCCGCCTGTGTCGTGGACCGAATGCAAGTGGCGGTGGGACTACAGCAGGGAGAGGGACAGCAAGGGATCCCGGACATGGGAAATCGAGGTGACCGGTGGCTGCAAGAGGTGGCGAAGATGCAACCACCCAAATTCGACGGTATTTCTGAGACTCCCACCTGGGATCATTGGTTGAAAGAACTGGAGAAAATCTTTGCCGGAATCAACTGCCCAGAAGACCGGAGAGCCTCTATCGCTCAATATTTTCTGATAAGGGAAGCATCCGAATGGTGGGAAGCCATCCGGCCTGTAGACCATGATGCCGATTGGACAGAGTTTAGATTGATGATGGAAGCTCAGTATTGCCCTTGTCCTGTGAGGGAAGCCAAAGTTCGGGAGTTTTTCTCCGCTCAGCCTTCTGATGTGCCAGTATCCCAGGCAATCAAGACGTTTAACCAGCAGCTGGCATTTGTTCGACATCTGGTCAGAACAGATGCAGAAATGATGATCCATTTCGATATGAGAATGAGACCAAAAGTTCAGAGGTACATGTCCGGATTCGAATGT
This sequence comes from Orobanche coerulescens, assembly GCA_033398695.1. Classification (NCBI taxonomy): domain Eukaryota; kingdom Viridiplantae; phylum Streptophyta; class Magnoliopsida; order Lamiales; family Orobanchaceae; genus Orobanche; species Orobanche coerulescens. The sequence continues at coordinate 72,575,543 of CM065818.1, read as the reverse complement.
ACCACACTCCGCCAATACCCGGATAAGGCGTTAGCATATGAGATCAAGGAAGCAGCCATGGAGAAATTTGCGGAAACCAAGAAACAGAAAGTCTCTGGTACTTTTACAGAGCACAAGAACAGCGGGGCCCGTAAGGCCCAGTCCTCTTTTCACTCTTTCAAGAAACCTCCGCACCCATCTAGGAGCAGAAAGAACTTCGGAGCGACATCAACTATTACTGATGTTACCAGGAAATGCTTTAACTGCGCCTAGACGGGACACTATCGACGGAATTGCCCCCTTCCTGCCGTGACTTGTTTTGATTGTGGACGAGAGGGACATCGGGCGGTGTTTTGTGAAGAGGCTGCAAAGTCTTATAGAGCCCGTACACCACAGCCAGTCCAGAAGGAGGCGGTATTCCACGACGCGGCAAAGTGTTCGAGATACCTCGGAATTTTGGCCGCGGGCGAGGCAGAGGACAATGGGACCGAAAGGGGACATCGAGTGCCGGATCTGCTCCCCACGTGCATGCGAGATGAGGAGGACAAGCGATCGATGTCTTTGTCGCATCGTGCACGTCCCGATCCTTTCCCGGCCAGTTAGCGTTTTATTCGATACAGAGCTACACATTTTTTCATATCTTTTTATTGTGTATATCGTTTGAATTTTTCCGGTTTTCATGCTTGTGAACCATATGTTGTTGGTTTACCGAGTGGAGAGAGGATTGTCGGAAATTTAGAAACTAGAAATTTCCTGTATCATTTGGAGGCGAGAGTGGCTCTCAAATCGATCGTGATAGAAATGCAAGGAGATGACACGATACTCGGAGACGATTGGCTTAATCGATATGGAGCAATTGTAAACTACCGAAGGAGGAATATCTCGTGATCGCCGACGATGGTTCCGAGATTCTGTTTGAGGGATGGAAACCGGAAGCTCGGGAAAATTGATCAAGGCGATGAAAGTGTCAAATTGTTGAAACAGGTCGCGGATGCTGGTGTTACGCAATGAAGAAAGAAGATGAAATTGTGGAACTTTCATCCATTTCCGTTGTGAACGAATTTCCAGATGTGTTTCCTGACGAGTTACCTGGACTACCTCCACGAAGAGATGTGGAATTTACCATTGAGCTGGAACCCGGAGCTACACCAATTTCTAAGGCGCCGTATCGTATGGCACCTACTGAGATGTACGAACTGAAGAAGCAGCTGGAAGAGTTACTGGACAAGGGCTATATTCAGCCAAGCGTTTCACCCTGGGGAGCGCCAGTTCTTTTCGTCCGAAAGAAGGATGGATCGCTCCGACTGTGTATTGACTATCGAGAGCTGAACAAGATGACGATTAAGAACAAATATCCGTTACCACGGATTGATGATCTGTTTGACCAGCTGCAAGGGGCAACAGTATTTTCTAAGATCGATCTGAGATAAGGATATCATCAACTGAGGATTAAGGAATCTGATGTTCCGAAATCAGCATTCAGAACTCGCTACGGGCATTATGAGTTTGTAGTGATGCCGTTTGGTCTCACTAACGCACCTGCTGTATTTATGCAATTGATGAACCGTGTGTTCCTTGAATTTTTGGATAAATTTGTGGTCGTGTTTATTGATGACATTCTGGTGTATTCTAAGAGTCCGGAAGAACATGCGCAACATTTGCGGATTGTATTGGAACTTTTGAGAAACGAACAATAGTACGCCAAACTTTCTAAGTGTGAATTCTGGCTAAAGGAAGTAATGTTCCTCGGCCATGTAGTGTCAGCTGAAGGAGTCCGAGTAGATCCTCAGAAGATCGAAGCAATTATGGATTGGGAGCCTCCAAAGAACGTGAAAGAGGTCCGAAGTTTTTTGGGACTTGCTGGATACTATCGTCGATTCGTGGAAGGGTTTTCTAAAATATCCCGCCCACTCACTCGACTCCTACAGAAAACTCAAAAGTTTGAGTGGAATGAATTGTGTCAGATTAGTTTTGATGAACTGAAGAAGAGGTTGACGACAGCACCGATTCTATCACTCCCACAAGGAACTGGAGGATTTATAGTTTACAGTGATGCTTCGAACCAGGGACTTGGGTGCGTATTGATGCAGAATGATAAGGTGATCGATTATGCGTCACGACAGCTGAAACCTTATGAAGTGAATTACCCGACACATGATTTGGAGCTAGCAGCAGTAGTTTTCGCTTTGAAGATCTGGAGGCATTATCTGTACGGGACTCACTGTCAGATCTTTACGGATCATAAGAGTCTCAAGTACATATTCAGCCAGAAAGAGTTGAACATGCGGCAAAGAAGATGGTTAGAACTGATTAAGGACTATGACTTGGAGATTTTATATCATCCAGGCAAAGCGAATGTAGTGGCCGATGCACTTAGCCGCAAACCTGTCTCTATTCAGATGCTGGAGACGCTGACATCCCAACTTAGCCTTCAACGAGAGATGATTCGTGAAGGAATTGAGGTATGGTCACAAAGAGTCCAAGGACAACTGTGCGTGATGGAGATAACTTCATCTTTAACCGAAGAAATCAAATCTAGACAGGCAGATGATCCTCTGATGATTCGGTTACATGATGAAGTGATCAAAGGAAAGTCCCCCGGATTCATAATTCATGACGATGGAGTTTTGATATTTCAGAACCGACTCTGCGTTCCCGATGTTGATGTTCAGAAACAGACGATTATGAAGGAAGCTCATAGTTCGCCCTATTCTATCCGTCCGGGCACCAGTAAAATGTATAAGGACTTAAAGCAGAATTTCTGGTGGGACAACATGAAGAAAGACGTAGCGGACTATGTTTCGAAATGTTTGACTTGTCAGCAGGTTAAGATCGAGCATCAACGGCCTGCTGGAATGTTGAATCCACTCCCGATTCCTGAATGGAAGTGGGAGGACATATCGATGGACTTTATCACTAATATGCCGAAAACCAGGACAGGAATGAACATGATTTGGGTGATAGTTGATCGTTTAACCAAATCAGCTCATTTTCTAGGCATTAAGGATACGTGGGGACCAGAGAGGTTGGCACGAGTATTTATTTCGGAGATAGTTCGATTGCATGGTACGCCGAAGACCATTGTTTCTGATCGAGACGGCCGTTTTGTGTCTCACTTTTGGAAAGCAGTTCATAAGGCCTTGGGGACCGAATTGAACTTCAGTACGGCTTATCACCCGCAGACTGACGGACAATCTGAGAGAACTATACAAACGGTGGAAGACATGCTAAGGGCCTGTGCCTTAGATTGGTCAAACGATTGGGAAGTTCATCTACCATTGATTGAATTTACCTACAACAATAGTTGGCATGCTTCTATTAAGATGGCACCGTTTGAGGCATTATACGGAAGGAGATGTAGATCGCCCCTATGCTGAGACGATTCATCGGACTTGATCGGAACAGAACCAGAGTTGATAGTGCAGACTCGAGAAAAGATAGCCTTGATCCGTGAAAGGCTGTTGACCGCCCAGAGCCGCCAGAAATCCTATGTGGACGTACGCCGTCGCCCATTGGAGTTCAATACTGGAGACCATGTACTTTTGAAGGTTTCTCCTACTCGGGGAATCTTTCGTTTCGGAAGGAAAGGAAAGCTGAGTCCGAGATATATCGGACCATTTGAGATCCTCGAGAGAGTTGGGGAGTTGGCATACAGATTGGCATTGCCGCCGTCATTGTGCCATGTTCATAACGTGTTCCATGTATCCCAGTTACGGAGATATATACCGGATCCCAATCATATCATTGATTTCGGCGAGATCGAAGTCAAGCAGGATGGAACGTTTGAAGAAATACCGGTTAAGATACTCGAGAGTCGAGTTAAGCAACTGAGGAACAAACCAATCATTTTGGTCAAAGTTCAGTGGTCACGTCACGGAATGGAAGAAGCCACCTGGGAAACGGAAGCTGATATGAAGTCCAGATATCCCGAGTTATTTTCGTCTTGAGTTTCGGGACGAAACTCCTTTTTAGTAGGAGAGTATGTAATATCCGAATTTATTACGGTGTATTTCATCTGTATTCAAACCCTGTATTATTCGGATTGGTGATTTTGATTATTGGAGTATGATATTTCATGCATTGATATCATTGTACATAAGTATAGAAACTTGCAAAATTGCTCAAGCAACCTCGTGATAGCGCACGCTAAGAATGTATCTTAACGCGCGCTATCGGGCCATTATTAGCGTACGCTATGAAGATCAGAGTTGCGTGCGCTAAGAACTCAATTATTGAGCAGGGACGGCTAGCACATGCGCCAGCCGGGACATGGGTCCGGATAAGATTCCCGCGGACGCACCCGGACAATCCTGAAGTCAACCATTATTAGCGCACGCTAAGGAATGCTTAGTAGCGTGCGCTAACTTGTCAATAATGCAGAATATTATAAATGGGACAACAACCGTTTTGGCTTTCATTTCTTTCGCCCTTTCTTCATCCTTGAGAGTTCAGAGAGCTGTAGTAATACTTCTATACACTTAGAACACATCTTGTTGGTGTTTACATATTGGTTATCAATTGGGAATGATCATTGAAGAGGAATAACACCTTGGAGTGGCATACAACCAACCGGAGTTGGATTCTACCTTACGGTTCAGTGATTTTCATCATATTAAGGTATGTTCAATCTATCTCAGGACTTAGAGTGGGATTCTAACGATTTGGATGATCATGTTAACAAGATATGGATTTTCATAGATGAATTATCCAAGTATATCATGTTTGGAATAGTGAGATGAATAAGCCTTAAGTACCTTGATTATAATCATCATGATTCGAATCTTATTACACTGAATATGTGAAGAGAAGCTTCTATCATTGGTAATTCAAATCTAGTAGATGACTTCATAATAATCATGGACTTGACTTTAACAAATCATTATTGTTGGATAAATCTAAAGGTTTGATCATGGAAGGATTTATCTAGTATAGATAGAACGTTTAAACAACTTCAACATGATAATATGGATTGATATAGAGGTGTTGATATCAACCGTTAAACTTTTCGGATCGTCATATGAAGAATTGTAGTCGGAATGGAATATGGTTTATATTGGTATGCATATCCTTGAATTCGAAGTTGTCTTTATCCGTAAAATCATTCATAAGAGTATGAACATGGTATTCATGGAAGTAACATGAATTATCACGCAAGATTTCATTGTTTCAATCATGGCAAGGACAGTTCTTGCTCGTGAAGAAAGCGCCATGCAGAGATAGCGCACGCTATGCTATGGAGTTTAACGTGCGCTATCGAGCATGAGTTAGCGTACGCTACGTTTGGTACGTAACGTACACTAGGCCAACAGACGAGCCAGTCGACTGATCAGTGAAGTACTGACCATACATAGTTAGCGTGCGCTAGGCTTTGTTGTTTGCGTGCGCTATCGGGCAGACTTAACGCATGCTACACAGAGTACTTAGCTTGCGCTAAGCAGTTCGGACAGATTGCATTTTATGAACTTTTGGCCGTGAATCGAATTGTTAAACATTTGTACGATGTGAGATAAATCCTATATCATTTCTTTTGTTAAGGTTTGGTCTCGTTACATGATTGATTGAGGAGGACGATCTTCGAGTGTTCATTTTCGTGGAAGTGTTGTTATTGTCTTCAATTCAAGGCAAGTACCTTATTTGTTTTATGTATTGTGGTTATACATATTGTCGTGCATGTATGTCGTTGTTGTATGTCCACCTCGTGTTGGTCCGACGGGATCATCGGGGGATTTATGTTAGCGTGCGCTGGATCATCGGACGGGTTTTTCCACCACGGGTTGGTCTGACGGGATCATCGTGGGTTCTAGGCAGTGAACGCTGGATCGATGGATTTACCATGTGTATGTTATGATATCATGTTATGATTATCAGTTGTGTATGTTATGTTTGAGTTTCTCGTAGGAGAAGACTCGTTGGTACTTTGTCGTTTATGTTATTATTCTTCGTGAGATATGAATAATATGTTGTGGTACTTGTACTAGCATCGTTGTGCTAACCCCTTCGGGGGTGAACATTTTGTTTGTGTTCAGGATCCAGGAGAGCGGGGAAACAACCACTGGAACTGTATGATGACGAGGGTGCAGAGTGATGTCCTGACCGGGTTTATTTATCTGTTGTTTATTCGTTATTTCAATAAGTACTCGAGTACGAAGTCATTTGTGATGGATTTGAATTTGGTGATGTATTATTGAGTTCTGTTGAACAATTGTACTATTTCTGTATTTGGTCAGAACTTTTGTACCGTAATTCCGTTATTTCCATTCGTTAGTACCTTTTTATGTCTGTTCAATTCTTCAGCCTTGTAAATCCTTATGTAAAGGATTTACGGCGTTGTAATATTCCTGAATATATCGGGGGTGTTACAAAAGTACACGTTATACAAGTCTTGTCTAAACTTACTGCCCAGTTAAGTTTTATCGACTTGCGAACTAGTTAAGCATTCGAGCTCTAAACACTTCTAGTGCCTATCTCCTTATCTCCATAAGGAGTAGAATGTTCTCTCTCAAATGCAAGGACTATTATTCTATATACCAAATCACAATGCCAGTGATATACAATAATATAGAAATAATAATTGCCTTGTTAAATATAATATTCATAATTACAATACAATTGCTCTCATTCTATCATCCTCTGAGTGGCATTCGAGGGCATATTCCTAACAATCTCCCACTTGCACTCAATGCCACAAACTATGGTATCTAATACCCATACTCTCTAGATGTCTCTCTAAGACCTTCTGAGATAGTGGCTTGGTAAGCGGATCAGCAACATTATTTGCTGTGTCTACTCTCTGCAGTGTAACATTCCCATCCCGAACCATTTCTCTAACAAAATGATATTTTCTCGCAATATGTTTGGTGTTGTGGTGAGCCCTAGGCTCCTTAGCACGTGCAATGACTCGTCGTTGTCACAAAATAGTGTCACGGGCTTCTCTGCGTTAGGAACCATTTGAAGTTCCTCGGTGAACTTCTTTATCCAAAAGCTTCTTTAGACCTCCGTGGTATCGATATTCGGCTTGACATGTAGAGATAGCAGTCGAACTTTGCTTGGCACTTCTCCAAGAAACTGCCCCACCATTCAGAGTAAAGATATACCCTGATGTGGACATCTGAGCATCCATGTCCCCCGAAAAATCTGAGTTTGTATAACCCATCACTCTTAGTTCTCCACCGCCGTATGTAAGAACCAAGTCTTTAGTCCTCCTTAGGTACTTAAGAATGTTCTTTACAACAGTCCAATGTTCCTTACTGGATTTGGTGAAACCGACTTACTACGCTCACAGCATAGGCAATGTCCGGTCTAGTGCAAATCATTGCATACATAAGGCTACCTACTTCCGAAGCATAAGGTACCTTGCTCATTTCCTTTCTATCTTCCTCACTTTGAGGACACATCTCTAAGGAAAGTTATCATCATCAATCCGGACGATCCAATTAATTCAACATCATAGATAACCATATTCCAAAGGTTTCAAATAATTCCATTATCCAAATTGAACATTTATTCAATAAGTATGAATTTCCAAATTCAAACATGAATAATAATTCTCATCAAACTCGAAATCATATTCGTATTCCTATACGAATATTGTACCAAATACATAACTTAGTTCTAAATGTGAATATTCCATATTCATATCCAAAACACCAACACTTTAAAACGTATTCATCAAATCAATGATCAATTCATCTCGAAATTAAGGATTTTATAACATATTCGATTCCAAATTCAACTCCAAATACGAAGACAAAACTCCTTCTTGTTCATACTTGTAAATTCGTAGAAAACAATTTACCGATTATTATCGTGAATAATCACATTCCAAATTATCCGAAATCCTTCCAAAATCATAACATGTAACTCAAGAGTTCTTCAAGAACACGAATTATCCAAATTCACGTTCACAATCCATAAAACAACATAACCCGATGTTTTCTAACATCTAAACAATCCTTAATCATAATTAAAGGTGTATACAATCATGTTCTTCAACATATACTTCTCATAACATCATGAATCGCAACAAACCACCAAGAACATCGAGAATACTACGATTCCATAATCATAACAATATAATCGAATCATTCGATCACCAATTCATTATCTTCCCTTAACAAAATTCTCGTAATTACCAAGAATCATCACAACAATATCATTTCAACCATCATTCATACGAAAACGTGTAGAATTTTCCAAGTTCTACTCGTTGAGACATTTCATCGAACACTTTGAAGGCATAGTCCAATTCAATCGATTATTCAAAGAAATACTCGAATTCTTCCCACAAAACTTCAAGAGTATTGAATGATCTCAAGAATACAACAAGGTTCCATCAATAATATGAGTTAAAACGAATCAAATCGGCCAAAACACCAAGAAACATCAAGAACATCCAAAAACCAAAAGTTTAGGTGTTCTTACCTTCGATCCGGGTGGAAGATGATATTAATCCATGATTCTAACTTCCAAAACATGTTGTTATAAGTTGCTCTTACTCAAATCCATCAATTCTTGCTGAAGGAATCGCGAAGAAACGAAGAAAAACGAAAAAAATGAGCAGGTGACTCGGTCCAGGCCTTATATAGGCCGAGACCTGCCGGCACGTTACGTACGTAACCGGCGGGTCCTTACGTACGTAGCCGGACGCGGCCTACCCTACTGCCCAGTTCTGTTGGAATCCTTACGTACGTAACCGGCAGCTGGCTTACGTACGTAACTGGCCCTTACGGCCGTAACCGGCCACTATCTTACGTACGTAATCGGCCAGTCCTAGCCATCCCTGCGAGTCACTGCCGACCGCGATCGGCCATCCTTACGAGTCACTGCCGACCATGCTCGGCCATCCAGGTCATCTCGGCCACAACTCGACCAGACGCCCCGTAACGTACGTAACACTTATTCCGTTGCATACGTAATACGTACATTGACTTGCTACAGTATTATACTCGTATTACGTACGTAACACACCCTGTATAACGTACGTAACTCCATCCGTTGACTCACCTGTCCACATCTGCGCCGAAAGCCGCCGACCACGGGCCCCACTGTCCGATTCCTCTTGTTACGTACGTTATGTACACTATATAACGTATGTAAGATAACACATTTTACGTACGTAAGCTCCAAGGCTTAACGTACGTAATGGCTTTTATACTTAGCCAAAAATCCAACTGTTCCTGTCCGACGTCTCGACGTACAAAATACAAACATACGGCATACTGAATACACATACTGAATCCAAAAATATTCTCATATGGTATAACTGATATCCAAATATGTTTAACCTGATACAACATATCCTGAATATATCTGTCAATCAAAAACGATAATCACACCAGTATAACTGTCTCGGTTCTCAATTTATTTTATCCACACTGTATAGATACCAAACTATACAGTATATCTCAGATAAAATAACGCGAAAAATTTATACCGAAAATTCGGGTATTACATACTACCCCCCTTAAAATAAGTTTCGTCCTCGAAACTTGCGACCTGTCACCAACAACAGATAAATCCAAAACTTCCAACTCATCATGAAAACAATCAAGCGTCGCCACAAGCGAAATAACCAAACCAATATACTTACAGGTGCGTGAAGCCGATGATCTCCCGTGATACTAGCACACGACTCCCACATGACGTCTCAAAACAATCAACACACACCAATATCACAAGTAGCAGTTTGAAAAGAATCTCAAAAATTTTGGAAACTCCAAAAATCGATTCGACTCAAAAGTCAGATAAACTCATTTTCAAAAATCACGCTACTACCGTACCGGTAGAGCCACATAACACACACGCCTGGGTTCACAAAACCCAAGCTCCGATACCATCTTCTCGTAACACCCCCAAAAACATCCGGATATTAAAGCGCCGTGGGTCCTGCCGAACCCACCAGGCTAAAATCCGTTTACAAAACCATTTCGAAAACGCCAAAAGGCTGATGACGGTAATATTTTGCAAATACTCAAATATTTTCAAAAACAAGATTCTGAAATACCGTCATAGAATACCATTTGAAAATACAAGACGAAATGCCAAATCTCGACAGTTCAAAGTGTACGTTAAGCCACCCCTTAAACGTACCCATAAAATAATTAGGAAAAGCATTTGACGAAAATAACCCAAGTTCGCAAAGTGCCAAAAGGGCCATTAAAAAAATACACACACGCAGCGGATAAAGATACCGAAAAGCTATTTTAAAATATACACATGCAGCGGATAAAAATACAGTTTAAAATACACATTTGCAGCGGAAATAAAACAACCAGAAATAAATACTCAATACTCAAAAACATGCCACCGCCAGTATCACATCAGGAAGCTCATCCCTTCACGACCGCTACTAGCTCGATCTCCGAGTACCTAAAAATAAAGCCCACGACGGGGTCAGCCACAATACTAAAAAATGATATCGATCGCATCAACATAAATAATTACATACCAATGTAATAATATAGTAAGAATACTACCAAAGTAATCTTACCGACATAACCTTACCAATCCATAACAATCCAATCGTTACCATAATCCACATTTCGCATTCTCAAATGCCGAAATGAACTCAACCACAACCAACTGTACTGTATTCAAATAATCTCAAAAATCCTCAAAACATCATCATCACTCATAATCATGAAATAATTCATCCGTGCCAAATCCTGTCCATCGGATTACACAATCAAAACTCAACCTGGATAAACCAATAGTACCCAACATATATGTAGATCAACTACCACATGACAATGAATACAAATCCCGAAACATCGATGTACAGTCCGAATGCTCATATGATCAATAACAATGATCAACCAAAACATCAACTGAGAATATCATCGACATGATAACTCCAATACGACCAACAAAGGATCAACGATAACCGAGAGTACCATCAACATGATAACTCCGACAAGATCAATAAAGGATCAACAATAACTGAGAATACCATCAACATGATAAGGTAAACTCCAAATGATCAACAATAATGGATCTCAAAGAAATAACTCTGACTTTCGAACATACCCCGCGGGTGTATGAACAACCACTCACAAACCGTCGAACATACCCAACCATAAATGGAGGAGGAACGACCAAACAATATGGCTCAAAGATGGAAGTCATAGTACGCCCGATCCGGAAATGTGTCCGTGCACAAGCCACCCCGGGTATCGGTCAAATACACGTGTGGTCTTGTACCTAATTATCCTCACAAACTACGTCTCATGTGCACGGTTCAATGTGGAAATATCAACACATAACCATCATGTGCCCGGCTAAAAATCCTACACAATAACCAATCGGCACGTAGATATGACTCCAGATATGTCACGATGCAACATGACAACGAAACTCAAAGAAATACATATCCAATAAGGATCAAAAGACTCACCGAAGTGAACAACAACAGACTGACAATGAAAAGTCGACACGACTAATCAATATCCAAAACATCAATCCTGGGATCATTATCCCTAAATGAATGACCAACATGATCTACGATCTCAATACAACAGTCCTGGGATCAACATCCCTCAACGAATAACCGATACGAAACTCATTACACGAAACCTCAACATATACAACAACTCAACATACTAATTATCCACATGGTGAACAAATACTTAGATTACCTCAAAGCCGAGGACCATATCCATCAACATCCCCAATGAGGCGATCAACACAACCATTAATACCAACAAAAGTCACGGGATCAACATCCTCAACGAACAACCGATTTAATCTCAATATACGAAGCCTCAACATACAACATATACAACAACTCAACATAATAATTATCTCATAATTGAACAATACATAAATTACCTCAAAGCCGAAGACAACATCCTTTCCACGAACAACATTCCTGAACGAATACATAGTTATACAAATAATCTCAAATAAGGTACCATCCATTCAATACCAATAACCCTTTATCCCGATACTTATGTCATCACGATAACTATCCTCGATATTCGATATTCTATATCCTTGACCAAAAATAAATCACATCTTCCTTGAACACAATTAAATCATATACCATATGATTTAATACAACCAGAGCACGATATACAAACCATTATCCCGACAACTTACATTTCTAACAATATTGCTATACGAATTATAAATGAAATGAAAACGAAACCATTCATCAAATATTATGAACTGAACAAGTAGAAACTTGCCTCAATACCGATACCATGAAGCCGTTACCAAAATCCATTGCCTTCGTCTACGAGCTCCTCAGCCCCGACCAAAAGCAATCTACGAACTCTTCGACCTCAATCGCAACACCACGGTCATAAACCACGATCAAAACATACCAACCTATTGCAATAACCGATTAACACACATTCGATAAAAATCAATAACCGACATACCCAACCAACAAACTCAACTATTCAACGAAACCTCGATCATAAACATAAAACCAAATAATCCAACTCAACAAATACAAACTCATATCCACAATACAAGCCGTAACTCGATGATCACAAATAGCAATCAATAACCGATCAACAAACACAACGGTTCTACAATATCCCGATCAAATGCAAATCTAAACAATCCAAACCAATCAATCACGAATTCAAAACCACAATACGATTCCACAATCCGAAGATCATATCAATAATCAATTTAAACCAACAAGGGTCTAACATTACCGATTCCAAATTCAATCTTAAATACGGACACAAGTTTCCTCCTTGTAAATTCATAATATAAACCAATTACTGGTTATCATCATCAATCTGGACGATCCGATTAATTCAACATCATAGATAACCATATTCCAAAGGTTTCAAATAATTCCATTATCCGAATTGAACATTTATTCAATAAGTATGAATTTCCAAATTCAAACATGAATAATAATTCTCATCAAACTCGAAATCATATTCGTATTCCTATACGAATATTGTACCAAATACATAACTTAGTTCTAAATGTGAATATTCCATATTCATATCCAAAACACCAACACTTTAAAACGTATTCATCAAATCAATGATCAATTCATCTCGACATTAAGGATTTTATAACATATTCGATTCCAACTTCAACTCCAAATACGAAGACAAAACTCCTTCTTGTTCATACTTGTAAATTCGTAGAAAACAATTTACCGATTATTATCGTGAATAATCACATTCCAAATTATCCGAAATCCTTCCAAAATCATAACATGTAACTCAAGAGTTCTTCAAGAACACGAATTATCCAAATTCACGTTCACAATCCATAAAACAACATAACCCGATGTTTTCTAACATCTAAACAATCCTTAATCATAATTAAAGGTGTATACAATCATGTTCTTCAACATATACTTCTCATAACATCATGAATCGCAACAAACCACCAAGAACATCGAGAATACTACGATTCCATAATCATAACAATATAATCGAATCATTCGATCACCAATTCATTATCTTCTCTTAACAAAATTCTCGTAATTACCAAGAATCATCACAACAATATCATTTCAACCATCATTCATACGAAAACGTGTAGAATTTTCCAAGTTCTACTCGTTGAGACATTTCATCGAACACTTTGAAGGCATAGTCCAATTCAATCGATTATTCAAAGAAATACTCGAATTCTTCCCACAAAACTTCAAGAGTATTGAATGATCTCAAGAATACAACAAGGTTCCATCAATAATATGAGTTAAAACGAATCAAATCGGCCAAAACACCAAGAAACATCAAGAACATCCAAAAACCAAAAGTTTAGGTGTTCTTACCTTCGATCCGGGTGGAAGATGATGTTAATCCATGATTCTAACTTCCAAAACATGTTGTTATAAGTTGCTCTTACTCAAATCCATCAATTCTTGCTGAAGGAATCGCGAAGAAACGAAGAAAAACGAAAAAATGAGCAGGTGACTCGGTCCAGGCCTTATATAGGCCGAGACCTGCCGGCACGTTACGTACGTAACCGGCGGGTCCTTACGTACGTAGCCGGACGCGGCCTACCCCTCTTGCCCGATTCATTGGAATCCTTACGTGCGTAACGGCGGTAGCTTACGTCGCATCGCCCTTACGGCCGTAACCGGCCACTATCTTACGTACGTAATCGGCCAGTCCTAGCCATCCCTGCGAGTCACTGCCGACCGCGATCGGCCATCCTTACGAGTCACTGCCGACCATGCTCGGCCATCCAGGTCATCTCGGCCACAACTCGACCAGACGCCCCGTAACGTACGTAACACTTATTCCGTTGCGTACGTAATACGTACATTGACTTGCTACAGTATTATACTCGTATTACGTACGTAACACACCCTGTATAACGTACGTAACTCCATCCGTTGACTCACCTGTCCACATCTGCGCCGAAAGCCGCCGACCACGGGCCCCACTGTCCGATTCCTCTTGTTACGTACGTTATGTACACTATATAACGTATGTAAGATAACACATTTTACGTACGTAAGCTCCAAGGCTTAACGTACGTAATGGCTTTTATACTTAGCCAAAAATCCAGTTTGTTCTGTCAGAGCGTCTCGACGTACAAAATACAAACATACGGCATACTGAATACACATACTGAATCCAAAAATATTCTCATATGGTATAACTGATATCCAAATATGTTTAACCTGATACAACATATCCTGAATATATCTGTCAATCAAAAATGATAATCACACCAGTATAACTGTCTCGGTTCTCAATTTATTTTATCCACACTGTATAGATACCAAACTATACAGTATATCTCAGATAAAATAACGCGAAAATTTATACCGAAAATTCGGGTATTACATACTACCCCCCTTAAAATAAGTTTCGTCCTCGAAACTTGCGACCTGTCACCAACAACAGATAAATCCAAAACTTCCAACTCATCATGAAAACAATCAAGCGTCGCCACAAGCGAAATAACCAAACCAATATACTTACAGGTGCGTGAAGCCGATGATCTCCCGTGATACTAGCACACGACTCCCACATGAAGTCTCAAAACAATCAACACACACCAATATCACAAGTAGCAGTTTGAAAAGAATCTCAAAAATTTTGGAAACTCCAAAAATCGATTCGACTCAAAAGTCAGATAAACTCATTTTCAAAAATCACGCTACTACCGTACCGGTAGAGCCACATAACACACACGCCTGGGTTCACAAAACCCAAGCTCCGATACCATCTTCTGTAACACCCCCAAAAACATCCGGGATATTAAAGCGCCGTGGGTCCCGCGCCGGAACCCACCAGGCTAAAATCCGTTTACAAAACCATTTCGAAAACGCCAAAAGGCTGATGACGGTAATATTTTGCAAATACTCAAATATTTTCAAAAACAAGATTCTGAAATACCGTCATAGAATACCATTTGAAAATACAAGACGAAATGCCAAATCTCGACAGTTCAAAGTGTACGTTAAACCACCCCTTAAACGTACCCATAAAATAATTAGGAAAAGCATTTGACGAAAATAACCCAAGTTCGCAAAGTGCCAAAAGGGCCATTAAAAAATACACACACGCAGCGGATAAAGATACCGAAAAGCTATTTTGAAATATACACATGCAGCGGATAAAAATACAGTTTAAAATACACATTTGCAGCGGAAATAAAACAACCAGAAATAAATACTCAATACTCAAAAACATGCCACCGCCAGTATCACATCGAGAAGCTCATCCCTTCACGACCGCTACTAGCTCGATCTCCGAGTACCTAAAAATAAAGCCCACGACGAATTCACCACAATACTCAAAAATGATATCGATCGCATCAACATAAATAATTACATACCAATGTAATAATATAGTAAGAATACTACCAAAGTAATCTTACCGACATAACCTTACCAATCCATAACAATCCAATCCTTACCATAATCCACATTTCGCATTCTCAAATGACGAAATGAACTTAACCACAACCAACTGTACTGTATTCAAATAATCTCAAAAATCCTCAAAACATCATCATCACTCATAATCATGAGATAATTCATCCGTGCCAAATCCTGTCCATCGGATTACACAATCAAAACTCAACCTGGATAAACCAATAGTACCCAACATATATGTAGATCAACTACCACATGACAATGAATACAAATCCCGAAACATCGACGTACAGTCCGAATGCTCATATGATCAATAACAATGATCAACCAAAACATCAACTGAGAATATCATCGACATGATAACTCCAATACGACCAACAAAGGATCAACGATAACCGAGAGTACCATCAACATGATAACTCCGACACAATCAATAAAGGATCAACAATAACTGAGAATACCATCAACATGATAAGGTAAACTCCAAATGATCAACAATAATGGATCTCAAAGAAATAACTCTGACTGTCGAACATACCCCGCGGGTGTATGAACAACCACTCACAAACCGTCGAACATACCCAACCATAAATGGAGGATGAACGACCAAACAATATGGCTCAAAGATGGAAGTCATAGTACGCCCGATCCGGAAATGTGTCCGTGCACAAGCCACCCCGGGTATCGATCAAATACACGTGTGGTCTTGTACCTAATTAGCCTCACGAACTAAGTCTCGTGTGCATGGTTCAATGTGGAAATATCAACACATAACCATCATGTGCCCGGGTAAAAATCCTACACAATAACCAATCGGCACGCAGATATGACTCCAGATATGTCACGATGCAACATGACAACGAAACTCAAAGAAATACATATCCAATAAGGATCAAAAGACTCACCGAAGTGAACAACAATAGACTGACAATGAAAAGTCGACACGACTAATCAATATCCAAAACATCAATCCTGGGATCATTATCCCTAAATGAATGACCAACATGATCTACGATCTCAATACAACAGTCCTGGGATCAACATCCCTCAACGAATAACCGATACGAAACTCATTACACGAAACCTCAACATATACAACAACTCAACATACTAATTAACCACATGACTGAACAAATACTTAGAATACCTCAAAGCCGAGGACCATATCCATCAACATCCCCCAATGAGACGATCAACACAACCATTAATACCAAAAATAGTCCTGGGATCAACATCCCTCAACGAACAACCAGTACGAATCTCAATATACGAAGCCTCAACATACAACATATACAACAACTCAACATAATAATTATCTCATAACTGAACAATACATAAATTACCTCAAAGCCGAAGACAACATCCTTTCCACGAACAACATTCCTGAACGAATACATAGTTATACAAATAATCTCAAATAAGGTACCATCCATTCAATACCAATAACCCTTTATCCCGATACTTATGTCATCACGATAACTATCCTCGATATCCGATATTCTATATCCTTGACCAAAAATAAATCACGTCTTCCTTGAACACAATTAAATCATATACCTTATGATTTAATACAACCAGACCACGATATACAAACCATTATCCCGACAACTTACATTTCTAACAACATTGCTATACGAATTATAAATGAAATGAAAACGAAACCATTCATCAAATATTATGAACTGAACAAGTAGAAACTTGCCTCGATACCAATACTACAAAAAGCTCGTAGTATTGGTATCGAGGCAAGTTTATACTTGTTCAGTTTATAATATTTGATGAATGGTTTCGTTTTCATTTCATTTATAATTCGTATAGCAATGTTGTTAGAAATGTAAGTTGTCGGGATAATGGTTTGTATATCGTACTCTGGTTGTAATAAATTATAAGGTATATGATTTAATTGTGTTCAAGGAAGACATGAGTTATCGTTGGTCAAGGATATAGAATATCGGATATTGAGGATAATTATCGTGATGACATAAGTATCGGGATAAAGGTTTATTGGTATTGAATGGATGGTACCTTATTTGAGATTATTCGTATAACTGTGTATTTGTTCAGAGATGTTGTTCGTGGAAAGGATGTTGTCTTCGGCTTTGAGGTAATTTATGTATTGTTCAGTTATGAGATAATTATTATGTTGAGTTGTTGTATATGTTGTACGATGATGTTTCGTATATTGGGATTCGTATTGATTATTTCATTGATGGATGACGATCCCAGGGCTGATTGTATTGAGATCGTTGATCGTGTTGATCATTTGTCGAGGATGATGATCCTAGGATTGTTGTTTTGGATATTGATTAGTCGTGTCGACTTTTCTTTGTCACTTTGTCATTGTTCACTTCGGTGAGTCTTTTGATCCTTATTGGATATGTGATTCTTTGAGTTTCGTTGTCATGTTGCATCGTGACATATCTGGAGTCATATATGCTTGCCGATTGGTTATTGTGTAGGATTTTTAGCCGGACACATGATGGTTATGTGTTGATGTTTCCAAATTGAACCGTGCACACGAGACGTAGTTCGTGAGGCTAATTAAGTACATGTCCCATGTATATCCTGGATTCCGTATACGGGGTGGACATGTGCACGGACACATTTCCGGATCTGGCGCACTGTGACGTCCATATTTTGAGCCATATTGTTGGGTCGTTCATAGTCCATGTATGATTGGATATGTTCGACGGTTTATGACTGGTTGTTCATACACCCGAGGGGTATGTTCGACAGTCAGAGTTATTTCTTTGAGATCCATTATTGTTGACCATTTAGAGTCTACCTTGTTGAGGGTACTCTCGGTTATTATTGGTCCTTTGTTGATAATTTGGAGTTTACCTTGTTGATGGTATTCTCGGTTATTGTTGGTCATTTGTTGATAATTTGGAGTTTACCTTGTTGAGGGTATTCTCGGTTATTGTTGATCCTTCATTGATTGTGTTCGGGATTTACCTTGTTGATGGTTTTCTCGGTTATCGTGATCCTTTATTGGTCGTATTGGAGTTATCTTGTCGATAATATTCACTGTTGATGTATTGGTGGATCAGTGTTATTGATCGTATGAGCATTCGGGCTGTACGTCGTTGTTTCGGGATTTGTATTCATTATCACGTGGTAGTTGATCTATAGATATGTTGTGTATTATTGGTTTATCCAGGTTGAGATTTGATTGTCTAATCCGACGGACAAGAGTTGACACAGATTGGATTATTTCCACACTTATGAGTTATGATGATGTTTTGAGGATTGTTGGTATTTTTGGAATACAGTACAGATAATTGTTGTTGAGTTCATTTCGTCATTTGAGAATGCGAAATACAGATTATGGTAAGGATTGATTTGTTATGAATTGCCATGGATTAGTAAGGTTATGACGGTAAGATTATATTGGTAGTATTCTTACTTCGTTATTACATTGGTATGTAATTATTTATGATGATGTGATTGATATCATTGTTGAGTATTGTGGCTGACCCCGTCGTGGGCTTTATTTTTAGGCACTCGGAGATCGAGCTAGTAGCGGTCGTGAAGGGGTGAGCTTCCCGGGTGATACTGGCTGTGGCATTTATTTGAGTATTGAGTATTCTCTTCCGGTTGTTTTATTTCGCTACAAATGTGTATTTTGAACTGTGTTTTTATCCGCTGCGTGTGTATTTTAAAATGTCTTTCTGGTATTTTTACCAGCGTGTGTATTTTAAATGGCCTTTTGGCATTTTGCGAACTTGGGTTATTTCGTCAAACCCTTTTTCCTAACTATTTTATCGGTACGTTTAAGAGGTGGTTTAACGTACACTTCGAACTGTCGAGATTTGGCATTTCGCCTTGTATTTTCAAATGGTATTTTATGACGGTATTTGAGAACTATGTTTTTAAAAATATTTGAGTATTTGCAAAATATTACTGTCATCGGATTTTTTGGCGATTTTGAACGTTTTGTAAATGGTTTTTAGCCTGGTTGGTTCCGGCGCGGGGCCTACGGCGCTGTAATATCCCGGATGATTTTGGGGGTGTTATAGGAAACACATGTAAAATAACCTTATAGACAAAAAGGGAGAAATCTATCTTCATACATTCAAGCGGGTTGAACCTATTCATGCTATTTGTTGTTACCCAAAATATTTTCCGGAGATGATATTGCTGGAATGGTCGAGTAACAAACAAATGCGAGAGCACGTCCGTGGGGAAAGTAAATAACACAAGATTTGTCGGGGTTATTAGTCCCGGGCTTGAATGCTCTCGCGAGATATTATTAATAAAAATACTTTGGAACAAATATTAATGTTAGAGTACAGTTACAATGAGTGTAAAGACCCTAGTTATCGTAGCTATTGAGCGTGAAGAATGCCGGAAGAACCATATATGATGCTCTATGAGTTCTTGTAACAACGATGGAGTGCTGCGACGACTGTGAGAGATCGACGGTCTCTCACAGTGTGTATTAGCTGAATGTCTGAGCTCCTGGACTTGCGAATCTCTTCGAATCTGAACCATAATGAGTTCTTGCCTCCGCCGAGCATTTTTTTGTTGAGAGGTGCTGAGAGAGAAATCCTAAAATAGATTCAAGAGAGAAGCTGAGAGTCTGAATCTTTTGTGAACATATTGTCAATGCCTGAACGTTTTTCCAAGTGGAAAGTCTGAACCTTTTCCGTAAAAAAGAGGAACCTTTCTCCAGTTGCTGGAGGTTCCCTATTTATAGATCTCGTAGTTGCTGGGCGAACGCCTCTGCTGTATTATAATATGTGGGTGATCGTCTATAGCACATGGGTTGGTCTCCTTGAAGTCCGTAGAAGTTGCTGGCTGCTAGAATTGTGAACCAATGAGAGGCCAACATGCGTTCATGTCACTGTCCTGGGAGGCCCTACTTAGGACCTTTCGGCGGGCCTGTCCGTAGGTGAGGCCGTCCTTGTCAGTGACAGCTGCTGATGGGCTGGAGTTAATGATCCATGTTCTGCAGCGCCTTTTGCGGATCTGCACATGGGTCCTTCGGTCCGTGATCCAATCTTTGTAGACTTTGACGGACGATGGCCTTGTTCGTGGCACGGGACGGTCGTCCTTGGTCGGGCACCAGAGTCGATCGCTAGGTGCCCAAAGGTGATCGCCTTGGGAGTCGATCACTAGATTCTCGAAGGTGGACTGTTACCTTCATTTTGACAAGTTCGCCGTAGCTCTTTTGGTCGTGAACTCGGTCGCTCGGCCCTTATAACGATCGCCATCGAGACGTATAAATCGCCGCACAACAATTGCCCCCCAGCTTGCTCCGACGTTGGAAACGTGGGGTGAGGTGGTTCCACTGGCGATCGCTTAACTTTGACGAGCACTCTGCATTTTACGAAATTGACGATCGTCTTTGAGCGGATTGATTTTGAATTTGGACGACCTGGTCAGTCGCTGAGATGAGCCGGAAATGACAGCGGTCATGGAAAAGTCTCTGGGGCACGTGTCGGGCTCCTGTTGGGGGATACCGATAGTTAGTCATGACACCTCGTCTGGCGTATGATGCGTACGCGGGTTTCAAGGGAGGCATTAATTGCGACGGCTGCACTTCAGCCCCCGAGATTCTCCCTATTTGCATGGACGCCCCTGACATCTCCTATAAAAGGGCGGTGGGTTACAGTGTTGAGAACCTTATGCGATTTCATCGGAGAAGAAGAATATTGCCGAAGAATTTTCTGAAGCTTTGACTGCCGATCGTCGATCGACCTAACCCTCGGTAAGAAACACTCCTTTTCTCTTCTTCTTGTTTCGAGAATGTCTGGAGTATCTTCATCGTCTGGAGTGGACTTCGCCTCTGCCGCCGGGACTTCAACTGTCCGGGGAGGATCCTCCGCAGAATTTCATATGGAGACGGCCACCGAGGCTATCCGCACTGGTATTAATCCCGCGGAAGTCGAGGCATTATTCAATGAGGCCGAAGTTGCCAGGGAGGCGGCGGCTGAGCAGAAGCGTATACTGGCGGAGAATGATATGGTGGTGAAGGCGTATTGGGAGCAGCACAGTGCTTTTGGCCAAGCCTATTTGGCCTTCGCTGAAATCATGTAGAGGTTGGTCGGTTCGTGCCCCAAGTTCGACTACAGGGAGTATTTGATCGTTCATCCCTATCAATCGGCGAAGCAGTCGCTGTTTTGGGCCGCACAGCGCTCTCAGTGGTCTCTCGGCCATATCAGGAGCTCAGCAACCACGAAGTACCTGGCCGTCTGGAGGGCGAGGTATCATATCTCTTCAGATGTAGATCTTTTCGTGTCGGCCGAGAACGAGCGAGCTGACCAACCCACGGAGGGTATGGTCGCCGTGAATGAGGCGATAATGGAGGCCGGACTGCGGTTCCCTCTGTCGTTTACCGTCTCCCATTTGCTGGCCATCTGGAACGTGGCGTCGCTTCAGCTAACGCCAAACGCTTGGCTCCAGATCGTCTGTGCCCTCACCTTGTTCGGCGGTCACCGACTGTACCGCCATCCCTCGCCATCGGAGATGAACCACTTATTCAAGCTGACGGTTCAGAAAGGGTCTGTCGGCGGCTATCATATCCAAGGCCATTCTGGTCGGGTGATCCTTGGGGTTCCGAACAACGTGCGGGGTGATTCGGCGAAATGGTTCTGGGTCGGCGGTGCATGGAAGGCATCAGCGAGCAACAATACCACAGGCGAGCTGGATATTCCTACTAGCTTTCGGGAGAAGAATCCGGGTAAGGGGTCTGACTTTACCTTCGTTCGGATATGTTCTGAACTGATCTAATTTGGTCTTCCTTTTGCAAGTTTCCATATTCCGGCGGCTGACGAGCTACCTTTCGATTTTCTAGTAGTCTGGGAGCGGATACGTAGCCTTCCGGACGATGATCTAGATGCTCGCCAGATTAACAAAGTGAGACGTTGGTTGTCTGCTCGGTTGTTCTGTTTTCCGCGACATCATTCGGTCCCAGGTATGAATTTCTGCGATCTCCTTTTGCTTGGCGATCGTCCTGTTTGAAGAATGTGCATAACCGTTGTTTAATCGTTTCTTATTGCAGAGGTCCGCTTCCCTCGCTTCTTGGAGCCTCCGCCAGAGATTGCCATGTCGATCCACGGAGTTTTGAGTCGCCTGCGCCAGAAGAAGTCAACTAGAGTTCCTCCGGTGGTGCTACCTCTTGTTCCGGAGGTGAGGCCTCCTGTAGAGCCGATCGCAGTGGAGGAGGCGGTTCGGGAGGAGGGACTCCGGCTGAACCGCAAGCGACAGAGGACTGGGGAATCCCCAGTCTCTGCCCCTGCTAGTGAGCCACCGATCGCCTCGCCTCTGCTTACCGCGGTCCTCTTGGTGGACGAGCCTACGCCTTCCTCGATTTATCTGCAAACCAGGGTGATCGTCGAGGATGAGACCCCTCGTGGGAAACTGTTCTTCGGTCGTGACCCTGAGAAGGTCGAAAGGTATGCTTGGTTTATCTATTGAGTTTTGTCACTTACGTAGGAAATGTTTTGACCCCTTTGTTCTTGTTGCAGGGTCCGCCTTGCCGACCCGAACACCTCGCCGATGGTGTTGGACTTCCTGGCGAGCAAGTCTCCCCGTGAGGCTTGTGACGTCCATCACTATGTCTCCCGGGCTATCTCTGCCCTACCGAAGGCATGGACGACCGACTTGGATGCGATCGCGCGCCGGCGGTCCGGAGACGCAATGCAGGCGACTCTTGCCCTGACCCTCCAAGCGGCGACAATGGCCGCTCAAGCTATAAAGGACTATGAGGGGCGACCCTCTACTGCCCGTCTCCATTCGGACCTCGAGGCTACTCGGAAACAGAACTCCGAGTTTGCCGAGAGAATCGTGGCTATGGAGAAGGACTCCGTGGATGCGGCTAAACGGGCGAGTCAGGATCTTGAACTGGCGAGACAAGATTTTAAGCGAGCCCGGGCGACGGTCGACCGCCTTCAGGACCAGATGACAGAGGCACGTCGGTCGCACGCAGATACTCAAAAGGAGGCCGATCAGTTGAAGGTGACTGTCGCTCGGCTGACTAGCGAGTTGGCGTCGTCGATGGGAGAGACGGCTGCTAAGGAGATCGAGCTTCAAGGTGCGCAACAGGCGGTTGCGGAAAAGGGAAGCTGGATGCAATCGAGGCCGATCCCTTTCTCAACGTGGAGTTCGTCAGCGAGTTTGCCTATTACATGGCGTTCACCGACTCGCTCCGTGCTGCTAAGAAGGGAGGGCTGGAGGTCGGCCCTCTTGCTGAAAACTTCAAGGCATACGCGCTGGAGCATCCTCTCCATCCTGCTTTCTCCGTGCCGATCTAGGACCTCTCGGAAATCGGCGTAGACCTGAGCTGGTACCCAACTCCCAAAAATCTTGTTCATTCGAATGCCCCAGAGGACGGGGAGGCTGCTCCGGAAGCTGGCGAAGGGTCGCGGGCCGATCCAGTGGTCGAAGGTGAAGGCCAGGCAGGGGCAGCCTGAGGCTCTACGTCCTTCTATGTTTTTGTTTTTTTGCCTTGTAAATTTTGTAGATTTCCTTGTACTTAGGCCTTCGGGCGACCGTATATGTACTTTGATATTTCAAGTAATGAAATGAAAGTTTGCTTCTTCGATTTATTACTCGAATGATTTCTTTTCTGAGTCTTTGCATGACTTTATACAAATGTGTGAGGAGAGATTGTTGCGTGTATAGCTCCAAGTGAATTGATAAACTCATATAGATAACTTTTACAACAAATTCGATCGCTGCACATACATCTGAAAAATGCCGATCTCCATATGTAATTGAATAGGGACGATCGTCGTATACATAGCTCTGCCCTTCCCCCTTGTTTTTGTTCACTTAGTGAAAGTAAGGGGACGAAAATAAATCGTTGAGTGAGTGGTCTTCAATTTTGAAGATTCCTCGAGGAAGGTCGTCCATCTCGGTCTAGAGGAACCGTACACGATCGCGGAGTTCGATGGACCGACCTCCACGACCATGTCTTGTGCGTGAGTGACATTCCGTCTGATGGCTAAGTTCTCGTGACTCACTTAATTCTGAGGGTCCTCCGTAGGCTGCGCCTCGCCTCGTATTTAAACGAAGGGCGTGCGGTCTTGGTCTGGAGTAGTCCTTGCGCGGGGCGTCGTCGGATTAATCGACTCCACGACCGCAGCTTGTTAGAATTCTTCTTCCTCGGACTATAATTAAGATGGCGATCCTCGACGGTATACGTTGTGACAGGGGGGAGGGATGTGTCGCATTGTCCGGGAAGGACCCACCATGTTAAGTGATGGACCTTTGAGGGCGGGCGAACGTGTCCACAGATCTGTTTTGGAGGGCCCTTAGACTACGCCCGCCTCGTAGTTAGACGAAGAGCGAGCGATCGTGGCCCAGAGGGACCTTGCACGGGCACAGAGAACGGTTCCATCATCCTCCGCAGCCATGTCGACACTCTTGTACCTCAGACCATCAAGTCAGATGACGATCCTCGATGGTATACGTTGTGTAAAGGAAGGCGATCGCTTGCCTAGGTTCTTCATGTTTATGACAAACTTTAGAGGGCGAGCGAGTCATCTCCTGATTTTGTTTTGGAGGGTCCTTCGGCTATGCCCGCCTCGTATTTAAACGAAGGGCGAGCGACCGAAGCCCAAAGGAACCTTGCATGGACGGATCGTCGGTTTCATCGATTTTCGCGACCATGGTGGCACTTTTTTGCCTCGGACCATCATGTCAGATGACGATCCTCAATGGTATACATTGTGCTAGGGGAGGCGATTGCTGCCTAGGTCCATCATGTTGATGACGAACTTTAGAGGATGAGCGAGTCATCCTTTTTTTCGAAGCGTTTGCTCAGGCAGTAGCCTTTGGTTTGATGAGGCGGGAATCGGGGAGAGACTTCCGAAGTTCCCTCCACTTCATTGAAGCATGTAGGTCCGGTCGCCGAGGTTGATCGAGGGGTCGGATCGTATGAGCCTTCCGACCTATTCGCGTTCAACTATGGTGACTGTCTCGGGAGATCGATGGGGCTCCGGCTAAGCCAATAAGCTGTCCAACTTGCCCTCCTCGAACAATCTCCAGAGTTTTCTGAGGAGGTCGCGGCATTGGTTGGTGCTGTGACCGGGACTCTTGTGGTAAGCACAATATTGATTGTGGTCCAGATGACCGTGGTCCCATATTGCCTTTGGCTTGTTTAGCGGTTCGCGCCCCTTGATGGTGTAAAAAATGTGGGCCGGAGTTCGGTTGAACTTGTGGAGGTGATGGGCTTCCACATCCTCGAAGACCCTGAGATCGTCGGGTGGCTTGGCGACCGCCTTTTTGGTTTTGGCGATTGCCGTCTTTCGAATAGGAGGCGGCGTTCCCTCGCCTAGGTGGAGGGTGAGTAGCCTCGGCCTGTCTAGAAAGTCGACAGCCTTAGCGTGGAAGATCGCGTAGGTTGGGAGGGATGTCCTTCGTGAGGTGCCTAACCATGGGTGAATGACCGTAGAATCCCCCCACGACCGAGTAGAGAGCGATCTCGTCGCTGATGGGCTCACCGGTGAGGACTATCTCATCCACCCGGTCGATGTAATCTGTGTCGGATTCGTCTTCCCCCTGCCTGATTTTCATCATGTGGTGGGGGCCTTCTGGTCTGGCGACCTTGGTGGCAAAGTATGACGTGAAGTCACTCACCAGTTTCTCAAAGGAGATGATCGATCATGGTGGTAGTGAGACGTACCACCTATGGTCCAGCTCGCCCAACGTTAACGGGAAGATTCGGCACTTGGTAGCGTCTGATGCCCCACACCCGGTCATGTAGATCCGGAACTTGCTTAGGTGGGTCTCAGGGTCCGATCTCCCTTCGTACAAAGGTGTTTTGGGAGGAGCGATCCTTGGCTGCATGGGGGCAAGCTCGATGTGGACCGCGAGTGGCTCGGTCGGTCCGATGAGCTTTCTACTAGTGCTTGCCCCAGTATCCAGGAGTGCTTTCATCTCGTCGAGTTGGCGCTGCATAGCGGCCACCGCCGCAGCCTGGCTGCTCGTGGCTAGGCGCTCGCAGCGGGAGCCGAGACGATCAAGTAATGACCCCCTGGATTTGCTGTCGATGATGTCCTTGCCGTGTGGATTGACTCTTTGGTGGATGGGAGGCAGATGGCTGACCTGTAATTGGTTCGGAGTTGGGTAGGCCGAACTCCTGGTGATGGACTCGGATTCCGTCGTCTCGTGGTTAGGGCCAGAATTCCCCGGTCACCATGATGGATCTCTTCCTAGGCGGCTGAAGACGGAACTATCCCGCCATGTGAGAGCCTTTTCTCGCGATTCGAGGCTTTCTGACGATCGCTCGCCCATTAACCCCTTGATCTTCCATTTGCCCACGCGGCGGATGGCCGAGGGAGTTATAGCGGGCAATGCGCATGCTCTCCGTTGCTCCCTTAGGATGGCCATAGCCTCCTCGATCTGTTCCGCGGTTTGGAACTGATCGAGCGAAAGGCTGGGGCCGCCCCTCAGGTGCGGGATCGAGAGTCTCGCGTCGCCGCGGCTACCCTCTGCCGTCGGCTGGGGCTCGGATCGACCCGGGATATGATGTCCGGTGGTTCGGAGAGTGGCTCTCTTCGATGTGGTAGCAGACACCATTATTCTGAAGGTTTTTATTTGAGGAGCAGTGAGTGTCTCTTCAAGTATATGCCCCGGAGAACAGTGAGTGTTCTTCGGGACGGTCGGAATAAAAATGAAGGTTAAGAGGGCCCCTTCTTCTAGCGTCAATTGTTGTTACCCAAAATACTTTCCGGAGATGATATTGCTGGTGTAATACCCGTAATTTCGATTTCCGGTAATTTCTTTTTTTGGCGGAAGTCCGTTTTGACGACTCTCTCATGACCGTTTCATCATTCCGAGAATGATTAATTCTGCACTTTTTGTCATCCGAGTTCGTTTCGGTGTCGTTTTGTTGAGTTCCGTGATTTTTAGCGACTTTTCCGCACTTGAGCTCGATTCTTGCGAATCTCGTCCGAAACTGTTGTTTCGAGTTTCTCGCAAGTTCATTTAATGTTATTATTTATGTTGCGAGCTTTGGTTCGGTGTTTCGATCATGTATCGTGATTTTCGGACGTTTTGGGCCATTTTTGTAATTTCCCAAAGTTTGGGGTAATTATTTCCGTTGTCGAATTCCGACACTTCGGATGGTCGGAATCGTGTGTTCTCTTAGTGCTTGGATTCGTCTTTGCGAGTACTTCGTAACCGTATCTTTGATTTTTACTCGAGTTCGGGTTTCGGGTCGTCAAGCCGTCGGAGTAGCCACGGCCAGTCATGGCCGGGCGAGGCTCGGCGAGTTACGGCCGTAAGGTGCGATTCTGGCCGTAAGGTGTCGAGTTACGGCCGTAAGCGTGATCGGCACGGCCGTCTGGCCCGGGCGGATTTTGACGAAGGCGATTCTGGCCGTAAGGTGTGCGATTACGGCCGTAAGTGTCCATTTAGTCTTTGGCGGATTTTGACGAATGCGATTCTGGCCGTAAGGCTTGCGAGTACGGCCGTAAGGGACCGAGTTACGGCCGTAAGGCTGCCGATTCTGGCCAGTAACCTGCGCTATATATAGCTGGCTCGGCGATTTCATTTCTACCCGATTTTTCTTCCTTTTCGGCGTCGCGACGGAGGCTCGGGAAATCGAGTTCTTGGCCGATTCTAATCATTTCCAAGGCATTTTGGAAGATTCTTGTGGATTATATCATCATCCAATCCGTGTTCTTCGTCAAATCAAGGTATATTCTTGATTTTCCTTCAAGTTGACTTTTTGGAGAGATTGTTCTTGATTTCGTTTCTAATCCGATTTTGATACATCGATTGGTGTAGTATGATGTTATTAATCGTGTTCTATGGGTTGTATATCCATATATCAAGTTTGTTTAACTCGATTGACGATTTGATTGTTCTTGGGAATTATTGAACATTTAGTGTTCGATTAAATGTCCCAATGAGTTTCCCTTCGATAGTTTGTTGGGATTTCCGTTGTTTTGGCCTTGATTCTCGTTGTAACCATGTGTTATTGTTCCTTCCGGAGGTTTATAGGTGTTCGAGGATTCCGATGTTGAATCCCGTCCGGTGATTGATGATTCGTGTGGTGTTATTCTCGTAATACTCGTGGTGCTATCACGTTCTTTATATTGTTCGGGGGTTCGGGGCTATTCGACCGCGTCCTATCCGTCGTCTTATTGCGATCGTGATTTCGAGGCAAGTACCTTGACCATACTATTCTTGTTTTATGGATATGATAATTAGTGATCGTCTAAATGTGGTTGTTTGGTCGTTTGAATTGAACTTTCAAAAGATTCGGTTTAGCCTTGTTAAAGGTTTGCTTTCAAAACGCGTGTGTTTTGTGAATGGCGTGGTTTGTGAATAACTATGTGAATTCTATGTATATGCTTGGTGTTAATGTTGCACTTGGCATTGTGTGTGAACGTATATTATTTCATTTCGGTGTGTTGTGGATTGACGTGGTGTTTTGCTAAGTGTTTGATGCCTCTGGGCGAATTATTTGAATATCCTTGATGTGATATGTTATTTGTGTGAATGTGTGGATATGGTTGAAGGTCTACGGTGACACATGGCACGTGATCATGTGGTCAGGATGGAACAAGTGATTGATCCAACCGTGAGAGCCTGATATAATCTACGGTGGCACATGACATGCGATCATGTGGCCAGGATGCAACAAGCGATTGATCCAACCGTGAGATGTGTGTGATTTGTTTCGCTAGCCAGCTCGGGAGGGTCCTTCGAGGCCTCGAGTGGGATGTCGGTGGTAGCGTCCCGGTCCTAGGCGATGCGCGTGCGTGATTATGTTTCGTTGATTTTTCGTCCGTTGAGGACACGTGATGTTGGGCTCTGGCCCTGTGAATTATTGTCGATTTTCTATTTGTGAAAACAAAACCTTTGGGCTGTGACCCTGTTGATTTTTGGAAAGATAAGGATTTGAAAATCTTAAGTTGTTTTCTATCAAAACTCTCGATGGCATTTAAACGGTTTTATAAATAGTTTTCCCTTGCTTTGCGACCTTTCGGTTTTAGAATGTTTTACCAACTCTTGCCTCGGGAAGTACTTTTCGTCACGTTTGAAACTTTGAGGATTCTTGATTATTATTGTTCTTGGAATGTGAATTGTATGGCTCGTATTTTTGCACTTGTACTTGCACTAGCAAAACAGTGGAGTTTTGCTAACCCCCGAGTATTCGGGGGGTGGATGTCTATTTTTGCATTCAGGTTTTGGAGCATAGGACAGGGTCGGCACGAAGGATGATGAAAGATGAACGATACTAATCACACGAGGATCCGTTGATGTCTTACTGGTCTAGTTGTATTTTTTTCTTTTCCGCTGCAGTATCTTTTCCCCATTGTACGGGAGTTTATTGTATTTGACTCCTGCGTGGGTATGTGTTTGGAATTGAGTTGTACGTTATTATTGAAAGACCAAGTCGGTCTACTGAGTCATTTTAGCCTTAAAGGCGATGTTTAGATGTTTGATTTAGTTATCAGCCTGGTAGATCCTCGAGGAGAGGGTCTATGGCGTGTAATATCCCTGAATGGATTGGGGGTGTTACAGCTGGAATGGTCGAGTAACAAACAAATGCGAGAGCACGTCGGTGGGGAAAGTAAATAACACAATATTTTCCGGGGTTGTTTGTAATATCCGGTTGTAATTCAGTCATTATCATTCAGTAATTTCATTAGGTGATTGTCACTCAGTGGATTTTCACTCATTTATAATCTTTCATCAATCATGTTCATTCACCCGTGTTCACCGTTCGGAAAAACTTCGAGTTGTGTATCGTTATTGTTCATCGTTTCAACTTTCCTCTTATGAGTTCGACTTTATTAGATCACCATTAATTTTTGGTAACTCCAAAAATTCTAAATCTTTGCAATATTATAGATCATCGAGTTAGCTTTCCAATGGTTCAAACGGTGAGTCAATCGGAGTCCGGACGAGAGAGTTATGGTCGTTTTAGCTCACCCGCTCGTTATTGGCCGATCACTGCCACGGACCGACCGTGTCGTCCGACACGGCCCGTGCCGACTCGCCCGGAAATGCCGAAGTTTCGCCGGCCGACTTCGGCCGTGTCGTCCGACACGGCCCGTGTCGAACCCTTCCGGATAAGCCAAGATCGCTGCCGAGCACGCCCGACCGTGCCGCCCGCACGGCCGAGTCATGCCGAGTCAGCTGTGACGGGTCACCGCTTTGGAAGGCCCTCCGCGCCGCGACCGTGTCAAGCCGACACGGTCGAGTCCTGTCGGCCAGGTATGCGACACGGCCGCGTCGGCCGGCACGGCCGTGTCCGGCAGTACCAACCCCTATAAAAGGCCCCGCAGACGCTTTTTCTTGCCATTTTTCACCTTCTTCTCCTCCTCTTCCGCACCGGGCGTGTTCTAAGCTTGAAGCCATGTTGTTTAACAACACATCCATGGATTTCTTGAGGTTATATCATCAATAATCCGTCTGATATCATCCCTTGATCCAAATAATCAAGGTTAGATTTCTAGAACCCTACTTTTGGTAAAATTGGGGGTTTTCGTGTTTTTGTCCGATTCGTTCCGTTTTGTTGATTAATTCATGATGAATATGATTAATCTTGTTGGTATTCTTAGTTTTCCTACGGATTCATGGTATATTTCGTGATTTTTACGGAATCGAGAGGGTTTGGTTGTGGTCCGCCCTCGTTGTTGCTTATATACGAATATACATGAATCGTAGGCGGGTTTTCGGGGTTTCTTCGTAATTTGAATATGGATAATTGATTATCATATTCCTTGCGAATCGTTTAGGTGCCGAAAGCGCGTTCTCGGACCTACCGAACTCATACCTTTCCTCCGTTCGATTTCTCGATGTCTCAAAGGCAAGTATACATTTATGATTGTACGTTCTCGACTTTGAAAGTATGAAATATTGATGATATGATTATTTCTAGCCACTCCGGACGGGCCTATGGTCCTCTCGAGGGTTTCGTAGCCTCAGTGCGATTCCATGGTTGATATGAACGAACCGTTTCTACGGCATTCATATGAAATAATGTTGGCATGCTTATTTATATCCACTCGGGACTGACCGGGTCCTCCGAGGGTTTCGTAGCCTGCAGTGCGATTCCATGGATAATATGAATTAACCACTCGGGACGGACCGACGGGTCCTCCGAGGGTTCCGTAGCCTCAGTGCGGTTCCACGGTATTCATATATGTATTGATGAGATGCTATGAGATTTAGTTATTAGGAATACTAGTCTTAAATTGATGAATTGACGGAAATTGATGAATTGACGGATTACATTTACTTTATTGTCGAAGTATTATGTTTCATATTGTTATACTTGCACTAGCTATTCGACGGCTAACCCTTTATGGGGAAATACGTTTCATGTATTTCAGTTCCAGGAGAGCGGACGGGCGGTATCGGGTCGGCATAAAGATGGTGGGCAAGTGTGATACCGTGTCTTTCTTCCGCTTTTATTTTCTTTGGGAATTCTGTTCGGTGTTGTTGTCTTGGATTGACTATTGAATACTCGAGTATTGTTTTCCTTTTTCCTTGATGTTCCTACTGTGTTTGCCAAGTATTGAATTGAGTTGTGATGTTTGTAAGTACATTGGTTATTTTTCGAATACCTTTGTATTGTTTTTCATCCCAATGTGTGTAGACCTTATCGGTCAAAAATTATGGTTCCGTATGTTTAGCCTTGTGGGTCCTACGGCGGGGCTTACGGCTGTAATATCCCTGAATAACTTGGGGTGTTACAGAATATGGTATCGAGCTTAGGTCTATGGATACCTAGGTCAGCCGGTCTTTGGGTCGATCGAGTCGTTAATTGTCCACAAGATCACTACTCGCCATCATCACGGCGGCCGGTACTTGTAAGACCTCTCACTCTTCCGGTGTTTCCTTATTCGCTTTGCTTCCTTTTATCGGTATTCTTGAGAATCGGACACTTTGTTGATGCGTGATTGAATTGTGCTTACGTGACTTGTGTGTTCTTCAAGATGTCACCGGTAGGGGCCGTGGCCGTGGTCGTGGCCGTGGGCGAGGAAGAGTCGTGGCGCGGCCGTTTCCATCGATTGATTGCGGGTCGGCCAACCCCGCTTTGTCGAACTCGGTGCATCCCGATACCGAGAGTCAAGACGACTACCGATGGTCGGGGAACAACGCAGACGTTGGAGTGGCGAATGCACTTCAACAATTGGCTACTCAGATGACTATTTTGGCCCAAACTGCTCACTGAATAACCCGAACCCAAACACGGATGCCCTGCTTCAAATCAGAATCCGTATGCACCCTCCACAGCTTTGGTGGTGCCACGCACTGTTAAGCCGGGAGGATTGGCTAGCAGGACTGGAAAAGATTTTCGAGGCGCTTGATTGCCCCGAGGTGAGGAAAGTACCGATTGCCCAAGATTTCCTCACTAAGGAGGCCGCTACAGTGGAAGGTCATCAAGCCACAGGATCGTATTGCCTCATGGGATGAATTTAAGGAGCTCTTGGAGGCCGAGTTTTGTCCTTGGCCGGTACGAGAGAGCCGAATCCGAGCCTTCTTCGAGGCTAAACCACAAGATATTCCCGTTTCGCAGCGATTGTGGAGTATAACCAACAATTAATCCATGTGAAGGATCAAGTACGTAACGAGCGATAAGATCCGTTATTTTGATATGCGGATGAATTTGGACTTACGGCGGTACATGGCCGGATTTGCTTGCACCACACCGAAAGAATATCGTGACAGAGCTTTAGCCCATGATATGTTGAGCCCCAACAATGATACCGTTGAAGAACCGAAGAAGCGAAAGTCGGGAAATTTTTCGGCTCTAAGGGTGGCAACTTTCGAAGTCACGCATTTACTAACCGCTTTACCGACACCGTCACGTTCTAATAAAGGAAAGAGGGGTTATCGTCCCCTTCGGTACCTCAAATCGCGCATGACTTGCTATAATTGTGGCCGCTCGTGCCATATTAATTGGAATGCCACTTTCCATCGTTGAAGTGTCACACGTGTGGTCGATGGGGCATAGAGCGGTTTATTGTTCCGAGCCGAACCGGACTTTGGACACTCGGGCCGCCCCAACACCCCTTGATCAAGGTGTTAATCGCGGCAATCTTTCGGTCAACCTCGCAGAATTTTGGCAGGGCCGGGACGGGGTCGAACGCTGGAGGGGGAACTCTAGCATCGGTTCGGTACAACCACGAGTTTATGAGATGCGTCGAATGCACGAACCCGATGCGGCGGTGGCTTGTGTACCATCCATATTCTATCCTATCCAAATTGTACTTTTGATTCGGTGCTACACATTCTTTTATTTCTTTGGAGTGTGTACGCCGTTTGAATATAACTTGTTTAATCGCTTGAGATCCCTTTATCGTGAGACTCGCCAGCGGGATAGGATTGTGGGGAATCGGAGATTAGAGAATTTCCGGTGGTTATATCCTAGATGGAATGGTTATCAAATTTAATTGTAGTTGATATGGAAGGCGAGGACGTAATCCTCGAGGATCGCTTAATAATCACCAGCGATTATGAATTACCGTACCAAAGTTATCACTATGATGACTAAGGACGGATCTGAATACTCATTTTTGGGACGTAAGTTGGGCCAATCCAAGTTACTTATCAGTTCCTTGAAGGCCGTAAAACTTTTGAATAAAGGTTGTACGGGCTATTGGTGTTATGCATTGAAAACGGAAGGAATTGAAGTCGATTTCTCTTCAATTCCGGTTGTTAATGAGTATCCCGATGTTTTTCCGGACGATCTTCCGGGATTACCGCGAATCGAGAGATAAATTTTTCCGTGGATTTAGAGCCGGATGCGGCCCCGATTTCTAAAGCACCTTATCGGATGGCACCTTCCGAGATGCAGGAATTGAAGACTCAGTTGGGAGAACTTTTGGAAAAAGGGTACATCAGACCGAGCGCTTCGCCTTGGGGCGCGCCCGTTCTTTTCGTCAGGAAGAAGGATGGTTCACTACGTTTGTGCATTGACTACCGTGAGCTGAATAAAGTAACCATCAAGAATAAATATCCTTTGCCTCGTATAGACGATCTATTTGATCAATTGCAAGGAGCCGCGGTTTTCTCGAAGGTTGATTTAAGATCCGGTATTATCAACTCAGGTGAGGGAGTCCGACGTTCGAAGACGGCGTTTCGGACGAGATATGGACATTACGAATTTGTAGTTATGCCTTTTGGGTTGTGAATGCGCCGGCGGATTCATGCAATTAATGAATAAAATATTCATCGAGTATCTCGACAGTGTGTAGTCGTCTTTATTGACGACATCTTGATCTATTCTCGAGATAAGGAGGAACATGCCCGCACTTGCGTTTGGTCTTAGACATTTTGAGAACCGAGCACCTCTATGCAAAATTCTCGAAATGTGAGTTTTGGTTGGAAGAAGTTATGTTTCTCGGCCATGTGATTTCACTCAAGGGGTTCGTAGACCCGCAGAAGATCGAGGCGGTGTTAGCCGGGCACCGCCTAAAAATGTTAAGGAGGTTCGTAGCTTTTTGGGCCTTGCTGGTATTACCGTCGATTTGTCGAGGGTTCTCGAAACTCGCTCGACCACTTACGAAATTACTCCAAGACCGAAAAGTTTATTTCGACGGATGAGAGACAACAGAGCTTCGATGAATCAAGAGACGATTAACTTCAGCCGATTCTAACTTTACCACATGGTAGCGAAGGCTTTACGATTTATAGTGACGCTCGGTCAAGGCCTGGGCTGTGTTCTTATGCAGCATGATAAGACAATAGCTTTTGCGTCACGACAATTAAAACCGTATGAGATGAATTATCCTACTCACGATTTAGAGTTGGCCGCAATTGTCTTCGCACTCAAGATTTGGCGGCATTATTTGTACGGTTCACCGTGTCGGATTTATACCGATCACAAGAGCCTGAAATATATTTTCAGTCAGAAGGAGCTAAATATGAGGCAGAGACGTTGGTTAGAATTGATAAAGGATTATGATTTGGAGATTCTTTACCACCCCGGAAAAGCCAATGTCGTTGCGGATGCTTTGAGCCGCAAATCGGCATCTCTTCAAATGCTTGAGGTTCTTACGTCTCAGACGAAGATTCGTCAAGATTTAATTGAACAAGGGATCGAAGTTTGGCTTCAGCGAGTACAGGGACAGTTGTGTACTCTCGAAATTACTTCGTCCTTGGTTGACGATATCAAAGGGAAACAGTGGAGTGACCCGATGATTTCTCAACTAAAGGAAGATGTAATTAAAGGAAAAGCTCCAGGCTTTATGGTACACGAGGATAGTATTTTGAGATTTCAGGCGTGCTTTGTGTTCCGAATGATTTGGAATTGAGACAGAGAATTCTCCGAGAAGCTCATGCTACGCCTTACTCAATCCACCCCGGAACGAGTAAGATGTACAAAGATTTGAAGCGCAATTTTTGGTGGAATAACATGAAGAAGGATGTTACGGAGTTTGTACTACGGTGCTTGATGTGTCAACAAGTCAAGATCGAACATCAACGACCAGCTGGATTGTTGAAACCACTCCCCATTCCTGAGTGGAAGTGGGAAGACATCTCGATGGATTTTATCATCGCATGCCGAGAACTCGATCTAATGAATATGATTTGGGTAATTGTCGATCGATTGACCAAGTCTGCACACTTCTTGGGTATTAAGGATACTTGGGGACCGGATAGACTGGCTCGAACCTTTATTGCTGAGATCGTGAGATTACACGGTAGCCCCAAGACCATTGTTTCCGATCGAGACGGCCGTTTCATATCGCATTTTTGGCAGCCGTTCATCGTGCCTGGGTACGGAGTTGAGATTGAGCACTTCCTTTCATCCTCGGTCGGACGGTCGACAGAGAGGACGATTCGGACATTGGAAGATATGTTACGGGCTTGTGCCTTGGATTGGAGTAATGATTGGGAGCTTCACTTGTCGTTGATCGAGTTTGCTTACAATAATAGTTGGCATGCGTCGATCAAAATGGCACCCTTCGAGGCACTCTATGGTAGGCGATGTAGGTCGCCATTATGTTGGGACGAGGCTTCTGAGCTAGTTGGGACGGAACCGGATATGTTATTGGAGACCAAGGAAAAGATCTCTATTATCCGAGATCGACTCTCGATCGCCAGTCGTCGCGAAATCTTACGCCGATACTCATCGTCGACCCTTGGAGTTTGAAGTGGGGATCACGTTTTGCTCAAAGTATCACCGACTGCAGGAGTTTTCCGCTTGGGGAAAGGGAAAACTCGATCAAGGTATATCGGACCTTCGAGATTTTGGACGAGTTGGAGATTTAGCTTATCGCTTGGCGTTGCCTCGGCTTTGAGTCACGTCCATAGTGTTTTCCATGTGTCCCGATTAAGGAAGTACGTACTGGATCCGAGCCACATTATCGACTACGGTGAGATTGACGTAGCCGAGGATATTACCTTCCGGAGAAACCCGTGAAGATTCTTGAGCGCCGTGAGAAACAACTCGCATAAGACCATTCCACCGGTTAAAGTACAATGGTCGAGGCATGGAGTCGAAGAGGCGACTTGGGAGACGGAAGAGAAGATGCGAGTTGAATACCCCGAACTATTTATTTCTTAAGTTTCGGACGAAACTTCTTTTAGAAGGAGAATGTAATATCCGGTTGTAATTCAGTCATTATCATTCATAATTTCATTCGGTGATTGTCACTCAGTGTATTTTCACTCATTTATTATCTTTCATCAATCATGTTCATTCACCGTGTTCACCGTTCGGAAAAACTTGAGTTGTGTATCGTTATTGTTCATCGCTTCAACTTTCCTCTTATGAGTTCGACTTTATTAGATCACCATTAATTTTTGGTAACTCCAAAAATTCTAAATCTTTGCAATATTATAGAGCATCGAGTTAGCTTTCCAATGGATAAAACGGTGAGTCATTCGGAGTCCTGACGAGAGAGTTATGGTCGTTTTAGCTCACCAGCTCGTTATTGGCCGATCTCTGACGGCCGGACCCGACCGTGTCGTCCGACTCGGCACGTGCCGTACTCGCCCGGAATTGCCGAAGTTTCTGCCGGCCGAACTTCGCCGTGTCGTCCGACACGGCCCGTGTCGAACCCTTCCGGATAAGCCGCATCGCTCGCCGAGCACGCCCGACCGTGTCGCCCGGCATGGTCGAGTCATGCCGAAGTCCGCTGTCGGACGGGTCATCGTCGGAAGGCCCTCCGCGCCGCGACCGTGTCAAGCCGGACACGGCCGAGTCCCTCGCCGCCGGCGGCGACACGACCGCGTCGGCCGGCACGGCCGTGTCCGGCAGCACCAACCCCTATAAAAGGCCCCCGCAGACGCGTTTTCTTGCCATTTTTCACCTTCTTCTCCTCCTCTTCCGCACCGGGCGTGTTCTAAGCTTGAAGCCATGTTGTTTAACAACACATCCATGGATTTCTTGAGGTTATATCATCAATAATCCGTCCGATATCATCCCTTGATCCAAATAATCAAGGTTAGATTTCTAGAACCCTACTTTTGGTAAAATTGGGGGTTTTCGTGTTTTTGTCCGATTCGTTCCGTTTTGTTGATTAATTCATGATGAATATGATTAATCTTGTTGGTATTCTTAGTTTCCCTACGGATTCATGGTATATTTCGTGATTTTTACGGAATCGAGAGGGTTTGGTTGTGGTCCGCCCTCGTTGTTGCTTATATACGAATATACATGAATCGTAGGCGGGTTTTCGGGGGTTTCTTCGTGTAATTTGAATATGGATAATTGATTATCATATTCCTTGCGAATCGTTTAGGTGCCTAAAGCGCGTTCTCGGACCTACCGAACTCATACCTTTCCTCCGTTCGATTTCTCGATGTCTCAAAGGCAAGTATACATTTATGATTGTACGTTCTCGACTTTGAAAGTATGAAATATTGATGATATGATTATTTCTAGCCACTCCGGGACGGGCCTATGGTCCTCTGAGGGTTTCGTAGCCTCTGGTGCGATTCCATGGTTGATATGAACGAACCGTTTCTACGGCATTCATATGAAATAATGTTGGCATGCTTATTTATATCCACTCCGGGACGGACCGACGGGTCCTCTGAGGGTTTCGTAGCCTCTGGTGCGATTCCATGGATAATATGAATTAACCACTCCGGGACGGACCGACGGGTCCTCTGAGGGTTCCGTAGCCTCTGGTGCGGTTCCACGGTATTCATATATGTATTGATGAGATGCTATGAGATTTAGTTATTCCGGAATACTAGTCTTAAATTGATGAATTGACGGAAATTGATGAATTGACGGATTACATTTACTTTATTGTCGAGAAGTATTATGTTTCATATTGTTATACTTGCACTAGCTATTCGACGGCTAACCCCTTTATGGGGGAAATACGTTTCATGTATTTCAGGTTCCAGGAGAGCGGACGGGCAGGTATCGGGTCGGCATAAAGATGGTGGGCAAGTGTGATACTGTGTCTTTCTTCCAGTTTTATTTTCTTTGGGAATTCCCGTTCAGTGTTGTTGTACTGGATTGACTATTGAATACTCGAGTATTGTTTTCCTTTTTCCTTGATGTTCCGGCCTGTGTTTGCCGAAGTATTGAATTGAGTTGTGATGTTTGTAAGTACATTGGTTATTTTTCGAATACTTTTGTATTGTTTTTCATCCCAATGTGTGTAGACCTTATCGGTCAAAAATTATGGTTCCGCGTATGTTTAGCCTTGTGGGTCCCACGGCGGGGCTTACGGCGCTGTAATATCCCTGAATAACTTGGGGGTGTTACATTGTTAGTCCCGGGCTTGAATGCTCTCGCGAGATATTATTAATACAAATACTTTGGAGTACAAATATTAATGTTAGAGTACAGTTACAATGAGTGTAAAGACCCTAGTTATCTTAGCTATTGAGCGTGAAGATTGCCGGAAGAACCAGATATGATGCTCTGTGAGTTCTTGTAACAACGATGGAGTGTTGCGACGACTGTGAGAGATCGACGGTCTCTCACAGTGTGCATTAGCTGAATGTGTGAGCTCCTGGACTTGCGAATCTCTTTGAATCTGAACCATAGGGAGTTCTTGCCTCTGCCGACCGAATTTTTGTTGAGAGGTGCTGAGAGAGAAATCCTAAAATAGATTCAAGAGAGAAGCCGAGAGTCTGAATATTTTGTGAACGTATTGTCAATGCCTGAACGTTTTTCCGAGTGGAAAGTCTGAACCTTTTCCGTAAAAAAGAGGAACCTTTCTCCAGTTGCTGGAGGTTCTCTATTTATAGATCTCGTAGTTGTTAGGCGATCGCCTCTACTGTATTATAATATGCGGGCGATCATCTATAGCACATGGGTTGGTCTCGTTGAAGTCCGCAGAAGTTGCTGGCTGCCAGAAGTGTGAACCAATGAGAGGCCAACACGCATTCATGTCGCTGTCCTGGGAGGCCCTACTTAGGACCTTTCGGCGGGCCTGTCGGTAGGTGAGGCCGTCCTTGTCACTGACAGTTGCTGATGGGCTGGAGTCAACGATCCATGTTTTGCGGCGCCTTTCCCGGATCTGCACATGGGTCCTTCGGTCCGTGATCCAGTCTTTGTAGACTTTGACGGACGATGGCCTGGTTCGTGGCGCGGGATGGTCGTCCTTGGTCGAGCACCAGAGTCGATCGCTAGGTGCCCAAAGGCGATCGCCTTGGGAGTCGATCGCTAGATTCTCGAAGGTGGACTGTTACCTACATTTTGACAAGTTCACCGTAGCTCCTTTGGTCGTGAACTCGATCGCTCGACCCTTATACCGATCGCCGTGGAGACGTATAATTCGCCGCACAATACTATTTACGTCTTAATGTCAGAGGTATGTCAATTTAATTATGTTTTGTGATAATCATGTAATTCAAAGATTTTGAAATTATATCAGGTATAAATTCATCTAACACGAGGCATTATCTAACCCGTGCGATGCACGGTCTTTGGTTGAATATCTACGTATTTTGTACGTAATGTTGGGGCAGACGGTTGAATGAGCAGATGGCATAATTTAAATGCCTTTTAGAGAAGTTTATATGTTTTTTTATTGTTATTGTCCTTTTATTTTAGTCTATGAAATTAGTTATATGAAATGAGGCTTTACTAACTCGTATATTGCTCCGGGGTTGTTTTTGGTTTATTCAACCCGTGCGATGCACCGATTGTATCTAGGATTTCATAGCTAAAATTTAACCATCTTGTAATTTATACTATCATTTAAAAGTTCATTTTAATCACCTTGTGAATTAGAAGGTGCATTTGCATTGTGATGTTTATCATAACTTTTGTATTTAAATTAGTTTATTTACATTAAAAGTTACAATTAAAATAGTCTCTTCATATATTTACGATTCAAAGTTACAACTAAATCCCCCTTCCATATTAAATTAAGAAGGATAAGTATTATATATTATAGATATCATAACTATATTCTCAATAAATTAGTGTATCATTTACGCAAATATTAAAATGGAATCTAATATTTCATGCAAGCCATGTTATATAACATTAGTATGGCTCTCGAGCGATGTACCAAGTCGATTCACGCGACACATGGGTCGATGATGCATGAAATCCAGCTTATGTGAAAACGATCAGAAATTACTTCATATAATATTTTCTTTCTTTTTTTTCACAATTAATGATGCTGTTTACCGACCCCATTTACCGATGCCCTTACCGACGTCATTTCGACGTTGGTAAATTTTTATTATTATCTTTTTTTTTTCTTTTTTCACAATTAACGACGCCGTTACTGACGCCATTTTGGCGTTGGTAAATTATGTTTTTTTATTTTTTTTAAATTAACGACGCCGTTTACCGATGTCGGTATCTACTGACGCCGAAATAGCGTCGGTAAATTTTTTACACTATCCCACATCGAAAAAACAGTAGTGTTTTATGTGGTTTATATACCAAAATCTTTCTCAACCATTTGAAATTGAATGGAGCCCGAACCTGACCCGCCCGGACCCGGACAAGACCCACCCGGACCTAGACCTGACCGAACCTGACCCGCCTGAGCCCGAACCTAACCCGCCTGAGCCTCGCCTGAGCCCGGACGTGACCCGCCTGAGTCCTGACCTGACTTTTTTAGATTTTTTTTATTTTAATTTAACAACGCCAAAAATGGCGTCGGTAATGGCGTCGGTAAAAAATTACCGTCGAGCGTTTTTCCAACGGCGGATTGCCGTCGGTAAATTTTTTACCGACGCCATTTTCTGTTTTACCAACGGCAATTGGCGTCGGTTAAAACATTTTTTTTTTGTAGTCTCTTCTTATTCATTTGAAAAGTCTCTTAATAATTTGAAAAAGTCTCTACTTAGTAATTTGAAAAGTCTCTTCATATGAATAGTCCTTTCATATCCGCAAGTTACACAAATAATTTAACTATAAATAACAGCTTTCCTGGACATCAACATCCATATTGTGGTGTTCTCAGTATGCTTGCATTTCGACTCACAATTGATCAATTTTCGTAGTATGTTTTTTACCGACTACAACAAAATCCCATCCACTATCCTATCCCACCTCACGGTTACCAACAATCACCAACAACATCCTCTTTGCCGCCCAGACGTAACCGATTATGTAACGAAAGAGAAAAAAGGAGGCCGTGATTTATACTAAATATTAAGCAACAGAAAGTGAGAGAGAGAAGAAAGTTACTAAAAGTGGGAATGTTTTAACAAAGAGTCGAAGCAAATTAGGTAATGTGTTTTGACTGTTTTTGTTTTCGGAAGAAGGAAAGGCATAACCACGGGGGTGGTGGTGGTGGTGGTGTGTTGGGAAAGAGAAGAAGGTCCATTTCAACGACAGCGATATATATATAAAAAAAAACAGAACTCGAAAAAAAGGGGGATGGGTGGTGGTGGGGATGGGTAGCCACTGACTAGTAAATCAATAGCAATATCCAATACATACTATTCCCCAACTCTCAATGTGGGTAACATATGTTTATTTATATTATTATCAAAAAATATAAAAATGAAACAATGAAACTTATTCCTTTTTGTCCGTCAACATGTTCGTTGAAGCATTTGTTGTATATTTGTTAATATTTCCGTAACAATAAGGGATTGTGTAGTTCTTTTTGTTAGTCGTCACTTGACTATTTTATCGATTCTCTCTCTTTATATTGAATTTAATATTAATATCAAACGTCCAATAATATTAATATATTATCATATCTTATATATATAAGATTCAGTCAT
The DNA here is from genome assembly GCA_033398695.1 of Orobanche coerulescens. Taxonomy (NCBI): domain Eukaryota; kingdom Viridiplantae; phylum Streptophyta; class Magnoliopsida; order Lamiales; family Orobanchaceae; genus Orobanche; species Orobanche coerulescens. The sequence goes on along the minus strand of CM065818.1, from coordinate 72,532,657 downwards.
GTGGTATAAATGTAAGTCTTAATGACTTTAATTTTTATCTAATGACACTATATTAATTAAATTTTTTAATTAGGTGAGTAAATGACTCTAAATTTGGTTACAAATCATCGATCTATAGGTAATAATAATAATATTCATGTAGGTTATTACTATGGAATTACAAAGGTCATGTTATTATTACTATGAAATCACACGTTTCATAATATTCATGTAGGTTATTACTATGGAATTACAAAGGTCATATTATTATTACTATGAAATCACACGTTTCAAAATATTCATGTAGTTTATTACTATGGAATTACAAAGGTCATGTTATTATTACTATGAAATCACACGTTTCAAAAGATTCATGTAGGTTATTACTATGTATTTTGCGCATCTTATGATTGCTTCTGCTAAGTAGTTGCTTTCGAATGCTCTTTGAGAAATATTAGATTGAATTTATCTTGTGCAATGAATTATTATTGAAAAGAAAGAAGGTCGGCGCATGACAAAGTGTTTTCTTTTTCTATATGTAGATTCATTAGTGAAAAACTAATATTTACACCCTTTTGCGGTGAGTGTTAATACATTCGATTTGAATAGATAAATTAAATGAGTTTGATATAATAACAAAATACAACATATTAAAAATATCACCTTGAGTAATGTATAAAAAGGAAAAAATACATAATTTTAACTTGAAGCCGTTTGTAAATTATAATATCAAATAAAATGTTGCGTTTTAAACATAAGCAAAAGTTCAAACTTTTATCGAAAAATAAAATCGGTACATCGCACGGGTCAGAATGCCTCTTTCTACAAAATACCATGTAAATTAGTTTAATTACATAATGTGATGTTAGCAATTAACCATCGGTCTAAGTTTTTAATAGAACACCTGTTTGAGGAGAAAAGTAAAGACAACAATCAATTGTATTGATGACAATGAATAGAGGGGCCTTTATATAGGCATTACAAAGAGAGTCTTTCCATACATAGGATTCCTAGTTAAGGTAAGACATCTAACAGTATCCAACTACTTATGGAAGAGTCTAGAACCTACCATAACTCTTATCCCCCTACAACTAGTATTAGGTAAGACACCAATACGGGAAGGATTTCCCGGAACACTCCCCCTGTGTCGAACACTAATACTAACATGGCGCACAATGTGTTGCCTCGGTAAAAAACCTTTCCAAGTCAAATAAAACCCCGTGGGAAAAACAAAGACTTTGGTGAGGAAAAAGAGCGCAACGCACCAACTACAAATGTCATAATCATGTGAAGTATACTCCCCCTGAGGTATACATGACAGCTCATTCCATCGAGCCATCTTTAGTTGAGCTCGGATAATCGATACATTCCGATGCTTCTCACATGTTTCTCAAATGTAGATTTCGGCAGAGACTTAGTGAACAAGTCTGCGATATTCTCATCGGAACTCACTTGTTTCACTTCGATATTCAGCAATTTCTGCTGCTGCTGATTATAAAAGAACTTCGGCGCAATATGCTTGGTATTGTCACCCTTTATGAAACCTAACTTCATATGCTCAATGCATGCTGCATTGTCCTCAAAGATGCAAGTAGGAGTTGCTGTAGTGGGATCTAATCCACACGTTCCTCGTATATGGTCTATGACTGACCGGAGCCAAATGCACTCCCTTACGGATTCGTGCAATGCAATTATCTCTGCATGGTTCGAGGAAGTAACAACTAGGGTCTGCTTGGTAGATCGCCAAGATATCGCCGTATTCCCAATGGTGAACACATAACCAGTTTGGGAACGTCCTTTATGCGGGTCAGAGAGATAACCGGCATCAGCAAATCCAACTAACGTGTCGTTAGGATTCTCTGCATAGGGGGTAAGCTTGCTTGCATTAGCACTTCTGGTAGTCAAGCTACCATGCTTAGATGCAATATCAGAGGAAGATCGACGGTCGGTATGCATCGTCTTCACCTCAACAATTCCTTTCGGAATATCACTCTCTTTTGCGTAGGGAAAGAACAATCCAAGGTCACTGGAGCCTTTCAAGTATCGAAAGATGTGTTTTACTCCATTCCAATGCCTTATCGTGGGAGCGGAGCTAAATCTCGCTAACAGATTCACAGAGAATGCGATGTCTGGACGAGTACATTGAGCCAGATACAACAACGCACCAATTGCGCTAAGGTACGGTGTTTCTGCTCCAAGGACCTCTTCATCCTCCTCTTTAGGACGAAACGGATCCTTGTTCATTTCCAGACTTCGACCAATCATGGGGGTAGCAAGAGGATGTGCTTTGTCCATGCTAAATCGCCTGAGCATTTTATGGACATAGGCAGACTGATGAATGAGTATACCATCATCTCGATGTTCTAGCTCTAAGCCCAAGCAGAATCGAGTCCTCCCCAGATCTTTCATCTCGAATTCGGATTTAAGGTAGCGGGCCGTTTCATTGACCTCATCTATGGTACCGATGACATTCATGTCATCTACATAGACGGCTACAATCACGAATCCTGCATCTGTTCTTTTCACGAATATGCATGGACAGATGTCACTGTTCTTGTATCCCTTCCCAACCAAGTATTCACTTAGGCGGTTGTACCACATCCTTCCGGATTGTTTCAACCCATACAGTGAACGACGCAATTTCACAACAGACGCGCTCCGTGGTTTAGAGCTACTTGATTTGGGCCATGAAATCCCTTGGGACTTTCATATAGATATTCGTATCTAGATCCCCATAAAGATCTGCTGTAACCACATCCATAAGCCGCATGTTGATTTTGGACACTACCAAACTGACTAAGTAGCGAAAAGTGATGATGTCCATAACGGGAGAATACGTCTCCTCGTAGTCAATGCCAGGGCGCTGCGAGAAGCCTTGGGCAACTAGTCTCGCTTTGTAACGCATGACCTCATCCTTATCATTGCGTTTACGAACAAAGACCCATTTATGTCTAACTGGTTTAACGCCCACGGGTATTGGCTCGATACGACCCAATACCTCACGTTTAGCCATTGAGTCTAGTTCAGCCTGCATTGCATCTTTCCATTTCGGCCAATCGGCTCGTTGTTGACACTCAGCAACCGAGCGAGGCTCAGCGTCGTCGTCTTCAATAATTTCTTGAGCGACGGAGTAGGCAAAAGCATCGTCGACTAGCGTGGACGACCTGTCCAATAGTACGTATTCACTCGTACATTGCATCGAGATTTCTTTATTTTCTGACATCAACAAAGTTTCCGACGCGTCCGTAGATTGTTCCATTGTTGATTCGAGGACATATCCGTAGTCAGAGATAATCTCGTGTGACGGAGTCACTGTGTCGATGATGAGAGGATTTTGTGCCTCCGTTCCTCTTCTCTTTCGAGGTTCGGTATCCTTTCTACCCACTGGCCTCCCCCTCTTTGACGCCGGTGGCATCATTCCTTTGGGCGGCTGAACCTTGCCCTATAACTGGGACTTCCAACCTTGCAGGAATATTCGCAGCGGGAATGGTAGATCTTGTCACTTTTGCGATGCTCGGTAAAGGCGCCGGGCATCGAATCCGCAACTTTCAAGATCGAGAATACGTTGCACTTCTAGCTCGGATTGAGCTGTGCGGGGATCTTGATGAGGCAAGGAGGAGCACACCGGACAATTTCTGGCGTTCAACCGAATCGTTCGATTCCTCTCTCCCCCTAACGACGGGAAGTTTGTCTCATCAAAGTGACAATCTGCAAATCTTGCAGTGAACAGATCTCCTGTCAAAGGTTCCAAATAGCGGATAATTTTAGGCGATTCATAGCCAACATATATACCTAATCTTCTTTGCGGACCCATTTTAGTACGCTGTGGAGGCGTAATTGGCACATATACCGCACAACCAAAAATGCGTAAGTGTGAAATATCAGGCTCATATCCAGTTACCAACTGGTACGCACTAAACGGTTGATTGGCGGTGGGTCGGCGAATAAGTATAGCCGCATGCAAAATTGCATAACCCCATGCGTAAATCGGCAAGTTGGTGCGCAATACCAATGCTCGGGCGATAAGTCAGAATCAGCTTAATCATAGCCTCGGCAAGGCCATTCTGCGAATGAACGTGGGGGACGGGATGTTCAACATCAATCCCAATCGACATGCAATAGTCGTCAAAGACTTTGACGTAAACTCTCGGCATTGTCCAATCTTAATGACGAGATTGGGAAGTCGGGGTGGTTAGCCCGTAACTTGATTTTTTGTGCTAGTAGTTTATCAAATTCAGCGTTTCTTGTGGATAGCGAGCGACGTGTGACCATCGCGTCGATGCATCAACCAGAACCATAAAATATCTATATGGTCCGCACTCTGGTTGAATAGGTCCACATATGTCCCCTTGAATTCTTTGTAAGAAGCGAATATTTTGTGTTGAGTCTTTAGCAAAGGACGGAGAGGGTATCAACTTTGCTAGTGAACAGGCTTTACAAAACTATTTATGGGCATTAGAAATTGCCACGGAAGCCTCGGGATTTACGAGAGATGCACCGTCAACCTTATTAGGGCGTGCGATCTTTAGTCCCGGTGATACGGTATCAAGCTCACTCACATCAATGCCGATATCGAGTGGTGCTTCCAATCGTTTTACGGACTTGAAAACGGATGACCATGTGAGTTTTTCAAAATGCGAATCATCATGTCGCGTCGGGGTGACCGAGTCGGTCATGCCATAGTTGGTATGCTTCGGAATCACACATTTCGTGACTCACAGCATAGGATTCAATAACCCTTATTGTAGTCTGGTATAAACCACTACTTAGACTCATAAGTTTCTCGAGAATGCGGAGTCTTCCGCATTCTGCCAGAGTAACACACAAAAATTCTGTCCCATTCTCACAATGTGTATCAAGGTGATAACCGTTGGCACGGATGTCCCTAAAACTTAGCAAGGTTCGGTTTGCTCTTGGGGCATAGAGAGCATTTGTGACATTAATATGCGTACCGTTAGGTAGCAAGAAATGAGCAGGTCCCCTCCCTTGAATTACTTGGGAGGAACCAATCATTGTTGTCACTGAGGATAAGTATGGCACAATATCCTTGAATAATTGCCTATTCCGAAGAATAGTGTGGGTTGTTCCACTATCAGCAAGGCACTCAATTTCGCCACGAGACATCTACAATAAGACATGAAACTCAATTAGTCTTATGTTTAGAGACATAGCGAAAACTCATTTACATCGAGTTTGGGGAAATTCGACCAAGTTGGTTAGGATCAAAGTTAGCACAATCGCTGGAAATAATTTCCGCGCAGCTTGACCTTTGTTCACTAAAACAGCAATAACTTCTTCGTTAAGAAGGCTATGGACGAACGGTCAGTTGTTCTGGAAACTAGACTTCCGTATCTTTCTATCCATAGGTCGTGCACTTTCTGGATCATTAAACTCAGATCTCAGTGCTCGTTTTAATTTGCTATTTTGGTATTTCCCTATTGTTGAGTGAAAAAGCAAGGTTTAAACCTTTTTCAAAGGCATTATTTTTGATACAATACTATGGAAATATGGCCATAGGAGCGTTTAGATACTTTAAAACGCATCTTGGTTTACGATTTATATCTCTACTAATGATCCTTTCGGTAACTCCAACTTGGTAGACTTGCAGAGAAAGTAGGAATGTCGGCAGACTAAAAATTTGTTTAAAAACCACTGATTCCGTTTGAACTCTCAAAGCATAAACAAATACCAAGGAGGATGCGCCTAGTCTTGATCAAAAGTTTTGATGAAATCCTACCAATGTATCAAATTTTTAACCAAGCAATTCGTTGCTAGCAATTATTTTGTGATAAACCAAACATGCTTTCGAAGGGAAAAATAAAATTCATCTTTGCACAATCACAGCAATTAAAAGAATTTTATTCATCATAGCCAACTTTATTACATTCATGAAAATCCAAAGTAGTTCTCGAAAACTAGAAACAAGACAAAATATAACCAAAGCGTAAAACTAGTCAAAGTCGGCAACATCCATATGTTGGTCTTTGTCCGCAATGGTGAGAGGAGGGTTCTCAGTCCGGATCTCAATATGGTTCACCTCCGTATTCTCATTATCTACTTCCATGTAATTCGACTCTTGAGCCAAATATTGTTTATAGTGCTTGTAGTAAGCTTGGATGTTCTTTGGCGCTTTGCAATTGCGGTAAGTATGCTTCTTCGATCCGCAAGTATAGCAATTCCGGCCTTCCTTTGGAGTGGTTCCATTCCCGGCGGCAGGAGGCGGCCCACGTGGTTGGGTTCCACTAGGTCCCGTGGCCGAGCCACCTTGCCTCTTCCACACGTTGGAACGACGACCTCGTCTTTTCCCTTGCTTGCTCGAGTCATGCATCCGTGGTGCTTGCAAAAACTGAGTAGCGTTGCCTTTTCTATTTTGTCGTGGTGCTTTCCTGTGGGTAGCCTGATTTACTTCCGGAATCGGCTTCGTACCAGCTGGGCGCGCATTGCTATTGAGAATAATCTCATGGTGCCTTTCTTTTTTCGCGAGGTGGGAGATAAGGTCACTAAAGTTCTTAATTCTCCCTTCCTCATAGGCAACGCGCAGCTGATGAGCAATTACACTTGCTCCCACGGGAAACGTGTTAAGAGTCTTCTCGATCAAATCTTGATCAGACTTCTTGACACCACAAAAACCAAGATCAGCGCGAAGATCGAGGATAGCTTGATTATAGGCTTCCACATTCGCATAATCCAAAAATCGGATTTGCTCCCACTGAAGTTGCAATTCTGGGAAGCGCTGATCATGCACATTATTAAATCGTTGTTCGAGTGTGTCCCATAGTTCTTTAGGGGTTTGTAAGTTCATATAACACTTTTTCAACAACGGATGTATATGTCTACGCAAGTACATCAGTGCATTAGCCTTGGTTTCCTCGCTCGGTTCTTGAGCGGTAGGCTCGTTAGAGGGAAAGATGGTGGTAGTAAATCTCTTACCGACGAACGCCAAGCGAACGTCTGAGACCCACCTATGGTACTCCTTACCAGCATGCTCAAGGATGTCGAACTCCGGATGAACATTGGAGCTTTGTGCCATCTACAAGATATAAACAAGAGGAAGTTAGTCTTGTTGGATTTTCAGTGACAATGTAAACGGTCACAATCGATGCTTTTAAAAGCGTGTAACATAACCGTTACTCGATTTACTTCCCTTAATTGTTGTTTAGTAAAGTCGACAAAAAACGGCGATATCAGATCGCACCCAGATACGTGGTGTATGCAACAACCACAAGTATCGACTTTTCAACAATTCCGTGACTCCCCCAGGACCGTCACACAGTTTTCTTCGACACGCAGAGATACCGACTTCTCTCGCGGTCTCATCCACCGCAAAGTAGCGTGGGAGATAAAGAACCCAAAACTCGTGTCCCCAAAAGAAAAATTCCCAAAAAGGAGAGAATTGAAAAGGGACAAGTCAGATAGTTACCTCGATTATAAAATTAGGCACGTACTGAATCTGTGTTGTGCTTCGATCTACCGGTTGGTACTCGACGACGTGAAACCGGAGGCGCAATTTTGACGGCTTCCGAAGATAAGTTGATGTTCGGGTTTTGGTCCGAGAGTCGGAACTGGGTCGGACTAAGCCGGATCGAGTTGGTCGCGGCGGTCCGTGGCGGCGGCCGCGGTGGTCGCGCGCGCCGGCGGCGGTCCGGCGTGAGGCGGCGGTCAGCGTGGCCAAAGCGGCCGTGGCTGGGCGGCGTTGGTGGCGGCGGTCCGCGGCTCTGGTGGCGGAGGTCCGCGACGGAGGCGGTCCGGTGGCGGTGGTCCGGTTGTGGAGGTGCTGGACGTCCGGCGGTGGAGCAGCTGGGACGGCGGCGTTCGGCGGGCGGCCAGGGCGGCGCGAGCTGGCGGCCCAGGCGGTTGGCGGCGGCGGGCGGCGAGCCGGGCGGCGGTGGCGCTGATCGGAGGCGGCGGTCCGGCTATACTGACTTACCGATTTACCTGTGGGGGTATGCACTCCTGACTGCCACTTAAATCTTGAACATATGTCCTTTCAAATCCGTTCCTAAACTCCACATGAAATGTGGTAGGGCAGGAAACTAAGTCTTAATCACATTAGGATTTGGGTATGTCCCGCCTATGTCAAGAAGACTAAGGCGGAAAAGTTGGAAGTGAGGTCCGCAAAGGGACATTTCTTTGGATTCCCGTCTGGGATGATGGGTTATCTATTCTACATGCCTGAAGATCTAAAGATCGTTATTGCTTTAAATGCACACTTCCTGGGAGATGAGTTCATTCAGGAAGGCGGAGCAGGTAGAAGTATTTCTTTGGAAGAATACAATGAAACTCCTAAGGATACACCTGTGCAAGAAATTGGAACCGAACCTTCTGATACACAAGTACAACCACCTCGTAGGTCTGGTAGGGTGTCTCATTAACCTGAGAGGTATGGCCTAGTGCACTTGGAGGAGCTGGGTCTGCATGAGGTTCTAAGTGATAGCCAAGAGACCGACCCAAATGACCTATGACCAAGCTATGGTGGATGTAGACTCCGCGAAATAGCGTGAAGCTATGGAAGCTTGGATAGACTCGATGCATGTTAATCAGGTCTGGACTCTAGTAGACCACACCAAGGGCATAATGCATATTGGGAATAAGTGGATCTACAAGAAGAAGACTGATGGGGATGGCAAGGTTGACGCCTATAAGGCCAGACTTGTGGCAAAGGATTATACCCAAAAGAAAGGGATTGATTACCGTGATATCTTCTCCCCATAGCCATGATCAAGTTTATTCGCATGATGCTTGCTAAAGCTGCCTACCACGATTATGAGATATGACAAATAGACGTAAAGATGGCTTTCCTTAATGGATTCCTCAAGGAGGAAATCTATATGGAGCAGCCTAAAGGCTTTGTGTCCGAGGTCAATATTCAGAAAGTGTGCAAGCTTCAGCGTTCTATTTATGGACTGAAGGAAGCATTGCATAGTTGGAACCTTCATTTTGACGAGGCGGTCAAAGAGTTTGACTTTGTGAAAAATGAAGAGGAACCTTATGTATACAAGAGGGTTAGTGAGAGCAAGATCGCATTCTTAGCACTATATGTAGATGCCATTCTACTAATAGGAAATGATGTGGGAATGCTCAGTAATGTGAAAGCTTGGCTTTCGAGTAATTTATCCATGAAAGACTTGGGAGAGGCAACCTATATTCTTGGTATTCGGCTCTACCGGGATAGAGAGAAGAGAACAATAGGTCTTTCCCAAGCCCTGTATGTAGATAAGATATTAAAGGGATTTAAGATGGATGATTCTAAAAGAGGGTTCCTTATGATGCAACATGGAATAAAACTCTCCTTGAAGATGTGTCCTCAAAGTGAGGAACAACGAAAGGAAATGAGTAATGTACTAGATGTTTCGGACCTGGGTAGCCTTACGTTTGCTATGTTGTGTACAAGACCTCACATTGCGCATGCTGTGAGCATGGTAAGTAGGTTTCAGGCAAACCCAGGTAGGGAACATTGGTCTGCCGTAAAGAACGTTCTCAGGTACTTAAGAAGGACTAGAGATATGGTTCTTATGTATGGCGGTGGAGAATTGGATGTGATGGGATTCACTGATTCGGACTTCCAAGGACAGAAGGACGATTCGATGTCTACTTTTGGCTATATATTTACTCTTAATGGAGGAGCAGTATCTTGGCGTAGTGCTAAGCAAAGAGCGATAGCTGATTCCAGCTGTCAGGCTGAGTATCAAGCAGCCTCAGAGGCTTCTAAGGAAGGGTTCTGGATTAAGAAGTTTCTGGGCGAACTTCAAGTGATACCATGTGCTGAGTTGCCTATTCCACTGTACAGTGACAATGATGGAGATGTAGCACAGTCCAAGGAGCCGAGGTTTCATAACAGCACCAAACACATTGAGAGGAAGTATCATCTCGTAAGAGAATTTGTTCGCAAGGGATACATTATGCTGCATAGAGTAGACTCAGCCGACAACGTCGTTGATCCATTGACCAAGCCACTTCCTCAACTTAGCTTGGAGCATCATCTGGAGAACATGGGTATTAGATACCTTTGTGTGTGGCATTGATTTCAAGTGGGATATTGTTAGGAGTATGCCCTCGAATGCCACTCAGAGAATGTTGAGTGAGGTCATCGTACTTGTTATTATGTAAATCATTATCATAAGGCAAATGGATGTTTCTTTATTTACTGGTAGTTACTGGTATTCCTACCTCGCAAATATATAAATAGAAACTAGTTCGTGTATTTGAGAGCAAAACATTCCACTCCTTATTGGATAAGAGGGTCGGCACTGGAAAGGTTATAGCACAAATACTTAATCGTTCGCAAGTCGATGAAACTTGACTGGGCATTAAGTTTATGTGAAGACTTGTATGACGTGTTCTTTATTATGGAGAGTGCTTGTCGAACACTAATGGTTAGTGGGAGCACACATTATTGATATGCTAGTGTACTCGAACTGACTTTTCCTCAATTCGTCACATGGATTTTACTCCGGGACACTCAATGACGGAATCGAAAGGTTGTGATAGGTATTCGTGAACCTTCGACTTGAGGATTTAGTAGGGATGTGCTTGTGACGTCAAGATTTTCATTAGAGTAGTTCGACCCTGTAAACCGGAAGGCAGGGGTAAACCTCGACGTGCGTCTTGACGGGCAAGTAGCAGGTCCTACTAAATACCAAGATAGAATCCTTTCTCATGTTAGTGAACGAGTTATATGTCCTATGCGGTTATTGGCAGATGAGATCATAAGTCTTGGGCCAAAGCATTGGATCTAGTTGTATTGGATACACGAGAGCTCGATGATCTCGATTTGCATTAACTTATACATAGCATCAAGTACAAATAGGGTTTGACTGACCGTGACCCTATAACTTGATCGAGATATTTGAAAGAAGGGTTTATACATATACTGGTATTCACGACAGAATGGTTCTTGAATGATCCCATCCTTCGTTCTCAGTTGGGGTACAGTGTAGGCCGCCAGGTTGGCTAGGTGGTGCTACTACTCTTTGGTTCCTCCCATTGCTGACTAAGACAGACCTATCGAGTCGCGCAATAGGATTGACGACGGAATGAATCGAGGTTATTCTCTCATTATGAATATTAGATATTGGATATCTAATTTGGGACATTGGATGTCTAAATTGATTTATTGGATAAATTGATTTACGGCCTAATGAATTAAATAAATTACTGGGTGATTACTTTAATTCATAAATATAATTATTTCTTGGAGAAATTAATTATATTATTATGTATTTGATATGATTAATAAATTGATATAAATACATCAGAACGAAATTAGAGTTTATCTGTTTGGACTCACGGGAGTCCAAAACGAACCGAACTCGTCCGATTTCTTCATCATGGCTGCCCCGTTTTCTACCAACTTTCCCTTTGTCGTTTGTTTCCATTCTTAAATGGGTGATAAGGACTTTGCGGGGCAAGAATTTATGTGACATGAGTTGTTCACATGTGGGTAGAAGTTGAATAAGAGTGGAAGACTTCTTATCACTCTAAGACCATTCTTTTCCTACGGTTGAGAGAGTAGTGAGAGAAAGAACTTAGAGTTCATTTCAATAGTCTTCATCTTCTTCTTCATTTTTTCTTGATGGTTCTTGGAGAAAAATTAAGAAATCAAAGAGAGATAGTGAGTTACACACTTAGAGTGTTATAATCACAATCGAAAGCTTCATCATCCTAGCCCTAGCCGTATCCTTGGAGGATAGGAAGGTGATAGTCGTTCCGTTCATTTCCCCAGTGCGTGGCAAGTGGATATGCGGTGCTTTCGGCGTTGGATCATCCAATAGCTTAGAGCGGATTGGATCGTATGGAAATCAACTAAAGCTTGGGGAATAGCTCAAGAGAAGGACACCATTTAAATCAACAAACTACAAGGGTATGTTTCTTGTATCTCTTGTGCTTCGTTTAATATTCGTATATACGTAGCTCGATCGATGCTCGTAGGGATTCGAACCAAATTAATTTTTATTTTACCGCTTCTGCTTTGCCTTCGATTTAGGCACCGAATCCCAACTGCAGGAATGCTCAGTTCTGTGAAAGCTTGGCTTTTGAGTAATTTTTCCATGAAAAACATGGGAAAAGCAACCTATATTTTTGGTATTCGGCTCCACCAGGGTAGAGTGAAAAGAACGATAGGTCTTTCCCAAGCCCTCTATATAGATAAAATCTTAAAGCAATTTAAGATGGATGATTCTAAAAGAGGGTTCCTACCGATGCGACATAGAATAAAACTCTCCTTGAAGTTGTGTCCTCAAAGTGAGGAACAACGAAAGGAAATAAGTAATATACCATGTACTTCGGCCGTGGGTAGACTTATGTATGCTATGTTGTGTACGAGGCCTGACATTGCGCATTCTGTGAGCGTGGTAAGTTGGTTTCAGGCAAACCCAGGTAGGGAACATTGGACTGCCGTAAAGAAGATTCTCAAGTACTTAAGAAAGACTAGAGATATGGTTCTTATGTATGGCGGTAGAGAATTGGATGTGATGGGATTCACTTATTCGGACTTCCAAGGACAGAAAGACGATTCGATGTCTACTTTTGGCTACATATTTACTCTTAATAGAGGAGCAGTATCTTAGCGTAGTGCCAAGCAAAGCGCGATGGCTGATTCCACCTGTCAGTCTGAGTATCAAGCAGCCTCGGAGGCTTCTAAGGAAGGGTTCTGGATTAAGAAGTTTCTGGGTGAGCTTCAAGTGATACCATGTGCTGAGCTGCCTGTTCCGATGTACTGCGACAAGGACAGAGCTGTAGCGCATTCCAAGGAGCCGAGGTTTCACAACTACACCAAACACATTGAGAGGAAGTATCATCTCGTAAGAGAATTTGTTCGCAAGGGATACATTGTGCTGCATAGAGTAGATTCAGCCGACAACATCGCTGCTCTACTGACCAAGCTACTTTCTTAGACTAGCTTACAGCGTCATCTGGAGAATATGGGTATTAGATACCATAGTATGTGGCATTGAGTGCAAGTGGGAGATTGTAAGGAGTATGCCCTCGAATGCCACTCAGAGGGTGTTGAGTGAGGGCATTATACTTGTTATTATGTAAATCATAATCATAAGGCAATTGTTTGTTTCTTTATTAACTGGCAGTTACTGGCATTCCTGACTCGTAAATATATATATAGAAACAAGTTCGTGTATTTGAGAGCAAAACATTCCACTCCTTATTAGATAAAGGGATCGACACTGGAAAGGTTTATAGCTCAAATACATAATCGTTCGTAAGTAGATGAAATTTGACTGGGCGTTAAGTTTATGTGAATACTTGTATGACGTGTTCTTTGACGTGGAGAGTGCATGTCGAACACTAATGGTTAGTCGGAGCACACGTTATAGGTATGCTAATTGGATTAGTATAGTCGAATTGACTCATCCTCGATTCGTCACACGGATTTTACTCCATGACAGTCAATGACGGAATCGAAAAATTGTGATAGGTATTCGTGAACTTTCGACTTGAGGATTTAGTAGGGATGTGCTTGTGATGACTTCATTAGAGTAGTTCGACCCTGTAAACCGGAAGGCCAGGGTCAACCTCGACGTGCATCTTGACGGGCAAGTAGTAGGTCCTACTGAATACCAAGATAGAATTCTTCTCCTGTTAGTGAACGGGATCTATGTCCTATGTGGTTATTGGCAGATGAGATCATAAGTCTTTGGCTAAAGCATTGGAGCTAGTTGTATTGGATATGCGAGAGCTCGATGATCTCAATTTGCATTAACTCATGCATAGCGTCAAGTACAGATAGAGTTTGACTGACTATGATCCTATAACTTGATCGGGACATTTGAAGGAGGGTTTATACGTAAACTGGTATTCATGACAGAATGGTTCTTGAATGATCCCATCATTTGTTCTCAGTTGGGGTACAGTGTAGGCCGCCATGCTGGCTAGGTGGTGCTACTACTCTTTGGTTCCTCCCATTGCTGACTAAGACGGACCTATCGAGTCGCGCAATAGGATTGACGACATAATGAATCGAGATTATTCTCTCATTATGAATATTAGATATTGAATATCTAATTTTGGGGACATTGGATGTCTAAATTGATTTATTGGATAAATTAATTTACGGCCAAATGATTTAAATAAATTACTGGGTGATTAATTTAATTCATAGATATAATTATTTCTTAGAGAAATTAATTATATTATTTTGTATTTGATATGATTAATTAATTGGATTAATTAATTGATATAAATAAATCGGAACGAAATTATAGTTTATCTGTTTGGACTCACGAGATTCCTATACGAACCGAACTCGTCCGATTTCTTCATGATGGCCGCCCCCCTTCCACCTACCTTCCACTTAGTCTTTGTTTCCATTTTATAATGGAAGACAATGACTTTTGTAGGGCAATCTCTCATGTATAATGAGCTGTATTCATGTGGGTTGGTGGTGCATAAAGAATGAGGAGAAGACTTACTCACACACTTCATTTTGGTGTTTCATCCGTGAGATTGGTAGAGAGAGAGAAAATTGTTTTCTCCAAGCCTTCTTCTTCTTCTTCTTCATTTCTTCTTGTTTTTCTTGGAGAAAATTCAAGATATATTGAGAGATAGTGAGTTATACACTTAGAGCATTATAATCACATTTGTAAGCTTCATCATCTTTGCTCTAGCCGTATCCTTAGAGGATATCAAGGTGTTGTCATTCCGATCGTTTCTCCCGTGCATGGCAATTAGAGACGCGGTGTTTTCGGCGTTGGATCATTCTAGAGCTTGGAGCGGATTGGATTCGTGGAAAGCATTTAAATCTTGGGAATCGCTCAAGAGAAGAATCACCATTCAATCAACGGACTACGAGGGCATGTTTCTCGTATCTTCTTATGCTTCGTTTTATATTCGTATATGCGTAGCTCGATCAATCCTCGTAGGGATTCGGATCGAATTAATTTTCGTTTTACTGCTTCCGCTGGGCCTTCGATTTAGGCACCTGTTAGGCGTATTTTTATGCGCTTTTATATCATTAATTTATATCCATCTTGAGCCTAAATCAGCATAAATGATCTTTTAATGCATTATTTTTATATGTTTTGCAGGAAATCGGAGTCCTAAGCAAACGATTAAAACGGCGAAACAACAGTTTTTGGTCATGAGCCGCGGCACCCATGTGCTGAGCCGCGGCACACGCAGGAGACTAGCAGAGTGCCGAGTAAACTGTACTCTGTGCCGCGGCACAGATTTAGTGAGCCGCGGCACAGAAAAAATAAACAGCGCCCAGGCATCCCGCTGAATGCCGTGAGCCGCGGCACAGATAAAGTGAGCTGCGGCACATGAGGCGGTGTTGGTGTACTCCGCGCGGGTTTGGGCCGTTTTGGAGCCTGTTCTCGTCCTAATCACACGGACGCGTTTTGGAGGCTGAGGACTGATATAAATAAGCATGGTAGGGCTGCAGAAAGGGGAATTCATCAGAACTGGGAGGTGGATCGATAGCTAGGGCAAAGAACACAAGGAGGAGATTTGTGGGCCACGACAAGACCACGGATCCCTACGGTTTTTCTGCATCTTAGTTCCTAGATCCATTTGAGTAGAATTTTGATTGTAGCCGATTTCATGATGGTTTGATTATTTATTATTATTTCGATTTACTCGTTATTCTATTGAATTGGATTCTTCTTACTGTTCTTAATGCTTTTTAATTGTCTGGCCAACATTTAATTTGTTTTGAATGTCTTTATGGATTCGGGAGATGAAATTTAGGCATAGTTCTTGTGAGACGAATCATAATTTTCGTGAGATAGGGATATACTCATGCGAATTGTGAAGCCTAGTTGTTGTGGAAATTCTTGAACTGTTTTAGCTATTAATTATCTAATTCGAATAGGGATATATCGAGTTAATAATTTGTAGTATTTTCTATCGACCTTGGGAAAGGCTTTAGAATAATTTAGGAATTCCTGGCTTACAATCAATTGCATAAAAGTGAATTGAATTGAATAAATATAATTCCTGATTGTTTGAGGTGAAAATTATAATCCTACGCCCTTATTATTAATATTATTATTATTATTATTATTAGTACTATTATTTATTAGTTTAGGTATAAATTCCATATAATTGTTCTTCAAATAAAATTGTAAGTTGACTATATTTTGGTACTTAGTGAAATCAGTCCTCGAGGGAACGATACTTTACTTATCACTTTATTACTTGTTGACACCGTGCACTTGCGGCATATTGTGAGGGATTTTTCCCACAACATAAGACATCTTGGATTGGTGCTCAAACTTCCGGTGTTGAATTCTATCGATTGCCTTGACATTTTCTTCATATTAAGGTATGTTGATACGAAACTCAACCTTGAATTCCTGTTCTTAAGAATATTATGAACATGCTACTGAGATTATTAGATTCCATGGATGACTTACTTGACCGAACACCATGTTTAAGGAAGTTGAAATGATTATGCTTAGGTTTATCATTGTTAAGAGCATTATAGTCCGAACCTCGTTATGTTGAACAAGTAGGGAGAAGTTTTCTGAGTTGTAACTTACAATGGATAATGTTTTCGAAATGATCAAGACTTGTTATTATCATCACCTAGAATCAAAGTATTCAAGAAGATGAACTCTACGAGTTTCACCAAGAACATTTCGTATTTTCGTAAGAGGTGTTTGATTGGCTAAACTTCGATATATTATTGGTTAGAATGGATTGATGATGTTAAGAATAATCAAATTAAACCTAGAACACGGTTGTTTCATCTTCCTTCGAAAATGTGTTAGTATTCGTTTGATAATACATTTGATATGAGTTGTATGAATGACCGAACCATGTATGAAGATTGAAGTATAGAACTATATCGGTTTGATGAATATCCTTGATATCGTAGACACCAGCATTTGTACCTCAATGTGTTCATAAGCATAACGTACGTTAAGTATCATGCTTTACGTACGTTATGGCATCAGGTGAGACAAGTCGCCTCATCAGAAAACCTTGTCAAATACAATATTAGCGTACGCTAGGCATAGGAGCTTGCGTACGCTAAGGAACAGACTTAACTTACATTATGTTATCATGTTTTACGTACGTTATGACATCAGGTGAGACAAGTCGCCTGATCAGATAACTTTGTCAGATACAAGCTTAGTGTACGTTAGGTGTAATATCCGCATTTTTCTTAACCTTGTAATTGTATTTCCGGTGTAATTCTCGATTGTAGTGACCCTCGTGTATCCTTCAGTGTAACTTTTCCGTCATCTTTTGATCTGATTCTCGTAATTGTTGTGCGGAACCGCCGTTTCGGGGTTTCCGTGGATTCATTCTATGCTATGATGCGTTTTGAGGTGTTCCGTTTGACGTTTCGTTCATATTCCGGTATTTTGGGTCGTTTATATGCTGTATCTAGCGCACGCTAAATTTCCTGTATAGCGCACGCTAGAAATCCATTAGTAGCGCACGCTACGTTTAATTCGTAGTGCACGCTAACGATTTAGCCCTGGGAGTGGCAGTTCAGCTCCCAGCCCTATGGACTATCGGATTAACGCACGCTATCTCGTCTAGCGCACGCTAATGTCGGGAGACTAGCGCACGTTAAGTTGTTCAGTAGCGTGCGCTAGTGTGACTGTCCAGTACTGGGCAGTTTACTACTGAACTCAATCAGATGCTAGTTAGCGCACGCTACGCTGGTATGGTAGCGCACGCTAACGGGTCAGGTGAGTTTTGGGCATTTGGCTACTGGACTCGGCTGATGTTCAGGTAGCGCACGCTATTGGTCGATAGCGCGCGCTACCGAGAGGTTATTAGCGCACGCTACGCATGTATGGTAGCGCACGCTAACGGCCAAAACCTCGGGTGGGACGCTAACAGAGGGTTTGTAATCTATCCGTTAGCGCACGCTAACCTTGAGGTTTTAGCGTGCGCTAACACTCCCCAACTATATAAACCGGGGAGTTGGCCGAGATAATCACAAAATCTCATTTCTTCCTCTTTCCGCGGCGAGCGACTCCGAGACGATTTGAGGCGATTTTCTTCTTCCAATCACTTGAGAGATTCTTTTGCTTGAATTCTTGGTGTAGATTAACATCATCCACTTGTGTTTCTCATCCTAAATCCAAGGTAATCTCTTAGAACCCTACTTTTGGATAATTTGGGGTTTTGGGATTTCCTTCGATTCGTTCCGTTTTGTTGATGGATTCATGATGAATATGATTAATCTTGTTGGTATAATTAGTTTTCCTACGGATTCATGGTATATTTTCATGGTTTTGCGAAATCGAGAGGGTTTGGTTGTGGTCCGCCCTCGTTGTTATTTTTGTATGAATATACATGAATCGTAGGCGGGTTTTCGGGTGTATTCCATTTCCATAATCGTTTAGAAGTGGTTGTGATTGTACTATTCGAATCGTTAGGTTCATTCTCGTCGGTTCCTCACGGTCATGCTTGATTCTTCCGTTCCGTTCATGTCGTCGTCTATTTAATCGAGGCAAGTATCCTTATGAACTTACAATCATGACATAGTAGTTTTGTATGAGAAATTGTGTGCGTGTGTATGCTCACTACGGGTTAGACTCGACGGGGTCTCGGTAGGGTTCCACGAAGCTGTGGGACCGCGAGCTTGCTTTTAACCACTGTGGGTTAGATCCGACGGGGTCTCGGCAGGGATCCACGAAGCTGTGGGTCCGCGGTTAATTGTGGTGTATTTTTACAAATGTGGTTTGATCATTGGCATTTCCGGAAATGAGTGTTTTGGAAACTATGATTTCTTGATGGCATGCATTACTATATGTGTAAGATGTAAGTTGTTCATCTGGTTACTTGTACTAGCGTAATTGCTAACCCCTCTGGGGACCCGTTTTGGGGAAATTCGTTTTATGAATTTGAGTCGGGTTCATCGGGACGAGCGGGCTGACCAAGACATTACGGATGATGGTCATGCGTGATGATTGTGCATGAGTGACGTCTTAATGTCTTTTTGTCTTTTCATCTTTTGTGGCTTTTGAACTAATAGTTGTACTCGAGTACTTAAGAGTTCTTGTTCGTCGGATTGTATTGTTGCCTATATGTTGTGTTGATTGATGATGTTATGTTTGGCCGGTTGAACCGGGTGGAATATTCTGTTTTGCGTCTTTATGACATGGTGTTGGTTTGTCGTTTATGTGAGTCGATGAGTATGATCTTTGTTCGGCTGGTGGGTCCCATATAGGGATTCACGGCGCTGTAATATACCTTGAATATCTTGAGGGTGTTACAGAAAATGGTATCAGAGCACTAGGTTTATGGATACCTAGGCTTGTCGGGTTATTGGGTCGTGTTGTGTTTTGTTTTGCACATCATCGTCACGCCATGATTCCAGACTACCGGTGTCCGTAAGTTTTCCTTCCTCTGTTCATTAATTCCTTGTATCGTACCCTTGATTCTCGACTTGTGATTGTTCTTTTCTTGTCGATCCTCGTATGACTTTTGCTACTTATTTAACTCCGGTATGGATCTTTGGAAGAGGTCGTGGTCGCGGTCGTGGTCGTGGGCCTTGGCCGGGGCGTGGGGCGGCCAGTGGGCGGCCACATCACGATCTTCGAGCCGGAAGTACCGCGATCGTCATAGCCATGCTTCTTCTCGGGAGCGTGCCGATCTCGGTATTGCGGCCGTTATGCAACAAATGGTGAACCAAATGGCGGCAATAGCTCAGCGGTTCAGAACCCGGATCGTGCCCACGCTAATCGGGCGGAGCGGATCGTTGGCTCCAAGATGTTATCAAGATGCATCCTCCTCGGTTCTCGGGGCTTGGACCCGATTGGGTAGGAAGGGTGGATCAAGGAGATATCTAAGGTCTTCGTTGCCACTAAGCGTCACGAGGAACGTAGGGTCCCTATTGCCCAATACTTTCTCACGGGACGCCTACGGTGGTGGGAGGCCGTTGGGCCCAAAGACCATCTTTGCTTCGTGGCCGAGTTTCAAGAGTTAATGGAGACTGAATATTGCCCGTGGCCAGTCAGACAGGCTCGGGTACATGCTTTTTATGATGCTCAACCGCGGGATATCCCCGTGGCTCAAGCTATTGCTGATTTTAATAAGGAGTTGGGTTATGTGAATACCCAAGTTGTCGAGAGAGTGACAAAATTTTCCATTTCTCCAGACGGATGAAGTCGTCGATTCGGGACTATATGTCGGGGCTCGTATGTACTACCTTGAAGGATTATCAGAGTAGGGCCCTTGCTTACGATATGTCTGTGACGGCGAGTGAGGCGGCCGCGAGTAAGAAACAGTCCGCCGAATTTTTCGGGCCACAAGGTGGGGGTCGTGAAATTTGATCTGCTAACTTTCCATTGGTGGTGGCCCGGCTCGATCTCGGGTTTCCCGTAAGGCCGCCAATGCCCCTTCTCGAGAGGTGAAATGCTTTAATCGTGGCGGCGAGGCCACATCGGTCGTGTTTGTCCGAACCCTTTCGACGTGTAATCATTGTGGCGGTCGGGTCACAAAGTCTTTTGTCTTTGAGAGGAGAAAATCCTTGGT
This sequence comes from Orobanche coerulescens, assembly GCA_033398695.1. Taxonomy (NCBI): domain Eukaryota; kingdom Viridiplantae; phylum Streptophyta; class Magnoliopsida; order Lamiales; family Orobanchaceae; genus Orobanche; species Orobanche coerulescens. The sequence goes on along the minus strand of CM065818.1, from coordinate 72,512,224 downwards.
GCCGGGCTTCCATTCAGCGCTAGGGAACCAAGTGTGAATCAGGATCGCTTGCTCCTCAATCTCCGCCGAGTGCTAGTCGGGGAGAGGTCGGGGTCAGCCCTCTAAGGGGGAGCTTCCGGTGTCGGCTCGGCCCACCCGCGTGTCTATGAGATGCGGAGAGCCGATGATCCAGCGGCTACCGTGGCGACAGGTACCGTTTATATTCTTTCTCATCCTGTCAGTGTGCTTTTCGATTCCGGTGCTACGCATTCGTTCATATCTCTGGATTGTGTGCGTCGTTTGAGTCTTGCCCGTTTGACGCCTTGTGAGCCCTTCATCGTTAAGCTTCCTAGCGGCGATAGGATCGTTGGTGATCAGGAGGTTCGAGGCCTCTGCTTATTTGTGAGAGGACTTGGCCCTCTAATCTTATTGTTGTGAGTATCGAGGGTGAGGATTTGATTCTTGGTGATGATTGGCTCGAGCGGCATGGCGCGATCATGAACTACCGCACGAGAATCATCACTATGTTAGCCGAGGACGGCACCGAGCACTCTTTCGCGGGGCGAAAGAGGGGAAACCAAATTGCTATTAACGCCTTGAAGGCGATGAGACTCCTGCGAAAGGGGTGTACTGGATATTGGTGCTACGCCTTGAAGGCGGAGGATGGTGGAGTCGAGCTTTCGTCGATTCCAGTCGTTAGTGAGTTTCCTGATGTATTCCCTGACGAGTTACCGGGATTGCCACCGGATCGTGAGGTTGAGTTTGCTATAGAGTTAGAGCCGGGCGCGGCTCCTATTTCGAAGGCACCGTATCGCATGGCACCTTCAGAGATGGCAGAGTTGAAGAAGCAGTTGAGCGAGCTTCTTGAGTCGGGGTATATTCGACCGAGCGCCTCGCCTTGGGGCGCACCGGTCCTGTTTGTGCGGAAGAAGGATGGCTCACTACGTTTGTGTATCGACTATCGCGAACTAAACAAGGTGACCATCAAGAACAAGTATCCTTTGCCGAGAATTGATGACTTGTTCGATCAGTTGCAGGGAGCTGCGGTATTCTCGAAAATTGATTTGAAATCGGGGTACTATCAGCTCCGGGTGAGAGAGTCCGATGTGCCGAAAACAGCTTTTCGGACGAGGTACGGACATTATGAATTCGTAGTCATGCCTTTCGGGTTAACTAATGCGCCGGCGGTGTTCATGCAATTGATGAACAAAGTTTTTATCGAGTATTTGGATAAGTGCGTCGTCGTCTTTATTGACGATATTCTTATTTATTCGAGGAATGAGGAAGAGCATGCCCATCATTTGCGGGTAGTATTAGACATTTTGAGGACCGAGAAACTCTATGCAAAGTTCTCGAAATGTGAGTTCTGGCTGAAGGAAGTGATGTTTTTAGGTCACGTGATTTCAGCTGAGGGGGTTCGTGTGGATCCGCAGAAGATTGAGGCCGTATTGGATTGAGCACCGCCCAAGAATGTGAAGGAGCTCCGTAGTTTCTTGGGTTTGGCTGGCTACTACCGTAGGTTCGTCGAGGGTTTCTCGAAACTGGCTCGGCCACTTACGCAGTTGCTCCAGAAATCCGAGAGGTTCGTCTGGAATGACGAGAGGCGATCGAGTTTTGAGGAATCGAAGAAGCGTTTGACTTCAGCCCCGCTTTGGCATTGCCATGTGGCAACGAGGGTTTTGCCGTTTATAGCGATGCTTGGTCGTGGTCTTGGGTGTGTATTAATGCAGCACGGCAAGACCATTGCCTATGCGTCGAGACAGTTGAGGCCGTATGAGCTGAACTACCCTACTCATGATTTGGAGTTAGCGGCAGTCGTTTTTGCGCTCAAGATTTGGCGTCACTATCTTTTCGGCTCCACATGTCAGATTTTTACTGATCATAAAAGTCTGAAATACATATTTACTCAGCGAGAGTTGAATATGAGGCAGAGGAGGTGGTTAGAGTTGATTAAGGATTATGACCTCGAAATCCTTTATCATCCGGGCAAGGCGAATGTCGTGGCCGACGCCTTGAGTCGGAAACCAGTTGCGTTGCGAACGCTTGAGATCCTTACATCTCAGTCTGAGCTTCGGAGGGCTTTGATCGAGCTAGACGTTGAGGTCTCGTTGCCAGGAGCTGTCGGGCAACTTTGTGCTTTAGAGATTTCATCACCTTTGATCGATGAAATTAAGCTGAAGCAATCAGAGGATCCGATGATTACTCAAATCCGAGAGAACGTTCTTAAGGGAAAGTCTCCTGGGTTTGTGATTCACGAGGATGGTATTTTGAGATTCAGTCGGCTTTGTGTGCCGAACGACTCGAGTTGAGGCGAGTATTTTACGGGAGGCCCATGCTACACCTTATTCCGTTCATCCTGGTTCGAGTAAGATGTACAAGGACTTGAGAAGAAATTTCTGGTGGAATGATATGAAGGATGAGGTCGCACAGTTTGTAGCGAGATGTTTGACTTGTCAGCAGGTCAAAATCGAACATCAGAGACCGGCTGGGTTATTGCAGTCACTTCCCATTCCGGAATGGAAATGGGAAGATATATCGATGGATTTCGTTACGAGTTTGCCGAGATCGAGGTCGGGCATGAATATGGTATGGGTGATTGTTGATCGTCTGACCAAGTCGGCACATTTTCTGGGCATCAAGGACACTTGGGGCCCGGAGAAGTTAGCTCGTGTGTTTATCGCGCAGATTGTGAGACTTCACGGTACTCCGAAGTCTATTGTTTCGGATCGCGACGGCCGTTTTGTATCGCACTTCTGGCAGGCGGTGCATAAGGCGTTGGGTACCCGTTTACATTTGAGTACCTCTTTTCATCCCCAGTCAGATGGACAATCGGAACGCACTATCCAGACGTTCGAGGACTTGTTGCGTGCCTGTGCTCTCGATTGGAGTAGTGACTGGGAGGAACATTTTCCGCTGATCGAATTCACGTACAACAATAGTTGGCACGCGTCGATTCGGATGGCACCGTATGAGGCACTTTATGGGCGGCGATGTCGATCACCTATTTGTTGGAATGAGGCGTCCGATTTGGTCGGGACCGAGCCGGACGTCGTTTTAGAGACGAGGCGGAAGATAGAAGTAATTCGGGAACGGATGTTGGCGCCCGAGTCGGCAAGTCGTATGCCGGACGTCCGTCGTCGACCTTTGGAATTGGTGGGAGACCACGTTTTGCTAAAGGTGTCACCGAAGGGAGTTTTTCGTTTGGAAGAAAGGGAAGTTGAGTCCGAGATTTATCGGGCCCTTTGAGATCCTCGAGCGAGTAGGAGGGTTGGCATACCGTTTGGCGTTACCTCCGGCCTTGAGTCATGTTCATAGCGTTTTCCATGTTTCCCAGTTGAGGAAATATGTCCCGGATCCTAGTCACATCATCGATTATGGTGAGATTGATGTCGCCGAAGATGTTACTTTCGAAGAGCGCCCTTTGAAGATTTTGGAGCATCGTGAGAAACGATTGAGGCATAAGACCATACCTTTGGTCAAGGTGCAGTGGTCGAGACACGGTGTCGAGGAGGCAACTTGGGAAGCCGAGGATAGCATGCGTGCTAGATACCCCGAGTTGTTTGTTCCTTAAGTTTCGGGACGAAACTTATTTTTAGAGGGGTAGAATGTAATATCCGCATTTTTCTTTCCCTTGTAATTGTATTTCCGGTGTAATTCTCGATTGTAGTGACCCTCGTGTATCCTTCAGTGTAACTTTTCCGTCATCTTTTGATCTGATTCTCGTAATTGTTGTGCGGAACCGCCATTTCGGGGTTGCCGTGGATTCATTCTATGCTATGATGCGTTTTGAGGTGTTTCGTTTGACGTTTCGTTCATATTCCGGTATTTTAGGTCGTTTATATTCTGTATCTAGCGCACGCTAAATTTCCTGTATAGCGCACGCTAGAAATCCATTAGTAGCGCACGCTACGTTTAATTCGTAGCGCACGCTAACGATTTAGCCCTGGGAGTGGCAGTTCAGCTCCCAGCCCTCTGGACTATCGGATTAACGCACGCTATCTCGTCTAGCGCACGCTAATGTCGGGAGACTAGCGCACGTTAAGTTGTTCAGTAGCGCGCTCTAGTGTGACTGTCCAGTACTGGGCAGTTTACTACTGAACTCAATCAGATGCTAGTTAGCGCACGCTACGCTGGTATGGTAGCGCACGCTAACGGGTCAGGTGAGTTTTGGGCATTTGGCTACTGGACTCGGCTGATGTTCAGGTAGCGCACGCTATTGGTCGATAGCGCGCGCTACCGAGAGGTTATTAGCGCACGCTACGCATGTATGGTAGCGCACGCTAACGGCCAAAAACCTGGCTTCTGGACTGGGACGCTAACAGGAGGGTTTGTAACCCTATCCCGTTAGCGCACGCTAACCTTGAGGTCTTAGCGTGCGCTAACACTCCCTGGCTATATAAACCAGGGAGTTGACCGAGATAATCACAAAATCTCATTTCTTCCTCTTTCCGCGGCCGAGCGACTCCAGAGACGATTTGAGGCGATTTTCTTCTTCCAATCACTTCAGAGATTCTTTTGCTTGAATTCTTGGTGTAGATTAACATCATCCACTTGTGTTTCTCATCCTAAATCCAAGGTAATCTCTTAGAACCCTACTTTTGGATAATTTGGGGGTTTTGGGATTTCCTTCCGATTCGTTCCGTTTTGTTGATGGATTCATGATGAATATGATTAATCTTGTTGGTATAATTAGTTTTCCTACGGATTCATGGTATATTTTCATGGTTTTGCGAAATCGAGAGGGTTTGGTTGTGGTCCGCCCTCGTTGTTATTTTTGTATGAATATACATGAATCGTAGGCGGGTTTTCGGGTGTATTCCATTTCCATAATCGTTTAGAAGTGGTTGTGATTGTACTATTCGAATCGTTAGGTTCATTCTCGTCGGTTCCTCACGGTCATGCTTGATTCTTCCGTTCCGTTCGTGTCGTCGTCTATTTAATCGAGGCAAGTATCCTTATGAACTTACAATCATGACATAGTAGTTTTGTATGAGAAATTGTGTGCGTGTGTATGCTCACTACGGGTTAGACTCGACGGGGTCTCGGTAGGGTTCCACGAAGCTGTGGGACCGCGAGCTTGCTTTTAACCACTGTGGGTTAGATCCGACGGGGTCTCGGCAGGGATCCACGAAGCTGTGGGTCCGCGGTTAATTGTGGTGCATTTTTACAAATGTGGTTTGATCATTGGCATTTCCGGAAATGAGTGTTTTGGAAACTATGATTTCTTGATGGCATGCATTACTATATGTGTAATATGTAAGTTGTTCATCTGGTTACTTGTACTAGCGTAATTGCTAACCGCTCTGGGGACCCGTTTTGGGGAAATTCGTTTTATGAATTTCAGGTCAGGTTCATCGGGACGAGCGGGCGCTGGACCAGTACACGGATGATGGTCATGCGTGATGATTGTGCATGAGTGACGTCTTAATGTCTTTTTGTCTTTTCATCTTTTGTGGCTTTTGAACTAATAGTTGTACTCGAGTACTTAAGAGTTCTTGTTCGTCCGGATTGTATTGTTGCCTATATGTTGTGTTGATTGATGATGTTATGTTTGACCGGTTGAACCGGGTGGAATATTCTGTTTTGCGTCTTTATGACATGGTGTTGGTTTGTCGTTTATGTGAGTCGATGAGTATGATGCTGTTCAGCCTGGTGGGTCCCATATAGGGATTCACGGCGCTGTAATATACCTCGAATATCTTGAGGGTGTTACAGAAAATGGTATCGGAGCACTAGGTTTATGGATACCTAGGCTTGTCGGTTTATTGGGTCGTGTGGTGTTTTGTTTTGCACATCATCGTCACGCTGCCATGATTCCGGTACTACCAGTGTCCGTAAGTTTTCCTTCCTCTGTTCATTAATTCCTTGTATCGTACCCTTGATTCTCGACTTGTGATTGTTCTTTTCTTGTACTGATCCTCATATGACTTTTGCTACTTATTTAACTCCAGTATGGATGCTGGAAGAGGTCGTGGTCGCGGTCGTGGTCGTGGACGCGGCCGGGGACGTGGGGCAGCCGGTGGGGCGGCCACGTCACGATCTTGAGGCCGCGTCGGCGATCGTCATAGCCATGCTTCTTCTCAGGAGCGTGCCGATCTCGGTATTGCGGCCGTTATGCAACAAATGGTGAACCAAATGGCGGCAATAGCACAGGCGGTTCAGAACCCGGATCAGGCCCACGCTAATCGGGGCGGAGCGGATCGTTGGCTCCAAGATGTTATCAAGATGCATCCTCCTCAGTTCTCGGGGGCTTCAGACCCGATTGGCTGGGAAGGGTGGATCAAGGAGATATCTAAGGTCTTCGTTGCCACTAACTGTCCTGAGGAACGTAGGGTCCCTATTGCCCAATACTTTCTCACAGGGGACGCTACGGACTGGTGGGAGGCCGTTGGGCCCAAAGACCATGCTGCTTCGTGGGCTGAGTTTCAAGAGTTAATGGAGACTGAATATTGCCCGTGGCCAGTCAGACAGGCTCGGGTACATGCTTTTTATGATGCTCAACCGCGGGATATCCCCGTGGCTCAAGCTATTGCTGATTTTAATAAGGAGTTGGGTTATGTGAAGACCCAAGTTGTCGAGGAGAGTGACAAAATTTTCCATTTCTCCAGACGGATGAAGTCGTCGATTCGGGACTATATGTCGGGGCTCGTATGTACTACCTTGAAGGATTATCAGAGTAGGGCCCTTGCTTACGATATGTCTGTGACGGCGAGTGAGGCGGCCCGCGAGAGTAAGAAACAGAGTCATGGGAATTTTCGGGCCACAAGGTGGGGTCGGCGAAATTTGATCTGCTAACTTTCCATTGGTGGTGGCCCGGCTCGATCTCTGGGTTTCCCGTAAAGGCTGCCAATGCCCCTTCTCGAGAGGTGAAATGCTTTAACGTGGCAGCAGGGCCACATCGGTCGTGTTTGTCCGAACCCTTTGTCGACGTGTAATCATTGTGGCGATCGGGTCACAAAGGCGCTTCTGTCTTTGAGAGGGAGAAAATCCTTGGTGCCCGGGCTTCCATTCCAGCGCCTAGGGAACCAAGTGTGAATCAGGGATCGTTTGCTCCTCAATCTCCGCCGAGTGCTAGTCGGGGGAGAGGTCGGGGTCAGCCCTCTAAGGGGGGAGCTTCCAGTGTCGGCTCAGCCCACCCGCGTGTCTATGAGATGCGGAGAGCCGATGATCCAGCGGCTACCGTGGAGATAGGTACCGTTTATATTCTTTCTCATCCTGTCAGTGTGCTTTTCGATTCCGGTGCTACGCATTCGTTCATATCTCTGGATTGTGTGCGTCGTTTGAGTCTTGCCCGTTTGACGCCTTGTGAGCCCTTCATCGTTAAGCTTCCTAGCGGCGATAGGATCGTTGGTGATCAGGAGGTTCGAGACTGCTCTGTACTTATTTGTGAGAGGACTTGGCCCTCTAATCTTATTGTTGTGAGTATCGAGGGTGAGGATTTGATTCTTGGTGATGATTGGCTCGAGCGGCATGGCGCGATCATGAACTACCGCACGAGAATCATCACTATGTTAGCCGAGGACGGCACCGAGCACTCTTTCGCGGGGCGAAAGAGGGGAAACCAGAAATTCGTTATTAACGCCTTGAAGGCGATGAGACTCCTGCAAAAGGGGTGTACTGGATATTGGTGCTACGCCTTGAAGGCGGAGGATGGTGGAGTCGAGCTTTCGTCGATTCCAGTCGTTAGTGAGTTTCCTAATGTATTCCCTGACGAGTTACCGGGATTGCCACCGGATCGTGAGGTTGAGTTTGCTATAGAGTTAGATCCGGTCGCGGCTCCTATTTCGAAGGCACCGTATCGCATGGCACCTTCAGAGATGGCAGAGTTGAAGAAGCAGTTGAGCGAGCTTCTTGAGTCGGGGTATATTCGACCGAGCGCCTCGCCTTGGGGCGCACCGGTCCTGTTTGTGCGGAAGAAGGATGGCTCACTACGTTTGTGTATCGACTATCGCGAACTAAACAAGGTGACCATCAAGAACAAGTATCCTTTGCCGAGAATTGATGACTTGTTCGATCGATTGCGAGGAGGCTGCGGTATTCTCGAAAATTGATTTGAAATCGGGGTACTATCGGCTCGGGTGAGAGAGTCCGATGTGCCGAAAATGACTTTTGGACGAGGTACGGACATTATGAGTTCGTAGTCATGCCTTTCGGGTTAACTAATGCGCGGCGGTGTTCATGCAATTGATGAACAAAGTTTTTATCGAGTATTTGGATAAGTGCGTAAATCGTCTTTATTGACGATATTCTTATTTATTCGAGGAATGAGGAAGAGCATGCCCATCATTTGCGGGTAGTATTAGACATTTTGAGGACCGAGCAACTCTATGCAAAGTTCTCGAAATGTGAGTTCTGGCTGAAGGAAGTGATGTTTTTAGGTCACGTGATTTCAGCTGAGGGGGTTCGTGTGGATCCGCAGAAGATTGAGGCCGTATTGGATTGAGCACCACCCAAGAATGTGAAGGAGCTCCGTAGTTTCTTGGGTTTGGCTGGCTACTACCGTAGGTTCGTCGAGGGTTTCTCGAAATTGGCTCGGCCACTTACGCAGTTGCTCCAGAAATCCGAGAGGTTAAATGCGGAATGACGAGAGCGATCGAGTTTTGAGAATCGAAGAAGCGTTTGACTTCAGCCCCGATTTTGGCATTGCCATGTGGCAACGAGGGTTTTGCCGTTTATAGCGATGCTTGGTCGTGGTCTTGGGTGTGTATTAATGCGGCCACGGCAAGACCATTGCCTATGCGTCGAGACAGTTGAGGCCGTATGAGCTGAACTACCCTACTCATGATTTGGAGTTAGCGGCAGTCGTTTTTGCGCTCAAGATTTGGCGTCACTATCTTTTCGGCTCCACATGTCAGATTTTTACCGATCATAAAAGTCTGAAATACATATTTACTCAGCGAGAGTTGAATATGAGGCAGAGGAGGTGGTTAGAGTTGATTAAGGATTATGACCTCGAAATCCTTTATCATCCGGGCAAGGCGAATGTCGTGGCCAACGCCTTGAGTCGGAAACCAGTTGCGTTGCGAACGCTTGAGATCCTTACATCTCAGTCTGAGCTTCGGAGGGCTTTGATCGAGCTAGACGTTGAGGTCTCGTTGCCAGGAGCTGTCGGGCAACTTTGTGCTTTAGAGATTTCATCACCTTTGATCGATGAAATTAAGCTGAAGCAATCAGAGGATCCGATGATTACTCAAATCCGAGAGAACGTTCTTAAGGGAAAGTCTCCTGGGTTTGTGATTCACGAGGATGGTATTTTGAGATTCCAGAGTCGGCTTTGTGTGCCGAACGACTCAGAGTTGAGGCAGAGTATTTTACGGGAGGCCCATGCTACACCTTATTCCGTTCATCCTGGTTCGAGTAAGATGTACAAGGACTTGAGAAGAAATTTCTGGTGGAATGATATGAAGGATGAGGTCGCACAGTTTGTAGCGAGATGTTTGACTTGTCAGCAGGTCAAAATCGAACATCAGAGACCAGTGAGTTATTAGGTCACTTCCCATTCCGGAATGGAAATGGGAAGATATATCGATGGATTTCGTTACGAGTTTGCCGAGATCGAGGTCGGGCATGAATATGGTATGGGTGATTGTTGATCGTCTGACCAAGTCGGCACATTTTCTGGGCATCAAGGACACTTGGGGCCCGGAGAAGTTAGCTCGTGTGTTTATCGCGCAGATTGTGAGACTTCACGGTACTCCGAAGTCTATTGTTTCGGATCGCGACGGCCGTTTTGTATCGCACTTCTGGCAGGCGGTGCATAAGGCGTTGGGTACCCGTTTACATTGGAGTACCTCTTTTCATCCCCAGTCAGATGGACAATCGGAACGCACTATCCAGACGTTCGAGGACTTGTTGCGTGCCTGTGCTCTCGATTGGAGTAGTGACTGGGAGGAACATTTGCCGCTGATCGAATTCACGTACAACAATAGTTGGCACGCGTCGATTCGGATGGCACCGTATGAGGCACTTTATGGGCGGCGATGTCGATCACCTATTTGTTGGAATGAGGTGTCCGATTTGGTCGGGACCGAGCCGGACGTCGTTTTAGAGACGAGGCGGAAGATAGAAGTAATTCGGGAACGGATGTTGACTGCCCAGAGTCGACAGAAGTCGTATGCCGACGTCCGTCGTCGACCTTTGGAATTCGAGGTGGGAGACCACGTTTTGCTAAAGGTGTCACCGACGAAGGGAGTTTTTCGTTTCGGGAAGAAAGGGAAGTTGAGTCCGAGATTTATCGGGCCCTTTGAGATCCTCGAGCGAGTAGGAGGGTTGGCATACCGTTTGGCGTTACCTCCGGCCTTGAGTCATGTTCATAGCGTTTTCCATGTTTCCCAGTTGAGGAAATATGTCCCGGATCCTAGTCACATCATCGATTATGGTGAGATTGATGTCGCCGAAGATGTTACTTTCGAAGAGCGCCCTTTGAAGATTTTGGAGCATCGTGAGAAACGATTGAGGCATAAGACCATACCTTTGGTCAAGGTGCAGTGGTCGAGACACGGTGTCGAGGAGGCAACTTGGGAAGCCGAGGATAGCATGCGTGCTAGATACCCCGAGTTGTTTGTTCTTTAAGTTTCGGGACGAAACTTATTTTTAGAGGGGTAGAATGTAATATCCGCATTTTTCTTTCCCTTGTAATTGTATTTCCGGTGTAATTCTCGATTGTAGTGACCCTCGTGTATCCTTCAGTGTAACTTTTCCGTCATCTTTTGATCGATTCGTAATTGTTGTGCGGAACCGCCGTTTCGGGGTTGCCGTGGATTCATTCTATGCTATGATGCGTTTTGAGGTGTTCCGTTTGACGTTTCGTTCATATTCCGGTATTTTGGGTCGTTTATATTCTGTATCTAGCGCACGCTAAATTTCCTGTATAGCGCACGCTAGAAATCCATTAGTAGCGCACGCTACGTTTAATTAAATAGCGCACGCTAACGATTTAGCCACAGGAGTGGCGATTCGGCTCGGCCCTGCGGACTATCGGATTAACGCACGCTATCTCGTCTAGCGCACGCTAATGTCGGAGACTAGCGCCGCGTTAAGTTGTTCGATAGCGCTCTAGTGTGATCCGGTACTTGGCGATTTACTCATCAACTCAATCGGATGCTAGTTAGCGCACGCTCTGTTGGTATGGTAGCGCACGCTAACAGGTCGAGTGAGTTTTGGGCATTTGGCTCTTTGGACTCGGCTGATGTTCGGGTAGCGCACGCTATTGGTCGATAGCGCGCTACGAGAGGTTATTAGCGCACGCTACGCATGTATGGTAGCGCACGCTAACGGCAAAACACGGCTTCACGGGTGGGATGCTAACGGGAGGGTTTGTAATCTATCCGTTAGCGCACGCTAACCTTGAGGTTTTAGCGTGCGCTAACACTCCCAACTATATAAACCAGGGAGTTGACCGAGATAATCACAAAATCTCATTTCTTCCTCTTTCCGCGGCCGAGCGACTCCAGAGACGATTTGAGGCGATTTTCTTCTTCCAATCACTTCAGAGATTCTTTTGCTTGAATTCTTGGTGTAGATTAACATCATCCACTTGTGTTTCTCATCCTAAATCCAAGGTAATCTCTTAGAACCCTACTTTTGGATAATTTGGGGGTTTTGGGATTTCCTTCCGATTCGTTCCGTTTTGTTGATGGATTCATGATGAATATGATTAATCTTGTTGGTACGGATTCATGGTATATTTTCATGGTTTTGCGAAATCGAGAGGGTTTGGTTGTGGTCCGCCCTCGTTGTTATTTTTGTATGAATATACATGAATCGTAGGCGGGTTTTCGGGTGTATTCCATTTCCATAATCGTTTAGAAGTGGTTGTGATTGTACTATTCGAATCGTTAGGTTCATTCTCGTCGGTTCCTCACGGTCGTGCTTGATTCTTCCGTTCCGTTCGTGTCGTCGTCTATTTAATCGAGGCAAGTATCCTTATGAACTTACAATCTTGACATAGTAGTTTTGTATGAGAAATTGTGTGCGTGTGTATGCTCACTACGGGTTAGACTCGACGGGGTCTCGGTAGGGTTCCACGAAACTGTGGGACCGCGAGCTTGCTTTTAACCACTGTGGGTTAGATCCGACGGGGTCTCGGTAGGGATCCACGAAGCTGTGGGTCCGCGGTTAATTGTGGTGCATTTTTACAAATGTGGTTTGATCATTGGCATTTCCGGAAATGAGTGTTTTGGAAACTATGATTTCTTGATGGCATGCATTACTATATGTGTAAGATGTAAGTTGTTCATCTGGTTACTTGTACTAGCGTAATTGCTAACCCCTCTGGGGACCCGTTTTGGGGAAATTCGTTTTATGAATTTCAGGTCAGGTTCATCGGGACGAGCGGGCGCTGGACCAGTACACGGATGATGGTCATGCGTGATGATTGTGCATGAGTGACGTCTTAATGTCTTTTTGTCTTTTCATCTTTTGTGGCTTTTGAACTAATAGTTGTACTCGAGTACTTAAGAGTTCTTGTTCGTCCGGATTGTATTGTTGCCTATATGTTGTGTTGATTGATGATGTTATGTTTGACCGGTTGAACCGGGTGGATTATTCTGTTTTGCGTCTTTATGACATGGTGTTGGTTTGTCGTTTATGTGAGTCGATGAGTATGATGCTGTTCAGCCTGGTGGGTCCCATATAGGGATTCACGGCGCTGTAATATACCTCGAATATCTTGAGGGTGTTACACTAGGCATAGGAGCTTACGTACGCTAAGGCACAGACTTAACGTACGTTACGTTTGGTATATAATGTCCGTTATGAATAGAATCGGACAGGATCCGTAGTGTTGGCAACTTCCGGCCATAGTTTAGGACGTTAGATGTTCGTACGTTTAATATTGTTACGTAAAGTTGAGTTGCGTTATTTTTTTCCTATTTGTTTAAGGTTCGAGGTAGGCTCCGATTCTACTCTCAGGCTTCCAGTTCGGGTAGGGTTTAGATTTGGGGCAAGTGTACAAGGCTTGTGATTCGGGTTGGGTTCCTGAAAATCGGGATGAATTTGGGGTTTTGTGAAATTGCTGAATACATGTTTAATATTGTGTCTATTTTCTGGTTGGGATTGATGGGATGTTTGGCTTCAGGTTTATGTATTCTGTCTTGAATTTTTCTGAGTTCAGAAAATGTTTTTGGTCGAGTTCTAAATTTTTTTGGAGTTCATTGGTGGAGAATTCGCAAGGTTTTGAAGTTGGTTCGATTATGTATAAACAACAGAGGATAAGTATAATTAAGTTTTGATGTTTTACCTCGTCGAAGAAAAGTCTGATGTGCGGAAGAGGGTTGAACTCCAGTTTCGAGATTGGACTCCCAGTAGAGAACTTCGAACACGATGAATCCTTCTTGTTCTGCTTCTATGTATTTTCTTCTCCCTTTAGTTTGCAGAGAACCGGTGATGTATTTGTATATTGTGTATTTTTTTTTTTTTGGATGTTGAACGATTTGTAAAGGATTTTTGTACTACAATATTAGTGTATTTATAGTTGTGAATTTTTAAGTGTTTAAGTTGCATTAGAATTTGTGTTGGATAAGTATTGAGGAGTTTTGATAAAGTGGAAACTCTGATGAGGAACGATCGGTGGGGAAAAGAAGAGTTCTTAACTATGATTAGTATGGTTTAATCATGGTTGGTTAATTTATAATATGTGGTTAATTATAAATTGTATAATAATGATAATACTAATAATAGTAAATATAGAATAATAATTAATTGGTAATATTGATCATAAAATAAATCTGAAAAATGATAATGATAACAATAATAATAATAATATTAATACTTAATAAAATGGTATTAATAATATTATTAATAATAATAATCATCATATTAATGATAGTAGTATTAGTATTATACTCGAATAATTAATAACACTATCATAAAATAAATAATGACCACTTGAATATATATGACGAAATGACTCGGGCTAGGACTTGTGATACGTCGAAATAAATATTCATGATCCTCTAAATAAAATTAAATAATATGAAATACATTATAAAATTATTATAAATAATATTATTGCATTATGAAAATGGTGGATATTACAGGAGTTGTCCAACATACCTCTTGAAGAAGAGCCACAACGATCAAACACTTCAAGAAACATCAAGGATTCCATAACTCAAGCTTCTAATCAACTCATCAAGGTCTTAACCAATGTATAAGGGTCGGAAATAGGATTAGGAGTGAAGAGGAATGAAGTTTGGGAGGAAAAGATGTGTTTCCTCTCGTGAGGAAATGAAAGACTGACCTTTGATATATAATCTACACAGCTCGTTACGTACGTTAAGACCCAACCTTAATGTACGTAAGCCCCTTTAATGTACGCTACATGTCCTACATAGCGTACGCAATCGGCATCCAGGGTTCACTGCCTCATTTCGTATTGTGTATTACGTACGTAATGTCCATGATGTAGCGTACGTAATATAGCTGCTGACTTGCTATAGTAACATACTCGTTTAACGTACATAATGGCATATCCATAACGTACGTAAGGCTCGAGGTTGACTCGCTTGTCCACATCCGCGCCGAAAGCTGCCGAGACCGGGCCCACCTGCCGACCACAGCTCGAACCTGTCCGATTTCCCTCATAACGTACGTTATGTACTCAACATAACGTATGATAAACTCACTACGTTACGTACGTAAGATCCCCTTCTTAGCATATGCTACGTTTGCACCATTACGTACGTAAGTTCCTATGCTTAACGTACATAGTGCCTTCCATACTTAGCGATTTTGCTCCTGTCTGCCGTCTCAATATACCGAACACGTAGACATGACATACTGAGTACATATACTTATTCCGGTAACATTCTCATACGATACATCTGATGCATGATATCCTCAATTGTAATTGTCGACCAAGTACGATAATTATACAAATACTCATACAGTATATCCGACATCGAAAAACATATCAAGCATGTATATTGGTCCCCAAGAATGATGAAGACTATCCTCACTGTACCAACACGAGTCTTTTCTAGCGCGCTTTGTCCTCACTCACGCGCACCTGAGAAACTTCCCAGGGGGTCACCCATCCCATAACTACTCCAGGACAAACACGCTTAACTTTGGAGTTTCTATGAGATGTACCAGAAAAGAAGATGCATCTTGTTGGTATGAGTAGTCCAAATCAATTCATTTAACCACTTTCTAGTACAGATCTCACAGGTCGAATCGCAAGCCGCGCCTCGCGCATTTTTAAGCTAATGCAGGCAGGATGCTGACCGAAGCCCAACAATCCCCTTCCTAGTATCGCGGCATTTATTGGCCCCATAGTCCGAAACCTCCGCGAACTAGATTTGATCACCACGACCCTCTAGCGGCTAGATTCATTCACACGATCCTCCAACACTTGACATCGGCATCATTTCGGCTCCGTTTACTTCTGCACGCATCTCGATTCCGGCATACTAGATTCATTCACACGGTCCTCCAACACTTGACATCGGCATCTTTCGGCTCCGTTTTACTCTGCGCACCGGTATCTCGATTCGGCCCAAGATACTAGATTTGATCACATAGCCCTCCAGCACCTGACAACCTCCACAGCGCCAACATCTTAGTTCCGGCCAACTGACAACATGTGCTGCATGCCCTCCAGCACCTGACAACCTCCACAGCGCCAACATCTTAGTTCCGGTCAACTGACAACATTTGTTGCATGCCCGCCTCTTAGTTCCAATACTCTGGCAGCCTCCATTGTAGGCTACTTCGAGGGAATCCGCACCCGTGACCTGCTCCGATACCAATTATTGGTCCCCAAGAATGATGAAGACTATCTTCACTGTACCAACACGAGTCTTTTCTAGCGCGCTTTGTCCTCACTCACGCGCACCTGAGAAACTTCCCAGGGGGTCACCCATCCCATAACTACTCCAGGCCAAGCACGCTTAACTTTGGAGTTTCTATGAGATGTCTACCAGAAAAGAAGATGCATCTTGTTGGTATGAGTAGTCCAAATCAATTCATTTAAGTTCTCACAGGTCGAATTGCAAGCCGCGCCTCGCGCATTTTTAAGCTAAACCAGGCAGGATGCTGACCGAAGCCTAACAATGTAATATCCTAGAATTAAAAATAACCTCGATAGATATACTGGCACGATTGTCACAGTTCCCAAAATTTATTCATCCATACTGTATCGGTCCCACTCTGTACAGTACAACTCCGATAAAATAATGCGAAAATTCGTAGCGAAATTCTAGGATATTACATAGAGCCCGTGCGAGGCTTCTTGAATGTTGTCCGACTACCTTCGGACTGATTATGATTCTTCGATTTCTTACCAGCATATGAAGTCTGTTGCTTAGCAATTTCCTTCGCGGTAAGCTCATAAGTAAGAGCTTTCTCGATGAATTCGGCTAGGGTGGCGCAATGATGATTAAGCAATTGCATCCGCATACGAGGTTTCAACCTCTTACTGAAGTATTTAATTTTATCCACCTCAAAGTGGATAATGGATGAGGCAAAGGGAAGTAGCTCTTGAAACTTCTCGGCGATGGCGAGAACATCTTCTTCTGCTAAGGGGTCGGGACTGAGTAATTCCGATAACTTGGCCTCCTTGAGTGGGGCCGGATAGTATCTTTCCAATATGAGGGTCTTAAACTGGTCCCAAGTGCAAGATCTGTTGGTGGGTTTCAAAGATAGCCACCATGAGTAAGCGCTCTTACCCAGATAGTAAGTCGCGACAGAAACTTTGTGCCCTTCGGGACACTCCACCATCGCAAATAGCTTCTCGAAATGCTCAAGCCAGTGAATAATATCCGTCGGCTCAGATGAGCCCTCAAAATTAGATGGCCTCTGGCGAGAGATGTCGCCGATTATACTGCTCACACTCCTCTCTTGCCCTTGAGGTGCCGGCGGAGGAGCCTGTTGAGCTTGAGTGGTTGAATTAGGCATCGTCTCCATCAGACGTGCCATCTGAGTCATCTGGGCCATCATGCCCTGTATAAATATGAATTGGTCAACCCGAACACCTTCTTATTGGGCTGCATCTCGGGTACGACTTCTTGACAGTGAATGATTATCTCCCGGTGAATGAGTAGTATCGCCAGCTGAGTTGGCAGCATCGTTTCCTGTTGAACTAATGACATCCCTCGCGTTCTCGCGGGTATTCACACGTGCTCCCGGGTTTCGGCTCGCACCGCGGCCTCTTCCCCTGCGTCCTCTGACAGCTCTATCCATACTGAAGTAGGAAAGTCACATGATAATTATAGATCTCGCATGAATATCACATTATGATTATGTTATGGAATAATAAAAATGAGCATACACGCTCTAACATAATGAACGCATTAACAATGCAGTAAATTGATCGTCGACATTACGCCGAAATATGATAAGATCGCATGAGAGATCAACTGCAATTTGAAATATGGTGCCCAATTTTTAAACATTTTTCACATCGGGGTATTTTTAAATTTACGGATTCAGTTTTAAAATTCGGTTTGAATCCTAACCCTTGTTTATTCAAAGTAAATTTTTGAACCGATAGCATTTGTTCAAATTTATCATTTCCGCATGAAAATTTCTTTGTTAAACTTTTAAGTTCGTCTTGAACTTTCAAAAGATTATTCTTTGAAATATTTTTATTTTCAAGGCATTGAAAATGACCGATCTCGACATTTTTTCCTTTTTCAAACTTGGAGACTTGCTATATTTTATATTCTGATATGATATCACATTATTTTCAAACTTGGAAACTTGGAGACTTTTTTTGAAAATCTTCCATTTTCCACTTTCTTTCTTCCCTTTTTCGTTCTTTTCATTTTTTTGTTCCTTTTTACATTACTTTAGGATTGTGGCAGTCATGCCTCTCAAAAATCCCATACTTCCCAAATCCACCAATAATATCATTCCACCTCATTCATACTTTTTTCATACCCCCCAACTTCTTTTTAGTGGCAATCATGCCTTTTTCATACCTCCCAACTAATTTTATTTTTTTATTTTCATAAACTATATTAAACAATTTAATTAAAACATAATATTTCATTAATAACTAAAAGAAAATTACATAATACTTAAAAAAACATAATTAAAAGAAAATTACATTATTCTTAAAAAAAGGGAAATAACTAATCATTGAATTTTTCAAACACAGCACTTTTTAAGTAATTTCCACGGAGGAACAATACTTAAACTGTTCTCAATGTGAGTATATATATATATATATATATATATATATATATATATATAAGCATAACCACACCCATGAGTAAACAAAAGGAGATACAATTGCCACTGCCACCATCCTTATAATGTACACTTGGTTAAGGAGCATCCTTATGATTGCTGCTTTTCCAAATAAAGAATGCTGGTGCTGGAGATCAGTCTTTCCCAGCCTTATGCTGGGCCTCTATTATTTCCTTGTTTCGAATACCTTGTTGGTCTTTCTGTCTGCTCTAATGTTTGGATTTTGAGTTAGAGTTCAGATACCTTCTATGTAATTTCAGGATGTTCTGATTTTGGCTTGCAGTCGTCCAGAAAATAGAAGCAGCCTGACAAGAATGGAGGAATGGCCTGAATGGATCTTGGAGATACTCATATCCAATCATGAGGTAGCATCAATCACTAGTAATGGTTGAAATGAGTATTTAATGCGACCTTATTCGTGTTGTGCCATTTTTTAATCTTTTTATGCAGACAGGAGGAAGTCAACGTACAAATCCGCCTTGCCTGAGAAATGCAGAAGACTTTATCCACAGTTTCTTGATTATTATGTTAGAACATAATAATCAATGCGCCAAAGGATGGATGGAAGGTTAATGATCTTTGACATTTTGTCTTTGTATTTATACCCCATTATTTGTTATATTTATAAACAAAATGGGGATCTAGGTCTGTTCTCTCCGAACATTTTGATTCGATTCGATTCGATTCGATTTTACCGATTCGATTCGATTCGGTTTTATTTTATTTTAGGATTATTAATTATTATTTAATCATTTAATTAAAAAGTGAAAGAAAATTAATAATATATCTATCAACAAGTATTCATCTCCTCATACTATTTATCAAAATTAATAATATATTTTTTAAAATATTTCTATTGTTAATAGGTATTATTATATTAGCTTATTATTTATAATCATTTATTATTTCTATTAATAATAATATCATATATATTATTATTATTACTCATTTTTAAATTATACTTTCAGTTAAGTTGATTCGATTTTGATTCGATTTAGTTGATTCGACTTTTTTGATTCAATTGATTAAGTTGATTCAGTTTAGTTTTTTGATTCGATTCGATTCAATTGATTCGATTCGATTGAATTTTGCCGAAGAGAACAGGCCCTTACTATAAAATACTAGGAATGAGCTACAATGATTCCTTGCTGTATTGAGCAAGAGTTATTGAAGGCAACAACTTGATTTATGCCGGACGATTAAAATTAAAAAGATTTGGATTTCTAAATGAACCACTATTCCAAACATCGTCTATGTAAATGAAAAACGACTGACTTTCGGTTGGATCCCCAAAAATTAATTTTCAACAATTTTCATAAATTGGTATTTTACTCAGGGGGAGTTTATATTTTTAAAGGGAGATATTTTGGTCAGGGGGAGCTTACCCTTTATGCATTTATCATATTATTGATGTTATTATCGTTATTTACACTTTTTGCTGATAACAAAAAGGGGAAGAAAATAGTTGAATGAGAGAAACGAATGGGAGAAAAGAGAATGCGTTGAGAAAAATACATATATATTCCACGAATGATCAAAGGAGGAGAAATATCGAAAAGAAACGAAGAAGTTGAAAACAAAATGAAGAAGTTGAAAAATGAAAAGAAATAGTTTAAAAAGACAGAAAGAAGAGATGGGAGAAGAAACTAACAAAACGATCAAAGCTGAAAATGATTCGTGTAAATATATATATTTTTATTTTGCAGGTTCTATTCCATTCAAGGTGTTGTTTTGTAATCATCCAAAAAGGGGAGATTGTTGGAATATTTTATTCAAAATATTTATTATCGAGTTTTGATGATTAGTTGTTAAAGAAAGGAAAACAACAAAGAAGCAAAACAAAACAATGAAGAAGTCGAAGTCGCATAATCTGGACTGCAATGCTAGCGCACGCTAGAGATAAAAGTTAGCGCACGCTAACGAAATCCACCTGCAGATCAGACGAGTTACAAAGTTGCCTGAAGACAAAGTTACCTGATGAAGATAGCGCACGCTACAGTTGAAGCATAACGCACGCTATCGAAGGAATATGACCGTTGTGAAGGCTTTCAACACAAAATGACGTATGCGCTGACATAAGGCATAGCGCATGCTAAAGAGCATTTGAATTCAAACATATGAACGTTGGAAGATTCGGTAGAAAGTCAGAAGTCAAAAGTTACAAACGGATATATGACGCAAGCAATGACGTGATACGCACGCTACGGAGAATACTAGCGCACGCTAACTGGAAGAGGCAGAAGCCACTGGACTGAACTGATCAACAAATAACGTACGTAAACAGCAAATATTAACGTACGCAACAGGCAATAGCGCACACTAAAGCAAGAGGCTAGCGCATGCTAAGTGAGGCTGGCAGTAATAGCTAGTTGGAGGAAATTGTTTATAAATACCTAACCATTTGGTATCAAACAACACAACAACCTTGAACAAATCATCTATACTTGTGATATCATTGTATATATTCCTGTTGTTGTATTTGAGCTTAATTGATAAGTGTTTGAGTGTGAATACACAAAACATACAAGAGAGGTGAAAGAAAGGATAAGATTGGATTCGATGTTATTAGGATCAAGGATCCGACATTGTTAGAATCGCAATCTATATCTGAGTGAGGTTTGTCTACTACCCATAGAAAGCTAGATAGGTTGATTCCTTATCCGATAGAAAAGTAAAATAGTTTAACTTGGACCGACAAAAAGACAAGTGTGTGAACGGTTTACTCGGACCAATAGAAGATGAGTTTGTAACGGTAATCCCTCGACCGATAAAAGATAGGTGCTGAGGTTAATTTTTAACCTATAGAAAAAGATTCGAAGAGAGGACGTAGGCACGTTTGGCCGAACCTTTATAAATCCTGTGTCAATTTATTTTCCGCACCTTTATTTATGCTTCCGCACAATAGCACGTATACCAAATATTGTTTCAACAGAGAGTGCATGTCGAACACTAATGGTTAGTGGGAGCACACGTTATAGGTATGCTAATGAGATTAGTATACTCGAACCGACTCAACCTCGATTCGTCACATGAATTTCACTCCGGGATAGTCAACAACGGAATCGAAAGGATGTGATAGGTATTCGTGAACCTTCGACTTGAGGATTTTGTAGGGATATGCTTGTGGCGTTAAGATTTTCACTAGAGTAGTTCGACCTAGAAAACTAGAAGGTGGGGGTCAATCTCGACAGGCAAGTAGCAGGTTCTACTAAATACCAAGATAGGATTCTTTCTCCTGTTAGTGAACGGGTTATATGTCCTATGCGGTTATTGGCAGATGAGATCATAAGTCTTTGGCCAAAGCATTGGAGATAGTTGTATTGGATACACGAGAGCTCGATGATCTCGATTTGCATTTACACATGCATAGTGTCAAGTACAGATAGGGTTTGACTGACCATGACCTTATAACTTGATCGGGACATATGAAAGAAGGGTTTATACGTATACTGGTATTCACGATAGAAAGGTTTTTGAATGATCCCAATCATTCATTCTCAGTTAGGTTACAGTGTAGGCCGCCAGGCTGGCTAGGTGGTGCTACTACTCTTTGGTTCCTCCCATTGCTAACTGAGACGGACCTACCAAGTCGCGCAATAGGATTGACGACGGAATAAACCGAGCTTATTCTCTCTTTATAATTAATATTAGATATTGAATATCTAATTTATTGGACATTATATGTCTAATTAATTTTGGGACATTGGATGTCTAAATTAATTTATTGGATAAATTAATTTACGGCCTAATGAATTAAATAAATTACTGGGTGATTAATTTAATTCATGGATATAATTATTTCTTGGAGAAATTAATTATATTATTTTTGTATTTGATATGATTAATTAATAGGATTAATTCATTGATATAAATACATCGGAACGAAATGGAATTTATCTGTTTGGACTCTAGAGAGTCCGAAACGGACCGTATTCCTCCGGTCCTTCTAGATGGACGAACCTAACCCATTGTTTTCACATTGGTTTTTCTTCCCACCTTAATTGGTGGGAGACCAAGACTTTGTAGGATGAGGTGTGATTATTATTCATAATTGAATAATACTTAGAAGAAGAATAAAAGGAATTAGACTCACACTTAGAGGGTGGTGGAAAAACTCACGGCTATCACCATAGCAAGAGTGAGAGGAAATTTTTCTAGTATTCTTCACATTATTCTTCTTTCTACTTCATCTTTTGGAAATATTGTTGAGAGAGATTATTTGATAAATATACTTGGATTGTATTAATCAAAATATATAGCTTCATCATCCTATTCTAGCCATAACCTTGGAGGTTAATGTAACACCCCCAATCCGCTCAGGGATATTACACGCCGTAGAACCTTTCCTCAAGGATCTACCAGGCTGGTAACGACATATAACAACTCAACCATGCCTTTAAGGCTAAAATGACTCAGTAGACCGATTTGGTCTTTCAACAAATACATACAACTCAAATACAAATCATGCCCCCGCAGGGGTCAAAATACATCCACACCCGTACAACGGGAAAAATATAGCAGCGGAAAATAAAGTACAACTGAACCAATACACGATGTACGGTTCCTCATGTGATTAGTATCGATCATCTTTCATCATCCTTCGTGCCGACCCTGTGTTATGCTCCAAAACCTGAATGCAAAAAATAGACATCCACCCCCCGAATACTCGGGGGTTAGCAAAACTCCACTGTTTTGCTAGTGCAAGAACAAAGTGCAAATACGAGCCATACAATTCACATTCCACGAATAACAATAACCAGGAATCCTCAAAGATCCAAACGAAACGAAAAGTACTTCCCGAGGCAAGAGTTTGAGAAAACATTTCAAAATCGAAATATCATAAATCAATGGAAATGATTTATAAAACGGTTTAGAATGCCATCGAGAGTTTTAATAGAAAACAATTTAGGATTATCAAATCCTACTTTTCAAAATCCAAAAGACAAAAAGGGGTCACCGCCCCAAAGGTTTACTTTCCGAAAGATGACATTTGCCAGACCGTTGGGATTTTAGCCCCAAATCCGTAAAACGATTTTTACAAAACCATTGGGATTTTAGCCCCAAATCTCATCAACTCACAGTACACAAGAACGACCACAAGGTTCGCCTCCCAACATCAAAATCCACAAATAAAGGATTTAAAACAAACAACAAAATACTCTAGTGCCATCCTAGCCAAGTAAGCCAAACGAACACTTACCTCTTACACACTTAGTCGATTCATGCAATCATGAAAACCGTTCGAAAGCACTCATTTCCGGAAATGCCAATAATCCAAATCACATTGTAAAATGCACCACAATTAACCGCGGACCCACAGCTTCGTGGATCCCTGCCGAGAGCCCGTCGGATCTAACCCACAGTGGTTAAAAGCAAGCTCGCGGTTCCACAGTTTCGTGGAGCCCTACCGAGACCCCGTCGGATCTAACCCGTAGTGAGCATACACACACACACGTTACTCATGCAATACTAACATGCTAAGAATGTAAGTTCATTAAGAATACTCACTAGAGATGGCCATTAACTCGACACCATTACCAAACTCTTCAAAAATACAATAACAAGATTAAATACGGAACGCACGATTCCATAAATTTAAACAATAGGAGTATCATCATAAAATCCTTCAACGTTCAAAATAATCAAATCATAATCAATTCTCAAAACACCGTTCACAAAACACACGCGTTTTGAAAGAAAGCCTTTAACGAGGCCAAACCGAAATCCTTTGAAACTTCATTTCAAACAACCAAATAAACACACCAAGACGATCACGATCATCATATCCATAAAATAAGAAAAGTATGGGCAAGGTACTTGCCTCGAAATTGGCACGCAAGTATTCCGACGAACACGGCTCAACCGGAAAGCTTCGAAACGCCCGATGCTATCGAAAAGGAAGACGATGATGAACGGAAGGGTTCAACACGGTTTCTTCGCAAGAAACACGACCCTAACATCATACAATTAATAAATCAACAATCATACGATGAAGAATAATCGTAGAACGCCCGAAAACCCCTCTATGACATTCTACCGGACACCTTCAAGGCGTCGATCAAGAACTTGACCAAAACAACGAATCGATACGATCCAACCATGTAATAACAAGGGAAATGATATAATACATCTAAATAATCATCAATCCATTATAATCCTAAGTTAAATCGGATTAATCGGACGAAAACAACCAAAACACCCAAATTCCCCAAAACTAGATTTCTAGGAAATCTGACCTGATTCGGTAGATCGGAGGGTGTTATAGGATGGATGATTGATGATATAAACTCCAAAACTTCATGGATTGATTGTCCAACAACATCGCTCCATGATTTACCAAGCTCCAGCCGCGGAAGAGAAGAAAACCGAGTGAAAATGGCTGAAGAAAACGTCTGCAGGGCCATAAATAGGCGCACGCAGTGCCGCGGCTCGGGGAGTGTGCCGCAGCACGAGCCCAAAAATGGCTCCCGGTGGTCGGCGGTGTCGCAGCTCGGCCGGAGTGTGCCGCGGCACCTTACGTCAGTTTGGCCGAAAAATGCCACGAGTGTGCCGCGGCCTGCCACCAGGCTGCGGCCCACTGACCGCTCGGCCGAAATCGCTGAGCACCGCCGGCCGTGACTTCGCTGAAGCCGCCGAGCACTACCGGCCGTGACTCGCCAAGCCGCCAGGCCTGTGTTGCCGGCCATGACTCGCCGGGCCAACTCCGACGGCCCGAACGACTCCCGAAATCCGAACTCGAATACGAATCGATGATACGGTTATTCTGACGTACTCGCAAAGACGAATCTAAGAGCTAAGAGAACACACAATTCCGACCACCCGAAGGCTCGGAATTCAACAACGGAAGTAATTACCCAAAACTTTGGGAAATTACGAAAATGGCCCAAAACGTCCGAAAATCACGATACGCGATCGAAACACCAAACCAAAGCTCGCAACATGAATAATAATATCAAATGAACTTACGAGAAACTCGAAACAACAGTTTCGGACGATATTCGCAAGAATCGGGCTCAAGTGCGGAAAAGTCGCTAAAAAGCTCGAAACTCAACAAAACGATACCGAAACGAACTCGAATGACAAAAAGTGAAGAATTAATCATTCTCGAAATGACGAAACGGTCATGAGCGAGTCGTTAAAACGGACTCCGACCGCAAAAAAGAAATTTACCGAAAATCGAAAATTGCGGATATTACATTCTACCCTCCTTAAAAGAAGTTTCGTCCCGAAACTTAATACAAGTAGGGAGAAGAAATATTCCGCCAGGAAAAACTCAACGAGATACACAAGAATGCGTAACTAACGCCCAACGGCAAAATGTTACAAACAACGCAAAGGAATATACGGCGTGAAAACACGCTCCACGGCGACCAATCACAACATCGCCGTTAGGGATATAATAAAACCAACAAGTGACAAGCGTCATCAGATGGATAATATAATCAAGTCAATTATCCGAACAATCACAAAACACGACGAACGAAAATCAATACGATTGACCAACCCAACGGTTCATCAATCCAGACGCGAGCCAAACGCTGAAGAAATACGAAATTCCACCACCCAAGGGTTGGAAGATCGAAAACGAGACTAATTTCCCGAACTTAAGGAAATTAGGAAGGAGCCTGAATGCTCAACAATCACGAAACGAGGACAAAAACCGAACAAACAAACGACCGAGACGACAAAAATCGAACAATCATGTTCGAAACACGAAGGATAATGAAATTCAAACAACAACTCCCAAGATGATCTGGTGAGAACTACAAGATATGCATTCCCATAAGATCCACCGGAAAGGGAAAAGCGATTGAAAAGTCACAACGACAAACGAGTTATTCCGAAACAACACCACCCTCGTTCGATCAACAAAAGCAAGGGATAGGGAAAGTTCAGAAAATATCAACGAACATAAACGAGTCGACAGAGTCGAAAACATAGGAGTTCCAAATTCGATCCACTTCGAATAAAGGAAGTAATAGATCCAGATGATGTCACTTCCGAACAAGGTTCACAAGAATCGAACCAAACTCGAAAAAGTTACAACGATAACCAGATCGACTCAAAACAAGATCACAGCTCGTTCGGACGATGAAACTGAAATACCGAACAAGTTCATAAAGTTTCAACGAACATGAGCGAATTGATAGACTGAAGAAAGAGAAAATACCGAAGTCAAAATAGTACGGGTATTACCTCCGACCTCGTCCACGAAATTCACAAAAACAGGAGCAAGGTAACAAGACATTAAACAACCGACACATAACGGAACGATCACCGATGCACACGGTCATACCAAACCAAGCTCTAACAGCTCGCACATGCGCGATAACGCAGAAATCACCACGAGATGGCAACATTCAATACCAACATCCCACCTCACAGAGGGCTAACACACCAAATGTGTGGAACACAACTCAACGCTCACGCGGCCAACTCGATCATACTCGGGAGCAAACATTAAAATGACAATGCGAACATCATACATACATACCCAGCCCTCAAACGGGAATGGATAGGTTTTAAAAACGAAAACCTCATTTTGAAAATAATTTAGAAGAACACCGGTTGATCTTGAGTATCACCTTTCAAAAAGTACAAACGTGAAACATCGTTATCGAGACATTGGAGAACCATTTCGCATTTGATAAAAATGAGGACACTTTCTCTTAGTGAAAACTTTCAGTATATTCGACCCTCGGGTCTAAATAAAAGTGTTTCTAAAACAATGAAAATATCTCAAAGCATTTTGGTCCTCGAAGTAGAAATTTTTTTGAAATATATTGTGGCACCTTGGATGTACCACAAGAAAACAACTCATTTGAAAAGTATGTCTCGAAATTTATTTTTCTAAGATACTCAAGGTTTTCAAAAATCCAATAGGCCAGAATGCCCAAAACTCACACATATCGACGTTCACTAAAACAGCTCCTAGTACACGCATCAAAACGTTTAAAATCAAGACAGTACATGTCTTTAAACGGAAATAAACGATAAAATACCACCGTCGAAGACCGCCTAGGATTCAGAACAAAACCACTGACCCCATACGAGGTCTCTAAGGACCCTCCCGCACTGGCTAGTGGACAAGTCGAACGCATATAAGCACAAGGCTTCCACAAGAGAACTTGTAAAACGAGAAAATCGATTCGAAAATCATCAGCAACGGACAAAAAAAAAAAAACAATAAAAAGACATCACAAGCGACGACACTCCTCGTATAAATCAAATACGAGAGTCGACTAAATACATATCGTGAAATCAAAATCCACATAAGGATTCCACCACTTAACAAATAATCATAAAAATAGCTCGTGCCACACGAGGCACAACACAAAGAAGGGAGACTTACTTCCACAGATCGCACGAAGATGATGATCGCCCCACGATACTAATCACAACCAACAAACTCAAACGACGCGTCGCGACACGACCCAGTCAGATAAAATCCGACGAAACAAGACTCAAACAACACGACTTGACCCGACAGCCTAGGTTTCCACAACCTAAGCTCTGATACCATTTATGTAACACCCCCAATCCGCTCAGGGATATTACACACCGTAGAACCTTTCCTCAAGGATCTACCAGGCTGGTAACGACATATAACAACTCAACCATGCCTTTAAGGCTAAAATGACTCAGTAGGCCGATTTGGTCTTTCAACAAATACATACAACTCAAATACAAATCATGCCCACGCAGGGGTCAAAATACATCCACACCCGTACAACGGGAAAAATATAGCAGCGGAAAATAAAGTACAACTGAACCAATACACGATGTACGGTTCCTCATGTGATTAGTATCGATCATCTTTCATCATCCTTCGTGCCGACCCTGTGTTATGCTCCAAAACCTGAATGCAAAAAATAGACATCCACCCCCCGAATACTCGGGGGTTAGCAAAACTCCACTGTTTTGCTAGTGCAAATACGAGCCATACAATTCACATTCCACGAATAACAATAACCAGGAATCCTCAAAGATCCAAACGAAACGAAAAGTACTTCCCGAGGCAAGAGTTTGAGAAAACATTTCAAAAATCGAAATATCATAAATCAATGGAAATGATTTATAAAACGGTTTAGAATGCCATAGAGAGTTTTAATAGAAAACAATTTAGGATTATCAAATCCCACTTTTCAAAATCCAAAAGACAAAAAGGGGTCACCGCCCCAAAGGTTTACTTTCCGAAAGATGACATTTACCAGACCGTTGGGATTTTAGCCCCAAATCCGTAAAACGACTTTTACAAAACCATTGGGATTTTAGCCCCAAATCTCATCAACTCACAGTACACAAGAACGACCACAAGGTTCGCCTCCCAACATCAAAATCCACAAATAAAGGATTTAAAACAAACAACAAAATACTCTAGTGCCATCCTAGCCAAGTAAGCCAAACGAACACTTACCTCTTACACACTTGCAATCATGAAAACCGTTCTAAAGCACTCATTTCCGGAAATGCCAATAATCCAAATCACATTGTAAAATGCACCACAATTAACCGCAGACCCACAGCTTCGTGGATCCCTGCCGAGACCCCGTCGGATCTAACCCACAGTGGTTAAAAGCAAGCTCGCGGTTCCACAGCTTCGTGGAGCCCTACCGAGACCCCGTCGGATCTAACCCGTAGTGAGCATACACACACACACGTTACTCATGCAATACTAACATGCTAAGAATGTAAGTTCATTAAGAATACTCACTAGAGATGGCCATTAACTCGACACCATTACCAAACTCTTCAAAAATACAATAACAAGATTAAATACGGAACGCACGATTCCATAAATTTAAACAATAGGAGTATCATCATAAAATCCTTCAACGTTCAAAATAATCAAATCATAATCAATTCTCAAAACACCGTTCACAAAACACACGCGTTTTGAAAGAAAGCCTTTAACGAGGCCAAACCGAAATCCTTTGAAACTTCATTTCAAACAACCAAATAAACACACCAAGACGATCACGATCATCATATCCATAAAATAAGAAAAGTATGGGCAAGGTACTTGCCTCGAAATTGGCACGCAAGTATTCCGACGAACACGACTCAACAGGAAAGCTTCGAAACGCCCGATGCTATCGAAAAGGAAGACGATGATGAACGGAAGGGTTCAACACGGTTTCTTCGCAAGAAACACGACCCTAACATCATACAATTAATAAATCAACGATCATACGATGAAGAATAATCGTAGAACGCCCGAAAACCCCTCTATGACATTCTACCGGACACCTTCAAGGCGTCGATCAAGAACTTGACCAAAACAACGAATCGATACGATCCAACCATGGAATAATAAGGGAAAGGATATAATACATCTAAATAATCATCAATCCATCATAATCCTAAGTTAAATCGGATTAATCGGACGAAAACAACCAAAACACCCAAATTCCCCAAAACTAGATTTCTAGGAAATCTGACCTGATTCGGTAGATCGGAGGGTGTTATAGGATGGATGATTGATGATATAAACTCCAAAACTTCATGGATTGATTGGCCAACAAAATCTTTCCATGATTTACCAAGCTCCAGCCGCGGAAGAGAAGAAAACCGAGTGAAAATGGCTGAAGAAAACGTCTGCAGGGCCATAAATAGACTGCACAGTGTGCCGCGGCTCAACGGGAGTGTGCCACGGCACAGGCCCAAAAATGGCTCCCAGTGGTCGGCAGTGTGCCGCGTGTAATATCCGCGTTTTCTATCCTTGGTAATTTCTATTTTTGGTGCATATTCGTTTCGGACAACTCGCGTGACACTGTTTTGTAATTCTGAACCTATTTTGTTCTTGGAGTTTTTCCGTTTAGACGGGTCTTGATAATGTTTTTACGTAATTTCATCTCGTGTTATATTCTATCGCATGTGTATTCGTTTCTCGTTAAATTCGTTCGATTCCGTTGTTTTCTTACTTCCATGAGTTCGTATGCTTATGTAGAGCATGTTGCGAGTTTCGGATTGTTAATCCGACGTTGTGTCGTGACTTTTCGGTTGTTTGGGCCGTTTTTGTAATTTCCTAGAAGTTTAGGGAATTTGACCCTTATTCGACTTTGGTTGTGTACCTCAGATCGTTTTGGGTTCCGTACTTCCATTTCGTGTTATTGTTGCCCAAATATCGATCCCTGTTGCTTTTATTCTCCTTTCGGATCATTTTTCGTCATTTTGGGACCCGGGGGGGGGGGTGTGTGGGCCGCGGCACAAGGATTGTGAGCTGCGGCACACACATCGCCCAGTTTTTGCCTAAACTAACTGTACCGTGTGCCGCGGCACAAGGATTGTGCGCCGCGGCACACAGCCGAGTCAGTGCCGCGGCACACTTGTCCGGGCCGCGGCACACCCGTGTGACACTTGCCGGCCAAAATTGGCTGTACCGCATGCCGCGGCACAGTCCGGCAGTGTCGCGGCACATGCCGAGTCTGAGCCGCGGCACACTTCAGATGAGCCGCGGCACAACGAGCGGCCACCACCACCGGGCACAATTTTGGCTCATGCCGCGGCACAGTTTAGCTGAGCCGCGGCACACAACGCGGTCAGCACTATATCTGCTTCTTATTCAGCGAGAATCGCCCATTTCCTCCCCCTTCTTCAACCGTGCGAGAGAGAGAGAGTCTTGAGAGGGAGAGTTCCTCCATACACCACTTAATTGTGTAGATTTCTTCATCTCTTTTCGATCGGGTGGCTCGGATTGCGGATCTAACACGTGGTTTTCGGATTTGAGTGCTTGATTCTTCAAGAGGTAAGCACTCCTTTGACCCTAGTATGATTTTGGGGAGGGTTTGGTGGTAATCTTGTGTTTTAATCCGAATTAGCCGATGTTGTTGTTAGATTTGATAGTATACTCGTGACCCTTGGTTTTCTTGTTTTTGATTGGGATGAAATCCCGTTTTTCTACCATTGACCGATTTCATTTCCTTATGCGCTCTTGGTGTCCGGTGAATTGTCCCAATGGGTAGAATTAGGATTAATTCTTACCTTTCCGCATTATTGAGACTTGTGTATACCGTTATTGTGTTAGGATTTGATTTGGGAGGATTGTTCGGACCAAAACCTATTCCGTCGTCGTTTTCTTCATTTCGTTTCATTCAAGGCAAGTACATGTATTACATTTCGTTATGTATATTGTGATTTTCGAAATGAATGATGAATGGTGATTTTTGGGTGCGTGAGTTGTGTTCCTTCCACCCGGAGTGTCTGACGGGATGTCTGGGGGTCGATACTAAGGGGTACGGCCGCGGAAGTGGACTTGGGTGCGCGTGTGATTGAACTTCCACCCGGAGTGTCCGACGGGATGTCTGGGGGTCGATACTAAGGGGTACGGCCGAGGAAGTGGTATCCCACCCGGAGTGTTCGACGGGATGTCTGGGGGTCGATACTAAGGGGTACGGCCACGGGATACCAGTCGTGATTTTGTGATATCGTGATGATTGGAAATTGATGTGATTGCCAATGTAGTATTCCGGAATATATATGCGGCAAATGACTTATGTTTGAGACGATTGTGTAAAACCGTATTTTTGTATATAATGTGGTGTAATTGTGTACTTGCACTAGCTATTCGAATGCTAACCCCTTAAATGGGGGAAATGCGTCTTATGCATTTCAGGTACCGGGAGAGCTGAGGAGCAGGCACGGGGCACGCACGCGAAGGATGGGATGGCTTGATGATAGTGGCTCGAGTCTGTATTGTTTATTTCCATGTTTGGTCATTGCATATGTCGAGTATTGGAATTAAACTGTTTATTCTTGAACTTGGTTTAAGTCCCCTGCGTGGGCAACGAATTGATATTTACATTATGTTTTATGTACTCCGTTGAAATGATTTGGCCGAGGCCACGGCCCTATTTACTTTTGAGTGCATCTTTTGGGGTTTTCATTGTGGTTATGTGTCATGTGTTAGCCTGGTAGACCTCAAGAGGGTTCTACGGCGTGTAATGTTCCATTTGTGAATTGGGGTGTTACATTTATGGTATCAGAGCCTTAGGTTTTGAATACCTAGGCTGTCGGTGAATTTTTGGGTCTGTCATTTGCGTCATTAGAGTCAGTCATTGAGCCTAATATCATCATGCTACCATCTTTTCATACGACCCGTGGCTGTAAGTCTCCTCGAACTCTTATATCTCTGTAATTCGTTTTCTTACGTTGTTCGGAATCGTGACTTGTGTTACCAACTTTGTGAATTGTGAATCTTTCTGATCTTGTCCTTTTCTTACTTTCCTTCAGTATGTTGAGAGGTCGTGGTAGACCGGCTAGGGGACGCGGCCGAGGCCGTGGTCGGGGTGCTGATAATGAGGAGGGCTCACTTTCTCAGTCCTCTGCGGACTCAGCCTCTCATTCAGTGCCGTCGGGTAATAATGCCGACGCTGGCTATCACAGACTTGGCCAGATTGGTAGCCCAACTTACTCGATAGCTCGGGGTGGACGCGAGAATCCGCCCCGACACCTAAGAGGAGGCTAGTAAGTGGCTTGAGATGGTGACTAAGATGCACCCTCCTCGTTTCTCCGGATCCTCCGACTCCTCGGTTGGGAGAATTGGCTCTTTCGGTTGTCCAGACCTTCGATGCCGTAGCTTGTCACGAAGACGGGAGGGTACATATTGCCCAGTACCTCCTGGATAAGGAAGCTGCGGAATGGTGGGAGGCCGTTGTGCCCAGAGACCGTCGAGCTACTTGGGAGGAATTCAAGGCTGCTATGGAAGCAGAATATTGCCCACCGCCAGTTAAGGAGAGCAGAATTGTGGAGTTCTTCACCGCTACACCTCAGGACGTGCCTATTTCTCAGGCCATCATTACTTACAATCAGCAGTTGGGTTTCGTGAGAGATCAGGTGAGGACGGAGGCTGATAAAATCCGTTACTTCAATATGCGCATGAAGCCGCATATTAGGCAGAGTATGGCACCGCTCATGTGTGCCACTTTGAAAGAATACCAGGATCGCGCCCTAGCGATCGAGATGGCGGTTCCGGAATCAGAGTCGGTTTCGGAAGCTAAGAAGCAGAAGACTACCGGTGGATTCTCGACCGGAAAGGGTGGTCAGTTTTCGAGGTCTCGTTCTGCTCCCATACCGGGGAAGAGGCCGTTCCATCAGGCCGGTGGATCTCAAGGTAACCGTTCAGTTCAGTCCGTCGCTTCGGGTGTCAGGGTTTGTTTTAACTGCAACCAATATGAGCATTTGATGAAGGATTGTCCTTTTCCCCCAGTTGCTTGCTTCACTTGCGGGCAGACCGGGCATCGGGCGGCTCATTGTGAGAGAGCCACCAGGGTCGCTAGAGTTCCGACTACCACTACCGATCAGAGGGATCATAATACTCCAGCTACTCAGGTTCCGCAGGTTCGGGTCGTGGTAGAGGTCGGGGACAGCCGGATCGCCGCGCAGCCTCGAGCTCGGGTTGATCCACCCCGATCAGATCGAGATGAGGCGCACAGAGGAGGCGGACATTCCGGTAGCGTCAGTACCACTCAGATCCTTACTCATCCGGTTTAGTGCTTTTCGATTCGGGTGCTACCCATTCCTTTATTGCGTCGGATTGTGTGAATCGTATTGGCTTTAGCGCTTGTTTTAGTGTGAACCGTTTGTGGTGGGTTCGCCTAGTGGGGATCGTATAGTTGGGGACCGGGAAGTTAGGGATTGCACCGTGAGGTTCGGGAGCCGAGATTGGCCCTCGATCCTAATTGTTATCGACCTGAAGGGTGTGGATTTTATCCTCGGGGTCGTTTGGTTAGAGCGTCACGGTGCTATCATGAACTATCGGACTCGTACTATCTCGATCGTGGCCGAGGATGGCACCGAGCATACTCGTCGACCGTAAGCCGGGTAGATCGAGGAGCGTGATTAGCGCCTTGAAGGCGATGAAACTTCGAACCAGGGCGTGTCGGCTCGGTGCTATGCTCTGAAGGCGGAAGATGGTGGAGTTGACATGTCGTCAATTCCAGTTGTTAGTGAGTATCCCGATGTCTTCCCAGACGACTTGCCGGGATTACCACCACAGCGAGAGGTGGAGTTTCCTATCGATCTAGAGCCGAATGCAGCCCCTATTTCTCGAGCACCGTACCGTATGGCACCGTCGGAGATGTTATAGTTGAAGAACCAGTTGGGAGAATTGTTAGATAAAGGGTATATTCGACCGAGCGCATCGCCTTGGGGTGCGCCCGTACTTTTCGTTAAGAAGAAAGATGGGTCGCTTCGTTTATGCATCGATTATCGAGAATTAAACAAGTTGACCATCAAAAATAAATACCCTTTGCCCAGGATTGACGATTTGTTTGATCAGCTTCAGGGGGCGACAGTCTTTTCAAAGATTGAATTGCGATCGGGCTACTACCAGTTGAGAATTCGGGATGTCGATATTCCGAAAGCCGTCTTTCGTACGAGATATGGCCATTACGAGTTTGTGGTTATGCCTTTCGGGCTAACCAATTCCCCAGCAGTGTTCATGCAGTTGATGAACAAGGTTTTTATTGAGTATCTGGACAAATTCGTAGTCGTTTTTATCGACGATATTCTTATCTATTCACGGAGTCGGGAGGAACACGCCTTACATCTCCGAATTGTATTATACACTTTGAGGACTGAGCAGTTGTACGCGAAGTTCTCTAAGTGTGAGTTTTGGCTCGAGGAAGTGACGTTCCTCGGGCACGTGATTTCAGCAGAGGGAGTTCGGGTAGATCCGCAGAAGATAGAGGCAGTGATGGCTTGGGAGCCGCCTAAGAATGTGAAGGAGGTGAGGAGTTTTCTGGGTCTCGCCGGCTATTACCGCAGGTTCGTTGAGGGATTTTCTAAGATCGCTAGACCACTCACTCAGTTGCTCCAAAACTTCGAAGTTCGAGTGGACGGCAGACAGCGGGGCGGCTTTGACGAGTTAAAGAGACGTCGACTACCGCGCCCGTTTAGCATTGCCTCAGGGGAACGAGGACTTCGTAGTGTATAGTGATGCTTCGGGCCTTGGTCTAGGGTGTGTTTTGATGCAGAGAGACAGAGTGATTGCTTATGCGTCCCGCCAATTGAAACCTTATTAAGTAAACTACCCCACGCACGATTTGGAGTTAGCTGCGGTCGTTTTCGCCTTAAAAATCTGGAGGCACTACCTCTATGGGTCATCATGTAAGATTTTTACGGATCACAAGAGTTTGAAGTACATCTTCAGCCAGAAAGAGTTGAACATGAGGCAGCGTAGGTGGTTAGAGTTAATTAAAGATTACGACCTTGAGATACTTTACCATCCGGGTAAGGCCAACGTAGTGGCTGATGCGTTGAGCAGAAAACCGATGGCTTTGCAGATGTTAGAGGTACTTACACTGCATAGTAAGATCCAGCGAGATTTCATCCGTCAGAATGTTGAGGTTTGGGTTCAGAGAATTCAGGGCCAGTTATGTGCATTAGAGATCACTTCATCCTTGACTGATGATATCAAGGCGAAGCAATATGACGATCCGTTTTTGGTCCAGCTGAGGGAGGATGTGAGGAAAGGGAAAGCCCCTGGATTTGTGGTTCACGATGATGGAGTTTTGAGGTTTCGCGGCAGAATTTGTGTACCATGTGATATTGAGCTGAGACAGAAGATCTTGAGCGAAGCTCATACCACGCCCTACTCCATACATCCTGGTACGAGTAAAATGTACAAGGACGTGAGGAGTAACTACTGGTGGAGTAATTTGAAGATGGATGTTAGCGAGTTTGTGGCGAAGTGTTTGACCTGTCAACAGGTTAAGATTGAGCATCAGCGACCCGCGGGGCTGTTACGACCACTTCCTATCCCGGAGTGGAAATGGGAGGATATTTCTATGGATTTCATTACCAATATGCCCAAGACTCGGACGGGAATGAACATGATTTGGGTCGTTGTTGATCGACTAACCAAATCAGCTCATTTTCTAAGTATAAAGGACACTTGGGGGCCGGAGAGGCTTGCACGAGTGTTTGTTGCGGAAATAGAGAGATTGCATGGGACCCCTAAGAGCATTGTTTCGGATCGTGATGGCCGATTCATATCACATTTTTGGCAGGCCGTTCATAGAGCTTTGGGAACCGAGTTGTGTAACACCCCGAGATATTCGGAATATGTTACAGCGCCGTAGACCCCTACATGGGACCTACCAGGCTACAATAGGAAAACTCCACTCGTCTAACCATCTTGGTTAGCGAGGATACACAATTAAATAATATGACATATAAAGATACGCCCGAAACAACCGGCCAAATAAGCATCAACCAACAACGTGACAATTTAAAAGTAGTACAACACGGAGTTTGAATCGAAACGCCTAAGTACTCGCGAGTACAGTCTATCAGTTTATAAATATAGAAAACAACCAAATCGAAATGGACAAAAGAAATAAGTAAACCCAAGTGCACATGTCAACGACTCGCCAAAGATCCTCGTCTTGTCCCGGTGCTCGCTCGTCCGGATGATCATAACCTGAAATCCATAACAAGAATTTCCCCAAAACGGGTCCCCAGAGGGGTTAGCAATTACGCTAGTACAAGTAATCAAGGCAAACCAATCGCTTACACATTTCATAATACATGTACTAATATCAATTTCAAAAGTCAAAACCAGACATGTCTTTTTCCGGAAAATATACAGTCCACAATTAGCCTTGAGAACAGGGCGGCAGCATACATTCTCACTCGAGGCCTCGCAGGGACCCTACCGAGTTGGCTACAATTACAGAAAAACAAAACCACGCACACGCTATGCCGTGAGAACAGGCGGCGGCATACATTCTCACTCGAGGCCTCACAAGGACCCTACCGAGTTGGCTAGCGGTATGCAAACTCGTGAAATCCAGCGGCGGATAGATTTCCCTCCTTGACCCCGTCGGGCCAACACAAGGCGAGTTACAAACAAGTAATATACATCACCATTTCATGTTAAGCTTAAAGGTTTCCAAAAATACTTGCCTTGAATATTTTGATGACGCAACGAACGGAAAGGATAATCACCGACGAACACTAGGAATCAACGGAACCAAACCTAACGATTCGAAGAACATAATTACAACCAACTCTAGTCGAATACGGAAATGGAATACACCCGAAAACCCGCCTACGATTCATGTATATTCATACCAAAAATAACAACGAGGGCGGACCACAACCAAACCCTCTCGATTCCGTAAAAATACACAAAATATCCATGAATCCGTAGGAAACTAAAGATACTAACAATATTAATAGTATTCATCAAGAATCCACCAACAAAACGGGACTAATCGGAAGAAAAACCCAAAACCCCCAAATTAATCGAAAATAGGTTTCTAGAGATGTTACCTTCGGAGATT
Organism: Orobanche coerulescens; assembly: GCA_033398695.1. NCBI lineage: Eukaryota > Viridiplantae > Streptophyta > Magnoliopsida > Lamiales > Orobanchaceae > Orobanche > Orobanche coerulescens. Next base: position 72,474,761 of record CM065818.1, on the reverse strand, counting down.
CAAGTACTAAGATCCGTAGAACACGCGTTGGATTGATTGTCCGGGCTTTACGATCAAAAGGAGATGAAGAAAATCAAACACTCAAATGATTTGTGAAGGAAGAACTCTCCCTCAAGCTTACTCTCTCGGTTGAAGGTGAAGAAAAGGGGAGAAATGGGCTAAAATGCTGAAAAAAATGAATTTATAGGGGTTGACTGCCTGCCGGACACGGCCCGTGCCGATCGGCACGGTCGTGTTGCACAGCTGGCTGACAGGGACTCGGCCGTGTCCACGATCGGCACGGTCGTGTTGCACAGCTGGCCGACAGGACTCGATCGTGTCCACGATCGGCACGGTCGTGTTGCACAGCTGGCTGACACGATCAGCACGATCGGCACGGTCGTGTTGCACAGCTGGCCGACACGATCGGCACGATCGGCACGGTCGTGTCCTGCTTGACACGGTCGCGGCGCGGAGGGCCTTCCGACAGTGACCCGTCCGACAGCGACTCGGCATGACTCGACCGTGTCCTGGAACACGGTCGGGCGTGTCGGTAGTCGTTATGGCACTTTCGGACGAATACGGCACGGGCCGTGTCGGACGACACGGTCGGGTCCTGAGACAGAAACTTTCGACAGTTCCGGGCGAGTACGGCATGGGCCGTGTCGGACGACACGGCCGAGTTCGATCGGCAGTGATCGGCCAAAAAACTGAAACGACCATAACTCTCTCGTACGGACTCCGATTGACTCACCGTTTGAACCATTGGAAAGCTAACTCAATGTTCTATAATATTGCAAAGATTTAGAATTTTTGGAGTCACCAAAAATTAATGGTGATCTAACAAAGTCGAACTCATATGAGTAAAGTTGAAACAATGAACAATAACGAGAATACAGTTCAACAGTTGACAGGAAGGACATACTGAAAGATACACGAGGGTCACTATGACCGAGAAATATACCAAAAATGAAAATACAAGGGAAAGAAAAATACCGGATATTACATTCTACCCCTCTAAAAATAAGTTTCGTCCCGAAACTTAAGAACAAACAACTCAGGGTACCTAGCACGCATGCTATCCTCGGTTTCCCAAGTTGCCTCCTCGACACCGTGTCTCGACCACTGCACTTTAACCAAAGGGATGGTCTTATGCCTCAGTCGTTTCTCACGATGCTCCAAAATCTTCAAAGGACGCTCCTCAAAAGTAATATCTTCAGCAATATCAATCTCGCCATAATCGATGACGTGACTAGGATCCGGAACATATTTCCTCAGCTGGGAAACATGAAAAACGCTATGAACATGACTCAAGGCCGGGGGTAACGCCAAACGGTATGCTAACCCACCGACTCGCTCGAGAATCTCGAAGGGTCCAATAAATCTCGGACTCAACTTCCCCTTCTTCCCGAAACGGAAAACTCCTCTCGTTGGCGACACCTTCAGCAAAACGTGGTCTCCCACCTCGAATTCTAAAGGTCGACGACGGACATCGGCATATGACTTCTGTCGACTCTGGGCAGTCAACATCCGTTCTCGAATTAATTTTATCTTCCATCTCGTCTCTAACACGACATCCGGCTCGGTCCCGACTAAATCGGACGCCTCATTCCAACAAATCGGCGATCGACATCGTCGCCCATAAAGTGCCTCATACGGTGCCATCCAAATCGACGCGTGCCAACTATTGTTGTACGTGAATTCGATCAATGGCAAATGCTCCTCCCAATCGCTACTCCAATCGAGGGCACAAGCACGCAACATGTCCTCGAATGTCTGGATAGTGCGTTCCGACTGTCCATCTGACTGAGGATGGAAAGAGGTACTCAAATGCAAACGGGTACCCAACGCCTTATGCACCGCCTGCCAAAAGTGCGATACGAAACGGCCATCACGATCCAAAACGATAGACTTCGGAGTACCGTGAAGCCTCACAATCTGTGCGATAAATATACGGGCCAACTTCTCCGGGCCCCAAGTGTCCTTGATGCCCAGAAAATGTGCCGACTTGGTCAGACGATCAACAATCACCCAAACCATATTCATGCCCGATCTCGATCTCGGCAAACTCGTTATGAAATCCATCGATATATCTTCCCATTTCCATTCCGGAACGGGAAGTGATTGCAATAACCCAGCCGGTCGCTGATGCTCGATCTTGACCTGCTGACAAGTCAAACATCTCGCCACAAACTGTGCGACCTCCTCCTTCATATCATTCCACCAGAAGTTCCTTCTCAGGTCCTTATACATCTTACTCGAGCCAGGATGAACAGAATAGGGTGTGGAATGGGCCTCACGCAAAATACCCTGTCGCAACCCTGGATCGTTCGGCACACAAAGCCGACTGAATCTCAAAACACCATCCTCGTGAATCACAAACCCGTGAGACTTTCCTTTAAGAACGTTCTCTCGGATTTGAGTAATCATCGGATCCTCTAATTGCTTGACTTAATTTCATCGATCAAAGGCACGAAATTTCTAGGGCACAAAATTGCCCGACAGATCCAGCAAAGAAACCTCAACATCTAACCCGATCAAAGCCCGCCGAAGCTCGACCGAGGCGTAAGGACCTCAAGCGTCGCAACGCAATCGGTTTCCGACTCAAGGCGTCGCCACGACATTCGCGTTACCGGATGATAAAGGATTTCGAGGTCATAATCCTTAATCAACTCTAACCACCTCCTGCCTCATATTCAACTCCCCGAGTAAATATGTATTTCAGACTTTTATGATCGGTAAAAATCGACATGTAGAGCCGAAAAGATAGTGACGCCAAATCTTGAGTGCAAAGACAACCGCCGCTAACTCCAAATCGTGAGTAGGTAGTTAAGCTCATACGGCCTCAAGCTGTCTCGACGCATAGGCAATGGTCTTGCCGTCCGCATCAATATGCACCCAAGACCACGACCAAGCATCGCTATACACGGCGAATCCTCGTTGCCACATGGCAACGCCGTAACCGGAGTCAAGTCAAACGCTTCTTGATTCCTCAAAACTCGATCGCCTCTCATCGGTCCGCATTTAACTTCTCGATTTCTGAGCAAGCGTGTAAGTGGTCGAGCTATTTTTGAGAAACCTCGGCGAACCTACGATAGTAGCCACCAAACCCAAGAAACTACGGACCTCCTTCACATTTGTGGGCGATGCACAATCCAACACCGCCTCAATTTTCATGCGGATCCACTCGAACTCCCTCGGTGAAATCACGTGACCCAAAACATCACTTCCTTCAAAGAACTCACATTTCGAGAACTTCGCAGAGTTGCTCGGTCCTCAAAATGTCTAACACTACCCGCAAATGATGGGCATGCTCTTCCTCGTTCCTCGAATAAATAAGAATATCGTCAATGAAGACGACGACACACTTATCCAAATACTCGATAAAGACTTTGTTCATCAACCGCATGAACACCGGCGCGCGTTAGTTAACCCGAAAGGCATAACTACAAACTCATAATGTCCGTATCTCGTCCGAAAAGTCGCTGCACGTCGGACTCCCTCACCCGGAGCCGATAGTACCCGATCTCAAATCAATCTTTGAGAATACCGCTCCTCGCAATCGATCGAACAAGTCGTCAATTCTCGGCAAAGGATAATTGCTTCTGATGGTCACCTTGTTCGATTCACGATAGTCGATACACAATCGTAGTGAACCATCCTACTTACGTACAAACAAGACCGGTGCGCCCCAAGGCGAGGCGCTCGGTCGAACATACCCCGACTCAAGAAGTTCACTCAACTGTTTCTTCAACTCTGACATCTCTGAAGGTGCCATGCGATACGGCGCCTTCGAAATCGGAGCCGCACCCGGCTCTAACTCTATAGCAAACTCAACCTCACGATCCGGTGGCAATCCCGGCAACTCGTCAGGAAAAACATCAGGAAACTCACTAACGACTGGAATCGATGAAAGCTCGACTCCACCATTCTCCGCCTTCAAGGCGTAGCACCAATAACCAGTACACCCTTTTCGCAGGAGTCTCATCGCCTTCAAGGCGTTAATAACAAACTTCTGGTTTCTCTTTCGCCCTGCGAAAGAGTGTTCGGTGCCGTCCTCGGCTAACATAGTGATGATTCTAGTGCGGTAGTTTATGATCGCGCCATGCCGCTCGAGCCAATCATCCCCGAGAATCAAATCCTCGCCCTCGATACCCACGACAATAATATTAGAGAGCCAAGCCCTCTCACAAATAATCACAGAACAGTCCCGGACTTCTCGATCACCGACAATTCTATCACCGCTAGGAAGTTTAACGATGAAAGGCTCACAGGGTGACAAGCAGTCGAGACTCAAACGGCGCACACACTCTAGAGAAATGAATGAATGCGTAGCACCCGAATCAAAAAGTACACCGACAGGATGAGAATGGATATGAACGGCACTGCCGCCACGAGGCCTTTGGATCATCGGCCCTCCTCATCTCATAGATACGCGGCTGAGCAGAGCCGACACTGGAAGCTCCACCCCTAGCGGGCTGACCCCGACCCTTACCTCGGCCGGCACTCGGTGGGGGCGGCGGAGCAAATGAGCCCTGGTTCACACTCGGCTCCAACGGAACTGGTTGAGAAGAACGGGCGCCGCGAAGCCGTTTGATCTGTTCACAAAAAGGGGCCTTGTGGCCTAGCTGTCCACAAGTATGACAAGTAAGCTTCGGACGAGAACACTGCCGGCTCCTATGGCCCTGCACACCACAGTTAAAACATGTGGGTTCATGAGCGGAGGTTCCGACGGCACCCCGAAAGCTCCAAGAGAAACGAGCCGAACCTCCCGTTGAAATATTTGTAGCTTGAGATTTCTGCTGGCCTCCACTCTTGGGACCAGAAAAATTTCCGACCGACTTCTGCTTCTTGCTCTCACGAGCCAAATCACTCGCCGTCACTGACATATCATAAGCAAGAGCTCGACTCTGATAATCCTTCAAGGTAGTGCAGACGAGTCCAGACATGTAGTCCCGAATAGGCAGCTTCATCCTCCTGGAAAAATGGAAAATTTTGTCGCTCTCAGCGACAACTTGGGTCTTCACATAACCCAACTCCTTGTTAAAGTCGGCAATGGCATGAGATACGGGGATATCCCGTGGTTGAGCATCATAGAAAGCATTCACTCGAGCCTGTCGACCGGCCATGGACAATACTCGGTCTCCAACAACTCCCCGAAACTCGCCCACGAAGCAACATGATCTTTGGGACCAACGGCCTCCCACCAATCTGTAGCATCTCCCGTGAGAAAGTATTGAGCAATAGGGACCTTACGGTCTCTGGGCGGTTGGTAGCAAGAATACTTTGGATATCTCCTTGATCCACCCTTCCCAGCCGATCGGGTCCGAAGCTCCCGAAAACTGGGGAGGATGCATCTTGATGACATCCTGAAGCCAGCGATCCGCTCCGCCCCGATTAGCATGGGCCTGGTTGGGGTTCTGGACCACCTGAGCTATAGCCGCCATTTGGTTAACCATTTGTTGCATAACAGCCGCAATACCAAGATCGGCGCGCTCCTGAGAAGAAGTATGACTGTGACGGTCACCGGTACTGCCGGCTCCTGAAGAGTGCGACGTGGCGGCCCCACCGGCTGCCCCACGTCCTCGGCCGCGTCCACGGCCACCACCACGACCACGGTTTCTTCCGGCATCCATACTGAAGTTGAGAGATAACAGAAGTATATCGATGATGAGTAAGGGAGGAAAAGCAACTACGATTCAAAAGTGGAAATACAATGGAAGAAACAAAAGAGCCGAATAAGAAAACTTACGAGCACTGGAAGTACTGGGATGCTAGCAGCGGTGTGACAATGTGCAAAACAAATACGACTAGACCCAAATAACTAACAAGCCTAGGTATCCATAAACCTAGAGCTCCGATACCATTTCTGTAACACCCCGAGATATTCGGAATATGTTACAGCGCCGTAGACCCCTACATGGGACCTACCAGGCTACAATAGGAAAACTCCACTCGTCTAACCATCTTGGTTAGCGAGGATACACAATTAAATAATATGACATATAAAGATACGCCCGAAACAACCGGCAAAATAAGCATCAACCAACAACGTGACAATTTAAGAGTAGTACAACACGGAGTTTGAATCGAAACGCCTAAGTACTCGCGAGTACAGTCTATCAGTTTATAAATATAGAAAACAACCAAATCGAAATGGACAAAAGAAAAAAGTAAACCCAAGTGCACATGTCAACGAACCTGGCCAGCATCCTCGTACTGTCCCGGTGCTCGCTCGTCCGGATGATCATAACCTGAAATCCATAACAAGAATTTCCCCAAAACGGGTCCCCAGAGGGGTTAGCAATTACGCTAGTACAAGTAATCAAGGCAAACCAATCGCTTACACATTTCATAATACATGTACTAATATCAATTTCAAAAGTCAAAACCAGACATGTCTTTTTCTGGAAAATATACAGTCCACAATTAGCCTTGAGAACAGGGCGGCAGCATACATTCTCACTCGAGGCCTCGCAGGGACCCTACCGAGTTGGCTACAATTACAGAAAAACAAAACCACGCACACGCTATGCCGTGAGAACAGGGCGGCAGCATACATTCTCACTCGAGGCCTCACAAGGACCCTACCGAGTTGGCTAGCGGTAAGAAACTCGTGAAATCCAAGGCGGCAGCATAGATTTCCATCCTTGACCCCATCGGGCCAACACAAGGCGAGTTACAAACAAGTAATATACATCACCATTTCATGTTAAGCTTAAAGGTTTCCAAAAATACTTGCCTTGAATATTTTGATGACGCAACGAACGGAAAGGATAATCACCGACGAACACTAGGAATCAACGGAACCAAACCTAACGATTCGAAGAACATAATTACAACCAACTCTAGTCGAATACGGAAATGGAATACACCCGAAAACCCGCCTACGATTCATGTATATTCATACCAAAAATAACAACGAGGGCGGACCACAACCAAACCCTCTCGATTCCGTAAAAATCCACAAAATATCCATGAATCCATAGGAAACTAAAGATACTAACAATATTAATCGTATTCATCAAGAATCCACCAACAAAACGGGACTAATCGGAAGAAAAACCCAAAAACCCCAAATTAATCGAAAATAGGTTTCTAGAGATGTTACCTTCGGAGATTCAAGTACTAAGATCCGTAGAACACGCGTTGGATTGATTGTCCGGGCTTCACGATCAAAAGGAGATGAAGAAAATCAAACACTCAAATGATTTGTGAAGGAAGAACTCTCCCTCAAGCTTACTCTCTCGGTTGAAGGTGAAGAAAAGGGGAGAAATGGGCTAAAATGCTGAAAAAAATGAATTTATAGGGGTTGACTGCCTGCCGGACACGGCCCGTGCCGATCGGCACGGTCGTGTTGCACAGCTGGCCGACAGGGACTCGGCCGTGTCCACGATCGGCACGGTCGTGTTGCACAACTGGCCGACAGGACTCGACCGTGTCCATGATCGGCACGGTCGTGTCCTGCTTGACACGGTCGCGGCGCGGAGGGACTTCCGACAGTGACCCGTCCGACAGCGACTCGGCATGACTCGACCGTGTCCTGGAACACGGTCGGGCGTGTCGGTAGTCGTTCTGGCATTTCCGGACGAGTACGGCACGGGCCGTGTCGGACGACACGGTCGGGTCCTGAGACAGAAACTTTCGACAGTTCCGGGCGAGTACGGCACGGGCCGTGTCGGACGACACGGCCGAGTTCGATCGGCAGTGATCGGCCAAAAAACTGAAACGACCATAACTCTCTCGTCCGGACTCCGATTGACTCACCGTTTGAACCATTGGAAAGCTAACTCAATGTTCTATAATATTGCAAAGATTTAGAATTTTTGGAGTCACCAAAAATTAATGGTGATCTAACAAAGTCGAACTCATATGAGGAAAGTTGAAACAATGAACAATAACGAGAATACAGTTCAACAGTTGACAGGAAGGACATACTGAAAGATACACGAGGGTCACTATGACCGAGAAATATACCAAAAATGAAAATACAAGGGAAAGAAAAATACCGGATATTACAAGTTGAGACTTAGTACATCCTACCACCCTCAGACAGACGGACAGTCTGAGCGGACGATACAGACACTAGAAGATATGTTGAGAGCATGTGCCTTAGATTGGAAGGATGATTGGGAGACACACTTGCCGTTGATCGAGTTCACGTATAACAATAGTTGGCATGCCTCGATCAAAATGGCACCATTCGAAGCGTTGTATGGAAGGAGATGCAGATCACCGTTGTGTTGGGATGATACGTCCGAGCTAATCGGTACCGAGCCCGATCTGATAGTTGAGACGAGGGAGAAGATTACCCTGATTCGTGGTAGATTGATGACGGCCCAGAGTCGGCAGAAGTCTTATGCTGATACACGTCGCCGACCGTTGGAGTTTGAGGTGGGAGATCACGTCTTGCTTAAGGTGTCGCCGACACGGGGAGTTTACCGCTTCGGTCGGAAGGGTAAACTTAGTCCGAGATTTATCGGGCCGTTTGAGATTTTAGATAGAGTTGGAGAACTCGCGTATCGGTTAGGCTTGCCGCCGTCCCTGAGCCACGTGCATAACATATTTCATGTTTCCCAGCTTAGGAAGTACGTATCGGACCCTAGCCATATTATTGATTTTGGAGAGATCGAGTTGGGGCCCGACATTACCTTCGAGGAGAGGCCGATTCAGATCGTAGAGCGTCGGGTTAAGCAACTTAGGCACAAAACCATCCCTTTGGTCAAAGTGCAGTGGTCGAGGCATGGATCCGAGGAGGCCACGTGGGAAACAGAGGAGAGTATGAGGTCGAGATACCCCGAGTTATTCGTATTGTAAGTTTCGGGACGAAACTTATTTTTAGGGGGAGATAATGTAATATCCGCGTTTTCTATCCTTGGTAATTTCTATTTTTGGTGCATATTCGTTTCGGACAACTCGCCTGACACTGATTTGTAATTCTGAACCTATTTTGTTCTTGGAGTTTTTCCGTTTAGACGGGTCTTGATAATGTTTTTACGTAATTTCATCTCGTGTTATATTCTATCGCATGTGTATTCGTTTCTCGTTAAATTCGTTCGATTTCGTTGTTTTCTTACTTCCATGAGTTCGTATGCTTATGTAGAGCATGTTGCGAGTTTCGGATTGTTAATCCGACGTTGTGTCGTGACTTTTCGGTTGTTTGGGCCGTTTTTGTAATTTCCTAGAAGTTTAGGGAATTTGACCCTTATTCGACTTTGGTTGTGTACCTCAGATCGTTTTGGGTTCCGTACTTCCATTTCGTGTTATTGTTGCCCAAATATCGATCCCTGTTGCTTTTATTCTCCTTTCGCATCATTTTTCGTCATTTTGGGACCCGGGGGGGGGGGGGGGTGTGGGCCGCGGCACAAGGATTGTGAGCCGCGGCACACACATCGCCCAGTTGTTGCCTAAACTAACTGTACCGTGTGCCGCGGCACAAGGATTGTGCGCCGCGGCACACAGCCGAGTCAGTGCCGCGGCACACTTGTCCGGGCCGCGGCACACCCATGTGACACTTGCCGACCAAAATCGACTGTACCGTGTGCCGCGGCACAGTCCGGCAGTGCCGCGGCACATGCCGAGTCTGAGCCGCGGCATACTTCAGATGAGCCGCGGCACAACGAGCGGTCAGCCGACCACTGGGCACAATTTTTGGCTCTGTGCCGCGGCACAATTTAGCTGAGCCGCGGCACACAACGCGGTCAGCGCTATATCTGCTTCTTATTCAGCGAGAATCGCCCATTTCCTCCCCCTTCTTCAACCATGCGAGAGAGAGAGAGTCTTGAGAGGGAGAGTTCCTCCATACACCACTTAATTGTGTAGATTTCTTCATCTCTTTTCGATCGGGTGGCTCGGATTGCGGATCTAACACGTGGTTTTCGGATTTGAGTGCTTGATTCTTCAAGAGGTAAGCACTCCTTTGACCCTAGTATGATTTTGGGGAGGGTTTGGTGGTAATCTTGTGTTTTAATCCGAATTAGCCGATGTTGTTGTTAGATTTGATAGTATACTCGTGACCCTTGGTTTTCTTGTTTTTGATTGGGATGAAATCCCGTTGTTCTACCATTGACCGATTTCATTTCCTTATGCGCTCTTGGTGTCCGGTGAATTGTCCCAATGGGTAGAATTAGGATTAATTCTTACCTTTCCGCATTATTGAGACTTGTGTATACCGTTATTGTGTTAGGATTGGATTTGGGAGGATTGTTCGGACCAAAACCTATTCCGTCGTCGTTTCCTTCGTTTCGTTTCATTCAAGGCAAGTACATGTATTACATTTCGTTATGTATATTGTGATTTTCGAAATGAATGATGAATGGTGATTTTTGGGTGCGTGAGTTGTGTTCCTTCCACCCGGAGTGTCCGACGGGATGTCTGGGGGTCGATACTAAGGGGTACGGCCGCGGAAGTGGACTTGGGTGCGCGTGTGATTGAACTTCCACCCGGAGTGTCCGACGGGATGTCTGGGGGTCGATACTAAGGGGTACGGCCGAGGAAGTGGTATCCCACCCGGAGTGTTCGACGGGATGTCTGGGGGTCGATACTAAGGGGTACGGCCACGGGATACCAGTCGTGATTTTGTGATATCGTGATGATTGGAAATTGATGTGATTGCCAATGTAGTATTCCGGAATATATATGCGGCAAATGACTTATGTTTGAGACGATTGTGTAAAACCGTATTTTTGTATATAATGTGGTGTAATTGTGTACTTGCACTAGCTATTCGAATGCTAACCCCTTAAATGGAGGAAATGCGTCTTATGCATTTCAGGTACCGGGAGAGCTGAGGAGCAGGCACGGGGCACGCACGCGAAGGATGGGATGGCTTGATGATAGTGGCTCGAGTCTGTATTGTTTATTTCCATGTTTGGTCATTGCATATGTCGAGTATTGGAATTAAACTGTTTATTCTTGAACTTGATTTAAGTCCCCTGCGTGGGCAACGAATTGATATTTACATTATGTTTTATGTACTCCGTTGAAATGATTTGGCCGAGGCCACGACCCTATTTACTTTTGAGTGCATCTTTTGGGGTTTTCATTGTGGTTATGTGTCATGTGTTAGCCTGGTAGACCTCAAGAGGGTTCTACGGCGTGTAATGTTCCATTTGTGAATTGGGGTGTTACACCGCGGCTCGGCCGGAGTGTGCCGCGGCACACGGTACAGTCAGTTTGGCCGAAAAATGCCACAGAGTGTGCCGCGGCCCTGCCAGCCTGTGCCGCGGCCCACGGACTGCTCGGCCAGAAACTACCGAGCACTGCCGGCCGTGACTCGGCCAGAAGATGCCGAGCACTACCGGCCGTGACTCGGCCAGTGCGGGCCAGGGCCCAGGTTGCCCGGCCATGACTCGGTCGGGACCAACTCCGACGGCCCGAACGACCCCGAAATCCGAACCTGAATACGAATCGATGATACGGTTACGACGTACTCGCAAATACGAATCTAAGAGCTAATAGAACACACAATTCCGACCACCCGAAGGCTCGGAATTCAACAACGGAAGTAATTACCCAAAACTTTGGGAAATTACGAAAATGGCCCAAAACGTCCGAAAATCACGATACGCGATCGAAACACCAAACCAAAGCTCGCAACATGAATAATAATATCAAATGAACTTACGACAAAGTCGAAACAACAGTTTCAGACGAGATTCGCAAGAATCGGGCTCAAGTGCGGAAAAGTCGCTAAAAAGCTCGAAACTCAACAAAACGATACCGAAACGAACTCGAATGACAAAAAGTGAAGAATTAATCATTCTCGAAATGACGAAACGGTCATGAGCGAGTCGTCAAAACGGACTCCGACCGCAAAAAAGAAATTTACCGAAAATCGAAAATTGCGGATATTACAGTTAATAGGGCGGTTGTTATTCCGGTCGACTTCCGGTGCGTGGCAAGTAGAGGCACGGTGCTTCGGTGCTCGAGATTTCAAAAGCTTGGCGAATCCGATTCGTGAGGAAGATCACCTAAAGCTTGGGGAATCACTTTTGTGAAGGACACCAATTAATCAACGGATTACGAGGGTATGATTTCGTATCTTCCTTTGTTTCATTTTAATATTCGTATATACGTACCTTAATCGATATTCTTAAGGGATTCAGATCGAATTAGATTCGTATATTGCTTCAGCTGCGTCTTCATTTTAGGCACCGAATCCCAACATATAGCACTGTCAACTGTAATAGCTGCACTTTCTATATTTAGTAATTTCTATTTTGGTGTATTTTCATTTTGGATGACTCGCTTGTATTTGTTTTGATATTCTGAAACTATTTTGTTCTGCATTCATGACCATCCGAACGAGTTTCATAGTTGTTTTATGAGATTTTGCATATTGTGTAACTTTTCCGCGTTTAGGCCGATTCTTGTAAATCTTGTCGAAACTGACATTTCGTTGCTTCTACGTGTTCTTTTAATATTTTTGGATATGTTACGATTTTCTGAGATGTTTATCTGAGCTCGAATTGTGATTCTCGGAAGTCCGGGCCGTTTGGTAATTTTCCTTAGTTTTGGGTACTATTATTGGAATTGTTTGTACATTCTATCGGACGGCTGGAATCATCTGTTTTGATGGGAGTGTAAGTTTACATGTTGCTATTCCTTATTAACGCTTCGTTATTCATTGATAGCTATCGATTTTTGTATCTTCCTAGATGTATACATTCTGACTGGAACTCACAATTGTACTACTGTGTCAGAGCAGTTAGCGCACACTAACACTATTTTTAGCACGCGTTAAAGTAACATCAGTAGCGCATGCTAAGCTCATCTGCAGCGTGCGCTAATCAGGCTGGAAATTTGGTTTCTAGCTTCTGGAATGAGTTGATTAATGTACGTTAGTGTTTCCCATTGTGTACGCTAATGAGTCAATTAGTGTACGTTAATATCTCCATTGTGTACGCTAATGGGATTAGACAGAGTATTCAGGAGTTGGGCAGAAAGTTCAGTGATCCTGGACCGAACCAGGTAGCGCACGCTAACACTAGCATTAGTGCACACAAACGGGTCTGGGCATAAACTTTTGAACTACAGTTCAGCTTGATAGCGCACGCTACTCCCTCTCTTAGCGCGCGCTAAATACAATCAGTATATATTAGACAACAGCAGTTAACTTCATCATTTTCTTATTCTTCGCCCTTGGAGATCCACGGAGATTTGAGATTAAATAGTGTGGATACCGGCCAGACACCATCATTTATCAATTTTTTAGTCCCTAGTACGGATTTAACAACATCCCACCGTCCTGATCAAGGTGAGATCCTTAGAACCCTAGTTTGGGGATTTTTGAGGTTTTTTTGATGATTTTGTATTTCTAAACTAAATTGGCCAAGATTGTTGTTAGATTATGATTGTATACTCATAATCCTTTGTTTTCCCTGAAATTTTATGGAATTAACTCCGATATTTCCATCATTTGTCAAGTATAGTCGATTGTGACCTCGTAGTGTCCGATGAATTGTTCCAAAATTTAGAACTTAGGTCGAATTCTTATGTTCCGAGATGTTGTAGTTTATTTTATATCGTTATGTGATAGGAACGTATTTTTGAAGAGTATTCTGACCGAAGTCCCTCCTGATCAGTGTTTCCTTACGTCGCAATTATCAAGGCAAGTACATGTATTACATTATGTTATGTGTGTTACGAATTCGACGTGAATAATAAATTATGATAACATGGGTGTGTGTTGTTGTTCTTACACCCAGGAACGGTTCGACGGGACCTCTGGGGGTCGATACTAATGGGTACGGCCGCAGAAGTGGTTTCCCACCAGGACGGTTCGACGGGACCTCTGGGGTCGATACTAATGGGACAGCCGCGGAAGTGGTCTCCCATCTGGGGACGGTGCGACGGTACATCTGGGGTCGATACTAATAGGTACGGTCGCGGGTTACCAAGTGTGGGTTATCGAGGTGTTGAGATGTGATGACATGGTTTTCATGATAATGGTGTTTTGATGACAATGTGATATTACGGAATATTGTTTCCTAAAATGCTTTCTAAATGTGATGATTGTTTTAGATCGTATCTGTATATAATGTCGTGTAATTGTGTGCTTGCACTAGCCATTCAAATGCTAACCCCTTAACTGGGGAAATACGTTTCATGTATTTCAGGTATCGGGCGAGCTGTGGAGCCAGCACGGGAGACGCATGCAAAAGATGGTCAAGCATGATGTTATGAGTCTCGAGTGTGGGATGTTTATTTTATTACATTCATACTGTCTCTTGGAGTCGATTGAGTAAACGTTTTCGGTTTTAAGGATATTATTGAAGTCCCCTACGTGGGCGATGGATTCATTTTACATTCTGTTCCCCTGCGTTTAAACCAAAATATTTTGGCCGAAGCCACAACCTTCTTTACATTATTAAATGTTGTCATTACTGGTTTATTGTGAAATTGTGTGAATGTCCTAGCCTGGTAGACCTTGATGAAGGTTCTACGGCGTGTAATGACTCTTATGAGAATTAGGGTGTTACATTTATGGTATCAGAGCCACTCTGCTGGGTAGTGCGAGTGTGCCTACGAGGACATCGGGCCCCTTTAGGGGGGGTGGATTGTGATATCCCATATCGGCTAGCGGAGAGGGGGCGAAGTGCCTTATATGTGCATGTCCGCCTCCAATTAGCATGAGGCCTTTTGGGAGCTCACTGGATTCGGGGAGATGAAAACTCCAAAATTAAGCGTGCTCGGGCGAGAGAAATCTCAGGATGGGTGACCTCTGGGGAAACCGGGACCCGACATCACATTTTAGGAGAGACCGATTCAGATTTTGGAACGTCGGGTAAAACAGCTTAGGCACAAGACCATTCATTTGGCCAAAGTGAAATGGTCGAGACACGGATCAGAGGAAGCAACATGGAAAACACAAGATAAAATGAAGTTGAGATATCCCAATTTATTCACTTTGTAAGTTTTGGGACGAAACTTCTTTTTAGATGGAGAGAATGTAATATCCGCACTTTCTATATTTAGTAATTTCTGTTTTTGGTATATTTTCATTTCGGACGACTCGCTTGTATTTTTTTTGGTATTCTGAAATTATTTGGTTCTGCATTCATGACCATCCGAACGAGTTTCAGAGTTGTTTTACGAGATTTTGCATATTGTGTAACTTTTTCACATTTAGGCTCGATTCTCGTAAATCTTGTTCGAAACTGACTTTTCGTTGCTTCTACGAGTTCCTTTAAATTTTTTGAATATGTTACGATTTCATTAGATTGTTATCTGACTTCAAATTGTGATTCTCGGGAGTCCGGGCCGTTTTGTAATTTTTCTTAGTTTTGAGTACTGTTATTGAAATTTTTTGTCCATTCTATCGGATGGTTGGAATCATCGGTTTTGATGGGAGTGTGAGTTTGCATGTTGCTGTTCCTTATTAACGCTTCGTTATTCTTTGGTAGCTATCGTGTTTTGTATATTTCGAGACGTATACTGTAATACCCGAGATTTTTATTCCAGTTACCCTGAATTAATTGTCGTCTGGTGCCGGTTATTTTGTTTCGTTATGATTATGTGGAATTCGTTTTTCTGTCATGAACGGTATGATATACTCTATTGTAGTTTTCTCGAATGAGACTTGTTGTTGCGTGCATTTCTTTGATTAAATGTGTGCATGTGGTGTGGTATGTTATGTTTCGTAATTTGCTCGTTATTATTTTGAATCATAGCCGGTGCGTTAGTGTGACCGAGATGTTGTCGAACGCCTAACCGGACTGTCAGAATGATCGAGTCCCGATCGTAATAACTGACCGAGTTGCGGCTGCAACGCAGGGCCTGTTACGGCCGTAATGCATGGCCGATTACGGCTGCAATGCCTTGCCGGTTACGGCCGTAAGGCACCCGCACAGGTTGGGCAGTAGCCCAGGGATGATCGATTACGACCGTAATGTATGGCTGGGTACGACCGTATTATGCCGAGCGAGTTGGGCAGTGTCCTGGGAGGTGCCTGTTACGGCTGTAACCTGCGCTTCTTTATATAGGCCTGGCGACAGGCAGACCTTATTTCACTCATTTTTTCCTTCTTGCGGCGGCTGGCGAACGGGGGGTTCGGAAAGAGGAGTCCTTGGTAGATTCCACTCAATTCCAAGACATTTTGGAAGACTCTTGTCGGTTATATCATCATCCAATCCTTGTTCTTCGTCGGATCGAGGTAAATCCTTGAAATCTCCTAGGGTAGACTATCGGGATTCCTTCTTGATTTTCATTGTTCGTCCGATTTTGATGAATCAGTTGATGTTATTGAGCATTATTAATCGTGTTCTATAGGTTGTGTATCCTTATTTCGAGTTTGTTTAACTCGATTGGCGATT
Source organism: Orobanche coerulescens (assembly GCA_033398695.1). Lineage (NCBI taxonomy): Eukaryota > Viridiplantae > Streptophyta > Magnoliopsida > Lamiales > Orobanchaceae > Orobanche > Orobanche coerulescens. The sequence goes on along the minus strand of CM065818.1, from coordinate 72,458,466 downwards.
CGAGTGTTCTTGGGAGTTATCGAACAATGAATGTTCGATTAAATGTCCCAATGAGTTTCCCTTCAATCGTTTGGTGGGATTTCCTTTGTTTTTGGTCTTGATTCTTGTTGTAATTGTATCTTCCTTGTTTTTTCCGGAGGATTGTAGGTGTTCGAGGCTTCCCAATTGAGCCGTATTCGTCGGAGTGTTCGGTATCAGTTATCGAGGCAAGTATCTTGCTATACGATTTGTGTCTCGTGAATAGGGACTTCGTGTTAGGTTTATGATGATTTGGTTTACCTTCGTGAATATGCTTCGTGTGATTTTATATTTGTGAACGATTGATGGTAGTGACAATATCCTCACTTAGATAACGTCTTGGAATTATGTTGGTTGTGTTAATCCTATGGTTCGTGTCGTGCAGGATTGGCCATGGTCGGTGACCGTTATGATTATGATATTTGTTTCGGTTGATTACATACCTGAATATGTATTACAGTATATTGTTGAATGGTTGGACATATTGATAATAATGTGTGTTGCTCGTGGTGATGTGTTGAGTTGATCAATATGGGTTGTGTCATGACAATACGTGTGGTCCAGGTAGGGTCTGACGAGGCCTCTGGAGTTTGGTACATGATGTGTACGAACAACGTGTATGGTCCGGGTAGGGTCCGTCGAGGCCTCTGGAGTTTGGTACATGATGTGTACGAACAATACGTGTGGTCCGGGTAGGGTCCGTCGAGGCCTCTGGAGTTCAGTACATGATGTGTATGAACAATGATCATGTAACAATGACTGATTGGCTTGTGTTTTAAAGTTGGGTCACAGACCATGATGATATCTTAACTAGTGTGTTTTGAAATGAAAATCGGGCTGAGGCCCTAACACTTTCGAAAAGGTTTTGTTAATTGGGCTCGAGGTCCAAAAGAATTTCTATTTTAGAATCCTAGATATGATGAGTTTCTTTTCTAATACTTCCTTGCTTGAGTTCGAAATTTCTAAAACTTCTCGGGAATATTTTGATAGCTGAATTCCATATCAAATTCGTGGTTGCTATTTACTTGTTGCATTTCGTATCGTATTATACTTGCACTAGCAAAATAGTGGAATTTTGCAAACCCCCGAGTAATCGGGGGTGGATATCTATTTTGTGTCCAGGTGCTTGCGGGTTCGGGGAGCAGTCACAGGATTGGCATAGGAAGTGACGGGCTACGCTACTAATCGAGAGTTGGGAGTTTAGTCGAGTTGTGTTGTATCGTCAGAGTCGTTTTCCGCCTTCCGCTATTTTGTATCTTTACCCCTGCGTGGGCATTCTTTGTAAAGAGTTGTATTCTTCCTGTTTATGTAATTCGTACGACCTCACCGGTCCGTGTAGGTGTTTATAATACACCTTAAAGGTCCGTATCATTGTATTGTTTGCCCCGGTCGGGCAAACACTTGGTCGTTTTGTGATGTTTAGCCTGGTAGATCCTTGTGGGAAGGATCTACGGCGTGTAATATTCCCATACGGTTTTGGGGGTGTTACATATACATTATAACTGGAATTCACAATTGTACTACTGTGTCAGGGCAGTTAGTGCACGCTAACACTGTTTCTACCGCGAGCTAAAGTAACATAAGTAGCACACGCTAAGCTCATCGGTAGCGCGCACTATTGAGACTATACAGTAGGTTTCTAGCTTAAGGAATGAGTTGATTAACGTACGTTAATGTTTCCCATTGTGTATGCTGATGAGTCAATTAGTGTACGCTAATATCTCCATTATGTACGCTAATGGGATTGGACAGAGTATTCAGGAGTTGAGTATAAAGTTCAGTGATCCTGGACCAGACCAGGTAGCGCACGCTAACACCAGCATTAGCACACGCTAATGGGTCTGGGTAGAAACTTCTGAACTACACTTCAGACCAATAGCGCACACTACTCCCTATCTTAGCGCGCGCTAAGTACGATCAATATATATTGGACAACAGCAATTAACTTCGTCATTTTCTTATCTTCTTCTTCTCCCTTGGCGATCCACAGTGATTTTACACCGAGTAGTGTGGATCCCGACCAGACACCATCGTCTATCAATAATTTGAGTCTCTAATACGGATTTAACAACATCCTAACACCCTTCACAGTCCTAATCAAGGTAAGATCCTTAGAACCCTATTTTGGGGATTTTGAGGGGTTTTGTAATGATTTCGTATTTCTAAACCGAATTTGCCTAAATTGTTCGATTATGATTGTATACTCGTAATCCTTTGTTTTCCCTGAAATTTTATGGAATTAACTCTAATATTTCCATCATTTGTCAAGTATAGTCGATTGTGACCTCGTAGTGTCCGATGAATTGTTCCAAAGTGTAGAACTTACGTCGAATTCTTATTTTTCGAGATGTTGTAGTTGATTTTATATCATTATGTGATAAGAATGTTTTTTTGAAGAGTATTTGGACTGAGCCCCTCCTGATCAATGTTTCCTTATGTCGTAATTATCAAGGTAGGTATATGTATTACATTATGTTACGTATGTTACGAATTCGACATGAATGATAAATTATGATAATATGGGTGCGTGTTGTTGTTCTTCCAACTGGGGAACGTTCAACGAGACCTCTGGGGGTCGATACTAATGGGTACGTCCAAAGAATTGGTTTACCACCTGGGGACAGTCCGACGGGACCTCTGGGGGTCGATAGTAATGGGTACGGCCACGGGTTACCAAGTGTTGATTATCGTGGTGTTGAGATGTGATGACATGGTTTTCATGATAATGGTGTTTTGATGACAATGTGATATTCCAGAATATTGTTTCCTAAAATGCTTTCTAAATGTGATGATAGTGTTGGATCGTATCTGTATATAATGTCGTGTAATTATGTACTTGCACTAGCTATTCAAATGCTAACACATTAAATGGGGGAAATGCGTTTCATGCATTTCAGGTATCGGGCGAGCTGAGGAGCCAGCACGGGAGACGCATACAAAGGATGGTCAAGCATGATGTTATGAGGCTCGAGTCTGGGATGTTTATTTTATTATATTCATGTTGTCTGTTGGAGTCAATTGAGTAAACATTTCTGTTTTACGGATATTGTTGAAGTCCTCTGCGTGGGCAATGGATTTATTTTACATTTTGTTTCCCTACGTTCAAACCAAAATATTTTGGCCGAGGCCACGGCCTTAATTATATTATTAAATGTTGTCCTTACTGGTTTATTGTGAAATTATGTGAATATCCTAGCCTGGTAGACCTTGATGAAGGTTTTACGGCATGTAATGACCCTTATGAGAAATAGGGTGTTACATCGACTTGGTCACATAAACGACAAACGCATTTGTAAACTCCATAATGATGTATATTTAGACTCTTTTGACTATGAGTCATACGGGACATGCGAATCTTGTTTACTGGGCAAGATGACGAAGAATCCTTTCACTGGTCATAGAGAAAGGGCTAGTGATCTATTAGGCCTAGTACATACTGATGTATGCGGTTCTTAGCACTCATGCCAGAGGCGGATACCAATACTTCATCACTTTTATCGATGATTTTAGTCGGTATGGATATGTTTATCTTATGAAGCATAAACATGAATCTTTTGAAATATTCAAAATATTACAGAGTGAAGTACAGAATCAACTTGGCAAGAAAATTAAAGCCCTTCGATCGGATCGAGGTGGTGAATATTTGAGCCAAGAATTCACTGATCATCTTAAGAGTTGTGGAGTTGTTTCACAACTTACTCCTCCTGGAACAACTCAACATAACAGAGTGTCTGAGAGGTGGAATCGAACTTCATTATATATGGTTTGATCAATGATGAGTTGAATGGAGCTTCCATTATCATTTTGGGACCACCCCTTAGAAACAGCAGCATTCACCCTTAACCGTGTTCCATCTAAAGCAGTTGAGAAGCCACCATTTGAGAAATGGACTAATAAGAGACCAGACTTGTCCTGTTTAAAGATATGGGGTTCCGAAGCGTTCGTAAGGTACCAAGTGTTTGACAAACTGGCAGCCATTTGTGAAAGATGTTTATTTGTGCGATATTCTAAGGAATTAAAGGATACAACTTTTATAAGCCCTCATAGAACAAAGTGTTTGTTGTTCGAAATGTTGTCTTCTTAGAAAGGAAATTTATTTCCAAAAGAGGTCGTGTGAGAAGAGTAATTCTCGAGGAAACTAGAGAACCACAAGAAGACATTGCTTCGCTGATGGAAACTAAACAGGAATAATCTATTGAAGAGCTAGTTCAAAGCTCAGAAGTTCCTCGCAGATCTGATAGGGTGAGACATGAACCCGAAAGATATGGGTATCTCATAACAGAGGATGATGATGCATCGCTCATAGATGATGAGACTAGCACCTATACAGAAGATGCTTTAGGACCAAAATATGAGGAATAGCTAGAAGCCATGAAGTCAGAGATGCAGTCCATGTACGATAATCAAGTTTGGAAATTGATAGATACATCTGAGGGTGTTAAAACCGTCTTCAAAAAGAAGAAAGACATGGACAATAATGTGCAGGCCTATAATGCTAGACTAGTGGCAAAAGGTTATAGATAGATTCATAGTGTTGACTATGATGAGACTTTTTCGGTAGTCATGTTTAAATCAATTAGAATTTTATTTGCCAATGCCGCATACTATGATTATGAAATATGGTAAATGGATGTCAAAATAGCGTTTCTTAATGAAAACTTACTCGAGGATGTGTACATGACCTAACCTGAGGGTTTTGTTCATCAGAAAATTCTAAAAAGGTTTGCAAGCTTCAAAGATCCATTTATGGGTTGAAGCAGGATTCTCGGAGCTGGAATCTTCGTTTTGATGAAACTGTCAAAGAGTTTGGGTTTATTCAAAATAAAGATGAACCATGTGTGTACAAGAAGGTTAGTGGGAGCATAATTGTTTTCCTAGTCTTATATGTAGATGACATACTACTCATTGAAAATGAGATACCCACCTTGCACACAGTCAAGACTTGGTTGGGAAGTTGTTTTTCAATGAAAGACTTAGGAGAAGCTGCTTACATTCTTGGGATAAGAATCTATAGAGATAGATCAAAGGGAATGATTAGTCCGAGTCAAAGTACCTACATTAACAAAATATTGAAGAGGTTCAATATGCAAACTCCAAGAGAGCACTCTTGCCAATGTCACACGGCATTCATATGAGTATGACTCAGAGTCGTTCGAATCCTGGTGAGCGAGCCCACACGAGCAAGATTCCATATGCTTCGGCCATTAGATCGATCATGTATGCCATGATTTGTACTCGACCAGATGTATCGTTTGCCCTTAGCATGACAAGTCGATACCAATCAAATCTGGGTGAGAGTCACTGGACGGCGGTGAAAACTATCCTAAAGTACTTAAGAAGCATTGGGATTCGATGCCTAAAATGAAGGCGCAGCGGAACCAAAAATGAATTTTACCAAAACCCTAAAGAGGACCAATCATGCAACATATATATGAATATAAAAGAACAAGAGTTAAGATATGAAAACATACCCTTGAGTAGTTTAATTGAATGTTGAAATTGATGCCGGTTACCGCAAATCCGATTTTATAAGCCCTTGATGATCCAAACATCATAAGCACCGTGTCTCTACTAGCCATGCGCCTGGAGATGATCGAAACAACAACTACTCAGTTATCCTCTAAAAATACGGCTAGAAAAGAGTAGTAGGAAATGGTCTCTCAAATATGTGATCACTCTAAGTGATATAAGTTTTTGTTCTTAATTTTTTTCTCTCTCAGAGTGTAAGAACATGAACAAAATGAATTTTCTCTCTCTGTATATGAAGGCCGATTTTTTTCATTGGTGGACGAGGATGAACTTTGTTTTATAACAAAGTCCACACAAATCTCCAAGCCTCACACCTAGGGGTTGATAGTGATAAGATCCCAACTTATCACCCTTTTGTCCTCAAGTGTTAGGAAACCTCTTCGTGGAAGTATGAATAAAAGGTCACCAACAAGGGACCTACTAGTGTGTGGGGCGGCCTACATCATTAGAGATAAGGATTCGGTTCGTTTCGGTCCATGAAATGGACCGTCGTGTATCCAGTCCGACTGATACACCTTGGTTCGTCTCAAATACAATTAATTAATCTAATTAATTAATTATATTAAGATATTATTTCTCTAAAAATTAATTATTCATGAATTAAATTAATTACCTAGTAATTTATTTAATTCCCTAGACCGATTTAATTTATCCAATAAATTAAAAAAGACATCCAATGTATTAAAATTCACAATAAGAGATCCACTTCATATTATTCTGTCGTCTCCCTAATGCGCGACTCGGGAGGTCCGTCTCAGTAAGAAATGGGAGGAACCAAAGAGTTATAGCACCGTTTAGCCACTCCCGCAGCCTATACCGTAACCTTAATGAGAGCGAATGATAGGAATTATTCAAGAACCATTATGTCGTGAATACCAGTAAATGTATAAACCCTCTTTCAAATGTCCCGATCATGTTATAGGGTCACGATTAGTCAAAACCCTATATGTACGTGATGCTATGTTTGAGTTAATATAAATCGAGATCACAGAGCTCTCATATATCAAATACAACTAGCTCCAATACTTTGGCCAAAGACTTATGATCTCATCTGCCAATAACCACATATGACATATACATATTCACTTATAGGATAAAGAATCCTATCTTGGTATTTAGTAGAACCTGCTATTTGTCCGGCAAGACGCACGTCGAGATTGACCCCCACCTCTCGGATTTCTAGGTCGAACTATTCTAGTGAAAATCTTAGCATCACAAGCACATCCATACTAAATCCTCAAGTCGAAGGTTCATGAATACTAATCACAACCTTTCGTTTCCATCACTGATTGTCCCTGAGTGAAATCCGTGTGACGAATCAAGGGTGATTCAGTTCGAGTATACTAATCCCATTAGAATACCTACAATGTGTGCTCCCACTAACCTTTAGTGACGACAAGCACTCTCCAAGTCAAAGAACACGTCATACAAGTCTTCACATAACTTAACGCCCAGTTAAGTTTCATCGACTTGCGAACGATTAAGTATTTGAACCATTAACTTTACCAGTGCCGATCCCCTTACCTAATAAGGAGTGAAATGTTTTCTCTCGAATACATGAACTAGTTTTTCTATATATATTTACAAGTCATGTATGCAGTGACCTCCAGTAATAAAAGAAACAAACAATTGCCTTCCAATAAGAGTTTACATAATAACAAGTACAAGGCCCTATCTCATAAATTCTCTGAGTGGAATTCGAGGGCATATTCCTAACAAGAAGAACCAAGGGCGTGTTCCTAATTTATGGAGATATCAGAAAGGACCTGGCTGTAAATGGTTATGCCGATGCAAGTTTCGAAACCGACAGAGACAATTTTAAATCAAAAACTGGTTATGTGTTTGTATTGAATGGAGGTGTTGTGAGTTGGAAGAGTTCCAAGCAAAGCACAGTTGCTGGCAGTAGTGGATGCAGCTAAGGAAGTCGTATGGATCAAAAAGTTCGTTACCGAACTAGGGGTGGTACCGGCCATCCAGGGTCCCATAAGACTTTATTGTGACAATAATGGTGCTATTGCACAAGCTAGACAGCCTAGGTCCCATCATAATTCCAAACATATACTCAGAAAATATCATCTAGTCAGAGAGATCGTTAAACGAGGAGATATTACAATATTCAAAGTAGCAACATAAGAGAATGTTGCTGATCCACTTACCAAGCCTCTCTCACAAGGAAAGCATGTTGAGCATGCTAGATCGATAGGACTAAAGGTCATGTTGAGTGCTCCTAGTGCAAGTGAGAGATTGTTGGGAATAGTGCCCTAGGACATTCGATGTGCCTAGATTTGTAATTGTCACATTTAAATAAAGTTATTTGATATTATTTATTTATCGTTTATTATTATAATGTATGTATATTTTAATATTATAATAAAGCTGTCTGATGAATGGTGAATGAGTTGGTTCTTATTGCCAGAAATTATACCATGGCGTCAGAATTCATACCGTTCTTTTGGTCTAAGGGGCTTGGTTCTTGCACAGGTCACACGTGACGCGAAAGTCCAATGATACTAGTCTGATGAACAAAAATTCAATGATACATGACTCGGATGAGTAGTATTTAAAACCACTCTCCGATACCAACTCTGTAACACCCCAAACTAGACGGCTATCACAGTGCCGTGGACCCCCAACTGGGACCCACTAGGCGAATGAATTACAATAATTTAAATAATATAACTGTAGTACCGAACCACATTATGTTACCAATTACCCCGATGAGGAGTCTCAAGTACAATACACACAGGAATACAGAATACATATATATTTCATACGAAGATGAAAGATACAACACCAAATAAAAATGAAAGTCCAAACAGAACTGCAGTGGAAAACACACATGAAGGAAAAACATGAATAGCTGAAAGGACTGGGGCCCCCTACTAGTTTCACTGGGACTCCTCGCCATCACCATGCTCTTCCCGTGCCTTTGCCATGCCAACGATTCTCAAGAGTTGAACAAATACAATAATCACATATCTTAGTTATGAAATCAGGTCTGAAAGAGGGGCATCATAGTACGCCCGAGATGGGACGTGCAAGTGCACAAGTAGCCGAGTATCCGGAATCTCGCATATACACATGCACTTGGCCTAATTAGTCTCACGGAGGCACGTTACCATATGCACGGTCCAATGTATCGGATTACCTGCATAATACATGACCATCGTGTGCCCGACTAATTCCACACATAACCACCCGGCAACGCATATGATCCCGGAAGGTCACAAGAACAAAAGTAACCATAATGAAAAATAATGAATAGAAATCCAACAAGGGCCACCATTGTGAATTAATAACGCAATGAATGATAGCTCAATGAAATGATGGAAACTGTCGTTCCTCGTGAATTTGATGATTAGTTTGATAATTACAAGTCTTAATATGATTGATATGCTATGAATTAATTATATGTATGAATGAACAACAACGAAAGGAATAATTATCCTTTTAACCGAGCAAGAATTAACTAGCCTGGAATGAGAGGAAACGCTACGAACGACGAGGTACCACGATTGAAGGAATCAACAACTTCGAACCTAGACAATTTCGTAATCAACTATCCATAACCCATCGGTAGGAAAATAGGTTGGAATCCACTCGAAAATACTACCCACGATACATGTATTCCGGTAAGAAAACCTCTAGATGGTGAATCACTCAACCATCCCAAATACTCAATAATTCTGGAAAATACACCAATAATCCGTAGGAACACATGTATCCAAGATAGATAATCCATACTCAACATATTACAACACATTACCAAGCTAACTCGAAGAGATCGAAAGGAAAAACCCCCAAATACCGAAATTCTAGGGTTATACAAAGTTTAACTTGATTTGGAGTGGTGAAGAGGATTAAATGTTGAATAATCCGAACTAGGAACTTGAAGATGTTGATAGATGTTAATATCTTGAAGAGATCTTCACAAATCACCCAAAATCACCCGAAATCACCCAAGGAATGAGGAGAGATGGAAAAATGATGAAATGGGGCAGAAATGTCCTATTTATACTAAACCCAACTTAGCGTGCGCTAGATTCTGAGAATAGCGCGCTCTAACAAGTTCACTAGGTAGACCAGTGAACTCTGCTTGCATCGTTAGCATGCGCTACGTAAGTTGTAGCGTGCTCTAACGCCTTACTCTTAGCGTACGTTAACCGAGTTTAACGCACGCTACCTGATAGTTGGTGTCCAAAATATTGGAGTCCAGAACCTACTGTCCCCCACCTGCTCGAGCCTTAGCGCGCGCTACTATGATGATTTAGCGTGCGCTACTAATACAACTAGGGTTCGCTATTTCCCACTCATAGCGTGCGCTACGAATTCTCTATTTCAGTCTAGTACCTACTGGACTATCTGCCTCACTTACACTAGCGTGCGGTAATGTTGAACGATAATGTGCGCTACCAGTACCCAAATAGCGTGCACTATAAAGAGTAAGTAGCGTGCGCTACACCCCACACACAGGCTACCAAATAAGATGATAATGATAATATTCTCGTCTCGATTCTCAAACAGGATTGAAAGATGAATGATAACTGATACACGATTCAGAATACGCCGAACGGTGAACACAATGAATGAATATGAATGATGAATGATTATTAAAGAGTGAAAATTACTGAGTGACAATTACTGAATGATAATAAATAAATTCACAACCGGGTATTACACCAGGGACGGTCCGCCGGGGCCTCTGGGGGTTGATACTAATGGGTACGCCGCGAGTTACCAATTACGGATGTTGTGATGAAATGAGCTGATGTAGTGTTTATGAAAATGATGTTTAACGCAAATGTGATTTTCCGGAATATGGTTTTCAAATTCTTTATAAATGAGATGACTGTGTTGAATTGTATATGTATATAATATTGTGTAATTGTGTACCTGCACTAGCTATTCGAATTCGAACCCCTTTAATGAGGGAAATGCGTTTCATGCATTTTCGGTATCGGGCGAGCTGAGGAGCCAGCACGGGAACCGCATGCTAAGGATGGCCAATCATGATGATGAGACTCGAGTCTTTGTTGAATATTTTATTATTATGCTTACGTGGTTTTTTGGAGTTAGTTGAGTAAATTTATTATTGTCTTAAAGATGTCGTGGAAGTCCCCTGCGTGGGCAATGAACTTATTTTACTTTCTGGTTTTCTAAAATTGAACTAAAGTGTTTTGGCTGAGGCCACGGCCCTATTTAGATTATTATTATGTTGTTAAGAGATTATCTTGTATTGTATGTGATGTGCTAGCCTCGTAGACCTTGTTGAAGGTTTTACGGCGTGTAATATCCCTTATGAGATTTGGGGTGTTACACAATGTAGCATATATCATTTTTCCTAACAGCGTCCATACTTGGATTATATTCTGACTTGATGATTCTTGGCTGTATGAGGCATTTATCAAAATATCTGGAGGATTTTTTCCAGCAATACCTTTCAAACCATGTTAATGACATAAAGAATTGTAATATCTTCTAATAAGTACCTGAGCTATGTAATCATTTTTCTAATGGGCCCAAAAGAGGTTGTATAATGATTATTCCCGATTTAGCAGGAAAATTCAAATTATGAGCACAATATATAATTTGCAAGAATATACCATTTTCAATTAGGTACAAATATTTTAATATATATTCCATATCGAGAGAAAGAGAAAGAACTTTGTTATTCTTGCTAAAATCCTTCAAACAATAAATTATTGTGTTTTATAATATAATAACCAATATGCGATTCCTCCATATATCAAAATAATTTATGCGCTTTCGTGGAAAATATACAATACCAATTGAATAAAATCTGACGCAAATATAAGGCTCACACATAGGAAATTCAGCAATTTTTCTTCAAATATTCTTTAAAATCTACATAATATTGTTCTTGAATCTGACTTTTATTAGTATCCCCAGGAATTATTCTATATGACGTTTGTATCAAACTTCTAATCATATATTCTATATTTTCTCTCACAATGACTTAAGGACAATTCAGCAAAGCTTACATACGTAGCAGATCCTTTAATTATTTTTTGATGATTGTAAATTGATACGAGATCAACATGGCCAACCGAAGAAAGACGACGTAGACGACCATGCAACCATGCATACGGCCATGCACACACATGCACCTACACGACATGCACTTACTTCTTTGGACGAGACGACTAATACGAGACTTGAAGCAACCTTGAACACATTTTACATTTGCTACTAGTCCGAGAGAAAAAGACGAAAAGCGGACAAAATTACCAATTCCCGCGCGTATGACTATTCCGTAGCAGTTTTGGTATTTTAATCATAACTCTCTCATACGAAGTCTGATTTAGGTGATTCAAGCGGCCATGAAAAGATAAAAGAAAGATCTATAAATCATGTGAAACGATCCAAGGTCTAATTATGCTTATATCAAGCCACACGAACCGTTCAAATGTGCAGTGATTTTTATGGCCGAAAATTGACAAAGATTTGTGAAGATTTGATGAAGGATCCATGAAGGATCTTTGTCCCCACTACTTTAAAATTTGTTTTCATTTTCAAAGTCCACCATATCAAGATCAAGGATATAGATTTGATTCACTCCACCCTTTTGAAATGAAAACAAACGAACCACATGTAGAGGAAGACACCAAGATGTTACTTTCATGATCAAGTCCTTGTCAAGCCTTTCAAAATATATCACATGAGAAGGATCTTGTCCACTCCCTCAAGTACCCCACGGCCGATTTGGAGAGGAAGGAGCCAAACATGTTGTTGTTTTCTTTTCCTTGTCAAAAGTCTTTGTAGATAGTTTAATAAGTGCTTGTATTTTAGCTAGATTTTGTGTGATCTTCTTTGGCTTTGTTAGGAGTTATTATGGCTATATAATAGCCTCACCCTCAACCTTTTGTAATCATCTTGAAAGTTATAAACATTGTATTTCTCTTGAAATATACGTTGAACGAGTTCAACAAAACCTTAGTTATTATTTCGACGCGTCTCGAATTATAACTTGATCAATTCTCAATAGGTCTTGAGGAGAGATTATCTTTATCGAGTTATAGGTCTAATTCGATAAAACACATTCAAACCCATACACTATCCTACCTCACGGCCGAAACCCATATAATTTCGGCCACCACCTTTTATTTTCATTGTTACTTTGATACTTGTAAAAACCGTGATAATCTTCCGTTGTATTTTATACGTTTTACGTACACTTATATACGTAATTCGTATCATAAGTGGTATCGGAGCCCAAGGTCATCTCCTTGGGCGATTTATTCAACAAATTTTTAGTTGAAGTATTTAGTCACCTTCTTGGGTTGTTCTTCACGGTTGGAAGAATTTTCGCATAACATTGGCAGATTAGCGTAGTCGGAACAAAATAAAGTTTCCCGTGGATTCGACCGTTGGATCGTCACGAAATTTTGACAAAGGTAAGCCAACTCATTGAACTACAGTCTGAACGGTGGAGATCAGATTCTTTGATCATATTATTGGTTCATTCTTCACGGCTTTCTTGGAAAATTTTCTGTTCGATTTCTTGATCATTATAAGAAATGGACATGGCCATCTCCGAATTCTTGGTAAAGATACGTGATGCTTTACATGACTTACCGGAACCTCGACGAGGAGGAGAAGGCCTATGTTCCCCACGCCATACTAACGAGTTCGAGTTGAAAGTTCATCGGAGGTACCGACCCTGAAATTTATTTGGAATGGGAACGTAAGATGGATCACTTGTTTGAGTTTAAAGGTCTTGACGATGAGAAGCGTTGCAGATATGCAATTATCAAGTTTGTTAAAGGCGCTTCAGTTTGGTTCGAATTAAAGAAGAAGCAAAGGACTCGTGCTCGAAAAAAAAAGATCCGTTCGTGGGAGTCGTTGAAAACAAAACTTCGCAAGAGATACGTACCTTTCGGCTCAAGTTCGGCTCTCAAAATCGTAACAACATCAGCCCCCAACTCGGTTTTTAAAGCTCTGGACTTGCCTAATGAGACGAGTTTGCTGGAGGTGAGTTGTTTCATTGACCAAGGGTTCGATCATGTGCAAGATGTTTGCCCGACTCTTACTACCCGAGACGAGTTAATAGCCGAGGAAGAACAAGAAAGGCTAGACGACATTCTCAAGTTTGATATAGAGGACGAAGGAGAAGAAGAATGTGTAGTTTACGATGCTCCCGATTATGATACAGACTTAGTTCTTCGTACTTTAGAAACCAAATCGGTTTCAAATGATTTGGAGCATCAGGACGAGTTAATGAGTGAGGAACTCACAAGTATACTTTTTAGTTCTACACAACCGTCCGTTTCCCGAGCTACAGAAGATGAAGAGATTGAGGACAAGGCGATTGTTCCCCAAAATTTCTATGAGGTTATTTCTATTATTGATAAAAAATTGGAGGATCCCAATCCAATTATTCTCGTTGATCCGGTTCCCGATACCGACCAACGTAAAAGCTATGTGGCTACATGTGACTGGAAAATAGTAAAAGACAAACTCATTGATGAAAGGAATGAGGACAAGATTTGTGCCCACATGACGCCGGAAATGGAAATTATTCCGTTAAACCACAATTTTTTTTTTGGGATTCTGTTAAGGGAAATGGTAGACACCTAGATACGTCGTTTGTTTTTATTTTGCAGGTTGGTCTTTTAAAAATGCAATCCCAAGCAAACGTCAACACATCCGACGAAAATTACATCTTCAACCCGGAAGGAGCACAACCCTATCCGGAATACCAATCGTCCTTGGACTTTAGATTCGAGGACGAATCTCTTTAAAGGAAGAGAGAATGATACGAGATCAACATGGCCAACCGAAGAAAGACGACGTAGACGACCATGCAACCATGCATACGGCCATGCACACACATGCACCTACACGACATGCACTTACTTCTTTGGACGAGACGAATAATACGAGACTTGAAGCAACCTTGAACACATTTTACATTTGCTACTAGTCCGAGAGAAAAAGACGAAAAGCGGACAAAATTACCAATTCCCGCGCGTATGACTATTCCGTAGCAGTTTTGGTATTTTAATCATAACTCTCTCATACGAAGTCCGATTTATGTGATTCAAGCGGCCATGGAAAGATAAAATAAAGATCTATAAATCATGTGAAACGGTCTAAGGTCTAATTATGCTTCTATCAAGCCACACGAACCGTTCAAATGTGCAGTGATTTTTATGGCCGAAAATTGACAAAGATTTGTGAAGATTTGATGAAGGATCCATGAAGGATCTTTGTCCCCACTACTTTAAAATTTGTTTTCATTTTCAAAGTCCACCATATCAAGATCAAGGATAGAGATTTGATTTACTCCACCCTTTTGAAATGAAAACAAACGAACCACATGTAGAGGAAGACACCAAGATGTTACTTTCATGATCAAGTCCTTGTCAAGCCTTTCAAAATATATCACATGAGAAGGATCTTGTCCACTCCCTCAAGTACCCCACGGCCGATTTGGAGAGGAAGGAGCCAAACATGTTATTGTTTTCTTTTCCTTGTCAAAAGTCTTTGTAGATAGTTTAATAAGTGCTTGTATTTTAGCTAGATTTTGTGTGATCTTCTTTGGCTTTGTTAGGAGTTATTATGGCTATATAATAGCCTCACCCTCAACCTTTTGTAATCATCTTGAAAGTTATAAACATTGTATTTCTCTTGAAATATACGTTGAACGAGTTCAACAAAACCTTAGTTATTATTTCGACGCGTCTCGAATTATAACTTGATCAATTCTCAATAGGTCTTGAGGAGAGATTATCTTTATCGAGTTATAGGTCTAATTCGATAAAACACATTCAAACCCATACACTATCCTACCTCACGGCCGAAACCCATATAATTTCGGCCACCACCTTTTATTTTCATTGTTACTTTGATACTTGTAAAAACCGTGATAATCTTCCGTTGTATTTTATACGTTTTACGTACACTTATATACGTAATTCGTATCATAAGTGGTATCGGAGCCCAAGGTCATCTCCTTGGGCGATTTATTCAACGAATTTTTAGTTGAAGTATTTAGTCACCTTCTTGGGTTGTTCTTCACGGTTGGAAGAATTTTCGCATAACATTGGCAGATTAGCGCAGTCGGAACAAAATAAAGTTTCCCGTGGATTCGACCGTTGGATCGTCACGAAATTTTGACAAAGGTAAGCCAACTCATTGAACTACAGTCTGAACGGTGGAGATCAGATTCTTTGATCATCTTATTGGTTCATTATTCACGGCTTTCTTGGAAAATTTTCGGTTCGATTTCTTGATCATTATAAGAAATGGACATGGCCATCTCCGAATTCTTGGTAAAGATACGTGATGCTTTACATGACTTACCGGAACCTCGACGAGTAGGAGAAGGCCTGTGTTCCCCACGCCATACTAACGAGTTCGAGTTGAACGAACTTCCGAAGTTCATCGGAGGTACCGACCCTGAAATTTATTTGGAATGGGAACGTAAGATGGATCACTTGTTTGAGTTTAAAGGTCTTGACGATGAGAAGCGTTGCAGATATGCAATTATCAAGTTGGTTAAAGGCGCTTCAGTTTGGTTCGAATTAAAGAAGAAGCAAAGGACTCGTGCTGGAAAAAAAAGATCCGTTCATGGGAGTCGTTGAAAACAAAACTTCGCAAGAGATACGTACCTTTCGGCTCAAGTTCGGCTCTCAAAATCGTAACAACATCAGCCCCCAACTCGGTTTTTAAAGCTCTCGACTTGCCTAATGAGACGAGTTTGCTGGAGGTCAGTTGTTTCATTGACCAAGGGTTCGATCATGTGCAAGATGTTTGCCCGACTCTTACTACCCGAGACGAGTTAATAGCCGAGGAAGAACAAGAAAGGCTGGACGACATTCTCAAGTTTGATATAGAGGACGAAGGAGAAGAAGAATGTGTAGTTTACGATGCTCCCGATTATGATACAGACTTAGTTCTTCGTACTTTAGAAACCAAATCGGTTTCAAATGATTTGGAGCATCAGGACGAGTTAACGAGTGAGGAACTCACAAGTATACTTTTTAGTTCTACACAACCGTCCGTTTCCCGAGCTACAGAAGATGAAGAGATTGAGGACAAGGCGATTGTTCCCCAAAATTTCTATGAGGTTATTTCTATTATTGATAAAAAATTGGAGGATCCCAATCCAATTATTCTCGTTGATCCGGTTCCCGATACCGACCAACGTAAAAGCTATGTGGCTACATGTGACTGGAAAATAGTAAAAGACGAACTCATTGATGAAAGGAATGAGGACATGATTTGTGCCCACATGACGCCGGAAATGGAAATTATTCCGTTAAACCACAATTTTTTTTTGGATTCTGTTAAGGGAAATGGTAGACACCTAGATACGTCGTTTGTTTTTATTTTGCAGGTTGGTCTTTTAAAAATGCAATCCCAAGCAAACGTCAACACATCCGACGAAAATTACATCTTCAACCCGGAAGGAGCACAACCCTATCCGGAATACCAATCGTCCTTGGACTTTAGATTCGAGGACGAATCTCTTTAAAGGAAGAGAGAATGATACGAGATCAACATGGCCAACCGAAGAAAGACGACGTAGACGACCATGCAACCATGCATACGGCCATGCACACACATGCACCTACACGACATGCACTTACTTCTTTGGACGAGACGACTAATACGAGACTTGAAGCAACCTTGAACACATTTTACATTTGCTACTAGTCCGAGAGAAAAAGACGAAAAGCGGACAAAATTACCAATTCCCGCGCGTATGACTATTCCGTAGCAGTTTTGGTATTTTAATCATAACTCTCTCATACGAAGTCCGATTTAGGTGATTCAAGCGGCCATGAAAAGATAAAAGAAAGATCTATAAATCATGTGAAACGGTCCAAGGTCTAATTATGCTTATATCAAGCCACACGAACCGTTCAAATGTGCAGTGATTTTTATGGCCGAAAATTGACAAAGATTTGTGAAGATTTGATGAAGGATCCATGAAGGATCTTTGTCCCCACTACTTTAAAATTTGTTTTCATTTTCAAAGTCCACCATATCAAGATCAAGGATATAGATTTGATTCACTCCACCCTTTTGAAATGAAAACAAACGAACCACATGTAGAGGAAGACACCAAGATGTTACTTTCATGATCAAGTCCTTGTCAAGCCTTTCAAAATATATCACATGAGAAGGATCTTGTCCACTGCCTCAAGTACCCCACGGCCGATTTGGAGAGGAAGGAGCCAAACATGTTGTTGTTTTCTTTTCCTTGTCAAAAGTCTATGTAGATAGTTTAATAAGTGCTTGTATTTTAGCTAGATTTTGTGTGATCTTCTTTGGCTTTGTTAGGAGTTATTATGGCTATATAATAGCCTCACCCTCAACCTTTTGTAATCATCTTGAAAGTTATAAACATTATATTTCTCTTGAAATATACGTTGAACGAGTTCAACAAAACCTTAGTTATTATTTCGACGTGTCTCGAATTATAACTTGATCAATTCTCAATAGGTCTTGAGGAGAGATTATCTTTATCGAGTTATAGGTCTAATTCGATAAAACACATTCAAACCCATACACTATCCTACCTCACGGCCGAAACCCATATAATTTCGGCCACCACCTTTTATTTTCATTGTTACTTTGATACTTGTAAAAACCGTGATAATCTTCCGTTGCATTTTATACGTTTTACGTACACTTATATACGTAATTCGTATCATAAATGAATAGAGTACATTCTGTAACACCCTCAGAGCCATCCAAGAATATTACAGCGCCGTGGGCCCCGAGACAGAACCCACAAGGCTGAAGGAAATTTTCGCAAATATTTACAAACGCCCAAGAGGCTAACGACGGTACTATCTTTTAAAAACATTCGAAGACTTAATAAAATCCATTTATCAAAACCGTCGTAAAATCTCATTTGAAACCACAAGGCCGGAAATGCCAAAATCAACAGTTTAGAAAATGATTTCCAAAGTAACTTAAGTTACCAGATAACGAAAGGTCAATTAAAAATACTCACATAGTGGAAAAGACAACAGATAAAAATACTCTAGTAGCGGAATACAACAACAGATCAGGAAGCTCAATTCACGAATACATGCCCTAGCCAGTATCCTCCGGGAAGCTCATCTCTTCACGACCGCTACAAGCTCGATATCCCAAAAACCTAAAAAGAAAGCCCAGGACGGGGTTAGCCATAATATCCAACAATGATAACGGTCGCAGCACATCAATAATTACATACCAATGAAATACTAAGTAAGAATACTACCGGTGTAATCTTACCGCTGTAACTTTACTGACTCGTAATAATCTTCATCAAAATAACCCTTATCATATTACACATCTCGTAATATCGATTAACCAATAAACACAAACATAACATCTATACTGTACCTCAAGCAATACCCATGGTTCTCAAAACATCATCATAACTTGTAATACGATAATATACCAACTCTGACCAATTTGATCCATCGGATAACATCATCAAATTCCAACACGATAATCGATTGTCCATCAAAGACAAGTACCAAAAAGAAAATATGGAACAAACATCAGGATATGCAATGCCACGACAAATCATGTCAGTCAAATCCGAGATCTGACCAATACAACATACGGACATGGTCCTAACACAAGACCTACAAATGAATACTCATATGACAACGTCAATATGCTCACATCAATAACAACAATGTATACTTATGGAAATCCGATGATCCAGCGCACGCAGCATAGATCCCAAGATGATCCTGAAAGACTAACACTAGGTGGATAACCCATAATATACATATGCACAACAACAACACATGGGTAATGCGATGATCCAGCGTTCACTGCCTAGATCCCAAGATGATCCCTTCGGACCAACACGAGGTGGATAAACCCGTCCAATGATCCAGCGCACGCTAGCATAGATCCCAAGATGATCACGTCAGATCAACACGAGGTGGACATATGACAACAATGCACAACTTCACAAAACAACAATACACAATGCATGACAACAATAATACACAAATGTATCACAACATCATCGACACGAAATGGCAAAAATGATTAGAGTATTTGTCCCGAGTCCTTCGAGAGAAATCTCGATGTCAAAAACCATCACTGACGATTATTCTCCATATTCGACGATCCGATATATCACGAACTATAGAGAACTCATATCCCCATCTTTATCACAATGTATCCTCGATACCCAAGTATCAATAACAAAAGTAAATCATATATATGATTTAATTCCCAAAAATTGGAAAAACAACATACAATCCCAAATCTCCAGTGTTCACAATTATAATCATTGCTATACTAATTATAAACGAATGAAATCGAAACCATTCATTAAATATTGTAAGCTGCGCAGGTAATAACTTGCCTCGATACCGACACGACGATGATGAAGCTGCTATCAACTCTTTGCCTTCGTCTACAAGCTCCTCGGCTCCCGGCCGAAGCGATTCACGAACATTCTCGAACATGACCGCAACACACTATTATAGTGAACGATTATAACCATCGATCAATGATCACAACCTATTGAAGTAATCAATAAACAACAATCCAATAACAATCAATAACCGACATAACCAACCAATCGATCTCAACGGTTCAACGACACTTCGATCATATACAAAACCAAATAGTATAACTCAAACCATTACGAACTCATGTCCACAATACGAACCAAAATCCGATAATCGATATTAAAGATCAATATAAACGATCAACAAACCCAACAATTTCATATCTCGATTAAACACAAGTCCGAACAATCCAACTCAAACAATTACGAATTCACAACCACAATACGATTACAGATACGAATGTAAAGTAAATCATATTCGACGATAAATCACAATCTTTCTGGATTCAAAATTGATATCATGATTGTATTTCATCAAGAACATACAAATTCTACCACTACAATCAACGAACATTCGATCTTCATATCTAAAAATACCGATAATTCAATATACGATCGTCTTGCTATGTTAAATTCATCAAGAAGTTCCTCAAGAACACTAAGTGATTCGAAATCATGTTCATAGCCATCAAAACAACATAATTCGATATCCTTTAAAATGTAGATAATCATCCAATTCATAATCCAAGTCATGTATCATCGTATTCTTCAATATACACTACACATAACCTCAAGAATCGTAACAACACCCTAATCATCATCATACGAAGCAAATACGGATAATAATACCAAAAATCCGAAATCAAGGTGTAGAGTTCAACAACATACCTCAAGAACATGAACAACACTATCAAACACCTCAAGGATCAACCATATCTTCATATCCAAGCCTCAAATCCATGTTTCCAAACTTGTAATCAAGTTGGAAGAGGTTTATTGTCACTAACACACTCAGAAGGACAAAGTTTGGAGTAAGGTATTGATTTTCTCTCGTGAAGAAATTAGGAACTGATCCTTATTTTATAAACTGCAGCGCTCATTACGTACGTTATCACTCAACATTAACGTACGTAATGCTCCCTAGAGTACGCTATACGTCCAACGTAGCGTACGTAACATCATTCCAGAACTCATTGACTTGTTTCGTTCACTCGCTTACGTACGTAATACTTCCTTCATAGCATACGTAATACGTACGTTGACTTGCTACAGTAAATCTCCACTTAACGTATGTAATGCACTACTCATAGCGTATGTTATCTAGGAGTTGACTTGCCCATGCTCGTTCTTCGCCGAAAGATGCCGACCACGGGACCCACCTGTCGGCCATAGCCTGATCTGTCCGATATGAACTTTACGTACGTTAACATGCCCGCTTAACGTACGTAATAGCTGTACACCTTACATACGTTAACTGTCCTTCTTAACATACATAATCCTTGTGCATTAGCGTACGCTAAGTATACATCGTAGCGTGCTCTAATGTGGCTGTACTTAGCCATTTTCAGCTATTCTTGTCCAACGTCTCAACATACTAGATACGTATACACGACGCACTATATCCTCAAATGCAACTGTCGACCAAGTACGACAATTATACCAATACAGATGTCTTAGTCCTTCATTTATTTTATCCATACTGTACAGATTCCACGCTGTACAACAAACTCAGTTAAAATAACATTAAACAACAGTCGTAGAAATTCCGGGTATTACATACTACACCACTTAAAATAAGTTTCATCCTCGAAACTTGCAATACGTCATTAAAAAAACGAACCGTTCAACCAAAATACCCCGAAATCATCACGACAACGATCAATCATCATTATTACCGAATAACCAAAATAGCATACTTACAAATGCGCAAAGTCGACGATCTCCTGAAATACTAGCAAGTGACTTCACTATAAAGCCTCAACACGCTTACAATCACAATTCCATGTGTCTTAACAAAATATATCATCTTCGGATAAAATAATATATCCGTGTCAAATCTTATCTGCCTGATTACACAATCAAGTCCCAATCCTGCTACAAAATTAATGATACCCGATACATATGTGAAACAACTGCCCCAAAACAATGGCAACAAATCCCAAAACGTCGACACAAGATTCGAACGCACATACGATCACTAACAATGATCAACCAACAAATTAACCGAGAATACCATTGACATGATAAACAATACGACCAATCCAAAGGTCAAAACACAACTGAGAATAACATCAACATGATAAACTCCAATACAACCAACGAACGATCAACGATAATCGAGAATACCTTCACACGGTAAGCTCCAACACGATCCACACGGCACCACAGAGACGGATATACGGATGAATAAAATTCTCAAAATGTTGCATTAATCATATACAGTGGATCTCAAAGAACACACCGGACTATTGAACATACCCCTCGGCATACGAAAAACAGTTCATAAACTGACGAACATACCCAATCATACATAGACTGGGAACAACCAATCATTACCCAAAACAACCATCCTGGGGTCACCATCCCCAAATCCACACTTACAAAGGAATCATTCATAAATCACTATGGTAAAATTGTGCTACTACCATACCAATGGAATCACATACCACATATGTCCCGGTTTCACAAAATCCAAAGTTCGAAAATTACACCTTGTACATGAATCTACAACACGCAGTATATTTCTCTTACCTGATCAATCAACCGATCATCCCTGGATAACCAAACTACCATACCAAAGTTCGGATCTCTTTTCATCATACCATTGATGCGTTATCCAGTTCGTGAGTCACACTCATAATTTCACCATGATATGTACTATGCACTAAATGTGTATGTATATCAATCACATTTTGAAAACCAGTTTGAAATCATATAGTCTCGTCAAGAAGACAAATTTTCAAAAGTTCTTTCAAGAATTTCAAAACTCATAACATAATTTTTCGTAGGACCACGAAATCATTTTTTGAAAAATTAAATCGGTTTGCTTACATCAAGTTCTCGATGAAAATTCTTTTTGAATACACACGATTAAATAAAATGAAATTATGCAAATGATTGCCCACATCCATACCCCTGTATGCCATTTAGGCTTGTCACCAAATCTACTGACATTCCATCGGAAAACCACCCGATAAAGTTCCAAAATCTCAATATATATAGACTCCGATAAGAACTCCTTTTTCCACATATAATTCGCAACATCGACCATTATCCCATCCTGGATCACCTCAACTATGCTATGACAGAATATTGAAACAAATCAACACAGCGAAAGACTACCCGAGAAGTATCATTTGAATAAGTACACCAAAACCCCGAAAGGCGGTAATAAAATAGATGAACGATTGGTAAAATGTTTTACAAATCTCGGGAGTGTTAGAAAAACTGAAAGCCTTTTGAAACATTAGGGTCTCAACCCATATTCCGTTCCACATTACAAGAAGTTTATAAAGTAGACAACCCTTTTCGGACTCCAAGTCCTGAGTTATAAAACTATTTCAAAATCGATTGGGTCTCGGCCCAAAATCATTTCTGGTAAAACATCCGTGAAACATTCATTTTGAAAAGTATCATTTTCAAATGCTCAAAAGAAGTTCATATATCTCAAAATGAACTAACATGACTACATATTCTTCTCAACAATCCACAGTTCTTCTCCCGAATACACAACTCTGTTTCCAAAATTTAACCGACATATTGATTTTCAAAATCATAACTTCTCAAGATCATCAATCCTGTCCCAACTCTGTCAGCTAATACTGTAACACACAATATCTTTCTAGACCTCAAAGCATGTCAACTTAGAACGGCACTAAATCTCAATGCAATTAAAAAATCCAAATACTTACAAATCGTGAAGCCGACGATTTCCCCAGGATACTGGTCTCAACTCTAGAAAATACTCAACACAGATATTTTCAAAACACATGTTTTGCAAACTCAGTTCAACTTGAGAACACAACACATCTCTATCCGAAGAAACACGTTAATACCATTTGGAAAAGTTTACAACAAACCCAGTACCACAGTGGTAAACCACATAACACACAAGCCCGAGTGAACAACAAAAACCCAGGGCTCTAATATTCGTCAATCGACCCGACTGCCTAGGTTTTCTCAACCTAAGCTCTGATACCATATTCTGTAACACCTTCAGAGCCATCCAGGAATATTACAGAGCCGTGGGCCCCGAGACGGAACCCACAAGGCTGACGGAAATTTTCTCAAATATTTACAAACGCCCAAGAGGCTAATAACGGTAGTATCTTTTAAAATCATTCGAAGACTTAATAAAATCCGTTTATCAAAACCGTCGTAAAATATCATTTGAAACCACAAGGCCGGAAATGCCAAAACTCAACAGTTTAGAAAACGATTTCCAAAGTAACTTAAGTTACCAGATAACAAAAGGTCAATTAAAAATACTCACACAGCGAAAAGACAATAGTTAAAAATACTCTAGCAGCGAAATACAACAACAGATCAGGAAGCTCAATTCACGAATACATGCCCTAGCTAGTATCCTCCGGGAAGCTCATCTCTTCACGACTGCTACAAGCTCGATATCCCAAGAACCTAAAAACAAAGCCTAGGACGGGGTTAGCCATAATATCCAACAATGATAACGGTCACATCACATCAATAATTACATACCAATGAAATACTAAGTAAGAATACTACCGATGTAATCTTACCACTGTAACTTTACCAACTCGTAATAATCTTCATCAAAATAACCCTTATCAAATTGCAAATCTTGTAATCTCGATTAACCAATAAACACAAACATAACATCTATACTGTACCTCAAGCAATACCCATGGTTCTCAAAACATCATCATAACTTGTAATACGATAATATACCAACTTTGACCGATTCGATCCATCAGATAACATCATCAAATTCCAACACGATAATCGAGTGTCCATCAAAGAAAAGTACCAAAAAGGAAATATGGAACATACCTCAGGATACGCAATGCCATGATGTATCATGTCAGTCTAATCCGAGATCTGACCAATACAACATACGGACATGGTCCTAACACAAGACCTACAAATGCATACTCATATGACAACGTCAATATGGTCGCATTAATAACAACAATGTATACTTATGGAAATCCGATGATCCTGCGCACGCAGCATAGATCCCAAGGTGATCCTGAAAGACCAACACGAGGTGGATATCCCATAATATACATGTGTACAACAACAACACATGGGTAATCCGATGATCCAGCGTTCACTGCCTAGATCCCAAGATGATCCCGTCGGACCAACAAGAGGTGGATAAACCTGTCTAATGATCCAGCGCACGCTAGCATAGATCCCAAGATGATCACATCAGATCAACACGAGGTGGACATATGACAATAATGCACAACTGCATAAAACAACAATACACAATTCATGGCAACAACAATACGCAAATGTATCAGAACATGATCGACACGAAATGACAAAAATGATTAGAGTATTTGTCCCGAGTCTTTCGAGAGAAATCTCGATGTCAAAAACCATCACTGACGATTATCCTCCTTATTCGATGATCCGATATATCACGGACTATAGAGAACTCATATCCCCGTCTTTATCACAATGTATCCTCGATACCCAAGTATATCAATAACAAAAGTAAATCATATACATTATGATTTAATTCCCAAAAATCAGAAAAACAGCGTACAATCCCAAATCTCCAGTGTTCACAATTATAACCATTGCCATACGAATTATAAACGGATGAAATCGAAACCATTCATTAAATATTATAAGTTGTGCAAGTAATAACTTGCCTCGATACCGGCACAACAATGATGAAGCTGCTATCAACTCTTTGCCTTCGTCTACATGCTCCTCGGATCCTAGCCGAAGCGATTCACGAACATTCTCGAACACGACCGCAACGCATTATTTTAGTGGACGATTATAACCATCAATCAATGATCACAACCTATTGAAGTAATCAATAAACAACAATCCAATAACAATCAATAACCGACATAACCAACCAATCGAACTCAATGATTCAACGACACTTTTGTAACACCCCGAGATAATCGGAATAATTACAGCGCCGTAAACCCTTTAAGTAAGGATTTACAAGGCTCATTAAAAGAAATGTGAATATAAACCAACAATATCACCGAAATTCAAATTACAAATTGGTTCCAACTGCTATATTACAACCATATCGAAATGAACTTAAAAAGACACGCGTACTCGAGTACTGAAAATGAACCAAGGAGACAAATCACAAAGACGACGAACAATTAACATCACTGGGCCACTTCATCGTCATGATGGTACTGTGGCTACTTCCCCGCTCCTCGGCTACCTGAACATCAAACAAATGTCCACCCCCGAAGGGGTTAGCAAAACAATGCTAGTACAAGTATCGGAACACACAAATATGCAACGACAATGCATAAAAACATACACAATATGGACTTTCGCTACCGGAATCCAACAATACGAATCCACAAGATTCAATCAACACAACATGGGTTTTCCAACGATCCAGCGCCCTCAGCATAGATCCCAAGATGATCCCGTCGGACCAACACGAGGTGGAAAAAAACCCGTCCAATGATCCAGCGCCCTCAGCCTAGATCCCAAGATGATCCCGTCGGACCAAAACGAGGTGGACATCCGATACAGCGCCCTCAGCATAGATCGCTTGATCCCTTCGGATCAACACAAATTAAACATAACACAACTATGCATATACATATGCGAGAACATCGACATATTCATCAATATGAACGTACGTTAAATCGATAGCAATTGTCATGATAACCTCATATCAATAACACGAATAAACCATATGCAGGATCAAATTCATCAATTGTTCACAAACTTTCAAAATACAATACTTGCCTCAACAATGGCGACAAGAATTTCTACTATCGACAGTCTTCAATCCGTTCGGAGAATTCTCACTCGGTCGGCTCACCGGAATGCAAACCTTCATCGAACAATAACGTCGGCATGACTCAGGGTTCCGGATAATCGTTGAAATCATCAAATGAATCGTAAAAAGGCATGATGCATCTATCATGGCGATGGACTATTCGGTCCTAACACAATTCCTTCGGTTGATTGTTACTACATAACATGAAATTCATCCTAGGAGGATTCTAATCATGTTTTATAACAACAAGATATCCGAACATCGATGAATCATCATAAAGACTAGTTCCAATATCATCTCCTTCTACGAATTAATCCTTATGTTCAATCCATTAATTCTTCACCGAAATGTTCGATCATGACATTCTCCGGAATTAAGATAATCTTCGAAAACTAAATATGATTGGTTTATAAATCTCAAAATACACTAATCAATAGTCTAATCACTAGAGGTTTGCTCAACGATTACTACAATAAAGAGAAATCGAAAATAATTGAATTCAATCTTCTAAACCATGATGAAAGGCTCCTCAAGAAGAAAACTGGTTTGGCCTACTCAAAACAGGTCCAAAACATTACTAAGATCATGCTAAATTAGTTGGTGAAGGATCACATACCTCAACAAATGGATGAACAAGGAAGAACTTGAATAAACTCAACCACCGGAAGTTTGAACACCAATCTACAAGGCCTATGCTTCCCAAGAATCGTCCCAAAAGATGATAGGAAGGATAAGAGGTGATGAAAGATCTCCAGAACACGAAAAATCGCCAAAGGAAAGGTGAGAAATGAAATAGGGTCGAAGTCTATAAATAGAATTCTGGACATTACCTACGTTATGCAATTCACCTTACGTACGTAATAAGCTTAACGTACATTATACCCTAACTTTAGCGTACGTAGTCGTCTGACCAGAACTCACTGGCCTGATTTCGCTATTTCCTTACGTACGTAATAGAAAGGGTTTTACGTACGTAATATTCATGTCCTTAGCATACGTAAAACATGCACCGTAACGTACGTAACACCTATGTCCAGGTTCATTCGGAAATCACACGGATCTTCCCTGGCCCCTTCCTCGCCCCCCACACGCCGACCCTTATCCGATCCCAAGTTGACTTAGCTTACGTACGTTAACCACTTTAGATAACATACGTAATACTGATGTCTTAGCGCACGTTATGGACGTCTGGTAATGTACGTTAACACGTGCAGAAACATGCATGCAGAATACTGTACATACCAAAACGTAAGGATACAAAATACGGGAAACCAACCTCCGAATAGTAACATTACAAAGTTGATTCTTACAAGATAAATACACAGTAATTATCCGGGCATTACATATTACCCCTCTAAAAAGAAGTTTCGGCCCGAAACTTAAATCGCAAACAATTCCGGGTACCTCAACTTCATACTATCTTCCGTCTCCCAAGTTGCTTCTTCGACCCCATGCCGAGACCACTGAACTTTAACCAAGGGTATTGGTTTATTCCTCAATTGCTTGACTCGACTCTCAAGTATCTTGATTGGTCTCTCCTCGAAGGTGCCGTCATTAGCTATCTCGATCTCGTCGAAATCAATAATATGACTGGGATCTGGCACATAGTTCCGCAATTGGGATACGTGAAAAATATTATGAACATGACTCAGGGATGGCGGTAAGGCCAACCTGTATGCTAAATCTCCAACTCTATCGAGGATCTCAAATGGTCCGATATATCTCGGACTTAGCTTACCTTTCCTCCTAAAACGGAAAATTCCCCGAGTAGGAGAAACCTTCAATAGCACATGATCCCCGGTCTCGAATTCCAGCGGGCGACGGCGCACATCTGCATAAGACTTCTGTCGACTCTGAGCAGTCAACAGTCTTTCCCGAATCAAAGCTATCTTCTCTTGAGTCTGGACTATCAATTCCGGTTCCGTCCCGATCAAGTCCGAAGAATCATCCCAGCACAGAGGTGATCGACATCTTCTCCCGTACAAAGCTTCAAATGGTGCCATATTAATAGAAGTATGCCAACTATTGTTGTAGGTGAATTCATTCAACGGCAAGTGAGCTTCCCAATCAGTTGACCAATCCAAGGCACAAGCTCTAAGCATGTCTTCTACTGTTTGTATAGTCCTTTCGGACTGACCGTCCGTTTGAGGATGATAAGCCGTGCTAAAGTTTAGCTCAGTCCCTAAATCCCTGTGAACTGCCTTCCAGAAGTGTGACACGAAGCGACCATCCCGATCTGAAATAATAGTCTTCGGCGTCCCATGCAATCTGACTATCTCGGCAATAAATACCCGTGCCAATTTCTCGGGTCCCCAGGTGTCCTTAATTCCTAGGAAATGAGCCGACTTGGTTAGTCGATCAACTATAACCCAAATCATGTTCATTCCCATCTTGGTCCTTGGCATATTGGTGATGAAATCCATCGAGATATCCTCCCACTTCCACTCAGGGATCGGAAGCGGTTTTAACATTCCGGCAGGTCGCTGATGTTCAATCTTAACCTGCTGACAAGTCAAGCACTTCGAAATGTATTCTGCTACGTCCTTCTTCATATTTCCCCACAAGAAGTTTTGTTTTAGATCCTTGTACATCTTACTGCTGCCCGGGTGAATAGAATAGGGTGCCCTGTGACCTTCCTTCAGAATTGTCTGCCTCAAAACATCATCATCGGGAACGCAAAGTCGACTCTGAAATCTCAGAACTCCATCATCTTGTATGACAAATCCTGGGTCCATTCCTTTCTTTACTTCGTCACATAACCGAAGGATCAGAGAATCGCTCAACTGCTTAGATTTGATTTTCTCGACTAGTGACGAAGTCAATTCCATCGCATATAGTTGCCCTTGGATTCCTGGCTACCATACTTCAATCCCTTCATGGATCAGTTCTCGTTGAATGCTGGTTTGGGAAGTAAGTGCTTCCAACACTCGAAGAGAAACAGGTTTTCGGCTCAATGCATCAGCCACTACGTTTGCTTTACCCGGGTGATAGAGAATATCCAAGTCGTAATCCTTGATCAATTCTAGCCACCTTCTCTGCCTCATGTTTAATTCTTTCTGACTGAAAATGTACTTGAGGCTTTTATGATCTGTAAAGATCTGACAACGAGTGCCGTACAAATAATGTGGCCAAATTTTCAAAGCAAAGACCACAGCTGCCAACTCCAGATCATGAGTCGGGTAATTAACTTCGTACGGTTTCAAATGTCGAGAGGCATAGGCAATCACCCTATCCTTTTGCATCAACACACATCCCAGACCCTGTTTTGAAGCATCGCTGTATACCATGAATCCATCAGTTCCATCTGGTAACGCTAGTATGGGCGCTGTCGTCAGTCTCCTCTTGAGATCATCAAAACTAGCCTGGCATTTCTCATTCCACTCGAACTTATGAGTTTTCTGTAATAGCTGAGTGAGCGGACGAGCAATTTTGGAAAATCCTTCTACGAAACGGCGATAATATCCAGCAAGTCCTAAGAAACTCCGGACTTCTTTCACATTATTTGGAGATTCCCACTCCAAGATTGCCTCGACTTTCTTCGGATCTACTTGAACTCCGTCAGATGATATCACATGCCCAAGGAAAGTCACTTCCTTAAGCCAGAACTCACATTTAGAAAGTTTCGCATACAACTGTTCATTTCTCAAGGTGCTCAGAACAATACGCAAATGCTCAACATGTTCCTCGGGGTCTTTCGAATAGATCAAGATGTCATCAATGAAAACGACCACGAAATTTTCTAAGTATTCTAAGAATACCCGATTCATCAATTGCATAAATACCGCAGGAGCATTGGTAAGTCCGAATGGCATCACTACAAATTCATAATGCCCGTACCGGGATCTGAGAGCAGATTTCGGTATACCCGATTTCTTAATCCTCAGCTGATGATATCCGGATCGCAAGTCAATCTTAGAGAATACTCTGGCCCCCTGTAGTTGATCAAACAAGTCGTCGATCCGAGGTATAGGATACTTGTTCTTGATCGTCACCTTGTTTAGCTCCCTGTAATCAATACATAATCGGAGGGATCCATCTTTCTTCCGAACAAAGAGAACGGGTGCTCCCCAAGGAGAAACGCTAGGTTGAATGTAACCCTTCTGTAACAATTCCTGGAGTTGCTTCTTTAGTTCATACATCTCGGTTGGCGCCATACAGTATGGTGCTCTGGAAATAGGAATGGCTCCTGGCTCTAATTCGATGTTAAACTCTACTTCTCTCTGTGGAGGTAACCCAGGTAGTTCGTCAGGGAATACATCCGAGAATTCGTTCACAACTGGGATAGATGAGAGCTCTACTCCTTCTTCTTTCTTCATGGCATAGCACCATAATCTGTGACAACCCTGCTTCAGTAATTTCACTGCCTTCATAGCTTTGATCAATTTTCTCGAACTTCCTGGTCTCCATCCTTTGAATAAATGTTCAGATCCGTCATCGGCAATGATAGAGATGACTCGTTTTCGGTAATTCAAAATAGCTCCATAACGGTTGAGCCAATCGTCTCCGAGAATTAAATCGTCACCATGGATGTCGACTACAATAAGATTTGATGGCCAATCTCTCCCTCCTATAGACATTGGAAAATCTCTAGTTTCTAGGGTTCCCACAATTCTCTCTCCGCTCGGCAAACCCACAACATATGGTTCACAATCAAATAAGCACGAGATTTTCAAACGATTAACACAGTTCAATGATATGAAAGAATGTGTAGCTCCTGAATCGAATAAGACACTAACTGGTTGCAAAAGGATCTGAATCGTACCTGATGCAACAGCAGTGTTCTGATCGTCAGATTTCCTCATCTAGTATAGGCGCGGAGGAACGGACCCAGCACTGGATGTCTCTCTCTTCCCAACATTCTGCTGCTGAAACCCACTTTGTTGCGTCTGGTTCACACTCACCTCCTTCGGAACTGGCGCTGTAGTGCGAGTGCCATATGATCTAGTCGCAACTCCACAGAAAGCCGCACGGTGCCCTTCTTGCCCACAATCGAAACAAGTCACAGAAGATGCGGGGCAATCACGTCGAACATGCCCTGTTCGACCACAATTATAGCATTTCTTTGATGCGTCCGAAACTACTGATGTTGTCCGGAACTTCTTGCCACCTCGAGAAGGATGTGGAGGTTTCCTAGATGAATAAAATGAAGACTGCCCCTTCCAGGGCCCACCATTCTTGTTTTCCGAGAAGTTGCCGGACCCTTTCTGCTTCTTTGCCTCCATCGATTTCTCCACCACCACCTCTTTCATGTCGTAGGCCAGCGCTTTGTCTTGATACTGCCGCAACGTAGTACACTCGAATCCGGACATGTACTGCTGAATCTCCGGTTTCATCCGCATATCGAAATGAAAAATCTTTTCTGCCTCCGTTCTGACCAAGTGTCGCACACAAGTCAGCTGATGATTAAAAGTCTTGATTATGTCTGTCACAAATGCTTCCGAACTCTGTGGTGAGAAAAACTCTCGGATTTTTGCCTCTCTAACTGGACGAGGACAATACTGGGCTTCCATCATTAGTTTGAATTCCGTCCAGTCAACATTATGATTCTCGGGTCGAATAGCCTCCCACCAGTCAAAAGCCTCCCCAGTCAGAAAACACTGGGCAATAGGAACCTTTCGGTCCTCGGGACAGTTAATTCCTGCAAATATCTTCTCTAACTCTTTTAGCCAATGATCCCAAGTAAGTGCTTCAGCAGATCCGTCAAATTTTGGTGGGTGTAATTTGACCACCTCATCAAGTCATCTGTCTCCCCAGTTATCCTCGTGGTGTTGCTGCCCCATCGCTGTCTGCATGCGGTCGACTACCTGAGCGAACTGGTTTATCTGAGCCACCACCTGTTGAAGCACTCCCGGCATGTTAGGATTCGCGTCGTCATTCGCTGATCCCTGCTGTCCTCCAGAATGGGAATCGGTTCGACTAGCCGATAATTCTGGGGTAGTTGCGGAATCCTCCTGTCTCATGTTACCACGTCCACATCTACGACCGCATCCGCGTCCACGTCCTCCTCTCAACATACTGTAAACACAATTTCTCAATATCCAGGACAAAACTTTCAAAAATAAAGTCCGTCAATGCTAACAAAACAGAAATTAAGTAAAACGGTAGTATAAGAGATTAGGAGACTTACAACCACGGCCCACATGACGACTTTGGCTGAACAGTGATGTTACGAATGACCCGTAACACAAATAACGTAAACAGACCCAACTAAAACCCGACTGCCAAGATATCCATGAATCTTAGCTCCGATACCATATTCTGTAACACCCCGAGATAATCGGAATAATTACAGCGCCGTAAACCCTTTAAGTAAGGATTTACAAGGCTGATTAAAAGAATTGTGAATATAAACCAACAATATCACCGAAATTCAAATTACAAATTGGTTCCAACTGCTATATTACAACCATATCGAAATGAACTTAAAAAGACACGCGTACTCGAGTACTGAAAATGAACCAAGGAGACAAATCACAAAGACGACGAACAATTAACATCACTGGGCCACTTCATCGTCATGATGGTACTGTGGCTGCTTCCCCACTCCTCGGCTACCTGAACATCAAACAAATGTCCACCCCCGAAGGGGTTAGCAAAACAATGCTAGTACAAGTATCGGAACACACAAATATGCAACGACAATGCATAAAAACATACACAATATGGACTTCCGCTACCGGAATCCAACAATACGAATCCACAAGATTCAATAAACACAACATGGGTATTCCAACGATCCAGCGCCCTCAGCATAGATCCCAAGATGATCCTGTCGGACCAACACAAGGTGGAAAAAAACCCGTCCAATGATCCAGCACCCTCAGCCTAGATCCCAAGATGATCCCGTCGGACCAACACGAGGTGGACATCCGATCCAGCGCCCTCAGCATAGATCGCTTGATCCCTTCGGATCAACACAAATTACACATAACACAACTATGCATATACATATGCGAGAATATCGACATATTCATCAATATGAACGTACGTTAAATCGATAGCAATTGTCATGATAACCTCATATCAATAACACGAATAAACCATATGCAGGATCAAATTCATCAATTGTTCACAAACTTTCAAAATACGATACTTGCCTCAACAATGGCGACAAGAATTTCTACTATCGACAGTCTTCAATCCGTTCGGAGAATTCTCACTCGGTCGGCTCACCGGAATGCAAACCTTCATCGAACAATAACGTCGGCATGACTCAAGGTTCCGGATAATCGTTGAAATCATCAAATGAATCGTAAAAAGGCATGATGCATCTATCATGGCGATGGACTATTCGGTCCTAACACAATTCCTTCGGTTGATTGTTACTACATAACATGAAATTCATCCTAGGAGGATTCTAATCATGTTTTATAACAACAAGATATCCGAACATCGATGAATCATCATAAAGACTAGTTCCAATATCATCTCCTTCTACGAATTAATCCTTAAGTTCAATCCATTAATTCTTCACCGAAATGTTCGATCATAACATTCTCCGGAATTAAGATAATCTTCGAAAACTAAATATGATTGGTTTATAAATCTCAAGATACAATAATCAATAGTCTAATCACTAGAGGTTTGCTCAACGATTACTACAATCAAAAGAAATCGAAAATAATTGAATTCAATCTTCTAAACCATGATGAAAGGCTCCTCAAGAAGAAAACTGGTTTGGCCTACTCAAAACAGGTCCAAAACATTACTAAGATCATGCTAAATTAGTTGGTGAAGGATCACATACCTCAACAAATGGATAAACAAGGAAGAACTTGAATAAACTCAACCACCGGAAGTTTGAACACCAATCTACAAGGCCTATGCTTCCCAAGAATCGTCCCAAAAGATGATAGGAAGGATAAGAGGTGATGAAAGATCTCCAGAACACGAAAAATTGGCCAAAGGAAAGGTGAGAAATGAAATAGGGTCGAAGTCTATAAATAGAATTATGGACATTACGTACGTTATGCAATTCACCTTACGTACGTAATAAGCTTAACGTACGTTATACCCTAACTATAGCGTACGTAGTCGTCTGACCAGAACTCACTGGCCTGATTTCGCTATTTCCTTACGTACGTAATAGCAAGGGTTTTACGTACGTAATATTCATGTCCTTAGCGTACGTAAAACATGCACCGTAACGTACGTAACACCTATGTCCAGGTTCATTCGGAAATCACACGGATCTTTCCTGGCCCCTTCCTCGGCTCCCACACGCCGACCCTTATCCGATCCCAAGTTGACTTAGCTTACGTACGTTAACCACTTTAGATAACGTACGTAATACTGCTGTCTTAGCGCATGTTATGGACGTCTGGTAACGTACGTTAACACGTGCAGAAACATGCATGCAGAATACTGTAGATACCAAAACGTAAGGATACAAAATACGGGAAACCAACCTCCGAATAGTAACATTACAAATTTGATTCTTACAAGATAAATACACAGTAATTATCCGGGCATTACAACTTCGATCATATACAAAACCAAATAGTATAACTAAAACCATTACGAACTCATATCCACAATACGAACCAAAATACGATAATCGATATTAACGATCAATATAACCGATCAACAAACCCAATGATTTCATAATATATCGATTAAACACAAGTCCGAACAATCCAAATCAAGCAATTACGAATTCACAACCACAATACGATTACGGATACGAATGTAAAGGAAATCATATTCGACGATCAATCACAATCTTTCCGGATTCAAAATTGATATCATGATTCGTATTTCATCAAGAACATACGAATTCTACTACTACAATTAACGAACATTCGATCTTCATATCTAAAAATACCAATAATTCAACATACGACCGTCTTGCTATGTTAAATTCATCAAGAAGTTCCTCAAGAAAACTAAGTGATTCGAAATCATGTTCATAGCCATCAAAACAACATAATTCGATATCCTTTAACATGTAGATAATCATACAATTCGTAATCCAAGTCATGTATCATCGTATTCTTCAATATACACTTCACATAACCTCAAGAATCGTAGCAACAACACCCTAATCATCATCATACGAAGCAAATACGGATAATAATACCAAAAATCCGAAATCAAGGTGTAGAGTTCAACAACATACCTCAAGAACATGAACAACACCATCAAACACCTCAAGGATCAACCATATCTTCATATACAAGCCTAAAATCCATGTTTCCAAGCTTGTAATCAAGTTGGAAGAGGTTTATTTGCACTAACACACTCAGAAGGATGAAGTTTGGAGGAAGGTATTGAATTTCTCTCGTGAAGAAATGAGGAACCGATCCTTATTTTATAAACTGCATCGCTCATTACGTACGTTATCACTCAACATTAACGTACGTAATGATCCCTAGCGTATGCTACACGTCCAACATAGCATACGTAATATCATTCCAGAACTCACTGACTTGTTTCGGTCACTTGCTTACGTACGTAATACTTCCTTCATAGCGTACGTAATATGTACGTTGACTTGCTACAGTAAATCTCCACTTAACGTACGTAATGCACTACTCATAGCGTACGTTATCTAGGAGTTGACTTGCCCATGCACGTTCTTCGTCGAAAGCTGCCGACCACAGGACCCGCTTGTCGGCCATATCCTAATCTGTCCGATATGAACTTTACGTAACATGTCCGCTTAACGTACATAATAGCCGTACACCTTACGTGCGTTAACTGTCCTTTTTAACGTATGTAATCCTTGTTCATTAGCGTACGCTAAGTATACATCGTAGCGTGCGCTAATGTGGGTGTACTTAGCCATTTTCAGCTATTCTTGTCCAACGTCTCAACATACTAGATACGTATACACGACGCATTATATCCTCAAATGCAATTGTCGACCAAGTACGACAATTATACCAATACAGATGTCTCAGTCCTTCATTTATTTTTTCCATACTGTACGGATTCCATGCTGTACAACATAACTCGGATAAAATAACATTAAATAACAGCAGTAGAAATTTTGGATATTACACTTTCACCATGGTTTTGTGAAAAGTAACTGGATGGTTAGTCACAATATGCTCCAAGGAATCATTTGGGGGGAGGGGTATTCCTAACTTTCGTTCTAAAATGCTTTGTGGAATATGTTACTGTAGGAGGTCAAAGTGATCAAGTTGCAGCAACTGTGATACTGTTATGTAGGCTTTGCATTTAAAATAATAGTGGTGTAAGAAGCTATGTTTATGGTGTATTCAGATAAGCATATTAACAAACCATAAGTATGTTTTATGCTATATGATGATGACCATAATCAAATACGGAAAGTAGTAAAGAGACAATAATTTCATGGTGGTTTGAGGAATCCCGCTACATCCACTCGGCTCCACATATGAGGTATTCACTAGAAACTGGGTAGTAGACAACAACCCCTCTACTTCGATGAATACACTGCAGACTTCATAGTCCATATATATTGATACATGCCTGATTTACAGAGTCAACCCTGTTCATACAAATTGGTGTTCAAACTTAACTTGAATCTGCACTCAGTCCAATACGTTAGCGCTAATTACAAAAGCATATATCTTCCCACAAATGTTCCATCTTAGATGATTTAATCTATACAAGATTGAAAGTGTACTTGATGTTGTATTATAAGTATAAAAGCAACACCTTTACCACTCCAGATTAGATACCATAGGATGTTGTTCTCTTTGAGGATTTACGAGCTTTTAGGTATTGATGTAGGATGTTAAGCTTTGAGCTTGTCGTTCAAGTGAATGCATATATGTCGTCTATTTATAGATTTAGAAATATAGTCATTGATCAATGTGGCCATTGCTAGTAGGTGAGATGTTGACATGCCTAATTGGAGGCTCGGGAAGAGTTGTCTCTTTTATCGCAGCATGAAATACTCTCTGAAACCTTATCAGTTATTAATGTCTTTGTTGTCACTTCAGACTGCGGCCCCTTAATGCAATATTAACTCTGCATTAAGTACATACAGTCTGAATTTATTCCCTATTAGAATACTTGATGCGGAATTGAGACATTAGATTCCATGTGTGGAGCCACAACTTAAATGATATATCCTTGGTCAATCTCTTTGTTGTGTCCTTGACTCCATTGTTGTATCAAGGCGTTCGCTGTAGGACTCCAAAATCGTATTCGCTGTAGGTCTAGTTTATCAAAATCTTAGGGTATTTATCCTATAAATTTTCCCCATCTTGATAATTCCAAAACCTATTGAACACATACCTTAACATAGGCTAAAATTTGAACAGCTTGCAGGCATATTCTATAATAATAAGATTACATCCTACCACTTAGAGTTTTGCAACTTGATCTCTAATCGAATCATAGGCACACTCTTACAGCAAGTTTAGAGCTTACAACTCAAATTGTGAACTACGCACATGCTGATTTTTACAACAAGTTCTTAAATATTCAGGGTTAAAGCATATTATGAGAAATAGATTTAAAGCTGATTAGATTACGAGCTCTAATATTTTGAGAGCAAAAATATAACATTTTTTAATAATGAAATGAAGGTATCGTTGCATAGGTGCATAAAGATAAAAACATATGTAAATAAAAAAATAAGAAACATCAGTTAACAACTAGAATCATTTAGCATCTATGCTGATGTTGGCTTATCCCAACTTGAACATTCTTGAACTTGGGATCATTTGGCATATGTTTTCACTAGTTAGCAAACTAGTCATTCAGTCGATTCTGATAGTAGGTTTTTCCTTCAGCAGTCTTATCATAAGCCATCATATAGTCTTATGGATGAGTTACATAATCTCCCTTAATGTATCTTTCTTTGATTGCAATTTATGCTGGGAGTTTTTCTTCATCCAGAAGTCGAGTTTTTCATTGAAGCCTCATTGGGGTCTTGAATCTGTTGAAAGTTTAGACTTCTTTAACAATGTACTAAAGTACCTCTTAAACTCATTAATATTGAAGTCTCAGAGTTCTTGAGCTGTAGGTTTCCTATTTGTAGGTAGTCTGATCTTGGCAGACTTCTTAATTATGTTCCTCTAGTTGGACTCGTATTCCTCCAACTTGTCTCGAGCAATTTGAAGATCTTCAACAGTTTTAGCCTCAACGAATAAGATGTTTTCCTGACTGCTTTTGACAATCTCAATTTATCTTTGGAGAATCATTTCTGAGCAAGCTTAATTACTACATGGACATTATTGAATACATTAACAACTGTCGAGAGGGTTGTTCTCACATCAGTCATCTACAATTGGGCAATATCATTAAATCTATCAAGTTCTCTCTCAACTGCATTCACTTCTCCGATCATCAATGAATAATGCCTGAAAAACCAGATATTATCGTCCTGTCAATGCTCAAATCACCAGTTGTTTCCATTGCTTGAGAAGATGTATGGATTATAGGATTGGCAACTATAGGAATAGCAGACTCGACTGTAGGAGCAAGATTTATGGAGAAATAGGTACTTCATCCGCACTATACTGATAGTTTTTTATACCCGAGGGGTTGTTTCCTCAGGCTCAACTGTAGAAATGCTGAGATTTCTTGTTATTGGTTTGTGATCTCAGATTACTGTCATGTAGGTCCAGAATTGTGTTGTCCTTGAGCTATTTGAATGTGGACTACTTGGTCTTCTTGGGACTCTTCTCGATTAATACAGAACCGTGTCTAGAAATATTCATCATCATCATCAAAATCTGGGTCTAAATGACGATTTAGGGTCCTATATTCTTCGGTCGCTATCATCTTTCCTTTACTAAGACGATCCTTGACTTGCTCACAAAATCATGTCCAATCTGGCTAAAACAGAATTTGTTATTCGGCGTAATGAGAGTATCTACATTGTTGGCTCTATTGACATACAAAATAAAATTTTCTCCCGCCTCCGAGTCCTCCCAATTGTATAAGACGATGTACTCTTCTACTATGTACTCCTTCTAAATTTTTGAAGTGCTCAATAGCAGCTTCAATTTCAATAATTAGCACCATCTCGTCGATCACATATATGAGAGATAGATCACGAGAAAGGGATGGAATTGGATAGGAGGTGTGTACTGGAGAGGAGATGGAACAGTCTTTATGTGTAATGAGTGATGTGGATACTGCGGCATTAGGTGATAGAACCGGAGGCAGCTCTGCAGTGGCAGCTGATTCCCCCGTTCCTTCAGCCTCACTACTACAAATCAAGGTTGTAGCAACACCTAAGAAGTGTTGTTTAATAGCCTAAAATCGTTGCTTTAGATCTAATGTATCACTTTTGAAAGTAGGTTGAAAAGTCCTGTTTCCTTAGACCTGTGAAAACACCTTTTTCTCGCTTATGCGACACTTCTAAAAAGTGTTTCAATATATAGCTCTAGCATTACTTTTCTTATGGCAACATTTTTTCTCTCAGAGGCATCACTTTTTTAGTGGTGGCATTTATTCAAATGTATCACTTGTTATAATTTATGGCAACACTTTTTTATTTTGTCAATGTAATAATGCAACACTTTTTCTATTAAATTGATCATTTCTTTTTATACTATACTTGTTAAATGCATCACTTTTTTTGCATATCTAACACTTTTATGTGGTTTTTAATTCTATTAGAGTAACACTTGCATAAATAAAGAACTAAAACACTTTTCCATCGACATAATCCAAAATTATTGTATTATAGGAGTATCAAACGATTCATGGTATCCAATACAAAAGCAATATAATGTTTCAAATAACTAAGTAATGACATCTTCTAAAATACGACCATACATAATAAGTGATAGTTTTCCACTAATACTAGCTAGTATATATTATGATTCTATGAATATCATCTGGTTCTGCCTTTCGCCTTTCATGCAAGTAGGCGTACTTTGACTAAAGATGTTATGGGTTGTTCCTGCAAGACAACTGATTACAAAATAAAAAATTGTTAGTATATGTCAAAAATCAACATGTTAAAGAATTTAAAAGAATTTCAACACCATATAATTATAAATCTACAGAAAAGTTATATATATATATATATGTATATAACAGCATAGTGACAGGACACCCATATGTATATATATAACAGCATAGTAACAGCAGGACACACACACACACACATATATATATATGTATAAGTTCAGACTTTTATTTGACCAATCATCTTTTTGTGGTTCAGATTACGCAGTCGATTTAGAAACCAAACTGACTCCAACGATTATCTCAAAATGCAAACTGATAACCAAATCGACACTTTGGGCAAAAACGCCGGGATTTATTACATACTTCCAGCTGAATGAGGGCCACACAGCCGTAAAGCCTGCTAGAAGTTCTTTCAACTTGGAGATTGCCTGGTCTTTCGTTTGCTATTCAAATTCTGTACCAGTAGAAATATACGAAAGGTGGTCTTGTCCTTTTCTTTCCGACTAGTAGCTAGTAGCTTCGTCGTTGATCTCTCCTCTTCCCGGTCGGCTATGACTCCTATGTTCAGACAACAACTATCGATTCCTAACGATAAAACCTTTAGTTTCACCAACATGTCCATTTAGTTCAGTTTTCAGTCGGAAAATCCTGACTAAAAGATTTTAGCAAATAAAAAAGGCAGAATTGAAGCAGAGGGCTCAGAACCTCGCTTATAATTTGTCCAATGCTCCAGATTGACTTTAAATCATCTTCTATTTTATCATATTCCTTGTTCGCAGCTTTTAGATTCTCCCTCACTATAAAAATCAGATATTCCATGACACACATACACTAAAAGCTGATGTTACAAAGCAATATAGCTCGGATCACTATTTAAATGAGCATGGACCAAATACATGATATCAATACGCAACAGAAATGTTCATATCAACATAGATAAAGCACATCAAGTTTTATCAAATCTTAAGGAAATATTGAACTCCATCCAAGGAAAAATGTCAACCACACAAAAATGCAAATTAATCATACTAATGTTGCCTTGAGAAATATCAATCATCAAGACCAATCTTCTTGGAAACTGAAGGACAGATTTCAACTAGTAATCAGTTATAAACTACTGCCAAAATTGAAAACTGAAATCAGTTGAACTTCTAAATCAGTTGTCCTAACATAAAATAATCATAAGGCAGCAGCACATTATGAGGGAATTCTAATAAACCATAGCAAATAATAAGGTAATTCTAAAATATGTACGCATGCATTACCAAGTTAAAATTGGAATAACCTAGAACAAATAATCTTCCACTACAAATTTAATATATAGTTCGTCGTGCATGCATATAAAAATTGAATTCCAATAATCGAGGAAAATTTGCGTCACAATCCACAACACAAAAAAGTCCACACACAATACCCCCCAAAGGCTAGTCCACAAAAAAGATTGCATTGCAATTTCCATAGGCAATTAAATTTCATTACCACAAAAGTACAACAATATAACATATTAAAATAAAGCACAGTACAACAACAGATCATGTAAATAGTATATGAAATTCTCAATTGCTAATAAACTGAAACAGTATTGGTATCACTATTATGACTCAAAAACCATAATGGTTGTCATAATCAAATTGTCTTGGGACTTAACATGAGTTGGTGACCTCGAGCTTTTGTTAACATCAATTGTTATCGTAAGTATATTATTAACTTGGTCCCTTGTTTATAACAGTGCCCCATCCAATTATAATAACAAACTGAAGGTCAGACTTTAGTAATATATTACTAATTGCAAATAAAACCTATGCATATAAAGTGTTTCCTTTAAGTGATGTTAACCAAGAAAATTATTCTTTGAGTTTTTAAAAGCCTAAACAAGTTAAGATGAATTCAAATAATCATTGTTTAAGCATTATACCCACTAGAACATCAACCAAGTAAAGTCCAAGGAAAAAAATTACCTCCTGCCAAGAAAAAAAACTTCGATAAATGTCAAAATCCATCTTGTTAAAAGAATTTCATATAGTGCTCAAGATAAGTCCGTATAAGCAAATAAAGGAAACTTAATGCTATTAATTATGTGAAGGAAACTAACAAATTTATATTTTACAAGCATAATATACCAATTAAGACAAATGGAAATGAAATAGCATAAAATCATACCTTAGGATAGATATTGTTTTACTATTTCGGGAGGTAAAACTGCAAAAACCGTCTTTACTGCATCTTGAACAATTTCAGCCCTTTGAGTTTAAAGCCCCTTTTGAATATTATCCAGTTCTGCCTTTCGCCTTTCATGATCAACTAAAATCTCCCTGTGTAACTGTTTCAATGCTTCCCTATCTTTCTCATAGTTTTTTTGGAGTTCTGTTGCAGCTGTGAGTGACCCAAAAATCTCACTAGGCACAACATATGAAATCTCTGCATCAGTATCCTTATTCAACATTTTCCTAGTCACACCCCTACCATAAAGCCTACATCGTCCATCGAGATTTTTGCCCATAATAGCAATAAAAGGATCTACATCAGTATTTCCCTTTGGAGGCTTGTAGTTATTCAGATCTTCCTGAAAATCAGCAACAAAACAAAATCAAGCAAGAAAATATGTATAATGTGAAGAGAAGTGCAACTAGACCGATGATTGTAAAATGTATGTAAATAAAGTGTAGAGTAAATCAGTTACAATTAATTTGGCAG
The DNA here is from genome assembly GCA_033398695.1 of Orobanche coerulescens. NCBI lineage: Eukaryota > Viridiplantae > Streptophyta > Magnoliopsida > Lamiales > Orobanchaceae > Orobanche > Orobanche coerulescens. The sequence goes on along the minus strand of CM065818.1, from coordinate 72,415,039 downwards.
TATCATCAAATGAATCAACATACTGCTTTCCCTATTTCCTTCGGCCTGTGCATGCAAAAAGTTCAGCCAATGATGGTGGTTCCTTCTCGGGATTTTCATCTTTCTGTTTCAGGTTGAGTTTAAATGAAAATCACAATAAGATGATATGTCAAATCAAGAAAGTAAAGAAAGCAATACTAAATTATATTGTATGAAGGATATTTTACCATCTCTTTCTGTATCCTAGCAAAACTCTTTGGGCCCATTGTATGTCTATTCATTATAAACCTACCATGTACCCTTAAAATACCAGCACACTCCTGCACATATATTCATTGAAAATTATTGTTGATATAATAAAAATATTAATAGAAATAACTTCATAGAAAAGGCTTGATATTGATATACCTTCTCTTCTTCTGTATCCCATAACTTTAATAAAGTCATAAAATCTTGGTCTGGAAATTTTTTTGGACGTTTCTGCTATCTAGTCTTGTTATTACTGTACTCATAGAAATGCTCTAGCTTGACTCGGTATTTGTAACTCTTCCATGCAGCACCAATAGTTTTGAACACCCACTTTTTAGCCACATCAGGCACAATGTACTTTTTCTATGACAAATCGACATATATACATCATTATAGTGATAGATATGTATAGTTAGCAGGTGTGAAATGTGAAAGAAAAAGAAAGTGAAACATACCAATACATATTCCCACGTCTTATCTTTTTGTGGTAACTTACGCCAAGAGCGGTGGATCAAGGGTGCAAAATTATAATCACGTTCTATTGTGCCCAAAAAAAGAGAAAACTCATGCAACATGTCTTCTTTTTCGGTCACAGGTCCAACAGGTTGTCCCAACATATTACAAATGATAACCTTCTGTTCATTTTTTGATCGACTATTAACATGATGCATCATCGTTGGACCACATTTCTTGGTGCCAACTTTAGCTGGAACTATAAATTTTGTAGATAAAAATTATTTAATTGCAAAGTAAATAATGATGAATTAGTCTTAAAAAAATTTAAGTTATTATTCATCAATAAATATACCTTTTGCTCGTGGCTGGAGGTTCAAAAACTCTTCATCAAATTCATCATCCTCATTATCTTCGTCATCTTTATCATCTTTGTTTTCACTTGATATAATCTGGTTAGTCTTATCCATGGTTTCGGGTCTGTTGTAAATCTCATGTATGTCATTTGCAACATCTTCATGTATAATTTGAGACTGATTTTTATTATGATCATATCCACAAGAAGCCCTTGCTACATCAGCCAGGCTGGAATCTACGTCATTGTAAAGAAAATAATTTTTTTAGGTTAGTAATTATGTCCTAGAATTTTTATTTTATACTTATAAAGTTGTCAACATATTTTATTTTGCTAATAAAATGATTCCATGAAAGAAACAGAACCAGCTTACATAAAGCATGAAAAAAAATGAGAAAAATACTTACCTCTAGCAAAATTCTCAGCTCTCGCAAGTGATAAGTTGTACCTTGATATACTTGCATTTAGAATGCACTGAAAATTGAGTACTGGAGTATCATTATTGTAACACCCCCAGAGCCATCTAGGAATATTACAGCACCGTGGTCCCGAGAAGGAACCCACAAGGCTGAAGGAAATTTTTGCAAACATTTACAAATGCCCAAAAGGCTAACGTTGGTACTATCTTTTGCTCATCTCTTCACGACCGCTACAAGCTCGATATCCCAAGAACCTAAAAAGAAAGCCCACGACGGGGTCAGCCATAATATCCAACAATGATAACGGTCGCATCACATCAATAATTACATACCAATGAAATACTAAGTAAGAATACTACCGATGTAATCTTACCGCTGTAACTTTACCGACTCGTAATAATCTTCATAAAAATAACCCTTATCATACTGCACATCTCGTAATCTCGATTAACCAATAAACACAAACATAACATCTATACTGTACCTCAAGCAATACCCATGGTTCTCAAAACATCATCATAACTTGTAATACGATAATATACCAACTCTGACCAATTCGATCCATCAGATAACATCATTAAATTCCAACACGATAATCGATTGTCCATCAAAGACAAGTACCAAAAAGGAAATACGGAACTTACCTCAGGATACACAATGCCACAATGAATCATGTCAGTCTAATCCGAGATCTGACCAATACAACATACGGAAATGGTCATAACACAAGACCTACAAATGCATACTCATATACAATATGCTCACATCAATAACAACAATGTATACTTATGGAAATCCGATGATCCAGCGCACACAGTATAGATCCCAAGATGATCCTGAAAGACCAACACGAGGTAGATAACCCATAATATATATATGCACAACAACAACAACACATGGGTAATCCGATGATCCAGTGTTCACTGCCTAGATCCCAAGATAATCCCGTCGGACCAACACGAGGTGGATAAACCCGTCCAATGATCCAGCGCACGCTAGCATAGATCCCAAGATGATCCCATCAGATCAACACGAGGTGGACATATGACAACAATGCACAACTGCACAAAACAACAATACACAATGCACAACAACAACAATACACAAATGTATCACAACATGATCAACACGAAATGAAAAAAATTATTAGAGTATTTGTCCCGAGTCTTTCGAGAGAAATCTCAATTTCAAAAACCATCACTGACGATTATCCTCCATATTCGACGATCCGATATATCACGGACTATAGAGAACTCATATCCCCGTATTTATCACAATGTATCCTCGATACCCAAGTATATCAATAACAAAAGTAAACCATATACATTATGATTTAATTCCCAAAAATTGGAAAAACAACGTACGATCCCAAATCTCCAGTGTTCACAATTATAATCATTGCTATACGAATTATAAACGAATGAAATCGAAACCATTCATTAAATATTATAAATTGTGCAAGTAATAACTTGCCTCGATACCGACACGACGATGATGAAGCTGCTATCAACTCTTTGCCTTTGTCTACAAGCTCCTCGGATCCCGGCCGAAGCGATTCACGAACATTCTCGAACATGACCGCAACAAACTATACTAGTGGACGATTATAACCATCGATCAATGATCACAACCTATTGAAGTAATCAATAAACAACAATCTAATAACAATCAATAACCGACATAACCAACCAATCGATCTCAACGATTCAACGACACTTCGATCATATACAAAACCAAATAGTATAACTCAAACCATTACAAACTCATATCCACAATACGAACCAAAATCCGATAATCGATATTAACGATCAATATAACCAATCAACAAACCCAACGATTTCATAATATCTCGATTAAACACAAGTCCGAAAAATCCAACTCAAACAATTATGAATTCACAACCACAAAACGATTACGGATACGAATGTAAAGGAAATCATATTCGACGATCAATCACAATCTTTTCGGATTCGAAATTGATATCATGATTCGTATTTCATAAAGAACATACGATACCACTACAATCAACGAACATTCGATCTTCATATCTAAAAATACCGATAATTCAACATACGATCGTCTTGCTATGTTAAATTCATCAAGAAGTTCCTCAAGAACACTAAGTGATTCGAAATCATGTTCATAGCCATCAAAACAACATAATTCGATATCCTTTAACATGTAGATAATCATCCAATTCGTAATCCAAGTCATGTATCATCGTATTCTTCAATATACACTTCACATAACCTCAAGAATCGTAACAACAACACCCTAATCATCATCATACGAAGCAAATACGGATAATAATACCAAAAATCCGAAATAAAGGTGTAGAGTTCAACAACATACCTCAAGAACATGAATAACACCATCAAACACCTCAAGGATCAACCATATCTTCATATCCAAGCCTCAAATCCATGTTTCCAAGCTTGTAATCAAGTTGGAAGAGGTTTATTCTCACTAACACACTCAAAAGGATGAAGTTTGGAGGAAGGTATTGATTTTCTCTCTTGAAGAATTGAGGAACCGATCCTTATTTTATAAACTACATCGCTCATTACGTACGTTATCACTCAACATTAACGTACGTAATGCTCCCTAGCGTATGCTTCACGTCCAACATAGCGTACGTAACATCATTCTAGAACTCACTGGCTTGTTTCATTCACTCGCTTACGTACGTAATACTTTCTTCATAGCATACGTAATACGTACGTTGACTTGCTACACTAAATCTCCACTTAACGTATGTAATGCACTACTCATAGCGTACGTTATCTAGGAGTTGACTCGCCCATGCACGTTCTTCGCCGAAAGCTACCGACCACGGGACCCACCTGTCGGCCATAGCCTGATCTGTCCGATATGAACTTTACGTACGTTAACATGTCCGCTTAATGTACGTAATAGTTGTACACCTGACATACGTTAACTGTCCTTCTTAACATACGTAATCCTTGTGCATTAGCGTATGCTAAGCATACATCGTAGCGTGCGCTAATGTGGCTGTACTTAGCCATTTTCATCTATTCTTATCCAACGTCTCAACATACTAGATACGTATACACGATGCACTATATCCTCAAATGCAATTATCGACCAAGTTCGACAATTATACCAATACAGATGTCTCAGTCCTTCATTTATTTTATTCATACTGTACAGATTCCACGCTTTACAATATAACTCGGATAAAATAACATTAAACAACAGTAGTAGAAATTCCGGATATTACATACTACACCACTTAAAATAAGTTTCGTCCTCGAAACTTGCAATCCGTCATAAAAAACTGAACCGTTCAACCAAAATATCACGAAATCATCACGACAACGATCAATCATCATTATTACCCAATAACCAAAATAGCATACTTACAAATGCGCAAAGTCGACGATCTATTGAGATACTAGCAAGTGACTTCACTGTAAAGCCTCAACATGCTTACAATCACAATTCCATGAGTCTTAACAAAATATATCATCTTCAGATGAAATAATCTATTCGTGTCAAATCTTGTCTGACTGATTACACAATCAAGTCCCAATCCTGCTACAAAACCAATGATACCCGATACATCTGTGAAACAACTGCCCCAAAACAATGGCAACAAATCTCGAAACGTCGACACAAAGTTTGAATGCTCATACGATCATTAACAATGATCAACCAACAAATTAACCGAGAATACCATTGACATGAAAAACTCCAATACGACCAATCCAAAGGTCAAAACACAACTGAGAATAACATCAACATGATAAACTCCAATACAACCAACGAACGATCAACGATAATCGAGAATACCTTCACACGGTAAGCTCCAACACGATCAACACGGCACCACAGAGACGGATATACGGATGAATAAAATTCTCAAAATGTTGCATTAATCATATACAGTGGATCTCAAAGAACACACCGGACTATTGAACATACCCCTCGGCATATGAAAAACAGTTCATAAACTGACGAACATACCCAATCATACATAGACTGGGAACAACCAATCATTACCCAAAACAACCATCCTGGGGTCACCATCCCCAAATCCACACTTACAAAGGAATCATTCATAAATCACTATGGTAAAATTGTGCTACTACCATACCAATGGAATCACATACCACATATGTCCCGGTTTCACAAAATCCAAAGTTCCAAAATTACACCTTGTACATGAATCTACAACACACAGTATATTTCTCTTACCTGATCAATCAACCGATCATCCCTGGATAACCAAACTACCATACCAAAGTTCGGATCTCTTTTCATCATACCATTGATGCGTTATCCAGTTCGTGAGTCACACTCATAATTTCACCATGATATGTACTATGCACTAAATGTGTATGTATATCAATCACATTTTGAAAACCAGTTTGAAATCATATAGTCTCGTCAAGAAGACAAATTTTCGAAAGTTCTTTCAAGAATTTCAAAACTCAAAACATAATTTTTCGTAGGACCACGAAATCATTTTTTGAAAAATTAAATCGGTTTGCTTACATCAAGTTCTCGATGAAAATTCTTTTTGAATACACACGATTAAATAAAATGAAATTATGCAAATGATTGCCCACATCCATACCCCTGTATGCCATTTAGGCTCGTCACCAAATCTACTGACATTCCACCGGAAAACCACATGATAAAGATCCAAGATCTCAATATATATAGACTCCGATAAGAACTCCTTTTTCCACATATGATTCGCAACATCGACCATTATCCCATCCTGGATCACCTCAACTATGCTATGACAAAACATTGAAACAAATCAACACAGCGAAAGACTACCCGAGAAGTCTCATTTGAATAAGTAAACCAAAACCCCGAAAGGCAGTAATAAAATAGATGAACGATTGGTAAAGTGTTTTACGAATCTCAGGAGTGTTAGAAAAACTGAAAGCCTTTTAAAACATTAGGGTCTCAGCCCATATTCTGTTCCACATTACAAGAAGTTTATAAAGTATACAACCCTTTTCGGACTCCAAGTCCTGAGTTATAAAACTATTTCAAAATCGATTGGGTCTCGGCCCAAAATCATTTCCAGTAAAAAATCCGTGAAACATTCATTTTGAAAAGTATCATTTTCAAATGATCAAAAGAAGTACGTATATCTCAAAATAAACTAACAAGACTACATGTTCTTCTCAACAATCCACAGTTCTTCTCCCGAATACACAACCCCGTTTCGAAAATTTAACCGACATATTGATTTTCAAAATCATAACTTCTCAAGATCATCAATCCTGTCCCAACTCTGTCAGCTCATACTGTAATGCACAATATCTTTCTGGACCCCAAAGCATGTCAACTTAGAACGACAATAAATCTCAATGCAATTCAAAAATCCAAATACTTACAGATCGTGAAGCCAAAGATTTCCCCAGGATACTGGTCTCAACTCTAGAAAATACTCTACACATATATTTTCAAAACACATGTTTTGCAAACTCAGTTCAACTTGAGAACACAACACATCTCTATCCGAAGAAACACGTTAATACCATTTGGAAAAGTTTACAACAAACCCAGTACCACACTGGTATACCACATACACACAAACCCGAGTGAACAACAAAAACCCAGGGCTCTAGTATTCGTCAATCGACAACTCGAATGACGTGACAAAAACACTGTAATACCCGAGATTTCTGATATGTATTTGAAACTTGTCATATTGTAATTGTTGCACTTTGATCTGAGTATTATTCTCCGTATTTCATAGTCCGGTGTTGTTGAGCGTATGATTTCATGAATGTGATTTAAAAAATGTGATTCTGCGCATGTAGCGCACGCTATCGTCTAAGTGTAGCGTAGGCTAACTTGGATCCATAGTGCACGCTACGAAAGAACCTTAGCGCACGCTATACGTGGTCAATATGATTGAGACGTGTTGGTAGGTGAGATCAGGCCAGGGATCTTGGTCGGATTGTGTCGGGATGAACCTGGACGGCTTTCGGGAAAAATCCAAGTCAACGCGTTAGCGCACACTACTCGCATTATGGTAGCGCACGCTAAAGGCTGAGTACAGTGAAATCAGTAAGTTTCAAATAGCCGTTAGCGCACGCTATGAATATGGACTAGCGCGCGCTAATAACCATTTTCTATAAATAGGACAACATCCCTTTTCGTATTTTCAGTCTTTTCACTTCCCTCATCCGCATCCTTATACTTAGAGAATTACTCTCTTCATCATAAACACTTAATATCAGCATCCTAGCTCGTGTTGAAGATTGTAGATCATTGGGGATTGGTGTTCAAGCCTTCGGCATTGGATTACTTCGAATTCCTCTCTGTTCTTCACTACTTTGAGGTAGGTGATTCTTCACCAATACTAAGTACTAGGATGAAGGACGTTTTGATCATGATTATCTAGTTAGTTAAATTCGTTAGTAGTCGAACATCATGTGTTAGAAGGATATTTTTGACGTTTCAGCACTTATTCATCGTATAATCCATTGAACCTTTTTAGTATATGGACTCCTAAGCATATTCATATATCTTCAAAACCGATTATGACCAGTATATGGAGATTACCTAGTTCTTATGTTTTACGTAAGGAATCATATGTTTTGGGACTTGGAATGAATTGAACTTAGAATATTTTCTTGAAGATCAAGATGAATTATGGTGTAGTAATGATGATACGTATCCTTGTGTCTCTTAGTCATTTAATCCATAAAGATCTTTCATAAACCGTATGAGCATGATATGCACGGAGTTGGCATGTATTAACACTGAGGATTTCATGAGTTTTCATCACCTTTAGCTCAAGTTTTTATCCAGTAGTAACTGCCATGCACGGTTAGCGCACGCTAAGATGTATATATTAACGTGCGCTATCGGGAATGAGTAACGTACGCTTCGTTGGCAACGTAACGTACGTTATGTCATCGGGCGAGGCGCTCACAGAGGATCACAAGATACATACTAGCGCACGCTAAACTTGGTCATTTGCGTACGTTAACGGGCAGGCTTAGCGCACGTTACGTATAATACGTAGCGCGCGCAAAGTAGTTCAGGCAGAATTCATTTTTAGAGCTTGCGGCCGTAAACCGGATTGTTAGACGTTCGTACGACTTGAGAGGAATTCTTTATTATTTCTTAGGTCCGAGCCTTGCATAGGGGACGGTCGAGGGGCGGTGGCCTACGGACGCGTGTCATTTGTTGGAGTATTTCATTCTTGCTATTTTCGAGGCAAGTATCATACGTTGAGTTTTATTTATATTGGAACTTTGATCATTCTTATGGTTTTGTTCATGTGGTCGAATATGAGATGTATTCCTTTAATTTCTCGTGGTATTTGTTGTTAATTGTTCGTATTGATGAACATATTGAAATGCATATATCTATGCATAATTGATTGGTTTATGGTATAAATGATCCGAGGGGATCATGAGGATCTATGCCGAGGGCGCTGGATCGAATGTCCACCATGCGTTGGTCCGACGGGATCATAATGGGGATCTATGCTGAGGGCGCTGGATCGCTGGACGGGTTTTACACCATGCGTTGGTCCGACGGGATCATCATGGGGATCTATACCAAGGGTGCTGGATCGCTAGATTACCCTGTATTGTGTTGATGGAATCGTGAGGATTCACATCGTTGGATTCCGATGACGGAAGTCCGTTTGCATGTTTTATGATGTACTGATGATTTATGTATTATGATACTTGTACTAGCATTGTTTTTGCTAACCCCTTTGGTGGTGGACATTGTTTTGATGTTCAGGTAGCCGAGGAGCGGGGAAGCAACCACAGTACCGATAGGACGATGAAACAGATCAGTGATGTGGTTCATGTTTATTGTTATTTTGATTTGTCTTCTTGGTTCATTTAGTACTCGAGTACATATGTTTTAATAATGTCATTTTCGATATGGTTGTATAAGCTAACTCATTGGATCAGTTGAACCAAATCTGTATTTTGAACTTCAGTTGTACAATTGGATTAAATTTACATTTCTTTTAAATTAGCCTTGTAAAATCCTCCTTAAAGGGTTTACGGCGCTGTAATTATTCCGAATATCTCGGGGTGTTACAGAATATGGTATCGGAGCTAAGATTCATGGATATCTTGGCAGTTGGGTCTGTTTACGTTATTTGATTATTGCTCGTTTGTAACATCACTGCTGAGCTAGCATCGTCGTGTGGACCGTGGTTGTAAGTTTCCTAATCTCAAATACTACCGTTTTATTTAATTCATGTTTTGTGAACATTGATGGACTTACTTTTAGAAAGATTGCCCTGGATATTGAGTATCTATGTTTACAGTATGTTGAGGGGAGGTCGTGGACGCAGACGCGGTCGTGGATGCGGACGTGGAAATGCGAGACAAGAAGATTCGGTGTCTACCCCAAAAATAACCGCTAGCCGAACGGATTCCCATTCCGGGGGACAACAGGGATCAGCAAATAATAATGCAAATCCTAACGTGCCGGGAGTGCTTCAGCAGGTGGTTGCTCAGATAAACCAGTTTGCTCAAGTTGTGGATCGCATGCAGACAGCGATGGGACAGCAGCATAACATGGATAATCGGGGAGATAAATGGCTTACTGAGGTGATCAAATTGCATCCTCCGAAATTTGACGGTTCTGCTGAGACGCTTTCTTGGGATCACTGGCTGAAGGAGTTAGAGAAGATTTTTGTGGGGATTAACTGTCCCAACGACAGAAAGGTTCCGGTCGCCCAGTATCTTCTGACGGGGGAGGCCTCCGACTGGTGGGAGGCCATTCGACCTGAGGAGCATAATGTCGACTGGACGGAGTTCAAATTAATGATGGAAGCGCAGTATTGTCCTCGCCCAGTTAGAGAGGCCCAAGTCCGGGAGTTTTTATCACCACAAAATTCAGAGGCATTAGTGACAGACGTGATTAAGACCTTTAATCACCAGCTGACTTATGTGTGCCACTTGGTCAGGACCGAGGCGGAGAGGATTTTCCATTTTGACATGCGAATGAAGCCGGAAATTCAGCAATATATGTCCGGATTTGAATGTACCACTTTGCGACAGTATCAGGACAAGGCGCTGGCCTATGATATGAAAGAGGCGGCAGTAGAGAAATCAACGGAAGCAAAGAAGCAGAAAGTGGCTGGCAACTTCACGGAGAATAAGAGTAGTGGGCCTCGCAGGGGCTAGTCTTCTTTTCATTCATCCAGGAGGCCTCCGCATCCTTCTCGAGGAGGAAAGAAGTTCCGGGCAGCACCAATCATTTCAGACGCAGGGAAGAAATGTTATAACTGTGGCAAAGCGGGACATGTTCGACGTGACTGTTTCGCGCCTGCTGTGACCTGTTTCGAGTGTGGACAGAAAGGGCATCGCGCAACATTTTGTGGGAATGCGACTCGATCTTTTGGCACTCGCACTCCTGTACCGGTTTCGAAGGACACTAGTGTAAACCAGACACAACAAAGCGGTTTCCAGCAGCAGAATGTCGGGAAAAGAGAAGCATCTAGCGCTAGGTCCGTCCCTCCACGTAGTTACGAAATGAAGAGGTTAGACGATCAGAACACAACTGTTGCATCAGGTACGATTCAGATCCTTTTGCAACCAGTTAGTGTCTTATTCAATTCAGGGGCTACACATTCTTTTATATCTTTGAACTGTGTTAATCGTTTGAAAATCTCGTGCTTGTATGATTGTGAACCTTATGTTGTGGGTTTACCGAGCGGAGAGAAAATTGTGGGAACCCTAGAAGCTAGATATTTTCCAGTGTCTATAGGAGAGAGAGATTGGCCATCGAACCTTATTGTAGTTGACATCTACGGTGACGATTTAATTCTCGGAGACGTTTGGCTCAATCGTTATGGAGCTATTCTGAATTACCGAAAGAGAGTCATTTCTATCATTGCTGATGACGGATCTGAACACTTATTCCGAGGATGGAGACCGGGAAGTTCGGGAAAATTGATCAAAGCAATGAAAGCCGTGAAATTACTGAAGCAGGGATGTCATGGACTTTGGTGCTATGCCATGAGGAAAGAGGAAGGAGTAGAGCTCTCATCTATTCCTGTTGTGAATGAATTCTCCGATGTATTTCCTGACGAACTACCTGGGTTACCTCCATAGAGAGAGGTGGAATTCTCTATCGAATTAGAGCATGGAGCCGCTCCTATTTCCAGAGCACCATACCGCATGGCGCCAACCGAGATGCATGAGTTAAAGAAGCAACTAGAGGAATTATTACAGAAGGGTTATATTCAACCTAGCGTTTCTCCTTGGGAAGCGCCCGTTCTCTTTGTCCGGAAGAAAGACGGATCCCTCCGACTGTGTATTGATTACAAGGAGCTCAATAAAGTGACAATCAAGAATAAGTATCCTATACCTCGGATCGACGACTTGTTTGATCAACTGCAAGGGGCAAGGGTATTCTCAAAGATCGACTTGCGATCAGGATACCATCAGTTGAGAATTAAGGAATCGGATATACCAAAGTCTGCTTTCAGGTCCCGGTACGGGCATTATGAATTTGTAGTGATGCCATTTGGACTTACAAATGCTCCTGCGGTATTCATGCAATTGATGGATCAGGTATTCTTAGAATACTTGGATAAATTTGTGGTCGTCTTCATTGATGACATCTTGATATATTCGAAGGACACAGGGGAGCATGCCAAACATTTGCGTGTGGTTTTGAGAACCTTGAGGAAGGAACAGCTGTATGCAAAGCTTTCCAAATGCGAGTTCTGGCTTAGGTAAGTAACTTTCCTTGGGCATGTGATATCAGCTGACGGAGTTCAGGTGGACCCGAAGAAAGTCGAAGCAATCTTGGAATGGGAAGCTCCTAATAACGTGAAGGAATTCCGGAGTTTCTTAGGACTTGATGGATATTATCGCCGTTTTGTAGAGGTATTTTCCAAAATTGCTCGTCCGCTCACTCAGCTATTACAGAAAACTCAAAAGTTCACGTGGGATGAGAGATGCCAGGCTGGTTTTGACGAACTTAAGAGGAGACTGACGACAGCACCTATATTAGCATTACCAGAGGGAACTGATGGATTCATGGTATACAGCGACGCTTCAAATCAGGGCCTGGGATGTGTGTTGATGCAAAAGGATAAGGTGATTGCTTATGCTTCTCGGCAGTTGAAACCGTACGAGGTTAATTACCCGACTCATTATCTGGAGCTAGCAGCTGTGGTCTTTGCATTGAAAATTTGGAGACATTATTTGTACGGCACTCATTGTCAGATCTTTACAGATCATAAGAGCCTCAAGTACATTTTCAGCCAGAAAGAATTAAACATGAGGCAGAGAAGGTGGCTGGAATTGATCAAGGATTACAACTTGGAGATTCTCTACCATCCGGGTAAAGCAAACGTAGTAGCCGATGCTTTGAGACGTAAACCTGTTTCTCTTAGAGTGTTGGAAGCACTTACATCCCAAAGCAGCATTCAACGGGAATTGATCCGCAAAGGGATTGAAGTATGGGCACCAGGAATCCAAGGGCAACTATATGTGATGGAACTGACTTCATCACTAGTCGAGGAGATCAAATCTAAGCAGTTAAACGATTCTCTGATCCTTCGGTTATGTGATGAAGTAAAGAAAGGAAAGGCCCCAAAATTCGTGATACAGGATGATGGAGTTCTGAGATTTCAGAGTCGATTTTGCGTTCCCGATGATGATGATTTGAGACGGACAATTCTGAAGGAAGCTCATAGCGCACCTTATTCTATTCACCCTAAAAAGAAGATGTATAAGGATCTAAAACAAAACTTCCGGGGGAATATGAAGAAGGACGTAGCAGAGTACGTTTCGAAGTGTTTGACTTGTCAGCAGGTTAAGATTGAACATCAGCGACCTGCCGGAATGTTAAAGCCGCTTCCGATCCCTGAGTGGAAGTGGGAGGATATCTCGATGGATTTCATCACCAGTATGCCAAGGACCAAAACGGGAATGAACATGATTTGGGTTATAGTTGATCGACTAACCAAGTCGGCTCATTTCCTAGGAATTAAAGATACTTGGGGACCCGAGAGATTGGCGCGAGTATTCATTGCAGTGGTGGTCAGATTGCATGGGACGCCGAAGACCATTATTTCAGATCGAGATGGTCGCTTCGTGTCGCACTTCTGGAAGGCAGTTCATAGGGATTTGGGGACTGAGCTCAACTTTAGCACGGCTTATCATCCCCAAACGGACGGTCAGTCCGAAAGGACTATACAAACAGTAGAAGACATGCTCAGAGCTTGTGCCTTAGATTGGTCGACTGATTGGGAAGTTCATTTGCCGTTGATTGAATTCACTTACAATAATAGTTGGCATGCTTCTATTAAGATGGCACCATTTGAAGCTTTGTATGGGAGAAGATGCCTGTGCTGGGATGATTCTTCGGATTTGATCGGGACGGAACCGGAATTGATTGTTCAGACTCAAGAGAAGATAGCTTTGATTCGAGAGAGACTGTTGACTGCCCAGAGTCGACATAAGTCTTATGCAGACGTACGTCGTCGCCCTCTAGAGTTCAACGTTGGGGACCATGTACTATTGAAGGTGTCTCCTACACGAGGGATTTTCCGTTTTGGGAGGAAAGGTAAGCTAAGTCCGAGATATAACGGGCCATTTGAGGTCCTCAAGAGAGTTGGGGATTTAGCATACAGGTTGGCCTTACCGCTATCGCTGAGTCACGTTCAAAATGTGTTTCACGTATCCCAATTGTGGAAGTATGTACCGGACCCCAGTCACGTCATTGATTTCGACGAGATCGAGATAGCTAATGACGGCACCTTGGAAGAGAGACCAATCAAGATACTTGAGAGTCAGATCAAACAATTGAGGAATAAAACAATACACTTGGTTAAAGTACAATGGTCACGACATGGAGCTGAAGAGGCCATTTGGGAAACAGAGGATAGTATGAAGGCTAGATATCCAGAGTTGTTTTCATCTTAAGTTTCGGGACGAAACTTCTTTTTAGGGAGGAAGGATGTAATACCCGAGATTTCTGATATGTATTTGGAACTTGTGATATTGTAATTGTTGCACTTTTATCTGAGTATTATTCTCCGTATTTCATAGTCCGGTGTTGTTGAGCGTATGATTTCATGAATGTGATTTAAAAATTGTGATTCTGCGCATGTAGCGCACGCTATCGTCTAAGTGTAGTGTACGCTAACTTGGATCCATAACGCACGCTACGAAAGAACCTTAGCGCATGCTATACATGGTCAATATGATTGAGACGTGTTGGTAGGTGAGATCAGGCCGGGGATCTTGGTCGGATTGTGTCGGGATGAACCTGGACGGCTTTCGGGAAAAAGCCAAGTCAACGCGTTAGCGCACGCTACTCGCATGATGGTAGTGCATGCTAAAGGCTGAGTACAGTGAAATCAGTAAGTTTCAAATAGCCGTTAGCGCACGCTATGAATATGGACTAGCGCGCGCTAATAACCATTTTCTATAAATAGGACAACATCCCTTTTCGTATTTTCAGTCTTTTCACTTCCCTCATCCGAATCCTTATACTTATAGAATTACTCTCTTCATCCTAAACACTTAATATCAGCATCCTAGCTCGTGTTCAAGATTGTAGATCATTGGGGATTGGTGTTCAAGCCTTCGGCGTTGGATTACTTCAAATTCCTCCTTGTTCTTCACTACTTTGAGGTAGGTGATTCTTCACCAATACTAAGTACTAGTATGAAGGACGTTTTGATCATGATTATCTAGTCATTTAAATTCGTTAGTAGTCGAACATCATGTGTTAGAAGGATATTTTTGACGTTTCGGCACTTATTCATCGTATAATCCAATGAACCTTTTTAGTATATGGACTCCTAAGCATATTCATGTATCTTCAAAACCGATTATGACCAGTATATGGAGATTACCTAGTTCTTATGTTTTACGTAAGGAATCATATGTTTTGGGACTTGGAATGAATTGAACTTAGAATATTTTCTTGAAGATCAAGATGAATTATGGTGTAGTAATGATGATACGTATCCTTGTGTCTCGTAGTCATTTAATCCATAAAGATCTTTCATAAACCGTATGAGCATGATATGCACGGAGTTGG
The DNA here is from genome assembly GCA_033398695.1 of Orobanche coerulescens. Lineage (NCBI taxonomy): Eukaryota > Viridiplantae > Streptophyta > Magnoliopsida > Lamiales > Orobanchaceae > Orobanche > Orobanche coerulescens. Next base: position 72,399,544 of record CM065818.1, on the reverse strand, counting down.
CATGTATTAACACTGAGGATTTCATGAGTTTTCATCACCTTTAGCTCAAGTTTTTACCCAGTAGTGACTGCCATGCACGGTTAGCGCACGCTAAGATGTATATATTAATGTGCGCTATCGGGAATGAGTAACGTACGCTACGTTGGGAACGTAACGTACATTATGTCATCAAAGGCGGCACGCTCGTAGAGGATCACAAGATACAGCCTAGCGCACGCTAAACTTGGTCATTTGCCTACGTTAACGGGCAGGCTTAGCGCACGTTACGTATAATACGTAGCGCGCGCTAAGTAGTTCAGGAAGAATTCATTTTTAGAGCTTGCGGCCATAAACCGGATTGTTAGACGTTCGTACGACTTGAGAGGAATTCTTTATTATTTCTTAGGTCCGGGCCTTGCATAGGGGACGATCGAGGGGCGGTGGCCTAGGGATGCGTGTCATTTGTTGGAGTATTTCATTCTTGCCATTTTCGAGGCAAGTATCATACGTTGAGTTTGATTTATATTGGAACTTTGATCATGCTTATGGTTTTGTTCATGTGGTCGAATATGAGATGTATTACTTTAATTTCTCGTGGTATTTGTTGTTAATTGTTCGTATTGATGAACATATTGAAATGCATATATGTATGCATAATTGATTGGTTTATGGTATAAATGATCCGAGGGGATCATGTGGATCTATGCTGAGGGCGCTGGATCGAATGTCCACCATGCGTTGGTCTGATGGGATCATCATAGGGATCTATGCTAAGGGCGCTGGATCGCTGGACGGGTTTTCCACCATGCGTTGTTCCGACGGGATCATCATGGGGATCTATACCAAGGGCGTTGGATCGCTGGATTACCCTGTATTGTGTTGATGGAATTGTGAGGATTCACATCATTGGATTCCGATGACGGAAGTCCGTTTGCATGTTTTATGATGTACTGATGATTTATGTATTATGATACTTGTACTAGCATTGTTTTTGCTAACCCCTTCGGGGGTGGACATTGTTTTGATGTTCAGGTAGCCGAGGAGCGGGGAAGCAACCACAGTACCGACAGGACGATGAAACGGCTCAGTGATGTGGTTCATGTTTATTGTTATTGTGATTTGTCTTCTTGGTTCATTTAGTACTCGAGTACGTATGTTTTAATAATGTGTTTTTCGATATGGTTTTATAAGTTAACTCATTGGATCAGTTGAACCAAATCTGTATTTCGAACTTCAGTTGTACAATTGGATTATATTTACATTTCTTTTAAATTAGCCTTGTAAATCCTCCTTAAATGGTTTACGGCGCTGTAATTATTCCGAATATCTCGGGGTGTTACAAACACGACTCAACTCGACTCGACTGCCTAGGTTTTCTCAACCTAAGCTCTGATACCATATTCTGTAACACCCTCAAAGCCATCCAGGAATATTACAGCGCCGTGGGCCCTGAGGCGGAACCCACAAGGCTGAAGGAAATTTTCGCAAATATTTACAGACGCCCAAGAGCCTAACGACGGTACTATCTTTTAAAAACATTCGAAGACTAAATAAAATCCGCTAAAACCATCGTAATATCTCATTTGAAACCACAAGGCCAGAAATGCCAAAACTCAATAGTTTAGAAAACTATTTCCAAAGTAACTAAAGTTACCAGATAACGAAAGGTCAATTAAAAATAATCACACAACGGAAAAGACAACAGTTAAAAATACGCTAGCAGCGGAATACAACAACATATCAGGAAGCTCAATTCACGAATACATGCCCTAGCCAGTATCCTCTGGCAAGCTCATCTCTTCACGACCGCTGCAAGCTCGATATCCCAAGAACCTAAAAAGATAGCCCACGACGGGGTCAGCCATAATATCCAACAATGATAACGGTCACATCACATCAATAAATACATACCAATGAAATACTAAGTAAGAATATTATCGATGTAATCTTACCGCTGTAACTTTACCGACTCGTAATAATCTTCATCAAAATAACCCTTATCATATTGCACATCTCGTAATCTCGATTAACCAATAAACACAAACATAACATCTATACTGTACCTCAAGCAATAACCATGGTTCTCAAAACATCATCATAACTTGTAATACGATAATATACCAACTCTGACCAATTCGATCCATCGGATAACATCATCAAAGCCCAACACGATAATCGATTATCCATCAAAGACAAGTACCAAAAAGGAAATACGGAACATACCTGAGGATACGCAATGCCACGATGAATCATGTCAGTCTAATCCGAGATCTGACCAATACAACATACGGACATGGTCCTAACACAAGACCTACAAATGCATACTCATATGACAACGTCAATATGCTCACATCAATAACAACAATGTATACTTATGGAAATCCGATGATCCAGCGCACGCAGCATATATCCCAAGATGATCCTGAAAGACCAACACCAGGTGTATAACCCATAATATACACATGCGCAACAACAACACATGGGTAATCCGATGATCCAGCGTTCACTGCCTAGATCCCAAGATGATCCCGTCGGACCAACACGAGGTGGATAAACCCGTCCAATGATCCAGCGTGCGCTAGCATAGATCCCATGATGATCCCGTATGATCAACACGAGGTGGACATTTGACAACAATACACAACTGCACAAACCAACAATACACAATGCACGACAACAATAATACACAAATGTATCACAACATGATCGACACAAAATGACAAAAATTATTAGAGTATTTGTCCCGAGTCCTTCGAGATAAATCTCGATGTCAAAAACCATCACTAACGATTATCCTCCATATTCGACGATCCGATATATCACGGACTATAGAGAACTCATATCCCCGTCTTTATCACAATGTATCCTCGATACCCAAGTATATCAATAACAAAAGTAAATCATATACATTATGATTTAATTCCCAAAAATTGTAAAAAAAACGTACAATCCCAAATCTCTAGTATTCACAATTATAATCATTGCTATACGAATTATAAATGAATGAAATCGAAACCATTCATTAAATATTATAAGTTGTGCAAGTAATAACTTACCTCGATATCGACATGATGATGATGAAGCTGCTATCAACTCTTTGCCTTCGTCTACAAGCTCCTCGGATCCCGGCCGAAGCGATTCACGAACATTCTCGAACACGACCGCAACACACTATTCTAGTGGACGATTATAACCATCGATCAATGATCACAACCTATTGAAGTAATCAATAAACAACAATCAATAACCGACATAACCAACCAATCGATCTCAACGGTTCAATGAAACTTCGATCATATACAAAACCAAATAGTATAACTCAAACCATTACGAACTCATATCCACAATACGAACCGAAAATCGATAATCGATATTAACAATCAATATAACCGATCAACAAACCCAACGATTTCATAATATCTCGATTAAACACAAGTCCGAACAATCCAACTCAAACAATTATGAATTCACAACCACAATACGATTACGGATACGAATGTAAAGGAAATCATATTCGACGATCAATCACAATCTTTCCGGATTCGAAATTGATATCATGATTCGTATTTCATAAAGAACATACGAATTCTACCACTACAATCAACGAACATTCGATCTTCATATCTAAAAATACCGATAATTAAACATACGATCGTCTTGCTATGTTAAATTCATCAAGAAGTTCCTCAAGAACACTAAGTGATTCGAAATCATGTTCATAGCCATCAAAACAACATAATTCGATATCCTTTAACATGTAGATAATCATCCAATTCATAATCCAAGTCATGTATCATCGTATTCTTCAATATACACTTCACATAAACTCAATAATCGTAACAACAACACCCTAATCATCATCATACGAAGCAAATACGGATAATAATACCAAAAATCCGAAATAAAGGTGTAGAGTTCAACAACATACCTCAAGAACATGAACAACACCATCAAACACCTCAAGGATCAACCATATCTTCATATCCAAGCCTCAAATCCATGTTTCCAAACTTGTAATCAAGTTGGAAGAGGTTTATTGTCACTAACACACTCAGAAGGACAAAGTTTGGAGTAAGGTATTGATTTTCTCTCATGAAGAAATGAGGAACCGATCCTTATTTTATAAACTGCATCGCTCATTACGTACGTTATCACTCAACATTAATGTACTTAATGCTCCCTAGCGTACGTTACACGTCCAACATAGCGTACGTAACATCATTCCAGAACTCACTGACTTGTTTCGTTCACTCGCTTACGTACGTAATACTTCCTTCATAGCGTACGTAATACGTACGTTGACTTGCTACAGTAAATCTCCAATTAACGTATGTAATGCACTACTCATAGCGTACATTATCTAGGAGTTGACTCTCCCATGCACGTTCTTCGCCAAAAGCTGCCGACCACGGGACCCACCTGTCGGCCATAGCTTGATCTGTCCGATATGAACTTTACGTACATTAACATGTCCGCTTAACGTATGTAAGAGATATACACCTTACGTACGTTAACTGTCCTTCTTAACGTACGTTATCCTTGTGCATTAGCGTATGCTAACTATACATCGTAGCGTGCGCTAACGTGGCAGTACTTAGCCATTTTCAACTACTCTTGTCCAACGTCTCAGCATACTAGATACGTATACACGATGCACTATATCCTCAAAGGACAATTATACCAATACAGATGTCTCAACCCTTCATTTATTTTATCCATACTGTACAGATTCCACATTGTACAACATAACTCAGATAAAATAACATTAAACAACAGTAGTAGAAATTCCGGATATTACAATTATGTGGCTGAGATTGCCTCTTTTGTGACAATAATTCACCAATGGTTGTCATATTCCTATCTATTTTCTTTCTTCCAATATTCTCGGTGACAATTTGACCAGTATGCTCATACCCTTTCTTTACCGAAGTATCAAGGCCGAATTTGTCGCTTCTTGGAGCAGTTACTCGGTGATTTTTACTTAAATCTGCATATTTTTGTATTGACACTGGTGGAATGTATTTTTGTTGGACATTCTTAACCTGTACAATTTTATATTATCATAAACCAATATCTTAAAAAAAAAAACAGAACATAATACGAAATGAATACTAGATTGGTTGTGCAACAATGACATACTCAATCATGTTACTTATCATATTTAACATAAAACAAAATAAAATCAGCATTGAAATATATCATTGAGATTACTTAAAGGACAACTCTGAATTACATAGAAAAGAATTAGCATGTGCATTGAGACACATATTAATTGCAAGACAATATCTATAAAATTAGAAATGAGGAAACTAAGGTACTTACATGTAACAACCCAAGATATTCAGGGTATATTACAGCGCCGTAGACCCCCTACATGGGACCCACCATGCTAAATAAGAAATACCACTCCTCTAACCATCTCGGTTAGCGAGAGAACACACATCACCAAGACTAAAATTAAATAAAACGCCCGGCATAACCGGCGAAACAAACATCACCTGACAATCATAAATAAAATTTAACGATACAACCCATAATCCGAGTAAAATGCATAAGTACTCACGAGTAGTATCCATAAGTTCACAATTTGGGAAACAACCATATCAAAATGGACAACGGAAACAACCTTGGCCAGCATCTGTAACACCCCCAGATTTAACCGGAAATATTACAGCGCCGTGGGCCCTGAGATGGAACCCACAAGGCTAAAAGAAATTTTTGCAAACATTTACAAATGCCTAAGAGGCCAACGACGATACTATCTTTAAAAATTCACAAAGACTTATAAAATCCATTTATCAAAAACCGTCGTAAAAACTCATTTGAAATCGCAAGGCCAAACAGCCGACACTCAAAAGTTTAGAAAACGATTTCCAAAGTAACCTCGCACTAGATACCAAAAGAGCATTTCAAAATACTCACGCAATGGAAAAGACCAACCATAAAGATACTCTAGCAATGGAATACAAGAACCAATCAAGAAACTCAATGCACACATGTCCTAGCCAAGATCCTCTCGGGAAGCTCATCTCTTCACGACCGCTACAAGCTCGATACTCCGAGAACCTAAAAGAAATCCCACGACGGGTCTCCATAATATCCAACAATGATAACCGTCACATCACATTAATAATTACATACCAATGAGAATACAACATAAGAATACGACCAACGTAATCTTACCGCCATAACTTTACTTACTCAAGAAATTCTCATCAGAATAACCATTATCACATTTCACATCCTGTACTCGATTAACCAATAAACTCGAACATAATATCTGTATTGTACCTCAAACAATACTCAAGATTCTCAAACTATCATCACCAACTCACGATACGGAAATTTACTATTTCTGACCAATACAATCCATCGAACAACATCATCAAATCCCAAAACGATAACCGATTGTCCATCAAAGACAAATACCAAAGGAAATACGGAACATACCTCAAGATATGAAGTGCCACGACAATCATATCAGTCTAATCCGAGATCAGAATAATGCAATACGGACACGGTCCTAACACAAGACCTACAATTGCATACTCATATGACCACGTCAATATGATCACAACAATAACAATCACGTATACTCAATGGAAATCCGACGATCCAGCGCCCTCAGCATAGATCCCTTTGTTGATCCTATCAGATCAGCATAAGGTGGATAACCAACCATACACATATGAACAATAGCACATGATAAAATCAATGATGCGAATTCACAAGATTCCATCAACACAATCGGTAATCCAACGATCCAGCCTCAAAGATAGATCCCCATGATGATCCCGTCGAACTAACGCATGGTGGAAAACCTGTCCAACGATCCAGCGCCCTCAGCATAGATCCACATGATGATCCTGTCGAACCAACGCATGGTGGACATTCGATCCAGCGCCCTCAGCATAGATCCTCATAATCCCATCGGATTATTTACACAACATAAACAACACAATATGCATACACATATGCAAATCAACATGTTCATCAACATGAACAACATAACATGCACGACAACATGACAATTTACTAGGACGACTTCATGTTCAACAACATGAAAGAAAATGTACGAGACCAAAATAAATAACATTAAACCATAATCAATATGGAATACTTGCCCCGAGTCCTTCGGGAGCAACCTCGATAAAGCATATACATTATGATTTACCTCCCAGAATCGAAAGAACGATATGCGATCCGAATACCCAGAGTTCACAATAATAATCATCGCTATATGCATTATAAACGAAATGAAACTGAAACCATTCATTAAATATTATAACTGAGCAAGTAATAACTTGCCTTGATACCGATACGATGATGATGAAGCCGCTACCAGTCACAATGCCTTCATCTACGGGCTCCTCGGCCCCGACCGAAGCAATTCACGAACATACTCGAACATGACCGCAACATACGGTTATACTCACCGATCAATAATCTCAACCTATTGAAATAATCGATTAACATACAATCCGATAACAATCAATAACCGACATAGCCAACCAATCAAACTCAACGGCTCAACAATACCTCGATCATACACAATACCAAACAATACAACTCAAACCAATCAAACACGAATTCAAGACAACACTACGATTCCACATTCAATCTTAAATACTTACAAGTTTCCTCCTTATATATTCGTAATAAAACCAATTACCGATTATCATCATCAATCCGGACAATCCGATTAATTATAGATAATCATATTCCAAGAGTTCCACAACTTATTCCGAAATCACATTGAAAGTCCCCAAACGGCATAATCCGATGTGTTCTAACATCTAAACAATCCTTATTCACAATTCAAGGTGTGTGTAATCATGTTCTTCAACATATACACTTCTCATAACATCATGGATTACAACAAACTATCAAGAACATTGAGATTACTACGATTCCATAATCATAACGACATAATCAAGGTATTTGATCATCAATTCATTATCTTCCCTTAGCAAAATTCCCATAATTACCAAGAATAATCATAACACAATCAATTCCATCACCATTCATACGAAAACATGTAGAATTTCCCAAGTTCTACTCATTGAGGCATTTCATCGAACACTTTGAAGGCATAATCCAAATCAATCATTTTAACGAAGAAATACTCGAATTTGTTCCACAAAACTTCAAGGATAATGTATAATCTCAAGAATACAACAAGGTTCAATCAATAATCTGAGTTAAAACGAATCCATTCTGCCAAATCATCAAGAAACTCCAAAACTATCCAAAACCAAGTGTTTAGGTGTTCTTACCTTCGATCCGGATGGAAGATGATGTTAATCCATGATTCCAACTTCCAAAACATGTTGCTACATGATGTTATTACTCAAATCCATCAACTTTGCTGAAGAAATCGCGAGAGGAACGAAGAAAAATGAAAATGCCGATATGACTTGCCTAGGCCTTAAATAGTCGGACATCACGGACGCTTACGTACGAATCGCCGGGCCCTTACGCACGAATCGCCATGGCCGAAGTCTCGCCGTAAATGCCGCATCGTTATGTACGAATCGCCAAGGCTTACGACGTAACGGTCCCTTACGGCCAGAACCTGGCCGGTACCTTACGACGTTATCGCAGCCCCTAGCCCCCTGAGTCATCACGACCGCGATCGGCCATCCATGCGAGTCACCGCCGACCATGCTCGCCACCGCAGTCCTCTCGCCACGACTCGCCGCCCCGTAACGCACGTAACACTTATTCCGCTGCGCACGTAATACGATGTTGAGTTGCTACTGATATGGTCGTGTTACGCACGTAACACGCCCCGTATAACGACGTAACACGATATCGACTCACCTGTCAACATCCTCCGCCGAAAGTTGCCGACACCGGGTCCCACTCGCCGACCATGACTCGGTCTTGTCCGATGCCCTCGTTACGCACGTAATACCTTAGCCTTAACGCACGTAATCGCGCCAATCTTCCGTACGTTAGCTCACCTTGTTAACGCATTTAATAATTTCATACTTAGCCAATTTCAATCAAGTACGCTGTCTCGACATACCGAAAACACATACAAACATACCGAATACATATACCGGATCCAATAACATTCTTATACGATATACTCTATATCGAAAGTACGATAACCTGATACACGATATCCTCAAATGTAATCACGACTGATACGACAATTATACCGATATCGACATCTTAGTCCTTTATTTATTTTATCCTCATCTGCATGATTCCACGCTGTACAATATAACTCGGATAAAATAATATCAAACAGCTGTAGTAGAAATTCCGGATATTACATTCTACACCACTTAAAATAAGTTTCGTCCTCGAAACTTGCAATCCGTCATAAAAACAAACAAACATACGGTTCAACCAAAATATCCCAAAACCATCACGACAACGATCAATTATCATCATTCTGAATAGCCAAAACCGCATACTTACAAATACGCGGGTCGACGATCTCCGGAGATACTAGCAAGCGATCTCACTGTATAGCCTCAATACGCTTACAATCACAATTCCATGAGTCTCAACAAAATTATATCATCGTCAGATGAAATAATCTATCCGTGACAAATCCTGTTTGCCTGATCGCATGATCAAGTTCCAATTTCGATAAGACAAATAATATCCGATATATCTGTGAAACAACTGTCCAAAATAATGAAAACCAATCTCGAAACATCGACACAAAATTCGAACACTCAGATGATCACCAACAATGATCAACAATCAACCGAATTTATCATCGACATGATAAATTCCAATATGACCAACCAGAGGTCAAAACACAATCGAGAATATCATCAACGTGATAAACTCCAATATTACCAACGAACGATCAACGAAAATCGAGAATACCTTCACACGGTAAACTCCAACACGATCAACACAGAACCACAGAAACAGATATACGAAAGAATAACATTCTCAAAACGACAAATCAATCACGTACAGTAGATCTCAATAAATATACCCAACTGGTGAATATTTCCCTCGGCATACGAACAACGAATCGCAAATCGAAGAACATACCAATTCATACAAGGAGTAGAAACAACCGCTCAACATCTAAAACAACCAACATGGGGTCACCATCCCCAAATTTACACTTATAAAGAAATCATTCAAAGATCACTATGGTAAGATTCGCTACTACCGTACCCATGGCCTCACATAGCACGTATGTCCCGGTTTCACAAAATCCAAAGTTCCAAAATTATATTATGTGCATGATTCTACAACATACGGCATATTTCTCTTATCCGATAAATCAATCGATCATCCTTGCATAACCAAACGACCATACCAAGGTTCGGATCCCTATTCCTCGTTCCATACTGATGTCTCATCCAGTTCGTGAGTCACACTCACAACTTCACCATGATATGTAATATACACTAAATGCGTATGTATATCGATCATATTTTCAAAACCAGTTTGAAATCATATAGTCTTGTCAAAATACAAATTTTCGAAAATTCTTTCAAGAGTTTGAAAACTCAAAACATAAATTTTCGTAAGACCACGAAATCGATTTTACAAACTAAATCGGCTCGTTGGTGCCAAGTTCTCGATAAAAATTCTTTTCGAATACACACGATTAAATAAAATGGAATTTATGCAAATGCTTGTCCATATCCATACTCATGTATACCAATTCGGCTCGTCACCAAATTCCACTGATATTCCATCGGGAAAACCACACAATAGGGTTCTAAAATCTCAATATATAAATTCCGATCAAAAACTCCTTTTCCACATACTACTCGCAACGTAAATCCTTAATCCATCCTGGATCACCTCTAATATGCTATGACAAAACATTGAAACAAATCAACAAATCAAACACAGCGAAAGACTTCCCGAGAAGTTCCATTTGAACAAGTAAACCAAAGCCTCGAAAGGCGGAAATAACATAAGTAAACGATTGGTAAAGTGTTTTACAAATCTCGGGAGTTTTAGAAAACAAGAAAAAAGCCTTTTGAAACATTAGGGTCTCAGCTCGTATCTCGTTCCACATTACAAGAAGTTTAAAAAGTAGAAAACTCTTTTCGGACTCCAAGTCCTGAGTTACAAAACTATTTCAAAATCGATTGGGTCTCGGCCCAAAAATCATTTTCCGTAAAACATCCGTGAAATATTCATTTTGAAAAGTATATTTTCAAATGCTCAAAAGCAGTTCATATATCTCAAAATGAATTAACATGCTACATGTTCTTCTCAACCATGCACAATATTTCTCCCCAAATGCACAATTCCGTTTCAAAATCTAACCAACATACTGATTTCCAAAATCATAGTTTCTCAAGATCATCAATCATGTCCCACTCTGACATCTCATACTGTAAGGCATGATATCTGCTGAATCTGAAACATATCAACTTAGAACGGCAATAAATCTCAATGAAATCCAAAAATCCAAATACTTACAGATCGTGAAGCCGACGATTCCCCGTGATACTGGCACATGTCTCGACTCTAGAAAATACTCGACATGGATATTATCAAAACACACGTTTGCCAAATCAGTTCGACTCAAGAACACAATACATCTCATTCCAGAGAATCTCGTTAACACCATTTGGAAAAGTTATAACAAGCCCAAGATTTATACTGCAACTGATGACGCACAAGCCCGAGTGAACAACAAAGACTCACGGCTCTAATATTTGTCAATCGACAACTCGAATGACGCAACAAAAACACGACCAACTCGACCCAAATGCCTAGGTTTTCTCAACCTAAGCTCCGATACCATATTCGTAACACCCTGCATTTAACCGGAAATATTACAGCGCCGTGGCCCCGAGATGGAACCCACAAGGCTAAAAGAAATTTTCGCAAACATTTACAAATGCCCAAGAGGCCAACGACGGTACTATCTTTAAAAATTCACAAAGACTTATAAAATCCATTTATCAAAAACCGTCGTAAAAACTCATTTGAAATCGCAAGGCCAAACAATTGACACTCAAAAGTTTAGAAAACGATTTCCAAAGTAACCTCGGTTACTAGATACCAAAAGAGCATTTCAAAATACTCACGCAATGGAAAAGACCAACCATAAAGATACTCTAGCAGCGGAATACAAGAACCAATCAAGAAACTCAATGCACACATGTCCTAGCCAAGATCCTCCGGAAGCTCATCTCTTCACGACCGCTACAAGCTCGATACTCCGAGAACCTAAAAAGAAATCCCACGACGGGTCACCATAATATCCAACAATGATAACCGTCACATCACATTAATAATTACATACCAATGAGAATACAACATAAGAATACGACCAACGTAATCTTACCGCCATAACTTTACTTACTCAAGAAATTCTCATCAGAATAACCATTATCACATTTCACATCCTGTACTCGATTAACCAATAAACTCGAACATAATATCTGTATTGTACCTCAAACAATACTCAAGATTCTCAAACTATCATCACCAACTCACGATACGGAAATATACTATTTCTGACCAATACAATCCATCGAACAACATCATCCAATCCCAAAACGATAACCGATTGTCCATCAAAGACAAATACCAAAGGAAATACGGAACATACCTCAAGATATGAAGTGCCACGACAATCATATCAGTCTAATCCAAGATCAGAACAATGCAATATGGACACGGTCCTAACACAAGACCTACAATTGCATACTCATATGACCACGTCAATATGATCACAACAATAACAATCATGTATACTCAATGGAAATCCGACGATCCAAAGGCTCCTCAAAGATAGATCCCTTTGTTGATCCTATCGATCGATAAGGTGGATTACCAACCATACACATATGAACAATAGCACATGATAAAATCAATGATGCGAATTCACAAGATTCCATCAACACAATACTGGTAATCCAACGATCCAGCGCCCTCAGCATAGATCCCCATGATGATCCCGTCGAACCAACGCATGGTGGAAAACTCCGTCCAACGATCCAGCGCCCTCAAAGATAGATCCCCATGATGATCCCGTCGAACCAACGCATGGTGGACATTCGATCCAGCGCCAAAGATAGATCCTCATAATCCCATCGGATTATTTACACAACATAAACAACACAATATGCATACACATATGCAAATCAACATGTTCATCAACATGAACAACATAACATGCACGACAACATGACAATTTACTAGGACGACTTCATGTTCAACAACATGAAAGAAAATGTACGAGACCAAAATAAATAACATTAAACCATAATCAATATGGAATACTTGCCCCGAGTCCTTCGGGAGCAACCTCGATGTCCAATCATCACCGACGATTATCCTCAATGCTCGGCGATCCAAACGTACAATGAACTATAGATACTCATATCCTCGTCTTTACCATAATGTAACCTCGATACTCGAACATACCAATAACTGAGATAAAGCATATACATTATGATTTACCTCCCAGAATCGGAAGAACGATATGCGATCCGAATACCCAGAGTTCACAATAATAATCATCGCTATATGCATTATAAACGAAATGAAACTGAAACCATTCATTAAATATTATAACTGAGCAAGTAATAACTTGCCTCGATACCGATACGATGATGATGAAGCCGCTACCAGTCACAATGCCTTCATCTACGGGCTCCTCGGCCCCGACCGAAGCAATTCACGAACATACTCGAACATGACCGCAACATACGGTTATACTCACCGATCCATAATCTCAACCTATTGAAATAATCGATTAACATACAATCCGATAACAATCAATAACCGACATAGCCAACCAATCAAACTCAACGGCTCAACAATACCTCGATCATACACAATACCAAACAATACAACTCAAACCAATCAAACACGAATTCAAGACAACACTACGATTCCACATTCAATCTTAAATACTTACAAGTTTCCTCCTTGTATATTCGTAATAAAACCAATTACCGATTATCATCATCAATCCGGACAATCCGATTAATTATAGATAATCATATTCCAAGAGTTCCACAACTTATTCCGAAATCACATTGAAAGTCCCCAAACGGCATAATCCGATGTGTTCTAACATCTAAACAATCCTTATTCACAATTCAAGGTGTGTGTAATCATGTTCTTCAACATATACACTTCTCATAACATCATGGATTACAACAAACTATCAAGAACATTGAGATTACTACGATTCCATAATCATAACGACATAATCAAGGTATTTGATCATCAATTTATTATCTTCCCTTAGCAAAATTCCCATAATTACCAAGAATAATCATAACACAATCAATTCCATCACCATTCATACGAAAACATGTAGAATTTCCCAAGTTCTACTCATTGAGGCATTTCATCGAACACTTTGAAGGCATAATCCAAATCAATCATTTTAACGAAGAAATACTCGAATTTGTTCCACAAAACTTCAAGGATAATATATAATCTCAAGAATACAACAAGGTTCCATCAATAATCTGAGTTAAAACGAATCCATTCGGCCAAATCATCAAGAAACTCCAAAATTATCCAAAACCAAGTGTTTAGGTGTTCTTACCTTCGATCCGGATGGAAGATGATGTTAATCCATGATTCCAACTTCCAAAACATGTTGCTACATGATGTTATTACTCAAATCCATCAACTTTGCTGAAGAAATCGCGAGAGGAACGAAGAAAAATGAAAAATGCCGGATATGACTCGGTCCAGGCCTTAAATAGCCGGACACTGCCGGACGCTTACGTACGTAACCGGACGGGCCCTTACGTACGTAACCGGCCATGGCCGAAGTCTCTACCCAGAAATGCCGGCATCGTTACGTACGTAACCGTCCGAGGCTTACGTACGTAACGGTCCCTTACGACCGTAACCGGTCGGTACCTTACGTACGTTATCGGCCAGTCCTAGCCCCCCAGCGAGTCACTGCCGACCGCGATCGGCCATCCATGCGAGTCACTGCCGACCATGCTCGGCCACTGCAGGCCCTCTCAGCCACGACTCGGCCAGCCGCCCCGTAACGTACGTAACACTTATTCCGTTGCGTACGTAATACGTACGTTGACTTGCTACAGTATTATGGTCGTGTTACGTACGTAACACGTCCTGTATAACGTAAGACTCACCTGTCAACATCCTCTGCCGAATGTTGCCGACACCGGGTCCCACCTGCCGACCATGACTCGGTCTTGTCCGATGCCCTCGTTACATACGTAATACCTTAGCCTTAACGTACGTAACCATGCCAATCTTACGTACGTTAGCTCACCTTGTTAACGTACGTAATAATTTCATACTTAGCCAATTTCAACTGTTACCGCCTGTCTCGACATACCGAAAACACATACAAACTTACTGAATACATATACTGGATCCAATAACATTCTTATACGATATACTCTATATCGAAAGTACTATAACCTGATACACGATATCCTCAAATGTAAGTGTCGACCAGATACGACAATTATACTGATACTGACATCTCAGTCCTTTATTTATTTTATCCCTATTGTACAGATTCCACGCTGTACAATATAACTCGGATAAAATAATATCAAACAGCTGTAGTAGAAATTCCGGATATTACAGCATCCTCGTACTGTCCCAATTCCCGCTCGTCCGGCTGAACATAACCTAGAATTCATAACAAGAATTTCACCAAAACAGATCCGCAGAGGGGTTAGCAATTACGCTAGTACACGTAATCAAGGTAAACCATTCACTTAGTTGCTGTTGTTAAACAGATATACATGAATCGTAGGTGGGTTTTTGGGTGTATTCATTTTCCGTATTCGTCTGGAAATAGTTGTGATTGTATTCTTCGAATAGTTAGGTTCGGTTTCGTTGGTTCCTAGCGTTCGTTGGTGATTTTCCTTTCCGTTCATTGCGTCGTCAATTACTCAAGGAAGTATTTTTGGAAACCTTTATGCTTAACATGAAATGGTAATGTATATTGTGTGTGCTTTGCTCACCTCGGGAGGGTCCGACGGGGCCTCGAGGGAATCTATGACTTCACTCTGTATTCACGAGTTTGTTTCGCTAGCCAACTCGGGAGGATCCTAAGAGGCCTCGAGTGGGATTTGTGGCTTCGCCCCAGTCATAGGCGATGCCTGTGCGTGATTTGTTTTATGATTATAGCCAGCTCGAGAGGGTCCTTAGAGGCCTCGAGTGGGATTTGTGGCTTCGTCCCGGTCCTAGGCAAATGTGATTGACTGTTTGTTTCCGGAAAAGACATGGTTTTTGGTTTTTGAAATGAATTGGTGCATGGTACTATGAAATGTGTAAGCGAATGGTTTGCCTTGATTACTTGTACTAGCGTAATTGCTAACCCCTTTGGGGACCCGTTTTGGGGAAATTCTGGTTATGGATTTCAAGTTATGATCAGCAGGACGAGCGGGCACTGGGACAGTACGAGGATGCTGTAATATCCGGATTTATTACAGTGTATTTCATCTGTATTCAAACCATGTATTATTTCGGATTGGTGATTTTGATTATTGGAGTATGATATTTCGTGCGTTGATATCATTATGCATAAGTATAGAAACTTGCAAAATTGTACAAGCAACCTCGTGATAGCGCACGCTAAGAATGTATCTTAACGCGCGCTATCGGGACATTATTAGCGCACGCTATGAAGATAGGAGTTGCGTGCGCTAAGAACTCAATTATTGAGCGGGACGGCTAACAGATGCGCCAGCCGGGACATGGGTCCGGATAAGATTCCCGCTGACGCACCAGGATAAATTCTAAAGTCAACCATTATTAGCGCACGCTAAGGGATGCTTAGTAGCGTGCGCTAATTTGTCAATAATGCAGAATATTATAAATGGGACATCAACCGTTTTGGCTTTCATTTCTTTCGCCCTTTGTTCATCCTTGAGAGTTCAGAGAGCTGTAGTGATACTTCTATACACTTAGAACACATATTGTTGGTGTTATACATTGGTTATCACTTGGGAATGTTCATGGAAGTGGAATAGCACCTTGGAGTGGCATACAACCGACCGGAGTGGGATTCTACCTTACGGTTCAGTGATTTTCGTCATTTTAAGGTATGTTCAATCTATCTGCAGACTTAGAGTTGGATTCTAACGATTTGGATGATCATGTTAACAAGATATGGATTTTTATAGATGAATTATCCAAGTATATCATGTTCGGATAATGAGATGAATAAGCCTTGAATACCTTGATTATAATCGTCATGATTCGAATCTTAGTACACTGAACATGTGAAGAAGAGCTTCTATCATTGGTAAACCGAATCTAATAGATGATTTCATAGTAATCTTGGACTAGACGTTAACATCCTTATTGTTAGATAAATCTAAAGGTTTGATCATGGAAGGATTTATCTAGTATATATAGGACGTTTATCAACTTCAGTATGATAATATGGACTGATATAGAGGTGTTGATATCAACCGTTAAGCTTTTCGAATTGTCGTATGAAGATTTGAAGTCGGAATGGAATATGGTTTTATATTGGTATGCCTATCCTTGAATCCGAAGTTGTCTTTATCCGTAAAATCATTCATAAGAGTATGAACTTGGTGTTCATGGAAGTAACATGAATTATCACGTAAGGTTTCATTGTTTCGATCATGGCAAGAATAGCCATCGCCAAGATGAAATCGCCATGCGAAGATAGCGCACGCTATGCTATGCGCTTTAACGCGGCGCTTATCGAGCACTAGTTAGCGTGCGCTACGTTTGGTACGTAACGTACACTAGACCATCAGACGAGTCAGTTGGCTGGCCAGTGAAGTACTGACCATGCATCGTTAGCGTGCGCTAGGCTTTGTTGTTTGCGTGCGCTATCGGGCAGACTTAACGCACGCTACACAGAGTATTTAGCGTGCGCTAAGCAGTTCGGGCAGATTGCATTTTATGAACTTTTGACCGTGAATCGAATTGTTAAACATTCATACAACGTGAGATAAATCCTATATCATTTCTTTTGTTAAGGTTTGGTCTCGTTACATGATTGATTGAGGAGGACGATCTTCGAGTGGTCATTTTCGTGGAAGTGTTATTATTATCTTCAAATCGAGGCAAGTACCTTAATTGTTTTATGTATTGTTGTCATACATATTGTCGTGCATGTATGTCGTTATTGTATGTCCACCTCGTGTTGGTCCGACGGGATCATCGGGGGATCTATGCTAGCGTGCGCTGGATCATCGGACGGGTTTTTCCACCACGGGTTGGTCTGACGGGATCATCGTAGGTTCTAGGCAGTGAACGCTGGATCGATGGAATTACCATGTGTATGTATTGATATCATGTTGTGATTATCAGTTGTGTATGTTATGTTTGAGTTTCTCGTAGGAGAAGACTCGTTGGTATTTTGTCGTTTACGTTATTATTATTCTTCGTGAGATATGAATAATATGTTGTGGTACTTGTACTAGCATCGTTGTGCTAACCCCTTCGGGGGTGAACATTTTGTTGTGTTCAGGATCCAGGAGAGTGGGGAAACAACCACTGGAACTCTATGACGACGAGGGTGCAGAGTGATGTCCCGACCGGGTTTATTTATCTGTTGTTTATTCGTTATTTCAATAAGTACTCGAGTACGAAGTCATTTGTGATGGATTTGAATTTGGTGATGTATTATTGAGTTCTGTCGAACAATTGTACTATTTCTGTATTCGGTCAGATGTACTGAAATTTCGTTATTTCCATTCGTTAGTACCTTTTTATGCTTGTTTAATTCTTCAGCCTTGTAAATCCTTATGTAAAGGATTTACAGCGCTGTAATATTCCCGAATATATCGGGGGTGTTACAGAATATGGTATCGGAGATAAGATTATGGATATCTTGGCCGTTGGGTTAAAATAGGGGTCATTTATGTCTTTTGGGGTAACCGGCCGTGAATGACATCACTGCACTGCCTACGTCTTCATGCGAACAGTGGTTGTAAGTTCCTAAACTCTATCTCGTTCTTTGCATATTGTATTTCTTTATACTCGGATATTAGAACGATGTTGTTTCGTATATTGAGTATTTATGCTTACGATGTTGAGAGGCGGACGTGGACGCGGTCGTGGACGCGGACAGAGAAATGCCGAAAGGGAAGCGTCGCCTTCTAACCGTGCGGCCATAGCTCAAAGTAGCCGCAATAATTCATTAATAATGAACCAGATCCTGCTGTACCAAAGATCCTTCGTCAAGTGGTGAACCAGATGACTCAGTTCGCCCAGGTCGTGGACCGAATTCAAGTGGCGGTGGGAGCGGAAAGAAACCTCCTTTCACTCTTTCAAGAAACCTCCGCACCCAGCTAGGAGCGGAAAGAACTTCGGGGCGACATCAACTATTACTCATGTTACCAGGAAATGCTTTAACTGCGCCCAGACGGGGCACTATCGACGGAATTGCCCCCTTCCTGCCGTGATTTGTTTTGATTGTGGATGAGAGGGACATCGGGCGGTGTTTTGTGAAGAGGCTACAAAGTCTTTCAGAGCCCGTACACCACAGCCAGTCCAGAAGGAGGCCAGTATTCCACAGACGCAGCAAAGTGTTCAGATGCCTCAGAATTTTGGCCGCGGGCAAGGCAGAGGACAATGGGACCGAAAGGGGACATCGAGTGCCGGATCTGCTCCCCCACGTCTGTATGAGATGAGGAGGACAGACGATCAAGATCTTCTTGCCGCATCGTGCATCGGCCCAGATCCTTTCCCAGCCAGTTAGCGTTTTATTCGATACAGGAGCTACACATTCTTTCATATCTTTGTCTTGTGTAAATCGTTTGAATATTTCCGGTTTTCATACTTGTGAACCTTATGTTGTTGGTTTACCGAGTGGAGAGAGGATTGTCGGAAATTTAGAAACTAGAAATTTCCCGTATCATTTGGAGGCAGAGAGTGGCTCTCAAATCGATCGTGATAGAAATGCAAGGAGATGACGATACTCGAGACGATTGGCTTAATCGGTATGGAGCAATTGTAAACTACCGAAGGAGGAATATCTCGCCGATCGGCGACGATGGTTCCAAATTCTATTTGAGGGATGGAAACCGGAAGCTCGTGAAAATTGATCAAGGCGATGAAGGTGTCAAATTGTTGAAACAGTAATGCATCGGTAATCGGGTGTTACGCAATGAAGAAAGAAGACGAAATTGTGGAACTTTCATCCATTCTGTTGTGAACGAATTTCCAGATGTATTTCTGACGAATTACGGACTACCTCCACGAAGGGATGTGGAATTTACTATTGAGTGGAACCCGAGCTACACCGATTTCCAAGGCGCCGTATCGTATGGCACCTCCGAGATGTACGAATCAAGAAGCGGCTAGAGGAGTTAATGGATAAGGGCTATATTCACAAGCGTTTCACCCCGGGAGCGCTTCTTTTGTCCGAAAGAAGGATGGATCGCTCCGACTGTGTATTGACTATCGAGAGATGAACAAGATGACGATTAAGAACAAGTATCCGTTGCCACGGATTGATGATTTGTTTGACCAGTTACAAGGGTCAACGGTATTTTCTAATATCGATCTAAGATCAGGATATCATCAGCTGAGGATTAAGGAATCTGACGTCCAAATCAGCGTCGTAACTCGCTACGGGCATTATGAGTTTGTAGTGATGCAGTTTGGTCTCACTAACGCACCTGCTGTATTTATGCAATTGATGAACCGTGTGTTCATTGAATTTTTGGATAAATTTGTGGTCGTGTTTATTGATGACATTCTGGTGTATTCTAAGAGTCCGGAAGAACATGCGCAACATTTGCGGATTGTATTGGACCTTTTGAGAAACGAGCAATTGTACGCCAAACTTTCTAAGTGTGAATTCTGGCTAAAGGAAGTTATGTTCCTCGGCCATGTGGTGTCAGCTAAAGGAGTCCGAGTAGATCCTCAGAAGATCGAAGCAATATTGGACTGGAAGCCTCCAAAGAACGTGAAAGAGGTCCGAAGCTTCTTGGGGCTTGCTGGATACTATCGTCGATTCGTGGAAGGGTTTTCTAAAATCTCTCGCCCACTTACTCGACTCCTGCAGAAAACTCAAAAGTTTTAGTGGAATGAATTATGTCAGATTAGCTTTGATGAATTGAAGAAGATATTGACGACGGCACCGATTCTATCACTTCCGCAGGGAACTGAAGGATTCATAGTTTACAGTGATGCTTCGAACCAAGGACTTGGGTGCGTATTGATGCAGAATTATAAGGTGATCGCTTATGCGTCACGACAACTGAAACCTTATGAAGTGAATTACCCGACACATGATTTGGAGCTAGCAGCAGTGGTTTTTGCCTTGAAGATCTGGAGGCATTATCTCATGCGGACTCACCGCCGATCTTTACGGATCATAAGAGTCTCAAGTACATATTTAGTCAGAAAGAGTTGAATATGCAGCAAAGAAGATGGTTGGAACTGATTAAGGACTATGACTTGGAGATTTTATATCATCCAGGCAAAGCGAATGTAGTGGCCGATGCACTTAGCCGCAAGCCTGTCTCTATTCAGATGCTGGAGACGCTGACCTCCCAACTTAGCCTTCAGCGAGATATGATTTGTGAAGGAATTGAGGTATGGTTACAAAGAGTCCAAGGACAATTGTGCGTAATGGAGATAACTTTATCTTTGACCGAAGAAATCAAATCTAGACAGGTAGATGATCCTCTGATGATTCGGTTACATGATGAAGTGATCAAAGGAAAGGCCCCCGGATTCATAATTCATGACGATGGAGTATTGAGATTTCAGAACCGACTCTGCGTTCCCGATGTTGATGTTCTGAAACAGACAATTATGAAGGAAGCTCATAGTTCGCCCTATTCTATCCACCCGGGCACCAAGAAATGTATAAGGACTTGAAGCAATTTACGGTGGGGCAACATGAAGAAAGATGTAGCGGACTATGTTTGAAATGCTTGACTTGTCAAGAGTTAAGATCGAGCATCAACGGCTCTTTGGAATGTTGAAGCCGCTCCCGATTCCCGAATGGAAGTGGGAGGACATATCGATGGACTTTATCACTAATATGCCGAAAACCGTGACAGAATGAACATGATTTGGGTGATAGTTGATCGTTTAACCAAATCGGCTCATTTTCTAGGCATTAAGGATACGTGGGGACGAGAGGTTGGCACGAGTATTTATTTCGGAGATAGTTCGATTGCATGGTACGCCGAAGACCATTGTATCCGATCGAGACGGCCGCTTTGTGTCTCACTTTTGGAAAGCGACATAAGGCCTTGGGGACCGAATTGAACTTCAAGATACCTTATCACCCGCAGACCGACGGCAACTGAGAGAACTATACAAACGGTGGAAGACATGTTAAGGGCCTGTGCCTTAGATTGGTCAAACGATTGGGAAGTTCATCTACCGTTGATTGAATTTACCTACAACAATAGTTGGCATGCTTCCATTAAGATGGCACCGTTTGAGGCATTATACGGGAGGAGGTGCAGGTCGCCCCTATGCTGGGACGATTCGTCAGACTTGATCGGAGCAGAACTGCATTGATAGTACAGACTCGAGAGAAGATAGCCTTGATTCGTGAAAGGTCATTGACGGCCCGTAGTCGCCGAAATCATATGCGGACGTACGCCGCCGCCATTGGAGTTCAACACGGAGACCATGTACTTTTGAAGGTTTCTCCTACTCGGGGAATCTTTCGTGTCGGAAGGAACGGAAAGCTGAGACCGAGATATATCGGACCATTTGAGATCCTCGAGAGAGTAGGGGAGTTGGCATACAGATTAGCTTTGCCGCCGTCATTGTGCCATGTTCATAACGTGTTCCACGTATCCCGATTATGGAGATATATACCAGATCCCACCATATCATTGATTTCGCGAGATCAAGTCGAGCAGATGGGACGTTTGAAGAAAGACTACCAAGATACTCGAGAGTCGAGTTAAGCAACTGAAGAACAAGTCAATCGTTTTGGTCAAAGTTCAGTGGTCACGTCATGGAACGGAAGAAGCCACCTGGGAAACGGAAGCCGATATGAAGTCTAGATATCCCGAGTTATTTTCGTCTTGAGTTTCGGGACGAAACTCCTTTTTAGTAGGAGAGTATGTAATACCGGATTTATTACAGTGTATTTCATCTGTATTCAAACCATGTATTATTTCGGATTGGTGATTTTGATTATTGGAGTATGATATTTCGTGCATTGATATCATTATGCATAAGTATAGAAACTTGCAAAATTATACAAGCAACCTCTTGATAGCGCACGCTAAGAATGTATCTTAACGCGCGCTATCGGGCCATTATTAGCGCACGCTATGAAGATAGGAGTTGTGTGCGCTAAGAACTCAATTATTGAGCGGGACGGCTAACACATGCGCCAGCCGGGACATGGGTCCGGATAAGATTCCCGCTGACGCACCAGGACAAATTCTGAAGTCAACCATTATTAGCGCACGCTAAGGGATGCTTAGTAGTGTGCGCTAATTTGTCAATAATGCAGAATATTATAAATGGGACATCAACCGTTTTGGCTTTCATTTCTTTCGCCCTTTCTTCATCCTTGAGAGTTCAGAGAGCTGTAGTGATACTTCTATACACTTAGAACACATATTGTTGGTGTTATACATTGGTTATCACTTGAGAATGTTCATGGAAGTGGAATAGCACCTTGGAGTGGCATACAACCGACCGGAGTGGGATTCTACCTTACGGTTCAGTGATTTTCGTCATTTTAAGGTATGTTCAATCTATCTCCAGACTTAGAGTTGGATTCTAATGATTTGGATGATCATGTTAACCAGATATGGATTTTTATAGATGAATTATCCAAGTATATCATGTTAGGATAATGAGATGAATAAGCCTTGAATACCTTGATTATAATCGTCATGATTCGAATCTTAGTACACTGAATATGTGAAGAAGAGCTTCTATCATTGGTAAACCGAATCTAATAGATGATTTCATAGTAATCTTGGACTAGACGTTAACATCCTTATTGTTAGATAAATCTAAAGGTTTGATCATGGAAGGATTTATCTAGTATATATAGGACGTTTATCAACTTCAGTATGATAATATGGACTGATATAGAGGTGTTGATATCAACCGTTAAGCTTTTCGAATTGTCGTATGAAGATTTGAAGTCGGAATGGAATATGGTTTTATATTGGTATGCCTATCCTTGAATCCGAAGTTGTCTTTATCCGTAAAATCATTCATAAGAGTATGAACTTGGTATTCATGGAAGTAACATGAATTATCACGAAAGATTTCATTGTTTCGATCATGGCAAGAACAGTTTACTGCTCAGCAGTAAACTGCCATGCAGAGATAGCGCACGCTATGCTATGCAGTTTAACGTGCGCTATCGAGCACTAGTTAGCGTGCGCTACGTTTGGTACGTAACGTACGCTAGACCATCAGACGAGTCAGTTGGCTGGCCAGTGAAGTACTGACCATGCATCGGTAGCGTGCGCTAGGCTTTGTTGTTTGCGTGCGCTATCGGGCAGACTTAACGCACGCTACACAGAGTATTTAGCGTGCGCTAAGCAGTTCGGGCAGATTGCATTTTATGAACTTTTGACCGTGAATCGAATTGTTAAACATTCATACGACGTGAGATAAATCCTATATCATTTCTCTTGTTAAGGTTTGGTCTCGTTACGTGATTGATTGAGGAGGACGATCTTCGAGTGGTCATTTTCGTGGAAGTGTTATTATTATCTTCAAATCGAGGCAAGTACCTTAATTGTTTTATGTATTGTTGTTATACATATTGTCGTGCATGTATGTCGTTATTGTATGTCCACCTCGTGTTGGTCCGACGGGATCATCGGGGGATCTATGCTAGCGTGCGCTGGATCATCGGACGGGTTTTTCCACCACGGGTTGGTCTGACGGGATCATCGTGGGTTCTAGACAGTGAATGCTGGATCGATGGAATTACCATGTGTATGTATTGATATCATGTTGTGATTATCAGTTGTGTATGTTATGTTTGAGTTTCTCGTAGGAGAAGACTCGTTGGTATTTTGTCGTTTACGTTATTATTATTCTTCGTGAGATATGAATAATATGTTGTGGTACTTGTACTAGCATCGTTGTGCTAACCCCTTCGGGGTGAACATTTTGTTGTGTTCAGATCCGGGAGAGCGGGGAAACAACCACTGGAACTGTATGACGACGAGGGTGCAGAGTGATGTCCCGACCGGGTTTATTTATCTGTTGTTTATTCGTTATTTCAATAAGTACTCGAGTACGAAGTCATTTGTGATGGATTTGAATTTGGTGATGTATTATTGCGTTCTGTCGAACAATTGTACTATTTCTGTATTCGGTCAGATGTACTGAAATTTCGTTATTTCCATTCGTTAGTACCTTTTTATGCTTGTTTAATTCTTCAGCCTTGTAAATCCTTATGTAAAGGATTTACAGCGCTGTAATATTCCCGAATATATCGGGGGTGTTACAGATGCTGGCCAGGGTCGTTGACATGTGCATTCGAGTCCTTTTATTTCTGTTGTTCCATTCGATATGGTTGTTGCCTATTTTCTAAACTCATAGATTGTACTCGCGTGTACTTAGGCCTTTCTCTTCAAATTGTGATTCGTATGCATTGAAGTTATTTATGGTTGTCAATGTTTATTATTCCGCCGATTGTACCGGGCGTGTTATTTGAATTTCATCCAGATGATGAGTGATTTTACTGTGGTAAATTATGTCTAGCCTGGTGGGTCCCATGTAGGGGTCCACGACACTGTAATATACCTTGAATATCTCGGGGGGTGTTACATCTACTTCTCTCATATGTATTTAAACTAACTTCCCCACCATCATCCTTATTGCTTGCCTTTCTCATTGGAGTCTAACTTGTTGGGACTGAAATAACAAGCTTGTCAGAAAAATTAGAACATTTTGTAAAATTATAACATTTTGTAACATTTGAATAAGAAGCATTAAAGCATTACACATTCTCAATTAAAATTTGACAGAAATAGGAAAAAACATATCATCAACCAATTCTGGTTATAATCAGTCACTTATTCAAGCACTATAACTCAAATTTTCAAAATTACACATAACGGAAAAAAACGCTTCAACACAAAGATGAAAATAGCTATCATTTTTAAACATCATCAGCTACTTGTTCTTCCTCCGCATTCATCCAATCCCATAAAGTATCATCATCATCTGAAGCATCATCTTGATTATTAATTCCATATAAGTCAGCCAAGCATGTATCTGCACCAAGAATAATTGGAGGCATATCATCTCGTGATAACTGAATGTCTTCGTCATCGACTTTAACCAAAGAATTCACCACTTTATCATTAGGTTCAGACCAGTATGAGTTCTCATCATTCATACAATAATCACCCTCATGCAAATCTCCAGGAACTCGGGTCATAACATATTGCAAGCCTTTTACTAGAGGATTGGGAACATAAAACACTTGATGCACTTAGGAAGGCATTACATAAGGGTCATTCGAACAACACAACGTGTTCGAATTAACACAAGGAAGACCATATTCATCTTTCTCCACTTGGTACCACTCACAAAGGAACAAAACTACATTGAATTGGGACCAGTAGCTAAGCTCTACTATATCTAGTATTGCACCATAATAGTCAACATCACCGAATAATGGATTTTTATCCCTAGAGCTTGCAAAGCTAGGAGTTAAAGCCGTCACCGAAACTCCACTATTCTGGGTCTTACATCTTTCATCACGTCCTTTTGTATAAAACTTGTAACCATTTATATAATATCCTGTGTACCTCATAGCAGTAGGACTCGGACCCTTTGCTAACCAAAAAATGTGATTTGGAATAGGATTTGTTGTGCGGCCATTTATACGCCTCGACGGCGATCGGCATAAGGGCCGAGCGACCAAAGACAGCATCAAATAATCCAAGGCAGACTTGTCAAGCGAAGAGTCCAGACCGAGATCAGGTACCGATCGATCGACGTCCAGGGCGATCGCCTCTTGACACCTAGCGATCGACTATGGTGCCCGACCAAGGACGATCGTCCTATGCCACGTGTAAGTATATCATCCGTCATATCTACAAAGACCGGATCTCAGAGCGAGGACCCACGTGCAGATCCGTGAATGGCGCCGCAGAATAAGGATCTTTGACTCCATCCCATCAACAACTGTCAATGACAAGGACTGCCTCACCTACCGACAGACCCGTCGAAAGGTCCTAGGTGGGGCCTCCCAAGAAAGCGACTCCGGATGCATGTGGTCTTCTCATTGGTTCGTGCATCCGGCTTCCAGCAGCTGCTGCGGACTCTAAGGAGACCAACCCATATGCTAAAGATGATCGCCCACTTATTATAATAGAGTAGAGGCGATCGCCCAGCTACCTCCACTCCTATAAATAGGAGACCTCCAGCAACAGGAAAAAGGGTTCAGAAGTTCACAAACGCAACTAAAAACACAGCACTCCATCGTTGTTACAAGGACTCACCGAGCATCAACTCTGGTTCTTCCGGCAATCATCAGCACTCAAGAGCTAAATAACTAGGGTCTTTACACTCATTGTACTTAGACTCTAACATTAATATTTGTACTCCCAAGTATTTGTATTGATAATATCTCGTAAGATCATTCAAGCCCGGGACTAGCAACCCTGGCAAATCTTGTGTTATTTACTTTCCCTCGGATGTGCTCTCGCATTTTGTTTGTTACTCATCCATTCCAGCAATCCCTTCCGGTTAATATTTTGGGTAAGAACAATTGGCACTAGAGGGAGGGCACCACTTTCATTTTAATTCCGACCGTTTCGAAGAACACTCACTGTTCTCCGGAGTATATACTTGAAGAAACACTCACTGTTCTTCAAAGAAAAACCTTCGGAATCATGAAGTCTGCCACCACAGTGAAGAGAGCCACTCTCCGATCCGCCGGACGTCATATTCCGGCTCAATCCGAGCCCCAACCTACGGCAGAGGGTAGCTGCGGCGACGCGAGACTCTCGATCCCGCCCCGAGGGACGGCCCCAGCCTCTCACTCGACCAGTTCCAAACCGCGGAACAGATCGAGGAGGCTATGGCCATCCTAAGGGAGCGACGGAGAGCATGCAAAGCGCCCGTCATAACCCCCTCGGCCATCCGCCGCGCGGACAAGCAGAAACTCAAGGGGTTACTTGTCGAGCTATCGTCAGAAAGCCCTGATTCATGAGGAAAGGCTCTCGCAAGGCGGGATGGTTCCATCTTCAGCCGCCTAGGAAACAATCCATCGTGGCAACCGGGGCATTCTGGCCCCAACCGCGAGATGACGGAATCCGAATCCGTCACGAGGAGTTCGGCATACCTAACTCCCAGTCAAAGACAGGTCAGTCGTTTGGCTCCCATCCGCCGAAGAATCGAGCCTCGCGGGAAAGACATCATCTACAGTGGATGCAGGGGATCAATACTTGGTCACCTCAGCTCCCGCTCCGAGTGCCTAGCCGCGAGCAGCCAGGCCACGGCGATGGCCGCTATGCAACGCCAGCTCGACGAGATGAAAGTGCTCATGGAAACTGGGGCAGACACCAGGAGAAAGGTCACCCGACCAAGTGAGCCACTCGCGGTCCAGATCGAGCTTGCCCCTGTGCAACCAAAGATCACTCCTCCTCAAACGCCTTTGTATGAGGGGAGATCAGACCCCGAGACTCACCTAAGCAAGTTCCGGATCTACATGACCGGATGCGGGGCATCAGACGCGACGAGATGCCGAATTTTCCCGTTGATATTGGGCGATCTGGCCCATAGGTGGTACATCTCACTGCCACCGCGATCAATCAATTCCTTTGAGAAACTGGCGAGCGACTTCACATCATTCTTCGCCGCCAAGGTCGCCAGACCAGAAGGTCCCCACCGCATGATAAAAATCAGGCAGGGGGAAGACGAGTCCGATGCAGATTACATCGACCGGGCAGATGAAATACTCCTCACCGGCGAGCCCATTAGCGACGAGCTCGCCCTCTAGTCGATCCTAGGGGGATTCTATGGTCATTCACCCATGTTTAGGCACCTCACGAAGGACATCCCCCGACCTACGCGATCTTTCGCGCCAAGGCTGCCGATTTTCTGGCCAGGCAGAGGCTGCTCACCCTCCGCCTAGGCGAGGGGACACCGCCTCCCGTCCAAAAGACGGCGATCGTCAAATCCAACAAGGCGGTCGCCAAGCCACCTAGAGATCTCAAGGCCTTCGAGGATGTGGGAGACCATCTCTTCCACAACTTCAACCGAACTCCGGCCCATATTTTTTATGCCATCAAGGGGCGCGAACCGCTAAGCAAGCCAAAGGAGATAAGGGACAACGGTCATCTGGACCACAATAAATATTGTGCTTACCACAAGAGTCCCGGTCACAGCACCAACCAATGACGCGACCTCCTCAGACAACTCTGGAGATTGTTTGAGGATGGCAAGCTGGACAGTTTATTGGCTTAGCCGGATCCCCATCAATCTCCCAAACCGGTCTCCAGAGTCGAATGCGACAGGCCGAAAGTCTCATACGAGTCAACCCCCCGATCAACCTCGGAGGCCGGATCTATATGCATCAATCAAGAGGTGGGAACTTCGGAAGTCTTTCCCCGATTCCCACCACGTCAAACCAAAGGCTACTGCCTAAGTAATGCCTCGAAAAAGAGAATGACTCGCTCGCCCTCTAAAGCTCGTCATCTAACACAATGGACCTAGGCAAGCAATCGCCTCCCCAGCACAACATATACCGACGAGGATCGCCATCTAACATGATGGTCCGAGGTAGAAGAGTGTTGCCATGGTCGCGAAGGTCGATGAAACCATTATCTGCAACCATGCAAGGTTCCTTTGGACAGCGATCGCTCGCCCTTCGTTTAAATACGAGGGGCGTAGCCAAAGGACCCTCCAAAACAGATATGTGGACACGTTCGCCCGCCCTCAAAGGTACATCGTCTAACATGGTGGACCCAGACACTTCGACGCGTCCCTACCCCCATCAAAAACGTATACCGTCGAGGATCACCATCTAACATGATGATCCGATGTAGAAAAGTGCTATCAAGCCGTGGTCGTGGAGTCGATTAATCCGACGATGCCCCGCGCAAGGACTCCTACAGACCAAGACCACTCGCCCTTCGTTTAAATACGAGGTGGGCGCAGCCTACGGAGGACCCTCACAATTAAGTGCGTCGCGAGAAGTTGGCCATCATAGGGAATGTCGCTCGCGCACAAGACATGGTCGCGGAGGTGGTACCATCGAACTCCGCGATTGTGCACGGTTCCTCTAGGCCGGGATGGTCGGCCTTCCTTGAGGATTCTGCAAAATTGAAGACCGCTCACTAAACTATTTATTTTCGTCCCCTTACTTTCACTAAGTAAACAAAAACAAGGGGGAGAGTGGAGCTATATATACCGTGATCGTCTATACTCAAATACACATACGACGATCGGCATTGTTCAAATATGTGTGCAACGATCGACTTTGTTCTAAAGTTACCAGTATGAGTTTATCAATTCACTCAGAGCTGTACGAACGATCGTTCCTCAAACACTCGTATAAAGTCATGCAAGAGACTCAGAAAGACAATCATACAAGCAAGAAATCAGAGAAGCAAATATTCATTTCATCACTTGAAATACAAGTAGAAACACGGTCGCCCGAAGGCAAAAATACAATGAAAGCTACAAAAAATTACAAGTAAAAAGCAGAAAAGTTCAAGGATCGGCGCCCGTTCCATCGCCAGCAGCAGGCTCTGGACCCCCATCCTCTGGGGCACCCGGATGGACAAGGTTGTCCGGCAACGGGTACCAGCTCAAGTCGATTCCAAGATCCGCGGAAAGGTCGAGGATCGACACGGTGAAGTCAGGCTGCAGAGGATGCTCCAGCGCATAGGCTTTGAACTTTTCAGCCAAAAGGCCGACCTCAAGCCCTCCCTTCTTAGCGGCGCGGATCGCGTCAGCATAAGCCATATAGTAAGCGAATTCGCTGACGTACTCCACGTTAACGAAGGGATCGGCCTCAGTCGCCTTCAGCTTTTCCATCAAATCCGCAACCGTTTGGCTCATGCCCTCGAGCTTGGCAGTTTTGGCGGCCACCTCTTCCTTCGAGGACGCCAGCTCACTAGTCAGTCTGGCGACGGTCACCTTCAGTTGGTCGGCCTCCTTCTGCACGGCCGCGTGCGACCTGCGGGCTTCTGTCATTTGGTCCCGCACCCGGTCCGTCGCCCCCCGCGCCCGGTTAACATCCTGCCTCGCCTGCTTACCCGCCTCCATTGAGCTCTTCTCCATGGCCGTGAGCTTGTCGGCAAACTCAATATTTTGATTCCGTGCGGTTTCGAGATCTGCATGGAGACGGGCGGTGGACGGTCGCCCCTCATAGTCCCGCACGGCCTGGGCAGCCATCGTTGCCGTCTGGAGGGCCAGCGCAAAAGTAGCCTGCATCGCATCAGCAGATCTCTGGCGCGCGATCGCATCCAGATCGGTCGTCCAGGCCTTCGGGAGGGAAGCGGTAGCCCGAGCAACATAGGAAGGGATATCGATGACCTCGCGAGGAGCTTTGCTCGACAGGAAGTCCAACACCATCGGCGAGCAGTTCGGGTCGGAATGGCGGATCCTGCACAAATGGCAAAAGAATTTAAGTGTGTTTCCTACACAAGTTTCATAAACCAGCAAAGCGACTAGGCTTACCTCTCGACCTTCTCTAGGTCACGTCCGAATAAGGGCCTGCCACGCAAAGTCTCGGCCTCAGCAGTCGCCATGGACTGAAGGAAAGCTGGAGATGGCGTGGAGCCCTCCACCAGAGGAACTGTGGAAAGCGGAGGCACGAAGATTGGCGACTCGTCAGCAGTGGCAGGGATCGGGGGCACCACAACCCTCCGTTTCTTGCGGTCCAGCCGAAGTTGCTCCTCCCGAGGCTCCCGCTCTTCGACGATAGGCTCCTAGAGAGGTCTTGCCTCCGGGGTCAGTCACGGCGGAGCAGTAGGAGCTCGGCTCACCTTTTTCCCTGGCGAAGATGGTTCATGACCCCCGGATTAGACATGGCAATCGCAGTAGGGGGCTCTGGAAAACAAGGGAAGCGAATTTCTACAAAATAAAACAATCGATAATGTTAGTAATCTTCCTCAATCAAGACGATCGGCATGTCAAAGAAGATCGCGAAAGTTCGTACCTGGAACCTTTAGATGGCGAGGGTAGCGAAATATCCGAGCAGCCAACCAGCAGGCTTCGTTGTTAATTTGGCATGCGTCTATATGGTCGTCAGGAAGACTCCGTATCTTCTCCCAGACAATCGCGAAGTCAAAAGCAAGGTCGCCCGCTGCCGGAACAATGACACCTGCAAAACGAAGGCCGAAATCAGATCAGCTCAGAATGTTTCCGAACAAAGGGAGAGTCTAAATCCTTACTCGGACTCCTCTCCCAAAAGCAAGTGGGAATATCCAATTCGTCGGTCGGGTTGTCGCTCGCTGCCGACTTCCACGCGCCGCCGACCCAGAACCACTTCGACGGATCACCCCTCACTTTGTTCAGGACCCCAAGAATCACCTGGCCTGAGGGACCTTGGATGTGGTAGCCGCCGACAGAGCCTTTTTGAACTGTCAGTTTGAAGAGATGGTTCATCTCCAACGGTGAGGGGAGACGATACAACCGATGGCCACCAAACAAAGTGAAGGTGTAAATGATATGCATCCAGGCGTTTGGCGTCAATTGAAGCGACGCCACATTCCAGGCGGTCAACAGATAGGAGACAGCAAACAGCAATGGGAATCGCAGTCCAGTCTCCATTATCACCTCGTTGATGGCGACCATGCCCACGGGAGGTTTATCGGCTCGCTCATTCTCGTCAGGCACGTGGAGGCAAACATCAGAAGGAACATGGAACCTCGCCCTCCAACGGTCCAGATCCTTCCTAGTCGCCGAGTTCCCGATCTGTCCAAGGGTCCACAGAGAGCGGAGAGCAGCCTGGAGCCTTCGTTAGGGGCCTCCCAAGACAGCGACTGCGGACGCGTGTGGTCTTCTCATTGGTTCGTGCATCCAGCTGCCAGCAGCTGCTGCGGGACTCTAAGGAGACCAACCCATGTACTAAAGATGATCACCCGCT
Source organism: Orobanche coerulescens (assembly GCA_033398695.1). Classification (NCBI taxonomy): domain Eukaryota; kingdom Viridiplantae; phylum Streptophyta; class Magnoliopsida; order Lamiales; family Orobanchaceae; genus Orobanche; species Orobanche coerulescens. Next base: position 72,366,585 of record CM065818.1, on the reverse strand, counting down.
TATTATAATGCAGCAGAGGTGATCGCCCAGCTACCTCCACTTCGATAAATAGGAGACCTCCAGAAACTGGAAAAAGGGTTCAGAAGTTCACAAACGCAACTAAAAACACAGCACTCCATCGTTGTTACAAGAACTCACAGAGCATCAACTCTGGTTCTTCCAGCAATCATCAGCACTCAAGAGCTAAATAACTAGGGTCTTTACACTCATTTTAATTGGACTCTAACATTAATATTTGTACTCCCAAGTATTTGTATTAATAATATCTCGCGAGAGCATTCAAGCCCAGGACTAACAAACCCGGCAAATCTTGTGTTATTTACATTCCCTCGGACGTGCTCTCACGTTTTGTTTGTTACTCACCCATAAATATGACGGATGATGGCCTTACACGTGGCATAGGGCGATCGCCTCTTGACACCTAGCGATCGACTCTGGTGCCTGACCAAGGACGACCGTCCTATTCCACGTGTAAGGCCATCATCCGTCATATTTACGAAGACCGAATCTCGGAGCGAGGACCCATGTGTAGATCCACGAATGGCGCCGCAGAATAAGGATCTTTGACTCCAATCCATCAACAACTGTCAACGACAAGGACTGCCTCACCTACCGACAGACCCGCTGAAAGGTTCTAGGCGGGGCCTCCCTAGACAGCGACTCCGGACGCGCGTTGTCTTCTCATTGGTTCGTGCATCCGGCTGCCAGCAGGTGTTGCGGACTCTAAGGAGACCAACCCATGTGCTAAAGACGATCACCCGCTTATTATAATACAGCAAAGGCGATCGCCGAGCTATCTCCACTCCTATAAATAGGAGACGTCTAGCAACTGGAAAAAAGGGTTCAGAAGTTCAAAAATTGTTATTTTCATACGAGAGTTCAGCTAATTCACACAGTGAGAGACAGTCGATTTCTCGCAGTTGACACAACACTCCATCGTTGTTACAAGAACTCACAGAGCATCAACTCTGGTTCTTCCAGCAATCATCAGCACTCAAGAGCTAGATAACTAGGGTCTTTACATTCATTGTAACTGTATTCTAACATTAATATTTGTACTCCCAAGTATTCGTATTAATAATATCTCACGAGAGCATTTAAGTCCGAGACTAACAACCCCGGAAAATCTTGTGTTATTTACATTCCCTCGGATGTGCTCTCATATTTTGTTTGTTACTCATTCATTCCAGCAATCCCTTCCGAATAATATTTTGGGTAACAACAAGATTGTTTATTGCTTTATCCCTGAACCAATTCGCAAATTGGTTGCTATGGTTTTGTGCTTGTGACCATCGACTTTATCCTGGCTGATTATTAATATGAATTTAATGTTCACTGCATCAATGAAACATCACCATATTAAAAAATAATAGAATAAATAATACGTATATTTAAAGAAAATAAACAGTTAGGATACTAATTTTCAAAAGGGTAGTGATATTTACTCGATATAATTGTCAACCTCCTTGCAATCAGAATTAAATAAAGCATACCGATGTGCTTGTTCCATTGAGGATGAATCTAAAGTGAAGAGTTTTTTTTTCCTTCTTTTATTTTCTCCGAAAGGGTAACCCACATTTGCGAAAATATTTCCACCAGATCCATTTGAGTTGACAACAGACATACTGGACTTTCTATCACCCCTATTTAGTTTTGTCTTCATTCAAATAACGTGAACAAAAAGTTGAGCACTCTTCAATCAAATAACCTTCAGCAATGGAGCCCTCTACATACCTTCGGTTGCGGACATAAGACTTCAATTTACCCAAATATCTTTCTACAGAAAACATCCACCAATAATGCACAGGACCACCAAGCTTAACATCATTTACCAAGTGAATGGGCAAGTGCGCCATAATGTCAAAAAATGCTGGTAAGAATATTTTCTCGAGCTCGCATAAAATCTCAATAATCTCTATTTCAGCTAATCAAGTTTCAGGCTTAACAACGTTATTATACAAACATCGAAAGAAAATACCTAACCTAATCAAAGGTACAACAACATGCTTAGGAAGTGATTTCCTTACTGCAACTTGAAGTAGGTATTGCAATAAAATGTGAGCATCATGACTTCTATAACCGACCACCTTTCTTTCAGAAATGCGTACACACCTTGCAATATTTGATGCACATCTACAAGGACACTTGGCTCCCTTTAAGGCACGACAAAAAATGTCTTTTTCATCCTGGGACATTGTACAACATGCCTTTTTCAGAATAACATGTTCACCATCATTAGATAGCTTAGGTTGAAGTTTTTCTTTAATGCCCAAATCAAAAAGGTCAAATCGAGCATTACCATGGTCTTTTGACTTACCAGTAACATCCAAAAAAGTCCCTATCAAGCTATCACATATATTCTTCTCAATGTGCATCACGTCAAGGTGGTGCCGACATGCATTGAATTGCCAATATGGCAATTTAAAAAATATCGACCTTTTTCTCCAAGGACAAGTGGCATCATTTTTTTTCTTAATATTCTTCCCAAATTGATTTTTAAAGTTAGACAGCTTTTTGAAAGCGTCAACTCCTGATAAAGGGGTTAGAGATGGCTTATCCTCAATACAACCATTAAATAAGCTCTTATTACGACGCCATGGGTGTGCCAAATTTAAAAATCTTCGATGGTCCATGTAACATGTTTTCTTACTGTGATTCAAGTATAACGAACTCGTATTATAATTACAACCAGGACATGCAAACTTTCCTTTAGTTTTCCACCCAGAAAACATCGAGTAAGCTGGAAAGTCACTAATGGTCCAAGTCAATGCAGCATACATTTGAAATGTTTCATTTTTAAACTTATCGTATGTCTCTAATCTGTCATTCCAGAGTTCATTTAACTCATATATCAAGGGTTGCAAGTACACGTCAATGTTATTACCTGGAGATTCAGGACCAAGAATAAACAATGATAAAATAAAGTACTCTGGTTTCATACACATCCAAGGTGGTAAATTATAATTAACTAACACCACAGGCCATGTGCTGTGAGAAATACTCATTGTTCGAAATGGATTAAATCTATCACTAGCCAAACCTAACCTTACATTTCTAGGTTCCTTGGTAAAATTAGGATACAAAGCATCAAACTCTTTTCATGCTTTCCCGTCAGCAGGATGTCTTAGATTACCATCTTTACGACGTTCTTTTTCATGCCACACCATGAACTTAGCTGTTTTAGCACACATAGAGTCTTTGCAGCCTTGGTTTTAAGGGAAAGTACCACAACACTTTAGTTGGAATTTGAGAAATTTTTTAATCGGTTGATTTTTCTTCATATTTTGTTTTTCTTGCGGCTGTTTCCACTTAGAAGCATGACAAAAATGACACTCTTCGGAATTCTCATACTATTTCCAAAATAACATACAATCATTAGGACATGCATGAATTTTTTTTACAATCCAAGCCCAAATTCCTCAAGATGTTTCTAGCTTCATTAAAATTTGCAGGAAGCCTTGCATCTGGAATAACTTCCCATATAAAATGAATGAAATCATCAATCGCTACATTACTAAGTCTATGAAGCGTCTTAAAGAGAAACATCCTAAGGATAAAAGATAGTTTGGTAAAATTCTTACACCCAGGAAATAGCGTTTGCTTACCCTCTTCTACCAACCTATAGAACTTTCTGGCTTCCTCATTTGGGCCTTGTTGTACACCACTTGTCCCCTCTAGAACGTCTCTAAAACTATCATGCAATAATTCATCAATATTATCATGAAATTTTGGTGAAACGTTTTCTAACTCTATTGCAAAATTCAATGATGAATGATCTTCTCCATGAAAAATCCACACATCATAATTTTCCACAAAACCCCCACTCAACACATGATTATACACCTCGTCCCTATGATACCAATACCGATTTTTACAATGTTTGCAAGGACATTTGATCTGTCCTCCCCGAGAGGCTTTAGCAAATGACATTTTAAGAAAGTAGGTCAACCCATTTTCAAATTCAGACAACCATCTAGACATATACATACACCTTCTATCTTCTCCCATGAGTTTAAATTTATGAAATTAACAACAAAGAGCCAATGAATCGTCAAACATCGTAATTTGTTACTTAATATTTAAAGTGAGGGGCAGGGGTTAATACTATAACCAAAACAAAACTAAATTAATAAAATACCACCAAGTTAAATTTTACAAAGTAACTACAAGATTTTGAATAACAAAACGACTTATGCATTGACCTGGCTTGAATTCCAAATTCATCTCTTTTTGTTAACTTAACATTCATTTAAAATTTCGGATACGCTAGTTCAGTTTTTTTAACTTAACATATATTATACAAAATTCTAAAAGTTTAGGATGTATTGTAGCATAGGGAAATGTCAATAGTGATTGACCATTATAATACAATATGAAGTCTTTTTTCTTTTATCATAGTTCTTTTTTGTTAGTTAAAAGATGTGTCTATTTTTCTTTTCCCTTATAGTCCTATTCGATGCGGAACCAAATTTTGATAATCAAACTAGTGCCACTTCTGCATCAATAAATCATCATCAGAAAGCAGAAGTATTTGTAGAAATATAATACATAAAAGAAAATAAAGTTTATGAGAGCCAAATTATGATTATCAAACTATGCGGAACCAAGTTATTTTGTCATATAGTATTGGATATACAACGTTGAGTGAGCAATGTTAGTTTCTGAACTAGCAAGAAAGGCACAAAAATTTACCCCAGTTCTTAAAGAAGGTCATTTTAGCAAGTGATCAATGTGATTGAAAGTGGGTTATTTTGTTTAACGGTCTAAATGATAGGTCTATAGTGCCGAATAATATGTCACATGCGGTCTTAATACAACAATAGAGAAGTATTTTCACAACAGCCATAAATATGTTAGGAGTTTCAAGTGGAAAATATGGAATTTCATAAGTTGAGATGCTTAAGTGTGGAAAATATGGAATACTTCATCTCTTTTTGTTCGAAAGGTGTTCATTTTTTTATCTAAATCGTGTGCTTTCTTAAAGAAGCTTCTCTGAATGCTTTTTAGGCCAAGGCGTACGAGTTTTGTGATTACCTATAAACCCTCGTATATGCTTCTTAGGCCAAGGCGTGCGAGTTTTGTGATTCTTTTAAACCCCCGTATCAAAATGCTGTCGTTATTAGACATAACATAAAAATAAAAAAAACATGGCATAAGTCGATTGAGAAGGGCATATATCAGCAGAAGAATGTTTCTCTCAGTGAAAGCACTAAGTTATCTAGTTCTGGGAATATAAAGAAGAGTGGAAAATCTACAGGAAAAAAGAAGGAAAATTCTGATAACAAGACAACAATGAAAGCAAGAGCAGATTGTACCAATCCAGATTATATCATTGTTGAGCCTAATGATGATAGTTATATTACTATTTTCCCTCATAAAATAAAATTAATTGATCAAAGAGGGCACAAATAAGAAGTCATTCATGTGACTGAATCGCTGGAAATAAATAACCAAGGCACTCGAAATGGTATCCCGTGTAGTTCAAATGACAAAGTGTAAGGAGAGTGAAATGTTCAGCTCCCAAATGAGCAGATTGCAATTATTCGGAGGACGAAGTGCTTTTACATGTGTTATATTTTGCTTTTTATTATCCGATAAGAAGAATATCCATATTCAAAGATGTAATCCACATAAAAAATATATCATTCATTTCCAGCAACTAAACTCTTCATCATTACAGAAATAAATCCAAAGGAGGTGCATATAACCTTGAACAAACTAACCATAACCTAAAGTTTATATATTTCTCTTTGCCAACTAGAATTCTCCCCAAATCAGACACTCAGGAACAAGAGTGTACTTCAATCAAATTGTCATTACCATGATACTTAAAGTAACCTCATGATGGTATTTAAACATTCAACCAATGCTTTTGGAGGCACGTAAACATGTAACAAAATACTATATCATGATGAAGAACACAAAGCTACGAAATGCAATAAAAACTCAGGATCAATGTGGGTTCGTTACTGATGCTATAAAACTATATAAGGATGAGGTGAATCATCTTAAAAGATTGGAAAACAAAGAAATCCTTTTGTTCATATTGAAGGAGCAAGACAGGGAAGTTCCTTTCAAGTTGTTATTTCAAAATCTACAGTAATAAACAGCATACATCTTCATCTTCATACTGACTTTTAGACATCAGGTTATTAATCATCAATAACAAAAAGAAAACAAGATTCAATCTCCAGAACAGAAACATCAAATATTAACTTCAGAAACAAAAATTAAACCTTCGGTTTACTTACTATTGTATAACGGGAAAAGCTTTTTGATTGATTCAGAGCACCGCCCCCTTAAACAAAGACGAACCCCGACTGACCCAGGTTTCACAGGCGTTGGCGGACTACGTTCTTAAAAATTATTAAAAGGATTGTATGAGATGAACCTGACAGGACGTAGAATCGATGGAGGTGGCCGCATCTGAAGAATCGATGAGAGATGAGGCGCGCGGTACTAATAGAAACCCTCTGTTTTCTTACTTTGTTTTCTATTCTGTTTCTAAGTTAAATTGTCTGATAAATTTTGCCGCAAATATTTTCAGAATCCCGCCTTCCAAAAGCAATTAGGATAAAGCTTATATTTTAAAGAAGTGTTTTATATGTAATAAAAAAAGTTTTTCTATAGATATGTAACAAAGACAACACTTTTAAAAAGTGTTAAAATTATTATAAAAAGTGTTACATATTTCTATATATTTTGCAACATTATATAAAATGTTGCTTTTTATAAATAAGTGTTACCTTTATAAGCCTAAATTAACACTTATGTTAAAGTGTTGCCATAATTTTAAAATTGCAATAATTTTTAAAAAGTGTTACCTTCCAAGTGATGTTGTAGCCTTATTCTGTAGTAGTGCCTGCTCAAAATGAGCTTTTTTCGGTGGTGGTGGATAAGTCTGTTGATAATGTGCTTTGGGTATAATTGTTTTGTACATGCCTACAACAAGGTTAAAAGTGTGATTTGTAACAGTTTCTTCAGCTGGAAATAATGAAGGCTCTTGTACCTGTGTTGTCGGAACAGTAGGTTGTTCAACCTTTATAGCCTTGGGGCCTATAGAGGTTGCAACGTCCTTGTAGTTGTGATGGGATTTCCTGTTATTTTTAACTGCATGTCGCAAGTGTCGTGATGTCATCAGCTGAACAACACTTCTTATTATGGCTCTTATTTTTTGGTACAACCTCAGTCATGGCAGATTTGAGACTTAGATTCTGAGGGTCCTTTGACTGGGGCATATAATCGGAAATTGGCCGATAAACTATAGGGGTGTACTTTTTGTGCAACACAGGATTGGTTCCTCTTATAAACTTGATAGATTGTAGTTTCTTCACGTGCTTCATCTTTTTGAATCCATATTGAACCATGATATAATTCAGAATCAAACCGAAGTACTTCTTAGAAATGTCCTCGTTGTTAGCTTCCTCAGCCAACTGTAATACCACCAGTATTACATGCTATATCACGTTGAGCGATCATTTCTACTTCATCTATTTAATAACTAAATGTACTCTGTCACGATAAACGTATTTTGGATGATATGTTCGTACTGTATTAACATGAATAAAGCTTGTCCGTGCCTGTTATTCTTGTATTGTGATTGTATGATGATTGATGATTTGTCGGTGACATACCTCGATCTCGTTGGGCAATTATCGGTGCGAATATGACAGTGGCCAACGTCTTGTTCCCCGAGAGATTACTCTACGAGATTGAGAGGGGGTCGCATTATAAGGAATCAATGTGATAATAACTTAGTAAACAAACTGAACCTTACGTACGTTAAAAACTATGTATTATGTATGCTAATTATGTGACATTACGTACGCTAAAGGTTATGCCTTACATACGTAACGCGGTCTTCGGTCTTCGGATAGGGAATCTTCGCCGGATGGTGCATTGTCAGACCAACTTTCGGCGCGATAGCGACACGCAAGTCAACGGGTGTTACATATGTTAGCCGACTTTCGTTACGTACGTAACGATGTGTGTAAATCAGTCCAGTAAGTTCTGAGTTTTTCCTTATGTACGTTAAGCTTTCCATGATAACGTATGTAACATGGCTTACGTACGTAAAGCTTCAGGCCTAACATACGTAAAGCCATTCCGAATTTATATAAGAACACCCTCCCTTTCATTTCTTCCGACCCAAAACTCACTCTTTGCTCTTCATACTATCCTCCACCCTCTCTAAGTCAGTTTTTAGCCTCCCTAATCAAGTGTTATCCTGTTGGAGTGAGTTGATCAAGCTCCGAAGGAGGTTTTGAAGGTTGGACCCTCTCGTTCTTCGTCGTCCTTCGTTCTTCTTCATCCTCTTTTGTCAATTAAGGTAAGTTTATCGAATCTTGAACTCATTTCAGTTTTGTTATACGAGATATACTAAATTTTGGATGCTTTGGGTAGTTTAGAACTTTCGAGAATGATCGGAACGGTGAAAACTATCACAATTATTAATTGATGCCTATCTTGTTAAGTAATTAGAATGAGTGTTGCTAGTACTCGTAATTGAATGGGAACTCATAACCGAATCGTTAATCACCAACACCTTAGAATCATCTTGTTGTAGATTTCAATTATAATCCGATTACCATATCATAAAAACGTTAATAATTCTTTGATGAACTAACTAACGACTATCAAATCGGATAGTAATCAAACATGTTAAGTTCGGGAAATTAGTGCTTAATCGTTCCATTCTAGTAATTTAAACTAAAATTAGTGATGTAATTATGATGGCCTTGAGCCATAATCACGACGTAGAGATATTGTATTAGAACATTAATCAACGAGATGATAAATTGTAAAATGGCGAACCGAGGAAACTAGTAATATGCATTATGGTCACAAATAGAGAATTCCGATTTTGGCAACATGAACAATCAAGTTTAGGATCCTAACGGGATGGGGAAAATTGTCATTAATCATCATTATTACTACAAGATGTTAATCGACGAACATGTAATAGGTTGAGCTTTCGGGTGTGGTCGTTCGAGCCGTTGTGTTATCAAGGAAGTAAATCTCGTTGGATTTGAGGCAAGTGAATCTTGCTCGGACCTTATGTATTAATTTTTCAAAATATTGCATGTGTTACTATCTATGGTAAAGTGCTCGTCTTATCTATCTCGTCCGGAGTATTCTTGTGTAGATACTTCTGTGACCCTTGGTTGCGGCCTTGGGAGTTTATATGTTGATATATCTTGCGGAACTGTGTTGAGGGATAAAACCTGAATGGTACCCACGTCCGGAGTATTCCTGTGTAGATACTTCTGTGACCCTTATTTGCGACCTTCGGAGTTTATGTGCTGATAAAAGGAATGACGTTGAATTGAATATTCGGTGATAACCTTGTTTCTGAACTTATCTGATTCTATCATTGAAATTTGTTCAAAATGTCTGACCTGGGTTGGCTGACACGATACGTCGTGTCAGGCAAATTTGTTGAATATGTGCAGGACATTCCCGAAGGTTCCGGTCAGGCCTGAGCAGTGTTGGGAAGAAGACTTGTTATTTCTTAAACTAAATTTGAATAATCCACGTTGTGTAATAACCGTATGAACAGACATTGTTACCTTTTATATTTCGGTTGTATGAACGCTTTCATTTGAACATTTCCGCAAACTACTTGTTGAATAAATTGTGTTTAAAATCTCTTTTAAAACTCGCCTTGTGGGTCCCACACGGGATTCACAACACTGTGGCGTCCGGCTTAATTTGGGGCGTTACAGAAAATGGTATCAGAGACAAAAATTCACGTGGAGAGTGTATCAAAATATTTTTTTAGAACGTTTTGCATTCAAAAGTCCAACACTCCTGGCGACTGTAACTCATCGAGGAATGTCGAGGTAAAATACACGTAAACTCCTGAGAATCAGGTATAATGTTTGAATTCAGTAAAAACTCAGAGACTGTTGTACTAAACTAACCTTTTAGATCGAGCAATCATCACTAATGGCACGTCGTGGAGCTAGAAGGAACGTAAACGCTACACAGGGTTCCGCTATGAATCAACAGGAAGACAGGAATACCGGTGAAACTAACCCAGCCGGGAATCAGCCACCGCCCGTTAATCAGAACAAACAGGAGGCGAAAAATCAGAACAATGGGGGATTTGATCCGGCCTTTGTCCAGACCCTCGCCCAGGCCATTGCTATGGGAATCGCACAGGTCAACCTGGCAGAACGTGTACCGGTCATTGACATAGAAGAGAATGCTGGGAAGGACCGTTGGCTGAGAGATACGCTGAAGGCCAGACCGCCATTATTCGATGGATCAGGGGATAAGCACGTGGATGATTGGATCTCCGATATGGAGACTGCCTTCGAGGTGATCGGTTGCCCAGGGAACCGAAAGGTACCGCTCGGAATCAACCAGCTCCGCGACACCGCAGCCCGATGGTGGAGGACCTATAAGCCGGAGGATAGAGTAGTCGGATGGACCGAGTTTTCCAAACTATTGAGAGACGAGTACTGCCCCCGATCAGCACAGACTGCTCGAGCGCGGAGTTTCTTCCGTGCATGACCTCAGGACTTACCAGTACTCGAAATCATTCAAGCTTACAGGACCGAACTAAGCTATGTCGCACAGATGATCCCATCGAAAGATCAACAAATTTGCCACCTTGCGCAACGGTTTCCGGAAGATGTTCAATGCTATGCGGCCGGGTTTCACTGCACCACTCTGAGGGCATATGAGGACGTGGTCACAGCATATGCTGGTACGGTTGTCAGTTCGGACACCGGGCATAAAAAGAAGAAGCAGAATACATCTAATCAGTCTGGGAGCTCTAGCAGAATGAACTCGGGAATTTAGTTCTCCTCTAAATCAGGAGCTTCATCCCAACAGAAAGGAGCATCTGATGGCCCCTCTCGCCGGAGCTGTTTCAATTGTGGCATAGCGGGGCATACCATGAGTCAGTGCCGTAAGGCGTCTACGAAGTGTTTTTCATGCGTAAAGGGTGGGCACATGTCTCGCTATTGTTCACGGATCAAACCTGCACAAATTTCAGCTCCTCAGAGTCAACAAAGCTCGGTTCATACATCCAGAGCATCCTCCATGTACGATTATCGATAAACACCTTACCAAACTCCTCCCTATGGTGCTGGAAGAGGACGTGGCCGCGGGAGCGGCACTGCACCCTCCTCGGAAACACTGCCATCCCGCGTGTTCGACCTAAGGGCTACTGATAACCAGACTACACCTGCTGTTTCAGGTACACTGTCCAACCCTGTTGAGTGTTTTGAGGCAACACCAACTTTATGCCAAACTTTCTAAATGCGAGTTCTGGATGCCGGAGGTGACCTTTTTGGGACATGTGGTTTCGGCAGAAGGCGTTAAGGTAGATCCCCAGAAGATCGAGACAGTTATGAGTTGGGAACCACCAAGAAATGTCAAGGAAGTGAGGAGTTTTCTGGGATTGGCAGGATATTATCGACGGTTTGTCGAAGCTTTTTCTAGTATTGCTCGGACGATGATGAATCTACTAAGGAGAAGTACCAAGTTTGTCTGGACAACGGATTGTCAGGAGAGCTTCGACGAACTAAAGAGAAAGCTGACTACTGCGCCAGTACTGGTACTACCGCAGGGCACAGAAGGATTCGTAATATACACTGATGCATCTAAACATGGACTTGGATGTGTTTTCATGAAAAATGACAGAGTTATTGCATACGCCTCTTGACAACTTAAACCATATGAGGTGAACTATCCATCGCACGACTTGGAGCTGGCAGCAGTGGTCCACGCCCTTAAGATTTGGAGACACTACCTTTATGGGCTTACCTGTTGAATTTTTACGGACCAGAAGAGTTTAAAATACATTTTCACCCAGAGGGAGTTAAACGTGAGACTAAGGCGTTGAATGGAGCTGATCAAAGATTATGATGTGGAGATTTTATATCACCATGGAAAGGCCAACGTCGTGGCAGATGCACTAAGTCGGAAAACTGCACAGGAGATGACATTATCCGGTTTAACGGTACAGTCGGAATTGCAGCAAGATCTAAGGAGAATTGGCATTGAAGTATGGATACAACACTGCCAGGGACAGTTGTGCTCAATTAACATTCATTCATCCTTGCTGTACGAGATACGCCTGGCACAGATGGAAGACCCGGAACTTCGTGCGATCGATGCAAGGGCCGAAGGGGGATTTATTTCAGACTACAGGATCCAAGGGAACTTGGTGAGGTTTAAGAACAGAATTTGTATTCCACCAAATGACGAGCTTAAACAAACTATACTCAAGGAAGCTCATTCTACTCCCTATTCGGTGCATACCGGGGCGAGCAAGATGTATAAGGATTTGCGGAAGAGCTTCTGGTGGAAGAACATGAAACAGGAGGTAGCGAGGTTCGTTGCTCGATGTATGACATGTCAACAGGTGAAGATTGAACACCGCAGGACGGCCAAGATCATGCAGCCCTTACCCATTCCGGAATGGAAATGGGAGAGCATATCAATGGATTTTGTCACCAAGTTACCAGTGATGGCGGGAGGAAAAGACACGACATGGGTCATTGTAGACCGACTGACGAAGTCGGCACATTTCATTCCAATTCAGGAGACCACCGGGACAGAGCAGCTGGCCACCATCTTTATCCGAGAAATCGTGAGGCTACATGGCGTTCCCTCAGGAATTATATCAGATAGAGATACTAGATACGTGTCCCACTTTTGGAAGGTTGTCCACAAGGCTATGGGTACCCAGTTACATTTCAGCACGGCCTATCACCCTCAAACATATGGACAGACAGAACATACTATACAAATCCTGGAGGATATATTAAGAGCGTGTGTTCTCGATTGGGGTAAGTATTGGGCCAGACACCTCTGCTTGGCGGAATTTTCATACAACAACAGCTGGCATGAAAGCATAGGCATGGCACCCTTCGAGGCCTTGTACGGTAGGAGATGCAAGTCTCCTCTGCATTGGGATGATGCGTCCAATGTCGTCGCTACCGAGTTGGATCTGATCCAGGAATCTATTAAGAAGATTCCCATCGTTCGAAAACACATGTTGGCAGCTCAGATCCACCAAAAGTAATATGCTACGGACCGCCAGCGACCGTTGGAATTTATGGTCGGGGACCACGTTTGGGTCAAAGTATCGCCGATGCGGGGTGTTCGACGCTTCGGCCAGAAGGGCAAATTGAGCCCGAGATTTATTGGCCCGTTCGAAATACTGGACCGAGTTGGTAAACTCGCTTATCAACTCGCACTGCCACCTTCATTAGACGGAGTGCATAACATCTTCCATGTTTCCCAGCTGAGGAAGTACGTGTACTACCCAAGCCACAAGATTTATTTCAAGGAGGTGGAGATTTCTAATGATGCTACCTTTAGAGAAGTCCCAACCGCGATTTTGAATCGACGCATAAAGACACTAAGGAATAAGGTCATACCTCTTGTAAAAGTTCAATGGTCGCACCATGGCATAGAAGAAGCGACTTGGGAGATAGAGTCGAGCATGAGGGAAAATCATCCCGAGTTATTTTATTAGTTTCGGGACGAAACTATTTTTAAGGGGGGTGGTATGTAATACCACCAGTATTACATGATATTTCACGTTGAGCGATCATTTCTACTTCATCTATTTAATAAATAAATGTACTCCGTCACAATAAATGTATTTTGGATGATATGATCGTACTGTATTAACATGAATAAAGCTTGTCCGCGCCTGTTATTCTTGTATTGTTATTGTATGATGATTGATGATTTGTTGGTGACATACCTCGATGTCGTTGGGCAATTATCGGTGCGAATATGACAGTGGCCAACATCTTGGTCCCCGAGAGATTACTCGACGAGACTGAGAGGGAGTCGCATTATAAGGAATCAATGTGATAATAACTCAGTAAACAAACTGAACCTTACGTATGTTAAAAACTATGTATTATGTATGCTAAGTATGTGACATTACGTACGCTAAAGGTTATGCCTTACGTACGTAACACGGTCTTCGGTCTTCGGATAGGGAATCTTCGTTGGATGGTGCATTGTCAGACCAACTTTAGGCGTGATAGCGACAGGCAAGTCAACGGGTGTTAGGTACGTTAGCCTACTTTCGTTACGTACGTAACGATGTGTGTAAATTAGCCCAGTGAGTTCTGAGTTTTTCCTTACGTACGTTAAGCTTTCCATGATAACGTACGTAACATGGCTTACGTACGTAAAGCTTCAGGCCTAACGTACGTAAAACCATTCCGAATTTATATAAGGACACCCTCCCTTTCATTTCTTCCGACCCAAAACTCACTCTTTGCTCTTCATACTATCCTGCACCCTCTCTAAGTCGGTTTTTAGCCTCCCTAATCAAGTGTTATCCTGTTGGAGTGAGTTGATCAAGCTCCGGAGGAGGTTTCGAAGGTGCTACCCTCTCGTTCTTCGTCATCCTTCATTGTGTTGACTCAAAATGTATTTTGATGATTATTACATTCAAAACATTTAATTAGATCAATCTCGGCTCGATAATATTTTGAAGGAGCAAAATAGAGCTAGCGCACGCTACTCATCATATAGTATCGCACGCTATCGGGACATACATATACAACCCAGTCAAGTCAGCTGCAGCCAAGTGAAGTCGCCTGATCGATAGCGCACGCAAGCTATTCAATGTTAGCGCACGCTAAGAACCTTCAGTTAGCGCACGCTATACAATAAAAATAACGCACGCTATCGTCATCGCCTCAGGTCAGTGAAGTCTGGAAGGAAATCAGAACTGGATGTTGCGCACGCTACACATATCATCTTACGTACGCTAAAGCAAGGTCATAGCGCACGTTACTTATCATCTCTAGCGCACGCTACCAATATTATGGTTAGTAGTCCAGTAGCTACTGGACTCAATTCGTTAAGGCTTTTACGTACGCTACACAAGGTAACGTACGTTAATGAAAGAACTCAGTAGCGCACGCTAAGGGAAAGTCATTAGTGCACGCTAAAAGGAGTCTGCATATTACCGTTTGAATTTCAACCGTTGGAAGGCAAGAGTCAATGCAGATCCGGAAAATCTGGAAAAGTTGAATTTAATTAATGCTAGCGCACGCTATGCATACTTGCTAGCGCACGCTAATCATAAATCTAGCTGTTGGATAAAGAGACGTTGGAGAGAAAATCGGACATTGTCAAAGTCAAGATCGAAGACTAGTTGACCAGGCGATAACGCACGCTACCATTTCATTACTAGCGTACGCTAGACATGGTATTTTACCGTTGCAACAGTCTTTGTGACCGTTCAGAGATTTCAAGTCAAAAACCGTTAGCGCACGCTACAAGGAACTATTAGCGCACGCTAATAGTATGTTTTTCAGCATTTGAAGGATGTCTCAAACCTATAAATACCCGAAGGACTTGGGTATCAAACACACAACTTCAAGCATTCAAGCATACAAGCATACAAGCAATCAAAGCATACTTGAGCTCAGTTTTACATCTTTTATTGCATTACAAGTTGTGAGAAAAGAAAGATACAAGAGTGATTCTAATTGTAATATTTATTATTCTTTGTATTCTTTCATTTGATTATAACTGTTGTATCACTTACACTTGAGCGAAAAAGAAACGAATCAAGAGTAACTAATCCGGTGTTATTAGGATCTTTGATCCGGCATTGTTAGGATTATACTCCCATATTCGTATAGTGAGGATTATCTAGTTTCTATAGAACACTAGATAAACAATCATTTATATTGAGGGAAAGGTTGATCTTGGACCGATAGAAGACAAGCAGATTGTAACGGTTGTGAACTCGGACCGATAGAAGACGAGTTAAGATTGTGGTTTTTCTTAAGCCAATAGAAAAAGAAAGTCGGAGAGAGGACGTAGGCAAGTTTCCGAACCTCTATAAATTCTTGAGTCTTTAAATTCCGCACTATTTTCTTTTTACTCGCAAGAAATTTCGGTATTCCGCATCACCACTATTCAACCCCCCTTTTAGTGGTGAATTTATCTCTTCAGTTGGTATCGGAGAGGGTCTCTTTTTAAAGGTTTAGCCACCTAAGAGAAAAAGATCCGCAAATGGCACTTCTTGGCCAAATTGAAGGAAATGCTCTCAACCGTCCTCCTTTCTTCGACGGTTCCAATTTCATGACGTGGAAAAATAAGATGGCAATCTTCGTTCAAGCCTACGATATTGAAATCTGGAAAGTTATTGCTCTTGGTCCTAAACTTGCTAAGAAAGAAGATGGATCGTTGAAAAAGATCGAAGAATTCAACGATGAGGATTGGAGAAACACTCATGTCAACTCACGAGCTACTCAACTCCTCTATTGCGCTCTCAATCCCGAAGAACTCAATAGGATATCGTCCTATGAAAGTGCAAAAGAAATTTGGGAAATTCTCGAAGTCACTCACGAGGGAACCACCCAAGTCAAGGAGACCAAAATTAATATGTTACTCCATGACTACGAATTATTTTCCATGAAGGACGAGGAAACGATCACAAATATGTTGGATAGATTTTCGGCTATAACAAACGGTCTTGCATCTTTCGGAAAGCCTATATCGAGCAGCGACAAAGCTAAGAAAATTCTTCGATCGTTGCCACGAGAATGGGATGCCACGGTCACCGCGATCATGGAATCCAAGGATCTCAACAAGCTCGAATTTAGTGCCCTCATCGGGTCACTCATCAATTATGAGATCGTTCTCAAGTCTAGAGGTACAAAACCAAAGCCTCGGAAAAGAGTAGTCGCATTCAATGTTGATAGCGACGTTGAGGAAGATGTTGTCGAAGATGAAGACGACGAGGAACTCGCTCTTTATGCCAAAAACTTTAGAAGGTACAAAAATCTAATTCAAAAGAGGCGAAGTTTTCTTGGTCGGGATGGCAAACCGGAGCAAAAGAAGAGTGGCTATACTCCCATCAAGAAGTTCGACAATAATTGTCGGAAATGTGGTCAAGCCGGTCATTATGCCAAAGAATGCCGAGGATCCTCTTCAAAACCTCAAATGGAAAGATTCAAA
Source organism: Orobanche coerulescens (assembly GCA_033398695.1). Lineage (NCBI taxonomy): Eukaryota > Viridiplantae > Streptophyta > Magnoliopsida > Lamiales > Orobanchaceae > Orobanche > Orobanche coerulescens. The sequence goes on along the minus strand of CM065818.1, from coordinate 72,349,620 downwards.
AAGAAGGAGGTTCTAATTGCTTCTTGGAGTGATGACGAGGAGGAGATTGAAAGATCTCTAGATGCAAATCTTGCATTCATGGCCCTCGACTCCGAAAGTAATATCGAGGTAAGCTCTAAACTCAATGATGACGAATATGACTCTTTTGATTTTTGTGATTCACAAGAAGTTCATCAAGATGATGAGTTGTTGAGTGCGTTTGAATCATTAAATACGGAGTATGACGAGATGGTTAAATTAAATATATCTTTAAAGAGAAAAATAAAATCTCTAGAACTCGAAAACTCCTCGCTTCAAAACAAGGGCAAAACTATTGAGACCGACCATACTTCATGTCTTGAAAAAGAAAATGTTTTGAAAATCGAGTTAACAAAAACTCAAAAGGAGCTAAAATATATTTTGAACAAATTTACCCTCGGAAATGAGAAATTCGAAAGGCTCCTATCCATTCAAAAATCGCCCTTGCTCAAACACGGTCTTGGTTTTGATCCTTTCAAACGGGAACAATCCCTTATCAATCTTGACAAAATAAAGAAAACCGAAACAGAGAACTCAAAAGATCCGTTCAAACGAGTTCACAATGTTAATATTCATTCAAAGTTAAGAACTATCAAAGTTAAGCAAATATGGGTTCCGAAAGGGACAATTGTTCCGAATGCTATAAGCATAGTTAACTTTGGAGGACCCAAACGGGCTTGGGTACCGAAACAACCGAGAAATTCCACTTTTGTAGGTACCGGCACCAAGGAAAAACAAGTGGTACATTGATAGCGGATGCTCAAGGCACATGTGCGGTTCCGAGGACTTATTTGAAGACCTCGAATATCAAGATCAAGGACATGTGACCTTTGGAGATAATCAAAAGGGAAAAATCAAAGGAATCGGCAAAGTCGGTAAGGAACCTTCTCCCTCTATCAACAAAGTACTATTTGTTGAAGGTTTGCATCATAATCTCCTTAGCGTTTCGCAACTCTGTGATGAAGGTTTTAAAATTCTATTTGAGCAAACGCATTGCACGGCATTTAGAAATAATAAAATCGCATTCATTGGTTTGAGATGTGGAAACATCTATATTGTTGATCTTAATGATAAGAGTTCATTCAATGAAAAATGCCTTATTACCTTGGATGACAATGCATATTTATGGCATCGAAAATTGGGGCATACTTCTCTACCTATTATTTCTATTTTATCTAGACACGACCTTGTTCGTGGATTGCCCAAACTCAAATTTGATAGAAAACATTTGTGTGAATCATTCAATAAAGGGAAACATACTCGAGAATCGTTTAAACCAAAATTCGAGGTTTCCACTAGTCGAGTTCTTGAACTCGTGCATATGGATTTGATTGGACCATCTAGACATGTTAGTTTAAATGGTAAACTTTACACTTTGGTTATTGTTGATGATTTCTCTCGATTTACTTGGGTTAGATTTTTAGCACATAAAGATGATGCATTTTCCGAGTTTTCTAAATGGTGTCGTTTGGTATCAAATGAGAAAAATCTCTCCATAATTTCTATTCGCACCGACCACGGAGGTGAATTTGATTGCACCCCGTTTGAACTTTTATGTGATAAATACGGTATTAATCACAATTTTTCGGCTCCTAGAACGCCTCAACAAAATGGAGTTGTTGAAAGGAAAAACCGATCTTTGGAAGAAATGTCGAGGACAATGCTAAATGAATACTCTCTTCCACGATACTTTTGGGCCGAAGCAATTTTTACGGCATGCTATGTGATTAACCGAGTTCACGTCCGTAGAACTCATCTTAAAACTCCGTATGAATTATGGAAGGGCAAAAAGCCCAATATTGCTTACTTTCATCCTTTTGGTTGCAATGTATTTATTTTGAACAATGGCAAGGATAACTTGGGCAAGTTTGATGCCAAATCCGACTCCGGAATATTTCTTGGCTATTGTACTAATAGTAAAGCATATCGTGTTTATAATATTAGAACGAATAAAGTTGAAGAGTCCATACATGTTAAATTCAATGATATGATCTCACCCCCGAGAATGGTAGAATATTTTGATGATGCAGGTACCTTTCCGGATCCCTCACCCGAAGTGAAGAAAATTTCGGAAATCGAAACGAACACAATCGTTGATTTACCGAAAGATTGGAGGCACATCAAAGACCATCCGAAGGATCTCGTGATCGGAAACATTGAAGACGGTGTTCAAACACGAAGGAGAACCACCGAATTTATGGCTCATTGTGCTTTTGTATCCGAAATAGTTCCCAAGAATATATCCGAAGCTCTCGATGATGAAAGTTGGGTGATGGCAATGCAAGAGGAGCTTGTGCAATTCAAGCACAATAATGTATGGAATTTAGTTCCCGCGTCTAAAGATAAAACAATTATCGGAACTAAATGGGTGCATAAAATCAAGAGTGACGAAGACGGCTATCCTATTCGAAATAAATCTCGTTTGGTCGCTCAAGGATATAATCAAGAAGAAGGTCTTGATTACGAAGAAAGTTTTGCTCCCGTGGCTCGACTAGAAGCCATTCGCTTGCTTTGTGCATTTGCCGCTCATAAGAAGATCAAACTATTTCAAATGGATGTCAAAAGTGCATTCTTGAATGGTTTCATTCAAGAAGAAGTCTACGTCAAGCAACCTCCCGGTTTTGAAGACCATCATTTTCCGGATCATGTCTACAAGCTCAACAAGGCACTCTACGGGTTGAAGCAAGCACCCCGATCATGGTATGATCGTTTAAGTCAATTCTTAATTGCAAATAATTATAAAAGAGGCAAAGTCGATAATACCTTGTTTGTCAAAATACTAAATGATGATATACTTGTTTGCCAAATTTACGTTGATGACATTGTATTTGGAGCTACTAATGAATCCTTGTGCCAAGATTTTTCTAATCTTATGAAAGGAGAATTCGAAATGAGTATGATGGGAGAATTAACGTTCTTCCTCGGGCTTCAAATCAAACAATGCAAAGATGGAATTTTTATCCATCAAACGAAGTACTCAAACGACCTCCTCAAGAAATTCAATATGGAAAATAGCAAGGTGATATCTACGCCAATGTCGTCATCATTAAAGCTTGAGAAAGATGAAAATGGCAAATCCGTAGATCAAAAATTATATCGAGGTATGATCGGATCTTTGCTATATTTGACTGCATCTAGGCCAGATATAATATTTGCTACTTGTCTATGTGCTCGATTCCAAGCTAATCTCAAGGAATCACATTTAATTGCTTGTAAATGCATTTTTCGCTACTTGAAAGGAACTATTGGACTAGGTCTATGGTACCCTTCTTGCTTGGACTTTAATTTAATTGCCTATAGTGACGCCGATTTCGGCGGATGCAAAATTGACAAAAAGAGTACTAGTGGTACATGTCATTTTGTTGGATCTTGTTTAATATCTTGGGAAAGTAAAAAGCAAACCAGCGTAGCATTGTCTACAGCTGAGGCCGAATATGTCGCTGCAGGGAGCGCCTGTGCTCAAGTGCTATGGATTAAAAATCAACTACGCGACTACGGCATTCATTTTGAAAATACCCCTATCTTATGTGATAACACTAGTGCAATTAATTTAAGCAAAAATCCTGTTTTGCACAGTAGAACCAAACATATAGATATTAGACATCATTTTTTACGTGATCATGTTCAGAAAAAAGACATCTGTTTAATTTTTGTCGGGACGAAGGATCAACTTGCTGACATCTTTACAAAACCTCTTCCCGAAGAATCTTTTAACTCCATTCATTTACAACTTGGCATGGGACATGTAGACAACTTTTGAAATAAGCTTACTACTCAAAACATCAAAATCCTTGATTCGGATCACTCGCTAGCGCGCGCTAGCTTCATTCTCTTAACGCGCGCTAAAATCTGCATTCGATAGCGTACGCTAAACCTTACTTCCTTGCGTACGCTAAATAAAACTTTTCGAATTCCATTCTAGCTACTGGACAGTCCAGTAAGCATTTCATTTCTTACTTAACGTACGCTAATTCTACAAATCTAGCGTACGCTAACTAATAGTTTGCTGACTATATATATATTTCCGTACGACCCTAAAACTCATCACACTTCTAACGTACGCAATCGACAGAAAAACTTCTCTCTCGCAAAAACCCTAGACGCTCATCCGATCCAAAATCTGCGAGCTTCTCCCTCAATACCTTCGATTCTCTTCGCTTTTCCTTCAGAATGTCAAGCAAAAATCGAAAGGCCATGGAGAAGAACTATAAACGCCCTCGCAACAACGACTTTGACAGCAATCGATTCATCTCCTTCATTGCGTCGAAAATTTTCTTCGATGTTCTTCCACAAGAAAGCTTGACCGATTGCTACTATTTCAACTTTAGCAGCCTTGAACGGGTCAAGGTAAGCATTCGCGACTTCTTATTGCACGTTTTGTTGAGTGCAAGGAAATTGTGTACCCTGAGTGTGTTCGTCAATTCTATGCGAATTTACATCTTGGTGAAAGTGGTAATGGAGGTTTCGTGCTCGAAAGCCTCGTGAACGGAACTATGGTGAAGGTTTCTTCGGAAATCCTTCACGAGTTGTTTGGGTTATCAAAAGATGGGTTTGATTGTTGTGGTAAAAACATTGTCGAGGAATCTGCGGTGTCAGAGAGAGAGATTGGTGATTTTCTGTGTTCGAAAACAGTCATCTAAGTTACGGATGACGTTTTCGAGAACAATGATTTCGGTATACATATTCGGTTGTTGTTGGCCGCTTTAACGAAATGCTTAATGCCAAAAGTCAACACCCAACATAAGCTAGTTGGTGTTGATAAGAATGTCGTATATAGGGTGCTGAAGGATGATCGAGTAGATTTCACTGGGATTGTGATAAGCTGGATGAAGGCTAAAGGGGAGTCTTTACGGTCAAAAAACTATATGTCGAGAACCAGGAAGTCTGGACTGCCATTCGGGTCAATCCTTACGGTGATTTTTCGTCATTTCCGTGTTGACCTGTCCAATGAGGCACACGTTCCGGTGTCTCGGGGACACGAGATAAGTGACATAACCCTCAAGGCCATGCACTATGTCGAGACCTTCAATCGAGTCTGGGTTTTGTTTCTATATCTCCGGGATGATGACCAAGTGCCGAAAGGCACACGGATGCCTACACCGACCGAGCAAGTCACGCACTGAGGACCCCACACGCTTAAGGAGCTGCAGTCCAAGTCTTTTGTTCGTCATCCAAAAACGAAAGGAAAACGCCCAATGAGAGATGTGGTGACGGAGGAAGAGGAGAGCGATCTCTGTGCTCGGATGCGGGGCATCGAGACCTCTCAGGCTGAGATACGAGAGGATGTCCGGGCTCTACGTTCGGAAGTCCGGGAAGTGCGTGGGCTGATATCCGAGTTCATTCGTTTCACACACCCCTCGTTCCCTTTCCCTTCGTCTTCTTCCGATCCTTAGACTTGAGGATTTTATCTTTTGATGTTTGATGTAGAATCTTGTTGTTCGATCTATATGTCTTTTGCCATGAAAACTCGTTGTATTCCTTGCATTTTATCTTAATGAAATTCGCATTTCTTCATTTGGCGTTTGTTATTTGCAAGTATTGTTGTTTACTAGTATTGTTGATTACACCTTGAATAATGGCAATTTTCGTTAATATTTATTAACAATGCAAAAATTCAGGGGGAGTTCCTTTTTGTTTATGTCAAAAAGGGGGAGAATACTCCAAAAAACTACTAATATATCGAACAAGTTTACCTTGATTCGAATAATTTCAAAATGTTTTTGCAGGTATTAATTAAATGTTTTGACATCATCAAAAAGGGGGAGATTGTTGACTCAAAATGTATTTGGATGATTATTACATTCAAAACATTTAATTAGATCAATCTCGGCTCGATAATATTTTGAAGGAGCAAAATAGAGCTAACGCACGCTACTCATCATATAGTAGCGCACGCTATCGGGACATACATATACAGCCCAGTCAAGTCAGCTGCAGCCAAGTGAAGTCGCCTGATCGATAGCGCACGCAAGCTATTCAATGTTAGCGCACGCTAAGAACCTTCAGTTAGCGCACGCTATACAATAAAAATAACGCACGCTATCGTACTGCTCCAGAGGTCAGTGAAGTCTGGAAGGAAATCAGAACTGGATGTTGCGCACGCTACACATATCATCTTACGTACGCTAAAGCAAGGTCATAGCGCACGTTACTTATCATCTCTAGCGCACGCTACCAATATTATGGTTAGTAGTCCAGTAGCTAATGGACTCAATTCGTTAAGGCTTTTACGTACGCTACACAAGGTAACGTACGTTAATGAAAGAACTCAGTAGCGCACGCTAAGGGAAAGTCATTAGCGCACGCTAAAAGGAGTCTACATATTACCGTTTGAATTTCAACCGTTGGAAGGCAAGAGTCAATGCAGATCCGGAAAATCTGGAAAAGTTGAATTTAATTAATGCTAGCGCACGCTATGCATACTTGCTAGCGCACGCTAATCATAAATCTAGCCGTTGGATAAAGAGACGTTGGAGAGAAAATCGGACATTGTCAAAGTCAAGATCGAAGACTAGTTGACCAGGCGATAACGCACGCTACCATTTCATTACTAGCGCACGCTAGACATGGTATTTTACCGTTGCAACAGTCTTTGTGACCGTTCAGAGATTTCAAGTCAAAAACCGTTAGCGCACGCTACAAGGAACTATTAGCGCACGCTAATAGTATGTTTTTCAGCATTTGAAGGATGTCTCACACCTATAATAACCCGAAGGACTTGGGTATCAAACACACAACTTCAAGCATTCAAGCATACAAGCATACAAGCAATCAAAGCATACTTGAGCTCAGTTTTACATCTTTTATTGCATTACAAGTTGTGAGAAAAGAAAGATACAAGAGTGATTCTAATTGTAATATCTATTATTCTTTGTATTCTTTCATTTGGTTGTAAGTGTTGCATCACTTACACTTGAGCGAAAAAGAAACGAATCCAGAGTAACTAATCCGGTGTTATTAGGATCTTTGATCCGGCATTGTTAGGATTATACTCCCATATTCGTATAGTGAGGATTATCTAGTTCCTATAGAACACTAGATAAACAATCATTTATATTGAGGGAAAGGTTGAGCTTGGACCGATAGAAGACAAGCGGATTGTAACGGTTGTGAACTCGGACCGATAGAAGACGAGTTAAGATTGTGGTTTTTCTTAAGCCAATAGAAAAAGAAAGTCGGAGAGAGGACGTAGGCAAGTTTCCGAACCTCTATAAATTCTTGAGTCTTTAAATTCCGCACTATTTTCGTTTTACTCGCAAGAAATTTCGGTATTCCGCATCACCACTATTCAACCCCCCTTCTAGTGGTGAATTTATCTCTTCACATTGTTCTTCATCCTCTTTTATCAATTAAGGTAAGTTTATCGAATCTTGAACTCATTTCAGTGTTGTTATATGAGCTATACTAAATTTCGGATGCTTTGGGTAGTTTAGAACTTTCGAGAATGATCGGAACGGTGAAATCTATCACAATTATTAATCGATGCCTATCTTGTTAAGTAATTAGAATGAGTGTTGCTAGTACTCGTAATTGAATGGGAAATCATAACCGAATTGTTAATCACCAACACCTTAGAATCATCACGTAGAGATATTGTATTAGAACATTAATCAACGAGATGATAAATTGTAAAATGGCGAACCGAGGAAACTAGTAATATGCAATATGGTAACAAATAGAGAATTCCGATTTTGGCAACATGAACAATCAAGTTTAGGATCCTAAGGGGACGGGGAAAATTGTCATTAATCAACATTATTACTACAAGATGTTAATCGACGAACATGTAATATGTTGATCTTTCGGGTGTGGTCGTTCGAGCCGTTGTGTTATCATGGAAGTAACTCTCGTTGGATTTGAGGCAAGTGAATCTTGCTCGGACTTTATGCATTAATATTTCAGAATATTGCATGTGTTACTGTCTATGGTAAAGTGCTCGTCTTATCTATCTCGTCCGGAGTATTCTTGTGTAGATACTTCTGTGACCCTTGGTTGCGGCCTTGGGAGTTTATATGTTAATATATCTTGCGGAACTGTGTTGAGGGATAAAACCTAAATGGTACCCACGTCCGGAGTATTCCTGTGTAGATACTTCCATGACCCTTGGTTGCGACCTTGGGAGTTTATGTGCTGATAAAATGAATGACGTTGAATTAAATATTCGGTGATAACCTTGTTTCTGAATTTATCTGATTCTATCATTGAAATTTATTCGAAATGTCTGACCTGGGTTGGCTGACACGATAAGTCGTGTCAGGCAAATTTGTTGAATATGTGCAGGACATTTCCGAAGGTTTCGGTCAGGCCTAAGCAGTGTTGGGAAGAAGACTTGTTATTTCTTAAACTAAATTTGAATAATCCACGTTGTGTAATAACCGTATGAACGGACACTGTTACCTTTTATATATTGGTTGTATGAACGCTTTCATTTGAACATTTCCACAAACTACTTATTGAATAAATTGTTTTTAAAACCTTTTTTAAAACTCGTCTTGTGGGTCCCACACGGGATTCACGACACTGGGGCATCCGGCTTAATTTGGGACATTACAGAAAATGGTATCAGAGACAAAAACTCACGTTGAGAGTATATCAAAATATTTTTTTAGAACATTTTGCCTTCAAAAGTCCAACACTCCTGGCGACCGTAACTCATCGAGGAATGTCAAGGTAAAATACACGTAAACTTCTCAGAATCAGGTATAATGTTTGAATTTAGTAAAAACTTAGAGACTGTTGTACTAAACTAACCTTTTATATCGAGCAATCATCACTAATGGCACGTCATGGAGCTAGAAGGAATGTAAACACTGCACAGGGTTCCGTTATGAATCAACAGGAAGACAGGAATACCGGTGAAACTAACCCAGCCGGGAATCAGCCACCGCCCGTTAATCAGAACGAACAGGAGGCAGAAAATCAGAACAACGGGGTATTTGATCTGGCCTTTGTCCAGACCCTCGCCCAGGCCATTGCTATGGGAATCGCTCAGGTCAACCGGGCAGAAAGTGTACCGGTCATTGACATAGAAGAGAATGCTGGGAAGGACTATTGGCTGGGAGAAATGCTGAAGGCCAGACCGCCATTATTCGATGGATCAGGGGATAAGCACGTGCATGATTGGATCTCCAAGATGGAGACTGACTTCGAGGTGATCGGTTGCCCAGGGAACCGAAAGGTACCGCTCGGAATTAACCAGCTCCGCGATACCGCAGCCCGATGGCGGAGGACCTATAATCCGGAGGACAGAGTAGTCAGATGGACTGAGTTTTCCAAACTATTGAGAGGCAATCGCCCCGATCAGCCTGCATCGCTCGAGCGTGAAGTTTCTTGATCACGGACCTCGGGACTTACCGATTCGAAATCATTCGAGCTTACAGGCCCGAACTAAGCTATGTCGCACAGATGGTCCCATCGAAAGATCAACGAATTTTCCACCTTGCGCAATGGTTGTCGGAAGTTGTTCAACGCTATGCGGCCGGGTTTCACTGCACCACTCTGAGGGCATATGAGGATGTGGTCACAGCATACGCCGGTACGGTTGTCAGTTCAGACATCGGGCATAACCAGAAGAAGTAGAAGACATCTAATCAGTCTGGGGTCTCTAGCAGAATGAACTCAGGAATTGGGTTCTCCTCTAAATCAGCAGCTTCGTCCCAACAGAAAGGAGCATCTGATGCCCGCTCGCGTCGGAGCTGTTTCAATTGTGGCATAGCGGGATATACCATGAGTCAGTGTTGTAAGGTGTCTACAAAGTGTTTTTCATGCGGAAAGGGTGGGCACATGTCTTGCTACTATTCACGGATCAAACCTGCACAAATTTCAGCTCCTCAGAGTCAACAAGGCTCGGTTCAGATATCCAGAGCATCCTCCATGTCCGACTATCGATAAACACCTTACCAAACTCCTCCCTATGGTGCTGGAAGAGGACGTGGCCGCGGGGGCGGCACTGCACCCTCCTCGGAAACACTTCCATCCCGCGTGTTCGAACTAAGGGCTACTGATAACCATACTACACCTGCTGTCTCAGGTACATTTCTTATTAATTCCCAGCCTGTTCATGTACTGTTTGATACTGGAGCGACCCATTCGTTCATATCCGTGGAATGTGTTAACCGTTTGAATCTTCCTTGTGTACCTTGTGAATCTTTTACTGTTAAGCTACCCGAGGGTAGCAGGGTGGGGGGTAATTTGGTAGTTCGAAACTGCCCGATCTGCGTCGATAGTCAGGGCTAGACAGCAAATCTCATGGTTTTTTCACTTCAGAACGAAGACGTTATTTTGGGTATGGACTGGATGACAATGTACAGGACGGTATTAGACACCTATCACCTGACAGTTTCCATTACAACTCCTGACGGTGTTACTCACATAATCAAAGGCCGAGAACACTTTAGTACTAAGGGGTCCCTCAGTCTCCTTACAGCAGGAGTATCTTGTGACGAACGGGAAACATATTATTTGTGTTATATTCTTCAGGAGGACACATCACAATTGTCAGTTGCTAATATTCCCACGGTAAGCGAATTTCCGGACATTTTTCCCGATGAATTACCAGGATTGCCGCCACGACGGGAGGTCAATCAATCGATTGAACTTCAGCCAGGGACGACACCTATCTCCAAGGCACCATACAGGATGGCACCAGCTGAGATGAAGGAATTAAAGTTACAACTCGAGTAATTGCTAAGGAAGGGGCTCGTTCATCCGAGCACTTCGCCATGGGGTGCGCCGGTCCTTTTTGTAAAGAAGAAGGACAACTCCCTATGCTTGTGTATCGATTACAGAGAACTAAATAAAGTCACTATTAAGAATCGTTACCCACTTCCAAGGATTGATGATTTACTGGATCAACTACAAGGAGCAACTATGTTTTCAAAGATCGATTTACGTTCTGGATATCACCAATTGAGAATTCGAGAGGAGGATATTCCTAAGACCGCATTTCGATCGAGGTACAGACACTACGAGTACATGGTGGTGTCATTTGGATTGACTAATACCCCAGCCGTTTTTATGGAATTGATGAACAAGGTTCTGATAGAATTTCTCGACAAGTGTGTGGTAGTCTTTATCGATGACATTTTGATCTATTCTCGGAGTCGATAGGAGCATGAGGAACACTTGAGGCAGGTGTTGAGTGTTTTGAGGCAACACCAACTTTATGCCAAACTTTCTAAATGCGAGTTCTGGATGCCGGAGGTGACCTTTTTGGGACATGTGGTTTCGGCAGAAGGCGTTAAGGTAGATCCCCAGAAGATCGAGATAGTTATGAGTTAGGAACCACCAAGAAATGTCAAGGAAGTGAGGAGTTTTCTGGGATTGGCAGGATATTATTGACGGTTTGTCGAAGCTTTTTCTAGTATTGCTCGGTCGATGACGAATCTACTAAGGAAAAGTACCAAGTTTGTCTGGACAACGGATTGTCAGGAGAGCTTTGACGAACTGAAGAGGAGGCTGACTAATGCGCCAGTACTGGTACTACCGCAGGGCACAGAAGGATTCGTAATATACACCGATGCGTATAAGCATGGACTTGGATGTGTATTCATGCAAAATGACAGAGTTATTGCATACGCCTCTCGACAACTTAAACCATATGAGGTGAACTATCCGATGCACGACTTGGAGCTGGCAGCAGTTGTCCACGCCCTTAAAATTTGGAGACACTACCGTTATGGGGTTACCTGTAAAAATTTTACGGACCACAAGAGTTTAAAATACATTTTCAGCCAGAGGGAGTTAAACATGAGACAGAGGCGTTGGCTGGAGCTGATCAAGGATTATGATGTGGAGATTTTATATCACCCTGGAAAGGCCAACGTCGTGGCAGATGCACTGAGTCGGAAAACTGCAAAAGAGATGACACTATCCGGTTTAACGGTACAGTCAGAATTACAGCAAGATCTAAGGAGAAATGGCATTGAAGTATGGATACAACACCGCCAGGGACAGTTGTGCTCAATTAACATTCATTCATCCTTGCTGGACGAGATACGCCTGGCACAGATGGAAGACCCGGAACTTCGTGCGATCGGCGCAAGGGCCGGAGGGGGGTTTATTTCAGACTACAAGATCCAAGGGAACTTGGTGAGGTTTAAGAACAGAAGTTGTATTCCACCAAATGAGGAGCTTAAACAAACTATACTCAAGAAAGCTCATTCTACTCCCTATTCGGTGCATCCCGGGGCGAGCAAGATGTATAAGGATTTGCGAAAGAACTTCTGGTGGAAGAACATGAAACAGGAGGTAGCGAGGTTCATTGCTCGATGTATGACATGTCAACAGGTGAAGATTGAACAGCGCAGGCCGGCCGGGATCATGCAGCCCTTACCCATTCCGAAATGGAAATGAGAGAGCATATCAATGGATTTTATCACCAAGTTACCAGTGACGGCGGGAGGAAAAGACACGATATGGGTCATTGTAGACCGACTGACGAAGTTGGCACATTTCATTCCAATTCAGGAGACCACCAGGACAGAGCAGCTGGCCACCATCTTTATCCGAGAAATCGTGAGGCTACATGGCATTCCCTCGGGAATTATATCAGATAGAGATACTAGATATGTGTCCCGCTTCTGGAAGGCTGTCCACAAGGCTATGGGTACCGAGTTACATTTCAGCACAGCCTATCACCCTCAAACAGATGGACAGACAGAACATACTATACAAACTCTGGAGGATATATTAAGAGCGTGTGTACTCGATTGGGGTAAGGATTGGGCCAGACACCTCTGCTTGGCGGAATTTTCATACAACAACAGCTGGCATGCAAGCGTAGGCATGGCACCCTTCGAGGCCTTGTACGGTAGGAGGTGCAAGTCTCCTTTGTGTTGGGATGACGCGTCAGATGTCATCGCTACCGAGTTGGATACGATCCAGGAATCTATTAAGAAGATTTCCGTCGTACGAAAACACATGTTGGCAGCTCAGAGCTGCCAAAAGTCATATGCTACGGACCGCGAGCGACCGTTGGAATTTATGGTCGGGGACCACGTTTGGGTCAAAGTATCGCCGATGCGGGGTGTTCGACGCTTCGGCCAGAAGGGAAAATTGAGCCCGAGATTTATTGGCCCGTTCGAAATACTGGACCGAGCTGGTAAACTCACTTATCGACTCGCACTGCCACCTTCATTAGACGGAGTGCATAACATCTTCCACGTTTTCCAGCTGAGGAAGTATGTGTACGACCCAAGCCACAAGATTAATTTCGAGGAGGTGGAGATTTTTAATGATGCTACCTTTAGAGAAGTCCCAACCGCGATTTTAGATCGACGCGTAAAGACACTAAGGAATAAGGCCATACCTATTGTAAAAGTTCAATGGTCGCACCATGGCATAGAAGAAGCGACTTGGGAGACCGAGTCGAGCATGAGGGAAAATCATCCCGAGTTATTTTATTAGTTTCAGGACGAAACTATTTTTAAAGGGGGTGGTATGTAATACCACCAGTATTACATGCTATTTCACGTTGAGCGATCATTTCTACTTCATCTATTTAATAAATAAATGTACTCCGTCACGATAAACGTATTTTGGATGATATGTTCATACTGTATTAACATGAATAAAGCTTGTCCGCGCCTGTTATTCTTATATTGTGATTGTATGATGATTGATAATTTGTCGGTGACATACCTCGATGTCGTTGGGAAATTATCGGTGCGAATATGACGGTGGTCAACGTCTTGTTCCCCGAGAGATTACTCAACGAGACTGAGAGGGAGTCGCGTTATAAGGAATCAATGTGATAATAACTTAGTAAACAAACTGAACTTTACGTACGTTAAAAACTATGTATTATGTATGCTAAGTATATGACATTACGTACGCTAAAGGTTATGCCTTACGTACGTAACGCGGTCTTCGGTCTTGGAATAGGGAATCTTCGCCAGATGGTGCATTGTCAGACCAACTTTCGGCGCGATAGCGACAGGCAAGTCAACGGGTGTTACGTACGTTAGCCGACTTTCGTTACGTACGTAACGATGTGTGTAAATTAGTCCAGTAAGTTCTGAGTTTTTCCTTATGTACGTTAAGCTTTCCATGATAACGTACGTAACATGGCTTGCGTATGTAAAGCTTCAGTCCTAACGTACGTAAAGCCATTCCGAATTTATATAAGGACACCCTCCCTTTCATTTCTTCCGACCCAAAACTCACTCTTTGCTCTTCATACTATCCTCCACCCTCTCTAAGTCGGTTTTTAGCCTCCCTAATCAAGTATTATCCTGTTGGAGTGAGTTGATCAAGCTCTGGAGGAGGTTTTGAAGGTGCTACCCTCTCGTTCTTCATCACCCTTCGTTGTTCTTCATCCTCTTTTGTCAGTTAAGGTAAGCTTATCGAATCTTGAACTCATTTCAGTGTTGTTATACGAGCTATACTAAATTTCGGATGCTTTGGGTAGTTTAGAAGTTTCGAAAATGATCGGAACGGTGAAAACTATCACAATTATTAATCGATGCCTATCTTGTTAAGTAATTGGAATGAGTGTTGCTAGTACTCGTAATTGAATGGGAACTCATAACCGAATTGTTAATCACCAACACCTTAGAATCATCTTGTTGTAGATTTCAATTATAATCCGATTACCATATCATAAAAACGTTAATAATTCTTTGATGAACTAACTAACGACTATCAAATCGGATAGTAATCAAACATGTTAAGTTCAGGAAATTAGTGCTTAATCGTTCCATTCTAGTAATTTAAACTAAAATTAGTGATGTAATTATGATGGCCTTGAGCCATAATCACGACGTAGAGATATTGTATTAGAACATTAATCAACGAGATGATAAATTGTAAAAGGGCGAACCGAGAAAACTAGTAATATGCATTATGGTCACAAATAGAGAATTCCTATTTTGGCAACATGAACAATCAAGTTTAGGATCCTAACGGGACGGGGAAAATTGTTATTAATCATCATTATTACTACAAGATGTTAATCGATGAACATGTAATAGGTTGAGCTTTTGGGTGTGGTCGTTCGAGCCGTTGTGTTATCAAGGAAGTAACTCTCGTTGGATTTGAGGCAAGTGAATCTTGCTCGGACCTTATGTATTAATATTTCAGAATATTGCATGTGTTACTGTCTATGGTAAAGTGCTCGTCTTATCTATCTCGTCCGGACTATTCCTGTGTAGATACTTCCGTGACCCTTGGCTGCGGCCTTGGGAGTTTATATGTTGATATATCTTGCGGAACTGCGTTGAGGGATAAAACCTGAATGGTACCCACGTCCGGAGTATTCCTGTGTAGATACTTCTGTGACCCTTGTTTGCGACCTTGGGAGTTTATGTGTTGATAAAAGGAATGACGTTGAATTGAATATTCGGTGATAACCTTATTTCTGAATTTATCTGATTCTATCATTGAAATTTGTTCGAAATGTCTGACCTGGGTTGGCTGACATGATACGTCGTGTCAGGCAAATTTATTGAATATGTGCAGGACATTTCCGAAGGTTTCGGTCAGGCCTGAGCAGTGTTGGGAAGAAGACTTGTTATTTCTTAAACTAAATTTGAATAATCCAAGTTGTGTAATAACCGTATGAACGGACATTGTTACCTTTTATATTTCGGTTGTATGAATGCTTTCATTTGAACATTTCCGCAAACTACTTGTTGAATAAATTGTTTTTAAAATCTCTTTTAAAACTCGCCTTGTGGGTCCCACACGGGATTCACGACACTGTGGCATCCGGCTTAATTTGGGGCGTTACACCAACGGTTGGAGCAGGACGTGAGACCAGTTCACCTTTTCCGTGGCCATGATATCCACCATCAAACGGAATCTGAGACCTCTACACATTTCAAACCACATGTCTGTTGGAAAAAACACACAATAACGTCACAACGAAAATACGGAATACCCCCGTTTGACAACTTTCCCAATCTCAATTGTAACTTTGAGGTTACCGACAAGTAGAGTAAATCAAATACAACTCGATAAACAATACAAATGATATCAAAACAATAAACACCGAGATACAATATTTAGCGTGAAAAACCTCTCAAATCAAGAGTAAAACCTACGGGACCTACGGCCGCTTAAACTTCCACTATCACCAATTCACAATACACGATTCTTCCCTAGTACAACTAGATGTATACAACAATCTTTAAATACTTGGTAATAAAAAATCTTCAAGTATTTGGAATACACAACAACAACAATATCGAGAAAAAAAACACTAAAGATAGCTTACACAAGAAGCTTACAAAATACCCGAACTTCTGGAGACCAAAACTCGATCTACTCTGTGAAAAGATTTGCCCAATTTATACCAAGCTATTATCAAAATATCATGACGATCCGATCGATACAACTCCGTAAAATCAAAGAAGTGTAATCTCTCTTTCTCTTCTCTCTCTTGCTCTCTCTCTCTCTCTCATGTATGCTCTGAAAAAATTCGGTGTGAAGTTGTGTTCTAAAGAAAAGGCAGCACAAACGCTGCTAAAAAGGAAACCCAAAACCTGTGTTGACTCGTGTGCCGTGGCACAGACAATGTGTGCCGCGGCACACTCAGAAAAATGATTGAAAAAAACTTCCAGGGGGCCGCGGCACAGAGGATGTGTCCCGCGGTGCAGATTCCAGGGACTTGAGTCGTTCCATTGCAAAAGTAGTGTGCCATGGCACACTCCCTCCTGTGCAGCGGCGCAGCTTGTTCCGGGCCTATATTCCAGAAATAACTCCTACAAATCTCCCCCTTTCTGGAATATAGGAAGAGTTCACCATCCCGGCAATCGAGCAACATACCTTAACCTTCTATCTACTCAACGCCTTAGTTAACATATCGGAACCATTATCATCGGTGTGAACTTTATCAAGTTCAAACAGACCGTCCTGCAGTGCATCTCGAATCCAATGATATCTAACATCAACATATTTTGTTCATTTGTGAATGGTCGCATTCTTCGCCAAATGAATCGCACTCTAACTATCACAAAGAACCACGTAACGCCGTTGTCGGAAGCCCACCTCTTGTAAAAACATTTTCAACCATAAAAGCTCTTTACACGATTCCAC
The DNA here is from genome assembly GCA_033398695.1 of Orobanche coerulescens. Classification (NCBI taxonomy): domain Eukaryota; kingdom Viridiplantae; phylum Streptophyta; class Magnoliopsida; order Lamiales; family Orobanchaceae; genus Orobanche; species Orobanche coerulescens. The sequence goes on along the minus strand of CM065818.1, from coordinate 72,332,565 downwards.
CACCTCAATATACTCGGCCTCCATTGTTGACAAGGCAACACACTTTTGCAATCTCGATTGCCATGACACGGCTCCCCCTGCGAAGGTCATCAAATATCCAGAAGTGGATTTTCTATTATCCTCGTTTCCTGCCATATCAGAATCGGTATACACAACAAGCATAGCTTTCCCATTTCTAAATGTGATCCCCAATTTGGAAGAACCCCATAAATATCTAAATATCCACTTTACGGCTTCCCAATGCTTCTTTCCCGGATTCGATAGAAAAAGGCTCACCACTCCCACGGCATAAGCAATGTCGGGCCTCGTACATACCATAGCATACATCAAACTCCCGACCGCAGAGACATAAGAAACTCTATCCATTTCCTCAATTTCTTCCTTTGTCGTAGGTTAATCCTTGGTCATCAATTTAAAATTGTAAGAGGCGAACTAACAACTTTAGCTTTATCCATGTTAAACCGCCTAAGCACCTTCTCAATGTATTGCTACTGTGACGTGCAATTTCTGGGCTGCTTTATCCCGAGTGATTCCTATCCCTAGAATCTGCTTAGCGGGCCCCAAGTCTTTCATGGCAAAAGACTTATTCAACTCTCTCTTCAAATTGGCAATCCTTTCGGCATTCTTGCCAACGATCAACATGTCATCCACATAAAGTAATAGGATGATGAAATCATCACCTCCAAATTTCTTGAAAAACACGCAATGGTCCAGGGTTGTCTTCCGGTAGCCTTGCTCCCCAATAACCGACTCGAACTTTTATACCATTGTCGTGGTGCTTGCTTCAAACCGTATAGACTCTTTTGGAGTCTACAAACATAATCCTCTTTTTCCTCAACCTGAAACTCTTCAGGTTGCTTCATATATATCTCTTTATCGAGGTCTCCATGAAGAAATGCCATCTTGACATCCATTTGCTCAATCTCAAGGTCAAGACTAGCCGCTATACCAAGGACCAATGGAATCGATCCTATCTTCACAGCTGGAGAAAAAATCTCGTCAAAATCAATGCCTTTCTTTTTACTAAAGCCCTTGACTACGAGTCTAGCTTTGTATCGGGGCAGTGAATTATGCTCCTCCACTTCACCTTATACACCCATTTGTTTCTCAAAGATCTCTTGTCCTTCGGCAACTTCACCAACTCGTATGTATTGTTCTCATGCAACGAACTCATCTCGTCTTGCATGGCATCCATACACTCCTTCTTGTTCTCATCCAACATAGCCTCCTCAAAATATTCACGCTCTCCCTCGTCAGTGAGTAAAACGTACTCATCGACCGAATAACGAGTAGAATGATGACGGTCTCCCGTCGACTGTCTAAGTGGAACAAATGAAGGCATGTTCGTTATGGGTAGCTCGAGATGAACTCCATCGGTATCATCTTGTCTCAACTCATCACCATTACTGGTATCATGTTGTTCATCATTTTGGACGTCATCTCCACTAGGTGTCTCAACATGTTGTGGACGAACTGGGTCCAAATCAATAAGATCATCATCATGTTGTGGAGCCGACTCTCCATTTTCAACATCCTTCATAATTTGATCTTCTACAAAAATAATATCTCTCGAACAAGCAAGTTTGTTAGTCACCGGGTCATACAACCAATACCCGAAATCATCAAGCCTGTAACCAATAAAAATACATGGCTTCATCTTAGAATCAAGCTTCGACCTCTCATATTTCGGGATGTGCACAAATGCTTTACATCCGAAAACCCGTAAGTAGCGATATGAAATGTATTTACCACTCCACACTTTGTCCGGGACATCAAACTTCAAAGGAACACACGGCGTCAAATTAATCACGTGAACCGCCATTTTCAAAACTTCTCCCCAAAATGACTTTGGTAATACGGCATGTGAGAGCAAACATCGAGCTCTCTCAACCAAAGTCCGATTCATCCTCTCCACCAAGCCATTAAGTTGTGGAGTCTTCGGTGGCATCTTTTGATGTCGGATCCCTTGCTCTCGACAATATTCATCAAAAGGTCCAGTGTATTCTCCACCATTATCCATCTGAATACACTTCAACTTCTTCCCGGTCTCTCTCTCCACCGAGGCATGAAACTATTTAAAAACATCTAAAACTTGATCTTTGGTTTTTGAGGTATATGCCCACACCTTCCTCGAATGATCATCGATGAATGTGACAAAATAGTGGCAACCACCAAGCGTCCTAGTCTTCATAGGACCACAAACATCGGAATATATAAGATCAAGAATATTTTTCTTCCGTGAAGTGGTATGGCTCTTAAAAGTGACTCTCCTTTGCGTCCTAGCTAGACACTGAGAGAACCTTTCAAGATGTACATCGTGAACCCCGGATAACACCTCCTTCTTTGACAATAGCGCCATCCCTTTCTCGCTCATGTGACCGAGCCTCTTATGCCATAGCTCGGTCATGTCATTATTGTCCACTGTGTTCACGGCATTAATTGTGACATTTGGATATGTCACGTAAAGTTTCTCTGCCTTCTTTCCTCTTCCGACAATCAAGAAACCTCGAGTGAGTTTCCACACTCCCTTGCCAAAACCGCTACAATAGCCGTCATCATCGAGTAGGCCTACTGAAATCACATTCAGCCTCATATCCAAAACATGTTTCACATTACGTAAAACTAGCTCCACACCAGTGTCGAACCTCAAATGTACGTCTCCTACTCCAAAAATCTTGGATAACCCATTGTTACCCATCTTGACTATCCCATAGTCACCCGGAGTATAATAGGAATAGAAATCCCTACGTGATGTAACATGACACGTAGCTCCACTGTCAACCACCCAGCTCGACTCATCTCTAGCAGGGTTCACCATGTCATAATTGCAACATACAAAGAACTCCTCGATAGTAGTATTTACTTCGGCTTTTTCACTACTCCCGCTCTCCTTCTTCTGAGTGTTCTCTCCGCCTTGGCGATTTTGCTTCATTAGTTGTCGGCAAAATTTCTTCGTATGCCCTTTCTTACCACAATAATAGCATTCAATGTTGGCATACTTCCCTCTAGAATTACTTCTTTATGGCCCTCTATTACTCGGACCTCTACTTTGACTTCTTCCTCACCGTTTGGTAATAAGAACATCCGACTGTGACGAAGATCCCTGTGACTTTCTTCGGACCTCCTCGTTCAGCATGTTCCTCTTTGCATGTTCCATCGAAATGACACCATCAGGGGCAGATTTAGACAACGACATACGAAACATCTCCCAAGTATCCGGCAAAGTGCCCAACAACCACAAAGCTTGAACCTCATCTTCTAATTTAATGCCCATTCCTGCAAGTTGATTAATGATGCCCTGGAATGCATTCAAATGATCCGACAGAGGATTCCTATCTCTATATTTTAGACTCATCAGTTGTTTAATGAGGAATAGCTTATTATTCCCCTGTCTTCCGAGCATACAATTGCTCGAGCTTGTGCCACAACTCTCGGGCGTTCTTTTCTCCACTGATATGATTCAAAACATTGTCATTAACCCATTGTCTAATATAGCCACAAACTTGGTGATGCAAAATAGTCCATTCCCACTCTGACTTCGCATCCGGTTTGTCCTTGCTAAACACTGGTAGATAATAATCCTTCACATATAAAAGGTCTTCCATCTTGCCCGTCCATACATGGTAGTTCGAACCATTCAAATTCACCATTCTACTTGTATTGGCTTCCATATTACAATTGAGATAATACAACCACGAAAACAACCGTGGCTCCGATACCACTTTGTTGGGAAAAGCACACAATAATATCACAACAGAAATGCGGAATACCCTCGTTTGACAACTTCCCAATCTCAATTGTAACTTTGAGGTTACCGACGAGTAAATCAAATACAACTCAATAAACAATACAAATGATATCAAAATAATAAACACCGAGACACAATATTTAGCGTGGAAAACCTCTCAAATCAAGAGTAAAAACCATGGGACCTCCGGCTGCTTAAACTTCCACTATCACCAATTCACAATACACGATTCTTCCCTAGTACAACTAGAGGTATACAACAATCTTCAAGTACTTGGTAATAAACAATCTTCAAGTATTTGGAATACACAACAACAAAATCGAGAAAGAAAAACACTAAAGATATCTTACAAAAGAAGCTTACAAAATACACGAACTTCCGGATACCAAAACTCGATCTACTCTGGTGAAAAAGATTTGACCAATTGCTACCAAGCTATTGTCAAAATATCACGACGATCCAATCGATACAACTCCGGGAAATCGAAGAAGTGTAATCTCTCTTTCTCTTCTCTTTCTTGCTCTCTCTCTCTTGTATGCTCTCAAAAAAATCGGTGTGAAGTTGTGTTCTAAAGAAAAGGCAGCACAAATGCTGCTAAAAAAGAAACCCAAAACCTGCGTTGACTTGCGGCACAAACAATGTGTGTTGCGGCACACTCAGAAAAATGATTGAAAAAAACTTCCATGGGGACGCGACACAGAGGACGTGTTCCGGGGCGCGGAGTCCAGGGACTTGAGCCGTTCCGTTGCAAAAGTAGTGTGCCGCGGCACACTCCCTCCTGTGCCGCGGCGTAGCCTATTGCGGGCCTATATTCCGGATATAACTCCTACAATGTCCTATTCTCAATTGTTGATAACCCATCCGTCTTGGCATCCACGTAAGCGCTCCCCGCCAGCTCAACTGTCCCGGTCGAGAAGACCAAAAGACGAAAGAACCAATTTTCGACTAGATCGGACGAGCAGAGCAATGAATCGGACTGAGTACGTATCAAATTTACTCCCGGGCCCACGGAAGACCGAACCGGGCAGAAATGTCTGGGCCGACCTGATGACCAGACCGGAAGGTCCGACCAGATACCAGAAAATATACTCCAAATTACGATCATGATATGACCGATCAGAACAGCGGGAAACCCGAGGGCCGACCACAGAGTCGGCCACAGCAGGTAAGTATCGCCAAAAGCATGAAGAACAGGCAGACAGGATATGCGGGACAGACACACAGGATAGTTAATGCATTCTGTCCTTCCTCTTCCCAAAGCAGTCCCCAAAAGCCTCCACGTGTCTAAGGCACACTCTCCCTCTGACATGTATTTTGGACACATTCCTGGACATTATCCAGTTGTGGCTCGCGTATTAGTCAAGACTTTCTATATATGGAAGGACTATACAATATGAAAGGACTTTTGGATTTTTGCAGAAAATAGAAAAAGAGAGAGAGAAAGTAAAAAGAAGACTTATAAAAAACAAGCAATTAATATAGACCAGCTAAACATTTCAGCTCAGCTTTATCTCGGAATAATAAAATATATTAATTCCAGGTATCTCATTCATTTATAATTTTTATTGTTTCCTACGTGGCTTCGACCCACCTAGTCCAGGTCAGCATAAGTTACGTTGATTAAATCAGTCATCAACAAATTGGCGCTAGAAGGAGGGCCCCTCGCTGCCCACAGCTACATACGTTCTCACCGGAATCCTGACAAGATTGTTCCAATAAAGATGTCTCATGGAAGTTCCAAACACAATCAACCCGCCACAGAGGAAGAAAACCTCCTCAAGGTGGCAGAATGCTTTAAACATCCCACCTTCATCCAGGGAATCACCACCCTCATGGCGCGATTCACTGAAGGTGGAACCCTTCAGAGACTCGAAGACCAAACGGAGGCCCAGTATCGGACAACTCGTCCAGCCACCCCCAGGCGGGATAAAAAAATAACCGTCTCCCGAGTTGTCGAGGAAGAGGCGGAAATCCATAGAGAAAGCCCTCACCCTTCCCGAAAAAGTTGGCTTTCTCGTCCCATATAGGTCTTTGATCGACTGGGGACAGGAAAGAAAACTGAAAAAATAGTACCGGCCCGCGGCACCCAGAGTCAGGGCTGCAAAAAAGAGAAGGCTCCCCTAGTCCTGACTCAAACACTACCTCAAACTCCAGGCGACAACTCAAGTGAAATTGAGTTCCTCAAAAAGCGCCTCACGGAGCTTGAAGATAAACAAGTCCAGCCATCTCAAAATTCGGAATGGCTCAACAGCCAGGAGAGTCCCCTTGCCCCCAGTGTTTTGGCGGAGCCTCTCCCGGAGAAGTTTAAGGTCCCCCAAATTCCCCCATATAATGGGGAGATGGGGAGACCGACCCAAATGCTCGCCTTGGGTAGTACAACTCGTGGATGGACCTGCACGGGTCGCAAGACGCATTCCGCTGCAGGATGTTCTCCCTGACTTTGGTGGAAAGGGTCCAAAGGTGGTATCGCTCGCTACCCCACCACTCTATTCAAACATGGGCTCAGCTCACGGCAATGTTCTGATCCCATTTTATGGGATCTTTAGTGCGCGTCGCCCCCCGGTCCTCCATCGCCTCCATCATGCAAGGGCTAAACGAATCCCTTAATGATTATATATCTCATTTTAATAAATGGATATTGGAAACGGAACCCATGTCCGATGATGCATTGGCCATAATTGCTCAGGTCGGCCTCCTGAAAATTTCTTTTTTCCGCTGGACGGTATGCCAGAACATCCCCCACACCTATCAAGAGTTCTTGGGGCACGCCATCTCCCACATCGCTACCGAAGAAGCTATGCCGGCACCAGTCCTAGTCATGCCTGCCGATCCGAAAGGATCTTAAAAAAAGAAAGACGATAGGCATGATCCCAGGGAAGTCCGCCAAGAATCCCACTGGGAGAATAAGGCCTCCGGCTCCTATTCGACAACCCCATCAACCCGGAATTACCGGGAGCACCGGCCCGAGCTCATGGCCAGCTTTGCCGAGACATACTCGGTTGGGTCCGCGGCCATATTTGACCAGATAAAAGGTAAGAATTTGCTTCCGGTCCCTCGGACGATCTACAAAGACCAAAAAGACATGGATCAGACCCGCTTCTGTAAATACCATGAAGCAGCGGGTCATAACACCGACCAGTGCTGAGACCTCTTCGCTGCCTTGATAGCGGTGTGCGACAATACCGGGTTGAGGCGGTTTACCCGAAACCCACCCCGGGATCGCCAGGATCGGGACGACCCAGCAAAAGCGAAAAACGATCGAGTGCCTCAGCTCCCTAAATCTCCCCGGGAAATCCTTACTGTCGTGGGGACGTCCGAAGTCGAAGACCATCGGTCTAAGCGGCAGAAGAAAGCCTGTATTAGAGAGGCCACTACTGCCTACCAGCAGACTGAACACCAACCCGAAGGATTTCTTTCACTGACCGAAGAAACCCCCAGCAACCTCTAGCTGGCCGTCACTTTCAACGAATCAGATGCTGATGGTTTGGATCACCCCCATTCTGATGCCCTTGTCATCACTCTGCCCATAATGGGAATCCCTGTACATAGAGTGTTTGTCGATTCAGGGTCCTATAACAGCTTCATCTACCTTCATACCCTTCGCAGGATGAAGGTGGACCAATCCTATGTCCGGCCATGCACTGAGGACATCCGAGGATTTGCCAACTGCCGCACCACACCGTTAGGAGAAATCGACCTCGCCCTAGAGTTTGGTCAGGGGCCTATCAAAAGAACGACGATCACCACATTTAAGATCATCAACGTGCATAGTGACTACAATGCCATCATAGGCCGACCTGTGATGTCGAGGCTGAGGGCCACTCAGTCCACTTATCATCTGTGCATCAAATTCCCCACCCCAGATGGCGTCGGGGTACATAGGGGAGATCAACGTGCTGCCCGGGAATGCAATCTTAGCATCCGGGCTCATGAGATAAACGCCGCAGAGGGCACCCCGAGAAGTATGCTGGAAGAAATGGGAGCAACTGAATCCGAACATCCTAGAGAAGGCGCCGGGCTAGAACAAGACGTCGAAGGTTCCGGGGCCGCTCCAGCCCTTGAAATAGAAAACAACCAGGATACAGACCGAGGCCATAGGCCAGGAAAAGAACCAATCCTGGAGGAGGATCCCGTCGACCCTCGATTCTAGAAACCGAAGAGAAAATTCACCATGCTGAGCCGACAGAAGAGCTGGATCAGGTCCACATGGACACATCTAATCCCGTCTGACAGCTTAGGATTGGCCACAACCTCCAAGAACCGATCCGTTCTGACCTAATCTCCCACCTGAGATAAAATTTGGACGTCTTTGGGTGGACCCATTCGGACATTCCTGGGATTGATCCGGAACTTGCATGCCACCGGATGAACATTGACCCCAGTTAGGAGTCGGTCATTCAGAAGCGAAGGAAATTGGGGACTGATGTAACACCCCCAAGATATTCAAGGTATATTACAGCACCATGGATTCCTACCTCGGACCCACCAGGATAAACGACCAAACATACTCATCAACTTGTGGAACCAATATAATAACACCTCGTCATAAAGACGCACAAAATAATCCACCCGGTTTAACCGGTCAAACACAACACAATCATCCAACACAAACATAATAGGCAAACATTACAATCCGAACAAACCAAAGCTCTTAAGTACTCGAGTACTTCTATTAGTTTACAATTTGATAATCGCATCAAAAGACAGAAAATCATAAAAACACACTCATGCGCAACCATCACGCCCGGCCATCATCCGCGTACTAGTCAAGCGCCCGTTCGTCTCGATGAACCTGATCTGAAATTCATAAAATGAATTTCCCCAAAAGCGGTTAGCAATTACGCTATTACAAGTAACCAAATGAACAACTTACACATTACACATATAGTCAATGCATGCAATCATGAAAACATCGGTTGAAACACACATTTCCAGAAACGCCAATAATCCAAAAGACATTTGTAAAATGCACCATAATTAACCACTGACCCACGCCTCTGTGGACCCCTACCAAGACCCCGTCGGATCTAACCCATAGTGGTTAAAAGCAACTCGCGGACCCACGCCTTTGTGGACCCCTACCGAGACCCTAGCGGATCTAACCCGTAGTGAGCATACACACACACACACCATTACTCATACAATACTACTATGTCAAGATTGTAAACGTACTTGCCTCGATCAAAAGACGGTGACACGAAAAGAAAGGAAGAATCAAACACGACCGCTAGGAACCGGCGAAACCAAACCTAACGATTCGAAGAATACAATCACAACCATTTCTAAATGAATACGGAAATGAAATACACCCGAAAGCTCGTCTACGATTCATGTATATTCGTACAAGAACAACAACGAGTGCGGACCACAACCAAACCCTCTCGATTACACAAAAACCATGAACTATACCATGAATACGTAAGAAAACTAAGAATACCAACAAGATTAATCATATTCATCATGAATTAATCAATAACACGGAACGAATCGAACAAAAACTCAAAAACCCCCAAATCTCCCCAAAAATAGGGTTCTAAAGGATTTACCTTGATTCAAGAGGTAGAGGATGATTAGATGATGATAAATCGGTGTTAGAGACTCAAGATCTTGAATGGATGATGACAATCGCTCGAATCCAAGCTATCAAAGCTCCAAATCGCCCAACTCTCGAAGAATAAGTGAAAAGGGGAAGAAATGAGCTGCCCCGGTCAACCCTTTGGTTTTTATAACCAGAGGTTATTAGTGTGCGCAAACATTCCAAGTTAGCGTGCGCTAACGGCTAATACTCCGGTCTAGAAAGCTAACACCCCAGTCCAGAACCTATAGTTCTGGACCGTTAGCGTTCGCTAATAGTAATTAGCGTGCGCTAACAGCCTCCCGATAGCGCGCGCTATCGGGCCATAGCGTGTCCTACCTGGACACCAAACCAAGTCCAGAAGTAAACTGCCCAGTACTGGGCTGCCGGGTTAGCGTGCGCTACCGGCCACGCTGCGTGCGCTAAACTCGAACGGTAGCGTGCGCTAGAACAAAATATTAGCATGCGCTAGACCAACTCTCCAGAGGACAGAGACCAGAAACAGGCTCACTGCCACTGCTGGGCTCGACTCGCTAGCACGCGTTACGAACAAGTGTAGCGTGCGCTACTGAAGTAAGCTTAGCGTGCGCTACAATATGAACTTAGCGCGTGCTAGGCACATGATAACAATGGTCCCGGAACACCGCAACACGAATGAAACATCAAACGGAACATCGCAATACGCATAATAACATACAATGGATTTACGGCAACCCAAATGGTGGTTCCGAACAACAATTACGAGAATCGAATCAATAAGCGATGGAGAAGCCAACAATTGCGGAATTGAGTAAATATAAATCCAAAAATAAGTATTCCCGAAATACACATACGGTTACACACGAGCCACCAAAACAGGAAAAACACTAAATCGAGAAAGTACTAGGAAAATAAAAAAATACGGATATTACATTCTACCCCTCTAAAGATAAGTTTCGTCCCGAAACTTAAGAAACAAACAACTCGGGGTACTTAGCATGCATGCTCTCCTCAGTTTCCCAAGTTTCCTCCTCGAAACCATGCCTCAACCACTGCACCTTGACCAAGGGAATGGTCTTATGACTCATCCGATTCTCACGGTGCTCCAAAATCTTCAAGGGGCGCTCCTCGAAAGTAATATCTTCAGCGATATCAATCTCACCATAATCGATGACGTGACTAGGATCTGGAACATATTTCCTCAACTGGGAAATATGGAAAACGCTATGAACATGACTCAATGCCAGAGGTAACGCCAACTGGTATGCCAATTCAATGACTCTCTAGAGAATCTCAAAGGGCCCAATAAATCTCGGGCTCAACTTTCCCTTTTTTCCGAAATGGAAAATCCCCTTCTTCGGCGACACCTTTCTGAGGATGAAAAGAAGTGCTCAGACGCAAACGAATAACCAACGCCTTATGCACTGCCTGCCAAAAATGCGATACAAAACGGCCATCCCAATCCGAAATAATAGACTTCGGAGTACCATGAAGTCTCACAATCTGCGCAATAAACACCCGAGCCAGCTTTTCCAGACCCCAAGTATCCTTGATGCCCAGAAAATGTGCCGACTTGGTCAGACGATCCACAATCACCCAAACCATGTTCATGCCCGATCTCGATCTTAGAAAACTCGTGATGAAGTCCATCGAAATATCTTCCCATTTCTATTCCAGGACGGGAAGCGACTGCAATAGCCCAGCCGGTCGCTGATGCTCGATTTTGACCTGTTGACAAGTCAAACATCTCGCTAAAAACCGCGCGACCTCCTCCTTCATGTCATTCCACCAAAAATTCCTCCTCAGGTCTTTGTACATCTTACTCGAACCAAGATGAACGGAGTAAGGCATAGCGTGGCCCTCTCGCAAAATACTCTACCTCAATTCCAAGTCGTTCGGTACATAGAGCCGACTCTGGAATCTCAACACACCATCCTCGTGAATCACAAACCCAGGAGACTTCCCTTTGAGAACATTTTCTCGAATCTGAGAAATCATCGGATCCTCTAATTGCTTTAGTTTAATTTCATCGACCAACAACGACGAAATCTCTAAAGCGCAAAGTTGCCTGACCGCTGCCGGCAATAAAATCTCAACATCCAACTCTATCAAGACCCGGTGAAGCTCAGATTTAGACGTAAGGATCTCAAGTGACCTCAACGCAACCGGTTTCTGACTCAAGATGTCAGCCACGACGTTCGCCTTGCCCGGATAATAAAAGATTTCGAGGTCATAATCCTTGATCCACTCCAACCACCTCCTCTGTCTCATATTCAACTCCCGCTGAATAAATATATACTTTAAACTTTTATGATCGGTAAAAATCTGACATGCGGAGCCAAACAGATAGTGACGCCAAATCTTGAGCGCAAAGACAACTGCCGCTAACTCCAAATCGTGAGTAGGGTAGTTGAGATCGTACGGCCTCAACTGTCTCGATGCATAAGCAATGGTCTTGCCGTGATGCATCAATACGCACCCAAGACCCTAACCTGAAGCGTCACTATAAATAACAAAACCCTCGTTGCCACACGACAATGCTAAAACTGGGGCCGAAGTTAAAAGCCTCTTCAGCTCCTCAAAACTCGCCTGCCTCTCGTCATTCCAGATGAACGTCTCGGATTTCTGAATCAACTGCGTAAGTGGACGAGCCAGTTTTGAGAAACCCTCGACGAACCTAGGGTAGTGGCCAGCCAAACCCAAGAAACTACGGACCTCCTTCACGTTCTTAGGTGACGCCCAATCCAACACTGCCTCGTTCTTCTGCGGATCCACACGGAATCCCTCGACTGAAATCACGTAACCTAGAAACATCACCTCCTTCAGCCAGAACTCACATTTCGAGAACTTCGCATAGAGTCGATCGGTCCTCAAAATGTCTAACACCACTCGCAGATGATGCGCATACTCCACCTCAATCCTCGAATAAATAAGAATATCGTCAATGAAGATGACGACACACTTATTCAAATACTCGATAAAGATCTTATTTATCAACTGCATGAACATTGTCGGCACGTTAGTCAACCCGAAGGACATGACCACAAACTCGTAATGTCCGTATCTCGTCCGAAAAGCTGTTTTCGGAACATCGGACTCCTTCACACGAAGTTGATAGTACCCCGATCTCAAGTCGATCTTTGAGAATACCGCAGCTCCCTGCAACTGATCGAACAAGTCATCAATCCTCGGCAAGGGATACTTGTTCTTGATGTTCACCTTGTTAATCTCGCGATAGTCAATACACAAACGCAGTGAACCATCCTTCTTCCGCACAAACAGAACTGGTGTGCCCCAAGCCGAAGCGCTCGGTCGAATATACCCTGACTCAAGAAGCTCACTCAACTGCTTCTTCAACTCGGCCATCTCGGAAGGTGCCATGCGATACGGCGCCTTTGAAATCAGAGCCGCACCTGGCTCTAACTCAATATCAAACTCTACCTCACGGTCTAGTGGCAAACCTGGTAACTCATCAGGAAAGACGTCAGGAAACTCACTAACAACTGGAATCGATGAAAGCTCGACCCCACCACTCTCGGCCTTCAAGGCGTAGCACCAATAACCAGTACACGCCTTTTGCAGGAGTCTCATTGCCTTCAAAGCGTTAATAACGAACTTCTAGTTTCCCCTCTTTCGCCCGGCGAAAGAGTGCTCGGTGCCGTCCTCGGCTAACATAGTGATGATTCTCGTGCGGTAGTTCATGATCGCACCATGCCGCTCGTGCCAATCATCCCTGAGAATTAAATCCTCACCATCAATACCCACAACAATAAGATCTAAGAGCCAAGCCCTCTCGCAATAAACACAGAACAGTCTCGGACCTTCTGATCACCGACGATCCTATCACCGCTAGGAAGCTTAACGATGAAAGGCTCACAAGGCGTCAAATAGTCGAGACTCAAACGGCGCACACAATCCAGAGATATGAACAAATGCGTAGCACCAGAATCGAAAAGCACACTGACAGGATGAGAATGAATTTGAACGGTACCTGTGGCGATGGTAGCGGCTGGGTCATCGGCCCTCCTCATCTCATACACACGTGGATGGGCGGAGCGGACACTGGAAGCTCCCCCAGTGGGCTGACCCCGACCTCTCTCTCGACTAGCACTCGGCGGAGATTGAGAAGCAAACGAACCTTGATTCACAGTTGGTTCCCTAGGCACTGGAATGGAAGCTTGGGCACCAAGAATTCTCTCTCTCTCCTCACAAAAAACAGCCTTGTGGCCCGGCTGGCCACACCGATTACATGTCAGCAAAGGGTTCGTACAAATACGACTGATGTGGCCCAGCCGGCCACAATTAAAACACTTCACATCACGGGAAGGAGCACTGGTAGTTCCACCGGAACCCCCAGTAGAACGAGTTGGACCGCCACCGGCGGGAAAATTAGCAGATTGGGATTTCTGCTGACCCCCACCCTTGTGGACCTAAAAACTATCGGCGGACTTTTGCTTCTTGCTCTCGCGAGCCGCCTCACTAGCCGTCACAGACATATCGTAAGCAAGGGTTCTACTTTGGTAATCCTTCAAAGTAGTACACATGAGCCCAGACATGTAGTCACGAATCGACAATTTCATCCGCCTGGAGAAGTGGAAAATATTGTCGCTCTCTTCTCTAACCTGGGCCTTCACGAAGCCCAACTCCCAATTGAAGTCAGCAATAGCGTGAGAAACAGGGATATCCCGAGGCTGAGCATCAAAGAAGGCATGGATTCGAGCCTGGTTGACTGGCCACGGACAGTATTCGGTCTCCATCAAGTCCTTAAACTCATCCCATGTAGCAGCGCGGTCTCTGGGCTCAACGACATCCCACCAGTCAGTAGCATCCCCAGTGAGAAAATACTAGGCAATAAGGACCTTGCGGTCCTCGGGACAGTTGGTGGCGACGAAAACTTTGGATATCTCTTTGATCCACCCCTCTCATCCGATCGGGTCTGAAGCTCCCGAAAACTGAGGAGTGTCACATCCCGGGACCCCCCATCCGCCGTAGCATGATATTGTCCGCTCTGGGCATTCTCCTCTTGAGCTGGCCCTCACGGTTTTATTTCTGGGAACCCAGCGAGCAGCGTCCCAGGAGGTCACCCATCCTGAGACTGCTCTCGCCTCGAGCACGCTTAACTTCGGAGTTCTCATCTCTCCGAAGCCACTGGGCTCCCAAAAGGCCTCATGCTATAAGGAGTTCGGCACGCACATATAAGGCACTTCGCCCGCTCTCTGCTAGTCGGTGTGGGATATCACAATCCGTCCCTCCTCAAAGGACCCGACGTCCTCGTCGGCACACTCGCACGACATGGCAGAGTGGCTCCAATACCAAATTGTCACATCCCGGGACCCCTCCGCCGTAGCATGATATTGTCCGCTCTGGGCTCTCTCCTCTGAGATGGCCCTCACGGTTTTGTTTCTGGGAACCCAGCAAGCAGCTTCCCAGGAGGTCACCCATCCTGAGATTGCTCTCGCCTCGAGCACGCTTAACTTCGGAGTTCTCATCACCCCAAAGCGACTGGGCTCCTAAAAGGCCTCATGTTATAAGGTGTCACGACACGCTCAAATAAGGCACTTCGCCCGCTCTCTGCTAGTCGGTGTGGGATATCACAAGGAGGATGCATCTTGATGACATCCTGTAGCCAACGATCTGCTCCGCCCCGAGCAGCATGGGCCGGATTTGGGTTCTGAACCGCCTGAGCTATAGCCGCCATCTGGTTCACCATTTGTTTCATAATAGCCGCAACACCAAGGTCGGCTCCATCTTGAGTAGAAGCATGGCTATGCCGGTCACCTGTACTGCCGGCTCCAGAAGAATGCGACGTGGCCGCCTCACCGGCTGCCCCATGTCCCCGGCCGCATCTACAGCCACAACCACGGCCACGACCACGGCCCCTTCCGGCATCCATACTGATGTTAAATAAGTAACAAAACCCATACGATGGTAAGTACGAGAATAAAAACAATCACAAATCGAGAATCAAAGGTGCGATACAAGGAAACAATGAACAGAGTAAGGAAAAACTTACGGGCACTGGAAGCACCGGAATCATGGCAGCGTGATGACGATGTGCAAAACGAAACACAACAAGACACAATAAACCGCCAAGCCTAGGTATCCATAAACCTTGCTCCGATACCATTTTCTGTAACACCCCTAAGATATTCAAGGTATATTACAGCGCCGTGGATCCCTACCTGGGACCCACTAGGCAAAACGACCAAACATACTCATCAACTTGCAGAATCAACATAATGACACCTCGTCATAAAGACACAAAACAAAATAATCCACCCGGTTCAACCGGTCAAACACAACACAATCATCCAACACAAACATAATAGGCAAACATTACAATCCGAACAAACCAAAGCTCCTAAGTTATCGAGTACTTCTATTAGTTTACAATTTGATAATCGCATCAAAAGACAGAAAACCATAAAAACACACTCATGCGCAATCATCACGCTTGGTCATCATCCGCGTACTAGTCCAGCACCCGTTCATCTCGATGAACCTGACCTGAAATTTATAAAACGAATTTCCCCAAAACGGGTCCCCAAAAGGGGTTAGCAATTACGCTAGTACAAGTAACCAAATCAACAACTTAGACCTTACACATATAGTCAATGCATGCAATCATGAAAACATCGGTGGAAACATACATTTCCGAAAATGCCAATAATCCAAAACACATTTGTAAAATGCACCATAATTAACCACGGATCCACGCCTCTGTGGACCCCTACCGAGACCTCGTCGGATCTAACCCATAATGGTTAAAAGCAACTCACAGACCCACGCATTTGTGGACCCCAACCGAGACCCCGTCGGATCTAACCCGTAGTGATCACACACACACCATTACTCATGCAATACTACTATGTCAATATTGTAAGTTCATAAAGGTACTTGCCTCGATCAAAAGACGGTGACATGAACGGAAAGGAAGAATCTAACACGACCGCTAGGAACCGGCGAAACCGAACCTAATGATTTGAGGAATACAATCACAACCATTTCTAAACGAATACGGAAATGGAATACACCCGAAAGCCCGCCTACGATTCATGTATATTCGTACAAGAACAACAACGAGGGCGGACCACAACCAAACCCTCTCGATTATGCAAAACCACGAAATATACCATGAATCCATAGGAAAACTAAGAATAACAACAAGATTAATCATATTCATCATGAATTAATCAATAACATGGAACAAATCGAACAAAAACTCGAAAACCCCCAAATCTCCCCAAAAATAGGGTTCTAAAGGATTTACCTTGATTCAAGAGGTAGAGGATGATTAGATGATGATAAATCGGTGTTAGAGACTCAAGATCTTGAATGTATGATGACAATCGCTCGAATCCAGGCTCTCAAAGCTCCTAATCTCCTAACTCTCGAAGAAGAAGTGAAAAGAGCCAGAAGTAAACTGCCCGGTACTGGGCCGCCAGGTTAGCATGCGCTACCAGCCACGCTGCGTGCGCTAAACCCGAACGGTAGCGTGCGCTAGAACAAAATATTAGCGTGTGCTAGAACAACTCTGCAGAGGACAGGGACCAGAAATAGGCTCACTGCCACTGTTGGGCTCGACTCGCTAGCGCGCGCTACCAATAAGTGTAGCGTGCGCTACTGAAGTAAGCTTAGCGTGCGCTACAAAATGAACTTAGCGCGCGCTAGGCACATGATAACAACGGTCCCAGAACACCGAAACACGAACGAAACATCAAACGGCAATACGCATAATAACATACAATGGATTTACGGTGTAACACCCCCAAGACGATCAGGGCATATTACAGTGCCGTGGACCCCACACTTTGGAGCCCACCAGGACAACGCACCAAAACGACACACGACAAAAGACATACATCATCGACAACAGACAATTTCTCAATCCACGATATTTAAATCCAAAGACTAAAATTTGACAATACAATTTGACATCAAATCCAATCCCAAAACGGGTACACAAAATTAATAAATTCAAGAAAGAAGTACTCGAGTACTTAAGCAAATGACATAATAAGGAAATCCCAAAACAAGACACCAAACTCGAGTACTCGCATGCTCGTTTGCTTCCATGACTTGTACCTGAAATACAAAAGTATTTTTCCCATTTAAGGGGTTAGCGATAACTGCTAGTGCAAGTACAATCCATTTGAACTACCATTCTAGTCAGATGAAAATATGCGCCAAAAATCATTTTAGAAATCATTTATATTCCGGAATATTTACGGTGCACAAGCACAAAACACATTTCTCCAACAAAACAATTTAATGTTAACCGTTGGTACGAGACTCACGGCCACCGTACCCCGCAGAGCCCCGTCGGACATCCCTGGGTGGTTAACCATAGTTAGTGATACGCACACTCACGGCAATACGTATCCCTAGAGGGCCCGTCGGACTGTCCCTAGGTGAACATACACATATCCATCCATACAACCACGAAAAGCCATAATTCAAATACTAGAACGCGTAAACAAATGTAAAGTACCACCCTTTGAGATATCTTCGAAGAATCGGGAATGAATAACGACTACGAACGATCCGGATGGAAAACGACGGTTCCTAAATGAAGTATTAACATAACTCAGTCCTAACGGACAACAATAATTGAATGGAATATGCCCATAACCCCGATTACAAGCTATGACAATATACGTACGATCGATACGGGCGAGGGTTTTCACAAAACCTCCCCGAATCGACAATCCACGAAATAAACACGACATAATCGGATAGGGAAACATTCAATACCAATAATCGTTAAGGAATGATACGACATAACTGAACAATTTGAGTTTAAATGAACAAAACCCGAAAAAACCCCAAAATTGACAAAGTAGGGTTCTAAGTCAAAAATACCTTGAATTGGAGTGGAGAAGATGGATTAAGATGATGATGTACTAAGCTTGGAACACAAGAATCGGTCTGCAATGAGACTCCATGGATTACTCTCCACAAATCGCCCTAAAATCGCTGGAATCGCCCAGTGGAAGAGAAGATGAGGAAAAATGACGAGAAAGTGGGTTGTTGTCCTTTTTATATCAGGTATAGTTAGCGCACGTTAACCATCAAAAGATAGCGCGCGCTAACAGGGTTGCAAGCAGTCCAGTAGCTGCTGCCTGGTGTCGCTAGCGTGCGCTAGACATGTTTAGCGCGCGCTAAATACTACTCGATAGCGTACACTAGTGGTCAGTGTATAGGATTCTGGGTTCAGAACCCTCACTGCCCAGTATGTTGAAGTCGTTAGCGCACGCTATAGTTACGAGATAGCGTATGCTAACTGCACACC
Organism: Orobanche coerulescens; assembly: GCA_033398695.1. NCBI lineage: Eukaryota > Viridiplantae > Streptophyta > Magnoliopsida > Lamiales > Orobanchaceae > Orobanche > Orobanche coerulescens. The sequence goes on along the minus strand of CM065818.1, from coordinate 72,313,971 downwards.
GATAGCGCACGCAAGAAATAAGGAGTAGCGTGCGCTACACACGCAGCAGTTCAATACTGCTCAGTTCAGTATGCTGCTGCAGAAGGTACGAAAATCGAAACGCAAGACAAGGCCAGAATCCAGAAACATAAACACGAAATATACAAGAAGATGGAGCTATGAGCTGAAAGAAAATACAATTCCAACTACCGGGGAATCCAAAATATGACAAAGAAGATGGAATTCCCTAAATTTATAGGAAATTATAAAAATTGCCCAAATGTCCGAAAATCACGATACAACGTCGGATTCACAAACAGAAACTCACAACACGAACAACTCAACCATACAAACTTATGTAAATGAAGAAACAATGAAAACGAACGAGTTTAACGAGAATCGAACGTACATACGGCAAAACATAACATAAAGTGGAATTACGTAAAAACATCTCCGAAACTCGTCCAAATGGAAAAACTCTAAGAACAAAGTAGATTCAAAATGTTGAAACGGTTATAAGCGAGTCGATAAAAATAGACATACACCAAATATGGAAACTGCTAAAAATGGAAAGGTACGGATACTACATACGGCAACCCCGAAATGGCGGTTCCAAACAACAATTATGAGAATCGGATTAATAAGCGACGTAGAAGCCAACAATTGTGGAATTAAGTAAAAATAAATCCGAAAATAAGTATTCCTGAAATACACATACGGTTACACACGAGCCACCAAAACAGGCAAAACACCAAATCGAGAAAGTACCGGGAAAAGAAAAAAATGCGGATATTACACCTGAGCGGCAGAAAGGATTAGAAGAAGAAGTGCGGAAGCTGATCGACAATGGATTTATCCGGGAAGCCAGATATCTGACATGGATAGCCAATCGGTCCTAGTTAAAAAGCCGACCGGGCGGTGGCGGCTCTGCATTGACTTCTCCGATCTAAATAGAGCCTACCCAAAAGATAGCTATCCTCTGCCCCACATTGACTACATGGTGGGCGCGACGGCCGAACACGAGTTGATGAGTTTCATGGATGCATACTCCGGATATAATCAGATCCGGATACATCCTACAGATGAAGAAAATACCTCTTTCTACTCGGCCCGCGGCCTATATTGCTACTGCATGATGCCTTTTCGGCTGAAAAACGCTGGTGCGACCTATCAACGTCTGGTAATTAAAATGTTCTGTAGCTTGATAGGTCATACAATGGAGGTTTATGTAGATGATATGCATGTAAAATCTTTGAGTTCGGCCGACCATGTGAATGACCTCAATAAAATATTTGCGATTTTGCGAGAGTATAAAATGAAGTTAAACCCAAAAAAATGTTCATTTGGGGTAGGCTCCAGGAAATTCCTCGGCTACATGGTAAGCCAAAGAGGAATTAAAGCTAACCCCGATAAAATCAGGGCAATGACTGAGCTTGTTGCGCCAAATTCGGTCAAAAAAGTGCAAAGCCTCACCGGCCGACTAGCCGCGCTAAGTCGCTTTATCTCTCGCTCAACCGACAAATGCAAACCTTTCTATGAGGCGATAAAAAAGAACAAAGATTTTCAATGGACCGACTCATGCCAGAAAGCCTTTGAGGCAATCAAATAAGTCTTGGCAGAAGCACCGATCCTGCAACAACTAGCCCGCGAAGAGCCTCTCAATTTATATCTCGTGGTGTCCGGCTCCGCAATCAGCGCTGCTCTTATCTTGACGGAAAATGCGGTTCAACAGCCGGTATATTATGTTAGCCAAGCCCTTCATGATACCGAGCTCCGTTACGCCCCAATGGAGAAGTTAGCCTATGCGCTCATAACGGCGTCCCGAAAGCTAAGGACTTACTTTCTTGAACATCAGGTAGTTGTCTTAACGAACTACCCCCTAAAACAAATCATGCACCGATTGGACGTCTCTGGCCGGATGATTAAATGGGTCGTGGATCTCGGACAGTTCGACCTAGCCTTTGAATCGCGCACTGCCATAAAAGGTCAAGTCCTGAAAGATTTCATCGCAGAGTTCACGCCGACAATCACCTAAGAGAATGACCGATCCGAGGAGTGGTCACTCTACGTAGACGGTCGTCAATTGCAGACCGAGCAGGTACAGGAATAGTCCTCGTCAGTCCCAATCAACGGTTGTTCTGCTCGGCCATTCGCCTGGGTTTTCCGGCCACTAATAACGAGGTAGAATATGAAGCCCTACTGGTCGGACTGGAAATGGCGACCTCCCTTAGTCTCACTCGCCTCACTGTCTTAAGTGACTCCCAATTGGTAGTGAACCAAATTAAGGGCAAATATGAGGCCAATTAGCCTAAACTTGTCAAATACCTCCGCCTAGCGCGAACCCAGTTGCAAGATTTCCGAGGAACAATACAACACATTCCTCGAACTGAGAACATCCAGGCCGACTCCTTGGCAAAACTCGCATATAGCTCTGGAGCCGAGCATATGTACGAGGTCAGTATTGCGTACCATGCGTCATCGGCCCTGGAAATGGCCGAAGTCCAAACAGCCGATCAGTCGGATCTACAAGGATGGATGCAGCCAATAATTCAATATCTTCAGAATAGCGTTTTACCCGCGGACCGAGCCCAAGCACGATCACTTCGAACTCAGTCTGCCCGGTTCACCATCATAGATGGAACCTTATATAAGAGAGGGTATTCGATTCCATTGCTAAAGTGTCTGTTCGATTCGGAGGCAGACTATGCCCTCAGGGAGGTACATGAGGGTATATGCGGCAACAACTCCGGCGGCCAGACACTAGCTTTCAAACTGATCCGGCAAGGGTATTACTGGCCAAATCTCAAAAAAGATGCCATCGTGCTCGTACGAAAGTGCGTCCGATGCTAAATTTTCGCTCCTCAGATCCGATCCCCGCCGGAAACACTCACTTCAGTTTATTACCTGTGGCCATTCGCCAAGTGGGGGATTGATCTGATCGGCCCCTTGCTTAAAGGGCGCGGAGGAGTACAATATGCCATTGTCGCAGTCGATTATTTTACAAAATGGTCGGAGGCCGAACCCATGGCTCGGACGACCGAATAGAAAATAGTCGATTTTTTTTGGAAGTCCCTCATCTCCCAGTTTGGGATCCCTCAGTCAATTGTCTCCGATAATGCCAATAAATTTGATAATAAGAAATTTCGGGCATTCTGCGGCGGCCATCACATACGAAACAATTTCTCCACGCCGTATTATCCTCAGTCCAATGGACAGGTCGAGGCGGTCAACAAAATTATAAAGCAGCACCTGAAGACCGGCCTCGAAGAACTCAAAGGTTCATGGCCAGAAGAACTCCCTGAAGCATTATGGGCTTATAGAACAACGCATCGGTCCGCCACTGGAGAAACTCCTTTCTCCTTGGCTTTCGGCACTGAAGCCGTCATCCCGGTCGAAATTGGGGCACCTACCTACCAAGTAGCCCATTTCGATGAGTGAGATAATGACTTGGCCTTCCAAGTAAACCTGGACATCATCGCCGAAAAACGGGCCCAAGCGGAAATACGAAACGCCATCTACAAAAGAAGATGTGAACGCTATTATAACTCCAAGATTCACCAAAGAAATTTCCAGGTCGGGGACCTCGTTCTTAAACGAGTATTGGGACCGGATCCCAGGTCACTTAAGCCAAAATGGGAAGGACCGTACAATACTACCGGCTGGAATATATGAGCGGCCAGAAATTTGCTTACCCATGGAATGCCATGTATTTAAAAAGGTATTATCAATAAAATTTGGCTTTATCTCTTTCTTAGCTTTGACACTATAAGACCGAGCTCGACTCGGCACTATGAATGATCGGCTCCCCCGGCACTATAAAACCGAGCTCAACCCGGCACTATGAATGACCGGCTCCCCCGGCACTATGAGACCAAGCCGGACTCGGCACTATGAATGACCGGCTCCCCCATCACTATAAGACTGAGGTCAACTCGGCACTATGAATGATCGGCTCCTCCGGCACTATAAGACCGAGCTAGACTCGGCACTATGAATGGCCGGCTCCCTCGGCACTATAAGACCGAGCTCAACTCGGCACTATGAATGACCGGCTCCTCCAACACTACAATACCGAGCTAGACTCGGCACTATGAATGACCGGCTCCTCCGGCACTATAAGACCGAACTCGACTCTCATCATCAATGGAAGATACCAAAAAGAATGCACAGTGGCCGAACCAACCCAGCCGGAACATCCAAAAGAAAACAACTAAGCAGGTACTGAAAATAAAAGTTTATTCATTCAAGGAGTGTTTTTACAAAGAACTTCCGAAAAAAACTAACGACAAGAAAAGACTGAGGCACGCAGGCCATACATAAGACAATGCCTAAAGACTATTCGGATCTGCCACTCCAGCCAGCCGCTTGGAAGGACTGCCATTCACCTTCACCGGGAGGGGCCGAGCCCGGACCTCCATCATCCTCGTCAGCCTCTGGCTCGTCATATTCCATGAGCTCAACATGCAGGTCGGACGCCCGAGACTCTATGTAGGCACGAACCTCCTCAATGTCTTCCCTTCCTTCATGAGATCCAATATCTCGTAGCAGGTGGAGACATAGTTCAGGTTGATCAGCTCCTCAAACTCGGGCGTCTTCTTGAAGGAAGCCGCCCCTTCGGCAAGACCCTTAGCGTAGACCGATGCCTCACAAGTATCAACCTGCTCGGTCAGATGCTCGATCCGAGCCTTTGTCTCCTTCAAGTAAGCATCATGCTCGGCCCGGATCGCCTCGCACTGCTTGTGCATCGCCTCGGCAGCCTCAGTCATTTCTCGAGCCTTGCCCCTCCAGATATTGGCCTCGCCAGCCCGACTCTCGAGAATTTCCATATCTCCTTTCAGGTTGGCTATCTCCTCCTCTAGAGACTCAATCATTGACGGGCAGAGATGGTGCTCCTCCCTCAAAGTTTCAAGCTCGGCCGACATCCTTTTGTGCTTCTTAATGAGGGCCTGGAACTCCCCGACCGCCTTCACATAGGTCCCGAGAGCGCGGCCAAGCTAGGCTTTCGAACTAGATCTGCTCGGACGGATCCATGTCGTTTCTAACCAATTCCATCTTCGGCTTTCATCCCCGAATAGGAACGTAGCTCGGAACCCGATCCAACATCTCAGCAGTAGGAGTGGTCGTCCGCACATAATTCTGGAACCAGCGCGGCCTCCTCCCCCGCATTTCAGCACAGGGGTCCTCCCGGTCCTTGTTCACCGGAAGGTAATGCCCCTCCAAGTCCACAACGACCTCCGCCTGACCAGTACGGACAGGGCTCCGCATGGGGGGCAGCTCGGTCCTCATCTCGACCTCGGCCTTATTGACGGTCCCCTCAGGCTCGGTCGCCTCCCTATTCCGGTTAGCCGCCCCGCGACTCCTCTGCTCGGTGGACTCAGCGGCCAGTCTCTCAGCCCGTTGAGCAGGGGTTTCTCTCCTCCCTGACACGGTCTTCATTTTAGGGACTAGAAGAAAAAAAGGAAAAGTTAAAAAAAAAATCAAGTTACCTGAAGAAGACATAATGTTCGGATCGGTGGATCGAAGACCGGCAGCCCAGAGATTTTCTTCGGTGGTGAGAAGATGCGATTTCCTATGCTCGATGGAAAGCTCCAAAAGCTTCTCAATCCGGTCGTCGAACTTGGAAGATGTATCCTGTGCCAGGATGCGTTATGCACAAGAAATGAGTGATGAGCGTTAAACAAAAAAGAAACAGAACAGAAAACGCAACACTTCCGCATTTTTGCAATGAAGTGCACAAGGATCCAAAGCTCCACGTCCACGATGCCGGGCTCGAACTCATCCACCGAGCTCCTCCAAGATCCCCCGAAGTAAAACCACTGCTCCTTCCAGCTGTGTATGGTCTATGGCACATCCACCACCTCCTTGTACATGGCATGCCGAGCTGTTAAATAAAACCAGCACGAGCCGGATCTTCCGATCGATCTACACAGGAAGAGGCTCTTAAATTCCTCACAGCTGGGCTGGGGCTAACCGCGCTGGTTGAAGAGGATGAAAAGACCCACCACCCGAGCCCAGGAGTTGGGATGAGTTTGGGCAATAGGAAGGCCCCACTGCCTCAACCATCGGGAGAAGGCTAAGGGGAGCGGAAACCTCAGCCCCGTCAACAAGGAGCGGTAGTATACCGCCGCGCAACCGACCGGCGGAATGTGAGGCCTCTCCTCGGGATACGGGACGATCATCCGCACTGCCGCTGGGATATTAAACCGCCGCCATCAGGCCACCAGTTGATCCTCCGTGACGGTGCTGCGGATCGAGGTCGAGTCCCACTCCGCCTCCACGTAAAGGGCCGGCCGAGCCCGAATCCAGGCCGTCTCATGTTCAACCTCCCCTTCTCCATTCGAAGCCTCGCCGACCGCCGTTAACAGCGCCATCACCTCCACTTCCTCAGATCCCAGCGATCTCGCGACCTCGCCGGCTTCCTCCCCAACACTCCAGTTGACGGGAGCCCCGCCAGAGACAAATCAACCACCCCCGTGTGGTCCGGCGACACGGTCAACTCTGCCGCCTTCTTATCCCTCAGATTCTAAATCACGATTATTTGAAAGAAAAGAAAAGAGACTTACTGGAGATTTCTCTCTGAAATCGAAAAAAGGAATACCGAAGCTTTTTCTATCTTTTCTCTGCAAGAAAACGTAAAAATGGCAGAAATGGAAGGAAGAATGAGGATGAAGAACCCCCTTTATTTATAAGGGGAACCAAGCATTTATTAAATGCTTGGCGCGTGGCACGCCGATTCACACCGAACCGTCGCGAAAATCGAAGGTGTGTGGACGCGTCGACGAACCGAATCCAGCCATGTGTCCCTCATCATGACTCAAGGACACAGAAATCAAATCGATACCCCTCTCAAAGAGATGTCCCTTCGGGAATCTGATTCTCACTAACAAGCCGGCTCGGCCTAACTACGGAACGAATCCATCTCCGGCCAACCCGGCACGGCCCTGGACTCGGGGGCCCTTGTTGATAACCCATCCGTCTTGGCATCCACGTAAGCGCTCCCCGCCAGCTCAACCGTCCCGGTCGAGAAGACCAGAAGACGAAAGAACCGATTTTCGACTAGATCGGCCGAGCAGAGCAACAAACTGGACGGAGTACGTATCAAATTTACTCCCGGACCCACGGAAGACCGGACCGGGCAGAAACGTTTGGGCCGACCCGATGACCAGACCGGAAGGGCCGACCAGATACCATAAAATATACTCCAAATTACAATCATGATATGACCGATTAGAACAGCGGGAAACCCGAGGGCCGACCACAGAGTCGGCCACAGCAGATAAGTATCGCCCAAAGCATGAAGAACAGGCAGACCGGACATGCGGGACACACACAGGACAGTTAATGTATTCTGTCCTTCCCCTTCCCAAAGCAGTCCCCAAAAGCCTCCACGTATCTAAGGCACACACTCCCTCTGACATGTGTTTTGGACACATTCCCGGACATAGACCAGCTAAACATTTCAGCTCGGCTCTATCTCGGAATAATAAAATAAATTAAGTCCAGCTATCTCATTCGTTTAGAATTTTTATTATTTCCTACGTGGCTTCGACCCACCTAATCCAGGTCAGCATACGTTACGTTGATTAAATCGGTCATCAACATCAATAACCCTCCAACAAAATTTATGCAGATAAAAATAAGTCAAAGTAAAAAAATGGTGAAAAGAGATATGCGGATTCCCAGACTTTGCGTCCCCTTTGAAGATCTTCCAAGCCTGGGCGATCCAATGTTCCCTGGATGAATCCAACTGACTTAGAGCTAGTCTATTAGTAGTAAGTTTGTACCAGGGCCGTCTCAAACAATTGATCCCCCTACTTTTATCAAATTGGGCACCTCAGTGACGGAGTTTTACAAAAAAATTTCGGGGGACCAAAATCATCAACAAATATTCACAATAATTTAAGATAAAAATAAATAAATATTAATTAGAAAATGCTATAACTACAAACAAAACTAAATTTTTAAAAAAATAATTCACCAATAGAAATTCGGTTAAGAACTCAAAATCACAATATTCTTAAAAAATAAAGGTAAATTTAATTAATTTTGGTTTTAAAATGCTAGACTTATTTTTAGGAATTTTCAAATATTTTTTCAATTATTTTTGCTAAAAATAATATATTTTTTAGTTAAATACGTTTCAAAAGCAATCTAATACTCCCTCCGTCCACTAAGTTAGTGCACAGTTTTCCATTTAAGAGCGTCCACCAAGTTAGTGCACACTTTATTCTTTCTATTTTTGGACAATTTTTTTATGGCAAGCTATCACCATTTTTCTTGATTTGTGTGTACATCTACTGTTTTCGGTCCACAATTTCGCAGCTATCAACAAATGAAATTAATTTTATTTTTGTTATTCTTTCATCTAAATATTGATCTGTTCATTTTTAATTAAATATTGAATAATTTTTGTTGTCGTTTATTTTTACAACTATTCAATAATTAAAAATAAATTAGTTTAAATGTTGTAATTTGATTAGAAAATAATTAAGGAATCAACATATCCACATTAAGTAGCATATCAAAATAATAAGTGGGACTCTTTCTCAACTAACTAAACACACATCATACATTTTTATTAAAACCCGTGCCACTCTCAAGTGTGCACTAACTTAGTGGACGGAGAGAGTATAATATATTTAATTTAATCAGCTTTTCGTAATGTTATAAAAAACACTTGTCCTAAATTAAATAAAAAAATAAGTCAATAGAAAAGAAATTACATAAACAAACCAAAAACAAAAAAGGAAAACAATTTAATGTGGCATGTGGGGATCGAACCAAGTTTCAGTGCATTCTATTACGTTTGTTGCTACCACTGTGACATGCTGAAAATATAAAATAAAATTACAAACATCTATATATAAGGGTTTCGTTATTATTTGAGGCCCTAAAAAAACTAACATTAGGCTTAGGTCGTGTGCAGTAGCACAATTTACACAGTCCCATGAACGGCCTTGGTTTGTACACAGCTGAGTCAAGCAGTGCTGACGATGGCAGTGACAGCATCTTGATTGTTGACGTCATCTTGCTTGAAGGTGGTGTTGAAGTAGAATTCTTTCATCGCACAACTCAGTGTGAAGGTTTCCAAGGTTAAAAAGCCCTTTCTTTCTGATTTTGTTTATGACGCAAGTCGACTCTTTGTCATCTTCATGTTCGAGTTTTACGCATTCCATGATAATTTCCCTGGCCAAGATGGAACCCGAACCACCGATTATCAAGGAGCCTTTATTTTGTGGGTCTGCATAGAAGTCGTCAGGGAGGTAGCTTCATTCGACATTGTTAGTGAATGAGTGAGTTTAAAAAGGTGAATGAGGCAGTTTAAATCAGATGGTCAGATTTAAGGGTAACAAACAGTATTTAAATGCATGGTCGAGGTGGATTTAGCAATGAGTAGTGCGTCATCAAATCCATCCACCTTGCATTTAATACTTGTAGCAAAAAGCGAAATTCTTTGCCTCCAGGGCCCCCACCCCCCGACTCGACAGGGATTGGTGGAGGAATTAAATCATGATGACTCAACGACCCATTAAGTGGGAGAAATAGTGTCTGGTACCCACAAGGAGCTATTCCCACATTAAAGGGATAAAACTCCCACGGTGTCTGGTGCCATGTGAACACCTTGCATTTAATACTTATCTCACCTTTGACACGTTTGGCCTCCAAAAGGCACGAGTTAAAAAACAATTAAATTACTGTAATTCTCGAAGCAAAATTTTTTTAGTCTTCTTCTTGAGTACATGACTCAAATAATTTTTAATTAAGTGAGCGGCACGTGGTTCAGAAAACATTTGAGTCTGAATGGATAAAAAGAATATAATAATATTAATTAAAGCTTTGTAATGCATATGTGTTGTATGTAGGACTCTTACCGGGTGGATAGATCCGAGATCCGAATCGAGATCCGGTCCGAAAAACCCAGACCGATCCGGACCGATAAGCTTACTTGTCCAGGAATGGATACCATACTGAGATTCGGTATCTGATAAGACCCGGACCGATAACCGGATTATATAAGTACTATAAAAAGAAATAGGTTCATTAGAAATGCATGAAAGTAGTTATTCATTAGGAATTGTGCCTTAGATAATTTTTCTTTGTTTTTTGGTAGTGAAAAGAATGATTTTGTGTTATTGGTTCCCAAAATTGGGTTAGTATTGGATGAAATGGGTATTCGAGAAGCTTATCGGATCGGTCCGGGTACCCAATAAGCTTATCGGTTCCCGAAATTAGGTCAGTATTGGATGAAACAGGTATCCGATAAGCTTATCGGATCGGTCCGATTACCCGATAAGCTTACCGAATCGGTTCCCAGGAACAATGTCGCATCCGATAAGCTTATCGAATCGGTTCCCGGTTACTCAATAAGCTTATCGGGTGAATACCGGGTATGTCAAGATCTGGACCGACCCGGACTGATAACAAGTCTAGTTGTATGCGCATTTCATACAACGTGCCCCCTTAAGTGGTGACTTACAGAAAATAATTAGAAACACTATTTAAGAGTCTTACACTATTCTCCATATTTAATGCATCGTACAATTGTACGTTGGATTGCTATATTCTTTGGTTCCTACAACCTTCCTTGCTACTTATTATATGTACAATATTGAGGTCTCCATATTGTGGACTATCCTCAGATTCAGGAGCCAATTCACAAAGTTGGGAGAGTGTTCTTTTCAAGTAAAATTGTGAGTGAGTTAAATGTCATTTTAAGAGATGTTTGTTAACCACAGAGAATAATTAAGATTCGTTAGTGATTGTTTAATTATGATCTCAGTAAACAATTTAAGGAATTTCCTTACTCATAACTCGGCTCCCACTATTTTATCGGTATTTACACACTCTCATGTGAAATCCGGAAGTCACGGTTGACTTCATAGTAGTAATCGAGTTCTTTACAAAGTTTAATAGAGGGCAACTCATTCGGTTTCTATTCTATCATTATTTATAAAGTTGTGTCTAACACCAACCCATTTAATGGATGATTGGATCTTCTCTTACCCCTAGTTCACTTGCCCAATTCGATTTCTATGGCTCGCTGAACTATCTAAGTTTAAAGTGTCAACTCATATTTGTCTGACAATTGAATCTTACCGGCAACCCAAACAGTTTTTAGGGGTTTGATTTGTCACAACCAAAGGCATCTAATGCACTCTCTGAATTTATCAATCTTCTCCAAAAATATTACTCAGACATACTCGGAAGAATAATATTTCAGTTTAGATTTCAATTTTCCATGAGTTTGACAGAGGTAGGAAACCTTGTAACCTTTATAACTTAGCGTTTGTAAGTGAGAGTTTAACGCGATTATATGTTACACTTTGCACATTAATCCATTTATAAGCGCAGTTTGTCGGTTTGTTTGTTTGTCATACAATATGAAAACATACACAACCTAAAACTAACAACATGCAGTTCATGAACCGTTCCTAATTACCGAGTCTTCATCGAATTGATAAAAAAATACAAGTAATCTAATGACAAGTCTTGAATCTTCGTCTTTATGGCGTTTCGTCCTCGCCTTTTTGTCATAGCTAATTTATTACATTTATAAAATTTGCATCCTACACAAATTTACTAAAAAAATAAATCGGCTCAAAACGGCCATTGCAACCCCATCGAATAATGATTCAATAAACTAAGTCCATGAACTGTAACACCCCCAATATATTCAGGGATATTACAGCGCCGTAAGTCCTTTACATAAGAATTTAGAAGGCTGAAGAAATGAAAAGACAGTAACAATACTAACAAACAACGGGAATGGAAATAAAATACAACACGAATCTGTAAACAGTACTGAAACAAATGTCAAAAAGTGAATATTAATACATGACCAAATCCAACATCACAAACGACAACGTACTCGAGTACTTTATTGAAAACAACACAAACATACGACAGAGTAATCCGTCGATAACATCACTCTGCACCCTCGTCGTCATGCAGCTCTAATGGTTGTTTTCCCGCTCTCCTGGATCCTGAACATAACACAAATGTTCACCCCTGAAGGAGTTAGCACAACGATGCTAGTACAAGTACGATAATTATACAACAACGATTTATTCAACAATAATCATGACAAGTTTCTCCAACGAGAAATAATAACAACACGTAACACATCATGACAATCTCAACATACTCATGGTATTCCAACGATTCAGCGCATACAGCTATAGATTCCCATAATGATCCCGTCGGACCAACGCATGGTGGAATTACATGTCCAACGATCCAGCGCACACAGCTATAGATTCCCACGATGATCCCGTCGGACCAACGCATGGTGGACAATTAATCACATCACATATGCACAATATAACAATGACAAAACCAACATTAATATGCACAACTATAATTAAAGTACTTGCCTCAATTTGAAGACAAGGACAATACTTCGATGGATATCAATATACTCGAAGATCGCCCCTTCGATCAATCACGTTGCAAAGCTCGAACCTTAAACAAAAGAAATAATATAGAGTTCATCTTTCATCATATAACTAACGTACGAACATCTAATCATCCTAAACTATGGCCGATATAGTTAAACCTCAATAAGTGAATGTTCGATAAATAAATAGCCTCGCCAAATGAATAATTTTCTCCGGTCCCAACTCTTTATAACATGTTCAAATTTTCTTTCGATAAATGAATAATTCCGCTAAATGAATATTTCTCTCCAGTCCCGATCATATTCATTAATCGAGGTTTTACTGTAGTTGTTAACACTATGGATCCCGTCTGATGTCTTCATAATGTACGTTATATATCCAACGTAACGTATGTTAAGTTTGTACGCTAGCGTACGTAATCTCCGAAGTCTAACGTACGCTAAGCATGTATTTGATAGTTCTCTTCTCTGATCTGACGACTGTCCCACCTGATGATATAACGTATGTAATGCATGATGCTTAACGTACGTTATACTCACAAATACATTTCTCATGCGAAATTGAATGATCCTATGGTGTTTGACATCTTCGAATTCAAGGATAAACATGTCATCACAACGCCATATTCCAAACTCGATTATAAATTCTCATATGTAGTTTGTTAAATCTACGGTTGATACAATTGTTATCGAACTCATCATCATTTCCTTCAAACTTTCATCACGAAGGTTAGCTAATCAACCCATCCCTTACAAGACATGTCAAAAACCCTCAATGTTCATCCATCTAAGTTCGATTAACAAGGGTGACAATAATCAGAAGTCTTGATCATTTCTAAAACATCAACATGAATATCATCATCTCCAGAAATCACTACGAGTCATGAATTGTGCTTGAAGAATACTTTATACTACACATGGATTATTCTTGGTGAAAATTCTAAGGATTCATCTCCTTGAATATTCCCATTCTGAGTGATGGTATTAACAATACCTTGGTAAACAAGTGACTCAGAATCAACATCCAAAATGTGTAATAAATCTCATAAACTATATCATAGGTTCAACTCGAAAATGCTTGGTTAATAATCTTCTTACTCAAGGAAGGTCTCAAATAAGTTCATCCTAACTTCTAACAACATGGTGTTCAACTTAAAGGGTTACTCACTAATCCAATGATCTCAGAAGCATGTTCATATCATTCCTTAAAAACAAGGATTTGAGTTTCGAAAGTGTCAACATACCTTAATGTAGAAGACAATGATGAACACTTGATGAAAATCCAACACCGGAAGCTTGAGTATCAATCCAAGGTGCTTCCAATCTTCAATGATCAAGTAGAGATGATATAAAGGTGTTTAAGTGGCAGGGGGTTCTCTGGACTCGAAGGAGACGAAGGAGAAATGAAAGAAAACAAAGTGGAGTGGAATGGGTGCTGTCCCATATATATACTGTCGTGAGCCTTACGTACGTTAGCCTCAGCGCGTTACGTACGTTATCCAATTAGCGTACGCTATCTGATATCCTTAGCGTACGTTATTGTCTAATGATAGCTTACTACCTCGTTCCTGTTCTCTCTTACGTACGCTACATCAACAAAGTTACGTACATAATCGACTATACTTAGCGTACGCTATATACATCACTTAGCGTACGTTAATCCCCGTTGACCCCAAAACTATCCAGGCTCATGCCGCGGGAATCTTATCCGGGCCCACCGCCAGCTGGCCCATATGACCGCCACATTGATCAATTATTGGATGTCTTACGTACGCTATGCTCCATTCATAGCGTACGCTATCCGTAGTACATAACATACATTACGCTTACTAGCTAGCGTACGTTATGGCGTAGTTGCATGTGAAAAATTACAAGTTGATATTATCATGCATGTGGATACGAATACAGAAAAGATCATACTTCGATTATCGATATCACAAATTCGAATAATACAGGGTTCAAATACAGACGAAGATACTCAACAATTTATCCGGATATTATATGAACTACATCACATTCAAATAATAATACATCCATTACATTAAAATAAATGGCTAAAATAAATAATCTAAATATTGATCCAATCAATAAAAAATTAATACAACTAATAAAATTAATCCAATTAATTCACACAACCCTTATTTTAATGTGTTCTAAACAAAAAAATATTTCACTAAATTAATTCTTTTAAGAATAAAATTACCATAATTATATCTTAGTCAAATTAAATCCAATTTAATTGGCAGGAAGTTAATTTACCGAACGAAATATAAAGACGAAGATAATTTTAGTGACATAAAATCAGAAGAAAAATAGATTTATATTGTAACATAATATCATGAAAAATAATTTTTAGATGAACAATTAAACATTAACAATTAACACAATTATGATTCTAAATCATAAAAAAAATAACCAAGCATTCCAAATGCAAATATCGAATATATGATCGCATAGACCTCTCTCCGATACCACTGTTGGGTTTCGGTGATTAAAATCGAGATACGCAGCGGAAAATAAACAAGTCCAACCGGATAAAATCAAACCCCAAAAACTGATTGATCAAGTATCGTATAAATGAATATAAATGATGAAGATAAAATTAAGAGATCATACCTTCGTAGACTTTTGATAATATCTTCTTGAAGAAAAATTCCCGAGCCTAGCTTTGATCGTTTTCGGTCACCAACATGAAAACGAATTCAATTCGTTGTAGCTTGATGAATGATCAAAACACCGAAGATGTCGAGTGTCTCTACGTTATTACGTATCAAATATTGATCGGAAAAATAATATATCAATTTATTATCAAAGAACATGGCTAGGAATTGATACAATATTTTTCTTCTCTTCTCTTCTTCCTTTTCTTTTTCTCAAAGATGAACAAGAAAATGAAAATTAATTTTCTCCTGTCCTCTCACAAAACTCACGGCTGGAGTAGTGTATGTGTGTTTTTCTGAAGTCTTCATCAAATGAAAGACATTTCACATTTTATAAAACAAAAATGAGAACAAATGATGAGATAAGATATCTCATCCATTTGTCCCCATCTCATAATATAAAACTAACACACTCAGCATCACATAGAGCAATATGGAGCTAAGAGGAACGAGGGGAGGGGGCGGCCACATGGTGATAGGTGAGAAAATGAATAGAGCCACACGGTCCGTGCACCGGACGTTCGCGTGTCTAGTCTGTTAAGTACACTTCGTTTTATCTCAAATGTATTTATACTTAATTAATTAATCCAAATAATTAATTTTGTCAAATACAAAATTATAATAATATATTTTCAAAATAATTATTTATGAATTCAATTAATCACTCGGTAATTAATTTCAATTCACTAGACCGCATGATTTATCAAATAAATCAAATTAGGTATCTAATATCCAATATAAATGAAGAGATAATAAGTACATATTTTATCCATCAAATATCCTTATGCGCGACTCCAAGGTCAGTCTTAGTCGGTAATGGGAGGAACCAAAGAGCATGGGTAACACTTAGCCAGTCTAGTGCTCCGTACCATAACCCAACTAAGAACGAATGATCGGATCATTCCAAAACCATTAAGTCGTGAATACTGTATACATATAAACCTTTCAATCATATGTCCCGGTCAAGTATTAGAGTCACGGTAAAGTCAAACCCTATTGTATCTTGACTCTATGCATTTGTTAATACAAACCGAGATTGCCGAGCTCTTGTTACAACTAGCTCTATCATCCATTAGATGGGTTGGTGTTAGACACCACTTATAAAGAATGATAGAATAGAAACCGAATGGGTTGCCCTCTATTAAACTTTGTAAAGAACTCGATCACCACTATGGTGTCAACCGCGACTTCTGGATTTCACATGGAAGTGGGTAAATGTCGATAAAATAGTGGGAGCCGAGTTATGAATAAAGAAATTCCTTAAATTCTTTACTCGGATCATAATTAAACAACCACTAACGAATCTTAATTATTCTCTGCAGTTAATAAACATCTATCAAAATGACAATTAACCCACTCGCAATTTTACTTGAAAAGAACACTCTAACTGGACCCAACTTTGTGGACTGGCTCCGGAATCTGAGGATAGTCCTCAGTATGGAGCCTCTAGAAATTCGACTTTGCTTGGGAGAGCTCGAGCTCCGCTTGAGCCGCCTTATCCTCCGCCTGCTTGGCCGCCAATTCCGCTCGCCTGGTCGCCTACCCAGCCTCAAGGGTTCGCTCTTTAGCCCTGTGGACGACCGTGACCTGGTGACTCACCTCGACCTTCACACATTCCACCGTGGACGAGCATCTAAGTGCGCCTCCTGTAAGGTCAAGTTACGAGCCAGAAGAGAGTCTAAACGATTCGCAAGGAATATGATAATCAATAATCCATACTCAACTCACACGAAGAAACTCCTGAAACCCGCCGACGATTCATGAAACTACAAGAGTAACCATCTAGAGGTTGGAACATCGCCCAAACCCTCTCTCGTCCGAACAAGGTACACAACAATCCATATAATCGTAAGGGAAATATAGATACGGGGTAGATAAATCATAATCTCAAGGTTCTCAAGCTTCACAACGGATAAATCGGACGAATCTAAGAAAATCCCCAAAATTCCCAAAATTAGGGTTCTAAGCATTCTTACCTTGATTTAGAAGATGGAAAAGGATTAAGTGTTGTGAGATCTTTGTTATCCAACTCAAGATGATGATTGATGAAGAAAGACCGCCTCAAATCGCCCCGAATCGCCTTCTTTGAGCTCTCCCGATCAGATAAGTGAAAAAGATGGAAGAAATGACAAATGCAGGGTCAATTGTCCTATATATACTGTGTTCAGTCTAGCGCATGCTATGCCACAATATTAGCGTGCGCTAGTGGGCCATCCGGCAGTCCAGAGACTTCTGCCCGCATCATTAGCATGCGCTACGCATACTGCAGCGTGCGTTAACGCCTTTCTGTAGCGTGCACTATCCAAGCCTTAGCACGCGCTGCCTGGTAGTTGTTGCCCAGAAATGGGAGTCCAGAACCTACTGTCCTCTGCCCTGCTCAAGCCTTAGCGTGCGCTGCTGTAGTCGATTAGCGTGCGCTACTCAACCCTCATAGTGTGCGCTGGCCGCTGCCTAGCATACGCTTCCTGATAGTCTAGAGTGTCTGGAAACCTCACTGTCTCTGCCGACTAGTTCGTTAGCGTGCGCTACGGACGATGTTAGCAGGCGCTATTGGCCACGAATAGCGTGCGCTAACCACTATTCCAGAGGTCAGAGTTAGCTACTATCTTGACATGCTTCCGAACGTTAGCGCGCGCTAAAGCTCAAAGCTAGCGTGCGCTACTTAAGTAAAAATAGCGTGTGTTAGCCCTAGGCCTAGCGTGCGCTGTCTGGAAGTTCCAGATCACTGACGAAATGCTCAATTGTACACTATCATGATCAAAAAAGGTATAAAACTCTAAATCATAATCCATAACAATAGTATTTACAGAGCGACTGAAGAGGAAGAACGGTAAGGTCAAACAATCAATCAATAAAAAGTACGGGTATTATATTCTCCCCCTCTAAAAAGAAGTTTCGTCCCGAAACTTAAGAAATAAAAAGCTCAGGGAATTCTGATCGCGTCTACTCTTACGTCTCCCAAGTCGCCTCCTCAACTCCATGTCTCGACCATTGTACTTTAACCAACAGAATGTTTTTGTGCCGAAGTTGTTTCTCGCGATGTTCAAGGATCTTCACTGGTCTCTCCGGAAAGGTAACATCCTCGGCTACGTCAATCTCACTATAATAGATAACATGACTTGGATCCGGCATGTACTTTCTCAACTGAGATACATGAAAAACATTATGGATGTGACTCAGAGCTGGGGGCAATGCCAAGCGATAAGCTAAATCTCCAACCCTGTCCAAAATTTCAAAAGGTCTGATATACCTCAGACTAAGTTTCCCCTTTTCCCAAAATGGAAAACTCCTCTGGTCGGCGACACTTTGAGTAGAACATGGTCTCCCAGTTTGAATTCCAAGGGTCGACGATGAGTATCGGCATAAGATTTCTGACGGCTCTGGGCAGTCAACAACCGATCCCGGATGATAGAAATCTTCTCCTTAGTTTCCATCAGCATATCTGGTTCCGTTCTGACTAGCTCCGAAGCCTCATCCTAAAACAATGGCAATTTACACCGCCTACCATAAAGTGCCTCGAATGGTGCCATTTTGATCGACGCATGCCAACTATTATTGTAGGCAAACTAGATCAGTGGCAAGTGAAGCTCTAGGGCACAAGCTCGCAACATTTTGATCTAGGGCACAAGCTCGCAACATATCCTCCAAGGTCTGAATCGTCCTCTCCGTCTGACCGTCTGACTGAGGATGAAAAGACGTGCTCAATCTCAACTCGGTACCCAAAGCCTGGTGAATGGCCTGCCAAAAATGCGATATGAAACGGCCATCTCCATCGGAAACAATGGTCTTAGGGGCACCATGCAATCTCACAATCTTGGCGACAAAAGTTCGAGCCAATCTCTCCGGTCCCCAAGTATCCTTAATACCAAGGAAGTGTGCAGACTTGGTCAATTGATCGACGATTACCCAAATCATATTCATTCCGGCTCTGGTTCTCGGCATCCCAGTGATAAAATGTATAGAGATATCCTCCCACTTCCAGTCGGGAATGGGAAGCGGCTTCAACAACCCCGCCGGCCGTTGATGTTCAATCTTGACTTGTTGACATGTCAAACACCGTAGTACAAACTCCGTGACATCTTTATTCATATTATTCCACCAAAATTTTCGCTTCAAGTCCTTGTACATCTTACTCGTTCCGGGGTGGATTGAGTAAGGCGTAGCATACCCTGAAACTAAGGAGAATTCTCTGCCTTAACTCTAGATTATTCGGGACACAAAGCCTACACTGAAATCTCAGAATACTGTCCTCATAGACCATAAAACTAGGGGCTTTTCCTTTACTTACATCTTCTTTCAGTTGAGAAATCATCGGGTCACTCCACTGTTTCCCTTTGATGTCATCAACCAAGGACGAAGTAATTTCGAGAGTGTACAGTTGTCCATGTACTCTTTGAAGCCAAACTTCTATTCCTTGCTCGATTAAATCCTGACTTATCTTCATCTGAGATGTAAGAACCTCGAGCATCTAAAGCGATGCCGATTTGTGGCTCAAAGCATCCGCGATGACATTGGCTTTTCCTGGTTGGTAAAGAATTTCCAAATCATAATCCTTTACCAATTCTAACCAACGTATCTGTCTCATATTCAGCTCTTTCTGACTGAAAATATACTTCAGACTCTTGTGATCTGTATAAATCCGACACGTAGAACCATACAAATAGTATCGCCAAATCTTGAGTGCAAAGATAATTGCGGCTAACTCCAAATCGTGAGTAGGATAGTTCATCTCATACAGATCCAGTTGTCGTGACGCAAAAGCTATCATCTTATCATGTGGCATAAGCACACATCCAAGGCCTTGTCCCAAAGCGTCGCTATAAACTGCAAATACTTCACTACCATGCGGTAAAGCTAGGATCGGCGCTGAGCGCAAACGTCTCTTCAGCTCATCGAAGC
This sequence comes from Orobanche coerulescens, assembly GCA_033398695.1. Lineage (NCBI taxonomy): Eukaryota > Viridiplantae > Streptophyta > Magnoliopsida > Lamiales > Orobanchaceae > Orobanche > Orobanche coerulescens. Next base: position 72,294,036 of record CM065818.1, on the reverse strand, counting down.
TCTGTTTTACTCTCAGCCGTCCAATCAAACTTCTCTGCCTTCTGGAGTAATTTTGTGAGCGGCCGAGCGAGTTTCGAGAACCCCTCGACAAACCGACGGTAATACCCAGCAAGGCCCAAAAAACTACGAACTTCTTTAACATTTTTAGGCGGTGCCCATTCTAGCACTGCCTCAATCTTCTGCGTGTCTACGCGAACCCCTTCGGCCGAAATCACATAGTCGAGAAACATAACTTCTTCTAACCAGAACTCACATTTCGAGAACTTCGCATAGAGGTGCTCGGTTCTCAAAATATCTAGTATCAAACGCAAGTGTCGGGCATCTTCCTCCTTATCTCGAGAATAGATCAAAATGTCGTCAATAAAGACGACTACACACCTGTCGAGGTATTCGATGAATATCTTGTGCATTAAATGCATGAATACTGCCGGTGCATTAATCAATACAAAAGGCATGACTACAAATTCATAATGCTCGTATCTTGTCCGAAATGCAGTCTTCGGAACGTCGGACTCTTTCACCCTTAGCTGGTAGTACCCTGATCTCAAATCAATTTTCGAGAAAACTACGGGTCCCTGCAACTGATCAAATAAATCGTCTATACGAGGCAAAGGATACTTGTTCTTAATGGTCACTTTGTTCAGTTCACAGTAATCAATGCATAAACGTAGTGAAACATCCTTCTTCCTCACAAAAAAACAGGCGCGCCCCAAGACGAAGTTCTCAGTCTGATGTACCCTTTTTCCAATAATCCTCCCAGTTGATTCTTTAATTCTTGCATCTCGGAAGGTGCCATATGATAAAGTGCCTTAGAAATTGGAGCCGCATCAGGCTCTAAATCCACATAAAATTATATCTCTCGATTTGGCGGTAATCCCGGGAGGTCGTCTGGGAAAACATCGGGATACTCATTAACAACCGGAATCGAAGAGAAATTGACTTTGTTCCCTTCCGTCTTCAAAGCATAACACCAATAGCCCATGCAACCTTTATTCAAAAGTTTTACGGCCTTCATGGCGCTGATAAGAAACTTAGATTGGCCCGTCTTACATCCCAAAAAAGAGTACTCGGATCTGTCTTCAGTCATCATGGTGATAACCTTAGTATGGTAATTCATAATTGCTTGGTGACTATCAAGCGAATCCTCACCGGGGATCACATCCTCTCCTTCTATATCAACTACAATCAAGTTCGATAACCAATCTATACTGGCTATAATCACCGAAAAACCTCTAATCTCCTGGTTTTCCACAATTCTATCACCGATAGGTAGTTTCACAATGAAAGGGGCACAAGTAGTTATACAAGTTATATTCAAACGGCGTACACACTCCAAAGAGATGAAAGAATGAGTAGCACCTGAATCAAAAAATACACGGACTGGATGAGATAAAATATGAATGGTACCTGAGGCCACCGCCGCGTCGGGTTCGTCTATTCGACGCATCTCATAGATTCATAGTTGTACCGAACTGACGCTAGAGTTCCCCCCTCCAGCGTTCTGACCTCGTCCCCGGCCCCTGCCGTAACTCTGCTGAGACTGACCAAAATATTTCCGCTGATTCACGCCTTGATCTAGTGGCACTGGGGAAGAAGCCCGACTATCCAGAGTCTAATTTGGTTCGGAACATTAAGCCGCTCTATGTCCCACCTGTCCGCAAGTGTGACACTTCAAAGGTTGGAAATTGCATTCCAAATTAACGTGGCCTGGACGACCACAAATATAGCAAGTCACCGGGCGAGCGGAGGTGCCCGGAGCAGAATGGAAACTCCTCTTTCCTATAGCATATCATGACGACTGCCCGGCGGAACGGTTAGTCGTCTGAGGCCTCAGGAAGTTTCCACTACTAGAGCCAGAAAAATTTCCCGCGATCTTCTGCTTCTTCGGTTCTTCGTTGGTATCGTTGTCGGGGCTTAACATGTCATGGGCCAAAGCCCTGTCCTGATATTCCTTCAAAGTGGTGCAAGCAAATCCGGACATGTACCGCCGTAAGTCCATATTCATCCACATATCAAAGTAACAGATCTTATCATGCCCGCCTCGCACTTGATTCTTCACGTGAATCAATTGTTGGTTGTACTCCACGATTTCCTACGAAATGGGAATGTTCTGCGGCTTAGCATCAAAAAAGGCTCGGATTCGGCCTTCTTACACTGGCCAAGGACAAAACTGGGCCTCCAAAAGTTCTTTAAACTCTTCCCACATAGCAACATGATCCTGTGGCTTGATAACTTTCCACCACATAGCGGCTTTCTTGGTAAGGAAGTACTGAGCAATCAGTACCTTCCTCGCTTTCGGACAATCAACCGCTTCGAATACTTTCTCTAACTCCGCTAGCCAATCCTCCCATCCTAACGGGTCTGTGGCACCGCCAAACTGTGGAGGGTGCATATGGATCACATTCTGAAGCAAGGCATCCATTGTTAGGTTCGGATTGTTCAACTGAATGGCTTGGGCCAAGATGGTCATCTGGTTAGCCAATTGTTAAAGTACGTTTGCAACTCCAACATCCGCGCTGTTCCCCAGGCCAGTAGACTGGTCATGCTGACTTTTGGTGTCAGGATGTGTAACACCCCCAGATCCGACGGGGAATATTACAGCGCCGTGGGCCCCGAGAAGGAACCCACAAGGCTAAAAGATATTTTCGCAAATATTTCCAAACGCCCAAGAGGCTAACGACGGAATTATCTAATAAAAATATTCGAAGACTTTATAAAACTCATTTATGGAAACCGTTGTAAAATCTCATTTGAAAGGGCAAGGCCAAACAGCCGAAACTCAATAGTTTAGAAAACGATTTCCAAAGTAACTCAAGTTACTAGAAACGAAAGGTCATTAAAAATACTCACGCAGCGGAGAAGACAACAGTTAAAAGTACTCTAGCAGCGGAATGCAACAACTGATCAGGAACTCAATTCACAAAAACATGCCCTAGCCAGTATCCTCCGGGAAGCTCATCTCTTCACGACCGCTACAAGCTCGATATCCAAAGAACCTAAAAAGAAAGCCCACGACGGGGTCAGCCATAATATCCAACAATGATATCAATCACATCACGTCAATAATTACATACCAATGGAAATACTAAGTAAGAATAGACCAATGTAATCTTACCGTCGTAACTTTATTTACTCAAATAATTCTCATCAGATTAACCGTCATCACAAAGCACATCTCGTAATCTCGATTAATCAATAAACTCAAACACAACAGCATACGGTACCTCAAGCAATATCCAAGATTCTCAAAACATCATCATAACTCGCAGTACGGAAATATACCAACTCCGACCAATTCGATCCATCAGATAGCATCATCAAATCCCACGATGATAACTGATTGTCCATCAAAAGACAAATACCAAAGGAAATACGGAACATACCTCAAGATATAAAATGCCACGACAATCATGTCAGTCTAATCTGAGGTCAGATCAATACCACACACGGACATGGTCCTAACACAAGACCTACAAATGCATACTCATATAACAACGTCAATATGCTCAAAACAATAACAACAGTGTATACTCAATGGAAATCCCATTATCGATCGCCCTCAGCATATATCCCAAGATGATCCTACTAGATCAACACGAGGTGGATAACCAACAATATACATATGCACAACAACACATGATACAATCAATGATGTGAATCCACATGATTCCATCAACACAACACAGGGTAATCCAACGATCCAGCGCCCTCAGCATAAATCCCCATGATGATCCCGTCGGACCAACGCATGGTGGAAAACCCGTCCAACGATCCAGCGCCCTCAGCATAAATCCTCATGATGACCCCGTCGGACCAACGCATGGTGGACATCTGATCCAGCGCCCTCAGCATAGATCACACGATCCCATCGGATCAACACAACATAAACAATACAATTATGCATACATATGCAAATCAATATGTTCATCAACATGAACAGCAAAAATCAATAACACGAACGACACTATGACAAATCACTAGGACAACCTCATGTTCAACAACATGAATATCAATAAGCATAATCAACATCATCAACACTAAACCGAAATCAAAACTAAGATACTTGTCTGAGTCCTTCAGGAGCCATCTCGATGTCAAATCATCACCGGCGATTAACCTCAATGCTCGGCGATCCAAATGTACCATGGACTATAGATACTCATATCCTCGTCATTATCATAAAGTAACCTCGATATCCGAATATGCCAATAACCGAAATAAATCATATACGTTATGATTTAACTCCCAGAATCGGAAAATAACATAAAATCCAAATCTCCAGGGTTTTACAATAATGATCATCGCTATATGTATTATAAACGAAATGAAATTGAAACCACTCATTAAACATTATAACTGAGCAAGGAATAACTTGCCTCGATACCGATACGACGAGGATGAAGCCGCTACCAATCACATTGCCTTCGTCTACGAGCTCATCGGCCCTGACCAATGCAATTCACGAACATTCTCGAACTCGACCGCAACATACGTTATAATCACCGATCAATAATCTCAACCTATTACCATAATTCGATAAATAACAAGTTCAATAACAATCAATAACCTACATACCCAACCAATCAATCACAACGGTTCATCGACACCTCGATCATATACAAAACCAAATAGTATAACTTAATCCATAACGAACACATATCCACAGTACGAACCGCAATCTGATAATCATTATTAACAATCAATATAACCGATCAACAAACCCAATGATTTCACAATATCTCGGTTAAACACCAGTCTGAACAATCCAACTCAAACAATTACGAATTCATAGCCAAAATACGATTACGGATACGAATGTAAAGGAAATCATATTCGGTGATCAATCACAATCTTTACCAGATTCCAAGTTGATATCATGATTCATATTTCATCAAGAACATACGAATTCTACCACTATAATTAACGAACATTCGATCTTCATATCTAAAGATACCGATAATTCGACATACGATCGTCTTGCTATGTTAAATTTATCTAGAAGTTCCTCAAGAATACTAAGTGCTTCGAGATCATGTCCATAGCCATCAAAACAACATAATTCGATATCCTCTAACATGTAGATAATCATCCAATTCGTAATCCAAGTCATGTATCATCGTATTCTTCAATATACACTTCACATAACCTCAAGAATCGTAACAACAACACCCTAATCATCATCATACGAAGCAAATACGGATAACAATACCAAAAATCCGAAATCAAGGTGTCGAGTTCATCAACATGCCTCAAGAACATGAATAACACAATCAAACTCTTCAAGAATCATCAATATCTTCATTCCTCAGGCTCCAATTCCATGTTTCCAAGCTCATTATCGACTTAGAAGGGCTGAAAACTCCATCTCTGGGTGTTTGAAGGCGAAAACAAAATGAAATTCTGAAGAGAAATGGAATGGCGAGCGTCCACTTTTATAAACTTCCAATTCGTTACGTACATAACCTTCCATAGTTATCGTACGTAAGACTTTATTACGTATGCTATCTGACCCTGGTAGCGTACGTAATGACAGTCCAGAGGTCACTGACTCATTTCGTTCAATACCTTCCATACATAAACCTTGCTCCATAGCTACGTAATACGTACGTTGACTTGCTACAGTACCGAACTTTTTTAACGTACGTAATACACCCTGCATAGCGTACGTAATGCTCGAGGTTGACTCGCCTGTCCACATCCGCGCCGAAAGCTGCCGACAGCGGGCCCCACCTGCCGACCACAACTCGGTCCTGTCTGATTCCCTTGGTTACGTTCGTAATGCCTTATGCAGAATGTACGTAAATCTTAGCAATCTAGCGTACGTAATGGCCTTCTGCACTTGGCCGAAATCCAAATATTCTTGTCCGTCTCGACATACTGGATACGAACATATGGCATACTGAATACACATACTCCTTCCGAATATATTCTCATACAATACCTCTGATACACGATATCCTCATATATAATTATCGACCAAGTACGACAATTATACAAATACAGTTGTCTCATTCTTTTATTTATTTTATCCCTATTGTACAGATTCCACGCTGTACAGCATAACTCGGATAAAATAACATTAAATAATAGTAGTAGAAATTCAGGATATTACATTCTACCCCACTTAAATGCAACAACTGATCAGGAACTCGGTTCACAAAAACAAGCCCTAGCCAATATCCTCCGGGAAGCTCATCTCTTCACGACCGCTACAAGCTCGATATCCAAAGAACCTAAAAAGAAAGCCCACGACGGGGTCAGCCATAATATCCAACAATGATATCAATCACATCACGTCAATAATTACATACCAATGGAAATACTAAGTAAGAATACGACCAATGTAATCTTACCGTCATAACTTTATTTACTCAGATAATTCTCACCAGATTAACCGTCATCACAAAGCACATCTCGTAATCTCGATTAATCAATAAACTCAAACACAACATCATACGGTACCTCAAGCACTACCCAAGATTCTCAAAACATCATCATAACTCGCAGTACAGAAATATACCAACTCCGACCAATTTGATCCATCGGATATCATCATCAAATCCCACGGCGATAACCAATTGTCCATCAAAATACAAATACCAAAGGAAATACGGAACATACCTCAAGATAAAAAACGCCACGACAATCATGTCAGTCTAATCCAAGGTCAGATCAATACCACACACGGACATGGTCCTAACACAAGACATATAAATGCATACTCATATGACAACGTCAATATGCTCAAAACAATAACAACATTGTATACTCAATGGAAATCCCATGATCCAGCGCCCTCAGCATAGATCCCAAGATGATCCTACTAGATCAACACGAGGTGGATAACCAACAATATACATATGCACAACAACACATGATAAAATCAATGATGCAAATCCACATGATTCCATCAACACAACACAGGGTAATCCAACAATCCAGCGCCCTCAGCATAAATCCCCATTATGATCCCGTCGGACCAACGCATGGTGGAAAACCTGTCCAACGATCCAGCGCCCTCAGCATAGATCCCCATGATGACCCCTTCGGACCAACGCATGGTGGACATCTGATCCAGCGCCCTCAGCATAGATCACACGATCCCATCGGATCAACACAACATAAACAATGCAATTATGCATATATATGCAAATCAATATGTTCATCAACATGAACAACAAAAATCAATAACACGAATGACACTATGACAAATCACTAGGACGAAATGTTCAACAACATGAATGTCAATAAGCATGATCAACATCATCAACACTAAGCCGAAATCAAAACTATGATACTTGTCTGAGTCCTTCAGGAGCAATCTCGATGTCAAATCATCACCGTCGATTATCCTCAATGCTCGGCGATCCAAACGTACCATGGACTATAGAGACTCATATCCTCATCTTTACCATAAAGTAACCTCGATACCCGAATATGCCAATAACTGAAATAAATCATATACATTATGATTTAACTCCCAGAATCGGAAAATAACATAAAATCCAAATCTCTAGGGTTTTACAATAATGATCATCGCTATATGTATTATAAACGAAATGAAACTGAAACCACTCATTAAACATTATAACTGAGCAAGTAATAACTTGCCTCGATACCGATACGACGATGATGAAGCCGCTACCAATCACATTGTCTTCGTCTACGAGCTCCTCGGCCCTGACCAATGCAATTCACGAACATTCTCGAACTCGACCGCAACATACGGTTATAATCACCAATCAATAATCTCAACCTATTACCATAATTTAATAAACAACAAGTTCAATAACAATCAATACCCGACATACCCAACCAATCAATCACAACGGTTCATCGACACCTCGATCATATACAAAACCAAATGGTATAACTCAATCCATAACGAACTCATATCCACAATACGAACCGCAATCCGATAATCATTATTAACAATCAATATAACCGATCAACAAACCCAATGATTTCACAATATCTCGGTTAAACACCAGTCTAAACAATCCAACTCAAACAATTACGAATTCATAACCAAAATACGATTATGGATACGAATGTAAAGGAAATCATATTCGGTGATCAATCACAATCTTTCCAGATTCCAAGTAGATATCATGATTCGTATTTCATCAAGAACATACGAATTCTACCACTACAATTAACGAGCATTCGATCTTCATATCTAAAGATACCGATAATTTGACATACGATCTTCTTGCTATGTTAAATTCATCAAGAAGTCCCTCAAGAATACTAAGTGCTTCGAAATCATGTTCATAGCCATCAAAATAACATAATTCGATATCCTCTAACATGTAGATAACCATCCAATTCGTAATCCAAGTCGTGTATCATCGTATTCTTCAATATACACTTCACATAACCTCAAGAATCGTAACAACACCCTAATCATCATCATATGAAGCAAATACGGATAACAATACCAAAAATCCGAAATCAAGGTGTAGAGTTCACCAACATACCTCAAGAACATGAATAACAAAATCAAACTCTTCAAGAATCATCAATATCTTCATTTATCACGCTTCAATTCCATGTTTCCATGCTCTTAATCGACTTAGAAGGACTGAAAACTCCATCTCTGGGTGTTTGAAGGGGAAAACGAAATGAAGTTCTGAAGAGAAATGGAATGACGAGCGTCCACTTTTATAAACTTCCAATTCGTTACGTACGTAACCTTCCATAGTTAACGTACGTAAGACTTTCTTACGTACGCTATCTGACCCTAGTAGCGTACGTAATGACAGTCCAGAGGCCACTGACTCATTTTGTTCAATACCTTCCGTAAGTAAACCTTGCTCCATAGCTACGTAATACGTAAGTTGACTTGATAAAGTACCGAACTTGTTTAACATACGTAATACACCCTGCATAGCGTACGTAATGCTCGAGGTTGACTCGCGTGTCCACATCCGCACCGAAAGCTTCCGACACTGGGCCCCACCTGCCGACCACAACTCGGTCCTATCCGATTCACTTGGTTACGTTCGTAATGCCTTATGCATAACGTACGTAAAACTTAGCAATCTAGCGTACGTAAGTCCTTAAACTTAGCGTACATAATGGCCTTATGCACTTGGCCAAAATCCAAATGTTCCTATCCGTCTCGACATATTGGATACGAACATACGGTATACTGAATACACATACTCCTTCCGAATATATTCTTATACAATACCTCTGATACACGATATCCTCATATACAATTGTCGACCAAGAACGACAATTATACAAATACAGCTGTCTCAGCCTTTTATTTATTTTATCCCTACCGTACAGATTCCACGCTGTACAACATAACTCGGATAAAATAACATTAAACAATAGTAGTAGAAATTTAGGATATTACAGGATGCACCGAGTTAGATAGGCTGAGGTTGGTCGATCCCATAACGAAACTGAGGGAAATGGCCGCGCCATGTCCTCATCCGCGTCCACGACCACGGCCTCGTCCCCTATCCGCTGACATACTGAAGAACATACAAGGTACGTAAGTACAATTCATTCGCACGTCATCGAAGTGACCGATTCTAAAATATATCAATTCAGAGGCAAAGCGATTAAGGAATCACCAGAAGAGTAAGAGGTCTTACAAGTACCGGTCGCACTGTGATGATGGCAAAGTAGTGATACTGTAGACAAACAATGACTCAATCGACCCAAAAGACCGACAACCTAGGTATCCATATACCTAAGCTCTGATACCATATTCTGTAACACCCCCAAGTTATTCAAGGTATATTACAGTGCCGTGAGCCCCACCGTGGGACCCACAAGGCTAATCATACGCGGAACTATAAAACTTGACCGAGAAGCTCCAAATACAATGAAATGAAGGACAATACAAATGGTATTCAAACCATATCCAATGTATCCAAATACATCACAACACAAATCAATACCTCGGCAACACAGGCCGGAACATCAAGGAAATTGAAAAACAATACTCGAATATTCAATAACCATTCTAGTGCAACAACACTGAATGGAAGAACACAAAATATAACGAGAGATAAGACACAGTATCACGCTTGCCCATCATCTTCATGCCGACCCGATACCTGCCTGTCCGCTCTCCTGGAACCTGAAATACATAAAAAGTATTTCCCCCATACATGGGTTAGCCGTCGAATAGCTAGTGCAAGTATATCGAATATGAAACACAATACTTCTCGACAATAAAGTAAAGGTAACCGTCAATTCAACATTTAAAGAGTAGTATTCTGGAATAACTAAATCTCATAGCATCACATCAAGACATACATGATCAACCGTGGAACCGCACCAGAGGCTAAGGAACCCTCAGAGGACCCGTCGGTCCATCCTAGAGTGGTTAACCCAAACTATCCGTGGAATCAAACCAGAGGCTACGAAACCCTCAGAGGACCCGTCGTCCCATCCCAGAGTGGATATAAACAATCATGCCATTCATATATCTTACTTTCAAAGTCGGGAACGTACAATCATAAATATATACTTGCCTTTGAGACATCGGGAAATCGAACGGAAAAGAGTATAAGCTCGGTAGGTCCAAGAACGCACTTCTGGCACCTAAACGATTCGCAAGGAATATGATAATCAATAATCCATACTCAACTCACATGAAGAAACTCCCGAAACCCGCCTACAATTCATGAAACTACAAGGGTAACCATCTAGAGGTTGGAACATCGCCCAAGCCCTCTCTCGTCCGAACAAGGTACACAACAATCCGTAAAATCGTAAGGGAAACATAGATACGGCGTAGATAAATCATAATCTCAAGGTTCTCAAGCTTCACAATAGATAAATCGAACGAATCTGATAAAATCCCCAAAATTCCCAAAATTAAGGTTCTAAGCATTCTTACCTTGATTTAGAAGATGGAAAAGGATCAAGTATTGTGAGATCTTTATTATATAACTCAAGATGATGACTGATGAAGAAAGACCGCCTCAAATCACCCCGAATCGCCTTCCTTGAGCTCTCCCGATTGGATAAGTGAAAAAGATGGAAGAAATGACAAGTGCAGGGTCAACTATCCTATATATACTGTGTTTAGTCTAGCGCACGCTACGCCACAATATTAGCATGCGCTAGCGGGTCATCCGGCAGTCCAGAGACTTCTGCCCGCATCGTTAGCGTGCGCTACGCATACCATAGCGTGCGCTAACGCCTTTCTGTAGCGTGGGCTACCCAAGCCTTAGCGCGCGCTACCTGGTAGTTGTTGCCCAGAAATGGGAGTCCAGAACTGTAACACCCCCAGAATCAAACCAGGAATATTACACGTCGTAGACCCTCTCTGTGAGGATCCACCAGGATAGACATCAAACAGCACATTACATTACATACCGACGTAACAAAATAACGAACCAATAGACCGATTTGGTCTTTTATCACTAACATACAGATGAAAATATACATTACTATATGACTGGTACCCATGCAAGGGTAAAATACACTCATAAACAAAAAGTACGACAGCGGAAACACCATACAACGAACTCCGATTGACTGCACCCAAAACTGGTCTCCATGTGATTAGTATCATTCGTCTTCCATCATCCTTCGCACTGATCCTGTGTTTTGCTCCCAAAACCTGCATGTGCCTGGACGCAGAACAGACATCTACCCCCCGAATACTCGGGCGTTAGCAAAACTCCATTGTTTTGCTAGTACAAGTATAAAGTGCAAACACTAGCCATACACAACACATTCCGAGAATACAACGAAAGACTTCCCGAGATATATTATTTAGTTAAAATAGTTCAAGTCTTGAAACTAGAAACGAAACAAGTAAGCACTTAGAAAACACTTCCATATCTCGGGAGTTTTGAAAACATTTGAAATTGAAAAGTTCTTAATTCCTCGAAAGCCACTTAGGGTCACAGCCCAAAAGTTCATTTTCCAAAATGCAAATCCATTAACAAGACACGGGGTCCACGAGCCAACCATTCCGGTCACAAAACACAGGGTCCACGACCCGATCATCCACTTCAATTCACTTACAAGGACACATTACACATAATACATTATTCTTATGCCATTCTAGCCAAACACCAAGAATCGATATATAATGTATCTCGACCCCGAGCATAAAGCATTGTGATACTCCGGACATATCACATTTGATCATCAAAACATCAACATCAACATCACGAAAAACCACACCTGGTAACCCGTGGCCGTACCCATTAGTAGCGACCCCCAGAGGCCCCGTCGGACCGTCCCCGGGTGGAAAACCACTTCCGCGGCCGTACCCATTAGTATCGGCCCCCAGAGGCCCCGTCAGACCATCCCCGGGTGGAAGAACAACAACACACGCACCCAAGTCTACTTCCGTAGCCGTACCCATTAGTATCGACCCCCAGAGGCCACACATGCCATCCCCGGGTGAAAAAACAACTCACAGATTACAAAACCACAACTCTCAAAGGTCAAACACACAAAATATATATAGTCGAGGTACCTTACTAGAATGGCCATATTATCCAACACGTACTCACGACCCAGAACTATAACAATTCACAAGGAAGCACAAGATCTCAACAGCACCGAACGACACAACCAATATCACACAAACTCACATATTCATCCATAACCACGTGACTCCACGCACATATTTTGACAAAAGAATTAAACTTTACATTTACCGACGACATAATCATACATAATGACATCACACGAAAGTAAGGCGATCCTATACTCGACAATAGCACAAATATTCAATTAAGCATATTAATTCCCGAAACACACGGATCACCTTTACGAAAACCATGATGGTAAATATACTGATTCTTTTGAAAAATGGTTATAAATATTTATTTAGCACATATCGACGATTTGCAACCATTATATCCACAAAACACGTAATGTATGGGCAAGATACTTGCCTCGACAATCGATACCGGACACTTCGAAGAACACGGCTCAACCGGGAAACCTCGAACACCTACAATTCTCCGGCAAATACAATGAATACACCCTTGATCGGAAAACATGAAGAAAACGACGAACGGAAGAGTTCTGACTCGAGATCTTCGCAAGGAACCTGACCCCGATTCGCTCGATCAAAGGATGTTATAGGATGGATAATCGATGATATGAACTCCAGGATTTCATGTATTCCTCCCTTGATAACATTCTTCCATGCCTACCAAACCCCAGGCCGCGGAAGAGAAGGAACAAAGTGAGAAAATGCGTGAAAAACCCGCCTGCTGGGCCTTAAATAAGCACCCTGCCGGCCGCCTTACGTACGTAATCGGCCATGGCTTACGGCCGTAACCGGCCATGGCCGAGCCTACTGCCCAGAACTGCCGGCAGTGTTACGTACGTAACCGGCCAAGGCTTACGTACGTAACCGGCCTTACGGCCGTAACTGCCGGGCCTTTACGGCCGTTACTCGGCCAGTTCTTGCCAGTCAGGACTCGGTCGATCCGACGGCCCGAACAACCTCGAAACTCGGACCTGAATAAAAACCGAAAATACGGTTACGAAGTACTCGCAAAGACGAATCTAACCACTAAGAGAACACACGATTCCGACCACCCGAGGGTTCGAAATTCGACAACGGTAATTACCCCAAACTTTGGAAAATTACGGAAACGGCCCAAAACGTCTGAAATACACGATATACGATCGAAACACTAAACCAAAGCTCGAAACATGAATAATAACATTAAATGAACTTACGAGAAACTCGAAACAACAGTTTCGGACGAGATTCGCAAGAATCGACTCAAGTGCGGAAAAGTCGTTTAAGAACACGGAACACAACAAAACGATACCGAAACGAACTCGGATGACAAAGAGTCCAGAATTAATCATTCTCGGAATGACGAAAAGGTCACAATAGAGTCGCTAAGGTGGACTTACGCCAAAATATAAATTTACCGAAAATCAAAATTGCGGATATTACATACTACCCTCCTTAAAAGAAGTTTCGTCCTGAAACTTAAACAAAAAAAAGGCGACACAAGATAACACACGTTATCAGCGCATAAGAGCTCCATGCAGTACAGAGCTACTGCGGACCGATTCAATACGCAAGAGTGTTTATGAAAAGCAGTGAACATGAATCACAACGGTTGATAAACCCGAGCAATACAACAATCAGAACACAAGTCCAACGTTGAACAAGAATGAAATTCCAATAACCTCAAATATTTGGAAGATAAAATACGAAGACAATTTCCCAACACTTATGGGAATTACGAAGTGGCCCAGATGTTCAATAATCATGATTACGAGATAAACAATAATGATTGGTCAACGACGAACGAATGATATGATCAACTATGAAGTTCATACCTTAAATCAAGACATCAATAAACTCGTAGGAACCACGAGGTGTTAATTCCGCACGCGGTTCATAGGAAATCGATCCAAGTCGATACGGTCGAACGAAACGGAAGTGAGAGAAAAAAATGGATATTACATCATATCATCTTTAAAAGAGGTTTCGTCCCCGAAACCTAAACAACGAGAACGAAGTGCTGGAATAGCAACCTTCCCGGCCATATCCTCTTGGTCCCGCATCTGATCTCCATGACCAACTGTACCGCGGTCACAACTGCGTCCTCTGTCCCTCAACATACGAAGTGGATTCTCACTCGATACGATGGCACAACTTCGCAAAAATAAATGCTAAAGTACCAACTCAGCACGACACATCACATAAGGTAACTAATAACAACTTGATAAGAAAATCCACGAGGTGTCTTTTTAAATGATATCATTTGAAAATCCTTGGATTTGTGTGCTATTCAAAGTAAAACTTTAAAAGTATTTTTGGTACCTCGGGTTGCTTCATCAAAACTTTTAAACAACAGACTTTAACCGTCTCATTTTGAAATCATTGGCAAAACAATATTTTCTGTGCAACTGGCATTGTTAAAATCACCACGCCACTACACACTAGCATTACGTTAATAACAACAAGGTAACCACGCAAGGTCATCAAACCATTCGTACATAGTTTAATCAATACAGAAAACTTTCCCAAATCCGAGTTTGAAGTTTACATAGAGTGAGATTTTTCATCTTTCACTATATATTTTTTAAAAATAAAAATCGTATTGGTTTTTGAAATAAAATATTTTTATGGTGTGAAAGATTTTTGAAAAACATGTACTCGAATTATTTGAAAGTACAACAACACGTCAAAAATCATTTTCAAAAATTCTCCCAACACTACATGAAAAACAACGACGGTAACATTTTACAAAATGTCTAAATGTACTTTAAAACAACTCTATCAAATACCATCGAGGTTTTATTTGAGAATCCGAGCCCGGCTCGCCAATTCTAAATAATTTTTCAATATACACACGGAGCCGCTGCTTAATCAAACTGTCGAAACTTTATGAAATTTTCAGGGAAGCATTCTCGAACACACACACAGCAGACATAACTTAAACATAATCAATTGTCACCTAGCACTACAAAAAGTCTTAACATATATTCCCACACAACAGTTGTCATTACCAGACAACACACACAGAATACAGTCGCAGAAAGGTTGACTGTAAAAGATAGGCCTGACGGTTAAAAAAAATGCGGTTCCATAGCCTCTGCCCAGGCTGATTAGCGTGCGCTACAACAAAGGTCAGCGTGCGCTAAACATGCCACGTTAGCGCGCGTTAGCCTCGTACTAAGCTTGCGCTAACTGATCTAATCAACCACACGATTGCAAACATATACAAGGCAATACTAGAATCAAAGGTTACAAATGAACAACATACGAGTCTGAATGCCATCGATTCACATAATTACAACATCTCACAAGTAACCATCAAAAGATAATCATCATTTAAAACCGAAATTTCTCCTCTCAGCATGGAGGGTTATCTCAACGTGCACATACCGAACGACTCGGCATTCACACAACCATCTTAATCATAAAACTGGGCACATTTATCCAAACGGCGATAACATCATCAATACACATCTTCTGACTAACATTCATGAAACCGAAAAGTTACAAACGAGAGTCACGTCTTGAGTATATTTTGTAGACCTCATTTGAGTGAAAAACTCGTGTTTTGAAAACTTATAGTATGAGATGAAAATGAAATATCGGTAGTTGAAGTCTCAAGAATTTTGACCTTGAGGTCATCATACAAAAAAAAAATTCCCTTGGAGAACATTTTAAAAATTTACGTGGCTCCCCGGAAGCCTTCGAAACTAAAAATTCCAAGGTTGTTACTCTTGCAAGAAAAACGGTTTATACGAAGATACATTCAGCAATAACATTCTACATTCTAGCACCAATCAACAAATATATGCCACATAATCATAAATCACATTTAAATTGTACCCCAAAATACAAAAAAAAATCACACAACTAGTTCGTGCAGCTCGAGGCACAACATGAAGTAGGGAGACTTACATCCACAGATCGCACGAAGATGATGGCTGCACCATGATACTAATCACGACCGACATCCCAGACGACACGTCGCGACACAACTCAGTCAGACACAATCTGACAAGACAAGACTCAACATTACACGACTAGACCCGACAGCCTAGGTTTCCGCAACCTGGCTCCGATACCATAAATGTAACACCCCCATAATCAAACCGAGAATATTACACGCCGTAGACCCTCTCCGTAAGGATCCACCAGGCTAGATATCTAACAACACATTACATTATATACCGATGTAACAAAATAACGAACCAATAGACTGATTTGGTCTTTTATCACTAACATACAGATGAAAGTATACATTACTATATGACTCGTACCCATGCAAGGGTAAAATACACTCATAAACAAAAAGTACGACAGTGGAAAGACAATACAATGAACTCCGACTGGCTGCACCCAAAACTGGTCTTCATGTGATTAGTATCATTCGTCTTCCATCATCCTTCGCACTGATCCTGTGTTTTGCTCCCAAAACCTGCATGTACCTGGACGCAGAACAGACATCCACCCTCCGAATACTCAGGGGTTAGCAAAACTCCATTGTTTTGCCAGTACAAGTATAAAGTGCAAACACGAGCCATACACAACACATTTCGAGAATACAACGAAAGACTTCCGGAGATATATTATTTAGTTAAAATAGTTCAAGTCTTGAAACTAGAAACGAAACAAGTAAGCACTTAGAAAACACTTCCAAATCTCGGGAGTTTTGAAAACATTTGAAATTGAAAAGTTCTTAATTCCTCGAAAGTCACTTAGGGTCACAGCCCCAAAGTTCATTTTCCAAAATGCAAATCCATTAACAAGACACGGGGTCCACGACCCAACCATTCCGGTCACAAAACACAGGGTCCACGACCCGATCATCCACTTCAATTCACTTACAAGGACACATTACACATAATACATTATTCTTATGCCATTCTAGCCAAACACCAAGACTCGATATATAATGTATCTCGACCCCGAGCATAAAGCATTGTGATACTCCGGACATATCACATTTGATCATCAAAACATCAACATCAACATCACGAAAAACCACACCTGGTAACCCGTGGCCGTACTCATTAGTAGCGACCCCCAGACGCCCCGTCGGACCGTCCCCGGGTGGGAAACCACTTCTGCGGCCGTACCCATTAGTATTGGCCCACAGAGGCCCCGTCGGACCATCCCCGGGTGGAAGAACAACAACACACGCACCCAAGTCTACTTCCGTAGTCGTACCCATTAGTATCGGCCCCCAGAGGCCACACATGCCATCCCCGGGTGGAAGAACAACTCATAGATTACAAAACCACAACTCTTAAAGGTCAAACACACAAAATATATATATAGTCGAGGTAGCTTGCTAGAATGGCCATATTATCCAACACGAACTCACGACCCAGAACTATAACAATTTACAAGGAAGCACAAGATCTCAACAGCACCGAACGACACAACCAATATCACACAAACTCACATATTCATCCATAACCACGTGACTCCACGCACATATTTTGACAAAAGAATTAAACTTTATATTTACCGACGACATAATCATACATAATGACATCACACGAAAGTAAGGCGATCCTATACTCCACACTAGCACAAATATTCAATTAAGCATATTAATTCCCGAAACACACGGGTCACCTTTACGAAACAATGATGGTAAATATACCGATTCTTTTCAAAAATGGTTATAAATATTTATTTAGCACATATCGACGATTAGCAACCATTATATCTACAAAACACGTAATGTATGGGCAAGATACTTGCCTCGACAATCGATACCGGACACTCCGAAGAACGCGGCTCAACCGGGAAACCTCGAACACCTACAATTCTCCAGCGAAGACAATGAATACACCCTCGATTGGAAAACTTGAAGAAAACGACGAACGGAAGAGTTCCGACTCGAGTTCTTCGCCAGGAACCTGACCCTGATTCGCTCGATCAAAGGATGTTATAGGATGGGTAATCGATGATATGAACTCCAGGATTTCATGTATTCCTCCCTTGACAACATTCTTCCATGCCTACCAAACCCCAAGCCGCGGAAGAGAAGGAACAAAGTGAGAAAATGCGTGAAAACCCCGTCTGCTGGGCCTTAAATAGGCACTCTGCCGGCCGCCTTACGTACGTAATCGGCCATGGCTTACGGCCGTAACCGGCCATGGCCAAGCCTACTGCCCAGAACTGCCGGCAGTATTACGTACATAACCGGCCAAGGCTTACGTACGTAACCGGACTTACGGCCATAACAGCCGGGCCTTTACGACCGTTACTCGGCCAGTTCTTGCCAGTCAGGACTCGGTCGATCCGACGGCCCGAACAACCTCGAAACTCGGACCTGAATAAAAACAGAAAATATGGTTAGACGAATCTAGCCAATAAGAGAACACATGATTCCGACCACCCGAGGGTTCGAAATTCGACAACGGAAGTAGTTACCCCAAACTTTGGGAAATTACGAAAACGGCCCAAAACGTCTGAAATACATGATATACGATCGAAACACTAAACTAAAGCTCACAACATGAATAATAACATTAAATGACCTTACGAGAAAGTCGAAACAACAGTTTCGGACGAGATTCACAAGAATCGACTCAAGTGCGGAAAAGTCGTTTAAAAACACGGAACACAACAAAATGATACCGAAACAAACTCGGATGACAAAAAGTGCAGAATTAATCATTCTCGGAATGACGAAATGGTCACAATAGAGTTGCTAAGGTGGACTTCCGCCAAAATAGAAATTTACCGGAAATCAAAATTGCGGATATTACAAGAACCTACTGTCCTCTGTCCTGCTCAAGCCTTACCATGTGCTGCTGTAGTCTATTAGCGTGCGCTACGCAACACTCATAGCGTGCGCTAGCCGCTGCCTAGCGTACGCTACCTGATTATCCAGAGAGTCTGGAAACCTCACTGTCTCTGCCGACCTAGCTCGTTAGCATGCGCTGCGGACAATGTTAGCGCGTGCTATTAATCACGAATAGCGTGCGCTAGCGAACTCCTAGCATGTACTAACCACCATTATAGAGGTCAGAGTTAGCTACTGTCCTGACATGCTTCCGAACATTAGCGCGCGCTAAAGCTCAAAGCTAGCGTGTGCTACTTAAGTAAAAATAGCTTGCGTTAGCCCTAGGCCTAGCGTGCGCTGTCTGGCTGTTCCAGATCACTGATGAAAGGCTCAGATGAACACTATCATGATCCAAAAAGGTATAAAACTCTAAATCATCACCCATAACAATAGTATTTACAGAGCGCCTGAAGAGGAAGAACGGTAAGGCCAAACAATTAATCAATAAAAAGTACGGGTATAACACCAGTCGTGTCCACCATGATGTTGAGAGCTCGGCCTAGGTTAGCGATGGCGATCTGAGTCCTCTCATCGACGCCCATTAACCGATAGGGCCCATCAACTCGGTCGAATAAGCGCGGACCGAGACCTCCACAACTTTTCGAACTACATCCTGGAGATCTGGAATTGCAGCAAATAGAGGAGTCAAGACACGAGTATAGTCCAGGAACCAGCTCAGCCACGATAGTGTTGCGAATTTCGTTGAATGCAAGTGCACGTTGTCATAACAAGTAATAAAGAGATGAGTAAGATATCGTTCCCACGAGGACTGATTTACTAACTACCGATTTATGAGTATTCTAATTTTATCTGAACTATCGAAATTTTGATGCAAGTAATAATTAAAGAAAATTAATAAAAGAATAAACAGTAAAAACGATTGTTTGAGGAAAGAAAATCAAATAAGGAATAAATCTAGGATTGTGAATCCACCTCGGTTTATCCGAATTACTCTCGATTATGTGAATTTAATGACTTCCCAATTTATTGAAGGCGAAGATTACTAAAATACTCTACCGCCTCTCCCGAGGTCAATAGATTTTTCTAAGGCGAATAATACACTCTATTCCTAGGTGGATTAATTCGGCAATAGGCAAAAAGCACGGAATCTTCAGACAGGCCACGTAGTTCCTATGAGTATATTCCTATCTCATAAGATAAAACGGTTCTCACCAATATTCCTACCAACTCTCCTCTCCCGATTTGAGTTGCGTAATTAAAACAATTCAATTATAGGCCACACAATTGAAAGCATTAAGAACAATTGAGGAAAACTCAATAGAAAAGGGAATTATATTGATAATCAAAAGTAAATTCGTCAAAACTTCGGTTTCATCAAAATCCTAGACTAGGGTTCTAGCCTGACATGCTAGAAATTAAAAATACAAAAATAAATAAAGAAAGCATAAAGATCAAACGCAGTCGAAGAACTCGGATTCCTCCGTTCTCTAGCTTCCGCGCTCTGTTCCTTGGTGTTTTCTGCTTCTTTTTTATTCCTCGATGATGATCGATCCTCTATTCAATGATTCGATCCTCCCTTTTTTTAGACCTTAAACCCCTATTTATAACTCTCATCAGCCTCCAAAACGCGTCCGGGAATTAGGTTGGGAACAGGCTCCAAAAATGGCCCAGAACCGCGGCCAAAACATCAAAAACCGCCCTGTAGGCCGCGGTTCACTTAATTTGTGCCGCGGCTCATGGTGCTCAGCGCCTATGCCTGGGCGTGTATTTTTCCTCCTGGGCCGCGGCTCAGCATCTTTGTGCTGCGGCCCCCAGTACAGTCCGTTCGGCGCTCTGCTAGCTACCTTCGTGTGCCGTGGCCCGCTTTCCTTGTGCCGCGGCTCATGACCAGAAATCACCATTTTCGCCCGTTTTTTGTCGTTCGAGCTTCCGGACACTAATTTCCTGCAAAACATAAAAGAATAGTGCATTAAAAGCTCATTTATACAGATTTACACTTCAGATGAATATAAAATAATGATAAATAAGCGTATAAAAATACGCCTAACAAATACCCCCAAACTTGAGCCTTTGCTTGTCCTCAAGCAAAAAATTACTTTCAAACAAAAAATCTCGTGAATAATCGTGCAAATCCATAGTGCTCAACTTAATCAATACTACCCTGAAAATATCGAAGAACAATACAAGTATCGTAATAGTGAGTCACATCCAGGACACTGATTCCACAAAGTAACCATTTTCAGTGCTAATCAATCGTTCATGAAGAAAATTAAGCTCAAAGATTAACAAGCGTGAATTTAATCGACCGCCAATATGAAGGGTTAGAATAAACAAGCCAAGTTGCCCCAGTCCCACAGTCTAGTGGCAAAAATTTCAAGAGTTTCATCGTCGAAATCAACCCTCGGACAGCATTCCCTTATATATGATCAATAAAATGATTCGAGTTAACCACTAGGTTCGGATATCGGGATATTTCATCGGGATGATCCTAGGGTGGATGTCCATTCTCATGTATTGGGGAACTGTTTGACGTAAAAGACACGCATGGGGCACATGGATGCTTCTAGTTACTAAGTCCCCCTCTACAGTGGAGAAAAAAACTCGAATAGCAATTCCCGCATGTCAAGGTGGCTGTTTTACGTGAGAATAAACAACGGGTCACGTGAATACCCCCGGTTACTAGGCTTCCCATCATCGGTAATGCGATATTTCTAACTCATTAGTCTATTCAGGGTTGTCGTTTTACGCGAGAGTCAACAACGGGTCACGCGAATACCCTCGGTTACTAGACTTCCCATCATAGAACATATAATATCTCGACTTTTTGGGAAATACTGTCCGACTCTAAACTCAATTTAAGTGCCAACACGACTCATGTTACTGGCTAACTAGCTACGCGAAACATATAACCAAACATATAGACGGCAATTTGAAAACACGTATGTCTCCTTTCTTATCTGCTAAAATTTGTACAATAACGAAAAATATAGAATTAAATGAATACTTAGAGAAAACAGATATCACTGACTGCAAATTCGACTAAAATTCAACCGTTTCTTCCAAGAGAAATCAGTATCATAACATCAGTTTTACTCAGTGGAGCACGAAAAATTCACAAATGCAAATAATATCACGACAAGTAAGGCTAGCGTCAAACATAACGAAAAATGCAAACGAATAAATAAAAAGCGACTAAAAGTGAACCCCCCCCCCCAACTTAGGATGTACATTGACCTCAATGGACTACAGTAGTAATATGCAATAAGAGACAAGGTCAAGTACTCCCCTATGTGGGGGACGATTGTGTCTTATCCCTTGTCCTAACCTTCCTCTTTCTCGCCATGGCGAGTTTCCTGAAAAGATAAACACTGGAAATTACGTAAACTTGAAGGAAAACAACACCACTTGACTTAAGGTGTAACACCCCAAACTAGGCGGATATTACAGTGTCGTAGATCCCCAACTGGGACCCACCAGGCAAATGAAAATGAATGAATTACACAGGATAAATGTAGTATCGAACCACATTACAACAATAATTAGTCCGATGAGGAGTTTAGTTACAACACACCAGGACAATACCGAATACTAGTGTATTTTATATGAAGATAAAATACACAACACTGAATGAAACGGAGTATCGAAATGAAAGTCTGCAGCGGAAAATAAAGGACAATAACATGAATAACTGAAAGATCGGGGCCCCCTACTAGTATCACTGGGACTCCTCGACGTCAGCGTGTTCTCCCCGTACTTTTGCCTTGCCAAGACCTGAAAAACAAAATCCCCAAACGGGGTCAGTTACAAAGAACAACAATCCTCCAGAGTTGGATAAACACAATCATATAATATGTAGTATAAACCACAAGTTCGATCAAAATGAAACGGTTAGATTATAACCCAATCTTGTTGAAAACATACGCAATCAAACATGCTATATGAATCAACTAACAGTACGGCTCAAAGGGAGGCGCCACACTACGCCCGGGATGGAAATGTGTCCGAGCACAAGCCACCAACGAGTATCGATCGAATACACGCGTGGTCTTATGCCTAATCAGTCTCACGAAGCAATCGACTCGTGTGCACAGTCTAATGTGAGGCCAACAACCAACACACGACATAAATGTGCCCGACATGAAAATCCTACACATACCAACCGGCACGCCAGTATGACCCGGAATGCCACGATATAACAAAAGTGACATCGAAAATGAATAATGACTCACCGAGATGGAATGATAGTGAAGTAAATGACAACTCAATGAAATGATTGAACTGCTGCTCCTTATGGTCAAGTGATTAATTGACAATAACAAGTTTTGATACGGTTAATACAATGATGAATGAGTTATGATTATGAATGAACAACAACAAAAGGGATGAATATCCTTTTAACCGAGTAAGAATTAACTTACACAATACCGGTGACAATTATCCTTCCACGAACAACGTCCTAATTGAGATATCGGTCGCTCGAACAACCTTGAATTATACAATATCCAACAACCCGTTCAATATATGAATCAAACACGAATAAAACGAACTCAAAACGTCGATACGATTAAACTAAGTTCATTGGGGCATTATATCGAATACGTTGTGGCCAAACTCCGATTGTTTACAATCAAATCTCAATAAGCCACCATCAAATCCCCCAAGAAGTTTTTCAAACCAACAAACATCTTCCAAAAGATCAATAATCCAAAATGAATATCCGAAAACATGATTATAACGACAATTAATCGAAAACCCCCAATTTCAACCCGATATTCAAGGTGTTCATGAATAATTCCTCAATAATCCAAAGAATCCTTATACAAACTCATAATCATATACATATCCCTTCATATAACATGATTATAACGTCCAAAACATCATATCTCAACACAAAATCGAAGTCCAAGGTGTTGAAGAAATTACCTCTTGAAGATCCAACCACTTCGATCCGAAGAACACGAGTTTAATCGAGTATCCAAGCTTCACAACCGAATGAAAATGATTAAAAACCACACTCAAGTGATAGGTGAAGAGAATTTTCTCCCTCAAGCCTCTCTCTCTCGTATGAAGGTGGAAGAAATGGGCTGCAATGCTCAAAAAACGAATTTATAGGGGTTGACTGCCCTGTCGGACACGGCCCGTGCCGATCGGCACGGTCGCGGCACGCAACTGGCCGGCAGGGACTCGACCGTGTCCTGCTCGACACGGTCGCGGCGCGATGGGCCTTCCGATAGTGACCTGTCCGACTGACTAAGATGACTCGACCGTGTCCTCGAACACGGCCGTCGCGCCCGGCAATGGTTCTGGCTTATCCGGAAGAGTTCGACTCGGCCGTGCAAGACGACACGGTCGAGTCCTGTGGGCAGAGACGTCGGCATTTCCGGACGAGTACAGCATGGGCCGTGTCGGACGACACGGCCGAGTTCGGTCGGCAGTGATCGGCCAATAACTGAACAATGAGCGGGTGAGCTAAAACGACCATAACTCTCTCGTCCGGACTCCGATTGACTTAACGTTTGAACCATTGGAAAGCTAACTCGATGCTCTATAATATTGCAAAGATTCAGAATTTTTGGAGTTACCAAAAATTAATGGTGATCTAACAAAGTCGAACTCATATGTGGAAAGTTGAAACAATGGACAATAACGATACACAACTCGAAGTTTCTCCGAACGGTGAACACGGGTGAATGAACATGATTGATGAATGATTATAAATGAGTGAAAATCCACTGAGTGACAATCACCGAATGAAATTACTGAATGATAATGACTGAATTACAACCAGGTATTACATACACC
This sequence comes from Orobanche coerulescens, assembly GCA_033398695.1. NCBI lineage: Eukaryota > Viridiplantae > Streptophyta > Magnoliopsida > Lamiales > Orobanchaceae > Orobanche > Orobanche coerulescens. The sequence continues at coordinate 72,268,981 of CM065818.1, read as the reverse complement.
CCCCCTTAAAAGAGTTTCGTCCCCGAAACTAAGGGTCAAACAACTCGGGATAACTCTCCCGCATACTATCCTCGGTTTCCCAAGTAGCCTCTTCGACTCCGTATCTAGACCACTGAATCTTGACTAAAGGAATCGACTTAATTCTCAACTGTTTGATTCGCCGCTCTAAGACTCGTATAGGACGCTCCTCACATGAATGATCATCCGCGATCTCGACATACCGAATCAAGTATGTGACTCGGGTCGGCAACATACTTCCGCAACTGAGAGACGTGAAACACATTATGAATTCGGCTCAATGCCGGAGGTAAAGCCAATCGATAAGCTAACTCGCCTACTCGATCCAAAATTTCAAACGGTTCAATGAATCTCGGACTCAACTTCCCCCGTTTTCCGAAACGGAAAATACCTCGACTCGGGGATACCTTGACCAAAACGTGGTCACCCGTCTCGAACTCTAGTGGTCGGCGACGATTATCTGCATATGATTTCTGTCGACTCTGAGTTGTCAACATACGACTCTTGATCAAAGCTACCTTCTCCCGGGCGGCTATAAGCATATCGGGCTCGGTGCCGATTGATTCTGACAAGTCATCCCAACACAAAGGAGATCGACAACGACGACCGTACAAGGCCTCATAAGGTGCCATCTTAATGGAAGCATGCCAACTATTATTATACGTGAACTCGATCAACGGTAGTTAGGCTTCCCAATCGTCCTTCAAATCGAGGACGCAAGCTCTCAACATGTCCTCTAATGTCTGAATAGTCCTCTCTGATTGTCCGTCGGACTGAGGATGAAAGACGGTACTGAGATTAAGCTGAGTTCCCATAGCACGATGAACTGATTTCCAAAAATGGGATACTAATCGTCCGTCACGATCGGAAACGATACTCTTAGGAGTACCGTGCAGTCTCACTATCTCCTTGATGAACAACTGAGCCAGTCTCTCGGGACCCCACGTATCCTTGATCTCAAGGAAATGAGCTGATTTAGTTAAGCGGTCCACAATCACCCAGATCGTATTCATGACACGACGACTCATCGGCAAACTCGTGATGAAATCCATAGAAATGTCTTCCCACTTCCACTCCGGAATAGGGAGAGGTTTCAGCATACCCGCCGGTCGCTGATGTTCAATCTTAACTTGTTGACAGGTTAAGCATCTCGAAACAAATTCTGCGACTTCTCGCTTCGTATTACTCCACCAGTAATTTTGTTTCAAGTCCTTGTACATCTTGCTGGACCCCGGATGAACAGAATAAGGGGTAGCATGAGCTTCTCTCAAAATAGAGTTTTTTCAACTCGTCATTCTCCGGTACGCACAACCGGTTCTTAAACCTCAAAAGTCCATCCTCGTGGATCACGAATCCAGGGGCTTTCCCCTGAGCCACATCTTCACGGATGCGCAACAATGAAGGGTCTGAACTCTGATTCTCTCTGATTACCTCCTCAAGTGACGATGAAATCTCTAACATACAAAGTTGTCCCTGAACTCGCTGAAGCCAGACCTCGATCTCGGGTCTAAGAAATTCCTGCTGAAGCTCCTTCTGAACTGTTAAACGAGCAAGCATCTGCTCCTGAACGGACTTACGACTCAAGGCGTCGGCGACAACATTGGCCTTGCCCGGGTGGTAAAGGATCTCGATATCAAAATCTTTGATTAGTTCCAACCACCGCCTATGTCGCATGTTTAACTCCTTGTGAGTAAATATATACTTCAACTCTTGTGATTGGTGAAGATCTGACGGGTGATGCCATAAAGATAACGACGCCAAATTTCCAACGCGAAAACCACGGTTGCTAGCTTCGGCCGTAGGTTGGATAATTAACCAGCTAATCCGAGGAAACATCGGATTTACTTAATATCTTTCGGAGATTGCCAATCTCGGATAGTCTCCGCCTTCTGAGGGTCGACACGAACTCTGTCAGATGAAATTACATGCCCGAGAAAGTCACTTCGAACCTCCAGAACTCACATTTGGAAAACTTTCCATAAAGTTGCTCTCGTCTCAACACGTCGAGAACCTGATGAAGATGAATGTGTTCCTCTCGTCTACGAGAATAAATCAAAATGTCGTTGATGAAGACAACAACAAACTGATCCAAAAAGTCTATGAAAACCCGATTCATTAACTCCATGAATACCGCAGGTGCAATAGTTAGCCCAAACGGCATAACTACGAACTCATAATGACCATAGCGTGTACGAAACGCTGTCCTCGCGATATCCGACTCTCGAATCCGCAACTAGTGATATCCAGATCTTAAGTCGATCCTGGAAAACACTGAGGCTCCCTGAAGTTGATCTAAAAGATCATCAATACGGGGTAAGGGATACTACTCTTGATCATCATCCTGTTCAACTCCTGGTAATTAATACACACACGAGACGAGCCATCCTTCTCCTTGACAGATCACACTGGTGCTCCTCACGGGGACGCAATCGGTCGGAGATAACCTTTATCGAACTACTCCTCAAGTTGAATCTTCAACTCCTGCATTCTGGTCGGGGCCATCCGATACGGTGCCTTCGATAAAGGGGACGTACCGGCTCCAACTCACTCCTGAATTCCCCTACTCTATGTGAAGGCAACCAGATACCTCGTCTGGAAACACATCGTCAATCGATGACAATGATACCACGAATGATTGAACATTTCGATTGCCCTAGAATGGTCAATCGATAAAAAGAGATACCAATAATGATTGAACAACTCGATTGCCTTAGAAAGGCCAATCGATGAAGATGATACAATGAATGTTTGAATAACTCGATTGCCTTTGAAAGGCCAATCGATGAAAATGATACAATGAATGATTGAATAACTCGATTGCCCTAGAAAGGCCAATCGATGGAAATGATACAAGGAATGATTGAATAACTCGATTGCCTTAGAAAGGCCAATCGATGAAAATGATACAATGAATGATTGAATAGTTCGATGGTGGAATTTCTCTGCTTTCGTCATAATAATACTTCTTCTGGAACAACGGGGATTACTTCCCTGAAGCACACATTCGACAACCAACGACGGAAAGATAGCGACCAAACGCTAACAAACACTGAGGATAGTATCAAGACGATCAAACCAACTAATACCGAAAATTACATCATCCTAATATAAATTCACCACGATTAGATCCATCAACCAATCGCGGTCATTAAGCTTAATTCGGTATGATTCCGAAAATTCTTCCATCGTCAGGTAGACCGATGGTATGAGGTCCACAAGCAATAGGACTATCCCGAAATAAGTCTATTCAAGTATGATTTGAAAATGAATGAATGCGGTGTACCAGCATCAAAAGGTACACACAAGTTGAAATAAAATTACGAGTATACCTGAAATCATTCGGACCACCGGATCGTCGATCCTCCTCATCATATGAATCTGGGACTTGCCGGTCCCCGAACCGGACGCTCCCGTCTGATAAATACGAGCTCCAACTCTATTTGCTTCCATTGTCTTAAACAACGATGACAAAGCAGTCTGATTCTGAAACGCTGGTTGCTTCGGGGCTTGAGATGCCGCCGGATCCGACTTGGAGTCCTTTCGGCAAAAACGGGCCTTATGCCCAAAATTCCAACAATTATAGCACGTGATAGACGGTTTCAGACACTCAGTGCTGAAATGACCCGCCCACAATTGAAACAGTGATGGCCGAATCGCCGCTCGGGAAAGAGATCCCGCACGATTAAGCGCCGTAGGAGGTCGCCGAAGCGATAGGACTCACACGAGGCTTCTTGAAGGTTGATCGACCGCCTTGGATTGATTACGCTTCGTTGATTTCTTGCCGACAAATGAAGGTTGTTGTTCAGACTTTCCTTAGCAATGGCTTATACAGGAGAGTTCTCTCGATTAATCCGGTCAGAGTGGCGCAATGATGATTGAGCAACTGCACATGGGTCATCATGGCCTGCATAAAAGTGAGTGGATCAACCCGAACATCTTCTGATCGAGCCGAGTCCTGGGCACGATTTCCCGGCAGCGAGTGATTATTTCTCGGGTTTCGGTCCGCACCGCGGCCTCTCCCCGTGCATCCCCTGACAGCTCTCTCCATACTGAAGTAGGAAGGTCGCATAATGATTATATTACCCGCATGATTAGCACGTTATGATTATGTCATGAGATGATGAAAATGAGTATACATGCTCTAACTTAGTGATTATATGAATGATTTACTGAAGTTACATGATTATCTGATGAAATTCTTGAAATGATTATCTTGAATAACTTAACAAGATTGATAATATGATCATCCAGATTGACAACTGAGTAATGAAATGAATTGAGTAATTAATGAGTTAACATGATCGTCCTGATTATTAACTGAGTAATGAAATGAATTAAGTGATTAATGAGTTAACATGATCGTCTAATCACAATGAATGATGATGTTTGAGGATTGTTAATTGATGAATGATGAATGAATGACTATTGCCAGAAATTATACCATGGCGTTAGAAATCTTACAGTTCTTTCGGTCAGATTGGCTCGGCATTTGCACAGGTCACACGTGACGCGAAAGTCCAATGATACTAGTCCGATGACGATGATTTCAAACGAGACATGACTTGGAGGGTAGTATTCAAAACCACGCTCCGATACCAACTCTGTAACACCCCAAACTAGGCGGATATTACAGTGCCGTAGATCCCCAACCAGGACCCACCGTGCAAATGAAAATGAATGAATTACACAGATAAATGTAGTACCGAACCACATTACAACAATAATTACTCCGATGAGGAGTTTAGTTACAACACACCAGACAATACCGAATACTAGTGTATTTTATATGAAGATAAAATACACAACACTTGAATGAAACGAGTATCGAAATGAAAGTCTCAGCGGAAAATAAAGGACAATAACATGAATAATCAAAGATCGGGGCCCCTACTAGTATCACTGGGACTCCTCGACGCGTGTTCTCCCGTACTTTTGCCTTGCCAAGACACGAAAACAAAATCCCCAAACGGTCGGGCCATAAAGAACAACAATCCTCCGAGTTGGATAAACACAATCATATAATATGGAGTATAAACCACAAGTTCGATCAAAATGAAACGGTTAGATTATAACCCAATCTTGTTGAAAACATACGCAATCAAACATGCTATATGAATCAACTAACGATGCGGCTCAAAGGGTGGCGCCACACTACGCCCGGGATGGAAATGTGTCCGAGCACAAGCCACCAACGAGTATCGATCGAATACACGCGTGGTCTTATGCCTAATCGTCTCACGAAGCAATCGACTCGTGCACACCCAATGTGAGGCCAACAACCAACACACGACATAAATGTGCCCGACATGAAAATCCTACACATACCAACCGCACGCCCGATATGACCTAATGCCACGATATAACAAAAGTGACATCGAAAATGAATAATGACTCACCGAGATGGAATGATAGTGAAGTAAATGACACTCAATGAAATGATTGGAACCGTCGTTCCTTATGGTCAAGTGATTAATTGACAATAACAAGTTTTGATACGGTTAATACAATGATGAATGAGTTATGATTATGAATGAACAACAACAAAAGGGATGAATATCCTTTTAACCGAGTAAGAATTAACTTACACAATACCGGTGACAATTATCCTTCCACGAACAACGTCCTAATTGAGATATCGGTCGCTCGAACAACCTTGAATTATACAATATCCAACAACCCGTTCAATATATGAATCAAACACGAATAAAACGAACTCAAAACGTCGATACGATTAAACTAAGTTCATTGGGGCATTATATCGAATACGTTGTGGCCAAACTCCGATTGTTTACAATCAAATCTCAATAAGCCACCATCAAATCCCCCAAGAAGTTTTTCAAACCAACAAACATCTTCCAAAAGATCAATAATCCAAAATGAATATCCGAAAACGTGATTATAACGACAATTAATCGAAAACCCCCAATTTCAACCCGATATTCAAGGTGTTCTTGAATAATTCCTCAATAATCCAAAGAATCCTTATACAAACTCATAATCATATACATATCCCTTCATATAACATGATTATAACGTCCAAAACATCATATCTCAACACAAAATCGAAGTCCAAGGTGTTGAAGAAATTACCTCTTGAAGATCCAACCACTTCGATCCGAAGAACACGAGTTTAATCGAGTATCCAAGCTTCACAACCGAATGAAAATGATTAAAAACCACACTCAAGTGATAGGTGAAGAGAATTTTCTCCCTCAAGCCTCTCTCTCGTATGAAGGTGGAAGAAATGGAAGGAATGGGTTAAAATGCTCAAAAAACGAATTTATAGGGGTTGACTGCCCTGTCGGACACGGCCCGTGCCGATTGGCACGGTCGCGGCGCGCAACAGGCCGGAAGGGACTCGACCGTGTCCTGCTTGACACGGTCGCGGCGCGATGGGCCTTCCGATAGTGACCTGTCCGACAGCGACTCGGCATGACTCGACCGTGTCCTGGAACACGGTCGGGCGTCTGGGCAGTCGATTCTGGCTTATCCGGAAGAGTTTGACTCGGCCGTGCCAGACGACACGGTCGAGTCCTGTGGGCAGAGACTTTGGCATTTCCGGACGAGTACAGCACGGGCCGTGTCGGACGACACGGCCGAGTTCGGTCGGCAGTGATCGGCCAATAACTGAACAATGAGCGGGTGAGCTAAAACGACCATAACTCTCTCGTCCGGACTCCGATTGACTTACCGTTTGAACCATTGGAAAGATAACTCGATGATCTATAATATTGCAAAGATTCAGAATTTTTGGAGTTACCAAAAATTAATGGTGATCTAACAAAGTCGAACTCATATGTGGAAAGTTGAAACAATGGACAATAACGATACACAACTCGAAGTTTCTCCGAACGGTGAACACGGGTGAATGAACATGATTGATGAATGATTATAAATGAGTGAAAATCCACTAAGTGACAATCACCGAATGAAATTACTGAATGATAATGACTGAATTACAACCGGGTATTACATACACCCCCCCTTAAAAGAGTTTCGTCCCCGAAACTAAGGGTCAAACAACTCGGGATAACTCTCCCGCATACTATCCTCGGTTTCCCAAGTAGCCTCTTCGACTCCGTGTCTAGACCACTGAATCTTGACTAAAGGAATCGACTTAATTCTCAACTGTTTGATTCGCCGCTCTAAGACTCGTATAGGACGCTCCTCACATGAATGATCATCCGCGATCTCGATTACGTCGAACTGAAGTATGTGACTCGGGTCGGCAACATACTTCCGCAACTGAGAGACGTGAAACACATTATGAATTCGGCTCAATGCCGGAGGTAAAGCCAATCGATAAGCTAACTCGCCTACTCGATCCAAAATTTCAAACGGTTCAATGAATCTCGGACTCAACTTCCCCCGTTTTCCGAAACGGAAAATACCTCGACTCGGGGATACCTTGACCAAAACGTGGTCACCCGTCTCGAACTCTAGTGGTCGGCGACGATTATCTGCATATGATTTCTGTCGACTCTGAGTTGTCAACATACGACTCTTGATCAAAGCTACCTTCTCCCGGGCGGCTATAAGCATATCGGGCTCGGTGCCGATTGATTCTGACAAGTCATCCCAACACAAAGGAGATCGACAACTACGACCGTACAAGGCCTCGTAAGGTGCCATCTTAATGGAAGCATGCCAACTATTATTATACGTGAACTCGATCAACGGTAGTTGGGCTTCCCAATCGTCCTTCCAATCGAGGACGCAAGCTCTCAACATGTCCTCTAATGTCTGAATAGTCCTCTCTGATTGTCCGTCGGACTGAGGATGAAAGACAGTACTGAGATTAAGCTGAGTTCCCATAGCACGATGAACTGATTTCCAAAAATGGGATACTAATCGTCCGTCACGATCGGAAACGATACTCTTAGGAGTACCGTGCAGTCTCACTATCTCCTTGATGAACAACTGAGCTAGTCTCTCGGGACCCCACGTATCCTTGATCTCAAGGAAATGAGCTGATTTAGTTAAGAGGTCTACAATCACCCAGATCGTATTCATGCCACGACGACTCGTCGGCAAACTCGTGATGAAATCCATAGAAATGTCTTCCCATTTCCACTCCGGAATAGGGAGAGGTTTCAGCATACCCGCCGGTCGCTGATGTTCAATCTTAACTTGTTGACAGGTTAAGCATCTCGAAACAAATTCTGCGACTTCTCGCTTCGTATTACTCCACCAGTAATTTTGTTTCAAGTCCTTGTACATTTTGCTGGACCCCGGATGAACAGAAAAAGGGGTAGCATGAGCTTCTCTCAAAATAGAGTTTTTTCAACTCGTCATTCTCCGGTACGCACAACCGGTTCTTAAACCTCAAAAGTCCATCCTCGTGGATCACGAATCCAGGGGCTTTCCCCTGAGCCACATCTTCACGGATGCGCAACAATGAAGGGTCTGAACTCTGATTACCTCCTCAAGTGACGATGAAATATCTAACATACAAAGTTGTCCCTGAACTCGCTGAAGCCAGACCTCGATCTCGGGTCTAAGGAATTCCTGCTGAAGCTCCTTCTGAACTGTTAAACGAGCAAGCATCTGCTCCTGAACGGACTTACGACTCAAGGCGTCGGCGACAACATTCGCCTTGCCCGGGTGGTAAAGGATCTCGATATAAAAATCTTTGATTAGTTCCAACCACCGCCTATGTCGCATGTTTAACTCCTTGTGAGTAAATATATACTTCAACTCTTGTGATTGGTGAAGATCTGACAGGTGATGCCATAAAGATAACGACGCCAAATTTCCAACGCGAAAACCACGGTTGCTAGCTTCGGCCGTATGTTGGATAATTAACCAGCTAATCCGAGGAAACATCGGATTTACTTAATATCTTTCGGAGGTTGCCAATCTCGGATAGTCTCCGTCTTCTGAGGGTCGACACGAACTCTGTCAGATGAAATTACATGCCCGAGAAAGTCACTTCGAACCTCCAGAACTCACATTTGGAAAACTTTCCATAAAGTTGCTCTCGTCTCAACACATCGAGAACCTGATGAAGATGAACCTCATGTTCCTATCGTCTACGAGAATAAATCAAAATGTCGTTGATGAAGACAACAACAAACTGATCCAAAAAGTCGATGAAAACCCGATTCATTAACTCCATGAATACCGCAGGTGCAATAGTTAGCCCGAACGGCATAACTACGAACTCATAATGACCATAGCGTGTACGAAACGCTGTCCTCGCGATATCCGACTCTCGAATCCGCAACTAGTGATATCCAGATCTTAAGTCGATCCTGGAAAACACTGAGGCTCCCTGAAGTTGATCTAAAAGATCATCAATACGGGGTAAGGGATACTACTCTTGATCATCATCCTGTTCAACTCCTGGTAATTAATACACACACGAGACGAGCCATCCTTCTCCTTGACAGATCACACTGGTGCTCCTCACTGGGACGCAATCGGTTGGAGATAACCTTTCTCGAACTACTTCTCAAGTTGAATCTTCAACTCCTGCATTCTGGTCGGGGCCATCCGATACGGTGCCTTCGATAAAGGGGACGTACCGGCTCCAACTCACTCCTGAATTCCCCTACTCTATGTGAAGGCAACCAGATAACTCGTCTGGAAATACATCGTCAATCGATGACAATGATACCACGAATGATTGAACATTTCGATTGCCCTAGAATGGTCAATCGATAAAAAGAGATACCAATAATGATTGAACAACTCGATTGCCTTAGAAAGGCCAATCGATGAAGATGATACAATGAATGTTTGAATAACTCGAATGCCTTTGAAAGGCCAATCGATGAAAATGATACAATGAATGATTGAATAACTCGATTGCCCTAGAAAGGCCAATCGATGGAAATGATACAAGGAATGATTGAATAACTCGATTGCCTTAGAAAGGCCAATCGATGAAAATGATACAATGAATGATTGAATAGTTCGATTGTGGAATTTCTCTGCTTTCGTCATAATAATACTTCTTCTGGAACAACGGGGATTACTTCCCTGAAGCACACATTCGACAACCAACGACGGAAAGATAGCGACCAAACGCTAACAAACACTGAGGATAGTATCAAGACGATCAAACCAACTAATACCGAAAATTACATCATCCTAAGATAAATTCACCACGATTAGATCCATCAACCAATCGCGGTCATTAAGCTTAATTCGGTATGATTCCGAAAATTCTTCCATCGTCAGGTAGACCGATGGTATGAGGTCCACAAGCAATAGGACTATCCCGAAATAAGTCTATTCAAGTATGATTTGAAAATGAATGAATGCGGTGTACCAGCATCAAAAGGTACACACAAGTTGAAATAAAATTACGAGTATACCTAAAATCATTCGGACCACCGGATCGTCGATCCTCCTCATCATACGAATGCAGGACTTGCGGTCCCGAACCGGACGCTCCCGTCCCGATAAATACGAGCTCCAACTCTATTTGCTTCCATTGTCTTAAGCAGCGATGACAAAGCGCCCGATTCTCAAACGCCGGTTGCTTGGGCTTGAGATGCCGCCGAGCCGACTTGGAGTCCTTTCGGCAAAAACGGGCCTTATGCCCAAAATTCCCACAATTATAGCACGTGATAGACGGTTTTAGACACTCGGTGCTGAAATGACCCGGCGTTCCACAATTGAAACAGTGATGGCCGAATCGCCGCTCGGGAATGAGATCCCGCACGATTATGCGCCGTAGGAGGTCGCTCGAAACGATAGGACTCACACGAGGCTTCTTGAAGGTTGGTGACCGCCTTCGGATTGATTACGCTTCGTTGATTTCTTGCCGACAAATGAAGGTTGTTGTTCAAGACTTTCCTTAGCAGGTGGCTCATACGGAGAGTTCTCTCGATTAATCCGGTCAGTGGCGCAATGATGATTGAGCAACCGCACATGGGTCATCATGTCCTGCATAAAAGTGAGTGGATCAACCCGAACATCTTCTGATCGAGCCGAGTCCCGCACGATTTCCGGCAACAGTGATTATTTCTGGGTTTCGCCCCGCACTGCGCCTCTCCCGTGCATCCTCGACAGCCTCTCTCCATACCGAAGTTGGAAGGTCGCATAATGATTATATTACCCGCATGATTAGCACGTTATGATTATGTCATGAGATGATGAAAATGAGTATACATGCTCTAACTTAGTGATTATATGAATGATTTATGAAGTTACATGATTATCGATGAAATTGTTGAAATGATTATCTTGAATAAGTAAACAAGATTGATAATATGATCATCCAGATTGACAACTGAGTAATGAAATGAATTGAGTAATTAATGAGTTAACATGATCGCCCTGATTATTAACTGAGTAATGAAATGAATTAAGTGATTAATGAGTTAACATGATCGTCCTAATCACAATGAATGATGATGTTTGAGGATTGTTAATTGATGAATGATGAATGAATGACTATTACCAGAAATTATACCATGGCGTTAGAAATCTTACAGTTCTTTCGGTCAGATTGGCTCGGCATTTGCACAGGTCACACGTGACGCGAAAGTCCAATGATACTAGTCCGATGACGATGATTTCAAACGAGACATGACTTGGAGGGTAGTATTCAAAACCACGCTCCGATACCAACTCTGTAACATCCCAAACTAGGCGGATATTACAGTGCCGTAGATCCCCAACTGGGACCCACCAGGCAAATGAAAATGAATGAATTACACAGGATAAATGTAGTACCGAACCACATTACAACAATAATTACTCTGATGAGGAGTTTAGTTACAACACACCGGGACAACACCGAATACTAGTGTATTTTATATGAAGATAAAATACACAACACTGAATGAAACGGAGTATCGAAATGAAAGTCTGCAGCGGAAAATAAAGGACAATAACATGAATAACTGAAAGATCAGGGGCCCCTACTAGTATCACTGGGACTCCTCGACGTCAGCGTGTTCTCCCCGTACTTTTGCCTTGCCAAGACCTGAAAAACAAAATCCCCAAACGGGGTCAGTTACAAAGAACAACAATCCTCCAGAGTTGGATAAACACAATCATATAATATGGAGTATAAACCACAAGTTCGATCAAAATGAAACGGTTAGATTATAACCCAATCTTGTTGAAAACATACGCAATCAAACATGCTATATGAATCAACTAACAGTACGGCTCAAAGGGTGGCGCCACACTACGCCCGGGATGGAAATGTGTCCGAGCACAAGCCACCAACGAGTATCGATCGAATACACGCGTGGTCTTATGCCTAATCAGTCTCACGAAGCAATCGACTCGTGTGCACAGTCCAATGTGAGGCCAACAACCAACACACGACATAAATGTGCCCGCCATGAAAATCCTACACATACCAACCGGCACGCCAGTATGACCCGGAATGCCACGATATAACAAAAGTGACATCGAAAATGAATAATGACTCACCGAGATGGAATGATAGTGAAGTAAATGACAGCTCAATGAAATGATTGGAACCGTCGTTCCTTATGACTGAAGTGATTAATTGACAATAACAAGTTTTGATACGGTTAATACAATGATGAATGAGTTATGATTATGAATGAACAACAACAAAAGGGATGAATATCCTTTTAACCGAGTAAGAATTAACTTACACAATACCTGTGACAATTATCCTTCCACGAACAACGTCCTAATTGAGATATCGGTCGCTCGAACAACCTTGAATTATACAATATCCAACAACCCGTTCAATATATGAATCAAACACGAATAAAATGAACTCAAAACGTCGATACGATTAAACTAAGTTCATTGGGGCATTATATCGAATACGTTGTGGCCAAACTCCGATTGTTTACAATCAAATCTCAATAAGCCACCATCAAATCCCCCAAAAAGTTTTTCAAACCAACAAACATCTTCCAAAAGATCAATAATCCAAAATGAATATCCGAAAACGTGATTATAACGACAATTAATCGAAAACCCCCAATTTCAACCCGATATTCAAGGTGTTCTTGAATAATTCCTCAATAATCCAAAGAATCCTTATACAAACTCATAATCATATACATATCCCTTCATATAACATGATTATAACGTCCAAAACATCATATCTCAACACAAAATCGAAGTCCAAGGTGTTGAAGAAATTACCTCTTGAAGATCCAACCACTTCGATCCGAAGAACACGAGTTTAATCGAGTATCCAAGCTTCACAACCGAATGAAAATGATTAAAACCACACTCAAGTGATAGGTGAAGAGAATTTTCTCCCTCAAGCCTCTCTCTCGTATGAAGGTGGAAGAAATGGAAGGAATGGTGAAATGCTCAAAACGAATTTATAGGGGTTGATCGCCTGTCGGACACGGCCCGTGCCGATCGGCACGGCCGCGCGCGCAACTAGCGGCGGGGACTCGACCGTGTCCCGCTTGACACGGTCGCGGTGCGATGGGCCTTCCGATAGTGACTGTCAAGCGGCGACTTCGGCATGACTCGACCGTGTCACAGAACACGGTCGGGCGCCCGGCGATCGGTTCTGGCTTATCCGGAAGAGTTCGACTCGGCCGTGCCAGACAACACGGTTGAGTCCTGTGGGCAGAGACTTCGGCATTTCCGGACGAGTACAGCACGGGCCGTGTCGGACGACACAGCCGAGTTCGGTCGGCAGTGATCGGCCAATAACTGAACAATGAGCGGGTGAGCTAAAACGACCATAACTCTCTCGTCCGGACTCCGATTGACTCACCGTTTGAACCATTGGAAAGCTAACTTGATGCTCTATAATATTGCAAAGATTCAGAATTTTTGGAGTTACCAAAAATTAATGGTGATCTAACAAAGTCGAACTCATATGTAGAAAGTTGAAACAATGGACAATAACGATACACAACTCGAAGTTTCTCCGAACGGTGAACACGGGTGAATGAACATGATTGATGAATGATTATAAATGAGTGAAAATCCACTGAGTGACAATCACCGAATGAAATTACTGAATGATAATGACTGAATTACAACCGGGTAGGGGTGGACTCGGTTCCATTCGGTTCGGTTTTTGACTGAAACCGAGGACCGAACCAAATATTCGATTTCGGTTTGGTTCGGTTCTTTTTGAAGTTCGGTTCGGTTAAGTTCGGTTTTTTAAATATTCGGTTCGGTTTCAATTTGGTTTGATGTTTTTTCGGTTCATTTTTTTAACTTTCAAGAAATCCATGATTGAAATGTATAATGAAGACTTTGGTTTAAAGTTCCTCGTTATATGAGGACTAATGGAAATGTAAAACTTTATAGAGATTATGAGAAGAATTACATGACAGAAGCAGGAATTCAATGCAAAAAAAAGCAGTACAACAATTCATCAATAAGCAGGAGGAATTCAATGCAAAAAAAAGTAGTACAGCAATACATCAATAAGCAATACAATACAGCAATAAGCAAGTCAGTAGTACAGCAAGGCTACAAGCAATACACCAAGGAGTGCAATAAGCAGTACAGCAAACTAAAATATCAAATAAAATCCTCAATATAAATTCAAATTTTAAAAATTAGCAAAAATCTTGAAATCAATAAACGTTTCTTAGTCACTTTCATTCTCTTGTTCACTCCTTGGAGACGACATTTCACTTGTAATACATGACTTGTCCAATATTTCTTCATAGATCATGCACAAAAAAAAAATACAAATGTTAGACGGTAATAAGAAATAATAATATCAAACAAAAACTCAAAAAATAAGTAATAAACTAAACTATTTCGGTCCATATTGGTCTGGTTCGGTTCGGTCCGTCCTGGAACCGAGAACCGAACCGAATCAAGCTTATCCGGTCGCTTTTTCTATTTTTCTGTTCTGTTTTCTTCGGTTTCGGTTTTTCGGTTTTTTTTTCGGGTTTTCTCGGTTCGGTTTTCGGTTTTCGGTTCCGAAATGCCACCCCTACAACCGGGTATTACATAAGGTATGCAAAACGTAAATATAGAGTTGAGCGAGCTTGCACCGTCGTGAGAGAAAATTAAAGTTTGAGCTTTCACGTTTAAACTTGACATAAGGGTTGGGGTACAATGTAAACCCATAAACAAATTCGTTGCAAATTCGTTGCAAATAGTTTTAAAAACATTTGGTTCAAAAATTTTCATTGACGCAATTCATCAAACACTTAGTGTGCATAAGTTTAAATGAAGAACAAGAATTTTAATGGTTAAATCCAATCCCTAAAAATACAACATCAAACGATATGATCATGACAAACGACAAATAGCATCCACAATTCATTCATAATCAACGAGTACAATCAATAATCAACCAAAAACTTCATATTCCAACTCAAATTTTGATAGAACTTTGAAAAAATCTAACTACAAGTTCATCATCGAATGAACAACAATGCTTCACTTTTTAATTCATAAATCAATAAAGATTAAGAGATTTAGAATTACCTGACTTGGATTGAAGAAATGCAAGAAAAAAAAAATTGTGAGGGAGTCGGTTGATCGCTGTGCGAAGAAATGAAGGGAGTGTACCTGGTGTGTCGGCCGATTGAGTATATGAAGGGTACCTGGGCTTTTGGACTTCCGAACAGGGGCCGCGGCACAACTTAAGTGAGTTGCGGCCCAGAGTACAGTCCGCCTGGGTGTGTTTGCTCTGTCGCCATGTGCCGCGGCTCAGAATACGGGTGCCGCGACTCAGCATGTTAGTGTGTCGCGGCTCATTTGGTCTGTGCCGAGGCACAGAGTACAGGAGGTTTAGCCTTTTTCCTTCAACTGGTGTGTGCCGCAGCTCACTATCCTTGTGCCGCGGCCCAATGCTGAATTTTCCCCTGGGGTGATTTCTGCACAGAAATTTCAAAGGAACATATCAAGAACGATAGGGACAAGCAAATCAAAGCAAAAATGACGAAAAATAAAGACTCTAAAATGCATGAAAACACGGAAAAAAATAAAATCTACAACTAATACTCGGGTTGCCTCCCGAGAAGCGCTAAGTTTATAGTCTTCAGCCGGACTTTTTGGAGATCAATTTGCTTTTCGCAAACACCATTTGAACTCCGCCCCGTCCATCGAACCGTTAATATGTGTTTTAAATTTTTGACCATTGGTCTTTAACAATTCGATTTTCGGTTTGGACATCCAATGTTCTTTGCGAAAAGATTTAAACAAAAACAATTTTCCAAAACACCTATATTGCACACGACTTGGCACCCGTTTCACTTCCGGCTTATTCTCCTTTTTCACAAACGAACTTATGACAGCATTAGACTTTTTCGTTGGTGGGTGAACGGTTAATGAAAACGACATGTCCAAATGCCTAAGATATGCGACTCGTTCTACAATTTTCTTCGACGTCGGAGCAACTAACACGGATTCTGAACATTTCGACCAATAATTCTCCCGTTGTGTGTCTTTCTGAAAGATGTCAATTTGTGAACACTTCTCGACCTTGCTTGGACATGGGAGAGATCGAAACACCTTGAATGTGACTTGCTCATCTTCAACCCGAAGTATTAATTTCCCCTCCTGAACATCAATAAAGGTCCTTCCGGTAGCTAAGAACGGTCTACCCAATATAATCGTAATCTCATGGTCTTCTTCCATATCCAGCACAATGAAATCAGCAGGAAAAATGAATTTATCGACCTTAACCAAGACATCTTCTATTACCCCTCTCGGGTATTTGATCGATCTATCGGCTAATTGCAAGGAGACAGTCGTCGACTTGGCTTCCCCAATTCCTAGCTTCTTGAAAATAAAAAGAGGCATGAGATTAACGCTAGCGCCGAGGTCACATAATGCTCTATCAAAAGACAAGTTCCCAACATTGCACGGTATAGTGAAGCTTCCTGGGTCCTTCAATTTAGGCGGGAGCTTCCTCTGCAGAATTGCGCTGCACTCTTCAGTCAGTGCCACCGTTTCATATTCCTCGAGCTTATTTTTCTTAGATAAGATTTCCTTCATAAACTTCACATAGCTCATCATTTGTTCTAAGGCGTCGGCAAATGGAATGTTGATATGTAGTTTCTTAAAGATGTCAAGAAACTTGGAGAATTGTTTGTCCATTTTCTGCTTTTGCAAACGCTGTGGAAACAGGATGGGTGGCACATATGCCTTCGGATTGTCAGGAAAAAGTTTCGAGGGTTTAGAATTTTGTGATTCCTCAGTCGCCAAGTTTTTATTTTCCTCATCTTCATCTCCCTTTTTTCTCTGCCGAGGCTGCTCGCACAATTCCTTCCCACTTCTCAAACTAATGGCATTGATACTCTCTCTAGGGTTCGTCTCAGCTATACTTGGCAAGGTACCCTCAGGGCGGGCTGTTAACACATTTGCTATTTGCCCCAATTGGACTTCCAAGTTGCGAATAGAGGCGGAATGGTTCTGCAAGGTTGCTTCCGTATGGGTCATGAACTTACTCGTATTTTCTGCCAATTTCGCCATTGCTTCCTCTAGAGGAATTTTTGGAGCGGGAGGAGGTTGCTGTTGGTGTTGGGAAAACTGAGGCTGATTTAAGTTCTGTCCGTTCTTCCATGAAAAGTTTGGGTGAATACGCCACCCCGGATTATATGTGTTAGAGTACGGATTATTCTGTCGATTCTCCCACAAACTGAGCTTGTTCCATCGGAGATTGCTCGAAAGGATTTCCGACTTGGCACTCTGCGCTAAGATGAGACCCATTACACTAATTGCATGATTCTGTGGTAACGGGAGAAGGAGCATGTGAAAAAGCTTGAAGTTTCTGAGTCAAGGCCGCAACTTGTGCCGATAGTGCAGATATTGGATCGTTATTTGAGATTTCCATCACTCGTTTCGGGATCACTCGTTCGGAAGGCCACTGATAGGCATTTGCAGCCATCGCTTCCAATAGAGAGTGGGCTTCGGCCATCGTTTTTCCCATCAAGGCGCCTCCAGCGGTCGCATCAACAAGAGTGCGTGTAGAAGCACTCAATCCGTTATAGAATGTCTGAATTTGTAGCCAGTCTGGTAGGCCATGGTGTGGGCATATCCGTAATAAATCCTTGTATCGCTCCCAAGCTTCATGAAGCGACTCCATATCAAATTGCCCGAACGTGGTTATCTCATTCCTTAGCCTCGCTGTCTTCGATGGTGGAAAGAATTTAGCCAGAAAGGCTTGCGCTAATTCCGCCCAAGTCGTGATAGAACCCGGCGGTAATGAATTCAACCAAAATTTGGCTTTGTCCCTCAAAGAAAAAGGGAAAAGCCGCAGATGAATAGCATCATCGGTGACACCGTTATTCTTGAAGGTGTCACAAATCTCTAGAAACAAAGCGATGTGCGTGTTGGGGTCATCATTCGCTAGTCCACAAAATTGGCTCGCTTGCACCATCTGAATAATCGCCTGCTTGATTTCAAAGTTATTCGCTTGGATGGTAGGACGCCGAATCCCCAAAAAATTCACATTTATTTGTGGCATGGCATAGTCACGGAGTGCTAATGCCGGTTGAGCTTGTTGAATAGGATTTTCTCCACCATGATTTTCTGTGTTCTCGGCCATGGTGTCTTTAGTCGGTAGCTCACGTTTCTCCTTCTTGCTTTTCCGAATAGTGCGCTCGAGTTCGGTATCCAAAGGTAGTAGGCCTTCGTTACCGAATTTTCTCATGCACTAATCAGAAATTCCTGAAAGGAAAACAAATAATAGGAATTACACAAAAATAAAAAAATTGTTCGAACTAAGACTAGAAATACTGAAATCGATATTAGTAAAATAATCAGTCCCCGGCAACGGCGCCAAAAATTTGTTGCGAATTTCGTTGAATGCAAGTGCACGTTGTCGTAACAAGTAATAAAGAGATGAGTAAGATATCATTCCCACGAGGACTGATTTACTAACTCCCGATTTATGAATATTCAAATTTTATCTGAACTATCGAAATTTTGATGCAAGTAATAATTAAAGAAAATTAATAAAAGAATAAACAGTAAAAACGATTGTTTGAGGAAAGAAAATCAAATAAGGAATAAATCTAGGATTGTGAATCCACCTCGGTTTATCCGAATTACTCTCGATTATGTGAATTTAATGACTTCCCAATTTATTGAAGGCGAAGATTACTAAAATACTCTACCGTCTCTCCCGAGGTCAATAGATTTTTCTAAGGTGAATAATACACTCTATTCCTAGGTGGATTAATTCGACAATAGGTAAAAAGCACGGAATCTTCAGACAGGCCACGTAGTTCCTATGAGTATATTCCTATCTCATAAGATAAAACGGTTCTCACCAATATTCCTACCAACTCTCCTCTCCCGATTTGAGTTGCGTAATTAAAACAATTCAATTATAGGCCACACAATTGAAAGCATCAAGAACAATTGAGGAAAACTCAATAGAAAAGGGAATTATATTGATAATCAAAAGTAAATTCGTCAAAACTTCGGTTTCATCAAAATCCTAGACTAGGGTTCTAGCCTGACATGCTAGAAATTAAAAATACAAAAATAAATAAAGAAAGCATAAAGATCAAACGCAGTCGAAGAACTCGGATTCCTCCGTTCTCTAGCTTCCGCGCTCTGTTCCTTGGTGTTTTCTGCTTCTTCTTGATTCCTCGATGATGATCGATCCTCTATTCAATGATTCGATCCTCCATTTTTTTAGACCTTAAACCCCTATTTATAACTCTCATCAACCTCCAAAACGTGTTCAGGAACTAGGTTGGGAACAGGCTCCAAAAACGGCCCAGAACCGCAGCCAAAACATCAAAAACCGCCCCGTGGGCCGCGGTTCACT
Source organism: Orobanche coerulescens (assembly GCA_033398695.1). Lineage (NCBI taxonomy): Eukaryota > Viridiplantae > Streptophyta > Magnoliopsida > Lamiales > Orobanchaceae > Orobanche > Orobanche coerulescens. The sequence continues at coordinate 72,249,291 of CM065818.1, read as the reverse complement.
TAATCTGTGCCGCGGCTCACGGTGCTCAGCGCCTATGCCTGGGCGCGTATTTTTCCTCCTGGGCCGCGGCTCAGCATCTTTGTGCTGCGGCCCCCGGTACAGTCCGCTCGGCGCTCTGCTAGCTACCTTCGTGTGCCGCGGCTCATGACCAGAAATCACCATTTTCGCCCGTTTTTCGTCGTTCGAGCTTCCGGACTCCAATTTCCTGCAAAACATAAAAGAATAGTGCATTAAAAGCTCATTTATGCAGATTTACACTTCAAATGAATATAAAATAATGATAAATAAGCGTATAAAAATACGCCTAACAAATACCCCCAAACTTGAGCCTTTGCTTGTCCTCAAGCAAAAATTACTTTCAAACAAAAAATCTCGTGAATAATCGTGCAAATCCATAGTACTCAACTTAATCAATACTACCCTGAAAATCTCGAAGAACAATACAAGTATCGTAATAGTGAGTCACATCGAGGACACTGATTCCACAAAGTAACCATTTTCAGTGTTAATCAATCGTTCATGAAGAAAATCAAGCTCAAAGATTAACAAGCGTGAATTTAATCGACTGCCAATATGAAGGGTTAGAATAAACAAGCCAAGTCGCCCCAGTCCCACAATCTAGTGGCAAAAATTTCAAGAGTTTCATCGTCGAAATTACCCCTCGGACACCATTCCCTTATATATGATCAATAAAATGATTCGAGTTAACCACTAGGTTCGGATCTCGGGATATTTCATCGGGATGATCCTAGGATGGATTTCCATTCTCATGTATTGGGGAACTGTTTGACGTAAAAGACACTCATGGGGCACATGGATGCTTCTAGTTACTAAGTCCCCCTCTATAGTGGAGAAAAAAACTCGAATAGCAATTCTCGCTTGTCAAGGTTGCGGTTTTACGCGAGAGTAAACAACGGGTCACGTGAATACCCCTGGTTACTAGGCTTCCCATCACCGATAATGCGATATTTCTAACTCATTAGTCTATTCAGGGTTGTCGTTTTACGCGAGAGTAAACAACGGGTCACGCGAATACCCCCGGTTACTAGACTTCCCATCATAGAACATATAATATCTCGACTTTTTGGGAAAACCTGTCCGACTCTAAACTCAATTTAAGTGCCAACAAGACTCATATTACTTGATAACTAGCTACGCGAAACGTATAACCAAACATATAGACGGCGATTTGAAAACATGTATGTCTCCTTTCTTATCTGCTAAAATTTCTACAATAACGAAAAATATAGACTTAAATGAATACTTAGAGGAAACAGATATCACTGACTGCAAATTCGACTAAAACTCAACCGTTTCTTGCAAGAGAAATCAGTATCATAACATCAGTTTTACTCAGAGGAGCACGAAAAATTCACAAATGCAAATAATATCACGACAAGCAAGGCTAGTGTCAAACATAACGGAAAATAACGAAAAATGCAAACGAATAAGTAAAAAGCGACTAAAAGTGAACCCCTCCCCCCCCCCCCCAAACTTAGGATGTACATTGACCTCAATGGACTACAGTAGTAATATGCAATAAGAGACAAGGTCAAGTACTCCCCTATGTGGGGGACGATTGTGTTCTATCCCTTGTGCTAACCTTCCTCTTTCTGGCCATGGCGAGTTTCCTAAAAAGATAAACACCAGAAATTATGTAAACTTGAAGGAAAACAACACCACTTGACTTAAGGTATGCAAAACATAAATATAGAGTTGAGCGATCTTGCACCGTCGTGAGAGAAAATTAAAGTTTGAGCTTTCACGTTTAAACTTGAAGTAAGGGTTGGGGTACAATGTAAACCCATAAACAAATTCGTTGCAAATAGTTTTAAAAACATTTGGTTCAAAAATTTTCATTGACGCAATTCATCAAACACTTAGTGTGCATAACTTTAAATGAAGAACAAGAATTTTAATGGTTAAATCCAATCCCCAGAAATACAACATCAAACGATATGGTCATGACAAACGACAAATAGCATCCACAATTCATTCATAATCAACGAGTACAATCAATAATCAACCAAAAACTTCATATTCCAACTCAAATTTTGATAGAACTTTGAAAAAATCTAACTACGAATTCATCATCGAATGAACAACAATGCTTCACTTTTTAATTCATGAATCAATAAGGATTAAGAGATTTAGAATTACCTGAATTGGATTGAAGAAATGCAAGAAGAAGAAAAATTGTGAGGGAGTCGGCCGATCGTTGTGCGAAGAAATGAAGGGAGTGTACCTGGTGTGTTGGCCGATTGAGTATATGAAGGGTACCTGGGCTTTTGGACTTCCGAACAGGGGCCGCGGCACAACTTAAGTGAGCCTCGTCCCAGAGTACAGTCCGCCTGAGTGTGTTTGCTATGTTGCCATGTGCCGCGGCTCAGAATACGGGTGTCGCGGCTCAGCATGTTAGTGTGCCGCGGCTCATTTGGTCTGTGCCGCGGCACAGAGTACATGAGGTTTAGCCTTTTTCCTTCAACTGGTGTGTGCCGTGGCTCACTATCCTTGTGCCGCGGCCCAATGCTGAATTTTCCCCTGGGGTGATTTCTGCACAGAAATTTCAAAGGAACACATCAAGAACGAGAGGGATAAGCAAATCAAAGCAAAAATGACGAAAAATAAAGACTCTAAAATGCATGAAAACACTGAAAAAAATAAAATCTACTAAAGGTTAGTTTAGTACAAACATTCTCCGAGTTCTTACTGAATTCAAACATTATACCTGATTCTCAAGAGTTTATGTATATTTTACCTCGACATTCCTCGAGTAGTTACGGTCGCCAGGAGTGTTGGACTTTTGAAGGCAAAACGTTTTCAAAATATTTTGATACAACTTTCCACGTGAGTTTTCGGCTCTAATACCATTTTATGTTACTCCCCAAATAAACCGGACGCCGCAGTACCGTGAATCCCGCCTGGGACCCCCAAGGCGAGTTTTAAAAGAGGTTTTAAAACAATTTATTCAACAAGTAATTTGCGGAAATGTTCTAATGAAAGTGTTGGTACAACCGAAATACAAAAGATAATAATGTCCGTTCATACGGTTATTACACAACGTGGATTATTTAAATTTAGTTTAAAAAATTAACAGGTCTTCTCCCCAACACTGCTCAAGCCTGACCAGAACCTTCGGGAATGTCCTGCACAGATTCAACAAATTTGCCTGACACGACGTATCGCGTCAATCAACCCAGGTCAGACAAATCGAACCAATTTCATTGATAAAATCAGATAAATTCAGAAAACAAGGTTATCACCGAATATTCAACGTTGTTTCTTTTATCAGCACATAAACTCCCAAGGTCGCAACCAAGGGTCACAGAAGTATCTACACAGGAATACTCCGGGCGTGGGTTCCATTCATGTTTTATCCCGCAACACAGTTCCGCAAGATATATCAACATATAAACTCCAAGGCCGCAGCCAAGGGTCATGGAAGTATGTACATAGGAATACTCCGGACGAGATAGATAAGACGAGCACCATTGCATATATAGTAACACATGCAATATTCTGAAATTTTAAGACGTAAGGTCCGAGCAAGATTCACTTGCCTCAAATCCGACGAGAGTTACTCCCTTGATAACACAACGGCTCGAACGACCACACCCGAAAGCTCAACCTATTACATGTTCGTCGATTAACGCCTTATGGTAACAATGATGATTAATGACAATTTTCCCCCTGTCCCGTTAGGATTCTAAACCTGGTTGTTCATGTCGCCGAAATCAAAATTCTCTATTTTTGACCATAATGCATATTACTAAATTCCTCGGTTCGCCATTTTACAATTTATCATCTCATTGATCAATGTTCTAATACAACATTCCTACGTCGTGGTTATGGCTCAAGGCCACCGTAATTACATCATTAACTTTAGTTTAAATTTCTAGAAAGGAACGATTAAGCACTAATTCTCTGAAATCCGAACATGTTTGAATACCTATCCGAATTGATAGTCGTTAGTTAGTTCATCAAGGAATTATTAACGTTTTTACAATATGGTAATAGGATTATAATTGAAATATTCAACAAGATGATTCCAAGGTGTTGGTGATTAACAAATTCAGTTATGAGTTCCCATCCAACTACGAGTACTACCATCATCCATTCCAGTTACTAGCTAGATAGGCATCGATTAACAATTGTGATAGTTTTTCACTGGTGCGATCATTATCGAAAGCTCTAAACTACCCAAGGCATCCGAAATTTAGTATGAGTCGTATAAAAACACTGAAATGAGTTCAAGATTCGATAAATTTACCTTAGTTGACAAAAGAGGATGAAGAACGACGAAGGAAGACGAAGAATGAGAGGGTAGCACCTTCGAAACCTTCTCCGGAGCTTGATCAACTCACTCCAATAGGATAACACTTGATCAGGGAGGATAAAATCGATTTAGGGAAGGTGGAGGATAGTATACAAGATCAAGGGGTGAGTTTTGGGTCAGAAGAAATGAAAGGGAGGGTGTCCTTTTATAAATTCAGAATGGATTTACGTACGTTAGGCCTGAAGCTTTACGTACGTAAGCCATGTTACGTACGTTGTTGTAGAAAGCTTAACGTACGTAAAGAAAACTCAGAACTAACTGGAGTAAATCACACACATCGTTACGTACGTAACGAAAGTCGGCTAACGTACATAACTTCCGTTGACTTGCCTACCGCTGTCACGTCGAAATTTGGTCGGACAATGCGTACCATCCGACGAAGATTCCCTATCCGAAGACCGAAGACCGCGTTACGTACGTAAGGTATAATCGTTAGCGTATGTAATCTCACACACTTAGCGTACGTAATACTTAGCTTATAACATACATAAGGTTCAATTTGTTCACTAAGTTATTATCACATTGATTCCTTATAACGCGAATCCCTCTCAATCTCGTCGAGTAATCTCTCGTGGAACAAGACGTTGGCCACCATCACATTCGCACCGATAATTGCCCAACGACATCAAGGTATGTCACCGACAAATCATCAACCATCACACAATCACATTACAAGAATAACAGGTGCGGACAAGCTTTATTCAGTATAATACAGTAGGAACATATGATTCAAAAATACGTTTATCGCAACGGAGTACATTTATTTATTAAATAGTAGAAATAAAAATGATTGCTCAATGTGAAACGGCATGTAATACTGGTGGTATTACAGGACCGACGGGTCCTCTGAGGGTTCTGTAGCCTCTGGTGCAGTTCCTCGGTTAATCATGTATGTATTTAATGTGATACTATGGGATTTAGTTATTCTGGACTACTAATCTTGAGTTGATGAGATGATGATTACATTTACTTTATTGTCGAGGAGTATTGTGTTTCATATTCTATATACTTGTACTAGCTATTCGACGGCTAACCCCTTTATGGGGGACATACCTTTCATGTATTTAAGGATCCAAGAGAGCGGATAGGCATGTACCGGGTAGGCACGAAGATGATGGGCAAGTGTGATGTTGTGTCTCGTCTCTGGTTATGTTTTGTATTTTCTCCATTCAGTGTTGTTGTGCTTGAATGGTTTTTAAATACTCAAGTACTGTGTTCAGTTTCCATGATCTTTCGGCATGTGTTGTCGTGGTATTGACTTGTGATGTGTTGTATTCGGATGTATTGGATATAGTTTTGAATACCATTTGTATTGTTTTTCATTTCATTGTGCTTGGACCTTCTCGGTCAAAGTTCATAGTTCCGCGTATATATAGCCTTGTGGGTCCCATGGCGGGGCTCACGACGCAGTAATATACCCTGAATAACTTGGGGGTGTTACAGGTATTAGACACCACTTTAGAAACAATGATAGAATAGAAACCGAATGGTTTGCCCTCTACTAAACTTTGCAAAGAACTCGATCAGCACTATGAAGTCAACTGTCTCTTCCGGAATTCACATGGGAGTATGTAAATACCAATAAAATAGCGGGAGCCGAGTTATGAATAAAGAAAGTCCTTAAATTCTTTACTCGGATCATAATTAAACAATCACTAACGAATCTTAAATTATTCTCTGCAGTTAACAAATATCTCTCAAAATGACAATGAACCCACTCGCAGTACTGCTTGAAGAGAATACCCTGACTCGTCCGAACTATGTGGACTGCCTTTGGAACTTGAGGATTGTCCTCGCTATGGAAATGTTGAGATACGTCTTGGAGATGGACATCCTAGCGGCTTCTGCAAGAACCGGAGCCTGTCAGAAAGAAGTCGATGCCCATGAGAAATGGGTAAAAGACGACGTAAGAGTGCGTTGGTATATGTTAGGCTCAATAACCAATGAGATTCAATGTGCCCATGAAAAGATGACGTCTTCTAGAGCCATCTTAGCGCACCAGGCTAAGATCTATGGAGAGCATAGTCGAACTGCTTGATATCAAATATCGAAGCAATTATTTGGCGCCAGGATGAAGGAAGGAGAGTGAGTTAGGGACCATGTCCTCAATATGATCTCAATGATTGAGAGATCAGAAGTTCCTGATTTTCAGATGCATGCGTCTCTTCAAACTTACCTTATCTTGCAGTCACTTCCTGACTTCTTTTCTCAATTTGTCATAAACTTCAACTGTAATGAGATTGCATGTAAATTAGCTGGGCTAATAAACAAACTGACGACTGCACTGTCTCAGATGAAGACAAAGGGAAAAGAAATTGCACTTTTTCTTTCTTCTGGGACTTGGAAGTCCAAGAATAAGAAGAAAAAAACAAAAAGCAATTTGAGAGCTACTGTGAGAAGAAATTACACTTTTTCTTTCTTATGTCCAAAAGCCAAGATCGATAAGGGTAAGGTGAAGTACCCAATGGTTCAAATGATCAAGGCCCCCAAGAAAACGGACGTATGCCTCAACTACGGTGAGATAGGCCACTGGAGGAGATATTGTCCGAAACTTAACCGTAATACGCCTTCAGGTACGAAACTACTGGTTTTGGAAACAAATTGTTCTGTAATTGTATATTCTACTTCTTGGATACTTGATTTCGGTACGATTTCTCATATTTGTACAATGAGTCATGATCTGGAACAAAGTAGGAGGCTGGATTCAAGGGAGGTGATGGTCACTGTCGGAAGTGGACACATTGTCGAGGCTTCTGATATTGGATCCCTTATGTTAAATTTAGAATGTGGTTTTATTCTTACTTTAGATGATGTACTTGTTTCGCCTAAGGGACATAAAAATATTTTATCAATTATGGTCATGGACCGAAAGGGATTTCACTTCTTTATAGGAGATGGATCCTGTCAAATTTATTTCATAAATAAATTGGTTGGTACTGCTACATTATTAAATAGTTTATACCATTTCAATCTAAAGAATAAAGCAACTGTGAACACTATAACTAGGAAGCGTGGTAGGGATGAAACAAACCAAGCACTCAAGTGACATCTTAGACTTGGTCATATTGGTCAGACCAAGGTTCATAAAATGGAGAAAGATGGGCTTACGGGTCCAATGGGATCGGATCCTTATCCAACTTGGGTCCAATGGGATCGGATCCTTATCCAACTTGTGAATCCTGCCTTCAAGACAAAATGACTAAGTTACCCTTCACATGGAATTTTGAAAGAGCTGCTGAAAAACTTGGATTGATATATACCGATGTCTGTGTCCTTTTGAAGTGCCACGAGATGGTTTTCAGTATTTCATATGTTTATAGATGACAATACTAGGTATGGGTTCGTATACTTAATGAAACATAAATATGAAGCTTTCGATAAACTTAAGGAATTTAAATCCCTAGTTGAAAACCAAATAGGAAACCATGCTAAGACTCTTCAGTCAGACCGAGGTGGTGAGTACAAGAGTACCGAGTTTGACGAGTTCTTAAAAGAACTAGGAATAGTGTCACAATTTACTCCTCCAGATACTCCATAATTAAATGGTGCATCAGAAAGAAGGAACCGAATCTTGTTGGACATGGTTCGCTCCATGATTAACTATACTGATCTACCGATTTATTTATGGGGCCATGCGCTCCTTACTGCTGCACATATCTTGAACATATCTCCTTTCAAATCCATTCCTAAGACTTCACATGAGATGTGGACAGGTAGGAAACTAAGTCTTAATAACGTTAAGATTTGGGGGTTCCTGCTTATGTCAAAAAGACTAAAATAGAGAAATTGGAAGCTAGGTCTGTGAAAGGTCATTTCATAGGATATCCAGGGGCTCCCATGGGATATCTATTCTACATGCACGAAGATCATAGGATCATTGTTGCTTTACAAGCACACTTCCTAAAAGATGAGTTCATTCAGGAAGGAGGCGCAGATATAAATATTTCTTTGAAAGAAATAAAGAAGTACCTATTGAGACACCTGTGGAAGATATTGGAACCGAACCTTCTGAAATAAAAACACAACCTCGTAGGTCTAGTAGAACTTCTCAAATATCTGAGAGGTATGGCTATCTGCATCAAGAGGAACTGGGTGTCCATGAGATGGCAGAAACTAGTCAAGAGAATGATCCTTCTACATATGACCAAATGATGGTAGATGTCGACTCTGCGAAGTGGCAAGAGGCAATGGAAGCTGAGATAGACTCTATGCATACTAATCATGTCTGGACTCTAGTGCATCGTCCTAAGGGCGGAGTGCCTATTGGGAATAAAGGGATCTATAAGAGAAAGACTGATGAAGATGGCAAGGTTGATACCTATAAGGCCAGGTTTGTGGCGAAGGGTTATTCCCAAAGAGAGGAATCGGTTATTTCGAGACCTTTTCGCCTGTAGCATGATAAAGTCTATTTGCATGATGCTTGCCATAGTAGCTCCCATTTTGAATATGAAATATGGCAAATAGATGTGAAAATGGCGTTCCTAAATTTATACCTCGGGGAGGGAATATATATGAAACAGCCTAAGAGTTTCATATCTGAGGCCAATATTCATAAAATATGTACGCTTCAGCTTGCCATATATGGACTGAAGCAGGCTTCGAAAAGTTGAAATCTTCATTTTTAATGAGACAGTCAAAGAGTTTGATTTTGTCAGTATTATATGTGAATGGCATTCTACATATAATAAATGACATAGGAATGCTCAGTTCTGTGAAAGCTTGGCTTTCTAATAAGTTCTGAGTGAAAGACTTGGGAGAAGACACCTATATACTAGGTATTCGTCTCTACTGGGATATAACAAAGAGAATGAAAAGTCTTTCCCAAGCCCTCTACATAGAAAAGATCCTGAAGCGATTTAGGATGGAAAATATTAAAAGAGGGTTCCTACCTATGCAACATGGTGCAAAATTTTCCTTATAGATGTGTCCTCAAATTGAGGAAGACAAAAATGAAATGAGCATGGTACCTTATGCTTCGGCAGTGGGTAGCCTCATGTATGTTATGATTTGCACCAGACCGGAAATTGCCTATGCTGTGGGCGTAGTAAGTCGGTCAGATTTAAATCCAGGGCAGGAACCTTGGACTACTATAAAGAACATTCTTAAGTACCTGAAGAGGACTAAAGAATTGGTTCTTACATAAGACAGTGGAGAACTTAAAGTGATGGATTAAGAGGCATTTTGGACTAAGAAGTTCACTCACGAACTTCAAGTGGTACCTGCCTCAGATCAGCCCGTGGCGCTATTTTGTGACGACGATGGGCGGTTGCGCAGGCTAGGGAGCCTAAGGCTCACCACGAAACCAAACACATTGAGAGAAAGTATCATCTTGTTAGAGAAATGGTTCAGAATGGGAATATTTCACTGCAAAGAATAGACACAGTAGATAACGTTGTTGATCCGCTGACCAAGCCACTATCTCAGAAGGTCTTAGATAGACATCTGGAAAGTCTGGATATTACTAACCATAGTTTGTGGAATTGAGTGCAAGTGGGAGATTGTTAGGAACATGCCCTCGAATGCCACTCAGATGATGAGAGGGTAAGAATATTGTATTGTAAATTATTAAATTTAATTAGGCATTTATTATTTCTATATTATTGTATATCACGAACATTGTGATTTGCTATATAAAATAATATTCCTTGCATTTTAGAGCAAACATTCCACTCCTTATTGAGATAAGGAGATAGGCACTGGAAGTGTTTAGGGCTCGAATGTTTAACTGGTTCGGAAGTCGAAAAAACTTAGCTTGGCAGTAAGTTTAGACATGACTTGTATAACGGGGTGCTTTGACATATAGAGTGCCTATCTTCACTAAGAATTAGTGAGAGCACACGTTATAGGTATTCTAGTGGGATTAGTATACTCGAACATGACTCACCTTGATTTGGTCACATGGATTTCATTCAGGGATTGTCAATGACTGAATCGAAAGGTTGTGATAGGCATACGTGAACCTTTGACTTGAGGTTTCAATAGGATATGTGCTTGTGACAATAAGTTAGTCATTAGAGTATTTCGATCCAATCACCGGTTGGTGGGATCAACCTCGAAGTGCAACTTAGTGTGCAAGTGGCAGTCTCTACTGAGTACCATGATAGCATTCTTTCTCCTATAAGTGAGCAGGTAAATGTCCTATGCGGTTAATAGCAAATGAGATCATAAGTCTTTGGTCAAAGCATTTAGAGCTAGTTGTATTTGATACACGAGAGCTCGGTGATCTCGGTTTGTGTTAACAAATACATAGAGTCAAGTTACACTAGGGTTTGACTTTATTGTGACCCTACTTCTTGACCGGATATATGATTGAAGGGTTTATACGTATACAGTATTCACGACATAAAGGTTTTCGAATACTCCCTATCATTCGATCCCAGTTGAGTTACACTGTGAGCCACGGGACTAGCTAAGTGTTACTCACACTCTTTGGTTCCTCCCATTGCCGGTTAAGACGAACCTATGGAGTCGCGGTACAGGATAGATGACAGATTTAATATAGGGTATTATTTCTTAATGAATATTGGACATTAGATGTCTAATTGCAATTATTGGATAATTATTATTTTAATTTGTTGGATAAATTAAATCGGTCTAGTGAAATAAATAAATTACTGGGTAATTAATTTAATTCATATTATTTCTCAGAGGATTTATATTTAATATGATTAATTCATTGGATTAATTATTTGTATTAATATCGAAATAAAATAAAGTTTATCTATCGGACTAAATACATGACGGTCCATTTCGTGGACCGAAACGAACCAACCCTCAATTATCTCCTCTTCCCCCCCCCCCCAGCACATAGTGGTTGTGATATTTTTTTATTATCATGTTATGGCATTATGGGTGTATTAATAATATGTGGTATTATTAAATATATGGTGGTATGAAGGGGCTGAACTCACGGCAAGAAAGAAAGGGAAGGGAGAAGAAAATGAGAGAGAAAACAAAGGAAGATAAAGAGAAGGAATTGCCTCGCTTTTTGGATCGAATGAATCAATCGAACTTAATCGAATCAATTGAATCAATGAAATCGAATCAATCGAATCAAATATATATTAAGGGTAAATAATAATAATAATAATAATGGTAAATAATAATAATAATAATAGTAATTAACAACAACGACGATAATAGTAATATTATTAGTAATAATAACAATAATAATAATTAAGATTAATAATAAGAAGAAGAAGAAAAAGAATCGAATCGAATCGAACTAAATCAATTGAATCAATCGAATGGACTCGAATCAATCGAATCGAATCAATAGACTCGAATCAATCAATCAATCAATCAAAATCAAAATAAGTCCAAAAGAATAGGGTCTTAGTTCCTTATTTTTCCAATTCTTGATATATAATTTTATCTCCAAATCTTATCTTTGAGAGTTAGAATTAAGAGAATAAAAATTTATCCTACAATCACTACATTTAGTCGTAGATCTTAGAGGTCTTGTAGTGATCTTTATTTTTCGGTCATCTTTCCGACGTGTGATACATAGAGGCACGGTGGTTCAGTGCTAGGAATTTGAAAAGCTTCAACAATTTGGAATTGTGATCAACATCCGAATTAATCAAAGGTCCTCAAGGGTATGATTTATAAATTTATAACTTATTTTTTTATTCGTTTATATGATGCTTGATCGATCCTCTTAGGGGTTCAATTTTTATCTAGTTAGACTAGTTTATTTTTACGCTGCGTAACTCATTTTTAATCACCGAATCCCAATAATGCATGGCCTGACTCACATAATAGATCGGGTACTATGTTGAGTCTACGAGCCATAATAGAATCGAGCGGAGCACAGTTGCAAATACTGCAAGATATAGATAGAGTGGTTCGGCTCGGTTAGGCTTTTGCAGGATCGACATGGACAAAAGTGATTTCTTCAAGTCTGTGAAGGCGATATGAGATTGTTCGATCGATCTGGTTGTAACCAGGGTAGGCATCCATAAAACTCATCAACTCGTGCTTAGTGGTTGCGTCGATCATGTAATTAATGTGCGGCAAGTGATAGTTGTGTCTCGGACAGGCCTTGTTCAGGTCAGTAAAATCAACACATAGCCACCTGTTGTCGCCCGAAATATTTATCCGAAGATGAAATACTGCTGGAATGGATGGACAACAAACAAGGTTGCGGGAGCACTTCCGAGGGGGTGTGAATAACACAAGATTTGCCGGGTTTGTTAGGCCCGGGCTTGAATGCTCTCGCAAGATGTTATTAATATAAATATTCGTGGATACAAGTATTAATGTAAGAATATAAATACAATTAGTGCAAAAGATCCTATTTATCTAACTCTTGAGCGAAGCCTTGGTGTTCTTGCTCTCTGCCAATCGTCTTCCGTGTAGGAGATGCTGAGAGAGAAGAAGGAACCGAGATATAGTTGTTGCCAAGAGTTGAGAAAGCCAAGTTGTGAGTATTGCTTGTCAAGAAGTCGAGAGTTGGAGTTCCGAGAGGAAAAATCCGATCCTTGTCCAAGTGCAGGCAGCCTTCTATTTATAGGGGCTGAGATGTCTTGTTTCCTGGCGGGCGATCGCCTTTCGTCCAATATAATAATGGGGCGATCGTCTTTAAGTCACATGGGCTGTCTGCCTAAAGTCCAAGGCTACTGCTGGCAGCCAGTTGTGTGGTCCAATGAGGAGCCAGCACGCGTCCGGAGTTGCTATCACGGGCGGTCCTACTGACACCTTTCGGCGGGCCTGTCGGCTGGTGGAAAGATGCTGACAGGCTGTGGTCAATGATCCGTGAAATGCGGATCTTGTATCGGTACTGCACGTGGGTTCTGTCCTGAGCTTTGGCCATTGCCGACTGGACGATCATCGGCTTCGAGCGGCATGAGGCGGTCGGCATTGGTCGGTCACCAGAGGTCGGCATCGGTCGGTCACTAGGGGTCGGTTGACAAGTGCCGAGAGATGATCGTCTGTTAGTCGGCCACCAGGAGTCGATCGCCAAGTACCGAGAGACGATCGTCTTAGATGTCGATCGCTCGGCACCGGGACTTGTCCTGGGACCTTCGGCCGGCCGGTCTATCTTGGCTTCTCGGCTATGGCTAGGTCGCCTGGCCTCTGGTCGGCAGTTCCGCCTTAGCTGCTCGGCTATGGCTAGGTCGCCCGGTCTCTGAGGCGATCTCCGGTCGAGGCGTATAATTCTCGACACAACAATTGCCCCCCAGCTTGCTCCGATGTTGAAGACATGGGGCGAGGTGGTTCTTGCTGGCGATCGTGTAGGATGAGGACGGGCGATCCGTTGAGCGGACTTTGGTTTCGGACTTGGGCGATCTGGTCGATTGGCTAGCTATCTTTCGGTCTTGTACCTGCAAAAAACAACATTTGGCCGATCTCTCGTAGAAACTTGATTGTTTCGTCGCTGAGGAACCGTGCACAGTCACGGAGTTCGATGGACCGACTCCATGACCGTGTCTTGTGCGCGAACGACATTGTCTGTCTCGTGACTCATTTTATTATGAGGGTCCTCTGTTAGTCTGTGCCTCGCCTCGTATTTAAACGAAGGGCGTGCGGTCTTGGTCTAGAGGAGTCCTTGCGCGGGGCGTCGTCGGATTAATCAACTCCACTTCCACGGCTTGTTAGCTCTGCTTCCACCTCGGCCTGCCATAAAGATGGCGAACCTCGATGGTGTACATTGAGACGGGGGTAGTGACACGTCGCATTGTCCGGGTTCATCATGTTAAATGACGAACCTTTGAGGGCGGGCGAACGTGTCCACTGATTAGTTTTGGAGGGCCCTCAGACTACGCCGGCCCCGTATTTAAACGAAGGGCGGGCGATCTTGGCCCAAAGGGACCTTGCATGGCCAAAGCAGCCGGTTCCATCGACTACCAGGACCATGGCTGTACGTTGTGCCGTGGAGGCGATCTCGTGCCTTAGTCCATCATGTTAGATGGTGAACTGTAGATGGCGAACGAGTCCTCCGGTTTTGGTGATGTTGCATGATACCGGTGATCGGGCTGGAAGACTGGAGATCGCCGTTCGGGCGCCGATTGCGCTGCTCAAAGGCTGAGAAGAAACTTTTGCCTGGCTAGAAAGTCTGCGGCTTTAGCGTGGAAGATCGCGTAGGTCGAGGGTTGGTTCTTCGTAATATGCCTGAACATAGGCGAAAGACCATGGAATCCTCCTAGGACCGCGTAGAGGGCGATCTCATCGCTTATGGGCTCGCCGTTGAGTATGATCTCGTCTACCCGGTCAATGTAGTCCGAGTCGGACTCTTCTTCCCCTTGTTTGATTCGCATCATGCGATGGGGACCTTCTGGCCGAGCGACCTTGGTGGCGAAGTACGCTGTGGAGTCGCTCGCCAGTTGATTAAAGGAGCCGATAGACCGAGGCGGCAATGAGGCATACCACCTGTGGGCAAGATCGTCCAGCGTCAGAGGGAACATTCGGCACCTGGTCGCGTCAGATGCCCCACACCCGGTCATGTAGATGTTGAACTTGTGTGTTTCGGGGTCTGATCTCCCCTCATACAAAGGTGTTTGCGGAGGAGTAATCTTATGCTGCACGGGGGCGAGCTCGATGTGGACCGCGAGCGGCTCGCTCGGCCCGGCGATCTTGCTCTTGGCGCCTACCCCAGATTCCAGGAGCGCCTTCATGTCGTTGAGCTGGCGTTGCATCACGGCCATCGCTGTAGCATGGTCGCTCGTGGGTCGACTTTTGGAGCAGGAGCCGAGGCGATCGTGTACCGATCTCCTGACTCCGCTGTTGCCGACCTCGGCTACTTGGCGAGGGGGAGCCAGATGGCTAGTCAGCCTTCTGGGAGTTGGATACGCCGAACTCCTGGTGACGGACTCGAGCTCCGTCGTCTCGTGGCTGGGGCCGGACTGCCCCGGTCGCCAAGATGGGTCGCTGCCCAGGCATTCAAAAACAGAGGTGCCCCGGCCGGCGAGCGCCTCCTCTTGCGAATGGGAGCCTCCTGGTGATCGCTTGGTCAGCAATGCCTTGTACTTCCGTTTGGTCATCCGGCGGATGGCTGAGGGGGTGATAGCGGGAGGCGCGTCGAGAGCACTTCATCGCTCCTGCAGGATGGCCATGACCTCCTCAATCTGCCCCGTGGTTTGGAACTATCGAGCGAGAGACTTGGGCCGTCCCTCAGGGGCGGGATCGAGCGTCTCGGACCACGGCGGCTACCCTTCACCATCGGTTGTGGCTAAGACTGAGACGGAACGAGGCGTCTGGCGGGCCGGCCAGCGGCTTCTTCGACGAGAAGGCAGAAGTCATGATTCTGAAAGCTTTCTCTGAAGAACAGTGAGTGTTTATTCTGGTATATACCCCGGAGAACAGTGAGTGTTCTTCGAGACGGTAGGAGTAAAAATTTGAGGGTTAGATCCCCTTCTTCTAGCGCCAATTGTTGTCGCCCGAAATATTTATCCGAAGATGAAATACTGCTGGAATGGACGGACAACAAACAAGGTTGCGGGAGCACTTCCGAGGGGGTGTGAATAACACAAGATTTGCCGGGTTTGTTAGGCCCGGGCTTGAATGCTCTCGCGAGATGTTATTAATACAAATATTCGTGGATACAAGTATTAATGTAAGAATATAAATACAATGAGTGTAAAAGATCATATTTATCTAACTCTTGAGCGAAGCCTTGGTGTTCTTGCTCTCTGCCGATCGTCTTCCGTGTAGGAGATACTGAGAGAGAAGAAGGAACCGAGAGATAGCTGTTGCCAAGAGTTGAGAAAGCCAAGTTGTGAGTATTGCTTGTCAAGAAGTCGAGAGTTGGAGTTTCGAGAGGAAAAATCCGATCCTTGTCCAAGTGCAGGCAGTCTTCTATTTATAGGGGCTGAGATGTCTTATTTCCTCGCGGGCGATCACCTTTCGTCCAATATAATAATGGGGCGGTCGTCTTTAAGTCACATGGGATGTCTGCCTAAAGTCCAAGGCTGCCGCAGATACAGTGGCTTGATCCAATGAGGAGCCAAGACGCGTCCGGAGATTCTTGCCACGGCGGTCCTACTAACACCTTTTCGGGCAGTTCGCTTACCGGTGGAAAGATGCTGACAGGCTGTGGTCAATGATCCGTGAAATGCGGATCTTGTCTCGGTACTGCACGTGGGTTCTGTCCTGAGCTTCGGCCATTGCCGACTGGACGATCATTGACTTCGAGCGGCATGAGGCGGTAGGCATTGGTCGGTCACCAGAGGTCGGCATCGGTCAGTCACGAGGGGTCAGTCGACAAGTTCTGAGATATGATCGTCTGTTAGTCGGCCACCAGGAGTCGATCGCCAAGTACCGAGAGACGATCGTCTTAGATGTCGATCGCTCGGCACCGGGACTTGTCCTGGGACCTTCGGCCGGCCGATCTATCTTGGTTGCTCGGCTATGGCTAGGTCGCCTGGCCTCTGGTCGGCAGTTTTGCCTTGGCTGCTCGGTTATGGCTAGGTTGCCCGGTCTCTGAGGCGATCGCCGGTCGAGGCGTATAATTCTCGACACAACACCACCATTGTCCGTTGCTTTTTTCTGACCAAGATTGGGTTCGCCATCCATATGGGATACTTTGCTTCTCGGATGAACTTATTGTCAACTTGGACACTTCTCCTTTAAGAGCCTTTTGTCTTCGGGTCCCATCTTCCTTCTCTTTTAAACCACCGACTTGTAGTTCTGATCGACATTAAGCCGATGGCAAGCATGGGACAGGCTGATCGCCTATATATCTTCATGCGACTAGGCAAAGACATATGTGTTGCCTTTTATAAAAGCATTTAATTCACTCATAGTCGGCTCATCAAGGTCGTGACCGATCTGGAGTTGCTTGGTCGGGTTGGTTTCATCCATGACGATCCAGTCCATCTCTTCGACTAGCTCGGCATGCCTTTTCCTTTTCCCATTCTCTTTCCAATGGTATATTTCATCTTCTAGGTCCATCGCTTCTTTTTCGGGTCGGCGGCCCTGGTCGGCCGTTAGATCCTCAGTCTGTTGGGGCTCAGAAGGTGGGGATCCATTGGTTCTTTCTCGGGTCACCAACTAGGGTTGACCTCTGGATCAGCTAGATTTGATTCCACCAGTTCTGAGCTAATGGAGCCCTCTATAAAATTGATTTCTTGAGCTCGGATGCTGGAGTCAAACTTTCGAGCCGTCCTTTGATAGCCTCTATGAGTACATGTTCGTCTCTGTGGCAAAGGAAATTTCGAACAGTAAAGGTAAAAGAAGTCAGCGGCCCTTAGCTGATGTAGGACCAGCCAGCCAATAAGGGCATTATGCCTGCTCGGGATGTCAACGATCTTAAAAGTGGTCATGCTCGTCCTCATGTCCGGGTGTTCCCCGAACTAGAAAGGTAGGTCGATCTCGCCCGCTGTGGTTCGCTCGCTCCGAACCCCTAGATTTGGTCTAAACAAGGATGTATATACGATTCATCTATATGCATCCGCTTAAATGTTCGCAGATAGAGGTAACATGCATACACTCCATTCTCGACCATAACCTGGTGGACCAGGATACCCAAAATGGGAAGTGCGAGATAAAGGCGTCATTGTGTAATTGTGCGACCATCTCAGCATTGCATTCGCTGAAGGAAATCAAGCCTTTATCTTCTAACTCAGCCTCAACCTTTTGAACCAGGGCCACATCCCAGGTATCTTGCCCCCGGAACAACTGATAAGACGTGGTTGCTTCTATTATAGCCGTCTTTCCCTTGCAGCTAGATCTCTCGTCAACTTTTCACCGATCAGAATAAAAATTATATTTGGGGCGTCTTATGGCGGTATGTTGGGGTGATCCGCACCTCGATTGTCCTCCCATAGGTTGCTTGCAAAACGTCTCAGGTTGACTCTGTCATAGGCTTAGATGAAGCATTGACGAGATCTCGGCACTACTCAGTTTTATGCCCGATCGAATTGTGGTAGGTTCAAAACTGCTTTTTGTTCAGTAGGGATATGTCCTTCATGATTGATCCCGGGAGAGGCAAAATCCTAAGATCCTAAATATGTTCGAAGATGGCGGCTGCGCTGACAAATAGATTTCGTTAAAGTTCGTCATGAGCTCAGCCCTCCTTTATTGTTAGAGCTTGGTGGAGGCTGAGCTGGAACCCATCGTTTTCTTCTGCTCATGGCCCCAGATCTGTTGGACTGGCCCTTGAGGAGTGGCCAATACCGGGGCAAATATAGATTCTTCGACCGAGATATAGGAGCAGGCTCGCTCCAGGAAATCCTGAAATAACTTAGGCCGATTCTGGCTGATCGACCATTTTAAAAAAGAACTTTTCAGCAGGCCAGCATCAGCAGAGATCACCAGGGCGTCATAGGAGCAGGGCTCCATCTTGATGACATGCTTATTCAGTCGGTAATGTACCCGTGTAGGATTTATGTGGGTCCCTGCAAATTGAGGAAACAGATTCCTTTGTGTCAATGTTTACCTAGGACCCTACGAAGTGGGATTAGCAGGAGGAGGCGAGATGGCTCCACCCTTGGATTGAATGGGGGGATTGATCGGTACTATCTCTGGGCCTGCTCGCCTAGAGTAAGGGAGAATATCCGACATCAATGGGCTTCCCAGACTGCACAGAGATCCACCCAGGTTAGATAGTGCCTCAAATGGGACCGGGTTTAGTTTCACCATTATACATGCCGATCTGAGGGATGAATATCTTCTCAGAAAGCACTTTGGCCAGGATCTATTGGGATATGAGATATTCCCTATCTTCAATCGCAGCTGCATATCGAGAAAGCCGCTCAGCGTAGTTTGTCAAGGCGAGCTCGCATAAGGTCGATCTCCCAAGCATCGTCCATATGCGTGGAGCAACCTGGACCGTTTGGTGTTGAACCTTGGTTGTCTATCCCCTAGTCAAGCAAATACAGAGAGGGGAGAAGAGGTGATCGGAGGCGGATTAGGATGTGGAATGTCCTCTTCTGATTTGATAATCAACATAACGAGCTAGTTACTGGTGAGTTGTTTATGTTTGGGTCGTTAGTTCCGTGAGGGAGCCGGAGTGGACTGAGGCTTGGCATCTCGGGTCATCTCCTTACTTTTTTCCATCTTATTTGGAAGCGGCATCAAAGTCGGGGGAGATTAGGTGGAATGAATAGCTCGACTTATTAAAGAAGCCATCCCCTGCATGAAGGCAGGGTCTTGAAGAACCTATGCCATAGTGGTTGCGTGAGATAGAGCTCTGGTGGGCTGAGAATGAAATTCGTTAGCTGGAGTGGCCGTATTTTTTCCCAGATTCCAACATTTCCTGAATCCGACATTTTTTGAAAATAAAAATATAAAATCTGGGTGTATGTCTCTTTTTTTTACACTTCACCACAAGGTTGCGCTCCTTCTAACGCCAATTTGTTGATGCCTATATTGTTCAATAAATCCACATAATCATTTATGAAGACCTATATAATTATTTCATATACGTAAACACACATATTCTACGTCGGAGTGTCTAAATGCGATAAAAGATTGAACTGCAATAAAAAGCTAGGAAATAACGACAAGAAATGACTATATTATTGAACAGGCGATCCGAAATTTAGATAGCTTCTTATCTTTTTGCTTTAACAATGCTTAGTTTGGATGTAAAATTCTCGATCTTTATTAATGACCCGAGCTGAGGATATTTACATAAATCCTGCTCGGATACGTGTCAATCTCTGGTTAATTATCGAATATGCAGACAGGTCAGGCAGGCGGGTCGGTGTAATTGATTAGATCTTTGTATCCTTCTTGCCACAACAGTTGGCCGAATTTGCATGGACGGGAGTCCCGCTGTTCCACGGATAAGACACATAACATCCTGCCTGCACTCGTCGGTTCGGGTTGGTTGTCTCTTTAATTGAGGTTGTTGGTCTCTTAGTCCATTCTTGGGGCACAGACTGAGGTCGTCGTTCAACCGATTGGAGTGATTGGGGGTTTTGCTTCCCGAACCAGATATCCAGGTCGGATAATATCAGGCTTGCCATAAGAGGGGCGATCTAGGGAATTTATGTAGCTTGAGGCTTGCATCTGGGCCAGATATCTAGGTCGGATAGTATATGGCTCTCCCATCCTGGGCGACCTAGTGTATTTTGCGCTTTCTATCACCCTTTTGCTGGATATCCGGTTCGGATAACATCCAAATTAACTGCTCTATTATTGGTCCACATGTTGGCTTTACTACAACGTGGCAAATAGATCGCCCATCTCAGATCGGTCACCAACATTTGTAAAGGATGATGAATATAAAAGTAATATCATCGCATATCATCATGCATTACTTATATATTCACCATACATATTTATCTTTTATGTGAGGAGTATGAAAGCAATATGTAATGAATATAAAAGTGATAAATGATAAATATGGAAGTGATGGATGATAATATTGAATATTATCACATATTCATCGATCTTCATCATGCACGTGAGTGAATGATATATCATTTACTCATTTTTGTCTTATATCATCATTGTTCATTATGCATTATGGATTCGAGTTCTTTATCTAACTTGTCGAATCATAAGGTAACAACCCATATTCGGCCCACAACTAAGGGCTCGAAACGATTTGTGTGGGGCTGGGCTGGCCCAACCTGATCTTACTTTTCTTTAATGAAATTGGGAGGGGAAGGGATGTAAAGTTGAGCTTGGATTTAATTTTTATAATTAAACTAATTTATTAAATTTAATCTATTTTTAATGCCATTAAGATGCCTATGCACCTCAAATAAATCCCTATGTTTTTTTATCTAACACAATGACCTTGCTTACATTGACGATGAAAGCCGGACATGGCCGATTATCAAGAGAAAATTAATGTCCTCCACTTGTCGGAAGTCCGAATTTAGATGAGGAATCCATTACCATCCATGGATCATCATCATTTTCTTTGTCTTTACACCCCTATTATCGTTTTATTGCTTGAGCCCAATCCGATTTGCATGTTAATATATTCACGTCGGGTGATAGATATATTCTCTAATCATCTAAAACTATTTAACCTGCAATAAAAGCGCACTCATAAGTAATAGTTGGGGTTGGATTTACAAGGACTCCATTATAATTCTAGCCAATATAGGATATTGTTCCACGTGAAATTTCCATCATTTTAAAATCTCAAAGTCGGCATCAAACTCATGCGAATAATTGAAATATTCACCAAGAACTTGATTAGAAGAGGGGTAAGAGGCTGATGTCAATTGTTTTTTAATAAAAAATTCAAGATGTAGGACTATCAAATCTAGTTTTATCTCTTAAGGTCGACCAAGATGCAAGAATGTCGGGATTTCTATTTTTACCATACAAATCAACTAGCAAATGAAGTATTGGTATACACTCAATAACCTATAAGTACTTAGGAAAATATACACCTAAACAACCATCATCATCATCATCATCATCATCATCATAATAATAATAATAATAATAATAATAATAATAATAATAATAATAATAATAATAAACAACTCGAGTTGATTTTATTATTGCAAAAGAAGTGGGGACCCAGATAGTATCTCGGTTGCCCACTAATTTCTTGTAAACTGTTTTTCATCTTAAAAAAAAAAAATAAGGGTTTATTTAATTCACCACCCTGAGATAGACGTGTCGCCCAAACAGACCATCAATAGATCAACAATTATACTAGGATCTAAAATCCTATTTCGACGTTGACCACGAGTATTTACTCAATCAACTTATAGCCTTACCAAACATGCCTTATTGGTAAAAGAATAGGGGATTTCGCGTGATATTTTTTCTATTTTATTTTTATAATAAAATACTTTGTTTTTGAAAATCTTTTTGTGAGCCGAAAATAAAAAAACCGGAAAACATAAATAAAAAAAAAGAATATTTTTCATGTTTTTATTCTTCTTTTAAAATAATCTATTTTTAAATTTTTTATTAACCGAAAAGAAGCAGAAGAAATATAAAATAAAAAGAACATTTTTTCTGTTTTAATTTTCTATTTTAAATTAATCTATTTTTCAGAAAAAGTTATAGCTGAAAAAATAAACTTTTCTTCTATTTTTATTTTCTTTTAAACTAATCTGTATTTCTAAATTTTTTATTAACCGGAAGTAAAACAGAAAAAATAATGTAAAATATAATTTTTTTTTTCTATTTTTTTATTTTAAATTAATCTATTTTTTAAAATCTTTCTGTTAAACAAAAATAAAAAACATAAAAATAAAATAAAAAAACTTCTCCTTTTATTTTTCTTTTGAAATAATCAGTTTTTATTTTTATTAACCGAAAAGAAATAGAAAAAATAAAATAAAATAAAGAATATTTTTTTCTGTTTTAATTTTTATTTTAAATTATTTTGTTTTTTAAAAAAATAATTAGCCGGAAAAAAAGAATCTAAGTCCAGACGTTAAGCCTGTTTGGCCAAGACTAAAATCCAATATTTGAGCACGGGCATTTCCAAGCAAAAAGTCAAATTTGAGGACTTAGATGTAATTAAAATTCATGTAAGTAATATTGTATGTAATTGTTCAATTAGTGGTTACCTAGATGTAATTAAGAAATCCAAATGGGGTAGTAAACGAAATTCGCCCTAATAATAATAATATTAATAATTTTAATCTATAAGGTTTTTTTTTTACCCACACACGCACACGGGGATTGTCACTGTCACCGAGACTTCAAAGAGCCGAGCTCACCCCGATCTAGAGTAAGCCACAAGATGACTGATCGCTTTCATTGTCACAAGCATATGACGCGCTATCGCGCCACCAAAGTGCTTCGCACTTTATACTGGGGTTAAAAAGACATACAACATCATATACATAAGGAAAAGTATGTCACCCATTTTGATTTCGTATCAGAAATAACATTAGTAAAAATGCATTATTTTGGTACATGCTCAATGCATGAACAATTTTATAATATTTTAAATAGCTAAATGAACATTTATTCAATATCCATAGAGAAAAAAATAGTTTATCACGAACAATGTAGCATGATTTCAATGTACATCAATAATTATATCACGTGCCGCTTGATGTTTGGGGTTGGTAATAATCTCCTTATATAGAATAATTTTCTCAAGTAATTTATAAGTAGAACTCGGACGTGCATATGTATGTATACTCCATTTAGTTAATCATAATCGAGCTCCGCAGGGGGACATCATCAACACGCACGCGTCGAGACACAATTTCTTGGTCTAATAATAATTGTCATATAAATAATATTATTGCCCAATATATGAAGCTTATTGAGTCAATCACTTTGACTCTCACCCAAGGTAAATCAAAGCAATAAATATTATAATTATACAACTAAATATCATATACTTAGAATTAAGAAATAATAATTATCCGAGATTTACGTTCTTCTTACAGTCAGTACTGAAGACATTATCTCACTTAAGCATGACTACCGGCAACAAGGTTTCATCAAATCGATACCCTCTTTCTGAGTGTAACCTTTCGTTACAAGCCTTGAAGGTTTCAACCTTCCTGTCACCTCATTTCTTTCGCTTGTAGACCCACTTATTCCCAATGGCTTGTACCTCATCAGGTAGTTCTACTATCTCCACCCTTGATTGGAATCCATAGATCCCATTTCTGATTCCGTAGCTACTTGCGAGGAGGCAGCATCTTTATCTTGGATTGCCTCCTTGTAAGTCCAGGGATTTGATTCATCTTCGCCTGGGATTGAGTCCGAAGACTGTCCCACACCTATGAATCGTTCCGGTTGCCTAACAACCCTCCCACTACGATGAGACAAATCCTGAGTTGGTGTAAAAATCTCAAAATCGATATGTAGTGCAGTGTTAGTTGGCACTTTTACGATTGGTATAGACAGAGTCTCGCCCCTCAACTCTTCCAGAATTATTTCGCTTATGGGCTTGTGACTAACCATATAATCCTCTTCCAGGAATTGGGCATTGGTGCTAATACTGACCTTTTGATCCCGGGGACTATAGAACAAGTCACCCTTTGTTCCCTTAGGATATCCTACAAACACTCGCATTTCTGTATGATATGCCAACTTATCCGCTTCCCTATTCAGCACATGTGCTGGAGTATCCCAAATCCGAAGATGTCCTAGACTGGGCTTTCGCCCACTCCATAGTTCTGGTGGTGTTTTTGTAACCAATTTTTTTCGAAGGCACCACGTTTAGAATGTACGACACTGTTCCCAAGGTATAACACCCCCAAGTTATTCAGGATATATTCCAGCGCCGTGAGCCCCGCCATGGGAACCACAAGGCTATTTATACGTGAAACACATGAACTCTGACCGAGGAGGTCCAATACAATGAAATGAAGGACAATAAAAATGGTATTCAAACCATATCCAATATATATCTAAATACAACATATCTCAATTCAATACTACGGCAACACAGACCGGAACATCAAGGAAACCGAAAACAGTACTCGAGTATTCAAAAATCATTCAAGTACAACAACATTGAATGGAGGAAATACAAAACATAACTAGAGACAAGACACAGCATCACACTTGCCCATCATCTTTATGCTGACCCGGTACGTACCTATCCGCTCTTCTGGATCTTGAAATACATGAAAGGTACTTCCCCCATAAAGGGGTTAGCCGTCGAATAGCTAGTACAAGTATATCGAATATGAAACACAATGCTCCTCGATAATAAAGTAAAAGTAATCATCATCTCATCAATTTAAGACTAGTATTCCGAATAACTAAATCTCATAGCATCACATTCAATACATACATGATTAACTGTAGAACCGCACCAGAGGCTACGGAACCCTCAGAGGACCTGTTGGTCCGTCCTAGAGTGGTTAACCCAAAATATCCGCGGAACCACACCAGAGGCTAAGGAACCCTCAGAGGACCCGTCGGTCCATCCCAGAGTGGATATAAACCAATATACAATTCATATAACTTACTTTCAAAGTCGAGATCGCACAATCATAAACATATACTTGCCTTTGAGACATCGAGAATTCGGAAGGAAAATAGTGTAAGTTCAGTAGGTCCAAGAACGCACTCCTGACACCTAAATGATTCGTAAGGAATACGGTAATCAATAATCCATACTAAATCACACGAAGAAACTCCCGAAACCCGCCTACAATTCACGAAACTACAAGGATAATCATCTAGAGGGTTGAAAATCACCCAAACCCTCTCAAGTCCGAACAAGATACAAAATAATCCATATAATCATAGGGGAAACATGGTTACGGGGTAGATGCAACATATTCTCAAATATCTCAAGCTCCAAAATGGATCAATCGGACGAATCTAAGAAAATCCCGAAAAATTTCCAAAACTAGGGTTCTAAGGAATTTACCTTGATTTGGAAGATAGAAATGGATTAGATGTTGTATAACCTTTGTTATTCAACCAAGGATAATGATAGATGAAAAAGGATCGCCTCAAATCACTCCGAATCGCCCAATCCCGCTGCTCCCGTCGGGAAAGGAAGGAAAGATGGAAAATGACGATTTCAGGGATTGATTCCCCTTATATAAAATGCCAGGTTACCGCGCGCTAAGAATCGTGGTTAGCATGCGCTAACGGGGTTGCCTGGTAGTACAGTAGCTTCTGACCTGAGACGTTAAGACGCGCCACCATACCTTAGCGTGCGCTAACTGTTGTCCTACAAAAGTTCCAATTCACTACCCAACTCCGCTAGCGTGCGCTATGACTGCACACTAGCGCACGCTACGCAACACCTTTAGCATGCACTAGCTGCTGCCTAGCGTGCGTTACTTGCTAGTCCAAAAAGTAGAAATATCTCACTGCCTCTGGCAACTCAGCTCGTTAGCGTGCGCTACGAACGATGTTAGCGCGCACTACTGACCACGAATTGCGTGCGCTAGCGAACTCCTAGCGTGCGCTAACTGCTAGTCCAGAAAGCAGAATTAGCTACTGCCTCTGCCATGATCCGAACGTTAGTGCGCGATAAGGCTCAAAGCTAGCGTGCGCTACTCAAATAGAAATAGCATGCGTTAGCCTAGGCCTAGCGTATGTTATCTGTTTGTCCCAGAATACTGCCGGAAGGTCCAGTCAACACGATCATGATCCAAAAAGGTACGAAACTCTAAATAAACATCAACAACATCTCAAAGTGTTTACAGAGCGAAAAAATGGAAAGAACGGTAAGGTCAAACAGTCAATAAAAAGTACGGGTTACATCCCCCCCCCCCAAAAAAAAAGAAGTTTCATCCCGAAACTTAAGAAATTATAAGTTCGGGGTATTCCGATCGCATCTTCTCTTCCGTATCCCAAGTCGCCTCCTCAAATCCATGTCTCGACCATTGAACTTTAACCAATGGAATGGTTTTGTGCCGAAGCTGTTTCTCACGACGTTCAAGTATCTTCACTGGTCTCTCCAGAAAGGTAACATCCTCAGCTACGTCAATCTCACTATAGTCGATAACATGACTTGAATCCAGCACGTACTTTCTCAACTGAGACACATGAAAAATTCTATGGACGTGACTCAAAGCTGGAGGCAATGCTAAGCGATAAGCTAAATCTCCAACCTTATCCAAAATTTCAAAAGGCCCGATATACCTCGGACTAAGTTTCTCCTTTTTCCCGAAGTGGAAAACTCCTCCGGTCGGCGACACCTTGAGTAGAACATAGTCTCCCACTTCGAATTCTAAAGGTCGACGACGAGTATCAGCATAAGATTTATGACGGATCTGGGCGGTCAACAACCGGTCCCTGATAATGGAAATATTCTCCTTAGTCTCCATCAACATATCCGGTTCCATTCCGAGTAGATCCGAGGCCTCGTCCCAACATAATGGCGATCTACACCACCTACCATAAAGTGCCTCGAACGGTGCCGTTTTGATAGATGCATGCCAACTGTTATTGTAGGCAAACTCGATCAACGGCAAATGAAGTTCCCAATCGTTACTCCATTCTAGGGCACAAGCCCGCAACATATCCTCCAACGTCTGAATCGTCCACTCCGTCTGATCATCTTACTGAGGATGAAAAGACGTTCTCAATCTCAACTTGGTGCCCAAAGCCTGATGAATGGACTGCTAAAAATGTGATACGAAACGGCCATCTCGATCGGAAACATTGGTCTTAAGGGCACCATGCAACCTCATGATCTCACATATAAAAGTTCGAGCCAATCTCTTCGGTCCCCAAGTATCCTTAATACTTAGGAAGTGAGCAGACTTGGTCAACCGATCGATGATTACCCAAATCATATTCATTCCGGCTCTAGTTCTCGGCATTCCAGTGATAAAACCCATAGAGATATCTTCCCACTTCCACTCGGGAATGGGAAACGGCTTCAACAACCCCGTCGGTCGTTGATGTTCAATCTTGACTTGTTTACACGTCAAGCACCATACAAACTCTGTGACATCTTTCTTCATATTATTCCACCAAAAATTTCGCTTCAAGTCCTTGTACATCTTAATCGTTCCGGGGTGGATTGAGTAAGCCATAGAATGAGCTTCTCGGAGAATTCTCTGCCTCAACTCTAGATCATTCGAAACACAAAGCCTACCATGAAATCTCAGAATACTATCCTCATGGACCATAAAACCGGGGGCTTTTCCTTTAATTACATCTTCATTCAGTTGAGAGATCATCGGGTCACTCCACTATTTCTCTTTGATGTCGTCAACCAAGGATAAAGTAATTTCAAGAGTGCACAACTGTCCTTGCGCTCTTTCAAGCCAAACTTCTATTCTTTGCTCGATTAAATCCTAACGAATCTTCGTATGAGCTGTAAGAACCTCGAGCATCTGAAGCGATGCCGATTTGCGGCTCAAAGCGTCCGCGACGACATTGGCCTTTCCTGGATGGTAAAGAATTTTCAAATCGTAATCCTTGATCAATTCCAATCAAAGTCTCTGCCTCATATTCCGCTCTTTCTGGCTGAAAATATACTTCAAACTCTTGTAATCGGTGTAAATCCGACACGGAGAGCCATACAAATAATGCCGCCAAATCTTAAGTGCGAAGAAAAGTGTGGCCAACTCCAAATCATGAGTAGGATAGTTCATCTCATACGGATTCAACTATCGTGACGCAAAAGCTATCGTCTTATCATGCTGCATAAGCACAGATCCAAGCCCTTGTCCCGAAGCGTCACTATAAACTGAAAATCCTTCACTACCCTGTGGTAAAGCTAAAATCGGCACTGAGGTCAAACGTCTCTTTAGCTCATCGAAGCTCCGCTGTCTCTCAGTCGTCCAAACAAACTTTTCTGTCTTCTGGAGTAATTTCGTAAGCGGCCGAGCGAGTTTCAACAACCCTTCGACAAACCGACAATAATACCCAGCAAGACCCAAAAAGCTACGAACTTCTTTAACATTTTTAGGCGGTTCCCAATCTAGCACTGCCTCAATCTTCTGCGGGTCTACACGAACCCCTTCGGCCGAAATCACATGGCCGAGAAACATAACT
This sequence comes from Orobanche coerulescens, assembly GCA_033398695.1. Taxonomy (NCBI): domain Eukaryota; kingdom Viridiplantae; phylum Streptophyta; class Magnoliopsida; order Lamiales; family Orobanchaceae; genus Orobanche; species Orobanche coerulescens. The sequence continues at coordinate 72,220,640 of CM065818.1, read as the reverse complement.
TCTTCCAACCAGACTCATATTTCGAGAATTTTGCATAGAGGTGCTCGGCTCTCAAAACATCTAGTATCAAACGCAAGTGCCTTGTAACACCCCAAACTAGGCGGATATTACAGTGCCGTGAATCCCCGACTGGGACCCACCAGGCAAATGAAAATGATGAATTAAATAATATAATTGTAGTACCGAACCACATTATATTACCAAACACTCCGATGAGGAGTTTAAGTACAACACACCAGGACAATACCGAATACTAGTGTATTTTATATGAAGATAAAATACACCACCCTGAATAAATAAACATTACAAACGGAATTTGCAATGAAAATACAAATGACGTAAATAATCAAATGATCAAATGATCGAACAAACGGAATGACTGGGGCCCCTACTAGTATCATCGACTCGTCGCCGCCAACATGCTCTTCCCGTGCCTTTGCCTTGCCGTGACTGAAAACAAAATCCCCAACGGCCGCCATACGTAACAACAATCCTCAAGAGTTGAAATTACACAATCATGAATTAATCAAGTTATGAAATATTCTTAAGTATGAATTACGTCAAGAGGAGTATCATAGTACGCCCGTAGTGTTCTCGTGCAAGTGTACAAGACGGATGACCGGACACACCCGTCCTTGTACCTAATTAGTCTCACTGAGGTAACTGCTACTGTGTGCACAGTCCAATGTATCACTCCCAATACATGGCCATCACGTGCCCGACTAAAAATTCCACACATCCGCACGCGGCCACGCCATATGAACCCAGAAGGTCATATGAACAAGAATGACCATATTGAATATCAATGAATAATAATAATCCGACAAAGTCAAGAATGACTCACCGATACGAAAGTGATAATGAAGTGATTGATAGTTTTCAATGAAATGATTGGAACCGCCGTTCCTCGCTAATGAAATGATTATCCGACAATTACAAGTCTCAAAATGATTAATACAATGATGAATGAGTTATGATTATGAATGATCAACAACAAAAGGAATGAGTATCCTTTTAACCGAGTAAGAATCAACTTACACAATACCGATGAAGAATGTCCGTCCACGAACAACGTCCTAAGTGAAATACGGCCGCTCGAACAACCTTGAATAACAATAATTACCAACAACCGCTCAATACACGCATCAAACAACAAAACACGACTAACCCAAAGGTCGAAACAACGATAAACAAACTCATAGGCATTCCAACGAATACATAACCGACCGCACAACTTCGAAATATCCAATCCCGAATATGTCGAAACCAACACTAAAATGAGTATTTCGAACTAACAAAACACTTCAAGGATATCAATAATCCATTAGGAATCCATAATTCATGATTATAACGACATCAATCGGAAAATCCCCAATTAACCAAGTCAACCCCAAGGGTTCTTGAAAACAATTCGAAAATAACCATTAAATCCGAGGAATATATTTATCCAAGTAGATAATCCATAACTTAACATATCCCAATGATAATCCAAGCTTACACGAAGAAATCGGAAGGAAAACCCAAAATCCAAATTCTAGATCCAAGAGATTAATACCTTTGATTCGATGTGATGAAGATGATGAAACGATGATCAATCCGAAAGATGAGATTGAAGATGATGGTTGATGATTACACCTCGAAGAACCTCTCTCAATCGCTCAAATCGCCCAAAATACCGAAGGAGTGAAATGAGATGAACAAATGAAGAAGTCTCGACTAATCGTCCAATTTATACTGCACCGTGTTAGCGTGCGCTAGTCCTTGTGCATAGCGTGCGCTAACGAGTAATTTGGGTAGTCCAGTACCCATGTCCGAACACGGTAGCGCGCGCTACGTACCTCTTTGTAGCGTGCGCTACAGCCATACTACTAACGTGCGCTAATATCCATTGTTAGCGTGCGCTAGCGAAATATTTGACGCCCGATCGGAGTCCGTAAAACCATCTCGCCTCTCGATCTAACTCGATAGCGTGCGCTACAACCATTATTTAGCGCGCTAATATATCGGTTGCAGACGCTAACAACAATGCATAGCGTGCGCTATGAATAAACCCGGCATCCAAAGAGCCACCGACTCAACCTGATCCGCCCCTAGCGCGCGCTACTCCACACATATAGCGTGCGCTACTACGACCCGCTAGCGCGCACTACTTACCACTCGTAGCGTGCGCTACAATTATTCTCACCTGCAGTCCAGTACCTTCTGGACTGCAGCCAAGGTAGCCTTAGCGTGCGCTACCTATACCCAATTAGCGTACGCTAAAAGGAGTATGTAGCGTGCGCTACTCCTCAAGCACAGCTTGCAACGAAAATGACAATGATGATAAACACGGCACGAAACTCCAATCAGATTAATGATGAATGACGATCGATACTCGATACAATTACTCTGAATGATGAATACCATGACTGAATCTGAGTGACAAATGATCAATAATGAATGAAATTACTGAGTATCAATTACTGAATGATAAATACTGAATGATAATTACTGAGTGATAATTACTAAATTACAACTGGGTATTACATACACCCCCCCTTAAAAAAGTTTCGTCCCCGAAACTAAGGGTCAAACAACTCGGGATAACTCTCCCGCATACTATCCTCGGTTTCCCAAGTAGCCTCTTCGACTCCGTGTCTAGACCACTGAATTTTAACCAAAGGAATCGTCTTATTCCTCAACTGCTTGATTCGCCGCTCTAAAACTCGTATAGACGCTCCTCATATGAATGATCGTCGGCGATCTCGATTTCGAATCAAGTATGTGACTCGGCGGCAACATACTTCCGCAACTGAGAGACATGAAACACATTATGAATTCGGCTCAACACCGGAGGTAAAGCCAATCGATAAGCTAACTCGCCCACTCGATCCAAAATCTCAAACGGTCCAATGAATCTCGGACTCAACTTTCCCCTCTTCCCAAAACGGAAGATACCACGACTGGGATACCTTGACCAACACATGGTCACCAAATTTCGAACTCTAATGGTCGACGATGGTTATCTCGCATATGATTTCGACTGAGCCGCCAACAAACGACTCCTGATCAAAGCTACCTTCTCACGAGCGGCTATAAGCATATCGGGCTCGGTGCCCAATGATTCTGATAGGTCGTCCCAACACAACGGAGATCGACAACGACGACCGTACAAGGCCTCGTAAGGTGCCATCTTGATCGAAGCATGCCAACTATTATTATACGTGAACTCGATCAACGGTAGTTGGGCTTCCCAATCGTCTTTCCAATCGAGGACGCATGCCCTCAACATGTCCTCTAATGTCTGAATGGTCCTCTCTGATTGTCCGTCGGACTGAGGATGAAAAGCGGTACTGAGATTAAGCTGAGTTCCCATAGCACGATGAACTGATTTCCAAAAATGCGACACAAACCGTCCGTCACGATCGGAAACGATACTTTTAGGAGTACCGTGCAGTCTCACTATCTCTTTGATGAAAAGTTGGGCAAGTCTCTCGGGACCCCACGTATCCTTGATCTCAAGGAAATGAGATGATTTAGTTAAGCGGTCCACGATCACCCAGATCGTATTCATGCCACGACGACTCGTCGGCAAACTCGTGATGAAATCCATAGAAATGTCTTCCCACTTCCATTCGGGAATAGAAGAGGTTTCAGCATACCCGCCGGTCGCTGATGTTCAATCTTAACTTGTTGACAGGTTAAGCATCTCGAAACAAATTCTGCGACTTCTCGCTTCATATTACTCCACCAGTAATTTTGTTTCAAGTCCTTGTACATCTTGCTAGACCCCGGATGCACAGAATAAGGGGTAGCATGAGCTTCTTTCAAAATCGAGTTTTTCAACTCGTCATTCGCCGGTACACACAACCGATTCTTAAACCTCAAAAGTCCATCCTCGTGGACCACAAATCCAGGGGCTTTCCCCTGAGCCACATCCTCACGGATGCATAACAATGATGGGTCCGAACCCTGATTCTCTCGAATTGTCTCCTCTAGTGACGATGAAATCTCTAACATACAAAGTCAGCCCGAACTCGCCGGCTGACTCGATCTTGGGTCTAAGGAGTTCCCGCCAAGCTCCTTCTCGAATCCGTTAAACGGCAAGCATCCGCTCTGAACGGACTTACGACTCAAGGCGTCGGCGACAACGTTCGTCTTGCCCGGGTGATAGAGGATCTCGATATCATAATCTTTGATTAATTCCAACCACCGTCTCTGACGCATATTTAACTCCTTCTGAGTAAATATATACTTTAAACTCTTATGATCGGTGAATATCTGACAGGTGACGCCATAAAGGTAATGACGCCAAATCTTCAAAGCGAACACCACTACCGCTAGCTCCAGGTCGTGGGTCGGATAATTAACCTCGTAAGGTCTCAATTGCCGTGAAGCATAGGCAATAACTTTCCTGCTCGCATGAGTACACATCCGAGACCTTGTCCGACGCATCACTATAAACCACAAATCCTTCCGTTCCCTGCGGCAAGGAAAGTACAGTCTTGACATTAACCGGTTCTTGAGTTCCTCAAAACTCACGACACGCGTCGGACCACGTGTATTTCTTATCCTTCCGCAATAAGTTCGTCAAGGGTTGAGCGATTTTAGAAAATCCTTCCACAAATCGCCGATAATAACCCGCTAATCCGAGGAAACTTCGATTTCCTTAACGCTCTTCTGAGGTAGCCAATCTCGAATAGCCTCCGTCTTCGAGGATCGACACGAACTCCGTCTCGATGAAATTACGTGTCCGAGAAACGCTACTTGGACATCCGTAACTCACATTTGGAGAACTTCCCATAAAGTTGTTCTCGTCTCAACACGTCGAGCACTCGATGAAGGTGAGACTCGTGTTCCTCCCGGCCACGAGAATAAATCAAAATGTCATCGATGAAGACAACAACAAACCTATCCAAAAAGTCGATGAAAACCCGATTCATTAACTCCATGAATACCGCAGTGCATTAGTCAATCCAAACGGCATAACCACAAACTCATAGTGACCATAGCGAGTTCGAAACGCCGTCCTCGCGATATCCGACTCTCGAATCCGCAATCGATGATATCCAGATCTTAAGTCGATCTTGGAAAATACTGAAGCTCCTCAAGTTGATCTAAGAGATCATCAATACGGGTAAGGGGTACTTATTCTTGATCGTCACCTGCTCAACTCCCGATAATCAATACATAAGCGGAATGAACCATCCTTCTTCTTGACAAATAACACCGGTGCTCCCACGGGACGCACTCGGTCGAATATAACCCTTCTCGAACAACTCTTCAAGTTGGTTCTTTAACTCTGCATTTCGGTCGGGCCATCCGGATAAAGGCCTTCGATATCGGGACGCATCGTGCTCCAACTCAATCGTGAATTCCACATCCCTCTGTGGAGGCAAACCAGGTAACTTGTCTGGAAAAACATCGGCATATTCCCTCACCATCGGAATATCCGTCAACATTACTGATGACTTCTCGGTTTTGGCCATGTAGCACCAATAACCGACACATCCCTTATTGAGTAATCTTACTGCTTTCATCAAATTAATGACCTTACCAGAACAGCCGGGATTACCTCCCTGAAACACACATTCAACCCCATCGTCTGAAATGATAGTGACCATACGCTTACGGACACTAATGATGGCATCATGACGATCATTCCAATCAATGCCCAAGATGACGTCGTCCCTCGGCAAATCTACCACGATTAGGTCCGCTGGCCATACACGACCATGAAACTGAATCGGACAATTCTGAATCTCCCGATTACCGATAATTCGTCTACCATCAGGTAGGCCAATGACATAAGGCTCACAACTAGTAGCACTACCCAGACGTAGTCTACTCAAACATGACTCAGAAATGAATGAATGCGATGCACCAGTATCGAAAAGAGTACACACAGGTTGAGATAGAATATCGAGTGTACCTGAGATCATTCGGGCCTCTGGATCATCGGTCTTCTTCATCTCATAAATCCGGGGCTTGCTAGTCCCGGCACCGGACGCTCCCGTCTGATGGCTAAAAGCTCCCCCTCTAGTCGCTCCCGCTGCTTTAAACGACGCTGATTGAGTGGCTCGATTCTCGAACGGCCGACCGCTTAGGGGCCCGAGATGACGTCCGAGTAGGTTTGGAGTCCCTACGGCAAAAACGGGCCTTATGTCCCACAATTCCACGCTTATGACACGTGATGATCGTCTCGGACACTTGGTGCCGACATGACCAAGATCCCCACGGTTGTAACAGTGATGGCCGAACCGGCCGCTCGTGGATCGAGATTCCGCGGGTTTAGACGACACCGGAGGTCGCTCGAAAAGCAGAGCCCGCACGGGGTTTCTTGAAAGTTGTCCGACCGACTTGCATCGATTACGATTCTTCGATTTCTTGCTAGCGCACGAAGGTTGCCGCTTAGCAATTTCCTTAGCGAAGCTCGTAGGTGAGAGCTTTCTCAATGAATTCGCCAACGTGGTGCAATTATGATTAAGTAATCAAGTCTCATACGGGGTTTCAGCCTCTCTTGAAATACTTGATCTTATCCGCCTCCGAATGAATGATGGATGAGGCGAAAGGAAGAAGTTCCTGAAATTTCTCGGCAATGGCGAGAACATCCTCGTCTGCCGAGGGTCGGGGTGAGCAATTCCGGCAGCCTTGGCCTCTCCGAGTGGGGCCGGATAATACCTCTCCATCATGAGAGTCTTGAATCGATCCCAAGTACAAGATCCTTCGGTGGGCTTCAACGATAACCACCAAGAATGTGCGCTCTTACCCGTAGTAAGCCGCAACGAAACTTTGTGTCCCTCGGGACACTCTACCATAGCAAATGACTTCTCGAAATGCTCGAGCCAATGAATGATATCCACGGCCTGCACGAGCCCTCAAAAGTAGGTGGCCTCGCGAGAGATATCGCCGATGATGTTACTCACATTCCTCTCTTGCCTCCGAGGTGGCGGCGGAGGAGCTGCCGATTCTCGATTGACGGAGTTATGCATCGTCTCCATCAACCGAGCCATCTCGAGTCATTTGGGCCATCATGCCTCGCATAAATGCGAGTGGATCAACCCGGACACCCTCCGACCGAGCCGTGTCCGGTACGACTTCGATAATGAATGATCACGCCTGTGTGAATGAGTGGCGCGTGCCGCCGATGAATTAGCGTTATTCCTCGCGTTTGCACGTGTATTCACACGAGCTCTCGGATTCGCCCGCTCCACGGCCTCGTCCTCCACGCCCTCTGCCACCCTTTCCATATCAAGTGGAAAGTCATATGATGATTATATATCTCGCATGAGTATCACATTATGATTATATTATGAAATGATGAAAATGAGCATACGCGCTCAAATACAGCGATTACATGAATGATCAATTGACGTGACATGATTATCTCATGAAGTTATCAAATGATTATCTTGAATGAGTTAACAAGATTAATGATTCGATCTTCCCGATCAACAATCAACAATGAAATGAATTGACTGATTAATGAGTTAACTGACCGTCCCGGTCAACGTGACAATGATGATTGAGGATTGTTAATCGATGAATTATGAATGAATGATTAATGCCGTAAATTATACCATGGCATTAGAAATCTTACGCTTCTTGGTCCGATTGGCTCGGCATTTGCACAGTCACACGTGACGCGAAAGTCCAATGATACTAGTCCGATGACGATGATTTCAAACGAGACATGACTTGGAGGGTAGTATTCAAAACCACGCTCCGATACCAACTCGTAACACCCCAAACTAGGCGGATATTACAAAGGCCGTGAATCCCCGATCGGGACCCACTGTGCAAATGAAAATGATGAATTAAATAATATAATTGTAGTACCGAACCACATTATATTACCAAACACTCCGATGAGGAGTTTAAGTACAACACACCAGACAATACAATACTAGTGTATTTTATATGAAGATAAAATACACCACCGAATAAATAAACATTACAAACGGAATTTGCAAAGGAAAATACAAATGACGAAATAATCAAATGATCAAAATGACCGAACAAACGGAATGACCGGGCCCCTACTAGTATCATCGGGACTCGCCGCCAACATGCTCTTCCCGTGCCTTTGCCTTGCCGTGACTCGAAAACAAAATCCCCAACGGTCGCCATACGTAACAACAATCCTCAAGAGTTGAAATTACACAATCATGAATTAACTGAAGTTATGAAATATTCTTAAGTATGAATTACGCTGAAGAGGAGTATCATAGTACGCCCGTAGTGTTCTGTGCAAGTGTACAAGACGGATGACCGGACACACCCGTCCTTGTACCTAATTAGTCTCACGGAGGTAACCGTTACCGTGTGCACAGTCCAATGTATCACTCCCAATACATGGCCATCACGTGCCCGACTAAAAATTCCACACATCCGCACCCGGCCACGCCATATGAACCCAGAAGGTCATATGAACAAGAATGACCATATTGAATATCAATGAATAATAATAATCCGACAAAGTCAAGAATGACTCACGGATACGAAAGTGATAATGAAGTGATTGATAGTTTTCAATGAAATGATTGGAACCGCCGTTCCTCGCTAATGAAATGATTATCCGACAATTACAAGTCTCATAATGATTAATACAATGATGAATGAGTTATGATTATGAATGATCAACAACAAAAGGAATGAGTATCCTTTTAACCGAGTAAGAATCAACTTACACAATACCGATGAAGAATGTCCATCCACGAACAACGTCCTAAGTGAAATACCGGTCGCTCGAACAACCTTGAATAACAATAATTACCAACAACCGTTCAATACACGCATCAAACAACAAAACACGACTAACCCAAAGGTCGAAACAACGATAAACAAACTCATAGGCATTCCAACGAATACATAACCGACCGCACAACTTCGGAAATATCCAATCCCGAATATGTCGAAACCAACACTAAAATGAGTATTTCGAACTAACAAAACACTTCAAGGATATCAATAATCCATTAGGAATCCATAATTCATGATTATAACGACATCAATCGGAAAATCCCCAATTAACCGAAGTCAACCCCAAGGGTTCTTGAAAACAATTCCGAAAATAACCATTAAATCCGGAGGAATATATTTATCCAAGTAGATAATCCATAACTTAACATATCCCAATGATAATCCAAGGTTACACGAAGAAATCGGAAGGAAAACCCAAAAATCCGAAATTCTAGATCCAAGAGATTAATACCTTTGATTCGATGTGATGAAGATGATGAAACGATGATCAATCCGAAAGATGAGATTGAAGATGATGGTTGATGATTACACCTCGAAGAACCCTCTCTGAATCGCTCGAAATCGCCCAAAATACCGAAGGAGTGAAATGAGATGAACAAATGAAGAAGTCTGACTAACTGTCCAATTTATACTCAGACCAGGTTAGCGTGCGCTAGTCCTTGTGCATAGCGTGCGCTAACGAGTAATTTGGGTAGTCCAGTACCCACTGTCCGAACACGGTAGCGCGCGCTACGTACCTCTTTGTAGCGTGCGCTACGGCCATACTACTAGCGTGCGCTAATATCCATTGTTAGCGTGCGCTAGCGAAATATTTGACGCCTTGATCGAGTCCGTAAAGCCATCTGCCCTCTGATCTAACCTCGATAGCGTGCGCTACAACCATTATTTAGCGCGCGCTAATATATCGGTTGCGTACGCTAACAACAATGCATAGCGTGCGCTATGAATAAACCCGGTGCAGTCCAGTAGCCACTGGACTCAACCTGATCCGCCCCTAGCGCGCGCTACTCCACACATATAGCGTGCGCTACTACGACCCGCTAGCGCGCGCTACTTACCACTCGTAGCGTGCGCTACAATTATTCTCACCTGCACCCAAGACCTTCTGGACTGCAGCCAAGGTAGCCTTAGCGTGCGCTAAAGCTGAGCGGTAGCGTGCGCTACCTATACCCAATTAGCGTACGCTAAAAGGAGTATGTAGCGTGCGCTACTCCTCAAGCACAGCTTGCAACGAAAATGACAATGATGATAAACACGGCACGAAACTCCAATCAGATTAATGATGAATGACGATCGATACTCGATACAATTACTCTGAATGATGAATACCATGACTGAATCTGAGTGACAAATGATCAATAATGAATGAAATTACTGAGTATCAATTACTGAATGATAAATACTGAATGATAATTACTGAGTGATAATTACTGAATTACAACTGGGTATTACATGCCTGGCATGTTCTTCATTATCCCGAGAATAAATCAAGATGTCGTCAATAAAGATGACCACACATCTGTCCAGGTATTCTATGAATATCTTGTTCATTAGTTGCATGAATACTGCCGGTGTATTAGTCAATCCAAAAGGCATGACCACAAATTCATAATGTCCGTACCTCGTCCGAAACGCAGTCTTCGAAACGTCAGACTCTTTCACCCGGAGCTGATAGTACCCTGATCTCAAATCAATCTTTGAGAATACCGCGGATCCCTGCAACTGATCAAATAAATCATTTATACGAGGCAAAGGATACTTGTACCTGATGGTCACTTTGTTCAGTCCACGGTAATTAATGCATAAACGTAGTGAACCATCCTTCTTCCTTACAAAAAGAACAGGCGCGCCCTAAGGCGAAGCGCTCGGTCTGATGTACCCTTTCTCCAATAGTTCTCCCAGCTGACTCTTTAATTCTTGCATCTCGGAAGGTGCCATCCGATAAGGTGCCTTAGAAATCGGAGTCGCGTCAGGCTCTATGTCCACAGAAAATTCTATCTCTCGATCCGGCGGTAATCCCGGGAGGTCATCCGAAAAAACGTCGGGATACTCATTAACAACTGGAATCGAATAGAAATCGACTTCGTTCCCTTCCGTCTTCAAAGCATAACACCAATAGCCCGTGAAACCTTTATTCAAAAGTTTTACGGCCTTCATGGCACTGATAAGCAACTTAGGTTGGCTCGACTTACATCCCATAAACGAGTACTCGGAACCGTCTTTAGTCATCATGGTGATAACCTTAGTACGGTAATTCATAATTGCTTGGTGACTGTCAAGCCAATCCTAGCCGAGTATCACATCCTCGCCTTCCATATCAAACACAATCAAATTCGATAACCAATCCATACCGGATATATACCAGAAAATCTCTAATCTCCCGGTTCGCCACGATTTTATCCCTGCTAGGTAGTTTCACAATGAAAGGATCGCAAGCAGTCATACAAGTTATATTCAAACGACGTACACACTCCAAGGAGATGAAAGAATGTGTAGCACCGGAATCAAAAAGTACACGAACTGGATGGGATATGATATGAATGGTACCTGAGGCCATCGCCGCATCGGGATCGTCTGCTCGATGCATCTCATAGACTCGGGGGTGTGCCGAACCGATGCTAGAATCTCCCCTCTAGCGTTCTGACTCCGTCCCCGGCCTCTGCTTTAACTCTGCTGTGATTGTCTGATTGGTTGCCTCTGATTCATACTCTGATCTAAAGGCATTGGGGCAGAAGCCCGAGTATCCACAGTGTGATCTTGTTCGGGGCAATAAGCTGCCCTATGTCCCATCTCTCCACAAGTGTGACACTTCAGGGGTGGGAAGTTGCACTCCAGATTAACGTGGCCTGGATGACCACAATTAAAACAAGTTATCGAGAGAGTTGAGGTGCCCGGAGTAGAACGAAAATCCCTCTTCCCTCTAGCAGAACGTGACGACTGCCCAACAGAACGATTAGTCGTCTGAAGTCTTTGGAAGTTGCCAACTTTGTAACCAGAAAAGTTACCAACGATATTCTGCTTCTTTGGTTCTTCTGCGGTATCATTGTTGGGACTCAACATGTCATATGCCAAGGCCCTGTCTTGGTATTCCTTCAAGGTAGTATAAGAAAACCTGGCCATATAATGCCGTAAATCCATATTCATCCGCATATCAAAGTAACGGATCTTGTCACGCACATCCCATACTTGATTCTTCACATAGATCAACTGTTGATTATATTCTACTATCGCCTGCGAGACTGGAATATTCTGTTGCTTAGCCTCGAAAAAAGGCTCGAATTCTGCCTTCTTGCACTGGCCAAGGATAAAACTCGGCCTCCAGTACCTCATTAAACTCTCCCCACGTAGCAGCATGATCCTGAGGCTTGATAACTTTCCACCAAGTCGTGGCTTCCTTGGTAAGGAAGTACTGAGCAATCGTACCTTCCTCACTTCCGGACAATCAGCCGCTTCAAACACTTTTTCTAACTCTGCCAACCAATTCTCCCAACCCATTGGGTCTGTAGCACCATTGAACTACGGAGGGTGCATACAGATTACATTCTGAAGCAAGGCATCCAATGTCGGGTTCGGATTGTTGAGTTGAACGGCTTGGGCCAGGATAGTCATCTGGTTAGCCAATTGCTGAAGGACATTCGTAACTCCAAAATATGTGTTATTCCCTTGGCCGGTCGACTGGTCATGATGACCCTCGGTATCAGGATGTACTGAGTTAGATAAACTAGGGGTGGTCGACCCCGCAATGGAACTGAGGGAAGCGGCCGCGCCACATCCTCGTCTGCATCCACGACCACGGCCTCGCCTCTGTCCTGTATCATCACACATTCTGAAGGATACACAAAGCACGTAAGTACAATTCAATCGCACGTCATCAAAGTGACCGATTCCCAAAATACCAATTTAAAAGTAAAACGATTAAGGAAATATTAGGAGAGTAAGAGGTCTTACAAGTACCGTTCGCACTGTGATGATGGCAAAGTAGTGATACTGTAGAAAAACAATGACTCAATTGAACCAAAATACCGACAGCCTAGGTATCCATAAACCTAAGCTCTGATACCATATTTTGTAACACCCCCAAGTTATTCAGGGTATATTACAGTACCGTGAGCCCTGTCATGGGACCCACAAGGCTATTTATACGCGGAACACATGAACTCTGACCGATGAGCTCCAATATAATGAAATGAAGGACAATAAAAATGGTATTCAAACCATATCCAATATATATCCAAATACAACACATCTCAATTCAATACCACGGCAACACAGGTTGGAACATCAAGGAAACCGAAAACAGTACTCGAGTATTCAAAATCCATTCAAGTACAACAACACTGAATGGAGGAAATACAAAACATAACCAGAGACAAGACACAGCATCACACTTGCCCATCATCTTCATGCCGACCCGGTACATACTTATACGCTCTCCTGGATCCTGAAATACATGAAAGGTATTTCCCCCATAAAGGGGTTAGCCGTCGAATAGCTAGTACAAGTGTATCGAATATGAAACACAATGCTCCTCGACAATAAAGTAAAAGTAATCATCATCTCATCAATTCAAGACTAGTATTCTGGAATAACTAAATCTCATAGCATCACCTTCAATACATACATGATTAACCGTGGAACCGCACCAAAGGCTACGGAACACTTAGAGGACCCGTCGGTCCGTCCCAGAGTGGTTAACCCAAAATATCTACGGAACCGTACCAGAGGCTACGGAACCCTCATAGGACCCGTCGGTCCATCCCATAGTGGATATAAACTAATATACAATTCATATATCTTACTTTCAAAGTCGAGAACACACAATCATAAACATATACTTGCCTTTGAGACATCGAGATTCGGAAGGAAAAGAGTGTAAGTTCGGTAGGTCCAAGAACGAACTCCCAGCACCTAAACGATTCTTAAGGAATACAATAATCAATAATCCATACTTAAATCACACAAAGAAACTCCCGAAACCCGCCTACGATTCACGAAACTACAAGGATAATCATCTAGAGGTTTGAAAATCACCCAAACCCTCTCAAGTCCGAACAAGGTACAAAACAATCCATATAATCGTAGGGAAAATATGGGTACAGGGTAGATGCATCATATTCTCAAAGATCTCAAGCTCCAAAATGGATAAATCAGACGAATCCAAGAAAATCCCCAAAAATTCCCAAAACTAGGGTTCTAAGGAATTTACCATGATTTGGAAGATAGAAATGGATTAGATGTTTTGTAATCTTTGTTTTTCAACCAAGGATAATGATAGCTGAAGAAGAATCATCTCAAATCGCTCCAAATCACCCAATCCCGCTGCTCCCATCGGAAAAGAAAGGAAAAGATGGAAAATAACGATTTCAGGGGTTGACTACCCCTTATATAAAATGCCAGGTTAGCGCGCGCTAAGAATCGGGGCTAGCGTGCGCTAACGGGGTCACCCGGTAGTCCAGTGGCTTCTGACCTGAGATGTTAGCGCGTGCTACCACATCTTAGAGTGCGCTAACTGTTGTCCTGTAAAAGTTCCAGTTCACTGCCCAACTCCGCTAGTGTGGGCTACGACTGGGCACTAGCGCGCGCTATGCAACACCTTTAGCGTGCGCTAGCTGATGCCTAGCATGCGTTACCTGCTAGTCCAGAAAGTAGAAATATCTCACTGCCTATGCCGACTCAGATCGTTAACGTGCGCTACGGACGATGTTAACGCGCGCTACTGACCACGAATAGCGTGCGCTAGTGAACTCCTAGCGTGTGCTAACTGCTAGTCCAGAGAGCAGAATTAGCTACTGCCCCTGCCATGCTCCAAACGTTAGCGCGCGCTAAGGCTCAAAGCTAGCGTGCGATACTCAAGTAGAAATAGTGTGCGTTAGCCTAGGCCTATCGTGCGTTATCTGCCTGTCCCAGAACTGTAATATCCGCAATTTTCAATTTTCGGTAAATTTCTTTTTTCGGCCGGAGTCCGTTTTGACGACTCGCTCATGGCCGTTTTGTCATTCTGAGAATGATTAATTGTACACTTTTTGACATTCGAGTTCGTTTCGGTGTCGTTTTGTTGAGTTCCGTGCTTTTTAGCGACTTTTCCGCACTTGAGTTCGATTCTTGCGAATCTCGTTCGAAACTGCTGTTTCGAGTTTTCCGTAAGTCCGTTTAACTTTGTTAGACGTGTTATGAACTTCGGTTTGGTTACTCGATCACGTATCATGATTCTCGGGCGTTTTGGGCCATTTTCGTAATTTCCCAAAGTTTAGGGTAATTACTTTCCGTTGTCGAATTTCGAGCCTTCGGATGGTCGGAATCGTGTGTTCTCTTAGTGCTCGAATTCTTCTTTGCGAGTATTTCGTAACCGTATCTTCGATTCGTATTCAGGTTCGGGTTTCGGGGTCGTTCGGGCCGTCGGATTCGCCCAGCCGAGTCATGGCCGGCACTGGCCTGTGCCGCAGATCGCCGAGTTATGGCCAGTAGTGCTCGGCGATTACTCGCCGAGCAGCCGTCACCGCCGCGGCACATGCCGGCAGGGCCGCGGCACACTCGTGCGGCACTTATCGGCCAAACCTTCTGTACCTTGTGCCGCGGCACACTGCCGAGCCACTGGGCGCAGTTTTGGCCCTGTGCCGTGGCACACTTCTGCTGGGCCGCAGCACACAGAGCGGTCTGCCGATCACTGGGCGCGATTTTTTGCCCTGGGCCGCGGCACACTGTGCAGCCTATTTATGGCCCTGCAGACGGGTTTTTGGGCATTTTTCTCCTCCTTCTCCTTCTCTTCCGCGGATGAGGGTGTGCTTATCATGGAGCCATGTTTTTTAACAATAAATCCATGAAGTTCTTGAGTTCATAACATCAATCAATCATCCGTTATCATCATTTGATCCAGCGAATCAAGGTAATCTTCCTTAGAACCCTAATTTCGTGAATTTGGGGGTTTTTGCATTTTTGTCCGATTCGTTCCGTGTTGTTGATTAATTCATGATGGGTATGATTAATCTTGGTAGTATTCTTGTGTTTAACATCATTTAATCCATTGTTCTTCGTCGAATCGAAGTATATTTCTTGATTTCCTTCAAATTGACTTTTTGGGGGATTTGTTCTAGATCTCATTTTTCATCCATTTTTGATGGATCGATTGTGGTTAAATGATGTTGTTAAACACATTCTATGGATTGTACATCCATATTTCAACTTGGAATTCCGTTTTCGTGTTTTGTCGGGACGAATCGTGTTCTTGGCCGTTTTGGGGGAAATCCTTGAACTTTCGTCATTCGTTCTTTGAATTCAACGGCTTTGAGTCGTATTATGGAATTCATTTTCGTTGTTATTGTTTTCGTTCATAGTTTATTGTCGCGGGTTGTCGTTTGGTGGAGTCGGCGAGTTCGTAGTCGGTTCGTGCCAACCTACTTCGGTCGATTCTCCGTGCTGTGATTATTCGAGGCAAGTACCTTGTCCATACATTTCTTGTTTTGTGGATATGATGATTGGTGATCGTCTTGGTATGTTTGTTTGTTTGAAATGAGTTTTCAAAAGTTTCGGCTAGCCTCGTTAAAGGCTCACTTTCAAAATGCGTGTGTTTTGTAAATTGTGTGGGTTGTAAGTGACTATGTGAATCCTATGAATATGTTTGGTGTTGATGATGTACTTGGTATTTGCGTGTGGACGAATATTGTTTCATTCCGGTGCATTGTGGTTTGACGTAGTGTTTTGCTAAGTGTTTGATGCTTCTGGGTGAATGGTTTGGATATCCTTGGTGTGATATGTTATTTGTGCATGATTACTTCGCTCACCGTGGGTTGGTTCGACGGGGCCACGACGGGAATTCCAATGGGTGAGTCCGGAATTCACGAGTGGTGAATGTATTTTACTCACCGTGGGTTGGTTCGACGGGGCCACGACGGGAATTCCAATGGGTGAGTCCGGGATTCATGAGTAAAAACTTCACAGGTTGGTGTATATTTAGTGAATGTATTTTACTCACCGTGGGTTGGTTCGACGGGGCCACGACGGGAATTCCAATGGGTGAGTTCGGGATTCATTAGTAAAAACTTCACGAGTTTGTATTGATTTTTATGTCCGTCGAGGACACGTGACTTGGGTTTTGGCCCTGTGAATTGTTGTCGGTTTTCTATTTGCGAAAACAAAACCTTTGGGTCATGACTTCGTTGATTTTGGAAAGATAGGATTTGATAATCCTAAATTGTTTTCTATTAAAACTCTCGATGGCATTTTAAACTGTTTCATAAATTGTTTCCCTTTAATTGTGGTCTTTCGGTTTTGGAATGTTTTACCCAAACTCTTGCCTCGGGAAGTACTTTTCGTTACTTTTGGATTTTTGAGGATTCCTGGTTATTGTTATTCGTGGAATGTGAATTGTATGGCTCGTATTTTTGCACTTGTACTTGCACTAGCAAAACAGTGGAGTTTTGCTAACCCCCGAGTATTCGGGGGGTGGATGTCTATTTTTGCATTCAGGTTTTGGAGCATAACACAGGGTCGGCACGAAGGATGATGAAAGATGAACGATACTAATCACACGAGGATTCGTTGATGTCGTATTGGTCTAGTTGTATTTTCTTTTCCGCTGCAGTATTTTTCCCCGTTGTACGGGAGTTTACTGTATTTTGACCCCCGCGTGGGTATGTGTTTGGAATTGAGTTGTATGTTTTTGTTGAAAGACCAAATCGGTCTACTGAGTCATTTTAGCCTTAAAGGCGATGTTTAGATGTTTGATTTTAGTTATCAGCCTGGTAGATCCTCGAGGAGAGGGTCTACGGCGTGTAATATCCCTGAGTGGACTGGGGGTGTTACATAAATGGTATCGGAGCTTAGGTTGTGGAAACCTAGGTTGTCGGGTCAGTGGTGTCTGTTGAGTTTTGTCTTGTCAGATTTTGTCGGACTAAGTCGTGTCGCGACGCGTCGTCTGAGTTTGTTGGTCGTGATTAGTATCGTGGGGCGATCATCATCTTCGTGCGACCTGTGGATGTAAGTCTCCCTTGTTTGTGTTTGTGCCTCGTCTGATACGAGTTACTTGTATGATTACTCGTTAAGTGATGGAATCCTCTTATGGATTTTGATTGCGTGATATGTGGTTATTTGATTCTCATATTTCGTTCATATGAGGAGTAGTGTTGCTGCATTGTGCATGTTGAACCGTATTTCTTTATCCGCTGCGTGAGTTCTTTTGTAATGACTTTCGGTATTTTACCGACTGAGTTTTATTTCGAAAACCGGTTCCCTTAACCGAGTTTTTTTTGGCATTATGGGCTTGATCGTTTTGGCGAAATTCTTATGACGGTATTTAGCATGTTGTAAATGTCTTTTGTGAGTTTTGAAACATTACCGTCATCGGCCTTTTTGGCATTTTTGTAAATTGTTTTTAGTCTGGTGGGTTCTGGCGCGGGACCATCGGCGCTATAATGTTCTGTGTAATTACCTGAAATTTTTCGGCATTCTAACCCATTGAATTATTTTTGAAAACCTTGAGTATCTTAGAAAATTAAAATTCGAGACGTACTTTTAAAACGAATTATTTTCTTGCTGTGTTTTTAAGGTGCTTTCTAACGCCGCAATACATTTCAAAAAAAAAATTCAATTGAGGACCAAAAATATTTTGAGATATTTTTAAATGCAGTTGCTTAGACCCAAGGGTCGAATATTTCTGAAAGTTTTTCACTAAAAGAAAATGTGTCCTCATTTTTATTCAAACGCAAGGTGGTTTTCGTTTTTAAAACCCATCATTTCCTGCTTGTGGTCGGAGAAGGTGTGTATGATGTTGGTATTGTCGTTAGGGTGTTATCCCTTCGAATTGTGATTGAATTGGTGGCGTGAGCGTTGAATCGTTGCCACACATTTGTTACGTTAGCCCTCTGTGAGAGGTGTGATGTTGATCTTTAATGTTGTCATTTCGTGGTGATTTGCGTGCTATCGCACCTGTGTGAGTTGTTAGAGCTTGGGTTTATATGATTGTGTACATCTGTGATTGTTTCATGATGTTTTGTGTTTGTGTGGTGGTTATCATTCGGGCAGTTGTAATCGTCGAACGATGCCGTGGTTGTTGTGATTTTAGTATGTGTTGATATGTTATGCCAAATTGGCATCTCTGGTTTGATGCTTTGTGATGTTACGTCCCATTGTACCTAGTAGTTGTATATTCGGTATGCCGAGCCGAGGTGTTTCAACCGTGATGTGCCGGGGGCATGCACGTGCAATTGTCTTTCTCGTCGGTAACGCGTTTCAAGTGTGGACCTAAGAGACACATGATCCAGTTTTGCGAGTTGGGTTCCGAGTCTTTCGGGGCGCGAACTTCAGTACAGATATCAGGATCGGCTCTAAGAGGCCCATGGGAAATGTTTCCGTCGACTGCTTTTGTGTTGTTGCCTTGTTTCCGTTATTGGGAGTTGCGGAGACGACACTTCTTTTACAAGAGGTCGAGTATAATACCCGTATTATTTTTGGCTTCTGCAATTTCCCTTTCTCAAGTCTACCGACTCGCTCGTGTTCGTTGATACTTTATGAACTTGTTCTGTATTTCGATTTCATCGTCCGAACGAGCTGTGATCTTGTTGTGGGTCGATCTGGTTATCGCGGTGACTTTTCGGGTTCGGTTCGATTCTTGTGAACCTTGTTCGGGAGTGACATCATTTGGTGCTATTAGTTCTTTTATTCGAAGTGGATCGGATTTGGAACTCTTGTGTTTTCGACTTTGTCGACTCATTATGTTCGTTGACATTTCTGAGCTTGTCCTGCCCCTTGCTTTTGTTGATCGAACGAGTGTGGTATTGTTTCGGAATAACTCGTTTGTCGTTGTGACTTTTCAATCGTTATTCCCTTTCCTGTGGATCTTATGGGAATGCATGTCTTGTAGTTCTCACCAGATCATCCTGGGAGTTGTTGTTTGAATTTTATTATCCTTCGTGTTTCGGACATGATTGTTCGATTTTTGTTGTCTCGATCGTTTATTTGTTCGGTTTTTGTTCTCGTTTCGTGATTGTTGAGCGTTCAGGATCCTTCCTAATTCCCTTAAGTTCGGGAAATTAGTCTCTTTTTCGACCTTCCAACCCTCGGGTGGTGGAATTCCGTATTTGTTCAGCATTTGGCTCGCGTTATGATTGATGAACCGTTGGGTTGGTCAATCGTGTTGATTTTCGTTCGTTTTGTTTTGCGATTGTTTGGATAATTGACTTGATAGTATCATCTGTTTGGTGACGCTTGGCACTTGTTGGTTGTATTATGTCTCTAACGGCGACGTTGTGTTGGTCGCCGTGGAGCGTGTTTTCACACCGTATATTCCGTTGAGTTGTTTGTAACGTTTCGCCGTTGGGCGATAGTTACGCATTTCTTGCGTATCTCGTTGAGTTTTCCTGGCGGGATATTGCTTCTCCTACTTGTTTTAAGTTTCGGGACGAAACTTCTTTTAAGGAGGGTAGAATGTAATATCCGCAATTTTTGATTTTCGGTAAAAAAAAATTTCGGCCGGAGTCCGTTTTGACGACTCGCTCATGGCCGTTTCGTCATTATGATAATGATTAATTCTACACTTTTTGACATTCGAGTTCGTTTCGGTGTCGTTTTGTTGAGTTCCGTGCTTTTTAGCGACTTTTCCGCACTTGAGTTCGATTCTTGCGAATCTCGTTCGAAACTGCTGTTTCGAGTTTTCCGTAAGTCCGTTTAACTTTGTTAGACGTGTTATGAACTTAGGTTTGGTTATTCGATCACGTATCGTGATTCTCGGGCGTTTTGGGCCATTTTCGTAATTTCCCAAAGTTTAGGGTAATTACTTTCCGTTGTCGAATTTCGAGCCTTCGGATGGTCGGAATCATGTGTTCTCTTAGTGCTCGAATTCGTCTTTGCGAGTATTTCGTAACCGTATCTTCGATTCGTATTCAGGTTCGGGTTTCGGGGTCGTTCGGGCCGTCGGAGTTGGCCCAGGCCGAGTCATGGCCGGGCAATCTGGGCCCAGGCGGCACTGGCCGAGTTACGGCCGGTAGTGCTCGGCATTTCGGCCGAGCAGCCGTATGGTGGGCCGCGGCACATGCCGGCTGGGCCGCGGCACACTCGTGCGGCACTTATCGGCCAAACCTTCTGTACCTTGTGCCGCGGCACATGTCGGCCGGGCACACCGCTGAGCCATCAAGGGCGAAGTTTTGGCCTGTGCGCGCACACTCTGTTGGGCCGCAGGCACAGAGCGGCCTGCCGATCATCGGCGCGATTTTGGCCCCGTGCCGCGGCACACACTTGGCCGGGCGCGACACTGCACTGCGGCTATTTATGGCCCTGCAGACGGGTTTTTGGGCATTTTTCTCCTTCTTCTCCTTCTCTTCCGCGGATGAGGGTGTGCTTATCATGGAGCCATGTTGTTTAACAATAAATCCATGAAGTTCTTGAGTTCATAACATCAATCAATCATCCGTTATCATCCTTTGATCCAGCGAATCAAGGTAATCTTCCTTAGAACCCTAATTTCGTGAATTTGGGGGGTTTTGCATTTTTGTCCGATTCGTTCCGTGTTGTTGATTAATTCATGATGGGTATGATTAATCTTGGTAGTATTCTTGTGTTTAACATCATTTAATCCATTGTTCTTCGTCGAATCGAAGTATATTTCTTGATTTCCTTCAAATTGACTTTTTGAGGGATTTGTTCTCGATCTCGTTTTTCATCCATTTTTGATGGATCGATTGTGGTTAAATGATATTGTTAAACACATTCTATGGATTGTACATCCATATTTCAACTTGGAATTCCATTTTCGTGTTTTGTCGGGACGAATCGTGTTCTTGGCCGTTTTGGGGAAAATCCTTGATCTTTCGTCATTCGTTCTTTGAATTCAACGGCTTTGAGTCGTATTATGGAATTCATTTTCGTTGTTATTGTTTTCGTTCGTAGTTTATTGTCGTGGGTTGTCTTTCGGTGGAGTCGGCGAGTTCGTAGTCGGTTCGTGCCAACCTACTTCGGTCGATTCTCCGCGCTGTGATTATTCGAGGCAAGTACCTTGTCCATACATTTCTTGTTTTGTGGATATGATGATTGGTGATCGTCTTGGTATGTTTGTTTGTTTGTTTGAAATGAGTTTTCAAAAGTTTCGGCTAGCCTCGTTAAAGGCTCACTTTCAAAACGTGTGTGTTTTGTAAATTGTGTGGGTTGTAAGTGACTATGTGAATCCTATGAATATGTTTGGTGTTGATGATGCACTTGGTATTTGCGTGTGGACGTATATTGTTTTATTCCGGTGCATTGTGGTTTGACGTAGTGTTTTGCTAAGTGTTTGATGCTTCTGGGTGAATGGTTTGGATATCCTTTGTGTGATATGTTATTTGTGCATGATTACTTCGCTCACCGTGGGTTGGTTCGACGGGGCCACGACGGGAATTCCAATGGGTGAGTCCGGAATTCACGAGTGGTGAATGTATTTTACTCACCGTGGGTTGGTTCGACGGGGCCACGATGGGAATTCCAATGGGTGAGTCCGGGATTCATGAGTAAAAACTTCACAGGTTGGTGTATATTTAGTGAATGTATTTTACTCACCATGGGTTGGTTCGACGGGGCCACGACGGGAATTCTAATGGGTGAGTCCGGGATTCATGAGTAAAAACTTCACGAGTTTGTATTGATTTTTATGTCCGTCGAGGACACGTGACTTGGGTTTTGGCCCTGTGAATTGTTGTCGGTTTTCTATTTGCGAAAACAAAACCTTTGGGCTGTGACCCCTGTTGATTTTGGAAAGATAGGATTTGATAATCCTAAATTGTTTTTTATTAAAACTCTCGATGACATTTTAAACTGTTTCATAAATTGTTTCCCTTTAATTGTGGTCTTTCGGTTTTGGAATGTTTTACCCAAACTCTTGCCTCGGGAAGTACTTTTCGTTACTTTTGGATTTTTGAGGATTCCTGGTTATTGTTATTCGTGGAATGTGAATTGTATGGCTCGTATTTTTGCACTTGTACTTGCACTAGCAAAATAGTGGAGTTTTGCTAACCCCCGAGTATTCGGGGGGTGGATGTCTATTTTTGCATTCAGGTTTTGGAGCATAACACAGGGTCGGCACGAAGGATGATGAAAGATGAACGATACTAATCACACGAGGAGCCGTTGATGTCGTATTGGTCTAGTTGTATTTTCTTTTGCGCTGCAGTATTTTTCCCCGTTGTACGGGAGTTTACTGTATTTTGACCCCCGCGTGGGTATGTGTTTGGAATTGAGTTGTATGTTTTTGTTGAAAGACCAAATCCGTCTACTGAGTCATTTTAGCCTTAAAGGCGATGTTTATATGTTTGATTTTAGTTATCAGCCTGGTAGATCCTCGAGGAGAGGGTCTACGGCGTGTAATATCCCTGAGTGGATTGGGGGTGTTACAAGAACACTGCCGAAAGGTCCAGTCAACACGATCATGATCCAAAAAGGTACGAAACTCTAAATCAACATCGACAACATCTCAAAGTGTTTACAGAGCGACAAAATAGGAAGAACGGCAAGGTTAAACAGTCAATAAAAAGTACGGGTAGTACACAAGACGTATCCCCAAAATGAAATAGGTAGATCTGAATAACTCATCATTAACCTAACCATTTCAAAAGAGTTTTGTTCCTTCTCTCAGTGACACCATTTTGTTGTGGAGTTCCCGGCGCAGTGAGCTGGGACAAAATCCCCTCATTTGCCAAGAAATCTAAAAACTTCCACTTTGCCACCACGATCAGATCGCAGTGACTTTATACTCTTTCCATGACGCTTCTCCATTTTTGTCTTGAAGTCTCTGAACTTGTCAAAGGCTTCACACATACGTCATATCAAATAGATGTATTCATATCTCGAATAATCATCTATAAACGTGATGAAATATTCGAAACCACCCCTATCCTGGATATTTATTGGACCACATATATCCATATAAACAAATTCTAACACGTTCTGAGCATGGTTTCCCTTAGTTTTAAAAACTATTTTGGTCACTTTACCTTCCAGACAGGATTCACAAATTAGAAATGACTCAACTTGGAGGTCATCCAATGGGTCATCATCTACCAATCTTTGAATCCTCCTAAGGTTTACATGACCTAACCGTAAATGCCACGGATATGTTTGGTTTATACTCGAAGGTTCTTTTCTCTTTCTAGGTTTAGACAAAGAGTTAAGCGATTTATATTTATACATGGGAGTTTGTGCAGTATTAATGACATACAGTCCATAACTGTAAATACCATTGCAAATATATTCACCATTTCTTCTAATAATAGCATTCTTGGGATTCGGTAATTAAAATCGAATTACGCAGCGGAAAATAAAACGGTCCAATCGGATAAAACCAAACCCCAAAAACGGACCGATCAAGCATCATATAAACGAATATAAACAACGAGGAAGAGAATCAAAGAATACTTACCCTCGTAGTCATTTAATGATATAATCTTCGAAGGTGAAACCCGAACAAACTTTCTCCGGTTACCGACACGAACACGAATCCAATTCGTTGTAGCTTGTTGAATGATCCAACACCGAAATTGCCGAATGTCTCTACGTTATTACACGTCGGATATTGATCGAAAAAATAAAATATCAATTTGTTCTCAAAGAATACGGCTAGGAATTGATACGGTATTTTTCTTCTCTTCTCTTCTTCCTTTTCTTTCTCTCAAAGATGAACAAGAAAAGAAATAAATTTTTTTCTCTCCCTTAGATAAAGAACTCACAGCTGATATTTTGAGTGTGTTTGTTTGTTATATTTTGGTCATCACATAATGTGAAGATATTTACATTATATAATGGGGATGATATCAAAATGATGAGATATGAAATCTCATCCTTTTGTCTTCAACCCATTAAATAATTAAACACACAACACACACCACATGGAAGGAAGGGAGGAAAATGAGGGGGGCGGCCCACTAGATTTTAGGTGAGAAAACGAGCCGAGCCACTCGGTTCATGTACCGGACGTTCGCGTGTCTAGTCCGTTAAATACACTTCGTTTTATCCCAAATGTATTTATACTTAATTAATTAATTCAATTAATTAATTTTATCAAATACAAAATTATAATAATATATTTTCAAGAAATAATTATTTATGAATTAAATTAATTACCCAGTAATTAATTTCAATTCACTAGACCGCATGATTTATCAAATAAATCAAATTAGATATCTAATATCCAATATTAATGAAGAGATAATAAATACATATTTATCCATCAAATATCCTTGTGCGCGACTCCGTAGGTCCGTCTTAGTCGGCAATGGGAGGAACCAAGGAGTACGGGTTACACTTAGCCAGTCTAGTGCTTCGTACCGTAACCCAACTAAGAACGAATGATCGGATCATTCCAAAACCATTATGTCGTGAATACCGTATACGTATAAACCCTTCAATCATATGTCCCGGTCAAGTATTAGGGTCACAAAAAAGTCAAACCTCATCAGAACTTGACACTATGCTTTCGTTAATGCAACCGAGATCGTCGAGCTCTCGTGTATCAAATACAACTAGCTCTAAATGCTTTGGCCAAAGACTTATAATCTCATTTGCCATTAACCGCATAGGACATTTACCTGCTCACTTACAGGAGAAAGAATTCTATCTTGGTATTCAGTAGAGACTGCTACTTGCCCACTAAGTTGCATTTCGAGGTTGACCCCACCCACCGGCGATTGGATTGAACTACTCTAATGACTAACTTAATGTCACAAGCACATCTCCTACTGAAACCTCAAGTCAAAGGTCCACGTATACCTATCACAACCTTTCGATCCAGTCATTGATAATCCCTGAGTGATATCCATGTGACCGAATCGAGGTGAGTCGTGTTCGAGTATACTAATCTCACTAGCACACCTATAACGTGTGCTCCCACTAACCCTTAGTGAATACCGGTACTCTACAGGTCAAAGTACACATTATACAAGTCTTGTCTA
Source organism: Orobanche coerulescens (assembly GCA_033398695.1). NCBI lineage: Eukaryota > Viridiplantae > Streptophyta > Magnoliopsida > Lamiales > Orobanchaceae > Orobanche > Orobanche coerulescens. Next base: position 72,194,997 of record CM065818.1, on the reverse strand, counting down.
AACTTATTACCCAGTTAAGTTTTATCGACTTGCGAACGAGTTAAGCATTCGAGCTCTAAACACTTCTAGTGCTTATCTCCTTATCTCCATAAGGAGTAGAATGTTTGCTCTCAAATGCAAGGACTATTATTCTATATATCAAATCACAATGCCAGTGATATACAATAATATAGAAATAATTATTGCCTTGTTAAATTTTCATAATTACAATACATATGCTCTCACTCTCTCATCCTCTGAGTGGCATTCGAGGGCATATCTCTAACAAGCATCACCATCAAAAGAAATTGAATAACCATCAAAACTTAATTTAGAAACTGAAATTAAAATCATTCTAAAATCTGGTACTAATAATACATTATTAAGTACTAATATTTTATTGTTAATCTTCAACTGCACGGATCCCACTGCAACAACCATAAGCCTGAAATAATTACCCAAGTTGATGTTGATCTCATCCGCACTAAGATGCTTTGTTACCTGAAAACCATGCGAGTCAAATCAACCATGATCAGTGGAGCCTGAATCAACTATCCACGAAGTGGAAGAACAAGCTGCCAAACATGTTTTGACTACTAGTGCACGAGACATACCTTTCTTAAGAGAAGGGCAGTCTGCTTTGCAATGTCCATTCTGACCGCACTTGTAGCATTTTTACTTTAGCTTTTTGTTCGCCTCAGGATGAGGAGCCTTGCTCTTTACCTTGAGAGTTGCTACTTGCTTATTCTTCTTCCCCCACTTGGTTTAGAAGTCGAAACACCAGTAGCCGCAAGAACTTGATACCCTTACCTAAAGAGACCTTCCACAACTTGAAGCTCTGTCAGTAATTCCGCCAAGGTATACTCCTACGATTCATATTGTAGTTTATACGGAACTGCTCAAAGCTTCTAGGTAAGCTGCCTAGGATGATATTCACATGCGTTTCTGCATCAATGGTAGCCCCTAAGATATCAAGTTTGTTTACATGAGAAATCATCTTCGGAACATGATCCCTTACCGGGTTCCTTCAGGTATTTGGGTCGTTATCAAGACCCTCATTGCATTTTATCTAGCCGCCCGGTTCTGATGACCAAACATCTCTCCGAGATTTTTCATCATTTCCGCGGCCCTGCCTATACTCTGATGCTGATGCTGCAATACATTTGCTAAAGAATCCAAGATGTAACAACGAGTCATCTCATCAAATTTCTTCCATTTGTGGTATTCTTTCACCTCATCAGGTATCGAATCTGCATCTGGTTCCAATGGGCATTCCTCGGTTAGAACAAACTTGTGTTCCTCAGTAGTCAGGATAATATTAAGATAATGTTTTCAATCAGCAAAGTTAGTGCCATCTAGTTTGTTTGCCTTGAGAATTACAGCAATTGGATTGAAAGACATCTCAGATAAAATTAAAAACAATCATCACATAATACATAGCGAAACATATTGATAAACCTCAAAAACACAATATATATGCTAGCAACCAACACCTCGTAAACCCCACATATGCAAGCCACGATCATGTGGACGTTTACACACACATTTTTCAAGTAGAGTTTTACGTCTTTAATTTTACTATCTAGTCAATTTAGGTTATGACAAGTAAAATTAATAGTTAGTTCCTCTTGGTCATGTATTAATTAATATAAATTTCGATGGGGAGCTTATTAATTAATACACCTAATAACTTGTTCCCGAGTTTTAGTAAGGGAAGAAAAGAAAAGAAAGGAAAAATGGAGAGAAAAGAAAAAAGAGAGAAAGGAAAGGAAATTGTCTTTTTGAGTTCCCGAGTTCGAAAGAAAGGAAAGGGAAATAAAAAAATAAATATGTTCCAGAGTTGAAATGAAGAGAAAAAACTGCAACTTTTCCATTTTACCCCTAACATATCTGTTATGCGACAGACTTAAATATAAAATAATGCGAAAAGCTTAAAATCATAATCTTGTTCCGGGAATTATTATTCCCGTGATGTGTCTTACCTAATACTGATTGTAGATACATAGATGGAAGGTTTCAGATCCTTCTAGAGGTAGTAGGATCCTATTAGATGTCTTACCTTATCTAGGAATCCTATGTATGGAAGGACTCTCATTGTAATGCCTATATAAAGGCCCCTCTATTCATTGTTATCAATACAATTGTTTTGCTGTCTTTTACTTTCTCCTCAAACACGTTATCAGCACGTAGTATCTCAACTGAGTAGGAAAAATTCGTCCGAAATTCAGAAATTCCGAAAAAAAAATCAAAAAAAAAATCGGAAACCCTAATCCCGATTTCCGCCGCCGAAGCCAGAAAACCAGCTGCGGACCACCACCGAGAGTAACCAGATTGGTTGGTTACCGCCTTCACCTTCCTCAAAAAGAAGACCACCCACCGCCGGCGCCCACCGAAAGATTGCCATCGCCGTCGATCTCAGCGACGAGAGCGCCTTCGCCGTTACATGGGCCGTTCAAAATTACCTACGCCCCGGTGATGCCGTCATCCTCCTACACGTCCGCCCAACCTCTGTCCTGTACGGCGCCGATTGGGGATCCATCGACCTCACCGTCGACACTGTCGGTGATGAGAAATCGCGGCAGAACCCCGACCGACCACCAGTCGCATCTTGTCCGCCGCCAACCCTGCTCCGACTCTGACCCCAGTTCCGACGACAGCTCCTCCTCGACCCGTCTGCAGCCTTCAGCCCGAACCCGACTCGCGATCCAGTCCAGTCCGGTTGTGACCCGACCGATTCTGGCGACACGCTCCATGATCCGTTTTCATCCAGCCAACTGTTGCCTAAGGCTGCGACCTGATCTGATCGAAGCACTGCCGGATCGTCCAAACGGTTTTATGCACGTGATATTTAATGTTTGAAAACCTAGTGCAATCGAGACAAAACCTATCAAAATCGGAAGAAAAAAAACGAGAGACGAGAATTTCCGCGCGTAAATTTTCTGCACAACGCAGTCGTACTCAAAACATGTTTCCCGATTTGTTAACCGTCGGATCGGTGTAAAATTTTGGTAGCATCTTCCAAACACAAATATCTGTATATTCAATGGTGGAGATCGGATTTTGAGTAATATTGACTACTGAATCTGCTGCCGAACAGAAGCAGATTTTTACAAGGAAATTTAGAGATCCGACCTCATCCAATACCGAGCTACTGCACCGCCGCGCTCGAGTCCTTTTTCGGCCAAATTATCGAGCCCAGTAGCCCTATCCGGGCATTTCTCAACTCTCCATCTTTTCCTAATTAATGATTCATTTGTTCATTAATTTGTACACTTATGAATCTTACATGTTTATGTTTTACGTGTATATAGGAAAATACGTCGCTCATGATGATGTGCACGCTATGGAGAAAAAGCCATATTTATCCCGCTCAAGGACAAAGTAAATATAGAATGAAGTACCCACGGAAATATGTTGTTCATATGGAGTGAATCTCCTGTTCAAGGATCAAAGCATATATGGAACCAAGTACCCGTAAGACTTTTTTAAAGTTCCCGTTTTTCAATTCCTCTCTTTTGGGAATTTGTTTTTGGGGAATTGGGTATTTGGGTTCTTTATCTCCCACACTACTTTGCGGTGGATGAGACAATGAGAGGTGGTATCACTCTCGGATATCGAAGTAAACTGTGTGACGGTCCTGGGGGAGTCACGGATAATTGTTGAAAGTCGATAGTTGTGGTTGTTGTATACACCACATTTTGGGTGCGATTTGACGTCGCCGTTTTGTCGATTTTAAACCAACAATTAAATAAAACGAACATTGTCGATAACGGTAAAGTTATGACTCATTCATGATTAGTCACGGATTTGTGACATACAAATGGGACAAACATCGATTGCGACGGATATGTCGTGGTTAAAATCGATTTGTGACGGAATTGTCACTTTGAATTGAGCGACCACCACGTTGGTCTTGACCCAATCCCATACTTGGAAAACTCCATCTTTCATCCTATTAAAATAAAATATTGCATGTGAGTGTAGTCATGCACCGTCTCCTTGCAATAAGATATATGAAAGAATGTACGAGTAATTCTCATGAATTTTAACATGTAAAGCAATGGCATATTGCGGTAAATACATGAATTTGTTGACCTCGATTATAGTTCGTATGACTATAGGTCCGAATACTTTTCCGAGTATTTGTAAAGGCATGTGCCTTATACATTTGACTATGTTTAGTCGATCTTATTGGATGGTCAAGACAAGTTGGTTATGGTATATTCATTATGTCTCATGGTTCAAAATGCTTAATTATGATGCACCGCGTTGTATCCATATAACATGGCTATTATGACGTATACTTGCAAATTGAGAATTAAAATACTTGGTTGATCGATGCACTTTGGTGGATTTTGTCTACACTTTTGATCATGACTAGGCGTATCCTCCTTGGTATTTGTTTATGCTTTGAAAGTTCAAACGGAATCAGTGGTTTTTAAACAGCCTTAGCTGTACCGACATTCCTACTTTCTCTGCAAGTCTACCAAGTTGGTGTTACCGAAAGGATCATTAGTCGAGATAAGAAATCGAACACCCTGCTGCGTTTAAACGCACATATGGCTGTCATTGCCATGTTTTTGCATCAACACTTATGCCATTGGATATGGTCTCAACCTTGTTTTCTCACTAAACTTGGGAAAAACTAAACAGCCAATTAAAACATGCACTGTGATCTGAGTTTAATGATCCGTGTGGTGCACAGTATATGGATAGAAAGATATGGAAGTCTAGTTTCCAGAACATCTGACCGTTTATCCATAGCCTTCCTAACAAGAGAGTTATCACTGTTTTAGTGAATAAAGGTCAAGTTGCGCGGAATTTTTTTTCCAGCGATTGTGCTAACTTTTGTCCCAACCAACTTGGTTCCCATCTTAAATTTGCAAGTGGTCTTATGACACATATTTTTCAACCTCTTTTTGGCCGAATTTGCCATAGATGATGCAGTTTTTGGTATGCGTTATACGCTAAACTATCATCTTTCAAATGTTGAAAAACAGTTTCCATGGGGAAGCCCAAAATACGCACCCTTATAAGAAGGTCGAGCGTGTGCATGGTAGTGTTACACCATGCTTGTGTCGTAATTTTTCCCCTTAGGCATATAACCTTGCCATGTTATGCACTCAATATGATAGATCATTTTGATCATATCAAGCATAAAATCTCTATGTTAGAGTATTCGCTATGCTCATGATTGTAAAATTTTGCAAGCGAAATTGAGTGCGTATTAAGCTATTTTCAAGGAGCATGATATTTTTGGATTTCGGTTTATAAATCCATTGTGACTATGATGATTAGGTCATCACAATCAATGAGCGGTATGATGCTCAAGTTGTTGAATGCCGAATGGCGTTTTCTAGTCACATATGTTCCGTAACAATTGAACCATGTTATGACTCGATGATATATATGCCAAAGTGTATCACTCATAGCATCTCATTGTGATTTGTGAGAATAAAATCTTATGCATCACTTGTATTGGATATGTGAAAAGAAAAATATTCATGAGTCAATATGGTCCGGCTTGCATCAGTTTTGGTAACCAGAAGATGTATTGGGACATTGACACATTTAGGCTTTAATAGTCCGGAGTTTGGACAATTTGATGATCCATATACCACGGTATTGTCATGGACATTATTTTCTTTGAACAAAGAAACTAGTTGGATCAAAGACATCAAAGTACATTGGTGGAGTCGTGAGCAGGGCTCATGACCGATGATGATATTTATATCATCCGCGTCTTGCTTTCATAAGCATGTGTGACGCCAAAGACCCCCCGATGATCCTTCTTATCCATGTTCATTTATTAAAGCCTATTCTTTGGCACGATTAGGAGATGACACCCTCCTATGCTAAAGAGAATAATGTAGCGACTTGCATAAGCATGGTGCTGAGTCCTCCCCTTTCACCGAGTCCTTATACATACATGATCATAAGTATTCGCCTGAGTGGCTTATGATGCTATGATGGTGTTCACAAATAGTCGTACTCAAATGATAACATTTATATGTTATGTTATTCCTTTGACAATGATTGATAAGTTGATGAAACCTGAGTTATAGTTGTCCAACTTGCGGACTAGTCATTGTAAAGGTCGGTTCACCCACTTTTTAGACCAAGTCTTAAAGTGAAATTTTAACAAGTACTTCCTAACATCCAAGGATACCTTGTCACAAATTTTGATGCCATTTGGAGACTTGTAAGGAGGTGAACCACTTAAATGAAGTTTTCACATACCACCAGTCGTCCCAACAACCAGTTCGATATCATTTCGATCGGTTTTTTACCACAAGGTTGATGGTTTTGGAATTCTAAACACCCGTTTATACATGCTCACGAAATTTTGAGGTGTTTGGGGCTGATGAAGGGAGTGAACTCTTCAAGAAAGCAATAGAGATTCGGTAAAACCAACGGCCTATCATCGGTTCAATCGTTTCTTTATGTTCGATCCCGGTGGTGCATGGTGGCGGTTTTGTTGAATTCTCAAGACCAGTAGCTACGGCTATGTATCATAGGTCAACATGTCATATTCACCTATACCTATCATCATTCAAATGCTTAGTTACAAGTGTAACCATATGCATTTTGTTAACTGGATTGTGTTAACAACTGAAAACCTTTATCGTCCACATGTTCATGTGCCAAAAGTGTGTCACCACAACGCATTATGACGGGTTATAAATGATGAATATGACATGTGCTTTCACTCATAGTCCGCTTAAAATGTACCTTGGCAGACAATCTCGTAAGTCATTTTGATGAGCCAGTCTTCCCGTCGTTAGGGGGAGATGCGAACGATCATGTTCGAGTAGAACGACTTGGAATTGTCGTAGTTTGTCCCTACTGTGCCTCACCAAGTTCCCTAAAGTGACGAGATTAAATACATTCTGCAAACATGTCTGCAAGGATTGTGTCCGGTCATGGACGTTCGTCACCTATAAATGGTGATATGGTAACACCACAAATTGTGGTAGATGGTGTTATTAGGACGTGGATCTCATAGAGTATTGGGATGCCACTTGGTTCGATAAATACTCTCGCTATGAATGTATGCGAGTTTGGTACATGAAAACTTGATCATATGATCAAACGAACTCATCCGTCTCATGTGATTCTGGATTATAGTCATCATTGGGGGACACCTCAATGAATGCCAATCCATAAAGAGTACTCTATGAATAAAGCCGGTACATGAGGACGTGGAATGTGAGTTTAATCGAACCATACTTCGTTGAAAATCTACAACGTTGTAGCCTTGGCCTAAAATGGAAACATATGCGACTCCAATATAAACAAAGTGATAGCCCTTTGTTGAAGTGGTGCCGACACTCCAAAGATAAGATCTATCCGTATACTTTGTCAAAGCGAGTGAGAGAAGGAGTTAGACTCACCTCATGGCGCGAGGTTTCTCATGAATGCACTGGAATCGAGTACGATAACACGAAACTTAGTTGTGCTATCGTAATGGATGTTATAGCATCCACTATCTTTTTAGTTAGATAGTTTCCCAAAAACTGACGTGCAGCTTGTGGTTAAATCTTATCTTATTGGGGAACTAAGTTAAGTGATGAAAGGATCTCGTGGTGGATCAAACTCAAATCAAGTGGCTCCTGGCCACGGAGCGCGTCGACAAGTGATTGTCGGGAATGCATACTAAGTATATACTTGATTTGAAAGAGATATGAAGCTTTTGCGTGTAAAACTAAGGGTTTATAGTGATGTACTCTTGTGAGACTAAGATATTCCGCTAAATCCAAAGTTAAGAATGAAAGGATCTTGGGTACACTTGATGATGCGCATTCATCAATCGGTTTAAGGCAATCTAAGGGATGGTTTCCCTAAGAGACGATAAAGTAATGCCTATATGATTCCCAATGATTTGTCGAAGTCATCATAAGACTTGGCTCACTTAAGTGATGATGCAGTCTTGAAAAGTACGGTATTATGTACTCATGTTTGACTCGATGTACTCATTCGTAATAATCCCTAAAGCCACCGTGATGATGGCTCAGATGCGCTCACGCAATGTCCGTGATTGACAAGAAGCTTGAAGCTCGCTCTATCTCGATAAAAGGACACTTGAAATTTGATACCCGACCGCCTGAATGTGTTGGTCTATCTCCCATATGACCTACAGGGCAGCTCACTTGATGGAAAATGGTGAAATTGGTGCCATTGGAAAGGTTTGTGTCTACTTTCCAAGGAAACCAACCATTTGATCACATCCATCATGTTGAGTGACATATGACTATTGTTGCAAAGTAGGACAGGATATGTCCGGTAATTTGCTGAGTCAACTTCGATAGAGCTTTGTGATCTACTCAGGTCGATCTAGGTTACGTACTGTATGTGAATGAAAAGCTATGGGTGTCTAGTTTTCATAAGTTCTTACAGTCTCGTTGATACCTATTGAATCGAAGAAGTTGTGACTGCTTTAGTGCATGGAGGTCAAGACTTTGGAAAACTTGATAAGTCTTTAGTGACTCTGCACTTTGGATGTGTCGCGCTCTTTTTGTCCTTAGACCAAGGTTTGTTTTTTCCCATTGGGTTTTCACTTGGTAAGGTTTTTAACGAGGCGACCTATGAGAACATCCATACAATGATGCGTTGTACTTCTGTTCAACTTAAACCAAGAGGTATTTTTCCCACTGGGTTTTTCCTTGGTATAGTTGTGAGGGCAACTTGGCATCTGACTCCTATGATTTGAGGTACTCATCAGGGGGAGTCGTTATGTATACATCAGGGGGAGTCGTTATGTATACATCAGGGGGAGTATACACGACATGTTATGTTGGTGCGTTGCAATCTTTTCCTCATCAAGCCTTTGTTTTTCCCATGGAGTTTTGTTTTGGCTTGGAATAGGTTTTTACGAAGGCAACATCTTCTGCACCATTATTGTATTAGTGCTCGACACAGGGGGAGTGTTCCGAGAATTATTATTCCCGTGATGTGTCTTACCTAATACTGATTGTAGATACATAGATGAAAGGTTCCAGATCCTTCTAGAGGTAGTAGGATCCTATTAGATGTCTTACCTTATCTAATCCCATGTATGGGCGACTCATCAGAATGCCCGTATAAAGCGCCTCTATTCATTGTTATCAATACAATTGTTTTGCTGTCTTTTACTTTCTCCTCAAACAATTCCAACATATTTGTTCTCTTAACCGCAAATCGTACAACACCATACCCTTCACACTCCATGCTCATTTGTCTTTTTTCCATGTTCAAGAAATCAAAAAGATGCAATAACCATACTTTTACCCACCATGCAAAAGCCAATGCCATTCCATTTTTCTTATACTTTCGGTAAACACAGGGGAAGAAAGAAGATCAAAGCAAAGGACAAAAAGACCATCTCCTGAATTGGTGGCTGCCATTTTGTACTTAGCCCCACCCCACATTTTGCATTTTCGGTCAATTAGAAAAGAAAGAGAAGTATCAGAAGCAGAAAGATGAGGACGTTAATGATATTTTCGAGCCCCACATTGAGTTTCTTTGTTTTGGATTGATATTCAGCAACAAGAAAAAGAAATTCATCGAAGAAGCCCTTGTTTTTAGATGGAGAATGCGTCGATCTAGTGATAAAATTGGAAAATCTTTAAGATATACATCAAAGGAGATATCTTTCCTCTCAAATCTCTCCAATTTGGACGGAAATTTTGAGAGGAAGATAAGAGTAGATTTTCCTTTCTTTTCTCCTTGATTCTCTCCAAAACTAATCTCATGAACAAGGCTCAATTCATGTTTTCCTTCCGTTTCTCTTCAATTCTTTTCTTTTCCCTCCGTTATTAGTACTCGAGAACTAGGGCTAAGTGAACACCATAATTTAACAACTTTAAAATATTATTTTTTAAATAATAATCCTACAGATGGAGAGGTACTATCATAAAAAAATATTTATTTTTGTTATCATTAGAAATTTAAAACTAGTGAACCTATAATTAGCACATCCGTTATGGAAGAAGACCCTAATGTCAACACGCATGCTAATTATTTCACAATTTGAATTAATTATGGAGGTCAATTTGATTTTAGTTTACAAAATAAATCAATTTAATCACTTATTTATTTAAGCCTTAAGGTTTTTAATTTTCTCGTCCTAACATGCAAGAAACAAATCACGTATTCATTCATACGTGTCATACATCTAAAACAGTAAAAACCAAAATAAAAGCATGGATAATTAAAATTATTCAATTATCATGGTCTTCTTCCTTGAATTGAACCCAAGAAAATCTTCGACTCGATATCTCCCACTGGATCAAGCATCTTGTCACTCCTTCACGACCGGGCCGTGGATTTTCAAAATTAAAGGTTCACTTTTATGCAAAATTAATTAAATAAAAAAATTCAATTTTAAATCCCGACTCTCCAGCGGACGCAAAAAACGGTGGTGAAACGGATCGGACCAAAAATTGGACGACCCGACCCGAACCGGCGAACCGGCCCGGAACGGGTTGCCCACGGCCCTCGGCAGCAGGCTCGGCGCTACTCGACAGCACTGCAGCCGCTGCTTCGGCCCGCGTGTCTTGCTCATTGCCCAAAGAGTCCTGCCTCTGCTCGCTCTATTTCTTTGTGATTTTGTCTTCTCCGAATTCGATTACAATTTTACACAAAATAATATACATCGAATTTAAAGCAAGATTACACGAAAAAATAAGATCCTAGATCTACCTGCAGATTTTTTCACGGAAAAAATTATTACATGCCTCAAAAGCGGGCCAAAGAATAATTGCATAAAGAATAAAATTAACAATTCACATAACCATGATAATTGGGTCATATTCCTTGCAAGAACACATCTAGCAAAATACTCCAACATCAAATTACATGAATATTTAAATTGCTATCAATTAATCACCAAAATTAATTAAATAACAAAAGCATAAAACCTGGCTCTGATACCAATTATTGGAAATAAAACGCAGCGGAAGCGGGTTGGGGAAAATTTTATAAAAGCGTTTTACGCATCCACGAGCACAAAACCTATTTAGACATGCTAATTAATTAACTACCAAGATTAATAAATAATTTAAATATTATTTATTATTTATTAAATAAATATGTTGGTAAATCCATTTTCCTAATCTAGATCAAAGATCATAGGATATTTACCTTTTGAAGCATAGTGGTTATTTTCTTGATCTCTTTCTCAAAATCTTCTAGAGTATGATTCCGCCTTAATCCGGATGTTGTGTGGGAAATGAGCTACCGGATCTTGCTTGGACTTCAATGGGGATCGGCCGAATATGTTCTTATGAGTCACTCGATTTTTTTTGTTTTTCTAGTATTACGTAAACACTCTTAGAAAATTGATATGTTATCTAAATTGCGGAATCAAAGACACAAATCAAGATCCATAATTAAACACAAGAAGAAAATATCAAATTCTCCCTCAGATAATATATGTCACGGCCGAACCATCCCTATAAAGTCCTATTTATAGGCTTTGGACTACTACAAGGATCTTAAGGAGGATTAGGGTAAGGACTCCTAGTGCAACCCAACTTTCCATATTATGCTCTTTCCCAATTGATTGAGTTCACTAATATCAATTCAAAATATCCACTAAAAAAATTAATATTGCACTTCCAACTCAAATCCCAATTTACAAAATCGGGCTCTTTATTTAAATATATTATTTCTCGTACTTAAGATGTTGAATGCCCATTAATTAATTTAAGCTAATGACAGCTTTAATTAATTAATATCTTATCCAAGAGTAGTACCACTCGAACTTTATTATTGTATCGGAATTAAATCCACCTGCAGGGTTTAATATAATAATCACTATCGAGCTCCTCAAGGGAACATCATCAACCCGCACGAGTCGGGATATGATTTCTAGTTATAATAATAATTGTCATATAAATAATATTATTGCCCAAGATATGAAGCTTATTGAGTCAAGCACTTTGATTCTCACCCATGATAAATCAAAGTAATAAATATTATAAATACACAATTAAATACTACTCCCTCCACTTTTAAATAGATGTCATTTTAGACTTTTGTAACTTTTTGTCATTTTAGCTTTATTCTTCTCTCTATTCCATTATTATCCCTAGTTAATTTACCTCAAAATTCATCTTTTCACTCTTCATTAATTACAAAATATCATTTATTAGGGGCAAATTTTGGCATAAAAGAATTTTCTTAATTTGTGTGCACAAAGCCAAAGTGACATCTATTTAAAAATGGAGGGAGTATATACTTAAAATTAATAAATAATAATTATTCGAGATTTACATTCTTCTTACAGTCAGTACAGAAGACACTATCTCACTTCAATCCAGTTTAAAGTATGCAAATACGCTAATGCATGCTAATAATCAAGACCAACTAATCTCAAGCATACACTACAACCTTTCATATAATTTGTCTAATAATTATATAGATTGTGAACTAATGTATTATTTTATAAGGCACCGATAATGTGATCTTTCGTGTGACACCAATACACCACATTATCTACAATATAAAATAATTAGATATTTTATTTGCATAACCATAACGTGAATAAATATGCAAAATATGCGATTAAATGTAATTAGTATTCTCATAGGTAGTTACGGGGAAATAAGGTAATACAAGCATAAAGTATACTTTAAAGTATACAACCCTAATATTGGGGACGGACCATGACAATTCCTGTCGTTCCTCGAGAAATTCTTTTTCTCCTTTCCCCCTAACGACGGGAATTCTGTCTCATCGAAGTGACAGTCGGCAAAATGTGCGGTAAAGAGATCACCTATAAAGGGTTCTAAATAGCGGACGATTGTTGGGGATTTATAGCCAACGTAAATACCTGAATGTCTCTGAGGACCTATCTTACTACATTGTGGGGGCACAATCGGCACATATGTCGCACAACCAAATATGCATAAGCATGATATATCTGGCTCATATCCAGTTACCAACTGGTACGCAGAGAATGGTTGGCCAACAGTGGGCCTGAAATGAATAAGTAGGGTTTCATGTAAGAATGAATATCCTCAAGTAGAGATAGGCAGATTGGTGCGCAGAACCCTTGCCCGTGCTACATTTGAATTCTTTTAATGGTTGCCTATGCGAGACCATTTTGTATATGCCCAGGGGGGAACAAGATGCTCTACATGGACTCCAATTTGAAATGTATTAGTCATCAAATACTTTAGATGTAAACTCTCATACATTATCGAGTCGAATAAAATTGATGGGAGGATCAGGATGGTGAGACCTAAGATGAATGATCTGAGCTAGGAGTTTTGCAAATGCAGCATTTTGAGTGGACATGATTGCTACATGTGACCCACATGTCGAAGCATCCACCAATACCATAAAGTACCTAAATGGTCCTCATTCTAGGTGGATGGGTCCATAAATATCTCCTTGTTGACGTAGTAACAATGGAATGTTTGCTTTAGTGTCTTTAGTAGAGGAAGATCGCGCTCCTACTTTAGCTAAAGAGCAGGCTTTGCAAAACGAATGATGTACTTTTGACATAGTTAATTTCTTGGAAGGGGCATATGTCTCTGGTTCTTTAGACGGCATATCATTATTGACATCAATATTATTCTTTGTGTTGAGTTGTCTTTTTTCACTCAAAAGAAAGGATTTTTGTATGAGTTCTTTAGGATACGGATCATCATATCTCGATCGCGATGACTTAGTATATCGTGCCAAAGCCTATATGAGTCATTGTCCCAAATTTCATTTATGATGGCAGCATAGGATTCGAAGACCCTGGCAATAGTGAGGTACAGTCCACTATTTTGACTCTTGAGTTTTTCTAATATGTGTTTACATCCATATTCATTAGATGTAATGTAAAGAAATTCAATTCCATTCTCAAGTGTGTTTCGACATGGAAACTATTGCTATGTATATCTATAAAGCAAAGTAAGGTTCGAGGGGATTTAGGTGCATATCTAGCATCGGTAGCTTAGAAAAGAGTGACCGTTAGGTATCAAAAATCGGGTATTGCCTCACCCTTGGATGAGTTGGGAGGACCCAATCATCATAGCTACCGAAGATTGGTAGACGACTAGTTCTATGAATAGAAGCCTATTCCTAAGAATGGTGTGGGTGGTCCCACTATCTACAAGCATTCAAGTTCTCCTAAAAAAATAGCATAGGCAATAATAATATCTTGTTCTAGAAAAATAAGTTGCATCACACCATTATTGAAAATAAAAATATCGATAAAATTATCTTGAGGTAACTATGCCAAATATAAATGAGAAAGTAAACATAATACTAGGATTCAGTCATAAAGGGGTGGCTCTAATGACTGTGGCATGTATGGATCAATGCGATTATCGGTGATTGTGAAATCAACATCGGGTGACTTGTCGAGATCATCTTCCTCCATATAGTGAACTTCCCTTTCTCTAGACTCTCTATATTTCTTGTAGTGTGCTGCAACTTGCTTGCATGCATGGTAGTTCTTGTATTAATGTCTAGCATTTCCACAACGATAGCACGGTTCATCGCCAATTCGAGCCTTAGGGGCGACATGGTGGGTAGGTGATTTTTGATGTCCTTCGCTAGCAGATCTGGGGGCACCAAGTCTTCGCATTATATTGGAAGAACCCCCACGTTCTCGATGAGGTCCCGACCACTGTGCCCCTTAACATGTTGTGGTTTGGGGTTGCCATGACCAGTCCCCTGTACATTTGGGTTCTTTTCACCATTCACTTTGCCATAATTTGCCTTGGAAATTTTCTATGTCCTAGCGGGCCTAGCATTGTTGCTCACTAATACTTCATTATGTATCTCAGCCACATGCAGTAGGTTGATTAGCTTGCTTAAGTTAGTGATGCGTTTCGTATCATACTCCAGCCTATAACGGTTCGCTAGTATAAGAACAAAAGTAGGAAAGATAGAAATGTTTTTTGAATCATGTCATCTTCGGTGATGTCCTTTCCACAAAAATTTAGGCGTACCTTGAGGCGGATAATATCTTTACTGAAATCGTCTATCCATTTATAGTTATGCAAGCGGATTTCATTCAACTGCATGGTCAACCCTGGGCGCAAAGTGTTGTGAATATTTCTAAATCGGATGTTAAGGGCATCCCACAGTTCTTTGAGGAATTTCAACTTCATATATCCACATCTCAGGCTGGGTCAATGTGTCGTCTAAGAAACATTAGTTCACTAGTTTTGATTTCGTCAGACGGTGCATCGCCTGCGGTATCAAATATTGTGGCACTATAGTCCTTAGCAACAAATGTGGTCTCGACGTTGGAGACCTATCTATGGTACTTAAGCCTTTTTGAGTCCAAGATGTCAAGTTCGAGACTAGTTGGATCAACTATCTTGATACAAGGAAAAAAAGAATTTTCACAGTATATCATGAGCACTAGGGGTGTAAAAAGAGGTGGCCATGGGCCGGGGCCGGGCCAGGCTGGTCCGGGTTGGGACTAGGGAGCCCAGAACCGGTCCATGTTTGTGGTGGGCTGGGCCAGCTGGGCCTGGGCCGAGCGGCCGCGGCCCACTTCCCGCCCACCCCCGGGCTGTCTTGGGCCGGGCCAGGGCCAGATATTAAAAAAAGTTAAAAGAAAAAACTATTTTGAATTATATGTTAACATTAAACTAAAAATCAACTTCAAAAGCTTTGTTTTGAATTTTTAAAATAAATTAGTTAATATTAATTAAAAAATCAATTCAAAAAATCTATTTTGAATTAAAAAAATGTCAACATTAATTAAAATGTTCAAAAATTCATTTTGAATTTTTAAAATATATTAACATTAAACTAAATGGAAAAAAAGGGGGAAAATTGGACTTGGACTTAATTTGTAAAAATTAGATTATTTTTTAAAATTTAACCTAATTTTTAAAATTAAGTTGCCTACGTATCCTATGGAACCAAAGTCCACGTAGTTCTTTTTACTTACATCTTTACTTACCTGGAACTTGAAGATAGGATGATGTGCTCAATCGTCATGTTGGCCACTAGCCGAAGCTCCCGATTCGGATGAAGAATCTATCATCATCCGTGGATTATCATCCTCGTTGTGTTCGTCTTCTTCTTCCGTCCGTCCTTGTTGATATTTTTTTGCTTGTTCCCAATCTTTTTTACAGACCAGAATCTTCACAATGTCGGGCGATAAAGATGTTCGTTTATCTGTTATAACTCTTCTACCTGCACTAAAAGCGGACTCCAAAACAATTGTAGAGGCTGGAACGACAAGGAGATCCCTTGCAATTCTAGACAATATAGGATATTGTTCTTCACGTAATTTTTACCATTTTAAAATCTCAAAATCGGCATCAAGCTCGTGCGAACACGTAAAATACTCATTTAAGATTTGACTAGAAGAAGTTGAAGAAATAGAGCTTGATGACGATTTTGGTTCTTTTGAATAGAATTGAATATGTAAATTGATCAAATTTACATTTATTTTTTGAAGTTGACTGAGAGGCTAGAACCTCCAATTTATATTTTTTAATATACAAATCAACTAATGAAACTAATATTTTGACGCACTCATTTACATACCCCTTACTATATTAGAAGTATTACCTAATGCATTATAATTATATATATAATTGTAAGGTGTAATTTTCTTCCATATATAACGTACAATAACTTCCCTAAACTTTAAGTTTCTTTTTCTTTGCAAAACTTCCCATATAGATATTTTTCATTAAATTGTTATTAAAATAGAAATGTAAATACATATATTAGTGAAAAGTGATATCATGAAATTAAGATATTGTCAAGAATTTATATATTGTTATACTAAATGTGTAAACGTCCGATATAAAATATATAAACATGATAGTGATCTATTTGCTCATTATATATTTATAATTATAATATTTATAATAATACAATTATATTAGTATAAAGACGAAACAACGTCAGGTATTTTTGATAAATTTTGGTCTGGAATAACGCACTTTTAGTTTAATAATGTACCATGAGACGCCAAAATAATATTAGTTTATTAAATATAGGGGCGGTAAATTGTATTTGTGATGTATTTAAATAAAAATATAATCAACTTATTATATTTATTAACATAAGTTTTCTTTTTACAAAAAGAAAAAACAATGAACAAATCACTTTAACTAATAATATGTATTTCAATTGTGACGTACTTATAATTCTTCTATCAAATATTTTTAAAAAATTAATCTTGTGAAATAATAGACTTTATCCTTCAAAAAAATTAAGTTGAATATATTTTACCGGGTGTAATGCCTTTTACCCAAAAAAAAAAAATAAGTTGAATACCTCTGATTTTTCATTTTATATACAGAGAATTTTTAAATAAAGATATATTATAATAATCATGAAAAAGTAATTTATAATTCAAAATAGTATTCTGATTACACTTATGGGTTCTATCTTTTATAATACCAAATCATAAAAGTAACAAGTTATATATCCTCATTTATAAGAGTATAAGTTTTTGATACCAAAAGACATTAATACCCTTAAATCTATCACTAAAAGGTAAAAAAGGAAAGTCAACATCAACACCTTTTTAGAGGATATTTTAGTCTTTTTAAGCAAAATGGTATCAATAACTTACACTCTTATAAATGAGGATATATAACTTATCAATTTTATGATTTGGTATTAAAAAATTGATTCTCACTTATATATATGTACATTGGATTTTAAAATTAAAGATAGTAAAAAGAAGAATAATAAAAATAATTCTAATAAAGAATGCAGTTGAAACAATAATTTTTTTTTTTTTGAAGAGTGACTTTCATAAAGGGAGGTCTAGACTACGTTGTCTTAACCGAATCCGCGCTAGAGAGCTCCAGGAAAGCACCAGACAACCCGAAGGGGGGAAAACCTTCAATAAAGGCGACGCTTTAATTGAAGTAAAATCCTGCCCTCTCCGTGATTCGAACCTGCGATGGCAGAGAAATCCTTCACCAAGGATATTTGATACCGCTGGGCTAAGAGCCCTTTGGTTGAAACAGCAAAATTATTAAGTTTTAGGGTTCTATCTTTTATAATACCAAACCATAAAAGTAACAAGTTATATATCCTCATTCATAAGAGTATAAGTTTTTGATACCAAAAGACATTAATATCCTTAAATCTATCACTAAAAGGTAAAAAAGGAAAGTCAATATCAACACCTTTTTGGAGGACATTTTAGTCTTTTTAAGCAAAATGGTATTAATAACTTACACTCTTATGAATGAGGATATATAACTTATCAATTTTATGATTTGGTATTAAAAAATTGATTCTCACTAAGGTTTTATACATTGAAAGGAAAACCATAAAAAATTGAATTTTTGCTTTGGTTGACATTAACTCTCATTTAATAAACTCTATCCGTCCACCAAAAGTATGCTCATTTGATTTTGGTCGGTCTCTCTAAATATATATTTAATTATTAATAATTTTATTAATAATTTAAATATATAAATAAAAATTATAAAAATAATATTTAAAAACACAAGACAAATCAAATGAATATTTATATTATTATAATTTTTATATATATTAATTATAATTTATGAGCAAAATTTATGAATGTGACGATAAAATTAAAATGTAGTTATAATTTTTTTGTGGATGGAGGAGTGCTAAATAGATTTCCCTATTTATTTTACCATCGGCGTTTACGCAAAATAAAACTCCGGTCCTGTCTTATTCCTTCAAAAAATGGCGGCCGCGGCAGCATTCTCAACTTCCGTTGCGAACGTCTGCTACCCAAACCAAAACCCTAGTCGTCCTTCTATTCTCCTTTTCTCTTTCTCCCTTAAGCACGCCTCCTCAATACCCAATTCATCAGTTCACTCTTTTAAACCCCTCAAACTGAATCGTAGTGCACGACTATCAAGTGCTGCCTCCTCCTCCGATTCGTCATCCGTCACAAGTGTCACCACTACATTCCATGGCCTTTGCTATGTCGTCGGAGACAACATAGACACCGACCAAATCATCCCCGCCGAGTACCTAACGCTCGTCCCCTCGAACCCGGATGAGTATGAAAAACTCGGCTCCCATGCCCTCATTGGATTGCCTGCCTCATACCAGGCTCGATTTGTGGAACCTGGTTCGACCAAAACCAAGTACTCGATTGTGATCGGCGGTGATAACTTTGGTTGCGGCTCATCCCGTGAGCACGCTCCCGTGGCACTGGGTGCATCTGGTGTCGCGGCTGTTGTGGCAGAGTCTTATGCTCGGATTTTCTTCAGGAATTCGGTAGCGACAGGAGAGGTTTATCCGTTAGAGTCGGAAGGAAGGTTGTGCGAGGATTGTACCACTGGGGATGTTGTTACCATTGAGCTGGGTGAGGGTGATAGTAAGCTAATTAATCATACTACTGGGAAAGAGTATAAGTTGAAGCCAATTGGGGATGCTGGTCCTGTCATTGAGGCGGGTGGGATTTTTGCTTATGCCAGAAAGGCTGGGATGATCCCTGCTCGGGATGCCTAGACTTTTTGTAGGTAAGTTTGTTTGCTGTTGTTAGTTCGTTCTTGATACATTTGTTTTTAACATGTTCTGCTCTGTCCCATGATGACTCACTGTTCGCTGAATAACTTAAGAAAATAATATAAACTTTTAATAATAATGTAAGATATACGGTGGTTCCACAATTTATCTTGTTTTTCATTTCTATATTTTATATTATTTTGTGAAGTTGGTGCGCAAAAATGTAGTATGAAAGTAACCGCGGAACAACATGATTTCTAAGCGTTGTAAAGCAAAAAAATCGGTCTTCATGAACAATGATTTTGTACTATCTTTTTGTGTGTGCATTTAGTAATCCAGTTAACAGGATTTGTTTAGTAGAAAATTTGCTTTAATTAAAGAATGTTTCCTAATTGATTATATATGCTGGATAGGTTACTGATTTATTTTAAGATAAGTTTACAAGATTAATAGAAATTAATAGGGAAGAAACAAGCATTCACGTAGTGATGTCAAAATGCATGCGATTTGTGTAGGTTAAGTTTAATTGTTACTACGCAATACACCCATGTATATCACTGCCCATTTTTCATGTAGATTGTTCAGGTTTTATGATGATGAGGAAATGGATTCGGGTATGAATACTGGTTGATGTATGTATGCATGATGATATCACCCATAGGCAGAAGTTTGAGATGCTACATGTTTTGTTACATGTGCTTTTTGCTCCATGTGATTACAAATGTAGCCTCAACTAGCTCAACTCCTCAGTGATCGGCATTGCTTCTTAACCTTCTCACGTTCTTTCCTTTTCCCTTTTTTACTTCTCTGTTTGTCTTCTTTCGTTTAACTTTAAAGCACATGTGACACTTATATTCACGCACTATGCTACCTCATTTGTAATCCATCGGAAAATATTCTTATCTCATTTGAACTTATATTGATCAACAGTAAGATCCTTGTAGCTACAAGTGGTACCGTCACATTTATAAGGTTCGGACCGTGGATCTCTCGAATTTTCTTGTATTTAATAAGAACTTATATGTGACACTAGTGTTACTCTACTCGGGACATGCATCCATTTAGATATACTGATTTTCAACATTTTTGGGAACACATTTAAATGAAATTTTAGGCATAGTCCATAGAAGTCATATAGGAAAAATGATGTGTTTGGTGGGTATTTGTAAGTGGGAGAGGTGCTAATTTGTAACTTCTAAATATCATTTTTTCCACTTTCAGATGGCCATTAAATTGCATTTCCACCAAACACTTGGCAATACGAACAACCACTTTTTTTATGTGAATTTTAGAAAGCCAAATTTTTAGATGGATTATTGTTCCAACGATGCTTCAACCATACGATTTTTGTAAGAGTATCGAAATTGGTGTTGCTTTCCATGCAGATTTTCAAGTAGTGTTGTTCCGGAAAAAGTACATCATTATAACCAAAATGTCCAAGTAATAGTGGATAATCATTTTGCCAACCTAATACAATTTTCTTCTTCTTTTTGCTGAATATTGTATGAAAATAAATAATTTTCTGAATATCATTGATGAAAGTGTAAAATTCCATGGCGAATCTATACTACCCAATAGTTTCATGATTGTTTATCTAGGACAATGACCCAAAGTTGCACAGAGAAACATCATTTTGGCCCAAAATACATTTACTACATTTTTTAACTAAAAGCAAAAGTCTTGTAAATAACCATACAAATTACCATCTGGTAATATTTTTTACCATATGGTAATAATCGCACAATTAAAAGACTGCCATATGGTAATTTGTGTTACCATATTTTTTATAAGATAAAATTTGTTAAAGTAAATGTGTTTTGGATTAATTTTTTGTTGTACTTCTGGGTCAAAACCCTTAATTTTTTCTCACCTTTTGTTCTCAGGGAATTACCTTGTGCAAGTATCTTGTGAGGGTTCCTTGTCGCTAGGTGTTGGTGATAGGAACTCTCACGAAGCATTACACAAGGTAACTCTTGTCTTGTGGGATTGCGTCACAACCACAAGGTTATACTTGTGATGCAGCAAGTCTTTCCAGACAACGTTTTCAGAATTCCACTTGCAATAACTTGGGTGCATATATATCGCTATTCACTAATCAAATCAATGTTTAATAGTTTAAACTTTTTGTGGCTTGCAACTTAAAAAGCTAAACTGGGCGCCTTAAAAAATCAACCCAATCGTGCTGCTTTTGTATCCTGAAAACCATACTGACGACCGAGCCTTTAATCTGGTTGGTTCTTATGATTATAGTAGTTAAGAAGTCAAAGGGGGTTAGAAAGCATGGAAGATGGTTCAGGGTGTCAATACTGTGTAGTTTTTTTTTTTTTTTTTCCTTTTTCTTTGGAAAAAAGTAACAGTAGTGTGTTCATGAGAATGATGATGAGACTGAGATGATGCGATATGTTGTTAAGACGACCGAATTTTATTTTATTAATAAATCCAAATCCTTTAAGAAGGGATGAAAATGTGATGTATGATATTTTGCGTAGAAAAATGATGTGTTGGTAAACATTATTCAATTGTAACTAATTTTATTGCCTTACTTCTATTTTTGCTAGTGGGAGTAGAAATGATTCATAACAGTTTTTTTGTTGGGGCTAAAGTCTACAATATCAATCATTTTATAGCAAATATTTCGGCTCATCACCATCTCATGATACTTTCCATGTAACTCGAAAAATTTATGATGTTTGATGGTTTTGGAATTTCATCTCATTTCTCCTCCATATGAAGGTTGCGACAGGAAGAGCGGCGTAAAACTTTGCCACTTTTTTTTTTTTGCATGAATTACAGTGTTAATTAATTTTAGCCAATTAATTGGCACTATAATCTTCGTGCAACCGACTCCAACATGGTTGGTATTAAGGTGGAGTTGATGCAATTGATGATGGCTAAAGTCTAATGTAGGCCTGTAAACGAGTCGAGCCGAGTCGAGCTTTCACAAAGCTCGGTTCGTTAAGCATTAAAACACACTGGCTCGAACTCGAGCTCGACCGAGCTTCACCACTCGAGCTCGAGCTCGAGCTCGACATAAGTTTTTCCTATTCGAGCTCGGCTCGTGAGCTCGAAAATTACTACTCGGCTTGTGAGCTCGAAAATATTAATAAATATATATTAATAAATATTGAGCAGCTCATCGAGCTTTCGAGCCGAGTATATATATATATATATATATATATATATATATATATATATATATATATATATATTCGAACTCTGCTCAGATTAATATATCGATCTCTAACATATGCTCGGATTCGAGTTCGAGCTCGAATTATCGAGTTTCGAGTCGAGCTCCAATTGCTCGAAAAAAGCTCGAATCGTTTACGGGCCTAGTCTAATGTATGATTGGTACTCCAAAAACACAAAATTATAACTGTTGAAATTTCAGGAAGCAAACATCCTGTGGTCGCAAGAGAAATTCCAAAGAAAATCAAACCAAAAATTTACACCTGTCAGTGTGGTTGGAAATGAGTCAAATGACTTTCTTCCATAGATGCCTACTTTCTTAAACTGTATCTATCTAGAGAGATAAGTAGTTCAAAGTTTGTATATTTTTTGACATAAAGCTATTTGCTTGGCCTGCGAAGCCAGTAGGCCAAACGTCGGCTTTCTGTATCAGGTTCAGTGTCAAAATGTGGGACTGTGCTCTGGCCTTGACAATAGGCCAATTATATGCTTAACTTTATACACAAAATCTTCTATGCTGTTGAGTGCCTATTTTCTTAATTGATGCCTTATTGTCACGGAAACTGTAATTTAGATCCTAAATATTCTAATATATTTCAATGTTGTCCTCAGGTTTCTTCATTTATCATTCTGGCATTGACTCAGGATCTTAATTCTCTTCATGTACGAGATGCAGTTGGCTCCACTGTTTATTAAAACTGAGTGTATGTACCTTTTGGTGTGTTGTGTCACGTCTATCATCTTCTTCTTCTGGTTCCTGTATTGATGAGAGTGTTGGGTCAAACATTTAGATCTCTACTCTATCGACTACTGTTACTTGCATGATGAATAAAATTTTATTCGCTACATCCAAGTGTGATCTCATTTAGTTTGTGTTCCGGTCCGGCTGGAGGAGCTTGCAAATTTCCTATTAACTATCATAAACCATTTTTATTTGTTCCTTGTATTTCCGGGTAACTCTTCCATGGTTATTTATTGATTGATTAAATTGCACTCTGTTGTTCCAAGGGCTGGACGCATTCACAGTCCTGAAGCGGAATGGTGGTCAATTTACTGAAAAAACTTGAAAGCGAGAAAACCGACTTGTGTTTTCCAGGATACAAATTGGATAGACGTTGGTTCTTATCATTTATGCGGCAGCAGCATTTTCATAACAATGTTATTTTAAACGAGCTTCTGAGCTCCATGGTTTTTAAACATTTAGCCGACTGAAATACCGTTTAATAATTTACTACTTTTCCAACTAGCCACAACAATCAACTGTGGTTTTCTAATATATATAGTTACTCAAACAATTAACATTTATTACATATTTTTTCTTCATTATGCTGGTAAAAAGATCTCACGTCACAAATTTTTTCTTACAACTTATAAGTCCACTCGCACTCAGCTCGGTTTATTCAAACATTTTAGCTACTTATTTTCGAGACAATATCTTAACATCGTATAAGCTTCTAAAACACCTGGAAGCTTGGGATGAATCGAAAAAGCTTGGCCAAAAACGCTTGAAATCAAATTTGGGCAGCCAAAGAGTGAGTTTTGCATGGGCGACTGCGTAATCCAAAACTTCAGCAAATTAGCAAAATCCACCGACTGATATTGGGTTTTCCGACCATGGACGTGGCCGTCTTCTCGCATAATCTATCCATACCAGTTACCACCCTCATGGCATCTATCAGCTCCCCATGCATCCTCCTCCTTCGGGAACAACACTCTTGTCCCTAAGGTTTATGATGTGAATCAATATAGCCTTGTTTTTCATATTAGTTTGTCGAATAATATTAATTTTTAATACTTTTCATATAAATAAATTTTATTTTTTGATCCATGTATTTTATTTGTCGAGTCTTTTTGTCAGTTGAGTTAATTGTAATAATGATTGTGCTGATCGAGTTATAAAATATTACTCCCTCCGTCCATGATCTGTTGACACTATTACCTTACTCGGACGTCCACAATCTGTTGAACCTTTCTATTTTAGGAAGTAGACCCTACAATAAAATTTATATTTATACCATTCAGTTACATAAATGGGACCCAAAAGAATCACTGCAACACATCACTCAACAATTAAAATAACTAATCTACTCTAACAAATGGGACCCAAAAGAATTACTTTAACACATTATCACAATACATTAAATACCGTGTCCAATATTTTGGGTCAAGAGATCATGGACGGAGGGAGTATCATTTGAGTTGTAATTTTTTTTGTTTTATTTTGGAGTTGTAAAATTGTAGCAGTATTTTTAATTTGAGTTGTAATTCTGATTTGACTTAAAGGCGAGTCAAGACGAGAATGAGACAAGCGAACAAAAATGCAGAAAAAATTCCCACACGTAAGATGAATACGCAACAATTTTCTTTTTTGGTCATAACTCACTCATTCGATGTCTGATTGAGGTCGTTCAAGTGGCTACGGAAACTTAAGAGAGAGCTATGATTAACAGAGTTTTTGAAAATAAATTGTGAGTAATCAGATCCCAGATGTGATCTGACAGAGGAACAGTGAATTGATCTTATTATTTCCTTCTTTTCACGCCTCAAGTCTTAGTTTTTATTTTTATTTTGGTCTTTGATTTCTAGAAAAGGCTCTACCAATATGGTATCTCACATATTAGATAAGATTTTAGACCATTGTAATATTTATTTTACTATTTAGTATTTTCTTTGTAATTTCCTAGTTCACATCAGGGGAGGTTGGGAATTTTGGTTATAAATAACCATCAACTTCATTTGTAAAAGCTTAATTTTGAAATTGAAGAAAATTTTGATTGTTGTGTTAACAAACTTTCTTCTTATTTTGTTGAGCGTGTCTCCAAAATATTATTTTGTTGAGTGTTTAAAATACAATTGTGATTTCTAGTTACTTATCAAGGTTTAAAATCCTTTGTGGCATGTTTGAACTTCACCATTCCGGGTTGCTACGGAATGTCTCGTTATAGGTTCGGTAGTAACCCCTTTTGCTTATTTTAGAAAATATCATGTGATCTTCATTCAACTTGTAGTGTCGGTTACCATAGCATGTCGTGTGTGTGAGACCCCAGATTTTGTCCTAAATTACTTCTAATTTTCGACCCATCTTATGAATTCTTTTGTCGTTTTGTTGAACTGTTGCCATTCTTCATTCTTAACTTATCGTTCAACTTTCTGATTCTGAATATTGACATGTATCGATTATACGACGTTCTCCGTGTTATCTGTAGAATAGTGATTGATTGGCACTATTCTCGTTGCAAAATTCATGATCCCATATGTATTACTCTTCCTTACCCGTGTATTTTGCTTTATTTTGATCCTGGCTGCTGATGTGAACCGATCTGCAATATCATAATGGGTCATCTTAATAATATCAGGTTCAATCGTACTCGTTAGAATACTTTAAAATTGATTATGAGACCTTAAGAATTCACTTCAACGTCTTAATGACCCTTTTCATTGTTTCTCGACGTTTCGAGGAACTTTTTAGACTCGCCGATCAAACTGTGACTGGATCGTTTGATCGGCCTCGAGATTCATAATTCTTGTTTCGAGTATTATATTATTGAATAATTCATAATATAAATGGAGTACCACAAGGGAGCCAATAAAAACAAGCGTGGACCTTTCTGGAAAGCGCTGTGCGCCAGGACTGACTTTGATCGATCACCATAAATTGTAGAAAAATCCAAAATTCTAAAATTTCACAGCATTGTATATTAATGAGTTAGCTTTCCAATGGAAGAAATGACAAGCCATTCGGAGCCAGAATGAGTAAGTTATGGTAGAAACAAGAAAAGGTGTTAGTCTATCGCGGCAAAATTACTAAATTGCCCTTACGACCGGCATTGCAAGTTTTGAGCATAAATGGCGAATATCAGCCATTTTATTTCTCCAGTGAAGCAATGTGAAGTACAAAGGGCTTCGGATATCACCTTGGAATTCCATTCCGGACCGGTTTCGAGCGGTTTAAACGCGTAATCAGCGACCGAGAATTGAACTAGCAAGTCCTTTTTAGCCGATTTCAGCATTTTTTGCCGGATTGGAGGTAATTCAACATTGAACCCTAAACTTGTTCTTCGAGATTCTGGATTTATTCTTGTTTATAACTTGAAAATGATTGTATATCGGGGATCCTAGGGCTGTTCTTATCGAGTCTGGCGGAATGGAAATTAAATCTTTCGTCGAATCACCATAATCGGATACCGTCCGTGAAGTGCCCGACAAAAGTTCTCTAAGAGATTCGATTAGGATTTTTGATGTTATTTCAATTACAATGAATATCACTAATACCGATTATTATGAATTCCTCGTTGTAGGTCAGAAATTTCAGAGTTTCGAATCCTAATTACATACCGTTCGAAACGTTCTTGTTCCCAAAAATCGCCAGGCAAGTATTTGATTGTACTTTATGTGTAAATTGCAATTGAACATGTATAAACCATTATTTCTGTATGGTTTGTCCATGCTCCAAACTCAGCAATTCTACGTTGATATTTTGAAACGATTCGAAAATGTTTTTTTTTCAATGAAGTTAATGACTTTTAGTGTTTGAAAATAAATTTGAAATAAATTGTATTTCGAAAGGATATCAAAAATATTTTTGAAAATGATTTGAGAAATATTTTTTGTAAATACCTGATGACTGATCTTGGTTACTGTTTTCTGGAATGATATCATTTTATAAATGATTTATCGAGGATGCCTTGAAACGTTATTTCAAGTGTGATTGAAAAGCAAGTTGCTGAAAGTTTTGGATTATGATTTGAGACTTGCATCATCAAAGTTATGTGACAACGTGCTGTGAAATTATGATTTGTGGTCGAGTAAATCCAGGGAATGCCCTGACGAGGGCTCTGGGGTACGATGGGGTGTGAACCTCGTTTCACTCGATGGGTTATACAACCGGGGATGGTTTGACGAGGCCTATGGGATACGATAGGGTGCGAACCTCGTATCAGTATAGCCCGTGTGGTTATTGAAATGTGATATATATATTATTCCGGAATAATGACTTGGATTGACGATGTTGTTGTCATAATGTGTTGAGGCGCTGGTATTGGGTGAGAATGTCTTTTTTCTAGATATACTAATATAATCAGTCATCGCAATATTTAGTTATTGCACGTTATACACATTCATGTTATCAAGTACTTGCACCGGCTGTTTGCTGACCCCTTTGGGGTTGAATAACTTTTTATGTATTCATGTACACGTCTTAATGACGAGCCGGCACTGGAAGGGCACGAGGACAACGAGCAACAGTGATATTCTCTCGGGTTACCGATGTTGTTTTAGTTGTTTTGGTCTTGTTTTGTGTAAGTACTCGTGAGTACTTTTTTATTGATGTTACGCCCGTGTGTGGGCTTGGGAACTGTATTGGAATTTATTATCTGTAAGTTGAATAGGTTGTGACTGTCGTCATGTTCGACCTTTCCGGTCGTGATGTTGTGGATGTGTTGTATTGTCAACCTTGCCGGTTCACTTGTGTTGTTTTGGTTTTAAGTTCAACCTCATTGGTCATTGTGTGTGTATGCGTGTTAGTCAGGTCTTGCCTTGTGGATTCCCGAAATGAATCCACGACACTGTAACAGTTCCGACCCGAGAAGGGGTTGTTACATAAAGTGGTATCGAAGCCTAGGTTTCTGAATACCTAGGCCGTCAGTTATTGGGTTTGTTTTGTCGTTTTGTGTTGAGAAATATCACTGGCTGCTATTGTCTCGTGCGACCTGCGCTGTAAGTCTCTCTAATCCTTACTTTCATTTCTGAACCTAATTTCATCGGAGTTATGCTCATTGATTTTATTTCGAGACTATTTGAGTCCCGTGAGGAATTAGGGGGTCCTTGATATCATTCAAACTATGTTTATTAAATTTTCTTTTCCTCATACGTTTGACAAGTGGTGCGTACTGGTGTATGGTGATGGTTACCAAGAGTAAAATTCCTTGAGAACAGGAATAAATCGTGTTGATCTTTTATTCGAACTCAATACCTGCGAGATTCTACTTGTTGGACTGGAGATTCCGAATCTCAATGAGATAAGATAAAATCCTTCGAGATAGCAAAGCCGCTATCGGTTAAAAATGCTCAGCAGTACTTAGGCTCTTATATTTATTTGAATGAGGGTAAGATATTTTACAACCCATGTTGTTACCATTTTCTTTCTAGATAATAGCAAAAGTTTTCAAAACCTTTGAAAAAAAAATCAAGCATGCCATTTTTGAAAAAAAGAAATTTAATTTTGAAATTTTGAATTAGATATTCTTGTGAAAGCCTGTAAATTTAATTTTGGATTTTGGATTCGGATGTATGACGTGCAGATTTGTCATGCAGATTAAGTTATCTTGCAACATGATTCTGATGAGATGTATCTTTTAAGTTATTTCAGGAACAACGAGAATTAAGAAATGGCATCGTTTTGAGAAGATGTCGGCACTTCTCGATGAGACGGCGAGTATTTGTACTTTTCAAACCGAGTGTTTTTGGAGTTAAACTAGAGAATTGATTTATGCACTAAGAACTCCTCGACGGGAGTATATACATATAAACATAACATGCGAATGTAAAAAATTTCTTTCTGAAAAGTAAATATACGAGCCCATATACTAGGAGTAAGAGATGCATCATAGCTACAGCATGCAAGAGGGTCACGTGAATGATTGAGTACAGATTATTTACATGCGACGTTGTTGATGTGTATTGGCTAGAACAATGAGTTCAAAATTGGAGCTTCGTGATATCACCGCTTCAATTGAGATGTGACATATTAACATTCCAACCCGTTGCGGATGATTCTCTTTTTGGTGCTTTAAACATTTTTCTCCTTTACCTCTCTTGAGAAGCAAATTCTTTTCCTTGTACCTAATTGAAATCTGTAAGCTGGGATCAACTTTTGTTATTATACCGCCCTCTCTTTGATATGTTGGTCTTATGTGCGTCGAGTCGAACCTCGACGACATATTTTCTTTGTAGCCCTTCATTATGGGCATATCAGGTAGATATCGGATTGTTGGGAATCGCGAGACTCATGATTGCCTGTGCATATCTTAAACAAAGATTGATTTCCGAATTCTACTGACGTTGAGGTACTGGGCGAGGATTTAATCCACAATCAGGACCAGTTGGACAGTATAAAGCAATCATGAATCATCGAAAGAGAACCGAGTACTTCTGGGGAAATAATACAAGCTATGAATCGTAATGCCAGCCTCTTCCCGCCAGTTTCTTTTTCTTTTGATTCATCTTTGTATCTTTCAGTTCGCTGGCCTCGATGAATAATATCTGAGAGTTTTCTATCATATTTTGACATCAAATATGAATATCGCGAGTTTGTGATTATACCTTTTTTGGCATAACCCATGCTTGGGTCATATTTGCAAACTTGATGAACTCGAACCTTATCCAGTAATTTCGATTAGCTCATGGTTATTGTTTGTTGATGACTTCTTGACCTACTCGAGAAATGAGAAAAGAATGCCA
Organism: Orobanche coerulescens; assembly: GCA_033398695.1. Taxonomy (NCBI): domain Eukaryota; kingdom Viridiplantae; phylum Streptophyta; class Magnoliopsida; order Lamiales; family Orobanchaceae; genus Orobanche; species Orobanche coerulescens. The sequence continues at coordinate 72,164,961 of CM065818.1, read as the reverse complement.
AGCGCTGCACATTGTGCAAGCATATACTATCTGAATAAGAGTAAATTGTTATGTAAAATTACAATAGATACTATTTTCATGGTGACAACAAGAACTTTTTAAATTTTTGGTAAATGACGTGATCTTCAATTTTCTTTTTAAAAATCAAACTCCGTCTAAAGAATTTCAATCTTATTCAGACCTTTTGAAACTAACCTTATAGTTAATCAGGAAAAGTAAGGTTTGATAATTTGACTGTGACGCGATGATTCAGTCGGAACAGCGAGAGTGAAAATTCTTTCCTGATTCATCTTAGGAAAATAATAGTAATATATGATAAATAAAGCATTTTTAGTTGGACATTTTATCTTGGGAAATTGATGTTTATGTTAGAACTTTACAAAAAGAACATGTGAATATATGCCTAAGGATGGAATTCATAATCGGGATCTTGTTGTCTGATTGCTCAAGTGAAAATATGATGTATTATTATTTAGACCCATTTTACCTGATATCCCCTTTTGTGTGTATAATGCCTTTCTCGTTTTACATATGGAGCCAACCAAATTCTTATATCGGGCGGAACCTTTAATTTGAAATTGAATATTATCATGGTAATATTCGTCCTCTTTTATTCATATTTTGTGTGTGTGTCGAGTAAACCTCAGTGATAGATCTGTTCGTGAGCCTTTAGAGGTAAGTGCGCCTAGCAGAACTCAGACGTTGACGATCAGGAGATACGGGACTCTCTAGGGCAAACTGGAGAATCGGTATAAACCCAGTTGCGAGAACTCATCGCCCGCCAAGAGAGTCTTAGCGGATGTTTCGAACTCTACGCCCATTGCTATAGCGGCGAAAGCTCGACCCTTGTATTGTTAAAAGAATAACCTCGTTGGAATATCCCGAATTTATCTATTTAACCTCAAAGATTACTTCTTCATTCGACCACTGCTTCAATGCATTTTTATCATTTTGAAAATTATTTGAACTCGAGAATCAAATCATGAACTGCCAGGGACAAGATTGACGATAAAGCTCTCTATGAGATATGGTCATATCCCGTACCCAGCCTGAAAAGTCGACCCATACAGGGGATAATATTCAAACTTGTTTCTATGTTGATTTTCAGCCTCGAAGACCTCCTTTAATTATTTCCCTGTGATTTTACTTTGATTTGAGTTTGAATTTTTTTATCAATCAGTAAGACATACTTGTATCATTCTTCTCGTTGCATTCTAAGTTTCGGGACTAAACTTTTTTTAGGGGAAATGGTGCAAGACCCCAGATTTTTGCCCTAAATAACTTCTATTTTTTGACCTGTTTTATGAATTCTTTTGCCGTTTTGTTGAACTTGTATGTTGCCATTCTTCATTATTAACTTATCATTCAACTTTTGGACTCTGAATATCGACACGTATAAATTATATGACGTCCTCTGTGTTATCTTGAGATTAGTGATTGATTGGCACTACTCTCCTTGCAAAACTCATGATCCCATATGTATTACTTTTCCTTACCAGTGTATTTTGCTTTATTTTAATCCTTACTCCTGATGTGAACCCGATCTGCAATAACATTATGGGTCATCTTAATAATATATGGTTCAATCGTACTCGTTCGTGAAGAGATAAATTCACCACTAGAAGGGGGGTTGAATAGTGGTGGTGCGGAATACCGAAATTTCTTGCTAGTAAAAGGAAAATAATGCGGAAAATAAAGGCTCAAGAATTTATAGAGGTTCGGCAACGTGCCTACGTCCTCTCTCTCCGACTTTCTTTTTCTATCAAGCAAAGAAAAACCACAACCTTAACTCGTCTTCTATCGGTCCGAGTTCACAACCGTTACAATCCGCTTGTCTTCTATCGGTCCAAGCTCAACCTTTCCCTCAATATGAATAATTGTTTATCTAGTGTTCTATAGGAACTAGATAATCCTCACTATACGAATATGGGAGTATAATCCTAATAATGCCGGATCAAAGATCCTAATAACACCGGATTAGTGACTCTTGATTCGTTTCTTTTTCGCTCAAGTGTAAGTGATGCAACACTTACAACCAAATGAAAGAATACAAGGAATAATGTATAATACAATTGAAATCGCTCTTGTATCTTACTTTTCTCACAACTTGTAATACAACAAAATATGTAAATCTGAGCTCAAGAATGCTTTGATTGCTTGTATGCTAGAATGCTTGAATGCTTGAAGTTGTGTGTTTGATACCCAAGTCCTTCGGGTATTTATAGGAGTGAGACAACCTTCAAAATCTGAAAAAATATACTATTAGCGTGCGCTAATAGATCCTTGTAGCGTGCGTTAGCGAATTTTGACTTGAGTTCTCCGAACGGTCACAAAGACTGTTGCAACGGTAAAATTCTGTGTTTAGCGTGCGCTAGTACTGATATGGTAGCGTGCGCTATCGTCTTGGTCAACTAGTCTTCGATCTTGACTTTGACAAAATCCGATTTCCTCTCCAACGTCTCTTTTTCCAACGGCTAAATCATGATTAGCGTACGCTAGCAAGTATGCATAGCGTGCGCTAGCATTAATTAAATCCAATATTTCCAGATTTTCCGGATCTGCATTGACTCTTGCTTTCAACGGTTGAATTTCAAACGGTAAACTGCATATTCCATTTAGCGTGCGCTAGCACCTTTACTTTAGCGTGCGCTACTGAATTATTTCAATAACGTACGTTGCCTTGTGTAGCGTACGTAGAGACCTAGACGAAGTGAGTCCAGTGGCTACTGGACTACTGACCATTATTTCGGTAGCGTGCGCTAGATATGCAAATTAGCGTGCGCTAAGTCTTCACTTTAGCGTACGAAGAATATGTCTGTAGCGTGCGCAACGTCCAATTCTGAATTCCTTTCACTGACTTCTGGAAACTTGCGATAGCGTGCGTTATGTATGTTGTATAGCGTGCGCTATCTATAGTTTATTAGCGTACGCTATCATTCAATAGTTTGCGTGCGCTATCGATTCAGGCGACTTGAGTAGGCTGCAGCTGACTTGACTGGGCTGTGTATGAGAGTCTCGATAGCGTGCGCTACGGTATGATACGTAGCGTGCGCTAGCCATATTGTGTCCCTTCAAAATATTATCGAGCCGAGATAGATTCAATTAAATGTTTTGTATGAAACCATCATCAAAATACATTTTGTGTCAACAATCTCCCCCTTTTTGATGATGTCAAAACATTTAATTAATACCTGCAAAAACGTTTTGAAATGATTCGAATCAAGATAAACTTGTTCGATATGTTAGTCGGTTTTCGTTTTTGGAGTTTTCTCCCCCTTTTTGACAGAAACAAAAAGGAACTCCCCCTGAATTGTTGCATTATTAATAAACATTAACTAAGGTTTGCCATTCTCAATGGTGCAATCAACAATGATGGTAGCAACGATAGTAACAATACTAGGAGATATTAAATACGTGTACATAATAAATGCCAAATTAAGAAATGCGAATTTCATTAATAATAAAATGCAGTGAATACAACTAGTTTTCCATGACAAACGAAACATATAGCTTGTTCGAACACAAGTGTCTACATCAAACATCAAAGATCATTAAGTCTAAGGATCGGAGGAGGATGAAGGAAAGGGAAACGAGGGGTGAGTGTAGCGTATGAACTCGGATAACAGTCCACGAACTTCCCGGACTTCCGAATGCACATCTCTGACTTCCGAACGCAGAGCCCGAAAGTCCTCTCGTAACTCAGCGTGTGAAGTCTCGATGCCCCGCATCCGAGCAAAGAGATCACTCTCTTCTTCCTCCGTCACCACATTTCGCATCGGGTGCTTGCCTTTCGAAGTAGGTTTCCTGATGAATTCCCCAGTTTGCATTTCTCGAAGGGTGTGAGGTCCCCGACGAGTGATCATTTCTTCGGCAGAGGGCTTCCGTGACCCTTTCTCAACTTGGTCATCATCGCGAAGGTACGGAAAGAGAATCCAGCCTCTGTTGATCGTACGGACGTAATGCATTGCTTTAAGTGACGCGTCCGAGATCTCATGCCCGAGGGAGAGGGGGACTGCCTTGTCCTTCGATAAGTCCACTTGATGGAAGCTAAAGATAGCCGACAAGATAGAGCCATAAGGCATTCCAGCCTTGCGAGAGCGAGTGGCGTAATTTTTCGACCGGAACAGATCTCCTTTCACCTTCATCCAACTAATGATGATGTCGGAGAAGTCAACCTTATCGTCATTTAGAACGCGGTAAACCACGTGCTTGTCTACGCCTACAAGTTTATGCTGCGAATTGACCTTTGGCATAAGACATTTTGTGAGGGCTACCAGAAGCAATCGAATGTTGATTCCAAGTCGTTGTTCTCAAAAAATCATCCGTTATGTCAATAACGGCTTTCGTGCTCGAAATTCTTTCACGTCAATTTCACCAATTTCATTATCGTCGACCAATGATTTTCCAAAGGCAAATGAAGCCATCTCTGGGCAAACCAAAATTTGAAACAGGATATCTAAGAAACTTTCACCTTGGTTCCTCCGACAAGGCTACCTAGCACAAGGGCTGAAGAACCTTCACTCTCGGCCACGTGAAGGTTGGCATAGAATTCTGACGAGCTCGGGAAACACAGGGGTTTTTGCATTCAACGAAGCGAGAAATACCGAGTGAGGAGAAAAAATTGGAGATGTTAACGTTTACCCGTTCGAGACTTAGAAGATTGAAAAAGTAGCAATCCGTGATGTGTTCTTGAGGGAGTATGTCGAAGAACACTCTTGAAGCAGTGGCTGAGACGAATCGATCCGAATCGAATTGGGCATTTAGAGGACGCTTCAAATTGTTGTATTGCTTGCCCATAGCCGTTCGATTCTTGCTAGACATGATCGGAGAAGGAGGAAAATGAAGGGAATCGAAGATTTTTTAGGAAGAAGATCGCAGATTGGATCGGACGCTGTCTAGGGTTTTTGCAAGAGAGAAGTCGATTGCGTGCGTTAAGGGATGTGTTGTGATTTAGGGTTGTACGGCATATATATAGTCAACGAGTTTTAAGTTAGCGTACGCTAGGATTTATAAGGTTAGCGTACGTTAGGCAAAAAATAGAGGCTCACCGGATCTGCTCAAAGAAAATCGAAGAAACTTTAATTAGCGTACGCAAGAAGGAAAGGTTTAGCGTACGCTAGCGAAATAAAGTTTTAGCGCGCGTTAAGAATATGAAGCTAGCGCGCGCTAGCGATTGATCTGACTCACCGATTTTGATGTTTTGAGTAGAATCTTATTTCAAAAATTGTCTATATGTCCCATGCCAAGTTGTAAACGAATGGAATTAAAAGACTCTTCGGGAAGAGGTTTCGTAAAGATATCAGCAAGTTGATCCTTCGTCCACAAAAATTAAACAGATATCTTTCTTTTGAACATGATCACGTAAAAATGATGTCCGATATCTATATGCTTGGTTCGACTGCAAAACAGGATTTTTGCTCAAATTAATAGCACTAGTGTTATCACATAAAATAGGGGTATTTTCAAAATGAATGCCGTAGTCGCGTAGTTGATTTTTAATCCATAGCACTTGAGCAGGCGCTCCTCGCAATGACATATTCGGCCTCAGTGTAGACAATGCTACGCCGGTTTGCTTTTACTTCTCCAAGATATTAAGCAAGATCCAATAAAATGACATGTACCACTAGTACTCTTTTTATCAATTTTGCATCACTAAATCGGCGTCACTATAGGCAATTAAATTAAAGTCCAAGCAAGAAGGATACCATAGACCTAGTCCAATAGTTCCTTTCAAATAGCGAAAATGCGTTTACAAGCAATTAAATGTGATTCCTTGGGATTAGCTTGGAATCGAGCACATAGACATGTAGCAAATATTATATCCGCCTAGATGCACAAATATAGCAAAGATCCGATCATACCTCGATATAGTTTTGATCTACGGATTTGCCATTTTCATCTTTCTCGAGCTTTAATGATGACGACATTGGCGTAGATATCACCTTGCTATTTTCCATATTGAATTTCTTGAGGAGGTCGTTTGAGTACTTCGTTTGATGGATAAAAATTCCATCTTCGCATTGTTTGATTTGAAGTCCGAGGAAGAACGTTAATTCTCCCATCATACTCATTTCGAATTCTCCTTTCATAAGATTAGAAAAATCTTGGCACAAGGATTCATTAGTAGCTCCAAAAACAATGTCATCAACGTAAATTTGGCAAACAAGTATATCATCATTTAGTACTTTAACGAACAAGGTATTATCGACTTTGCCTCTTTTATAGTCATTTGCTATTAAAAATTGACTTAAACGATCATACCATGCTCGGGGTGCTTGTTTCAACCCGTAGAGTGCCTTGTTGAGCTTGTAGACATGATCCGGAAAGTGATGGTCTTCAAAACCGGAGGTTGCTTGACGTAGACTTCTTCTTGAATGAAACCATTCAAGAATGCACTTTGACATCCATTTGAAATAGCTTTATCTTCTTATGAGCGGCAAATGCACAAAGCAAGCGAATGGCTTCGAGTCGAGCCACGGGAGCAAAACTTTCTTCGTAATCAAGGCCTTCTTCTTGATTATATCCTTGAGCGACCAAACGAGATTTATTTCGAATAGGATAGCCGTCTTCGTCACTCTTGATTTTATGCACCCATTTAGTTCCGATAATTGTTTTATCTTTAGGCGCGGGAACTAAATTCCATACATTATTGTGCTTGAATTGCACAAGCTCCTCTTGCATTGCCATTACCCAGCTTTCATCATCGAGAGCTTCCGATATATTTTTGGGAACTATTTCGGATACAAAAGCACAATGAGCTATAAACTCGGTGGTCCTCCTTCGGGTTTGAACACCGTCTTCAATGTTTCCGATCACGAGATCCTTCGGATGGTCCTTGATGTGCCTCCAATCTTTCGGTAAATCAACGATTGTGTTCGTTTCGATTTCCGAAATTTTCTTCACTTCGGGAGAGGGATCCGGAAAGGTACCTGCATCATCAAAATATTCTACCTTTCTCGGGGGTGAGATCATATCGTTGAATTTAACGTGTATGGACTTTTCAACTTTATTTGTTCTAATATTATACACACGATACGCTTTGCTATTAGTACAATAACCAAGAAAAATTCCGGAGTCGGATTTGGCATCAAACTTGCCCAAGTTATCCTTGCCATTGTTCAAAATAAATACATTGCAACCAAAAGGATGAAAGTAAGCAATATTAGGCTTTTTGCCCTTCCATAATTCATAAGGCGTTTTAAGATGAGTTCTACGAACGTGAACTCGGTTAATCACATAGCATGCCGTAAAAATTGCTTCGGCCCAAAAGTATCGTGGAAGAGAGTATTCATTAAGCATTGTTCTCGACATTTCTTCCAAAGATCGGTTTTTCCTTTCAACAACTCCATTTTGTTGAGGCGTTCTAGGAGCCGAAATATTGTGATTAATAACGTATTTACCGCATAAAAGTTCAAACGGGTGCGATCAAATTCACCTCCGTGGTCGGTGCGAATAGAAATTATGGAGAGGTTTTTCTCATTTGATACCAAGCGACACCATTTAGAAAACTCGGAAAATGCATCATCTTTATGAGCTAAAAATCTAACCCAAGTAAATCGAGAGAAATCATCAACAATAACCAAAGTATAAAGTTTACCATTTAAACTAACATGTCTAGATGGTCCGATTAAATCCATATGCACGAGTTCAAGAACTCGACTAGTGGAAACCTCGAATTTTGGTTTAAACGATTCTCGAGTATGTTTCCCTTTAATGCATGATTCACACAAATGTTTTCTATCGAATTTGAGTTTGGGCAATCCACGAACAAGGTCGTGTCTAGATAAAATAGAGATAATGGGTAGAGAAGTATGCCCCAATTTTCGATGCCATAAATATGCATTGTCATCCAAGGTAATAAGGCATTTTTCATTGAATGAACTCTTATCATTAAGATCAACAATATAGATGTTTCCGCATCTCAAGCCAATGAATGCAATTTTATTATTTCTAAATGCCGTGCAATGCGTTTGCTCAAATAGAATTTTAAAACCTTCATCACAAAGTTGCGAAACGCTAAGGAGATTATGATGCAAACCTTCAACAAAAAGTACTTTGTTGATAGAAGGAGAAGGTTCCTTACCGACTTTGCCGATTCCTTTGATTTTTCCCTTTTGGTTATCTCCAAAGGTCACATGTCCTTGATCTTGATATTCGAGGTCCTCAAATAGGTCCTCGGAACCGCACATGTGCCTTGAGCATCCGCTATCAATGTACCACTTGTTTTTCCTTGGTGCCGGTACCTACAAAAATAGAATTTCGGTTGTTTCTACCCAAGCCCGTTTGGGTCCTCCAAAGTTAATTATGCTTATAGCATTCGGAACAATCGTCCCTTTCGGAACCCATATTTGCTTGACTTTGATAGTTCTTAACTTTGAATGGGTATTAACATTATGAACTTGTTTGAGCGGAACTTTTGAGTTCTCGGTTTCGGTTTTCTTTATTTTGTCGAGATTAATAAGGGATTGTTCCCGTTTAAAAGGGTCGAAACCAAGACCGTGTTTGAGCAAGGGTGATTTTTGAATAGATAGGAGCCTTTCGAATTTCTCGTTTCCGAGAGTAAATTTGTTCACAATATATTTTAGCTCCTTTTGAGTTTTTGTTAACTCGATTTTCAAAACATTTTCTTTTTCAATACATGATGTATGGTCGATCTCAATAGTTTTGCCCTTGTTTTGAAGCGAGGAGTTTTCGAGTTCTAGAGATTTTATTTTTCTCTTTAAAGATATGTTTAACTTAACCATCTCGTCATACTCCATATTTAACGATTCAAACGCACTCAACAACTCATCATCTTGATGAACTTCTTGTGAATCACAAAAATCAAAAGAGTCATATTCATCGTCATTGAGTTTAGAGCTTACCTCGATATTGCTTTGAGTCGAGGGCCATGAATGCAAGGTTTGCGTCTAGAGATCTTTCAATCTCCTCCTCGTCATCACTCCAAGAAGCGATTAGAACCTCCTTCTTTTGAATCTTTCCATTTGCGGTTTTGAAGAGGATCCTCGGCATTCTTTGGCATAATGACCGGCTTGACCACATTTCCGACAATTATTGTCGAACTTCTTGACAGAGTGTAGCCACTCTTCTTTTGCTCGGTTTGCCATCCCGACCAAGAAAACTTCGCCTCTTTTGAATTAGGTTTTTGTACCTTCTAAAGTTTTTGGCATAAAGAGCGAGTTCCTCGTCGTCTTCATCTTCGGCAACATCTTCCTCAACGTCGCTATCAACATTGAATGCGACTACTCTTTCCCGAGGCTTTGGTTTTGTGCCTCTAGACTTGAGAATGATCTCATAGTTGATGAGTGACCCGATGAGGGCACTAAATTCGAGCTTATTGAGATCCTTGGATTCCATGATCGCGGTGACCGTGGCATCCCATTCTCGTGGCAACGATCGCAATTTTCTTAGCTTTGTCGCTGCTCGATATAGGCTTTCCAAAAGATGCAAGACCGTTTGTTATAGCCGAAAATCGATCCAACATATTTGTGATCGTTTCCTCGTCTTTCATGGAAAATAATTCGTAGTCATGGAGTAACATATTAATCTTGGTCTCCTTGACTTGAGTGGTTCCCTCGTGAGTGACTTCGAGAATTTCCCAAATTTCTTTGGCACTTTCATAGGATGATATCCTATTAAGTTCTTCGGGATTGAGAGCGCAATAGAGAAGTTGAGTAGCTCGGGAGTTGACATGCGTGTTTCTCCAATCCTCATCATTGAATTCTTCGATCTTTTTCAACGATCCATCTTCTTTCTTAGCAAGTTTAGGACCGAGAGCAATAACTTTCCAGATTTCAATATCGTAGGCTTGAACGAAGATCGCCATCTTCTTTTTCCACGTCATGAAATTGGAACCGTCGAAGAAAGGAGGACGGTTGAGAGCATTTCCTTCAATTTGGCCTAGAAGTGCCATTTGCGGATCTTTTTCTCCTAGGTGGTTAAACCTTTAAAAAAGAGACCCACTCCGATACCAACTGAAGAGATAAATTCACCACTAGAAGGGGGGTTGAATAGTGGTGGTGCGGAATACCGAAATTTCTTGCGAGTAAAAGGAAAATAATGCGGAAAATAAAGGCTCAAGAATTTATAGAGGTTCGGCAACGTGCCTACGTCCTCTCTCCGACTTTCTTTTTCTATTGGCTAAAGAAAAACCACAACCTTAACTCGTCTTCTATCGGTCCGAGTTCACAACCGTTACAATCCGCTTGTCTTCTATCGGTCCAAGCTCAACCTTTCCCTCAATATGAATAATTGTTTATCTAGTGTTCTATAGGAACTAGATAATCCTCACTATACGAATATGGGAGTATAATCCTAATAATGCCGGATCAAAGATCCTAATAACACCGGATTAGTGACTCTTGATTCGTTTCTTTTTCGCTCAAGTGTAAGTGATGCAACACTTACAACCAAATGAAAGAATACAAGGAATAATGTATAATACAATTGAAATCGCTCTTGTATCTTACTTTTCTCACAACTTGTAATACAACAAAATATGTAAATGAGCTCAAGAATGCTTTGATTGCTTGTATGCTAGAATGCTTGAATGCTTGAAGTTGTGTGTTTGATACCCAAGTCCTTCGGGTATTTATAGGAGTGAGACGACCTTCAAAATCTGAAAAAATATACTATTAGCGTGCGCTAATAGATCCTTGTAGCGTGCGTTAGCGAATTTTGACTTGAGTTCTCCGAACGGTCACAAAGATCTGCAACGGTAAAATTCTCGTGTTTAGCGTGCGCTAGTACGATATGGTAGCGTGCGCTATCGCCTTGGTCAACTAGTCTTCGATCTTGACTTTGACAAAATCCGATTTCCTCTCCAACGCCTCTTTTTCCAACGGCTAAATCATGATTAGCGACGCTAGCAAGTATGCATAGCGTGCGCTAGCATTAATTAAATCCAATATTTCCGCATTTTCCGGATCCGCATTGACTCTTGCTTTCAACGGTTGAATTTCAAACCAGAATCGCATATTCCATTTAGCGTGCGCTAGCACCTTTACTTTAGCGTGCGCCATCAATTATTTCAATAACGTCGTTGCCTTGTGTAGCGTGCGTAGAGACCTAGACGAAGTGAGTCCAGTGGCTACTGGACTACTGACCATTATTTCGGTAGCGTGCGCTAGATATGCAAATTAGCGTGCGCTAAGTCTTCACTTTAGCGTACGAAGAATATGTCTGTAGCGTGCGCAACGTCCAATTCTGAATTCCTTTCACTGACTTCTGGAAACTTGCGATAGCGTGCGTTATGTATGTTGTATAGCGTGCGCTATCTATAGTTTATTAGCGTACGCTATCATTCAATAGTTTGCGTGCGCTATCGATTCAGGCGACTTGAGTAGTGCGGTGACTTGACTGGGCTGTGTATGAGAGTCTCGATAGCGTGCGCTACGGTATGATACGTAGCGTGCGCTAGCCATATTGTGTCCCTTCAAAATATTATCGAGCCGAGATAGATTCAATTAAATGTTTTGTATGAAACCATCATCAAAATACATTTTGTGTCAACAGTTCGAATACTTTAAAGTTGATTATGAGACCTTAAGAATTCACTTCAACGTCTCAATGACCCTTTTCGCTGTTTCTCAACATTTCGAGGAACGTTCTAGACTCGCCGATCAAACTGTGACTGAATCATTTGATCGGCCTCGAGATTCAAAGTTCTTGTTTCGAGTATTATATTATTGCATAATTCATAATATAAATGGAGTACCACAAAGGAGCAAATAAAAACAAGCGCGAACCTTTCTGGAAAGCTCTGTACGCCAGGACTGACTTTGATCGATTACCATAAATTATAGAAAAGTCCAAAGCTCCAAAATTTCACAGCATTGTATATTATTGAGTTACCTTTCCAATGGAATAAACGGCAAGCCATTCAGAGCCCGAACGAGCAAGTTATGGTAAAAACAAGACAAGAATATCAGTCGTCATGGCGAAATTACTAAATTGCCCACATGACCGACCTTGTGAGTTTTTGGTGCGAATCTCAGCCATTTTTTTCTCCAGGGAAGCAACAAGAAGTACATATGGATTCGGACCTCACATTGGAACTCCATTATGGACCGGTTTCGAGCGGTTTAAATGCGTAATCAACGCCCGAGAATTGAACTAGCTAGTTCTTTTCTGCCGATTTCAATAATTTTCGCCGGATTGGAGGTAATTCAACCCTGAATTCTAAATTTGTTCTTCGAGATTCTTGATTTGTTCTTGTTTAGAAATTGAAAATGACTATATACCGGAAATCCTGGGACTGTTCTTACTGATTCTGGCGGAACAAGAATTAAATCTTTCGTCCAATCACCGTAATCGGATACCGTCCTCGAAGTATCCGATAAAACTTCTCTAAGAGATTCGATTAAGGTTTTCGGTGTTATTTCAATTAGAATGAATAGCCTAATGCCGATTATCAAGAACTCCTCGTAGGTCGGAAATTTCAGAGTTTTGAATCCTAATTAAAAATCGCCCGATACGTTCTTGTCCTAAAGTCGCCAGGCAAGTATTTGATCGTGCTTTATGTATAAATTGCAATTGAATATGTATAGACTGTGATTTTCATATGGTTTTATCCATGCTCCAAATTCAGCAATTCTATGTTTATATTTTGAACTGATTCGAAATTGTGTTTTTTGCAATCAAGTTAATGACTTTTAGTGTTTGAAAATGATTTTGAAATAAACTGTGTTTCGAAAGGATTACGAAAATATTTTTAAAAATAATTTGAGAAAGATTTTCTGTAAATACTTGATGACTGACCTTAGGAGGATGTTGACGTGGATATTGAGCCTTGGACCCCGTGATTTGTGATCAGATTTGTATTTTGGAAATAATTTTTGGGTTGTGTCCCTAAATGATTTTCGGAAGATTGAGTATTCCTTAATCCCCAATGTTTTCAAAGACTCTCGAGGTCCTTAAAACATTTTACAAGTCGTTTACCTCATTTCATTCCTACCTTTCATGGTTTGTAAAGTATATTGTTAGTCTTGATTGTGTCTGATTGTGGAGGCCATTCTAGAAAGTATTCTAAGTATATGGTTTAAAGTCCTTTGCATTGGAAGTCGGATATTACTACTGAGTGTGAGAGTTATATTCGTTCACTCCGAGCGGGTCTGACGAGGCTCCGGGGGGATCCGCGTATTATCGGGTCCGCGAACATTTGGGTTAGCCACTCTGAGCGGGTCTGACGAGGCTCCCGGGGGATCCGCGCATTGTCGGGTCCACGGTTAATCAATGAGTATTTTTAGCCTTATGGCTTGATGCATTTTTGTTGTGATATGTCAGGAGTATCACAATGTTTTGAAATTCCATAATGCTTGGGATGCAATACATATTTATCAGAGGTGCGTGGACTATAATGGCTTAAGAATGAAGTGTTGTGTGAAATTTTTCTTCAGTCGTGAGTTAATGTCTAACTACAGTTTTCGTAAATATTTTCCAAACAAAACTACCGGGATTCGGAATTGTTTTCAAAGTGCTTACTTGTTCATTTTTACTTTCAAGACTTGAGCTATTTTAACTAAATAAAACATCTCAGGGAGTCTTTCTAAATTAATCAAGTTATTGTATTCCCAGAATATGTCATGTATGGCTCGTATTTGCACTTTATACTTGCACTAGCAAAATAGTGGAATTTTGCTAACCCCGGGGTAATAGGGGGTGGATGTCTGTATTGCATTCAGGTTTTGGGGAGCATAACACAGGGTTGGCACGAAGGATGATGACAGATGATCGATACTAATCACATGAGGACCCGTACGATATTGTGTTGGCCTAGTTGTAATTTATTTCCGCTGCAGTATTTTCCCGTTGCATGGGAGTGTTTTGTTTTGACCCCTGCGTGGGCATGTTTTGAAATTGAGTTGTATGTATTGATTGAAAGACCAAATCGGTCTACTGATTCGTCATTTAGCCTTAAAGGCGATATTATGATGTTTGGTTTTAGCTACCAGCTTGGTAGATCCTTGAGGAAAGGGTCTACGGCGTGTAATATCCCTGAGTGTACTGGGGGTGTTACAGTAGGAAGGGCACGAGGACGATGAGCAGCAGTGATATTCTTCCGGGTTTCCGATGTTATTTTAGTTATTTTGGTCTTGTTTTGTGTAAGTACTCGCGAGTACTATTTTTGTTGATGTTACGCCCGTGTGTAGGCTTGGGAACTGTCTTAGAATTTGCTATCTGTAAGTTGAACAAGTTTTGACTGTCGTCATATTCGACCTTGCCTGTCATGATGTTGTGGATATGTTGCATTGTCGACCTTGCCGATTGACGTGTGTTGTTTTGGTTGTAAGTTCGACCTGATTGGTCGTTGTGTGTATATGCGTGTTAATCAGGTCTTGCCTTGTGGATTCCCGAAATGGATCCACAATACTGTAACAGTTCCGACCCGGGACGGGGTTGTTACAGTGTGGGGGTGGCATCAATTGGTATCAGAGCTCGGCTATTCCCTATAAGTGGTATCATCTACTTTTCTTCATTTTAGTAATCTTCTTTTCTACCATTCTATTATTTCTTTCATCTTCTAAACCTCCCGTCTTCGTAATATATTAAAAAGTCACGACGAACGGTTCTACCATCACAATGATCATTATGTAAGAAAAATACGACGATCGTTTTACCATCACAGTGAAAAATACAGTACTTGATAGAAATTATCAAATGTAAGCCGAGGGATTTATATCCTTAGCCGTTAGGTGTTTCGTCAATTAAGCTTGTGTGGTTGAATCTAAAAACAAATATACAAAAACAGAAAAGGTATACAAAAAAAAGTATAGAAAAACATATACAAAAAAAAAGATTATACAAATATAGAAAAAATATTATAAAAAATCATACCGTTATACATTAATATACCTATCTATCACAAAGGCGGTTCTACCACCACAATAAAATACATAAATAAATATAAGTTAGAGTGGGAATTATCGCCACTGTAAAATTAAAAATTGTCACGATATTCATCTATATAATCACCTGGTAATATTCCTATAATCGATAGGGAGAGGTAAAGGAGACAAAGCGAGTATTAGTTTCCATCAATCTAGGAGAATATAACAACACAATATTTTGTAATGTGGAACCTATACAAACGTGTCATATATTGTTGGGAAACTAATGGCACGATGATCGAAATGCGAGTCTTGTTGATGAAAAAAATTGGTACTATCTCAAAAGGATGATAAGAAAATTATTTTGGCTACAATAACTCAAGATTAAGTACAAGAAGACAAACTTCGTCTTCAAAATGATGTTGAAGTTCACTTGATCAAATCTGAAGAAAAAGAAAAAGAAAAAGTGAGTAAAAGAAAATGAAAGAAGTGAGAAAGAAAAAGTAAGAACTTTTGAGAAAAATAAAGCATTGGAGATGAGAGAAAATAAAAATGAAAAGAAAAAGAGAGAAGGAAAAGAAAAAGAAGAGAGCGAGAAACAGGATCAGCCCTAACTATAGGTCAGCTAGGCCTAGGCCTATAGCCCCGGATTTTGACAAGCGCCCATACCCCAATAAAAAATTACATTATATTCAATTTATACAAAAAAATAAATAAAATACAAACATACAAAATTGAGAAGGATATTCTTGACAAGTTAGAGTATAAAATATGATTAGTAATTTTACAGTGAAAAATACTACAAAAATAATTTTTGCTTGTATTCCTAAAATCTAATTATAAATGATATATTTAATGGATTTACATATTTTTTATAATCTTTATATATATATATATATATATATATATATATATATATATATATATATATATAACGAGAGCCCTAAAATGACCTGGTCTATAGCCCCCAAATTATGAGGGCCGGCCCTGGCGAGAAAGAACTGAAAAGACAAATATGGATGATCAAATCACATATTTATTTCCTTCTACAAAAGGTCCATCTTATTTTTTTGAACAAAACATTCTCAGTTCAACCATTTTCTTTTTACAGAAATTTGAAGATAATGTTCCAAAAGAAATACAACATGATTTATCTCCATTGGATCATCTTGTTGCAAGGAAGCTAAGGGAGCACAAGGTAAAACTTCTCAAAAGCTCCTTGAAAATGTGCACTTTATCCTTCATGTACTCGATGATATATTTTCTTTTGATAGAGGAAAGCAAATTGGAGGATGAATCTTTTATGAAGATGGGGTTAATGATGTGAACAATATACCCCCATTTTTCATATTTATTTGTGGAGTAATATTTATTTATAATATTTTCTATATAGATACATTTTATTATTTGATCCATATTTTATTTATCGAGTCTTTTTGTAAGTTGAGTTAAATATATTGTAATAATGATTTTATTGATCGAGTTGTAAAAAATATTATTTGAGTTGTAATTTATCTATTTTATTTTAGAGTTGTAAAATTGTACAAGTAGTTTTATTTTGAGTTGTATTTCTGATTTGAAATAAGGTCGAGTCAAGACGAGAATGAAACAAACGGGTAAAAATTCAAATTAATGTACGTAAGACGAATAAGCAGCAGTTTCGTATTTTGGTTATAACTCTCCTATCTCATGTCCGATTAAGATCGTTCAAGTAGCTATGAAAACTTAAGAGACCGAGCTAGAGGTGCCCAAAACGACCCAACCCGCCGAGTCGACCCGCCGACCCGGACCCGGTTGACCCGTGCAAGACCCGGACCCGGCCGACCTGTGCGACCCGCCGACCCGGACCCATGGTATACACGGGTGGGGTCCGGGTCGAGCTTCTCCCAACCCGTCGACCCGGCGGAAATAAAAAAAAAAAATTCAAAAAATGGCCGTTGGACCCGGCGGGTCGGACCCGTGACCCGGCGGGTCTAACGGCTAGTCCGATTTTTTTAAAAAAAAAAATTCCTATCTATAAATACCCCCCTCCCCAACACAATTTTTCCACACCTTCAATACTATCTATCTCTCAAACTCTCATTGTTAATTGCTATACTACTTAATCTCTCTCTTTTTTTTCGCATTTTATCATTATGTCGAGTTCTGACAAGGGAAAGGGTATTGCTACATCTCCCAAAAAATCTAAAATGTTCAAGTTCGAGCGAATGGGTCTTTGGGGCAAATCGAAGAAACCATCTGGAATAATTATTCGGGAGCCCCAAAACCAAACTCCACCCGGTTTTGAAAATGAAAGCCAAGAACCTGAATATGATGCTACACATGAAAATATCTATTACGGTAGTACAACAACTACAGTGAAGAAGAAGTTGATCTCCGGGGATTTCGACGTGTCCCGAATCGTCAACAACTGCAAAACATCGACGAAGAAATGGACCATGAAATCGATGAAGCTATGTTAAATCAAACATATGCAACATTCGAGCGCACTCTTCATGGCGTACCAACTCCGACGCAAAAATCAAAGTCGAAGCGTCCTGCGGCAAGCCAAGCTGAAGAAGAACCTCCTTATGTTGAGGAGTTATCGTCCGAGGAGGAAGAAAATGTGAAAGGCAGAGGAAGCAAGAAAACTAAAGCAAGAAACAAGCCTGCCCCTGTTGCAGAAAGGAGACCGGTATCCGTACTTTTTTCAAAACACTTTAAGAAGGAAAAAATGCCGGATGGTTCGATTAAGGTATCTTGCAACTACTGCTCGAAAGAGTATCCGTATAAAGCCGGGGATGGATATGGAAATTTTAAAAGGCATTTTGAGAATAACCATGCCTCGGTCCACGGAGAACAAAAGTCACAAAGTCAACTCAACTTCCAACCTTCTACTGGAGCCGGGCCAGACGGCAATCAAGGTATGTCTGAATCTCAACTTTATAAATATAATGAAAAAATTGCTAGAGAACAAATGGCAAAATTATGTGCACAAGAATCTTTACCTTTTAATTTTGCGGATAGTACGGGTTGGGAATACATGATGCAAAATGCCTAAAATCCTGCTATTAAAAGAATCCCACGTACCACAATGACTAGACAAGTAGTATACTTAGCCAAACAACATAAACTTGCACTACGAGCTTATTTTAGATCTATAAATCATAGAGTTTCTTTAGCTGCAGATACTTGGGCAGATTTTAAACAAAAAATGATTATATGGGAATAACTATACACTGGATTGATGAAAATTAGAACTTAAACAAAAGATTACTTGCGTTTAAAAAATTTAATTGTACACATAATGCAGATAATATAGCTAGAGCAATTATTAAAATTTTAACTTTTTATTGCTTAAAAGATAAAATTTTCACAATTGGTTTTGATAATACTAGTTCTAATACTGCAAGTGTACCAGCATTAATACAAGCTTGCAATCCTGTTTTAGCGGGTCGATTATTTCATACTAGATGTATATGTCATATTCTAAATTTATGTGTACAAGATGCATTAAAATTTGTAGATGAGACAATAGAACCAATTAGAAAATGTGTCTTGTTTTTACATAATTGCACTAAGTTAGCTAGACAATGGGTAAAATTTTTAAAGTCAAAACAAATTCAACCCAAATTTTTTACTCCAGACGTCAAACATAGATGGAACTCAACTTATGAGATGTTAAATTCAACTAATGAATATAAAGAATTATTGTGTGAATTTTTTGATACGTATTTTCACGTAGAAGGATTTTATTTATTGCCAACGTATTGGGATAAAACTAAAGATTTAATAAAACTATTAAGGGTTTTTGAAAATGCAACTAAAGATTTAAGTGGTTGTTATTATCCCACGTCTCCTAAAGTTTTATTTCATTGTTGTTTTATTGTATCTGAAATGGATGCTTGTAGTAATCCGAAAGATTATCGAATGCTATTTACAATATGTGTTTAAAATGGCTAAAATACTTTAATCGTATTCATGATGTTTTCTTGATTAGTGCTGTTTTATCTCCCGATTTGAATTTAGCTCAAGTAGAACAATTACTTGAAATATATTATAATATTCTTAAAAATTTGGGTTTTCCTAATATTGAGGATAGTGTTGAAAGTCAAATTTTATTTGAAAATATTCCTGACGTTGAACAAGTAAAAATTGATTTGAAAAATAGTTTAGAAACTGTTTTTTCTGAATATTCTTCTAAATATGGTGATAAGATTCAAACTCAAAAACAAGAACTAAGACTACAAATACATTTAACATGGAATTGACAGAACTCACTAACCCATTTCAACAACAACTCTATAATATAGCAAGAAATAGGGGTGGTAGTAACGTCGGTCCAAAGAAATGACCTTAGTAGATATTATGCAACTAGTTTTGTCGGGAGGATGACAATGCAGTACTTTGATCTGTTGGATTGGTGGAAAAGAAGGGAACCGAATTTCCCATACTTTCCATTATGGCACAAGAAATTCTTGCAGGCCCGCATCCACGATCCCGTTGAGAGTGCTTTTAGTGAAGGAGGCTATATCTTTGGACGAGCGGAGATCCCGAATGACGCCAAAAATCTCGAGGCTCAAATGATACTTAAAGACGCAACAAAAGCCGAGTTACGAGATCAAGAAAATAAATGGGATGACCTATTAGCGGACCAAGATGCCTATCAAGAAGGCACTACCGAAGGAGAGTCTAGTCAAATGAGTCAAACCGATGATCAAGACGACGACGACATCGACTTCGACTAAAGGTAAGTAAGGTAAGTCAGGTAAGTAAAGAACTACGTAGGGCTTTGATTCCTCACGAGGATACGTAGGTAATTTAATTTTAAGTGAAAACTTAAAATTAAATACAAGCCCATTTTTTTTCAACTTTTCTCAAGTAAAAGAACTACGTGGAGCTTTGATTCCTCACGGGGATACGTAGGCAATTTAATTTTAAGTAAAAACTTAAAATTAAATACAAGCTAATTTTTTCAAATGATTTCCATTCACTTATAGTTATTTTTCGTGTATAAAATGATAACAAATAAAAGTTTTATATACATTTTAATAAAAAAAAGGAAAAAAAAAAATATAGTCGGGTCGACCCGTGGCCGACCCGTCGACCCGTGGCCGACCCGTCGACCCGCCAACCCGTCGACCCGCCAACCCGTACATTTCATATGTACGGGTGGGGTCCGAGTCCTGCCCTGCCGACCCGGCGACCCAGCGGGTCCGACCCGGACCCGGACCCGGACCCGTGGTTGGTCACCTCTAGACCGAGCTATAATTATACAAAGGTCTCGAAAATAAATTATGAGTAATCACATCTCAGGTGTGACATGACAGAGGGGCAGCGTCTTTTTATTTTCTTCTTTTCACACCTTAAGTCATAGTTATTATTAGTGGCGCTAGTGTCGTTACAGACGCCGACAATGGGTTGGAAGCGGAGTCGAGAAAGCTCCCCATATCAAGATTTAAAGGCGTCAGTCTCTCAACGGAACGACAGGTGGGGTTCTCAAATCTACGAAAAGCACCAGAGGGTCTGGCTGGGCTCTTTCAACGAAGAAGAAGAGGCGGCGAGAGCCTACGACACGGCGGTGCAGCGGTTCCACGGCTGCGATGCCATCACAAACTTGAAGCCACTGACGGAGACTCAGGACGACGAGGTAGAGAACACCTTTCTGAACTCCCATTCAAAATCCGAGATCGTCGACATGATCAGAAAACACACGTACAGCGACGAGCTCCAGCAGAGCCGGAGAAATTATGGCTGGAATAAGGCACTGGAGGACGGAGGCCTCAGCATTGATGCAGCCCCGACGGCGAAGGATCGCGAGAATCTTTTCGAGAAGGCAGTGACGCCCAGCGACGTGGGGAAACTCAATAGGCTCGTCATTCCAAAACAGCACGCGAAGCAGAGCGGGAATATTTCGAAAGGTGTGCTGTTGAATTTTGAGGACATTTGAGGTAAAGTATGGAGGTTTAGGTATTCGTACTGGAATAACAGTCAAAGCTACGTGCTGACGAAGGGTTGGAGCCGATTTGTGAAGGAGAAAAATTTATGGGCTGGCAACATGGTGAGTTTTCAGGGATCGATAGGCCCGGATAAGCAGTTGTACATTGATTGGAAAGCAAGAGATGGCAGCAGGACGAGTTCGGCTGTGGCTGGAGGAGTGTCGGGCCAGGCCCGACCCATTCAGATGTTCAGGTTGTTCGGGGTGAACATATTTGCGGCACCGGGGAAGAACGATAACCCCGCCTCTGCCGCCGATAAGGATGAGTGAAATGGAGATTTGGGGTTTTTAATTTCCTCAAATCCCTATAATTAGGTATTCTAAATAGGCATCATGGAAAAAATGGAAAACTAAAGAGGAAACAAGTAAAATACATCAAGTGCCATGGAGAAGTGGAGGGAGAAATAGAGTAGATATTGTTGGGAGTATACACTCGAATGCCACGCAGAGGACGTTAGAGTGAGAGCATTGTACTTGTTATTATGTAAATTATTAACAGAAGGCAATTGTATGTTTCTTTATTTACTGGTAGTTACTGGCATTCCTGATTCATAAATTTACATATAGAAACTAGTCCATGTATTTGAAAGCAAAATATTCCACTCCTTATTGGATAAGGGGGTCGACACTGAAAAGGTTTATGGATCAAATATGTAATCATTCGCAAGTCGATAAAACTTAACTGACCGTTAAGTTTATGTGAAGACTTGTATAACCTGTTCTTTGACTTGTGAGTAGAGATGTTAAACGGGCTAGCCCTAGCGGTTCCGGGCTAGCCCTAACGGGCTTCGGGCTAAACGGTCCGGGCCAGGAAATATCGGCCCTAACCTTAACCCTAACGGGCTTCGGGCTAAACGGGCTAAATATTTAAAAAATCTATTTTTTATTTTTATAAGTCATAAACAAAAAAAAATAGTAACAATATATTTTATATATATATAGCAACAACTATACAATAATAAATATAACAAAAAATACATTTTTATGTATATACACATATATATACACACACTATATTAACAAATACAGTAATATTATATATTAATATTATACATAATATACATATATTAATATTATATATATTATATATAATATATATAATATTAATATATGTTATATAAATATAGTATGACTGTAAGTTGAACTTATATATATATATATATATATATATATCGGGCTAGCCCTAACGGGTTTCGGGCTAAACGGTCCGGGCAAAAAAAGCTCGGATTTAAACGGGCTAGGAAATATCGGCCCTAACCCGATTTTTTGGCGGGTTAAACGGGCCAGCCCATCGGGCCCGAGCCCGTTTAACATCTCTACTTGTGAGTGCCTGTCGTCACTAATAATTAGTGGGCGCACAATAATAACTAGCGTCGGTCTCGTCTTCCCCCTGCCTGATTTTCATCATGCAGTGGGGACCTTCTGGTCGAGCGACCTTGGCGGCGAAGTACGTTGTGAAGTCGTTCGCTAGTTGTTCAAAGGAACTGATTGATCGCGGCGGCAGTAAGATGTACCACCTATGGGCGAGTTCGCCCAATGTTAACGGGAACATTCGGCACCTGGTCGCGTCTGATGCCCTGCATCCGGTCATGTAGATCCTGAACTTACTCAGGTGAGTCTCGGGGTCCGATCTCCCCTCGTACAAAGGTGTTTGAGGAGGAGTGATCCTTGGCTGCACGGGGGCGAGTTCGATCTGGACCGCGAGCGGCTCACTCGGCTCGGCGATCATTCTCTTGGCGCCTGCCCCCGTTTCTAGGAACGCCTTCATGCCATCGAGCTGGCATTGCATTGCGTCCATCGCCGTAGCTTGGTCGCTCGTGGTTTGGCTCTCGGAGCGGGAGCCGAGACGATCGTGTACTGATCCCCTGACTCCGCGGTAGGCGATGAGGTCATCGCTGCCGATATTGGTTCTTCTGCGAAGGGGAGCCAAGTGACCGACCTGCCTTTTGGGAGTTGGGTATGCTGAACTCCTGGTGACGGATTCGAGCTCCGTCGTCTCATGGCTGGGGCCAGAATGCCCCGGTCGCCATGATGTGTCGCTTCCTAGGCGGATGAAAATGGAACCGTCCCGCCTCGCGAGTGCTTCTGCTCGTGAATCGGGACTTCCTGACGATTGCTCGACGAGTAACCCCTTGAGCTTCCGTTTGCCCACGCGGCGGAAGGTTGATGGGGTAATTGCGGGCGTACCGCATGCTCTCCGTCGCTCCCGTAGGATGGCCATGGCCTCCTCGATCTGTTCCGCTGTTTGGAACTGATCGAGCGAGAGGTTAGGGCCGTCCCTCGGGGGCGGGATCGAGAGTCTCGCGCCGCCGCGGCTACCCTCCACCGTGGGTTGGGGCTCGGATTGAGCCGGAATAAGGCGTCCGGCGGATCGGAGAGTGGATCTCTTCGATGTGGTGGCAGATGTCATGATTCTGAAGGTTTTTCTTTGAAGAACAGTGATTGTTTCTTCAAGTATATGCCCCGAAGAACAGTGAGTGTTCTTCGAGACGCTCGGAATAAAAATGAAGGTTAAGATGCCCTTCCTCTAGCGCCAATTGTTGTTACCCAAAATATTATCCGGAGATGATATTCTGGAATGGTCGAGTAACAAATAAAATGCGAGAGCACATCCGTGGGGAAGTAAATAACACAAGATTTGCCGGGTTTGTTAGGCCCGAGATTGAATGCTCTCGCGAGATGTTATTAATACGAATACATTGGAGTACAAATATTAATATAAGAGTACAATTACAATTAGTGTAAAAGACCCTAGTTATCTAGCTCTTGAGTGCTGATGATTGCCAGAAGAACCAAAGTTAAAGCTCTGTGAGTTCTTGTTCTCGTTTCTGCCGACCGTCTTTGGGTTAAGAGGTTCTGAGAGTGAAAAGATGAGAGAAAATCCGAGGGAAAAGCCGACAGAAAAGCAGGGAGTGAAGCAGGCAAAAGGGCAGAGAGATTTTCCAAGTGCAGGAAGCCTTCTATTTATAGGAGGAGCTGGGATGTCTTCATCCTAATGGGCGATCGCCTTTCCAGTATTATAATAAGGGGGCGATCGTCTTTAGCACATGGGCTGATTGCCTTAAAGTTTGCGGCTGCTGCTGGCAGCCAGCTGTGCGAACCAGTGAGAGGACAGCACGCGTCTCTTGTCGCTGTCTCGGGAGGTCCCACCTTGGACCTTTCGGCGGGTCTGTTGGTAAGTGAGAAGATGATGACAGGCTGGAGTCAACGATCCATGTTCTGCGGCGCTATTCACGGATCTGCGCATGGGTCCTTGCTTCGTGATTCAGTCTTTGTAGACTTGACGGATGTTGGCTTTTCATGGAATGAGGCGGTCATCCGTGATCGGGCACTTGAGACGATCGCTAGTTGCTGGGAGACGATCGCTTTGGGAGTCGATCGCTCGGCGCTGGGTCCTGATCTGGGTCCTTCGATCGGCAAGTCCGCCTTGGTCTATTTGACTCTGGTTCGGTCGCCCGGTCTTTTTACCGAGCGCCTGTTGAGGTGTATAAATCTCGACACAACAGTATGCTAATGAGATTAATATACTCGAACTGACTCACCCTCGATTTGTCACACGGATTTCACTCTGGGACAGTCAATGACGGAATCGAAAGGTTGTGATAGGTATTCGTGAACCTTCGAATTGAAGATTTAGTAGGGATGTGTTTGTGACGTTAAGATTTTCACTAGCGTAGTTCGACCTAGAAAACTGGAAGGTGGGGGTCAACCTCGACGTGTATCTTGACGGGCAAGTAGCAGGTTCTACTAAATACCAAGATATGATTCCTTCTCATGTAAGTGAACAAGTATATGATCTATGCGGTTATTAGCATATGAGATCATAAGTCTTTGACCAAAGCATTGGAGCTAGTTGTATTAGATACACGAGAGCTCAGTGATCTCGATTTGCAATAACTCATGCATAGCATCAAGTACAGATAGGGTTTGACTGACCGTGACCCTAGAACTTGATATGGACATTTAAGAGAAGGGTTTTATACGTATACGGGTATTCACAACAGAAAGGTTTTGGAATGATCCCAATCATTCGTCCTCAGTTAGGTTACAGTGTTGGCTGCGGGACTCGCTAGGTGGTGCTATCACTCTTTGGTTCCTCCCATTGCTGACTGAGACGAACCTACCTAGTCGCGCATTAGGATAGACGGCGGAATAAATCCAGCTCATTCTCTCTTTATAGATATTAGATCTTGGATGTCTAATTTATCGGACATTGAATGTCTAATTAATCTTGGGACATTGGATCTCTAAATTAATTTATTGGATAAATTAATTTAACGTCTGCTGAATTAAATAAATTACTGGGTGATTAATTTAATTCATAAATTTAATTATTTCTTGGAGAAATTAATTATATTATTTTGTATTTGATAAATTAATTGGATTAATTAATTGATATAAATACATTAGAACGGAACGAAATTTGTCTGTTTGAACACACGAGAGTTCGAAACGAACCGAACTCTTCTGTTTGCTTCTAGAGGCTGGCCCCTTCCCTTTTGTTTTTATTTTGGTCTTTGTAGCAAAAACATGGGGTGGAAGACTAAAGAAAATCAAGGAGAATTTTTTTTTCATTTTATAATGAATAAAATCAAGAGGGAAGATTTTTTTTCAGCCCTGAGTTAGGATGCAGTAGAGAGAAGTCTCTATTTTTCTGTCATTCATTTTCATCTTCAATATGAAGAGAGTAGAATTTTCTAAAACACTTTTGAGTGTTTAAAAAAATCAAGAGAGAAATTTAATTAGTACACTTGGAGTGTATCAATAAAATTGCTATAACTCCAATCACCTTCTTCTAGCTGTATCCATGAAGGATGACATGGTGTGTGTTGTTCCGGTCATTTTTCTGACGCGTGTCAAGTAGATACGCGGTACTTTCGGCGTTGGATTTTTCAAGAGATTTGACGAATCGAATTTGTGTCGGAGATCACCATAAGCATGGCGAATCGAATTTTGGAGGAGATCACAAACTACAACTATTTAATGAAAGTACTACAAGGGTATGATTTCGTATCTTACTTTTGTTTGTTTTATATTCATATATTTGTAGCTTGATCGATCCTCTTAAGGGACTCAGATCCCATTGTTTTTCGTTTATTGCTTCCGCTGCGGCTTCGTTTTAGGCACCGAATCCCAACAGTGGTATCTGAGCGAGGTCTTGCGATCGTATATACGATATTTAGCATTTGAAATGCTTGATTGAATAGTTAATG
This sequence comes from Orobanche coerulescens, assembly GCA_033398695.1. NCBI lineage: Eukaryota > Viridiplantae > Streptophyta > Magnoliopsida > Lamiales > Orobanchaceae > Orobanche > Orobanche coerulescens. The sequence goes on along the minus strand of CM065818.1, from coordinate 72,138,943 downwards.
ATTTGGAATCATTTATTGTTATAATCGTAGTATATGTTCGATTGTTCGTTGTAGTTATATTTTTCGTAAATCTATGTCTAAATATAAATCTTTATTTTATTGGAAATTTGATTTCTGTTGAAGATATGAAAGAAAATATAGATATTGGATATCCGGTCGAAAATCAAGCACCGAATCGCCGTTGGACGGCCCCGAAACAGGACTCTCAGGTCTGCCGAGCGGTTAGGGCTGACGGATCGCGATTCGGGCATGTTAGATCGCGGTCCATTATTTTTCTCGGCCCTGCCGTGCAGTCCGACATGTTGGACTGCAGTCTGGTCTGTTCCGGGCCTGTTCCGGACTCATTTTCTCCGTGTATTCCTGAAAATTAATCTCCCACATTTTAAATTAGATTTAATTTGATTAAAATGATATATAATATTTTATTTTAACAAGAGAAAATTGATTAATTGGAATACTTGTGATTGACCGAGTTACTTTAAACGATTTCATATTACCGATGTGTGAATTAATTGGATCAATTATATTTAATTGTTAATTTTATATATTGGTTGGGTCAATATATTTATTAATTCTATTTATTTAGTATTTATCGGATGACTGCTTGTGAACGGGGATGTAGTTCATGGACCTAATTTTGAATCGCTCGGTTTTATTCGATTGGGTTGTAAAGGCCGTTTTGAGCCTATTTATTTTACTAGAAAAATTTGTATAGGATGCAATTTTTCAAATATAAAATTTATATGTAATAACGAAGACCGGAGGAAGATCCGTTCGAGAAGATGAAGATTCAAGACCGAAGACATGTAATTAGATTACGATGTTTTTTGTTCTAGGAACGGTCCATGAACTGCATGATGGTAGCAACTAGGTTGTGAATGTTTTATTCATATGGTATGAATGCCACAAACGCGCTTAAATGAATCAATGTGCAAAGTGTAACATTAATCGCGAAAATTCTCCCTCGACAAAATATTAAGTTCAAAAGGTTTCAAAGTTTTCCTTCCCTCCATCGAGCTTTCGGAAAATTAAAATCTAAATTGGATGTGCTATGCTTCCGAGTTATCGGGGTAGCCATTCAGGGAGGGTCGATAAAATACCGAGAGTGCATTGGATGCCTTCGGCTGGAGTAAATTTTATCCCTAGAAACTTGTTAGGTTGCCGGATAAGATTCAATTGCGAAACTAATCAGCGCCGACGGTGTAAATTTAACTTGTTCACGAACCATAGAAACCGTATAGGTTGAGTGGAGTGAATAAGTGGTAAAAAAGATCGAATCATCCATTAGATGGGTTGGTATTGGACGCCACCTTATAAAGATTAATAGACCAGAAATATGTTCGGTTACCCTCTGTTAAAATTTATAAAGAACTCGATCACCACTATGAAGTAAAGAGAACGAATACTTCCAGATTTCACAGGGGAGTGTATTATTTTGATAAAAATAGTGGGAGGTGGGTTAAAAGAATATAAAAGTCCTTAATTCTAAACTCAAACCATAATTGAATGAGTCCCTAATCAATCTAGTGTACTTTATGCAGACATAAAACTCTCAAATATGACAATGAACCCACTCGCTATACTACTCGAAAAGAACACCTTAATTGGGCCTAACTTTGTGGACTGGCTCCGCAACCTGATGATAGTCCTCAGTATGGAGGAGTTGGGATACGTCTTGGAGGCGGACATTCCGGTGGCTCCGGTGCGGACCAGAGTCAGTCAGGAAGAAGTTGAAAACCACAAAAAGTGGGTTAAGGATGACATTAGAGTCCGTGCCTATATGATGGCCTCTATGTCTAATGAGCCTCAGAGAGATCATGAGAAAATGACTTATGCTAGGCAGATTTTATCTCACTTAACCGAGCTTTATGGTGAGCACAGTCGAACTGCTAGGTATGAGATATCTAAAGAGCTCTTCGGTGCCAAGATGAAGGAAGGTGAGAAAGTTTGGGACCATGTCCTCAAAATGATCTCTACGATCGAGAGACTGGAGGCTCTTAGGATGCATGCTTCTCTACAAACCGACCTTATCCTGCAATCTCCTCCTGATTCCTTCTCATAGTTTGTTATGAACTTCAACTGCAATGAGATTGATTGCAATTTAGCTGTAACACCCTCAAGATATTCGAGGTATATTACAGCGCCGTGAATCCCTATATGGGACCCACCAGGCGGAACAGCATCATACTCATCGACTCACAGAAACAACAACATAACACCACGTCATATAGACGCAAAACAGAATAATCCACCCGGTTCACCCGGTCAACATAACATCAACATTCGACACAAACACGATAAACAACAATACAATCCAGACGAGTAAAAGTTCTTAAGTACTCAAGTACTTCTATTAGTTCAAACAAAACCACAAAATATGAAAAGGTAGAAGACACTAAGACATCACTCGTGCACAATCATCACGCTCGGCCATCATCCGCATACTAGTCCAGCGCCCGTTCGTCTCGATGAACCTGACCTGAAATTCATAAAACGAATTTCCCCAAAACGGGTCCCCAGAGGGGTTAGCAATTACGCTAGTACAAGTAACCAGATGAACAACTTACATATTACACATATAGTAATGCATGCAATAAAGAAAAGCATAGTTCCAAAGCACTCATTTCCGGAAATGCCAATATCAAATCACATTTGTAAAATGCACCACAATTAACCGTCGATCCACGTCTCTGTGGACCCCTACCGAGACCCCGTCGGATCTAACCCGTAGTGGTTAAAATCAAGCTCGTCGATCCACGTCTCTGTAGACCCCTACCGAGACCCCGTCGGATCTAACCCGTAGTGAGCATACACACACACACACACACCATTTCTCATACAATACTACTATGTCAAGATTGTAAGTTCATAAGGATACTTGCCTCGATTAAATAGACGATGACACGAACAGAACGGAAGAATCAAGCACGACCGCGAGGAACCGACGAAGATGAACCTAACGATTCGAATAGCACAATCAAAACCACTTCTAAACGATTATGGAAATGGAATACACCCGGAAACCCGCCTACGATTCATGTATAATCGAATAAAAATAACAACGAGGGCGGACCACAACCAAACCCTCTCGATTTCGCAAGGCTATGAAAATATACCATGAATCCGTAGGAAAACTAATGATATCAACAAGATTTATCATATTCATCATGAATCCACCAACAAAACGGAACGAATCGGAAGAAAATCCCAAAACCCCCAAATTATCCAAAAGTAGGGTTCTAAGAGATTTACCGTGGATTAGGATGAAAGATTCGTGTTGATGTTTATATAATACTCCAAGAACTCAAGAAGGATGTTGGATGAGATGATTGGAAGAAGAAATCGCCGAGAAGATCGCCCCGGAATCGCCTTCGCCGCGGAGAGAGGATGAAATGAGGATTTATGATTATCTCGGTCAACTCCCTGGTTTATATAGCCAGAGAGTGTTAGCGCGCGCTAATCCTCAAGGTTAGCGTGCGCTAACGGGATGAAAATACAGAACAAACAATTTGCGTCCCAGTCCAGTAGCCAGATTTCTGGCCGTTAGCGTGCGCTACCATACGAGCGTAGCGTGCGCTAATAACCTCTCGGTAGCGCGCGCTATCGACCAATAGCGTGCGCTACCTGGACATCAGCCGAGTCCAGTAGCCAATTGCCCAAAACTCACCTGACCCGTTAGCGTGCGCTACCATACGAGCGTAGCGTGCGCTTCGCCTTTTGGCCGGGTTCGATAGTAAAGCATCGATCTTGGGCGATCACGCTTAGCAGCCTCTTGAACCACTTAACGTGCGCTAGTCTCCCGACATTAGCGTGCGCTAGACAAGGTAGCGTGCGCTAATCCGATAGTCCAGAGGGCTGGGAGCTGAACTGCCACTCCCAGGGCTAACTCGCTAGCGTGCGCTACGAAGTAAACGTAGCGTGCGCTACAAAGGAACTTCTAGCGTGCGCTATGCAGAAAAATTAGCGTGCGCTAGATACGGAATATAAACGGTCTACAACACCGGAATACGAACGAAACATCAAACGGAACACCTCACAACGCATCATAACATAGAATGAATCCACGGCAACCCCGAAACGGTGGTTCCACACAACAATTACGAGAATCAGATCAATAGATGACGGAAAAGTTACACTGAAAGATACACGAGGGTCGCTACAATCGAGAAATACACCGAAAATAAAAATACAAGGGAAAGAAAAATGCGGATATTACATTCTACCCCTCTAAAAATAAGTTTTGTCCCGAAACTTAAGAAACAAACAACTCCGGGTACCTAGCACGCATACTATCCTCGGTTTCCCAAGTTGCCTCCTCGACACCGTGTCTCGACCACTGCACCTTGACCAAAGGTATGGTCTTATGCCTCAATCGTTTCTCACGATGCTCCAAAATCTTCAAAGGGCGCTCTTCAAAAGTAACATCCTCGGCGACATCAATCTCACCATAATCGATGACATGACTAGGATCCGGGACATATTTCCTCAACTGAGAAACGTGAAAAACGCTATGAACATGACTCAAGGCTGGAGGTAACGCCAAACGGTATGCCAACTCACCGACTCGCTCGAGAATCTCAAAGGGTCCAATAAATCTCGGACTCAATTTCCCTTTCTTCCCGAAACGAAAAACTCCCTTCGTCGGCGACACCTTTAGCAAAACGTGGTCTCCCACCTCGAATTCCAAAGGTCGGCGACGGACGTCGGCATACGACTTCTGTCGACTCTGGGCAGTCAACATCCGTTCTCGAATTACTTCTATCTTCCGCCTCGTCTCTAAAACGACGTCCGGCTCGGTTCCGACTAAATCTGACGTCTCATTCCAACAAATTGGTGATCGACATCGCCGCCCATAAAGTGCCTCATACGGTGCCATCCAAATCGACGCGTGCCAACTGTTGTTGTACGTGAATTCGATCAATGGCAAATGTTCCTCCCAATCGCTACTCCAATCGAGGGCACAAGCACGCAATATATCCTCGAATATGCGTATAGTGCGTTATTGTCCATCATTTGGGGATGAAAAGAGGTACTCAATTGCAAACGGGTACCCAATGCCTTATGCACCGCCTGCCAGAAGTGCGATACGAAACGGCCATCACGATCCGAAACAATAGACTTCGGAGTACCGTGAAGTCTCACAATCTGCGCGATAAACACACGAGCCAACTTCTCCGGGCCCCAAGTGTCCTTGATGCCCAGAAAATGTGCCGACTTGGTCAGACGATCAACAATCACCCATGCCATATTCATGCCCGACCTCGATCTCGGCAAACTCGTAACGAAATCCATCGATATATCTTCCCATTTCCATTAGGAGCGAAGTGACTAATAACTTGACCGATCGGCGATGCTCGATTTTGACCTGCGACAAGTCAAACATCTCGCTACAAACCGTGCGACCTCCTCCTTCATATCATTCCACCGAAATTTCTTCTCGTGTCCTTGTACATCTTACTGGAACCAGGATGAACGGAATAAGGTGTAGCATGGGCCTCCCATAAAATACTCTGCCTCAACTCGAGTCGTTCGGCACACAAAGCCGACTGGAATCTCAAAATACCATCCTCGTGAATCACAAACCCGGGAGACTTTCCCTTAAGAACGTTCTCTCGGATTTGAGTAATCATCGGATCCTCATTGCTTGACTTAATTTCATCGATCAAAGGCAGCGAAATCTCTAAAGCGAAGTTGCCCGACGGCTCCAGGTAACAAAACTTCAACATCTAACTCGATCAAAGCCCGCCGAAGCTCGGGATCGAGGCGTAAGGATCTCAAGCGTTAAGTAACGCAACCGGTTTCCGACTCAAGGCGTCGGCCACGGCGTTCGCCTTGCCCAGATGATAAAGGATCTCGAGGTCATAATCCTTAATCAACTCTAACCACCTCTTCGCCTCATATTCAACTCTCGCCGAGTAAATATGTACTTGAGACTTTATGATCGGTAAAAATCGACATGCGAGCCGAAAAGATAGTGACGCCAAATCTTTAGCGCAAAAGCAGCCGCTAACTCCAAATCATGAGTAGGGTAGTCCGGCTCATACGGCCTCAAGCGTCTCGGACGCATAGGCAATGGTCTTGCCGTCTTTGCATCAATACGCACCCAAGACCCTGACCCGAAGCATCGCTATAGACGACAAAACCCTCGTTGCCACATGGCAACGCCAAAACCGGGGCTGAAGTCAAACGCTTCTTCAGTTCCTCAAAACTCAACTGCCTCTCGTCATTCCAGATGAACTTCTCGGATTTCTGGAGCAACTGCGTAAGTGGTCGAGCTAGTTTCGAGAAACCCTCGACGAACCTACGATAGTAGCCAGCTAAACCCAAGAAACTACGGAGCTCCTTCACATTCTTGGGCGGTGCCCAATCCAACACTGCCTCAATCTTCTGCGGATCCACACGAACCCCCTCGGCTGAAATCACGTGACCTAAAAACATCACTTCCTTCAGCCAGAACTCACATTTCGAGAACTTTGCATAGAGTTGCTCGGTCCTCAAAATGTCTAATACTACCCGCAAATGATGGGCATGCTCTTCCTCATTCCTCGAATAAATAAGAATATCGTCAATAAAGACGACGACGCACTTATCCAGATACTCGATAAAAACTTTGTTCATCAACTGCATGAACACCGCTGACGCATTAGTTAACCCGAAAGGCATAACTACAAACTTATAATGTCCGTACCTCGTCCGAAAAGCTGTTTTCGGCACATCGGACTCTCTCACCCGGAGCTGATAGTACCCCGATTTCAAATCAATTTTCGAGAATACCATGACTCCACATCGATCGAACAAGTCATCAATTCTCGGCAAAGGATACTTGTTCTTGATGGTCACCTTGTTTAGTTCGCGATAGTCGATACACAAACGTAGCGAACCATCCTTCTTCCGCACAAACAGGACCGGTGCGCCCCATGGCGAGGCGCTCGGTCGAACATACCCCGACTCAAGAAGCTCACTCAACTGCTTCTTCAACTCGGACATCTCTGAAGGTGCCATGCGATAGGGCGCCTTCGAAATAGGAGCCGCGCCCGGCTCTAACTCTATAGCAAACTCGACCTCACGATCCGGTGGTAATCCCGGTAACTCGTCAGGAAACACATCAGGAAACTCGTTAACGATTGGAATCGACGAAAGCTCGACTCCATCACTCTCCGTCTTCAAGGCGTAGCACCAATAGCCAGTACACCCCTTTCGCAGGAGACTCATCGCCTTCAAGGCATTAATGACGAATTTCTGATTTCCCCTCCTTCGCCCCGCGAAGGAGTGCTCGGTGCCATCCTCGGCTAACATGGTGATGATCCTCGTGCGGTAGTTCATGATTGCGCCATGCCGCTCGAGCCAATCATCCCCGAGAATCAAATCCTCACCCTCAATATCCACAACAATAAGATTAGAGGGCCAAGTCCTCTCACAAATAAGTACAGAACAGTCTCGAACCTCCTGATCACCAACGATCCTATCACCGCTAGGAAGCTTAACGATGAAGGGTTCACAAGGCATCAAACAGTCGAGAATCAAACGGCGCACACAATTCAAAGATATGAATGAATGCGTAGCACCGGAATCGAAAAGCACAACGCGGGATGAGAAAGAATATAAACGGTACATCGCCACGGTAGCATTTGGGTCATCGGCTTTCCGCATCTCATAGACACGCGGGTGGGCCGAGCCGACACCGAAGCTCCCCCTTAGAGGGCTGACCCGACCTCTCCCGACTAGCACTCGGCGGAGACCGAGTAGCAAGCGATCCACGATTCACACTTGGTTCCCTAAGCTGGAATGGAAGCCGGGCACCGAGAATTCTCTCCCTCTCGGCCTGAAAGAAGCCTTGTGGCCGGCAGCCACTGCGATTACACGTCGGCAAAGGGCTCAAACAAGTACGGCGCGTGGCTGTGCGACCACAATTGAAACACTTCACATCACGGAAAGGAGCACTTTGGTAGTTCCACGAGGACCCAGTGAACAGGCTGGACCACCGCCGGCGGGAAGTTAGCGGATTGGGATCTCTGGACCCCACTCTTGTGGCCCGAAAAGTTCCCGGCGGACTTCTGCTTCTTACTCTCGCGGGCCGCCTCACTCGCCGTCACAGACATATCGTAAGCAAGGGCCCTGCTCTGATACTCTTTCAAGGTAGTGCATACGAGCCCCGACATATAGTCCCGAATCGACAACTTCATCCGTCTGGAGAAATGGAAAATTTTGTCGCTCTCCTCGACAACTTGGGTCTTCACATAACCCAACTCCTTGTTAAAATCAGCAATAGCTTGAGATACGGGAATATCCCGCGGTTGAGCATCATAAAAAGCATGTACCCGAGCCTGTCTGACCGGCCACGGGCAATATTCAGTCTCCATCAATTCTCGAAACTCAGCCCACAAAGCAGCATGCTCTTTGGGCCCAACGGCCTCCCACCAGTCCGTAGCGTCCCCTGTGAGAAAGTATTGGGCAATAGGGACTCTACGTTCCTCAGGACAGTTAGTGGCAACGAAGACCTTAGATATCTCCTTGATCCACCCTTCCCAGCCAATCGGGTCTGAAGCTCCCGAAAACTGAGGAGGATGCATCTTGATAACATCTTGGAGCCAACGATCCACTCCGCCCCGATTAGCGTGGGCCTGATCCGGGTTCTGAACCGCCTGAGCTATCGCCGCCATTTGGTTCACCATTTGCTGCATAACGGCCGCAATACCAAGATCGGCACGCTCCTGAGAAGAAGCATGACTGTGGCGGTCGCCGGTACTGCCGGCTCCCGAAGACTGCGACGTGGCCGCCCCACCGGCTGCCCCACGTCCCCGGCCGCGTCCACGACCACGACCGCAACCACGACCTATTCCAGCATCCATACTGGAGTTAAATAAGTAGCAAAAGCCATACGAGGGTAAGTACGAGAAAAGAACAATCACAAGTCGAGAATCAAAGGTACGATACAAGGAAATAATGAACAGAGGAAGGAAAACTTACGGACCTTGGTAAATCTAGGAATCATGGCAGCGTGACGATGATGTGCAAAACAAAACACCACAAGACCCAATAAACCGACAAGCCTAGGTATCCATAAACCTAGTTGCTCTGATACCATTTTCTGTAACACCCTCAAGATATTCGAGGTATATTACAGCGCCGTGAATCCCTATATGGGACCCACCAGGCGGAACAGCATCATACTCATCGACTCACAGAAACAACAACATAACACCACGTCATAAAGATGCAAAACAGAATAATCCACCCGGTTCACCCGGTCAACATAACATCAACATTCGACACAAACACGATAAACAACAATACAATCCAGACGAGTAAAAGTTCTTAAGTACTCGAGTACTTCTATTAGTTCAAACAAAACCACAAAATATGAAAAGGTAGAAGACACTAAGACATCACTCGTGCACAATCATCACGCTCGGCCATCATCCGCATACTGGTCCAGTCCCCGTTCGTCTCGATGAACCTGACCTGAAATTCATAAAACGAATTTCCCCAAAACGGGTCCCCAGAGGGGTTAGCAATTACGCTAGTACAAGTAACCAGATGAACAACTTACATCTTACACATATAGTAATGCATGCAATAAAGAAAAGCATAGTTCCAAAGCACTCATTTCCGGAAATGCCAATATCAAATCACATTTGTAAAATGCACCACAATTAACCGTCGATCCACGTCTCTGTGGACCCCTACCGAGACCCCGTCGGAACTAACCCGTAGTGGTTAAAAGCAAGCTCGTCGATCTACGTCTCTGTGGACCCCTACCGAGACCCTGTCGGATCTAACCCGTAGTGAGCATACACACACACACACACACCATTTCTCATACAATACTACTATGTCAAGATTGTAAGTTTATAAGGATACTTGCCCCGATTAAATAGACGATGATACGAACGGAACGGAAGAATTAAGCACGACTGCGAGGAACCGATGAAGATGAACCTAACGATTCGAATAGCACAATCACAACCACTTCTAAACGATTATGGAAATGGAATACACCCGGAAACCCGCCTACGATTCATGTATAATCGAATAAAAATAACAACGAGGGCGGACCACAACCAAACCCTCTCGATTTCGCAAGGCTATGAAAATATACCATGAATACGTAGGAAAACTAATGATATCAACAAGATTTATCATATTCATCATGAATCCACCAACAAAACGGAACGAATCGGAAGAAAATCCCAAAACCCCCAAATTATCCAAAAGTAGGGTTCTAAGAGATTTACCATGGATTAGGATGAAAGATTCGTGTTGATGTTGATATAATACTCCAAGAACTCAAGAAGGATGTTGGATGAGATGATTGGAAGAAGAAATCGCCGAGAAGATCGCCACGGAATCGCCTTCGCCGCGGAGAGAGGAAGAAATGAGGATTTATGATTATCTCGGTCAACTCCCTGGTTTATATAGCCAGAGAGTGTTAGCGCGCGCTAATCCTCAAGGTTAGCGTGCGCTAACGGGATGAAAATACAGAACAAACAATTTGCGTCCCAGTCCAGTAGCCAGATTTCTGGCCGTTAGCGTGCGCTACCATACGAGCGTAGCGCGCGCTAATAACCTCTCGGTAGCGCGCACTATCGACCAATAGCGTGCGCTACCTGGACATCAGCCGAGTCCAGTAGCCAATTGCCCAAAACTCACCTGACCCGTTAGCGTGCGCTACCATTCGAGCGTAGCGTGCGCTTCGGCACTGGCCGGGTTGATAGTAAAGCTGTCGATCTTGGACAGTCACGCTAGCGCGCGCTACTGAACCACTTAACGTGCGCTAGTCTCCCGACATTAGCGTGCGCTAGACAAGGTAGCGTGCGCTAATCCGATAGTCCAGAGGGCTGGGAGCTGAACTGCCACTCCCAGGGCTAACTCGCTAGCGCGCGCTACGAAGTAAACGTAGCGTGCGCTACAAAGGAACTTCTAGCGTGCGCTATGCAGAAAAATTAGCGTGCGCTAGGTACGGAATATAAACGGTCTACAACACCGGAATACGAACGAAACATCAAACGGAACACCTCACAAGGCATCATAGCATAGAATGAATCCACTGCAACCCCGAAACGGTGGTTTCGCACAACAATTACGAGAATCAGATCAATAGATGACGGAAAAGTTACACTGAAAGCTACACGAGGGTCGCTACAATCGAGAAATACACCGAAAATAAAAATACAAGGGAAAGAAAAATGCGGATATTACATTAGCAGGGTTGATGAACAAAGTAGTAACCGCTCAGTCTCAGATGAAGACTCCGCGGGTGAAGGAGCCTGCCCTTGTGATTTCTTCTAGATCTCGAAAGTCCAAGAATAAGAAGAAAAGGACCAAGAAGCAGATGGGTCCACAAAACAAGGACTTTAAGGGTAAGGTCAAGGCCCTAATGGTTCCCAAAAGCAAGAAGGTGAAGAAGGACGCATGGATCAAATGCGGTGAGCTGGGCCACTGGGCAAGAGACTGTCCGATTCTTCATGTCACTTCAGGTACGTAACTTTTTGTTTTGGAAACTAATTGTTCTGCTACCATATTTTCTACTTCTGGGATACTGGATTCAGGTGCTAGTTCTCACATTTATACCTTGAATCAGGATCTGGAATGAAGTAGAAAGCTTGGAGCTGGGGAAGTGATGATTACTGTCGGAAGCGGGCATAGTGTCACAGCAACTAATATAGTATCACTTCTTTTGGATTTGTAAATCAGCTTTGTTTTAACTTTGGATGATGTACTAATGTTGCCCAAGGGGAATAAGAACATTGTATGCATTCCGGTCTTGGATCGAAAAGGCCTTTCATTTTTCACTGGTGATGGTACCAGCAAAATTTATTTTCGAAATAAACTAGTAGGCACTGCCACATTGTTAAATTGATTGTATCATCTAAACCTAAATAACAAAGTCGTTGTGAACACTATGACTCAGAAGCGTGGTAGGGATGAAACTAATCAAGTTTTGAAATGACATCTTAGACTTGGTCGTGTTGGCCAAACCAAGTTTTACAAAATGGAAAAGATGGACTTATAGGTCCATTGGGATCAGATCCTTTTCCAACTTGTGAATCTTGCCTTAAAGGCAAAATGACTAAGTCCCCATTCACAGGGGCTTTTGAAAGAGCCACTGATAAACTTGGATTAGTCCATACCGACGTATGTGCTTCTTCGGAAGTAGCACGTTACGGATATCAGTATTTTATTACGTTTACGGATGATCATATTAGGTATGGTTATGTATACTTAATGAAACATAAATCTGAGGGATTTGAGAAATTCCAGGAATTTAAGGCCCTAGTCGAAAAACAAACTGGTAATCATATCAAAGCATTTCAGTCGGACCGAGGTGGCGAGCATATGAGCACTGAGTTTCATGAGTTCCTAAAAGAGCACGGAATAGTGTCACAACTTATACCTCCAAGAACCTCTCAGTTAAATGGTGTGTCGGAAAGAAGGAACTGAACCTTGTTGGACATGGTTCATTCCATGCTTAGCTACAATGACTTACCGATTTACCTGTGGGGTAATGCGCTCCTGACTGCTGCTTATATCTTGAACAAATGTCCTTCCAAGTCCGTTCCTAAAACTCAATATGAGATGTTGGAGGGCGGGAAACCAAGTCTTTATCATATTAGGATTTGGGGATGTCCCGCCTATGTCAAGAAGACTAAGGCAGAGAAGTTGGAAGCAAGGTTCGTGAAGGGACATTCAATTGGATTCCCATATAAGACGATGTGTTATCTATTCTACATGCCCGAAGATCGAAAGATCATTGTTGCTTTGCAAGCACACTTCTTGGAAGATGGGTTCATTCAGGAAGGTGGAGAAGGTAGAAGTATTTCTTTGGAAGAATACAATGAAGCTCCCCAGGAGACACCTGTACAAGAAGTTCGAACCAAACCTTCTGAAACACAAGTACAACCACCTCGCAAGTCTAGTAGGCGTCTCAATTACCTGAGAGGCATGATTTTATCCACCTTGAGGAATTGGGTCTCCATGAGGTTCCAGGTGATTACTAAGAGACCGACCCGCGACCTATGACCTAGTAATGGTGGATGTAGACTCCATGAAATGGACTGTAGCAGGTTTCACGTAGTTGGGACCTTTGTTTTGATGAGGCAGTCAAAGAGTTCGACTTCGTGCAAAAATGAAGAGGAACCTTGTGTATACAAGAGGGTTAGTGGGAGCAAGATCGCATTCTTAGTACTATATGTAGATGACATTCTACTAATAGGAAACGATGTGGGAATGCTCAGTTCTGTGAAAGATTAGCTTCCGAGTAGGTTCTCCATGAAAGACTTGGGAGAAGCTACCTATATTCTTGGGGTTCGAATCTACCGGGATAGAGCGAAGAGAATGATAGGTTTTTCCTAAGCCCTCTATATAATAAAATCTTAAAGCGATTTAAGATGGGTGATTCTAAAGGAAGGTTCCTACTGATGCAACATGGAATAAAACTCACCTTGTAGATGTGTCCTCAAAGTGCAGAACAATGAAAGAAAATGAGTAATATACCATATGCATCGGCCGTAGGTAGCCTCATTGTGTACGATACCTGGCATTGTGCATGCTGGGAGCGTGGTAAGTAGGTCTCAGGCAAACCCAGGTAGGGAACATTGGACCGCCATAAAGAACGTTCTCAAGTACTTAAGAAAGACTAGAGATCTGGTTCTTATGTATGGTGGTGGAGAACTGAATGCGACGGGCTTCACTGATTCAGACTTCCAAGGACAGAAAGACGACTCTATGTCTACTTCTGACTATATTTTACTCTTAATGGAGTAGCAGTATATTGGCATAGTGCCAAGCATAGCGCGACTGCTGATTCCACCCGTTAGGCTGAGTATCAAGCAACCTCAGAGGCCTCTAAAGGGAGGGTTTTGTATTAAGAAGTTACTGGGTGAACTTCAAGTGACACCATGTGCTGCGCTGCCTGTTTCGTTTTTATGCGATAATAATGGAGCTATAGCACAGGCCTAGGAGCCGAGGTTTCACATCCGTACAAAACACATTGAGAGGGAGTATCATCTCGTGATAGAATTTGTTCGCAAAGGATACATTGTGTTGCATAGACTAGGCTCAGTAGACAACGTCGCTGATCCACTGACCAAACCACTTTTTCAGATATGCTTGGAGCATCATCTGGAGAACATGGGTGCTAGATACCATAGTTTGTGGCATTGAGTGCAAGTGGGAGATTGTTGGGAGTATGCCCTCGAATGCCACTTAGAGGATGTTAGAGTGAGGGCATTGTACTTGTTATTATGTAAGTTATTATCAGAAGGTAATTATATGTTTCTTTATTTACTGGTAGTTACTGGCATTCCTGACTCGTAAATATATATATAGAAACTAGTCTGTGTATTTGAGAGCAAAACATTCAACTCCGTATTGGATAAGGGGGTCGGCACTAGAAAGGTTTATGACTCAAATACTTAATCGTTCGCAAGTCGATGAAACTTGACTGGGCGTTAAGTTTATGTGAAGACTTGTATAACGTGTTCTTTTACTTATGAGTGTCTGTCGTCACTAATGGATAGTGGTAGCACACATTATAGGTATGCTAATGATATTAGTATATTCGAACTGACTCACCCTCGATTTGTCACACGGATTTCACTCTGGGACAGTCAATGATGGAATCGAAAGGTTGTGATAGGTATTCGTGAACCTTTGATTTGAGGATTTAGTAGGGAGTTCTTGTGATGTTTGTAACGCCCCCAAATCCCATTGGGTTATTACAGTGCAGTGGACCCCACACCAGGAGATTCACCAGGCGAACACGACTAACACACAACAAATTGACCAAAAGGGGAAATCACAGTCCCTACTACGATATCTGACATAATATCCCGCTAGGGAATTTCAACGACAATGATGGGCCTACATGGCTAAATTAAAAAATACAACATCCACGAGCCTTGCTCGGAAAATACATAATGACAACAACTGACTAAACTAGAGTACTCCAAACTATCTGACTGACATGAACACTGAAACAACTCGGACTAGTATCGCTCGAATATCTCGTCGCCATCGTCATGCCCCTGTGTCTCAACTCTCACCTAGCAAACACCTAAAACATGAAAACATGTCCCCCCACGGGGTCAGTCATCCAAATAATGAATATCAAATACATGTACGACATGATATGCATCTAAAGGCAGAATAAACGGTATAACAATGATGATACGAGATGCTCACAAACCAAGGTAAGAACCGAGCATTCATGAAACACTATGCCCACAACATACGATCAGTACCTGCTCAACAGGATAGAACACAAGTTCCCAACGACGAATCATCAATATAGAACACAACAATGAATTACCCGAAGGTAAACCCAAACCAGAGCTGAAATAATTATGAATCACAATGCCGAAGGCTCCAAGGGAAATACCAAAACATCACAATGGCCTGAAAGCCCTTAGCCAAAGCTGCCAAAATATCACGATGGCCTGAAATCCACTCAGCCAAAACTGTTAATCATCACAATGGCCCGAAGCTAAACAACCCGAAGCTGTATTACATGAGGGCCGAAGCCATGTCCTCAAAATGATCTCTACGATCGAGAGATTGGAGGCTCTTAATTTTAGGATGCATGCTTCTCTACAAACCGACCTTATCCTGCGATCTCTTCCCAATTCCTTCTCATAGTTTGTTATGAACTTCAACTACAATGAGATTGCTTGCAATTTATCAGGGTTGATTAACAAACTAGTAACCGCTTAGTCTCAGATGAAAACTCCGCGGGTGAAGGAGCTTGCCGTTGTGATTTCGTCTGGATCTCGAAAGTCCAAGAATAAGAAGAAAAGGACCGAAAAGCAGACAGGTCCACAAAACAAGGACTTTAAGGGTAAGGGCAAGGCCCCAATGGTTCCCAAAAGCAAGAAGGTGAAGAAGGACGCATGGATCAAATGCGGTGAGCTGGGCCACTGGGCAAGAGACTGTCCGATTCTTCATGGCACTTCAGGTACGTAACTTTTTATTTTGGAAACTAATTGTTATGCTAGCATATTTTCTACTTCTGGGATACTGGATTCAGGTGCTAGTTCTCACATTTGTACCTTGAATTAGGATCTAGAATGAAGTAGAAAACTTGGAGCTGGGAAAGTGATGATTATTGTCGGAAGCGGGCATAGTATCACAGCAACTGATATAGGATCACTTCTTTTGGATTTGGAAATCGGCTTTGTTTTAACTTTAGATGATGTACTAATGTTGCCCAAGGGGCATAAGAACATTTCATGCATTCCGGTCTCGGATCGGAAAGACCTTTCATTTTTCATTGGTGATGGTTCCTGCAAAATTTATTTTCAAAATAAACTAGTAGGCACTGCCACATTGTTAAATTGATTGTATCATCTAAACCTAAATAACAAAGTAATCGTGAATACTATGACTAGGAAGCGTGGTAGGGATGAAACTAATCAAGTTTTGAAATGGCATCTTAAACTTGGTCATGTTGGCGAGACCAAGTTTTACAAAATGGAAAAGATGGACTTATGGGTCCATCGGGATCAAATCCTTTTCCAACTTGTGAATCTTGCCTTAAAGGAAAAATGACTAAGTCCCCATTCACAGGGACTTTTGAAAGAGCCACTGATAAACTTGGATTAGTCCATACAGACATATGTGGTTCTTTGGAAACAGCACGTGACGGATATCAGTATTTTATTACGTTTACGGATGATCATATTAAGTATGGTTATGTATACTTAATGAAATATAAATCCGAGGGATTTGAGAAATTCCATGAATTTAAGGCCCTAGTCGAAAAACAAACTGGTAATCATATCAAAGGACTTTGGTCGGACCGAGGTGGCGAGCATATGAGCATTAAGTTTCATGAGTTCCTAAAGGAGCACAGAATAGTGTCACAACTTTCACCTCCAAGAACCCCTCAGTTAAATGGTGTGTCGGAAAGAAGGAACCAAACCTTGTTGGACATGGTTCATTCCATGCTTAGCTACACCGACTTACCGATTTACCTATGGGATTATGCGCTCCTGACTGCTGCTTATATCTTGAACAAATGTCCTTCCAAGTACGTTCCTAAAACTCCATATGAGATGTAGGAGGGCAGGAAACCAAGTCTCTATCATATTAGGATTTGGGGATGTCCCGCCTACGTCAAGGAGACTAAGGCGGAGAAGTTGGAAGCAAGGTTCGTGAAGGGACGTTTCATTGGATTCCCATCTGAGACGATGGGTTATCTATTCTACATGCCCGAAGATCGAAAGATCATTGTTGCTTTGCAAGCACACTTTCTGGAAGATGGGTTTATTCAGGAAGGTGGAGCAGGTAGAAGTATTTCTTTGGAAGAATACAATGAAGCTCCCCAGGAGAAACCGGTACAAGAAGTTAGAACCGAACCTTCTAAAACACAAGTACAACCACATCGCAGGTCTAGTAGAGCATCTCAATTACCTGAGAGGTATGATTTTATGCACCCGGAGGAACTGGGTCTCCATAAGGTTCCAGGTGATTACTAAGATACCGACCCGCGACCTATGACCTAGCAATGGTTGATGTTGACTCCGTGAAATGGACTGTAGCATGTTTCACATAGTTGGGACCTTTGTTTTGACAAGGCAGTCAAAGAGTTTGACTTCGTGCAAAAACGAAGAGGAACCTTGTGTATACAAGAGGGTTAGTGGGAGCAAGATCGCATTCTTAGTTCTATATGTAGATGATATTCTACTAATAGGAAATGATATGGGAATACTCAGTTCTGTGAAAGCTTAGCTTCCGAGTAGGTTCTCCATGAAAGACTTGGGAGAAGCTGCCTATATTCTTGGGATTCGAATCTACCAGGATAGAGCGAAGAGAATGATAGGTTTTTCCCAAGCCCTCTATATAGATAAAATCTTAAAGTGATTTAAGATGGATGATTCTAAAAGTAGGTTCCTACTTATGCAATATGGAATAAAATTCACCTTGTAGATGTGTCCTCAAAGTGAGGAACAATGAAAGAAAATGAGTAATATACCATATGTGTCGGCCGTAGGTAGCCTCATTGTGTACAAGACCTGGCATTGTTCATGCTGAGAGCGTGGTAAGTAGGTTTCAGGCAAACCCAGGTAGGGAACATTGGACCGGCATAAAAAATGTTCTCAAGTACTTAAGAAAGACTAGAGATCTGGTTCTTATGTATGGTGGTGGAGAACTGAATGCGACGGGCTTCACTGATTCAGACTTCCAAGGATAGAAAGACAACTCTATGTCTACTTCTGACTATATTTTACTCTTAATGGAGTAGCAGTATATTGGCATAGTGCCAAGCATAGCGCGACTGCTGATTCCACCTGTTAGGCTGAGTATCAAGCGGCCTCAGAGGCCTCCAAAGGACGGGTTTTGGATTAAGAAGTTACTGGGTGAACTTCAAGTGACACCATGTGCTGCGCTGCCTGTTTCATTTTTATGCGATAATAATGGAGCTGTAGCACATGCCTAGGAGCCGAGGTTTCACACCGGTACAAAACACATTGAGAGGGAGTATCATCTCGTGACAGAATTTGTTCGCAAAGGATACGTTGTGTTGCATAGACTAGACTCAGTAGACAACGTCGCTGATCCACTAACCAGGCCACTTTCTCAGATAAGCTTGGAGCATCATATGGAGAACATGGGTACTAGATATCATAGTGCATGGCATTGAGTGCAAGTGGGAGATTGTTGGGAGTATGCCATTGAATGCCACTCAGAGGATGTTAGAGTGAGGGCATTGTACTTGTTATTATGTAAGTTATTATCAGAAAGTAATTATATGTTTTTTTATTTACTGGTAGTTACTGGCATTCCTGACTCGTAAATATATATATAGAAACTAGTCCGTGTATTTGAGAGCAAAACATTCAACTCCTTATTGGATAAGGGGGTTGGCACTAAAAAGGTTTATGACTCAAATACTTAATCGTTCGCAAGTCGATGAAACTTGACTGGGCGTTAAGTTTATGTGAAGACTTATATAACATGTTCTTTGACTTATGAGTGTTTTTCGTCACTAATGGATAGTGGGAGCATACGTTATAGGTATGCTAATGATATTAGTATACTCGAACTTACTCACCCTCGATTTGTCACACACATTTCACTCCGGGATAGTCAATGACGGAATCGAAAGGTTGTGATAGGTATTCGTGAACTTTTGATTTGAGGATTTAGTAGGGAGTTGCTTGTGACGTATGTAACGCCCCCAAATCCCATTGGGTTATTACAGTACTGTGGACCCCACACCAGGAGATTCACCAGGCGAACACGACTAACACATAACAAATTGACCAAAAGGGGAAATCATAGTCCCAACTATGATATCTGACATAATATCCCGCTAGGGAATTTCAACGACAATTATGGGCCTACAAGGCCAAATTAAAAAAATACAACATCCACGAGCCTTGCTCGGAAAATACATAATGACAACAACCGACTAAACTGGAGTAATCCAAACTATGTGACTGACATGAACACTGAAACAACTCGGACTAGTATCGCTCGAATGTCTCGTCGCCATCGTCATGCCCATGTGTCTCAACTCTCTCCTCACAAACATCTAAAACATGAAAACATGTTCCGCCCCCACGGGGTCAGTCATCCAGATAATGAATATCAAATACATGTACAACATGATATGCATCCAAAGGCAGAATAAATGGTATAACAATGATAATATGAGATGCTCACAAACCAAGGTAAGAACCAAGCATTCGTGAAACACTATGCCCACGGCATACGATCAGTACCTGCTCAACAGGTTAGAACACAAGTGCCCAATGGCGAATCATCAATATAGAACACAACAATGAATTACCCGAAGGTAACTGAAATAATTACGAATCACAATGCCCGAAGGCTCCAACGAAAATACCAAAACATCACAATGGCCTGAAAGCCCTCAGCCGAAGCTGCCAAAATATCACGATGGCCTAAAAGCCACTCAGTCGAAGCTGTCAATCATCACAATGGACCGAAGCCAAACAACCCGAAGCTGTATTACATGAGGGCCGAATCCATGTCCTCAAAATGATCTCTACGATCGAGAGATTGTAGGCTCTTGATTTTAGATGCATGCATCTCTACAAACTGACCTTATCCTGCAATCTCTTCCTGATTCCTTCTCATAGTTTGTTATGAACTTCAACTGCAATGAGATTGCTTGCAATTTAGCAAGGATGATGAACAAACTAGTAACCGCTCAGTCTTAGATGAAGACTCCGCGGGTGAAGGAGCATGCTCTTGTGATTTCTTCTGGATCTCGAAAGTCCAAGAATAAGAAGAAAAGGACCAAGAAGCAAACGAGTCTACAAAACAAGGACTTTAAGGGTAAGGGCAAGGCCCAATGGTTCCTAAAAGCAAGAAGGTGAAGAAGGACGCATGGATCAAATGCGGTGAGCTGGGCCACTGGGCAAGAGACTATTTGATTCTTGATGGCACTTCAGGTACGTAACTTTTTGTTTTGGAAACTAATTGTTCTGCTACCATATTTTCTACTTCTGGGATACTGGATTCAGGTGCTAGTTCTCACATTTATACCTTAAATCATGATCTGGAATGAAGTAGAAAGCTTGGAGCTGGGGAAGTGATAATTACTGTCGGAAGCGGGCATAGTGTCACAGTAACTGATATAGGATCCCTTCTTTTGGATTTGGAAATCGGCTTTGATTTAACTTTAGATGATGTACTAATGTTCCCTAAGAGGCATAAGAACATTGTATGCATTCCGGTCTTGGATCGGAGAGGCCTTTCATTTTTCATTGGTGATGGTTCTTGTAAAATTTATTTTCAAAATAAACTAGTAGGCACTGCCACATTGTTAAATTGATTGTATCATCTAAACCTAAATAACAAAGTCGTTGTGAATACTATGACTAGGAAACGTGGTAGGGATGAAACTAATCAAGTTTTGAAATGGCATCTTAGAATTGGTCATGTTGGCTAGACCAAGTTTTACCAAATGGAAAAGATGGACTTATGGGTCCATTGGGATCGGATCCTTTTCCAACTTGTGAATCTTTCCTTAAAGGCAAAATGACTAAGTCCCCATTCACAAGGAGATTTGAAAGAGCCACTGATAAACTTGGATTAGTCCATACCGATGTATGTGGTTCTTTGGAAGCAGCACGTGACGGATATCAGTATTTTATTATATTTACGGATGATCATATTAGGTATGGTTGTGTATACTTAATGAAACATCAATCCGAGGGATTTGAGAAATTCCAGGAATTTAAAGCTCTAGTCGAAAAACAAACTGGTAATCATATCAAGGCACTTCGATCGGACCGAGGTGGCGAGCATATGAGCACTAAATTTGATGAGTTCCTAAAGGAGCACGGAATAGTGTCACAACTTACACCCCCAGGAACCCCTCAGTTAAATGGGGTGTCAGAAAGAAGGAAATGAACCTTGTTGGACATGGTTCGTTCCATGCTTAGCTACACCGACTTACCAATTTACCTGTGGGGTTATTCGCTCCTGACTGCTGCTTATATCTTGAACAAATGTCCTTCCAAGTCCGTTCCTAAAACTCCATATGAGATGTAGAAGGGCAGGAAACCAAGTCTTTATCATATTAGGATTTAGGGATGTCCCGCCTATGTTAAGAAGTCTAAGGCAGAGAAGTTGGAAACAAGGTTTGTGAAGGGACGTTTCATTGGATTCCCATCTGAGACGATGGGTTATCTATTCTACATGCCCGAAGATCGAAAGATCATTGTTTCTTTGCAAGCACACTTCCTGGAAGATAGGTTCATTCAGGAAGGTGGAGCAGGTAGAAGTATTTCTTTGGAAGAATACAATGAAGCTCCTCAGGAGACACATGTACAACAAGTTGGAACCGTACCTTCTGAAACACAAGTACAACCACCTCGCAGGTCTAGTAGGGCGTCTTAATTACCTGAGAGGTATGATTTTATGCACCTAGAAGAACTGGGTCTCTATGAGGTTCCAGGTGATTATAAGAGACCGACCCGCGACCTATAACCTAGCAATGGTGGATGTAGACTATGTGAAATGGACTGTAGGAGGTTTCACGTAGTTGGGACCTTTGTTTTGACGAGGCAGTCGAATAGTTTGACTTTGTGCAAAAACAAAGAGGAACCTTGTGTATACAAGAGGGTTAGTGGGAGCAAGATCGCATTCTTAGTACTATATGTAGATGACATTCTACTAATAGCAAACGATATGGGATTGCTCAGTTATGTGAAAGCTTAGCTTCTGAGTAGGTTCTCCATGAAAGACTTGGGAGAAGCTACCTATATTCTTGGGATTCGACTATACCGGGATAGAGCGAAGAGAATGATAGATTTTTCCCAAGCCCTCTATATAGATAAAATCTTAAAGCAATTTAAGATGGATGATTCTAAAAGAGAGTTCCTACTGATGTAACATGGAATAAAACTCAACTTGTAGATGTGTCCTCAAATTGAGGAACAACGAAAGAAAATGAGTATGTGTTAGCTGTAGGTAGCCTCATTGTGTACGAGACCTGGCATTGTGCATGCTGAGAGCATGGTAAGTAGGTCTCAGGCAAACCCAGGTAGGGAACATTGTGTACGAGACCTGGCATTGTGCATGCTGAGAGCATGGTAAGTAGGTTTCATTTTTATGCGATAATAATGGAGCTGTAGCACAGGCCTGGGACTCGAGGTTTCACACCGGTAAAAACACATTGAGAGGGAGTATCATCTCATGACAGAATTTGTTCGCAAAGGATACATTGTGTTGCATAGACTAGACTCAGTAGACAACGTCGCTGATGTAACACCCCCAATCCACTCAGGAATATTACACGCCGTAGACCCTTTTTCCTCAAGGATCTACCAGGCTGGTAACTAAAATCAAACATCTCAACATCGCCTTTAAGGATAGAATAACTCAGTAGACCGATTTGGTCTTTCAATTAATACATACAACTCGATCTCAATACATCCCCACATAGAGGTCAAAATATAACACACTCCCGTACAACAGGGAAAATACTGCAGTGGAAATAAAGTACAATCAAACCAATACGACATCGTATGGGTCCTCATGTGATTAGTATCGATCATCTTTCACCATCCTTCATACCGACCCTGTGTTATGCTCCCCAAAACCTGAATGCAATACAGACATCCACCCCTCGGTTACTCGGGGTTAGCAAAATTCCACTATTTTTCTAGTGCAAGTATAAAGTATAAATACGAGTCATACAAATCATATTCCAAGAATTATAATAATCAGGAATCCTCAAATATTCAAACACAACAACGAGTACTTCCCGAGGCAAGAGTTTGAGTAAAACTTTCCAAATTCGAAAGATCACAAATCACGAGAATAGTTTGTAAACTGGTTTAAAATGCCTTCGGGAGTTTTTAACGGAAAACAATTTAGGATTATCAAATCCTTCTCTTTCCAAAACCAACAGGGGTCACATCCCAAATATTTGCTTTCTCGAATAAAAACCAACAACAATTCACAGGGTCATAACCCACGTCACGTGTCCTCGACGGACATAAAGTCAACAAAGCATAACCACCCAAGATACAAAATCTCAGAAACACATCCAAGGTACTCGACTTGGAAAAACACATCCAAAATCATATATCACACCGTGAACTCATGCCACGTCATCTCACGGCTGGATCAATCACTTGTTGTCTCCTGACCATATGATCACAAGTTATGTGTCACTGTAGGTTTTATTATGCCATCGTGATCACTTGCCACGTCATCTCACGGTTGGATCAATCACTTGTTGTCTCCTGACCACATGATCGCATGTCATGTGTCACCGTAGCTATCCTGAGGCTCTCACGGTTGGATCAATCACTTGATGCATCCTGACCACAAGATCTCTAGCCATGTGTCACCATAAACCCCGCCCATAACCACACATTCACACACATAACACAGTACAACAAAGGCATCCCAACAATTCACCCAGAAACATCAAACACTTAGCACAACACAGCGTCAAACCACAATGCACCGAAATGAGGCAATATATGTACATACGCATTATCAAGCGCAACATCAACACCAAACATATCTAGAGGATTCACATATCGTTTACGAAACACATCAATCACAAAATACACACGAGTTTTGAAGGAAAGCCTTTAACGAGGCTAAACCGAATCTTTTGAAAATTCATTTCAACCAACCAACCAACCAAACACACCGAGACAATCACCGATCATCATATCCACAAAACAAGAATGTATGAATAAGGTACTTGCCTCAAAACCTCGATCGCAACGAGACGACGGATGGGATACAGTCGAACATCCCGAACTCCCAAACACGATCAAGAACACGATAACACTGCGAACACTACGAGAATAACACCATACGAAATATCAACACCAAACGAGATTCAACTCGGAATGAAGAACACCAAGAATTCATGGGTTTGATTCCACAATAGTGAAATCATAATTGGGATCAAAGAAAACCGAAATATGGAATTACAGCGCATAGAACATGAGCAACAACATCAAATAACACGAATCGATTGGATGAATTCGGACAGGAATCATTAAATCAAGGAAAAAACTCCAAATTCAACGAAATTAGGTTTGAGTGAAAAATACCTTAGATCCGAGAAAAAAGATGATTGATGATGTTAGACTTGCACCAAATTCACCCCAAGATGAGGCTTGAGAAGGAGGATCACCTCAAATCGCCCCAAAGGAACGGACCCGACGAATGGCGAAAGAAGAAATTAAAGTTGACCTCTAAAACCTGCTGCCCTGATATACATATCAGTATTACTAGCGTGTGCTAGTACCTGTTAGCGTGCGCTAACGGGGTACTCCAGTACCTACTCGACTGAGCCTGATCTTCGTTAGCGTAGGCTAATTCCCGCCCTTAGCGCGCACTATCGAGCCTGAATCCAACCTGACCTATGACCCTGTTGCTCAGTAGCATGCGCTAAGGAGACCCCTTAGCGTGCGCTAATGCACCCAGAACTACAGCAGCAGTGTTCCCAAAGCTGGTTACAACAACGGACTCCTCCGATCGAAATACCAAGTTCAAGATACACACGGAGAGCTCTAGAATAAGATCATACTAAGAACTTGAGTTACAATCAAACTCACACGCGGCCATGAAAAGGGTCGAGACAACAAATATGTATACGGATACCCACAACTTTGGGAAATTACAAAATGGCCCAAAATACCCAAAAATCACGATACGTGATCAAATAACCAAACCAAAGTTCACAACACGTCTAAAAAAGTTAAACTGACTTACGGGAAACTCGAAACAACAATTTCGGATGAGATTCGTAAGAATCGAACTCAAGTGCGGAAAAGTCGCTAAAAAGCACAGAACTCAACAAAACGACACCGAAACGAACTCGAATGTCAAAAAGTGCAGAATTAAACATTCTCAGAATAACGAAACGGTTACAAGCGATCCGTTAAAATGACTCCTACCAAAAAATGAAATTTACCGAAAATCGAAAATCGCGGATATTACATACTACCCTCCTTAAAAGAAGTTTCGTCCCAAAACTTAAAACAAGTAGGGAGAAGAAATATCCCACCAGGAACATCTCAACGAGATACACAAGAACCACGTAAGTTACGCCCATCAGAGAAACGTTACAAGAAACGCAAGGAAACATACCGCGTGAAATCACGCTCAACGACAAACGTCACAATGCCATAAGCAGGGACATAACAAAACCAACAAGGTGTCAAGTATCACCAAACAGATAACACAATCAAGTCAATTATCCGAAGAATCACTAAATACAAAGCACATATTACAAGGAAATACGCACAGTCGAAAATAGAAAATACACACACAACGATCCGCAAGGATAACCATAAAGAATTCGGACCATGCTGGAATTCTCAAAACCACACTAGGCATCTCCGTGTCCTTTCGGAGCAGAGATGGAATCTGGGTCCCCAAACCTCTCAGCTACCGTCTCGCAATGCATAACTCGGTGACCCACCTAGCCGCACTCGAAACAGCTGACTAACGGTGGACGATAATTCTTCGTGGTATCGCCCGCTCGACTACAGTTATAACATGTCTTCGAGCTTCTCACATTACTCACTGCAGGGGTAATACTCCTCCTTTGTTCACGCCACTGTGGAACCTTCTTAGGATGACGACACGAAGTCCCAGCCTCAGGAGGCCCATTCTCCTGATTCCCTAAAAAGCTCCCAACAGTTTTTTGTTTCTTCGATTCAGACATATGCTCAGTTGATAATATGGATAGCTCATAGGCTAGCACCCTATTCTGATACTCTCTAAACGAAGTATAAGTGAGACCCGCCATGTACTGATGAATCACCGGCTTCATTCGCCTACTAAAATGACAGATCTTATCTTCCTCTGTCCTTACCTGATCCTGCACATAGCTGAGCTGTTTGCTAAAATCAATAATAGCTTGAGACAGTGGTAAATATTGCGGTTTCGCCGAAAAGAACTCATTAATCCTCTGATTTCTGATCGGTTCTGTACAAAACTCATCTATCATGAATCTCTGGAACTCTGCCCACATGACAACACGACCTTGAGGCTTAACAGCCTCCCACCAGTTAGCGGCATCCTTGTCGAGAAGATACTGGGCGATCGACACCTTACGTTCTTCTGGAAAATCAACTACCTCGAATATCTTTTCCAACCAGAAAATCCAACCATCTCAACCCAAAACATCTGTGGCACCAGCGAAACGAGGGGGGTTCATATGAACCACTTCTCAAAGCCACTGATTTGCACCAATGTTCTGGGTCACATCTGTATTACACTGAACTGTTTGAGTCAACTGAGTCATCTATGAAGCTACCTGCTGCAAAATAGTAGCAACACTGATACCAACACCATCACTGGCAGCATGATCCCGATCACGCATCCAGTCACCGCGACCACGACCTCTGCCCCTCGGCATACTGAATAAGCAACCATTCAGCACAACAGAATATCATAACACACAACACATACAACGATTACCATCGTAAAGAAACACACATACAAAAATCACAGCAACGACGATATCGTTCGGCGATCTCAACGACCCAAACGATAACCAGCACACAATTACAAAACATCATGAAACAATCACACCTGTACACAATCGTACAAACCCAAGCTCTAACAGCTCGCACAAGTGCGATAACACGCAAATCACAACAAAGCAACAACATTCAATACCAACATCACACCTCCCATAGAGGGCTAAAATAATAAATGTGTGGTGAACGACTCAATGCTCACACCACCCATTCAATCACAACTCACACCCTAACGATAATGCTAACATCGTACACACCTTCTCTGACCACAAGCAGGAATTGATAGGTTTTAAAAAGAAAATTACTTTTCGAAAATAATTTTGGAAACACCAGTTGATCTTGAGTATCACCTTTCAAAGAGTAGTACAAACATCGTTATCGAGACTTTGGAAAACCATCTTGCATTTGATAAAAATAAGGACACTTTGCTTTGTGAAAAACTTTCAGAAATATTCGACCCTCGGGTCTAAGCAAAGGCATTTCTAGATCTTTGAAAATATCCCAAAATATATTGGTCCTCAAAGTGGAATAATTTTGAAACATATTATGGCACCTTGAAAGTACCGCGAGAAAATAATCCATTTTAAAAGTACGTTTCGAAATTTATTTTCTAAGATACTCAAGGTTCAGAAATCCAATAGGCCAGAATGCCCAAAACTCACACGTATTGACATTCGCCTATACACATCATAGTACACGCATCAAGTCGTTCAGAATCAAAGCAAAACATGTCTTTTCTCAGAAAATAAAAAGTCAAATATCACAGTCGAAAACCACATAGGATCGGGCTGAAACCACTGATCCCACTCGAGGCCTCTAAGGACCCTCCAGAGCTGACTAGTGAACCAGCTCGTGAATCCAGTGTGAAGTCATAGATTCCCCCAAGGCCTCGTCGGACCCTCCCGGAGTGAGAAAATCAAACACATATACATTTCTGTTCCATATTAAGCACAAAGGGTTTACAAGAATACTTGCAAAACGAGCAAATCATTTTAAAAATCATTAGCAGCGGACAAAAACAACAGTCGAAAGGACATAAGCAGCGGCAACACTTCTCTTATAAATGAAATATGAGAGTTAAAGAAACACACATCACGAAACCAAAAATCTACCTGAAGATTCCATCACTTAACAAATAATCATACAACTAGCTCGTGCCACACGAGGCACAACACAAAGAAGGGAGACTTACATCCACAGGTCGCACGAAGATGATGATCGCCCCCCGATACTAATCACGACCAACAAACTCAGACGACGCGTCGCGACACGACTCAGTCAGATAAAATCCGACGAGACAAAACTCAACAGACACAACTTGACCCGACAGCCTAGGTTTCCACAACCTGGCTCCGATACCATTTATGTAACACGCCTAATCCACTCAGGGATATTACACGCCGTAGACCCTTTTTCCTCAAGGATCTACCAGACTGGTAACTAAAATCAAACATCTCAACATCGCCTTTAAGGCTAAAATAACTCAGTAGACCGATTTGGTCTTTCAATTAATACATACAACTCGATCTCAGTACATACCCACACAGGGGTCAAAATACAACACACTCCTGTACAACGGGGAAAATACTGCAGCGGAAATAAAGTACAATCAAACCAATACGACATCGTATGGATCCTCATGTGATTAGTATCGATCATCTTTCACCATCCTTCATATCGACCTTGTGTTATGCTCCCCAAAACCTGAATGCAATACAAACATCCACCCCTCGGTTACTCGGGGTTAGCAAAATTCCACTATTTTCTAGTGCAAGTATAAAGTACAAATACGAGTCATACAAATCATATTCCAAGAATTATAATAATCAGGAATCCTCAAAGATTCAAACACAACAAAGAGTACTTCCCGAGGCAAGAGTTTGAGTAAAACTTTCCAAATTCGAAAGATCACAAATCACGAGAATAGTTTGTAAACTGGTTTAAAATGCCTTCGGAAGTTTTTAACGGAAAACAATTTAGGATTATCAAATCCTTCTCTTTCCAAAACCAACAGGGGTCACAACCCAAAGATTTGCTTTCTCGAATAAAAACCAACAATTCATAGGGTCATAACCCACGTCACGTGTCCTCTACGGACATAAAGTCAACAAAACATAACCACCCAAGATATGAAATCTCGGTAACACATCCAAGTTACTCGACCTGGAAAAGCACATCCAAAATCATATATCACACCGGGAACACATGCCACATCATCTCATGGTTGGATCACTCACTTGTTGTCTCCTGACCACATGATCACAAGTCATGTGTCACCGTAGGTTTTCTTATGCCAACATGATCACTTGCCACGTCATCTTATGGTTGGATCAATCACTTGTTGTCTCCTGACCACATGATCGCATGTCATGTGTCACCGTAGGTATCCTGAGGCTCTCATTGTTGGATCAATCACTTGTTTCATCCTGACCACATGATCTCTAGCCATATGTCACCGTAGACCCCGCCCATAACCACACATTCACACACATAACTCAGTACAACAAAGATATCCCAATAATTCACCCAGAAACATCAAACACTTAGCACAACACAGCGTCAAACCACAACGCATTGAAATGAGGCAATATATGTACACACATATTATCAAGCGCAACATCAACACCAAACATATCCATAGAATTCACATATTATTTACGAAACACACCAGTCACAAAATACACACGAGTTTTGAAGGAAAGCCTTTAACGAGGCTAAACCGAATCTTTTGAAAGTTCATTTCAACCAACCAACCAAACAAACACACAGAGACAATCACCGATCATCATATCCACAAAACAAGAATGTATGAACAATGTACTTGCCTTGAAATCTCGATCGCAACGAGATAATGGATGGGATATGGTCGAACAGCCCGAACTCCCGAACACGATCAAGAACACGATAGCACCGCAAACACTATGAGAATAACACCATACGAAATATCAACACCAAACGGGATTCAACTCGGAATGAAGAACTCCAAGAATTCAAGGGTTTGGTTCCACAATAGTGAAATCATAATTAGGATCAAGAAAAATCGAAATATGGAATTACATTCCATAGAACATGAGCAAAAAGATCAAATAACACGAATCGATGGGATGAATTCGGACAGGAATCATTAAATCAAGGAAAAACCCCCAAATTCAACGAAATTATGTTTGAGTGGAAAATACCTTAGATCCGAGCAAAGAAGATGATTGACGATGTTAGACTTGCACCAAATTCACCCCAAGATGAGGCTTGAGAAGGAGGATCACCTCAAATCGCCCCAAAGGAATGGACCCGACGAATGGCAAAAGAAAAAATGAAAGTTGACCTTTAACACCTGCTGCCCGGATATACATATCAGTATTACTAGCGTGCGCTAGTACCTGTTAGCGTGCGCTAACTGGGTACTCCAGTACCTACTGAACTGAACCCGATCTTCGTTAGCATACGCTAATTCCTGCCCTTAGCGTGCGCGAACGCGCCTGAATCCAACCAGACCTCTGACCCTATTGCTCGGTAGCGTGGGCTAAGGAGATCCCTTAGCGTGCGCTAATGCACCTAGAACTAAAGCAGCAGTGTTCCCAAAGCTGGTTACAACAACGTACTCCTCTGATCGAAATACCAAGTTCAAGATACACACGGAAAGCTCTAGAATAAGATGATACTATGAGCTTGAGTTACAATCAAACTCACACACGACCATGAAAAGGGTCGAGACAACAAATGCGGATACGGATACCCACAACTTTGGGAAATTACAAAATGGCCCAAAATACCCAAAATCACAATACGTGATCGAATAACCAAACCAAAGTTCACAACACGTCTAACAAAGTTAAACGGAAATATGGGAAACTCGAAACAATAGTTTCGGATGAGATTCTTAAGAATCGAACTCAAGTGCGGAAAAGTCGCTAAAAAGAATGGAACTCAACAAAATGACACCGAAATGAACTCGGACGTCAAAAAGTGCAGAATTAAACATTCTCAGAATCACGAAACGATCGAAATCGAATCGTTAAAATACACTACTGCTAAAAAAATAAATTTACTGAAAATCAAAAATCACGGATACTACAGCTGATCCATTGACCAGGCCACTTTCTCAGATAAGCTTGGAGCATCATCTGGAGAACATGGGTACTAGATACCATAGTATGTGGAATTGAGTGCAAGTGGGAGATTGTTGGGAGTATGCCCTCGA
Organism: Orobanche coerulescens; assembly: GCA_033398695.1. Lineage (NCBI taxonomy): Eukaryota > Viridiplantae > Streptophyta > Magnoliopsida > Lamiales > Orobanchaceae > Orobanche > Orobanche coerulescens. The sequence continues at coordinate 72,107,746 of CM065818.1, read as the reverse complement.
ATGCCACTCAGAGGATGTTAGCGTGAGGGCATTGTACTTGTAATTATGTAAGTTATTATCATAAGGCAATTGTATGTTACTTTATTTACTGATAGTTACTGGCATTCCTGACTTGTAAATATATATATATATATATATATATATAGAAACTAGTCCGTGTATTTGAGAGCAAAACATTCAACTTCTTATTGGATAAGGGGGTCGGTATTAGAAAGGTTTATGACTCAAATATTTAATCATTCGCAAGTCGATGAAACTTGACTGGGCGTTAAGTTTATGTCAAGACTTGTATAACGTGTTTTTTGACTTATGAGTGTCTGTCGTCACTAATGGATAGTGGGAGCACACATTATAGGTATGCTAATGGTATTAGTATACTCGAACTGACTCACCCTCGATTTGTCACACGGATTTCACTCTGGGACAGTCAATGACCGAATCAAAAGGTTGTGATAGGTATTCGTGAACCATCGATTTGAGGATTTAATAGGGATGTGCTTGTGATGTTTGTAACGCCCCCAAATCCCATTGGGTTATTACAGTGCCGTGGACCCCACACCAGGAGATCCACCAGGCGAACACGACTAACACACAACAAACTGACCAAAAGGGGAAATCACAGTCCCTACTATGATATCTGACATAATATTCCGCTAGGGAATTTAAACGACAATGATGGGCCTACGTGGCCAAATTAAAAAAATACAACATCCACGAGCCTTGCTCGGAAAATATGTAATGACAACAACTGACTAAATTGGAGTACTCCAAACTATCTGACTTACATGAACACTGACACAACTCGGACTAGTATCGCTCGAATATCTCGTCGCCATCGTCATGCCCCTGTGTCTCAACTCTCTCCTCGCAAACATTAAAACATGAAAACATGTTCCGCCCCCATGGGGTCAGTCATCCAGATAATGAATATCAAATACATGTCCGACATGATATGCATCTAAAGGCAGAATAAATGGTACAACAATGATAATACGAGATGCACACAAACCAAGGAAAGAGCTGAGCATTCGTGAAACACTATGCCCACGACATACGATCAGTACCTGCTCAATAGGTTAGAACACAAGTACCCAACGGCGAATCATCAATATAGAACACAACAATGAATTACCCGAAGGTAAACCCAAACCAGAGCTGAAATAATTACGAATCACAATACCCGAAGGCTCCAACGGAAATACCAAAACATTATAATGGCCTGAAAGCCCTAAGCTAAAGCTGCCAAAATATCACGATGGCCTGAAAGCCACTCAACCGAAGCTGCCAATCATCATAATGGCCCGATGCCAAATTGCCCGAAGCTGTATTACATAAGGGCCGAAGCCACGACACGAAGCCGTATCACAATGAGGGCCGAATCCACGGCACGAAGCCATATCACAATGAGGGCGGAAGCCACGGCACGAAGCTGTATCACAATGAGGCCATCCAATGACCGCGACCTACTGAACTGTAGGTGTTGGGAAACCAATCGGCGAAGGTTCAAGCCCCAAGCTTACCCATGATGAGATCACCCAGTGACCGTGACCTACTGAACTGTAGGTGTTGGGAAACCAACCGTGAAGGTTCAAGCCCCAAACTTATCCATCGAGTACTAGCCCAGACTAGCCTCCAAAACACAATTAATCCCAAACGACAGCGATCCCAAGATTACCGAATTCACAAGAATAATAGTGTGCTGTCTTGAGTCGGCCAACAGGAAAACAATAACTCATGGATAGGCACCGTCCTCGGCGGTCCCAATTCAAATACCCCGTCTGCCTTGGAATGGCCAATCGATCACAACAACTCAACGGATGGGAATTATCCTCGACAGTCCCAATTCAATACCTCGATTGTCTTAGAACGACCAATCGATAACAACGACTCAACGGATGGGAACTATCCTTGACAGTCCCAATTGAATATATCGATTACCTTAGAATGGTCAATCGATAACAACGACTCAACAGATGGGAAATATCTTCGACAGTGCCAAATTAATACATCAATTACCTTAGAATGGCCGATCAATAACAACGATACAATTAGAACAGATGTACCAGTGCCTTAACTCGACCACCAGAAATAGAGATGATAATTGATTACGTCAACACCTTCAGTCGGCCAATACAACGGCAACCGAAAAAAACAATATCAATAACAATGCTCACAACGATATCTCAATGGAACATCAGTCAACAATAAACATCGATACATCGATACCGCAAACCGGTTATCGACGACAACATAATCCAACAAGTATCTCAATGCCTTGAACCGGCCACTAACGAACAACAATAACAATAAGACGATCAATCAACAAAGTTGGCATAATTACCGAAGGGTTTTGTATCAAATAATTTCCTGGCATCAACAGATCATGAAGAGACTACGTCTCGAAATGATACAACACATTCATACACATATATGATAATATTTATCTCATTGACTAGTACAAGTATAAAACTTGCCTCAAACAGAAGGCGATGGAATCCTCCAACGGACTACGAACGGCGTCCTCCGATGATCACAAGCACTCGAACAACCTTTAATGAAATACAATTCATTCAATAACACAAAATCAATATAAAATAACACCAAAGATAATCCCGATTCAATCACGAATTGGTTAAACTCCACAAACAAATATCATAGTTCTCAACTATGAATTCTAACATCCTCCAAACATCTCAATGATCAAACAATATGATTACGATATTCTTAACATTTTTGAAAAACAATTCAATAAGGGTTATCAAGAACAACATGTTACTAACCACCCTATAATGATAATATTACAAATATCACCACTATCACCTCAAGGACATCATCAACTCGACTAACATAATGTCTAAACAATAATTAACCATTAATTCATCATGAATTCGGATTAATCAACAAGATTAACTTAACCATTTCATAATTATGATAATCACCTCCTTATTTATCATAAATCCTTACTAAAATGGTTATAATCTCTCAAGAACACAACCAACAACAATAATCATCTCAAGGCTATGTTAATCATATAGAAATCTTGACATAACTCTTCCTAGACATAATTATAACCTCCAAGTATTCTTAAAACATCAAGAACACGATCAAACTCAAGCCATATCATCATGTTCTTCATCATAAGTTCATCAAAACTATGAAAAACCATACTATCCTCCAACAAATCATCAAAACACGAAGTAACCAACAATAACATCATAATCTCGAGTTCAACACCAGATAATGATGTACCTCTTGAAGAAATGAAGAACAACCTCAAACCATTAAGAACACTCCAAACTTCAAGCTCCCAAGCTCCAATAAAAGTTATGAAGCTCCAAAACAGGTTGGAAGAGGCTGGAAAAGACTTAGGAATGCAAAGGGATGATTTCTAGAGGAAGAAATCAAAAATAGATCGTGAGATAATGAAAGACAAATCATGTCTTTATAATCTGCACATTGCATTACGGCCTCTATATCGCCACCTTAACTTACGTTATGCATATAACGTACGTTATCACCTCTACGTAGCGTACGCTAAGTTTTGCCAGAACTCACTGTCTCAAAACAAACCATGCATTACGTACGTTATTAGCATAAGCATTACGTACGTAATGCTCATTGACTTGGCTGCCTCGAAAGGCCAACATTATCCAATCATGTTCGGCAGATGCGATCAGACACCCTGTGTTACGTACGTAACCCACATGGTTTAATATACGTGACCTGCCACCATTAACTTACGTAATGCTATGCATGTAGCGTACGTTAGGTCCAATATACTTAGCCAAAAAAAATCAACTCCAAACTCACCAAGCAACATCCAATCAACAGCACAATACCGACGACAAGTATAAATATTTCGATTCCGAAATATTCCAATATATTATACATTGTATCAGTCAAATACAACAACACTTGTACAATTCCAAATGAATACGTACAACACAACAGTGAAACAAAAAAAGTTACCCCTGGATATTACATACTCCCCCCATAAAGAGTTTCATCCCCGAAACTAAGGGTACACAACTCGGGATATGAACTATCCACCGGGATCTGAAAACAACATCTCCAGAAATACTCCTCAATACGAACAACTCCGCCTAAGTAACTGGGCCAACCCCTCGGGTCCCCGTGTCTTCCCTGCCCGAACACGGCAAAAATAAAGTGATAAAAACACTCAACCAAGTGCGAGATCAGTCAAATCATGACTTCTCCACTAGAGACCAGCCAGAAAGTCGTACCAACCGCATGACTCGGAACAGCGGCGTACAAACCCCGCGGGAGCATTGTACATGTCTACAATCATCGGTGTACACTTCCCCGTTCTCATCGGCATCGGACGCCCATGCAAAAACTAACTCATGCCACGCAAAGATAATAACAACACAAACATAGTCCTCGGGACCATATCAATCGCGCGCCCAAGTCCTCACGACTTAACGTCTCGAATCACCACAAGGTTTACCCAGATTATCACGAAATCTCGGGTACAACACCAAAAGGAAAGAAAAACGCATCAAACGACCTCAAATCTCAAGATTCTCAATTACTATCATTACAAGATAGATCAACAACAAATGGTTCACAACCACAATACCATAATACAAATTAAGTTAAACATTAATCCGAAAATCAAAGAAAGGAATACATAAACCAAGGCTACATATCAAGTGTACCCAACATCGATATCCTCTAGATCATCGACATCTTCGATCTCAACAACTCGAGGAAGACCCAAATCTGAATTCGCTGATCCTCCTCGACTGTCCTTACATCTGGATTCAGAAGCCTGATAGGACCCCTTGGATGAAGTACGGACTGGAGTAACAAAATTTCTCGAGGCCCGTGAGCTCTCTCGAGACCTATTGGCCCCAGGACTCCTGCAGTAGTTCTGAAGGTGTCACTGCCTCCCACATGAACGACAAACAAAAGCTGGCATCATACTACTAGTGCTGACGTACCCCGCTGAATCACAGTTAAAGCAAACAACAGTCGAACTCGTCGTCTGAGATGAAGATGCTTTTCCAGCACGAAGGCGACTAGAAAAAAACCTCCTGGACGTCGGAGCCCGATGTTCCTTTGAACGAACCGGCATCCTAGTCCTCTCACTAGAATAAACTGAAGGGTTCTTCCGAGCAAGCTCCTTGATCAAAAGCTCTGCTCCAAGAGCTTTCTCGATGAATTCACCAAGTGAGTTACAATTATGATTGAACAACGACATCCTCAACTGCGGGTTTAGCCTCTTGCTAAAATACTTGATCTTATCTACCTCAGTATGGATAACAGACGAAGCAAACTGCAAAGGTGCATGAAACTTCTCAGCAATAACAATAACACACTCGTCCTCGATGGATTCGGGGTTCAAAACATCTGACAACTTAGCTTCACGAAGTGGATCCGGATAATACCTCTCTAACATGAGGGTCTTGAACTCGCTCCAAACACAAACACGATTGATGGGCTTCACGAAAATCCACCAAGAATAAGCACCCTTACTCAAATAGTAAGCCGCTACTGCCATCTTACTCTCTTTCGGACACTGTACCATGTCGAAGAGTTTATCAAAATGTTCAAGCCAATGAACAATTTCAGCTGGTTCCGACGAACCCTCAAAAATAGGTGGCCTCTGACGAGAGATATTGCCAACAATTTGACTCACTCCCCCAGTCTACCCATGAAACGGCACCTGGAATTCCTGCTGCGGTGGGCCACGAATCATCAAGGTCTGAATGGTCTCCACTATTTGCGTCATCTGAGTCATTTGGGCCATCATGCCCCTCATAAGCAAGAAAGGGTCGACGTGCCCACTCTCAGTCTGATCGACTTCTCGAGTATGACCTCCCGAAGGAGAATCGGTCGCGTAGGTAACACCACCTTCCGAACTATGATCCATCTCCGCACGCGCATAGACATGAGGTTCTGGGTTCCAGCCCGCTCTGCAGCCTTTACCCCCTCTGCCACGTCCTCGGATTCCTCTTTCCATACTGAAAGAATAACGCTCGATCATGATCATAACTCAAATATGCCTCAACAGACAATCCAGAATACTAAGCCAATAGCCAAACAGGAGTATACATACTCAACAGATAAATAATCGCCTTGAACATGCTAATCATAGCCAATACGGAGCCCACATGCTCCAAAACAATTAATCATGAATCAATTGTAACACAAATGTCACATACAGGTTTCAACAAAACATGTATAATCAATGACATAATGAATGTATGAACATAAAAGAGAATCGAGTCCTTACACAGGTCATATGAAGCTTCGAGGTCTTACAATACTAGTCTTCACTGACAACGACTCGATGAAATATTGATTCATACAGTTGCCCAACTATCACGACTCACAAAACCTGACTGTCCAGATTGTCATAACCTGGCATCCCCACTACTACCGCGTCGGTAGAGCCACATAACTCACATATCAGGGTATCTCACAACCCATGCTCTGATACCATCTTCTGTAATGCCCCCAAATCCCATTGGGTTATTACAGTGCCATGGACCTCACACCAATAGATCCACCAGGCAAACACGACTAACACACAACAAACTGACTAAAAGGGGAAATCACAGTCCCTACTATGATATCTGACATAATATTCCGATAGGGAATTTCAACGACAATGATGGACTGACATGGCCAAATTAAAAAATACAACAACATCCACGAGCCTTGCTCGGAAAATACATAATGACAATAACTTACTAAACTGGAGTACTCCAAACTATCTAACTGACATGAACACTGAAACAACTCGGACAAGTATCGCTCGAATGTCTCATCGCCATCATCATGCCTATATGTCTCAACTCTCTCCTCGTAAACACCTAAAACATGAAAACATGTTCCGCCCCCACGGGGTCAGTCATCCAGATAATGAATATCAAATACATGTACGATATGATATGCATCGAAAGGCAGAATAAATGGTAGAACAATGATAATACGAGATGCTCACAAACCAAGGTAAGAACCGAGCATTCGTGAAACACTATGTCTACAGCATACGATCAGTACCTGCTCAATAGGTTATAAAACAAGTGCTCAATACCGAATCATCAATATAGAACACAACAATGAATTACCCGAAGGTAAACCCAAACCAGAGATGAAATAATTACGAATCACAATGCCCGAAGTCTCCAACGGAAATACCAAAACATCACAATGGCCTGAAAGCCCTCAGTCGAAGCTGCCAAAATATCACGATGTCTTGAAAGCCACTCAGCCGAAGCTTCCAATCATCACAATGGCCCGAAGCCAAACAGCACAATGCCGTATCACAATGAGGGCCGAAGCCATGGCACGAAGCCGTATCACAATGAGGGCCAAAGCCACAGCACGAAGTCGTATAACAATGAGGCCATCTCATGACCGTGACCTACTGAACTGTAGGTGTTGGGAAACCACCGTGAAGGTTCAAGCCCCAAGCTTACCCATAATGAGATCACCCCAGTGACCGTGACCTACTGAGCTGTAGGTGTTGGCAAACCAATCTATTAGGTTCAAGCCTCAAACTTACCCATCGAGTACTAGCCGAGATTAGCCTCCAAAATGCAATTATTCACAACAGCAATGATCCCAAGATTACCGAATTCACAAGAATAATACTGTGCTGTCTTGCGTTGGCCAACAAGACAACAATAACTCACGGATGGGCACCGTCCTCGGCGGTCCCAATTCAAATACCTCGACTGCCTTGGAATGGGCAATCGATCACAACGACTCAATGGATGGGAATTATCTTCGACAGTCCCAATTCAATGCCTCGATTGTCTTAGAATGACCAATCGATAGCAACGACTCAACGGATGGGAACTATCATCGACAGTCCCAATTCAATACATCGATTACCTTAGAACGGTCAATAGATAACAACGACTCGACGGATGGAAAATGTCTTCGATAGTCCCAATTCAATACATCGAGTACCGTAGAACGGCCAATCGATAACAACGATATAATTAGAAAAGATGTCCCAGTGCCTTTAATCGACCACCAGAAACAGAGATGATAATCGATTACGTCAACGCCTTCAGTCGGCCAATACAACATCAACAGAAGAACAACGATATCAATAACAATGCTCAAAATGATATCTCAATAGAACATCAGTCAACAATAACCATCGATACATCGATACCGCAAACCGTCTATTGACAACAACATAATCTAAGTAACTCAATACCTTGAACCGGCCATTAACGAACAACAATAACAACAAGACGATCAATCAACAACGTTGGCATAATTACCGAAGGGTTTTGTATCAAACAATTCCCTGACATCAACAGATCATGAGGAGACTACGTTTCGAAATGATACAACACATTCATACACATATATGATAACATTTATCTCGTTGACTAGTACAAGTATAAAACTTGCCTCAAACCGAAGGCGATGAAATCCTTCAACGGACGACGAACGACATTCTCCGACGACCACAAGCACCCGAACAACCTTGAATGAAATACAATTCATTCAATACCACAAAATCAATAGAAAATAACACCAAAGACAATCTCGATTCAATCACGAATCGGTTAAACTCCACAAACGAATATCATAGTTCTCAACTATGAATTCTAACATCCTCCAAACATCTCAATGATCAAACAACATGATTAAGATGTTCTTAACACTTTTGAAAAACAATTCAACAAGGGTTATCAAGAACAACATCATACTAACCACCCTATAATGATAATATTACAAATATCACCACTGTCACCTCAAGGACATCATCAACTCTACTAACATGATGTCTAAACAATAATTAACCACCAATTCATCATGAATTCGGATTAATCAACAATATTAACTTAACCATTTCAGAATTATGATAATCACATCCCAATTCATGATAAATCCTTACTAAAATGGTTATAATCTCTCAAGAACACAACCAACAACAATAATCATCTCAAGGCTATGTTAATCATCTAAAAATCTTAACATAACTCTTCCTAGACATGATTATAACCTCCAAGTATTCTTAAAACATTCAGAACACAATCAAACTCAAGCCATATCATCATGTTCTTCATCATAAGGTCATCAAAACTATGAAGAACCATACTATCCTCCAACAAATCATCAAAACACGAAGTAACCAACAATAACAACATCATAATCTCGAGTTCAACACCATATTAATGACATACCTCTTGAAGAAGTGAAGAACAATCTCAAACCATCAAGAACACTCCAAACTTCAAGCTCCCAAGCTCCAATCCAAGTTATTAAGCTCCAAAACAGGTGGGAAGAGGCTGGAAAAGACTAAGGAATGCAAAGGGATAATTTCTAGAGGAAGAAATAGAAAATGGATCGTGAGAAAATGAAAGACGAATCATGTCTTTATAATCTGCATATTGCGTTACAGCCGCTATATCACCACCTTAACGTACGTTATGCATATAACGTACGTTATCACCTCTACATAGCGTACGCTAAGTTTTGCCAATACTCACTGTCTCAAAATGAACCATGCATTACATACGTTATTAGCATAAGCATTACGTATGTAATGCTTTTGACTTGGCTGCCTCGAAAGGCCAACAATATCCAATCACGTTCGGCCACACACACCGAAAGTCAGATGCGATCAGATACCATGTGTTATGTACGTAACCCAGATGGTTTAATGTACATAACCTGCCACCCTTAACGTACGTAATTCTATGCATGTAGCGTACGTTAGGTCCAATATACTTAGCCAAAAAACAACAACTCCAAACTCACCAAGCAACATCCAATCGGAAGCACAATACCGATGACAAGTATAAATATTTCGATTCCAAAATATCCCAATACAGTATACATTGTATCAATCAAATACAACAACACTTGTATAATTCCAAATGAATACGTACAACACAACAATGAAACCAAAAAAAATTACCACCGGATATTGCAATGTTAAGATTTTCACTAGAGTATTTCGACCCAGAAAACTGGATGGTGGGGGTCAACCTCGACATGCATCTTGACGGACAAGTAGCAGGTTCTACGAGATACCAAGATAAGATTCATTCTCTTGTAAGTGAACAGGTATATTTCCTATGCGGTTATTGGCATATGAGATCATAAGTATTTGGCCAAAGCATTGGAGCTAGCTGTATTAGATACACGAGAGCCTAGTGATCTCGATTTGCATAAACTCCTGCATAACGTCAAGTATAGATATGGTTTGACTGACCGTGACCCTATAACTTGATCAGGACATTTGAAAGAAGAGTTTATACGTATACTGGTATTCACGACAGAAAGGTTTTGGAATGATTCCAATCATTCGTTCTCAGTTAGGTTATAGTGTAGGCCGCGGGGCTGGCTAGGTGGTGCTATCACTCTTTGGTTCCTCCCATTGCTGACTGAGACAAACCTATCGAGTCACGCATTAGGATAGATGACGGAATAAAATTGAGCTCATTCTCTCTTTATAAATATTAGATATTGGATATCTAATTTATTGAACATTGGATGTCTAATTAATCTTGGGACATTGGATGTCTAAATTAATTTATTAGATAAATTAATTTACGGCCAAATGAATTAAATAAATTATTGGGTGATTAATTTAATTCATAAATATAATTATTTCTTGGAGAAATTAATTATATTATTTTATATCTGATATAATTAATTAATTAGATTAATTAATTAATATAAATACATTGGAATGAAACAAAGTTTGTCTATTTGGACACAGGAGAATTCGAAATGAACCGAACTCTCCATTTGCTTCCAGAGGCCGGCCCCTTTATTTGGTTTTTATTTTGGTCTTTGATTCCACCACATGGGGTGGAAGTAGAGATGTTAAACGGGCTAGCCCTAGCGGTTTCGGGCTAGCCCTAGCGGGCTTCGGGCTAAACGGTCCGGGCTAAAAAAGCCCGGATTTAAACGGGCTAGGAAATATTGGCCCTAACCCTAACCCTAACGGGTTTCGGGCTAGACGGGCTAAACGGGCTAAATATTTAAAAAATCTATTTTTTATTTTTTTATAAGTAAAAAAAAAACAATAACAATATATTTTATATATATAGTAACAACTATACTATAATAAATATAACAAAAAATACACTTTTATGTATATATATATGCACACTATATTAACAAATACAGTAATAATATATATTATATATAATATTAATATATATTTTATATAATATTAATATAGTGTATATATATAATATTAATATAGTGTATACATACATATATATATATATATATATATATATATATATATATCGGGCTTCGGGCTAGCCCTAACGGGCTTCGGGCTAGCCCTAACGGGCTTCGGGCTAAACGGTCCGGGCCAAAAAAGCCCGGATTTAAACGGGCTAGGAAATATCGGCCCTAACCCGGCTTTTTGGCGGGTTAAACGGGCCAGCCCTACGAGCCCGAGCCCGTTTAACATCTCTAGGTGGAAGACCAAAGAAAATCAAGGAGGATTTTTCTTTTTATTTTATAATGAATAAAATCAAGAGGGAAGATTTGTGATGGATGGAGTTGACAAATGAAGAATAAAAAAAAATTTTCTTCTCCCCTCATAAGTTCAGCCGTGAGTTTGTTCTTTTTTCACACACGCACACGAGGGGGATTGTCCTGTATCTTGAGTACCCCCAAAGAGGCTCAAGCTCACCCCCGATCAAGAGGTAAGTTTGCCAGCATGACTTGATCGCCTAATTGTCCCCCGCTTAGGATGCAGTAGAGAGAAGTCTCTATTTTTTTGTCATTCATTTTCATCTTCAATATGAAGAGGGAAGATTTTTCTAAAATACTTTGAGGGCTTAAGAAAATCAAGAGAGAAATTTAATTAGTGCACTTGGAGTGTATCAATTAAATTGCTATAACTCCAATCACCTTGTTCTAGCCGTATCCATGAAGGATAACGAGGTGTGTGTTGTTCCAGTCGTTTTTCTGGCACATGGCAAGTAGAGACACGGTACTTATAGCGTTGGATTTTCCAAGAACTTTGACGAATCGGATTTATGGCGGAGATCACCATAAGCGTGCTGAATCGAATTTTGGAGGAGATCACGAACTACAACCATTTAATTACTTTTGTTTGTTTTATATTCGTATCTACGTAGCTTGATCTATCCTCTTAAGGGATTCAGATCGCATTGTTTTGCGTTTATTGCTTCCGCTGCGCCTTCGGTTTAGGGACCAAATTCCAACATATATAAGAATTAAAAGATACTCAAGTGCATAAATAGTAAAACTTACTTGAATGCTTAAAATTGAAAGTAAAACTCGAATGAAAATATACAACAGACTTGGAGAAGAAAAGTGCAACTACAACTAATTAAAAGTAGAAATTCAAAAGGAATTGAAATTAAATTCTAAAACTTAGGGTTATAGAAAGGGGGAAAATTGGGGAGAAAACCTAGAGAAGGAAAGTGTTACGTCTTGAAAGTTGAAAAAATGAGGATGGATTACGGAATTAAGTATCATAACATATATTTATATATTTGACCTAAAAAACACAAAAATAGGCACAAATCCGCCCACAGGTCGTTCACTTTAGCCCGATCTCGGTTAGGCCCCAGTCCGGCAGCCCAATCGCATCATGCTCAGTAGAACTCACCTCAATCGAGCATGGAAATGACCAAACACAGCCTCGATCGTGTGGATACTGTAACACCTCCAGAGCCGACCGGGAATATTACAGCGCCGTGGGCCCCAGATGGAACCCAGAAGGCTGAAGGATATTTTCGCAAACGTTAACAAACGCCCAAGAGGCTAACGACGGTACATCCTTTCAAAACATTCGAAAACTTTACAAAACCCGTTTAACAAAACCGTCGTAAAAATCTCATTTGAAACCACAAGGCCCGAAATGCCAAAACTCAACAGTTTAAAAACATACGTTAAGCTATCGCTTACACGCACCGACAGAACAAATTTAGAAAACGATTGCCAAAGTAACCTAAGTTACCAGATACCAAAAGGCCATTTAAAAATACTCACGCAGCGGATAAAGATAAACAATTAAAATACTCTAGCAACGGAACACAACAACTGATCAGAAACTCAATGCACAAAGACATGTCCTAGCCATTATCCTCCGGGAAGCTCATCTCTTCACGACCGCTACAAGCTTGATAATCCAAGAACCTAAAAAGAAAGCCCACGACGGGGTCAGCCATAATATCCAACAATGATAACCATCACATTACGTCAATAATTACATATCAATGGAAATACTAAGTAAGAATACGACCAATGTGATCTTACCGTCGTAACTTTACGAAAATCCACGATTCGTATCCTTAACAACACAATAAGATAATGCCGAAATATCTGTACGGTATCTCAACAATACCCAAGGTTCTCAAAATATTATCATAACTCGCGATACAGAAATTATACCAACTCTGGCCAATTCAATCCATCAGATAACGTCGACAATTCCAATACGATAATCGATTGTCCATCAAAGACAAGTATCAAGGAAATACGAAACATACCTCAAGATACGAAATACCATTACCATCACGTCAATCTAATCCGAGATCAGATCAACACAACATACGGATATGGTCCTAACACAAGACCTACAAATGCATACTCATATGACAACGTCAATATGATCACAACAAAAATGACAATATATACTTATGGCAAGCCCATAATATACATATGCACAACAACAACACATGGTAATTCAACGATCCAGCGCACACAGCTATAGATTCCCATGATGATCCCGTCGGACCAACGCACGGTGGCATTACCTGTCCAGCGATCCAGCACACACATCTATAAATTCCCATGATGATCCTATCGGACCAACGCATGGTAGACATACGACAACAATGCACGGCTGCACAAGATAATAGTACACAATGCACGACAACAAAGATACACGAATTTATCACAACATGATCGAAACAAATGACAGAAATGATTAAAATACTTGCTCCGAGTCTTTCGAGAGCAATCTCGATATCTAAACCATCACCAACCATTATTCTGAATATTCACCGATCCAAAACATCACGGACGGTAGATAATTCACGTTTTCGTCAATACCATGACGTATCCTCGATAACAAGTATACCAACGACAATTGTAAATCATATACATTATGATTTAAATTCCTAAAACTCGAATACAACCTATAATCCCAATTCTCCTGTGATTACGATTTATAAACATTGCTATACGAATTATAAACGAATGAAACTGAAACCATTCATTAAATATTATAAACTGAGCAAGTAATAACTTACCTCGATACCGATGAAGTCGTTACCAATTCCATTGCCGTCATCTACAAGTCCCTTGGCCCTGATCAATGCAATTCACGAACATTCTCGAACACGACCGCAAAGCATGGTTCTAATCACCAATCAATAATCTCAACCTATTACAATAATCGATAGACAACAAGTTCGACAATAATCAACAATCGATAAAACCAATTCACAAACTCAATTGCTCAACAATATCTCGGTTAACCACAAGTCTGATCAAACCAACTTAAACGATCACGAATTCATAACTGAAACAGAATATACTACCCTGCCTGATGACTTAGCGCACGTTAATTACTTAACGTAGCGTGCGCTAAGTTGCTCCCGTTAGCGTGCGCTAGGCAGTAGGCTTAACATGCGCTAATGACATGCAGTTGCATTTATTTCGGATACCGATCAACATATGGCGATTATCAAGAACACTAAGTGATTCTGAACCATGTTCAAAGCTATCAAAACAACGAAGTCCGATATCCTTTAACATACAAACAATCATTCAACTTGTAATCCGAGTCCTATATCCATATATCATCTTCCTCAATATCAACATCATGAAACATTAAGAACGTAACAACACTTCCATAATCTATCATTACAGGGAGTAATTATCAACAATAACATCAACATTTGAAACTGAGGAGAAGAATTAACCAACTAATCTCAAGAAGACGAATCAATACGATTCAAACCATACGAATCACACTAATATCATCATACTCTGGTAATCCATCTCATAATCATGCTTATCAACTTTTTTATGTAATAATCATCAACTCAAGAACATAAACATTCAATCCAAAATGAAATCCAAAGATGAAGAGTGATTACCTTTTTGAATGAATGGATTGATTCCCAAGGTTAAATCCATTTCCAAGAATCGCCAATGATTTGAAGAACAAAGCTTTAATCCATGATTTCCATCTTTAATCTTGTTAAAGAGGATCATCCCCCAGTGTTTAGGAACTCCAAATGTCCTCCCAAGGTTCTCTCTATCGGTTGCAAGAAGAGAATGGACGAAATGAGGAATGACAGCCAACTACTCATATATATACACTGTACATTATTAACGTACGCTAACCTCTTCATTTAACGTACGTTACCAGTTTAGCGTGCGCTAACATTCTTTGTTAGCATGCTCTATCGAAGTCCAGAGGCTACTGCCTTACTGCATGAAATGATTTACGTACGCAATGTCCATGCAATAGCGTATGTAAAGGCCTGTATTTAGCGTATGCAAACCTTCTATCGTAGCGTGCGCTACTCATAGTTGACTTGCTACAGTCTGCACCTACCCCCGTGTCCCCACATGTCGAAAGTAACCTGACAAAGCCAAGATTCCTTTGGTCCGATCTGATTAGCGTGCGCTATAAATGTACATTAGCGTGCGCTAACCCTTTACAACAAACATCCGTTGACCTTGTCGGCACATGCGCCGAAAGTGACCGGGTCCACACGTAGATTCCTTCTGATCTGGTCTGTACTAGCGTGTGTTATCTTTTGCCTCTAGCGTGCGCTAAACCAGAACGATAGCATGCGCTAGGCATGTATATTAGCGTGCGCTAATAATGTTACACTTAGCCATTTTCAGCTACTCTTGTCCAACATCTCAACATACAGAATACGAACATACGGCATACTGAATACATACTCCTTCCAACAATATTCTCATACGATACACAATATCCTCAACTGCAATTGTCGACCAAGTACAGTAATTATACCAATACAGATGTCTTAGTCCTTCATTTATTTTATCCATATTGTACAGATTTCACACTGTACAACATAACTCGGATAAAATAATATTAAACCACAGTAGTAGAAATTCAGGATATTACAGATACCATGCATATAAGTATAGTTGTGTCAGGTGTGAAGCTTTAGTCCACATGAAATTTGTTTAGGAAGCGCTCGGTCATGGCTGTTAACAATGCGTGAGGGGCGTGACTTTGTCCCTTTTCATAAGATGTTTTTAGATTTTATCTTACCCCTTTTGTGCTCGACCTGCTCCGTTTGATTTGTCTACGTTTTACTTATAAAATACATTAAAAGTAACTTATAGATTCTAAAAATTACGAAATTCTCTTAAAAGACAAATAACAAAAACACTTGCAAATAAAGTAAAAACATCACTAAAAGTTCAACATTATACTACTAAAACAATAAAGAAAATACTAATAAAAATGTGCAGGTCAAAAGGCGGCAGGTAGAAGTCTAGAGGGTGGGGTGAATAGACTTATAAAATCTTTGCTTAAATAACTATATTAAAAAACACGGCTGAAGTGAATGCATCTTAGGTTACTCGTCAGGTAATAGTGCAGATAACCTTTGTCAGCTATAAAATTGTTTTGCGGAAAGACAGCTGACTTTGAGTGCAACAGTTAATATGAATGCAACAGTTAAGTATGATGATTAAAGCAGTAAATCACACAACACTTTTATAGTGGTTTCAGAGATAGGGTAATCCTCTACTAATCCACTTCTCTCCAAACTAGTTGGAGATAAATTCACTATAACTTTCAACCAATGAAATTAATGTTACAATGAATCTTGTTACAACAACTTCCAACCAGTAGAAACCCGTGGCCGTTGCAACTCCTTCCCTTGGTTGATTAACACCTTTTGATCGAAAATCTGTGGATGCCTCAACAACTCGCAATCTGTCTATCACCTTCCAATCAAGAACCCGTGGATGTTTTACAACCTCTTTACTTTCAAGAACCTTGTTCAAGAAAGTAACCCCGTACTCGAACTTTAAGACAAAAGTGCTCTCTTCTCCAACTTTTAAGAGCTTCTCAGTATTAGCTTTAATAACTTGCTCTTCACGATGCTATATATTTGTTTTGATTGCTTTTATTGCTTGTAAGTATTGGTCGCATCATACTTCTGCTCAATATTTCTTCAGATATTTATAGTACGATCTTGATCTCTTCATAGACATTGCATCTTGTAAAAATTCTATCCATTGTAGAGTGGACTTCGTTATTTATATGTTCATCTCTTTGCAAGGCTTTGTCTCTTTCCTCAAATCTGAGCGATTGAAGATGTATCTTACCGTTGCGCCGCTTTTCTTGATTACTATAATTAGAAAGTCTCCAAGGCGTGAATATTTAGGAATAATATGTCCCTTAACTTTCGTGAATCAATCACTTTGTCCCCTTGGCTTTTATGTCTGCATGTGTTCTGCCGTTATTGTTGACTTTTGAACATTTGCTGACGTGGACAGTTGATATCCAAAACTTGGCTGATATTTCGTCTAAGGTAAACTTCAGCTGATACTTTCTTTGGTCAAACCTCGCTGATATGTTGGTCAAACCTAACTGATGTTATTCATATATAAAAGCTGTCTGATATCGGGTCTAGAAAGTTGACTGATATTCCCAGTCAATCTCAACTGATGTTATGATTTGACCAAAACCTCGGTCAATATTTTGGTTGTTGTGTACTTAGCCAAAATTGTCTTATGAGATATTCAGCTGTTCTTCAGACTTGGTCAAACCCAACTGATATTTTCATTTGACCGAGAACCCGTCTGATGTTTTGTCAGTCAAACCTGGCTGATATTTTGTGTTGAACAAAACCTTGGCTGATAACATGCTTATTCTATACTTAGCCAAATTTCTACTTTATCAACATGATCAATACTTAGCCTAATCTTCTAAAGGCCTATAAAAGTTACTTATTAGGTTCTTATCTACAATGCCAAGTACATACGTTGAAGTAATCTCGAATACAGGTATGACATTATCAAAACTTTAAAACAATATTCCTAACAAATTCCTCCTATTTTGATGATGACAAAACTTAATGATCAAATGTAGTGAAGTCATCACACAGACACGTAAAATACTAAAATATAAAGATTTAGTCTATTTGAGACAATTAGAGGTTGCCATTCAAGTCGACTTTAATAAAATTTCAATATTTAGAGATTACAGTACAATCCATAATGAATGTTTTACAGAAAATACAAGTAAAAGTTACAAGTGATTGAAAACAAAAGAAACTTAAGATGACCCTCTTCTTCCTTTGGCCGTTGATGAAGGGAGAGACTTCAGTGGCTTTGCTCCAATTGGTCTTTTCACTATTGTAGCATATTCGGTCTATGCACTATTGTGCGGAAGCGTATTTAACGATGCAAAAAATAAAGGACACAAGATTTATAGAGATTCGGCCAAACGTGCCTACGTCCTCTCTTTGTATCTTTTTCCCTAAGCTAAAGATCAACCTCTGTACCTCTCTTCTATCGGTCGAGGGATTACCATTACAATTCTCATCTTCTATCGATCCGAGATAAACCGTTCACACACTTGTATTTTTGTCGGTCCAAGTTAAACCGTTTTCCTTTTCTATCGAACAAGGAATCAACCTATCTAGCTTTCTATGGGTACTAGACAAACCTCACGTGGATATAGATTGCGATTTTAATAATGCCGGATCCGTGATCATAATAACACCGAATCCAATCTTATCCTTTATTTTTCAAAACACTCAAACACTTATCAACATAAGCTCAAATACAACAACGAGAATGTTTAAAATGATATCACAAGTATAGATGATTTACTCAAGGTTGTTGTTTTGTTTGATACCAAATAGTTTGGTATTTAGAGCCATTTTCCTCCAACTAGCCATTACTTCCAGCTGACTTATTAGCATGCACTAGCTCTTCTATTTAGCATGCGCTATTCATATTAGCTTAGGTGTAGCGTGCGTTAACCATATACCCGTTCCCTGCTTTTTGACTTCTCAAATCTTGACTTTCCATCGAATCTTCCAACGTTCATATGTTTGAATTCAAATGCTATTTAGCGTGCGCTAAATATCATTCAAAGCGTGCGCTATGTCTTATGTCAGTGTGTGGGTCATTATGTGTTGAAAGTCTTCACAACAGTCACATTCCTTCGATAGCGTGTGTTAGAATTCCCATATTAGCGTGCGCTATCTTTGTCTTGTAGCGTGCGCTATTTTCATCTTATAGCGTGCGCCATTCCATCAGGTAAGTCCTTTAGGTAACTTTGTACTCTCGACTGTCTTCCGGTAGCTTTCGTTAGCATGTGCTAACCTTGATACCTAGCGTGCGCTAACAGTTCAATTTGAATGACTTTTTGCGATTTCGACTCCTTCGTTGCTTTGCTTTGCTTTCTTGTTGTTTTGCTTTGTTTAACAACTCATCGTCAAAACTCGATAATGAATATTTGGAATAAAATATTCCAAAAATCTCCCCATTTTTGATGATTACAAAACAACACTCTTGAATGGGATAAACCTGCAAAATATAAAAAAATATATATATATATATATAAACAGATCAAAGTTTTCGACTTTATCCATTTCGTTAGTTTCCGACTCCCATCTTTTCTTTTCTCCTTTTCAACTTCTTCTTATTTTTTCAACTTCTTCTTTAAATATATTTTTATTTTTCTCGTCATTCTTCCATGTCACTTTTCTCGAATTTCTCCCCTTATATCATTCTTCTTTTATTCCATTCTTCTCCCTTTTTGTTATCAGCAAAAAGTGTATAAATGATACCAATTTATGATAGAATATTATGATTAAATATGCATAAAGGGTAAACTCCCTCCTGACAAATATATCTCCTCATTAAAAATATAACAACTCCCCCTAAGTAAAATATCAATTTTAAAATATCAAAGATAAAAATATCAATTGATGAAATATTTAATTTTGATTTTTGGTGACCCAACCGATAGTTGGTTTTTCTTTTGAAACATAGACGATATTTGAAATAGTTGTTCATTTAGGAACCTAAATCTTTTTAGTTTTTATCATCCGACGTGGGCTTTTGCAATTTGAAATATGATGCCCAATTTTTAAATATTTTTCACATTGGGGGTACTTTCAAATTTAAGGATTCATTTTTAATATGCGGTTTGAATCCCAACCCCTGTTTATTCAAAGTATATTTTTGACTGAAAGCATATTTTCAAATTTCTCGTTTCCGAGAGAAAATTTCTTTGTTAAGGCTTTAAGTTCGTCTTGAACTTTGAAAAGATCATTCTTTAAATTATTTTCTATTTCAAGACATTTTGAATGATCGATCTCGATAATTTTCCCTTTTTTAAGAATTTTGGAAATTTTGATTTCCAATAATTTATTTTTCGATTGAAGGGATTTAATTTCAGATAAAGCATTTTGAAAATTGATATGTAAGATTTCGAATGCTTCAAAAAGTTCATCGTGAGAAGATGTACTTACCTGATTTTCGACGTCGCTTTCTTCGAATGAACTTAGTGCCATGAGAGCGAGATTATTTTGATTGAAATCATCATATTCATCTTCATTGATCCATGTTGCAACGAGAACTTCCTTCTTTGGATTTGCGCTCCGGCAATTTTTTTGCAAAGTGGCCTGGTTTACCACAGATTCGACAGTTCTTGTCGAATTTCTTAGATTCGCCCGATTTGATGTCCTTCTTTCTCCGGTTCAATAAGTTTTGAAACTTATTAATATTCTTGGCATAATATGCCGATTCTTCACTTTCATCGACCTGGATTTCTTATTTTTGAGACATCTTAGCTTCCAAAGCTATCGATCTTTTCTTCGGTTTCGGCTTTGCGTTCCGAGATTTTAGAACAATCTCATAGTTAATTAGCGAACCAACGAGGGCGCTAAAATAAAGATTATTCAACTCTTTCGATTCCATAATCACCGTCACTGTGCCATCCGATTCTCGAGGTAGTGATCGTATGATCTTCTTTACTTTTTCACTACTTGAAAGGGGTATTCCGAAACAAGCCAATCCATTTGTAATGACCGAAAATCGGTCAAGCATGATTGTAATGGATTCTTCGTATTTAATTTGGAATAGCTCGTATTCATGGAGAAACATGTTTATTTTTATCTCCTTGCCTTGATTTGTGCCTTCGTGTGTGACTTCTAGCATCTTCCATATTTCTTTGGCACTATCACACGAAGATATCCACTTGTGTTCTTCCGGATTTAAAGCACAATATAATAATTGCGTTGCTTTGCAATTATAATGGTCATTATTCCAATCGGAATCATCATACTCTTCGAAAGTTTTAAGCGTACCGTTGGAATTCATTGGAATTTTTGGACCAAGACATATCACTTTCCATAGCTCGATGTCGTAGGCTCGAACGAATATCGACATCTTCTTTTCCATGTAATGAAGTTTGATCCATAAAAATGGAGGTCGATTTAGAGGAAGGCCTTCGATTGGTGCAATTTGAAATGCTATTTGGATCGTCTTCTCCTTGGATGTTAAGCCACTTCTAGGAGATACCAATTGTTGTAGCATATTCGGTATACGCGCTATTGTGCGGAAGCGTACTAAAAGGTGCGGAAAATAAACGACACAAGATTTATAGAGGTTTGGCCAAACGTGCCTACGTCCCCTCTTCGTATCTTTTTCATTAGGCTAAAGATCAACCTCTGCACCTCTCTTCCATCGGTTGAGGGATTACCATTACAATTCTAGTCTTCTATCTGTCCGAGATAAACCGTTCACACACTTGTCTTTTTGTCGATCCAAGTTAAATCGTTTTCCTTTTCTATCGGACAGGGAATTAACCTATCTAGCTTTATATGGGTACTAGACAAACCTCACGTGGATATAGATTGCGATTCTAATAATACCGGATCCTTGATCCAAATAACACCGAATCCAATCTTATCCTTTCTCTTTCCTCTCGTGTATGTTTTCATGTATAACACTTATCAATATAAGCTCAAATACAACAAGAAGAATGTTTACAATGATATCACAAGTATAGATGATTTGCTCAAGGTTGTTGTTTTGTTTCATACAAAATGGTTTGGTATTTATAGCCATTTTCCTCCGACTAGCCGTTACTACCTGCTGACTTATTAGCGTGCGCTAGCTCTTCTATTTAGCATGCGCTATTGTATTAGCGTAGGTGTAGCGTACGTTAACCACATATCCGTTGCCTGCTTTTTGACTTCTCGAATCTTGACTTTCCACAGAATTTTCCAACCTTCATATGTTTGAATTCAAATGCTATTTAACGTGTGCTAAATATGACTCATAGCGTGCGCTATGTCTTATGTTAGGGCGTGCGTCATACTGTGTTGAAAGTCTTCACAACGGTCACATTCCTTCGATAGCATGCGTTAGCGGGCGCTATCTTTGTCTTGTAGCATGCGCTATTTTCATCTTATAGCGTGCGCTATTCCATCAGGTAAGTCCTTCAGGTAACTTTGTACTCTCGACTGTCTTCAGGTAGATTTCGTTAGCGTGCGCTAACCTTGATCCCTAGCGTGCGCTAACAGTTCAGTTTGAATGACTTTTTGCGTCTTTGACTCATTCGTTGCTTTGTTTTGCTTTCTTGTTGTTTTGCTTTGTTTAACAACTAATCATCAAAACTCGATAATGAATATTTGGAATAAAATATTCCAACAATCTTCCCCTTTTTGATGATTATAAAACAACACTCTTGAATGGGATAAACCTACAAAATATAAAATATATATATATATATATATATATATATATATATATAAACAGATCAAAGTTTTCGACTTTGTCTGCTTCGTTAGTTTCCGACTCCCATCTTTTCTTTTCTCCTTTTCAACTTCTTCTTATTTTTCAACTATATTTTTATTTTTCTTGTCATTCTTTCATGACGCTTTTCTCGAATTTCTCCCCTTATATCATTCTTCTTTTATTCCATTCTTCTCACCCTTTTTGTTATCAGCAAAAAGTGTATAAATGATATTAATTTATGATAGAATATTATGATTAAATATGCATAAAGGGTAAATTCCCACTGACAAATATATCTCCTTATTAAAAATATAACAACCCCCCTTAGTAAAATATCAATTTTACAAATATCAAATATGAAAATATCAATTAATGAAATATTTAATTTCGATTTTTGGTGACCCAACCGATAGTTGGTTTTTCTTTTGAAACATAGACGATATTTGAAATAGTGGTTCCTTTAGGAATCCAAATCTTTTTAGTTTTTATCGTCCGACGTGGGCTTTTGCAATTTGAAATATGATGCCCAATTTTTAAACATATTTCACATTGGGGTACTTTCAAATTTAAGGATTCATTTTTAATATGCGGTTTGAATCCTAACTCATGTTAATTCAAAGTATATTTTCGAACTGAAAGCATATTTTCAAATCTCGTTTCCGAGAGAAAATTTCTTTGTTAAGGCTTTAAGTTCGTCTTGAACTTTCAAAAGATCATTCTTTAAATTATTTTCTATTTCAAGATATTTTGAATAGTCGGTCTCAATAATTTTCCCTTTTTCAAGAATTTTGGAAATTTCATTTCCAATAATTTATTTTTCGATTGAAGGAATTTAATTTCAGATAAAGAATTTTGAAAATCGGTATGTAAGAGTCCGAATGCTTCAAAAAGTTCATAGTGAGAAGATGTACTTACCTGACTTTCGACGTCGCTTTCGTCGAATGAACTTCGTGCCATGAGAGCGAGATTATTTTGATTGAAATCATCTTCTTCATCTTCATCGCTCCATGTTCCAAGGAGTACTTCCTTCTTTAGATTTGCGCTCCGGCAATTTTTTGCAAAGTGGCATGGTTTACCACATATTCGACAGTTCTTATCGAATTTCTTAGATTCGCCTGATTTGATGTCCTTCTTTCTCCGGTTCAATAAGTTTTGAAACTTATTAATATTCTTGGAATAATATGCCGATTCTTCACTTTCATCGGCCGGGATTTCTTCTTTTTGAGATATCTTAGCTTCCAAAGCTATCGATCTTTTCTTCGGCTTCGCCTTTGCATTCCGATATTTTAGAACAGTCTCATAGTTAATTAGCGAACCAACGAGGGCACTAAAATCAAGATTATACAAATCTTTCGATTCCATATTCACCATCACCGTGCCGTCCGATTCTCGAGGTAGTGATCGTAGGATATTCTTTACTTTTTCACTACTTGAAAGGGGTTTTCCGAAACAAGCCAATCCATTTGTAATGACCGAAAATCGGTCGAGCATGATTGTAGTGGATTCTTCATCTTTCATTTGGAATAGCTCGTATTCGTGGAGAAGCATGTTTATTTTTGTCTCCTTGACTTGATTTGTGCCTTCGTGTGTGACTTCTAGCATCTTCCATATTTCTTTGGCACTGTGACACGATGATATCTGGTTGCATTCTTTCGTATTTAAAGCACAATATAATAATTGCGTTGCTTTGGAATTATAATGGTCATTATTCCAATCGGAATCATCATACTCTTCGAAAGTTTTAAGCGTACCGTTGGAATTCATTGGAATTTTTGGACCAAGACATATCACTTTCTATAGCTCGATGTCGTAGGCTCGAATGAATATCGACATCTTCTTTTCCATGTCATGAAGTTTGATCCATCAAAGAATGGAGGTCGATTTAGAGCAAGACCTTCGATTGGTGTAATTTGAAATGCCATTTGGATCATCTTCTCCTAGGATGTTAAGCCGCTTCTAGGAGGTACCGCTCCGATACCAATTGTTATAGCAAATTTGGTATCCATGATATTGTGCGGAAGCATACTTAAAGGTGCGGAAAATAAACGACACAAGATTTATAGAGGTTCGGCCAAACGTGCCTACGTCCTCTCTTTGTATCTTTTTCATTAGGCTAAAGATCAACGTCTGCACCTCACTTCTATCGGTCGAGGGATTACCATTGCAATTCTCGTCTTCTATCTGTCCGAGATAAAACGTTCACACACTTGTCTTTTTGTCAATCCAAGATAAATCGTTTTCCTTTTCTATCGGACAGGGAATTAACCTATCTAGCTTTCTATGGGTACTAGACAAACCTCACGTGGATATAGATTGCGATTCTAATAATACCGGATCCTTGATCCAAATAACACCAAATCCAATCTTATCCTTTCTTTTTCCTCTCGTGTATGTTATCGTGTATAACACTTATCAATATAAGCTCAAATACAACAACAAGAATATCACAAGTATAGATGATTTGCTCAAGGTTGTTGTTTTGTTTGATACCAAATGGTTTGGTATTTATAGCCATTTTCCTCCAACTAGCCGTTACTGCCTGTTGACTTATTAGCGTGCGCTAGCTCTTCTATTTAGCATGCGCTATTGTATTAGCGTAGGTGTAGCGTGCATTAACCACATATATGTTGCCTGCTTTTTGACTTCTCGAATCTTGACTTTCCACAGAATCTTCCAACGTTCATATGTTTGAATTCAAATGCTATTTAACGTGTAACACCCCCAATCCGCTCAGGGATATTACACGTCGTAGAACCTTTCCTCAAGGTTCTACCAGGCTGGTAACAAAACCGAACAACTCAACAACGCCTTTAAGGCTAAAATGACTCAGTAGACCGATTTGGTCTTTCAATAAATACATACAACTCAATTACAATACATGTGATGCCCAAAGACTCTCACACACAAGGTCTAGTCAATAATAGCATATTAACCTTAAAACATGCAAGACTTCATGCTTAATCGTAAAAAAATATGACAGTGTGACATGAGACTGCTATTATTTGAATGATATGATTCATGCATTACTTGTTATCAAGTATTATTCTGACATTTCATGATTCAAATTATTTGATAGTTAATTTAATGGCATTGAAGTGGCTAAGCATTTGAATATAACCCCAAGTACAAGTGGTAAGCCTATAAGCAGTAAATAAAATCAGTGATGTGTCTATCAGTTGGTCTCGGGGCTTTAGTCGGCGGGTATGCTGAGTCAATTTGGATTGATGATTCAAGTAAATAACCCTTTATTATTCCGATAACACGTGTCAAGAATCTTGATACTTGTTAATACCATCAATGGTGAAATTCAAGGTCTCAGTGATAACATTTGTTAAGTCATTCGATTTGTAAGTATCTTATTCGTCCCAAATGCGGTCGGGTAGAATGGAATTTGTCCTTTAGTTTATTGTACAATAATGTCATATTTATAAGTGAGTACTCGGACCCATGTGTTATGATTGGGCAGTTTGTTCTGGCTATGGTTGGACATGCACACTTTTGGCCCGGGCCAGGAACTCAAGGTGTACATAGCAGCGCGCTATAAAAGAGTTTTTGAAAATTAAAGGAAAAATGAAACTGCATTTCACAAACTCATTCATAAATGCATTCATGCATTGTGTGTCACTACTTACTGAGCTTTCGCTCATTTAGTTGAATTCTTGTGATACAGGTAATAATTCGGAGTATCAGTCATAGGTTGACATATGGGACGCTTCTCTACGCCAACGAGCCATTGTATATGAACATCAGACCTGTGGAGTGTTCTCTGTGTGTGTTAAGTCTAAGTTTGCTTATAAACTTATACAGCCGATGTTTTCTTTTGGTTGTAATATAATAGTCGGCTGATGTGTAAAAGTGACTTTTGGTGTGAAAAAAAAAGAGTTCCCTCTTAAAGGTTTTAAGTTTTCCGCTGTGCTGTAATATATAATAAGGATATTTTTAATATCCGGCATCTGATAGTA
Organism: Orobanche coerulescens; assembly: GCA_033398695.1. Classification (NCBI taxonomy): domain Eukaryota; kingdom Viridiplantae; phylum Streptophyta; class Magnoliopsida; order Lamiales; family Orobanchaceae; genus Orobanche; species Orobanche coerulescens. The sequence continues at coordinate 72,081,014 of CM065818.1, read as the reverse complement.
AAAATCTAGGGGGTGTGACAATACATGCCCACGTAGGGGTCGAATACAACACACTCCCGTACCACGGGTAAAGAATACTGCAGCGGAAATAAAATACAACTAAACCAATAAGACATCAAATGGGTCCTCGTGTGATTAGTATCGTTCATCTTTCATCATCCTTCGTGCCGACCCTGTGCTATGCTCCAAAACCTGAATGCAAAAATAGACATCCACCCCCCGAATACTCGGGGGTTAGCAAAACTCCACTGTTTTGCTAGTGCAACTACAAGTGCAAAAATACGAGCCATACAATTCAAGTTCCAAGAATGACAATAATCAGAAATCCTCAAAGATTAAAATACAACGAAATGAATACTTCCCGAGGCAAGAGTTTGAGTAAAACTTTCCAAATATGAAAGATCAAAATTAACGAGAACGGTTTGCAAAATGGTTTAAAATACCCTCGGGAGTTTTAATAGAAAACAAATTAGGATTATCAAATCCTTATCTTTCCAAAAATCAACAGGGGTCACAGCCCAAAGGTTTTGTTTTCGCAAATAGAAAACCGACAACAATTCACAGGGCCAGAGCCCAACATCACGTGTCCTCGACGGACATAAAATCAACAAAACATAATCGCGCACGCGCATCGCCTAGGACCGGGACGAAGCCACAAATCCCACTCGAGGCCTCGAAGGACCCTCCCGAGCTGGCTAGCGAAACAAATCACACACATCTCACGGTTGGATCAATCGCTTGTTTCATCCTGGCCACATGATCGCATGCCATGTGCCACCGTAGATTATCTCAGGCTCTCATGGTTGGATCAATCACTTGTTGCATCCTGACCACATGATCACGTGCCATGTGTCACTGTAGACCTTCAACCATATCCACACATTCACACAAATAACATATCACATCAAGGATATTCAAACAATTCGCCAAGAGGCATCAAACACTTAGCCAAACACCACGTCAAACCACAACGCACCGAAATAAAATAATATACGCCCACACGCAATACCAAGTGCAACATCAACACCAAACATATCCATAGAGTTCACATAGTCATTCTCAAACCACACCATTCACAAAACACACGCGTTTTGAAAGCAAGCCTTTAGCAAGGCTAAACCGAATCTTTGAAAGTGAAATTCAAACGATCAAATAAACACAAGGAGACGATCACTAATTATCATATCCATAAAACCAGAATTGTATGGACAAGGTACTTGCCTCGAGTAACCACAAACGCGAGGAACCGATCGAAGTAGTTTGGCACGAACCGATTACGAACCCGCCGACTCTGCCGAGCGCTAATCCACGACAATAAACTACGAACAACAATAACAACAATGAAAATGAATTCCATAGCACGACTAAAAGCCGTTGAATTCAAATAACTAATGACAAAAGTTCAAATGTTTCCCCCAAAACGGCCAAGAACACGATTCATCCCGACAAAACACGAAAATGGAATTCCGAGTCGAAATATGGATATACAATCCATAGAATATGTTTAACAACATCATTAAACAACAATCGGTCTATCAAAACCGAAAGGAAAACGAAATCAAGAATAAATCCCCTAAAAAGTCAACTCTAGGGATTTGAGAAGAATACCTCGATTCGGCGAAGAACAATAGATTAGATGATGTTATAATCACTTAGGATGCTCTAAAACACCTTGGAATGGACGAAACTAAGCCCAGGTCGCGAACCCTAGTCGCCACGTCTCAAACCCGCGGAGGAAGAGGAAGAAATGAAGAAAATGAGGATTAAAGACTGCTGTCCAGTTTATATACTGGACAGTTTAGTGTGCGCTAATCCTACCTGATTAGCGTGCGCTATCGAAGCATCAGAACAAAACGTTCTGCCAACATGTACAGTTAGCGCGCGCTAGCTACAAAAATTAGCGTGTGCTAACGAGGCCCCAGACCCAGTCCAGTAGCCTCTGGACTGCCCTGAACTACCGGGTAGCGTGCGCTATCCTCCCCCCAGCGTGCGCTACCAATGCACCCTAGCGCACGTTATGTTACCACATAGCATGCGCTAACCAACGTTCTAACCCAGTCCAGTAGCCTCTGGACTGATTCTGCACCACCCGTTAGTGTGCGCTACCAAACCTGTAGCGTGCGCTAACAACCGCACCATAGCACGCGCTAACCAATAGGTGTAGCGTGCGCTAACGACTCAAAAGGACAGCAACAGTGGTCTCAAAGCCGATTACAACAACGGATTCCTCCGATCGGAACACCAAGTTCAAGATACACACGGAAAGCTCCAGAATAAGATCATACTAAGAGCTTGAGCTACAATCAAACTCACACGCGACCATTAAAAGGGTCGAGACAACAAATACGTATACGAATACCCACCACTTTGGGAAAATTACAAAATGGCCCAAAACACCCGAAAATCACGATACGTGATTGAATAACCAAACCGAAGTTCACATCACGTCTAACCAAGTTAAACGGACTTACGGGAAACTCAAAACAATAGTTTCGAACGATATTCGCAAGAATCGAACTCAAGTGAGGAAAAGTCGCTAAAAAGCTCGGAACTCAACAAAACGACACCGAAACGAATTCGCATGACAAAAAGTGCAGAACTAAATACTCTCAGAATGACGAAACGGTCACGAGGGAGTCGTCAAAACGGACTCCGGCCGAAAAAAGAAATTTACCAAAAATCGAAAATTACGGGTATTACATTCTACCCTCCTTAAAAGAAGTTTCGTCCCGAAACTAATAAGTAGGGAGAAGCAATATCCCCTGCCAGGAAAACTCGACGAGATACACAAAAATCAAAAACTCGCGCCCGATGGCGAAACGCTGCAAGAAACGCAAATAGACATACGGCGTGAAAATACGCTCCACGGCGACTAACACAACTCCACCGATAGAGACATAATAAAATCAACAAGTGACAAGTGTCATCAAACAGACAATACAATCGAGTTGATTATCCGAACAGTCACAAAACACAACACACGAAAATCAATACGATTGACCAACCCAACGGTCCATCAATCAAAATGCGAGCCAAACGCTGAACACATACGGAATTCCACCGCCCAAAGGTTGGAAGATCGAAATGAGACTAATTTTCCGAAGGAGTCTGAACGCTAAACAATCACGAGATGAGATCAACAAAAACCGAACAATCAAACGATCGAACCACAACGGTCGAGACAACAAAAAGCGAACAATCATGTTCGAATCACGAAGAACAATAAAATTCAAACAACAACTCCAAGGTTCACAAGAATCGAACCGAACTCGAAAAAGTCACAGCGATAACCAGATCGACTCAAAACAAGATCACAGCTCGTCCGAACGGTGAAACCGAAATACAGAACAAGTTCATAAAGTATCAACGAACACGAGCGAGTCGATAGAATTGAGAAAGAGAAAATGCAGAAGCCAAAATAATACGGGTATTATATTCGACCTCTTCTAAAAGAAGTGTTGTCCCCGAAACTCATAACAACGAAATCAAGGAGACGACACAACAAGCAACCGACAGAAACATCCTTCGAAGGCCTCTCAAAGCCGATTCTGATAACTGTGCTGAAGCGCGAACTCCGAAAGTCTCGGTAGCCAATTCGCAAAACTGAATTCGGTGTCCCTCGAGTCCACACTTGAAATGTGTTACCGACGAGAAGGACAATTTACACGTGCATGACCCGGCACATCACGGTTGAAACGTCTCGGCTCGGCATACCGAAAATATAAATGCTAGATATAATGGGGCATAATGTCTCAAAACAACATAGCGGAGATGCCAACTCAGCACAACAAAGAATCATAACACATATCATATACAACGATTACCATCGTAAAGTAATACACACACAAACAATACAGCAACGACGGTATCGTTCGGCAACCTTAACAGCCCGAACAATAACCAACACATAATTACAAACATCATGAAACAATCACACATGTACACAAACGTATAAACCCAAGATTTAACAGCTCACACAGGTGCGATAACACGCAAGTCACCACGAAATGACAACATTAAAGATCGTCATCACCCCTCGCACAAAGGGCTAACAAAACATATGCGTGGCGAACGACTCAACGTTCACACCACCAATTCAATCACAATTCGGAGGGCTAACACCCTAACAACAATACTAACATCATACACACCTTCTCCGACCACAAGTAGGAAATGATGGTTTTTAAAAAAAGCGAAAACCACCTTTTGAAAACAGTTTGGAAACACCAGTTGATCTTGAGTATCATTTTACAAAAAGTTGAACAAACATCATTTTCGAGACTTTGATAATCATCTTGCGTTTGAACAAAAATGAGGACACCTTTCTTTTAGTGAAAAACTTTCAGAATATCCGACCCTCGGATCTAAGTATAAGTGTTTCTCAACATTGAAAATATCTCAAAATATTTTGGTCCTCCAGGTAGAAGAATTTTTGAAACATGTTGTGGCACCTTGGATGTACCACGAGAAAATAATTCATTTTAAAAGTACGTCTCGAAATTTATTTTCTAAGATACTCAAGGTTTTCAAGGATAATTCAATGGGCTAGAATGCCCAAAAATTTCAGGTAATTCCACAAAACTTTATAGTGCCGTGGGTCCCGCGTTGGAACCCACCAGGCTAAAAACCATTTACAAAAATGCCAAAAAGGCCGATGAAGGTAATATTTCAAAAACTCACAAAAGCCATTTACAAAATACTAAATACCGTCATAAGAATTTCGCCAAAACGATCAAGGCCATAATGCCAAAAACTCGGTTAAGGGAATCGGTTTTCGAAATAAAACTCAGTCGGTAAAATACTGAAAGCCATTACAAAAGAACTCACACAGTGGATAAAAGAAATAAAGTCAAACATGCACAATCCAGCAACACTACTCCTCATATGAACGAAATATGTGTAATACCCGGTCGAAAGTCATGTCATTTCAAACCTCTTCATTTTCTTCGAATCGTGAATTGTTGGGCGAACCCTTGTAATCATTGCTTGGAACCACCGTTTTGGGGTTTCCGTACTTCTATTTCGTGTTATTGTTGCCCAGACATTGAATCCTATTGCTTTTATTCTCTTCCCGGGTCATTTTTCATCATTTTAGGACCCGAGGGGGGTGTGAGCCACGGCACAAGGAGTGTGCGCCGCGGCACACACATTTCCTAAACCTGGCCGAGCGGAGTATGCAGTGCCGCGACACATGCCGGTGCCGCTGACTGCTGAGAGTTAATGCCGCGGCACACCTAGGCTGAGCCGCGGCACACTTGTGTTGCATCCTCAGCCAAAACCGACTGTACCCGGTGCCACGGCACACCTGGGCTGAGCCGCGGCACAATGCCGAAACCTGGGAGCAATTTTTAGGCCTGTGCCGCGGCACACCTGGGCTGAGCCGCGGCACACAATGCGGTCAACTGCATAAATTGTGCTTTTGAGCGAGGTGAAGCTCACTTCACCATTTTCTTCTTCCACCTGTGAGAGAGAGAGGTTGAGGGGAGGAGTTTTCTCACATCTATCACTTGTGTATTGGATTTCTACCATTTTCATTCGGTTGGGAAGCACGGATAGTCGATCTAACGCGTATTCCTCGGATCATAGAGCTTGGATATTCAAGAGGTAATTTCTTCAACATCTTGATTCTCGATTTTGTATAGGTATTGACGTTTTGGATGTTAAAATCATGGAGTATGAAGTGATATATGCGTGATTATGGACATGTTTGAGTATTCATCGGATTATTGAAAGATCATTCAAGAACACTTTGAATTTTATGTTGGATTTTGGGAGTTTTCGTAGATTCGTCCGTTTTATCCGATTGAAGCTTGAGAACCTTGAGATTTTGATATATCTATACCGTATGAGTGTTTTCTTACGATTTTTCTGGTTGGACTGTGCCGTTTTCGGACTTGTGGGAGTTTGGGCGATTTCCCAACCTTTAGTCGTTCACCCGTGTATTTTTCTTGGATCGTAGACGAGTTTCGAGAGTCTCTTCGTGTAATTTGAGTATGGATAATTAATTGTCATATTCCTTGCGAATCGTTTAGGTGCCGGAAGCGCGTTCTTGGACCTACCAAACTCATACCTTTCCTCCGTTCAATTTCTCGATGTCTCAAAGGCAAGTATACATTAATGATTGTACGTTCTCTACTTTGAAAGTAAGAAATATTGATGGTATGATATGAACGAACCGTTTTTACGGCATTCATAGATATATTGATGGCATATTATGAACGAACCGTTTTTACGGCATTCATGTATGTATTGTTGGCATGTAATGAACGAACCGTTTTTACGGCATTCCTACATGTATCGGCGTATGATATGAATGAACCGTTTCTACGGCATTCACATACGTATCGGCGTATGATATGAACGAACCGTTTCTACGGCATTCACATACGTCTTATGAGATTTTAGTTATTCCGGAATACTAGTCTTGAATTGATGAATTGACGGCTACATTTACTTTATTGTCGAGAAGTATTGTGTTTCATATTGATATACTTGCACTAGCTATTCGATGGCTAACCCCTTTATGGGGGAAATACGTTTCATGTATTTCAGGTTCCAGGAGGACGGACAGGCAGGTATCGGGCCGGCACGAAGATGGTGGGCAAGTGTGATACTCTGTCTTTCTTCCAGTTGTGTTATAAGCTTTTCGTTCAGTGTTGTTGTACTGGATTGGTTATTGAATACTTGAGTATTGTTTTCCATTTTCTTTGATTCCCGGCCTGTGGTTGCCGAAGTATTGATTCGTGTTGTGATGTCTGTGAATACATTGGTTCTGTTTTTGAATACCTTTGTAATGTTTTCATTCTATTGTGTGTAGACCTTCTCGGTCAAAGTTTACAGTTCCGCGCATATTTAGCTTTGTGGGCCCCATGGCGGGGCTTACGGCGTTGTAATATACCCTGAATATCTTGGGGGTGTTACAGAATATGGTATCAGAGCTTAGGTCTATGGATACCTAGGCTGTCGGTCTTTTGGGTCAAATGAGTCGTCAATTGTTCACAGTATCACTACTCTGCCATCATCACAGTGCGACCGGTACTTGTAAGACCTCTTACTCTTCTGATGTTTCCTTATTCATTATGCTTCTTCTATGGATATTCTTGAGAATCGATCACCTTAATGACGTGCGTTTGAATTGTGCTTACGTACCTTGTGTGTTCTTCAGTATGTCAGCTGGTAGGGGCCGTGGCCGTGGTCGTGGCCGTGGACGAGGAAGGGGTCGTGGCGCGGCCGTTTCCATCAGTTCAGTTGCGGGGTCGACCAACCCCAGCTTGTCGAACTCGGCGCATCCCGACACCGAGAGTCAGCACGACCAGTCAGACGGTCAGGGGAACAACGCGGACGTTGGAGTGGCGAATGCACTTCAACAATTGGCTACTCAGATGACCATTTTAGCCCAAACTGTTCAACTGAATAACCCGAACCCAAACACGGATGACTTGCTTCAGAATGTAATCCGTATGCACCCTCCACAGTTTGGCGGAGCCACAGACCCGTTGGGCTGGGAAGACTAGCTAGCGGAATTCGAGAAGATTTTCGACTATATTTTTATTTTTCTTGTCATTCTTTCATGACGCTTTTCTCGAATTTCTCCCCTTATATCATTCTTCTTTTATTCCATTCTTCTCCCCCTTTTTGTTATCAGCAAAAAGTGTATAAATGATATCAATTTATGATAGAATATTATGATTAAATATGCATAAAGGGTAAATTCCCACTGACAAATATATCTCCTTATTAAAAATATAACAACCCCCCTTAGTAAAATATCAATTTTAAAAATATCAAATATAAAAATATCAATTGATGAAATATTTAATTTTGATTTTTGGTGACCCAACCGATAGTTGGTTTTTCTTTTGAAATATAGACGATATTTGAAATAGTGGTTCCTTTAGGAATCCAAATCTTTTTAGTTTTTATCGTCCGACATGGGCTTTTGCAATTTGAAATATGATGCCCAATTTTTAAACATATTTCACATTGGGGTACTTTCAAATTTAAGGATTCATTTTTAATATGCGGTTTGAATCCTAACTCATGTTTATTCAAAGTATATTTTCGAACTGAAAGCATATTTTCAAATTTCTCGTTTCCGAGAGAAAATTTCTTTGTTAAGGCTTTAAGTTCGTCTTGAACTTTCAAAAGATCATTCTTTAAATTATTTTCTATTTCAAGACATTTTGAATAGTCGGTCTCGATAATTTTCCCTTTTTCAAGAATTTTGGAAATTTCATTTCCAATAATTTATTTTTCGATTGAAGGAATTTAATTTCAGATAAAGAATTTTGAAAATCGGTATGTAAGAGTCCGAATGCTTCAAAAAGTTCATAGTGAGAAGATGTACTTACCTGACTTTCGACGTCGCTTTCGTCGAATGAACTTCGTGCCATGAGAGCGAGATTATTTTGATTGAAATCATCTTCTTCATCTTCATCGCTCCATGTTGCAACGAGTACTTCCTTCTTTAGATTTGCGCTCCGGCAATTTTTTGCAAAGTGGCCTGGTTTACCACATATTCGACAGTTCTTATCGAATTTCTTAGATTCGCCTGATTTGATGTCCTTCTTTCTCTGGTTCAATAAGTTTTGAAACTTATTAATATTCTTGGAATAATATGCCGATTCTTCACTTTCATCGGCCGGGATTTCTTCTTTTTGAGACATCTTAGCTTCCAAAGCTATCGATCTTTTCTTCGGCTTCGCCTTTGCATTCCGATATTTTAGAACAGTCTCATAGTTAATTAGCGAACCAACGAGGGCGCTAAAATCAAGATTATACAAATCTTTCGATTCCATATTCACCGTCACCGTGCCGTCCGATTCTCGAGGTAGTGATCGTAGGATATTCTTTACTTTTTCACTACTTGAAAGGGGTTTTCCGAAACAAGCCAATCCATTTGTAATGACCGAAAATCGGTCGAGCATGATTGTAGTGGATTCTTCATCTTTCATTTGGAATAGCTCGTATTCATGGAGAAGCATGTTTATTTTTGTCTCCTTGACTTGATTTGTGCCTTCGTATGTGACTTCTAGCATCTTCCATATTTCTTTGGCACCGTCACACGATGATATCTGGTTGCATTCTTCCGTATTTAAAGCACAATATAATAATTGCGTTGCTTTGGAATTATAATGGTCATTATTCCAATCGGAGTCATCATACTCTTCGAAAGTTTTAAGCGTACCGTTGGAATTCATTGGAATTTTTGGACCAAGACATATCACTTTCTATAGCTCGATGTCGTAGGCTCGAATGAATATCGACATATTCTTTTCCATGTCATGAAGTTTGATCCATCAAAGAATGGAGGTCGATTTAGAGCAAGACCTTCGATTGGTGCAATTTGAAATGCCATTTGGATCGTCTTCTCCTAGGATGTTAAGCCGCTTCTAGGAGGTACAGCTCCGATACCAATTGTTATAGCAAATTTGGTATACATGATATTGTGCAGAAGCATACTTAAAGGTGCGGAAAATAAACGACACAAGATTTATAGAGGTTCGGCCAAACGTGCCTACGTCAAGATTTATAGAGGTTCGGCCAAACGTGCCTACGTCCTCTCTTCGTATCTTTTTCATTAGGCAAAAGATCAACCTCTGCACCTCACTTCTATCGGTCGAGGAATTACCATTGCAATTCTCGTCTTCTATCTGTCCGAGATAAAACGTTCACACACTTGTCTTTTTGTCAATCCAAGATAAATCGTTTTCCTTTTCTATCGGACAGGGAATTAACCTATCTAGCTTTCTATGGGTACTAGACAAACCTCACGTGGATATAGATTGCGATTCTAATAATACCGGATCCTTGATCCAAATAACACCGAATCCAATCTTATCCTTTCTTTTTCCTCTCATGTATGTTTTCGTGTATAACACTTATCAATATAAGCTCAAATACAACAACAAGAATGTTTACAATGATATCACAAGTATAGATGATTTGCTCAAGGTTGTTGTTTTGTTTGATACCAAATGGTTTGGTATTTATAGCCATTTTCCTCCAACTAGCCGTTACTGCCTGCTGACTTATTAGCATGCGCTAGCTCTTCTATTTAGCATGCACTATTGTATTAGCGTAGGTGTAGCGTGCGTTAACCACATATATGTTGCCTGCTTTTTGACTTCTCGAATCTTGACTTTCCACAGAATCTTCCAACGTTCATATGTTTGAATTCAAATGCTATTTAACGTGTAACACCCCCAATCCGCTCAGGGATATTACACGCCGTAGAACCTTTCCTCAAGGTTCTACCAGGCTGGTAACAAAACCGAACAACTCAACAACGCCTTTAAGGCTAAAATGACTCAGTAGACCGATTTGGTCTTTCAATAAATACATACAACTCAATTACAATACATGTGATGCCCAAAGACTCTCACACACAAGGTCTAGTCAATAATAGCATATTAACCTTAAAACATGCAAGACTTCATGCTTAATCGTATAAAAATGTGACAGTGTGACATGAGACTGCTATTATTTGAATGATATGATTCATGCATTACTTGTTATCAAGTATTATTCTGACATTTCATGATTCAAATTATTTGATAGTTAATTTAATGGCATTGAAGTGGCTAAGCATTTGCATATAACCCCAAGTACAAGTGGTAAGCCTATAAGCAGTAAATAAAATCAGTGACGTGTCTATCAGTTGGTCTCGGGGCTTTAGTCGGCGGGTATGCTGAGTCAATTTGGATTGATGATTCAAGTAAATAACCCTTTATTATTCCGATAACACGTGTCAAGCATCTTGATACTTGTGAATACCATCAATGGTGAAATTCAAGATCTCAGTGATAACATTTGTTAAGTCATTCGATTTGTAAGTATCTTATTCGTCCCAAATGCGGTCGGGTAGAATGGAATTTGTCCTTTAGTTCATTGTACAATAATGTCATATTTATAAGTGAGTACTCGGACCCATGTGTTATGATTGGGCAGTTTGTTCTGGCTATGGTTGGACATGCACACTTTTGGCCCGGGCCAGGAACTCAAGGTGTACATAGCAGCACGCTATAAAAGAGTTTTTGAAAGTTAAAGGAAAAATGAAACTGCATTTCACAAACTCATTCATAAATGCATTCATGCATTGTGTGTCACTACTTACTGAGCTTTCGCTCATTTAGTTGAATTCTTGTGATACAGGTAATAATTCGGGGTATAAGTCATATGTTGACATATGGGACGCTTCTCTACGCCAACGAGCCATTGTATATGAACATCAGACCTGTGGAGTGTTCTCTGTGTGTGTTAAGTCTAAGTTTGCTTATAAACTTATACAACCGATGTTTTCTTTTGGTTGTAATATAATAGTCGGCTGATGTGTAAAAGTGACTTTTGGTGTGAAAAAAAAGAGTTTCCTCTTAAAGGTTTTAAGTTTTCCGCTGTGCTGTAATATATAATAAGGATATTTTTAATATCCGGCATCTGATAGTAAAAATCTAGTGGGTGTGACAATACATGTGTAACACCCCGATAAGTCGGCCATTACAGTGCCGTGGATCCCACACTAGGATCCACCAGGCGATACCCAAAGTACAGATTAAAATACGCAAAACATGTGATGCCGAACCACAAAACAAGGTACTTACTCCGATCTGGAGTTTACAACAGTATGGCTTACGGCCTTATTACACACAGGATCCAAAACATAAGTATAATCCATATGGAGATGAATTATACCTCAAAATAACAATACATTTGTTCAAAAATAAAGTGAAAAGATAACATTACACGGTACGAACATGACCGGACACGAAAGACTTGGGGCCCCCGAACTAGTATCCTTCGAACCCTTCGTCATCACCTTGATCTTCCCGTGCCTTGCCTTTTCCTCGACCTAAAATACAACACAAGTATTTCGCCCAACACAGGGTCAGATATACATGATAAATGATTCTCAAGATAGTATACAATTCACGTATATAAGATTTTAAGAATAACTCCCTGACTAACGAACATACCCCTCGGGCGTATGAATGCTTAGTCACAAAACGTCGAACACATCCACACATTTAAATGGACTATGAACGAACAAAATTGTATGGCTCAACGATGGACATCACAGTACGCCCGATCCGAATATGTGTCAGTGCACATGTCCACCCCGTATACGGAATCCAGGATATACGCGGGACAATGTACCTAATTAGCCTCAACGAACTACGTCTCGTGTGCACAGCCTTTCACGGAAAAAAAATATTCACGCATGACTATATATGTGCCCGGCTAAAAATCCTACACAATATCCAATCGGAACGTAGATATGACTCCGGATATGTCACGATGCAACATGACAACGAACTCAAGAATTTCACACAATCCGAATAAGGATCGAGGACTCACCGAAATGACAACAAGATCAACAATATCAGGGGTCCAAAAGTAACGAACTTGGGAATGCAATCCCACGATGAAAACGGGACATCATGAAGAACAACTTCAAGTCACAAGGCACAAGTTTATAAGTGTTTCATATACACGAAATGCATAATTATCATAAGAATCCACACATCATTATAACCAAGCAAGATAACTTGCCTCAATACGGAGGCGAGTAAAGTCCTTCTTTGTCGAACGAGCAGTAGGCCCTCGATTCAAAATCGGTTACTCGGACAATCAACCTTGAATGAAGTATATTTCACTTAATAATACGTTCATATAATCATCTATACCAAACTTCAACGAGACAACATCCTAATTCTCATTTGAGTAGTTCAGCTTATTAAGATGTTGAGGGTTTACTCCAAGAATCCTATTCAATGCCATTCTAATCTTACAATTGATTACAAGACGTTTACCAATTGTTTGTCGGATTAAGATGTGTTAACAATAATTTCCTACTCCTTAAACTCATCAAGGACATCAAAAAGAAAATCTGTACTTCCATCAACTACTTTTGTTGAGTTAAGTAGTTGCAATTCCATATTATGATTATGAAGACCACTACAAGTTCAACACCTTCTTTATAATCTTTTAATTAACTTGGAGGTTCAAGCATTAATCCTCTGGATTCACTTAGCTTAGGTTCAAGAAGGTTATTCCAAACTTCTAATGATCAACAAGGGTTCTCAAAACATTTTATGGTAATTATTCTAAGAAGTTATTTACATCATAATGAAACAAAGATTATTAATAGTCTATTGGTGTTATTAGTCCGAGTAAGAGTTTGGTTTAAGTAAACATGATCATCATCTTTGAAGATACTAAAAACACAACCTTACAAACCCTTAACTATCATATTCATCATTAAGTTGTTGGAAGTCTAACTATGAACATGTTTAGCTTGATTAAATCATCACTAGGTGGATTATACTTAATCACTATCATTATAACTATGAGATTATAGGGTTAAATCGTAGAACATACCTTCAGAAATGAAGAACAATACACCAAACCACAAGAACACACTATAAGCTTCAAGAATGTCTCCAAGTTCCAAACAACAAGCTCCAAAATCGAAATGTAAAGCTCAACCACAAATTGGAAGAAGGTAATTTGATCTAAGGGTGCAGGAGGATAATTATCTAGGTGAAAATTCGAGTTTGGTCGCAAAATGAAAGACACAAGCTCTCTTTTTATAACAAAGATTAGTTAAATGCGTTATCACAAGAGGATAACGTCGTTAAGCGCTTTACGCTATAAGGAAAGTATTACGTCGTAAGATAAGTCGAGGCTCTTGGTGAAATACGAACCGTTACGTACGTTACCTATCGTAGCATTACGTACGTAAGATAGGTCAACTAGATTGGCTCCAAAAGATCAGATATTCAAATCCTACCCGGCCCCACACGCCGAAAGTTGGGATCGGATACGATTGCACTGGTTACGTACGTAACAAGTACCCCCTTTACGTACGTAAAGGCCTCAAAATAACGTACGCTATGCCTAACGATTAACGTACGTTAGGCTCGGGTTTTAATAGTTCAATAAGCACTTATCTTTATAATACTGAAAATTCGAACATAATGGAGTGATCATTATTATTATGTTTATTTATGATATATTCCAATAACCATACACAAATGCAACAAGAGTACAACAGTATTAAATTATCAGAATAGTACAACGGAAGCAAGAATTTCGCCGGATATTACATACTCCCCCCCTTAAAAGGGTTTCGTCCTCGAAACTAAGGGGTAAGCAATTCGGGATACCTCTCTTGAATGCTGTGCTCCGTCTCCCACGGAGCTTCCTCGACCCCGTGTCGTGACCACTGAACCTTGATGGGGAATCGTCTTATTACGCAGCTTGTTTGATCCTCCTCTCAAGTATTCGTGCAGGCGCTCCTCATACGAATGATCCTCCGCTAAGTCGATCTCATCGAACTGAAGTACATGACTCGGATCAGCAACGTATTTCCTTAGCTGGGAGACATGGAACACGTTATGGATCCGGCTCAGGGCTGGTGGTAAAGCCAAGCGATAAGCCAAATCGCCTACTCGTTCCAAAACCTCAAACGGCCCGATATACCTCGGGCTCAGCTTGCCTCGTTTTCCAAAACGAAAGACTCCTCGGGTAGGTGACACCTTCATTAGTACATGGTCGCCGACCTCGAACTCAAGCGGCCGCCGGCGGTTGTCTGCGTAGGACTTCTGTCGGCTTTGAGCCGTCAACAAACGACTCCTGATCAGAGCGATCTTCTCACGGGCTGCTAGCAACATGTCGGGTTCCGTACCCAGAGATTCTGATAGTTCGTCCCAGCACAAAGGGGACCTACAGCGACGGCCATATAATGCCTCATACGGTGCCATCTGAATCGAAGCATGCCAACTATTATTATAAGTGAATTCCACCAAGGGTAGCTGGGCCTCCCAATCATCCTTCCAATCGAGAACGCATGCCCTCAGCATATCCTCTAAAGTTTGGATAGTTCTCTCACCGCCATCCGTCTCATGGTGAAATCTGTCTTTGAAGTTCAAATGCGTACCCATCGCACGATGAAGCGCTTTCGGAAGTGTGACACGAATCGCCCGTCACTCGATACTATACCCTTGGGGGTACCGTGAAATCTCACAATTTCCTTATTAAATAGTTGGGCCAATCTCTCGGGTCCCCAAGTATCCTTAATTTCCGAAAGTGGGCTGATTTGGTTAAACGATCCACAATCACCCAAATCATATTCATTCCTCGCGACTCGTCGGCAATCTAGTAATAAAATCCATTGATATGTCCTCCCATTTCCACTCGGGAATCGGGAGCGGTTTCAAGATTCTGCGGTCAGGTGCTCAATTTTAACTCACGTGTTAAACATCTCGAAACAAATTCGGCAACCTCATGTTTCATATTTCCCCACCAATAGTTCTCGCTTCAAATCCTTATACATTTTGCTAGACCCCGGGTGGATAGAGTACGGGCTAGCATGGGCTTCTTTCAGGATAGAACTCCTTAACTCGTCATCAGCGGGTACACAAACTCGGTTTCTGAAACGTATTAATCCATCCTCGTGTATTACAAAGCCAGGAGCTTTCCCTTGGGTTATTTCATCGCGAATTCGAGATAAGAATGGGTCCGTAACTTGCTTCGATCTAATTATATCCTCAAGGGACGATGAAATCTCAAGTGTACTGAGTCGCCTTGAATATCAGTAACCAGACTTCAATTTCCGGCCTCATCAATTCTAACTGCAATACCCTCTGAGTTGTTAGGCGGGCAAGCATCTGCTCCTGTACGGTTTTACGACTCAAAGCGTCAGCAACTACATTCGCTTTGCCCGGATGATAAAGGATCTCGATATCATAGTCTTTGATGAGTTCTAGCCACCTTCTCTGCCTCATATTTAACTCCTACGAGTAAAAATGTATTTCAAGCTCTTGTGATCCGTAAAAATCGGCTGTAACTCCATACGTATAATGACGCGATCTTTAAAGCAAACACCACAGTGCGAGTTCTAAATCATGGGTGGGATAGTTGACCTCGTAAGGTCGTAGCCGTCTCGATGCATAGGAGATCACCTTCCGTTACGCATTAGTACACATCCAAGGCCCTGTTTAGATGCGTCACTATACACTACAAAACCTTCCGTTCCTTTTGGTAGGACTAAAATAGGCGCCGAAATCAACCGACTCTTAAGTTCATCAAAGCTCCACTGACATGCCTCGACCGGAAATACTTCTTATCCTTTCTCAACAAATTGGTCATTGGTTGGGCAATTCGGAAAACCCTCTACGAACCGTCGGTAATAGCCTGCTAGTCCTAAGAAACTGCGTACTTCCTTGACGTTCTTTGGTGGTAACCAATCTCGGATAGCTTCGTCTTCAGTGGGTCTACTCGGACCCCATCACTGATATCACATGTCCGAGAAAGATAACTTCACGCATCCGTAACTCACATTTAGAAAATTTTCCATAAAGTCGCTCCCGCCTTAACGCCTCGAGAACTAGATGGAGGTGACGCTCGTGCTCTTCATGGTCACGAGAATAGATCGTGATGTCGTCAATAAAAACGACTACAAAGCGATCCAGATAATTAATAAACACTCGATTCATCGGCTCCATGAATACCGCGGTGCATTCGTCGGTCAAAAGGCATCACCACAAACTCATAATGCCCATAACGAGTACGGAATCTTTGTCTTTGAAATGTCGACTCTCTAATCCTCAATCGATGGTAACCGGACCTCGAGTCTATCTTAGAAAACACAAGACCCCTTGAAGGCGATCCAATAAATCGTCAATACGCGGCAATGGGTATTTGTTCTTAATGGTTACCTGTTCACTCACGATAATCAATACACAGACGTAGGTATCCGTCCTTCTTCCGTACAAATAGTCTTGGTGCTCCCCAAGGGGACGCGCTAGGTCTGATGTAGCCTTTCTCGGTCAAATCCTCAAGTTGGCTCTTCAGCTCCTGCATCTCAGTCGGAGCCATACGATACGGTGCTTTTGAAAGCGGGGACGTACCAGGCTCTAACTCAATATTGAACTCTACATCACGATGTGGAGGTAAGCCTGGCAACTCATCTGGAAATACGTCTGGGTAGTCTCGGACTACCGGAATATCGATCAATTCAACTGGTCGATCCATTGTTTTGGTCATGTAACACCAATAGCCAATACATCCTTGATTAAGCAGTTTCACCGTTTTCATAGCGCTGATGATTCTCCCGGAACGGCTGGGGTTATCACCCTGGAAGGTACACTCAACACCATCGTCAGATGTGACGGTCACTGTTCGCTTGCGGACACTAATTATGGCATCATGACGGTCCATCCAATCGATTCCCAAGATCACATCATCTTTAGGTAAATCGACCACGATTAAATTTGACAACCACTCACGGTCGTTCATTCGAATCGAGCAGTCCTGAACTTCACGATTCCCAACAATTCTTCTACCATCGGGTAGACCAATTATATAAGGTTCACAATTGATAACATGCTCTAATTGCAAACGACTCAAACAAGAAGTAGATAAAAAGGAGTGTGAAGCACCAGTATCAAAAAGGACACAGATAGGCTGAGATTGGATCTCGAGAGTACCTGCAATCATGCTGGCTTCGGGATCTTCAGCCCTCTTCATCTCGTAAACTCTAGGTTTTGCAGCCCCTGAACCAGATGTACCTGCTTGATTTCCACGTCCCATCCCTTTGTTTGCCCCGGTAGTCTGATAAGAAGCGGATGGAGGTACTCGGTCCTGAACTGAAGATTGTACTGGAGCATGAGATGCTGCGGGAATACGTCCTAGTCCACTCCTACAATAACGAGCACGATGTCCGTTCTTCCCACATGTATGGCATGACACGGCTGGCCTAGGACATTTCGAATTGATGTGCCCCGGGTCTCCACAATTATAGCATACAACAGATAGGCTGACCGCTCGAGGTTGCGATCCGGTTGGCTTCGATGCCATAGGTTGCCGTTCAGAAGGATTTGGCACTGGTTGGGGTCTCTTGAATGTTCCCCGGTTGCTGTCTGACTGGTTCTGGTTCCTGAATTTCTTGTTGTTAGACTGCGGTTGCTTCTTTGAAATTTCCTTCACGGTCAATTCGTACTCCAGAGCTTTCTCGATGAACTCCGGTAGGGTCACACAATGATGGTTCAACAGCTGCATTCTCATTCGGGGTTTAAGCCTTTTGAGAAAGTATTTAATCTTATCAGCTTCCGTGTGGACAATCGTCGCAGCAAAAGGGAGGAGTGCCTGAAATTTCTCGGCGATAGATAGTACGTCATCATCTTCGGACGGCTCCGGATTCAGCAATTCTGATAATTTGGCCTCGCGGAGAGGACCTGGATAGTAACGATCTAGCATGAGATTTTTAAATTCTTCCCAAGTGCATACGCCATCAGCTGGCCTCACCGAAAGCCACCAAGTGTGGGCGCCCTTGCCCAAGTAGTAAGCTGCTACGGAGACGCGATTCTCTACTGGACAGTCTACCATATCGAACAACTTCTCGAAGTGTTCGATCCAATGCACGATATCAGCCGGCTCAGAGGAACCTTCAAAAATCGGGGGTCGTTGGCGCGAGATGTCGCTGATGATCCGATTCACCGGCCCGCCATGTACAGGAGGTGGCCCCTGATGCTGGTCGGTAGCAGCTCTCTGCATTGCTTCCATTAACTGACCCATTTGGGTCATCTGAGCCATCATGCCCTGCATTACAGTGTAAGGATCGACTCGAGCATCCTCGTGTCCATTGTGGTGCGATTGGTCCCTAGAAGGCGAATCACTGCCTGCGGAACTATGCTCTGCGTTTGCACGTCTGTTGGCTCGCGGTATCGGGATTCGGCCCCTTCCGCGGCCTCGTCCCCCTCTCCCACGGCCTCTCAAATTTCTTTCCATACTGAAAGAATCAATTTTGAGATGATAATCATAAGTACAGTTCATAATACGAATCAGAATTCATGCTAAGTTAATGGCAGTAAGAAATTACATATTCAAGGAAGCAGTTTGTAATGAATTATCGTTACTACGAAAGTCACACAGAATATCAGATCGACATTTGAGTCAAATGATTTCAATCATATAATCAATCCAGAATTTTATTTGAATCATCAATCAGATAATTCTTGCCACAAACCCTTAGAATACCAAGATCAACAAGGAGATCTATTCAGAGATCAATATCATGTCAATAATTTATTCATGGTTCATAAAGTACGTACCGCATTTGGCTCGTAGGATCAGGCGCTCGCACGGGTCACACGTGACACGAAGGTCTCTTGATACTAGTTCAATACACAAAGACTCAAAAAGAAAGAAAACGACCTCTAGAAAATTTTTGTCTCCGATACCATCTTCTGTAACACCCCGATAAGTCGGCCATTACAGTGCCGTGGATCCCACACTAGGATCCACCAGGCGATACCCAAAGTACAGATTAAAATACGCAAAACATGTGATGCCGAACCACAAAACAAGGTACTTACTCCGATCTGGAGTTTACAACAGTATGGCTTACAGCCTTATTACACACAGGATCCAAAACATAAGTATAATCCATATGGAGATGAATTATACCTCAAAATAACAATACATTTGTTCAAAAATAAAGTGAAAAGATAACATTACACGGTACGAACATGACCGGACACGAAAGACTTGGGGCCCCCGAACTAGTATCCTTCGAACCCTTCGTCATCACCTTGATCTTCCCGTGCCTTGCCTTTTCCTCGACCTAAAATACAACACAAGTATTTCGCCCAACACAGGGTCAGATATACATGATAAATGATTCTCAAGATAGTATACAATTCACGTATATAAGATTTTAAGAATAACTCCCTGACTAACGAACATACCCCTCGGGCGTATGAATGCTTAGTCACAAAACGTCGAACACATCCACACATTTAAATGGACTATGAACGAACAAAATTGTATGTCTCAACGATGGACATCACAGTACGCCCGATCCGAATATGTGTCAGTGCACATGTCCACCCCGTATACGGAATCCAGGATATACGCGGGACAATGTACCTAATTAGCCTCAACGAACTACGTCTCGTGTGCACAGCCTTTCACGGAAAAAAATATTCACGCATGACTATATATGTGCCCGGCTAAAAATCCTACACAATATCCAATCGGAACGTAGATATGACTCCGGATATGTCACGATGCAACATGACAACGAACTCAAGAATTTCACACAATCCGAATAAGGATCGAGGACTCACCGAAATGACAACAAGATCAACAATATCAGGGGTCCAAAAGTAACGAACTTGGGAATGCAATCCCACGAGGAAAACGGGACATCATGAAGAACA
This sequence comes from Orobanche coerulescens, assembly GCA_033398695.1. Lineage (NCBI taxonomy): Eukaryota > Viridiplantae > Streptophyta > Magnoliopsida > Lamiales > Orobanchaceae > Orobanche > Orobanche coerulescens. Next base: position 72,060,792 of record CM065818.1, on the reverse strand, counting down.
ACTTCAAGTCACAAGGCACAAGTTTATAAGTGTTTCATATACACGAAATGCATAATTATCATAAGAATCCACACATCATTATAACCAAGCAAGATAACTTGCCTCAATACGGAGGCGAGTAAAGTCCTTCTTTGTCGAACGAACAGCCGGCCCTCGATTCAAAATCGGTTACTCGGACAATCAACCTTGAATGAAGTATATTTCACTTAATAATACGTTCATATAATCATCTATACCAAACTTCAACGAGACAACATCCTAATTCTCATTTGAGTAGTTCAGCTTATTAAGATGTTGAGGGTTTACTCCAAGAATCCTATTCAATGCCATTCTAATCTTACAATTGATTACAAGTCGTTTACCAATTGTTTGTCGGATTAAGATGTGTTAACAATAATTTCCTACTCCTTAAACTCATCAAGGACATCAAAAAGAAAATCTGTACTTCCATCAACTACTTTTGTTGAGTTAAGTAGCTGCAATTCCATATTATGATTATGAAGACCACTACAAGTTCAACACCTTCTTTATAATCTTTTAATTAACTTGGAGGTTCAAGCATTAATCCTCTGGATTCACTTAGCTTAGGTTCAAGAAGGTTATTCCAAACTTCTAATGATCAACAAGGGTTCTCAAAACATTTTATGGTAATTATTCTAAGAAGTTATTTACATCATAATGAAACAAAGATTATTAATAGTCTATTGGTGTTATTAGTCCAGAAGTAAGAGTTTGATTTAAGTAAACATGATCATCATCTTTGAAGATACTAAAAACACAACCTTACAAACCCTTAACTATCATATTCATCATTAAGTTGTTGGAAGTCTAACTATGAACATGTTTAGCTTGATTAAATCATCACTAGGTGGATTATACTTAATCACTATCATTATAACTATGAGATTATAGGGTTAAATCGTAGAACATACCTTCAGAAATGAAGAACAATACACCAAACCACAAGAACACAATATAAGCTTCAAGAATGTCTCCAAGTTCCAAACAACAAGCTCCAAAATCGAAATGTAAAGCTCAACCACAAATTGGAAGAAGGTAATTTGATCTAAGGGTGCAGGAGGATAATTATCTAGGTGAAAATTCAGAGTTTGGTCGTGCAAAATGAAAGACACAAGCTCTCTTTTTATAACAGCACAGTTCGTTACGTACGTTATCACAAGAGGATAACGTACGTTAAGCGCTTTACGTACGTTATAAGGAAAGTATTACGTACGTAAGATAAGTCCAGAGGCTCTGGATGAAATACGAACTTCGTTACGTACGTTACCTATCGTAGCATTACGTACGTAAGATAGGTCAACTAGATTGGCTCCAAAAGATCAGATATTCAAATCCTACCCGGCCCCACACGCCGAAAGTTGGGATCGGATACGATTGCACTAGTTACGTACGTAACAAGTACCCCCTTTACGTACGTAAAGGCCTCAAAATAACGTACGCTATGCCTAACGATTAACGTACGTTAGGCTCGGGTTTTAATAGTTCAATAAGCACTTATCTTTATAATACTGAAAATTCGAACATAATGGAGTGATCATTATTATTATGTTTATTTATGATATATTCCAATAACCATACACAAATGCAACAAGAGTACAACAGTATTAAATTATCCGAATAGTACAACAGCAAGCAAGAATTTCTGTCGGATATTACAACATGCCCACGTAGGGGTCGAATACAACACACTCCCGTACCACAGGGAAAGAATACTGCAGCGGAAATAAATTACAACTAAACCAATAAGACATCAAATGGGTCCTCGTGTGATTAGTATCGTTCATCTTTCATCATCCTTCGTGCCGACCCTGTGCTATGCTCCAAAACCTGAATGCAAAAATAGACATCCACCCCCCGAATACTCGGGGGTTAGCAAAACTCCACTGTTTTACTAGTGCAACTACAAGTGCAAAAATACGAGCCATACAATTCAAGTTCCAAGAATGACAATAATCAGAAATCCTCAAAGATTAAAATACAACGAAATGAATACTTCCCGAGGCAAGAGTTTGAGTAAAACTTTCCAAATCTAAAAGATCACAATTAACGAGAACGGTTTGCAAAATAGTTTAAAATACCCTCGGGAGTTTTAATAGAAAACAGATTAGGATTATCAAATCCTTATCTTTCCAAAAATCAACAGGGGTCACAGCCCAAAGGTTTTGTTTTCGCAAATAGAAAACCGACAACAATTCACAGGGCCAGAGCCCAACATCATGTGTCCTCGACGGACATAAAATCAACAAAACATAATCGCGCACGCGCATCGCCTAGGACCGGGACGAAGCCACAAATCCCACTCGAGGCCTCGAAGGACCCTCCCGAGCTGGCTAGCGAAACAAATCACACACATCTCACGGTTGGATCAATCGCTTGTTGCATCCTGGCCACATGATCGCAAGCCATGTGCCACCGTAGATTATCTCAGGCTCTCATGGTTGGATCAATCACTTGTTGCATCCTGACCACATGATCATGTGCCATGTGTCACTGTAGACCTTCAACCATATCCACACATTCACACAAATAACATATCACATCAAGGATATTCAAACAATTCGCCAAGAGGCATCAAACACTTAGCCAAACACCACGTCAAACCACAACGCACCGAAATAAAATAATATACGCCCACACGCAATACCAAGTGCAACATCAACACCAAACATATCCATAGAGTTCACATAGTCATTCTCCAACCACACCATTCACAAAACACACGCGTTTTGAAAGCAAGCCTTTAGCAAGGCTAAACCGAATATTTGAAAGTGAAATTCAAACGATCAAATAAACACAAGGAGACGATCACTAGTTATCATATCCATAAAACCAGAATTGTATGGACAAGGTACTTGCCTCGAGTAACCACAAACGCGAGGAACCGATCGAAGTAGGTTGGCACGAACCGATTACGAACCCGCCGACTCCGCCGAGCGCTAATCCACGACAATAAACTACGAACAAGAATAACAACAATGAAAATGAATTCCATAGCACGACTAAAACCCGTTGAATTCAAAGAACGAATGACAAAAGTTCAAATGTTTCCCCCAAAACGGCCAAGAACACGATTCATCCCGACAAAACACGAAAATGGAATTCCGAGTCGAAATATGGATATACAATCCATAGAATATGTTTAACAACATCATTAAACAACAATTGGTCTATCAAAACCGAAAGGAAAACGAAATCAAGAATAAATCCCCTAAAAAGTCAACTCTAGGGATTTAAGAAGAATACCTCGATTCGGCGAAGAACAATAGATTAGATGATGTTATAATCACCTAGGATGCTCTAAAACACCTTGGAATGGATGAAACTAAGCCCAGGTCGCGAACCCTAGTCGCCACGTCTCAAACCCGCGGAGGAAGAGGAAGAAATGAAGAAAATGAGGATTAAAGACTGCTGTCCAGTTTATATACTGGACAATTTAGTGTGCGCTAATCCTACCTGATTAGCGTGCGCTATCGAAGCATCAGAACAAAACATTCTGCCAACATGTACAGTTAGCGCGCGCTAGCTACAAAAATTAGCGTGCGCTAACGGGGCCCAGCCCGATCCAGAGCTCTGGATCGCCTGAACTACCGGGTAGCGTGCGCTATCCTCCCCCCAGCGTGCGCTACCAATGCACCCTAGCGCGCGTTATGTTACCACATAGCGTGCGCTAACCAACGTTCTAACCCAGTCCAGTAGCCTCTGGACTGATTCTGCACCACCCGTTAGTGTGCTCTACCAAACCTGTAGCGTGCGCTAACAACCGCACCATAGCGCGCGCTAACCAATAGGTGTAGCGTGCGCTAACGACTCAAAAGGACAGCAACAGTGGTCTCAAAGCCGATTACAACAACGGATTCCTCCGATCGGAACACCAAGTTCAAGATACACACGGAAAGCTCCAGAATAAGATCATACTAAGAGCTTGAGCTACAATCAAACTCACACGCGACCATAAAAAGGGTCGAGACAACAAATACGTATACGGATACCCACCACTTTGGGAAAATTACAAAATGGCCCAAAACACCCGAAAATCACGATACCTGATCGAATAACCAAACCGAAGTTCAAATCACGTCTAACCAAGTTAAACGGACTTACGGGAAACTCAAAACAATAGTTTCGAACGATATTCGCAAGAATCGAACTCAAGTGAGGAAAAGTCGCTAAAAAGCTCGGAACTCAACAAAACGACACCGAAACAAATTCGCATGACAAAAAGTTCAGAACTAAATACTCTCAGAATGACGAAACGGTCACGAGGGAGTCGTCAAAACGGACTCCGGCCGAAAAAAGAAATTTACCAAAAATCGAAAATTACGGGTATTACATTCTACCCTCCTTAAAAGAAGTTTCGTCCCGAAACTTAAAATAAGTAGGGAGAAACAATATCCCCTGCCAGGAAAACTCGACGAGATACAAAAAAATAGAAAACTCGCACCCGATGGCGAAACGCTGCAAGAAACGTAAAGAGACATACGACGTGAAAATACGCTCCACGGCGACTAACACAACGCCACCGATAGAGACATAATAAAATCAACAAGTGACAAGCGTCATCAAACAGACAATACAATCGAGTCGATTATCCGAACAGTCACAAAACACAACACACGAAAATCAATACGATTGACCAACCCAACGGTCCATCAATCAAAATGCGAGCCAAACGCTGAACACATACGGAATTCCACCGCCCAAAGGTTGGAAGATCGAAACGAGACTAATTTCCCGAAGGAGTCTGAACGCTCAACAATCACGAGATGAGATCAACAAAAACCGAACAATCAAACGATCGAACCACAACGGTCGAGACAACAAAAAGCGAACAATCATGTTCGAATCACGAAGAACAATAAAATTCAAACAACAACTCCAAGGTTCACAAGAATCGAACCGAACTCGAAAAAGTCACAGCGATAACCAGATCGACTCAAAACAAGATCACAGCTCGTCCGAACGATGAAACCGAAATACAGAACAAGTTCAGAAAGTATCAACGAACACGAGCGAGTCGATAGAATTGAGAAAGAGAAAATGCAGAAGCCAAAATAATACGGGTATTATATTCGACCTCTTCTAAAAGAAGTGTCGTCCCCGAAACTCACAACAACGAAATCAAGGAGACGACACAACAAGCAACCGACAGAAACATCCTTCGAAGGCCTCTCAAAGCCGATTCGATAAGCTGTCTTTGACGCGAATTCCGAAAGTCTCGGTAGCCAATTCGCAAAACTGAATTCGGTGTCCCTCGAGTCCACACTTGAAATGTGTTACCGACGAGAAGGACAATTTACACGTGCATGCCCCGGCACATCACGGTTGAAACGTCTCGGCTCGGCATACCGAAAATATAAATGCTAGATATAATGGGGCATAACGTCGCAAAACAACATAGCGGAGATGCCAACTCAGCACAACAAAGAATCATAACACATATCATATACAACGATTACCATCGTAAAGTAATACACACACAAACAATACAGCAACGACGGTATCGTTCGGCAACCTTAACGGCCCGAACAATAACCAGCACATAATTACAAACATCATGAAACAATCACACATGTACATAAACGTACAAACCCAAGATTTAACAGTTCACACAGGTGCGATATCACGCAAGTCACCACGAAATGACAACATTAAAGATCGTCATCACCCCTCGCACAAAGGGCTAACAAAACATATGCGTGGCGAACGACTAAACGTTCACACCACCAATTCAATCACAATTCGGAGGGCTAACACCCTAACAACAATACTAACATCATACACACCTTCTCCGACCACAAGTAGGAAATGATGGGTTTTTAAAAAAAAACGAAAACCACCTTTTGAAAACAGTTTGGAAACACCAGTTGATCTTGAGTATCATTTTACAAAAAGTTGAACAAACATCATTTTCGAGACTTTGATAATCATCTTGCGTTTGAACAAAAATGAGGACACCTTTCTTTTAGTGAAAAACTTTCAGAATATCCGACCCTCGGATCTAAGTATAAGTGTTTCTCAACATTGAAAATATCTCAAAATATTTTGGTCCTCCAGGTAGAAGAATTTTTGAAACATGTTGTGGCACCTTGGATGTACCACGAGAAAATAATTCATTTTAAAAGTACATCTCGAAATTTATTTTCTAAGATACTCAAGGTTTTCAAGGATAATTCAATGGGCTAGAATGCCCAAAAATTTCAGGTAATTCCACAAAACTTTTTAGTGCCGTGGGTCCCGCGTTGGAACCCACCAGGCTAAAAACCATTTACAAAAATGCCAAAAAGGCCGATGACGGTAATATTTCAAAAACTCACAAAAGCCATTTACAAAATACTAAATATCGTCATAAGAATTTCGCCAAAACGATCAAGGCCATAATGCCAAAAACTCGGTTAAGGGAATCGGTTTTCGAAATAAAACTCAGTCGGTAAAATACTGAAAGCCATTACAAAAGAACTCACACAGTGGATAAAAGAAATAAAGTCAAACATGCACAATCCAGCAACACTACTCCTCATATGAACGAAATATGTGTAATACCCGGTCGAAAGTCATGTCATTTTAAACCTCTTCATTTTCTTCGAATCGTGAATTGTTGGGCGAACCCTTGTAATCATTGCTTGGAACCACCGTTTTGTGGTTTCCATACTTCTATTTCGTGTTATTGTTGCCCAGACATTGAATCCTATTGCTTTTATTCTCTTCCCGGGTCATTTTTCATCATTTTAGGACGCGAGGTGGGTGTGAGCCGCGGCACAAGGAGTGTGCGCCGCGGCACACACATTTTCTAAACCTGGCCGAGCGTACTGTACTGGGTGCCGCGGCACATGCCGGCAGTGCCGTGGCACACTGCCGAGTCAATGCCGCGGCACACCCAGGCTGAGCCGCGGCATACTTGTGTTGCATCCTCAGCCAAAACCGACTGTACCCAGTGCCGCGGCACACCTGGGCTGAGCCGCGGCACACTGCCGAAACATGGGAGCAATTTTTAGGCCTGTGCCGCGGCACACCTGGGCTGAGCCGCGGCACACAATGCGGTCAACTGCATAAATTGTGCTTTTGAGCGAGGTGAAGCTCACTTCACCATTTTCTTCTTCCACCTGCGAGAGAGAGTGGTTGAGGGGAGGAGTTTTCTCACATCTATCACTTGTGTGTTGGACTTTTACCGTTTTCATTCGGTTGGGAAGCCCGGATAGTCGATCTAACGCGTATTTCTCGGATCATAGAGCTTGGATATTCAAGAGGTAATTTCTTCAACATCTTGATTCTCGATTTTGTATGGGTATTGACGTTTTGGATGTTAAAATCATGGAGTATGAAGTGATATATGCGTGATTATGGACATGTTTGAGTATTTATCGGATTATTGAAAGATCATTCAAGAACACTTTGAATTTTGTGTTGGATTTTGGGGGTTTTCGTAGATTCGTCCGTTTTATCCGATTGAAGCTTGAGAACCTTGAGATTTTGATATATCTATACCGTATGAGTGTTTTCTTACGATTTTTCTGGTTGGACTGTGCCGTTTTCGGACTTGTGGGAGTTTGGGCGATTTCCCAACCTTTAGTCGTTCACCCGTGTATTTTTCTTGGATCGTAGACGAGTTTAGAGAGTCTCTTCGTGTAATTTGAGTATGGATAATTAATTGTCATATTCCTTGCGAATCGTTTAGGTGCCGGAAGCGCGTTCTTGGACCTACCGAACTCATACCTTTCCTCCGTTCAATTTCTCGATGTCTCAAAGGCAAGTATACATTAATAATTGTACGTTCTCAACTTTGAAAGTAAGAAATATTGATGGTATGATATGAACGAACCGTTTTTACGGCATTCATAGATATATTGATGGCATATTATTAACGAACCGTTTTTACGGCATTCATGTATGTATTGTTGGCATGTAATGAACGAACAGTTTTTACGGCATTCCTACATGTATCGGCGTATGATATGAACGAACCGTTTCTACGGCATTCACATACGTATCGGCGTATGATATGAACGAACCGTTTCTACGGCATTCACATACGTCTTATGAGATTTTAGTTATTCCGGAATACTAGTCTTGAATTGATGAATTGACGGCTACATTTACTTTATTGTCGAGAAGTATTGTGTTTCATATTGATATACTTGCACTAGCTATTCGATGGCTAACCCCTTTATGGGGGAAATACGTTTCATGTATTTCAGGTTCCAGGAGGACGGACAGGCAGGTATTGGGCCGGCACGAAGATGGTGGGCAAGTGTGATACTGTGTCTTTCTTCCAGTTGTGTTATAAACTTTTCGTTCAGTGTTGTTGTACTGGATTGGTTATTGAATACTCGAGTATTGTTTTCCATTTTCTTTGATTCCCGGCCTGTGGTTGCCGAAGTATTGATTCGTGTTGTGATGTCTGTGAATACATTGGTTCTGTTTTTGAATACCTTTGTAATGTTTTCATTCTATTGTGTGTAGACCTTCTCGGTCAAAGTTTACAGTTCCGCGCATATTTAGCTTTGTGGGCCCCATGGCGGGGCTTATGGCGCTGTAATATACCCTGAATATCTTGGGGGTGTTACAGAATATGGTATCAGAGCTTAGGTCTATGGATACCTAGGCTGTCGGTCTTTTGGGTCGAATGAGTCGTCAATTGTCCACAGTATCACTACTCTGCCATCATCACAGTGCGACCGGTACTTGTAAGACCTCTTACTCTTCTGATGTTTCCTTATTCATTATGCTTCTTCTATGGATATTCTTGAGAATTGATCACCTTAATGACGTGCGTTTGAATTGTGCTTACGTACCTTGTGTGTTCTTCAGTATGTCAGCTGGTAGGGGCCGTGGCCGTGGACGAGGAAGGGGTCGTGGCGCGGCCGTTTCCATCAGTTCAGTTGCGGGGTCGACCAACCCCAGATTGTCGAACTCGGTGCATCCCGACACCGAGAGTCAGCACGACCAGTCAGACGGTCAGGGGAACAACGCGGACGTTGGAGTGGCGAATGCACTTCAACAATTGGCTACTCAGATGACCATTTTTGCCCAAACTGTTCAACTGAATAACCCGAACCCAAACACGGATGCCTTGCTTCAGAATGTAATCCGTATGCACCCTACACAGTTTGGCGGAGCCACAGACCCGTTGGGCTGGGAAGACTGGCTAGCGGAATTAGAGAAGATTTTCGACTATATTTTTATTTTTCTTGTCATTCTTTCATGACGCTTTTCTCGAATTTCTCCCCTTATATCATTCTTCTTTTATTCCATTCTTCTCCCCCTTTTTGTTATCAGCAAAAAGTGTATAAATGATATCAATTTATGATAGAATATTATGATTAAATATGCATAAAGGGTAAATTCCCACTGACAAATATATCTCCTTATTAAAAATATAACAACCCCCCTTAGTAAAATATCAATTTTAAAATTATCAAATATAAAAATATCAATTGATGAAATATTTAATTTTGATTTTTGGTGACCCAACCGATAGTTGGTTTTTCTTTTGAAATATAGACGATATTTGAAATAGTGGTTCCTTTAGGAATCCAAATCTTTTTAGTTTTTATCGTCCGACGTGGGCTTTTGCAATTTGAAATATGATGCCCAATTTTTAAACATATTTCACATTGGGGTACTTTCAAATTTAAGGATTCATTTTTAATATGCGGTTTGAATCCTAACTCATGTTTATTCAAAGTATATTTTCGAACTGAAAGCATATTTTCAAATTTCTCGTTTCCGAGAGAAAATTTCTTTGTTAAGGCTTTAAGTTCGTCTTGAGCTTTCAAAAGATCATTCTTTAAATTATTTTCTATTTCAAGACATTTTGAATAGTCGGTCTCGATAATTTTCCCTTTTTCAAGAATTTTGGAAATTTCATTTCCAATAATTTATTTTTCGATTGAAGGAATTTAATTTCAGATAAAGAATTTTGAAAATGGGTATGTAAGAGTCCGAATGCTTCAAAAAGTTTATAGTGAGAAGATGTACTTACCTGACTTTCGACGTCGCTTTCGTCGAATGAACTTCGTGCCATGAGAGCGAGATTATTTTGATTGAAATCATCTTCTTCATCTTCATCGCTCCATGTTGCAACGAGTACTTCCTTCTTTAGATTTGCGCTCCGGCAATTTTTTGCAAAGTGGCCTGGTTTACCACATATTCGACAGTTCTTATCGAATTTCTTAGATTCGCCTGATTTGATGTCCTTCTTTCTCCGGTTCAATAAGTTTTGAAACTTATTAATATTCTTGGAATAATATGCCGATTCTTCACTTTCATCGGCCGGGATTTCTTCTTTTTGAGACATCTTAGCTTCCAAAGCTATCGATCTTTTCTTCGGCTTCGCCTTTGCATTCCGATATTTTAGAACAGTCTCATAGTTAATTAGCGAACCAACGAGGGCGCTAAAATCAAGATTATACAAATCTTTCGATTCCATATTCACCGTCACCGTGCCGTCCGATTCTCGAGGTAGTGATCGTAGGATATTCTTTACTTTTTCACTACTTGAAAGGGGTTTTTCGAAACAAGCCAATCCATTTGTAATGACCGAAAATCGGTCGAGCATGATTGTAGTGGATTCTTCATCTTTCATTTGGAATAGCTCGTATTCATGGAGAAGCATGTTTATTTTTGTCTCCTTGACTTGATTTGTGCCTTCGTATGTGACTTCTAGCATCTTTCATATTTCTTTGGCACTGTCACACGATGATATCTGGTTGCATTCTTCCGTATTTAAAGCACAATATAATAATTGCGTTGCTTTGGCATTATAATGGTCATTATTCCAATCGGAGTCATCATACTCTTCGAAAGTTTTAAGCGTACCGTTGGAATTCATTGGAATTTTTGGACCAAGACATATCACTTTCTATAGCTCGATGTCATAGGCTCGAATGAATATCGACATCTTCTTTTCCATGTCATGAAGTTTGATCCATCAAAGAATGGAGGTCGATTTAGAGCAAGACCTTCGATTGGTGCAATTTGAAATGCCATTTGGATCGTCTTCTCCTAGGATGTTAAGCCGCTTCTAGGAGGTACCGCTCCGATACCAATTGTTATAGCATATTTGGTATACATGATATTGTGCGGAAGCATACTTAAAGGTGCGGAAAATAAACGACACAAGATTTATAGAGGTTTGGCCAAACGTGCCTACGTCCTCTCTTCGTATCTTTTTTATTAGGCTAAAGATCAACCTCTGCACCTCACTTCTATCGGTCGAGGGATTACCATTGCAATTCTCGTCTTCTATCTGTCCGAGATAAAACGTTCACACACTTGTCTTTTTGTCGATCCAAGATAAATCGTTTTCCTTTTCTATCGGACAGGGAATTAACCTATCTAGCTTTCTATGGGTACTAGACAAACCTCACGTGGATATAGATTGCGTTTCTAATAATACCGGATCCTTGATCCAAATAACACCGAATCCAATCTTATCCTTTCTTTTTCCTCTCGTGTATGTTTTCGTGTATAACACTTATCAACATAAGCTCAAATACAGCAACAAGAATGTTTACAATGATATCACAAGTATAGATGATTTGCTCAAGGTTGTTGTTTTGTTTGATACCAAATGGTTTGGTATTTATAGCTATTTTCCTCCAACTAGCCGTTACTGCCTGCTGACTTATTAGCGTGCGCTAGCTCTTGTATTTAGCATGCACTATTGTATTAGCGTAGGTGTAGCGTGCGTTAACCACATATATGTTGCCTGCTTTTTGACTTCTCGAATCTTGACTTTCCACAGAATCTTCCAACGTTCATATGTTTGAATTCAAATGCTATTTAACGTGTAACACCCCCAATCCGCTCAGGGATATTACACGCCGTAGAACCTTTCCTCAAGGTTCTACCAGGATGGTAACAAAACCGAACAACTCAACAACGCCTTTAAGGCTAAAATGACTCAGTAGACCGATTTGGTCTTTCAATAAATACATACAACTCAATTACAATACATGTGATGCCCAATGACTCTCACACACAAGGTCTAGTCAATAATAGCATATTAACCTTAAAACATGCAAGACTTCATGCTTAATCGTATAAAAATGTGACAGTGTGACATGAGACTGCTATTATTTGAATGATATGATTCATGCATTACTTGTTATCAAGTATTATTCTGACATTTCATGATTCAAATTATTTGATAGTTAATTTAATGGCATTGAAGTGGCTAAGCATTTGAATATAACCCCAAGTACAAGTGGTAAGCCTATAAGCAGTAAATAAAATCAGTGACGTGTCTATCAGTTGGTCTCGGGGCTTTAGTCGGTGGGTATGCTGAGTCAATTTGGATTGATGTTTCAAGTAAATAACCCTTTATTATTCCGATAACACGTGTCAAGCATCTTGATACTTGTGAATACCATCAATGGTGAAATTCAAGGTCTCAGTGATAACATTTGTTAAGTCATTCGATTTGTAAGTATCTTATTGTAATATCCGCAATTTCGAATTTCGGTAATTTTCTTTTTTCGGAGGAAGTTCGTTTTGACGACTCGCTCCTGACCGTTTCGTCATTTCCGAGAATGATTAATTCTGCACTTTTTGTCAACCGAGTTCGTTTCGGTGTCGTTTTGTTGAGTTCCGTGCTTTTTAACGACTTTTCTAAGTATGAGTTCGACTTTGTAAAGTCACCATTAATTTTTGGTAACTCCAAAAATTCTAAATCTTTGCAATATTATAGAGCATCGAGTTAGCTTTCCAATGGTTTAAACGGTGAGTCAATCGGAGTCCGGACGAGAGAGTTATGGTCGCTTTAGCTCACCCGCTCGTTATCGCCGATCACTGCCGGCCGAACTCGGCCGTGTCGTCCGACACGGCCCGTGCATTTCGTCCGGAAAATGCCGAAGTTTCGTCTCGGGGCCCGACCGTGTCGTCCGACACGGCCGTGCCGAACTCTTCCGGATAAGCTCGAGACGATCGCCGACACGCCCGACCGTGTTCCAGACACGGCCGAGTAGTGCCGAGTCGCCGCTTGACGGTCACTGTCGGAAGGCCCCTCCGCGCCGCGACCGTGTCTAGCAGACACGGCCGAGTCCCTCGCCGTCAATCTGCGCGCCACGACCGTGTCAGGCGGACACGGTCGAGTCTGTCAGCCTATAAAAGGCCCAGCAGTCGTTTTTCTGGCCATTTTTCTCCTTCTTCCACTTCTCTTCCGCGTCTGTGGGTGTGTGAATCTTCTAGAGATGTTGTTGGACAATGAATCCATGAAGTTTGGAGGTACATATCGTCAATCATCCGTCCTATAACATCCTTTGATCGAGCGAATCAGGTCAGATTTTCTAGAAATCTAATTTTGGGGATTTTGGGTATTTTGTTCGATTTCCTCCGTTTAATCCGATTTAACTAAGGATTTTGATGGATTGATGATTATTTAGATGTATTATATCATTTCCCTTGTTATTCCATGGTTGGATCGTATCGATTCGTTGTTTGAGTCGAGTTCTTGACCGACGCCTTGAAGGTGTCCGGTAAAATGTCTTAGAGGGGTTTTCGGGCGTTCTACGATTATTCTTCCTCGTATTGTCGATGATTTATTGATTGTATGATGTTAGGGTCGTGTTTATTGCGAATAAACCGTGTTGAACCCTTTCGTTCGTCGTCGTCTTCCGTTTCGATAGCATTGGGCGTTTCGAAGCTTTCCGGTTGAGCCGTGTTCGTCGGAATACTTGCGTACCGATTTTAAGGCAAGTATCTTGCCCATACATTTCATGTTTCGTTGATATAATTCTTGATAAATGGTTTTACGCGAAATCCAATATTTAATGAACGTAAAAAGGGATTGGTATGTTCTCGATAAATGTTGTCTTTCAACGATAATTCGTATAATTCGTGAATATGTATTCTCGGAATATGTGTGTTGGTTTTGTATGTTGAAAGATAATATGATCAATTCGAGTGAGTTTGATAGACCGTAATCCTTTGTCGGGGATTACGTATTGTTATTATGTACTTGTTCGGTAAGAACGTAATGTGTGTGATATTAGTTGTTACTCCTTGAAAGGAGTTTGTGATGCTTAATGTTGTTTGGATTGATAAGTGATTATTGTTGTGTGCTTGATGTATGTGATGTGCCTCCGGGTAGGATTGTTGAATCTCCGGGATCCATACTTGCTAGTATGGGTCGGGCGAAACCGTAAGGTTATCCAATACGGGTATGTCTTGCGGGGACTCAGAGGTTCGGGGCTTGCTAGCCCGATGCCGGGATAACTTGTAGGGTTATCATCGGGTATGTCTTGCGGGGACTCCGAGGTTCGTGGCTTGTTAGCGCGATGCCGGGATAACTTATGGTTGTGGTTTGGTTGTGATATTCGTGTCGTGGAGACATGTGATTTGATATGTTTTTCCTATTGGGTTATTCACTCGGGTTTGTTCTTCGGGAGCATCTGAGGTTCGTGGCTTGTTAGCACGGGACACGAATAATCCTTAGGAACATGTGATTTGTGATTTGGGTCACGGACCCCGTGTTTTGTGAAATGGGTTATGGACCACTGCGTATTGTTACCGAACTTGAATTTTGGAGAATGACTTTTGGTGTGTCCCTAAATGTTTTGAAAGGTTTGAGAATTCTTAAAATCCCAAGTGTTTTCAAAACTCCCGAGATCGTAAAATGTTTTCACAAGAGGTATATCGGGTTTACCCTATCTTTCGATTTAACCGTTTTGATTAAGTGATTTACCTCGGGAAGTATGTTTATGATTAACATGTTCCGTGGAGTATGATATGTATGGCTCGTTTCGTATTTTATACTTGCACTAGCAAAACGGTGGAGTTTGCTAACCCCGAGTATTCGGGGGTGGATGTCTGTGTGCATTCAGTTTTGGAGCCGAGCACAGGGTCGGCATGAAGGATGATGAAAGATGAACGATACTAATCACACGAGGACCCGTTGATGTCGTATTGGTATAGTTGTACTTTATTTTCCGCTGCTATATCTTTCCCGTTGTACGGGTGTGGTTGTATTTTTGACCCCTGCGTGGGCATGAGTTGTATTCGAGTTGTATGTATTTATTGAAAGACCAAATCGGTCTACTGAGTCATTTTTGCCTTGAAGGCATTGTCGAGATGTTAAATGTTGTTACCAGCCTGGTAGATCCTCGAGGAGAGGGTCTACGGCGTGTAATATCCCTGAGTGGATTGGGGGTGTTACAGAATGGTATCGGAGCTTTAGGTTGAGGAAACCTAGGCTGTCGGGTTAGGGTGTCTATTGAGTTTTTGTCTCGTCGGATTTTGTCTGACTAAGTCGTGTCGCGACGCGTCGTCTGAGTTTGTTGGTCGTGATTAGTATCGTGGGCGATCATCATCTTCGTGCGACCTGTGAATGTAAGTCTCCCTTCTTTGTGTTGTGCCTCGTGTGACACGAGCTATTTTTATGATTATTTGTTAAGTGACGGAATCCTCTTATGGATTTTGATTTCGTGATACGTGATTATTTGACTCCCATTTTTCGTTCATATGAGGAGTAGTGTTGCTGTCTTGTGCATGTTTGACTTTATTTCTTTTATCCGCTGCGTGAGTTCTTCTGTAATGGCTTTCGGTATTTTACCGACTGAGTTTTATTTCGAAAATCAATTCCCTTAACCGAGTTTTTGGCATTATGGCCTTGATCATTTTGGCGAAATTCTTATGACGGAATTTAGTATTTTGTAAATGGATTTTGTGAGTTTTTGAAATATTACCGTCATCGGCCTTTTTGGCATTTTTGTAATTGGTTTTTAGCCTGGTGGGTTCCGGCGCGGGACCCACGACTCTATATTGTTCCTTGTAATTACCTGAAATTTTTGGGCATTCTAGCCCATTGAATTATTTTTGAAAACCTTGAGTATCTTAGAAAATTAAAATTCGAGACGTACTTTTAAAACGAATTATTTTCTTGCGGTGTTTTCAAGGTGTTTTCTAATGCCGCAATACATTTCAAAAATTTTCCGGTTGAGGACCAAAAATATTTTTTGAGATATTTTCAAATGTAGTTGCTTAGACCCAAGGGTCGAATATTTTTGAAAGTTTTTCACTAAAGGAAAGGTGTCCTCATTTTTGTTCAAACACTAGATGATTTTCAAAGTCTCGATAATGGTGTTTGTACTACTTTTTGTAAAATGATACTCAAGATCAACTGTTGTTTCCAAACTGTTTTCAAAAGGTGGTTCTCGTTTTTAAAACCTATCATTCCTGTTTGCGGACCGGAAATGCGTGTATGGTTTTCGAACTTTCGTTACGGTATTAACCCCGAATTGTGATTGAATTGGTGGTGTGAACGTTGAGTCGTTCGCCACGCATATGTTTTGTTAGCCCTCTGTGAGAGGTGTGAACTGGTGTTTACTGTTTATCGCCTCGTGGTGATTTGCGTGTTGACACACGAGTGTGAGCTGTTGAAGCTTGGGTTGGTATGTTCGTGTATATGTGTGATTGTTCCATGATGTTTTGTGATTATATGCTGGTTATCGTTCGGGCCATTGAGATTGCTGAACGATACCGTCGTTGCTATGATTGTAGTATGCATGTTGCTTTACGATGGAAATTGTTGTATGTGGTATATGTTATGATTTTTCATTGTCTTTGAGTAATTACTTATTCGGTATCTTTGAGGGGCCGAGGTCGTAGTCGTGGCAATCGGACGCGTGGTCGAGATCATGTCACGGTGATGATCTTGGTATCGGTGTCGCTACTATTTTACAGAGTAGCTACGAGATGACTCGATTGACTCAGCGATTCAGCGCATTACAGATGTGACTCAGAACACGGGTGCAAACCCGGTGGCTTCGGAGGTAATTCGTATGAATCCCCCTCGATTCGCGGTGTTGCGGATGCGTTGAGGTCAGGATGGTTGGCTTTTCCAGTTGGGAAAGATATTCGAGGTCGATTGTCTGAAGAGCGAAAGGTACCTATTGCGCAGACCTTCTTGACAAAGATGCCGCTAATTGGTGGGAGGCCGTTAAGCCTCATGATCGTGATGTCACGTGGGCGGAGTTCGAGGCATTTATGGAAGGCGAGTTACGTCAGAAACCGATTAGAGAGCAGAGGATTCACGAATTTTATTCGGCGAACCGCAAGATGTTTCGATGTCACAGGCTATCATCGACTATAGCAAACAACTCAGTTATGTGCGAGATCGGGTGAGAACCGAGGAAGAGAGGATCTTTCATTTTGACAGACGAATGAAGCCAGCGATTCGTGTGTATATGTCGGGACTCACTTGCACTTCGTTGAGGGACTACCAAGATCGAGCCTTGGCCCGTGAACTAGCTTCGTTATCGTCGGAGCGTGTCCCCGAGTCGAAGAAGCGGAGGAAGTCCAATGACCTTGTGGATAGTGCACGAGTTGGTGTTTCTAGTTCGCAACGTCGTAGTCTTTCGGCTGTGAAGCTCTGTCGCTCGTTGCGTGGGACTGAGAGTTCTAAGTCTTCTGCTTTGACTCCTGGTAAAGCCAGGAGGTGTTTTAACTGCAATGTGGCGGGGCATGTCCGTGCACATTGCCCTTCTCCGCTAGTAACGTGTTACAAGTGCGGGCTTGAGGGACACCGAGTTCAGTTTTGCTAGTTGGTCACCGAGCCTTCCGAGGCACGGATTTGAGCAATGAAATCAGGACCAACTCCGAGGAGTCCCTGAGGGGCGTGGTCTATCAGTTGTATGTTATGTTATTTCCTTACCCGGTTGTTTCGAATCTCGGAGATAAAGTTCTTTTATTCGAAGTGGATCGTTTTGTGTTTATTTTTCGTTTTCTCAACTATGCACGGTGCTTAGTGTTTTGTGATTGTTCGGATAATTGACTTGATTGTATTATCTATTTGATGACGTTTGTCAGTTGTTGATTTTATCATGTCCCACTAGCGACGTTGTGTTGGTCGTCGTGGAGCGTGTTTTCACACCGTATATTCCGTTGCGTTGTATGTAACGTTTCTCCGTTTGGCATTAGTTACGCGTTTCTTGCGTATCTCATTGAGTTTTCCTGGCGGGATATTGCTTCTCCCTACTTGTTTTAAGTTTCGGGACGAAACTTCTTTTAAGGAGGGTAGAATGTAATATCCGCAATTTCGAATTTCGGTAATTTTCTTTTTTCGGAGGAAGTTCGTTTTGACGACTCGCTCCTGACCGTTTCGTCATTTCCGAGAATGATTAATTCTGCACTTTTTGTCAACCGAGTTCGTTTCGGTGTCGTTTTGTTGAGTTCCGTGCTTTTTAACGACTTTTCTAAGTATGAGTTCGACTTTGTAAAGTCACCATTAATTTTTGGTAACTCCAAAAATTCTAAATCTTTGCAATATTATAGAGCATCGAGTTAGCTTTCCAATGGTTCAAACGGTGAGTCAATCGGAGTCCGGACGAGAGAGTTATGGTCATTTTAGCTCACCCGCTCGTTATTGGCCGATCACTGCCGGCCGAACTCGGCCGTGTCGTCGACACGGCCCGTGCGTACTCGTCCGGAAAATGCGAAGTTTGTCTCGGGGCCCGACCGTGTCGTCCGACACGGCCGTGCCGAACTCTTCCGGATAAGCCTGAGGCAGTGCCGACACGCCCGGCCGTGTTCCGGGACACGGTCGAGTCTTGGTCGTCATTGTCGGACGGAGTCCTTTGTCGGAAGGCCCCTCCGCGCGCGACCGTGTCTAGCGAGGACACGGTCGAGTCCTCGCCGGTCAAGCTGCGCGCCACGACCGTGTCGGCGGACACGGTCGTCTGTCGGCTTATAAAGGCTGCGATCGTTTTTCTGGCCATTTTTCTCCTTCTTCCACTTCTCTTCCGCGTCTGTGGGTGTGTGAATCTTCTAGAGATGTTGTTGGACAATGAATCCATGAAGTTTGGAGGTTCATATCGTCAATCATCCGTCCTATAACATCTTTTGATCGAGCGAATCAGGTCAGATTTTCTAGAAATCTAATTTTGGGGATTTTGGGTATTTTGTTCGAATTCCTCCGTTTAATCCGATTTAACTAAGGATTTTGATGGATTGATTATTATTTAGATGTATTATATCATTTCCCTTGTTATTCCATGGTTGGATCGTATCGATTCGTTGTTTGAGTCGAGTTCTTGACCGACGCCTTGAAGGTGTCCGGTAAAATGTCTTAGAGGGGTTTTCGGGCGTTCTACGATTATTTTTCCTCGTATGGTCGATGATTTATTGATTGTATGATGTTAGGGTCGTGTTTCTTGCGAAGAAACCGTGTTGAACCCTTTCGTTCGTAAAGCCGTCTTCGTTTGATAGCATTGGGCGTTTGAAGCTTTCGGTTGAGCCGTGTTCGTCGGAATACTTGCGTGCGATTTTGAGGCAAGTATCTTGCCCATACATTTCATGTTTCGTTGATATAATTCTTGATAAATGGTTTTATGCGAAATCGATATTTAATGAACGTAAAAAGGGATTGGTATGTTCTCGATAAATGTTGTCTTTCAACGATAATTCGTATACTTCGTGAATATGTATTCTCGGAATATGTGTGTTGGTTTTGTATGTTGAAAGATAATATGATCAATTCGAGTGAGTTTGATAGACCGTAATCCTTTGTCGGGGATTACGTATTGTTATTATGTACTTGTTCGGTAAGAACGTAATGTGTGTGATATTAGTTGTTACTCCTTGAAAGGAGTTTGTGATGCTTAATGTTGTTTGGATTGATAAGTGATTATAGTTGTGTGCTTGATGTATGTGATGTGCCTCCGGGTAGGATTGTTGAATCTCCGGGATCCATACTTGCTAGTATGGGTCGGGCGAAACCGTAAGGTTATCCAATACGGGTATGTCTTGCGGGGACTCCGAGGTTCGGGGCTTGCTAGCCCGATGCCGGGATAACTTGTAGGGTTATCATCGGGTATGTCTTGCGGGGACTCCGAGGTTCGTGTCTTGTTAGCGCGATGCCGGGATAACTTATGGTTGTGGTTTGGTTGTGATATTCGTGTCGTGGAGACATGTGATTTGATATGTTTTTCCTATTGGGTTATTCACTCGGGTTTGTTCTTCGGGAGCATCTGAGGTTCGTGGCTTGTTAGCACGGGACACGAATAATCCTTAGGAACATGTGATTTGTGATTTGGGTCACGGACCCCTATCTTTCGATTTAACCGTTTTGATTAAGTGATTTACCTCGGGAAGTATGTTTATGATTAACATGTTCCGTGGAGTATGATATGTATGGCTCGTTTTCGTATTTTATACTTGCACTAGCAAAACAGTGGAGTTTTGCTAACCCCCGAGTATTCGGGGGGTGGATGTCTGTGTGCATTCGGAGTTTTGGAGCAGAGCACGGGTCGGCATGAAGGATGATGAAAGATGAACGATACTAATCACCACGAGGACCCGTTGATGTCGTATTGGTATAGTTGTACTTTATTTTCCCATTGCTATATCTTTCCGTTATGCGGGTGTGGTTGTATTTTTGACCCCTGCGTGGGCATGAGTTGTATTCGAGTTGTATGTATTTATTGAAAGACCAAATCGGTCTACTGAGTCATTTTTGCCTTGAAGGCATTGTCGAGATGTTAAATGTTGTTACCAGCCTGGTAGATCCTCGAGGAGAGGGTCTACGGCGTGTAATATCCCTGAGTGGATTGGGGGTGTTACACTTATTCGTCCCAAATGCGGTCGGGTAGAATGGAATTTGTCCTTTAGTTCATTGTACAATAATGTCATATTTATAAGTGAGTACTCGGACCCATGTGTTATGATTGGGCAGTTTGTTCTGGCTATGGTTGGACATGCACACTTTTGGCCCGGGCCACGAACTCAAGGTGTACATAGCAGCGCGGTATAAAAGAGTTTTTGAAAGTTAAAGGAAAAATGAAACTGCATTTCACAAACTCATTCATAAATGCATTCATGCATTGTGTGTCACTACTTACTGAGCTTTCGCTCATTTAGTTGAATTCTTGTGATACAGGTAATAATTCGGGGTATCAGTCATAGGTTGACATATGGGACGCTTCTCTACGCCAACGAGCCATTGTATATGAACATCAGACCCGTGGAGTGTTCTCTCTGTTTGTTAAGTCTAAGTTTGCTTATAAACTTATACAGCCGATGTTTTCTTTTATTGTAATATAATAGTCGGCTGATGTGTAAAAGTGACTTTTGGTGTGAAAAAAAAAAGAGTTTCCTCTTAAAGGTTTTAAGTTTTCCGCTGTGCTGTAATATATAATAAGGATATTTTTAATATCCGGCATCTGATAGTAAAAATCTAGGGGGTGTGACAATACATGCCCACGTAGGGGTCGAATACAACACACTCCCGTACCACGGGTAAAGAATACTGCAGCGGAAATAAAATACAACTAAACCAATAAGACATCAAATGGGTCCTCGTGTGATTAGTATCGTTCATCTTTCATCATCCTTCGTGCCGACCCTGTGCTATGCTCCAAAACCTGAATGCAAAAATAGACATCCACCCCCCGAATACTCGGGGGTTAGCAAAACTCCACTGTTTTGCTAATGCAACTACAAGTGCAAAAATACGAGCCATACAATTCAAGTTCCAAGAATGACAATAATCAGAAATCCTCAAAGATTAAAATACAACGAAATGAATACTTCCCGAGGCAAGAGTTTGAGTAAAACTTTCCAAATCTGAAAGATCACAATTAACGAGAACGGTTTGCAAAATGGTTTAAAATACCCTCGGGAGTTTTAATAGAAAACAAATTAGGATTATCAAATCCTTATCTTTCCAAAAATCAACAGGGGTCACAGCCCAAAGGTTTTGTTTTCGCAAATAGAAAACCGACAACAATTCACAGGGCCAGAGCCCAACATCACGTGTCCTCAACGGACATAAAATCAACAAAATATAATCGCGCACGCGCATCGCCTAGGACCGGGACGAAGCCACAAATCCCACTCGAGGCCTCGAAGGACCCTCCCGAGCTGGCTAGCGAAACAAATCACACACATCTCACGGTTGGATCAATCGCTTGTTGCATCCTGGCCACATGATCGCATGCCATGTGCCACCGTAGATTATCTGAGGCTCTCATGGTTGGATCAATCACTTGTTGCATCCTGACCACATGATCACGTGCCATGTGTCACTGTAGACCTTTAACCATATCCACACATTCACACAAATAACATATCACATCAAGGATATTCAAACAATTCGCCAAGAGGCATCAAACACTTAGCCAAACACCACGTCAAACCACAACGCACCGAAATAAAATAATATACGCCCACACGCAATACCTAGTGCAACATCAACACCAAAACATATCCATAGAGTTCACATAGTCATTCTCAAACCACACCATTCACAAAACACACGCGTTTTGAAAGCAAGCCTTTAGCAAGGCTAAACCGAATCTTTTAAAGTGAAATTCAAACGATCAAATAAACACAAGGAGACGATCACTAATTATCATATCCATAAAACCAGAATTGTATGGACAAGGTACTTGCCTCGAGTAACCACAAACGCGAGGAACCGATCGAAGTAGGTTGGCACGAACCGATTACGAACCCGCCGACTCCGCCGAGCGCTAATCCACGACAATAAACTACGAACAACAATAACAACAATGAAAATGAATTCCATAGCACGACTAAAAGCCGTTGAATTCAAAGAACAAATGACAAAAGTTCAAATGTTTCCCCCAAAACGGCCAAGAACACGATTCATCCCGACAAAACACGAAAATGGAATTTCGAGTCGAAATATGGATATACAATCCATAGAATATGTTTAACAACATCATTAAACAACAATCGGTCTATCAAAACCGAAAGGAAAACGAAATCAAGAATAAATACCCTAAAAAGTCAACTCTAGGGATTTAAGAAGAATACCTCGATTCGGCGAAGAACAATAGATTAGATGATGTTATAATCACCTAGGATGCTCTAAAACACCTTGGAATGGACGAAACTAAGCCCAGGTCACGAACCCTAGTCGCCACGTCTCAAACCCGCGGAGGAAGAGGAAGAAATGAAGAAAATGAGGATTAAAGACTGCTGTCCAGTTTATATACTGGACAGCTTAGTGTGCGCTAATCCTACCTGATTAGCGTGCGCTATCGAAGCATCAGAACAAAACGTTCTGCCAACATGTACAGTTAGTGCGCGCTAGCTACAAAAATTAGCGTGCGCTAACGAGGCCCCAGACCCGATCCGGTAGCCTGCAGGCGCCACTGACCGGGTAGCGTGCGCTATCCTCCCCCCAGCGTGCGCTACCAATGCACCCTAGCGCGCGTTATGTTACCACATAGCGTCGCTAACCAACGTTTTAACCCACCGGTAGCCTGCTGGTGATTCTGCACCACCCGTTAGCGTGCGCTACCAAACCTGTAGCGTGCGCTAACAACCGCACCATAGCGCGCGCTAACCAATAGGTGTAGCGTGCGCTAACGACTCAAAAGGACAACAATAGTGGTCTCAAAGCCGATTACAACAACGGATTCCTCCGATCGGAACACCAAGTTCAAGATACACACGGAAAGCTCCAGAATAAGATCATACTAAGAGCTTGAGCTACAATCAAACTCACACGCGACCATAAAAAGGGTCGAGACAACAAATACGTATACGGATACCCACCACTTTGGGAAAATTACAAAATGGCCCAAAACACCCGAAAATCAAGATACGTGATCGAATAACCAAACCGAAGTTCACATCACGTCTAACCAAGTTAAACGGACTTACGGGAAACTCAAAACAATAGTTTCGAACGATATTCGCAAGAATCGAACTCAAGTGCGGAAAAGTCGCTAAAAAGCTCGGAACTCAACAAAACAACACCGAAACGAATTCGCATGACAAAAAGTGCAGAACTAAATACTCTCAGAATGACGAAACGGTCACGAGGGAGTCGTCAAAACGGACTCCGGCCGAAAAAAGAAATTTACCAAAAATCGAAAATTACGGGTATTACATTCTACCCTCCTTAAAAGAAGTTTCGTCCCGAAACTTAAAATAAGTAGGGAGAAGCAATATCCCCTGCCAGGAAAGGTCGACGAGATACACAAAAATCGAAAACTCGCGCCCGATGGCGAAACGCTGCAAGAAACACAAAGAGACATACGGCGTGAAAATACGCTCCACGGCGACTAACACAACGCCACCGATAGAGACATAATAAAATCAACAAGTGACAAGTGTCATCAAACAGACAATACAATCGAGTCGATTATCCGAACAGTCACAAAACACAACACACGAAAATCAATACGATTGACCAACCCAACGGTCCATCAATCAAAATGCGAGCCAAATGCTGAACACATACGAAATTCCACCGCCCAAAGGTTGGAAGATCGAAACGAGACTAATTTCCCGAAGGAGTCTGAACGCTCAACAATCACGAGATGAGATCAACAAAAACCGAACAATCAAACGATCGAACCACAACGGTCGAGACAATAAAAAGCGAACAATCATGTTCGAATCACGAAGAACAATAAAATTCAAACAACAACTCCAAGGTTCACAAGAATCGAACCGAACTTGAAAAAGTCACAGCGATAACCAGATCGACTCAAAACAAGATCACAGCTCGTCCGAACGATGAAACCGAAATACAGAACAACTTCAGAAAGTATCAACGAACACGAGCGAGTCGATAGAATTGAGAAAGAGGAAATGCAGAAGCCAAAATAATACGGGTATTATATTCGACCTCTTCTAAAAGAAGTGTCGTCCCCGAAACTCACAACAACGAAATCAAGGAGACGACACAACAAGCAACCGACAGAAACATCCTTCGAAGGCCTCTCAAAGCCGATTCTGATAACTGTGCTGAAGCGCGAACTCCGAAAGTCTCGGTAGCCAATTCGCAAAACTGAATTCGGTGTCCCTCGAGTCCACACTTGAAATGTGTTACCGACGAGAAGGACAATTTACATGTGCATGCCCCGGCACATCATGGTTGAAACGTCTCGGCTCGGCATACCGAAAATATAAATGCTAGATATAATGGGGCATAACGTCGCAAAACAACATAGCGGAGATGCCAACTCAGCACAACAAAGAATCATAACACATATCATATACAACGATTACCATCGTAAAGTAATACACACACAAACAATACAGCAACAACGGTATCGTTCGGTAACCTTAACGGCCCGAACAATAACCAGCACATAATTACAAACATCATGAAACAATCACACATATACACAAACGTACAAACCCAAGATTTAACAGCTCACACAGGTGCGATAACACGCAAGTCACCACGAAATGACAACATTAAAGATCGTCATCACCCCTCGCACAAAGGGCTAACAAAACATATGCGTGGCGAACGACTCAACGTTCACACCACCAATTCAATCACAATTCAGAGGGCTAACACCCTAACAACAATACCAACATCATACACACCTTCTCCGACCACAAGTAGGAAATGATGGGTTTTTAAAAAAAAACGAAAACCACCTTTTGAAAACAGTTTGGAAACACCAGTTGATCTTGAGTATCATTTTACAAAAAGTTGAACAAACATCATTTTCAAGACTTTGATAATCATCTTGCGTTTGAACAAAAATGAGGACACCTTTCTTTTAGTGAAAAACTTTCAGAATATCCGACCCTCGGATCTAAGTATAAGTGTTTCTAAACATTGAAAATATCTTAAAATATTTTGGTCCTCCAGGTAGAAGAATTTTTGAAACATGTTGTGGCACCTTGGATGTACCATGAGAAAATAATTCATTTTAAAAGTACGTCTCGAAATTTATTTTCTAAGATACTCAAGGTTTTCAAGGATAATTCAATGGGCTAGAATGCCCAAAAATTTCAGGTAATTCCACAAAACTTTATAGTGCCGTGGGTCCCGCGTTGGAACCCACCAGGCTAAAAACCATTTACAAAAATGCCAAAAAGGCCGATGACGGTAATATTTCAAAAATTCACAAAAGCCATTTACAAAATACTAAATACCGTCATAAGAATTTCGCCAAAACGATCAAGGCCATAATGCCAAAAACTCGGTTAAGGGAATCGTTTTTCGAAATAAAACTCAGTCGGTAAAATACTGAAAGCCATTACAAAAGAACTCACACAGTGGATAAAAGAAATAAAGTCAAACATGCACAATCCAGCAACACTACTCCTCATATGAACGAAATATGTGTAATACCCGGTCGAAAGTCATGTCATTTCAAACCTCTTCATTTTCTTCGAATCATGAATTGTTGGGCGAACCCTTGTAATCATTGCTTGGAACCACCGTTTTGGGGTTTCCGTACTTCTATTTCATGTTATTGTTGCCCAGACATTGAATCCTATTGCTTTTATTCTCTTCCCGGGTCATTTTTCATCATTTTAGGACAGGGGTGTGAGCTGCGGCCTGAGTGTGCGCCGCGGCACACACATTTCCTAAACTCAGCCGAGCGGATCTGCAGGTGCCGCGGCACATGCCGTGATGCCGCGACACTGCCGAGTCAATTCCGCGGCACACCTAGGTGAGCGCGGCACACTTGTGTTGCATCCTCGGCCAAAACCGATCAGTGCCAGTGCCGCGGCACACTGGGTGAGCCGCGGCACACTGCCGAAACACAGGAGCAATTTTAGGCTGTCTTGTGGCACACACACTGGCTGAGCCGCGGCACACAATGCGGTCAACTGCATAAATTGTGCTTTTGAGCGAGGTGAAGCTCACTTCACCATTTTCTTCTTCCACCTGCGAGAGAGAGAGAGGTTGAGGGGAGGAGTTTTCTCACATCTATCACTTGTGTGTTGGATTTTTACTGTTTTCATTCGGTTGGGAAGCCCGGATAGTTGATCTAACACGTATTCCTCGGATCATAGAGCTTGGATATTCAAGAGGTAATTTCTTCAACATCTTGATCCTCGATTTTGTATGGGTATTGACGTTTTAGATGTTAAAATCATGGAGGATGAAGTGATATATGCGTGATTATGGACATGTTTGAGTATTCATCGGATTATTGAAAGCTCATTTAAGAACACTTTGAATTTTGTGTTGGATTTTGGGGGTTTTCGTAGATTCGTCCGTTTTATCCGATTGAAGCTTGAGAACCTTGAGATTTTGATATATCTATACCGTATGAGTGTTTTCTTATGATTTTTCTAGTTGGACTGTGCCGTTTTCAGACTTGTGGGAGTTTGGGCGATTTCCCAACCTTTAGTCGTTCACCCGTGTATTTTTCTTGGATCGTAGACGAGTTTCGAGAGTCTCTTCGTGTAATTTGAGTATGGATAATTAATTGTCATATTCCTTGCGAATCGTTTAGGTGCCCGAAGCGCGTTCTTGGACCTACCGAACTCATACCTTTCCTCCGTTCAATTTCTCGATGTCTCAAAGGCAAGTATACATTAATGATTGTACGTTCTCTACTTTGAAAGTAAGAAATATTGATGGTATGATATGAACGAACCGTTTTTACGGCATTCATAGATATATTGATGGCATATTATGAACGAACCGTTTTTACGGCATTCATGTGTGTATTGTTAGCATGTAATGAACGAACCGTTTTTACGGCATTCCTACATGTATCGGCGTATGATATGAACGAACCGTTTCTACGGCATTCACATACGTATCGGCGTATGATATGAACGAACCATTTCTACGGCATTCACATACGTCTTATGAGATTTTAGTTATTCCGGAATACTAGTCTTGAATTGATGAATTGACGGCTACATTTACTTTATTGTCGAGAAGTATTGTGTTTCATATTGATATACTTGCACTAGCTATTCGATGGCTAACCCCTTTATGGGGGAAATACATTTCATGTATTTCAGGTTCCAGGAGGACGGACAGGCAGGTATCGGGTCGGCACGAAGATGGTGGGCAAGTGTGATACTGTGTCTTTCTTCCAGTTGTGTTATAAGCTTTTCGTTCAGTGTTGTTGTACTGGATTGGTTATTGAATACTCGAGTATTGTTTTCCATTTTCTTTGATTCCCGGCCTGTGGTTGCCGAAGTATTGATTCGTGTTGTGATGTCTGTGAATACATTGGTTCTGTTTTTGAATACCTTTGTAATGTTTTCATTCTATTGTGTGTAGACCTTCTCGGTCAAAGTTTATAGTTCCGCGCATATTTAGCCTTGTGGGCCCCATTGCGGGGCTTACGGCGCTGTAATATACCCTGAATATATTGGGGGTGTTACAGAATATGGTATCAGAGATTAGGTCTATGGATACCTAGGCTGTCGGTCTTTTGGGTCGAATGAGTCGTCAATTGTCCACAGTATCACTACTCTGCCATCATCACAGTGCGACCGGTACTTGTAAGACCTCTTACTCTTCTGATGTTTCCTTATTCATTATGCTTCTTCTATGGATATTCTTGAGAATCGATCACCTTAATGACGTGCATTTGAATTGTGCTTACGTACCTTGTGTGTTCTTCAGTATGTCAGCTGGTAGGGGCCGTGGCCGTGGTCGTGGCCGTGGACGAGGAAGGGGTCGTGGCGCGGCCGTTTCCATCAGTTCAGTTGCGGGGTCGACCAACCCCAGCTTGTCGAACTCGGTGCATCCCGACACCGAGAGTCAGCACGACCAGTCAGACGGTCAGGGGAACAACGCGGACGTTGGAGTGGCGAATGCACTTCAACAATTGGCTACTCAGATGACCATTTTAGCCCAAACTGTTCAACTGAATAACTCAAACCCAAACACGGATGCCTTGCTTCAGAATGTAATCCGTATGCACCCTCCACAGTTTGGCGGAGCCACAGACCCGTTGGGCTGGGAAGACTGGCTAGCGGAATTAGAGAAGATTTTCGAGGCGGTTGATTTCCCCGAGGTGAGGAAAGTGCCAATTGCTCAGTATTTTCTCACTAAGGAGGCCGCTACTTGGTGGAAGGTCATCAAGCCACAGGATCGTATTGCCTCGTGGGATGAATTTAAGGAGCTCTTGGAGGCCGAGTTTTGTCCTTGGCCGGTATGAGAGAGCCGAATCCGAGCCTTCTTCGAGGCTAAACCACAAGATATTCCCGTTTCGCAGGCGATCGTGGAGTATAACCAACAATTGATCCATGTGAAGGATCAAGTGCGTAACGAGCGTGATAAGATCCGCTATTTTGATATGCGGATGAATTTGGACTTACGGCGGTACATAGCCGGATTTGCTTGTACCACACTGAAAGAGTATCAGGACAGAGTTTTAGCCCATGATATGTTGAGCCCCGACAATGATACCATTGAAGAACCGAAGAAGCAGAAAGTCGGGGGGAATTTTTCTGGCTCTAAGGGTGGCAACTTTCAGAAGTCACAGACGACTAACCGTTTTGCCGGACAGTCATCACGTTCTAATAAAGGGAAGAAGGGTTACCGTCCCACTCCGGTACCTCAAATCGCACAGTGACTTGCTATAATTGTGGTCGTCCAGGTCACTTTAGTTCGGAATGCTACTTTCCACCATTAAAGTGTCACACGTGTGGACAGATGGGGCATAGAGCGGTTTATTGTTCCGAGCCGAACCAGACTTTGGACACTCGGGCTTCTGCCCCAACACCTCTTGATCAAGGTATTAATCAGCGACAATCTTTTGGTCAACCTCAGCAAAATTTTGGCAGGGGTCGGGGTCGGGGTCAGAGCGCTGGAGGGGGGAACTCTAGCGTCGGTTCGGTACAACCACGAGTTTATGAGATGCGTCGAACAGACGAACCCGACGCGGCGGTGGCTTCAGGTACCATCCATATTTTATCTTATCTAGTCCGTGTACTATTTGATACGGGTGCTACACATTCTTTTATTTCTTTGGAGTGTTGACTGCTTGCGATCCCTTTATCGTGAAACTGCCTAGCGGGGATAGGATTGTGGGGAATCGGGAGATTAGAGATTTTCCGGTGGTTATATCCGGTATGGAATGGTTATCGAATCTAATTGTAGTTGATATGGAAGGCGAGGACGTAATCCTCGGCGAGGATTGGCTTAATAATCACCAAGCGATTATGAATTACCGTATTAAGGTTATTACCATGATGACTAAAGACGGATCTGAGTACTCGTTTTTGGGACGTAAGTCGGGCTAATCCAAGTTACTTATCAGTTCCATGAAGGCCGTAAAACTTTTGAATAAAGGTTGTACGGGCTATTGGTGTTATGCTTTAAAAACGGAAGGAAATGAAGTCGATTTCTCTTCGATTCCGGTTGTTAATGAGTATCCCGATGTTTTTCCGGATGATCTCCCGGGACTACCGCCAGATCAAGAGATAGAATTTACCGTAGACTTAGAGCCAGATGCGGCTCCGATTTCTAAAGCACCTTATCGGATGGAACCTTCCGAGATGCAGGAATTGAAGACTCAGTTGGGAGAACTTTTGGAAAAAGGGTACATCAGACCGAGTGCTTCGCCTTGGGGCGCGCCTGTTCTCTTCGTGAGGAAGAAAGATGGTTCACTACGTTTGTGCATCGACTACCGTGAGCTGAACAAAGTAACCATCAAGAACAAGTACCCTCTACCTCGTATAGACGATTTATTTGATCAATTGCAAGAAATGCAGCTTTTCTCGAAAATTGATTTAAGATCTGGGTATTATCAACTCGGGGTGAGGAGTCCGACGCGTTAGAAGACGGCATTTCGGACGAGATATGGACATTATGAATTTGTAGTTATGCCTTTTGGGTTGACTAATGCACCAGCAGTATTCATGCAGTTAATGAATAAGATATTCATCGAGTACCTCGACAGGTGTGTAGTCGTCTTTATTGACGACATCTTAATCTATTCTCGAGATAAGGAGGAGCATGCCCGACACTTGCGTTTGGTTTTAGACATTTTGAGAACCGAGCACCTCTATGCAAAATTCTCGAAATGTGAGTTTTGGTTGGAAGAAGTTATGTTTCTCGGCCATGTGATTTCGGCCGAAGGGGTTCGTGTAGACCCGCAGAAGATCGAGGCAGTGCTAGGCTGGGCACCGCCTAAAAATGTTAAGGAAATTCGTAGCTTTTTGGGCCATGCTGGGTATTACTGTCGGTTTGTCGAGGGGTTCTCGAAACTCGCTCGACCGCTTACGAAATTACTCCAGAAGACCGAAAAGTTTATTTGGACGGATGAGAGACAACAGAGCTTCGATGAACTGAAGAGACGATTGACTTCAGCGCCGATTCTAACTTTACCGCATGGTAGCGAGGGCTTTGCAGTCTACAGTGACGCTTCGGGTCAAGGCCTGGGCTGTGTTCTTATGCAGCATGATAAGACAATAGCTTTTGCTTCACGACAACTAAAGCCTTATGAGATGAATTATCCTACTCACGATTTGGAATTAGCCGCAATTGTCTTCGCACTCAAGATTTGGCAGCATTATTTGTATGGTTCACCGTGCCGGATTTATACCGATCACAAGAGTATGAAGTATATTTTCAGCCAGAAGGAGCTGAATATGAGACAGAGACGTTGGCTAGAGTTGATAAAGGATTATGATCTGGAAATTCTTTACCACCCCGGGAAAGCCAATGTCGTTGCGGATGCTTTGAGCCGCAAATCGGCATCTCTTCAAATGCTCGAGGTTCTTACGTCCCAGACAAAAATTCGTCAAAATTTAATTGAGCAAGGGATAGAAGTTTGGCTTCAACGAGTACAGGGGCAGTTGTGTACTCTCGAAATTAATTCGTCCTTAGTTGATGACATCAAAGGGAAGCAGTGGAGTGACCCAATGATTTCTCAACTGAAAGAAGATGTAATTAAAGGAAAAGCTCCTGGCTTTATGGTACACGAGGATAGTATTCTGAGATTTCAAGGCAGGCTTTGTGTTCCGAACGATTTAGAATTGAGACAGAGAATTCTCCGAGAAGCTCATGCTACGCCTTACTCAATCCACCCCGGGACGAGTAAGATGTACAAAGATTTGAAGCGCAATTTTTGGTGGAATAACATGAAGAAGTATGTTACGGAGTTTGTACTACGGTGCTTGATGTGTCAACAAGTCAAGATCGAACATCAACGACCAGCGGGGTTGTTGAAACCACTCCCCATTCCCGAGTGGAAGTGGGAAGACATCTCGATGGATTTCATCACTGGCATGCCGAGAACTCGGACTGGAATGAATATGATTTGGGTAATTGTCGATCGGTTGACCAAGTCTGCACACTTCTTGGGTATTAAGGATACTTGGGGACCGGATAGACTGGCTCGAACCTTTATTGCTGAGATCGTGAGGTTACACGGTGCCCCCAAGACCATTGTTTCTGATCGGGATGGCCGTTTCGTATCGCATTTTTGGCAGGCCGTTCATCGTGCTCCAGGTGCGAGTTGAGATTGAGCACTTCCTTTCATCCTCAGTCGGACGGTCAGACAGAGAGGACGATTCAGACTTTGGAAGATATGTTGCGGGCTTGTGCCTTAGACTGGAGTAATGATTGGGAGCTTCACCTACCGTTGATCGAGTTTGCTTACAATAATAGTTGGCATGCGTCGATCAAAATGGCACCCTTCGAGGCACTCTATGGTAGGCGATGTAGGTCGCCATTATGTTGGGACGAGGCTTCTGAGCTAGTTGGGACGGAGCCGGATATGTTGATAGAGACTAAGGAAAAGATTTCTATTATCCGAGATCGATTACTGACTGCCCAGACTCGTCGTCGACCCTTGGAGTTTGAAGTGGGGGATCATGTCTTGCTCAAAGTGTCGCCGACCAGAGGAGTTTTCCACTTCGGGAAAAAGGGGAAACTTAGTCCGAGGTATATCGGACCCTTCGAGATTTTGGACAGAGTTGGAGATTTAGCTTATCGCTTGGCGTTGCCTCCAGCTTTGAGTCACGTCCATAGTGTTTTTCATGTGTCCCAGTTGAGGAAGTATGTACTGGATCCGAGCCACATTATCGACTACAGTGAGATTGATATTGCCGAGGATGTTACCTTTCCGGAGAAACCCGTGAAGATTCTTGAGCGCCGTGAGAAACAACTTCGGCATAACACTGTTGTGTCACGATTTATCCATCCCGACAGGCGATCGACTATCAGGCCGAGCGACCAAGTCGACTCCAGTCAAACTATGGCTAGCTCGCCAAGTCGAAGATATCAGACCACCATCAGGTACCTAGCGATCGACTCTCAAGGCGATCGCCCTTCGGCGTCTGGCGATCGACTCTAGTGTCCGGCTAAGGACAATCGACCTACGCCCCGAGCAGAGACGATCGCCCGTCAAAGTCATCAAGGACTGAATCTCAGAAAAGCACCCACGTGCAGATCCACCAAAGGCGCTGACAAGATCTTCGCTAGCAGATACGATCTTTTACTGACAGACAAGATCTTTGACCACAGCCTGTCACCTACCTCACCTACCAGCATGCGCGCCGAAAGTTGTCAGTGGGACCACCCGTGACAGCAACTCAGGACGCGTGTAAGCTCCCCATTGGACCGCCACGATTGTGCCAGCAACTCCTGCAGACTTTAAGGAGACATGCCCACGTGCTAAAAGACGATCGCCCGATTATTATAATGCAGAAAGGGCGATCGCCCGGCACATGCATGTCCTATAAATAGAGAACCTCCTCCTACTGAAGAAAGGTTCCGAATTCATTTGACTTACGTTCAGAATTCATTTCTCCCACAACAGAAATACAGTAGAACACACATATCACCAAGCTCCCGGCTTTCTCACCGGAATCCATCTCAGGACTTCTCTCTCCGAATCTCTCGTCCAGAACACGATCGGCAGAAGCAGCAAGTCTCCACTAGACCGATTCCAAGGGATTCATAAGCCCCGGAGCCCAGGCATCTGGCTAAATACTCGCCGTGAGAGACGATCGATCTCTCACCGCCGCGACTGTTCAACTCCTTTGTTACAAGAACTCACAGAGCATCAAATCTGGTTCTTCCGGCAATCTACACGCTCACTAGCTAAGATAACAAGAATCTTTACACTCATTGTAATTGTATTCTTACATTAGTACTTGTATCCCCGAATATTGGTATTAATAATATCTCGCGAGAGCATTCAAGCCCGGGACTAACAACCCCGACAAATCTTGTGTTATTTATCTTTCTCTCGGAAGTGCTCTTGCATTTGTTTGCTATCCCATCCATTCCAGCAATATCTATCTCCGGATAATATTTTGGGTAGCAACAATTGGCGCTAGAGGAAGGACGACATCCAACCCTCGAATTTTTATACCTATCGTCCCGAAGAACACTCACTGTTCTCGGGGCATATACTTGAAGTGACACTCACTGCACTTCAAAGAAAACCTTCAGAATCATGACATCCGCCGGTACATCGAAGAAAGCCGCTCTCCGAACCGCCGGACACCATATCCCGGCTCAGTCCGAACCCCAGCCGACGACAGCGGGAAGCCGCAGCAACGCGAGACTCTCGATCCCGCATCCGAGAGATGGCCCCAACCTCTCACTCGATCATTTCCAAATCGAGGAACAGATCGAGGAGGCTATGGCCATCTTGGAGGAGCGACGGAGAGCATGCGCGTCGCCTGCGATAACTCCCTCGATCATCCGCCGCATGGGAAAACGGAAATTCAACGGGCTACTGAACGAGCGATCGTCAAAAAGACCCAATTCGCGAGGAAAGGCTCTCGCACGACCGGACGGATCCATATTCGATCGCTTGGTCCGCGACCCGTCCTGGCGACCGGGGCATTCTGTTTCCAACCTTGACAAGACGGAATCCGATTCCATCACCAGGACTTCGGCCTACCCGCCTCACAGCCGAACGCAGGTCAACCATCTGACTCCCGCCCCGATCGCCAGGGAATCAGTACTCAATCGCCTCGGCTCCCGCTCCGAGCGCCGAGCCGCTAGCAGTCAGGCCACGGCGATGGCCGCCATACAACGCCAGCTCGACGAGATGAAAGCACTCTTGGACACTGGGGCAAGCACCAGCAAAAAGATCGCCGGGCCGACCGAGCCACTCGCGGTCCACATCGAGCTTGCCCCCATACAACCAACGATCGCTCCTCCCAAAGCACCTCTGTACGAGGGGAGATCGGACCCCGAAACCCACCTGCGTAAATTTCGAATTTACATGACTGGGTGTGGGGCATCTGATGCAACCAAGTGCCGGATCTTCCCGTTGACACTGGGCGAACTGGCCCATAGGTGGTACGTCTCACTACCACCACGATCAATCACCTCCTTTAAGAAACTGGCGAATGACTTCACGTCATACTTCGCCAGCAAGGTCGCCAGACCAGAAAGCCCCCACCGCATGATAAAAATCAAGCAGGGGAAGGACGAAACCGACACAGATTACATCGGCCAAGGTACGAAATCATCCTCACCGGCGAACCCGTCGGTGGGAGCTCGCTCTCTATTCGGTCATGGGGGGATTCCACGGTCACTCTCCCATGTTTAGACATCTCTCCAAGGATATTCCCCCAACTTACGCGATCTTCCGCGCTAAAGCTGCCAACTTTCTGGCCAGGCAAAGGCTACTCACCCTCCGCTTAGGCGAGGAAACGCCACCTCTTGTCCAGAAGATAGCGATCGCCAAAGCAAAGAAGGCGATCGCCATGACACCCAGAGATCTCAAGGCTTTCGAGGACATGGAAGCCCATCTATTCCATACGTTCAACAGAACTCCGGCACATATTTTCTATGCCATCAAGGGGCACGAAGAGCTCAAAAAGCCAAAGGCGATAAGGGACCACGGTCACCTGGACAACAATCAATATTGTGCCTACCATAAGAGTCCCGGCCACAACACCAACAAATGCCGCGACCTCCTCAAACAGCTCTGGAGATTGTTCGAGGAGGGCAAGTTGGACAGCTTATTGGTTTAGCCGAAGCCCCTACCTATCTCTATAGACGATCGTCCGAGTCAAACACGAAACAGGCTGGGAAGCTCATACGAGCCGACCCCTGGATCAACCTAGGCGACCGTCTCTACATGCTTCAATCAAGAGAAGGAGACCTCGGAAGTCTCCTCGATCTCCCTCATTTAAGAAACTGGAGGACTCGATCGCCATCTACAGTTCACCATCTAACATGATGGACTAAGGCACGAGATCGCCTCCCCCGCACAACGTACACCGTCGAAGGTCGGCATCTTTATGATGATCCAAGGTGGAAGAGTGCAGCCATGGTCCTGGTGGTCGATGGAACCGACTGCTTAGGCCATGCAAGGTCCCTTTAGGGCAAGATCGCCCGCCCTTCGTTTAAATACGAGGCCGGCGTAGTCTGAGGGCCCTCCAAAATAAATCAGTGGACACGATCGCTCGCCCTCAAAGATTCATCACCTAACATGGTGAACCCGGACAATGCGACGTGCCACAACCCCCGTCTCAACGTACACCGTCGAGGTCGGCCATCTCCATGGATGGCCGAGGTGGAAGCAGAGCTAACCAGCCGCGGGCGTGGAGTTGATTCATCCGACGCTGCCCCGCGCAAGGACTCCTCTAGACCAAGACCGCACGCCCTTCATTTAAATACGAGGCGAGGCGCAGCCTAACAGAGGACCCTCATAATAAAGTGAGTCGCGAGACACTCAATGTCTTCGCGCATCAAGACATGATCAAGGAGTCGGTCCGTCGAACTCCGCGATCGTGCACGGTTCCTCAAGATGGACGACCGTCCCCGAGGATTCGACAAAGTTGAAGACCGCTCACTCAACGAATTATTTTCATCCCCTTACTTCCACTAAGTGAATAAAAACAAGGGGCAATAAGAGTGTGGACTACCTACACGACGATCGTCGCTATTCAACCACATACGGAGATCGTCATTTTTTCAGATGTAGTGCAGCGATCGAATTTGTTGTAAAAAGTTGTCTTTATGAGTTTATCAATTCATTTGGAACTACCCTCACAACGATCTCTCCTCACACATTTGTACAAAGTCAAACAAAGACTCAAAAATAACCATTCATTCAAGTAATCGAAGATAATCAAACATTCAGTTCATTGCTTGAGAAGATCAAGGTACATGGTCGCCCAAAGGCCTATATTCTACAAAAGAAAGCTACAAAACTACAAGTAAGCAAGCTAAAACGTCAAAAATGAAGCGCCTCAGGCCCCTGCCTGGCCATCGCCATCAGCATTCGGCGCGGTCCCCTCATCTTCTGGAGCGTCAAGATGAGCAAGATTGGCCGGAGACGGATACCAGCTCAAATCCACGCCGATGTCCGTAAGATCCAAGATCGGCAAGGAGAAAGCTGAATGGAGAGGATGCTCCAACGCATACGCCTTGAAGTTATCGGCAAGAGGCCCGACCTCCAAACATCCCTTCTTAGCCGCTCGGATCGAGTCGGCGAACGCCAAATAATAGGCGAACTCGCTGACATACTCCAAGTTTTGGAAGGGATCGGCCTTGGTCGCCTCAACCTCTCTTTTCAGCTCCGCCATCGCCTGTTGCGACCCCTGGAGCTCGGCCTCCCTCGCAGCAACCTTCTCCTTCGCCTCCGTCAGCTCGCTGGTCAACCGAGCGATCGTCACCTTCTGGCGATCGGCCTCTTCTTCAGCAACGATCCGCGCCTGGATGGCATTCTGCATCTGGTCCCGAAATCGGTCAACCGCCATACGATATTTCTCAGTCTCCTTCTTCTCCAGCTCAAGTTCATGGCTCGCCCGCTTGGCCGCCTCCAGAGAGTCCTTCTCCATCGCCGCGATCTTGTCAGCAAACTCGGCGTTCTCTTTCCGAGCCGCCTCGAGTTCCTCCTGCAGGCGAATAGTGGAGGGCCGCCCCTCAAACTCCTGAGCATCCTGGACGGCCATGGTCGCCGTCTGAAGAGAAAGGGCGAGAACAGCGTGCATCGAACTCGCCGATCGCTGTCGAGCGATCGCATCCAGATCAGTCGTCCATGCCTTCGGCAGAGCAGAAGCAGCCTTGCTAACGTATGGAGGAATGTCGCAGGAATGGCGAGGAGATCGGCTCGCTAGAAAATCTACGACCATCGGCGGACAAGACGGATCTGCGCGACGGATCCTGCATCAAAACAACAAAGTTAATACAACTCCTACGCAGATGCAATTTTCAACACAAAAATGCTATCTACCTCTCAGCCTTCTCGGGATCCCGACCGAAAAACGGTTTCCCTCGAGGGGTCTCAGCATCCGCGATCGCCATCTCCCGCATTAAAGCCGCAGAGGGCGGCTCGTTCTCCGGAGCAACGATGGTGATCGGAGGCGCGGCGATCGGCGCTTCATCGCCCGGGGCAGGAACCGAAGTTTCTTCTGGCCTCGGCCTCTTGTGATTCGCTCGGAGCCCCTCCTCCGGAATTTCCTCCTCAACCACGACTGGCTCCACGCGAGGCTCCGACTCCACGCGAGGCTCCACCTCCGGAACTATAGGCAACGCAACGGGTGGGACCCGAGTCGACCTCTTATGGCGAAGACGGCCTAGAACTCCTGGGTTCGACATGGCGATCTCCGTCGGAGGCTCCAAAAAGCGAGGAAAGCGAACCTCTGCAGTTAAGACAATCGATCAACAGTCAGATTCTGTCCTCAAATAAGGCGATCGCCTAGAAAGTGAAGGTCGCATAAAGTCATACCTGGCACCGCGAGATGTCTCGGGAAGCGGAATAGTCGAGCCAACAACCAACGACTCTCCTTGTTGATCCGAGTGGCGTCAAGGTCGTCGTCCGAAAAGCTCCTTATCCGCTCCCAGACAATGAGAAAGTCGAAAGGCAGCTCCTCGATCGCCGGAATATGAAAACCTGCAAAAACGAAATCAAATTAGATTAGTCCAAAACGCATCCAAACGAAGGGAGAGTCTAAACCCTTACCGGGATTCCTCTCCCGAAATTTAGTGGGGATCTCCAGCTCGCCCGTAGGATTGTCGCTCGCCGAAGCTCTCCACTTGCCGGCGACCCAGAACCACTTCGTCTGATCACCCCGCATCTTATTCGGGACTCCATGAATCATCTGGCCAGATCGGCCTTGAATATGGTAACCGCCGACCAACCCTTTATGAGCCGTCAGTTTAAACAAATGGTTCATCTCCAACGGCGATGGGAGGCGGTACAGGCGGTGACCGCCGAAAAGGGTGAGGGTGCAGATAATTTGGAGCCACGCGTTCGGAGCCAGCTGAAGTGGCGCCACATTCCAAGCGGCCAACAAATGGGAGACAGCAAAGGATAGAGGGAAGCGCAGCCCGACCTCCATAATCGCCTCGTTCACGGCGGCCATACCCATCGGAGGCTGGTCGGCTCGTTCATTCTCCGCAGGCGCGAACATGTCCACATCTGAGGGAACATGGAATCTTGTCCTCCAGACGGCCAGATCTCTCCTGGTCGTCGAACTCCGTATTTGGCCAAGCGACCACAACGATCGCTCTGCAGCACGGTACTGCGACCGTTTGGGAAGCACGTAGGGGTAGGCGACCGAGTATCCCCGGAAATTGAATCTCGGAGTAGGACCGGCCAACCTCTCCATTATTTCAGCAAAGGCCCTATAGGCCCGACCAAAAGCACTATGTTGTTCCCAGTAAGCCCTGATCGCCAGATCTCTCTCGATCTGCGATCGTATTTCTTCAGCGGCCGACTCCTTAGAAACATCGGCCTCATTGAATAAAGCCTCGACCTCAGCAGGGTCGATTCCGGCCCGAATAGCTTCAGCCGCCGTCTCCATGTGGAAGACGGAAGAAGTTTCTCCCCGGACAGTCGATGCCCCGGCGGCAGAACTGGTTCCCGCTCCACACGATGATGAGGTTCCAGCCATTCTCAGAAACAGAAAAGGAGAAAAGGATTTTTCTTACCCTAAAGTGAAATCGAACGACGATCGGCACTAAGATCTTCAGAAAATTCGGCAGCAAGTCCTTCTTCCTCCAAAAAGTACGCGTGAGTAAAACTGCAGCACCGCGCCCCTTTTATAGGAGAAGGCAGGGACCCATTTGCAATAAGGGAAAACCTCAGGGGTCGGATCTCAAACGACGGCATTAATTGACCCCCTCGAGACCTGCGTACGCGTCTTTTCAAGGACGCGTCAGCGGAGGAGTCATTAATGACCGTTGGCATTCTCCAATAGAAGCCCGACGCGTGCGCGGAGACTTTTCCGCGCCCATTGTTTTTTTCCGCGCAGTTCAGCGGCCAACCAGGTCGTCCGAACCCAGAGTATATCAGCTCAAAGACGATCGCCAGTTCAGTTAAACACGAAGTCGCTCGTCAAAAGTTCAGCGATCGCCAAGAAATCCACCTCACCCCACGTTTCCAACGTATGAGCAAGCTGGGGGGCAATTGTTGTGTCACGATTTATCCATCCCGACAGGCGATCGACTATCAGGCCGAGCGACCAAGTCGACTCCAGTCAAACTATGGCTAGCTCGCCAAGTCAAAGATATCAGACCACCATCAGGTACCAAGCGATCGACTCTCAAGGCGATCGCCCTTCGGCATCTGGCGATCGACTCTAGTGTCCGGCTAAGGACAATCGACCTACGCCCCGAGCAGAGACGATCGCCCGTCAAAGTCATCAAGGACTGAATCTCAGAAAAGCACCCACGTGAAGATCCACCAAAGGCGCTGACAAGATCTTCGCTAGCAGATAAGATCTTTTACTGACAGACAAGATCTTTGACCACAGCCTGTCACCTACCTCACCTACCAGCATGCGCGCCGAAAGTTGTCAGTGGGACCACCCGTGGCGGAACTCGGGACGCGTGTAAGCTCCCGTTGGATCGCATTGTTGCCCGGCAACTCCTGCAGACTTTAAGGAGACATGCCCACGTGCTAAAAGACGATCGCCCGATTATTATAATGCAGAAAGGGCGATCGCCCGGCACATGCATGTCCTATAAATAGAGAACCTCCTCCTACTGAAAAAAGGTTCCGAATTCATTTGACTTACGTTCAGAATTCATTTCTCCCACAACAGAAATACAGTAGAACACACATATCACCAAGCTCCCGGCTTTCTCACCGGAATCCATCTCAGGACTTCTCTCTCCGAATCTCTCGTCCAGAACACGATCGGCAGAAGCAGCAAGTCTCCACTAGACCGATTCCAATGGATTCATAAGCCCCGGAGCCCAGGCATCCGGCTAAATACTCGCCGTGAGAGACGATCGATCTCTCACCGCCGCGACTGTTCAACTCCTTTGTTACAAGAACTCACAGAGCATCAAATCTGGTTCTTCCGGCAATCTACACGCTCACTAGCTAAGATAACAAGAATCTTTACACTCATTGTAATTGTATTCTTACATTAGTACTTGTATCCCCGAATATTGGTATTAATAATATCTCGCGAGAGCATTGAAGCCCGGGACTAACAACCCCGGCAAATCTTGTGTTATTTATCTTTCTCTCGGAAGTGCTCTTGCATTTGTTTGCTATCCCATCCATTCCAGCAATATCTATCT
This sequence comes from Orobanche coerulescens, assembly GCA_033398695.1. NCBI lineage: Eukaryota > Viridiplantae > Streptophyta > Magnoliopsida > Lamiales > Orobanchaceae > Orobanche > Orobanche coerulescens. The sequence continues at coordinate 72,019,613 of CM065818.1, read as the reverse complement.
CCGGGTAATATTTTGGGTAGCAACAAAGACCATTCCACTGGTTAAAGTGCAATGGTCGAGGCATGGAGTCGAAGAGGCGACTTGGGAGACGGAAGAGAAGATGCGGGTGGAATACCCCGAACTAGTTATTTCTTAAGTTTCGGGACGAAACTTCTTTTTAGAGAGGGAGAATGTAATACCCGGTCGAAAGTCATGTCATTTCAAACCTATTCATTTTCTTCGAATCGTGAATTGTTGGGCGAACCCTTGTAATCATTGCTTGGAACCACCGTTTTGCGGTTTCCGTACTTCTATTTCGTGTTATTGTTGCCCAGACATTGAATCCTATTGCTTTTATTCTCTTCCCGGGTCATTTTTCATCATTTTAGGACCCGAGGGGGGTATGAGCCGCGGCACAAAGAGTGTGCGCCGCAGCACACACATTTCCTAAACCTGGCCGAGCGCACTGTATCGGGTGCCGCGGCACATGCCGGCAGTGCCGCGGCACACTGCCGAGTCAATGCCGCGGCACACCTAGGCTGATCCGCGGCACACTTGTGTTGCATCCTCAGCCAAAACCGACTGTACGGGTGCCGCGGCACACCTGGGTTGAGCCGCGGCACACTGCCGAAACCTGGGAGCAATTTTTAGGCCTGTGCCGCGGCACACCTGGGCTGAGCCGCGGCACACAATGCGGTCAACTGCATAAATTGTGCTTTTGAGCGAGGTGAAGCTCACTTCACCATTTTCTTCTTCCACCTGCGAGAGAGAGAGGTTGAGGGGAGGAGTTTTCTCACATCTATCACTTGTGTGTTGTATTTTTACCGTTTTCATTCGGTTGGGAAGCCCGGATAGTCGATCTAACGCGTATTCCTCGGATCATAGAGCTTGGATATTCAAGAGGTAATTTCTTCAACATCTTGATTCTCGATTTTGTATGGGTATTGACGTTTTGGATGTTAAAATCATGGAGTATGAAGTGATATATGCGTGATTATGGACATGTTTGAGTATTCATCGGATTATTGAAAGATCATTCAAGAACACTTTGAATTTTGTGTTGGATTTTGGGGGTTTTCGTAGATTCGTCCGTTTTATCCGATTGAAGCTTGAGAACCTTGAGATTTTGATATATCTATACCGTATGAGTGTTTTCTTACGATTTTTCTGGTTGGATTGTGCCGTTTTCGGACTTGTGGGAGTTTGGGCGATTTCCCAACCTTTAGTCGTTCACCCGTGTATTTTTCTTGGATCGTAGACGAGTTTCGAGAGTCTCTTCGTGGAATTTGAGTATGGATAATTAATTGTCATATTCCTTGCCGGAAGCGCGTTCTTGGACCTACCGAACTCATACCTTTCCTCCGTTCAATTTCTCGATGTCTCAAAGGCAAGTATACATTAATGATTGTAAGTTCTCGACTTTGAAAGTAAGAAATATTGATGGTATGATATGAACGAACCGTTTTTACGGCATTCATAGATATATTGATGGCATATTAGTTGGCACGGTTGTGTTGCACAGCCGGCCGACAGGGACTCGACCGTGTCCTGCTTGACACGGTCGCGGCGCGGAGGGCCTACCGACAGTGACCCGTCCGACAGCGACTCGGCATGACTCGACCGTGTCCTGGGACACGGTCGGGCGTCTGGGCAGTCGCTACTGGCTTATCCGGAAGAGTACGGCACGGGCCATGTCGGATGACACGGCCGAGTTCGGTCGGCAGAAACTTTGGTATTTCCGGACGAGTACGGCACGGGCCGTGTCGGACGACACGGTCGGGTCCGGTCGGCAGTGATCGGCCAAAAACTGAAACGACCATAACTCTCTCGTCCGGACTCCGATTGACTCACCGTTTGAACCATTGGAAAGCTAACTCGATGTTCTATAATATTGCAAAGATTTAGAATTTTGGAGTCACCAAAAATTAATGGTGATCTAACAAAGTCGAACTCATATGAGGAAAGTTGAAACAATGAACAATAACGAGAATACGGTTCAACGGTTGTGGGGAAGGACATCTTGAAAGATACACGAGGTCACCATGACCGAGAAATATACCAAAAATGAAAATACAAGGGAAAGAAAAATACCGGATATTACATTCTACCCCTCTAAAAATAAGTTTCGTCCGAAACTTAAGAAACAAACAACTCAGGTACCTAGCACGCATGCTATCCTCGGTTTCCCAAGTTGCCTCCTCGACACCGTGTCTCGACCACTTGCACTTTGACCAAAGGGATGGTCTTATGCCTCGATTGTTTCTCACGATGCTCCAAAATCTTCAAAGGACGCTCCTCAAAAGTAATATCTTGACAATATCAATCTCGCCATAATCGATGACGTGACTAGGATCGGAACATATTTCCTCGGTGAAACATGAAAAACGCTATGAATATGACTCAAGGCGGGGTAACGCCAAGCGGTATGCTAACCCACCGACTCGCTCGAGAATCTCGAAGGGTCCAATAAATCTCGGACTCAACTTCCCCTTCTTCCCGAAACGGAAAACTCCTCTCGTTGGCGACACCTTCAGCAAAACGTGGTCTCCCACCTCGAATTCTAAAGGTCGACGACGGACATCGGCATATGACTTCTGTCGACTCTGGGCAGTCAACATCCGTTCTCGAATTAATTCTATCTTCCGTCTCATCTCTAAAACGACATCCGGCTCGGTCCCGACTAAATCGGACGCCTCATTCCAACAAATCGGCGATCGACATCGTCGCCCATAAAGTGCCTCATACGGTGCCATCCGAATCGACGCGTGCCAACTATTGTTGTACGTGAATTCGACCAATGGCAAATGCTCCTCCCAGTCGTTACTCCAATCGAGGGCACAAGCACGCAACATGTCCTCGAATGTCTGGATAGTGCGTTCCGACTGTCCATCTGACTGAGGATGGAAAGAGGTACTCAAATGCAAACGGGTACCCAACGCCTTATGCACCGCCTGCCAAAAGTGCGATACGAAACGGCCATCACGATCCAAAACGATAGACTTCGGAGTACCGTGAAGCCTCACAATCTGTACGATAAATATACGGGCCAACTTCTCCGGGCCCCAAGTGTCCTTGATGCCCAGAAAATGTGCCGACTTGGTCAGACGATCAACAATCACCCAAACCATATTCATGCCCGATCTCGATCTCGGCAAACTCGTAATGAAATCCATCGATATATCTTCCCATTTCCATTCGGAGCGAAGTGACTGCAATAACCGGTCAGCGATGCTCGATTTTGACCTGCTGACAAGTCAAACATCTCACCACAAACTGTGCGACCTCCTCCTTCATATCATTCCACCAGAAGTTCCTCCTCAGGTCCTTGTACATCTTACTCGAGCCAGGATGAACAGAATAGGGTGTGGAATGGGCCTCACGCAAAATACCCTGTCACAACCCTGGATCGTTCGGAACACAAAGCCGACTCTGGAATCTCAAAACACCATCCTCGTAATCACAAACCCAGGAGACTTTCCTTTAAGAACGTTCTCTCGGATTTGAGTAATCATCGGATCCTCTAATTGCTTCAGTTTAATTTCATCGATCAAAGACGACGAAATTTCTAAGGTACAAAGTTGCCCGACAGATCCAGGCAGCAAAACCTCAACATCTAACCCGATCAAAGCCCGCCGAAGCTCAGACTGAGGTGTAAGGACCTCAAGCGTTTGCAACGCAATCGGTTTCCGACTCAAGGCGTCGGCCACGACATTCGCCTTACCCGGATGATAAAGGATTTCGAGGTCATAATCCTTAATCAACTCTAACCACCTCCTATGCCTCATATTCAACTCCCGCTGAGTAAATATGTATTTCAGACTTTTATGATCGGTAAAAATCTGACATGTAGAGCCGAAAAGATAGTGACGCCAAATCTTGAGTGCAAAGACAACCGCCGCTAACTCCAAATCGTGAGTAGGGTAGTTAAGCTCATACGGCCTCAACTGTCTCGACGCATAGGCAATGGTCTTGCCGTGCTGCATCAAAACGCACCCAAGACCCTGACCCGAAGCATCGCTAAAAACGGCAAAACCCTCGTTGCCACATGGCAATGCCAAAACCGGGGCTGAAGTCAAACACTTCTTCAGCTCCTCAAAACTCGACTGCCTCTCATCGGTCCAGACGAACTTCTCGGATTTCTGGAGCAACTGTGTAAGTGGTCGAGCTAGTTTTGAGAAACCCTCGACGAACCTACGGTAGTAGCCAGCCAAACCCAAGAAACTCCTGACCTCCGTCACTTTTGTGGTCGATGCCAAATCCAACACTGCCTCAATTTTCACGGATCCACTCGAACTCCCTCATTTGAAATCACGTGACCCAAAAACATCACTTCCTTCAGCCAGAACTCACATTTCGAGAACTTCGCATAGAGTTGCTCGGTCCTCAAAATGTCTAACACTACCCGCAAATGATGGGCATGCTCTTCCTCGTTCCTCGAATAAATAAGAATATCGTCAATAAAGACGACGACGCACTTATCCAAATACTCGATAAAAACTTTGTTCATCAACTGCATGAACACCGCCGGCGCGTTAGTTAACCCGAAAGGCATAACTACAAACTCATAATGTCCGTATCTCGTCCGAAAAGCTGTTTTCGGCACGTCGGACTCCCTCACCCGGAGCTGATAGTACCCCGATCTCAAATCAATCTTTGAGAATACCGCCGCTCCCTGCAACTGGTCGAACAAGTCGTCAATCCTCGGCAAAGGATACTTGTTCTTGATGGTCACCTTGTTCAGTTCACGATAGTCGATACACAAACGTAGTGAACCATCCTTCTTACGCACAAACAAGACCGGTGCGCCCCAAGGCGAGGCGCTCGGTCGAACATACCCCGACTCAAGAAGATCACTCAACTGTTTCTTCAACTCTGACATCTCTGAAGGTGGCATGCGATACGGCGCCTTCGAAATCGGAGCCGCACCCGGCTCTAACTCTATAGCAAACTCAACCTCACGATCCGGTGGCAATCCCGGCAACTCGTCAGGAAATACATCAGGAAACTCACTAATGACTGGAATCGATGAAAGCTCGACTCCACCATTCTCCGCCTTCAAGGCGTAGCACCAATAACCAGTACACCCTTTTCGCAGGAGTCTCATCGCCTTCAAGGCGTTAATAACGAGTTTCTGGTTCCCCCTCTTTCGCCCGGCGAAAGAGTGCTCGGTGCCATCATCAGCTAACATGGTGATGATTCTCGTGCGGCAGTTCATGATTGCACCATGCCGCTCGAGCCAATCATCCCCGAGAATCAAATCCTCACCCTCAATATCCACAACAATAAGATTAGAGGGCCAAATCCTCTCACAAATAAGTACAGAACAGTCTCGAACCTCCTGATCACCAACGATCCTATCACCGCTAGGAAGCTTAACGATGAAGGGTTCACAAGGCATCAAACAGTCGAGACTCAAACGGCGTACACAATCCAAAGATATGAACGAATGCGTAGCACCGGAATCGAAAAGCACACTGACAGGATGAGAAAGAATATGAACAGTGCACTGCCGCCACACGGTAAGGCCGGATCATCGGCTCTCCTCATTTCATAGATACGCGGGTGAGCAGAGCCGACATGGAAGCTCCACCCCTAGCGGGCTGACCCCGACCCTACCTCGGCCGGCACTCGGTGGAGGCGGCGGAGCAAATGAGCCACAGTTCACACTCGGCTCCATAGGTCTTTGGGTGAGAAGAACGGCACCGAGGATTTTCTCCCTCTCGGCCTGAAGCCGCCTTGTGACCCCGGTGGCCACTGCCCGATTACACGTCAGCAAAGGGTTCGGACAAATACGACTGATGTGGCCCTGCTGGCCACAGTTAAAGCACTTCACCTCTCGAGAAGGGGCACTGGCTGCCCTGCGGGGAAACCCAGTAGATCGAGCTGGGCCACCGCCAGCGGAAAAGTTAGCAGACTGGAATTTCTGCTGACCTCCACCTTTGTGGCCCGAAAAATTCCCGGCAGACTTCTGCTTCTTACTCTCGCGGGCCGCCTCACTCGCCGTAACAGACATATCATAAGCAAGGGCCCTGCTCTGGTAATCTTTCAATGTAGTGCATACGAGCCCCGACATATAGTCCCGAATCGGCAACTTCATCCGTCTGGAGAAATGGAAAATTTTGTCGCTCTCCTCGACAACTTGGGTCTTCACATAACCCAACTCCTTGTTAAAATCAGCAATGGCTTGAGATACGGGGATATCCCGCGGTTGAGCATCATAAAAAGCATGTACCCGAGCCTGTCTGACCGGCCACGGGCAATATTCAGTCTCCATCAATTCTTGAAACTCAGCCCACGAAGCAGCATGATCTTTGGGCCCAACGGCCTCCCACCAGTCCGTAGCGTCCCCTGTGAGAAAGTATTGAGCAATAGGGACTTTACGGTCCTCGGGACAGTTAGTAGCAGTGAATACTTTGGATATCTCCTTGATCCACCCTTCCCAGCCGATCGGGTCCGAAGCTCCCGAAAACTGGGGAGGATGCATCTTGATGACATCCTGAAGCCAGCGATCCGCTCCGCCCCGATTAGCTTGGGCCTGGTTGGGGTTCTGGACCACCTGAGCTATAGCCGCCATTTGGTTAACCATTTGCTGCATAACGGCCGCAATACCGAGGTCGGCACGCTCCTGAGAAGAAGCATGGCTATGACGGTCGCCGGTACTGCCGGCTCCTGAAGACTGCGACGTGGCCACCCCACCGGCTGCCCCACGTCCCCGGCCGCGTCCACGACCACGACCGCGACCACGACCTCTTCCAGCATCCATACTGGAGTTAAATAAGTAGCAAAAGCCATACGAGGGTAAGTACGAGAAAAGAACAATCACAAGTCGAGAATCAAAGGTACGATACAAGGAAATAATCAACAGAGGAAGGAAAACTTACGGACCTTTGGTAATCTAGGAATCATGGCGCGTGACGATGATGTGCAAAACAAAACACCACAAGACCCAATAAACCGACAAGCCTAGGTATCCATAAACCTAGTGCTCGATACCATTTTACCTTAACACCCTCAAGATATTCGAGGTATATTACGGCCGTGAATCCCTATATGGGACCCACCAGTGACGACATCATACTCATCGACTCACATAAACGACAGAACAATACCATGTCATAAAGACGCAAAACAGAATAATCCACCCGGTTCAACCGGTCAATATAACATCATCTTCCAACACAACATAATAAGCAACAATACAATCCGAACGAACAAGAACCCCTTAAGTACTCGAGTACAACTATTAGTTCAAAAACCACAAAAGATGATAAGATAAAAGACACTAAAACGTCACTCGTGCACAATCATCACGCATGACCATCATCCGTGTACTGATCCAGTGCCCGCTCGTCTCGATGAACTTGACCTGAAATTCATAAAACGAATTTCCCCAAAACGGGTCCCCAGAGGGGTTAGCAATTACGCTAGTACAAGTAACCAGATGAACAACTTACATCTTACACATATAGTAATGCATGCAACAGAGAAAACCGTTTGAAAACACTCATTTCCGGAAATGCCAATATCAAATCACATTTGTAAAAATGCACCACAATTAACCGCGGACCCACAGCTTCGTGGATCCCTGCCGAGACCCCGTCGGATCTAACCCACAGTGGTTAAAAGCAAGCTCGCGGTTCCACAGCTTCGTGGAGCCCTACCGAGACCCCGTCGGATCTAACCCGTAGTGAGCATACACACACACACAATTTCTCATACAAAACTACTATGTCAAGATCGTAAGTTCATAAGGATACTTGCCTCGATTAAATAGACGATGACACGAACGGAACGGAAGAATCAAGCACAACCGCGAGGAACCAACGAAAATGAACCTAATGATTCGAATAGCACAATCACAACCATTTCTAAATGAATACGGAATTGGAATACACCCGAAAACCCGCCTACGATTCATGTATATTCGTATATAAACAACAACGAGGGCGGACCACAACCAAACCCTCTCGATTCCGTAAAAATCACTAAATATACCATGAATCCGTAGGGAAACTAAGAATACCAACAAGATTAATCATATTCATCATGAATTAATCAACAAAACGGAACGAATCGGACAAAAACACGAAAACCCCCAATTTTACCAAAAGTAGGGTTCTAAAGATCTAACCTTGATTCGCTGGATCAAGGGATGATATCGGACGGATTATTGATGATATAACCTCAAGAACTCCATGGATATGTTGTTAAACAACATGGCTTCAAGCTTAGAACACGCCCAGCTGCGGAAGAGGAGAAGAAGAAGGTGAAAAATGGCAAGAAAAACGTCTGCAGGGCCTTTTATAGGGGTTGGTGCTGCCGGACACGGCCGTGCCGATCGGGCACGGTCGTGTTGCACAGCCGGCCGACAGGACTCGACCGTGTCTGCTTTGACACGGTCGCGGCGCGGAGGGCCTGCGGCGATGACCGTCCGAGCGACTCGGCATGACTCGACCGTGTCCTGGGACACGGTCGGGCGTCTGGGCAGTCGCTTCTGGCTTATCCGGAAGAGTACGGCACGGGCCGTGTCGGATGACACGGCCGAGTTCGGTCGGCAGAAACTTTGGCATTTCCGGACGAGTACGGCACGGGCCGTGTCGGACGACACGGTCGGGTCCGGTCGGCAGTGATCGGCCAAAAACTGAAACGACCATAACTCTCTCCTCCGGACTCCGATTGACTCACCGTTTGAACCATTGGAAAGCTAACTCGATGTTCTATAATATTGCAAAGATTTAGAATTTTTGGAGTCACCAAAAATTAATGGTGATCTAACAAAGTCGAACTCATATGAGGAAAGTTGAAACAATGAACAATAACGAGAATACAGTTCAACAGTTGACAGGAAGGACATACTGAAAGATACACGAGGGTCATCATGACCGAGAAATATACCAAAAATGAAAATACAAGGGAAAGAAAAATACCAGATATTACACTAACAGTTCAGTTTGAATGACTTTTTGCGTCTTTGACTCCTTCGTTGCTTTGTTTTGCTTTCTTGTTGTTTTGCTTTGTTTACAACTAATCATCAAAACTCGATAATGAATATTTGGAATAAAATATTCCAACAATTTCCCCCTTTTTGATGATTATAAAACAACACTCTCGAATGGGATAAACCTGGAAAATATGATATATATATATATATATATATATATATATATATATAAACAGATCAAAGTTTTCGACTTTGTCCGCTTCGTTAGTTTCCGACTCCCATATTTTCTTTTCTCCTTTTCAACTTCTTCTTATTTTTTCAACTTCTTCTTTAAATATATTCTTATTTTTCTTGTCATTCTTTCATGACGCTTTTCTCGAATTTCTCCCCGTATATCATTCTTCTTTTATTCCATTCTTCTCCCCCTTTTTGTTATCAGCAAAAAGTGTATAAATGATACCAATTTATGATAGAATATTATGATTAAATATGCATAAAGGGTAAACTCTCCCTGACAAATAAATCTCCTCATTAGAAATATAACAACCCCCCTGAGTAAAATATCAGTTTTAAAAATATCAAATATAAAAATATCAATTGATGAAATATTTAATTTTGATTTTTGGTGACCCAACCGATAGTTGGTTTTTCTTTTGAAACATAGACGATATTTGAAATAGTGGTTCCTTTAGGAATCCAAATCTTTTTAGTTTTTATCATCCGACGTGGGCTTTTGCAATTTGAAATATGATTCCAAATTTTTAAACATTTTTCACATTGGGGTACTTTCAAATTTAAGGATTCATTTTTAATATGCGGTTTGAATCCTAACCCATGTTTATTCAAAGTATATTTTTGAACCGAAAGCATATTTTCAAATTTTTCATTTCCGAGAGAAAATTTCTTTGTTAAGGCTTTAAGTTCGTCTTGAACTTTCAAAAGATCATTCTTTAAATTATTTTCTATTTGAAAACATTTTGAATGATCGGTCTCGATAATTTTCCCTTTTCCAAGAATTTTGGAAATTTCGGTTTTCAATAATTTATTTTTCGATTGAAAGGATTTAGTTTCAGATAAAGCATTTTTAAAATCGGTATGTAAGAGTTCGAATGCTTCAAAAAGTCCATAGTGAGAAGATGTACTTACCTGACTTTCGACATCGCTTTCGTCGAATGAACTTCGTGCCATGAGAGCGAGATTATTTTGATTGAAATTATCATCTTCATCTTCATCACTCCATGTTGCAATGAGAATTTCCTTCTCTGGATTTGCGCTCCTGCAATTTTTTGCAAAGTGGCCTGGTTTACCACAGATTTGACAGTTGTTGGATATCTTAGATTCACCCGATTTGATGTCCTTCTTTCTCCGGTTCAATAATTTTTGAAACTTATAATATTCTTGGCATATTATGCCGAGATTTCTTCTTTTCGAGACATCTAAGCTTTCAAAGCTATCGATCTTTCCTTCGGCTTCGGCTTTGCGTTCCGAGATTTAAGAACAATCTCATAGTTAATTAGCGAACCAACGAGGGCGCTAAAATCAAGATTATTCAAATCTTTCGACTCCATAATAATAGTCACCGTGCCGTCCAATTCCCGAGGTAGTGATCGTAGGATCTTCTTTACTTTTTCACTACTTGAGAGGGGTTTTCCGAAACCAGCCAATCCATTTGTAATGATCGAAAATCGGTCGAGCATGATTGTAATGGATTCTTCGTCTTTCATTTGGAATAGCTCGTATTCATGGAGAAGCATGTTTATTTTTTGTCTCCTTGACTTGATTTGGGCCTTCGTGTGTGACTTCTAGCATCTTCCATATTTCTTTGGCACTATCATAAGATGATATCCGATTGTGTTCTTCCGGATTTAAATCACAATATAATAATTGCGTTGCGTTCGTTTGCAATTATAATGGTCATTTTTCCAATCGGAATCATCATACCCTTCGAAAGTTTTAAGCGTACAGAATTCATTGGAATTTTTGGACCAAGACATATCACTTTCATAGCTCGATGTCGTAGGCACGAATGAATATCGACATCTTCTTTCTGCATGTCATGAAGTTTGATTCATCAAAGAATGGAGTTCGATTTAGAGCAAGACCTTCGATCAATGCAATTTGAAATGCCATTTGGATCGTCTTCTCTTTGGATGTTAAGCCGCTTCTAGGAGGTACCGAACCAATTGTTGTAGCATATTCGGTATACGCACTATTGTACAGAAGCGTATTTAATGGTGCGGAAAATAAACGACACAAGATTTATAGAGGTTCGGCCAAACGTGCCTACGTCCTCTCTTCGTATCTTTTTCCTTAGGCTAAAGATCAACCTCTGCACCTCTCTTCTATCAGTCTAGGGATAACCGTTACAATTCTCATCTTCTATCGGACCGATATAAACCGTTCACACAATTGTCTTTTTGTTGGTCTAAGTTAAACCGTTTTTCTTTTGTATCGGACATGGAATAAACCTATCTAGATTTCTTTGGGTACTAGACAAACCCCACGTGGATATAGATTGCGATTCTAATAATGCCGGATCCTTGATCCTAATAACACCGAATCCAATCTTATCCTTTCTTTTCCCTCTCGTGTATGTTTTCGTGTATAACACTCAAACACTTATCAATATAAGCTCAAATACAACAACAAGAATGTTTACAATGATATCACAAGTATAGATGATTTGCTCAAGGTTGTTGTTTTCTTTGATACCAAATGGTTTGGTATTTATAGCCATTTTCCTCCAACTAGCCGTTACTGCCTGCTTACTTATTAGCATAAGCTAGCTCTTCTATTTAGCATGCGCTATTCGTATTAGCGTAGGTGTAGCGTGCGTTAACCACATATCCGTTGCCTGCTTTTTGACTTCTCGAATCTTAACTTTCCATCGAATCTTCCAACATTCATATGTTTAAATTCAAATGCTATTTAGCGTGCGATAAATATCATTCATAGCGTGCGCTATGTCTTATGTCAGTGCATGCATCATTATGTGTTGAAAGTCTCCACAACGGTCACATTCCTTCATAGCGTGCGTTAGCCTTCCCATATTAGCGTGCACTATCTTTGTCTTGTAGCGTGCACTATTTTCATCTTATAGCATGTGCTACTCCTTCAGGTAACTTTGTACTCTCGACTGTCTTCAGGTAGCTTTCATTAGCGTGTGCTAATCTTGATCCCTAGCGTGCGCTAGCAGTTCAGTTTGAATGACTTTTTGCATCTTCGACTCCTTCACTGCTTTGTTTTGCTTTCTTGTTGTTTTACTTTGTTTAACAACTAATCATCAAAACTCGATAATGAATATTTGGAATAAAATATTCCAACAATCACAACTGGAATTGGCCCATATTTCTTCTTGGCGATTGAGGAAGCAAACTCTTGATCTTCTGGTGAGGTATATTTATCTTCAATGCATACTTGTTTAATCTCTTTTTGAAGAGCAATCTCATCCAGTCCTCCATTCATAAGTGTGGGTGCTTCTTCAGGTGTGAAGTATGGGATCAATGGGTATGTATCAAATAATTGCTCAGCATGCTTCTTCAATATTTTCCATAGATTTTGCCAATTGAGCTCCATGAAATCAAAAAAAATATGTTGTGTGGAGGAGTCAGGATCTTGAAGTATTTCCCATAAGTAATAATTCTCTATGAATTGCTTCCTTGTTGTTCCCCACATAGTTTCAGCTTCTGCTGGTAGGTATTCCTCCACATAATATAGTTCTTTCCCTTCCAACTTAAGTGGTTGAGGTACTTCATGTCTGGTTCTTCTTTTCTTAGCCGCAGGGCCTTCTTCATGTGGTGCAGCTGTGCTTTTCCTCTTCTAAGGACAGTGCCTCATGCTTCCATTTGGTCCTCATTTCTTCCCCCTTTTCGCCAGCATCATGATTTGTGCCAGCTGCTCTTCCACCTTATGCATGAAGTCTTGCATTACAAGTGGCATCCTTGTAGATGAAGATGGTGGAGAGGGTTCTTTCTTATTGAGCAGTGAGTCCATTTTGGTATTTAGGGATTGCAGGTGAGGTCCTCCCCTTGTTGCCATAAGTTTTACAACCGTTTCTTCAACCATGGTTTTGATCATTTCATTGAAGTTAAAGGGTAGCTGATATACAGGTGCCTCTACCTGAGCAGTGTGTTAAGCTTAGCTCTCCTGTGCAGCTGACTTCTGAGCAATGGATTTCTCAGTCGAGATTCTCGTATCAGCTGACTTTTAATCAGAGGGGGTTTTTGCTGACTATTCCATCTGCCTCTCTGATTTCTCAGCTGGTGAGGGTTGAGCTGAGCTAGAGGCCTGATCATGTGCATCCTGATCATGGTCCTCATCATCTTTCTTCTCTTCTTCTTTTCTTTTTTCTTCTCCTTCTTCATTCTCTTCTTCTTGATCTTTTTATGTTTCTTCTTTTTCTTCTTCCTTCTCTTTTTCAGCTTCTTGTTTTTCTTATTCTCTGACGTCCTCCTTATCTTTTTCAACTACTTCCTTTCCTTCATCCTTGTCTTCTTCAACTTCTTTTTCTCATTTATCCTTCTTTTCTCACTCCCCTTCAATTTTTTCTTCATCATCAAAAGTTTTCCCCTGTGATACTCCTTCCATAATGTCAAATATGAACTAGTAGATATTTTGTTTGAAATTTGATATGAAGCAGTTCTCATCCAGTAGCAACCTCATGTCTGACTTATGACAGAATGCTGTGATGTGGTATTTTGTGGCTATGGGGTAGTCCCATCCACTTTTCTCAACTGACTCCTTTAGCTCAGAAAAGTTAAGAGTCTTTAATCTCTTCCATTTATTGTAGATATTGACAAAAGAAAACTTGAGAACTTGTTTTCTTACCAATTTCAATTGTGCATTGGTAAGGTTCAAAGGGTTGTTCTCCTCGAGGTTGAAAGAGTATTGGACATTGTGTTCCTCAAGAAGTTCTGCTTCTTCTTCCTCTTCTTCTTCTTCTTCTTCTTCTTCTTCTTCTTCTTCTTCAGTGACACTAGGGAATGTCGGGAGTGGGACTGCATGAAGATCTTCAGGATGATCTTCTTTAGGTTGAGCTGCAGATGTTATGAGTGGAGGTGCAGCTAGGGTGGTGGCGGCTCCCTATATCCCATTATCTTCTTCAGATGGGTGGTCCACTAGTCCCTTCTGTTTCTTAGGAGATGGTTCTAGAAAAGATGTAATGTGAACGAGTTCTTTTCTCTCAGGTGACTTTATTTTTAAGAGCTTTGAGATGGGGATGTCGTCACTGTCTATATTTTGCTCAGGTGCAGTTAGAGGTGCGATTGGAAGAACATGTGAGGTTGAAGGAGCAGGTAGGATGTCTTCATCTGCAGCTAACTTTTCTGAAGGGATGTTAGCTGCAGTTTCTTCAGCTGTGGTTGGGGCAGGCGGAATCTCCTCTCCAATTTTCTCAGCTAGGGTCGGTGCAGGAGAGATTTATGAGATTTTATCAACTGCAGTTGGTATTACAACTGTGGTTTTCTCAGTTGCAGTTGATTCAACTTCTTCTATTTCTGAGCCCGTGACTCTTTTATGTGAGGATGTTCTAGTTTTCATCCTCTCTAGCAATTCTGCCATTCTGGGCTGTTTGTCTGCAAATTATTCCACTGCATCTTGGTCCAGGTGACCATGTCTCTTGATGCTCTGTAAATTCTCATCCTAACCTCTGGCTTTTCCCAAAAACTCCAGAATATAACTGATTTGAGTTCCAAAAGCCAATTTCTACCCAAACTTCTTGTTTTTACTGTCCCAGCTCACTTTATTCACCTCTCGAACTAATTGCCTGTAGATGTAATCAGGCCAATTTATCCTTTGACTTTGAGTCATGGTGCCCATAACTATGTATTTTGAGGACGAAAATTGATCAAAGCTTCCTGCCATGCCAATCACTATTTAATTTGCGAGGTCCATCGTATATCTAAATTCCTTCTGAAGGTTTGACTTTCTTGCCTTATTTTTATCTTCATTAGCTGCCCAGGCATCTTAATCTCGTGCCATACCTCCACTGGATTTTGTTTCAGGGCCTCAACTGCAATGCCCCGATTCTCCATTTTGAAGGCATTTGCAATGGTCTGCTTGGTTATGAAGACATGTTCTCCACAAATCGAGCTTTCAATGCCCCTTTCTGTGACTTGGGCCTCCTTGTAAAAGCAGATGACAACCTCCTTGAACAGCTGTGGAGGGTTGATGTCCATAAAGTGGTAGATTCCATTCTTCTTCATCATCCGGATCAGTTGCACCATTAGCGTGGAGTTATTTGACTCCCGTAGCCCGATAAAGTCTACAACAATGCTGAATATTATTTGCTCCTTTACCATCCCTAGATTGATGTTTTTGAAGTAGGTATTGGTGTCCAAATCTACAAATTTTTCGAGTTTTACTGTAATAAAATTCTAGGGTTTTGCTTTTCTAAAAAATTAGGATGATCTTCTTCAGGTTGAGCTGCAAATGTTATGAGTAGAGGTGCAGCTAGGGTGGTAGTAGCTCCCTACATATCCTTATCTTCTTCAGATGGGTGGTCCACCAGTCCCTTATATTTCTTAGGAGATGGTTCTGGAGAAGATGTAATGTGAACAAGTTCTTCTCTCTTAGGTGACTTTATTTTTAAGAGCTTTGAGATGGGGATGTCGTCGCTGTCTGGATTTTCCTCAGGTGCAGTTGGCGGTGCAGTTTGAAGAACAAGTGAGGTTACAAGAGCAGGCAGGATGTCTTCATCTGCAGCTTAGTTTTCTGATGGGATGTTAGGTGCAGTTTCTTCAGCTGTGGTTGGGGCAGGCGTAATCTCCTCTGCAGTTTTCTCAACTAGGGTGGGTGCAGGAGAGATTTCTGAGATTTTATCAACTGCAGTTGGGATTAAAGCTGTGGTTTTATCAGCTGCAGTTGATTCAACTTCTTCCTTTTCTGAGCCTGTGACTCCTTTATACGAGGATGTTCTAGTCTTCATCCTCTCTAGTAATTCTGCCGCTCTGGACTGTTTGTCTGCAAAACTTTTCTACTGCATCTTGGTCCAAGTGACCAAGTCTCTTGCTGCTCCGTAAATTCTCAGCCTTCCCTATGGTTTTTCCCAAAAACTACAGAATATAACCGATTCGAGTTCCAAAAGCCAATTTCTACCCAAACTTCTTGTTTTCACTGTCCCAGCTCACTTTATTCACCTCTCGGACTAATTGTCTGTAGATGTAATCAGGCCAATTTATCCTTTGACTTTGAGTCATGGTGCCCATAACTATGTATTTTGAGGACGACAATTGATCAAAGCTTCCTGCCATGCCAGTCACTATTTTATTTGTGAGGTCCAGCGTATATCTAAATTCCTTCTGAAGGTCTCACTTTCTTGCAGTATTTTCATCTTCATTGGCTGCCCAGGCATCTTAATCTCATGCCATATCTCCACTGGGTTTTGTTTCAGGGCCTCAACTGCAATGCCTTGATTCTCCATTTAGAAGGCATTTTTGATGGTCTGCTTGGTTATGAAAACAGGTTCTCCAAAAATCGAGCTTTCAATGCCCCTTTCTGTGACTTGTGCCTCCTTGTAAAAGGAGATGACAGCGTCCTTGAACAGCTGTGGAGGGTTGATGTCCAGAAAGTGGTAGATTCCAATCTTCTTCATCATCCGGATTAGTTGCACCACTAGCACAGAGTTATTTGAATCTAGTAGCCCGATAAAGTCTACAACGATGCTGAATGTTATTTGCTCCTTTACCATCCTTAGATTGATGTTTTTGAAGTAGGTATTGGTGTCCATATCTACAATTTTTTTGAGTTTTGCTGTAATAAAATTGTAGGGTTTTGTTTTTCTGAAAAATTAGGATGACCTTCTTCAGGTTGAACTGTAGATGTTATGAGTGGAGGTGCAACTAGGGTGGTGGTGGCTCCCTACATCTCCTTATCTTCTTCAGATGGGTGGTCCACCAGTCCCTTATGTTTCTTAGGAGATGGTTCTGGAGAAGATGTCATGTAAACATGTTTTTATCTCTCATATGACCTTATTTTTAAGAGCTTTGAGATGGGGATGTCGTTACTGTCTGTGTTTTCCTCAGGTGCAGTTAGAGGTGTGGTTGGAAGAACATGTGAGGTTGCAGGAGCAGGTAGGATGTCTTCATTTGCAGCTAACTTTTCTGATAGGATTTTAGCTGTAGTTTCTTCAGCTGTGGTTGGGGCAGGCGGAATCTCCTTTGCAGTTTTCTCAGCTAGGGTCGGTGTAGGAGAGATTTCTGAGATTTTATCAATTGCAGTTGGGATTACAGATGTGGTTTTCTCATCTGCAGTTGATTCAACTTCTTCCTTTTCTGATCCCGTGACTCCTTTGTATGAGGATGTTCTAGTCTTCATCCTCTCTAGTAATTCTGCCGCTCTGGGCTGTTTGTTTGCAAACTTTTCCATTGCATCTTGAGCCAGGTGACCAAGTCTCTTGCTGCTCTGTAAATTCCCAACCTTGCCTCTGGCTTTTCCCAAAAACTCCAGAATATAACTGATTTGAGTTCCAAAAGCCAATTTCTACACAAACATCTTGTTTTCACTGTCCCAGCTCACTTTATTCACCTCTCGGACTAATTGCCTATAGATGTAATCAGGCCAATTTATCCTTTGACTTTGAGTCATGGTGCCCATAACTATGTATTTTGAGGATGACAATTGATCAAAGCTTCCTGCCAGGCCAATCACTATTTTATTTGTGAGGTCCAGCATATATCTAAATTCCTTCTTAAGGTCTGACTTTCTTGCAGTATTTTCATCTTCATTGGCTGCCCAGGCATCTTAATCTCGTGCCATATCTCCACTAGGTTTTGTTTCAGGGCCTCAACTACAATGCCCCTATTCTCCATTTTGAAGGCATTTGCGATGGTCTGCTTGGTTATTAAAATAGGTTCTCCAAAAATCAAGCTTTCAATGCCCCTTTATGTGACTTGGGACTCCTTGTAAAAGCAGATGAAAGCCTCCTTGAACAGTTGTGGAGGGTTGATGTCCAGAAAGTGGTAGATTCCATTCTTCTTCATCATCCGGATCAGTGGCACCACTAGCATAGAGTTATTTGACTCCAGTATCCCGATAAAGTCTACAACGATGCTTAATATTATTTGCTCCTTTACCATCCTTAGATTGATGTTTTTGAAGTAGGTATTGGTGTCCATATCTACAAATTTTTCCAGTTCTACTGTAATAAATTCTATAGTTTTGCTTTTCTGAAAAATTAGGGTTATTCGTTTCAAGGTTGAAGATAATAGGGTTTTCTGCAAATTTCAGTCGTCTTTAAATAGTTACTCGGAGAGTCGGTTTAAAAATTAATAATTAAATAAAGAAGTGGTGGTTCGTGTGACTGATTGGACAACGTGATGTAGACGTGGAGTTACTGTGATTGTGTATTTTAACCACGTGTAATAATGAAAAGTGAAAGGAAACTGAAAACTTCGCTGGCTGACTTTTTGACTTCTGATCAGCTGCAGTTTCAGTTCCTTGCTTCCTTTGTATAATATTAGCTGTGATTCTGATCAGCTAACTTTTCGTGGTCTGGATCAGCTAGCTTTTCTCATATGGTTCTGACTAGGTGACTTTTCTCGTCTGGTTCTGATCAGGTGACTTTCCTTGTCTGCTTCTTCGGATCAGGTGACATTTTTCATCTTTAGATTTTCAGCTAAGCACTAGCTTCCCAGTCTATAAGTCCAAAATCCCTACTTAGTTCGAGAAACCTTTCTTCTGGTAAAGGTTTTGTGAATATATCAGCATTGTGATACTCTATGCTGACTCTTTCCACCCTTACTATTTTGTTGAGCACATGGTCTGTGATGAAATGATGCTTGACATCTATGTGCTTTGTTCTCGAATGTAAGACTGGATTGTTTGTTATAGCAATTGCGCTATTATTGTCACACCAAATAGGGACTTCATTTGCTATGATGTTGTAATCCCTTAGCTGTTGTCTGATTCATAGAATTTAGGCACAACAGCTACCTGCAGCTAGGTATTCTGACTCGCTTGTTGATATTGAATTGGACACCTGCTTCTTACTGAACCATGATATTAGTCTGGTTCCAAAGAATTGACATGTTCCACTGGTGGTTTTGCTGTTGATTTTGCATCCTGCAAAGTCAGCATCAAAATATCCTGATAGTTCAGAGTATCATCTTTTGGATACCATAATCCAACATTGATTGTAGATTTTAGGTATCTGATTATCCTTTTTGCTGCTTCCTGATGAGACTGCTTTGACTTGGACTGGACTCTTGCACACACTCCTACTGCATAAGAAATGTCAGGTCCGCTTGAAGTGAGATATAGTAATGATCTAATTAGTCCTCTGTAGTGTGTTGGATCCACTGGAACGCCTCCATCATCTGCATCAATGTGTAGAGATGTGGTCATTGGTACTCTTAGGGGTTTGGCTGACTCCATGCCAAATCTTTTGATCAGCTCCCTTGTGTACTTTGCTTGGTTGATGAACTACAGTGTCAACTTGTTTGACTTGCAGACCAAGAAAGAAGCTCAGTTTGCCCATCATGCTCATTTCAAATTCTCCTTGCATGAGAGTTGAGAATTTTTCACATAGCTCAGTTTTGGTTGATCCAAATATAATATCATCCACATATGCTTGAACTAGTTGTATGTGGTCTCCATGTTCAATTCTGAAGAGAGTTTTGTCCACATTTCCCTTGCAAAATCCATTATTCTCAAGAAATATGGATAGAGTTTCATACCAGTCTCTTGGTGCCTGTTTGAGTCCATATAGAGCTTTTAGTCGCTTGTATACCTTGTCTCCTTTGACAAATCTAGGGGGTTGATCAACATAGAATTCTTCTACGAGTAGTCCATTGAGAAATGCACTTTTCACGTCTATTTCGTAAACTTAAAAATCTTTGAAGGCTGCATATGCAAGGAATAGTCTGATTGCTTCTAGTCTTGCTACTGGTGCATATGTTTCATCAAAATCTATTCCTTCGCATTGAGTATATTCTTTTACAACCAATCTGGATTACTTTCTAACAACGAATCCATCTTCATCACACTTGTTTTTGTTCATCCATTTGGTGCCAATAACCTTCTTATGATTTAGTCTATCTGTTAGCTCCCATACGTTGTTCCTCTCCATCTGGTTTAATTCTTCTTGCATTGAAATCACCCATGTGTAGTCATCCAGGGCTTGATCCATTGTATTGGGCTCCATTTGGGACATGAAGCAAGAGAACATGCCATTCCTGTTGGTTCTCTTGATTTCCTGGTTTTGACTCCACCAGTTAAGTTCCTAATGATTTGTTTAATGGGGTGATCTTTTAGCCATTTAGGGGATTCACTTTCATGTTCTGCTTTTGATTGTAGGTCTTCATTTGTTCATTCCCTCCGTTGAGTTGCTTTGAGGGACTGCGCCTATTTCTGCATCAGCTTGGTTTTGACAATTTGCAGCTGCATCTGGTTCAGCTGTAGTTGGATCAGCTGTGGTAGGATCAGTTGTGGTACGATCAGCTAAGGTTGGAGATCCTGGTTGATCTGCAGTTGGGTCTTTATCAGCTGTGTCCATCATTCTTGTGTCGTTGATGATGACTTCTTCTCGGGAGGTGGCTTTGAGCCTTTTCTCAAATTTTTCCACATGCTTTCTATACTCAACAGTAGATTCATCAAATACGACATACAATGTTTCTTCCACAACTAATGTTATTTTATTAAAGACTCTATATGCCTTAATTATCTATGAGTATCCCATAAAGAGGCCATCATCAGTATTTGCATCAAAGGCATTTAGTTGGGTTTGCCATTGTTGTGGATGAAACATTTACAACCAAAGATATGAAAATATGAAACAGTTGGTATTCTGCCATTCCAAACCTCATAGGGAGTTTTGCTGTGTCTCCCCACTATCATACTTCTGTTCTGAGTATAACATGCTGTGTTGACAATTTCAGCCCAGAACCTTTTTGGAAGATCAGTCTCAGCAATCATTGTCCTGGCTGCTTTCTTGAGGGTTCTGTTCCTTCTTTCAGCTATATCATTTTGTTGAGGTGTTCTTGCAGCTGATACTTCATTCTGAATTCCATTTTGATCACAGTACTCAGTTATGGCTTTGTTGAGAAATTCTCCTCCTTGGTCTGATTTGATCTTTATGATTGATAAAGATTTCTCATTCTGAATTTTCCTTAGGATCTCAGGTAGCTTGGTTAGAGTTTCACTCTTCCTGTAGAGAAACACTATCCAAGTGTGTCTTGAGTAGTCATACACAACTACTAAGGCATGCTTTCTTCCACTCAAAGTTCTTAGCTTGATGGGACCAAATAAATCCATGTGAAGTAGGTCCAAAATTCCGTGGATAACAGTGGTAGGTTGAACTGTTTTGAAAGATTCTTTTGTTTTCTTTCCCTTCTGGAATGCATCACATAGAGTTTACATCTTGAATACCTCATCTGTAAGTCCTCTGATCAACTCCTGTGAGCTTATTTTGTTGAGAGATTTGAAGTTCAGATAACACAGTCTCTCCAGAGCCATCCATTTTCAGCTATTGTTCTGGATATGAAACAGGTATTGGGAGTGCCTGTATTACAATCTCTCAAGTAGACATCCCTTCTTCTGTAGCATTGTAGTTTCACTTCCCTAGTTAGGAAATCAATCACCATGCATTTCCAAATAGTGGAAACTACTATGTTCTTTTCATCACAGAACTGACTTATGCTCAACAGGTTGTATTTGAGTCCTTTGACATACTGCACTTTTGAGATGATAATGTTTCCTCTGTGCAGCTCCCCATAACATTTTGTTTGTCCACAAGAGCTATCACCAAAGGGTACATCTGGACCTCTTTCTTTGATGTAGTTTGTCAGAACTTCCTTGTTTCCTGTCATGTGTCTTGAGCATCCTGAGTACACAATCCATTATTCACCTCCTACTCTTGAATTTGAGGTGACTTGATGGTAGTCCTTCCACCTTTTATGCGAAAAAGCAAGCAGAGATTTCGGTACCCAAATTTGAGTGGGTCCTTTAGGGTTAGTGGATTTCCTGGAGAATTTATTTCTCCTGGTGTTTTGAAATGGTGTTGGTTATTTGTATCGGGTGCATATTGTCTTGGTTTATATCCTTTATTTGGATTATATATAGGATATGACTGATAATGGTTTTGGTGTGGGCCATTCCTAATCTTAGCTGAGACTAGTTATTAAAGTTTTGGGGTCTCCACACCTGGTAATTTTGAAAATATAGATTACCTTGAGGTTTCCATTTACCTCTCCCATTGTGAAATCTATTTTGTTGGAGTCTTTGGTAATAAGCAGAATAATGTTTTGACTGTTGATGCTGTTGTGGGCATTGCCTAGTCTTTTGTCTAGGTGGTTGTCTTGAAAACCTTGGCTGCTGTCTATACTGTTGACTAGGTTGCCGCCTCTTTTTAAATACATGTTTATTTGTAGTCTCAGCAGTCTGGACAAGTGTTTCTCCCTTGATGAAAGTGGTTTTTGAACTAGAGGGAGTATTTGGGTCATATCTAAGGCCTGATTTTAAATAAAGTGGCCTATGGTTTATACACAAACCACCTAAGGTTATAGATGCTTTTAAAGATGTTATTTCTTTTGCCTATGTATTACTCAGATGTGTCAGTTTAGAAAACTCAGATTTGATATGAACAAGTGCAACTGACTTTTCACTGTTTAAAGTAGTCAACCTCTTATTCCGAGCTGTGGTAATTTCAGCTGAGTTTTTCAAATTTTTATCAGTCTGTTTTTCAAACTCAGATATGATCTTTGCTAACTCTAGGCTGAATTTGTCAAAATCATTTTTCAGCTACCTATTCTCATCCTCGAGCTGTGTGTTCTCACCTGTCACAATTAAGTGTGCAGTCTTTAATGTTTCAAAATCTTTTAACAATGATTTAAAGATTTGTGCAGGTCAATGTCTTTAGACATGTCTGAGCTATTACCTTCTGATGTTTGGGGTTTAGAAGTTAACTCTTCATCATCTATGTTGGCCATCAAGCAGTTGTAGGTATCATCATCATGTGACAAGAATCCACTGCTTGATTCTACTCTCTCTTGGATTTGATCTTCACCAATGAGAGATTTTCTCTTATCTTCCTTGTTGCCCATTTCCTTCTTGTCTTCGTCTTTCTTGATATTAGCGCAATCAAACTGGATATGTCCTGTTTTATGACAATTATAGCATTCGACTTTCCAGCTTTTTGGTTCCTCCATGGGTTCTCCTTATAGTTCTTTTTATATTCAGAGTAGTTCTTCTTGAAGTTGCTGAATCTTTGCATGATGAACGCCATTTCTTCCTCAAAGTTTAGAGGACTAGGGGGATTAACTTTATATTGGCTCTTTTCATGTGACTCGACTGCAAAAGCTATTCCTTTCTCAGCTGGCTCATTAGATGATGAGCAGGGTAGCTCGAACTCAAATGCCTGGAGGTCTGAGAATATTTCCTAGATCTTTGTCTTGTTGAGATACTTGGATTCCCTCATGGCAACGACCTTCATGCTCCATTATGGGGGTAAGAGACCATAGGACATTTAGAGCTATCTCCCGGTTACCATATGTTTTCCCAAGAGAATTTATTTCATTGATGAACTCAGTGAATCTGGTATCCACTTTATCAATTGTCTCTCCAGACTTCATTTTGATGTTGTCAAAATTTTAGGTAGCAATTGACAACCTGTTCTCTTTGATTTGCTCTGTTCCCTCACACACTACATCTAATGTGTCTTATATTTCTTTGGCATTCTTGCAGTTCTTGAATTTTACCATTGTGGCTTTATCAAGAGTTTGATATAATATGTCTCTGCCCAGTTGTCAAGGTTGGCCAACTTTCTTTCTTCAGTTGTCATCTCTGTTCTTCTCTTGGGAATCTTCTTTGGCTTCCCGACAACAATTTCCTCATCTGTATTTTCCTTCAGGAAGGTGAAGGGTCCATCCTCAATTATACACCACATATCATCATGAATGGATGACAGATGTGCCTGCATTCTTATTTTCTAGAAGTTATATTCATCAATAGAGAATATGGGTAATCTAGAGTGCATGTGTTGCATGTTTTGTTGGAATATTTTATTCCAAATATTTATTATCAAGCTTTGATGATTAGTTGTTAAATAAAGGAAAGCAACAAGGAAGCAAAACAAATCAAAGAAGAAGTCGAAGACGCTCGAACCAAACTGAAAAGCCAACAAGTTCAACTTTAAGGAAGGTAATGTACGTAATACACATGGTGTAACGTATGTAATGCCAAGTTACTTGATCAGACGAGAGTATCACCTGATGGAATAACATACGCAAAGTATAAAGAATAACGTACGGTAAGACAAGATGATAACTTATGTAATGCGGAGGACATAACGTACGTAATGAAGATACAAATTCAAATATTGGAACCGTTGAATGGACAGATGACGTCATGGAGTACGTCAGCATGCAACAGATATTTTGACTGAAGATAATGTATGTAAAGGGGAAATGATAACGTACGTAATGATAGAAACAAAGCTACTGGACTGATCTGTGAAGAGCTTAACGTACGTAACAAGTGGAGTTTAACGTACGTAAAATGGATAACATACGTATAATGGTGTATGAGTAACGTACGTAATGAAGTCAGAAAGAGCTAACGGGTAGTTGAGGCTTTGGAGCCTATATATACCACTTCTTATGGTATTGAACTTACAACAACTGAAAGCAATCGATTCATTGATCGGATTTTGATACACATATTCTTGTTGTTGTAATTAAGCTTATATTGATAAGTGTTTGAGTGTTATACACGAAAACATACACGAGAGGAAAAAGAAAGGATAAGATTGGATTTGGAGTTATTAGGATCAAGGATCCGGCATTATTAGAATCGTAATCTATATCCATGTGAGGTTTCTCTAGTAACCAAAGCTAGATAGGTTGATTCCTTGTCCGATAGAAAAGGAAAATAGTTTAACTTGGACCGATAAAAAGACAAGTGTGTGAACGATTTATCTCGGACCGATAGAAGACGAGATTTGTAACAGTAATCCCTCGATCGATAGAAGAGAGGTGCAGAGGTTGATCTTTATCCTATAGAAAAAGATACAGAGAGAGGACGTAGGCACGTTTGGCCAAATCTCTATATATCTTGTGTCGATTTACTTTATGCACTTTATTAACACTTCCGCACAATAGCGCGTATACCGAATATATACCAACAATTTGTATCAGAGAGGTACCTCCTAGAAGCGGCTTCACATCTAAGGAGAAGACGATCCAAATGGCGTTTCAACTTGCCCTGGTCAAAGGTCTTGCTATAAATTGACCTCCATTCTTTGATGGATCGAACTTCATGACATGGAAAAAGAATTCCATGTACGACATCGAGATGTGGAAAGTAATCTGTCTTGGCCCGAAAATTCCAATGAATTCCAATGGTACGCTTAAAACTTTCGAAGAGTATGATGATTCCGATTGGAAAAATGACCATTATAATTGCAAAGCAACGCAATCATTATAATGTGCTCTAAATCTAGAAGAACACAACCGGATATCATCGTGTGATTGTGCCAAGGAGATTTGGAAAATGCTAGAAGTCACACACGAAGGCACAAATCAAGTCAAGGAGACGAAGATTAACATCCTTCTCCACGACTACAAGCTATTCCAAATGAAAGACGACGAATCCATTACAATAATTCTCGACCGATTTTCGGTCATTACGAATGGATTGGCTTGTTTCGGGAAACCCCTTTCGAGTAGTGAAAAAGTAAAGAAGATCCTACGATCACTACCTCGGGAATGGGAGAGAATGGTTGACGGCGATTATGGAATCAAAAAATTTAAATAATCTTGATTTTAGCGCCCTCGTTGGTTCGCTAATAAATTACGAGATTGTTCTAAAATCTTGGAACGCAAAGCCGAAACTGAAGCAAAGAACGATAACTTTAAAAGCTAAAAAGGTGTCGCAAAATGAGGAACCTATCCCGATCGATGAAAGTGATGAAGAATCATCATATTATGCCAAGAATATTAATAAGTTTCAAACTTATTGAACCGAAGAAAGAAGGACATCAAATCGGGAGAATCTAAGAAACTCAACAACAACTGTCGAATCTATGGTAAACCAGGCCAACTCGTGTGGTAATGGCTTTTCGGTATCTTTACCAACTCGTGTGTATTTCCAAAATGGCCTTTTGGCATTTTGCGAACTTGGATTATTTCGTCAAACCCTTTTTCCTAACTATTTTATCGGTACGTATAAGTGGTAGCTTAACGTACATTTTGAACTGTCGAGAATTGGCACTTCGCCTTGTAATTTCAAATGGTATTTTATGACGGTATTTGAGAATTATGCTTTTGAAAATATTTGAGTATTTAAAATACTACCGTCATCGGCCTTTTGGCATTTTCAACATTTTAGAAATGATTTTTAGCCTGGTGGGTTCCGGCGTGGGACCCACGGCGCTGTAATATCCCGGAGGGTTTTGGGGGTGTTACAGAAGATGGTATAGGAGCTTGGGTTTTGGGAACCCAGGCGTGTGTGTTATGTGGCTCTACCGGTACGGTAGCAATGTGGTTTTTGAAAATGATTTTCTGACTTTTGAGTCAAACCGATTTTTGGAGGTTCCAAAATTTTTGAGATCTTTTCAATTGCAAATTGTGATATTAGTGTGTGTTGGTGTTGTGTTGAGACTTCGTATGGGAGTCATGTGCTAGTATCACGGGAGATCATCGGCTTCACGCACCTATAAGTATATTGCTTTGGTTATTCGCTTGTGGCGACGATTGATTGCTTATGTGATGAGTTTGGAAATTTTCGGTTGATCTGTTGTTTGTGACAGGATTGCAAGTTTCGAGGACGAAACTTATTTTAAGAGGGGTAGTATGTAATATCCGGATTTCCAGTATAAATTTTTCGCGTTATGTTATCTGAGATATACTGCATAGCTTGGTGTCTATACAGTATGAATAAAATAAATTGAGAACTGAGATAGCTGTATTGATAAAATTGTCGTAGTTGTTCGAAAATTACATTGAGGATATCGTGTATCCGGTTATTTTAATTTTGACATCGGGTCTATCATATGAGAATATTATTGGATTGAGTATATGTATTCAGTATGTGAGTGTACGCATCCATTATGTCGAGACGGACGAGAAGAGTTGGAAATGGCTAAGTATAGCCTGATTAGCGCGCGCTAATACTCAATTATAGTGCACGCTATCATTCATGGTTAGCGCATGCTAGAGGCAGAATGTAGCGCACACTAGTGCATATCAGATCAGAGGGAACCTGCGTATGGACCCAGCTGCTTTCGGCGCATGTTCCGATAGGGTCAACGTTTGTTTGTCCTGAAGGATTAGTGCACGCTAAAGCATGATGCTTAACACTGTTGTGGGAAAATCCCTCACAATATGCCGCAAGTGCACGGTGTCAACAAGTAATAAAGTGATAAGTAAAGTATCGTTCCCTCGAGGACTGATTTCACTAAGTACCAAAATATAGTCAACTCACAATTTTATTTGAAGAACAATTATATGGAATTTATACCTAAACTAATAAATAATAGTACTAATATTAATAATAATAGTAATAAGGGCGTAGGATTATGATTTTCACCTCAAACAATCAGGAATGATATTTATTCAATTCAATTCACTTTTATTCAATTTATTGTAAGCCAGGAATTCCTAAATTATTCAAAAGCCTTTCCCAAGGTCGATAGAAAATACTACGAATTATTAACTCGATATATCCCAATTCGAATTAGATAATTAATAGCTAAAATAGTTCAAGAATTCCCACAATAACTAGGCTTCACAATTCGCATGAGTATATCCCTATCTCACGAAAATTATGATTCGTCTCACAAGAACTATGTCTAAATTTCATCTTCCGAATCCATAAAGACATTCAAAACAAATTAACTGTTGGCCAGACAATTAAAAAGCATTAAGAACAGTAAGAAGAATCCAATTCAATAGAATAACGAGTAAATCAAAATAATAATAAATACTCAAACCGTCATGAAATCGGCTACAATCAAAATCCTACTCGAATAAATCTAGGAACTAAGATGCAGAAAAACCGTACGGATCCGTGGTCTTGTCGTCGCCCACAAATCTCCTCCTTGTGTTCCTTGCCTTAGCTGTCGATCCACCTCCTTTTTCTCCTCTCTCCCATATCTCATCGATCCCCCTTATCTTCAGACCTATGATGCTTATTTATAGTCGTCCTCAGCCTCCAAAACGCGTCCGTGTGATTAGGTCGAGAACAGGCTCCAAAACGGCCCAAACCCGCGCGGAGTACACCAAAACCGCCCTGTGTGCTGCGGCTCACTTAAGCTGTGCCGCGGCTCACGGGGCACATATTAAAACATGGGTGCTGTTTTTCCTTCCTGTGCCGCGGCTCAGCTTGTCTGTGCCACGGCTCAGAGTACAGTTTGTCTGGGCGCTTTCAGGCCATCTTCCTGTGCCGCGGCTCACATGGTTTGTGCCACGGCTCATGACCAAAAACTGCTGTTTTCGCCCGTTTTTCATCGTTTCGGCTTCGGACTCTGATTTCCTGCAAAACATGTAAGAATAGTGCATTAAAAGCTCATTTATGCTGAATTAGGCTCAATATGGATATAAAATAATGATATAAAAGCGCATAAAAATATGCCTAATAAATACCCCCAAACTTGAGCCTTTGCTTGTCCTCAAGCAAAAAAAATTATCAATCTTAAACAAAATGTATCGTGAATAATCATGCAAGTCCATAGTGCTCAACTTAATCAATACTACCCTGAAAATCTCAAAGAATAGTACAAGTATCGTAATAGCGAGTCACATCCAGAACACGGATTCCACTAAGTAACCAATTTCAGTCCTAATCAATCGTTCATGAAGAAAATCAAGCTCAAAGATTAACAAACGTGAATTTAACCGACCGTCAATATGAAGGGTTAGATTAAACAAGCCAATTCGCCCAGTCCTACAGTCTAGTGGCAAAATTCAAGAGTTTCATTACCAAAATTATTCCTAGGACAGCATTCCCTTATGTATGATCAATAATATGATTCGAGTTAACCACTAGGTTTTGGCTCTTGGGATGTTTCATTGGGATAATCCTAGTGTGGAATTCCATTCTCATGAATTGGGGAACCGTTTGACGTAAAAGACACTCATGGGGCACATGGATGCTTCTAGTTACTAAGTTCCCCTCCACAGCGGAGAAACAACTCGAATAGCTATTTCCGCATGTCAAAGTTGCTGTTTTACGCGAGAGTAAACAACGGGTCACGTGAATACCCCCGGTTACTAGGCTTCCCATCATCGATAATACGATATTTCTAAATTATTAATCTATTCAGGGTCGTCGTTTTACGCGGGAGTAAACAACGGGTCACGTGAATACCCCCGGTTACTAAACTTCCCATCATAGAACAATTAATATCTAGAATTTTTCATGGGAAAAACTGTCCGATTCTAAACTCAATTTAAGTGCCCACAAGACTTATGTTACTGGACGATTAGCTACGCGAAAAGTTTAACCAAACGTATAAACGGTGATTTGAAAACACCTACGTCTCTTTTCTTATTTGCTAAAATTTCTACAAAAACGATAAAATTTCGGACCTAATTGAATATTCAACAGAAGCAGAAATCGCTGACTGCAACTCGACCAAAAGTCAACCATTTCTTCAAAGAGAAATCAGTATCGTAACATCAGTTTTACACATGGAAGCATGAAAAATTCACGAAAAGTAAAGCAATGATGAAATCGCAATTTATAACCAAGAAAATCGATTCCACTACACATAAAATCATCCATAATAAAACTCATGTGAAAATAAAAGAGATAAGGAAAAGTGAAACTTATTCCAAATGTCTTCTTGAAAGCCAGCACATGTCCGAGTGG
This sequence comes from Orobanche coerulescens, assembly GCA_033398695.1. Taxonomy (NCBI): domain Eukaryota; kingdom Viridiplantae; phylum Streptophyta; class Magnoliopsida; order Lamiales; family Orobanchaceae; genus Orobanche; species Orobanche coerulescens. The sequence goes on along the minus strand of CM065818.1, from coordinate 71,989,891 downwards.
AATCGACTGTCCATACGTCCAATAACGCTCAACATCACGAGGGACCCCCAAACTTAGTCTCTAGTCATGAAATAACAATATACATTAAATCACGAAAGACTAGAATATGAAGAATAATAACTCATTTGGGGTTAAAATATTAGAGAGATAAGGGCCACAAGAATACGAATCCAAAAGAAATAACAAAAAACAAAGAAAAAAAATTAATAACTAGAAATCAAATAAAAATAACTAATTAGAAAGCAATTAAAAATGATGGGTTGCCTCCCATCAAGCGCTCTATTTTACGTCTTGAGCACGACGTGGCAAAAAGAGTTTAACGTGGCTTTTTTCTAGGGAGATTGCCAAATGCCCCCTTCTTGCAATCTATAAGCCTCTTATTCCATAAGGGAGGCTTTGGTTCATGCCCGGTTGCCACAAATAATGAGTAAGAATAATTGTCCGGACAACCAAAAAATAATGGAAGAATGTAATAATTATAAGGCATGAAAAAATAAGCAGAGTTCGAATGGGTAGATAATAAAGACATATCACGAACAACCTCATTAGAACTCATGGTATCAGCCTCAACAGAATCAAAACTAATAGGGTCAATCTCTCCCATTATGGATTTAGGAAAGATTATGCGCGGCACCGTTAATAAATTTTTTGGCACATAAGTGTTCTCCTTATTAGTCGAAGTTTGATGACAATCTAATGAAATTTCTTGGGAAACATCATCAATGGTAACTTCTTCTACAAGATCATCACACTTTATGTAATTATCGGGTGCTGGGGGATCGACCCTAAAACTTAGCATGTCTTTCTTCTCAACCTCCTGTAACACCCCCAAATCCTATTGGGTTATTACAGTGCCGTGGACCCCACACCAGGAGATCCACCAGGCTAACACGACCAAAAATACAACTAACTGATCAAAAAGGGAATCACAATCCCTACACTTACATCCAACATATTATTCCGATATGGAATTTCAATGACAACAGTGGGCCTGCATGGCCCAAATACAATACAACGACATCCACGAGCCTTGCTCGGATAATACAAAATGACAATAACTGACAAAACTGGAGTACTCCAAACCATCTGACAGACATGAACACCAAAACATCTCGGACTAGTATCGCTCGAATGCCTCGTAGCCATCGTCATGCCCCTGTGTCTCAACTCTCTCCTCGCAAGCACCTAAAACATGAAAACATGTTCCGCCCCCACGGGGTCAGTCATCCAGATAATGATTATCAAATACATGTACAACATGATATGCATCCAAAGGGCAGAATGAATAGTATAGTAATGGTAATACGAGATGCTCACAAACCAAAGTAAGAATCGAGCATTCGTGGAATACTATGCCCACGGCATCCGATCAATACCTGCTCAACAGGTTAGAACACAAGTGCCCAATGGCGAATCATCAATACAGAACACAACAATACATCACCCGAAGGTAACCCAAGCCAAACACTGAAATAGATACGAATCACAATGCCCGAAGGCTCCGACAGGAATACCGATACATCACAATGGCCTTAATATCCAAATCGCCCGAAGCCGTTTATCATCATAATACCCTGAATGTCATTCAGCCGAAGCTGTCAATCACCACAATGGCCCGAAGCCAAAATAGCCCGAAGCTGTATCAATGAGGGTCGAAGCCACGGCACGAAGCCGTATCACAATGAGGGCCGAAGCCACGGCATGAAGCCGTATCACAATGAGGGCCGAAGCCACGGCATGAAGCCGTATCACAATGAGGGCCGAAGCCACGGCATGAAGCCGTATCACAATGACGGCCGAAGCCACGGCATGAAGCCGTATCACAATGAGGGCCGAAGCCACGGCATGAAGCCGTATCACAATGAGGTCATCCAATGACCGTGACCTGCTGAATTGCAGGTGCTGGGAAACCAACCGCGAAGGTTCAAGCCCCAGACTTACCCATAATGAGATCACCCAGTGACCGTGACCTACTGAACTGTAGGTGTTGGGAAACCAACCGCGAAGGTTCAAGCCCCAAACTTACCCATCGATCACTAGCCGAGACTAGCCTCCAAAACGCAATCAATCACAATAGTAACGATCCCAAGACTACCAAATTCACAAGAATAATAGCGTGCTGCCTTGAGTCGGCCAACACGACAACAACAACTCATGGATGGGCACCGTCCACGGCGGTCCCAATTCAAAATACCTCGACTGCCTTGGGATGGCCAATCGATCACAACAACTCAACGGATGGAAACTATCCTTGACAGTCCCAATTCAATACATCGATTACCTTTAGAACGGTCAATCGATAACGATGACACAACGGATGGGAATTATCTTCGATAATCCCAATTAAATATGTCGATTGCCTTAGGACGGTCAACCGATAACCAATGATACAACGGATGAGAATTAGCTTCGATAATCCCAAATAAATACATCGATTGCCTTAGAACGGTCAACCGATAACCAATGATACAACGGATGGTAATTATCTTCGATAATCCCAATTAAATACATCGATTACCTTAGAACGGTTAATCGATAACCAATGATACAACGGATGGGAATTATCTTCGATAATCCCAATTAAATACATCGATTACCTCAGAACGGTTAATCGATAACCAATGATATGACGGATGGGAATTATCTTGATAATCCCGATTAAATACATCGATTAACTTAGAGCGGTTAATCGATAACCAATGATACATGAGAGTAGATATCCCGGCGTTCTAAACCGACCACCGAAATGTATATGATAACGAATATATCAAACGCCTTCAATCGGCCAATGCAACATCATAGTAATAGTTCCAATTCGATAATAACGATTCAACGATGCCTCGAGCGACATTAGAGACAACAATAATAATCGATACATCGATACCGCGAACCGGATATCGACAACAAGAATCTCAATGCCTTAAACCGGCCGTTAACGAATAACAATCACAACTGGTAAAATCACCGAAGGGTATTGTATCAAACAATCCCCAAATATCAATAAATCACGAAGAGACTATGTCTCGAAATGATACAACACATTCATACACATATATGATAACATTAATCTCATTGACCAGTACAAGTATAAAACTTGCCTCAAACCGAAGACGAACAAGTCCTTCCACGATCAACGTCACGGCACGAAGCGACGAACGGCGCCTCCCGACGATCACAAACACTCGAACAACCTTGAATGAAAACGATTCATTCAAAAACACAAAATCAATAGAAAACAACGACAAAGACAAAGCCCGATTCAAACACGAATCGATCACACCGCACGAACTGATATCATAGTTCTTCAACTATGAATTCTAACATTCTCCAACACCTCGATGATCAATTAACATGATCATTACGTTCTTAACACTTGTGAAATCCATTCAACAAGATTCATTTAAGAACAATCATCAAAACAAACATCTCAAAGTGATAATATCACCAATATCATCAAATTGATCCTCCTACAATGATAATATTATCAATATTATCATTATCACCCCAAGAACATCATCCACTCAATAACCATGATGTTTGAAATAAAAATCCTTCATCATAACCTCATGAATTCGGATTAAACCACAAGATTCACTCAACCATTTTCAAATTATGATAATCACCTCCTGGATCATCATAAATCCTTACTAAAATGGTTAAAATCTTACAAGAACACCACCAACAATAATAATCATCTCAAGACTATGTTAATCATATAACAATCTTAACATAATCTTTCCTAGACATGATTAAAAACCTCCCAACAATCTAAAACATCAAGAACATAATCATACTCAAGCTATACCAACATGTTCTTCATCAAAAGCTTATCAAAACCACGAAGAATCATGATATACTCCATGAATCAAACAATACCCGAAGAAAACAACAACAACAACTCGAAAATCACTAGAAGAACAAGAGATTGAGGGAACTTACCAAAGAAGAACAAGAAGAAGCCTCCAAACACAAAAGGAGCATCAACAAGCTTCCAACTTCAAGCTTCAATCCAAGCTAGGATGATCAAGATCGAGTTGGAAGAGGCTAAACATCAATAACAAGTCCAAACGGACGATTCTGGGGAGAGAAAATGTGTTTTGGTTCGTGAGGAAATGAAAGACGAAACCAAGATAAATAGACTGACCAATTCATTACGTACGTTATACACTAAGGTTAACGTACGTAAGAGGCATTACGTACGCTATGCTAAGACATTAACGTACGTAATGAAAATCCGAATCGATCGACTAAAATACGAAGGCCTTAACGTACGTAAACAAGAACTTATTACGTACGTTAACAAGACCTACATTACGTACGTAGAGATCACCTCTTAACATACGTAAGGGTCCGTTGACTGCAATAGTGAGATCCGATCGAAAGATGCTCGGGACCCACCGGCCGAAAGCGACTACGAGGAAGGTTCCTGCCACCTACCAAGCATTACGTACGTAACCTTACAGGCATAACGTACGTAATACTCAGCCCATAACGTACGTAAGTCTACCCATGTAGCGTACGTTAAGGCTAGTGTACTTAGCCAAAAATCCAAACTCTCCAACCAACATCCAAACGACGAAACTAACCCGACGACAAGTATAATATTTCGATTCTGAAATATTCCAATACAATATACATTGTATCAGTCCAAAACAACAACACTTGTACAATTCCAAATGAATACGTACAACTCAACAGTAACACGAAAAAAAATTATCCCCGGATATTACATACTCCCCCCCTTAAAAAGAGTTTCGTCCCCGAAACTCAGGGTGCAAAAACACGGGGCACGAACTACCCATCAGGATAAGAAAACAACATCTCCAGGAATACTCCTCACTGCGAACCACTTCGCCTGAGTAATCGGGCCAACCCCACGGGTTCCCGCGTCTCCTCGTCGAAAAACAAGGGATAAAATACCCAATCAAGTGTGAGATCAATCGAATCATAACTCCTCCGTCAGAGACCAGCCAGGAAGTCGCACCACCCGCAAGACTCGTAACACCGGCGTACACACCCCGCGGGTGCCGCCGATTATACATGTCTACAATCATCGGTGTACACTCCCCCGTTCTAATCAGCATCGGACGCCAATGCAATCACTGAATTACGACACAAAAGAAAATAACAACGCACAAATAGTCCTCAGGACCATATCAACTGCACACCCAAGTCCTCACGACTCGGCGTCTCGGATTGAAATGAACAATTACCCAGATTATCACAAAATCTCGGGTATAACACCAAAAAGGAAGGAAAAACACATCACACGACCTCAAATCTCAAGATTCTCAAAAGCTATCATAACAAGATAGATCAATAATAAATGGTTCACAACCACAATACTACAATACAGACTGAGTCAAAACATCAGTCCGAAAAACAAGGAAAATACAAATCAAGGCCACATCTCAAATGTATCCAAAATCAACACCCTCCGGGTCATCGAACTCATCGATCTCATCGACTCGAGGAAGACCCAAATCTGAGCTCGCCGCTCCTCCTCGAGTGTCCATACCTCTGGCTCCCGAAGCCCGATATGACCCCTTGGATGGAGTACGGACTGATGCAACAAAATCTCTCGAGGCCCGAGAGCTTCCTTGAGATCTACTGGCACTAGAACTCCTGCAGTATTTCTGAAGGTGTCCCGGCTTCCCACACAGAAAACAAACAATAGCTGGCACAGTACAACGGGTGCTAACGTGCCCCGCTGAATCACAATTAAAGCAAACAACAGTCGAACTCGTCGCCGGAGAAGAAGATGATTTCCCAGCACGAAGACGACTAGAAGACGACCTCTTGGACGTCGGAGCCCGATGTCCTTCTGAACGAACCGGCATCCTAGTCCTCTCACTGGAAGAAACTGAAGGGTTCTTCCGAGCAAGCTCCTTGATCAAAATCTCTGCTCCAAGAGCCTCCTCGATGAATTCACCAAGTGAATTGCAATTATGGTTGAACAACTGCATCCTCAACTGCGGGTTCAGCCTCTTGCTAAAATACTTGATCTTATCTGCCTCAGTACGGATAACAGATGAAGCAAACTGAAGGAGTCCCTGAAACTTCTCCGCAATAACAATAACACCCTCGTCCTCGACGGATTTGGGGTTCAAAACCTCTGACAACTTGGCTTCACGGAGTGGAGCCGGATAATACCTCTCTAACATGAGAGTCTTAAACTCACTCCAAGCACAATCACGGTCGGTGGGTTTTACAGAAAGCCACCAAGAATAAGCGCCTTTACTCAAATAATAAGCCGCTACTGCCACCTTACTCTCTTCCGGACACTGAACCATGTCGAAGAGTTTATCAAAATGTTCAAGCCAATGAACAATATCAGCTGGTTCCGACGAACCCTCAAAAATAGGTGGCCTCGGCGAGAGATGTCGCCGATAATTTGACTCACTCTCCTGGCCTGTCCATAGAACGGCACCTGGAGTCCCTGCTGCTGTGTACCACGAACCATCGAGGTCTGCATGGTTTCCATTATCTGCATCATCTGAGTCATCTGGGTCATCATGCCCCTCATAAGCAAGTAAGGGTCGATGTGATCACTCTCAGTCTGATCGACTCCTCGAGTATGACGTTCCGAAGGGGAACCGGTCGCATAAGTCACATCTCCGGCTGAATTCTGATCCATATCGGCACCCGTACGCGTATAAACATGAGGTTCTGGGTTCCGGCCTACTCTGCAGCCTTTACCCCCTCTGCTACGTCCTCGGATTCCTCTTTCCATACTGAAAGAATAACGTTCGATCATGAACAAAGCTCAAATATGCCTCAACGGCCAATCCACAATGCTAAGTCATTAGCCAAACATGAATATACATACTCAACAAATAAACAATCACTTCATATATGCTAATTATAGCCAATACTGGGCCGACACGCTCCAAAGCAATTAATCATGAATGGGTCGTAACACAATGTTACATACAGATTTCAACAAAACATGCATAATCAATGGCATATTGAATGTATGAACATACAAGAGAATCGAGTCCTTACACAGGTCATACGAAGCTTCGAGGTCTTGCGATACTAGTCTTCACTGACGACGACTCGATGAAAGAAAGACTCATACAGTCGCTCAACTATCACGACTCACAAAACCCGACTGTCCAGATTGTCATAACCTGACAGCCCCACTACTCCGCGTCGGTAGAGCCACATAACTCACATATCAGGGTATCTCACAACCCAATTATCCGATACCATCTTCTGTAACACCCCCAAATCCTATTGGGTTATTACAGTGTCGTGGACCCCACACCAAGAGATTCACCAGGCTAACACGACCAAAAATACAACTAACTGATCAAAAAGGGAATCACAATCCCTACACTTACATCCAACATATTATTCCGATATGGAATTTCAATGACAACAGTGGGCCTGCATGGCCCAAATACAATACAACGACATCCACGAGCCTTGCTCGGATAATACAAAATGACAATAACTGACAAAACTGGAGTACTCCAAACCATCTGACAGACATGAACACCAAAACATCTCGGACTAGTATCGCTCGAATGCCTCGTAGCCATCGTCATGCCCCTGTGTCTCAACTCTCTCCTCGCAAGCACCTAAAACATGAAAACATGTTCCGCCACGGGTCATCATCCGTATAATGATTATCAAATACATGTACAACATGATATGCATCCAAAGGGCGTAATGAATAGTATAGTAATGGTAATACGAGATGCTCACAAACCAAAGTAAGAATCGAGCATTCGTGGAATACTATGCCCACGGCATCCGATCAATACCTGCTCAACAGGTTAGAACACAAGTGCCCAATGGCGAATCATCAATACAGAACACAACAATACATCACCCGAAGGTAACCCAAGCCAAACACTGAAATAGATACGAATCACAATGCCCGAAGGCTCCGACAGGAATACCGATACATCACAATGGCCTTAATAGCCAAATCGCCCGAAGCCATTTATCATCATAATACCCTGAATGTCATTCAGCCGAAGCTGTCAATCACCACAATGGCCCGAAGCCAAAACAGCCAAGTCAGATCAATGAGGGCCGAAGCCACGGCACGAAGCCGTATCACAATGAGGGCCGAAGCCACGGCATGAAGCCGTATCACAATGAGGGCCGAAGCCACGGCATGAAGCCGTATCACAATGAGGGCCGAAGCCACGGCATGAAGCCGTATCACAATGAGGGCCGAAGCCACGGCATGAAGCCGTATCACAATGAGGGCCGAAGCCACGGCATGAAGCCGTATCACAATGAGGTCATCCAATGACCGTGACCTGCTGAATTGCAGGTGCTGGGAAACCAACCGCGAAGGTTCAAGCCCCAGACTTACCCATAATGAGATCACCCAGTGACCGTGACCTACTGAATTGTAGGTGTTGGGAAACCAACCGCGAAGGTTCAAGCCCCAAACTTACCCATCGATCACTAGCCGAGACTAGCCTCCAAAACGCAATCAATCACAATAGTAACGATCCCAAGACTACCAAATTCACAAGAATAATAGCGTGCTGCCTTGAGTCGGCCAACACGACAACAACAACTCATGGATGGGCACCGTCCACGGCGGTCCCAATTCAAAATACCTCGACTGCCTTGGGATGGCCAATCGATCACAACAACTCAACGGATGGAAACTATCCTTGGCGGTCCCATTTCAATACATCGATTACCTTTAGAACGGTCAATCGATAACGATGACACAACGGATGGGAATTATCTTCGATAATCCCAATTAAATATGTCGATTGCCTTAGGACGGTCAACCGATAACCAATGATACAACGGATGGGAATTAGCTTCGATAATCCCAAATAAATACATCGATTGCCTTAGAGCGGTCAACCGATAACCAATGATACAACGGATGGGAATTATCTTGATAATCCCAATTAAATACATCGATTACCTTAGAGCGGTTAATCGATAACCAATGATACAACGGATGGGAATTATCTTGATAATCCCAATTAAATACATCGATTACCTCGAGCGGTTAATCGATAACCAATGATACAGCGGATGGGAATTATCTTGATAATCCCAATTAAATACATCGATTAACTTAGAACGGTTAATCGATAACCAATGATACGGTAGAGTAGATATCCCGGCGTTCTAAACCGACCACCGAAACAGATATGATAACGAATATATCAAACGCCTTCAATCGGCCAATGCAACATCATAGTAATAGTTCCAATTCGATAATAACGATTCAACGATGCCTCAGAACGACATTAGCGTCAACAATAATAATGGATACATCGATACCGCGAACCGGCTATCGACAACAAGAATCTCAATGCCTTAAACCGGCCGTTAACGAATAACAATCACAACTGGTAAAATCACCGAAGGGTATTGTATCAAACAATCCCAAAATATCAATAAATCACGAAGAGACTATGTCTCGAAATGATACAACACATTCATACACATATATGATAACATTAATCTCATTGACCAGTACAAGTATAAAACTTGCCTCAAACCGAAGACGAACAAGTCCTTCCACGATCAACGTCCTGGCATGAAACGACGAACGGCGCCTCCCGACGATCACAAACACTCGAACAACCTTGAATGAAAACGATTCATTCAAAAACACAAAATCAATAGAAAACAACGACAAAGACAAAGCCCGATTCAAACACGAATCGATCACACCGCACGAACTAATATCATAGTTCTTCAACTATGAATTCTAACATTCTCCAACACCTCGATGATCAATTAACATGATCATTACGTTCTTAACACTTGTGAAATCCATTCAACAAGATTCATTTAAGAACAATCATCAAAACAAACATCTCAAAGTGATAATATCACCAATATCATCAAATTGATCCTCCTACAATGATAATATTATCAATATTATCATTATCACCCCAAGAACATCATCCACTCAATAACCATGATGTTTGAAATAAAAATCCTTCATCATAACCTCATGAATTCGGATTAAACCACAAGATTCACTCAACCATTTTCAAATTATGATAATCACCTCCTGGATCATCATAAATCCTTACTAAAATGGTTAAAATCTTACAAGAACACCACCAACAATAATAATCATCTCAAGACTATGTTAATCATATAACAATATTAACATAATCTTTCCTAGACATGATTAAAAACCTCCCAACAATCTAAAACATCAAGAACATAATCATACTCAAGCTATACCAACATGTTCTTCATCAAAAGTTTATCAAAACCACGAAGAATCATGATATACTCCATGAATCAAACAATACCCGAAGAAAAAAACAACAACAACTCGAAAATCACTAGAAGAACAAGAGATTGAGGGAACTTACCAAAGAAGAACAAGAAGAAGCCTCCAAACACAAAAGGAGCATCAACAAGCTTCCAACTTCAAGCTTCAATCCAAGCTAGGATGATCAAGATCGAGTTGGAAGAGGCTAAACATCAATAACAAGTCCAAACGGACGATTCTGGGGAGAGAAAATGTGTTTTGGTTCGTGAGGAAATGAAAGACGAAACCAAGATAAATAGACTGACCAATTCATTACGTACGTTATACACTAAGGTTAACGTACGTAAGAGGCATTACGTACGCTATGCTAAGACATTAACTTACGTAATGAAAAATCCAGAACTGACTGGACTAAAATACGAAGGCCTTAACGTACGTAAACAAGAACTTATTACGTACGTTAACAAGACCTACATTACGTACGTAGAGATCACCTCTTAACGTACGTAAGGGTCCGTTGACTGCAATAGTGAGATCCGATCGGAAGATGCTCGGGACCCACCGGCCGAAAGCGACTACAAGGAAGGTTCCTGCCACCTACCAAGCATTACGTACGTAACCTTACAGGCATAACGTACGTAATACTCAGCCCATAACGTACGTAAGTCTACCCATGTAGCGTACGTTAAGGCTAGTGTACTTAGCCAAAAATCCAAACTCTCCAACCAACATCCAAACGACGAAACTAACCCGACGACAAGTATAATATTTCGATCCTGAAATATTCCAATACAATATACATTGTATCAGTCCAAAACAACAACACTTGTACAATTCCAAATGAATACGTACAACTCAACAGTAACACGAAAAAAAATTATCCCCGGATATTACACCTCCCCGTCAACTTCACTACTAAATAAATGAGCTGGAAAATAACCATAGTGAATATCAAGACCACGACGTGCACATTCTAGCTCAAAAAGGGTACTATCAGGATTTTTAAGAGTGTCTACACATTGTTCAAGCATGGTCTTTTGTTTTGGGGGAGGGGGCTGACTGACCCTATTTGGCGAATTATTAAGAACATCGAAATTTATGAAATGCCAAGGGCCACGATAATCAAAGGGAAACATAATAAAAAATAAAAATAAAGAGACTAAAAAAAAACTTCAAATTAAAATTAGAGTCGCTTGGTATTGATATTAGCGAAAAATCAGTCCCCGGCAACGGCGCCAAAAACTTGTTGTGGGAAAATCCCTCACAATATGCCGCAAGTGCACGGTGTCAACAAGTAATAAAGTGATAAGTAAAGTATCGTTCCCTCGAGGACTGATTTCACTAAGTACCAAAATATAGTCAACTCACAATTTTATTTGAAGAACAATTATATGGAATTTATACCTAAACTAATAAATAATAGTACTACTAATAATAATAATAGTAATAAGGGGGTAGGATTATGATTTTCACCTCAAACAATCAGGAATGATATTTATTCAATTCAATTCACTTTTATTCAATTTATTGTAAGCTAGGAATTCCTAAATTATTCTAAAGCCTTTCCCAAGGTCGATAGAAAATACTACAAATTATTAACTCGATATATCCCTATTCGAATTAGATAATTAATAACTAAAACAGTTCAAGAATTCCCACAATAACTAGGCTTCACAATTCGCATGAGTATATCCCTATCTCATGAAAATTATGATTCGTCTCACAAGAACTATGCCTAAATTTCATCTCCCGAATCCATAAAGACATTCAAAACAAATTAACTGTTGGCCAGACAATTAAAAAGCATTAAGAACAGTAAGAAGAATCCAATTCAATAGAATAACGAGTAAATCGAAATAATAATAAATACTCAAATCGTCATGAAATCGGCTACAATCAAAATCCTACTCGAATAAATCTAGGAACTAAGATGCAGAAAAACCGTAGGGATCCGTGGTCTTGTCGTCGCCCACAAATCTCCTCCTTGTGTTCCTTGCCTTAGCTGTCGATCCACCTCCTTTTTCTCCTCTCTCCCAGATCTCATCGATCCCCCTTGTCTTCAGCCCTATGATGCTTATTTATAGTCGTCCTCAGCCTCCAAAACGCGTCCGTGTGATTAGGTCGAGAACAGGCTCCAAAACGGCCCAAACCCGCGCGGAGTACACCAAAACCGCCCCGTGTGCCGTGGCTCACTTAAGCTGTGCCGCGGCTCACGGGGCACAGATTAAAACCTGGGTGCTGTTTTTCCTTCCTGTGCCGCGGCTCAGTTTGTCTCTTTGCGGATCGCAGTCTGATTGCCTGGGCGCTTTCAGGCCATCTTCCTGTGCCGCGGCTCACATGGTTTGTGCCGCGGCTCATGACCAAAAACTGCTGTTTTGGCCCATTTTTCATCGTTTTGGCTTCCGGACTCCTATTTCCTGCAAAACATGTAAGAATAGTGCATTAAAAGCTCATTTATCATGAATTAGGCTCAAGATGGATATAAAATAATGATATAAAAGCGCATAAAAATATGCCTAACAAACGCACGCTAATCGTAGATCGATCAAAGGGAATCTTATCCTTGTCAGATACTTTCGGCATGTGGGTCACGAGCATCTTCGTGGTAGGTGTAGACTGTAGCAAGTCAACCGATATTAGCGCACGCTAAATGCAAGGACTTGTGTACGCTAGACAGTGTAAGTTACGTACGCTAATGCATGGGCATTACATACGTAAGCACATGTACGAAGCCAGACAATAGCCTCTAGACCGCAATAGCGCACGCTAACAAAAGTCAGTTAGCGCACGCTAGTAATGTATTCTATATAAGGGAACAGATGGGTGTTATGAAGCATTTCGTCTATTTCTTTCCTTTCACTCGATAGAGAGAGCTTTGGGAGGTACTTGAGGTCCAGAAACACTCCGAGATGATGATCTTTATCAAGATTAAGATAGAGAGCATGGATTAAAGCCTTGTTCTTCAAGTTATTCACGATTCTTGGAATGAAGTTCAAGTGTTCTTCTTCTTGGTTCGTCTAATCCAGGTTATTTTCGTATCCCTTTGATAGTAGTTCATTTTTAAGGACGATTACTTGTGAGAGAACATGTTGGATAATCATGTGGTGATTTTAATGAGACCTAATGCGATTATGATAAGAGTTTTCAGATGTTATTTAATATTCTTCATGTTAATGGTGATTCGTTTAACTTGATGAGGTTGAATCATGGATTTCTGAATCATGATAATTTCAGTGGTCGATTTAGATGAGTTAAATCATGATATGAGGTTGAATTCCGGATTGAGTATGATATGATCCTTGTTATCGAGTTGGTTTGATTGTTGATATTGTTATTGATATATGGACATTGATATGATCATTGTGATAGTTATGGTGTCGTTTATCTTCAAGAGATATGGAGATTTATGTCTCCCTTCATTTCGGATTTTGATGTTAAGATGATATAAGGATATATAATGGTTTTGATTATAAATATGGATAAGATGATTAAAACCAACATTTTGTTGATTTTAGTTTCGTATGTTCTTGATAAGATGTGGATCATGATGATGAAATTGAATTTGGAAAAAGTTATTGTTAATCTCGGAGTATGATTTCCTTTTCATTTGGATTCTTAGTCGCAAGGTGTTAGTCGATGCTTGGAATGCATGCCACTGTACAGCATTAGCACACGCTAAGATTACTGGCTAGCGCATGCTAACAGGAGCAACTTAGCGCACGCTACGTTATGCGTTTAACGTGCGCTAAGTAGGGAGACAGTGCCGTATTTTTGTGATGTGATTATGAATTCGTGATGGGTTGATTTGGTTTGTTCAGACTGCGTTTATTCGAGGTTTTTGTTGAACCATTGAGTTCGATTGGTTGGTTATGTCGGTTGTTGATTATTATCGGATGTGTTGTCATTTGATTATTGCATTAGGTTGCGATAAGTGATCGTGGATTACGACCGTTGTGTTGTGGTTGAGGCTGAGGAGTTCGTAGTTTGCTTTTGATCGGGGCTGAGGAGCTCGTAGACAAAGGCAATGGGTTCGGTAATAGCTTCGTGGTATCGGTATCGAGGCAAGTTTATACTTGTTCAGTTTATAATATTTGATGAATGGTTTCGTTTTCATTTCATTTATAATTCATATAGCAATGTTATTAGAAATGTAAATTTCCGGGATGATGGTTTGTATATCGTGCTCTAGTTTGGATTAAATCATAATGTATATGATTTAATTGTGTTCAACGAAGATGTGAGTTATCTTTTGTCAAGGATATAGAATATCGGATATTGAGGATAGTTATCGTGTAGATATTGATGTCGGGACGGTGGTTTGTTGGTATAAATGGACTATACCTATTTCGGGATTATTCGTATAACTGTGTTGGCCACTAAGTATACTGGATACAGTTTGGAAAATAGTTTAAACAACAAACTGTACGGATTCTAAATCTGAGTGCGTAGCAGACGTCTTGGATACAATAGGTTGTTGTGGATACAGCAACTAAGTGTATAGTGTATACTTAATATATCACAGTAATTTAAAACGGTAAAAGCTGAAGGTAAATAACACAGTAATTAAAGTGGTTCGAGGTAAACCCCTCTACGTCCACTGGTCCTCCACACAGGAGTAAAAAGTTTATTATAATTACTGCGTACACAACTACGTAATTATAACAACACACAATCAATATATCGTTCACACAGATTGATATAAAGATCTTAGCTTAAACCGTTCACACAGATTGGTTTTGAGCTAATGCTTTGACTTGCTTCTTCACACACAGTTCTGAAGCTTCGTCTTCTTCAATGCAAATCCTTCATATACGATTCGGAGAAGCTACAGATTGTTCACCCACACAGGCTGATCTTGAGTTTGTTCAACGTATAGAATGATGGTGAACAACAACTTTGACTTTAAGAGCTTTCAGCTGATGAAGTGTTGTTCAGGATGATGAGCACTGTATATCTCTTTAGATCTTAATTGCAGTAAGCTTTGGAGATATGTTTTGCTCTGATGATAACTTTTGATAGCTTGAGTGTTAGGTTGCTGGGTGACTGATCTTCAATGCCTTCATAAGATATATATAGTCTCTGAAGAATGTATCCGTTGAGATGTATCCGTTTGAATGAGATTTCGTTCCAACGGGATTATGACACGATCCGGATTTCGCGGGATTCTGAAGATCTGAAGACTGGCAGTATTAAAATACTTTATCCTTGAGTATTTAAATACTTCTTTATTCAACGGGACTTGACTTCTGTTCATTCTTTGTCCTTTTGTGAGCTGTATGGAAGATAACTGTATTTTGAGTTTCGAGACAGTTTCCATACTTGGTCTTTTTACAAGACTTCTTGCTGTACTGAAGAGCTTTACTATGTGCTGATTCGAGGCAGGTCTTCGATACAGGATCAAGCCTCAAAGCTTTGATACAGTTTCCTTTACTGTATACGGATTGGCATATATGTCAAAACCTCTTTATCAAATATCATTCGATACAGGGATCGGGTATCCCGGCTGTTTCGATATAGGGTCTTTGTTTTCCCAACAAACTGTGTGTTCGTTCAGGGATGTTGGTTCGTGGAAAGAATATTTTCTTCGGCTTTGAGGTAATTCCAGTATTGTTCAGTTATGAGGATAATTGTTCTGAAGAATTATTGTATATGTTGTATGTTGATGTTTCATATATTGGGATTCATATTGATTATTTCGTTGAGGGATGATGATCCAGGGCTGATTGTATTGAGGTCGTTGATCGTGTTGATCATTTGTCGGGGATGATGATCCCAGGATTGTTGTTTTTGGATATTGATTAGTCGTGTTGACTTTTCTTTGTGAGTTTGTCTTTGTTCACTTCGGTGAGTCTTTTGATCCTTATTGGATATGTGATTCTTTGAGTTTCGTTGTCATGTTGCACCGTGACATATCTGGAGTCATATCTGCATGCCGATTGGTTATTGTGTAGGATTTTTAGCCGGGCACACGATGGTTATGCGTGGATGTTTCCGCATTGAACCGTGCACACGAGACGTACTTCGTGAGGCTAATTAGGTACATTGTCCCACGCATATCCTAGATTCCGTATACGGGGTGGACATGTGCACGGACAAATTTTCGGATCGGGCATACTATGACGTCCATTTTTGAGCTATATTGTTTGGTCGTTCATAGTCAACGTATGATTGGATATGTTCGACGGTTTGCGAATGGTTGTTCATAAACCCGAGGGGTATGTTCAACAGTCGGGGTTATTTCTTTGAGATCCATTATTGTTGATCGTGTTGGAGTTTACCTTGTTGAGGGTATTCCAGTTATTGTTGATCCTTTGTTGATCGTGTTGTAGTTTACCTTATTGAGGGTATTCTCGATTATTGTTGATCCTTTGTTGATCGTGTTGGAGTTTACCTTGTTGAGGGTATTCCCGGTTATTGTTGATCCTTTGTTGATCGTGTTGGGAGTTTACCATGTTGAGGGTACTCTCGGTTATCGTTGATCCTTTATTGGTCATATTGGATTATCATGTCGATGATATTCTCAGTGATGTATTGATTGATCATTGTTATTGATCGTATGAGCATTCGGACTATACGTCGATGTTTGGTATTTGTTATCATTATCATGTGGTAGTTGATCTACAGATATGTTGTGTATTATTGGTTTATACATGTTGAGATTTGATTGTGTAATCCGACAGACAGGATTTGGCACAGATTGGATTATTTCCGCAATTATGAGTTATGATGATGTCTTGAGGATTATCAGTATTTTTGGAATACAGTACAGATAATTGTTGTTGAGTTCATTTCGTCATTTGAGAATGCGAAATATGGATTATGGTAAGGATTGATTTGTTATGAATTGCCATGGATTTGTGAGGTTATGACGGTAAAATTATGTTGGTAGTATTCTTACAATATTATTACATTGGTATGTAATTATTTATGATGATGTGATTGACATCATTATTGAGTATTGTGGCTGACCCCGTCCTGGGCTTTATTTTTAGGTACTCGGAGATCGAGCTAGTAGCGGTCGTGAAGGGGTGAGCTTCCCAGACTATGGCATGTTTTTGAGTATTGAGTATTTATTTTTGGTTGTTTTATTTCCACTGCAAATGTGTATTTTGAACTTTGTTTTTATCTGCTGCGTGTGTATTTTAAAATGGCTTTTCGGTATCTTTACCAACTCGTGTGTATTTTCAAAATGGCCTTTTGGCATTTTGCGAACTTGGGTTATTTCGTCAAACCCTTTTTCCTAACTATTTTATCGGTACGTATAAGTGGTAGCTTAACGTACATTTTGAACTGTCGAGAATTGGCACTTCGCCTTGTATTTTCAAATGTTATTTTATGACGGTATTTGAGAATTATGCTTTTGAAAGTATTTGAGTATTTAAAATACTACCATCATCGGCCTTTTGGCGTTTTTAAACGTTTTTGAAATGATTTTTAGCCTGGTGGGTTCCGGCGCGGGACCCACGACGCTGTAATATCGCGGAGGGTTTTGGGGGTGTTACAGAAGGAAGCATTAATCACAACATGGAGTGATGAAGATGATGATGATGATGATTTCAATCAAAATAATCTCGCTCTCATGGCACGAAGTTCATTCGACGAAAGCGAAGTCGAAAGTCAAGTAAGTAATTCTTATGATGAATTATTTGAAGCATTCAAATTATTGCATACCGATTTTTAAAATGCTTTATCCGAAATAAAATTTCTTCAATCTAAAAATAAATTATTGGAAACCGAAATTTCCAAAATTCATGAAAAAGGGAAATCTTTAGAAATCGATCATTCAATTGTCTTGATATTAAAAAAAATTTAAAGATTGATCTTTTGAAAGTTCAAGACGAACTTAAAGCTTTAATAAAGAAATTTTCTATCGAAAACGAGAAATTTAAAAATATGCTTTCTCTTCCAAAATATACTTTAAACAAACAGGGGTTAGGATTCAAACCAAATAATAAAACTGAATCCTTAAATTTCAACATACCCCGATGTGAAAAATATTTAAAAATTAGGCATCACATTTCAAATTGTAAAAGCCCACGTTGGACGATAAAAATTAAAAAGATTTGGATTCCAAAAGGAACCAACATTCCAAATATCGTCTATATTTCAAAAGAAAAACCAACTATCGGTTGGGTCCCCAAAATTCAAAATTAAATATTTCATCAATTGGTATCTTTATCTTTGATATTTTCAAAATTGATATTTTACTCAGAGGGAGTTATTATATATTTCGGGATATATTTTTGTCAGGGGGAGTTTGCCCATTTTTTTTTTGCAATTTTATCATACGATAATTTTTTATCGAGTTTTTCTACTATCATATATACACTTTTTAGTGATAACTAAAGGGGTAGAAGAATGGAATAAAAGAAGAATGGTATAAGGGGAGAAAAACGAGAAAAGCTTCATGGAAGAATGATGAGAAAAATAAAAATACATGAATCAAGTCGAAAGTCGAAAAGAAAAGAAAAGAAGAAGTTGAAAAAATAAGAAGATTTTGAAAAGGAGAAAAGAAAAGATGGGAGACGGAAACTAACGAAACGGAAAAAGTCGAAAACTTTGATTTGTTATATATATATATATATATATATATATTATTTTGCAGGTTTATCCCATTCAAGAGTGTTGTTTTGTAATCATCAAAAAGCGAAAGATTGTTGGAATTTTTTATTCCAAATATTCATTCGAGTTTTGATGATTAGTTGGTAAACAAAGGAAAACAACAAGGAAGCAAAACAAGACAATGAAGAAGTCGAAGACGCTCGATCCAGACTGAAAAGCCAAGAAGTTCAACTTTAATAACGTACGTAATACACATGGTGTAACATACGTCATGCCAAGTTACCTGATCAGACGAGAGTATCACCTGATGTAACAACGTACGCAAAGTATAAAGAATAACATACGCTAAGACAAGATGATAACTTACGTAATGCGGAGGACATAACGTACGTAATGAAGATACAAATTCAAATATTGGAACCGTTGAACGGATAGATGACATCATGGAGTACGTCAGCATGCAACGGATATTTTGACTGAAGATAACATACGTAAAGGGAAAATGATAACGTACATAATGAGAGAAACGAAGCTACTAGACTGATCCGTGAAGAGCTTAACGTACATAACAAGTGGAGTTAAACATACGTAAAGGTGTATGAGTAACGTACGTAACGAAGTCAGTAAGAGCTAACGGCTAGTTGAGGCTTTGGAGCCTATAAATACCACTTCATATGGTATTGAACTTACAACAACTCAAAGCAGTCGATTCATTGATCAGATTTTGATACACATATTCTTGTTGTTGTAATTAAGCTTATATTGATAAGTGTTTGAGTGTTATATACGAAAACATACACGAGAGGCAAAAAGAAATGATAAGATTAGATTGGGTGTTATTAGGATCAAGGATCCGGCATTATTAGAATCACAATCTATATCCACGTGAGGTTTGCCTAGTGCCCATAGAAATCTAGATAGGTTGATTTCTTGTCCGATAGAAAAGGAAAACGGTCTAACTTGAACCGACAAAAAGACAAGTGTGTGAATGGTTTATCTCGGACCGATAGAAGACGAGATTTGTAACAGTAATCCCTCGACCGATAGAAGATAGGTGCAGAGGTTGATCTTTAGCCTGTAGAAAAAGATACAAAGAGAGGACGTAGGCACGTTTGGCCAAACCTCTATAAATCTTGTGTCGATTTACTTTCTGCACTTTATTTACACTTCAGCTCAATAGCGCATATACTGAATATATACCAACAATTTGTATCAGAGAGGTACCTCCTAGAAGCGGCTTAACATCCGAGCAGCATTAGGCCTGCTGCCGCGGGTAGCCTATTTCGAGCCGGTTTGTCGGTTCTTGGTGGGTCGTCCAATTTTTCGTTCGTGCCGTTTCACCGCCGTCTGTTGCTTCCCCTAGAGAGTCGGAATTTTTCTTTATGTAATTAGTTTTGCATAAATGTTAAAATTTTAATTTTGGAAATCCACAGCCCGGCCGGGGAGGAGTGACGAGATGCTTGATCCAGTGGGAGATATCGAGTCGAAGATTTTCTCGAGTTCAATCCAAGGAAGAAGATCATGATAATTGGATAATTTAATTATCCATGCATTTATTTTGGTTTTTATTATTTTGATGTATGGCATGTATGAATGTATGCGTGATATGTTTCATGCATGTTAGGATGGGAAAATTAAAAACCTTAAGGCTAAAATAACTAAGTGATTAAATTGATTTATTCTTTAAAAATAAAATCAAATTGGCCTCCATAATTGATTTAAATTGTGAAGTAATTAGCTTGCGCGTTGACATTAGGGTCTTCCTCCATATCGGATGTCGTAATTATAGATTCATTAGTTTTAAGTTTCAAATGATAACAAAAGGTAAATATTAATTTTTATGATTGCACCTCCCCATCTGTAGGCCTATTATTTAAAAGATAATATTTTAATATTGTTAAATTAAGGTGATCACTTAGGTGTATTAATTAATAAGCTCCCCAACGGAGTCTACGTTAATTAATACCTGACCAAGAGGGATCAACTATTAGTTTTACTCGTCATAACGTAAATTGACTAGATAGTAAAATTAAAAACGTAAAAATCTACTTGAAAAATGTGTGTGTAAAACGTCCACTCGATCGTGGCTTGCATATGTGGGTCTTTCTAGGTGTTGATTGCTAGCATATTGTGTTTCGAGGTTTTTCAATATAATTTGCTATGCATTATCTGATGAATGTTTTTAATTTCATCTCAGATGTCTTTTAATCCACTTACTGTAATTCTCAAAGAAAACAAACTAGATGGCACTAACTTTGTTTATTGAAAATGTAATTTTAATTTTGTCCTGACTAATGAGGAACACAAGTTTATTCTAATTGAGGAATGCCCATTCGAACCAAATGCGTATTCGACAGCTGATGAGGTGAAAGAATACTGCAAATGGAAGAAATATGATGAGATGGCTCGCTGTTACATCTTGGCTTGTTTAGCAAATGTATTGCAGCATCAGCATCCGAGTATGGGCACGGCCACGGAAATGGTGAAAAATCTCAGCGAGATGTTTGGTCATCAGAACCGGGCGGCTAAGCAAAATTCTATGAGGGTCTTGATGATGACCCAAATGCCTGAAGGAACCTGGGTAACGGATTATGTTCTAAAGATGATTTCTCATCCAAACGAACTTGATAACTTAGGGGCTACGATCGATGTGGAAATGCAGGTCGATATCATCTTAGGCAGCTTACCTAAGAGCTTTGAGCAGTTCTGCACAAACTACAATATGAATCGTAGGGAGTATACCTTGGCGGAATTGCTGACAGAGCTTCAAACTGCGGAAGGTCTCTTCAGACAAGGGTATCAAGTTCTTGCGGCTACTGATGTTTCGATTTATGAACCCAAATGGGGTAAGAAGAAGAAATAAGTGGGCCAGAAGCAAGTGGCGACTCTCAAGGTAAATAGCAAAGCTCGTCATCCCGAGGTGAATAAAAATCCAAAGGGAAAGTGCTACAAGTCCAGTCAGAAAGGACTTTTCAAAGCGGACTGCCCTGCTCTTAAAAATAGTGTATCTTGTGCACTTGTAGTCAAAACATATTTGGTAGCTTGTTCTTCCACTTCGTGGATAGTTGATTCAGATTCCACTAATCATGTTTGCTTTGACTCGCATGGTTTTCAGGTAACCAAATAGCTTAGTGCGGGCGAGATCATCATCAACTGGGGCGATTATTCCAGGCTTACGACTGTTGCAGTGGGACTCGTGCAGTTGAAAATTAATGATAAAATATTAGTCCCTAATAATTTATTATTGGGACTAGATTTTAGAATGAATTTAATTTCGGTTTCTAAATTAAATTGTGATGGTTATTCAGTTTCTTTCGATGGTGATGCTATTATTAGAGGAAACGGTGAATATATTTGCAGATATATCTATATTGATGGACTGTATGTCATTAATACAACACAAACTCCCATATATAAATATAAATCGCTTAATTCTTTGTCCAAACTTAAAAAGATAAAAGAACCTTCAAGCATAAACCAAACATATCTGTGGCATCTACGGTTAGGTCATGTAAATCTTAGAAGAATTCAAAGATTGGTAGATGATGGCCCATTAGACGACCTCCAAGTTAAGTCATTTCTAATTTGTGAATCATGTCTAGAAGGTAAGATGACCAAAAGGATTTTTAAAACCAAGGGAAAATGTTCTCAAAACGTGTTAGAATTGGTTCATATGGATGTATGTGGTCTAATGAATATCCAGGCTAAGGGTGGTTTCGAATATTTCATCAACTTTATAGATGATTATTCAAGATATGGATACATCTATTTAATGCGATGTAAGTCTGGTGTAACGCCCCCAAATCCCACTAGGTTATTACAGTGCCGTGGACCCCACACCTGGAGATCCACCAGGCGAACACGACTAAAACACAACAAACTGACCAAAAGGGGAAATCACAGTGCCTACTATGATATTCGACATAATATTCCGATATGGAATTTCAACGACAAAAATGGACCTACATGGCCAAATAAAAATACAACAACATCCATGAGCTTTGCTCGGATAATACAAAATGACAACAACTGACCAAACTAGAGTACTCCAAACTGTCCGACCGACATGAACACTGAAATAACTCGGACTAGTATCGCTCGAATGCCTCGTCGCCATCGTCATGCCCCTGTGTCTCAACTCTCTCCTAGCAAACACCTAAAACATGAAAACATGTTCCGCCCCACGGGTTCAGTCATCCAGATAATGAATATCAAATACATGTATGACATGATATGCATCCAAAGGCAGAATAAATAGTACAACAATGGTAATACGAGATGCTCACAAACTAAGGTAAGGACCGAGCATTCGTGAAACACTATGTCCATGGCATACGATCGGTACCTGCTCAACAGGTTAGAACACAAGTGCCCAATGATGAATCATCAATATAGAACACAACAATGAATTACCCGAAGGTTAAACCCAAACCAGAGCTGAAATAATTACGAATCACAATGCCCGAAGGCTCCAACGGAAATAACCAAAACATCACAATTGCCTAAAAACCACCCAGTTGAAGCTGCCAAAATATCACAATAGCCTGAAAGCCACTCAGTCGAAGCTGCCAATCATCAAAATGGCCCGAAGCCAAACAGCCCGAAGCTGTATCATCTGAGGTCCGAAGCCACGGCACGAAGCAGTATCATAATGAGAGCCGAAGCCACGGCACGAAGCCGTATCACAATGAGGGCCGAAGCCACGGCACGAAGCCGTATCACAATGAGGGCTGAAGCCACGACACAAAGTCGTATCACAATGAGGGCCAAAGCCACGGCACGAAGCCGTATCACAATGAGGGCCGATGCTACGACACGAAGCCGTATCACAATGAGGGCCATCCAATGACCGTGACCTACTGAACTGTAGGTGTTGGGAATCCAACCGCAAAGTTCAAGCCCCAAGCTTACCCATAATGAGATCACCCAGTGACCGTGACCTACTGAACTGTAGGTGTTGGGAATCCAACCGCGAAGGTTTAAGCCCCAAACTTACCCATCTAGCACTAGCTGAGACTAGCCTCCAAACATCCTTGATCAGATACGGCAACGATAAAAAATTACTGAATTCACAAGAATAATAGTGTGCTGCCTTGAGCCGTCTAACACGACAACAATAACTCACGGATGGGCACCGTCCTCGGCCGTCCCAATTCAAATACCAAGACTACGTTAGAATGGCCAATCGACCACAACAACTCAACGGATGGGAACTATCCTCGACAGTCCCAATTCAATACCTCGATTGTCTTATAACGATCAATCGATAACAACAACTCAACGGATGGGAAATGTCTTCGACAATCCCAATTCAATACATCGATTACCTTAGAATGGCCAATCGATAAAAACAATACAACGGATGGGAAATATCTTTGACAGTCCCAATTCAATACATCGATTACCTTAGAACGGACAACCGATAACAATGATACAACGGATGAGAAATATCCTCGACAATCCCAATTCAATACATCAATTACCTTAGAACAGCCAATCGATAATAACGATACAACGGATGGGAAATGTCCTCGACAGTCCCAATTTAATACATCGATTACCCTAGAATAATCAATCAATAACAACAAAACAATTAGAACAGATGTCCCAGTGCCTTTAATTGACCACCAGAAACAGAGATGATAATCGAATACGTCAATGCCTTCAATCGGCCAATACAACATCAATAGCAAAACACCAATATCAATAACAATGATCACAAAAATGTCTTAAATCGACATCAATACCAACAACAACAATCGATACATAGATACCGCGAACCGGCTATCGACAATAACATCAACAACGAGTATCTCAATGCCTTGAAGGGCTTTTGCCGAACAACAATAACATTTTGCATAATTATCAACAAAAACATAAAAAGACCAAGTCTCGAAATGATACACACATTCATACATATACATGATAACATTAATCTCATTGACTAGTACAAATATAAAACTTGACTTAAACCGAAGGCGATGAAATCCTCCAATGAACGACGAACGGCGTCCTCCGACGATCACAAGCACTCGAACAACCTTGAATGAAATATAATTCATTCAATAACACAAAATCAATAGAAAACAACACCAAAGACAATCCCGATTCAATCACGAATCGGTTAAACTCTATAAACGAATATCATAGTTCTCAACTATGAATTCTAACATCCTCCAACACCTCAATGATCAATTAACATGATCATTATGTTCTTAACACTTGTGAAAAACAATTCAACAAAGGTTATCAAGAACAACATCATACTAACCACCCTATAATGATAATATTACCAATATCAGCACTATCACCTCAAGAACACCATCGACTCTACTAACATGATGTCTAAACAATAATTAACCACCAATTCATGATGAATTCGGATTAATCAACAAGATTAAACCAACCATTTCAAAATTATGATAATCACCTCCAAATTCAACATAAATCCTTACTAAAATGGTTATAATCTCTCAAGAACACATCCAACAACAATAATCATCTCAAAGCTATGTTAATCATCTAAAAATCTTAACATAACTCTTCCTATACATGATTATAACCTCCAAGTATTCTTAAACATCAAGAACACAATCAAACTCAAGCTATATCATCATGTTCTTCATCATAAGTTCATCAAACTTATGAAGAACCATACTATCCTCCAACAAATCATTATAACACGAAGTAACCAACAATAACAACATCATAATCTCGAGTTCAAAACAAGATTAATGACATACCTCTTGAAGAAGTGAAGAACAACCTCAAACCATCAAGAAACACTCCAAACTCCAAGTTCCTAAGCTCGAATCCAAGTTATGAATCTCCAAATCAAGTTGGAAGAGGCTGGAATACACTAACAGATGCAGGAGGATTATTTTTAGAGGAAGAAATCGAAATTGGATCGTGAGAGAATGAAAGACGAAATAGGTCTTTATAATCTGCACTCTGCATTACGGCCGCTATCCTCCCTCCTTAACGTACGTAAGAATTATTACGTACGTTATCACCTTTACGTAGCATACGTTAAGTTCTGCCAGAACTCACTGTCTCAAGATGAACCATGCATTACATACATTATTAGTACAAGCACTACATATGTAATGCTCGTTGACTTGGTTCTCTCGAAAGGCCAACATGATTCAATCACGTTCGGCACCACAAGCCCAAAGTCAGATGCGATCTGATACCCATCATTATGTACGTAACCCTCTAGGTTTAACGTACATTAACCCCAGCTCATAGCATACGTAGTGTTAAACATATAGCGTACGTTATGGCTAGTATACTTAGCCAAAATTCCAAACTCACCAAGCAACATTCAAACGACGAAACAAAACCGACGACAAGTATAACTATTTCAATTCCGAAATATCCCAATACAATATACATTGTATCAGTCAAATACGACAACACTTGTAAAATTCTAAATGAATACGTACAACACAACAGTGAAACGAAAAAAATTTACCCCCGGATATTACATATGCCCCCGAAACTAAGGGTACACAACTCGGGATATGAACTATCCATCGAGATTTGAAAACAACTTCTCCAAGAATACTCCTCAATATGAACAACTCCGCCTGAGTAGCTGGGCCAACCCCTCGGGTCCCCGCATCTCCCCTGCCCGAACACGGCGAAAATAAAGTGATAAAAACATTCAACAAAGTGCGAGATCAGTCGAACATGACTCCTCCGCTAGAGACCTGCAAGAAAGTCGTAACAACCGCATGACTCGTAACATCAGCATACACACCCCGCGGGAGCCACCCATTGTACATGTTTATAATCATCGGTGTACACTTCCCCATTCTCATCGGCATCGGACGCCCTTGCAAACACTGACTCACGCCACGCAAAGATAATAACAACACAGACATAGTCCTCGGGACCACATCAATCGCGCGCCCAAGTCCTCACAACTTGACGTCTCGAATCACAATGAACAATTACCCAGATTATCACAAAAATCTCGGGCACAATACCAAAAGGAAAGAAAATCACATCAAATGACTCAAATCTCAAGATTCTAAATTACTATCATTATTAGGTAGATCAACATCAAATGGTTCACAACCACAATACTACAATACAGACTGAGTCAAACATCAATCCGAATATCAAAGAAAGGAATACATAAATCAAGGCTACATCTAAAGTGTACCCAACATCGATATCCTCCAAATCATCTATCTCCTTGATCTCAACGACTCGAGGAAGACCCAAATCTGAACTTGTTGCTCCTTGTCGGCTGTCCTTACCTCTGGCTCCCAAAGCCTGATAGGACCCTTGGATTAAGTACAGACTGGAGTAACAAAATCTCTCGAGGCCCATGAGCTTTCTCAAGATCTACTGACACTAGAATTCCTGTAATATTTCTGTAGGTGTCCCTGTCTCCCACATGAACGATAGACAAAAGCTGGCACGGTACACCGAGTACTGACGTGCCCCGCTGAATCACAGTTGAAGCAAACAACAGTCAAACTCATCATCTGAGACGAAGATGCTTTCCTAGCACGAAGACGACTAGAAAACGACCTCTTGGATGTTGGAGCCCGATGTTCCTCTGAACGAACCGGCATCCTAGTCCTCTCACCGGAAGAAACTGAAGGGTTCTTTCGAGCAAGCGCATTGATCAAAAGCTCTGCTCCAAGAGCCTTCTCGATAAATTCACCAAGTGAATTACAATTGTGGTTGAACAGCTGCATCTTCAACTGTGGGTTTAGCCTCTTGCTAAAATACTTGATCGTATCCACTTCAGTACGGATAACAGATGAAGCAAAAAGAAGAAGTCCATGAAACTTCTCAGCAATAACAATAACACCCTCGTCCTCAATGGATTCGGGGTTCAAAACCTCTGACAGTTTGGCTTCATGAAGTGGATCCGGATAATACCTCTCTAACATGAGGGTCTTGAACTCACTCCAAACACAATCATGATCGGTGGGATACATAGAAAGCCACCAATAATAAGCGCCCTTACTCAAGTAGTAAGTCGCTACTGTCACCTTACTATTTTCCAGACACTGAACCATGTCGAAGAGTTTATCAAAATGTTCAAGCCAATGAACAATGTCAGCTGGTTCCGACGAACACTCAAAAATAGGAGGCCTCTGACGAGAGATGTTGCCAACAATCTGACTCACTCCCCCAGTCAGCCCATGAAACGGCACCTGGAATCCCTGCTACAGTGGACCACGAATCATCGAGGCCTGCATGGTCTCCAATATCCGCATCATCTGAGTCATCTGTGCCATCATTCCCCTCATAAGAAATAAAGGGTCGCCATGTCCACTCTCAGACTGATCGACTTCTCGAGTATGATGTCTTTAAGGAGAATCGGTCGCGTAGGTAACACCACCATCCAAACTCTGATCTATCTCGGCATCCGCATGCGTATAACCATGAGGTTCTGGGTTCTGGCTTGCTCTACAGGCTTTACCCCCTGTGTCGCGTCCTCTGATTCCTATTTACATACTGAAAGAATAACACTCGATCATGATCATAACTCAAATACGCCTCAACGGCCAATCCAGAATGCTAAGTCAATAGCTAAACACGAGATACTCAACAGATAAACAATCACATCAATCATTCTAATCATAGCCACTACAGCGCCCACACGCTCCAAAACAAATATTCATGAATCAATCGCAACACTAATGATACATACAAGTTTCAACAAAACATGTATAATCAATGACATAATGAATGTATGAACATAAAAGAGAATCGAGTCCTTACATAGGTCATACGAAGCTTCGAGGTCTTGCGATACTAGTCTTAACTGATGACAACTCGATGAAAAAATGACTCATACAATCATCCAACTATCACGACTCACAAAACCTGACTGTCCAGATTGTCATAACCTGACAGCCCCACTACTACCGCGTCGATAGAGCCACATAACTCACATATCAGGGTATCTCACAACCCATTTCTCGGATACCATCTTCTGTAATGCCCCCAAATCCCACTGGGTTATTACAGTGTCGTGGACCCCACACCAGGAGATCCACCAGGCGAACACGACTAAAACATAACAAACTGACCAAAAGGGGAAATCACAGTCCATACTATGATATTCGACATAATATTTCAATATGGAATTTCAACGACAAAAATGGGCCTACATGGCTAAAATAAAAATATAAAAACATCCACGAGCCTTGCTCGGATAATACAAAATGACAACAATTGACTAAACTGGAGTACTCCAAACTGTCCAAGCAACATGAACACCGAAACAACTCGGACTACTATCGCTTGAATGGCTCGTTGCCATCGTCATGCCCCTGTGTCTCAACTCTCTCCTCACAAACACCTAAAACATGAAAACATGTTCCGCCCCCACAGGGCCAGTCATCTAGATAATGAATATCAAAAATACATGTACGACATGATATGCATCCAAAGGCAGAATAATGGTACAACAATGGTAATACGAGATGCTCACAAACCAAGGTAAGAACCGAACATTCGTGAAACACTATGCCCACGGCATATGATCAGTACCTGCTCAACAGGCTAGAACACAAGTGCCCAACGGCAAATCATTAATATAGAACACAACAATGAATTACCCTAAGGTTAAACCCAAACCAAAGCTGAAATAATTACGAATCACAATGCCCGAAGGCTCCAAAAGAAACACCCAAAACATCACAATGGCCTAATAACCACCTAGTCAAAGCTGCCAAAATATCACAATGGCCTGAAAGCCACTCAGCCGAAGCGGCCAATCATCACAATGGCCCGAAGCCAAACAGCCCGAAGCTGTATCATTTGAGGGCCGAAGCCATGGCACGAATCCGTACCACAATGAGGGCCGAAGCCACGACACGAAGCCGTATCACAATGAGGGCCGAAGCCACGGCACGAAGCCGTATCACAATAAGGGCCGAAGCCACGGCATGAAGCCGTATCACAATGAGGGCCGAAGCCATGGCACGAAGTCATATCACAATGAGGGCCATCCAATGACCATGACCTACTGAACTGTAGGTGTTGGGAAACCAACCGCGAAGGTTCAAGCCCCAAGCTTACCCATAATAAGATCACCCAGTGACCGTGACCTACTGAACTGTAGGTGTTGGGAATCCAACCGCGAAGGTTCAAGCCCCAAACTTACCCATCGAGCACTAGACGAGACTAGCCTCCAAACACCCTTGATCACATACGACAACGATCACAAGATTACCGAATTCACAAGAAAAATAGTGTGCTGTCTTGAGCTGGCTAACACGACAACAATAACTCACGGATGGGCACCGTCCTCGGCGGTCCCAATTCAAATATCTCGACTACCTTGGAATGGTCAATCGATCACAACGACTCAATGGATGGGAACTATCCTCGACATCCCAATTCAATACCTCGATTGTCTTAGAACGGTCAATCGATAACAACGACTCAACGGATGGGAAATGTCTTCGACAGTCCCAATTCAATACATCGATTACCTTAGAACGACCAATTGATAACAACGATACAACAGATGAGAAATGTCTTCGACAGTTCCCATTCAATACATCAGTTACCTTAGAATGGCCAATCGATAACAACGATACAACAGATGAGAAATGTCCTCGACAGTCCCAATTCATTACATCGATTACCTTAGAACAGTCAATCGATAACAACGAAACAATTAGAACAGTTGTCCCAGTGCCTTTAATTGACCAACAGAAACAGAGATGATAATCGAATACATCAACACCTTCAATTGGTCAATACAACATCAATAGCAAAACACTAATATCAATAACAATGATCACAAAAATGTCTTAAATCGACATCAATACCAACAATAACAATCGATACATCGATACCACGAACCGGCTATCGACAATAACATCAACAATTAGTATTCCAATGCCTTGAAAGGCTGTTTCCGAACAACAATAACATTTAGCATAATTTGCCGAACGGTATCGTGTCAAACAATCCCCTGATATCAACAAAATTATAAAGAGACCAAGTCTCGAAATGATACACACTTTCATACATAAACATGATAACATTAATCTCATTAACTAGTACAAGTATAAAACTTGCCTCAAACCGAAGGCAATGAAATCCTCCAATGAACGACGATCAACATCCTCCGACGATCACAAGCACTCGAACAATATTTAGTGAAATATAATTCATTCAATAACACAAAATCAATAGAAAACAACACCAAAGACAATCCCGATTCAATCACGAATCAGTTTAACTCCACAAACGAATATCATAGTTCTCAACTATGAATTCTAACATCCTCCAACACCTCAATGATCAATTAACATGATCATTATGTTCTTAACACTTGTGAAAAACAATTCAACAAGGGTTATCAAGAACAACATCATACTAACCACCCTATAATGATAATATTACCAATATCACCACTATCACCTCAAGAACATCATCGACTCTACTAACAAGATGTCTAAACAATAATTAACCACCAATTCATCATGAATTCGGATTAGTCAACAAGATTAAACCAACCATTCAAAATTATGATAATCACCTCCTAATTCATCATAAATCCTTACTAAAATGGTTATAATCTCTCAAGAACACAACCAACAACAATAATCATCTCAAGGCTATCTTAATCATCTAAAAATATTAACATAACTCTTCCTAGACATGATTATAATCTCCAAGTATTCTTAAACATCAATCAAACTCAAGCTATATCCTCATTTTCTTCATCGTAAGTTCATCAAAACTATGAAGAACCATACTATCCTCCAAAAAATCATCATAACACGAAGTAACCAACAATAACAACATCATAATCTCGAGTTCAACACCAGATTAATGACATACCTCTTGAAGAAGTGAAGAACAACCTCAAACCCTCAAGAAACACTCCAAACTCCAAGTTCTTAAGCTCCAATCCAAGTTATGAAGCTCCAAATCAAGTTGGAAGAGGCTGGAATACACTAAGAGATGCAGAGGGATGATTTATAGAGGATGAAATCGAAATTGGATCATGAGAAAATGAAAGACGAAACATGTCTTTATAATCTGCACATCGCAGTACGGCCGCTATCCTCCCTCCTTAACGTACGTAAGAACCATTACGTACGTTATTACCTTTACGTAGCGTAGGTTAAGTTCTGCCAGAACTCACTGTCTCAAAACGAACCATGCATTACGTATGTTATTAGCGTAAGTATTACGTATGTAATGCTCGTTGACATGGCCGCCTCGAAAGGCCAACATGATCCAATCACGTTTGTACCCACACACCGAAAGTCCGATGCGATCTGATAACCATCATTACGTACGTGTTGGCCACTAAGTATACAGAATACAGCTTGGAAAGTGTTTAAGCAACATGCTGTATGTTTTCAAATAGGAGTGCGTAGCGGAAGTCTTGTAACAGTAAGTTGCTGTAAATACAACAACTTGGTATGCAGTGTATAATTAAAATAATCACAGTTATGAAAACAGTAAATGCATAAGGTAATTGACAGAGTAGTTAAAGTGGTTCGAGGTAAACCCCTCTACATCCACCGATCCTCCACATAGGAGTAAAAAGTTTATTATAAACACTATGTACACAACTACGTGTCGATAATCAAACCTATCAATGTATCATTCACATAAATTGATACAAAGATCGTAGCTTTCAACCGTTCACACAGATAGGTCAAAGCTAACACTTGACTGGCTTCTTCACACACAGTTCTGAAGCTTTGTCTCTACAATACAGATCCGTCACACACAGTTCAGGAAAAGCAAGGCTTTCTCAGTCCACACAGGGCTGATAATTTTCCTCAATGAAAGAATGTTGGTTGAACAACAGCTTGACTTTCTTGAGCTTTGAGCTAATGATGTGTTGTTCAGGGATGAGCACTTGTATATTTATTCTCTCAGGATTAGCAGTATGCTTGAAGAAATATTATTGCTCTTGATATATTGTTCTTGAGAAGATCTCGTAGAATCTCAGTATATCTCAGTTTGCTCAGTTTGAATGTTCTTCAGAGTATGTATGATTGTGTGTTCATGTCTATATGTGTCTTTTTTTGGAACTTCAAACTTCGGGGTATATATATAGCTTTGGGAATAGATCCATTGAGCAAAAAGTCCGTTTCAACTGGATGGTTGACTTTATAGACCAAGATCTGGATTTTACGCTGTCTGAAGATCTCTGTCGGATTTAGTATTTAAATACTTTATCCTTTCAATATTTAAATACTTCTTTTCAAACGGGACTTGACTTTAGCGAATAAAGTAGATTCCGTTCTAACGGTCTTCAGTCCTGTTTGGATAAGTATTGAGGAAATCAATACTTACAGCTTGTATGCTGTATCCAATTATGTTGTAGGCTATATAGAGGCTTCTGCTATATGGAGTGTTGCTGTATGAAGGGACAACTTCCATACTTAGCGCTATTTGACTTTGTTGCTGTATGATGGCAACGCGAAGGCTTGCTGTATGTTGGCATTTGACATCTTGTTGTATGTTGGCAATTTATCCAAACATCGAACAAGGTTAATTATCCCAACAATATCCCCCTTTTTGATAATTGCCACATCTTCTTTAAAACCACTTGAAATTTGCCAAAAGTTCTTGATGATGCCAAAACCTTGATGTTGAAACCTTTTTGAAACATCTTACAGGAGTGCAATCTACTTGGTCTTCTGTCGAATGTTCTGGCCATCAGAAACTAGTCTAATACTATGAACTGCTCGCAGGCGAGTTCAACTTCGACTTGAAAGAGCATTACAACTTAAACTTATGATTAGCGCGCAGGCATAATCTACACATTGTAATCTAGTTGAAATACAACTTAACCTATAAAGTGTTCGCAGACATGTTCTTACAGCTTATATACTTAACAAGTTTGCATACTTGTTTAATTTCAGCAAATGAATTAATTTTCATAATCATACAGGAACACAGTAGATTACAAGTTGTAATCTTTCAATACAAAAACATATTTTATTGATATTTGAGCAAGGATTACAAGATTGGGCATAATTTATGTTGATTCAAAAATAAAATACGGGAAGGATCCTACAGGATAACTCTTATAGTCACCATGTCTCCAAGGCCTGTTTGGATCATTCTTGGTTCCTTTTTACCAGTTATGCAAGGCATCCCTGTTTCAATTCAAGTAGATAGCTCTTCCTTCAGCTGATTTATCGAAAGCAAGGATCCAGTCTTCCGGGTGGGTAACCAGATCTCCTTCCCTGTGTTTAGACTTCATCAGGAGCTGTAGGGGGGCTTTCCTTCATACAGCTTATTGGCAAAATCCTCAGCAGCTTCCTTCAGTTTTTTGCAACTGTTGAATATGGAGGATTCCCTTATGAGAACAACTAAGTATCTCAATAGTTCGTTTCTCCTCCAATCTTCTATCTCGTCGGCTGTCGGTTGGCCGGTAGATTTATCACTAATGGCTTCTGTATGAGGTTTTTCCAAGGAAATTTAGGATCGTGGAATTCCGGACGAGCTCCCTGTATCCTAGCAGTGTGAGCAGGAGATGATAATTGAGAAATTGCAGCAGTAATGCTGTCTCAAATGCAGTTTCCATCTCCTTTTCTTTCTCCAGTCTTAATTTCTTTGCAGCTTCTCTAGCCTCTTCCCCCTTTTTGGCCTCATCAAGGTAAGAGACCTTTTCATCTAGGCGTTCCAGGATTTTCATTGAGTTATCCGGTTTGGTCTCGACGCTTGAATATTTTTCAACAAGGGAGTTAAGCACCTGCGACATATCTTGTATCTTCTTATCATGACCTCAGAGCTAGGAGCCGGTTTCAATAAGGGCTGATGCAGCTTTGGCCTCAGAAATGCGAAGCTTGGCTTATTCTTCCAAGAGAATTTGCTCCTAGCGCTGTTGAAGTTGGTTGAGTGCCTGTTTGAAGACAGTGGACAAGATACGGAAGGCTTCTTTCACTTTTGACACTTCGTGCCTGACACCGGTCATTTCTTCAATGGCAGATTGATGTAACCGATCAATTTCTTTTTCAACAGCATGTAGGGCATTAACAGCGTCCTATAGGAAAACAGTTTGTCGGCCTAATGCATGCAGTTGCACGTTCTGTTCAATCGTTCTGGGAGAGTCGGGCTGGGAAAAATCTTCAGCTCCATTCAGTTGTATGATGACCACATGAGATCGTGGCCAGAGTGGTTCATCCTCAGGTAAGAAACCGTCATCGGATTCCTATTCAACAAGTGACGGTGCAGGGGCAGCAGGGGCTGTTTTAGCTTGCGGCTGATCGGATTGATCAGCAACAGGGGCAACTGTTTCTTCCTGTTCCGGAATGGATGTGGTAGACATAGGTACAAGAGGGACTGATTCCTCCTGCTGTCTCTCAGCGTCCGCCTGCTCCAGCAGAGGGACTGATTACTCCTGCGGGATGGCGCGGGTATGGTCGTCGGGTTGGGTGGCGACAGGCTCGGGTGCCTGTTGAGAAGCTGTTTGCTCTTTGGTGACAGGAGGGACTGATTCCTCACTGTCTTGAGCAGTTTCTTGTTGATGGTGAGGGAATTGCTGTTGGTTGGAGGTCCCTTGACCCTGTTGGTCGGGTACTCTTGAGAATTCCTGGTCCTGAGCTTCCTCACGACTCATTCTTAGACCTGTCTGGAAGGCGTCGTCATCGTCGTCTGAGTCATGATCAGATTTTGGACTTTGTGGAGCTGAGTCAGTGGATTTTGATTTGCCCTTGAGTCAGGCCTTCTCCTTTGTCAAAATACAGTTAGAAATAAACTCATGACAGAACTTGTTGTCCCATTGAATTAATAAGTGGATGTCCTGACAGTTTGTGACTTCCAAAATGAAGGCTTCTTTGTCCTTCCATTCGCTCCAACGGTACAAGGTGTCATAGGGTGCAACTCTATATGACTTCTAATGAATGAAGCGTTCAAAAGCTTGCTCAACCTGCAATTGAAATAGGGTGTCATTTATGAGTATTGAGGGGGAGGGATTCCGAACAACACTTGGGTTTACTGTCGGTATTGGGTCCTCGATAGGTATGGGATCATGTGTCGGAGATGGATCCTGAACAGAGGTTGGAACCCTTATGGGAGATACATCATGTACGGGTGTGGAATCCCATATAGGAGATGCGGCTTTCGGCTTAGTGAATGCGGCCGATTCATCAATTCCTTCAATTTTGGCAAGCAGTTGATCATCCGTCATACCCGCCATAGGCTCGGGATCTGCACCGTGTGCAACAACTGTTTCTTCCGCAGGGGTTTCGCCCTATGGGTGTTGTTATGCGGGTTGCACCGCAACGTCTTCGATGGGAGTGACCGATTGAGTCACTATGACCTTTGATTTTGATTAGAAGCTTTCTTCAGCTTCTTTTTTGCTGTGAGCGGTGACGTACTGTCAGACACGCTCCTTTTCCTTTTCTTATGGGATTTATCTTCATTAAAAATCCTTCCTGTGATATCCCTCAGATTATCAGAGGTCGGCATGGAGTTGACATTGGGTCGGTCGGCCTGAAGACTAGCCTTGTTGAAAGCTGTAGGATTGCTCCCACCAATAAACTTCCCGGAGCTGATTTTCTTAGCATAACGAAACTGTGGCATGCCACTTTTCATGAGAAGAGAATTCAGAATAAGCCCAAATGATTTCTTCTGAGAGACAGGCTTCGAAACTTCTTCATGCAGCCTATTCAGAATAATTTTACACCAGTTGACTTTTTCGCCGGACATAATGGCGACCATCATTCTGAACCGCAAGTTGGTGCACATCTCGAATGCACCGGTCCTGTTTTCAACAACACGGCAGCAAAAATCAAGCAGATAAACATAAGGTAAATTGAAACGCTTCTTATGGCAAGAAGGATGCACGTTCCTGTCTGAGGTATTGCCAGTAAACAATCCCCAATATGTAGCTAGAAGATCCTATGACCCGAAGGTCTCAAGGTCTTCCATCTTCAGGCCATCGGACGGTAGCCTAAAAAGAGTTCCAAGAAGAGAGTGGTCAACGCAGATTTGGACTCCGCGGACTGTGGGAGTGATGTCACAAACATCGCCTCCTTTCTTCAAAGAAAATAACTTCACAGATGCATCGAGATAAAATTCCTCAACGATGCACTTGTCATATAGATTTGGGTGCTGGCTACCAAGGCGGTATAAGCCTTGCTGCTTAATCCTGGAGACGACACGCTCCATTCCATCGAGGTCTTCACCCTCAAATTTGATACATTCCATGACGATAGATCGAACGAAAAAACGTCCGTCGATGATGTTTTCCTTCCTTTTCATCGATTTTGAAGAAGTTTGAGATGATACCATTGTTCTGAAGATAAGGGTTAGTAGAAACACAGAGAATAAGTGCAGAAAATTTGCAGAAAACAATATAGGCTGTATGCTCTAAGATAGTTTAATTTTGCAGAAAGCATAAAAAGTCAAAGGGAGCACGATACAGTCCTTATATATGTGTGGGCAGTGGAAGTTTTAGGGTTTTTGCAGACAGTGAACGGTCAGATTTAAGGGATGGGAACCGTCGTTTTAAAATGAACGAACAGGATGGACTGAGCGTAACAGTTACATCTTATCCATCAGATTTTGAAACTATAGCAGGTCCCACAACTGACGTTTAGTCTTCCCTTATTGCCCGAAACAGCGGTGTGAAATATTAAATAATTTGAAAAATTGCGGCATTTGATATAAAATAGTCCAGATGTCATGCAAACCATTTATTGCAAAATGTTTGATATAATAACAGGGCACGTGGACTAAAAATTATTTTAAAATGGAATAGCATATTATTATATTATTAATTGATTTTCCACAGTATGTGCTGTATCCGCGAAAATACAGCGTTCCCTTTTAAAAGGTACATACGGGATTTAATTTCATACAGCAATCTTCGGATTAATACTGTATTCATGGGTCATACTGCATTCCCCCTTAATTAATGCACACGTCAGTTGTAGGAAAAGTTTCTTTGTTGTCCTACAGTGCTGTCGGAATGTCTGAGTGTACAGATAATTAATGGTGGATACTATATTCGTGGGTCTTACAGCATTCCCCCTCGATTGTTGAGTAAAAGCATTAAAAACTTACAGGGAGTTAGGCTGTAGTAATCCCAATTCTTGTCGAAGCATACAGAATCTTGTTGTGTTAAGAAGTTTGGTAAAGATGTCGGCTAACTGGATATCTGCATGAACTTTTTCAAGCCGAACATCCTTGTTCTCAACATGATTTCTGATGAAGGTTGTGCGTTATTGCAATGGCACTCGTGCTATTGCACATAATCGGTGTTTTCATGGCTTCAATTCAATAATCTGACAGCTATTGTAGTGAGCTTGATCGTATTTATTGATTGCATCCAAAGGATCTGCATACAGCAACTACTAGCAGTATAGTATTCTGATTCTGCTGTGGAAAGCGAGTTTGCCAATTGCTTCTTACTGAACCAAGATATAAGTCTAGGTCCAAGAAAGTGACAAGTTCCGCTTGTACTCTTCCTATATAGCTTGCAGCCTCCGAGATCCGAGTCGCTATAGCCAACCAAATCGAATGCGCCTTCTTTAGGATACCATGGTCCTACGTCGACTGTTCCTTTGACGTACTTCAAGATTCGTTTGGCTGTTGTGAAGTGTGATTCTTTAGGTGCTACTTGATATCACGCACACACTCCTACAGCAAACTGGATATCAGGCCTGCTAGCCGTTAGGTACAGGAGTGAGCCAATAAGCTTCCTGTAGAGTGATTGATTAACCGGCTTTCCAGCTTCGTCAGCACTAATTTGCACGGAAGTGCTCATGGGGTTTTATGATGATTTGGAGCTATTCATTCCAAACTTGTTGAGAAGATCCCTGCTGTACTTTTCCTGGTTGATGAATATCCCTGTAGGCAACTGCTTTACCTGCAATCCTAGGAAATAACTAAGTTCTCCCGTCATACTCTTTTCAAATTTACTTTGCATGAGATGAGAGAACCTTTGACATAAAGCAAGGTTAGTTGAACCAAATATAATATCATCTACATGTATCTGAACCATCAGAAGGTCATCACCTTCCTGTATTTTAAATAAGGTTTTGTCCACATCACCTTTTTTAAATCCATTATCGGTAAGGTACATCGACAGGCTATCATACCATGCTCTGGGTGCTTTCTTAAGTCCATACATCGCTTTCCTTAGCCTGTATACAAGGTCTCCGCCTTCTGTGTTGACAAACCCTGGTGGTTGTTCAACATAGACTTCTTCGGCAAGGTCTCCATTCAGGAATGCGCTTTTGACGTCCATTTGATAAACAATAAAGCTCTTATGGGCGGCAAGGCTAAAAATATCCTAATGGTTTCTAGTCTGGATAGAGGGGCAAATGTTTCATCGTAGTCTATGCCTTCTTCCTGTCTGTAGCCTTGTGCAACTAGACGGGATTTGTTTCGAATAATGAGTCCATTTCTATACTTGTTGTTTCTAAATACCCATTTTGTTCTAATTACGGATTGATGCGTAGGTCTGGGTACTAGATACCATATATTGTTTCTTTCGAAACGATTAAGCTTTTCTTCCATAGATGTAATCGAATGAGAATTTTCTATAGCTTCTTTGGTGGAAACAGGTTCGGATTGAGCTAAGAATACAGCGATAGTGCACATATTAAGTCTTCTAAGTTCAGATAGAGACTTCCATACATGGAATGGAGATATCTCAGACTCGGGTTCTTCTTGCGCACATAATACATTTCCTTGTGTACTCTGTATTCTCCTACGGGTAGATACACCAGCATCAATATTTCCTATTATCAACTCCCGTGGGTGATCTCTCAACCATCTTCTGTCGGGTTCTAATTTGGCATCCCATACTGTTTCTTGAGTTGCTGTAGTTTCAGCTTCAGCTTGTACATCATCGGCTTCATCTACTTCAGTTCTTAAAGCTGCGGGGTTGATTTATAGGTCAACGACAGGCTCTATAGGAGTTGGTGGATCAATGATGGAAAGTTGTTGGATGTTCTGAGTAATATCTTCTATTCCTGTAGGAGCATGGCGAGGTTCGTCGAACACTACATATACTGATTCATCAATTGTCAGCTTCCTTTTATTAAAGATCCTGTAAGCTTTGCTGACAGAGGAATATCCTACAAATATGCCTTCATCCGATTTTCATCGAAGGTTCTAAGTTGATCTTTCCCGTTGTTCAACACATAACACCTGCATCCAAATATGTGAAAGTATGAAACTAATGGAGTTTTGTTGTTCCATACCTCGTATGCTGTTTTGTTGTGGTATTTGTTGATGATACAGCAGTTTTGTGTATAACACGTTGTATTGGTGTCTTCGCCCCAGAAACGTTGTGGCAACTTGCTAGCGGCAATCATGGTCCTTATTGCTCTTTCAACGTCCTGTTCTTTCAATCGGCGATACTGTTTTGTTGAGGTGTACAGGCAGCTGAGTATTCGTGATGTATTCCATTTTCTGAATAGTATTACTCTATAAAGCGGTTAGTAAATTCAGTACCTCTATCGGAACGAATGGACACGATACTCAACCCTTTCTCATTTTGAAGCTTTCTCAGGTGCTCGGGCAGCTTTGATGTTGTTTCCTTCTTCTTGCTTAGGAAAATTGTCCAAGCATACCTGGAATAATCATCAACAATAACGAGACAGTATTTCTTACCTCCCAAACTTACTGGGTCTACAGGACTGTAGAGATCCATGTGTAGCATTTCCAGAACTCTATGAGTGGAAAGGTAGGATTTGCTTTTCAGGGTGGTCTTGATTTGCTTGCCTTTCTGACAGGGTCCA
This sequence comes from Orobanche coerulescens, assembly GCA_033398695.1. Taxonomy (NCBI): domain Eukaryota; kingdom Viridiplantae; phylum Streptophyta; class Magnoliopsida; order Lamiales; family Orobanchaceae; genus Orobanche; species Orobanche coerulescens. Next base: position 71,949,376 of record CM065818.1, on the reverse strand, counting down.
CATACGCTGTCTTTTTGGAATAACACATTTGGCAAACCTCTAACCATTTCCTGTGTAGCGAGTTTGTTGATCGTCTTGAAGTTGACGTGAGACATCCTCTTGTGCCATAACCAGCTTATATATGTAGTGCCTTTGGTAACAAAACAAGGAATTGTGGAGCTCGTAGGCATCCAGTCAGCAATATACATATTACCTGATCTACTTCCTGTGAGCACAACTTCTTTAGTCAGGATGTTCTTGACTCTACAGTGATCTATATAGAATTTCACGGAGAACTATTTGTCACAGAACTGGCTAATACTAAGTAGATTGTACTGTAAGCCTTCAACATAAGCTACATCGGTGACTTTGAATTTTCCTACAAGCAGGGTTCCTTTTCCTCTTGTTCTTCCTTTAGATTTATCACCGAAGCGCACTTTTAGACTGCAATGTTCTACGTAATCTGACAGCTTGCTTTTGTCTCCTGTCATGTGCCTAGAACATCCGCCGTCAAAGTACCAGATGTCCTTCTGTAAGATATCCTGTACGAAAAGGAATTAAGTAGATTTAGGTCCCCTTTGATTGTTGGGTCCATGGATGTTAGTGCCTTTAGGTACCCATATTTTCCTAACAACAATTGGTTTACTCTAGGTAAATTTAGGTACATTCTTGCGGTATCTTCGTGGGGCAGACACGTATTCGCTATAACCATGATAATTATTATGCATGTAAAATTCAGGGTTATTATTATTAATCCAGTACGAATGCCGTCTTGGAGGTGGAGCCATTTTCTTTGGCCTCACAGCTTGCCTCCTGGGTCTCCAGTTGTATTCTCAAAGCTGTTGCTGATACGGTGCGGATACCTGCTTTCGCGATTGGTAACGAGGCTCCTGTATATCCAATATCTAGGCGCGCTGTACTGTTGGAAGTACTGCTGTGCGGGCCTTTGATATTTGGGTACAGCCTTCTTTCTGAATGGCTGTTGGCATTTTTGATATTCTCGGGGAGCATGCTCTTGGTTACGCCTTCCAGGTCTGAATGGTTGAGTATTCTACTGTCTGGAATAAGATTGTGGTGGCGAAATGGCAACCTTTGCTGTTCGCGATGCCTTCACAGGACTCAGGATTTCTTTCGATACACGAATGGGTTCCACACCCCTGACGAACACAATACTAGTTTTCCCTTTATTAGAAAATGAGATGTATCCTAACCCACTTTTATGATGAGCATGTTGCCCAGTGCTTAGAATTTCTTCCATCCTTTTAGATGATTTCTCGAAAGATGTCAAGATGGTCTCAAGTTCTCCTTCTCGTTTTTCGAGAGTTTTAATTTTGTCTTGAAGCAGAACAAAATCATTTGTCTTGCTTTCACTGTGATACTTAGCCTCATTTAGTTCTTGAGCAAGTTGATGATTGCTCTCCATGAGTTTTTCATGATCGACTTTGCTGTTTTCACAATCAACAGACATATTTTCATAATTTATTTTCAGCAAGTCATTTTCTTCTTTTAGCTCTAGGTTAGAAATTTGGAGCTGTATATTTTCATTTTTCAATGTCTCATGGGCTTTTTGAATGTTTTCGATTTCATTCATCATATTTTCAAAAGTATGCGATGCATTTGTAGGAGTAATTGAGGTTGAGCTTACCTCATCATCGCTATCTTCATCTTCCGGTATGTCTTTGGCCATAAAGCACATATATGCTTTATCTTCGAATTCATCATCTGACGAGTCATTTTCAGTGACTTCCTGTAGACATTCTTCGGACTTTGTTGGTGCAGGGGAGGCTTCTGATTCGCCAATCAGGGCCTTGAGCTTGTTTTTCCAAGCACGTCTTCTTTCATCTTTTTTTGTTGCTCGGCTTCCGGCAACCTTTGAACTTTGGGATGAGGACATTTATTTGCATAATGTCATGGTTTCCTGTAGTTGTAACACAGGTTAGCATCACTAGATGAAGTTTCGGTACTTACCTTGTGAACAGGCTTGGGCCTGTAGGGAGTCTTTCCCGACTGCTTTATGAACTTCTTGAACTTATGCATGAGGAGTGCCATTTCATATTGTGACAGGATGTCGTCGTTGCTGTCAGCATTCTTATGAGTAGGTTTTAATGAGCTGGGCATGCTGTGCCTTCTGTTGGATATAGCGGCTAGCGCTGTAATCTTTGCAGGAGATTCTTCAGCTTTTTCTCTTCTGTCAATATCATACTCAAAGGCTTTGAGGTCAGAGAAGAGATCAAAAGTAGATATTTCATTAAGATTACATGACACACGCATAGCTGTGGTCTTAATGTCCCATCGGGCAGGGATAGATCTGAAAATTTTTAGATTCTTCTCCTTTTGGGTATAAATCTTGCCCAACGCTTCAAGTTCACCAACAATGCAAGTGAATTTGAGGTCAAGTTCCTCAAGTGTTTTAGTTGGTTTCATATCAAAAGATTCAAATTGCTCAGTCAATTTTGAAATTTTGTTTTCTTTTGAGAGATGAGTTCCCTCACAAATTAACTTGAGTTTATCCCAGATATCCTTGGCTGATTTACAGCTCTTTACCTTCGAGAACGTGCCTTTGTCAAAAGTGACAAATAACGCGTTCTTAGCAATATTGTCGAGGTTGGCGCGTTTTCGATCATCAGAGGTCCATTGTTCGCGCTCTTTCTCGAGCATCTCTGCATGAGCCTGACCTTCAATCCTTGGGGCCGGATTTACCTTCATGATCTTTATGGGGCCATCTTGTATAACAAAAATTATCTCTTCGTGCATTGTTGCAAGATGAGCCTCCATCCTAATTCTCCAATCGTCAAACTAGTTAATAGAAAACATAGGAACTTTATTGATCATTGATATGTCCATATGAGAATATAGGAAAGAAAAAGACTGTTTTACAAAAATAAGTGATTTTTGGACTTGATTCGGTGAAAAATACAACTGATTCTTTTTAGAATCAACCGCCCCGATACCACTTGTTGGCCACTAAGTATACACAATACATCTTGGAAAGTGTTTAAGCAACAGGCTGTATGTTTTTCAAATAGGAGTGTGTAGCGGAAGTCTTGTAACAGTAAGTTGCTGTAAATACAGCAACTCGGTATGCATTGTATACTTAAAATAATCACAATTATGAAAACAATAAATGCGGAAGGTAATTGATACAGTAATTAAAGTAGTTCGAGGTAAACCCCTCTACGTCCACTGGTCCTCCACACAGGAGCAAAAAGTTTATTATAAACACTATGTACATAACTACGTGTCTATAATCAAACCTATCAATGTATCGTTCACACAGATTGATACAAAGATCGTAGATTTCAACTATTCACACAGATTGGTCAACGCTAACACTTGACTGTCTTCTTCACACACAGTTATGAAGCTTCGTCTCTACAATGCAGATCCGTCACACACACTTCAGGAAAAGCAAGGCTTTCTCAGTCCACACAGGGCTGATAATTTTCTTCAATGAAAGAATGTTGGTTGAACAACAGCTTGACTTTCTTGAGCTTTGAGCTGATGATGTGTTGTTCAGGGATGAGCACTTGTATATTTCTTCTCTCAGGATTAGCAGTATGCTTTAAGAAATATTATTGCTCTTGATATATTGTTCTTGAGAAGATCTCGTATAATCTCAGTATACCTCAGTTTGCTTAATTTGAATGTTCTTCACAGTATGTATGATTGTGTGTTCGTATCTATATGTGTCTTTTTTTTGAACATCAAACTTCGGGGTATATATATAGCTTTTGGAATAGATCCGTTGAGAAAGATCCGTTGAGCAAAAAGTCCGTTTCAACTGGATGGTTGAATTTATAGACCAAGATCTGGATTTTGCGCTGTCTGAAGATCTCTGTCGGATTTAGTATTTAAATACTTTATCCTTTTAGTATTTAAATAATTCTTTTCAAACGAGACTTGACTTTAGCGAATAAAGCAGATTCCGTTCTAACGGTCTTCAGTCCTGTTTGGATAAGTATTGAGGAAATCAATACTTACAGCTTGCATGCTGTATCCAATTATGTTGTAGGCTATATAGAGGTTGCTGCTGTATGGATGTTGTTGTATGAAGGGACAGCTTCCATACTTAGTGCTATTTGACTCTGTTGCTGTATGATGGCAACGCGAAAGCTTGATGTATGTTGGCATTTGACATCTTGCTTTATGTTGATAGTTTATCAATACATCGAACAGGGTTAATTATCCCAACAGTACGTAACCCTCTATGTTTAACGTACGTTAACCTCAGCTCATAGCGTATGTAATGTTAAACATATACCGTACGTTATGGCTAGTATACTTAGCCAAAATTCCAAACTCATAAAGCAACATCCAAATGGCGAAACAAAAACAACGACAAGTATAAATATTTCGATTACGAAATATCCCAATATAATATACATTGTATCAGACAAATACAATAACACTTTTACAATTCCAAATGAATACGTACAACACAACAGTGAAAATAAAAAAATTACCCCTGGATATTACATCTGGAGCCTTTGACAAGTTAAGAGATTTCAGGACAGAAATGGAGAAACGTCATGGAAAGAGTATCACGCCAATGTGATCTGATCGTGGTGGCGAACACCTTAGTGGAGAGATTTTGGATTTTTTAGCAAATGAGGGGATTTCGTCCCAGCTCACTGTGCCGGGAACTCCACAACAAAATGGTGTTGCTGAGAGAAGGAACAGAACTCTTTTAGAATGGTTTGGTCAATGATGAGTTATTAAGATTTACCTATTTCGTTTTGGGGAACACCCACAGAACTATGGAGTGGGCAAAATCCTAGTCTAGGACATGTTCGAATTTGGGGTACTCCATCACATATGCTGAATAAGGAAGCTGATAAGTTGGCATCTCGTATAGAAGTACGGTTGTTTGTAGAATACCCTAAAGGAACCAAGGGTGGCTTGTTCTATAGTCCCCAGGATCAAAAGGTCATTGTTAGCACCAATACCTGATTCCTGAGGAGGATTATATGATTAGTCATAAGCCCATGAGCGAAAGAATTTTGGAAGAGTTGAGGGGCGAGACTCCGTCTATACCAATCATACAAGCGCCAACTAACACTGCACCACGTATCGATTTTGAGACTTTTCCACCAACTCAGGATTTGCCTCATCGTAGTGGGAGGGTTGTTCATCAACTGACACGATTGATAGGCGTGGGACAGTCTTCAGACTCAATTCCAGGCAAAGATGAATCAGATCTTTGGACTTATAAGAAGGCAATCTATAAAGATGCTGCCTCGTGGCAAGAAGCAATGGAAACAGAAATGGAATCTATGGATTCCAATCAAGGGTGGGAGCTAGTAAAGGCGATATTCTTAAAGATTCCAAATATATTCAAGAGTGTTCTCGTTTTATTTGTCTCGTCGAGACGATCATTTTCATGAAAACTTCATTCGAATACGAGTTCGTATGAAGAAGTTATGGCTGTTCGAAGTTTTTGGAGGAAATTTAAAATGGGCAGACCACTAATATCAAGACAAGTAGCGGAACCAGATTCGTCGGATGATATCAGCATGACGTCACATCACATGCCAACCAACCTCCACGTCAGTGCACATGTGTAAGGACGTCCAATAAAACAATACCACGTGTCATGCCATGTCAGCAAGGCACACACCCATCACACTCCTATCACACTTGGACCAATAATACGACGCCACGTGTCATGCCACGTCAGCAGAACACACATCGGCTACACGCCTGTCCAACGTGTCATTAGAAGCCCATCCGCAGAGCCAGCGCGTGAGATACACGCGCTTGTCCAGAACCATCCTATTGGCGCATGGAACTCACGCGCGCGTGAGGATTTTTGCCACGTCATAGATGACATGGCGGATCAGATGACTTTACTTTGCAGCTGACCTTCCTTTCCATTTCCTGTGCATTTCCTTGCTGAAGAGATAAGAAGATAGGAGATAAAGAGATATGGGACAATAATTCATCCTGCAGCATTTTTTTTTAAGATAGTGTAATTGTATTGCTATAAATAGCAGTACTCTCTCAACGCAACACAACACAACACTGCTAGACACTGCTACGTAGAAATAAAATGGCAGTTTTTATATTTTAGTTTTTGTATTTATTTTTTGTATTTATGTTTTACATATTTATACTGTAATACACATAAATAAATACTGCACCTCAAATTATATTCCAAATAAGATTTAGTTAATATGATTTTTATCAGATAAATTCACCTTTATGTTTTTATTTATTATTATAATTTTGTAATTTAAGTTCGTACGTTACATTCAAGCTGCTTGGATCAATTGGCATATTGGGATATGTCTCTCTCTATCAGTTTAAGTATTTTTTTTTTAGTTTAATTTATCTACATCAAGTAAGTTCGTTTAGTTTCTGTTGTATTTATTCTGAATATGTCAATATTTATCTCTCTCGTAATTTTACATGTCAATATGAATATGAGCTAAAATTTATATTCTAGGGTTAGGATGACTTAAATTAAATACTCGAGCTTATATTAAATTTATTAATGTGCCTTCTTTAATTTAAATTGATATAATTCACAAATACAAAAATAGAGACCGGAAGGTAATATTTTTGTAAATCTAAATTTAATTAAAAAAGGTTAATTATTAATCCGAAAGGTACTATTTAACCCAAAGAACTAAATATGAATCCGAAAGGTATTATTCAGTTGGATGAAGTAATTAGATTATTTAAATATAAACTTGTGTTAAAATAATTTGTGAATACGAATGTTATCAAATCATTTTTCCTGAAGATATAATATTTATCTAATTATTAAATCTCACAGTTAACAAATTAATATAATGCTCGAGTTATTTATTTAATAATTCGAATTCCTAGAATCTTTATTATCAAAAACAGCATAATTCTATATTAAAGTCATTTTTATTCTTGCTGTCTTATCTTATTTAAATTATTGTACTTAATATTCTTATTTAGAATTTATTTCCTGTATTTTTATTTCTACAAACTAGACATAATCAACACCCATTATTTAGAATGTTTAGGAATTAATATTTTGAGAATTCATAATTATTGTAATTTTAACAAATAAAAACGATCCTCAAGTGAAACGACCTTGGTAAACTCATCAACACAACAAACGCCATGTATACTTGCGATTCGCTATTTTTACAAGTACATTTTGAGTGGAACAACTTTTTGGCGCCGTTTTCGGGGATCGGTGTTAAAATTACTATTTTTGTGATATTTTCTATGTTCATTATTTTTTTTATTTTTCGTACTTTTGTTCTTTTCTTTGAATGCAAGGGCGTAGATCTCTTAAAGAAGATCTCCAACCTTATATTAAAAATATTAATCAAATTCAATGGGAACCGAGAGAGGAACCAAAAGTTGAAGAAAATAAAAAAATACCTCTCGAAATAATACCTGCAGAACTTGATATGGCAAACGAACCACCACCAAGAATAACTTATATGCGTGATTTTGGACGGCCTATTATAGGTACATCTACATCTTGTTTTGCATTAGGGGAAGCTGCTAGAAACTATGAATTAAAACATATTCACTTTAGTCGATTGCCCTCAATTTATGGAATGTCAAATGAAGATCCTTTGAACTTCATTCGGGAATTATATTCCGTAGTTCAAACCTTTCCTTTACAAAATCTAAATGAGGATCAATTGAGAATGCGATGTTTCTCCTATACTCTAAAAGATCAAGCTAAAACTTGGTTAATGTCATTGGCACCTAACTCATTATCAACCTCGGAGGCCACATACAATAAATTTATGGGAAAATATTATTCTAATCAGAAAACAAAAGATTTTCGAACTGAAATCGCGTCATCTAATCAAATAGATGGAGAACCTTTCTATGAAGCTTGGGAAAGATTCAAAGGTCTTCTTACACAATGTCCTCGTCACCATTATTCACCTGAACTGTTAAACCAATTTTTCTATGATGGATTGGGACAAACTTTCCAATACATGATAGACAATACTGCAGGTGGAGATGTTGGTACACTTACTGCCCAAGAAGTGTGTGATTTATTTAAAATGATAGGGAATAATTCACAACAGAAAAGTGCACAAGCTAAAATGACTCGAGACAATGAAATTATCCCTAATAGCGAATTTTCACAAAGATTAGAAGAATTGACCAGGGAAATTCAACTTCTTAGAAGTAATTCTCCAACCAAACAATCTGCTGAAACTTGTGGTGTGTGTGGAGTGTACGGTCGTGGAGCTAATATGTGTAATGCAGTTCTTGAATTAGCATAACCTGATGAGCAGGTAAATGTTATTCAAAACTACCAACCTCGCCAACCTCCCCGAAATGATCCTTATTCAAACACTTATAATCCTGGATGGAAAAATCATCCAAACTTTGGATAGGCTAACACTAACGCCCCTCCACCAAAACCAAATTCTCAGTTTTTATCAAAGCTAAATTACCCTTCAAATCAACCACCAAACCAAATTATGTACCCAATGAATCCACCAACTTATCAAATGAATCAACCTTCAAACCTACCACAGCAATCATCTCTTAAAGAAACTTTAAACAATTTCATACAATCTACATCAAGACATTTTGAAATGATAGAATCGAAATCAATTAAATTAGATATAACAGTAAAATGATTAGACATTACGATTGGACAATTGGCAACCCAAGTGGGAGATTTAGCCAGAAAAATCAAAATAGGAAAACTTCATAGCCAGCCAGAACAAGTTCAAGCCATAACAATACTCAAAAGCGGAAGAGAAGTCGATAACAAGATAGAACCTCCAAAGATGCTGGATGATAAGGCCAAACCGGTGGTAGAGGATAAAGAAGAATATGATCCTAAAACAATAAACTCTTTCCATAAATCTTCCAAAACTTATAAGCCACATATTCCCTTTCCCAGTAGGTTAAGAATTGAAAAACAAGATAAATAATTCCAGGCTCTTTACAAAACGCTTTCAAAAGTAAATGTCAATTTACCTCTAATTGATGTTATACAAAATGTTCCTGCCATTATAAAATTCTTTAAAGAGTTATCATCTAAAAAACAAAACTATTTAGAAAATGAAAAGGTGATTGTCTCAGATATAGCAAGTAAATTCTTTCAAACTCACCTTCCTCATAAAGAAGATGATCCAGGCAGTTTCATAGCAAAAATTACTTTAGGAAATGGTAAAGAAACGTTTGGATTACTTGATCTCGGAGCCGGAATAAATTTAATGCCATATTCAATTTTTAAACAACTAGAACTTGGAGACCTTAAACCAACTAGTATGTGCTTACATCTCGCAGATAGATCTATCTGATACCCCAAAGGTGTCATTAAAGATACTCTAGTGAAAGTAGGTGGTTTAATAGTACCTGTTGATTTTGTTGTACTTGAAGTTGGTGAAGCATCTAAATAATGACAATTAACAAATAATTTTATTAGGAAGACCATTTAGGACTACCACAAACACATTAATAGATGTGAGAAATGGAAGAGTTACTATGACAGTTTTAGAAGACGATTATTTTTTGTATAAAAGATATTAATCCCATCCCTACCACCTATTTTTCTGAAAAATTGCTCTTTTATCGATGTTATTGATCTTGTCGTTGAGGATATTTTTAGAGAAGAATCAGATATTAATGAGAATTATCTTGACGATGTGGAAGACGATCTTGAAATAGAGGGGGGAGTGGAGTTATTTGCACTTAATGAAGGCAACTTAGAAAAATTTGAACCCAGCATAGAAAAAACTGAACCCCAAAAAATTTTAGAATTAAAAGAACTTCCTAAACATCTAAAATATATGTTTCTAGAAGACGAAAATAAGAAGCCTGTCATTATCTATGCTGATCTTTCGAAAGACGAAGAAGATGAGTTAATAAAAATTCTAAAACAATTTAAAAATGCCATTGGATGGGGATTAAGTGATATAAAAGGAATTAGTCCTTCAACGTGTATGCATAAAATTATCCTATAAGAAGAAGAAGTAAAACTAACCACAGAAGCACAAAGACGTATGAATCCTAACATGATGGACGTGGTAAAGAGAGAAATATTTAAACTTATCACCGAGGATATAATTTGTAATGCCCAAGATTTCTGTTTCCAGTTACTTTGAATTATTTGTCGGTTGTGCTGGTTATTTTGTTTCATTGATGATTATTCGGGATTTTCCCTATGTTGTGTACCACGTTGTGGCATTCGTTGGGTACGACTTGTTGTTGTGTAAGTCGTGCAGATCGTGTGTATGCATGTGTGACATGGCATATTGTTTTCCGTTGTTATTTTGTCTCTTTGAGGGCGTTGTGAGCCCTTGTTTTCGTTCCCTTTCGAGTTGGTTATGTCCTGGGTGCTTTCGGGGCCGTGTCGGGCTCGATGTTAGCCTTCGATTGTAGCACACGGCCAGGCCACACGAGCACGTGCTCGTGCGCTGTAATCGTGCGCAACCAGTGCTCGGCAGTGAGCTCCAGGGACGCACGAGTAGGACACACGAGCAGATGCTCATGCGCGGTGCTCGTGCGTGGTGTCAGTAGCTGGGCAGTGGCATAGCGTACGACCAAACGCACAAGAACTTGGTCGTGCGTGATGGTCGTGCGTCGCTGATGTATATAAGGGGACATATGGTTTTTCACCCCATTTCCTCCCCTTCTTCTCTTCTCCTCGCGACTGTCGGATGGGTGAGGCTGGGGTTCGAATTCTTGGTCGATTCTACTCAATTCAAAGGTGTTTTGGAGATTTATAGGTGATTGTAACATCATCTAATCCCTTGTTCTTCGACGGATCGAGGTAATTCTTGATTTTTCTTCAAGTTGATTTTCTTGGAAATTTGCTCTTGATTTCGATCCTAGTCCGATTTGATGAATCTGTTGGTGTAGTATGATGTTATTAATCGCGTTCTCTCAATTGTATATCCATATTTCAAGTTTGTTTAACTCGATTGACGATTCGAGTATTTTTGGGATTTTTTGAACATTTAAAAAACCAAACCAAACCAAACATACCCAGTATATCCCACTCAGAGCAGGGTTTGGGGAGGGTTAGATGTACGCAGACCATGCCCCTACTTATTACGGTAGGGAGGCTGTTTCCGTGAAGACCCCCAACTTAGTGCACAGCTCCCTGTCAAAAATACACCACACGCAAAGACAATAGGATAAAATATACAATAAAAGTAAAAATGCAATGCTCTAGGTCAAATCTAACCGAGACAACCCAACCCTGAGGCTCTCAACTACAGCACCGCTCCCTACAAAAGAATCCACAACTCTGATCTGGCGCCTCCAAGCGCACCTATCAACAGTCATGGTCTCGGAAAGGTTTAAGGCCTTCAAATCTAATCTCAGTTGCTCCTCCCACGTCCTCCTCGGTCTGCCTATCCTCCTCTCCCTGAGAACCATTAAACTCTCGACCCTCCTCACCGGAGCAGATGCTTGCCTCATGCGGACGTGGCCAAACCATCTCAATCTCCCTTCCCTAACTTTCGCTGAAATGGGCGCCACTTCCAGCGCATTCCTGAAAACCCCATTTGCAATTCTATCTAACATTGTGCGACCACACGACCAATGTAACATTCTCATTTCAGTCACTTCCAACTTGCTCTCAATCGACTTCTTCATCGCCCAACATTCGGAGCTATACAACATTGCAGGTCGGATTGCTGCTCTATAGAATTTACCCTTCAACTTTAGAGGGACTTTCTTGTCGCACAGGACCCCTGTCGCTGCTCTCCACCTTAGCCACCCCGCCTTGATGTGATGCGTGACATCATCTTTACACTCACCTTCCTTCTGAATGATCGAACCCAAATACTTAAACTTATCCGTACGGGGTACGATCTGTTCTGCAATCATTACCTCAACATCTTCCTCGTTGGCCTCACCACTAAAGTTATATCAGAGATACTCGGTCTTAGACCGGCTCACACGCAAGTCCTGGGATTCTAACATAGCCCTCCAAAGCTCCAACTTCGAGTTCACCTCCCTCCTCGACTCTGCCACTAACACAATGTCGTCAGCAAAAAGCATGCACCATGGGATGCCATCTTGAATCCCTCACGAAATGGCGTCAAGGATTAGAGCGAAGAGAAGAGGACTTAGCGCCGACCCCTGGTGTAGCCCTATCTCAATCGGAAAATACTGGGTGTCACCAACTGGGGTCCTAACGCACGTCCTAGCTTGGGACTACATGTCTTGGATCGCCCTAACGAATGGCAACGACACCTTCCTCTCTACTAGGCTCCTCCAAATAACATCGCGCGAAATGCTATCATAAGCCTTCTATAGATCTATGAACACCATATGGAGGTCCTTACGCCACTCTCTAAACTTCTCCATAAGACGTCTGACGATATGAATGGCCTCAGTCGTGTACCTCCCCGGCATGAAGCCAAATTGGTTGTCTGAGATCTCAACTTCTCTTCTAACCCTGCATTCCACCACTCTTTCCCAAAGTTTCATAGTATGACTGAGGAGTTTAATACCCCTATAGTTACTACAACTCTGAGCATTGCCTTTGTTCTTGAAAAAAGGCACGACAATACTATGCCTCCACTCTGTCGGCATCTTAGAGCCTTTGAGGAGGATGTTGAATAGCTCTGCTAGCCACAGAACTCCGACTTCCCCCAGACAAAGCCACACCTTAATAGGGATCTGATCCGGGCCTACAGCCTTAGCTCTACCCATTTTCATTAGGGCACCCTTTACTTACTCCTTGCTGATGCTCTCACAGGAACAAAACGAACGAGCAGAAGATAGACTAACTCCTTGCACCACAGAGTCACTACCTCTAGCCTCATTGAAAAGTTCGAAAAAATACCTATTCCACTTGCATTTAATGTTTGATTAAATATCTCCTTGAACATTTAATGTTCGATTAAATATCCCAATGAGTTTTCATTTGATAGTTTGGTGGGATTCCATTTTTCTTGGTCTTGATTCTCGTTGTGATAGTGTTTTCGTTGTGTCTTACGGAATTTGTAGGTATTCGGAGTGTCCCGGTCGAGCCATGTTCGTCGGAGTACTTGCATGCCGATTCCGAGGCAAGTACCTTATTCATAGATTCTTGTTTTGTGGATATGATCATCGATGATCTTTTAGGTGTGTTTGTTTGGTTGTTTGAAATGAACTTTCAAAAGATTCGCTTAATCTCGTTAAAGGCTCTCTTTCAAAACACGTATGTTTTGTGAATGATGTGTCTTGTGAATGATTAAGTGAATCCTATCAATATGCTTGGTGAATGATATATATATATATATATATATATATATATCGATGTGTTGTGATTTGCCACTTGGGTCGTGCTAAGTGTTTGTTGCCTTTGTGTGGATTATTGTGATATACTTGGTGTACTATGCTATGTGTGTGAATGTGTGGACATAGGCGAGCTCTACGGTGACACATGGCTTATGACATGTGGTCAGGATGCAACGAGTGATTGATCTAACCGTGAGATGATGTGTCATGTGATCACGGTGTCATGGATATGATTTTGGATGTGTTTTTGCCAGGTCGAGTACCTTGGACGTGTTACCAAGATTTCATATCGTGGTTGGTTATATTCTGTTGACTTTATGTCCGTCGAGGACACGTGGCGTGGGTTATGAGCCCTGTGAATTGTTGTTGGTTTTTATTTGAGAAAGTAAATCTTTGGGCTGTGACCCCTTTTTGTTTTTAAAAAGAGAAGGATTCGATAATCCTAAATGGTTTTCTATTAAATCTCCCGAGGGCAATTTAAACCATTTTACAAATTGTTCCCTTGATTTGTGATCTTTCGATTTGGAAAGTTTTACTCAAACTCTTGCCTCGGGAAGTATTTTTCGTTATATTTGAATCTTTGAGGATTCCCGATTATTATTATTCTTGAAATATTATTTGTATGACTCGTATTTGCACTTTGTACTTGCACTATCAAAATAGTAGAATTTTGCTCACCCCGAGTAATCGGGGGGGGGGGGGGGGGGGGGGTTGTCTGTATTGATCAAGTTTTGGGGACCATAACAGGGTTGGCATGAAGGATGCTGAAAGATGTTCGGTACTAATCACATGAGGATTCGTACGATGTTGTGTTGGCCTAGTTGTAGTTTATTTCCACTGCAGTATTTTTCCGTTGCACGAGAGTGTTTTGGTTTGACCCCTGTGTTGGCATGTTTTGAGATTGAATTTTATGTATAAATTGAAAGACCTAATCGGTCTACTGAGTCGTCTTTTAGCCTTGAAGGCGATATTTTGATGTTTGATTTTTGTTACCAGCCTGGTAGATCCTTTAGGAAAGGGTCTACGACGTGTGATATCCCTGAGAGGATTGTGGGTGTTACATAAATAGTATCGGAGCTTAGGTTGTGGAAACCTAGGCTTTCGGGTCAAGTTGTGTCTGTTGAGTCTTGTCTCGTCAGATTGTCTAACTGAGTCGTGCCGCGATGTGTCATGTGAGTTCGTTGGTCGTGATTAGTATCGTGGGGTGATCATCATCTTCGTGCGACCTGTGGATGTAAGTCTCCCTTTTTGTGTTGTGCCTCATGTGACACGGGATACTTGTATGATTATTTGTTAAGTGATGGAATCTTTATGTAAATTTTGGTTTCGTGATATGCGTTTATCTGAATCTCATATTTTGTTTATGTGAGGAGTGGTGTCACTGCTAATGTATTTTTTACTGTTGATTTTGTCCGCTGCTAATGATTTCCAAAATGATTTGCTCGTTTTGCAAGTATTCTTGTGAAACCCTTATGCTTAACATGGAATAGTGATGTATATGTGTGTGATTTGCTCACACTGGGAGGGTCCGACGAGGCCTCGGAGGAATCTGTGATTTCGCTCCTGATTCACGAGTTTGTTGGCTAGCCAGTCCGGGAGGGTCCATAGAGGCCTCAGATGTGACCAGTAGTTTAGCCCCGGTCCTAGGCGATGCATGTGCGTGATTTTGATTTTTAACTCTGGACAGTCTGGGAGGGTCCACATAGGCCTCGGGATCAGTGGTTTCGCCCTTGTCCTAGGCGGTTTTCGACTGTGATTATTGACTGTTTGTTTTCCGGAAAAGACATGTCTCGTTTTGATTTTGAACGAGTTGATGCATGTACTATGAGATGTGTAAGCGAATGTCGATACATGTGAGTTTTTGGGCATTCTGGCCTTGTGGCTTTTTGAAAATATTGAGTATCTTAGAGAATAAAATTCGAGACATACTTTTAAAATGGATTATTTTCTCGTAGTATTTTCAAGGTGCCTACTAGTACAACTGTATGTTTCAAAATTATTCCACTTGAGGACCAAAATATTTTGAGATATTTTCAGTAATTTAGAAACACATTTGCTTAGACCCGAAGGTCGAATATCTCTGAAAGTTTTTAACTCAAAGAAAGAAGTCATCATTTTTATCAAACGCAAAACGTTTTTTTTTTCAAAGTCTCGATAACGATGTTTGTAATACTTTTTCGAAATGTGATCCTTAAGTTCACTTGGTGTTTCCAATTTTTCGCAAAAGGTGGTTTTCGTTTTTAAAACCTATCATTTCCTGTTTGTGGTCAGAGAGTGTGTGTATGATGTTAGCATTGTCGTTAGGGTGTTAGCCCTCCGAGTTGTGATTGAATTGGTGGTGGGAGCGTTGAGTCGTTCGCCATGCAATAGTTGTGTTAGCCCTCCGTGATGTAATACCCGAGATTTCTGTTATGTAATTGGAACTTGTGATATTGTAATGATTGTACTTGATTTGAGTATTATTTTCCGTATTTCATAATCCGATGTTGTCGAGCGTTTAATTCCGTGGTTGTGATTTAAAGATCGTAAATCTGCGGATGTAGCGCACGCTATTGGCTGTGTTTAGCGTGCGCTAACGTAGATTCATAGCGCACGCTACAGAGGGTCATTAGCGCACGCTATGCATGGTCAATTTGATTGAGACGTGCGGTAGGTGAGATCTGGCCGGGACCCTGTCGGATCGTGTCGGATGTACTGGACGGCTTTCGGGAAAAGCCGAGTCAACGCCTTAGCGCACGCTACAGGTATATGCGTAGCGCACGCTAAGTGCCGAGTCTGATTTAGGCGTGGGCGTTAGCGCACGCTACGAGCAGGTCTAGCGCGCTAATAGCCATTTATTATAAATAGAATGACATCTATTCGTGATTCCAGTTCTCTCTACTCTCATTACCCGAATTTCTACACTTAGAACATAACTTCCTTCACCCCAAACACTTCATACCAACATCCTGATTCGTGATTGAAGATCGTATTATCATTGGAGATTGGTGTTCAAGCTTTCGGTGTCGGATTGCTTCATTTTCCTCCGTGTTCTTCACTACTTGAGGTAGATGATTCCTCACCAACGTTAGTAATGTTCTTAAGGACGTCTGATCTTGTTTAGATAGCCAGTTATTTTGTTTATGATCGGTCATCACATGTTAGAAGGATATTTTCGACGTTTCAACACTTATTCATCGTATGAACCTTTGAACCATCTTAGTAGTATGAACTCCTAAGCGTTTTCAAATCGATTTATGGTTAGTAATCGGAGATTACCTAGTTCGTATGTTTTACATAAGGAATCATATGTTTTGGGACTTGGAATAATCAGAACTTGGTATATTTCGTGAAGATCTTAGAAAAGATATGTTGATGAGAGGATTATCCGTATATTTGTGCCTCATGATCATGGAACTTCCACAACCTTATTAGCATGTCAGACTTGAGGATGATTTGTTGTATCAACATAGAATTCATAAATTCACCACTGTTCAACCCAGTTTTTCCGTTAGCAGTATTCTGCCATGCAACGTTAGCGCACGCTAACATATGTGAGTTAACGTGCGCTATCGGGGTTCAGTTAACGTATAAAACGTACGTAGCGTACGTTATGTATCGGTCGGTTCAAGCGCCGATTGAAACTAGTGCACGCTAGTCTTACAGGATAGCGTACGCTAACAGGCCTACTTAGCGCACGTTACGTAGAGTACGTAGCGCACGCTAAGCAGTCCAGGCAGATTGGTTATTTTGAACTTTTCGGCCATAGACCGAATTGTTAGGCCATCGTTCGACTTGAGATGATTTGTATATCGTTCCTTTTGTTAAGGTTCGAGCTTGTTACGTTGATCGAAGGAGGTGGCCTTCGAGTGTGTCGAGATCATTGAAGTGTTTCGTCCTTGCCATTTTCGAGGCAAGTATCATATGTCGAGTTCGATTTATCATGCTTGTGGTTTTATTCATATTGTTGAATATGATATGTATTTCTGAGAATTTTCGTGATATTCGTTGTTGTTTGTTCGTATTGATGAACATATTGAAATGCATATGTGTATGCATAATTGATTGATTATGGTATAAATGATCCGAGGGGGGTCATGAGGATCTATGCTGAGGGCGCTGGATCGAATGTCCACCATGCGTTGGTCCGACGGGATCATCATGGGGATCTATGCTGAGGGCGTTGGATCGTTGGACGGGTTTTCCACCATGCGTTGGTCCGACGGGATCATCATGGGGATCTATGCTGAGGGCGCTGGATCGTTGGATTATCTTGTATTGTGCTGATGGAATCGTGAGGATTCGCATCGTTGGATTCCGGTGGCGGAAGTCCGTTTTGCATGTTTTATGATACATTGATGATTTATTGTATGATGATACTTGTACTAGCATTGTTTTGCTAACCCCTTCGGGGGCGAACATTGTTTTGATGTTCAGGTAGCCGAGGAGCGGGAAAGCAACCACAGTACCGACAGGACGATGAGATGGCTCAGTGATGTGATTGGTGTTATTGTTATTGTGATTGGTCTTCTTGGTTCGTTTAGTACTCGAGTACGTCTGTTTTAATAAGGTCAATTCGATATGGTTGTATAAGTTAACTCATTTGATCGGTTGAATCAAATCTGTATTTGAACTTCAGTTGTTCGATTATATTGTTTTTACACTTCTTTTAAAATCAGCCTTGTAAATCCTTATCTAAAGGGTTTACGGCGCTGTAATTATTCCGAAGATCTTGGGGTGTTACAGAATATGGTATCGGAGCTAAGATTTATGGATATCTTGGCAGTCGGGTTAGTTGGGTCTGTTTACGTTATTGATTATTGGTCGTTCATAACATCACTGCTGAGCCAGCATCGTCGTGTGGACTGTGGTTGTAAGTTTCCTATTCTCGAATACTACTGTTTTATTTAATTCATGTCTCGTAAACATTGATGGATGTACTTTTAGAACGTTTGCCTTGGATATTGAGTATTTATGTTTACAGTATGTTGAGAGGAGGTCGTGGACGCGGACGCGGTCGTGGACGCGAACGTGGAAATGCGAGGCAAGAAGAGTCGGTATCTACTCCAGAGATAGCCGCTAGTCAAACGGATTCACATTAGGGACAGCGAGGATCGGCAAATAATAATGCAGACCCTAACGTGCGGGAGTGCTTCGGCAGTGGTTGCCAGATAAACCGGTTTGCTCAAGTGTGGATCGCATGCAGACGGCGATGGGACAAAGAGAATAACGTGGATAATCGGGAGATAAATGGCTTACCGAGGTGGTCAAATTGCATCCTCCGAAATTTGACGTTCCACGAGACGCTTTCGTGGGATCATTGGTGAAGGAATTAGAGAAGATTTTTGCGAGGATTAACTGTCCCAACGATAGGAAGGTTCAGTCGCCCGGTATCTTTTGGCCGGGAGGCTTTCGGCGGTGGGAGGCCATTCGACCGGAGGAGCACATTGTTGGTGGACGGAATTCAAATTGATGATGGAGGCACGGTATTGTCCTCGCCTTGATTAGAGAGGCCCGAGTTCGGGAGTTTTTCTCACCACAAAATTCGGAAGCATCTGTGACGGACGTGATTAAAACTTTTAATCACCAGCTGACTTATGTGCGCCACTTAGTCAGGACCGAGGAGGAGAAGATTTTTCATTTTGACATGCGAATGAAGCCGGAAATTCAGCAGTATATGTCCGGATTTGAATGTGCCACCTTGCGACAGTACCAGGACAAGGCGTTGGCCTATGACATGAAGGAGGCAGCAGTAGAGAAATCGACGGAAGCAAAGAAACAGAAGGTGTCTGGCAACTTCACGGAGAATAAGAATAGCGGTCCCCGCCGGGGTCAGTCCTCTTTTTACTCATCCAGGAGACCTCCGCATCCTTCTCGAGGAGGAAAGAAGTTACGGGCAGCACCGACTGTTTCTGACGCAGGAAAGAAGTGTTACAACTGTGGCAAGGCGGGACATGTTCGACGTGATTGTTTCGCGCCTGCTGTGACCTGTTTCGAGTGTGGACAAGAGGGACATCGCGCAACATTTTGTGGGAATGCGACCCGATCTTTTGGTACTCGCACTCCAGCTCCAGTCCCGAAAGAGACGAGTGTGAACTAGACGCAGCAAAGTGGATTTCAGCAGCAGAACTCTGGGAAGAGAGAGGCATCCAGTGCTGGGTCCGTTCCTCCACGCCTGTACGAAATGAGGAAATCTGATGATCAAAACACAGCTGTTGCATCAGGTACGATTCAGATCCTTATGCAACCAGTTAGTGTCTTGTTCGATTCGGGAGCTACGCATTCTTTTATATCTTTGAACTGTGTTAATCGTTTGAACATCTCGTGCTTGTATAATTGTGAACCTTATGTTGTGGGATTACCGAGTGGAGAGAAAATTGTGGGAACCTTAGAAGCTAGGGATTTCCCAGTATCTATAGAAGGAAGAGATTGGCCATCGAATCTTATTGTAGTTGACATCTGCGGTGACGATTTAATTCTCGGAGATGATTGGCTCAACCGTTATGGAGCTGTGCTGAATTACCGAGAGAGAGTTGTTTCCATCATTGCTGATGACGGATCTGAACACTTATTCCGAGGATGGAGACCGGGAAGCTCGGGAAAATTGATCAAGGCAATGAAAGCCGTGAAATTACTGAAGCAGGTATGTCACGGACTTTGGTGCTATGCCATGAGGAAAGAGGAAGGAGTAGATCTCTCGTCTATTTCAGTTGTGAATGAGTTCTCAGATGTATTTCCTGACGAACTACCTGGGTTACCTCCGCAGAGGGGAGTGGAATTCACTATCGAACTGGAGCCTGGAGCAGCTCCTATTTCCAGAGCACCATACCGCATGGCGCCAACCGAGATGTATGAACTCAAGAAACAAATGGAGGAATTGTTGCAGAAGGGTTATATTCAACCGAGCGTTTCTCCTTGGGGAGCGCCCGTTCTCTTTGTCCGGAAGAAATACGGATCCCTCCGACTGTGTATTGATTACAGGGAACTCAATAAGATGACAATCAAGAACAAGTATCCTATACCTCGGATCGACGACTTGTTTGATCAACTGCAAGGGGCAAGGGTATTCTCGAAGGTTGACTTGCGATCAGGATACCACCAGTTGAGAATTAAGGAATCGGATATACCGAAATCTGCTTTCAGATCCCGGTACGGGCATTATGAATTCGTAGTGATGCCGTTTGGACTTACCAATGCTCCTGCAGTATTCATGCAATTGATGAATCGGGTATTCTTGGAATACTTGGATAAATTTGTGGTCGTCTTCATTGATGACATCCTGATATATTCGAATAACGCAGAGGATCATGCTGAACATTTACGTGTGGTTTTGAGCACCTTGAGGAAGGAACAACTATATGCAAAATTTTCTAAATGCGAGTTCTGGCTTAAGGAAGTAACCTTCCTTGGGCATGTGATATCAGCCGATGGAGTTCAGGTGTACCCGAAGAAAGTCGAAGCGATCTTGGAATGGGAAGCTCCTAAGAACGTGAAGGAAGTCCGAAGCTTCTTAGGACTAGCTGGATATTATCGCCGCTTGGGATTTTCCAAAATTGCTCGTCCGCTCACCCAGCTGTTACAGAAAACTCAAAAGTTCATATGGAATGAGAAGTGCCAGGCTGGTTTTGACGAACTTAAGAGGAGGCTGACGACAGCACCTATATTAGCGTGCCAGAAGGAACTGACGGATTTATGGTATACAGCGACGCTTCGAATCAGGGTCTGGGTTGTGTATTGATGCAGAAGGATAAAGTGATTGCTTATGCTTCTCGGCAATTGAAACCATACGAGATTAACTACCCGACTCATGATCTGGAGCTAGCAGCTGTGGTCTTTGCCTTGAAAATTTGGCGACATTATTTGTATGGCACTCATTGTCAGATCTTTACAGATCATAAGAGCCTCAAGTACATTTTCAGTCAGAAAGAGTTAAACATGAGGCAGAGAAGGTGGCTGGAATTAATCAAGGATTACGACTTGGAGATTCTCTATCATCCGGGGAAGGCAAACGTAGTAGCTGATGCTTTGAGCTGTAAACTGTTTCTCTTCGAGTGTTGGAAGCACTTACGTACCAAACCAGTATTCAACGAGAATTGATCCGCGAGGGGATTGAGGTATGGGCACCAGGAATCCAAGGGCGACTTTATGTGATGGAACTGACTTCATCATTAGTCGAGGAGATCAAGTCTAAACAACTGAACGATTCCCTGATCCTTCGATTGGGTGACGAAGTAAAGAAAGGAAAAGCCCCAGGATTCGTGATACAAGACGATGGAGTTCTGAGATTTCAAAGTCGACTTTGCGTTCCCGAGGATGATGATTTGAGACGGACAATTTTAAAGGAAGCTCATAGCGCGCCCTATTCTATTCACCCCGGCAGTAGTAAGATGTATAAAGATTTAAAGCAAAACTTCTGGTGGGGGAATATGAAGAAGGACGTAGCGGAGTATGTTTCGAAGTGTTTGACTTGTCAGCAGGTTAAGATTGAACATCAACGACCTGCCGGAATGTTAAAGCCGCTTCCGATCCCTGAATGGAAGTGGGAAGATATCTCGATGGATTTCATCACTAGTATGCCAAGGGCTAGAACGGGAATGAACATGATTTGGGTTGTAGTTGATCGACTGACCAAGTCGGATCATTTCCTGGGAATTAAAGATACATGGGGACCCGAGAGATTGGCACGAATATTTATTGCGGAAATAGTCAGATTGCACGGGACGCCGAAGACCATTATTTCGGATCGAGATGGTCGTTTCGTGTCACACTTCTGGAAAGCAGTTCATAAGGCTCTGGGGACTGAGCTCAACTTTAGCACAGCTTATCATCCCCAAACGGACGGTCAGTCCGAAAGGACTATTCAAACTGTAGAGGACATGCTTAGAGCCTGTGCTTTGGATTGGTCAACTGATTGGGAAGTTCATTTGCCATTAGTTGAATTCACCTACAATAATAGTTGGCATGCTTCAATTAAGATGGCACCATTTGAAGCTTTGTATGGGAGAAGATGCCGATCACCCCTATGTTGGGATGATTCTTCAGATTTGATCGGGACGGAACCAGAATTGATTATTCAGACTCAAGAGAAGATAGCCTTGATTCGAGAGAGACTGTTGATCGCCCAGTCGGCAAGTCTTATGCAGATGTACGTCGTCGCCCTCTAGAGTTCGACGCCGGGGACCACGTACTATTGAAGGTGTCTCCTACACGAGGGATTTTCCGTTTTGGGAGAAGAGGTAAGCTAAGTCCGAGATATATCGGACCATTTGAGATCCTAGAGAGAGTTGGGGATTTAGCATACGAGTTGGCCTTACCGCCATCGCCGAGTCACGTTCACAATGTGTTTCACGTATCCCAATTGCGGAAGTATGTACCGGATCCGATCACGTCATTGATTTCGACGAGATCGAGATAGCTAATGATGGCACCTTCGAAGAGAGACCAATCAAGATACTTGAGAGCCGGATCAAACAATTGAGGAATAAACCAATACACTTGGTTAAAGTACAATGGTCACGACATGGAGTCGAAGAGGCCACTTGGGAAACGGAGGACAGTATGAAGACTAGATATCCAGAGTTGTTTTCATCTTAAGTTTCGGGACGAAACTTCTTTTTAGGGAGGAAGGATGTAATACCCGAGATTTCTGTTATGTAATTGGAACTTGTGATATTGTAATGATTGTACTTGATTTGAGTATTATTTTCCGTATTTCATAATCCGATGTTGTCGAGCGTTTAATTCCGTGGTTGTGATTTAAAGATCGTAAATCTGCGCATGTAGCGCACGCTATTGGCTGTGTTTAGCGTGCGCTAACGTAGATTCATAGCGCGCCTTCTGAGGGTCATTAGCGCACGCTATGCATGGTCAATTTGATTGAGACGTGCGGTAGGTGAGATCTGGCCGGGGGACCCCTGTCGGATCGTGTCGGATGTACCTGGACGGCTTTCGGGAAAAGCCGAGTCAACGCCTTAGCGTGTAACACCCCCAAACCACTTGGGAATATTACAGCGCCGCAGACCCTCTCCATGAGGATCTACCAGGCTAAATACGAAAACAATACATCACATTGATAGCCGATATGGCTAAGTAATGAACCATTAGACCGATTTGGTCTTATACCAAAAATTCTTACATTGAACATACAAAACTCCTTTTTCTAACTCGTACCCACGCAGGGGTTAGGATACATTAATACTTCCCGAAATTTAGACAATACCCCAACAAAAAGACAAAACAATAAGACTTCACCAAATACCCAACACGAGCTTCATGTGATTAGCATCGTCGTCTTCCATCATCCTTCGTACCGATCCTGTGGTTCGCTCCCCAGCAACCTGCAAGTACCTGGACGCAATCCAGACATCCACCCCCCGAATACTCGGGGGTTAGCAAAACTCCACTGTTTTGCTAGTGAAAGTATAAAGTGCAAATACGAGCTATACACAACATATTCCAAGAATATAAAAACTTGATTAATTCCACAATTCAACCCAATGAAAATTTCCCGAGATATTTCATTGAATAAAATAGTTCAAAACCATGAAAAATTGGAATGAGACACGCAGGCTCTTTGAAAAGCATTTACAAGTCTCGGGAGTTTTAGGAAGACATTTCTGGGCTAATAAATCTTTAACTCGACAAACCACATAGGGACACGGGCCAAAGAATTGTTTTTACTCAAAGATACCAATCTGGTCACAAACACAGGGTCCACGACCCAAAACATCCATATCCCATACTCGAGTGAATAACACAACGGTCACACTCGATACATAACCAAACCACAATGTACGGAAACAATCACGGGGCCCGTATCCTTATGCCAAAAATATCGCAACCATGAAGCAAATAATGTACGACGCTTATACCGGTGCCATTTTAGCCAAGTACCAAGACCTTACATATGATGTATCTCACTTTGGGAATTTGCATATGTGATACTCGGACATATCACAATTATCGAAAACAACATCGTGCCATATCACAAAACAACCTCCCGAGCTATACCGCCCTGTACCTCTCAAAGAAGATACACACCCCGCAGACACCTCGTCGGGCCCTCCACAGTGTATAGCCCACCGAGTGATCCGTAGGGATACGCAGCCCTCTAGGACCCCGGGGACGCTCACCGGTTTTACTCGGTTCACACACTCTCGGTAACCACATGGCACAAACCATATTTTCTAAATTACCACTTTCACAAAATCACGATTCAAAAACATATTCCCCGAAGTACTTCAAGTAAATCAAGGTACTTGCTAAGAATGGCCACGACACCCGACACATACTCACATCACACATCATCACAAACTCATCAATAGTACACACGTCCACACATATATACACACTTCTTGTCGAAAGACATAACCTTAGGTCCACTATCAACATAATCACGCAACGATACCAAACGTAAAGAAGATATTCCAAAGCACGCCACTAGTATATATCCTCAGCACCACACAATCGTTCACAAACACATAAGTAGATTTTATAGAAAACCTTTATCGAGAATATACCGATTCTTTTATAAGTTCATTAAAAATAATTCAATTGCACACCTAGTCAATTACCGACTATAACCACTACGAAATATGAAGTGTATAGGCAAGATACTTGCCTCAAATCCGCGAGCGAACAAATACGACGAATCACAAGGCCTCGATACCACGAAACACCGGACAACGAACGGATGAGGTTGGGCAGCCCTCGAACTTCCAAAACCGACCAAGAACTCGACAACTCCACGAGAACTACAAAAATAACACTAACACGAGTCAATAACACTAAACGGAATCCGAATCGATCCTAAAAACAACAAGGATCTAAGTGTGTCTCCAAGAAATCAAGAACTATGTTCCGCGTGATATAAAATCATGAATGAGTTCAAAAATCCGAAGATCATGGCCAAGACAACAATAATTTCACCATCGATTCATCATCCTCGGATTAAATCGAAGAACTAAGGAGAAACCCCCCAAAATTCAAGAACTAGGGTTCTAAGAAGAGATTACCTTGATTTGGATCAAGAAGATGATTTGGTGTTGTTAAACACCTACAAATCCGTTCCAAAATGAAGCTTGACGAAGAAGATCGCTGAAAATCACCTCTGGAGCTCACTCCCGTCGGAAAGGATGAAGAAGGGAGAGAAATGACGAAGTGAAGCCTGCTGTCCAGTATTTATACTGGACAGTTATTAGCGTGCGCTAACTAGACCGCATTAGCGCGCGCTAACGAGGTCAACGCCCAGAACATTCCGCATATAACACTGTTAGCGTGCGCTAGCCCCATGAGTGTAGCGTGCGCTAACGAGTCACGGGTCCAGTCCAGTGGCCCCTGGACAGATCTGTACTTACCGAGCAGCGCGCGCTAGAAAGAAGGAAGAGCGTGCGCTAAGCAGTCGATAGCGTGCGCTAGTTATCGACCTTAGCGTGCGCTAACAAAGCCACAGTCCCAGTCCAGTAGTTCCTGGACTGCCAGTTAGCGTGCGCTACACATCTGGTAGCGTGCGCTAACCCCAACGCCGTAGCGTGCGCTATGCCACAAGCATTAGCGTGCGCTACACCACAAAAACCCAGAAACTCACATAGTGATCTGAAACGCCTCCAAACACACGTCCCAACAAGGCACACATAAACATGACACCAAATTCCAACGATGAGGACAATAACAATCCGATAAAACCCCAAAAACTCAACGAATGCGGAACAAGGATCTCGGTATTACATTCTACCCCTCTTAAAGAAGTTTCGTCCCGAAAATTAAAACACAAAATGATCGGCGCAAAACAATCTCCGACAATAGAAATCGAACGATAACAAAACGCAAAACACGTGCTAAGCATTGCGATGACTGCAGCGAATCGCTGACGCGTGGTGATAACATCCATATCATTATGCGAATGATAACGAAGCATAACGAACAAGATCAATATGGTTGGCCACCGAGCAAGATAACAATCAAGACGCAAGCTCAACGCTACACAAATACAAAATTCCACCATTCGAGTCGGAAGATCAATGAAGCTAATTTCCGAAGTGAAGGAAAATACGACGTGATCGAATGCTCAAAATCACGATACGTAGTAACAAAATCAGACAACAAATGATCGAACCACAACGATTGAGACAATAATTGATCGAGCGGTCAAGTTCGGATCACGACGACCAACAAGAATCAAATAATAACTCCGAAGTTCACACCTCGGCTCGAGATAATAGGTAATGTGGTAAAGCGACAAGATATGCATCCACAAAAATCCACAGGATGGAATCGTAATCGAACAAAAAGTCACAACGACAAGTGGATTATTTGAAAAATTACCACAACTCGTTTGATCAACAAAACAAAGGGTAGGGCAAGTTCGTAAAATATCAACGAACACAAATGAGTCGATAGAGTTGAAAACACAAAGTTCGAAAATCCGATCCACTTCTACCAAAAGAAGTCTATCCCCAAAATTCGAAACAACGAGGCAAGGAGATAACACAACATACAATCGGTAGACTACGCTCTCGGGGACTCCTCGAGTCGGCCCCGATATCAATGCTCAAGTTTGGGCCTCGGAAGACTCGGTGACTAATTCGCGAGGCCGAACCCGGTGTCCCACGAGTCCGTACTTGTAACACGTCACAGAGAAGGACAATGCGCACGAACATGCCCTGACACATAGCAGCTGAAACACCTCTTGGGCTTACCAGGAGGCAATACCGACAATTTGAAATTCTCAGTCCCAAGCATCGGGCGATGGAGTTTCACAGCGGAAAGACTACTACGTTGCAATCCAGAAACACCAACTCCACTACTAATCACAATATCATCCAACTTCCTATGCTTCCCACTCGGATCCAGATAAAACCCAGCTTCCAGAAGTTCTTGGAACTCCGCCCACATGACAACATGATCCCGAGGTTTAACGGCTTCCCACAAATAAACAACATCATCGCTAAGAAGATACTGAGCAATAGGGACCTTCCGATCTTCAGGGCAATCAATGGCCTCGGATATCTTTTGCAATCAAGAAGCCAACCATCCCGGCCGGTGCATCCGTCGCACCAACGAATCGAGGGGACTCATATGAATTTCCTCTCGTAACCATAGATTTGTCCGGACCTTGAATCATATCGGCATTGCGTTGATCGCCTTGGTCAATCGAGTCATCTGTCCGCTACTTGTTGCAATACAGTAGCAACATCCACATCAATATCGTTCCCAACAATATTCTCTCGATCCCGCTTTGATCCCGTGGTCATTCGTACCCGCAGTTGCGACCAAGGTCTCGCCTCTCGGCATAGTAATCAAGAAAATTTAACGCAACAAAAGTTACATAATCACACAACAATATCAATGCACACACGGAAAACACTCACAAGTGATCGATCGCAAGGGTTAGACATAACGAAAAATACAATCTAAAACTTTTGCCCGGCCCGAAAGCACGTTCCACAACAAAATATGGTGTGTGCCGACTCGCAAGTTGGAAACACATCCATACTCAACTACCAACGGTGCTAGACTGGAGGTTACAAACAAACAACATCGTACAAATCCAAATGCCAACGGTTCCCATAATTATAACATCACACACTTAACCGTCAGAAGTTAAACAACGTGCCAAACCGAGTCTTCACCTCTCGGTCAAGAGATCTATCTCGATGAGTGCATACTGAACGACTCAGCGTTCACACCACCACTCTAATCACAACTCGGAGCATTACAATTTGAATAACAACAACATCTTCATCACGTACCTTTTTAACGAAATACATGGAACCAAAAAGTTTAAAAGCGAGAGTCACGTTTCAAGTAAGTTTTTAGTAGACCTCAAATGAGTTTAAAATTAAATTTTTGAAACTTGCAATATAAAAATGGAAAAAAAATGTAAGTAGTCTGAATTCTCAAAATGTTTGGCCTCGAGGTCATAACACGAAAATCAAGCTTTTCCTTTCTTGAAAGATGTTTTAAAATAAATTTTACGTGACTACCCAAGAACATTTAGAACATTTAAAATATCACATTGATGAACTTAGCTAGTGTAACCACACCAAAACATTACTTCTTGTAAAACAATTTATACAAGGATGTATATACACATATACCGGCACATTACAAAAATCAAACAAACATGAAGGACATATTCATGATTCACATTTAACTCATCAACCTAACACAAATATCACACAAGCCCGTATAATACGAGACACAATATTATAGTGGGGAGACTTACATCCACAGATCGCACGAAGATGATGGTTGCACCTTGATACTAATCACTACCGACCTCCAGACGACGCGTCGCGACACGACTTAGACAGACACAATCTGACTGAACAAGACACGACAATCCCCGATCGACCCGATAGCCTAGGTTTCCGCAACCTAAGCTCTGATACCATATTCTGTAACACCCCCAAACCACTTGGGAATATTACAGCGCCGCAGACCCTCTCCATGAGGATCTACCAGGCTAAATACGAAAACAATACATCACATTGATAGCCGATATGGCTAAGTAATGAACCATTAGACCGATTTGGTCTTATACCAAAAATTCTTACATTGAACATACAAAACTCCTTTTAATAACTCGTACCCACTCAGTTGATATCAGACATTAATAATTCCCTAAATTTACAAAAAACCCCAACAAAAAGACAAAAAAATAAGACTTCACCAAAAAACCAACAAGAGCTTCTTGTGATTAGCATCGTCGTCTTCCATCATCCTTCGTACCGATCCTGTGGTTCGCTCCCAAAGAACTCCGCAAGTACGGGCCTTGTCTGAGACATCCACCCCGAATACTCGGGGTTAGCAAACTCCACTGTTTTGCTAGTGCAAGTATAAAGTGCAAATACGAGCTATACACAACATATTCCAAGAATATAAAAACTTGATTAATTCCACAATTCAACCCAATGAAAATTTCCCGAGATATTTCATTGAATAAAATAGTTCAAAACCATGAAAAATTGGAATGAGACACGCAGGCTCTTTGAAAAGCATTTACAAGTCTCGGGAGTTTTAGGAAGACATTTCTGGGCTAATAAATCTTTAACTCGACAAACCACATAGGGACACGGGCCAAAGAATTGTTTTTACTCAAAGATACCAATCTGGTCACAAACACAGGGTCCACGACCCAAAACATCCATATCCCATACTCGAGTGAATAACACAACGGTCACACTCGATACATAACCAAACCACAATGTACGGAAACAATCACGGGGCCCGTATCCTTATGCCAAAAATATCGCAACCATGAAGCAAATAATGTACGACGCTTATACCGGTGCCATTTTAGCCAAGTACCAAGACCTTACATATGATGTATCTCACTTTGGGAATTTGCATATGTGATACTCCGGACATATCACAATTATCGAAAACAACATCGTGCCATATCACAAAACAACCTCCCGAGCTATACTGGCCCTGTACCTCTCAGCAAGATACACACCCCAGAGACACCTCGTCAGGCCCTCCCTGGTGTATAGCCCACCGAGTGATCCGTAGGGATACGCAGCCTACCGGACCCCAGGGGACCCTCACTGGTTTTACTCGGTTCACACACTCTCAGTAACCACATGGCACAAACCACATTTTCTGAAATTACCACTTTCACAAAATCACGATTCAAAAACATATTCCCCCGAAGTACTTCAACTGTAAATCAAGGTACTTGCTAAGAATGGCCACGACACCCGACACATACTCACATCACACATCATCACAAACTCATCAATAGTACACACGTCCACACATATATACACACTTCTTGTCAGAAAGACATAACCTTAGGTCCACTATCAACATAATCACGCACAACGATACCAAACGTAAAGAAGATATTCCAAAGCACGCCACTAGTATATATCCTCAGCACCACACAATCGTTCACAAACACATAAGTAGATTTTATAGAAAACCTTTATCGAGAATATACCGATTCTTTTATAAGTTCATTAAAAAATAATTCAATTGCACACCTAGTCAATTACCGACTATAACCACTACGAAATATGAAGTGTATAGGCAAGATACTTGCCTCAAATCATGAGCGAACAAATACGACGAATCACAAGGCCTCGATACCACGAAACACCGGACAACGAACGGATGAGGTTGGGCAGCCCTCGAACTTCCAAAACCGACCAAGAACTCGACAACTCCACGAGAACTACAAAAATAACACTAACACGAGTCAATAACACTAAACGGAATCCGAATCGATCCTAAAAACAACAAGGATCTAAGTGTGTCTCCAAGAAATCAAGAACTATGTTCGCGTGATATAAAATCATGAATGAGTTCAAAATCCGAAGATCATGGCCAAGACAACAATAATTTCACCATCGATTCATCATCCTCGGATTAAATCGAAGAACTAAGGAGAAACCCCCAAAATTCAAGAACTAGGGTTCTAAGAAGAGATTACCTTGATTTGGATCAAGAAGATGATTTGGTGTTGTTAAACACCTACAAATCCGTTCAAAATGAAGCTTGACGAAGAAGATCGCTGAAAATCACCTCTGGAGCTCACTCCGTCGGAAAGGATGAAGAAGGGAGAGAAATGACGAAGTGAAACTGCTTGTCGATATTTATCTTTGGGCCGATTATTAGCGTTCGCTAACTCGACCGCATTAGAGCTCGCTATCGTGGTCAACGCCCTGAACTTTCCGCATATTTCACTGTTAGCGTGCGCGAGCCCCATGAGTGTAGGGTGCGCTATCGAGTCACGGGTCGGCCGGTGGCCTGACAGATCTGTACTTACCGAGCAGCGCGCGCTAGAAAGAAGAAAGAGCGTGCGCTAAGCAGTCGATAGCGTGCGCTAGTTATCGACCTTAGCGTGCGCTAACAAAGCCACAGTCCCAGTCCAGTAGTTCCTGGACTGCCAGTTAGCGTGCGCTACACATCTGGTAGCGTGCGCTAACCCCAACGCCGTAGCGTGCGCTATGCCACAAGCATTAGCGTGCGCTACACCACAAAAACCCAGAAACTCACATAGTGATCTGAAACGCCTCTAAACACACGTCCCAACAAGGCACACATAAACATGACACCAAATTCCAACGATGAGGACAATAACAATCCGATAAAACCCCAAAAACTCAACGAATCTGGAACAAGGATCTCGGGTATTACATAGCGCACGCTACAAGTATATGCGTAGCGCACGCTAAGTGCCGAGTACAGTTTAGACTGTGGACCGTTAGCGCACGCTACGAACAGGGTCTAGCGCGCGCTAATAGCCATTTATTATAAATAGGACAGCATCCTATTCGTGATTCCAGTTACTCTCATTACCCGAATTTCTTCCGGTGTCGGATTGCTTCATTTTCCTCCGTGTTCTTCACTACTTGAGGTAGGTGATTCCTCACCAATGTTAGTAATGTTCTTAAGGACGTCTGATCTTGTTTAGATAGCCAGTTATTTTGTTTATGATCGGTCATCACATGTTAGAAGGATATTTTCGACGTTTCAACACTTATTCATCGTATGAACCTTTGAACCATCTTAGTAGTATGAACTCCTAAGCGTTTTCAAATCGATTTATGGTTAGTAATCGGAGATTACCTAGTTCGTATGTTTTACGTAAGGAACCATATGTTTTGGGACTTGGAATAATCGGAACTTGGTATATTTCGTGAAGATCTTAGAAAAGATATGTTGATGAGAGGATTATCCGTATATTTGTGCCTCATGATCATGGAACTTCCACAACCTTATTAGCATGTCAGACTTGAGGATGATTTGTTGTATCAACATAGAATTCATAAATTCACCACTTTATTGAGCTTTTCCGTTAGCGATGATACGCCATGCAACGTTAGCGCACGCTAACATATGTGAGTTAACGTGCGCTATCGGGGTTCAGTTAACGTATAAAACGTACGTAGCGTACGTTATGTATAGGTCGGTTCAAACTGTCAGTTCGAAACTAGCGCACGCTAGTCTTACAGGATAGCGTACGCTAACGAGCTGCTTAGCGCCGCGTTACGTAAATACGTAGCGCACGCTTCAGCGATCGATTGGTTATTTTGAACTTTTCGGCCATAGACCGAATTGTTAGGCCATCGTTCGACTTGAGATGATTTGTATATCGTTCCTTTTGTTAAGGTTCGAGCTTGTTACTTTGATCGAAGGAGGTGGCCTTCGAGTGTGTCGAGATCATTGAAGTGTTTCGTCCTTGCCATTTTCGAGGCAAGTATCATATGTCGAGTTCGATTTATCATGCTTGTGGTTTTATTCATATTGTTGAATATGATATGTATTTCTGAGAATTTTCGTGATATTCGTTGTTGTTTGTTCGTATTGATGAACATATTGAAATGCATATGTGTATGCATAATTGATTGATTATGGTATAAATGATCCGAGGGGGGTCATGAGGATCTATGCTGAGGGCGCTGGATCGAATGTCCACCATGCGTTGGTCCGACGGGATCATCATGGGGATCTATGCTGAGGGCGCTGGATCGTTGGACGGGTTTTCCACCATGTGTTGGTCCGACGGGATCATCATGGGGATCTATCTTTGAGAAGCGGATTGTTGGATTACCTTGTATTGTGCTGATGGAATCGTGAGGATTCGCATCGTTGGATTCCGGTGGCGGAAGTCCGTTTTGCATGTTTTATGATACATTGATGATTTATTGTATGATGATACTTGTACTAGCATTGTTTTGCTAACCCCTTCGGGGGTGGACATTGTTTTGATGTTCAGGTAGCCGAGGAGCGGGAAAGCAACCACAGTACCGACAGGACGATGAGATGGCTCAGTGATGTGATTGGTGTTATTGTTATTGTGATTGGTCTTCTTGGTTCGTTTAGTACTCGAGTACGTCTGTTTTAATAAGGTCAATTCGATATGGTTGTATAAGTTAACTCATTTGATCGGATGAATCAAATCTGTATTTGAACTTCAGTTGTTCGATTATATTGTTTTTACACTTCTTTTAAAATCAGCCTTGTAAATCCTTATCTAAAGGGTTTACGGCGCTGTAATTATTCCGAATATCTCGGGGTGTTACACGTGAGAGGTGTGATGGTGGTATTAAACGTTTGTCGCTTTGTTGTGATTGGCGTGTTATCTGTAACATCTCCAGAGCCATCCGGGAATATTACAGTGTCGTAGGCCCAAAACGGAACCCACAAGGCTGAAAGAAATTTAACATTTCAAATACGCCTAAGCGGCGATGACAGGAATATCTTTAAAATATTCAAAGACCTTATAAAATCCATTTATCAATACCGTCGCAAAAACTCATTTGAAAGTGCAAGGCCAATATGCCTAAACCCGATGATTTCAAAACTAGACGTTAAGCCACCGCTTACACATACTGGCAAAATAGTTTAGAAAATGATTTTCCAAAATAACTTAAATTGACAAATACCAAAAGGGCATTTAAAAATACTCACACGGCGGAAATGACAAACAGTTAAAAATACTCTAGCAGCGGAATATAACAACTAGTCAAAGCACTCGATTCACAAACACACGCCATAGCCAGTATCCTCCGAGAAGCTCATCTCTTCACGACCGCTACAAGCTTGATATCCCAAGTACCTAAAAAGAAGGCCCACGACGGGGTCAGCCATAATACTCAACAATGATAACTGTCACATCACATCAATAATTACATACTAATAAAAATACTAAGTAAGAATACTACCAATGTAATCTTACCGTCATAACTTTACCAACTCGATGACAATCCTCATCAAAATAATCCTTACCATATTGCGCATCTCGTAATCTTGAATAACCAATGAACTCAAACATAACATCTATACTGTTCCTCAAACAATACCCAAGATTCTCAAAACATCATCATAACTCACAATATGGAAATATACCAACTCTGACCAATTCGATCCATTTGATGACATCATCAAGTCCCAACACGAAAATCGATTGTCCATCAAAAGACAAATACCAAAGAAAATACGGGCATACCTCAAGATACGAAATGCCACAACGAATCGCAGCAGTCTAATCCGAAACCAGATCAAAACAACATACGGACCTGGTCCTACAAGAGACCTACAAATGCATACTCACATGATGACATCAATATACCCACAATAATAACAACAATGTATACTCAGTGGAAATCCGATGATCCAGCGTGCACAACATAGATCCCAAGATGATCCTATTAGATCAACACGAGGTGGATAACCAACAATATACATATGCATAACAACAACACATGGGTAATCCAATGATCTAGCGCCCTCAGCATAGATCCCAAGATGATCTCGTCGGACCAACACGAGGTGGAAAACCCGTCCAATGATCCAGCGCCCTTAGCATAGATCCTAAGATGATCCTGTCGGACCAACACGAGGTGGACAACTGATCCAGCGCCCTCAGCATAGATCACACGATCCCATCGGATTAATACAACATATACAATACAACTATGCATACACATATGCAAATTAATATGTTCATCAACATGAACAACATATGAATCAATAACATGAACGACATTATGACAAATCAACTTGGACGACCTCACGTTCAGTAACATGAATGACAATATGCATGATTAATATCATCAACATTAAACCAAAATCAAATTAAGATACTTGCCCTGAGTCCTTCGAGAGAAATCTCAATGTCAAAACCATCACCGACGATTATTCTCAATGTTCGTTGATTCAAAATACCGCGGACCATAGATAACTCATATCCTCGTCTTTACCATGATGTACCCTCGATACCCAACTATAACAATAACAAATGTAAATCATATACATTATGATTAAAACCAAAATTAGAAACAACGTACAACCCCACTCTCCAGAGGCCACAATAATACTCATTGCTATATGCATTATAAACAAAATGAAACTGAAACCATTCATTGAATATATAAACTGAGCAAGTAATAACTTGCCTCGATATCAATACAATGAAGCCGTTACCAATTCCCTTGCCTTCGTCAACATGCTTCTCGGCCCTGACCAAAGCAATTCACGAACATCCTTGAATTCGACCGCAACATATTATTCTAATCAACGATCAATCCTCACAACCTATTGAAGTAATCAATTAACAATCCGATAATAATCAATAACCGACATACCCAACCAATCAGACTCAATGGTTCAATGATACCTCGATCATATATAAAACCAAATAATCCAACTTAACAAACACGAACTCATAACCATAATACGATTCCACACTCCGATAATCATAGCAGCTTATCCCGATAACAAGGATTGCATAACATACTCTATTCCAAATTCAACCTTAAATTCAACATGATATGTTTTACCCCTTGTTCATATTCCTCACCCTTATACCAATACTATACTTAAGATTATCAAATAATCCAATCATCCGATCATTAAACTAGTATGAACGCACATACTCAAAGAAGGATAATACTCTTGTCAAATTCATAATCAAAATTCGTATATCATCAAGACCATACGAAAATCATATCACATACTCCCATAACTTGTCTCTTGACATCAACAACTTCAACATCCGAAGTTGAGGAGAAGGATTAACCAACATATCTCAAGAAGACGAACAACACAATTCAAACCACAAGAATCCTATTAATATCTATATATCAACAACAAGGTCAACATAATTCGGCAATCCATCTCATAATCACACTTATCAATTCATTTATATAATAATCATCAACTCAAGAATGTTGGAATATTTATTCCACATATTCATAAATAGTGTTTTGATGATTAAGTTGCTAAACAAAACAAAACAACAAAGAGGCGAAGCAAATCAACAAAGAAGACGAAGACACAAAATTCAAAGCTAGCGCACGCTATACATATAAGTTAGCTCACGCTAACGCGTCCCGGCTGCAGATCAGACGAGTTTGAAGTTACCTGAAGTGAACCTACCTGATGAAGATAGCACACGCTACACATGTTTACTAACGCAAGCTATCGAAGGCTATTTTACCGTTGTGAAGTCATTCAAACACAGATTGACGTATGCAGTGAAGTAAGACATAGTGCACGCTACTGATGATATTTAGCGCACACTCAATAGCATTTTGAATTCAAGTCAATCAATCCATTGGAAGACGTTAATGTACGCTACATGCAGTACATAATGTATGTAACACGATACAACTTGCGATAGCACACGCTAAGCATGAAGGCTAGCGCACGCTAATAAAAGCTGGCAGTAACGGCTACTTTGATGGAGAAGGCTATAAATACCAAACCACTTGGTATCAATCCACACAACAACATTGAGCAATTCATATACACTTGAGATATCATTGTAAACATTATAGTTGTTGTTCTTGAGCTTAAATTGGGAGTGATTGAGTGTGATACACTAAATCATACACGAGAGGAAAAAGAAATATACGATTGGATTCGGTGTTATTAGGATCAAGGATCCAGAATTGTTAGAATCGCACTCACTATCTTAGTGAGGTTTATATTGTACCGATAGAAAGCTAGAGTGGTTGATTTCTTGTCCAATAGAAAAGGAAAACAGTTTAACTTGGACCGACATAAAGACAAGTACAAGCGTTAATATCTCTACTGATAGAAGAGAGATTGAACGGTTTACTCGGACCGATAGAAGACGAGATTGTAATGGTAATCCCTCGACTGATAGAAGAGAGGTGCAGAGGTTTATATCTTAAGCCTATAGAAAAAGATAACGAGAGAGGACGTAGGCATGTTTGGCCGAACCTCTATAAATCCTTGTGTCGTTTAATTTCCGCACTTTATATTTACACTTCCGCAACACGGCGCTAATACCGATATTGCTACAACAATTAGTATCGGAGCGGCACCTCCAATAAGTGGCTTAACATCCGAGGAGTTGATCCAAATGGCGTTTCAATATGCTCCAGTCGAAGGCCTTGCTATTAACCGACCACCATTTTTTGACGGATCAAACTTCATGACATGGAAGAAGATGTCGATATTCATCCGAGCCTACGACATCGATCTATGGAAAATAATTTGTCTTGGTCCAAAAATTCCAACGAATTCCAACGGTACGCTTAAAACTTTCGAAGAATATGACGATTCTGATTGAAAAAATGACCATTACAATTGTAAGGCAACTCAACTCCTATATTGTGCCTTAAATCCGGAAGAACACAATCGGATATCATCGTGTGATAGTGCCAAAGAAATTTGGAAAATGCTTGAGGTAACACACGAAGGAACATCTCAAGTCAATGAGACGAAAATAAACATGCTACTTCACGAATACGAACTATTTCAAATGAAGGACGATGAATCCATCACGATCATGCTCCACTGATTTTCGGTCATCACAAATGTATTAGCATGTTTTGGTAAACCACTTTCGAGTAGTGAGAAAGAAAAGAAGATTCTCCGATCACTACCTCGAGAATGGGATGGTACGGTGATGGCAATAATGGAATCTAAAGATTTAAATAATCTTGATTTTAGTTCTCTCGTTGGTTCTCTTATAAACTACGAGATTGTCCTAAAATCTCGGAATGCCAAACCGAAACCGAAGGAAAGATCGATAGCCATGAAGGCTAAGATGTCTAGAAAGGAAGAAATCCCGGTGGACGAAAGCGATGAAGAATCGGCATATTATGCCAAAAATATTAGTAAGTTCCAACATTTATTAAACCGTAGGAAGCAAGACATTCAAAAGGGCGAATCTAAGAAATTCGACAACACTTGTCGATTATGTGGTAAACCTGGCCACCTTGCAAAGAAGTTTCATGTAAAACCCAAAGAGGTTTAATTGCAACATGAAGTGACGAATATATTGATGATGATTTCATCGATCAAAATAACCTTGCATTTATGGCCCAGAGTTCATTCGACGATAGCGACGTCGAAAGCCAAGTAAGTAATTCTTACGACGAACTTTTTGAAGCATTCGAGTTATTACATACGGACTATCAAAATGCTTTAAGTGAAATTAAATCCCTTAAATCTAAATACAAATCTTT
Source organism: Orobanche coerulescens (assembly GCA_033398695.1). Lineage (NCBI taxonomy): Eukaryota > Viridiplantae > Streptophyta > Magnoliopsida > Lamiales > Orobanchaceae > Orobanche > Orobanche coerulescens. Next base: position 71,911,259 of record CM065818.1, on the reverse strand, counting down.
GGAAAATGAAAATTCTAGAATTCTTGAAAAGGGAAAATTTATTGAGATTGATCACTCAAAATGTGTTGAGAATGAAAATATTTTAAAGGATGATCTTGTTAAAGTTTAAACCGAGCTCAAAAATTTAATGAAGAAATTCTCTCTCGGAAATGAGAAATTTGAATAAATGCTCTCGGTGTAAAAGCTTACGTTAAATAAACATGGGTTGGGATTCAAACGAAATTTTAAAACCGAATCCGTGAAATTGAAGATACCCCATTGTGAAAAATGTTTGAAAATTGTGCACCACATTTCGAATTGCAAAAGCCCACGATGGACGATAAAAACTAAAAAAATTTGGATTCCCAAAGGAACGCCTATTCCGAATATCGTCTATGTCTCTAAACAAAAATCAACCATAGGTTGGATCCCCAAAAATTAATTTTTAACAATTTTGATATTTTTTAATGGGGGATAATATTTTTAGGGTGGAGTTATACCCTATTCATGCATATTTTATCATATATTCATCATTAATTGGCATCATGCATATTTATATTCAATTGGTATATTTTTTACACTTTTTACTGAATACAAAAAAGGGGAGAAGGAGTAGAATCGGATAAAAAGCATCATGAAAGAATGACGAGAAAAATAAAAAGTAAAAAGGTGGAGAAAATAATAAAAATCGAAGAAGTCGAAAAGGAGAAAAAGAAAGCATACAAAAAGGGGGAGAAACGAAGGAGTTGAAAATTGAGAAACGAACAAGTCGAAAATGACAAGAAAAGAAAATGGGTGAAACTAACGAAACGATCAAAGCCGAAAACTTTGAAACATATAAATATATATATTTTTATTTTGCAGGTTTTATCCAATTCAAGTGTTGTTTTGTAATCATCAAAAAGAGGGAGATTGTTGGAACATATATTCCACATATTCATAAATAGTGTTTTGATGATTAAGTTGCTAAACAAAATAAAACAACAAAGAGGCGAAGCAAATCAACGAAGCAGACGAAGACGTAAAAAGCTGGACAAATTTCAAGGTTAGCGCACGCTAGACATATAAGTTAGTGCACGTTAACGGGTCCCGGCTGCAGATCAGACGAGTTCGAAGTTACCTGAAGTCAAACCTACCTGATGAAGATAGCGCACGCTACACATGTTTACTAACGCACGCTATCGAAGGCTATTTTACCGTTGTGAAGACATTCAAACACAGAATGACGTATGCAGTGACGTAAGACATAGCGCACGCTACTGACGATATTTAGCGCACGCTAAATAGCATTTTGAATTCAAGTCAATCAATCCGTTGGAAGATGCTGAGTCAAAGTCATAAAGTGGAACGGTCAGTTTGACAAAACGATGCAACGGATATATGGTTAGCGCACGCAAGAGGCAGAAGCTAGCGCACGCTAACAAAGAGAGACAGTAGCCACTGGACTGGAATTACAAGAGGTTAACGTATGCTACATGCAGTACATAACGTATGTAACAGGCAACAACACGCGATAGCGCATGCTAAGCATGAAGGCTAGCGCATGCTAATAAAAGTTGGCAGTAACGGCTAGTTTGATGGAGAAGGCTATAAATACCAAACCACTTGGTATCAATCCACACAACAACATTGAGCAATTCTCATACACTTGAGATATCATTGTAAACATTATAGTTTGTTGGGATAACAATCCCTGTATCGAAAGTTTGGATAGAGTGTTTTGATAATGTGCCAATCCAGCATATAGCAAATAGCTGTATCGAAAAGATGACCAAATGTGTCAACCTGTATCGAAGACTTCTCATAGTCCCAACATACACTGAATCATCATACAGCAAAGAAGTCTCATAAGACTAAGTATGGAAGCTGTCTTGAATCGAAAATACAGCTATCATTCCATACAGTATCCAAACAGGACAAGAAGGACTTTGTTATTCGCTAAAGTCAAAGTCCCATTTAAGAAGATATATTTAAATACTAAAGGATAAAGTATTTAAATATTTAGCCATCCGAGATATTCAATCAAGTGCAAAATTAGGATCGTGTTTTATTCAAACAATCATCCCGTTTGAATGGAATTTTGCTCAACGGATCTATCTCAACGGATATATTCAAGAAGGCTATATATCCCCAGACTTTGAAGATCGTGGTACACTAAAGAAATCAACAACAACGAAGTTATCATCATATACATCTGAGCAAACATATATCCCAAAGCATACTGCTATTCTGAAAGAAGAGATATACAAGTGCTCAAACCGTGAACAACACATCATCAGCTAAAAGCTCAGAAAGTCAAAGCTGTTGTTCAAACATTGTTCTATCCTTGGACAAAACCCATCAGCCCTGTGTGGACTGAGAAACCTTGCTATTCCTAAACTGTGTGTGACGGACTTGCATTAAAGAGATGAAGCTTCGGAACTGTGTGTGAAGAAGCCAGTCAAGTGAAAGCTTAAACCAATCTGTGTAAACGGTTGAAGACTAAGATCATTATATTAATCCGTGTGAACAATATATTGATTAGATTTGACTATAAATACGTAGTTGTGTACGTAGTATTTATAATAAACATTTTCACTCCTGTGTGGAGGACCAGTGTACGTAATATTTATAATAAAAATTTTCACTCCTGTGTACGTAGTTGTTCGATTGTTGTGGTTCGATGGTTGTTGTTTGATCGTTGTTGTTCGATCATTGTTATTTGATCGTTGTTATTCGATCGTTGTTGTTTGGTCATTGTTATTCGATCATTGTTGTTCGATCGGGGTTGTCTGATTGTTGTTGCCTGATCTCGTTTCGCGATTGTTGAAGCGTTCAGACTCCTTCTTAATTTCCTGAAGTTCGGGAAATTAGTCTTGTTTTCGATCTTCCAACCCTTGGGCTGTGGAATTCCATATTTGTTCAGCGATTAGCTCGCGTTTTAATTGACATACTATTGGGTTGGTAAATCGTATTGATTTTTGTTCGTTGTATTTTGCTATTGTTCGGGTGTAACAATTTGGATGGTAGCAGGTGTGTGCTACATGTGAGTCGTCGCGGGTTGTTGGCAACAGATATCGTGTATTGTCTGAGTTTGTTTTATGTTGTTCGTTCTATGTTTTAAGTTTCGGGACGAAACTTCTTTTAAGGAGGGTTGTATGTAATACCCGCAATTTCGATTTCCGGTAATTTTCTTTTTTGGCGGAAGTCTATTTTGACGACTCTCTCATGACCGTTTCATCATTTTGAGAATATTTAATTCTTCACTTTTGACGTTCGAGTTCGTTTCGGTATAGTTTTGTTGAGTTTCGTGTTCTTAAGCGGTTTTTCCCTACTTGAGTTCGATTCTTGCGAATCTCATCCGAAAATGTTGTTTCGAGTTTCTCGTAAGTTCAGTTAATGTTATTATTCATGTTGCAAGCTTTGGTTCGGTTTTTCGATCGTGTATCGTGTATTTCAGACATTTTGGGCCATTTTCGTAATTTCCCAAAGTTTGGGGTAATTACTTCCCGTTGTTGAATTTCGAGCCTTTGGGTGGTCGTAATCGTGTGTTCTCTTTAGTGCTCAAATTCGTCTTTACGAGTACTTCGTAACCGTATCATCGATTCGTATTCAGGTTCGGGTTTCGGGGTCGTCCGGGCCGTCGGAGTTGGCCCCGACCGGGCATTTTGGGGCCAGGCCACCCCTAGCCGAGTTACGGCCATAAGGGCCCGGCAGTTAGGGCCGTAAAGCTGGTTACGTGTGTAAGCCTTGGCCGGTTACGTACGTAACGCTTCCGGCATTTTGGGTAGGAGACTCGACCATCGCCGGTTACGGCCGTAAGCCATGGCCGATTACATACGTAAGGCGGCCAGCAGGCTGCCTATATAAGGCCCAGCAGATGAGTTTTTCACTCATTTTCTATGGAAGAAGAGCTTAATGGTTTCGAAAGAAACAACGTATGGTATCTTGTACCCAGACCTACTCATCAATCTGTAATTGGAACCAAATGGGTATTTAGAAACAAGAAGGATAGAAATGGACTCGTTATCAGGAATAAATCCCGACTAGTCACCCAAGGCTACAGACAGGAAGAAGGCATAGACTACGATGAGACATTTGCCCCTGTAGCCAGACTAGAAGCCATTAGGATATTTTTAGCCTTTGCCGCCCATAAAAGCTTCATTGTATACCAAATGGACGTCAAAAGTGCATTCTTGAATGGAGACCTTACTAAAGAAGTATATGTTGCACAACCACCAGGGTTTGTCAATCCAAAAGGTGAAGACCTAGTATACAGGCTAAGGAAAGTACTGTATGGACTTAAGCAAGCCCCTAGAGTATGGTATGAGACCCTGTCCCAGTATCTAACCGATAATGGATTCGAGAAAGGTGCTGTGGACAAAACCTTATTTAAAATACAGGAAGGTGATGACCTTCTAATGGTTCAAATATATGTAGACGATATAATATTTGGTTCAACAAATCTTGCTTTGTGTCAAAGGTTCTCTGATCTCATGCAAAGTAAATTTGAAATGAGTATGATGGGAGAACTTAGTTATTTCCTAGGATTGCAGGTAAAGCAGTTACCTACAGGGATTTTCATCAACCATGAAAAATACAGCAAGGAGCTTCTCAACAAGTTTGGAATGAATACTTCCAAATCATCGTCAACCCCCATGAGCACTTCCGTGCAAATTAGTGCTGATGAAGCTGGAAAGCCGGTTGATCAATCACTCTACAGGAAGCTTATTGACTCACGGCTAGCAGGCCAGATATCCAGTTTGCTGTTGGAGTGTGTGCGCGATATCAAGTAGCACCTAAAGAATCACACTTCGCAACAGCCAAACGAATCCTGAAATACGTCAAATGAATAGTCGATGTAGGATTGTGGTATCCTAAAGAAGGCGGATTTGATTTAGTTGGCTACAGTGACTCAGATCTCGGAGGCTGCAAGCTAGATAGGAAGAGTACAAGTGGAACTTGTCACTTTCTTGGACCTAGATTTGTGTCCTAGTTTAGCAAGAAACAATTGGCAAACTCGCTTTCAACAGCTGAATCAGAATACTATGCAGCTGGTAGTTGCTGTATGCAGATCCTTTGGATGCAACAACAGCTGTCAGACTATGGAATTGAAGCCAAATAAATGCCAATTATGTGTGATAGCACGAGTGCAATTGCCATCACTCACAACCCTGTATTTCACTCGCGCACCAAGCACATTCATATGAAACATCACTTCATCAGGAATCATGTTGAGAACAAGGATGTTCGGCTGGAAAAGTTCATACAGATATCCCATTAGCCGACATATTTACCAAACCTCTCGACACAGCAAGATTCTGCTTGCTTCGACATGAATTGGGATTGCTACAGCCTAACTCCCTATAAGTTTTTAATGCTTTTACTCAGCAAATTGAGGGGGAATGCTATACGACCCAAGAATATAGTATCCACCCTTAGTTATATGTACACTCAGTCTATCAGAACAGCACTGTAGGAACAAAGATACATGAATTATCCTACAGCTGACGTGTGCAATAATTAAGGGGGAATACAATAAGACCCAAGAATACAGCATTAATCCGAAATTTGCTGTATGGAATTGAAACTCGTATGTACCTTTTAAGGGGGAAAGCTGTATTTTCGCAGATACATCACATACTATGGGAAATCAATTATCATGTTATTTTTTTTACGATCTTTATGTCCACGTGCCTTGTCATAATCATAAAGTTTTTGCATTAAATGCTTTACACGACATCTGGACATTGGTATCTTCAAAGCTGTGATGTTTCATATTATTATATTAATTTTACACCGCCATTTCGGGCAATAAGGGTAATTTAATAAGTCAGAAGTGGGACCCGCTCTTATTTCAAAATTAGATGGATAAGTTGTACTTGTTACACTCAGTCCATCGTGGTCTTTCATTTTAAAACAATGGTTCCTATCCCTTAAATCTGACGTTTCATTATCTGTAAACCCTTCTTCGCCGCCCACTATAAAAGGACTATAAATGCCATTTGAGACTTTTTATGCTTTCTGCATATTGAACGAGTTCTTGAGCATACAGCCTACAAGTCTTTCTATTCTTACTGCATTTCTCTTTGAAAAATCTTTATCCTTTCTTTGAGAATCATCATGGCATATTCTCAGACCTCTTCCATCTCTCTCAAGAAGTCCTCCAACATCATCGACGGAGGGATCTTTTCTAGATCTGTCGTACTTGAACGTGTTCGTTCCGATGGTGATGACGTTGAATCGATGGAATACGTCATTACTAGGATTCGTCAACAAGGCCTTTATCGCCTTGGAAGTCACACCACTGAACGTTTTGATGTTCACCTGGTTGAGGAATTCTACCTCAATGCTGCTATTCGTTTCCTTTCGCTGGCTCAGGGAGGACATGTTGCTGACATCACAGCTGTCATTCGCGGAGTAGAGATCCGTGTTGACCAAGAGCTACTTCAGAATCTCTACAGGCTACCTGCTGATGGCCTGAGAATGGAAGATCTTGAGACCTTTGGGTCCCAAGAACTCTTGACCAAATATTATGGCTTGTTCATCGGTTCAGCGTCGGTGGAAACGGTTCACACTTCTGGCCATAAGAAACTCTTTTGTTTACCTTTTGTTTGTTTACATGATTTCTGTTTCCGTGTAATTGAGAATAGAACAGGTGCCTTCGAAATGTGCACGAATTTAAGATTCCGGATGATGGTTGCAATTATGGCCTGTGAAAAGGTCAATTAGTGCCAAATTATTCTTAAGAGGTTGCAAGAAGAAGTTTCTAAGCCTGCCTCGCAGAAGAAATCTTTTGGTTTGCTTCTGAACTACATTTTGACGAAATGCGGTGTTCCGCAATCCGCAGAGGCGAAGAAAATCAATTCATGGATATGCTTAGGAAGCATCAGGCCTACTATTTTCAACCAAAGAACCCTGATCGCTAACAGACCTTTTGTCCAAAACTTGCCTATGTCTGTCGATCCTAGAGACGTATCTTTGAAGTCCCAGAGCGAGGAGACTTCATGGAAGAGAAAAAGATCTCACAGCAAAACTCCCATTGCTGTTGAGAAGCCGAAAAGGAAGCTAAGGAGGCTTTCAAAAGTTAAGGCTACAGAAACTTCCAAGGATGCTTCTTCAACAGCCCAACCCACTGCATCGACACCCCAGGGCGCAACCCCTGCAGAAGAGATGACTGCTACTGTCAAGACAATAGATCCCAAGCCTTTGGCGGCTACGACGGATGTTCAGCCATCTGCCAACTTACAAGACTCTGGCGAGTTGGCTGCCACTTTGGATCCAAAAGATACTTCCACACCCGTTAAGGATCCATATCCCATCAGGGTCCCAACCCCTGTAAGGGATCCCTCTCCGATACACAATCACACATCTGTAGAGGATCCCATGCCTACAGTGGACCCAGGCGTTGTACGCAGCCCCTCCTCGGACACAATTATTCATAAAACCCTACTTTCTGTGCAAATCGAACAAGCATTTGAATGGTTTGTCCAATGGAAGAATTACAGACTTGCTCCGTACGACACCCTGTACAACTGGAGCGAATGGAGCAATGAAAAAAAATTTGTTTTGGAAGTGGCGGATGCTCAAGATATTGCAGTCCTGATCTAATTGGACAACGTATGCGTTAAAGAGCTATTTGAGAGCCATCTTGTGGACAAAGCCGAAGCATGGAAGAAAGGAAAAGCTAAGTCCGTGGAATCTCCCAAAAGTACAAAATCAGACCATGACTCAGACGACGACGACGCCTTTCAGGCAGGTCTGAGAATGAGTCGTGAGCAAGCTAGAGAAAAAGAATTCTCCCAGCTTCAACAACAAAAATGTGAAGGTACATCAAGTCACAATCCGTCCCCTTCGCAACAGCAAGACATTGTTCCCGACAACGAGGATTTAGTCCCTCATGTCGCTGAGGAACAACCATCCCCGGAACAGGCATCCACACCTGTCGCCGTAGATGACCAGACCAACGCCATCCCGCACGAGGAATCAGTCCTTCTGACGGAGAAGGCGGAAGCTGAGAGACAGCAGGAGGAATCAGTCCCTCCTGTACCTTTGTCTTCAGAACCCACTGCCGAACAAGAAAAATCATCAACCCCTGTCACCGAGCCGGACTCTGACGCTCCCAAAACCTCAACTGTCTTGGAATCCTATGACGGTACAATACCTGAGGATGTCCAACTCAATTCACGTCCCAATGTGAACTTGAGACGGTTGAATGGAGCTCAAGATTTCGCCCAGCCAGATTCTCCTAGGACTGCCACAATGAAAGAACGATTACATGCTCTTGGCCTTCAAACAGTTTTCATCCAGGATGCCGTCAATGCCCTGTATTCTGTCGAGAAAGCTCTTGATTGGATGCACCAATCAGCTGTTGAAGAGATGACAGGTCTAAGGCATGAAGTTTCCTGAGTGGAAGAAGCCTTCAGAATCTTGCCACCAGTCTTCAAGCAGGCCCTAAGCCAATTGCAAGAATGACAGGAGCACATCTTGAGAGAAGAACAATCTAAGCTATGCGTGTCCGAGGCCAAGACAGCATCAGCTATGATTGAATCCGGTTCCCAGCTTCGAGCCCACGACAAGAAAATTCAAGATATGTCACGGGTGCTCACCTCCCTAGTTGAGAAAATGACAAGTTTTGAGACAAAACAGGATGCTGCTATGCAAATCCTGGAACCCTTTGATGAGAAGGTGTCATACCTTGATGACGCCAAAAAGGGGGAAGAAGCGAGGGAAGCAGCAAAAAGAACAAGGCTCGAGCAAGAGAAGGAAATTCTAGCCCCTTTTGAAGACAACATCACTGCTGATATTGCCCGTCTTTCATCTCCAAATGTTAGAATACAGGGAGATCGCACAGAATTCCAGGACCCTAAGTTTCCTTGGAAGAACCTAGTTCAAAAACCGCAAGCTATGAACCTCCCTGCCAACCGACAGCCTACTGCAGAAGAAATCAAAAACTGGAGGAAGAATGAACTGCTAAGATACTTTGTAGTTCTTATCAGGGAATCCTCAATATTCAACAGATGCAAGACGGTACAGGAAGCCGCTGAGGAATATAAGAAAAGGTTGGAAGAAGGAGCGCTCCCGCTCCACCAGCAGATGAAGTCTAAGCATAGACAAAGTGACTTGGTTACCCATCCAGAAGATTGGATCTTAGTCTTAGATATGTTGTATGAAGGACGAGCCTTATATCTGAATCGAGACAAGGATGCTCATGAGAACTGGTGGAAAAATACCAAGAATGACCCCAAAAGGCCGTGGAGACACTCAGATTACAGGAGTTGAATTCCTTGTTGTATTATTTTTTTTAATTTTATTTTCAAAACAGCAAAATATTGTAATCTTTGTTTCAATATCAATAAAATATTTGCCTGTCTTGAAAGATTACAACTCGTAATCTACTGTGTTCTTATATGTTCACAAACACTTAATTTATTCTTGCTGTATACAAGTATGAAACTTGTTATAATATATAAGCTGTAAGAACTTGTCTGCAAACAGTTCATAGTTTAAGCTGTATGTATCTCGAATACAATGTAAGATTGTGCCTGCACGCCAATCATAAGTTTAAAGATGTAATACTCTTTTGATAAAAGCTGAACTTGCCTGCACGCAGTTCTTAGTATTAGGCTAATTGTTGAAGGCCAGAACATTCGAACAAAAGACCAAGAAGTCTGCCCTCCTTCAAGATGCTAAGTGTCAAAGTTTTGGCATCATCAAGGATGTTTGATAACATCAAAAGGTTTTAAAAGGAAGACTTGGAAATACTTGGCAAATTATCAAAAAGGGGGAAATTGTTGGGATAACAATTCATATATCGAAAGTTTTGATATAGTGTTTTGAAAATGTGCCAATCCAGCATACAGCAAACAACTATATCGAAAAGCTGACCAAAGGTGTCAACCTGTATCGAAGACTTCTCGTAGTCTCAGCGTACAGTGAATCATCATACAACAAAGAAGTCTCATAAGACTAAGTATGGAAGCTGTCTCGAATCGACAATATAACTATCATTCCATACAGTATCCAAACAGGATAAGAAGGAATATTTGTTATTCGCTAAAGTCAAAGTCCCGTTTAAGAAGATATATTTAAATACTAAAGGATAAAGTATATAAATATATAGCCATCAGAGATTTTAAATCAAGCGCAAAATTTGGATTGTGTTTTATTCAAACACATCATCCCGTTGGAACGGAATTTTGCTCAACGGATATATTCAAGAAGGCTATATATATCCCCAGACTTTGACGATCGTGGTAAACTAACAAAATCAACAACAACGAAGTTATCATCATATACATCTAAGAAAACATATCTCCCAAAGCATACTGCTATTCTGAAAGAAGAGATATACAAGTGCTCAAACCATGAACAACACATCATCAGCTAAAAGCTCAGAAAGTCAAAGCTGTTGTTCAAACATTGTTCTATCCTTGAACAAAACCCATCAGCCCTGTGTGGACTGAGAAACCTTGCTATTCCTGAACTGTATGTGACGGACTTGCATTAAAGAGACGAAGCTTCGGAACTATGTGTGAAGAAGCTAGTCAAGTGAAAGCTTAAACCAATCTGTGTGAACGGTTGAAGGCTAAGATCATTATATTAATCCGTGTGAACAATATATTGATTAGATTTGATTATAAATACGTAGTTGTGTACGTAGTATTTATAATAAACATTTTCACTCCTGTGTGGAGGACCAGTGTACGTAGTATTTATAATAAACATTTTCACTCCTGTGTACGTAGTTGTTCGATCGTTGTGGTTGGATAGTTGTTGTTCGGTCGTTGTTGTTCGATCATTGTTATTTGATCGTTGTTATTCGATCGTTGTTGTTCGATCGGGGTTGTCTGACTGTTGTTGCCTGATCTCGTTTCGCGATTGTTGAAGCGTTGAGACTCCTTCTTAATTTCCTGAAGTTCGGGAAATTAGTCTTGTTTTCGATCTTCCAACCCTTGAGCTGTGGAATTCCATATTTGTTCAGCGATTAGCTCGCATTTTAATTGATGTACTATTGGGTTGGTAAATCGTATTGATTTTTGTTCGTTGTGTTTAGCTATTGTTCGGGTGTAGCGATTTGGATGGTAGCAGCTGTGTGCTGCATGTGAGTCGTCGCGGGTTGTCGGAAACAGATATCGTGTATTGTCTGAGTTTGTTTTATGTTGTTCGTTCTATGTTTTAAGTTTTGGGACGAAACTTCTTTTAAGGAGGGTTGTATGTAATACCCGCAATTTCGATTTCTGGTAATTTTCTTTTTTGGCGTAAGTCCATTTTGATGACTCTTTCATGACCTTTTCGTCATTTTGAGAATATTTAATTCTGCACTTTTTGACGTTCGAGTTCGTTTCGGTATCGTTTTGTTGAGTTTCGTGTCCTTAAGCGGCTTTTCCCTACTTGAGTTTGATTCTTCCGAATCTCGTTCGAAACTGTTGTTTCGAGTTTCTCGTAATTTCAGTTAATGTTATTATTCATGTTGCGAGCTTTGGTTTGGTTTTTCGATCGTGTATCGTGTATTTCGGACGTTTTGGGCCATTTTCGTAATTTCTCAAAGTTTGGGGTAATTACTTTCCGTTGTCGAATTTCGAACCTTCGGGTGGTCGGAATTGTTTGTTCGATTTGTATTCAGGTTCGGGTTTCGGGGTCGTCCGGGCCGTCGGAGTTGGCCCCGGCCGAGTCATGGCCGGGCATTTTGGGGCCAGGCCACCCCTGGCCGAGTTACGGCCGTAAAGCCGGTTATGTGCATAAGCCATGACCGGTTACGTACGTAACGCTGCCGGCATTTTGGGCAGGAGACTCGGCCATCGCCGGTTACGGTCGTAAGCCATGGGCGATTACGTACGTAAGGCGGCCGGCAGGCTGCCTATATATGGCCCAGCAGACGGGTTTTTCACCCATTTTCTCACTTGTTTCCTTCCCTTACGCGGCTGGAGGTTTCATGAACATGGAGGCATGTTGTTAGGCAATGAATCCATGAAGTCTTGGAGTCCATATCATCGATTTTCCATCCCATAGCATCCTTTGATCGAGCAAATCAGGTCAAATCTTCTATAAATCTAGTTTTGGGGAATTTGGGTATTTTGTTTGATTTCGTCCGTTTAATCCGATTTAACTTAGAATTGTGATGGATTGATGATTATTTAGATGTATTATATCATTTACCTTGTTATTCCATGGTCGGATCGTATAGATTCGTCGTTTTGGTTGAGTTCTTAATCGACGCCTTGAAGGTGTCCGGTAGAATGTCATAGAGGGATTTTCGGACGTTCTACTATTATTCTTCCTCGTATGATCGTTGATTTATTAATTATATGATCCTAGGGTCGAGTTTCTTGCGAGGAACCCGTGTTGAACCCTTCCGTTCATCGTCATCTTCCTTTTCGATAGCATCGAGCGTTTCGAAGCTTCCCGGTTGAGCCGTGTTCGTCGGAATACTTGCATGCCGATTTCGAGGCAAGTATCTTGCCCATACGTAATGTCTTGTAGGTATAATTTTTGGTAAATTATTTTATGTAAAATCCGGAGGTTTAATGAATGTTAAAAAGTATCGGTATGTTCTCGATAAATGTTGTCTTTCAACGATAACTTGGATGCTTCGTGAATAAGTGTGTTTTTGGCCTATGCGTGTTAACTTCGTTGGTTGAAAGACTTATGATCACATTTAGTGAATGTAATAAACCATAATCATTTACCAAGGATTACGTGTTATTATGTGTGCTTGTTCGGCGAATACGTGACGGGTGATATTGGTTGTGTTGGGATTCCGAAACTAAAACGAAATACGCAGCGGAAAATAAAAATGAATCCCAAACAGGATCGATCAAGTAACGTATATACGAAGATAAAAATCATACCCGTGAAGCCTTTGAAATAAATCTTCATAAAAATGGATGATGATCACGAACCCCATCACGAACACGAGATCCCTTCGTTCCAAGCACCGAAAATTCGAAGCCTCTACTTCACACGCGTCGGAAGTTGCCCAGAAAAATTTACAAAACTCCGTTCTCCAAGAACACAGCTAGGGAAAATTTGTAGGAATTTATTTTCTCTCTTTTATATCTTATTTTCCTCAACTCAAAATGAAAGGAAAAACAAGATGGAAAAATTCTCTCTCCCCTCCTCTATAACTCTCGGCCAGAACCTGCTCCCAAGGGTGTGTGTGTGTGTTTCAAGTCTTGTTATCATGTTTGTTTAATATATCTCTCAAACATATAAATAATATGTCTAACAATGAGATAAAATGTCAACACAGAATAACAAAACACAACAAACACTTACACATGCATGGAAATAATTCCATGTGAGGTGGGGAGAGGGGGGGCGGCCCATAGGAAGTTTCCTAGAAACGAGCCGAGCCACTCGGCTCGTGTACCGGGCGTTCGTCAAATGACTCTGTTTAATTATAAATGTATTTATATTAATTAATTAATCTAATTAATTAATTATATCAAATACAAATATATTTCTCTAAGAAATATAATTTATGAATTAAATTAATTACCCGGTAACTTAATTTTAATTCATAAGACCACTATTTGATTTATCCAATAAATCATAATTAGATATCCAATATCTAATATAATTAGAGAGATAACAAATTCACATTTATCCGTCAACGTTTCTGATGCGCGACTCCATAGGTCCGTCTCAGCCGGCATTGGGAGGAACCAATGAGTGCGGGCAGCACTTAGCCAGCCTAGCGGGCCGCACTGTTAACCCCGACTGAGAATGAATGAAGGGATCATTCCGGAACAATTATGTCGTGAATACCATATACGTATAGACCCTTCATCAGATGTCCCGGTCAAGTATTCGGGTCACGGTAAAGTCAAACCCTACTGTTGACTAGACTCTATACATGTGTTAATGCAAATCAAGACCGACTGATTAATAGTGTATCTAATAGGACTATATCAGAACGCTTTGGCCAAAGACTTATGATCTTATTTGCCATTAACCGTATAGGACATTCACCTGCTCACTAACAGGAGATAGAATCCTTTCTTGGCGTGCAATAAAGACTGCTACTTGCCCGTATAGTCCGCACTTTGAGGTTGACTCAGCAATTAAGCAATTGAGTCTAACTACTCAAATGACAAACTAAACGTCATAGGCACATCCTCTACTGAACCCTCAAGTCAAAGGTCTACATATACTATCACAACCTTTCGATTTGTCATTGACTCTTCGAGAGAGAATACCGTGTGACTGAATCGAGTATGAGTCATGTTTGAGTATACTGGTCCCACCAATATACTTATAACTATGCTATCAAGACGTGCACACGTCCTAGCATCAGTTATACAAGTCGTATTAAAACTTAATGCCCATTTAAGTTTATTGACTTGCGAACGATTTAGGTAAATAAACTTTAAACACTTCCAGTGCATTTTCTCTTATCCCATAACGAGAATGGAATGTTCTATTTATTTACATGGACTTCACTTAAATGTTTACCAAATCAAGAATGCATTTGAAATACAATAAACAGTGAATGAATCGTATTACCTTTTTAATAATTATTCCATAATTACAAGTACAATACCCCTGCTCTCTCATCCCCTGAGTGGCATTCGAGGGCATATTCCTAACAGGTTGTTACTCCTTTGAAAGGAGGTTGTGATGCTTAATGTTGCTTGGCTTGATAGTTGATTGTTGTGTGCTTGTTGTATGCGATGTGCTTCCGGGTAGGATCGTTGAATCTCCGGGATCCATAATTCCTAGTATGGGTCGGGTGTGGCCGTAGGGTTATCCATCGGGCTGGTTATACTCAAAGCATGGTTTTGAAGTATACTATCTAGACTATGTCTATCTATGTCCCACTTATACTCAAAGTAATGCTGCCATACATCTCAACCACAATTCTTCCATATGCCCTTCAAATGACTTTGAGGGCAACCCTTTCGTGAAAGGATCAGCTAGGTTGTCTTCAGATGTTATCTTGGAGACAATAATCTTCCTTCTCTTCACAAAATCTCAAATGATATGATATTTGCACTTGATATGTTTCCTTGCTTTGTGGGCTCGTGGTTCCTTCGAATTTGCAACAGCACCGGTATTATCACAATACAGTGTAATACTCCTGGGCAAATTAGGAATCGCACCCAAATATTTTAGGAAGTACTTGAGCCATACCACCTATTTAGCTGCCTCTGAGACTTCGACATACTCGACTTCCATGTTAGAGTCCGCTATGCATTTATGCTTCACACTCCTCCAACTGATGGCTCCACCTCCCAAAGTGAAAACATATCCGGAAGTTGATTTTGACTTTTCTTTGTCCGCACTGAAATCTGAGTCAGTGTAACCCAAAGGACAAAGTGTATCTGATTGATATACAAGCATATGCTCCCTAGTCCTTCTAAGGTACTTGAGTATATGCTTGACAGCAATCCAATGTCCCGATCCTGGGTTCGACTGATATCTCGCCACCATGCCTATAGCATGACAGATATCAGGCCTAGTGCAAAGCATAGCATACATGAGGCTCCCCACTGCCAAAGCATAAGGGACCAGCTTCATGTCATCTACGTATATTACAAGAAACACTAGCACGTTTCCATCGCACTTTTTGTATACACAAACCTCACTAGGACACTGTTCAAAACCATACGATTGAATGACCTCATCAAATCGCATGTTCCAAGACCTTGATGCTTGCTTAAGACCATAAATGGCTCTCTTAAGCTTGCACACTAAGTGCTCCTCTCCTTCAACAATGAATTCCTCAGGTTGGCGCATATAGATTTCCTTATCAAGACTCCCATTTAAGAACGCAGTCTTGACATCCATCTGCCAAATCTCCATATCCAAATGCGCAGCTATAGCTAAGAGAATCCGGATCGATTTAAGCATGGCTACTAGTGAAAAGGTCTCATCGTAGTCGATGCCCTCCTTCTGAGTGTAACCTTTTGCAACAAGCCTTATTTTGTAGGTTTCAACCTTCCCTTTTGATCCTCTCTTACGCTTGTAGACCCACTTACTTCCAATGGGTTTCACCCCATTGGGTAGTACTACTAGCTCCCACACTTGGTTAGAATCCAAAGATCCCATTTCGGATTCCATTGTTGTTTTCCAGGATTCAGCATCCTTGCCTTGAACTGCCTGTTTGTATGTACATGGATCTGTTTCATCCTGGTCTGGGGATTGGTCCGAAGACGCTCCCACGCTGATGAAATGTTTGAGTTGACGAACAACCCTCCCACTACGACGAGGCGTGTCCTTGGTTTGCGTATCCACAATAGTGTCGATACGTGGTACACTAGGTGTTTGAAAAATTGGTATTGTCAAAATCTCACCCCTAAGTTCTTCTAGAATGACCTCACTCCTAGGCTTGTGGCTTATCACATAGTCCTGTTCTAAAAACTGGGCATTGGTGCTAACAATGACCTTCTGGTCTTTAGGACCGTAGAATAAGCCACCCTTCGTTCCCTTAGGATATCCTACAAACACTCGTACTTCTGTACGAGATGCCAACTTATCAGCTTCCTTATTCAGCATGTGTCCTGGTGAACCCCAAATTCGAACATGTTCTAGACTGGGCTTGCGCCCATTCCACAGTTCTGTGGGATCATTCAAGAACCATTCTGTCGTGAATGCTATTATACGTATAAACCCTTTTATCAAATGTCCCGATCAAGTTATAGGGTCACAGTCAGTCAAACCCTATCTGTACTTGATGCTATGCATGAGTTAATGAAAATCGAGATCATCGAGCTCTCGTGTATCCAATACAACTATCTCCTATGCTTTGGCCAAAGACTTATGATCTCATCTGCCAATAACCGCATAGGACATATAACCCGTTCACTAACAGGAGAAAGATTCCTATCTTGGTATTCAGTAGGACCTGCTACTTGCCCATCAAGATGCACGTAGAGGTTGACCCCCAGCTTCTGATTTTCTGGGTCAAACTACTCTAATGAAAATCTTAACGTCAGAAGCACATCCCTACTAAATCCTCGAGTCGAAGGTTCACGAATACCTATCACAACCTTTCGATTCCGTCATTGACTGTCCCATAGTGAAATCCGTGTGATGAATCGAGGGTGAGTCGGTTCGAGTATACTAATCCAATTAGCATACCTATAACGTGTGCTCCCACTAACCATTAGTGTTCGACAGACACTCTCCAAATCAAAGAACACGTCATACAAGTCTTCACATAAACTTAACGCCCAGTCAAGTTTCATCGACTTGCGAATGATTTAAGTATTTGAGCCATAAACCTTTCCAGTGCCGATCCCCTTATCCAATAAGGAGTGGAATGTTTTGCTCTCAAATATACGGAATAGTTTCTATATATATTTATGAGTCAGGAATACTAGAGACTTCCAGTAAATAAAGAAACATAAAATTGCCTTATGATAATGATTTACATAATAACAAGTACAATGCCCTCACTCAACATCCTCTGAGTGGCATTCGAGGGCATACTCCTAACAAAGAAGACTAAGGTGGAGAAACTGGAAGCAATGTCCGTGAAGCGATGTATCATTGGATTCCCATCTGGGACGATGGATTATATATTCTACATGCCCGAAGATCGAAGGATCATTATTGCTTTGCAAGCACACTTCCTGGAAGATGAGTTCATTCGGGAAGGCGGAGCAGGTAGAAGTATTTCTTTGGAAGAATACAATGAAACTCCTCAAGAGACACCTATACAGGAAATTGGAACCGGACCTACTGAAACACAACTACAAACACCTCGTAGGTCTAGTAGGGTGTCTTAATTACCTGGCGACATCCACCTAGTATGCACTTGGAGGAACTCGGTCTCCATGAGGTTCCAAGCGATAACCAAGAGACCGACCCAAGGGCATAGTGCCTATTGGGAAGCTATGGAAGTTGAGATAGACTCGATGCATGTCAATCAAGTGCGGACTCTAGTTGACCGCCCCAAGGGCATAGTGCCTATTGGGATCAAGTGGATCTACAAGAGAAAGACTTATGGGGATGGAAAGATTGACACTTATAAGGATAGGATTATGGCAAAGGGTTATACCCAGAAAGAAGGAATCAATTACCATGGTACTTGCTATTCGCAGGATGCTTGCTATAGCTGCCTACTACGACTATGAGATATGGCAGATGGACGCAAATACGACTTTCCTTAATAGATTCCTCGAGGAGGAAATCTATATAGAGCAGCCTAAAGGCTTTGTGTCCGATGTCGATATTCATAAGGTGTGTAAGGTTCAGCGTTCCGTTTATGTATTGAAGCAAGCTTTGCATAGTTGCAACCTTCGTTTTGACGAGGCAGTCAAAGAGTTTGACTTCGTGCAAAATAAAGAGGAACCTTGTATATACAAGAGGGTTAGTGGGAGCAAGATCGCATTCTTAGTACTATATATAGATGACATTCTACTAACACGAAATGATGTGGGAATGCTCAGTTCTATAAAAGCTTGGCTTTCGAGTAGGTTCTCCATGAAAGACTTGGGAGAAGCTACCTATATTCTTGGAATTCAGCTCTACCAGGATAGAGCAAAGAGAATGACAGGTCTTTCTCTATATAGATAAGATCTTAAAGCGATTTAAGATGGATGATTCTAAAAGAGGGTTTCTACCGATGCGACATGGAATAAAACTCTGCCTGAAGATGTGTCCTCAAAGTGAGGAACAACGAAAGGAAATGAGTAATATACCATATGTGTCGGCCGTGGGTAGCCTTATGTACGCAATGTTGTGTACAAGACCTGACATTGCGCACGCTGTGAGCGTGGTAAGTAGGTTCTGGCAAACCCAGGTAGGGAACATTGGACTGCTGTAAAGAACGTTCTCAAGTAATTAAGAAGGACTAGAGATCTGGTTCTTATGTATGGCGGTGGAGAACTGAATGTGATGGTCTTCACTGATTCAGACTTCCAAGGACAGAAAGACGATTCGATGTCTACTTCTAGATATATTTACTCTTAATGGAGGAGCAGTATCTTGGCGTAGTGCCAAGCAAAGCGCGACTGCTGATTTCACCAGTTAGGCTGAGTATCAAGAAGCCTCGGAGGCCTCTAAGAAAGGGTTCTGGATTAAGAAGTTTCTGGGAGAACTTCAAGTGATACCATGTGCTGAGCAACCTATTCCGCTTTTGTGCGAAAACGACGGAGCTGTAGCACAGGCTATGGAGCCGAGGTTTCACAACAGTACCAAACACATTGAGAGGAAGTATCATCTCGTGAGAGAATTTGTTCGCAAGGGATACATTGGGCTGCATAGAGTAGACTGAGCTGACAACATCGCTGATCCACTGACCAAGCCACTTTCTCATATTAGCTTGGAGCGTCATATGGAGAACATGGGTATTAGATACCATAGTGTGTGACATTGAGTGCAAGTGGGAGATTGTTAGGAGTGTGCCCTTGAATGCCACCCAGGAGATGTTAGAGTGAGGGCATTGAACTTGTTATTATGTAAAACCATTATCAGAAGGCAATTGTTTGTTTCTTTATTTACTGGTAGTCACTGGCATTCGTGACTCGTATATATATATATATATATATATATATATATATATATATATATATATATAAACTAGTCCGTGTATTAGAGAGCAAAACAATCCACTGCTTATTGGATAAAGGAATCAGCACTGGAAAGGTTTATGGCTCAAATACTTAATCGTTCGCAAGTCGATGAAACTTGACTGGGCGTTAAGTTTATGTGAAGACTTTTATGACGTCTTCTTTAACTTGGAGAGTGCCTGTCGAACACTACTGGTTAGTGGGAGCACACGTTATAGGAATGCTAATGAGATTAGTATACTCGAACTGACTCACTCTCGATTCGTCACACGGATTCACTCCGGGATAGTCAATAACAGAATCATAAGGTTGTGATAGGTATTCGTGAACCTTCGACTTGAGGATTTAGTAGGGATGTGCTTGTAACGTTAAGATTTTCATTAGAGTAGTTCGACCCAAAAAACCGGAAGGTGAGGGTCAACCTCGATGTGCGTCTTGACGGGCAAGTAGCCGGTTCTACTAAATACCAAGATAGAATTCTTTCTCCAGTTAGTGAACGAGTTATATGTCCTATGCGGTTATTGGCAGATGAGATCATAAGTCTTTGGCCAAAGCATTGGGGCTAGTTGTATTGGATACACGAGAGCTCGGTGATTTCGGTTTGCATTAACTCATGCATAGTGTGTAGTATAGATAGGATTTGACTGACTGTGACCCTATAACTTGATCGGGACATTTGAAAGAAGGGTTTATACGTATACTGGTATTCACGACAGAAAGGTTTTGGAAGGATCTCCATCATTCGTTATCAGTTAGGATACAGTGTAGAGAGCCAGGCTGGCTAGGTGGTGCTACTACTCTTTGGTTCCTCCCATTGTTAACTGAGAGGGACCTACCGAGTCGCGCAATAGGATTGACGATGGAATAAATCGAGCTTATTCTCTCTTTATTAATATTAAATATTGGATAACTAATTTATTGGACATTGGACATTGGATGTCTAAATTAATTTATTGGATAAATTAATTTACGGCCTAATGAATTAAATATAATATTGGGTGATTAATTTAATTCATGAATATAATTATATCTTGGAGAAATTAATTATATTATTTTGTATTTGATATGATTAATTAATTAGATTAATTAATTGATATAAATACATCAGAACGGAATGGATTTTTATCTATTTGGACTCACGGGAGTCCGAAACGAACCAAACTCGTCCTGGTTCTTCTATATTGCCACCCCACTTTCCACTCACCTTCCTTGGCCCTTGTCTCCACCTTAATTGGTGGAAGACATGAGACATTAAAGGGACATATCTCATTTTATAACGAGGTTGGTGATATGGTTTTCCTACACTTTGAACTCACGGTTCTCACAAGGATAGAGGGAGAGAGAATGTGTCTTCTTCATTTTTTTTCTTCATTCTTCATTTCCAGGAGAAAGATCAAGAGAGAAAAATCCATTTTATACACTTGGAGTGATATAAATAAATTTAGTAAGGTTCCGACTACTTTGTTCTAACCGTATCTTTGGAAGATAACAAGGTAGAAGTTGTACTGATCGTTTCTTCGGCGCATGGCAAGTAGAGACGCAGTGTTTTCTGTGTTGGATCATTCAAAAGCTTGACAAATAGGATTCGTGGGGGAAGATCACCTAAAGCTTGGGGAATTGCTTACGTGGAGTACACCATTTAATCAACGGACTATGAGGGTATAATTTCGAATCTTCCTTTGTTTCGTTATAATATTCGTAGATACATATCTTGATCGATCCTCTTAAGGGATTCGGATCGAATTTGATTCGTAGATTGCTTCTGTTGCGCCTTCGTTTTAGGCACCTAACCCCAACAAAAATACGGCCACTCCATCTAATGAATTTCATTCTCATACCACCTGAGCTCTATCTCATGCAACCACTACGACATAGGTTCTTCAAGACCCTGCCTTCATGAAGGGCATGTCTTCTTTAATAAGTCGAGCCATTCATTCCACCCAATCGCCCCCGACTTTGATGCCACCTCCAAATCAGAAGAGGATATTCCACATCCTAATCTGCCTCTCATCACCTCTTCTCCGCTCTCTGTATTTGCTCGACTAGTGGATACACAACCAAGGCTCAACACCAAATGGGACAGGTTGCTCCACGCGTATGGACGACGCTCGGGAGATCGACCTTATGCGATCTCGCCTTACCAAACTTCGCCGAGCGGCTTCCTCGATATGCGGATGCTATTGAAGATAGGGAATATCTCATATCCCAATAGAACTGGGCCAAAGTGATTCCTGAGAGGATAGTCATCCCTCAGATCGGAATGTACAATGGCGAAACCGAACCCGGTCCCATTTGAGGCACTATCTAACCTAGATGGATCTCCATTCAGTCTGGGAAGCCCATTGATGTCAGATGTTCTCCCTTACTCTAGGCGAGGAGGCCCAGAGGTGGTATCGTTCACCCCCCCCCCTCCGAATTCAATCCAAAGGTGGAGCCAGCTCGCCTCCTCCTGCAAATCCCACATCATAGGTTCCTACGTAAACATTAACACAAAGGAATCTGTTTCCTCACTTAGAAGAGACACACATAAATCCTCCATGGGTACATCACCCGACTGAGCAAGCATGTCATCAAGATGTAGCCCTGCTCCTATGACGCCCTGGTGATCTCCGATGATGCTGGCCTGCTGAAAAATTCTCTGTTCAAATGGTTTATCAGCCATAATTGGCCTAAGTTATTTCAGGAGTTCCTGGAGCGAGATCGCTCCTATATCTCGATCAAAGAATCTATATTGGCCCGGTATTGTCTAATCCTCATGGGCCAGTCCAATAGATATGGGACCGTGAGCAGAATAAAATGACGGGTTCCAGCTCAACCTCCACCAAGCTCTTCCAAAAAAGGAGGGCTGACCTCATGATGAATTCTAACGAAATCTATTTGTCAGCGCAGCCACCATCTTCGAACATATTTAGGATCTCAGGATTCTGCCTCTCCCTAAATCCATCATGAAGGACATGTCCCTACTGGACAAAAAGCAGTTTTGAACCTACCACAATTTGATCGGGCGTAAAACTGAGGAGTGCTGAGATCTCGTCAATGCTTTCATCTACGGGAGGACAATCGAGGTGCAGCTCACCCTAACATACTGCCATAAGACGCCCCAAATATAATTCTTATTCTGATTGGTGAAAAAGTTGTCGAGAGATCTAGATGCAAGAGAAAGACAGCTATAATAGAAGCAACCACGTCTTATCAGTTGGTCGGGGGGAAATATACCCGGGATGTGGCCCTGGTTCAAAAGGTTGAGGCTGAGTTAGAGGATAAAGGCTTGATTCCCATCAGCGAACGCAATGCTGAGATGGTCACACAATTGCACAATGATGCCTTCATCTCACACTTCCCAATTTGGGTATCCTGGTCCACCAGGTTATGATCGAGAATGGGGTGTATGCATGTTGCCTCTATCTACGAACATTTAAGTGAATGCATATAGATGAATGGTATATACGTCCTTGTTCAGACCAAATCTCGGAGTTCGGAGCGAGCAAACCACCCGATCAGTGGGCGAGATCGACCTACCTTTCCAGTTTGAGGAACACCCGGACACGAGGACAATCATGACCACGTTTAAGATAAATGACATCTCGAGCAGGCATAATGCGCTTATTGGCAGGCTGGTCCTACATCAACTAAGGGCCGCTGGCTTCATTTACCATTACTGTTCAAAATTTCCTTTGCCACAGAGACGAACATGTACTCATACGAGCTCAAGAAATCAATGTTATGGAGGGATCCATTAGCCCATAACTGGTGGAATCAAATCTAGTTGATCCAGAGGTCAACCCTAGTTGGTGAACCGAGAAAGAACCAATGGATCCCCACCTTCTGAGCCACAATAAACTAAGGATCTAACGACTGACGAGGGCCAGCGACCCAAAAAAAGCGATGGGCCCGGAATATGAAATATACCCTGGAAAGAGAAGGGGAAAAGTAAAAGACATGCCGAGCTAGTCGAAGAGATGGACTGGATCGTCATGGATGACACCAAACCCGACCAAGCAACTCTAGATCGGTTACGACCTTGCTGAGCCAACTCTGAGTGAATTGATTGCTTTTCTAAAAGGCAACACAGATGTCTTTGCCTGGTCGCATGAAGATATATAGGGGATCAGCCCGTCCCATGCTTCCCATCGGCTTAACATCGATCAGAACTACAAGTCGGTGGTTTAAAAGAAAAGGAAGATGGGACTGAAAGACAAAAGGCCCTTGAAGGAGAAGTGTCCAAGTTGACAATAAGTTCATCCGAGAAGCAAAGTATCCCATATGGATGGCGAACCCAATCTTGGTCAGAAAAAAGCAACGGACAATGGTGGCTATGTGTCGATTTTACTAACCTGGACAAGGCCTATCCCAGAGACAACTATCCTTTGCCGCACATCGATTACATGGTCGACCCAACCGCTAAGCACGAGCTGATGAGTTTTATGGACGCCTACTCTGGTTACAAGCAGATGATCAACTGAACAATGTCAGATCGCCTTCACAGACTTGAAGGACTCACTTTTGTCCATGTCGATCCTGCAGAAGCCTAACGAAGCCGAACCACTTTATCTATATCTTGCAGTATCTGCAACTGTGCTCTGCTCGATTCTATTATGTCTCGTAGACTCAACATAGTACCCAGAGTCAGGCCATGTATTATTGGAATTCGGTGATTAAAAACGAGTTACGCAGCGGAAAAATAAACCGGTCTAACCGGATAAAAATCCAACCCTTAAGAGGATTGATCAAGCATCGTATAAACAAATAAAAAAACAAGGTATGAATTTAGAAATCATACCCTTGAAGACCTTTGAATAATTCTGATGTTGATCATAATTCCAAATTGTTGAAGCTTTTCAAAATCCCGAGCACCGAAACCATCATGCCTCTATGTATCACGCGTCGAAAAGATGACAGGAAAAATAACGATCACTACAAGACCTCCAAGGTCGATGGCTATATGTAGGGATTGTAGGATAAATTTTTATTCTCTCTATTCTAACTCTTAAAGATAAGATTTGAAGATAAAATTATATCTCATGTATTGGAAAAATAAGAAACTAATTCCTTCTCTTTATCTTCCTTTGTTTTCTCTCTTTTTCTTCTCCCTTCCTTTTCTTTCTTGCCGTGAGTTCAGCCCCTTCATTCCAAATGAATGCAAAACCCACGCACTTAATAATATATCATCACATTATTAATCAACCCACCATATATCTAATAATACAATATATTATTAATACCCCCATAATGCCATAACATGACAATAAAAAAATATCACAACCACTATGTGATCAGGGGGCAAAGAGAAGATAATTGAGGGTTGGTTTATTTTGGTTCATAAAACACATCGTCATGTATCTAGTTCGATAGATAAACTTTATTTTGTTTCAATATTAATATAAATAATTAATCCAATTAATTAATCATATTAAATATAAATTCTCTAAAAATAATATGAATTAAATTAATTACCCGGTAATTTATTTAATTCACTGGGCCGATTTAATTCATTCAATAAATTAAAACAATAATTATCCAATAATTGCAATTAGACATCTAATGTACAATATTCATTAAGAAATAATACCCTATGTTAAATCCGTCATCTATCCGGTGCCGCGATTCCATAAGTTCATCTCAGTCGGCAATGGGAGGAACCAAAGAGTGTGAGTAACACTTAGCTAGTCTTGTAGCTCACACTATAACCCAACTGAAAATGAATGATAGGGATCATTCCAAAATCTTATGTCGTGAATACCGTATACGTATAAACCTTTCAATCATATATCCCGACCAAGAATTAGGGTCACGGTAAAGTCAAACCCTAGTGTAACATGACTCTATGTATTTTTTAACGCAAACCGAGATCACCGAGCTCTCGTGTATCAAAACAACTAGCTCTAAATGCTTTGGCCAAAGACTTGTGATCTCATTTGCTATTAACCGCATATGACATTTAGCTGCTCACTTACAGGAGAAAAAATGCTATCTTGGTACTCAGTAGAGACTGCTACTTGCCTACTAAGTTGCACTTCGAGGTTGATCCCACCAACTGGTGATTGGGTCGAACTACTCTAATGACTAACTTAATCTCACAAGCACATATCCTATTGAAACCTCAAGTCAAAGGTTCATGTATACCTATCACAACCTCTCGATTCAGTCCTTGACAATCCCATAATGAAATCCGTGTGACCCAATCTATGTGAGTCATGTTCGAGCATACTAATCCCATTAGCATAATTATAAAGTGTGCTCCCACTAATTCTTAGTGAAGACAGTCACTCTATATGTCAAAGTACACGTTATACAAGTCCTGTCTAAACTTACTGCCCAGTTAAGTTTTATCGACTTCCGAACCAGTTAAGCACTCAAGCCCTAAACACTTCCTGTGCCTATCTTCTTATCTCCATAAGGAGTGGAATGTTTGCTCCCAAATACAAGGACTATTATTCTATATACCAAATCACAATGCCCATGATATACAATAATATAGAAGTAATAAATGCCTAATTAAATTTAATAATTTACAATACAATGTTCTTACTCTCTCATCCTCTGAGTGGAATTCAAGGGAATGTGCCTAACAATCTCTTACTTGCACTCAATACCACAAACTATAGTTACTAATACATAGACTTTCTAGATGTCTATCTAAGACCTTCTGAGATAGTGGCTTCGTCAGCGGATCGGCACGTTATATATTGTGTCTATTCTTTGCAGTGTCATGTTCCCATTATGAACCATTTATATAACAAAATGATACTTTCTCTCAATGTGTTTGGTTTTGTGGTGAGCCTTAGGCTCTCTGGCCTGTGCAAAAGCTCCATCGTTGTCACAAAACAGCGCCACGGGCTGATCTGAGGCAGATACCACTTGAAGATCCTTAGTGAACTTCTTAAAAACGCCTCTTAATCCATCACTTTAAGTTTTCCACTGCCGTATGTAAGCACCAAGTCTTTAGTCCTCTTCTGGTTCTTAAGAATGTTCTTTGTAGCAGTCCAAGGTTCCTACCCTGGATTTGACTCTGACTGAATTACTACGCTCACAGCATAGGCAATATCCGGTGTGGTGCAAATCATAGCTTACATGAGGCTACCCACTGCCGAAGCATAGGGTACCATGCTCATTTACTTTCTATCTTTCTCAATTTGAGGACACATCTCTAAGGAAAAATTTGCACCATGTTGCATAGGTAGGAACCCTCTTTTCGAATTTTCCATCTAAAATCGCTTCAGGATCTTTCTATGTAGAAGGCTTGGGAAAGACTTTTCATTCTCTTCGTTCTATCCCAGTAGACATGAATACCTAGAATATAAGTGTCTTCTCCCAAGTCTTTCACTGAGAACTTATTAGAAAGACAAGCTTTCACAGAACTGAGCATTCTTACATCGTTTTCTATAAGTAGAATGCCATCCACATATAGTACTAAGAACGTAATTCTGCTCCCACTAACCTTCTTATAAATACATGGCTCCTCTTCAGTTTTGACAAAATCAAACTCTTTGAATGTCTTATCAAAATGAAGATTTCAACTTTGCGAAGCCTGCTTCGGTCCATATATGGCACGCTGAAGCGTGCATATTTTTGGAATATTAGCCTCAGATATGAAACCTTAGGCTTTTCCATATATATTTCCTCCTCGAAGTATAAATTTAGGAACACCATTTTCACATCCGTTTGCCATATTTCGTAATCAAAATGGGAGCTGTTATGGCAAGCATCATGCAAATAGACTTTATCATGCTACAGGCGAAAAGGTCTCGAAATAATCGATTCCCTCTCTTTGGGAGTAACCCTTCGCAACAAGCGTGGCCTTATAGGTATCAACCTTGTCATCTCCATTAGTCTTTCTCTTATAGATCTATTTATTCCCAATAGGCACTATGCCCTTAGGATGATCCACTAGAGTCCAGACCTGATTAGCATACATAGAGTCTATCTCATCTTCTATAGCCTCTTGCCACTTCGAGGAGTCAACATCTTCCATCGCTTGTTCGTATGCAGAAGGATCATTCTCTTGACTATTTTCTGCTATCTCACGGACACCCAGTTCCTCTTGATGCAGATAGTCATACCTCTCAGGTATTTGAGAAGTTCTACAAGACCTACGAGGTTGTCTTTTTATTTCAGAAGGTTCGTCTCCAATATCTTGCATAGGTGTCTCAATAGGTATTTCTTTTAGTTCTTCCAAAGAAATATTTCTATCTGTGCCTCCTTCCTGAATGAACTAATCTTCCAGGAAGTGTGCTTGTAAAGCAACAATGATCCTATGATCTTCGTGCATGTAGAATAGATATCCCATGGGATCCCCTGGATATACTATGAAATGACCTTTCATAGACCTACCTTCCAATTTCTCTACTTTAGTCTTTTTGACATAAGCAGGACACCCCTAATTCTTAATGTGATTAAGACTTAGTTTCCTACCTGTCCACATCTCATGTGGAGTTCTAGGAACGGATTTGGAAGAACATCTATTCAAGATATGTGCAGCAGTAAGGAGTGCATGACCCTACAGATAATCCGGTAGATCAGTATAGTTAAGCATGGAGCGAACCTTGTCCAACAAGGTTCGGTTCCTTCTTTCTGATACATTATATAATTGTGGAGTAGCTAGAGGAGTAAATTGTGACACTATTTATAGATCTTTTAAGAACTCGTCAAACTCGATACTCATGTACTCACCATCTCGTTCTAACCAAAGAGTCTTAGCACGGTTTCCTATTTGGTTTTCAACTAGGGATTTAAGTTCCTTAAGTTTATCGAAAGCTTTAGATTTATGTTTCATTAAGTATACGAACCCATGCCTAGTATTGTCCTCTGTAAACATAATGAAATACTGAAAACCATTTCGTGCCACTTCAAAAGGGCCACAAACATTGGTATGGATCAATCCAAGTTTTTCAGCAGCACTTTCAAAAGTCCCTATGAAGGGTAGCTTAGTCATTTTTCCTTGTAGGGAGGATTCTGGGGTTGGATAAGGATCCGACCCCATTGGACCTGTAAGCCCATCATTCTCCATTTTATGGACCTTGGTCTGACCAATATGACCGAGTCTAAGATGCCACTTAAGTGCTTGGTTTGTTTCATCCCTACACACTTCCTAGTTATAGTGTTCACAGTTGTTTTATTCTTTAGATTCAAATGGTATAAACTATTTAATAATGTAGCAGTACCAACCAATTTATTTCTGAAATAAATTTGACAGGATCCATCTCCTATAAAGAAGTGAAATCTCTTTCGGTCCATGACCGGAATTGATACAATATTTTATGCCCCTTTGGCAAAACAAGTACATTATCTAAATTAAGAATAAAACGAGATTCTAAATTCAACAAAAAGGATCTAATATCAGAAGCCTCGACAATGTGTCAACTTCCGACAGTGACCATCACCTCCCCTGAATCCAGCCTCCTACTTTGTTCTAGATCCTGATTCATTGTACAAATATGAGAACTCATGCCGGAATCAAGTATCCAATAAGTAGAAATTACAATTACAGAATAATTTGTTTTCAAAACCAGTAGTTCCGTACCTGAAGGCGTATTATGGTCAAGTTTTGGACAGTACCTCCTCCAGTGGCCTAGCTCACTGCAGTTGAGGTATACATCCATTTTCTTGGGCCCTTGCTTTTGGACATAATTGTTTTTTGTTCTTTTTCTTCTTATTCTTGGACTTCCAAGTCCTAGAAGAAATAACAAGTACAACTTATTTTCCCTTTGTCTTCATCTGAGACTGTGCAGTCGTTAGTTTGTTCATTAGCCCAGCTAAGTTACATGCAATCTCATTGCAGTTGAAGTTCATCACAAATTGGGAAAAGGAGTTAGGAAGTGACTGCATGATAAGGTCAGTTTGAAGAGATGCATGCATCTGAAAATCAGGAGCTTCTAATCTCTCAATCATCGAGATCATCATGAGTACATGGTCCCCAACTCACTCTCCTTGCTTCATCCTAGCGCCAAATAATTGCTTCGATATATCATATCTAGCAGTTCGACAATATTCTTTATAGAGCTCAGACAAGTGCGCTAAGATGGCTCTCGAAGATGTCATCTTTTTTATGGGCACGTTGAATCTCATTGGTCATTGAGCCTACATATACCCGCGCACTCTTACTGTAATACCCGGTATTTTTCTTTCCCTGGTATTTTCATTTTTGGGTATATTTCTCGGTCATAGTGACCCACATGTATCTTTC
Source organism: Orobanche coerulescens (assembly GCA_033398695.1). Lineage (NCBI taxonomy): Eukaryota > Viridiplantae > Streptophyta > Magnoliopsida > Lamiales > Orobanchaceae > Orobanche > Orobanche coerulescens. The sequence continues at coordinate 71,881,598 of CM065818.1, read as the reverse complement.
AGTGTGTCCTTCCTGTCAATTGTTGAATTGTACTCTCGTTATTGTTCGTTGTTTCAACTTTCCTCGCTTGAGTTCGACTTTGTTAGATCATCATTAATTTTTGGTGACTCCAAAAATGGTAAATCTTTGCAATATTATAGAACATCGAGTTAGCTTTCCAATGGTTCAAGCGGTGAGTCAATCGGAGTTCGGACGAGAGAGTTATGGTCGTTTTAGTGGAAGACTGTCAGCTGTCGGGCACCGTCCGGAAGCCTTTCGGCCGATAGGGTGGGCCGAAAGACTCAACTGCCGACATTTGTATGGGTATCGGCCGATCACGTCCGGAAGCCTTTCGGCCGATAGGGTGGGCCGAAAGACTCAACTGCCGGCGGGTATCGGCCGGGCCTATCGGCCAGCCTATCGGCCGATAGGTCCTGCTGTGTTACACTATAAATGTGTCGTTTTGAGCGAGAACTGCTCATTTCTTCTTCTTTTCCACTGCATCGCGAGAGTAACGAGAAAGAGGGTATAGAGGGGGAGAGTTCTTCATCCGGGGGTCGATTTTCATCATTTCTTTTCGGTTGTGAGGCTTGGATAATCAATCTAACGCGAGTTCTACGGATCTTAGTTCTTGAATCTCCAAAGGTAATGTTCTAAAACCCTACTTTTTGGATAATTGGGGATTTTGGGTTTTTGTCCGATTCTTTCCGTTTCGTTGATGGATTCATGATGAATATGATTATTCTTGTTGGTATTCTTAGTTTCCCTACGGATTCATGGTATATTTTCATGGTTTTGCGAAATCGAGAGGGTTTGGTTGTGGTCCGCCCTCGTTGTTATTTTTGTATGAATATACATGAATCGTAGGCGGGTTTCCGGGTGTATTCCATTTCCGTAATCGTCTAGAGTTGGTTGTGATTGTGTTGTTCGAATCGCTAGGTTCATTTCCGCCGGTTCCTTGCGGTTGTGTTCAACTCTTCCGTTCCGTTCGTGTCATCGTCTAATTAATCGAGGCAAGTATCCTTATGAACTTACGATCTTGACATAGTAGTTTTGTATGAGAAATTGTGTGTGTGTATGCTCACTACGGGTTAGACTCGACGGGGTCTCGGTAGGGGTTCACGAAGGGGTGGATCCGCGAGCTTGCTTTTAACCACTACGGGTTAGATCCGACGGGGTCTCGGTAGGGGTCCACGGAGGGGTGGATCCACGGTTAATTGTGGTGCATTTTTACAAATGTGATTTGATCGTTGGCATTTCCGGAAATGAGTGTTTTGGAAACTAAGATTTCTTGATGGCATGCATTACTATATGTGTAAGATGTAAATTGTTCATTTGGTTACTTGTACTAGCGTAATTGCTAACCCCTCTGGGGACCCGTTTTGGGGAAATTCGTTTTATGAATTTCATGTCAGGTTCATCGAGACGAACGGGCGCTGGACCAGTACGCGGATGATGGCCGTGCGTGATGATTGTGCACGAGTGACGTTTTAGTGTCTTTTACCTTATCATGTTTTGTGGTTTTGGACTAATAGTTGTACTCGAGTACTTAAGGGGTTCTTGTTCGTTTGGATTGTATTGTTGCTTATTATGTTGTGTTGGATGATGATGTTATATTGACCGGTTAAACCGGGTGGCTTGTTCTGTTTTGCGTCTTTATGACATGGTGTTGGTCGTCGTTTATGTGAGTCGTTGAGTATGATCTTTGTTCACCTGGTGGGTCCCATATAGGGATTCACGGCGCTGTAATATACCTCGAATATCTTGAGGGTGTTACAGAAAATGGTATCAGAGCACTAGGTTTATGGATACCTAGGCTTGTTGGTTTATTGGGTCTTGTGGTGTTTGGTTTTGCACATCATCGTCACGCTGCCATGATTCCGGTACTACCAGTGCCCGTAAGTTTTCTTTCCTCTGTTCATTAATTCCTTGTATCGCACCCTTGATTCTCGACTTGTGATTGTTCTTTTCCTGTACTGATCCTCGTATGGCTTTTGCTACTTATTTAACTCCAGTATGGATGCTGGAAGAGGTCGTGGTCGCGGTCGTGGTCGTGGACGCGGCCGGGGACGTGGGGCAGCCGGTGGGGCGGCCACGTCACAGTCTTCGGGAGCCGGCGATCGGCGACCGTCATAGCCATGCTTCTTCTCAGGAGCGTGCCGATCTTGGTATCGCGGCCGTTATGCAACAGATGGTGAACCAAATGGCGGCGATAGCTCAGGCGGTTCAGAACCCGGATCAGGCCCACGCTAATCGGGGAGGAGCGGACCGTTGGCTCCAAGATGTCATCAAGATGCATCCTCCTCAGTTTTCGGGAGCTTCGGACCCGGTGGGCTGGGAAGGGTGGATCAAGGAGATATCAAAGGTCTTCGTTGCCACTAACTGTCCCGAGGAACGTAGAGTCCCTATTGCTCAATACTTTCTCACGGGGGACGCTACGGACTGGTGGGAGGCCGTTGGGCCCAAAGACCATGCTGCTTCGTGGGCTGAGTTTCAGGAGTTGATGGAGACCGAATATTGCCCGTGGCCAGTCAGACAGGCTCGGGTACATGCTTTTTATGATGCTCAACCGCGGGATATCCCCGTAGCTCAAGCTATTGCTGATTTTAATAAAGAGTTGGGTTATGTGAAGACCCAAGTTGTCGAGGAGAGTGACAAGATTTTCCATTTCTCCAGACGGATGAAGTCGTCGATTCGGGACTATATGTCGGGGCTCGTATGCACTACATTGAAGGATTATCAGAGTAGGGCCCTTGCTTATGATATGTCGGTGACGGCGAGTGAGGCGGCCCGCGAGAGTAAGAAGCAGAAGTCCGCTGGGAATTTTTCGGGCCACAAAGGTGGGGGTCAGCAGAAATTTCAGTCTGCTAACTTTTCCGCTGGTGGTGGCCCAGCTCGATCCATTGGGTTTCCCCGCAGGGCTGCCAGTGCCCCTTCTCGAGAGGTGAAGTGTTTTAACGTGGCGGCCGTGCCACATCAGCCGTAATTGCCCGAGTCCTTTGTTGATATGTAATCAGTGTGGCCAACCGGGCCACAAGGCGGCTTTCTGTGCCGAGAGGGAGAAAATCCTCGGTGCCCGTTCTTCTCATCCAGCGCCTAGGGAACCAAGTGTGAATCAGGGATCGTTTGCTCCTCAGTCTCCGCCGAGTGCTAGTCAGGGAAGAGGTCGGGTTCAGCCCTCTAAGGGGAGCTTCTAGTGTTGGCTCCGCCCACCCGCGTGTCTATGAGATGCGGAGAGCCGATGATCCAGCGGCTACCGTAGCGACAGGTACCGTTTATATTCTTTCTCATCCTGTCAGTGTGCTTTTCGATTCCGGTGCTACGCATTCGTTTATATCTCTGGATTGTGTGCGCCGTTTGAGTCTCGACCGTTTGACACCTTGTGAGCCCTTCATCGTTAAGCTTCCTAGCGGTGATAGGATCGTTGGTAATCAGGAGGTTCGAGACTGTTCTGTGCTTATTTGCGAGAGGACTTGGCCCTCTAATCTTATTGTTGTGAGTATCGAGGGTGAGGATTTGATCCTTGGTGATGACTGGCTCGAGCGGCATGGTGCGATCATGAACTACCGCACGAGAATCATCACCATGTTGGCCGATGATGGCACCGAGCACTCTTTCGCCGGGCGAAAGAGGGGGAACCAGTAACTCGTTATTAACGCCTTGAAGGCGATGAGACTCCTGCGAAAGGGGTGTACCGGTTATTGGTGTTACGCCTTGAAGGCGGAGAATGGTGGAGTCGAGCTTTCATCGATTCCAGTCGTTAGTGAGTTTCCTGATGTTTTTCCTGACGAGTTGCCGGGATTGCCACCGGAACGTGAGGTTGAGTTTGCTATAGAGTTAGAGCCGGGTGCGGCTCCGATTTCGAAGGCGCCCTATCGCATGGCACCTTCAGAGATGTCCGAGTTGAAGAAGCAGTTGAGTGAGCTTCTTGAGTCGGGGTATGTTCGACCGAGCGCCTCGCCTTGGGGCGCACCGGTCCTGTTTGTGCGAAAGAAGGATGGTTCGCTACGTTTGTGTATCGACTATCGCGAACTAAACAAGGTGACCATCAAGAACAAGTATCCTTTGCCGAGAATTGATGACTTGTTCGATCAGTTGCAGGGAGCTGCGGTATTCTCGAAAATTGATTTGAAATCGGGTACTATCGGCTCCGGGTGAGAGAGTCCGATGTGCCAAGACTTTTTCGGACGAGATACGGACATTATGAGTTTGTAGTTATGCCTTTCGGGTTAACTAATGCGCGGCGGTGTTCATGCTTGATGAACAAAGTTTTTATCGAGTATTTGGATAAGTGTGTCGTCGTCTTCGTTGACGATATTCTTATTTATTCGAGGAACGAGGAAGAGCATGCCCATCATTTGCGGGTAGTGTTAGACATTTTGAGGGCCGAGCAACTCTATGCGAAGTTCTCGAAATGTGAGTTCTGGCTGAAAGAAGTGATGTTTTGGGTCACGTGATTTCGCCGAGGGGGTTCGTGTGGATCCGCAGAAGATTGAGGCAGTGTTGGATTGGGCATCGCCCACAAATGTGAAGGAGGTCCGTAGTTTCTTGGGTTTGGCTGGCTACTACCGTAGGTTCGTCGAGGGTTTCTCAAAACTAGCTCGACCACTTACACGATTGCTCCGTAAATCCGAGAAGTTCGCCCTGACCGATGAGAGGCCGAGTTTTGAGGAGCTGAAGAGGCGTTTAACTTCAGCCCGGTTTTGGCATTGCCATGTGGCAACGAGGGTTTTGCCGTTTATAGCGATGCTTCGGTCGGGGCCTTGGGTGCGTATTGATGCAAAGACGGCAAGACCATTGCCTATGCGTCGAGACAGATTGAGGCCATATGAGCTTAACTACCCTACTCATGATTTGGAGTTAGCGGCGGCTTTTGCGCTCAAGATTTGGCGTCACTATCTTTTCGGCTCTGCATGTCGATTTTTACCGATCATAAAAGTCGAAATACATATTTACTCGAGAGTTGAATATGAGACAGAGGAGATGGTTAGAGTTGATTAAGGATTATGACCTCGAAATCCTTTATCATCCGGTAAGGCGAACGTCGTGGCCGACGCCTTGAGTCGGAAACCGGTTGCATTGCGATCGCTTGAGATCCTTACGTCTCGATCCGAGCTTCGGAGAGCCTTGATCGAGTTAGATGTTGAGGTCTCGTTGCCGGAGCTGTTGGGCAACTTTGTGCTTTAGAGATTTCGTCATCCTTGATCGACGAAATTAAGTCAAGCGATTAGAGGATCCGATGATTACTCAAATCCGAGAGAACGTTCTTAAAGGAAAATCTCCTGGATTTGTGACTCACGAGGATGGTGTTTTGAGATTCAGTCGGCTTTGTGTGCCGAACGACCCGAGTTGAGGCAGAGTATTTTACGAGAGGCCCATGCTACGCCTTATTCTGTTCATCCTGGTTCGAGTAAGATGTACAAGGACCTGAGAAGGAATTTCTGGTGGAATGATATGAAGGATGAGGTCGCACAGTTTGTAGCGAGATGTTTGACTTGCCCGAGTCAAAATCGAGCATCGGCCGACCATTGGGTTATTGCAGTCACTTCGTTCCGAATGGAAATGGGAAGACATATCGATGGATTTCATTACGAGTTTGCCGAGATCGAGATCAGGCATGAATATGGTTTGGGTGATTGTTGATCGTCTGACCAAGTCGGCACATTTTCTGGGCATCAAGGACACTTGGGGCCCGGAGAAGCTGGCCCGTATATTTATCGCACAGATTGTGAGGCTTCACGGTACTCCGAAGTCTATTGTTTCGGATCGTGACGGCCGTTTTGTATCGCACTTCTGGCAGGCGGTGCATAAGGCGTTGGGTACCCGGTTGCGTTTGAGTACCTCTTTTCATCCCCGCCGATGGATACCAACGCACTATCCAAACGTTCGAGGACTTGTTACGTGCTTGTGCTCTTGACTGGAGTAGTGACTGGGAGGAACATTTACCGCTGATTGAATTCACGTACAACAACAGTTGGCACGCGTCGATTCGGATGGCACCGTATGAGGCACTTTATGGGCGACGATGTCGATCGCCGATTTGTTGGAATGAGGCGTCCGATTTAGTCGGGACCGAGCCGGATGTCGTTTTAGAGACGAGGCGGAAGATAGAGTTAATTCGAGAACGGATGTTGACTGCCCAGAGTCGACAGAAGTCGTATGCCGACATCCGTCGTCGACCCTTGGAATTCGAGGTGGGAGACCACGTTTTGCTGAAGGTGTCGCCGACGAAGGGAGTTTTCCGCTTCGGGAAGAAGGGGAAGTTGAGTCCGAGATTTATTGGACCCTTCGAGATTCTCGAGCGAGTCGGTGGGTTAGCATACCGTTTGGCGTTACCCCCGGCCTTGAGTCATCTTCATAGCGTTTTCATGTTTCCCGGTGAGGAAATATGTTCCAGATCCTAGTCACGTCATCGATTATGGCGAGATTGATATTGCTGAAGATATTACTTTTGAAGAGCGTCCTTTGAAAATTTTGGAGCATCGTGAGAAACGATTGAGGCATAAGACCATCCCTTTGGTCAAGGTGCAATGGTCGAGACACGGTGTCGAGGAGGCAACTTGGGAAACCGAGGATAGCATGCGTGCTAGGTACCCCGAGTTGTTTGTCTCTTAAGTTTCGGGACGAAACTTATTTTTAGAGGGGTAGAATGTAATACCCGGTATTTTTCTTTCCCTTGTATTTTCATTTTGGGTATATTTCTCGGTCATAGTGACCCACATGTATCTTTCAAAGGTGTCCTTCTGTCAATTGTTGAATTGTACTCTCGTTATTGTTCGTTGTTTCAACTTTCCTCGCTTGAGTTCGACTTTGTTAGATCATCATTAATTTTTGGTGACTCCAAAAATGGTAAATCTTTGCAATATTATAGAACATCGAGTTAGCTTTCCAATGGTTCAAGCGGTGAGTCAATCGGAGTTCGGACGAGAGAGTTATGGTCGTTTTAGTGGACGACTGTCAGCTGTCTGGCACCGTCCGGAAGCCTTTCGGCCGATAGGGTGGGCCGAAAGACTCAACTGCCGACAATTGTATGGGTATCGGCCTATCAAGTCCGGAAGCCTTTCGGCCGTGAGGGTGGGCCGAAAGACTCAACTGCCGGCGGGTATCGGCCGGGCCTATCGGCCAGACTATCGGCCGATAGGTCCTGCTGTGTTACACTATAAATGTGTCGTTTTGAGCGAGAACTGCTCATTTCTTCTTCTTTTCCACTGCATCGCGAGAGTAACGAGAAAGAGGGTATAGAGGGGGAGAGTTCTTCATCCGGGGGTCGATTTTCATCATTTCTTTTCGGTTGTGAGGCTTGGATAATCAATCTAACGCGAGTTCTACGGATCTTAGTTCTTGAATCTCCAAAGGTAATGTTCTAAAACCCTACTTTTTGGATAATTGGGGATTTTGGGGTTTTGTCCGATTCTTTCCGTTTCGTTGATGGATTCATGATGAATATGATTATTCTTGTTGGTATTCTTAGTTTCCCTACGGATTCATGGTATATTTTCATGGTTTTGCGAAATCGAGAGGGTTTGGTTGTGGTCCGCCCTCGTTGTTATTTTTGTATGAATATACATGAATCGTAGGCGGGTTTCCGGGTGTATTCCATTTCCGTAATCGTCTAGAGTTGGTTGTGATTGTGTTGTTCGAATCGCTAGGTTCATTTCCGCCGGTTCCTTGCGGTTGTGTTCAACTCTTCCGTTCCGTTCGTGTCATCGTCTAATTAATCGAGGCAAGTATCCTTATGAACTTACGATCTTGACATAGTAGTTTTGTATGAGAAATTGTGTGTGTGTATGCTCACTACGGGTTAGACTCGACGGGGTCTCGGTAGGGGTTCACGAAGGGGTGGATCCGCGAGCTTGCTTTTAACCACTACGGGTTAGATCCGACGGGGTCTCGGTAGGGGTCCACGGAGGGGTGGATCCACGGTTAATTGTGGTGCATTTTTACAAATGTGATTTGATCGTTGGCATTTCCGGAAATGAGTGTTTTGGAAACTAAGATTTCTTGATGGCATGCATTACTATATGTGTAAGATGTAAATTGTTCATTTGGTTACTTGTACTAGCGTAATTGCTAACCCCTCTGGGGACCCGTTTTGGGGAAATTCGTTTTATGAATTTCAGTCGGGTTCATCGAGACGAACGGGCGCTGGACCAGTACGCGGATGATGGCCGTGCGTGATGATTGTGCACGAGTGACGTTTTAGTGTCTTTTACCTTATCATGTTTTGTGGTTTTTGGACTAATAGTTGTACTCGAGTACTTAAGGGGTTCTTGTTCGTTTGGATTGTATTGTTGCTTATTATGTTGTGTTGGATGATGATGTTATATTGACCGGTTAAACCGGGTGGCTTGTTCTGTTTTGCGTCTTTATGACATGGTGTTGGTCGTCGTTTATGTGAGTCGTTGAGTATGATGCTGTTCAGCCTGGTGGGTCCCATATAGGGATTCACGGCGCTGTAATATACCTCGAATATCTTGAGGGTGTTACACTTACGTCGTCTTTTACCCGTTTCCCCTGGGCATCAACTTCTTCCTGATTGGCTCGGGTTCTTGCAGGAGTCACTGGGATGTCCGCCTCCAAGACGTATCCCAGCATTTCCATGGCGAGGACAATCCTCAAGTTCCGAAGCCAGTCCACATAGTTCGGACCAGTCAGGGTATTCTTTTCGAGCAGTATTGAGAGTGGGTTCATTGTCATTTTGAGAGATATTTGTTAACTGTAGAGAATAATTTAAGATAGTGATTGCTTAATTATGATCCGAGTAAATAATTTAAGAATTTTTTTTATTCATAAATCGGCTCCCACTATTTTATCGGTATTTACACACTCCCATGTGAAATTCGGAAGTCACAGTTGACTTCATAGTGCTGATCGAATTCTTTACAAAGTTTAATAGAGGACAACCCATCCGGTTTCTATTCTATCATTCTTTGTAAAGTGGTGTTTAACACCAACCCATATAATGGATGGTTCGATCTTATATTAACCTTTGCCTTCAACCCGTACGGTTTCTATTACTCGCTGAACTATCTAAGTTCAGACCGTCAACTCCTATCAGTCTGATAATTGAATCTCACCTGGCATCCCATACGGTTTCTAGGGGTATGATTTGTCACAACCGAAGGCATTTAATGCACTCTCGAAATTTAGCAACCTTTCCTAAAAATATTAGCCCGACATACTCGGAAGTATAATATTTTGGTTTGGATTTCAATTTTCCATGAGTTTGAGGAGTGTAGAAAACCTTGTAACCTTTTTAACTTAGTGTTTGTAAGTGGGAGAATTGCCCGATTAGATGTTACACTTTGCACATTAATCATTTTATAATCGCAGTTTGTCAGTTTGTTTGTTTGTCGTATAATAAGAAAACACACAACCTAAATCTACCAACAAGTAGTTCATGGGCCATTCCTAAATACCAAGTCATCATTGACTCAAAGAAAAAGACAAGTAATCAAATTACAAGTCTTGAATCTTCATCTTCATGGCGGCTTATCCTCGGCTCTTCATCATAGCTAATTTATTACATTTATAAAATTTGCATCCTATACCAATTTACTAAAAAAATAAATCGAATCAAAACGGTCATTACAAATCCATTGAATAAAGATTCAACAAACTAAGTCCATCAACTACATCACCATTCAAATAATAATGCAATAGCAACATTAAAATTAATGGGAAATACAATTAATCTAAATATTGATCCAGTCGATATAAAATTAATTAACATATTAGAATTAATTCAATTAATTCATACAACCGTTAATATTAATTTGTTCCGGATAAAAATGAATATTTTATTAAATTAATTCCCTTAAAAATAAAATCACCATAATTATATTTTAGTCATATTAAATCCAATTTAATTGGCAGGAAATTAATTTTCTGAACGAAATAAAAAAACGTAGTCGGCAAACACAAGGCCCGGGTCAAGCCCGCGGCCCGCAGAGGCTGCCCAACCCTGGTCGAGTGGCGTTGCATAGTGCTCGGCCACTTGCCTGCTAGTGCTCGGCCGCCGCCGCTGGCCGGCCGCTCGACCGGGTGTTGCACAGCTGCTGGCCGCTCGCCCTTGGCAGTACTTGCTTCGGCAGCCCCGGCATCCCTAGCCCCGAGTTGCCGGGTCCAGCCACTTTTTCGGCTCGTCTTTTAGTCCCGAATCCAAAAATAATATTTTTTTATTTTATATTACACATATAAATCAGTTTTTTAAAAGAAAAATATATTTATATTAAAACATAAACATGAAAAATGAATTTTTAGATGAACAATTAAATATTAACAATTAAAAAATTTATGATTCTAAATAATAAAAAAATAACTAAGCATTCCAAATGCAAATATCGAATATACGATTGCATAGACCTCGCTCCGATACCACTGTTGGGATTCGGTGACTAAAAACGAGTTATGCAGTGAAAAATAAACCGGTCTAACCGGATAAAAACCGAACCCCTAAGAGGATCAAGCATCGTATAAATGAATAAAAAATATAATTCATATCTTTGAAGACCTTTGATTAATTTGATGTTGATCATAATTACAAATTGTTGAAGCTTTTCAAAATCCCGAGCACCGAAACCACCGTGCCTGTATGTATCACACGTCGGAAAGATGAACAGAAAAATAACGATCACTACAAGACCTCCAAGGTCGGTGCCTATATGTAGTGATTGTAGGATAAAAATTTTCTTCTTTTAATTCTAACTCTCAAAGATAAGAATTTTGAGGATAAAATTATATCTCAAGAATTGGAAAAATAGAGAACTAATTCCTTCTCTTTATCTTCCATTCTTTTCTCTCTCTCTTTCTTCTCCTTCCTTTTCTTTCTTGCCGCGAGTTCAGCCCCTTCATTCCAAATGAATGCAAAACACACACACTTAATAATGTATCATCACATTATTAATCAACCCCACCATCTTATATACTAAAAGCTTAAGTTGTCTTATAAATGCAAAGTGATGTCAATAAATGCTTCATGAATTGATTTTTCTATATAGAGCTTTCAAACGTGATTTCAACACAAATGCATATTCATTCCAGGCAACTCAAGAAGCTCCCATATTGATTGCAGGCATAATAGAGTATTACTGTATCTGTAAATATGGCTATATAATAGAACAATAAACCTTAATTTCAATTTTCGGTTTTTAAATTAAAACAACCTCAAGTTCTTTTTGAGTTCAGGTTTTGTCCTAAATGATCATTTTTAAACTTCTTTTTCTTTTACAAGTAATTTCTACAATAGAGTTTTTGTATTATTTCATTAATAAAGGTCAGATATTATTGATCAGAACAATGAAGAGACATTTCAGGGTGTAAACCAAACCAGATATATTTATTATAATAAGATAAAAACCATAACTCGGAAGCCCATAATTTCAAACAGAATAAACGAGCATCAGAGGTGCTTTACATATCCATTATTAAGATACTCGATCCCATAATACGGTCACTTGATGTTCACCTTAGCCGAAGTCTCGGCACTGTCTTCTTTCTTTATCCCAAAATGACGAACGATCTTCTTTCATTCCAGGTAGCTCAAGGAGGTAGTGTATTAATTTCAAATAATTGTGCAATTATGGTACATAAACATGGCCAAAAAGAATATGAAAGATCTCCATTAATACTATTTTATTCATCAGTTACAACACCTACTCCTCTATAAATTTCAAGTTGATTTCTGGAGATTCATACACCTCAGATTTCCTCATACATAACTGCATAGGTTAATCGGAATTCGTAATGGAAAACAGGACCAGCCAGGCAAATCAAACCACCATCATACCTTCAAAGAATGTGACCCAGGCAAACAGCCAGCTTCTCCTTGATGCATTGGAGATGGGTGTCTCGGGAACCATAGTTGTCATGATCTGTAGGAGATGGAATGTGAATGCTAGAACCGGCCGTTATATAAGTACGGATATCATTGTCTCTGATGGGAAGGTAAGTTGTGTTGGTGACTCTGCAAGTTGAGAAAATACTTAGAATTTCAAATACAACTTTTATATAAAAGAAAAAACCATAAATATGCTTAGTGGTCATGTACTTTATTCACTAAAATTTTTATTTTTTGTTCCTTCAGGGTACTATCATGCATTGTACTTCAAAGGCTAGCGTTTCCCATATTTTTGTGGACAAGTTAAAAGATGGCATGATTTATTCAATCAAAGACTTTACTGTCATTGCAAATAAGGATGAGTACCGGGTTTTGAAGGACTCTGCGTGGATGATTGAATTTGATGGCTCAACTACTGTGAGGAAAGCTGCATTCAAGCCAGATGGTTTTGTCAGACATCCTTTTGAATTGGTAGCTTTTGAGAACCTTCAACCCAGTGACAATAAATTCCTCATTGGTAAGGACGTATTTCTTAAATATTTTCAGATTTTTTCCGTATTATAAGTAGAGTTGTAATTTAGTACCACTTTCCAGATGTTATTGGTTACGTCACCAATGTTGGTAGGACCAGCTACCAGAAAACAGGTTCTCGGAATCTTGATTTCTATCTTGCAAACCAAAGGTACGTATTCTTTGCTATTGTTGTTACAAAAAACCATATAATGCTAATGAAATTGTTGTGTTTGTGTTTGGTTAAACAGTGGCCAGTCAATTAGGGTTACCCTATGGGGGGGCCTAGGCCAAGTATTGATAGAAAAGAAAACCAAGCATACTGTGCTGTGTGCCGTGATTCTAACTTCAGTTAATGCTAGACTTTACAATAGTAAGGGTGCATCTATCATAATGTTTCCTCATCATTTAAAGCATGGAAAAATTAACTTGGTTTGTGTGTTTACCTTTCAGACAAGCTTTATTTGTCGAGCACTTCCTCCTCCATGATTCTTGATGACGATGACATCCCGACCTTGAAACGTTTTAAAGGAGGCGCTAGGTAATCAAAGTTATATCTTACATGCATTTTATAATAGTTGGATCTTTTAGCCATTACCACTCATGTTACTTGCAGTGGTGTGAACCAAAGGCAGGATATTGTACCTGTTGATCTCTCTGTACCAAAGCCTGGTACCCTTGATAATGTGCTGATGTGGGAAAGAAACAGGCAAAATGATGTACTCATCTTCTTCTCAAATGTTTTGTTAGTGTAATTACAGACCATTGGTACATAATGATGTCGTGTTTCTTTTTCAGAGTTCCACATTCATCTGTAAGGTTAGGATAGACAATGTCATAACTAGAAAGGGATGGAACTATCCATCGTGTGGAGGTGGAACATGTAAAAAAGGCCTCACCAGGCAGGATGGAAAATTCTGGTGTGATGGGTGTAACACATCTTCTGATTATCCACTTATAAGGTCTTGCTCTATCTTTGCAACCATTATTGATTTGTTCTTAAAAATGTTGACCTAACAACAGTATTAATCAATCACATTTGGTTTGTAATATTGGTTGTGCAGGTACAGGCTTGAGCTTGGTGTATCTGATGAGACGGAACGGACTGTAGTTGTTCTGTTTGACGAGACTGCCACAGAGTTGGTTAAACATCCAGCATCGTCACTTTTTGGGACAGAGGATGAGGTAAATTAATAATATTAAAGAGTGTTGCAATAATGTCCCCTAACCTTATCTTCCTTTGCAGGATTCAGAAAATCACGATGTATTACCGCGTGCCATAACTGATATTGTAGGCACAACCCACAATCTGGAGATAAAAACACATACTTACTATGAGCATGGAAACTATGAGAGTTTCACGTGTTCGGCAATTATTATAGACCAGAGTACTGATGAATGTAAGAATTCTAGCACAGTTGAGCAAATTTCTGATTCTGAAACAACTCAGTTGGACCCATCTGATGAAAAAAACAAAAATGGGTTAGTCAATGATTTGACAATGATTCCTACATACATATGTTGAAAAAGTTTAAAATACAACTGCTTACGTCATATATGGCTGTATTATTTAAGGGATGATTTTGAGCAATCCGATACTGAAATTGAAGAAGTGAAAGCGGACCAACATTCTGCTTCTAAGAAACGAAAGTTAAAGAAATTATCAGTTGATGTTGATCAATCGATTCTTTGAAATAGATGAAGAGAAAGCAGGGCAAGATGCTGCTTCTAAGAAGCATATGTTAAAGAAATCATCAAATGACGTATCTGTCCCTACTCAAATAAAGTCTACTGAACAAAAGTCCAAAAAAAGGTCAGTCAATACTTCATTGATTCACATCTGGAAACACTTTTAGATACAACTGCTTATATGACATTTAAAATTGTGTTATTTAAGGAATGACATTGCTGATTCCGATACTGAAATAGAGGAAGGAATGAAGAAAAAAAGGTCTGGATTTCAGTTATTTAATTTGTTATTGCACTATATATTACATTCTTACTTATTGTCTTATTATTATAGGTTTGTTGTTGAGGATACAGACACCGATGATGAGAAACAAATAAATGTCAAAGTTGGAGGATCAGAAAAAAAGAAGCTAAAACAGAAGTATGTATCCAATATTAATTATCTCATTGCATTGATATTGTTTAAAATCTTAACATGTCAATTTCTTACATTGTTTACTTAGGTTGGTTGTTGCGTCGTCGGATGAGGAATAGACATGAAGCACTCAAGTGATTGAAAGCATAAAAAATGATACAGTACCTGATGAGTCAAGAACACAATGAATAAATAGTTAGGAAAAATGTAATAAAGTTGATCCTAATAGTTAATAGGATCATGAAGTTTCGTACCTTAAGACAATAGTTATCGTTACTTATCAGTTTTTATATTTTCAAAGGATTGTCTTTGTTCCCATGTTCAGACTCAACAAATGTAGAATAACATTATTCAATTCCTACAAATGATTTACACAACTTGGCTAAATTTTTTACACTTATAAATTAATACTATCAACAATTCAAGACTTTAACACTTTTATTACATAATAAAATCTACATACCAGCACTTATTGCATTATTTTAAATTGACATATTTGATGCCAGCAAATGTTTCCAATTTTTTTACACTTATAAATTAGTACTATCAACATTCCAAGATCATGGTCTAAATATTTGTATGTAATGCTACAGATTTAAACATCAATACAAGAAGCATAAGCATGTCAATAGCCATAAAAACTTATTAATATCTCATAAATATACTTTATGGCTAAATGAAAGTTATAAGATTTTTTTTTAACTCCAGGAAATATCAATAGGTTAATAAGGCTTTAAAAGGACACATTCTAAACTCTATGAATACACATTCAGTTGTTTATCCACAAACACATCCAATATCCACATTCGAATATCATGGAATTGAGCAAAACGTTGATTGCTCAGTATTTTCATCTACCAATAGCTGAAGCTTCCAAAGAACTAAATGTTGGTTTAACTGTTTTAAAACAGTTCTGTAGAGATATGGGTATTCAGCGTTGGCCATATCGTAATCTTAGCAGCTAAGATTTATTAATTAGCACTCTCCAGGTCAGAATTCAAGTCAAGCTAACATTTTATGTTTATATTTTATCAATGTTATGTATAATGCAAGGATATCATTTTCGCAAGAACAAAGTTTAAATTCATATATAAATAACTGATCTTATAACATCCAATGTTATTGACAAAATTCACTTGCATTATAGGCTGAAAATGAATGTGCAACAGTTGATGATTACACAAAAGTAATCATAACAAGGTTGAAAGAAGAAAAGAGGAGAGTACAAGAGAATCCTGATTACAATCTTTCTCTAACCACAAAACAATTGAGACAAAGAAACTTCAAAGCCAGACACAACAGAAGTAAAAACATGAATTTCAGCTCAACAACAACAATTGAATCTAATATCGCGGAACTGAGCAACACAGTAACAACAATTGAGTAATTTCATGTCCCTAAGTAAAACAAACTTTGAGCATAACAATAATACTTTACGACAAATGACATCTTTCATATTAACAATTAATAAATGTAACATTTACATCCCAAAATACCAATAGCCTACTAGCATCTTCCAAAATCTTAAACATCTTTCATATTAACAATCAATAAATACAACATTTACATCACAAAATCCCAAAAGGCAACCTATTGATCTTCTTTATTCTATATCTCTATATATATTGATATATTCATTAATTCCATGTACAACACCAACAAGCATCATATATTTAAATTGTTCATGTAATTAGAATTATCGTTTTATTTCAGTTCCACATTCATTCATGAAGCAGACACACATTCCATCACTCTCAAACATAATACACAACTCTATAACGATTCATTCACATACAAATATCCGATCAGATGGAAAAATCAAGAGTTACTGTGGTCTCAGAATAATGCACTAATAAATACAGAATCGTAAATCAAACACATATATATTTTTAAACAATGAATCATAAATTCACCTGTGCTAAAATTTTTAAGAATTTATCCAAAAACACCAACAATTGGAGGAAAGAACAGGGAAAATACTAAAGAAAAATGACCACTTTCTGTTTCCAACATGCCTAAAAAAACTGCCAAAAGATCTAAAGGTAAATTTCCAGAGCATATGTCATATAATTATTTGACAATTCTGCTAAATGTATAACATAAATTTTCAGGTTCTACATCGAATTACCAGTGGCCAAAATCAGATATTATATCAGAGCAAGTGAAGCGACGTATGCCTAAATAAAACAATAAAAGCATAGGGTTCACATCTAGGGGTATCTTTTCCATAAATTTTACTCAATATAATTGAAACTACACTAATTAAAAAGTAATTAAGCACCTAACTTATCAGTTTTACTCTTATTTAAACAAGGGGTTGCTGTTTCTTACCATAATATTGGGCCACCATCGTATACATGTTCTAACTGTGCAGCAACTATGTGGTATGAAGGAAGAACTACTAAGGCTTACAAGCCTTTAAATCCAACATTCTCCCTTTGTTGTCAAAGTGGTAAAGTTCTGCTCTCCAAATTCAATGAAGCACCACCACTGTTAAACAAGCTTCTTGATTATAGTGATTCTTCTGCATCAAAATGTAGAGATCAAATTAGAATATACAATAGTATGTTTTGCTTTACATCTTTTGGAGCAAAAATAGATAACTCAATCAATAAAGGATGTGGGCCATATACATTTAGAATAAATGGTCAAAACTATCATCTTATTGGGTCCCTGCTTCCAGCGCAAGGAGAACAACCAAAGTTTGCCCAGCTTTACTTTTTTGACACACAGAATTGTAACACCCCAAATCCACTCACGGATATTACACGCCGTAGACCCTCTCCTCGAGGATCTACCAGGCTGATAACTAAAATCAAACATCTAAACATCGCCTTTAAGGCTAAAATGACTCAGTAGACCGACTTGGTCTTTCAATAAATACATACAACTCAATTCCAAACACATACCCACGCAGGGGTCAAAATACAATAAACTCCCGTACAATGGGGAAAAGATACTGCAGCGGAAAAAGAAAACACAACTAAACTAAAACGACATCAACGGATCCTCGTGTGATTAGTATCGTTCATCTTTCATCATCCTTCGTTCCGACCCTGTGCTATACTCCAAAACCTGAATGCAAAAATAGACATACACCCCCCGAATACTCGGGGGTTAGCAAAACTCCACTGTTTTGCTAGTGCAAGTACAAGTGCAAATACGAGCCATACAATTCACATTCCATGAATAACAATAACCAGGAATCCTCAAAGATCTAAACGTAATGAAAAGTACTTCCCGAGGCAAGAGTTTGGTAAAACATTCCAAAACCGAAAGATCACAAATCAAAAGAAACAATTTATAAAACAGTTTAAAATGCCATCGGGAGTTTTAATAGAAAACAATTTAGGATTTCCGAATCCTTCTCTTTCCAAAAATCAACAGGGGTCACAGCCCAAAGGTTTTGTTTTCGCAAATAGAAAACCGACAATAATTCACAGGGCCAGAGCCCAACATCACGTGTCCTCGACGGACATAAAATCAACAAAACATAATCGCACACGCGCATCGCCTAGGTCCGGGACGAAGCCACAAATCCCACTCGAGGCCTCGAAGGACCCTCCCGAGCTGGCTAGCGAAACAAATCACACACATCTCACGGTTGGATCAATCGCTTGTTGCATCCTGGCCACATGATCGCATGCCATGTGCCACCGTAGATTATCTCAGGCTCTCACGGTTGGATCAATCACTTGTTGCATCCTAACCACATGATCACGTGCCATGTGTCACCATAGACCTTCAACCATATCCACACATTCACACAAATAACATATCACATCAAGGATATTCAAACTATTCGCAAGAGGCATCAAACACTTAGCAAAACACCACGTCAAACCACAACGCACCGAAATGAAATAATATGCGCCCACACGCAATACCAAGTGCAACATCAACACCAAACATATCCATAGAGTTCACATAGTCATTCTCAAACCACACCATTTACAAAACACACGCGTTTTGAAAGCAAGCCTTTAACAAGGCTAAACCGAATCTTTTGAAAGTTCGAAACACACGATCAAATAAACACATAGAGACGGTTACTAATTATCATATCCACAAAACAAGAATTGTATGGACAAGGTACTTGCCTAGAAATTGGCACGCAAGTATCCCGACGAACATGGCTCAACCGGAAAGCTTCGAAATGCCCGATGCTTTCGAAAAGGAAAACGACAACGAACGGAAGGGTTCAACTTGGTTTCTTCGCAAGAAACTCGACCCTAACAACATATAATTAATAAATCAATGTGTTGTGCGGTGATTAATTCGCCTCGATAGGCGATCGGCATCACAATCAGAGAAGCCAACCATGGAAGATATACTCTGGACAAACGCCTGGAGTTCGGCACCATACGGCGACCGTCTTTTGGTACCTAGCGATCGTCTTTTGATGTCTGACGATCGTCTTTAATGAGCAAACCAGAGGCGATCATCTCGTGCCACGTATGGATCCAGCATCCGTCAAAGTCGTCGAAGACCGAATCTTTGACGATAGCCCACGTGCGGATCTTCAAAGGATACCGACAGTGTAATATCCGCAATTTTCGATTTTCGGTAAATTTCTTTTTTCGATCGGAGTCCGTTTTGACGACTCGCTCATGACCGTTTCGTCATTCTGAGAATGATTAATTCTATACTTTTTGACATCCGAGTTCGTTTCGGTGTCGTTTTGTTGAGTTCCGTGCTTTTTAGCAATTTTTCCGCGCTTGAGTTCGATTCTTGCGAGTCTCGTTCGAAACTGCTGTTTCGAGTTTCCCGTAAGTCCGTTTAACTTTGTTAGACGTGTTGTGAACTTCGGTTCGGTTATTTGATCACGTATCGTGATTTCCGGGCGTTTTGGGCCATTTTGTAATTTCTTGAAAGTTACGGGTATCCGTATCTGTAATTGTTGTCTCGACCCGTTTCTTGGTCGCGTATGACTAATTATGGTATTATGTTTTCATTTCGGGCCGTTGATGTTGTCCGCGAACTTTTCGTCGTGTTCGTTCCGTACGTTTTCGGAAATCGGGTCGTCGAGTCCTAACGGTTGCGGGACTGGCCGGACGGTTGCGGGACTGGCCAGACGATTGCGGGCACCGGCCGGACGGGTGCGGCAGGAACCGGTGTAGCGCACGCTACTGCCGGAAGGCTGCGCGCGCTAATCGGCAGGTGTAGCGCACGCTAGCCTGGTCGACCAACGCACGCTATCGGGCCTGGGCAGAGGGGTTTCTGAGGTTCTGGACTCGGTCAGGATCGGCAGGTAGCGCACGCTGCTGTCAGTCGCAGCGCACGCTAACCGGCAGGGGTAGCGCACGCTGCCGGCCGACTAGCGTACGTTACTTGGGTAAGTTTGTTAGTCCAGTGGCTACTAGACAGGTCGACTAGCGCGCGCAGGCTTCCGGCCGTAGCGCACGCTAGCGGGAGTCGGGTCGACAGGTTTGGTCGGCAGGGTTGGTCGGTGATGCCGGGTCATGTGGGCCCTGGCCGAGGGTACTCGGCCGATACCGGCCGATAGCGCACGCTAGTCCGGGAAGGCCAGCGCACGCTAGTCTGGCCAAGTATAAATGTGGCTGAGCAGTCACATTTCATTTCATTTTTCACTTCCTTCCTTCCCCGTCCGCGAATGGCGATTCATGGGTGACGAAGCCATGTTGTTTAACAACAAATCCATGAAGTTCTTTAGTTCATAACATCAATCAATCGTCCGTTATCATCCTTTGATCCAGCGAATCAAGGTAATCTTCCTTAGAACCCTAATTTCGTGAATTTGGGGATTTTTGCATTTTCGTCCGATTCGTTCCGTGTTGTTGATTAATTCATGATGGGTATGATTAATCTTGGTAGTATTCTTGTGTTTAACATCATTTAATCCATTGTTCTTCGTCGAATCGAAGAATATTTCTTGATTTCCTTCGAATTGACTTTTTGGGGGATTTGTCCCCGATCTCGTTTTTCATCCGTTTTCGATGGATCGATTATGGTTAAATGATGTTGTTAAACATATTCTATGGATTGTATATCCATATTTCAACTTGAAATTCCGTTTTCGGGTTTTGACGGAACGAATCGTGTTCTTGGCCGTTTTGAGGGAAATCCGTGAACTTTCGTCATTCGTTCTTTGAATTCAACGGCTTTGAGTCGTGTTATGGAATTCATTTCATTGTTATCATTTGTCCTTCGTAGTTTGTGAACGTGAGTTGGCGTTCGGTGGAGTCGGCGGGTTCGTAGTCGGTTCGGGCGAACCTACTTCGGTCGATTCTCCGCGTTGTGGTTATTCGAGGCAAGTACCTTGCCCATACTTTTCTCGTTTTATGGATATGATGATCGGTGGTCGTCTTAATGTGTTTGTTTGGTTATTTGAAATGAAGTTTCAAAGGATTTCGGTTTGGCCTCGTTAAAGGCTTTCTTTCAAAACGAGTGTGATTTGTGAACGGTGTTTTGAGAATTGATTATGATTTGGTTATTTTGAACGTTGAAGGATTTTATGATGATACTCCTATTGTTTAAGTTATGGAATCGTGTATTCCGTATTTAATCTTGTTATTGTATTTTTGAAGAGTTTGGTAATGGTGTCGAGTTAATGGCCATCTCTAGTGAGTATTCTTAATGAACTTACATTCTTAGCATGTTAGTATTGCATGAGTAACGTGTGTGTGTGTATGCTCACTACGGGTTAGATCCGACGGGGTCTCGGTAGGGGTCCACGGAGGGGTGGATCCGCGAGCTTGCTTTTAACCACTACGGGTTAGATCCGACGGGGTCTCGGTAGGGGTCCACGGAGGGGTGGATCCACGGTTAATTGTGGTGCATTTTGCAAATGTGATTTGATATTGGCATTTCCGGAAATGAGTGCTTTTGAACGGTTTTCATGATTGCATGCATTGACTAAGTGTGTAAGAGGTAAGTTGTTCGTTTGGCTTACTTGGCTAGGATGGCACTAGAGTATTTTGTTGTTTGTTTTAAATCCTTTATTTGTGGATTTTGATGTTGGAAAACGAACCTTGTTGTCGTTCTCGTGTACTGTGAGTTGCTGATATTTGGGGCTAAAATCATAATAGTTTTGTAAAAGTCGTTTTACGGATTTGGGGCTAAAATCCCAACGGTTTGGTTAATATCAATTTTCAGAAAGTAAACCTTTGGGGCGGTGACCCCTTTTTGCCTTTTGGATTTTGAAAAGTAGGATTTGATAATCCTAAATTGTTTTCTATTAAAACTCTCGATGGCATTCTAAACCGTTTTATAAATTACTTCCATTGATTTATGATATTTCGATTTTGAAATGTTTTCTCAAACCCTTGCCTCGGGAAGTACTTTTCGTTTCGTTTGGATCTTTGAGGATCCTCGGTTATTGTTATTCGTGGAATGTGAATTGTATGGCTCGTATTTGCACTTTGTTCTTGCACTAGCAAAACAGTGGAGTTTTGCTAACCCCCGAGTATTCTGGGGGTGGATGTCTGATTTTGCATTCAGGTTTTGGAGCATAACACAGGGTCGGCACGAAGGATGATGAAAGATGATCGATACTAATCACATGAGGAACCGTACATCGTGTGTTGGTTCAGTTGTACTTTATTTTCCGCTGCTATATTGTTCCCGTTGTACGGGTGTGGTTGTATTTTGTCCCCTGCGTGGGCATGAGTTGTATTTGAGTTGTATGTATTTGTGGAAAGACCAAATCGGTCTACCAAGTCATTGTAGCCTTGAAGGCATTGTCGATATGTTAAATGTTGTTACCAGCCTGGTAGATCCTCGAGGAGAGGGTCTACGGCGTGTAATATCCCTGAGTGGATTGGGGGTGTTACATAAATGGTATCGGAGCTTAGGTTGAGGAAACCTAGGCTGTCGGGTCAAGTCGTATTGTTTGAGTCTTGTTTCGTCGGATTTTATTTGACTGAGTCGTGTCGCGACGCGTCGTTTGAGTTTGTTGGTCGTGATTAGTATCGTGAGGCGATCATCATCTTCGTGCGACCTGTGGAAGTAAGTCTCCCTTCTTTGTGTTGTGCCTCGTGTGACACGAGCTATTTTTATGATTATTTGTTAAGTGGTGGGAATCCTTATGTGAATTTTGATTTCACGATATGTATTTAGTCGACTCTCGTATTTGATTTATACGAGGAGTGTCGTCGCTTGTGATGACTTTTTATTGTTGTTTTTGTTCGTTGTTGATGATTTTCGAATCGATTTGCACGTTTTACAAGTTCTATTGTGGAAGCTTTGTGCTTATACGCGTTCGACTTGTTCACTAACCAGTACGGGAGGGTCCTTAGAGGCCTCGAATGGGGTCAGTGGTCTTGTCCTGAGTCCTAGGCGGTCTTCGACTGTGGTATTTTATCGTTTATTTCCGTTTAAAGACATGTACTGTCTTGATTTTAAACTTTTGATGTGTGTGCTAGGAGTTGTTTTAGTGAACGTCGGTATGTGTGAGTTTTGGGCATTCTGGCCTATTGGATTTTTGAAAACCTTGAGTATCTTAGAAAAACAAATTTCGAGACATACTTTTCAAATGAGTTATTTTCTTGTGGTACATCCTAGATGCCACAATATATTTCAAAATTTTTCTACCTCGAGGACCAAAATGTTTTGAGATATTTTCAACACTTTTATTTAGACCCGAGGGTCGAATATTTTGATAGTTTTCACTAAGAGAAAGTGTCCTCATTTTTATCAAATGCGAAATGGTTTTCCAATGTCTCGATAACGATGTTTCAAGTTTGTACTTTTTGAAAGGGTGATACTCAAGATCAACCGGTGTTCTTCTAAATTATTTTCAAAATGAGGTTTTCGTTTTTAAAACCTATCCATTCCCGTTTGTGGGCTGGGTATGTATGATGTTCGCGTTGTCATTTTGATACTTTCTCCCGAGTATGATCGAATTGGCGGTGTGAGCGTTGAGACGCTTTCCACACATTTGTTGTGTTAGCCCCGTGAGAGGCAGGATGTTGGTGTTAAATGTTGTCGTCTCATGGTGATTTCTGCGTTGTCACGCATGTGCGAGCTGTTAGAGCTTGGTTTGGTATGACCGTGTGCATCGGTGATGGTTCCGTTATGCGTCGATTGTTTAATGTCTTGTTACCTTGCTCCCGTTTTTGTGAATTTCGTGGACGAGGTCGGAGGTAATACCCATACTATTTTGACTTCGGTATTTTCTCTTTCTCCAGTCTATCAATTCGCTCATGTTCGTTGATACTTTATGAACTTGTTCGGTATTTCAGTTTCATCGTCCGAACGAACTGTGATCTTGTTTTGAGTTGATCTGGTTATCGTTGTGACTTTTTCGGGTTCAGTTCGATTCTTGTGAACCTTGTTCGGGAGTAACATCATTTGGTTCTACTAGTCCTTTTATTCGAAGGGATCGGATTTTGAACTTCTGTATATTCTACTTGGTCGACTCATTTATGTTCGTTGACATTTCTGAGCTTGTCCTGCCCCTTGTTTTTGTTTATCGAACGAGTGTGGTATCATTTAGGAATAACTCGTTTGTCGTTGTGACTTTTCAATCGCTATTCCCTTTCGTGTGGATCTTATGGGAATGCATGTCTTGTAGTTCTCACCAGATCATCCTGGGAGTTGTTGTTTGAACTTTATTGTTCTTCGTGATTCGAACACGATTCTTCGATTTTTGTTGTCTCGATCGTTGTGGTTCGATCGTTTGATTGTTCGGTTTTTATTGATCTCGTTCCGTGATTGGTGAACATTCAGGCTCCTTCGTAATTCCCTTCAGTTCGGGAAATTAGTCTCGTTTTCGATCTTCAAACCCTTGGGCGGTGGAATTTCGTATTTTGTTCAGCGATTGGCTCGCGTTTTGATTGATGTACCGTTGGGTTGGTCAATCGTATCGATTTTCGTTCGTTGTGTTTTGCGATTGTTCGGATAATTGACTCGATTGTATTATCCATTTGATGACGCTTGTCACTTGTTGGTTTTATTATATCCCTAATGGCGACGTTGTGTTGGTCGCCGTGGAGCGTGTTTTCACGCCGTATATTCCTTTGCGTTGTTTGTAACATTTCGCCGTTGGGCGTTAGTTACGCATTCTTGTGTATCTCGTTGAGTTTTTCCTAGCGGAATATTTCTTCTCCCTACTTGTTTTAAGTTTCGGGACGAAACTTCTTTTAAGGAGGGTAGAATGTAATATCTGCAATTTTCGATTTTCGGTAAATTTCTTTGTTCGATCGGAGTCCGTTTTGACGACTCTCTCATGACCGTTTCGTCATTCTGAGAATGATTAATTCTATACTTTTTGACATCCGAGTTCGTTTCGGTGTCGTTTTGTTGAGTTCCGTGCTTTTTAGCAATTTTTCCGCGCTTGAGTTCGATTCTTGCGAATCTCGTTCGAAACTGCTGTTTCGAGTTTCCCGTAAGTCCGTTTAACTTTGTTAGACGTGTTGTGAACTTCGGTTCGGTTATTCGATCACGTATCGTGATTTCCGGGCGTTTTGGGCCATTTTGTAATTTCTTGAAAGTTACGGGTATCCGTATCTGTAATTGTTGTCTCGACCCGTTTCTTGGTCGCGTATGACTAATTATGGTATTATGTTTTCATTTCGGGCCGTTGATGTTGTCCGCGAACTTTTCGTCGTGTTCGTTCCGTACGTTTTCGGAAATCGGGTCGTCGAGCCCTGACGGTTGCGGGACTGGCCGGACGGTTGCGGGACTGGCCGGATGATTGCGGGCACCGGCCGGACGGGTGCGGCAGGAACCGTCGTAGCGCACGCTAACCGGCAGGGGTAGCGCACGCTGCCGGCCGACTAGCGTACATTACCTGGGTAAGTTTGTTAGTCCAGTGGCTACTGGACAGGTCGGCTAGCGCGCGCAGGCTTCCGGCCGTAGCGCACGCTAGCGGGAGTCGGGTCGAAAGGTTTGGTCGGCAGGGTTGGTCGGTGATGCCGGGTCGTGTGGGCCCTGGCCGAGGGTACTCGGCCGATACCGGCCGATAGCGCACGCTAGTCCGGGAAGGCTAGCGCACGCTAGTCTGGCCCAGTATAAATGTGGCTGAGCAGTCACATTTCATTTCATTTTTCACTTCCTTCCTTCCCCGTCCGCGAATGGCGATTCATGGGTGACGAAGCCATGTTGTTTAACAACAAATCCATGAGGTTCTTGAGTTCATAACATCAATCAATCGTCCGTTATCATCCTTTGATCCAGCGAATCAAGGTAATCTTCCTTAGAACCCTAATTTCTTGAATTTGGGGATTTTTGCATTTTCGTCCGATTCGTTCCGTGTTGTTGATTAAGTCATGATGGGTATGATTAATCTTGGTAGTATTCTTGTGTTTAACATCATTTAATCTATTGTTCTTCGTCGAATCGAAGAATATTTCTTGATTTCCTTCGAATTGACTTTTTGGGGGATTTGTCCCCGATCTCGTTTTTCATCCGTTTTCGATGGATCGATTATGGTTAAATGATGTTGTTAAACATATTCTATGGATTGTATATCCATATTTCAACTTGGAATTCCGTTTTCGGGTTTTGACGGAACGAATCGTGTTCTTGGCCGTTTTGAGGGAAATCCGTGAACTTTCGTCATTCGTTCTTTGAATTCAACGGCTTTGAGTCGTGTTATGGAATTCATTTCATTGTTATCATTTGTCCTTCGTAGTTTGTGAACGTGAGTTGGCGTTCGGTGGAGTCGGCGGGTTCTTAGTCGGTTCGGGCCAACCTACTTCGGTCGATTCTCCGCGTTGTGGTTATTCGAGGCAAGTACCTTGCCCATACTTTTCTCGTTTTATGGATATGATGATCGGTGGTCGTCTTAATGTGTTTGTTTGGTTATTTGAAATGAAGTTTCAAAGGATTTCGGTTTGGCCTCGTTAAAGGCTTTCTTTCAAAACGAGTGTGATTTGTGAACGGTGTTTTGAGAATTGATTATGATTTGGTTATTTTGAACGTTGAAGGATTTTATGATGATACTCCTATTGTTTAAGTTATGGAATCGTGTATTCCGTATTTAATATTGTTATTGTATTTTTGAAGAGTTTGGTAATGGTGTCGAGTTAATGGCCATCTCTAGTGAGTATTCTTAATGAACTTACATTCTTAGCATGTTAGTATTGCATGAGTAACGTGTGTGTGTGTATGCTCACTACGGGTTAGATCCGACGGGGTCTCGGTAGGGGTCCACGGAGGGATGGATCCGCGAGCTTGCTTTTAACCACTACGGGTTAGATCCGACGGGGTCTCGGTAGGGGTCCGCGGAGGGGTGGATCCACGGTTAATTGTGGTGCATTTTGCAAATGTGATTTGATATTGGCATTTCCGGAAATGAGTGCTTTTGAACGGTTTTCATGATTGCATGCATTGACTAAGTGTGTAAGACGTAAGTTGTTCGTTTGGCTTACTTGGCTAGGATGGCACTAGAGTATTTTGTTGTTTGTTTTAAATCCTTTATTTGTGGATTTTGATGTTGGAAAATGAACCTTGTTGTCGTTCTCGTGTACTGTGAGTTGCTGAGATTTGGGGCTAAAATCCCAATAGTTTTGTAAAAGTCGTTTTACGGATTTGGGGCTAAAATCCCAACGGTTTGGTTAATATCAATTTTCAGAAAGTAAACCTTTGGGGCGGTGACCCCTTTTTGCCTTTTGGATTTTGAAAAGTAGGATTTGATAATCCTAAATTGTTTTCTATTAAAACTCTCGATGGCATTCTAAACCGTTTTATAAATTACTTCCATTGATTTATGATATTTCGATTTTGAAATGTTTTCTCAAACCCTTGCCTCGGGAAGTACTTTTCGTTTCGTTTGGATCTTTGAGGATCCTCGGTTATTGTTATTCGTGGAATGTGAATTGTATGGCTCGTATTTGCACTTTGTTCTTGCACTAGCAAAACAGTGGAGTTTTGCTAACCCCCGAGTATTTGGGGGGTGGATGTCTGTTTTTGCATTCAGGTTTTGGAGCATAACACAGGGTCGGCACGAAGGATGATGAAAGATGATCGATACTAATCACATGAGGAACCGTACATCGTGTGCTGGTTCAGTTGTACTTTATTTTCCGCTGCTATATTGTTCCCGTTGTACGAGTTTGGTTGTATTTTGTCCCCTGCGTGGGCATGAGTTGTATTTGAGTTGTATGTATTTGTGGAAAGACCAAATCGGTCTACCGAGTCATTGTAGCCTTGAAGGCATTGTCGAGATGTTAAACGTTGTTACCAGCCTGGTAGATCCTCGAGGAGAGGGTCTACGGCGTGTAATATCCCTGAGTGGATTGGGGGTGTTACAGACAGATAGGACCATTGACCCCAGCCTGTCACCTACCACACCTACTGACAAGGCCACCGAAAGGTACAAAGTGGGTCCTCCCCGGACAGCGACTCGCAACGCGTGCTGGCTTCCCATTGGTTCGCCCAGCTGGCCTCCAGCTGCAACCTCGGACCTCAAGGGAACAGGCCCACATGACGGGACGATCGTCCGTCTTATTTTAATATAGAAAACGGCGATCGCCTGCGATCGCCTGAGGGATCCCAACTACCTTGTCCCCTATAAATAGAGGACTCACTGCTGTGGCCAAGGAGAGGCGAATTCTACTACGAATTAAGTGCAAAATACACACCAAAGAGAGAATCAAAGGCTCTTTTGGCAACCACTAATACATTCATAGTGATATTCATACACATTCATCATATATCCCAAGCAAGAACTCACAGATTTATCTATGTGGTTCTTCCGGCAATCTACGCGCTCTAAAGCCTAGATAACTAGAAGTCTTTACACTCCTTGTAATAGATTCTAACATTAATATTTGTACTCGACAGTATATTTATTAATAACATCTCGCGAGAGCATTCAAGCCCGGGATTAACAACCCCGGCAAATCTTGTGTTATCTATTTTCTCACGGAAGTGTTCTCGCATTTGTTTGTTACTCGATCATTCCAGCAATACTATCTCCGGATAATATTTTGGGTAACAACAATTGGCGCTAGAGGAAGGAGATCTAAACCTTCATTTTTATTCCTACCGTCTCGAAGAACACTCACTGTTCTCCAGACATATACTTGAAGAAACACTCACTGTTCTTCAATAGAAAAACCTTCAGAAAATGACATCTGCAACGACCTCCAAGAGAGCCACCCTGAGATCTGCCGAAAATCTCATTCCGGCCCAGACCGAATCCCAGCCCACGGCGTAAGGCGACCGTGGCGACGCTAGGATCTCACTCCCGCCCCCGAGGCACAGTTCTAGCCTCTCACTCGATCAGTTCCAGATCGCGGAACAGATTGAGGAGGCTATAGCCATCCTCAGGGAGCGACGGAAGGACTACGACTCGCCCACCATCACTTTATCGACCATCCACCGGGCAGGTAAGCGGAAGCTTAAGGGGATCTATGTTGAAAAATCGACAGAAAGCCCCGAGCCGCAGGAGAAGGCTCTCGTGAGGAGGGACGATTCCGTCTTTAGCCGCCTGGGGAGCGATCCCTCATGGCGACCCGGGCACTCAGGCCCCAGCCGGGAGACATCGGTATCCGAATCCTTTACCAGGAGTTCTGCATATCCGACTCCCAGGAGACAGGCTGGTCAACGAACCCCTGCTCGCCCAAGAAAGGAACCCACTGGCAGGGAGCTCGTCATTCACCACGGAGCTAGGGGATCAGTACACGATCGCCTTGGTTCGCATTCTGAGAGCCAATCGGCGAGCAGTTAGGCAACGGCGATCGCCGCCATGCAACGCCAGCTCGACGAGATGAAGACGCTCCTAGAAATTGGGGCAGGTGCCAGGAGACCGATCGCTGGGCTAAATGAACCACTCACGACTCAGATCGAGCTCGCCCCAGTCCAACTGTAACACCCCCTAACCTAGCAGCTGAACCGCAAAGGGGTCCGTGCTACTAAGTTGGGGAGTCTCACGCTTTTAAACTTTGAAAATCAATAAAAAGTAGATTTGGTAATGCGAGTACTCAAGGAAATAATGCAAACCGGTATTATTTATTCAAAACATTACACAACCTTAAGTTTAATATATAGCAAAACCATAACAGAGTGATCTTATTAAAAACAAAACATAGTCTTCCAGCATAGGGGCGAAATAGCTGGGAATGGCATATGGAAAAGTCTCCGGCTGTCAACACTGAAGAAGATAGTCAACTCCTAAACATGAGCATCATCACCTGTATCATAAGAATCTAATGAGCTAATGGCTCAGTAAGATGAGACTTCTGTAATAGCAAAGTATCACGTAGCACGTTTATCAATGAATAACTACTATATATATAGTCATGTTCTTGTAAAATCCTTTCTTCGGGTACCCTTGAAGTGTGGTACTCGACTGATAGTGATAGGCCATGGTTTTCGGAACCTGTTCATATAATTGGCCAATAAAAGATGTATACGGGGTTCCCATACTGGTTTTTCAACCAATGGTATTAGCCGTATTCAACCTTTTTCATTCAAAGGTGGGTTTCCTTGACCGACTTTCAGCCGCAAGTATTTGCCACCATGTGTTGGGTCCGCCGGTCCCCCGCGTCCCGTGCCTACCCGCCATCAATCAAGTACCATA
This sequence comes from Orobanche coerulescens, assembly GCA_033398695.1. Classification (NCBI taxonomy): domain Eukaryota; kingdom Viridiplantae; phylum Streptophyta; class Magnoliopsida; order Lamiales; family Orobanchaceae; genus Orobanche; species Orobanche coerulescens. Next base: position 71,851,676 of record CM065818.1, on the reverse strand, counting down.
CTTCCTGTTCTTAAACATTCTTTTACATACACATGTCATGCATGATCATTCAATAACAGTCACGTATGAAAATATCAATCAATATATGATCCTTATGATACAGCAAGGAAAAGCATCATCTTACCTCAAGTCCTGTGCCTGTTGATGTGAAAAGATCAGTTTCTATAGATGGATGTGCTAAAATCCTTGAAGAAAATCTGAAACCTCTTTGGGGACTTTTGTCAATCACCTTTGAAAAACTGTCAGATTTGAGCTATCTGTTTGATCGGGATTTTTGTGGCTCTTATAATTTTTGGAAGGAAAATATGTTTCGGGCATTTTAAAGTAGAGTTTCACAGCTTCAAAATGATATATTATATGTACAAAACCACGTCCGGGAATATGTATAAATAAGGGCTCAAAGTCGGTTGAAAATCAACCTTACCGGACAGTGGAACCCTTATCCGGACAGTGGCCAAGAAGCTTCGCCGGTCGTGACCGACCTTATCCTGACAAATAGACACTTTATCCGGACACCGGCCGAGAAGCTTCGTCGGTCGTGACCGACCTTATCCGGACAAACCGACACTAATCCGGATAGTGGTCGAGAATCTTCGTCGGTCGTGACCGACCTTATCCGAAAGTCGGACAACCTTATCCGGATAGTGGCCTAGAAGCTTCATCGGCCATGACCGTGATTGTTAGTCGGCATGTCCGTGGTGACCGACAAATGTCCGTCAACTTGGCTCACCGGTTCGACCCCTTCCCGATGTCCAAATTCGATTTTCCGACTGCCTGCACTGCCCGAGTTAAATCTTCGATATGCTTGGAACTAATTTTCGATAATATTAAAATAATAATTTAATATTATTTTGCAAGATAAGTGTTCAAATGAAAATTTTATCGTATCAATTCGATTTAAAATTTTCAAATCACTTTCATAAATTCTAAAATAATCCTTATAATTTATTTTGAAATCTTTACTTTTTAAATCTTTCATTTTATGTTGGAAACATATCGATCCAAGTATTGGACAACTTGTAATTATTGAAATCCATGACCATTAGCAAAATAAATAGCACTTAATTAAGTCTTAGAATTTCTAGGGTATTACAATTATTATTTTATAATCATTTAGCAAATCGATCTCCTTACTGAGAAACTGAGCTCCTCACTGCAACAAAACATCTCACAATGACCTTTTATCATGCTAGAGGAGATAATTAACATGTCGTATAAAACGTAATGCAAAAGGGACATAGCAGTTATTCATGCTCATGAAATGTCTACTTGTATGCCATGCTTTCATAATGCATATTATATAAATGCAGTTAGGTATTAAATGGTTATTGGCTTAGGGGATAACCGGGCATTACAGTCCTCCCCTCCTTATAAAATTTCGTCCTCGAAATTGACATACCGAACAGTTCTGGATATTTGCTTTGCATTTCCTCCTCTCTTTCCCATGTAGCCTCTTCAACGACATGATTCCTCCACAAAATCTTTACTAAATGAATTTCCTTGTTCCTTAGTTTCTTTATTTTCTTATCAAGAACCTGTACCGGCTTCTCTTCATAGGACAAGTCTGGGGATAATTCCAACAGCTCATAATTTAACACATGCGAGGGGTTGGAAATGTACCTCTTTAACATGGACACATGGAATACGTTGTGTACACCAGATAGCGAAGGAGGTAAGGCTATTCTATAAGCTCTGTCACCAACTCTCTCAAGGATTTCAAATGGGCCAACATATCTCGGGCTAAGTTTTCCTTTCTTCCCAAATCTCATTATGCTTTTCATCGGGGATACCCTCAAGAAGACATAGTCTCCAACTGCGAATTCCAAATCTCTTCTTCGATTATCTGCATAACTCTTCTGTCTACTTTGTGCAATTTTCATTCGTTCTCTTATCTTTTCTACCGCCATAGCAGTCTGTTGTATCATTTCTGGGCCCAGTAGACTTCTTTCTCCAACTTCATCCCAGTGTACGGGAGATCTACATTTTCTCCCATATAGTGCTTCATAAGGTGCCATCCCAATTGTAGATTGGTAACTGTTGTTGTAGGTGAACTCTACCAATGGAAGCTTTGTATCCCAATTGACCTTGAAATCTAGTATGCATGCTCTCAACATATCTTCGAGTATTTGAATAACTCTTTCTGACTGCCCATCACTTTGTGGATGAAATGCGGTGCTGAAAGCAAGCTTCATACCCATTGCATTATGTAAACTTTTCCAAAATGAAGATGTGAATTTAGGGTCCCTGTCAGATACTATAGATATTGGCACCCCATGTAGCCGGACTATCTCTTTAATATATTCCTGAGCGTATCGATCCATATTATATGTGGATTTTACTGGCAAGAAATGAGCAGACTTGGTCAATCTATCAACAATCACCCATATGGAATTATACCCACTTTGAGTCCTTGGTAGCCCAAGCACAAAATCCATTGTAATGTGTTCCCATTTCCATTCCGGAATTAGTAAAGGCTTCAATAATCCCTTTGGTCTCTCGATGTTCGCTTTGATCTGGCGACAAGTTAGACATTCTGCGGCGAATTTTGCGATATCTTTCTTCATGTTAGGCCACCAATAATGTTGTTGCAAGTCTTTATACATTTTTGTGCTACCTGGATGTATTGAATAAGGATGGAATGAGCTTCCTTCAGAATTTCCCCTATGATGGTTGTGTCAGCTGGCACACACAGTCTCCCTTTATATCGTAATATTTTGTCACCAGAGACTGTGAAGTTTGGTAATTTGCCTTCATCAACTTTTTCCCTTAATTTGCCAATGTACTGATCCGCCTTCTGGGTTTCTTTGATTATATCTTGAAGTGCAGGTTTCAATATGAGTGCTGATAACGAACAAATCTTTCTTTTGGGCACAATTTCCAGTTCTAACTTTTGCAAGTCTAATAATAATGGCTTTTGTGTGATTAGAAAGGAAGACATAGACTTTCTACTTAATGCATCTGCAACCACATTTGCCTTACCAGGATGATAGTTGATCTCGCAATCATAGTCTTTCACCAATTCCAACCATCTTCGCTGCCGCATATTCAGCTCCTTCTGTGTGAAAAAGTACTTCAAACTTTTGTGGTCTGTATAGATTTCGCACTTTTCGCCATATAGGTAATGCCTCCAAATTTTTAGTGCAAAGACAACAGCAGCCAATTCTAGATCATGTGTTGGATAATTCTTCTCATACTCTTTTAATTGCCTAGAGGCATAGGCTATTACCTTTCCATGTTGCATTAATACAGCACCCAAACCATTCTTAGAAGCATCAGTGTAAACTACAAAGCCACCTGTTCCCATAGGAGTGGCAAGGACAGGAGCCGTAGTTAATCTACGCTTCAATTCCTGGAAACTCCCCTCGCAAGCATCAGTCCAAATAAACTTTGTATTCTTCCTTGTTAACAATGTTAATGGGGTTGCAATCTTCGAGAATCCTTGTACGAATCATCGGTAGTAGCCGGCTAGTCCTAAGAAACTTCGAACCTCTGATACATTCGTTGGTGTTGGCCAGTTACTCACCGCTTCTATCTTGTTTGGATCAACTGAAATGCCATCCTTGGATACTACATGCCCTAAAAATACCACTTGCTCTATCCAGAATTCGCATTTCTGGAATTTAGCATATAACCGTTTTTCTTTGAGAATTTGAAGCACAATTCTGAGGTGTTCTTTATGCTCATCTCTATCATGTGAATAGATAAGGATGTCATCAATAAGCACCACCACATATTTATCAAGGAACTCTTTGAATATCCGGTTCATCAGATCCATAAATGCTGTTGGAGCATTTGTCAAACCAAAAGGCATCACTAAAAATTCATAGTGACCATATCGCGTTCTAAATGCTGTCTTTTGGATATCTTCTTCTTTGACCTTCAGTTGATGATATCCGGAACGTAAATCAATCTTTGAGAATACCGATGCTCCTTGCAACTGATCAAATAAATCATCTATCCTTGGAAGAGGATATTTGTTCTTGATGGTCACCTTATTCAGTTCCCTATAGTCAATGCATAATCGCAATGAGCCATCTTTCTTTTTCACAAATAAGACAGGGGCTCCCCATGGTGAACAACTAGGACGAATGAATCCCTTATCAAGTAATTCTTGTAGCTGGGTTTTTAATTCTTTCAATTCTGTTGGTGCCATTCTGTATGGGGCTTTAGAAATAGGGGTAGTCCCTGGCATTACATCGATTGCAAACTCAATTTCCCGATCTGGGGGCAACCCTGGTAGAGCATCTGGAAACACCTCAGGAAATTCTCTAACCACCTCTACATCTTCAGGCTTCAATTTCATTTCAAGGGAGGTGTCCAAAACATTAGCCAAATAGCCAGTATACCCCTTATTTAACATCTTCCTAGCTTTCAGTGCAGTTATAATTGGCAAAGAGCACGAATACGAATTACCTTCAAAAATAAACCCTCCTCCATTTACTGGTTGGAAGGCCACAATCTTCTTATTACAATCAACATTTGCACAATATTTAGATAGCCAGTCCATACCAAGGATAACATCAAAATTAGATATTGGTAGGACAACAAGGTCGGCGTAGAGTATCCTCCCGCCAATTCGAACTGTACAGGCCCTCAACATTTGGTCAGAATCCATATTTTCTCCAAACGGAGCAGCCACATTATAACCAACTTTCAAGAGTTCTGGTTTAATGCCCGATTTTCTCATAAATGCAAATGATGCAAATGAATGTGTAGATCCTGGGTCTATCAATGTAAGTGCAGGAATTCCTGAGATCAGAATGGTACCTGAGACTACGGAAGCATCTGCATCAGCTTCTTCTCGAGTCATTGCAAAGACCCTTCCCTGAACTTTATTCTCTGTGTTTGGGCAATCTCTCGCCATATGTCCGGGCTTCTTGCATCTGAAACAATTATTGGACCCAACAAAACATTCTCCAAAGTGATTTTTCCCACATTTAGTACACTTGGGCTTCTCAGTTGTATTTGGAGCATCTCTCGCTGTAGGATGCTTCTGATTGGATTTGCCTGGTTTTTGCTCCGATTTCTTCCAATGTGCTGAATTTTTTGAAGCAAATGCTTGCCTCTTCTGCTGATAAGACCTTTGTATCTCCCTTTCGTCAGCTTCTGCCAGCAACGCTTTGTCAACTATTTCTCTGAACTCAGTTGATGTAGACATCCTCACATCTCTTCTAATTTCAGGTCGGAGGCCTCTTAGGAAATGATCCACCTTCTCAGCATTATCCCTAGCAATATAGGGAACATACCTACAGCCTTCTTCAAATTTCCGAATATATTCGCATACAGTCATATCCGCTTGTTTCAACTCCAAAAACTCTTTGACCTTGAGAGACCGTGTATCCCTGGTGAAGTATTTATCATAGAATATTACTTTAAATCTCTCCCACGTCAACCCTTCCAAGTTGACTGCAAGTTTGGCTCCTTCCCACCAAGTTCTGGCATCCTTTTTGAGTTGAAAGATCGCACAAAGTATCTTCTCAGCATCGTCGATGTGCATGTAGTCAAAGATAACATCAAGTGATTTGACCCATTCTTCCGCAACCATAGGATCAACCCCACCATGAAAATCAGGAGTTTCCATTTTCCTAAATTTTTCATACACTCCTGGTCCATTATTGTTTCTTGGTGGAGGTTGTCGGTTTTGTTCTTCGTTTCTTTGTTGCATGTTCAGCAATTGTTGCATTTGTTCACCATACATCCTTGTCTGTTGCTGCATCAGCTCGGCCAAATTCTCAAGAAGGTTATGGTTTGGATTTGGATCATCTCTTGCCTTTCTTTTGGGTGCCATCACATCCGTTGTACTGCCCAATCTTACCAATTCATAAGCCAATAACGATCACATAACGATGATGATGACAACTAATATATTGTAATTTATTAACCATAATACTTAATAGATAAAAGTTGACCATATCCTTCAGTCGAGAATGCCCATATGCCATCTTCTGTCTGCATGAAAGATTTAAACCTTCGCTCCGATACCACAACTGTAACACCCCCTAACCTAGTAGCTGAACCGCAAAGGGGTCCGTGCTACTAAGTTGGGGAGTCTGACGCTTTTAAACTTTGAAAATCAATAAAAAGTAGATTTGGTAATGCGAGTACTCAAGGAAATAATGCAAACCGGTATTATTTATTCAAAACATTACACAACCTTAAGTTTAATGCATAGCAAAACCATAACAGAGTGATCTTATTAAAAACAAAACATAGTCTTCCAGCATAGGGGCGAAATAGCTGGGAATGGCATATGGACAAGTCTCCATTTGTCAACATCAAGAAGATAGTCAACTCCTAAACATGAGCATCATCACCTGTATCATAAGAATCTAATGAGCTAATGGCTCAGTAAGATGAGACTTCTGTAATAGCAAAGTATCACGTAGCACGTTTATCAATGAATAACTACTATATATATAGTCATGTTCTTGTAAAATCCTTTCTTCGGGTACCCTTGAAGTGTGGTACTCGACTGATAGTGATAGGCCATGGTTTTCGGAACCTGTTCATATAATTAGCCAATAAAAGATGTATATGGGGGTTCCCATACTGGTTTTTCAACCAATGGTATTAGCCGTATTCAACCTTTTTCATTCAGTGTGGGTTTCCTTGACCGACTTTCAGCCGCAAGTATTTGCCACCATGTGTTGGGTCCGCCGGTCCCCCGCATCCCGTGCCTACCCGCCATCAATCAAGTACCATACTTCCTGTTCTTAAACATTCTTTTACATACACGTGTCATGCATGATCATTCAATAACAGTCACATATGAAAATATCAATCAATATATGATCCTTATGATACAGCAAGGAAAAGCATCATCTTACCTCAAGTCCTGTGCCTGTTGATGTGAAAAGATCAGTTTCTATAGATGGATGTGCTAAAATCCTTGAAGAAAATCTGAAACCTCTTTGGGGACTTTTGTCAATCACCTTTGAAAAACTGTCAGATTTGAGCTATCTGTTTAATCGGGATTTTTGTGGATTTTATAATTTTTGGAAGGAAAATATGTTTCGGGCGTTTTAAAGTAGAGTTTCACAGATTCAAAATGATATATTATATGTACAAAACCATGTCCGGGAACATGTATAAATAAGGGCTCAAAGTCGGTTAAAAATCAACCTTACCCGGACAGCTGGAACCCTTATCCAGACAGCTGGCCGAGAAGCTTCTGTCGGTCGTGACAGACCTTATCCGGACAGCTGGACAGCCTTATCCGGACAGCTGGCCGAGAAGCTTCTGTCGGTCGTGACCGACGTTATCCGAACAACTCGGCGACTAATCCGGATAGTGGTCGAGAAGCATCTGTCGGTCGTGACCGACCTTATCCTGACAGATTGGGACGGCCTTATCGGATAGTGGCCTAGAAGCTTCATCGGCCATGACCGTGATTGTTAGTCGGCGTGTCGGCGGTGGCCGGCAAATGTCCGTCAACTTGGCTCGGCCGGTTCGACCCCTTCCCAATGTCCAAATTTGATTTTCCGACTGTTCCGGACTAAATGCGAGTTAAATCTTCGATATGCTCGGAACCAATTTTCGATAATATTAAAATAATAATTTAATATTATTTTTGCGATATAAGTGTTACGAAATGAAAATCTTATCGTATCAATTAAATGAAAATTTTCGAAATCACTTTCATAAATTCTAAAGTAATCCTTATAATTTATTTTGAAATCTTTACTTTTTAAATCTTTCATTTTATGTTGGAAACATATCGATCCAAGTATTGGACAACTTGTAATTATTGAAATCCATGACCATTAGCAAAATAAATAGCACTTAATTAAGTCTTTGAATTTTCTAGGGTATTACAATTATTATTTTATAATCATTTAGCACATCGATCTCCTTCTTGGAAACCAGGCTCCTCACTGCAACAAAACATCTCACAATGACCTTTTATCATGTTAGAGGAGATAATTAACATGTCGTATAAAACGTAATGCAAAAGGGACATAGCAGTTATTCATGCTCATGAAATGTCTACTTGTATGCCATGCTTTCATAATGCATATTATATAAATGCATTTTGGTATTAAATGGTTATTGGCTTAGGGGATAACCGGGCATTACACCAACCAACGATCAATCCCCCACAAACACCTCTATATGAGGGGAGATCGGATCCGGAAACCCACTTGAGCAAATTCCGGATCTACATGACCGGATGCGGAGCTTCAGATGTGACGAAATGTCGTATGTTCCCGTTAACTCTGGGCGATCTCGCCCACAGGTGGTACATCTCACTACCATCTCGCTCAATCAATTGCTTTGAGAAGCTGGCAAACGACTTCACGTCGTACTTCGCCGCCAAAGTCGCTCGCACGGAAGGTCCCCACTGCATGATGAAAATCAGGCAGGGGAAGGAAGAATCGGATGAGGATTACATCGACCGGGTAGACGAGATAGTCCTCACCGGTGAGCCCATCAGCGACGAGATCGCTCTCCACACAGTCCTGAACGGATTCCACGGACGCTCGCCCATGTTCAGGCACCTCACAAAGGATTTTCCCCCGACCTATACGGCCTTCCGTGTCAGAGCCGCCGATTTTCTGGCCAGGCAGAAGATGCTCTCACTCCGCTTAGACGAGGGACCGAACGAAGAAGGAAAAGCACCTTCCCATGTCCAGAAGAAGGCGGTCGCCAAGCCCAGAAAGGCGGTCGCCAAGCCGCCTGGCGAGTTCAAAGCCTTCGAAGATGTAGAGGTCCACCTTCTTCACAACCTCAACTTATCTCCGGCCCACATCTTCAACACGATCAAGGGTCGCGAGTGGCTTTCCAAGCCAAAGCCAATAAGGGACCACGGTCACCTAGACCGTAGCAAATTCTGTGCCTATCATAAGAGTCCCGGCCACAACACTAGCCAATGCCGCGACCTCCTCAGACAGCTCTGGCGACTGTTTGAGGAAGGCAAACTGGACAATTTGATCACCAAGCCAGAACCCAGGACGGAAAGAGCCGGAGGGCGCGAGCGCCGACAAAGCAAAAGGATTCCTCCCAATCCGATCGCCAGAATCGAGCATGAGCCGGAGTACTCTGATGAGTCGATCCCTACGATCAACCCTGGCGGTCGGATCAACATGCTTCAAGCAGGAGGTGGGAGCCTCAGGGGCCTTTCCCCGGTTTCCACCCTGTCAAACAGAAAGCGAAAAGCCGAGCTGAGGGCTTTCGCCGAAGTCCATGTTGTAGTACCTCCGGAGCCGACCATCTCTAGAGACGCGCTCATCACCTTTTCCAACAAGGACAGGGAGGGAGTGCAATGTCCCAAAGAGGATGCACTAGTGATCTCCGCTTGTATCCTTGGGAAGACGGTCGATCACGTGCTGGTCGATAATGGGAGTTTCTGCAACATCATATTCAAATCCGCCCTAGACCAACTCGGCAACTTAATCAAATTCATCAAGCCTTTCGACACCGTGCTCCAAGGGTTCGGCGACAACACAGTCCAAGCCTACGGGAGGATCAAGCTCTCCGTCGAGCTAGTATGCTTTTATAATCCCAAGGTTAGGATTACTAGGAACCTAAGTTTTGTAATCATAGATAGGCCCAGCATCTATAATGGGTTCCTAGGTCGCCCCTTTTTAGAAACCTTTGAGGCGGTCGCCTCATCTTTCTTTTACTGTATCAAATTCCCCACTGCCGATGGGACGGTCGGTACTGTAAAAGGAGATCAGCTAATGGCAAAAAGATGTTTGAATTACTCCTATGTTGTTACTTCTTTCAATACTTCCCATACTATATGTAACATTGAAGCGATCGACGATCAACCCATGGAGATCGGCAGGCCAAACACATCGTACCAACCCGACTCGGGGACGCCATCTCTCATCAATTGACGGACGACATCGAGCCAAGGATCGGTTTCGAGCCAAGTCTCGACATCGATCCGAGGACCGAGTCGGAGATCGCCAACGAGAGGCGGCCGCCCCTGTCGAAGAGTTGGAAAGCATTACGATGGATCCGGATCATCGAGCGGGAAGTACAGGCCGCGCGAGCATCGACCACGAATTAAAGGGGATCAGTCAACTTGCTACGTAGGAACATCGGAGTCTTTGCCTGGTCGCATCAAGATATGGTTGGCATAAGTCCCGAACACGCTTGCCATTATCTGAAGATCGACCGGGCGATGAAGCCTGTTCACCAGAAGCGAAGGAAGTTCGGTCCCGAGAAATACGCGGCGCTCGACATAGAAGTCCAGAAGTTACTCAACTACAAATTGATCGGAGTAGCCACAGACGAACCACAATGGGTCGCCAACGCGGTGCTCGTCAAAAAGCCAACTGGCTCCTGGAGATTGTGCATTGACTTCACCGACCTCAACGCGGCATGTCCAAAAGATCACTTCCTGATGCCTCATATTGATCACTTGCTCGATAGTACAGCAGGTTGCGAAATGATGTCATTTATGGATGCCTTCGCCGGGTATCATCTGTAATATCCGCAAATTTTCGATTTTCGGTAAATTTCTTTTTTCGGCCGAAGTCCGTTTTGACGACTCGCTTTTGACCGTTTCGTCATTCAGAGAATATTTAATTCTGCACTTTTTGTCATCCGAGTTCGTTTCGGTGCTGCTTTGTTGAGTTCCGTGCTTTTTAGCGACTTTTCCGCGCTTGAGTTCGGTTCTTGCGAATCTCGTTCGAAACTGTCGTTTGGGGTTTTTCGTAAGTTCATTTAACGTTGTTATACGTGTTGTGAGCTTCGGTTTGATTATTCGTTGTCGTATGGTGATTTTCGGGCATTTGGGCCATTTTCGTAATTTCCCAAAGTTTGGGGTAATTACCTTCCGTTGTCGAATTTCAAGCCTTCGGGTGGTCGGAATCGTGTGTTCTACTAACTCTTAGATTCGTCTTTGTGAGTACTTCGTAACCGTATCTTCGGTTCGTATTCAGGTTCGGGTTTCGGTGTCGTTTTGTTGAATTCAGGATTACTAAACGACTTTTCTAAGTATGAGTTCGACTTTGTTAGATCACCATTAATTTTTGGTAACTCCAAAAATTCTGAATTATTGCAATATTATAGAGCATCGAGTTAGCTTTCCAATGGTTCAAACGGTGAGTCAATCGGAGTCCGGACGAGAGAGTTATAGTTGTTTTAGCTCACCCGCTTGTTATTGGCCGATCACTGCCGGCCGAACTCGGCCGTGTCGTCCGACACGGCCCGTGCCGTACTCGTCCGGAAATGCCGGAGTCTCTGCCTCAGGACCCGACCGTGTCGTCTGACATGGCCGAGTCGAACTCTTCCGGATAGGCCAGAACCGACTGCCCAGACGTCCGACCGTGTTCCAGGACACGATCGAGTCGTGCCGAGTCGCTGTCGGACGGGTCACTATCGGAAGGCCCCTCCGCGCCGCCACCGTGTCTAGCAGGACACGGTCGAGTCCCCCGTCCAGCTGCGCGCCACGACCGTGTCAGGCGGACACGGTCGAGTCTGTCAGCCTATTTAAGGCCCAGCAGTCGTTTTTTCGCCATTTTTTCTCCTTCTTCTACTTCTCTTCCGAGGCTGGGGTTGTTTCTATCATGGAGAGATGTTGTTGTTCAATAAATCCATGAAGTCTTGGAGTTCATATCATCAATCATCCATCCTATAACATCCTTTGATCGAGCGAATCAGGTCAGATTTTCTAGAAAACTAATTTTGGGGATTTTGGGTATTTTGTTCGATTTCATCCGTTTAATCCGATTTAACTTAGGATTGTGATGGATTGATGATTATTTAGATGTATTGTATCATTTCCCTTGTTATCCCATGGTTGGATCGTATCGATTCGTTGTTTTGGTCGAGTTCTTGACCGACGCCTTGAAGGTGTCCGGTAAAATGTCATAGAGGGGTTTTCGGGCGTTCTACGATTATTCTTCCTCGTATGATCGATGATTTTTTGAATTTATGTTGTTAGGGTCGAATTCTTGTGAAGAACTCGAGTCGAAACCCTTCCGTTCAATGTCTTCTTCGGGGTCCGAGCTTCCCGGTCGAACCGTGTTCTTCGGAGCGTTTGGTAGCGGTTATTAAGGCAAGTATCTTATTATACGACTTGTATCTTGTGAATAGTAATTACGTATGATATGTATAACAATTTTTCTTGCCTCCGTAAATATGTTCCGTTTGAGTAGGTTGTGTTTTTTCGAAATTTGAAGGCTTTGTGATAATAGTGATATATTGGTATACGTGTTAGGCGTTTTGCCATTTGTGCAGGATTGCGATGTACATATGAGATGGTTGTACACGTGTTTCTTCAATGTATTGTGTACCGAATGTTTGTTGTGTTGGTTAAGAGTCGTTGTGATGATCATGATGTTTGTGTTGTTTTGGTTTACTTGCTTGATTGTACATTTCGGCGTAATGTGGAATGACTTGACATTTAATGATTATGAATTGTGTCGAGTCGATGTGTGTGTGATCCAGGTAGGGTCTGACGAGGCCTCTGGAGTTCGGTACATGATGTGTACGAACAAAGTGTGTGAACCAGGTAGGGTCTGACGAGGCCTCTGGAGTCCGGTACATGACGTGTACGGACAAGGTGTGTGATCCAGGTAGGGTCTGACGAGACCTCTGGAGTTCGGTACATGATGTGTACGAACGATGCTGTAGCCGGGTAGGGTCCGTTGAGGCCTCCGGAGTTCGGTACATGATGTGTACGAACAGTGTGTGTGGTCCGGGTAAGGTCCGTCGAGGCCTCCGGAGTTCGGTACATGATGTGTACGAACGGTGTGTGTGGTCCGGGTAAGGTCCGTCGAGGCCTCCGGAGTTCGGTACATGATGTGTACGAACAATGATCGTGTAGCAGTGATCGTTCGGGTAACATTTTAAATATGGATCTCGGACTCATAATGATATATTATTTGGTGTGCTTTGAAACGAGAATCGGGCTAAGGCCCTATTGTTTACGAAAAGGTTTTGTAAATTGGGACTCGAGGTCCAAAAGATTTTCTGCTTTAAAAATCCCCGAGATGATGTGTTACTTTTCAAATATCTCTTACTTGAGTTCGAAATTCTAAAACTTCTCGGGAACACTTTGATAATGGATTTCCGTATTAAATTCGTAGTTGCTATTTGCTTGTTACATTTGGTATGGTTTGATACTTGCACTAGTAAAACAGTGGAGTTTTACTAACCCCCGAGTATTCGGGGGGTGGATGTCTGTTCTTCGTCTGTACATGCGAGGTTCGGGGAGCGATCACGGTGTTTGGCACAAGGGGATGACGAGCTGCGATACTAATCAAGAGTTGAGAGTTGGTAGAGTTTAGTTGTATTGTTATAGTTGATTCAGTCTTCCGCTGTATTGTATTTCGACCCCTGTGTGGGTAATGTTGTTAGTCAGTCCTGTTGATAGAGTTGTGTGACCTCATCGGTCTGTGTGTTTATGTGTAAGTGACCTTGACGGTCTGTATTATTATATTGTTTGACCCTGGACGGGCAAGCATTTGGTTGTTTATGGACGTTTAGCCTGGTAGATCCTTGCGGAAAGGGTTTACGGCGTGTAATATTCCCATACGGTTTTGGGGGTGTTACATTTATAGTATCGGAGCTTTGGGTTGCGGAAACCTAGGCTGTCGGGTCGAGTCAAGTCGTGATTTGTCGAGTAATGTGTTGTCATGTCGTTTGAGTCATCAGGTGACAAGTTGAGTTGTGCGTAGTCACAACGTGTCGGTTATGTTGTCGGACGAGATTAGTATCGTGGGCGACCGTCACCTCCGTGCGACCTGTGGATGTAAGTCTCCTCTTTTATGCGAAGTACCTGTGTATCTCGATTTTATCTTAGTGAGTTAATTGCGGTGCATGATTTTCTTTACACAGTATTGTGTAATATAATTGTGTTTAGTACTTGTGGCATATAGTATGTGTATAGAACTGGGCACATTATTGTTTTATCTTTGAACCACCGGGTGGTGTGGTATGGTGTGGAAGTTGTAAACCTTGATGAATTTCGAAAAGGTATCGGCGATCGAGTTTTATTTAGAAAATCGATTCCCTTAACCGAGTTTTGACTTTATGGCCTTGATCGTTTTTGATAAATTCTTATGACGGTATTTAGTATTTTGTAAATGGCCTTTGTGAGTTTTAGAAATATTACCGTCATCGGCACTTTTGGCGTTTTTGTAAATAGTTTTTATCTGGTGGGTTCGTGCGGCAGGACCCACAACGCTATAATGTTCCGTGTAATTACCTGAGATTTTTGGGCATTCTAGCCCATTGAATTATCTTTGAAAATCTTGAGTATCCTAGAAATAAATTTCGAGACGTACGTTTAAAATGAATTGTTTTCTCATGGTACTTCGAAGGTGCCACGATATGTTTCCGAATTCTTCTACCTCGAGGACCAAAATGTTTTGAGATATTTTTCAATGTTTTATAAACACTTTTACTTAGACCCGAGGGTCGAATATTCTGAAAGTTTTCCACTAAGAGAAAGTGTCCTCATTTTTTCTCAAATGCGAAATGGTTTTCCAAAGTCTCGATAACGATGTTTCACGTTTGTATTTTTTTTTTAAAGGTGATACTCAAGATCAACCGGTGTTTTTCTAAATTATTTTCAAAAGGTGGTTTTTATTTCTTTTTTTTTTAAAACCTATCAATTCCCGTTTGCGTTTGGGAATGTATGTATGATTCTTGCTTTGTCGTTTTGATGTTCCTCCCGAGTATGATCGAATTGGTGGCATGAACGTCGAGGCATTGCCACGCAATTATTGTACTAGCCCTCTGTGAGGGGTGTGAACAGTGTTCTTGTTTATCGCCTCGTGGCGATTTGCGTGTTGTCGCATGAGTGTGAGATGTTGAAGCTTGGGTTTGTACGTTTGTGTACATGTGTGATTGTTTCGTAATGTTTGTAATTATGTGCTGATTATCGTTCGGGCCGTTGATGTCGCCGAACGATACTGTCGTTGTTGTAGTGTTTGTGTGTGTATTACTTTACGATGGTAATCGTTGTATATGATATGTGTTATGATTCTTTATTATCTTTGAGTTGGCATCTCGGTATGTTGTTTTGCGGTGTTATGTTCCATTGTATCTAGCATCTGTATTTTCGATATGCCGAGCCGAGGCATTTGAACGTATTGTCGGGGCATGTACGTGCCAATTGTCCTTCTCGTCGGTAACTCTTTTCAAGTGTGGACCCGAGAGACACAGGATCCAGTTTTGCGAGTTGGGTTCCGAGTCTTTCGGGGCGCGAACTTCAGTAAAGATATGAGGATCGGATCTGAGAGGCCCATGGGAGATATTTCTGTCGTTTGCTTTTTGTGTTGTCACCTTACTCCAGTTGTTGTGAGTTGCGGGAACGAGATTTCTTTTATAAGAGGTCGAATGTAATGCCTGTATCGTTTTGACTTCTGCATTTCCTCTTTCTCAGGTCTATCGACTCGTCGTGTTCGTTGATACTTTATGAACTTGTTCTGTATTTCGGTTTCATCGTTCGAACGAACTGTGATCTTGTTGTGGGTCGATCTGGTTATCGATGTGACTTTTTGGGTTCAGTTCGATTCTTGTGAACCTTGTTCGGGAGTGACCTCATCTGGTTCTAATAGTTCTTTTATTCGAAGTGGATCAGATTTGGAACTCTTGTGTTTTCGACTCTGTCGACTCATTATGTTCGTTGACATTTCTGAGCTTGTCCTGCCCCTTGCTTTTGTTGATCGAACGAGTGTGGTATTGTTTTGGAATAACTCATTTGTCGTTGTGACTTTTCAATCGCTATTCCCTTTCCTGTGGATCTTATGGGAATGCACGTCTTGTTGTTCTCACCAGATCATCCTGGGAGTTGTTGTTTGAATTTTCTTATCCTTCGTGTTTCGAACATGATTGTTCGATTTTTGTTGTCTCGATCGTTGTGGTTCGATCGTTTGTTTGTTCGGTTTTGTTCTCGTTTCGTGATTGTTGAGCATTCAGGCTCCTTCCTAATTCCCTTAAGTTCGGGAAATTAGTCTCGCTTCGATCTTCCAACCCTTGGGCGGTGGGATTCCGTATTTGTTCAGTGGTTGGCTCGCGTTTTGATTGATGTACCGTTGGGTTGGTCAATCATATTGATTTTCGTTCGTTGTGTTTTGTGATTGTCGGATAATTGACTTGGCTATATTATCCGTTTGATGACGCTTGTCATTTGTTGGTTTTATTATATCCCTAACGGCGACGTTGTGTTGGTCGCCGTGGAGCGTGTTTTCACGCCGTATATTCCTTTGCGTTGTTTGTAACATTTCGCCGTTGGGCGTTAGTTACGCATTCTTGTGTATCTTGTTGAGTTTTCTGGGAATATTTCTTCCCCTACTTGTTTTAAGTTTGGGACGAAACTTCTTTTAAGGAGGGTAGAATGTAATATCGCAAATTTTCGATTTTCGGTAAATTTCTTTTTCGGCGAAGTCCGTTTTGACAACTCGCTTTTGACCGTTTCGTCATTCGGAGAATATTTAATTGCACTTTGTCATCCGAGTTCGCTTTGGTCTTGCTTTGTTGAGTTCCGTGCTTTTTAGCGACTTTTCGCGCTTGAGTTCGGTTCTTGCGAATCTCGTTGAAGCTGTCGTTTGGGGTTTTTCGTAAGTTCATTTAACGTTGTTATACGTGTTGTGAGCTTCGGTTTGATTATTCGTTGTCGTATGGTGATTTTCGGGCATTTGGGCCATTTTCGTAATTTCCCAAAGTTTGGGGTAATTACCTTCCGTTGTCGAATTTCGAGCCTTCGGGTGGTCGGAATCGTGTGTTCTACTAACTCTTAGATTCGTCTTTGTGAGTACTTCGTAACCGTATCTTCGGTTCGTATTCAGGTTCGGGTTTCGGTGTCGTTTTGTTGAATTCAGGATAACTAAACGACCTTTCTAAGTATGAGTTCGACTTTGTTAGATCACCATTAATTTTTGGTATATCCAAAAATTCTTAATCTTTGAAATATTATAGAGCATCGAGTTAGCTTTCCAATGGTTCAAACGGTGAGTCAATCGGAGTCCGGACGAGAGACTTATGGTCGTTTTAGCTCACCCGCTCGTTATTGGCCGATCACTGCCGGCCGAACTCGGCCGTGTCGTCCGACACGGACCGTGCCGTACTCGTCCGGAAATGCCGGAGTCTCTGCCTCAGGACCCGACCGTGTCGTCTGACACGGCCGAGTCGAACTCTTCCGGATAGGCAGGCAGAAGCGCCGCCACCGCGGCCGTGTTCCAGACACGGCCGAGTCGTGCGAGTCGGCTGTCGGACGGGTCACTATCGGAAGGCACCTCGCGCCGCGACCGTGTCTAGCGGGACACGGTCGAGTCCCGCCAGTGCGCGCCACGACCGTGTCGGGCGGACACGGTCGAGTCTGTCACAACTATTTAAGGCCCAGTGATCGTTTTTCGCCATTTTTCTCCTTCTTCTACTTCTCTTCCGAGGTCAGTAGTTTCTATCATGGAGAGATGTTGTTGTTCAATAAATCCATGAAGTCTTGGAGTTCATATCATCAATCATCCATCCTATAACATCCTTTGATCGAGCGAATCAGGTCAGATTTTCTAGAAATCTAATTTTGGGGATTTTGGGTATTTTGTTCGATTTCGTCCGTTTAATCCGATTTAACTTAGGGTTGTGATGGATTGATGATTATTTAGATGTATTGTATCATTTCCCTTGTTATCCCATGGTTGGATCGTATCGATTCGTTGTTTTGGTCGAGTTCTTGACCGACGCCTTGAAGGTGTCCGGTAAAATGTCATAGAGGGGTTTTCGGGCGTTCTACGATTATTCTTCCTCGTATGATCGATGATTTTTTGAATTTATGTTGTTAGGGTCGAATTCTTGTGAAGAACTCGAGTCGAAACCCTTCCGTTCATTGTCTTCTTCGGGGTCCGAGCTTCCCGGTCGAACCGTGTTCTTCGGAGCGTTTGGTAGCGGTTATTAAGGCAAGTATCTTATTATACGACTTGTATCTTGTGAATAGTAATTACGTATGATATGTATAACGATTTTTCTTGCTCCGTAAATATGTTCCGTTTGAGTAGGTTGTGTTTTTTCGAAATTTGAAGGCTTTGTGATAATAGTGATATATTGGTATATGTGTTAGGCGTTGTGCCATTTGTGCAGGATTGCGATGTACATATGAGATGGTTGTACACGTGTTTCTTCAATGTATTGTGCACCGAATGTGTGTTGTGTTGGTTAAGAGTCGTTGTGATGATCATGATGTTTGTGTTGTTTTGGTTTACTTGCTTGATTGTACATTTCGGCGTAATGTGGAATGACTTGACATTTAATGATTATGAATTGTGTCGAGTCGATGTGTGTGTGATCCAGGTAGGGTCTGACGAGGCCTCTGGAGTTCGGTACATGATGTGTACGAACAAAGTGTGTGAACCAGGTAGGGTCTGACGAGGCCTGCGAGTCCGGTACATGACGTGTACGGACAAGGTGTGTGATCCGTAGGGTCCGACGAGACCTGGAGTTCGGTACATGATGTGTACGAACGATGTCAGTAGCCGGGTAGGGTCCGTTGGGGCCTCCGGAGTTCGGTACATGATGTGTACGAACATTGTGTGTGGTCCGGGTAAGGTACGTCGAGGCCTCAGTAGTTCGGTACATGATGTGTACGAAAGGTGTGTGTGGTCCTGGTAAGGTACATCGAGGCATCCGGAGTTCGGTACATGATGTGTACGAACAATGATCGTGTAGCGATGATCGTTCGGGTAACATTTTAAATATGTATATCGGACTCATAATGATATATTATTTGGTGTGCTTTGAAACGAGAATCGGGCTAAGGCCCTATTGTTTACGAAAAGGTTTTGTAAATTGGGACTCGAGGTCCAAAAGATTTTCTGCTTTAAAAATCCCCGAGATGATGTGTTCCTTTTCAAATATCTCTTACTTGAGTTCGAAATTCTAAAACTTCTCGGGAACATTTTGATAATGGATTTCCGTATTAAATTCGTAGTTGCTATTTGCTTATTACATTTCGTATGGTTTGATACTTGCACTAGTAAAACAGTGGAGTTTTACTAACCCCCGAGTATTCGGGGGGTGGATGTCTTTTCTGCGTCCAGGTACATGCAGGTTCAGGGGAGTAGTCACAGGTTTGGCACAAGGGGATGACGAGCTGCGATACTAATCAAGAGTTGAGAGTTGGTAGAGTTTAGTTGTATTGTTAGAGTTGATTCAGTCTTCCGCTGTATTGTATTTCGACCCCTGTGTGGGTAATGTTGTTAGTCAGTCCTGTTGATAGAGTTGTGTGACCTCATCGGTGTGTGTGTTTATGTGTAAGTGACCTTGACGGTCTGTATTATTATATTGTTTGACCCTGGACGGGCAAGCATTTGGTTGTTTATGGACGTTTAGCCTGGTAGATCCTTGCGGAAAGGGTTTACGGCGTGTAATATTCCCATACGGTTTTGGGGGTGTTACATCATCAAATCCCAATGGCGGAGGAAGACATAAAACACACATCTTTCCACACAGAAAAAGACATATACTTTTGGGTCAGAATGCCGTTCGGCTTGAAAAACGCAGGGGCGACCTACCAGCGATTAGTCAACAGAATGTTCGCCGATCAGATCGGCAAGACCATGGAGGTCTACATTGATGATATCGTAGTCAAAAGCCTCAAGAAGGAAGATCACCTCAACGATCTCGCCGAGACGTTCGCCATCCTTGAGAAGTTTAACATGAAGCTGAACCCCAAGAAATGCAACTTCGGGGTGAGCTCCGGGAAGTTCTTGGGGCACATAGTGAGCCAAATGGGGATCGAGGCGAACCCCACCAAGATACAGGCGATCCATGACATGCAGGAACCGCGAAACATCAAGCAGGTGCAACGCCTCACAGGTTGTCTAGCCGCCCTCAACCGTTTCATATCACGGCTCGGCGATAAAAGCAAGCCTTTCTTCGCGACCATCAAGAACAAGAAGTTCGCATGGACGAAGGAAAGCGAGATAGCATTCGCCAAAATAAAGGAATATCTATCTAACCCCCAGATCCTGGAAAAGCCGATCCCCGGTGAAAAACTATTCCTTTACCTGGCAGCCTCGGAGGTCGCACTAAGTGCCGTTCTGGTGCGAGCGGAGGGACAAGCCCACTTGCCCATCTACTATGTTAGCCAGGCGCTCCACGACGCTGAGACACGTTATACACCATTGGAGAAGATCGCCTACGCCCTTGTCATGAGTGTTCGTAAGCTGAGGGCTTACTTCTTCGATCACCAAGTGGAAGTCCTAACAACTCTACCTCTAAGACAAGTCCTGCACCGACCGGACACCAACGGGCGACTCCTCAAGTGGTCGCTGGAGATCGCCCAATATGGTATCACTTACGCTCCTCGCACGGCGATCAAGGGCCAAGCTCTGGCGGACTTCGTGGTGGAATTAACGTTCCCTCATAGTCCAACCCAGGTCGGCCGACCTGCCTGGAAGTTATACAGGGATGGCTCAGCGACCAATTCGAGAGCAGGGGCAGGGATTGTCCTCATCAGCCCCGACGGTCAGATCTTCACACATGCTGTGCGTTTTGGTTTTCGTGCGACCAACAATGAAGCCGAATACGAAGCTTTGGTAGGCGGGCTCGATCTAGCCCTCGCCCTAGATGTTCGTCGCCTTCATATCTTCATGGACTCCCTTTTGGTCGTAAACCAAGTCAAGGGAGAATATGAGGCGCGCGGCGAACATATGGTCAAATACCAAGAGCTGGTCGCCGAAATGTGCACAAAATTTGAAGAAGTGCTAATCGAACAAGTCTCGAGAGAGCACAACTCCCAGGCCGACTTCTCCAATATCCAAATCACAAAGTCAGCAAGGTCGGCGATCAACAGAAGCCTGGTTACGACGGTCGCCATCGCCGAGGAGAACTGTATGACTCCGTTCATCAAATACTTAAAGGACGGAACGGTCCCTGACGACCATGTTAAAGCTCGCCAACTCCAGCTTCGTGCGACCAGATATACCCTATTAGACGACCGGCTATACAAGCGAGCCTTCAGCCTTCCCCTCCTCAAGTGTATTACACCGGAGGAAGGTCGGCTCATTTTAGTTGAGATCCATGACGGGATTTGTGGAAACCATGCGGGCGGGCGAGCCCTCATCCATAAGACAACCAGACAAGGGTTTTTCTGGCCATCACTTCGGAAAGATGCGATCGCCTACGCCAGATTGTGTCATAGATGTCAAATAATGGGCCCCAACATTAAACTATCACCCGAACATCTCACCTCCATGTATAGCCATTGGCCATTTGCGCAATGGGGCATCGACCTTATAGGTCCCTTACCAACGGCTCCATGGGGGCTGTAAGTTCGCCATCGTAGGGGTCGACTATTTCACCAAATGGGTTGAGGCCGAACCGCTCAACAAGATCGGCCAAGAGCAAGTGATCAAGTTTATATGGAAAAACGCCGTATGCCGATTCGGTCTGCCCCAGGCCATCATCTCCGACAACGGAAAACAGTTTGACGGCTTAGAAGTCATGTAATTCTGTGAAAAGTGGGGAATCAAAAGGTTATTCTCAGCGCCCTAGCACCCTCAGACGAACGGGCAGGTAGAGGCAGTGAATAAGATCCTCAAACACACGATTAAAGCGCGACTCGAATCCAGGCAAGGACGATGGGCGAGCGAGCTCCCAGACGTTTTGTGGTCCTACCGAACGACGACCCGCAATTCAAAAGTCGAAACCCCAATCGCCCTTGCCTTCGGAACAGAAGCGGTGATTCCTTCAGAGATCGCCGTCCTCAGCCATCGAACCGAACAGGAGATGACGACCGACAACGATATGGCCCGACGAATCGACCTAGACATTCTCGAAGAACGACGGCTGACCTCAGAAATGAAGAACACAATCCACAAAAGGAGAGCCGAGAAGTTCTTCAATTCAAAGGTCATAGAAAGAAGGTTTCAAGTGGGCGATCTCGTCCTCAAGAAGATCCAAACCCACACAAACGTTTTCGGTCCGAACTGGGAGGGACCTTTCAGAGTATCCAGATGGCTAACTAAAGGAGCCTACGAACTGGAACATCCTGGCGGTACTCCGGATCAATACCCCTGGAACGCCGTGCATCTGAAAAAATACTACCAGTGATAATTTTGTATTCAATTTCAATGATGTACAAGGAATATAATGAGATTTTTTCCTATCCCATCTATTCTGGCAATCGCCCCATCAGGCATATCGCATACCGCCGACGATCGCTGATCATGACGATCCTAGGTAAAATCAATGCAGCCATGGTCCTGGATGTCGATGGAACCGACAGCTTCGCCCATGCAAGGTTCCTTTGGGCTGAGATCGCCCTCCCTTCGTTTAAATACGAGGCCGGCGTAGCCAAAGGACCCTCCAAAATAATCAGTAGGCACGATCGCACGCCCTCAAGGTACATCATTTAACATGGTGAACCCGGACAATGCGGCGTGCCACTACCCCCGTCTCAACATACACCGTCGAGGGTCGCCATCTTCATGGCGGGACGAGGTGGAAGCAGAGCTGACAAGCCGCAGACGTGGAGTCGAATAAGCCGACGACGCCCCGCGTAAGGACTCCTCCGGACCAAGATCGCCCACCTTTTCGTTTTAAAACAAGGCAGGCGTAGCCTAACAGAGGACCCTCACAAAAAGTGAGTCGCGGGATACACAATACCACTCGCACACAAAGACACGATTGGGGAGGTCGGTCCATCAAACACCCCAACCGTACTTGATTCTTCAGAATCGGCAAAATGAAGATAGCTCGCCCGACAGACTAGTTTTTGTTTCCTTACTTACAATAAGTAAACAAAAACAAGGGGGCAGAGATGGGTCGAGCTAATCCCAAATACGATCGTATTTGGAGGAACCACACACGATCGGCTTCGCTCAAACACACGTAGGACGATCAGAGTCGTTCGACAAAAATTACAAGTAAGAATTCCAATTCAAAACATATCAATGCTTTCAACACTCAGACAATCGGTCGGATGAACAAAACGTCGAAAGCAATCATACACGTACTTGTAAAAATTACACGCAAACATTCAAAGGGCGATCGTATATAAAGAGACAGTATGAAAAGAGGAGCATTTTATTCATAACGCAGGTTTCATACATTACGAGGCCCGAAGGCATTACAAAAAGTACAAGTTACAGAGGAAAACAAAAATGCCTCTCAAGGCCCCGCCGGCTGGCCATCGCCCTCGGGTTGCGGATCGGCTTGAGCTTCCCCATCGGCCTCGGGATGAATGAGTTTACTGGTGTACCAACTCAAGTCGATCCCGAAGTCGACAAAGTCAAGGATCGGCAAGGAGAATTCTGGATGCAGAGGATGCTCGAGGACATAGGATTTGAAGCTCTCCATCAGGGGACCGATCTCGACCCCTGCCTTTTTAGCAGCTCGAACAGCGTCAGCATAGGCCAAGTAATAAGCGAAATCGCTGACGTGCTCGACGTTAAGGTAGGGATCGACCTCGATCGCCTGCAGCTGCCCCTTCAAATTCGCGGCCGTCTTCTCGACCTCCGCCAGCTCGACCGCCTTGGCAGCATTCTCGCCCCTGGCCTTCTCCAGCTCCATCTTCGCCGCCTCCAGCTCACCGCTGAGCTGATCCACCTTCACCTTCAGCCCGGCCGCCTCCTCCTGCGAAGCCACGAGCTTCTGGCGGGTTTCCTTCTCCTTATCACGGGACCGATCGGCAGCCTCCTTAGAGCGGCTCAGCTCCTGCTTCAATCGGTCCACGTCCTGCTTAGCCCTTTTGGCCGTCTCCTCATACTCCTTCTCCATAGACCGGATCCGGTTGGCATCCTCGATATTTTTGTTCCGCGCGGCCTCGAGGTCGCTATGGAGACGAGCAGTGGAGGGTCGCTCCTCAAAATCCCTAGCGGCTTGGACGGCCATCGTCGCCGTTTGGAGAGCCAGGGCAACGGTCGCCTGCATGGCGTCTCCAGATCGCCGACGAGCGATCGCATCAAGATCGGTCGTCCAGGCCTTGGGCATAGAGGTGATAGCCTGGCGGACATAAGCAGGGACTTCGAGGGATTGTTGCGGAGCCTTGCTCGACAGAAAGTCCAGCACCATGGGAGCAACGTCCGGGTCGGCGAGACGAATCCTACATCACAAACCAAGGAAACCAAGGAGTTAGCCTATACCTTGCTCGGAATGCCTATCTCAGAAAATGTTGGTCCTTTTCTTACCTATTGACCAGCTCGGGATCGCGTCCGAAATAAGGCTTGCCCCGGGAGGTTTCCGCCTCGGCGATCGCCACTTTCTTCGCCGAGCTGCCAGATAACCGGGTGCCGGGGACCGTGGGCCTAGGGCCTGATCGCTCCATCATCGGGAGGGCAGAGATAGGAGCCGCAGCGACCGGAGGCTCAAGAATTGATACATCTGCCTCAGAAATCGACGGGGACTCCTCCGACCTCCGCCTCTTGCGGCGCTGGAGTTGTTCCTCTCCCTGGACCACCGGCTCGGCGACTGGCGCCTCGGCAGGCCTCGTCACTGGAGCAGGGCGAGACGTCGTCGCTGGAACGCGGCCAGTCTGCTTGCCCAAGTGGAGGCGACCAAGAACTCCCGGGTTCGACATGGCTATCTCTGGCGGTGGTTCGGCAAATCGGGGAAAATAAGCCTCTGTCAAAGAAGAGATACAAACAAGTTAAACAAAACAAAACGACCTCCCGAAGACGATCGTCAAGCAAGGAAACACCACTTAAGCTCATACCTGGAACTTTCAAGTGACGGGGGTAGCAGAACAATCGAGCCCCCAACCGGAGAGCTTCGGTACCAAGCGATCGAACGTCAATAAAGGAGTTCGGCAAGGCACGGATCCGCTCCCAAACGATCAAGAAATCGAATGGAAGGTCGCCGATCGCTGGAACGAGAGGTCCTGCAAAAAGAAAGCAAAATTAGATTAGTCCAAGACAAGCTCAATCAAGGGGAGAGTTAAAATCCTTACTCGGATTCCTCTCCCGGAAAGTGGTGGGGATCTCCAACTCCTCATTCGGCCTGTCGCTCGATGCCGATCGCCACGCCCCGCCGACCCAACACCATTTAGCCAGGTCGCCCCTGGTCTTATTCGGCACACCGAGGACCACTCTCCCGAGTCAGCCTTGGATATGATTGCCGCCGATCGACCCTTTCTGCGTGGCCAATTTAAACAAATAATTCATCTCCAGCGCAGTAAGGAGGCGGAACAACCGGTGACCGCCAAACAGGGTCAACATGCAGATGATCTGCAGCCAAGCGTTCGGCGTCAGTTGAAGAGGCGCCAAATTCCAGGCGATCAGCAAGTAGGAGACGGCGAATGGCAACGGGAATCGCAGACCCGCCTCCATAATCATCTCGTTGACGGCAACCATATCCTTGGGTGGTTGGTCGGCGCGCTCATTCTCCGAGGGCACGTGAAGGGAAACGTCAGAGGGGATGTGATATTTGGCCCTCCAACGGCTCAGGTCTTTCTTGGTCGCCGTACTCCGGATCTTTCCGAGAGTCCACGGAGACAGGACGGCGGCCTGAAAGACCGCCCGATTCACATGTTCGTAAGGGTGAGCGGCGGAGTAGGCTTTGAAATCGAATTCCGGACAGGGTCCGGCGATCGCTTCCATCATCTGAGCAAAAGCCACGTAGGCGGTGTAATATCCGTAATTTTTTTTTTCTATTTTTAGCAGTTTCCATTTTTGGTGTATGTTTATTTTTATCGACTCGCTTGTAACCGTTTCGACATTTTGAATCTATTTTGTTCTTGAAGTTTTTTCATTTGGACGAGTTTTGATGGTGTTTTCACGTAATTTCATTTTATGACATGTTTTGCCATATGAACGTTCGACTCTTGTAAAACTCGTTCGTTTTCGTTGTTTCTTGGTTTGTACAAGTTCGTATGGTTGAGTTGGTCATGTGGAGACTTTCGGTTTGTAAATCCGACGTCGTTTCGTGATTTTCGGGCACTTGGGCCATTTTTGTAATTTCCTAATAGTTTAGGGAATCTTAGTTTCGTTGTCGCATAACGGACCCTCCGGTGGTCGGAATTGTATTTTCTTTCAGCGCTTAGCTCCGTCGTCTTGTATGCTTCGCGTCTATGTTCCTGGATTCTGGTCTCGTAAATGCGTTTCGTGTTTTAGACCCTCGGCAATGACTTCTGCTGGTGTGACATCGGCGATCTTTGACTAGCAGATAGGTAGCGCACGCTACCCCTGTTCCCCTTGCGTGCGCTACCGATAAGCGATTAGCGTCGCTAACCCCCTTTTGTTAGCGTCGCTAACGAATGGTGGCGATATCACGGACTATCACGACCCCGTTAGCGCACGCTACATATGACAGTTAGCGTGCGCTAACTTCACAATTATATAAGCCCAGCGGGCAGTTTTCAGAGCAGCAGTTTCATTCTTTTTCCTTCGTTTCTTCGACGTGCGACCTCAGAGGCGATTTCCATAAGTCCTGATCAGTGTTCTATTCACATTCCATCACCGTAGAGTCGTGCCAACATATTATCATCAGCATAATCGTCATCCATCATCCGAAATCAAGGTATTTTTCGTCTAGAACCCTAACTCGTCAAATTTGGGGGTTTTTCCGGGTTTTGCTAATTGGAACCGAATTATTCCAGTATGTTATGATATTCTTCGCCGTTTGTGATTGTTGAATGATTCCAAATCCAAATTCCTTGATGTTAATCCGTGAATTATCGATACGGGAAGATTTTGCGTAAACCCTCGCCCGTATCAATTGACCGTCTATTGTCGTATATTGTAACCGGGGTTATGGGTGTATTCCAGTAGAATATTGTTGTCCGTTGGGACTGAACTGCATTGATCCTTTGTTTAGGAACCGTCGCTTTCCACCCGGACCGTTCGTAGTCGTGTTTCATCTCCGTTTCTTCAAGAATGTCTCAAAGGCAAGTACTTTACATTTGTTTACATGTTCTAGTATTTGAATTATGGCTATATGTGGTTGTTGTGGGAAGATATGTGTATGTTCACCTAGGGATGGTCCTACGGGGCCTCTAGGGATACGTATTGCCGTGTGTGTGCGTATCACGAACTGTGGTTAGCCACCCAGGGATGTCCGACGGGGCTCTGCGGGGTACGGTGGCCGTGAGTCTCGTGCCAACAGTTAACTTTGAATTATGATTTGTTGGAGATAATGTGTTTTGTGTGTACATCATAAATATTCCGGAATATAAAATGTTTTCTAAAATGACTTTTTGGCGCATATATTCATCTGATTAGAATGTAGTTCAAATGGATTGTACATGCACTAGCAGTTGTCGCTAACCCCTTAAATGGGGGAAATACTTTTTGTATTTCAGGTATTGATCGTGGGGACAAGCAAGCACTAGAGCCGTATGAGGATGATGGACGAGCATGATACTGTCCAGAAGTTGATTATTGATGTTCTATATGTCGAATATTTGATATCTTGTTTTGGGGATTTTGTTTTATAAAAACTGGTTTAAGTACTCGAGTACTTCTTTTACAAAATTGTTAATGTTGTGTTCCTGTTTGGGAAATGGATTAATGTTGGATTTTATTGTCGGATTGTAATCTTATTTGAATTGTCATATTATTGATGATTGTTGTCGTTGTCGAATGTCTTGTTGGTATGTTAGCCTGGTGGATTCCACAGTGTGGGGTCCACGGCGCTGTAATATGCCCTGAATGTCTTGGGGGTGTTACAGAATATGGTATCAGAGCTTAGGTTTATGGATACCTAGGCTGTCGGTCATTTGGGTCTAGTTAAGTGTCGTTTTTGGGACAGTATCACTGTTATGCCATCATCTCAGTACGCCGGTGCTCGTAAGTTTTCCTAACTTGACTCGTTTCACCGTTACATTCTATTCTGTCTTAGTATCTTTTGCGTTT
Organism: Orobanche coerulescens; assembly: GCA_033398695.1. Classification (NCBI taxonomy): domain Eukaryota; kingdom Viridiplantae; phylum Streptophyta; class Magnoliopsida; order Lamiales; family Orobanchaceae; genus Orobanche; species Orobanche coerulescens. The sequence continues at coordinate 71,823,927 of CM065818.1, read as the reverse complement.
TGCATTTGAATTGTACTTACCCGTTGCTTCTTAATTCCTGGCTGTAGAGGACGCGGACGCGGTAGGGGCGTGGCGCGGCCGGTGGGGCGGCCATGTCCGATCACTCGGGAACCGATCGGCGATGCCTTCCTTGTCGAGCAGTGTTCCCCCTAGTTCGGAGGTCGGCGGGACGATCTCTGCAGCTCGGTAATGCTCATGAGAATGTTGGAGTGGCCAACATTTTACGGCAGTAGCGAACCGAGATGACGCTGCGGCTCGAGCCGTTACAGTGGCCATGCTATTGCCAACCCGGTTCCGCCTCTGGTCGGCAATGATAAGCTACTTGAGGCGTGATTCGTATGCGTCCTCCGCAGCTTGATGGTGCTTGACCCTTACGGTTGGGAGAATTGGTCATTCGAGATGGAGAAAGTGTTTGAGTGCTAATTGCCCAGGAGAGGAAAGTACCCATTGCTCGGTACTTCCTCGCCAAGGAGGCGGCGTGGTGGCAAGCGGTGAAACCGCATGGCCAGGGCGGCTACGTGGGCGAGTTCCGGATCGATGGAAGACGCAGTGCATCGTGTCCAGTGAAAGAGGGGAGGATCCGAGCCTTCTTTGCGGCTAAGCCCCAAGATGTACCTATATCTCAAGCCATCAAAGACTACAATCAGCAGTTACATTATGTAAGAAACCAAGTCCGCGATGAGCTCGATAAGATCCGCCACTTTGACATGCAGATGAAACCGAGAGTGCGCCACTACATGTCTGGTCTGGGGTGCACGACTTTGAAAGAATATTAGAATAAAGCGATGTCTTATGAGATGTCGTTTTCTGCGACAGAGACGGCAACCGAAGGAAAGAAATAGAAAACCACCGGTCAGTTTTCGGGAGGCAAGTCAGGAGGATATCCGAAGACTCGGCCAGTTCGCGAGTCTTCGAGTCGATCGCCATCGGTTGGTCGAGAAAGCGGTTCTAGGTCTGCTCTGTGGTTCCGTTCGTGGTCCTACGTGCTTCAACCGCAGATCATCCGGCCACATGATGAGTGAGTGTGATAGGCCTCGATTGATGTCTTGCTTGTGGTCGTATGGGTCATCGTGCTAAGTTTTGTACGGATGCGGCTCGGGCCCCGATTACTCGAGATATCAGCCCCGGCCATGGAGAGGCGAGTGTGAATCGGACAAGCGGTTCCTCGGCAAAGCAGAGTTTTGGTAGAGGTCGAGGTCGTGGTCAGCCTTCTAGAGGAGCTTCTTGTGCGGGGTCATTCCGCCCGTGTGTACGAGATGAGACGAGCAGGAGATCCTGACGCGACGGTGGCCACAGGTACCGTCCACATCCTTGATCATCCTGTTTCCGTATTGTTCGATTCTGGTGCTACGCATTCTTTTATATCTATGGATTGTGTGCGTCGCCTACATGTTGATTGCCTTGTTGCTTGTGAGCCTTTTGTTGTTAAACTTCCTAGTGGGGATAGCATCGTGAGGGATCGTGAGGTTAGAGATTTTCCAGTGAGTATCGCGGGGAGGGTTTGGCCTTCTAATCTGATTGCGGTAGATATTAGAGATGAGGATTTGATTCTGGGTGAGGATTGGCTGGACCGTCATGGGGCGATCATGAATTATAGAACGAGGACGGTTTCGATGTTGGCCTATGACGGTACCGAGCATTCCTTTGTGGGGCGTAAGCGGAGTAGCCAGAGATTACTGATCAGTGCCTTAAAGGCGGTGAGACTTCTTCGAGGAGGTTGCACGGGTTATTGGTGTTACGCTTTGAGATCGGAAGAAGGGGGAGTCGAGCTCTCGTCTATTTCGGTAGTATGTGAGTATCCTGACGTTTTTCCAGATGAGTTGCCGGGTTTGCCGCCGGACCGAGAGGTTGAATTTACCGTCGATTTAGAGCCGGGTGCAGCACCTATCTCTAAGACGCCATACCGGATGGCGCCTGCCGAGATGCTTGAGTTGAAGAAACAGTTCGGAGAGTTGCTATACATGGGATATATTCGACCGAGCGCTTCGCCTTGGGGCGCACCGGTCCTATTCGTAAAGAAGAAGGATGGGTCACTTCGTTTGTGTATCGACTACCGAGAGTTAAACAAAGTGACCATCAAAAACAAGTATCCGCTCCCGAGGATTGATGATTTGTTTGATCGGTTGCAAGGCAAGCAGTATTTTGAAGATTGATTTGAGATCGGGGTATTATCGGCTCAGTGAAGGATACCGATATTCCGAAGACGGCCTTTCGGACGAGATACGGTCACTACGAGTTTGTGGTTATGCCTTTTGGGCTAACCAACGCACCAGCCGTGTTCATGCAGCTTATGAACAAAGTCTTTATCGAGTACCTCGATAAGTGTGTAGTCGTTTTTATCGACAACATCCTGATTTACTCGAGGAGCGAGGAGGAGCACGTCCGTCATTTGCATATTGTGTTAGATATTTTGAGAACTCAGCATCTTTTTGCGAAGTTCTCAAAGTGCGAGTTTTGGTTACGGGAGGTTATGTTTCTCGGTCATGTGATCTCGGCCGAGGGTGTTCGTGTGGACCCACATAAGGTAGAGGCAGTGCTGGGTTGGGCGCCGCCCAAGAACGTGAAGGAGGTCCGCAGTTTTCTGGGATTAGCCGGGTATTACCGCAGATTTGTCGAGGGGTTCTCTAAGCTCGCTCGACCGCTGACTCAGTTGTTACAGAAGTCGGAGAAGTTTGTGTGCACCGATGAGAGGCAGGATAGTTTTGAGGAGTTGAAGAAGCGGTTGACGACCGCTCCCGTGTTGGCTTTACCGAGTGGTAATGATGGTTTCTCCGTTTATAGTGATGCTTCGGGCCAAGGGTTCGGATGCGTACTTATGCAGCACGAGAGGACGATTGCCTATGCTTCCCGTCAGTTGAAATTGTATGAATTGAATTACCCTACGCACGATATTGAGTTGGCCGCAGTTGTGTTTGCGTTGAAAATCTGGCGTCATTACTTGTATGGCTCGTCGTGTCAGATTTTCACCGATCACAAGAGCCTGAAGTACATCTTCATGCATAAGGAGCTTAATATGAGACAGAGGAGATGGATGGAACTGATTAAGGATTACGATCTTGAGATCCTCTATCATCCGGGCAAGGCTAATGTGGTAGCAGATGCCTTGAGCCGGAAATCGGTATCGCTTCGGGCGCTTGAGTTACTCATGGCCCAGTCGGGACTTCAGCGAGAGTTTATGAGGTTGAGCATTGAGATTGTACTGCCAGAGAGTTCCGGGCAGTTGCGTAATCTTGAGATTTCTTCATCTCTGGTCGAGGACATTAAGTCGGGACAGTTAGAGGATCCGATGTTTATTCAGCTTCGAGAGAGTGTAGGAACGGGGAAAGCCCCGGGATTCGTTATTCATGAGGACGGCGTGTTGAGATTCCGAGGTCGGTTGTGTGTTCCGAACGACTCGGAACTGAGACAGAGCATTATGCGAGAGGCTCATGCGTCACCATACTCAGTCCATCCGGGCTCGAGTTAGATGTTAAAGATCTGAGGAAGAATTTCTGGTAGAGCGATATGAAGAAGGAGGTAGTTCAGTTTGTAGCTAAGTGTTTGACTTGTCAGCAAGTCAAGATTGAGCATCAGCGGCCAGCCGGATTATTGAAACCGCTTCCCGTTCCGGAATGGAAGTGGGAGGACATCTCTATGGATTTTGTCACGAGTTTACCAAGGACGAAGACTGGTATGAATATGGTATGGGTAATTGTAGACCGACTGACTAAGTCGGCACATTTTCTGGGCATCAAGGATACTTGGGGTCCGGAAAAGTTGGCTCGTATTTTTATCACTCAGATAGTGAGGCTTCATGGTACGCCGAGGACCATTATTTCAGACAGAGATGGCCGATTTATATCGCATTTTTGGCGAGCGAGGCATAAGGCATTGGGGACTCGGCTACGTTTGAGCACTTCGCTCCATCCCTGCATCGATGGGCAGTCCGAACGTACCATTCAGACATTCGAGGATTTGTTGCGCGCGTGTGCGTTAGACTGGAGTAGTAATTGGGAGGAGCATTTGGCCTTAATTGAGTTTGCTTATAATAATAGCTGGCACGCGTCGATTAAGATGGCACCGTATGAGGCACTTTATGGCCGACGTTGCCGATCACCGATATGTTGGGATGAGCCGTCCGATTTGGTTGGCACCGAGCCGGACCTTGTGTTGGAGACGAGAGAGAAAGTCGAATTGATTAGAAAGAGGGTGTTGGCCGCTCAGAGTCGACAAAAGTCTTACGCGGATGTTAGGCGTAGACCTTTGGAGTTTGAGGTGGGAGATCATGTTCTATTGAGAGTGTCTCCGACGAAGGGAGTTTTCCGTTTTGGGAAAAAGGGGAAGCTCAGTCCGAGGTATATTGGGCCCTTCGAGATATTGGAGAGAGTCGGTGAGTTGGCATACCGTTTAGCTTTACCTCCGTCGTTGAGTCATGTTCATAGCGTATTTCACGTTTCTCAGTTGAGAAAGTACGTTCCGGACCCGTCCCACATTATTGACTTTGGGGACGTGGAGATCGAGAAGGATATTACGTTTGAAGAGAGGCCCGTCAGAATTTTGGAGCATCGTGACAAACAATTAAGGCACAAAACCATTCCTTTGGTTAAGGTGCAATGGTCGAGGCACGGAGTAGAAGAAGCGACGTGGGAGCTAGAGGAGGATATGCATTCGAGATACCCCGAGCTTTTTGATTCTTAAGTTTCGGGACGAAACTTTATTTTAGAGGGGGAGAATGTAATATCCGTAATTTTTTTCTATTTTTAGCAGTTTCCATTTTTGGTGTATGTTTATTTTTATCGACTCTCTTGTAACCGTTTCGACATTTTGAATCTATTTTGTTCTTGGAGTTTTTCCATTTGGACGAGTTTTGATGGTGTTTTCACGTAATTTCATTTTATGACATGTTTTGCCGTATGAACGTTCGACTCTTGTAAAACTCGTTCGTTTTCATTGTTTCTTGGTTTGTACAAGTTCGTATGGTTGAGTTGGTCATGTGGAGACTTTCGGTTTGTAAATCCGACGTCGTTTCGTGATTTTCGGGCACTTGGGCCATTTTTGTAATTTCCTAATAGTTTAGGGAATCTTAGTTTCGTTGTCGCATAACGGACCCTCCGGTGGTCGGAATTGTATTTTATTTCAGCGCTTAGCTCCGTCGTCTTGTATGCTTCGTGTCTATGTTCCTGGATTCTGGTCTCGTCGTACGTTTCGTGTTTTAGACCCTCGGCAATGACTTCTGCTGGTGTGACATCGGCGATCTTTGAACTGCTGTATAGGTAGCGCACGCTACCCCTGTTCCCTTGCGTGCGCTACCGATAAGCAGTTAGAGTACGCTAACCCCCTTTTGTTAGCGTACGCTAACGAATGGTGGCAGTAGCCACTGGACTATCACGACCCCGTTAGCGCACGCTACATATGACAGTTAGCGTGCGCTAACTTCACAATTATATAAGCCCAGCGGGCAGTTTTCAGAGCAGCAGTTTCATTCTTTTTCCTTCGTTTCTTCAACGTGCGACCTCAGAGGCGATTTCCATCAGTCCTGATCGGCGTTCTATTCACATTCCATCACCGTAGAGTCGTGCCAACATATTATCATCAGCATAATCGTCATCCATCATCCGAAATCAAGGTATTTTTTGTCTAGAACCCTAACTCGTCAAATTTGGGGGTTTTTCCGGGTTTTGCTAATTGGAACCGAATTATTCCAGTATGTTATGATATTCTTCGCCGTTTGTGATTGTTGAATGATTCCAAATCCAAATTCCTTGATTTTAATCCGTGAATTATCGATACGGGGAGATTTTGTGTAAACCCTCGCCCGTATCAATTGACCGTCTATTGTCGTATATTGTAACCGGGGTTATGGGTGTATTCCAGTAGAATATTGTTGTCCGTTGGGACTGAACTGTATTGATCCTTCGTTTAGGAACCGTCGCTTTCCACCCGGACCGTTCGTAGTCGTGTTTCATCTCCGTTTCTTCAAGAATGTCTCAAAGGCAAGTATTTTACATTTGTTTACATGTTCTAGTATTTGAATTATGGCTATATGTGGTTGTTGTGGGAAGATATGTGTATGTTCACCTAGGGATGGTCCGACGGGGCCTCTAGGGATACGTATTGCCGTGTGTGTGCGTATCACGAACTGTGGTTAGCCACCCATGGATGTCCGACGGGGCTCTGCGGGGTACGGTGGCCGTGAGTCTCGTGCCAACGGTTAACTTTGAATTATGATTTGTTGGAGATAATGTGTTTTGTGTGTACATCATAAATATTCCGGAATATAAAATATTTTCTAAAATGACTTTTTGGCGCATATATTCATCTGATTAGAATGTAGTTCAAATGGATTGTACTTGCACTAGCAGTTGTCGCTAACCCCTTAAATGGGGGAAATACTTTTTGTATTTCAGGTATTGATCGTGGGGACAAGCGAGCACTAGAGCCGTATGAGGATGATGGGCGAGCATGATACTGTCCAGAAGTTGATTATTGATGTTTTATATGTCGAATATTTGATATCTTGTTTTGGGGATTTTGTTTTATAAAAACTGGTTTAAGTACTCGAGTACTTCTTTTACAAAATTGTTAATGTTGTGTTCTTGTTTGGGAAATGGATTAATGTTGGATTTTATTGTCGGATTGTAATCTTATTTGAATTGTCGTATTATTGATGATTGTTGTCGTTGTCGAATGTCTTGTTGGTATGTTAGCCTGGTGGATTCCACAGTGTGGGGTCCACGGCGCTGTAATATGCCCTGAATGTCTTGGGGGTGTTACAGGCGGGGCCGAATCTACTCTCTCGTTCCCAGGCCTCCCGCACCAAATCATCCTCATCCACCGGCGAGCCCCCCTGCTCCGCCGACGCCGCCGTCATCGCCACCTCGGCCTCGTTGAAAAGTTCTTCGAGTTCTGCGGGTGCAATCCCCGCTCGAATAGCTTCAACGGCCGTCTCCTTATCCACTCCAACGGGAATCTCCTCCTATTCAGGCGACGCTGCGGCAGCGGAAGAACTTCCGGTCTCGAAGGCTTTTGATCCTCCCGACATATTAGAAAGTAAAGAGAGGGAGAAGGTTAATTTTTCTTACCTAGAGAAAAGAGGGAGATCGGCACAAGTAGCTCCAGAAATTTTTGCAGAAATTCGGCTAGGGAAGCAAGGACGCGTAAAAAGTGAAGGAGAAGAAGTCCTGTCCTTTTTATAGATGGAGACGAGGGCCTAAATGCAAATAGGAGAAACCTCGGGGGCTGGATCGCAACCGTCACGTGGGGACGCATTAAATTCGGCCCTCGAATCCCGCATACGCGTCTTTTCGAGGGCATGCCAGCCGACAGGTCTGACAAACCGTCGGATTCCCCCAACAGCGGCGCGACACGTGTCCCTGCCACTTTTGTAAAGCCCGCCTTCTTTTCCCGCTGCTCCCGACGCGAAAGAAGGTCGTCCATATTTGAATTCAGATCAGCTGATCGTTTAAACATTGGCGATCGCCAACAGTGCCACCTCACCCCGTGTTTTCAACATCGAGGCCAGCTGGGGGGCAATTGTTGTGCGGCGATTAATTCGCCTCGATAGGCGATCGACATCACAATCAGAGAAGCCAACCATGGAAGACATACTCTGGACAAACACCTGGAGTTAGGCACCATACGGAGACCGTCTTTTGGTACCCAGCGATCGTCTTTTGATGTCTAACGATCGTCTTTAATGAGCAAACCAGAGGCGATCATCTCGTGCCACATATGGATCCAGCATCCGTCAAAGTCATCGAAGACTGAATCTTGGACGATGGCCCATGTGCGGATCTTCAAAGGATACCGACAGATAGGACCATTGACCCCAGCCTGTCACCTACCACACCTACCGACAAGGCCGCCGAAAGGTACAAAGTGGGTCCTCCCCGGACAGCGACTTGCAACGCGTGCTGGCTTCCCATTGGTTCGCCCAGCTGGCCTCCAGCTGCAACCTTGGACCTCAATGGAACAGGCCCACGTGACGGGACAATCAGCCGTCTTATTTTAATATAGAAACGGCGATCGCCCGTGATCGCCTGAGGGATCCCAACTACCTTATCCCCTATAAATAGAGGACTCACTGCTGTGGCCAAGGAGAGGCGAATTCTACTATGAATTGAGTGCAAAATACACACCAAAGAGAGAATCAAAGGCTCTTTTGGCAACCACTAATACATTCATAGTGATATTCATACACATTCATCATATATCCCAAGCAAGAACTCACAGATTTATCTATCTGGTTCTTCCGGCAATCTACGCGCTCTAAAGCCTAGATAACTAGAAGTCTTTACACTCCTTGTAATAGATTCTAACATTAATATTTGTACTCGACAGTATATTTATTAATAACATCTCGCGAGAGCATTCAAGCCCGGGATTAACAACCCCGGCAAATCTTGTGTTATCTATTTTCTCACGGAAGTGTTCTCGCATTTGTTTGTTACTCGATCATTCCAGCAATACTATCCCCAGATAATATTTTGGGTAACAACACAATGATCATACGATGAGGAATAATTGTAGAACGCCCGAAAACCCCTCTAAGATATTTTATGGGACACCTTCAAGGCGTTGACTAAGAACTCGACCAAAACAACGAATCGAAACGATCCAACCATGGAATAATAAAGGAAATGATATAATACATCTAAATATTCATCAATCCATCATAATCCTAAGTTAAATCGGATTAATCGGACGAAAACAACCAAAATACCCAAATTACCCAAAACTAGATTTCTAGGAAATCTGACCTGATTCGGTAGATCGGAGGATGTTATAGGATTGATGATTGATGATATGAACTCCAAGACTTCATGGATTTATTGTCCAACAACATCTCTCTATGATCATTATACCCCCAGCCGCGGAAGAGAAGAAAACCGAGTGAAAATGGCTGAAGAAAACGTCTGCAGGGCCATAAATAGAAGTGCCGCAGTGTGCATGGCCCGGGAGTGTCTTTGCGGCACGATGTCACGGACATGATTTGCCCCTATGTCACGGGTTGTGCATAACGTATCGGAGGATCGTGCTTCGGTGGTTGTCCCTTCGATGTCGTAGCAAGAAACCCACGGAGTTCGGGTATGCGGCCGGTTCAATTCGGGAGCTTACCGCTAGTCTTGGACTTAACCTAGAAGGGGATTCGACCGTCCCTACACAAACGGTCGGGCAGGCGGGTGGGAACTCAAGCCGTTCTCCTGATGAGCCCATGGCAGGGCGAAACCAGTGACATTGTGCCGATTCCCTAAGGCTTACCCCTGTGCTCCACGCACATATGATCGCATGGGGGTGCCGCACGGGCTTGTCAACTCCCATCCCGTGACAAGTGGTATCGGAGCCGTGCTCGTCCCCTCTCACGATGGCCCTTCCGCATCGCTCTCCATGCACCCTAATGCCGCACCACGCGGGTCCCCACCCTTTGGCGCGCAAGGGTTTGGCTGTGACGAACAGGGGGGAGATCACACATCCCATCCCAAGCGTTCGCACCTCACTATGGTGTCTGCATGCGGGTCCTCTACCCTTCAAGGACGAGTTTCTTTGGGAGCCGGAGTCCGAGATCTTTGTGGATGAGGCGGTCCTTTGTGCTTTCGCGGCGGGATAGGCACCTTTTCAGGGCGTACTCAGAATGCACGAGGACGTGCATGATTATGGCGGTGGGAGGATGTCACGGATAGCAGATTTGCCCCTATGTCACGCTGGTTGTGCATAACGTATCGGAGGATCGTGCTTCAGTGGTTGTCCCTTCAGTGTTGTAGCAAGAAACCCCTGGAGTTCAGGTATGCCGACCCGGTTCAATTCGGGGAGCTTACCGCTAGTCTTGGACTTAACCTAGAAGGGGGATTCGACCGTCCCTACACAAACTGGTCGGGCCAACTGGTCGGGAACTGGAGCCGTTCTCCTGATGAGCCCACGGCAGGGAGAAACCAGTGACATTGTGCCGATTCCCTAAGGCTTACCCCTGTGCTCCCCGCACATATGATCGCATGGGGGTGCCGCACGGGCTTGTCAACTCCCATCCCGTGACAAGTGGTATCGGAGCCGTGCTCGTCCCCTCTCACGATGGCCCTTACGCATCGCTCTCCATGCACCCCAATGCCGCACCACGCAGGTCCCCACCCTTTGGCGCGCAAGGGTTTGGGCTGACGAGCAGGGGAGATCACACATCCCATCCCAAGCGTTCGCACCTCACTATGGTGTCTGCATGCGGGTCCTCTACCCTTCGAGGACGGGTTTGCTGGGAGCTGGGTCTGAGATGTTGTGGATGAGGCGGTCCTTTGTGCTTTCGCGGCGGGATAGGCACCTTTTCGGGGCGTACACAGAATGCACGAGGACGTGCATGATTATGGCGGTGGGTGGATGTCACGGACCGCAGATTTGCCCCTATGTCACGCTGGTTGTGCATAACGTATCGGAGGATCGTGCTTCAGTGGTTGTCCCTTCAGTGTTGTAGCAAGAAACCCCTGGAGTTCAGGTATGCCGACCCGGTTCAATTCGGGGAGCTTACCGCTAGTCTTGGACTTAACCTAGAAGTGGGATTCGACCGTCCCTACACAAACTGGTCGGGCCAACTGGTCGGGAACTGGAGTCGTTCTCCTGATGAGCCCACGGCAGGGCGAAACCAGTGACATTGTGCCGATTCCCTAAGGCTTACCCCTGTGCTCCCCGCACATATGATCGCATGGGGGTGCCGCACGGGCTTGTCAACTCCCATCCCGTGACAAGTGGTATCGGAGCCGTGCTCGTCCCCTCTCATGATGGCCCTTCCGCATCGCTCTCCATGCACCCCAATGCCGCACCACGCGGGTCCCCACCCTTTGGCGCGCAAGGGTTTGGCTGTGACGAACAGGGGGGAGATCACACATCCCATCCCAAGCGTTCGCACCTCACTATGGTGTCTGCATGCGGGTCCTCTACCCTTCGAGGACGGGTTTCTTGGGAGCCGGGTCCGAGATGCCGTGGATGAGGCGGTCCTTTGTGCTTTCGCGGCGCGATAGGCACCTTTTCAGGGCGTACTCAGAATGCACGAGGACGTGCATGATTATGGCGGTGGGAGGATGTCACGGACCGCAGATTTGCCCCTATGTCACGCTGGTTGTGCATAACGTATCGGAGGATCGTGCTTCAGTGGTTGTCCCTTCAGTGTTGTAGCAAGAAACCCACAGGTTCGGGTATGCGACCGGTTCAATTCGGGAGCTTACCGCTAGTCTTGGACTTAACCTAGAAGGGGGATTCGGCCGTCCCTACACAACTGGCCCAGTCGGGCCAAGTGGTGGGAAGCTGGAGCCGTTCTCTGATGAGCCCACGGCAGGCGAAACCGGTGACATTGTGCCGATTCCCTAAGGCTTACCCCTGTGCTCCCCGCACATATGATCACATGGGGGTGCCGCACGGGCTTGTCAACTCCTATCCCGTGACAAGTGGTATCGGAGCCGTGCTCGTCCCCTCTCACGATGGCCCTTCCGCATCGCTCTCCATGCACCCCAATGCCGCACCACGCGGGTCCCCACCCTTTGGCGCGCAAGGGTTTGGCTGTGACGAACAGGGGGGAGATCACACATCCCATCCCAAGCGTTCGCACCTCACTATGGTGTCTGCATGCGGGTCCTCTACCCTTCGAGGACGGGTTTCTTTGAGGCCGGGTCCGAGATCCGTGGATGAGGCGGTCCTTTGTGCTTTCGCGGCGGGATAGGCACCTTTTCAGGCGTACTCAGAATGCACGAGGACGTGCATGATTATGGCGGTGGGAGGATGTCACGGATCGCAGATTTGCCCCTATGTCACGCTGGTTGTGCATAACGTATCGGAGGATCGTGCTTCAGTGGTTGTCCCTTCAGTGTTGTAGCAAGAAACCCCTGGAGTTCAGGTATGCCGACCCGGTTCAATTCGGGGAGCTTACCGCTAGTCTTGGACTTAACCTAGAAGGGGGATTCGACCGTCCCTACACAAACTGGTCGGGAACTGGAGCCGTTCTCCTGATGAGCCCACGGCAGGGCGAAACCAGTGACATTGTGCTGATTCCCTAAGGCTTACCCCTGTGCTCCCCGCACATATGATCGCATGGGGGTGCCGCACGGGCTTGTCAACTCCCATCCCGTGACAAGTGGTATCGGAGCCGTGCTCGTCCCCTCTCATGATGGCCCTTCCGCATCGCTCTCCATGCACCCCAATGCCGCACCACGCGGGTCCCCACCCTTTGGCGCGCAAGGGTTTGGCTGTGACGAACAGGGGGGAGATCACACATCCCATCCCAAGCGTTCGCACCTCACTATGGTGTCTGCATGAGGGTCCTCTACCCTTCGAGGACGGGTTTACTGGGAGCTGGGTCTGAGATGCTGTGGATGAGGCGGTCCTTTGTGCTTTCGCGGCGGGATAGGCACCTTTTCAGGGCGTACTCAGAATGCACGAGGACGTGCATGATTATGGCGGTGGGAGGATGTCACGGACCGCAGATTTGCCCCTATGTCACGCTGGTTGTGCATAACGTATCGGAGGATCGTGCTTGATGGTTGTCCCTTCGGTGTTGTAGCAAGAAACCCACAGGTTCGGGTATGCCGACCGGTTCAATTCGGGGATCTTACCGCTAGTCTTGGACTTAACCTAGAAGGGGATTCGACCGTCCCTACACAAACCAGTCGGGCAATGGTGGGAACTGAGCCGTTCTCTGATGAGCCACGGCGGCGAAACCAGTGACATTGTGCCGATTCCTAAGGCTTACCTGTGCTCCCCACATATGATCACATGGGGGTGCCACGGGCTTGTCAACTCCTATCCGTGACAAGTGGTATCGGAGCCGTGCTCGACCCCTCACACGATGGCCCATCCGCATCGCACTCCATGCACCCCAAAGCCGCACCACGCGGCTCCCCACCCTTAGGCGCGCAAAGGTGTGGCTGTCACAAACAGGGGAGATCACACATCCGTTCGCATGCGTTCGCACCTCACTATGGGGTCTGCATGCGGGTCCTCTACCCTTCGAGGACGGGTTTCTTTGAGCCGGGTCCGAGATCCGTGGATGAGGCGGTCCTTTGTGCTTTCGCGGCGGGATAGGCACCTTTTCAGGCGTACTCGGAATGCACGAGGACGTGCATGATTATGGCGGTGGGAGGATGTCACGGATAGCAGATTTGCCCCTATGTCACGCCGGTTGTGCATAACGTATCGGAGGATCGTGCTTGGTGGTTGTCCCTTCGGTGTTGTAGCAAGAAACCCCGGAGTTCGTATGCCGACCGGTTCAATTCGGGAGCTTACCGCTAGTCTTGGACTTAACCTAGAAGGGGATTCGACCGTCCCTACACAAACAGTCGGGCCAATCAGTGGGAATGGAGCCGTTCTCTGATGAGCCCACGGCGAGAAACCCGGTGACATTGTGCCGATTCCCTAAGGCTTACCCCTGTGCTCCCCGCACATATGATCGCATGGGGGTGCCGCACGGGCTTGTCAACTCCCATCCCGTGACAAGTGGTATCGGGCCGTGCTCGTCCACTCTCACGATGGCCCTTCCGCATCGCTCTCCATGCACCCCAATGCCGCACCACGCGGTCCCCACCCTTTGGCGCGCAAGGGTTTGGGCCGTGACGAGCAGGGGGAGATCACACATCCCATCCCAAGCGTTCGCACCTCACTATGGTGTCTGCATGCGGGACCTCTACCCTTCGGCAGACGGGTTTCTTTGAGGCCGGAGTCTGAGATGTTGTGGATGAGGCGGTCCTCTGTGCTTTCGCGGCGGGATAGGCACCTTTTCGGGGCGTACTCAGAATGCACGAGGACGTGCATGATTATGGCGGTGGGAGGATGTCACGGACCGCAGATTTGCCCCTATGTCACGCTGGTTGTGCATAACGTATCGGAGGATCGTGCTTCAGTGGTTGTCCCTTCAGTGTTGTAGCAAGAAACCCCTGGAGTTCAGGTATGCCGACCCGGTTCAATTCGGGGAGCTTACCGCTAGTCTTGGACTTAACCTAGAAGGGGGATTCGACCGTCCCTACACAAACTGGTCGGGAACTGGAGCCGTTCTCCTGATGAGCCCACGGCAGGGCGAAACCAGTGACATTGTGCCGATTACCTAAGGCTTACCCCTGTGCTCCCCGCACATATGATCACATGGGGGTGCCGCACGGGCTTGTCAACTCCCATCCCATGACAAGTGGTATCGGAGCCGTGCTCGTCCCCTCTCACGATGGCCCTTCCGCATCGCTCTCCATGCACCCCAATGCCGCACCACGCGGGTCCCCACCCTTTGGCGCGCAAGGGTTTGGCTGTGACGAACAAGGGGGATATCACACATCCCATCCCAAGCGTTCGCACCTCACTATGGTGTCTGCATGCGGGTCCTCTACCCTTCGAGGACGGGTTTACTGGGAGGCTGGAGTGAGATCTGTGGATGAGGCGGTCCTTTGTGCTTTCGCGGCGGGATAGGCACCTTTTCAGGGCGTACTCAGAATGCACGAGGACGTGCATGATTATGGCGGTGGGAGGATGTCACGGACCGCAGATTTGCCCCTATGTCACGCTGGTTGTGCATAACGTATCGGAGGATCGTGCTTGATGGTTGTCCCTTCGGTGTTGTAGCAAGAAACCCACGGAGTTCGGGTATGCCGACCGGTTCAATTCGGGAGCTTACCGCTAGTCTTGGACTTAACCTAGAAGGGGATTCGGCCGTCCCTACACTGGCCCAGTCGGGCAATGGTGGGAAGCTGAGCCGTTCTCTGATGAGCCCACGGCAGGGCGAAACCAGTGACATTGTGCCGATTCCCTAAGGCTTACCCCTGTGCTCCCCGCACATATGATCACATGGGGGTGCCGCACGGGCTTGTCAACTCCTATCCCGTGACAAGTGGTATCGGAGCCGTGCTCGTCCCCTCTCACGATGGCCCTTCCGCATCGCTCTCCATGCACCCCAATGCCGCACCACGCGGTCCCCACCCTTTGGCGCGCAAGGGTTTGGGCATTTGGGGAGATCACACATCCCATCCCAAGCGTTCGCACCTCACTATGGTGTCTGCATGCGGGTCCTCTACCCTTCGAGGACGGGTTTGCTGGGAGCTGGGTCTGAGATGCTGTGGATGAGGCGGTCCTTTGTGCTTTCGCGGCGGGATAGGCACCTTTTCAGGGCGTACTCAGAATGCACGAGGACGTGCATGATTATGGCGGTGGGAGGATGTCACGGATCGCAGATTTGCCCCTATGTCACGCTGGTTGTGCATAACGTATCGGAGGATCGTGCTTCAGTGGTTGTCCCTTCAGTGTTGTAGCAAGAAACCCCTGGAGTTCAGGTATGCCGACCCGGTTCAATTCGGGGAGCTTACCGCTAGTCTTGGACTTAACCTAGAAGGGGATTCGACCGTCCCTACACAAACTGGTCGGGAAGCTGAGCCGTTCTCTGATGAGCCACAGGCGAAACCCGGTGACATTGTGCCGATTCCCTAAGGCTTACCCCCGTGCTCCCGCACATATGATCGCATGGGGGTGCCGCACGGGCTTGTCAACTCCCATCCCGTGACAAGTGGTATCGGAGCCGTGCTCGTCCCCTCTCATGATGGCCCTTCCGCATCGCTCTCCATGCACCCCAATGCCGCACCACGCGGGTCCCCACCCTTTGGCGCGCAAGGGTTTGGGCCGTGAGCAGGGGAGATCACACATCCCATCCCAAGCGTTCGCACCTCACTATGGTGTCTGCATGAGGGTCCTCTACCCTTCGAGGACGGGTTTCTTGGGAGCCGGGTCCGAGATGCTTTGTGGATGAGGCGGTCCTTTGTGCTTTCGCGGCGGGATAGGCACCTTTTCGGGCGTACTCGGAATGCACGAGGACGTGCATGATTATGGCGGTGGGAGGATGTCACGGACCGCAGATTTGCCCCTATGTCACGCTGGTTGTGCATAACGTATCGGAGGATCGTGCTTGGTGGTTGTCCCTTCGGTGTTGTAGCAAGAAACCCCACGGAGTTCGGGTATGCCGACCGGTTCAATTCGGGATCTTACCGCTAGTCTTGGACTTAACCTAGAAGGGGATTCGACCGTCCCTACACAAACCGGTCGGGCCAATCAGTGGGAACTGGAGCCGTTCTCTGATGAGCCCACGGCGGGCGAAACCCGGTGACATTGTGCCGATTCCCTAAGGCTTACCCCTGTGCTCCCCGCACATATGATCACATGGGGGTGCCGCACGGGCTTGTCAACTCCTATCCCGTGACAAGTGGTATCGGAGCCGTGCTCGTCCCCTCTCACGATGGCCCTTCCGCATCGCTCTCCATGCACCCCAATGCCGCACCACGCGGGTCCCCACCCTTTGGCGCGCAAAGGTTTGGCTGTGACGAACAGGGGGGAGATCACACATCCCATCCCAAGCGTTCGCACCTCACTATGGTGTCTGCATGCGGGTCCTCTACCCTTCGAGGACGGGTTTGCTTGAGCCGGGTCCGAGATCTTTGTGGATGAGGCGGTCCTTTGTGCTTTCGCGGCGGGATAGGCACCTTTTCGTGGCGTACTCGGAATGCACGAGGACGTGCATGATTATGGCGGTGGGAGGATGTCACGGATAGCGATTTGCCCCTATGTCACGCTGGTTGTGCATAACGTATCGGAGGATCGTGCTTGATGGTTGTCCCTTCGGTGTTGTAGCAAGAAACCCCACAGGTTCGGGTATGCCGGCCGGTTCAATTCGGGAGCTTACCGCTAGTCTTGGACTTAACCTAGAAGGGGATTCGACCGTCCCTACACAAACCGGTCGGGCCAATCGGTCGGGAAGCTGGAGCCGTTCTCTGATGAGCCACGGCAGGAGAAACCGGTGACATTGTGCCGATTCCCTAAGGCTTACCCCTGTGCTCCCGCACATATGATCGCATGGGGTGCCGCACGGGCTTGTCAACTCCCATCCCGTGACAAGTGGTATCGAGCCGTGCTCGTCCACTCTCACGATGGCCCTTCCGCATCGCTCTCCATGCACCCCAATGCCGCACCACGCGGGTCCCCACCCTTTGGCGCGCAAGGGTTTGGGCCGTGACGAGCAGGGAGATCACACATCCCATCCCAAGCGTTCGCACCTCACTATGGTGTCTGCATGCGGGACCTCTACCCTTCGACGACGGGTTTCTTTGAGGCCGGGTCCGAGATGTTGTGGATGAGGCGGTCCTTTGTGCTTTCGCGCGGGATAGGCACCTTTTCGGGCGTACTCGGAATGCACGAGGACGTGCATGATTATGGCGGTGGGAGGATGTCACGGACCGCAGATTTGCCCCTATGTCACGCTGGTTGTGCATAACGTATCGGAGGATCGTGCTTCAGTGGTTGTCCCTTCAGTGTTGTAGCAAGAAACCCCTGGAGTTCAGGTATGCCGACCCGGTTCAATTCGGGGAGCTTACCGCTAGTCTTGGACTTAACCTAGAAGGGGGATTCGACCGTCCCTACACAAACTGGTCGGGAACTGGAGCCGTTCTCCTGATGAGCCCACGGCGGCGAAACCCAGTGACATTGTGCCGATTCCCTAAGGCTTACCCCTGTGCTCCCCGCACATATGATCACATGGGGGTGCCGCACGGGCTTGTCAACTCCCATCCCATGACAAGTGGTATCGGAGCCGTGCTCGTCCCCTCTCACGATGGCCCTTCCGCATCGCTCTCCATGCACCCCAATGCCGCACCACGCGGGTCCCCACCCTTTGGCGCGCAAGGGTTTGGCTGTGACGAACAAGGGGGATATCACACATCCCATCCCAAGCGTTCGCACCTCACTATGGTGTCTGCATGCGGGTCCTCTACCCTTCGAGGACGGGTTTACTGGGAGCTGGGTCTGAGATGCTGTGGATGAGGCGGTCCTTTGTGCTTTCGCGGCGGGATAGGCACCTTTTCAGGGCGTACTCAGAATGCACGAGGACGTGCATGATTATGGCGGTGGGAGGATGTCACGGACCGCAGATTTGCCCCTATGTCACGCTGGTTGTGCATAACGTATCGGAGGATCGTGCTTCAGTGGTTGTCCCTTCAGTGTTGTAGCAAGAAACCCCTGGAGTTCAGGTATGCCGACCCGGTTCAATTCGGGGAGCTTACCGCTAGTCTTGGACTTAACCTAGAAGGGGGATTCGACCGTCCCTACACAAACTGGTCGGGCCAACTGGTCGGGAACTGGAGCCGTTCTCCTGATGAGCCCACGGCAGGGCGAAACCAGTGACATTGTGCCGATTCCCTAAGGCTTACCCCTGTGCTCCCCGCACATATGATCACATGGGGGTGCCGCACGGGCTTGTCAACTCCTATCCCGTGACAAGTGGTATCGGAGCCGTGCTCGTCCCCTCTCACGATGGCCCTTCCGCATCGCTCTCCATGCACCCCAATGCCGCACCACGCGGGTCCCCACCCTTTGGCGCGCAAGGGTTTGGCTGTGACGAACAGGGGGGAGATCACACATCCCATCCCAAGCGTTCGCACCTCACTATGGTGTCTGCATGCGGGTCCTCTACCCTTCGAGGACGGGTTTGCTGGGAGCTGGGTCTGAGATGCTGTGGATGAGGCGGTCCTTTGTGCTTTCGCGGCGGGATAGGCACCTTTTCAGGGCGTACTCAGAATGCACGAGGACGTGCATGATTATGGCGGTGGGAGGATGTCACGGATCGCAGATTTGCCCCTATGTCACGCTGGTTGTGCATAACGTATCGGAGGATCGTGCTTCAGTGGTTGTCCCTTCAGTGTTGTAGCAAGAAACCCCTGGAGTTCAGGTATGCCGACCCGGTTCAATTCGGGGAGCTTACCGCTAGTCTTGGACTTAACCTAGAAGGGGGATTCGACCGTCCCTACACAAACTGGTCGGGAACTGGAGCCGTTCTCCTGATGAGCCCACGGCAGGGCGAAACCAGTGACATTGTGCCGATTCCCTAAGGCTTACCCCTGTGCTCCCCGCACATATGATCGCATGGGGGTGCCGCACGGGCTTGTCAACTCCCATCCCGTGACAAGTGGTATCGGAGCCGTGCTCGTCCCCTCTCATGATGGCCCTTCCGCATCGCTCTCCATGCACCCCAATGCCGCACCACGCGGGTCCCCACCCTTTGGCGCGCAAGGGTTTGGCTGTGACGAACAGGGGGGAGATCACACATCCCATCCCAAGCGTTCGCACCTCACTATGGTGTCTGCATGAGGGTCCTCTACCCTTCGAGGACGGGTTTACTGGGAGCCGGTCCGAGATGCCGTGGATGAGGCGGTCCTTTGTGCTTTCGCGGGATAGGCACCTTTTCAGGGCGTACTCAGAATGCACGAGGACGTGCATGATTATGGCGGTGGGAGGATGTCACGGACCGCAGATTTGCCCCTATGTCACGCTGGTTGTGCATAACGTATCGGAGGATCGTGCTTCAGTGGTTGTCCCTTCAGTGTTGTAGCAAGAAACCCCTGGAGTTCAGGTATGCCGACCCGGTTCAATTCGGGGATCTTACCGCTAGTCTTGGACTTAACCTAGAAGGGGGATTCGACCGTCCCTACACAAACTGGTCGGGCCAACTGGTCGGGAACTGGAGCCGTTCTCCTGATGAGCCCACGGCAGGGCGAAACCAGTGACATTGTGCCGATTCCCTAAGGCTTACCCCTGTGCTCCCCGCACATATCATCACATGGGGGTGCCGCACGGGCTTGTCAACTCCTATCCCGTGACAAGTGGTATCGGAGCCGTGCTCGTCCCCTCTCACGATGGCCCTTCCGCATCGCTCTCCATGCACCCCAATGCCGCACCACGCGGGTCCCCACCCTTTGGCGCGCAAAGGTTTGGCTGTGACGAACAGGGGGGAGATCACACATCCCATCCCAAGCGTTCGCACCTCACTATGGTGTCTGCATGCGGGTCCTCTACCCTTCGAGGACGGGTTTGCTGGGAGCTGGGTCTGAGATGCTGTGGATGAGGCGGTCCTTTGTGCTTTCGCGGCGGGATAGGCACCTTTTCAGGGCGTACTCAGAATGCACGAGGACGTGCATGATTATGGCGGTGGGAGGATGTCACGGATAGCAGATTTGCCCCTATGTCACGCTGGTTGTGCATAACGTATCGGAGGATCGTGCTTCAGTGGTTGTCCCTTCAGTGTTGTAGCAAGAAACCCCTGGAGTTCATGTATGCCGACCCGGTTCAATTCGGGGAGCTTACCGCTAGTCTTGGACTTAACCTAGAAGGGGGATTCGACCGTCCCTACACAAACTGGTCGGGCCAACTGGTCGGGAACTGGAGCCGTTCTCCTGATGAGCCCACGGCAGGGAGAAACCAGTGACATTGTGCCGATTCCCTAAGGCTTACCCCTGTGCTCCCCGCACATATGATCGCATGGGGGTGCCGCACGGGCTTGTCAACTCCCATCCCGTGACAAGTGGTATCGGAGCCGTGCTCGTCCACTCTCACGATGGCCCTTCCGCATCGCTCTCCATGCACCCCAATGCCGCACCACGCGGGTCCCCACCCTTTGGCGCGCAAGGGTTTGGCTGTGACGAACAGGGGGGAGATCACACATCCCATCCCAAGCGTTCGCACCTCACTATGGTGTCTGCATGCGGGACCTCTACCCTTCGACGACGGGTTTGCTGGGAGCTGGGTCTGAGATGTTGTGGATGAGGCGGTCCTTTGTGCTTTCGCGGCGGGATAGGCACCTTTTCGGGGCGTACTCAGAATGCACGAGGACGTGCATGATTATGGCGGTGGGAGGATGTCACGGACCGCAGATTTGCCCCTATGTCACGCTGGTTGTGCATAACGTATCGGAGGATCGTGCTTCAGTGGTTGTCCCTTCAGTGTTGTAGCAAGAAACCCCTGGAGTTCAGGTATGCCGACCCGGTTCAATTCGGGGAGCTTACCGCTAGTCTTGGACTTAACCTAGAAGGGGGATTCGACCGTCCCTACACAAACTGGTCGGGAACTGGAGCCGTTCTCCTGATGAGCCCACGGCAGGGCGAAACCAGTGACATTGTGCCGATTCCCTAAGGCTTACCCCTGTGCTCCCCGCACATATGATCACATGGGGGTGCCGCACGGGCTTGTCAACTCCCATCCCATGACAAGTGGTATCGGAGCCGTGCTCGTCCCCTCTCACGATGGCCCTTCCGCATCGCTCTCCATGCACCCCAATGCCGCACCACGCGGGTCCCCACCCTTTGGCGCGCAAGGGTTTGGCTGTGACGAACAAGGGGGATATCACACATCCCATCCCAAGCGTTCGCACCTCACTATGGTGTCTGCATGCGGGTCCTCTACCCTTCGAGGACGGGTTTACTGGGAGCTGGGTCTGAGATGCTGTGGATGAGGCGGTCCTTTGTGCTTTCGCGGCGGGATAGGCACCTTTTCAGGGCGTACTCAGAATGCACGAGGACGTGCATGATTATGGCGGTGGGAGGATGTCACGGATCGCAGATTTGCCCCTATGTCACGCTGGTTGTGCATAACGACGGAGGATCGTGCTTAAAGGGTTGTCCCTTCGGTGTTGTAGCAAGAAACCCCGGAGTTCGGGTATGCCGACCCGGTTCAATTCGGGAGCTTACCGCTAGTCTTGGACTTAACCTAGAAGGGGATTCACCGTCCCTACACAAACCGGTCGGTCCAATCGGCCTGAACCTGGAGCC
Source organism: Orobanche coerulescens (assembly GCA_033398695.1). Classification (NCBI taxonomy): domain Eukaryota; kingdom Viridiplantae; phylum Streptophyta; class Magnoliopsida; order Lamiales; family Orobanchaceae; genus Orobanche; species Orobanche coerulescens. Next base: position 71,802,364 of record CM065818.1, on the reverse strand, counting down.
GTTCTCCTGATGAGCCCATGGCAGGGCGAAACCAGTGACATTGTGCCGATTCCCTAAGGCTTACCCCTGTGCTCCACGCACATATGATCGCATGGGGGTGCCGCACGGGGTTTTCAACTCCCATCCCGTGACAACAGGCCCAAAAATGGCTCCCAATGGTCGGCAGTGTGCCGCGGCTCGGCCGGCGTGTGCCGCGGCACCCGGTACAGTCGGTTTGGCCGAAAAATGCCATAGAGTGTGCCGCGGCCCTGCCAGCATGTGCCGCGGTCCACGGTGCGGCCTGCTCGGCCGGAAGATGCCGATCACTGCCGACCGTGACTCGGCCAGAAGCTGCCGAGCACTACCGGCCGTGACTCGGCCAGTGCCGGCCTGGGCCCAGATTGCCCGGCCATGACTCGGTCGGGGCCAACTCCGACGGCCCGAACGACCCCGAAACCCGAATCTGAATACGAATCGATGATACGGTTACGACGTACTCGCAAAGTCGAATCTAAGAGCTAAGAGAACACACAATTCCGACCACCCGAAGGCTCAGAATTCAACAACGGAAGTAATTACCCAAAACTTTGGGAAATTACGAAAATGGCCCAAAACGTCCGAAAATCACGATACGCGATCGAAACACCAAACCAAAGCTCGCAACATGAATAATAACATTAAATGAACTTACGAGAAACTCGAAACAACAGTTTCGGACGAGATTCACAAGAATCGAACTCAAGTGCGGAAAAGTCGCTAAAAAGCTCGGAACTCAACAAAACGATACCGAAACGAACTCGGATGACAAAAAGTGCAGAATTAATCATTCTAGAAATGACGAAACGGTCATGAGCAAGTCGTCAAAGCGGACTCCGGCCGAAAAAAGAAATTTACCGAAAATCGAAAATTGCGGATATTACAAGAATGAACCTAACAATCGCATGTCTGCTTTTATCGATAAAGAAACAGAAAACCAGGTTGATGAAACAATAGTGAGGAGCCTCATTTCAATGCTAAATGAGACAAGTGCAGTTACAAAGGCATTTCACATGGCAAGAGATTGGTGTGCTTCACATGATACGCCAAACTTACAGCTGCGGCTTATTAGTAATAGAAGAAGTGCACGGCAGTACAACACACCAACTGTGTCTGAAATAGCTGCGCTAATTACAAATGATTTTGGTCAGGGCATCCCTTCACGAGATATCATTGTCAACTATAAAGACACGGGCAAGCAAAGGATATCAGAATTGCATCCATCTTACATGGCACTCCAATATCCTTTACTATTTCTATATGGAGAAGATGGATTCCATGATAGCATACCTTTTCATAAGAATACAGGCGGACGACAAACTATACGTGGATTCATTACAATGAATGAGTATTACGCGTACATAATTCAGTAAAGGAAAAACCATGGTACTACACTGCTGAGAGGAGGCCGGCTATTCCAGCAATTTTTGGTCGATGCATACATAGATATTGAAGAACAACGGCTTAAATGGACGAGAAACAATCAAGACAACCTACGTGTGGATCTTTACCATAATGTGTTTGATGCTGTTACAAGAGGAGATACTGACGCGACTGCAATCGGAAAAAGAATAGTTTTACCCTCAAGCTTTGTAGGAAGCCCAAGGTATATGATTCAGAATTACCAAGATGCCATGGCTCTATGTAGACAATATGGAAATCCAGATCTGTTCATCACGTTCACTTCTAATCCCAACTGGCCGGAAATTGGATACATGCTTGCTGATATACCAGGGCAGAATGCACACGATCGCCCGGAAGTTGGCACGCGTCTATTTAAAATAAAATTAAGTGAGTTGTTGGATGATCTTACAAAAAAACAAATTTTTGGCGATAGTTGTGCAGGTAATACCGCCCATATCTAAGAGTCAATAAGACTTTTACATTAACCAATTCTGATTTGTATCTAATAAATTTCAAAATTTTCGTTTTCAGTTGTCTATGTTATTGAATTCCAAAAACGTGGCTTGCCTCATGAACATATTTTACTGTGGCTCGAGGAATACGCCAAGTGTAAGACAGGCGCTGAAATAGATGATCTAATTTCAGCAGAGATTCCATGCCCAACAAATGATCCAGATGGATACAAAGTTGTTACTAAATACATGTTGCATGGACCATGCGGGAAGGATGCAAAGTACGCCCCATGCACCATAGAAGGAAAATGTTCAAAACATTTCCCTAAATCATTTTATCCAGAAACAGCAATTGATGGGGATGGCTACCCTGTTTACCGCCGGAGAGATAATAAAGTCAAGTTTGTAAAGGGTAAGTTCACTTTCAATAACAGATATGTCGTTCCTTATAATCGATATCTTCTGCTTAAGTACCAGGCACACATAAATGTAGAATGGTGCAATAGATCAAGGGCAATTAAGTACTTATTTAAATACTTAAATAAAGGGCCTGATCGAGCTACCATTGTCATCGAAGAAAACATTACAAAATGTGATGCATCAACTCCTACAAAGGTTTTTGAAGTTGATGAAATCAAGAACTTCTTGAATTATCGCTTCTTAGCCCCATGTGAAGCAGTATGGCGACTTTTTTCTTTCGACATCAATTATGCCTACCCATCAGTCATGAAGTTAAATTACCACCTACCCAACTAAAATGCAATAACGCTGCGTGATTCTGAAAGTTTACCAGCATTGCTTCAAAAGGAAGGCATCAACATAACTATGTTTACGGAGTGGTTTGAGCTAAACAAACGCGAACCAGAAGCTCGGGGTTTAACTTATGCTCAAATTCCGCAAAAGTATGTATGGCATGAAAAAGAAAGGATTTGGAAACTTAGAAAACAAAAAAAATCCATAGGCCGAATGGTTTATTCCAATCCTGCATCGAGGGAACGCATTACCTCGATCGACACTGACTATAGCCAAAGGTCCTGAATCCTTTCAACACCTCATGATGGTTAACAAGATAACATATCGGACATTTAAGGAAGTGTGTTTTGCATATGGTTTGCTCAATGATGACAAGGAATGGACCAACGCTATATCAGAAGCAAGATTTTGGGCATTAGCACCTCAATTGAGGGACTTATTTGTTACAATATTGCTGTTTTGTGAAGTAAGTAGGCCACGACAATTATGGGAAGAAAACTGGGAAGCTTTATCAGAAGATATTCTACACAAAAAAACAAAACACTTCAGATACCTGACTAGAGCTTACAAACGAACAGATTCAAAACTATTGTTTGGTGGAGATAGAGGAACTGTTACACAGATTTGGAAGATCTTTAGCTGAATTTGCAGAACTTCCAAGACCAAACCCAAAGCTACTAACAAACATGGATAATCGTTTGATTAGAGAAGCATTGGACTTTGATATGAAAACAAGCAAGGTTGAACATGAACAGCTTTATTCGATGCTAAACAACGACCAACATCTGATCTACCAAAGAGTTATCGAGTCTGTATACAGCCAAAAGGGAGGGTTTTACTTTGTTTATGGGCCCGGAGGGAGTGGAAAGACATTTTTATACAAGACCATAATTTCAAAACTAAGATAAAAAAGAATGATAGTTCTTGCAGTTGCATCTTCAGGTACATCATATAATATGTGTTTATTCATTACAGCAATATTACACTTCTTAAAACCTCCTAAGTTGTTCAACCTTTATAATTCAAACAGGAATTGCTTCTTTACTACTACCGGGAGGGAGGACAGCTCATGGCAGATTTGTGATTCCATTGGAGTTAATGGACAATAGTACATGTGGTATCAAACAAAACACACACTTGGCAGAATTAATGAAACATGCCTAGTTGATAATATGGGATGAAGCGCCCATGACTCAGCGATACGCATTTGAAGCCTTGGACAAGACATTGAGGGATATATTGGGGTATGAGAATCTGAAAAACCGAGAACGCATCTTTGGAGGAATGACAGTCTTATTGGGTGGTGACTTTCGACAAATTCTACCAGTAATCCCAAAAGCTAAAAGATCAGAAGTTATCCAAGCCTGCATAAACCGATCAGAGCTATGGAAAGCTTGCAATGTTTTTACTCTTACACGCAGTATGCGAGTAAATGAGTATACAGAAACTGTAACACCCCGAAATATTCGGAGTATAATACAGCACCGTGGATCCCTACATGGGACCCACCAGGCTACAAACAAGAAAACTCCACTCGACTTACCATCTCGGTTAGCGTGGACACACATTTAAATGATATGACGTAAAAAGATACACACGGAGCAACCGGCGAAATAAGTATCAACCGACCATGTAACAATTTTAAAGTAATACAATACGGAGTTTGAAATGAAAAGCCTAAGTACTCGCGAGTACAATCTATAAGTTTATAATTGTGAGAACAACCAAATTGAAATGGACAAAAGAAATAAAAAGACCCAAATGCACATGTCAACGACCCAGGCCAACATCCTCGTACTGTCCCGGTGCCCGCTCGTCCGGATAATCATAACCTGAAATCCATAACAAGAATTTCCCCAAAAATGGGTCCCCCAACGGGGTTAGCAATTACGCTAGTACAAGTAATCAAGGAAAACCAATCGCTTACACATTCCATAGTACATGCACCAATATCATTTCAAAACCAAAAATAGACATGTCTTTTCCGGAAACAAACAGTCAAACAATTTGCCTTGGGAACAGAGTAATATCATAGATCCCGCCCGAGGCCTCTAAGGACCCTCCCGAGCTGGCCACATTATAAAAACAAACCACGCACATGCATCGCCTTGGGAACAGAGTAATATCATAGATCCCGCCCGAGGCCTCTAAGGACCCTCCCGAACTGGCTAGCTATACAAACTCATGAATCCGGGACGAAAACCTTTGGATTCCCTCTTGATCCCGTCGGACCAACACGAGGTGAGCAAATCACACACAAAATACATTACCATTCCACGTTAAGCATAAAGGTTTCCAAAAATACTTGCCTTGAATAATTGATGACGCAACGAACGGAAAGGATAACCACCGACGAACGCTAGAAATCAACGGAACCGAACCTAACGATTCGAAGAACATAATTACAACCAACTCTAGACGAATACAGAAATGGAATACACTCGAAAACCCGCCTACGATTCATGTATATTCGTACAAAAATAACAACGAGGGTGGATCACAACCAAACCCTCTCGATTCCGCAAAACCATGAAAATATACCATGAATCCGTAGGGAAACTAATGATATTGACAAGTTTAATCATATTCATCATGAATCCACCAACAAAACGGAACGGATCGGAAGAAAATCCCAAAACCCCCAAATCGCCCAAAAGTAGGGTTCTTAGAGATTTACCTTGGATTGATGATGAAGAACACAAGTAGGTGTTGTTAATCTACTTCAAATACTCAAGGTAGAGGTTGCCTGAAATAATCGAAGGGAAGAATCGCTTGGAAATCGCCTGGAGAGGTTCTGCGTCGCGGGGAGAGAAGAAATGAAAATGATGTGTTCATCTGGGTCAACTCCCTGGTTTATATAGCCAGGGAGTGTTAGCGCGCGCTAATCCTCAAGGTTAGTGTGCGCTAACGGGATAAAATTACAGGCCAAAATAGTTAGCGTCCAGTCCGGTAGCCAGACTTCTGGCCCTTAGCGTGCGCTACTCCAAACGTAGCGTGCGCTAATAACCTCTCAGTAGCGCGCGCTATCGACCAATAGCGATGCGCTACCTGGACATCAGCCGAGTCCAGAAGCAACTGTCAGTACACACCTGATCCGGTTAGCGCGCGCTATCGACCAAACGTAGCGTGCGCTAATGTATATTGGTAGCGCGCGCTATCGACCAATAGCGTGCGCTACCTGGGCATCAGTAGAGTCCAGTGGCAAACTGCCCAGTACTGGACATCCACACTAGCGCACGCTACCGGGCATATCAGCGTGCGCTAACTCCCAACATTAGCGTGCGCTAGCATACATAGCGTGCGCTAATCCACCGGTCCAGTGGGCTGGAATCAGTACTGCCACTCCCAGGTCTTGCCCTCTAGCGCGCGCTACGAAACAGTCGTAGCGTGCGCTACTAAGTGACCCCTAGCGTGCGCTATGCAGAAAAGATAGCGTGCGCTAGGTACGAAATATAAACGGTCCCAAAACACCAGAATATGAACGAGACGTTAAACGGAACATCTCAAGACGCATCGAAACATAGAATGGATACACGGCAACCCCGAAACAGCGGTTCCGTATAACAATAACAAGAATCAGATCAATAGATGACGGAAAAGATACACTGTAAGATACACGAGGGTCACTACGACCGAGAAATACATCAAAAATAAAAAAATACAAGGGAAAGAAAAATGCGGATATTACATTCTACCCCTCTAAAAACAAGTTTCGTCCCGAAACTTAAGAAACAAATAACTCAGGGTATCTAGCACGCATGCTATCCTCGGTTTCCCAAGTTGCCTCCTCGACTCCGTGTCTCGACCACTGCACCTTGACCAAAGGGATGGTCTTATGCCTCAGTCGTTTCTCCCGATGCTCTAAAATCTTCAAAGGACGTTCCTCAAAAGTAATATCCTCGGCGACGTCAATCTCACCATAATCGATGACGTGACTAGGATCTGGGACATATTTCCTCAGCTGGGAAACATGAAAAACGCTATGAACATGACTCAAGGTCGGGGGTAACGCCAAACGGTATGCTAACCCACCGACTCGCTCAAGAATCTCGAAGGGTCCAATAAATCTCGGACTCAGCTTTCCCTTCTTCCCGAAATGGAAAACTCCTCTCGTCGGCGACACCTTCAGCAAAACGTGGTCTCCCACCTCGAATTCTAAAGGTCGACGACGGACATCGGCATATGACTTCTGTCGACTCTGGGCAGTCAACATCCGTTCTCGAATTAATTCTATCTTCCGTCTCATCTCTAAAACGACATCCGGTTCGGTCCTTACCAAATCGGACGCCTCATTCCAACAAATCGGTGATCGACATCGCTGCCCATAAAGTGCCTCATACGGTGCCATCCGAATCGATGCGTGCCAACTATTGTTGTACGTGAATTCGACCAATGGCAAATGCTCCTCCCAGTCGCTGCTCCAATCGAGGGCACAAGCACGCAACATGTCCTCGAATGTCTGGATAGTGCATTTTGACTGTCCATCTGACTGGGGATGAAAACAGGTACTCAAATACAAACGGGTACCCAACGCCTTATGCACCGCCTGCCAAAAGTGCGATACGAAATGGCCATCACGATCCGAAACAATAGACTTTGGAGTACCATGAAGCCTCACAATCTGCGCGATAAACACACGAGCTAACTTTTCTGGACCCCAAGTGTCCTTGATGCCCAGAAAATGTGCCGACTTGGTCAGACGATCAACAATCACCCATACCATATACATGCCCGACCTCGATCTCGGCAAATTCGTAACAAAATCCATCGATATATCTTCCCATTTCCATTCTGTAATGGGAAGTGACTGTAATAACCCAGCCGGTCGCTGATGCTCGATTTTGACCTGCTGACACGTCAAACATCTCGCTACAAACCGTGCGACTTCCACCTTCATATCATTCCACCAGAAATTCCTCCTCAGGTCCTTGTACATCTTACTCGAACCAGGATGAACGGAATAAGGTGTAGCATGGGCCTCACGCAAAATACTATGTCGCAACTCTGGGTCGTTCGGAACACAAAGCCGACTCTGGAATCTCAAAACACCATCCTCGTGAATCACAAATCCAGGAGACTTTCCCTTAAGAACGTTCTCTCGGATTTGAGTAATCATCGGATCCTCTAATTGCTTCAGCTTAATTTCATCGATCAAAGACGACGAAATCTCTAAAGCACAAAGTTGCCCGACAGCTCCAGGCAACAAAACCTCAATATCAAACTCAATCAAAGCCGGCCGAAGCTCATACTGAGACGTAAGGACCTCAAGCGTTCGCAACGCAATCGGTTTCCGACTCAAGGCGTCAGCCACGACGTTCGCCTTGCCCGGATGATAAAGGATTTCGAGGTCATAATCCTTAATCAGCCCTAACCACCTCATCTGCCTCATATTCAACTCCCGCTGAGTAAATATGTATTTCAGACTTTTATGATCGGTAAAAATCTAACATGTAGAGCCGAAAAGATAGTGACGCCAAATCTTGAGCGCGAAAACAACTACCGCTAACTCCAAATCATGAGTAGGGTAGTTCAGCTCATACGACCTCAACTGTCTCGACGCAATGACAATGGTCTTGCCGTGCTGCATCAATACGCACCCAAGACCCTGACCCGAAGCATCGCTATAAACGGCTAATCCCTCATTGCCACATGGCAACGCCAAAACCGGGGCTAAAGTTAAACGCTTCTTCAGTTCCTCAAAACTCGACTGTCTCTCGTCATTCCAGACGAACTTCTCGGATTTCTGGAGCAACTGTGTAAGTGGCCGAGCTAGTTTTGAGAAACCCTCGACGAACCTACGGTAGTAGCCAGCCAAACCCAAGAAACTACGGACCTCCTTCACATTTGTGGGCGATGCCCAATCCAACACTGCCTCAATTTTCTGCGGATCCACACGGACTCCCTCGGCTGAAATCACGTGACCTAAAAACATCACTTCCTTCAGCCAGAACTCACATTTCGAGAACTTCGCATAGAGTTGCTCGGTCCTCAAAATGTCTAACACTATCCGCAGATGATGGGCATGCTCTTCCTCATTCCTGGAATAGATAAGAATATCGTCAATGAAGACGACGACACACTTATCCAAATACTCGATAAAGACTTTGTTCATCAACTGCATGAACACCGCCGGCGCATTAGTTAACCCAAAGGGCATAACTACGAACTCATAATGTCCATATCTCATCCGAAAAGCTGTTTTCGGCACGTCGGACTCTCTCACCTGAAGCTGATAGTACCCCGATTTCAAATCAATCTTCGAGAATACCGCAGCTCCCTGCAACTGGTCAAACAAGTCATCAATTCTCGGCAAAGGATACTTGTTCTTGATGGTCACCTTGTTTAGTTCGCGATAGTCGATACACAAACGTAGTGAACCATCCTTCTTACGCACAAATAGGACCGGTGCGCCCCAAGGCGAAGCGCTCGGTCGAATATAACCCGACTCAAGAAGCTCACTCAATTGCTTCTTCAGCTCGGCCATCTCTGAAGGTGCCATGCGATACGGCGCCTTCGAAATTGGAGCCGCACCCAGCTCTAACTCTATAGCAAACTCAACCTCACGATCCGGTGGCAATCCCGGTAACTCGTCAGGAAATACATCAGAAAACTCACTAACGACTGGAATCGACGAAAGCTCGACTCCACCATCCTCCGCCTTCAAGGCATAGCACCAATAACCAGTACACCCCTTTCGCAGGAGACTCATCGTCTTCAAGGCATTAATAATGAACTTCTGGTTTCCCCTATTTCGCCCTGCGAAAGAGTGTTCGGTGCCATCCTCGGCTAACATAGTGATGATTCTCGTGCGGTAGTTCATTATTGCGCCATGCCGCTCGAGCCAATCATCCCCGAGAATCAAATCCTCACCCTCAATATTAACGACAATAAGATTAGAGAACCAAGCTCTCTCACAAATAAACACAGAGCAGTCTCGGACTTCTCGATCACCGACAATTCTATCACCGCTAGGGAGTTTAACAACGAAAGGCTCGCAAGGTGACAAGTAGTCGAGACTCAGACGACGTACACACTCTAGAGAAATGAATGAATGCGTAGCACCCGAATCAAAAAGCACACCGACAGGATGAGAATGGATATGAACGGTACCTGTCGCCACAGTAGCTGCTGGGTCATCGGCCCTCCTCATCTCGTATATACGCGGCTGGGCGGAGCCGACACTGGAAGCTCCTCCTCTAGCGGGTTGACCCCGACCCCTACCGCGGCCGGCACTCGGTGGAGACGGCGGAGCAAATTAGCCCTGGTTCACACTCGGCTCCATAGGTACCGGTTGAGAAGAACGGGCGTCGCGAAGCTGTCTTATCTGTTCACAAAAGGGGGCCTTGTGGCCCAACTGTCCACAAGTATGACAAGTAAACTTCGGACGAGGACATAGTCGGCTCCTATGGCCCTGTACACCACAGTTAAAGCATGTGGGTTCACGAGCGGAGGTTCCGGCGGCACCCCGAAAGCTCCCAGAGAAACGAGCCGAACCTCCCGTAGAAATATTGTTAGGAGTATGCCCTCGAATGCCACTCAGAGGTTGTTGAGAGAGGGCATTGTACTTGTAATTATGTAAACCATTTATATAAGGCAAATGAATGTTTCTTTATTTACTGGTAGTTACTGGCATTCCTAACTCGTAAATAAACATATAGAAACTAGTCCGTGTATTTGAGAGCAAAACGTTCCACTCCTTATTGGATAAGGGGTCGCACCGGAAAGGTTATAGCTCAAATACTTAATCGTCAAGTCGATGAAACTTGACCGCGTTAAGTTTATGTGAAGACTTGTATGACGTGTTCTTTGACATGGAGAGTGCCCGTCGAACACTAATGGTTAGTGGGAGCACACGTTATAGGTATGCTAATTGGATTAGTGTACTGAACCGACTCACCTCGATTCGTCACATGGATTTCACTCCGGACAATGACGGAATCGAAAGGTTGTGATAGGTATTCGTGAACCTTCGACTTGAGGATTTAGTAGGGATGTGCTTGTGACGTCAAGATTTTCATTAGAGTAGTTCGACCTCGTAAACCTAAGGCGGGGTCAACCTCGACGTGCATCTTAACGGCAAGTAGCAGTCCTATCAATACCAAGATAGAATTCTTTCTCCCGTTAGTGAGCGGGTTATATGTCCTATGCGGTTATTGGCAGATGAGATCATAAGTCTTTGGCCAAAGCATTGGAGCTAGTTGTATTAGATACATGACAGCTTGATGATCTCGATTTGCATTAACGCATGCATAGCGTCAAGTACAGATAGGGTTTGACTGACCGTGACCCTATAACTTGATCGGGACATTTGAAAGAAGGGTTTATACGTATACTGGTATTCACGACAGAATGGTTCTTGAATGATCCCAATCATTCGTTCTTAGTCGGGGTACAGTGTAGGCCACCAGGCTGGCTAGGTGGTGCTACTACTCTTTGGTTCCTCCCATTGCTGACTGAGACGGACCTACCGAGTCGCGCATTAGGATTGACGACGGAATGAATTGAGCTAATTCTCTCATTATGAATATTGGATATTGGATATCTAAATTTGGGACATTGGATGTTTAAATCGATTTATCGGATAAATTGATTTACGGCTTAATGGATTAAATATATCACTGGGTGATTAATTTAATTCATGAATATAATTATTTCTTGGAGAAATTAATTATGTTATTTTGTGTTTGATATGTTTAATTAATTGGATTAATTAATCGACACAAATACATCGAATGTAATTGGAGTTTATCTGTTTGGACTCACGGAGTCCAAACGAACCGAACTCATTCGCTTTTCATGATAGCCGCCCCATTATGCTTCCACCCACTTTCCCATTGTCTTTTCTTCCATTTATTAAGTGATGATAATGACTTGGTGGGACAAGACTTCATGTTACATGAGTTGTAAACATGAGGGTGGAAATAATATAAGATGATGTCTTTGACAAACTCTCCCACTTACTTGATTCCATTTCCAACGTGAGGTTGAAGAGGAGAGAGATAGAAGTCTTCTTCATCATCTTCATTATTCATCTTCTTCATTCATCTTCTTCACAACTTCTTAGAGATATTTTGTGAGGAAATATTGAGAGAGATAGATATTCATACACTTAGAGTGATATTAATATCTATAACAAGCTTCATCACCTAGCTCTAGCCGTATCCTCGGAGGATAGCAAGGTGTTGTCATTCCGTTCGCTTTTCCGGCGCGTGGCAAGTAGAGACGCGGTGCTTTCGGCGTTGGATCGTTCAAGGGCTTGGAGCGGATTGAACTCGTAGAGATCAAACTAAAGCTTGGGAATAGATCAAGAGAAGGTTACCATTTAATCAACGGACTTCGAGGGTTAGTTTCTTACTCTTGTTTTTCGTTTTTGATATTCGTATATACGTAGCTCGATCGATCCTCGTAGGATTCGGATCGAATTAATTTTCGTTTACCGCTCACTGGGCCTCGTTTTAGGCACCGAATCCCAACAAAGGGTATCGGAGCGTAGGTCTTGCGATCGTATATACGATATTGGCATTTGGAATGCTCGATTAGATGGTGAATGATTTGGAATCATTTTAGTCATAATCGTGGTATATGTTTTTCGTTCGTAATAATTATATTTTTCGTAAGTTTATGTCTAAATATAAATCTTAAATTTCGGGAAATATGATTTATATTGAAGATATGAAAGTCGTAAAATATTGATATTGGATATCCTCGTAAATCTAGCCCCGAATCGTCGTTTGACGACTTTTTGGACAAAAAGGGTATTTTGGCCGAATGACTCGACCGTGTCCCGGTGACACGGCCGTGTCCGGCAAAGGTGGCCGCCATCGCCGAGACCCGACCGTGTCAGAGACACGGCCGTGTCTGGCCGAAGTGACTCGACCGTGTCCTGGATGACACGGCCGTGTCCGCGATCTACCAAGTCATCGCCAGCGACCCGACCGTGTCCTAGGACTCGGTCGTGTCCTCGCCGGATTCTTCCGAGCGTGACTCGCCAAGCCAGCGTGATCGCCGGTAGTCGCGAGGGTGACTCGGCCATGCGGCCTGCTTTCACCCCCTGCTCGATTTTTTCGTGTATTCTTGAAAATTAATCTCCGCATGTTAAATTGGATTTAATATGATTAAAATGATTTATGGTATTTCATTTTATAAGGGAAATTTGATTAATTGGAATATTTATGGTCGACCGAATTATTTTGAACGTTATCAATTACCGATTGTGTGAATCGATTGGATCGGTTCATATTGTTGATTGGATCAATGTATCTCTACGCTTTCCATTTATATAGTATTTATTGGATGAATGCTTTTTGAATGGGGATGTGGTTCGTGGACTTAGATTTGAATCGTTCGTTTTATTCGATTGGGTTGTAAAGGCCGTTTTGAGCCTATTTATTTTACTAGAAATGTTTGTATCTAGGATGCAATTTTCGATGTAAAATTTATATGTAATGACGAAGACCGGAGGAAGATCCATTTCGAGAAGACGAAGATTCAAGACGAAGACTTGTAATTAGATTACGAAGTTTTTGTTTTCTAGGAACGGTCCATGAACCACATGTTGGTAGCAACTAGGTTGTGAATGGTTTTTTCATATTGTATGAATGCCTCAAACGCGCTAATATGATTAATGTGCAAAGTGTAACGTTAATCGCGAAAATTCTCCCACTATAAATAATTAAGTTTATAAGGTTTCAAGGTTTTCCTCCCTCCATCGAGTTTTCGAAATTGAAATCCAAACCGGATGTGCTATGCTTCCGAGTTATCGGGGTAGTCGTTCGGGGAGGACGGATAAATTACCGAGAGCGCATTGGATGCCTTCGGTTGGAGCAAATTTTATCCCTAGAAACCTGATAGGTTGCCGGATAAGATTCAATTATGAAACCGATTTGCGTCGATGGTATAAACTTAACTTGTTCACGAACCATAGAAATCGTATAGGTTGAGGGGAGTGAACAAGGGGAAAAAGAAGATCGAATCATCCATTAGATGGGTTGGTGTTGGACACCACTTTATGAAAATTAATAGACTAGAAACCTGTTCGGTTGCCCTCTATTAAGATTTATAAAGAACTCGATCACCACTATGAAGTAGAGCGACGATACTTCCGGATATCACATGGGAGTGTGTTATTCCGATAAAAATAGTGGGAGCTGGGTAACAAGAATAGAAAAGACCTTAAATTCTATACTCAGAACATAATTGAATGAGTCACTAATTAATGTTATACTTAATGCGCATAAATCTCAATATGACAATGAATCCACTCGCAATTCTACTCGAAAAGAACACCTTAATGGGACCTAACTTTGTGGATTGGCTCCGCAATCGATGATTGTCCTCGATAGAGGCACCGGGATACGTCTTGGAGACGGACATTCCGGCACCTCCTATGCGGACTCGAGCCAATCGGGAAGAGATTGAAAACCACGAAAAGTGGGTTAAGGATGACGTGAAAGTCCGTGCTTATATGATGGCTTCCATGTCTAATGAGCTTCAGGAGCTCATGAGAAAATGACTTCGCTGGCGCATTCTATCTCACTTAACCGAGCTTTATGGTGAGCACAGCAGAATCGCTAGATATGAGATATCCAAGCAAATCGGTGCAAGGATGAAGGAAGGTGAAAAAGTTGGGAACACGTCCTCAAAATGATATCCATGATCGAGAGATTGGAGGCTCTTGATTTTAAAATGGATACTTCTCTCCGCATCGACCTTATCCTACGCCTCTCTCGATTCCTTCTCACGCTTGTTATGAACTTCAACCGCAATGAGATTGCATGTAATTTAGCCGGGCTAATGAACAAACCGGTGACCGCTCGCCTCGATGAAGACCCCATGGATGAAGGAGTCTCGCACTTGTGATTTCTTCGGACTTCTAAGTCTAAGAATAAGAAGAAAAAGACCAAGAAGCGGATGGACCACAAGCTAAGGACCTTAAGGGAAAGGGCAAGGCCCGATGGTTCCAAAGAACAAGAAGAAGAAGGATGCTTGTCTCAAGTGCGGTGAGTCGGGCCACTGGGCTAGAGACTGTCCGAATCTTCATGGCACTTGGTCTGAGAACTTTTAGTTTTGGAAACAAATTGTTCGCTACCGTATTTTCTACTTTCTGATACCTTGGATTCTCGTGCTAGTTCTCATATTTGTACCGTGAATCGGGATCTGGAACAAAGTAGGAAGCTTGGAGTGGAGAAGTTATGATCACAATCGGAAGCGGGCATAGTGTTGAGGCGACCGACATAGGATCACTTCTTTTGGGTTTAGAATCCGGTTTGTTTTGACTTTAGAAGATGTACTTGTTTTGCCCAAGGGGCACAAAACATTGTATCCATTCCAGTCATGGACCGAAAAGGCTTTTCATTTTTCATTGGTGATGGTTCTCCTAAAATTTATTTTAGAAATAAACTAGTGGGTACCGCTACATTGTTGAATGGATTGTATCATCTAAATCTCAAGAACAAAGTAGTTGTGAATACTATGACTAGAAAACGTGGTAGGGATGAAACCAATCAAGTTTTGAAATGGCATCTTAGACTTGGTCATATTGGTCGGACCAAGGTTTACAAGATGGAAAAAGATGGACTTATGGGTCCATTGGGATCGGATCCCTTTCCTACTTGTGAATCTTGCCTTAAAGGCAAAATGACTAAGTCCCCCTTCACAGGACTTTTGAAAGAGCCGCTGACAAATTGGGATTAATCCATACCGACGTATGTGGTGCTTTAGAAGCGACACGTGACGGATATAAATATTTCATTACGTTTACAGATGATCATACTAGGTATGGTTATGTATACTTAATGAAACATAAATCCGAGGCCTTTGAGAAATTCCAGGAATTCAAGGCCCTGGTCGAGAAACAAACTGGTAATCATATCAAATCACTTCGGTCGGACCGAGGTGGCGAGTATATGAGTACGGAGTTTGACGAGTTCCTTAAGGAACATGGAATAGTTTCACAACTAACACCTCCAGGTACTCCTCAGTTAAATGGTGTGTCAGAAAGAAGGAACCGGACCCTGTTGAACATGGTCCGTTCCATGCTGGGCTATACTGACTTGCCGATTTACCTGTGGGGGTATGCACTCCTGACTGCCGCGTATATCTTGAACAGATGTCCTTCCAAATCCGTTCCTAAAACTCCACATGAGATGTGGGAAGGAAGGAAACCAAGTCTTAATCACATTCGGATTTGGGGATGTCCCGCCTATGTCAAGAAGACTAAGGTGGAAAAGTTGGAAGCTAGGTCTGCGAAGGGACGTTTCATAGGATTCCCGTCTGGGACGATGGGATATCTATTCTACATGCCCGAAGATCGAAGGATCGTTGTTGCTTTACAAGCACACTTCTGGAAGATGAGTTCATTCAGAAGGCGGAGTGTAGAAGTATTTCTTTAGAAGAATACAATGAAACTCCTCGAGAGACACCTGCAAGAAATCGGAACCGAACTTTCAAACACAAGTACAACCACCTCGTAGGTCTAGTAGGGTGTCTCATTTACTCGAGAGGTATGGGCTTGTGCACTTGGAGGAGCCGGGTCTCCATGAGGTTCCAAGTGATAGCCAAGAGACCGACCCAACAACCTATGACCAAGTGATGGTGGATGTAGACTCGCGAAATGGCGTGAAGCTATGGAAGCCGAGATAGACTCGATGCATGTCAATCAGTGTCGGACTCTAGTAGACCGCCCCAAGGGCATAGTGCCTATTGGGAACAAGTGGATCTACAAGAGAAAGACCGATGGTGATGGCAAGGTTGACGCCTATAAGGCCGGGCTTGTGGCAAAGGGTTATACCTGAAGGAAGGGATCGATTACCACGATACCTTCTCGCCCGTAGCCATGATCAAGTCTATTCGTATGATGCTTGCTATAGCCGCTACCATGATTATGAGATATGGCAAATGGACGTAAAGACGGCTTTCCTTAATGGATTCCTCGAGGAGGAAATCTATATGGAGCACCTAAAGGCTTTGTGTCTCAAGTCGATATTCGAAAGTGTGCAAGCTTCATTGCTCCATTTATGGATCAAGCAAGCGTCGCGTAGTTGGAACCTTCGTTTTGACGAGGCGGTCAAAGAGTTTGACTTCGTGCAAAATGAAGAGGAACCTTGTGTATACAAGAAGGTTAGTGGGAGCAAGATCGCATTCTTAGTACTATATGTAGATGACATTCTACTAATAGGAAATGATGTGGGAATGCTCAGTTCTGTGAAAGCTTGGCTTTCGAGTAATTTCTCCATGAAAGACTTGGGAGAAGCAACCTATATTCTTGGTATTCGGCTCTACCGGGATAGAGCGAAGAGAACAATAGGCCTTTCCCAAGCCCTCTATATAGATAAGATCTTAAAGCGATTTAAGATGGATGATTCTAAAAGAGGGTTCCTACCGATGCAACATGGAATAAAACTCACCTTGAAGATGTGTCCTCAAAGTGAGGAACAACGCAAGGAAATGAGTAATATACCATATGCTTCGGCCGTGGGTAGCCTTATGTATGCTATGTTGTGTACAAGACCTGACATCGCGCATGCTGTAAGCATGGTGAGTAGGTTTCGAGCAAACCTGTAGGGAACATTGGATCTTCAGAAAGAACGTTCTCAAGTACTTGAGAAGAACGAGAGATATGGTTCTTATGTACGGCGGTGGAGATTTGGATGTGGTGGGATGCACTGATTCGGACTTCCAAGGACTGAAGGACGACTCGATGTCCACTTCTGGCTACATATTTACTCTTAATGGAGGAGCAGTATCTTGGCGTAGTGCCAAGCAAAGCGCGATCACGATTCCACCTCTCAGCCGAGTATCAAGCACCTCGGAGGCTTCCAAGGAAGGGTTCTGGATTAAGAAGTTTCGGGAGAACTTCAAATGATACCATGTCCGAGTCGCCTATTCCGTTGATCTGCGACAACGACGGAGTCAGAGCGCAGCCAAGGAGCCGAGGTTTCACAACAAAGACCAAACATATTGAGAGGAAGTATCATCTCGCAAGAGAATTTGTTCGCAAGGGATACATTGTCTTGCACAGAGTAGACTCGGCCGACAACGTCGCCGATCCACTGACCAAGCCACTTTCTCGGACTAGCTTGGAGCGTCATCTAGAGAACATGGGTATTAGATACCATAGTGTGTGGCATTGAGTGCAAGTGGGAGATTGTTAGGAGTATGCCCTCGAATGCCACTCGGAGGTTGTTGAGAGAGGGCATTGTACTTGTAATTATGTAAACCATTTATATAAGGCAAATGAATGTTTCTTTATTTACCGTAGTTACCGCATTCCTAACTCGTAAATAAACATATAGAAACTAGTCCGTGTATTTGAGAGCAAACGTTCCACTCCTTATTGGATAAGGGGGTCGCACTGGAAAGGTTATAGCTCAAATACTTAATCGTTCGCAAGTCGATGAAACTTGAGGCGTTAAGTTTATGTGAAGACTTGTATGACGTGTTCTTTGACATGGAGAGTGCACATCGAACACTAATGGTTAGTGGGAGCACACGTTATAGGTATGCTAATTGGATTAGTGTACTCGAACCGACTCACCCTCGATTCGTCACATGGATTTCACTCCGGACGATCAATGACGGAATCGAAAGGTTGTGATAGGTATTCGTGAACCTTCGACTTGAGGATTTAGTAGGGATGTGCTTGTGACGTCAAGATTTTCATTAGAGTAGTTCGACCTCAGAAACCTAAGGCGGGGGTCAACCTCGACGTGCATCTTAACGGGCAAGTAGCAGTCCTATCAATACCAAGATAGAATTCTTTCTCCCGTTAGTGAGCGGGTTATATGTCCTATGCGGTTATTGGCGGATGAGATCATAAGTCTTTGGCCAAAGCATTGGAGCTAGTTGTATTAGATACACAACTCGATGATCTCGATTTGCATTAACGCATGCATAGCGTCAAGTACGGATAGGGTTTGACCGACCGTGACCCTATAACTTGATCGGGACATTTGAAAGAAGGGTTTATACGTATACCGGTATTCACGACAGAATGGTTCTTGAATGATCCCAATCATTCGTTCTTAGTCGACAGCAGTGTAGGCCACCAGTGGCTAGGTGGTGCTACTACTCTTTGGTTCCTCCCATTGCCGATCGAGACGGACCTACCGAGTCGCGCATTAGGATTGACGGAATGAATTGAGCTAATTCTCTCATTATGAATATTGGATATGGGATATCTAAATTTGGGACATTGGATGTATAAATCGATATATCGGATAAATTGAATAACGGCTTAATGGATAAAATATATCACGGGGTGATTAAGTTACTTCATGAATATAATTATTTCTTTGAGAAATTAATTATTATATTTTGGGTTTGATATGTTTAATTAATTGGATTAATTAATCGACACAAATACATCGGATGAATCGGAGTTTATCTGTTTGGACTCACGGAGTCCAAACGAACCGAACTCATTCGCTTTTCATGATAGCCGCCCATTATGCTTCCACCCACTTTCCCATTGTATTTTCTTCCATTTATTAAGTGATGATAATGACTTGGTGGGACAAGACTTCATGTTACATGAGTTGTAAACATGAGGGTGGAAATAATATAAGATGATGTCTTTGACAAACTCTCCCACTTACTTGATTCCATTTCCAACGTGAGGTTGAAGAGGAGAGAGAGATAGAAGTCTTCTTCATCATCTTCATTATTCATCTTCTTCATTCATCTTCTTCACAACTTCTTAGAGATATTTTGTGAGGAAATATTGAGAGAGATAGATATTCATACACTTAGAGTGATATTAATATCTATAACAAGCTTCATCACCTAGCTCTAGCCGTATCCTCGGAGGATAGCAAGGTGTTGTCATTCCGTTCGTTTTTCCGGCGCGTGGCAAGTAGAGACGCGGTGCTTTCGGCGTTGGATCGTTCAAGGGCTTGGAGCGGATTGAACTCGTAGAGATCAAACTAAAGCTTGGGGAATAGCTCAAGAGAAGGTTACCATTTAATCAACGGACTTCGAGGGTTAGTTTCTTACGACTCTTGTTTTTCGTTTTTGATATTCGTATATACGTAGCTTGATCGATCCTCGTAGGGATTCGGATCGAATTAATTTTCGTTTTACCGCTTCCGCTGGGCCTTCGTTTTAGGCACCGAATCCCAACAAATATTTGCAGACTGAGACTTCTGCTGGCCTCCACTCTTGGGACCAGAAAAATTTCCAACCGACTTCTACTTCTTGCTCCCACGAGCCAAATCACTAGCCGTCACCGACATATCATAAGCGAGGGCCCTACTCTGATAATCCTTCAAAGTAGTGCAGACGAGTCCAGACATGTAGTCCCGAATGGACAGTTTCATCCTCCTGGAAAAATGGAAAATTTTGTCGCTCTCAGCGACAACTTGGGTCTTCACATAACCCAACTCCTTATTAAAATAGGCAATAGCTTGGGATACGGGAATATCCCGTGGTTGAGCATCATAGAAAGCATGCACTCGAGCCTGTCTGACCGGCCACGGACAATATTCAGTCTCCATCAATTCTTGGAATTCGGCCCACAAAGCAACATGATCTTTGGGACCAACGGCCTCCCACCAATCTGTAGCATCTCCCGTGAGAAAGTATTGAGCAATAGGGACCTTACGGTCCTCGGGGCAGTTGGTAGCAGTGAAGACTTTGGATATCTCCTTGATCTACTCTTCCCAGCCGATCGGGTCCGAAGCTCCCGAAAACTGAGGAGGATGCATCTTGATGACATCCTGAAGCCAGCGATCCGCTCCGCCCCGATTAGCATGGTCCTGATCGGGGTTCTGGACCACCTGAGCTATAGCCGCCATTTGGTTAACCATTTGATGCATAACAGCCGCAATACCAAGATCGGCGCGCTTCTGAGAAGAAGCATGACTGTGACGGTCGCCGGTACTGACGGCTCCTGAAGAGTGCGACGTGGCCGCCCCACCGGCTGCCGCACATCCTCGACCACGTCCACGGCCACGACCACGACCACGACCACGGTTTCCTCCGGCATCTATACTGGCGTTAAGAGATAACATAAGTATATCGAGGATTAGTAAGGAAGGAAAAAGCATCCACGATGATAAGCAAAGGAGGGAGAATAACCATAGTTCAGGAAACGGAATACAGTACGAAAAAATAAAGAATCGAGTAAGGGAACTTATGAACACTGGAAGTACTGAGATGCCGGCAGCGGTGTGACAATGTGCAAAACAAAACACGACTAGACCCAAATAACAGACAAGCTTAGGTATCTATAAACCTAGAGCTCCGATACCATTTTCTGTAACACCCCGAAATATTCGGAGTATATTACAGCGCCGTGGACCCCTACATGGGACCCACCAGGCTACAAACAAGAAAACTCCACTCGACTAACCATCTCGGTTAGCGTGGACACACATTTAAATGATATGACATAAAAAGATACACACGGAGCAACCGACGAAATAAGTATCAACCGACAATGTAACAATTTTAAAGTAATACAATACGGAGTTTGAAATGAAAAGCCTAAGTACTCGCGAGTACAATCTATAAGTTTATAATTGTGAGAACAACCAAATCGAAATGGACAAAAGAAATAAAAAGACCCAAATGCACATGTCAACGACCCAGGCCAACATCCTCGTACTGTCCCGGTGCCCGCTCGTCCGGATAATCATAACCTGAAATCCATAACAAGAATTTCCCCAAAAACGGGTCCCCCAACGGGGTTAGCAATTACGCTAGTACAAGTAATCAAGGCAAACCAATCGCTTACACATTTCATAGTACATGCACCAATATCATTTCAAAACCAAAAATAGACATGTCTTTTCCGGAAACAAACAGTCAAACAATTTGCCTTGGGAACAGAGTAATATCATAGATCCCGCCCGAGGCCTCTAAGGACCCTCCCGAGCTGGCCACATTATAAAAACAAAACACGCACATACATCGCCTTGGGAACAGAGTAATATCATAGATCCCGCCCGAGGCCTCTAAGGACCCTCCCGAACTGGATAGCTATACAAACTCATGAATCCGGGACGAAAACCTTTGGATTCCCTCCTTGATCCCGTCGGACCAACACGAGGTGAGCAAATCACACACAAAATACATTACCATTCCACGTTAAGCATAAAGGTTTCCAAAAATACTTGCCTTGAATAATTGATGACGCAACGAATGGAAAGGATAACCACCGATGAACGCTAGAAATCAATGGAACCGAACCTAACGATTCGAAGAACATAATTACAACCAACTCTAGACGAATACGGAAATGGAATACACCCGAAAACCCGCCTACGATTCATGTATATTCGTACAAAAATAACAACGAGGTCGGATCACAACCAAACCCTCTCGATTCCGCAAAACCATGAAAATATACCATGAATCCGTAGGGAAACTATTGATATTGACAAGTTTAATCATATTCATCATGAATCCACCAACAAAACAGAACGGATCGGAAGAAAATCCCAAAACCCCCAAATCGCCCAAAAGTAGGGTTCTAAGAGATTTACCTTGGATTGATGATGAAGAACACAAGTAGGTGTTGTTAATCTACTTCAAAAACTCAAGGTAGAGGATGCCTGAAATAATCGAAGGGAAGAATCGCTCGGAAATCGCCTGGAGAGGTTCTGCGTCGCGGGGAGAGAAGAAATGAAAATGATGTGTTCATCTGGGTCAACTCCCTGGTTTATATAGCCAGGGAGTGTTAGCGCGCGCTAATCCTCAAGGTTAGCGTGCGCTAACGGGATAAAATTACAGGCCAAAATAGTTAGCGTCCAGTCCAAAGAGCGACTGGCCGTTAGCGTGCGCTACTCCAAACGTAGCGTGCGCTAATAACCTCTCGGTAGCGCGCGCTATCAACCAATAGCGTGCGCTACCTGGACATCAGCCGAGTCCAGAAGCAACTATCAGTACACACCTGATCTGGTTAGCGCGCGCTATCGACCAAACGTAGCGTGCGCTAAAGTATATTGGTAGCGCGCGCTATCGACCAATAGCGTGTGCTACCTGGGCATCAGTAGAGTCCAGTGGCAAATTGCCCAGTACTGGACATCCACACTAGCGCACGCTACCGGGCATCTCAGCGTGCGCTAACTCCCAACATTAGCGTGCGCTAGCATATATAGCGTACGCTAATCCACCAGTCCAGAGGGCTGGAATCAGTACTGCCACTCCCAGGGCTTGCCCTCTAGCGCGCGCTACTAAACAGTCGTAGCGTGCGCTACTAAGTGACCCCTAGCGTGCGCTATGCAGAAAAGATAGCATGCGCTAGGTACGAAATAAAAATGGTCCCAAAACACCGGAATCTGAACGAGACGTTAAACGGAACATCTCAAGACGCATTGAAACATAGAATGGATACACGGCAACCTCGAAACAGCGGTTCCGTATAACAATAACAAGAATCAGATCAATAGATGACGGAAAAGATACACTGTAAGATACACGAGGATCACTACGACCGAGAAATACATCAAAAATAAAAAAAATACAAGGGAAAGAAAAATGCGGATATTACAGAAACCGGTACCATTGACACTCGAAAACAAGAATTCAATAAATGGGTATTGGATGTGGGCGATGGGAATTTGGAAGCCAAAATTAAAGAAGGAGAGGATGAGCCAACCTGGATTCATATTCCGCATAATTTCCTTATAAAATCAGGGGATTCTCCAATTCAGCAAATTGTCATAGAAACATTCCCTGACTTTACAACAAGACAGAATGAAGATGCATATCTAAAAGAAAGGGCCATACTGACTCCAAAAAATGAAGACGCTGATGCAATAAATGAACATATGTTCAAAAAGTTAGCAGGCGTTTCTGTAACGTACAATAGTGCAGATGAAGTATGTAAGGCCTCAACTGATACACTAGATCAAGACCACCTATATCCCATTGAGTTCTTGAATTCCTTAAATTTCCAAGGAATGCCACCACATTCTCTATGCTTAAAAAGGAGCTACCGATAATGCTTTTGCGAAATGTTAACCCAGGCCAAGGTTTATGCAATGGAACCAGGCTAATCATTACTGATCTTGGCCAGTTTGTTATTCGAGCTAAAATCCTAACTGGGTCACATATAGGAGATACTGTTCTTATATCTAGGATCACAATGACATCCACGCAGTCAAAATGGCCATTCATAATGAAACGTAGACAGTTCCCTGTGAAACCATGCTATGCGATGACCATAAACAAGAGCCAAGGCCAGTCACTTAAGTATGTCGGTGTCTACTTACCCAACCCTGTGTTCAGCCATGGGCAACTATATGTCGCACTTTCTAGAGTCACAAGCCCTGATGGACTGAAAATACTAATGACGGAAGATGAAGACAGTGAATTCAAAGAGCGGACAAGAAATATTGTTTTTAAGGAAACTTTCACTAATCTAAATTAGTAAGTTGTAGTATATATCTTATCAAATAATGAATGTTACCCAAACAAGTATCTATTACTTTTGATAATTTTAAAACTTCTTTATTCATTGCTGATGTAAAGTCCATCTCACTTTCTACAACTCTAAATACAAAATCATAATATAGATAATACTTACATGACAGAAATTACACTTACATTTGAATTTAAGCTACTCTTACTAAACCCATTAAAAACTATATGAGCATTCAAATGTTGCAGGTTCTTGGAAACATGACACTTAAAGATGGAGCTGTTCAAAAGTATACGTACAGGAGATTCAATAAATAAACTTCCATTAACAAAGAACTCAAAACATGATTTTAATACTCACCCGTATAACCCGCATAACGTCTTCACCAATAAATCAACTATACCACAATATTCTTTAACCTGCAACAAATATAATTACTGATTAGATTGAATCACAATAAAAGTGTTCATCTCATCATCATCCTAAACACTATTATAAAAGTGTTCCTCTTTTGACTGATAAATGCACAATAACATCTCTAAATCAACAAACATCATAAACTAACTAACTATAAACATTTCCACAAACACAAATTAATTTTATCAGATTCAAATCCAAATCTTGCTTTAAAAATTCAATGATCATCCAAATGGTGGTATTGTTGTTGTTCTTAATGCGCTTACGAGATTTTCCATGAGTTTTTTTTACATTTGAATTTAAACTACTCTTACTAAACTCATTACAAACTATATGAGCATTAAAATGTTGCAGGTTCTTGGAAACATGACACTTAAAGATGGAGCTATTCAAAAGTATACGTACAGGAGATTCAATAAATCAACTTCCATTAACAAAGAACTCAAAACAGGATTTTAATACTCACCCATATAACCCGCATAACGTCTTCACCAATAAATCAACTATACCACAATATTCTTTAACCTGCAACAATTATAATTACTAATTAGATTGAATCACAATAAAAGTGTTCATCTTTTGACTGTAAATACAACATCATCATCATCCTAAACACTATTATAAAAGTGTTCCTCTTTTGACTGATAAATGCACAATAACATCTCTAAATCAACAAACATCATAAACTAACTAAGTATAAACAAATTAAAACATGTCCAAACACAAATTAATTTTATCAGATTCAAATCCAAATCTTACTTTAACAATACAATGATCATCCAAATCGTGGTATTGTTGTTGTTCTTCACGCGCTTACGAGGTTTTCCATGAGTTTTTTTTACGTTTGAATTTATTAAACTCGAGAGCTAAGCGTTAAGGAGGTCGAGATAGTGTATCCAATGGATTCTTGGTCGGGCCGAGCTCGAACTTGAGCTATTTGAATAGCTTATCGAGCTTAATAATAACCGACTCGATATGTTCACGAGTATAATCGAGTCTCAGTGCATTTCACCATTTCACCCATTCTAAGCCAATAATATATTCACAGCATGCTCCATACCATTAACCAGATGACACTCCCTCCCTCCATCTCTCCACCCTCCCCCCTTAAATCCATCCCTGATTAGGTTGAGTCGAGTCGGCCGCATGGGAATAGATTACTCCAGTCAGGCCAGCTAATTTGCAGACTATTATGCCAAGACCGATACCTTACCTAATGTGAACCCAAATACGAAGAATAGTGGCTTTAAAATTTCCCATCATTTTAATTAAAAAAATAATAATCTTCACAATTTCCCATCATTTAAAATATTTAAAAAAAAAAAAGGAATAAGAGAGCATTCAAACAGCTGAAACTTTAAAATAGATCAACAATCAAACCAAAAGATCATCCTCCATGTATAGTGTTAAATTTAGCAGTATTAACATATATGTACACATATGGTTACCCCCCTGGAAAAATTAAATAAAGATTTTCCATCCAAGCAGCAATTGTGCGTGTGGAAATCCAATCTCAATACTTAGAAATTGAGATAACCTCCCTATCTTATTTTATTTTATAAAACTAAAATACATTACTAATTTATCTGATATATATACAAACCTAGCTACGAGGTAAACTCTTTGGTCCCGCCTTCACAGCTCCATTTTCAGCTGGCTCGAGCGAAGAGATGCTGTGCCATTAGTTACCCCCAAAAATTAATCACGAAATATATATATTTTCAACACGAATATTTAATATTTTTGTCTTATAACGTTTTAATAAAGGAATCATACGAAAACTAACCTGATTACGGAAAGTCAAATTATAGTTCAAAATGACAAAATTTGCGGTTTACCATTTACCATAAGAAAAAGAGAGAGAAACAACCAAATGTCAAGGGGTAATTGGAATTTTGAAAGATAACAGGGTATTCTTTGTAATTAGCTAAACCCTAACGGAGAGCTTTCGAATCAACCCTTTCTTACAAAAGAATTTAAAGAAAATGTTATTTAATGTTCAGAGATTTAACGTGGAACCAAAACCCTGATAGAATACTCTGAAAACGAAAATTTCGAAACCATTAACATTCACATATAAAGAGTGGGAAAAAAATGTGATTCAATAATACATTGTGATTTTACCTGAATTTTCTGGAGAGTCGTAATTTAAAAGCGAGTTATCTGGAGTAATGAAATTCGAGGTGTCTTCATCTCTGATCCAGTGCTGATGAAATCCATCAAAATGCAATGGCTATTGATATTGATGCTCTATGTTGTCATTGATTTGAGCCTCGGTCCAGATTGACGGATCGAACATGCCCGGGTAGCTATTATCAATCGAGGATCCACACTACAAGAGAATAATGAGAATGTGGAATCTACATATAAAATGGCCAGGGGCGCATTTTCTTTTAATCGTTATTCTAAAATTAATACCAACAGATTTTAGAAATATGTATCGAGCAATTATAAGATTCCTACCTCTTTTCCTCCCAGCACGTGAAACAATAAAAATTAAGAAACGACCCAAGTAGGAAAATATAACGAACCATTTCACCCATTCTAAGCCAATAATATATTCACAGCATGCTCCACACCATTAACCAGATGACACTCCCCCCCTCCATCTCTCCACCCTCCCCCCTTAAATCCATCCCTGATTAGGTCGAGTCGAGTCGAGTCGGCCGCATGGGAATAGCTTACTACAGTCAGGCCAGCTAATTTGCAGACTATTATGCCAAGACCGATACTTTACCTAATGTGAACCCAAATACGAAGAATAGTGGCTTTAAAATTTCCGATCATTTTAATTAAAAAAAATAATAATCTTCACAATTTCCCATCATTTAAAATATTTAAAAAAAAAAGGACTAAGAGAGCATTCAAACAGCTGAAACTTTAAAATAGATCAACAATCAAACCAAAAGATCATCCTCCATGTATAGTATTAAATTTAGCAGTATTAACATATATGTACACATATGGTTACCCCTTGGATAAATTAAATAAAGATTTTCCATCCCAGCAGCAATTGTGCGTGTGGAAATCCAATCTCAATACTTAGAAATTGAGATAACCTCCCTATCTTATTTTATTTTATAAAACTAAATACATTACTAATTTATCTGATATATATACAAACCTAGCTACCAGGTAAACTCTTTGGTCCCGCCTTCTGACTCCATTTTCACTGGCTCGAGCGAAGAGATCTTTGTGCCATTAGTTACCCCCAAAAATTAATCACGAAATATATATATATTTTCAACACGAATATTTAATATTTCTGTCTTATAACATTTTAATAAGGGAATCATACGAAAACTAACCTGATTACGGAAAGTCAAATTATAGTTCAAAATGACAAAATTTGCGGTTTACCGTTTACCATAAGAAAAAGAGATAGAAACAACCAAATGTCAAGGGGTAATTGGAATTTTGAAAGATAACAGGGTATTCTTTGTAATTAGCTAAACCCTGACGGAGAGCTTTCGAATCAACCCTTTTTTACAAAAGAATTTAAAGAAAATGTTATTTAATGTTCAGAGATTTAACGTGGAACCAAAACCCTGATAGAATACTCTGAAAACGAAAATTTCGAAACCATTAACATTCACATATAAAGAGTGGGGAAAAAATGTGATTCAATAATACATTGTGATTTTACCTGAATTTTCTGGAGAGTCATAATTTAAAAGCGAGTTATCTGGAGTAATGATATTCGAGGTGTCTTCATCTCTGATCCAGTGCTGATGAAATCCATCAAAATGCAATGGCTGCTGATATTGATGCTCTCTGTTGTCATTGATTTGAGCCTCGGGCCAGATTGTCGGATCGAACATGCCCGGGTAGCTATTATCAATCGAGGATCCACACTACAAGAGAATAATGAGAATGTGGAATCTACATATAAAATGGCTAGGGGCGCATTTTCTTTTAATAGTTATTCTAAAATTAATACCAACAGATTTTAGAAATATGTATCGAGCAATTATAAGATTCCTACCTCTTTTCCTCCCAACACGTGAAACAATAAAAATTAAGAAACGAACCAAGTAGGAAAATATAACGAACCATTTTCGAAAAATGGCAAGAACAATGTATTTTTTTAGTCGAGTAACAAATCCATGCCTCACTACTTAAATGAAAGCCAGATAATTTGATAATTTGCTATTACATGGAATCTGGGACAAGAATCACTTCAATCAATTTTAGCTTAAGCAACCAAAACATTGAAAATAACCTGTAAGCTCCAGGAACTCAGTTCTGTATCAAGAAGCGCATCAAGGTTGCAATCAACTCTTGGGTTAACAATGTAATATCCGCAATTTTCGATTTTCGGTAAATTTCTTTTTTCGGCCGAAGACCGTTTTGGCGACTCTCTCATGACCGTTTCGTTATTTCGAGAATGATTAATTCTTCACTTTTTGTCATCCGAGTTCGTTTCGGTGTCGTTTTGTTGAGTTCCGTGCTTTTTAGCGGTTTTTCCGCACTTGAGTTCGATTCTTGCGAATCTCATCCGAAACTGTTGTTTCGACTTTCTCGTAAGTTCATTTAATGTTATTATTCATGTTGCAAGCTTCGGTTTGGTTATTCGATCACGTATCGTGATTTTGGGGCGCTTTGGGCCATTTTCGTAATTTCCCAAAGTTTGGGGTAATTACTTTCCGTTGTCGAATTTCGAGCCTTCGGGTAGTCGGAATCGTGTGTTCTATTAGTGCTCGGATTCGTCTTTTCGAGTACTTCGTAACCGTATCTTCGATTCGTATTCAGGTTCGGGTTTCGGGGTCGTTCGGGCCGTCGGAGTTGGTCCCGG
The DNA here is from genome assembly GCA_033398695.1 of Orobanche coerulescens. Lineage (NCBI taxonomy): Eukaryota > Viridiplantae > Streptophyta > Magnoliopsida > Lamiales > Orobanchaceae > Orobanche > Orobanche coerulescens. The sequence continues at coordinate 71,773,164 of CM065818.1, read as the reverse complement.
CCGAGTCATGGCCGGGCATGCTCGGGCCAGGCCAACCCTGGCCGAGTAACGTACGGTAGTGCTCGGCAGTTACGTACGTAAGGCCGGTTACGTACGTAAGGCCCTGGCCTGTAACGTACGTAATGCTTCCGGCATTTCCAGGCAGTGAGTTCGGCCATGGCCGATTACGTACGTAAGCCATGGCCGGTTACGTACGTAACCCGGCCGGCAGTCGGCCTATTTAAGGCCTGGCAGCGTTTTTCTTCAGCCATTTCTCACTCATTTTCTTCCCTTCCGCGGCTGGAGATTAGTTCATCATGGAGAGATGTTGCTGGGCAATAAATCCATGAGGTTTTGAGGTTCATATCATCAATCATCCATCCTATAACATCCTCCGATCTACCGAATCAGGTCAGATTTCCTAGAAATCTAGTTTTGGGGAATTTGTGTATTTTGGTTGTATTCGTCCGATTAATCCGATTTAACTTAGGATTATGATGGATTGTGTTGACACAAAATGTATTTTGATGATGGTTACATACAAAACATTTAATTGAATCTATCTCGGCTCGATAATATTTTGAAGGAACACAATATGGCTAACGCACGCTACGTATCATATCGTAGCGCACGCTATCGAGACTCTCATACACAGACCAGTCAAGTCAGCTGCAGCCTACTCAAGTCGCCTGATCGATAGCGCACGCAAGCTATTGAATGATAGCGCACGCTAATAAACTATAGTTAGCGCACGCTATACAACATACATAACGCACGCTATCGCAAGTCTCCAGAAGTCAGTGAAGTCTGGAAGGAAATCAGAATTGGACGTTGCGCACGCTACACATATATTCTTACGTACGCTAAAGTGAAGACTTAGCGCACGTTAATTTTCATATCTAGCGCACGCTACCGAAATTATGGTTAGTAGTCCAGTAGCCACTGGACTCACTTCGTCTAGGTTTTTACGTACGCTACACAAGGTAACGTACGTTATTGAAATAATTCAGTAGCGCACGCTAAAGGAAAGGTGTTAGCGCACGCTAAATGGAATCTGCAGTTTACTGTTTGAAATTCAACCGTTGGAAGCAAGAGTCAATGCAGATCCGGAAAATCTGGAAATATTGGATTTAATTAATGCTAGCGCACGCTATGCATACTTGCTAGCGCACGCTAATCATAATTTTAGCCGTTGTAAAAAGAGTCGTTGGAGAGGAAATCGGATTTTGTCAAAGTCAAGATCGAAGACTAGTTGACCAAGACGATAGCGCACGCTACCATATCATTACTAGCGCACGCTAGACACAGAATTTTACCGTTGCAACAGTCTTTGTGACCGTTCAGAGAATTCAAGTCAAAATCCGCTAACGCACGCTACAAGAATCTATTAGCGCACGCTAATAGTATATTTTTCAGAATTTGAAGGCTGTCTCACTCCTATAAATACCCGAAGGACTTGGGTATCAATTACACAACTTCAAGCATTCAAGCATACAAGCAATCAAAGCATTCTTGAGCTTAGATTTACATACTTTATTGCATTACAAGTTGTGAGAAAGGAAAGATACAAGAGCGATTTCAATTGTAATATCCATTATTCTTTGTATTCTTTCATTTGGTTGTAAGTGTTGCATCACTTACACTTGAGCGAAAAAGAAACGAATCAAGAGACTAATCCGGTGTTATTAGGATCTTTGATCCGGCATTGTTAGGATTATACTCCCATATTCGTATAGTGAGGATTATCTAGTTCCTATAGAACACTAGATAAACAATTATTCATATTGAGGGAAAGGTTGAGCTTGGACCGATAGAAGACAAGCGGATTGTAACGGTTGTGAACTCGGACCGATAGAAGACGAGTTAAGGTTGTGGTTTTTCTTAAGCCAATAGAAAAAGAAAGTCGGAGAGAGGACGTAGGCAAGTTGCCGAACCTCTATAAATTCTTGAGTCTTTATTTTCCGCATTATTTTCTTTTACTCGCAAGAAATTTCGGTATTCCGCATCACCACTATTCAACCCCCCTTCTAGTGGTGAATTTATCTCTTCAGTTGGTATCGGAGCGGGTCTCTTTTTAAAGGTTTAACCACCTAGGAGAAAAAGATCCGCAAATGGCACTTCTTGGCCAAATTGAAGGAAATGCTCTCAACCGTCCTCCTTTCTTCGACGGTTCCAATTTCATGACGTGGAAAAAGAAGATGGCGATCTTCGTTCAAGCCTACGATATTGAAATCTGGAAAGTTATTGCTCTCGGTCCTAAACTTGCTAAGAAAGAAGATGGATCGTTGAAAAAAATCGAAGAATTCAACGATGAGGATTGGAGAAACACGCATGTCAACTCCCGAGCTACTCAACTCCTCTATTGCGCTCTCAATCCCGAAGAACTTAATAGGATATCATCCTATGAAAGTGCAAAAGAAATTTGGAAAATTCTCGAAGTCACTCACGAGGGAACCACTCAAGTCAAGGAGACCAAAATTAATATGTTACTCCATGACTACGAATTATTTTCCATGAAAGACGAGGAAACGATCACAAATATGTTGGATCGATTTTTGGCTATAACAATCGGTCTTGCATCTTTTGGAAAGCCTATATCAAGCAGCGACAAAGCTAAGAAAATTCTACGATCGTTGCCACGAGAATGGGATGCCACGGTCACCGCGATCATGGAATCCAAGGATCTCAACAAGCTCGAATTTAGTGCCCTCATCGGGTCACTCATCAACTATGAGATCGTTCTCAAGTCTAGAGGCACAAAACCAAAGCCTCGGGAAAGAGTAGTCGCATTCAATGTTGATAGCGACGTTGAGGAAGATGTTGCCGAAGATGAAGACGACGAGGAACTCGCTCTTTATGCCAAAAACTTTAGAAGGTACAAAAACCTAATTCAAAAGAGGCGAAGTTTTCTTGGTCGGGATGGCAAACCGAGCAAAAGAAGAGTGGCTACACTCCTATCAAGAAGTTCGACAATAATTGTCGGAAATGTGGTCAAGCCGGTCATTATGCCAAAGAATGCCGAGGATCCTCTTCAAAACCGCAAATGGAAAGATTCAAAAAGAAGGAGGTTCTAATCGCTTCTTGGAGTGATGACGAGGAGGAGATTGAAAGATCTCTAGACGCAAACCTTGCATTCATGGCCCTCGACTCAAAGCAATATCGAGGTAAGCTCTAAACTCAATGACGATGAATATGATTCTTTTGATTTTTGTGATTCACAAGAAGTTCATCAAGATGATGAGTTGTTGAGTGCGTTTGAATCGTTAAATACGGAGTATGACGAGATGGTCAAGTTAAATATATCTTTAAAGAGAAAAATAAAATCTCTAGAACTCGAAAACTCCTCGCTTCAAAACAAGGGCAAAACTATTGAGATCGACCATACATCATGTATTGAAAAAGAAAATGTTTTGAAAATCGAGTTAACAAAAACTCAAAAGGAGCTAAAATATATTTTGAACAAATTTACTCTCGGAAACGAGAAATTCGAAAGGCTCATATCTATTCAAAATCGCCTTGCTCAAACACGGTCTTGGTTTCGACTTTTAAACGGAACAATCCCTTATTAACCTTGACAAAATAAAGAAAACCGAAACCGAGAACTCAAAAGATCCGCTCAAACGAGTTCACAATGTTAATACTCATTCAAAGTTAAGAACTATCAAAGTTAAGCAAATATGGGTTCGAAAGGGACGATTGTTCGAATGCTATAAGCATAGTTAACTTTGGAGGACCCAAACGGGCTTGGGTACCAAACAACCGAGAAATTCTATTTTTGTAGGTACCGCACCAAGGAAAAACAAGTGGTACATTGATAGCGGATGCTCAAGGCACATGTGCGGCTCCGAGGACTTATTTGAAGACCTCGAATATCAAGATCAAGGACATGTGACCTTTGGAGATAACCAAAAGGGAAAAATCAAAGGAATCGGCAAAGTCGGTAAGGAACCTTCTCCTTCTATCAACAAAGTACTATTTGTTGAAGGTTTGCATCATAATCTCCTTAGCGTTTCGCAACTTTGTGATGAAGGTTTTAAAATTCTATTTGAGCAAACGCATTGCACGGCATTTAGAAATGATAAAATTGCATTCATTGGTTTGAGATGTGGAAACATTTATATTGTTGATCTTAATGATAAGAATTCATTCAATGAAAAATGCCTTATTACCTTGGATGACAATGCATATTTATGGCATCGAAAATTGGGGCATACTTCTCTACCTATTATTTCTATTTTATCTAGACACGACCTTGTTCGTGGATTGCCCAAACTCAAATTCGATAGAAAACATTTGTGTGAATCATGCATTAAAGGGAAACATACTCGAGAATCGTTTAAACCAAAATTCGAGGTTTCCACTAGTCGAGTTCTTGAATTCGTGCATATGGATTTGATCGGACCATCTAGACATGTTAGTTTAAATGGTAAACTTTATACTTTGGTTATTGTTGATGATTTCTCTCGATTTACTTGGGTTAGATTTTTAGCTCATAAAGATGATGCATTTTTCGAGTTTTCTAAATGGTGTCGTTTGGTATCAAACGAGAAAAACCTCTCCATAATTTCTATTCGCACCGACCACAGAGGTGAATTTTATTGCACCCCGTTTGAACTTTTATGTGATAAATACGGTATTAATCACAATTTTTCGGCTCCTAGAACGCCTCAACAAAATGGTGTCGTCGAAAGGAAAAATCGATCTTTGGAAGAAATGTCGAGAACAATGCTTAATGAATACTCTCTTCCACGATACTTTTGGGCCGAAGCAATTTTTACGGCATGCTATGTGATTAACCGAGTTCACGTTCGTAGAACTCATCTTAAAACTCCTTATGAATTATGGAAGGGCAAAAAGCCTAATATTGCTTACTTTCATCCCTTTGGTTGCAATGTATTTATTTTGAACAATGGCAAGGATAACTTGGGCAAGTTTGATGCCAAATCCGACTCCGGAATTTTTTTTGGTTATTGTACTAATAGCAAAGCATATCGTGTGTATAATATTAGAACGAATAAAGTTGAAGAATCCATACACGTTAAATTCAATGATATGATCTCACCCCCGAGAAAGGTAGAATATTTTGATGATGCAGGTACCTTTCCGGATCCCTCACCCAAGTGAAGAAAATTTCGAAATCGAAACGAACACAATCGTTGATTTACCGAAAGATCGAGGCACATCAAAGACCATCCGAAGGATCTCGTGATCGGAAACATTGAAGACGGTGTTCAAACCCGAAGGAGGACCACCGAGTTTATGGCTCATTGTGCTTTTGTATCCGAAATAGTTCCCAAAAATATATCGGAAGCTCTCGATGATGAAAGTTGGGTAATGGCAATGCAAGAGCAGCTTTTGCAATTCAAGCACAATAATGTATGGAATTTAGTTCCCGCGCCTAAAGATAAAACAATTATCGGAACTAAATGGGTGCATAAAATCAAGAGTGACGAAGACGGCTATCCTATTCGAAATAAGTCTCGTTTAGTCGCTCAAGGATATAATCAAGAAGAAGGTCTTGATTACGAAGAAAGTTTTGCTCCCGTGGCTCGACTCGAAGCCATTCGCTTGCTTTGTGCATTTGCCGCTCATAAGAAGATTAAACTATTTCAAATGGATGTCAAAAGTGCATTCTTGAATGGTTTCATTCAAGAAGAAGTCTACGTCAAGCAACCTCCGGTTTTGAAGACCATCATTTTCCTGGATCATGTCTACAAGCTCAACAAGGAACTCAACGGGTTGAAGCAAGCACCCGAGCATGGTATGATCGTTTAAGTCAATTTTTAATTGCAAATGACTATAAAAGAGGCAAAGTCGATAATACCTTGTTCGTTAAAGTACTAAATGATGATATACTTGTTTGCCAAATTTACGTTGATGACATTGTTTTTGGAGCTACTAATGAATCCTTGTGCCAAGATTTTTCTAATCTTATGAAAGGAGAATTCGAAATGAGTATGATGGGAGAATTAACGTTCTTCCTCGGGCTTCAAATCAAACAATGCGAAGATGGAATTTTTATCCATCAAACGAAGTACTCAAACGACCTCCTCAAGAAATTCAATATGGAAAATAGCAAGGTGATATCTACGCCAATGTCGTCATCATTAAAGCTCGAGAAAGATGAAAATGGCAAATCCGTAGATCAAAAACTATATCGAGGTATGATCGGATCTTTGCTATATTTGACCGCATCTAGGCCGATATAATATTTGCTACATGTCTATGTGCTCGATTCCAAGCTAATCCCAAGGAATCACATTTAATTGCTTGTAAACGCATTTTTCGCTATTTGAAAGGAACTATTGGACTAGGTCTATGGTATCCTTCTTGCTTGGATTTTAATTTAATTGCCTATAGTGACGCCGATTTCAAGGATGCAAAATTGATAAAAAGAGTACTAGTGGTACATGTCACTTTATCGATCTTGTTTAATATCTTGGGAAGTAAAAGCAAACCAGCGTAGCATTGTCTACAGCTGAGGCCGAATATGTCGCTGCAGGGAGCGCCTGTGCTCAAGTGCTATGGATTAAAAATCAACTACGCGACTACGGCATTCATTTTGAAAATACCCCTATCTTATGTGATAACACTAGTGCTATTAATTTGAGCAAAAATCACATTTCGCATAAATAACCAAACATATAGATATCAGACATCATTTTTTACGTGATCATGTTCAAAAGAAAGATATCTGTTTAATTTTTGTCGGGACGAAGGATCAACTTGCTGACATCTTTACAAAACCTCTTCCCAAAGAATCTTTTAATTCCATTCGTTTACAACTTGGCATGGGACATGTAGACAACTTTTGAAATAAGCTTCTACTCAAAAACATCAAAATCGGTGAGTCAGATCAATCGCTAGCGCGCGCTAGCTTCATATTCTTAACGCGCGCTAAAAATTTATTTCGATAGCGTACGCTAAACCTTTCCTTCTTGCGTACGCTAATTAAAGTTTTTTGTTATTCAAGAGATCCCAAGAAGTCCTATTTTTTCGCCTAACGTACGCTAATCCTTTAAATCCTAGCGTACGCTAACTTAAAACTCGCTGACTATATATATGCCGTACAACCCTAAATCACAACACATCCCTTAATGCACGCAATCGACTTCTCTCTTGCAAAAACCCTAGACATACATCCGATCCAATCTGCGATCTTCTCCCTCAAAATCTTCGATTCCCTTCGTTTTTTCTCCTTCTCCGATCATGTCTAGCAAGAATCGAACCGCTATGGGAAAGCAATACAACAATTTGAAGCGTCCTCTAAACGCCCAATTTGATGCGGACCGGTTCGTCTCCGCCACTGCCTCGAGAGTGTTCTTTGACATACTCCCTCAAGAACACATCACGGATTGCTACTTTTTCAATCTTCTAAGTCTCGAACGGGTAAACGTTAACATCTCCAATTTCTTCTCCTCACTCGGTATTTCTCGTTTCGTTGAGTGCAAAAACCCCGTCTTCCCTGAACTCGTCCGAGAGTTCTATGCTAATCTTCATGTGGGCGAATATGAAGGGTCTTCAGCCCTTGTGTTAGAAAGTCTTGTCGGAGGTACTCGGGTCAAAGTTTCTTCCGATGTCTTGTTTCAAATTTTTGGTTTGCCCAGAGATGGTTTCATTTGCACTGGAAAATCATTGGTCGACGATAATGAAATTGGTGAAATTGACGTGAAAGAATTTCTGAGCTCGAAGGCCGTTATTGACATAACGGATGATTTTTTTGAAAACAACGACTTCAGAATCAATATTCGTTTGCTTTTGGTAGCCCTCACAAAATGCCTTATGCCAAAGGTCAATTCGCAGCACAAACTAGTCGGCGTGGACAAGCAAGTGGTGTACTGCGTTCTAAATGACGATAAGGTCGATTTCTCCGACATCATCATTAGTTGGATGAAGGTGAAAGGAGATTTGTTCCGGTCAAAAAATTACGCCACTCGTTCTCGCAAGGCTGGAATGCCTTATGGCTCTATCCTGTCGGCTATCATTAGCTTTCATCAAGTGGACTTGTCGAAGGACAAGGCAGTCCCCGTCTCCCTCGGGCATGAGATCTCGGACGCGTCACTTAAAGCTATGCACTACGTCCGTACGATCAACAGAGGCCGGATTCTCTTTCCGTACCTTCGCGATGATGACCAAGTTGAGAAAGGGTCACGGAAGCCCACTGCAGAAGAAATGATCACTCGTCGGGGACCTCACACCCTTCGAGAAATGCAGACTGGGGAAGGAAACCAACATCGAAAGGAAAACGCCCGATGCGAAATGTGGTGACGGAGGAAGAAGAGAGTGATCTCTTTGCTCGGATGCGGGGCATCGAGACTTCACACGCTGAGTTACGAGAGGACTTTCGGGCTCTGCGTTCGGAAGTCAGAGAAGTGCGTTCAGAAGTCCGGGAAGTTCGTGGGCTGTTATCCGAGTTTATTCGCTTCACACACCCCTCGTTCCCTTTCCCTTCGACCTCCTCCGATCCGTAGATTTGATGATCTTTGATGCTTGATGTAGAATCTTCTTTTTCGAATAATATATATGTCGCTTGCCATGGAAAACTCGTTGTATTCACTGCATTTTATTATTAATGAAACTCGCATTTCTTAATTTGGCATTTGTTATGTACAAGTATTTGCTATCTACAAATATTATTACTATCGTTGTTACTATCGTTGTTGATTGCACCTTGAGTAATGGCAAAATTTCGTTAATGTTTATTAATAATGCAACAATTAAGGGGGAGTTCCTTTTTGTTTCTGTCAAAAAGGGGGAGAATACTCCAAAAACGAAAACCGACTAACATATCGAACAAGTTTATCTTGATTCAAATCATTTCAAAACGTTTTTGCAGGTATTAATTAAATGTTTTGACATCATCAAAAAGGGGGAGATTGTTGACACAAAATGTATTTTGATGATGGTTACATACAAAACATTTAATTGAATCTATCTCGGCTCGATAATATTTTGAAGGAACACAATATGGCTAACGCACGCTACGTATCATATCGTAGCGCACGCTATCGAGACTCTCATACACAGACCAGTCAAGTCAGCTGCAGCCTACTCAAGTCGCCTGATCGATAGCGCACGCAAGCTATTGAATGATAGCGCACGCTAATAAACTATAGTTAGCGCACGCTATACAACATACATAACGCACGCTATCGCAAGTCTCCAGAAGTCAGTGAAGTCCGGAAGGAAATCGACGCACGCTGCGCACGCTACACATATATTCTTACGACGCTAAAGTGAAGACTTAGCGCACGTTAATTTTCATATCTAGCGCACGCTACCGAAATTATGGTTAGTAGTCCAAAGAGCCACCGGACTCACTTCGCCTAGGTTTTTACGTACGCTACACAAGGTAACGACGTTATTGAAATAATTCATGAGCGCACGCTAAAGGAAAGGTGTTAGCGCACGCTAAATGGAATCTGCAGTTACCGCTTGAAATTCAACCGCTGGAAGCAAGAGTCAATGCGATCCGGAAAATCGAAATATCGATTTAATTAATGCTAGCGCACGCTATGCATACTTGCTAGCGCACGCTAATCATAATTTTAGCCGTTGGAAAAAGAGTCGTTGGAGAGGAAATCGGATTTTGTCAAAGTCAAGATCGAAGACTAGTTGACCAAGACGATAGCGCATGCTACCATATCATTACTAGCGCACGCTAGACACAGAATTTTACCGTTGCAACAGTCTTTGTGACCGTTCAGAGAATTCAAGTCAAAATCCGCTAACGCACGCTACAAGGATCTATTAGCGCACGCTAATAGTATATTTTTCAGAATTTGAAGGCTGTCTCACTCCTATAAATACCCGAAGGACTTGGGTATCAATTACACAACTTCAAGCATTCAAGCATACAAGCAATCAAAGCATTCTTGAGCTCAGATTTACATACTTTATTGCATTACAAGTTGTGAAAAAGGAAAGATACAAGAGCGATTTCAATTGTAATATCCATTATTCTTTGTATTCTTTCATTTGGTTGTAAGTGTTGCATCACTTACACTTGAGCGAAAAAGAAACGAATCAAGAGTCACTAATCCGGTGTTATTAGGATCTTTGATCCGGCATTGTTAGGATTATACTCCCATATTCGTATAGTGAGGATTATCTAGTTCCTATAGAACACTAGATAAACAATTATTCATATTGAGGGAAAGGTTGAGCTTGGACCGATAGAAGACAAGCGGATTGTAACGGTTGTGAACTCGGACCGATAGAAGACGAGTTAAGGTTGTGGTTTTTCTTAAGCCAATAGAAAAAGAAAGTCGGAGAGAGGACGTAGGCAAGTTTCCGAACCTCTATAAATTCTTGAGTCTTTATTTTCCGCATTATTTTCTTTTTACTCGCAAGAAATTTCGGTATTCCGCATCACCACTATTCAACCCCCCTTCTAGTGGTGAATTTATCTCTTCAGTTGGTATCGGAGCGGGTCTCTTTTTAAAGGTTTAACCACCTAGGAGAAAAAGATCCGCAAATGGCACTTCTTGGCCAAATTGAAGGAAATGCTCTCAACCGTCCTCCTTTCTTCGACGGTTCCAATTTCATGACATGGAAAAAGAAGATGGCGATCTTCGTTCAAGCCTACGATATTGAAATCTGGAAAGTTATTGCTCTCGCTCCTAAACTTGCTAAGAAAGAAGATGGATCGTTGAAAAAAATCGAAGAATTCAACGATGAGGATTGGAGAAACACGCATGTCAACTCCCGAGCTACTCAACTCCTCTATTGCGCTCTCAATCCCGAAGAACTTAATAGGATATCATCCTATGAAAGTGCAAAAGTAATTTGGAAAATTCTCGAAGTCACTCACGAGGGAACCACTCAAGTCAAGGAGACCAAAATTAATATGTTACTCCATGACTACGAATTATTTTCCATGAAAGACGAGGAAACGATCACAAATATGTTGGATCGATTTTCGGCTATAACAAACGGTCTTGCATCTTTTGGAAAGCCTATATCAAGCAGCGACAAAGCTAAGAAAATTCTACGATCGTTGCCACGAGAATGGGATGCCACGGTCACCGCGATCATGGAATCCAAGGATCTCAACAAGCTCGAATTTAGTGCCCTCATCGGGTCACTCATCAACTATGAGATCGTTCTCAAGTCTAGAGGCACAAAACCAAAGCCTCGGGAAAGAGTAGTCGCATTCAATGTTGATAGCGACGTTGAGGAAGATGTTGCCGAAGATGAAGACGACGAGGAACTCGCTCTTTATGCCAAAAACTTTAGAAGGTACAAAAACCTAATTCAAAAGAGGCGAAGTTTTCTTGGTCGGGATGGCAAACCGGAGCAAAAGAAGAGTGGCTACACTCCTATCAAGAAGTTCGACAATAATTGTCGGAAATGTGGTCAAGCCGGTCATTATGCCAAAGAATGCCGAGGATCCTCTTCAAAACCGCAAATGAAAAGATTCAAAAAGAAGGAGGTTCTAATCGCTTCTTGGAGTGATGACGAGGAGGAGATTGAAAGATCTCCTGTTATCTTAGCTAGTGAGCGTGTAGATTGCCGGAAGAACCAGATTTGATGCTCTGTGAGTTCTTGTAACAAAGGAGATGAACAGTCGCGGCGGAGAGAGATCGACCGTCTCTCACGGCGAGTATTTAGCTGGATGCTTGGGCTCCGGGGCTTATGAATCCTTTGGAATCTGTCTAGTGGAGACTTGTCGTCGCCGATCGTCTTCTGGACGAGAGATTTAGAGAGAGAAGTCCTGAGATGGATTCCGGTGAGGTAGCCGGGAGCTTGTTGATATGTATGTTCTTCAGTATTTCCGTGAATGTATCGGAATGTGAGAGGATGAGTTCTGAGCGTAAGTCAGAATGAATTCGGGACCGTTGGTGGAATGAATTTCGAACCTTTTTCCCGTAGGAGGAGGTTCTCTATTTATAGGGCTTGGATACGCCGGGCGATCGCCTTTTCTGCATTATAATAATCGGGCGATCGTCTTTTAGCACATGGGCCTGTCCCCTAAAAGTCTGCAGGAGTTGCTGGCAGTCGACTATGCGGTCCAATGGGGAGCTTACACGCGTCCTGAGTTGCTGACACGGGTGGTCCCACTGACAACTTTCGGCGCGCATGCTGGTAGGTGAGGTAGGTGACAGGCTGTGGTCAAAGGTCTTGTCTGTCAGCAAAAGATCTTATCTGCTGGCCAAGATCTTGTCAGCGCCTTTGGTGGATCTGCACGTGGGTGCTTTCCTGAGATCCAGTCCTTGATGGTTTTGACGGGCGATCGTCTCTGCTCGGGGCGTAGGTCGATTGCCCTTAGCCGGTCACTAGAGTAGATCGCCAGATGCCAAAGGGCGATCGCCTTGGGAGTCGATCGCTGGGTGCCTGACGGTGGTCTGATATCTTCGACTTGGCGAGCTAGCTATAGTTTGACTGGAGTTGACTTGGTCGCTCGGCCCTACAGTCGATCGCCTGTCGGGATGGATAAATCGTGACACAACAATTGCCCCTCAGCTCGCTCATACATTGGAAACGTGGGGTGAGGTGGCTTTCTTGGCGATCGCTGAACTTTTGACGAGCGACTTCGTGTGTTACTGAACTGGCGATTGTCTCTGAGTCGATATACTCTGGGTTCAGACGACCTGGTTGGACGCTGAATTGCGCGGGAAAAAGCAACGGGCGCTGAAAAGTCTCCGCGCACGTGTCGGGCTTCTATTGGAGGGCGCCAACGGTCATTAATGACTCCTCGGCTGACGCGTCCTCGAAAAGACGCGTACGCGGGTCTCGAGGGGGTCAATCAATGCGTCGTTTGAGATCCGACCCCTGAGGTTTTCCCTTATTGCAAACGGGTCCCTGCCTTCTCCTATAAAAGGGGGATGGTGCTGCAGTTCCACTCACGCGTACTTTTTTTTGGAGAAAGAAGGACTTGCTGCCGAATTTTCTGAAGATCTTAGTGCCGATCGTCGTTTGATTTCACTTTCGGGTAAGAAAAATTCTTATCTCCTTTTGTATCTCTGAAAATGGCCGGAACCTCATCATCATTTGGAGCGGGAACCAGTTCTGCCGCCGGGACATCGTCTGTCCGGGGAGAAACTTCTCCCGTCTTCCACCTGGAGACGGCGGCGGAAGCTATTCGGGCCGGAATCGACCCGGCTGAAGTCGAGGCTTTATTCAATGAGGCCGATGTTGCTAAGGAGTCGGCTGCTGAAGAGAGAAGATCGCAGATCGAGAGAGATCTGGCGATCAGGGCTTACTGGGAGCAACACAGCGTTTTCGGTCGGGCCTATAGGGCTTTCGCTGAGATAATGGAGAGGTTGGTCGGTCCTACTCCGAGATTCGATTTTCGGAGATACTCGGTCGCCTACCCCTATGTGCTTCCCAAGCGGTCGCAGTATCGTGCCGCGCAGCGATCGTTGTGGTCGCTCGGCCAAATACGGAGTTCGACGACCAGGAGAGATCTGGCCGTATGGAGGACAAGATTCCATGTCCCTTCAGATGTGGACATGTTCGCGCCGGCGGAGAATGAACGAGCCGACCAGCCTCCGATGGGTATGGTCGCAGTGAGTGAGGCCGTTATGGAGGCCGGGTTGCGCTTCCCTCTATCCTTTGCGGTCTCCCATCTGTTGGCCGCTTGGAATGTGGCGCCACTTCAGCTGACGAAAATTTCGTCAGTCCTTGATGGTTTTGACGGGCGATCGTCTCTGCTCGGGGCGTAGGTCGATTGCCCTTAGCCGGTCACTAGATTAGATCGCCAGATGCCAAAGGGCGATCGCCTTGGGAGTCGATCGCTGGGTGCCTTGGGAGTCGATCGCTGGATCGCCAAACGAAAATTTCGAAACCATTAACATTCACATATAAAGAGTGGGAAAAAAATGTGATTCAATAATACATTGTGATTTTACCTGAATTTTCTGGAGAGTCGTAATTTAAAAGCGAGTTATCTGGAGTAATGAAATTCGAGGTGTCTTCATCTCTGATCCAGTGCTGATGAAATCCATCAAAATGCAATGGCTATTGATATTGATGCTCTATGTTGTCATTGATTTGAGCCTCGGGCCAGATTGACGGATCGAACATGCCCGGGTAGCTATTATCAATCGAGGATCCACACTACAAGAGAATAATGAGAATGTGGAATCTACATATAAAATGGCCAGGGGCGCATTTTCTTTTAATAGTTATTCTAAAATTAATACCAACAGATTTGAGAAATATGTATCGAGCAATTATAAGATTCCTACCTCTTTTCCTCCCAGCACGTGAAACAATAAAAATTAAGAAACGACCCAAGTAGGAAAATATAACGAACCATTTCACCCATTCTAAGCCAATAATATATTCACAGCATGCTCCACACCATTAACCAGATGACACTCCCCCCCTCCATCTCTCCACCCTCCCCCCTTAAATCCATCCCTGATTAGGTCGAGTCGAGTCGAGTCGGCCGCATGGGAATAGCTTACTACAGTCAGGCCAGCTAATTTGCATACTATTATGCCAAGACCGATACTTTACCTAATGTGAACCCAAATACGAAGAATAGTGGCTTTAAAATTTCCGATCATTTTAATTAAAAAAATAATAATCTTCACAATTTCCCATCATTTAAAATATTTAAAAAAAAAAGGACTAAGAGAGCATTCAAACAGCTGAAACTTTAAAATAGATCAACAATCAAACCAAAAGATCATCCTCCATGTATAGTATTAAATTTAGCAGTATTAACATATATGTACACATATGGTTACCCCCTGGATAAATTAAATAAAGATTTTCCATCCCAGCAGCAATTGTGCGTGTGGAAATCCAATCTCAATACTTAGAAATTGAGATAACCTCCCTATCTTATTTTATTTTATAAAACTAAATACATTACTAATTTATCTGATATATATACAAACCTAGCTACCAGGTAAACTCTTTGGTCCCGCCTTCACAGCTCCATTTTCAGCTGGCTCGAGCGAAGAGATGCTGTGCCATTAGTTACCCCCAAAAATTAATCACGAAATATATATATATTTTCAACACGAATATTTAATATTTTTGTCTTATAACATTTTAATAAGGGAATCATACGAAAACTAACCTGATTACGGAAAGTCAAATTATAGTTCAAAATAACAAAATTTGCGGTTTACCGTTTACCATAAGAAAAAGAGATAGAAACAACCAAATGTCAAGGGGTAATTGGAATTTTGAAAGATAACAGGGTATTCTTTGTAATTAGCTAAACCCTGACGGAGAGCTTTCGAATCAACCCTTTTTTACAAAAGAATTTAAAGAAAATGTTATTTAATGTTCAGAGATTTAACGTGGAACCAAAACCCTGATAGAATACTCTGAAAACGAAAATTTCGAAACCATTAACATTCACATATAAAGAGTGGGGAAAAAATGTGATTCAATAATACATTGTGATTTTACCTGAATTTTCTGGAGAGTCGTAATTTAAAAGCGAGTTATCTGGAGTAATGATATTCGAGGTGTCTTCATCTCTGATCCAGTGCTGATGAAATCCATCAAAATGCAATGGCTGCTGATATTGATGCTCTCTGTTGTCATTGATTTGAGCCTCGGGCCAGATTGTCGGATCGAACATTCCCGGGTAGCTATTATCAATCGAGGATCCACACTACAAGAGAATAATGAGAATGTGGAATCTACATATAAAATGGCCAGGGGCGCATTTTCTTTTAATAGTTATTCTAAAATTAATACCAACAGATTTTAGAAATATGTAGCGAGCAATTATAAGATTCCTACCTCTTTTCCTCCCAACACGTGAAACAATAAAAATTAAGAAACGAACCAAGTAGGAAAATATAACGAACCATTTTCGAAAAATGGCAAGAACAATGTATTTTTTTAGTCGAGTAACAAATCCATGCCTCACTACTTAAATGAAAGCCAGATAATTTGATAATTTGCTATTACATGGAATCTGGGTCAAGAATCACTTCAATCAATTTTAGCTTAAGCAACCAAAACATTGAAAATAACCTGTAAGCTCCAGGAACTCAGTTCTGTAGCAAGAAGCGCATCAAGGTTGCAATCAACTCTTGGGTTAACAATGTAATATCCGCAATTTTCGATTTTCGGTAAATTTCTTTTTTCGGCCGAAGACCGTTTTGACGACTCTCTCATGACCGTTTCGTTATTTCGAGAATGATTAATTCTTCACTTTTTGTCATCCGAGCTCGTTTCTGTGTCGTTTTGTTGAGTTCCGTGCTTTTTAGCGGTTTTTCCGCACTTGAGTTCGATTCTTGCGAATCTCATCCGAAACTGTTGTTTTGACTTTCTCGTAAGTTCATTTAATGTTATTATTCATGTTGAAAGCTTCGGTTTGGTTATTCGATCACGTATCGTGATTTTGGGGCGCTTTGGGCCATTTTCGTAATTTCCCAAAGTTTGGGGTAATTACTTTCCGTTGTCGAATTTCGAGCCTTCGGGTAGTCGGAATCGTGTGTTCTATTAGTTCTCGGATTCGTCTTTTCGAGTACTTCGTAACCGTATCTTCGATTCGTATTCAGGTTCGGGTTTCGGGGTCGTTCGGGCCGTCGGAGTTGGTCCCGGTCGAGTCATGGCCGGGCATGCTCGGGCCAGCCACCGCCGAGTAACGACGGTAGTGCTCGGCGCTACGCACGTAAGGCCGGTTACGCACGTAAGGCCCTGGCCGTAACGCACGTAACGCCCGGCATTTCCAGGCGGTGAGTTCGGCCATGGCCGGTTACGTACGTAAGCCATGGCCGGTTACGTACGTAACCCGGCCGGCAGTCGGCCTATTTAAGGCCTGGCAGCATTTTTCTTCAGCCATTTCTCACTCATTTTCTTCCCTTCCGCGGCTGGAGATTAGTTCATCATGGAGAGATGTTGTTGGGAAATAAATCCATGAGGTTTTGAGGTTCATATCATCAATCATCCATCCTATAACATCCTCCGATCTACCGAATCAGGTCAGATTTCCTAGAAATCTAGTTTTGGGGAATTTGTGTATTTTGGTTGTTTTCGTCCGATTAATCCGATTTAACTTAGGATTATGATGGATTGATGATTATTTAGATGTTTTATATCTTTTCCCTTGTTATTCCATGGTTGGATCGTATCGATTCGTTGTTTTGGTCGAGTTCTTGATCGACGCCTTGAAGGTGTCCGGTAAAATGTCTTAGAGGGGTTTTCGGGCGTTCTACGTTTATTCTTCCTCGTATGATCGATTATTTATTGATTATATATTGTTAGGGTCGAGTTTATTGCGAAGAAACCGAGTTGAACCCTTCCGTTCGTTGTCGTCTTTCTTTTCGATTGCATCGGGCGTTTCGAAGCTTTCCGGTTGAGCCGTGTTCGTCGGAATACTTGCGTGCCGATTTTGAGGCAAGTACCTTGTCCATATAATTCTTGTTTTATGGATATGATAATTAGTGATCGTCTCTATGTGTTTATTTGATCGTTTGATTTGAACTTTCAAAAGATTCGGTTTAGCCTTGTTAAAGGCTTGCTTTCAAAACGCGTGTGTTTTGTGAATGGTGTGGTTTGAGAATGACTATGTGAACTCTGTGGATATGTTTCGTGTTGATGTTGCACTTGGTATTGCGTGTGGACGTATATTATTTCATTTCGGTGCGTTGTGGTTTGACGTGGTGTTTTGCTAAGTGTTGATGCCTCTGGATGAATTATTTGGATATCTTTGTTGCATTGTGCTATGTGTGTGATTGTGTGAATGTGGGCGGGGCCTACGGTGGCACATGGCATGTGATCATGTGGCCAGGATGCAACAAGCGATTGATCCAACCGTGAGAGCCTAAGAAAAACTACGGTGGCACATGGCATGTGATCATGTGGCCAGGATGCAACAAGTGATTGATCCAACCGTGAGCGCCAAAGTTAATCTACGGTGGCACATGGCATGCGATCATGTGGCCAGGATGCAACAAGTGATTGATCCAACCGTGAGATGTTGTGATTTGTTTCGCTAGCGCCGGAGGGTCCTTCGAGGCCTCGGGTGGGATGTCTGTGGTAGCGTCCCTGGCCCTAGGCGATGCGCGTGCGTGATTACGTTTCGTTGATTTTATGTCCGTTGAGGACACGTGATGTTGGGCTCGCCTGTGAATTGTTGTCGGTTTTCTATTTGCGAAAATAAAACCTTTGGGCTGTGACCCTGTTGATTTTGGAAAGAGAAGGATTTGATAATCCTAATTTGTTTTCTATTAAAACTCCCGAGGGTATTTTAAACCATTTTGCAAACCATTCTCGTTATTTGTGATCTTTCGGATTTGGAAAGTTTTACTCAAATTCTTGCCTCGGGAAGTATTCGTTTCGTGGTATTTTAATCCTTAAGGATTCCTAGTTATTGTTATTCGTGGAACTTGAATTATATGGCTCGTATTTGCACTTTGTATTTGCACTAGCAAAACAGTGGAGTTTTGCTAACCCCCGAGTATTCGGGGGGTGGATGTCTATTTTTGCATTCAGGTTTTGGAGCATAGCACCGGGTCGGCACGAAGGATGATGAAAGATGAACGATACTAACCACACGAGGATCCGTTGATGTCGTATTGGTCTAGTTGTATTTTCTTTTCCGCTGCAGTATCTTTTCCCCGTTGTACGGGAGTTTATTGTATTTTGACCCCTGCGTGGGTAAGTATTTGGAATTGAGTTGTATGTTATTATTGAAAGCCCAAATCGGTCTACTGAGTCATTTTAGCCTTAAAGGCGATGTTTATATGTTTGATTTTAGTTATCAGCCTGGTAGATCCTCGAGGAGAGGGTCTACAGCGTGTAATATCCCTGAGTGGATTGGGGGTGTTACATAAATGGTATCGGAGCTTAGGTTGTGGAAACCTAGGCTGTCGGGTCAGTGGTGTCTATTGAGTTTTTGTCTCGTCGGATTTTGTCCGATCGAAATGTGTCGCGACGCGTCGTCTGAGTTTGTTGGCCGTGATTAGTATCGTGGGCGATCATCATCTTCGTGCGACCTGTGGATGTAAGTCTCCCTTCTTTGTGTTGTGCCTCGTGTGACACGAGCTATTTTTATGATTATGAGTTAATTGATGGAATCCTCTTATGGATTTTGATTTCGTGATATGTGATTATTTGACTCCCATTTTTCGTTCATATGAGGAGTAGTGTTGCTGTCTTGTGCATGTTTGACTTTATTTCTTTTATCCGCTGCGTGAGTTCTTTTGTAATGGCTTTCGGTATTTTACCGACTGAGTTTTATTTCGAAAACCGATTCCTTAACCGAGTTTTTGGCATTACGGCCTTGATCGTTTTGGCGAAATTCTTATGACGGTATTTATTATTTTCTAAATGGCTTCTGTGAGTTTTTGAAATATTACCGTCATCTACTTTTTGACGTTTTTGTAAATGGTTTTTAGCTTGGTGGGTTCTGGCGTGGGGCCCACGACGTTATAATGTTCCGCGTAATTACCTGAAATTTTTGGGCATTCTATCCCATTAAATTATCCTTGAAAAACTTGAGTATCTTAGAAAATAAATTTCGAGATGTACTTTTAAAATGAATTATTTTCTCGTGGTACATCCAAGGTGCCACAATATGTTTCAAAATTCTTCTACCTCGAGGTCCAAAATGTTTTGAGATATTTTCAATGTTTTATAAACACTTTTACTTAGACCCGAGGGTGGAATATTCTGAAAGTTTTTCACTATCAGAAAGTGTCCTCATTTTTAACAAATGCGAAATGGTTTTCCAAAGTCTCGATAACGATGTTTGCACTACTTTTTGTAAAGTGATACTCAAGATCAACTGGTGTTTCCAAACTATTTTCAAAAGGTGGTTTTCGTTTTTAAAACCCATCATTTCGTGCTTGTGGTCGGAGAAGGTGTGTATGATGTTGGTATTGTTGTTAGGGTGTTAGCCCTCCAAATTGTGATTGAATTGGTGGCGTGAACGTTGTGTCGTTCGCCACGCATATGTTTTGTTAGCCCGTTGTGGGAGGTGTGATGACGATCTTTAATGTTGTCATTTCGTGGTGGCTTGCGTGTTATCGCACCTGTGTGAGCTGTTAAAGCTTGGATTTCTATGCGTTTATGCACATTGATGATCGTTTCATGATGTTTATGGTTGTGTGCTGGCTATCGTTTGGGCCGTTGTAATCGTCGAACGATGCCGTCGTTGTGATTTTTGTATGCGTCGATATGTTATGCTGAGTTGGCATCTCCGGTATGTTGTTTTGCGGTGTTGGTTCCATTGTATCTAGCATCTGTATTTTCGGTATGCCGAGTCGAGACGTTTCAACCGTGATGTGCCGGGGCATGCACGTGTATATTGTCCTTCTCGTCGGTAACACATTTCAAGTGTGGACTCGATGGACACCAAATTCAATTTTGCGAATTGGCTACCAGACTTTCGGAGTTCGCGCTTCAGCGCAGTTATCAGAATCGGCTTTGAGAGGCCTTTGAAGGATGTTTCTGTCGGTTGCTTGTTGTGTCGTCACCTTGATTTTGCTGTTGTGAGTTGCGGGGGCGACCTTCTTTTATAAGAGGTCGAATGTAGTACCCGTGTTGTTTTTAGACTCCTGCATTTTCTCTTTCTCGATTCTATCGACTCGCCCGTGTTCGTTGATACTTACTGAACTTGTTCTGTATTTCGGTTTCATTGATCGGACGAGGTGTGATCTTGTTTTGGGTCAATCTGGTTTTTGCTGTGGCTTTTCCGAGTTCGGTTCGATTCTTGTGAATCTTGTTCGGAAGTAACATCTTTTGGTTCTACTAGTTCTTTTATTCGAAGTGGATCAGATTTTGAACTTCTATATTTTCGACTCTGTCGACTCGTTTATGTTCGTTAACATTTTCTGAGCTTGCCTTATCCCTTGCTTTTATTGATCGAACGAGTGTGGTGTTTCGAAATTACTCGTTTGTCGTTGTGACTTTTCAATTGCTATTCCCTTTCCTATGGATCTTATGTGAATCACATCTTGTTGCTTTTACCAGATCATATATTGTCTCGAGCCGAGACGTGAACCTGGGAGTTGTTGTTTGAATTTTATTGTTCTTCGTGATTCGAACATGATTGTTCGATTTTTTTGTTGTCTCGACCATTGTGGTTCGATCGTTTGATTGTTCGGTTTTTGTTGATCTCGTTTCGTGATTGTTGAACGTTCAAGACTCCTTCCTAATTTCCTTATGTTCAGGAAATTAGTCTTGTTTTCGATCTTCCAACCCTTGGGCGGTGGAATTCCGTAATTGTTCAGCGATTGGCTCGCGTGTTGATTGATGTACCGTTAGGTCAGTCAATCGTATTGATTTTCGCTCGTTGTGTTTTGTGATTGTTCGGATAATTGACTTGATTGTATTATCCATTTGATGACGCTTGTCACTTGTTGGTTCTATTATATCCCTAATGGCGACGTTGTGTTGGTCGTCGTGGAGCGTGTTTTCACACCGTATTTTCCGTTGCGTTGTTCGTAACGTTTCGCCGTTGGGCGTTAGTTACGCGTTTCTTGCGTATCTCGTTGATTTTTCCTGGCGGGATATTGCTTCTCCCTACTTGTTTTAAGTTTCGGGACGAAACTTCTTTTAAGGAGGGTAGAATGTAATATCCGCAATTTTCGATTTTCGGTAAATTTCTTTTTTCGGCCGAAGACCGTTTTGACGACTCTCTCATGACCGTTTCGTTATTTCGAGAATGATTAATTCTTCACTTTTTGTCATCCGAGCTCGTTTGGGTGTCGTTTTGTTGAGTTCCGTGCTTTTTAGCGGTTTTTCCGCACTTGAGTTCGATTCTTGCGAATCTCGTCCGAAACTGTTGTTTCGACTTTCTCGTAAGTTCATTTAATGTTATTATTCATGTTGCAAGCTTCGGTTTGGTTATTCGATCACGTATCGTGATTTTGGGGCGCTTTGGGCCATTTTCGTAATTTCCCAAAGTTTGGGGTAATTACTTTCCGTTGTCGAATTTCGAGCCTTCGGGTAGTCGGAATCGTGTGCTCTATTAGTGCTCGGATTCGTCTTTTCGAGTACTTCGTAACCGTATCTTCGATTCGTATTCAGGTTCGGGTTTCGGGGTCGTTCGGGCCGTCGGAGTTGGTCCCGGCCGAGTCATGGCCGGGCATGCTCGGCCAGCCACCGCCGAGTAACGTACGGTAGTGCTCGGCAGTTACGTACGTAAGGCCGGTTGCGTACGTAAGGCCTTGGCCGGTAACGTACGTAACGCTTCCGGCATTTCCAGGCAGTGAGTTCGGCCATGGCCGGTTACGTACGTAAGCCATGGCCGGTTACGTACGTAACCCGGCCGGCAGTCGGCCTATTTAAGGCCTGGCAGCATTTTTCTTCAGCCATTTCTCACTCATTTTCTTCCGTTCCGCGGCTGGAGATTCGTTCATCATGGATAGATGTTGTTGGGCAATAAATCCATGAGGTTTTGAGGTTCATATCATCAATCATCCATCCTATAACATCCTCCGATCTACCGAATCAGGTTAGATTTCCTAGAAATCTAGTTTTGGGGAATTTGTGTATTTTGGTTGTTTTCGTCCTATTAATCCGATTTAACTTAGGATTATGATGGATTGATGATTATTTAGATGTTTTATATCTTTTCCCTTGTTATTCCATGGTTGGATCGTATCGATTCGTTGTTTTGGTCGAGTTCTTGATCGACGCCTTGAAGGTGTCCGGTAAAATGTCTTAGAGGGTTTTTCGGGCGTTCTACGTTTATTATTCCTCTTATGATCGATGATTTATTGATTATATATTGTTAGGGTCGAGTTTCTTGCGAAGAAACCGAGTTGAACCCTTCCGTTCGTTGTCGTCTTTCTTTTCGATTGCATCGGGCGTTTCGAAGCTTTCCGGTTGAGCCGTGTTCGTCGGAATACTTGCGTGCCGATTTTGAGGCAAGTACCTTGTCCATATAATTCTTGTTTTATGGATATGATAATTAGTGATCGTCTCTATGTGTTTATTTGATCGTTTGATTTGAACTTTCAAAAGATTCGGTTTAGCCTTGTTAAAGGCTTGCTTTCAAAACGCGTGTGTTTTGTGAATGGTGTGGTTTGAGAATGACTATGTGAACTCTATGGATATGTTTGGTGTTGATGTTGCACTTGGTATTGCGTGTGGACGTATATTATTTCATTTCGGTGCGTTGTGGTTTGACGTGGTGTTTTGCTAAGTGTTGATGCCTCTGGATGAATTATTTGGATATCTTTGTTGCATTGTGCTATGTGTGTGATTGTGTGAATGTGGGCGGGGCCTACGGTGGCACATGGCATGTGATCATGTGGCCAGGATGCAACAAGCGATTGATCCAACCGTGAGAGCCTAAGAAAAACTACGGTGGCACATGGCATGTGATCATGTGGCCAGGATGCAACAAGTGATTGATCCAACCGTGAGCGCCAAAGTTAATCTACGGTGGCACATGCCATGCGATCATGTGGCCAGGATGCAACAAGTGATTGATCCAACCGTGAGATGTTGTGATTTGTTTCGCTAGCCAGCTCGGGAGGGTCCTTCGAGGCCTCGGGTGGGATGTCTGTGGTAGCGTCCCGGTCCTAGGCGATGCGCGTGCGTGATTACGTTTCGTTGATTTTATGTCCGTTGAGGACACGTGATGTTGGGCTCTGGCCCTGTGAATTGTTGTCGGTTTTCTATTTGCGAAAATAAAACCTTTGGGCTGTGACCCTGTTGATTTTGGAAAGAGAAGGATTTGATAATCCTAATTTGTTTTCTATTAAAACTCCTGAGGGCATTTTAAACCATTTTGCAAACCATTCTCGTTATTTGTGATCTTTCGGATTTGGAAAGTTTTACTCAAATTCTTGCCTCGGGAAGTATTCGTTTCGTGGTATTTTAATCCTTAAGGATTCCTAGTTATTGTTATTCGTGGAACTTGAATTATATGGCTCGTATTTGCACTTTGTATTTGCACTAGCAAAACAGTGGAGTTTTGCTAACCCCCGAGTATTCGGGGGGTGGATGTCTATTTTTGCAATCAGGTTTTGGAGCATAGCACCGGGTCGGCACGAAGGATGATGAAAGATGAACGATACTAATCACACGAGGATCCGTTGATGTCGTATTGGTCTAGTTGTATTTTCTTTTCCGCTGCAGTATCTTTTCCCCGTTGTACGGGAGTTTATTGTATTTTGACCCCTGCGTGGGTAAGTATTTGGAATTGAGTTGTATGTTATTATTGAAAGACCAAATCTGTCTACTGAGTCATTTTAGCCTTAAAGGCGATGTTTATATGTTTGATTTTAGTTATCAGCCTGGTAGATCCTAGAGGAGAGGGTCTACAGCGTGTAATATCCCTGAGTGGATTGGGGGTGTTACAAACAGCAGCAAGTCTCATAGACAAAAACTGTAGCCAAATAAACATTTCCAATCAGCTGAAGGTATTGAAATGCAATAGTGGAAACAAGAAAAAACTCTCACCTTAAGGTGGTTACATAATGAAGTCTTGCGGAACTTAAATCATTTGTAGATTAATAAATCTTTCATAAATCTTCGTTACAGGGTCAAATATGTTCTGATGATAGTTGTTACACACTTGGATTTCCAAGATCTGGCGGAAATTCTATTTTTTCAAGAACTATACTATCATCTCATTCTTGCAACAAAAAATATATTTTCCCTGGCTTCAATCTTTACAAAGTTTAAGACGGTCTGATTGAAGCACTTGAGTCGGTTAATTTTCCCAAATTTCAAGCAGGTACAGAAATAAAATGAAGCACTTGGATCGGTTTAATTTCCACAAATTTCAAGTGGGAACTCATTACAAACTATATGAGCATTCAAATGTTGCAGGTTCTTGCAAACATGACACTTAAAGATGGAGCTGTTAAAAAGTATACGTATAGTAGATTCAATAAATCAACTTCCATTAACAAAGAACTCAAAACAGGATTTTAATACTCAACCGTATAACCCGCATAACGTCTTCACCAATAAATCAACTATACCACAATATTCTTTAACCTGCAACAAATATAATTACTAATTAGATTGAATCACAATAAAAGTGTTCATCTTTTGACTGTAAATACTATTATAAAAGTGTTCCTCTTTTGACTAATAAATGCACAATAACATCTCTAAATCAACAAACATCATAAACTAACTAACTCCCATATGCAACTCAATAAAGTATTTTAATCACAACTTAAATATAAGTAATCCTAGCTACCAGG
This sequence comes from Orobanche coerulescens, assembly GCA_033398695.1. NCBI lineage: Eukaryota > Viridiplantae > Streptophyta > Magnoliopsida > Lamiales > Orobanchaceae > Orobanche > Orobanche coerulescens. The sequence continues at coordinate 71,748,088 of CM065818.1, read as the reverse complement.
TAAACTCTTTGGTCCCGCCTTTACAGCTCCATTTTCAGCTGGCTCGAGCGAAGAGATGCTGTGCCATTAGATACCCCCAAAAATTAATCACGAAATATATATATATAAATATATATATATATATATTATATATATATATATTTTCAACACGAATATTTAATATTTTTGTCTTATAACATTTTAATAAAGGAATCATACGAAAACTAACCTGATTACGTAAAGTCAAATTATAGTTCAAAATCACAAAATTTGCGGTTTACCGTTTACCATAAGAAAAAGAGAGAGAAACAACCAAATGTCAAGGGGTAGTTGGAATTTTGAAAGATAACAGGGGAGCTTTCGAATCAAAGAAAATGTTATTTAATGTTCAGAGATTTACGGAAAGTCAAATTATAGTTCAAAATGACAAAATTTGCGGTTTAACGTTTACCATAAGAAAAAGAGAGAGAAACAACCAAATGTCAAGGGATAATTGGAATTTTGAAAGATAACAGGGTATTCATTGTAATTAGCTAAACCCTGACGGAGAGCTTTCGAATCAACCCTTTTTTACAAAAGAATTTAAAGAAAATGTTATTTAATGTTCAGAGATTTAACGTGGAACCAAAACCCTGATAGAATACTCTAAAAACGAAAATTTCGAAACCATTAACATTCACAGATAAAGAGTGGAGAAAAAATGTGATTCAATAATACATTGTGATTTTACCTGAATTTTCTGGAGAGTCGTAATTTAAAAGCGAGTTATCTGGAGTAATGAAATTCGAGGTGTCTTCATCTCTCATCCAGGAATGCTGATGAAATCCATCAAAATGCAATGGCTGCTGATATTGATGCTCTCTGTTGTCATTGATTTAAGCCTCGGGCCAGATTGACGGATCGAACATGCCCGGGTAGCTATTATCAATCGAGGATCCACACTACAAGAGAATAATGAGAATGTGGAATCTACATATAAAATGGCCACGGACGCATTTTCTTTTAATAGTTATTCTAAAATTAATACCAACAGATTTTAGAAATATGTATCGAGCAATTATAAGCTTCCTACCTCTTTTCCTCCCAGCACGTGAAACAATAAAAATTAAGAAACAACCCAAGTAGGAAAATATAACGAACCATTTTCAAAAAATGGCAAGAACAATGCATTTTTTTAGTCGAGTAACAAATCCATGCCTCACTACTTAAATGAAAGCCAGATAATTTGATAATTTGCTATTACATGGAATCTGGGTCAAGAATCACTTCAATCAATTTTAGCTTAAGCAACCAAAACATTGAAAATAACCTGTAAGCTCCAGGAACTCACTTCTGCAGCAAGGAGCGCATCAAGGTTGCAATCAACTCTTGGGTTAACAGCAGCAAGTCTCATAGACAAAAACTGTAGCCAAATAAACATTTCCAATCAGCTGAAGGTATTGAAATGCAATAGTGGAAACAAGAAAAAACTCTCACCTTAAGGTGGTTACATAACGAAGTCTTGCGGAACTTAAATCATTTGTAGATTAATAAATCTTTCAGAAATCTTCATTTCAGGGTCAAATATGTTCTGATGATAGTTGTTACACATTTGGATTTCCAAGATCTGGCGGAAATTCTATTTTTTTCAAGAACTATACTATCATCTCATTCTTGCAACAAAAAATATATTTTCCCTGGCTTCAATCTTTACAAAGTTTAAGACGGTCTGATTGAAGCACTTGGGTCGGTTAATTTCCACAAATTTCAAGCGGGTACAGAAATAAAATGAAGCACTTGGATCGGTTTAATTTCCACAAATTTCAAGTGGGAACTCATTACAAACTATATGAGCATTCAAATGTTGCAGGTTCTTGGAAACATGACACTTAAAGATGGAGCTGTTAAAAAGTATACGTACAGGAGATTCAATAAATCAACTTCCATTAACAAAGAACTCAAAACGGTATTTTAATACTCACCCGTATAACCCACATAACGTCTTCACCAATAAATCAACTATACCACAATATTCTGTAACCTGCAACAAATATAATTACTAATTAGATTGAATCACAATAAAAGTGTTCATCTTTTGACTGTAAATACAACATCATCATCATCCTAAACACTATTATAAAAGTGTTCCTCTTTTGACTGATAAATGCACAATAACATCTCTAAATCAACAAACATCATAAACTAACTCCCATATGCAACTCAATAAAGTATTTTAATCACAACTTAAATATAAGTAAACCTAGCTACCAGGTAAACTCTTTGGTCCCGCCTTCACAACTCCATTTTCAGCTGGCTCGAGCGAAGAGATGCTGTGCCATTAGATACCCCCAAAAATTAATCACGAAATATATATATATATATTTTCAACACGAATATTTAATATTTGTCTTCTAACATTTTAATAAAGGAATCATACGAAAACTAACCTGATTACGGAAAGTCAAATTATAGTTCAAAATCACAAAATTTGCGGTTTACCGTTTACCATAAGAAAAAAAGAGAGAAACAACCAAATGTCAAGGGGTAATTGGAATTTTGAAAGATAACAGGGTATTCTTTGTAATTAGCTAAACCCTGACAGAGAGCTTTCGAATCAACCCTTTTTTACAAAAGAATTTAAAGAAAATGTTATTTAATATTCAGAGATTTAACGTGGAACCAAAACCCTGATAGAATATTCTGTAATACCCGAATTTTCAGTATGAATTTTTAGCGTTATTTTATCTAAGATATACTGGATGGCTTTGTGTCTATACAGTATGGATAAAATAAATTGAGAACTGAGACAGTTGTATTTGTGCTCGTATAACTGTCGTAGTGGTTCGACAATTATTTTGAGGATACTGTGTATCAGGTTATCGTACTTTTGATATTGGATATATCGTATGATGATGTTATTGGATTCAGTACATGTATTCAAAGATGTATGTTTGTATTTTGATATGTCGAGACGGACGAGGAGAATTGGAAAAGGGCTAAGTATAGCCTGATTAGCGCGCGCTAATGTTCAAGTATAGCGCACGCTATCGTTCATGGTTAGCGCACGCTAGAGGCGGAATGTAGCGCACGCTAAATGCAGTCAGATCGGAAGGAATCTGCGTGTGGACCCGGCTGCTTTTGGCGCACGTTCTGGTAAGTCAACGGTTGTTCTCCTGAAGTATTAGCGCACGCTAAAGCATGAGGCTTAGCGCACGCTAATTGTAGATCGGTCAAATGGAATCTGATCCTTGTCAGATCGGCATGTGGGGGCACATGCGGTACGTAGACTGTAGCAAGTCAACTTCGGATAGCGCACGCTAAGGTCAATGACTTGCGTACGCTAGGCAGGAGGTTTTACGTACGTTAATGCATGGGCATTGCGTGCGTAAGCTAGTTTACGAAGCAAGGCAGTGGCCTCTGGGCTGCGATAGCGCACGCTAACAAAGTCAGTTAGCGCACGCTAGGGTAATAACGCACGCTATTTTATGAGAGTAGCGCACGCTAGTAATGTTTATTATATAAGGGGACAGACGGGTTTTGAGATGCATTTAGTCCATTCTTTCTCCTTCAGTCAATAGAGACAGCTTTGGGAGGATCTTGAGGTTCCCAAACACTCTGAGATGATGATTTTTAACAAGATTAAGATGGAGAGCATGGATTCAAAGCTTTGTTCTTGAAATTATTAATGATTCTTGGAATGGAATTCATAGAGAGAGTCTTGAGGTTCCAAATACTGGATTTTGATGGAGTCATGAACATGATTATGGAATCATGGTATTCTTGGTATTCTTAGATATATATCACATCAAAGAGGAAGGATATATGTTGGTTTAATTATTAACATGGATAAGATAATTTAAACTAAACATTATGTTGATTGTAGTGATTGAGCTCGTATGATAAGATATGGATCATGATGATGAGATTGAATCTGGAAAAGTTATTGTTAATCTTGTAGTATGATTTCCTTTTTATTCGGATTCGTAGTCGCAAAGTGTTAGTCGATGCTTGGAATGCATGCAACTGTGTAGCATTAGCGCACGCTAAGCTTACTGGCTAGTGCACGCAACGGGAACAACTTAGCGCACGCTACGTTGTGCGTTTAACGCGCGCTAAGTAGGCAGACAGTGTAGTATTTTCGTGTTGTGATTATGAATTCGTGATGGGTTGAATTGGATTGTTTAAGACTGTGTTTAATCGAGATATTGTGGAAATGTTGGGTTTATTGATCGGTTATTGATTGATAATTATGATTTATCGGATTTCGGCTTATATTGTTGATATGAGTTCGTAATTGTTTGAGTTGTATTATTCGGTTTTGTAAATGATCGAGGTATTGTTAAACCATTGAGTTTGATTGGTTGGTTATACCGGTTATTGATTATTATCGGATGTGTTGTCATTTGATTATTGCATTAGGTCGCGATAATTGAGCGTTGATTATGGTCGTTGTGTTGCGGTCAAGGTTGGAGAGTTCATGGGTTGCTTTTGGCCGGGGCTGAGGAGCTCGGAGACGAAGGCAATGGATTCTGGTAACAGCTTCGTGGTATCGGTATCGAGGCAAGTTTATACTTGTTCAGTTTATAATATTTGATGAATGGTATCGTTTTCATTTCATTTATAATTCGTATAGCAATGTTGTTAGAAATGTAAGTTGTCGGGATAATGATTTCTATATCATGCTCTGGTTTGTATTAAATCATAAGGTATATGATTTAATTGTGCTCAAGGAAGACGTGAGTTACCTTTGGTCAAGGGTATAGTATATCGGATATCGAGGATAGTTAACGTGATGACATAAGTATTGGGATAAAGATTTATTGGTATTGAATGGATGGTACCTTATTTGAGATTATTTGAATAACTGTGTATTCGTTCAGGGATGTTGCTCGTGGAAAGGATATTGTCTTCGGCTTGAGGTAATTCCAGTATTGTTCAGTTACGAGGATAATTGTTTTGAGGAATTATTGTATATGTTGTATGTTGATTCCGATTGATTATTTCGTTGAGGGATGATGATCCCAGGGCTGATTGTATTGAGATCGTTGATCGTGTTGATCATTTGTTGGGGATGATGATCCCAGGATTGTTGTTTTGGGTATTGATTAGTCGTGTCGACTTTTCATTGCCAGTCTGTTGTTGTTCACTTCGGTGAGTCTTTTGATCCTTATTGGATATGTGATTTATGGAATTCGTTGTCATGTTGCATCGTGACATATCTGGAATCATATCTGCGTTCCGATTGGTTATTGTGTAGGATTTTTAGCTGGGCACACTATGGTTATGTGTTGATATTATTCCACATTGAACCGTGCACACGAGACGTAGTTTCGTGAGGCTAATTAGGTACAAGACCACACGTGTATTTGATCAATACCGGGGGTGGCTTGTGCACGGACACATTTCCGGATCGGGCGTACTGTGATGTCCATCTTTGAGCCATATATTTTTGTCGTTTCATAGTCCATAGTATTGGATGTGTTCGACAGTTTGCGACTGATTGTTCATACGCCCGAGGGGTATGTTCGACAGTCAAAGTTATTTCTTTGAGATCCATTATTGTTGATCATTTGGAGTCTACCTTGTTGAGGGTATTCTCGGTTATTGTTGGTCCTTTGTTGATCATTTGGAGTTTACCTTGTTGAGGGAATTCTCGGTTATTGTTGATCTTTGTTGATCGTGTTTGGAGTTTACCATGTTGAGGGTATTCTCGGTTATTGTTGATCCTTGTCGATCATATTGGAATTCATCATGTTGATGATAATTTCGGTTGTACTTTGAGCTTGGGTTGGTCATATTGGAACTCATCATATCGATGATATTCTCAGTGTTGTATTGGTTGATCATTGTTATTAATTGTATGAGCATTCGGTGTAATATCCGGGGGTAATTTATTTATTTTTTTTCGTGTTACTAATGAGTTGTACGTATTCATTTGGAATTGTACAAGTGTTGTTGTTTGGACCGATACAATGTATATTGCATTAGAATATTTCGGGATCGAAATATTTATACTGGTCGACGGTTTGGTTTCGTCGTTTGGTTGTTGCTTGGCGAGTTTAGAATTTTGGCTAAGTTTATAGCCATAGCGTACGCTACCTATGTAGCATTACGTACGCTAATTTGTTGCGATTACGTACGTTACGCCCTGAGGTTACGTACGTAATGCGTGGTAGGTGGTGGGAACCTTCCTCGTGGTCAACTTTCGGGGCGAAGGTATAAGGGATTGGCGAAGGTATCTTTAAGGTATCATTTATATATATATATATATATATATATTTCACATGCTACCTTTCTCTCACCAATCCCTCACCTTCCCTCACCACGTTACATAGATGTGTATATATATATATATATATATATTATATATCATCCTTCTCCCTCACCTTTCCTCTCTCCTCCCTCTCTCATTTTTTTCTTTTCCTCCCTCACCTTCTCGCTGCCATCTCTCTCTCTCTCTCCGTCATCTCTCCCTCTCGTCCTCTCTCTCTTCTCTCCATCTCTCCCACTTCTTTTTCCGGTGAGGTAGAGTTAAGGACGGGCAACGGCTTCTTCATTCCCGGCGACGGACTGGAGTTGACGACCAGAGTAGAGGACTGACATCTCCGGCGACGACCGGAGCTCGACGGCGGCAGGTGGCTCGTGATGGAGCAGCGACGGACTGATCGGAATTTCCGGATCGGACTGCGTTGCGAAATCCGGTCGAGCTATTCTGATTTCCGGCGAGATGGAGCTGAGGCACCGACGTTCTTCATGGTTTTCGACCATGGACGCTTCTCCATTGTTTCCGGTGACCGGAGGTGGTTTTTGTCCGGAACGGAGGTTTGACATACTTCCGGCGAGGAGTTGCAGGCGGAGATGGTGAAAACCGGCCATGGACGGAAACGGGCTGGAGTTGGACGAGGTCCGGCGGGTCAGTTTTCCGGCGGCCGAGTTCCAGCAGGAGAGTTGTTTTCTGACCGGATTCCGGCGAGGGTTGTCGGCCGATCGACTCTTCTGGTTAGTTTGTATGTGTGTGTGCTTCGTGATTTTGTGTGTGTGTGTGTTGTGTGTTCTGTGTATATATATATAATGTATATAAAGCTGTGTTATATATATATATATTGTGTGTGTTGTGTAGTGTGTGGGTGTGTATAAATATATATCTATATAGTGTGTGCAGTGCAGTTTATATATATATATATTATGCAGTGAGTATATATATATTTATATATATATATATATATAGATATTGTGAGTTGTATATATATATGTGTGATGTATGTATATTATATATATGTGTGTGTATACGGATAAATACGAGTAAAGTATGTGTTCGTGTTGGAATCAGAATTATCTATTGTGGTGTTTTCGGTCGATATCGTGTTATCGAATGAATTGTATTTCATTCAAGGTTGTTCGAGTGCTTGTGATTGTCGGAGGACGCGTTGATTGATTCGTGGTAGGACGTTGATCGTGGAAGGACTTTCTCGCCTTCAGTTTGAGGCAAGTTTTATACTTGTACTGGTTAATGAGATTAATGTTATCTTGTATGTGTATGAATGTGTGTATCATTTCGAGACTTGGTCTCTTTATGATTTTGTTGACATCAAGGGATTGTTTGATACGATACCCTTCGGCAAATTATGCCAAATATTATTGTTGTTCGTAAATGGCCGATTTTAAGGCATTGCGATACTTGTTGGTAATATATCTGTCGATAGCCGGTTCGCGGTATCGACATATCGATTGTTATTGTTGATTGATGTTCCTTTGAGATATTGTTGTCGATAGCCGGTTCGCGGTATCAACATATCGATTGTTATTGTTGATTGATGTTCCTTTGAGATATTATTGTCGATAGCCGGTTCGCGGCATCGACGTATCGATTGTTATTATTGATTGATGTTCCATCAAGATATTTTTGTGAATCGTCGTTATTGATATCAGTGTTTTTTCTATTGATGTCGTTTTGGCCGATTGAAGGCATTGACGTATTCGATTATCATCTTCGTTATCGGAAACCGATTAAAGGTGCCGAGACATCCGTTATATAATTGTTATCGGTTAACCGTTCTGAAGGTAATCGATATATTGAATTGGGATTATCAAAGATAATTCCCATCCGTGGTATAATTGTTATCGATTGTCCGCTCCAACGGTAATCGATATATTGAATTGGGATTATCAAAGATAATTCCCATCCGTTGTCAAAAAGATACTTCCCATCCATTGGATAATTGTTATCGATTGGCGATTCTACGGTAATCGAAGTATTGAATTGGGATTATCAACGATAATTCCCATCCGTTGAATTATTATTGTCATGTTGACCGATTCAAGGCAGCACACTATTATTCTTGTGAACTCGGTAATTTTGTGATCGTTGAAGGTTGAGGATTTCCCGGATCGTTGTGTTGCGATTATTGTTCGTGTTAATCGGTCCTTATGGATTTTGATCCCAGGATGGTTGTTTTGAATATTGTTGGTCGTGTCGATCTTTCATTATTCGTGTGTCATCGTTCACTTGGTGAGTCGTATGATCCGTATTGTATGTGTTATCCTTTGAGTTTCGTTGTCATGTTGTATCGTGACATATCCGGAATCATATCTGCGTTCCGATTGGTTATTGTGTAGGATTTTTAGCCAGGCACATATATAGTCATTGGTGGATATTATTCCGCATTGGACTGTGCACACGAGACGTAGTTTCGTGAGGCTAATTAGGTACATTGTCCCACGTATATTCTGGATTCCATATACGGGGCGGACATGTGCACGGACACATTTCCGGATCGGGCGTACTGTGATGTCCATCTTTGAGCCGTACAACTTTGATCGTCCATAGTATTGGATGAGTTCGACGTTTTGTGACTGAGCGTTCATACGCCTGAAGGGTATGTTCGATACCATGTTTGTTTCTTTGAGATCTCAGTATTGTGATGATTTACGACTTCGGCCGTTCGGCTTTCGTGCCATCGTGATATTTTGGCGGCTTGGTGAGGGCTTTCAGGACATTGTGATGTAACGGTATTTCCGTTTGAGCCTTCGGGCATTGTGATTCTTATTTATTTCAGCGTTGGTTTGGTTTACCTTCGGGTAATGTATTGTTGTGTTCTATATTGACGATTCGCCGTTGGGCACTTATGTTCTAACCTATTAAGCAGGTATTGATCATATGCCATGGGCATAGTATTCCACGAATGCTCGATTCTTACTTTGGTTTGTGAGCATCTCGTACTACCATTGTTGTACTGTTTATTCTGCCTTTGGATGCATATCATGTTGTGCATGTATTTGATATTCATTATTCTGGATGGCTGACCCCGTGGGGGCGGAACATGTTTTCATGTTTTAGGTACTTGCGAGGAGAGAGTTGAGACACAGGGGCATGACGATGGCGACGAGGCATTCGAGCGATACTAGTCCGAGATATTTTGGTGTTCATGTTGGTCAGACAGTTGGAGTACTCCATTTTTTTTGTTCAGTTGTTGTCGTTTTGTATTATCCGAGCAAGGCTCGGGGATGTTGTTGTATTTTATTTTGGCCATGTAGGCCCATCCTTGTCGTTGAAATTCCATATCGGAATAGTATGTCGGACATCATAGTAGGGTCTGTGATTTCCTATTTTGGTCAGTTTGTTGTATTTTAGTCGTGTTCGCCTGGTGGATCACCTGGTGTAGGGTCCACGGCACTGTAATGACCCAATGGGATTTTGGGGGTGTTACAGAAGATGGTATCAGAGAATTGGGTTGTGAGATACCCTGGCTTGTGTGTTATGTGGCTCTACCAAGGCGGTAGTAGCGGGGTCACAAAGTTATGACAATGCAGACAATGGGTTTTGTGAGTCGTGATAGTTGGACGACTGTATGAGTCATTCTTTCATCGAGTCGTCATCAGTGAAGACTAGTATCGCAAGACCTCGAAGCTTCGTATGACCTGTGTAAGGACTCTATTCTCTTTTATGTGCATACATTCATTATGTCATTGATTAAACCTGTTTTGTTGACACTTGTATGTGACGATCGGGTGCAATTTATTTATGATTATTTGCTTTGGAGCATGTGGGCTCTGTATCGGCTATGATTAGCGCGATCGATGTGATTGTTTATCTATTGAGTATGTATACTCGTGTTTTGCGTTGACCTAGCATTCTGGCCGTTGAGGCGTATTTGAGTTATGGTCATGATTGAACGTTATTCTTTCAGTCTGGAAAGAGGACGTGACAGAGGGGGTAGAGGCCGCAGAATAGGCCAAAACCCGAAACCTCGTACAAATACTTTGGTGGCTGGTGAATCATTTTCGGAGTCGTGCTCGAGAACCCACCGATCGTGATTGTGTTTGGATCGAGTTCAAGACTCTCATGTTAGAGAGGTATTATCCGGCTCCACTTCGTGAAGCCAAGTTGTCGGAGGTTTTGAACCCCGAATCCGTCGAGGACAAGGGTGTTATTGTTATTGCTGAGAAGTTTCAAGGACTTCTTCAGTTTACTTCATCTGTTATCCGTACTGAGGTGGATAAGATCAAGTATTTTAAGAAGAGGTTGAACCCGCGGTTGAGAATGCAGTTGTTCAATCACAATTGTAACTCACTTGGCGAATTCATCGAGAAGGCTCTTGGAGCAGAGCTTTCGATCGAGGAGCTTACTCAGAAGGATCCTTTAATTTCTTCTGGTGAGGGGACTAGGATGCCGATTCGTTCAGAGGGACATCGAGCTCCGACGTCCAAGAGGTCATTTCCTAGTCGGCTTCGTACTGGTAAAGCATTTTCTTCTCAGGCGACGAGTTCGACTGTTATTTGTTTTAATTGTGATTCAGCGGGGCATGTTAGTACTCGATGTACGGTTCCAGCTATTATGTATTTTCTGTGTGGGAGGCAGGGACACCTTCAGAATACTGCAGGAGTTCTAGTGCCAGTAGATCTCGAGAGAGCTCACGGGCCTCGAGAGATTTTGTTGCTTCAGTCCGTACTTCATCCAAGGGGTCATATCGGGCTTCGGGAGCCAGAGGTATGGACACCCGAGGGGAAGTAGCGAGTTCAGATTAGGGTCTTCCTCGAGTCGATGGGATCGAGGAACTCGATGATCTGGAGGAGGTTGATTTCGGGTACATTTGAGATCTAGCCTTGATTTGTATTTTCCTTGTCTTTCGGATTGATGTTTGACTCCGTCTGTATTTTAGTATTGTGGTTGTGAACCATTTATGGTTGATCTATCTTGTAAGGATTGTATCTGAGAATCTTGACACTTGAGTCATTTGATGTGATTTTCTTTCCTTTTGGTCCTGTACCCGAGATTTTTGTGATGATCTGGGTAATCGTTCATTGTGATTCGAGACGTCAAGTCGTGAGGACTTGGGCGTGCATTCGATATAGTCCCGAGGACTATGTCTGTGTTGTTATTATCTTTTGTGGTGCGAGTCCGTGTTTACATGGGCGTCCAATGCTAACGAGAACGGGGAAGTGTACACCGATGATCGTAGACATGTACTATGGGCGGTATTCGCGGGGCGTGTACGCCAGTGTTACTAGTCATGCGGCTGGTGCGACTTCCTGGCTAGCCTCTAGCGGGAGAGTCATGATTCGGCTAATCTCGCATTTGATTGAGTGTCTTTATCACTTGATTTTTTTTGCCTTGTTCAGGCAGAGGAGGCGTGGGGACCCGTGGGGTCGGCCCAGTTGCTTAGGCGGAATTGCTCGTATTGAGGAGTATTCCTGGAGATGTTGTTTTCTTATCCTGATGGATAGTCCGTGCCCCGACTTGTGCACCCTGAGTTTCGAGGACGGAACTCTTTTTAAGGAGGGGAGTATGTAATATCCGGGGGTAATTTTTTTTTTTTCGTGTTACTATTGAGTTGTACGTATTCATTTGGAATTGTACAAGTATTGTTGTTTGGACCGATACAATGTATATTGCATTAGAATATTTCGGGATCGAAATATTTATACTGGTCGACGGTTTGGTTTCGTCGTTTGGTTGTTGCTTGGCGAGTTTAGAATTTTGGCTAAGTTTATAGCCATAGCGTACGCTACCTGTGTAGCATTACGTACGCTAATTTGTTGCGATTACGTACGTTACGCCCTGAGGTTACGTACGTAATGCGTGGTAGGTGGTGGGAACCTTCCTCGTGGTCAACTTTCGGGGCGAAGGTATATTTAAGGTATCATTTATATATATATATATATATATACATATATATATATATATTTCACATGCTACCTTTCTCTCACCAATCCCTCACCTTCCCTCACCACGTTACATATATATATATATCATCCTTCTCCCTCACCTTTCCTCTCTCCTCCCTCTCTCATTTTTTTATTTTCCTCCCTCACCTTCTCGCTGCCATCTCTCTCTCTCTCTCCGTCATCTCTCCCTCTCGTCCTCTCTCTCTTCTCTCCATCTCTCCCACTTCTTTTTCCGGCGAGGTAGAGTTAAGGACGGGCAGCGGCTTCTTCATTCCCGGCGACGGACTGGAGTTGACGACCGGAGTAGAGGACTGACATCTCCGGTGACGACCGGAGCTCGACGGCGGCAGGTGGTGTAACACCCCAAACTAGGTGGATATTACAGTGCCGTGAATCCCCGACTGGGACCCACCAGGCAGTGAAAATGATGAATTAAATAATATAATTGTAGTACCGAACCACATTATATTACCAACTACTCCGATGAGGAGTTTAAGTACATTACACCAGGACAAAACAGAATACTAGCATATTTTATATGGAGATAAAATACACCACCCTGAACAAATAAGCATCTCAAACGGAATTTGCAGCGGAAAATACAAATGACGGAAATAACCGAAATGACCGAAATGACTGAACAAACGGAAGGACTGGGGCCCCCTACTAGTATTACTGGGACTCGTCGCCGTCGACATGCTCTTCCCGTGCCTTTGCCTTGCCGTGACCTGAAAACAAAATCCCCCAACGGGGTCAGTTACACAGAACAACAATCCTCAAGAGTTGAAATTACACAATCATGAATTAACTGAAGTTATGAAATATTCTTAATTATGAATTACGCTGAAGAGGAGTACCATAGTACGCCCGTAGTATTCTGTGCGAGTGTACAAGACGAATGACCGGACACACCCGTACTTGTACCTAATTAGTCTCACGGTGTAACGCTTTCCCGTGTGCACGGTCCAATGTATCGGTGAACCCAATACATAACCATCGTGTGCCGGACTAAAAATTCCACACAGCCACACCCGGCCACGCAATATGAACCCAGAAGGTCATATGAACGAGAATGACCATGATGAATATCAATGAATAATAATTAGACAAGGCCAAGATGACTCACCGATATGAAAGTAATAGTGACGTGATTGATAACCCAATGAAATGATTTGGAACCGTCGTTCCTCGTGAATGAAGTGATTATTCGACAATTACAAGTCTCAAAATGATTAATATTATGATGAATGAATTATGATTATGAGCAATCAACAACAAAAGGAATGAGTATCCTTTTAACCGAGTAAGATTTAACTTACTCAATACCGATGAAGAATGTCCGTCCACGAACAACGTCCTAACCAAGATACCGGTCGCTCGAACAACCTTGAATAACAATAATTACCAACAATCATTCAATACACGTATCAAGCAACAAAACACGACTAACCCAAAGGTCGAAACAACGATAATCAAACTCATAGGGCATTCCAACGAATACATAACCAACCACACAACTTCGGAAATATCCAATCCCGAATATGTCGAAATCAACACCAAATTGAGTATTTCGAACTAACAAAACACTTCGATGATATCAATAATCCATTAGGAATCCATAATTCATGATTACAACAACATCAATCGGAAAATCCCCAATTAACCGAAGTCAACCGCAAGGGTTCTTGAAAATAATTCCGAAAATAACCATTAAATCCATAGGAATATATTTATCCAAGGTAGAAAATCCATATCTAACAGATTCCAATGATAATCCAAGCTTACACGAATAAATCGGAAGGAAAAACCCAAAAATCCGAAATTCTAGATCCAAGAGATTAATACCTTTGATTCGATGTTTTGGAGATGATGAAGTGATGATTAATCCAACTCAAAGACTTGAAGATGATGATTGATGATTACACCTTGAAGAACACTCTCTAAATCGCCCAAATCGACTAGAACCGACGAGAGAAAGAGAATAGAATGATAAATGATGAACTTAAGCTGACTGTCCAATATATAGTCACTCCAGATTAGCGTGCGCTAGCCCTTATGCATAGCGTGCGCTAACGGGTAATTTGGGTATTCCAGTACCCACTGTCCGAAAACGGTAGCGCGCGCTACGTACCTTTTTGTAGCGTACGCTACGGCCATATCATTAGCGTGCGTTAATACTCATAGTTAGCGTGCGCCAACGAATAATTTGATGCCCAGTACTGGAGTCCAGAAACCTTCTGTACTCTGATCTGATCTCGATAGCGTGCGCTACAACCAACGATTAGCGTGCGCTATAACATCGCTTGCGTACGCTAAATATCACGCCTAGCGTGCGCTATGGATTAATCCAGTGCAGTCCAGTAGCCACTGGACTTAACCTGATCCGTCCTTAGCGCGCGCAACTCCACAAATTTAGCGTGCGCTACTACAACCCGCTAGCGCGCGCTACTTACCACTCGTAGCGTGCGCTACATATAACTCACCTGCAGTCCAGTACCTTCTGGACTGCAACCAGGGTAACATTAGCGTGCGCTAATGCTGAGTGGTAGCGTGCGCTACCTGTACTCAATTAGCGTACGCTAAAAAGAGTATGTAGCGTGCGCTACTCCTCACGCACAGCCCACGACGAAAATGACAACGACGATAAACACGGCACGAAACTCCAATCAGATTAGTGATGAATGACGATTGATGCACAATATAATTACTCTGAATGATGAATACCATGACTGAATATGAGTGACAAATGATTAATAATGAGTGAAAGTTACTGAGTATCAATTACTGAATGATAAATACTGAATGGTAAATACTGAATTACAACCGGGTATTACATACACCCCCCCTTAAAAGAGTTTCGTCCCCGAAACTAAGGGTCAAACAACTCGGGATAACTCTCCCGCATACTATCCTCGGTTTCCCAAGTAGCCTCTTCGACTCCGTGTCTAGACCACTGAATTTTAACCAAAGGAATCGTCTTATTCCTCAACTGTTTGATTCGTCGTTCTAAAACTCGCATAGGACGCTCCTCATATGAATGATCGTCGGCGATCTCGATTTCGTCGAACTGAAGTATGTGACTCGGGTCGGCAACATACTTCCGCAGCTGAGAGACATGAAACACATTATGAATTCGGCTCAACGCCGGAGGTAAAGCCAATCGATAAGCTAACTCGCCTACTCGATCCAAAATCTCAAACGGTCCAATGAATCTCGGACTCAACTTTCCCCTCTTCCCAAAACGGAAGATACCACGACTCGGGGATACCTTGACCAACACATGGTCACCAGTCTCGAACTCTAATGGTCGATTTACTTATCTCGCATATGATTTTGTCGACTCGAAATGTCAACAAACGACTCCTGATCAAAGTTACCTTCTCACGGGCGGCTATAAGCATATCGGGCTCGGTGCCGATTGATTCTGATAAGTCGTCCCAACACAAGGGAGATCGACAACGACGACCGTACAAGGCCTCGTAAGGTGCCATCTTAATCGAAGCATGCCAACTATTATTATACGTGAACTCAATCAATGGTAGTTGGGCTTCCCAATCGTCTTTCCAATCGAGGACGCATGCCCTCAACATGTCCTCTAAGGTCTGAATAGTCCTCTCTGATTGTCCGTCGGACTGAGGATGAAAAGCGGTACTGAGATTAAGCTGGGTTCCCATAGCACGATGAACTGATTTCCAAAAATGCGACACAAACCGTCCGTCACGATCGGAAACGATACTTTTAGGAGTACCGTGCAGTCTGACTATCTCTTTGATGAACAGTTGAGCAAGTCTCTCGGGACCCCACGTCTCCTTGATCTCAAGGAAATGAGCTGATTTAGTTAAGCGGTCCACGATCACCCAGATCGTATCCATGCCACGACAACTCGTCGGCAAACTCGTGATGAAATCCATAGAAATGTCTTCCCACTTCCATTCGGGAATAGGAAGAGGTTTCAGCATACCCGCCGGTCGCTGATGTTCAATCTTAACTTGTTGACAGGTTAAGCATCTCAAAACAAATTCTGCGACTTCTCGCTTCATATTACTCCACCAGTAATTTTGTTTCAAGTCCTTGTACATCTTGCTAGACCCCGGATGAACAGAATAAGGGGTAGCATGAGCTTCTTTCAAAATCGAGTTTTTCAACTCGACATTCGCCGGTACGCACAACCGATTCTTAAACCTCAAAAGTCCATCCTCGTGGACCACAAATCCAGGGGCTTTCCCCTGAGCCACATCCTCTCAGATGCGCGACAATGATGGGTCCGAACCCTGATTCTCTCGGATTGCCTCCTCGAGTGATGATGAAATATCTAACATACAAAGATGCCCCTGAACTCGCTGAAGCCAGACCTCGATCTCGGGTCTAAGGAATTCCTGCTGAAGCTCCTTCTGAACTGTTAAACGGGCAAGCATCTGCTCCTGAACGGACTTACAATTCAAGGCGTCGGCGACAACGTTCGCCTTGCCCGGGTGGTAGAGGATCTCGATATCATAATCTTTGATTAATTCCAACCACCGTCTCTGACGCATATTTAACTCCTTCTGAGTAAATATGTACTTTAAACTCTTATGATCGGTGAATATCTGACAGGTGACGCCATAAAGGTAATGACGCCAAATCTTCAAAGCGAACACCACTACCGCTAGCTCCGTGTCGTGGGTCGGATAATTAACCTCGTAAGGTCTCAATTGCCGTGAAGCATAGGCAATAACTTTCCCGTTCTGCATGAGTACACATCCGAGACCCCGTCCGACGCATCACTATAAACCACAAATCCTTCCGTCCCCTGCGGCAAGGAAAGTACAGGTGCTGACATTAACCGGCTCTTGAGTTCCTCAAAACTCCGTTGACACGCGTCGGACCACGTGTATTTCTTATCCTCCCGCAAAAGGTTCGTTAAGGGTTGAGCGATTCTAGAAAATCCCTCTACAAATCGTCGATAATAACCCGCTAATCCGAGGAAACTTCGGATTTCCTTAACGTTCTTCGGAGGTAGCCAATCTCGAATAGCCTCCGTCTTCTGAGGGTCGACACGAACTCCGTCTGATGAAATTACATGTCCGAGAAAAGTCACTTCGGACATCCAGAACTCACATTTGGAAAACTTCCCATAAAGTTGTTCTCGTCTCAACACGTCGAGCACTTGATGAAGGTGAAACTCGTGTTCCTCCCGGTCACGAGAATAAATCAAAATGTCATCGATGGAAATGACAACAAACTGATCCAAAAAGTCGATGAAAACCCGATTCATTAATTCCATGAATACCGCAGGTGCATTAGTCAATCCGAACGGCATAACCACAAACTCATAATGACCATAGCGTGTTCGAAATGCCGTCCTCGCGGTGTCCGACTCTCGGATCCGCAACTGATGATATCCAGACCTTAAGTCGATCTTGGAAAATACTGAAGCTCCCTGAAGTTGATCTAAGAGATCATCAATACGGGGTAAGGGGTACTAATCTTGATCATCACCCTGTTCAACTCTTGATAATTAATACACACACGAGACGAGCCATCCTTCTCCTTGACAGATCACACTGGTGCTCCTCTCGGGGACGCAATCGGTCAAAGATAACCTTCCTCGAACTATTCCTCAAGTTGAATCTTCAACTCCTGCATTCTGGTCGGGGCCATCCGATACGGTGCCTTCGATAAAGGGGACGTACCGGCTCCAACTCACTCCTGAATTCCACTACTCTATGTGAAGGCAACCAGATAACTCGTCTGGAAATACATCGTCAATCGATGACAATAATACCACAAATGATTGAACATTTCGATTGCCCTAGAATGGTCAATCGATGAAAATGGTACAATGAATGTTTGAATAACTCGATTGCCTTAGAAAGGTCAATCGATGAAAATGATACAATGAATGATTGAATAGCTCGATTGCCTTAGAAAGGCCAATCGATGAAAATGATGCAATGAAGGATTGAATAACTCGATTGCCTTAGGAAGGTCAATCGATGAAAATGATACAATGAATGATTGAATAGCTCGATTGCCTTAGAAAGGCCAATCGATGAAAATGATGCAATGAAGGATTGAATAACTCGATTGCCTTAGGAAGGTCAATCGATGAAAATGATACAATGAATGATTGAATGACTCGATTGCCTTAGAAAGGCCAATCGATGAAAATGGTGCAATGAATGATTGAATAGCTCGATTGCGGAATTTCTCTGCTTCCGCCATAATAATAATTCTACTGGAACAACGGGGATTACTTCCCTGAAGCACACATTCGACAACCAACGACGGAAAGATAGCGACCAAATGCTAACAAACACTGAGGATAGTATCAAGACGATTAAACCAACTAATACCGAAAATTGCATCGTCCTAAGATAAATTCACCACGATTAGGTCCACAAACCAATCGCGGTCACTAAGCTTACTTCGGTATGATTCCGAAAATTCTTCCATCGTCAGGTAGACTGATGGTATGAGGTCCACAAGCAATAGGACTATCCCGAAATAAGTCTATTCAAGCATGATTCGAAAATGAATGAATGCGGTGTACCAGCATCAAAAGGTACACACAAGTTGAAATAAAATTACGAGTATACCTGAAATCATTCGGGCCACCGGATCGTCGATCCTCCTCATCACATGAATCTGGGACTTGCCGGCCCCCGAACCGGACGCTCCCGTCTGATAAATACAAGCTCCAACTCTATTTGCTTCCATTGTCTTAAATGACGTTGACAAAGCGATCGATTCTCAAACGCCGGTTGCTTCGGGCACGAGATGCCGCGAGCCGACTTGGAGTCCTTTCGCAAAAACGGGCCTTATGCCCAAAATTCCCACAATTGTAGAACGTGATAGACGGTTTGGACACTCTGTCCGTAATGACCCGGCGTTCCACAATTGAAACAGTGATGGCCGAGCAGCCGCCGGATCGAGATCCCGCACGATTTTGCGCCGTAGGAGGTCGCCGAAACGATAGGACTCACACGAGGCTTCTTGAAGGTTGACCGACCGCCTTGGATTGATTACGCCGTTGATTTCTTGCCGAGATGAAGGTTGTTGTTCAATACTTTCCTTAGCGGTGGCTCATACGGAGAGTTCTCTCGATTAATCCGCGAGTGGCGCAATGATGATTGAGCAATTGCACATGGGTCATCATGGCTCGCATAAAAGTGAGTGGATCAACCCGAACATCTTCTCGATCGAGCCGAGTCCTGGGCACGATTTCCGGCAACAGTGATTATTTCTCGGGTTTCGCCCGCACCGCGCCTCTTCCCGTGCATCTCGACGCTCTCTCTCCATACTGAAGTAGGAAGGTCGCATAATGATTATATTTCCCGCATGATTATCACGTTATGATTACGTCCTGAGATGATGAAAATGAGTATACATGCTCTAACTTAGTGATTATATGAATGATTTACTGAAGTGACATGATTATCTGATGAAATTCTTGAAATGATTATTTTTAATAACTTAACAAGATTAATAATATGATCATCCAGATCGACAACTGAGTAATGAAATGAATTGAGTAATTAATGAATTAACATGATCGTCCTGATCAATAACTGAGTAATGAAATGAATTAAGTGATTAATGAGTTAACATGATCGTCCTAATCACAATGAATGATGATGTTTGAGGATTGTTAAATGATGAATGATGAATGAATGACTATTGCCAGAAATTATATCATGGCGCTAGAAATCTTACAGTTATTCCGGTCTGATTGGCTCGGCATTTTCACAGGTCACACGTGACGCGAAAGTCCAATTATACTAGTCTGATGACGATGATTTCAAATGAGACATGACTCGGAAGGTAGTATTCAAAACCACGCTCCGATACCAACTCTGTAACACCCCAAACTAGGTGGATATTACAGTGCCGTGAATCCCCGACTGGGACCCACCAGGCAGTGAAAATGATGAATTAAATAATATAATTGTAGTACCGAACCACATTATATTACCAAGTACTCCGATGAGGAGTTTAAGTACATTACACCAGGACAAAACAGAATACTAGCATATTTTATATGGAGATAAAATACACCACCCTGAACAAATAAGCATCTCAAACGGAATTTGCAGCGGAAAATACAAATGACGGAAATAACCGAAATGACCGAAATGACTGAACAAATGAAAGGACTGGGGCCCCCTACTAGTATCACTGGGACTCGTCGCCGTCGACATGCTCTTCCCGTGCCTTTGCCTTGCCGTGACCTGAAAACAAAATCCCCCAACGGGGTCAGTTACACAGAACAACAATCCTCAAGAGTTGAAATTACACAATCATGAATTAACTGAAGTTATGAAATATTCTTAATTATGAATTACGCTGAAGAGGAGTACCATAGGACGCCCGTAGTGTTCTGTGCGAGTGTACAAGACGAATGACCGGACACACCCGTCCTTGTACCTAATTAGTCTCACGGTGTAACGCTTTCCCGTGTGCACGGTCCAATGTATCGGTGAACCCAATACATAACCATCGTGTGCCCGACTAAAAATTCCACACAGACACACCCGGCCACGCAATATGAACCCAGAAGGTCATATGAACGAGAATGACCATGATGAATATCAATGAATAATAATTAGACAAGGCCAAGATGACTCACCGATATGAAAGTAATAGTGACGTGATTGATAACCCAATGAAATGATTTGGAACCGCTGCCTCGTGAATGAAGTGATTATTCGACAATTACAAGTCTCAAAATGATTAATATTATGATGAATGAATTATGATTATGAGCAATCAACAACAAAAGGAATGAGTATCCTTTTAACCGAGTAAGATTTAACTTACTCAATACCGATGAAGAATGTCCGTCCACGAACAACGTCCTAACCAAGATACCGATCGCTCGAACAACCTTGAATAACAATAATTACCAACAATCATTCAATACACGTATCAAGCAACAAAACACGACTAACCCAAAGGTCGAAACAACGATAATCAAACTCATAGGGCATTCCAATGAATACATAACCAACCACACAACTTCGGAAATATCCAATCCCGAATATGTCGAAATCAACACCAAATTGAGTATTTCGAACTAACAAAACACTTCGATGATATCAATAATCCATTAGGAATCCATAATTCATGATTACAACAACATCAATCGGAAAATCCCCAATTAACCGAAGTCAACCCCAAGGGTTCTTGAAAACAATTCCGAAAATAACCATTAAATCCGTAGGAATATATTTATCCAAGGTAGAAAATCCATATCTAACATATTCCAATGATAATCCAAGCTTACACGAAGAAATCGGAAGGAAAAACCCAAAAATCCGAAATTCTAGATCCAAGAGATTAATACCTTTGATTCGATGTTTTGGAGATGATGAAGTGATGATTAATCCAACTCAAAGACTTGAAGATGATGATTGATGATTACACCTTGAAGAACACTCTCTAAATCGCCCAAATCGCCTAGAACCGACGAGAGAAAGAGAATAGAATGATAAATGACGAACTTAAGCTGACTGTCCAATATATAGTCACTCCAGGTTAGCGTGCGCTAGCCCTTATGCATAGCGTGCGCTAACGGGTAATTTGGGTATTCCAAGGTACCTTTGTCCGAAAGCGGTAGCGCTACGTACCTTTTTGTAGCGTACGCTACGGCCATATCATTAGCGTGCGTTAATACTCATAGTTAGCGTGCGCTAACGAATAATTTGATGCCCAGTACTGGAGTCCAGAAACCTTCTGTCCTCTGATCTGATCTCGATAGCGTGCGCTACAACCAACGATTAGCGTGCGCTATAACATAGCTTGCGTACGCTAAATATCACGCCTAGCGTGCGCTATGGATTAATCCAGTGCCGTCCAGTAGCCACTGGACTGCACCGGATCCGTCCTTAGCGCGCGCTACTCCACAAATTTAGCGTGCGCTACTACAACCCGCTAGCGCGCGCTACTTACCACTCATAGCGTGCGCTACATATAACTCACCTGCAGTCCAGTACCTTCTGGACTGCAACCAGGGTAACATTAGCGTGCGCTAATGCTGAGTGGTAGCGTGCGCTACCTGTACTCAATTAGCGTACGCTAAAAAGAGTACGTAGCGTGCGCTACTCCTCACGCACAGCCCACGACAAAAATGACAACGACGATAAACACGGTACGAAACTCCAATCAGATTAGTGATGAATGACGATTGATGCACGATACAATTACTCTGAATGATGAATACCATGACTGAATATGAGTGACAAATGATTAATAATGAGTGAAAGTTACTGAGTATCAATTACTGAATGATAAATACTGAATGGTAAATACTGAATTACAACCGGGTATTACAGGTGGCTCGTGACGGAGCAGCGACGGACTGATTGGAATTTCCGGATCGGACGTCGTTGCGAAATCCGGTCGAGCTGTTCTGATTTCCGGCGAGATGGAGCTCAGGCACCGGCATTCTTCATGGTTTCCGGCCATGGACGCTTCTCCATTGTTTCCGGCGACCGGAGGTGGTTTTTGTCCGGAACGGATGGCGGAACGGAGGTTTGACATACTTCCGGCGAGGAGTTGCAGGCGGAGATGGTGAAAACCGGCCATGGACGGAAACGGGCTGGAGTTGGACGAGGTCCGGGGGGTCAGTTTTCCGGCGGCCGAGTTCCAGCAGGAGAGTTGTTTTCTGACCGGATTCCGGCGAGGGTTGCCGGCCGATCGACTCTTCTGGTTAGTTTGTATGTGTGTGTGCTTCGTGATTTTGTGTGTGTGTGTTGTGTGTTCTGTGTGTGTATATATATATATATATAATGTATATAAAGCTGTGTTATATATATATATTGTGTGTGCTGTGTAGTGTGTGGGTGTGTATAAATATATATCTATATAGTGTGTGCAGTGCAGTATATATATATATATATATATATACATATACATATATAAATATATATTATGCAGTGAGTATATATATATTTATATATATATATATTGTGAGTTGTATATATATATATGTGATGTATGTATATTATATATATGTGTGTGTATACGGATAAATACGAGTAAAGTATGTGTTCGTGTTGGAATCGGAATTATCTATTGTGGTGTTTTCGGTCGATATCGTGTTATCGAATGAATTGTATTTCATTCAAGGTTGTTCGAGTGCTTGTGATTGTCGGAGGACGCGTTGATTGATTCGTGGTAGGACGTTGTTCGTGGAAGGACTTTCTCGCCTTCGGTTTGAGGCAAGTTTTATACTTGTACTGGTCAATGAGATTAATGTTATCATGTATGTGTATGAATGTGTGTATCATTTCGAGACTTGGTCTCTTTATGATTTTGTTGACATCAAGGGATTGTTTAATACGATACCCTTCGGCAAATTATGCCAAATATTATTGTTGTTCGTAAATGGCCGATTTAAGGCATTGCGATACTTGTTGGTAATATATCTGTCGATAGCCGGTTCGCGGTATCGACATATCGATTGTTATTGTTGATTGATGTTCCTTTGAGATATTGTTGTCGATAGCCGGTTCGCGGTATCGACATATCGATTGTTATTGTTGATTGATGTTCCTTTGAGATATTATTGTCGATAGCCGGTTCGCGGCATCGACGTATCGATTGTTATTATTGATTGATGTTCCATCAAGATATTTTTGTGAATCGTCATTATTGATATCAGTGTTTTTTCTATTGATGTCGTTTTGGCCGATTGAAGGCATTAACGTATTCGATTATCATCTTCGTTATCGGTAACCGACTAAGGTGCCGAGACATCCGTTATATAATTGTTATCGGTTAACCGTTCTGAAGGTAATCGATATATTGAATTGGGATTATCAAAGATAATTCCCATCCGTGGTATAATTGTTATCGATTTTCCGCTCCAACGGTAATCGATATATTGAATTGGGATTATCAAAGATAATTCCCATCCGTTGTCAAAAAGATAATTCCCATCCGTTGGATAATTGTTATCGATTGACCATTCTACGGTAATCGAAGTATTGAATTGGGATTATCAACGATAATTCCCATCCGTTGAATTATTATTGTCGTGTTGACCGATTCAAGGCAGCACACTATTATTCTTGTGAACTCGGTAATTTTGTGATCGTTGAAGGTTGAGGATTTCCCGAATCGTTGTGTTGCGATTATTGTTCGTGTTAATCGGTCCTTAGGGATTTTGATCCCAGGATGGTTGTTTTGAATATTGTTGGTCGTGTCGATCTTTCATTATTCGTGTGTCATAGTTCACTTGGTGAGTCGTATGATCCATATTGGATGTGTTATCCTTTGAGTTTCGTTGTCATGTTGTATCGTGACATATCCGGAATCATATCTGCGTTCCGATTGGTTATTGTGTAGGATTTTTAGCCAGACACATATATAGTCATTGGTGGATATTATTCCGCATTGGACTGTGCACACGAGACGTAGTTTCGTGAGGCTAATTAGGTACATTGTCCCACGTATATTCTGGATTCCATATACGGGGCGGACATGTGCACGAACACATTTCCGGATCGGGCGTACTGTGATGTCCATCTTTGAGCCGTACAACTTTGATCGTCCATAGTATTGGATGAGTTCGACATTTTGTGACTGAGCGTTCATACGCCTGAGGGGTATGTTCGACAGTCATGTTTGTTTCTTTGAGATCTGTATTGTGATGATTTACAGCTTCGGGCTGTTCGGCTTTCAGGCCATCGTGATATTTTGGCAGCTTCGGCTGAGGGCTTTCAGGCCATTGTGATGTAACGGTATTTCCGTTTGAGCCTTCGGGCATTGTGATTCTTATTTATTTCAGCGTTGGTTTGGTTTACCTTCGGGTAATGTATTGTTGTGTTCTATATTGACGATTCGCCGTTGGGCACTTATGTTCTAACCTATTGAGCAGGTATTGATCGTATGCCATGGGCATAGTATTCCACGAATGCTCGATTCTTACTTTGGTTTGTGAGCATCTCGTACTACCATTGTTGTACTGTTTATTCTGCCTTTGGATGCATATCATGTTGTGCATGTATTTGATATTCATTATTCTGGATGGCTGACCCCGTGGGGGCGGAACATGTTTTCATGTTTTAGGTACTTGCGAGGAGAGAGTTGAGACACAGGGGCATGACGATGGCGACGAGGCATTCGAGCGATACTAGTCCGAGATATTTTGGTGTTCATGTTGGTCAGACAGTTGGAGTACTCCATTTTATTTGTTTAGTCGTTGTCGTTTTGTATTATCCGAGCAAGGCTCGGGGATGTTTTTGTATTTTATTTTGGCCATGTAGGCCCATCCTTGTCGTTGAAATTCCATATCGGAATAGTATGTCGGACATCATAGTAGGGTCTGTGATTCCTATTTTGGTCAGTTTGTTGTATTTTAGTCGTGTTCGCCTGGTGGATCACCTGGTGTGGGGTCCACGGCACTGTAATAACCCAATGGGATTTGGGGGTGTTACATTCGGACTGTACGTCGATGTTCGGGATTTGTTATCATTATCATGTGGTAGTTGATCTACAGATATGTTGTGTATTATTGGTTTATCTAGGTTGAGATTTGATTGTGTAATCCGGCGGACAGGATTTGGCACAGATTGGATTATTTTCGCACTTATGAGTTATGAGGACGATTTGAGGACACTTGGTATTGTTTGAATACAGTACAGTATAATTTTTGTTGAGTTCTTTTTGTTATTTGAGAATGCGAAATGTGAATTATGGTAAGGATCGATTTGGTATGGATTGCCATGGATTGGTAAGGTTATGACGGTAAGTTTACATTGGTAGTATTCTTACAGTATTATTACATTGGTATGTAATTATTTATGATGATGTGATCGTTATCATTATCGAGTATTGTGGCTGACCCCGTCGTGGGCTTTATTTTTAGGTACTCGGAGATCGAGTTAGTAGCGGTCGTGAAGGGATGAGCTTCCCGATGTGATACTGGCGGTGACATGTTTTGGAGTATCGAGTATTTCTTTTCTGGTTATTCATTTCCGCTGCAAATGTGTATTTTGAACTGTGTTTTTATCCGCTGCATGTGTATATTTTCAAAAATGCCTTTTGGACATTTTACGAACTTGGGTTATTTTCGTCAAACTCTTTTTCCCAAATTATTTTATCGGTACGTTTAAGTGGTAGCTTAACGTACATTTTGAACTATCGAGAATTGGCACTTCGTCTTGTATTTTCAAATGGTATTTTATGACGGTATTTGAGAACTATGCTTTTTGAAAATATTTGAGTATTTAAAATATTACCGTCATCAGCCTTTTGGCGTTTTTGAATTGGTTTTGTAAATGATTTTTAGCCTGGTGGGTTCCGGCGCGGGACCCACGGCGCTGTAATATCCCGGATAGTTTTGGGGGCGTTACAGAAGATGGTATCGGAGCTTGGGTTTTGTGAAACCCGGGCGTGTGTGTTATGTGGCTCTACCAGGACGGTAGTAGCGTGACTTTTGAAATGATTTTCTGACTTTTGAGTCAAATCGATTTTTGGAGTTTCCAAAATTTTTGAGATCTTTTCAAACTGCTATTTGTGATATT
This sequence comes from Orobanche coerulescens, assembly GCA_033398695.1. Taxonomy (NCBI): domain Eukaryota; kingdom Viridiplantae; phylum Streptophyta; class Magnoliopsida; order Lamiales; family Orobanchaceae; genus Orobanche; species Orobanche coerulescens. The sequence goes on along the minus strand of CM065818.1, from coordinate 71,721,455 downwards.
GGTGTGTGTTGGTTGTGTTGAGACTTCGTGTGGGAGTCGTGTGCTAGTATCACGGGAGATCATCGGCTTCACGCACCTGTAAGTATATTGGTTTGGTTATTCGCTTGTGGCGACACTTGATTGTTTTGTGATGAGTTGGAAAGTTTTGGATTTATCTGTTTTTGGTGGCAGGTTGCAAGTTTCGAGGACGAAACTTATTTTAAGGGGGGTAGTATGTAATACATGGATTTTCAGTATGAATTTTTCGCGTTATTTTATCTAAGATATACTGGATGGCTTGGTGTCTATACAGTATGGATAAAATAAATTGAGAACTGAGACAGTTGTATTTGTGCTCGTATAACTGTCGTAGTGGTTCGACAATTATTTTGAGGATACCGTGTATCAGGTTATCGTACTTTTGATATTGGATATATCGTATGATGATGTTATTGGATTCAGTACATGTATTCAGTATGCAGTATGTTTGTATTTTGATATGTCGAGACGGACGAGGAGAATTGGAAAAGGGCTAAGTATAGCCTGATTAGCGCGCGCTAATGTTCAAGTATAGCGCACGCTATCATTCATGGTTAGCGCACGCTAGAGGCGGAATGTAGCGCACGCTAAATGCGGTTAGATCGGAAGTAATCTCCGTGTGGACCTGGCTGCTTTCGGCGCACGTTCTGGTACATCAACGGTTGTTGTCCTGAAGTATTAGCGCACGCTAAAGCATGAGGCTTAGCGCACACTAATTGTAGATCGGTCAAATGGAATCTGATCCTTGTCAGATCGGCATGTGGGGGCACATGTGGTACGTAGACTGTAGCAAGTCAACTTCGGATAGCGCACGCTAAGGTCAATGACTTGCGTACGCTAGGCAGGAGGTTTTACGTACGTTAATGCATGGGCATTGCGTGCGTAAGCTAGTTTACGAAGCAAGGCAGTGGCCTCTGGGCTGCGATAGCACATGCTAACAAAGTCAGTTAGCGCACGCTAGGGCAATAACGCACGCTATTTTATGAGAGTAGCGCACGCTAGTAATGTTTATTATATAAGGGGACAGACGGGTTTTGAGATGCATTTAGTCCATTCTTTCTCCTTCAGTCGATAGAGACGGCTTTGGGAGGATCTTGAGGTTCCCAAACACTCTGAGATGATGATCTTTAACAATATTAAGACGGAGAGCATGGATTCAAAGCTTTGTTCTTGAAATTATTAATGATTCTTGGAATGGAATTCATAGAGAGAGTCTTGAGGTTCCAAATACTGGATTATGATGGAGTCATTAACATGATTATGGAATCATGGTATTCTTGGTATTCTTGGATATATATCACATCAAAGAGGAAGGATATATGTTGGTTTAATTATTAACATGGATAAGATAATTTAAACTAAACATTATGTTGATTGTAGTGATTGAGTTCGTATGATAAGATATGGATCATGATGATGAGATTGAATCTGGAAAAGTTATTGTTAATCTTGGAGTATGATTTCCTTTTCATTCGGATTCATAGTCGCAAAGTGTTAGTCGATGCTTGGAATGCATGCAACTGTGTAGCATTAGCGCACGCTAAGCTTACTGGCTAGCGCACGCTAACGGGAACAACTTAGCGCATGCTACGTTGTGCGTTTAATGCGCGCTAAGTAGGCAGACAGTGTAGTATTTTCGTGTTGTGATTATGAATTCGTGATGGGTTGAATTGGATTGTTTAAGACTGTGTTTAATCGAGATATTGTGGAACTGTTGGGTTTATTGATCGGTTATTGATTGATAATTATGATTTATCGAATTTCGGCTTGTATTGTTGATATGAGTTCGTAATTGTTTGAGTTGTATTATTCGGTTTTGTAAATGATCGAGGTATTGCTAAACCATTGAGTTTGATTGGTTGGTTATACCGGTTATTGATTATTATCGGATGTGTTGTCATTTGATTATTGCATTAGGTCGCGATAATTGAGCGTTGATTATGGCCGTTGTGTTGCGGTCAAGGTTGGAGAGTTCGTGGGTTGCTTTTGGCTGGGGCTGAGGAGCTCGGAGATGAAGGCAATGGATTCTGGTAACAGCTTCGTGGTATCGGTATCGACGCAAGTTTATAATTGTTCAGTTTATAATATTTGATGAATGGTATCGTTTTCATTTCATTTATAATTCGTATAGCAATGTTGTTAGAAATGTAAGTTGTCGGGATAATGATTTGTATATCATGCTCTGGTTTGTATTAAATCATAAGGTATATGATTTAATTGTGTTCAAGGAAGACGTGAGTCACCTTTGGTCAAGGGTATAGTATATCGGATATCGAGGATAGTTAACGTGATGACATAAGTATCGGGATAAAGGTTTATTGGTATTGAATGGATGGTACCTTATTTGAGATTATTTGAATAACTGTGTATTCGTTCAGGGATGTTGCTCGTGGAAAGGATATTGTCTTCGGCTTGAGGTAATTCCAGTATTGTTCAGTTACGAGGATAATTGTTTTGAGGAATTATTGTATATGTTGTATGTTGATTCCGATTGATTATTTCGTTGAGGGATGATGATCCCAGGGCTGATTGTATTGAGATCGTTGATCGTGTTGATCATTTGTCGGGGATGATGATCCCAGGATTGTTGTTTTGGGTATTGATTAGTCGTGTCGACTTTTCATTGCCAGTCTGTTGTTGTTCACTTCGGTGAGTCTTTAGATCCTTATTGGATATGTGATTTATGGAATTCATTGTCATGTTGCATCGTGACATATCTGGAATCATATCTGCGTTCCGATTGGTTATTGTGTAGGATTTTTAGCTGGGCACACTATGGTTATGTGTTGATATTATTCCACATTGAACCGTGCACACGAGACGTAGTTTCGTGAGGCTAATTAGGTACAAGACCACACGTGTATTTGATCAATAGCCGGGGTGGCTTGTGCACGGACACATTTCCGGATCGGGCGTACTGTGATGTCCATCTTTGAGCCATATATTTTTGTCGTTTCATAGTCCATAGTATTGGATGTGTTCGACAGTTTGCGACTGGTTGTTCATACGCCCGAGGGGTATGTTCGACAGTCAAAGTTATTTCTTTGAGATCCATTATTGTTGATCATTTGGAGTCTACCTTGTTGAGGGTATTATCGGTTGTTGTTGGTCCTTTGTTGATCATTTGGAGTTTACCTCGTTGAGGGAATTCTCGGTTATTGTTGATCTTCGTTGATCGTGTTTGGAGTTTACCATGTTGAGGGTATTCTCGGTTATTGTTGATCCTTGTCGATCGTATTGGAATTCATCATGTTGATGATAATTTCGGTTGTATTTTGACCTTGGGTTGGTCATATTGGAACTCATCATATCGATGATATTCTCAGTGATGTATTGGTTGATCATTGTTATTAATTGTATGAGCATTCGGACTGTACGTCGATGTTCGGGATTTGTTATCATTATCATGTGGTAGTTGATCTACATATATGTTGTGTATTATTGGTTTATCTAGGTTGAGATTTGATTGTGTAATCCGGCGGACAGGATTTGGCACAAATTGAATTATTTTCGCACTTATGAGTTATGAGGACGATTTGAGGACACTTGGTATTGTTTGAATACAGTACAGTATAATTGTTGTTGAGTTCTTTTCGTCATTTGAGAATGCGAAATGTGAATTATGGTAAAGGATCGATTTGGTATGGATTGCCATGGATTGGTAAGGTTATGACGGTAAGTTTACATTGGTAGTATTCTTACAGTATTATTACATTGGTATGTAATTATTTATGATGATGTGATCGTTATCATTATCAAGTATTGTGGCTGACCCCGTCATGGGCTTTATTTTTAGGTACTCGGAGATTGTGTTAGTAGCGGTCGTGAAGGGATGAGCTTCCCGATGTGATACTGGCGGTGACATGTTTTAGAGTATCGAGTATTTCTTTTCTGGTTATTCATTTCCGCTGCAAATGTGTATTTTAAACTGTGTTTTTATCCGCTGCATGTGTATATTTTCAAAAATGCCTTTTGGACATTTTACGAACTTGGGTTATTTTCGTCAAACTCTTTTTCCCAAATTATTTTATCGGTACGTTTAAGTGGTAGCTTAACGTACATTTTGAACTATCGAGAATTAACACTTCGTCTTGTATTTTCAAATGGTATTTTATGACGGTATTTGAGAACTATGCTTTTTGAAAATATTTGAGTATTTAAAATATTACCGTCATCAGCCTTTTGGCGTTTTTGAATTGGTTTTGTTAACCATTTTTAGCCTGGTGGGTTCCGGCACGGGACCCACGGCGCTGTAATATCCCGGATGGTTTTGGGGGCGTTACATACTCTGAAAACGAAAATTTCAAAACCATTAACATTCACAGATAAAAAGTGGGAAAAAAATGTGATTCAATAATAAATTGTGATTTTACCTGAATTTTTTGGAGAGTCGTAATTTAAAAGTGAGTTATCTTGAGTAATGAAGTTCGAGGTATCTTCATCTCTGATCCAGGAATGCTGATGAAATCCATCAAAATACAATGGCTGCTGATATTGATGCTCTCTGTTGTCATTGATTTGAGCCTCAGGCCATATTGACGGATCGAACATGCCCGGGTAGCTATTATCAATCGAGGATCCACACTACAAGAGAATAATGAGAATGTGGAATCTACATAAAAAATGGCCAGGAACGCATTTTCTTTTAATAGTTATTCTAAAATTAATACCAACAGATTGTAGAAATATGTATCGAGCAATTATAAGATTCCAAACTCTTTTCCTCCCAGCACGTGAAACAATAAAAATTAAGAAACGACCCAAGTAGGAAAATATAACGAACCATTTTCGAAAAATGGCAAGAACAATGCATTTTTTAGTCGAATAACAAATCCATGCCTCACTACTTAAATGAAAGCCAGATAATTTGATAATGTGCTATTACATGGAATCTGGGTCAAGAATCACTTCAAGTAATTTTAGCTAAAGCAACCAAAACAGTGAAAAGAACTTGTAAGCTCCAGGAACTCACTTCTGCAGCAAGGAGCGCATCAACGTTGCAATCAACTCTTGGGTTAACAGCAGCAAGTCTCATAGACAAAAACTGTATCCAAATAAACATTTCCAATCAGCTGAAGGTATTGAAATGCAATAGTGTAAACAAGAAAAAACTCTCACCTAAAGGTGGTTACATAATGAAGTCTTGCGGAACTTAAATCATTTGTATATTAATAAATCTTTCATGAATCTTCGTTTCAGGGTCAAATATGTACTGATGATAGTTGTTACACATTTGGATTTCCAAGATCTGGCGGAAATTCTATTTTTTCAAGAACTATACTATCATCTCATTCTTGCAACAAAAATTATATTTTTCCTGGCTTCAATCATTACAAAGTTTAAGAAGGTCTGACTGAAGCACTTGGGTCGGTTCAAATGTTGCAGGTTCTTGGAAACATGACACTTAAAGATGGAGCTGTTCAAATGTATATGTACAGGAGATTCAATAAATTAACCTCCATTAACAAAGAACTCAAAACAGGATTTTATTACTCACCCGTATAACCCGCATAACGTCTTCACCAATAAATCAACTATACTACAATATTCTTTAACCTGCAACAAATATAATTACTGATTAGATTAAATCACAATATTATAAAAGTGTTCCTCTTTTGACTGATAAATGCACAATAACATCTCTAAATCAACAAACATCATAAACTAACTAACTCCCATATACAACTCAATAAAGTATTTTAATCACAACTTAAATATAAGTAGTCTATGAAAATTGATGAGGGTTGTGTAATAAATGTCGAGTCTTAAAGATTGAAGTCATAGGCGTAATTTAATTGCAGGAAACTAATGTAAGGAGGAAGATCAATATCAACTGGCCCTGCAGTTACATCTTCGAAGCATTTACAGCACCAAACGATTTTAGTTCTATAATATAATTGTTTTAATAGATTATGCAGTTACAACCCAAAAGAATTTTAACCATTTACATCAATAAATCTTTAAATGTGACTTTTCACTTGGATTTTTTATGATTATAAATAACCAGACAAATCCACATCTTTCCTAATCCCTTCCACCACCTCCCAAAAACAACAATCAAATGAAACAAATACCAAGCCCATCTCCACAATAGATCGAAAAATAAAGAAAAACAAATCTTAAATTTCTGAAACAGATCTTAAGCACCCGAGAAGACAAAAAACATCATAGATCTATCAGATTTTAAACTTCTCTTTCATATCTGAAAATATAGAAAGGAATTATAACAAATCTGTTATATCCTATCTTTGTTTCATCGAAATAAACGAAAAACATAAACCAATACCTACCCGATACCTTGGTTGTTAGAAGATCGTGAAGCTAAAATTTGTTGAATCCTTCGGAGGTTATAGATGATGCAATTTCTTGAACCCTAAAGCCGATCTGTTTCGATTTGGATTGAGCAGAAAAAGACATCAAGGTAAAAGTACGGTAGTGAGATTGTGTTTGTGATGTTCGATATGTTATTTATTCGGTTATGATTGTTGATGGAAACTGATGGAGATGAGATGAGAAGATGATTAGATGAGATTTTCGATTATGTGTTAGGTGAGAGGAGATAAGTGGTAGGCGGTGGGTGAGATAAGGTTATCACGAGTAGGGTTATCTTTAACTGGGTATGAAATCAAAATTGAAGAAAAAAATGATACAATGAAAATTAAACTCTAAAAAATTGAAAATGAACCAACAAATAAAAATAAAAACTATAAAATCATACAAACTAAATTAAATTCTAAAAACAATAATAAAATCGAGTCAAACCAAATCATGATATTACTCGAATTTTCTGTGCAGATAATATTCTCAATCTACTAAAGCCGGCTTTTGAATTTCTTTTTAAATCCACTCCTTTGATTTTGGTGTTTGACCAAGACTCACCAAAATAAATTACCATTCAAAATATATTTGCTCTGATTTGTTGATTTCAAATAATTTTTTTAATATAATGATACACTTCATTTGAAAAATAAATTCTTTATTAGATTATCTTATCTTGATAAAACAGTTAGATTCTGTTTTTTTGGTCTGAATTTCAATATTATTTTATTTTGTTCAATTCAGCAAAATATAATTAAGTTTAATTCAGCAAAGTTCAGTTCAGTTCCGTCAATTTCAGCTAATTATTATTATTATTGAATTTAATATTATCAATAATGTATATAAAATTATTTTAAATATGCTGTTATTTAATATTAGTTTAATATTATCTTATTATTGATATTTATATATTATCGATAATACTATAAATGATTTTCTAATTGTTAATCATATTATTTTTATTATTATTATAGTAGAAGTAATACTCATATTATTTTCATTGTTGTTATAATGTAAATATTTTTTTACAATTATTAAATATTCTTAGTATTATTAAAGTACTATAAGAGAGATATATGGAGTGATGACAACATGTCTAGCAACAAATAGTGATAATATGGAGATTATTCATCACAAAACTTGAGACTATACACGAAAGAAGGTGCAACTTTTATATGAGATTGTTCACATGCAAATTTGATTTGATATTGTTGCATTATCACTGTGATCAATTTTTTTTCCTCTATTTGTTTAAAGGTTCGATTTAGCTATCAACTTTTTCTTATCATATGCAGAATGTAAGGTAACTGCCACCTGCAAGTACGCTGCCTATACCAAAAATTTGAGCTAAAAGTATTTATTACCCGATGTAATTTTAATGCATCGTATTAAGGTGAGCTATATAGTATAAAGACATTTGATGAACCTTTATTGTGTTTTTCGTTTGTTTAAAAGTTAAATCGTATGCATCTACACTTGAACTTCATTTTGAAGACATTCAATTCTCTTTCAAGTTTCAAGTATGCAACTTTTGTCCTATAATATATTTTTAACAATATTTACTATTTTGCAGCTATGCGAGTGCAACAAGCGCACAAAAGTTTTAGAATTAGGACAATGATATGTAGTTTTTTTACATTTTATAAGGCAAACATCAAGCTTAGTGATTTTGAACCTTGCTTGGAATATCTTTACGTAGTCTAGACTTCAAAAGTTGTCAATTGTGAATGGAACAATATCTAAAATCTAAACCAAATATAAAAATTTGTTGGTGAAGTTATGCATAATATTCAATTGGCGACCCAAATCACTTCCTAAAATTTTGAAAATAGAAAATTAACATATGTTCAGAAAAAGCGGGTCGAAGAGTTGAGATATCCATAGCTTATACAAATAATTTTTATCTTTTTAATTACTATTTGAGCGTTCTATAATTTAGGAATTTAAAGGTTTGAGATGATATTTAGAATATCACGCTACGTGAAATGATAAAGTCAAATATCACGATAAAACTTACGATCCATCTCTTAATGTTCAAGACTATAAAACCTAAAAATCATTTTAATTGTTTCACTGAAACTCAATTAAAAGCGATGAAATAACGGCACCAACAATCTCAATCCCGTGATAACAAACACAGATTACAAACTTATTGAACAAAAAAAAAAAAAAACCTAATACGTTACATATAACTGATTATATAAAACTTATATTACACACATTAACGCAACCTTGATAAAAAGTATATAAACATCTGCACAAACATTAAGTACAAACATTACGTACAACCTGGTGCATCGCATAGGTTCGTAAAGCCAGGTCCTCAGATCCACACGCTTCCTTCAGTTCACTGATGTTATGGTTTTTTTAAAAAAAAAATTAAAAAAAAAATAGGTTCACGATTGTTTTATTCGGAGTTGTTAGATGAAGACGCTATTGATAAAAATAATGCCTTTGTTTCTTTTGGTCTATTACATGGCCCTATTTAAAAATGTTTGATGTTCTTTTGTTTTTGTGGTGTTGTATTTAAATTTTTATACAACAATGTTAAAACAATTCATACAGCATACTAAACAATACTTAAATATACACTCACCAATATACAAAAATAATACATAATTAACAATTAGATTCTCAGCCCGTGCGTAGCACGGGTTCTGCCTACCTCGTATATTTAATAATACAGTATATTATTAATACACCCATAATGCCATAACATGACATGATAAAAAAATATTACAACCACTATGTGATCAACCGGGGGGTGCAAGAGGAGATAATTGAGGGTTGGATCATTTCAATCTATGAAACGAACCGTCGTGTGTCTAGTCCGATAGATAAACTTGGTTCGTTTCAATATTAATACAAATAATTAATTCGATTAATTAATCATATTAAATATAAATTCTCTAAGAAATAATATGAATTAAATTAATTACCCAGTAATTTATTTAATTTACTGGATCGATTTAATTTATCCAATAAATCAAAATAACAATTATCCAATAATTTCAATTAGATATCTAATGTTCAATATTCATTGAGAGAGAATATTGTATATTAAATCCATCATCTATCATGTGCCGCGACTCTATAAGTTCATCTCAGTCGGCAATGGGAGGACCAAAGAGTGTGAGTAACACTTAGCCAGTCCTGTGGCTAACATTGTAACCCAACTGAGAACGAATGACAGGGGTCATTCCAAAACCTTTATGTCATGAATACATATACGTATAAACCCTTCAATCATATGTCCCGGTCAAGTATTAGGGTCACGGTAAAGTTAAACCCTATTGTAACTTGACTCTATACGTTTGTTAATACAAACCAAGATCACCGAGCTCTCATGTATCAAATACAACTAGCTCTAAATGCTTTGGCCAAATACTTATGATCTCATTTGCCATTAACCGCATAGGATATTACCTGCTCACTTACAGGAGAAAGAATCTTATCTTATTATTCAGTAAAGACTGCTACTTGCCCACTAAATTGCGCTTCGAGGTTGATCCCACCAACCGGTGATTGGATCGAACTAGTCTAACGACTAACTTAATGTCACAAGCATATATCCTACTGAAATCGCAAGTCAAAGATTCACGTATACCTATCACAATATTTCGATTCTGTCATTGACAATTCCAGAATGAAATCCATGTAACTGAATCTAGGTGAGTCGTGTTCGAGTATACTAATCCCATTAGCATACGTATAACGTGTGCTCCCACTAATTCTTAGTGAAGACAGACACTCTATATGTCAAAGTACACGTTATACAAGTCTTGTCTAAACTTACTGCCCAGTTAAGTTTTATCGACTTTCGAACCAATTAAACATTCGAGCCCTAAGCACTTCCAGTGCATATCTCCTTATCTCCACAAGGAGTGGAATGTTTGCTATCAAATGCAAGGACTACTAATATTGTATATACCAAATCACAATACTCGTGATATGCAATAATATAAAAATAATAAATACCCGATTAAATTTAATATTCATAATTTACAATACAATGCTCTTGCTCTTGTTAGGAATACTTATTAGATTTTGATTATATCATGCCTGTATTATTAATTTATTCAAATGTATGTACTTAGTACTTGGCATTGTAAAGAAGAACCAAATGAGTATCTTCTATAGGCCTTACAATTTAGGCTAGGTCTTGATCAAGTGTTGATCATTAATAAAATCGACTAAGTATAGAACTGCCAATTATCAGAGAAGTTAGCAGGCAAGTTCACCTTCAGAGAAGTTTCGGTCAATGCAAAATATCATAGAGGTGTGACCGAAACTAAGCTGCAGTTAAATGCTGAAGAAGGCGATACATCAGACAAGTATTGGTCAACAAGAATATCAGATAGGTTTGATCAAAACCCATCTGCAGTCGAGTTATCAGACGAGATCTGGTTAATATAAATATCAGTTGAAGTTTGATCATTAGATCAGAGAACATTCATCAGGTCAGAAGACCTCAGTCATAACATCATATCAGAGGACTTTATCTCAGAGCACTACTTCTACAGTTACATCAGAGAGGGTTGACCGCACATCAGGCAGGTTTGACCAAGAGATGAGTTATCAGACAAGATATCAGCCATGTTACTCAGTCCACATCAGCAAGCATTGAAGTCAGCAATAACAAAATCCACATGCAGACGTAAGGAGACAAACCGAAAAGATTCCCGGAAAGTTAGGAATAAAATATTCCTTGAGATCCGCATTATGAAGACTTGTGATTATTCTAAACAAGAAAAACAGCACGATCAAAAGAAGTCTTTCAAACGGTCGGAATTGAAAAGGGAACCAAGCTGTGCAATGGAATGATAAGATAAACAAAGAAGCCACTCTCCAACGGATAGATTTGTTACAGTGATGTAACGGCTATGAAGAAAGCTCAAAGGTTTCGTACTATAAATATCTGAAGATCATAATTGAGCAAAGTACGGCACGAACTATACTTACAAACAATCAAAGCAATCTATAACATCGTGGATAGCAAGCATTCAAACTCATATTCGAAGAAGCTCTTAGTTGGAGAAGACAACACTCTTGTCATAAAAGCTGAGTAAGTGGTACTTCTATGAACGAGGTTTTCAGAAGTTTTGAGACTGATAAGGCATCCACGGATTCTTGATGGAAGGTGATAGGCAGCTCTAGAGTTTTTGAGACATCCACGGGTTTTCGATTAAGAGGTGCTAGGCAGTCAAGGGAGTTGCAACGGCCACGGATTTCTATTGGTTGGAAGATGTTTTAACAAGGAATAATTCATTGTAACCTTTATCACTGGTTGACAGTTATAGTGAATTTATCTACAACTAGTTGGAGAGAAGTTGACTAGTAGAGGATTACCCCACCTCTGAAACCACTATAAGTGCCTGTGTGATTTACTGCTTTAAACATCATACTTAACTGTTGTATGCATATTTACTGTTCCACTAGAAAGTTATCTGCAGTCGACATTAGTTATCTGCATTATTATCAGCTGTGTCTTCTGCATTGCCTTTCTGCAGTCGACTTAAGTCACCTGCACTCAATCACAACTGAGAAACTCACCTTAGATTCAAGAAAGATTTTAAATAAGTCTATTCACCCCCCCTAGACTTATTTCTGACGACTTGCGGCCTACAAGTTGTATCAGAGAGGTTGGTTCAAATCTTACAGAACCATATCCATATATTGAATATATATTTTAATCTCTCAGTATAATGGAACACATGCAACACATGCACTCTAGATTACCTATATTTTCTGTAGATAAATATGACCTTTGGAAAATAAGAATGTAGGCTCATCTGTCATCCATTCATGATGACATGTGGTGTGTAATTGAGGATGGACCCTTCATATTTGAGAAGGACAACACATTTGAAGATATTGCAGCTGGAAAGCCAGAGAAGATTCCCAAGAAGAAAACCGAGATGTCACCTGAAGAAAGGAAGCTGGCCAACCTTGACAACCGAGCCAGAGATGTGCTATACCAGACTCTTGACAAAGCAACCATGGTCAAGATGAAGAATTGCAAAAATGCCAAAGAAATTTGGGACACATTAGCCGTAATGTGTGAAGGAACCGAGCTGATCAAGGAAAATAAGTTGTCAATTTCCACTCAAAAATTTGACAACTTCAAAATGAAGAATGAAAAATCAATTGAGCAGGTGGACACAAGATTCACTGAGATTATCAATGAAATAAACTCCCTTGGAAAGACATATGGCAACAGGGAGATGGCCCTAAAAGTTTTAAGATCTCTCAGTCCTGAATGGAGCATGAAGGGTTTGGCCGTGAGAGAATCAAAAGACCTCAACAAAATAAAGATCCAGGAGTTGTTCTCTGATCTGAAAGCTTATGAGTTCGAGCTGCCCTGCTCATCTTCAACTGAGCCAACAGAGAAGGGAATAGCATTTGCAGCTGAGTCCCCTGCCAAGACCCTATCTGAAGTTAAACCTCCAAATCCTCTAGATTTTTAGGAAGATATGGCATTCATCATGCAAAGATTCAGCAACTTCCGGAAGAACTACTCCAAGTACAAGTAGAATTACAAATATAATCCAATGAGGAATCAAAAGTCTGGAGACTGGAAGGTTGAATGCTATAATTGTCATAAGACATGACACATCCAGTTTGACTGTCCTGATCTCAAGAAGGATAATGAAAAGAAGGACCTGAGCAGGAAAGAATACAAGAGGAAAGATCTCATTGGTGAAAATCAAGAGAGAGTTGAATCAAGCAGTGGATTTTTCTCAGATGATAATGATGAATACAACTGCCTGATGGCTAATCTGGCTGATGAAGAGGTAACATCTAAACCTAAAAATACTGAAGGTTTCAGCTCTGATATATCTGAAGATATGGATCTTCACAAATCTGTTAATCAATTGCTAAAATATTTTGAAACCTTAAAATCAGCTCACCAGATTGTCACAACTAAGAATGCCCAGTTGAAGGATGAGAGAGTCCAGCTGAAAAATGATTTTGGCAAGCTCAGCCAAGAGTCAGCAAAATTTAAAAATATTATAGTTGAGCTTGAAAAAACAATCTGAAAATACTTTGAAAAACTCTGCTGAAAATACTGCAGCTGAGATCCATAAGCTGACTGTTTTAAACAGTGAAAAGTCAGCTGCACTTGCTCATATCAAAACTGAGCTATCTAAGTTGAAACAACTAAATAGTACACAAGCTAAAGAGATAATATCTGTGAAGGCATCTATAACTCTTGACGGGTTGTGTATGAACAAAAGGCCACTTTATTCCAGATCAGGCCTTAGAAATGACCCCAACACTCCTTGTAGTTCAAAAACCACTTTTATTAAGGGAGAAACAATTGTCCAGACCGCTGAGCCTACATATAAACCCGTATTTCAAAATAGGCAATAGCTTAGTCAAAGGTTTAGGCAGCAGCCAAGGTTTACAAGGCAGCCACCTAGACAAGAGACTAGGCAATGGCCAAGGTAGAAGCAGCAGTCAAAACATTATGCCAACTATTACCAAAGACTCCCTAAAAAAAGATTTCAAAATGGGAGAGGCAAATGGAAACCTCAAGGTTATCCAAATTTTCAAAATAACGAGGTGTGGAGACCCCAAAGATTTAACAAATGGTCTCAGCCAAGATTTAGAAATGGCTCACACCACAGATTTTATAAGGCATATCCAATATACAATTCTAACCAGAGATATAGAACTAGACAACACACACCTTATAGGGGTAATCAACATAATTTTTATAATCCAAGGAGAAACTAATTCTCCAAGAAAACTACTAACCCAGAGGACCCACACAGATTTGGGTACCTAAATCTCTGCTTGTTTAATTGCAGAAAAGGTGTAAGGACTACTACCACATATCCTTAAATTCAATAATAGGAGGTGAGGAATGGTTTGTAGATTCTGGGTGCTCAACGCACATGACATGGAATAAGAAGGTCCTCTCAAACTTCATCAAATAAAGAGGCCCAGATGTAACCTTTGGCAATATCTCTAGAGGTCAGCAAAAGGATTTGGGGAACTGCACAGAGAAAACATTACCATATCCAAAGTACATTATGTCAAAGGGCTTAAATACAACTTGTTGAGCATAAGTCAATTCTGTGATGAAAAGAACTTAGTAGTCTTCACTATTTGTAAATGCATGGTGATTGATATCCAATATGGAGAAGTGAAGCGACAAGGATTCAGAAGAAGAGAGTTTGACATGATAGACTGGAATACAGGCACTCCAAACACTTGTTTTCTATCTAAAACAATTGCTGAAAATGGATGGCTATGGCAAAAAAGATTATGTCACATGAACTTCAAAGACATCAACAAGATAATCTCTCAAAAGTTGGTCAGAGGACTTCCAGAAGATGTATTCAAGAAAGAAGCCCTCTGTGATGCATGTCAGAAAGGAAAGCAAACAAGAGAAACTTTCAAACCAGTTCAGCCTACCACTCTCACCACCAGAGTTTTAGATCTACTTCATATGGATCTCTTTGGCCCTATCAAGCCAAGGACATTGAGTGGAAGGAACCATAGTAGTAGTGCGGACCGAGTAGTGCGGACCGAGACCACCACAACTTTTCGAACTACATCCTGGAGATCTGGAATTGCAGCAAATAGAGGATTCAAGACCCGAGTATAGTCCAGGAACCAGCTCGGCCACGATAGATCTGTTAGGAACATGCTCTCGAATGCCACTCAGATGATGAGAGAGTGAGAGCATTGTATTGTAATTATGAATATTAAATTATATAAGGCATTATTTATTTCTATATTATTGTATATCACGGACATTGTGATTTGGTATATAAAATAATAGTCCTTGCATTTGAGAGAAAACATTCCACTCTTTCTGGATATAAAGAGCTAGGCATTGGAAGTGTTTAGGGCTCGAATGCTTAACTGGTTCGCAAGTCGCTAAAACTTAACTGGCAGTAAGTTTCGACAAGACTTGTATAATGTGTACTTTGACATGTATAGTGCCTATCTTCACTAAAGGTTAGTGGGAGAACACATTATAGGTATGCTAATGGGATTAGTGTTGGGATTCGGTGCCTAAAACGAAGGCCCAGCGGAAGCGGTAAAATGAAAATTAATTCGATCTGAATCCCTACGAGAATTGATCAATCTACGTATATACGAATATAAAAATAAACAAAGGAAGATTCGAAATCATACCCTTGTAGTCCGTTGATTATATGGTGTTCTTCTATTGAGCGATTCCCCAAGCTTTCGGTTAACTTCCCCGCGAATACGATTCGTCAATCTTTTGAAATCCCGAGCACCGAAACACCGTGCCTCTACTTGCTACGCGCCGGAAAATGACCGGAATGATAACCACCCCATTAACCTCCATGGTTACGGTTAGAATAGGATGATGAAGCTATATTATTTGATGAATAAAGTATATTATTTAAAACTCTCTATAGACAAGAAAACTATTTTCTTTTCTCTCTCTACTTGCAATGCGTGAGATCTCCTTCAGGAAGAGTGGTCTTCTTTTCCCTTATATTCCACATCAACCACCAAGACCAAATCACCCTTTTTAATATAAAAGGAGATATTGTCCCCTCAAGTCTTGGTTTTCCACCCCACATGGAGAAGACAAAAACCAAGACCCACATGAGGGTAGGTGGGGCGGCCATCTATAAGGAAACGGATGAGTTCGGTTCGTTTCGGACACCCGTGAGTCCAAACAGATAAACTCCAATTTCGTTCTGATGTATTTGTATCACTTAATTAATCTAATTAATTAATCATATCAAATACAAAATAATATAATTAATTTCTCCAAGAAATAATTATATCTACGAATTAAATTAATCACCCAGTAATATATTTAATTCATTAGGCCGTAAATTAATTTATCCAATAAATCAATTTAGACATCCAATGTCCCAATAAATTAGATATCCAATATCTAATATTCATAATGAGAGAATAAGCTCGATACATTCTGTCGTTAATCCTATTGCGTGACTCGGTAGGTCCCCCTCAGTTAGCAATGGGAGGAACCAAAGAGTAGTAGCACCACCTAACCAGCCTAGCGGCCTACACTGTACCCCAACTGAGAACGAATGATATGGGATCATTCAAAAACCATTCTGTCGTGAATACCAGTATATGTATAAACCCTTCTTTCAAATGTCCCGATCAAGTTATAGGGTCACGGTAAGTTAAACCTTATCTGTACTTGACATTATGCATGAGTTAATGCAAATCGAGATCAACGAGCTCTCGTGTATCCAATACAACTAGCTCTAATGCTTTGTCCAAAGACTTATGATCTCATCTTCCAATAACCACGTATGACATATAACCCGTTCACTAACAGGAGAAATAATTCTATCTTGGTGTTTAGTAGGACCTGCTACTTGCCCGTCAAGACACACGTCGAGGTTGACCCCCACCTTCCGGTTTACAGGGTCGAACTACTCTAATGAAAATCTTGACGTCAGAAGCACATCCCTACTAAATCCTCAAGTCTAAGGTTCACGAATACCTATCACAACCTTTCTATTCCGTCATTGACTGTCCCGGAGTGAAATCCGTGTGATGCATCGAGGGTGAGTAGGTTCGAGTATACTAATCCAATTAACATACATATAGCGTGTGCTCCCACTAACTATTAGTGTTCGACAGGCACTCTTCATGTCAAAGAACACGTCATACAAGTCTTCACATAAACTTAACGCCCAGTCAAGTTTCATCGACTGGCGAACGATTAAGTATTTGAGCTATAAACCTTTCCAGTGCCGACCTCCTTATCCAATAAGGGGTGGAATGTTTTGCTCTCAAATACACGGACAAGTTTCTATATATATATATATATATATATATATATATATATATATATATATATATATACGAGTTAGGAATGCCAGTAACTACCAGTAAATAAAGAATCATCTATTTGCCTTATGATAATGAATTACATAATAAAAAGTATAATGTCCTCACTCAATATCCTCTGAGTGGCATTCGAGGGCATACTCCTAACAATCTCCCACTTGCACTCAATGCCACACACTATGGTATCTAATACCCATGTTCTCCAGATACCGCTCTAAGAAAATCTGAGGAAGTGGCTTGGTCAGTGGATCAGCAACGTTGTCGGCTGAGTCTACTCACTATGTTTGGTACTATTGTGAAACCTCAGCTCCTAGGCCTGTGCTACCGCTCTGGCAGCGCAGCACAAGATGTCACGTGAAGTTTACCCAGTAACTTCTAAATCGTTCCTTTGGAGGCCTACAAGGCCGCTTTATACTCAGCCTAACAGGTGGAATTAGCATTCGCGTTATACTTGGCACCATGCCAGGATACTGCTACTCCATTAAGAGTAAATATGTAGCCAGAAGTAGACATCAAATCATCTTTCTGTCCTTGGAAGTCCAATTCAGTGAATCCCACCACATTCAGTTCTCCACCACCATATTTAAGAACCAGGTCTCTAGTCCTTCTAAAGTACTTGAGAACGTTCTTTACGGCGGTCTTATGTTCCCTAAATGGGTTAGCCCGAAACCTACTTACCACGCTCCCAGCATGCGCAATGTCAGGTCTCGTACACAATAAAGTATATATAAGGCTACCTATTGCTGAAGCATATGGTATATTACTCATTTCCTTTCATTGTTCCTCACTATGAGGACACATCTTAAAGGAGAGTTTTATTCCATGTCGCATCGGTAGGAATCCTCTTTTAGAATCTTCAATCTTAAATTGCTTTAAGATCTTATTTATATAGAGGGCTTGGAAAAAACTTATTATTCTCTTTGATTTATCCCAATAGAGTCGAATCCCAAGAATATAGGTTTCTTCTCCCAAGTTTATCATGGAGAAATTACTCGAAAGCCAAGCTTTCACAGAACTGAGCATTCCCACATCATTTCCTATTAGTAGAATGTTATCTACATATAGTACTAAGAATGTGATCTTGCTCCCACTAACGCTCTTATATACACAAGGTTCCTCTTCATTTTGCATGAAGTCAAACTCTTTGACTGCCTGGTCAAAACGAAGGTCCCAACTACATGAAGACTGCTACAGTACATTTCATGGAGTCTACATCCACCATTGCTAGGTCATTGATCGTGGGTCGGTATCTTGGTTATCATCTGGAACCTCGTGGAAACTCAGTTCCTCCAAGTGCATAAAACTATACCTCTGAGGTAATTGAGATACCCTACTAGACCTACGAGGTGGTTGCACTTTTGTTTCAGAAGGTTCGGTTCAATTTTCTTGCATAGGTGTCTCCTGAGGAGTTTCATTGTATTATTCCAAAGAAATATTTCTACCTGCTCCGCCTTCCTGAATGAACTCTTCTTCCAGGAAGTGTGCATGCAAAGCATTAACGATATTTCGATCTTTAGGCATGTGGAATTAATAACCCATCGTCTCAGATGGTAATCCAATGAAACATCCCTTCACGGACCTCGCTTCCATTTTGTCCACCTTAGTCTTCTTGACATAGACGGGACATCCCCAAATCCTAATGTGATTAAGACTTGGTTTCCTGCCCTCCCACATCCCATGTGGAGTTTTAGGAATGGATTTGGAAGGACATCTATTCAAGATATATGCAGCAGTCAGGAGTGTATACCTCAACAGGTAAATCGGTAAGTCAGTATAGCCCAGCATGGAACGAACCATGTTCAACAAGGTCTGGTTCCTTCTTTCTGACACACCATCTAACTGAGGAGTACCTGGACGTGTTTAGTTGTGATACTATTCCAATGTTCCTTAAGGAATTCATCAAACTCTGTACTCATATACTCATCACCTCGGTCTGACCGAAGTGCTTTGATATGATTTCTAGTTTGTGTCTCGACTAGGGCCTTAAATTCCTAGAATTTTTCAAAGGCCTCGGATTTATATTTCATTAAGTATACATAACCATACCTAGTATGATCATCTATAGACGTAATGAAGTACTGATATCCATCACGTGCTGCTTCCAAAGCACTACATACGTCGGTATGGGTTAATACTAGTTTATCGGTAGCTCTTTCAAAAGTCCCTGTGAAGGGGGACTTATCATTTTGCCTTTAAGGCAAGATTCACAAGTAGGAAAGGGATCCGATCCCAATGGATCCATAAGTCCATCTTTTTCCATTTTGTAAACTTTGGTCCGACCAACATGAGCAAGTCTAAGATGCCATTTCAAAACTTGATTGGTTTCATCCCTACCACACTTCCTAGTCATAGTACTCACAACGACTTTGTTACTTAGGTTTAGATGATACAGTCCATTTAACAATATAGCAGTGCCCACTAGTTTATTTCTAAAATAAAGTTTGCAAGAACCATCACCAATGAAAAATGAAAAGCCTTTCCGATCCATGACCGGAATGGATACAATGTTTTTATGCCCCTTGGGCAAAACAATTACATCTTCTAAGTTAAAACAAAGCCGGATTCTAAACCCAAAAGAAATGATCCTATGTCGGTTGCCTCGACACTATGCCCACTTCCGACAGTGATCATTACTTCTCCAGCTCCAAGCTTTCTACTTTGTTCCAGATCCTGATTCACGGTACAAATATGAGAACTAGCACCAGAATCCAGTATCCATGGACTAGAAAATACAGTAGCAGAACAATTCGTTTCCAAAACTAAAAGTTCTGTACCTGAAGTGCCATGAAAAATCGTACAGCCTCTTGCCCAGTGCCCCAGCTCACCGCATTTGAGACATGCATCATTATTCTTGCTTTTCGGAACCATCGGGGCCTTGCCCTTACCCTTGAGGTCCTTGACTTGTGGTCCCGTCCGCTTCTTGGTCTTTTTCTTCTTATTCGTGGACCTCCGAGATCCTGAAGAAATCACAAGAGCAGACTTCTTCATCCGCAGAGTCTTCATCTGAGACTGAGCGGTCGCCAGTTTGTTCATTAGCCCTACTAAGTTGCATGCAATCTCATTGCAGTTGAAGTTTATAACAAACTGTGAGAAGGAATCAAGGAGAAACTGTAAGATATGGTCGGTCTGCAGAGAAGTATCCATCTTAAAATCAAGAGCCTCCAATCTCTCGATCATAGATATCATTTTGAGGACGTGGTCCCCAACCTTCTCACCTTCCTTCATCCTTGCACCAAACAATTACTTGGATATCTCATATCTAGCAGTTCGACTGTGCTCACCATAAAGCTCGGTTAAGTGAGATAGAATCTGCCTAGCAGAAGTCATTTTCTCATGAGCTCTATGAAGCTCATTAGACATGGAAGCCATCATATAAGCACGGACTTTCACATCATCCTTAACCCACTTTTTGTGATTTTCAATCTCTTCCTGATTGGCTCTGGTCCGCACAGGAGGCGCCGGAATGTCCGTCTCCAAGACGTATCCCAGTGCCTCTATACTGAGGACAATCATCATATTGCGGAGCCAATCCACGAAGTTAGGTCCGATCAAGGTGTTCTTTTCGAGTAGAATTGCGATTGGGTTCATTGTCATATTGAGAGTTATGACTGCATTAAGTATGACAGATTAATTACTGACTCGTTCAATTATGATCTGAATATAGAATTAAGGTCTTTTCTATTCTTGTAACCCAGCTCCCACTATTTTTATCGGAATAACACACTCCCATGTGAAATCCGGAAGTATCGTTTGCTCTACTTCATAGTGGTGATCGAGTTCTTTATAAATCTTAATAGAGGGCAACCGAACAGGTTTCTAGTGTATTAATTTTCACAAAGTGGTGTCCGACACCAACCCATCTAATGGATGATTCGATCTTCTTTTTCCCCTTGTTCACTCCCCTCAACCTATACGGTTTCTATGGTTCGTGAACAAGTTAAGTTTATACCATCGACGCGAATCAGTTTCACAATTGAATCTTATCCGGCAACCTATCAGGTTTCTAGGGATAAAATTTGCTCCAACCGAAGGCATCCAATGCGCTCCCAGTAATTTATCCATCCTCCCCGAATGACTACTCCAATAACTCGGAAGCATAGCACATCCAGTTTGGATTTCAATTTCGCGAAAGCTCGATGGAGCGAAGGAAAACCTTGAAACCTTATAAACATAATAATTTGTCGTGGGAGAATTTTCGCGATTAATGTTACACTTTGCACATTAATTCATTTAAGCGCATTTTTAGCATTCAAACAATATGAACAACCATTCACAACCTAGTTGCTACCAACATGTAGTTCATGGACCGTTTCTAGAAACAAAAACTCTGTAATCTAATTACAAGTCTTCATCTTGAATCTTCATCTTCTCGAAACGGATCTTCCTCCGGTCTTCATCATTACATATAAATTTTACATTGAAAAATTTCATCCTAGATACAAATATTTCTAGTAAAATAAATAGGCTCAAAACGGCCTTTACAACCCTATCGAATAAAACGAATGGTTCAAAACTAAGTCCATGAACCACATCCCCATTCAAAAGCATTCATCCAATAAATACTAAATAAATAGATTGCATGTAGATTACATTGATCTAATCAATATATATAATCAACAATAAATAGAACTGATCCAATCAATTCAACAATAATCGACAAATTAATTTTCGTCCACAGTAAACCCTTAAAATATTTTCTTTGAATTTTCCCTCATCAAAGATCCAAATTAATGATTTTAACACTGGGAAATTCAATAATCGAAAATATACTGAAAAACGAGACCCAGTGCCCGACAACCTGGAACTGCCAAGCAGCACCAGTCACCCTGCTCGACAGCCTACAGGAAGCGCTTGGCTCCAGACAGCAAGTGCCCTGCCACTGTGTCACGGCGTGCGGCTCACTGAGGTTCAGGCCGTCGAATTCGTGCAGCAGATCACAAATCACCCGTGCGCCTAGGAGACTTCTGAGTCTCCGTCCGGCTACCATCAACGAGATTACATATAATACCAACATTAGAGATATCATGCACTGGTCCATTGTGCTGTGTAAAACGCTAGGCACCCGCCTTTCGTTTACCTCCGACCAACTAGGGGCTGGTATCTCATACCCTTCAAGCTTAACTCGAAATGGCACTCGGCACTAAGGGTCACTCGCATGCCCGAAGTGCAATTCCTCGTGCTCAACACTCACTCGGGACTTCCTAGGTGCAGTACCTTGGCGCCCTTGAGAGTACCTCACCCGAGACGGACAACCTTTTAGATCTTGGCTTAGATTCATGCCATCAATAGATATTTGGCCCTCACGATGTTTGGACTACTTCGCATACCGACATATTACCTTCAATCCGCAATGTGGTGTTGTCTCGCAACCACATGTACAAGCCAATGATCTCCCGCAGCATAGCCAGAACCGATAGCTAATGCTTACGAGTAAGCTCACGAGGCGTATGATTTAGATGAATGCCCCGATTGCCCAATCGACATAGAGGAAGTGTTATATGGCCGACGGCATCCCTCCGGTCACACTAGAGCCTCCATGCCAACCTTAATCCCAACGCAGACCACTAAGGTCCTACGCCGCCCTAACGATTTCCAACTCGCTCGGGAACTCCTCGCACACTTTGAATGCTTAGAGTTGGCTCCCTAGAGGGCCCCCTTACCTCTAGGAATATTGCACGCTTGGTGCTCGACAGCACGAGGAAGACTGGCCGCTTGCCCACCATTGCCCATCTAAGGACTGTCTCCCCTATAATAGGCTTAGAAAAATAATGTCTTGTAATTGCACTAGACATTGATTGGCCGAGGAAGCACATCGGGTGTAACTCTCTCATACGAACTCCAAATTCCTATCCGCTTGAACCGTAGAGTATCTTACAACATTATCTATAAGTTCTAAAAGTTTCAGCCCCATCCGATAGTCGAGGAGTGAGGAATTGCCTCTGCAATATTCTGAAACTACTACAATGCCACTACACTGCAGCATCTTGATCTTTTGCATCGTTCCCTACTCAAACGGAACCGTCTAGCTGTGAAACTTGGTGGAGACCTTCCCAACACTCCAAAGAACTCCCCACTCCAATAATTCCACAAAACTATTCACCTAATGCCCTCTGCTCCACGACACAAGGTCCTACTCGCGCACGGACACCCTTCGGACGCCGACCACTGTCGCACGTCCCCAACCTTATTCGTGTCGTAGGGTAACTATCCAACATAATCCTTTGTAAGTCCGGGGCAATACCGGGTACTCCTAATAATATGGATAGCGCCCTGTGACATCCTCCCCCTCTCGATCCGTTGACATCCCCATCAACGCCTGCACACCCAACCTGCTCTATGTACATGCGCTGCCCATCTCATCATGAAAATACTTGGGCAACGAACCCGTCACTCTACCTCCATCTCCTCAACTCTTGTGCTTCAGCACAACACTCTTAGTTCCATCAAGTGGCCGAACTTGTAATACCCGAGATTTCTGATATGTATTTGGAACTGTGATATTGTAATTATTGTACCTTTGTCTGAGTATTATTCTCCGTATTTCATAATCCGATGTTGTCGAGCGTATGATTTCATGATTGAGAATAAAATTGTAATTCTGCGCATGTAGCGCACGCTAGCAGCTATGTGTAGCATACGCTAACATGGATTCATAGCGCACGCTACAAAGGAACATTAGCGCACGCTATGCGTGGTCAATTTGATTGAGACGTGCGGTAGGTGAAATCTGGCCAGAGGACCCTTGTCGGATCGTGTCGGGATGAACCTGGACGGCTTTCGGGAAAAGCCAAGTCAAAGCCTTAGCGCACGCTACAGGCATGTGCATAGCGCGTGCTAAGCGTTGAGTATAGTTAAGTCAGTGAGCCGTTAGCGCACGCTACGAGCAGGGACTAGCGCACGCTAATAGCCATTTCTTATAAATAGGACATCATCCTATTCGTAATTTCAGTTCTTTATTCTCCCATACCCGAATTCTTACACTTAGAACATAACTTCCTTCATCCTAAACTCTCCATATCAACATCCTAGCTCGTGATTGAGGATCGTATATCATTGGAGATTGGTGTTCAAGCCTTCGGTGTTGGGTTGCTTCGACTTCCTCCATGTTCTTCACTACTTTGAGGTAGGTGATTCTTCACCGATATTAGTAATGTTCTTAAGGACGTTGATCATGTTTTGATAGCCAGTTATTTCGTTTATAATCGGTCATCACATGTTAGAAGGATACTTTTGACGTATCGGCACTATATATCGTAGGAACCCTTGAACCGTTTTTAGTATATGGACTCCTAAGCATTTTCAAACCGATTTGTGATCAGTAGACGGATACTACCCAGTTTTTACGTTTTACACATTGGAATCATGCGTAGGACGAACGGAACTTAGAATATTTTCTTGAAGATCGAAGATGAATTATGATGTTGAGATGATTATCCATATATTTGTATCTCATAATCATAGAACTTCCACAAACCTTATTAGCATGATATGCTTGAGGATGACTTGTTTTATCACCATAGAATTTATGAGATTCATCACCATTCAACCCAGTTTTCTGTCAGTGGTAATCTGACATGCACGATTAGTGCACGCTAACATACGTTAGTTAACGTGCGCTATCGGGGATAAGTTAACGCACGTTACGTACGTAACGTACGTTATGTTATCAGCCGATTCAAACTGCGACCCGTGGCTAGCGACGCTAGCTTATACGATAAGCGTGATGCTAATAAAGCCGGCTTAGCGCACGTTACGTAGAGTACGTAGCGCACGCTAAGCAGTCCAGGCAAATTGTTTGTTTTGAGCTTTTCGGCCGTAGACCGAATTGTTAGGCCATCGTTCGACTTGAGATTATTTGTATATCATTCTTTTTGACAAGGTTCGAGCT
Source organism: Orobanche coerulescens (assembly GCA_033398695.1). NCBI lineage: Eukaryota > Viridiplantae > Streptophyta > Magnoliopsida > Lamiales > Orobanchaceae > Orobanche > Orobanche coerulescens. The sequence continues at coordinate 71,696,404 of CM065818.1, read as the reverse complement.
TGCTACGTTGATCGAAGGAGGCGGCCTTCGACTGTGTCGAGATCATTGAAGTGTTTCGTTCTTGCCATCTTCGAGGCAAGTATCGTAATATGTTAATATTGGTATTTTGAGCATGCGTGTGATTATTCATGTTGTTGAACATGAGATTTATTTCGTTGAATTGTCATGATATTCGTTATCTGGTGTTTGTATGTTCATGTTGATGAACATGATGATTTGGCATATGTGTATGCATGAGTTGTGTTTGTGTACGATCTATGCTGAGGGCGCTGGATCGGATGTCCACCTCGTGTTGGTCCGACGGGATCATCTTGGGATCTAGGCTGAGGGCGCTGGATCATTGGATGGGTTATTTCCACCTCGTGTTGGTCCGACGGGATCATCTTAGGATCTATGCTGAGGGCGCTGGATCATTGGAATACCCTTGCTGTGTTAATGGAATCATGTGGATTCGCATTGTCCGATTCCGGTAGCGGAAGTCCGTGTGGTGTATCATGTTATGTATTGTTGATGCATATTTGATTTGTTTAAATGATACTTGTACTAGCATAGTTTTGCTAACCCCTTCGGGGGTGGACATTTGTTTTGATGTTCAGGTAGCCGAGGAGCAGGGAAACAGCGACGGTACCGAAGTGACGACGAAGGGGTTCAGTGATGTTTGTTGTTGTTGGTGATTTGTTTTCTTGGTTTGATTTCAGTACTCGAGTACGCGTGTCTTAATAATATTGTTTCGATATGGTTGTATAAATTACTCGTTGAACCAGTTGTTCGGTTTTGTAAACTTGAATTTCCGATGATGATGATGTCTTATATTTATCTTTCTTTTAAATTAGCCTTGTAAATCCTTACTTAAAGGGTTTACGGCGCTGTAATTATTCCGAATATCTCGGGGTGTTACAGAATATGGTATCGGAGCTAAGATTTATGGATATCATGGCAGTCGGGTTTTAAGTTGGGTCTGTTTACGTTATTGATTTACGAGTCGTTTGTAACATCACTGTTCAGCCAAAAGTCGTCATGTGGACCGTGGTTGTAAGTCTCCTAATCTCTTATACTACCGTTTTACTTAATTACTGTTTTGTAAGTATTGACGGGCTTTATTTCGTAAAATTTGTCCTGGTTATTGAGGAATTGTGATTACAGTATGTTGAGAGGAGGACGTGGACGCGGACGCGGTCGTGGACGCGGACGGGGTAACATGAGACAGGAGGATTCCGCAACTACCCCGGAATTATCAGCTAGTCGAACCGATTCCCATTCTGGAGGGCAGCAAGGATCAGCGAACGACGACGCAAATCCTAACATGCCGGGAGTGCTTCAACAGGTGGTGGCACAGATTAACCAGTTTGCCCAGGTAGTCGACCACATGCAGACGGCGATGGGACAGCAGCACCACGAGGATAACCGGGGAGACAAATGGCTTGCTGAGGTGGTCAAAATGCACCCGCCAAAATTTGACGGATCTGCTGAGACACTTACTTGGGATCATTGTCTTAAGGAGTTAGAGAAGATATTTGCGGGTCTTAACTGTCCCGAGGACCGGAAGGTGCCCATTGCCCAGTATTTTCTGACTGGGGAGGCCTTTGATTGGTGGGAAGCTATTCGACCTGAGGATCATAATGCGGACTGGGCGGAATTCAAATTAATGATGGAAGCACAGTATTGTCCTCGTCCAGTTAGAGAGGCAAAGATCCGAGAGTTTTTCTCACCACAGAGTTCGGAAGCATCTGTGACAGATGTAATCAAAACTTTTAACCATCAGCTGACTTGTGTGCGACACTTGGTCAGAACGGAGGCAGAAAAGATTTTTCATTTCGATATGCGGATGAAGCCGGAGATTCAGCAGTACATGTCCGGATTCGAGTGTACTACATTGCGGCAGTATCAAGACAAAGCACTGGCCTACAACATGAAAGAGGCGGCGGTGTAGAAATCAGTAGAAGCAAAGAAGCAGAAGGTGACCGGCAACTTTTCAGAAAACAAGAGTGGTGGGCCCCGCAAGGGCCAGTCTTCCTTTTATTCAGCTAGGAAACCTCCACAACCTTCCAGAGGCGGAAAGAAGTTCCGAACTACATCAGCGGTTTCGGACGCATCAAAGAAATGCTACAATTGTGGTCGGGCAGGGCATATTCGACGTGACTGCCCCGCATCTTCTGTGACTTGCTACGATTGTGGACAAGAAGGGCACCGTGCGGCTTTCTGTGGAGCTGCTACTAGATCTTTTGGTACTCGCACTCCAGCGCCAGTTCCGAAGGAGACAAGTGTGAACCAGACGCAGCAGAGTGGGTTTCAGCAGCAGAATGTTGGGAAGAGAGAGACATCCAGTGCTAGGTCCGTTCCTCCGCACCTGTACGAGATGAGAAAATCTGATGATCAGAACACTGCTGTTGCATCAGGTACAATTCAGATCCTTTTGCAACCAGTTAGTGTTTTATTTGATTCCGTATCTACACATTCTTTCGTATCATTGAACTGTGTAAATCGTTTAAAAATCTCGTGCTTATTTGATTGTGAACCATATGTTGTGGGTTTGCCGAGTGTAGAGAGAATTGTGGGAACCCTAGAGGCTAGGAATTTTCCAATATCTATAGGAGGGAGAGATTGGCCATCGAATCTTATTGTAGTTGACATCTACGGTGATGATTTAATTCTCGGAGACGATTGGCTCAACCGTTATGGAGCTATTCTGAATTACTGGGAAAGAGTCATTTCTATCATTGCTGATGACGGATCTGAACACGTATTCCGAGGATGGAGACTGGGAAGCTCGGGAAAATTGATCAAAGCGATGAAAGCAGTGAAATTACTGAAGCAAGGATGTCATGGACTTTGGTGCTATGCCATGAGGAAAGAGGAAGGAGTAGAGCTCTCGTCTATTTCAGTTGTGAATGAGTTCTCGGATGTATTTCCTGACGAACTACCTGGGTTACCTCCGCAGAGAGAAGTGTAATTCACTATCGAATTAGAGCCTGGAGCAGCTCCTATTTCCAGAGCACCATACCGCATGGCGCCAACCGAGATGTATGAAATCAAGAAGCAACTGGAGGAATTGTTACAGAAGGGCTATATTCAACCGAGCGTTTCTCCTTGGGGAGCGCCCGTTCTCTTTGTCCGGAAGAAAGACGGATCCCTCCGACTATGTATTGATTACAGGGAGCTCAACAAGATGACGATCAAGAATAAGTACCCTATACCTCGAATCGACGACTTGTTTGATCAACTGCAAGGGGCAAGGGTATTCTCGAAGATTGACTTGCGATCAGGATACCACCAGTTGAGAATTAAGGAATCGGATATACTGAAATCTGCTTTCAGATCCCGGTACGGGCATTATGAATTTGTAGTGATGCCGTTTGGACTTACCAATGCTCCTGCGGTGTTCATGCAATTGATGAATCGGGTATTCCTGGAATACTTGGATAAATTTGTGGTCGTCTTCATTGATGACATCTTGATATATTCGAAGGACGCAGAGGAGCATGTCGAACATTTGCGTGTGGTTTTGAGCACCTTGAGGAAGGAACAGCTGTATGCAAAACTTTCAAAATGCGAGTTCTGGCTCAGGGAGGTAACTTTCCTCGGGCATGTGATATCAGCTGACGGAGTTCAGGTAGACCCGAAGAAAGTCGAAGCAATCTTGGAATGGGAAGCTCCTAATAATGTGAAAGAAGTCCGGAGTTTCCTAGGACTTGCTGGATATTATCACCGCTTTGTAGAGGGATTTTCCAAGATTTCTCGTCCGCTCACTTAGCTGTTACAGAAAACTCAAAAGTTTAAGTGGGATGAGAAATGCCAGGCTGGTTTTGATGAGCTTAAGAAGAGACTGGCGACAGCACCTATTTTAGCATTACCAGATGGAACTGATGGATTCATGGTGTACAGCGACGCTTAAAATCAGGGTCTGGGATGTGTGTTGATGCAAAGACATAAGGTGATTGCCTATGCTTCTCGGCAGTTGAAACCATACGAGGTTAATTACCCGACTCATGATCTGGAGCTAGCAGCTGTAGTCTTTGCTTTGAAAATTTGGAGACATTATTTGTACGGCACTCATTGTCAGATCTTTACCGATCATAAGAGCCTCAAGTACATTTTCAGTCAGAAAGAATTAAACATGAGGCAGATAAGGTGGCTGGAATTGATCAAGGATTATGACTTGGAGATTCTCTATCATCCGGGGAAAGCAAACGTAGTAGCCGATGCATTGAGCTGAAAACCTGTTTCTCTTCGAGTGTTGGAAGCACTTACATCCCAAACCAGTATTCAACAGGAACTGATCTGCGAGGGGATTGAAGTATGGGCACCAGGAATTCAAGGGCAACTATATGTGATGGAACTGACTTTATCACTAGTCGAGGAGATCAAGTCTAAGAAGTTGGACGATTCTCTGATCCTTCGGTTATGTGACGAAGTAAAGAAAGGAAAAGCCCCAGGATTTGTGATACAAGATGATGGAGTTCTGAGATTTCAGAGTCGACTTTGCGTTCTCGATGATGATGATTTGAGACGGACTATTCTGAAGGAAGCTCACAGCGCGCCTTATTCTATTCACCCGGGGAGTAGTAAGATGTATAAAGACCTTAAACAGAACTTCTGGTGGGGGAATATGAAGAAGGACGTAGCAGAGTACGTTTCGAAGTGTTTGACTTGTCAGCAGGTTAAGATTGAACATCAGCGACCTGCCGGAATGTTAAAGCCGCTTCCGATCCCTGAATGGAAGTGGGAGGATATCTCAATGGATTTCATCACCATCATGCCAAGGACTAGAACGGGAATGAACATGATTTGGGTTGTAGTTGATCGACTAACCAAGTCGGATCATTTCCTAGGGATTAAAGATACATGGGGACCCGAGAGATTGGCGCGAGTATTTATTGCGGAGATAGTCAGATTGCATGGGACGCCGAAGACCATTATTTCGGATCGAGATGGTCGTTTCATGTCACACTTCTGGAAAGCAGTTCACAGGGCTTTGGGGACTGAGCTCAACTTTAGCATGGCTTATCATCCCCAAACGGACGGTCAGTCCGAAAGGACTATTCAAACGGTAGAAGACATGCTTAGAGCTTGTGCATTGGATTGGTCAACCGATTGGGAAGTTCACTTGCCCTTGATCGAGTTCACCTATAATAATAGTTGGCACGCTTCTATTAAAATGGCACCATTTGAAGCTTTGTACGGGAGAAGATGCCGATCACCCCTGTGTTGGGATGATTCTTCGGATTTGATCGGGACGGAACCGGAATTGATTATTCAGACTCAAGAGAAGATAGCTTTGATTCGAGAAAGACTGTTGACTGCCCAGAGTCGACAGAAGTCTTATGCAGATGTACGTCGTCGCCCTCTAGAGTTCGACGTTGGGGACCATGTACTATTGAAGGTGTCTCCTACACGAGGGATTGGGGACCATGTACTATTGAAGGTGTCTCCTACACGAGGGATTTTCCGTTTTGGGAGGATAGGCAAGCTTAGTCCTAGATATATCGGACCATTTGAGATCCTCGAAAGGGTTGGAGATTTAGCATACAGATTGGCCTTACCGCCATCGCTGAGTCACGTCCACAATGTGTTTCATGTATCCCAATTGCGGAAGTATGTACAGGATCCCAGTCACGTCATTGATTTCGACGAGATCGAGATAGATAATGATGGCACCTTCGAAGAGAGACCAATCAAGATACTTGATAGTCGAATCAAACAATTGAGGAATAAACCAATACACTTGGTTAAAATATAATGGTCACGACACGAAGTCGAAGAGGCCACTTGGGAAACAGAGGACAGTATGAAGACTAGATATCCGGAGTTGTTTTCATCTTAAGTTTCGGGATGAAACTTCTTTCTAGGGTGGAAGGATGTAATACCCGAGATTTCTGATATGTATTTGGAACTGTGATATTGTAATTATTGTACCTTTGTCTGAGTATTATTCTCCGTATTTCATAATTCGATGTTGTCGAGCGTATGATTTCATGATTGAGAATAAAATTGTAATTCTGCGCATGTAGCGCACGCTAGCAGCTATGTGTAGCGTACGCTAACATGGATTCATAGCGCACGCTACAAAGGAACATTAGCGCACGCTATGCGTGGTCAATTTGATTGAGACGTGCGGTAGGTGAAATCTGTCCGGGGGACCCCTGTCGGATCGTGTCGGGATGAACCTGGACGGCTTTCGGGAAAAGCCAAGTCAACGCATTAGCGCACGCTATAGGCAAGTGCATAGCACGCGCTAAGCGTTGAGTACAGTTAAGTCAGTGAGCCGTTAGCGCACGCTACGAGCAGGGACTAGCGCGCACTAATAGCCATTTCTTATAAATAGGACAGCATCCTATTCGTAATTTCAGTTCTTTCTTCTCCCATACCCAAATTCTTACACTTAGAACATAACTTCCTTCATCCTAAACTCTCCATATCAACATCCTAGCTCGTGATTGAGGATCGTATATCATTGGAGATTGGTGTTCAAGCCTTCGGTGTTGGGTTGCTTCGACTTCCTCCGTGTTCTTCACTACTTTGAGGTAGGTGATTCTTCACCGATATTAGTAATGTTCTTAAGGACGTTGATCATGTTTTTATAGCCAGTTATTTCGTTTATAATCGGTCATCACATGTTAGAAGGATACTTTTGACGTATCGGCACTATATATCGTAGGAACCCTTGAACCGTTTTTAGTATATGGACTCCTAAGCATTTTCAAACCGATTTGTGATCAGTAGACGGATACTACCCAGTTGTTACGTTTTACCCATTGGAATCATGCGTAGGACGAATGGAACTTAGAATATTTTCTTGAAGATCAAAGATGAATTATGATGTTGAGATGATTATCCGTATATTTGTATCTCATAATCATAGAACTTCCACAAACCTTATTAGCATGATATGCTTGAGGATGACTTGTTTTATCACCATAGAATTTATGAGATTCATCACCATTCAACCCAGTTTTCTGTCAGTGGTAATCTGCCATGCACGATTAGCGCACGCTAACATACGTTAGTTAACGTGCGCTATCGGGGATAAGTTAACGCACGATACGTACGTAACGTACGTTATGTTATCAGCGGATTCAAACTGTCAGTCCGTGGCTAGCGCACGCTAGGCTTATACGATAGCGTACGCTAACAGGCCGGCTTAGCGCACGTTACATAGAGTACGTAGTGCACGCTAAGCAGTCTAGGCAGATTGTTTGTTTTGAGCTTTTCGGCTGTAGACCGAATTGTTAGGCCATCGTTCGACTTGAGATGATTTTTATATCATTCATTTTGTCAAGGTTCGAGCTTGCTACGCTGATCGAAGGAGGTGGCCTTCGAGTGTGTTGAGATCATTGAAGTGTTTCGTTCTTGCCATCTTCGAGGCAAGTATCGTAATATGTTAATATTGGTATTTTGAGCATGCGTGTGATTATTCATGTTGTTGAACATGAGATTTATTTCGTTGAATTGTCATGATATTCGTTATCTAGTGTTTGTATGTTCATGTTGATGAACATGATGATTTGGCATATGTGTATGCATGAGTTGTGTTTGTGTACGATCTATGATGAGGGCGCTGGATCGGATGTCCACCTCATGTTGGTCCGACGGGATCATCTTGGGATCTAGGCTGAGGGCGCTGGATCATTGGACAGGTTATTTCCACCTCGTGTTGGTCCGACGGGATCATCTTGGGATCTATACTGAGGGCGCTGGATCATTGGAATACCCTTGCTGTGTTAATGGAATCATGTGGATTCGCATTGTCGGATTCCAGTAGCGGAAGTCCGTGTGGTGTATCATGTTATGTATTGTTGATTCATATTTGATTTGTTTAAATGATACTTGTACTAGCATCGTTTTGCTAACCCCTTCGGGGGTGGACATTTGTTTTGATGTTCAGGTAGCCGAGGAGCAGGGAAACAGCCACGGTACCGACGTGACGACGAAGGGGTTCAGTGATGTTTGTTGTTGTTGGTGATTTGTTTACTTGGTTTGATTTCAGTACTCGAGTACGCGTGTCTAATTAATATTGTTTCGATATGGTTGTATAAATTACTCGTTGAACCAGTTTTTCGGTTTTGTAAACTTGAATTTCCGATGATGATGATGTCTTATATTTATCTTTCTTTTAAATTAGCCTTGTAAATCCTTACTTAAAGGGTTTACGGCGCTGTAATTATTCCGAATATCTCGGGGTGTTACACAACTTGAGTAACTCCTGCACGGAAACTCGGTGATCGCAATTTCCCGCCGCTCACTCGGCATCTCTTGCGCATCGCGCATTCAAACTTATCTCGTAGGGATGCAGTGCAAGCGATCAAAACACTCTCCCTCCTCCCGGATGTTGCCTCTCTCTCGGCGCACACCCACTCAAATCTTGGCAGGAATCATTCTCTCCATGCCTCGATATAACCAAAAACCAATCGATGGTGTCAGATCGCCACTCTAGCTCAAATCAAGTTACTCCCTCACTGTCAAGTCCGAGACTAGCGACAAGTTCTCCGAATTAAGACGGGTCGATTTGCCTGAACGTCTGGAGGACATGATACTTCTAAGAGTTCTCACTAACACCAAGAACCCATCCAAATGAGCCTTGCGCTCCGCTCAAATACCACCACGGCTGCCCTCTCAAAAATCCTTACTAACCATACCCCATAATATGGATTCGGAATTCTATCAAGTACGAGCCAAACCCAAATGAAACTCTGTAAGACAAGTGCCCTCTATCACGAGTCGAAAGAGGCCTACACGGATATACTCAGATCACTAAACTCTCAGCCCTCTGGCCATCGCACTTCTACGGCAAAGAGCTTGAAGGCTGTGCGCGTGATCAACGCACCCTCCCCCGCTCGAAGGTGATGCCTAACTCTCGGCACACCGCATCACTGGCTTCAGCCTGGCGTGACGAAAACTCACGGGTTGGTCTCGCTGGTCCTCTAACTCAAACGAAGACACGAACCCAGGCCCTCGGCCTAACTCATAACCTGGCCAACTGGCCTTATTACTCAACGGACGATTGTGAACTCCGTACGAGCACACCTCATCCGGCTTGCTCCCATCAGAAATCCTTCGACCAATAGGTCCCATTAATTGGCTTCCAAATCATTTCCAAGAACAGCCATCTCAGAATCGCTCACTTGTGTGTCCAGAATGGACACACCTCCTCGGTAAGGAGCCCAATGCTCCATATAACTCTGTCCCTTTTAGAAAATCCCTCAACCACAGAGCCCATACTCTAGGCTTTGGAATCCCCTTAAGGAACATCATTCTCGAATCAACCCATTTCGTCTCGCGAGTCTGGCCCTCCCCCACTCATGTTGGAGGCCACACCCAAATCTCTTGTCCCTCATAGACTGCTGGGACATGCAACACCACACTTGGAGCATGCCCATTCTCATATCTACCCGACTCGAACCAGGAAGACTGAACACTCCACTCTTGCAACTTCCGTGGTGGCTGTGTTACGATTGCACCTCATGTGTGAAAGCGCTTTGCGCATAACAATTCAAATATCATGTAACCAACGTAACTGATGCACCTTAAGTGCTATGACGCTTGCGCGCACTAAAATTCAGCACAAGTTTTGCACCTGAACATGCTGTGACGGATTCCCGCACTAAAGTTCTCGCACAAATAGGTCTCAAACCCAAATCACCTCTCAATCTACGGCGTTACGCAAACATGGCTGCAACTTGGCAGACGTCGCTACTGCACACCACCCGGCTCACCGGCATGTCTCCTTCTAGGAGATCAAGATGTCTAATAAGCCCACAAAAAGGTTAACACCGATTTTGATTGGATTGCACCAACATCGTTACTCGCGCGTCCGCAAATTACCGATGAGGATGTACACCTCACATCCACAAAATGCCAACCGTACTTGCAGGGAATAAATAGTCATTAAACACGTCGTAACCCGGGTACTACCATTCGCCGAAATCACTAATGCCAACAACTCTCACCGAACAAAGCTTTCGAACATCACTGACAGAAACCAAACAACCAGGGTACTACCATTCGCCCAATTGCAAAGCCAACTCGAGGTACTACCAATCGCTCAAGTCCCACTGCCAACTAAATTCTCAACTCTTCCGCAATACGTAAGATCACACTGCAAGCCCTTCGCTGAAATGCCACTACAATGGCTAATAAAAAAATTTCAGCACAATTTTGGTATCCGGTTCTCAAGGGAAGAAAGATCTTCAACAAAGCTCAACCGAAACCTGGATGCGACATTCCAGGCTCCGATACCACTTGACACGGGGTGCGGCTCACTGAGGTTCAGGCCGTCGAATTCATGCAGCGGATCACGAATCACCCGTGCGCCTAGGAGACTTCCGAGTCTCCGTCCGGCTACCATCAATGAGATTACATATAATACCAACATTAGAGATATCATGCACTGGTCCATTGTGCTGCGTAAAACGCTAGGCACCCGCCTTTCGTTTACCTCCGACCAACTAGGGGCCGGTATCTCATACCCTTCAAGCTTAACCCGCAATGGCACTCGGCACTAAGGGTCACTCACATGCCCGAAGTGTAATTCCTCATGCTCGACACTCACTCGGGACTTCCTAGGTGCAGTACCTTGGCGCCCTTGAGAGTACCTCACCCGAGACGGACAACCTTTTAGATCTTGGCTTAGATTCATGCCATCAATAGATATTTGGACCTCACGATGTTTGGGACTACTTTGCATACCAATATATTACCTTCAATCCGCAATGTGGTGTTGTCTCGCAACCACATGTACAAGCCAACGATCCCCCGCAGCATAGCCGGAACCGATAGCTAATGCTTACGAGTAAGCTCACGAGGCGTATGATTTAGATGAATGCCTCGATTGCCCAATCGACATAGAGGAAATGTTATATGGCCGACGGCATTCCTCCGGTCACACTAGAGCCTCTATGCCAACCTTAAGCCCAACGCAGACCACTAAGATCCTACGCCGCCCTAACAATTTCTAACTCGCTCGGGAACTCCTCGCACACTTCGAATGCTTAGATTTGGCTCCCTAGAGGCCCCCCTTACCTCTAGGAAGATTGCACGCTTGGTGCTCGACAGCACGAGGAAGAATGGCCGCTTGCCCACCATTGCCCATCTAAGGACTGTCCCCCCTATAATAGGCTTAGAAAAATAATGCCTTGTAATTGCACTAGACATTGATTGGCCGAGGAAGCACATCGGGTGTAACTCCCTCATACGAACTCCAAATCCTTATCCGCTTGAACCGTAGAGTAGCTTACGACATTATCTATAAGTCGTCAAAGTTTCAGCCCCATCCGATACTCGAGGAGTGAGGAATTGCCTCTGCAATATTCTGAAACTACTACAATGCCACTACACTGCAGCATCTTGATCCTTCGCATCGTTCGCTACTCAAACGGAACCGACTAGCTATGAAACTTGGTGGAGACCTTCCCAACACTCCAAGGAACTCCCCACTCCAAGCATTCCACGAAACTATTCACATAAAGCCCTCTGCTCCATGACACAAGGTCCTGCTCGCACACGGACACCCTCCGGACGCCGACCACTGTCGCACGTCCCCAACCTTATTCGTGTCGCAGGACAACTATCCTAACATAATCCTTTGTAAGTCCGGGGCAATCCCGAGTACTCCGAATAATATGGAAAGCGCCCTGTGACACACTGTCAGGAAGCGATCGGCTGCATACAGCCAGTGCCCGGCCACTGTCTGGACACGCTCGGCTCCATACAACAAGTGCTCGGCCACTGTCAGGACGCGCTCAGCTCCATACAGCAAGTGCCCGTCCACTGTCAGGAAGCGCTCGGCTCCATACAGCAAGTGCCCGGCCGTTGTCAGGAAGTGCTCGGCTCCATACAGCAAGTGCCAGGCCACTGTCATGAAGCGCTCGGCTCCATACAGCAAGTGCCCGGCCACTGTTCGGACGCGCTCAGCTCCATACAGCAAGTGCTCGACCACTATCAGGATGTGCTCGGCTCCATACAGCAAATGCTCGACCACTGTCGGGAAGCGCTCGGCTCCATACAGCAAGTGCCAGGCCACTGTCAGGAAGCGCTCGGCTCCAAACAGCAAGGGCTCGGACACTGTCAGGAAGCGTTCGACTCCATACAGCAAGTGCCCGGCCATCGTCAGGAAGCGCTCGGCTCCATACAGCAAGTGCCAAGCCACTGTCAGGAAGCTGTATGATATATCGTCCAACGATTACATACAGCTCGTTTTCGGGTAGATTTCTAAAATCCTATTATTCCTGATCTATATATTATTAATATAAATCATAGTTTCAAGAAAAACCTGATTTATACCATAACATAAAATCACGGAAAAACGATACTACGACGAACAATAAAATATCTACCATTATCAAAATGATTCTAAATCACAAAACAAGCATTTCAAATGCTAAATATCATATATACGATCGCAAGACCTCGCTCCGATACCACTGTTGGGATTCGGTGCCTAAAATGAAGGCCCAGTGGAAGTGGTAAAATAAAAATTTATTCGATCCGAATCCCTACGAGGATCAATCAATCTATGTATATACGAATATAAAAATAAACAAAGGAAGATTCGAAAACATACCCTTGTAGTCCGTTGATTATATGGTGTTCTTCTCTTGAGCGACTCCCCAAGCTTTCGGTTAACTTCCCCGCGAAGCCGATTCGTCAAGCTTTTGAAATCCCGAGCCCCGAAACACCGTGCTCTACTTGCCACACGCCGGAGAATGACCGGAATGACAACCACTCCCATTAACCTCCAAGGTTACGGCTCGAATAGGATGATGAAGCTATATTATTTGATGAATATACTCCACGTATATTATTCAAAACTCTCTGTATTTCTCTCACAAAATGAAGTGAAAGAAAAGTGAAGAAGACAAGAAAACTATTTTCTTTTCTCTCTCTCTACTTGCAATGCGTGAGATCTCCTTCAGGAAGAGTGGTCTTCTTTTCCCTTATATTCCACATCAACCACCAAGACCAAATCACCCTTTTTAATATAAAAGGAGATATTGTCCCCTCAAGTCTTGGTCTTCCACCCCACATGGAGAAGACAAAAACCAAGACCCATATGAGGGTAGGTGGGGCGGCCATCTAGAAGGAAATGGATGAGTTCGGCTCGTTTCGGACTCCCGTGAGTCCAAACAGATAAACTCCAATTCCGTTCCGATGTATTTGTATCAATTAATTAATCCAATTAATTAATCATATCAAATATAAAATAATATAATTAATTTCTCCAAGAAATAATTATATCTATGAATTAAATTAATCACCCAGTAATATATTTAATTCATTAGGCCGTAAATTAATTTATCCAATACATCAATTTAGACATCCAATGTCCCAATAAATTAGATATCCAATATCTAATATTCATAATGAGAGAATAAGCTCGATACATTCTGCTGTTAATCCTATTGCGTGACTCGGTAGGTCCGCCTCAGTTAGCAATGGGAGGAACCAAAGAGTAGTAGCACCACCTAGCCAACCTAGCGGCCTACACTGTACCCCAACTGAGAACAAATGATATGGGATCATTGAAAAACCATTCTGTCGTGAATACCAGTATACGTATAAACCCTTCTTTCAAATGTCTCGATCTAGTTATAGGGTCATGGTAAGTCAAACTCTATCTGTACTTGACGCTATGCATGAGTTAATGCAAATCGAGATCATCGAGCTCTCGTGTATCCAATACAACTAGCTTCAATGCTTTAGCCAAAGACTTATGATCTCAACTGCCAATAACCGCATAGGACATATAACTCGTTCACTAACAGGAGAAAGAATTCTATCTTGGTATTCAGTAGGACCTGCTACTTGCCCGTCAAGACGTACGTCGAGGTTGACCCCCGCCTTCCGGTTTACAGGGTCGAGCTACTCTAATGAAAATCTTGACATCACAAGCACATCCCTACTAAATCCTCAAGTCGAAGGTTCACGAATGTAACACCCCCAATCAGCTCAGGGATATTACACGCCATAGAACCTTCCCTTAAGGATCTACGAGGCTGGTAACAACATAGAAAAACTCAACAATGCCTTTATGGCTAAAATGACTCAGTAGACCGATTTGGTCTTTCAATAAATACATACAACTCAAACTCATTACATGCCCATGCAGGGGTCAAATACAACACACTCCCATACAACGGGAAAGAATAATGGAGCGGAAAATAAACTATAACTAAACCAATGACATCATACGGATCCTCGTGTGATTAGTATCGTTCACCTTTCATCATCCTTCGTGTCGACCCTGTGTTATGCTCCCAAACCTGAATGCAAAAACAGACATCCACCCCCCGAATACTCGGGGGTTATTAAAACTCCACTGTTTCGCTAGTGCAAGAACAAGTGCAAAAATCTGAGACATACAATACAAGTTCCAAGAACAATAATAATCGGGAATCCTCAAAGATCCAAACGTAACGAAAGGTACTTCCCGAGGCAAGAGTTTGGGAAAACATTCCAAAACTGAAAGATCACAATTCAAGGGAAAACAATTTATAAAATGGTTTAAAATGCCATCGAGAGTTTTAATAGAAAACAATTTAGGATTTTCAAATCCTTCTCTTTCCAAAAATCAATAGGGTCACAGCCCAAAGGTTTTGTTTTCGTAAATAGAAAACCAACAACAATTTACAGGGTTAAAACCCACATCACGTGTCGTCGACGGACATAAAATCAACACAATATAATCGCCCAAGATACGCAAACCTTGGTCACAAAAATACAACACCAACTCGTGAAGTTTTACTCGTGAATCCAGGGCGAGTACCATTGGATTCCCTCCGTGGCCCCGTCGAACCCTTCCGAGGTGAGCAAAATACATTCACAAAACATACACACCACTCGTGAAGTTTTACTCATGAATCCAGGGCGAGTACCATTGGATTCCCTCCGTGGCCCCGTCGAACCCTCCCGAGGTGAGCAAAATATATTCACAAAACATACACACCACTCGTGAAGTTTTACTCGTGAAGACAGGGTGAGTACCATTGGATTCCCTCCGTGGCCCCATCGAACCCTCCCGAGGTGAGCAAAATACATTCACAAAACAAGAATTGTATGGACAAGGTACTTGTCTCGAATAAGAACAATGCGGAGAATCGACCGAAGTAGGTTGGCACGAACCGACCACGAACCTGCCAACTCCACCGAATGTTAACCCGCAACAATAAACTACGAACAACAATAACAATAATGAAAACGAATTCCATAGCACGGTTCAAAGCCGTTGAATTCAAAGAACGAATGACGAAAGTTCAAGTGTTTCCCCCAAAACGGCCAAGAACACGATTTGTCCCGACAAAACACGAAAACGGAATTTCAAACCGAAATATGGATATACAATCCATAGGATATGTTTAACAACGTCATTTGACCACAATTGGTTCGTCAAAAATGGATAGAAAACGAAATCAAGAACAAAACTCCCAAAAAGTCAACTCTAGGGATTCAAGAAAAAACACCTTGATTCGGTGAAGAACAATAGATGAGATGATGTTATAATCACCTAGGATACTCCAAAACACCTTGGATGGAGTAGAAATCGGCCAGGAGCCCAAGCCCTAGTCGCCCTCGTCTCAACCCGCGAAGGAAGAAGAATAAATGAAGAAAAATGAAGAGTAATGACTGTTGTCCAATTTATATACTGGACAGCTTAGCGTGCGCTAATCCTACCTTCTTAGCGTGCGCTATCGAAGCATCAGAACAAAACGTTCTGCCAAAATGTACAGTTAGCGCGCGCTAGCTACAAATGTTAGCGTGCGCTAACGAGACCCAGAACCCGGTAGCTCTGGATCGCCTGAAATACTGTGTAGCGCGCTATCCTCCCCCAGCGTGCGCTACCAATGCACCCTAGCGCGCGCTATGTTACCAAATAGCGTGCGCTAACCAACGTTCTAACCCAGTCCAGTAGCCTCTGGACTGTTTCTGCACCACCCGTTAGCGCGCGCTAAAGGCAACACTTAGCATGCGCTAACTTCGGCAACTTAGCGCGCGCTAGCCACAAAGCGTAGCGTGCGCTAACAACTCAGAGAGACAGCAACAGAACATCTCAGAAATGGGTATGACGACATACCCACAAATTTGGGAAATTATAAAACAGTCCCAAATGTCCGAAACATCATGATACGACAACGAATAATCAAACCGAAGATCACCACACGTATAACAACGTTAAATGAAACTTACGAGAAACCCGAAACGACAGTTTCGAACGAGATTCGCAAGAATCGAACTCAAGCGTGGGAAAGTCGCTTAAGAATACGGAACTCAACAAAACGACACCAAAACGAACTCGGATGACAAAAAATGCAGAACTAAATACTCTCAGAATGACGAAACGTCACGAGCGAGTCGTCAAAATGGACTTTCGCCGAAAAAAAAAGAAATTACCGGAAATCGAAATTACGGGTATTACACACTACCCTCCTTAAAAGAAGTTTCGTCCCGAAACTTAAAACAAGTAGGGAGAAGCAATATCCCGCCAGGAAAACTCAATGAGATACACAAGAAACGCGTAACTTACGCCCATCGGCGAGACGTTACAAGCAACGCAAAGGAATATACGGCGTCAAAACACGCTCCACGGCGACTAACACAATGCCACCGGTAGAGACATAATAAAATCAACAGGTGACAAGCGTCATCAAACAGACAATACAATCGAGTCGATTATCCGAACAATCACAAAACACAACGAACAAAAATCAATATGATTGACCAACCCAACGGTACATCAATCAAAATGCGAGCCAATCGCTGAACAAATACGGAAATCCACCACCCAAGGGTTGGAAGATCGAAAACGAGACTAATTTCCCGAACTTAAGGGAATTACGAAGGAGTATGAATGTTCAATGATCACGAAACGAGATCAACAAAAAACAAACAATCAAACGATCGAACCACAACGGTTGAGACAACAAAAATCGAACAATCATGTTCGAATCACGAAGAACAATAAAATTCAAACAACAACTCCAAGGTTCACATCTCGACTCGAGACAATATATGATCCGGTGAAAACAACAGGATGTGCATTCACATAAGATCCACAAGAAGGGAATAGCAATTGAAAAGTCACAACGACAAACGAGTTATTCCGAAACAATACCATACTCGTTCGATCAGAAAAAGCAAGGGGCAGGACAGGCTCAGAAAATGTCAACGAACATAAACGAGTCGACAGAGTCGAAAATACAGAAGTTCGAAATCCGATCCACTTAGAATAAAATAATTAGTAGAACCAAAAAAAAAATGTTACTTCCGAACAAGGTTCACAAGAATCGAACCGAACTCAGAAAAGTCAGAGCGATAACGAGATCAACCCAAAACAAGATCACAGCTCGTTCGAACGATGAAACCGAAATACAGAACAAGTTCATAAAATATCAACGACACGAGCGAGTCGGTAGACTTGAGAAAGAGAAAATGCAGAAGTCAAAAATAATATGGATATTATATTCGACCTCTTCTAAAAGAAGTGTCGTCCCCGAAACTCACAACAACGAAATGAAGGTGACAACACAACAAGCAACCGACAGAAACATCCTTCGAAGGCCTCTCAAAGCCGATTCTGATAACTGTGCTGAAGCGCGAACTCCGAAAGTCTCGGTAGCCAATTCGCAAAACTGAATTCGGTGTCCCTCAAGTCCACACTTGAAATGTGTTACCGACGAGAAGGACAATTTACACATGCATGTTAGGAGTATGCCCTCGAATGCCACTCAGAGGTTGTTGAGTGAGGGCATTGTACTTGTAATTATGTAAACCATTTATATAAGGCAAATGAATGTTTCTTTATTTACTGGTAGTTACTGGCATTCCTAACTCATAAATAAACATATAGAAACTAGTCCGTGTATTTGAGAGCAAAACGTTCCACTCCTTATTGGATAAGGAGGTCGGCACTGGAAAGGTTATAGCTCAAATACTTAATCGTTCGCAAGTCGATGAAACTTGACTGGGCGTTATGTTTATGTGAAGACTTGTATGACGTGTTCTTTGACATGGAGAGTGTCTGTCGAACACTAATGGTTAGTGGGAGCACACGTTATAGGTATGCTAATTGGATTAGTATACTCGAACTGACTCACCCTCGATTCGTCACACGGATTTCACTCCGGACGATCAATGACGGAATCGAAAGGTTGTGATAGGTATTCGTGAACCTTCGACTTGAGGATTTAGTAGGGATGTGCTTGTGACATCAAGATTTTCATTAGAGTAGTTCGACCTCGTAAACCTAAGGCGGGGTCAACCTCAACGTGCATCTTGACGGGTAAGTAGCGAGTCCTATCAATACCAAGATAGAATTCTTTCTCCCGTTAGTGAGCGGGTTATATGTCCTATGCGGTTATTGGCAGATGAGATCATAAGTCTTTGGCCAAAGCATTGGAGCTAGTTGTATTAGATACACGATAGCTCGATGATCTCGATTTGCATTAACGCATGCATAGCGTCAAGTACAGATAGGGTTTGACTGACCGTGAACCTATAACTTGATCGGGACATTTGAAAGAAAGGTTTTATACGTATACTGGTATTCACGACAGAATGGTTCTTGAATGATCCCAATCATTCGTTCTCAGTCGGGGTACAGTGTAGGCCACCAGGCTGGCTAGGTGGTGCTACTACTCTTTGGTTCCTCCCATTGCTGACTGAGACGGACCTACCGAGTCGCGCAATAGGATTGACGACGGAATGAATAAAGCTAATTCTCTCATTATGAATATTAGATATTGGATATCTAACTTGGGACATTGGATGTCTAAATCGATTTATTGGATAAATTGATTTACGGCCTAATGAATTAAATAAATTACCGGGTGATTAATTTAATTCATAAATATAATTATTTCTTGGAGAAATTAATTATATTATTTTGTATTTGATATGTTTAATTAATTGGATAAATTAATCAATATAAATACATCGAAACAGAATCGGAGTTTATCTATTTGGACTCTCGGGAGTCCGAAACGAACCGAACTCGTCCGATTTCTAACATGGGCCGCCCCAACCCCTTCCACCCACCTTCCCATTATCTTGTTGTTTCCTTTTTTAAATTAAGGAACATGACTTGTGGGGCAAAAATATCATATGGGATGATTTGTTTTGCATGTGAGTGGAAATATAATAAAGAGAGGAAGACTTCTCACCTCATTATACTTTGATTCCAACGTGAGGTTGCAAGAGTGTAGAGAGAGAGAAAAGACTTCTCCAAGTCTTCTTCATCATCTTCCTCTTTATTCATCAAGTTCTTGATTTTTCTTGGAAGAAAATTGAGAAATAAAAGAGAGATTGTGAGTTATACACTTAGAGTGTTATAATTTCATATTGGAAGCTTCATCACTTAGCTCTAGCCGTATCCTCGGAGGATAGCAAGGTGATTGTCGTTTCGGTCGTTTCTCCGGCGCGTGGCAAGTAGAGACGCGGTGCTTTCGGCGTTGGATCGTTCAAGAGCTTGGGGAATAGCTCAAGAGAATGTTATCCATCTAATCAATGGACTACAAGGGTGAGTCTCTATATCTCTTGTGAATTCGTTTTTGATATTCGTATATACGTAGCTCCATCGATCCTCGTAGGGATTCGGATCGAATTAATTTTCGTTTTACCGCTTCCGCTGGGCCTTCGTTTTAGGCACCGAATCTCAACAGTGGTATCAGAGCGTAGGTCTTGCGATCGTATATACGATATTAGCATTTGGAATGCTCGATTAGATGGTGAATGATTTGGAATCATTTTAGTCATAATCGTGGTATATATTTTTACGTTCGTTGTAGTTATATTTTTCGTAAGTTTATGTCTAAATATAAATCTTAATTTCTTGGAAATATGATTCATATTGAAGATATGAATGTTAGAGAATATACATATTGGATATCCGGCCGAAAAACTAGTCCCGAAATGCCGTTGGACGGTCCGGGAGGGGTCCGGAAGTCGGGGGCCGCGGCCTGTATGCGGCCGGCACAGGCGGCCATCAGACTTGTGGGCCGCGGCACGATCTCCGAGGGCCGCGGCACGGTGGCTGCTGGGCAGCCGGCCGGAAGCCGCCGAGCATGATCGGCCATGCCAGCATGTCTGCGCATCTTGCCACAGCATGACTCGGCCATGGCAGGCCAATTTCGCCCGGCTCGATTTTTTCGTGTATTCTTGAAAATTAATCTCCCGCATGTTAAATTGGATTTAATATGATTAAAATGATTTATGGTATTTCATTTTATAAGGGAAATTTGATTAATTGGAATATTTATGGTCGACCGATTATTTTGAACGTTATCATATTACCGATTGTGTGAATCGATTGGATCGGTTCGTATTGTTGATTGGATCAATGTATCTCTACGCTTTCCATTTATTTAGTATTTATTGAATGAATGCTTTTGAATGGGGATGTGGTTCGTGGACTTAGTTTTTGAATCGTTCGTTTTATTCGATTGGGTTGTAAAGGCCGTTTTGAGCCTATTTATTTTACTAGAAAAATTTGTATCTAGGATGCAATTTTCAATGTAAAATTTATATGTAATGACGAAGACCGGTGGAAGATCCATTTCGAGAAGATGAAGATTCAAGACGAAGACTTGTAATTAGATTACGGAGTTTTTGTTTTCTAGGAACGGTCCATGAACCACATGTTGGTAGCAACTAGGTTGTGAATGGTTGTTTTCATATTGTATGAATGCTACAAACGCACTTAAATGAATTAATGTGCAAAGTGTAACATTAATCGCAATAATTCTCCCACAACAAATAATTAAGTTTATAAGGTTTCAAGGTTTTCCTTCCCTCCATCGATCTTTCGGGAAATTGAAATCCAAACCGGATGTGCTATGCTTCCGAGTTATCGGGGTAGTCGTTCGGGGAGGACGGATAAATTACCGAGAGCGCATTGGATGCCTTCGGTTGGAGCAAATTTTATCCCTAGAAACCTTATAGGTTGCCGGATAAGATTCAATTGTGAAACTGATTTGCATCGATGGTATAAACTTAACTTGTTCACGAACCATAGAAACCGTATAGGTTGAGGGGAGTGAACAAGGGAAAAAAGAAGATCGAATCATCCATTAGATGGGTTGGTGTTGGACACCACTTTATGAAAATTAATAGGCTAGAAACCTGTTCGGTTGCCCTCTATTAAGATTCATAAAGAACTCGATCACCACTATGAAGTAGAGCGACGATACTTCCGGATTTCACATGGGAGTGTGTTGTTCCGATAAAAATAGTGGGAGCTGGGTAACAAGAATAGAAAAGACCTTAATTCTATACTCAGATCATAATATAACAAGTCACTAATTAATCTGTTATACTTAATGCAGACAAATCTCAATATGACAATGAATCCACTCGTAATTCTACTCGAAAAGAACACCTTAATGGGACCTAACTTTGTGGATTGGCTCCGCAATCTGATGATTGTCCTCAGTATAGAGGCACTGGGATACGTCTTCGAGACGGACATTCCGGCGCCTCTTGTGCGGACCCGAGCCAATCAGGAAGAGATTGAAAACCACAAAAAGTGGGTTAAGGATGACGTGAAAGTCCGTGCATATATGATGGCTTCCATGTCTAATGAGCTTCAGAGAGCTCATGAGAAAATGACTTCTGCTAGGCAGATTCTATCTCACTTAACCGAACTTTATGGTGAGCACAGCAGAACTGCTAGATATGAGATATCCAAGCAACTGTTTGGTGCAAGGATGAAGGAAGGTGAGAAGGTTGGGGAACACGTCCTCAAAATGATATCCATGATCGAGAGATTGGAGGCTCTTGATTTTAAAATGGATACTTCTCTCCAAACCTACCTTATCCTACGCCTCTCCCGATTCCTTCTCACGATTTGTTATGAACTTCAACCGCAATGAGATTTCATGTAATTTAGTCTGGGCTAATGAACAAACTTGTGACCGCTCCTCGGATGAAGACTCACGGATGAAGGAGTCTGCTCTTGTGATTTCTTCTGGACCTCGGAGGTCTAAGAACAAGAAGGAAAAGACCAAGAAGCAAACTCGACCACAAGTTAAGGACCTTAAGGGTAAGGGCAAGGCCCCGATGGTTCCAAAGAACAAGAAGAAGAAGGATGCTTGTCTCAAGTGCGGTGAGCTGGGCCACTTGGCTAGAGACTGTCCGATTCTTCATGGCACTTCAGGTACAGAACTTTTAGTTTTGGAAACAAATTGTTCTGCTACTGTATTTTCTACTTCCTGGATACTGGATTCTGGTGCTGGTTCTCATATTTATACCGTGAATCAGGATCTGGAACAAAGTAGGAAGCTTGGAGCTGGAGAAGTTATGATCACAGTTGGAAGTGGGCATAGTGTCGAGGCGACCGACATAGGATCACTTCTTTTGGGTTTAGAATCCGGCTTTGTTTTGACTTTAGAAGATGTACTTGTTTTGCCCAAGGGGCACAAAAACATTGTATCCATTCCGGTCATGGACCGAAAAGGTTTTTCATTTTTCATTGGTGATGGTTCCTGCAAAATTTATTTTAGAAATAAACTAGTGGGTACTGCTACATTGTTAAATGGATTGTATCATCTAAATCTCAGCAACAAAGTAGTTGTGAATACTATGACTAGAAAACGTGGTAGGGATGAAACCAATCAAGTTTTGAAATGGCATCTAAGACTTGGTCATGTTGGTCAGACCAAGGTTTACAAAATGGAAAAAGATGGACTTATGGGTCCATTGGGATCGGATCCATTTCCTACTTGTGAATCTTGCCTTAAAGGCAAAATGACTAAGTCCCCCTTCACAGGGACTTTTGAAAGAGCCGATAAATCGGGATTAATCCATACGACGTTTGTGGTGCTTTGGAAGCAGCATGTGACGGATATCAATATTTCATTACGTTTACAGATGATCATACTAGGTATGGTTATGTATACTTAATGAAACATAAATCCGAGGCCTTTGAGAAATTCCAGGAATTCAAGACCCTAGTCGAGAAACAAACCGGTAATCATATCAAAGCACTTCGGTCGGACCGAGGTGGCGAGTATATGAGTACGGAGTTTGACGAGTTCCTTAAAGAACATGGAATAGTTTCACAACTAACACCTCCAAGTACTCCTCAGTTAAATGGTGTGTCAGAAAGAAGGAACCGGACCCTGTTAAACATGAGATCCGTTCCATGCTGGGCTATACTGACTTGCCGATTTACCTGTGGGGGTATGCACTCCTGACTGCCGCGTATATCTTGAACAGATGTCCTTCTAAATACGTTCCTAAAACTCCACATGAGATGTGGGAAGGAAGGAAACCAAGTCTTAATCATATTAGGATTTGGGGATGTCCCGCTTATGTCAAGAAGACTAAGGTGGAAAAGTTGGAAGCTAGGTCTGCGAAGGGACGTTTCATTAGATTCCCGTCTGGGACGATGGGATATCTATTCTACATGCCCGAAGATCGAAGGATCGTTATTGCTTTACAAGCACACTTCCTGGAAGATGAGTTCATTCAGGAAGGCGGAGCAGGTAGAAGTATTTCTTTAGAAGAATACAATGAAACTCCTCGAGAGACACCTGTGCAAGAAACTGGAACCGAACTTTCTGAAACACAAGTACAACCACCTCGTAGGTCTAGTAGGGTGTCTCATTTACCTGAGAGGTATGGGCTTGTGCACTTGGAGGAGCTGGGTCTCCATGATTCCAAGTGATAGCCAAGAGACCGACTCGGCGACCTATGACCAAGCGATGGTGGATGTAGACTCCGCGAAATGGCGTGAAGCTATGGAAGCTGAGATAGACTCGATGCATGTAAATCAGGTCTGGACTCTAGTAGACCTCCCCAAGGGCATAGTGCCCATTGGGAATAAGTGGATCTACAAGAGAAAGACTGATGGTGATGGCAAGGTTGACGCCTATAAGGCCAGGCTTGTGGCAAAGAGTTATACCCAAAAGGAAGGGATTGATTACGACGATACCTTCTCGCCCGTAGCCATGATCAAGTCTATTCGCATGATGCTTGCTATAGCTGCCTACCACGATTATGAGATATGGCAAATGGACGTAAAGACGGCTTTCCTTAATGTATTCCTCGAGGAGGAAATCTATATGGAGCAGCCTAAAGGTTTTGTGTCCGAAGTCAATATTCAGAAAGTGTGCAAGCTTCAGCGTTCCATTTATGGACTGAAGCAAGCGTCGCGTAGTTGGAACCTTCGTTTTGATGAGGCGGTCAAAGAGTTTGACTTCGTGCAAAATGAAGAGGAACCTTGTATATATAAGAAAGTTAGTGGGAGCAAGATCGCATTCTTAGTACTATATGTAGATGACATTCTACTAATAGGAAATGATGTGGGAATGCTCGATTACGTGAAGCTTGGCTTTGAGTAATTTCTCCATGAAAGACTTGGGAGAAGCAACCTATATTCTTGGTATTCGGCTCTCTGGGATAGAGCGAAGAGAACAATAGGCCTTTCCCAAGCCCTCTATATAGATAAGATCTTAAAGCGATTTAAGATGGATGATTCTAAAAGAGGGTTCCTACCGATGCAACATGGAATAAAACTCACCTTGAAGATGTGTCCTCAAAGTGAGGAACAACGCAAGGAAATGAGTAATATACCATATGCTTGTACGTGGGTAACCTTATGTATGCTATGTTGTGTACAAGACGACATCGCGCATCTTTGTAAAGCGTCTTGAGTAGGTTCGAGCAAACTCGGGTAGGGAACATTGGTGCAGTAAGAACGTTCTCAAGTACTTGAGAAGAACGAGAGATATGGTTCTTTTGTATGGCGGTGGAGATTTGGATGTGGTGGGATTCACTGATTCGGACTTCCAAGGACTGAAGGACGACTCGATGTCTACTTCTGGCTACATATTTACTCTTAATGGAGGAGCAGTATCTTAGCGTAGTGCCAAGCAAAGCGCGACTGCTGATTCCACCTGTCAAGCTGAGTATCAAGCAGCCTCGGAGGCTTCCAAGGAAGGGTTCTGGATTAAGAAGTTTCTGGGAGAACTTCAAATGATACCATGTCTTGAGTTGCTG
Organism: Orobanche coerulescens; assembly: GCA_033398695.1. Lineage (NCBI taxonomy): Eukaryota > Viridiplantae > Streptophyta > Magnoliopsida > Lamiales > Orobanchaceae > Orobanche > Orobanche coerulescens. The sequence continues at coordinate 71,671,420 of CM065818.1, read as the reverse complement.
TTCACTGCATCTTTGCGACAACGACGGAGCTGTAGCGCAGGCCAAGGAGCTGAGGTTTCACAACAGCACCAAACATATTGAGAGGAAGTATCATCTCGTAAGAGAATTTGTTCGCAAGGGATACATTGTGCTGCACAGAGTAGACTCGGCCGACAACGTCGCCGATCCACTGACCAAGCCACTTTCTCAGACTAGCTTGGAGCGTCATTTGGAAAACATGGGTATTAGATACTATAGTGTGTGGCATTGAGTGCAAGTGGGAAATTGTTAGGAGTATGCCCTCGAATGCCACTCATAGGTTGTTGAGTGAGGGCATTGTACTTGTAATTATGTAAACCATTTATATAAGGCAAATGAATGTTTCTTTATTTACTGGTAGTTACTGGCATTCCTAACTCGTAAATAAACATATAGAAACTAGTCCGTGTATTTGAGAGCAAAATGTTCCACTCCTTATTGGATAAGGAGGTCGGCACTGGAAAGGTTATAGCTCAAATACTTAATCGTTCGCAAGTCGATGAAACTTGACTGGGCGTTATGTTTATGTGAAGACTTGTATGACGTGTTTTTTGACATGGAGAGTGTCTGTCGAACACTAATAGTTAGTGGGAGAACACGTTATAGGTATGCTAATTGGATTAGTATACTCGAACCGACTCACCCTCGATTCGTCACACGGATTTCACTCCGGGACAGTCAATGACGGAATCGAAAGGTTGTGATAGGTATTCGTGAACCTTCGACTTGAGGATTTAGTAGGGATGTGCTTGTGACGTCAAGATTTTCATTAGAGTAGTTCGACCCTGTAAACCGGAAGGCGGGGGTCAACCTCAACGTGCATCTTGACGGGCAAGTAGCAGGTCCTACTGAATACCAAGATAGAATTCTTTCTCCCGTTAGTGAGCGGGTTATATGTCATATGCGGTTATTGGCAGATGAGATCATAAGTCTTTGGCCAAAGCATTGGAGCTAGTTGTATTAGATACACGATAGCTCGATGATCTCGATTTGCATTAACGCATGCATAGCGTCAAGTACAGATAGGGTTTGACTGACTGTGACCCTATAACTTGATCGGGACATTTAAAAGAAAGGTTTTATACGTATACTGGTATTCACGACAGAATGGTTCTTGAATGATCCCAATCATTCGTTCTCAGTCGGGGTACAGTGTAGGCCACCAGGCTGGCTAGGTGGTGCTACTACTCTTTGGTTCCTCCCATTGCTGACTAAGACGGACCTACCGAGTCGCGCAATAGGATTGACGACGGAATGAATAAAGCTAATTCTCTCATTATGAATATTAGATATTGGATATCTAACTTGGGACATTGGATGTCTAAATCGATTTATTGGATAAATTGATTTACGGCCTAATGAATTAAATAAATTACCGTGTGATTAATTTAATTCATAAATATAATTATTTCTTGGAGAAATTAATTATATTATTTTGTATTTGATATGTTTAATTAATTGGATTAATTAACCAATATAAATACATCGAAACGGAATCGGAGTTTATCTGTTTGGACTCTCGGGAGTCGAAGCGAACCGAACTCGTCCGATTTCTAACATGGGCCATGACCCCTTCCACCCACCTTCCCATTGTCTTGTTGTTTCCTTTTTTAAATTAAGGAACATGACTTGTGGGGCAAAAATATCATATGGGATGATTTGTTTTGCATGTGAGTGGAAATAGAATAAAGAGAGGAAGACTTCTCACCTCATTATACTTTGATTCCAACGTGAGGTTGCAAGAGTGTAGAGAGAGAGAAAAGACTTCTCCAAGTCTTCTTCATCATCTTCCTCTTTATTCATCAAGTTCTTGATTTTTCTTAGAAGAAAATTGAGAAATAAAAGAGAGATTGTGAGTTATACACTTAGAGTGTTATAATTTCATATTGGAAGCTTCATCACTTAGCTCTAGCCGTATCCTCGGAGGATAGCAAGGTGATTGTCGTTCCGGTCGTTTCTCCGGCGCGTGGCAAGTAGAGACGCGGTGCTTTCGGCGTTGGATCGTTCAAGAGCTTGGGGAATAGCTCAAGAGAAGGTTATCCATCTAATCAACGGACTACAAGGGTGAGTCTCTATATCTCTTGTGAATTCGTTTTTGATATTCGTATATACGTAGCTCGATCGATCCTCGTAGGGATTCGGATCGAATTAATTTTCGTTTTACCGCTTCCGCTGGGCCTTCGTTTTAGGCACCGAATCTCAACAGTGCATGCCCCGGCACATCACAGTTGAAACGCCTCGGCTTGGCATACCGAAAATACAAATGCTAGATACAATGGGGCATAACGTCGCAAAACAACATAGCGGAGATGCGAACTCAGCACAACAAAGAATCATAACACATATCATATACAACGATTACCATCGTAAAGCAATACACACACAAACACTACAGCAACGATGGTGTCGTTCGGCGACCTTAACGGCCCGAACAATAACCAGCACATAATTACAAACATCATGAAACAATCATAGATGTACACAATCATATAAACCTAAGCTCTAACAGCTCGCACACATGCGATAGCACGCAAATCACCACAAAACGACAACATTAAAGATCAACATCACACCTCTCACAGAGGGCTAACGTAACAAATGCGTGGCAACGACTCAACGCTCACGCCACCAATTCAATCACAAATCGGGGTTAACACCGTAACGAAAGTTCGAAAACCATACACGCATTTCCGGTCCGCAAACAGGAATGATATGTTTTATAAACGAAAACCACCTTTTTGAAAACAATTGGGAAACACCCGTAGATCTTGAGTATCACCTTTCAAAAAAAAGTACAAACGTGAAACATTGTTATCGAGACCTTGGAGAACCATTTCGCATTCGATAGAAAAAAATGAGGACACTTTCTCTTAGTGAAAGACTTTCAGAAATATTCGACCCTCGGGTCTAAGTAAAGCATTTCCAAAATTACTGGAATAAAAAAATATTTTGGTCCTCAAGGTAGAAGAATTTGAAACAGATAGTTGCGCTAGTAGGCGCCTCGAAAATACAATCCATTTAAAAGTAAGTCTAGAATTTTATTTTCTAAGATACTCAAGGTTTTCAAAGATAATTCAATCGGCTAGAATGCCCAAAAATTTCAGATAATTACACGAAACATTAGAGCGCCGTGGGTCCCGCGCCGGAACCCACCAGGCTAAAAACCATTTACAAAAACGCCAAAAAGGCCGATGACGGTAATATTTCAAAAACTTGCAAAAGCCATTTACAAAATACTAAATACTCGATTAAGGAAATTGGTTTTCGAAATAAAATTCAGTCGGTAAAATACCGAAAGCCATTACAAAAGAACTCACGCAGCGGATAAAAGAAATACAGTCCGACATGCACAATCCAGCAACACTACTCCACATATGAACGAAATATGAGAGTTAAATAACCACATATCAAGAAATCAAAATCCATAAGAGGATTCCATCAAGTAACTCATAATCATACATGTAACTCGCATCAGACGAGGCACAAACACAAGGAAGGGAGACTTACATCCACGGGTCGCACGAAGATGATGATCACCCCATGATACTAATCACGACCAGCAAACTCAGACGACGCGTCGCGACACGACTTAATCAGACAAAATCTGACAAGACAAAACTCAACAGACACCATTGACCCGACAGCCTAGGTTTCCACAACCTAAGCTCTGATACCATTTATGTAACACCCCCAATCCACTCAGGGATATTACACGCCGTATAACCTTTCCTCAAGGATCTACCAGGCTGGTAACAACATAGAACAACTCAACAATGCCTTTAAGGATGAAATGACTCAGTAGACCGATTTGGTCTTTCAATAAATACATACAACTCAAACTCATTACATGCCCACGCAGGGGTCAAATACAACACACTCCCGTACAATGGGAAAGAATACTGGAGCGGAAAATAAACTATAACTAAACCAATGACATCATATGGATCCTCGTGTGATTAGTATCATTCATCTTTCATCATCCTTCGTGCCGACCCTGTGTTATGCTCCCAAACCTGAATGCAAAAATAGACATCCACCCCCTGAATACTCGGGGTTTAGCAAAACTCCATTTTTTCGCTAGTGCAAGAACAAGTGCAAAAATACGAGCCATACAATACAAGTTCCAAGAACAATAATAATTAGGAATCCTCAAAGATCCAAACGTAACGAAAGGTACTTCCCGAGGCAAGAGTTTGGGAAAACATTCCAAAACTGAAAGATCACAATTCAAGGGAAAACAATTTATAAAATGGTTTAAAATGCCATCGAGAGTTTCAATAGAAAACAATTTAGGATTTTCAAATCCTTCTCTTTCCAAAAATCAATAGGGTCACAGCCCAAAGGTTTTTTTTTCGCAAATAGAAAACCAACAACAATTTACAGGGTTAAAACCCACGTCACGTGTCCTCGACGGACATAAAATCAATACAATATCCCAAGATACGCAAACCTTGGTCACAAAAATACAACACCAACTCGTGAAGTTTTACTCGTGAATCCAGGGCGAGTACCATTGGATTCCATCCGTGGCCCCGTCGAACCCTCCCGAGGTGAGCAAAATACATTCACAAAACATACACACCACTCGTGAAGTTTTACTCGTGAATCCAGGGCGAGTACCATTGGATTCTTTCCGTGGCCCCGTCGAACCCTCCCGAGGTGAGCAAAATACATTCACAAAACATACACACCACTCGTGAAGTTTTACTCGTGAATCCAGGGCGAGTACCATTGGATTCCCTCCGTGGCCCCGTCGAACCCTCCCGAGGTGAGCAAAATACATTCACAAAACATACACACCACTCGTGAAGTTTTACTCCTGAATCCAGGGCGAGTACCATTGGATTCCCTCCGTGGCCCCTTCGAACCCTCCCGAGGTGAGCAAAATACATTCACAAAACAAGAATTGTATGGACAAGGTACTTGCCTCGAATAAGAACAACGCGGAGAATCGACCGAAGTAAGTTGGCACGAACCGACCACGAACCTGCCGACTCCACCGAATGTCAACCCATGACAATAAACTACGAAAAACAATAACAATAATGAAAATGAATTCCATAGCACGACTCAAAGCCGTTGAATTCAAAGAACGAATGACGAAAGTTCAAGTGTTTCCCCCAAAACGGCCAAGAACACGATTCGTCCCGACAAAACACAAAAACGGAATTTCAAACCGAAATATGGATATACAATCCATAGGATATGTTTAACAACATCATTTGACAACAATTGGTTCATCAAAAATGGATAGAAAACGAAATCAAGAACAAAACTCCCAAAAAGTCAACTCTAGGGATTCAAGAAAAAATACCTTGATTCCGTGAAGAACAATGGATTAGATGATGTTATAATCACCTAGGATACTCCAAAATACCTTGGATGGAGTAGAAATCGTCCAGGAGCCCAAGCCCTAGTCGCCCTCGTCACAACCCGCGGAGGAAGAAGAATAAATGAAGAAAAATGAAGAGTAATGACTGCTGTCCAGTTTATATACTGGATAGCTTAGCGTGCGCTAATCCTACCTGATTAGCGTGCGCTATCGAAGCATCAGAACAAAATGTCCTGCCAAAATGTACAGAAAGCGCACGCTAGCTACAAATATTAGCGTGCGCTAACGAGATCCCCAGACCCAGTCCAGTAGCTCCTGGACTGCCCTGAAGTACCGGGTAGCGCGCGCTATCCTCCCCCCAGCGTGCGCTACCAATGCACCCTAGCGCGCGCTATGTTACCAAATAGCATGCGCTAACCAACGTTCTAACCCAGTCCAGTAGCCTCTGGACTGTTTCTGCACCACCCGTTAGCGCGCGCTAGCAACAAAGTGTAGCGTGCGCTAACAACTCAGAGAGACAGCAACAGAACATCTCAGAAATGGGTATTACGACATACCCACAACTTTAGGAAATTATAAAACAGCCCCAAATGTCCGAAACATCACGATACGACAACGAATAATCAAACCGAAGCTCACGAAACTTATAACAACGTTAAATGAACTTATGAGAAACCCAAAACGACAGTTTCGAACGAGATTCGCAAGAATCGATCTCAAGCGCAGGAAAGTCGCTTAAGAACATGGAACTCAATAAAACGACACCGAAACGAACTCAGATGACAAAAAGTGCAGAACTAAATACTCTCAGAATGACTAAACCTCACGAGCGAGTCGTCAACACGGACTTTTGCCGAAAAAAAAAAAGAAATTACCAGAAATCGAAATTACGGGTATTACAACGAATACCTATCGCAAACATTCGATTCCGTCATTGACTGTCCCGAAGTGAAATCCGTGTGACGAATCGAGGGTGAGTCGGTTCGAGTATACTAATCCAATTAGCATACCTATAATGTGTGCTCCCACTAACCATTAGTGTTCGACAGGCACTCTTCATGTCAAAGAACACGTCATACAAGTCTTCACATAAACTTAACGCCCAGTCAAGTTTCATCGACTAGCGAACGATTAAGTATTTGAGCTATAAGCCTTTCCAGTGCTGACCCCTTATCCAATAAAGAGTGGAATGTTTTGCTCTCAAATACACGGACTAGTTTATACATATATATATATATATATATATATATGTTTACGAGTTAGGAATGCCAGTAATTACCAGTAAATATAGAATCATCTATTTACCTTATGATAATGAATTACATAATAACAAGTACAATGTCCTCACTCAACATACTCTGAGTGGCATTCGAGGGCATACTCCTAACAATTAGTATACTCTGTAACAGTCCCAAACCACTTGGGAATATTACAGCGCCGAAGACCCTCTCTGTGAGGATCTACCAGGCTAAATATAAAAATAATGCATCCCATTACATGCCGACACGGCTAAATAACGAACCATTTAGATCGATTTGGCCTTGTGCTACAACATACAACTTACATATACACAACTCTTTCTCACAAATCATACCCACGCATGGGTCAGAATACATCAACACTCCCATAAGACGGGGAAACGCCACAACGGAAAGACAAAACAACAAGACTTTACCAGAATACTCAACATTGGTCTTCATGTGATTAGTCTCGTCGTCATTCCATCATCCCTCATACCAATCCTGTGATTTGCTCCCCAAAAACCTACAAGTACGTACCTGGACGGAATACAGATATCCACCCCCCGATTATTCGGGGGTTAGAAAAACTCCACTGTTTTGCTAGTGCAAGTATCAAATACAAATACAAGTCATAAACATCGTACTCCAAGAACATAATAATCGTGAATAGTCATCCAGTTATAAATAACAACAAACTTCCTGAGATAATTTACTTGAATAGAACAGTTCGAAACACGAAAGATGTGAATGTAACTCGATATACTGTTGGAGCAAGATTCGATATACGCGCTATTGTGCGGAAGCGTATTTAAAGGTGCGAAAAATTAAACGACACAAGATTTATAGAGGTTCGGCTAAACATGCCTACATCCTCTCTTCGTATCTTTTTCTATAGGATGAAGATCAACATCTGCACCTCTGTTCTATCAGTCGATGGATTACCGTTACAATTCTTGTCTTCTATCGGTCTGAGATAAACCGTTCACACACTTGTCTTTTTATCGATCCAAGTTAAACCGTTTTCCTTTTCTATCGGACAAGGAATCAACCTATCTAGCTTTGTATGGGTGCTAGAGAAACCTCACGTGGATATAGATTGCGATTCTAATAATGCCGTATCCTTGACCGAATAACACTGAATCCAATCTTATCCTCTTTTTGTACCTCTCGTGTATGTTTTCGTGTATAACACTCAAACACTTATCAGTATAAGCTCAAGTACAACAACAAGAATGTATACAATGATATCACAAGTATATATGATTTGCTCAAGGTTGTTGTATGGATTGATACCAAATGGTTTGGTATTTATATCCATTTTGCCCCAACTAGCCGTTAGCTTCTCTTGACTCTTTAGCGTGTGCTATCCTTCCTACGTAGCATGCATTATATCTTATTACGTACGTTATAGGTATCCTGTAGCGTATGTTATCTGCTTCCAGTTTCAGTCCAGTGGCTTTTGTTTCTTCCTTTACGTACGTTGTCACTTTTCATTACGTATGTTAACTCTCTGGTGTAGTGTACATTAATCGTGCATTGTAGCGTGTGTTAACTCATATATCCATTTCATGCATTTTTCAAAATGTCCGTTGAGTATGTGGACTTTGACCTGGAGACTTCCAACGTTCATCTGTTTGAATTCATATTCAAACTTTATTATGTACGTTAACAGCTTTGTGTTACGTACGTTAATCACCTTCTATAGTGTGCGCTATACTTGTAACTTAGCGTGCGTTAAGCATGTTATCTGCAGTCGACTTTTCTGACTCGTCTGATCAGGTAGCTTTATATTATGTACGTTGTGCATGTTTCATAGCGTACGTTATGCTTGCAATTTCCAGCTTTTTGCATCTTTAACTTCTTCGTTGTTTTGTTTTGCTTCTTTGTTGTTTTTCTTTGTTTAACAACTAATCATCAAAACTCGACAATGAAGATTTAGAATAAAATATTACAACAATCTCCCCCTTTTGATGATTACAAAACAACACCTTGAATGGGATAAGACCTGCAAAATAATATATATATATATATATATATATATATAAGACCTGTAAAATAATATATATATATATATATTCCTCGAATCAAAGTTTTCAGCTTTGTTCGTTTCGTTAGTTTCTCCCATCTTTTCTTTTTCTCCTTTTCGACTTCTTCTTTTCATTTTTCAACTTCTTCGTCTTTTCTCCTCCTTTCATCATTCGTATATTTTTATTTTTCTCGTCATTATTCCATGACGCTTTTGTCGTATTTCTCCCCTTATATGATTCTTATTTATTCCATTCTTCTCCCCCTTTTTGTTATCAGCAAAAAGTGTATATATAAAATAATATAATAAACTCATAATAAATATGCAGAAAGGGTAAACTCCCCCTGACAAAAATATCTCCTCATTTGAAAAATAATACTCCCCCTGAGTAAAGTACCAATTGATGAAAATTAATTTTTGGTGATCCAGCCGAAAGTCGGTTGTTTTTCATTAATATGGACGATGTTCGGAATAGTGGTTCCTCTAGGAATCCAAATCTTTTTAATTTTAATAGTCCGACGAGGGCTTTTATAATTTAAAATATGATGCTCAATTTTTAAATATTTATCGCAACGGGATATTTTCAAATTTACGGATTCAGTTTTAAAATTCGGTTTGAATCCTAACCCCTGTTTATTCAAAGTATATTTTTGAACAAAAAGCATTTATTCAAACTTCTCATTTCCACACAAAAATTTATTTGTTAAGATTTTAAGTTCGTCTCGAACTTTCAAAAGATCATTCTTTAAATTATTTTCAATCTCGAGGCATTTTTGAATGATCGGTCTCGATAAGTTTCCCTTTTTCAGACTTGGAGATTTCGTCTCCCAAAATTTTATTTTTCGATTGAAGGGATTTAATTTTGGATAAAGCATTTTGGAAATCAGTATGTAATAATTCGAATGCTTCAAATAATTCATCGCAAGAATTACTTACTTGGCTTTCGACATCGCTATCATCGAATGTACTTCTTGCCATGAGAGCGAGATTATTTTGATTGAAATCATCATCTTCATCTTCATCGCTCCATGTTGCAACTAGTACTTCCTTCTTAGGATTTGCGTTCCGGCAAATTTTTGCAAAGTGGCCTGGTTTACCACATATTCAATAGTTGTTGTCGAATTTCTTAGATTCGCCCGATTTGATGTCTCTGGTTCAATAAGTTTTGAAACTTATTAATATTTTCGGCATAATATGCCGATTCTTCATCGCTTTCATCGACCGGGATAGGTTCCTCGTTACGGGACACCTTTTTAGCTTTTAAATCTATCGTTCTTATCTTCGGCTTCGGCTTTGCATTCCGAGATTTTAGTACAATATAGTAATTAATTAGCAAACCCACAAGGGTGCTAAAATCAAGATTATCAAATCTTTCAATTCCATAATCGCGATCACCGTACTGTCCCATTCCCGAGGTAGTGATCGTAGGATCTTCTTTACTTTTTCACTACTCGAAAGGGGTTCTCCGAAACAAGCCAATCCATTCATAATGACCGAAAATCGGTCGAGCATTATTGTAATTGATTCGTCATCTTTCATTTGGAATAGTTCGTAGCCATGGAGGAGCATATTTATTTTCTTCTCATTGACTTGAGACATTCCTTCATGTGAGACTTCTGACATCTTCTATATCTCTTTGGCACTTTCACACGAAGATATCTGATTGTGTTCTTACAGATTTAAAGCACAATACAATAATTGCGTGGCTTTGTAATTATAGTGATAATTTTTTCAATCGGAATCATAGTACTCTTCAAAAATTTTAAGCGTACCGTCGGATTTGATTGGAATTTTCGGACCAAGACATATCACTTTCCAAAGCTCGATGTCATAAGCTCGGATGAATATTGACATCTTCTTCCATTTCATGAAGTTAGATCCGTTAAAGAATGGAGGTCGATTTAGAGCAAGACCTTCGACTGGGGCAAGTTGAAACTCCATTTGGATCGTCTTCTCCTCGGATGTTAAGCCGCTTCTAGGAGGTACCGCTCTGATATCAATTGTTGGAGCAAGATTTGGTATACGCGCTATTGTGCGGAAGCGTATTTAAAGGTACGGAAAATTAAACGACACAAGATTTATAGAGGTTCGGCCAAACGTGCCTACGTCCTCTCGTTGTATCTTTTTCTATAGGATGAAGATCAACCTCTGCACCTCTCTTGTATCGGTCAAGGGGTTACCGTTACAATTCTCGTCTTCTATCAGTCCGAGATAAACTGTTCACACACTTTTCTTTTTGTTGGTCCAAGTTAAACCGTTTTCCTTTTCTATTGGCAAAGGAATCAACCTATCTAGCTTTCTATGGGTACTAGACAAACCTCATGTGGATATAGATTGCGATTCTAATAATGCCGGATCTTTGATCCTAATAACACCGAATCCAATCTTATCCTTTCTTTTTACCTCTCATGTATGTTTTCGTGTATAACACTCAAACACTTATCAATATAAGCTCAAGTACAACAACAAGAATGCATACAATGATATCACAAGTATAGATGATTTGCGCAAGGTTTTTGTATGGATTGATACCAAATGGTTTGGTATTTATAGCCATTTTCCCCCAACTAGCCGTTAGCTTCTCTTGACTCTTTAGCGTGTGCTAGCCTTCCTGCGTAGCGTGCAACCCATGACACCTACGTTACACAACCAAACCACAACCAACCCACAACCATAAGTTATCCCAGCATCACGCTAACAAGTTACGAACCTCGAAGTCTCCGCATCGACATACTCGGTTTGGATAATCTCACAAGTTATCCCGACATCGGGCTAGCAAGCCACGAACCTCGGAGTCTCTGAAAGACATACCCGATTGGACAACCCTATGGTTATGCCTGAACCGTACTAGCAAGGACGGATCTCGGAGATTCTACAATTCTTACCCGGTGGCACATCACTTATAACAATCACACAACAACAAGGAAGTACCATTTCCAAATTGTTACGAAATTTGGTGAATGCATGTGCACGTTGTCGTAAGCAAGTAATAAAGTGATAAGTAAGATATCGTTCCCTTGAGGACTGACTCACTAATTACCAATTTCTGTGTATTCTAATTTAATTTGAACGATTGAAATTGGGGTTGCAAGTAATATTAAAGAAAATTGATGATAAATAAACTAAGGACAAATAATAAAATCGATTATTCGAAGAAAGAAGATCAAATAGAGAATTAATCTAGGATTGAGAATCCATTTTGGTTTATCCGAATTACTCTTGATTTATATGAAATAAATGATTTCCCAATTTATTGAAGGCGAAGATTGCTAAAATACTCTACCGCCTCTCCCGAGGTCAGTAGAATTTTCTAAGGCGGATAAAACACTCTATTCCTAGGTGATTTAATTCGACAATAGGCGAAAAGGACGAAATCTTCAGACAGGCCACGTAATTCCTATGAGTATATTCCTATCTCACAAGATAAAATATTTCTCACCAATTTTTCCTACCAACTCTCCTCTCCCGATTCGAGTTGAGTAATCAAAACAAATCAATCATAGGCCACACAATTGATAGTAATTAAAACAATTTGGGAAAATTCAATAAGAAAGGGAAATATATCTTAATAATGTAAAATCAAAAGTTAATTCGTCAAAACCTCGGTTTCATCAAAATCCTAGAATAGGTTCTAGCCCGACATGATAGAAAATAATACATAAAGAATTGAAGAAAGCATTAAAGAAATCAAACACAGTTGAAGAACTTGAATTCCTCCGTTCTCTAGCTTCTGCTCTCTGCTTGATCGGTGTTTTTCTCCTTCTCCACGATGATCTTTTTTTCAGACCTTCAATCCCTATTTATAACCTTCCTTAGTCTCCAAAACGCGTCCGGGAATTAGGTCGAAAACGGGCTTCAGAACAGTCCAAAAACGAGGGCTGGATCAGCAAACCCGCGTCGGGGGCCACGGACCGGCTTTAGTGTGCCGCGGCCCCAGTTGTGCTGCGCGCAGTCCTGGGCGCTATTTTCTTCATGGGCCGCGGCTTGGCCTTGGTGTGTCGCGGCCCCCAGTACAGATTGTACCGCGCCTTGCTAGTGTCCTCGTGTGTCGTGGCCTAGCCTTGGTGTGCCGCGGCCCCTGACCAGAAATTGTCGTTTTCGCCCGTTTTTCGTCGTTTAGGCTTCTGGACTCCAATTTCCTTCAAAACATATAAAGATAGTGCATTAAAAGCTCATTTATGCAGATTTAGACTTAAAATGGATATAAAATAATGATAAATAAGCGCATAAAAATACATCTAACAAATACCCCCAAACTTAAGCCTTTGCTTGTCCTCAAGCAAAAATTAATTTCAAATAATAAGTATCGTGAATGATCGCGCAAATCCATAGTGCTCAACTAATCAATACTACCCTGAAAATCTCAAAGAATAATACGAGTATCGTATTAGTGAGTCACATCACGGACACTGATTCCACAAAGTAACCATTTTTAGTACTAATCAATCGTTCACGAATAAAATCAAGCTCAAAGATTAACAAGCGTGAATTTAACCGACAGCCAATATGAAGGGTTAGATTAAACAAGCCAACTCGCCCAGTCCCACAGTCTAGTGGCAAAAATTCAAGAGTTTCATCGTCAATAATAATCCTCGGACAACATTTCCTTATGTATGATCAATAAACTGATTCGAGTTAACCACTAGGTTTCGACTCTCAGGGTGTTTCATCGGGATAACCCTAGGGTGGATTTCCATTCTCATGTATTGGGGAACCATTTGACGTAAAAGACACTCATGGGGCACATGGATGCTTCTAGTTACTAAGTTTCCCTCTACAGCGGAGAAAGAAAAACTCGAATAGCTATTCCCGTACGTCCGATTCAAGGTTGCTGTTTTACGCGAGAGTAAACAATGGGTCACATGAATACCCCTGGCTACTAGGCTTCCCATCATCGGCAATGCGATATTTCTAAACCATTAGTCTATTCAGGGTTGTCGTTTTACGCGAGAGTAAACAACGGGTCACGTGAATACCCCCGGTTACTAGACTTCCCATCCTAGAACATGTATAATATTTCGACTTTTTGGGAAAGACTGTCCGACTTTAAACTCAATTTAAATGCCAACAAGACTCATGTTACTGTACGACTAGCTACACGAAAAGTGTAACCAAACGTATAGACGGCGATTTGAAAACATGTATGTCTCCTTTCTTATACGCTAAGATTTCTACAATAACGAAAAATTTCAGACCTAAATGAATTCTCAAAGGAAACAAATATCGCAGACTGCAAACTCGACCAAAACTCAACCCTTTATTCAAAAAGAAATCAGTATCATATCATCAGTTTTACACAAGGAAGCACGAAAAATCCACGAATGCAAATAAAATCAAGACAAGCAAGGCTAGAGTAAAAAATAACGAAAAATAACAACGAATAAGTAACTAGCAACTGAAAGTAACCCCCCCCCCCCCAACTTAGGACGTACATTGACCTCAATGGACACAGATAGTAATATGCAATATGAGAAAAGGTCAAGTACTCCCCTAATATCAGCTCAGGAACTGGTGCCGGCCTTGTCTGGCAAGGAGGGTGGTGTAGATGGCCTGGCTGGTGGAATGAAGGGTCCGTCAGGATGGAGTATATGGCTCGTCCACGCAGCAAGATAGTCCTGATAATAAGCATCCCTCGCCGCTAAGCGCCTCTCCTCACGTTGATTGGCCCGAGGGGCCTGATCTCTCATCTCCTCTTGGACAGCTGCGAGGAGGCTCTCTTTCTCTCAGCCCGCATCTCCTCTCGAACAGCTGCCAAATGGCTATCTCTTTCTCTCCGCATCTCCTCCCTCAAGCTGTCAAACATCGCCTGAAGGTGCTCTCTCGCTGGCGGTGGAGTGGACTTAGTCCGATCATCAGCATCCGTCGTCGGCTCATGAGTCAGGAGAAGTGGCTCGGGAGAGTGCTCGTGTGGCTCATCAATCAGAAATCCTCGCCTCCGCTCATGTGGCCTTGCGCCACCCCACTGGTCAAAATGGGAGATAATGCGGTGGTCGATCGGACCCTGGAGTGCAATGGATGACTCGTCGTCGGACCACGTCACGCCCGACTGGCGGCATAGAGCACATATCAGCGATGGATGTTTTAATCCCGTCTTTGCCCCTCCCTGAATACATTGAAATATATAACGGGACAAACGTGGGGCCACATCAAACCGAAGTCCCATCGTGATAGCGTACAGTAGTTGGGCACGAGAAAGTAAGACCGAGCGGATCTGCGATGTAGTATCGACTAGTGCATAGAGGAAGTAGAGCCAGGCTCGCCCGAGCCGACTGAGGCGAGAACTCTTAAAATAGAAGGCCGAAGAACCCGGGACGCACGTCTCCCAGACAGAACCGGGCTGAGCGAGTGCCTCCAGCAGAGCCTCCCTCGTGAGGCTACTCATAATCCGCGTATACTCCGTCTCGTCCACCTCTGGTAGCTCGTATAGTCTCCGAATTGCGGCCACCGAAAAATCCACAGTTTGGCCTCGGATGACGACATCAATCCGTGTATTTGGTCGCCCCATCATCTGCCCCGCCTGAATATCTCGCAATAGAGCACTGGGTAGAACTCCTGGACAATAGAGATCATCGCTGGCTCGGGTGGCGCAGTGAAACGAGTCCATCCCATCTCGTTGATCATAGCCAAAATCTCACCATCCTGGGGGCGGGAGTGAATCCCCACTCCGGGATTATTGGTCGAGGCCGGATTCTCTCGTTGAATATTCTGTGAATGTCCGGATCGGAGAATTGGTGAGATTCCAAATTAGCTCGGTTTTCTGATGTCTCCGCTCTTGTGGGGGATGATCGTGTCCTATCCCTCATACTCATCTTCCTTTTTCTAGCCATGGTGAGGTTCCTGAAAAATAAACACCGGAAATTACACAACTTTTAAAGAAACCGACACCACTCTCGACTTAAGATACGTGGAACGTGAATATAGAGTCGAATGAGCTTGCACCATCGTAAGAGGCAATTTAGTCTGAGCTTTCAAGTTTAAACATGATGTAAGGGTTGGGGGCACAATGTAATCTGATAATCAAATTCGTTGCATATAATTTGAAAACGTTCGGCTCAAAAAAATTCATTGATGTATTTTATCAAACACCTAGTATGCATGGGTTTAAATGAAGAACAAAAATAATAATGGTTTAATTCAATCCCCAACAATAACAACATCAATCGATAATCACCCATATTCACGACAAAACAACCAACAACATCTATAATCCATCGATAATCACCATATTCCAACTCAACTTTGATAGAACTTTCAGAAAACTAACAATATATTCAACCATGAATGAGAAGCATTACCTCTCTTTTCAATCTATGTTGAAATTAGGATTAAGAAATGAAAATTACCTTGTTTTGGATTGAAGAAGGTAAGAAGAAGAAGACTTGAATGGAGGTTGTCCGAGCGCCGCGCGAAGAAGAGAAAGAATGAAACTTACCTGTCTGTGTCGGCTGATCGAGTTTATGAAGGAGTTCTGGGCGTTTGAACTTCGCAGCAAGGGCCGCGGCACAGCTTAAGTGAGCCGCGGCCCAGAGTACAGCTTGCCTGGGCATTTTTGTTATTTTGCCATGTGCCGCGGCTCAACGTACGGCTACCGCGGCTCGTAGTGTAAGTGTGCCGCGGCTCATAGATTGCATGCCGCGGTACACAGTACAGGCTCCTGGGCGTTTCTGGGGCGTTTGGCATGCCGCGGTTCAGTATATTTGTGCCGCGGCTCAATATGGTTGTGCCGCGGCACATAGTACAGGAAGGTTAGCCCTTTTTGTTCGACTTGTGTGTGCCGCGGCTCGCTATCATTGTGCCACGGCCCAAACCTGATAAATGCCCCCTAGGAGGTTCCTACACAGAAAAATCAAAGGAAAACACCTAGAACATGAGAGATAAGCATATCAAAGCAAATATGATGAACAAATAGACTCCTAAAATGAATGAAAACACTGAAAAATAAAAATCTACAACTAATACTCGGGTTGCCTCCCGAGAAGCGCTAAGTTTATAGTCTTCAGCAGGACTTATTGAAAATCAGTTTGCATTTCGCAAAGACCATTTAGACTCTGCATAGTCCATCGAACCATTATTACGTAATTTAAATTTTTGACCAATAGTTTTCAACCGTTCGACTTTTGGTTTGGACATCCAACGTTCTTTGCGAAACGGCTTAAACAATAGTAGCCTCCCAAAACACCCATTTTGCAACTGACTTGGTACTCGTTTGACATCCGGCTTAGTTTTCAATTCCACAGGCGAACTTATGACAGCATGAGAATTTTTCGATGGTGGATGAACGGATATTGAAGACGACATATTCAAATGCTTAAGATACATGATTCGTTCTTCATTTTTCTTAGACGTCGGAGCAGCTGAAATGGATTCTGAATACTTCGACCGACAACTCTCCCGGTGTGTGTATTTCGCAAAGATATCTACGCTTTCAATTTGTGAACACTTTTCGACAATACTTGGACACGGAAAAGATTGAAACACTTGGAACGTGACTTGCTCATCTTGAACCCGTAAAGTGAGTTCCCCTTTCTCCACATCAATGAGAGTTCAGCCAGTGGCTAAAAATGGTCTTCCCAAGATAATTGGGATGTCATGGTCCTCTTCCATATCGAGCACAATAAAATCGGCCGGAAAGATGAATTTGTCAACCTTGACTAAAACGTCCTCTATTACTCCCCTCGGATACTTGATAGATCTGTCAGCTAATTGCAAAGAGATTGTCGTCGGCTTGGCTTCCCCAATACCTATCTTCTTAAAAATGGATAGGCGCATAAGATTAATACTAGCGCCGAGATCACACAACGCTCTATCAGAAGACAGGTTTCCTATAGTGCATGGTATATTGAAGCTATAACACCCCCAATTTATTCAGGGTATATTACAGCGCCGTGAGCCCCGCCGTGGGACCCACAAGGCTAAATATACGCGGAACTGTAAACTTTGACCGAGAAGGTCTACACGCAATAGAATGAAAACATTACAATGGTATTCAAAAACAGAACCAATGTATTCACAGACATCACAATACGAATCAATACTTCGGCAAACACAGGCCGGGAATCAAAGAAAATGGAAAACAATACTCGAGTATTCAATAACCAATCTAGTACAACAACACTGAACGGAAAACTCATAACACCACTGGAAGAAAGACACAGTATCACACTTGCCCACCATCTTCATGCCGACCCGATACCTGCCTGTCCGACCTCCTGGAACCTGAAATACATGAAACGTATTTCCCCCATAAAGGGGTAATCCGTCGAATAGCTAGTGCAAGTATATCAATATGAAACACAATACTCCTCGACAATAAAGTAAATGTAACTGTCAATTCATCAATTCAAGACTAGTATTCCGGAATAACTAAAATCTCATAAGACGTATGTGAATGCCGTAGAAACGGTTCGTTCACCTCATACGCCGATACGTATGTGAATGCTATAGAAACGGTTCGTTCACCTCATACGCCGATACATGTAGGAATGCCGTAAAAACGGTTCGTTCATTACATGCCAACAATACATACATGAATGCCGTAAAAACGGTTCGTTCATAATATGCCATCAATATATCTATGAATGCCGTAAAAACGGTTCGTTCATATCATACCATCAATATTTCTTACTTTCAAAGTCGAGAACGTACAATCATTAATGTATACTTGCCTTTGAGACATCGAGAAATCGAACGGAGGAAAGGTATGAGTTTGGTAGGTCCAAGAACGCGCTTCCGGCACCTAAATGATTCGCAAGGAATATGACAATTAATTATCCATACTCAAATTACACGAAGAGACTCCCGAAACTCGTCTACGATTCAAGAAAATATACGGGTGAACAACTAAAGGTTGGGAAATCGCCCAAACTCCCACAAGTCAGAAAACGGCACAATCCAACCCGTAAAATCGTAAGAAAACACTCATACGGTGAAGATATATCAAAATCTCAAGGTTCTCAAACTTCAATCGGATAAAACGGACGAATCTACGAAAACCCCCAAAATCCAACACAAAATTCAAAGTGTTCTTGAATAATCTTTCAATAATCCGATGAATACTCAAACATGTCCATAATCACGCATATATCACTTCATACTCCATGATTTTAACATCCAAAACGTCAATACCCATACAAGATCGAGAATCAAGATGTTGAAGAAATTACCTCTTGAATATCCAAGCTCTATGATCCGAGGAATACGCGTTAGATCGACTATCCGGGCTTCCCAACCGAATGAAAGTGGTAAAAATCCAACACACAAGTGATAGATGATGATAAGATTCTCCCCTCAAGTTCTCTCTCTCGCAGGTAGAAGAAGGGAATGGAGGAAATGAGCTGCAATCTCGCTTAAAAGGCCGAATTATGCAGTTGACCGCATTGTGTGCCGCGGCTCAGCCTAGGTGTGCCGCGGCACAGTCCTAAAAATTACTCCCAGGTTTCGGCAGTGTGCCGCGGCTCAGCCCAGGTGTGCCGCGGCACCGGGTACAGGCGGTTTTTGGCTGAGGATGCAACACAAGTGTGCCGCGGCTCAGCCTAGGTGTGCCGCGGCAATGACTCGGCAGTGTGCCGCGGCACTGCCGGAGTGTGCCGCGGCACCCGGTACAGTCCGCTCGGCCAGATTTAGGAAATGTGTGTGCCGCGGCGCACACTCCTTGTGCCGCGGCTCACACCCCCTTCGGGTCCTAAAATGATGAAAAATGACCCGGGAAGAGAATAAAAGCAATAGGATTCAATGTCTGGGCAACAATAACACGAAATAGAAGTACGGAAACCCCAAAACGGTGGTTCCAAGCAATGATTACAAGGGTTCGCTCAACAAATCACGATTCGAAGAACATGAAGAGGTTTGAAATGACATGACTTTCGACCGGGTATTACATTCTCCCCCTCTAAAAAGAAGTTTCGTCCCGAAACTTAAGAAATAAATAGTTCGGGGTATTCCACCCGCATCTTCTCTTCCGTCTCCCAAGTCGCCTCTTCGACTCCATGCCTCGACCATTGCACTTTAACCAGTGGAATGGTCTTATGCCGAAGTTGTTTCTCACGGCGCTCAAGAATCTTCACGGGTTTCTCCGGAAAGGTAATATCCTCGGCAATATCAATCTCACTGTAGTCGATAATGTGGCTCGGATCCGGTACGTACTTCCTCAACTGGGACACATGAAAAACACTATGGACGTGACTCAAAGCTGGAGGCAACGCCAAGCGATAAGCTAAATCTCCAACTCTGTCCAAAATCTCGAAAGGTCCGATATACCTTGGACTAAGTTTCCCCTTTTTCCCGAAGCGAAAAACTCCTCTGGTCGGCGATACTTTGATCAAGACATGATCCCCCACTTCAAACTCCAAGGGTCTACGACGAGTATCAGCGTAAGATTTCTGACGACTCTGGGCAGTCAGTAATCGATCTCGAATAATAGAAATCTTTTCCTTGGTCTCCAATAACATATCTGGTTCCATCCCAACTAGCTCAGAAGCCTCGTCCCAACATAATGGCGACCTACATCGCCTACCATAGAGTGCCTCGAAGGGTGCCATTTTGATCGACGCATGCCAACTATTATTGTAAGCAAACTCGATCAACGGCAAGTGAAGCTCCCAATCATTACTCCAGTCTAAGGCACAAGCCCGCAACATATCTTCCAACGTCTGAATCGTCCTCTCTGTCTGACCGTCCGACTGAGGATGAAAGGAAGTGCTCAATTTCAACCCAGTACCCAGAGCCTGATGAAAGGCCTGCCAAAAATGCGATACAAAACGGCCGTCTCGATCAGAAACAATGGTCATGGGGGCACCGTGTAACCTCACGATCTCAGCAATAAAGGTTCGAGCCAGTCTATCCGGTCCCCAAGTATCCTTAATACCCAAGAAGTGTGCAGACTTGGTCAACCGATCGACAATCACCCAAATCATATTCATTCCGGCCCGAGTTCTCGGCATGCCAGTGATGAAATCCATTGAGATGTCTTCCCACTTCCACTCGGGAATGGGAAGTGGTTTCAACAACCCCGCCGGTCGTTGATGTTCGATCTTGACTTGTTGACACGTCAAGCATCGTAGTACAAACTCCGTAACATCCTTCTTCATGTTATTCCACCAAAAATTACGCTTCAAATCTTTGTACATCTTACTCGTTCCGGGGTGGATTGAGTAAGGCGTGGCATGAGCTTCTCGGAGAATCCTCTGTCTCAACTCCAAATCGTTCGGAACACAAAGCACCTCGAAATCTCGTAATACTATCCTCGTGAACCATAAAGCCAGGAGCTTTTCCTTTAATCACATCTTCCTTCAGTTGAGAAATCATCGGGTCACTCCACTGCTTCCCTTTGATGTCGTCAACTAAGGACGAAGTAATTTCGAGAGTACACAACTGTCCCTGTACTCGTTGAAGCCAAACTTATATCCCTTGCTCAATTAAATCTTGACGAATTTTCGTCTGGGACGTAAGAACCTCGAGCATTTGAAGAGATGCCGATTTGCAGCTCAAAGCATCCGCAACGACATTGGCTTTCCCGGGGTGGTAAATAATTTCCAGATCATAATCCTTTATAAACTCTAGCCAACGTCTCTGTCTCATATTCAGCTCCTTCTGGCTGAAAATATACTTCAGGCTCTTGTGATCGGTATAAATCCGGCACGGTGAACCATACAAATAATGCCGCCAAATCTTGAGTGCGAAGACAATTGCGGCCAACTCTAAATCGTGAGTAGGATAATTCATCTCATAAGGCTTTAGTTGTCGTGACAAAAAAGCTATTGTCTTATCATGCTGCATAAGAACACAGCCAAGGCCTTGACCCGAAGTGTCACTGTAGACTGCAAAGCCCTCGCTACCATGCGGTAAAGTTAAAATTGGCGCTGAAGTCAAACGTCTCTTTAGTTCATCGAAGCTCTGTTGTCTCTCATCCGTCCAAACAAACTTTTCGGTCTTCTGGAGTAATTTCGTAAGCGGTCGAGCGAGTTTCGAGAACCCCTCGACAAACCGACGGTAATACCCAGCAAGGCCCAAAAAGCTACGAACCTCCTTAACATTTTTGGGCGGTGCCCAGCCTAGCACTGCCTCGATCTTCTGCGGGTCTACACGAACCCCTTCGGCCGAAATCACATGGCCGAGAAACATAACTTCTTCCAACCAAAACTCACATTTCGAGAATTTTGCATAGAGGTGCTCGGTTCTCAAAATGTCTAAAACCAAACGCAAGTGTCAGGCATGTTCCTCCTTATCTCGAGAATAGATCAAGATGTCGTCAATAAAGATGACTACACACCTGTCGAGGTACTCGATGAATATTTTATTCATTAACTGCATGAATACTGCCGGCGCATTCGTCAACCCAGAAGGCATAACTACAAATTCATAATGCCCATATCTCGTCCAGAACGCCGTCTTAGGAACGTCGGACTCCCTCACCCTGAGTTGATAATACCCGGATCTTAAGTCAATCTTCGAGAAAACCGCAGCTCCTTGCAGTTGATCAAATAAATCGTCTATACGAGGCAAAGGATATTTATTCTTGATGGTTACTTTATTCAGCTCACGGTAGTCGATGCACAAACGTAGTGAACCATCTTTCTTCCTCACGAAGAGAACAGGCGCGCCACAAGGCGAAGCGCTCGGTCTGATGTACCCTTTTTCCAAAAGTTCTCCCAACTGAGTCTTCAATTCCTGCATCTCGGAAGGTGCCATCCGATAAGGTGCTTTAGAAATCGGAGCCGCATATGGCTCTAAGTCTACGGTAAATTCTATCTCTCGATCTGGCGGTAATCCCGGGAGGTCATCCGGAAAAACATCAGGATACTCATTAACAACCGGAATCAAAGAGAGATCGACTTCGCTTCCTTCCATTTTCAAAGCATAACACCAATAGCCCGTACAACCTTTATTCAAAAGTTTTACGGCCTTCATGGCACTGATAAGTTACTTGGATTGGCCCGACCTACATCCCAAAAATGAGTACTCAGATCCGACTTTAGTCATCATGGTGATAACTTTGGTACGGTAATTCATAATCGCTTGATGATTATTAAGCCAATCCTCGCCGAGGATTACGTCCTCGCCTTCTATATCAACTACAATTAGATTCGATAACCATTCCATACCGGATATAACCACCGGAAAATCTCTAATCTCCCGATTCCCCACAATCCTATCCCCACTAGGCAGTCTCACGATAAAGGGATCGCAAGCAGTCAAACAAGTTATATTCAAACGGCGTACACACTCCAAAGAAATAAAAGAATGTGTAGCACTCGTATCAAATAGTACACGGACTGGATAAGATAAAATATGGATGGTACCTGAAGCCACCGCCGCGTCGGGCTCGTCTGTTCGACGCATCTCATAAACCCGTGCTTGTACCGAACCGACGCTAGAGTTCCCCCCTCCAGCGTTCTGACCCCGACCCCGGCCCCTGCCAAAATTCTGCTGAGGTTGACCAAAAGATTGTCGCTGATTAATACCTTGATCGAGAGGTGTTGGGGCAGAAGCCCGAGTGTCCAAAGTCTGGTTCGGCTCGGAACAATAAACCGCTCTATGCCCCATCTGACCACACGTGTGACACTTTAATGGTGGAAAGTAGCATTCCGAACTAAAGTGGCCTGGACGACCACAATTATAGCAAGTCACTGTGCGATTTGAGGTACCCGGAGTGGGACGGTAACCCCTCTTCCCTTTATTAGAACGTGACGACTATCCGGCAAAACGGTTAGTCGTCTGTGACTTCTGAAAGTTGCCACCCTTAGAGCCAGGAAAATTTCCCCCGACTTTCTGCTTCTTCGGTTCTTCAACGGTATCATTGTCGGGGCTCAACATATCATGGGCTAAAGCTCTGTCCTGATACTCTTTCAGTGTGGTACAAGCAAATCCGGCCATGTACCGCCGTAAGTCCAAATTCATCCGCATATCAAAATAACGGATCTTATCACGCTCGCTACGCACTTGATCCTTCACATGGATCAATTGTTGGTTGTACTCCATGATCGCCTGCGAAACGGGAATTTCTTGTGGTTTAGCCTCGAAGAAGGCTCGGATTCGGCTCTCTCGTACCGGCCAAGGACAAAACTCGGCCTCCAAGAGCTCCTTAAATTCATCCCACGAGGCAATATGATCCTGTGGCTTGATGACCTTCCACCAATTAGCGGCCTCCTTAGTGAGGAAATACTGAGCAATTGGTACTTTCCTCACCTCGGGGCAATCAACCGCTTCGAAAATCTTCTCCAATTCCGCTAGCCAGTCTTCCCAGCCTAACGGGTCTGTGGCACCGCCAAACTGTGGAGGGTGCATACGGATTACATTCTGAAGCAAGGCATCCGTGTTTGGGTTTGGGTTATTCAGTTGAACGGTTTGGGCTAAAATGGTCATCTGAGTAGCCAATTGTTGAAGTGCATTCGCCACTCCAACGTATGCGTTGTTCCCCTGACCGTCTGACTGGTCGTGCTGAATCTCGGTGTCGGGATGCACTGAGTTCGACAAACTGGGGTTGGTCGACCCCGCAACTGAACTGATGGAAACGGCCGCGCCACGACCCCTTCCTTGTCCACGGCCACGGCCCCTACCAGCTGACATACTGAAGAACACACAAGGTACGTAAGCATAATTCAAACACACGACATTAAGGTGGTCGATTCTCAAGAATATCCATAGAAGAAGCATAACGAATAAGGAAACATTAGAAGAGTAAGAGGTCTTACAAGTACCGGTCGCACTGTGATGATGGCAGAGTAGTGATACTGTGGACAATTGACGACTCATTCGACCCAAAAGACCGACAGCCTAGGTATCCATATACCTAAGCTCTGATACCATATTCTGTAACACCCCCAATTTATTCAGGGTATATTACAGCGCCGTGAGCCCCGCCGTGGGACCCACAAGGCTAAATATACGCGAAACTGTAAACTTTGACCGAGAAGGTCTACACGCAATAGAATAAAAACATTACAATGGTATTCAAAAACAGAACCAATGTATTCACAGACATCACAATACGAATCAATACTTTGGCAAACACAGGCCGGGAATCAAAGAAAATGGAAAACAATACTCGAGTATTCAATAACTAATCCAGTACAACAACACTGAACGAAAAACTCATAACACCACTGGAAGAAAGACACAGTATCACACTTGCCCACCATCTTCATGCCGACCCGATACCTGCCTGTCCGACCTCCTGGAACCTGAAATACATGAAACGTATTTCCCCCATAAAGGGGTAAGCCGTCGAATAGCTAGTGCAAGTATATCAATATGAAACGCAATACTCCTCGACAATAAAGTAAATGTAACCGTCAATTCATCAATTCAAGACTAGTATTCCGGAATAACTAAAATCTCATAAGACGTATGTGAATGCCGTAGAAACGGTTCGTTCACCTCATACGCCGATACGTATGTGAATGCCGTAGAAACGGTTCGTTCACCTCATACGCCGATACATGTAGGAATGCCGTAAAAACGGTTCGTTCATTACATGCCAACAATACATACATGAATGTCGTAAAAACGGTTCGTTCATAATATGCCATCAATATATCTATGAATGCCGTAAAAACGGTTCGTTCATATCATACCATCAATATTTCTTACTTTCAAAGTCGAGAACGTACAATCATTAATGTATACTTGACTTTGAGACATCGAGAAATCGAACGGAGGAAAGGTATGAGTTTGGTAGGTCCAAGAACGCGCTTTCGGCACCTAAACAATTCGCAAGGAATATGACAATTAATTATCCATACTCAAATTACACGAAGAGACTCCCGAAACTCGTCTACGATTCAAGAAAATATACGGGTGAACAACTAAAGGTTGGGAAATCGCCCAAACTCCCACAAGTCCGAAAATGGCACAATCCAACCCGTAAAATCGTAAGAAAACACTCATACGGTAAAGATATATCAAAATCTCAAGGTTCTCAAACTTCAATCGGATAAAACGGACGAATCTACGAAAACCCCCAAAATCCAACACAAAATTCAAAGTGTTCTTGAATAATCTTTCAATAATCCGATGAATACTCAAACATGTCCATAATCACACATATATCACTTCATACTCCATGATTTTAACATCCAAAACGTCAATACCCATACAAGATCGAGAATCAAGATGTTGAAGAAATTACCTCTTGAATATCCAAGCTCTATGATCCGAGGAATACACGTTAGATCGACTATCCGGGCTTCGCAACCGAATGAAAGTGGTAAAAATCCAACACACAAGTGATAGATGATGATAAAATTCTCCCCTCAAGTTCTCTCTCTCGCAGGTAGAAGAAGGGAATGGAGGAAATGAGCTGCAATCTCGCTTAAAAAGCCGAATTATGCAATTGACCGCATTGTGTGCCGCGGCTCAGCCTAGGTGTGCTGCGGCACAGTCCTAAAAATTGCTCCCAGGTTTCGGCAGTGTGCCGCGGCTCAGCCCAGGTGTGCCGCGGCACCGGGTACAGGCGGTTTTTGGCTGAGGATGCAACACAAGTGTGCCGCGGCTCAGCCTAGGTGTGCCGCGGCAATGACTCGGCAGTGTGCCGTGGCACTACCGGAGTGTGCCGCGGCACCCGGTATAGTCCGCTCGGCCAGATTTAGGAAATGTGTGTGCCGCGGCGCACACTCCTTGTGTCGCGGCTCACACCCCCTTCGGGTCCTAAAATGATGAAAAATGACCCGGGAAGAGAATAAAAGCAATAGGATTCAATGTTTGGGCAACAGTAACATGAAATAGAAGTACGGAAACCCCAAAACGGTGGTTCCAAGCAATGATTACAAGGGTTCGCTCAACAAATCACGATTCGAAGAACATGAAGAGGTTTGAAATGACATGACTTTCGACCGGGTATTACAGAAGCTTCATGGATCCTTCAATTTTGGCAGGAGCTTTTTTGCACTCTTCCGTCAATGCCACTGTCTCATACTCTTCGAGCTTCCTTTTGTTCGATAAGATCTCTTTCATGAACTTCACATAGCTCGGCATTTGTTCCAAGGCATCAGCAAATGGAATATTTATATGTAGTTTCTTGAAGACGTCAAGAAACTTGGAGAATTGCTTGTCCAATTTTTGCTTTTGCAATCGCTGCGGAAATGGGACGAGTGGCACATAGGCTATTGAATTGTCAGGAAATAGTTTCGAACTTTTAGAATCTTTAGATGCCGAATTTTTCTTCTCCTCATGATCACCTCTCTTTTTGTTCCTCCCGGGCTGCTCAAACACTTCCCTCCCGTTTCTCAAACCAATGGCATTAATACTCTCTCTGGGGTTCGTCTCAGTTGTATTTGGCAAGGTACCCTCAGGTCGGGCTGTTAACACATTTGCTATTTGACCCCATTGGACTTCCAAGTTGCGAATAGTGGCAGAATGGTTTTTCCAGGTTGCTTCCGTACGGGTCATGAACTGACTCGTATTTGCTGCTAGTTTCGCCATTGCCTCCTCTAGAGAGATATTTTGAGCAGGAGGGGTTTGCTGTTGGTGTTGAGAAAATTGAGGTTGGTTTGAATTTTGTCCGTTTTTTCACAAAAAGTTGGGGTGATTTCGCCACCCTGGGTTATATGTGTTGGAATATGGGTTGTTTTGCCGATTTCCATTCCCTACAAATTGATCTTGTTCCATTGGAGATTACTGGAAAGGATTTCCAACTTGGCGTTCCGCACTAGGGTGAGACCCGTTGCACCAATTACATGATTCTGTGGTAACGGTAGAAGGAGCATGTGAAAAAACTTGCAATTGCTGAGTCAGCGCTGCAACTTGGGCTGATAGTGTAGAGATCGGATCGTTGTCGGAAACTCCCATAACTCGCTTTGGGTTCACACGTTTGGAAGGCCACTGATAAGCATTTGCGTCCATTGCTTCCAATAAAGAATGAACTTCCGCCATCGTTTTTCCCATTAAAGCTCCTCCAGCGGCTGCATCAACAAGGGTGCGTGTAGATGCACTCAATCCGTTATAGAAGGTCTGAATTTGTAGCCAATCTGGTAGGCCATGGTGTTGGCATCTCTTTAGTAAATCCTTGTATCGCTCCCAAGCTTCATGAAGCGATTCCATCTCAAATTGCCCGAACGTCATTATCTCGTTCCTAAGTCTCGCTGTTTTCGACGGTGGAAAGAACTTAGCCAGAAAGGCTTGTGCTAATTCCGCCCAAGTCGTGATAGAGCCCGGCGGTAATGAATTCAACCAAAACTTGGCTTTGTCCCTTAGAGAGAAAGGGAAAAGCCGCAGACGAATAGCATCATTGGTAACACCGTTATTCTTGAAGGTGTCACATATCTCGAGAAATGAAGCGATGTGTGCGTTGGGGTCATCGTTCGCCAGTCCACAAAATTGGCTTGCTTGCACCATCTGAATAATAGCCGGCTTAATCTCAAAGTTGTTCGCTTGGATGGTTGGACGCCGAATCCCCGAAAAATTCGAATTGATTTGTGGCATTGCATAATCTCGGAGTGCCAATGCCGGTTGGCTTGCTGAATAGGGTTGCCTACTCCGTGATTTTCTGTGTTATCGGCCATGGTGTCTTTTGTTGGTAGCTCACGCTTTCCCTTCTTGTTTTTTTACAGAGTCCGCTCGAGTTCAGTATCCAAAGGTAATAGGCCTTCATTACCGAATTTTCTCATGCACTAACCAGAAACTCCTGAAAGGAAAACAAATAAAATAAAAAAAATTACACAAAAAATAAAATAGTGTTCAAATTAAGACTAGAAATACTGAAATCGATATTAGTAAAACAATCAGTTCCCCGGCAACGGCGCCAAAAACTTGTTACGAAATTTGATGAACGCAAGTGCACGTTGTCGTAAGTAAGTAATAAAGTGATAATTAAGATATCGTTCCCTCGAGGACTAACTCACTAATTACCAATTTTTGTGTATTCTAATTTTATTTGAACGATCGAAATTGGGGTTGCAAGTAATATTTAAGAAAACTGATAACGAAATAAACTAAGGACAAATAATAAAATCGATTGTTCGAAGAAAGAAGATCAAATAGAGAATTAATCTAGGATTGAGAATCCACTTTGGTTTATCCTAATTACTCTTGATTTATATGAATTAAATGATTTCCCAATTTATTGAAGGCGAAGATTGCTAAAATACTCTACCGCCTCTCCCGAGGTCAGTAGAATTTTCTAAGACGGATAAAACACTATATTCCTAGGTGATTTAATTCGACAATAGGCGAAAAGGACGAAATCTTCAGACAGGCCACGTAATTCCTATGAGTATATTCCTATCTCACAAGATAAAATGTTTCTCACCAATTTTTCCTACCAACTCTCCTCTCCCGATTCGAGTTGCGTAATCAAAACAAATCAATCATAGGCCACACAATTGATAGTAATTAAAACAATTTGGGAAAATTCAATAAGAAAGGGAAATATATCTTAATAATGCAAAATCAAAAGTTAATTCGTCAAAACCTCGGTTTCATCAAAATCCTAGAATAGGTTCTAGCCCGACATGCTAGAAAATAATACAGAAAGAATTGAAGAAAGCATTAAAGAAATCAAACACAGTTGAAGAACTTGAATTCCTCCGTTCTCTATCTTCTGCTCTCTGCTTGATCGGTGTTTTTCTCCTTCTCCACGATGATCTTTTTTTCAGACCTTCAATCCCTATTTATAACCTTCCTTAGTCTCCAAAACGCATCCGGGAATTAGGTCGAAAACGGGCTTCAGAACAGTCCAAAAACGAGGGCTGTATCAGCAAACCAGCTCCGGGGGCCGCGGCCCGGCTTTAGTGTGTCGCGGCCCAGTTGTGCTGCGCTTAGCCCTGGGCGCTATTTTCTTCATGGGCCGCGGCTTGGCCTTGGTGTGCCGTGGCCCCCGGTACAGATTGTACCGCGCCTTGCTAGTGTCCTCGTGTGCCGTGGCCTGGCCTTGGTGTGTCATGGCCCCTGACCAGAAATTGTCGTTTTCGCCCGTTTTTCGTCGTTTAGGCTTCCGGACTCCAATTTCCTTCAAAACATATAAAGATAGTGCATTAAAAGCTCATATATGCAAATTTAGACTTAAAATGGATATAAAATAATGATAAATAAGTTCATAAAATACATCTAACACAAATAACACTGAGCATCACAACCTCCTTTAAAAGGAATAATAACTAATATAACACAACATCACATATTCACTAAACAAGTACATTTATCAATACACAAGCCTCGACAAGTGATTACGATCTACTATATTCATGAAATATAATTATAACATCTTCCAACATACAACACTAATGCACATATTCAGAAAATCCATTTATTCACAAAGCATACGAGTTATCTTCGAAGGAAATCCTTTAACGAGAATATACCGATTCTTTTGAAAGTTCCTTAAAACATTAAAATTGCACATATAATAAATTACGAACTATTACGTCTACGAAACATGAAATGTATGGGCAAGATACTTGCCTCAAAACTACAAGTAACGGAACAACGAACGGACGGGGTTGAGCAGCCCTTGAACTTACAAAAATGACCAAGAATCAACAACACTAATCTCGAAGGCCCCACGAATACTACGAGAACAATACCACCAAAAATCAACAACACTAATTGGAATCCGAATCGACACTAAGAGCGACAAGGATCCAAGGGTTTCTCAAAGAAATCAAGAACCATGTTTCAAGAAATCATGAATGAGTTCAAAATCCGAAGATCATGACCAAGACAACAAGAATTACATAATCAATTCATCAACCTCGGATTAAATCGAAGAATCAAGGAGAAACCACCAAAATTCAAGAAACTAAGGTTCTAAGAAGAGAATACCTCGATTCGAATAAAGAAAATGATTAGATGATGTTGGACATACACAAATCCACCCCAAGATGAAGCTTGATGATGAAGATCTCCCAAAATCACTTCTGGAACTCGACCCGATGAAGAGAGAATAAGAAATGATGAAGTAAAGTTGTTGTCCAGTATTTATATTGGACAGTTATTAGCTTGTGCTAAACATACTACATTAGCGGGCGCTAACGGGGTCAACGCTTCCAGCACCTTCTTCCCGAACGCTGTTAGCGTGCGCTAGCCAATATGCGTAGCGTGTGATAATGAGTCACGAATCCAGTCCAGTAGCTTCTGGACAGTTCCACACTTACCAGGTGGCGTGTGCAAAGCTAAACAATAACGTACGCTAAGATGTACGATAGCGTGCGCTAACTAGGGACTTTAGCGTGCACTAACGAGACTCCGGTCCCAGTCCAGTAGCTCCTGGATTGCCTCTAAACTGCCAGTAGCGTGCGCTAACTGCGACACAGTAGCGCGCGCTGCACTACAAGAGATAGCGTGCGCTACACCACAAGCGAACCAAACCCCACACAACAATCTGAATTGCAACCAAACACGTGTCCCAACAAGGCACATTCAAACATGGCACCAAATTCCAAAGACGTGGACGACAACAATCCAATAAACCGCAGAAAAAACTCAACGAAACCAGAACAAAGATCTCGGGTATTACACTCTACCCCCCTAAAAATAAGTTTCGTCCCGAAACTTAAAATATGACACAATCTACGCAAGGCAATCACAGATAACAGATGTTATTTGTTGCCAACAACACACAACGGACCCCACACAGTACAGAACTGCTACGATACGATTCGCTACGCTAGAGCGATAACAAAATGTAATGAACAAAAGTCACTTTGGTAGATTAATCCGAACAGCACGACGACCAAAACACAAGTCTAACACTGAACAAGAATGAAATTCTGGTAGCCTCAAAGATTTGGAAGATCTGATATAAAGACAATCCTTTGAAACTCTGAAAAATTAAGAAATGGCCCAGACGCTCAAGAATCACGATACGATACCAAATGATAATAAATTGGACAATAAAAATCGAACAACAACGGTCGAACAACAATGATCGAACAACAATGATCAAAACAACAATGATCGAACAACCACTCCGAAGTTACAAGATGTGAACTGATCTTGTAAGGACTACAAGATAATCACTCACATAGGGCTCACGGGAACCGAACTTGGAAAAGTCACAACGATAAATGTATTAATCGGAACAATATCAGAACTCACTCGAACAACGAAAATTAAGAATAGAACAAGTTCAGAAAATATCAACAAATACAAACGAGTCGATAGAATGGAAAATATAGAAGTTCAAAAATACGATCCACTTCTAAATAAAAAGGTTCATCCTTGAGATTCGAAACAACAAAACAAGGAAATAACATAACAAACAACTGGTAGACTACACCTCTCAAGGACTTCTCAGAGTCGATCCTGGTTCAGTGCTCCAGTTCGTGCCTCGGAAGACTCGATGATCAACTCACAAAACTGAATCCGGTGTCCCTCGAGTCCGCACTTGTAACACGTTACCGGCAGAGAATGACAATGTGCGCGTACATGCCCTGACACATTACAGTTAAAACACCTCCTGGATTTACCAGGAGTTAAAGATGACGACTTGGAACTCTTAGTCCCACTCATCAAGCGATGGAGCTTCACAGCAGGAAGACTATGGTGTTGCAATCTAGAAACACCAACTCTTGTACTGCCCATAAGGTCATCAGACTTCCTCTATTTCTTGGACTCGGGCAAACATTATGATGATAATGAAGCTAGCTCATAAGCTAAAGCTCGATCCTGATAATCTCTCAACGAAGTGCAAGTGAATCCCGACATATACTTGTGAATCTCCGACTTCATCCGTATGTCAAAATGATGGATCTTCTCTTCCTCAGTCCTCACCTGATCTCGCACATAACTGAGTTGTTTGCTTTAGTCGATAATGGCTTGCGACACCGATATATCCTGCGGTTCTGCCAAATAAAAATCACAAATCCTCTGGTCTCTAATCAGTTTCGGACAAAACTCAGCTTCCATAAATTCCTGGAACTCTACCCACATGACAACACGATCACGAGGTTTAACAGCTTCGCACCAACTAGCAGCATCTTTGTCGAGAAGGTACTGTGCGATAGGCACCTTCCGCTCTTCAGGATAATCAACTGCCTCGAATATATTTTCAAACAGAAGAAGCCAACCATCCTAGACCAATGCATCCGCAGCACCGCCAAATCGAGGGGGATTCATACGAACTACCTATCTAAGTCATTGATTTATATCGACATTCTGAGTCGCGTCAATGCTATGTTGAACCGCCTAGGTCAACTGAGTCATCTGTGCTGCTACTTGTTGCAATATAGTAGCAACACCAATACCAATATCGTTCCCGGAAACATTCTCTTGGTCCCGTGTCTGATCCCCGTGGCCATCTTTACCACGGTTATGACCACGACCTCTGCCCCTCGGCATACTAAAATGTAACCACCTAGCGCCAATGAAATCATAACATATAATCACACACAACAATTGTCATCACTAGATAACACACATAGAATACGGTCACAGATGATCGGTCTAACGATCACAAAAGTTAGACCTAACTGCTAAAATGCAGTTCCATAGCTTCTGATCGGACCGATTAGCGCGCGCTACAACCAAGATTTAGCGTGCGATAGCCATGCTACATTAGCACGCGCTAGCCTTATACTTAGTGTGCGCTAACTGCTCTAATTCAGCCACACATTATTGCGAACCAAACAATACTAGAACTGAAGGCTGCAAATAAACAACAGCATACAAATCCAAACGCTAACGGCTCACATAATAACGATATCACATGAGCAATCATAAAAAGGCAATTAACATTCAGAACCGAAATTCCAACTCTCAGTAAAAAGGACTATCACAACGAGTATACCGAATGACTCAGCGTTCATGCCTCATTTTAATCACATTTCTGAGCACTATTGCCAAAACAACGATAACATCATCACCACCTACCTTCTGACTGACAATCATGAAATCGAAAAGTTAAAAGCGAGAGTCGTGTCTTTAGTAAATTTTGTAGACCTCATTTGAGTTAAAAAAATCGTGTTTTGAAAACTTATAATACAAGATGAAAATTGAAATATTAATAGTTTGAATTCTCAAAAAAATTCGGTCTTGAGGTCATCATACGAAAATCAAACTTTTTACTCCCTCAAAGGATGTTTTAAAATAAAATTTACATGACTCCCCAAAAAATTTAAAGCTTTAAAATATCACCTTGATGAACTTTCCTTGCGTAACCACACCAAAGTCATTACTCTTGTAAAAACGATTTATACAAAAATATATATACATATACACCAGCACCACTTTTCATTCCAGCACAATTCGAGAATCAAACAAGCATGGATTACGTATTCACAATTCACATTTAAATACCGATTCACAACATAGAATCACACAAGCTCGTATAACACAAGGCACGATATAGTAGGGACTTACATCCACATGTCGCACGAAGATGATGGATGCACTTTGATACTAATCACAATCGACATCTCAGACGACGCGTCGCGACACGACTCAGTCAGACATAATCCGACAAGGCAAGACTCGACAACACACAACTCAACCCGAAAGCCTAGGTTTCCGCAACCTAAGCTCTGATACCATATTCTGTAACACCCCCAAACCACTTAGGAATATTACAGCATTGCAGACCCTCTCCGTGAGGATCTACCAGGCTAAATATATAAACAATACATCCCATTACATGCTGACATGGCTAAATAACGATCGATTTGGTCTTTTGCTACAACATACAACTTACATATACACAACTCTTTCTCACAACTCATACCCACGCAGAAGTCAGAATACATCAACACTCTCATAAGACGGGAAACACCACAACGGAAATACAAAACAACAAGACTTTACCAAAATACTCAACACTGGTCTTCATGTGATTAGTCTCATCGTCATTCCATCATCCCTCGTACCGATCCTGTGATTTGCTCCCCAATAACCTGCAAGTACCTGGACGCAATACAGACATCCATCCTCGATTACTCGGGGGTTAGGAAAACTCCACTGTTTTGCTAGTGCAAGTATAAAATACAAATACAAGCCATACACATCGTACTCCAAGAACATAATAATCGTGAATAGTCATCCAGTTATAAATAACAACAGACTTCCCGAGATAATTTACTTGAATAGAACAGTTCAAAACACGAAAGATGGGAATGTAACTCGATATACATTTTGAGAAAACATTTTAAGATCTCGGGAGTTTTGAAAACATTTGAGAATTCTCACTTATCGAAGCCATCTGGGGACACAGCCCAAAGATCATTTATATAATTCCGATAACAAAACACGGGGTCCACGACCCAATCATACCATTTCGATCAGAAAACACGGGGTCCACGGTCCAATCATCCACATCAACATATTCCCAAGGATTATTCGTGTGCCGTGCTAACAAGCCACGAACCTCAGATGCTCCCACAGAACATACCCGAGTGAATAACCTAATGGGAAACCACACAATATCACATGTCACCATGGCAACAGTCACATAACCACAACCATGAAATACTTTCATAGTTATCCCGGCATCGGGCTAGCAGGCCACGAACCTCGGAGCCTCCACGGGACATACCTAATTGGACAACCCATGACACGTACGTTACACAACCAAACCACAACCATAAGTTATCCCGGCATCGCACTAACAAGCTACGAACCTCGGAGTCTCCGTATCGACATACCCGGTTTGGATAACTTCACAAGTTATCCTGGCATCGGGATAGCAAGCCACAAACCTCGGAGTCTCTGCAAGACATACCCGATTGGACAACCCTATTGTCACGCCCGATCCGTACTAGCAAAGATGGATCCCGGAGATTCAATAAATCTTACCCGGTGGCAAATCACTTATAACAATCACACAACAACAAGGAAGTACCATTTCTAAATAACACTGAGCATCGCAACCTCCTTTAAAAGGAGTAATACTAATATCACACATCACATATTCACCGAACAAGTACACGTATGAATACACAAGCCTCGACAAATGATTACGGTCTACTATATTCACGAAATATGATTATATCATCTTCCAACATACAACACTATTACCCATATTCAGAAAACCCATTTATTCACAAATCATACGAGTTATCTTCGAAGGAAATTCTTTAACGAGAATATACCGATTCTTTTGAAGGTTCCTTAAAAATATTAAAATTGCACATATAATCAATTACCAACTATTATGTCTACGAAACACAAAGTGTATGGGCAAGATACTTGCCTCAAAGCCACGAGTAACGGAACGACGAACGGACGGGGTCGAACAGCCCTTGAACTTCCAAAAATGACCAAGAATCAACAACACTAATCTCGACAGCCCCACGAATACTATGAGAACAATACCACCACAAATCAACAACACTAATTGGAATCCGAATAGACACTAAGAACGATAAGGATCCGAGGGTTTCTCAATGAAATCCAGAACCATGTTTCGAGTGATATAAAATCATGAACGAGTTCAAAATCCGAAGATCATGACCAAGACAACAAGAATTACATAATCGATTCATCAACCTCGGATTAAATCGAAGAATCAAGGAGAAACCCCCAAATTCAAGAAACTGGGGTTCTAACCCTCGATTAGAACAAAGAAAATGATTAGATGATGTTGGACATACACAAATCCACCCCAAGATGAAGCTTGATGATGAAGATCGCCCAAAATCACTTTTGGAACTCGACCCGATGGAAAAAGATGAAGAGAGAATAAGAAATGACGAAGTAAAGCTGTTGTCCAGTATTTATACTGGACAATTATTAGCATGCGCTAAACATACTACATTAGCGCGCGCTAACGGGGTCAACGCTTCCAGCACCTTCTACCCCAACGTTGTTAGCGTGTGCTAGCCAATATGCGTAGCGTGCGCTAACGAGTCACGAATCCAGTCCAGTGGCTTCTGGACAGTTCCACACTTACCAGGTAGCGTGCACAAAGCTAAACAATAACGTACGCTAAGATGGACGATAGCATGCGCTAACTAGGTACTTTAGCGTGCGCTAACGAGACTCCAGTCCCAGTCCATTAGCTCCCCCACTGCCTCTGAACTGCCAGTTAGTGTGCGCTACACACACTGTAGCGTGTGCTAACTGCGACACAGTAGTGCGCGCTACACCACAAGAGATAGTGTGCGCTACACCACAAGCAAACCAAACCCCACACAACGATCTGAATCGCAACCAAACACGTGTCCCAATAAGGCACACCCAAACATGGCATAAAATTCCAAAGACGTGGACGACAAAAATCCGATAAATCGCAGAAAAAGATCAACAAAACCGGAACAAAGATCTCGGGTATTACATACTCGAACACGACTGACCTCGATTTAGTCACATGGATATCACTAAGGAATTGTCAATGACTGAATCGAAAGGTTGTGATAGGTATACATGGACCTTCGACTTCAGGATTCAGTAAGAGATGTGCTTGTGTCATTAATTTAGTCATTAGAGTAGTTCGGTCCAATCGCTGGTTGGTGGGGTCAATCTCGACACGCAACTTAGTGGCAAGTAGAAGTCTCTACTAAATACCAAGATAGGATTCTCTCCTGTTAGTGAGCAGGTAAATGTCTTATGCGGTTAATAGCAAATGGGATCATAAGTCTTTGGCCAAAGCAGTTAGAGCTAGTTGTATTTGATACATAAGAGCTCGATAATCTCGGTTTATATTAACAAATGCATAGAGTCAAGATACAATAGGGTTTGACTTTACCGTGACCCTAATACTTCACCGGGACATATGTTGAAGGATTTATACGTATATAGTATTCACGACATAATGGTTTTGGAATGATCCGATCATTCATTCTTAGTTGGGTTATGATACGGAGCACTAGACTGGATAAGTGTTACCCGTGCTCCTTGGGTCCTCCCATTGCCGACTAAGACGGACCTATGGAGTCGCGCATAAGGATATTTGATGGATAAAATATGTACTTATTATCTCTTCATTAATATTGGATATTAGATATCTAATTTGATTGATTTGATAAATCATGCGGTCAATTGAATTGAAATTAATTACCGGGTGATTAATTTAATTCATAAATAATTATTTCTAAGAAATATATTATTATAATTTTGTACTTGATAAAATTAATTAATTGGATTAATTAATTAAGTATAAATATAATTAAAATAAAACGAAGTGTACTTAACGGACTAGACACGCGAACGTCCGATACACGAACCGAGTGGCTCGGTTTATTTTCTCACCTATCACCATGTGGCCACTGTTAGGCGTATTTTTATACGCTTATTTATCATTATTTTGTAGTGTTTTAATGAGTGAAATTGTCTAAATGAGCTTTTAATGCCTTAATTTTGTATGATTGACAGGAATTTGAAGTCCGGAAGTTAAAACGAGGCAAAACGGGCGAAAACGGCAAAACTGGACGATGAGCCGCGGCAAAAGGAAGTTGAGCCGCGGCACAGGAAGACACCAGCCAAAGGGCAGAGTAAGTTGTACTCTGTGCCGCGGCACAGCCCAGGTGAGCCGCGGCACAGAAGAATTTATTTACGCCCAGGTATTCAGCTTTTGGCGATGTGCCGCGGCACAGGTTTAGTGAGTCGCGGCACACTTAGCGGGTTTTGTAGGTCTGCGCGGATTTTGGGCTGTTTCGATGCCAGTTTTCGACCGATTAATACGGACGCGATTTACTGATGTGCTGAGCTATAAATAGGGTTGAAGACCCTAATTTAATCATCTTGGAATCATTGCATCTAATACCTTGGAGAGCTTAAGCTTGGAGACGGCAGAAGAGGAGGAAAGCAGAAGAATTCAAGGGCAGAAGGCGGAAGCTGAAGAACGGAGGAATCCGAGCTTCATCTGCGTTTGAATTTTATGCTTTCGTTTATTTATTCTGTATTTTCGCTTTTAGTATGTCGCTAAAGCCCTAATCTAGGGTTTTGATGAAACCTTTGTTTTGACGA
Source organism: Orobanche coerulescens (assembly GCA_033398695.1). NCBI lineage: Eukaryota > Viridiplantae > Streptophyta > Magnoliopsida > Lamiales > Orobanchaceae > Orobanche > Orobanche coerulescens. The sequence continues at coordinate 71,632,977 of CM065818.1, read as the reverse complement.
ATTGATTGAGATTATCCAATTTATTACCTTTTTATTGAGTTTTCCCAATTATGTTTAATGCTTGCAATTATCTGGCCAATAGTTGTATTGATTAAATCATTCACTTGGAATCGGGAGAGGAGATTTGGTGAGGAACTATTGGTGAGGACCGTTTTATTCTGTGAGATAGGAATATATTCATAGGAACTACGTGGCCTTTAGGAGATTTCATGCTTTTTGCCTATCGACGAGATAATTCACCTAGGGATAGAGTGCGTTAGTCGCCGTTAGATAAATCTATTGACCTCGGGAGAGGCGGTAGAATATATTAGCAATCTCCGCCTTCAGTAAATTGGGAAAATTATTTATTACGGATAATCGAGAGTAAATTCGGATAAACTAAGGTGGATTCAGAACCCTAGACTTATTCATCATCTGATTTATTTTATCCAAGATATTGTTTTCTACTGCTTAGTATTTTATTAATTCTTTTAGTTATTAATCGCAGAACCCAAATTCGATTGTTCAGATAAAATTGGAATACGAAAAAATCGGTAGTTAGAGATTCAATCCTCGTGGGAACGATACTCTACTTATCACTTTATTACTTGTAAACGATGATGTGCACTTGCGTGTAGGAAATATCGCAACAAGTTTTTGGCGCCGTTGCCGGGGATTGAAATTTTTCTAATATCGATTTAAGTATTTCCAGTCTTAATTTGAACGTTTTATTTTTATTTTTGTGTATTTAATTTTGTTTATTCGTTTTTCCTTTCAGGACCTTTTGTTAGTGCATGAGAAGACTCGGTAACGAAGGCCTACTACCTTTGGACACCGAGCTCGAGCGCACTTTAAGAAGGAACAAAAAGGAGAAAAGAGAGTTGCAGACGACGGTCATCATGGCCGAGAATATTGAAATCCAAGGAGGAGACAACCAAGTGCGGCAAGTTCAACCGGAACTCGCTCTTCGAGATTATGCCATGCCGCAGGTCAACGCTAATTTTTCGGGAATTCGGCGTCCCACTATCCAAGCAAATAATTTTGAGATCAAGCTCGCCATTATTCAGATGGTGCAGGCGAGCCCATTCTGTGGACTGCCGAAGGACGACCCGAATGCCCATATTACTTCGTTCCTTGAGATATGCGACACATTTAAAACTAATGGTGTCACCGACGATGCCATCCGATTGAGGCTTTTCCCTTTCTCTTTGAGGGATAAAGCAAAGTTTTGGTTAAATTCCTTACCGCCGGGGTCGATTACAACATGGGAGAGGCTAGCGCAAGCCTTCCTTGCCAAATTTTTTCCACCAGCGAAGACGGCGAGGTTGAGAAACGAGATAACCACTTTTGCCCAGTATGATATGGAAACGCTCCACGAGGCGTGGGAGCGATATAAAGAATTGCTACGAAGATGCCCTCATCATGGCATTCCTGATTGGCTTCAGCTTCATACATTCTATAATGGTTTGAGTACTTCTACACGCACTTTAGTGGATGCGGCCTCTGGAGGAACCTTCATGGGAAAATCTATGGCTGAGGCTCACGTGCTTTTGGAAGATATGGCCGAAAATGCATACCAATGGCCATCAGAAAGATTGACACCGAAGAGAGTAATGGAAGTTTCGAGCAATGATCCGATTTCCACCTTGTCAGCTCAAGTCGCCGCTTTGACACATGACTCAGACATTTTCGCACGCACCAGCCCCCGTTACCATAGAGACATGCAATTGGTGTAACGGATCACACCCGAGTGCGGAATGTCAATTTGGAAATCCGTTCGAGCAAAATCAGATGGAGCAGGCTCAATTCGTAGGAAATGGGAATCGACCGAATAACCCGTACTCCAATACTTATAATCCGGGGTGGCGCAATCATCCCAACTTTTCATGGAGAAACGGACAGAACGCACACCAGCCCCCTTTCGCCCAGAATCAACAGCAGCCCCCTTCCGCTCCCAAAGTGTCTCTCGAGGAAGCACTTGCAAAATTGGCGGCAAATACGAGTCAATTTATGACTCGTACGGAAGCTACATTACAAAATCATTCTGCTTCCATTCGGAATTTGGAGGTCCAGCTGGGCCAAATTGCTAATGTGTTGACAGCTCGTCCGGAGGGAGCATTGCCGAGTACCACAGAGACAAATCCTAGAGAGAGTCTAAACGCAATTAGCTTGAGAAGCGGGAGAGAGTTGCTGGATCAGCCCGAGCGGGGTAAAGAGAAGAAGGTGATTGAGGAAGAGATGGATTTAAAGCCAGAGGAGTCGAAGGATTTGAAGCCGGATAACTTGAAGACATGTGTCCCCCCCGTTCCGTTTCCACAGAGACTACAGCAAAGAAGGGCGGACAAACAATTTTCTAAATTCCTTGATGTGTTCAAAAAGCTTCACATAAATATTCCGTTCGCCGACGCATTGGAGCAGATGCCGAGTTATGTCAAGTTCATGAAAGAGATATTATCGAAGAAGAGAAAGCTTGAGGAGTTTGAAACGGTCACCTTGACAGAGGAGTGCAGTGTAATTCTTCAAAAGAAGCTCCCACCTAAATTGAAATATCCGGGAAGCTTTAACATACCTTGCACCATGGGAAATCTTTCGTTTAATAAGGCATTATGCGATCTTGGTGCAAGTATCAACCTCATGCCTCTGTCGATTTTCCAAAAGCTGAATATTGGGGAAGCCAAGCCAACCACAGTCTCATTACAATTGGCGGATCGATCGATAAAGTATCCGAGGGGGGTGATCGAGGATGTTTTAGTTAAAGTTGACAAGTTCATCTTTCCGGCCGATTTCATCGTACTAGACATGGAGGAGGATGATAATATTCCAATCATCTTGGGACGACCATTTCTAGCAACGGGCCGAACCCTTATAGACGTGGAAAAGGGGGAGTTAACTTTGAGGGTCCAAGACGAGCAAGTTACTTTTCAAGTATTCAAATCGTTCCCCTGTCCCGGAAGTGCTGATAAAGGATCACAAATTGAAGGTGTGGATGTTGTTGAAAGAGGAAAGCACCGAAAAAATCGTCGTTGGGAAAATTCAGATTTTGTGTTAAATGGCCCAAGTTTTAAGAAGGATGTAGAACAAGTGGCGTTCCTCGAGCATGAGGAAAAATCTGCTGCAGTCATGAGTTCGTTTGTGAAGGAGGAGAGTGAGCCGAAAGCCAAGCGGAAAATTAGCCATGGAGAAACCGGGTGTTTCGGGAAGTTTTTCAAGTCGAAACCTTTTCGCAAACAACATTTGATGACCGAACCGAAAGTCGAACCGCTGATGACCATTGGTCATAATTTTAACCAAAATATAAACGGTTCGATGAACGGGGCAGAAACCAAATGGAGTTTGCGAAAAGCGAACTAACGTGGTCCAATAGGTCCGGCTGAAGACTATAAACTTAGCGCTTCTCGGGAGGCAACTCGAGTTTGTAGTTGTAGATTTTTGCATTTCTTTATTTTTCTTGCATTCGTGATTATCATTTTTCATCATTTTTGTGCTTCAAATTGCTTCTGCCTCTCATTTTTAACGTTTTCTTCTCAAAAATTCTGTGCAGGAAAGTCCCAGGGAAGAAACTGAAGTATGAGCCGCGGCATAGGTATTGTGAGCCGCGGCACACATCAATCGCAAGGGGAGGCTAAACGGACTGTACCCTGTGCCGCGGCACGGCATGAATGAGCCGCGGCACACTTGAGCAATGAGCCGCGGCACACGGAATTTGAGCCGCGGCACACGACAAAACAAGAACACAGGCAAAAAGGGACTGTACCCTGTGCCGCGGCTCACTTTATCTGTGCCGCGGCACACTATGCGGAATCCGAAAGGCCAGGTAGCATATAACAAGCATTCGGCCGACATTATCAGGTACACTTCCTTTCTCCTTTGCATTCCCTCCCCAGCGCGACCGGCCGAAGTGTTCTTCCAATTTTTTCCTGCGATTTTTCTTGCAATCTTCTAAAGGTACGCTTCAATCTTTAATGTTTATTTGCTTATGGTTTTTATTTGGAAGTTGTTTATGCTTGGAATGGATGGAACATGCTTATTTTTTCCTTCAAATAGTTTTAGGATTGTTCAGAGAATGACATGGTAGTTTCATCGAATTTTCTTGATTAAATTGGAATAGCAATGAGTTGAATGTGTTAAGTTGTTAATGATTGAATTGTATTTCTGTTTTTAGAGGTTGAATCGAGCTAGAACTATGTTTATTCTTCAGTTAAACTGGTGCCCTCAAGGTGTCTGATAAATTGCCCAAATGAAAAGTTTTCTTTGAAAAAACAATCGTTTTGAATTTTCGTGCAACGTATACGTTTTGAATTTACAGCAATCCCAATCCTTACATCCAAGTTAAATGTTTAAGTCCAAATTCATCTTTCTCTCTCGTATGCGCTAGTTTCTTAAATTCGGAAATTCTGGTTTGATGTCCTTAGCCGCGCATAGATCATGGTTATTATTTTTGCGTGAATTAACCCTCGTGTTGTACTTCTCAGGACTGATTATGGCGCGCACAAAGAAGCTGACCAAGCGTGCTAGGACCGAGTCATCCCCTACTCGAGGGGAGACCTCTCGGGGTCGGGCCGAGGCGGAGGGGCACCAATTTTCGGACCCCGAAATTCACAAAATATTCAACGAAAATATCCGTCCACGACCACTTATTCCCGAGAGGGGTTTTACTCCAGCTCCTCAGGACGGGGAGTTGCTCACCATGATTGACGAGATGGGGTGGGCCAGATTTACCGCACCTCCCGAGCCAGCGGTTATCTCGATCGTCCAGGAGTTTTACGCCAGAGCTCTGCTGAAGCACATCCGGGCAGGGCATACTTTGCCGTCTTTAGAGTCTCGGACTCAGGTTGACGTCCGAGGGGTTACAGTTGACTTCTCCCCGACTGCTATTCGGAGGCTTTTTGGGTTTCCGGCGGTTGACGAGTCAGCCTATGACCGAGTGATGACCAGCCTCACTAAGGAGGCCCTGCTTGAGACCATTTCACAGCCCGGTACCGACTGGGAGCAGCGAGCACAGAGTTCATCCACTTTTCACTTCAGGAGCTCGCGCCTCAGCCGGCTCGGGCGATCCTGGCTTTATTTTATTTGCGCACGCATTGACCCCACCTCCCAGATCCGTACAGTTTTTCTCTCCCGCGCCCGGATACTTTTTGCTATCACTTCCGGGCTGCGGTTCGATGTGGCCCCCATTCTGGTCCGATCTATCTTCCAGAGTATCCAGGGGGGGCCAAGACGGGGTTGAAGCACCCCTCCCTCATCTGCGCTTTATGCCGGCAGTCGGGGCTGACGTGGTCAGACGACGAGCCGATGCTAGCCCCACAGGCCCCGATCGACCACCGCATCATATCACACTTCGACCAGTGGGGCGGAGCGCCGGCACACGCTCGGGGGCGAGGATTTTTGCTAGAGGAGGCTCACGAGGGATCCCCCGAGCCGCTTTTGTTGACGCACGGAGATGCCGGCCCGCAGCCCGACAGAGCGAGGTTGGAGGAGTTATTTGATGGGCTGCGGGAGGATTTGAGGAGACAGAGAGAAGAGCATAGAGAGGAGCTGAGGAGAGAGAGGGAGGAGCTGAGAGAGGAGACGAGGAGAGAGAGAGATGAGATGAGGAGAGAGAGAGAGAGAGCTGGATGGCTGCCATGCGGGAGGAGCAGCGGGCGGCGCGGGAGAGTGTTGTTGCTGCCGCCAGAGCCGAGATGAGAGAGCAGGCCCGCCGGGCCAGCCGACGAGCGGAGAGGCGTCTTGCTGCGAGGGATGCTTATCATCAGGAGCACCTCGCCGCATGGACGGCCCACATCATGCATCCCGACGGGCCATTTATTGCGCCCGCCCGGCCAGCCACACCACCCTCCTCACCGGACGATGCCGGCACCAGCTCCTGAGCAGACTGGAGGGGAGTACTTGACCTTTTTACTTTTATTGCATATCATTTTTGTCCATTGAGGTCAATGTACGTCCTAAGTTTGGGGGGGATTTACTTTCAGTTTTTTTACATTCATTTGCTGTACTCTATTTTATTGCTGTACGTTATTTCGTTGCACTTTTCATTTCTTTGCGTAAAATTTTTTTTTTTTTTTTAGATAGCCTTGCTTGTCTTAGTTTTCTTTATTCATGAATTTTAGTGCTTCTATTTGTGTGATACTGATGTTACGACACTGTCTTTCTCTCTGAAGAAACGGTCGAGTTTTAGTTGAGCTGTAGTCAGTTATTTCTGTTTTGCTTAGTATTCAATTAGGTCCGACATTTTTCGTGAGTGTAGAGGTCTTGGCAAATAAGAGACGATACATACTTGTTTTTAAATCCCCAGCAATACGTTTGGCTACATTTTCCGGATAGTGAGTCGTACTGTTTCTTTAGTCGTGTTGGCACTTAGATTGAGTTTAGAGTCGGTCAGTTTTTCCCTAATGTCGAGATAATGTGTTCTATGAAGGTAAGTCTAGTAACCGGGGGTATTCGCGTGACCCGTTGTTTACTCTCGCGTAAAACGACGACCCCGATTAGACTAGTGATTTAGTTTTTTTCACATGTGCCAACGATAGGGAGCCTAGTAACCGGGGGTATTCGCGTGACCCGCTGTTTACTCTCGCGTAAAACGGCAACCTTGATTCGGACATGCGGAAATTATGTATTCGAGTTGTTTCTCCGCTGTAGACGGGAACTTAGTAACTAGAAGCATCCATGTGCCCCATGAGTGTCTTTTACGTCAAACGGTTTTCCAATACATGAGAATGGAGTTTCCACCCTAAGATTATCCAGATGAAACATCCCGAGATCCTAACCTAGTGGTCAACTCGAAAAAAATTATTGAGCATATATATAAGGGAATACTGTCCGAGGTTTATTTGTTATGAGACTCGTAAAAATTGTGCCTTTAGACCGTGGAACGGGACGAACTAGCTTGGTTGTGTTAGCCTTTCATATTGACGGTCGATTTGACTCATGTTTTGTTAATCTTTGAGCTGAGTTTTCTTCATGAACGAATGATTAGGACTGAATTTGATTACTTTGCGGAATCATTATTCTGAGTGCAGCTCGCTTTTACGACACTCGTATTATTTAGAGAGAATTACAGGATAGTATTGATTAGGTTGAACACTATGAGTTGCACGATGATTCACGACATTCTTTTATTGACTTTAATTCTTTTTGCTTGAGGACAAGCAAAGGCTTAAGTTTGGGGGTATTTGTTAGGCGTATTTTTATACGCTTATTTATCATTATTTTGTAGTGTTTTGATGAGTGAAATTGTCTAAATGAGCTTTTAATGCCTTAATTTTGTATGATTGACAGGAATTTGAAGTCCGGAAGCTAAAACGAGGCAAAACGGGCGAAAACGGCAAAACTGGACGATGAGCCGCGGCAAAAGGAAGTTGAGCCGCGGCACAGGAAGACACCAGCCAAAGGGCAGAGTAAGCTGTACTCTGTGCCGCGGCACAGCCCAGGTGAGCCGCGGCACAGAAGAATTTATTTACGCCCAGGTATTCAGCTTTTGGCGATGTACCGCGGCACAGGTTTAGTGAGCCGTGGCACACTTAGCGGGTTTTGTAGGTCTGCGCGGATTTTGGGCTGTTTCGATGCCAGTTTTCGACCGATTAATACGGACGCGATTTACTGATGTGCTGAGCTATAAATAGGGTTGAAGACCCTAATTTAATCATCTTGGAATCATTGCATCTAATACCTTGGAGAGCTTAAGCTTGGAGACGGCAGAAGAGGAGGAAAGCAGAAGAATTCAAGGGCAGAAGGCGGAAGCTGAAGAACGGAGGAATCCGAGCTTCATCTGCGTTTGAATTTTATGCTTTCGTTTATTTATTCTGTATTTTCAGTTTTTAGTATGTTAGGCTAAAGCCCTAATCTAGGGTTTTGATGAAACCTTTGTTTTGACGAATTGATTGAGATTATCCAATTTATTACCTTTTTATTGAGTTTTCCCAATTATGTTTAATGCTTGCAATTATCTGGCCAATAGTTGTATTGATTAAATCATTCACTTCGAATCGGGAGAGGAGATTTGGTGAGGAACTATTGGTGAGGACCGTTTTATTCTGTGAGATAGGAATATACTCATAGGAACTACGTGGCCTTTAGGAGATTTCATGCTTTTTGCCTATCGGCGAGATAATTCACCTAGGGATAGAGTGCGTTAGTCGCCGTTAGATAAATCTATTGACCTCGGGAGAGGCGGTAGAATATATTAGCAATCTCCGCCTTGATGAATTGGGAAAATTATTTATTACGGATAATCGAGAGTAAATTCGGATAAACTAAGGTGGATTCAGAACCCTAGACTTATTCATCATCTGATTTATTTTATCCAAGATATTGTTTTCTACTGCTTAGTCTTTTATTAATTCTTTTAGTTATTAATCGCAAAACCCAAATTCGATTGTTCAGATAAAATTGGAATACGAAAAAATCGGTAGTTAGAGACTCAATCCTCGTGGGAACGATACTCTACTTATCACTTTATTACTTGTAAACGATGACGTGCACTTGCGTGTAGGAAATATCGCAACAGCCACCCCCTTCCTCTTTCCTCTTAGCTTTCATGTTGCTCCATGTGATGTGGGGTGTGTTAGTTTTATATTAGATGAGAACAAATGGATGAGATATCTTATCTCATCATTTGATCTCATTTTTATTTTATAAAATGTGAATGTCTTTCATTTAACGAAGACTTGAGAAAAACACATATACACATAATTTCTCCATCCGTGAGTTTTTTGAGAGGAGAGGAGAAAATTAATTTTCATTTTTTTGTTCATCTTTGAGACAAAGAAAAGGAAGAAGAGAAGAGAAGAAAAATATTGTATCAATTCCTAGCCGTGTTCTTTGAAGACGAATTGATATATTAATTTTCCGATCAATATTTGACGCGTGATAACATAGCTACACTCGCATCTTAGGTGTTTTGATCATTCATCAAGCTACAACGAATTAGATTAGTGTTCGTTGGTGACTGAAAACAATCAAAGCTAGGCTCGAGAATTTTTCTTCAAAAAGATATTATCAAAAGTCTACGAGGGTATAATCTCTTAATTTTATCTTCGTCATTTTATATCCATTTATATGATACTTGATCGATCTATTTTTGGAGTTTGGTTTTATCCAGTTGGACCGGTTTATTTTCTGCTGCGTATCTCGATTTTAATCACCAAAATCCAGCAATGGTATCAGAGAGAGGTCTATACAATCATATATTCGATTTGTATTTAGAATCATAATTCTTTTAATTGTTAATGTTTAATTGTTCATCTAAAAATTATTTTCATGATTTTATGTTAGAATATAAATCTATTTTTGTTTTGAAAAACTGATTTAATTGTGTAATACAAAAATTAGAAAAAATATTATTTTTAGATTCGGGACAAAAAGACGAGCCGGAAAATTGACCGGACCCAGCAGCTCGGGGCTGCCGGTGTAATACCCGGTTGTGAATTCATTTATTATCATACAGTAATTATCACTCAGTAATTTTCACTCTTTAATAATCATTCATCAATCATTTTCATTCGAATGTATTCATCGTACGGTGTACTTTGAGTCGCGTATCAGTATCATTCATCATTCAACCCTGTTTGTGAATCGAGACGAGAATATTTTCATAATCATTGTGATTGGTAGCCTTGTGTTGGAAGTATCGTTTATTGCGTGTTATTACACTTATCATACTCATGCAAGTTATATATGTCGGATCATTAATCATTCGTAATGAGAAGGCGAAGTTGTTGCGTTACTGCTCCAGCAGAGAGTTACGGCCGTAACATATGTTACATTATGGCCGTAACATGCGTACGTTGGTTTAAGGACGTTTTTGACGAAGACAACTTACGGCCGTAAGTTTTGCAGGATATGGTCGTAAGAGATGATTTTGGTATCCGGGGTTTTGTCAATGAAGTGTAGTTACGGCGGTAAAGATTGAAGTGTTACGGCCGTAAGGCCGGGAGTTTGGACATTATGGTTGTTTCGCCGAAGGCTACTTACGGCCATAAGGGAGTTTTGTTACGGCCGTAAGTCGAAAAGTTTGGACGGGATAGTTTTTCGATGAGGCATAGTTACGCCCGTAAGGGAGTTTGGTTACGGCCGTAAGGCTGTTGACTTGGGTTGGTTACGACCGTAAGATGGGAGAGTTACAGCCGTAACTCTGTGCAGTATTTAAATAGGTGGACGGATCTTTGTCCTCATTTCTTCATTTCTTCACATGAGTCCGATAGAGACGGTCTTGGGAGAGTATTTTCTTCATCCAAACACTTGAGTGTTCGTGTTCTAATCATCTATCTTTGATTGTGGAGCTTGGAAAGTCGATTTAACATGAATTCAATGGATTGAAGACTTTGGATCATCAAAGGTAATTTCTTCAAAAACCTTAGATTTTGATTTTGAGATGGAGTATAATGTTTTGGATGTTATAATCATGAGATCTGAAGGGATATACATATGATTATGAGTTTTTATGAATTATCATTGGATTGTTGGGGGTTTATTCAAGAACACTTTAAATATTGATTTTGGAATTGGGGGTTTCGATTAGATGTTGTTGAAATCTCGAATTGTGTATTCCTTTTGGATTATTGATTGTATTGAGGATGTTTTGTTGGATTGAATCACTCATTGGGGACTTGGTATCGATATTATGGAGATTGGTTGTAAATAATTGAAGGTTGTTTACAACGAGTTTGTTAAAATGCCCCAATGAGTTTGGATTTATTTTATCGACTTCTTGAGTTGGTTATGATCATAATGGATACGTATATTAAGCGATTTGTTGGTAATTATGTTATTCAAGGTTGTTCGAACGGCCGATAATTCTATTAGGGACGTTTGTTCGAGGAAGGACATTTCATCACCGGTATTGAGGCAAGTTAATTCTTGCTCAGTTAAAAGGATAATCATTCCTTTCGTTGTTGTTCATTCATACATATAATTCATTCATAGAATATCAATCATGTTGAGACTTGTAATTATCAAAGTAATCATTCAATTCACGAGGAATGATGGTTCCAATCATTTCATTTGAGCTATCACTCATTTCGTCATTATTTCACCTCGGTGAGTAATTCTTGGCCCTTGTCGGATTTCTATTTATTATTATTCATTATGGTTACTTTTGTTCTTGTGACCTTCCGAGATCATATTGCGTTGTCGGGTGGTTATGTGTGGAATTTTTAGTCGGGCACATGATGGTCATGATTTATGCGGGTAATCCGATACATTGGACCGTGCACATGGTAAGGTGCCTCCGTGAGACTAATTAGGCCAAGTGTGTGTGTGTGCGGGATTCCGGACACTCGGCTACTTGTGCACCTGCACGTCCCATCTCGGGCGTACTATGATGCCCCTCTTTCAGACCTGATTTCATAACTAAGATATGTGATTATTGAATTTGTTCAATTCTTGAGGATTGTTGTTCTTTGTAACTGACCCCGTTCGGGATGTTGTTTTAGGTCATGACAAGGCAAAGGCATGGGAAGAGAACGGTGATGGCGAGGAGTTCTAGTGATACTAGTAGAGGGCCCAGTCTTCCCAGATATTCGTGTTTCTTTCATATGTATTTTCCACTGCAGTTCTGTTTGGATTTTCATTTTCATTTGGTGTTGTATATTTCATCTTCATATGAAATATATAAGTAATTTGTATTCCTGGGTGTATTGTACTTGAAACTCCTCATCGGAGTAATTAGTAATATAATGTGGTTTGGCACTACAGTTATATTATTTAAATCATTGTATTTCATTCGCCTGGTGGGTCCCAGTTGGGGGTCCACGACACTGTGATAGCCGGCCTAGTTTGGGGGTGTTACAGAGTTGGTACCGGAGCGTGGTTTTGAATATACTACTTATCCTAGTCATGTCTCATTAAGAAGTCATCGTTCATCAGACTAGTATCATTAGACTTTCGTGTCACGTGTGACCTGTGCAAGCACCAAGCCCCTCAGACCGAAAGAACGGTATGATTTCTGACGCCATGGTATACTTTCTGGCAATAAGAATCAACTCATTCATCATTCATCGATCAACAATCCTCGATCATCATTTCCTTTTGGATCTTGTCGATCATGTTAACTCATTAATCACTCAGTCAATCTCATTGCTCAGTTTTTGATCTTGTGGATCGTGTTATCAATCTCGTTAACTTGTTCAGGATAATCATATCAGGAATTTCATCAGATAATCATGTCATCTCGGTTGATCTTTCATGCGATCTTATCATATTCCGGCATAATGTCGACGATTATTTTACTGCATTATTAATGCGTTCATTGTGTTAGAGCATGTATGCTCATTATTATCATTCCATAACGTAATCATAATGCAATATTCATGCGAGATCTATAATTATCATGTGACTTTCCTACTTCAGTATGGATAGAGCTGTCAGAGGATGCAGGGGAAGAGGCCGCGGTGCGGGCCGAAACCCGGGAGCTCGTGTGAATGCCCGCGCAAACGCGAGGGATGTCATTAGTTCAACAGGTAGCGATGCTGCCAACTCAGCTGACGATCCCACTCATTCACCGGGAGATACTCACTTACTGTCAGGAAGTCGTACCCGATATGCAGCCCAATCGGAAGGTGTTCGGGTTGACCAATTCATATTTATACAGGGCATGATGGCCCAGATGACTCATATGGCACATCTGATGGAGACGATGCAGAATTCAACCACTCAGGCGCAACAGGCTCCTCCATCGGCACCTCAAGGGCAAGAGAGGAGTGTGAGCAGTATAATCGGCGACATCTCTCGCCAGAGGTCATCTAATTTTGACGGATCATCTGAGCCGGTAGATATTGTCCACTGGCATGAACATTTTGATAAGCTATTCACTATGGTGGAGTGTCCCGGAGGGCAAAAATTTTCAGTTGCGGCTTACTATCTCGGTAAGAGCGCACACTCATGGTGGCTATCTTTGAAGCCCACCGATGGATCTTGCACTTGTGCTCAGTTTAAGACCCTCATGTTGGAAAGATATTATCCGGCCCCACTCAGGGAGGCCAAGTTATCATAATTACTCAGTCCCGACCCCTCAGCGGAAAAATGACCGAACCCAGCAGCTCGGGGCTGCCGGTGTAATACCCGGTTGTGAATTTATTTATTATCACAGTAATAATCACTCAGTAATTTATACTCTTTAATAATCATTCATCATTCATTTTAATTCGATTATATTCATCGTACGGCGTACTTTGAGTCGCGTATCAGTATCATTCATCGTTCAACCTTGTTTGTGAATCGAGACGAGAATATTATCATAATCATTATGATTGGTAGCCTTGTGTTGGAAGTATCGTTTATTGCATGTTATAAGACTTATCATACTCATGAAAGTTAAGTATGTCGGGTCATTCATCATTCGTAACGAGAAGGCGAAGTTGTTGCGTTATTGCTCCAGCAGAGAGTTACGGTCGTAACATATATTACATTACGATCGTACCATGCGTACGTTGGTTTAAGGATGTTTTTAACGAAGCCAACTTACGGCCATAAGTTTTGCAGGATACGGCTGTAAAAGATGATTTTGGCATCTGGAGTGTTGTCAACGAAGTGTAGTTACGCCCATAAAGATCGAAGTGTTATGGCCGTAAGGCCGGGACTTTGGACATTATGGTTGTTTCGCCGAAGGCTACTTACGATCGTAAGGGAGTTTTGTTACAGCCGTAAGTCGAGATGTTTGGATGGGATACTTTTTCGATGAGGTGTAGTTACGCCTGTAAGGGAGTTTGGTTACGATCGTAAGGTCGTTGACTTGGGTTGGTTATGGCCGTAACTCTGCGCAGTATTTAAAGAGCTGGACGGATCTTTTGTCCTCATTTCTTCATTTCTTCACCTGAGTCCGATAGAGAGGGTCTTGGGAGAGGATTTTCTTCATTCAAACACTTGCGTGTTTGTACTCTAATCATCTATCTTCGATTGTGGATCTTGGAGAGTCGATTTAACACGAGTTCAACGGATCGAAGAGTTTAGATCTTTAAAGGTAATTTCTTTAAAAACCTTAGATTTCGTTTTTGAGATGGAGTATAATGCTTTGGATGTTATAATCATGAGATGTGAAGGGATATACATATGATTATGAGTTTTTATGAATTATCATTGGATTGTTGGGAGTTTATTCAAGAACACTTTGAATGTTGATTTTGGAATTGGGGGTTTCGATTAGATGTTGTTGAAATCTCGAATTGTGTATTCCTTTTTTATTATTGATTGTATTGAGGATGTTTTATTGGATTGAATCACTCATTGGGGACTTGGTATCGATATTATGGAGATTGGTTGTAAATAATTGAAGGTTGTTTACAACGTGTTTGTTAAAATGCCCCCAATGAGTTTGGATTTGTTGTATCGACTTCTTGAGTTGGTTATGATCATAATGGATACGTATATTAAGCGATTTGTTGGTAATTATGTTATTCAAGGTTGTTCGAGCGGCCGATAATTCCATTAGGGACGTTTGTTCGAGGAAGGACATTTCATCACCGGTATTAAGACAAGTTAATTCTTGCTCAGTTAAAAGGATAATCATTCCTTTCGTTGTTGTTCATTCATACATATAATTCATTCATAGTATATCAATCATGTTGAGACTTGTAATTATCAAACTAATCATTCAATTCATGAGAAACGACGGTTCCAATCATTTCATTTGAGCTATCACTCATTTCGTCATTATTTCACCTCGGTGAGTCATTCTTGGCCCTTGTCGGATTTCTATTCATTATCATTCATCATGGTTACTTTTGTTCTTGTGACCTTCTGGGATCATATTGCGTTGCCGGGTGGTTATATGTGGAATTTTTAGTCGGGCACACGATGGTCATGTATTATGCGGGTAATCCGGTATATTGGACCGTGCACACGGTAACGTGACTCCGTGAGACTAATTAGGCCAAGTGCATGTGTATACGCGGGATTCTGGAGACTCGGCTACTTGTGCACTTACACGTCCCATCTCGGGTGTACTATGGTGCCCCTCTTTCAGACCTGATTTCATAACTAAGATCTGTGATTATTGAATTTGTTTAACTCTTGAGGATTGTTGTTCTGTGTAACTGACCCCGTTGGGGATATTGTTTTAGGTCATGGCAAGGAAAAGGCACGGGAAGAGAACGGCGACGGCAAGGAGTTCCAGTGATACTAGTAGGGGGTCCAGTTTTCCCAGTTATTCGTGTTTCTTTCATATGTATTTTCTGCTGCAGTTCCGTTTGGATTTTCATTTTCATTTCGTGTTGTATTTTTCATCTTCATATGAAATATATAAGTATTCTGTATTCCTGGGTGTATTGTACTTGAAACTCCTCATTGGAGTAATTAGTAATTTAATGTGGTTCGGCAATACAGTTATATTACTTAAACCATTGTATTTCATTCGCCTGGTGGGTCCCAGTTGGGGGTCCACGGCACTGTGATAGACGCCTAGTTTGGGGGTGTTACGGAGATCACGGATCGCCGGCAAAGTGCTGCCTAGCAAAGATGTCGGGCCGCTCGGCTGTATTGGCCGCCACGGCCGCCGCTTGGCCCGGGTCTTTTGTTTTCTGACTTTATTTTTATATTTTGTTGGGTATATTAATTTCCTGCAAATTACATTGGATTTAATTTTACTAAGATATAACTATAGTAATTTTATTCTTAAGGGAATTAATTTAATGAACTATTTTTTTGTCCGGAACAAATTAAAATTAAGGGGTGTGTGAATTAATTGGATTAATTTTATATTGATTGGATCAATATTTAGATTAATTATTTCAGCCATTTATTTCAATGTAATGGTTGCATTATTATTTGAATGGTGATATAATTCATGGATTTAGTTTATTGAATCTTTATTCGATGGGGTTGTAATGGCCATTTTGAGTCGACTTAGTTTTTTTGGTAAATTTGTAGAGGATGCAAATTTTATAAATGTAATAAATTAGCTATGACGAAAAGCCGAGGAAGAACCGCCATGAAGGCGAAGATTCAAGACTTGTAATTATATTACTTGTATTTTTTTATCGAGTCGATGAAGACTCGATACTTAGGAACGGTCCATGAACTGCATGTTGTTAGTTTTAGGCTGTGTATGTTTTCATATTGTATGACAAACAAACAAACCGACAAACTGCGCTTATAAATGGATTAATGAGCAAAATGTAACATATAATCGCGTTAAACTTCCACTTACAAACACTAAGTTATAAAGGTTACGTGGTTTTCTACCCTCCGTCAAACTCATGAAAAATTGAAATCTAAACTAAAATATTATTCTTCCGAGTATGTTGGGATAATATTTTTAGGGAAGGTTGATAAATTCCTAGAATGTATTAGATGCCTTTGATTGTGATAAATCAAACCCCTAGAAACCGTATGGGTTGCCGGGTAAGATTCAATTGTCAGACTAATAGGAATTGACGGTTTAAACTGAGATAATTCAGCGAGCCATAGAAACCGAATGGGTTGAGGGCAAGAGAACTAGGGATAAAAGAAGATTGGATCATCCATTAGATGAGTTGGTGTTAGACACCACTTTATAAAGAATGATAGAATAGAAACCGGATGGGTTGCCCTCTATTAAATTTTCTAAAGAACTCGATCACCACTATAAAGTCAACCGTGACTTCCGAATCTCACATGGGAGTGTGTAAATGTTGATAAAATAGTGGGAGTCAGGTTATGAATAAAGAGATTCCTTAAATTATTTACTCGGATCATAATTAAATAATTACTAATAAATCTTAATTATTCTCTGCACTTAACAAACATCTCTCAAAATGATAATTAACCCACTCGCAATTTTACTTGAAAAGAACACTCAAACTGGACCCAACTTTGTGGACTAGCTTCGGAATCTGAGGATAGTCCTCGGTATGGAGACGTTGGGATACGTCTTGGAGGCGGACATCCCCCCGGCTCCTGCAAGGACCAGGGCTAATCAGGAAGAAGTTGATACCCATGTGAAATGGGTTAAAGATGATGTCAGGATCCATGGTTTTACGATAGCCTATATGAACAATGAGCTACAGAGGACCCATTAGAGAATGCCCTCTTCAAGGGCAATTCTGCCACATTAACTAAACTTTATGGGGAGCACAGTCGAACTGCTCGGTATGAGATATCGAAATAAATGTTTAGTGCTCGAATGAAGGAATGAGAGAAAGTTCGGGACCACATCCTCAAAATGATATCTATGATCGAGAGATTGGAGGCTCTTGATTTTAGTATATATGTTTCTCTCCAGACCGACCTCATTCTTCAATCACTTCCTGACTCCTTCGCCTAATTTGTCATGAACTTTAATTGCACTAAGATTGCATGTAATTTAAGTGGCCTAATGAACAAATTGAGCACGGCACAGTCTCAGATGAAGACTAGGCCGAAGGAGGCTGCTCTTGTAATTTCTTCAGGGCCTTGGAGGTCCAAGAACAATAAGAAGCAAGGTAAGAAACAGTTCAAGCCAAAAGGTGGGGTACAGAAAGATAAGGACAAGGCCCCAATGGTTCAAAAGAGCAAGGGGGCCAAGAAAATGGACATATGCCTCAACTGCGGTGAGATAGTCCACTGGAAGAGCTATTGTCCAAAACTTGACCATAATGCACCTTCATGTACGGAACTACTAGTTTTGGAAATAAATAGTTCTGTAACTATTTATTCTACTTCTTGGATACTTGATTCTGGTGCGAGTTCTCATATATGTACAATGAATCAGGATCTGGAACAAAGTAGAAAGCTTGGTGCTAGAGAAGTGATGGTGATAGTCGGGAGCGGGCATAGTGTCGAGGCTACTGACATCGGATCACTCATGTTGGATTTTGAATCCGGCTTTATAATTACTTTGAATGATGTACTTGTTTCGCCCAAGGGGCATAAAAATATTGTATCAATTCTGGTCATAGACCGAAGGGAGATGGGTCCTGTCGAATTTATTTTAGAAATAAATTGGTTTGGTACTGCTAAATTATTAAATGATTTATACCATTTGAATCTAAAGAATAAAACAACTGTGAACACTATAACTAGGAAGCGTGCTAGGGATGAAACAAACCAAACACTTAAGTGACATCTTAGACTTGGTCATATTGGTCAGACCAAAGTTCATAAAATGGAGAAAGATAGGCTTACGGGTCCATTGGGATCAGATCCCTATCCAACTTGTGAGTTTCTTCAAGGCAAAATAACTAAATTACCCTTCACACGGACTTTTGAAAGAGCTGCTGAAAAACTTGGATTAATCCATACCGATGTCTGTGGCCCTTTTGAAGTAGCACGAGATAGCTTTCAGTATTTCATTACATTCACAGATGACCATACTAGGTATGGGTACGTGTACTTAATGAAACATAAGTTTGAAGCTTTTGATATATTCAAGGAATTTAAAGCCCTAGTTGAAAACCAAACAGGTAACCGTGTTAATACTCTTCGATCATACCGAGGTGGTGAGTACATGAGTACCGAGTTTGATGAGTTCTTAAAAGAACTAGGAATAGTGTCGCACTTCACTTCTTCAGCTACTCCACAATTAAATGGCGTATCAGAAAAAAGAAACTAAACCTTGTTGGACACGGTTCGCTCCATGCTTAACTATACTGATCTACCGATTTATCTATGGGGTCATGCGTTCCATACTGTTGCGCTTATCTTGAATAGATGTCCTTCCAAATACTTTCCTAAAACTCCACATGAGATGTAGAAAGGTAGGAAACCAAGTCTTAATCACATTAGAATTTGGGGATGCCCTACTTATGTCAAGAAGACTAAAGTAGAGAAATTGGAAGCTAGGTCTGTGAAAGGTCATTTCATAAGATATCCAGGGGATTCTATGGGATATCCATTCTACATGTACGAAGATCATAGGATCATTGTTGCTTTACAAGCACAATTCCCCAGAGATGAGTTCATTCAGGAAGGAGGCGCAGGTAGAAATATTTCTTTGGAAGAAATAAAAACACCAAATGAGACACATGTGCAAGATATTAGAACCAAACCTTCTGAAATACAAATACAACCTCGCAAGTATAGTAGAATTTCTAAATTACCTGAGAGGTATGGCTATCTGCATCAAGAGGAACTGGGTGTCCATGAGATGACAGAAAGTAGTCATGAGAATGACCCTTCTACATACGACCAAGCGATGGTAGATGTTGACTCCGCCAAGTGGCAAGAAGCTATGGAAGCTGAGATAGACTCAATGCATGCTAATCAGGTCTGGACTTTAGTAGATCGTCCTAAAGGCATGGTGTCTATTGGAAACAAATGGATCTATACAACAAAGATTGTTGGAAATGTCAAGGTTGATACCTATAAGGCCAGGCTTGTGGCAAATGGTTATTCCGAAAGAGAAGGAATCGATTACTTCGAGGCCTTCTCGTTGTAGCTATGATTAAGTCTATTCGCATGATGCTTGGCATAGAAGCCCACTTAGATTATGAAATGTGGCAAATGGATGTGAAAACGGCATTCCTAAATGGATTCCTCGAGGAGGAGATTTACATGGAACAGCATAAGGGATTCATATCTGAAACCAGTATTCATAAAGTATGCAAACTTCAGCGTGCCATTTATGGACTGAAGCAAGCTTCGCGAAGTTGGAATCTTCATTTTAACGAGACAGTCAAAGAGTGTGATTTTGTCTAAAATGGAGAGGAGCTATGTATTTACAAGAAGGTTAGTGGGAGCAAAATTGCGTTCTTAGTACTATATGTGGATGACATTCTACTTGGGAGAAGCCATCTATATTCTAGGCATTCGTCTTTATCGGGATAGAACGAAGAGAATGATAGGTCTTTCCCAAGCTGTCTACATAGAAAAGATCCTGAAGCGATTTAGGATGGAAAATTCTAAAATAGGGTTCCTACCTATGCAACATGGTGCTAAACTTTCCTTAGAGATGTATCCTCAAAGTGAGGAAGACGGAAAGGAAATGAGCAAGGTACCCTATGCTTCGGCAGTGGGTAGCCTCATATACGCTATGATTTGCACTACACCGGACATTGCCTATGACGTGAGCGTAATAAGTCGGTTTCAGTCAAATCCAGGGTAGAAACATTGGATTATTGTGAAGAACATTCTTAAGTACCTGGAGAGGAATAAAGACTAGGTTCTTACATACATCGGTGGAGAAATTAGAATGATGGGTTATACGGACTCAAAGATTTCGGGAGACATGGATACTTAGATGTCCACATCAGGGTTTATCTTTACTGTGAATGGTGCGGCAGTATCTTGGAGAAGTGCAAAGCAAAGTGCGACTGAAGTTTCCACATGTCAATCTGAATATCAGGCAGCTACGGAAGCTACTAAAGAGGCGTTTTGTATTAAGAAGTTCACTGAGGAACTTCAAGTGGTACCTGACTCAGATCGGCCTGTGACGCTGTTTTGTGTTAACGATGGAGCTGTTGCGCAGGCTAGGGAGCCTAGGGCTCACCACAACACCAAACTTATTGAGAGAAAATATCATTTTGTTAGAGAAATGGTTCAGAAAAGGAACATTACACTTCAGAGAATAGACACAGCAAATAACGTTGTTGATCCGCTTACCAAGCCACTATCTCAGAAGGTCTTCGAGAGACATCTGGAGAGTATGGGTATTAGATACCATAGTTTGTGGAATTGAGTACAAGTGGGAGATTGTTAGGAATATGCCCTCAAATACCACTCAGAGGATGAGAGAGTGAGAGCATTGTATTGTAATTATGAATACTAAATTATAAAAGGCATTAATTATTTATATATTATTGTATATCACGGGCATTGTGATTTGGTATATAGAATAATAGTCCTTGCATTTGAGAGCAAACATTCCACTCCTTATGGAGATAAGAATATAGGCACTGGAAGTGTTTAGGGCTGCTTAACTGGTTCGCAAGTCGATAAAACTTAACTAGGGAGTAAGTTTCGACAAGACTTGTATAACATGTACTTTGACATGTAGAGTGTCTGTATTCACTAAAGGTTAGTGGGAGCACACATTATAGGTATGCTAATGGGATTAGTATACTCGAACATGACTCACCTCGATTCAGTCAGATAGATATCACTCAGAGATTGCCATTAACCGAATCGAAAGGTTGTGATATGTATACATGGACCTTTGACTTGAGGATTCAGTAGGAGATGTGCTTGTGACATTAAGTTAGTCATTAGAGTAGTCCAATCCAATCGCCGATTGGTGGGGTCATCCTCGACATGCAACTTAGTGGGCAAGTAGCTGTCTCTACTAAATACCAAGATAGGATTCTTTCTCCTGTTAGTGAGCAGGTAAATATTCTATGCGGTTAATGGCAAATGAGATCATAAGTCTTTGGCCAAAGCAGTTAGAGCTAGTTGTATTTGATACACGGTGATCTCGGTTTGTATTAACAAATGCATAGAGTCAAGATACAATAGGATTTGACTTTACCGTGACCCTAATACTTGACTAGGACATATGATTGAAGGGTTTATACGTATACAATATTCATGACATAATGGTTTTGGAATGATCCGATCATTCGTTCTTAGTTGGGTTACGGTACAGACCACTAGACTGGCTAAGTGTTACCCATGCTCCTTGGTTCCTCCCATTACCGACCAAGATGGACCTATGGAGTCGCGCATAAGGATATTTGATAGATAAAATATTTACTTATTATCTTTTCATTAATATTGGAAATTAAATATCTAATTTGATTTATTTGATAAATCATGCGGTCTAGTGAATTCAAATTAATTACCGAGTGATTAATTTAATTCATAAACAATTATTTCATGGAAATATATTATTATAATTTTGTATTTGATAAAATTAATTAATTGGATTAATTAATTAAGTATAAATACATTTGAGATAAAACGAAGTGTACTTAACGGACTAGACAAGCGAACGTCCGGTACACGAACCGAGTGTCTCGGCTCATTTTCTCTTATCACCATGTGGCCGCCCCCTCCATCTTTCATCTTAGCTTCCATGTTGCTCCATGTGATGTGGGGTGTGTTAGTTTTATATTATGAGATGAGGAGAAATGGATGACATATCTTATCTCATCATTTGATCTCATTTTTGTTCTATAAAATGTGAATGTCTTTCATTTGATTAAGACTTCAGAAAAATACACACACACACACACACACACACACAATTACTCCAGTCGTGAGTTTTGTGAGAGGAGAGGGGAAAATTAATTTTCATTTTCTTGTTCATCTTTGAGAGAAAGAAAAGGAAGAAGAGAAGAGAAAAAAAATATTGTATCAATTCATAGCCGTGTTCTTTGAGAACGAATTGATATATTATTTTTCCGATCAATATTCGACGGGTGATAACGTAGAGACACTCGGCATCTTCGGTGTTTTGATCATTCATCAAGCTACAACGAATTGGATTCGTATTCGTGTTGGTGACCGGAAACGATCAAAGCTAGGCTCGGGAATTTTTCTTCAAGAATATATTATCAAAGGTCTACGAGGGTATGGTCTCTTAATTTTATCTTCGTCAATTTATATTTGTTTATACAATGCTTGATCGATCCATTTTCGGGGTTTGGTTTTATCCGGTTGGACCGGTTTATTTTCCGCAGCGTATCTCGATTTTAATCACCAAAACCCAACAAGCTCAACCGCCTTGCAGGCAGGATCCCGCTCTTCAATAACACCAAACTCTCATCAGCCTCCTTATCTGGTGCAGTGGTACGCCCTAGATTGGCCATGGGAGGGGCGACCCGAATCGGAGAACCACCCGACATGTCCACAATATGAACCTCTCCAGGGCCCTTAATTTGTACCGGCGGGACCGACATCGCCAGGGAAGCCAAGAGGGCGCAACACGAGTGTCACCAAGTCAAGCATCGACCTGTTGCTTGCCGGCTCGTCGGCCTGAGCCACAGGCTTCTTAAGCACAGGCTTGCGCTTCTGGATCGCCCGAGCAAACACCATGTTTGAGAAATCCATCCTAATCTCGTGGTGGTGAAAAACTGTAAAAAATGAGCAAGATAGTCACATTAGCCCAAAGAAAATATAGAGGCAGAGTAATTAACAAAGGCGGTCCAAATACATTACCTTCCGAACAATCGGATCTGGGAACTCGGCTCCGTGGATCTCAGTCCAGTCTTCAGCAAGTTCTCCTTGGTCACCAGCTTCTGCTAATGTCTCGAGTCAGAATCCAAGCTGCAGATCGCCTCAATTCGGCCTGTGAAAAGCAGATTGGCTTGTCCCGACTTCAAATTTTCTGCACGATAAACAGATAATAAGATATCAGAACAAACATGGCGTATCGAAGACACTTTCTTATGCCAGAACAATAGACCTTGGGGACGTTGACCTACTCCATCTCCCCAGGGAAATAGTGGGACTCCCACTCGCCCCCAACAAAGAACCACTGGTTCCTCCAGTTCTTCAAGGACGATGGCACCCCCATCAGAACTTCCTTCGACCCGGACCAATGAGTCAAATAGAACAGCATTGAGCCCCTCTTGGCAGTCCGCCACATGTACACAACATTTAGGTCGGCGAAGGTCGATCCCAGATATCGCGCCTTGTGGAACAACAATGGCCCGACGGGCCGCACCCAGGAATTGAGATGGATCTGGCCAATCGGGAGATCCCACCCCCTTAGGCACTCTGCCGAAATTCGGGGCAGGAGAACGAACATCGGCGATCAGCATATGGTGCCAGATCGCCGTACAGCCCGGAGGAGTCGTTACCGTCCTCTCCGAAGAGTATGGCCTGAAGAACTTCACATCTATCGGGATGATAAAAGTCCTCAGCCATTCCCGCATATTAGACTCTGAGACCGAGCTAACCTCCATGCAAAGATGTATCCCTCCTCTGAGCTAAGCTTCCGGCTCAGGCCTCTCCCACATCCTCTTTGGACAAGATATAACGGCGAAATCCCACCGCCGCCGCCGCCTATCGCCACCACGCAGCTGGATGCTTACCCCTTGTCGCTTTTGCAGCCTGTTTCTCGGCCCGTCTCACGGCCTTCGCCGTCTTTCTCTCCTCTTTTTATCTGGTACACTTCACCAACACCACGTGCAAAGGAGGCCCACGACCCTGTTCCGCTTTCCGACCGCTCCCAAATCATAATCCCCTTCCAAAAAATCCGCAACGCCAACCGCCTCTCCGTCACTGGACGGCGCTTCCTCCTTTGAGAAAGCGTCGACTGCCTCCGGACTCATCCCCAAATGAGCGTTCTGGCTCGGATCAATTATCTACGCATTCATACGTGGTTACTTGAACTTGTTGACCAAGATAGGAATCAACAACTTACATATTCATTTTGGTGCATATGCATCATGGACATGTGTGCATAATATAAATTGTGCATAAATACGCTGGTCAATTCCTCCCACTCATGCATTGTGTATTACTTATTAGTTCTTGTTGTATCATGAAGAATCCATGATGTAACCATTTGTCCAGCCAAGCTCAGTATCGAGGTCGATCCTAGTTTCATTTCCCCTAGCCCCGCCCGTTCCTCTCTGGGACCACCAATGGCGAGGTTTATGATTCAAACTATTTGAAACAGTTTGTGTCCGAGTATTGCTGTATAAATTTGTTTGTGCTTCTTTTAATTTAGTTGATGAATGATAAATTGTATTGACATGCAAAATTGAAATTATTATTAAGAATGTAACGTATTGGGTGATTTTTCACCTAGTAACTATATTTAGAAGTTTTTATACAAAATAAGATGAATTTTGGATGGATATGGATAGTATGCACTGTATCAAAAAATGAGTTGAGCTTGGGACGGGTGTGGATAGTAAGTCTCAAACTAAACCAAAACAAAAATCCATACTGTCAAAATAGATTTTGAAAAAATAAATAAATAAATAAGCATTACTATGAAATAAGAACAAATTACAAGGCATGCATGCAAAAATTATCATCTCCCAATGCAATCTGTTTCAGGTTTCATTCTTCAGCACACATCCTCTAAACCAAGCATACCAAAAAATCATCAGTGGTAAGAGAAATTCCTTTTAATTTCATCACCTCCTTCCACATACCAAGTCACATATTGGAAGCAGCCATTATCTTTTGTGTACAAGCTATATTAGTTGTAGCTCTGTTTTCTGAATAAACCTGGCCATAAAAAAGAGAAAAAGAAGATCCTGATCAAAAGAGGGAGGGATAGGAAAAAGATATCACACTAGAATCACACTCCACACGAGACAAAAGGCCGAAAATATGTGCTTGAAGAGCTATCCAACATTGATTTGATCCGCAGGCTTCATTGAGAAGCCACAACACAAAATACCATTTTGTGCTTAACCCAACATACCGAATCAAGATAATCCCCCTTATTAAGAAATACAGAGACGAAGAAAAGATCAAGCTAGTTTCATAAGCTAGAGGTGAAAGATTGAAAATAATATGTAGAAAGTTGATGTTGGGTCAATCCTCCCTACACACAAATAAAAATGTCAACTTACCAAACCCACTCTAAATGCTATCATCTTCTATTAACAAGAGGAGATCTTCCAAGCCTAATAGGGGATCCACATCATAATAAGACATTTCTCTAGACGGCGTGAATTGGATTGTGACTAGAGTTCATGCCTGAAGTGCTGGAGGCCGGATAATTAGCATGAAAAGCAGATGGCCTTGTTGATGATCCTTCCACCAATTTAAGCGTGAGGGTTGATGGCCCACCATCACCAAGGGATTCCCCTAAGCTTAGTTTTGACATGCCGACCAACTCATCCACATTAATTGGGCTCTTAGAGTGAACAGCTGTTGGCTTCACCACTTGATGGGTTTCTTCTTTGACGGACTCGGCTTTGTTGTAGCCTGGCCAAAACTGGACGGGCATTGGGAAGACCGGAGCAACATAGGCAGGATAAACTAGAGGGTAAGGGAATGTAGAGCCATCTGGTGTTGGGAACCCGATTTCGCTATCATTGGAGTTTGCAGACTCCATAGATTCACATTCTTCCTCCATGGCCGGGGTTGGAACAGGGTTGCTGCTTTCGGTATCAGCTTGCCTAGGAGGGTTCACATGGAAGAAATCTCTTGACATCACTGGCGTATCAGCCGACTGCATAGAAGAAGAAAAAAAAAAAAAAGGTGATGATTAGTTTAGGTTCCTCATCGTAACACACATAGGAGATAGAATAGGCTTGTATTTAGTTTTGTTTCCTCGAAATGGAATTATAAGGACCTAATCCAAAGTGCATGTGCCGAAACCACCACAGAAACAATGTATTTCTACATGTATATGTTATTGAGCACATTAACACATTAAATGTGACATTTGCCTGCCTATTGTACAGCCAACAAAGACCGACTAATTATATCTTTTCCTAATAATTCCACTTCTTTTACAGGTGAACATAATCCACAAAAGATTAAATGTGTTCACGGTACACAGAAAGCTAATAAACAAGGCTTACTTCATCGGCCACAATATCAAACAGGCTCGAGCGCCTTTTCCTCCTAGACACATTACTTTGCCTTATAAAATATTTTTGGGCATGGCTGGCAACCTGAGTAGGTGTTCTAGAGATCACATAGTTCCGTGCTATACCACGCCAGTCACCTTTACCAAGCTTTTGCAATCCAACCAGAAACAACCGATGTTCCTCCTCTGTCCATGGAACACCTGGAAAATTAAACAGCAATTCAAATACAAATATTTCCAGCAAATCGTGGAACCAATAAATGGAAGAAATATAAGCAACCAGTTTTTTTTTTTTCATTATTAAGAAAAAGCAACCCTTTGGAACACAAAATATGGAACATGCTGTGGACAGCGGAGGTAATCAATGGCAACAAATTCAGCATCTTGGTTAGCTATATCAATAGTTAAGAGCATGCTTGATCCAAATAGACAATACATAAAATGTAAAAAGCTACCTACACAAGGTGCATAATACCATCAGAAGCACTTTATCACCCCTTACCCTCACTAGTCACTATTCCCCCCCCCCCCCCCCAACCGGCCATATTTATTATTTGTTTTTCTTTCATTCTTTTTTGTTTAGAAAAAGGATAACAATAACATTTAGAGAACAATAAAAAAACAAGCAATAAAATCTAAGATCAATTTGCCTGGCCACATCCTCATATAACAGTATACACGTATTTCTTCCCAGGTTTCTATCAATCTCAGTTATGCATGTAAGAGATTTTCAGCTTATAAGCGCAAGAATTAACCACAACGCTCTTTGTTCTCCTTCCTTAGAATTCATCTTGTAATCTCAGGAACTAACCACAATGCTACTGCTCTCCCAATTCATCTTTGCTATGTGTCTGATATTACAAGCATCATGTAGTGTGATCATGGTTGCTAAATGATCAAATGTAATTGTGTGGAAAAGATCAAATAATGAACTTTGTTGATATTACAATATCAATCTTGTAATGGAACATGAATATAGCAATTATCTCAACTCATTGATGTATCACGATATTTTTCATGCAAGTGGAAAAACTTATGATGATGACGGTTTTGAAATTTCCTCTCATACATCTCCTTCATATGAAGGTCGCAACAAAAAGAGCATTCGACGTGAAACTTTGCTACTTTTCTATTTG
This sequence comes from Orobanche coerulescens, assembly GCA_033398695.1. Lineage (NCBI taxonomy): Eukaryota > Viridiplantae > Streptophyta > Magnoliopsida > Lamiales > Orobanchaceae > Orobanche > Orobanche coerulescens. Next base: position 71,605,536 of record CM065818.1, on the reverse strand, counting down.
CATGATTTTATAGTGTTAACTATATTTGATCACAAATGGACAATATAATCATCGACCCCCAACATAGTTGGAATTAAAGTACAGAAGAAGATGATGATGATGATGATGATGATGATGATGATCATGATCATGATCATGATGATAATGATTATTACCCGTAATGGAGAAAATAACATGCAAGTTAAAACAATATGTATTAGTATACATGCAACTTCCAATTTTGCTTCCAAAACTATCCATATGCAAGTAAAAACAAAATGCCAGCTAGCTCATCATTCTATTTTGATGAGGAAACCAAATGATGTATCTTGGTCAAGGGACAAACAAATATTAGAAAGGAAACAAGCCCAATAACTACGGTGCAAATCCAGTCTATACCCGCAAACTCAAGTTATTTTTTGACAACTAACTAGGTCCTTTTCTCTTTATTTTGACCAATAAGTACAATCACATTTTTTTCGTTCTTTCCTGACTTTTTTACCCTCCAACATCACATCTCTCTCCTAAGTATTTTTCTCTTCCGACTGCCCCTTGATGAAATCTAAAAAGTTTTAGTTCTTATATTATGGTTGTGGCATTGAGTAATGTTAGGTTCAGATTTTGGGGATTTTGCTTCTGGCTACTTGTAATTCTGAGTATCTAGCAGAATATGGTGAAATAATCACTGTGGACATTATGTGATAATCAAACTGTGTTTTCTATCTAATGTCTTTATCGGATGGTATGTTAATCATCATGCTTATTTTTTATGGTGTTAACTAATTTTAGACAATTAAACGACACTATAATCTTCATGCCACCGACCCCAACATAGTTGGGATTAAGGTGATGTTGATGATGATGATGAACTAACTATCTATGCATTAAGATACCAGCTTTTCATGCATTTCAAATGCCTGTGCATTCATTTTTTAATGCAAACAAAAATATTAAACATTAAACTTTAGATTTCTCGATTTCGTTTGCACGATTCATAATTTTCCTCTTTTTCTTTTTCCTTTTTGGCTGCCCATTATTTCTTAGTTTCAAAAATTTCGTGTTAATTAATATACAGATGAATAGTTGAAGCTAGACTATTAGATTATAATTTTCAATTGTATTTTTTACTTTTCGGGGGAATGAAGAAAAAGTACCAAATGGTTTAAATATGAAGTGCACAGTATAAAACAAAGAATCAGCTTTTTCCCCTTAAATTTTCTGAGTTCGAACTGCTTAATGGCTCGTGTCCATTGATCATGTCCTTCATCACGCTAGAATTACCGATTTCTTGGGTGGTAATCCATGAGAGAGAAAGTGGGTAGAGAGACTGGGGAATAAAAAATTGAATATTGGCACCGATTACTTGGGGTAGTAATTCTAGAGTGAGAAAGTGGGTAGATAAATGGGTGAGTAAAAAGAAAGTGTTGGTACCAATTACTTGGGATGGTAATTTGGAAGAGAGGAAGTGTGCAGATAGACAGAGGATTAAAAAGTTGAATGTTGGTCTTGTCAGGTAAAATATAAGTTATTGGTAAAAAACAAAGTTATCCGAATTAGTTGACAATCTTAAATATAGGGTGTAGTTATTGGTCATTCTCCCTATCAGAAACTTGACTATCCTTTTTATATAGTTCCCTCCATGTCTCGGATGTGGTTGCATCAAGAGGAGTCCCTTTTTTTCCAAGAAAATATTGAGTTTCCGAGTAATCCAGAAGCACTGGATGTGATGTAATGCGGACATCCAAAGCGTAATTAAAGTCCCAAAATTGCATGCATAAGCAATAGGAAGTCGGAGAAAATGCAAATAACCTAGATTCTGAAACCCATTCTTCACTTGATTGCCAATCAGATTTATCAAGTTCACACAAATAAACCTTAAAAATGGTGCACCAATAGATACAAACACACATATAACAATTTACACATGAATTTATGAACATATATTTAGGAAAAAATTATACACTATCGACAAGACTATTACAAAAATACCCTACACAATTCACATAAACACACAAGTTTATACAGATAAATGCAAATGAAGTCACAAATCATCATTTTCTTCATTCATTCCTTTTCCCCTTCTCTTTCTTTTTGAGTATGGTAATTGGAGGGAAAAGAGAAACCATCTTTAGGAGCTTCTACGCAATTTTGAACTGACCTATACCTAGCTTCAAGTGAAGGAAGAAATAAAACAGAAACCTAAACAAACAGCAACAGCAACAAGTACAAAACAAACTTAATCAGACACGTGCAAAAGATCAGCTCCAAACTATTCTCTCCTTTTTTCTCTTTTCTTTTCTTTTTATTTTATATTTCTTTTTTTTTTTCTTTTTTTTTTGGGGGTCTGATTTAATTCATCCAGAATCTGAGGTAAATCCACAAATTTGTCGGATCAACATATAATCTTACCATAAATAACCACTAAAAACAACAAGATGTCAAATTAAATGCTAAAAGAAAAACCTTTCTTCCTATCACGGCTCGAGGAGGACCCGGGAACGAAGTCTTCAGACGCATAACCGTCAGAGGGATGATCTGGGGTGTCCGCGGGGGAGTCATGAGCGACCCCATTTTGAGAAGCCGCACTTCCACTTCCACTTCCACCACCACCACCCATATAATGGGTCAAATTACCCATACTAGCACTCTTCCGGATTGACCCATCAGTCAATCGCACCCCAAAAAGCTTCACTCCTCGATTCGGACACGTGCGGGAATTATGCCCGTTGTGGCTGCAATGCGAGCACCTCCTCGTCATTGACAGGGAGAAATCAGTAGCAATTAAAACAAATAGAGTTGAGAAGTAAAAATAACAGGAAAATTGATGGATTGACACGAATCTATTCGTTTGCAAGATCCAACAGAACAAGAGATTTGTGTTCGTGGTGGGTTGGTTGTTCTGCTGTGTTTTCTTACTTATGTTGTGTTTTTCCTAAATCCAAGCTGGTACTTGTGGTAGATAAATCATATAGACATAGAGGGAGAAAGTAAGCTAGAGAGAAAAGAAGAGGAAGGCTCGGGGATGAAAGGAATAACAAATTGTGGGTGGTGAGTTTGCGTGTAATAACATATGGATGAGGTTTGTCGTGTGTAGAAATAAACGTACAAAATGTAAGGTTGAAGACAAGGCCCAGAAGATAAAATTGGCAATCCTGGGGAAATGTGGCCTTTGCAATTTTGTATTATACTGATACACATTTCTATACCGTATTTATAAAATTTATTCAAAACAAGATAATACGTACCTTATTTTAGAATGGATATTACATACAATCACAATATAAATGGGATGTCAATGGGTCGGGTATGGTACGGGTATGCCTCCTTCATACTCTATTCTATTTGATTCGGATCGGGTTCGGGTATTGCCCATCGGGTAATCGGGTACCCAATGAGTATTCGGGTATGTATATCCTATATTTACAAATACAAATATTTTTTAATATATATCATATATACATTTAATATAATTAATAAATTCAATTTAGTATAATAAATATTTAAAATATTATATTTTATATAATAATATACATAATATATAATATAATATAATATTTATGAATAATATATAATAATAACATATTTATATAATTCAAATGGGTATGCGGGTCGGGTAATCGGGTCGGTGAGGATACCATTTTTTGGATTTTCAATTTCTACAGCTCCGTGAGGATAGACCGTACGAATAATAAATGGACCAGACCATCGTGAACGCAACTTGCCTGGAAATAATAACAAACGTGAGTTAAAAAGGACTTTTTGACAAGGAGAAAAAGTTTTTCTCAAGATGTGTTTATCATGAAAAAATTTGATTTTGTCCTTATATTTCCTTGCACAATCGTAGGCATCATTTCTGATTTCTTCCATTTCATTTAGTTGAAGTTTTCTATGAATTCCAGCCAAGTCTAATGAAAAATTTAATCGTTTTATGGCCTAGTATGCTCTACGTTCTAATTCAACAGGCAAATGACATGGTTTTCCAAAGACAAGCCTAAATGGAGACATTTCGATGTGAGTTTTAAAAGCAGTACGGTAAGCCCACAATGCATCATTCAATCGTAAAGACCAATCTTTCCTTGTAGGATTAACAGTTTTTTCAAGAATATGTTTGATTCTCTGTTTGAAATTTCAACTTGTCCACTTGTTTGAGGGTGATAAAGAGTAGCAACTTTATGTGTAACACCATATTTTTTAAATAAATGATTCAAAAATTTATTACAAAAATGTTTTCCTCCATCACTTATAATTGCTCGTGGTGTTCCAAATCTGGAAAAAATATTTTCTTTTAAAAAATTTACCACGACTTTGTGGTCATTTGTTTTGCAAGCAATTGCTTCTACCCATTTGAAACATAATCGACGGCCACAAGGATGTAAAGATTGCCAAAAGAAATTGGAAAATGTCCCATAAAATCTATTCCCCAAACATCAAATATTTCAATAATTAAAATTGGGTTTAAAGGCATCATATTTCTTTTAGAAATTCATCCTAATCTTTGACATCTATCGCATGTGCTGCAATATGAATGTGTATCTTTGAAAAGTGTTGGCCAATAAAAACCACATTGCAGAATTTTAGCAGTTGTTTTCTTTGAACTAAAATGACCTCCACATGCATGATCATGACAAAAGGCAATGATATTTTGTTGTTCATGTTCAGGCACACATCTCCTAATGATTTGATCAGGACAATATTTGAACAAATATGGATCATCCCAAAAGAATCTTTTTACTTCATTTAAAAATTTTGTTTTATCTTGGTTATTCCAATGAGATGGCATGTTACCAGTGACAAGGTAATTGACAATGTCTGCATACCAAGGTATGTGAGAAACAGACATGAGTTGTTCATCAGGGAAAGTTTCATTAATGGGAGGTTCTTTATCAGTAAAATTCACGATTAGCCTAGACAAATGATCAGCAACAACATTTTCAGAACCTTTTTTATCTCGAATTTCTAAGTCAAACTCTTGTAACAATAGAATCCAACGGATCAAGTGAGGTTTAGCATCTTTCTTAGAAAGAAGATATTTTAATGCAGCATGATCGGAGTAAATTATGACTTTGGAACCAATCAAGTAAGGTCGAAATTTGTCTAAGGCAAAAACAACTGCAAGCAATTCTTTTTCAGTTGTAGAGTAATTTAATTGGGCATCATTTAGAGTTCTACTTGCATAATATATTACAGTTTGCAATTTATTTTCTCTTTGAGCCTATACTACACCGACGACATAGTCAGATGCATCACACATTATTTCAAAAGGAAGATTCCAGTTTGGAGATTTGATGATAGGTGCAGAGCTCAACATAGATTTGAGTGTCTTAAAAGCTTTTAGACAATGATCATCAAATAGTAAAGGTGTGTCTTTTGAAAGTAAATTACATAATGGCCTTGAGATTTGCTAAAATCTTTGATGAATCGACGGTAAAAACCAGCATGGCCTAAGAATGACCGAATTTCTTTAATCGTTCGTGGGGGTGGAAGACTGGATATTAAGTCAACTTTAGATTTGTCCACCTCAATTCCTTTTTCAGAAATCACATGTCTTGAGACAATTCATTTTTTAACCATAAAATGATATTTTTTCCAGTTTAGAAAAAGATTCTTCTCCTTACACCTAACCAACACTTGGGTTAAGTGGTGTAAACATTCATCAAAGTTAGACCCGAATATAGAAAAATTATCCATAAAAATTTCCAAAAACCGCTCAACCATGTCAGAGAAAATGCTCATCATACACTGCTGAAAAGTAGCAGGTGCATTGCACAAACCAAATGGCATTTGTCGGTAAGCAAAAGTGCTGAAACGACAGGTAAAATTGGTTTTTTCTTGATCTTCAGGAGCAATGGGAATTTGGTTATAGCCGGAATATCCATCAAGAAAACAATAATAAGCATGACCGGCTAACCTTTCTAGCATTTGATCAATAAAAGGAAGTGGAAAGTGATCTTTACTTGTAACAGAGTTTAATTTTCTGTAATCTATACAGACTCTCAATCTAGTTTGAATTCTGGTTGGAACAAGCTCATTTTCTTCATTCGTGATTACAGTTATGTCAGATTTCTTTGGAACTATATGAACAGGACTGACCCAAGAGCTATCAGAAATAGGGTAGATGATCCCTACATCTAAGAGTTTGATTATTTCATCTCTTACAACTTCTTTCAAATTAGGATTTAGTCTTCTTTGAAATTCTCAGGAAGTTTTCGCATTTTCTTCAAGGTGAATTCGATGCATGCATATAGATGGACTAATACCTTTATTATCGGAGATGGTCCAGCCTATTGCTTCTTTATGTTATTTAAGGACATTGATTAATTTATCTTCTCGTTCTTCATCTAAATCAGATGCTATGATGACAGGCAGGGTTTCTGATGGTCCTAAAAATGTATATTTTAGAGACTCAGGTAATGGATTGAGCTCTATCTTTGAATCTTCAATAGGTACTTCTTTATTCATTTGACTCTCAAGTGGTTCAGTTTTACCTTTCCATTTATCATTATCCAATAATGGTGTAGACTCTAGTAAAGAAGTTACTTCATTAATTGAACTGTCGATGTCAAAATCTGAGCCAAAATTGTAATATCCGGATTTATTACTGTGTATTTCATCTGTATTTGAATCTTGTATTATTCGGATAGCGCACGCTAAGAATGCAAATTTTTGTACATAAGTATCTTGCATTGGAGTATGATATTTCTTGCATTGGTATCTTTGTACATAAGTATAGCAACATGCAAATTTTCTCATGCAAACTCGTGATAGCGCACGCTAAGAATGTAGCTTAACGCGCGCTATCGGCTACTACTAGCGCACGCTACGTATGTAGGAGTTGCGTGCGCTAGACACTAAATTATTGAGCTGGGCGGCTAGCACATGCGCCAGCCGGGACATGGGTCCGGATAAGATTCCCGCGGACAAACCTGGAGAGATTTGGAGTCAACGCTTATTAGCGTGCCCTAATTATGTATTGTAGCGTGCACTAATTAGCTAGAGTGCAGAATATTATAAATGAGACAACAACCCATTTTGGCTTACATTTTCTTCGTCCATTCTTCATTCTTGAGAGGCCAGAGAGCAACAATTATCCTTCTAACACACTTAGAACACATCTTCTTGATCCTTGAATATTGGTTATTACTTGTGAGTGATCATTGAAGAGAAGTAACACCTTGGAGTGGCATATAACCAACCGGAGTCAGATTCTACCTTACGGTTCAGTAATTTCGGCATATTAAGGTATGTTCAATCTATCTCCAACCTTAGATTTGGATCCTAAGGAATTAAATGATCATGTTAATGAGATATTGAATTTCATTAGTGAATTATTCAACCACATCATGTTTAGAAGATTGGAATGTCTACGATGGGTCCGTATGTAGGAATTCGTATGTAGGAATTCTATGCTATTTTTTTTGTTAAGGTTCGAGCTTAACACGTGATTGATCGAAGGGGACGACCTTCGAGTATTTTGATATTCGTGGAAGTTTTATTCTTGTAAACAAACCGAGGCAAGTACTCTAATTAGAATCGTTTATATTATGACAGTTATGATGTGATTGTATTGTGTAAATGTGTTGTGATTATATGTCCACCATGCGTTGATCCGACGGAAATCATCATGGGAATCTATAGCTGTGTGCGCTGGATCGTTGGACAGGTAGTTCCACCATATGTTGGTCCGACGGGATCATCATGGGAATCTATAGCTGTGTGCGCTGGATCGTTGGAATACCATCAGTATGTTGAAACTGTTATGATATGATATGTGTTGTGGATATTTCTCGTTGGAGAAACTTGTTATGATATAATTGTTGATTATATCATTGTTGTATGATTATTGTACTTGTACTAGCATCGTTGTGCTAACCCCTTCGGGGGTGAACATTTGTGTATGTTCATGATCCAGGAGAGCGGGGAAACAACCACTAGAGATGCATGACATCGAGGATGCTGAGTGATGTTCCGTCCGGGTTTACTGTCTGTTGTTTGTTGGTTATTTCAATAAGTACTCGAGTACGTCGTCAGTTTATGATGTTTGGATTTTAGTGATGTATTAATAACTCTTCATTAGATATTTGTATTCTCGGTATTGAACAAGACGGTTGTATTTTATTTCAGTGATTTCATAAGTTGGTATCTGTTATTGTCATTTCCTTTATTCAGCCTTGTAAATTCTTATATAAAGGATTTACGTACTGTAATATTCTGAATATATCGGGGTGTTACGAATATGGTATCGGAGCTAAGATTATGGATATCTTGGCCATTGGGTTAAAATAGGGGTCATTTACGTCTTTTGAGGTAATCGGCCGTGAACGACATCACTGCACTGCCTACGTCTTCATGCGAACGGTGGTTGTAAGTTCTTAAACTCTATCTTGTTCTTTACATGTTGTACCTCTTTATACTTGAACATTAGAACGATGTTGTTTCCTGTATATTAAGTATTTGTGCTTACAGTATGTTGAGAGGCGGACGTGGACGTGGTCGCGATCGTGGACGTGGACGAAGGAATGCTGAAAGGGAGGCGTCGCCTTCTAATCAGGCTAGTCATAGCTCAGGCGAGCCGCAACAATCCATCAATAACGAACCGGAACCTGCTGTACCAGAAATCCTTCGTCAAGTGGTGAATCAGATGACTCAGTTCGCTCATGTCGTGGACCGAATGTAGATGGCGGTTGGACTTTAGCAGGGAGATGGATAGCAAAAGATCCCAGAAATGGGAAATCGAGGTGACCGATGGTTGCAAGAGGTAGCGAAAATGCAACCACCCAAATTTGACGGCTTTTCCGAGACTCCCACTTGGGATCCTTGGTTGAAGGAATTGGAGAAAATTTTTGCTGGAATTAATTGCCCAGATGACAGGAGAGCTCCTATTGCCCAGTACTTTCTGATAGGGGAAGCATCCGAGTGGTGGGAAGCTATCCGACCTGCAGATCATGATGCTGATTGGACAGAATTTAAAATGATGATGGAAGCTCAGTACTGCCCTCGTCCTCTGAGGGAAGCCAAAATTCGGGAGTTTTTCTCCGCTCAGCCATCAGACGAACCCGTATCCCAGACAATTAAGATGTTTAACCAGCAGTTAGCATTTGTTCAACATCTGGTCAGAATAGATGCGGAGATGATGATTCATTTTGAAATGAGGATGAAACCAGAAATCCAGAGGTACATGTCCGGTTTTGAATGTACCACTCTCCGCCAATACCAGGATAAGGCGTTGGCGTACGAAATAAGAGAAGTAGCAATAGAGATGTTTATGGAGTCGAATATCTCTGGTACTTTTACAGAGCACAAGAGCAGTGGGCCCCACAAGGCCCAGTCTTCTTTTTCTTTCAAGAAACCTCTGCACCCATCTAAGAGCGGAAAGAATTATGGAACAATGTCAGCCACGACGGATACAGCTAGGAAGTGCTTTAACTGTGGTCGCCCAGGACACCTTTGGCGTGATTGTTTGTGCACTCCAGTTACATGTTTTGATTGCGGACAAGAAGGGCACCGTGCGATTTTTTGCAAGTATGACACCAAGTACAATGGAACCCGTTCATCGCGGCCGATTCGAAGGAAGCTAGTATCCAACAGACGCAGCAAAGTGTTCAGATGCCTCAAAATTTTGTCCGCGGACGAGGCAGAGGACAATGGGACCGAAAGGGGACATCGAGTGCCGGATCTGTTCCCCCACGTCTGTATGAGATGAGGAGGACAGACGATCAGGATGCTGCTGTCGCATCAGGTACTATCCAGATCCTTTCCCAGCCAGTTAGCGTTTTATTCGATACAGGAGCTACGCATTCTTTTATATCCTTGTCTTGTGTAAATCGTTTGAATATTTCTGGTTTTCATACTTGTGAACCTTATGTTGTTGGTTTACCGAGTGGAGAGAGGATTGTTGGGAACTTAGAGACTAGAGATTTTCCTGTGTCATTTGGGGGTAGGGAATGGCTCTCAAATCTGATGGTGATAGAAATGTAAGGAGACGACCCGATACTCGAAGACGATTGGCTTAATCGATATGGAGCTATTGTAAACTATCGAAGGAGAAATATTTCGCTGATAGCTGACGATGGTTACGAAGTCTTGTTTAAGGGATGGAAACCAGGAAGCTCAGGAAAGTTGATCAAGGCGATGAAAGCTGTCAAATTGTTGAAACAGGTTGTACCGGATACTGGTGTTATGCAATGAAGAGAGAAGACGAAATTGTGGAACTTTCATCCATTCCTGTTGTTAATGAATTTCCAGATGTATTTCCTGACGAGTTACCTGGACTACCTCCACGACGGGATGTAGAATTCACCATTGAGCTGGAACCCGGAGCTACACCAATTTCTAAGGCGCCGTAATATCCGGATTTATTACTGTGTATTTCATCTGTATTCGAACCCTGTATTATTCGAATTTGTGGTCTTGATTATTGGAGTATGATATTTCTTGCATTGGTATCTTTGTACATAAGTATAGCAACATGCAAATTTTCTCATGCAAACTCGTGATAGCGCACGCTAAGAATATAGCTTAACGCGCGCTATCGGCTACTACTAGCGCACGCTACGTATGTAGGAGTTGCGTGCGCTAGACACTAAATTATTGAGCTGGGCGGCTAGCACATGCGCCAGCCGGGACATGGGTCCGGATAAGATTCCCGCGGACAAACCTGGACAGATTTGGAGTCAACGCTTATTAGCGTGCGCTAATTATGTATTGTAGCGTGCACTAATTAGCTAGAGTGCAGAATATTATAAATGAGACAACAACCCATTTTGGCTTACATTTTCTTCGTCCATTCTTCATTCTTGAGAGGCCAGAGAGCAACAATTATCCTTCTAACACACTTAGAACACATCTTCTTGATCCTTGAATATTGGTTATTACTTGTGAGTGATCATTGAAGAGAAGTAACACCTTGGAGTGGCATATAACCAACCGGAGTCGGATTCTACCTTACGGTTCAGTAATTTCGGCATATTAAGGTATGTTCAATCTATCTCCAACCTTAGATTTGGATCCTAAGGAATTAAATGATCATGTTAATGAGATATTGAATTTCATTAGTGAATTATTCAACCACATCATGTTTAGAAGATTGGAATGTCTACGATTACGATATTATTGTTGGAACCTTGAAGTTGGAATCCTAGTACTTCGAATGATGAGAGAAACATTCTGAAGTTAGCAATCCGTATGATTTATGTTATCTTTGTGATCATGAATTGGAGGTGATATTATTTTCGGTTATAAAAACTTAAAGGAAGAATCATCTTAGGAAATATTCTTTTGTATAAGTTGGAATTGTTAGTTCACCTCAAGATGAAGTCTGAATGTGTATAATGATAGTAGAATATAATACATCAACCGGAGATCACCAAACTTCGCATGAGAATTGTAATCAAGATGGATTATGGTGTTATGATGATTATACGTATACTTGCATCTCGATGTTGTTATTATCTATGAGATCATTCATAAAGATTATGAACATAACATGAAGTCGAATAACAAACATTAATCACTGAGGGATTCGCTTACTTCATCACCATTTGTATAATCTGCTGCCCTCCAGTGAACTGCCATGCACGCTTAGCGTGCGCTAAGCTACAAGAATTAACGTGCGCTATCGAGTACGTTTAGCGTACGCCACGTTTGGAACTTAGCGTGCGTTAAGTCATCAGGCGAGTCAGTCGGCTGATCAGTGAGGCACTGACCGTGCATGGTTAGCGCACGCTAGGCTGTGTGTACTGCGTGCGCTAACGAGTATCATTAACGTATGCTACATAGGATGCGTTAAGCGATCCAGACAGATTACATTTTAAGGACTTCCTACCGTAATTTTTGAATTGTTAGACGTTCGTACGGCATGAGATGAATTCTATGCTATTTCTTTTGTTAAGGTTCGAGCTTAACACGTGATTGATCGAAGGGGACGACCTTCAAGTATTTTGATATTCGTGGAAGTTTTATTCTTTTCAACAAACCGAGGCAAGTACTCTAATTTGAATCGTTTATATTATGACAGTTATGATGTGATTGTATTGTGTAAATATGTTGTGATTATATGTCCACCATGCGTTGATCCGACGGGAATCATCATGGGAATCTATAGCTGTGTCTTATTTGGATCGTTGGACATGTAGTTCCACCATGTGTTGGTCAAGCGGGATCATCATGGGAATCTATAGTTTGTGTCTGGATCGTTGGAATACCATCAGTATGTTGAAACTGTTATGATATGATATGTGTTGTGGATATTTCTCGTTGGAGAAACTTGTTATGATATAATTGTTGATTATATCACTGTTGTATGATTATTGTACTTGTACTAGCATCGTTGTGCTAACCCCTTCGGGGGTGAACATTTGTGTATGTTCATGATCCAGGAGAGCGGGGAAACAACCACTAGAGATGCATGACATCGAGGATGCTGAGTGATGTTCCGTCCGGGTTTACTGTCTGTTGTTTGTTGGTTATTTCAATAAGTACTCGAGTACGTCGTCAGTTTATGATGTTTGGATTTTAGTGATGTATTAATAACTCTTCATTAGATATTTGTATTCTCGGTATTGAACAAGACGGTTGTATTTTATTTCAGTGATTTCATAAGTTGGTATCTGTTATTGTCATTTCCTTTATTCAGCCTTGTAAATTCTTATATAAAGGATTTACGGCGCTGTAATATTCCTGAATATATCGGGGGTGTTACAGAACATGGTATCGGAGCTAAGATTATGGATATCTTGGCCATTGGGTTAAAATAGGGGTCATTTACGTCTTTTGAGGTAATCGGCCGTGAACGACATCACTGCACTGCCTACGTCTTCATGCGAACGGTGGTTGTAAGTTCTTAAACTCTATCTTGTTCTTTACATGTTGTACCTCTTTATACTTGAACATTAGAACGATGTTGTTTCCTGTATATTAAGTATTTGTACTTATAGTATGTTGAGAGGCGGACGTGGACGTGGTCGCGATCGTGGACGCGGACGAAGGAATGCTGAAAGGGAGGCGTCGCCTTCTAATCAGGCTAGTCATAGCTCAGGCGAGCCGCAACAATCCATCAATAACGAACCGAAACCTGCTGTACCAGAAATCCTTCGTCAAGTGGTGAATCAGATGACTCAGTTCGCTCATGTCGTGGACCGAATGTAGATGGCGGTTGGACTTTAGCAGGGAGATGGATAGCAAAAGATCCCAGAAATGGGAAATCGAGGTGACCGATGGTTGCAAGAGGTAGCGAAAATGCAACCACCCAAATTTGACGGCTTTTCCGAGACTCCCACTTGGGATCCTTGGTTGAAGGAATTGGAGAAAATTTTTGCTGGAATTAATTGCCCAGATGACAGGAGAGCTCCTATTGCCCAGTACTTTCTGATAGGGGAAGCATCCGAGTGGTGGGAAGCTATCCGACCTGCAGATCATGATGTTGATTGGACAGAATTTAAAATGATGATGGAATCTTAGTACTGCCCTCGTCCTGTGAGGGAAGCCAAAATTCGGGAGTTTTTCTCCGCTCAGCCATCAGACGAACCCGTATCCCAGACAATTAAGATGTTTAACCAGCAGTTAGCATTTGTTCAACATCTGGTCAGAATAGATGCGGAGATGATGATTCATTTTGAAATGAGGATGAAACCAGAAATCCAGAGGTACATGTCCGGTTTTGAATGTACCACTCTCCGCCAATACCAGGATAAGGCGTTGGCGTACGAAATAAGAGAAGTAGCAATGGAGATGTTTATGGAGTCGAATATCTCTGGTACTTTTACAGAGCACAAGAGCAGTGGGCCCCACAAGGCCCAGTCTTCTTTTTCTTTCAAGAAACCTCTGCACCCATCTAAGAGCGGAAAGAATTATGGAACAATGTCAGCCACGACGGATACAGCTAGGAAGTGCTTTAACTGTGGTCGCCCAGGACACCTTTGGCGTGATTGTTTGTGCACTCCAGTTACATGTTTTGATTGCGGACAAGAAGGGCATCGTGCGACGTTTTGCAAGGATGCCACCAAGTACAATGGAACCCGTTCATCGCGCCGATTCGGAAGGAAGCTAGTATCAACAGACGCAGAAAGTGTTCGAGATGCCTCAAAATTTTGTCCGCGGACGAGGCGAGGACAATGGGACCGAAGGGGACATCGAGTGCCGGATCTGTTCCCCCACGTCTGTATGAGATGAGGAGGACAGACGATCAGGATGCTGCTGTCGCATCAGGTACTATCCAGATCCTTTCCCAGCCAGTTAGCGTTTTATTCGATACAGGAGCTACGCATTCTTTTATATCCTTGTCTTGTGTAAATCGTTTGAATATTTCTGGTTTTCATACTTGTGAACCTTATGTTGTTGGTTTACCGAGTGGAGAGAGGATTGTTGGGAACTTAGAGACTAGAGATTTTCCTGTGTCATTGGGGGGTAGGGAATGGCTCTCAAATCTGATGGTGATAGAAATGTAAGGAGACGACCCGATACTCGGAGACGATTGGCTTAATCGATATGGAGCTATTGTAAACTATCGAAGGAGAAATATTTCGCTGATAGCTGACGATGGTTCTGAAGTACTGTTTAAGGGATGGAAACCAGGAAGCTCAGGAAAGTTGATCAAGGCGATGAAAGCTGTCAAATTGTTGAAACAGGGTTGTACCGGATACTGGTGTTATGCAATGAAGAGAGAAGACGAAATTGTGGAACTTTCATCCATTCCTGTTGTTAATGAATTTCCAGATGTATTTCCTGACGAGTTACCTGGACTACCTCCACGACGGGATGTAGAATTCACCATTGAGCTGGAACCCGGAGCTACACCAATTTCTAAGGCGCCGTAATATCCGGATTTATTACTGTGTATTTCATCTGTATTCGAACCCTGTATTATTCGAATTTGTGGTCTTGATTATTGGAGTATGATATTTCTTGCATTGGTATCTTTGTACATAAGTATAGCAACATGCAAATTTTCTCATGCAAACTCGTGATAGCGCACGCTAAGAATATAGCTTAACGCGCGCTATCGGCTACTACTAGCGCACGCTACGTATGTAGGAGTTGCGTGCGCTAGACACTAAATTATTGAGATGGGCGGCTAGCACATGCGCCAGCCGGGACATGGGTCCGGATAAGATTCCCGCGGACAAACACGGGATGATTTGGAGTCAACGCTTATTAGCGTGCGCTAATTATGTATTGTAGCGTGCACTAATTAGCTAGAGTGCGAATATTATAAATGAGACAACAACCCATTTTGGCTTACATTTTCTTCGTCCATTCTTCATTCTTGAGAGGCCAGAGAGCAACAATTATCCTTCTAACACACTTAGAACACATCTTCTTGATCCTTGAATATTGGTTATTACTTGTGAGTGATCATTGAAGAGAAGTAACTCCTTGGAGTGGCATATAACCAACCGGAGTCGGATTCTACCTTACGGTTCAGTAATTTCGGCATATTAAGGTATGTTCAATCTATCTCCAACCTTAGATTTGGATCCTAAGGAATTAAATGATCATGTTAATGAGATATTGAATTTCATTAGTGAATTATTCAACCACATCATGTTTAGAAGATTGGAATGTCTACGATTACGATATTATTGTTGGAACCTTGAAGTTGGAATCCTAGTACTTCGAATGATGAGAGAAACATTCTGAAGTTAGCAATCCGTATGATTTATGTTATCTTTGTGATCATGAATTGGAGGTGATATTATTTTCGGTTATAAAAACTTAAAGGAAGAATCATATTAGGAAATATTCTTTTGTATAAGTTGGAATTGTTAGTTCACCTCAAGATGAAGTCTGAATGTGTATAATGATAGTAGAATATAATACATCAACCGGAGATCACCAAACTTCGCATGAGAATTGTAATCAAGATGAATTATGGTGTTATGATGATTATATGTATACTTGCATCTCGATGTTGTTATTATCTATGAGATCATTCATAAAGATTATGAACATAACATGAAGTCGAATAACAAACATTAATCACCGAGGATTAAACACTTCATCACCATTTGTATAATCTGCGCCCTCGGTGAATCGCCATGCACGCTTAGCGTGCGCTAAGCTACAAGAATTAACGTGCGCTATCGAGTACGTTTAGCGTACGCCACGTTTGGAACTTAGCGTGCGTTAAGTCATCAGGCGAGTCAGTCGGCTGATCAGTGAGGCACTGACCGTGCATGGTTAGCGCACGCTAGGCTGTGTGTACTGCGTGCGCTAACGAGTATCATTAACGTATGCTACATAGGATGCGTTAAGCGATCCAGACAGATTGCATTTTAAGGACTTCCTACCGTAATTTTTGAATTGTTAGACGTTCGTACGGCATGAGATGAATTCTATGCTATTTCTTTTGTTAAGGTTCGAGCTTAACACGTGATTGATCGAAGGGGACGACCTTCAAGTATTTTGATATTCGTGGAAGTTTTATTCTTTTCAACAAACCGAGGCAAGTACTCTAATTTGAATCGTTTATATTATGACAGTTATGATGTGATTGTATTGTGTAAATGTGTTGTGATTATATGTCCACCATGCGTTGATCCGACGGAAATCATCATGGGAATCTATAGCTGTGTGCGCTGGATCGTTGGACAGGTAGTTCCACCATGTGTTGGTCCGACGGGATCATCATGGGAATCTATAGCTGTGTGCGCTGGATCGTTGGAATACCATCAGTATGTTGAAACTGTTATGATATGATATGTGTTGTGGATATTTCTCGTTGGAGAAACTTGTTATGATATAATTGTTGATTATATCATTGTTGTATGATTATTGTACTTGTACTAGCATCGTTGTGCTAACCCCTTCGGGGGTGAACATTTGTGTATGTTCATGATCCAGGAGAGCGGGGAAACAACCACTAGAGATGCATGACATCGAGGATGCTGAGTGATGTTCCGTCCGGGTTTACTGTCTGTTGTTTGTTGGTTATTTCAATAAGTACTCGAGTACGTCGTCAGTTTATGATGTTTGGATTTTAGTGATGTATTAATAACTCTTCATTAGATATTTGTATTCTCGGTATTGAACAAGACGGTTGTATTTTATTTCAGTGATTTCATAAGTTGGTATCTGTTATTGTCATTTCCTTTATTCAGCCTTGTAAATTCTTATATAAAGGATTTACGGCGCTGTAATATTCCTGAATATATCGGGGGTGTTACAGAATATGGTATCGGAGCTAAGATTATGGATATCTTGGCCATTGGGTTAAAATAGGGGTCATTTACGTCTTTTGAGGTAATCGGCCGTGAACGACATCACTGCACTGCCTACGTCTTCATGCGAACGGTGGTTGTAAGTTCTTAAACTCTATCTTGTTCTTTACATGTTGTACCTCTTTATACTTGAACATTAGAACGATGTTGTTTCCTGTATATTAAGTATTTGTGCTTATAGTATGTTGAGAGGCGGACGTGGACGTGGTCGCGATCGTGGACGCGGACGAAGGAATGCTGAAAGGGAGGCGTCGCCTTCTAATCAGGCTAGTCATAGCTCAGGCGAGCCGCAACAATCCATCAATAACGAACCGGAACCTGCTGTACCAGAAATCCTTCGTCAAGTGGTAAATCAGATGACTCAGTTCGCTCATGTCGTGGACCGAATGTAGATGGCGGTTGGACTTTAGCAGGGAGATGGATAGCAAAAGATCCCAGAAATGGGAAATCGAGGTGACCGATGGTTGCAAGAGGTAGCGAAAATGCAACCACCCAAATTTGACGGCTTTTCCGAGACTCCCACTTGGGATCCTTGGTTGAAGGAATTGGAGAAAATTTTTGCTGGAATTAATTGCCCAGATGACAGAGAGCTCCTATTGCCCAGTACTTTCTGATAGGGGAAGCATCCGAGTGGTGAGAAGCTATCCGACCTGCAGATCATGATGTTGATTGGACAGAATTTAAAATGATGATGGAATCTTAGTACTGCCCTCGTCCTGTGAGGGAAGCCAAAATTCGGGAGTTTTTCTCCGCTCAGCCATCAGACGAACCCGTATCCTGCATAATTAAGATGTTTAACCGGATTAGCATTTGTTCAACATCCGGTCGAATAGATGCGGAGATGATGATTCATTTTGAAATGAGGATGAAACCAGAAATCCAGAGGTACATGTCCGGTTTTGAATGTACCACTCTCCGCCAATACCAGGATAAGGCGTTGGCGTACGAAATAAGAGAAGTAGCAATGGAGATGTTTATGGAGTCGAATATCTCTGGTACTTTTACAGAGCACAAGAGCAGTGGGCCCCACAAGGCCCAGTCTTCTTTTTCTTTCAAGAAACCTCTGCACCCATCTAAGAGCGGAAAGAATTATGGAACAATGTCAGCCACGACGGATACAGCTAGGAAGTGCTTTAACTGTGGTCGCCCAGGACACCTTTGGCGTGATTGTTTGTGCACTCCAGTTACATGTTTTGATTGCGGACAAGAAGGGCACCGTGCGACGTTTTGCAAGGATGCCACCAAGTACAATGGAACCCGTTCATCGCAGCCAGTTCAGAAGGAAGCTAGTATCCAACAGACGCAGCAAAGTGTTCAGATGCCTCAAAATTTTGTCCGCGGACGAGGCAGAGGACAATGGGACCGAAAGGGGACATCGAGTGCCGGATCTGTTCCCCCACGTCTGTATGAGATGAGGAGGACAGACGATCAGGATGCTGCTGTCGCATCAGGTACTATCCAGATCCTTTCCCAGCCAGTTAGCGTTTTATTCGATACAGGAGCTACGCATTCTTTTATATCCTTGTCTTGTGTAAATCGTTTGAATATTTCTGGTTTTCATACTTGTGAACCTTATGTTGTTGGTTTACCGAGTGGAGAGAGGATTGTTGGGAACTTAGAGACTAGAGATTTTCCTGTGTCATTGGGGGGTAGGGAATGGCTCTCAAATCTGATGGTGATAGAAATGTAAGGAGACGACCCGATACTCGGAGACGATTGGCTTAATCGATATGGAGCTATTGTAAACTATCGAAGGAGAAATATTTCGCTGATAGCTGACGATGGTTCTGAAGTACTGTTTAAGGGATGGAAACCAGGAAGCTCAGAAAGTTGATCAAGGCGATGAAAGTGTCAAATTGTTGAAACAGGTTGTACCGGATCTGGTGTTATGCAATGAAGAGAGAAGACGAAATTGTGGAACTTTCATCCATTCCTGTTGTTAATGAATTTCCGGATGTATTTCTGACGAGTTACCTGGACTACCTCCACGACGGGATGTAGAATTCACCATTGAGCTGGAACCCGGAGCTACACCAATTTCTAAGGCGCCGTAATATCCGGATTTATTACTGTGTATTTCATCTGTATTCGAACCCTGTATTATTCGAATTTGTGGTCTTGATTATTGGAGTATGATATTTCTTGCATTGGTATCTTTGTACATAAGTATAGCAACATGCAAATTTTCTCATGCAAACTCGTGATAGCGCACGCTAAGAATATAGCTTAACGCGCGCTATCGGCTACTACTAGCGCACGCTACGTATGTAGGAGTTGCGTGCGCTAGACACTAAATTATTGAGCTGGGCGGCTAGCACATGCGCCAGCCGGGACATGGGTCCGGATAAGATTCCCGCGGACAAACCTGGACAGATTTGGAGTCAACGCTTATTAGCGTGCGCTAATTATGTATTGTAGCGTGCACTAATTAGCTAGAGTGCAGAATATTATAAATGAGACAACAACCCATTTTGGCTTACATTTTCTTCGTCCATTCTTCATTCTTGAGAGGCCACAGAGCAACAATTATCCTTCTAACACACTTAGAACACATCTTCTTGATCCTTGAATATTGGTTATTACTTGTGAGTGATCATTGAAGAGAAGTAACACCTTGGAGTGGCATATAACCAACCGGAGTCGGATTCTACCTTACGGTTGATAATTTCGGCATATTAAGGTATGTTCAATCTATCTCCAACCTTAGATTTGGATCCTAAGGAATTAAATGATCATGTTAATGAGATATTGAATTTCATTAGTGAATTATTCAACCACATCATGTTTAGAAGATTGGAATGTCTACGATTACGATATTATTGTTGGAACCTTGAAGTTGGAATCCTAGTACTTCGAATGATGAGAGAAACATTCTGAAGTTAGCAATCCGTATGATTTATGTTATCTTTGTGATCATGAATTGGAGGTGATATTATTTTCGGTTATAAAAACTTAAAGGAAGAATCATCTTAGGAAATATTCTTTTGTATAAGTTGGAATTGTTAGTTCACCTCAAGATGAAGTCTGAATGTGTATAATGATAGTAGAATATAATACATCAACCGGAGATCACCAAACTTCGCATGAGAATTGTAATCAAGATGGATTATGGTGTTATGATGATTATACGTATACTTGCATCTCGATGTTGTTATTATCTATGAGATCATTCATAAAGATTATGAACATAACATGAAGTCGAATAACAAACATTAATCACTGAGGGATTCGCTTACTTCATCACCATTTGTATAATCTGCTGCCCTCCAGTGAACTGCCATGCACGCTTAGCGTGCGCTAAGCTACAAGAATTAACGTGCGCTATCGAGTACGTTTAGCGTACGCCACGTTTGGAACTTAGCGTGCGTTAAGTCATCAAAGTAGTCGATCGGTGATCAGTGAGGCACTGACCGTGCATGGTTAGCGCACGCTAGGCTGTGTGTACTGCGTGCGCTAACGAGTATCATTAACGTATGCTACATAGGATGCGTTAAGCGATCCAGACAGATTGCATTTTAAGGACTTCCTACCGTAATTTTTGAATTGTTAGACGTTCGTACGGCATGAGATGTATTCTATGCTATTTCTTTTGTTAAGGTTCGAGCTTAACACGTGATTGATCGAAGGGGACGACCTTCAAGTATTTTGATATTCGTGGAAGTTTTATTCTTTTCAACAAACCGAGGCAAGTACTCTAATTTGAATCGTTTATATTATGACAGTTATGATGTGATTGTATTGTGTAAATGTGTTGTGATTATATGTCCACCATGCGTTGATCCGACGGGAATCATCATGGGAATCTATAGCTGTGTGCGCTGGATCGTTAGACAGGTAGTTCCACCATGTGTTGGTCCGACGGGATCATCATGGGAATCTATAGCTGTGTGCGCTGGATCGTTGGAATACCATCAGTATGTTGAAACTGTTATGATATGATATGTGTTGTGGATATTTCCCGTTGGAGAAACTTGTTATGATATAATTGTTGATTATATCACTGTTGTATGATTATTGTACTTGTACTAGCATCGTTGTGCTAACCCCTTCGGGGGTGAACATTTGTGTATGTTCATGATCCAGGAGAGCGGGGAAACAACCACTAGAGATGCATGACATCGAGGATGCTGAGTGATGTTCCGTCCGGGTTTACTGTCTGTTGTTTGTTGGTTATTTCAATAAGTACTCGAGTACGTCGTCAGTTTATGATGTTTGGATTTTAGTGATATATTAATAACTCTTCATTGGATATTTGTATTCTCTGTATTGAACAAGACGGTTGTATTTTATTTCAGTGATTTCATAAGTTGGTATCTGTTATTGTCATTTCCTTTATTCAGCCTTGTAAATTCTTATGTAAAGGATTTACGGCGCTGTAATATTCCTGAATATATCGGGGGTGTTACAAAAATGAGCAAGACAGCTTTCAACAAGATCATCATTTATTTTTAGAAAGAAATAAGGACTTATACTCTCTATCATATTTACCTCACAGACATCATCATGATCATCATGTTGTTGAGAAATGTTAAACATATTTAGTTCAACAGTCATATATCCAAAAGAAAATTTTATGATGCCATTTCTACAGTTAATTAATGCATTTGAAGTAGCTAAAAATGGCCTTCCTAAAATTACAGGGATTTGATCTTTGGTATTCTCAACAGGTTCATTGTCTATGACTATAAAATCAATAGGAAAGTAGAATTTATCTACTTGAATCAAAACATCCTCTACGATTCCTCGAGGTACTTTTATAGATCTATCAACTAGTTGAAGTATCACAGATGTTGATTTTAGCTCCCCTAATCCAAGTTGTGTATAAACAGAATATGATAACATATTCACACTGGCTCCTAAATCAAGCAAGGCTCGTTTAATGATGTGATCTCCAATGACACAAGATATTATAGGACTACCAGGATCTTTATACTTAACAAGAGTTTTATTTTGGATTATTGAGCTAACATGTTCAGCTAAAAATGACTTTCTTGGAACATTTGTTCTCCTTTTTACAGTGCAAATATCTTTCAAAAACTTAGAATAAGCAGGCACTTGTTTAATAGCATCAAGGAATGGAATATTTATTCGAACTTGTTTAAATATTTCTAATATATCTTTGTATTGCGCACTTTTATCTTTTAAAATAAGTCTTCAGGAAATGGAGCTTTTGGAACGTAAGGCTTTTCTTTTTTTTCTCAGAATCTTTTGGTTTTGAAACTTGTGGTTCACTTGATTTTTCTTCCGGATTATAGTCAGGCTTTTGTATTTCTTTTCCGCTTCTAAGGGTAGTTATGGATTGAACTTCAGCGTTAGAAGAGTTTACTTCATATTGTCCTTTAAGATTAGGGATGGACTGATTCGGAAATTTTCCCTTTTCTCTTTCAGCTAAAGTTGTTGCAAGTTGACCAATTTGTGTTTCAAGCTTAGAAATAGCCTGTGAGTTTGATTGTACAGCTTGCTAAGTTGATTGGAACATTTGTTGAGTAGACTGCATGAATTGTTGCAACGTATCTTCCAAAGATGGTTTCTTTGGTACTGTAGAAGGATACTGGTAAGTATTTGGAGGATATTGATTAGGACGGACATTTTGTTGATTTGACATGTTCATTTGATGTCCCCCTTGATTCATTGGAGGCATGTTTTGCTTCCGGGAAAAATTTGGACGATTCCTCCAATTTGGATTATAAGTTGGAGCAAATGGACTGTCCGAAGATTTTCCATATGAATGTAACACATTGACTTCTTCATTAAAAATTTCTTGATTTTGTGGACCAGAGGGACAAGATTGAGATGAATGAAATGATTACGCACATGAAATGCAAAATTCATTTTTTGAGTTTGACGAGGGGATGGATTGCTTCAAGACTAACGCATCCATTTTTCGTACTAAATCATCTATAGTAGATTTTATTTCAACATCTTGTTTAACCTCGTAAATTCCACCTTTTTTGGGGTCGTATGCATTGATTTGGCTCTAGAGTCGAGTGAATTCCATTATTGTGAATTAATTGACATACTTTCTAGTGCATTCCAAGCTTCGTCTCCAATAAGGTGAAGAAATTTTCCACCATGTATTGATTGGATTAATTGGCGATTGTTTGGAGTTAAACCGTCATAAAAATATTTTACCAAACGCCATATTTCAAAACCATGATGGGGACACTTAAGAATTAAATCATTAAATCTTTCCCAACACTCATAAAATTCTTCATTTTCTTTTTGGGAAAATTCTGATATTTCTCTTCTAAGACTATCAGTTTTGGATATTGGAAAAAATTTTGCGAGAAATTTATTCACTAGTTGGTCCCAACTAGTAATTGTTCTTGCTTGAAGAGAATTTAGCCAGAATTTTGCTTTATCTTTGAGAGAAAACGGAAATAGTCTAAGTTTGACAGATTCGTCAGAGAAATTTTGGAATCGGAAAGTAGAACAAATATCGAGAAACTCATTAACATGCATATATGGATCTTCTCTTTCCAAACCGTGAAAAGATGGAAGAAATTGAATTATTGATGGTTTAAGTTCGAAATGAGTTGCATTAATCGTAGGCAACACTATGCAAGAAGGAGAATTAGCACTTACTGGAGAAAAATATTCTACTAAAGTTTTCTCTTTTGCAACTTGATTATTCCGATTTTCGATTTCGTCCATTTTTGGTATCGGTTTCGTTTGTTGAACTTCAGTTTTAGTTAAGGACAATCTTTTTCTCGTTAATCGACTTTTATTATTTCGTTGCCAAACTTGCATTCACCAATATTTCAATTTTTTTAACTTTGCATACAAACCAAATTATGATAGTCGATCGAACTTCCAGATCGTTGGAGGCGTCACAACGGTCGTACTTAAAATCCAACTTTCTTTGGCATGTACAACAGAGGCCTTTTTGCCAAAATTCAGTCGGTTTTCAAAATCAGTTTGTACAAGATTGATATTTAGCTTTTCTCTATTCAAATCGAACAAAGTAGTGAGTGAAAAAATCAATCCCTTGTTGAATATTTTAAAGGATTTTATTGTTTTAATTATTTATTTTTTGAGTTTTTTATATTTATTATTATTATTAATAATAATGATAATTATTATAATTATTACGAATATTGTAGGATGTAATAGAATCCAAATGAATAAACTTACTAATTGATCTACAGAAGCAATATCTATTGATAAACTAAATTGTACAACGAGAAATATTGCAATTAAACGAAATATCTAAGAATACTGTAAATAGAAAATAACAACTAAAAACACAATATAAATTTACCACTAGAAGATTCTATTAAAACTAAAGACAAGATATTAAAATTAAAAAAAATTCTGATTTTTTTTTTATATTTTATATTTTTTTAAGTTTTTATATTTTAGTTCCGGGAAATCCTTCCCGTATTGGTGTCTTACCTAATACTAGTTGTAGGGGGATAAGAGTTATGGTAGGTTCTAGACTCTTCCATAAGTAGTTGGATACTGTTAGATGTCTTACCTTAACTAGGAATCCTATGTATGGAAAGACTCTCTTTGTAATGCCTATATAAAGGCCCTCTATTCATTGTTATCAATACAATTGATTCTTTGTCTTTACTTTTCTCCTCAAACACGTTATCGCACGTAGCTCGAGCGAAAGAAAAAAAAATCGCCAAAAGCCTACCGCCGAAGCTCCGCCGCCGCCGCCTCCGACCGCCGACACCGCCGCCAGATCGCTCCACCACCACCGACCAACCACTGCCGCGCTAGCTTCACCATCACAATGGGACCGCTGGGCCGCATGCCGCCGCCAGCCTCCCCGCCGCTCACGCCGCCAGAACCGCCTGGGCCGCGCCAGCCTCTCCTGCCGCGCTCCGCCACAGACCGCTTGGCCGCGCGCGCCGCCGCCGCCAACGCCGCTGTCTGGGCCTACTCGTCGCCGGATGTCCAGCGCCGCAACCGGCCCACCGCCACGGACCGCTCCGCGCCGCGGACCTCCGCCACCAGAGCCGCGGACCGCGCCACCAACCGCCGCCAAGATAGCCGCTGACGCGCCAAGACTGCGCCGCTGGCCACCGCGCTGACCACCGCCGCCGCGGACGCCGCCGACCAGCCTCGACCAAATTTAGTCCGACCTGGGCCCGACTCTCGGACCAAAACCCGAACATCAACTTATCTTCGGAAGCCGTCAAAATTGCGCCTCCGGTTTCACGTCGTCGCATCGAGTACCAACCGGTAGATCGAAGCACAACACAGATTCAGCATGTGCCTAATTTTATAATCGAGGTAACTATCTGACTTGTCCCTTTTCAATTCTCTCCTTTTTGGGAATTTTTCTTTTGGGGACACGGGTTTTGGGTTCTTTATCTCCCACGCTACTTTGCGGTGGATGAGACCGCGAGAGAAGTCAGTATCTCTGCGTGTCGAAGAAAACTGTGTGACGGTCCTGGGGGAGTCACGGAATTGTTGAAAAGTCGATACTTGTGGTTGTTGCATACACCACGTATCTGGGTGCGATCTGATATCGCCATTTTTTTCGACTTTACTAAACAACAATTAAGGGAAGTAAATCGAGTAACGGTTATGTTACACGCTTTTAAAAGCATCGATTGTGACTGTTTACATTGTCACTGAAAATCCAACAAGACTAACTTCCTCTTGTTTATATCTTGTAGATGGCACAAAGCTCCAATGTTCATCCGGAGTTCGACATCCTTGACCATGCTGGTAAGGAGTACCATAGGTGGGTCTCAGACGTTCGCTTGGCGTTCGTCGGTAAGAGATTTACTACCACCATCTTTCCCTCTAACGAGCCTACCGCTCAAGAACCGAGCGAGGAAACCAAGGCTAATGCACTAATGTACTTGCGTAGACATATACATCCGTTGTTGAAAAAGTGTTATATGAACTTACAAACCCCTAAAGAACTATGGGACACACTCGAACAACGATTTAATAATGTGCATGATCAGCGCTTCCCCGAATTGCAACTTCAGTGGGAGCAAATCCGATTTTTGGATTATGCGAATGTGGAAGCCTATAATCAAGCTATCCTCGATCTTCGCGCTGATCTTGGTTTTTGTGGTGTCAAGAAGTCTGATCAAGATTTGATCGAGAAGACTCTTAACACGTTTCCCGTGGGAGCAAGTGTAATTGCTCATCAGCTGCGTGTTGCCTATGAGGAAGGGAGAATTAAGAACTTTAGTGACCTTATCTCCCACCTCGCGAAAAAAGAAAGGCACCATGAGATTATTCTCAATAGCAATGCGCGCCCAGCGGGTACGAAGCCGATTGCGGAAGTGAATCAGGCTACCCACAGGAAAGCACCACGACAAAATAGAAAAGGCAACGCTACTCAGTTTTTGCAAGCACCACGGATGCATGACTCGAGCAAGCAAGGGAAAATATGAGGTCGTCATTCCAACATGTGGAAGAGGCAAGGTGGCTCGGCCACGGGACCTAGTGGAACCCAACCACATGGGCCGCCTCCTGCCGCCGGGAATGGAACCACTCCAAAGGAAGGCCGGAATTGCTATACTTGCGGATCGAAGAAGCATACTTACCGCAATTGCAAAGCGCCAAAGAACATCCAAGCTTACTACAAGCACTATAAACAATATTTGACTCAAGAGTCGAATTACATGGAAGTAGATAATGAGAATACGGAGGTGAACCATATTGAGATCCAGACTGAGATCCCTCCTCTCACCATTGCGGACAAAGACCAACATATGGATATTGCCGACTTTGACTAGTTTTACGCTTTGGTTATGTTTTGTCTTGTTTCTAGTTTCCGAGAACTACTTTGGATTTTCATGAATGTAATAAAGTTGGCTATGATGAATAAAATTCTTTTAATTCTTTGTGATTGTGCAAAGATGAATTTTATTTTTCCCTTCAAAGCATGTTTGGTTTATCACAAAATAATTGCTAGCAACGAATTGCTTGGTTAAAAATTTGATACATTGGTAGGATTTCATCAAAACTTTTGATCAAGACTAGGCGCATCCTCCTTGGTATTTGTTTATGCTTTGAGAGTTCAAACGGAATCGGTGGTTTTTAAACAAATTTTAGTCACTGACATTCCTACTTTCTCTGCAAGTCTACCAAGTTGGAGTTACCGAAAGGATCATTAGTAGAGATATAAATCGTAAACCAAGATGCGTTTTAAAGTATCTAAACGCTCCTATGGCCATATTTCCATAGTATTGTATAAAAAATAATGCCTTTGAAAAAGGCTTAAACCTTGCTCTTTCACTCAACAATAGGGAAATACCAAAATAGAAAATTGAAACGAGCACTGAGATCTGAGTTTAATGATCCAGAAAGTGCACGACCTATGGATAGAAAGATACGGAAGTCTAGTTTCCAGAACAACTGACCGTTCGTCCATAGCCTTCCTAACAAAGAAGTTATTGCTGTTTTAGTGAACAAAGGTCAAGCTGCGCGGAAATTATTTCCAGCGATTGTGCTAACTTTGATCCTAACCAACTTGGTCGAATTTCCCCAAACTCGATGTAAATGAGTTTTCGCTATGTCTCTAAACATAAGACTAATCGAGCTTCATGTCTTATTGTAGATGTCTCGTGGCGAAATTGAGTGCCTTGCTGATAGTGGAACAACCCACACTATTCTTCGGAATAGGCAATTATTCAAGGATATTGTGCCATACATATCCTCATTGACAACAATGATTGGTTCCTCCCAAGTAATTCAAGGGAGGGGACTGATCGCTTGTTTTCGCGTAGTATGGTTTTCAAATCCGATCAATTTTAAAATTTGTAAAACCTCGGAGTATTTCCAAGGTGTCGAACCCAAGGGAATTGATGTGTCGAAAATAAAGGAATTAACTCTACTCAAAATTTGACTGCTATTTAGGAATCCGAAAAATTGTTTTGATTCTAATTATCTAACTTTAAAAATCGAAGAACAAAAATTAAATAAAAGATGAAATATCTAAATTAAGCAAATAAAGCAAATTAGCAAGATAAAATCACAAGTCGAAAGGTAATTGATCCTAGGGTAGTATCATCTAATTGAGTTCACACAATTCATTCACTTGATTCCTTTTCCCCAAATTTTAATTCAATCCTAGAAATAATCACTCAGTCGATCTAGAATTCCGATCAAGGCAACCTAGAAAGATAGTTAATTTAAACCCTTTTCCCCGCCAGGGCTCAAAGAATTTAAATCACTTAAAAGCGCCAACTTATTTATCTATGATTTATCTTTATCCGCTAGGTCTCAAGATAAAATCATATTGTGCATCAAGTATTTCCACTAATCAATTACTCCTTCCGGACAAAATCAATTAGCTAACATGCATCGATTAAGGGCCCTTTAATCTAACATGAGATTTAACACAACTTGAACACAAGCCTAGGATGAAAGGTCAAAAGTTAATCAAAGGAACATCATGTGATCATCAATTAAAATTACTAACCCTAGAATCAATCAAAATATTTAGCCAGACATAATTGAAATTAAACAAGAAATAGATGAAGAATGTATATTATTAATATGAAAAGAGAAATTACAACCCTTATGGATGAACTCCGAGTCTTCAATCTCTGAAAACCAATAATAATTCTCCTCCAAAAAGTTCTTGCATCAAAGAAATTAATCTTGCTAAGAAGATGTAAAAATCTGTTAAAGATGAAAAAGAATGATCCAAGATGGTTCCACCTCCTAAACTAGGTCTAAAGGAAGGTTTATATAGCCTAAAGGGGTTACATTCCCGATTAGCCCTAATCTAGGAAACAAAATCTGTCCAAAAGAGTCATAATCCGTCAAAACACGAGAGTCCGCTGGGCAGCCTATCGGACTGGCCTATCGGCCGATAGGCTGGCCGATAGATGGTTCGTCGATCTCTTCACTCGATAGGGCAGGGACTCCTTTCGGGCGCACCTATCGGCCGATAGGCTGGGCCGATAGGGTGGTCTGTCTCTTGCAAAATTCCGTCTTTTCCGTCCGTGACTCGACTCTCGGTCCTTTGTCTCATTTTGGGTCCTTTTGGCTCTAAAAACCTGCAAACACACTAAAACCAACCCAAACGCGTAATACGGCTCGACTAATCATAAATAAGCCAAATACGAGCACATTAATCACGAAACGAGATAAAAACCTAGTATAAAATCCTAGAAAAATGTGGTAAAATTACCACTTATCAGGGACCTGCTCATTTCTTGCTACCTAACGGTACGCATATTAATGTCACAAATGCTCTCTATGCCCCAAGAGCAAACCGAACCTTGCTAAGTTTTAGGGACATCCGTGCCAACGGTTATCACCTTGATACACATTGTGAGAATGGGACAGAATTTTTGTGTGTTACTCTGGCAGAATGCGGAAGACGCCGCGTTCTCGAGAAACTTATGAGTCTAAGTAGTGGTTTATACCAGACTACAATAAGGGTTATTGAATCCTATGCTGTGAGTCACGAACTGTGTGATTCTGAAGCATACCAACTATAGCATGACCGACTCGGTCACCCTGGACGCGACATGATGATTCGCATTTTGAAAAACTCACATGGTCATCCGTTTTTCAAGTCCAGAAAACGATTGGAAGCACCACTCGATATCGGCATTGATGTGAGTGAGCTTGATACCGTATCACCGGGACTAAAGATCGCACGCCCTAATAAGGTTGACGGTGCATCTCTCGTAAATCCCGAGGCTTCCGTGGAAATTTCTAATGCCCATAAATCGTTTTGTAAAGCCTGTTCACTAGCAAAGTTGATACCCTCTCCGTCCTTTGCTAAAGACTCAACACAAAATATTCGCTTCTTACAAAGAATTCAAGGGGACATGTGGACCTATTCAACCAGAGTGCGGACCATTCAGATATTTTATGGTTCTGGTTGATGCATCGACGCGATGGTCACACGTCGCTCTGCTATCCACAAGAAACGCTGCATTTGCTAAACTCCTAGCACAAATCATCAAGTTACGGGCTAACCACCCCGACTTCCCAATCTCGTCATTAAGATCGGACAATGCTGGAGAGTTTACGTCAAAGTCTTTTGACGACTATTGCATGTCGATTGGGATTGATGTTGAACATCCCGTCCCCCACGTTCATTCGCAGAATGGCCTTGCCGAGGCTATGATTAAGCGATTCTGACTTATCGCCGAGCATTGGTATTGCGCACCAACTTGCCGATTTCTGCATGGGGTTATGCAATTTTGCATGCGGCTATACTTATTCGCCGACCCACTGCCAATCAACGGTTTAGTGCGTACCAGTTGGTAACTGGATATGAGCCTGATATTTCACACTTACGCATTTTTGGTTGTGCGGTATATGTGCCAATTACGCCTCCACAGCGTACTAAAATGGGTCCGCAAAGACGATTAGGTATATATGTTGGCTATGAATCGCCTAAAATTATCCGCTATTTGGAACCTTTGACAGGAGATCTGTTCACTGCAAGATTTGCAGATTGTCACTTTGATGAGACAAACTTCCCGTCGTTAGGGGGAGAGAGGAATCGAACGATTCCAGTTGAACGCCAGGAAATTGTCTGGTGTGCTCCCTCCTTGCCTCATCAAGATCCCCGCACGGCTCAATCCGAGCTAGAAGTGCAACGTATTCTCAGTCTTCAGAAAGTTGCGGATTCGATGCCCGACAGCTTTACTGATACTGCGAAAGTGACAAGATCTACCATTCCCGCTGCGAATGTTCCTGCAAGGTTGGAAGTCCCAGTTATAGGGCAAGGTTCAGCCGCCCAAAGGAATGATGCCACCGGCGTCAACCTTAGTGGTGGGACGGCGCCAGGCCGCTCTTATCCTCGCCGAAAGAGGGGAGGCCTGTGGGTAGAAAGGATACCGAACCTCGAAAGAGAAGAGGAACGGAGGCACAAAATCCTCTCATCATCGACACAGTGACTCCGTCACACGAGATTATCTCTGACTACGGATATGTCCTCGAATCAACAATGGAACAATCGACGGACGCGTCGGAAACTTTGTTGATGTCAGAAAATAAAGAAATCTCGATGCAATGTACGAATGAATACGTACTATTGGACAGGTCGTCCATGCTAGTCGATGATGATTTTGCCTACTCCGTCGCTCAAGAAATTATTGAAGACGACGACACTGAGCCGCGCTCGGTTGCTGAGTGTCAACAACGAGCCGATTGGCCGAAATGGAAAGATGCAATGCAGGCTGAACTAGACTCAATGGCTAAACGTGAGGTATTTGGCCGTATCGAGCCAATACCCGTGGGCGTTAAACCAGTTGGACATAAATGGGTCTTTGTTCGTAAACGCAATGATAAGGATGAGCTCATGCGTTACAAAGCGAGACTAGTTGCCCAAGGCTTCTCGCAGCGCCCTGGCATTGACTACGAGGAGACGTATTCTCCCGTTATGGACATCATCACTTTCCGCTACTTAGTCAGTTTGGTAGTGTCCGAAAAACTGAACATGCAGCTTATGGATGTGGTTACAGCGTATCTTTATGGGGATCTAGATACGGATATCTATATGAAAGTCCCCGAAGGGATTTCATGGCCCAAATCAAGTAGCTCTAAACCACGGAGCGCGTATGCTGTGAAATTGCGTCGTTCACTGTATGGTTTGAAACAATCCGGAAGGATGTGGTACAACCGCCTAAGTGAATACTTGGTTGGGAAGGGATACAAGAACAGTGACATCTGTCCATGCATATTCGTGAAAAGAACAGATGCAGGATTCGTGATTGTAGCCGTCTATGTAGATGACATGAATGTCATCGGTACCATAGATGAGGTCAATGAAACGGCCCGCTACCTTAAATCCGAATTCGAGATGAAAGATCTGGGGAGGACTCGATTCTGCTTGGGCTTAGAGCTAGAACATCGAGATTATGGTATACTCATTCATCATTCTGCCTATGTACACAAAATGCTCAGTCGATTTAGCATGGACAAGGCACATCCTCTTGCTACCCCCATGATTGGTCGAAGTCTGGAAATGAACAAGGATCCGTTTCGTCCTAAAGAGGAGGATGAAGAGGTCCTTGTAGCAGAAACACCGTACCTTAGCGCAATCGGTGCGTTGTTGTATCTGGCTCAATGTACTCGTCTAGACATCGCATTCTCTGTGAATCTGTTAGCGAGATTTAGCTCCGCTCCCACGATAAGGCATTGGAATGGAGTAAAACACATCTTTCGATACTTGAAAGGCTCCAGTGACCTTGGATTGTTCTTTCCCTACGCAAAAGAGAGTGATATTCCGAAAGGAATTGTTGAGGTGAAGACGATGCATACCGACCGTCGATCTTCCTCTGATATTGCAGCTAAGCATGGTAGCTTGACTACCAGAAGTGCTAATGCGAGCAAGCTTACCCCTTATGCAGAGAATCCTAACAACACGTTAGTTGGATTTGCTGATGCCGGTTATCTCTCTGACCCGCATAAAGGACGTTCCCAAACTGGTTATGTGTTCACCATTCGGAATACGGCGATATCTTGGCGATCTACCAAGCAGACCCTAGTTGCTACTTCCTCGAACCATGCAGAGATAATTGCATTGCACGAGTCCGTAAGGGAGTGCATTTGGCTCCGGTCAGTCATAGACCATATACGAGGAACGTGTGGATTAGATCCCACTACAGCAACTCCTACTTGCATCTTTGAGGACAATGCGGCATGCATTGAGCAGATGAAGTTAGGTTTCATAAAGGGTGACAATACCAAGCATATTGCGCCGAAGTTCTTCTATAATCAGCAGCAGCAGAAATTGCTGAATATCGAAGTGAAACAAGTGAGTTCCGATGAGAATATCGCAGACTTGTTCACTAAGTCTCTGCCGAAATCTACATTTGAGAAACATGTGAGAAGCATCGGAATGTATCGATTATCCGAGCTCAACTAAAGATGGCTCGATGGAATGAGCTATCATGTATACCTCAGGGGGAGTATACTTCACATGATTCTGACATTTGTAGTTGGTGCGTTGCGCTCTTTTTCCTCACCAAAGTCTTTGTTTTTCCCACGGGGTTTTATTTGACTTGGAAAGGTTTTTTACCGAGGCAACACATTGTGCACCATGTTAGTATTAGCGTTCGACACGGGAGTGTTAGGAAATCCTTCTCGTATTGGTGTCTTACCTAATACTAGTTGTAGGGGGATAAGAGTTATGGTAGGTTCTAGACTCTTCCATAAGTAGTTGGATACTGTTAGATGTCTTACCTTAACTAGGAATCCTATGTATGGAAAGACTCTCTTTGTAATGCCTATATAAAGGCCCCTCTATTCATTGTTATCAATACAATTGATTGCTGTCTTTACTTTTCTCCTCAAACAATTTTATATTTATTATAATTTTATTATATTTTTAGACTAATAATATTGAGCTAAAATCTCTCTCTCTCTCTCTATATATATATATATATATATATATATATATATCCAGATATATTTATTTTTTTTTACGGGAAAAAATTTTTAGATTTTTTTTAAAAAGAATAAAAATTACAAACTTTTATTTTATTTATGCAAACAATAAAAATATTTTTTTTACCAATTTCGTTTCTGTTTTTTTTTTTTTCAGGTTTTTAATAATTTTATTTAGTATTTTCTCTTTTTATTAAAATATTGCAATTTTATTTTTAAAAAATAATTTTCTGTTTTTATAAAAAAAAATTCAAAGTTCAGAATTTTTTTATTATATATATTCCAGATTATTTAAATTATTAATTCTTAATCTGTTTTTTTTTTTGTTTTTAGATTTTTTATGAAAAGTAAATTTTTTTAAGAAAATAAACTAGCAGGTTTTACTTTTTAAAAATAAAATAAATAATTCAAATTTTTATTTATTATGGAAAATAATATTCCAATTTTAGTTTTTCAATAAAAAACAGTTTATAGTATATTCCAGATTTTTTTTAATTTTTTATATTTTTTGAATTTAAATTAAAAATTTTGATTTTCTTAATATTAATATTCCAAAATTACGAAATATTACCTTAAAGTTTGAATTTTTTTTTTATTGTCCAGATTTTTTTTAAAATAAAAATAAATAATTTCTGATTTTTTTTAATTTTTTTCAGATTTATTTATATTTTTATATATTTTTGGACTTTTTTATTTTTTTATTATTTTATTATTATTTTTACAAAAATGAACAGTAGTTTTTATTATTATTACTTATATTTTATATTTATTATTATAAGTTTTTATTATTTTTCAGATTTTTTTTATAAACATAAAAAGAAAATAAATTCTACTACTAACTATTATTTAAACTAACACAATCTAAAACGGATATTAAAAAGACAGATAATAATAATAAAGAAAAGGCAGTAAAATAAATAACTAGTAGAAGAATTTAGCTAACTTGGTGACGACAGTCTTCTTGTACTTCGTTTGTGCCTCCTCGGCAACGGCGCCAAAAACTTGTTGTTGGTTGATTCTTTAGTCTAATACTCGCAAACACACGATTTGTTCGATGTAGATATGCGGTGCAAGGTCGATTCCACAGGGAGGACTATAATAGTGAAGTAAAATTATTCCTATCATTTTGAATATTAAATTCTAACCTAGTCTCAAATAATTTGATTTTTGATTGGTTATAATAATTGTATTAAATAACAGTAATTTTTAAGTAGATTTTAGATAAATTGATTTTAAACAATTTACTAGGGTTTAGAATCCACCAATGTCTATTTATTATTTATTTTATATTTTAATTCCAAGAAATTCAGGGAATAGATTCTGAAATCAATCTCACTATTACCCTACAGATTTAACAATAAGTACAAAATTATAATTCAAATATAGATTTTCCTTCGCTTGAAAAATATAATTTCTAAGCATTATATGTATCCAATTTAATGAAAAACAAATAATCAAAGAAATTATCTAATATCAATAATCACAAAGCAATGGGGAATTTATAACTATAAAAAATACATGATATAATTGATGAAATAATATTCCCCTATTGAAGCGAAAATCATAATCGTTAAAAATATTTATTTGGAATTATTACATAATAATATAGACATGGTTTTATCATAACCCCAGTAAAAGAAAATTATTCACTCATAATAACAACACAAATAAATAAATATTTCATAATATTATTACTCAAATATAATTTTATTACATAATATTTTTATTTTTTTTCTCTTACAATAACTCTCTCTATTTTCTTTTTTTTCTCTCTCAAACATTACACATTCATCCCCTATTTATACTACAAAATTAATAAAATAATAATTTTAAAATATTTAAATCCCACCATTTCAATAATTCACGGCTGCCAAGGGGTGCTGATGTCATGGATGACATCAGCAGAGAGTTTCGTGCCGTGGCTTTGGCCCTCATTGATACAGCTTCGGGCTGTTTTGGCTTCGGGCCATTGTGGTGATTGACAGCTTCGGTTGAGTGACATTCAGGTTATTGTGATATTTGGCAGCTTCGGCTGTGTGGCTTTCAGGCCTTTGTGATGTCTTGGTATTTTCTGTTGGAGCCTTCGGGCACTGTGATTTGTATCTATTGCAGCTTTGGGTCGGTTTACCTTCGAGTAATTCATTGATTGTGTCCTATATTGATGACTCGCCATTGGGCACTTGTGTTCTAACTTGTTGAGCAGGTACTAATCGTATGCCGCGAGCATAGTGTTTCACGAATGCTCGATTCTTGCTTTGGTTTGTGAGGATCTAGTATTACCATTGTTGTACCATTTTATTCTGCCTTTGGATGCATATCATGTTGTACATGTATTTGATATTCATTATCTGGATGACTGACCCCGTGGGGGCGGAACATGTTTTCATGTTTTAGGTGCTTGCGAGGAGAGTTGAGACACAGGGGCATGATGATGGCGACGAGGTATTCGAGCGATACTAGTCTGAGATGTTTTGGTGGTCATGTCGGTCAGACAGTTTGGAGTACTCCAGTTTTGTTCAGTCATTGTCATTTTGTATTTATCCGAGTAAGGCTCGTGGAGGTTGTTGTATTTTTTTTAGCCATGTAGGCCCACTTTTTTCGTTGAAATTCTATATCGGAATATTATGTTGGATATCATAGTAGGGACTGTGATTCTCCTTTTTGGTCAGTTTGTGGTATTTTGGTCGTGTTCGCCTGGTGGATCTCCTGGTGTGGGGTCCACGGCACTGTAATGACCCAATGAGATTTGGGGGTGTTACACCTGGATTCTGAACATAAACAAGTGTTCCCCCCAAAGGGGTTAGCACAAGGATGCTAGTACAAGTACGATAATTATACAACAATGATTTATTCAACAATCCCTGAATAATAACGTCAATAATATCAACAATAATCACGACAAGTCTCTCCAACGAGAAACAGTAACAATGTATAACATATCATATCAATCTCAAAATACTCGTGGTATTCCAACGATCCAGCACACACAACTATAGATTCCCATGATGATCCCGTCGGACCAACGCATGGTGGAAATACCTATCCAACGATCCAGCGCACACAGCTATAGATTCCCATGATGATCCCGGCAGACAAACGCATGGTGGACAAACAATCGCAACACATATATATATAATACGACAATCAACATAACCGACATCAATACGAATAAATGTAATTAAGGTACTTGCCTTAGAAAGGTGGCAAGAGATTAATACTCCAACGACTCCAACAAACTCGAAGGCCGCTCCTTCGACTAATCATTCGCAAACCTCAAACCATAAACAAATAGGAAAAATATCGACAACTCAACTTACGTAACAATTTAAATGTACGAACATCTAACGTCCTAAGCTATGGCCGAAAGTTGCCGACACTACGGATCATGTCCGATTCTCTTCATAACAGACGTTATATGCTAAACGTAACGTATGTTAAATCTATTTTCTTAACGTACGTAAGCTCCTATGCCTAACGTACGCTAAGCTTGAACTTGACAAAGTTCTATGATCAGACGACTTACCTCACCTGATGCCACAACGTACGTAAAGCATGATACTTAACGTACATTATGCTTATGAACACATGTCTCATGCGAATAGAATGATCCTAATAGGGATAAGATGTTTGACGTCTTCGAATTCAATGATAAACATGTCATCACAATGCCATACTCCAATCTAGATTATAAATTCTTCTATGCAGTTCGGCTAATCTGTGGTTGATATAATTGTTACCAATATTATCACTTCATTTAAACTTCTAGCTTGAAGATTAGATAATCAACCCACCCTTACAAGATATCATAAAAACCCTCAATGTTCATCATCCTAAGTTCATCTAACAAAGGTGATAATAATAACAAGTCTTTGATCATTTCGAAAACATCATCCAATGTGAATTTACAATCTCAGAAAACTTCTCCCTACTTGTTCAACGTAACGAGGCTCGGACTATAATGCTCTTGACAATGGTAAATCTAAGCATAATCATTCCAACTTCCTTAAACATGGTGTTCAGTCAAATAAGTCATCCATGGAACCTAATAATCTCAGTAGCATGTTCATAACATTCTTAAGAACACGAATTCAAGGTTGGAGATAGCATTAACATACCTTAATATGAAGAAAACGTCAACGCAATCGGTAGAATCCAACACCGGATGTTTGAGCACCAATCCAAGATGTCTTACTTCTTCAACAACCAAGTAGAGAGGCCAATATACTAGTTTTGTAAGGTTGGAAGCTCTGGGGAGAGGTAAAGTTCAGGTAAAACGAGTGAAAGAATGAAATGGGGTAAAGTCCTATTTATAAAACTCAGATCGTTACTTACATTAGTGTAATACCCGCCATTTTCATAATGTAATATTATTATTCATAATAATATTATAATGCATTTCATTTCCTTTCATTTCATTTAGAGGATCATGAACATTTATTTCGATGTATCACAAGTTCTAGCCCGAGTCATTTTTGTAAGGATGAAGTAGGTGAAAGGAGAATTTTAGGTCCCGAGATGATCGAGCAGACAGTAGGTGTGGTGGATAAGATTCGTGAGAGGATCAAAATAGCACAAGATCGTCAGAAGTCTTACGCCGACAAGCGTAGGAAAGATCTAGAATTCTGTGGTGGCGACAAAGTATTCCTGAAGGTATCTCCTACCAAGGGAATTGTTCGTTTTGGTCCAAGGAGCAAGTTGAGGCCGAGATACATTGGACCGTTCGAAATTCTCAAACGAATTGGAGAATTACTTACCGTTTGGCTTTACCCCCAGAACTTTCGGCTGTGCACAATGTTTTCACGTATCGTTGTTGAGGAAGTATGTGCACGATCCCAGCCACGTCATCAACTATACCGCCGTGGAGATGAACAAATATCTTACTTATGAAGAACAACCTGAAGTGATTCTCGACCGATCAGTCCGGCAGTTGAGGAACAAAGAGAAGGTGTTTGTCAAAATCCAATGGCATAACCACAATAAAGATGAGGCTACATGGGAACGCGAAGTAGAACTTCAAGCTCGTTATCCGAATTTCTTCAATTGAGGTATGTCATTTATTTTCGAGGACGAAAATTTTTCTAAGAGGGTAGGATGTAATACCCGCCATTTTCATAATGTAATATTATTATTCATAATAATATTATAATGCATTTCATTTCATTTAGAAGATCATGAACATTTATTTCGACCTATCACAAGTTCTAGCCCGAATCATTTTTGTTAGTTATTTTCAAGTAGTCATTTACTATTAATAATATTAATATTGCATTTTCAATTCATTTAAACTCATTAATGAGATCATAAATATATTCATGACATCTAATAAATTCTAAGCCCGAGTTAGATCAATAAATTTCAAGAGATGTTTAATATTAATATTACGAGGAATTCGGACCCGTGCGATGTGCCGGTCTTGTTTTTCGATAAAAGTTAATTTTTTGCTTATGTCTAAAACTCAAATCTTTTAGACAATCAATATTTTCTTGTAAAAGCACATATTAATATTGTAGTTTAAGCTTGAATTTTATTGCTAAAAAGTTAAACAAAAAAAAAAAAGTTAACAGATTTAAGACTTGACATTTGGTAGTATAGGCATGCGGACTCGTGCGATGCACTTTACTGTAAAATAAGTTGTCGTTGTTAATAGATTTGGTTGCTCGATAGTTTACCAAAAATGTCGATTAACTATGTTATGTGAGTCTTTTATTGAAGTTCCAAAATAGTTTAAGATATCTAAAACTCACGTTTGTTGCATGAAACTTTTTAACATCGCTCGACTAAAGCAGGCCTAAAGGAGGCTTACGACCGTTTAGTTGCTCGGATTATTAAGGAATAGTTAAGTTTATACTTAAATTTTTATTTTTTATTGCATGAAACTCAATTTTTGAGGTTACAATATAGTTTCAAATCTTTAGTTGTTGCGTAAAACTTTACCTTTTAACATGATAAATAACAATTTGTAATAAAGTTTTGAGTTTATAACATAATTTGATCTAATCGGGTTCGACCAAAGCTCTCGTGTACTTGACCCTTGCAATCTCATGATTTAACTATGCCGAGAAGGAGACCATCAAATCTAAAGGCGTAAAATTAGATAAACAAATCTTCAACCCTACATATGTATTTGCGTGATCTTATTAAAAAAATATGTTCAACTAAAGGTGCTTAGATCTTTTATGTAGTCAAGTGATTTTCTTATAATATGATGATATCAAAGACATAACTCGTATGATATCGCATGAAAGCAAAACATTGTATGCAGATATACAAATTGGTACAAAGTAGCTATTTGTAGTATCAAACAACCATAGCTTACCTCGAGTTCATGCATCATTGTTGAGTTTATAAATACGAAAGAAAGTTAATTTCAAAATAGTAGAATTTTCACATGTTACTGTTTTTTGAGACTCAATGGAAATCGGGTTACACTAAAACCAAAAGACGAAATAAAGATTCTAATTCATTATAATATTACTAACTCTTAACATTTTGCTATTAAAAAATTTCACCCACGCTATCAAAGACAAATGATCTAACTTATAATATGCATCTGAGAGTCATGATAGAAGGTAGATCGATGCTCTTACTTGAAAAATTATCACTTGTTTTCAAAATCTTCATCCCTGAAAAAAAGAGTCCGAGTCTTCATCCTCAAAAAAAAAAAAGAATAATTAAGCTAATGTAAATAGAGTTACTGCAAATAATTTTTTTAATCAGATAATAAATAAAAACTAACTGACATTAACATACATTGTTACAAATAAAATTACAAATGAAGCACAATTCCTAGTTGTATATATAATGACGTCTTATCCTTCAAAGAAACAATACAATTAATAAACCACATATACATGTTTTACTCTATAATTTAATCCTCATTTAAAGAGGCTACTAAAGTTTAGGTCTTTTGAATTATCCATCCACAATCACCCTATTTAAATTAAATGCATCATTTTATTATGCTAGGAACTTGTATTTATTGAGGTTTTGGTTGTATTGTGGGAAGTAATGTGTTGCGTGAATTTTTTGTCTTGTATCAGTTTTGTTGGGTTTAAGCCGTTCTGGTTTGGATTCTCCTGGTATGCCGGGATGTACGTGTATTTTGTTCCGTCGAGTTTTTCTTATGCTCGGTCATATTTTAATAATAAATTTATTTTGCCGTTTAGAAAAAAATTATCCATAACGTATTTTGTCAATTTAACATCAAATTAATTGAGTGGTGAACAGCTGAATAAGACTCAATTGCACATAATTGATTTTATATTATTGCATTTAATCTCAATCTATTATATAATTTTATTTATATAGATAAAAATAAAGTTATTAAGACTCCACAATTAATGATTAGACTCAATCTTTATATTTGCCATCGCAATATCCTTCTAGAATGTCACCTTCTTCTGTAGTGTATCCAATCAAACCCAGCAGATCTGGCCAACAGTCATTATGAATGGTCCTTATGGCCTCGAAGCAGTCCGACCCCGAGATAAGAATAGCACAATCTCACCCGTAAATGATTGGAGCAGAAGCAAAGATTCCCAACAATTTCGCGACCCGTGATTGGTCTCGTCTAGCTTGAGACGGGTTGCGATGCTTCTTTTCGATTCTAGTATTCGGGCTGTGGTGAGGTTTGATAGTGAAAAACATAGGAAAATGGTTATTAAGAGTAGCTTGAAAGTGACAACCATTTTTGTCTTGAGTGCGTGTCATAACAATACATTGGTTATTGGTTTATATATATATATATATATATATATATATATATATATATATATATATATATATGGGGAAAGTGAATGTGTGTGTATTTGCTTTGAGTTGGGTGAAAACACCTAACATATTATTTTTAATATTAATGAATAAATGAGGTACATGTATTTTACATATTAAAAAAATAGTATGTGAGTGTTTTTCACCCAACTGGGCCATATCACACACCTTCACTTTCCCCTATATATATATATATATATATATATATATATATATATATATAGTGGAATACTGGAATGTGGGTAGGGGAAGGGACGATCAGTTAAAGTGGGGAAAGTTAAGATATAGTGGAGACTGAAGGGGTTATTTTTTTATCAACTATAGTAGTTTTTAATGATGAAAATTGAGAATTTTATTTATAAAAGATTTAAAGAGGCTACTGAACTTCACGTCTTTTCAATTATCCATCCATAACTAGCTTTTTACATTTTTCACTATATTTAAATTAAATGCATCCTTTTGTTTTAACTGTCAATAACATATTTTATCAATTTAACATCAAATGAATTGAGTGGTAAACCGTTTAATAAGACTAAATTGTATGTAATTGATTTTATAATTTTATATTGTTGCATTTAATCTCAATATATTATATAATTTTATATATATATATATATATATATAAATTGAGTCCTTAAATTTATATATAAAAATGAAGTCATTAAGACTCCACATTAAATATAAGGACTCAATCTTTATATATATATATTATTATAATTGATAGTATAATTATTAATAATAATAGTAGTATTATTTATTATTAAAGGTAATATTAATATTAATAGTTTTAATATTAATATCATTAATAATTGTATAAGACCCAATAGACTTTAATTATAATGTTATTGTTATTTGACCCAAATTAATAATAAAGCCCACCGAATCATATACCAAATATACTCCTAGAGTTACAATCCACGTGAACCCTAAACCTAGGAGTATAAATACATCATTCCTGCAGTACAAAAAAAAATACACTATACACACAAATTACACCATCACATAAAAACATGAGCTTCTTCAAGACTACCGCCGTCCCTCAAACCAGTAAGTTGTACTGCCTTCTCAAATTTTTCTACAACAGCAGGTGAGAATCCAGATCTTATTCTCTTTTATTCAGCAAAAATTTCAATTCTTAATCGGCTCTTCTGTAAATTTTGATCTTAAGCACAAGAACCAGAAAACAATCAAACACAAATCTCAAACACTAAAACTCTTAAGCATCCAACCCATCAGCCCAAATTCGCCGAACCACGAACACCTTATACCTGATTTAGGACTTGAATTCCAAACCAACTCTGTAAATTCCTCAAGCTCGAATCCAGCCCAAAACTGACTTCAAAACCCATCATAGAGCTAAAGATATGAAACTACGTTCAATACAAATCAGCTGATTCCAATCAATACCTGCAATCTCAAACGTGAACATCATCAAAACAGATAAAATCATCTTCTCAAACAACTCAGAAATTTGACACCTTTATTTTTTCCGAGTTCAAGCACCTGACCGAAACTCAAATCAGAAACCAAACCCCGAATCCCAAATTCCACTCCGGACATGAGGGTCGGAGCGCCCCGCGTACCAAATCGCCGTCTCGCCTGAAGCTGAGGTTGCCGCCCACTGCGAATCCAAAACCACCACCAGAGGTCTAGGACCGTAGCCCTTCCTTTTCACCGCGGCCATATTATACCGGTCGGATACTCTGTCGCTCCGGACTCCACCGTCGAACTGAACTCAGACCAGTCGCCGCCACGACGCTCGATTCGAACCGCCGCTACCTTTCTGACTCACCTCTCGCGTCTGGGCTATAGTACGCGGTTCGTGTGAGATCGATTTTGTTTGGTGTGTGTGTCTTTCGGCCATCCTATTTCCGGCCGAGAAGAAATTTTGTAGAGAAATAGATAGAGACGGGGGGAGAGGATTGTAGAGAGAGAGGGGCTAGAGGCAGGAGTGGAAATTGTCGGCCGAAAAACTAGGGCAAGGGTATATATACCATATATTTTGCAACCCAATCCCTAAACTCTTCAAGTTATTCAACTTAGTCCTCGTTTTTTTCAGGGACTTTCAATTTAACCCCAGAAATTTTGGATACTTCAATTTAAATCCGTTTTGATTTATGCTTCTTTGATTTTAACCCAGTCAGCTTCTCATCTCTTACAATTTAACCCCAGTCAACTTTAAAACCTTCAATTCGGTCTTAATTTTGACCAAGACATTAAAATATTGACTTTCACTTAATATTAATAATTAGTCCGATTTTATGCACATATATTTTAATTTCAGTCATTATATTATAATATTATATAATGATTAAATTATTATTATATTTAGACTTTATCGAGGATTTACGGGTTTAGGACTGTGAGTCGAGAATCTTCATATTCAAGTCGGACATCATCATTTATTCAGGTGGGAATTTTCACTATCACTTTAATTGCTTTAATTGGATCGTATATATATTCATGTTTGAAAATTATGATACACGTTGTAAATCAGGCTCACCTGTGTACGTGTAAGAGGCTATCTTAAGATATATATTGTGTGGGGACACCTGCACAACCTCAACATCCACATGCATGCTCGATTCATATTATATGTGGTATTGTGTGTATGTATTCATGATGAGAAAAATGTTATTTCTAGAATAATCATTTAAATGCTTTCCCTGAGATTGTATATTACTGTGATAAGTGTGATTTCCACGAGCTGAAGGAAGCTCACCCCCACCTTTATTGATCCCGCAAGTTAAATCGAGCCGGATGGACGAAGGAGCGAGCCGAGAAGGCATATGAATGAAATTTATTAAATGATGTTTTTTTTGTTATGTCTAATATTTCGAATTCTTTTGGGGAAAATTTGTTAGAAATTAACACTTTATAATTTATTCTTCCGCCGTAAATTTTTATTTTGTATCTATGACGTATTGTTGCCTTATTTAAAAATATTTAATTTATGTCAGTGTAGAGAATCGACTTTGTAGGGGAGAATTTTAATATTCTCAAAAGAAATTATTTTTGTCAAAATTTACCTTTACTTATTTTCCCCTATAATTACCCATAGAAATTCGGGGCATTACAATTAGCCTCACGATATTACGTGCGTTATGGCCTTAACGTATGCTATCTGAAATATTAGCGTGCGTAATCATCCGACAGT
This sequence comes from Orobanche coerulescens, assembly GCA_033398695.1. Taxonomy (NCBI): domain Eukaryota; kingdom Viridiplantae; phylum Streptophyta; class Magnoliopsida; order Lamiales; family Orobanchaceae; genus Orobanche; species Orobanche coerulescens. Next base: position 71,561,076 of record CM065818.1, on the reverse strand, counting down.
AGCTACTGTCTTATCCCCATCCCTCATCCCAAGATGGCCCATGTGCTATCCTCAGTCCATAACGTACGTTAAGCTCATCAGCTAGCGTACGTTATGACGTAGTTGCATGCATGAATTTGTAACTTCTTCCTAATATGATCATGACTGTTTGGAATATGAATACGGGAAAAATCACAGTTCGATTATAGATACCACAAAGTCGAATAATACAAGGTTCAAATACAGATAAAAATACTCAATAATTATCCGGATATTACATACTCTCCCTCTAAAAAGGAGTTTCGTCCCGAAACTTAAGACGAAAATAATTCTGGGTATCTAGAGTTCATACTGTTTTCTGTCTCCCAAGTGGCTTCTTCAACTCCGTGTCGCGACCATTGAACTTTAAACAAAGTGATTGGTTTATTCCTCAATTGTTTGACTCGACTCTCGAGTATCTTGAATGGTTTCTCTTCGAACGTGCCATCCTTAGCGACTTCGATCTCGCTGAAATCAATTACATTACTCGGATCTGTGATGTATTTCCGTAACTGAGACACGTGAAACACATTATGAACATGACTCAGCGACGGCTTTAAGGCCAACCTATACGCCAACTCCCCAACTCTCTCAAGAATCTCGAATGGTCCGATATATCTCAGACTCAACTTCCTTTCCCTCCCAAAACGAAAAATTCCCCAATTAGGAGAAACCTTTAAAAGTACGTGGTCGCCAATTCGAAATTCCAACGGGCGATGGCGCACGTCTGCATAAGATTTCTACCGACTCTGGGCAGTCAATAGTCTTTCACGAATCAAGGCTACCTTCTCTTGAGTCTGTACTATCAACTCCGGTTCCGTCCCAATCAAGTCTGGTGAATCATCCCAACACAAGGGTGATCTACATCTCATCCCGTATAATGCCTCAAAAGGTGCCATCTTAATGGAAGTATGCCAACTATTGTTGTAGGCGAGTTCAACCAATGGTAGATGAACTTCCCACTCGGTCGACCAATCTAGGGCATACGCTGTCAGCATGTCTTCCATTATTTGAATAGTCCTATCGGACTGTCCGTCTGTTTGCAGATGATAAGCTGTGCTAAAGTTTAGCTCGGTTCCCAAGGCTCTATGAACGTCTTTCCAAAAGTGTGACACGAAGCGACCGTGTTGGTCAGAAATAATGGTCTTTGGCGTACCATGCAATCAGACTATCTCTGCAATAAATACTCGTGCCAACCTCTCTGGTCCCCAAGTATCCTTAATGCCCAGAAAATGAGCTGATTTGGTTAAATGATTAACTATTACCCATATCATGTTCATTCCTGTTCTGGTCCTCGACATATTAGTGATAAAGTCTATCGATATATCTTTACACTTCCATTCAGGAATTGGAAGTGGCTTCAACATTCCGGCGGGTCGTTGATGTTCGATCTTAACCTGCTGACAAGTTAAACACTTCGAGACATATTCCGCCACATCTTTCTACATATTGCCCCACCAAAAATTATGCTTCAAATCCTTATACATCTTATTGGTGCCCAGGTGAATAGAATAGGACATACTGTGAGCTTCCTTCATGATTGTCTGCTTCAAAACATCAACATCGGGAACAAATAGTCGACTTTGGAATCTCAAAACTCCACCATCATGAATCACAAATCCTGGGGGCTTACCCTTGCTCACTTTAGCACGTAATCGAATCATCAGAGGGTCGTCTAATTGCTTAGATTTGATTTCTTCGTTTAACGATGAAGTTAATTCCATTACACATAGTTTCCCTTGGACTCCTTGCAACCATACTTCAATTCCCTCACGAATCAAATCTCGTTGAATGCTGGACTGGGAGGTGAGAGTCTCCAGCATTCGAATAGAAGCAGGTTTGCGGCTTAGTGCATCGGCCACTACGTTCGCTTTGCCTAGATGATAAAGAATCTCCAAATCATAGTCTTTAATCAATTCTAGCCATCTTCTCTACCGCATGTTTAACTCTTTCTGGCTGAAGATGTATTTGAGACTATTATGATCCGTGAAGATCTGACAGTGAGTCCCGTACAAATAGTGTCTCCATATCTTCAAGGCGAAAACAACGGCTGCCAGCTCCAAATCATGAGTTGGATAATTTGCTTCATATGGTTTTAACTGCCGTGAAGCGTATGCGATCACCTTCTCATTCTGCATCAATACACATCCGAGACCTCGATTGGAAGCGTCACTGTAAACTATGAACCCCTCAGTTCCTTGTGGTAGTGCTAAAATTGATGCCGTCATCAATCTCTTCTTAAATTCATCAAAACTGACCTGACACATATCGTTCCATTCAAACTTTGGGTTTTCGGCAGCAATCGAGTGAGTGGGCGGGTAATTTTGAAAAACCCTCCCACGAACCGACGATAATACCCAACAAGTCCTAAGAAACTCCTGACTTCCTTCACGTTCTTAGGAGACCTCCAATCCAAGATTGCCTTGACTTTCTGGAGATCTACTTGGACTCCTTCAGCTGATACCACATGATCGAGGAACATCACTTCCTCTATCCATAATTCACACTTAGAAAGTTTGGCATATAATTGCTCGCTTCTTAAGAGGTCCAAAACGATCCGTAAGTGCTGCGCATGCTCTTCCGGGCTCTTGGAATAAATCAGAATATCGTCAATAAACACAACTATGAATTTGTCCAACTACTCTATGAACACTTGATTCATTAATTTCGTAAACACAGCAGGTGCATTAGTGAGACCAAACGGCATCACCACAAACTCATAATGCCTGTAGCGAGTTTTGAATGCTGACTTCAGGACATCAGTTTCCTTAATCCTCAACTGATGATATCCCGATCTCAAATTAATCTTGGAAAATATTGTCGCTCCTTGCAGCTGGTCAAACAAATCATCAATTCGTGGCAACGGGTACTTGTTCTTGATCGTCATTTTGTTCAGCTCCCAATAGTCAATACATAATCGAAGCGATCCATATTTCTTTCGGACAAAAAGAACTGGTGCAACCCAGGGTGAAACACTTGGCTGAATATAGCCTATTTCCAGTAACTCTTCCAGTTTATTCTTCAATTCATACATTTCAGTAGGTGCCATACGATACGGCGCCTTAGAAATTGGTGTAGCTCCTGGTTCTAGCTCGATGGTAAATGCTACATCTCTTCGTGGAGGTAGTGCATGTAATTCATCAGGGAACACGTCCGGAAATTCACTCACAATAGGAATGGATGAAAGCTCTACTTTCCCGTCTTCTTTCTTCATTACATAACACCAGTATCCAGTACAGTCATGTTTTAGCAGTTTGACGGCTTTCATAGCTTTGATCACTTTTCCTGAGCTTCCTGGTCTCCATCCCTCGAATAATAATTCGGAACCATATTCGGCTATCATCGAGATATTTCTCTTCCAGTAGTTCACAATAGCTCCATACCGATTAAGCCAATCGTCTCCGAGAATAAGTTCGTCTCCTTGCATCTATATCACAATCAGATTTGAGGGACACTCCTTGCCTCCAATTGATACAGGAAAATCTCTAGTTTCTAAGTTCCCAACAATTCTCTCTCCACTCGGTAAACCCACAACATAAGGCTCACATTTATGAAAATATGAAATGTTCAAACGATTAACATAAGACAATGATATAAACGAATGTGTAGCCCCTGTATCGAACAAAACACTAACTGGTTGTGAAAGGATCTGAACAGTACCTGATGCAACATCGGCATCCTGATCATTTGCCCTCCTCATCTCATAAAGGCGTGGGGGAGTGGATCCAGCACTCGATGCTTCCTTTCGGTCGAACTGTCATCTGCCTTGTCCTCGACCATAACTCTGGGGTAGCTGGACACTCTGCTGCGTCTGCGGAACACTTGCTTCCTTCTGAGCCGGCTACAAAGTACGAGCTCCATTTAACTTAGTGTCATCCCTACAGAACATTGCACGATGCCCCTCCTGTCCACAGTCATAACATGTCACTGGAGAACGGAAACAATCACGCCAAATGTGTCCTGGGCGACCATAATTAAAACAGCTTTTGACCACTTCTGTTGGTGTTGATACTGATCTGAAGTTCTTTCCGCCTTTTTATGGGTGAGGGGGCCTCTTAAACAAATGAAAGGATGACTGGGCCTTATGGGGCCCGCTACTCTTATGCTATGTGAAACTACTAGAGACTTTCTGCTTCTTGGACTCCGAGAACTTTTCAATAGCTGCTTCTTTCATTTCATACGCCATAGATTTGTCTTGGTACTGGCGGAGAGTGGTGCATTCAAAACTTGACATGTACCTCTGTATTTCCGGATTCATTCTCATATCAAAGTGAATCATCATTTCCGCATCAGTTCTGACCAGGTGTCGAACAAACGTCAGCTGCTGATTAAACATCTTAATCGCCTGAGCCACCGGCACATCCGACGGCTACGCAGAGAAAAATTCCCGAACTTTAGCTTCTCTCACTGGATGAGGGCGGTACTGAGCTTCCATCATAAGTTTGAACTCTTTCCAACCGGCATCATGATCAACATGTCAGATGTCTTCCCACCATTCGGACGCTTCCCCTATCAGAAAGTACTTGGCAAAGAGAGCTCTCCGGCCGTCTACGCAGTTAATCCCTGCGAATACTTTCTCTAGATCTCTCAACCAGTGATCCCATGTCGGTGTCTCAAAAAATCCATTGAATTTTGGCGGGTGCATATTCGCCACCTCCTGTAGCCATCTGTCTCCTTGATTTCCCAAGTCTGGGATGCCTTGCTGACTTTCTCCTGGCTGCAATCCTACCGCCACTTGCATCCTATCCACCACTTGAGCAAATTGAGTCATCTGGTTGACCACCTGACGAAGGATATTGGGAATGACAGGATTTGCATTTGTCTCCACTGTCTGTTCTCGTTCATTATTGACGGACTCCTGCTATTCGCCAGAATTAGAGTTAGCCTGATTTGACAGCGAATCAGGAACAGAAGGTGACGCTTCTCTCTCAGCGTTCCTACATCCGCGTCCACGACCGCGACCACGTCCACATCCCCCCTCATCATACTGTAAGCATAAACACTCAATATACATGGAATAATACCGTCCTAATGTTCAAGTATAAAAAAATGTACAACATGTAAATAACAAGATAGAGTTTAGGAAACTTACAACCACTGCTCGCACGAAGACGTAGGCAGTGCAGTGATGTTATGCGCGGACGGTTATCCTAAAAGACATATACGACCCCTATTAACCCAACGGCCAAGATATCCATAATCTTAGCTCCGATATTCTGTAACACCCCCGATATATTCAGGAATATTACAGCGCCGTAAGTCCTTTATGTAAGAATTTACAAGGCTGAAGAAATGAAATGACAATAACAATATACCAACAATCAACGGCAGTGGAAATAAATTACAGCACGAGTCTGAAAACAGTACTGAAAGAAAAACGTCAAGCGGTGAACATTAATACATGAACAAATCCAACATCACAAATGAAAACGTACTCGAGTACTTTATTAAAACAACACAAACATACGACAAATTAATCCGGCCGTAACATCACTCTGCATCCTCGTCGTCATGCAGCTCTAGTGGTTATTTTTCCGCTCTCCTGGATCCTTAACATAAACAAATTTTCACCCCTGAAGGGGTTAGCACAACGATGCTAGTACAAGTACGATAATTATACAACAATGATTTATTCAACAATCCCTGAATAATAACATCAATAATATCAACAATAATCACGACAAGTCTCTCCAACGAGAAACAGTAACAATGTACAACATATCATATCAATCTCAACATACTCGTGGTATTCCAATGATCCAGCGCACACAGCTGTAGATTCCCATGATGATCCCGTCGGACCAACGCATGGTGGAAATACCTGTCCAACGATCCAGCGCACACAGCTATAGATTCCCATGATAATCCCGTCGGACCAACGCATGGACAAAAAATTGCAACGCATATATATACAATATGACAATCAACAAAACCAACATAAATATGAATAAATGTAATTAAGGTACTTGCCTTAGAAAGGTGGCAAGATATTAATACTCCAACGACGCCAACAAACTCGAAGGCCTCTCCTTCGACTAATCGTTCGCAAACCTCAATCCTTAAACAAATAGGAAAAATATCGACAACTAAACTTACGTAACAATTTAAACGTACGAACATCTAATGTCCTAAGCTATGGCCAAAAGTTGCCGACACTAAGAATCCTGTCCGATTCTATTCATAACGGACGTTATATACTAAACGTAACGTACGTTAAATCTGTTTCCTTAACGTACGTAAGCTCCTATGCCTAATGTACGCTAAGCTTGAACTTGATAAAGTTCTCTGATCATACGACTTGCCTCACTTGATGCCATAATGTACGTAAAGCATGATACTTAACGTACATTATGATTATGAACACATATCTCATGCGAATAGAATGATCCTAATAGGGATAAGATGTTTGATGTCTTCGAATTCAATGATAAACATGTAATCACAATGCCATACTCCAATCTCGATTACAGATTCTTATATGCAGTTCGGCTAATCTATGGTTGATACAATTGTTACCAATATCATCACTTTATTCAAACTTCCATCATGAAGATTAGCTAATCAACCCACCCTTACAAAATATGACAAAAACTCTCAATGTTCATCCTCCTAAGTTCATCTAACAAAGGTGATAATAATAACAAGTCTTGGATCATTTATAAAACATCATCCAATGTAAATTTACAATCTCAGAAAACTTCTCCCTACTTGTTCAACATAATGAGGCTCGGACTATAATGTTCTTAACAATGGTAAACCGAAGCATAATCATTCCAACTTCATTAAACATGGTGTTCGGTCAAATAAGTCATCCATGGAACCTAATAATCTCAGTAGCATGTTCATAACATTCTTAATAACACGAATTCAAGGTTGGAGATAGCATTAACATACCTTAATATGAAGAAAACGTCAAGGCAATCGGTAGAATCCAACACCGGATGTTTGAGCACCAATACAAGATGTCTTACTTCTTCAACAACCAAGTAGAGAGGCCAATATACTAGTTTTGTAAGGTTGGAAGCAATGGGAGAGGTAAGGTTCGTATAAAACAAGTGAAAGAATGAAATGGGGTAAAGTCTTATTTATAAAACTCAGATCGTTACGTACGTTAGCCTCACGATATTACGTACGTTATGGCCTTAACGTACGCTATTTGAAATATTTAGCATGCGCTGTCGTCCGACAGTAGCTACTGTCTCATTTCTGACCTCCTTAACATATGTTAACCCTTACCTTTTACGTACGTAATGAGCTATGTGTAGTGTACGCTATCTCAGTACTTTAGCGCATGTTAATCCCCATTGACTTGCTTTTGCAAAAAGCTGTCCGGATCATGCGGGAATCTTATCCCCTTCCCTCGTCCCAAGATGGCCGATGTGCCGACCATACATTACGTACGCTATGCTTCGTTCATAGCGTACGCTATCCTCGGTCCATAACGTATGTTAAGCTCATCATCTAGCGTACGTTATGACGTAGCTGCATGCATGATTTGCAACTTCTTCCTAATATGATCATGACTATTTGGAATACGAATACGTGAAAAATCACACTTCGATTATAGATACCACAAAGTCGAATAATACAAGGTTCAAATACAAATAAAAATACTCAACAATTATCCAGATATTACAACTATACACCACAAAATCATCGTTCCCCTGAGGCAAAGCTAAAACTGGTGTGGTAGTCAACCGTCTCTTGAACTCATCAAAGTTATCCTGCCTATCTGCGTTCCACTCGAACTTTTGATTCTTCTGGAGTAACTTAGTGAGTGGTCTAGAAATCTTAGAAAATCCTTCAACAAACCTATGGTAATAGCCCACAAGTCTTAGAAAACTCCTCACTTCCTTCACATTCTTAGGCGGTTCCCATGCCATCACTGCCTCTATCTTCTGCGGATCTACCTGAACTCCCTCCGCTGAAATCACATGCCCGAGGAATATCACTTCCTTGAGCCAAAACTCACACTTAGAGAATTTCGCATATAACTGCTCAGCTCTCAAAATGTCTAACACAATCCGGAGATGTAAAGCATGCTCCTCCTGACTCCGGGAATAGATAAGAATGTTGTTGATAAAGACAACCACACATTTGTCCAGATACTCAATAAAAACTTTGTTCATAAACTGCATGAACACTACTAGGGCTTTGGTTAGCCCGAAAGGCATAACCACAAACTCATAATGGCAATATCTCGTCCGAAAAGCAGCTTTCGGTATATCACTATCTCGAATCCTCAACTGGTAGTAGCCCAATCGTAAATCAATCTTCGAGAAGATTGTCGCTCCTTGAAGCTGATCAAACAAGTCGTCAATCTAGGGCAAAAGGTATTTTTTTATGGTCAACTTGTTTAATTCTCGATAATCAATGCATAAATGAAGCGATCCATCCTTCTTCTTAACAAAAAGCACAGGCGCACCCCAAGCCGATGTGCTCGGTCGAATATACTTTTTATCTAGCAAATCCCCCAACTGCTTCTTTAACTCTAGCATCTCTGACGGTGCCATACGGTACGGTGCCCGAGAAACAGGTGCCGCATTCGTCTCTAGATCAATAGGAAACTCAACATCCCTCTGTGGTGGTAATCCCGGCAAGTCATCCGAAAATACGTTAGGATACTCGTTCACAACTGGAATCGACGACATGCCAACCCCACCATCTTCCGCTTTCAAAACGTAACACCAGTAGCCTACACAACCCTGGTTCAGAAGTTTCATCGCTTTCGAGGCACTAATCACATTTCCCGATCTACCAGACTTACAACCAACAAGAGTATGCTCTGTGCCATCCTCGTCCATAGGGCTGGGAAAAATACCGAAAATATCGAAATACCGAAAATATCGTATCGAAAAATATCGAAAATATCGAAATTTTCGGTATACCGATTTTTTCGGTATGGTATGATACCTGATTCTGGTATTTTCGATCTAGCAGTATGAGATTTTAAAATTTTCGATATCTGAGGTATCCGAAAATTTTCGTATCGAAATTTTTTTCGGCATGTAGAAAATTTTCGATATCTTAGAAAAATTATCGGTATATCGAAAATTTTCGTATACCAAACTCAGTATAGTATATTGAATTTTTTGATATATCTTAAAATTTTCAGATATCATGAAGTTTCGATATACCAAAAATTAACGGTATCTGGCTTGATTTGGTATACCGATATTTCGCACAATAACGGTATGTAAATAGGTCATACGAAATTTTGATATCTGAAAATCGGTATACCGAAAATTTCGGTATGATAACGGTATGATTTTTATCATACCGAAAATTTCGGTACGGTATACGGTATGGATGAAAATTTTCGGTATACCGTACCGAACCACCCCTACTCGTCCACTATCGAGATAGTACGAGTCCGATAGTTCATGATAGCACTGTGACGATCCAACCAATCGTCCCCGAGGATCAAATCCTCACCCTTAAGGTCTACAACAATAAGGTTCGAGGGTCAATCCCGTCTTCTGATCCTCACTGGGCAATCTCTAACTTCCCGGTTCCCAACCATACGATCCCCACTAGGCATACCCACTACGAACAGTTCACACTCAAACAAACAGTCAATACCGATACGACATATACAATCCGAAGTAATAAATGCGTGAGTAGAACCCAAATCAAAAAGCACCGAAACTGGATGAGAAAGGATTTGAGTGGTACCTGATGCCACCGGAACATCTATCTCCTCCACACGTCTCCTCTGATATAACCAGAGGTGTACCAAGCCCGAACTCGATAGTGCACGGCGATCTGGCTGACCCCGACCCCTACCACGGCCCAAACTCTGCGGAACCTGAGTGGCTGGAGTCTTCTAATCAACACTATGCTATTTCTGAACGGCAGTGGTAGTCGGAGCTCTGGCGGCCCTGGTAGCCCTCTCGCAATAAACGGCCCGATGCCCGGTCTTCCCGCAACTAAAGCAAGTAATAAAGGAAATGGACAATCCTTCACCACATGCTCATACTAGTTGCAGTTAAAACAAACTTTGCCGCCAGGTGTAGGGGACTGGAGTGAAAGGTTACTGTGAGACCCTCCAGCCTGGTGAAATGGCTTCTTCCCTGATTCAGGAGTAGACTAAGACCTCGAAAACCGACCACCCTTACCGGCTGAGAAATTGCCAGTAGTCTTCTGTTTCTTAGCCTCGGAACCCAACTCTATTTTCGGGACAGCCATCTCAATCCCTAGGGCACGATCCTGGTATTCCTTCAAGGTGGCACACATGAGCGGTGCCATACTCTACCTGATATGCGGCTTCATGCGCATATTGAAGTAACGAATTTTATCAGCCTCGGTTCTCACCTGATCTTTCACGAATCCCAATTGTTAGTTATAAGTGATGATGGCTTGAGAGATCGGCACATCTTGAGGCGTAGCAGTAAAGAACTCCACAATTCTACGCTCCCTGACTGGCGGTGGACAGTATTCCGCTTCCATAGCAGTCTTGAACTCCTCCCAGGTTGCTACACGGTCACTGGGCATCACAGCTTCCCACCACTCTGCAGCTTCCTTATCCAGGAGGTACTGAGGAATAGGCACTCTCCTGTCATCAGGATAAGCTACAACATCAAACGTCCTACCCATCTGAAAAAGCCAATTCGCCCAACCCAGGGAGTCAGTAGAACCACCGAAGCGATGGGGTGCATCTTGGTCACTTTCTGAAGCCATTTACTAGCTTCATCTTCTGGAGTCGGGGGCGGATTCTGATGTCCACCCTGAGCTATCTGAGCGAGCTGAGCTACCAACTACTGAAGTGCAGTAGCTCCAGTGTCGGCATTAATACCCGATGGCTGATCCTGACTGACTGATAAATTTTGCTGCCTGTCAAAACTCAAGGGTAGATTATTCGGCACTGAATCAGAGGCCGAATCTGCAGAGGACTGAGAAAGCAGAACTTCCTCACTACTAGTACCATGACCATGGCCTCGGCCGCGTCCCCTAGCTGGTCTACCGCGACCTCTCAACATACTGAAGAAAAGAATTAAAAGGACAGGACCAGAAAAATGCACAATATTACAAGTTGGTACCACAACTCACAGTTCCAATCTACACAAGAGAAATATAAAATATAGAAACGCAAGAGTTCAAGGACACTTACAACCACGGGTCGCACGAAGAGATAGTAGTACGATGATATTAGGCTCAACAACTGACTCATACGACATGACTGATAGACCAAAAATTAACCAACAACCTAGGTATTCATAACCTATGCGCTCTGATACCATAAATGTAACACCCCAAATCTCATAAGGGACATTACACGCCGCAGAACCTTCATAAGGTCTACCAGGATAACACATGATACATAATCCACAAAAAAATCCCATATGACACATTAATAATAGTAAAATAGGGCCGTGGCCTCAGCCAAAACATTTTAGTTAAACATCATAAAGCATAAGGTAACACAAGTTCATTGCCCACGCAGGGGACTTTAATAATATTCGTAAAACAACCAGACTAACTCCGACACCCAAGTAAACATGGTAACAAAACATCAAACATAGACTCGAGCCTCATCATCATGTTAGGCCATCCTTTGTATGCGTGTACCGTGCCGGCTCCTCAGCTCGACCGATACTTGAAATGCATAAGACGCATTTCCCCCATTTAAGGGGTTAGCATTTGAATAGCTAGTGCGTACACAATTACACTACATTATATACATATATGATTCAACACAGTCATCTCGTTAGAAAACATTTGAAAATCATATTCCGGAATACCATATTTACATCAAAACAATATATCATCACGTCACAACATCTCAACTATCAACACTTGGTAACCGAGGCCGTACCCATTAGTATCGACCCCCAGAGGCCCTGTCGGATAGTCCCCGGGTGGGAAACCACTTCTACGGCCATAGCCATTAGTATCGCCCCCAGAGGCCCCGTCGGACCGTCCCCGGGTGGAATAATCACAACACATACACCAAATATCACATTTCATCAATCGCATCGAAATCGTAACACACATAACGGAATGTAATACATGTACTTGCCTTGAATAATATGACATGAAGGAAAAAGGAAAAGGTTTCAGTCCGAATAATCTCCAAATTCCGATCCTAAAAACAATAGAGACTCAATCAACTACAATCCCACTGAAAAACCAATAATCATTCGAAGTTCTACTCTTAGGGACCATATACCGAACACTATGGAGGCATACAAGGTTAAACTCGATAAATGAAGGAAAACTTGGAATTAATCCACAAAACTTCTAGGAAAACATGAACCCACGATTACATAACTATAATCTACCATTAATTGCAGCAAAAACGATTGGAAAAAGGAATTATAGCCAAGAACCCTAAAATTTGGTACAAGGACAATATACCTCAATTTGACGATGAAATGGTAGAAGGAAGATGATTGATTCGTGATATAATCTCCAATTCTGAGTTATAAGATGATTGAATGCAACACCCGAGTGAAATCTCCCAAAATCACCCAAAAGGAGTAGAAAGCCGAGAGGAAGAGGTGAAAATGGGGTCAAAACCCGTGTCTGTCCTATTTATACCTGGACGGAACACGACGCAAAAAACGGCCCAACTATCGCCGTATTTAGCGCCGTGTTGCGGAACAGTGCATGTACCTGTACGACACGGCGCACGGACACGGCGCAAAGTGTCTTGGGTCTTTCGCCGTGTTGCGAGACAGTGTGCGTGCCAGTACGACACGGCGCACAGACACTGCGCAAAGGATCGCGGGTCTAGCGATGTGTTGCGACAAATGGCGCATCACCCGCGGCAGGCACTCGCGCGGGTGTCTTGGCCATTTTCGACAGAAGGCTAAACACGCGAACACCCGATGAAAGACTCGGAGCTCGGCAGTGCCGTTTGACAAACGGCGCAGAACACGTCGGTAACATTAGCCATTTTCATCGCCGTTTTTTACAGGTATGGTCATAAAGTTCCTGGTTACTCGACGACGCAACCACAACTGAGAAAATATGATAAAACCATAAAATGACATGCCGACCCAACGGTCCGAGAAATCAACAATACATCGAAATATCCAACAAACCAGAACGGTCCGAGACAAACAACCAAGAATAACACAATATCAAATAAACCTGAAAAATAAAAGGTACTAGTATTACATGATCTTTACTAAGAATAAAATGGTTAGCTAAAGGCACACTAGCAGGTTTAGAATAGAGCATAGAAAACGTAGATAAGATCTTCTGCACATAGGTATCTTGGTTTAAAACAATTTTAGAATTCTTGCTATCCCGATGGATATTCATACCAAGGATTCTTTTGGCATTCAGAACATACTTCATGTCAAATTTAGCACTCAAGCATTTAATGACACAATCTACAGTTTTCAGACATGGACTCACCAAGAGCATATCATCAACATAGATAAGCAAGAAAACAGGAATTTTGAAATCATTTTTAAAATAGAAGCAATGATCATAATTACTCCTTGAAAATTTAAGAGAGAACATGTATTTATCGAACTTTTAATTCCACTATCTAGGGGATTGTTTTAAACCATAAATTAATTTCTTAAGAAAACAAATATGGCTAGGGTGCTTAAGATCAACAAAGTCTTCATGCTGCCTCATAAAAATCTTTTCAAGTTCACTGTGAGACCCTGGATTTTACCCCTAAATAACTTTAAATCTTTGACCCATTTTTGTGGATTTTTTGTCCTTTTGTTGAGCTTATGCAGTCTTTCATATTGTTCTACTAGAATTGTTGCTCCGTTTTACCACAACTTTATTATCAATACATAATAGAGTTGCAATATCGTTATATGTGATTATTGTTATCATGTGTTGATAACGTTTCTGCATCATACTGTGACTGGATCGTTTGATCAATCTTGAGAGTTATACTTATTTAGAGTATTATACCCTTGGAACATTCAAAATATGAATGGAGTACCACAAGGGTGTTAATAGAAACAAGAGTAGAAATTTTGGGATAATGCTGTGCGTCAAAACTTATTTTGATCAGTCACCATAAATTTTAAAAAAATATAGAAATTCTAAAATTATACAGAATTATAGACTATTGAGTTAGCTTTTCAATGGCTTAAACATAGAGTCATTCGGAGCCCAAAGGGACAAGTTATGGTCCAAACAATATAAGGGTGTAGTCTATAGCGGCGAAAATACTGAACTGCCCTTACAACCGACCTAGATGCTTCTTTATGTTATAAATTTGTTTTTCCGCCATCTTCATGGCACTTCAGATGTGAAAGGATAGAGGGCTTCAGTCCTCACCTTGGAATTATATTCCGGCCCGGTTGCAAGCAGTTTAAACGCGTAATCAACGTCCGAGAATCAAATTAGCAAGTCCTCTTCAGCCGATTTCAACGATTTTCGCCGGATTGGAGGTAACATGGCCCTGAACCTAAAACTTGTTCCTCAAGATCTTTAAGTGTTTTTTGTCCAGATTTGAAATGTGGTTATATACAAATTATCTAGTGATTGTTCTTATCGATTCTAGCGGAGCAAAATCTAAACTTTTGTTCAAATCGTCATAATCGGATACCGTCCGAGAAGTATCTGATAAAAGTTCCCTAAGAGATTCAATTAAGGTTTTCGATGTTATTTCAATTAGAATTAGTATCACTAATGTTGATTACCTCATATTATTCATTGTAGGTCTGAAATTCTAGGGTTTCGAACCCTAAATACAAACCATTTGAAACATCTTTATCCCTAAAGTTGCCAGACAAGTATTTGATCGTGCTTTATATATAAATTACAATTGAATTTGTATAAACCATGATTTTGTATGGTTTTTTTCATGCACTGAATTCACAATCCTACGTTGATATTTTGAAATGACTCAAAAATGAATTTTAATCAAATGAACGACTTTTGTTTGAAAATGATTTTGAAATAAAATGTGTTTTCAAAGGATTTCGAAAATGTTTGTGAAAATGATTTGGAAAAGATTTCCTATAAATACTTGACAACTGATCTTGGTTACTGTTTTATATAATGATATCATTTTATAAATGATTTATCGAGGATGCCTCGAAACGTTATTTCAAATGCGATTGAAAAGCAAGGTTGCTGAAAGTTTTAGATAATGATTTGAGACTTGCGTTATCAAAGTTATGTGACAACGTACTGTGAAATGTGGAATGATATGATATTGATGAGCGTGTATGAGCCAAGTAAAACCAGCGATGGCCCTATGGGGTCCGTTAGAATGCATTTTCTGCGGATAACTTGGTTGGGCTATACAACCAGCGAGAGCCTGACGAGGTCTCTTGGGGTGCGTATCTTGTCGGATGCGGTATCAAGTATAGATCGGGAGGTTGTTTTATGTATGATTGATGATACGCGAATTATTCTGGAACAATAACGTGGGTTGACGATGTCGTTATTACAATACTATTGAGGTGCTGGTACTGGGTGAGAATATCTTTCTTCTAGATATATTAATATGATATGTCATTAAAATATTTCTTTTATTGCACGTTATATATATTCCTGTTATCAAGTACTTGCACCAGCTATTTGCTGAACCCTTCAGGGGTGAATACCATTTTGTGTACTGAGGTACATGTCTTAATGACAAGCCGGTGCAATAAGGGCACGAGGAAGACAAGCAGCAACAATATTCTCTCGGGTTCCCGATGTTGTTTTAATTGTTTTGGTCTTAGTTTATGTAAGTACTTGCGAGTACTATTTTTATTGATGTTACGGCCGTGTGTTGGCTTGGGAACTGTCTTGGAATTTTTTATCTGTATATTTAACAGGTTATGATTGTCGCCATGTTCGACCTTGCCGGTCGTGATGTTGTGGATGTGTTGTATTATCGACCTTGCTAGTTGACGTGTGTTGTTTTGGTTTTATGTTCGACCTGATTGGTCGTTATGTGTGTGTATGCATGTTAGTCAGGTTTTACCTTGTGGATTCCCGAAATAGATCCACAACACTGTAACAGTTCCCACCCGAGATGGGATTGTTACAGAATATGGTATCGGAGCCTAAGTTTCTGAATACCTAGGCTGTCGGTTATTGGCTCTGTTTTGTCGTGTCGTGTTGTTGGTTGTTGTTTGTGTTGAGAAATATCACTGGCTGCAATCGTCTCGTGTGACCTCCACTGTAAGTCTCTCTAATCCTTAATTTCTTTTCTAAACCTGTTTTAGTCTCTTTTCTGAACCTTTCTGGACTTTTTATTGAGATAAGGGGCCCTCTTGTGAACTGTATTTCATTAGACTCGTGCCCATTGATTTTATTTTGATCCTATCTGAATCCTGCGAGGAACTAAGGTAACCTGTTTGTACTTTGATCTCATTCGAACTGTGTTTATTATTTTTCTTTCCCTATACGTTTGAGGAGTTTGTGTATACTGGCGTATAGTGATGGTTACCAAGAGTAGAATTCCTTGAGAACTGGGATAAAGCGTGTTGATCTTTTATTCGAATTCAATACTTGCAAGATTCTACTCGTTATACTGGATATTCCACATCTCAATGAGATAAGATAAAATCCTTCGAGATAGCGAAGTCACTTTGGGTTGAAATCCTCAGTGGTACTTAGGCCCGTGTATTTATTTGTATGAGAGTAAGATATTTTACAACCCATGTTATTACCATTTTATTTTAAGATAACAACATTTCAAAATATTTGAAAATTCAAGCATACGATTTTTTTTAAAAAGAAATTTAATTTAGAAATTTTGATCTAGATATTCTTATAAGAGCCTGTAAATTTAATTTTGGATTTTGGGATTCGGATATATGACGCGCAGATTTGTCATGCAGATTAAGTTATCTTGCAACATAATTTTGATGAGACATGTCTTTTAAGTTCTTTCAGAAACAACGTGAATTAAAAAATGGAATCGTTTGAGAAGATGTCGGCACTTCTCGATGATAGACGGCGAGTTTTTATACTTTTCAAACCGAATGTTTTTAGAGTTGAAATAGAGAATTGATTTATGCACTAAAAACTTCTCGACATGAGTATATACGTATAAACATAACATATGAATGTAAAAAAAGTTTCTTTCTGAAAAGTAAATATACGAGTCCATGTACTGGAGTAAGAGATTCATCATAGTGACAATGTGTAAGAGGGTCACGTGATTGGTTGAGCATGGATTATTTACGTGCGACGTTGTTGATGTGTAACATCTAGAAGAATGAGTTCAAAATTGTAACTTTGTCATCTCATCGCTCCAGTCGAGCTGCAACATATTAACATTCCAACCCATTGTGGATGATTCTCTTTTTGGGGCTTTAAACGTTTTTGTCCTTTATCTTTCTTGAGAAGCAAGTCCTTTTCTTTGTACCTAATTAAAATCTTTAAGCTGGAATCAACTTTTGTTTTTGTACCACCCTCTCTTTGATACGTTGGTCTTATGTGCGTCGAGTTGAATCTCGACGTCATGTTTTCTTGGTAGCCCTTCGTTATAGGCATGTCAGGTAGAGATCGGATTGTTAGGAATCGTGAGATTCATGATTTCCCTGTGCGTATCTGGAACAAAGATTGATTTCTGAATTCTACTGACGTTGATGTGCTGGATGAGGATTTAATCCACGACGGAGACTAGCTGAACTGTAGGAAGCCATCATGAATCACCGAAAGAGAACCATTTCAATGATTTCTTTTGGGGAGATGATACGAACTATGAAATTAATGATATTATTGAGGCAAAGTTGTACTAGCTACTGACGTTATGTGACGAGGGTCGAGAGTAGAAAAGCTCAACTATACTCGATACCAGCTGTGATCAAGCTCTTAGACGTACTTCCCGATGAGTTGCCAATGCTATCATCATAGTATGAGGTTGAGGTCGCTCTTTAACGAGGACCTAATGAGGTACTAGTGCCAAGAGCACCGTATCGTATGGATTCATCAAAATTGCTAGTGTTGAACAAACAATCAGATGAACTGGTGGACGCAGGGCCTAGTCGACTAATCGGTTTCGCGGGCGTGCCATCGCTGGTTGTATAAATGAAAGTGTCTCATTACGGTGATGTATTCACTACCATGACGACCGTATTTTTTTATGCCATGGTTGTAGGAATATTACGGACGCAAGAAAATTAGTTGACTGGACTTGAGAGAGATTGTTTTACGACCGTATGTTGTCGTCTCTTACCGCTCTAACTACAGAGGTCAGTAAACTTTCTAGGAGCTGTAATGCCCAGATAATTATTGTATATTTCGTCTGTATTTGAGAATTTTGGCATTAGCATGTTGTACTTCGATTTGAGTAGAAACCTCCATATTATGGATCCTGTATTGATAAGAGTATAATTTCATAGATGCTGTCTCACGATTGTAATTTTAAACATATAGCGCACGCTAAAGATGAAGTGCAGCGCGCACTAATTGTGTGAACTAGCGCACGCTACTTTTGAGGCCTAGCGCGCGCTATACATGGTCAACCTGATTGAGACAGCTTGGTAGGTGAGATCAGACTGTGGATTTTGTTGAGGATATGTCGGGATGAATCTGGACGGATTTTTGGAAAAGTCGAGTCAACGGTACTTAGCGCACGCTAAGGGTTTGAGGCTAGCGCACGCTAAGTCGAGAGCAGTGAGGTCAGTGAACTTTCGTTCAATCGTTAGCACACGCTGAAAATAGTCTTTAGCGTATGCTAATCGTTGGTTGTAATGCACGTAAAGCTGTTTAGCATACGCTAACCCAAGATCAGTCAGAGTCAGTAGGCTACAAGACCGTTAGCGCATGCTAGGGATAGAGCTGTAGCGCGCGCTAATAACCCTTTTCTATAAATAGGACAGCACCCATCTTCATTTTTCAGTTTACACCACTTCCCATACTCGATTTCTGAGACTTAGAGAGTCACTCTCTCCATCCTAAACCTTCATATCAACCTCCTAACACATCATTGAAGGCGAGGAGTTTTGAGGATTGGTGTTCAAGCATACTACATTGAGTTCATCAAGAGTTTTCGTCTTTTCTTTCCATACAAGGTATGTGTCGCTGCCCGAACTTAGAATTCGTGTTCTTATTCGAATTATAACTTTCTCCTGGAATTTATCAAGGTTATGGATTAATCTTTAGGTTGAACACCATACCATGTAAACTTGAATTAATATTTTAGAACTCCTTTGAGTAAGAAGATTGTAACCGAACCCTTTTTAGTTGAACCCAGCATTTGTGATTTCTGAGATTTTGGTATATTTTCGGATGTCTTATCCGAATGACTTGCATGTCGGTGTACTGTTATTATCATCACTTTGTATGGGATTTTTACAAGAAGATGAATTATTAGGGTGGTCTAGAAATAATCCTTGGATAGTATGAGGTGACCTTCAACGTAATTCATAACTCAAAGTGATTTCTGGATATGGTTATCCTCATGTTGATAATTCGAACAAAGGGTGTTGATGGTTAACCATTGCTATGAACGTAAATTTTGGGCAAGAAAGATAAATTGTGGAAAGAACGAAGTGTAGTGATGATTAAACCTTAAACTCGGTTTGAAACGTGAGTTATAACCGAACTTGGTGATGGAACCGATAATCTGGAATCGAAGTACGAATTTATGATGATTTGAATATAGCTAGCTCAACCGATCGTTCGTCAGGTGAGTTGAACCGTGAGCCGGCTAGCTTAGAGTGTTAACCCGACCGTAGGAGATGTTAGATGTTCGTACGTTCAAACTTGTTTTGAGTTGCCGTTATTTTTCCTGTTTGTTCAAGGGCCGAACATTGCGAACGTTTGATCGAAGGAGGCGGCCTTCGAGTGTGTTGAGATCATTAGAGTGATTAGTTCTTGCCATCTTTGAGGCAAGTATCGTATTTTGAAATTGTTAATGTTGGGATTTTGAGCATGCATATGATTTATTCATTATGTTGAACATGGGATTTATTTCGTTGAATTGTCATGATAATTCGTTATCGAGTATTTGTATGTTCATGTTGATGGACATAGTGATTTTGCATATATGTATGCATAAGTTGTGTTTGTGTATGTTGTGCGATCTATGCTGAGGGCGCTGGATCGGATGTCCACCTCGTGTTGGTCCGACGGGATCATCTAGGGATCTATGCTGAGGGCACTGGATCATTGGATGGGTTTTTCCACCTCGTGTTGGTCCGAAGGGATCATCTTGGGATCTATGCCGAGGGCGCTGGATCATTGGAATACCCATGTTGTGTTAATGGAATCTTGTGGATTCGCATTGTTGGATTCCGGTAGCGGAAGTTCGGGTTTTGTGTTTTGTTATGCATTGTTGTTGCATATTCGATTTGTTTAATTTGATACTTGTACTAGCATCGTTTTGCTAACCCCTTCGGGGGTGGACATTTGTTTTGATGTTCAGGTAGCTGAGGATCGGGAAAAACAGCCATAGTACCGACATGACGACGAAAGGGCTCAGTGATGTTTATTGTTGTTGTGACTTGTCTTTTTGGTTTATTTTTAGTACTCGAGTACGCGTGTCTTATTAATATTTTGAGATGGTTGTAATAATGGACTCATTTGATCTGTTTGAACCGGTTTTGTATTTGAACTTTAATGGTACTGTTGTATTATTTTTACATTTCTTCAAATTAACCTTGTTAATTCTTACTTAAAGGGTTTACGGCGATGTAATTATTCCGAATATCTCGGGGTGTTGCAGAATATGGTATCAGAGCTAAGATTCATGGATATCTTGGCAGTCGGGTTTAGTTGGGTCTGTTTACGTTATTTGATTTACGGGTCGTTAGTAACATCACTGCTCAGCCAGCGTCGTCATGTGGACCGTGGTTGTAAGTCTCCTAATCTCTTATACTACCGATTTACTTAAATTCTATTTTGTGAATATTGGCGGACTTTATTTTTGAAAATTTTGCCCTGGATATTGAGTATTCGTGTTTACAGTATGTTGAGGGGAGTTCGTGGACGCAGACGCGGTCGTGGACGCAGACGTGGTAATGCGAGACAGGAGGATTCAGCGACTACCCCAGAATTATCGGCTAGTCGAACCGATTCCCATTCTGGAGGACAACAGGGATCAGCGAATGACAACGCAAATCTTAACATGCCGGGAGTGCTTAAACAGGTGGTTGCCCAGATAACCCAGTTTGCTCAGGTGGTCGACCGCATGCAGACGGCGATGGGACAACAGCATAACGAGGAAAATCGGGGAGATAAATGGCTTACCGAGGTGGTCAAATTGCACCCTCCAAAATTTGACTGTTATGGTGAGGCACTTACTTGGGATCACTGGTTGAAGGAGTTAGAAAAGATATTTGCGCGGATTAACTGTCCCGAGGACCGGAAAGTTCCTATTGCCCAGTATTTTCTGACTGGGGAGGCTTTTGACTTGTGGGAAGCTATTCGACCTGAGGATCATAATGCTGACTGGATGGAATTCAAACTAATGATGGAAGCACAATATTGTCCTCGTCCAGTTAGAGAGGCTAGAGTCCGAGATTTTTTCTCACCGCAGAGTTCGGAGGCATATGTGACAGATATAATCAAGACTTTTAATCATCAGCTATCATGTGTGCGACATTTGGTTAGAACCGAGGTAGAAAAGATTTTCCATTTCGATATGCGGATGAAGCCGGAGATTCAACAGTACATGTCCGGATTCGAGTGTACTACGTTGCAACAGTATCAAGACAAAGCGCTGGCCTACGACATGAAAGAGGCGGCAATGGAGAAATCGATGGAGGCAAAGAAGCAGAAAGTGTCCGGCAACTTCTCGGAGAACAAGAGTAGTGGGACCCGCAAGGGCCAGTCTTTATTTTATTCATCTAGGAAACCTCCGCATCCTTCTCGAGGTGGAAAGAAGTTCCGGACAACATCAACAGTTTCGGATGCATCGAAGAAGTGTTATAATTGTGGTCGAGCAGGGCATATTCGACGTGATTATCCCGTTCCTTCTGTGACTTGTTTTGAATGTGGGCAAGAAGGGCACCGTGCGAATTTTTGCGGAAATGTGACTAGATCATTTGGTACTCGCACTCCAGCACTAGGCCCAAAAGAGACAAGTGTGACCCAGACACAGCAGAGTGTGTTTCAACAGCAGAATGTTGGGAAAAGAGAGGCGTCTAGTGCTGGGTCCGTTCCTCCGCGCCTGTACGAGATGAGGAAGTCAGACGATCAGAACACTGATGTTTCATCAGGTACGATTCAGATCCTTTTGCAACCAGTTAGTGTCTTATTCGATTCAGGAGCTACGCATTCTTTCATATCTTTGAACTATGTTAATCGTTTGAAAATCTCATGCTTTTATGATTGTGAACCTTATGTTGTGGGATTACCAAGCGGAGAGAAAATTGTGGGAACCCTAGAAACTAGAGATTTTCCAGTGTCTATAGAAGGGAGAGATTGGCCATCAAATCTTATTGTAGTCGACATCCATGGTGACAATCTAATTCTCGGAGATGATTGGCTCAACCGTTATGGGGCTATTTTAAATTACCGAAAGAGAGTCATTTCTATCATCGCTGATGATGGATCTGAACATTTATTCAAATGATTGAGACCGGTAAGCTCGGGAAAATTGATCAAAGCTATGAAAGCAGTGAAATTACTGAAGCAGGGTTATCACGGATTTTGGTGCTATGCCATGAAAAAAGAAGAAGGAGTAGAGCTCTCATCTATTCCAATTGTGAACAAATTCTCAGATGTATTCCCTGACGAACTACCTGGGTTACCTCCGCGGAGAGAAGTAGAGTTTAATATCGAATTAGAGCCTGGAGCCGCTCCTATTTCCAGAGCACCATACCGTATGGTGCCAACCGAGATGTATGAACTAAAGAAGCAGCTGGAGGAATTATTGCAGAAGGGTTACATTCAGCTTAGCGTTTCTCCTTGGGGAGCGCCAGTTCTTTTTGTCCGGAAGAAAGATGGATCCCTCCGATTATGTATTGATTACAGGGAGCTAAACAAGGTGACAATTAAGAACAAGTATCCAATACCTCGAATCGATGACTTGTTTGATCAACTGCAAGGGGCAAAGGTATTCTCGAAGACGGACTTGCGATCAGGATACCATCAGTTGAGAATTAAGGAATCGGATATACAAAATCTGCTTTCAGATCCCGGTACGGGCACTATGAATTCGTGGTGATGCCTTTCGGACTCACTAATGCTCCTGCGGTATTTATGCAATTGATGAATCGGGTATTGTTAAAATACTTGGATAAATTTGTGGTAGTCTTCATCTATGACATCTTGATCTATTCGATAGACATAGAGGAACATGCAGAGCATTTGCGTATCGTTTTGAGCACTTTGAGAAAGGAACAGCTTTATGCAAAACTTTCTAAATACGAGTTCTGGCTTAGGGAAGTAACCTTCCTTGGGCATGTGATATCAGCTGACGGAGTTCAGGTGGACCCGAAGAAAGTCGAAGCAATCTTGGAATGGGAATCTCCTAATAACGTGAAAGAAGTACGTAGTTTCTTAGGACTTGCTGGATATTATCGCCGTTTTGTATAGGGATTTTCCAAAATTGCTCATCCGCTCACTTAGCTGTTGCAGAAGACTCAGAAATTCGTGTGGAATGAGAAATTCCAGGCGAGTTTTGATGAACTTAAGAGAAGACTGACGACAGCACCTATACTAGCGTTACCGGGTAGAACCGAGGGATTCATGGTATACAGCGACGCTTCAAATCAGGGTCTGGGATGTGTGTTGATGCAAAAGGAGAGGGTGATTGCCTATGCATCTCGACAGTTGAAACCATATGAAGTTAATTACCCGACTCATGATCTGGAGTTAGCAGCTGTGGTCTTTGCTTTGAAAATTTGGCGACATTATTTATACGACACTCATTGTCATATCTTTACAGATCATAAGAGCCTCAAATATATTTTCAGTCAAAAGGAATTAAACACGAGGCAGATAAGGTGGCTAGAACTGATTAAGGATTACGACCTGGAAATTCTCTATCATCCAGGCAAATCGAACGTGATAGCCGATGCACTGAGCCGCAAACCGGTTTCTTTTCGAATGTTGGAAATGCTTACGTCCCAAACCAGCATTCAACGAGAACTGATATGCGAAAGGATTGAAGTATGGTCACCAGGAATCCAAGGGCAACTATACGTGATGGAACTAACTTCGTTACTAGTCGAGGAAATCAAATCTAAGCAGTTGAACGATTCTCTGATTCTTCGGTTATGTGACGAAGTAAAGAAAGGGAAGGCCCCAGGATTCGTGATACAAGATGATGAAGTTCTGAGATTTCAGGGTCGACTTTGCATTCCCGATGATGATGGTTTAAGGCAGACGATTCTGAAGGAAGCTCGCTGCACGCCCTATTCTATTCACCCGGGCACCAGTAAGATGTATAAGGATCTAAAACAAAACTTCTGGTGGGGGAATATGAAGAATGACGTAGCAGAATATGTTTCGAAGTGTTTGACTTGTCAACAAGTTAAGATTGAACATCAGCGACCTGCCAGATTGTTAAAGCCACTTCCGATCCCTGAGTGGAAGTGGGAGGATATATCGATGGATTTCATCACCAATATGCCAAGGACCAAGACGGGAATGAACATGATTTGGGTTATAGTTGATCGACTAACCAAGTCGGCTCATTTCCTGGGTATTAAAGACACTTGGGGACCTGAGAAATTGGCATGAGTATTTGTTGCGGAGATAGTCCGATTGCATGGTACACCGAAGACCATTATTTCGGATCGAGATGGTCGCTTTGTGTCGCACTTTTGGAAGGCGGTTCACAAGGCTTTGGGAACTAAACTGAACTTTAGCACGGCTTATCATCCTCAGACGGATAGCCAGTCCGAACGGACGATACAGACAGTAGAGGATATGCTTAGATCTTATGCCTTAGATTGGTCAACCGATTCAGAGGTTCATTTGCCATTCATCGAATTCACCTACAATAATAGTTGGCATGCTTCCATTAGGATGGCACCGTTCAAAGCACTGTACGGGAGAAGATGCAGATCTCCCCTGTGTTGGGATGATTCTTTGGACTTGATTGGGACGGAACCGGAATTGATAGTTCAGACTCAAGAGAAGATAGCTCTGATTCGTGAAAGGCTGTTGACTGCCCAGAGTCGACAGGAGTCTTATGCAGATGTGCGTCGTCGCCCACTAGAGTTTGAGATTGGGGACCATGTATTATTAAAGGTTTCTCCTACTCGGGGAATTTTTCGTTTTGGGAGGAAAGGGAAGCTGAGTCCGAGATATATTGGACCATTCGAGATCCTTGGAAGAGTTGGGGAGTTAGCATACAGGTTGGCCTTACCGCCATCGCTGAGTCACGTTTACAATGTGTTTCACGTATCCCAGTTACGGAAGTATGTACCAGATCCCAGTCATATCATAGATTTCGGCGAGGTCGAGATAGCTAATGACGGCACCTTCGAAGAGAAACCAATCAAGATACTTGAGAGTCGGATCAAACAACTGAGAAATAAACCGATCTCCTTGGTAAAAGTTCAGTGGTCACGACATGGAGTCGAAGAATCAATTTGGAAGACTTAAGATAGTATGAAGTCGAGATACCCGGATTTATTTTCGTTTTAAGTTTCGGGCCGAAACTTCTTCTTAGAGGGGTAGTATGTAATGCCCAGATAATTATTATGTATTTCAACTGTATTTGAGCATTTTGGCATTAGCATGTTGTACTTCGATTTAAGTAGAAACCTCCGTATTCTGGATCCTGTATTGATAAGAGTATAATTACATAGATGCTGTCTCACGATTGTAATTTTACACATATAGCGCACGCTGATTGTGTGAACTAGCGCACGCTACTTTTGAGGCCTAGCGCGCGCTATACGTGGTCAACCTGATTGAGACAGGTTGGTAGGTGAGATCAGACTGCGGATTTTTTTGAGGATATGTCGGGATGAATCTGGACGGCTTTTTGGAAAAGTCGAGTCAACGGTACTTAGCGCACGCTAAAGGTTTGAGGCTAGCGGAAGCTAAGTCGAGAGCAGTGAGGTCAGTGAACTTTCGTTCAATCATTAGCGCACGCTGAAAATAGTCTTTAGCGTACGCTAATCGTTGGTTTTAATGCACGTAAAGATGTTTAGCGTACGCTAACCCGAGATCAGTCAGAGTCAGTAGGCTGCAAGACCGTTAGCGCATGCTAGGGATAGAGCTGTAGCGCGCGCTAATAACCCTTTTCTATAAATAGGACAGCACCCATCTTCATTTTTCAGTTTACACCACTTCCCATACTCGATTTCTGAGACTTAGAGAGTCACTCTCTCCATCTTAAACCTTCATATCAACCTCCTAACACATCATTGAAGGCGAGGAGCTTTGAGGATTGGTGTTCAAGCATACTACGTTGAGTTCATCAAGAGTTTTCGTCTTTTCTTTCCATACAAGGTATGTGTCGCTGCCCGAACTTAGAATTCGTGTTCTTATTCGAATAATAACTTTGTCCTGGAATTTATCAAGGTTATGGATTAATCTTTAGGTTGAACACCATACCATGTAAACTTGAAGTAATATTTTAGAACTCCTTTGAGTAAGAAGATTGTAACCGAACTCTTTTTAGGTGAATCCAGGATTTGTGATTTCTGAGATTTTGGTATATTTTCGGATGTCTTATCCGAATGACTTGCATGTCGGTGTACTGTTATTATCATCACTTTGTATGGGATTTTTACAAGAAGATGAATTATTAGGGTGGTCTAGAAATAATCCTTGGATAGTATGAGGTGACCTTCAACGTAATTCATAACTCATAGTGATTTCTGGATATGGTTATCCTCATGTTGATAATTCAAACAAAGGGTGTTGATGGGTAACCATTGCTATGAACGTAAATTTTGGGCAAGGAAGATAAATTGTGGAAAGAACGAAGTGTAGTGATGATTAAACCTTAAACTCGGTTTGAAACGTGAGTTATAACCGAACTTGGTGATAGAACCGATAATCTGGAATCGAAGTACGAATTTATGATGATTTGAATATAGCTAGCTCAACCGATCGTTCGTCAGGTGAGTTGAACAGTGAGCTGGCTAGCTTAGAGTGTTAACCCTACCGTAGGAGACGTTAGATGTTCGTACATTTAAACTTGTTTTGAGTTGCCGTTATTTTTCCTGTTTGTTCAAGGGCCGAACATTGCGAACGTTTGATCAAAGGAGGCGGCCTTTGAGTGTGTTGAGATCATTGGAATGATTAGTTCTTGCCATCTTTGAGGCAAGTATCGTATTTTGAAATTGTTAATGTTGGGATTTTGAGCATGCATATGATTTATTCATGTTGTTGAACATGGGATTTATTTCGTTGAATTGTCATGATAATTCGTTATCGAGTATTTGTATGTTCATGTTGATGGACATAGTGATTTTGCATATATGTATGCATAAGTTGTGTTTTTGTATGTTGTGCGATCTATGCTGAGGGCGCTGGATCGGATGTCCACCTCGTGTTGGTCCGACGGGATCATCTTGGGATCTATGCTGAGGGTGCTGGATCATTGGACGGGTTTTTCCACCTCGTGTTGGTCCGACAGGATCATCTTGGGATCAATGCTGAGGGCGCTGGATCATTGGAATACCCATGTTGTGTTAATGGAATCTTGTGGATTCGCATTGTTGGATTCCGGTAGCGGAAGTCCGTGTAGTGTATTTTGTTATACATTGTTGTTGCATATTCGATTTGTTTAATTTGATACTTGTACTAGCATCATTTTGCTAACCCCTTCGGGGGTGGACATTTGTTTTGATGTTCAGGTAGCCGAGGAGCGGGAAAAACAGCCACAGTACCGACATGACGACGAAAGGGCTCGGTGATGTTTATTGTTGTTGTGACTTGTCTTTCTGGTTCATTTATAGTACTCGAGTACGCGTGTCTTATTAATATTTTGAGATCGTTGTAATAATGGACTCATTTGATCTGTTTGAACCGATTTTGTATTTGAACTTTAATGGTACTGTTGTATTATTTTTACATTTCTTCAAATTAGCCTTGTAAATTCTTACTTAAAGGGTTTACGGCGCTGTAATTATTCCGAATATCTCAGGGTGTTACAGGAGCAAGTAAGTCAGCTGTCCGAATAATCCCAAAGCCATGTTCCGGCCGTTATACATCACCTATTACGGTCGTAATGATGGCGGTTAACTGAAGACTCTAGAAGCCATGTTATGGCCGTAATCAATCTTCATTTACGGCCGTAACAGAACAACAGATCTGTGAATCGTAATGTCAACTTCTTCCCGTCAGTTTCCTTTCCTTCTGATTCATCCTCATTTATTTCGCTTAGCTGGCCTTGATGACTAATATCTAAGAGATTTCTATCATATCTTGACATCAAATATGAATATCATGAGTTTGTGATTATACTTTTTTGGCCTAACCAATACTTCAGTCATATATGCAAACTCGATGAACCTGACCCTTATCCAGTAGTTTCGATGAGCTCATGGTTATTGTTTGTTGATGACTTCTTGACCTACTCAAGAAATAATAAAGGCATGCCAAGTGCTACATGTTGTGCAAGATATGCTTAGAGCCGTAGAATTTTATACCAGATTTGACGAATGTCAGTTTAGGATAAAGAGGTTATTTTCAAGTGTATTGTTCAACTAGAGATGTTCGAGAATAGTTCAAGAGATCCTAGCGATGTTCCCTAAGAGCTACAATAGAATACCAGATTAATGTAAGTTGAATAAAATGTGACGGATATTTTGACTATGTATATACATGGGTATTTCTGGTCATATCTAACGATATATTCTACTTAAGATATCGATATGAATAGAATACCCGCACCCATTCTTGCTATAACCCCATATAAGAATATACTATCTGAATAAGCGTAAATTGCTATGTAAAATTTCAATAGATACTATTTTCATGGTGACAACAAGAACTTTTTAAATTTTTGATAAAGGACGTGATTTTCAATTTTCTTTTCAAAAATCAAACCTTGTCACCTAAAGAATTTTAATCATATTCGGACTTTTTGAAACTAACCTTATAGTTAATCATGCAAAATAAGGTTTGATAATTTAATACAATGATTCCAGTCGGACAGCGAGAGTGAAAATTCTTTCCCGATTCTTCTTAGGAAAATAATAGCAATGTATGATGATAAATAAAGCATTTTTAGTTGGACATTTTCTCTTGGAAAATTGATGCTTGTGTTAGAAACTCTTAGGAAAGAACATGTGAATATAAACCTAAGGAGGGAATTCATAATCGAGATCTTATTGTCTGATTGTTCAAGTGAAAATATGATGTATTATATAGACCCATTTTATCCGATATTACCTTTTGTGCATACAATGCCTTTCTCGTTTTACATATGGAGCCAACCAAATTCTTATATCAGGCGGAATATTTAATTTGAAATTGACTCTTGTCATGATAATATTCGTCCTCTTATTCATATTTTGTGTATATGTCGAGTAAACCTCAGTGATAGATCTGTTCGTGAACCTTTAGAGGTAAGTGCGCCCAGCAGAACTCATACATTGACGACCAGGAGATACGGGACTCTCCTGGGTAAACTTAATAATCGGTATAAACCCAGTTGCGAGAACTTATCGCCCTCTAATAAAGTCTTAGCGGATATTTCGAACTCAACGCTCATTGTTATAGCACCGAGAGCTAGACCCTTGTATTGTTAAAATAATAACCTCACTGGAATACCCCAAATTTACCTATTTAACGTGAGAGTTCTTCATTCGACCAATGTTTCAGAGCATTTTTATCATTTTGAGAATTGCTTGAACTCGAGAATCAAACCATGAACTGCCAGGGACAAGATTGTCGATGAAGTTGTCTGTGGGATATGGTCATATCCTGTACTCAGCCTGAGGAGTCGACCCATACAGGGTGTAATATTCAAACTTGTTTTCTATGTTGATTTTCAGCCTCGAAAACCTCTCTTAATTATTTTCCTGTGATTTTACTTCGAATTGAGTTTGAAATTTTGTTATCAATCAGTACGACGGACTTGTAACATTCTTCCCATTGCATCCTAAGTTTAGGGATGAAACTTCTTTTTAGGGGGAGAGGGTGTGAGACCCTGGATTTTACCCCTAAATATATTTGGATCTTTGACCCATTTTTATGGATCTTTTTGTCCTTTTGTTGAACTTATGCACTTGTTGTTCTGTTTTACCACAACTTTATTATCAATACATAACAAAGTTGCAATATCGTTATATGTTATTATTTTTTCCGTGTGTTGATAACGTTTCAGTATCATACTGTAACTGAATCATTTGACCAATACCGAGAGTTACAACTCTTATTTAGAGTATTATACCCTTGGAACGATCAAAATATTGGAGTACCACAAGGGTGTTAATAGAAACAAGAGTGGAAATTTCTGGATAGTGTTGTGCGCCAGAACTGACTTTGATCAGTCACCATAAAATCTAGAAAAATCTAAAAATTCTGATATTTTGTAGTATTATAGAATATTGAGTTAGCTTTTCAATGGCTCAAATTACGAGTCATTATGAGTCCGAACGGACAGGTTATAGTCGAAACAAGACAAAGGTGTTGGTCTATCGCTGAAATTACTAAACTGCTCTTACAACCGACCTAGATGCTTCTTTATGTTATAAATTCGTTTTTCAGCCATATTCATGGCACTTCAGACGTGAAAAACATAGTGTTTCATCCCTAACCTTGTAATTCCATTCCGGATCGGTTTCGAGCAGTTTAAACCCGTAATCAACGCTCGAGAATCAAATTAGCAAGTCATCTTCAGCCGATTTCAATGATTTTCTCCAGATTGGTGGTAACCTAGCCATGAACCTTAAACTTGTTCCTCAAGATCTTTAAGTATTTTTTTGTCCGGTTTCAAAATATCGTTATATACGAAGTATCTACGGATTATTCTTATCAATTCTAGCAGAACGGAAATCAAAACTTTTGTTCAAATTGCCGTAATCGGATACCGTCCGAGAAGTATCTGATAAAAGTTCCTTAGGAGATTCAATTAAGGTTTGCGATGTTATTTCAATTAGAATAAGTAGCCCTAATATTGATTACCTCATATTATTCATTGTAAGTCTAAAATTCCAGGGTTTTGGACCCTAATTACAAACCATTTGAAACATCCTTGTCCCTAAAGTTGCCAGGTAAGTAGTTGATCGTGCTTTATATATAAATTACAATTGAATTTCTATAAACCATGATTTTTGTATGGTTTTGTTCATGCACTGAATTCATAATCCTACGTTGATATTTTGAAATGACTCAAAAATGATTTTTAATCAAATGAACGACTTTTGTTTGAAAATGATTTTGAAATAAAATATGTTTTTAAAGGATTTTGAAAATGTGTGTGAAAATGATTTGGAAAAGATTTTCTGTAAATACTTGATGACTAATCTTGGTTACTATTTTATGGAATGACATCATTTTATAAATGATTTATCGAGGATGCCTTGAAACGTTATTTCAAATGCGATTGAAAAGCAAGGTTGCTGAAAGTTTTAGATAATTGAGACTTGCGTCGTCAAAGTTATGTGACAACATACTGTGAAATGTGGAATGACATGATTGGAATGATATGATATTGATGAGCGTGTGTGAGCCAAGTAAAACCAGCGAAGGTCCTCTGTGATCTCTTGGGGTGCGTATCTTGCGGGATGTAGTAGCCAGTATAGATCGGGAGTTTGTTTTATGTATGATTGATATGCGTATTATTCCAGAACAATGATGTGGGTTGACGATATCGTTGTCACAATACTGTTAAGGCGCTGGTATTAGGTGAGAATGTCCTTCTTCTGGATATATCAATATAATCATTCATCGCAATAATTCTTTCACTACAAGTTATACATATTCCTGTTATCAAGTACTTGCATCAGCTGTTTGTTGACCCCTTAGGGGTGAATACCTTTTTGTGTATTCAGGTACAAGTCTTAATAACGAGCCGGCGCAGGAAGGGAATGAGGACGACGAGCAGCAGTGATATTCTCTTGGGTTGTCGATGTTGTTTTAGTTGTTTTGGTCTTGTTTTGTGTAAGTACTCGCGAGTACTGTTTTTATTGATGTTACGCCCATGTGTAGGCTTGGGAACTGTCTTGGAATTTGTTATCTGTATATTGAACAGGTTGTGACTGTCGTCATATTCGACCTTGCCAGTTGTGATGTTGTGGATGTATTGTATTTTCGACCTTGTCGGTTAACATGTGTTGTTTTGGTTATATGTTCGACTTGATTGGTCGTTGTGTGTGTATGTGTGTTAGTCAGGTCTTTGCCTTGTGGATTCCCGAAATGGATCCATGGCACTGTAATAGTTTCGATCCGGGAGGGGGTTGTTACATTCACCATGCAGGAAGGCAGTTTTAACATCTAACTATTTTGATTATCAATCAAATTGTGCAATTAGAGCAAACATTATTCGCACAGTGGTGAATTTAACAACAGGAGCAAAGATTTCAATATAATCTATACCTTTTTTCTAAGTGAGGCCCTTCGCAACAAGTCTTGCTTTGAATCTGACCGAGTTATTTTCATTCTTTACTTTGAAAAGCTATTTGCAATCAACAACATAATAGTTGGCGGGTTTTGGCACAAGAGCACAGGTTTCATTTGTGTGCAATGAAGTCATTTCTTCATTCATTGCGTTAAGCCGCTGTTCTGAATTCTCAGATTTCAAAGCTTCATCATATGACTTGGGTTCACAGTTATCATTGTTTCAAACTTATTAAAAGCATACGAAGTCATCATTCAATTGAGATGGCCTTCTAACATCTCGCCTAGGCCTATTCCTAGTAAGTTGGTAATCATGCAAGTCTACTTCAGGTATCTCCTCAGTTTCACCTTGCATATTAGCATCATCATGATTATCAAGATTAATTTCAGTTTGCAAATTATTAGTATTATTTAAGGAAATGTGCAGCTCCACCTCGTTTGGAGCAGGGGGATTTTCTGAGTTTGGTAAAAAGCAAGGAAATTCATTTTCGTTTAAAATGATATCACGAATAATAGGAGTTTTGAAATTGGGTTGGCCTTTTAGCCAAACTCTATAGCCTTTTACCTTTTTCGGGTATCCCAAAAACACACATCTCACTGAACGAGGCTCGAGCTTATTATTTCTCTAATGCATATAGGCAGAGCAACCAAATACACGTAGGTTTGAAAAATTAATAGACTGACCAGAGTACACAGACACTGGGTAATTACCATTTAATGGCACCATAGAGATCTACTGATTAAATAATCAGCAATTAATAAACCCTCGCCCCGAAACTTTTTTGAAAGGTCGGACGTAGCAAGCATGCTTCAGACTCTTTATAGCATAGTTCTATTCATTCGTTCAGCCAACCCATTCTGTTGGGGCGTGTATGGAACTGTTTTATATCTTTGAATACCAGATTGGGCACATAGATCATCAAACAATTGATTACAAAACACAAGACCATTACGAGCCCTTAAGATTTTAATTTTCTTTCTTATTTGATTTTCAATCAAAGTTTTCCAGTATTTAAACTTCTCAAAGACATCTGACTTATTTTTCAAAAGGAACACAAAGACCTCTCGAGAGTAATCATCAATCACAGATAAAAAATACCTATTCCCACCATGCGTGTGTTGGGTTTCGGTGATTAAAAACGAGTTACGCAGCAGAAAATATACTGGTCCAACCAGATAAAACCAAATCCCAAAAACGGACCGATCAAGTATCGTATAAACGAATATAAATATACAAAGATAAAATTTAGATATCATACCCTCGTATATCTTTGATAATATCTCCTTGATTCCGAGCACAACACGAATCCAATCAAACGAGCTTTTGGAAATTCCCGAGCACCAAAATCACTGTGCCTCTTCGTATCACGCATCGGAAGATGACCGAAAAATATTTTATATTTTCTTGTTCTCTTAGAACACGGCTAGAATAAAATATATATATTAATCTTATTCATAATTTTACAAACACTTTGCAAACTATTTTTCTCTCAATTTTTCTCTTCAATTTTTCTCTTAGAAATGATGAAAAAAAAAACAAAAACTCTCTCCAACTCTTGTAAACTCAAGGATGATCCTTCACACCTCAAAGAATGAAAGATGGTGTTGATTTTAATACACAAATCACATACCTCAATTATTCATCAAGACCTTAAAATAATATATCTAATATATCATCTAAACTCCACAAAATATCAAAAATGCATGAAGACATAAAAGACCAATCACCAACATGTGGTGATAGGTGGGGGTGGCCATGATGAATATTTATAGAGTTGGTCCGTTTCGGTCCGTGAAGCGGACTCTCGTATATCTAGTCCGATAGATAAACTTTGGTACGTTTCAAAATTAATACAATTAATTAATTATATTAAAAGTAAATTCTTTAAGAAATTATATGAATAAATTAATTACCCAGTAATTTATTTAATTCACGAGACCGATTTAATTTATCCAATAAATTAAATTAGATATCCAATGTCCAATATTAACCAGGAAAGAATAAGTTAAATATAATCCGTCGTCAATTCCTGTATCGCAACTCTGTAGGTTCGTTTCAGTTAGCATTGGGAGGATCCAATGAGTGTTAGCACCACTTAGCCAGTATCGTGGCCCACATCGTAACCTAACTGAGAACGAATGATAGGATCATTCCAAAACTATTATGTCGTGAATACCGTATACGTTTAAACCCTTCAATCATATGTCCCGGTTAAGTAAACCCTATTGTAACTTGACTTTATGCACTTTGTTAATGCAAACCGAGATCACCGAGCTCTTGTGTATCAAATACAACTAGCTCTAACTGCTTTGGCCAAAGACTTATGATATCATTCGCCATTAACCGCATAAGACATTTATCTGCTCACTTACAGGAGAAAGAATTCTATCTTAGTATTCAGTACAGACTGCTACTTGCCCACTAAGTTGCATTTAGAGGTTGACCCCACCAACTGGTGATTGGATCGAACTACTCTAATGACTAACTTAATGTCACAAGCACATCTCCTATTGAAACCTCAAGTCAAAGGTCCATGTATACCTATCACAACCTTTCGATTCAGTCATTGACAATCCCAGAGTGATATCCATGTGACCGAAACGAGGTGAGTCGTGTTCGAGTATTCTAATCCCATTAGCATACCTATAATGTGTGCTTCCACTAACCCTTAGTGAAGACAGGCACTCCACATATCAAAGTACACGTTATACAAGTCTTGTCTAAACTTACTGCCCAGTTAAGTTTTATCGACTTGCGAATCAGGTAAGCATTCGAGCCTTAAACACTTGCAGTGCCTATCTCCTTATCTCCATAGGAGTGGAATGTTTGCTCTCAAATGCAAGGACTATTATTTTATATACCAAATCACAATGACTATGATATACAATAATATAAAAATAATAAATGCATTATTTAATATTCATAATAACAATACAATGCTCTCACTCTCTCATCGTCTGAGTGGCGTTCGAGGGTATATTCCTAACAATCTCCCACTTGCACTCAATGCCACAAACTATGGTATCTAATACCCATACTCTCCATATGTCTCTCTAAGACTTCTGAGATAGTGGCTTGGTAAGTGGATCAACAATGTTATTTGCTGTGTCTACTCTCTGCAGTATAACATTCCTTTCATGAACTATTTCTCTAACAAAATGATATTTTCTCGCAATTTGTTTGGTGTTATGGTGAGCCCTAGGCTCCTTAGCCTGTGCAACAGCTCCGTCTTGTCACAAAACAGCATCACGGGCTTCTACGCATTAGGAACCACTTAAAGTTTCTCAGTGAACTTAATCCGAAAAACTTCTTTAGCATCTTCCGTGGTTGCCTTATATTCGGCTTGACATGTAGGGATTGCAGTCAAGCTTTTCTTGGCACTTCTCCAAGAGACTGCTCCACCATTCAGAGTAAAGATATACCCTGATGTGGACATCTGAGCATCCATGTCTCCCGAAAAATCTGAGTTTGTATAATCCATCACTTTAAGTTCTCCACCGCCGTATGTAAGAACCAAGTTTTTAGTCCTCCTTAGGTACTTAAGAATGTTTTTCACAGCAGTCCAATGTTTCTGCCCTGGATTTGACTGAAACCGACTTACTACACTTACAGCATAGGCAATGTCCGGTCTAGCAAATCATTGCATGCATGAGGCTACCTATTACCGAAGCATAGGGTACCTTACTCATTTCCTTTTTGTCTTCCTCA
This sequence comes from Orobanche coerulescens, assembly GCA_033398695.1. NCBI lineage: Eukaryota > Viridiplantae > Streptophyta > Magnoliopsida > Lamiales > Orobanchaceae > Orobanche > Orobanche coerulescens. Next base: position 71,524,997 of record CM065818.1, on the reverse strand, counting down.
CTTTCAGGACACATATCTAAGGAAAGTTTTGCACCATGTTGCATAGGTAGGAACCCTCTTTGAGAATCTTCCATCCTAAATCGCTTCAGGATATTTTATATATAGAGGGCTTGGGAAAGACCTGACGTTCTTTTCGCTCTAATCCCGGTAGAGGCGAATACCCAGAATTTAGGTAGCTTCTCCCAAGTCTTTCATTGAGAACTCTTTAAAAATCCAAGCTTTCACGGAAGTGAGCATTCCTACGTTGTTTCCTATAAGTAGAATGTCATCTACATATAGTATTAAGAATGCAGTTTTGGACAAAATCAAACTCTTTTACTGTCACGTTAAATGAAGATTCCAACTTCGTGAAGCTTGCTTCAGTTCATAAATGACACTCTAAAGTTTGCATACTTTATGAATTGGTTTCAGATATGAATCCCTTAGGCTATTCCATGTAAATCTCCTCCTCGAGAAATCCACTTAGGAATGCCATTTTCACATCTATTTGCCATATTTCATAATCTAAGTGGGCTGATATGGCAAGCATCATGCGAATAGACTTAATCATAGCTACAGGCGAGAAGGTCTCTAAATAATCGATTCCTTCTCTTTGGGAATAACCTTTTGCCACAAGCCTGGACTTATAGGTATCAACCTTGCCATCTCCATCAGTCTTTCTTGTATAAATCCATTTATTTCAAATAAGCACTACGCCTTTAGGACGATCTACTAAAGTCCATACCTGATTAGCATGCATTGAGTCTATCTCAGCTTCCACATCTTCTTGCCACTTGGCGGAGTCAACATATACCATCACCTGGTCGTATGTAGAAGGATCATTCTCTTGACTACTTTCTGTCATCTAATGGACACCCAATTCCTCTTGATGAAAATATCTATACCTATCAAGTAATTGAGAAATTCTACTAGACTTGTGAGGATGTGTTTGTATTTTAGAAGGTTCGGTTCTACTATCTTGCACATGTATCTCATCTGGTGTTTCTTTTATTTCTTCCCAAGAAATATTTTTATCTGTGCCTCTTTCCTGAATGAACTCATCTTCCAGGAAGTGTGCTTATAACGCAACGATGATCCTATGATCTTCGTGCATGTAGAATAGATATCCCATGGAATCCCCTGGATATCCTATGAAACGACCTTTCACAGATCTAGCTTCCAATTTCTTTACTTTAGTCTTCTTGACATAAACAGGGCATCCCCAAATCCTAATGTGAATAAGACTTGGTTTCCTACCTCTCCACATATCATGTGGAGTCTTAGGAATGGATTTGGAAGGACATCTATTCAAGATATGTGCAGCAGTAAGGAGTGCATGACCCCACATATAAATTGGTAGATCAGTGTAATTAAGCATGGAGCGAACCATGTCCAACAAGGTTCGGTTCCTTCTTTCTGATACACCATTTTATTATGGAGTAGCTGGAGGAGTGAACTGTGACACTATTCCTAGTTTTTTTAAGAACTCATCAAACTCGGTACTCATGTACCTACCACATCAGTCTGACCAAAGAGTCTTAACACGGTTACCTGTTTTATTTTCAACTAAGGCTTTAAATTCCTTGAATTATCAAAAGCTTCAGACTTATGTTTCATTAAGTACATGAACCCATACCTAGTATGGTCATCAATGAATGTAATGAATTACTTAAAGTTATCTCGTGCCACTTCAAGAGGGCGACAGACGTCGGTATGAATCAATCCAAGTTTTTCAGCAGCTCTTTCAAAAGTCCCTGCGAAAGGTAACTTAGTCATTTTGCCTTGAAGGCAAGATTCACAAGTTGGATATGGATCTGATCCAATGGACCCGTAAGCCTATATTTCTCCATTTTATGAACCTTGGTCTGACCAATATGGCCAAGTCTAATATGCTACTCAAGTGCTTGGTTTGTTTCATCCCTACCAAGCTAAGTTATAGTGTTCACAGTTATTTTAATCTTTAGATTCAAATGGTATAAACCATTTAATAATGTAGCAGTACCAACCAATTAATTTCTGAAATAAATACGACAGGACCCATCTCCAATAAAGAAGTGAAATCCCTTTCGGTCCATGACCGGAATTGATACAATATTCTTATGCCCCTTGGGCAAAACAAGTGCATAATCTAAACTAAGAATAAAACCAGATTCTAAATTCAACATAAGGGATCCAATGTAACACCCCAAACTAGGCGGATATTACAGTGCCGTGGACCCCCGACTGGGACCCACCAGACGAGTGAAAATGAATGAAATACACAGGGTAAATATAGTACTGAACCACATTACATCATTAATTACTCCGATGAGGAGTTTTATTACAGCACACCCAAGGAAATGACCGAATACAAGTATATATTTTATATGGAGATAAAATATACAACACTGAATGAACTCAAAATCCAAACGAAAATCTGCAGCGGAAATGAAATAAGGAAACACGGTGAATGAAAGGACTGGGCCCCCTACTAGTATCACTGGGACTCCTCGCCGTCAACATGCTATTCCCGTGCTTTTGCCTTGCCATGACCTAAAAACAAAATCCCCAAACGGGGTCAGTTACACAGAACAACAATCCTCAAGAGTTGAATAAACACAATCATATATATGTTGTATAAACCACAAGTTCGATCAAAAATGAATCGGTTAGATTATAACCCAATCTTGTTGAAAACATACGCAATCAAACATGCTGTATGAATCAACTAACAGTATGGCTCAAAGGGTGGCACCACACTACGCCTGGGATGGAAATGTGTACGTGCACAAGCCACCAACGAGTATCGATCGAATACACGTGTGGTCTTGTACCTAATCAGTCTCACGAAGTAATCGACTCATGCGCACAGTCCAATGTGAGGCCAACAACCAACACACGACTTAAATGTGCCCGACATGAAAATCCTACACATACCAACCGGCACGCCAGTATGACCCAGAATGCCACGAGATAACAAAGTGACATCGAAATCAATAATGACTCACCGAGATGAAATGATAGTGAAATGAATGACAGCTCAATGAAATGATTAGAACCGTCGTTCCTTGTGACTGAAGTGATTAATTGACAATGACAAGTATTGATACGGTTAATACAATGATGAATGAGTTATGATTATGAATGAACAACAACAAAAGGAATGAATATCCTTTTAACAGAGTAAGAATTAACTTACTCAACACCGGTGACAATTATCCTTCCACGAACAACGTCCTAATTGAGATATCGGTCGCTCGAACAACCTTGAATAACACAATTACCAACAATCCATTCAACATACGAATCAAACACGAATATAACGAACTCAAAACGTCGATACGACTAAACCAAGTTCATTGGGGCATTATATCGAACACTTTGTGGCCAAACTTCGATTGTTTACAATCAAACTTCAATAATACCAACATCAAATCCCCAAGAAGTGTTTCAAACCAACAAAACATCTTCAATACGATCAATAATCCAATATGAATATCCAAATTCGTGATTACAACAACGATTAATCGAAAACCCCCGAATCCAACTCAATATTCAAACTGTTCTTGAATAATCCTTCAATAATCCAATGAATAATCAAACATATCTATAATCATGCGTATATCACTTCATACAACATGATCTTAACATCCAAAACATCATATCTCAATACAAACTCGAAATCCAAGATGTTGAAGAAATTACCTCTTGAAGATCCAAGCACTTTAATCCGAAGAACACGCGTTAGATCGACTATCCGGGCTTCACGATCGAAAGGAGATGAAGAAAATCAAACACTCAAGTGATAGATGATGAAGATTCTCTCCCACAAACCCTCTCTCTCGGACCAAGGTGAAGAAATGTTGAAAAATGAGTTGTTTCTCACAAAAAAACGCAATTATAGTGCAGACTGCACTGTGTGCCGCAGCCCGACCGAAGTGTGCTGCGGCACAGGGCCAAAACTGCCCCCAGTGATCGGCAGCGTGCCGCGTCCTGGACGAATGTGCCGCGGCAGTGACTCGGCAGTGTGCCGCAGCCCTTCCGGCAGGAGCCGCGGCCCCCGGTATAGGCTGCTCGGCCAAAACTGGAAAATGTGAGTGACTTAGCTATTTCGAGCCATAACTCCCTCGTCCGGACTCCGATTGACTCACTGTTTGAACCATTGGAAATCTCACTTGATGTTCTATAATATTGAAAAGATTCAGAATTTTTGGAGTTTCCAAAAATTAATGGTGATTTTACAAAGTCGAACTCATACGTGGAAAAGTCGCTTAAGAATACGGAACTCAACAGAACGACACCGAGATGAACTCGGATGACAAAAAGTGTAGAATTAATCATCCTCGGAATGACAAAACGGTAACAATAGAGTCGCTAAGATGGACTTCTGCCAAAAAAATAAAATTACCGGAAATCCAAATTGCGGATATTACATACTACCCTCCTTAAAATAAGTTTCGTCCCGAAACTTAAAACAAGTAGGGAGAAGCAATATCCCACTAGAAAAACTCAACGAGATACACAAGAACCGCAAATGTACCCAACAATAGCATGATTCGAACAAGAAGGAAATTTGAAATGGCATGAACTCCAACATCAACATCGATTAATGAAGTAATTATAACGATTAAGATAATATTCTCATCCCGATTCTCAAGCAAGGTTGAAACAATGAACGATATCAATACACGACTCAATATTAGTCCGAACGGTGAACACGAATGAATTAACATGAATGGTGAATGATTATTAATGAATGAAAATCCACTGGGTGATAATTACTGAATGAAAAATAAATGAATTTACAAGCGGGTATTACATACACCCCCCCTTAAAAGAGTTTCGTCCCCGAAATTAAGGGTCAAACAACTCGGGATAACTCTCCCGCATACTATCCTCGGCTTCCCAATCGTCTTTCTAATCGAGGATGCATGCCCTCAACATGTCCTCCAATGTCTGAATAGTCCTCTCTGATTGTCCGTCGGACTGCGGATGAAAAGCTGTGCTGAAATTAAGCTGAGTTCCCATGGCACGATGAACCGATTTCCAAAAATGAGACACGAATCGTCCGTCACGATCGGAAACGATACTTTTAGGAGTACTGTGCAGTCTCACTATCTCTTTGATGAACAACTGGGCAAGTCTCTCGGGACCCCACGTATCCTTAATCTCAAGGAAATGAGCTGATTTAGTTAAACGGTCCATAATCACCTAGATCGTATTCATGCCACGACGACTCGTCGACAAACTCGTGATGAAATCCATAGAAATGTCTTCCCACTTTCATTCTGGAATAGGGAGAGGTTTCAGCATACCCGTCGGTTGTTGATGTTCAATCTTGACTTGTTGACAGGTTAAGCATCTCGAAACAAATTCTGCGATTTCTCGCTTCATATTACTCCACCAGTAATTTTGTTTCAAGTCCTTGTATATCTTGCTAGACCCCGGATGAACAGAATAAGGGGTAGCATGAGCTTCTCTCAAAATCGAGTTTTTCAACTCGTCATTCGCCGGTATGCACAACTGATTCTTAAATCTCAAAAGTCCATCCTCGTGGACCACGAATCCAGGGGCTTTCCCCTGAGCCACATCCTCACGGATGCGCAACAATTATGGGTCTGAACCCTGATTCTCTCTGATTGCCTCCTCAAGCGGCGATGAAATCTCTAACATGCAAAGTTGTCCTTGAACTCGCTGAGGCCAGACCTCGATCTCGGGTCTCAGAAATTCCTGTTGAAGTTCCTTCTGAACTGTTAATCGAGCAAGTATCTGATCCTGAACGGACTTACGACTCAAGGCGTCGGCGACAACGTTCGCCTTGCCCGGGTGGTAAAGTATCTCAATATCATAATCTTTGATTAGTTCCAACCACCGTCTCTACCGCATATTTAACTCCTTCTGAGTAAATATATACTTTAAACTCTTATGATCGGTGAATATCTGACAGGTAACGCCATAAAGGTAATGACGCCAAATCTTCAATGCGAACACTACGGCTGCTAGCTCCAGGTCGTGGGTCGGATAATTAACCTCGTAAGGTCTCAATTGTCGTGAAGCATAAGCAATAATTTTCCCGTTCTGCATGAGTATACATTCGAGACCCTGTCCGGACGCATCACTATAAACCACAAATCCTTTCGTCCCTTGTGGTAAAGAAAGGACATGTGCTGAAATTAACCGGCTCTTGAGTTCCTCAAAACTCTATTGACACGCGTCGGGCCACGTGTATTTCTCATCCTTTCGCAAAAAGTTCGGCATTGATTGAGCGATTTTAGAAAATACTTCCACAAATCGCCGATAATAACCGGCTACTCCGAGAAAGCTTCGGATTTCCTTAACGTTCTTCGGAGGTTGCCAATCTCGGATAGCCTCCGTATTCTGAGGGTCGACAAGAACTCCGTATGATGAAATTACATGCCCGAGGAACGTCACTTCGGACATCCAGAACTCACATTTGGGAAACTTTCCAAAAAGTTGCTCTCGTCTCAACACGTCGAGTACCTGATGAAGGTGAAACTCGTGCTCCTCCCGGTCATGAGAATAAATTAAAATGTCATCAATAAAGACAACCACGAACTGATCCAAAAAGTCGATGAAGACCCGATTTATTAACTCCATGAATACCGGAGGTGCATTAGTGCATTAATTAACTCTACGAACTCATAATGGCCATAGTGTGTTTAAAACGCCGCCCTCGCAATATACGACTCTCGAATGCGCAACTAGTGATATCTAGATCTTAAGTCGATCTTGGAAAATACTGAAGCTCCCTGAAGTTGATCTAAGAGATGATCAATACGGGGTAGAGGATACTTATTCTTGATCGTCACCCTATTCAACTCCCGATAACTAATACACACACGAAACGAACCATCTTCTTCTTGACAACAACACTGGTGCTTCCCATGGGGAAGCACCTGGTCGGATATAACCCTTCTCGGTCAAATCCTCTAATTGATCCTTCAATTCCTGCATTTCGGTCGGGGCCATCCGGTACGGTGCCTTCGATAATGGGAACGTACCAGGCTCCAACTCTATCGTTAATTCCATATCCCTCGGTGGAGGTAAAACAGGTAGCTCGTCTGGGAGTACATCGTCAATTGATAGCAATGGTACCACGAATGGTTGAACACCTCGATTGCCTTAGAACGGCCAATCGATGACAATGATACAATGAATGATTGAACATCTCGATTGCCTTAGAACGGTCAATCGATGACAATGATATAAAGAATGATGGAACATCTCGATTGCCTTAGAACGGTCAATCGATGACAATGATATAAAGAATGATGGAACATCTCGATTGCCTTAGAATGGTCAATCGATGACAATGATATATAGAATGATGGATCACCTCGATTGCCTTAGAATGGTCAATCGATGACAATGATATATAATGAATGATTGAACATCTCGATTGCCTTAGAACGGTCAACCGATGATAATGATATAATGAATGATTGAACAACCCTGATTGAGTAATTTTACTGCTTTCATCGTGTTAATGATTCTTCCAGGACAACGGGGATCACCTCCCTGAGGTACACGCTTGACTCCAACGACGGGGGTGTTAGTGACCGTACGCTTGCGGGGACCACCTCCCTGAAACACACACCCGACTCCAACGACGGAAATGATAGTGACCATACGCTTACGAGCATTGAGAACGGTATCATGACGACCCACCCCACTAATACCCAATATTACATCGTCCTTAGGTAAATCCACCACGATTAGGTCCACCAAACACTCGCGGTCATTAAGTTTAATTCGGTCAGTTCTTAACCCCATGATTTTCGAAATTCTTCTACCGCCAGGTAGACCAATGATATAAGGCCCACAATTAAAAAGACTATCCAAATTAAGTCTATTCAAACACGATTCGAAAATGAATGAATGCGGTGCACCAGTATCAAAAAGGTACACACAAGTTGAAATAAAAATTACGAGTATACCTGAGATCATTCAGGCCTCCGGATTGTGGGTCCTCTTCATCGCATGAATCAGGGACTTTCCGGCCCCCAAACCGGACGCTCCCCTCTGATAAATATGAGTTCCGACTTTATTCGCTTCTGTCATCTTAAATGACGCTGACAGAGCAGTCTGATTCTGAATCGCTGATTGCTTCTGGGCCTGAGATGCCACCGGAGTAGGCTTGGGGTCCCTTCGGCAAAAACAGGCCTTATGCCCAGTAATTCCGCATTTATGGCACGTGATAGTCTGCCTCGGGCACTTGGCGCTGACATGACCCGGTTCTCCACAATTGAAACAGGTGATGGCTGAGCTGGCTGCTCGGGACTGAGATCCCGTAGGATTAGGCACCGTAGGAGGTCGCTCAGAAACGTTAGGGCTCGTACGAGGCTTCTTGAAGGTTGACTGACCGCCTTCGGACTGATTACGCTTCGTTGATTTCTTGCTGCCAGATGAAGGTTGTTGCTCAACAATTTCCTTAGTAGCAGGCTTATACGTGAGAGTCCTCTCGATTAATTCGGCCAGAGTGGCGCAATGATGATTAAGCAATTGCATATGGGTCATCATGACCTGCATAAAAGTGAGTGGATCAACCCGAACATCTTCTGATCGAGCTGAGTCCTGGGTACGACTTCCTGGCAGTGAGTGATTATTTCCCGGATTTCGGCCCGCACCGCGGCCTCTCCCCGTACATCCCTTGACAGCTCTCTCCATACTGAAGTAGGAAGGTCGCATGATAATCATAGATCTCGTATGAGTACCGCATTATGATTTACGTCATAAAATGATGAAAATGAGCATACACGCTCTAACACAGTGATTACATGAATGATTAACTGAGGTGACATCATTATCTGATGATATTATTGAAATGATTATCTTGAACAAGTTAACAAGATTAATGATATGATCTTCAAGATTAACAATTGAGTAATGAAATGAACTGAGTGATTAATGAGTTAACATGATCAACATGATCAAAATGAAAAATGATGTTGAGGATTGTTAACCGATGAATTATGAATGAATGATTATTGCGAGAAATTATACCATGACGTTAGATGTCTTACAGTTCTCCGGTCTGATGGGCTCGGCATTTGCACAGGTCACACGTGACGTGAAAGTCCAATGATACTAGTCCGATGACGATGATTTCAAATGAGACATAACTCGGAAGGTAGTATTCAAAACCACGCTCCGATACCAACTCTGTAACACCCCAAACTAGGCAGATATTACAGTGCCGTGGACCCCCGACTGGGACCCACCAGGAGAGTGAAAATGAATGAAATACACAGGGTAAATGTAGTACCGAACCACATTACATCATTAATTACTCCTATGATCCTACTTCGTTCCAGATCCTGATTCATTGTACAAATGTGAGAACTCGCACCGGAATCAAGTTTCCAAGAAGTAAAATATACACTTACAGAATAATTTGTTTTCAAAACCAGTTGTTCCGTACCTGAAGGCGCATTACAGTCAAGTTTTGAACATTAACTCTTCCAGTGGCCTAGCTCACCACAGTTGAGGCATACATCCGTCTTCTTAGCCCCCTTGCTCTTTTGAAATATTGGGGCTTTGCCCTTTCCCTTATCGATCTTGGCAATTGGACCTAACTGCTTTTTGTTCTTTTTATTCTTATTCTTGGACTTCCAAGTCCCAGAAGAAATCACAAGTGAGGCTTCCTTTCCTTTTGTCTTCATCTGAGACTGGGTAGTCGTCAGTTTGTTCATTAGCCCAACTAAGTTATATACAATCTCATTGCAGTTGAAATTCATGACAAATTGGAAAAAGGAGTAAGGAAGTGACTGCAGGATAAGATCAGTTTGGAGAGACGCATGCATCTGAAAATCAAGAGCTTCTAATCTCTCAATCATCGAGATCATCTTGAGGACATGGTCCCTAACCCTCTCTCCTTCCTTCATCCTGGCACCAAAAAATTGCTTTGATATCTCATATCTAGCAGTTCGACTATGCTCTCCATAGAGCTCAGCCAGGTGCGCTAAAATGGCTCTCGAAGACGTCATCTTTTCATGGGCACGTTGAAGCTCATTAGTCATTGAGCCTAGCATGTACCCACGTACTCTAACGTCGTCTTTTACCAATTTCTCATGGGTATCGACTTCTTCCTGATGGGCTCGGGTTCTTGCAGGAGCCGCTGGGATGTCCGCCTTCAAGACGTATCCAGAATTTCCGTAGTGAGGAGAATCCTCAAGTTCCGAAGCAAATCCACATAGTTCAGACCAGTCATGACGTTCTGAGAGATATTTGTTAACTGCATAGAATAGTTTAAGATTCGTTAGTGATTGTTCAATTATAATCCGAGTAAATAATTTAAGGACTTTCTTTATTCATAACTTGGCTCCCACTACTTTATCGACATTTACACACTCCCATGTGAAATCCGAAAGTCACGGTTGACTTCATAGTGGTGATCGAGTTCTTTACAAAGTTTAATAAAGGGCAACCCATTCGGTTTATATTCTATCATTCTTCATAAAGTGGTGTCTAACACTAACCCATCTAATGAATGATTTGATCTTCTTTTACCCCTAGTTCACTTTCCCTCAACCCATTCGGTTTCTATGGCTCGCTGAACTATCTAAGTTTAAACCGTCAACTCCTATTAGTCTGACAATTGAATCTTACCCATCAACCCATATGGTTTATAGGGGTTTGATATGCCATAACCGAAGGCATCTAATTCACTCTAGGAATTTATCAATCTTCCCTAAACATATTACACCGACATATTCGAAAGAATAATATTCCGATTTAGAATAATTTTCCATGCGTTTGACGGAGGATAGGAAACTTCGTAACCTTTATAACTAAGTGTTTATAAGTGGGAGTATTAACTCGATTATATATTACACTTTGCACATTAATCCGTTTATATGCGCGATTTGTCGGTTTGTTTGTTTGCCATACAATATGAAAACATACACAACATAAAACTAACATGCAGTTTATGGACCATTCCTAGAATAAAAACATCGTAATCTAATACATGTCTTCGGTATTGAATCTTCGTCTTCTCGAGCAGATCTTCCTCCGATTTTCGTCATTACATATAAATTTTACATTTAAAAAATTGCATCCTATACAATTTTTTTAGTAAAATAAATAGGCTCAAAACGGCCTTTACAGCCCAATCGAACAAAATAAATGATTCAAAACTAGGTCCATGAACTACATCCCCATTCAAAATTGATGCAACAATCACATTAAATAAATGGTAATAATGATTAATCTAAATATTGATCTAATCAACAAAAAATAATCCAACAATTAGAACTAATCCAGTTAATTCACGTAATCGTTAATTTTAATTTATTCCGGACAAAATAAATATTTTAATCATATATTTTTCTTTGTATTTATCACATAAGATTCTGCTGTGCACTAAGCTGGGGTCTTCACAGAAACAGCCTCCCTACCGTAATAAGTAGAGGCATGGTCTGCGTACATCTTACCCTCCCCAGACCCTGCTCTGAGCAGGATATACTGGGTATGTTTGGTTCTTAAAAATAAAAATACCATAATTATATTTAGTCAAATTAAATCAAATTTAATTTGCGAGAAATTAATTTACCGAACGAAATATAAAAACAGAGTCGAAAAACACAAGGCACGAGCCAAACCCGCGGCCCGGCTAGGGTCGCCCGACCAATCTTTGGTCTTTGCCGCCTCTCTCTGGGCGGCTTTGCTGCCGGCCCCTACACCGATCTGTCTGGTTCGACCATTTTTCCGGCTCTTTTTTTCGTCCCGAATCCAAAAATAATATTTTTCTAATTTTTATATTACACATTTAAATCAATTTTTTAAAGAAAAAATAGATTTATATGGTAACATAAAATCATGAAAAATAATTTTTAGATGAACGATTAAACATTAACAATTAAAACAATTATGATTCCAAATCATAAAAAAATAACCAAGCATTCCAAATGCTAATATCGAATATACGGTCGCAAGACCTCGGTCCGATACCAATGTTGGGTTTCGGTGATTAAAAATGAGTTTAAACACTAAGTTATAAAGGTTATGAGGTTTCCTACCCTCCGTCAAACTCATGGAAAAATGAATTCTAAATCGGAATATTATTCTTCCGAGTATGTCGGGGTAATATTTTGGGAAGGTTGATAAATTCCTAGAGTGCATTAGATGCCTTTGATTGTGAAAAATCAAACCCCTAGAAACCGTATGTGTTGCCGGGTAAGATTCAATTGTCAGACTAATAGGAGTTGACGTTTTAAACTTAGATAGTTCAATGAACCATAGAAACCGAATGGATTGAGGGCAAGTGAACAAGGGGTTAAAGAAGATCGAATCATCCATTAGATGGATTGGTGTTAGACACCACTTTATAAAGAATGATAGGATAATCTAAATATAATCCGTTCATCGCAGTTAGCATTGGGAGGATCCAATGAGTGTTGGCACCACTTAGCCAGTCTCGTAGCCCACACCGTACCCTAACTAATAACGAATGATAAGATCATTCAAAAACCATAATGTCGTGAATACTGTATAATTATAAATCTTTCAATCATATGTCTTGGTCCAGTATTAGGGTCATGAAGTCAAACCTTATTGTAACTTGACTCTATGCACTTTATTAATGCAAACGAGATCACCGAGCTCTTGTGTATCAAATATAACTAGCTCTAACTGCTTTGGCCAAAGACTTATGATCTCATTTGCCATTAACCGCATAGGACATTTATCTGCTCACTTACAGGAGAAACAATTCTATCTTGGTATTCAGTATAGACTGCTACTTGCCCACTATGTTGGATTTCGAGGTTGACCCCACCAACTCGCGATTAGATCAAACTACTCTATTGACTAACTTAATGTCACAAGCACATCTCCTACGGAAACCTCAAGTCAAAGGTCCACGCATACCTATCACAACCTTTCGATTCAGTCATTGACAATCCCATAGTGATATCCATGTGACCGAATCAATGTGAGTCATGTTCGAGTATTCTAATCCTATTAGCATACCTATAATGTGTGCTCCCACTAACCCTTAGTGAAGACAGGCACTTCACATGTCAAAGTACACGGTATACAAGTCTTGTCTAAACTTACTGCCCAGTTAAATTTTATCGACTTGCGAACCAATTAAGCATTCGAGCCCTAAACACTTCCAGCGCCTATCTCCTTATCTCCATAAGCAGTGGAATATTTGCTCTCAAATGCAAGGACTATTATTTTATATACCAAATCACAATGCCTGCGATATATAATAATATAGAAATAATAAATACATTATTTAATATTCATAATAACAATACAATGCTCTCACTCTCTCATCCTCTATTCCTAACAGTGTGGGCTCAGTAGACGATCCCCACACATCAGCATGCAAATAAAGCAAAGTGTCATAAAAAGTGGGGGATCTAGGGGAAAAGGGATTAGGAAACTTAACACGATGTTGTTTACCAATTATACAGGAGTCACAAAATGGCACACAAGACAGTTTATCTTTACCAAAACAGTCCTGTTTTTTGCAAAATTTCTAGTCCCTTATCATTAATATGACCTAAACATCTATGTCATAAGTCCGTTAGGTCACCTTGGACTGCATTCAAATAAGAATGAGATTTTCTAACATTCACATAGAGGTTTCCGTTTTTCAGCTTTGAAAACACACAAGTTTCCTTTTAAGATTCTCATGACTTCATTACCCCATTTACCTTCATAACCCTCATCAAGGGTACAACAAGAAATAAGATTGCGACACAAATGAGGAACATGTCTCACATTATTTAAAGTTACTAAGCAACACGTGTCACATTTTATCTTAATATTTCCAATACTATAAAATAGACACCTTTTCTCATTTGCCATAGAGACAGATCAACACTTCTTTATAATATGAAAATAGCATTTTAAAATACGACATGTGAAAGGTCATGCAGAATAAACAAGCCACTCATTTTTACATAATGTAAGAGAATGCACTGTATTGGCATGTTCACGTATTTCAGATACCATGAAAACATCATCTACACGCTCATTTTCATCTACCATTTTGGCATTATCAATTTGATGATTTTTCTTAGGTTCATTGCACTCCTAAATGTAATGACCAGGTTCACCACAGTTAAAGCACTTACGATTTTTAGATCAAGACTTTGACCTATTCTTCTGCTTGCCCTCTTTCTTATCAGAAAAATTATTCTGATGATTTTGGCTAGGTGAAGGTTTCTATTTTTGAAAACGATTTTGAGGCCTTCCCCTCATAAAGTTAACATCATAAAGAATTTTGTTCCCCTTATTTTTCTTTAATTCCAACTGTTTACTTTTGAAACCATTTATAACCGTATCGAAGGTCACCTGATCTCTATCATACTTAATCGCAAATTTAGCATCACTATATGAATCGGGGATGACATTCAAGAGAATAATTGGGGCGTATTGATCAATATTTTTATCATCGGTCTATTTGATATCCTGGATTAGTTTTGCAAAATTATCCAGGTTATAATTTATAGCTTTTGAAATATCAAGTTTGTACCGGAATTTTTTTTCAAGTAAAATGAGTTTGTTAGGCAGGGAAATTTTGATATCAATCTCTTTCAATTTTTCCCAAAGTGCCTTAGCATTATCATTTTTACCAATTTTCCGTATCACAGAATGAGACAGATTTAATATGATAGTCGAATATGCAAATTCACCTGCCTCAGCCTTTTTGTCGGCAAAAATATTAGAGGCAAAATATTGGTCAATAGCTTCGAAAACTTTTTGTTGTATAAGGATTCCTTTCATTTTTTGTTGCCGGATTTAAAAATCACCTTTATCATTAAACAAAATCAAACAACAAATTTCATGTTTACCAATTTTCCGTGTCACAAAATCAGAGTGGTTGGCAGCAAAAGATTAATCAATAGCTTTGAAGACTTTTTTGTTGTATAAGGATTCCTTTCATTTTTTGTTGCCAGATTTGAAAATCACCTTTACCATCAAAAGGAGCAATATTGAAAGCCGAGATCGTACACATTATAACACACAATAGTCGTATATCACAAAGTTCAAAGAAACGGCACACAATAAGATAAATAAACAAAGCAGACTGACTAGAATCAACTTTAGGGACTCTATTTTCGTTTTTGAGATTACAACCTGTGTAAATTAAAATCAAGATCTGCAAGCTCTTGACAAAGATCCGAGGGACATTTATGGTCCTGACAGATGAAGATTTGGTGCTTTTGAAATTTAAGGCTTTAATTCGATTAAGTTTTAATTAAGAGAAAAAATGAGAGTCCACAAAGAATGAATTCCTCACAATCAACATAGCAAGCTGTCCGCGGCAAGCGGAACACGAACAACAGCACAACTCAACAATCAACCAATAGCAACAATCACTAAGACAACCGGGGCCAACGGTAATAAAGCGGTAAATGAAAGGTAAATGATCAAGCCAATATACCTGAGCGGAAACCCAGTTGGGTTATTCAGTATCACCGAGAAGACAGAGGACCCGATACCCAACAAAACAGGATTCGATACTATTATTGGGTATCGATCCAATACTTAAAATGAATAATACAATGCGGATTACGATAAATATAACTACTACAAAGATTAAATACTACACGATAATAGAACCTTGTAAATAGTAATCAGTAGGTCAGATCCAACGATGAAGTGGACAGAGAGCAAACCCTTTAAGGTCAATATTTTAGGAATAATAAAACCCAGCAGGTTGAATTCCAGAACAAATCTGAAAAACAGTTAAACAATAAAATTATGTTCTTAACTAAATGAAGCAACTAAAACCTCATAAAGAATAGTTTCAGAAAGTACATATATATATATATATATATATATATATATATATATATAGCGAGAGAGAGAGAGGGAGAGAGAGAGAGAGAGAGAGAAAACAAATTTAAACAAGTAAAACGAAAAAACGTAAGATTAACTAATAATCAAGACAAAATGAGATTTAAGAACCCCCTTTTGGAAGAAGGTTATGGCGGCTTAGATCTCCTGAAACCCTAGCCATTTGACAGTGAAATCACGTCTCCACAAACAAAGAAATCTCGATCCAACGTCGGCCAGCCACACTCCAAGTAGCATCTTTTCTCAAACCCTAGAACTCAAGACCAGAGCCTCGAATTATCACTCACTTTCTCACAGAGAAGAAAAGGATCTCGAATTCACTCAGATTGCAAAAGGAAGATTTGTTTTCAGTGTATTCCATCTCTCAAGTTGACCCCCATTTATACAGGTGGTGAACAAAAGGATAGCGGAGTTCGCTGCAACAACCAGAGGCTGGAGCGACTCCATCGGGATGAGCGAGAGAAATTGGAAGGAACAGATCATAGAGAGAAGTGACCGAGAGAAGAGGTGAAAGAGGGGATGTAAGATTGAGGGGTTGAGCCTAGGGTTAGGGTTATAAAGAGATCCTGAGCGGTCAGGATTAGATCTTGAGATCGAACGGCTCATAGTGAAAAGGACTGTAATGGACCAGACCAGCTCTTTAAAGGTACGAGTCAGTCCGACCGATCTACGCATTAATTGCTCTAATTGTTCGTAGCTGTTCTCAAAGACTAATTTTGTTATTTTGTTGGTCAATAGGTTCATCAGTTGTGATTTTGGTATCACAAATACTCAAAATGATTTTATAAGTCGAAGAGGGAACATCATTACATTGATCATTTATTTAGTTATCTAAGTGTTCATAGCGTAAAAATCAGCACTAATTTTTGTCATGTTGATCATGGATCGATTTTCTGTTGGTCAATAAGTTTTTTTTGGTATACCTGGGTTTCCGACTCGACATTGCGAGCCGACTAATCCCAGGGCTACTACCCTTTTTGGATAGCCCGGAGTCGTCGCGGGTGAACCTCCGTGGCCGATGGGGGATTAATTTTCTCCCCAGGGTTCGAACCCAAGACCTCTTGGCACTTTCATCCTAAGAGGCTAAGCCCTTACCACTGGGTCACCCCCATTGGTTGTTGGTCAATAAGTTCATAAGTTGTGATTTTGTTATCATAAAAACTCAAAATGATTGTATAAGTCGGATAATGTACATCATTACATTGATCATTTATTCATTTATCTAAGTGTTCATATAACTTGTGCCGTTATTTCGTTACTTTTAATTGAGGTCGAGTCAAACACTTAAACTATAATATATAACTTGGGCTGCCTCTGGACCGGTGCGATGCACATATGTTTACAAAAATACCATAGCCCGTGCAGTGGACAATGCAAGGATTTTAAATATGAATTTTAAGTTTTGGTAACGGATGTTTACTTCTCCTTTACTTCAAGTGCTAATTTTTAGATTTGGCGTAGAAGAGCTTGCTGAGTGCTAACTTCATTTTATATTTTAGTAACAATATTTTCTATTTATAAACAAATATTTTAATTATTTAATCTTTTAGTAAGCATGAATCAATTTAAATACAATAAATGCGATAAATATTGCAAAACGTAAGGTATTAAAAGTAGAAGTGTAATGTTTGATTTAGCACACATTTTAAGTTTAAATACCAGCATTAAATTCTATTTAAGAATTGGAATTAGAAATTTATTTACGTAAAAGTGAGGTTATATCCTTTGAAGGCAAAGGTTTTGCAGGAAAAACATACACAAAAGACATAAATTCAAAATATAATATAAATGATAATTGAGATATACATATTATTTTAAGGGATCTTTATTTTAATATTAGTTAATTATATAATGGAGTAACCCAAATAAATAATATAATAGTGAATTTATCTTCAAGTTGCATCTGATGGTAAGCAAACTGAAAAGCTTTTAACTGGGAAAAATAATAAAGTGCGAAGCGTATTAAATTATAATGTTTACGGGTCAACATTTTAAGTGAGATAATCCTTTGTTTTGTTAAAAATAAACCCGCCCAATATCACCAAACAAATGATCCACACCACATATCACCTTAACCCGACCCAATATCCTTTGTTTTGTACCTAACCCTACGCTGAGTTGATAACGGGATAACACAAACAAAAATACAGCACCACAAACTCACGCCTTATCTCATTCTATCACAAACTCACGCCTCATCTCTTTCTTCTCTTCCAATTGAAAAACGCAGCACGACAAATCTTCAACCTTCTTTGTATTTCTTTACTCGACTGGATAACACAAACAAAAATAAGAAACAAAGATCGTCCCTTATTTTCGCTAATCTGAAACCCACAAACCATGAAATACAAAAGCTTGAAGAACTTGTGATAACGGGTTCAAGATCTCTAAATGAGGTCTCGGGTAGGGTTATTTTAATTCTTGTATTCGTTTCTTATTCTAACCGAATGAAAAGAGATGAAAACCGATTTGGTTTTTATTTGTTCTTTTAAAAGTTCGGATATTTAAAAAATGTGTGCTTCATACAGATCTATGATGTGTTATTGTGTTAGATCTTTAAGGATCTATTAACGTGACGTGATTAGAACCTGAGATCTTGTTTATTTTCTTTTTATTTTTATTTTCGAGTCTTGGTGATGTATGGAGATGGGATTACAATGAGATGGGGATGGATTTGTAGTTGTGGATTGTGGCGATGGGATTTGTTATAGTGGTTTGTGGATGACTTTCACGCCATTTGCATGTTTCACCCATTGATAAGCATAATACATTTTCGTTTCTTTCTTTTTTTCTTTTCGTTTTTTGTTTTGATTTGGACATGTGAGTGGTAAAAATGGTGATAGTTTGTTATTTATAATGTTCAAAAATTCAACTGAAAAGTCACATTTATTTGTAAGCAACTGAAAAGATTGAAAGTTTTTGGTTGTAACTATACAACATTTCATCTTCATCTTCCTGATAACATTCACTTGGGTAACACCCCCACAACCGTATGGGAATATTACACGCCGTAAACCCTTTCCGCAAGGATCTACCAGGCTAAACGTCCATAAACAACCAAATGTCTGCCCGGCCAGGGTCAGACAATATAATAAATACAGACCGTTAAGGTCATTTACACATAAACACACAGACCGATGAGGTCACACAACTCTATCAACAGGACTGACTAACAACATTACCCAGGCAGGGGTCGAAATATAATACATCGGAAGACTGAAATCAACTCTGACAACACAACAAAAATCAAACAACTCTCGACTCATGATTAGTATCGCAGCTCGTCATCCTCTTGTGCCAATCCTGTGAGTGCTCCCCTGAATCTGCATGTACCTGGACGCAAAACAGACATCCACCCCCCGAATACTCGGGGGTTAGTAAAACTCCACTGTTTTACTAGTGCAAGTATCAAACCATACGAAATGTAACAAGCAAATAGCAACTACGAATTTAATACGGAAATCAATTATCAAAATGTTCCCGAGAAGTTTTAGAATCTCGAACTCAAGTAAGAGATATTTGAAAAGGAACACATCATCTCGGGGATTTTTAAAACAGAAATTCTTTTGGACCTCGAGTCCCAATTTACAAAACCTTTTCGTAAACATTAGGGCCTTAGCCCGATTCTCGTTTCAAAGCATACAAAATAATATATATCATTATGAGTCCGAGATCCATATTTAAAATGTTACCCGAACAATCACTGCTACACGATCATTGTTCGTACACATCATGTACCGAACTCCGGAGGCCTCGACGGACCTTACCCGGACCACACACACCGTTCGTACACATCATGTACCGAACTCCGAGGCCTCAACGGACCCTACCCGGCCACAACATCGTTCGTACACATCATGTACCGAACTCCGCAGGCCTCATCGACCCTACCGGATCACACACCTTGTCCGTACACGCCATGTACCGACTCCGCAGGCCTCGCTGACCCTACCCGGATCACTCACTTTGTTCGTAGACATCATGTACCGAACTCCGCAGGCCTCGCGACCCTACCGGAACACACACACATCGACACGACAATTCATAATCATTAAATGTCAAGCCATTCCACATTACACCGAAATGTACAATCAAGTATGTAAACCAAAACAACACAAACATCATGATCATCACAACGACTCTTAACCAACATAACACACATTCGGTACACAATACATTGAACAAACACGTGTACAACCATCTCATGTGTACATCGCAATCCTGCACAAATGGCACAACGCCTAACACGTATACCAATATATCACTATTATCACAAAGCCTTCAAATTTCGAAAAACACAACCAACTCAAACGGAACATATTTACGGAGGCAAGCAAAATCATCATACATATCATACGTAATTACTATTCACAAGATACAAGTCGTATAATAAGATACTTGACTTGAATTAATGACGACGCAACGAACGGAAAGGAAAGTCACCGACGAACGCTAGGAACCAACGAAACCGAACCTAACGATTCGAAGAATACAATCACAACCATTTCTAAATGAATATGGAATTGGAATACACCCGAAAACCCGCCTACGATTCATGTATATTCGCATATAAACAACAACGAGGGCGGACCACAACCAAACCCTCTCGATTCCGCAAAAACCACGAAATATACCATGAATCCGTAGGGAAACTAAGAATACCAACAAGATTAATCATATTCATCATGAATTAATCGACAAAACGGAACGAATCGGACAAAAACGCGAAAACCCCCAAATCTACCCAAAAGTAGGGTTCTAAAGATCTAACCTTGATTCGCTGGATCGAAGGATGTTATAGGATGATTGATCGGTGATATAAACTCAGAAACTTCATGGATTTGTTGTCCAACAACATGGTTTCGTCTCCTCCAAAACCTCAAATTTCTGATCAAGAGAAATGAAATGAAAAATGACTGAAAAAGTCGCTGGTTTGTCATTTATATACTGGGCCGGAACTAGCGTGCGCTAGCCTTCCCGGACTAGCGTGCGCTATCGGCCAGTATCGGCCGAGCACTCTCGGCCATGGCCCGCATGACCCGGCACCACCGACCACCCCGCCGACCATGACTCGACCGACTCGACTAGCGTGCGCTACGGCCGAAGCTCACGCGCTTAGCCGACCGGCCCAAAGAGCCACTCGACTAACAAACTCATCCCGGTAACGTACGCTAGTCGGGCGACAGCGTGCGCTACCCCTGCCGGTTAGCGTGTGCCACGACCGACAGTAGCGTGTGCTACCTGCCGATCCTGACCGAGTCCAAAACCTCAGAATCCCTCTGCCTGTGCCCGAGAAGCGTCTGGCTAACCTGATCACAGGCGCTTACACTGCTGAAGCTAGCGCACAGCGGCCCGGCCGTAGGCGTGCGCTACGCGGTTCTCGCCGTGCTCGCCGCCAATGCCCAAAGACTCCGACAGTGCCGCACCGGTCCGGCCAGCTACTCAGCCGCCACGACCCGACGCCTCGATTTCCGAAAACGCACGGAACGGACACGACGAAAAGTTCGCGGACGACATCAACGACTCGAAATGAAAACGTAATACCATAATTAATCATACTCGACCAAGAAACGGGTCAAGACAACAATTACAGATACGGATACCCGTAACTTTGGGTAAATTACAAAATGGCCCAAAACGCCCGGAAATCACGATACGTGATCGAATAACCAAACCGAAGTTCACAACACGTCTAACAAAGTTAAACAGACTTGCGGGAAACCCAAAGCAATAGCTGGACGAGATTCGCAAGAATCGAACTCAAGTGTGGAAAAGTCGCTAAAAAGCACGGAACTCAACAAAACAACACCGAAACGAACTCGGATGACAAAAAGTGTAGAATTAATCATTCTCAGAATGACGAAACGGTCATGAGCGAGTCGTCAAAACGGATTCCGGCCGAAAAAAGAAATTTACCGAAAATCGAAAATTGCGGATATTACATTCTACCCTCCTTAAAAGAAGTTTCGTCCCGAAACTTAAAATAAGTAGGGAGAAGCAATATCCCGCCAGGAAAACTCAACGAGAAACACCAAAAACCGAAAACTCGCGCCCGACGGCGAAACGCTGCAAGAAACGCAAAGAGACATACAGCGTGAAAATCCGCTCCACGGCGACTAACACAACGCCACCGGTAGAGACATAAAAAAAATCAACGAGTGACAAGCGTCATCAAATAGACAATACAATCGAGTCGATTATCCGAACAATCACAAAACTCAACGAACGAAAATTAATACGATTGACCAACCCAACGGTTCATCAACCAAAACGCGAGCCAACGCTGAACAAATACGGAATTCCACCGCCCAAGGGTTGGGAGATCGAAAACGAGACTAATTTCTCGAACTTAAGGGAATTACGAAGGAGCCCGAACGCTCAACAGTCACGAAACGAGAACAAAAACCGAACAAACAAACGATTGAGACAACAAAATCGAACAATCATGTCCAAACACGTAGGATAATAAAATTCAAAGAACTCCCAAGATGAACTGGTGAGAACAGAAGACGTGCATTCCCATAAGATCCACAGAAAGGGAGTAGCGATTGAAAAGCCACAACGATGCATTTGAGTTATTCCAAAACAATACTACCCTCGTTCGATCAACAAAAGCAAGGGATAGGGAAAGTTCAGAAATGTTAACGAGCATACACGAGTCGATAGAGTCGAAAATACAGAAGTTCAAAAATCCGATCCACCTCGAATAAAAGAACTATTAGAACCAAAAGATGTTACTTCCGAACAAGGTTCACAATAATCGAACCAAATTCGGAAAAGTCACAAACGATAACCAGATCGACTCAAGATCGATTACAACTCGTTCAAACACGAGCGAATCGATAGACTGGAGGAAGAGAAGATATAGAAGTCAAAATAGTACGGGTATTACCCTTGACCTCGCCCCCGAAACTCACAACAGCGGAACCAAGGTAACAATACAACAAGCAATCGACACAACGCGGAACAATCACCGATGCACATAATCATACCAACCCGAGCTCTAATAAATCGCATATATGCGATAATGCATAAACCGCTACGAGGCGACAACATCAAATACCAACATCACACCCCTCACAGAGGCTACCACGACAACTGTGTGGCGAACGACTCAACGCTCACACCACCGATTCAACCACAACTCGAGGGTTAACACCCTAACGAGAGTACGAACATTACACATATATTCCTGGACTGCAAATAGGAATGATAGGTTTTGAAAACGAAAACCGCCTTTCGAAAATAATTTGCAAGAACCAGTTGATCTTGAGTATCATATATCAAAAGTAGTACAAGCATCGTCATCGAGACTTTAAAAAAAAATCATCTTGCGTTTGTTAACAAAATGAAGACGCCTTTCTTTAAATTAAAACTTTTCAGCAATATTCGACCTTCGGGTCTAAGCGAATGCGTTTCTAAATCATTAGAAATATCTCAAACTATTTTGATCCTCAAAGTAGAATAATTTTGAAACATAGCGTGGCGCTAGTAGGCATCTTGAGAACACTGTGAGAAAATAATTCATTTTAAAAGTACGTCTCGAGGTTTATTTTCTAAGATACTCAAGGTTTTTCGTATACAATAGGCCAAAATGCCCAGCATTCACACGTGTCAACATTCACTTAAACACATCATAGCACACTCATTAAATCGTCCAAAGTCACGACAGTGATATACAACCCCTAGGATATGTTTAACAACATCGTTAAAACAACAATCGATTTATCAAAACTGGATGGAAAACGACATCAAGAACAGAACTCCAAAAAGTCAACTCTAGGGATTCAAGAAAATACCTAGATTCGGCGAAGAACAATGGATTAGATGATGTTAAAAATCATCTAGGATACTCCAAAACACCTTTGGACGGAAGAAAAATCAGTCCAGATGCGAACCCTAGTCGCTACGTCTCAAACTCATGGAGGAAGAAGAAGAAATGAAGAAAAATGCAACTTCTAGACTGGTGTCCAGTACTTATACCGGACACAATTAGCGTGCGCTAATCATTAAGGTTAGCGTGCGCTATCGCGGCATCAAACAAAACTCCTGACTAAAATACACCGTTAGCGTGCGCTAACCCCAAGTGTTAGCGTACGCTAACGAGAACTTCAAACCCAGTCCAGTAGCTCCTGGACTACTCTGAACTACCAGGTAGCGTGCGCTATCCTCCCGTTAGCGTGCTACCAACGCACTCTTGCGCGCGCTAGCCGCAAAGCGTAGCGTGCGCTAACGACCCACAGAGACAACAACAGAACATATCAGAAAAATTACAACATTCCAAAAACAATCGAATTTAAAACCACATACTCAAATGGCAACCAGGGTCGCCAATTCAATCAAATGCATCTCGTGGTATCAAGTTTTAGCACACAGCAAAATCATTCATCGGAGTTTCTCACAAACTCTACCGCTTGCACTTTCGAAACCCATCAAGGTTTACAACTTTCACAACATACCACCCCACCCGGTGGTTCAAAGATAAAACAATAACGTGTACAGTTCTATACACATACTATGTGCCACGAATAATAAACGCAACTATATTACCCAATACTAGGTAAATAAAATTATGCACCGCAATTAACTCACTAAGATAAAAATCGAGATACACAGGTATTACGCATAAAAGAGGAGACTTACATCCACAGGTCGCACGGAGGTGACGGTCGTCCACGATACTAATCTCGTCCGACAACATAACCGACACGTTGTGACTACGCACAACTCAACTTGTCACCTAACGACTCGAACGACAAGACAACACATTACTCGACAAATCACGACTTGACTCGACCCGACAGCCTAGGTTTCCACAACCTAAGCTCCGATACCATAAATGTAACACCCCCAAAACCGTATGGGAATATTACACGCCGTAAACCCTTTCCGCAAGGATCTACCAGGCTAAACGTCCATAAACAACCAAATGTTTGCCCGGCCAGGGTCAAACAATATAATAAATACAGACCGTTAAGGTCACTTACACATAAATACACGGACCGATGAGGTCACACAACTCTATCAACAGGACTGACTAACAACATTACCCACACAGGGGTCGAAATACAATACATCTGAAGACTGAAATCAACTCTGACAACACAACAAAAATCAAACAACTCTCGACTCATGATTAGTATCGAAGCTCGTCATCCTCTTGTGCCAATCCTGTGAGTGCTCCCCTGAATCTGCATGTACCTGGACGCAAAACAGACATCCACCCCCCAAATACTCGGGGGTTAGTAAAACTCCACTGTTTTACTAGTGCAAGTATCAAACCATACGAAATGTAACAAGCAAATAGCAACTACGAATTTAATACGGAAATCAATTATCAAAATGTTCCCGAGAAGTTTTAGAATCTCGAACTCAAGTAAGAGATATTTGAAAAGTAACACATCATCTCGGGGTTTTTTAAAACAGAAATTCTTTTGGACCTCGAGTCCCAATTTACAAAACCTTTTCGTAAACATTAGGGCCTTAGCCCGATTCTCGTTTCAAAGCATACAAAATAATATATATCATTATGAGTCTGAGATCTATATTTAAAATGTTACCCGAACAATCACTGCTACACGATCATTGTTCGTACACATCATGTACCGAACTCCGGAGGCCTCGACGGACCTTACCCGACCACACACACTGCTCGTACACATCATGTACCGAACTCCGGAGGCCTCTACGGACCCTACCCGGTCACAACATCGTTCGTACACATCATGTACCGAACTCCGCAGGCCTCGCTGACCCTACCCGGATCACACACCTTGTCCGTTCACGTCATGTTCCGGTCTCCAGAGGCCTCGTCAGACCTTTCCTTGTTCACTGACTTTGTTCGTAGACATCATGTACCGAACTCCGCAGGCCTCGCGGACCCTACCGGAACACACACACATCGACACGACACAATTCATAATCATTAAATGTCAAGCCATTCCACATTACACCGAAATGTACAATCAAGTATGTAAACCAAAACAACACAAACATCATGATCATCACAACGACTCTTAACCAACATAACACACATTCGGTACACAATACATTGAACAAACACGTGTACAACCATCTCATGTGTACATCGCAATCCAGCACAAAAGGCACAACGCCTAACACGTATACCAATATATCACTATTATCACAAAGCCTTCAAATTTCGAAAAACACAACCAACTCAAACGGAACATATTTACGGAGGCAAGCAAAATCATCATACATATCATACGTAATTACTATTCACAAGATACAAGTCGTATAATAAGATACTTGACTTGAATTAATGACGACGCAACGAACGGAAAGGAAAGTCACCGACGAACGCTAGGAACCAACGAAACCGAACCTAACGATTCGAAGAATACAATCACAACCATTTCTAAATGAATATGGAATTGGAATACACCCGAAAACCCGCCTACGATTCATGTATATTCGCATATAAACAACAACGAGGGCGGACCACAACCAAACCCTCTCGATTCCGCAAAAACCACGAAATATACCATGAATCCGTAGGGAAACTAAGAATACCAACAAGATTAATCATATTCATCATGAATTAATCGACAAAACGGAACGAATCGGACAAAAACGCGAAAACCCCCAAATCTACCCAAAAGTAGGGTTCTAAAGATCTAACCTTGATTCATTTGGATCGAAGGATGTTATAGGATGATTGATCGGTGATATAAACTCGTAAACTTCATGGATTTGTTGTCCAACAACATGGTTTCGTCTCCTCCAAAACCCCGACCTCGGATCAAGAGAAATGAAATGAAAATGACCGAAAAGTCATTTGGTTTGTCATTTATATATTGGTAGGAACTAGCGTGCGCTAGCCTTCCCGGACTAGCGTGCGCTATCGGCCAAGATTCGGCCGAGCACTCTCGGCCATGGCCCGCATGACCCGGCACCACCGACCACCTGCCGACCATGACTCGACCGCCCGACTCGCTAGCGTGCGCTACGGCCGGAAGCCCTGCGCGCGCTAGCCGCTGGCCCAAAGAGCCACTCGACTAACAAACTCATCCCGTGCGTCGCTAGTCGGGCGACAGCGTGCGCTACCCTGCCGGTTAGCGTGTGCCACGGCCAAGCGATGGCGTGTGCTACTGCCGATCTGACCGAGTCAAAACCTCGTAATCCCTCGCCCGGGCGATAGCGTCTGTTGGCTAACTCATCACGTGCGCTACACTGCCGAGCTAGCGCGCTGGCGTCCGGCCAGTGGCGTGCGCTCTGCGGTTCTGCCGTGCTGCTCGGCCAATGCCCAAGATTTCCGACACCGGGTCAAGCCCGGCTACTCGGCCGCCACGACCCGACGCCTCGATTTCCGAAACGCACGGCGGACACGGCGAAAAGTTCGCGGGCGACATCAACGACTCGAAATGAAAACGTAATACCATAATTAATCATACTCGACCAAGAAACGGTCAAGACAACAATTACAGATACGGATACCCGTAACTTTGGGTAAATTACAAAATGGCCCAAAACGCCCGGAAATCACGATACGTGATCGAATAACCAAACCGAAGTTCACAACACGTCTAACAAAGTTAAACAGACTTGCGGGAAACCCGAAACAATAGCTTGACGAGATTCGCAAGAATCGAACTCAAGTGTGGAAAAGTCGCTAAAAAGCACGGAACTCAACAAAACAACACCGAAACGAACTCGGATGACAAAAAGTGTAGAATTAATCATTCTCGAATGACGAAACGGTCATGAGCGAGTCGTCAAAACGGACTCGCCGAAAAAGAAATTTACCGAAAATCGAAAATTGCGGATATTACATTCTACCCTCCTTAAAAGAAGTTTCGTCCCGAAACTTAAAATAAGTAGGGAGAAGCAATATCCCGCCAGGAAAACTCAACGAGAAACACCAAAAACCGAAAACTCGCGCCCGACGGCGAAACGCTGCAAGAAACGCAAAGAGACATACAGCGTGAAAATCCGCTCCACGGCGACTAACACAACGCCACCGGTAGAGACATAAAAAAAATCAACGAGTGACAAGCGTCATCAAATAGACAATACAATCGAGTCGATTATCCGAACAATCACAAAACTCAACGAACGAAAATTAATACGATTGACCAACCCAACGGTTCATCAACCAAAACGCGAGCCAACGCTGAACAAATACGGAATTCCACCGCCCAAGGGTTGGGAGATCGAAAACGAGACTAATTTCTCGAACTTAAGGGAATTACGAAGGAGCCTGAACGCTCAACAGTCACGAAACGAGAACAAAAACCGAACAAACAAACGATTGAGACAACAAAAATCGAACAATCATGTCCGAAACACGTAGGATAATAAAATTCAAAGAACTCCCAAGATGAACTGGTGAGAACAGCAAGACGTGCATTCCCATAAGATCCACAGGAAAGGGAGTAGCGATTGAAAAGCCACAACGACAGACGAGTTATTCCAAAACAATACTACCCTCGTTCGATCAACAAAAGCAAGGGATAGGGAAAGTTCAGAAATGTTAACGAGCATACACGAGTCGATAGAGTCGAAAATACAGAAGTTCAAAAATCCGATCCACCTCGAATAAAAGAACTATTAGAACCAAAAGATGTTACTTCCGAACAAGGTTCACAATAATCGAACCAAATTCGGAAAAGTCACAGCGATAACCAGATCGACTCAAGATCAGATTACAACTCGTTCGAAACACGAGCGAATCGATAGACTGGAGGAAGAGAAGATATAGAAGTCAAAATAGTACGGGTATTACCCTTGACCTCGCCCCCGAAACTCACAACAGCGGAACCAAGGTAACAATACAACAAGCAATCGACACAATGCGGAACAATCACCGATGCACATAATCATACCAACCCGAGCTCTAACAGCTCGCATATATGCGATAATGCATAAACCGCTACGAGGCGACAACATCAAATACCAACATCACACCCCTCACAGAGGCTACCACGACAACTGTGTGGCGAACGACTCAACGCTCACACCACCGATTCAACCACAACTCGAGGGTTAACACCCTAACGAGAGTACGAACATTACACATATATTCCTGGACTGCAAATAGGAATGATAGGTTTTGAAAACGAAAACCGCCTTTCGAAAATAATTTGCAAGAACCAGTTGATCTTGAGTATCATATATCAAAAGTAGTACAAGCATCGTCATCGAGACTTTAAAAAAAAATCATCTTGCGTTTGTTAACAAAATGAAGACGCCTTTCTTTAAATTAAAACTTTTCAGCAATATTCGACCTTCGGGTCTAAGCGAATGCGTTTCTAAATCATTAGAAATATCTCAAACTATTTTGATCCTCAAAGTAGAATAATTTTGAAACATAGCGTGGCGCTAGTAGGCATCTTGAGAACACTGTGAGAAAATAATTCATTTTAAAAGTACGTCTCGAGGTTTATTTTCTAAGATACTCAAGGTTTTTCAGAAGTACAATAGGCCAAAATGCCCAGCATTCACACGTGTCAACATTCACTTAAACACATCATAGCACACTCATTAAATCGTCCAAAGTCACGACAGTGATATACAACCCCTAGGATATGTTTAACAACATCGTTAAAACAACAATCGATTTATCAAAACTGGATGGAAAACGACATCAAGAACAGAACTCCAAAAAGTCAACTCTAGGGATTCAAGAAAATACCTAGATTCGGCGAAGAACAATGGATTAGATGATGTTAAAAATCATCTAGGATACTCCAAAACACCTTTGGACGGAAGAAAAATCAGTCCAGATGCGAACCCTAGTCGCTACGTCTCAAACTCATGGAGGAAGAAGAAGAAATGAAGAAAAATGCAACTTCTAGACTGGTGTCCAAGATTTATACCGGACACAATTAGCGTGCGCTAATCATTAAGGTTAGCGTGCGCTATCGCGGCATCAAACAAAACTCCTGACTAAAATACACCGTTAGCGTGCGCTAACCCCAAGTGTTAGCGTACGCTAACGAGAACTTCAAACCCAGTCCAGTAGCTCCTGGACTACTCTGAACTACCAGGTAGCGTGCGCTATCCTCCCGTTAGCGTGCTACCAACGCACTCTTGCGCGCGCTAGCCGCAAAGCGTAGCGTGCGCTAACGACCCACAGAGACAACAACAGAACATATCAGAAAAATTACAACATTCCAAAAACAATCGAATTTAAAACCACATACTCAAATGGCAACCAGGGTCGCCAATTCAATCAAATGCATCTCGTGGTATCAAGTTTTAGCACACAGCAAAATCATTCATCGGAGTTTCTCACAAACTCTACCGTCGGTACCCTTTCGAAACCCATCAAGGTTTACAACTTTCACAACATACCACCCCACCCGGTGGTTCAAAGATAAAACAATAACGTGTACAGTTCTATACACATACTATGTGCCACGAATAATAAACGCAACTATATTACCCAATACTAGGTAAATAAAATTATGCACCGCAATTAACTCACTAAGATAAAAATCGAGATACACAGGTATTACGCATAAAAGAGGAGACTTACATCCACAGGTCGCACGGAGGTGACGGTCGTCCACGATACTAATCTCGTCCGACAACATAACCGACACGTTGTGACTACGCACAACTCAACTTGTTACCTAACGACTCGAACGACAAGACAACACATTACTCGACAAATCACGACTTGACTCGACCCGACAGCCTAAGTTTCCACAACCTAAGCTCCGATACCATAAATGTAACACCCCCAAAACCGTATGGGAATATTACACGCCGTAAACCCTTTCCGCAAGGATCTACCAGGCTAAACGTCCATAAACAACCAAATGTTTGCCCGGCCAGGGTCAAACAATATAATAAATACAGACCGTTAAGGTCACTTACACATAAATACACGGACCGATGAGGTCACACAACTCTATCAACAGGACTGACTAACAACATTACCCACACAGGGGTCGAAATACAATACATCTGAAGACTGAAATCAACTCTGACAACACAACAAAAATCAAACAACTCTCGACTCATGATTAGTATCGAAGCTCGTCATCCTCTTGTGCCAATCCTGTGAGTGCTCCCCTGAATCTGCATGTACCTGGACGCAAAACAGACATCCACCCCCCAAATACTCGGGGGTTAGTAAAACTCCACTGTTTTACTAGTGCAAGTATCAAACCATACGAAATGTAACAAGCAAATAGCAACTACGAATTTAATACGGAAATCAATTATCAAAATGTTCCCGAGAAGTTTTAGAATCTCGAACTCAAGTAAGAGATATTTGAAAAGTAACACATCATCTCGGGGATTTTTAAAACAGAAATTCTTTTGGACCTCGAGTCCCAATTTACAAAACCTTTTCGTAAACATTAGGGCCTTAGCCCGATTCTCGTTTCAAAGCATACAAAATAATATATATCATTATGAGTCTGAGATCTATATTTAAAATGTTACCCGAACAATCACTGCTACACGATCATTGTTCGTACACATCATGTACCGAACTCCGGAGGCCTCGACGGACCTTACCCGGACCACACACACTGTTCGTACACATCATGTACCGAACTCCGGAGGCCTCAACGGACCCTACCCGGTCACAACATCGTTCGTACACATCATGTACCGAACTCCAGAGGCCTCGTCAGACCCTACCTGGATCACACACCTTGTCCGTACACGTCATGTACCGGACTCCAGAGGCCTCGTCAGACCCTACCTGGTTCACACACTTTGTTCGTAGACATCATGTACCGAACTCCAGAGGCCTCGTCAGACCCTACCTGGAACACACACACATCGACACGACACAATTCATAATCATTAAATGTCAAGCCATTCCACATTACACCGAAATGTACAATCAAGTATGTAAACCAAAACAACACAAACATCATGATCATCACAACGACTCTTAACCAACATAACACACATTCGGTACACAATACATTGAACAAACACGTGTACAACCATCTCATGTGTACATCGCAATCCTGCACAAATGGCACAACGCCTAACACGTATACCAATATATCACTATTATCACAAAGCCTTCAAATTTCGAAAAACACAACCAACTCAAACGGAACATATTTACGGAGGCAAGCAAAATCATCATACATATCATACGTAATTACTATTCACAAGATACAAGTCGTATAATAAGATACTTGACTTGAATTAATGACGACGCAACGAACGGAAAGGAAAGTCACCGACGAATGCTAGTAACCAACGAAACCGAACCTAACGATTCGAAGAATACAATCACAACCATTTCTAAATGAATACGGAATTGGAATACACCCGAAAACCCGCCTACGATTCATGTATATTCGCATATAAACAACAACGAGGGCGGACCACAACCAAACCCTCTCGATTCCGCAAAAACCACGAAATATACCAGGAATCCATAGGGAAACTAAGAATACCAACAAGATTAATCATATTCATCATGAATTAATCGACAAAACGGAACGAATCGGACAAAAACGCGAAAACCCCCAAATCTACCCAAAAGTAGGGTTCTAAAGATCTAACCTTGATTTGCTGGATCGAAGGATGTTATAGGATGATTGATCGGTGATATAAACTCAGAAACTTCATGGATTTGTTGTCCAACAACATGGTTTCGTCTCCTCCAAAACCCCAGCCTCGGACCGAAGAGAAATGAAATGAAAAATGACTGAAAAAGTCGTTGGTCTGTCATTATATATCTTGGTAGGAAGTAGCGCTAGCCTTCCTTGACTAGCGTCGCTATCGGCCAAGATATCGGCCGAGCACTCTCGGCCATGGCCCGCATGACCCGGCACCACCGACAAATTCCGCCGACCATGACTCGACCGCCCGACTCCCGCTAGCGTGCGCTACGGCCAAGCTTCTACCGTAATATCCGCAATTTGATTTCCGGTAATTTTCATTTTCGGCGAGGTCCGTTTGACGACTCGCTTTTGACCGCTTCGTCATTCGGAGAATATTTAATTCTGCACTTTTGTCATCCGAGTTCGTTTGGTCTTGCTTTGTTGAGTTCCGTGCTTTTAGCGACTTTTCGCGCTTGAGTTCGGTTCTTGCGAATCTCGTGCGAAACTGTCGTTTGGGGTTTTTCGTAAGTTCATTTAACGTTGTTATACGTGTTGTGAGCTTCGGTTTGATTATTCGTTGTCGTATGGTGATTTTCGGGCATTTGGGCCATTTTCGTAATTTCCCAAAGTTTGGGGTAATTACCTTCCGTTGTCGAATTTCGAGCCTTCGGGTGGTCGGAATCGTGTGTTCTACTAGCTCTTAGATTCGTCTTTGTGAGTACTTCGTAACCGTATCTTCGGTTCGTATTCGTGTTCGGGTTTCTGTCGTTTTGTTGAATTCAGGATTACTAAACGACTTTTCTAAGTATGAGTTCGACTTTGTTAGATCACCATTAATTTTTGGTAACTCCAAAAATTCTGAATCTTTGCAATATTATAGAGCATCGAGCTAGCTTTCCAATGGTTCGAACGGTGAGTCAATCGGAGTCCGGACGAGAGAGTTATGGTCGTTTTAGCTCACCCGCCGTTATTGGCGATCCGCCGGCCGAACTCGGCCGTGTCGTCCGACACGGCCCGTGCTGCATTTCGTCCGGATAAGCCGGAAGTCTCGCCTCGAGACCCGACCGTGTCGCCTGGCACGGCCGAGCCGAACTCTTCGGATAAGCCAAGCGATCGCGCAGGCCGGCCGTGTTCGGTGACACGGCGAGTCAATGCCGAGCGCCGCGGACAGTCACTATCGGTAGGCCCCTCGCCGGCGCGACCGTGTCTAGCAGGACACGGTCGAGTCCCTACCGCCACTACGCGCCACGACCGTGTCGGGCGGACACGGCCGAGTCTGGCTTTATTTAAGGCCCAAAGATGGGTTTTTCTTCATTTTTCTCACTCGTTTCTTCCTCTTCCGCGGCTGGAGCTTTGATGATCATGGAGGGATGTTGTTAGGGGTTAAATCCATGAAGTTTTGAAGTTCATAACATCGATTAATCCTTCCATAACTTGCTCCGATCGACCGAATCAAGGCAAGTTTTTTTAAAATATAGTTTTGGGGATTTTGTTTGATTTGTCCGTTCAATCCGTTTTAACTTAGGATTGTGATGGATTGATGATTATTTAGATGTATTATATCATTTTCCTTGTTATTCCATGGTTGGATCGTATCGATTCGTTATTTTGGTCGAGTTCTTGATCGACGCCTTGAAGGTGTCCGGTAAAATGTCATAGAGGGGTTTTCGGGCGTTCTACGATTATTCTTCCTCATATGATCGATGATTTATTGATTATATGTTGTTAGGGTCGAATTCTTGTGAAGAACTCGAGTCGGAACCCTTTCGTTCGTTGTCTTCTTCGGGGTCCGAGCTTCCCGGTCGAACTGTGTTCTTCGGAGCGTTTGGTAGCAGTTATTAAGGCAAGTATCTTATTATACGACTTGTATCTTGTGAATAGTAATTATGTATGATATGTATAACGATTTTGCTTGCCTCCGTAAATATGTTCCGTTTGAGTTGGTTGTGTTTTCCGAAATTTGAAGGCTTTGTGATAATAGTGATATATTGGTATACGTGTTAGGCGTTGTGCCATTTGTGCAGGATTGCGATGTACATATGAGATGGTTGTACACGTGTTTCTTCAATGTATTGTGTACCGAATGTGTGTTGTGTTGGTTAAGAGTCGTTGTGATGATCATGATGTTTGTGTTGTTTTGGTTTACTTGCTTGATTGTACATTCGGCGTAATGTGGAATGACTTGACATTTAATGATTATGAATTGTGTCGAGTCGATGCGTGTGTGATCCAGGTAGGGCCTGACGAGGCCTCTGGAGTTCGGTACGTGATGTGTACGAACAAAGTGTGTGAACCAGGTAGGGTCTGACGAGGCCTCTGGAGTCCGGTACATGACGTGTACGGACAAGGTGTGTGATCCGTAAGGTCCAGCGAGACCTCCGGAGTTCGGTACATGATGTGTACGAACGATGTCAGAGCCGGGTAGGGTCCGTTGAGGCCTCGGAGTTCGGTACATGATGTGTACGAACAAAGGTGTGTTGTAGCCGGGTAGGGTCCGCCGAGGCCTCCGGAGTTCGGTACATGATGTGTACGAACAATGTGTGCGATCCGGGTAAGGTCCGTCGAGGCCTCCGAGTTCGGTACATGATGTGTACGAACAAAGATCGTGGTAGCGATGATTGTTCGGGTAACATTTTAAATATGGATCTCGGACGCATAATGATATATTATTTAGTATGCTTTGAAACGAGAATCGGGCTAAGGCCCTATTGTTTACGAAAAGGTTTTGTAAATTGGGACTCGAGGTCCAAAAGATTTTCTCGCTTTAAAAATCCCCGAGATGATGTGTTCCTTTTCAAATATCTCTTACTTGAGTTCGAAATTCTAAAACTTCTGAACATTTTGATAATGGATTTCCGTATTAAATTCGTAGTTGCTATTTGCTTGTTACATTTCGTATGGTTTGATACTTGCACTAGTAAAACAGTGGAGTTTTACTAACCCCCGAGTATTCGGGGTGGATGTCTGCTGCGTCCCGTACATGCAGTTCAGGGAGCAACATGGATTGGCACAAGGGGATGACGAGTTGCGATACTAATCAAGAGTTGAGAGTTGGTAGAGTTTAGTTGTATTGTTAGAGTTGATTCAGTCTTTCGCTGTATTGTATTTCACCCCTGTGTGGGTAATGTTGTTAGTCACCCGTTGATAGAGTTGTGTGACCTCATCGCCTGTGTGTTTATGTGTAAGTGACCTTGACGGTCCGTATTATTATATTGTTTGACCACTCGACGGCAAGCATTTGATTGTTTATGGACGTTTGCTTTGGTAGATCCTTGCGGAAAGGGTTTACGGCGTGTAATATTCCCATACGGTTTTGGGGGTGTTACATTTATGGTATCGAGCTTAGGTTGCGGAAACCTAGGCCGTCGGGTCGAGTCGAGTTGTGATTTGTCGAGTAATGTGTTGTCTCGCTGCTCGAGTCGTCAGTGACAAGTTGAGTTGTGCGTAGTCACAACGCGTTGGATATGTTGTCGGATGAGATTAGTATCGTGGGCGACCGTCGTCTCCGTGCGGCCCGTGGACGTAAGTCTCCTCTTTTATGCATAATATCCGTGTTCATGATTTCATTTATGTGTGATATTTGTGGTGCATAATTTTATTTACACGGTGTTGTGTAATGAAGTTGTATTCGGTACTTGGATACGCTGTACGTGTATAGAGTGGATGTATTGATGTTTGACCCTTGAACCACCATGTGGGTTGGTATGGTGTGAAAGTTGTGAACCTTGATGGGTTTTACGGTAGAGTTTGTGGGAAACTCCGATGAATGATTTTACTGTGTGTTTAAACTTGATGCCATGAGATGTATGTGATTGAATTGGCGACCCTGTTTGCCATTTGGGCATGTGGTTTTAATATCGACTATTTTGGATTGTTGTAATTATACCCGCTACGGGTAGCTTTGAAAATGCTTTCCTTAAAGACTACTGATTTGAGCATTTTTGTGGAAATCAAAATTTTGGAAAATCTTGTTTTGCAAAGCACCGAGGTATTATAAGTGTTTTCAAAAATTTCATTTCACCAATTTTTTTTCAAACTTGAGAATTTTAAAATTTTATCATTTGAATAATACCCCGGAAACATTTTATTTTTGTTGTTTGTTTGATCCCTGCGATACGTGTGTGGTTTTGATAGTGTTTGATTTTGTAAAATCCAAACATCTCTGTTGATGCGACTGTGTGGATTATTTTTTTTATGAAGTCCTAAAATTACAGTGTTAGTTTGTGCACTTGTGTGATGACTTGGAGTTGATGTTTTAACGTGCTGCTATCTATTGTCTTATCTTGACGTTGTGATATTTGTTTGGATGTGTTATTCTTATTGGTCGTCCATCCAGTATGCCGAGAGGCCGTGACCGAGGACGTGGTCGTAGTCGTGGTTGTGATCAGCAGCAATCATCCGTGAGGTAATGTTGATATTGACGCCGCCACCATCCTTCGTCGGTGGTGACCGGTTGGCGCATATGAATCGGGATCGTACACCGAGACGGATTCCTGATGAAGATAACGGAGCTGTAAGTGGTTACGAGATGTGATGAGAATGCACCCGCCCGCTTTGTAGGTTCTTCTGACTCGTTAGGGTGGGAGAATTGGCTCTTCCAATTGGATGAACGTTTGATGCCGTAGCTTGCCCGATGAGAGAAGAGTGCCTATTGCTCAATACCTACTCGACAGGAAGCCGCAGATCGGTGGGAGGCCGTAGCGCCTAGTGATCGTACCGCTACTTGGTGAATTCAAAGCGCCATGGAGGCCGAGTATTGTCCGCCGCTGTTAAAGAGCGTAGGATTGTCGAGTTTTTCGGCTACGCCCGAGACGTGTCGATATCCCGAGCGATAGTCGATTATAATCGGCACCGTGTTATGTTCGGATCGTGTGAAAAGTGAGGCGAGATAAGGTTCGTTATTTCGATATGCGTATGAAACCTCGATTCGGCAGTGTATGGCTCCTTTTATGTGTACAACCTTGAAGGACTATCAGATCGAGCCTTGGCGTTTGAGATGGCTATAATGTCTACCGAGTCCGTATCGGTAGCAAAAGCGTAAGATTTCCGATGACGCATCGGAAGTAAGGGAATTGGGATTCCCACACCTCAACCTCGTATCAGCCGAGTATGGGACCTTCTCGGTCGCTTAGAGAACCCAAAAGACCCAAGTCGGTGTCTTTGAGTTCGTAATGCTCCTAGATGTTTCAACCGTAACGTTCTAGGCCATGAACGCGCGCATTGTAAGAAACCGCCAAATGACTTGTTATAATTGTGGACACGAGGGGCATCGAGTTCGATCGCGAGATTGTTGCCGAGATGATAAGGGACCGAATTCTATTCCTACTGGAGGGCCCAGTGATGTCTAGTGATGGTGTTTTGGTACTCGCTACGGATTGTTTCGCGTGTAGAGATGTTTTGTGACGCTTTTACATTTGGAACTTGTTGAATGATATTTTGTTTTGTGTAAGTTCCCGTTTAGTTGTTGAACCTACGGAGGCGTGTCGGTGGACCACGAAGTCATGAGCATGGTATTTTATTATGTGTCGTTATATTTTGTTTCGTATCCGTGATAACCTTAGTTTAAGTTTCGGACGAAACTTATTTTTTTGTATGATAGAATGTAATATCCGGTATTCTCATTTTCGTTATCTGGAATTGTTTGTGTTTTGATGTCGGACATTTTCTTGTTGGTGAGAATCTAATGATTTCTATCGTAATACTCTAATTGTTTCTATCGCATAGCCGTTTTAGTCGGGTGCGACTTGTTGTCGCGTACATTTCCTTGATTAAATGTGTGCATAAGATGTGGTATGTGATGCGTCGTTAATTGATCGTTATTGTTTTGAATCATTGCCGGTGGCGTTGTTATGGTCGCGTGTGGCGTGTTGTCACGTCAGATATTCTTTCGCGTTACTTGTAACGCTTTTGCCAATGGGACGAAAGTTACACGCTTCTCGTGTATCTTGTTGAGTTTTCTGTCGGGATATTGCTTCTCCTACTTATTTTAAGTTTCGGACGAAACTTCTTTTAAGGAGGTAGAATGTAATATCCGCAATTTCGATTTCCGGTAATTTTCATTTTCGGCGGAGGTCCGTTTGACGACTCGCTTTTGACCGTTTCGTCATTCGGAGAATATTTAATTCTGCACTTTTTGTCATCCGAGTTCGTTTCGGTGCTGCTTTGTTGAGTTCCGTGCTTTTAGCGACTTTTCCGCGCTTGAGTTCGGTTCTTGCGAATCTCGTGCGAAATTATCGTTTGGGGTTTTTCGTAAGTTCATTTAACGTTGTTATACGTGTTGTGAGCTTCGGTTTGATTATTCGTTGTCGTATGGTGATTTTCGGGCATTTGGGCCATTTTCGTAATTTCCCAAAGTTTGGGGTAATTACCTTCCGTTGTCGAATTTCGAGCCTTTGGGTGGTCGGAATCGTGTGTTCTACTAGCTCTTAGATTCGTCTTTGTGAGTACTTCGTAACCGTATCTTCGGTTCGTATTCAGGTTCGGGTTTCGGTGTCGTTTTGTTGAATTCAGGATTACTAAACGACTTTTCTAAGTATGAGTTCGACTTTGTTAGATCACCATTAATTTTTGGTAACTACAAAATTTCTGAATCTTTGCAATATTATAGAGCATCGAGCTAGCTTTCCAATGGTTCGAACGGTGAGTCAATCGGAGTCCGGACGAGAGAGTTATGGTCGTTTTAGCTCACCCGCTCGTTATTGGCCGATCACTGCCAGCCGAACTCGGCCGTGTCGTCCGACACGGCCCGTGCCGTACTCGTCCGGATAAGCCGGAAGTCTCTGCCTCAGGACCCGACCGTGTCGTCTGGCACGGCCGAGCCGAACTCTTCCGGATAAGCCGGAAGCGATCGCCTGAGGCCCGACCGTGTTCCAGACACGGCCGAGTCAATGCCGAGCGCCGCGACAGTCACTATCGGTAGGCCCCTCGGCGGCGCGACCGTGTCTAGCAGACACGGTCGAGTCCCCGCCGCCACTACGCGCCACGACCGTGTCAGCGGACACGGTCGAGTCTGTCGGCTATTTAAGGCCCAGCAATGGGTTTTTCTTCATTTTTCTCACTCGTTTCTTCCTCTTCCGCCGGAGCTTTGATGATCATGGAGGGATGTTGTTAGGGGTTAAATCCATGAAGTTTTGAAGTTCATAACATCGATTAATCCTTCCATAACTTGCTCCGATCGACCGAATCAAGGCAAGTTTTCCTAAAATATAGTTTTGGGGATTTTGTTCGATTTGTCCGTTTAATCCGTTTTAACTTAGGATTGTGATGGATTGATAATTATTTAGATGTATTATATCATTTTCCTTGTTATTCCATGGTTGGATCGTATCGATTCGTTATTTTGGTCGAGTTCTTGATCGACGCCTTGAAGGTGTCCGGTAAAATGTCATAGAGGGGTTTTCGGGCGTTCTATGATTATTCTTCCTCGTATGATCGATGATTTATTGATTATATGTTGTTAGGGTCGAGTTCTTGTGAAGAACTCGAGTCGGAACCCTTTCGTTCGTTGTCTTCTTCGGGGTCCGAGCTTCCCAGTCGAACCGTGTTCTTCGGAGCGTTTGGTAGCGGTTATTAAGGCAAGTATCTTATTATACGACTTGTATCTTGTGAATAGTAATTATGTATGATATGTATAACGATTTTGCTTGCCTCCGTAAATATGTTCCGTTTGAGTTGGTTGTGTTTTCCGAAATTTGAAGGCTTTGTGATAATAGTGATATATTGGTATACGTGTTAGGCGTTGTGCCATTTGTGCAGGATTGCGATGTACATATGAGATGGTTGTACACGTGTTTCTTCAATGTATTGTGTACCGAATGTGTGTTGTGTTGGTTAAGAGTCGTTGTGATGATCATGATGTTTGTGTTGTTTTGGTTTACTTGCTTGATTGTACATTCGGCGTAATGTGGAATGACTTGACATTTAATGATTATGAATTGTGTCGAGTCGATGCGTGTGTGATCCAGGTAGGGCCTGACGAGGCCTCTGGAGTTCGGTACATGATGTGTACGAACAAAGTGTGTGAACCGTAGGGTCGACGAGGCCTCGGAGTCCGGTACATGACGTGTACGGACAAGGTGTGTGATCCGTAAGGTCGACGAGACCTGGAGTTCGGTACATGATGTGTACGAACGATGTCGTAGCCGGGTAGGGTCCGTTGAGGCCTCGGAGTTCGGTACATGATGTGTACGAGCGGTGTGTGTTGTAGCCGGGTAGGGTCGTCGAGGCCTCTGAGTTCGGTACATGATGTGTACGAACAATGTGTGCGATCGGGTAAGGTCCGTCGAGGCCTCCTGAGTTCGGTACATGATGTGTAACAAAGGATCGTGGTAGCGTTGATTGTTCGGGTAACATTTTAAATATGGATCTCGGACGCATAATGATATATTATTTAGTATGCTTTGAACGAGAATCGGGCTAAGGCCCTATTGTTTACGAAAAGGTTTTGTAAATTGGGACTCGAGGTCCAAAAGATTTTCTCGCTTTAAAATCCCCGAGATGATGTGTTCCTTTTCAAATATCTCTTACTTGAGTTCAAATTCTAAAACTTCTCGGGAACATTTTGATAATGGATTTCCGTATTAAATTCGTAGTTGCTATTTGCTTGTTACATTTCGTATGGTTTGATACTTGCACTAGTAAAACAGTGGAGTTTACTAACCCCCGAGTATTCGGGGTGGATGTCCTGCTCAAGGCCCGTGCACATGCAGTTCAGGGAGCAACACAGGATTGGCACAACGGGATGACGAGCAGCGATACTAATCAAGAGTTGAGAGTTGGTAGAGTTTAGTTGTATTGTTAGAGTTGATTCAGCCTTCCGCCGTATTGTATTTCACCCCCGTGTGGGTAATGTTGTTAGTCACCCGTTGATAGAGTTGTGTGACCTCACCTGGCCCGTGTGTTTATGTGTAAGTGACCTTGACGGTCTGTATTATTATATTGTTTGACCCTGGACGGGCAAGCATTTGATTGTTTATGGACGTTTAGCCTGGTAGATCCTTGCGGAAAGGGTTTACGGCGTGTAATATTCCCATACGGTTTTGGGGGTGTTACACGCGCTAGCCGACCTGTCCAGTAGCCACTGGACTAACAAACTCATCCCGGTAACGTACGCTAGTCGGCCGACAGCGTGCGCTACCCCTGCCGGTTAGCGTGCGCCACGACCGACAGTAGCGTGCGCTACCTGCCGATCCTGACCGAGTCCAGAACCTCAGAATCCCTCTGCCCGTGCCCGATAGCGTCGCTGGCCGACTCGACAATGGCGCTTACATCTGCTGAAGCTAGCGCCAAGGCAGGCTCCGGCCAGTAGCGTGCGCTTACGCGGTTCCCGCTGCTCGGCTCGCCGCTGCCCAAGACTTCCGATGCCGCACCGGTCCGGCCAACAAGCCACTCGCCACGAGCCGACGCCTCGATTTCCGAAAACGCACGGAACGGACACGACGAAAAGTTCGCGGACGATATCAACGACTCGAAATGAAAACGTAACACCATAATTAATCATACGCGACCAAGAAACGGGTCGAGACAACAATTACAGATACGGATCTGATACCATAAATTGTAACACCCTAACCCGGCAAGGGTAGAAACATTACAATATGGTTTCACATCAGATACACACAAGTCCAAACCAAGCAGCGGAAGTCTTAAAACAAACATCAAAAGAGTATCAAAGGGGACTAAACGACATCCAAGTGTCCCCAAATCCAAACAAAGGAAGGTACAAATACAAATGTCTAAAATCCGGAAATACGATAAATGAAACAAAGTTCATTATTCAGAGAAACTCTAGGGTAGGTCCACACGCTCTCATCCCCAAAGCTAAACCCCGCTCCTAGCTTAAGTACCTGCCGCATGGAAAAGAATCGCGGCTGATCTTAAACAGACTTGCGGGAAACCCGAAACAGCAGTTTCGGACGAGATTCGCAAGAATTGAACTCAAGTGTGGAAAAGTCGCTAAAAAGCACGGAACTCAACAAAACAACACCGAAACGAACTCGGATGACAAAAAGTGTAGAATTAATCATTCTCATAATGACGAAACGGTCATGAGCGAGTCGTCAAAACGGAATCCGGCTGAAAAAAGAAATTTACCGAAAATCGAAAATTGCGGATATTACAACTTGCTACAAATAAATGTGTTTATTAGTACTCCACATTAAATTCACAGGACTGAATGCATTGAGTTGGTACATTCCCTGTAACTCTCTTGAAACGTTTAACGATTAATCTGCATATATTTTCACTTCAAAATTGGTGTCATTAATACTCCCCAATCATTTTTAGGACTCAATCTTTCAATATATATGATATATAAGATTTAAAGAGGCCACTAAACTTCACGTCTTTTCAATTATCCATCCACCTCATTAAAAGAGGCTACTGAACTTCACGTCTTTTCAATTATCCATCCATAACCAGCTTTGTACATTTTCCACTCTATTTAAATTAAATACATCCTTTTGTTTTTAATTGTCAATAACGTACTTTGTCATTTAACATCAAATGAATTGAGTGGGAAACCGTTGAATATTAGCAACAGGTCAAAAAAATATTACCTCAAAAGGTTTTTGAAAACTAAAAAATCATCATCTTGTCTTTATAAGTTTTCTAATCTCCAATCGTCGCCTTACAACACATCAAAAAAATAATATCGAAATTCAGATCGTAAATTCACCTGTTGTCGAACACACACAAACAACAATCGTAAGCCTAAGCAACAATCAAAACAACTAAACAGGGATAGATAGAAACAGATGAAGCCGAATGGCTGCAAAGAAGATGAGGTCGACATGGCCGGAAAGAGAGGGTTGTTGGAGGATCTTTTTTCTTATTGTGTTTGTGTGGTTATATCTTAGCTTATAAAAGGGATGGAGTGAATGGATTTGTTTTCAAATCCACTGCCTATACCTACAATATAGCTTGTTGGTTTTCTTTTATTAATGCATCTATTGTTTGAAATCGCAAAGAACAATTATTATTCAAAGATTGCATTCAATCGGCTAAACTATATTCGTTTGATTTTCCAAAGCATTAAAGGGTTTTTAGTAGACATAAACGTATCTTTCACGTTCCCATCATTTAACTCTATACATAAAATTAAAATCATTAATACTCCACAATACATTTAAGGACGTTTGATTTTCCAGTGGGTAATTCAAGGGTTTTTTTAGTAGACATAAACTTAGATTTGATGCTTGATTACATCTTTCACATTCCCATCATTTAACTTTATACATAAAAATTAAAATCATTAATACTCCACAATAAATTTAAGAACTCAATCTTTATATATATATATATATACATATATATATATATTATCATTAAAACTCCACAATAAATTTAAGGACTCAATCTTTATATATATAAGATAAGATAAGATATATCTAAGATAATTTAATATGAACTAATATTAAATGTAAAAATATCTATTAATATCATTAAGACTCCACAATAAATTTTAGG
Source organism: Orobanche coerulescens (assembly GCA_033398695.1). Taxonomy (NCBI): domain Eukaryota; kingdom Viridiplantae; phylum Streptophyta; class Magnoliopsida; order Lamiales; family Orobanchaceae; genus Orobanche; species Orobanche coerulescens. Next base: position 71,481,183 of record CM065818.1, on the reverse strand, counting down.
ACTCAATCTTTATATATATATTAGAAAATGGGCTAATTTTAAATGAAGATATAAATTGGACGGGTTGTGTCAAAATATTATAACATAGTACGGAAATAATATATTGGTCACATGTATATTGAATATTTATATTATAAGAAGTTAATATAGTAATAATACACGGGGATTTGTACTAGTTCTTTCCATGATACGAAGTCCCCCTTAAACCGCTCCCCCTTTGTACTACTTCTTGGTATTATTTTCCTTTTAAGAAGTAAAATAAAATTTACTTGAAAAGAAAAAAATGGAAAGACAACAGTGGGGTCCTGGGGATTGGCCTGGCCGATTGGGGAAGATGAAACGGGCGAGAGCGAGCGGGCTGTGGATTCAGAAGAAACACGAAACCGGAAGACAAAAAAACAGTAAATTAACTTAAAGAAAATTAGGACACACACAAACCCTAAAAAAAAAGGAGAAGCAGGGCTGGCCGATTGGGGAAGATGAAGAAGGGCAGGCAGCAAGAGGCGTCAGGCGACTGGGCGAGAGCGAGCGGGCTGTGGTGTGTGTGGTGAGCGTGAGAGTCAGAGACTCAGAAAAAATTTGTGAACATCAATGAATGAGAAAATTACATCAGTTTGTTGAAAACTACTTTACCTTGACAGACAATTAGAATGAAGTTGAAGTGTCTATATATGAGGATGGTTGTTTCAGTTTTATGTTGTGTGTAAAAAAATAGAAATGCAAGAACAAAAAATTGATTGTTATGTCAAAAATGGTTATTTGATTGATGTTTAGGTTATTCTGTATGGTGGCCCAACTCCGCAGTCAAGTGAAATTCAACCAGAAATGTTTGGTTTGAATCCTGTAAATTCACCTACATTTATCATCAGACAGATGTGTATTATTTTGTTTGTCCCTGAAGCCTGAGGAGCGAGTCAAATGATTTGTAATCGATTTCCAAAATACTATTACTTGTATATGGACTGATATCATTAGTTTTGAGTGAAACGCACTTAATAGAATATGTGATCCAGACATAACAATTGGTACCATGCTGTATGTCATTGAAATGGACTTGTTGCTCACCCAATATTTGTTTTACTAGGCACCAAGTATCAAAACAGTACCACATATGTATGTAGTTTCACTTTATTACGCTTCATAAGAAGGCTGCTACTTATTTATAGTGTTATTACAAGCGTAAACTTTTTTTACATCAGCTGAATGTCTGAACATGATTTTGTTTTGGGTTCAACTGGAGGCACCATTCAGTTTTTGAGGCATTGCAGTTCTCACGGAAATGGGACTTCGCACTTTGTGTACTCCATCAGTCCAGGTTAGGCTCCCGAACGAGTATCCAGCATTCAGTTGATAATGCATTGAAGTGATTGTCACCTTGAAGGAGATCTCCTTGATGTCGCAGCTGAAATATAGTATAGGGGGGAATACAAATACAAATGTACCAGCAGGAGGTTCAATTACAGCACGATAAATAGTGTTTACGGCTCCTCCTATATTGGTTACCCTTCTGGTCAGGGTAGTTGAGTTCCTAAGATATGGAACAGTTATGGAAGGTAAGTTTACATCCAGAATTGAGACTGTTTTGGTCGGGCACATTACTGGTTGTCCTGTTTGTTGAGAGATAGCACAGCTGCTGTACCCCATGGCACAAAGGTAATTGATGTAGTCTGTTGTGTCCATGTCATATATCAACCCTGGACATGCGGCCCCGTTTGGGTTTGCAATTCCACCCCCAAAATCAAAAGGATCAGCAAGCTTATATGGGCGAGCCTCAGCAAAGACCGGAATATCGTATGGATCCCTCGTCCAAGCTTCAATATCATCATCGTTATTATTATTACTATTATTTTCTGTTATCGAGAAATTACAACGTACAAAGTGATATATATATATATATATATATATATATATATATAAATTTAAGTCTGAGAAAGGAGAAAGTGGTACCTGTGGTGGTAAGTGCAGATCTTATTGCAGCAGGAGACCAATCAGGGTGTTGTGCCTTGAGAAGAGCCACAATGCCCGCAATATGAGGAGTTGCCATCGATGTTCCTGTGAGCATCGTGAAACCTTGTTCTGCCGATGTATCAACATCGGAGGATGCAGCTATTATTTGTACACCAGGTGCAGCGATATCTGGCTGCTCCTCGTTTAAGAACAATGAAAAATTTGAAATAGGAAAAAATAATAAAAGTTACTATCTTCTAAGTTCATAAACTTTGAGACTGGTATTATTATTATTATTATTATTATTGGTATTATTATTATTATTATTATTCAGTGATTCCTCTCTTACCTTGAGTATTGATGCTGCGATAGAGTTAGGACCTCTTGATGAGAATCCAGCAATCTTAGCTGAGACATCCTTGCCCATAAGAGTTGTAGGGAGGCTTAGTTTCGCCATTGGATTTCTAATTGAACATGATGATATATTTGTAACAATGACCAGACAACTTATGAATCTTTATATGATACAGGGGAAGCTAATAACTAATAAGTAGCTGACAGAAAATGTGTTTTTACCTGGTGGAGCGGATATATGATAGGATTTGAGTGCCGACCTCATAATCCACTTCTGCACAGGGGAAGTTGCGGCATCGAGATGTGATCTCATTGGGAAGCTTGGAAACAATTACTCCAACACCTCCGGCCGATCTGACTAATGAAGATGCATATGATGTCACAGCTGGAATATCGTATGTAGTGAAGCATAGAACTATTTTTCCAGCCATAAGACTACGCCTGAGGAAGAGATCTTCGCACACACTGTACAATTCGTTGCAAATGGTTGTCAATTTCGAAAAAGAAAAAAAGTGACCACTCCTTGTGTCCACACACTAGTAAATAGACTGTTGAAGAGCGATACCCGGTAGATTCATCATCATCACCAGGGTAGAACAAGCTTGTGAAGCCAACTCCCCCTCCTGTATAGATAGATTGACCCTGCAAGATTCAATATGTTCTCGAGTAATTACATTTCATCTCCATATAGTCAAATGTATTGACATCGAATTACAACCTGAAAGATCTTGCTGTTCCCAAGTGTGATTTGAGTTGGAAATGCTCTATCCATGGTACTGGCTGCAACAGTTATAATCCATGGTGCTGTGTTCACAACAGTTTGTGAGAATGGGCCATCATTTCCCGCTGCACAAACAACCGTGATGCCTCTTGCAACAGCATGAAAGGATCCTATGGCAATGGAATCACGTCCATCCACTTCCGAATAGAGAGGAAGAGAGGCTGCACCAATTGACAGCGTCAAGACATGTACTCCGTCCTTGATTGCCTCATCGAATGCTTTGAGTATATCAGCTGAAGCGCACACCCCGCCCCACATATCCCAGCACACCTTGTAGACAGCCAACCGAGCGTAGGTGGCTCCCCCTCTTGCGGTCCCTAATCCGACACCATCGTAGCTGACATTAACAACATGTGCACCGGCCGCGGTGCTGGATGTGTGAGTGCCATGACCATGTGCATCTCTGGCTGACAAGAACTCTCCTTGCGCTGTCAGATTCACTGGTCGTCCAATCTCGGCTAGCAATCCGTCCACAAACCACTGAGCTCCAATTAGCTTTTTGTTACAATGTTTGGAAGCATTGAACTTGACACCAGATTTGCACATACCCTTCCAACATGAAGGGATTTCAGTCAGTCCTTCATCACTAAAAGATTTAGACTCCGGCCATATTCCTGCAGTTATGTCTCAATTAAGTCTACTTGGTGTTGTATCAAATTCAAGCGCGAGAAGAGAAACGAAAATTATTGGAGAAATGGGAGAACTCTTTAACCTGTGTCTAGGACACCTATAATAACTTGATCGCCCTTATTACTTTCGTCTAGGAGATTAGTAGATATTTTGGGAGAGACGCCCAAATAATCCCAACTTCTGGTCGTTTTCAGCTTGTAAAATGAATTTTGCATAACTTGTACGACATCAGGATGCTCTGTAAATATTATTTCATCATTAAAACCCCATAAAGTTACATTTTTAGATGTGCTTTCCTTGTTAAAAGAGTAGCAGGCCTTTTTTCAAATATGATTAGGCTAATATTGCTCTTCTGATTCTTGTTCATACCAGATAGTTGTTGTGCTTGAGACTCTGTTAGCTTAGCTGCAAAGCCAGAAAAGCCATGTCTGTAACTATACACCATTGACTCTAAGGCCAATTGCTTGCTGCACAAAAGGTGTTAGTAATCAACATTAGTCCACCTTTCTTCTTTTGGCTTTCTCAATCCTTCTGTCCCACTCGAATAGCCAACTTTAGTCATTTTAACAAGTGTAACTAGCTCTTTAAATCATATATTCTCATCTATTATTATTATTTTTTTATCTAACAAGCTACTATTCTTATTTATATAACAAAGTACATTAATTTAAGAAATATTATGTAAAATTAATTAGGTACTAATGTTGTATTTTGGAAATTGACTCTTTTATTGGGACAAAGTTATTTCTTGCAACAGAACTCCTCAGATGGGAGAAGGAATACTTTTGAGTTCCCCATTGTCGGTTTTACCTTTCCATCAAAGAAGTAAGCATGGCGTGATGTGAGTCTTTGACGAGTTCTGAGTCATTGTGCTGCCTCTCTCCCAGATAAACTATGTAAACCTGTTGATTTGATCAAAACAACAACGTGCCGGCATTTATGATTTTGTTTTAAGGATAATTTTTAAGCAATATACTATATGATAGTTAACCATATCATAAGCTCCCCCCCCCCCTTTTTTTTTTTTAATTCTCTTCTACTAAATGAGGAAAACATAGGCAAAGACAATTTACATTTACACTAGTTAGTACACTCGCAAAAGGAGAGATGGGTTATATGTCATTTTAAAAGGTAATCGTGGTTTGATTTTTATTTTTCAAATTTAGACTAAACTTTAGGAGCATCTGTTGTAATCAACCTAAAAACATACACACACACGCACCCCACCCTCCGCCCCCGAAAAGTGCAGGCCACGGGGAGTGGCACGTGTTTTGAGAAAATAGAGGTGATATGTATTTTTAGTGAAAAAAGTTGAGGAAAAATGTATTTTTGAATGGAGAAAGAGTAATATTTTAAGTGGGTTATAAGAAGATCACACTTTTTATGGACGGTCCAAAGAAAAAATAAGACCACATTTTTCCCGGACGGAATGAATACTAAAGAAGCACATACATTACTATCAGCAAATGCCAGCTTCATAGTTTTGCCATGACCATCAGTTAGATATATGAGAAGATGAACGAAGAGTAAAATAGAGAGTGAAAAGGGATTCCTCATCGTATCTGTATCCTTGTTATTATTATTATTCTTTTTTTTTTTTTTTTTTTTTTTTGTTTTCTGGCTTTGTATGTACAGAACAATTGAAATTTCCAAGGAGATGGCAATTAAGAAACAATGTGTTAATATTTGAGGTTGTGCTTCCTTTTAATAGCTATAAATGGTAATCTTAGCAAAAGAGTAAGGGATGATATCCCAACTTTATATTGATAAACAATTAACATATCCCAACTTTAATGATCATCATATGTTCGCTTCTACGATCAAATTCCAAGAGCCATCACGCAGACCACAATTTTACTCCAAGCATACATAATACCCCCACCATCCACTTTCCCACTTACACCATATAGTAATAGCTAACATTTAAAATCTCATGTACATCTGCTGATTTTTAAAGATATACATAGGTGGACTAGATCCTCTATTTTGTAATGGCTTAATATCTTCTATTTCACGCATCGAATAAATAACTGTTATGTATAAAATAAAACTAATATACCGTTTCTTTCCAATTTAAGTGAGATGTTTGTATTTTTTCAACCCCAAAATAAGTTATATTGATCTTTATGTCTATATTACCCCTATTGTGCTTACCATATTTGACTTTCCCTTTGAATTGCTCCATATTAGTACTAAAATATGAAATCCTACTTTATAAGATCGATATGATTAAACAATTTATGCTTATGAAAACTTACAAAAATTATTTTTTTAAAAACTATAGAAGCTTACAAGAAGTATGTTCTCCATAATAGTAATTTTGTACGTGAAAATATACAGAAATATCTTTTCTGAAAAAACTGTTTTCCTTTCCAAGTCTTTTTCTGGCAATGGAGAATAGAAGACTTGAAAATGAATAAAAAAGTACCTAAAATAAATTACATAGCATATTAACAAGGTTTAATTTGCTAAAATTGAATTCATTATTGGATACTACTAGGGTAAATTAAAAAAATATGTTCTAAATTTACAATCCTTAATATTTGGAGAAAAATGAAACCTCCTATTTAAATTTAGAAGGAGGGAGTTTTCTATCATGACTTTTTGAGATTGAAGAGATAGTTTCTAGATAGAAAACGAAACACCTTTTTGGTTATCTTGTGGCGGGTGGATGCAAGAAAGAAACCTACCCTCATCTCCGTCTACGGTTTGAAATATATTTTATCCATATACGTGATCTCTGCTTCATATAGATTTATGAAGATAGTTTTTATATTTCTACTTTGTAAATAAATTAGATTTTTTATAATGAAGAAGAAAAGGTAATAAATAAATAAATAGTTATAATATTGTTCCATTTATAAATTAAATTTGTACTTTTAACGGAAAACACACCCTTCTATTAATTGAGAGGCTAAAGTCATACATGTCAGATGATATTTTTTTATATCTTATTTTACCTATATTTTCGCTCGATTGTCCCTTTAGCGGAATATTTTGTTAGGAATACTTGTTAGATTTTGATGATGTCATCCATGTATTCATGATTTATTCAAATGTATGCTATAAGTACTTGGCGTTGTAAAGAAGAACCAAATGAGTATCTTCTATAAGCCATTGAATAGGCTAAGTATTGATCAAGTGTTGATCATATAGAAAATCGGCTAAGTATAGAATTGTCAAAATATCAGATAAGATTTCAGCCGAGTTCCGAAGAAAGCATAATATCAGGCGAGACATCAGGCGAGCTCTGGTCAACTCAACATATCAGAGAAGGTTGACCACAGGCGAGATAATTTCAGGCCACATTGTTAGGAATATGCCCTCGAATGCCACTCAGGGGATGAGAGAGTAGGGGCATTGTACTTGTAATTATGGAATAAATAATAAAAAGGCAATTCGATTCATTCACTGTTTATTGTATTTCAATTGCATTCTTGACTTGGTAAACATTGAAGTGAAGTCCATGTAAATAAACTGAACATTCCATTCTCGTTATGGGATAAGAGAAAATGCACTGGAAGTGTTTAAAGTTTATTTACGAAAATCGTTCGCAAGTCAATAAACTTAAATGGGCATTAAGTTTTAATAAGACTTGTATAACTGATGCTAGGACGTGTGCACGTCTTGATAGCATAGTTATAAAGTATATTGGTGGGACCAGTATACTCGAACACAACTCATACTCGATTCAGTCACACGGTATTCACTCTCGAAGAGTCGATGACGAATCAAAAGGTTGTGATAGTGTATGTGGACCTTTGACTTGAGGATCCAGTAGAAGATGTGCCTGTGACGTTTAGTTTGTCATTAGAGTAGTTAGACTCATTTGCTTAATTGCTGAGTCGACCTCGAAGTGCGGACTATACGGGCAGGTAGCAGTCTTTACTGTATGCCAAGAAAGGATTTTATCTCCTGTTAGTGAGCAGGCGTATGTCCTATACGGTTAATGGCAAATAAGATCATGAGTCTTTGGCCAAAGCATTCTGATATAGTCGTATTAGATACATGTTGTGTCAAGAATTAACACCTTCCGACCGGCGATCGCCTCGGAGGTCGGGCGACCGAGTCACTGCCGATCGTCCAAGGCAGTCCGCGATCACGACTGCGACCGAGCCTTAACCCAGTGGACGAGCTACATCGACCGACCGAAGGTCCCAGGACGAATCCCGGTGCCGAGCGATCGACATCAAGACGATCGCCTCTCGGTACTCGGCGACCGACTCCTGGCGACCGATAAGCGGACGACCATCTCTCGGCGACCGACAATCGGGCGACCCTCTATCGGCATCTGCCGATCGACCCTTGGTGACCGACCAATGCCGACCCTCAGCAACTGGCCGATGGCGACCTCTGATGACCAGCTAGAGACGATCGCCTCATGTCGATCAGGGCCGATGGCCATCCAATCGGCAAAGGTCGAGCCCCAAGACTGGCACCACGTGCAAGGACCGAGACAAGATCCGCGAATCTCGGGCCATTGACCACAGCCTGGCAGAATCTCTCCACCAGCCGACAAGCCGCCGAAAGCTTGTCAGTAGGGCCGCATGTTGACTGACTCCGGACGCGTGTTGGCTCCTTATTGGACCGCCACCGAGCCACCTCTTCCTCGACTTTAGCCCGACAACAAGATCTTCTCGACTTTAGCCCGACAGCCCAGGAGATCGCCCCATTATAATATTGGCCGGCAGACGATCGGCATATTATTATAATGCCCGGAAGGCGATCGCCCGCTAGAGGACAGGACCCGGCTGCCCCTATAAATACAAGGCTCCCAGCACTTGTCCAAGCCCGGAAACTCTTCTGCACTGAACCGAACTTTTACCGCACAAAAGGCTCCAGAACTTCAACCTCTCTGGCATTCTGACATTATACACGCAATACAGAAGAAAACATTTAGCACTTGGCTAATCTCCAACTCTTGGCAACGGCTATCATTCGGTCTTACTTCTCCCGGCCTTTCTCCTCGAGCAGACTATCGGCAGGGACGAAGAACACCGAGCTTCGCTCAAGAGCCGGATTAACAGAGTCTTTTTACACTCATTGTATTTAGATTTCTCTCATTAATACTTGTATCCACGAATATTTGTATTAATAACATCTCGCGAGAGCATTCAAGCCCGGGCCTAACAAACCCGGCAAATCTTGTATTATTTATCTTCTCTCGGAAGTGCTCCCGCAATTGTTGTTTGTTGCCCGTCATCCAGCAGTATTAATCTTCGGATAAATATTTTGGGCAACAACAATTGCCGCTAGAAGGAGGGCATCCAACCCTCAAATTTTTATACCTACCGTCCCGAAGAACACTCACTGTTCTCGGGGCAGATACTTGAAGTGACACTCACTGCACTTCAAAGAAATCCTTCAGAAATCATGTCTTCCGCCTCCGCGTCGAAGAAAGCCGCTGACCAACCGGCCGGACTCTGCCTGGCCCCGGGCCCGAGCCGCAGCCGATGGTGGAAGGCAGCCGCCGCGGTCCGAGACGCTCGATCCCGTCCCGGGACGGCGGCCCGAGCCTCTCGCTCGATCAGTTCCGAACCAATGAACAGATCGAAGAGGCCATAGCCGCCCTTCAGGAACGACGGAGTGCTCTCGACGCGCCTCCTGCTATCACTCCTGCCTCCCGCCGAAGTCCAAGCGTAAGCTCAAGGCACATCGGCCGAGCGAGCGCCAGAGGCTCGCCCGCAAGAAGAGGCGCCGGCAATGGGCACGTCTGTCTCGATCGCACAGGCGTGACCCGACTGAGACCGGGCATCCGGCCTCGCCTACGAGACGACGGAATTTGAGTCCCTCACCGTGAGCTCGGCCTACCCGGCTCCCACAAGACGATCCACCCGCCGGCTCCCGCTCGTCAAATTCCCGAGGTCGGCAGCGAGTCCGAGGTCGGTACACGATCGCCTCGGCCCCGCTCCCAAAGCCGATCCGCAAGCCCGAGCCGCGCGATTGCCACTTTGCAACGCGCTCGACGACGTGAAGGCGCTCCTGCAATCCGGCAGCGCCATGAAGACGATCGCCGAGCCGAGCGAGCCGCCGCGATCGACATCGAGCTCGCCCCGTGCGGACAAGATCGCTCCTCCTCGGACACCCGTACGAGGGCGATCGACCCCAAACACACCTGCACAAGTTCAACATCTACATGACCGGGTGTGGGGCATCGGACGCGACCAGGTGCCGGATGTTCCCTCTGACGCTGGACGACATCGCCCACCGGTGGTACACCTCATTGCCACCTCGGTCCATTGGCTCCTTTAACGAGCTGGCACACGTCTTCACGGAGTACTTCGCCACCAGGGTCGTCCGGCCAGAAGGTCACTTTCGCATGATGCAAATCAAGCAGGGAGAAGAAGAGACCGACTCGGACTACATCGACCGGGTAGACGTGATCATCCTCAACGGCGAGCCCGTAAGCGATGAGACCGCCCTCTACGCGGTCCTAGGAGGTTTTCAGGGCTTCTCGCCTATGTTCGAGCATCTCACGAAGACCCTACCGACGACTACGCAGCCTTCCGGCTAGAGACGCAGATTTCTGTCTGTGGAAAGGCTTCTTCTTAGCCTAGAGTTCCGCGATCGGCGCCCGAGCGACGACCTCCGCCTCCCGGCCCGAGCGACGACCTCCTGGCCTTCCGGCCGGCCACTACTATCCAGAGAGCCGGAGGACTCGCTCACCGCCTACACCCAACATTCTAAATAAGGGACTAACTCCGCCGATCGACGATATCGACCTACGAATAAGCGATCGGCTGCCGAGTGGCGATCGACAGCCTTCCTGCCCGATCGCCGATCATCACGCTACATCATCAGCAACCCGGCGGACACGATCGCCATCTTCAGTCCAGCATATAAAATGACGGACTAAGGCATAAGATCGCCCACCGCACATCATAAAGCCATGGTCCCGGCATGATGGAACCGGCCGCTTCGCCATGCAAGGTCCCTTTCGGCCGAGATCGCCCGCCCTTCGTTTAAATACGAGGCCGGCGTAGTCCGAGGGCTCTCCAACATTAATCGGTGGACACATGCCACAACCCCGTCTCAACGTACACCGCCGAGGTCGGCCATCTCCATGGCTAGCCGAGGTGGAAGTAGAGCTAACAAGCCGCGGCGTGGAGTTGATTCATCCGACGCCGCGCGCAAGGACTCCTCTAGACCGAGACCGCACGCCCTTCGTTTAAATACGAGGCGGCGCGGCTAACAGAGGACCCTCATAATAAAGTGAGTCACGGGACACTCAATGTCTTCGCGCACCAAGACACGGTCATGGAGTCGGTCCATCGATCTCCGCGATCGTGCACGATTCCTCAAACAAAGAGAAAACACCAAAGTATCCATAGGGGAGCGGCCAATTATGTTTTTGCAGGTACAATACCGAAAAATATCTAGCCAAACTACCATGATAGACCAAGTCCGAATCCTAAGTCACCTCGACGCCGTCCTCATCCGAACACGATCACCGGCAAGAACCACCTCGCCACATGTCTTCAACACAGAGCAAGTGGGGCAATTGTTGTGTCAAGAATTAACACCTTCCGACCGGCGATCGCCTCGGAGGTCGGGCGACCGAGTCACCGCTGATCGTCCAAGGCAGGTCTGCCGATCGGCGACTGTGCGACCAAGCCTTAACCAATGGACAAGCTAGATCAAGCAACCAAGGTCCCAGGACGAATCCCGGTGCCGAGCGATCGACATCAAGACGATCGCCTCTCGGTACTCGGCGATCGACTCTGGCGACCGATAAGCGGACGACCATCTCTCGGCGACCGACAATCGGGCGACCCTCTATCGGCATCCGCGATCGACCCTTGGTGACCGACCAATGCCGACCCTCAAGAATCGCCGATGGCGACCTCTGATGACCAGCTAGAGACGATCGCCTCATGTCGATCAGGGCCGATGGCCATCCAATCGGCAAAGGTCGAGCCCCAAGACTGGCACCACGTGCAAGGACCGAGACAAGATCCGCGAATCTCGGGCCATTGACCACAGCCTGACAGAATCTCTCCACCAGCCGACAAGCCGCCGAAAGCTTGTCAGTAGGGCCGCATGTTGACTGACTCCGGACGCGTGTTGGCTCCTTATTGGACCGCCCAGCTGAGCCAGCCTCTTCCTTGGACTTTAGCCCGACAGCCAGCATCTTCCTTGGACTTTAGCCCGACAGCCCAGGAGATCGCCCCATTATAATATTGGCCGGCAAACGATCGGCAGATTATTATAATACCCGGAAGGCGATCGCCCGCTAGAGGACAGGACCCGGATGCCCCTATAAATACAAGGCTCCCAGCACTTGTCCAAGCCCGGAAACTCTTCTGCACTGAACCGAACTTTTACCGCACAAAAGGCTCCAGAACTTTAACCTCTCTGGCATTCTGACATTATACACGCAATACAGAAGAAAACATTTAGCACTTGGCTAATCTCCAACTCTTGGCAACGGCTATCATTCGGTCTTACTTCTCCCGGCCTTTCTCCTCGAGCAGACTATCGGCAGGGACGAAGAACACCGAGCTTCGCTCAAGAGCCGGATTAACAGAGTCTTTTTACACTCATTGTATTTAGATTTCTCTCATTAATACTTGTATCCACGAATATTTGTATTAATAACATCTCGCGAGAGCATTCAAGCCCGGGCCTAACAAACCCGACAAATCTTGTATTATTTATCTTCTCTCGGAAGTGCTCCCGCAATTGTTGTTTGTTGCCCGTCATCCAGCAATATTAATCTTCGGATAAATATTTTGGGCAACAACAATACACTATTAATCAGTCGGTCTTGATTTGCATTAACACATGTATAGAGTCTAGTCAATAGTAGGGTTTGACTTTACCGTGACCCGAAGACTTGACCGGGACATCTGATAAAGGGTCTATACGTATATAGTATTTACGACATAATGGTTCTGGAATGATCCCTTCATTCGTTCTCAGTCGGGGTTTACAGTGCGACCCGCCAGTCAAGCTAAGTCCGCCGCACTCATTAGTTCCTCCCAATACGGTGAGACGGAACTACGAGTCGCGCATCGGGAGCGTTGACGGATAAATGTGAATTTATTATCTCTCTATAAATATTAGATATTCGATATCTAATTATGATTTATTAGATAAATCAAAATAGCGGTCTTATGAATTAAAATTAAGTTAATGGTGATTAATTTAATTCATAAATTATATTTCTTAGAGAAATATATTTGTATTTGATATTATTAATTAATTAGATTAATTAATTAATATAAATACATTAGGTGATTAAACGGAGTGTATTTAATCTGAGTCGTTGACGAACGTCCATTACGAGCCGAGTGACTCGGCTCGTTTTCTAGGAAACTTCCACCATGGGCCGCCCTCCCTCTCCCCACATCACATGGAATCATTTCCATGCATGTGTATGTGTTAGTTGTATTTTTGTTATTATGTGTTGACATTTATCTCAATTATATGGTTTGAGATAATATAAAAACAACACATTATAACAACTAACACACACACATATATTTTCAGCTTGAAAATCTCTCTTCTGGCCATGAGAGTTGTGAGGAAGGGAGAGATTTTTTTTTTTTTTTTAATTTTCATCTTAGAGGTGAAAGTAATTCAACAAAAAATAGAGAGAAAATTCCTACGGTAACTTCCTAGCCGTGTTCTTGGAGAACGAAGTTACGTCGAATTTTCTGGGCAACTTCCGACGCGTGTGAAGTAGAGGCTTCGAATTTTCGGTGCTTGGAACGAAGGGTTTTCGTGTTCGGGACGGGATCGTGATCATCGTCTACATTTTACGAAGATTTATTTCAAAGGCTTCAAAGGTATGAATCTTTATCTTTGTATATATTTTTTTTCGTATATACGTTACTTGATCGATCCTGTTTGGGATTCGTATTTTTTCCATTGCGTATTTCGTTTTATTTTCTAATCCCAACAAAGGGTATCGGAGCGAGGTCAATGTTTCCGTATATACGATTATTTGTGCATTTTGAATGCTTTTGGATGATGATTATGATTTAGAATCATGTTTGGAATAATTGTAGATTTTAAATTATTCGTTGTAGCATCACGTTTTTGAAACGGGCCGAAAACAAAGAAACGGGCCGGGCAGGTGCCGCGTAATCGCCTGGTTGCTCGCTGTGCCGCTGAGCATGCTCGGCCATGATCGCCATGTCTCGCCACGGCCGAGAATGATCGGCTACCGCTGAAAGGTGGCTCGGCCAGCGCTTCTCGGGTTTTTGGCCCGATTTTGAATCGGGCCATGGGCCGGGCCTAAAACCGGATTATCCGGACTCGTTTTAAGTTTATATTTTGTTGTAATTATTTCCCAAAATTTAAATTGGATTTTAATTTGACTAAATTAATATTTGGAATATTTTTTAGTTAAGGGAAATAAATTAAACGAAAATATTATTTTGGCGGATTACTTCGAATGAATTTAAATGACGATTATTAGTATTAATTGGATTAATACCATTAAAATTGAATAGATTAATTTTATATTGATTGGATTAATATATTAATTGATTATTTAATTTTAATGCCACCTTATATTAATTTGATTAATATAGTAGAAATTGAATAGATTAATTTATGGATTAATTAGATTAATTTATATTAAGATTAATTGTTTAATTTCGTTGCCATTACATGTTGTATGGAATCCTTATGTGATGGTGATATAGCTCGTGGACTTAGTTTTTTGATTTGTTCGATTCGATTGGGTTGTAAAGGCCGTTTTGAGCCTATTTATATTTACTAGAAAAACTTGTATAGGATGCAATTTTTCAATGATGTAATTATTATTTTGGGTATGACGAATACCGAAGACAACCGAGCGATGAGAGGAAGAATCGAAGACTTTTTTTTTTTTTTATTATTGGGTCATTCGCTTGGCCCAGTACTTAGGAATTAGGTCCATGAGCTATATGTTGGTAGTAACTAGGTTACTGTTTTCTGTTTTTCATTTTGAATGATTGACAAACCAACAAACGCGCGTATAATTGAATTAATGTGCAAAGTGTAACATTAATCGCGAAATTCTCCCGACTACAAACAGACTAAGTTTGAAAAAGGTTACGAGGTTTCCTACCCTCCATCAAACTCGTAGAAAATTGATACCCGAGCTGGTGTGCTATGCTTCCGAGTTATCGGGGTAGTACATTTGGTAGAGGTTGAAAAATTCTTGAGTGCATTAGATGCCTTCGGTTGGTGATAAATTTCGCCCCTAGAAACCTGATAGGTTGCCGGGTGAGATTCAATAGTCAAACTGATAGACGTTGATGGTCAACAACTTAGATAGTCTGAATTGCCAAGAAACCTGATAGGTTGAGGGCATGAAGACTAGGGGTAAAAGAAGATCAAATCATCCGTTAGACGGGTTGGTGTTAGACACTACTTTACAGAAATTAATTGGCAAGAAACCTGATAGGTTGCGTCTGTTAAAATTTGTAAAGAACTTGATCACCACTAAGAAGTCGATCTAACCATGATTTCCGTATTATAACATGGGAGTGTATAATTTCGATAAAATTAGTGGGAGCCGAGACAAGAATTATACAAGCCCTTAAGTTTTATACTCGGTCATAATTAAACAAGTCACTAATTTAATCTTGTCTAAATCTTTGCAGAAAACGAAATTGAATCTCTCTAAAATGGCTAAAAACCCACTTGCAATACTACTTGAAAAGAATCTCCTAATCGGCCCTAACTTTGTTGATCAAGTTGCGAATCGATGATTGTACTCGTGATGGAGTCTCGGGATACGTCTTGGAGGCGGACATTCCACCGACTCCAATCCGACTAGGGTAATCAGAAGACATTGACGTCCATGAAAAATGGGTCAAGGATGATGTGCTAGTCCGTGGTTTTATGATGGGCTCAATGACTAATGAGTGCAGAGCGCACGAGAAAATGACTTCGTAAGGCGATTCTCGCACACTTGACCGAACTTTATGGAGAGCACAGAGGATCGCTAGATATGAAATATCAAAGCGCTTGTTCAAAGGCTAGGATGAAAGAAGGGGAGAAAGTGGGAGACCACGTCCTCAAGATGATCTCTATGATTGAGAGGCTCGAGGTGCTCAACTTTAATATGGATTTATCCCTTCAAATTGATCTCATCCTTCAATCTCTACCTGACTCTTTCACGCAGTTTGTAATGAATTTCAACTGTAATGAAATTACATGCACATTAGCTGGGCTAATGAATAAACTGGTGACGGCGCAGTCTAACATGAAGACTAAACCGAGAGAGGCGGCTCTTGTGATTTCTTCTGGGCCTAAGAGGTCCAAGAACAAGAAGAAAAAGACCTACGAGCAGTACAAACCCAAGAAATGGGTGCAAAAAGGAAAGGGCAAGGCCCGAAAGGTTCAAAAGGTAGGCGGTCCAAAAACTACGGACAAATGCCTTGAATGCGGTGAGCTGGGCCACTGGCGAAGGACTTGTCCCAAGATTAATGGCGCATCAGGTACGGAACTTTTTGTTTTTGAAACTAATTGTTCCGCTACTGTATATTCTGCTTCATGGATTCTGGATTCAGGTGCCACTTCTCACATTTGTACTATGAATCAGGATCTTGAACGAAGTAGAAAACTTGAAGCTGGGAAATAATGATCACTGTTGGAAGCGGACAAAGTGTCGAGGCAACCGATATTGGATCAATCCTTCTGGGTTTAGAATCAGGTTTTATTTTGACATTAGATGAAGTACTTGTTTTGCCCAAGGGGCATAAAAACATTGTATCCATTCCAGTCTTGGACCGGAAAGGATTTTGTTTCTTCATTGGCAATGGCGGTTGTAAAATTTATTTTCAAATAAATTGGTTGGAACAAATACATTGTTGAATGGTTTATATCATCCGAACATGCAAAATAAAACAAAGTGAACACTATAACTAGGAAAAGTGGTAGGCAAGATACTAATCAAGCTCTTAAATGGCACCTTAGACTTGGTCATGTTGGTCGACCAAGGTTCGAAAATGGAAAAAGATGGACTTTTAAGTCCATTGGGTGTAGAACCCTATCCAACTTGTGAATCTTGCCTTAGAGGCAAAATGACTAAGTTCCCCTTCACAGGACTTTTAAAAGGGCCGATAAACTTGGATTGGTGCATACCGATGTTTGTGGTGCTTTAGAAGTAGCCCGAGACGGATATCAATATTTCATAACGTTCATGATGATCATACTAGGTATGGGATTGTGTACTTAATGAAACATAAATCAAGCCTTTGCTAAATTCAAAGAATTTAAGGCCCTAGTTGAAAAACAAACCGGATGTCATATCAAAGCACTTCTCGGACCGAGGTGGCGAATATATGAGCACCGAGTTTGATGAGTTCCTTAAGGAACATGGAATACTTTCACAATTCACGCCTCCAGAACCCCACAGCTTAAATGGTGTTTGAAAGGAGAAATCGGACTTTGTTGGACATGGTTCGCTCCATGTTAAATTACACCGATTTACCTATTTACCCGTGGGGTATGCCTTACTAACCACCGCCTATATCCTAAATAGATGTCCTTCCAAATCTGTTCCTATCACTCCGCATGAGATGTGGAAGGGTAAGAAACCAAGCCTTAATCACATAAGGATTTGGGGATGTCCACCTATGTCGAAAAGGCTAAGGTGGACAAATGGAAGCGAGGTCCATAAAAGGACGTTTCATAGGATACCCAGAGGACTCGATGGGTTATCTATTCTACATGCCGAAGACCATAGGGTCGTTGTGGCATTACAAGCGCATTTCCTTGAGGATGAATTCATTCAGAAGGTGGCTCGGGTAGAAATATCTCTTTGGAAGAGCATAATGAAACTCCTAAGGAGACATCGATCGGGGATCAAGAACCGAACCTATTGTAACACAACCTCCACTTGAAGGTCCGATAGGGTATCTCACTTACCCGAGAGGTATGGCTATACACATGTCGAGGAACCGGGTCTCCACGACACACCCGATAGCAGTGAAAACAACCCTGTCACCTATGACCAAGCGATAGTGGATGTAGACTCGATAAATGGCAAGAAGCAATGGAAGCCGAGATAGACTCGATGCATACCAATCGTGTCCTGGACTCTAGTAGATCTTCCAACTGGCATGAGGACTATTGGAAATAAATGGATCTATAAGAGAAAGACTGATGGGGATGGCAAGGTTGATGCCTATAAGGCCAGGCTTGTGGCAAAGGGTTATACCCAAAGGGAAGGAATCGATTATCATGATACCTTCTCGCCCGTAGCTATGATAAAGTCGATTCGCATGATGCTTGCCATTGTCGCTATTATGATTATGAAATATGGCAAATGGATGTCAAAACGGCTTTTCTAAATGGATACCTCGAGGAGGAAATCTATATGGAACAGCCTAAAGGTTTTGTGTCCAAAGCTAATATTCATAAAGTGTGTAAGCTGCAACGAGCCATTTATGGTCTGAAGCAAGCTTCTCGGAGTTGGAACCTTCGATTTGGCGAAGTAGTTAAGGACTTTGACTTCGAACGAAATGAGGAGGAACCGTGTGTTTACAAAAAGATCAGTGGGAGCAACATTGCGTTCTTAGTACTATATGTAGATGATATTCTACTTATAGGAAATAACATAGCAATGCTCAGCACTGTGAAAGCTTGGCTTTCTAAAACGTTCTCAATGAAAGACTTGGGAGAAGCTTCCTATATTCTAGGGATCCGTCTTTACAGAGATAGACCGCGAAGAATGATAGGACTTTCCCAAGCCCTTTATATCGATAAAATCCTGAGAAGATTCAAGATGGATGAATCTAAAAGAGGGTTCCTTCCCATGCGACATGGAATTCATCTCACCACGAAAATGTGTCCTCAAAGTGAGGAAGACAAGAGAGAGATGAGTAAGGTACCCTATGCCTCGGCAGTGGGTAGCCTCATGTACGCTATGTTGTGTACGAGACCAGACTTAGCCTACGCTGTGAGTATGGTAAGTCGATTTCAAGCAAACCCAGGAAGGGAACATTGGACTGTTGTAAAGAACATTCTTAAGTACTTAAGAAGAACTAGAGATTTAGTTCTTACTTATGGTGATGGAGAACTGAAGGTGATTGGATTCACCGATTCTGATTTTCAAGGAGACAATGACGACTCTAAGTCGACATCTGGGTATTTATTTACTCTCAATGGAGGAGCAGTATCTTGGAGAAGCTCCAAGCAAACCGCTACTGCAGATTCCACCTGCCAAGCAGAGTATCAAGTCGCCTCGCAGGCTAGCAAAGAAGCATTTTGGATGCAGAAGTTTATACAAGAACTTCAAGTGGTGCCTAACGCGGAGTTGCCTATATCACTATTCTGTGATAATGATGGAGCTGTCGCCCAAGCCAAGGAGTCGAGGGCTCACCACAACACCAAGCATATAGAGAGAAAGTACCACATCGTTCGAGAGATGGTGGAAAAAGGATATGTTTCATTAGAAAGAGTAGACTCAGAAGACAATGTCTCAGAACCGAAGACAAAGCCATTATCTCAGGCCGTCTTGGAAAGACATCTGAAGAACATGGGTATTGTATATCATGATGTGTGGCATTGAGTGCAAGTGGGAGATTGTTAGGAATATGCCCTCGAATGCCACTCAGGGGATGAGAGAGTAGGGGCATTGTACTTGTAATTATGGAATAAATAATAAAAAGGCAATTCGATTCATTCAATGTTTATTGTATTTCAATTGCATTCTTGACTTGGTAAACATTGAAGTGAAGTCCATGTAAATAAACTGAACATTCCATTCTCGTTATGGGATAAGAGAAAATGCACTGGAAGTGTTTAAAGTTTATTTACGAAAATCGTCATAAGTCAATAAACTTAAATGGGCATTAAGTTTTAATAAGACTTGTATAATCGATGCTAGGACGTGTGCACGCCTTGATAGCATAGTTATAAAGTATATTGGTGGGACCAAGATACTCGAACACGACTCATACTCGATTGACCACACGGTATTCACTCTCGAAGAGTCGATGACGAATCAAAAGGTTGTGATAGTGTATGTGGACCTTTGACTTGAGGATTCAGTAGAAGATGTGCCTGTGACGTTTAGTTTGTCATTAGAGTAGTTAGACTCATTTGCTTAATTGCTGAGTCGACCTAGAAGTGCGGACTATACGGGCAGGTAGCAGTCTTTACTGTATGCCAAGAAAGGATTTTATCTTCTGTTAGTGCGCAGGCGTATGTCCTATACGGTTAATGGCAAATAAGATCATGAGTCTTTGGCCAAAGCATTCTGATATAGTCGTATTAGATACACTATTAATCAGTCGGTCTTGATTTGCATTAACACATGTATAGAGTCTAGTCAATAGTAGGGTTTGACTTTACCGTGACCCAAGACTTGACCGGACATCCGATAAAGGGTCTATACGTATATAGTATTCACGACATAATGGTTACGGAATGATCCCTTCATTCATTCTCGCCGGGGTTTACAAAGGCGGCCCGCTAGTGGCTAAGTGCCGCCCGCACTCATTGGTTCCTCCCAATGCCTACCGAGACGGACCTACGAGTCGCGCATCGTGAACGTTGACGGATAAATGTGAATTTATTATCTCTCTATAAATATTAGATATTGGATATCTAATTATGATTTATTAGATAAATCAAAATAGCGGTCTTATGAATTATAATTAAGTTACTGGGTGATTAATTTAATTCATAAATTATATTTCTTAGAGAAATATATTTGTATTTGATATTATTAATTAATTAGATTAATTAATTAATATAAATACATTAGGTGATTAAACGGAGTGTATTTAACGGAGTCGTTTGACGAACGTCCGGTACACGAGCCGAGTGACTCGGCTCGTTTTCTAGGAGACTTCCACCATGGGCCGCCCTCCCTCTCCCCACATCACATGGAATCATTTCCATGCATGTGTATGTGTTAGTTGTATTTTTGTTATTATGTGTTGACATTTTATCTCAATTATATGGTTTGAGATAATATAAAAACAACACATTATAACAACTAACACACACACACACACATATTTTCAGCTTGAAAATCTCTCTTCTGTCCGTGAGAGTTGTGAGGAAGGGAGAGAATTTTTTTTTTTTTAATTTTCATCTTAGAGGTGAAAGGAATTCAACAAAAAATAGAGAGAAAATTCCTACGGTAACTTCCTAGCCGTGTTCTTGGAGAACGAAGTTACGTCGAATTTTCCGGGCAACTTCCGACGCGTGTGAAGTAGAGGCTTCAAATTTTCGGTGCTTGGAACGAAGGGTTTTCGTGTTCGGGACGGGATCGTGATCATCGTCTACATTTTACGAAGATTTATTTCAAAGGCTTCAAAGGTATGAATCTTTATCTTTGTATATATTTTTTTTCGTATATACGTTACTTGATCTATCCTGTTTGGGATTCGTATTTTTTTCCGCTGCGTATTTCGTTTTATTTTCGGAATCCCAACACACATATCAGGCAAGTTCTGGTCAACAGAATACATCAAAGAAGTTTGACCGCAGACGAGTTATTATCAGACAAGATCTAGTCAACACAAAGTATCAGCTGAGGTTTGACCACATGTGAGATATTAATAGGCGAGTTATCAGGCTAGTTTTCAGGTTAAAAGAAATATCAGCTGAGGTTTGACTACAGACGAGTTCTTTATCAGTCGAGGTTTTCGGTCAAACAGAATATCAGAGGAGGCTGACCAAACTAATTCTGCAACCAAGCTTGAGTATCAGAAAAGAAGCTTAGTCCACGTCAGCAAGCATTGAAAAATCAACAATAACGGCAACACATGCGAACATAAATTCAAGGAGACAAAGTGAGTAATTCTCAGAAGTTAAGGAATATTTTATTCCTAGAGATCTGTGCCTGGAAGACTTTCTAAATATAGTAATCTAGAAAAGCGGCGAAACGGGAAGATTCTTCAAATGGACAGATTTGAAGAAAGAGACAAGTCGTGCAAAGAGATGAACGAATAAACAAAGAAGTCCACTCTCCAATGGACGGATTTGTTACAAGATGCAACGACTATGAAGAAGCTCAAGATTCGTACTATAAATATCTGAAGACAAATTTGAGCAAAGTACGATGCAAACAACATTTACAAGTGAACAAAGCATTCAAAGCAATCTAAATAATCAAAGCGAACAATAGCATCGTGAAGAGCCAGTTTTCAAATTTCATGTACTGAAGAGCTCTTGAGTTGGAGAAGACAATAATCTTGTCTTTAAAGTTTGAGTACGGGGTACTTCTGTGAACGAGGTTATCAGAAGTTTCGAGGCTGATAAGGCATCCACAAGTTCTTGATTGGAAGGTGATAGATGTAACACCCCCGTGATATACGGAGATATTACAGCGCCGTAGATTCTTTTTGGAGAACCTACCAGGCTAAGACCAATATAAAACACATTAAACAATAACAAAACCGGGACATCCACACATTTAAAACCAACTTCAACTTCAATATGTCATACACCACCATACCAAACAACATATCGTCCCGTGGGATCATAAATAATACAACGGTTCACAACTGGAATACAACAACGTCATTAACCACCAATAATGACACGACATACAACACAGACAGTACCCGCGCGAGTACAAAACCAAAACATGACTTTGACCATGACCATACGACCACCAACTCAAAATAGTGCATAACATCAATGCTTCCCACCAAGCTCGTGTCCGCCCTATGCTGGCTCTCCCACTGGACCTGTACCTGAATACACAAAAGTATATCCACCCCCCGAAGGGGTCAGCAAAAGCCGGTGCAAGTTCAATGATTCTAGAATATGTACAACAAGTGAATAATCAACATAAATCACAGAAATCACAGTGCCATCACAGATATTCCGGAATACCATACCAAAATCATCATCATAAAACAATCTCCCGAGCTGTACTGGCCTGTACCTCACGCGAGATACACACCCCAGAAAGTCCTCGTCTGGCCCTCCCTGGTTGTACAACCCCACCAAGTGATCCGCAGATACTCGCAGTCTAACGAATCCCAAGGGACCCTCACTGGTTTTAACTCGGTTCACACATACTCAGTAACCACATGGCAAAAACCACTTTTTCTGAAATTATCACTTTTCACAAAATCATATTTTTCACATATTCACACGAAGTACATCAAACGTAATCAAAGTACTTGCCTCAATACGAACGACACAGGAAACAACGAATGGATGAACATACGGTCTATACTTCCTTCAACAATTCGATCCTAACACATCGAAATACCGAATCAAAACACAACACCATGGAAACGGAAGGATTCACCATAAGTTCTACCCTTAGGAACATCTAACCGAACATTATGGGGGAGGAGTCGTTCATACTCCATTTAACGGATGAAAACTCGAAACAAGACTTCAAGAAAAACAAGGGATTATTACTCCCTAATCATAATCTAATACAAATCAAGGCCAAAACGGACTAGAGAAGCAAAATCTTAACAAATCCCCAAAATTTCTAAAAACTAGGGATTGAACAATTTTACCTTGATTTGGATGATGAACTTGATGAAATCTTGTTAGATTGGGATTAGGAACTCAAAAATATTGGTGGATGGTGAAATCTGGTTGAAAACTACGCCTTCTTACGCTCCAAATCGCCTAGCCGCCGAAGAAAAAAAAGAAGAGGTGAAAAATGACATTTCTAGAACCTGCCCCCCATATATATACTAGGAGGGATTAGCGCACGCTACGGCTAAAGTTTATCATGCGCTATCAGGCCTGAAGGCGGTGCTCTGTTGAAGAAAAGGCAGTCCAAAACCTTCTATCTGACTCCGGTAGCGTGCGCTATCCTCATGTTAGCGTGCGCTATCGATCGCCACTAGCGCGCACTAGCTCCAAATAATAGCGTGCGCTGCCTGCTAATACATGCAGTTCAGAAACATTTATGCCTTCACTGACCTGCCGACATAGAGCGCGCTATCCCACTAATAACGTGCGCTAGTACATCAAAATAGCATATGCTAGTCCGACATTAACGTGCAGTAACGCCCCATTCCAAAGTCCAGAAAGCTCACTGCCCAGCAGGTCTAGCATGCGCTACGCACAAGAGTAGCGTGCGCTACTCACACATAGTCAGCGTGCGCTAGAAAAGCAGTCCAGCGTTCGCTAACTTCTACTTCCCGGCGTTAAATTCGCGAAGTCCGGCCAAAACAAACATAATCTAAAAATCACAAAACTCAATGATTACCAACCATGAGCATTCCAAGATCCATCATCAATATATACGTTCCAAATAACCACAATACCACAAGATACATCCAAAACAACACTCATAAAATACACGGATATTACACCCTTACCCCCTAAAAAGAAGTTTCATCCCGAAACTTAAGGTTCAAAAAGTTCGGGGTATCGAGCATGCATACTATCCTTGGTTTCCCATGTGGCCTCCTCAATTCCGTGCTTAGAACGTTGGACCTTTACTAACGGAATCACTTTCCGTCGCAATTGTTTCACTCGTCGCTCTAGTATGGTTACCGGTTATTCTTCGTGCGTAACATCATCATTAACCCCAATCTCTTAATAATCAATAACATGGTCGGGATTGGGAACATACTTACATAATTGTGAAACATGAAACACATTATGAACATGACTAAGCGTCGGAGGTAACGCTAGTCGATAAGCTACATCACCTATCTTGTCCAGAATTTCGAAGGGACCAATATAACGAGGACTAAGCTTCCCCTTCTTACCAAACTGAAGGACTCCATGAGTCGGAGATACTTTCAACAACACATGATCTCCTGCCTGAAATTCTAATGGTCAACGTCGAACATCGGCATATGACTTTTGTCGACTCTGGGCGGTCAACAACCTTTGTCGAATAACAGCGACTTTATCCCGTGTTTAAAAGATCAAATCCGGTTCTACTCCAAGTAACTCGTACGGTTCGTACCAAAAAATTGGCAATCTACACCATCTTCCATATAATGCTTTAAACGGAGATCAAAGATTACCCAAATCATATTCATTCCGGTTCGCGTCCTTGGCATTTCCACAATAAAATCCATCACGATGTCTTCCCACTTCCATTCTGGAATTGATAATGGTTGCAACTTTCCGGCAGGTTTTTGATGCTCAGATTTAACCTGCTGACAAGTCAAGCATTTCGACATGAACTCCGTTACATCTTTCTTCATGTTCGGCCATCAAAAAATTTTCTTCAAGTCTTTATACATTTTACTCGTACCCGGATGAATCGAGTACGGAGTAGAATGTGCTTCATTCAAAATTACTTGCTTAAGATCATCCCGCTTGGGTACACAAGTTCTACCTCAAAATTGAAGAACTCCGTCTTCATCGATTAAGAATCCAGGAGCTTTTCCTTTAACAATGTCTTCCCGAAAATGTAAAAATAAGGGATCGTCTAACTGGTTGGACTTAATATCTTCCATCATGGAGGACGTGACCTCAAGGAAACGTAATTGTTCTTGAGTTACTTGAGGCCAAAATTCATTTTCCAAATCAATCAACTCTCATATAAGCTCCGGTTGAATGGTAAGTAATTCTAATTTCTGCAACACGACTGACTTGCGGTTTAAAGCATCGGCAACGACATTCGTTTTACCTGGATGGTAAAGAATGTCGAGATCATAATCTTTAAGCAATTCCAACCATCATTGCTGGCGCAGATTTTGCTCCTTCTGTGTGAATATATACTTAAGGCTCTTATGATCCGTATACACTCGACAAAAAGAACCATATAAGTAATGCCTCCAAATTTTCAATGCAAACACCACAGCGGCTTACTCAAGATCATGGGTGGGATAGTTCATCTCATATGGCTTTAATTGTCGAGATGCATAAGCCACTACTCTCTCGTTTTGCATCAATACACATCCCAATCCTTGTTTAGAAGCATCACTATAGACAATGAAACCTTCCGTTCCTTGTGGTAAGGCTAGGACCGGAGACGTAGTCAGTCTCTTCTTCAATTCATCAAAACTCCTCTGACACTCGTCACTCCATTCATATTTCTGAGTTTTCTGTAATAATTGGGTGAGCGGTCGAGCAATTTAATCCCTCGAAAAATCGACGATAATAGCCAGCTAATCCCAGAAAACTCCGAACTTTCTTAACATTCCGCGGGGGCTCCCAAGCTAAGACTGCTTCAACCTTTTGAGGGTCTACTCGAACACCATCAGTTGTTATAATATGACCAAGAAAATCAACTTCTTTCAGCCAGAATTCGCACTTATAAAACTTAGCATAAAGCTTATCAGCCCTTAAAATACTCAACACAATTCTCAAGTGTTCAGCATGCTCCATTTCGTTCTTGGAATAGATCAAGATATCATCAATGAACACCACCACAAATTTATGGATATATTCGATAAATTTTTTGTTCATAAGTTGCATAAATGCCGCCGGATCATTCGTCAAACCAAAAGGCATAACTACAAATTTGTAATGCCCGTATCTCGTTCGGAATGCCATCTTCGGAATATCTGAATCCCGAATTTGCAATTGATAATATCCTGATCTCTAGTCAATCTTCAAGAAAACCGTAGCTCCTTGTAATTGATCAAATAGATCATCGATTCTTGGCAACGGATATTTATTCTTGATAGTAAGTTTATTCAACTCACGATAGTCAATACATAACCGTAAAGATCAGTCTTTCTTCCATACGAACAATACTGGGGCACCCCATGGAGACGCACTAGGCCGAATATAACCTTTGTACAGCAGTTCACCCAATTGTTTCTTCAACTCTTACATTTACGATGGGGCCATTCTGTATGGTGCCTTGGATATTGGCGCTGCATTAGGCTCTAGTTCTATAGTAAACTCCACGTCACGATGCGGCGGTAACCCAGGCCAATCATCTAGAAATACGTCTGGAAATTCATTCACAACGGGAATAGGGGAAAACTGCACCTGACCAACTTCCGACTTCAACACATAACACCAATATCCGGTACAACCTTGTCGCAATAATTTCATCGCTTTCATGGCTCGGATACTCTTCCCAGAAATACTAGGTTTTATGCCCTTCAAAAACGTGTTCAGTGCCATCCGGTGCGACTATCGAAATTATTTTTCGGAGATAATTTACTATTGCTCCATGGCGATCTAACCAATCATCACCAAGGATCAAATCCTCTCCTTTCATGTCAATCACAATTAAATCGGATGACCAATCTCTACCGCCGATGGTCACAGGACAATTGACAATCTCTCGATCCCCAACTATCCTTTCCCCACTCGACAGTCCAACGATAAAAGGTTCACATGCAGAGAGACCGACAAGACCCAAACGATTCACACAAGACAATGATATAAAGGAATGAGTAGCTCCAGAATCAAACAATACATCTACCGGGTGCATAGAAATATAAACAATACCTGACGTAGTTGCAGCCCCTACGTCATCAGTCCGCCTCATCTCATACAATCGGGGTGGAGCTAAACCAATGCTAGATGCATCCTTATGCTCGGTCTTACCTCTTATACTGCCGCATCCGACACTTGGAGTTGTCTGACCCGTAACTATGCCTGCCGGAGTAGGAGACTGTTTAGAGAAGATTCTGTCTACTGACTCACAATATAACGCACGATGACCCTACTTCCCACACTTAAAACAATCAATGGGGCGAGAAGTGCAACGAGAACTGATATGTCCCGGATTTCCACAATTAAAACAAACTTTTGGCACTCCTCCACTAGGCTTAGGGGAACCAACAGACGGGTGCACAGAAGGTTGAGGCCTACGCGATCCGCTGCGTCGGAAACTACCAGAAAATTTCAGTTTCTTCGAGCTCGAAACCACAGGAACCGGAACTGACACCATCTCATAAGCGAGCGCTCTATCCTGGTATTCTTTCAAAGTAGTACACCCAAGGCCCGCCATATACTTTCGGACCTCCGGTTTCATCCTAGCATCGAAATGAAGTATCTTGTGTATTTCATCCTTAACCCGATCTTGGACATACACTAACTGTTCGTTGTTCGTCTTGATTGCCTCGGAAATAGGAACATCCTCAGGTTGAGCTCTGAAAAATTCACTGACTCTTGCTAACTGTACCGGCGCTGGACAATACTGAGCTTCCATCAGTTCTTTAAATTCTTCCCAAGTGACGTCGCGGTCCCTAGGCTTAATAGCTCTCCACCAATCCGACGCATCATCAACCATCAGATATTGAGCAATTGGGACTCTCTTGGCTTCCGGGCAGCCAATACCGTCAAAGATCTTTCCAGCTCAACTAACCAATGATCCCAGTTGTTCGCATCACCGGAACCATCGAATCTGGGAGGGTTCATCTTCATAACTTCTTGAAGCCATCGATCCTCAACCGTGCTGCCAATATTAATATTCTGCACCACTTGTGCCAGTTGGTGCACTTGCATTACGACTTGTTGAAGAACGTTAGGCACTTCGGCCTCCGAACCTCCATCTGAACCTCCCGAAGGGATCGGGTCTGACCTAGTCGCAGAACGAGATGCCGATTCTGAAACGGATCTCTCGGACTCAGATACTACTACTCTGCCACGACCTCGGCCGCGTTGATGGATAGATCTACCTCTCGGCATACTGATGAATAAGAATGGTTCAACAAGGAAACGATTACAATAATAGATTGCACAATGACAATGATAATTACTTCCGAAAGAATGAAGCAACCAACATCCGAAGAGTCTTCCAGCACAGGCAACACGGGGTGGTAGTATGCCAATGATATCGTAGACAACAACTGACTCAAGTTTTTTTTTTTAAAAAAAGAAAAAGCGTCCAGTATGTACGGGGGATTGAGGCGGGACCCACCAACCTGTAGATAAGAAGAAATCAAGAAATACAAAGTATCAGCCCCGAATTATGACCAAATATGGGCCATAATTTGGGTCCAAACATCGAAGAAATCTACGGCCCGCTAAAGAAATATAAAGTGCACCACAAACTGTGGGCTAAAGTGCGGACCCATAGACTAAAAAAACTCAACTCCGAATTATGACAAAAAATGGGCCATAATCCGGAACTTAAAATCTAAAGTGGCTACGGCCCGCTAGATCAATACAAGGTGCACCACTAAAACTGTGGGCTAATGTGCGGACCAATAGGCAAGCAAGCAATCAATAAAATAAAAAACTATCTAAATCTAATAAAAACCTATCTATAACAACTGACTCAAGTTAACAGACCCAAAAACACCGACAGCCTAGGTCATAAACCTAAGCTCTGATACCATATTCTGTAATACCCCTGTGATTTACGGAGATATTACAGCGCTGTAGATTCTTTTTGGAGAACCTACCAGGCTAAGACCAACATAAAACACATTAAACAATAACAAAACCGGGACATCCACACATTTAAAACTTCAACTTCAATATGTCATACACCACCATACCAAACAACATATCGTCCCGTGGGATCATAAATAATACAACCGTTCACAACTAGAATACAATAACGTCCTTAACCATCAACAATGACACGACATACAACACAGACAGTACCCGCGCTAGTACAAAACCAAAACACGACTTTGACCATGACCATATGCCCACCAACTCAAAATAGTGCCCTCTCTAGTTGTACAACCCCACCGAGTGATCCAGAGATACTCGCAGTCTAACGGATCCCAGGGCACCCTCATTGGTTTTAATCGGTTCACACATACTCAGTAACCACATGGCACACACCATTTTTTCTGAAATTACCACTTTTCACAAAATCATATTTTTTACATATTCACACGAAGTACATCAAACGTAATCAAAGTACTTGACTCAATTCGAACGACACGGGAAACAACGAACGGATGAACGTACGGTCCGAACTTCCTTCAACAATTCGATCCTAACACATCGAAATACTGAACCAAAACACAACACCACAGACACGAAAGGATTCACCCAAAGTTCTACCCTTAGGAACATTTAGTCGAACACTATGGGGGCGGAGTCGTTCATACTCCATTTAACGGATGAAAACTCGGAAAAAAATTCGTAGACTTCAAGGAAAATAAGGGACTATGACTCTATAATCATAATCTAATACAAATCAAGGCCAAAATGGACTACAAAAGCAAAATCTTAACAAATCCCCCAAATTTCCAAAAACTAGGGATTGAACAATTTTACCTTGATTTGGATGATGAACTTGATGAAATCTTTATAGATTGGGACTAGGAACTACAAAAGGTTGGTGGGTGGTGAAATATGGTCGAAAACTACGTCTTCCTATGCTCTAAATTGCCCAGCCGCCGTAGAAAAAGAAGAAGAGGTGAAAAATGACATTTCTAGAACCTGCCCCCCATATATATACTGGGAGGGATTATTGCACGCTATAGCTAAAGTTTAGCATGCACTATCAGGCCTGAAGGCGGTGCTCTATTTAAGAAAAGGCAGTCCAGAACCTTCTGCCTGACTCCAGTAGCGTGCGCTACCCTCATGTTAGCGTGCGCTATCGATCGCCACTAGCGCGCGCTAGCTCCAAATAATAGCGTGCGCTGCCTGCTAGTACCTGCAGTCCAAAAACGTTTCTGCCCTCACTGACCTGCCGACATAGTGCCCGCTATCCCATTAATAACGTGCGCTAGTACATTGAAATAGCGTACACTAGTCCGACATTAGCGTGCGCTAACGCCCCATTCCAGGGTCCAGAAAGCTCACTCATAGTCAGCGTGCGCTAACGACATTAGCGTGCGCTACTCACACATAGTCAGCGTGCGCTGGAAAAGCAGTCTAGCGTGCGCTAACTGCTACTTCCCAGCATTAAATTCACGAAGTCGGGCCAAAACAAACATAATCCGAAAATCACAAAACTCAATGATTACCAACCATAAACATTCCAAGATCCATCATTAATACATATGTTCCAAATAACCATAATACCACAAGATACATCTAAAACAACACTCATAAAATACACGAATATTACAATAGATAGCTTGCGAGTTGTTGAGGCATCCGTGAGTTTTCGATCAAGAGGTGGTAGGCAGCCAAAGGGAGTTGCAATAGCCACGGGTTTCCACTGGTTGGAAGCTATTGTAACTAGAGAATTCATTGTAACGTTTATCACTGGCTGACAGTTATAGTGAATTTATATCCAACTGGTTTGGATAGAAGTGGATTAGTATAGGATTACCCAACATCTGAAACCACTATAAGTGCTTGTGTGTTTTACAGCATTACATCATACTTATCTGCTGCATTCATATATACTGTTCCATTTATCAGTCAACTGTCTTCCGAATAACTAAGTTTTACAGTTGACATAAGTCACCTGCAGTTGACATAGTCGTCTTCATTGTCATCAGCTGTGCTTCCGCATTACTCATCTGCAGCTAAGGTTTGTTAGCTGCATATTGTATCAGGTGAGTTACTCACCTGAGATTCAGGAAAAGAGTTTAATAAGACTATTCACCCCCCTCTGGACTTATTCCTGACGACTTGTGACCTACAGCGGTATCGGAGAGGTTGGTTTAATTTTACAAAACCAGATCCATATATCTGAGCATATATAAATCTCTCATTTAAAAATGGAACACATTCAACACATGCACTCTATATTACCTATATTTTCTGTTGATGAATATGACCTCTGGAAAATAAGGATGCAGGCACGTCTTTCATCTATCCATGATGACATGTGGTGTATCATAGAAGATGGTCCCTTCATCTTTCTGAAGGACGACATACTAGAAGAAATTACAGCTGGGAAGCCAGAGAAGATTCCCAAGAAGAGAACTGAAATGTCACCTGAAGAAAGGAAGCAGGCTAATCTTGCCAACCGGGCTAGAGATGTATTATACGAGACCCTTGACAAGGCAACCTTGGTTAAAATCAAAAACTGCAAGAGTGCCAAGGAAATATGGGACACATTACCTGTAACATGTGAGGGAACCGAGCTGATCAAAGAGAACAAGTTTTCAATTGCTACTCAGAAGTTTGACAACTTCAAGATGAAAAGTGGAGAAATAATTGATCAGGTGTATGGAAGATTCATAGAGATCATAAATGAAATAAATTCTCTTGGAAAGACATATGGCAATCGAGAGATGGATCTGAAGGTTCTAAGATCTCTCACCCCTGAATGGAGCATGAAGGTCATTGCTATGAGGGGATCTAAGGATCTTAACAATATAAAGATCCAAGAAATTTTCTCAGACCTCAAAGCATTCGAGTTTGAGCTGCCCTGCTCATCATTTAATGAGCCAGCTGAGAGAGGAATAGCATTTGCAGCAGAATCACCTGCAACGAGTCAAGTTGAAGTCAGTACCCCCAGCCCTATGAATTTTGAAGAAGAGATGGCATTCATCATGTAGAGATTCAGCAATTTCAGAAAGAACTATTCAAAGTACAAGAAGAACTTCAAAGAGAACCCAAGGAAGAATCAAAAGCTGGAAATTGGAAAGTGGAATGCTACAACTGCCACAAAAGAGGGCACGTCCAGTTTGACTGCCCTGAACTTAAGAAGGATGAAAGCAAGAAGGACTTGGGAGGAATATAAGACAAGAGGAAAGCCCTCATCAGTGGATATTAGGAGAGAGTTGAGTCAAGCAGTGGATTTTTCTCGAATGATGATGATTACAACTGCTTGATGGCTAATCTGGCTGATGAAGAGAAAAGATGGAAGGAGTACCATTATGTTACCTCAAATTCAAGAGTAGGAGGTGAATAATGGTTTGTGCGCTTGGGATGCTCAAGGCACATGATAGGAAATAAGAAGGTGCTGACAAACTACATCAAACAAAGAGGTCCAGATGTAACATTTGGAGATAGCTCTCGAGGTCAGACAAAAGGATATGGGGAGTTGCATAGAGGAAACATAATCATATCAAAAATTCAGTATGTCAAAGGGCTCAAATACAACCTGTTGAGCATAAGTCAGTTTTGTGATGAAAAGAATCTAGTAGTTTTCACTATTTGGAAATGCATGGTGATTGATATCTTATCTGGAGAAGTGAAACTACAAGGATTCATAAGAAGAGACGTTTATATGATAGACTGGAATACAAACACCTGCTTTTTATGAAAAACTATTGCTGAGAATGGATGGTTATGGCACAAAAGACTATGTCACCTGAATTTCAAAGCTATCAACAAAA
This sequence comes from Orobanche coerulescens, assembly GCA_033398695.1. Classification (NCBI taxonomy): domain Eukaryota; kingdom Viridiplantae; phylum Streptophyta; class Magnoliopsida; order Lamiales; family Orobanchaceae; genus Orobanche; species Orobanche coerulescens. The sequence continues at coordinate 71,448,453 of CM065818.1, read as the reverse complement.
TCTGCTCTCAAAAGTTGATCAGAGGACTTCCCTAGAAATCAGGTGGAATTAATTGAGAAAAATCTCAAATCCGCCTCCCTGGAAGAAATTATCATCAATGACATAGGAATGATGGACTCAGCTGAAGGCCCAACTGCATATCAGACAGGAGACCCAACTTCAGATCAGACAGGATCTCCAACTGTACCTGTTCCAACTGCAGCTGATGAAGACACAAATGCAGAGCACACAAGATCCACATCTGCAACTGACAAAACTGTAACAGAACCAGATGTAATACCCGAATTTTCAATATAAATTTTTCGCATTATTTTATCTGAGGTATACAGCATAGCTTGGTGTCTATACAGTATGGATAAAATAAATTGAGAACTGAGACAGTCATATTTGTATAATTGTCGTATTTGGTAGACAACTAAATTTGAGGATATCGAGTATTAGGTTGTTTTAATTTTTGATATCGGGAATATCATATGAGAATATTTTCGGATCCAGTATATGTATTCAGTATGCCGTATATTCATATCCAGTATGTCGTCGGACAGAAACAATTGGATTTTGGCTAAGTACAGAAGGCCATTACGTATGCTAAGATCAAGGACTTACGTACACTAAATTATACGTTTTATGTATGTTATGTATAAGGCATTACGTACGTAATAATAGGAATCGGACAGGATCCACAGGTAGGCCATGTGTCGATAGCTTTCGGCAACGGATGTGGATAGGTGAGTCTATGGATGGATTTACGTACGTTATACAGGGTGTATTACGTACGTAATACGAGTATATACTATAGCAAGTCAACGTACGTATTACGTACGCAATGAATTAAGTGTTATGTACGTTAGGAGCCAGCTGGCCGAGTCGTGGCCGAGGACTCACTGGATGGCCAATCACGGTCGGCAGTGACTCGCAGGGATGGTCGATCACGATCAACAGTGACTGCTGGGCGTAAGGACTGGCCGATAACGGCCGTAAGGTTGTGGTCGGGTATGGCCGTAAGGGCCTATTACGTACGTAAGCTGGTGCCGGTAACGGCCATAAGGCTGTCGGCCGAACTGGACAGGAGGGTAGCCATGGCCGGTTACGGCCGTAAGCCATGGCCGGTTACGGTCGTAAGGTACCGACAGGTCCCGGCTATTTAAAGGTCTGGACGGGTCACTTGGCATTTTCACCATTTTCTTCGTTCTTTTCATGATTCTTCATCTGATATCGATGGATTTGAGTGGGAGCATCATAGAGCAACATGTTTTGGAAGTTAGATTCATGTCTAACATCATCTTTCGTCCGGATCGAAGGTAAGAACACTTGAACTCTTAGTTTTGAGGATTTTTGAGGTTTCATGGTGTTTTGGCCGATTTGATTCGTTTTAAATTAGATTGTTGATAGAACTTTGTTGTATTCTCGAAATCATTCATTACTCTTGAAGTTTTGTGGAACAAATTCGAGAATTTCTCGGTTAATCGATTAAATTGGATTATGCCCTCAAAGTGTCTGATAAAATGCTTCAACGGTTAGAACTTGGGAAGTTCTATACGTTTTCGTAGAATTGTGATTGAATTGATATCGTTGTGATTTAGGAACGAACTTTTTGAAGGAAGTTGGATCGGGACGCTTTTCTTTCGTCGATTTCTTCACCGTGGGAAATGTTTACTTGTGTATTTCATCTTCTAAGAGGTATGTTGGATAATCCTCTCTTTGAATTCAGATTTTTGGATGTTGTTGTCGATGATTAATTCGTATGGTGCTAGTTTATGAGTTATTGTGATGATTCTTGGTATTTACGGGAATTTTGTCAAAGGAAGATAATGAATTGATGATCAATGTCTTGATTATGTTGTTATGATTATGGAATCATAGTATTCTCGACGTTCTTTGTAATAATGTTGCGATTCTTGATGTTAGGAAGGTCGTATATTGGAGGATATGATAATATGCATCTTCAATTATGAATAAGGATTGTTTAGATGTTAGAACACATCGGATTATGTCGTTTGAGGATTTTGAATGTGATGTCGGAATAAGTTGTGTTCTTAAGGAACTCTTGGATTATATGAATTGATGAATATGATAAAGAGGTGTTGGTGTTTTGGATATGAATATGGAATATTCATATCTAGAACTAAGTTATGTGTTTTGGTACAATATTCGTATAGGAATATGAATATGGTTCCGGGTTTGATAAAATTATGATTCACTTTTGAGTTTGAGAATTTATACTTATTGAACAAGTGTTCAATTCGGATAATGGAATTATTTGACACCTTTGGAATATGGTTACCTATAATGTCAAACTAATCGGATCGTTCGGATTGATGATGATAATCGGTAATTGGTTTATATTATGAATTTACAAGGAGGAAACTTGTATCCGTATTTAAGATTGAATTTGGAATCGGTAATGTTTAGACCCTTTTTCTATTGGTTTAAATTGATTGTTGATATGAATTTCGGATTGTGGAATCGTATTATGGTTATGAGTTCATGATTGATTTGATTTGGGTCGTTTTGGATTTGTATTTAATCGGGATATTGTAGAACTGTTGTGTTTGTTGATCGATTATTGATTGTTATTTGTGATCATCGAGTTACGACTTGTATCGTGGATATGAGTTCGTATTTGTTGAGTTGGATTATTTGGATTTATGTATATGATCGAGGTTTTATTGAGCCATTGAGTTTGATTGGTTTGCTATATCGGTTTTTGATTTTATCGAATGTATGTTAATCGGTTATTGCAATAGGTTGAGATGTTTTAATCGTGGATTATAATTGTTGTGTTGTGGTTAAGGCTGAAGAGTTCGTAGATTGATTTTGGTCGGGGCTGAGGAGATCGTAGACGAAGGCAATGGATTTTTGTAACGGCTTTGTGGTATCGGTATCGAGGCAAGTTATACTTGTTCAGTTATAATATTTAATGAATGATTTCGCTTTCATTTCATTAATTATTCATATAGCAATGATATTATAAATATAAATTGTCGGGATGATGGTTTGTATATTGTGCTTTGGTTTGGGTTAAATCATAATGTATATGGTTTAAACGTGTTGGTGAATACGGAGATGTGAGTTGTATTTGGTCAGTGATATGGAATATCGGATATCGAGGATAGTTATCGTGTCGATATTGATGTCGGGACGGTGGTTTGTTGGTATAAATGGACTATACCTATTTCGGGATTATTCGTATAACTGTGTATTCGTTCAGGGATGTTGGTTCGTGGAAAGGATATTGTCTTCGGTTTTGAGGTAATTTAAGTATTGTTCAGTTATGAAGATAATTATTATGTTGAGTTGTTGTATATGTTGTACGATGATGTATTGTATATTGGGATTCGTATTGATTATTTCGTTGAGGGATGATGATCCCAGGGCTGATTGTATTGAGATCGTTGATCATGTTGATCATTTGTCGGGGATGATGATCCCAGGATTGTTGTTTTGGATATTGATTAGTCGTGTCGACTTTTCTTTGTCAGTTTGTCTTTGTTCACTTCAGTGAGTTTTTTATCCTTATTGGATATGTGATTCTTTGAGTTTCGTTGTCATGTTGCATCGTGACATATCTGGAGTCATATCTGCGTGCCGATTGGTTATTATGTAGGATATTTAGCCGGGCACATGATGGTTATGTGTGGATGTTTCCGCATTGAACCCTGCACACGAGACGTAGTTCGTGAGGCTAATTAGGTACATGTCCCATGTATATCCTGGATTCCGTATACGGGGTGGACATGTGTACGGACACATTTCCGATCGGGTGTACTGTGACGTCCATCTTTTGAGCCATATTGTTGGGTCGTTCATAGTCCATGTATGATTGGATATGTTCGACGGTTTGCGACTGGTTGTTCATATGCCCGAGGGGTATGTTCGACAGTCAGGGTTATTTCTTTGAGATCCATTATTGTTGATCGTTTGGAGTTTACCTTGTTGAGGGTATTCTCGGTTATTGTTGATCTTTATTGATCGTGTTTGGAGTTTACCATGTTGAGGGTATTCTCGGTTATTGTTGATCTTTGTTGATCGCGTTTGGAGTTTACCATGTTGAGGGTATTCTGGGTTATTGTTGATCTTTGTTGATCGTGTTTGGTGTTTACCATGTTGAGGGTATTCTCGGTTATTGTTGATCCTTTGTCAATCGTATTAGAATTTATCATGTTGATGATATTTTCGGTTGTACTTTGACCTTGGGTTGGTCGTATTGGAGCTCATCATATCGATGATAGTCTCGATTGAATTATTGGTTGATCACTGTTATTGATCGTATGAGCATTCGGACTGTACGTCGATGTTTCAGGACTTGTTATCATTATTTTGTGGTAGTTGATCTACAGATGTGTTGTGTATTATTGGTTTATCCAGGTTGAGATTGTATTATGTAATCCGATGGACAGGATTTGGCATAGATTGGATTATTTTCGCACTTGTGAGTTATGATGATGTTTTGAGGATACTTGGTATTGTTTGAATACAGTACACATGATTGTTGTTAAGTTCATTTTGTCATTTTGAGAATGCAAAATATGGAATATGGTAAGGATCGATTTGATACGGATTGCTATGAATTGGTAAGGTTATGATGGTAAGTTTACGTTGGTAGTATTCTTACAGTATTATTACATTGGTATGTAATTATTTATGATGATGTGATCGATATTGTTGTTGAGTATTGTGGCTGACCCCGTCGTGAGCTTTATTTTTAGGTACTCGGAGATCGAGCTAGTAGCGATCGTGAAGGGGTGAGCTTCCCGGGTGATACTGACTGTGGCATGTTTCTGAGTATCGAGTATTCTTTTCTGGTTGTTTTATTCCGCTGCAATTGTGTATTTTTGAACTGCATTTTATCCGCTGCGTGTGTATTTTAAAATGACTTTTAGGTATGTTTACCAAATCGTGTGTATTTCAAATGGCCTTTTTAGCATTTTTCGAACTTGGGTTATTTCGTCAAACTCTTTTTTCCCAATTATTTTGTCGGTACGTTTAAGGGGTAGCTTAACGTATATTTTGAACTGTCGAGATTTGGCATTTTGCCTTGTATTTTCAAATGGTATTTTATAACGGTATTTGAGAACTATACTTTTGAAAATATTTGAGTATTTAAAATATTACCGTCATCGATCTTTTGGCATTTTTAAACGTTTTTGAAATGGTTTTTAGCCTGGTGGGTTCCGGCGTGGGACCCACGACGCTGTAATATCCCGGATGGTTTTGGGGGTGTTACACCAGATGCAGTTCAAGAAGGCCAAAATCAAGCTGATGCAGAGAGAGACGAAGTCCATCAAAGCAACTCAATAGGGGGAACAAACCCTGAATATGATACCCCAAAATGGCTCAGAGATCATCCCATTCAACAAATCATTAGAAACTTAACTGATGGAGTTAAAACCAGGTAATCTACAGAAGTTGCAGGAATGGCAATGTTCTCATGTTTCATGTCTCGAATGGAACCCAAAACAACTGAACAGGCCCTGGAAGACTACACTTGGGTAATTGCAATGTAGGAAGAACTGAACCAAATGGAGAGAAATAATGCCTGAGAACTAACAGACAGACCAGATCACAAGAAACTCATAGGCACCAAGTGGGTGTATAAAAATAAGTGTGATGAAGATGGAGCTGTTATTAGGAATAAGGCCAGACTAGTTGCAAAAGGATATGCTCAGTGTGAAGGAATAGATTTTGATGAAACATGTGCACCTGTAGCAAGACTGGAGGCTATCAGACTAATCCTTGCATATGCAGCATTCAAGGATTTTGAAGTCTACCAAATGAACGTGAAAAGTGCATTTCTCAATGGAGTACTAGAAGAAGAAGTCTATATGGAGCAACCCCTTGAATTTGTCAAAGGAGACAAAGTATAGAAACTACTGAAAGCTCTATATGGACTCAAGTAGGCACCAAGAGCATGGTATGAAACCGTATCAGTATTTCTTGAGAAAAATGGATTTAGCAAAGGAAATGTGGATAAGACCCTCTTCAGAGTTGAATCTGAAGACCACATATTACTTGTTCAAATATATGTGGATGATTTTATATTTGGCTCTACCAACCCTGAGCTATGTGAAAATTCTCAAATCTCATGCAAGGAGAATTTGAGACGAGTATGATGGGAAAGCTAAATTTCTTGGTTTACAAGTCAAACAAGTTGACAATGGACTTTTCATCAACCAATCAAAGTATACAAGGGAACTAATCAAAAGATTTGGCATGAACTCAGCCAAACCACTAAGAGTACCCATCAGCACATCCCTACACATTGATGCAGATGAAGGAGGCATTCCAGTGGATCCAACACACTATAAAGGACTAATTGGATCACTACTATACCTCACTGCCAGCAGACCTGACATTTCATATGCAGTAGAAGTGTGTGCAAGATTGCAATCCAAGCCGAAGCAGTCTCACCAGGAAGCAGCTAAAAGGATAATCAGATAGTTTATATCCACAATCAATGTTGGTTTATGGTATCCAAAGGATGACAACTTCGAACTTTCAGGATATTCAGATGCAGACTTTGCAGGATGCAAGATCGACAGAAAAAGCACCAGTAGAACTTGTCAATTCCTTGGAACCAGACTTATATCATGGTTCAGTAAGAAGCAGATGTCCAACTCAATATCTACAACTTAGTCAGAATACCTATCTGTAGGTAGCTATTGTGCTCAAATTCTGCTGATCAGACAACATCTAAGGGATTACAATATCACATCAAATGAAGTTCCTATCTGGTGTAACAACAATACTGCAATTTCTATGACCAACAATCCAGTCTTATATTCAAGAACAAAGCACATAGATGTCTACATCACTTTATCAGAGATCATGTGCTAAACAAAAGATTAAGAGTGGAAAGAGTCAGCACAAAATATCACATTGTTGATATATTCACAAAGCCTTTACCAGAAGAAAGGTTTCTGGAACCAAGCAGGGATCTTGGACTACTAGACTGGGAATCTAGTGCTTAGCTGAAAAACAGATGAGAAAAGTCATCTGACCTGAAGCAGATGATAGACAAAGAGAAGTCACCTGAGCTGATCCACACAAGGAACATCACCTGATTAGGAGAGCAGACGAGGAAAAGTCATCTGATCAGACCAGACAAAGAAAAGTCATATGATCAGACTAGACGAGGAAAAGTCACCTGATCAGAACCAAACAAGGAAAGTGAGCTGATATCAATCACAAGCGACATACCTCACCTGATGCAGAGCAGATAAGGAATTGAAATCACAGCTGCATCAGAAGTCAAAAAGTCAACCAGCTAAGTTTTCCTATTCTTTAAATATTCATTATTATTACACATGTTTAAATTCACACAAACTCCACGTCTACATCATGAGGTCGAATCAATCCAATCGCCATTCTATATTTAATTATAAATTCAAACATGCCTATTCGAATGGGTATTTAAGACGGTCGACAATCATTTCCCAAAAACTTATCGTCTTCAAGCTCTAGAAACCCTAATTTTTCGAAGCAGAAAAACCCTAGAACTTCAATACACTAAAATCTGAAAAATCTTTTTGCAGAAATGGACACTAACACCTCCATCGTAGGTGTGAATCTCAAAATGGTCATAGAACAGATCATTTACAGCATCGCTGTAGACTTTGAAGGTCTACTGGAGTCGAACAACACTGAAGAGATGACGCATCTGATGTGAACGATAAAGAAGAATGGGATTTATCACGTTCTGGATATTAATCCCACCCAACTCCTCAAAGAAGCCGTCATTTGCTTCTTCAAGGAGGCATAGGCTACACAATTCGGGATTGAAAGTTCAATCTTTGGCGAACCATCACTATTACCAAACAGACGATCACCGACGCATTTAATATGGAGAATCGAGGCATTGCTGTCGAAGCCCCAAAACAAAATCTGTAACATCCCAACCCGACAAGGGTATAAGGGTCACATTGTGGTGGTATATCAGAACATACATAAATAAACGCAAGCGGAAGTCTTAAATAATATCAAAGGAAAACAAGTCAACACGACTTGATCGTTACATAAGATCCAAGATAATCAAATGAAAGAAAATAAAAACAGAATCTAAACGAAGGTGAAAGAACAATGGTATCAAAGTCTAAGATGTCTAGGGTAAATCCACGTTCAGCTCCTACTCTCAATCCCAAAGATAGCCCCAGCTCGTAGCTTAACAACCTGCCGCGGAGAAAAGAAATGCGGCTGAGCTTAAAAAGCTCAGTGAACAGATATATAAACAAACGAATAACCGATATGTATATAAGAATAAGAAAAGAATAAATAAGCTCCTGCTGAAAAGGATGTCATCTGTCAAATGAATAAGGGATTAACGGTCAACTGAACAAATCTCGTGAGTCAACTGAAACAAGAATATGGAGAATCAAAAGATAACAGGATATATTGCATTGGGGCAATAACATAAGGTATAAACAAGAGTGTAGGAATAATGAAAGGTAAGACAGTAATCCACCACGAGACCAGAATAGATCAGATCATATCATAACAGATGTAACCATATATCTTCATATCATATAGAGGGGAGACCTCTCAATTAGCCAATAATATGAGGGGAGTCCTCAGTAACCAAATGGAGTAGCTAGCTCCCAGAAATGTGAAGGACGTGGATTGCACCTAGCATCAATCACCAGACAAATATATCATAACATATCATAACAGATATAGAAACAAATCTAGGATGTATCCATACGCCCCTGCAGACAAATCATAATCATAGTGGCCATAACATATAACAGATAAGGGACGGTGTTGCACATCACTCGACCACACTGGAGTCATGCCATTGGTGCATCAATGACACGGCCATGTTACCTTCATGGCTAGGGAAATGGCTCGGGTATCAAACTGCGAGTCAGATATCATATCAAAACAGTTCATATAAGATGGTTCATATCAAATGGTTCAGAAGTGCATAGCAAAGGTTTATAGTCAAAGTTCATAGCAAAGGTTCATATCAGAGGTTCATAACAAAGACATCATAGCAAAGGTTCAAAACAAAAGGGGATCGTAGCAATGGTATCAAATCAGAAGCTAAACAGATCAGAATATGAAAGAGATCATGAGAAACCTTATAAGAAAGGTCAGAACATCTGTACCTATACGAAACAAACAATACCAATAGTACATAGAATCAGAACCCTTATTGAGAAAGGGTAGAATATATGTACGAATAATAAAAACAAACGAAACAACCGATAACAATGGTAGAGAGAAGGGGGTATCAAGAATATCCATACAAATAATCAAAACAAACGAAACAACTGATAACAATGGTAGAGAGAAGGGGGTATCAAGAATATCCGTACGAATAATCAAGCAACCGAAACAACTGATAACAATGGTAGAGAGAAGGGGGTATCAAGAATATCCGTACGAGTAATCAAACAAACGAAACAACTGATAACAATGGTAGAGAGAAGGGGGTATCAAGAATATCCATACGAATAATCAAACAAACGAAACAACCGATGACAATGGTAGAGAAAAGGGGGTATCAAGAATATCCGTATGAATAATCAAACAAACGAAACAACTGATAACAATGGTAGAGAGAAGGGGGTATCAAGAATATCCGTAAGAATAATCAAACAAACAAAACAACTGATAACAATGGTAGAGATAAGCGGTATCAAGAATATCCTTACGAATAGTTAAACAAACGAAACAATTGATAACAATGGTAGAGAGAAAGGGGTATCAAGAATATCCGTACGAATAATCAAACAAATGAAACAACTGATAACAATGGCAGAGAGGAGGGGGTATCAAGAATATCCGTACCTTAAACCGCTAACGAAACCATGTCATAACATAAGAATAGGAAGTCACTCCTTCAGCGAATCTACATGAATTAGGTTCATTTTATGCTTATTAGCTCATTAATGTCATAACGGGTTCTTAATTACTTAACACCATTTATTAATGTGATTAGGGTCTCGTTATTGGAATTATGTTAATATATGACCAATTATATCATAATTAATGTTCAAGTGCATTTTAGGGTTCAAACATATTAGATGGTGTTAAAATCACAAAAATCTCAACTTCTAACAAAATTCTGGTTTTACTATGTTTTAGCCTTCACTTTACGAATTTTAATACCACAACAGATTTCAAGTTAAAAATTCACCAAAATTCTCCCAGAAGATATAGTCTTAGAAGTCTACACGAATTTTCCAAGATTTTATGTTTAAGTGGAACTCCCTGCAAAAAATCGTTTAAGCTAACATGTTCAGATTCAGATATGCAGATATACACACAGAAAGTTTGTCTTAAACTAACCTATTTTAATACTTTAGAAAAGTCCAAAAAAATTCCAGGGAGTCACACATAACTTAAATATTACCCCTGAAAAAGGATAGCTTCTAACTCCTTATGGTTTGAACATGAAAAAACTAGAAACCACGACTGAAATCAAATTCTGTAAATACAGTTTTGACACATCGTCTCATAAAATTCAAAAATAGGACCAAAACAAACTCAAATACATCCAAACCAATTGGAACACTTAGTAACCTCTTTAAACTTAGTTTTATACTAAAAAATCATGCAAAAACATGTTGGTATCATAAAGATTCACCTCTTGAAATATGACTTAAATTCTGGACAGCATGTACACATGAAATCATAACAAACCCCAACTCTTTTAAAACCCTAATCGAACCATATCTTGTTTTCCACCTTTAATCTGAATTCAAACATGTTTTAATTAGGTTATTACAGATTCTAAACAACCCTTATACCCATATCATTACGTTACACATATTATATATTTGGTTTTCATATAGATGTATACATATATGTCGAATTCAAGATCAAAGAAACAAGGGTTTGAGAAATACCACAAGAACTGATTACAAAGAAGGAAGAACACACGAGACCAAACACCAATCACCACCAAAACACCTTCTTCTTTCTTGGTCTCAAGGGTTGAACAAATGAGATGACGGCTGCTTAGGGTTTTGGTGGAGGAGGGAAAATAGATGCGGTATCTTCTTGTGAGTGAGAAAAAGATAGAGGAGCGTGTGTTTAGTTGGTATACCATAACATAGGAGAAAGAGGGGAGGGAATGGGCTCGAGTTTATGGGCTGTTTAGGGCTTTAGTAGTTTAGTTAGTTTCCAAAGGTCCAAGTTTATGTGAAGGGTCCAATATAAGCCCATGGTTGTGGAGTATTAGGAAGGGGTTTCACAAAAGATGAGTCGGGTGTTTCAAACGCTCAACAAAGATTCAAATGTGGTCTGTAATTTAGGTCTCAACTTAGTAAGGACATAAGTTTCCAAATTTCCAGAAGTAGAAGTTTAACGCAAGTCAAAGTTTCAAATTATTGTCAAAATAGAAAGTCAAAATTTAGGGTTTTACAACTCTTCCCCTTTAAAAGAAAATTTCGTCCCTGAAATTGAATTGAAGGTGAAATAGAGGCGTACGAGACTACGAAAAGAAATGAGGGTAACTAGTTCGCATCGATTCCTCGGTCTCCCAGCTAGCTTCACGCTCTGGGTGATTCTTCCAAAGAATTTTCACAAACGGAATAACTTTGTTTCTCATGACCCTATCTTGTCGATCCAATATAGCTTCGGGTTCCTCAGAAAGAGACATATCAGCTTGGATCTGATCCAAAGGATAAGACACAACATATAGCGGATGGTAATTGTATTCCCTCAGAAGAGATACATGGAAGACATCATGAATATGCGATAATTGTAGAGGTAGATCCAGACGATACGAAACCTCCCCAATACGATCAAGAATTTCAAATGGTCCAATGAATCAATTATCAGAAACGATTAGCAAGGTCGAAATAAAGATGAAGTACGAAAGGAAAAGATGAAGAAGGAAACCTAATGTCTACCCAATCCTCACAGGTTATAGCCTAAGCTCTACAGGTCCAACCTAGGGCCCCAATACCATAATTGTAACACCCCAACCCGACAAGGGTAGAAGTGTCACATTGTGGTGGCATATCAGAACATACATAAATAAACGCAAGCGGAAGTCTTAAATAATATCAAAGGAAAACAAGTCAACATGACTTGATCGTTACATAAGATCCAAGATAATCAAATGAAAGAAAATAAAAACAGAATCTAAACGAAGGTGAAATAACAATGGTATCAAAGTCTAAGATGTCTAGGGTAAATCCACGTTCAGCTCCTACTCTCAATCCCAAAGATAGCCCCAGCTCCTAGCTTAACAACCTGCCGTGGAGAAAAGAAATGCGGCTGAGCTTAAAAAGCACAGTGAACAGATATAGAAACAAACGAATAACCGATTCGTATATAAGAATAAGAAAAGAATAAATAAGCACCTGCTGAAAAGGATGTCATCTGTCAAATGAATAAGGAATTAACGGTCAACTGAACAAATTTCGTGAGTCAACTGAAACAAGAATATGGAGAATCAAAGGATAACAGGATATAGTGCATTGGGGCAATAGCATAAGGTATAAACAAGAGTGTAGGAATTATGAAAGGTAAGACAGTAATCCACCACGAGCCCAGAACAGATCAGATCATATCATAACAGATGTAACCATATATCTTCATATCATATAGAGGGGAGACCTCTCAAATAGCCAATAATATGAGGGAAGTCCTCAGTAACCAAATGGAGTTGCTAGCTCCCAGAAATGTGAAGGACGTGGATTGCACCCAGCATCAATCACCAGACAAATATATCATAACAGATCATAACAGATACAGAAACAAATCTAGGATGCATCCATACGCCCCTGCAGACAAATCATAATCATAGTGGCCATAACATATAACAGATAAGGGACGGTGTTGCACATCACTCGACCACACTGGAGTCATGCCATTGGTGCATCAATGACACGGCCATGTTACCTTCATGGCTAGGGAAATGGCTCGGGTATCAAACTGCGAGTCAGATATCATATCAAAACAGTTCATATAAGATGGTTTATATCAAATGGTTCAGAAGTGCATAGCAAAGGTTTATAGTCAAAGTTCATAGCAAAGGTTCATATCAGAGGTTCATAACAACGACATCATAGCAAAGGTTCAAAACAAAAGGGGATCGTAGCAATGGTATCAAATCAGAAGCTAAATAGATCAGAATATGAAAGAGATCATGAGAAACCTTATAAGAAAGGTCAGAATATCTGTACCTATACGAAACAAACCCTAACAATAGTACATAGAATCAGAACCCTTACTGAGAAAGGGTAGAATATCCATATGAATAATCCCAACAAATGAAACAACCGATACCAATGGTAGAGAGAATGGGGTATCAAGAATATCCGTACGAATTATCAAAACAAACGAAACAACCGATAACAATGGTAGAGAGAATGGGGTATCAATAATATCCGTACGAATAATCAAATAAACGAAACAACTGATAACAATGGTAGAGATAAGGGGGTATCAAGAATATCCATACGAATAATCAAACAAATGAAACAACTGAAGACAATGGTAGAGAGAAGGGGGTATCAAGAATATCCGTACGAATAATCAAACAAACGAAACAACTGATGACAATGGTAGAGAGAAGGGGGTATAAAGAATATCCGTATGAATAATCAAACAAACGAAACAACTGATAACAATGGTAGAGAGAAAGAGGTATGAAGAATATCCGTCCGAATAATCAAACAAACGAAACAACTGATAACAATGGTAGAGAGAAGGGGTATCAAGAATATCCGTATGAATAATCAAACAAACGAAACAACTGATAACAATGGTAGAGAGAAATGGGTATCAAGAATATCCGTACGAATAATCAAACAAACGAAACAACTGATAACAATGGTAGAGAGAAGGGGGTATCAAGAATATCCGTACGAATAATCAAACAAACGAAACAACTGATAACAATGGTAGAGAGAAGGGGGTATTAAGAATATCCGTACCTTAAACTGCTAATGAAACCATGTCATAACATAATAATAGGAAGTCACTCCTTCTTCAGCGAATCTACACGAATTAGGTTCATTTTATGCTTATTAGCTCATTAATGTCATGACGGGTTCTTAATTACTTAACACCATTTATTAATAAGATTAGGGTCTCGTTATTGGAATTATGTAAATATATGACCAATTATATCATAATTAATGTTCAAGTGCATTTTAGGGTTCAAACATATTAGATGGTATTAAAATCACAAAAATCTCAACTTCTAACAAAATTCTGGTTTTACTATGTTTTAGCCTTCATTTTACGAATTTTAATACCACAACAGATGTCAAGATAAAAATTCACCAAAATTCTCCCAGAAGATATAATGTCTTAGGAGTCTACATGAATTTTACAAGATTTTATGTTTAAGTGGAACTCCCTGTAAAAAATCGTTAAACTAACATGTTCAGATTCGGATCTGCAGATACACACAGAAAGTTTGTCTTAAACTAACCTATTTTAACACTTTAGAAAAGTCCAAAAAAATTCCAGGGAGTCACACATAACTTAGATATTACCCCTCAAAAAGGAGAGCTTCTAACTCCTTATTGTTTGGACATGAAAAATCAGAAACCACGACTGAAATCAAATTCTGTAAACACAGTTTTGACATATCGTCTCATAAAATTCAAAAATAGGACAAAAACAAATTCAAATCCATCCAAACCAATTGTAACACTTAGTAACCTCTTTAAACTTAGTTTTAGACTCAAAAATCATGCAAAAATATGTTGGTATCATAAAGATTCACCTCTTGAAATATGACTTAAATTCTGGACAGCATGTACACATGAAATCATAACAAACCCCAACTCTTTTAAAACCCTAATCGAACCATATCTTGTTTTCCACCTTTAATCTGAATTCATACATGTTTTAATTAGGTTATTACAGATTCTAAACAACCCTTATACCCATATCATTACGTTACACATATTATATTTTTGGTTTTCATATAGATGTATACATATATGTCGAATTCAAGATCAAAGAAATAAGGGTTTGAGAAATACCACAAGAACCGATTACAAAGGAGGAAGAACACACGAGACCAAACACCAATCACCACCGAAACACCTTCTTCTTTCTTGGTCTCGAGGGTTGAACAATTGAGATGATGGCTGCTTAGGGTTTTGGTGGAGGAGGGAAAATAGATGCGGTATCTTCTTGTGAGTGAGAAAAAGATAGAGGAGCGTGTGTTTAGTTGGTAAACCATAACATAGGTGAAAGAGGGGAGGGAATGGGCTCTAGTTTATGGGCTGTTTAGGGCTTTAGTAGTTTAGTTAGTTTCCAAAGGTCCAAGTTTATGTGAAGGGTCCAATATAAGCCAATGGTTGTCGAGTATTAGGAAGGGGTTTCACAAAAGATGAGTCGGGTGTTTCAAACGCTCAACAAAGATTCAAATGTGGTCTGTAATTTAGGTCTCAACTTAGTAAGGACACAAGTTTCCAAGTTTCCAGAAGTAAAAGTTTAACGCAAGTCAAAGTTTCAAATTATTGTCAAAATAGAAAGGCAAAATTTAGGGTTTTACAAAATCCAAATGACATTTGGTACAAGAACAAATTACCAGAAGTCAAACTCACTGCCAAGAAGGGAGATCTCAAGAGAGAGGACAAGTATATTAACTAATAAAATAGTCATGGGTATGGACAGAAGTTTTGATCAATTATCATTATCAAAGTATATTTTTATAGGAGCCTTGACTAAATGGCAGAGGATTAACTGGCCTGATTACATTTACAGGCAGTTAGGCTGAGAGATGAAGAAGGTGAATTGGGATTCAGAGAATGAAAAATTTGTATAGAAGCTAAGTGTAACACCCCCAGAATCTAACTGGGAATATTACACGCCGCAGACCCTCTTCGTGAGGATCCACCAGGCTAGACATCGAAAGAACACAATACCTTACATACCGACGTGACAGAATGACGAATCAATAGACTGATTTGGTCTTACATCATTATCAAACAACTCTGATATACATAACTCTGTCTGGACTCATACCCATGCAAGGGTAAAATACACTCACAAACCAAAAAGTACGACAGTGGAAAAGACCATACAACGAACTCCGACGGATTGCACCCAAAACTGGCCTTCATGTGATTAGTATCGATCGTCTTCCATCATCCTTCGAACCGATCCTGTGTTTTGCTCCCAAAACCTGCATGTACCTGGACGCAGAACAGACATCCACCCCCCGAATACTCGGGGGTTAGCAAAACTCCACTGTTTTGCTAGTACAAGTATAAAGTACAAATACGAGCCATGCACAACACATCCCGAGAATACAACGAAAGATTTCCCGAGATATTTCAATTGAATAAAGTATTACAAAGGATAAAAAAAATAAAGGAAATCATTGGTCATTTAAAAATCGATTCAGGATCTCGTGAGTTTTGAAAACATTTGTGATTGAAAAGTTCTTAATTTATCGTAAGCCACTTAGGGTAACAGCCTAAAATTTATTTTCCCAAATATAAATCCGTTCACAAAACACGGGGTCCACAACCCAACCATCCACATCACTTCCAGGGACAAATCACACACAACAAATCACTCTTATGCAATTCTAGCCAAACACCAAGACTTGATATATAATGTATCTTGACCCCGAGCACAAAGCATTGTGATACTCCGTACATATCACAATTAATCATCAAAACATCAACATCAACATCACGAAAAAACATACCTGGTAACCCGTGGCCGTACCCCTAAGTAGCAACCCCCAGAGGCCCCATCGGACCATACCCAGGTGGGAAACCACTTCTGCGGCCGTACCCCTTAGTATCGGCCCCCAGAGGTCCCTTCGAACCATATCCGGGTGGAAGAACAACTCACGCACACTAGCGTTTACAACTCATAG
The DNA here is from genome assembly GCA_033398695.1 of Orobanche coerulescens. Classification (NCBI taxonomy): domain Eukaryota; kingdom Viridiplantae; phylum Streptophyta; class Magnoliopsida; order Lamiales; family Orobanchaceae; genus Orobanche; species Orobanche coerulescens. The sequence continues at coordinate 71,431,643 of CM065818.1, read as the reverse complement.
TTTACAAAACCACAACTCTCAAAGGTCAAGCACACAAAATATATAGTCGAGGTACCTTACTAGAATGGCCATATTGTCCGACACATACTCACTACCGAGAAACAATACCCTCAACTCCAGAATCCAATGGTGCAACTAGCAACAAACACATAACAACAAGATAGAATACCTTTCCATCCACGCCGAATGGCACAAACTCCTCATAAAGGAGTTACAACCTTTATCACACAAGGTCACAAGATCATCGATAACCACGTCTCCATGCACACATCTTAACAAAAGGTAAGAACTTTAAATTTACCACGACATAATCACATAAAATGGCATCACACGAAAGTAAGGCGTTCCTACAGTCAACACTAACACACCTATTCAATTAAGCACATTAATTCACGGAACACACGAGTTATCTTTAAAGAAAATCGTGATCGTAAATATACCGATTCTTTTGAAAGTTATTTATAAGAATTCATTTAGCACATATCGTAAATTACCAACTATTATATCCACAAAACACATAATGTATGGGCAAGACACTTGCCTCGATAATCGATACCGGACAATCCGATAAACACGGCTCAATCGGGAAACCTCGAACACCTACAATTCTCCGGGCGGAAACAACAATAACACGATTGATCGGGAGACTTGAAGAAAATGCCAGGCGAAAGAGTTCCGACTCGAGTTCTTCGCAAGGAACCTGACCCTAACATCATATCATCAATAATCAATGATCGTACGAGGAAGAATAATCATAGAACGCCCAAATCTCCTTTATGACATTCTACCGGACACCTTCAAGGCGTCGATTAGGAGCTCAACATAATGACCAATCAAACCATGGAACAACGATAAAATTGTTAGAATACAACTTAATAATCAATAATCCACCACTAATCTAGGTTAATTCGAATTAAACAGAAGAAATCAAGCAAAATTCCCAATTTTCCCAAAACTAGGATTTTAGGAAAACCTACCTGATTCGGTCGATCGGAGGAGGTTATGGGATGATTAATTGATGTTAGAAACTCAAGAACCTCGTTTATTGATAGTTGGACAACATGACTTCATGTCCTCCAAGCCCCATCCGCGGAAAGGAAATAAGAGAAATGAGAAAATGAGTGTAAACCCGTCTGCTCAGTCATATTTATACTCGTGTGGAACACGGCGCAACAAACGGCCCAACGAGCGCCGTGTTTACCGCCTGTTGTGGGTCAGTGCGCGACCTGACTGACCCGGCACAGCACCCGGCGTCATACACTTGAGCGTGTGTTTTGGCCATGTCCGACACGGTGCATCACCCGGCGTAAACACTGGCGCGGGTGTCTCGGTCGTGTCTCGACAGATAGCTAACCTGGCCGACACGACACATCTCCCGGCGCAAGACCCGATGCTCGACAATATCATTCGGCAAGCGGTGCAGGACACGGCAGAAGGCTCAGCCGTTTCCACTACCGTGTTGTACAGGTTTGGCCAGAAAATCAACGGTTGCAAAATGATTCTGACACAATCCGAAAATTACGATAGAACCACAACAACGATCTGAAAGAAGACGAATAATAATGAAATACGACATATAATTAGCTCGACTTAGGCAACGATAAGTCGCACCCGACGAAAATCTCAAAATAGGGTACATCATGCCTTACCCAACATAGGGGAATGCTCAAGTAATTGCCAACAGAGCAAAATAACTAGCACGACCGACAAAATTAAAAAATAACCGAAAATGAGAATCTCGGGTATTACATTCTACCCTACAAAAATAAATTTCGTCCTGAAACTTAAAACAAGAGCAAGACGACCCTAGATAACACATGTTATCTGATATTGACAACGCACAAGAGCTCCATGTAGTACAGAGCTACTGCGGTCCGATTCAATACGCAAGAGTGTTTACGAAAAGTAAGGAACATGAATCACTACGATTGATAAATCCCAGTAGTACAACAATCAAAACACAAGTCCAACGCTGAACAAGAACGTAATTCCAATAACCTCAAAGGTTTGAAAGATCACACACAGGAACAATTACCCGAATTTTAAGGAAATCATGAAGTAGCCTAGATGCCCAATAATCGCGGTACGTGATCGGACAATAACAATCGGACAACAACGATCGATCAACAACGATTGGACCATATCGCCGAAGTTTACTACAAGATGCTCATATGCATAGGGTTCACGAGAGTCGCACCGAACTTGGAAAAGTCATAACGATAAACTAATTAATCCGGAACAACATTAAAACTCGCTCGAATGACAAAGGCGAAAAACAACACAAGGTCAGAAGCATCAGCGAACACAAACGAGTCGATAGAGTCAAACAAAATGGAAGCGAAAAAAAATGTGGGTATTACACCATATCACCTTTAAAAGAGGTTTCGTCCCCGAAACCTAAACAACGAGAACGAAGAACTAGAATAGCAACCTTCCCGGCAATATTCTCTTGGTTCCGCATCCGATCTCCATGACCATTTGTACCGCGGTCACGATTGTGTCCTCTGCCCTTCGGCATACTAAGTGGATGCTCACTCAATATAAGGGCACAACTTCGCGAAATAATATACTAAAGTGCCAACTCAGTACGACATATCACATAAAACAATTAATAAGAACTTGATAAGAAGATCCGTGAGGTATCCTTTTAAATTATATCATTTGAAAATCCTTGGAATTGTATGTTTACTCGAAATAGAATTTTTTGAAAGTACTTTTGTTACCTCGGGCTATTTTATCAAAACTTGTAAACAAAAGAGCTTAACCGCCTCATTTTGAAATTATTTGCAAAACAATATTTCGGAATATCAATTTCCCTTGTAATCAGTATCATCATTATCGTTAATATCAAACAGGATAACCACGCATTACCATCAAACCATTCGTACATGCACTAAACATTTCCACCAATGAACAATCATTTTTGGAGTGATTTAAACTTTTAAAAATCCGAGTTTGAAGTTTAAATCGAGTAAGATTTTTCATCTTTCACTATATATTTTGAAAAATAAAAATCGTATTGGACTGTGAAATATAATTTTTTTTATGGTGTGAAAGATTTTTGAAAATCATGTACTCGAATTATTTGAAAATACAATTATACCTTAAAAATCATTTTCGAAAATTCTCTCAACACTACACAATAATCAACGACGGTAATATTTTACAAAATATCCAAGGGCACTTTAAAACAACTCTTTCAAATACCGTCGAGGTTTTATTTGAGAATCCTAGGCCGGTTCACCAATTCCAAATAATTTTCAAAGTCCACACGAAGCCGCTGATTAATTGAACTGTCAAAACTTTTTCAAAGTTACTTTTTTCCGCAACTTGCACAAGTTTATGAAATTTTCAGGAAAGCTTTTTCGAACACACACGCAGCAAACATAATTTATCAATTCACTAAACACAATCAATTATCACCTAGCACTATGAAAAGTCCTAACACATATTCACACACAACAATTGTCATCACTAGACAACACTAATAGAATACATTCACAGATGATTGACTGCAAAAGATAGATCTGATGGCTAAAAATGCGGTTCCATAGCCTCTGCCGATGCTGATTAGTGTGCGTTACAAAAAAGATTAGCATGCGTCACTCATGCCACATTACCGCGCGCTATCTTCATACTTAGCCTGCGCTAACTAATTCAGCAACATGATTGCGAACATATATACGTCATTACTAGAACCGAAGGTTACAAATAGACAACAACATACGAATCTGAATGCCATCGATTCACATACATACAACACCTCACGAGCAACCATCAAAGGACACATGTCATTCAAAATCGAAATTTCACCTCTCGATAAAGAGGGTTATCTCAACGTATACATACCGATCGACTCAGCATTCACAACACTTTTTAATCATAAAACTGGGCACTACCGCCCAAATAACAAGAACATCATCACGTACTTCTTGACTAATGACCATGAAACCGAAAAGTTGAAAGCGAGAGTCATGTCTTGAGTACATTTTTGTAGACCTCATTTGAGTTTAAAAATCGTGTTTTGAAAACTTATAATACAAGATAAAAATGAAATATCGATAGTTTGAATTCCCAAAAATTTCGACCTTGAGGTCATCACACGAAAATCAAACTGTCTCCTCCTTTGGAGGGTGTTTTAAATTAAAATTACATGACTCCCAAGAAAAAAATGTTTAAAGCGTTAAAATACCACACTGATGATTTTTTTTTTCTTACATAACCACACTAAAGCCATTACTCTTCTGAAAATGATTTAGGTTACGGTATATATATGTTTATATACACCGACACCACTTTTTCATTCTAGCACAATACGAGAATCAAACAAGCATAGACCACATAATCATAAATCGTATTAAACTTTACCCCGAACTACTGAATCAAACAAGGCACAACATGTAGTAGGGAGACTTACATCCACAGATCGCACGAAGATGATGGCTGCACCTTGATACTAATCACGGCCGACATCATAGATGACGCGTCGCGACACGACTCACGCAGACATAATATGATAGGACAAGACACGACAATACCAGACTGGACCCGACAACCTAGGTTTCCACAACCTAAGCTCTGTTACCATAAATGTAACACCCCCAGAATCTAACCGGGAATATTACCCGCCGCAGACCCTCTCCGTGAGGATCCACCAGGCTAGACATCGAAACAACACAATACATTACATGCCGACGTGACAGAATGACGAATCAATTGACTAATTTGGTCTTACATCATTATCAAACAACTCTAATATACATAACTCTGTCTGGACTCATACCCATACAAGGGTAAAATACACTCACAAACCAAAAAGTACGACAGCGAAAAAGACCATACAACGAACTCCGACTGACTGCACCCAAAACTGGCCTTCATGTGATTAGTATTGATTGTCTTCCATCATCCTTCGCAGAACAGACGTCCACACCCCAAATACTCGGGGGTTAGCAAAACTCCACTGTTTTGCTAGTACAAGTATAAAGTAAAAATACGAGTCATACACAACACATCCCGAGAATACAACGAAAGACTTCCCGAGATATTTCAATTGGATAAAGTATTACAAAGGATAAAAAAATAAAGGAAATCATTGGTCATTTAAAAATCGATTCAGGATCTCGGGAGTTTTGAAAAAATTTGTGATTGAAAAGTTCTTAATTTATCGAAAGCCACTTAGGGTCACAGCTCAAAGTTTAATTTCCCAAATATAAATCCGTTTAAAAAACACGGGGTCCACGCCAACCATCCACATCAATTCACTTCCAGGGACAAATCACACACAACACATCACTCTTATGCCATTCTAGCCAAACACCAAGACTCGATATATAATGTATCTTAACCCCGAGCACAAAGCATTGTGATACTCCAAACATATCACAATTAATCATCAAAACATCAACATCGCGAAAAACCACACCTGGTAACCCAAGGCCGTACCCCTTAGTAGCAACCCCCAGAGGCCCCATCGGACCATCCCCGAGTGGGAAACCACTTCTGCGGCGGTACCTATTAGTATCAGCCTCCAGAGGTCCCTTCGAACCATCCGCGGGTGGAAGAACAACTCATGCACACTAGCGTTCACAACTCATAGTTTACAAAACCACAACTCTCAAAGGTTAAGCACACAAAATATATAGTCGAGGTACCTTTCTAGAATGGCCATATTGTCCGACACATACTCACTACCGAGAAACAGTACCCTCAACTCCAGAATCCAATGGTGCAACTAGCAACAAACACATAGAAACGAGATGGAATACCTTTCCATCCATGCCGAATGGCACAAACTCCTCATAAAGGAGTTACAACCTTTACCACACAACGTCACAAGATCATCTATAACCACACGTCTCCACGCACACATCTTAACAAAAGGTTAGAACTTCAAAATTTACCATGACATAATCACCTAAAATGGTATCACACGCAAGTAAGGTGTTCCTACAGTCAACACTAACACACATATTCAATTAAGCACATTAATTCACAGAACATACGAGTTATCTTTAAAGAAAACCGTGGTCGTAATATACCTATTCTTTTGAAAGTTATTTATAAGAATTCATTTAGCACATATCGTAAATTACCAACTATTATATCCACAAAACACATAATGTATGGGCAAGATACTTGCCTCAATAATCGATACCGGACATCCGACGAACACGGCTCAATCGGGAAACCTCGAACACCTACAATTCTCCGGGCGAAAACAACAGTAACCCGATCGATCGGGAGACTGGAATAAAACGACGAACGGAAGAGTTCCGACTCAAGTTCTTCGCAAGGAGCCTTACCCTAACATCATATCATCAATAATCAACGATCGTACGAGGAAGAATAATTGTAGAACGCCCAAATCCTCTTTATGACATTCTACCAGACACCTTCAAGACGTCGATTAGTAGCTCAACATAACGACGAATCAAACCATGGAACAACGATAAAATTGGTGGAATACAACTTAATAATCAATAATCCATCACTAATCTAGGTTAATTCGAATTTAATGGACGAAATCAAGCAAAATCCCCAATCTTCCCAAAACTAAGATTTTAGGAAAATTTACCCTGATTCGTTCGATCGGAGGAGGTTATGGGATGATTAATCGACGTTAGAAACTCAAGAAACTCGTGTATTGATAGTTAGACAACATGACTTCGTGTCCTCCAAGCCCAGCCGCGGAAAGTAAAGAAGGGAAATGAGAAAATGAGTGTAAACCCGTCTGCTCAGTCATATTTATACTCATGCGGAACACGGCGCCACAAATGGCCCAACGAGCGCCGTATTTACCACTGTGTTGCGGGTCAGTGCATGACCTGACCGACACGGCGTAGTACCCGACGCAAGACACTTGCGCATGTGGCTCGGTCGTGTCCGACATGGCGTATCACCCGGCGTAAACACTGGCGCGGGTGTCTCGGCCGTGTCTCGCCTGTTATCTAACCTGGCCGACACGGCGCATCACCTGGCGCAAGATCCAGCGCTCGACAATGCCATTCGGCAAACGGTGCAGGACATGGCGGAAGGCTCAGCCGTTTCCACGCCGTGTTGTAAAGGTTTGGCCAGAAAATCTCCGGTTGCAAAACGATTCTGACACAATCCGAAAATTACGATAGAACCACAACAACGATCCTAAAGAAGATGAATAATAATGAAATACGACATACAATTAGCTCGACTTAGGCAATGATATGTCGCACCCGACGAAAATCTCACAATACGGTACATCATGTCGTACCCGACATAGGGGAAAGCTCAAGTAATTGCCAACAGAACAAAATTACCGGCACGACCGACAAAATTAAAAAATAACCGAAAATGAGAATCTCGGGTATTACATTTTACCCTATTAAAAATGAGTTTCGTCCCGAAACTTAAAACAGGAGCAAGGCCACCCTAGATAACACATGTTATCTGATATTTACAGTGCAGAAGAGCTCCTGCCATACAGAGCTAATGCGATCCGATTCAATACGCAAGAGTGTTTATGAAAAGCAATTAACATGAATCACTATGGTTGATAAATCCGATCAGTACAACAATTAAAAAACAAGTCCAATGTTGAACAAGAACGTAATTCCAATAACCTCAAAGGTTTGAAAGATCACATATGGGAACAATTACCCAAATTTCAAGAAAATCACGAAGTGGCCTAGATGCTCAATAATCGCGATACGGGATTGGACAATAACAATCGGACAACAACGATCGATCAACAAAGATTGGACCATAACGCCGAAGTTTACTACAAGATGCTCATATGCATAGGGTTCACAGGAGTCGCACCGCACTCGGAAAACTCATAATGATAAACTAATTAATCCGGAACAATATCAAAACTCGCTCGAGTGTCATAGGTGAAAAACAACAGATGGTCAGAAGCATCAGCAAACACAAACGATTCGATAGTGTCAAACAAAACGGAAGCGAAAAGAATGTGGGTATTACACTAACATATGGAACACAAGTTAGTTGGATTCTCGAATTCCTCGAGAAGGCAAAAGGAAAGGCAGATCACTTTCATGCCAGCAAGATACTTGGTCACCTAGACCAAGATGCATTGAAGAAATTTAGAGAGAAGAAGCTCAAAGAAGCTGAGATAATTGAGAAGATGGGGAGTGGAACATATTCTTTGAAAGCACCTACAGACTCATATGAGGTCCAGTCTGACGCAGTTGCCCAATACCCACCTGAAAAAACTGCAGAGGGGATGACGTCAGCTCCAACTGCAACTAAGACTGTGGAAAAGTCACCTGCATCTGAAGTATCACCTGCAGATGACTCTGACACTGACAACTGACCTCTGTCCAAGTTGTTCAAAAGAAAGTCACATGAACCAGAGGAAGTTGTCCATGTCAACTCCTCACCTGATCAGTCCCCCAAAAAACATAAAGGCCTAGTATACTACTCATCTGAAGAAGAAGAAGAAGAAATGCAGATTGTAGTTTCAGCTACACCTGCACCAACTGCAAAACCACTAGATCAGTCCACAGAGCTGGTGACAGAAATGATCCCTCTCTTAACTCTCCCAAGCATAACATAGGAAGAAGAGGCAGAAGAGACTATTGAAGTGCCAGAAGCAGATTACTCTTTCAACTTCAGGGAGAACAACCCCCGGAATCTCACCAAAGCCCAATTACATTTGGTAAGACAACATGCTCTGAAATTTTCATTTATCAATATCTATGAAGAATGGAAGGAATTAAAGACCCTTAGCTTCTCTCAGCTAAGAGTATTTATTGAAAAATGTACCTAGGATCATCCAATTTCCACAGAGCAACTTACAATGCACTTCTATCAGGAGACAGATATGAAATTATTACTGAGGGGAACTGGTTCATCTCTCATTTTAAACATAATATGGACCGGTTCATCCTTCATATCATGGAAGGTGCAGCACAAGGACAGACCTTTGGTGAAGAGAGAGAAGAAGAAGAAAAGAATGGAGGATAGAAATAAAAGAAAGGGATTACCATTGAAGAAGTAGAGGTTGAAAAATAAGAAGTTGAAAAGAAAGAAGAAGAAGAAGAAGAAGAAGAAGAAGAAAGAGAAGTTGAGGTTGAAAAAGAAGAAGTTGAAAAGAAAGAAGAAGAAGAAAAGGAGGATGAGAAGAAAGAAAAATGAGAGGAGAAGGAACAGAAAGGAGAAATAACAAAAGAAGATGATGATGAGGACCATAATCAGAAGTCACCTGATCAGGCCTCTAGCTCAGCTAAACCTTCAGATGCTGAGAAATCAGAGGGACAAAGAAATCAGGGGGAACAACCTGAGAGAAGTCACTCTAAAAAGAAGTCATTTGCAGAGAAGAAGTCTAAGTCACCTGCATATGAGGACAACTCTATCAGGAACCCCTGAAAAGACCTCATCTGATCAGAGACCAGTCGATAGGCAAATCTCATCTGAGAAATCTATTGCGCAGAGTCCAACTGCAGAAGAGGAATCAGGAGAAATATTGTTCATGCAGAGGTACCTGTATATCAGATGCCTTCAAACCTCACTGAGTTGATCAGAGGCATGGTGAAAGAGACAGTTGTTGAGCTCCTGACAACAGAAGTCAAACCTGAGCTGATATCCCTAAATACAAAAATAGACGCCCTGATCAACTGAAAGAAACCCTCTCCACCACTTTGAAGCTCAAGGATGCCGATTGGTATGACATATTTAATGCTGAGGGTGGAGGAACAGCTAGCAAAAGTCATTGATGCTGGAAAAAAGGGTGAAGAGAAGGAAGAAGCTGAAAAGAGAAATGATGAATAACTAAGATCTAAAAAGAGACAGGAGGCACTACTTTTGATCCCTGGAACAAGCATTCTGAAAAGAAAAAATGCAGCTGCACCATCAGAAGAACCAGCAGCTAAAAAGAAAAAAACCAGACAAGATCCAGTGGTGCCACTTGAATGGGAAGGAAAAGAACTTCAATATGTTGAGGAGTTCATTCCAGAGAAAGCTGGAAGAAAATAGGGCATGGACAAAAAGCAATCCATTGAAAACTACTATCTTTGGGAAATCCTCCAGGACTCAAACAGCAATCCTCAACAAATTTTTGTTGACTACATGGAGATGAACTTCTCAAATCTGTGGGAAATTCGAAAGAGGGTGGCTGATGTAGAATTCAATGCATATCCTAGAATTCCTGACTTCAGACCACAGGATCCTCCAGTTAACATACATGGGAAGCTGGATGATGAATCTCTTCAGGGTGAGATAAAAAATCTCTGCTTAAAGAACAACTACACCTCACATGAAGAACAAGAGTTTGCTTCATCAATCGTCAAAAAGAAGTATGGTCTCATGCCAGTTTCAAAGAGGCCAATAGGAGCAAAACCTCTAAGATCACTTACTCCAGCAAGAACCAGAGGAAGAGGCAGAGGAAGAGCGAGATAATATTTCATTGCAATATTACTTGTAATTTTTCAGTTTACTTGTATTTTTTTGTGATACTTGTAATTTTCATTTTTACTTTTATTTTCCATTCAAGGACTGTAATGTAATATGTAACTCTGAAAGTTTATAACAGTCCACTTGAATGACAACCACTAGTTGTCTCAGAAAGACTGAGTTTGTTTTTTGTCTTGCACTTTACTTTTGTGCTGACTTATTTACATTTGAATGCTTAAATTTTGCCATCATCAAAATAAGGGGAAATTATTATGAATATTTGTTAGATTTTGATGATGTCATCCCTGTATTCATGATTTATTCAAATGTATGCTCTAAGTACTTGGCATTGTTAAAAAAAAACCATATGAGTATCTTATATAAGCCATTGAATAATGATATAGAAATCACACTAGATATATATAATCATCAATCCCTCAAAACCATAACAAATCAATGTACTCTCATGCCCGGAATCTAATGAGTTTAGCCGAACATGGTAATGAAAGAAAGATTAATAATCATTATGTTCATCATGTTCATGCTAAATAAAATAACAAAATGAATAAAAGATATGAAGAAGATAAAACTCGGATGGTGTCTTGATTGATCCCGGTTGAAGCCTTCAAATTTTCTTGAAGTGTTCTTCAAGAATTCCCTTCAAATCTCCTTCTTTTTGGATGAAAAGCTCTCAATCTTGTATTTTTCTCTCTCTAATCTCTCCAATATTCAGAATATTTCCCAAAAGTCTGGTCCAAGGCCTTTTTATAAAGCCAAAATTACCATTATTCATGCTCAAATCTTCCAAAAATATCAAAAAGTAATTTTTCCACCGAAAAGTGACATGGCCCGTGTTACTGACACGGCCCGTGTCATAGTGCTCTAGAAACATAAATGGTTGCTGGACAGGGAACTCGACCATGTCAAATGACACAGCCGGGCAATTGACACGGTCGTGTTAAATGATACGACCCATGTCATACTCCACTAAAATTGACACAATCACCTGGACATGAAACCCGACCATGTCAATATGGCACGACCAAGCTATTGACACGGCCCGTGTCAAATGACACATCCGAGCCCGTGTGGGTTCGTTTTGACTCCGTTTTAACTTCTTTTTAGGCTCGATCACTCGTTTCCGCATTGCTCGATATGTATTGGGGTTTGAGACTTCGTTCTTGCTTGATTAATGTCCATAAAGTACCTATAAAATCAATAAAAGGTACCCAAACGTGATAGAGTCCAATAAACACAATATGAGCACAAACGACACAATTGAACACATTTTAGAATCTTAAATCCCGGAAAATCTTTGCAAAAATATGTGTAAAAATGAGTGTTATCAAGATCCCCCAAACTTGAACGTTGGTCGTCCCGAGCAATGCACTTCAAAATAACCACTCTTAAGGGAACTCGTCCCTCAACATACCTCAAAGGATCATTTTGAAAATTCATCAATACACCTCAAGAAATAAATAAGTCGAGTTCTATAAAGTATTCAAATCTCTAGGGTGCTTCCTTAACATCATAGCTAATACTTGAATAATACGAACCTCGCCGGTCAAGTGTATTCCCTCACTCTCAAAGTGTATAATGGGATAAGTGACGATCAAAACTCATCCAATGAAATAAGAACCCCCATAGGCTTGACAATCATCTACATCTCTACCACTGGTTGTGCATGCAAATTTGGTGAATCAAAAAGGACTTTATCAGTTGTAATGTAGGATTTTTGGTCGGGATAGGATAAATATGGTTTAAAGTGACTTAACTTGAGTAAATTAGAACATCATCTCAGTAATCACTTTGCTCAATTTGAACTTCAAAAATTTGTTTCCCCTGGAATTTACTTCCTTCAACCCCTTGAATCGTAATAAGCGCCTTTTTTTGAAAGTAGAAATCGCAACCTCATTCCCCCGTATCGCTCCATTTATTTTATTTTCTCCTTATCGCTCCATTTAATTTTTTTATTTTCGCCTCTTCATCTTTATTGCCCTTTATTCATGTAAACTCCATGTGATTTTTCATAGAGCGGACAACATCATCATCACAGCATTTCCACCTCAATGTTTATTTTGATAAATCATTTAGAACCAACTCCATCTTGAACCATGATAATATTTTCCCATTCATCTCCACACATATTATTCCATTCTTTTACCAAATTTTGTTCTAACAAGCTCAAGTATAGGGAAAAAAAATTTATAATGTAACGGAGAGCTCATAATGTGGCTAACAAGAAATAGGCTTTAAGCTCAATCGGGCTAACTAGGGAAATAATTTTCGGGTTGGCCAAAAGTGTAATACCCATACTTTTATTGACTGTTTGACTTTGCCGTTCTCCTTATTTTGTCGCTCTGTAAATGCATGGAGATGTTGTTGATATTGTTATTGAGTTTCGTATCTTGTTTGGGTCTTGATCATGTTGATTAGACCTTGCGGAAGTGTTCTGGGCCAGAGACATAGCGCACGCTAGGCCTAGGCTAACGCACGCTAATTCTGCTTGATTAGCGCACGCTAGCTTTGAGCCGTAGCGCGCGCTAAGGGACCGGTCAGGTCAGAACCAGTAACTCGAACTGCTCTCTGGACTGGCGGATTAACGAACACTAGGAGTTCGTTAGTGCGCGCTATTCATAGTTAGTAGCGCACGCTAACATCCGTCCGTAGCACATGATAATGGGATGGTCGGCAGAGGCAGTGAGGTTGCCAGGTTTCTGGACTATAAGGTAGCGTACGCTAGGCTTCGGCTAGCGCACGCTAAAGCTGTTGCATAACGCACGCTAAGCCATAGCGGTAGCGCGCATTAACGGACTGAGTCGGCAGAGGCAGTGAGGTTTCAGACTTTCTGTACTAGCAGGTAACGCACACTAGGCAGCGACTAGCATACTCTATATGTGTTGCGTAACGCACGATAGTGCTCAGTATTAACACACGCTAGCAGACTGAGATAGTGAACTGAGATTTTGGCAGGACACCAATTAGCGCACGCTAGGGATGTTTCGTAGCGCGCGCTAATGTCTTATGACAGTAGCCACTGGACTACTAGGTGACCCGTTAGCGCACGCTAATATTGAGGCGTAGCGTGCGCTAGACTGGGACAGTATATAAGGGGACAGTCAACCCCTGCACTTGTCATTTCACATCATTTCCACTTTTTCCGATCGGGAGAGCTCGGGAGAGGTGATTTGGGGTGATTTAAGGCAGTACTTCTTCAGACATCGCCATCTTGGGTTGGATAACAAGGTTTATGCAACATCTTGCACATTTCTATCCTCCGAATCAAGGTAAAAATCCTTAGAACCTTATTTTTGGGAATTTTAGGGTTTTTCGTAGATTCGTCCGATTTATCCGTTTTGAAGATTGAGGACCTTGAGATTATGATTTATATATCCCATATGCATGCTTTTCCTACGATTTTACGGATTGGATCGTGCCGTTTTCGGACTTGTGAGAGTTTGGACGATTTTCCAACCTCTAGTTGTTTATCCGTGTATTTTCATGAATCGTAGATGGGTTTTGGGAGTTTCTTCATGTAATTTGAATATGGATAATTGATTATCATATTCCTTTCGAATCGTTTAGGTTCCGGAAGCACGTTCTTGGACCTACCGAACTCATACCCTTTTTCCGTTCGATTTCTCGATGTCTCAAAGGCAAGTATATATTTATGATTATACGTTCTCGACTTTGAAAGCAAGATATATTAATGGCATGATTACTTATATCCACTCTGGGGCGGACCGACGGGTCCCCTGCGGGTTTCGTAGCCTCTGGTGCGATTCCACAGATGATATGAACGGACCACTCTGGGCCGGACCGACGGGTCCTCTGAGGGTTCCGTAGCCTCTGGTGCGGTTCCACGGTATTCATATATGTATTGATGTGATGCTATGAGATTTAGTTATTTCAGAATACTAGTCTTGAATTGATGAATTGACGGTTACATTTACTTTATTGTCGAGGAGTATTGTGTTTCATACTTGATATACTTGCACTAGCTATTCGACGGCTAACCCCTTTATGGGGGAAATACTTTTTTTGTATTTCAGGTTCCAGGAGAGCGGATACGCAGGTATCGGGTCGGCATGAAGATGATGGGAAAGCGTGATACTGTGTTTTATCTCCGGTTATGTATTGTGTTCCTCCATTCAGTGTTGTTATACTGGAATGGTTGTTTGATACTCGAGTATTGTTCGTTTTCCGTCTTCCTTGATGTTCTGGCCTGTGTTGCCGAGTTTTTGATTTTCTACTGTGATGTATTTGGATACATTGGACATGGTTTGAATACCCTTTGTATCGTCTTTCATTTCATTGTATTTAGACCTTCTCGGTCAAGTTTTGTAGTTCCGCGTATGATTAGCCTTGTGGGTCCCTCGGTGGGGTTCACGGCGCTGTAATATACCCTGAATAACTTGGGGGTGTTACAGAATATGGTATCAGAGATTAGGTTTATAGATACCTAGGCTGTCGGTCTTTTGGGTCGATTGAGTCATTGTTTGTCTACAGTATCACTATTTTGCCATCATCACAGTGCGGTCGGTACTTGTAAGTCCTATTACTCTTCTTATGTTTTCTTAACCGTTTTGCTTTTAGTTTGATATTCTTGAGAATCGGTCACTTCGAGGACGTGCGATTTGGATTGTACTTACATACTTTGTGTATCCTTTAGAATGTCTGCTGACAGGGGACAGAGACGAGACCGTGGTCATGGACGCGGAAAGATATTTTCAAATTGCTAATTGTGATATTGGTGTGTATCAGTATTGTGTTGAGACTTTGTTTGGGAGTCGCATGCTATTATCATGGGAAATCATCGACTTCACGCACCTGTAAGTATACTGTCTTGGTTATTCGCTGGTGGAGACCAACGATTGCTCTTGTGATGAGTTTGGATATTTTGATTGATTTGTTTGCTGTGACGGCATTGCAAGTTTCGAGGACGAAACTTATTTCAAGGGGGGTACAGTGTGATATCCCGACTTTTAGTACGTAATATCCGGATTTCAGTATAAATTTTTTCACATTATTTTATCCGAGATATACTGGAAATATTGGTGTCTATACAGTATGGATAAAATAATTGGAAGACTGAGACAGCTGTATTAGTATAATTGTCGTAGTTGGTCGACAATTACATTTGAAGATATCGTGTATCATGTTATCGTACTTTTGATATTGGGTATATCATATGAGAATATTATCAGGTTGTATATATGTATTCAGAATGTCGTGTATATACATCTAGTATATCAAGACGACAGACAAGAATAGCGGAAAATGGCTAAGTACAGCCACGTTAGCGCACGCTACAAGGTATGCATAGCGCGCGCTAAGATATATACTTAGCGTACGCTACAGTGCAGAATTAGCGCACGCTAAGAGGGTTGAGTTATGTACCCTAAGTAGGACCCCTAACGTATGTAAGGTATTCCGTATAAGGCCCGGAAGGTGGCCGACAGGTAGGCCCGGACTGTTTTTTATCAGCGATTAGCGCACGCTAATGCATGTTGGTAGCGCACGCTAATTTCAGATCGTCAACAGGGAATCTTGGCTTTATTGGTTGCTTTCGGCGTGTAGGACCCGGGCATCTTCTGGGAAGGTACAGGTTGTCAGGTCAACGACGATTAGCGCGTGCTAAGGTCGAGGAATAGCGCACGCTACTGAGCATTTCACTGTATCAAGTCAACGCCTGTTTACGTACGCTAATGCATGGGCATTACGTTCGTTAGATGAATTTCGAAGCAATGCAGTAGCTTCTGGACTGGCCGATAGCGCACGCTATCAAGGAACGGTAGCGCACGCTAGTTCTGTAGCGCACGCTAAATATAAGGTCTAGCGCGCGCTAGTGATGTGTTTTATAAAGAGGATAGACGAGTGCTTAGAGGCATTTTTTGTCCATTATCCTTCCTTCAGTCGATAGAGAGAGCCTTGGGAGGTACTTGAAGTTCCTAAACTTTGAGAGATGATCCTTTTAAACAAGATTAAGATGGAGAGCTTGGACTTAGGTATTGTTCTTGAAGTTTTTGATGATTCTTGAAATGGAATTCAATTGTTCTTCTCGTGGTTCGTCCATACAAGGTAATCCTCGTATCCCTTTTGATAGTGGCTCATTTTTAAAGGATTACTACTCGAGAGGGAGCATGTTGGGATCATCATGTGATAATTTTATATGAGATTTATTGGAATTGTAATAAGAGATTTCGGATGTTGATATGATTATTGATATCTTCTTCATATGATGAAGAAAATGGTATCATAAAGCTATATACCTCGGATATGTTGTTCTAAACATGATTTCGGATATTTTATGTTCTTGAAGAAACTCTTGAATTATACGAGGTGATGAAAATTTATAAGAAGTATTGATGTTTTGAATATGAATATGGAATATTCATATCTAGAGCTAAATTATGTGTTTGAAATAATATTCGTATAGGAATACGAATGTGATTATGAATTTGATGAGACTATTATTCATCTCTGAATTTGGAAGCCCATACGTATGGAGCAAATGTTCAAGTCGAATGACTGGATTGTTTGATGACCTTTTTAATATGATTATCTATTGTTTTGAACCAGTCGAATGGTTCGAATCGATGACGGTCATAGGTAAATTTTAACGATGAATTTACGAGAATGGAACCTTGTCAATTCGTATTTAAGAATTGAGTTTGGAATCGATAACATTTAGACCCTTATTATTGGTCCGAATTGGTTGCTGATATGATCATCGGATTTCGGCTCGTATTGTGGACATGGATTCGTGAGGTGCAGGTTGGATAGTTCGATCGTATTTAATCGAGATATTGTGGAACCGATGAGTTTGTGGCCTGGTTGTATTGATATTGGTCGTCATCGAACCTGTTGATTATTAATCCTTCGTTTTACAATAAGATATGATGTTTGATCATGGATTATGACTGTTGTGTTGCGGTTGAGGTTGAAGAGTTCGTAGATTACCTTGGTCGGGACTGAGGAACTCATAGACGAAATCAACTGAATTGGTAACAGTCCGTTGTATTGATATCGAGGCAAGTTTTATACTTGTACTAATCAATGAGATTAATGTTTTCGTGTAGGTGTACGAATGTGTGTATCCTTTCGAGACTTGGTCTCTTTATGATTGTATTGATATCAGGGGATTGTTTGGTACGACACCCGTCGGCAAATTATGCCAAATGTTATTGTTGTTCGTAAATGACCGGTTCAAGACATTGCGATGCTTGTTGGTAAAGCTACTGTCGATAGCCGGTTCGCGGTATCGACGTATCGATTGTTATCATGACTGATGTTCCATTGAGATATTGTGGTGATCGTCGTTATTGATATTGGTGTTTTTCTATTGACATTGTATTGGCCGATTGAAGGCATTGATATATTCGAATTATCATCTTTGTTATCGGTAACCGATTAAAGGTGCCGAGACATCCATTGAATTGTTGTTATCGATTTACCATTCTAAGGTAATCGAAGTATTGAATTGGAACCGTCGAAGATAGTTCCCATCCGTTGAGTCGTTATCGATTAGTCGTTCTAAGACAATCGAGGTATTAAATTGGGATCGCCGAGGACGGTGCCCATCCGTGAGTTATTATTGTCGTGTTGGCCGACTCAAGGCAGCACACTATCATTCTTGTGAACTCGGTAATTTTGTGATCGTTGAGGGTTGAGGATTTCCAGATTATTGCTCGTGTTAATCGGTCCTCAGGGATTGTGATCCCAGGATCGTTATGTTGGATATTGTTGGTCGTGTCAACCTTTCATTATTCATGTATCATCGTTCACTTTGGTGAGTCGTATGATCCGTATTGGAGGTGTTATCATTTGAATTTCTTTGTCATGTTGCATTATGATATATCTGGAATCATATCTGCGTGCCGATTGGTTATGTGTAGGATTTTTAGCCAGACATGATGGTCATGCGTGGATGTTTCCGCATTGGACCGTGCACACGGGACGTAGTCCTTGAGGCTAATTAAGTAAATTGTCCCACGTATATTCTGGATTTCCGTATACGGAGTGGACATGTGCACGGACACATTTCCGGATCGGACGTACTGTGATGTCCCTCTTGAGCCTTATTGTTGTGGTCGTTCATAGTCCATGTTGTATTGGATATGTTTGACTGTTTGTGACTGGTTATTCATACGCCCAAGGGGTTTGTTTGACAGTCAGGGTTATTTCCTTGAGATCCATTATTGTTGATCGTTTAGAGCTACCTTGTAGATGGAACTCTCAGTCGTTGTTGTTCCCTTATTAATCGTGTTGGAGGTTATCATGTTGATGGTATTCTCGATTATTGTGGGTCTTTCGCCGATAGCATTGGAGTTTATCATGTCGATGATATTCTCGGTTGGTTTATGGGTTGATCATTGTCTTTGACAGTGTGAGCGTTCGGATTGTATGTCAGTGTTTCGGGACTTGTTGTCATTATTTTGTGTGTTATTAGTTTTTGTACATATTGAGCTTTATCGGTACAATCCTACGGATAAGATTCGGCACAAACAGCTCATGCTACACTTACGAGTTAGAATAATATTTTGAGAATTCTTGGTATTGTTGAATACAATACAGACGATTTTAGTTGACTTCTTTTCGTATTTTGAGTGCCCTTCAACATATCAATCGTATGCCGATACTCGTCGTCGACCTTTGGAATTCGATTTTGGAAACCATGTCCTACTCCAAGGTTGGAGACTTATCTTATCGCTTGTCGTTGCCCCCTATGTTGGTTCTTGTTCATATCGTTAGTCATGTTTTTGACTATAGTGAAATTTACGTAACCAAGGATGTTACCTATCCAGAGAAAACAGTGAATATTCTTGAACGTCGTGAGAAGCAGCTTCGGCATAAAACCATCCCATTGGTTTTAGTGCAATGGTCGAGACATGGGGTCGAGGAGGCGACTTGGGACACGGAAGAGAAATTTCGATCGGAGTTCCCCGAACTTTTTATTTCTTAAGTTTCAGGACGAAACTTGTTTTTAGAGGGGGAGAATGTAATACCCGTACTTTTATTGACTGTTTGACTTTGTCGTTCTCCTTATTTTGTCGCTCTGTAAACGCATAGAGATGTTGTTGATATGGTTATTGAGTTTCGTATCTTGTTTGGGTCTATATCGTGTTGTATAGACCTTGCGGAAGTGTTCTGGGCCAGAGACATAGCGCACGCTAGGCCTAGGCTAACACACACTAATTATGCTTGATTAGCGCACGCTAGCTTTGAGCCGTAGCGCGCGCTAAGGGACCGGTCAGGTCAGAACCAGTAACTCGAACTGCTCTCTGGACTGGCGGATTAACGCATGCTAGTAGTTCGTTAGCGTGCGCTATTCATGGTTAGTAGATCACGCTAACATCCATCCGTAGCGCACGCTAATGGGCTGGTCGGCAGAGGCAGTGAGGTTGCCAGGTTTCAGGACTATCAGGTAGCATACGCTAGGCTTCGGCTAGCGCACGCTAAAGCTGTTGCATAACGCACGCTAAGCCATAGCGGTAGCGCGCGCTAACGGACTGAGTCGGCAGAGGCAGTGAGGTTTCAGACTTTCTGGACTAGCAGGTAACGCACACTAGGCAGCGGCTAGCGTACGCTATATGTGTTGCGTAACGCACGCTAGTGCTCAGTATTAACGCATGCTAGCGGACTGAGATAGTGAACTGAGATTTTGGCAGGACACCAATTAGCGCACGCTAGGGATGTTTCGTAGCGCGCGCTAACGTCTTATGACAGTAGCCACTGGACTACTAGGTGACCTGTTAGCGCACGCTAATATTGAGGCGTAGCGTGCGCCAGACTGGGACAGTATATAAGGGGACAGTCAACCCATGCACTTGTCATTTCACATCATTTCCACTTTTTCCAATTGGGAGAGCTCGGGAGAGGCGATTTGGGGCGATTTAAGGCAGTCCTTCTTCAGACATCGTCATCTTGGGTTGGATAACAAGGTTTATGCAACATCTTGCACATTTCTATCCTCCGAATCAAGGTAAAAATCCTTAGAACCCTATTTTTGGGAATTTTGGGGTTTTTCGTAGATTCGTCCGATTTATCCGTTTTGAAGATTGAGGACCTTGAGATTATGATGTATCTATCCCGTATGCATGCTTTTCCTACGATTTTACGGATTGGATTGTGCCGTTTTCGGACTTGTGAGAGTTTGGACGATTTTCCAACCTCTAGTTGTTTATCCGTGTATTTTCATGAATCGTAGATGGGTTTCGGGAGTTTCTTCATGTAATTTGAATATGGATAATTGATTATCATATTCCTTTCGAATCGTTTAGGTGCCGGAAGCGCGTTCTTGGACCTACCGAACTCATACCCTTTTTCCGTTCGATTTCTCGATGTCTCAAAGGCAAGTATATATTTATGATTATACGTTCTCGACTTTGAAAGTAAGATATATTAATGGCATGATTATTTATATCCACTCTGAGGCGGACCGACGGGTCCCCTGAGGGTTTCGTAGCCTCTGGTGCGATTCCACGGATGATATGAACAAAGCACTCTGGGACGGACCGACGGGTCCTCTGAGGGTTCCGTAGCCTCTGGTGCGGTTCCACGGTATTCATATATGTATTGATGTGATGCTATGAGATTTAGTTATTTCAGAATACTAGTCTTGAATTGATGAATTTACGGTTACATTTACTTTATTGTCGAGGAGTATTGTGTTTCATACTTGATATACTTGCACTAGCTATTCGACGGCTAACCCCTTTATGGGGGAAATACTTTTTATGTATTTCAGGTTCCAGGAGAGAGGATAGGCAGTTATCCGGTCGGCATGAAGATGATGGGCAAGCGTGATAGTGTGTTTTATCTCCGGTTATATATTGTGTTCCTCCATTCAGTGTTATTATACTGGAATGGTTATTGAATACTCGAGTATTGTTCGTTTTCCGTCTTCCTTGATGTTCCGGCCTGTGTTGCCGAGTTTTTGATTTTGTACTGTGATGTATTTGGATACATTGGACATAGTTTGAATACCCTTTGTATCGTCTTTCATTTCATTATATTTAGACCTTCTCAGTCAAGTTTTGTAGTTCCGCGTATGATTAGCCTTGTGGGTCCCTCAGTGGGGTTCACGGTGCTGTAATATACCATGAATAACTTGGGGGTGTTACAAAAAGGTATGAAGGGCTTATAAAAAAAATCGCCTAAAATCACTTTCACTAATTTGCACACACGCTTGTAGTTTCGAATAAGATATCAGGGCAAGTTCTAGAGTCTTAGAGCATGAATGGTGCACTCGACAATGAAACTTACATATTTAATGATGCACTAAGGCTCAAAAGCTCAGAAGTTAGAATTGTTCATATTTTCAAGGTATTAAACTATTTATTCAATTTCACACCCTTTGGATTATTCTACAATTTTTCCTCTTCAAATTATCCTCGATTTGCATATCAAAATAACAAAATAAATCCCGAGGCATCCAAGACAAGAGTTCATTCTTTCGAGTTTCATCTAAGTTCATCATACTCCAAACACACCGAGTTCAAAATAAAACACACCAAAATAAAATAAAAAAAATCACACCAAAAACGCAAATCAAAATCACACCAAAATCCAAACCAAAATTCAAAAGACAAACTAAAAACAAACAAACAATATAAGTATTTCTTGACCGAATATCAATAAAAGAAAATATCCGAACTAAAGAGTATTTCAAGAGTTTAGAAAGGTAGATTCCAAGGTTAGGTTTCCGTTGATTACTAAGTTTAGTCGGTATTGGTTCCAAAAAGTTCTAAGTGCGTTTCCAAAATGATAACAATAATCTAAACTCTCTCTCGAGATGCATTAAAACGTAGATTAAAGAACCTATAATAATGTCTCCGTCTATTATAAATTATCTAATTCCAAAATATTCATAAGATTAAACATCATCATAGTTCATCACCGATTTCTCAATCTCGTAATTTACTACGTCAAATACTCGAAACCTATTATTGCCCTCTTACCTCGAATTATGAGCAATTAAGTTCAACATGTAAACACATTGATCAAGTGTCTAAAGATAAATCAAAACCAAGTATTTGATAAAGAAATCACACTAGATATATATAATCATCAATCCCTCAAAACCACAGCAAATCAACGTACTCCCATGCCCGGAATCTAACGAGTTTAGCCGGACATGGTAATGAAAGAAAGATTAATAATCACCATGTTCATCATGTTCATGATAAATAAAACAACAAAATGAATAAAAGATAGGAAGAAGATAAAACTCGGATGGTGTCTTGATTGATCCCGGTTGATGCCTTCAAATGCTCTTGAAGTGTTCTTCAAGAATTCCCTTCAAATCTCCTTCTTTTTGGATGAAAAGCTCTCAATCTTGTGTTATTCTCTCTCTAATCTCTCCAATATTCAGAATATTTCCCAAAAGTCTGGTCCAAGGCCTTTTTATAAAGTCAAAATTACCATTATTCCTACTCAAATCTTGCAAAAATATCAAAAAGTGATTTTTCCACCGAAAAGTGACACGGCCCGTGTTACTGACACGGCCCGTGTCATAGTGCTCTAGAAAAATCAATGGTTGCTGGACAGGGAACTTGACCGTGTCAAATGACACGATCGAGCAAGTGACACAGTCGTGTTAAATGATACGGCCCATGTCATACTCCACTAAAATTGACACAATCGCCTGGACATGAAACCCGACCGTGTCAATATGGTACGGCCAAGCTATTGACACGGCCCATGTTAAATGACACTGCCGAGCCCGTGTGGGCCCGTTTTGACTCCGTTTTAACTCCTTTTTAGGCTCGATCTCTCGTTTCCACATTGCTCGATATGTATTGGGGTTTGAGACTTCGTTCTTGCTTGATTAATGTCCATAAAGTACCTATAAAATCTATAAAACGTACCCAAGCGTGATAGAGTCCAATAAACACAATATGAGCACAAACGACACAATTCAACACATTTTAGGATCTTAAATCCCGATAAATCTTTGCAAAAAATATGTGTAAAAATGAGTGTTATCAAAATCCCCCAAACTTGAACGTTGATCGTCCCGAGCAATGCACTTCAAAATAACCACTCTTAAGGGAACTCGTCCCTCAACATACCTCAAATGATCATTTTGAAAATTCATCAATACGCCTCAAGAAATAAATAAGTCGAGTTCTATAAAGTATTCAAATCTCTGGGGTGCTTCCTTAACATCATAGCTAATACTTGAATAATACGAACCTCGCCGGTCAAGTATATTCCCTCACTGTCAAAGTGTATAATGGGATAAGTGGCGCTCAAAACTCATCCAATGAAATAGGAACCCCCATAGGCTTGCCAATCGTCTACATCTCTACCACTGGTTGTGCATGCAAATTTGGTAAATCAAAAAGGACTTTATCAGTTGTAATGTAGGCTTTTTGGTCGAGGTAGGATAAATATGGCTTAAAGTGACTTAACTTGAGCAAATTAGAACATCATCTCAGTAATCACTTCGCTCAATTTGAACTTTAAAAATTTGTTTCCCCTGGAATTTACTTTCTTCAACCCCTTGAATCGCAATAAGCGCCTTTTTTAGAAAGTATAAATCGCAACCTCATTCCCCCTTATCGCTCCATTTATTTTATTTTCTCCTTATTGCTCCATTTAATTTTTTTATTTTCGCCTCTTCATCTTTATTGTCCTTTATTCATGTGAACTCCATGTGATTTTTCATAGAGCGGACAACATCATCATCACAGCATTTCCACCTCACCGTTTATTTTTATAAATCATTTAGAACCAACTCGATCTTGAACCATGATAATATTTTCCCATTCATCTCCACACATATTATTCCATTCTTTTACCAATTTTTGTTCTAACAAGCTCAACTATAGGGAAAAAGAATTTATAATGGAATGGAGAGCTCATAATATGGCTAACAAGAAATAGGCTTTAAGATCAATTGGGCTAACTAGGGAAATAATTTTCGGGTTGGCCAAAGGTATGAGGACTAATAAAAAAAATCGCCTAAAATCACTTTCACTAATTTGCACACACGCTTGTAGTTTCGAATAAGATATCAGGGAAAGTTCTATAGTCTTAGAGCATGAATAGTACACTCGACAGTGAAACTTGCATATTTAATGATGCACGAAGGCTCAAAATCTCACAAGTTAGAATTGTTCACATTTCCAAGGTATTAAACTATTTATTCAATTTCACACCCTTTTGATTATTCTACAATTTTTCCTCTTCAAATTATCCTCGATTTGCATATCAAAATAACAAAATAAATCCCGAGGCATCCAAGACAAGAGTTCATTCTTTTGAGTTTCATCTAAGTTCATCATACTCCAAACACACCGAGTTCAAAATAAAACACACCAAAATAAAACAAAAAAAATCACACCAAAAACGCAAATCAAAATCACACCAAAATCCAAACCAAAATATAAAAGACAACTAAAAACAAATAATATAAGTATTTCTTGACCCAATATCTCCCCCCAAATTTGAATTAAAGAGTATACACACGAACGAGGTATAGTATTTAAACAATAAAAACTTTGGGTCAAGAAATACTTACAACCGGTTTTACTGATTTGGTGGAGGGTAGTGGCCTTGTTGGACATGCCATTCGTGTACTTTTCGCATTAAGTCGAGCATATCATCTTATTTCTGTCCCATCTCATCAAGTTTTTATCGGGTCTCCTCTCGGAATGCCTCAACTTACGCTCTAAGTGATGGCCGAGATGTGTCTTGATTCGGCCTGTCTCGATGACTCGGGCCGTTCCCTCTCTCTCTCTTCTTCCTCTTCCGTCTCTCTTTCGTTTCCTGGGCCTCTCTCATAGGAAAATTCCTCCTCCATTCTTTCCGTTCTATCTTCCTCTCGCATTCTCTCGGCTCTATATTTATTTTTTGTACGCCTAGGACGAACATTCCGAGTAAAGTGTCTATCACCAGGAGAGATCAATCCAGCTGCTTCCCGGGCCAATTTATGCGCCTCCGTGGCCATTTGTATATTTCCTAAATCCCGAATACTATCAATAGTCGTCAGAGTTGTATTCGGGAGTAGGAAATGATCGCCGTCATTCTGGAGGAATATATCACGGGAGTCGTAGTCCAGGATATTCATCAACTTCATGACTTGCACAAATAGGAGCATATTTCCTGGAAGGGGAGTTCGGTTTTCTAGTGATACATCAAGATGAAGTGCGATAGGGATAATTAATTCCCCTATCCAAATCTCCCCTCTCGGTTTAGTAGCAACATCCTCAAAATGATCCATTAAAATAGCTCTAGTTACTGGATCCGTCTCGTCGAGCATATGAGATAGAACGTACAATTCTCGTTGAGTGATTGGCCCTGTTTCTTTCCTGCCAAAGATAGTGCTCGCAATTACTTTGTGTAGATAGCAGAGGATATGATTGCGAATTGAGGATCCTTTTGCCAACTTTGGGATGAAGGGACGTTCCTCGCTCCCCCAGTATTCAACCATTGCCCGCCAATATGTCTCGCACTCGAACCGATTGATTCGGTATTCTCCATACCTTCGAGTGTCGTATATGGTATCTAATTCGTCGGGAGATATTTTTTCATTCTTGTTGTCTAGACGGAATTCCAAAATGGTCGGATCATAAGTGATCGGGTCTTGTGTAACCGTAAGCGTGCTAAGAAACTCCATTGTGAGGCATCGATAGGTGGGCCAACGCTGTGTCATCATCGTCGCCCAATTTATTCTCTCCAGCAGCTTCATGACATCGTCTTTTATTCCCATGGCCATCATGCATTCCTCGTCCGGCCATCTAGTGGGGAGCATTTTTTTCTTCCCCAACATCTCCCACCGAGCTAGGCGGCTTGGCGGGAGTTCAATTCCATAAGTTTCGGGCGTCTCGACAGCCCCTTGAGCTGGTATTCTCACTGGATGCTCAATTTCTATTGTGGGTCTTCCTCGTCCCCTTTGAGCCACACCACGTCCCTGTTGGGCATTTCCTCGTCCTCGACCTCTGTTCATTTCTCTGCAAGAAGTTTCATCGATTATCATTTGTTTCACAAAATCTCAAAGTCACTATTTTTCGATAATATACGCTCCTCCAAACTTATTACTAGTTGTGCATTTTCCCCAAAATAATCGTTTCTTCAAAAATACCCCCAATGTAAATTTCAAAACCAATCGTCATTGTATATAACATCCCAATAATTTCAAACATGTAATACAATCTCTCAATTATGTAAAACCAACATGTAATTCACGAAAATCACCAACAAAATTTCAACACATCCATACTCAGAAAAAAAATTCCAACAAAACTTAACTTAAGAATCCTAAATTGCTTCATAATTCATATTTCACACAATCTCAATGTAATGAAGAATTAAACCATACAAAATTGTGAATCATACCTTGAATTTGGAGTGAAAATTGAAGAAAATTTCGAAAAATTCGCGACCCAAAAACCGGATGAATTCGTCCGATTCCTACCCTTTTAAGCTCTAGGATTGTGGAATAATGATGAACACCTTGTTATTATGTAAGATTTACCACGATTCTTGCTTGATTTTGACGGATTGTAGGGGATTCGGGGTTAGGTTTCGGATTTGGGGAAGAAAGAAATTTGGGGAGGAAGATAATGGTTGAAGTCGGCCCGTTTCATCTTTTATACTGCTCGACTGACACGACCCGTGTCAAATGACACGGCCGTGTCATACCTTTCTCAATTTTATTAAAACTCTCTGTCCGCCTAACTCGGCCGTGTCAAATGACACGGCCCGTGCTCAACTAGCCCAGAAAAGGAAAAAACACCTAGATACCTAACTCGATCGTGTTAGATGACACGGCCCATGTCGTACTAACGTGGGACGTGAAAATCGACTGAACCCCTTACCCTACCGTGTCTAATGACACGGACCGTGTCGTACCTACACAAAAAATGAGATATGATCTGCGTGCACGACCCGACCATGTCAGATGACATGGCCCGTGTTGTACAGGCCTGGAAAGTGCAGTTTTGTCCTCGGGTCTTTTTCCTGCGAATTGAACACCAATAGTTGAACCGGTTAGTTCTACAACAAGTAAAAATACAAAGAAAGTGCAAAAAGATCAAAACATAAAAATAAAAAACTATTGGGTTGCCTCCAAATTAGCGCTAAGTTTAACATCTTCAGCCGAACGTCTTCAACTGGAAGTTTGTATGGCTTGATCAAAGTTAATACGGATATGGCTTCCTTTTGATTGGGATGATAGTATTGTTTGACTCGTTGTCCCTTGTCCGTTAACATTAAATAGCTCTTCGTCTCTGCTCATGAGATCGACTATTCCGGGTGGAACTACTTTCTTGATCACGAATGGACCTGACCATCTTGATTTTAATTTTTCGGGAAACAATTTTAATCTTGAATTATAGAGAAGTACTTGTTGCCCCGGCATAAATTCACGTTTTATGATCATCTTGTCGTGCCATATTTTAGATCTCTCTTTGTAGATTCGAGAGTTTTCGTAGCATTCATCCCGAAATTCTTCCAACTCATTTACCTCTAGCAATCTTTTCTTTCCAGCGGCCTCAAAATCCAAATTTATTCTTTTCATCGTCCATATCGCTTTATGCTCCAATTCCAGAGGTAGGTGACATGATTTCCCAAATATGAGTTGATAGGGATATGTTCCCAAAGGAGTTTTATAGGCCGTACGATAAGCCCAAAGTGCATCGTCGAGCTTGGATGACCAATCTTTCCGAGATGTACTCACCTTCTTTTCCAAGATTAATTTAATCTCTTTGTTGGCCGCCTCGGCTTGTCTATTTGCTTGTGGATGATAGGCCAATGATTTCTTTGATCGGACCCCATATTTCTGAAGGAGTTTATCCATGATTTTTTTGAAAAAATGCAATCCCCGATCACTGATTAACGCTCTTGGAGTTCCGAATCGGCAAAAGATGTTCTTCTTTAAAAATTTCATTAATACTTGAGCATCATTTGTTGGGGAAGAAATTGCCTCGACCCATCGAGATACGTACTCGACCGCTAGTAGAATGTACTTATTCCCGAATGATGATGAAAATGGACCAATGAAGTCGATACCCCAAATGTCAAATAGTTCAACCGCAATTACGTTGGTCAGGGACATCTCATGACGCATTGAAATATTCCCCACTCGTTGGCATCTATCGCATTGTTGAATGAAGAGAGAGCAATCTTTGTATAACGTAGGCAAGTAAAATCCACTTTGCAACACCTTTGCAGCAGTCCGTATTGCTCCGAAATGTCCTCTGGTAGGTGAAGAATGACATTGTTGAAGAATTTCGTCCCATTCCTCTTGCGGTACACATCTCCGCACTATCATGTCGGCACATCTCTTAAAAAGTAGTAGATCATCCCACATATAGAACTTGATATCATGTAGGAATTTCTTCTTTTGATAATGAGATAAATCCGGGGGTAGCACACCTGCGACCAAAAAATTAACGATGTCAGCAAACCACGGGAATTTAGCTTCTATCATAAAAAGTCGCTCGTCCAGAAACTCTTTTTTAATCCGTTCAATTTCGGGTTCCTCCTCCTTATTGTACTCAAGGTGAGATAAGTAGTCAGCCACCACATTCTCACAACCTTTCCTGTCTCGAATTTCCACGTCAAACTCTTGTAAAAGAAGAGTCCATCGAATTAGGTGAGGTTTAGAATCTTTCTTTTCGAACAAGTACTTGATAGCTGTGTGGTCCGTGTGTACTATCGTCTTTGTCCCAATTAAGTATGATCGGAACTTATCAAAAGCAAATACCACGGCAAGCATTTCTTTTTCTGTTGTTGTGTAATTTTGTTGGGCTCCGTCCAATGTTTTGCTTGCATAATAAATAACCCAAAAGAGTTTCTCACGACGTTGTCCCAACACAGCTCCGACCGCATAATCACTTGCATCATACATGATCTCAAAAGGTTGAGACCAATCCGGTACTACGAGGATAGGAGCACTCACTAATGCCTTATTTAGAGTCTCAAATGCTTGCAAACACTCGTTTGAAAGAATGAAAGCGATCTCTTTTTCTAACAATTTACTCAAAGGTTTAGTGGTTTTTGAAAAATATTTTATGAATCTCCTATAAAAACCAGCGTGACCAAGAAAACTCCTAATTGATTTTTCATTTTTCGGTGGGGGAAGTTTCTCAATGGCGAAAATTTTCGCCCTATCAACCTCCAAACCGGCGGCGGACACTCTATGGCCTAGGATAATTCCTTCTTGCACCATAAAGTGGCATTTCTCCCAATTTAGCACGAGATTAGTATCTTCACACCGCTGCAAAACTAAAGTGAGGTTATGCAAGCAATGATCAAACAAATTTCCAAACAACGAAAAATCATCCATGAATACTTCCATTACATTTTCGATCAAACCATGAAAGATAGCCATCATGCAATGTTGAAAAGTGGTTGGGGCATTACATAAGCCAAACAGCATTCTACGATAAGCATAAATTCCATAAGGACATATAAAAGCTGTTTTTTCTTGATCTTCTGGTGTTATGTAGATTTGATTATACCCTGAATATCCATCAAGAAAACAGAAAAATTCATGCCCCGCCAATCTATCAAGCATTTGATCAATGAAAGGTAGGATAAAATGGTCTTTGCGAGTAGCCGCATTTAAAGCCCTATAGTCTATACACACTCGCCATCCCGTAACTACTCTCATAGCAATTAATTCATCTTTCTCGTATTTGGTTACGGTCATCCCTCCCTTTTTTGATACAACTTGCGTAGGACTCACCTACTCACTATCGGAAATTGGATATATTATTCCAGCATCTAATAGTTTGAGTACTTCCTTTTTCACCACTTCTTTCATTATGGGATTAAGTCTTCGTTGATTTTGCACTTTAGGTTTAAAATTTTCTTCAAGCAAAATCCTATGCATGCATATGGAAGGGCTAATTCCCTTCAAATCTGAGATAGACCATCCTATAGCCGACTTATGTGCTCTCAATACATGAAACAATTTATCTAGTTGAGTGGATGAAAGTGAAGAGGATACAATTACCAGATTGGTATTGTTATCATCTAGAAATGCATACTTGAGGTGTTCCGGGAGGGCTTTAAGGTCCAAGCTTGGTTGAGATACATCCGATTGAGATGAAACGGACTCAAAATTTTGAACCGTGTCATTCGACACGTTCGAGTCGTCCGTCAGCTTGATTTCCGCGACTACTTCATGCTCCTCTTAGTCAAAATCATCGGATTTATTGATTTGCGTTTCTTCTTGTAGAGAATTCAATTCACAAACATAATCAAATAAGTCAGAATCGTCAAACTCCAAAGTTGAATCACTAGAAAAACATGAGTTCATAAGAGCAAACTCTAATGGATCCGAAGACAATGAGTGTAGATTTTTTCTTTCCATACGAGCGTATATGGTCAGTAACATTGCAATATTCTATATCATCATGAAATTTCATAGCTTTAAATATAGAAAATAGAACATGCTCATCGTTAACACGTAGTGTTAATTCTCCTCTTTCAACATCAATAAGAGCCTTTCCCATTGCTAAAAACGGACGTCCAAGGATAAGTGGTAGATCTTCATCTTCTTCCATATCAATAACGACAAAATCCGCTAGAAATATAAATTTGTCGACTTTTACAAGCACATCTTCAACAATCCCCTTGGGATGTGTTATGGATCGATCTGCCAATTATAGCATAACTGTTGTGGCTTTCATTTCTCCGACACCTAATTTCCTGAAAATAGATAAAGGCATAAGGTTAATCGAAGCACCTAAATCACACAAAGCTTTATCGAATGAGACGTTTCCAATGGTGCATGGAACGGTAAAGCTTCCGGGATCCTTAAGCTTTTGAGGTAATTTGCATTGGATAGCGCTACATTCTTCGGTTAGTTTAACCATCTCATGCTCTTCCATCTTTCTTTTTCTTGACATCACATCCTTCAAGAATTTTGCATAGTTAGGCATTTGTTCCAAAGCATCTGCAAAAGGAATATTGATATTAATTTTCTTGAAGATATCTAAAAACTTTGCTAATTGTGCATCTAACTTTTTCTTTTTGAAACGTTGAGGAAAAGGGAGAGGAACATTAGGAGTAGAGTTAGAAGATATTTTAGGTTTCTCAGCCCCCTTAGATGTATCATGCTTCCCTTCTTCCTCTACAATTTCGATTTGATCCTTCTTGATTCCCTCTTTTTGTTGGTCCATTGGCATCTTTGTCCATTCATAATTCGTACCGCTTCTTAAGGTGATCGCTTGACAAGACTCTTTTGGATTCACTTCGGTATTGCTCGGAAATTGTCCCCGGTGATGTTGACTCCTGACAACTTTAGCCAATTATCCAATTTGAGTTTCGAGATTTTTCATTTGAGCTCCCATGGTGGTAGCTAATTGAGTGACATGGCCTTCGATTTTGTCTAATTTCTCCTCATCTCGACTAAATCGGCTTTTTGTCTCCATCATGAAGGTAGCTAGAATATTCTCGAGATTTGACGTCGGCTTTGCTTCTTCAATTATCTCAGCATTCGATACTTTGAATCAGGCCAGTGGTTGCAAGGAATTCTTTGGATTAGTATAGCTAAAATTTTCGTGATTTCAGTTGGAGGGATGGTAGAAACCTGGCGGTGGATTATTCCGGAAACTATTGTAATTCCGATTATTAATGTAATGTGCCTCCTCCAATGGATCGGACGGTAGTGAACTTGAACTTCCTTGAGAATCTCCCTTCGAATCACCTCCTTTTGTTAGAGCTCCCAATTGAGTAGTTAACATCGTCATTTACGCGGTTAGCGCCTTGATAGGATCTGAATCGGATATCTCAGCCACCCTTGTAATATTTTTTCTTTCCATCCGCCATTGATAGCTATTCATAGTCATTTCTTAGATCAATCCATAAGCTTCTTCAGCACTCCTTGCTAGCAATGCCCCTTCCGCGGAAGCATCAATAAAATTTCTTGTTTCTCCCATAAGACCATTATAAAAGAAACACATTTGTTGGTCTTCGGGGAAACCATGTCGAGGGCATCGCCTTAGTAGATCTTTGAAATGTTCCCAAGCTTCATATAACAGTTCAGAGTCCAATTGATGAAATTGAGTAATCTCACTTTTTAGCTTCATTGTCTTGTTTGGTGGGAAAAAATTGAACAAAATTTTTTCGCTCAATTCTTCCCATGTCTTTATACTTCCGGGAGCTAAAGTTCTAAGCCAATTTCTTGCTTTCTCTCTCAAAGAGAATGGAAACAATCGTAAGCGTATTGCATCATCCGAGACTCCATTCATTTTGATAGTATCACATATTTGCATGAAATGAGTGAGATGGGCATGTGGATCTTCGACAGCAAATCCTCCAAATTGATTTTATTGAACCATTGAAATTAAGGCAGGCTTCAACTCGAAATTTAGGGTGTTGATTGGAACATGAGTGATTCCTCCAAAGTTTCGGTATAGTTTTGGTCGGAATCCATCCCGAATTAATTGCACCCTAGTTGTTGGATTTTCAATCCTTCCACCCTCGTTGTCTTGGATTATTGCATTCTCGTTCGTGTTGTCCCTTCCCACGTTATCTTTCGCTCTCTCCATGTCTTCAAAAAGATCCCTTCTTAGTTTCCTTGAGGTAACACTTGTTCTTCGGGCAAATGCTTCTACTTCCGGGATGAAAGTTTCTAAAGGCACTCGAGATGAACGAGTGTTCATGCACTCCCTGAGTAAGTTTTAAAAATGTGTAACATGAGTTAAGTAACAAATATAATAAAATGTCTAAAGTAAGACTAGAAACACTTATCGTAATATCAACACTAATATAAATAATTTAGTCCCCGGCAACGGCGCCAAAAACTTGTTCGCTATATTTTTAAACAATCCGCAAGTGTACGGAGTAAATGTAGAAAGCGGCGAGCAAGGTCGTATTCCACAGAGACTAAATATTCATATTGTATTGAGTGCTAGATTATAATTATTCCGGTTTTATCTAGACGATCGAAAGGTGAATGGATGGTTAACGAAATAAAATAAAATGATGACAATAAATGAAAATATCCGAATTAAAGAGTATTTCAAGAGTCTAGAAAGGTAGATTCCAAGGTTAGATTTCCGTTGATTACTAAGTTTAGTCGGGATTGGTTCCAAAAAGTTCTAAGTGCGTTTCCAAAATGATAACAATATTCTAAAGTCTCTCTCGATATGCATTAAAACGTAGATTAAACAACCTATAACAACGTCTCCGTCTATTATAAATTATCTAACTCCAAAATGTTCATAAGATTAAACATCATCATAGTTCATCACCGATTTCTCAATCTCGTAATTTACTACGTCAAATACTCGAAACCTATTAATGCCTTCTTCTCTCGAATTATGAGCAATTAAGTTTAACATGTAAAAACGTTGATCAAGTGTCTAAACATAAATCAAAACCAAGTATTTGATAAAGAAATCACACTAGATATATATAATCATCAATCCCTCAAAACCATAGCAAATCAACGTACTCCCATGCCCGGAATCTAACGAGTTTAGCCGGACATGGTAATGAAAGAAAGATTAATAATCATCATGTTCATCATGTTCATGCTAAATAAAACAACAAAATGAATAAAATATAGGAAGAAGATAAAATTCGGATGGTGTCTTCATTGATCCCGATTGAAGCCTTCAAATGTTCTTGAAGTGTTCTTCAAGAATTCTCTTCAAATCTCCTTCTTTTTGGATGAAAAGCTCTCAATATTATGTTTTTCTCTCTCTAATCTCTCCAATATTCAGAATATTTCCCAAAAGTCTGGTCCACAGCCTTTTTATAAAGCCAAAATTACCATTATTCTTGCTCAAATCTTGCAAAAATATCAAAAAGTGATTTTTCCACCGAAAAGTGACGCGGCCCGTGTTACTGACACGGCCCATGTTACGACTGATTCTTTTTAGAATCAACCTCTCTGATACCACTTGTTGGCCACTAAGTATAAAGAATACATCTTGGAAAGTGTTTAAGCAACAAGCTATACGATTTTCAAATAAGAGTGCGTAGCGGAAGTCTTGAAATAGTAAGTTGCTGTAAATACAGCAACTAGGTTTTCTCTTGTTTGTTTGGTGCGTACAGGGTATGCAGTGTATACTTATAAAATTAATCAAAGTAATGAAAATAGTAATTGCATAAGGTAAATGACACGATATTTAAAGTGGTTCGAGGTAAACCCCTCTACGTCCACTGGTCCTTCACACAGGAGTGAAAATGTTTATTATAAACACTACGTACACAACTACGTGTCTATAATCAAACATATCCTTGTATTATTCATACAGATTGATACAAAGACTGTCGCTTTCAACCGTTCACACGGATTGGTCAAAGCTTTCACTTGACTAGCTCCTTCACACACAGTTCTGAAGCTTCGTCTCTTCAATGCAGATCCGTCACACACAATTCAGGAAAAGCAAGGCTTTCTCAATCCACACAGGGCTGATGGTTTTCTTCAATGTAAGAACAATGGTTGAACAACAGTTTGGCTTTCTTGAGCTTAGAGCTAATGATGAGTTGTTCAGGGTTGAGCACTTGTGTATTTCTTCTCTCAGGATTGGCAGTATGCTTGAAGAAATATGTTTGCTCTTGATATACTGTTCTTGAGATGTTCACGAGTGTATATCAGTATATCTCAGTTTGCTCAATTCTCAGATCTTGAATATGTGTATATTCTCTGATATAATCGTGTATATTCTCGTGTGTATCTGATCTTCAAACTTCGAGGTATATATAGCTTTTGGAATAGATCATTTGGGAATA
Organism: Orobanche coerulescens; assembly: GCA_033398695.1. Classification (NCBI taxonomy): domain Eukaryota; kingdom Viridiplantae; phylum Streptophyta; class Magnoliopsida; order Lamiales; family Orobanchaceae; genus Orobanche; species Orobanche coerulescens. The sequence continues at coordinate 71,396,546 of CM065818.1, read as the reverse complement.
GATCCGTTGAGCAAAAAGTCCATTCCAATGGGATGATTGACTTACACAAAACAAGATCCGGATTTTTCTCCTTGTCTGAAGATTTCTGTCGGCTTAGTATTTAAATACTTTATCCAGTCATTATTTAAATACTTCTTTTCAAATGGTGGCTTGACTTTATCGTATAAAGCGGATTCCATTTCAACGGCCTTCAATCATGTTGGATAAGTGTTGAAGATCTCAACACTTTGTTGTATGCTGTATCCTACATGTCGCGTAGCTGTAGGTTCCACATTGTAGGTTATCTTAGTACTGCTGTATGGAAAGATGTTGTATGAATATTTCAGGACAACTTCCATACTTGGTGTCATATAGACTTATGAGCTTCTTGCTGTATGATAGCACTTTATACTTTTGCTGTATGGTGGCACTTTATCAAAACACACATATTGCTGTATGATTGACTTCAGGACAGCAGCTTGCTGCATGTTGGCACTTTATCAAAACTTGATATAGGATTGTTTATCCCAACACCAACAGAACCAAGAGGGGAATAACTGGATTTTGAATCTTTGGAGGCGATGGTGAAGCATATGGAGGCTACAATAGGACACTTGAATCTATGTGAGGTGCATACTCACTTGAATATGGGAAAGTTGCCAAGCTTGTTGGAGCAAGTGCAGGTCGTATCTATGTTACGGGGTGAAGATGACACTGATACCGAGGTGGTGGAACCTATGATAATCGCCTCCACTACTTCGAAGAATGTGGCATATGTAAGTGATAATAGGTTCATGAAGGACAAACCAGAGGAAGACCCTAAGAATTCGAGTATTCAAGAGGATAAGAATCCATATCGACCTCCAATCTCCTTCCTAGCAAGCTATATGCTAAAGAGCAAGATAAAAAGTGCCTTATTATTTTTAATTTATTGTCTAAAGTGAATTTAAAGTTACCCTTATGGAATATGATGAGGAATATGCCGAGTTATTTAAAGAGATGGGTCCAAGAAGCTAAAATTCAAGATAACTAGAAGGTGGAACTCTCTAATGTGGTTAGTGCAATTCTCCAACATAAGGTGCCTCTAAAACAATTAGATCCAGGTAGTTTCTTTCTTAATATAGCTATTGGAAATGGTAATAAACTCTTAGTGTCATGGGTCCGAATTGGACTAGAATTTTTCGGCGAAATTCAACCCCGTGTCGGCACTGATTGTGCGCACAACAACCAGTCAGCCTTCGATCCTCACCAAACACTCGTGTTTTCCTCACAGCACTCGTGTTTAGTATGATCAGAGTTACAGCCCAAGGCCACCTTTAGTGTTTGAAAAAGTATGCAGCAGAATACAATCAAAACACGTAAAGGAACACACACAATTTACGGGGACAATTCCCCAACCTTGAATATTATTGCACCCTCAATATACAAGGAAAAGGCCTCGTTGTACAACTCTCTAAGATCTTCACGATGATCTCTCGGATCTGTCCCTTGGATCCCTTTCTCTGCCTACAAAATTGTACAAAGCACCTATTTATAGCCCAAGCAAAGGACTACATTGGTTGACAACCCCAACCGCTAGGTTAATCCCGACACTCCACGTGTCGATGCATGGCAAAAGACCACCATGTGTCCCTGCCACTTGTCCCGAGCAGTTTCCGCACAACTTGCTCGCCTCTGCCTTGTACTGCCACGTACAAGGTCTTCTGGAACCGTCCCGCAACCGTCCGCAACTGCTTGCTAGTAACCATCCCGCAACTGCCCAGATGGATCCCAGCACTCTACCTGGCACATGCAGTCCACCAAGTAACTGCTCACATGCGGACGTGTGCCCCACACGTCTTATAACTGCTTGGAACAGTTCCCGCACAACCACTCCAAGTAACCGTCTGACTTAACTGTCTGGAACCATCTGTGCCACGTCGATGCAATGTCCCGCGAATATGCACCAACCGTCCAACCTTTTGTAATACCCGGTTGTAATTCAGTCATTATCATTCAGTAATTTCATTCGGTAATTGTCACCATGTAATTTTTCACTCGTTATAATCATTCATCCGTGTTCACCGTTCGGAATAACTTCGAGTTGTGTATCGATATTGCTCATTATTTCAACCTTACTTGGGAATCGACACAAGAGTATTATCTTAATCGTGGTAATTGATTCGTTAGTCGTTGTTGACGTTGGAGTTCATGTTATTTCTAATCTCCTCATTGTTCGAATTGTGTTTTGTTGGGAGGATCCTTGTAATCATTGTTTGGAACCACCGTTTTGGGGTTTCCGTACTTCCATATCATGTTATTGTTTCCCAAATATTGATTCCTATTGCTTTTATTCTCTTCCCGGGTCATTTTTCATCATTTTAGGACCCAAGGGGGGTGTGGGCCGTGGCACAAGGAGTGTGCGCCGCGGCACACACATTGTCCAGTTTTTGGCCGAGCAGTCTGTACTGTGGGCCGCAGCACATGCCGGTAGGGCCGCGGCACACTGCCGAGTCATTGCCGCAGCACACTCGTCCGGGCCCCGGCACACTCGTGTTGCACTTATCGGCCAAACCTTCTATACAGTGTGCCGCGGCACATGCCGACAGGGCCGCGACACACTGCCGAGTCACTACCGCGGAACATTCGTCCGGGCCGCGGCACACTGCCGATCACTGGGCACAGTTTTGGCCCTGTGCCGCGGCACACTTCGGCTGGGCCGCGGCATACAGAGCAGTCAGCGCTATAATTACATTTTTTTCAGCGAGTTCAGCTCATTTTTTCCCTTTTCTTCAACCATACGAGAGAGAGAGGCTTGAGAGGGAGATTTTCCTTCATTTATCACTTGAGTGTGTGATTTTCTTCATCTCCTTTCGATTGTGAAGCTCGGATTGTGGATCTAACGTGATTTCATCGGATTAAAGTACTTAGATCTTCAAAGGTAATATTCATCAAACCTCTTGGATTTCTATTTTGTATTGAAATATGATGTTTTCGATGTTAAGATCATGTCGTATGAAGTGATATACACATGATTATGGATATGTTTGATTATTCATTGGATTATTGAAGGATTATTCAAGAACACTTTGAATATTGTGTTGGATTTGGGGGTTTCGATTAATCTTTGTTGTAATCACGATTTTGGATATTCATAATGGATTATTGATAGTATTGAAGATGTTTTGTTGGTTTGAAACACTTCTTGGGGATTTGATGTTGGTATTATTGAGGTTTGGTTATAAACAATCGAAGTTTGGCCACAAAGTGTTCGATATAATGCCCCAATAAACTTGGTTTAATCATATCGACGTTTTGAGTTCGTTATATTCATGTTTGATTCGTATATTGAACGGATTGTTGGTAATTGTATTATTCAAGGTTGTTCGAGCGACCGATATCTCAATTAGGACGTTGTTCGTGGAAGGATAATTGTCACCGGTGTTGTGTAAGTTAATTCTTACTCGGTTAAAAGGATATTCATTCCTTTTGTTGTTGTTCATTCATAATCATAGCTCATTCATCATTGTATTAAACGTATTGAGACTTATAATTGTCGAATAATCATTTCATTCACGAGGAACGACGGTTCCAATCATTTCATTGGGTTATCAACCACTTCACTATTATTTTCATCTCGGTGAGTCATTCTTGACCTTGTCGAATTATTATCCATTGATATTCATTGTGGTCATTCTCGTTCATATGACCTTCTGGGTTCATATTGCGTGGCCGGGTGCGGATGTGTGGAATTTTTAGTCGGGCACGCGATGGCCATGTATTGGGAGTGATATATTGGACTGTGCACATGGTAAAGATTAACTCCGTGAGACTAATTAGGTACAAGGACGGGTGTGTCCGGTCATCCATCTTGTACACTTGCACAGAACACTACGGGCGTACTATGATACTTCTCTTCGGCGTAATTCATAACTAAGGATATTTCATAACTAAAGATATATCATGATTGTGTATTTTCAACCCTTGAGGATTGTTGTTCTGTGTAACTGACCCAGGCTGGGGATTTTGTTTTTCAGGTCATGGCAAGGCAAAAGCATGGGAATAGCATGTTGACGGCGAGGAGTCCCAGTGATACTAGTAGGGGGCCCCGATCTTTCAGTTATTCATGTTGTTGTCATTTATTTTCCGCTGCAGACTTTCATTTGAATACTCCGTTTCATTCAGTGTTGTGTATTTTATCTTCATATAAAATTCAATAGTATTCGGTATTATCCTGGTGTGGTGTACTTAAACTCCTGATCGGAGTATTTGGTAATATAATGTGGTTCGGTACTACAATTATATTATTTAATTCATCATTTTCATTCGCCTGGTGGGTCCCAGTTGGGGATTCACGACACTGTAATATCCGCCTAGTTTGGGGTGTTACAGAGTTGGTATCGGTGCGTGGTTTTGAATACTACCTTACGAGTCATGTCTCATTTGAAATCATCGTCATCAGACTAGTATCATTGGACTTTCGCGTCACGTGTGACCTGTGCAAATGCCGAGCCAATCAGACCGAAAGAACTGTAAGATTTCTAACGCCATGGTATAATTTCTGGCAATAATCATTCATTCATCATTCATTCATCATTCATTAGTTAACAATCCTCAAACATCATTTTCATTTTGACCAGGACGGTCATGTTAACTCATTAATCACTTAATTCATTTCATTACTCGGTTGTTGGTCTGGAAGATCATATCACTAATCTTGTTAACTTGTTCAAGATAATCATTTCAATAATTTCATCAGATAATCATGTCACCTCAGTTAAACATTCATGTAACCACTGTGTTTGAGCGTGTATGCTCATTTTCATCATCTCATGTCATAATCATAACGTGATATTCATGCGGGAAATATAATTATCATGCGACCTTCCCACTTCAGTATGGAGAGAGCTGTCAGGGGATGCACGGGGAGAGGCCGCGGTGTGGGCCGGAACCCGGGGAATAATCACTCGCTGTCAGGGAGACGTACCCAGGACTCAGCTCGATCAGAAGATGTTCGGGTTGATCCACTCACTTTTATGCAGGTCATGATGACCCATATGCAATTGCTCAATCATCATTGTGCCACTCTGGCCGGATTAATCGAGAGAACTCTCCCGTATGAGCCTACTGCTAAGGAAATTGCTGAGCAACAACCTTCATCTGTCAGCAAGAAATCAACAAAGCGTAATCAATCCGAAGGCGGTCAGTCAACCTTCAAGAAGCCTCGTGCGGCCCCTATCGTTTCTGAGCGACCTCCTATGGCGCATAATCATGCGGGATCTCAGTCCCGAGCGGCCAGTTCGGCCATCACCTGTTTCAACTGTGGAGCGCCGGGTCATTACAACACTAAGTGTCTGAAATCGTCTATCACGTGCCATAATTGTGGGATTTTTGGGCATAAGGCCCGTTTTTGCCGAAAGGACTCCAAGTCGGCTCCGGCGGCATCTCAGATCCCGAAGCAATCAGCGATTCAGAATCAGACTACTCTGTCAGCGTCGTTTAAGACGATGGAATCAACTAAAGTCGGAGCTCATATTTATCAGACGGGAGCGTCCGGTTCGGGGGCCGGCAAGTCCCGGATTCATGTGATGAAGAGGGTCGACGATCCGGTGGCCCGAATGATCTCAGGTATACTCATAATTTTATTTCAACCTATGTGTACCTTCTGATACTGGTGCACCGCATTCATTCATTTTTCGAATCATGTTTGAATAGACTTAATTTGGATAGTCCTATTGCTTGTGGACCTCATACCATCGGTCTACCTAACGATGGAAGAATTTTCGGAAATCACACCGAATTAAGCTTAATGACCGTGATTGGTTGGTGGACCTAATCGTGGTGGACTTACCTAAGGATGATGTAATATTGGGTGTTAATTAGATGGATCGGCATGATACCATCCTCAGTGATCGTAAGCGTTTGGTCACTATCATTTTAGTCATTGGAGCCGAGTGTGTATTTCGGAGAGGTAATCCCCGTTGTTACAGATGAATTATTAATTTGAGGGAGTCAGTGCAATTACTCAATCGAGGTGTTCAAATCATTCTTTGTATCATTTTTATCGATTGGCCGTTCTAAGGCAATCGAGTTGTTCAATCATTCATTGTATCATTTTCATCGATTGACCGTTCTAGGGCAATCGAAATGTTCAATCATTCGTGGTATCATTGTCGCCGATTGACGATGTATTCCCAAACGAGTTACCTGGTTGCCTTCACAAAGAGTTCTGGAATTCACGAGTGAGTTGGAGCCCAGTACGTCCCCGTTACCGAAGGCACCGTACCGGATAGCCCCGACCAAAATGCAGGAATTGAAGAATCAATTAGAGGATTTGACCGAGAAGGGTTATATCCGACCGGGTGCATCCCCGTAGGGAGCATCAGTGTTGTTTGTCAAGAAGAAGGATGGTTCATTTCGTTTGTGTATTGATTATCGGAAGTTGAACAGGGTGACAATCAAGAATAAGTATCCCTTACCCCGTATAGATGATCTCTTAGATCAATTTCAGGGAGCTTCAGTTTTTTTCAAGATCGACCTAAGATCTGGATATCATTAATTGCGAATTCGAGAGTTGAATATCGCAAGGACAGCGTTTCGTACACGCTATGGCCATTATCAGTTCGTAGTTATGCCGTTCGGGCTAACTAATGCACCTGCGGTATTCATGGAGTTAATGAATCGGGTTTTCATCGACTTTTTGGATCAGTTTGTTGTTGTTTTCATCGATGACATTTTGATTTGTTCTCGTGACCGAGAGGAACACGAGGTTCATATTCATCAGGTTCTCGACGTGTTAAGACGAGAGCAACTTTATGGAAAGTTTTCCAAATGTGAGTTTTGGATGTCCGAAGTGACTTTTCTCGGGCATGTAATTTTATCAGATGGAGTGCGTGTTGATCCTCAGAAGACGGAGGCTATCCAAGATTGGTTACCTCCGAAGAATGTTAAGGAAATCCGAAGCTTTCTCGGATTAGCCGGTTATTATCGGCGGTTTGTAGAAGGATTTTCCAAAATTGCTCAACCATTGACGAACCTTTTGCGAAAGGATAAGAAATACACGTGGTCCGATGCGTGTCAGCGGAGTTTTGAGGAACTCAAGAGTCGGTTAATTTCAGCACCTGTACTTTCCTTGCCGCAAGGGACGGAAGGATTTGTGGTTTATAGTGATGCGTCCGGGCAGTGTAATAACCGTGTATTTTGCGCGTCATTTTGGATTTATCTTGATGTATTGTGACTAGTCGAATTTGTAGGACATGAGGACTATATTTGATGTATTCATGGTTGTTAATCACGGAATTTAGTGATTTGCGGATTTTGTTCGTTTTGGCCGATTTTCGTGAATTTTGTGCTGGAAGCAATAGTAGCGCGCGCTAGACTGTATTTCTAGCGCACATTATCAACCGATAAGTAGCGCACGTTACCCTTGTGCGTAGCGTACGCTAGGCCTACTGGGCAGTGAGGCCTGGAGAGTTTTTTGGACTCTGGAGTGGGGCGTTAGCGCACGCTATAGTCAGACTAGCGTACGCTATTTCATCGCTCTAGCGCACGCTATTATTAGGTTAGCGCGCGCTGAGTCGGCAGGGCAGTGAGGACAGATTGTTCTGGACTGCGGGCGATAGCAGGTAGCGCACGCTATGTTCCGGGCTTAGCGCGCGCTAGTCATGCTCGATAACGCACGCTAATATTTCTGGGTAGCGCGCCACCGGCTGCATAAGAGGTTCTCAGATCGCTGGCTAGCCCGTTAGCACACGCTAACTTTTAGTCTTAGCGTGCGCTAGTTTCCCACCAGTATATATATTTACGCTGAGCACGTTCTAATCGTCATTTTCATTCCCTTCTTCTCCTTCTCCGGCGGCTGAGCAGTCTTGGGCGTAGTAAGTGCAGATTTTGGGTCGGATTTCTTCATCCAACAATAACTTTGAGTTCCTAACACCAAGTTATCAACATCTCATCAACTTTCACCGTCCAAATCAAGGTATAATCCGCTGGAACCCTAATTCTTCATATTTTTGGAGTTTTGTTGAGATCTTCAATTTTAATCTAGTTTATCTCGGATTTGTGCTAGATTATGATGTTGTAATCATAATCCTTCGTTTTTCCCCAAGATTCACGGATTAAATCCTTAATTATCCTCCGTAGTATGGATTCGAGCCATGTTGTCTTCGTAGTGTTTGAATAAAGGTCCCTAAGGGCAAAACTTGAGGCGAATCTTTCCATATTCATAGTATGGTACTTGATTTGGTGTTTTGTTGAACTAGGATCAAATCGTTGAATGGGTTGGACTATTCACATTTCCGTTCATTATTCTCGTGTCGTTTCCAACCAAGGCAAGTACTTTGATTTCGTTTATTGTACTTCGTTTGAATATGTACAAATATGATTTTCGTGAAACTGTGATTTGTGCCATATGTTTATTGAGTGTGTGAAAGCCGAGCAAAACCAGCGAGGGTCCCCTGGGATCCGTTAGACTTCGAGTATCTGCGGATCACTCGGTTGGGTTGTACGCCAGGGAGGGCCTGACGAGGACTTTCTGGGGTGTGTATCCTGTGTGGGTACAGGGCCAGTACAACTCGGGAGGCTATCTTGTGTTGATGAGTATGGCATTGTATTCCGAAATACTTGAATTGGCAATGTGATTTATATTATATATTCATTTGTAGTACATAATCTAGAATCGTTGTACTTGCACCGGCTTCTTGCTGACCCCTCCTGGGGTGGATATACTTTGTGTATTCAGGTACAGGTCCAGTGGGAGAACTAGCACAGAGCGGACACGAGCTTGGTGGGCAGCAGTGATATCGTGTACTAAATTGAGTTGGTGGTTGTTCGGTCATGGTTAAAGTCATGTTTTGGTTTTGTACTCGCGCGGGTACTGTCTGTTTTGTATGTCGTCTCAGATTTGATGGTTAATGGTGATGTTGTACTACCGTTGAAATGGTTGTGTTTTATGATCCTACGGGACGATTTGTTATTTGGTATTGTGGTGTACAACTTAACGAGTTGATGTGGTGTCTTTTAAATGGATTAATGTCTTAGTTTTGTTATCGTTTAATGTATTTTGTGTTGGTCTTAGCCTGGTAGATTCTCTAAAAAGAATCTACGGCGCTGTAATATCCCTATTAATCATGGGGGTGTTACAGATTATGGTATCAGAGCCGTAGGTTTATGGATACCTAGGCTGTCGGTGTTTTTGGGTCTGTTAAATTGAGTCAGTTGTTGTCTACGATATCATTGGCATGCTACCACCTTGTGTTGCCTGTGCTGGAAGACTCTTCGGATGTTGGTTGTTTCTTTCCTTCGGAAATAATTACCTTAATATTGTGAAATCTATTATTGTAATCGTCTCTTTGTTGAACCATTCTTATTCCTCAGTATGCCGAGAGGTAGAGCTATCCGCCAATGCGGTCGTGGTCGAGGCCGTGGCAGAGTAGTAGTGTCTGAATCCGAGAGGTCCGTTTCAGAATCGACATCTCGTTCTGCGACTAGATCATACCCGATTCCTTCGGGAGGTTCAGACGGAGGTTCGGAGGCCGAAGTACCTAACGTTCTGCAACAAGTCGTCACACAGGTGCACCAACTGGCCCAAGTGGTGCAGAATATTAATACTGGCAGGACGATTGAAGATCGGTGACTTCAGGAAGTTATGAAGATGAACCCTCCCAGATTCGACGGTTCCGGAGATGAGAACAACTGGGATCATTGGTTAGTCGAGTTGGAAAAGATTTTTGACGGTATTGGCTGCCCTGAAGCCAAAAGAGTTCCAATTGCTCAATATCTGACGGTTGATGACGCGTCGGATTGGTGGAGGGCTGTTAAGCCCAGAGACCGTGACGCCACTTGGGAAGAATTTAAGGAACTAATGGAAGCTCAGTATTGTCCAGCGCCGGTACAATTAGCAAGAGTCAGTGAATTTTTCAGAGCCCAACCCGAGGACGTTCCCATTTCCGATGCAATCAAGACATACAACAAGCAGTTAGTGTATGTCCAAGATCGAGTTAAGGATGAGATAGACAAGATACTGCACTTTGACGCAAGGATGAAACCGGAGGTCCGAAAGTATATGGCAGGCCTTGGGTGTACTACTCTGAGAGAATATCAGGACAGAGTGCTTGCTTACGAGATGGTATCCGTTCCGACTCCTACGGTTTCGAATGCGAAGAAACCAAAATTTTCTGGTAGTTTCCGAAGCAGCGGATCGCGTAAACCTCAACCCTCTGTACAATCTTCCGTTGGTCCTTCGCAACCCAGTGGAGGAGCGCCGAAAGTTTATTTTAATTGTGGAGTTCCTGGCCATATCAATTCCCATTGTGCATCACGCCCTGTTATTTGTTTCATGTGCGGAAAGCCGGGATATCGGGCATCATATTATGAGAGAGCGAGTAGAATCCTTGTCAAGTCGTCCCCAGTTCCTGCAAGAACCATCTCGAGTCAGCCAACTACGAGTGTTGGACGTGGTAGAGGCAAGACCGAGCATAAGGATGCATCTAGCATTGGATCAGCCCCACCCCGATTGTATGAAATGAGGCAGACTAACGACGTCGGGGCTGCAACTACGTCAGGTATTGTTTATATTCGTGCGCACCCGGTAGATGTATTATTTGATTCTAGAGCTACACATTCTTTTATATCATTGTCTTGTGTGAATCGTTTGAGTCTTATTGGCCTCTCTGCATGTGAAACTTTTGTCGTTGGATTACCGAGTGGGGAAAGGATAGTTGGGGATCGAGAGATTGTCAATTGCCCTGTAACCATCGGTGGTAGAGATTGGCCATCTGACTTGATTGTTATTGATATGAAGGGAGAAGATTTAATTCTAGGTGATAACTGGTTAGATCATCATGGAGCAGTAATGGATTATCGTCGAAAGATAATCTCGATCATTGATCAGGATGGTGTGGAATATGTTTTTGAAGGACAGAAGCCCGATAGTACTGGGAACATTATTCGAGCTATGAAAGCTATGAAATTGTTGAACCAAGGTTGTGCCGGTTATTGGTGTTACGCAATGAAGACAGAAGCTGGCGGAGTTCAATTAGCTTCTATTCCAATTGTGAACGAATTTCCAGATGTATTTCCGGATGATTTGCCAGGATTGCCACCACATCATGAAGTAGAGTTCGTCATCGAACTAGAGCCCAATGCAGCGCCAATATCCAAGGCACCATACAGAATGGCCCCATCGGAAATGTTAGAATTGAAGAAACAATTGGGTGAATTACTGGACAAAGGTTATATTCGGCCTAGTGTGTCGCCATGGGGTGCACCGGTATTGTTCGTACGGAAGAAAGATGGATCCTTACGGCTATGTATTGACTACCGTGAGTTAAATAAACTCACTATCAAGAACAAGTATCCGTTGCCAAGAATCGATGATCTATTTGATCAATTACAAGGGGATACGGTTTTCTCCAAGATTGATTTGAGGTCAGGATATTACCAACTGCGAATTCGAGATTCGGATATTCCCAGGTCTGCATTTCGAATGAGGTATGGGCATTACGAATTCGTAGTTATGCCATTCGGTTTAACAAATGCTCCGGCGGCCTTTATGCAGCTTATGAACAAAACCTTTATCAAATATCTTGATAAATTTGTGGTGGTGTTTATTGACGATATATTAATCTATTCCAAAAGTGAGACGGAGCATGCCGAACACTTGAGGATCGCGTTGAGTATTTTGAGGGCTGATAAGCTTTATGCTAAATTTTCTAAGTGCGAGTTCTGGCTTAGAGAAGTTGCTTTTCTGGGGCACATCATATCAGCCGATGGTATTCGGGTAGATCCTCAGAAGGTTGAAGCGGTTTTAGCTTGGGAACCCCCAAGGAATGTTAAGGAAGTTCGGAGTTTCTTGGGGTTAGCTGGTTATTATCGTCGATTTATTGATGAATTCTCGAAAATTTCTCGACCACTCACCCGACTTTTGCAGAAGACGCAAAAATTTGAATGGAGTGATGAATGTCAGAAGGGTTTTGACGAGTTGAAAAAAGCGGTTGACTACGTCACCGATCCTAGCCTTACCGCAAGGAACGGAAGGTTTCGTTATTTATAGTGATGCTTCTAAACAAGGACTGGGATGTGTATTGATGCAAAATGAGAGAGTAGTGTCTTATGCATCTCGACAATTAAAGCCATACGAGATGAATTATCCTACTCATGATCTTGAGTTAGCCGTTGTGGTGTTTGCGTTGAAAATTTGGAGACATTACTTATATGGTTCTTCTTGTCGAGTGTATACGGATCATAAGAGCTTGAAGTATATATTCACGCAGAAAGAGCTAAATATGTGTCAGCGGCGATGGTTGGAATTGCTTAAAGATTATGATCTTGACATTCTTTACCATCCAGGTAAAGCGAACGTCGTTGCCGACGCATTAAGTCGCAAGTCAGTCATGTTGCAGAAGTTGGAACTACTTACCATTCAACCGAAGCTTAGACGAGAGTTGATTGATTTGGAAAAAAAGTTTGGCCTCGTAGAACTCAAGGACAGTTGCGTTTCCTAGAGATTTCATCCTCCATGATGGAAGATATTAAGTCCAAACAGTTAGATGATCTCTCAATTATGCAGCTTCGGGAAGACAGTGTTAAAGGAAAAGCTCCTGGATTTTTAATCGATGAAGACGGAGTTCTTCGATTTCGAGGTAGAACTTGTGTACCTAATCGGGATGATCTCAAACAAGTGATTTTGAATGAAGCACATTCTACTCTGTACTCGATTCATCCGGGTATGAGTAAAATGTATAAGGACTTGAAGAAAAAATTTTGGTGGCCGAACATGAAGAAAGATGTAACGGAGTTCGTGTCGAAATGCTTGACTTGTCAGCAGGTTAAAGTGGAGCATCAGAGACCTGCCGGTAAATTGCAACCGCTACCAATTCTGGAATGGAAGTGGGAAGATGTAGCGATGGATTTTATTGTGGGAATGCCAAGGATGCGAACTAGAGTGAATATGATTTGGGTAATCGTTGATTGGCTAACCAAATACGCACACTTTCTGGGCATTAGAGATACTTGGGGACCAGAGAGGCTGGCTCGGTTATTCATTGCGGAGATTGTGAGACTCCATGGTACCCCAAAGAGTATAGTGTCTGATCGCGATGGGCATTTTGTGTCACATTTCTGGCAAGCAGTACATCGAGCACTCGGTACCAAACTGAATTTCAGCACCGCTTATCATCCCCAGACAGACGGGCAATCGGAGAGAACGATCCAAACGCTGGAAGACATGTTGAGGGCTTGTGCATTGGATTGGAAAGAAGATTGGGAGACTCATTTACCATTGATTGAATTCACGTACAATAACAGTTGGCATAGTTTGATTGGGATGGCTCCGTTTGAAGCATTATATGGAAGACGGTGTAGATCGCCAATCTGTTGGCACGAACCGTATGAGTTACTTGGAGTAGAACCGGACTTGGTGGTTCATACTCGGGAAAAAGTCGCAATTATTCGGCAAAGGTTGTTGACCGCTCAGAGTCGACAAAAGTCATATGCCGACGTTCGTCGTCGACCGATAGAGTTCCATGCGGGAGATCATGTGTTGTTAAAAGTATCGCCGACTCGTGGAGTTCTACGGTTTGGTAAGAAGGGGAAACTTAGTCCCCGTTATATTGGCCCCTTCGAGATTCTGGACAAGGTAGGTGATGTAGCTTATCGACTAGCGTTGCCTCCAACGCTTAGCCATGTTCACAATGTATTCCATGTTTCGCAATTACGCAAGTATGTTACAGATCCCAACCATGTTATTGACTATCAAGAGATTGAAGTTAATGAAGATGTCACATATGCAGAACGACCGGTATCCATATTGGAGCGCCGAGTGAAACAGTTGCGACGGAAAGTGATTCCGTTGGTTAAGGTCCAATGGTCTAAACATGGAGTTGAGGAAGCCACCTGGGATACCGAAGAAAATATGCATGCTCGTTACCCTAAGCTTTTCGAATCTTAAGTTTCGGGCCGAAATTTCTTTTTAGGGGGTAAGGGTGTAATAACCGTGTATTTTGCGCGTCGTTTTGGATTTATCTTGCTGTATTGTGACTATTCGAATTTGTAGGACATGAGGACTATATTTGATGTATTCATGGTTGTTAATCACGGAATTTAGTGATTTGCGGATTTTGTTCGTTTTGGCCGATTTTCGTGAATTTTGTGCTGGAAGCAATAGCAGCACGCGCTAGACTGTATTTCTAGCGCACGCTATCAATGGATAAGTAGCGCACGTTACCCTTGTGCGTAGCGTACGCTAGGCCTACTGGGCAGTGAGGCCTGGAGAGTTTTCTGGACTCTGGAGTGGGGCGTTAGCGCACGCTATAGTCAGACTAGCGTACGCTATTTCATCGCTCTAGCGCACGCTATTATTAGGTTAGCGCGCGCTGAGTCAGCAGGGCAGTGAGGACAGATTGTTATGGACTGCGGGCGATAGCAGGTAGCGCACGCTGTGTTCCGGGCTTAGCGCGCGCTAGTCATGCTCGATAACGCACGCTAATATTTCTGGGTAGCGCGCGCTACCGAAGCCAGACAGTAGGTTCTGTACTGCCTGGCTAGCCCGTTAGCACACGCTAACTTTTAGTCTTAGCGTGCGCTAGTTTCCCACCAGTATATATATTTACGCTGAGCACGTTCTAATCGTCATTTTCATTCCCTTCTTCTCCTTCTCCGGCGGCTGAGCAGTCTTGGGCGTAGTAAGTGCAGATTTTGGGTCGGATTTCTTCATCCAACAATAACTTTGAGTTCCTAACACCAAGTTATCAACATCTCATCAACTTTCACCGTCCAAATCAAGGTATAATCCGCTGGAACCCTAATTCTTCATATTTTGGGAGTTTTGTTGAGATCTTCAATTTTAATCTAGTTTATCTCGGATTTGTGCTAGATTATGATGTTGTAATCATAATCCTTTGTTTTTCCCCAAGATTCACGGATTAAATCCTTAATTATCCTCCGTAGTATGGATTCGAGCCATGTTGTCTTCGTAGTGTTTGAATAAAGGTCCCTAAGGGCAAAACTTAAGGCGAATCTTTCCATATTCATAGTATGGTATTTGATTCGGTGTTTTGTTGAACTGGGATCAAATCGTTGAAAGGGTTGGACTGTTCACATTTCCGTTCATTATTCTCGTGTCGTTTCCAACCAAGGCAAGTACTTTGATTTCGTTTATTGTACTTCGTTTGAATATGTACAAATATGATTTTCGTGAAACTGTGATTTGTGCCATATGTTTATTGAGTGTGTGAGAGCCGAGTAAAACCAGCGAGGGTCCCCTGGGATTCGTTAGACTTCGAGTATCTGCGGATCACTCGGTTGGGTTGTACGCCAGGGAGGGCCTGACGAGGACTTTCTGGGGTGTGTATCCCGTGTGGGTACAGGGCCAGTACAACTCGGGAGGCTATCTTGTGTTGATGAGTATGGCATTGTATTCCGGAATACTTGAATTAGCACTGTGATTTATATTATATATTCATTTGTAGTACATAATCTAGAATCGTTGTACTTGCACCGGATTCTTGCTGACCCCTCCTGGGGTGGATATACTTTGTGTATTCAGGTACAGGTCCAGTGGGAGAACTAGCACAGAGCGGACACGAGCTTGGTGGGCAGCAGTGATATCGTGTACTAAATTGAGTTGGTGATTGTTCGGTCATGGTTAAAGTCATGTTTTGGTTTTGTACTCGCGCGGGTACTGTCTGTTTTGTATGTCGTCTCAGATTTGATGGTTAATGGTGATGTTGTACTACCGTTGAAATGGTTGTGTTTTATGATCCTACGGGACGATTTGTTATTTGGTATTGTGGTGTACAACTTAACGAGTTGATTTGGTGTCTTTTAAATGGATTAATGTCTTAGTTTTGTTATCGTTTAATGTATTTTGTGTTGGTCTTAGCCTGGTAGATTCTCTAAAAAGAATCTACGGCGCTATAATATCCCCATTAATCATGGGGGTGTTACACGCAGGGTCTCGGATGTGTACTCATGTAGAATGGGAAGGTCATTGCTTATGCTTCACGGCAATTGAGACCTTACGAGGTTAATTATCTGACCCATGACCTGGAGCTAGTAGCCGTGGTTTTTGCGTTGAAGATTTGGCGTCATTACCTTTATGGCATCACCTGTCAGATTTTCACCGATTGCAAGAGTTTGAAGTATATATTTACTCAGAAGGAGTTAAATATGCGACAGAGGCGGTGGTTGGAACTAATCAAAGATTATGATATCGAGATCCTTTACCAACCGGACAAGGCGAATGTTGTTGTCGACGCCTTAAGTCGTAAGTCCGTTCAGGAGCAGATGTTTGCTCGTTTAACAGTTCGGAAGGAACTTCAGCAGGAATTCCTTAGACCCGAGATCGAGGTCTGGATTCAGCGAGTTCAAGGACAACTTTGCATGTTAGAGATTTCATCGCCGCTTGAGGAGGCAATCAGAGAGAATTAGGGTTCAGATCCATCACTGTTGCGCATCCGTGAGTGGCTTAGGGGAAAGCCCTGGCTTTGTGATCCACGAGGATGGACTTTTGAGATTTAAGAATCGGTTATGTGTACCGGCGAATGACGAGTTGAAAAACTCGATTTTGAGAGAAGCTCATGCTACCCCTTATTCTGTTCATCCGGGGTCTAGCAAGATGTACAAGGACTTGAAACAAAATTACTGGTGGAGTAATATGAAGCGAGAGGTCGCAGAATTTGTTTCGAGATGCTTATCCTGTCAACAAGTCAAGATTGAACATCAGCGACCGGCTGGTATGCTGAAACCGCTACCTATTCCGACGAGTCGTCGTGGCATGAATACGATATGGGTGATTGTGGACCGCTTAACTAAATCAGCTCATTTCCTTGAGATTAAGGATACGTGGGGTCCCGAGAGACTTGCCCAGCTGTTCATCAAAGAGATAGTGAGACTGCACGGTACTCCTAAGAGTATCGTTTCTAATCGTGACGGGTGATTTGTGTCTCATTTTTGGAAATCAGTTCATCATGCTATGGGAACTCAGCTTAATCTCAGTACCGCCTTTCATCTTCAGACCGACGGGCAATCAGAGAGGACTATTCAGACATTAGAGGACATGTTGAGGGCATGCGTCCTCGATTGGAAAGACGATTGGGAAGCCCAACTACCATTGATCGAGTTCACGTATTATAATAGTTGGCATTCTTCGATTAAGATGGCACCTTACGTGGCCTTGTACGGTCGCCGTTGTCGATCTCCTTTGTGTTAGGATGTCTTATCAGAGTCAATCGGCACCGATCCCGATATGCTTATAGCCGCCCGTGAGAAGGTAGCTTTGATCAGGAGTCGTTTGTTGACCGCTCAGAGTCGACAGAAATCTTATGCAGACAATCGTCGTCGACCACTAGAGTTCGAGACGGGTGACCACGTTTTGGTCAAGGTATCCCCGAGTCGAGGTATTTTCCATTTCGGAAAGCGGGGAAAGTTGAGTCCAAGATTTATTGGACCGTTTGAGATTTTGGAACGAGTAGGCGAGCTAGCTTATTGATTGGCCTTACCTCCGGCGTTGAGCCGAATTCATAATGTGTTTCATGTCTCTCAGCTTCGGAAGTATGTTGCCGAACCGAGTCACATACTTCAGTTCGACGAAATCGAGATCGCTGATGATCGTTCGTATGAGGAGCGTCCCATACGAGTCTTAGAGCGGCGAATCAATCAGTTGAGGAATAAGGCGATTCCTTTAGTTAAAATCCAGTGGTCTATACACAGAGTCGAAGAGGCTACTTGGGAAACCGAGGATAGTATGCGAGAGAGTTATCCCGAGTTGTTTGACCCTTAGTTTCGGGGACGAAACTCTTTTAAGGGGGGGTGTATGTAATACCCGGTTGTAATTCAGTCATTATCATTCAGTAATTGTCACCATGTAATTTTTCACTCGTTATAATCATTCATCCGTGTTCACCATTCGGAATAACTTCGAGTTATGTATCGATATTGCTCATTGTTTCAACCTTACTCGGGAATCGAGATAAGAGTATTATCTTAATCGTGGTAATTGATTCGTTAGTCGTTGTTGACGTTGGAGTTCATGTTATTTCTAATCTCCTCATTGTTCGAATTGTGTTTTGTTGGGCGGATCCTTGTAATCATTGTTTGGAACCACCGTTTTGGGGTTTCCGTACTTCCATCTCGTGTTATTGTTTCTCAAACATTGATTACTATTGCTTTTATTCTCTTCCCGGGTCATTTTTCATCATTTTAGGACCCAAGGGGGGTGTGGGCCGCGGCACAAGGAGTGTGCGCCGCGGCACACACATTGTCCAGTTTTTGGCCGAGTAGTCTGTACCGTGGGCCGCGGCACATGCCGGCAGGGCCGCGGCACACTGCCGAGTCACTGCCACGGCACACTCGTCCGGGCCGCGGCACACTCGTGTTACACTTATCTGCCAAACCTTCTGTACCGTGTGCCGCGGCACATGCCGATAGGGCCGCGGCACACTGCCGCAGCACATTCGTCCGGGCCGCGGCACACTACCGATCACTGGGCGCAGTTTTGGCCCTGTTCCGCGGCACACTTCGGCTGGGCCGTGGCACACAGAGCAGTCAGCGCTATAATTGCGTTTTTTTCAGCGAGTTCAGCTCATTTTTTCCCTTTTCTTCAACCATACGAGAGAGAGAGGCTTGAGAGGGAGATTTTCCTTCATCCATCACTTGAGTGTGTGATTTTCTTCATCTCCTTTCGATTGTGAAGCTCGGATTGTGGATCTAACGTGATTTCATCGGATTAAAGTACTTGGATCTTCAAAGGTAATATTCATCAAACCTCTTGGATTTCGATTTTGTATTGAAATATGATGTTTTGGATGTTAAGATCATGTCGTATGAAGTGATATACACATGATTATGGATATGTTTGATTATTCATTGGATTATTGAAGGATTATTCAAGACCACTTTGAATATTGTGTTGGATTTGGGGGTTTTCGATTAATCGTTGTTGTAATCACGATATTGGATATTCATAATGGATTATTGATAGTATTGAAGATGTTTTGTTGGTTTGAAATACTTCTTGGGGATTTGATGTTGGTATTATTGAGGTTTGGTTATAAACAATCAAAGTTTGGCCACAAAGTGTTCGATATAATGCCCCAATGAACTTGGTTTAATCGTATCGACGTTTTGAGTTCGTTATATTCATGTTTGATTCGTATATTGAACGGATTGTTGGTAATTGTATTATTCAAGGTTGTTCGAGCGACCGATATCTCAATTAGGACGTTGTTCGTGGAAGGGTAATTGTCACCGGTGTTGTGTAAGTTAATTCTTACTCGGTTAAAAGGATATTCATTCCTTTTGTTGTTGTTCATTCATAATCATAACTCATTCATCATTGTATTAACCGTATTGAGACTTTTAGTTGTCGAATAATCATTTCATTCACGAGGAACGACGGTTCCAATCATTTCATTGGGTTATCAACCACTTCACTATTATTTTCATCTCGGTGAGTCATTATTGACCTTGTCGAATTATTATCCATTGATATTCATTGTGGTCATTCTCGTTCATATGACCTTCTGGGTTCATATCGCGTGACCGGGTGCGGATGTGTGGAATTTTTAGTCGGGCACGCGATGTCCATGTATTGGGAGTGATACATTGGACTGTGCACACGGTAAAGATTAACTCTGTGAGACTAATTAGGTACAAGGACGGGTGTGTCCGATCATCCGTCTTGTACACTTGCACAGAACACTACGGGCGTACTATGATACTCCTCTTCAGCGTAATTCATAACTAAGGATATTTTATAACTAAAGATATATCATGATTGTGTATTTTCAACCCTTGAGGATTGTTGTTCTGTGTAACTGACCCCGGCTGGGGATTTTGTTTTTTAGGTCATGGCAAGGCAAAAGCATGGGAATAGCATGTTGACGGCGAGGAGTCCCAGTGATACTAGTAGGGCCCCCCGATCTTTCAGTTATTCATCTTGTTGTCCTTTATTTTCCGCTGCAGACTTTCATTTGAATACTCCGTTTCATTCAGTGCTGTGTATTTTATCTTCATATAAAATACACTAGTATTCGGTATTGTCCTGGTGTGTTGTACTTAAACTCCTCATCGGAGTATTT
The DNA here is from genome assembly GCA_033398695.1 of Orobanche coerulescens. Classification (NCBI taxonomy): domain Eukaryota; kingdom Viridiplantae; phylum Streptophyta; class Magnoliopsida; order Lamiales; family Orobanchaceae; genus Orobanche; species Orobanche coerulescens. The sequence continues at coordinate 71,376,510 of CM065818.1, read as the reverse complement.
GGTAATATAATGTGGTTCGGTACTATAATTATATTATTTAATTCATCATTTTCATTCGCCTGATGGGTCCCAGTTGGGGATTCACGACACTGTAATATCTGCCTAGTTTGGGGTGTTACACCTTTCCCGCGTAATTCCAATTCCCGCGTGTTCCGAAGCCTAGGTCTCGCGCCAATTAGACCCCCGCATCTTTGGCCGATAAGAACAGAATGGACACGCACTTTGTTCCAACATTTCGAGTCATCCGATAGATTTATGAACAAGTGCCCAGCCACTTGCACATTCCCGATCCTTGCCCACAATGATCCGACAACTTCCCGCAAGAGTCCGACATTGCCCGCAAGTGTGCACAAATGTCCAACATCTTGTGCACTTATCTGATTTCCGAACAAGGTCCGCCCAGCACTGTCGAACCCGCTCGGCCGTAGGCACACAGCCCAGGCCTTGTCCGCGCCCGAAGTGTCCGTGCCGGGTCGGGTTTCACCTCCGGATCGACCCGTGACCCAATCCCATGGCAAGTCCCAGCACCTTGCCAAGTCCTTGGCCGAGCACCTTGGGTCGCCCCTTGGGCATGGCTCTCAGTAACTACCTCCCCCCTATAATAGGCTTAGACGGATAAAGCCTGGTGATGGCAGTAACCCTTGAAAAGCTGAAGAATCACTCGCCTGCCTCCAGCCTTGAACCTGCCCAAAACTTCAAAGTAACACAAGATTGTCTTGATTCCATGTCTTAGCTAAGCGTCACACTCGCCAAGAAACCTTCGAATCACTTTTCATTCTCGTGCCTTAGTGCCGTGCCACGCCCAGTCGGCACAATCTGGCCAGTGACTCGACCACCTGCCGAGCCCAGTGAGTCACCCATGTTAAGGGTGTAACACTTAGTATGATTGAATTAAGCTCTGCAATTAAGTCGATATCTTTTTTTCAACATTTGGAGTTAGGGAACCTTAAGCCCATGAAGATGTGTTTAAAAATTGCTGATAGGACCTTAAAATTTTTGAACGGTTTTATCAAGAGTATTTTGATATACGTAGATGGTATCATTGTTCCTATTGACTTCGTTGTTTTAGAGATAGGGGAAATGCATGAAAATGGCGATGAGCACACAATCTTGTTAGCGAGCTTTTTATGGACAATACGAACACTGTAATTGCTGTCAATAAAGGTGTCGATGAAAATTTAGTTCACCTTACTGATGCACTAAAATTCTTCCCTCTTTTAATTGTACTGATGCTTCGATCAAGGATGCACTTTCACATGGCCATATCACGTGGATTTTCATTTTGACACGATTATAGCAGTCTGAGATGCTATGGGAGACACGAGTAGAGGGAATATGAAGAAGTTATTCCAAGTATTGTTTGGACCTAGATCATTATTCTTGCCATCGTCAAGCTCATGACGTTAAATAAGCACTCCGTGGGAGGCAACTCACGTGTATTTTACTGCATTTAAAAAAAATTCAAAATCCAATAAAATCAAATATTTAAAAAATCCAAAAAAGAAATTTGAAAATTAAAAGCGCAAACCTTCAGGGTGAGTGAGCTCCGAGTCAGTGGGCGCACACCTGGACCTCAATCCAATCGCTCACTGGTGAGTGAGTCTCCGAGCGGTTGCACGGACACATGTGTGCAGACACGCGCACTGCCTAGAGTGGGCAGAAAGCAGTCGTTCACTTTCCCCTAGTCAGTGCTACTATTTAAAGCGGAGATCATAATATTTTTCTCATAATTTTTTTTCTTCCTCTGCAGCGACGAACAAGGCAACGACTTTTCTTATACTCCTTATACGAAATCCATCGAGTAGTAAGAAATCCACTAATCTAAGTTCGATTACCCACTCTTGTCACCATCTTTATGGCAAGGACGAAGAACCCAATACCTCCCAGCTTGACCCACGACCCGGAGGCGGAGGATTCCACCATGGACGATGTTCCGTGGATATTGCTCAATAGTTTCGGGCTCCTTTTCCAATCTACACTCAAGAGGAGGGCACTCACTACCGGAGTCTCGTAGGTAGAGAACTAACACATCCTTATCCTTCCAATTTTGATCTTTTAGAAGATTTGAGTTTTAAGGAGGTATTGGGTTCTTCGTCCTTGCCATAAAGATGGTGACAGGAGTGGGTAATCGAACTTAGGGAGTGTAGATGGATTTGATAGATTTTAATGGAATTCAACAGACTTTCATAAATTCTCTTTGATTTCAATGGACTTCTATCTATTAGAATTCTATAGACTTTTATGAATTTTTATAGACTTTTATGAATTTTTAATGACTTTATTTTTCTGAAAAGATAGTAACCACATGAATTTTATTTATTAGCGTTCTATCTTAATAGATAGTTGTTCTATATGTGATTTTATAATAGATTTTTTAATTAAAAATAAATATCTATTACAAATAGAAATTTTACAACAAATTGATATAATTTGACGAGAAAAACTAAAGAAGTATCTCAAATTAAAAAGACAAACATATACAAGTTATTAAAGCAATGAGCAGATATAAAATGTTTAATTATAAACTGAATTTTTTTTACAAATTTTTGTAAATAATTATTTTTTTCATAAAAAATTGAAGAACAGAAGATAAAAATATTATAAGAACTTTTTTACTGTTCCGGGATATGATGGTAAGGCTATCTAAATGATCCTCGCTAGAATCGGAATCACATGTTCGTTAACCGAGAACCGCTGATTCGGTTAACCGAGAACCGCACCTGCATCGGTCCGGTTTTCGATTCCATTATGTATCATTTGTTCGGTTTTGCTCTAACTGATAACCGCTCGTTCTCAACCAAAACCATTTTATAAAATATATTTATTAAATTTTATTTTTTATTTTATAATTATATTATATTATTTTAATTTTTGTAAATTAAAATTGGAAATTAGACTGTTTTTATGAAATTATATTTTGTAATTATATTATATAATTATAAAATAGAAAATAATATTTAATAAATATATTTTATAAACCAAACCAGAAGCAGATTTTATTTATGAAATTATATTTTTGATAGGACGTCGAATGTACGCTCCCTGAAAACCCGGTTTAAAATATGGACCAATAAAAGTCCGACCTAGGTTCTTAGATAAGGAGATGACAACCCCAAGGTCCTTTAGAAGGTCGCTGACCTCGGAGGCCCCACTTAGCTGTAACATCTGTTAGAAGGGCGCCGACCTCGGAGGCCCCATTGACCTAGGACATCTGTTAGAAGGGCGCCGACCTCGGAGGCCCCCGCTGACCTATGATATCCGATAACAAGTCGCCGACCTCAAAGGTCTCTCAAACTACTGATTTGAATAGGGATGAGCCGACCTAAAAACCACCGAACTCAGGAAGGTCGAACTCTTGAGAAAGAAGATCCTGACTCACCTGACAGAATCTCTAAGATCCAGGGGTTGAGAGCCCATACCTTGCCATCCCGGAGATCCAGGGATTGAGAGCCCATACCTTGCAATCCCGGAAATCCAGGGATGGAAAATCGCAACTTGAATCCCTGGATATCCGGGATTCTCTCTGGGAATCAGGAAAAATCTCAGATAACAAGGCACCCTCCTCCTATAAAAGGGAGAGAGGGGGTTCCTCAAAGAGGGGCACACACTCTGAGAATACAGCATATTTTAGAGAGAGAAAGAAAAGAGAGTACTTCATATATTATGGGTTCTCTTAGCTAAACTTCTAAGATTAACCCGGTTCTTGGTGACCGATCAGCTCGGTTACATCAAGTGGCGCCGTCTGTGGGACATGTGACATCGAGTCATTTTGAGTTGAGACGTGAGGTTAGTAATGGCAGAAGAAATGAACCAGAAGCGAACAGGGGAGTTAATACCCAGATTTCTAGAAGAGGAACTAGCAGCGGCGGGTGGAGAAGCGACTCTGGAGAAAACACCCGTCACCCCTGTAGAAGAAGTCGCACCAAGCACAATTACACTAACGAAGGAAGCCTTAGCCGACATAATCGCCAGTGCAATCCAGAAGAGCCGGGAGGTCGAAAAACAAAGGGTACCACGAAAAATAATACCCATCCTTTCGGATGGGCCGGAAGAAATTGATCAGCAGGAAGAACATGGGGAGAGTTATCCAAAAATATGGGAGCGATCTAGGCAGGAAAAAACGCAGGATCCCTTGATATCCAGCATGCAGGACGAGCTGGAAGAGTTGCGACAGAGGGTTGCGGGGAGGGACATGGAAAGTCATCCAGGCCATCCCTTCTCAGAAGGCATACTACAGGCCGAGCTCCCGTATGGGTTTAGGGCTACCTTCACCTATGATGGACTCTCAGATCCTACCCGACATTTATACCGATTCGAGAACATGGCGGTACTACATAGATATTCGGATGCCGTGAGTTGCAGGGCATTCTTAGCCACACTGACAGAGTCAGCTCAGGATTGGTTCCACCAGATACCCCCTGGGTCAATCACCATCTTTAAAACTTTCAGCTCCGCGTTCTTGACGCACTTTGCCAGCGCCAGGGCGCACCAAAAGACCTTCATGTCCTTGTTCAGTATCAAGCAATATTCTGGAGAAGCGCTGAGAGCTTATGTGACCCGATTCACGAAGGCGTGTCTGGAGGTACCCTCGTCGTCAGAAGAAGTAAAAACCAGTGCCTTGACACAGGGACTGAGGCCGGGGTTGTTACGCACCTCATTAGCTAAAAAACCAGCCAGAACATACGATGAGGTCTTAGCCCGATGCCCGAAGTAGCATCATGAAACAGGTGATGGAGGTGAATGAGATGGCAGATTGGCGAACTCCTTTGTTGGCATACCTAAGAAGGGCAGAATTACCCAAGGAGAGACAAGAAAGAATGAAAATTGTGCGAAGAGCAGCGAGGTTCTGCTGCATTAATGATGAGCTATATAAGAGGTCCTACCTCGGGCCATACCTGCGATGCATCTCGGAAGAAGAAGGGCGAAGTGTATTGGAAGAAATCCATGAAGGGTGCTGCGGAGACCATACCAAAGGAAGAGCGCTGATTAGCAAAACGCTAAGGGCTGGTTTCTTTTGGCCGACCATGAGCAAGAAAGCAGTGGAAATGGTTAAGCGATGCCAAAAATGTCAAGTGCACGCACTTAATTCATATCCCACCGAGGATATGATCACCATGGGAGCGCCCGTCCATTCGCTAAATGGGGAATTGATATCATGGGCGCTTACACTGCTCGGGAGGAAGAAAGTTCTTAATTGTAGCCATAGACTACTTCAAAGAAATGGGTAGAAGCCGAGCCCGTGGCCACCATAACCGAGCAAAGAATCATAAGTTTCTGTTTAACAACATTTTTGCAGTACGGAGCGCCTAGATACTCATCTCGATAATGGAACCCAATTCAATGGGAAGAGAACCCGACTCCGTGCGAGGGTATGCATATCAAGCAAAGGTTCGCTGCGGTTGCTCACCCGCAAGCTAATGGGCAAGTAGAGGTAACTAACAGAACAATCTTGCAGGGGATAAAAACCCGCTTAGACAAAGTGGGAGGAGGATGGGTGGATGAACTTAGCTCGGTACTATGGTCGTACAGGACCACACCTAGATCGTCAACAGGAGAAACACCCTTCAGTATGGTCTACGGGTCCGAGGCCGTCATCCCCGCAGAAGTCGGAGAAATGTCCAATCGGGTTCGATGGTTCAACGAGGTGGAGAACGAGGAAATAATGAAGGAGGCGTTAGATACCATAGAAGAAAGGAGGGAAGCAGCAGCAGCACGAACTGAAAGATACAAAATCCTGACAAAAGCAGCTCATGACAAAAGAGTCAGGAAGAGACAATTCCAGGTCGGTGATTTGGTGCTTAGGCGAGCTGATGCCCTCAGAAAAACAGGAAAGCTGGAGCCGAACTGGGAAGGCCCTTACAAGGTAATCCGAATTTATGCGGGAGGAGCTTACGAGCTTGAGGATATGGAAGGGCACCTCATCAAAAGACCTTGGAACATATGTCACTTAAAAAAGTATTTTGTGTGAAGAGATGTGGAAAAAAGCTTATGTTGTTTTAATGAAAGTCTATTACAAAAATATATCTCTCTGAATGTGTTGATCAAGTAAAACTAGAAATGACATCTGAAAAGGCGAAACGCCTCAAGATCCGAGTAAGGGTGAACTGTCCTCTGACATCTGAAAAGGCGAAACGCCTCCAGATCCGAGTAAGGGTGAACCGCCCTCTGACATCTGAAAAGGCGAAACGCCTCCAGATCCGAGTAAGGGTGAACCGCCCTCTGACATCTGAAAAGGCGAAATGCCTCCAGATCCGAGTAAGGGTGAACCGCCCTCTGACATCTGAAAAGGCGAAACGCCTCTAGATCCGAGTAAGGGTGAATCGCCCTCTGACATCTGAAAAGGCGAAACGCCTCCAGATCCGAGTAAGGGTGAACCGCCCTCTGACATCTGAAAAGGCGAAACGCCTCCAGATCCGAGTAAGGGTGAACCGCCCTCTGACATCTGAAAAGGCGAAACGCCTCCAGATCCGAGTAAGGGTGAACCGCCCTCTGACATCTGAAAAGTCGAAACGCCTCCAGATCCGAGTAAGGGTGAACCGCCCTCTGACATCTGAATAGGCGAAACGTCTCCAGATCCGAGTAAGGGTGAACCGCCCTATGACATCTGAATAGGCGAAATGCCTCCAGATCCGAGTAAGGGTGAACCGCCCTCTGACATCTGAATAGGCGAAACGCCTCCAGATCCGAGTAAGGGTGAACCGACCTATGAAGCTATGACTAAGGGAAATACCCAACCTACACTAAAGATCGGTGAAAAGATTAAGTCAAACTGGTCGGATTACATTTAGGATTTTTCGAAATTTAAAAGTCGGGCCATATCGAAAAGTAATCGTATCAAATCAAACAGGCACAAGATACATCAAGGTTACAAGCAACACCGAACTATATTAACTTGTCATACAAAGCACACAAACCCAAAGTATATTCAACTCAAAAAGTTGTCATTCAAAATAGCTGTGCCAGTACAAATAAAGTAGGGAAAAAGAAACAGAAGAAAAATATACATTGTCTACACTAAGCTACAGGCTCTGAAGACGGAGGAGGCAACGGAGGAGAAGCATCACGATCGGTCCCAACCACCTCGGGACTAGGAGTGCTGGCCTTAACAGGTGAACTGGGAGGATCAGAAGGCAGCTCCAAATCTAAGCCAGATTGCTTTATGGACTCCTCAAGGACGTCCTTCCACCAGGCCGCCTCCGGAGATTCTTCCACGTCCCCGGACCAACCCTAAGGAACGGGAGCCCCGTCCAATGCAGCATCCCGGTCCAGCTCGCCCGAAAAGCCCAATGAAGCTAGCTGCTCAAGAGCACGAGTCAGAGCAAAATCAAAATATTGTGTCGCAGCTGGGGCTAGCTTAACCAGGAATGCGGTGGAATTATGATACCGGGCCAGGAGGGCGGAACGGTAGGCCTCCAGAAAAGAGTGACCAACGTCACTAGTCAGGAATCGACGTCGGCCATCCGTCGCCCCGCGCTCATAAGACGATCCCTCGGATCTAGCCTCGGCTAGTTGAGTCTCCGGCAGGGTCATCTTTTCCGATGCCGCTCTAGCTTGAGCTTCGAGGTCGGCGACCTTCTCCAACTCAGCCTTAGCCCGTGCCTCAAGTTGAGCTATCCTTTCGGATTCGGCCCTAGCTTCCGACAACTAAGCCTCGAGCTGGCCCACCTTCTCCGTTTCAGCTGAAGACATGGTCTTCCAAAATTTCAGCTCTTGGTTTAGCTGAACATTGGCCATCTGGGCCCGCTCTAAAACCGCCTCCCGCTCAGAATTTTTCTTAAGGGCAGCATCTAAGCGATACTCCCTCTCCTGAAGCCGGGCCGAAAGATCAGAATTAGCCGACAGGGCGGCCTCCAGGTCGGCTTGCATCTGGGTGAGCTGCGAAGAAGAAGTAGCGCCGAGCTTATGATCCTCGGCGAAAGGTCACAAAGGTGGCGAAGAACTGCACAAGAAGTTATATCAGGTCGGCAGAGGGTAATAATAAACATAAAAATAACCAAAAGGGGTATGAAGGCGAAAAGGGGAATACCTTCCCAAAGTACATCATCATAGCATCAAATTTAGGGTCCTCCTCGGCGTCTCATAACCCCAGCTTATCCTTAGCCGGGACCATGGAGCTAAAATAAGGGAGAAATCTCTCAAACTCCTTGCAACGGAGAAGAGTCTCCATAGCCGGACCTGGAGGACCCGCGGTCTTCGGCCGTTTGGAAGCAGGGGAGCTAGGAGAAGAGGCCCTCTGAGTGACCTGAAGCTGCCGAGACGAGCTCGCAGAGCCTCGTCCGGTGGTCAAGGTAGGAGCCAGGTCGGATGGGAGAGTTACCCCAGACTTGGGGCGAGCAGGAACCTTCCGTTTAGCTTTGGACGAGCCCTCCGCCCTCTCCTTTGGAGGATTCGTCGACTTGGGGACCTTCTCTTTTATTGGTTCAGCCGGCTTGGAGGCATCCGACTGGCAGGTCCGCATGAACCGATCTACAAAAAACAATACAAACGGTCAAGGAAATAGCTAAAAAGCAAAATAACAAAGATCTAAAAAAAAATATATAGATAAAGCCTACCAATGTCAGGGATAGCCGGGTAGGGATTCGAGCTCAGCCCACAATGGAACAGAAGATCATGGAATCACACACTGGAAAGCATTATAGGGAATGGCATTCCATTCCCGAACTTTCTCGACCCACGCAGCCCGGATGGAACTACGCCTAGGAATAGGATCCTGGCTCGGAGTAGCCTGCGTCCATTGCGTAGGAAAGCCCCAAGAATCGGATGTGGGGAGCCGAAGGAAAAAGAAGCGGGACCTCCAGTCCTTCACATTGGAAGGGAGGTGGGTGAATAAATGGGCGTTGTTTCGGGAAGTCAAGTAAAAAGAGCCTTTAAAACTCTTTAGCCCAAAGCAAAAATAGAAAAAGCCCAGGTCGGGTTCCTCATGTCTGTAATGACACAGCACGAGAAAACCCACCATGTAGCGAAAAGAGTTAGGAGAGAACTGGTTAAGGGGAAGATTGTATTTAACGGAGAGAGAGACAAGGAAGGGATGGGGTGGAACGCGAAGACCACTGCTCACCTGATCCACAAACCAGGTAATATGACCCGGAGGAGGATGATCAGGGGTATCGCTAGCCTGAGGTGTGACAAATTCCCACCCCGGGGGAAGCCTAAGAAATCTTATAAAACTAGACAGCGCGGCTGGGCTAGTCCTAGATAGAGGATGGGGAGGGAGAACTCGAGTCGCCCCTACAACCGTCTGATATGGGTGGCCGGTCACAGTTACCTCGTCCATGGGGGGAGGGGAAGGAGGATCTACAATGATTAGGGGGATGCCAGAGGGAGGGATGTCACCTAGCTCGGACCAGTCTACGTCACCTAAAGGCTCATCCCTAAGACGGAGAGAGGAACCAGTAGCTCGCCCCGACCTACCCCCCGAATCCCCATCAGAAGAGGAAAGACCCTCCAAAAAAGAGTTCACGGCCGATTCGCCGGAAATATTTTGAGAATCCGAAGCATTTACATAACTAAAGGAAGAAAAGGGGAGGAAGAAGAAAAGGAAAATATCTCAGAAACAAATCAAAAAGCTAAAGAGATGTTTAGATGAACATACCCATGGGATTGGGTGGAAGTTCACGAGAAAGGTAGAACAAGCGCGTCGCCGACAGAGATAGTGTGATCGCTAGTGTCGCCCGAGAATTTTCGCACTGCAGGTTGAGGGTATAAAAACGCGGAAGTGATAAAGGGGGAAGAAGACCTCCTTTTATAGGAGGGAGGGGCAAAAACCAAGAAGGATAGGGACGATCTGGAGCATCCGATGCCCTATTCAAGGAACGGCCGGGATTTGGCACCGTCTTAGCCGACCTATGGCGATTCGACACTGCTTCGCCATCGACCCGACGTTTGGGAGGCAGGAAAGGAAAAGACAGGTTAATTATAGCGCACAAAGTCCGAAGAGCCTCGTTATCCGGGAACGGAGTCCCAAGGATAATTGCGTCAAGGTCGTCCGGTTGTAAACAAATCTTACTCTACTCGGTCTTACAGCTCGACTAGAGTAGGGGGGACTGGTTGATAGGACGTCGAATGTACGCTCCCTGAAAACCCGGTTTAAAATATGGACCAATAAAAGTCCGACCTAGGTTCTTAGATAAGGAGATGACAACCCCAAGGTCCTTTAGAAGGTCGCCGACCTCGGAGGCCCCACTTAGCTGTAACATCTGTTAGAAGGGCGCCGACCTCGGAGGCCCCGTTGACCTAGGACATCTGTTAGAAGGGCGCCGACCTCGGAGGCCCCCGCTGACCTATGATATCCGATAACAGGTCGCCGACCTCAAAGGTCTCTCAAACTACTGATTTGAATAGGGATGAGCCGACCTAAAAACCACCGAACTCAGGAAGGTCGAACTCTTTAGAAAGAAAATCCTGACTCACCTGACAAAATCCCTAAGATCCAGGGGTTTAGAGCCCATACCTTGCCATCCCGGAGATCCAGGGATTGAGAGCCCATACCTTGCAATCCCGGAAATCCAGGGATGGAAAATCGCAGCTTGAATCCCTGGATATCCGGGATTCTCTCTGGGAATCAGGAAAAATCTCAGATAACAAGGCACCCTCCTCCTATAAAAGGGAGAGAGGGGGTTCCTCAAAGAGGGGCACACACTCTGAGAATACAGCATATTTTAGAGAGAGAAAGAAAAGAGAGTACTTCATATATTCTGGGTTCTCTTAGCTAAACTTCTAAGATTAACCCGGTTCTTGGTGACCGATCAGCTCGGTTACATCAATTTTTTATATTTTATAATTATATTATATTATTTCAATTTTTTTAAATTGAAATTAAAAAAATAGTTTTTGTGGTTAACCTGACCGGAACCGAAAATAATCGGTCCGGTTACGGTTAACCGAAAATTTATACGGTCCAGTTTTCGGTTCTTATTTTAGGATATTTATGGTTCCGGTTAATCGAAAAATTCGGTCTGGTTAACCGGAACAGAACCGTTCGACAGCCCTATATGGTGGTAGTGGCAACGGGGTGACAGCGAAAATGGTGTTGGTGGTGAGACGGGACAGTGGCAATGGTGGTGTGGAGGCAGTTGTGGTGGAGGCGGTTGCGTCAGTGGTGGTGGGTGGTGGTGACGAATAAAAATCCATCAAAATCTTAGGGGTGTAGGAAAGATTTTAAAAGACAAATTATGTTTTACTTTGTGCTTAAAGATGAGTACCTAGATGATTCCATTAAAATCCTTAAAATCCAAAATAAACTTGAATACCTCATAATTTTGTAAGATTTATAAAAGTTTTCATTTAATACCTCATGACTTTAATGGACTTTTAAGAACTCCATTAAATTCTATATTGAATACCACAAAAATTTAATTGACTTTTAATAGTCTCAATTAAATACACCCAAACTTTTTCAAATCCATCAAATTCTATAAAAGTCTTTAAAACTCATTTGAAGTCTCAATTGGATACGACCCCCTAAGTATTTGAATACACTAGGATTAAAATGAAATTTGCCTCATTGAAGTACGATACATACAAGGAATTAACTTAGGAGTTCTGATTGAATCTTGTGTTTTATTATGACTTTAGTGTTTTTTCATGTTAATTATGGGGGCAATGATTTGAGGTTGATTATCGGGTAATGAGGACGGTATTTGGGTTTTCTGCATGAGGAGAGGGGGGTGCTACGAGATTTTAATTCGAGGGCTTATTGGATAGGATTGTTGGAATTCGACAATTTAACCCGGTTCTATCCATCTTATATAAATTCTTTGCCTATAATGTTTCCTGAAAGGAACAAGCTAACAAAGGGCATCGGTGGATGTCTTCTAATCATGGTGTCTTAGTACAAAGTGAAAGGTGTGTTTGACTCTATTTATATTAGTCGCTCTGGATTCGATTAGTCATCGCGCAAGGTATCAGCTGACTGTGGGGCATATTGTAACGCCATTAGCAGTACATTTTGGTGTCATCAGCATGGCTCGTCATGGGATGGCAGCCTGCTACCGGTGGATAATCAATCAAGGAGAATTAATGCAGGCTTATAGGCCCGTTTTGTCAAGTTTGAATCGACTTACCCTGACCACTTATTTGCCTCAACAACCACGACCTAAGATCCAAACATAGCTGGTCTATCCAGACAAGCGGTATTGGACACTGACGAGGGTTCATGGTCACAAGCTGAAGCGGGGGGCTCCAGCACTTTGAGATTGGCGGGACTACCTACTGGTTTGGAGACTTTAATCCAGCATGTCGATTGCCTTTTCAACGAGATGGAGGGCTAACATGTGCCATAGATACACGCATGACTGCATTTCCGGAGCATTGGCGAGGACGTTCGCAGATCCATCACAACCACCACCCCAAACCAACAGTGATCCGACTCATTGTTGTGGTTTGTACTTTTTGTAACTTATCTATTCGCATATGTTGTGTGTGTGTGTGTGTCACATTTTGGGATGCGTACGTATACTTGATTGGATTTGATGGTGAAATTTGTTTATTTTCTTTTATTGTTGGTTTTAATGGCATTTGTTTTGGTTGTGCCGATTATCGAGGTGCTTTGTCGAGTTTGTTTTTCTTTTAATTTGATGATATGTGGTTCTTTAGTTGGTTTGCTATTCCTTTTATAGGTTTTGTTTTTGTCGTGGTTTGCACGTGGATAAAGCTTTTTTCAAGGTTTAGGGAGTTTTTTTCTCGTTTTATGTTCATGTATAATCATAGCATTGTCCGTGCGGATGGGGAAGTTGAAAAATTTGATCTGTATTTTGTGATTAAATTTAATAAGTTTGGCATTAATCTTTTTTCCAGCATGGTGTTGCTTAGTTTTGTGTGCATCTTTGTTTTTGTTTTATTTTATTCTGGAAAAAAATATTTCCTTAGTGTTTACTTGGATAATTGGACCACACGGGCAACTTGAAAGGCTTGGAAAATTTGTTCTTGTTTGTGAAGCCATATGTGTTGAGTTGAAATCTAGGATTCTAGTTCCGACTTTGGCTCAATTGTAATAATTATCTACATGGATCTAGCTAGCTCCGCTGTAGATATGCACCGTAGGCTGAAGAGAGATAGTTTGTTGTTTAGATTGTAGGAATTATAATTTGACAAGTGTTAATCATGTAGCCATCGGCCAGATTGGTGAGATACGTATGTTTTAGATTGGCGGCTGCTAAATGAATTAAAATAATCTATCATGTCAGCATTAAATGCTCCAGACATTCTTTGGCCTTTATTAAATGCTCTGCACACCACATTCTTTGACCTCATTGGATGTTGTCTTCATCGGCATTAAATGCTCTTCAAAATCGTGAATACTTGTGAATATAAAATTATGTTACACACAACAGTTTGAAATCTAAGTATTATCTTATTAGGTTTTACACTTTACTTCTCCTAAGTAAAGCGCATAAAACAAGAATGTTGTAGCCATCTCGATATTTTGCTGCAGACCGAATTCCTTCATTACGATGTATGCTTGGTTTCTATTGGAATGAGCTGTATGAAATAGGCTGTAAGATGTTGCTATAGGTTTTGCTGCACTTATCAAAATCTAAGAGGAATTTTCCCAACAATTTTCCCTTTTTTATAATGCCAATATTATAACAAAAAAGGCCTCCAAGTCTTATTTCGAATGTTATGATCTTTAAATGACTTAGTCTAAAAAATGAACAGCTCGCACGCATGTTTTAAAAATTTCATCCTACTTAGCTAAGTTTTTCACAACTTAAACTATGGTTGGTTCACATGCAAATCTTACAGTAAGTCACTTAAAGCTTACAACTTAGTCTGTGAACTGCTCGTAGGCAAGTTTGTACAGCTTAGTCTATAACAAGAATCTTACTTGGAAACAATTTCGCAAAAGTTAAGTATAATGTACAAAAGGTAAAATAGATTGAGAGCTGTAATCTTTTGAGAGAGAAATAATTCTTAAATGATGATAAAAAGATGACAATGCTTGGCTGAAATTGAGAAGCAAAATATAAAGTAAAGACAAGAGACATGCAAATGATAACAAAATACAGCAACTAAAAGATTTAGTGTCGCCGGATTTGATGCTGTCAGGTTGATCGCCTGTATGGATCATTCTTAGTCCCCTTCCACCAATTGAAAAGATGTTCATGTGCTTTGTCCCTTTAGTATCCTCTTCCTTTCGGAGTGACATCGTACCCAAGTATCTAATCATCGGGATGGGTTGGACGATCTCATCTCATGTACTTTCCTTTAATCTAGATTCTCCGAGGCAATTTCCTTCTGCCAACAGCCACAAGGACTCACTTCTTGCGGCCCGCAGCTTGCAATAGCTGAAAATGGAAGATTCTCTGATCGATACACAGAAGTGCATGTTTAGTTCATTTTTAATCCATGCTTTCAACTTTTCAGCTGTGGGCTGCCTGTTCTTGGGCAGCAAGATCTCATCAGGCTTCCTGACAGTGTATTCTCAGGAAAAGTTAAGATATATGAACTCGGGCCTTGATCCACCAACTTTATATCCTGTAGCCCCTTGTCCGATGCGCCCCAGCCAGTCGGCTTATAGCTTGGGTTACGGGTTCTTCAAAACTAGCATTCACTTGCCTTTCCATCTCCTATTGCCATTTTCGGGGAGTTTCCGTTGCAGCCTCATTGACTCTTCCCCCTTTTGTCATTATCGAAATTGGTGACTTTTACATATTTTCACACAGGATCCTCATCCATTTTGCTTGGCCTCTTTTAAATATTGAAAAGATCCCTGATTGCTGTAATTAAGAGTTCTATTTTATTATCATGCTCAGACAGTCGGTCTCTCGTATTCTCAAGAGTTGTTACAGTGGTTGCGTGCACAACTCCAGTATTCTTCTTTAGAATTTCATTTTGATTCAGAGAGAATTGTTAGAAGGCCTGTTGGAGGGCATATGGGCCAAGAATAAATGCCTCACATACATCACTTGGTTACCTGCAAAGCGCAGTTAATTCGTCTTGTGTTGTCTCCTTGAGCCAGTCTTGCTCCTTGCCATACTTGTAGAGGGCATGCACAACATCCTCTATGAATATTGTTTGCTTGACAACGGCTCGGGGGTGGGTGGCCGTTGGCACATCTTTGGGGATTGGATTGGAGTAGGGGTATAAGTGCCATCGAATTGATTAATGACTACATCACTCTCCAATTTGGCTGTGTCATTCTCTGAGATCAAAGAATTTATTGGACTTACTGGAACCTATAGGGATATGATGAGTTTGAACCTTTTATGATTCATGAGTTTCTATTGGTGCCGCAGAAGCCTATTCTCGTTCTTCTGCTTTGGTCGGTAGGACATGAGAGACTGATCCTCATATTGAGCTTCACCCCATAGGATGGGCGATTGAGCCGTTTGTGGTATGGGTGACCTGGCCTGATCTCCAATTGGCACAGAAGTCCCCTGGCCTTTAGCGACCTGTAGCTTCACGAATTCAGCTTCTCGAGTGTCTTCGTGGATCATTCAGATGTCGTTCTGCATGGAATCATCGTCATTGTCTGAGTCTGGGTTAGAGACTTCGACTTCTAATCTCCATCGAACTAGGTTGCTTACCCTTAAGTCGGGAATTTTCCTTGTCAAAAAGCATTGCATGATGAGACTATGGCAGAATGAATCATTATATTTGATGAGGGATTCAATATTCCCAACATCAGTCACTTCTAGCACGAATAGTTCCTCCTATTTCCAGTTGGCCCGATTGTATAAACTTTGTACTAAGCTAACGCATAACGTCTCCAGATATTGGACCTTTCAATTGTTGCATATGTCTCCATGGCCAACCGAGTCTCATTCATTAATTGAAATAGGAAGGGACTACATATAATGTCTAGTGGCCTTGTATGGTTGGGATCCTGGACGAGTGTGGGTTCCCGGAAAGGAGTTAGGATCCGTACAGGGTGGGATTCCCTGTATGAAGTGGGGCTCCTAATAGGTGTGGGTTCCCTGTGGAGAGAGGTTGCTATCGTCTCTATGAGGGCATCCAATCCGCCGATTCTTTATAATTTGGGGAACATTTGCTCATCCATCGTAGCCACGGATGCCTCGGGATCTGATGTAAGAAAAACACGAGTAGTTACCATCAGAACAACTTCAGATGGAATGACCTCTGTAGGAACGACCTCTGTTTGGACAATCTCAGAGACCGCTGTAGTCACCTGAGGAACTATTGGAACGACTTCAGTTGGAATCACCTTAGGAGCAGTTGTAGCTACTCGGGTCACTGTAGAAATAACAATTTTGGAATTCTCTTTGTAAGACATGTGTTTTCTTATTTTCTTCTCGACAAGTGTAGGAGAGTTGCTGCCGGGAACTACTCTTTTTTTCTTCTTTTTCTCTTTAGCCTCAGTCTTTCTGGATTGGCCATTAACGTCTCGAGGATCACTTGACTGGGGCATGGAGTTCGGGTCTGGTCGGTTTGCAATAGGGTTCTCCTTGTTATATAAGGGAGGCTTAGTTCCTCCCAGGAAATTAACTGCTTGAATCTTTTGGAATTTAGAGATTGTTGAACACCATTTTGAGTGAGGATGTAATTTAGGATTAGACCAAATGATTTCTTGTCAAACGAGAGGTGAGGGTTGTTGGCAAGAGGGTTTCCAGTCAAAATCTTCTAATAGTGGTTAACCATTTCATCACCAAAGGTCTCCAGATCTTCAAGAGTGAGACCATCATTTGACTTATACATATGTTCTATTAGAGCTGTATTGATCTTAATCTCCTTCTCCTGCATGTGATGACAATAGCAGTTAATGGTGCATCCTTCTTTGGATTAGCAAAGTTAAAAGTTATATTAATATAAAACTCCTCTATGATGCTCTCATCGTAGTTCTCCACATACATGTTTCATATCCTGTAAAGACCTTTCTGTTTCACCCCTGTGACAACAACATTCATCAACCTCATGTCTTCAAATTCAGACTCAATACTCTCTTCGAGGACAGTATTTGTAAACATCCTGCCATCGCTAACCAGAGAGTCTTTCTTTCTCAAGGTCTGAGAAGAGGTAGTCTGAGAGGAAGCCATTGAAATAGAGTTGAAGAAAGAAAACTTGCAGAAAATTGCTTAGTGTTTGCACTATATGCTGTAGTCTCTTACTATTGCTTGAATGTAGTAAAGAGACATTAGATCAACGAAAGTGCCGTTTTATAGGTATTGGATCACTAGGTTACAGTGAACTGTCATATTTAAGGGATGTGAATGGTTTATTATATGAACGTATAGGATGAATCGGGATATAGATGGTACATCTTATCCATCGGTTATAAAAATTGATTACTGGTCCCGCACTCTGATACATTACAGCCTCCACTATGCATAACTAGTAGTTTAATATTCAAAATTGTGGGTTTCAAGGTGTTAAAGCCAAGATGTCATTTCGAGAGTAAACACTCAAGCTCTTTAATTTAAACGATGCACGTGGGCATAACATGGTTTTGAGAAGATTAAGTGTATGGTATTGGATATGATTAAATAATTAATGGGAATCCTACACTATGTGTGCTGTATCCATGTAAATACAACGTTCTCCCTTAATAGGTATGTACATGATTCAATTCTTACAGCAATTGGTGATTATCACTGTATTTAAGGGTCCCACAGTATCCCCCCTTAATGTACATTACAACTGTAGAAAATGTATTGCACCTCTTCTTCCTACATTGAGGGTATGACTTGATAGTTTGTATGTATAGTAATAAGTATGTATACTATATTCATGGGTCTTACAGTGTTCCTCCTCAATTGATGAGTACAAATACAAAAACCTACAGGGATTTAATCAAGCTATAACATTCTCAATTCTTCACGGAGAATGTAGAACCTTACTGTGCTCAGAGACTTGGTGAAGATGTCCATAGTTTATATGTCTTTATAGACCTTCTCGATCTAGACATTATTGTTTTCTACATGATTTATGATGAAATGATGCTTCATATCAACGTGCTTAGTCCTTGAGTGCAACATAGGGTTGTGCGTGATTCCGATTGCACTCGTACTATCACACATGATTGATATCTCCCTCGCCTTGATGCCATAGTCCTGCAACTGTTATTGCATCCAAAGGATCTGCATACACCAGCTTCCAGCAACATAATACTCTAACTCAACTGTATAAAGTGAATTAGCCAATTACTTCTTACTGAACCAGGACACAAGTTTTGGTACAAGGAAGTGACAAGCTCCACTTGTACTCTTTCTATCCAGCTGGCAGCCTCCAAGATCCGAATCATTATAGCCAATCAAGTTGAATCCTCATTCCTTAGGATACCATAATCCTACATTGATTGTTCCTTGGACCTACTTAATGATTCGATTGACTATAGTGAAGTGTGACTATTTAGGTGCTACCTAATATTCTACACACATTTCTACAACAAATTGCATATCGGGCCTGCTGGCTGTTAGGTACATGAGTGAGCCAATAAGCTTCATATAGAGTGATTGATCTGCTTATTTTCCAGCTTCATCAACATTTATCTGTGTAAGTGCTCATTAGAGTTGATGAATTCTTCAAGGAGTTCATCTTGAAATTGGTGAGCCACTCATTGTTGTAGATGAAGAGAGCCCTAGGTAAGTGCTTTACTTGCAAATATAAGAAGTAACTAAGTTCTCCCATCATACTCATTTCAAATTTACTTTGCATGAGGTGAGGGAACTTCTTGCATAAATCTTGGTGAGTTGAACCAAAAATAATAACATCGACATAGATTTATACCATTAAGATATCATCACCTTCCTGTATTTTGAAGAGAGTTTTCTCGACAACACTTTTCTCGAATCCACTATTGATGAGATACAAGGACGGGGTCTCATAACATGCTCTTGGCGCCTGCTTGAGTCCATACAGATCTTTCCTTAGCTTGTAGACTTGATCACCATTCTCTGTGCTGACAAACCCTGGAGGTTGCTCAATATGTACCTCTTCGGCTATATCTCCATTAAAAAATACGCTCTTAACATCCATTTCACAAACAATGAATTTTTTATGAACAACAAATGCTAGGAATATCCTAATTGCTTCTTCCTATTTGTAGACTTCCGCTACTAATCTGGACTTGTTCCTTATAACTAGTCCATTCTCATCCTTCTTATTATGAAACACCCATTTTGTCCCAATGACAATTTGATGAATTGGTCTAGGGAACTAAGTACCAAATATTGTTCCTTTAGAAGCCATTCACCTCTTCCTCCATGGAGGTTATTAAATGAGAATTATTAAGAGGTTTGCACATAGAAATTGGTTCCGATTGCACTAAGAAAACAGCTATGATGCACATGGCTAATGTACGCATTTCAAATGTAGTCTTTCATATAGGGAACTAGGTCATATCTAGTTATGACTCTATATCCTCTTGAACGCATATTACAATTCCTTGTGTACTACTCTATGCTCTCCATCTGGTGGTAACTCCAGCGTCAATATCAGTGATCACCAGTTCCTTTGGGTGATCTCTTAACCATCTTCTGTCAGTTTACATCTCCCTTATGTTCTGTTGAACTGTAGGCTCATTCTTAGCTTCTACTGTTTCTTCTTCTATTCTTACAACTACGAGATTGGTTTCTAATGAGGTGAGAGGTTTCCGCGAGTCTGTAGGATTTCTTCTATAGAGTACATTTGAAGTTCTTGCTTATACCATCTATTCCTGCAGGATCACAAGGAGGCTCATCATATATCACATGGACTGACTTCTTGATTGTCAATTTACTACTACTAAGGACCTTGTAGACCTTGCTGGTGTTCGAATAACCAATGAGTACTATTTCATTGGACTTTTCATCGAAGGTCTTGAGCTGATCCTTCCCATTGTTGAACACATCTAAAAATATAGAAATATGCAACAGTAGGAATTCTATTATTCCATACCTCGTATGGAGTTTGTTGGTGTGTTTGTTTATGAGACAACGGTTTTGTGTATAGCATGCTATAGTTTTTGCTTCACCCTATAAATGATATGGTAACTTGCTTCCGACAATGATCATTCTTGTTGCTACCTTCAATATCCTATTTTTTTGCTCGGCAACACTATTTTATTGTGGGGACCGGGCTGCTAAACACTCGTGTTGTATGATATTATACATACAGTATTTCTCTATAAAGCGATCTGTGAATTTCGTGCCTCTGTTGGATTTAATGGATACAATGTTCAACCCTTTTCATTATGTAGCTTCTTTGTTAGTGACTCCTTATTTTTCAAATATACCATCCTGGTGTACCTGAAAAAATAATTAACAATAACTAAACTATTGTGTCAAGATTTATACGTCTCAACAGGCGATCGCCTCAGAGATCGGGCGACCGAGCCAGAGCCCAGCAGCCAAGGCAGATTGTCTGACCGAAGGACCCAGGACAAGTCTCGGTGCCGAGCGATCGACGTCTAAGGCGATCGTTTCTCAGTACTTGGCGATCGACTCCTGGTGACCGACCAAATGACGACCGCCTCATGCCACGCAAAGCCATCGCCCGTCCAGTCGGCGAGGGCCGAAGCTCAGAGCAAGAACCCACGTGCAGATCCGGAAGAGGCGCCGCAAGGCATGGATCGTTGACCACAGCCTGTCAGCATCTTCTCACCTACCGACAGACCCGCCGAAAGGTGTATAGTGGGACCGCCCGTGACAAAGAATCCGGGATGCGTCCGGCTCATCATCGACCACACACTGGCCGCCAAAGAAGAACCACAGGCTTTAAGGCAGACAACCCATGTGACATAAAGACGATCGTCCCTTATTATATTACAGGAAAGGCGATCGCCCATCAGTAAACAGAGCATCTCAGCTCCTATAAATAGAAGGCTTCCTGCTCATGGACAACTCTCGGCTTCTTAACAAGCTCAACTCTCGGACTCTCTATGATTCAGTTCACAACTTGGCTTTCTCACTCTTGGCAACAGCTATCTCTCGGCCTTTCTTCTCTCTTAGCACCTCTTACACGAAAGACGGTCGGCAGAGACGAAACACGCAGATCTTCGCTCAAGAGCAAGATAATTAGGATCTTTTACACTCATTGTAATCGCATTCTTACATTGATATTTGTACTCAAACGTATTCTTATTAATAATATCTCGCGAGAGCATTCAAGCCCGGGCCTAACAAACCCGGCAAATCTTGTGTATTTCGCACCCCCACGGACGTGCTCTCGCAATTTGCTGTTGCTCGACCATTCCAGCAAGATCTATCTTCGTATAATATTTCGGGCAACAACAATTGGAGCTAGAAGGTGGGGGATCTTAACCCTCATTTTTATTCCTACCGTCTCGAAGAATACTAACTGTTCTCCGGGGCATATACCTGAAGAAACACTCACTGTTCTTCAGAGAAAAGCTTTTAGAATCATGACTTCTGCCTCGGCATCGAAGAAAGCCGCTGGCTGATCCGCTAGACGCCTCATTCCGTCATAATCCGAGCCACAACCTATGGCAGAGGGTAGCCGCCGCGGTTCGAGACTCTCGATCCCGCCCCCGAGGGACGGCCCAAGCCTCTCGCTCGATCAGTTCCAAACCGCGGAACAGATCGAAGGAACCCTGGCCATCCTACGGGAGCAACGGAGAACTTTCGATGCGCCGCCCGCTATAACCCCCTCGGCCATCCACCGCGTGACCAAACGGAAGTTAAAGGCGTTACTGACCGAGCGATCGCCAGGAGGCCCCCATTCGCAAGAAGAGGCGCCGCCACCGGGCACTCTGCTTTCACCGCCTAGGCGACTGGTCATGGCGACCGGGGCAATCTGGCCCCAGCCACGATACGACGGATCTCGAGTCCGTCACCAGGAGTTCGGCGTATCCGACTCCCAGAAGGCAGGCCAGCCATCTGGCTCCTCCTCGCCAAAGAACTGAGGTCGGCAACCGCGGAGTCAGGATATCGGCACACGATCGCCTCGGCTCCCGCTCCGAAAGACGAGCCATGAGCGACCAGGCTACAGCGATGGCCGCGATGCACCGCCAGCTCGACGACATGAAGGCACTCCTAGAATCTGGGACAGACGCCAAAAGAGTGATCGCCGGGCCGAGCGAGCCACTCGCGGTCCATATCGAGCTCGCTCCCGTGCAACGAAGGATCGCTCCTCCACAAACACCTCTGTACGAGGGAAGGTCGGATCCCAATACTCACCTGAGCAGGTTCCGGATCTACATGACCGTATGTGGGGCATCAGACGCGACCAGGTGCCGAATGTTCTCGCTAATGCTGGGCGACCTGGCCCATAGATGGTACGTCTCATTGCCGCCGCGATCCGTCAATTCCTTTGACCAACTGGCGAACAGCTTCACAGCTTACTTCGCCGCCAAGGTCGCTCGGCCGGAAGGTCCCCATCGCATGATGCAAATCAGGCAGGGAGAAGAAGAGTCCGACGTGGACTACATCGACCAGGTTGATGAGACCATCCTCAACGACGATCCCATAAGCGACGAGATCGCCCTATACTCGGTCCTAGGGGGATTCCATGGTCTTCAGCCTATGTTCAGGCATCTTACGAAGGACCATCCCCCGACCTACGCGATCTTCCGCGCTAAAGCCGCAGACTTTCTGGCCAGACAAAGGTTTCTTCTCAACTTATGAGCAGCGCGATCGGCGACCGAACGACGATCACCAATCTTCCAACCCGATCGCCAAAGTCAAGCAACATCACCAAAATGGAGGACTCGCTCGCCCTCTACAGTTCGTCATCTAACATGATGGACTGAGGCACGAGATCGCCTCCCCCGCACAACGTACACCGTCGACGATCGACATCTAACATGACGATCCGAGGTAGAAGAGTGCAGCCATGGTCCTGGTGGTCGATGGAACCGACTGCTTAGGCCATGCAAGGTTCCTTTGGGCTGAGATCGCTCGCCCTTCGTTTAAATACGAGGCGGGCATAGTCGAAGGACCCTCCAAACAAATCAGTTGACACGATCGTCCGCCCTCAAAGGTTCATCATCTAACGTGGTGATCCAGGACAATGCGACGCGTCACTACCCCCGTATCAACGTATACCGTCGAGGATTGCCATCTAACATGACGATCCGAGGTAGAAAAGAGCTAACTAGCCGCGGGCGTGGAGTCGATTCATCCGACTACGCCCTGCGCAAAGACTTCTCCAAACCAAGACCGCACGCCCTTCGTTTAAATACGAGGCGAGGCGCAGCCTAACGGAGGACCCTCACAATAAAATGAGTCACGAGACAGACAATGTCGCTCGCGCACAAGACATGGTCATGGAGTCAGTCCATCGAACTCCGTGACAGTGCACGATTCCTCAAAAACGAAGTAGTCAAGTTTCTACGAGGGATCGGCAAAATTGTTTATTGCAGGTACAAGACCGAAGATAGCTAGCCAATCGACCAGATCGCCCAAGTCCGAAACCAAAGTCCGCTCAACGGATCGCCCGTCTTCATCCTACACGATCGCCAGTAAGAACCACCTTACCACATGTCTTCAACATCGGAGCAAGCTGGGGGGAAATTGTTGTGTCAAGATTTATACGTCTCAACAGGCGATCGCCTCAGAGACCGGGCGACCGAGCCAGAGCCCAGCAGCCAAGGCAGATTGGCCGACCGAAGGTCCCAGGACAAGTCCCGGTGCCGAGAGATGGACATCTAAGGTGATCGTTTCTCAGTACTTGGCGATCGACTCCTGGTGACCGACCAAATGACGACCGCCTCATGCCACGTAAAGCCATCGCCCGTCCAGTCGGCGAGGGCCGAAGCTCAGAGCAAGAACCCACGTGCAGATCCGGAAAAGGCGCCGCAAGGCATGGATCATTGACCACAGCCTGTCAGCATCTTCTCACCTACCGACAGACCCGCCGAAAGATGTACAGTGGGACTGCCCGTGACAGCAACTCAGGACGCGTGCTGGCTCCTCATTGGACCACACAGCTGGGTGCCAGCAGCAGCTGTAGGCTTTAAGGCAGATAGCCCATGTGACATAAAGACGATCGCCCCTTATTATATTACTGGAAAGGCGATCGCCCGTCAGTAAACAGAGCATCTCAGCTCCTATAAATAGAAGGCTTCCTGCTCATGGACAACTCTCGGCTTCTAAACAAGCTCAACTCTCGCACTCTCTCTGATTCAGTTCACAACTTGGCTTTCTCACTCTTGGCAACAGCTATCTCTCGACCTTTCTTCTCTCTCAGCACCTCTTACACGAAAGACGGTCGGCAAAGACGAAACACGCAGAGCTTCGCTCAAGAGCAAGATAATTAGGATCTTTTACACTCATTGTAATCGCATTCTTACATTGATATTTGTAATCAAACGTATTCTTATTAATAACATCTCGCGAGAGCATTCAAGCCCGGGCCTAACAAACCCGGCAAATCTTGTGTATTTCGCACCCCCACGGACGTGCTCTCGCAATTTGCTGTTGCTCGACCATTCCAGCAATATCTATCTTCGGATAATATTTCGGGCAACAACAATTGGCGCTAGAAGGAGGGGGATCTTAACCCTCATTTTTATTCCTGCCGTCTCGAAGAACACTCACTGTTCTCCGGGGCATATACCTGAAGAAACACCCACTGTTCTTCAGAGAAAAGCTTTCAGAATCATGACTTCTGCCTCGGCATCGAAGAAAGCTGCTGGCCGATCCGCCAGACGCCTCATTCCGTCACAATCCGAGCCACAGCCTATGGTAGAGGGTAGCCGTCGCGGTCCGAGACTCTCGATCCCACACCCAAGGGACGGCCCAAGCCTCTCGCTCGATCAGTTCCAAACCGCGGAATAGATCGAAGGAGCCCTGGCCATCCTACGGGAGTTACTGAGAACTTTCGACGCGCTGCGCGCTATAACCCCATCGGCCATCCGCCGCGTTACCAAACGGAAGTTCAAGGCGTTACTGACCGAGCGATCGCCAAGAGGCCCCCATTCGCAAGAAGAGGCGCTCGCCAGTCGGGGCACCTCTGTTTTCAGCCGCCTAGGCAGCGACCTGTCATGGCGACCGGGGCAATCTGGCCCCAGCCACGAGACGACGGAGCTCGAGTCCATCACTAGGAGTTCGGCATATCCGACTCCCAGAAAGCAGGCCAGCCATCTGGCTCCTCCTCGCCAAAGAACCGAGGTCAGCGACCGCGGAGTCTGGAGATCAGTACACGATCGCCTCGGCTCCCGCTCTAAAAGCCGAGCCACGAGCGAACAGGCTACAGCGATGGCCGCGATGCAACGCCAGCTGGACGACATGAAGGCGCTCCTAGAATCTGGGGCAGGCACCAAAAGAGTGATCACCGGGCTGAGCAAGCCACTCGCGGTCCATATCGAGCTCGCTCCCGTGCAACGAAGGATCGACCCTCCGCAAACACCTCTGTACGAGGGAAGGTCGGATCACAATACTCACCTGAGTAGGTTCCGGATCTACATGACCGGGTGTGGGGCATCATACGCGACCAGGTGCCAAATGTTCCCGCTAACACTGGGCGACCTGGCCCATAGATGGTACGTCTCATTGCCGCCGGGATCCGTCAATTCCTTTGACCAACTGGCGAACAGCTTCACAGCTTACTTCGCCGCCAAGGTCGCTCGGCCGGAAGGTCCCCATCGCATGATGCAAATCTGGTAGGGAGAAGAAGAGTCCGACGCGGACTACATCGACCGGGTAGACGAGATCATCCTCAACGGCAAGCCCATAAGCGACGAGATCGCCCTATACTCGGTCCTAGAGGAATTCCATGGTCTTTCGCCTATGTTCAGGCATCTCACGAAGGACCATCCCCCGACCTACGCGATCTTCCGCGCTAAAGCCGCAGACTTTATGGCCAGGCAAAGGTTTCTTCTCAACCTATGAGCAGCGCGATCGGTGACCGAACGACGATCACCAGTCTTCCAACCCTATCGCCAAAGTCAAGCAACATCACCAAAATGGAGGACTCGCTCTCCCTCTACAGTTCGTCATCTAACATGATGGACTGAGGCACGAGATCGCCTTCCCCGCACAATGTACACCGTCGACGATCGGCATCTAACATGACAATCCGAGGTAGAAGAGTGCAGCCATGGTCCTGGTGGTCGATGGAACCGACTGCTTATGCCATGCAAGGTTCCTTTGGGCTGAGATCGCTCGCTCTTCATTTAAATACGAGGCGGGCGTAGTCGAAGGACCCTCCAAACAAATCAGTGGACACGATCGTCCGCCCTAAAAGGTTCATCATCTAACGTGGTGAACCCGGACAATACGACGCGTCACTACCCCTGTCTCAACGTATACCGTCGAGGATTGCCATCTAACATGACGATCCGAGGTAGAAAAGAGCTAACTAGCCGCGGACGTGGAGTCAATTCATCCGATGACGCCCTGCGCAAGGACTTCTCCAGACCAAGACCGCACGCCCTTCGTTTAAATACGAGGCGAGGCGCAGCCTAACGGAGGACCCTCATAATAAAATGAGTCACAAGGCAGACAATGTCGCTCGCGCACAAGACATGGTCATGGAGTCGGTCCATCGAACTCCGCGACTGTGCACGATTCCTCAACAACGAAGCAGTCAAGTTTCTACAAGGGATCGGCAAAATTGTTTATTGCAGGTACAAGACCGAAGATAGCTAGCCAATCGACCAGATCACCCAAGTCCGAAACCAAAGTCCGCTCAACGGATTGCCCGTCTTCATCCTACACGATCACCAGCAAGAACCACCTCACCCCATGTCTTCAACATCGGAGCAAGCTGTGGGGCAATTGTTGTGTCAAGATTTATACGTCTCAATAGGCGATCGCCTCAGAGACCGGGAGACCGAGCCAGAGCCCAGCAGCCAAGGCAGATTGGCCGATCGAAGGTCCCAGGTCAAGTCCCGGTGCCGAGCGATCGACATCTAAGGTGATCGTTTCTCAGTACTTGGCGATCGACTCCTGGTGACCGACCAAATGACGACCGCCTCATGCCACGCAAAGCCATCGCCCGTCCAATCGGCGAGGGCCGAAGCTCAGAGCAAGAACCCACGTGCAGATCCGGAAAAGGCGCCGCAAGGCATGGATCGTTGACCACAGCCTGTCAGCATCTTCTCACCTACCGACAGACCCGCCGAAAGGTGTACAATGGGACCGCCCGTGACAGCAACTCAGGATGCGTGTTGGCTCCTCATTGGACCACACAGCTGGCTGCCAGCAGCAGCCGCAGGCTTTAAGGCAGACAGCCCATGTGACATACAGACGATCGCCCCTTATTATATTACAGGAAAGGCGATCGCCCGTCAGTAAACAGAGCATCTCAACTCTTATAAATAGAAAGCTTCCTGCTCATGGACAACTCTCGGCTTCTTAACAAGCTCAACTCTCGCACTCTCTCTGATTCAGTTCACAACTTGGCTTTCTCACTCTTGGTAACAGCTATCTCTCGACCTTTCTTCTCTCTCAGCACCTCTTACACGAAAGACGATCGGCAGAGACGAAACACGCAGAGCTTTGCTCAAAAGCAAGATAATTAGGATCTTTTACACTCATTGTAATCGCATTCTTACATTGATATTTGTACTCAAACATATTCTTATTAATAACATCTCACGAGAGCATTCAAGCCTGGGCCTAACAAACCTGGCAAATCTTGTGTATTTCGCACCCCCACGAACGTGCTCTCGCAATTTGCTGTTGCTCGACCATTACGGCAATATCTATCTTCGGATAATATTTCGGGCAACAACAATTGGCGCTAGAAGGAGGGGGATCTTAACCCTCATTTTTATTCCTACCATCTCGAAGAACACTCACTGTTCTCTGGGGCATATACCTGAAGAAACACTCACTGTTCTTCAGAGAAAAGCTTTCAGAATAATGACTTCTGCCTCGGCATCGAACAAAGCTGATGGCCGATCCGCCAAACGCCTCATTCCGTCACAATCCGAGCCACAGCCTATGGCAGAGGGTAGCCGCCGCGGTCTGAGACTCTCGATCCCGCCCCCGAGGGACGGCCCAAGCCTCTCGCTCGATCAATTCCAAACTGTGGAACAGATCGAAGGAGCCCTGGCCATCCTACGGGAGAGACGGAGAATTTTCGATGTGCCGCCCGCTATAACTCCCTCGGCCATCCGCCGCGTTACCAAACGGAAGTTCAAGGCGTTACTGACCGAGCAATCGCCAGGAGGACCCCATTCGCAAGAAGAGGCACTCGCCATCCGGGGCACCTCTGTTTTCAGCCGCCTAGGCAGCGACCCATCATGGCGACCGGGGCAATCTGGCCCCAGCCACGAGACGACGGAGCTCGAGTCCGTCACCAGGAGTTCGGCGTATCCGACTCCCAGAAGGCAGGCCAGCCATCTGGCTCCTCCTCGCCAAAGAACCGAGGTCGGCGACCGCGGAGTCAGGATATCGGTACACGATCACCTCGGCTCCCGCTCCAAAAGCGAGCCACGAGCGACCAGGCTACAGCGATGGCCGCGATGCAACTCCAGCTCGACGACATGAAGGCACTCCTAGAATCTGGGGCAGGCGCCAAAAGAGTGATCGCCGGGCCCAGCGAGCCACTCGCGGTCCATATCAAGCTCGCTCCCGTGCAACGAAGGATCGCTCCTCCGCAAACACCTCTGTACGAGGGAAGGTCGGATCCCAATACTCACCTGAGCAGGTTCCGGATCTACATGACCGGGTGTGGGGAATCAGACGCGACCAGGTGCCGAATGTTGCCGCTAACGCTGGGCGACCTGGCCCACAGATGGTACGTCTCATTGCCGCCGCGATCCGTCAATTCTTTTGACCAACTGGCGAACAGCTTCACAGCTTACTTCGCCGCCAAGGTCGCTCGGCCGGAAGGTCCCCATCGCATGATGCAAATCAGGCAGGGAGAAGAAGAGTCCGACGCGGACTACATCGACTGGGTAGACGAGATCATCCTCAACGGCGAGCCCATAAGCGACGAGATCGCCCTATACTCGGTCCTAAGCGGATTCCATGGTCTTTCGCCTATGTTCAGGCATCTCACGAAGGACCATCCCCCGACCTACGCGATCTTCCGCGCTAAAGCAGACTTTCTGTCCAGGCAAAGGTTTCTTCTCAACCTATGAGCAGCGCGATCGGCGATCGAACGACGATCACCAGTCTTCCAACCCGATCGCCAAAGTCAAGCAACGTCACCAAAATAGAGGACTCGCTCGCCCTCTACAGTTCGTCATCTAACATGATGGACTGAGGCACGAGATCGCCTCCCCCGCACAACGTACACCATCGACGATCGGCATCTACATGACGATCCGAGGTAGAAGAGTGCAGCCATGGTCTTGGTGGTCGATGGAACCGACTGCTTAGTCCATACAAGGTTCCTTTGGGCTGAGATCGCTCGCCCTTCGTTTAAATACGAGGCGGGCGTAGTCGAAGGACCCTCCAAACAAATTAGTGGACACGATCGTCCGCCCTCAAAGGTTCATCATCTAACGTGGTGAACCCAAACAATGCGACGCGTCACTACCCCCGTCTCAACATATACCGTCAAGGATTGCCATCTAACATGACGATCCGAGGTAGAAAAGAGCTAACTAGCCGCGGACGTGGAGTCGATTCATCCGACTACGCCCTGCGCAAGGACTTCTCCAGACCAAGACCGCACGCCCTTCATTTAAATACGAGGCGAGGCGCAGCCTAACGGAGGACCCTCACAATAAAATGAGTCACGAGGCAGACAATGTCGCTCGCGCACAAGACATGGTTATGGAGTCGGTCCATCGAACTCCGCAACTGTGCACGATTCCTCAACAACGAAGCAGTCAAGTTTCTACGAGGGATCGGCAAAATTGTTTATTGTAGGTACAAGACCGAAGATAGCTAGCTAATCGACCAGATCGCCCAAGTCCGAAACCAAAGTCCGCTCAACGGATCCCCATCTTCATCCTACACAATCGCTAGCAAGAACCACCTCACCCCATGTCTTCAACATCAGAGCAAGCTGGGGGGCAATTGTTGTGTCAAGATTTATACGTCTCAACAGGCGATCGCCTTAGAGACCGGGTGATCGAGCCAGAGCCCAGCAGCCAAGGCAGATTGGCCGACCGAAGGTCCCAGGACAAGTCCCGGTGCCGAGCGATCGACATCTAAGGCGATCGTTCCTCAGTACTTGGCGATCGACTCCTGGTGACCGACCAAATGACGACCGCCTCATGCCACGCAAAGCCATCGCCCGTCCAGTCGGCGAGGGCTGAAGCTCAGAGCAAGAACCCACGTGCAGATCCGGAAAAGGCGCCGCAAGGCATGGATCGTTGACCACAGCCTGTCAGCATCTTCTCATCTACCGACAGACCCGCCGAAAGGTGTACAGTGGGACCGCCAGTGACAGCAACTCAGGACGCGTGCTGGCTCCTCATTGGACCACACAGCTGGCTGCCAGCAGCAGCCGCAGACTTTAAGGCAGACAGCCCATGTGATAGAAAGACGATCGCCCCTTATTATATTACAGGAAAGGCGATCGCCCATCAGTAAACAAAGCATCTCAGCTCCTATAAATAGAAGGCTTTCTGCTCATGGACAACTCTCGGCTTCTTAACAAGCTCAACTCTCGGAATCTCTATGATTCAGTTCACAGCTTGGCTTTCTCACTCTTGGCAACAACTATCTCTCGGCCTTTGTTCTCTCTCAGCACCTCTTACACGAAAGACGGTCAACAGAGGCGAAACACGCAGAGCTTCGCTCAAGAGCAAGATAATTAGGATCTTTTACACTCATTGTAATCGCATTCTTACATTGATATTTGTACTCAAATGTATTCTTATTAATAACATCTCGCGAGAGCATTCAAGCCCGGGCCGAACAAACCCGGCAAATCTTGTGTATTTCGCACCCCCGCGGACGTGCTCTCGCAATTTGCTGTTGCTCGACCATTCCAGCAATATCTATCTTCGGATAATATTTCGGGCAACAACATAAACAACATCTCATACCTCCAAGGTTGATAGGGTCCACAAGGCCATACAGGTATATGTTGGGATTCCGGAAATAAAACGAAATACGCAGCGGAAATAAATACGAATCCCAAACAAGATCGATCAAGTAACGTATATACGAAAAAATTAAATACGAAGATAAAAGATCATACCCTTGAAGCCTTTGAAATAAATCTTCGTAAATATGGATGACAATGACGAATCCCGTCCCGAACACGAAATCCCTTCGTTCCAAGCACTGAAAATACGAAGCCTCTACTTCACACGCGTCGGAAGTTGCCCGAAAAAATTCGATAGCAATCCGTTCTCTAAGAACACGGCTAGGAATTACTATAGAAATTTATATATCTTTTTCTTTCTTAATTTTTCTCACTCAAAGTGGAAACTTGAAGAAAAACTTCTCCCTCGCTCACTTAAACTCTCTCTCTCTCTCTCTCTCTCTGCAGTAACCTTCCAAAATGGAAGATGGAATGAGTTTTTAAGAGAGTTTGTCTTGTTATATTAAATAACAAAGTGAGAACAATAATGTGATATAAAAATATCACCAATAATCGCCTTAACATGTCAAGATAACATGCAAGATGTTATAAAATACTCCAATACATGTGTAAAGGGGAGGGGGGCGGCTAGGAGGAAGCTTCCAAGAAACGGGCCGAGTCACTCGGCTCGTGTACAGGACGTTCGTCAAACGACTCCGTTAAATACACTCCATTTAACCTCCAATGTATTTATATAAATTAATTAATCCAATTAATTAATTATATCAAATACAAAAATATTTCTCTAAGAAATATAATTTATGAATAAAAGTAATTATCCGGTAACTTAATTTTAGTTCATAAGACCGCTATTTGATTTATCTAATAAATCATAATTAGATATCCAATATCTAATATTAATAGAGAGATAATAAATTCACATTTATCCGTCAACACTCCTGATGCGCGACTCTGTAGGTTCGTCTCAGTCGGCATTGGGAGGAACCAATGAGTGCGGGCAGCACTTAGCCAGCCTAGCGGGCCACACTGTAAATCCCGACTGAGAAAGAATGAAGGGATCATTCCTGAACCATTATGTCGTGAATACTATATACGTATAGACCCTTCATCAGATGTCCCGGTCAAGTCCTCGGGTCATGGTAAAGTCAAACCCTACTGTTGACTAGACTCTATACATGTGTTAATGCAAATCAAGACCAACTGATTAATAATGTATCTAATACGACTATATCAGAATGCTTTGGCCAAAGACTTATGATCTTATTTGCCATTAACCATATAGGACATTCGCCTGCTCACTAACAGGAGATAGAATCCTTTCCTGGCGTACAGTAAAGACTGCTACCTGCCCGTATAGTCCGCACTTCGAGGTCGACTCAGCAATTAAGTAAATGAGTCTAACTACTCTAATGACAAACTAAACGTCACAGGCACATCTTCTACTGAACCCTCAAGTCAAAGGTCCACGTATACTATCACAACCTTTCGATTCGTCATCGACTCTCCGAGAGTGAATACCGTGTGACTGAATTGAGTATGAGTCGTGTTCGAGTATACTAGCCCCACCAATATACTTATAACTATGCTATCAAGACGTGCACACGTCCTAGCATCAGTTATACAAGTCGTATTAAAACTTAATGCCCATTTTAAGTTTATTGACTTGTGAACAATTTACGTAAATAAACTTTAAACACTTCCAGTGCATTTTCTCTTATCCCATAACGAAAATGGAATGTTCGATTTATTTACATGGCCTTCACTTCAATGTTTACCAAGTCAAGAATGCAATTGAAATACAATAAACAGTGAATGAATCGTATTGTCTTTTTATTAATTATTCCATAATTACAAGTACAATGCCCTTACTCTCCCATCCCCTAAGTGGCATTCGAGTGCATATTCCTAACAATCTCCCACTTGCACTCAATGCCACACATCATGGTATCTAATACCCATGTTCTTCAGATATCTTTCTAAGACGACCTGAGTTAATGGCTTAGTCAGCGGGTCAGAGACATTGTGTTCTGAGTCTACTCTTTGCAATGAAACATATCCTTTTTCCACCATCTCTCAAACGATGTGGTATTTTCTCTCTATATGCTTGGTGTTGTGGTGAGCCCTAGGCTCCTTGGCTTGGGCGACATCTCCATCATTATCACAGAATAGTGATATAGGCAGCTCCGCATTAGGCACCACATTGAAGTTCTTGCACAAACTTCTGCATTCAAAATGCTTCTTTGCTAGCCTCTGAGGCAGCTTGATACTCTTGCTTGGCAGGTGGAATCTGCAGTAGCGGTTTGCTTGGAGCTTCTCCAAGATACTGCTCCTCTATTGAGAGTAAATAAATACCCAGATGTCGTCTTAGAGTCGTCATTGTCTCCTTGAAAATCAGAATCGATGAATCCAATCACCTTCAGTTCTCCATCATCGTAAGTAAGAACCAAATCTCTAGTTCTTCTTAAGTACTTAAGAATGTTCTTTACGGCAGTCCAGTGTTCCCTACCCGAGTTTGCTTGAAATTGGCTTACCATACTCACAACGTAGGCTAAGTCCGGTCTTGTTCACAACATAGCGTACATGAGGCTACCCACTGTCGAGGCATAGGGTACCTTACTCATCTCTCTTGTCTTCCTCACTTTGAGGACACATTTTCGTGGTGAGATGAATTCCATGTCACATGGGAAGGAACCCTCTTTTAGATTCATCCATCTTGAATCTTCTCAGGATTTTATCTATATAGAGGGCTTGGGAAAGTCCTATCATTCTTCGCGGTCTATCTCTATAAAGACGGATCCCTAGAATATAGGAAGCTTCTCCCAAGTCTTTCATGGAGAACGTTTTATAAAGCCAAGCCTTCATAGTGCTGAGCATTGCTACGTTATTTCCTATAAGTAGAATATCATCTACATATAGTACTAAGAACGCAATGTTGCTCCCACTGACCCTTTTGTAAACACATGGTTCCTCCTCATTTCACACGAAGTCAAAGTCCTCTGACTGCTTCATCAAATTGAAGGGGTCGTCCTCACGACCACCAGGTGTGTCGTGGAGACCCAGTTCCTCGACATGTGTATAGCCATACCTCTAAGGTAAGTGAGACACCTTATCAGACCTTCGAAGTGGAGGTTGTGTTACAATAGGTTCGGTTCTTGATCCCTGATTAGATGTCTCCTTAGGATTTTCATTATGCTCTTCCAAAGAGATATTTCTACCCGAGCCACCTTCCTGAATGAATTTATCCTCAAGAAAGTGCGCTTGTAATGCCACAATGACCCTATGGTTTTATGGCATGTAGAATAGATAACCCATCGAGTCCTCTGGGTATCCAATGAAACGTCCTTTGATGGACCTCGCTTCCAGTTTGTCCACTTTAGCCTTTTTGACATAGGCTGGACATCCCCAAATCCTTATGTGATTAAGGCTTGGTTTCTTACTCTTCCACATCTCATGCAGAGTGATAGGAACGTATTTGGAAGGACATCTATTTAGGATATAGGCAGCGGTTAGTAAGGCATACCCCCACAGGTAAATTGGTAAATCAGTGTAATTTAACATGGAGTGAACCATGTCCAACAAAGGCCGATTTCTCCTTTCTGAAACACCATTTAACTGTGGGGTTCCTGGAGGCGTGAATTGTGAAACTATTCCATGTTCCTTAAGGAACTCATCAAACTCTGTGCTCATATATTCGCCACCTCGGTCCGACCGAAGTGTTTTGATATGACATCCAGTTTGTTTTTCAACTAGGGCCTTAAATTCTTTGAATTTAGTAAAGGCTTCGGATTTATGTTTCATTAAGTACACAATCCCATACCTAGTATGATCATCTGTGAACGTTATGAAATATTGATATCCGTCTCGGGCCACTTCTAAAGCACCACAAACATCGGTATGTACCAATCCAAGTTTATCATCAGCCCTTTCAAAAGTCCATGTGAAGGGGGACTTAGTCATTTTTCCTCCAAGGCAAGATTCACAAGTTGGATAGGGTTCTACACCCAATGGACTTAAAATTCCATCTTTTTCCATTTTCTGAACCTTGGTCTGACCAACATGCCCAAGTCTAAGGTACCATTTAAGAGCTTGATTAGTATCTTGCCTACCACGTTTCCTAGTTATAGTGTTCACTGCCATTTTATTTTGCATGTTCAGATGATATAAACCATTCAACAATATAGCTGTGCCAACCAATTTATTTCGAAAATAAATTTTACAACTACCATTTCCAATGAAAAAATCCTTTCCGGTCCAAGACTGGAATTGATACAATGTTTTTATGCCCCTTGGGCAAAACAAGTACTTCATCTAATGTCAAAATAAAACCAGATTCTAAACCCAGTAGGATTGATCCAATATCGGTTGCCTCGACACTTTGTTCGCTCCGACAGTGATCATTATTTCCCCAGCTTCAAGTTTTCTACTTCGTTCCAGATCCTGATTCATAGTACAAATTTGAGAAGTGGCACGTGAATCCAGAATCCATGAAGCAGAATATACAGTAGCGGAACAATTAGTTTCAAAAACAAAAAGTTCCGTACCTGATGCGCCATTAATCTTAGGACAAGTACTTCTCCAGTGACCCATCTCACCGCATTCAAGGCATTTGTCCGTAGGTTTTGGACCATCTACCTTTCGAACCTTTCGAGCCTTGCCCTTTCCTTTCTGTACCCCTTTCTTGGGTTTGTACTGCTCGTAGGTCTTTTTCTTCTTGTTCTTGGACCTCCGAGGCCCAGAAGAAATCACAAGAGCAGCCTCTCTCGGTTTAGTCTTCATGTTAGACTGTGCCGTCACCAGTTTATTCATTAGCCCAGCTAATGTGCATGTAATTTCATTACAATTGAAATTTATTACAAACTGCGTGAAAGAGTCAGGGAGAGATTGAAGAATGAGATCAATTTGAAGGGATAAATCCATATTAAAGTTGAGCACCTCGAGCCTCTCAATCATAGAGATCATCTTGAGGACGTGGTCTCCCACTTTCTCCCCTCCCTTCATCCTAGCACTGAACAACTGCTTCGATATCTCATATCTAGCAGTCCTACTGTGTTGTCCATAAAGTTCGGTCAAGTGTGCGAGAATCTGCCTAGCAGAAGTCATTTTCTCGTGCGCTCTCTGCAGCTCATTAGTCATTGAGCCCATCATAAAGCCACAGACTAGCACGTCATCCTTGACCCATTTTTCGTGGACATCAATATCTTCCTGATTACCCCTGGTCCGGATTGGATTCGGTGGAATGTTCGCCTCCAAGACGTATCCCAGAGACTCCATACTGAGTACAATCATTAGATTCCGCAACCAGTCAACAAAATTGGGTCCAGTTAGGAGATTCTTTTCAAGTAGTATTGCAAGTGGGTTTTTAGCCATTTTTAGAGAGATTCAATTTCGTTTTCTGCAAAGATTTAGACAATATTCAATTAGTGACTTGTTTAATTATGACCGAGTATAGAATTTAAGGGCTTTCTTTATTCATAACTCGGCTCCCACTATTTTATCGGCATTTACATACTCCCATGTTAAATCCGAAAGTCTTGGGTGACTTCATAGTGGTGATCGATTTCTTTACAAAGTTTAATAGAGGGCAACCCATACGGTTTCTATTCTATTATTCTTTATAAAGTGGTGTCTAATACCAACCCATCTAATGGACGATTCGATCTTCTTTACCCCTAGTTCACTTGCCCTCAACCCATTCGGTTTCTATGGCTCGCTGAACTATCTAAGTTTAAACCGTCAACTCCTATTAGTCTAACAATTGAATCTTACCCGGCAACCCATACAGTTTATAGGGGTTTGATTTGTCACAACCAAGGGCATCTAATGCACTCTAGGAATTTATCAACTTTCCCCAAAAATATTACCCCGACATACTCGGAAGAATAATATTCCGGTTTAGATTTCAATTTTCCATGAGTTTGACGGAGGGTAAACATCGTAACCTTTATAACTTAGTGTGTTTGTAGTCGGGAGAATTACGCGATTAATGTTATACTTTGCACATTAATTCATTTATACGCGCGTTTGTTGGTTTGTCAATCATTCAAAACGAAAAACAGAAAACAGTAACCTAGTTACTACCAACATATAGCTCATGGACCTAATTCCTAAGTACTGGGCCAAGCGAATGACCCAATAAATAAAAAAAACAGTCTTCGATTCTTCGTATTCTCGGTCGGTTGTTTTCGGTCTTCGTCATACACAAAATAATAATTACATCATTGAAAAATTGCATCCTATACAAATTTTTCTAGTAAATATAAATAGGCTCAAAATGACCTTTACAACCCAATCGAATCGAACAAATCAAAAACTAAGTCCACGAGCTATATCACCATCACATAAGGATTCCATACAACATGTAATGGAAATGAAATTAAACAATTAATTTTAATATAAATTAATACAATTAATCTATAAAATTAATCTATTCAATTTCTATTATATTAATCCAATTAATATAAAGTGGCATTAAAATTAAATAATCAATTAATATATTAATCTAATCAATGTAAAATTAATCTATTCAATTTTAATGGTATTAATCCAATTGATACTAATAATCGTCATTTTAATTGCTCAAGTAATCCTACTAAACTAATATTTTCGTTTAATTTATTTCCCTTAACTAAAATATTCCAAATATTAATTTAGTCAAATTAAAATCCAATTTAAATTTATTGGGAAATAATTACAACGAAATATAAACTTAAAACGGAGTCCCGGACAATCCGGTTTTAGGCCCAGCCCGCGGCCCGATTCAAAATCGGGCCAAAAACCCGAGGGCTGCCTGGCCGAGCCATGCTTGGCAGCCTGGCCGAGTCCTGATCGGCAGGCATCGGCTGCCTATCGGCAGCTATGGCCGAGACATGGCCGAGCATGCTCGGCAACCTAGGCAGGCAGCCCACGCAGTGCTGCCAGCACCACTGCCGGCAGCCCCGTTTCTTTGTTTTTCGGCCCGTTTCCAAAAACGTGATGCTACAACGAACAATTTAAAATCTAAGATTATTCTAAACATGATTCTAAATCATAATCATCATCCAAAAGCATTCAAAATGCACAAATAATCGTATATACGGAAGCATTGACCTCGCTCCGATACCACTGTTGGGATTCCGGAAATAAAACAAAATACGCAGCGGAAATAAATACGAATCCCAAACAGGATCGATCAAGTAACGTATATATGAAAAAATTAAATACGAAGATAAGGGATCATACCCTTGAAGGCTTTGAAATAAATCTTCATAAATATGGATGACGATGACGAACCCCGTCCCGAACACGAAATTCCTTCGTTCCAAGCACAGAAAATATGAAGCCTCTACTTCACACGCGTCGGAAGTTACCCGAAAAAATTCGATAGCAATCCGTTCTCTAAGAACACGGCTAGGAATTACTATAGAAATTTATATATCTTTTTCTTTCTTAATTTTTCTCACTCAAAGTGTAAACTTAAAGAAAAACTTCTCCCTCTCTCACTTAAACTCTCTCTCTCTCTCTCTCTGCAGTAACCTTCCAAAATGGAAGATGGAATGAGTTTTTAAGAGAGTTTGTCTTGTTATATTAAATAACAAAGTGAGAACAATAATGTGATATAAAAATATCACCAATAATCACCTTAACATGTCAAGATAACATGCAAGATGTTATAAAATACTCCAAGACATGTGTAAAGGGGAGGGGGCGGCTAGGAGGAAGCTTCCAAGAAATGGGCCGAGTCACTCGGCTCGTGTACAGGACGTTCGTCAAACGACTCCGTTAATTACACTCCGTTTAACCTCCAATGTATTTATATAAATTAATTAATCTAATTAATTAATTTATATAAAATACAAAAATATTTCTCTAAGAAATATAATTTATGAATTAAATTAATTACCCGATAACTTAATTTTAATTCATAAGACCGCTATTTGATTTATCTAATAAATCATAATTAGATATCCAATATCTAATATTAATAGAGAGATAATAAATTCACATTTATCCGTCAACAGCCCTGATGCACGACTCCGTACGTTCGTCTCAACCGGCATTGGGAGGAACCAATGAGTGCGGGCAGCACTTAGCCAGTCTAGCGGGCGGCACTGTAAATCCCGACTGAGAACGAATGAAGGGATCATTCCTGAACCATTATGTCGTGAATACTATATACGTATAGACCATTCATCAGATGTCCTGGCCAAGTCTTCGGGTCACGGTAAAGTCAAACCCTACAGTTGACTACACTCTATACATGTGTTAATGTAAATCAAGACCGACTGATTAATAGTGTATCTAATACGACTATATCAGAATGCTTTGGCCAAAGACTTATGATCTTATATGCCATTAACCGTATAGGACATTCGCCTGCTCACTAATAGGAGATAGAATCCTTTCTTGGCGTACAGGAAGGACTGCTACCTGCCCGTATAGTCCGCACTTCTAGGTCGACTCAGCAATTAAGCAAATGAGTCTAACTACTCTAATGACAAACTAAACGTCACAGGCACATCTTCTACTGAACCCTCAAGTCAAAGGTCCACGTATACTATCACAACCTTTCGATTCGCCATCGACTCTCTGAGAGTGAATACCGTGTGACTGAATCGAGTATGAGTCGTGTTCGAGTATACTGGCCCCACCAATATACTTATAACTATGCTATCAAGATATGTACACGTCCTAGCATCAGTTATACAAGTCGTATTAAAACTTAATACCCATTTTAAGTTTCTTGACTTGCGAACAATTTACGTAAATACACTTTAAACACTTCCAGTGCATTTTTTCTTATCCCATAATGAGAATGGAATGTTCGATTTATTTACATGGACTTCACTTCAATGTTTACCAAGTCAAGAATGCAATTGAAATACAATAAACAGTGAATGAATCGTATTGCCTTTTTATTAATTATTCCATAATTACAAGTACAATGGCCTTACTCTCTCATCCCCTGAGTGGCATTCGAGGGCATATTCCTAACAATCTATGTGCAATAAATCTAGGACCATGTGGATTGGCAGAAATGACTTTCTCTCCAGGGTTGATTTGACTTGTTTTCCTTTTTGACAGGGTCCACACGCTGTTTATGTAATATCTTGCAAATCTCTAACAATTCCTTTAATTTCTAGCTTGTTGATGGTCTTGAAGTTCACGTGTAACAAGCTTTTATGCCATAACTAGCTTTGATCTATTATACCTTTGGCAATAAAACAAGGAATTAATGCACCTTTGGAATCCAATCTGCGATATACATGTTACCTGATTAGGTTCCTATGAGGAAAATATGTTTGGTCTTGATCTCCTTCACCCTACAGTTCTTAAACATGACTGGAATTGTTTTGTCACAAATTGACTAACACAAGAGATTATACTTCAGTCCTTTCATGAATGCTACATCAGTGATTTTGAATTTTTCAACGAGCAGGGTTCTCTTCCCTCTTATTTGTCCTTTTGATTTATCACCGGGTATGTTTGACATCTTCTATCATGTGCCTCATAGTAATTAGCTTACTGTAGGACTTCACGGGTCCTTTCGCGCAAGGTCTATGTGTGACAGACACGTATCCAATGTATGCATGATAGTTATGCATGTAAAACTCAGAATTATGGTTCCTGTAAGGTTTGTTGTCTATGGGAGGAACCATTTCTGTTTGCTTATGAGACTTCCTCCTGGGTCTCCAGTGTTGGGATTCGGTGCCTAAAACGAAAGCCCAGCGGAAGCGGTAAAACGAAAATTAATTCGATCTGAATCCCTACGAGGATCCATCGAGCTACGTATATACGAATATATAAACGAAAGGCAAGAGTGGTAAGAAACTAACCCTTGAAGTCCATTGATTAAATGGTAACCTTCTCTTGAGCTATTCCCCAAGCTTTGCTTGATCTCTACGAATCCAATCCGCTCCAAGCCCTTGAACGACCTAACGCCTAAAGCACCGCGTCTCTACTAGCCACGCGCCGGAAAAACAACCGGAATGACAACACTCAATTAACCTCTAAGGTTACGGCTAGAATCAAGTGATGAAGCTTTTCATTATTACACTCTAAGTGTATAATATATATCTCTCAATCAATGACTTGATCTTTCTCCAAGAGAATTCAAGAAAAATGAAGAAGATGTAAAAGACTTGGAAAAACTATTTTTCCTTCCCACTCTATTTCAAACTCACGTATGGAAGCCTTACACAAGTGAAGTGAGAGTCTTCATTTTATAGACCAAATAATTAAAATGAATTAATTAAAAGATCTTGTTCCCTTGACACTACAAGTCATCCACCAATTTAGGTGGTGACAATGACCAAAGGAATGGGGAGGGAAAGTGGGCGGCCATTTAGAAGGAGCCGGGACGATTTCGGTCCATTTCGGACTCCCGTGAGTCCAAACAGATAAACTCGTATGCCGTTCCGACGTATTTGTGTCGATTAATTAATCCAATCAATTAATCACATTAAATACATAATGACATAATTACTTTCTCCAAGAAATAATTATATGTATGAATTAAATTAATCACCCAGTAATTTATTTAATTCACTAGGCCGTAAATCAATTTATCCAATAAATCGATTTAAACATCTAATGTCCCAAATTAGATATCCAATATCTAATATTCATAATAAGATAATAAGCTTGATACATTTCGTCGTCAATCCTATTGCGTGACTCGGTAGGTCCGTCTCAGTCAGCAATGGAAGGAACCAAAGAGTAGTAGCACCACCTAGCCAGCCTGGCGGCCTACACTGTACCCCAACTGAGAACGAATGATGGGATCATTCAAGAACCATTCTGTCGTGAATACCAGTAAACGTATAAACCCTTCTTCTAAATGTCCCGATCAAGTTATAGGGTCACGGTCAGTCAAACCCCATCTGTACTTGATGCTATGCATGCGTTAATGCACATCGAGATCATTGAGCTCTCGTGTATCCAATACAACTAGCTCCAATGCTTTGGCCAAAGACTTATGATCTCATCTGCCAATAACCGCATAGGACATATAACCCGCTCACTAACGGGAGAAAGAATTCTATCTTGGTATTCCGTAGGACCTGCTACTTGCCCGTAAAGATGCACGTTGAGGTTGACCCCCGCCTTCCGGTTTACAGGATCGAACTACTCTAATGAACATCTTGACGTCACAAGCACATCCCTACTAAATCCTCAAGTCGAAGGTTCACGAATACCTATCACAAAGTTTCAATTCTGTCATTGACTGTCGCGGAGTGAAATCCGTGTGACGAATCGAGGGTGAGTCTGTTCGAGTATACTAATCTAATTAGCATACCTATAACGTGTGCTCCCAGTAACCATTAGTGTTCGACAGACACTCTACATGTCAAAGAACACGTCATACAAGTCTTCACATAAACTTAATGCCCAGTCAAGTTTCATCGACTTGCGAACGATTAAGTATTTGAGCTATAAACCTTTCCAGTGCCTACCCCCTTATCCAATAAGGAGTGGAACGTTCTGCTCTCAAATACACGGACTAGTTTCTATATGTATATTTACGAGTTAAGAATGCCAGTAACTACCAGTAAATAAAGAAACATTCATTGTCTTTTATAAATGTTTTACATAATTACAAGTACAATGCCCTCACTCAACATCCTCTGAGTGGCATTCGAGGGCATACTCCAAAGAGTCTCCCACTTGCACTCAATGCCACACACTATGGTATCTAATACCCATGTTCTCCAGATGACTCTCCAAGCTAGTATGATAAAGTGCTTGGTCAGTGGATCAGCGACGTTGTCGGCTGAGTCTACTCTATGAAGCACAATGTATCCCTTGCGAACAAATTGTCTTACGAGATGATACTTCCTTTCAATATGTTTGATGCTGTTATGAAACCTCGGCTCCTTGGCCTGCACTACAGCTCCGTCGTTGTCGCAGTACAACGGAATAGGCAGCTCAGCACATGGTATCACTTGAAGTTCTCCCAAAAACTTTTTAATCCAGAACCCTTCCTTGGAAGCCTCTGAGGCTGCTTGATACTCAGCATGACAGGTTGAATCAGCAGTCGCGCTTTGCTTGGCACTACGCCAAGATACTGCTCCTCCATTAAGAGTAAAAATGTAGCCAGAAGTAAACATCGAGTCGTCCTTCAGTCCTTGGAAGTCCGAATCAGTGAATCCCACCACATCCAATTCTCCACCGCCATACATCAGAACCATATCTCTAGTCCTTCTCAAGTACTTGAGAACGTTCTTTACGGCAGTCCAATGTTCCCTACCTAGGTTTGCCTGAAACCTACTCACCACGCTTACAGCATGCGCAATGTCAGGTCTCGTGCACAACATAGCATACATAAGGCTACCCACGGCCGAAGAATATAGTATATTACTCATTTCCTTCCATTGTTCCTCACTTTGAGGACACATCTTCAAGGAGAGTTTTATTCCATGTCGCATTGGTAGGAACCCTCTTTTAGAACCATCCATATTAAATCGCTTTAAGATTTTATCTATATAGAGGGCTTGGGAAAGACCTATTGTTCTCTTCGCTCTATCCCGGTAGAGTCGAATACCAAGAATATAGGTAGCTTTTCCCAAGTCTTTCATGGAGAAATTACTCGAAAGCCAAGCTTTTACAAAACTGAGCATTCGCACATCATTTCCTATTAGTAGAATATCATCCACATATAGTACTAAGAATGGGATCCTGCACCCACTAACCCTCTTGTATACACAAGGTTCCTCCTCGTTTTGCACGAAGTCAAACTCTTTGACCGCCTCATCAAAACGAAGGTTCCAACTACACGACGCTTGCTTCAGTCCATATATGGAATGCTGAAGCTTGCACACTTTCTGAATATCGACTTCGGACATAAAGCCTTTAGGCTGCTCCATATAGATTTCCTCCTCGAGGAATCTATTAAGGAAAGCCGTCTTTACGTCCATTTGCCATATCTCATAATCGTGGTAGGCAGCTATGGCAAGCATCATGCGAATAGACTTGATCATAGCTACGGGCGAGAAGGTATCATGGTAGTCGATCCCTTCTTTCTGGGTATAACCCTTTGCCACAAGACTGGCCTTATATGCGTCAACCTTTCCATCACCATCGGTCTTTCTCTTGTAGATCCACTTGTTCCCAATAGGCACAATGCCCTTGGGGCGGTCTACTAGAGTCTAGACCTGATTGAAATGCATCGAGTCTATCTCAGCTTCATGCCATTTCGCGGAGTCTACATCCACCATCGCTTGGTCATAGGTCGTTGGGTCAGTCTCCTGGCTATCACTTGGAACCTCATGGAGACCCAGCTCCTCCAAGTGTACAAGCCCATACCTCTCAGGTAAATGAGACACCCTACTAGACCTACGAGGTGGTTGTACTTGTGTTTCAGAAGGTTCGGTTCCAATTTCTTGCACAGGTGTCTCCTTAGGAGTTTCATTGTATTCTTACAAAGAAATACTTCT
This sequence comes from Orobanche coerulescens, assembly GCA_033398695.1. NCBI lineage: Eukaryota > Viridiplantae > Streptophyta > Magnoliopsida > Lamiales > Orobanchaceae > Orobanche > Orobanche coerulescens. The sequence continues at coordinate 71,332,303 of CM065818.1, read as the reverse complement.
ACCTGTTTTGCCTTCCTGGATGAACTCATCTTCCAGGAAGTGTGCTTGTAAAGCAACAACGATCTTTCGATCTTCGGGCATGTAGAATAGATAACCCATCGTCCCAGATGGGAATCCAATGAAACGTCCCTTCGCGGACATTAGGCTTACAACTTTTCCACCTTAGTCTTCTTGATATAGGCGGGACATACCCAAATCCTAATGTGATTAAGACTTGGTTTCCTGCCCTCCCACATCTCATGTGGAGTTCTAGGAATGGATTTGGAAGGACATCTATTCAAGATATAAGCGGCAGTCAGGAGTGCATACCCCCACAGGTAAATCGGTAAGTTAGTAGGGTCCGGTTCCTTCTTTTTGACACACCATTTAACTGAGGAGTACCTGGAGGTGTTAGTTGTGAAACTATTCCATGTTCCTTAAGGAACTCGTCAAACTCCGTACTCATATACTCGCCACCTCGGTCCGACCGAAGTGCTTTGATATGATTACCAGTTTGTTTCTCGACTAGGGCCTTGAATTCCTGGAATTTCTCAAAGGCCTCGGATTTATGTCTCATTAAGTATACATAACCATACCTAGTATGATCATCTATAAACGTAATGAAATATCGATATCCATCATGTGCTGCTTCCAAAGCACCACATACGTCGCTATGGATTAATCCCAGTTTATAAGCGGCTCTTTCAAAAGTCCCTGTGAAGGGGGACTTAGTCATTTTTTCCTTTAAGGCAAGATTCACAAGTAGGAAAGGGATCCGATCCCAATGGACCCATAAGTCCATCTTTTTCCATCTTGTAAATCTTGGTCTGACCAACATGACCAAGTCTAAAATGCCATTTCAAAACTTGATTGGTTTCATCCCTACCACGTTTTCTAGTCATAGTATTCACAACTACTTTGTTGCCGAGATTTAGATGATACAATCCATTTAACAATGTAGCAATACCCACTAGTTTATTTCTGAAATAAATTTTGCAGAAACCATCACCAATGAAAAATGAAAAGCCTTTTCGGTCCATGACCGGAATGGATACAATGTTTTTGTTCCCCTTGGGCAAAACAAGTACATATTCTAAAGTCAAAACAAAGCCGGATTCTAAACCCAAAAGAAGTGATCCTATGTCGGTCGCCTTGATACTATGCCCGCTTCTGACTGTGATCATAACTTCTCCAGCTCCAAGCTTCCTACTTTGTTCCAGATCCTGATTCACGATACAAATATGAGAACTAGCACCAGAATCCAGTATCCAGGAAGTAGAAAATACAGTAGAAGAACAATTTGTTTCCAAAACTAAAAGTTCTGTACCTGAAGCGCCATGAAGAATCGGACAGTCTCTGGCCCAGTGGCCCAGCTCACCGCACTTGAGACAAGCATCCTTCTTCTTGCCTTTAGGAACCATTGGGGCCTTGCCCTTTCCTTTAAGGTCCTTAGCTTGTGGTCCAGTCTGCTTCTTGGTCTTTTTCTTCTTATTCTTAGACTTCCGAAGTCCAGAAGAAATCACAAGGGCGGACTCCTTCATCCGCGGAGTTTTTATTTGAGACTGCGCGGTCACTAGTTTGTTCATTAGCCCAGCTAAGTTACATGCAATATCATTGTAGTTGAAGTTCATAACAAACTGTGAGAAGGAATCAGGGAGAGATTGAAGGATAAGGTCGGTTTGGAGAGAAGTATCCATTTTAAAATCAAGAGCCTCTAATCTCTCGATCATGGATATCATTCTGAGGACATGTTCCCCAACCTTCTCACCTTCCTTCATCCTGGCACCGAACAGTTGCTTGGATATCTCATATCTAGCACTTCTACTGTGCTCACCATAAAGTTCGGTTAAGTGAGATAGAATCTGCATAGCAGAAGTCATTTTCTCATGAGCTCTCTGAAGCTCATTAGACATAGAAGCCATCATGTATGCACGGACTTTTACGTCATCCTTAACCCACTTTTCGTGGTTTTCAATCTCTTCCTGATTGGCTCGGGTCCACACAGGAGGCGCCGGAATGTCCGTCTCCAAGACGTATCCCAGTGCCTCTATACTGAGGACAATCATCAGATTACGGAGCCAATCCACAAAGTTAGGTCCCATCAAGGTGTTCTTTTCGAGTAGAATTTCGAGTGGATTCATTGTCATATTGAGAGTTATGTATGCATTAAGTACGACAGATTAATTATTGACTCGTTCAATTATGTTCTGAGTATAGAATTAAGGTCTTTTCTATTCTTGTTACCCAGCAACCGTTATTTTTATCGGAATAACACACTCCCATGTGAAATCCAGAAGTATCGTCGCTCTACTTCATAGTGGTGATCGAGTTCTTTATAAATCTTAATAGAGGGCAACCGAACAGGTTTCTAGTCTATTAATTTTCATAAAGTGGTGTCCAACAGCAACCCATCTAATGGATGATTCGATCTTCTTTTTCCCCTTGTTCACTCCCCTATACGGTTTCTATGGTTCGTGAACAAGTTAAGTTTATACCATCGATGCAAATCAGTTTCACAATTGAATCTTATCCGGCAACCTATCAGGTTTCTAGGGATAAAATTTGCTCCAACCGAAGGCATCTAATGCGCTCCCAGTAATTTATCCATCCTCCCCAAATGACTACCCCGATAACTCGGAAGCATAGCACATCCGGTTTGGATTTCAATTTCCCGAAAGCTCGATGGAGGGAAGGAAAACCTTGAAACCTTATATAATTAATAATTTGTGGTGGGAGAATTTTTGCGATTAGCGTTACACTTTGCACATTAATCAATTTAAGAGCGTTTGTGGCATTCATACTGTAATACCCGGTTGTAATTCGATCATTATCATTCAGTAATTTCATTCGGTATTTGTCACTATGTAATTTTTCACTTGATAATAATCATTCATCTGTGTTCACCGTTCGGAATAACTTCGAGTTGTGTATCGATATTGTTCATTGTTTCAACCTTACTCGGGAATCGAGACAAGAGTATTATCTTGATCATGGTAATTGATTCATTAGTCGTTGTTGACGTTGGAGTTCATGTCATTTCTAATCTCCTCATTGTTCAAATTGTGTTTTGTCGGGCGAACCCTTGTAATCATTGCTTAGAACCACCGTTTTGGGGTTTCCGTACTTCCATCTCATGTTATTGTTTCCCAAATATTGATTCCTATTGCTTTTATTCTCTTCACTGGTCATTTTTCATCATTTTAGGATCCAAGGGGGGTGTGGGCCGCGGCAGAAGGAGTGTGCGCCGCGGCACACAAATTGTCCAATTTTTGGCCGAGCAGTCTGTACCGTGGGCCGCGGCACACTGCCGAGTCACTGCCGCGGCACATGCCGGCAGGGCCGCGGCACACTGCCGAGTCACTTCCGCGGCACACCCGTCCGGGCCGCGGCACACTCGTGTTGCACTTATCGGCCAAACCCCTCTGTACCGTGAGCCGCGGCACACTGCCGAGTCACTGTCGCGGCACATTAAATCGCGGCTGCGCCCGATCAGGCGCAGTTTTGGCCCTGTGCCGCGGCACACTTCGGCTGGGCCGCGGCACACAGGGCAGTCAACTCTATAATTGTGTTTTTTTGAGCGTGAGCAGCTCATTTTTTTCACTTCTTCACCTTCATACGAGAGAGAGAGCTTGAGGGGAGAAATCTTCATCATCAATCACTTGAGTATTCATTTTTCATCATTTTCATTCGGTTGTGAAGCTCGGATTGTCGATCTAACGCCATTTCATCGGATTAAAATACTTGGATCTTCAAAGGTAATATTCGTCAAACCTCTTGGATTTTGATTTTGTATTGAGATATGATGTTTTGGATGTTAAGATCATGTTGTATGAAGTGATATACCCATGATTATGGACATGTTTGATTATTCATTGGATTATTGACGGATTATTCAAGAACACTTTGAATATTGTGTTGGATTTGGGGGTTTTCGATTAATTGTTGTTGAAATCACGATTTTGGATTTTCATAATGGATTATTGATCGTATTGAAGATGTTTTGTTGGTTTGAAACACTTCCTGGGGAATTGATGTTGGTATTATTGAGGTTTGGTTATAATCAATCGAAGTTTGGCCACAAAGTGTTCGATATAATGCCCCAATGAACTTGGTTTAATCGTATCGACGTTTTGAGTTCGTTATATTCGTGTTTGATTCGTATATTGAACGGATTGTTGGTCATTGTATTATTCAAGGTTGTTCGAGCGACCGATATCTCAATTAGGACGTTGATCGTAGAAGTACCTTCTCGCCTTCGGTTTGAGGCAAGTTTTATACTTGTACTAGTCAATGAGATTAATGTCATCATATATGTGTATGAATGTGTTGTATCATTCCGAGACTTAGTCTCTTCATGAATTCATTGATATTTAAGAGATCGTTTGATACGATACCTTTCGGAAACTATGCCAAATGTTTATTATTGTCCGTTAATGGCCGATTCAAGGCATTGTGATACTCGTTATTAATATCATTGTCGATATCCGGTTCGCGGTATCGATGTATCGATTGTTGTTAATATTGATGTCAATCTAAGACATCGTTCAGATCATTGTTATTCTTGTTGGGGTTGTCATTAAAACTGTATTGGCCGATTAAAGGCATTGGCATATTCATTCCTCATCTTCGTCATCGGTCACCGATTAAAGGTGCCAAGGCATCCTTCGTGTCATTGTCATCGATTGGCCGTTCTCAGGCAAATCGAAATGTTCAATCATTCACCATATCATTGTTATCGATTGACCGTGTTGTTGCCCAAAATATTTATCCGAAGATTAAATACTGCTGGAATGAACGGACAACAAATAACAATTTGCGGGAGCACTTCCGAGAGAATATGAATAAACACAAGATTTGCCGGGTTTGTTAGGCCCGGGCTTGAATGCTCTCGCGAGATGTTATTAATACAAATATTCGTGGATACAAGTATTAATGTGAGAAATCTAAATACAATGAGTGTAAAAAGACTCTGTTAATCCAGCTTTTGAGCGAAGCTTGGTGTTCTTCGTCCCTGCCGATCGTCTGCTGAATGAGAGAGGCCGAGAGAAGAAAGAACCGAATGATAGTTGTTGCCAAGAGTAGGAGATAGCCAAGTGCTGTGTGAAATCTCGTGGGAATGCAAAGAGTGCTTGTTCAGTATTGTGTGCTGAAATCGCATAAGACTGAGTCTTGGCCGAGTGCAGGGAGCCTTCTATTTATAGGGGCTGAGGTGCCCTGTTTTCTAGCAGGCGATCGCCTTCTGGCCATTATACTAATGGGGCGATCGTCTGCCGGCGAATATTATAATGGGGCGATCGTCCTTAAGTCACATGGGATGTCGGCCTAAAGTCCAAGGCAGCGGCTGGCACCCAGCTGTGCGGTCCAATGAGGAGCCAGCATGCGTCCGGGGTCACTGTCACATGCGGTCCTACTCACAACTTTCGGCAGGCTTGTCGGCTGGTGGACGGATGCTGACAGGCTGTGGTCAACGATCCGTGATATGCGGATCTTGTCCCGGCTCTGCACGTGGGCTCAATCCTGAAGCTCGGCCTTTGCCGACTGGATGACTATCGGCATGATGCGGCCGTCTCTAGCTGGTCACTGAGGGTCGGCATCGACCAGTCGCTGAGGGTCGGCATCGGTCGGTGACCAAGGGTCGGTCGGCAAGTGCCGAGAGATGATCGTCCGCTAGTAGGTCGCTAGGAGTCGGTCGCCAAGTACCAAGAGACGATCGTATTTGATGTCGATCGATCGGCACCGGGACTTGTCCTGGGACCTTCGGTTGGCCGATTTATCTTGACTGCCGGGCTAAGACTAGGCCGCCTGGTAGATGGTCGGCAGTTCTGCCTTGGCTGCTCGGCAATGGCTAGGTCGCCCGATCTCCGAGGCGATGGCCGGTCGGAGAGTATAATTCTCGACAAAACAATTGCCCCCCAGCTTGCTCCGATGTTGAAGACATTGGGCGAGGTGGTTCTTGCTAGCGATCGTGCAGGATGAGGACGGGCGATCCGTTGAGCTGACTTTGGATTCAGACTTGGGCGATCATGTCGATTGGCTAGCTATCTTTCGGTCTTGTACCTGCAAAAAACAACTTTGACTGATCCCTCGTAGAAACTTGATTGTTTCGTCGCTGAGGAACCGTGCACAGTCGCGAAGTTCGATGGACCGACTCCATGACCGTGTCTTGTGCGCGAAGACATTGAGTGTCTCGTGACTCATTTTATTGTGAGGGTCCTCTGTTAGGCTGCGCCTCGCCTCGTATTTAAACGAAGGGCGTGCGGTCTCGGTCTAGAGGAGTCCTTGCGCGGGGCAGCATCGGATGAATCAACTCCACCTCCGCGGCTTGTTTATCTCTGCTTCCACCTCGGCCCACCATGAAGATGGCGAACCTCGACGGTGTACGTTGAGACGAGGGTTGCGGCACGTCGCATTGTCCGGGTTCACCATGTTAGATGATGATCCTTTTAGGGCGGGCGATCGTGTCCACTGATTAGTTTTGGAGGGCCCTCAGACTACGCCGGCCTCATTTTTAAACAAAAGGCGGGCGAGCTTGGCCCAAAGGGACCTTGCATGGCCGAAGCAGCCGGTTCCATCGACTACCAGGACCATGGCTTTATGATGTGCGTTGGAGGCGATCTCATTCCTCAGTCCATCATGTTAAATGGTGAACTGTCGATGGTGATCGTGTCCTCCAGTTTGTTGATGTATCTTGATGATGGCGATCGGGATGGAAGACTGTGATCGTCGCTCGGCTGCCGATCGCATTATTCATAGGTTGATATCGGCGATCGGGCGGGAGATCGTCGTTCGGGCGCCGATCGCGCTGCTCAGAGGCTGAGGAGAAACCTTTGCCTGGCCAGAAAGTCTGCGGCTCTAGCTCGGAAGATCGCGTAGGTCGTGGGTTGGCTCCTCGTAAGATGCCTGAACATAGGCGAAAGCCATGGAATCCTGCTAGGACCGTGTGGAGGGCGATCTCATCGCTTACGGGCTCGCTGTTGAGGATGATCATGTCTACTCGGTCGATGTAGTCCGAGTCGGACTCTTCTTCTCCCTGCTTGATTTCTATCATGTGAAGGGGACCTTCTGGCCGGGCGACCCTGGTGGCGAAGTACGATGTGAAGACGTTCGCCAGTTCGTTGAAGGAGCCAATGGACCGAGGTGGCAATGAGGTGTACCACCTGTAGGCGAGGTCGTCCAGCGTCATAGGGAACATTCGGCACCTGGTCACGTCAGATGCCCCACACCCGGTCATGTAGATGTTGAACTTGCTCAGGTGTATTTCGGGGTCTGATCTCCCCTCGTACAAAGGTGTTTGCGGGGGAGCGATTTTGTGCTGCACGGGGGCGAGCTCGATGTTGACCGCGAGTGGCTCGCTCGGCTCGGCGATCGTCTTCTTGGCGCCTGCCCCGGATTCCAGGAGCGCCTTCATGTCGTCGAGCTGACGTTGCATCGCGGCCATCGTCGTGGCTCGGTCGCTTGCGGATCGGCTTTGGGAGCGGGAGCCGAGGCGATCGTGTACCGATCTCCGGACTCCGCTGCTGCCGACCTCGGCTATTTGGCGAGGGGTAGCCAGACGGCTGGGTTGCCTTCTGGGAGTTGGGTAGGCCGAGCTCCCGGTGACGGATTCAAACTCCGTCGTCTCGTAGCTGGGGCCGGACTGCCCAGGTCGCCAAGACGGGTCACTGCCCAGGCGATCGAAGACAGAGGTGCCCCGGCTGGCGAGCGCCTCTCCTTGCGGGCTTGACGGCTGGTGGACGGATGCTGACAGGCTGTGGTCAATGATCCGTGATATGCGGATCTTGTCCCGGCTCTGCACCTGGGCTCAGTCCTGAAGCTCGGCCTTTGCCGACTGGATGACTATCGGCATGATGCGGCCGTCTCTAGCTGGTCACTGAGGGTCGGCATCGGCCAGTCGCTGAGGGTCGGCATCGGTCGGTCACCAAGGGTCGGTCGGCAAGTGCCGAGAGATGATCATCTGCTAGTCGGTCGCCAGGAGTCGGTCGCCAAATACCGAGAGACGATAGTATTTGATGTCGATCGCTCGGCACTGGGACTTGTCCTGGGACCTTCGGTTGGCCGATTTATCTTGACTGCCGGGCTAAGACTAGGCCGCCTGGTCGCTGGTCGGAAGTTCTGCCTTGGCTTCTCGGCAATGGCTAGGTCGCCCGATCTCCGAGGCGATCGCCGGTCGGAGAGTATAATTCTCGACACAACAGACTGTTCTAAGGCAATCGAGGTATTCAATCATTCATCGAATCATTCGTATCGATTGGCCATTCTAAGCCAATCTAAGCGCTCAATCATTCATGGAATCATCCGCTGCATCATTGTTATCGGTTGTCCATCCTAAGGCAATCGAGGTGTTGATTTGGGACTGTCGAGGACGGTGCCTATCCGTGTGTTACTGTCATCATGTTGGCCGACTCAAGGCAGCACACTACCTAATGGTGATACGGCTTCGTGCCATGGCTTCGGCCCTAATTGTGATACGGCTTCGTGCCGTGGCTTCGGCCCTAATTGTGATACGGCTTCGTGCCGTGGCTTCGGCCCTAATGGTGATACGGCTTCTTGCCGTGGCTTCGGCCCTAATTGTGATACGGCTTCGTGCCGTGGCTTCGGCCCTAATGGTGATACGGCTTCGTGTCGTGGCTTCGGCCTTAATCAATAACAGTTGCCGGCTGTTTTGGCTTCATGTGATTGTGATAATTTGACAGCTTCGACTGAGTGGCTTTCAAGCATTTATTATTGTCCTGGTAATTTCATTGGAGCCTTCGGGCATTGTGATTCATAATTAATTCAGTCCTGGTTTGGTTCATGTCGTGTAATTCATTGTGGTATTCTGTGATTATGATTCGCCGTTGGGCACTTATGTTCTTACCTGTCGAACAGGTATTAACAGTATGCCGTGGGCGTAGTATTTCACGAATGCTCGGTTCTTACCTTGGTTTGTGAGCATTTCGTATTATTATTATCATTCTACCATTTCATTCTGCCTTTGGATGCATATCATGTTATACATGTATTTGATGTTCATTATCTGGATGACTGACCCCGTGGGGGCGGAACATGTTTTCATGTTTTAGGTGCTTGCGAGGAGAGAGTTGAGACATAGGGGCATGAAGATGGCGACGAGGCATTCGAGCGATACTAGTCCGAGTTGTACATTGTCGGTCAGTCAGTTGGAGTGTACTCTAGTCTTGTCAGTTGTTGTTGTGTTGTATTACCCGAACAGATGTTCGTGGATGTTGTTGTATTTCATTTTTGTCCATGTAGGCCACTTTTGTCGTTGAAATTCCTTATCGGAATATTGTGTCGGATGTCATGGTAGGGACTATGATTTTCCCTTATTGTGTAATTTAATGTATTTTAGTCATGTTCACTTGGTGGATCTCCTGGCGTGGGGTCCACGGCACTGTAATAACCCAATAGGATTTTGGGGTGTTACAGAAGATGGTATCAGAGCTTTTGGGTTGTGAGATACCCTGATATGTGAGTTATGTGGCTCTACCGATGCGGTAGTAGTGGGACTGTCAGGTTATGACAATCTGGACAGTTGGGTTTTGTGAGTCGTAATACTAGTAGGACTGCACGAGTCATTCATTCATCAAGTCGTCGTCAGTTGGGACTAGTATCGTGAGACCTCGAAGCTTCGTATGACCTGTGTAAGGACTCGATTCTCTTTATGTTCATACATTCATCATGTCAGTAATTGTTCATGTTTGTTGAAACATATATGTGATATTAGTGTTATGATTGATTCATGACTAATTGTTTTGGAGCACTTGTGACTTGTGTAAGCATTAAGGATCAACTCATTCATCAGTTAATAATCCTCAATCATCATTTTGATCTCATCACTCAGTTAATTCATTCATCACTCGGTTAATTCATTCATCACTCAGTCAATATCATTCATCACTCAGTTAATTCATTCATCACTCAGTCAATCTCATTGCTCAGTCAATTCATTCATCACTCAGTTAATATCATCGCTCAGTTATTTCATTATCACTCAGTCAATCTCATTGTTCAATTAATTCATTAATCAATCCAGTCCATCTCACGGTTCAGTTGTTGATCTTGTGAATCAAATTTTCAACCTAGTTAACTTGTTCAAGGTAATCATTTCAGGAATTTCATGAGATAGTCTTGTCACGTCACTTGATCTTTCATGCGATCTTATCGTATTTCGGCGTCATGTCGACGATCGTTTTATTTTACTATTAATGCATTCATGGTGTTAGAGCGTGTATGCTCATTGTTCTCATTCCGTCTTGTAATCATAATGCGATATTCATGCAGGATCTATGATTATCATGTGGCTTTCCTGCTCCAGTATGGATAGAGCTGTCCGAGGACGCAGGGGAAGAGGCCGCGGTACGGACCAGAATCCGGGATCTCGTATGAACGCCCGTGCGGATGCGAGGGTTAGCATGTGTTCATCAGATAGATATGATACTCATTCACTGTCAGATAATCATTCACCGTCAGGGAGTCGTACCCGAGAAGCAGCTCACTCGGAAGGTGTTCGGGTTGACCCATTCATATTTATGCAGGGCATGATGACCCAGATGACTCATATGACGCGGATAGTGGAGACCATGCAGACCTCGATAGTTCGTGATCCACCGCAACAGGGATTCCAGGTTCTGTTTCATGGACGGACTGGAGTAGTGAATCAGATTGTTGGCGATATCTCTCGTCAGAGGCCACCTACTTTTGAGGGTTCGTCGGAACCAGCTGATATTGTTCATTTGCTTGAGCATTTTGATAAACTCTTCGACATGGTTCAGTGTCCGGAAGATAGTAAAGTGGCAGTAGCGGCTTATTACTTGATTAAGGGTGCTTATTCGTGGTGGCTTTCTGTGAAACCCACCGACCGTGATTGTAGTTGGAGTGAGTTCAAGACCCTCATGTTAGAGAGGTATTATCCGGCTCCACTTCGTGAAGCCAAGTTGTCAGAGGTTTTGAACCCCGAATCCATCGCGGACGAGGGTGTTATTGTCATTGCTGAGAAGTTTCAGGGACTACTTCAGTTTGCTTCGTCAGTTATCCGTACTAAGGCGGATAACATCAAATATTTTAGCAAGAGGCTAAATCCGCAGTTGAGGATGCAGTTGTTCAATCACAACTGTAGCCCACGTAGCGATTTCATCGGGAAGGCTCTTGGAACAGAGCTTTTGATCAAGGAGCTTACTCAGAAGCATCCTTCAGTTTCTTCGGGTGAGAGGACTAGAATACCGGCTCGTTCAGAGGGACATCGGGCTCCGACGTCCAAGGGGTCGTTTTCTAGTCGTCTTCGTGCTGGGATAGCATCTTCCTCTCAGGCGACGAGTTCGACTGTTGTTTGCTTTAATTATGATTCAGCAGGTCACGTTAGTACCCGGTGTACGGTGCCAGCTATTGTTTGTTTTCTGTGTGGGAGGCAGGGACACCGGCATAAATGCTGCAGGAGTTCTAGTGCCAGTAAATCTCAAAAGAACTCAAGGGCCTCGAGAGACTTCGTTACTCCATCCCGTGCATTATCCAAGGGACCCTATCAGGCCTCGAGGGCCAGAGGTAAGGACATTCATCACCGGTTTGAACAAGTTAATTCTTGTTCGTTAATGGGATAATCATTCATTTCATTGTCGTTCATTCATTCATATAATTCATTCATTATATATATCAATCATGTTGGGACTCATAATTATCGATTAATCATTCAATTCACGAGGAACGACGGTTCCAATCACCTCATGGAGCTATCACTCATTAATTTATTAATTCACCTCGGTGAGTCATTTTTAGTCCTTGTGGGATTTCGATTCATTATCATTCATTGTGATCATTTTGTTCTTGTGACCTTCCGGGATCATATTATGCGGTGAGTTCAGATTTGGGTCTACCTTAAATCGTTGAGATAGAGGAGATCGATGATATGGGAGGATATCGATGTTGGGTACATTTGAGATGTAACCTTGTTTTTGGATGACTGTGTAAATCTATCCGTATTAATGTATCGTGGCTGTGGATCATTTATTATTGATCTATTTTTATTATGATCATATTCGAGAATCTTGAGATTTGGATCATTTGTTGAGAATTCGTCCCTTTGGCGTTGTACTCAAGACTTCGTGATGAATTGGGAAATCGTTCACTATAATCTGAGACGTCAAGTCTTAGGGACTTGGGCGTGCGATTGATTTGGTCCCGAGAACTATTTGGACATTATTGTTTTCAGATCATGATGGATAGTTCATATCCCGAGTTGTTTACCCTTAGTTTCGAGGACGAAACTCTTTTTAAAGGGGGGGTATGTAATACCTGGTTGTAATTCGATCATTATCATTCAGTAATTTCATTCGGTATTTGTCACTATGTAATTTTTCACTCGTTATAATCATTCATCCATGTTCACCGTTCGGAATAACTTCGAGTTGTGTATCGATATTGATCATTGTTTCAACCTTACTCGGGAATCGAGATAAGAGTATGATTTTAATCATGGTAATTGATTCGTTAGTCGTTGTTGACGTTGGATTTCATGTTATTTCTAATCTCCTCATTGTTCGAATTGTGTTTTGTTGGGCGGATCCTTGCAATCATTGTTTGGAACCACCGTTTTGGAGTTTCCGTACTTCCATCTCGTGTTATTGTTTCCCAAATATTGATTCCTATTGCTTTTATTCTCTTCCCAGGTCATTTTTCATCATTTTAGGACCCAAGGGGGGTGTGGGCCGTGGCACAAGGAGTGTGCGCCGAGGCACACACACTGTCCAATTTTTGGCCGAGCAGTCTGTACCATGGGCCGCGACACATGCCGGCAGGGCCGCGGCACACTGCCGAGTCACTGCCGCGGCACACCCGTCCGGGCCGCGGCACACTTGTGTTGCACTTATCGGCCAAACCCCTCTGTACCGTGAGCCGCAGCACATGCCGGCAGGGCCGCGGCACACTGCCGAGTCACTGCCGCGGCACATTCATCCGGGCCGCGGCACACTGCCGATCACTGGGCGCAGTTTTGGCCCTGTGCCGCGGCACACTTCGGCGGGGCCGCGGCACACAGGGCAGTCAACTCTATAATTGCGTTTTTTTTGAGCGTGAGCATCTCATCTTTTTTCACTTCTTCACCTTCATACGAGAGAGAGAGCTTGAGGGGAGAAATCTTCATCCTCAATCACTTGAGTATTCATTTTTCATCATTTTCATTCGGTTGTGAAGCTCGGATTGTCGATCTAACGCCATTTCATCGGATTAAAATACTTGGATCTTCAAATATAATATTCGTCAAACCTCTTGGATTTCGATTTTGTATTGAGATATGATGTTTTGGATGTTAAGATCATGTTGTATGAAGTGATATACGCATGATTATGGACATGTTTGATTATTCATTGGATTATTGAAGGATTATTCAAGAACACTTTGAATATTGTGTTGGATTTGGGGGTTTTTGATTAATTGTTGTTGAAATCACGATTTTGGATTTTCATAATGGATTATTGATCGTATTGAAGATGTTTTGTTGGTTTGAAACACTTCCTAGGGAATTGATGTTGGTATTATTGAGGTTTGGTTATAATCAATCGAAGTTTGGCCACAAAATGTTCGATATAATGCCCCAATGAACTTGGTTTAATCGTATCGACGTTTTGAGTTCGTTATATTCGTGTTTGATTCGTATATTGAACGGATTGTTGGTCATTGTATTATTCAAGGTTGTTCGAGCGACCGATATCTCAATTAGGACGTCGATCCTGGAAGTACCTTCTCGCCTTCGGTTTGAGGCAAGTTTTATACTTGTACTAGTCAATGAGATTAATGTCATCATATATGTGTATGAATGTGTTGTATCATTCCGAGACTTAGTCTCTTTATGAATTCATTCATATTTAAGAGATCGTTTGATACGATACCTTTCGGCAACTATGCCAAATGTTTATTATTGTCCGTTAATGGCCGATTCAAGGCATTCTGATACTCGTTATTAATATCATTGTCGATAGCCGGTTCACGGTATTGATGTATTGATTGTTGTTAATATTGATGTCAATCTAAGACATTGTTCAGATCATTGTTATTCCTGTTGGGGTTGTCATTAAAACTGTATTGGCCGATTAAAGACATTGGCGTATTCATTCCTCATCTTCGTCGTCGGTCACCGATTAAAGGTGCCGAGGCATCCTTCGTGTCATTGTCATCGATTGGCCATTCTCAGGCAAATCGAAATGTTCAATCATTCACCATATCATTGTTATCGATTGACCGTTCTAAGGCAATCGAGGTATTCAATCATTCATCGTATCATTCGTATCGATTGGCCATTCTAAGCCAATCTAAGCGCTCAATCATTCATGGAATCATCTGCTGCATCATTATTATCGGTTGGCCATGCTAAGGCAATCGAGGTGTTGATTTGGGACTGTCGAGGATGGTGCCTATCCATGTGTTACTGTCATCGTGTTGGCCGACTCAAGGCAGCACACTACCTAATGGTGATACGGCTTCGTGCTGTGGCTTCGGCCCTAATTGTGATACGGCTTCGTGCCGTGGCTTCGGCCCTAATTGTGATACGGCTTCGTGCCGTGGCTTCGGCCCTAATGGTGATACGGCTTCATGCCGTGGCTTCGGCCCTAATTGTGATACGGCTTCGTGCCGTGGCTTCGGCCCTAATGGTGATACGGCTTCGTGCCGTGGCTTCGGCCCTAATCAATAACAGCTGCGGGCTGTTTTGTCTTCATGTGATTGTGATAATTTGACAGCTTCGGCTGAGTAGCTTTCACGCCTTTATTATTGTCCTGGTAATTTCATTGGAGCCTTCGGGCATTGTGATTCATAATTAATTCAGTCCAGGTTTGGTTCATGTCGTGTAATTCATTGTGGTATTCTGTGATTATGATTCGCCGTTGGGCACTTATGTTCTAACCTGTCGAACATGTATTAATATTATGCCGTGGGCATAGTATTTCATGAATGCTCGGTTCTTACCTTGGTTTGTGAGCATTTCGTATTATTATTATCATTCTATCGTTTCATTCTGCCTTTGGATGCATATCATGTTATACATGTATTTGATGTTCATTATCTGGATGACTGACCCCGTGGGGCCGGAACATGTTTTCATGTTTTAGGTGCTTGCAAGGAGAGAGTTGAGACACAGGGGCATGACGATGGCGACGAGGCATTCGAGCGATACTAGTCCGAGTTGTCCATTGTCGGTCAGTCAGTTGGAGTGTACTCCAGTCTTGTCAGTTGTTGTTGTGTTGTATTACCAGAACAGATGTTCGTGGATGTTGTTGTATTTCATTTTTGGCCATGTAGGCCACTTTTGTCGTTGAAATTCCTTATCGGAATATTGTGTCGGATGTCATGGTAGAGACTATGATTTTCCCTTATTGTGTAATTTAATGTATTTTAGTCATGTTCGCCTGGTGGATCTCCTGGCGTGGGGTCCACGACACTGTAATAACCCAATAGGATTTTGGGGTGTTACACGTACAATATGAAAAAACCATTCACAACCTAGTTGCTACAAACATGTGGTTCATGGACCGTTCCTAGAAAACAAAACTCCGTAATCTAATTACAAGTCTTCGTCTTGAATCTTCGTCTTGTCGAAACAGATCTTCCTCCGGTCTTCGTCATTATATATAAATTTTACATTGAAAATTGCATCCTAGATACAAATATTTCTAGTAAAATAAATATGCTCAAAACGGCCTTTACAACCCAATCGAATAAAACGAACGATTCAAAAACTAAGTCCATGAACCACATCCCCATTCAAAAGCATTCATCCAATAAATACTGTATAAATGGAAAGCGTAGAGATACGTTGATCCAATCAACAATTCGAATCGATCCAATCGATTCACACAACCGATAATATGAAAAACGTTCAAATAATTCGGTCGATCACAAGTATTCCAATAAATCAATTTTACCTTATAAAATGAAATACCATATATCATTTTAATCATATTAAATCCAATTTAAAATGTTGGAAATCAATTTTAGGAATACACGAAGAAAACAAGCCCGAAACGGGTCCGAAAAGGGCTGAACCGCGCCCGAAAAACTCCATAGGGCTGCAGTAGGGCTGCCCAGCAGCCCTGGGCCGCGACCCACAGTACAGAAACTACCTAGGCGGGCTGCAATAGCCCTGGGCCGCGGCCCCCTGCTACCGGACCACTCCCGGACCGTCCAACGGCAATTCGGGGCTAGTTTTTCAACCGGATATCCAATATCTATATTTTTCAACATTCATATCATCAATATAAATCATATTTCCAAGAAATAGAAGATTTATATTTAGACATAAACTTTCGAAAAATACAACTATAACGAACGAAAAACATATACCACGATTATGACTAAAATGATTCCTAATCATTCACCATCTAATCGAGCATTCCAAATGCCAACATCGTATATACGATCGCAAGACCTATGCTCTGATACCACTATTCTGACTGTTGGGGTTCGGTGCCTAAAACGAAGGCCTAGCGGAAGTGGTAAAACGAAAATTAATTCGATCCGAATCCCTACGAGGATCGATCGAGCTACGTATATACGAATATATAAATGAAAGGCAAGAGTGGTAAGAAACTAACCATTGAAGTCCGTTGATTAAATGGTAACCTTCCCTTGAGCTATTCCCCAAGCTTTGCTTGATCTCTACGAATCCAATCCGCTCCAAGCCCTTGAACAACCCAACGCCGAAAGCATCGTGTCTCTACTAGCCACGCGCCGGAAAAATGACCGGAATGACAACACGCAATTAAACTCTATAGTTACAGCTAGAATCAAGTGATGAAGCCTTTATTATTACACTCTAAGTGTATAATATATATCTCTCAATCAATGTCTTGATCTTTCTCCAAGAGAATTCAAGAAAAATGAAGAAGAAGTAAAAGACTTGGAAAAACTATTTTTCCTTCTCACTCTATTTCAAACTCACGTATGGAATCCTTACACAAGTGAAGTGAGAGTCTTCATTTTATTCTCCATAAAATCCTCCCAAATCAAGACCAAATAATTAAAATGAATTAATTAAAAGATCTTGTTCCCTTGACACTACAAGTCATCCACCAATTTAGGTGGTGACAATGACCAAAGGAAAGGGGAGGGAAAGTGGGCGGCCATCTAGAAGGAGCCGGGATGAGTTCGGTCCGTTTCGGACTCCCGTGAGTCCAAACAGATAAACTCCTATTCTATTCCGATGTATTTGTGTCGATTGATTAATCCAATCAATTAATCAAATTAAATACATAATGACATAATTAATTTATCCAAGAAATAATTATATGTATGAATTAAATTAATCGCCCAGTAATTTATTTAATTCACTAGGCCGTAAATCAATTTATCCAATAAATCGATTTAAACATCTAATGTCCCAAATTAGATATCCAATATCTAATATTCATAATGAGATAATAAGCTTGATACATTCCATCGTCAATCCTATTGCGCGACTCGGTAGGTCCGTCTCAGTCAGCAATGGGAGGAACCAAAGAGTAGTAGCACCACCTAGCCAGCCTCGCGGCCTACACTGTACCCCAACTGAGAACTAATGATGGGATCATTCAAGAACCATTCTATCGTGAATACTAGTAAACGTATAAACCCTTCTTCCAAATGTCCCGATCAAGTTATAGGGTCACGGTCAGTCAAACCCCATCTGTACTTGACGCTATGCATGCAATAATGCACATCGAGATCATCGAGCTCTCGTGTATCCAATACAACTAGCTCCAATGCTTTGGCCAAAGACTTATGATCTCATCTGCCAATAACCGCATAGGACATATAACCCGCTCACTAACGGGAGAAAGAATTCTATCTTGGTATTCAGTAGGACCTGCTATTTGCCCGTCAAGATGCACGTCGAGGTTGACCCCCGCCTTTCGGTTTATAGGGTCGAACTACTCTAATGAAAATCTTGACGTCACAAGCACATCCCTACTAAATCCTCAAGTCAAAGGTTCACGAATACCTATCACAACCTTTCGATTCTGTCATTGACTGTCCCAGAGTGAAATACGTGTGACGAATCGAGGGTGAGTCGGTTCGAGTATACTAATCCAATTTGCATACCTATAACGTGTGCTTCCACTAACCATTAGTATTCGACAGGCACTCTCCATGTCAAAAACACATCATAAAAGTCTTCACATAAACTTAATTCCCAGTCAAGTTTCATCGACCTGCGAACGATTAAGTATTTGAGCTATAAACTTTTCCAGTGCCTACCCCCTTATCCAATAAGGAGTGGAATGTTTTGCTCTCAAATACACGGTATGTATATTTACGAGTTAAGAATGCCAGTAACTACCAGTAAATAAAGAAACATTCATTGCCTTATATAAATGTTTTACATAATTACAAGTACGATGCCCTCACTCAACATCCTCCGAGTGGCATTCGAGGGCATACTCCTAACATCCAGTTGGCTTTCTACAGTTGCTGTTGACAATACTGAGTAGCATCTTTCTTGCATGACATGTGCCTAAATTAGTGTACCCAATATTGAGGTGTTGTATGCCTCGACTGACGAATGCGGTTGGAGTATACTGTTGATGTTGGGCACCCGCTTCTTTTATTCAGAAATTTGTAAGAATATGTTGTTCACTACTTATGATAAGAACTATGAGGCTGTATAACATCTCTTGGTCGCTCTACACATGGCATGGTTGTAGCTTTTCCATGGTCCTTTACTACATGAACATATCTCGCTATTTCCTCGCTCTTGGGTTGTAGGTTCATCCCCTTCGACAAAGACTATATTGGACTTTCTATTCGAGTTAGAGAATGAGCTGTATCCTAGGTCATGATTATCATGAACATGTTGGCATGTTCTAAGGATGTCTTCCATCCTCTTGGAGGATTTATCAAAAGATTTGATAATTGTCTCGGGTTCTCCTTCTCATTTCTCTAGGAGCTATGTTTTTGTTTCTAACAGAGTGTAATCATTTGTCATACTCTGATCATGAGTTTTTACCTCATTCTCTCTGGCAGTAAGTTAAAGATTGCTCTCCATGAGTTTTTTTTTCGACTTCGCAATTTCGCAATCTAAAGACATGTTTTCAAAATTATGTTTCAGCAAGTAGTTTCGTCCTTCAGCTCTAACTTTGAAAGTGAGAGATGTAGGTTTTCTTGTTTCAAGTCCTCATGGGATTTTTTAATGGTTTTAAATTCATTCATTATTTTATCAAAATGTATGAGATGTGCTTACATGATGATTAACATTAGAAGAGGTTGATCTTACCTCATCATCGTTGTTGTCATCTTCTTCCTCATCTGCCATCATACGCATGTAGGCTTTATCTTCCATTTCATCATCAGAGGAACAGATGTGGGTTACACTCTGTACACATTCCTCTATCTTGCTCGTTGGCATTGCTTCTGATCCCTCTATCAGTGCCTTCAGCTTATTTTGCCATACCTTTCGCTTCTCATCCCTTTCATGTGGCTCAACTTCAGGTAGCTTGTGGACCTTGGGATGTGGACACCTGTTGGCATAGTGTCCTGCTTCCTACAGTAATAACATAGGTCAGAATCTCCTGTAGGTGGTGACCCTGTACTCACCTTGTTTGAGAACTTTGGCTTGTAGGGAGATGAACTTCCGGAATTTTTGCATAACTAGAGCCATCTTATCTTATGACAACTCAGTGTCTTCATCTTCTGTACCTATAGATGTACTGTGAGCTGAAATGTGATTTTTGTTGGATACAAGGTGATTCTTTCGCCTTCGCTCTCCTATATATCTCACACTCAAAATCTTTGGGGTCAGAAAAGAGGTCCAAAGTCGATATATATCATTAACATTACAGGGCACACACATAGATGTGGTCTTAATGTCCCATCGGGCAGGAAGTGATCTAAAGATTTAAAGATTTTCTCCTTTTGGGCGTACACTTTTCCAAAGCTTCAAGTTCACTAACAATGCAAGTGAAAGTGAGGTCAAGATCCTCAAAAGTTTCGGAAGTTTTCGTTTCGAAGGACTCAAGTTCTAGAGTCAATTTTAAAATTTTATTTTCTTTGGAAAGCTCAGTGTCTTCGCAAATCATCTTCAGTTTATCCCAAATTTCCTTAGCTGTCTTACAACTCTTCTACCTTAGAGAATATGCATGTGTCGATAGTGACAGACAACACATTCTTAACAACATTGTCTAGGTTCGCTCTCTTCTTATCATTAGTTGTCTATTGGTCTCGCGTCTTCTCCGTCATCTCTGTATAAAGTTGGCCTTTCATCCTTGGAGCTGTATTGACCTTCAACACCTAGAGAGGTCCTTCGTGTATCAGAAAGATCACTTCTTCCAATGGCTGCAAGATGGGCTTCCATCATGATTCTCCAGTCATCAAGTTCGTTAACAGAAACATAGGAACCTTGTTGATCATTGATGAATCCAGGCAAGAAATGAGAGATGATTTTGAAAAAAATAAAAGAATGAAGTTTTGAAATAAATTGTAATTTTTTGATCTGGTTCAGGTTAAAAATTAAATTAGTTGATTCTTGGTATAACCAACTTTTCTGATACCACTTGTTGGTCATAGTTTTCTTATATTACAACTTAGAGGGGGTGAATAAGAGATATTCCTCTTTAAAAATCATTGCACTGCAGAAGTATATAGAAATGTGTTCCTGTAAATACAACTACTAAGTATGCTCCTATATGCTTGTTTATTACAGAGTTTTTCCGAGTAAGTATATCATAAAATCACAGGTTGTTTGCTAAAGTAAATAAGCAAGTAAATAATATAGTATTTAACGTGGTTCAATGCAACATCCTCTAAGTCCACAGGGTCTCCACAGAGAAGGTTTGTTTCTTAAATCAAAGTCATACACAACAATTATGATTTTAACTAAACTCTTCAAGCTATATCGTTCACACAGATTAATATACTTGACCTCTAAGCTTACACCGTTCATACAGACTGGCTGTAGGATGTCTTGAACTCTGCCTTCTTCTCACACAGATCGAAAGTTCGGTTCATCCAAGCGTTCTTCATCCCACACAGATCGGAATATGTTTGCTTCGCTAGTCCACACATGGCTAACTTCTCAATGTATAATAAGGGTATTATATTATTGAACAACATATGTAGTCTTGAAGCTCTAGGCTGTAGTGTGTTGTACACTCGTTGAGGAGTTAATAAAATCTCTTCAATGTAGTTATTCAATGTAGATTGAAGAGTGATAGTTTGCTCTTTAGATTGTAGGAATTGTAAGTTGACAAGTGTTTGAGCATGTTTCTTTGGCTCGGCTATTTATAACCTTGGAAGTAGATCTATTATGAATATAGCCGCTGGGCTGATTGGTGAGATGTGGATGTTTCACATTGCCAACTATTGAATGTTTGACGTAAACTAATCTATCGCTTGTTCGTTGACTAGTGAAACATAGATGAGTATCATGAGTCGCTTCATCTAGAACAAGGCACTCATTGAATAATGCAAATATTTTTGAAAATGGCAATAAATTTTGGTGGAAGATGTATAAGTGGGTAATATTAAATTTAGGATGTCAAGACTTGTGCATGGAGAGCAATTTTCACATACGGGACAATGCACTTCGATTTGAACTTGGGTTATTTCTAAATTACAAACAAGGAGTTAGAGTTCTAAGAAGGATATAAAACCATATAATGGATCAATTAGGACACCCTTTTTGCTTGAGTTTTATTATTGTCTTAGTCGTGAAAATTGAGGACGAGCAGCATGTTAAGTGTGGGGGAGTTTATTTTGTTTAGCTTGTTTATTTTTCTTATGTTTTGTTGCTGGGTTTTATGTGGATTTTTATTAATTCTTATTTCTTTTATGTTGGTTTGTTAGTTTTTGTGTCATGTTGTATCACGGGATGTGTTGTGATGTTTGTGACAGGTGGATATCGAAAAACGACTATAAAAGTTGATGAAACAAGGCAAGAGACTGTGAAAATAAAACAATAGCAGAGTGCACAACCTGGTGAGCAGTTGGACAAGGCGAATGATTAAACCGGAATCAAGGTGAGCGAACACTCATTTTTCTCGACACAAGTGAGAGACCAATCATTAGATGATTCAGCAGGTCTCTTGGACATGGTGAGCGATGACTCACTTTGTGAAGGCCAGTGAGCGGTCATTCACTTGGGCGTTCAAGCGCCAATTTTTCAGTTTATTTTTTTTACTTGGACTCCCCTGTCTTGTACCCTAATGTTAGAAATATGTCATGTTGAACAAATAGATTTTTATGATGTCTTTCCTCAAAAAACCACTTAGTAAAATATATACACAAAACCGCTGTATCATCAACAAGCATCACAACAAAACAGCATACGAGGTACGGAACAATAAAAGTCCAATGATTCCATACTTTCACATACATGGATGCAGATGTTATGTTCTCAACAATGGGAAGGATCAACTGAGTACCTTCTATGAAAAGTCAGATGAGGGTATATTTGTTGGATACTCATGTGTCAGCAAGGTATTCATGAAATTAAACAAAAATGAAGCTGCAAATAGAAGAATCACTCCATGTAGTATTTGATGAACCCCATTGCGACACTACAGGAAAAGAAGATCTAACCCAAGGTATCCAGATGCTATCCATTAAGGAAATTCCCCAGACTCCAATTGAACCTGTTTTAAACCTAGAAATTAAACCCGTCGCTGTAAGAACAGAAGAATTAGTCGAAGCCGATGTTGTAGAAGCTGAGGCTACAGCCCATCAGGGTACAGCATGGGATGCCGAACTCGAACCAAATAGGAGGTGGTTGAGAGATCACCCCCAGGATCTACTAATTGGAGATATTGATGCTGGTGTGACCATCCATAGCAAAATACAGAGTACACAAGGAACCGTACCGTGTGCACAGGAAGAGACAAGATCGGGTTCTGAAAAGTCTCAATTCCCTGTATGGAAATCCTAAACTGAACTTAGAAGACTTGCCATGTGAACTCTGGATGTATTCCTATCCAGTATGAACCTGTTTCAACCAATGAGGCTCTCAACAATTCTCAGTGGAACCTGTTTTGAAAGAAATAATGTTTGGTACCTAGTCCCTAAACCAACCCATCAAGCAGTCATAGGAACCGAATGGATATTCCAAAATAAAAAGGATGAAAACAGATTTGTTATCAGGAACAAATCCAGATTAGTCGCCCAATGTTACAGACAGGAAGAGGAATAAACTATGATGAAACTTTTGCCCCTGTTGCTAGACTATAAGCCATTAGGATATTCTTAGTGTTTGCCTCTCACAAGAACTTTATCGTATACCAAATGGATGTAAAGAGTGCAATTCTGAATGGAGTCCTAGATCAAGAAGTTTATGTTGAACAACCTCCGGGGTTTGCCAACACAGAAGGTGGGGCCTTGTGTACAGACTAATGAAAGAACTGTACAAGCTCAAGCAAGCACCTAAGGCATGGTACGAAACCTTTTCACTACAAAACCCGGTTGTGAACTCATTTATTTTCATTCAGTAATTGTCTCTCAGTAATTCTCACTCATTAATAATCATTCATATTCATTCAGTCGTGTTCACCGTTTGGCGTAACTTTGAGTCGTGTATCGGTATCGTTCATTGTTCAACACTGTTTGAGAATCGAGATGAGAATATTATCATTTTCGTCATTTTGGTAGACTGTGTGTGAGGTGTAGTGCACGCTACGTACTCTTTATAGCACATGCTATTTGAGTAGAGGTAGCGCACATTATCGTTTAATGTCGCACGCTAGCATATTTGAGGCAGACAGTCCAGTAGGTACTGGACTGAAATGGAGAATTCATATCGCACCCTGGGAGTGGAAATAGCATATGCTAGTTGTATTGATAGCACATGCAAAGTAATCGGAGTATCGCGCGCTAAGGCTCGAGCAGGCAGTGAACAGTAGGTTCTGGACTCCTTTTTTCTGGACGCCAACTATCAGGTAGCACGCGTTAACACTCGGTTAACGTACGCTAAGAGGAAGGCGTTAGCGCACGCTGCACACGCTAACGAGGTAGGCTGAATTCACTGGACTACCCGGAGAGCCCACTAGCGCACGCTAGTATCAGAGGCTAGCGCACGCTAAGCTGGGTTTGGTATATATAGGGTAGTTCGGCCCCATTTCGTCATTTCTTCATTTCTCCTCCTCATCCGGGAGATTTGGGCGATTTTTGGGCGTTTTGTGAAGATCACTTCGAGCTGCTATCACCTATCTTCGATTGTAGAGTTTGGAAGGTCGATTTAACATAAATTCAATAGATCGAAGAGTTTGGATCTTCGAAGGTAATTTCTTCAAACCTTGGATTTCGATTATGGAAATGGAGTATCAAGTTTTGGATGTTATAATCATGATATGTGAAGAGATATACATATGATTATGAGTTTCTATATACTATCTTTGGATTATTGGAGAATTATTCAAGAGCCCTTGAATGTTGACTTTGGAATTTTAGGGGTTTCCGAGTAGATGTTGTCGTAATCTCGAGTTGTGTATTCCTACTGGATTATTGATTCCATTGAGGATGTTTTGTTGGATTGAATCACTCATTTGGAGGTTGGTATTCGATATATTGGGATTGGTAGTAAACAATTGGAGATTGTTTGCAACATGTTTGTTTAAATGCCCCAATGAGTTCGAGTTTGTTGTATCGAATTTTTGAGTTGGTTATGATCATAATTGATACGTATATTAAGCGAATTGGTGGTAATTGTCTTATTCAAGGTTGTTCGAGCGATCGATAATTCCATTAAGGACGTTTGTTCGAGGAAGGACATTCTTCACCGGTATTTGAGGCAAGTTGAGCATTGCTCAGTTAAAAGGATAATCATTTCTTTCTTTGTTGTTCATTCATACATATAATTCATGCTTAGTATATTAATCATGTTGGGACCTGTAATTATCAAACTAATCATTCAATTCACGAGGAACAATGGTTCCAATCATTTCATTTGAAGCTATCACTCATTGCGTCATTATTTCACCTCGGTGAGTCATTCTTGACCCTTGTCGGCTTTCTATTCATTGTTCTTCATCATGGTTGCATTTGTTCTTGTGACCTTCCGGGATTGTATTGCATTCCGGGTGGTATATGTGTGGAATTTTTAGTCGGGCACACTAAGGTCATTGTGTATATGTGGGTATCCGGACGCATTGGACTGTGCACATGGTAATGTGCCTCCGTGAGACTAATTAGGCCAAGTTTTGCGGGGTTTTATGCGGGACGCCGGGCAATCGGCATACTTGTGCACTTGCACATCCCATTCGGGCGTACTATGATGCCCCTCATTCAACTTGATTTCATAACTAATTCATGTGATTATTGTATTTGTTCAACTCTTGAGGATTGTTGTTCTGTGTAACTGACCCTATTGGGGATGTTTTTTTCGGTCATGGCAAGGCAAAGGCATGGCAAGAGAACGTTGACGGCGGGGAGTCCCGGTGATACTAGCAGGGGGCCCCAGTCTTCCCAGTTATTCATAATTTATTCATTTGTGTTTTCCACTGCAGTTTCCGTTTGGACTTTCATTTCATTTGGTCTTGTATATTTCATCTTCATATGAAATATATAAGTATTACTTATTCCTGGGTGTATTGTACTTGAGACTCCTCATCGGAGTAATTGATAATATAATGTGGTGCGGTACTACGGTTATATTAATTAATTCATTATTGTTCATTCGCCTGGTGGGTCCGAGTTAGGGGTCCACGGCACTGTAATAGCCTCCTAGTTTGGGGTCTTACAGAGTTGGTATCAGAGCATGGTTTTGAATACTGCCCTTCCGATTCATGTCTCATTTGAAATCATCATTCGTCAGACTAGTATCATTGGACTTTCGCATCACGTGTGACCTGTGCAAGCGCCAAGCCCCTCAGACCGAAAGAATAGTAAGATTTCTTACGCCATGGTATAATTTCTGGCAATAAGAATTACTCATTCATCATTCATCAGTCAACAATCCTCAATCATCACTTTCATTTTTGATCATGTCGATCATGTCAACTCATTAATCGCCTAGTCGATTTCATTGCTCAGTTGTTGATCTTGTGGATCATATCATCAATCTTGTTAACTTGTTCAAGATGATCATTTCAATAATTTCATCAGATAATCATGTCACCTCAGTTGATCTTTCATGCGAAATCTATAATTATCATGTGACTTTCCTACTCCAGTATGGATAGAGCTGTCAGAGGATGCCGGGGAAGAGGCCGTGGTGTGGGCCGAAACCCGGGAGCTCGTGTGAATATCCGTGCGAACTCGAGGAATAATTCTAATTCAACGAGTAGCGACGCTGCCACTCATTCACAGGGAGATAATAATACATTGTCATGAAGTCGTACCCGAGATACAGCTCAATCGGAAGGTGTTCGGGTTGATCCACTCACTTTTATGCAGGGCATGATGGCCCAGATGACTCAGATGGCACATCTGATGGAGACGATGCAGAATTCAACCACTCAGAATCAACAGGCTCCTCCTCCGCCACCTCAGAGGCAAGAGAGGAGTGTGAGCATCATAATCGGCAACATCTCTCGCCAGAGGCCACCTACTTTTGAGGGCTCATCTGAGCCGGTGGATATTATTCACTGGCTTGAACACTTTGAGAAGCTATTTGCTTTGGTGGAGTGCCCCGAAGGGCACAAAGTTTCAATTGAGGCTTACTATCTGGGTAAGAGCGCTCACTCTTGGTGGCTATCTTTGAAGCCCACCAACGGATCTTGCACTTGGGACCAGTTTAAGACCCTCATGATGGAAAGGTATTATCCGGCCCCACTCAGGGAGGCCAAGTTATCGGAATTACTCAGTCCCGACCCCTCAGCGAAAGATGGTGTTCTCGCCATCGCCGAGAATTTCAGGAGTTACTTCCATTCGCCTCATCCATTATCCACTCTGAGGCGGATAAGATCAAGTATTTTAGTAAGACGTTGAAGCCTCGTATGCGGATGCAATTGCTTAATCATCATTGCACATGTTAGTAGTATGCCCCCAAATGCCACTCAGAGGATGTTGAGTGAGGGCATTGTACTTGTTATTATGTGAATCATTATCATAAGGCAATGATGTTTCTTTATTTACTCGTAGTTACTGGCATTCCTAACTCGTAAATATACATATAGAAACTAGTCCGTGTATTTGAGAGCAAAACGTTCCACTCCTTATTGGATAAGGTGGTCGGCACTGGAAAATTTTATAGCTCAAATACTTAATCGTTCGCAAGTCGATGAAACTTGACTGGGAATTAAGTTTATGTGAAGACTTATATGACGTGTTTTTGACATGGAGAGTGCCTGTCGAACACTAATGGTTAGTGGGAGCACATGTTATAGGTATGCTAATTGGATTAGTATACTCGAACCGACTCACCCTCGATTCATCACACGTATTTCACTCCGGGACAGTCAATGAGGGAATCGAAAGATTGTGATAGGTATTCATGAACCTTCAACTTGAGGATTTAGTAGGGATGTGCTTGTGACATCAAGATTTTCATTAGAGTAGTTCGACCCTGTAAACTGGAAGGCGGGGGTTAACCTCAACGTGCATCTTGACGGTCAAGTAGCAGGTCCTACTGAATACCAAGATAGAATTCTTTCTCCTATTAGTGAATGGGTTATATGTCCTATGCGGTTATTGACAGATGAGATCATAAGTATTTGGCCAAAGCATTGGAGCTAGTTGTATTAGATACACGAGAGCTCGATGATCTCTATTTGCATTAACTCATGCATAGCGTCAAGTACAGATAGGGTTTGACTAACCGTGACCCTATAACTTGATCGGGACATTTGAAAGAAGGGTTTATACGTATACTGGTATTCATGACAGAATGGTTCTTGAATGATCCAATCATTCGTTCTCAGTTGGGGTACAGTGTAGGCCGCCAGGCTGGCTAGGTGGTACTACTATTCTTTGGTTCCTCCCATTACTGGCTGACACGGACCTACCGAGTCGCGCAATAGGATTGACGACGGAATGAATCAAGCTTATTATCATTATGAATATTAGATATTGGATATCTAATTTATTGGGACATTGGATGTCTAAATTGATTTATTGGATAAATTGATTTACGGCCTAATGAATTAAATAAATTACTACGTGATTAATTTAATTCATGAATATAATTATTTCTTGGAGAAATTAATTATGTTATTATGTATTTGATATGATTAATTAATTGGATTATTTAATTGATATAAATACATCGGAACAGAATTGGACTTTATCTGTTTGGACTCTCGGGAGTCTGAAACGAACAGAATTCGTCCAACTCCTTCTAGATCCCCCCCCCCCCACTTTCCACCTACTTTCCCCTCTTGTTTTTTGTGTCCATTTTATAATGGATGAAAAAGACTTGTAGGGAATCTCATGTGAATGAGTTGTGTCATGTGGGTTGAAATTGAATAAAGGTGGAAGACTTCTTATCACTCTCATGCCATTTTCATTTTCCTACGTTTGAGAGAGTTAGAGAGAGAGAGAGAGAAAATAGTTTTCTCAATTGTCTTCATCTTCTTCTTCATTTCTTCTTGGTGCTTCTTGGAGAAAAATCAAGAAATCATAGAGAGATCATAGATTATATACTTAGAGTATTATAATCTTGATAAACAAGCTTCTACAACCTTGTTCTAGCCGTATCCTTGGAGGATAACGAGGTTAGTCATTCCGGTCGTTTCTCCGGCGCGTGGCAAGTAGAGACGCGGTACTTTCGGCGTTGGATCATCCAAAATCTTAGAGCGGATTGGATACGTAGAGATCAAGCAAAGCTTGGGGAATAGCTCAAGAGAAGGATACCATTTAATCAATGGACTATGAGGGTATGTTTTTCGTATCTCTTGTGTTTCGTACTATATTCATATATACGCAGATCGATTGCTCCTCGTAGGGATTCAGATCGAACTAATTTTCATTTTATCGCTTCCGCTGAGCCTTCATTTTTTAGGCACCGAATCCCAACAGCACCACCCTGGCCGAATTCATAAAGAAAGCTCTTACTTATGAGCTTACTGCGAAGGAAATTGCTAAGCATCAAACTTCATCTACTGGCAAGAAATCGAAGAATCATAATCAGTCCGAAGGTAGTTGGGCAACCTTCAAGAAGCCTCGAACGGGCTCTACTTTTTATAAGCGACCTCCTATGGCGCCTAAACCTGCAGAATCTCAGTCCCGAGCGGCCAGTTCGGCCATCACCTATTTCAACTGTGGAGAGCAGGGTCATTACAGCACTAAGTGTCCGAGTCAGACTATCACGTGTAACAACTGTGGGATTTTCGGGCATAAGGCATGTTTCTACCGAAGAGACTCCGAACCTACTCCGATGGAATCTCAGGCCCCTAAGCAGTCGGTTGCTCAGAATCAGGCCACTCAATCCGTGTCATTTAAGACGACGGGAGCAAACAAAGGCGGAGCCCACATTTATCAGATAGGAGCATCTGAATCTGGGACTAGCAAGCCCTGAATTTACGAGATAAAGAGGACCGACGATCCGTAGGACCGAATGATCTCAGGTACACTCGAAATTTTATCTCAACCTGTGTGTAACCTTTTTGATACTAGCGCATCACATTCATTCATTTCCGAGTAATATTTGAGAAGACTTTACCTGAGTAGTGCTACTAGTTGCGAACCTTATGTCATTGGTCTACCAGACGGTAGAAGTTATCGGAGATTGTGATGTTAAGAATTGTCCGATTCACCTTAATGGCCGCATTTTGTTGGCGGACCTGATCGTGATAGACTTACCTAAAGACGACGTTATTTTGGGTATTGATTGGATGGATCGTCACGACGCTATCCTTAGTGTTTGTAAGCGTATGGTCACTATTGTTTCAGACGATGGAGTCAAGTGTGTATTTCAGGGGGTAATCCCAGCTGTTCCGGAAGAGTTATTAATGTGATGAAAGCAGTGAAATTACTCAATCAGGGATGTGTTGGTTATTGGTGCTACATGACCAAGATCGAGAAATCATCAGTGACTGGAGGATATCCCAGTAGTTAGAGAATAAGCCGAAATATTTCCAGACGAGTTACCTGGTTTGCCTCCACAGAGAGATATGGAATTCACGATAGAGTTGGAGCCTGGACGTCCTTAATATCGAAAGCACCATATCGTATGGCCCCGAACAAAATGCAGGAACTGAAAAATCAACTGGAGGAATTGACCTAGAAAGGTTATATCTGACCGAGTGCATCTCCGTGGGGAGCACCAGTGTTAATTGTCAAGAAGAAGGATGGTTCATTTCACTTGTGCATTGATTATCAGGAGCTGAACAGAGTGACGATCAAGAATAACTATCCCCTACCCCGCATCGATGATCTCTTAGATCAGCTCCAGGGAGATTTAGTATTTTCTAAGATCGATTTAAGATCTGGGTATCATCAGTTGCGAATTCGAGAGCCGGATATCGCAAGGATGGCGTTTCAAACACGCTATGGGCATTACGAGTTTGTGGTGATGCCATTTGGGTTAACTAATGCACCTGAGGTATTTATGGAATTGATGAACCGAGTTTTTATCAATTATTTAGATTAGTTCTTGGTTATCTTCATAGATGACATTTTGATTTATTCTCGTGACCATGAGGAGCACGAACTTCACCTTCATCAGGTTCGCGACGTGTTGAGACGAGAACAACTCAATGGAAAGTTTTCCAAATGTGAGTTCTGGATGTCCGAGGTGACGTTTCTCGGGCATGTGATTTCATCAGACAGAGTACGTGTCGACCCTTAGAAGACGAAGGCTATCCGAGATTGGCAACCTCCAAAGAATGTTAAGGAAATCCGAAGCTTCCTCGGATTAGCGGGTTATTACTGGCAATTTGGGGAAAGGTTTTCTAAAATCGCCCAACCTATGATGAACCTTTTGTGGAAGGATAGGAAATACACGTGGTCTGACGTGTGTCAGCAGAGTTTTGAGGAGCTCAAGAGTCATTTAATTTCA
This sequence comes from Orobanche coerulescens, assembly GCA_033398695.1. Lineage (NCBI taxonomy): Eukaryota > Viridiplantae > Streptophyta > Magnoliopsida > Lamiales > Orobanchaceae > Orobanche > Orobanche coerulescens. The sequence continues at coordinate 71,301,447 of CM065818.1, read as the reverse complement.
GCGCTTGTTCTTTCTTTACCACAAGGGACGGAAGGATTCGTGGTTTATATTGACGCATCCGAACAAAGTCTCGCATGTGTATTAATGTAGAACGGGAAAGTGATTGCCTATGCTTCGCGACAACGGAGGCCTTACGAGGTCAATTATCTGACCCACGACCTGGAGCTAGCAGTTGTGGTATTCGCATTGAAGATTTGATGTCATTATCTTTATGGCGTCACCTGTCAGATTTTCACCGATCATAAGAGTTTGGAGTATATATTTACTCAAAAGGAGTTAAATATGCGACAGAGATGGTGGTTGGAACTTATTAAAGATTATCATATTGAGATACAATGCCACCCGGGTAAGGCGAATGTTGTCGCCGACGCCTTGAGCCGTAAGTCCATTCAGGAGCAGACGCTTGCTCGTTTAACTGCTCAGAAGGAACTTCAGCAGGAATTCCTAAGGCATGAGATCGAGGTCTGGTTACAGCAAGTACAAGGGCAACTTTGTATGTTATAGATTTCATTGCCACTGGAGGAGGCGGTCAGAACGAAATAGGGTTCAGACCCATTTCTATTGTGCATACAAGATGATGTGGCTCAGGGGAAAGCAACTGGATTTGTGGTCCACGAGGATGGACTTTTGCAATTTAAGAACCGATTATGTGTTCTGGCGGATGACGAGTTGAAAAACTCGATTTTGAGAGAGCCCCATGCTACCCCTTATTCTATCCATCCGGGGTCTAGCAAGATGTACAAAGACTTGAAGCAAAATTACTGGTGGAGTAATATGAAGCGAGAAGTCACAGAATTTGTTTTGAGATGTTTAACCTGTCAACAAGTCAAGATAGAACATCAGCGACCGGCAGGTATGCTGAAACCGCTTCCTATCCCAGAGCGGAAGTGGGAGGATATTCCAATGGACTTCATCACGAGTTTGCTGACGAGTCGTCGTGGCATGAATACAATTTGGGTAATTGTGGACCGTTTAACTAAGTCAGCTCATTTCTTTGAGATTAAGGATACATGGGGTCCTGAGAGACTTGCCCAGTTATTCATTAAAGAGATCGTGAGATTGCACAGTACCCCTAAGAGTATCGTTTCGGATCGTGACGGGTGATTCGTGCTGTATTTTTTGGAAATCCGTTCATCGTGCCATGGGAACTCAATTAAATTTCAGCACAGCTTTTCACCCTCAGTCCGACGGACAATCAGAGCGAACTATCCAGACGTTAGAGGACATACTGAGGGCATGTGTTCTCGATTGGAAAGATGATTGGGAAGCCCAACTACCGTTAATCTAGTTCACGTACAATAACAGTTGGCATGCTTCGATTAAGATGGCATCTTACGAGGCCTTGTATGGTCGTTGTTGTTGATCTCCCTTATGCTGGGATGATTTATCATAATCGATCGACACTGAACCTGATATGCTAATAGCCGCCCGCGAGAAGGTAGCATTGATCTGGAGTCGTTTGTTGACCACTCAGAGTCGACAAAAATCACAGATAATCGTCGTCGACCATTAGAATTTGAGGCGGCTGACCATGTTTTGGTCAAGGTATCCTCGAGTCGAGGTATTTTTCATTTCGAGAAAAGTGGAAAGTTGAGATTTTGGATCGAATAGGCAGTCTGGCTTATCGATTGGCTTGACCTCCAACTTTGAGCGGGATTCATAACATGTTTCACGTCTCTCAATTACAGAAGTATGTTGCCGACCCTAGCCACATACTTCAGTTCGATGAAATCGAGATAGCGGATGATCATACGTACGAGGAGTGTCCTGTACGAGTCCTAGAGCGTCGAATCAAACAGTTGAGGAACAAGACGATTCCTTTGTTAAAGATTCAGTGGTCTAGACACGGAGTCGAAGAGGCTACTTGGGAAACCGAGGATAGTATGCGGGAGAGTTATCCTGAATTGTTTAACCCTTAGTTTTGGGGACGAAACTCTTTTAAGGGGGGAGTATGTAATACCCGGTTGTGAACTCATTTATTTTCATTCAGTAATTGTCTCTAAGTAATTATCACTCATTCATATTCATTCATTCGTGTTCACCGTTCGGCATAACTTTGAGTCGTGTATCGGTATCGTTCATTGTTCAACCCTATTTGAGAATCAAGATGAGAATATTATCATTATCATCGTTTTGGTAGCCTCTGTGTGAGGTTTAGCGCACGCTACGTACTCTTTATAGCGCACACCATTTGAGTACAGGTAGCGCACGCTATCGTTCAACGTTAGCGCACGCTAGCATATTTGAGGCAGACAGTCCAGTAGGTACTGGACTGAAATGGAGAATTCATAGCACACGCTGGGAGTGGAAATAGCGTACGCTAGTTGTATTGATAGCGCACGCTAAACAATCGGAGTAGCGTGCACTAAGGCTCGAGCAGGCAGTGGACAGTAGGTTCTGGACCCCCTTTTCTGGACGCCAACTATCAGGTAGTGCGCGTTGACACTCGGTTAACGTATGCTAAGAGGAAGGCATTAACGCATGCTACCAAGTACGTAGAGCACACTAACGAGGCATGCTGAGTTCAGTGGACTACCCGGTGAGCCCACTAGCGCACGCTAGTATCAGAGGCTAGCGCACGCTAAGATGGGTTTGGTATATATAGGACAGTTCGGACCCATTTCGTCATTTCTTCATTTCTCCTCCTCATCCGGGCGATTTGAGCATTTCTTGGGCGTTTTGTGAATATCACCTCGAGCTGCTATCACCTATCTTCGATTATAGAGTTTGGAAGGTCGATTTAACACAAGTTCAATGGATCGAATAGTTTGGATCTTCAAAGATAATTTCTTCAAACCTTGGATTTCGATTCTGGAAATGGACTATGAAGTTTCAGATGTTATAATCATGATATGTGAAGATATATACATATGATTATGAGTTTCTATTAACTATCTTTGGATTATTGGAGAATTATTTAAGAGCCCTTGAATGTTGACTTTGGAATTTTAGGGGTTTTCGAGTAGATGTTGTCGTAATCTCAAGTTGTGTATTCCTACTGGATTATTGATTTCATTAATGATGTTTTGTTGGATTGAATCACTCATTTGGTGGTTGGTATTCGATATATTGGGATTGGTAGTAAACAATTGGAGATTGTTTGCAACATATTTGTTTAAATGCCCCAATGAGTTCGAGTTTGTTGTATCGACTTTTTGAGTTGGTTATGATCATAATTGATACATATTGTTGGTAATTATATAATTCAAGGTTGTTCGAACGATCGATAATTCTATTAAGGATGTTTGTTCGAGGAAGTACATTCTTCACCGGTATTTGAGGCAAGTTGATCATTGCTCAATTAAAAGGATAATCATTCCTTCCGTTGTTGTTCATTCATATGTATAATTCATGTTTAGTATATTAATCATGTTGGGACTTGTAATTATCAAACTAATCATTCAATTCATGAGGAACAACGGTTCCAATCATTTCATTTGAAGCTATCACTCATTGCGTCATTATTTCACCTCGGTGAGTCATTCTTGAGCCTTGTCGGCTTTCTATTCATTATTCTTCATCATGGTTGCTTTTATTCTTGTGACATTCCGGGATTGTATTGTGTTCCGGGTGGTATATGTGTGGAATTTTAGTCGGGCACACTAAGGTCATTGTGTATATGCTGGTATCTGGACACATTGGACTGTGCACACGGTAACGTGCCTCCGTGAGACTAATTAGGCCAAGTTTTGCGGGTGTTTATGCGGGACGCCGGGCACTCAGCATACTTGTGCACTTGCATATCCCATTGGGGCGTACTATGATTCCCCTTATTCAACTTGATTTCATAACTAATTTACGTGATTATTATATTTGTTCAACTCTTAAGGATTGTTGTTCTGCGTAACTGAACCAGTTGGGGATGTTGTTTTAGGTCATGGCAAGGAAAAGGCACGGGAAGAGAATGCTGACGGAGAGGAGTCCCAGTGACACTAGTAGGGGGGCAGTCTTCCCAGTTATTCATGTTTTATTCATTTGTGTTTTCCGCTGCAGTTTCCATTTCGACTTTCATTTCATTTGGTGTTGTATATTTCATCTTCATATGAAATATATAAGTATTCTGTATTCCTGAGTGTATTATACTTGATACTCCTCATCGGAGTAAGTGATTATATAATGTGGTGCGGTACTACGGTTATATTATTTAATTCATTGTTGTTCATTTGCCTGGTTGGTCCCAGTTGGGGGTCCACGACACTGTAATAGACGCCTAGTTTGGGGTGTTACATTCACTGTATGTCATCAATAATGGATTTGAGAAAGGTCTAGTTGACAAAATACTCCGCAAAATCCAGGAAGGTGACTATATTCTCATGGTACAAATATACGTAGATGATATTATTTTTGGTTCAACTAGTATTGCTTTATGTTAAAAGTTCTCTCATCTCATGCAAAATAAATTTGAAATGAGTATGATGGGAGAACTTAGCTATTTCTTAGGATTGCAGGTGAAATAACTTCCAACAGGTATATTCATCAACCAGGAGAAATACAACAAGGAGCTGCTCAACAAGTTCGGGATGAATACTTCCAAATCATCATCTACACCCATGAGCACTTCCACATAGATAAGTGTTGACCAAGATGGAAAGCCAATGGATCAATCACTCTATAGGAAGCTTATAGTCTCACTCATGTACCTAACAGCCAGTAGGCCCGATATCCAGTTTGTTGTAGGAGTGTGTGCTCGGTATTAGCTAGCACCTAGAGAGTCTAAAACTAAATGAATTCTTAAGTACGGAAAAGGAACAATCGATGTAGGATTGTGGTATCCTAAGGAAGGAGGATTCGATTTGGTGGGATACAATGACTCGGATCTCAGAGGTTGTAAGTTGGATAGGAAGAGTACGAGCGGGACTTGTCACTTCCTTGGACGAAGACTTGTGTCATGGTTCAGTAAGAAACAATTGGCCAAATCGCTTTCTAAAGATGAGTCGGAATATTATGTTGCTGGAAGTTGCTGTATGCAGATTATATGGATGCAACAGCAATTACAGGACTATGGCATCCATGCAAGAGAAACTCCAATCATGTGCGATAGCACGAGTACAATCACAATCACACACAATTGTGTATTGCACTCGAGGACTAAGCACATTGATATGAAGCATCATTTCATTCGGAATCATGTGGAGAATAAATATGTTCGGGTCGAGAAGATTGATATAGATGTTCAGTTAGCCAACATCTTTACAAAACCTCTTAGCACCACTAGATTCTGTATGCTCTGATAAGAATTGTGAATGCTACAGTCGACTCACTGTAAGTTTTTTACAATTTTACTCATCATTTGCGGGGAATGCTGTAAGACCCATGAATACAGTCTTCACTTTAATAAATCATACACTAAGAACTACAAGTTATATCCTTAATGTAGGAAGAATAACAAGGTATAATTACCAGACTATAGATGACGTATGCATTAATTAAGGAGGAACACAGTATGACCGAAGAATACAACATTAATCTAAAATTGCTGTAAGAATTGAATCCTGTATGTACCTTTTGAGGGGAACTCTATATTTTCGCGGATACAGCACATATACTGTAGGATTTCAATTAATATTTTAAGCATATCTAAATTCATACACTTAAACATTACATAGTATTTCTAGTCCACGTGCATCGTCGGGGAATTTAAAACGATTTATCTTTCAATACTTGAATGACACCTGGACTTTATGCCTTCAAACCCGCGATTTCAATATTTAAACTATAGTATCGTGCAATAGTAGAACCCGAACTATGTCAGAGGCGGGACCGCTCATTAATTTTGAAAAATTATGTATTAGATGTACCAGTTACATTTGAATTCATCTTATACGTTCATACAAAGATGGTTCCCATTCCTTAAATCTGACTGTTCACTGTAACCTAGCTTTCCTACACACTATAAAAGGGCCAGTGTGCTGATCCACGGACTCTTTATGATTTCATAATTAATGAGCCTACAGCATACAACCTACACAACTTTCAAATAATTTACTCTCTCTCTCTCTGCAAAAATGTCTTCTTCTCAAACTTCATCTCACTCTATGGAAAATAAGGACATGATTATTGATGGTCCTATATTTGCTCGCTTTGTTCTTCAAGAACGAATTATTTCTATAGATGAAGACATCCTGGGGATTAAATTATTCATCTATCGTATCAAACAAACTGGTCTCTATAGATTGGGTAATTTGCACCCTAAGAACTATAAACAGATCATAGAAGAATTTTTTTCTTGACGCTGAGTTCTTGTATGCATCTGACAATAAGGGCTCTGCCCTTACTGCCATTGTCAGTACTATCCAGGAGAAAGAGATCTCCATCAACCGAGAACTCCTGGAAAGAATGTACAAACTGCCCTTTTGATGGTCTGACATTGGAGGAATTAGAATCATTTGGATCTGATGACTTGCTGAAGGCCTACTGGAACTTATTTACTGGCAACTATCAGCCATCACGAGTTTATCTTTCCTGCCATAAGAAGAATTTCACTTCGCCTTATCTTTATCTGCATGATTTTTGCTACATAATTGTGGAGAATAAGATTGGAGCATTCGAGATGTGCACTAGCCTGTGATTCTGGATGATGGTAGCTATCATGTCTAGAGAGAAAGCCAACTGGTGCTGGGTGATCTTGAAATGGATTCAGGAGGAGGCTTCCAAACCAGACTCTTCCAGGAAGTCTTTCGACTTAATCTTGAACTATATTCTGACCAGCTGGGGCATACAACAGTCACCCACTGCCAAAGAGATCCTTTCTAGAAAGTTTCTTGGTGGTAAGCCCACTATATTCAACAAGGCACCTATTCTCGCTGACAGGCAAGCCCCTTGTCGCCCACGTCGAGTGATCCTCGAGATGTTACTGATCACTCGGCAAAATCCAAATCCGTTGACAGCAAGAAGAAGTTGGTCAGCAAAAAGAGACTTGTTCCTTACAGTAGCTCCCAGACAGTTGTCGAGAAGAAGAAGAATATGATGAAGACTAATAAGTCTTCAAAGTCGGAAGCTGTTCCCATAGCACCTCCAGTGGCTACAACAACCACTGAGGCAGTTCCGCCTACTTCACCATCTGACGCAGTAGCTGACCACAGGGCCCAACCCCTATGGAAAAAATGTTGGCTGCACCTACAGCAGTTCCTGGGCCTGTGACGGCTATGACGGATGACCAATCGTTTATCAAATTAGAAGGAACCAGTGAATTGGTTGACCCTTTGGAGCCGACAGTAACCATCCTAATAGGGCTCCTACTCTTGTAAGGAGTCCCTCTCCTAATAGGGAATCCCACCCTGTTAGGGATCCCTCTCTTCAACAGGCTTCCATACCTATAGAGGATCCCAACCGGACGGTAGAACACTCTAATATTTGGAGCCCCACCCCACAAAAATAATCGGTCAAACACTCCTCCAAGTCCAGATTGATGAGTCATTCAAACGCTTCAAGACATGGAAAGCATACATGGTCGCCTCATATGACTCCCTGTATAACTGGGAAGACCCGAAGGAGGAAGAGTTATTTGTTCTGGAAGTCACGGATACCCAGAACATCGAGGTTCTAATTAGATGGGATGGTCCATTTTGCTATGAGATGATAACATCCTACTATGTGGCGAACAAAAAGGCCCGAATGAAAGGGAAGTCTCAGTCCGATGACCTTACTGTAGTGGTTGCGAGTCTAGTGGACTCAGTTAAAGATCTAAAGGACAAGGTGGCCGAATTGATGGGTATTCTTTGGGATATTCACGGTAAGGTTTCTGAACTTGATAATGCCAAAAAGGGGAAGGGGCTAGAGAGGCTGGAAGGAGGTGGGGGATGGAAAAGAAAAATGAGATGGAGGCCATCTTGGATGACAGTGTTGCCACTACAATCATAAGACTAGCCGGACCCGGGCTAGGTCAAGGAGCTAGAGGATACAGGGTAACTGCTTCATGTCCCGATTTCCAGGATCCCAACTTTCCCTAGAATAATAATGTGCAGAAGTCCACTGAGACCCAACTCCCGACAGACATACAGCCATCAGCTGAAGAGTTGAAGGCATGGAAGTACAATGAACTGATGAGATAGTTTTTCACTCTCATCGAGGAATCGGCCATGTTCAATCACTTCAAGACACTGGAAGATGATGCCAAGGAGTTCTCAAGGCTCCTAGCGGGAGGAAAGCTCCCTCTGCAAATCAAGCTAAAATCTAAGATTCAGAAGGGTGATCGGCTAACTCACCCAGAAGACTGGATTCTCCCTACGATGTCTCCCAGGAAGTAAGGAACATCTATAGTGTCTGAGGCAGAGACTATCTAGTCAACTAGTGGAAGGGAACCGACCATGACCCTTATCGGGAGTCTTAAAAGCATCATTACTATAGGAGATAACTTGTGATAGTTGTACTTAATTTTTCTGATATGCTCTCACTGTAATTTTTCAATTCTAACAGCACTTAATCCAATATCAATAAAAATACATTTTACCTCAAAAGATTATAGCTTGTGATGTACTGTTACTTCTTTGATTATGATTTATATTGAAATATTTTACTAAGTATAGAACCTTGATAAGTCTCTAGCTGTAACAACTTGTCTGCGAGCAGTTCATAGATTAAGTTATTTTCAAATAGAATTATTTCAGGTACGATTGTGCCCACAAACTAGTATGAGGCCTTTTGGGAGCTCACTGGCTTCAGGGAGATGGTGTAATACCGGGATAATTATTGTGTATTTCACTTGTATTCGAAACTTGTAGCATTTGATTATGTGGTATTAATAATCAAAGTGTGATTTCCCATATTCGTATTCCTACATTCATGAGTTTCCAATACATGCATGCATGCATCTACACGCCATAACGTACGCTATCTATTGAGCATAACGTACGTTAAGAGCAGAAGATAACGTACATTATAGTCGAAGCATAGCTTACGTAAGCAACAGTCAAAGGCAGATCAGATAAGGTCGGCGTGTGGAGCTAGGAGGAGATAGTGTCGGATTTTCCCCACGTGAACCTAAAAAACTTTTTGATAAAGCAAGTCAACGAGGCATAGCGTGCGTTAAAGGAGTATAATAACGTACGCTACACAGAGCATATTACGTACGTAAAGGTGATGGTTAATGTACGTTAAGGAAGCAAAAAAATGAGGCAGTGAGCTACTGACGAATGTTAACGTACGTAAGGATTTGTATATAATGTACGTTAAGGCTATAGCGTACATAATACCTTGTGGCTAACGCACGTAAAGATCAGGATCTTATAAGTAAGACACCAACTCATTTCACTTCACACCTTGTCTTCTTCGCTCCTTGTCTGAGCTCTGTGAGTCCAAAGAGCCTCTCCCACAATATAACCTTTGATTTAGCCTCTCTAATTGGTGGTTGAAATTTGGGAAGCATCGTGGATCGGTGTTCAAGCCCCGGTGTTGAATTCCGCCGAGTGTTTCATCACTTCCTTTCGTATAAGGTATGTGACGATTCACCAATCTGGATTTCATGTTATCGTTGTCGAATATGAACATGCTACTGAAGTTGTTAAGTTTGTTACTGAGATTATCAAGTTTATTGTAAACAATATGATCGAACAACGCATATAAGGGAACTAGATAGATTGAACGTAGGGTCTATTCCTTGTAGAAGAACATGATGATCATGTTGAACCTAGTAACGAGTTTTATGTGATGATTATGGTGTTCTTCAAGATAATTCCGAAATCATGAGCATTAGATTGATGATGGGTATGGTTAGGATCCTTGTAGAACGAACTATCATGAGGTATAATTGAAGAATTTAATCGAAAGATGTGTTTAGACTTGATTGAAACACTATGAGATTATTGCTCGGATAAGAATTGTAGTGATGATTCGACCGGTATGGCTTGGGGCAGATTAGTGTGTTTATCATAATCGGATAGATTATGTCTTTTCATGTTCGTATATTGTTTAGAAGCGATTATCCGGAACCATTAGTTATATTGGTGTTATTGTATAATTAAGGTTCGGATATTGTAAATTGATCGAGTGAGAGTTCTTCGAGTGGGTTGAAGGTTATTGGAAGTATCTTTCCTTGTTGTCATTTATGAGACAAGTATCTTAATTTGATTTTGGTTTAATGTTGATGATTTTGAACATGCATATTGTCATTCATGTTGTTGAAGATGAGGTCGTCTAAGTTAATTTGTCATAAGGCCGTTCATGTTATTGATTCATATGTTGTTCATGTTGATGAACATATTGATTTTCATATGTGCATGCATAGTTATATTGTACATGTTGTATTTATCCGATGGGATCGTGTGATCTATGCTGAGGGCGCTAGGTCAGTTGTCCACCTCGTGTTGGTCCGATGGGATCATCTTGGGATCTATGCTGAGGGCGCTGGATCATTGGATGGGTTTTCCACCTCGTGTTGGTTCGACGGGATCATCTTTGGATCTATGCTGAAGGTGCTGGATCATTGGATTACCATGTGTTGTGTTGATGGAATCATGTGGATTCGCATCGTTGGATTCTGGTAGAGGAAGTCCGTGTTTTGTGTTTTTGCTATGCATTGTTGTTGTATATTTGATTTTGTATAATTATAGTACTTGTACTAGCATTGTTTTGCTAACCCCTGCGGGGTTGGCCATTTGTTTAATATTCAGGTAGCCGAGGAGTAGGGAAGCAACCACAATGTCGGCATGATGACGAAAGGGCACAGTGATGTTATCCGTCTGAATTGTTTTGGTATTCTGTTTTTATGTTAAGTACTCGAGTACGTGTATTCTTTATAGTGATTTGAGAATTTTGTATTAAATGGGTTATTTTAGATGATTAAACCGGTTACTAAATTACACAACTATTGGTGGTATTATTCGTATTGATTAGTATTTCTTTTAATTTAGCCTTGTAAATTCGTATATAAAGGGTTTACGGCGCTGTATATCTCGGGGTGTTACAGAATATGGTATCAAAGTTAAGATTTATGGATATCTTGGCAGCTGAGTTTAGTTGGGCCTGTTTATGTCGATTGATTTGTCGGTCGCTCATGACATCACTGTACAACCAACGTCATCATGTGAACTGTGGTTGTAAGTTTCCTAATCTCAGAGACTATCATCTTAATTATTGCGCATTTTGGGGATATTGGCAAAATTTTAGGAGATTTTGCTCTGGGTATTGAGTATTTGTGTTTACAGTATGTTGAGAGAAGGACGTGGATACGTGCGTGGTAATGCTAGATGGGAAGATTCATCGTCTGTCCCGGATTCGTTGGCTAATCAAGCTGATTCCAGTTGTGGTGAACAACAATAATCAGTTAATAATGACCGAGCACGAACTGTGGAGGCAGATGCAAATCCTAACATGCCTGAAGTGCTCCAACAAGTGGTCACTCAGATGACCCGATTTGCTCAGGTGGTTAACTGCATGAAAATGACGATGGGCCAATAGCGTGACGAAGAAAATCGAGCAGACAAGTGGCTTTCAGAAGTGATCAAATTACACCCACCAAAATTTGACGGTTCTTCAGAGATGCCTACATGGGACCACTGGCTGAAAGAACTGGAGAAGGTATTTGTGGGAATTATTGTACCAATGACCGAAAAGTTCTGATCGCTCGGTATTTTCTGACTGGGGAAGCTTTCGACTAGTGGAAAGCCATTCGACCTGAAGATCATAATGCTGACTGGACAGAATTCAAATTAATGATGGAAGCACAATATTGTCCTCATCCAGTTAGAGAGGTTAGAGTCCGAGAATTTTTCTCACCATAAAATCTGGAGGTATCCGTGACATATATGATTAAGACTTTTAATCACCAACTGACCTTTGTGCGATATCTGGTCAGAACCGAGGCAGAAAAGATTTTTCACTTCGACATGAGAATGAAGCCGGAGATCCAACGATATATGTTGGGATTTGAATGTACTACTCTCCGACAGTATCAGGATAAATCCCTAGCTTATGACATGAAAGAGATAGAAGTGGAGAAATTTGCGGAATTGAAGAAGCAGAGAGTGTCTGGCAACTTTACTGAGCAAGAGTAGTGGGCCCCGCAAGGGTCAGTCCTCATTCCATTCATCCAATAGGCCTCCGTATCCTTCCCGAGGTGGAAAGAAGTTCATAACGACATCGATGGTTACAGATGCAACGAAGAAGTGTTATAACTGTGGACGACCAGGGCATGTTCGGCGTGATTGCCCCGCTTCTTCTGTAACCTATTTTGAATGTGGGCAAGAAGGGCATCATGTGACATTTTGCGGGAATGTGACTAGATCGTTTGGAGCTCGTACTTCACTGCAAGTTCTGAAAGAGATGAGTGTGAACCTGACACAACAGAGTGGTCTACAACGGCAGAATCTTGGAAAAAGAGAAGCATCTAGTGTTGGGTCCATTCCTCCGCGCCTTTATGAGATGAGGAGGTCAGATGATCAGAACACTACTGTTGCATCAGGTACGATTCAGATTCTTTTGCAACCAGTTAGTGTCTTAGTCGATTCAGGAGCTACACACTCCTTCATATCACTGAAGTGTGTTAATCGTTTGAAAATCTCGTGTTTGCATGATTGTGAACCTTATGTTGTGAGTTTATCGAGTGGAGAGGGAATTAAGGGAAATCTATAAGCTAGAAATTTTTCTGTGTCGATAGGAGGGAGGAATTGGCCATTAAATCTTATTATGGTCGATATCCATAGTGACGATTTAATTCTTGGAGACAATTGGCTCAATCGTTATGGGGCTAGTTTGAATCATCGGAAGAGAGTTATATCGATTATTACTGATGATAGATGTGAACATTTATTCGAATGATGGAGACCGGGAAGCTCAGGGAAAGTGATCCCAGCTATGAAAGCGATTAGATTGCTGAAACAGGGTTGTGCTGGGTTTTGGTATTATGCCATGAAGGAGGAAGAAGGAGTAAAGCTCTCATCTATTCCAGGTGTGAATGAATTCTCATATGTATTCCCTAACGAACTACCTGGATTACCTCCGCGTAGAGATGTAGAGTTTAATATTGAATTAGAACCAGGATCCGCACCTATTTCCAGAGCACCATACCGTATGGCACCAACAGAGATGTATGAGTTAAAGAAACAGCTTGAAGAATTGTTGCAGAAGGGTTACATTCAACCTAGTGTTTCTCCTTGGGGTGCGCCCGTTGTTTTTGTTCGAAAGAAAGACGGATCACTCTGATTGTGCATAGATTACAGGGAGCTAAACAAGGTGACTATCAAGAATAAATATCCATTGCCTCGGATTTTTGATTTGTTTGATCAATTACAGGGAGCGACGGTATTCTCAGAAATCGATTTGAGATCAGGATACCATCATTTGAGGATTAAGGAATTTGATATACCGAAGTCCGCATTCAGATATCGGTATAGGCACTGTGAGTTTATAGTAATGCCATTTAGTCTTACTAATGCTTCTGCTGTGTTTATGTAATTGATGAATCGAGTACTCTTAGAATACTTGGATAAATTCGTGGTCATTTTCATTGACGACATATTGATTTATTCAAAGAATCCATAAGAGCATGCAGAACATTTTCAAATGTTTTGAATATTTTGAGAAATGAACAGCTTTATGCAAAACTTTCCAAATGTGAGTTATGGCTTAAGGAAGTAACGTTCCTTGGGCACGTGATATCAGCCGATGGAGTCCAAGTAGACCCGGAGAAAGTTGAGGCAATATTGGAGTGGGAATCTCCTAAGAACGTGAAGGAAGTCCAAAGTTTCTTAGGACTTGCTGGGTATTATCGTAGTTTTGTGGAAGGATTTTCCAAAATCGCTCGTCCGCTTACTAAGTTGCTACAGAAGACTCCTAAATTCGTGAGGAACGAGAAATGTCAGATTAGTTTTGATGAACTCAATAGGAGACTGACAACAGCGCCAATATTAGCACTACCAGACTGAACTGAAGGGTTCATAGTTTACAGCGATGCTTCAAATCAGTGTCTGGGTTGCGTGTTGATGAAGAAGGATAGGTTGATTGCCTATGATTCTCGACAGTTGAAACCATATGAGGCTAACTACCCGACATATGATTTATAGTTAGCAGCTGTTGTCTTTGCTCTGAAAATCTGGCGACATTATTTGTACGGGACTCACTGTCAGATCTTCACAGATCATAAGAGTCTCAAATATATTTTCAGTCAGAAGGAATTAAACATGAGATAGAGGAGATGGCTGGAATTGATTAAAGATTATGACCTGGAAATTCTTTATCACCCAGGCAAAGCTAACGTGGTAGTTGATGCACTAAGCCGCAAACCTGTTTCTATTCGAATGTTGGAAACATTTACGTCCCAGTCCAGCATTCAGCGAGACTTAATTCGTGAAGGAATTAAAGTATGGTTACAAGGCGTTCAAGGGCAAATATGTGTGATGGAATTAACTTCATCATTGATCCATGAAGTCAAATATAAACAATTAAACGACCCCCTGATGATTCGATTATGTGATGAAGTGGACACGGGAAAAGCCCCAGGATTCGTAATTTATGATGACAGAGTCTTGAGATTCCAAAGTTGGCTTTGCATCCCCGATGATGATGTTTTGAAGCAGACAATCATGAAGGAAGCTCACAGTGCACCCTATTCTATTCACCCGAGCACCAGTAAGACGTATAAGGATCTAAAGCAGAATTTCTTGTGGAGAAACATAAAGAAGGACGTAGCGGAATACGTCTCGAAGTATTTAACTTGTCAACAGGTTAAGTTTAAACATCAGCAACCTGCTGGAATGTTGAAGCCACTTCCGATTCCTGAATGGAAGTGGGAGGATATATTGGTGGACTTTATCACCAATATGCCAAAGACCAGAATGAGGATGAATATGATTTGGGTAAGCTGATCGTCTATCCGAGTCAGCTCATTTTTTGGGCATTAAGGATACTTGGGGACCAGAGAAGTTGGCACGAGTGTTTATTCGGAGATAGTCCGATTGCGCGGTACGCCGAAGAACATTATTCCAGATCAAGATGGTCGCTTTGTGTCACATTTTTGGAAGGAAGTTCATAGAGCCTTGGGAATGGAGCTTAACTTTAGCACAACTTATCATCCTCAGACTAACGGACAACCGGAGAGGACTATTCAGACAGTATAAGATATGCTGAGAGCTTGTGCCTTAGATTGGTCAACTGATTGGGAAGTTCATCTACCGTCGATTGAATTCACCTACAACAATAGTTGGCATGCTTCCATTAAGATGGCACCATTTGAAGTGCTGTATGGGAGAAGATGTAGATCACCCTTATGTTGGGACGATTCATAGTATTTAATTGGGATGAAACCAGAATTGATAGTGCAGACTCAAGAGAAGGTATTCCAGAGTCGGCAGAAATCTTATGCAGACGTGCACCGTCGCCCATTAGAATTTGGAATTGGGGATCACGTACTCCTAAAAGTTTCTCCTACCTGAGGAATTTTTCATTTTGGGAGGAAAGGAAAGCTGAATCCAAGATATATCGGACCATTCGAGATTCTTGAAAGAGTTTGGGAGTTGGCGTACAGGTTGGCCTTACCGCCATCACTGAGTCATGTTCATAATGTGTTCCACGTATCCCAATTATGGAAGTATGCATAGATCCCTGTCATGTCATCGATTGCGGCGAGATTGAAATAGCAAATGATGGCACGTTCGAGGAGAAACCAATCAAGATACTCGAGAGTCGGGTCAAATAATTGAGAAATAAACCAATATCCTTGGTTAAAGTTCAATGGTCGTGACATGGAGTCGGAGAAGAAACTTGGGAAACTGAAGATAGTATGAAGTCGAGATACCCGAAATTGTTTTCGTCTTAAGTTTCAGGACGAAACTTCTTTTTAGAGGGAGAGTATGTAATACCCGGATAATTATTGTGTATTTTACCTGTATTCGAAACTTGTGGCATTTGATTATGTGGTATTAATAATCAAAGTGTGATTTCTCGTATTCGTATTCCTACGTTCATGAGTTTCCAATACATGCATGCATCTGCACGTCATAACGTATGCTAGCTGTTGAGAATAACATACGTTAAGAGCTCCAGATAACGTACATTATAGTCGAAGCATAGCGTATGCAGCAGCAGTCAAAGGCAGATCAGATAAGGTCGGCGTGTGGAGCCAGGAGGAGATAGTGACGGATTTCCCCCGCGTGAACCTAGATGGCTTTTTGATAAAGAAAGTCAACGATGCATAGAGTACATTAAAGGAGTATAATAATGTATGCTACACAGAGCATATTACGTACGTAAAGGTGATGGTTAACGTACATTAAGGAAGCCATAAAATGAGGTAGTGAACTACTGACGAATGTTAACATACGTAAGGATTTGTACATAACGTTCGTTAAGGCTATAGCGTACGTAATACCTTGTATCTAACGTACGTAAAGATCAGGATCTTATAAATAAGACACCAACCCATTTCATTTCACACCTTGTCTTCTTCGCTCCTTATCCGATTTCTGTGAGTTCAGAGAGCCTCTCCCACAATATAACCTTTTTAGTCTCTCTACTTGGTGGTTGAAGTTTGGGAAGCATCTTGGATCGGTGTTCAAGCCCCGATGTTGAATTCCGCCGACTGTTTCAACATTTTCTTCCGTATTATGTGATGATTCACGAATCTGGATTTCATGTTCTTGTTGTCGAATAGGAACATGCTACTGAAGTTGTTGAGTTTGTTACTGAGATTATCAAGTTTATTGTAAACAATATGATTGAACAACGCATATAAGGGAACTAGATAGACTGAACGTAGGGTTTATTCCTTGTAGAAGAAGATGATGATCATGTTGAACCTAGTAACGAGTTTTATGTGATGATTATGGTGTTCTTCAAGATAATTCCGAAATCATGTTGCACTGGATTGATGATGGGTATGGTTAGGATCCTTGTAGGACGAACTATCATGAGGTATAATTGAAGAATTCAATCGAAAGATGTGTTTAGACTTGATTGAAACATTATGAGATTATTGTTTGGATAAGAATTGTAGTGATGATTCGACCGGTATGGCTTGGGGCAGATTAGTGTATTTATCATAATCGGATAGATTATGTCTTTTCATGTTCGTATAATGTTTAGAAGCGATTATCCGGAACCATTAGTTATATTGGTGTTATTGTATAATTAAGGTTCGGAAATTGTAAATTGATCGAGTGAGAGTTCTTCGAGTGGGTTGAAGGTTATTGGAAGTATTGTTCCTTGTTGTCATTTCTGAGACAAGTATGTTAATTTGATTTTGGTTTAATGTTGATGATTTTGAACATGCATATTGTCATTCATGTTGTTGAAGATGAGGTCGTCTAAGTTGATTTGTCATAAGGTTTCAGTCAGAAAGAATTAAACATGAGACAGAGGAGATGGCTGGAATTGATTAAAGATTATGACCTGGAAATTCTTTATCACCTAGGCAAAGCTAACGTGGTAGCTGATGCACTAATCCGCAAACCTGTTTCTATTCGAATGTTGGAAACATTTACGTCCCAGTCCAGCATTCAGCGAGACTTAATTCGTGAAGGAATTAAAGTATGGTTACAAGGCGTTCAAGGGCAAATGTGTGTGATGGAATTAACTTCATCATTGATCCATGAAGTCAAATCTAAACAATTAAATGACCCCCTGATGATTCGATTACATGATGTAGTGGACATGGGAAAGGCCCCAGGATTCGTAATTTATGATGACAGAGTCTTGAGATCCAGAGTCGGCTTTGCATCCCCGATGATGATGTTTTGAAGCAGACAATCATGAAGAAAGCTCACGGTGCACCCTATTCTATTCACCCGAGCACCAGTAAGATGTATAAGGATCTAAAGCAGAATTTCTGGTGGGGAAACATAAAGAAGGACGTAGAGGAATACGTCTCGAAGTTTTTAACTTGTCAACAGGTTAAGTTTAAACATGAGCGACGTGCTGGAATGTTGAAGCCACTTCCGATTCCTGAATGGAAGTGGGAGGATATATCGATGGACTTTATCACCAATATGCCAAAGACCAGAATGGGGATGAATATGATTTGGGTGATAGCTGATCGTCTAACCAAGTCGGCTCATTTTTTGGGCATTAAAGATACTTGGGGACCAGAGAAGTTGGCACGAGTGTTTATTCGGAGATAATCCGATTGCATGGTACGCCGAAGAACATTATTCCAGATCAAGATGGTCACTTTGTGTCACACTTTTGGAAGGCGGTTCATAGAGCCTTGGGAATCGAGCTGAACTTTAGCACAACTTATCATCCTCAGACTAACGGACAGCCCGAGAGGACTATTCAGACAGTATAAGATATGCTGAGAGCTTGTACCTTAGATTGGTCAACTGATTGGGAAGTTCATCTGCCTTCGATGTCACCTACAACAATAGTTGGCATGCTTCCATTAAGATGGCACCGTTTGAAGTGTTATACGGGAGAAGATGTAGATCACCCTTATGTTGGGACGATTCGTAGGATTTAATTAGGACGGAACCAGAATTGATAGTGCAGACTCAAGAGAAGGTAGCCCAAAGTCGGCAGAAATCTTATGCAGACATGCGCCGTCGCCCATTTGAATTTGGAATTGGGGATCACTTACTCCTGAAAGTTTCTCCTACCCGACGAATTTTTTATTTTCGGAGGAAAAGAAAACTGAGTCCAAGATATATCGGACCATTCGAGATTCTTGAAGGAGTTTGGTAGTTGGCGTACAGGTTGGCCTTACCGCCATCGCTGAGTCATGTTCATAATGTGTTCCACGTATCCCGATTATGGAAGTATGCACCAGATCCCAGTCGATTGAAATAGCTAATGATGGCAAGTTCGAGGAGAAACCAATCAAGATACTCGAGAGTCAGGTCAAATAATTGGGAAATAAACTAATATCCTTGGTTGAAGTTCAATGGTCGTGACACGGAGTCGAAGAATAAACTTGGGAGACTGAAGATAGTATGAAGTCGAGATACCCGAAATTGTTTTCGTCTTAAGTTTCGGGACGAAACTTTTTTTAGAGGGAGAATATGTAATACCCGGATAATTATTGTGTATTTTACCTGTATTCGAAACTTGTAGCATTTGATTATGTGGTATTAATAATCAAAGTTTGATTTCCCGTATTCGTATTCCTGCGTTCATGAGTTACCAATACATGCATGCATCTGCACGTCATAACGTATGCTAGCTGTTGAGAATAACGTACGTTAAGAGCTGCAGATAACGTACATTATAGTCAAAGCATAGCATATGTAGCAGCAGTCAAAGGCAGATCAGATAAGGTCGGCATGTGGAGCCAGGAGGAGATAGTGTCGGATTTCCCCCGCGTGAACCTAGATAGATTTTTGATAAAGGAAGTCAACGATGCATAGAGTACATTAAAGGAGTATAATAACGTATACTACACAGAGGATATTACATACATAAAGGTGATAGTTAACGTACGTTAAGGAAGCCAAAGAACGAGGTAGTGAACTATTGACGAATGTCAACATACGTAAGGATTTGTACATAACGTACGTTAAGGCTATGGCGTACGTAAAGATTAGGATCTTATAAATAATACACCAACCCATTTCATTTCACACCTTGTCTTCTTCGCTCCTTGTCCGATTTCTGTGAGATCAGAGAGCCTCTCCCACAATATAACCTTTTTAGCCTCTCTACTTGGTGGTTGAAGTTTGGGAAGCATCTTGGATCGGTGTTCAAGCCCCGATGTTGAATTCCGCCGAGTGTTTCAACATTTTCTTCCGTATTATGTGATGATTCACGAATCTGGATTTCATGTTCTTGTTGTAGAATATGAACATGCTACTGAAGTTGTTGAGTTTGTTACTGAGATTAACAAGTTTATTGTAAAAAATATGATCGAACAATGCGTATAAGGGAACTAGATAGATTGAACGTAGGGTTTATTCCTTGTAGAAGAAGATGATGATCATGTTGAACCTAGTAACGAGTTTTATGTGATGATTATGGTGTTCTTCAAGATAATTCCGAAATCATGTTGCATTGGATTGATGATGAGTATGGTTAGGATCCTTGTAGGACGAACTATCATGAGGTATAATTGAAGAATTCAATCGAAAGATGTGTTTAGACTTGATTGAAACATTATGAGATTATTGTTCGAGTAAGAATTATAGTGATGATTCGACCGGTATAGCTTGGGGCATATTAGTGTATTTATCATAACCGGATAGATTATGTCTCTTCATGTTCGTATAATATTTAGAAGCGATTATCCGGAACCATTAGTTATATTGGTGTTATTGTATAATTAAGGTTCGGATATTGTAAATTGATCGAGTGAGAGTTCTTCGAGTGGGTTGAAGGTTATTGGAAGTATCGTTCCTTGTTCTCATTTCTGAGACAAGTATCTTAATTTGATTTTGGTTTAATGTTGATGATTTTGAACATTCATATTGTCATTCATGTTGTTGAAGATGAGGTCGTCCAAGTAGATTTGTCATAAGACCGTCCATGTTATTGATTCATATGTTGTTCATGTTGATGAACATATTGATTTGCATATGTGTATGCATAGTTGTATTGTACATGTTGTATTGATCCGATGGGATCGTGTGATCAATGCTGAGGGCGATGGATCAGTTGTCCACCTCGTGTTGGTCCGACAGGATCATCTTGGGATCTATGAGGGCACTGGATCATTGGATTACTATGTGTTGTGTTGATGGAATCATGTGGATTCGCATCATTGGATTCTGGTGAAGTAAGTCCGTGTTTTGTGTTTTTGCTATGTATTGTTGTTGCATATCTGATTTTGTATAATTATGGTACTTGTACTAGCATCGTTTTGCTAACCCCTGCGGGAGTGGACATTTGTTTATTGTTCAGGTAGCCGAGGAGCGGGGAAGCAACCACAGTGTCGGCATGATGACGAAGGGGCACAGTGATGTTATCCGTCTGAATTGTTTTGGTATTCTGGTTTTGTATTAAGTACTCGAGTACGTGTGTTCTTTATGGTGATTTGAGAATTTTGTATTAAATGGGTTGTTTTGGATAATTAAACCGGTTACTAAATTACATAACTATTAGTGGTATTATTCGTATTGATCAGTATTTCTTTTAATTAGCATTGTAAATTCTTATATAAAGGGTTTACGGCGCTGTAATTATTCCGAATATCTCGGGGTGTTATAGATGGGAACTCTGAAGTTAAGCATGTTGGTGCAAGTGTAATCTCCGGATGGGTGACCTCCTGGGAAGCTGCTGGCGGGCTCCCAGAAACAAAACCGTGAGGGACAGCTCCGAGGAGAGTGCCCAAAGCGGACAATATCATGCTACGGTGGAGCGGTCTTGGGATGTGACAATTTGGTATTGGAGCCACTATGTCGTGTAGTGCGAGTGTGCCGACAAGGACGTCGGGCCCCTTGATGGGTTGGATTGTGATATCCCACATCAGCTAGCGGAGAGGGGGCGAAGTGCCTTATATGTGCATGCCCGCCTCCAACTCGCATGAGGCCTTTTGGGAGCTCACTAGCTTCAGGGATATGGGAACTCCAAAGTTAAGTGTGCTGGTGCGAGAGCAATCTCAGGATGGGTGACCTCCTGGGAAGCTGCTGGCAGGATCCCAGAAATAAAACCATGAGGGCCAGCTCAGAGGAGAGTGCCCAGAGCGGACAATATCATGCTACGATGGAGCGATCTTGAGATGTTAATTTAAGTTGTAATACACTTAGTCCCGTAGGATTTATAATTTTAGAAGCTGCTTGCGAGCAGTTCAGATTTTTAGTCTAAGTCTCGAAGATCAAATCATTCGACAGAAGACTTGAAGACAGCCTCTCTTTATTAAAAGTTTTGGCATTATCAAAAAGAGGGAAATTGTTCGGAAAAATCCTCCTGATATTTTGATAAATTCCTCATACAGCCAAGAATCATCAAGTCGTAATATCATCCAAGTACGGACACTATTAGGAAAAATGATATATGCTACAATCAGCCTGTCCATACAATGCAAGATCATACAGCGAGCCAAGAGTCAAATCCTACAGCTTAGCCTTCATGATTCAGCAAGGCAAGACGTTGTCTACGACAAACAATGTCGTAGGTGTTTTTTTTTGAGAAAAGTAAAACACAAACCAATAGGACTGGAGAAACTTTACGCCATTGTGAATCAAATATTCTTTATTCATTAAGTATTCACAGTTAAAGTAGCATTTAATATTGATAGGACAGCACTTAATATGGCCGATACAGACAGAAGAGCATTTAATTTAATATGGGTCAAAGAGAATGTCTGAAGCATTAAATGTGTCGCCTTTAATTCAAAACATTCTAAAGCCGCCAATCAGAGATGCCTCAATCACCATCTGACCAACGACTACATTTATAACGAATCTATTTTCAAGGTTATAAATAGCCCAAGCAAGATGACTTTGCTCACTTGAACACTTGACCAAAACACGAACACATGAAAATACTGAAAGCTTACAAGAGCATTATATTTCTTCAAGCATACAACGACATCTAAAGAGAAGAAATATACAAGTCCTCAACACGAACAACACATCTATAACGAAAGCTCATCAAGACTACAGTTGTTGTTCGAACTCGTGATAACTCATTCTTTCTGTTTACTTAGCCCTATGTGGACTAAGCAAAGATATATCTGAACTGTGTGGGATGAATAGCGTTAAGGACGAAGCTTCAATCTGTGTTAAAAGAAGCGAGTCGAAGAAGCCCAAGACAATTATGTGAATGACCAAAGCTACTATCGGCTGTATTAATCCGTGTGAACGATACAGCGGCAAGTTTAGTTAAAATCATACAGTTGTGTACGTCATGATTTTAATAAACTATTTACTCCTGTGTGGAGGACCAGTGAACGTAGAGGAATTTAACTCGAACCACTTTAATTAGTGTGTCTTTACTTATTGTGTTTACTGCTTTCTCTTTTCATGTGATTTTTGTATACTTATCCTAAAAATTCTGTAAGCACCAAGATAACAGGAGACCATTCAGTTATAGTATTTACATCAACTTAATCTTAGATTTCCACTACAAAAATAAACTTCGAAAAAGGATACAGCTTTCACCCCCGCCCCTTCTAAGCTATTTATACAGTATATTGTGGACAACAAGTAACCCTGCAGGTGGATTTAATTCTGATGTAATATAATAAGGTTCGAGTGGTACTACTCTTGGATAAGATATTAATTAACTAAAGCTGTCAGTGGCTTAAATTAATTAATGGACATTTGATATCCTAAACACGAGAAACAATATATTTAAATAAGGAGCCTGATTCTGTAAATTGGTATTTGGGTTGGAAGTGCAATATTAATTTTTTAATGAATTGAATTGATATTAGTGAACTCAACCATATTAGGAAAGGGCTTAATATGGAAAGTTGGGTTGCACTAGGAGTCCTTATCCTAATTCTCTTTAAGATCCCTAGAGTAGTCCAAAGCCTATATATAGGACTTTATGGGAGAATATGATTTTTTCTTCTTGTGTTTAATTGTGGATCTTGACTTGTGTTTTTGATTCAACAATTTAGATAATATATCAATTTTCTAAGAGTGTTTACATAATACTAGAAAAACAAGAAAAATAGAGTGACTCATAAGAATATATTCGGCCTATCCACATTGAAGTCCAAGCAAGATTCGATAGCTCATTGCCCACATAACATCCGGATTAAGGCGGGATCATACTTTAGAAGATTTTGAGGAAGAGATCAAGAAAGCAACCGCTACGCTTCAAAAGATAAATATCCTATGATCTTTGATCTAGATTAGGATATTGGACTTACCAATATATTTATTTAATTAATAATAAATAATATTTAAATTGATTGTTAATCTTAGTAATTAATTAATTAGCATGTCTAGGTTTTATGCTCGTGGATGCGTAAAATGATTTATACAAAATTTTCCCAACCTCGCTTCCGCTGTGTTTTATTTCCAACACCCAATCTGTCTCATTATGATCCCCGTACCTCACGAATGTTCTGTACACGAATCGAGTGGCTCGGTTCGTTTTCTCACTACCCCTTGGCCGCTCCCCTTGTTAGGCATATTTTTATACGCTTATTTATCATTATTTTGTATTATTTTGGAGAGTGAAATTGTTTAAATGAGCCTTTAATGCCTTAATTTTGTATGTTTGTCAGGAAATTGAAGTCCGGAAGCTAAAACGAGGCGAAAACGGCAAATTTTGGCTATGAGCCGCGGCACAAGGAAGCGGGCCGCGGCACAGAAGACATCCAACGGGCACAAAGTAATCAGACTCAGGCCGCGCACGATCCAGTGAGCCGCGGCACAGAAGAATTAAAGGACGCCCAGGCATCCAGCTGAAGGCAGTGTGCCGCGGCACATATTTAGTGCGCCGCGACACACTAGGCGGTTTTTGGGTTTTCCGCGCGGAGTTGGGCCGTTTCGAAGCCAGTTCTCGACCTACTTACACGGACGCGATTTGGAGACTGTTTAAAAGCTATAAATAAGGGTTTAAGACCATAATCTTGAAATCTTTGGAATCGGGGGATCTTGAGCTTGGAATCAGAGAGGAGAGACGGCAGAAGAGGAAGGGAAGCAGAAGACTTCAAGAGCAGAGGGCGGAAGCCGAAGAAAGGAGGAATCCGAGCTTCATCTGCGTTTGATTTCAATGCTTTCATTCATTTACTCTGTATTTTTATTTATTAGTAAGTCAGGCTAAAACCCTAATCTAGGATTTTGATGAAACCCACGTTTTGATGAATTTGCTTGAGATTATCTAATTGATTACCTTTTTGTTGAGTTTTCCCAATCGTGTTTAATGCCTTCAATTATCTGGCCAATAGTTGTATTGATTTAATCATTCAATTCGAATCGGGAGAGGAGAATTGGTGAGGAACTATTGGTGAGGACCGTTTTATTCTGTGAGATAGGAATATACTCATAGGAACTACGTGGCCTTTTGGAGATTTTATGCTTTTTGCCTATTGACGAATTAATTCACCTAGGGATAGAGTGCGTTATTCGCCTGTAGAAAAATCTATTGACCTCGGGAGAGGCGGTAGAATATATTAGCAATCTCCGCCTTCAATAAATTTGGAAAATTATTACTTCAGATAATCGAGAGTAAATTCGGATAAACCGAGGTGGATTCAGAATCCTAGACTTATTCATCATTTGATTCCCTTTTCTTCAAGCTATCGCTTTTCATGTTTAGTCTTTTAATAATTCTTTTAGTAGTTAATTGCAAAACCCAAATTCGATTGTTCGAATAAAACTGGAATACATAAAAATCGGTAGTTAGTGATTCAGTCCTCGTGGGAACGATACTCACTCATCACTTTATTACTTGTAAACGATAACGTGCACTTGCGTGTAAGAAATATCGCAAAAAGTTTTTGGCGCCGTTGCCGGGGACTGAAATTTTCTAATATCGATTTCAGTATTTCTAGTCTTAGTTTGAACGTTTTATTTTATTATTTTTGTGTATTTAATTTTATTTGTTTATTTGTTTTTCCTTTCAGGATCTTTCGCCTAGTGCATGAGAAAACTCGGTAACGAAGGCCTACTACCTTTGGATACCGAGCTCGAGCGCACTCTGAGAAGGAACAAGAAGGAGAAACGAGAGTTACAGACGACGGTGATCATGGCCGAGAATATCGAGATTCAAGGAGGAGATAAGCATGTGCAGCAAGTTCAACCGGCACTAGCTCTTAGAGACTATGCCATGCCGCAGATCAATGCTAATTTTTCGGGCATTCGGCGTCCCACTATCCAAGCCAACACTTTTGAGATCAAGCCTGCTATTATTCAGATGGTGCAGGCGAGCCAATTCTGTGGATTGCCGAATAACGACCCTAACGTTCATATTGCTTCTTTCCTTGAAATTTGTGACACGTTCAAGAATAATGGTGTCACCGACGATGCTATTCGATTACGGCTTTTCCCTTTCTCTTTGAGGGATAAAGTGAAATTTTGGTTAAATTCCTTACCGCCGGGGTCGATCACAACATGGGCAGAGTTAGCGCAAGCCTTCCTTGCCAAATTCTTCCCACCTTCTAAGACGGCGAGATTGAGAAACGAGATCACCACTTTTGGACAGTATGATATGGAATCGCTCCACGAGGCATGGGAGCGATATAAAGATTTGTTACGGAGATGCCCACACCACGGCCTTCCAGACTGGCTTCAAATTCAGACGTTCTACAATGGTTTAAGTGCTTCTACACGCACTCTCGTAGATGTAGCCGCTGGTGGGGCTTTGATGGGAAAGACTATGGCCGAGGCACACTCATTGTTGGAAGCTATGGCCGCAAATGCATATCAATGGCCATCCGAAATATTGACGCCGAAGCGAGTTATGGAAGTTTCAAGTAATGATCCGATTTCCACATTGTCAGCTCAAGTCGCCGCCTTAACCCAACAGCTTCAAGCATTTTCACATTCACCTTCCCCCGTTACCATTGAGACATGCAATTGGTGTAACGGATCCCACCCGAGCGCGGAGTGTCAAGTCGGAAACCCGTTCGAGCAACATCCGATGGAGCAACCTCAATTCGTGGGAAATGGAAATCGACAAAATAATCCGTACTCCAACACGTATAATCCGGGGTGGTGTAATCATCCCAACTTTTCGTGGAGAAACGGACAGAACTCAAACCAGCCCCCGTTCGCTCAGAACCAACAGCAGCCCCCTCCCGCTCCAAAAGTTTCTCTCGAGGAAGCACTTGCGAAATTGGCAGCGAATACGAGTCAACTCATGACCCGTACTGAAGCGACATTGCAGAATCATTCCGCTTCCATTCGCAACTTGGAAGTTCAGCTGGGCCAAATTGCTAATGTGTTGACAGCCTGCCCGGAGGGAGCATTGCCAAGTACAACATAGACAAATCCTAGAGAGAGTCTAAACGCAATCAGGTTGAGAAGCGGGAAGGAGGTGTGTGACCAGCCCGAGAGGTGTGAAAAGAAGAGTGAAATTGAGGAGAAGAATAATATAGCAACAGAGAAGTCACAAGATTGGAGACCTTCGATAACGTTTCCGGATAAACCGAAGGAATATGTGCCACCCGTCCCATTTCCACAGAGATTACAGCAGAAAAAGGCGGACAAACAATTTTCTAAGTTCCTTGAAGTGTTCAAAAAGCTTCATATCAACATTCCATTTGCCGACGCGTTGGAACAAATTCCGAGCTACGTTAAATTCATGAAAGAGATATTGTCGAAGAAAAGAAGACTCGAGGAGTTTGAGACTATCGCCTTGACAGAGGAATGCAGCGCAATTCTTCAAAAGAAGCTCTCACCAAAATTGAAAGATCCGGGAAGTTTCAACATACCATGCACCATGGGGAATCTTTCTTTTAATAAGGCATTGTGCGATCTCGGTGCTAGTATTAACCTCATGCCTCTATCGATTTTTAAGAAGCTGGGAATTGGGGAAGCAAAGCCGACGACGGTCTCCTTGCAATTAGCAGATCGATCGATTAAGTATCCGAGGGGAGTGATTGAGGATGTTTTAGTAAAGGTGGATAAATTTATCTTTCCAGCGGACTTTATTGTTCTCGACATGGAGGAAGATGAAGATATCCCGATTATCTTGGGACGACCATTTTTAGCGACCGGCAGAACTCTTATAGACGTGGAAAAGGGAGAGTTAACTCTGCGGGTCCAAGACGAGCATGTTACATTCCAAGTATTCAAATATTTTCCATGTCCGGGGGGTGCTGATAAAAACTCACAAATTGAAAGTGCAGATGCCGTTGAAAAAGGAAAGCACCGAAAACATCGTCGGTCGAAAAATTCAGATTCTGTGTCAGATGGTCCAATTTTAAAGAAAGATGTAGAACGAGTAGCATTTCTCGAGCACTCAGACAAGTCTGCTGGGGTCATGAAGTCATTTTTGAAAGAAGGAAATAAGCCGGAAATCAAATGGACATCTAGTCAAGGGAAAAACGGGTGTTTCGGGAAGTTGTTCACGTCAAACCCTTTCCGCAAACAACATTCGATGTCCGAACCAAAAGTCGAATCGTTAATGACCGATGGTCATAATTTTGAAAACCAATTTAACGGTTCGATGAACGGGGCGGAAACCAGATGGAGTTTGCGAAAAGCGAACTAATTTTTTTCAAATAGGTCCGGCTGAAGACTATAAACTTAGTGCTTCTCGGGAGGCAACCCGAGTTCGTAGTTGTAGATTTTTGCGTTTCTATTTTTTTCTTGCATTCTGGATTTTTATTTTTCATCAATTTGTGCTTTAATTTGCTTCTGTCTCTCGTTTTTAACGTGTTTTTCTCAAAATTCTGTGCAGGAAAGTCCCAGGGGGAGAAAATTATGCTTGAGCCACGGCACAAGTATTGTGAGCCGCGGCACACACAAATCGAAAGGGAAAGCTAAACCCACTGTACCCTGTGCCGCGGCACGGCAAAAATGAGCCGCGGCACACTTGAGCACTGAGCCGCGGCACAAGGAATCTGTGCCGCGGCGCACGACAAAACGAACGAGCAGGTAAACAGGGACTGTACTCTGTGCCGCGGCTCACTTGAGCTGTGCCGCGGCACACCATGCGGAATTCGAACAGCCAGGTACCTTATAACCCGCATTCGGCCGGCCATACCAGGTACGCCTTTTTTCTTCTTTCCCTCCCCTGTGCGCGATCGGCCGAGTTCGTCCTCTAATTTTCTTCTTGCGATTTTTTTCTTGCACTTTTCACAAAACCAATCAAGGTATGTTCCAATCTCTAATCTCTACTTATCTTATGAATTTAAATCTGAAGTTGTTTTATGCATTTAAGGAGTGAATATGTTTATTTTCCTTCAAAAAGTCTATGATGGTTTAGTGAATGAAATGGTGGTTTTAATCGAATTTTCATGGTTAGTTTGGAATATGAATGAATTGAGTGCGTTGTTTTGATGATGAATGAATTTTGTTTCTGTTCTTGGGGGTCGAATCGAGCTATAGCCATGTTTATTCTTCAAGTAAACTCTTGCCCATAAAGTGTTTGATGAAATGTCTAAGTGAAAAATTTTCTTTGTTAAGGCAATATTTTGAATCGTTGTGCAACGTATTCGTTCTGAAATTACAGCAAGCCCAACCCTTACGTCCAGTTTAAACGTTTAAGTCCAATTTCATTTTTTCTCACGAATGTGCTATCTTGTTAAATTCTTGATTTACGGCTGGATATCTTTAGCCGAGTGATGATTATTGTTGTTATTGTTTGCGTAAATAAACCCTGGTGTTGTATTTTTCAGGACTGACTATGGCTAGGACGAAGAAGCTGAGCAAGAGAGTCAGGACTCAGTCATCCCCCACTCGAGGGGAAACCTCTCGCAGCCGCACCGAGTCTGAGGGGCACCAGTTTTCTGACCCTGAAATCCACAAAATCTTCAATGAGAAGATTCGGCCGCAACCTCTTATTCCGGAGAGGGGATTTACTCCAGCCCCCCAAGACGGGGAATTGATTACAATGATAGATGAGATGGGGTGGGCCCGATTCACTGCACCCCCCGAGCCAGCAGTGATATCGATTGTACAGGAGTTCTACGCCAGCGCGTTACTGAAGCATATTCGGGCAGGCCATACGTTGCCGTCGTTAGACTCTTGGACTCAGGTCGATGTCCGAGGTATTACAGTTGATTTTTCCACAGCTGCTATTTGGAGGTTGTTTGGGCTTCCGGTGGTAGACGAGACGGCCTATGACCGAGTTATGACTAGCCTCACGAAGGAGGCTTTGCTCGAGACTATTGCGCAGCCCGACTCCGACTGTGAGTATCGCGCACCGGGTTCTTCCACTTTCCATTTCAAGAGCTCGCGCCTCAGTCGGCTCGGGCGTGCCTGGCTTTACTTTATTTGCGCTCGTATTGACCCCACTTCTCAGATCCGCACTGTCTTTCTCTCCCGCGCCCGGATACTATATGTTATCACTTCCGGGCTGCGTTTCGATGTGGCCCCTCTCTTAGTCCGTTCCATATTCCAGTGCATTCAGGGAGGAGCCAAGACGGGGTTGAAGCACCCCTCTCTCATCTGCGCTTTGTGCCGGCAGTCGGGGCTGACGTGGTCAGACGAAGAGCCGATGCTTGCTCCCCAGGCCCCGATCGACCACCGCATCATCTCACATTTTGACTAGTGGGGAGGAGCGCCGGCGCACGCTCGGGGGAGAGGATTTCTGCTGGATGAGGCCCACGAGGGGTCCCCCGAGCCTCTTTTGCTGACACATGGAGATGCCGGCCCACCGCCCGACAGAGCGAGATTGCAGGAGATGTTTGATGGGCTGAGGGAGGATCTGAGGAGAGAGAGAGCGGAGCTGAGAGAGGAGACGAGGAGAGAGAGAGAGGATATGAGAGAGGATTTGGGGAGAGAGAGAGATGAGATGAGGAGAGAGAGGGAGAGTATGCTGGCTGCCATGCGAGAGGAGCAGCGGACGGAGCGAGAGAGCGTTATTGCTGCCGTCAGAGCTGAGATGCGAGAGCAGGCCCGCCGGGCCAACCGACGAGAGGCGAGGCGTCTGGCAGCGAGGGACGCCTATCATCAGGAGCACCTTGCCGCATGGACGGCTCATATCATGCATCCAGCCGGGCCATTTATTGCACCCGCCCGGCCAGCCACACCACCTTCCTCACCGGATAATGCCGGCACCAGCTCGTGAGAGGACCTGAGGGGAGTACTTGACCTTCTTATTCTACTGCATATCATATTTTGTCCATTGAGGTCAATGTACGTCCTAAGTTTGGGGGGGGGGGGTTACTTTCAATTGCTACATTCATTGTTGTACTGATTTTGTTGCACTTTTCATTACTTTGCGTTATTTTTTTCGATAGCCTTGCTTGTCTTGATTTTACTTCTATTCGTAAATTTTTCGTGCTTCTATTTGTGTAATACTGATGTTACGACACTGTTTTTCTCTCTGAAGAAACGGTCGAGTTCTAGTCGCGTTGTAGTCAGTGATTTCTGTTTCTGCTTAGTATTCATTGAGGTCCGAAATTTTTTCATAATTGTAGAGGTCTTGGCGGATAAGAGAGGATACATACTTGTTTTAAAATCACCGTCGATACGTTTGGTTACATTTTCCGGTTAGTTAGTCCTCCAGTTACATTAGTCGTGTTGGCACTTAGATTGAGTTTAGAGTCGGTTAGTTTTTCCCAAAAAGTTAAGATAATGTTGTTCTATGAGGGGAAGTCTAGTAACCGGGGGTATTCACGTGACCCGTTGTTTACTCTCGCGTAAAACGACGACCCTGATTAGACTAGTGATTTAGAAATTTCACATGTGCCGATGATAGGGAGCCTAGTAACCGGGGGTATTCACGTGACCCGTTGTTTACTCTCGCGTAAAACGGCGACCTTGATTCGGACATGCGGGAATTATATATTCGAGTTATTTCTCCGTTGTAGAAGGGAACTTAGTAACTAGAAGCATCCATGTGCCCCATGAGTGTCTTTTACGTCAAACGGTTTTCCAATACATGAGAATGGAAGTTCCACCCTAGGATTATCCCGATGAAACATCCCGAGATCCGAACCTAGTGGTCAACTCGAATCAATTTCTTGAGCATATATATATAAGGAAATACTATCCGAGGATTATTTTTTATGAAACTCGTGAAAATTTTGCCATTAGACTGTGGAACGGGGCGAACTAGCTTGTTTATTTTAGCCTTTCATATTGACGGTCGATTTGATTCACGTTGTTAATCTTTGAGCTGGATTTTCTTCATGAACGAGTAATTAGGACTGAACTTGATTACTTCGTGGGATCAGTGTTCTGAGTGTAGCTCGCTATTACGACACTCGTATTATTCAGAGAGAATTTCAGGATAGTATTGATTAGGTTGAACACTATGAGTTGCACGATTATTCACGACATTCTTTTATTGAATTTGATTCTTTTTGCTTGAGGACAAGCAAAATCTTAAGTTTGGGGGTATTTGTTAGGCGTATTTTTATATGCTTATTTATCATTATTTTGTATTATTTTGGAGAGTGAAATTGTTTAAATGAGCCTTTAATGCCTTAATAGGAAATTGAAGTCCGGAAACTAAAACGAGGCGAAACGGGCGAAAACGACAAATTTTGGCTATGAGCCGCGGCACAAGGAAGCAGGGCCGCGGCACAGGAAGACATCCATCCGGGCACAAAGTAAACTGTACTCTGTGCCGCGGCACAGTCCAGGTGAGCCACGGCACAGAAGAATTAAAGGACGCCCAGGCATCCAGCTGAAGGCAGTGTGCCGCGGCACATATTTAGTGCGCTGCGGCACACTAGGCGGTTTTTGGGTTTTCCGCGCGGAGTTGGGCCATTTCGAAGCCAGTTCTCGACCTACTTACACGGACGCGATTTGGAGACTATTTAAAAGCTATAAATAAGGGTTTAAGACCCTAATCTTGAAATCTTTGGAATCGGGGGATCTTGAGCTTGGAATCAGAGAGGAGAGACGGCAGAAGAAGAAGGGAAGCAGAAGACTTCAAGAGCAGAGGGCGGAAGCCGAAGAAAGGAGGAATCCGAGCTTCATCTGCGTTTGATTTTAATGCTTTCATTCATTTACTCTGTATTTTTATTTATTAGTAAGTCAGGCTAAAACCCTAATCTAGGATTTTGATGAAACCCACGTTTTGATGAATTTGCTTGAGATTATCTAATTGATTACCTTTTTGTTGAGTTTTCCCAATCGTGTTTAATGCCTTCAATTATCTGGCCAATAGTTGTATTGATTTAATCATTCAATTCGAATCGGGAGAGGAGAATTGGTGAGGAACTATTGGTGAGGACCGTTTTATTCTGTGAGATAGGAATATACTCATAGGAACTACGTGGCCTTTTGGAGATTTTATGCTTTTTGCCTATTGACGAATTAATTCACCTAGGGATAGAGTGTGTTATTCGCCTGTAGAAAAATCTATTGACCTCGGGAGAGGCGGTAGAATATATTAGCAATCTCCGCCTTCAATAAATTGGGAAAATTATTACTTCAGATAATCGAGAGTAAATTCAGATAAACCGAGGTGGATTCAGAATCCTAGACTTATTCATCATTTGATTCCCTTTTCTTCAAGCTATCGTTTTCTACTGTTTAGTCTTTTAATAATTCTTTTAGTAGTTAATTGCAAAACCCAAATTCGATTGTTCGAATAAAACTGGAATACATAAAAATCGGTAGTTAGTGATTCAGTCCTCGTGGGAATGATACTCACTCATCACTTTATTACTTGTAAACGATAACGTGCACTTGCGTGTAAGAAATATCGCAACACCCCTTCTCTTTTTCCCTTACTTTCCATGTCGTTTTCTTTTGCTTTGTTGTGATGTGGGGTGTGGTGGATTAATTAACACTTATGGACAAAGTAATAAGATGTGTTGTTCTCATCATATCATCACTTTGTGGTGTAGAAATTAAACACTATATCTCCCACACCACCAAGATATATTTTCGGCCGTGAGATTCAACAAGAGAGGGAGAAGAATTATATTTTGCTTTGTTAATCTCTTAGAGAGAAAAAAAGAAGAAGAAGAAGAAGAAGAGTGAAATTCCCATAACAATTCCTAGTCGTGTTCTTGGAGAACGACTTGTTATAAAAATTCTTGTTGATTATCCGATGCGTGGTAACATAGAGACACTCGGCACTTTCGGTTTTGGATCTTCCACAAGCTTGTCCGAGTTAGATTCATGTTCGTGTTCGTAATCAAGAAGAAATTATCAAAGGACTATGAATTTTCTAATTTTATATTCATAAATTTATTTTCGTATATAAGATACTTGATCGATCCTCTAAAGAGTTCGATTTTATTCGGTTTGATCCATTGATTTTTCATTGTTCACTTTATTTTTATCACCGAATCACAACAGTATCGGAGCTAGGTCTATACAATCGTATATACGATTTTTGCATTTGTAATACTTGGTTTTATGTTTTTATGATTTGGAATCATAATTGTTTTAATCGTTAATGTTTAATTGTTCGTCTAAAAAATTATTTTCATGATTTTATGTTACAATATAAATCTATTTTTTTTTTGGAAAACTGATTTATATGTGTAATATAAAAAAAATATTATCTTTAGATTCAGGATGAAAAGACGAGCCACAAAAGTGGCACGACCCGGTGACTTGGAGCCTGCTCTCGACAGGCAGCGACCGAAAGGCAGTAACCCTCTCGGCCTAGGCCCGCCAGTTGTGCGGGCCGCGGGCTTGGCCCCGGCAATTTTTTCTGACTCCATTTTTGTATTTCATATTTGGTAAACTAATTTCCTACAATTATGGATTTAATTTGACTAAATATATATATGTGTTGGGAAAACATATACCCTGTATCGAAACAGCCGGGATATTCAATCCCTGTATCGAATTGTGTTGATAAGAGGTTTTGACATATATGCCAATCCTCAATACAGTAAGGAAACTGTATCGAAGAGTTGAAGTGTCAACCTGTATCGAAGACCTGTCTCGAATCCAGCATATAGTGGAACCTTTCAGTACAGCAAAGAAGTCTTATAAAGACCAAGTATGGAAACTGTCTCGAATCACCAATACAGTGATCTTCCATACAGCTCTCAACAGGACAAAGAAGGAATCTTCAGAAGTCAAAGTCTCGTTGATGAAGAAGTATTTAAATACTCAAGGATAAAGTATTTAAATACTGTCAGTCAACAGATCTTCAAAATCCCGCAAATTCCGGATCATGCTTTTCATCCCGTTGGAACGGAATCTTGCTCAACGGATTTATCTCAACGGATATATTTTCCAGAAGACTATATACATCTCATCAAGGCATTGAAGATCAGTTACCTAAGCTACGAAACTATCAAGCTATCAAAGTTATTATCAGTGCAAAACATATCTACAAGAAGCTTACTGCAATTCATATCTAAGAGATATACAGTGCTCATCATCTTGAACAACACTTCATCAGCTAGAAGCTCTTAAAGTCAAAGATGTTGTTCATACCCTGTTCTATACTTTGAACAAACCCATATAAGCCCTGTGTGGACTGAGTAATCGTTGCTTCTCCAGAACTGTGTGTGAAGGAATTGCATCGAAGAAGACGAAGCTTCAGAACTGTGTGTGAAGAAGCAAGTCAAAGCATTATCTCAAACCAATCTGTGTGAACGGTTGAAGCTAAGATCTTTATATCAATCTGTGTGAACGATATATTGATTGTGTGTTTTTATAATTACGTAGTTGTGTACGTAGTAATTATAATAAACTTTTTACTCCTTTGTGGAGGACCAGTGGACGTAGAGGGGTTTACCTCGAACCACTTTAAATATTGTGTTATTTACCTTCTGCCTTACTTGTTTTAATTACTGTGATTATTTAAGTATACACTGCACATCGAGTTGCTGTATCCACAGCAACTTACTGTATATAAGACTTCTGCTACGCACTCAGATTTAAAATCAGTACAGTTTGTTGTTTAAACTACTTCCCAAACTGTATCAAGTATACTTAGTGGCCAACATTATGGTATTTTATTTTTAAGGGAATTAATTTTAATAGAATATTTATTTTGGTCCGGAACAAGTTAAAATTATCGATTGTATAATTGGATTAGTTCTAATAATTAAGTTATTTTATATTGATTGGATCAATATATATTTAGTATTTATGCCATTAATTTAATATATTTATTATATTTTATTGGAATGGTGATGTAGTTCATGGATTTAGTTTTGAATCTTTATTCAATGGGGTTGTAAAGGTTGTTTTAAGCCAATTTATTTTTATTAATAAACTTGTATATGATGCAATTTCTATTGATGCAATAAATTAGATATGATGAAGACCGAGGACAAATTGCCATAAACACGAAGATTCAAGATATGTAATTTGATTACATGTAATTTTATCGAGTCGATGATGACTCGTTACTTTGGAACGGTCCATGAACTGCATGTTGGTAGATACTAGGTTATGGATGTTTTCATATTGTATGACAAACAAAACAAACTGACAAACCGCGCTTATAAATAGATTAATGTGTAAGGTGTAACAAATAATCGCGTAATACTCCAACTTACAAACACTAAGTTATAAAGGTTACGAGATTTTCTACTCTCCGTCAAACTCATGAAAAATTGAAATCTATACCGAAATATTAATCTTCCGAGTATGTCTTAGGTAGTATTTTTGGGGAAGATTGATAAATTCCTACAGTACATTAGATGTCTTCGGTTGTGACAAATCAACCCCTAGAAATCATATGGGTTGCCGAGTGAGATTCAAACGTCAGACTGGTAGGATTTGACGGTTTAAACTTAGATAGTTCAGCGAGCCACAGATATCGTATGGTTGAGGGCAAGTGAACTAGGGGTAAAGGAAGATAATCATCCATTAGACGGGTTGGTGTTAGACACCACTTTATAAATAATGATAGAATAGAGACCAAACAGGTTGCCCTTTATTAAACCTTATAAAGAACTCGATCACCCCTATGAAGTCAACCATGACTTCTAGATTTCACATGGGAGTGTGTAATGTCGATAAAAATAGTGAGAGCCGAGTTATGAATAATGAAAGTCATTAAAGTCTTTACTCGGGTCATAATTAAACAATCACTAACGAATCTAAAATTATACTCTACAGTTAAAAACAACTCTCTTAGAATGACAATGAACTCACTCATAATTTTACTTGAAAAGAACACTCTTACTGGGCCCAACTTTATAGAATAGCTCCGCAATATGAGGATAGTCCTCAGTATGGATGCTGGGCTACGTCTTGGAGGCGGGCAGCCCACCGGCTCCTGCAAGGACCACGGCTAGTCAGGAAGATGTTGACGCCCATGAAAAATGGGTTAAAGATGATGTCACGGTCCGAGGTTTCATGATGGCCTAAATGAACAATGAGCTTCAAAGGGCCCATGAAAACATGCCCTCTTCAAGGGCGATTCTAGCACATCTTACTAAGTTGTATGGGGAGCACAGTCGAACTGCTCGATATTGTAATATCCGTACCTTTCCATTTTTAGCAGTTTCCATTTTTGGTATATGTATATTTTTATCGACTCGCTTATAACCGTTTTGACATTTTGGATATATTTTATTCTTGGAGTTTTTCCATTTGGACGAGTTTCAGAGATGTTTTCACGTAATTCCATTTTATGTTATGTTTTGCCATATGTACATTCGATTCTCATTAAAATCATTTATTTTCATTGTTTCTTCGTTTACATAAGTTCGTATGGTTAAGTTGTTCGTGTTGTGAGTTTCGATTTGTGAATCCGATGTTGTATCATGATTTTCGGACATTTGGGTCATTTTTGTAATTTCCTATAAGTTTAGGGAATTTCATCTTCTTTGTCGGATTTCGGTTTCCCCGGTAGTCGGAACTGTATTTTATTTCAACTCTTAGCTCCGTCGTCTTGAACATTTCGTGTTTATGTTTCTGGATTCTGGCCTTGCTTTGCGTTTCGATTTTCGTACCTTCTGCAGCAGTGTACTGAACTGAGCAGTACTAAACTGCTGCGTGAGTAGCGCACGCTACTTCTTATTTCTTGCGTGCACTATTGGTGTGCAGTTAGCGTACGCTAACTCATAGTTATAGCGTGTGCTATCGACTTCAGCGTACTGGGCAGTGGGGGTTCTGAACTCAGGATCCTGTACTCGGGCCATCAGGTAGCGTGCGCTAGGCTTCCATAGCATATGCTATCGAATAGTATTTAGCGCGTGCCAGACATGTCTAGCGCATGCTAGCGACGCCGAGCAGCAGCTACTGGACTACTTGCAACCCCCGTTAGTGCACGCTATCTTTGATGGTTAGCGTGCACTAACTATCTATTATATAAATAGGACAACAGCCCCCTTTCTCGTCATTTTTCCTCCTCTTCTCATCCCTTCGGTGATTCCAGGGATATTTGGGGCGATTGGGGAGTATAACCTGTGGAGTTCCATTACAGATCGAGTATTGTGATCCAAGCTTAGTATATCATCATCATCTTAATCCGTCTTCTCCACTTCATTCGAGGTATCTTTGATCTAGAACCCTAACTTTGTCAATTTTGGGGGTTTTGGGTTTTTTTTTGTTTTGCTTGATTAAACTCGAATTGTTCAAGTATATTGTAATATTCCTTACCGACTGTTGTTATTGGGTGATTCCCAATCCGATTCCGTCGAATTTAATCCGTGAATTATCGATTCGGGGAGGTTTTGCGTAAACCCTCACCCGTATCGATTGAACGTATATTGTCTTAGCTTGTAATCAGGGTCGTGGGCGCATTCCATTTGATTCTTGTTATCGTATAGGACTGAGTTATGTTAATCCTTCGTTTAGGAATGGTCGTTTGCCCTCAGGATCATTCGCAGTCGTTGTTCGTTCCCTTTTCATCGAAGATGTGTCAAAGGCAAGTACTTTACATTTGTTTACATGTTCTAGTATTTGAATTATGTCTTTCTGTGGATGTTGTGGTTGTATATGTGTATGTTCACCTAGGGATGGTCTGACGAGGCCTCTAGGAATATGTATTGCCGTGAGTGTGCGTATCACGAACTAGGGTTAATCACCTAGGGATGTCTGACGGGGCTCTGCGGGGTACGGTGGCCGTGAGACTCGTACCAACGGTTAACTTTGAATTGTTTTGTTGGAGAAATGTGTTTTGTGCTTGTGCACCGTGAATATTCCGGAATATAAATAATCTCTAAAATGATTTTTGGCGCATATTTCATCTGATTAGAATGGTAGTTCAAATGGATTGTACTTGCACTAGCAGTTATCGCTAACCCCTTAAATGGGGGAAATATTTTTGTATTTCAGGTACAGGTCTTGGAGGCATACAAGCATGCGATCCGTACGAGGATGATGGGCAAGCGTGATTCTGTTCAGTGGTTGTTTGTTGGTGTCTTGTTTCTGGAATTTATTTACTATGTCATTGGTTTAAGTACTCGAGTAGTTCTTTTTTGAATTTATTTATGTTGAGTACCCATTTTGGGATTAGAATTTATGTCGAATAGTATTGTTGAATTTCAGTCTCTTGTTTTAAATGTCGTGGATTGAGAAATTGTCGGTTTGTTAATGATGTATGTCTTTGTTGTATGTCGGGTTGGTTTGTTAGCCTGGTGGATTCCAAAGTGTGGAGTCCACGGCACTGTAATATGCCCTGATCATCTTTGGGGTGTTATAGAATATGGTATCGGAGCTTAGGTTTATAGATACCTAGGCCGTCGGTTATTTGGGTCTAGTTAAGTGTCGTTTTTGAACAGTATCACTACTACGCCATCATCTCGGTACGCCGGTGCTCGTAAGTTTCCTAACTTGACTCGTTACGTTGTTCTGTTCTGTTCCTTTCTTGTTATCTTGTTGTGTTTTCCATTTGAATTGTACTCACCCATTACTTCTTCAGAATACTTGCCGGTAGAGGACGCGGATGCGGTCGCGGACACGGTAGGGGGTGTGGCTCAGCCGGTGGGACGGCCATGTCTGATAACTCGGGAACTAATTCGGCGATGCCTTCCTTGTCGAACAGTATTCCACCTAGTTCCGGAGGCCAGCAGGATCAGTCTGCTAGCTCCGGTAATGATCATGAGAATATCAGAGTGGCAAATATTTTGCAGCAAGTAGCGAACCAGATGACGCTGCTGACTCAGGCCGTCTTGGTCGGCCAAGCTAATGCTAACCCGGTTCCGCCTACTGGAACCGGCAATGATAAGTTACTTCAGGACGTGATACGTATGCATCCTCCGCAGTTTGATGGTACTTCCGAGGCCATGTCCGATAACTCGGGGACTAATTCGGTGATGCCTTTCTTGTCAAACAGTGTTCCATCTAGTTTCGGAGGCCAGCAGGATCAGTCTACTAGCTCCGGTAATGCTCATGAGAATATCGGAGTGGCAAATATTTTTCAGCAAGTAGCGAACCAGATGACGCTGCTGACTCAGGCCGTCTTGGTCAGCCAAGCTAATGCTAACCTGGTTCCGCCTACTGGAACCGGCAATGATAAGTTACTTTAGGACGTGATACGTATGCGTCCTCCACAATTTGATGGTACTTCCGACCCTTCTGGTTGGGAGAGTTGGTTATTTGAGATGGAGAAGGTGTTCGAGGCGGCTAACTGCTCTGAGGAGAGGAAGGTACCCATCGCTCAGTACTTTCTCGCCAAGGAGGCGGCGACGTGGTGGCAAGCGGTGAAACCACGTGACCGGCCAACCACGTGGGCAGAGTTCCGAGAGTTGATGGAGGACGAATTTTGTCCATGGCCCGTGAAAGAGGGGAGGATCCGAGCCTTCTTTGAGGCTAAGCCCCAGGATGTTCCTATTTCGCAGGCAATCAAGGACTACAACCAACAACTTCACTATGTGAGAAACTAGGTCCGAGATGAGCTTGATAAGATCCGCCACTTTGACATGCAGATGAAGCCGAGGGTTCGTCACTACATGTCTGGTCTCGGGTGTACAACTTTGAAAGATTATCAGAACAAGGCAATGGCTTATGACAAGTCGTTTTCTGCGATAGAGATGGCAACCGAGGGAAAGAAACAGAAGACCTCTGGCCAGTTTTTGGGAGGCAAGTCTGGCGGGTATCAGAAGGCTCAGTCTGGTTTGCGAGTCTTCAGGAGTTAGTCCCCGTCATTTGGTCGAGGAAATGGTTCTAAGTTTGCTCCTACTGGTTCCGTTTGTGGTCATACCTACTTTAATTGCAGTCGTCCCGGACACATGATGAGTGAGTTGTAGGTCACAAGTCGTCCAGAAACAAGTCTAGAGGGGGGGGTGAATAGACTTGTAGAAACTCTTGAACTCTTTTTCTCGAAGAGTGAGTTTCTTCAGCTGATGATCAAACAAATGACTAGGAGTCGTTTGTTCTTGGATATGTGCGGAAGTCAGCTGATGACAAATATAAATTAACTTAATGAAACACTTAACAATGGATGCAGCAGTTAGAGTATGATGCAGTAAAATAGTAAATGACACAGTAGCTTTATAGTGGTCTCGAGGTGGGGTAATCCTCTACTAATCCACTTTTCTCCAAACTACTGAGATGAATTCACTATAATTCTCAACCAGATGATAAATATTACGGTGATTCACTACACACTACAACACTTCCAACCAGGGAATTCCGTGCCGTTGTACACAAACTTGATCGCCTTGCACCTCTTGATCCTCGATCCTCGGATGCCTTTATACCGCTACTTCAACCAGTGAAGTACCCCTTACTCAAGATTTAAAGACAAGAGTGTTTGTCTTCTCCAACTAAAGAGCTTCCTTGAATATGAACTTTTGGATCTGCTCTTTTTCTCGATGCTATTTGTTTGCTTAGGATTGCTTGGTTTGCTTTGATCGCTTAGAGTATATGTTCGCACCGGTAGTTGCTCAGTTTCAAATCTCTGGATATATATAGATCACGATCTCTGAGCTTCTTCCTTGTAGCCGTTGCAAATCTGAACAAATCCGTCCGTTGGAGAGAGACTTCATTGTTTAATCTTTTCTGAACGTTGCAAGGCTGGATTCCCATTATTTAATTTCATCTTCCGACCGTTGTGATGACTTCTGCATGTGAGCGCCGAATCTTTTGAATATAAAAAGGATTAAAGTCTTCACGGTGGGTCAGGATGATTTAAATAAATCATATCTCTTGCGGGAATCACTCCAATTTGTCTCTTCACGTTGCATGTGAGCTTTCCGTAATATTTGACTTTTCAAAGCATGCTGACGTGGACTTGGAGTACTAGGTCAGTAGTTGAGTAGACCGATGTGCGCCTTACTTCTCTGCAGTAGGTCGCCCTACCGTATATCGTTTGAGATTTGTCCAGTCGTGTGACTTCCCGAGGTTCCTCGCAGCCTCTGGTCAAACTTCTCCGATAAATTTTAGTTGACTGTGGCTACTCGATTGAGTCGGTCAGATTTCTCGATAGACTAGACTCAGTACTTTAGTACTTAGCCGATTTTCACTTAACTAACTTTGGCCTACGTAAGATACTCATTTGGTTCTTCTTTACATTTTGCCAATTTTATACTTAACACATTTTGGCCTATGGAAGATACTCATTTGGTTCTTCCTTACATTTCGCTAATTAATAAACATTTGATTCTAAATTAATGACATCATCAAAATCTAACAAGTATTCCTAACAAATTCCCCTATTTTGATGATGGCAAAACTAAGTAAGAAATCAAATGGCCAAGTCTCGCACTTAAGTGCAAGACAAAATCAAATCATCTAATATTGAGACAAGCTGGAAAATTGTCATTCAACAGATCGTTTCATAAAAGTTTTCGACTTATCATAGAAATTATACAAGAATGTTTAAGTACGTAAAATAAATTACAAGTAAGAAAATAATTAAAATCATCCGCCTCTTCCTCTGCCTCTTGAACAGTGCCGCTAAGTGTGTCCGAATGGTTTGGCTCCAATGGGTCTTACCTTGACCGGAGCAAGGCCATACTTCCTTTTCACCACTAGAGCCGCAAGTCCTGCTCCCGCCGCGATCTGAATTTGTTTTCAAGGCACTCGCTTGATTTCCTCTTGTAGTTGTAGTTCATCAAGTTCACCATCCATGCGGACTGGTGCTTCTTCACTACGAATTTAGGGATCATG
Source organism: Orobanche coerulescens (assembly GCA_033398695.1). NCBI lineage: Eukaryota > Viridiplantae > Streptophyta > Magnoliopsida > Lamiales > Orobanchaceae > Orobanche > Orobanche coerulescens. Next base: position 71,259,082 of record CM065818.1, on the reverse strand, counting down.
GGAAAAGCTTTTGTTCTTTTGCATGCTTCTTTAGAATAGCCCAAAGCTTGGGATGAATCTGCTTCCATCCAGCTTGATGAAAATCTCCCGTGGGAGAGTTTGTCATCCTGAAGAAGTTCCTGCACATAAAAGTCTCTCGATGAACTTCTTCCTAGCAGCTCCCCATATTTCAATAGCTTCAAGTGGGCAGAAATCTTCAACATACCATAGCTCCAGACCTTCCCACTCAAGAGTAGGTTCGAAGCCGCCTCTGGTCCTTCTGCGCTTCCCTTCAGGCTGGTCAGCCTTGTCTTCTGAATCTACAGGTTCCTTCCTCTTCAGGCTAGATGGTCCTTCAAGCTGGGGAACATCCTGCTTTTTCTTACTTCTGAATTCTCTCCCTTCCCCCTGAATCCTCTCTTCCCCCTTTTTGCCAAAGATCAATGAGGGTTGTTAATTGTTGCTCCATGCGGCTCATCCAGTCAGACATGCCAAAAGGCATTCTGTTGTTTGTAGGAGGAGGAGGCTGAGGGATCTGTCTTTGCAGCAAGGTGTCAATCTTGGCATTTATCTGTTGAAGGTCAGGAGTGACCTGTGTTGACAAAGATCTCCCAATGGTGTCTCGACATCGCTTGATCACCTCGCCATGGTGGGAGATAATCGAGCCGATGGGGAGTGTTCTCCGATCCTTCAAGCAAGGGAGCCACTGACCGCAGGCTCCCGTCTCGCAGCAGGAGGCCGATAGAGTCTTCTCCGGGGTGCCCGACCTTGAGTCCTCGCCCCTCTGCATCTAGGCCGTGTACCGGGAGGCACAACAATCCTATCTGCAGCCTTCGTTGGTAGGCTCGCCGCTTCTCCGGCTCCTTTTCTCTTTCTTCTTCTTCTCCTTCTTCTTCGATTTCTCTTTTCTACTTCTCGCATTTCTCCTTTTCTTTCTCCTCATCTTCTTCTTTTTCTTCTCCAGCCGCCACACCAGCTCCTCCTTCACCTCCATCATCATGATCATCATCATCATCATCATCCTTAGCATCATCTTTTTCCTTCTCTCCTTCATCATCATCATCTTTATTTTCTTCTTCCTTTTCTTGCTCCACTTCTTCTCCTTCTTCTTCATCTTCTTCATCTTCCACTTCTTCTGTTTTTTCAATTTCCTCTGTCTCCTTTTCAACTGGTATGTTTTCTTCTTGTTCTTCTTTTGCTTCTTCATCCTCCTCAACCAAATTGATAATTTCATTCTCTTCATCAACTTCTTCTATTCTAATCTCCTTTTCTTCTTTCTCTTCCTCCTCTTCTCCAAAAGTACCATCAAAAACACTCAACATTATAGAGTGGATAAAATGGTCCATGTTAGTCTCAAAGTGTGACATGAACCAGTTATCCTGGAGGAGTAAGGTTAAATCTGACTCCTTGCAAAAATCAGTCAGAACATCCTCCGTGGCTTGGGGGTAATCCCAACCACTAGTTTCAATAAAAATTTGAAAATTTGTAAAGGACATGGTTTTAAGAGTTTTCCACTCCTTAAAAATATTGACAAAAGAATGTTTTTCTGCTTGTGGCTTGACAAGTTGAAGTTGTTCTATGGAAAGATTAAAAGTGTTATTTTCTAACAGATTGAATGAGTAATCAGCCTGTGGATAGATATGACAAGACTCGCTTCCTCTTCTTCGGTCATGTATACGGAGGAGTAATGACAGTACACTCGGTTTCGTGTGCAGTGTGTAAGTCTGGGTGAGATGGAGACTCGAATCGTGGATCGCATGATGTTCAGGTGATCTCCTTCATCGAACTGCAGCCTTCCTTGGCCTCTTTGGAGAGGGTTCGGTGATGACCGCAGTTGGAAGGTCCTTCTGGGGCTGGTCCCCTTCTCTTGAAACGGATGGCGATAGGTGTATCATCAGACTCATGCTCGGACTCGACTGCAGTTCCGACCTCAGCTGCAGGTTGGTCCGAGTCTGATAGATCGTACCTTGGGCAATAGCTTGAGTCTGGTAAGTCCTTCAATATCTGGGCTGCCCTCCCAGTGACTCCAACCTTTTTCTTATCATGGTCCATGTGACCAAGCCTCTTGTTCGGGTGGAAAGGGTCAATGTTTCCCTTGGCCACTCCAGTCTGTTCCAAGAACCAACTAAGATGCGTTCCGAACGCCAACTTAGTCTTGAACTTCTTCTCTTCCTCGAGCCATTCGACTTTGTTCACCTCGCGAACAAGTTGCCTAACAATATAATCGGCCCAGTCAACTTCCTCTCGCTGAATTAGCGCACCCAACACCATGAACTTTGAGGATGATAGTTGGTCATAGCTTCCTGCCATTCCCATGACTATTTTATTTGTGATGTCCAGAGCGACTCGGTAAACTCTTTTCAACTCATTTCTTTTCGCCGTGAACTTCAACTTCTCCGGGACATTTTCAAGCTTAATCGTCTTCCATGTTTCGGCGGGTGATTGTTTGAGTGCTTCGACCGCCAAACCGCGATTTTTCATCCCGAATACAGAGCGAATCTTCTCTGTATCTATGGTGACTGGTACTCCACCGACCGTGCTCAACTGTGCTGAATCGTAAGCGTTGCGGTAAAATTCAACCACATCTTCTTTGAACAAGTGTTGAGGGTTGATTTCGAGAAACGGGTAGATTCCGTCAGCCATCGCTCGGATTAAGTCGAGCATATCAAAGTCGCCTAGATTTGCTTCCGAATCCTTCAAATCGACGACCATGGAAAAGATAACTTGGTCCTTCATCGCCTTCAAGTTTGCTCCACAAAGGATGCCATTTCGCAAAAAGATTTTAGGATTTAGTGTGTATTTTGCTCGTGAATTTTTAGGGTTTCAAAGCGTAAAGAGGAAAGTGAAAGGGTTTTCTTCCTTATAAAGAAGATGAAGTGACGTTTGGATTAGTTTATTATAAGTTTAAACGGTGGTTCGCCTTTTCATATTCTTTTGAATTTCAAATTTGAATCGGTGGCCCCATTTAAAAATTGACGGTTGATTCGATCCCACCGTAGAGGTTAATTAAATAGGCGTGTGACGTGTGTATTTAAAATTGCCACTTGGCTTATAAAATGTATTTTAAATGCTATTTCTTAAGCCAAAATAATATTATAAATATGGCGTATAAAATTGAAAATTAGAGATCAGTTTAGAGAACTTAGCCGGTCCGATTCGTTGACCGTTGACCGCTCGCTACAGTGAGTTTGACTTCTCGCCCGGTACTGCATGCCTAAGTTGCTTCGACCGGCCTTCGTCTTCGCCCGCATCGCCTTAGCCGATTCTGGGGTTCGTCCTTCCTTCAACTTGCTTCGAACTAGATTCCCAATCTAGTAATCCAAGGTCTCTGCTCGGCTCTAGGAATCTCTCTTCGGGGGTTTGGTGAAGATGTCGGCTATTTGGTAGTCTCAGGCCGACTCTTTCAACTCTAACCCTTTTGTTAAGCACGTGGTCTCGAATGAAATGGTTCTTAACGTCAATGTGCTTCGCCCTTGAGTGCAAAACCGGATTGTTGGTTATTGCAATAGCACTATTGTTGTCACACCATATAGGAACTTCGTTGGCAATAATATTGTAGTCCCTTAATTGTTGTCCGATCCATAGGATCTCAGGCACAACAACTACTGCAGCCTAGGTATTCGACTCAGAGTGGAGATAGAGTTAGAAACTCGCTTCTTGCTAAACCAGATATCGACCGGTTCCTAGGAATTGACACGCTCCACTAGTGCTCTTCCTATTGATTTTGCATCCGCGAAATCCGCATCCGAGTATCCCGATAGCTCAAGTTGTCATCCTTGGGGTACCATAGTCCAACATTAATGGTAGACTTTAGGTACTTAATTATTCTCTTGCCGCATCTAGGTGTGATTGCTTCGCTTGGATCGAATCTTGCACAAACTCCAACCGCATATGAGATGTCCGGCTCGCTTGCGCTAGGTACGTAAGAGATCCGATGAGTCCTCTGTAGTGGGTTGAGTCCACCGATATTCCCGCCTCGTCTCGCATCCAGTGAGTGCTTGTGCTCATTGGAATTCTTGCAGTTTGGTGATTCCATTCCATATCTCTTGATGAGATCTCGGTATACTTTGCCTCGGTTGATGAAAATTCCTTTTTCCATCTCGCTTAACTTGTAATCCGAGAAAGAAGTTAAGCTTTCCCATCATACTCATCTCGAATTCTCCTTGCATGAGGTTGGAGAATTTCTCACAAAGTTCTGGATTGGTTGACCGAATATGATGTCATCCACATAAATCAACTATTAGAATGTGGCCTTCGTGCTCCACTCTAAATAGGGTCTTGTCCACTTTTCCTTTGCAAAATCCATTTTTCTCAAGAAACACAGACAGTGTTTCATACCATGCTCTCGGTGCTTGCTTGAGTCCATACAGAGCCTTCAACGCCTTATAGACTTTGTCTCCTTTGACAAAACACGGGGTTGCTCTACATAGACTTCTTCTTCTAGGATTCCATTCAGAAACGCACTTTTCACATCCATTTGGTAGACTTCAAAATCCTTGAATGCAGCATATGCGAGGAATAGTCTGATGGCTTCTAATCTTGCAACAGGTGCATAAGTTTCATCAAAATCTATTCCCTCACATTGTGCATAACCTTTTGCTACGAGTCTGGCTTTATTCCTAACAACAGCTCCGTCTTCATCACTTTTGTTTTTATACACCCATTTGGTGCCAATAACTTTCTTGTGATTAGGTCTGTCTGTTAGTTCCCAAACTTTGTTTCTCTCCATCTCGCTCCAATTCCTCTTGCATGGCATTAATCCATGAATAATCTTCCAAGGCTTGTTCTGGCTGCCTTGGGTTCAATTTGCGACATGAAACATGAGAACATTGCCATTCCCGCCGGTAGGGTTTGATCGTCTTGTCTTTACTCCATCACCAACTTTCCGATAATTTGCTGAATGGATGATCCTTGAGCCATTTGGGGATCTCGTCCTCTTCTCGGGTTTGTTCCCCTGTTGGATTGCTCGTGGTTGTCTGCATCTGCTGGATTCTCGTCCCCAATCGATCGCTACCGCTTGTCATCTTCATCTTGGTTCTCGAATCGCAGATGAGTCTTTGTCGGCCTACTGGTCTTCTTCAAGAAGAATCGGATCGAGATAGGTTTGGTGATCCTGTCGATCTGCATTGGGTCTTCATCACCGCATTGGGTCATCAGCCGATTCGTAGGTGAGTCCACCATTCCAAGTGTCATGTACAATGACTTCTTCAAGGGTTGCCGACTTGAGCTTGTTCTCAATTTGCTCAAGTTGTTTCGTACTCAACAGAGATTCATCAAAAACAACATGGGGTGTTTCTTCCACAACTAAGGTTCTTTTGTTGAAAACTCTATATGCCTTGCTTCTTTGGGAATATCCCATAAATAGACCATCATCGCTTTAGCATCAAAGGCATTTAGCCGTGTTTTACCGTTGTTGTGGATGAAACACTTACAACCAAAAACATGAAAGTAAGCAACAAAGAGGAGTTCTATTATTCCAAACCTCATAGGAGTTTTGCCATGTCTCCCTACTATCATACTCCTGCTCGGTGTGGCAGTCGTGTTGATGCCTTCAGCCCGTAACCTTTTGGGTAGGTCCGCTTCGCAATCATGGACCTTGCCGCTTCCTTCGTGGTTCTGTTCCTTCTTTCAAGAACATCATTCTCAAGGCGTCCCTGCCGCAGAGAGCTCATGCCGATCCCATTCGATTCTTGAAATCGCTTATCGCCTTGTTGAGAAACTCTCCTCCTCTATCCGATCTGATCTTGATTATGGAGAGGGATTTCTCATTCGATCCTTCTCAGCCTCTGTAACTTGGTCAAGGTTTCACTTTTCTTGAATAGAAAAATGATCCAAGTGTACCTTGAATAATCATCTACAATCACAAGAGCATGCTTTCGCGCTCAAAGTCCTTGGCTTGATAGGACCAAATAGATCCATGTGGAGTAGATCTAAGATCCTTGTTGTGAGCGTTGTAGGTCAGACCGCTTGAACGACGCCTTAGTCTCGCTTCCTTCGACATGCATCACAGAGTGCTTCCTTCTTGAATGCTTCATTTGGAAGTCCTCTCGACCAGCCTTCCGAGAGCTAATCTTGTTGATGGCTTTGAAGTTCAGTGACATAGTCTTTTGTGCCACAAACCATCCATTCTCGCCTACAGCCTTGGATAGAAAACAGGAGTTAGGTGTTCCCGTGTTCCAATCAATCATGTATACATCTCTTCTTCTAAACCTTGTAGCTTTATTTCTCCAGATAAGATGTCTATCACCATACACTTCAAGATGGTGAAGACTACTAGATTCTTCTCGCCGCAGAATCGGCTTATGCTCGGGAGGTTGTATTTGAGACCTTTGACATAATGAACTTTGGTTATTACAATGTTTCCTCGGTGCAGCTCTCCAAAGCCTTTTGTCTGTCCTCTAGAGCTATCTCCAAAGGTTACATCGGGACCTCTTTCTTTGATATATTTGGTCAGCATCTTCTTGTTCCCGGTCATGTGCCTTGAGCATCCAGAGTCTACAAACCACTCTTCACCTCCAAAATTTGAGCTTGAGGAGATGTGGTTGTAGTCCTTCCACCTTTTCTGCAATTAAACAAGCAGAGATTTAGGTACCCAAATTTGTGTGGGTCCTTTGGGGTTAGTGGGTTTCCTAGAGAATTGATTTCTCCTTGGATTATAGGAATTATTATTATTATTATTATAACCCTTATACGGTGCCTGTGGTCGAGGTCTAAATCTCCTGGTTGGATTGTATACCGGATATTCCTCAAAATAGTGTGGGCCATTTCTAAATCTAGGCTGAGACCATTTGTTAAACCTTTGTGGTCTCCACACTTGTTCGTTTTGGTAATTTGGATAACCTTGAGGTTTCCATCTGCCCCTCCCATTATGAAATCAATTTTTAGGGAGTTGTTGGTAATAGTGGGCATGTTGTCTGGCCTTTTGCTCAGGCCATTGCTTAGTCGCCTGTCTAGGTGGTCAGTCTGGTGTAACCCGATCGGCTAGACGCTTGACTTGCCGTCTGCTTTTGAAAACGGTTTATACACGTGCTCAATGAGACCATTGTTTCTCCCTTGATGAAAGTGGTTTTAGAACTAGAGGGAGTGTGAGGATCATATCCAAGGCCTGATCTGGAATACGGTGGCCTCTTGTTAGTACACAATTCGTCCTGTGGTTAACGACGCTTTCAGGAGGTTATTTCCTGCGCTGAGTTTTATTTATCTGTGCCGGCTTAGTAAACTCGGCTTTGGCATGAGCAAGTGCGGTGACTTTTCTTTAAGTAAAATATTTAGCCGGTCTATCTCAACAGATTGGCACTTGCACGGTTTTTAAAATCACCGTATTTGTCTCGGTCTTATTTAAATCTAGACCGAGTTTTTCAAAATCATTTTTCACCGCTATTCTCATCTTGCAGCTTAGTCTTCTCTGCGATACCTTGATGTGCGATTTAAGTGTTTCAAAATCTTTGAATAATTGATTTACCGATTCATGTAAATCCATATCTTGCGACATGGCTGAGCTATTATTTGAACCGGTAGGTTTAGAGGTTACCTCTTCATCGGCCAAGTTTGCCATCGTGCAATCATATTCCTCGTCATCGTAAAAGAAGCCGCCGCTTGATTCGACATGCTCCCGGTCTTCTCCGATGAGAGCTTTTCTTCTGTCTTCCTTTCTCGCCACCTCCTTTTTGGTTTCATCCTTCTTGAGCTCGGGACAATCCATTTGGATGTGTCCTATCTTGTGGCATTGTAACATTCAACTTTCCGACTTCCAAATTTTTCTCGTTTCTTCTCGGGATTCTCCTTGTAGTTTTTCTTATACTTGGAGTAGTTCTTCCGGTTATCGAATCTTTGCATGATGAAAGCCATTTCCTCCTCAAAGTCTAGCGGATTTGGAGGTTTCACATCGCATGTGCTCTTAGCAGGGACTCGGCCGCAAATGCGATTCCCTTCTCTCGCAGCTCGCTTGAGGATGAGCTTGGAAGCTCGAACTCATAAGCCTTTAGATCGTAGAACAGCCTCCCGAATCTTTATCTTATTCGTGTCTTTGGACTCTCTCATAGCTACACCTTCATGCTCCATTCTCGGATTTAGAGATCCGAGGACCTTGAGTGCCATTTCCCTGTTGCCATAAGTCTTGCCCAGGAGTTGATTTCATTGATAATTTCATGAACCTTGTGTCCACTTGGTCTATTGATTCTCCATTCTTCATTTTAAAGTTGTCAAACTTTTGGATAGCTATTGACAACTTGTTCTCCTTGATCAGCTCCGTTCCTTCACACATTAGAGCTAATGTGTCCCATATCTCTTTGGCATTCTTACAATTTTTGATCTTGACCATTGTGGATTTGTCAAGAGTTTGGTACAAAGACATCTCCGGCCCTGTTGTCAAGATTGGCCAGCTTTCTCTCTTCGGGGGTCAGCTCAGTTCTCTTCTTAGGAATCTTTTCGGGCCTCCCAGCTGCGATTTCCTCGGGCGTGTTGTCCTTCTCGAAAATGAATGGACCATCTTCAATGATGCACCACATGTCGTCATGGATTGAAGATAAATGTGCCTGCATTCTTATCTTCCGTGAGATCATACTCGTCAACCGAAAAGACAGTAGTCTAGAGTGCATGTGTTCCATTATAACGTGAGAGATAAGATATATATCTTAATATAGATCTGGTTCGTGAAAAAAAATGAACCAACCTCTCCGATACCACTTGTAGGTCACAAGTCGTCCAGAAACAAGTCTAGAGGGGGGGGTGAATAGACTTGTAGAAACTCTTGAACTCTTTTTCTCGAAGAGTGAGTTTCTTCAGCTGATGATCAAACAAATGACTAGGAGTCGTTTGTTCTTGGATATGTGCGGAAGTCACCGATGACAAATATAAATTAACTTAATGAAACACTTAACAATGGATGCGTAGCTTAGAGTATGATGCAAGAAAATAGTAAATGACACAGCGGTTTATAGTGGTCTCGGAGGTGGGGTAATCCTCTACTAATCCACTTTTCTCCAAACTACTTGGAGATGAATTCACTATAATTCTCAACCAAAGGATAAATATTACGGTGATTCACTACACACTACAACAGACTTCCAACCGGTGGAATTCCGTGCCGTTGTACACAAACTTGATCGCCTTGCACCTCTTGATCCTCGATCCTCGGATGCCTTTGATACCGCTACTTCAACCGGAAGTACCCTTACTCAAGATTTAAAGACAAGAGTGTTTGTCTTCTCCAACTAAAGAGCTTCCTTGAATATGAACTTTTGGATCTCGCTCTTTTCTCGATGCTATTTGTTTGCTTAGGATTGCTTGGTTTGCTTTGATCGCTTAGAGTATATGTTCGCACCGGTAGTTGCCTGGCCAAATCTCTGGATATATATAGATCACGATCTCTCGAGCTTCTTTCTTGTAGCCGTTGCAAATCAACAAATCCGTCCGTTGGAGAGAGACTTCATTGTTTAATCTTTTCTGAACGTTGCAAGGCTGGATTCCCATTATTTAATTTCATCTTCCGACCGTTGTGATGACTTCTGCATGTGAGCGCCGAATCTTTTGAATATAAAAAGGATTAAAGTCTTCACGGTGGGTCAGGATGATTTAAATAAATCATATCTCTTGCGGGAATCACTCCAATTTGTCTCTTCACGTTGCATGTGAGCTTTCCGTAATATTTGACTTTTCAAAGCATGCTGACGTGGACTTGGAGTACTAGGCTGTAGTTGAGTAGACTGATGTGCAGCTTACTTCTCTGCAGGTAGGTCGTCTCGGCTGTATACTGTTTGAGATTTGTCTGGTCAGGTGACTTCCCTGAGGTTCCTCGGCTGCAGTCTGGTCAAACTTCTCTGATAAATTTTAGTTGACCAGGGCTACTCTGATTGGAGTCGGCTGTACTTCTCTGATAGACTAGACTGTACTTTAGTACTTAGCCGATTTTCAGCCTAACTAACTTTGGCCTACAGAAGATACTCATTTGGTTCTTCTTTACATTTTGCCAATTTTATACTTAACACATTTTGGCCTATGGAAGATACTCATTTGGTTCTTCCTTACATTTCGCTAATTAATAAACATTTGATTCTAAATTAATGACATCATCAAAATCTAACAAGTATTCCTAACATGAGTGTGACAGGCCTCCGATTCAATGTCTTGATTGCGGTAGGATGGGACATCATGCTAAGTTTTGTACAGATGCGGATCGGGCACCAGTTACTCAGGTGTCAACCCCAACTATGGGGGAACCGAGCGTTTGTCAGGCACCGATAGCTTCTCAGCCTCAGCAAAGTTCTGGTAGAGGTCGAGGACGTGGGAAGCCTTCTAGAGGGGGATCTTCTAGTGCGGGGTCTGTTCTGCCCCATGTGTATGAGATGAGACGAGCTGGAGATCCTGACGCGGCGGTGGCTACAAGTACCGTTCACATCCTTGACCATCCTGTTTCCGTGTTATTCGATTCTGGTGCTACGCATTCTTTCATATCTCTGGATTGTGTGCGCCGTCTGCATGTTGATTGCCTAGTTGCGTGTGAACCAATTGTTGTAAAACTGCCTAGTGGGGATAACATCGTGGGGGATCGTGAGATTAGAGATTTTCCTGTGAGTATCGCAGGGAGGGATTGGCCTTCTAATCTGATTGCGGTAGATATTAAGGACGAGGATCTGATTCTTGGTGAGGATTGGCTGGACCGTCATGGGGCGATCATGAATTAAAGAATGAGAATCGTTTCGATGTTAACCTCTAACGGTACCGATCATTCTTTTGTGGGGCGTAAGCGGAGTAGTCAGAGATTTCTGATCAGCACTATGAAAGTGGTGAGAATTCTCCGAGAAGGTTGCACCAGTTATTGGTGTTATGCTTTGAGATCGGGAGAAGGGGGAGTCGAGCTCTTGTCTATTCCAGTAATGTGTGAGTATCCTAACGTCTTTTCAGATGAGTTGCCGGGTTTGCCGCCAGACCGATAGGTTGAGTTTACTGTTGATTTAGAGTCGGGTACAGCACTGATTTCTAAGACGCCATACCGTATGTCCCCTGCCGAGATGCTTGAGTTGAAGAAACAGTTAGGAGAGTTTCTGTACATGGAGTATATCCGACTGATCGCTTCATCTTGGAACGCACCGGTCCTGTTTGTAAAGATGAAGGATGGGTCACTTCGTCTCTGTATCGACTATAGAGAGTTGAACAGAGTGACTATTAAAAATAAGTATCCACTCCCGCGGATTGATGACTTGTTAGACCAATTGCAAGGGGCAACCGTGTTTTCAAAGATTGATCTGAGATCGGGGTATTATCAGCTCCGAGTGAAGGATTCCGACATTCCGAAGATGGCCTTTTGGATGAGATACAGTCATTACGAGTTTGTGGTTATGCCTTTTCGGCTAACCAACGCACTAGCCGTGTTCATGCAGCTTATGAACAAAGTCTTTATCGAATACCTCGATAACTGTGTAGTTGTCTTCATTGACGATATCTTGATTTACTCGAGGAATGAGGAGGAGTATACACGCCATTTGCATATCGTGTTAGGAATCTTGAGAACTCAGCATCTTTTTGCGAAGTTCTCAATGTGTAAGTTTTGGTTGCGGGAGGTTATGTTTCTCGACACGTGATCTCGACCGAGGGTGTTCGTGTGGACCCACATAAGATAGAGGCAGTGCTGGATTGGGTGCCGCCCAAAAACGTGAAGGAAGTCCATAGTTTTCTGGGTTTGGCCGGGTATTATCGTAGATTTATCGAGGGGTTCTCTAAGCTTGCTCGACCGCTGACTCAGTTGTTGCAAAAGTCGGAGAAGTTTGTGTGGACCGACGAGATACAGAAGAGTTTCGAGGAGTTGAAGAAACGGTTGACGACCGCCCCCGTTTTGGCTTTACCGAGTGGTAATGAGGGTTTCTTAGTTTTCATTGATGTTTCGGGCCAAGGGCTCGGATGTGTACTCATGCAGCACGGGAGGACGATTGCCTATGCTTCCCGTCAGTTGAAACCGTATAAGTTGAATTACCCTACCCACGATCTTGAGTTGCCCGTTCACGTTGAAGATCTGGCGTCACTACTTGTATGGCTCGTCGTGTCAGATTTTCACCGATCACAAGAGCCTGAAGTATATTTTCTCGCAGAAAGAGGTGAATATGAGACAGAGAATGTGGTTGGAGTTAATTAAGGATTACGACCTTGATATCCTTTATCATCTGGGCAAGGCAAATGTAGTGGCAGATGCCTTGAGCCGGAAATCGGTATCGCTTCGAGCATTTGAGTTACTTACGGCCTAGTCGGGACTTTTGCGAGAGTTAATCAGGTTGAGCGTTGAGATTGTACTACAAGAGAGTTCCGGGCAGTTGCGTACTCTTGAGAACTTATCATCTCGAGTCGACGACATTAAATCGGGATTGTTGGAAGATTCGATGCTTATTCAGCTTCGAGAGAATGTGGGGAAGGGGAAATCCCCGGGATTCGTGATACATGAGGATGCTGTGTTGAGATTCCGAGGTCGGCTATGTGTAACACCCCAACCCGATAAGGGTAGAAGTACTACATTACGGCGATATATCAAAGCAAACACAAGCATACAACATAAGTAATACAAAGGAATCTCAAAGTTTACAAAAGAAAAGATCTGAAGTACAAGGTTACAAATAAGAACAATAATAAATACTAAGTCTCAAAATGTAATCACTTCTAGTTAGCTCTAATCGAGAATAGCTTTCAAGGTATAATCTTCTAAGTCCAAAGTACTCTCCACTCGTAACCCAGCTTCATACTAAAACCTGCCACAGGAAAAGAAATGTGGCTGAGCTTAAAAAGCCCAGTGAACATATATATATATAAACGAAACAAAAGATAAGGAATGAACATATGAAGTGTGGTGCATTGGGAAAAGCATAAGGCATAAACAAATGGATATCAAAATGTAAGGAGAGGTCAGTCATCTACCACGAGCCCGAACACAAATCAAATCAAATATCATAGTAACCATGGAGTGATCAACTCCCGAACATGTGAAAGACTCGTATTGCACATAAGCATAGTCACTGAACATATCATACCAAATCATATTAAATCCACTCAAATACGAACCGAACCTAGGATGCATCCATACGCCCCCGAACAAATCATATTGGCCATAACAAATATAAAGTGCACATATCATATCAAAATGGGACGGTGTGGAACATCACTCAACCACACTAGAGTCGTACCATTGGTGCATCAATGACACGGCCATGTTACCTTCATGGCTAGGAAACGAACTTGGCTCGGGTATCAAACTGAAGGGTTCAAATGTCATATCATATCAAAGTTCATATCAAGGTTCATATCAAATGTTCATAATCAAAGGTTTACAAATCCAAAGGAGCATAGCAAAGGCATAGATCAACTAAGAAAGCCATAATAAGAAGGCTCAGATCAAAGGCATCATAATCAAAAACTAATATCAAACCGTTGTGAACGAATCATGAGAAACCTTAAGGGATAAGGTCAGAATATCTGTACCGATACGAAACAACAATAACAATAGTACATAGAATCAGAACCTTTACTGAGAAAGGGTAGAATATCGTACGAATAATCAAACAAACGAAACAACCGATAACAATGGTAGAGAGAAGGGGGTATCAAAGAATATCCGTATGAATAACCAAACAAACGAAACAACCGATAACAATGGTAGAGAGAAAGGGGTATCAAAGAATATCCGTACGAATAATCAAACAATCGATAACAATGGTAGAGAGGAATGGGGTATCAAGAATATCCGTACGAATATCCGTACCTTAGACCGCAAATGAAACCATATCAGAAACAAGGATAGGAAGTTACTCCTTCTTCAGCGAATCTACATGAATTAATGATCATCTTATTATTAATCACTTATCATAAATCAGATTACTCGTTTTAGTTGGCTTTCCACTTTTAGTAACTTTCGTTTTATAGCAACTTTCCAAAAATAGTAACTTTCCAAAATAGTAATTTTCCTCTTTAAGTAGTTTAACCATTTTAAGTAACTTTCTATTGTAGGCAGGTTTCCCAATTTAGTAAGTTTCCATGTTTAGTAAGTTTCCCAAATTAGAAGGTTGGGCTAAAAATGCCATTTGTTCAAAGTGTGAGGTTATAAATACTCAAATTACATAATATAGGGTGTAAAGTGTAAATATGTGATTAAGGTTTAAAGTGAATTAATTTAGGTTAACATATCACTAATATGACCTAATTAATATTTAAGTACACTTTAGGGTTTTATATTTATTAATGAGTCTTTAATTAGTACAAAACACACATGTTCTTCAAATGACAGATTTTAATATGAATTTAGGTCCACTTAACGAATTTTTGAATCATACCAGAATTCAAAATAAAAATTCACCAAAATTCTCAGAGAACTATTATGTCTTAAGAGTCTACATGAATTTGTTGGATACGGGATTGGATATTGTGCCGTTTGCGGAAGCGTAAATATAAGTGCGGAAAATAAAGGACACGAGAATTTATAGAGGTTCGGCTATAAACGAGCCTACGTCCTCTCTCGGTATCTTTTTGTATGGGCTAAAGAAAAACCTCTTCTCCTCTCTTCTATCGGTCGAGGTATAACCGTTACAATCACGTCTTCTATTGGTCCGTGATAAACCACTCGTACTTGTCTTTGTGTCGGTCCAAGTTAAACCGTTTTTCTTTTCGTAGGACAAGGAATCAACCTCTCTAGCTTTCTATGGGTACTAGATAAACCTCACTTAGATAGCGATTGTGATTCTAATAATGCCGGATCCTTGATCCTAATAACACCGAATCCAATCGTATCTTTTCTTTTACCGCTCGTGTATGATTTTGTGTATAATACTCAATCACTCAATGTAAGCTCAATATTACAATAACAATATAATGAATATCAATCTCTGATCAAGCTATAGAATGCTTGAAGTTGTTGTACTTGATCAATACCATAAGTATGGTATTTATAGGCTCCATCATCAAACTAGCCGTTAGCTGCCAGACTGCTCATTACGTACGCTATATGCTCTCCATTACGTACGTAAGCTTCTTTACGTACGTTAACACTGCCTGGTTACGTACGTTAGCATCTTCACAAAAATAGTTCAGGGAGTTTCGTCATTTTTGATTACGTATGTTAACATTTCAATGGTTACGTACGTTAAGCCTTACGTCACTGCTGACGTCATATGTCCGTTGCATGCTTTTCTGACTTTGACTGCTCCAACGTTCATCTGGTTTGAACTCGTTTACGTACGCTATATAACTTTCATTACGTACGTAAAATTCCATATATTACGTACGTTAGTGATCCCACGTTACGTACGTTAGCTTTATTTTTCCAGTTTTTTGCACTTCGTTTCCTTCGATGCTTGGCTTTGACTCTTCATTGTTTTGTTTTGCTTATCAACATTAATTATCAAAACACTTTTAATTTATGTATGGAACAAAATGTTCCAACAATCTCCCCCTTTTTGATGATTACAACACAACCCTTCGTCAATGGGATTTACCTGCAAAAATACAAATATATGTATATCTTTACAGACCAAAGTTTTCGACTTTGCCCGTTTCGTTAGAATATTCTCCCATTTCTTTTTCGACTTCTTCTTTTCTTTTATCCTTTTCTTTTCTCATTTTCAAATTTTCATCGTCTTTTCGACGTCTCCGCATTTTTCTTTTTCTATCATTTTCGACTTCCCCTTTTCATTTTTCGATTTTCTCCCCCTTTTAGGGTTAATCCCATTTTCGACTTCTTTTTCTCCTTCTCCATTCTCTCCCCCTTTTTGTTTTCATCAAAAAGTGGATAAAATATCAGTTGAAATAAATAATACCAAAATATAAAATATGCATGATACAATTTATGAAAAATTACATAAAGGGTAAAAACTCCCCCTGAAAATAATATCTCCCCTTAAAAAAAATACTCCCCCTGAGTAAAATACAAAAATCAATTTTTGAGGATCCAATCTATAGTTGGTTTTTGTTTTGAGACATAAACAATATTTGAAATATTTGTTCCTTTAGGAACCCAAATTTTCTTAATTTTTATCGTCCGGCGAGGGCTTTTGCAATTTGAAACGTGATGCCCGATTTTCAGACACTTTTCGCAATGGGGTATTTTAAAATTAACGGATTCATTTTTCGAACGTGGTTTGAATCCTAACCCCTCTTTATTTAAAGTATATTTTTGAACATGTAACATTTGTTCAAATTTATCGTTGCCGCACGAGAATTTTCTTGTCAAAGATTTTAGTTCATCTTGAACTTTTAAAAGATCATTCTTCAAAATATTCTCATTTTCAATGCATTTCGAATGATCGATTTCGACAAATTTTCCCTTCTCGGTAATTTTGGAATTTTCAATTTCCAAAGATTTAATTTTAGACTTAAGGGATTTAATTTCCAATAAAGTATTTTGGAAATCCGTATGTAATAACTCAAATGCATCAAAAATTTCGTCACGGGAGGATGTACTTACTTAGCTTTCGACGTCGCTGTCGTCGAACGAACTCCGGGCCATGAGAGCGAGATTATTTTGATTGATGAAATCATCGTCTTCGTCTTCATCGCTCTAAGTAGCCATGAGAACCTCCTTCTTGGGTTTAGCTCGGCAATGCTTAGCGAAGTGGCCTGGTTTTCCACATAGTCGACAAGAGTTGTCGAATTTCTTCATTTCGCTCGAGATATCCTTCTTCCTCCGGTTTAATAAGGTTTGGAATTTATTAATATCCCTGGCATAGTATGCCGCTTCTTCGTCGCTTTCCTCCACCGGGGTATCTTCTTTCTTTCTCGATATAGCCTTCATGGCTAATGATCGTTCCTTCGACTTTGGCTTGACACTTCGTGATTTTAATACAATCTCATAATTGATTAGTGAACCAACAAGAGCACTAAAATCGAGCGTGTTGAGATCTTTGGATTCCATAATTGCGGTCACGGTGCCGTCCCATTCGCTAGGTAGTGATCGTAAAATTTTCTTGACTTTTTCACTACTAGATAATGGTTTACCAAACGAAGCAAGTCCATTTGTGATGACTGAGAATCGGTCGAGCATATTGGTGATGGACTCGTCACCTTTCATCATGAATAACTCGTAGTCATGGAGAAGCATATTGATCTTCGTCTCCTTGACTTGAGTTGTCCCTTCGTGTGTGATTTCAAGAATTTTCCATATTTCTTTCGCACTTTCACACGACGAGATTCGATTAACCTCTTCGGGATTTAAGGCACAAAATAAAAGTTGGGTGGCCTTACAATTAAGATGGTCATTTTTCCAATCGGCATCGTCGTATTCTTCAAAATATTTGAGCGTACCGTCGGTTTTGATAGGAACTTTTGGGCCGAGACAAATAATCTTACAAATCTCTATATCGTAGGCACGAATAAAGATTGACATCTTTTTCTTCCATGTCAAATAATTTGAACCATCGAAGAAAGGTGGTCGGTTGAGAGCAAGGCCTTCGACTGGAGAGAATTGAAACGTCATTAGATCTTTTTCTCCTCGGATGTTAATACGCGTATTGGAGTACCGCTTCGATACCAATTGTTAGGTACGGGATTGGATATTGCGCCATTTGCGGAAGCGTAAATATAAGTGCGGAAAATAAAGGACACGAGGATTTATAGAGGTTCGGCTATAAACGAGCCTACGTCCTCTATCGGTATCTTTTTGTATGGGCTAAAGAAAAACCTCTTCTCCTCTCTTCTATCGGTCCAGGTATAACCGTTACAATCACGTCTTCTATTGGTCCATGATAAACCACTCGTACTTGTCTTTGTGTCGGTCCAAGTTAAACCGTTTTCCTTTTCGTAGGACAAGGAATCAACCTCTCTAGCTTTCTATGGGTACTAGATAAACCTCACTTAGATAGCGATTGTGATTCTAACACTGCCGGATCCTTGATCCTAATAACACCGAATCCAATCGTATCTTTTCTTTTACCGCTCGTGTATGATTTTGTGTATAACACTCAATCACTCAATGTAAGCTCAATATTACAACAACAATATAATGAATATCAATCTCTGATCAAGGTATAGAATGCTTGAAGTTGTTGTACTTGATCAATACCATAAGTGTGGTATTTATAGGCTCCATCATCAAACTAGCCGTTAGCTGCGAGACTGCTCATTACGTACGCTATATGCTATCCATTACATATGTAAGCTCCTTTACGTACGTTAACACTGCCTGGTTACGTACGTTAGCATCTTCACAAAAATAGTTCAGGGAGTTTCGTCATTTTTGATTACGTACGTTAACATTTCAATGGTTACGTACGTTAAGCCTTACGTCACTGCTGATGTCATATGTCCGTTGCATGCTTTTCTGACTTTGACTGCTCCAACGTTCATCTGGTTTGAACTCGTTTACGTACGCTATATAACTTTCATTACGTACGTAAAATTCCATATATTACGTACGTTAGTGATCCCACGTTACGTACGTTAGCTTTATTTTTTCAGCTTTTTGCACTTCGTTTCCTTCGATGCTTGGCTTCGAATCTTCGTTGTTTTGTTTTGCTTATAAATATTAATCATTAAAACACTTTTAATTTATGTATGGAATAAAATGTTCAACAGAATTTTCCCAAAATTTATTACCAAGTGTAAATACCCTTACAAAAATCATTTATCAAAAATAATCCCAGAAAGTTAACTGCACATATATGCAGAAAGTTTACATTTGGTTAACCCATTTAAAAACTTCAGAAAAATCCACAAAAATTTCTAGGATTCCTACACAACCCAAATTTCTAGGATTCCTACACAACCCAAATAAGTGTTGGAGAGCTCTCAGCTCTCTGGTTTGAAAATGAAAAATTCAAAACTCCAACTGATTTTCAGACCCGATTACTCAGCTTTGACACTTAATCTTATAAAATTCCAAAAGATTACCTCCCGACCTCCAATGACTATGAAACTTACATTTCCAGAAAGTAGACAAGTAGTACTTATGTTTAGACTCAAAAATTAAACAAAGACACGTTGGTATCATCAAGATTCACCCTACCCAATCCGACCTAAAAATTGGACAGCATACTTTGAGACAAATTCAACAAAACCCTAACCCTTATAAACCTAAATCGACCCATCATTAATTCTAGGATTTCCAGGTTTTTAACACTTCATTAATGATCAATAAATACAGATTTCTAGGGTTTGTTTAGAGTTAATATTCAGGTCGATTACTTAGGGTTTCCAATTCGTTATTTTATGTGAAGAACTTCATGATTTCATGTAATTATCATTACGTATTACTTTGATCTCTTTAAAGCCGATTCATTAAGCATATAAGACCATTAGAATCAATCGTATAATGGAGATTAAATCAAGATGAATTGAACAAAGATGAAACCATACCCTCTTGTGATTGTTTGAAAAGAAATGAGTGGCAACTACCTCAAAATCAAACCGAATACCAATCCCATCCAAATCCTTTCTCGAATAGATGAACCCACGATCAAAACACCATCAAATAAGCCACGAATTAATCTGCTTTTACCCTTCTTAAATTCGGAAAATTGAAGGAAGAATGAACAAGCCGCCAAGTGTAGTTTTAGGGTTTAGTTGGTGTGTTTTATTATTTTGTTTGATTGAGTCATTTGGAAGATGAGGGAAAATAGGAGATATGGAGCGTATAAAGTAAATGAGAGATCAAGAATTCCGGATTTTAGTGGTTTACCAAGTGTAGAATGATTCTTATCTTTCGTGGATATTATATGGGCTTAAGTTAGTTTTCTTTTAAGTGTTTTAAGGTCCAATGATCATATGTTAGATTGTTGTGATAATTTCGGCCCAATAGATGTATTTTAAACGTGTGATTAGTGTTTTAAGTAGTTTTTTGTATTTTAGAGTTAGTTAATTTAGTTACTTAGGTTGTAGATTCATAGAATGTTCTAATAAGTTCAAGATTAGAGGGGTAATATAGGCATTTCAAGTGTTTTAGATTTTAGGGTTTTACAACTCTTCCCCTCAAAAAAGAATTTCGTCCTCGAAAATTGATGTGAAATGAAACGGAAAACACAACGGACTGTGAACAAAAATGTGAAAGACTTGTTTCTCATGACTCTACCTTGTTGATGAAAATAGCTTCGGCTTCCTCAGACAAACATACCATACTGAATCTGAATCAGAAGAATAGCATACCAAACGTAACAGATGATAATTGTATTCTTTCGAAGAGGTACATAGAATACGTAGGATTTGACGGATATATCGTTCGTGGAATTTGATTAGGCGAATCAGATGAGAACATATCGAATTGCAGAAAATATGAGGATGATACATACACTTAACTCTTCAGATTCTCAAATAGTCTCGCTTTCAATATAACCTTTCGAAGGTATTCTCATAAACAAACAGATCTTGTTCCTCAAAATCCAAAATCTCATATATCATAATTCATAGCCGATCATAATGAAACAGATTCAACGAATGTGAAATGTACATATGGCAGAACATAGGTGTGCTCTTTCATAGTAACAGATTGAATCCAAACTGACAGAAAACAGATCGTTGATAACGTCAGACGGCAGAAAACCCTACAACAGAACCTAAGATTCTTATCAGAAGCACAGAGGTCAAGAAATGCATGTCGAGTATCCAAACGTATCAACTCACATATCGATGAAGGCAGATTAAACGTATAGGTAGAATGAGCCTAAAGTCTCACTAAGCGCAGATAATCTCAATTAGATATCAGATATTCTAAGGCTTCTAAGGCACTCCTCGAAATATCCTATGATCACAATAAGTGCACGTTAAATGATGTAAGTATTATCACGTTGGCCAGACGTCATAATACTAGCATCATATAAATATGTCCTCATGATGACCATACTTTATCTCAAGTAGTGAAATAAACAACTTATCTTAACCACCTAACAGTCCTTCTACCTCCTAGGGTAGGTACGAAACAATCATCATTACGGATTCAGAGTCAGAGAAACAGATCGCATAAATAATGTAACGGAACCTAATAAGTATCATTAAATAAAATACGTCGTCAAAAGCATCACGCCATCCACAATCCGTCAAGATTCTCATAACAAACCATCATCAAAACATTCGCAGAACGAACACAGAACGGAAGAACTTAAGTCATTCAAAGGATCTTATTATCAGGTAATGGAAACTTAAATGGGTTAAGCAGAAGTGAATTACGTCATCAATAACTTCATCCTTCACAGAAACAACCCACCCAAACGTAAGTGTTTGCTTCAAAATCCATCCATTCAAACACATGATTTCAAATCTCTTCCAAGTCCGAGTAGTCTGTCTTTGTTTGTCTATCAACTCGAGAGTGAAAAGGAATCTCAAAGTTGAGTTTGGTTCCTCAAACCTTCTGTAGTCCTTCCTAGAATTGATAGGTAGTAACGTGAGTCTATGACATGATCATTGTTCCTCCTTCCATCTGCAAGTCTGCTTATGCTATCAATCTATCTTAGTACAACTAAAATGAATAGCGAAGCAAGACTGTGTGTCTTCGACAGGTCTTCTAGCACAGCTCCAGGTTTTAAGGTAAACACCGCCGCTGCCGACTCCAGGTTATGTGCTAATAGTTCGTTTCCTACGGTTTGGTTGTCTTGGTGTGCAAGCAATAATCTTCACATTCCTCTTTCGTCTCTAAACATAACACAATGTCATACTATGACAGTTTGTCCAAATACTCGCGAAAACATGATTTTATTAGCCAATACAATTGGCGTCATTAAGGCTCGTAATGATTATAACGAGTACAAAACCAGCTTCAGGAATTATCTTAGGGAAACTTCACATTCACCTTTCCTCAACATCCTTCTTCTTTACGAATAAATCTGAAATACTTCCCGGAGGTTACTCTCGGTTAGTTAACCCTTTTCTAAGAAGTTCTGGTGGTCGCTTCTTCTGTCCTTCAAATCTAAATCAGGTCATCTGATATAGAGTTTCAAAGGTAGGCCAAAAATAATCATTGGTATGCGGAAATGGATAATGATTACGGATAGTGATACGGTTAAGTTCACGATATTCGAAACGCCGCCACATACCTCCTTCTTTCTTCTTCATAAACCAACAGGAGCATCCCAAGAGAAACACTGGGGTGAACAAAATCATATTTCATCAGCTCCTTCAATCTCTTAACTTCTATGGCACTATGGTTTCGTCAACTGAGATCAGTTCAATGTCAACTCTACTTTCTAAGTAGGAGAGAATACCAAGAGGTTCATCAGAGAACATCGGAAAATTTTCATACAACAAAATACTTCCAATGCCATAGCTTTCCAAAGGTGGATACTAATAGGTGTCAGGAGAAACTTGACAATCAAATGAGATTGGAGTTTGTGCTTCCATAGCAGAATTAATCTTAATAGATTTAAGTGGTTGAGAGTCATCATAACAAAAGTGGGTGAAGCAGATTGCTAAAGGTCACATATCGGATACAGTAGTTTATGGTAGCTTTATGAGGAGCCAGCCAATCCATAACCAAAAGACCTCGAAATCAAATATATCAAGAGTAAACGAATTCGTAGAATGAATACGGTCGTCAATCCAGACAGATAGTTCATAAATCAGGGTCAAGTACACAGTTCATCAAAAGTGTTGTGATAGATAAGCAAACAGTTCAAGGTGTTGGAATCTTGTTTAGCTCCTTAGCACAAGTGCTAGGTAGAGAGTGTATCATCGGTAGTATGAACATCGTATGGTTGTCAAAAGTGAGACGTATGGGATATCAGTTGTCAGCATCATCATGCTCAATTAACAAATCCATAATGAGATAATATTGACATCATATCCTTCCAAAGGAACTGATTGACAAACAAAGTTCATCATTCGAAGGGAGGGAACAAATCATCTTATATCCGTGGTTAATAACTACCAGAGTTCTCATAGGAGTAATAATGGATTATGCAGAGTCAAGTAATAACAGATGATACATTTTATGTCCAGCATAAGTAATGAATTCACAGAATGTGTCAAACACATTATGGTTGAATGACCTTCGGGATGGTCGAAAAGGTATCAAACTGTTTATCCACAAATCGGAAATAGAGATCAAAATCAGAGAGGGAAACTTAAATGGTGTAAGGTATACATGTAGTTCCCGAGGTATTCCAAACTTACTTGGTTACTGAACTAAGGTTGCAAAACCTTCTAACTTCTGAAACAAATGTTCTTATAAGGCTTAATTAGGGGGGGAGGCACGAATCAGAGTGATGTGGAAGCAATGCTACTTACATAGATGTCCTAGTCTACCCATTCCTCACTGGTGATAACTTAAGTTCCTATGGGGAGATCCTAAAGCAAATTCTCAAAGGTTGTCTTATGAGCCCCTACAGTGGAAACTTAAGGGTCCAAACTTCACAGGTCAAGGTTTAATATACTACAAGTCGCAGCCTGGGCTCCGATACCATAATTTTAACACCCCAACTCGATAAGGGTAGAAGTACTACATTACTGTGATATATCAAAGCAAACACAAGCATACAATATAAGTAATACAAAGGAATCTCAAAGGTTACAACAGAAAAGATCTGTAGTACAAGGTTACAAATAAGAACAATAATAAATACTAAGTCTGAAAATGTAATCACTTCTAGTTATCTCTAATCCAGAATAGCTATCAAGATATAGTCTTCTAAGTCCAAAGTACTCTCCACTCGTAACCCAGCTTCCTACTAAAACCTGCCACAGGAAAATAAATATGGCTGAGCTTAAAAAGCCCAGTGAACAGATATATATATATTTATAAACGAAACAAAAGATAAGGAACGAACGTATGAAGTATGGTGCATTGGGAAAAGCATAAGGCATGAGCAAATGGATATCAAAATGTAAGGAGAGGTCAGTCATCTACCACGATCCCGAACACAAATCAAATCAAATATCATAGTAACCATGGAGTGATCAACTCCCGAACATGTGAAAGACTCGTATTGCACATAAGCACAGTCACCGAACATATCATATGAAATCATATTAAATCCACTCAAATACGAACCGAACCTAGAATGCATCCATACGCCCCCGAACAAATCATATTGGCCGTAACAAATATAAAGTGCACATCTCATATCAAAATAGGAAGGTGTGGAACATCACTCAACCACACTAGAGTCGTGCCATTGGTGCATCAATTACACGGCCATGTTACCTTCATAGCTAGGAAACGAACTTGGCTCGGGTATCAAACTGAAGGGTTCAAATATCATATCATATCAAATTTCATATCAAGGTTCATATCAAATGTTCATAATCAAAGGTTTACAAATCCAAGGGAGCATAGCAAAGACATAGATCAACTAAGAAAGCCATAATAAGAAGGCTCAGATCAAAGGCATCATAATAAAAACTAATATCAAACCGTTGTGAACGAATCATGAGAAACCTCAAGGGATAAGGTCAGAATATCTGTACCGATGCGAAACAACAATAACAATAGTACATAGAATCAGAATCTTTACTGAGAAAGGGTAGAATATCCGTACGAATAATCAAACAAACGAAACAACCGATAACAATGGTAGAGAGAAGGGGGTATCAAAGAATATCCGTACGAATAATCAAACAAACGAAACAACCGATAACAATGGTAGAGAGAAGGGGCTATCAAAGAATATCCATACGAATAATCGAACAAACGAAACAACCGATAACAATAGTAGAGAGAAAGAGGGTATCAAGAATATCCGTACGAATATCCGTACCTTAGACCGCAAATGAAACCATATCAGAAACAAGGATAGGAAGTTACTCCTTCTTCAGCGAATCTACACGAATTAATGATCGTCTTATTATTAATCACTTATCATACATCAGATTACTCGTTTTAGTTGGCTTTCCATTTTTAGTAACTTTCGTTTTATAGCAACTTTCCAAAAATAGTAACTTTCCAAAATAGTAAGTTTCCTCTTTAAGTAGTTTAACCATTTTAAGTAACTTTCTATTGTAGGCAGGTTTCCCAATTTAGTAAGTTTCCATGTTTAGTAAGTTTCCCAAATTAGAAGGTTGGGCTAAAAATGCCATTTGTTCAAAGTGTGAGGTTATAAATACTCAAATTACATAATATAGGGTGTAAAGTGTAAATATGCGATTAAGGTTTAAAGTGAATTAATTTAGGTTAACATATCACTAATATGACCTAATTAATATTTAAGTGCACTTTAGGATTTTATATTTATTAATGAGTCTTTAATTGGTACAAAACACACATGTTCTTCAAATGACAGATTTTAATACGAATTTAGGTCCACTTAACGAATTTTTGAACCATACTATAATTAAAAATAAAAATTCACCAAAATTCTCAGAGAAGATATTATGTCTTAAGAGTATACTTCAATTTTCCCAAAATTTATTACCAAATGTAAATACCCTTACAAAAATCGTTTATCAAAAATAGTCCCAGAAAGTTAACTGCACATATATGCAGAAAGTTTATATTTGATTAACCCATTTGAACACTTCAGAAAAATTCACAAAAATTTCTGGAAGTCCTACACAACCCATATATTACCCCTGTAAAAGGAGAGCTCTCAGATCTTTCTGGTTTGAAAATGAAAAATCCAAAACTCCAACTGATTTTCAGACCCGATTACTCAGCTTTGACACTTAATCTTATAAAATTCCAAAAGATTACCTCCCGACCTCCAATGACTATGAAACTTACATTTCCAGAAAGTAGATAAGAGTACTTATGTTTAGACTCAAAAATCAAACAAAGACATGTTGGTATCATCAAGATTCACCCTACCCAATCCGACCTAAAAATTGGACAGCATACTTTGAGACAAATTCAACAAAACCCTAACCCTTATAAACCTAAATCGACCCATCATTAATTCTAGGGTTTCCAGGTTTTTAACACTTCATTAATGATCAATAAATACAGATTTCTAGGGTTTGTTTAGAGTTAATATTCAGGTCGATTACTTAGGGTTTTCAATTCGTTATTTTATGTGAAGAACTTCATGATTTCATGTGATTATCACTACGTATTACTTTGATCTCTTTAAAGCCGATTCATTAAGCATATAAGACCATGAGAATCAATCGTATAATGGAGACTAAATCAAGATGAATTGAACAAAGATGAAACCATACCCTCTTGTGATTGTTTGAAAATAAACGAGTGGCAACTACCTCAAAATCAAACCGAATACCAATCCCATCCAAATCCTTTCTCGAATAGATGAACCCACGATCAAAACACCATCAAATAAGCCACGAATCAATCTCCTTTTACCCTTCTTAAATTCGGAAAATTGAAGGGATAATGAACAAGCCACCAAGTGTAGTTTTGGGGTTTAGTTGGTGTGTTTTATTATTTTGTTTGATTGAGTCGTTTGGAAGATGAGGGAAAATAGGAGATATGGAGCGTATAAAGTAAATGGGAGATCAAGAATTCCGGATTTTAGTGGTTTACCAAGTGTAGAATGATTCTTATCTTTCGTGGATATTATATGGGCTTACGTTAGTTTTATTTTAAGTGTTTTAAGGTCCAATGATCATATGTTAGAGTGTTGTGATAATTTCGGCCCAATAGATGTATTTTAAACGTGTGATTAGTGTTTCAAGTAGTTTTTTGTATTTTAGAGTTAGTTAATTTAGTTACTTAGGTTGTAGATTCATAGAATGTTCTAATAAGTTCAAGATTAGAGGGGTAATTTAGGCATTTCAAGTGTTTTAGATTTTAGGGTTTTACAACTCTTCCCCTCAAAAAAGATTTTCGTCCTCGAAAATTGATGTGAAACGAAATGGAAAACACAACGGACTGTGAACAAAAATGTGAAAGACTTGTTTCTCATGACTCTACCTTGTTGATGAAAATAGCTTCGGCTTCCTCAGACAAACATACCATACTGAATCTGAATCAGAAGAGTAGCATACCAAACGTAACAGATGATAATTGTATTCTTTCGAAGAGGTACATAGAATACGTAGGATTTGACGGATATATCGTCCATGGAATTTGATTAGGCGAATCAGATGAGAACATATCGAATTGCAGAAAATATGAGGATGATACATACACTTAACTCTTCAGATTCTCAAATAGTCTTGCCTTCAATATAACCTTTCGAAGGTATTCTCATAAACAAACAGATCTTGTTCCTCAAAATCCAAAATCTCATATATCATAACTCATAGCCGATCATAATGAAACAGATTCAACGAATGTGAAATGTACATATGGCAGAACATAGGTGTACTCCTTCATAGTAACAGATTGAATCCAAATCGACAGAAAACAGATCGTTGATAACGTCAGACGGCAGAAAACCCTACAACAGAACCTAAGATTCTTATCAGAAGCACAGAGGTCAACAAATGCATGTCGATTATCCAAACGTATCAACTCACATATCGATGAAGGCAGATTAAACGTATAGGTAGAATGAACCTAAAGTCTCACTAAGCGCAGATAATCTCAATTAGATATCAGAAATTCTAAGGCTTCTAAGGCACTCTGTAACACCCCAAACTAGGCGGATATTACAGTGCCGTGGACCCCCGACTGGGACCCACCAGGCGAATGAGAATGAATGAATTACACAGGTAAATGTAGTACCGAACCACATTACAACATCAATTACTCCGATGAGGAGTTTTATACAACACACCCAGGATTAAATAGAATACATGTGTATTTTATGTGACGATAAAATACACAACGCTGAATGAAATGAGTGTTCAAACGGAATGTCTGCAGCGGAATAAATAAAGGAAACATAAATGATCAATAAATGATCGAATGCATCGGGGCCCCCTACTAGTATCACTGACTCCTCGCCGTCATCGTGCTCTCCCGTGCCTTAGCCTTACCATGACACGAAAAACAACATCCCCAACGGGCCGGGCCATACGTAACAACAATCCTCAAGGGTTGAAAATACACAATCATGATATATCCAAATTATGAATTATTACACAAAACATACGCAATCAAACATGCTATATGAATCGACTAATCGATGCGGCTCAAAGGAATGGCGCCACACTACGTCCGGATGGAAATGTGTCCGTGCACAAGCCACCAACGATCAAACACGCGTGTTCTTGTACCTAATCGGTCTCACGAGCAATCGACTCGTGCACACCCAATGTGAGGCCACCAACCAACACACGACTATAATGTGCCCGACATGAAAATCCTACACATACCAATTCCAAGACGCCAAGATGACCCGAATGCCACAATATGACAAAAGTGACAATGAAAATGAATAATGACTCACCAAGATTGAATGATGGTGAAATGAATGATAGCTCAATGAAATGATCGGAACCGTCGTTCCTTATGACTGAGGTGATTAATTGACAATGACGAGTTTTTGATACGGTTAATACAATGATGAATGAGTTATGATTATGAATGAACAACAACAAAAGGAATGAATATCCTTTTAACCGAGTAAGAATTAACTTACACAATACCGATGATGAATGTCCGTCCACGAACAACGTCCTAAATGAAATGTCGGTCGCTCGAACAACCTTGAATAACACAATTACCAATAATCCGATCATTACGCAAATCAAGAACGATCATAATCGACTCAAACGTCGACACAACGATATCCGAGCTCAAATGAATCGAAACCAACTCCAAGATGAGTATTTCAAACCATCAAAACACTTTCAAGGATATCAATAATCCAATAGGAATCCATAACTCATGATTACAACAACATCAATCGGAAAATCCCCAATTAACCGAAGTCAACCCCAAGGGTTCTTGAAATAATTCCGAAAATAACCCTTAAATCCGTAGGAATATGTTTATACAAGTTAGATAATCCATAACTAACATATTCCAATGATAATCCAAGCTTACACGAAGAAATCGGAAGGAAAACCCCAAAAATCCGAAATTCTAGATCCAAGAGATTAATACCTTTGATTCGATGTGATGAAGATGATGAAATGATGATCAATCCGAAAGGTGAGCTTGAAGATGATGATTGATGATTACACCTCGAAGAATCCCCTCTGAATCGCTCGAAATCGCCCAGAAATACCGAAGGAATGAAATGAGATGAAAAATGACGAACTCTGACTAAACTGTCCAATTTATACTCAGTCCAGGTTAGCGTGCGCTAGCCCTTGTGCATAGCGTGCGCTAACGAGTAATTTGGGTAGTCCAGTACCCACTGTCCGAACACGGTAGCGCGCGCTACGTACCTCTTTGTAGCGTGCGCTACGGCCATACTACTAGCGTGCGCTAATATCCATTGTTAGCGTGCGCTAGCGAAATATTTGACGCCCAGTACTGGAGTCCAGAAAACCATCTGCCCTCTGATCTAACCTCGATAGCGTGCGCTACAACCATTATTTAGCGTGCGCTAATATATCGGTTGCGTACGCTAACAACAATGCATAGCGTGCGCTATGAATAAACCCGGTGCAGTCCAGTAGCCACTGGACTCAACCTGATTCGCCCCTAGCGCGCGCTACTCCACACATATAGCGTGCGCTACTACAACCCGTTAGCGCGCGCTACTTACCACTACGTAGCGTGCGCTACAATTAACCTCACCTGCAGTCCAGTACCTTCTGGACTGCAGCCAAGGTAGCCTTAGCGTGCGCTAAAGCTGAGCGGTAGCGTGCGCTACCTATACCCAATTAGCGTACGCTAAAAGGAGTATGTAGCGTGCGCTACTCCTCAAGCTCAGCTTGCAACGAAAATGAAAATGATGATAAACACGGCACGAAACTCCAATCAGGTTAGTGATGAATGACGATTGATACACGATACAATTACTCTGGATGATGAATACCATGACTGAATATGAGTGACAAATGATCAATGATGAATGAGATTACTGAGTATCAATTACTGAATGATAATTACTGAGTGATAATTACTGAATGATAATTACTGGGTATTACATACACCCCCCCTTAAAAGAGTTTCGTCCCCGAAACTAAGGGTCAAACAACTCGGGATAAGTCTCCCGCATACTATCCTCGGTTTCCCAAGTAGCCTCTTCGACTCCGTGTCTAGACCACTGAATTTTAACCAAAGGAATCGTCTTATTCCTCAACTGTTTGATTCGCCGCTCTAAAACTCGTATAGGACGCTCCTCATATGAATGATCGTCGGCGATCTCGATTTCGTCGAACTGAAGTATGTGACTCGGGTCGGCAACATACTTCCGCAACTGAGAGACGTGAAACACATTATGAATTCGGCTCAACGCCGGAGGTAAAGCCAATCGATAAGCTAACTCGCCTACTCGATCCAAAATCTCAAACGGTCCAATGAATCTCGGACTCAACTTTCCCCTCTTCCCAAAACGGAAGATACCACGACTCGGGGATACCTTGACCAACACATGGTCGCCAGCCTCGAACTCTAATGGTCGACGACGGTTATCTGCGTATGATTTCTGTCGACTCTGAGCGGTCAACAACCGACTCCTGATCAAAGCTACCTTCTCACGGGCGGCTATAAGCATATCGGGCTCGGTGCCGATTGATTCTGATAAGTCGTCCCAACACAACGGAGATCGACAACGACGACCATACAAGGCCTCGTAAGGTGCCATCTTGATCGAAGCATGCCAACTGTTATTATACGTGAACTCGATCAATGGTAGTTGGGCTTCCCAATCGTCTTTCCAATCGAGGACGCATGCCCTCAACATGTCCTCTAATGTCTGAATGGTCCTCTCTGATTGTCCGTCGGACTGAGGATGAAAAGCGATGCGAGATTAAGCTGAGTTCCCATAGCGCGATGAACTGATTTCCAAAAGTGCGACACAAACCGTCCATCACGATCGGAAACGATACTTTTAGGAGTACCGTGCAGTCTGACTATCTCTTTGATGAACAGTTGAGCAAGTCTCTCGGGACCCCACGTCTCCTTGATCTCAAGGAAATGAGCTGATTTGGTTAAGCGGTCCACGATCACCCAGATCGTGTTCATGCCACGACGACTCGTCGGCAAACTCGTGATGAAATCCATAGAAATGTCTTCCCACTTCCATTCGGGAATAGGAAGGGGTTTCGGCATACCCGCCGGTCGCTGATGTTCAATCTTAACTTGTTGACAGTTAAGCATCTCGAAACAAATTCCGCGACTTCTCGCTTCATATTACTCCACCGGTAATTTTGTTTCAAGTCCTTGTACATCTTGCTAGACCCGGATGCACAGAATAAGGAGTAGCATGAGCTTCTTTCAAAATCGAGTCTTTCAACTCGTCATTAGCCGGTACGCACAACCGATTCTTAAACCTCAAAAGTCCATACTCGTGGACCACAAATCCAGGGGCATTCCCCTGAGCCACATCCTCTCTGATGCGCAACAATGATGGGTCCGAACACAGATACTCTCGGATATCCTCCTCGAGAGACGATGAAATCTCTAACATACGAGCTGCCCGAACTCGAAGCCGGACCTCGATCTCGGTTCTAAGGAATTCTCTGAAGCTCCTTCGAATCAAACGGGCAAGCATCTGCTCCTGGACGGACTTTCGACTCAAGGCGTCGGCGACAACGTTCGCCTTGCCCGGGTGGTAGAGAATCTCGATATCATAACCTTTGATTAATTCCAACCACCGTCTCTGACGCATATTTAACTCCTTCTGAGTAAATATATACTTTAAGCTCTTATGATCGGTGAATATCGACAGTAACGCCATAAAGATAATGACGCCAAATTTTCAAAGCGAACACCACGGCCGCTAGCTCCGTGTCGTGGGTCGGATAATTAACCTCGTAAGGTCTCAATTGCCGTGAAGCATAGGCAATAACCTTCCTGCTTCGCATGAGTACACATCCGAGACCCCGTCCGACGCATCACTATAGACCACAAATCCTTCCGTCCCTGCGGCAAGGAAAGTACAGTGCCGACATTAACCGGCTCTTGAGTTCCTCAAAACTCCGTTGACACGCGTCGGACCACGTGTATTTCTTATCCTTCCGCAAAAGGTTCGTTAAGGGTTGAGCGATTCGAGAAAATCCCTCTACAAATCGCCGATAATAACCCGCTAATCCGAGGAAACATCGGATTTCCTTAACGTTCTTCGGAGGTAGCCAATCTCGAATAGCCTCCGTCTTCTGAGGATCGACACGAACTCCGTCTGATGAAATTACATGTCCGAGAAAAGTCACTTCGGACATCCAGAACTCACATTTAGAAAACTTCCCATAAAGTTGTTCTCGTCTCAGCACGTCGAGCACTAGATGAAGGTGAAACTCGTGTTCCTCACGGTCACGTGAATAAATCAAAATGTCATCGATGAAGACAACAACAAACCGATCCAAAAAGTCGATGAAGACCCGATTCATTAATTCCATGAATACCGCAGGTGCATTAGTCAATCCGAACGGCATAACCACAAACTCATAATGACCATAGCGTGTTCGAAACGCCGTCCTCGTGATATCCGACTCTCGAATCCGCAACTGATGATATCCAGATCTTAAGTCGATCTTGGAAAATACTGAAGCTCCCTGAAGTTGATCTAAGAGATCGTCAATACGGGGTAAGGGATACTTATTCTTGATCGTCACCCTGTTCAACTCCCGATAATCAATACATAAGCGGAAAGAACCATCCTTCTTCTTGACAAATAACACTGGCGCTCCCCACGGGGACGCACTCGGTCGAATATAACCTTTCTCGAACAACTCCTCAAGTTGGTTCTTTAATTCCTGCATTTCGGTCGGGGCCATCCGGTACGGTGCCTTCGATATCGGGGACGTACCAGGCTCCAACTCAATCGTGAATTCCACATCCCTCTGTGGAGGCAAACCAGGTAACTCGTCTGGAAAAACATCGGCATATTCCCTCACCACCGGAATATCCGTTAACATTACTGATGATTTCTCGGTTTTGGCCATATAGCACCAATAACCGACACATCCCTGATTGAGTAACCTTACTGCTTTCATCAAATTAATGACTTTACCGGAACAGCCGGGATTACCTCCCTGAAACACACATTCAACCCCATCGTCTGAAATGATAGTGACCAAACGCTTTCGGACACTAATGATGGCATCATGACGATCCATCCAATCAATACCCAAGATGATGTCGTCCCTCGGTAAATCTACTACGATTAGGTCCGCTGGCCATACACGACCATGAAGCTGAATCGGACAATTCTGAATCTCACGGTTACCGATAATTCGTCTGCCATCAGGTAGGCTAATGACATAAGGCTCACAACTAGTAGCACTACCTAGACGTAGTCTACTCATACATGACTCGGAAATGAATGAATGAGATGCACCAGTATCAAAAAGGGTACACACAGGTTGAGATAGAATATCGAGTGTACCTGAGATCATTCGGGCCTCAGGATCATCGGTCTTCTTCATCTCATAAATTCGGGGCTTGCCGGCCCCCGAACCGGACGCTCCCGTCTGATAGCTCTTGGCTCCGCCTTTAGCTCCTGTCGTTTTGAACGACGCTGACTGAGTGGCCTGATTCTGCACCGCTGAATGACCTGGGGCTTGAGATGACGCCGGAGTGGGTTTAAAGTCCCTACGGCAAAAACGGGCCCTATGCCCAGCAATCCCACAGTTGTGGCACGTGACAGATCGCCGGACACTTGGTGCTGAACTGACCCTGTTCCTCACGGTTGAAACAGTGATGGCCGAAGGCCGCGCGCGACTGAGAGTCCGCGGGTTTAGACGCTCGGGAGGTCGCTCAGAAAAAGTAGAGCCCGCCCGCGGTTTCTTGAAAGTGGCCACGACTCGCCGATCGACACGGTTCTTGGAATTCTTGCTAGCAGACGAAGGTTGCTGCTTAGCAATTTCCTTAGCCGTAAGCTCGTAAGTAAGAGCCTTCTCAATGAACTCGGCCAACGTGGAGCAATTATGATTAAGTAACTGAAGTCTCATACGGGGTTTCAGCCTCTTGCTGAAATACTTGATCTTGTCCGCTTCTGAGTGAATGATAGATGAGGCGAACGGAATAAGTTCCTGAAATTTTTCGGCGATGGCGAGAACATCATCATCCGCCGAAAGGTCGGGAGTGAGTAATTCCGACAACTTGGCCTCCCTAAGTGGGGCCGGATAGTACCTCTCCTTCATGAGAGTCTTGAACTGATCCCAAGTACATGTTCCGTCTGTGGGCTTCAACGATAACCACCATGAATGAGCGCTCTTACCGAGATAGTAAGCCGCAACTGAAACTTTATGCCCTTCAGGGCAATCCACCATAGCAAATAACTTCTCAAAATGCTCAAGCCAGTGAACAATATCCGCCGGCTCAGATGAGCCCTCAAAAGTAGGTGGTCGCTGGCGAGAGATATCGCTAATGATATTGCTTACACCCCTCTCTTGCCTCTGAGGTGGCGGCGGAGGAGCCTGCTGATTTTGATTGACGGAGTTATGCATCGTCTCCATCAACTGAGCCATCTGGGTCATTTGGGCCATCATGCCCTGCATAAATGCGAGTGGGTCAACCCGGACACCCTCTGACTGAGCCGTGTCACTTGTAAGACTCCCCGATAGTGAATGATCGCGTCCAGGTGAGTGAGTGGCAGCATCACTGCTCGATGAGTTAGCATTATTCCTGGCATTTGCACGGGTATTCGCACGAGTTCTCGGGATTCGGCCCGCTCCACGGCCTCGTCCTCCACGTCCTCTGCCAGCCCTTTCCATACTGAAGTGGAAAGTCATATGATGATTATACATCTCGCATGAGTATCACATTATGATTATATTATGAAATGATGAAAATGAGCATACGCGCTCAAATACAGCGATTACATGAATGATTAGTTGACGTGACATGATTTCTGATGAAATTACTGAAATGATTATCTTGAACAATTTAACAAGACTGATGATATGATCTTCAAGATCAACAACTGAGTAATGAAATGAATTGAGTGATTAATGAGTTAACATTATCGACTTGATCACAATTGAAATTGATGAATGAGGATTGTTAACTAATGAATTATGAATGAATGATTATTGCCAGAAATTATACCATGGCATCAGAAATCTTACAGTTCTTGGTCTGATTGGCTCGGCATTTGCACAGGTCACACGTGACGCGAAAGTCCAATGATACTAGTCCGATGACGATGATTTCAAATGAGACATGACTTGGAGGGTAGTATTCAAAACCACGCTCCGATACCAACTCTGTAACACCCCAAACTAGGCGGATATTACAGTGCCGTGGACCCCCGACTGGGACCCACCAGGCGAATGAGAATGAATGAATTACACAGGTAAATGTAGTACCGAACCACATTACAACATCAATTACTCCGATGAGGAGTTTTATACAACACACCCAGGATTAAATAGAATACATGTGTATTTTATGTGACGATAAAATACACAACGCTGAATGAAATGAGTGTTCAAACGGAATGTCTGCAGCGGAATAAATAAAGGAAACATAAATGACTGAATAAATGACTGAACAGACTGGGGCCCCCTACTAGTATCACTGGGACTCCTCGCCGTCATCGTGCTCTCCCCGTGCCTTAGCCTTACCATGACCTGAAAAACAACATCCCCCAACGGGCCGCCATACGTAACAACAATCCTCAAGTGTTGAAAATACTCAATAATGATTTATCTGAAATTATTAATTATTCTCAAAACATACGCAATCAAACATGCTATATGAATCGACTAATCGATGCG
This sequence comes from Orobanche coerulescens, assembly GCA_033398695.1. Classification (NCBI taxonomy): domain Eukaryota; kingdom Viridiplantae; phylum Streptophyta; class Magnoliopsida; order Lamiales; family Orobanchaceae; genus Orobanche; species Orobanche coerulescens. Next base: position 71,223,541 of record CM065818.1, on the reverse strand, counting down.
GCTCAAAGGAATGGCGCCACACTACGTCCGGATGGAAATGTGTCCGTGCACAAGCCACCAACGATCAAACACGCGTGGTCTTGTACCTAATCGGTCTCACGAGCAATCGACTGTGTGCACGATCAATGTGAGGCCAAAGAACCAACACACGACTATAATGTGCCCGACATGAAAATCCTACACATACCAATCGGCACGCCAGTATGACCCGGAATGCCACAATATGACAAAAGTGACAATGAAAATGAATAATGACTCACCAAGATTGAATGATGGTGAAATGAATGATAGCTCAATGAAATGATCGGAACCGCTGCTCCTTATGACTGAGGTGATTAATTGACAATGACGAGTTTTTGATACGGTTAATACAATGATGAATGAGTTATGATTATGAATGAACAACAACAAAAGGAATGAATATCCTTTTAACCGAGTAAGAATTAACTTACACAATACCGATGATGAATGTCCGTCCACGAACAACGTCCTAAATGAAATGTCGGTCGCTCGAACAACCTTGAATAACACAATTACCAATAATCTGATCATTACGCAAATCAAGAACGATCATAATCGACTCAAACATCGACACAACGATATCCGAGCTCGAATGAATCGAAACCAACTCCAAGATGAGTATTTCAAACCATCAAAACACTTTCAAGGATATCAATAATCCAATAGGAATCCATAACTCATGATTACAACAACATCAATCGGAAAATCCCCAATTAACCGAAGTCAACCCCAAGGGTTCTTGAAATAATTCCGAAATTAACCCTTAAATCCGTAGGAATATGTTTATACAAGTTAGATAATCCATAACTAACATATTCCAATGATAATCCAAGCTTACACGAAGAAATCGGAAGGAAAACCCCAAAAATCCGAAATTCTAGATCCAAGAGATTAATACCTTTGATTCGATGTGATGAAGATGATGAAATGATGATCAATCCGAAAGGTGAGCTTGAAGATGATGATTGATGATTACACCTCGAAGAATCCCCTCTGAAACGCTCGAAATCGCCCAGAAATACCGAAGGAGTGAAATGAGATGAAAAATGACGAACTCTGACTAAACTGTCCAATTTATACTCAGTCCAGGTTAGCGTGCGCTAGCCCTTGTGCATAGCGTGCGCTAACGAGTAATTTGGGTAGTCCAGTACCCACTGTCCGAACACGGTAGCGCGCGCTACGTACCTCTTTGTAGCGTGCGCTACGGCCATACTACTAGCGTGCGCTAATATCCATTGTTAGCGTGCGCTAGCGAAATATTTGACGCCCAGTACTGGAGTCCAGAAAACCATCTGCCCTCTGATCTAACCTCGATAGCGTGCGCTACAACCATTATTTAGCGTGCGCTAATATATCGGTTGCGTACGCTAACAACTATGCATAGCGTGCGCTATGAATAAACCCGGTGCAGTCCAGTAGCCACTGGACTCAACCTGATTCGCCCCTAGCGCGCGCTACTCCACACATATAGCGTGCGCTACTACAACCCGTTAGCGCGCGCTACTTACCACTACGTAGCGTGCGCTACAATTAACCTCACCTGCAGTCCAGTACCTTCTGGACTGCAGCCAAGGTAGCCTTAGCGTGCGCTAAAGCTGAGCGGTAGCGTGCGCTACCTATACCCAATTAGCGTACGCTAAAAGGAGTATGTAGCGTGCGCTACTCCTCAAGCTCAGCTTGCAACGAAAATGAAAATGATGATAAACACGGCACGAAACTCCAATCAGGTTAGTGATGAATGACGATTGATACACGATACAATTACTCTGGATGATGAATACCATGACTGAATATGAGTGACAAATGATCAATGATGAATGAGATTACTGAGTATCAATTACTGAATGATAATTACTGAGTGATAATTACTGAATGATAATTACTGGGTATTACACACTCCTCGAAATATCCTATGATCATAATAAGTGCACGTTATATGATGTAAGTATTATCACGTTGGCCAGACGTCATAATACTAGCATCATATAAATATGTCCTCATGATGACCATACTTTATCTCAAGTAGTGAAATAAACAACTTATCTTAACCACCTAACAGTCCTTCTACCTCCTAGGGTAGGTCTGAAACAATCATCATTACGGATTCAGAGTCAGAGAAACAGATCGCATAAATAATGTAATGGAACCTAATAAGTATCATTAAATAAAATACGTCGTCAAAAGCATCAGGCCTTCCACAATCCGTCAAGATTCTCATAACAAACCATCATCAAACATTCGCAGAACGAACACAGAACGGAAGAACTTAAGTCATTCAAAGGATCTTATTATCAGGTAATGGAAACTTAAATGGGTTAAGCAGAAGTGAATTACGTCATCAATAACTTCATCCTTCACAGAAACAACCCACCCAAACGTAAGTATTTGCTTCAAAATCCATCCATTCAAACACATGATTTCAAATCTCTTCCAAGTCCGAGTAGTCTGTCTTTGTTTGTCTATCAACTCGAGAGTGAAAAGTAATCTCAAAGTTGAGTTTGGTTCCTCAAGTCTTCTGTAGTCCTTCCTAGACTTGATAGGTAGTAACGTGAGTCTATGACATGATCATTGTTCCTCCTTCCATCTGCAAGTCTGCTTATGCTATCAATCTATCTTAGTACAACTAAAATGAATAGCGAAGCAAGACTGCGTGTCTTCGACAGGTCTTCTAGCACAGCTCCAGGTTTTAAGGTAAACACCGCCGCTGCCGACTCCAGGTTATGTGCTAATAGTTCGTTTCCTACGGTTTAATTGTCTTGGTGTGCAAGCAATAATCTTCACGTTCCTCTTTCGTATCTAAACATAACACAATGTCATACTATGACAGTTTGTCCAAATACTCGCGAAAACATGATTTTATTAGCCAATACAATTGGCGTCATTAAGGCTCGTAATGATTATAACGAGTACAAAACCAGCTTCAGGAATTATCTTAGGGAAACTTCACATTCACCTTTCCTCAACATCCTTCTTCTTTATGAATAAATCTGAAATACTTCCCGGAGGTTACTCTCGGTTAGTTAACCTTTTTCTAAGAAGTTCTGGTGGTCGCTTCTTCCGTCCTTCAAATCTAAATCAGGTCATCTGATATAGAGTTTCAAAGGTAGGCCAAAAATAATCATTGGTATGCGGAAATGGATAATGATTACGGATAGTGATACGGTTAAGTTCACGATATTCGACACGCCGCCACATACCTCCTTCTTTCTTCTTCATAAACCAACAAGAGCATTCCAAGAGAAACACTGGGGTGAACAAAATCATATTTCATCAGCTCCTTCAATCTCTCAACTTCTATGGCACTATGGTTTCGTCAACTGAGATCAGTTCAATGTCAACTCTACTTTCCAAGTAGGAGAGAATACCAAGAGGTTCATCAGAGAACATCGGAAAATTTTCGTACAACAAAATACTTCCAATGCCATAGCTTTCCAAAGGTGGATACTAATAGGTGTCAGGAGAAACTTGACAATCAAATGAGATTGGAGTTTGTGCTTCCATAGCAGAATTAATCTTAATAGATTTAAGTGGTTGAGAGTCATCATAACAAAAGTGGGTGAAGCAGATTGCTAAAGGTCACATATCGGATACAGTAGTTTATGGTAGCTTTATGAGGAGCCAGCCAATCCATAACCAAAAGACCTCGAAATCAAATATATCAAGAGTAAACGGATACGTAGAATGAATACGGTCGTCAATCCAGACAGATAGTTCATAAATCAAGGTCAAGTACACGGTTCATCAAAAGTGTTGAGATAGATAAGCAAACAGTTCAAGGTGTTGGAATCTTGTTTAGCTCCATAGCACAAGTGCTAGGTAGAGAGTGTATCATCGGTAGTACGAACATCGTATGGTTGTCAAAAGTGAGACGTATGGGATATCAGTTGTCAGCATCATCATGCTCAATTAACAAATCCATAATGAGATAATATTGACATCATATCCTTCCAAAGGAACTGATTGACAGACAAAGTTCATCATTCGAAGGGAGGGAACAAATCATCCTATATCCGTGGTTAATAACTACCAGAGTTCTCATAGGAGTAATAATGGATTATGCAGAGTCAAGTAATAACAGATGATACATTTTATGTCCAGCATAAGTAATGAATTCACAGAATGTGTAAAACACATTATGGTTGAATGACCTTCGGGATGGTCGAATAGGTATCAAACTGTTTATCCACAAATCGGAAATGGAGATCAAAATCAGAGAGTGAAACTTAAATGGTGTAAGGTATACATGTAGTTACCGAGGTATTCCAAACTTACTTGGTTACTGAACTAAGGTTGCAAAACCTTCTAACTTCTGAAACAAATGTTCTTATAAGGCTTAATTAGGGGCGGAGGCACGAATCAGAGTGATGCGGAAGCAATGCTACTTACATAGATGTCCTAGTCTACCCATTCCTCACTGGTGATAACTTAAGTTCCTATGGGGAGATCCTAAAGCAAATTCTCAAAGGTTGTCTTATGAGCGCCTACAATGGAAACTTAAGGGTCCAAACTTCACAGGTCAAGGTTTAATATACTACAAGTCGTAGCCTGGGCTCCGATACCATAATTGTAACACCCCAACCCGATAAGGGTAGAAGTACTACATTACGGTGATATATCAAAGCAAACACAAGCATACAATATAAGTAATACAAAGGAATCTCAAAGGTTAAAACAGAAAAGATCTGTAGTACAAGGTTACAAATAAGAACAATAATAAATACTAAGTCTGAAAATGTAATCACTTCTAGTTATCTCTAATCCAGAATAGCTATCAAGGTATAGTCTTCTAAGTCCAAAGTACTCTCCACTCGTAACCCAGCTTCCTACTAAAACCTGCCACAGGAAAAGAAATGTGGCTGAGCTTAAAAAGCCCAGTGAACAGATATATATATATATATATATATATATATATATATATATATATATATAAACGAAACAAAAGATAAGGAACGAACGTATGAAGTATGGTGCATTGGGAAAAGCATAAGGCATAAACAAATGGATATCAAAATGTAAGGAGAGGTCAGTCATCTACCACGAGCCCGAACACAAATCAAATCAAATATCATAGTAACCATGGAGTGATCAACTTCCGAACATATGAAAGACTCGTATTACACATAAGCACAGTCACCGAACATATCATATGAAATCATATTAAATCCACTCAAATACGAACCGAACCTAGGATGCATCCATACGCCCCCGAACAAATCATATTGGCCGTAACAAATATAAAGTGCACATCTCATATCAAAATAGGACGGTGTGGAACATCACTCAACCACACTAGAGTCGTGCCATTGGTGCATCAATGACACGGCCATGTTACCTTCATGGTTAGGAAATGAACTTGGCTCGGGTATCAAACTGAAGGGTTCAAATGTCATATCATATCAAAGTTCATATCAAGGTTCATATCAAATGTTCATAATCAAAGGTTTACAAATCCAAGGGAGCATAGCAAAGACATAGATCAACTAAGAAAGCCATAATAAGAAGGCTCAGATCAAAGGCATCATAATCAAAACTAATATCAAACCGTTGTGAACGAATCATGAGAAACCTTAAGGGATAAGGTCAGAATATCTGTACCGATGCGAAATAACAATAACAATAGTACATAGAATCAGAACCTTTACTGAGAAAGGATAGAATATCCATACGAATAATCAAACAAACAAAACAACCGATAACAATGGTAGAGAGAAGGGGGTATCAAAGAATATCCGTACGAATAATCAAACAAACGAAACAACCGATAACAATGGTAGAGAGAAGGGGGTATCAAAGAATATCCGTACAAATAATCGAACAAACGAAACAACCGATAACAATAGTAGAGAGAAAGAGGGTATCAAGAATATCCGTACGAATATCCGTACCTTAGACCGCAAATGAAACCATATCAGAAACAAGGATAGGAAGTTACTCCTTCTTCAGCGAATCTACACGAATTAATGATCGTCTTATTATTAATCACTTATCATACATCAGATTACTCGTTTTAGTTGGCTTTCCATTTTTAGTAACTTTCGTTTTATAGCAACTTTCCAAAAATAGTAACTTTCCAAAATAGTAAGTTTCCTCTTTAAGTAGTTTAACCATTTTAAGTAACTTTCTATTGTAGGCAGGTTTCCCAATTTAGTAAGTTTCCATGTTTAGTAAGTTTCCCAAATTAGAAGGTTGGGCTAAAAATGCCATTTGTTCAAAGTGTGAGGTTATAAATACTCAAATTACATAATATAGGGTGTAAAGTGTAAATATGTGATTAAGGTTTAAAGTGAATTAATTTAGGTTAATATATCACTAATATGACCTAATTAATATTTAAGTGCACTTTAGGGTTTTATATTTATTAATGAGTCTTTAATTGGTACAAAACACACATGTTCTTCAAATGATAGATGTTAATACGAATTTAGGTCCATTTAACGAATTTTTGAACCATACTAGAATTCAAAATAAAAATTCACCAAAATTCTCAGAGAAGCTATTATGTCTTAAGAGTATACTTCAATTTTCCCAAAATTTATTACCAAATGTAATTACCCTTACAAAAATCGTTTATCAAAAATAGTCCCAGAAAGTTAACTGCACATATATGCAGAAAGTTTACATTTGGTTAACCCATTTGAACACTTTAGAAAAATCCACAAAAATTTCTGGAAGTCCTACACAACCCATATATTACCCCTGTAAAAGGAGAGCTCTCAGATCTTTCTGGTTTGAAAATGAAAAATCCAAAACTCCAACTGATTTTCAGACCCGATTACTCAGCTTTGACACTTAATCTTATAAAATTCCAAAAGATTACCTCCTGACCTCCAATGACTATGAAACTTACATTTCCAGAAAGTAGATAAGAGTACTTATGTTTAGACTCAAAAATCAAACAAAGACATGTTGGTATCATCAAGATTCACCCTACCCAATCCGACCTAAAAATTGAACAGCATACTTTGAGACAAATTCAACAAAACCCTAACCCTTATAAACCTAAATCGACCCATCATTAATTCTAGGGTTTCCAGGTTTTTAACACTTCATTAATGATCAATAAATACAGATTTCTAGGGTTTGTTTAGAGTTAATATTCAGGTCGATTACTTGGGGTTTTCAATTCGTTATTTTATGTGAAGAACTTCATGATTTCATGTGATTATCATTACGTATTACTTTGATCTCTTTAAATCCGATTCATTAAGCATATAAGACCATGAGAATCAATCGTATAATGGAGACTAAATCAAGATGAATTGAACAAAGATGAAACCATACCCTCTTGTGATTGTTTGAAAAGAAACGAGTGGCAACTACCTCAAAATCAAACCGAATACCAATCCCATCCAAATCCTTTCTCGAATAGATGAACCCACGATCAAAACATCATCAAATAAGCCACGAATCAATCTCCTTTTACCCTTCTTAAATTCGGAAAATTGAAGGGAGAATGAACAAGACACCAAGTGTAGTTTTAGGGTTTAGTTGGTGTGTTTTATTATTTTGTTTGATTGAGTCGTTTGGAAGATGAGGGAAAATAGGAGATATGGAGCGTATAAAGTAAATGGGAGATCAAGAATTCCGGATTTTAGTGGTTTACCAAGTGTAGAATGATTCTTATCTTTCGTGGATATTATATGGGCTTACGTTAGTTTTCTTTTAAGTGTTTTAAGGTCCAATGATCATATGTTAGAGTGTTGTGATAATTTCGGCCCAATAGAAGTATTTTAAACGTGTGATTAGTGTTTCAAGTAGTTTTTTGTATTTTAGAGTTAGTTAATTTAGTTACTTAGGTTGTAGATTCATAGAATGTTCTAATAAGTTCAAGATTAGAGGGGTAATTTAGGCATTTCAAGTGTTTTAGATTTTAGGGTTTTACAACTCTTCCCCTCAAAAAAGATTTTCGTCCTCGAAAATTGATGTGAAACGAAACGGAAAACACAACTGACTGTGAACAAAAATGTGAAAGACTTGTTACTCATGACTCTACCTTGTTGATGAAAATATCTTCGGCTTCCTCAGACAAGCATACCATACTGAATCTGAATCAGAAGAATAGCATACCAAACGTAACAGATGATAATTGTATTCTTTCGAAGAGGTACATAGAATACGTAGGGTTTGACGGATATATCGTCCGTGGAATTTGATTAGGCGAATCAGATGAGAACATATCGAATTGCAGAAAATATGAGGATGATACATACACTTAACTCTTCAGATTCTCAAATAGTCTCGCCTTCAATATAACCTTTCGAAGGTATTCTCATAAACAAACAGATCTTGTTCCTCAAAATCCAAAATCTCATATATCATAACTCATAGCCGAAATGAAACAGATTCAACGGATGTGAAATGTACATATGACAGAACATAGGTGTACTCCTTCATAGTAACAGATTGAATCCAAATCGACAGAAAACAGATCGTTGATAACGTCAGACGGCAGAAAACCCTACAACAGAACCTAAGATTCTTATCAGAAGCACAGAGGTCAACAAATGCATGTCGAGTATCCAAACGTATCAACTCACATATCGATGAAGGCAGATTAAACGTATAGGTAGAATGAACCTAAAGTCTCACTAAGCGCAGATAATCTCAATTAGATATCAGAAATTCTAAGGCTTCTAAGGCACTCCTCGAAATATCCTATGATCACAATAAGTGCACGTTATATGATGTAAGTATTATCACGTTGGCCAGACGTCATAATACTAGCATCATATAAATATGTCCTCATGATGACCATACTTTATCTCAAGTAGTGAAATAAACAACTTATCTTAACCACCTAATAGTCCTTCTACCTCCTAGGGTAGGTCTGAAACAATCATCATTACGGATTCAGAATCAGAGAAACAGATCGCATAAATAATGTAACGGAACCTAATAAGTATCATTAAATAAAATACGTCGTCAAAAGCATCAGGCCTTCCACAATCCGTCAAGATTCTCATAACAAACCATCATCAAACATTCGCAGAACGAACACAGAATGGAAGAACTTAAGTCATTCAAAGGATCTTATTATCAGGTAATGGAAACTTAAATGGGTTAAGCAGAAGTGAATTACGTCATCAATAACTTCATCCTTCACAGAAACAACCCACCCAAACGTAAGTATTTGCTTCAAAATCCATCCATTCAAACACATGATTTCAAATCTCTTCCAAGTCCGAGTAGTCTGTCTTTGTTTGTCTACAACTCGAAAGTGAAAAGGAATCTCAAAGTTGAGTTTGGCTCCTCAAGCCTTCTGTAGTCCTTCCTAGAATTGATAGGTAGTAACGTGAGTCTATGACATGATCATTGTTCCTCCTTCCATCTGCAAGTCTGCTTATGCTATCAATCTATCTTAGTACAACTAAAATGAATAGCGAAGCAAGACTGCGTGTCTTCGACAGGTCTTCTAGCACAGCTCCAGGTTTTAAGGTAAACACCGCCGCTGCCGACTCCAGGTTATGTGCTAATAGTTCGTTTCCTACGGTTTGGTTGTCTTGGTGTGCAAGCAATAATCGTCATATTCCTATTTCGTCTCTAAACATAACACAATGTCATACTATGACAGTTTGTCCAAATACTCGCGAAAACATGATTTTATTAGCCAATACAATTGGCGTCATTAAGGCTCGTAATGATTATAACGAGTACAAAACCAGCTTCAGGAATTATCTTAGGGAAACTTCACATTCACCTTTCCTCAACATCCTTCTTCTTTACGAATAAAACTGAAATACTTCGCGGAGGTTACTCTCGGTTAGTTAACCCTTTTCTAAGAAGTTCTGGTGGTCGCTTCTTCCGTCCTTCAAATCTAAATCAGGTCATCTGATATAGAGTTTCAAAGGTAGGCCAAAAATAATCATTGGTATGCGGAAATGGATAATGATTACGGATAGTGATATGGTTAAGTTCACGATATTCGACACGCCGCCACATACCTCCTTCTTTCTTCTTCATAAACCAACAGGAGCATCCCAAGAGAAACAATGGGGTGAACAAAATCATATTTCATCAGCTCCTTCAATCTCTCAACTTCTATGGCACTATGGTTTCGTCAACTGAGATCAGTTCAATGTCAACTCTACTTTCCAAGTAGGAGAGAATACCAAGAGGTTCATCAGAGAACATAGGAAAATTTTCGTACAACAAAATACTTCCAATGCCATAGCTTTCCAAAGGTGGATACTAATAGGTGTCAGGAGAAACTTGACAATCAAATGAGATTGGAGTTTGTGCTTCCATAGCAGAACTAATCTTAATAGATTTAAGTGGTTGAGAGTCATCATAACAAAAGTGGGTGAAGCAGATTGCTAAAGGTCACATATCGGATACAGTAGTTTATGGTAGCTTTATGAGGAGCCAGCCAATCCATAACCAAAAGACCTCGAAATCAAATATATCAAGAGTAAACGGATTCGTAGAATGAATACGGTCGTCAATCCAGACAGATAGTTCATAAATCAGGGTCAAGTACACGGTTCATCAAAAGTGTTGAGATAGATAAGCAAACAGTTCAAGGTGTTGGAATCTTGTTTAGCTCCTTAGAACAAGTGCTAGGTAGAGAGTGTATCATCGGTAGTACGAACATCGTATGGTTGTCAAAAGTGAGACGTATGGGATATCAGTTGTCAGCATCATCATGCTCAATTAACAAATCCATAATGAGATAATATTGACATCATATCCTTCCAAAGGAATTGATTGACAGACAAAGTTCATCATTCGAAGGGAGGGAACAAATCATCCTATATCCGTGGTTAATAACTACCAGAGTTCTCATAGGAGTAATAATGGATTATGCAGAGTCAAGTAATAACAGATGATACATTTTATGTCCAGCATAAGTAATGAATTCACAAAATGTGTCAAACACATTATGGTTGAATGACCTTCGGGATGGTCGAAAAGGTATCAAACTGTTTATCCACAAATCGGAAATGGAGATCAAAATCAGAGAGTGAAACTTAAATGGTGTAAGGTATACATGTAGTTCCCGAGGTATTCCAAACTTACTTGGTTACTGAACTAAGGTTGCAAAACCTTCTAACTTTTGAAACAAATGTTCTTATAAGGCTTAATTAGGGGCGGAGGCACGAATCAGAGTGATGCGGAAGCAATGCTACTTACATAGATGTCCTAGTCTACCCATTCCTCACTGGTGATAACTTAAGTTCCTATGGGGAGATCCTAAAGCAAATTCTCAAAGGTTGTCTTATGAGCGCCTACAGTGGAAACTTAAGGGTCCAAACTTCACAGGTCAAGGTTTAATATACTACAAGTCGCAGCCTGGGCTCCGATACCATAATTGTAACACCCCAACCCGATAAGGGTAGAAGTACTACATTACGGTGATATATCAAAGCAAACACAAGCATACAATATAAGTAATACAAAGGAATCTCAAAGGTTACAACAGAAAAGATCTGTAGTACAAGGTTACAAATAAGAACAATAATAAATACTAAGTCTGAAAATGTAATCACTTCTAGTTATCTCTAATCCAGAATAGCTATCAAGGTATAGTCTTCTAAGTCCAAAGTACTCTCCACTCGTAACCCAGCTTCCTACTAAAACCTGCCACAGGAAAAGAAATGTGGCTGAGCTTAAAAAGCCCAGTGAACAGATATATATATAAATGAAACAAAAGATAAGGAACGAACGTATGAAGTATGGTGCATTGGGAAAAGCATAAGGCATAAACAAATGGATATCAAAATGTAAGGAGAGGTCAGTCATCTACCACGAGCCCGAACACAAATCAAATCAAATATCATAGTAACCATGGAGTGATCAACTTCCGAACATGTGAAAGACTCGTATTGCACATAAGCACAGTCACCGAACATATCATATGAAATCATATTAAATCCACTCAAATACGAATCGAACCTAGGATGCATCCATACGCCCCCGAACAAATCATATTGGCCGTAACAAATATAAAGTGCACATCTCATATGAAAATAGGACGGTGTGGAACATCACTCAACCACATTAGAGTCGTGCCATTGGTGCATCAATGACACGGCCATGTTACCTTCATGGATAGGAAACGAACTTGGCTCGGGTATCAAACTGAAGGGTTCAAATGTCATATCATATCAAAGTTCATATCAAGGTTCATATCAAATGTTCATAATCAAAGGTTTACAAATCCAAAGGAGCATAGCAAAGGCATAGATCAACTAAAAAGCAATAATAAGAAGGCTCAGATCAAAGGCATCATAATCAAAACTAATATCAAACCGTTGTGAACGAATCATGAGAAACCTTAAGGGATAAGGTCAGAATATCTGTACCGATACGAAATAACAATAACAATAGTACATAGAATCAGAACCTTTACTGAGAAAGGGTAGAATATCCGTACGAATAATCAAACAAACGAAACAACCGATAACAATGGTAGAGAGAAGGGGGTATCAAAGAATATCCGTACGAATAATCAAACAAACGAAACAACCGATAAAAATGGTAGAGAGAAGTGGGTATCAAATAATATCCATACAAATAATCGAACAAACGAAACAACCGATAACAATGGTACAGAGAAAGGGGGTATCAAGAATATCCGTACGAATATCCGTACCTTAGACCGCAAATGAAACCATATCAGAAACAAGGATAGGAAGTTACTCCTTCTTCAGCGAATCTACACGAATTAATGATCGTCTTATTATTAATCACTTATCATACATCAGATTACTCGTTTTAGTTGGCTTTCCATTTTTAGTAACTTTCGTTTTATAGCAACTTTCCAAAAATAGTAACTTTCCAAAATAGTAAGTTTCCTCTTTAAGTAGTTTAACCATTTTAAGTAACTTTCTATTGTAGGCAGGTTTCCCAATTTAGTAAGTTTCCATGTTTAGTAAGTTTCCCAAATTAGAAGGTTGAGCTAAAAATGCCATTTGTTCATAGTGTGAGGTTATAAATACTCAAATTACATTATATAGGGTGTAAAGTGTAAATATGTGATTAAGGTTTAAAGTGAATTAATTTAGGTTAACATATCACTAATATGACCTAATTAATATTTAAGTGCACTTTAGGGTTTCATATTTATTAATGAGTCTTTAATTGGTACAAAACACACATGTTCTTCAAATGACAGATTTTAATACGAATTTAGGTCCACTTAACGAATTTTTGAACCATACTATAATTCAAAATAAAAATTCACCAAAATTCTCAGAGAAGCTATTATGTCTAAAGAGTCTATTTAAATTTTCCCAAAATTTATTACCAAGTGTAAATACCCTTACAAAATCCGTTTATCAAAAATAGTCCCAGAAAGTTAACTGCACATATATGCAGAAAGTTTACATTTGGTTAACCCATTTGAACACTTCAGAAAAATCCACAAAAATTTCTGGGAGTCCTACACAACCAATATATTACCCCTGAAAAAGGAGAGCTCTCAGATCTTTCTAGTTTGAAAATGAAAAATCCAAAACTCCAACTGATTTTCAGACCTGATTACTCAGCTTTGATACTTAATCCTTTAAAATTCCAAAAGCTTGCCTCCTGACCTCCAATGACTATGAAACTTATATTTGCAGAAAGTAGACAAGTAGTACTTATGTTTGGACTCAATAATCAAACAAAGACATGTTGGTATCATCAATATTCACCCTACCCAATCCGACCTAAAAACTGGACAACATACTTTGAGACAAATTCAACAAAACCCTAACCCTTATAAACCTAAATCGACCCATCATTAATTCTAGGGTTTCCAGGTTTTTAACACTTCATTAATGATCAATAAATACAGATTTCTAGGGTTTGTTTAGAGTTAATATTCAGGTCGATTACTTAGGGTTTCCAATTCGTTATTTTATGTGAAGAACTTCATGATTTCATGTGATTATCATTACGTATTACTTTGATCTCTTTAAAGCCGATTCATTAAGCATATAGGACCATGAGAATCAATCGTATAATGGAGATTAAATCAAGATGAATTGAACAAAGATGAAACCATACCCTCTTGTGATTGTTTGAAAAGAAACGAGTGGCAACTACCTCAAAATCAAACCGAATACCAATCCCATCCAAATCCTTTCTTGAATAGATGAACCCACGATCAAAATACCATCAAATAAGCCACGAATCAATCTCCTTTTACCCTTCTTAGATTTGGAAAATTGAAGGGAGAATGAACAAGCCGCCAAGTGTAGTTTTAGGGTTTAGTTGGTGTGTTTTATTATTTTGTTTGATTGAGTCATTTGGAAGATGAGGGAAAATAGGAGATATGGAGCGTATAAAGTAAATGGGAGATCAAGAATTCCGGATTTTAGTGGTTTACCAAGTGTAGAATGATTCTTATCTTTCGTGGATATTGTATGGGCTTAAGTTAGTTTTCTTTTAAGTGTTTTAAGGTCCAATGATCATATGTTAGAGTGTTGTGATAATTTCGGCCCAATAGATGTATTTTAAACGTGTGATTAGTGTTTCAAGTAGTTTTTTGTATTTTAGAGTTAGTTAATTTAGTTACTTAGGTTGTAGATTCATAGAATGTTCTAATAAGTTCAAGATTAGAGGGGTAATATAGGCATTTCAAGTGTTTTAGATTTTAGGGTTTTACACTGTGTGTTCCGAACGACTTGGAATTGAGATAGAATATTATGCGAGAGGCTTATGCGTCACCTTACTCAGTCCATCCGGGCTCGAGTAAAATGTATAAAGATTTGAGGAAGAATTTCTGGTGGAATGACATGAAGAATGAGGTAGTTCAGTTTGTGGCTAAGTGTTTGACTTGTCAACAAGTCAAAATCGAGCATCAGCGGCCAGCCGGATTGTTGAAACCACTTCCCGTTCCGGAATGGAAATGAGAAGATATCTCAATGGATTTTGTCACGAATTTGCCGAGGACGAAGACCGGAATGAATATGGTGTGGGTGATCGTGGACCGACTTACTATGTCGGCACATTTTCTGGGCATCAAGGATACTTGGGGTCCAGAAAAATTGGCTCGTATTTTCATCGCGCAGATAGTGAGACTTCATGGTACGCCAAAGACTATTATTTCGGATAGAGATGGCTGGTTTGTATGGCATTTATGGTAGGCGGTAAATAAGGCATTGGGGACACGGTTGCGTTTGAGTACATCTTTCCATCCCCAGATCGACGGGCAGTCCGAGCGTACTATTCAGACGTTCGATGATATGTTACGCGCATGTGCGTTAGACTGGAGTAGTGACTGGGAGGAACATCTGGCCTTGATCGAGCTTACTTATAATAATAGCTGGCATGCATCGATTAGGATGGCACCGTATGAGGTGCTGTATGGCCGACGGTGTCGATCACCGATATGTTGGAATAAGCCGTCCGATTTAGTTGGCACCGAGCCGGATCTTGTGTTAGAGACAAGGGAGAAAATTGAGTTGATTATAGAGAGGATGCTGGCGGCTCAGAGCCGACAAAAGTCTTATGCAGATGTTAGGCGTCGGCCTTTGGAGTTTGAGGTGGGGGATCATGTTTTGTTGAGAGTGTCTCCATCGAAGGGAGTTTTCCGTCCTGGGAAAAAGGGGAAGCTCAGTCCAAGGTATATTGGACCTTTCGAGATATTAGAGAGAGTTGGCGAGTTAGCGTACCATTTAGCATTGCCTCCGTCATTGAGTCTTGTGCATAGTGTGTTTCACGTCTCTGAGTTGAGGAAGTATGTTCCGGACCCGACTCATGTTATTGATTGCGGGGAGATCGATAAGGACGTTATGTTTGAGGAGAGACCGGTGAAGATTTTAGAACGACGAGATAAATAGTTAAGGCATAAAACTATTCCTCTGGTTAAAGTGCAATGGTCGAGGCACGGAGTAGAAGAAGCAACGTGGGGGTTGGAGGAGGATATGTGTTCGAGACACCCCGAGCTGTTTGATTCTTAAGTTTCGGGATGAAACTTCTTTTTAGAGGGGGAGAATACAATATCCCTACCTTTCCATTTTCAGTAGTTTCCATTTTTGGTGTATGTCTATTTTTATCGACTCGCTTGTAAACATTATGACATTTTGGATATATTTTATTCTTGGAGTTTTTCCATTTGGACGAGTTTCGGAGATATTTTTACGTAATTCCATTTTATGTTATGTTTTGCCATATGTACATTCGATTATCATTAAACTCATTCGTTTTCATTGTTTCTTCATTTACATAAGTTCGTATGGTTAAGTTGTTCGTGTTGTGAGTTTTGATTTGTGAATCCGATGTTGTATCGTGATTTTCGGACATTTGGGCCATTTTTGTAATTTCCTATAAGTTTAGGGAATTTCATCTTCTTTGTCGCATTTCGGTTTCCCCGGTAGTCGGAACTGTATTTTCTTTCAGTGCATAGCTCTGTCGTCTTGAACATTTCGTGTTTATGTTTCTGGATTCTGGCCTTGCTTTGCGTTTCGATTTTTGTGCCTTCTGCAGCAGTGTACTGAACTACTGCGTGAGTAGCACACGCTACTCCTTATTTCTTGTGTGCGCTACTGGTGTGCAGTTAGCGTACGCTAACTCATAATTATAGCGTGCGCTATCGACTTCAGCGTACTGCGCAGTGGGGGTTCTGAACTCAGGATCCTGTACTCGGGCCATCAGGTAGCGTGCGCTAGGCTTCCGTAGCGTACGCTATCGAGTAGTATTTAGCGCGCGCCAGACATATCTAGCGTACGCTATCGAGTAGTATTTAGCGCGCGCCAGACATGTCTAGCGCACGCTAGTGATGCCGGGCAGCAGCTACTGGACTGCTTGCAACCCCCGTTAGCACGCACTATCTTTGATGGTTAGCGTGCGCTAACTATGCATTATATAAATAGGACAGCATCCCACTTTCTCGTCATTTTTCCTCCTCCTCTCATCACTTGGGCGATTGCAGCGATTTTTGGGGCGATTGTGCGTGGAGTTCCATTACAGATCGATTATTGTGATCCAAGCTTAGTACATCATCATCTTAATCCGTCTTCTCCACTTTAGTTCGAGGTATCTTTGATATAGAACCCTAACTTTGTCAATTTTGGGGGATTTTCGGGTTTTGCTTAATTAAACTCGAATTGTTCAAGTATATTGTAATATTCCATACTGATTGTTGTTATTGGGTGATTCCCAATCCGATTCCATCGAATTTAATCCGTGAATTATCGATTCGGGGAGGTTTTGCGTAAACCCTCACCCATATCGATTGAACGTATATTGTCTTAGCTTGTAATCGGGGTTGTGGGCGTATTCCATTTGATTCTTGTTATCGTATAGGACTGAGTTATGTTAATTCTTCATTTAGGAACAGTTGTTTTCCCTCTGGATCATTCGTAGTCGTTGTTCGTTCCCTTTTCATCGAAGATGTCTCAAAGGCAAGTACTTTACATTTGTTTACATGTTCTAGTATTTGAATTATGGCTTTCCGTGGATGTTGTGGTTGTATATGTGTATGTTCACCTAGAGACAGTCTGACGGGGCCTCTAGGGATACGTATTGCCGTGAGTGTGCGTATCACAAACTAGGGTTAACCACCCAGGGATGTCCGACGGGGCTCTGCGGGGTACGGTGGCCGTGAGCCTCGTACCAACGGTTAACTTTGAATTGTTTTGTTGGAGAAATGTGTTTTGTGCTTGTGCACCGTGAATATTCCGGAATATAAATGATTTTTGGCGCATATTCATCTTATTAGAATGGTAGTTCAAATGGATTATACTTGCACTAGCAGTTGTCGCTAACCCCTTAAATGGGGGGAATACTTTTGTATTTCAGGTACAGGTCTTGGAGGCATACGAGCTTGCGATCCGTACGAGGATGATGGGCAAGCATGATTCTGTTCAGTGGTTGTTTGTTAGTGTCTTGTTTCTGGAATTTATTTACTATGTCATTGGTTTAAGTACTCGAGTACTTCTTTCTTGAATTTATTTATGTTGTGTACCCATTTTGGGATTGGAATTGATGTCGAATAGTATTGTTGAATTTCAGTCTCTTGTTTTAAATGCCGTGGATTGAGAAATTGTCGGTTTATTGATGATGTATGTCTTTGTCGTATGTCGGGTTGGTTTGTTAGCCTGGTGGATTCCAAAGTGTGAGGTCCACGGCGCTGTAATATGCCCTGATCATCTTTGGGGTATTACAGATATGAGATATCGACGCAGTTGTTTGGTGCTCAAATTAAGGAAGGTGAGAAAGTTGGGAATCACATCCTCAAAATGATATCCATTCTGGTACAAGTTCTCACATATGTACAACAAATTGGGATCTGGAACGAAGTAGGAAGCTTGGAGCTGGCGAAATGGTGGTGACAGTCGGCAGTGGGCATATTGTCGAGGCTACTAATATCGGATTACTTATGTCGGATTTAGAATCCAATTTTACTATTACTTTGTATGATGTACTTGTTTTGCCCAAGGGGCACAAAAATATTGTATCAAGTCCGGTCATGGACCGTAAAGAATATCATTTCTTTATTGGAGATGGATCCTATCATACTTGTTTGAAAATAAATTGGGTGGTACAGCTACATTACTAAATGGTTTATATCATTTAAATATAAAGAATAAAACTACTCTGAACACTATTACTAGAAAACGTGGTAGGGATATGAACAAACCAAACACTTAAGTGGCATCTTAGACTTGGACATGCTGGTCACACCAAGGTTCATAAAATGGAGAAAGATGGGCTTAGGGGTCCATTGGATCGAATCTCTATCCAACTTGTGAATCTTGCCTTCAAAACAAAATGACTAAGTTACCCTTGACAAGGACTTTTGAAAGAGCTGCTGAAAAACTTGGATTGATCTATACTGATGTATGTGGCCTTTTTCAAGTGGCACGAGATGGTTTTCAGTATTTTATTAGACGATCATAGTAGGTATATATTCGTGTACTTAATGAAACATAAATCCGAAGCATTTGATAAATCCAAGAAATTTAAGGCCCTAATTAAAAACCAAACAGGTCATAATATTAAATCACTTTGGTCACACCTAGGTCGCGAGTATATGAGTACCGAGTTTGATGAGTTCTTGAAAGAACAAGGAATAGTTTCACAAGTTACACCTCCATGTACTCCACTTTAATACCCGGTTGAGAATTCATTTATTTTCACTCAGTAACTGTCACTCAGAATTTGTTTCACTCAGTAATAATCATTCATCACTCATGTTCATTCAGTTGTAACCACCATTCGGCGTATTTTGGGATCATATCAGTAGTTGTTGTCATTCATCGCTGTTTGAGATCGAGCAGAGATTATTGTCATCATCATCATGTTTTAATTTTAGTTTGTGAGGTAGCGCATGCTACACATTCTGTCTAGCGCGCGCTAATGGAGTGCATGTAACGCACGCTATGATTCAGTATTAGCACACGCTAGTGCAAGTGAAACAGACAGTCCAGAAGGTACTGGGCTGATTTGAGAAATTCGTAGCGCACGCTACGAGTGGTAAGTAGCGTACGCTAACTATGCTGGTAACGCACGCTAAGACTTCAGAGTAGCGCACGTTAACGCGCTCAGAGCACAGGACAGTAGGTTCTGGACTCCAGGATTTTGGATATCAGCTATCAGGTAGCGCACGCTAACATAAGGTTAACGTACCCTAAGAAAGGCTGTTAGCGCACGCTACCAAAGGTACTTGGCGCACGCTAACGATTCAGTCAGGGGGTACTGGACTACCCGGTACACCCATTAGCGCACGCTAATATCAGGAGATAGCGCGCGCTAAGCTCGGAAAGTATAAATAGGACAGTTCAGTCCAAGCTTCGTCATTTCTTCATTTCTCATCCATTTCGGACGAGCTTGGGCTATTCGGAAAGGTCTCCTTGAGCTGCAAACATCTATTAACATCTCCAAGCTTAGTGATTGGATTAATCATCACTTAATCAGTTTCTTCACTCCAAATCAAGGTAATTTTCATTGAATCTTGAATTTCGGGATTTGAAGGTTTTAGCCCCGATCTCTTCGAATTAGCTTGCTTTTATGTTGGATTATGTTAGATATGGATTATCTATCTTGGATATTTGTATTCTTACGGATTCATTGGTGTAATTTTCGGAATTTCGGAATCATTGAGGAATTGTTCAAGAACCCTTACGCGTTGACTTTGAAATTTTGGGGGTTTTCGACTAGATGTTGAAATCTCGATTTAAGTATTCCTATTGTATTATTGATGGTATTCATGGAGTTTTGTTGGATTGAATCATTCATTGGAGATTGATTTTCGATATTATTGGGTTTAGTTGTAAACAATGGGAGATTGTTTACAACGTGCTTGTTTTAATGCCCCAATGAGTTTTGGGTAGTGTTGTATCGACTTTTGAATTGGTTATGATCATGTTGGATTCATATATTAAGCGAATTGTTGGTATATGTGTTGTTAAAGGTTGTTCGAGCGGCCAACAATTTCATTAAGGACGTTGTTCGTGGAAGGACTTTCTCGCCTTCCGTTTGAGACAAGTTTTATACTTGTACTAGTCAATGAGATTAATGTCATCATATATGTGTATGAATGTGTTGTATCATTCCGAGACTTAGTCTCTTCATGAATTCATTGATATTAAGAGATCGTTCGATACGATACCTTTCGGCAATTATGCCAAATGTTTGTTATTGTTCGTTAACGGCCGATTCAAGGCATCGTGATACTCGTCATTAATGTCATTGTCGATAGCCGGTTCGCGGTATCGATGTATCGATTGTTGCTAATATTGATGTCAATCTAAAACATCGCTGAGATCATTGTTATTCCTGTTGGGTTATCATTAAAACTGTATTGGCCGATTAAAGGCATTGGCGTATTCTTTTCTCATCTTCGTCGTCGGTAACCGATTAAAGGTGCCGAGGTATCCTTCATATCATTGTTATCGATTAGCTGTTCTCTGGCAAATCGAAATGTTCAATCATTCAATATATCATTGTTATCGGTTGACCTTTCTAAGACAATCGAGGTATTCAATCATTCATCATATTACTCTTATCGATTGGCCGTTCTAAGGTAATCGAAGTGCTCAATCATTCATTAAATCATCCGCTGCATCATTGTTATCGGTTGGCCGTTCTAAGGCAATCGAGGTATTGAATTGGGACTGTCAAGGAGGGTACTCATCCGTGAATCACTGTCGTCGTGTTGACCGACTCAAGGCAGCACACTATCACTAATTGTGATATGGCTTTCATGTCGTGGCTTCGGCCCTAATTGTGATATGGATTTCATGTCGTGGCTTCGGCCCTAATTGTGATACGGCTTCGTGCCGTGGCTTAGGCCCTAATGGTGATACGGTTTCGTGTCGTGGCTTCGGCCCTAATCGATACAGCTTCGGGCTGTTTTGGCCTCAGGTGATTGTGATTTCTGACAGCTTCGGCTGAGTGGATTTTAGGCCTTTGTGATTGTCTTGATAATTTCATTGGAGCCTTCGGGCATTGTGATTCATATTTAATTCAGTTATGGCTTGGTTCATGTCGAGTAATTCATTGTGGTATTCTGTGATTATGATTCGCCGTTGGGCATTTATGTTCTAACCTGTCGAACAGGTGTTAATAGTATGCCGTGGGCATAGTGTTTCACGAATGCTCGGTTCTTACCTTGGTTTGTGAGCATCTCGTATTATTATCATCATTGTACCGTTTCATTCTGCCTTTGGATGCATATCATGTTATACATGTATTTGATGTTCATTATCTGGATGACTGACCCCATGGGGGCGGAACATGTTTTCATGTTTTAGGTGCTTGCGAGGAGAGAGTTGAGACACAGGGGCATGACGTTGGCGATGAGGCATTCGAGCGATACTAGTCCGAGTTGTTCATTGTTGGTCAGTCAGTTGGAGTGTACTCCAGTCTTGTCAGTTGTTGTCGTGTTGTATTACCCGAACAGATGTTCATGGATGCTGTTGTATTTCATTTTGTCCATGTAGGCAACTTTTGTCGTTGAAATTCCTTATCGAAATATTGTGTCGGATGTCATGGTAGGGACTATGATTTTCCCTTGCTGTTAATTTAATGTATTTTGGTCATGTTCGCCTGGTGGATCTCCTGGCGTGGGGTCCACAGCACTGTAATAACCCAATAGGATTTGGGGGTGTTACAGAAGATGGTATCAGAGCGTTTGGGTTGTGAGATACCCTGATATTTGAGTTATATGGCTCTACCGATGCGGTAGTAGTGGGACTGTCAGTTTACGACAATCTAGTCAGTCGGGTTTTGTTAGTCGTAATATTTGTACGACTGCACGAGTCATTCATTCATAGAGTCGTCATCAGTGAAGACTAGTATCCTGAGACCTCGAAGCTTCGTATGACCTGTGTAAGGACTCGATTCTCTTTATGTTCATACATTCATCATGTCATTAATTAATCATGCTTTGTTGAAACCTATATGTGATATTAGTGTTATGGGTGATTCATGACTAATTGTTTTGGAGCACGTGTGACTTGTGTAAGCGTTAAGGATCAACTCATTCATCAGTTGATAATCCTCAACCATATTTTTGATCTTGTCGATCATGTTAATTCATTCATCACTCAGTTAACTCATTCATCACTCAGTCAATATCATTACTCAGTTAATTCATTCACCACTCAGTTAATTCATTCATCACTCAGTCAATCTCATCGCTCAGTTAATTCATTCGTCACTCAGTCAATCTCATTGTTTAGTTAATTCATTAATCATCCAGTCCATTTCATTGTTCAGTTGTTGATCTTACGGATCGAATTTTCAACCTTGTTAACTTGTTCAAGGTAATCATTTCAGGAATTCCATAAGGTAATCATGTTACCTCATTTGATCTTTCATACAATCTCATCATATTCCGATGTAATGTCGACAATCATTTCATTGCATCATTAATAAATTCATTGTGTTATAGCGTGTATGCTCATTGTTATCATTTCGTCACGTAATCATAATGCGATATTCATGCAGTATCTATAATTATCATGTGGCTTTCCTGCTTCAGTATGGATAGAGCTGTCAGAGTACGCAGGGGAAGAGGCCGTGTTGCGGGCCGAAACCCGGGATCTCGTGTGAATGCCCGCGCTAATGCGAGGGATAACATGCGTTCATCAGTCAGCTATGATACTCATTCACTGTCAGATGATCATTCACTGTCAGGGAGTCGTACCCGAGAAGCAGCTCAATTGGAAGGTGATCGAGTAGACCCATTCATATTTATGCAGGGCATGATGGCCTAGATGACTCAGATGACGCAGATGATGGAGACCATGCAGACCTCGATGGTTCGTGGCCACCGCAACAGGGATTCCAGGTGTCGTTTCATGGACAGACTAGAGGAGTGAATCAGATTGTTGGCGATATCTCTCGTCAGAGGCCGCCAACTTTTGAGGGTTCGTCGGAACCAGCTGATATTGTTCATTGGCTTGAGCATGTTGATAAACTCTTCGACATGGTTCAGTGTCCGGAAGAGAGTAAAGTGGCAGTAGCGACTTATTACTTGAGTAAGGGTGCTTATTCGTGGTGGCTTTCTGTGAAACCCGCCGATCGCGATTATGGTTGGGATGAGTTCAAGACTCTCATGTTAGAGAGGTATTATCCGGCTCCACTTCGTGAAGCCAAGTTGTCAGAGGTTTTGAACCCCGAATCCATCGAGGACGAGGGTGTTATTGTCATTGCTGAGAAGTTTCAGGGACTACTTCAGTTTGCTTCGTTAGTTATCCGTACTGAGGCGGATAAGATCAAATATTTTAGTAAGAGGCTAAATCCTCAGTTGAGAATGCAGTTGTTCAATCACAATTGTAATTCGCTGGGTGAGTTCATTGAGAAGGCTCTTGGAGCAGAGCTTTTGATCAAGGAGCTTACTCAGAAACACCCTTCAGTTTCTTATGGTGAGAGGACTAGGATGTCGGTTCGTTCAGAGGGATATCGGGCTCCGACGTCCAAGAGGTCATTTTCCAGTCATCTTCGTGCTGAGAAAGCATCTTCCTCTCAGACGACGAGTTCGACTGTTGTTTGCTTTAACTGTGATTCAGCAGGACACGTTAATACTCGGTGTACGGTACCATCTATTGTTTGTTTTCTGTGTGGGAACCTGGGACACCTTCAGAAATACTGCAGGAGTTCTAGTGTCGGTAGATCTCGAGAGGGCTCACAAGCCTCGAGGGATTTTGTTACTCCAGTCCGTACTTCATTCAAGGGGTCCTATCAGGCCTCGAGAGCCCGAGGTAAGGACATTCATCACCGGTTTTGAGCAAGTTAATTCTTGCTCGGTAGTAGGATAATCATTCATTTCATTGTCGTTCATTCATTCACATAATTCATTCATCATATACATCAATCATGTTGAGACTTGTCATTATGAAACTAATCATTCAATTCACGAGGAACAATGGTTCCAATCACTTCATTGAGACATCACTCATTACGTTATTAATTCACCTTGGCGAGTCATTCTTAATCCTTGTTGGATTTCGATTCATTATCATTCATTGTGATCATTTTGTTCTTGTGACCTTCCGGTATCATATTGTGCGGTGAGTTCAGATTTGGGTCTACCTTAAATCGTTGAGATAGAGGAGATCGGTGATATGGAAGGATAACGATGTTGAGTACATTTGAGATGTAACCTTGTTTTTGGATGACTGTGTAACTCAATCCGTAGTAATGTATCGTGACTGTGGATCATTTATTCTTGATCTATTTTATTATGATCATATTTGAGAATCTTGAGATTTGGGTCAACTGTTGGGAGTTCGTCCCTTCGGCGTTGTACTCGAGATTTCGTGATAATTTGGGAAATTGTTCACTGTGGTTCGAGACGTCAAGTCTTGGGGACTTGGGCGTGCGATTGATTTGGTCCTGGGGACTATATGTGCATTATTGTTTTCAGATCATGATGGATAGTTCATATCCCGAGTTGTTTACCCTTAGTTTCGAGGGCAAAACTCTTTTTAGGAGGGGAGTATGTAATACCCGGTTAAGAATTCATTTATTTTTACTCAGTAACTGTCACTCATAATTTTTTTCACTCAGTAATAACCATTCATCACTCATGTTCATTCAGTTGTAACCACCATTCGGCGTATTTTGGGATCATATCAGTAGTTGTTGTCATTCATCGCTGTTTGAGATCGAGCAGAGATTATTGTCATCATCATCATCATGTTTTAATTTCAGTTTGTGAGGTAGCGCATGCTACACATTATGTCTAGAGCGCGCTAATGGAGTGCATGTAACGCACGCTATGATTCAGTATTAGCACACGCTAGTGCAAGTGAAACAGACAGTCCAGAAGGTACTGGGCTGATTTGAGAAATTCGTAGTGCACGCTACGAGTGGTAAGTAGCGTACGCTAACTATGCTGGTAACGCACGCTAAGACTTCAGAGTAGCGCACGCTAACGCGCTCAGAGCAGAGGACAGTAGGTTCTGGACTCCAGGATTTTGGACATCAACTATCAGGTAGCGCACGCTAACATAAGTTTAACGTACGCTAAGAAAGGCTGTTAGCGCACGCTACCAAAGGTACTTGGCGCACGCTAACGATTCAGTCAGGGGGTACTGGACTACCCGGTACACCCGTTAGCGCACGCTAATATCAGGAGATAGCGCGCGCTAAGCTGGGATAGTATAAATAGGACAGTTCAGTCCAACCTTCGTCATTTCTTAATTTCTCATCTATTTCGGACGAGCTTGGGCGATTCGGAAAGGTCTCCTTGAGTTGCAAATATCTATCAACATCTCCAAGCTTAGTGATTGGATTAATCATCACTTAATCAGTTTCTTCACTCCAAATCAAGGTAATTTTCATTGAATCTTGAATTTCGGGATTTGAAGGTTTTAGCCCCGATCTCTTCGAATTAGCTTGCTTTTATGTTGGATTATGTTAGATATGGATTATATATCTTGGATATTTGTATTCTTACGGATTCATTGGTGTAATTTTCGGAATTTCGGAATCATTGAGGAATTGTTCAAGAACCCTTACGGGTTGACTTTGAAATTTTGGGGGTTTTCGACTAGATGTTGTTGAAATCTCGATTTAAGTATTCCTATTGTATTATTGATGGTATTCATGGAGTTTTGTTGGATTGAATCATTCATTGGAGATTGGTTTTCGATATTATTGGGTTTAGTTGTAAACAATGGGAGATTGTTTACAACGTGCTTGTTTTAATGCCCCAATGAGTTTTGGGTAGTGTTGTATCGACTTTTGAATTGGTTATGATCATGTTGGATTCGTATATTAAACGAATTGTTAGTATATGTGTTGTTCAAGGTTGTTCGAGCGGCCGACAATTTCATTAAGGACGTTTTTCGTGGAAGGACTTTCTCGCCTTCGGTTTGAGGCAAGTTTTATACTTGTACTAGTCAATGAGATTAATGTCATCATATATGTGTATAAATGTGTTGTATCATTCCGAGACTTAGTCTCTTCATGAATTCATTGATATTAAGAGCTCGTTCGATACGATACCTTTCGGCAATTATGCCAAATGTTTATTATTGTTCGTTAACGGCCGAGTCAAGGCATCGTGATACTCGTCATTAATGTCATTGTCGATAGCCAGTTCGCGGTATCGATGTATCGATTGTTGCTAATATTGATGTCAATCTAAAACATCGTTGAGATCATTGTTATTCCTGTTGGAGTTGTCATTAAAACTATATTGGCCGATTAAAGGCATTGGCGTATTCTTTTCTCATCTTCGTCGTCGGTAACCGATTAAAGGTGCCGAGGTATCCTTCATATCATTGTTATCGATTGGCTGTTCTCAGGCAAATCGAAATGTTCAATCATTCAATATATCATTGTTATCGATTGACCTTTATAAGTCAATCGAGGTATTCAATCATTCATCATATTACTCTTATCGATTGGTCGTTCTAAGGTAATCGAAGTGCTCAATCATTCATTAAATCATCCGCTGCATCATTATTATCGGTTGTCCATTCTAAGGCAATCGAGGTATTGAATTGGGACTGTCAAGGTGGGTACTCATCCGTGAATCACTGTCGTCGTGTTGGCCGACTCAAGGCAGCACACTATGACTAATTGTGATACGGCTTTCATGCCGTGGCTTCGGCCCTAATTGTGATACGGCTTTCATGCCGTGGCTTCGGCCCTAATTGTGATACGGCTTTCATGCCGTGGATTCGGACCTAATTGTGATACGGCTTTCATGCCGTGGCTTCGGCCCTAATTATGATACGGCTTTTATGTCGTGGCTTCGGCCCTAATTATGATACGGATTTCATGCCGTGGCTTCGGCCCTAATTGTGATACAGCTTTCATGCCGTGGCTTCGGCCCTAATTGTGATACGGCTTTCATGCCGTGGCTTCAGTCCTAATTGTGATACGTCTTTCATGCCGTGGCTTCGGCCCTAATTGTGATACGGCTTCGTGCTGTGGCTTCGGCCCTAATGGTGATACGGTTTCGTGTCGTGGCTTCAGCCCTAATTGATACAGCTTCGGGCTATTTTAGCCTCAGGTGATTGTGATTTTTGACAGCTTCGGCTGAGTGGCTTTTAGGCCTTCGTGATAGTCTTGATAATTTCATTGGAGCCTTCGGGCATTGTGATTCATATTTAATTCAGTTCTGGCTTGGTTCATGTCAAGTAATTCATTATGGTATTCTGTGATTATGATTCGCCGTTGGGCATTTATGTTCTAACCTGTCGAACAGGTGTTCATAGTATGCCGTTGGCATAGTGTTTCACGAATGCTCGGTTCTTACCTTGGTTTGTGAGCATCTCGTATCATTATCATCATTGTACCATTTCATTATGCCTTTGGATGCATATCATGTTATACATGTATTTGATGTTCATTATCTGGATGACTGATCCCGTGGGGGCGGAACATGTTTTCATGTTTTAGGTGCTTGCGAGGAGAGAGTTGAGACACAGGGGCATGACGATGGCGATGAGGTATTCGAGCGATACTAGTCCGAGTTGTTCATTGTTGGTCAGTCAGTTGTAGTGTACTCCAGTCTTGTCAGTTGTTGTCAGAAATAGACACCCGAACAGATGTTCGTGGATGCTGTTGTATTTCATTTTGGCCATGTAGGCCACTTTTGTCGTTGAAATTCCTTATCGGAATATTGTGTCAAATGTCATGGTAGGGACTATGATTTTCCCTTGTTGTTAATTTAATGTATTTTGGTCATGTTCGCCTGGTGGATCTCCTGGCGTGGGGTACACGGCACTGTAATAACCCAATAGGATTTGGGGGTGTTACAGTTAAATGTTGTGTCATAAAGAAGGAACCAAACTTTTTGGGCATGGTTCGCACCATGCTTAACTATACTAATCTGACGATTTATCTGTGGGGTTATGCGCTCCTTACTGCTGCACATAACTTGAACATATGTACTTCTAAGTCCGTTCTTAGGACTCCACTTGAGACCTGGAGAGGTAGGAAGATAATTCTTAATCATATTGGGATTTGAGGTTGTCCTGCTTATATCAAGAAGACTAAAGTAGAGAAATTAGAAGTATGTCTCTCAAGGGTCATTTTATAGGATATTCAGTGTAACAACCCCATCCGGGTCCAGTACTGCTACAGTGTCGTGGATCTATTTCAGAATATACAAGGCAAAACCTGTGAGTACACTCACTCATAACGACTGGCAAGGTCGAATAAACTCAATAGTAATATCACGACCTGCAAGGTCGAACATACTCACAACATGAATTGGTACAAAGGAATTTCGTAATAACATAGTAACTTCAGCAGTACCTTTTTATTATACAGGCTACCAGACTCGCATTGAAACTCAAGCCCACACATGGGCGTTACAAATATACGATAGTATCAGACCATACTCGCGAGTACACAACAACTGCGACAATCACAAATATATAAAAGACTGGATTATCAGGAAGCAATACCGCTGGTGCTCTTCGTCTTCATAGTCTCCCTGCGCCTGCTCACCATGGAATTTCGTACCCGGATAGATAAACAATGTAACCACCCCCGGAGGGGTCAGCAAACAGCCGGTGCAAGTACATTGATAACATGAATATGTATAACATGCAAAAATACATCGACATCATCATCACAATCAAAAGCATAAGCAGTACCGTATCACGTCATTATTCCAAAATACTATGCATATCATATCTCATCAAATCACTGGACATCTAGGTATATACCCGGTCCGAACGCATGTTATGTACGATAATATATACCCTAGAGTCCCCGTCGTCACGTCCCTGTTTGTATTACCCTCCGAGTGGTACTACCTGAACAATAACATATATCCCAGATCCCTCGTCAAGGCAATCCCCTGACTTTAACCGGTCCACAAGTCTCAAAACATCTCAAGAATATCAACATTGATACAGCTTTTGAGAAATATCATTTTCACTTTTCAAAGACACCATTATACGATTCAATCGCAATATAATACATCAAGCGCGATCAAGTACTTGCCTGGTATTCCAGCGAATGGAAATGTTCGATTGACAAGAAAGTGGAATGGGTGATTTGCCAGATCTTCGACCTAAAATGGATAATATTATATAATTATTGGATTACAATATGTAAATATTAGAACTCTATTCTTAAATTTAGTCGGTTTAAGGGAGAGGGTGTAATTGTGGATACACGTCGTGCGTTATCGGGATATAAGAGAGTTGTGTTTCGGGCTAGGAGCCATTTGGAGGTTGACCCAATTTGGACCATAATCGGGAAGGTTATACGCTTTTCTAACAAGACATGAAAGTATTTGGTCAAAACATAATTTTAAAATCTTTTGAAGAGTGTATGGGATCAATCTAGAATAATTAAAAACTTGATTTGGGGTCAAATTGTAAGGACCTACAAAAATATAGTTTTGGGGCAAAATTGAAGATTTAGGAAACTTCAATCAAGTCCATATTTATTTTTAATTCCCAAATGGCATAGCCCTAAACTTTTAAATTTTATATTTTCCACCGCAAAAACTTTATACGGCTACCTAATCCTCGTTTTAACGTCCTCTATCATAACTTCATTGGGACTTCTTTATCATCTATTAATATTATTTTCATACATAAAAACAAAGTAATCCCCCAAGTCGGCAAACTCCAAAATTCACACACTATACCCACAACACACACATGCACACACACAACACACCCACGCACATGCACAGCACACACACACACACACACACACACACACACACACACACACACAACAACACACACATGCACATACACAGCAACACACACACACACATGCATACACACAGCAACACAAACACACACACACACACACACACACACAACACACCCACAATCGTAAAAACACACACATAGGAACACACACACGACGGGGGTAAAGAAAATGGAGGAGGGTCTTACATAAAATTTATCTTATCCTCCTAGCTCGGTCCCGTTCTCCCTTCTCCTTTCTCCTCTCTCTCTTTTTCTCTTCCTTGAAATCTCTCTGTCCCTCGCTCGTTTTTTTATACATGTAGGTATATGTTTATCCCGACTTACTCGGTTTAGACGGGGGTAAGGGTAGGGCGGTGCTGGGCAGGGGTGTAATTGGGTCGGGTCGGTTCAGAGTTAGAGTTAGGGTTATAAATATATGTGTATATATATATGTGTGTGTGTGTGTGTGTATATATATATATATACCTACCTAAAGGATTGACTAATACTTCTTTTAATAATAATTATTGTAAAATGATGATGATGATGATGATAAAAATAATAATAATAATAATAATAATAATAAGAAGAAGAAGAAGAAGAAGAAGAAGAAGAAGAAGAATTTCACAATATTTATTCTTTAATTACTATTGTCATGAGCGTTATTATTTTCTTACTCGATGTTATCACATATATATATATTGTATCATATTTATAATAATAGTTTAGCTATATCTATGTATATTTATCATTATAGTTATTGTTATTATTATTTCCATTTTTCATCCCGACTATTCATCGATAAGTCGGTGATGTATAAATTATCATATGAAAAATATATAGTACCATAATGTAATTACGGAAGTTTATGTTCGTCATAGTAAACAACACGGTGTGGTATAATTCTCAAGTCCAACATAATAACCAAATTTATTCGTTGGTTCACAAAGTATAAAATCATCCCGTTTAACTACAACGGGTATCACATCCTTCTCTCCTAAAAAGAAGTTTTGTCCTCGAAACTTGGAGCAGAACAGAGGATGTTGAAACATATTAGGATTATAATTCACCGTGCACTCGCCGACTAATGCTTAGTGTACTATAACCTTGGTCATATCCATAAATAATCTTATTTTAAACAAAAATATCACATCGGTACAAAGTTGTGAGAAAAAATATATCGCTACATTATTAGTAACAATATATGAAAATATTTACATCTACGTCTGTTGTACCCATGGTATGTCTTGATAGACTTGCTTTATGGGTTAATTATGACACGGTCTCCCTCCCTCTCTTCTTTCGGATCTTCTTCAAACTTATGCGGCCTCACGTTCCACTATCGGAACTGGGGCAGCCGGGAGGACAAAAAGAAATTCTTCTGCACTGGATCATATCATCGCCCTCTCTTGGCGGAGCTGATCTTGAAAGGCCTTTCTTACTTGGTTGGACCGGGTCTCTCTTTCCTGAAAAGTGTGTTGCAGCGTAGCGAGTTGGGCTTCTATCTGCACGACACGCTCGTGTTCCCGTGCAGCCTCTTCTTGTGCAGCCTCACTTGCTTCCCGATGAAATTGTGCCAGTGCCTCTAAATAGCTAATATGTTCCTGGCAACGAGTATATTTGGTTGGATTCATTCTTTATAAATTATTCTATCCTTTCTTTTCAGTTTACGTGTTAGTTTTTGAAAGAAGTACCGTCAGGGTCTTATATATACATTAAGCCGACTTTAAGTCGGTGGCCCTACCAGGCATTACAGGGGCTTCTTAGAGGCCGTTATAATTATGGCAGTTCTGTGGCTCCAAAGTTGGTCAGCCGCTATACATAGCGACCGTTATTATAATTATGGTGGTTCTGCTTTTAGTATATTCGCAAGAAAAGAATATTGCCTACTTCAATTTATAAAAAATAAGTTCACAAATATCTTACAAGATTCTCCCGATTGATATCACATGCAACCATTTTATGTATAAAATATTTCAGGCAATTATCCGACACTCCGTCATTTTGGAGTATTACTAATTTAATTAATCACCCAAATAGTAGTATCGTATCTCAACTTGATCCGATGTTACCATTACCACCCATTGCACATTACCGAGGTCAATATTTCCAAAATATCTCGGTTTATTTGCTACTTATTTAAGCTTGGAATCAATGAAATCCTAGCTCCATTTTCTGTATAATTGGAACGAACTGTTGTAGTAATATTCATCCATATTTACTATTATTACTTCCGACATCTATATTCTATCAACACCATATATCAAACTAAACGACATACACTAAATAATCCCTCTATTGACCCCGATCATCAATCTTTTACTAAATTTCGTTTACAAGGTCATTACTCGAACTGACTAAAATACGTTTTACCTCATAAAAGACTTTCTGCCTCTCTGGCTTCTTCTTTTTTTCCGAAAATTCCAAATCACCATTTAATATAATATATCGAAAAAAATTCTTTTATCTCAGAACACCCACCATTCTATCTCGAAAATATCAAAACTTTTATATCTCGTAGTAAAATATCCGTATCGTACTTATCTTTTAGAAATAGAAATACTAAATTTTTATAAATAGTTAAAATTCCTCAATCAAAATATAATAATGATTTTCTTTTTACAAAATACCGTATGTTCAAGAACAAAATGAATTGTTTTGTCCAAATTGCTACATAATTTATTCATTTTAAAATACTAAATTCACATATTTCTTTTGAAATCACCAAATATACATTTTTCATAATAATTATAAAATATATAGCCATTGAGCCGAGAACGAATCTCGGATTACACATCACAATTTATAGTTATCACTATCAAAACTGTAAATCAATGAGATGCATAACCTACTGCCCTTCCAGTTCAAATATCGTAAATCCGGCAAAATGCATAAAAAACTCCTATTAGCCTGACTACTCAGACGTAAAAATTTTATACTAATAGCGATTTTCACTAATATCTATTTTCCCAATGGACCATCCATAATCACGTTTTTCTTCCTAACTGCTCACAGCTCGAGGTTTCTGACAACGTTTTCTCTTCATCTGCCATAGTGCCAGTCCCTAAGGCACCTAGGCCTTCGGTTAAGACAAGACTCATGTCTTCCACCGCTCTTATAGATTTTTCTTTTATTGGCATTTTGGAGCCTATGGGCTCCAATGCTAATTTATTTTTTATCTCCATTCTCTAGACTTTGCGTCGGGTCCCTTTAATTAGTCTAATAAGATTGGACCTTTTTCTTCTCTACCTGACTATAATACCCGTACTTTTCATGAATTTTTGGCTTTGATGTTCTTTCACTTTTGTCACTCTTGTAAGCACTTACTGGGATGTTGTTGATTTTAGAGATTCGTATCTTTCGGAACATGTTCCGATTGATCGGACTTCACAGTGATGTTACTTGAGTGAAGCAGTTAGCGCACGCTAGGCCTGAGCTAACACACGCTATTCATATTTGGTAGCTTGCGCTAGCATCGCCTGTAGCGCATGCTAATTACTCGGGTTTGGCTGTGGCAGTAGGTTGGTTTCTGTTCTCTGGAAAAACAGTTAGCGCACGCTAGTAGTGCACGCTAGCATCCCCTGTAGAGCAATCTAAGGAGTTGGGCAGTGAGTTCGGAATTTATGCATGGTTTAGTTAGCGCATGCAATGCTGTTGGTAGCACACGCTAATGACGCAGGTCAGAAGCTACTAGACTAATGGGTGACCCCGTTAGCGCGCGTTATCCTTATGAATTAGCGCGCACTAATTAGAACCCATATATAAGGTTGGTCAACTGTGTTTTTAGTCACTTTCTTCTCATTTCTTACACTTCCGATGAGGGCATGCGAGAGAGGCGATCTTGAGGCGATTTGGGACAACCTTTCATCATCCATAATCAATTTAGTTGGATAACAAGGATTATACAACATCTAATCCGTTTCTTCTCTCCGAATCAAGGTAAATTCCTTAGAACCCTAAGTTGGGGTATTTGTGGGGATTTTTCTTAGATTCGTCCGGTTAATCCGTTTTGAAGTTTGAAATTCTTGAGATTATGATGTATCTACCCCGTACCCACGTTTTCCTTACGATTATATGAATGTTTTGGGTATTACTTGAAGTGGAGAGGGTTTGGATGATTTCCAAACTCTGTGTGAATATTTTGAAGATTTTTGAATCGTAAAAATGGGGTTTCAGGAGTCTTCCTTGAGAATTGAGTATTGATGATTGATTATTGTATTTCCTTATGAATCGTTTAGGCCCGGAAGTGCGTTCTTGGACCTCCCGATCTTGAATACCATTTTCACTTTGGTTCTAATATCTCAAAGGCAAGTATATATTTATGATTGTACGTTCTCGACTTTAAAAGTGAGGTATATGAATTGTATGATTATATATATTCACTATGGGATGGACCGACGGGTCCTCGTAGGGTTCTGTTGCCTTTGGTGCGGTTCCACCAATATTTTGGGTTAACCACTTTGGGAGGGTCCGACGGGGCCTTGGAGGGTTCCGTTGCCTTTGACGCAGTTCCATGGTTAATCACGTATGTATTGAAATGAAATGCTATGAGATTTAGTTATTTTGGAATACTAGTCTTGAATTTGATGAAATGAGGATTACATTTACTTTATTATCGAGAAGTATTGTGTTTCATATTCGATATACTTGTACTAGCTATTCGATGGCTAACCCCTTTTGGGGGAAATACCTTTCATGTATTTCAGGATCCAAGAGAGTGGATAGGCATGTACCGGATCGGCACGAGGATGATGGGCCAGAATGATGTTGTGTCTTATCTCTGTCTTTATTTTGTACTTTATCCATTCGGTATTGTTGTACTTGGAATGGTTATGAACACTCGTGTAGTGCTTCAGATACTCTTGATGTTTTGGGCCTAATGTTGCCCTGGGTTTTAGTTCCCGATGTATTATATTCTGTCGAATTGATTATTACCTTGGTGTCATTTTTATTGCCTTCTACTGGATTATGTTTAGACCTTATCGGTCAAAATTCATGGTTTCGCGTATGTTTTTCCTTGTGGGTCCCACAGAAGGGCTCACGGCGCTGTAATATACCCTAAATAACTTGGGGGTGTTACAAAATATGGTATCAGAGCTTAAGTTTATGGATACCTAGGCAGTCGGTCTTTTTGGGTCGAATTGAGTTATCGTTCGAATATAGTATCACTATATTGCCATCATCTAGGTGCGACGAGTACTAGTAAGTCCTTTTACTTTTCTTATATTTTTCCTAATCACTCCATTTTTGATTTGGTATTCTTGGGAAACGGTCACCTTGATGACGGGCGATTTGAATTATACTTATGTACTTTGTGTGTCCTTTAGAATGTTTGCTGACAGGGGACGAGGATGAGGCCGTGGTCGTGGACGCGGGCGAGGACGTGGCACAGCCGCTTCCCATAGTTCCGTTGCGGGGCAACTACCCTTAGTTTATCTAATTCAGTGCATCCCGATACCAAAGGTCAACATGACCAGTCGACCGGTCAAGGGAATAATGCAGATGTTGGGGTTACGAATGTTCTTCAACAATCATATGACTATTCTGGACCAAGCTGTTCAACTGAATAATCCTAATCCTACAACGGATGTTTTACTCCAGAATGTAGTCCGTGTGCATCCTCCGCAGTTCAGTGGTGCTACCAACCCAGCGAGTTGGGAGAGTTAGATTTTTAAATTGGAGAAAGTATTTGAGGCGTTTGACTGTCCGGAAACGAGGAAGGTACCTATTGCTCATTACTTCCTTGCTAAGGAAGCCGCGACTTGGTGGAAAGCTATTAAACCATAAGATCATGCTACTACATGAGACAAATTTAAAGATCTGCTGGAGGCTCAGTTTTGTCCTTGGCCAATGCAAGAAAACACGATCCGAGCCTTTCTTGAAGCTAAGCCGCAGAACATTCCAGTCTCACAGGCGATAGTGGAATACAACCAACAGCTGATTCACGTGAAGAATCAGGTGCGTGATGAGCGTGATAAGATCCTCCATTTCGACATGCGAATGAATATGGATTTACGGCGTTATATGGCCAGGTTTGCTTGCACTACTCTGAAAGAATACCAAGACAGGGCTTTGGCATATGACATGTTGTGTTCCACGGATGAGCCGAAGAAGCAAAAGGCCACCAGTAATTTTTTCGGCTCTAGGGGCGGCAACTTTTAGAGACCTCAGTCGGCTAACCATTCTACGGACAGTCGTCGCGTCCTTTTAAAGAGAAGAAGAGTTTTCGTTTTGCTTCGGGCACCTCAACTCGCCCAGTGACCTATTTTAATTATGGTAATCCATGCCACATCAATCTGGAGTGCAACTTCCCACCTGTGAAGTGTCACACTTGTGGTCAGATGGGACACAGGGCAGTTTATTGCCCCAAACAAGATCAGACTTTGGATACTCGGGCTTCTTCCCCAGCACATAGGGATCGTAATATGAATCAGCGACAATCAGTTAGCCAGTCACAGCAAGGTTACAACAGAGGATGGGGATGGGGTCAAACCATTAGAGAGGGAGTTTCTAGCGTCGGTTCGGCACACCCACGAATTTACAAGATGCGTCGAGCAGATGAACCTGATGTGGCGGTGGCCTCAGGTACCATTCATATTCTATCTCATCTCATTCGAGTACTTTTTTATTCTAGTGCTACACATTCTTTCATCTCCTTGGATTGTGTACTCCGTTTGAATATAGATTGTATGACTGCTTGTGATCTTTTCATTGTGAAATTGCCTAGCGGGGATAGAATTATGGGGAATCGAGAAATTAGAAATTATTCGGTGAGCATATCAGGTATTGATTGGTTATCGAATTTGATTGTGGTTGATATCGAGGGCGAGGATTTGATCCTCGGTGAGGACTGGCTTGAGAGTCACCAAGCGATATGAATTACCGCACTAAGGTTATCACTATGATGACCAAATATGGTTCCAAGCACTCGTTTATGGGATGTAAATCGGGCCAACCTAAGTTTCTTATCAGCTCCATGAAGACCATAAAACTCTTGAATAAAGGTTGCACGGGCTATTGGTGTTATGCTTTAAAGTCGGAAGGGAATGCTGTCGATTTCTCTTCGATTCCAATTGTTAATGAGTATCCAGACGTTTTTCCAGACGATCTTCCGGGATTACTACCAGATCGAGAGATAGAATTTTCTGTTGATTTAGAGCCTGATGCAGATCCGATTTCTAAGGCGCCTTATCGTATGGCACCTTCAGAAATGCAAGAATTGAACAATCAGTTGGGAGAACTGTTGGAGAAGGGGTACATTAGACCGAGCGCTTCGCCTTGGAGACCACCTGTTCTTTTTGTGAGAAAGAAGGAAAGTTCACTACGTTTATGCATCGATTACCGTGAGCTAAACATGGTGACAATAAAGAACAAGTATCCATTGCCTCGTATAGATGATTTATTTGATCAGTTGCAGGGAGCCGCAGTATTCTCAAAAATTGATTTGAGATCAGGTACTACCAACTCCGAGTGAAAGAGTCTGATTTTCTTAAGACTACTTTTCGGACGAGATACGAACATTATGAATTTGTGGTCATGTCTTTTCGACTGACTAATGCATCGGCAATATTCATGTAGTTAAGGAACAAGATATTTATTGAATACCTTGACAAATATGTGGTCGTCTTTATTGACGATAATCTTGATTTATTCTCGAGATGAGGAGGAGCATGCCCAACACTTGCGTTTGATACTAGATGTTTTGAGAGCCGAGCACCTTTATGCGAAATTCTCAAAATGTGAGTTCTGGCCAAAGAAAGTTATGTTTCTCGGCCATGTGGTTTCGGTTGAAGGGGTTCGTGTGGACCCGAAGAATATTGAGGCAGTGCTAGATTGGGCACCGCCTAATAATGTTAAGGAAGTTCGTAGCTTTTTGGGTCTTGCTGGGTATTACCGTCGGTTTGTCGAGGGCTTCTCGAAACTCGCTCAGCCGCTTACGCAATTACTTCAAAAGACAGAAAAGCTTGTTTGGACTGCTGAGATACAGCAGAGCTTCGATGAACTGAAGAGACATTTGACTTCATCGCCGATCTTAGCTTTACCACACGGTGGTGAAGGATTTGCAGTTTATAGTGACACTTCAGGACAGAGGCTTAGATGTGTGCTTATGCAGCATGATAAAACGATAGCCTTTGCATCACGGCAGTTGAAGTCGTATGAGATGAACTATCCTACTCATGATTTGGAATTGGCCGTAATTGTTTTCGCACTTAAGATTTGGAGGCATTATTTAGATAGCTCTTCATCTCGGATTTATACCGATCACAAGAGTTTGAAGTATATTTTCAGTCAGAAAGAGCTGAATATGAGGCAACGACACTGGTTGGAATTGATTAAGGATAACAGTTTGGAAATTCTTTACCATCCAGGGAAGGACAATATCGTCGTGGACGCTTTGAGCCACAATCAGCATCACTTCAGATGTTCGAGGTTCTTACATCCCAGAAGAAGATTCGTCAGGATTTGATCGAGCAAGGTATAGAAGTGTGGCTTCAAAGAGTGCAGGGACAGTTGTGTACCCTGGAAATTACTTTGTCCTTGGTTGATGACATCAAAGGGAAACAGTAGAGTGACCCAATGATTTCCCAACTGAAGGAAGATGTAATTAAGGGAAAAGCCCTTGGCTTTATGGTCCATGAGGACAGTATTTTGAGATTTTAGAACAGGCTTTGTGTCCCGAATAATCTAGAGTTGAGACAGAGAATTCTTCGAGAAGCCCATGCTACGCCTTACTCAATCCACCCTGGAACGAGTAAGATGTATAAGGACTTGAAGCAAAATTTTGGTTGGAATAATATGAAGAAATATGTCACAGAGTTCGTATTGTGATGTTTGACGTGTCAACAAGTCAAGATCGAGCATCAACGACCAGCGGGGTTGTTGAAGCCACTTCCCATTCCCGAGTGGAAGTGGGAAGACATCTCCATGGGTTTTATCACGGGGATGCCAAGATCTAGAGCCGGAATGAATATAATTTGGGTAATCATTGATCTAACCAAGTCTGCGCATTTTCTTGGTATTAAGGATACTTGGGGACCGGAGAGATTGGCCTGGACCTTTATAGCTGAGATTGTGAGATTGCATGGTGCCTCTAAAACTATTGTTTCTGATCGAGATGGCCGTTTCATGCCACATTTCTAGCAATCGGTCCATCAGGCCTTGGGCACTAAGTTGAGTTTGAGTACATCTTTTCATCTGCAGTCAGACGGTCAGACTGAGCGGACGATCCAAACATTAGAGGATATGTTGCAGGCTTGTGCCATATACTAGAGTAATCTTCACTAACTTTATTTACCATTGATCGAGTTTGCCTACAATAATAGTTGGCATGCATCGATTAAAGTGGCACTATTTGAATCACTTTATGGTAGGCAGCGTAGATCGCCATTACGTTGGGATGCGGATTCGGAGTTAGTCGACACGGAATCAGACATGTTGATGGAAACTAAGGAGAAGATTTCTATTATCCGAGACCGGTTGGTGACTGACCAGAGCCGTCAGAAATCTTATGCTGATACTCGTCGTCGACCCTTGGAATTCGAAGTGGGAGACCATGTTCTACTCAAATATCGCCGACAAAGGGAGTTTTTCACTTCGGGAAAAAGGGGAAACTTATTCCGAGGTATATCGGACCGTTTTATATTTTGGACAGGGTTGGAGATTTAGCTTATCCCTTGGCGTTGCCTCCAGCTTTGAGTCATGTCCATAGCATTTTTCATATTTCTCAGTTGAGAAAGTACGTACCGGATCCAAGACATATTATCGACTATAGTAAGATTGATGTAGCCAAGGATATTACCTTTCTAGAGAGACCAATGAATATACTTGAACATCATGAGAAGCAGCTTCGGGACAAAATCATTCCGTTGGTTAAGGTGCAGTGGTCGAGACATGGAGTCGAGGAAGCAACTTGGGACATGGAAGAGAAGATACGAATGAGATACCCTGAACTTTTTATTTCTCAAGTTCAGGACGAAACTTCTTTTTAGAGGGGGGAAAGTAATACCCCTATTTTTCATGAATTTTTGGCTTTGATGTTCTTTCATCTTTGTCGCTCTTGTAAGCGCTTATTGAGATATTGTTGATTTTAGAGATTCGTATCCTTCGGAACATGTTCGTATTGATCATACTTCGCAGTGATCTTATTTGAGTCAAGCAGTTAGCGCAGGCTAGGCGTGAGCTAACACACGCTATTCGTGTTTGGTAGCACGCACTAGCATCGCCTGTAGCGCACAGAGCTAATGCACGCTATTGGTGTTCAGTATCGTGCGCTAGCATCGCCTGTAGCGCACGCTAAGGAGTTGGGTAGTGAGTTAGGAATTTCTGCATGGTAACAGTTAGCGCACGTAATGCTGTTGGTATCACACCTAACGATGCAGGTCAGAAGCTACTAGACTACTTGGTGACCCTGTTAGCGCGCGATATCCTTATGAATTAGCGCATGCTAATTAGATCCAGTATATAAGGTTGGTCAGTCGTGTTTTTCGTCATTTTCTTCTCATTTCTTACACTTCTGACGAGGGCACGCGAGAGAGGCGATCTTGAGGCAATTTGGGACAACCTTTCATCATCCATCATCATCTTTAGTTGGATAACAAGGATTATACAACATCTAATCCGTTTCTTCTCTCCAAATCAAGGTAAATTCCATACAATCCTAGTTTAGGGACTTTTTGGGGATTTTTCTTAGATTTGTCCGGTTAATCCATTTTGAAGCTCGAAATCCTTGAGATTATGAAATATCTACCCCGTACCCACATTTCGCTTACGATTATACGAATGTTTTGGGTATTACTTGAAGTGGAGAGGGTTTGGATGATTTCCAAACTCTATGTAAATATTTTGAATATTTATGAATCGTAAAAAGGGGGGTTTCAGGAGTCTTCCTTGAGAATTGAGTATTGATGATTGCTTATTGTATTTCTTTATGAATCGTTTAGGCCCGGAAGTGCGTTCGTGGACCTCCCGAGCTTGAATATCATTTTTACTTTGGTTCTAATGTCTCAAAGGTAAGTATGTGTTTATGATCGTACGTTCTCGACTTTGAAAGTGAGTTATATGAATTGTGTGATTGTATATATTCACTCTGGGACGGACCGATGGGTCCTCGGAGGGTTCCGTTGCCTTTGGTGCGGTTCCATGAATATTTTTGGGTTAACCATTCTGGGTGGGTCCGATGGGGCCTCAGAGGGTTCCGTTGCCTTTGGTGCGCTTCCATGGTTAATCACGTATGTATTGAAAGGAAATGTATGAGATTTAGTCATTCCGGAATACTAGTCTTTAGTTTGATGAAATGAGGATTACGTTTACTTTATTGTCGAGAAGTATTGTGTTTTATATTCGATATACTTGTACTAGCTATTCGATGGCTAACCCCTTTTGGGGGAAATTCCTTTCATATATTTCAGGATCTAGGAGAGTGGATAGGCATGTACCGGGTCAGCACAAGGATGATGGGCAAAAGTGATGCTGTGTCTTATCTCTGTCTGTATTTTGTACTTTATCCATTCGGTATTGTTGTACTTGGAATGGTTATGAATACTCGTGTAGTGCTTCAGATACTCTTGATGTTTTGGGCCTGTGTTGCCCTGGGTTTTAGTTCCCGATGTATTGTATTCTGTCGAATTGATTATTACCTTGGTGTCATTTTTATTGCCTTCTACTGGACCTTATCGATCAAAATTCATGGTTACGCATATATTTTGCCTTATAGGTCCCACGGAGTGGCTCACAACACTGTAATATACCCTGAATAACTTGGGGATGTTACACTGATATGCCCATAATAAAGGGCTCATGGGAAAATATGCTGTCGATATTCAACTCGATGCACATAGGACAAGTATGCCAAGGGATGGGTGGTACATTAACAAGACCTGATTCTTGTTTAAATATTCCAACCAAATATAACGAACGAGATGTGCTTGACACGCAAGGCAATGTCGGAAGACATTTAGATCATGAAAGAAAATTCATACTCAATGGGTTGGGGTGCCAATATAGCACAGTTCAATTTGAAACAACCAGGTCACAAATTATGATTACGAAGTCGTTCTTCTGGTCGCCACGTGCTATAACATTGCCCATGAATAATCCTTGCCTAGCCATTCGTATAATTCTCCTTTACACTACATCTATACTGTATTGTTTTTCTCCGGTATAGGGGCTTGTATATCTGTCTTTTGAAAACTCTTTTACAATCACATATTACGTTATATATATACACTCCCTTCAAGGAGTTCCAATCATAGAGATCTATTTTCTATTTCAAACCTGAGAACACTTGATATGAAAAGTGTAAAAACTTTTTGTTTATCATGGAAAACAGAGCCATTTTCCAGCTCCCATTGTTCTCAAAAAAATTACAACATACATTAGTCGAAATCAAGTTTTAAAAGAATTTATTTGCCTGATAAATATTTACGCCACACATCTGAATCTAAAATCTAAAATTAAATTTACAGGCTTTCAAAAACACATTTGGGCCAAAATTGCAAAATTAAATTTCTTTTTGAAGATGGCATACTTTGTTTTTTATAAAAAAAAGTTCGAATTTGCACTTTACCTGTCATTTAAAAAAAACAGTAATAGTATGGCATGTAAAATAGATTACTCTCATTCAAGTAAAATATATGATCTTAAGTATCATTAAGTATTTTCAACCCACCTGTAAATTCACTATCCCGAAGGATCATGCCTTATCTCATTGGAGTGTGATGTCTCCAACCCAATGAGTGTGATCTCGTAGGCATTGGATTCCAATGAAAGATTAACACATTTTATTCTCATGTTGAAGGAGTTTCGTTCTCGGTGACCATCACCATATATCCGTAAGCACAAACTCCTTAAACTTATAGGGAAAGGAAAGTAATTAACATAGTTTGAATAAGGTTGAAGTACAAAAAGAATGCCCTGATTCCACGTAGGACTCAAATGGGACCAAAATAAAATCAATTAGCACGATTCCAAGGAAATACAATTCACAAGAGGATCTTTTATCTCGGAACAAAATTTGAATAGGTTTACAAAAGAAGTTAATGATTAGAGAGGCTTACAGTGCAGGTCGTACGAGACGATTGCAGCCAGTGATATTGCTCAACACAGACGACAAACAACGACACGATAAGATAGACCCAATAATCGTCAGCCTATGTATCTATATACCTAAGCTCCGATACCACATTATGTAACAATCCCGTCCCGAGCCAGGACTGCTACAGTGCCGTGGATCTGATTCGGGGATCCACAAGGCAAAACCTGTGAAGGCACCGACTCATAACGACCTACAAGGTCGAATAAACTCAATAGTAATATCACGACCTGCAAGGTCGAACGTACTCACAACACAAATTGGTACAAAGGAATTTCGTAATAACATAACTTCAGCGGTACCTGTTTATTATACAGGCTACCAGACTCGAATTTAAACTCAGGCCCACAAACGGGCGTTACAAATATATGGCAGCATCAAACCATACTCGCGAGTACACAGCAACTGCGACAAAGACAACTACATAAAAGA
Source organism: Orobanche coerulescens (assembly GCA_033398695.1). NCBI lineage: Eukaryota > Viridiplantae > Streptophyta > Magnoliopsida > Lamiales > Orobanchaceae > Orobanche > Orobanche coerulescens. Next base: position 71,179,942 of record CM065818.1, on the reverse strand, counting down.
CTGGATTATCATGAGGCAATATCGCCGGTGCTCTTCGTCTTCGTACTATCCCTATGCCTACTCACCATCAAATTTCGTACATGGATACATAAACAATGTAACCACCCCCGAAAGGGTCAGCAAGCATCTGGTGCAAGTACATTGATAACATGAATATGTATAACATGTGAAAATACATCAACATAATCATCACAATCAAAAGCATAAGCAGTACCGTATCACATCATTATTTTTGAATAATGTGCATATCATATCTCATCAAATCACTGGGCATCCGGGTATATACCCGGTCCGAACGCATGTTCTGGACGATAATATATACCCCAGAGTCCACTCCGGGACGTCCCTAGTTGGAATACCCTCCGGGTGGTACATACCAAGTAAGGAGCCGAACTACCTGAACAATAACATATACCCCAGAGCCCTCGCCAAGGCAATCCCCTGGTTTTACCCGGTCCACAAGTCTCAAAACATCTCAAGCATATCAACATTGGTACAGCTTTTCAGAAATATCATTTTCACTTTTCAAAAGCACCATTATACGATTCAATCGCAAGATAATACATAAAGCAGATCAAGTACTTGCCTGGTATTCCAGCAAATGGAAAAGTTCGATTGACAAGAAAGTGGAATGGGTGATTTGCCAGATATTCGACCTAAAATGGATAATATTATATAATTATTGGATTACAAAATGTAAATATTAGAACTCTATTCTCAAATTTAGTTGGTTTAAGGACGAGGATGTAATTTTGGGCACGCGTCGTGCGTTATCCGGGTATAAGAGAGTTTTATTTCGGACTATAAGCCATTTAGAGGCCGTTTGACCCATTTTGGACCAAAATCGGGAAGGTTGTACGCTTTTCTAACAAGACATGAAAGTATTTGGGTCAGAACATAATTTTAAAATCTTTTAAAGAGTTTAGGGGGTTAATCTAGAATAATTAAAAACTTGATTTGGGGGTAAAATTGTAAGGTATTAAAAAATATAGTTTTGGGGCTAAATTTAAGATTTAGGAACCTTCAACCAAGTCCATATTTATTTCTAATCCCCAAATGGCATAGCCCTAAACTTTCAAAATTTAGATTTTCCACCCCAAAATTTTTATACAGCTACCTAATCCTCGTTTTAACGTTCGTCCCTCTATCATAACTTCACCGTGAGCTTCTTTATCATCGATTAATATTATTTTTATACATAACAAATATCAATCCCCCAAGTTAACAAACTCCGAAATTCACACACTACATCCACAACACACACATACGCACACACACAACAACACACCAACGCACACGCACAACAACACAAACACACACATCAACACACACACATGCACACGCACACACCTCAACACACACATAGCAATATACACACCTGCACATACACAGCAACACACACACACAACAACAACACACACACACACACAAACCACACCAATAATCACGCAAACACGCACATGACACACACACACACATAGGAACACACAGACCACGGGGGCAAAGAAAAGGGAGGAGGGTCTTACCTAAATTTTATCTTTTCCTCCTAGCTCGGTCCGTTCTTTCTCCTCCTTTCCCCTATCTCTCTCTTTATCTCCCCTGAACTCTCTCTGTCCCTCGCTCGTTTTCTCCTCGGTATATGTTTATCCCGACTTAGTCGGTTTAGATGGGGGGAAGGGTAGGTCGGAGCTAGGTTAGGGGGTGTAATTGGGTCGGGTCGGGTCAGTGCTAGAGTTAGGGTGTGGATTAGGGTTATATATATATATACATAATGAAATACTAATACTTATTTTAATAATAATTATGGTAAAATGATAATAGTAATAATAATAAGAAGAATTTCACAATATTTATTCTTTAATTACTATTGTCATGATATTTTCTTACTCGATGTTATCACATATGTTATCATAATATATATACATATGTATTGTAACATATTTATAATAATAGTTTAACCATATCTATGTATATTTATCATTATATATTGTTATTATTATTTCTATTTTTCACCCCGACTATTCGTCGAAAAGACGGTGATGTATAAATTATCGTATGAAAAATAGATAGTAGCATAACATAATTGTGAAAGTTTATGTTCATCATAGTAAACAACGCGATGTGATATAATTCTCAAGTCCGACATAATAACCAAATTTATTCGTTGGTTCACAAAATATAAAATCATTCGGTTTAACTACTACGTGTATCACAATTGTCACATCTAAGACCACTCTGCCGTAGCATGATATTGTCCGCTCTGGGCACTCTCCTCTGAGCTGGCCCTCACGATTTTGTTTCTGAGAGCCTATGAGGAGCTTCCCAGAAGGTCACCCATCCTGAGACTATTCTCGACCAAGCACGCTTAACTTCGGCGTTTCCATCTCCCTGAAGTCAATGAGCTCCCAAAAGGCCCCATGCTATTTGGAGGCGGGCATGCACATATAAGGCACTTTACCCCCTATCCGCTTGCCGATGTTGGATATCACATTCAGGGGATTCCATGGGATATTTATTCTACATGCACGAAGATCATATGATCTTTGTTACTTTACCAGCACACTTCCTTGAAGATGAGTTCATCCAGGAAGGAGGTGCAGGTAGAAATATTTAATTAGAAGAAATAAAAGAAACACTAAATTAGACACTTGTACAAGATATTGGAATAGAACCTTCTGAAATACAAACACAACCCCGTATGTCTAGTAGAGCTTCTAATTTACCTGATAGGAAGGGCTATGTGCATCAAAAAGAACTAGGTCCTCATAAGATGACAGAAAGTGTCCAAGAGAATATTACCTCTATATATGACCAAGCGATGGTAGATGTGGACTCCACGAAGTGGCGGGAGGCTATAGATCCTAAGGGCATAATGACTATTAGGAATAAATGAATCTAAAAGAGAAAAACCGATGGAGATGGCAAGGTTGATACCTATAAGACAAGTCTTGTGGCAAAGGGTTATTCATAAAAGGAGGGAATACTTCGAGACCTTCTCGCCTGTAGTCATGATTAAGTCTATTCGCTTGATGCTTGTCATAACAACCCATTTAGATTATGAAATATGGCAAATGGATGTGAAAACGGCATTCTTAAATAGATTTCTGGAGGAAGAGATCTACATGGAACAACCTAAGGGATTCATATCTGAAACCGATATTCATAAAGTATGCAAATTTCAGCGTGCCATTTATGGACTGAAGCAAGCTTCGTGAAGTTGGCTTCATTTTGGCGAGACAGTCAAAGAGTTTGATTTTGTCAAAAAGGAAGAAGAGCCATGTATTTACATGAAGGTTAGTAGTGGGAGAAACATTGAATTCTTAATACTATATATGAATGACATTTTATTTATAGGAAACGATATAGGAATGCTCAGTTCAGTGGAAGCTTCGTTTTCTAGTGAGATCTCAATGAAAGACTTGGGAGAAGCCATCTATATTCTAGGTATTCATCTGTACCGGGATAGAGCAAAAAGAATTTTACATCTTTCGCAAGCCCTCTATATAGAAAAGATCCCAAAGCAATTTAGGATGGAAGATTCTAAAAGAGGGTTCCTGCCTATGCGACGTGGCATAAAACTTTTCTTAGAAATGTGTCCTCAAAGTGAGGAAGACAGAAAGAAAATGAGTAAGGTACCCTATGCTTCGTCAGAGGGTAGCCTCATGTACGCTATGATTTTCACAAAGCCAGATATAACCTATGTTGTGAGCATAATAAGTCGGTTTTAGTCAAATCCAAGGAAGGAACATTGGACTGTTGTGAAGAACATTCTTAAGTACCTGAAGAGGACTAAATACTTGGTTATTACATACGGTGGTGGAGAATTCAGAGTGTTTGGTTGTACAGATTCAGATTTTTTGGGAGACATGGATGTGAAGATGTCCACATCAGGGTATATCTTTACTCTGAATGGTGGAGCAGTATCTTGGAGAAGTGCCAAGCAAAGCGCGACTGCAATTTCCACATGTCAAGCCGAATATCAGGCAGTCATGGAGGCTGCTAAAGAAGCATTTTGGATTAAGAAGTTTACTGAGGAACTTCAAGTGGTCCCTGACTCAAATCAGCTCGTGGCGCTGTTTTGCGAAAACGACGGGGCTGTTGCACAGGCTAAGGAACCTAGGGCTCACCCTAACACCAAAAATATTGAGAGAAAATATTATTTTGTTAAAGAAATGGTTCAGAAGGGGAATGTTATACTGCAGAGAGTAGACAAATAATACTATTGATCTGCTGACCTAGCCACTATCTCAGATGGTCTTGGAGCGACATATGGAGAGTATGGATATTAGATACCATAGTTTGTGACACTGAATGCAAGTGGGAGATTGTAAGAAATATGCCCTCGAATGCCACTTAGAGGATGAGAGAGTGAGAGCACTATATTGTAATTATGAATAAAATTTGAATAAGGCATTTATTATTGCTATATTATTGTACATCAATGGCATCGTGATTTAGTATGTAGAATAATAGTCCTTGCATTTGAGAGTAAACATTCCACTCCTTATGAAGAAAATGAGATAGGCACTAGAAGTATTAGGGCTCGAATGCTTAATCGGTTCGCAAGTCGATAAAACTTAACTAGACCCTAAGTTTTAACAAGACTTGTAGTGCATGTCTTCACTAAGGGTTAGTTGGAGCACACGTTATAGGTATGCTAATGGGATTAGTATACTAAGACTCGACTCACCTCGATTCGGTCACATGAATTTCACTCTGAGATAGTCAATAACTGAATCGAAAGGTTGTGATAGGTATACACGAACTTTTGACTTAAGGGTTCACTATAAAATGTGCTTGTGGCATTAAGTTAGTCATTATAGTAGTTCAATCCGATCACCGATTGGTGGAGTCAACCTCGAAGTGCAACATAGTGGGCAAGTAGCGGTCTCTACTGAATACCAAGATAGGATTCTTTCTCCTATAAGGGAGCAGGTAAATATCCTCGGCGGTTAATACCAAATGAGATCATAAGTATTTAGCCAAAGTATTTAGAGCTAGTTATATTTGATATACAAGAGCTCGATGATTTCGGTTTGCATTAACAAATGCATAAAGTCAAGTTATAATAAGGTTTGATATTACCGTGAACCTAATACCTGATCAGGACATATGATTCAAGGGCTTATACGTATACAGTATTCACGACATAATAGTTTCGGAATGATCCTACCATTCGTTCTCAGTTGGGTTATAGTGCGGGCCGTTAGGCTGGCAATGTGTTCTCGCACTCTTTGGTTCCTCTCATTGCTGATTGAGACGGACCTATGGAGTCGCGTACAAGGATATTTGACGGATAAATATGATTTTATTATAGCTTCATTAAATTAAGATATTTGACATTTAATTTAATTTATTGGATAAATTGTTGCGGTCTTGTGAACTAAGACTAATTACTGGATCATTAATTTGATTCCTAAATCATTTATTTCTTGGAGAAATGTAATTATAATATTGTATTTGATATAATTAATTAATTCGATTAATTGATTAAGTATACATTTGAGATAGAACAAATTGTACTTAATGGACTCTACTCACGAATGTCCGGTACACGAATCAAGTGGCTCCATTCATTTTCTCACCACCCTTTGGCTGCCCCCCTTCTCGCTCCCCCTTACTTTCCATGTGGTTTTCTTTTATCTTGTTTTGATGTGGGGTGTGGTGGATTAAGTTACACTTGTGGACAATGTGCTAAGATATGTTGTTCTCATCATATCATCACTTTGTGGTGTATAAATTAAACACTACATCTCCCACACCACAAATATATATTTTCGGTCGTGAGCTTCAATAAGAGAGGGAGAAGAATTTTTCTTCCTTTGTTCATCTCTTAGAGAGAAAGAAACAAGAAGAAAAGAAAAGAGAAAAATTCCCACAATAATTTCTAATCATGTTCTCGGAGAATGAATTGTTATAAAAATTTTCGTTGATTATCCGACGCGTGGTGACATAGAGACACTCGGCACCTTTGGTGTTGGATTTTCCACAAGCTCGTCCGAATTGGATTCGTGTTCGTGTTCGTAATCAAGAAGAAATTATCAAATGATTATGAGGGTCTCTACTTTTATCTTCATCAATAAACTTTCATATATACGATGCTTGATCTATCCTCTTAAGGGTTCGATTTTATTCAGTTTGATCCATTTATTTTTCTGCTATGCACTTTGTTTTTATCATCGAATCACAACACTTGCATATACAGTTGCTCAAGAAATTATATAGCATGACGATATCGAACCACTATCTGTTGAAGAATGTCAACAAAGAGCGGGTTGGCCTAAGTGAAAAGAAGCTATCCGGGCAGACGACTCTCTGGAAAAATGCCAGGTATTTGGCCCAGTAGTGCTAACTCCATCAAGTGTAAAGTTTGTAGGATATAAATAGGTTCTTGTCAGAAAGTGTAATGAGAATAATGAAGTCCTAAGGTACAATTTGTTGCACAAGGTTTCTCACAACGCCCTGATATCAATTATGAGGGAATGTATTCCCCTGTAATGGATGTTATTACGTTCGGCTATTTAATTAGCCTAGTTATTTCCGAAGGATTGAAAATTCATCTAATGGACATGGTCACTATGTATCTCTATCGAAATCTAAATGCAGATATTTACATGAAAGTGTCTGATGGCATTCCATTACCCAAAATCAAGTAACTCTAGACCACGTAGTGCGTAGTCAATTCATTTGTAACATATATTTTACGGTTCAAAACAATCCGAAAGGATGTGGTATAAACGTTTGAGTGTATACTTGATTGAGAAGGGATATAAGAACAATGAAATGTGTCCTTGTATCTTCATAAAGAAAATAAGTTCCAGTTTGCGATCATCACAGTATATGTCGATGATACGAATATAATTGACACTCTTGATGAAATAAGATAAACCACTGGATACTTGAAGACTGAGTTTGAGATGAATGATCTTGGCAAGACTCATTTTTGTATAGTAGAACACAGAGTCTGTGAAATTCTCATCTACTAGTCTGCTTATGTCCAGAAGATGCTTAGTCACTTTAATATGGACAGCACACCTGGCTAGCACTCCCCTGATCGGTCATTGTTTGGATGTGAAGAAAGATCCATTATGTACAAAGAAAGATGACTATGAGCTTTGGGAGCTGAAATCCCTACTTAATAGGCGCTCTATTGTACTTGGCTCAATGTAAACGACCCGATATAGCCTTCTCAGATAATTTGCTGGATCAATTCAGTTCGGCACCGAACGCAACATCATTGGAATGGTATCAAGTGTTGGGATTCGAGGCATAAAACTGAAGGCTCAGCGAAATAATAATATTGATCCAACCAATTAACCAAATCCGTGAATAAGATATCAAGCATCGTATATACGAATATAATAATACAAAGTATGAATTTGAAGAAACCAAACCCTCGTAGTCGTTTGATAATTTCTTCTTGATCACGATCACGAACACGAATCCAATTCGCACGATCTTGTAGAATAATCCAATACTAAAAATGCCGAGTGTCTCTACATCACCACACCTTAAATAACAATTAGAGAATACAATACTAATCCGTCGTTTAAGAACATGGCTAAGAATTAATATAGAAATTATATTTCTCTTCTTTGTTCTTGTTTTTCTTTATCTCTAAGAGTGAAAATGACCCAAGAAAAGTTCTATCTCCCCTCTCTTTGAAACCCCAAGGCCGAATGTGTGTGCTGTGGTGTGGGAGGCATTGTTTTAATTTATAAACCAACAGAGTAAGATATTTGATGAGATCAAGATATCTTATCACCTTGTCCTCAAGTGTAAAAATCCAACACATCCCACACCTAACGGAGACAAAAGGAAATGAGGTGGCAGGAGAGATAAGGGCGGCCCAGATGTGAAGATGAGAAACAATCAGTCGGGCCACTTGGTTCGTGTACCGGATGTTCGCTTGTCTAGACCATTAAGTATATTTCATTTTATCTCAAATATATTTATACTTACTTAATTAATCCAATTAATCAACTTTGTCAAATATAATATAATAATACTTCTCTATGGAATAATTATTTATGAATTAAATTAATTACCGAGTAATTAATTTCAATTCACAAGACCGCATTGATTTATCCAATAAATTAAATTAGATATCCGATATCCAATGAAGAGATAATAAATTCACATCCATCCATTGTCTATCCTTAGGGCGCGACTCTTTATGTCCGTCTCACTTGACGCGGGTAATACTTAGTCAGCCTAGCAGCCCACACCGTAACCCAACCGAGAATAAATGATAGATCATTCTAAAACAATTACGTTGTGAATACCATGTATGTATCAATCATATGTACTGATCAAGTATTAGGGTCACGATTATATCAAACCCTATTATAGCTTGACTCTATGCATTTATTAGTGCAAGCTGAGATCACTAAGCTCTCGTGTATCAAATACAACGATGCTTTGGCCAAAGACTTATAACCTCATTGCCACTAACCGCATATGACATTTACCTATTCACTTATATGAGAAAGAATCCTATCTTGGTATTCAGTAGAGACCGCTACTTGCCCTCTAAGTTACACTTCGAGGTTGACCCCACCAATCAGTGATTGGACCGAACTACTCTAATGACTAACTTAACACAAGCACATTTTTTAGTGAACCCTTAAGTCGAAGGTTCGTGTATACCTATCACAACCTTTCGATTCAGTTATTGATTATCTCAGAGTGAAATCCATGTGACCGAATCGAGATGAGTCCAGTTCGAGTATACTAATCCTATTAACCCTTAATGAAGACAGTCACTATCCATGTCAAAGTACACATTATACAAGTCTTATCTAAACTTAACTCTTAATGCCCATTTAAGTTTTATCGACTTGCGAACTAGTTAAGCAGTCGAGCGTTAAACACTTGCAGTGTCTATCTCCTTATATTCATAAAGAGTGGAATGTTTGCTCTCAGATGCAAGATTTATTATTCTATACCAAATCATGATATCAATGATATACAATAATATGGTAATAATAAATGCCTTATTAAATTGATGTTCGTATTTATAATACACTGCCCTCACTCTCATAACATCTGAGTGACATACGAAGGCATATTCCTAACATCAAGAACATATTCAGATATCTAAAAGGAACCTCTGACTTAGGACTATTCTTTCCCTACAAGCAGGCAAAGAAAGCTGCTTTCGTCAAGGCAAATGCTGAAGTAAATGATAACATCGAAGAACCTACCCCGACGAAGAACTTACCCCGATAAACGTATTGGTAAGATTTGCAGATGCAATGTCTCTCCGACCCACACAAAGATCATTTCCAAACTGGCTATCTATTCACCATTGGGAACGCCACTATGTCTTGGAGATCCACTAAGCAAATCCTTGTAGCTACCTCATCTACTCACGCTGAGGTTATCCTTTGCATGAGGCGGTCCGTGAGTGTATTTGCTTAAGAGCTATTATTATGCATATCCGAGGAAACATTGAACTATGTAATGTTACTGAAGCACCACATGCATATATGAAATCGAACAGATGAAGCTTGAGTATATCAAGAGGGATAACACAAAGCACATATCTCCAAAATTCTTCTTCAATCAACAAAACACAGGCTCTCCTCAACATTCAAGTAAAGGAAGTGAAATCTCCGGAGAATATGGCCGATTTGTTTACCAAATCTTCACTCAAATCTATGTTTAAAAAACATGTGAGAAGTATCGAAATACGAAAAATTTACGAACTCCCAAACTTGATGTAAAGATAGAGGGAGAAGGGTGAGTTATAAAGAAACTTACTCACCGACGCTATACTCTTTTTTTTTACCAATGTTTATTTTCTCCCACAGAGTTTTTTACTTGGCAAAGTTTTTAACGAGACAACGGCACATGCACAAGTTTTTTAAAGTTTCCTTGATTGATGTGCAAGTCAGGGGAGATGTAGACTTGAGGGGGAGTGTAACATCCACGCCGTACGCTATACTCTTTTCCTTCCAATGATTCTTTTTGCCACTGAGTTTTTATCACTTTGAAAAATTTTTAACGAGGCAACCAGATGTATTGATTTTAGGTATCAATATAATGATCACCTTAGTAACACTGCTACTAATGATTAGTGTAACGATCATATCTATACTTCTATTAAAGGAGAGTCGTGACACATGTCACTTTTTAAGATTTTTTATTTTTTATTTTAAAATATAGTTTATATACATATAGAGATGTATTCTTAAATTCAAAAAAAAATCTAGATATGTGTTGTTGGAGTTTTATTCCACAACTTACACTCATCTAATAATAAAAAATCCTTCCTTTTTAAACGTTTATAATTTTTTAAGTCAAGTTTATTTTTAATGAAAAATATATCAAATTAATTTTTATTTCACAATTTTCAACTAGACATCCATATGAATATAATAAATTTGATGGATTTACAATAATGACCGATTGCACAAAAAATTACATTAAAAAAATATGAATATTTATTTTCAGTAAAATTAATTAATGCAAAATAAAATTATATTAACTCATTTATTGCTTACGTAAAAAAATTATGATATTTATTTAATAATAACTAAAAATAATAAAACATTTACTACACACACACATATATATATTAAGACTTAATCACATATTACTTTCGTCCCCAAAATTTGTTCCTACTTTTTTTCGGTATGTTCAGGAAATTTGTTCATGTAATGGACACTAATTGACTTAACACTCCGCTAATGTGGTACTCTTTCTTGAATTATATTACACCCCATAATACACTCAATAAGTCTTTTATTAATATTATGTTAATATGATACTCATGTAGAAAATCATTAAAAATAAATTTAGAAATCGAAAAATTATTTAATAACAAAATGTCTTATACGGTGCATCGCACCGGAGAACATCTAGTACAATGCTATACTCAACGGGACTTGATGATCTAGATATTGTACCCAGGGGCGGATCCAGGATTGAGTGTCGGGGTGGGCTGGAAAATAAATATAGCTAAATAATTTATACATACTCAAAATATTTTGAAATTCACTTAAGTTGTGCCCTACGAGACTTCGATACATAAAATTCATCAATAACCGAATCTATGTTTATATTTTTTACAAAATCTCTCTCAATATAAAGCATAAGCGAATCTTCAAGTAGATCATCGCCCATCTTGTTACGAAGTGCTGTCTTCACATGCTTCATTGCCGAAAATGCTCGTTCGGTCGTAGCAGTAGAAACAGGCAAAGTCAAAACCAAATGTATTAATCTAGTTAACATAACATAGACCATCGATCTTCCACTCTCACTAAGTTGTTGACTCAACTCAACAAGTGTAGAAACTTGAAACTCTTGCATCACCATCACATCCTGCTTGTAATGTCTCAACTCAAACTCTAAGGAAACAATGTCTTGATCAGTGAAATCTGCTGGATAGAATTTTCTCGCAAGCTTGCAAATATCATCACTATTGAATGATTCGAAAGAATTTTTAGGATCCAATGTCACACTGAGAGAAAGCAATTCAACAGACACATCATTGAATCTTGTATTTAACTCCATCAAAATACAATCTGTTGCTGAATTAAAAACATCAAAATGATAATGATGTTCAATTGTAGTTTGCGTACGAGAACGACCAACCTTATATGGAGAATCCAAATTGGGGACATCAATATCATTCTTCAAGCAAAAAGCATTGACTTCTTCGAGAAATCCTTCCCAGCCATTTTCTCTCAATTCTTGAAGAATAGCTTTTGTAGTAGAGACAAATGCAATAGCCGCCAAAATATCTTGAACTTTTCTTTGAAGAATTTGAAAAAGAGAATCTGTAACTCTCATAATCTGATACATTAGGTGTAGAGTGAATACAAATTCAAAACTTGCCATGTTTTTATAAACCCCTTGAACTTCAGCCTCAGATCTTCCATTTTGAGAGTGTTCGATGAGGCATTCAAATACCTTGCAAGTTGCAGCATACATATCTATCAAACTTTTCACGGAGTTGTAGTGTGAACTCCAATGAGTGGCTCCAGCTCGCTGCAAATTACCAATTTGGTTGGAACCACGTCCAGAATCAAGCTCTCCTATAACCAATAATCTCTGAATTTCAAGTCTTTGGGCAGCATGTAGTTGTGTGACACGCTTTGGTGAAGAAGTTATAATATTCACAACATTGTCCAAGTGAGAAATGAATTCCCAAACAACACCAACACCCTTAGCTGCAAAAACCAACACCAATTGCAGGCGATGCGCAAAACAGTGAATATAATAAGCATATGGACAATCTCTAAGGAATAATGCTTGAAGGTCATTCCATGAGCCACGCATATTACTAGCACCATCATACCCTTGACCTCTCATTTTCTCAACCCGAAGAACATGATGAGACATAACACCACATATCTCTTTTTTCAAATTTAGTGAAGTGGTGTCACTAACACTTTTCAAACCAATGAAACTTATCAAACCATTTCTTCTGAAAACTACGATTTTGGGCCCCAAACTTTGTAACATGATACACTTCCAATTTGGGCTGATAAGGCCCAAGTTTTAAATATGCATGTCTTATATCATCTCTTGCATTAACAGAATATTCACCCCAATTGCTTTCTTTTTCCCGGATCACGTTCAATATCCACACAATTGCTTACTATGTCCATAGAAGTAGGTTCAGAGCTACCTTCATTATCTTGACGATCTCGTTTTTTAAAGAAAGATGATATAAGCATTTTTCCTTTCTTAGCAACTTGTTGATGCTCCATTTGTATTTTTGAAATTCAATAAGCATAATGAGACTTATATTAAAAAACTATAAAAACAATATAATGAGACTTATATTAAGAAATTATAGAAACAAAAATTAAAAAATGTAATCTGTGTGAAAATGCAGAAAAGAAAATGAAGCAATATTTACTTCATAAGAAAACTCAAGATAATTCAAAACAAAAGGTAAATGCAACCAAATTAATTTAGGGATTCACACATACCCTAAATTGAAGGCCAATGAGGAAAGGTGAAGAAGAATAACAGTGTCGGCGCTTCATTTCAATTTTCTTCTGCCTTTTTTTTATTCTTAGGTTAAATCTCCCCCTTCGCTGCTGCTCCCCAGAAGAAGAGCATGACAGAGAGATAGAAAGGGTGGAATATCTTTGTTGGAGGCAGGGGCGCAATGGACATCAAAGCATATGCAAACAGGCCACTACTAAAATATTGGGCTGGGCAGGGGGCTTCTTTCATTTATTAGGCTGGGCTGGGCAGTATTTCTTACATATATACAAAGGTTTTGTTTTGGGCTTGCACTGGGCTCCAGCCCAGTGCAGATATAGAGTAGATCCGCCCTTGATTGTACCATTTTCCCTATGATAAAACATACTTCCCAATGGATTTTTGCTTGTCGAAATTTTAATGAGTAACATGATATACGCTAATAGACTAGGCAAGAGAATATTAAAATAATAATACTTTATGTATGCAAATTATGAGTTTTTTTAATTAGGATAAAATAACCCTCGCTATATATATATATATAAATATTATGAATGAGAATACATATTTTTAGCCCATCTCTGTCAGTTATTTTCCATTTTAGAACTCGAAAGCAATTTATCCATTTTCCTCTTTAGACACTTACGCCCGAACACGTCCACATGGGGTTTCCAACAAATAACAATTTGCCACGTCCTGCCATGCTGACACGGGTTGGCAAAACTGCCACCGGGCATGATAGTTCTTGAATTTCGGTTAATCGATTCTGCAAAGTCTGAGCCCCAAAGTCTCGGCAATGGCCGCCCCCTTTTTTTCAACACCTTTCCAACCCTTTGTTTATCAGGTAAACTTTAACTTTTCTATGCAAAACGTGCTTGTGAATTGGTGAGTTTATGTTTATTTTACTTTTTCGGAATTGGAGTTTTTTTCCCTCGAACCAATTAGGGATTTACATCATTGCTAGTTGATTGCTTTATAGGTGATCGTATTACATGTATGTTCGATGGTTTTGAGAAATTTGTGGTGAAGCAGAAACATAAAACGTTTAAAATATCGATCGCTCTCTTTTAGCCAAACTTGAGTGATAGACTTTCTATTAAAATTTCGCCGTGATTGAGATTTTTTTCTGTGTTTTGGGCGTTAATGGTCACTGAGGAAGCTTAGCTAAATTCTTGTTTCTTTTTATGTTTAGCTTTTGAATGACAAACTGGATAGATTATGTCCTAAGTAAAATATGGAACAGATGTCAAATAGTGTATCAGGTTGATTTTCGTTGGACAATCGGAAATGCAGTGCTGTTAAATGCTTTTCCACTATGCTAAGTGAAGTTATCCTTCAACACTTCACATTGGTGCTTCCTTACTTTTTCTTTGTAGATTATATTCCTCACCATGCAAACCTACAAGTCCTGCATATGGGTGGGTGGGGATGGGTGGGTGCATGAGTTTCCTTTGTTAACCATACAAAGATCAGATATTTGGCTCAACTATTGCTTTTGTAAATGAGATGAAGATTGAAAGAATAATGAAAGAGAATTGAAAGGGGGCCATTGAAGCGTTGTTGCATCAATGTATATCTTGTTTGCAAACTCAAACTGGGAAAAAAAGCACTTTGCTGCACCACAGTTAGCAAACACTCTTTTAGTCAAACTGCGTTCTGCTTCTGCTTCTTCCACGAAGGGGCTTCAAACGGCGTTTGGAAAGAAGCAGGTTCAGAGCTGCTTTTGGCTGAGATGCAGTTTCGAAAAGAGCACTTATTTTACATGTGTTTTCAAACACCCCCTTAGAGATCTACATTAGGAAGTAAACTAACATTCTTAGTTTTATTGCTTCTATAGTATTTGGTATTGGTTGCAAGACGTATGCTAGAGCTTGATTAGAATATTCAAACTGAATAAACATATTTTGCCATAACACCTGTTATGCTAAGTGATACAGGAACATCGATATAGGAGATTACAGACCAATTTATTCATAAATGTTTGACCACTTGATTGTCCAATTAAGTTCATTCAAACTTATAATAAGTTTGATACACCTCTTGATTCTTTGGCTAAACAGTATACCCATCTCCATTGAAAGAAATTCGATCAGAGCCTTCTAAACTTTGTTTTTTTCCTTGAAATAGATTACATTTATACTATGATCCCTAAGCTTTTCAATTATTGAGCCAATTCGATATTTAAAATGGAGTATGGTCAATGTTTTAAAAGACGTGAGGCGTGTTTGAGGCGTTCTCTAAAAATGAGGCGAGGCGTAAGCCTCGAGGCATACCAAGCCTCAGTTTTTGTAATATATATAATAGAAGCTTCATAATTAACAAAGGAACAAAGTCAAATAGCAATGTTTTGAAGTACTTAGCAATTACACCAATGTAACGAACATAAAAAGTAAAAACGTAGCAAATAGAGTTTATCAACTCAAGCAAAAAAAAAACTAAGATTAAAATATCACGACGAATTTAAAATGGGATCATCGGTATCTAGTGGTTTGAAACATGAATCAAAACCACTAGTATTTCCACCACCATCATCGGCGTCATTATCATCATCATTAAACAAGAGAAGAAAAGCCAAGAAGAAAAAAAAAGTAAAAATGAAAGGGAAGAATTAAAGTTTCTGAAGTCACTACAAACTCAAAACTAAGTTCATTTTTTAAAGAAAAATAAACCTGTTGCCTAAGAAAAAAAACCGAAAATAAAAAAAAGCAGAAAAACTGAGAATAAGGAAGAGGTCTCCAGATGCCTGCGTTGGAAGTCGCCGGTCTCTAGAAGTCGCGCTGGAAGTCGCCGGTCGGTCGAAGTCGCCTGTTTTTTTTATTGCCTCCTCTCTCTTTATTTCTCTCTCTGTTCACTTTTTGTTTCTATCTGTTCTGCTGAAAGCAATTAGGGCTTTTGCCTGGGCCCTGTAATGTAGGACAATAAAGTGAAGATTCTGGAACCTTAATTATAGGAATTTATCCTTAATTCAGCATGGCAGTCGTAGAAGTTTCTAGAAGTCAAATCAGAATAATATAGCCTTAATTTCAGCACTTACTAGCTTAATGGAAGGGAGACGTATTTCTTATCTCATTGTTAAAAAATCAGCGAGCGATATATAATAAAATCTCTTTCTTCTTTGTTTATTTCAGTTTCTTAGTTTTTAGGTTGTATCAGCCTATCACTCAAGTTTTATACACATTTAGGATTGTCGCAATTCTAAATTATTCATACTTCAGTTGTTTCACCGCGTCAAGTGGTATCAGAGAAGGTTATTCCCTAAAGAGTGCAACTGGACGATGGAAGCTTTTGAAGACTCAACTCCAGGTGTCATGAAAGCAGTGTTTTTAATAGCGTTTAATAGCGCGCTATATAGCGCGCGTTAGCGCATATTGTTTGTAAAACGCTTTGTAGCGCAGGTCCAGTTGCGCTCAGGCTCCCTTTGCGCACGCGAACGGCTGACGTGGCGCCGATTTCGGGCGATTGCGCCGGCTATACACGCGATAGCGCTTAATACTTGCGAGATGTGGGTTTTCTCAGAAAACCCTAATATGAAATCTGAAATTCCGAAACGGCGCGATGACATCCAGCTCTGTTTTTGACCGAGAAAACCCTGCTCTATTTAAGTACTTATAACCCTGCTCTATTTAAGTACCTATAACTATTGGGATTTTACCGGAAAAATCTATCCAGCGAGCAAAATCGCAGCAAAAAAAAAATCATCCCTCGTGGAATCGGCGCCACGTCATCCGTTCGCTCGTGGACGGCTACTACTAGAAATTAGAATTTTTAAGGGTCTCTACAATTGAATATTTTCATATTGTGGCTTATTTAGGTTTGTTATTTTGGATTATTATAATTGTTCTAAGTTGTTTTGTTTATTTGAAATTATTTCATGGCTATTTTACTTGGGTTATTTACCTATTGATCTTACACGAGAATAATTATTTTATTTTTCCAGTTAAAAATGTCATGTTCGAATTACCTACGCTATGCGCTACACTATTTTGCGCTACGCAATTCTTTACAAAAACGCTACAGACTTACGCAACGCAACTGAAAACACTGCATGAAAGCGATGCTGGACTTGCAGAAGGAGACTCTTAAGGGTTCTCCAAGGTTTACAGGCCTCTTTTGAAGGTTTGCGGGCTGACTTTCAAAAATCAGTTTTACATACTGATGATGTTCCTCGGAATCATGCCCATCCGCCCCCATATCCACCGCCAATATATCCTCCGCCAAACAATGGCCGAAATCAGCCCCCGCTAAACCCAGAAACTCTTGTTCAACATAAATTTGTTGACAGCAGCGAAAATGAATTTGAAATGGCTGAAAACATGGGCATGAGGCCTCAAAATATGAAGAATTTTAATAACAGGCCTAATTTTGGTCGTGCTGGAGGCAACTTTGAGTATCAGCTAAAGATGGATCTTCTCGTATTCAACGGTCAATTACACATTGAAGAATTTCTGGATTGGCTTAACGAAGTGGAGAGGTTCTTTGACTATATGGAGATTCCTGAAGACAAAAAGGTGAAATTGGTGGCCTACAAGTTGAAAGGTGGAGCTTCAGCATGGTGGGAGCAAGAGCAGATGTCAAGGGTTCGCATGGGGAAAACACCAATAAGATCCTGGAAGCGGATGAAACAACTTCTGATAGGTAACTTTTTGCCTCGAGACTATGATCAGATTTTGTTTCAGCAGTATCAAAATTGTCAACAAGGAAGTCGTTCCGTATGAAAATATTCAACAGAATTCTTTAGATTGTCTACCCGAATTAACCTTTTTGAAACTGAATCTCAAAGGGCAGCATGGTTTATTGGTGGATTAAAACCGAACATCCAAGGTAAAATAGGTATTCAAGTTGTATGGGGTCTTAGTGAGGCCATTCGACTTGCAACTAAGGCTGAAATTCAATGTGAGAGAATTTCTAGTCGAGGACAGCAGCCTTACAAACAGTATTTTGGTGAATCCTCGAGAGGAAGCAACAATCAAATCAAAGGAAAAGAAGAAACTAGTGGCGGAAAACAAATTGAAACATCTAACGGGTTGGGAAGAGGTCGTTCGCCAGGCAACAACATGACGAAAAGGATTCAAACCACCAGGGACCTTTAGGACGGCCAAATGAGAAGAAAAATCAGCCCCGCAATCCCTATTCCTACCCAACTCAAGACAAGTGCTACCGATGTGGCGCAAGCGGACATAGATCCAACACTTGTCCTCAACCATGTACTAGAGGAGTTAATGTAGTCAACCAAGAACCAACTTCAGAAGGAGAACAGCCATATACAGATGGTTTCGAGGAAGAGAATCGTGATATGACAACGATGACGAAAATGTTGAATATGCATTTCTTGTGAAGGGAGGAGGTTTAATATGATTCGTCATATGCTGCAAACTACAAAACAGCCACTCCAAAACTTGCAGCGTTGTAAGATGTTCAAAACCACATGTAAGGTTGGAGACTTCGTTTGTGATCTTGTTGATAGTGGGTGCGAAGAAAATGTTGTGGCAAAAGTAGTGGTGGATAAATTAAAGCTGCCAACTACAACCCACCCAAAGCCCTACCTAGCTGGTTGGATTTCAAATGGCCATCAACAGGAAGTAAAACAACAATGCAAAATCTCATTTTCCGTTGGTGGTGTTTATTTTGATGAGCTCATATTCGATGTCATCGACATGGATGTTAGTCACCTCATTCTCGGGAGGCCATGGCAGTATGATTATCAAGTTTTGCATAAAGGTAAAGACAACTTTTACATTTTTCAGAAAGATGGAAAGAAGATTGTTCTTGTTCCTCTAAATGTGAAAGAGCGTCCTAGGCTCTCTAAACCAAATGAGCGATCAATTTTAATCACCAAGAAAATTCTTGAAGAGGTAGAAGAAGACCACAAACTATTTGCTCTAGTTAGCAAAGGTGACGGTCCCCCGCCTACGGCAATTCCAGAAGCATCAAGTCCCCTCATGAAGGAGTATGCTGAACTTTTTCCAGATGAGTTACCTGGTGAGTTACCTCCCATGCGTAACATTCAACATGCTATTGACCTGATTCTAGGAGCAAGTCTGCCAAACCTGCCACGTTACCGTATGAGTCCATATGAGTCCCCCAGAACACTCAATTTTGCAAGACCAAGTAGAAGAACTTGTCAAGAATGGAAAGGTTCAACCCAGCATGAGTCCTTGTGCCGTACCAACCTTGCTTGTACCAAAAAAGATGGTAGTTGGCGTATGTGTGTTGATAGTCGTGCTATAAACAAAATTACCATAAAATACAGATTTCCAATTCCCCGTCTAGACGACATGCTTGATATGTAGGGAGGAGCTAAACTTTTCAGCAAGATAGATTTAAAGAGTGGTTACCATCAGATACATATTCGTCCAGGCGATGAGTGGAAGACAACCTTCAAAACAAAGGAAGGACTATATGAGTGGAAGGTAATGCCTTTTGGACTTTCAAATGCACCTAGCACATTTATGAGGCTTATGCACCAGGTCCTTCAACCGTTTTTGGGTAAGTTCGTTGTCGTTTATTTCGATGACATTCTTATTTATAGTCGGACACCAAAAAAACATTATAATCATTTACAACAAGTTTTTGCTGTTCTTATGAAGAATAAGCTATATGCTAATCTCAAAAAATGCAGTTTCATGACAAATAAGTTAATCTTTCTGGGATATGTTGTGAGTGATGCTGGCATAATGGTCGATGAAGAGAAAGTTAAGGTTATCCAAGAGTGGTCGTCACCAAAATCCATTTCTGAAGTACGTTCTTTTCATGGGTTGGCGACAGTGCCATAGCAAGTCCCATGACTGATTGTTTGAAGAAGGGACCTTTTGTGTGGACAGATGCAGTGGAAAAGAGCTTTCAATTAATCAAAGAGAAGTTGACAAATGCCCCAGTTTTGGTATTACCATCTTTTGAGAAACTATTTGAAGTACACACAGATGCATCCATTACCGGAATAGGCGCTGTTCTTTCTCAAGAGGGTCGCCCCGTGGCTTTCTACAGTGAAAAACTAAGCGAATCCAGAAAGAATTGGTCCACATATGAGCTAGAATTTTATGCGATTGTGCAAGCACTCAAGTACTGGCAGCATTATCTAGTACAAAGAGAATTTGTACTATATTCAGATCACCAAGCTCTCAAATTCATCAACAATCCAAACAATCATAATCGAATGCATTCAAGATGGATAGCATTTCTCCAACAATTCACATTTACATTGAAGCATAAGTCTGGACAGCAAAACAAGGTAGCTGATGCCCTTAGTCGACGAGTATATGTCCTACATAGTTTGCACACGGAAGTTATTGGGTTTGACACTTTCAAGGACTTGTATGCTTCTGATTCTGATTTTGCCGAGCACTGGGCTCGCTGTCACAATGGACAGCCTAGTAAGTTTCTCATACACGAGGGATTTCTTTTCTTCGGAGCGCGCTTATGCGTACCTAATTGCTCTTTAAGAGAGCAGATTATTAATGAACTACATAGTGGAGGACTAGCTGGACATTTTGGATGGGAAAAGACCATTAGTTTGGTAGAAGATCGTTATTATTGGCCACAGTTAAAAAGGGATGTTGGAAAATTTGTTCAAAGGTGCTATGTATGTCGGACTTCAAAGGGATAGCAGCAAAATACTGGCTTGTATACCCCCTTACCCGTACCAAATTATCCGTGGGAAGATATCTCAATGGATTTTGTATTAGGATTGCCTCGCACACAAAGACAACAAGATTCTGTATTCGTGGTAGTGGACAGGTTCAGTAAGATGGTGCATTTCATTCCATGTCGGAAGACTGCTGATGCCACCAACATAGCTAATCTGTTCTTCAGAGAAATTGTTCGTTTGCATGGGGTACCTAAATCTATTGTCTCTGATCGAGACACAAAGTTTCTCAGTCACTTTTGGAAAATATTATGGCGGCGATTCGGTACTGAATTACAGTATAGCAGTACTTGTCATCCGCAAACAGATGGCCAGACCGAGGTGGTGAATCGAACTTTGGGGAACATAATCAGGTGCCTTTGCAGTGACCGCCCCAAGCAATGGGATTTCTATTTATCTCAAGCAAAATTTGCATATAATAATATGCAAAGTCGTACTACTAGAAAGTCCCCATTTGAAGTCATTTATGGTCGTGCTCCACACCATACTTTAGACCTGGTTCCTCTACCCAAAATCCCTGGGTATTCAATTGCAGCTGAACACTTGGCTGATCATATTCAAAAGGTCCAAGTACAAGTCCAGAAGCAAATTGAGATTTCGAATGCCAAGTACAAGGAGCAAGCTGATGTTCACAGGCGAAAGAAGATTTTTAGGGAGGGTGATGACGTAATGATCTATATGCGTAAAGGACGACTACCAGCAGGAAGCCATGGCAAGTTGACACGAAAGAAAATCGGACCATATAAAATTCTCAAGAAAATCAATGACAATGCCTGTAATCGATATTCCAGATTCTATGGGCATATCAAAAAGATTTAATGTAGCAGACATTTACAAATTCTTTCCAGATTGTCCCAATAAACGGTTCAACTCGAGGACGAGTTCTTTACAAGTGGAGACTAATGTAGGACAATAAAGTGAAGATTCTGGAACCTTAATCATAGGAATTTATCCTTAATTCAGCATGGCAGTCCTAGAAGTTTCTAGAAGTCAAATCAGAATAATATAGCCTTAATTTCAGCACTTACTTCTAGAAGTCAAATCAGAATAATATAGCCTTAATTTCAGCACTTACTAGCTTAATGGAAGGGACTTTGTATGTCAATAATTGTCTGGATGTTTCTAGACGTATTTCTTATTTTTGTAAGTCCTGGCCAGCAGCCTATATAAGGGACAGCTCTCATTGTTAAAAAATCAACGAGCGATATATAATAAAATCTCTTTCTTCTTTGATTATTTCAGTTTCTTAGAGTTTTTAGGTTGTATCAGCCTATCACTCAAGTTTTATACACATTTAGGATTGTCGCAATTCTAAAATATTCATACTTCAGTTGTTTCACCGCTGTCACCCTATCTCTCTCTTTATCTCTTTTCATTTACTTAAAAAAAACACAAAAAAAGGCAAAACGCCTCAAACGCCTAAAGCGTCCGCCTTGTAGGCATACGCCTTTCATACGCCTCAACAAGAGAAGGCGTCTGCCTTCATTTGTGGTCTGAAAAAAGCACCCCGGGAAGTTTTCCCGGCGCCTCGCCTCGAGGCAGCACCTCGAGGCGCGTCTCCGTCCGCCTATTAAAACACCGAGTATGGTTTACGCCATAATAAACCACTCTTGTTGTGTAAGACACGCATTTCTATATTTCAGCCTTCATTCTATTTTCATCGGAAACAACCTTAATTTTCTATATTCTATATTTCAATATTCATGTTTGTATTTCAGATCCTGCAAGATTCTGTGACACCAAATTTTCTTTTGCTATGTTCATTATGCATGTTTATATCGTGTTTCAGAGCCCACAAGATGCTGTTACACCATTTCAGATTTTGGGTGGGGAAGCTCAAATAGTACAGGTGCTTATTTAGCATAGAAGATTCTCTCTCTTTTTTTTCATGAAATTTGGAATATGCAATCTAGTTGAAACTTTCACTTCCTTTCCTTCTCTTTAGATAATGTTGAAGCCACACGAAAAGGTTATCGCAAAGCCTGGTATGCTATCATGTAACTGTTTCTGATATTATAATTATTATATTCATCTAACCTGAATAGAGTAAGTTTCGGTAGTCGGGATCTGTTGATTTTCTTCATTTATTCCTGTACGAACAATAATTCTGCCTTTATCTGATGAGGGTTGGCAGATGATTGTTTCATAATTCCGGAAAATTTGGAATATTTCCATGACTTGCGAGTAATATATTTACAAATAACTCAGTCGCTCAAAATTATTTGTATGATGATCTTATTTATTTGAATTTCACTTTGACATTTATATGTTGGCTTTGTTTATTTGAATTGTTTTCCCTCAAATGTTTACTCCAACTTTAACTTCAGAATGTCTAGTTACCATTGTAAAAGTTTGTCACTCTTTTCACAACCTGAAATTTCAAACTTTAGCAATATGTGTGTCGGGTTTGTGCGGGTGAAACTTGTTGGTAAAATTCATTTGGTTCCAAAAGTTTGACATCACATTCTTCCTCTATAACCTTATAGTAGGGTGGTGGACCTTGGGGACCAGAATGGTTGTGTAGGGGTTGGTTGGGTTTGGGATTTGGTTTCGGTATTGGGATGTAGTTTTATGAGCAGCCATTTTTTATCCTTGATCCCAGCAGGCCAGCACTAGGCGATGCTTTTCGGGCAAAATGGTTTGATCTTATCAATCAATTCATGTTTTATTTGGCTTCATAACCTTTCTCAGTCATTTACTTCAAAGAAGTTTGTAAATTAGCAGGTCTTTTATCTGTAGTTTAATTATTGGACGGGAATGGTGATAATTTCAGTATAATTACAACATACATCTGAGCCTTAATATCAAGAGGATTTGAGGTTGGCTGACATGAATCATCCTTTGAATAATTGTATATTACCTAATTGAACTTTTTTTTTTTATGAAACTTCAGTTGCAACAAGAATATATATATATAAAATAAATATTTATAGAATCTAATATTTTGTTGACAAGTCTTTTAACTGTAGTTTTAAATCTTGGATGTAAATGATGATATTTTCAGTATAATTAATTAGAATAATAGTATATTACCTAATTGAACCTATTTTGTTATGACACTTCTGTGGTAACAATGTATAAATAATAAAATGTTTTTGAAATCGAACCATGTCTTTTTCTCGTGACTTTCAAACGGTGTCCGTAGGAAATTTGTGGATAGTATCCTTAATATAATACTAAAATGTTTCAGCGATTACTACATATGTTTGATTGTACGCAAGAGAGGCAAAATTAATTAATTTTTTTTCCCGACTTTTCAAAAGGCTGAAATCACTATGGTTTTAATGCACCAAAATCTAGTTTTTTCTTTGTCTCTGTTTGTGTTAAGTTTAAATTGTTTTTATGTTTCACTGGTTGCTATACTCACTGAAATGTAAATCACTATGGTTGAATGCACCAAATCTAGTTTTTTTCTATGTGTCTCTGTATGTGTTGACTATTGAGATGAATTTGGCGGAGATGCATAGCTACGAGTGTTGGTCCGTAAAACAGTGTCTTGCTCAGGGATGTTTTTATATACAAAAAGGATCGGCTCGAAAATGAGGTGATTAGGGAGAAGGTAAAAGTTGCGTCTATAGAAGATCCGATGATGGAGAATCGGTTATTATTTTATATTATTTTTTGGGGTTATGTTTCAGACTTTTCAAATTTTTTCACTGATCTTGTACTAACATTCTCAATATTTGAATGATTGTTTTTTCTCTTGATTTGATTTGATTTTTCTTTACCCTTCGTATTTTATTTATTTTTTTATTTTATGTATTAATTGATATTATTGGTTGACGGTTTCAAAGGATGATTTACGTTAGCTGACCCCAAATTATTTTGTGATTAAGACTCAAATGTTGTTATTGGTGTTCGTCGTCCCTGGTGTGTAGAGTTTACATTTTTTTTAAGTTTCACTGATTGCTAGTACCCACTGAAATGTAGTTCTCATTGGTGGTTAAATCTATACCTTACTCCTTTCTACAAATTATTTTGCATCAAGATTTTGGGGTGTTTTTCACGTCATTCCTCTCAAGCAGTAGCCAGATTCACTTGTCTAATTTTCTGTGCTTTTAAATAAACAGAACTCATCATGTTTCACAATTAATAATCTTATATTGCCTTATTTAGGGGATATTTGTGTATATACTATTGAAGCCTTTTGGGATTGCTTTGCTATGTTATTGACAGTGATGGGGGGGGGGGGGGGTATATTTGTTGAATTTGCATACATCACTTTTACTTCTTAACATCACATGGCTTCTATTAAGTATTGGTGCATGCACCTTGTTTATGGTATATTGCAGGTTCCATGTGCTACATGTCTGGTTCTATACAAATGGAAAATGTTTATGTGCCGGAAAATGAGGCAGGTGTGTGGCAGTGGCTTCTTGGAAAGACTATTACTAGCATTGTTCTCCACAATACTGGTTCTACTGATGGGTTTGTGGGAATTGCTGCACCTACTCTAGCGAAAATTATCCCGGTTTGTTATTTTACGGACAATAATGGTTTATTTGGGATATACCTATATTTTATCCACGTTACCTATTTTTCCATTCACATTTCTCATGCAGATTGATTTAGCACTATTTGGTGGGGAAATATTGTGCCAGGTATGGATCAATGGGTAACAATTGACTTAAATTGGGTCTAGATTTTCTTTACTATATATGGTTAACTAACCTAGTTGGACTAAAGTATGACTTCTGCTAATATAATATAGCCAGATGCATTTCTGTGCTCGATAAATGATGTCAAAGTTAAAAATACAGTGGATCTGAGGGCACGCCATGTTATTGCTAGTGCTGAGGTCAGATCCTTACCCTTTTTTTTATTCCCTTCTCCCATTCACCTAAACTCATTTGTAATCATTGCACGACTTATTTGATTTGTAAGTTAATCATGCTTGCAGGGTTTTTTGAGACAGAAATTATCTGGTCAGGGTCTTGCATTTATAGTTGGTGGTGGTTCTGGTATGTTTCTGCAAGTTCAGTTTCTGCTGTGAGATTTCTTTTAGATTTCATGGCACTGTATGCTTGCTTTCTTGCACCATGATCCTCGCAAGAAAATAGCGGTTAAAGGATTTTTTTCATGTTGCTGTCATGTGCTTGCTTTGATATTTTCTCTCTTTTCTAGTAAATCTGTTAATAATCAATTAGACTATATAACATACTCTCCAAGTTTGCCTCTGGCTGATGTATTTGGATTTGACTGAAGGATTTCAAATGACTCCATGTAAAGTGGATTTAAAATCCATGATGATTTAAAAATAGCTCAAAGGAACCTAAGGGTTTGAAATCCATTATATTCCAACAAGCTTAATGGATTTGTTATTATGGATTTGAAGTCCCTAACTTGAAATGCATCCATGCAAATGAAACTTAAAGAGTATCTTGCTAAATTCATTGTAAATGGCATTTTGAACTCCCAAGATCACAAAAGATGTTAAATCTTATTTGAAGAATAAGACCTTGAAGTGTTTAGCTAAATTTAAAATTTCAGAGCCTTAAAGATAGCATTAATGATAATTTGTAATGAAAATTATCAAATTAAGAGAGTTATGTTTATATAAGAACTCATTGTTAAATCAAGTTGGATTTGCTTAATTTATTAAAAACTTGTTATAAGATCTTAACATCTTATTTAGAGAGTTTATTTTTCTTTGAGTTTATAGTCTCTCTTAAAAAATAGCAAGATACATTTAGATATCTTATATGCAAGGTTATCACGGCACCAATGTGAGGCGAGGCGCTAGCCTACCGCCTAGGCGACTATTATGCGTCAAATTGAATTACATATAATAGCAGTATATAATTTTCCAAATGAATAACATAACCATAAATCCACATTACATTATCAAAACAAAATACACCGCGAATAAAATAAGTGAATAATATCTATGGGTGGTGGATCAGAATTCTGCCATTAATTATCTGAAAATAAAACAAAAACAAAAGTTGAACATATTAAACATTAAACATATTCTAACATATGTATTAAGTTATATATTTTGCCAGTAAAAAATATTTATAAATATTTACATTATACCTTATTTTGCTTGAAAAGAGTCAAACAACCTCCGTACCTACAAATTAAATTATGAAAAGAATTAAAGAATGCTAGATAGTGCAATCCAAACGGACATGCAAAGAAGTCCAGTCCATGTATATCAAACGAGAAGTCAAAAACCCTTAACACTTCGTCTACCCGAGAGATAGTGCGTCGTTATCCATGGCGTTCGTCTTCTTCCTCATGAAGAACCCTAAAGCTCGATTTTGCTTGCCAAATCATGAAGAACCCTAGAATTTGCAGCGATGAACGATGAAGGCGAACATAACGGCTTTGATGTCTACGCTTCCGTTTTTCTTTAATACGGGTTAAGGTTGTTTTTTTTAACGCTTTGCCCATTTTGCAACTTTTGAAGGCAAATTAGAAGAGCTTTGCCAAAGAGTGCGAATATCTAGTATATTAACTGTTAAATGCAAAATTTTGTCATTTTTCCACACACATATAATACCTGGTATGGATATTCTAGTTGAAATGCCATAATCAACAAAGAACCAAAGTGAGCTACTTGTCATATCCAACTTTTGACATCCAAGAACCACATGACCTTGATTAACTTGCCTTCTTTCCTTCGTGAATCGAGGATTTTAGCTATTAGTTTGGATGTACCCTCTTTTGGCCTTTGTGACCATGACTCTTTACATATGCTCACTGACACTTATGTAGGAAAGAATGACAGCATATTAGGTTTCTCGAGTTGACAACATATTAGGTTTCTGGAGTTGAACCTAAACCAGTAACTGAATCCTTATCTGGACCAAATGGTTCTAGATAAAGAGATAAAGGATATATGGAGGTCATACTTTGACACCATGTCTAATGGCGATCATGAACAAGATATTGGGGATTTAAACATCTTTTAAAGTATGATTAATCGAGGATTTATGCGGAGAATTCAAAAAGGTGAAGTGAAAATTTCATTGAAGAAGATGGGGTCTAAGAAAGCAAAAGTACCATATGGTATACCTATTGAAGTTTGGAGGTGTTTCTAGGAGAGAGATTGAATGGGTAACTATGCTTTTCAACAAGATTTGGAGAAGCAACAAAATGCCATCAGCATGTAGGAGAAGTACTCTCGTTCCTTTTTAAAGGAACGGAGGTGATGTTCAAGATTGTTTTAATTGTCGTGGAATTATGCTAATGAGTGATGCCATGAAATTATCGGAACACGTGATTAAACAAAGGCTTAGGAAATGTGAAGATCTCGGGAAACCAATTTGGATTTATGCCTGAGAGATCGACCATGTAAGCAATTTATCTTATGAGACATATGATGGATCAATATCGAGATAAAAAGAGAGATCTATATTTGGTTTTTATTGACTTAGAGAAAGCATATGATAAGGTACCAAGGGAAGTACTTTTGTGGGCCTTAACTAAGGGTGTATCTCGTAAATATATTGACCTCATAAAGGACATGTATGAGGGAGCTAGTACAAGTGTACGAAGTAACATTGGGAGAGCAGAGGAGTTCCCCATTAAGATTGTGGTGTGGTGTATCAAGGATATGTTCATAGTTCTTTTCTCTTTGCCATAGTCACGGATGAATTTACAAGGTCAATTCAAGACGGCATTCCTTGATGTATGATGTTCGAAAATGATATTGTGTTGATTGATGAGACGAAGGTTAGAGTCTAAAGGAAGTTGGAACTTTTGAGGGATACCTTGGAAGCTTAAGGCTTTTGTTGACGAGAAGTATGATTGAATATTTCGAGTGCAGGTCCGGCGAAAATGGAGGCAGATAGGCGGTGATGATAACTATTAATGGGAAAGTTGTTCGTGGGTCCGACTTTTTTTTTGTTATCTTGGGTCTATTATCCAACAGGATGAAGAGCTAGTGATGTGGCTTACAGAATTAATGAGGGTTGGTTGAAATGGAAGTGTGCCATATGGTTGCTATGTGATCCCAGCATGTCTCATAAACTAAAGGTAAATGGCATTGTTGTATGGCACCCAATGTTTGGCGATAAAACAATGCACGTTCAAAAGAAAAATGTGACGGAGATGCATATGCTACGGTCGGTATGTGGCTATACAAAAAAGGATTGGCTCATAAATGAGGTGATTAGGGAAAAATATTAGCTGCGTCAATACAAATAGGAAGATAAGATGATTGGGAATTGTTTGAGATGATTGATGCCCGAGTGAGGAGACTTGAAGATTGGGGAACATATAAAATTGTAAAGGGTAGAGTAAAGATCCAAGAAAACATGGATAAATGTGATTGAAAATGACGAGGTTTCTTGGGATTGAAGAAAATATGGCGATGTAGAGGACATTGTGGAGGGATAATATATGGGGATGATGGAGTTTGATTCTTCTTCTTTTTATTCTTATTCTTATTTTATTATTTTTTTTCCAGACTTTTCAAACTGTTCACTGATCTTCTACTCTCATTCTCAATATTTGGATGATTTTTTTTTCTCGAGACGAGTTGATTTTTCTTTAGACTTTGTATTGTTATTTATTTATTTCGTTTTATTTATTTATTAATTTAGTTATTTTATTCTATTTATATATATTTCAAAAAATACAACTAACTACATTATAAGTAATGCATAACCAACCATTTTTCATACACAACAATGATTCTTACTATTCTTAGGGTTGTGAACCATGACTTGGAATTCCAATGAATCCGAGTCCAAACGTTCCAAACTTTAACGGGTTTGATAGTTACAACATGACTATTTGCATATTTCTGTCAACCCACATGTTAATTGATTATTTTCTAATCATGTTCTTGTTGTTTTGCTCTCTGTTGCATATTAGTTGTACAGAAAAACCTTGAGGTGGGTGAAGTCCTTGCGGTTGATGTCTCTTGCATAGTTGCAGTGTCATCATCAATAAATGTACAAATCAAGTATAATGGTCCAATAAGAAGAGCTGTCTTTGGGGTGAGCATTATTCATTCGTTTTGACATAAAATGCTTTTATCCCACAGTTTATGTTCAACTTGTTTGTTAATTGCTGCACGAAGTCGTGATGGGTTGCAGATTGATTCCAAAAAGTGCATATGAACGTGTTATATATGTAGTAGCAGTAGTTTGTGTGGTATTTTGGCTGATTGATCTTTGGGCTAAGGCTTTGTTTAATTCAAGGGAATAGGGCAAAAAGAAAAGGGTAACATGGTACGTCTTGTCTGAATTCAAGTTATTTGACTGCAGCCTCGATCCGACTCATTATGTGATTGGGTCCGTGTCTTCAAATACCAACTTGCCCATTACCATCCATAATTTTCATGCAATCAGTTGATATGTTAGGCAGATGCCTTAGAAAACATGATAAGGGTATTGAACAAGTGTGCGTAAACTTTCTAACAATTAATACCTTCATCTGCTGATGTTTCATTGATCGGCTATAAATTGGATGTACAATTTCAACCTCTCGAATGATCTTCTTGACTGTCTATGTACGGAGATGCAACCTCAAGTTTGCCAATGCTTAGTCTGCTTGCATTTTGAACCAGCAACTTTTCATGTTGACCTTTTCCCACTAGCTTTGGATTCATGCACTTATCTAAATATGTATAAAAAGGAAATATGGTAACGAACAAAATTTTCATTACCTTTTCCCAAATCAAAGAAGGAAGCAGTGCAGCAATTGGTCTATACACTTGGAAAAATATCCATTTCCACTAATTAGTCATTTTACAAATGCTATTTACTAATGAAATCTAAACTGACGCGACAATTGTTGGCTATTTTCTCTTAGTTTCTGTTATGTTATGGTTTCCTTGCAGGGTGACAATGTGGTGACTGCTGTTATAACGGGTCCTGGTATTGTGTTTATCCAGAGCATGCCGTTTCATCGGCTTTCCCAGCGCATTGCTAGGTAATCTCTAGATCTTTCCACCATTAATCTTGGTATCATCCCAATATTGAAGCTCCACGTTATATTTACCAAAAACAACTACCTTCCTGTTGGCGTTCTTGTTGACAGACGTGCTGGTTTGTATTTTACAGGGCTGTTACATCTCCAAATATGAGGGACAATCCCAAGTTTTTTTTCCAGATAGCAATCTTTTTCTTTCTAGCATATGTTGTTGTTGTGTCATCACTAATCTTGACGGACATATGATCAACCAAGCCAACCTCCTCCTGTTTCATCCTTTTCTTTCTTTACACACACACGGTCCATGTAATAGACGTAACATGAGTTTTCCGTTGGATGAATTTGTATCATGATGGAAATGTAAAGAACATAACATTAGGCTTGTAACTCGAAATGCTACATACATTAACTTTATACTAGTCTAGTCCGGCTGCTGCACAAACATGGATCTTCCTTCAAAGTGCAACTAAATTGACCAAGTTGGAATCATGGATTTTGAAAGAAAATAAAAAATAACAAAAACAAAAGGAAGATGGATAAGAATAGGGGTTTTACAGCGACAGTCGTAAATTATACAAGTATAATATAATATTATGTAAAATGATGTAGACTCGTTCTTTAATCGGTGATTTTATCAAAACCAAAATTAAACAAATATACCCAGTATATCCTGCTCAGAGCAGGGTCTGGAAAGGGTAAAATGTATGCAGATCATACCCTTACTTTTTACGGTGGAGACTGTTTCCGTGAAGACCCCCAACCTAGTGCACAATAAAATATTGAGTGATAAATACAAAGCAGCATATAATTCGGAAGGGCTCAAAGCCATATCTGAGCCCATGATTTAATTCACATGAGATTTATCTAAGGGGATTTTGGCTACTACACTCTCGATGAACGCTGCTCTAAAAGAAGAGAGGTTAACTCTGTGCACAGCTCCTTGTCAAAAATAAACCACACGTAAAAGCTAATAGGATAAAATATATAATAAAAATAAAAAATGCAATGCTCTAGGTCAACGTTAACCGAGACAACCCAACCTTGAGACTCTCTACTACAGACCTTCCCCCTAAAAAAGAATCCACAACTCTGATCTGGCGTTTCCAAGAGCACTTATCCTAAGTCATGGTCTCGGATAAGTTTAAGGCCTTCAAATCTAATCTCAGCTGCTCCTCTTACGTCCTCCTCGGTCTGCCTCTCCTCCTCCCCCCTACGACCAATAAACTCTCGACCCTCCTCATCGGAGCCGAGGCCTACCTCCTACGGACGTGGCCAAACCATCTCAATCTCCCTTCCCTAACTTTTGCTGAAATGGGCGCCACTTCTAGTGCGTTTCTGAAAACCCCGTTCGGGATTCTATCCAACATTGCGCGACCACATGCCCAACGTAAAATTCTCATTTCAGCCGCTTCCAACTTGCTCTCAAGCGACTTCTTCATCGCCCAGCATTCGGAGTCATACAACATTGCAGGTCTGATTACCGCTCTATAGAATTTACCCTTCAACTTTAGAGGGACTTTCTTGTCGCACAGGACCCCTGTCGCTGCTCTCCACCTTAGCCATCCCGCCTTGATATGATGGGTGACATTATCTACACACTCACCTTCCTTCTGAATGATCGAACCCAAATACTTGAACTTATCTGTACGGAGTACGATCTGATCAGCAATCATTATCTCTACTTCTTCCTCGTTGGTCTCACCACTAAAGTTACACCAGAGATACCCGGTCTTAAACTGCCTCACACGCAAGCCCTGAGATTCTAACTTAGACCTCCATAACTCCAACTTCGAATTCACCTCCCTCATCGACTCCGCCACTAACACAATGTCGTCGGCAAAAAGCATGCACCACGGGACGCCATCTTGAATCCCCCGCGAAATGACGTCAAGGATTAGAGCGAAGAGAAGAGGGCTTAGCGCCGACCCCTGGTGTAGCCCTATCTCAACCGGGAAATACTGGGTGTCACCAACTGGGGTCCTAACGCAAGTCCTAGCTTGGGAGTACATGTCTTGGGTCGCCCTAACGTACGGCGACGACACCCTCCTCTCTTCTAGGCTCCTCCAAATAACATCATGCGGAATGCTATTCATAAGCCTTCTCTAGATCAATGAACACCATATGGAGGTCCTTACGCCGCTCTCTAAACTTCTCCATAAGGCGTCTGACGAGATGAATGGCCTCAGTCATGGACCTCCCCGGCATGAAGCCAAATTGGTTCTCTGATGTTACGGATCGGGTTTACACCCACCGTAGAGGGCCGCGGGTCGCACGGGCCGCGGGCGCAAATTTAGAGTCATAAGGGTTATTTTATTATTATACTACTTATTATATTATTATTAAGTTATTAAGTTATTATTTATTATTAGGCCCCTGCGTGGATATATATATATATACATATATATATATATATACATATATATATATATATATATATGAGTAAGTTGTAGGAGGATTATTATTGAAAACCCTAGTCCATTCGGCACTTTGTGCTTGGGCAGGAGAGATCTCCTGATTGTCTATCTATCTAATCTTTCATCTTAATTCATTGAATAATTCCTCTTTACTCTATCAATTTGGTGCGGTGAGCGTGGATGCCCAATACACGATCCTCAACTCGCATGGATTCCGAGAACATAATTGCTGCGATAGAGAATAGGAGCGAGGAATTAGCTGCTGAGGTGGGATCTCTGGCAGCGAAGCTCGACGGTATTACCGCCCTCTTGGCGGAGTTAGCGCGGGAAAGGGGCACTCAATCGAGGACGGGTCGGGGCAGCAACCTTTTGCAGCGGGCAGTTCTGCCCGGGGCGCACGGCAGCGGGAGGAGGAGGCTGCCAGGTTGATCTCATCGAACGTGGTGGCTGCGGGTAACCGGGTCTTTATGCCCGGTTTTGATGGTTCCAACCCAGAAGAGTGGATATCCAGGGCTGAGCAGTATTTTTATCTCCACGGCACATCGGAGGCTAGAAAAGT
Organism: Orobanche coerulescens; assembly: GCA_033398695.1. Lineage (NCBI taxonomy): Eukaryota > Viridiplantae > Streptophyta > Magnoliopsida > Lamiales > Orobanchaceae > Orobanche > Orobanche coerulescens. The sequence continues at coordinate 71,146,494 of CM065818.1, read as the reverse complement.
TGATGTTGCCCTAATTGCCATGGAAGGAGGAGCCTTGCATTGGTTCCAATGGACGCGGACAAATTTTCTGAATATAACATGGGCGAAATTGAAACACAAGTTGTTGCGACGATATGGTGAGGATCATATGGCGAACCCTTTTGAATCACTGCTATATACCCGTCAGACGGGAACGGTGAGCAGTATGCATATTTGTTTATATCACGGTTGGTACTTATTCCGGGCATCGAAGACTATTACTGTCTTGGGATGTTTCTCCACGGCTTGAAACACGAGATAAGATTGACAATTCGCTCGAAGGACGCGCAAGACCTTTTTGAGACAATCCACCTGGCTCGAGAAATCGAACGCGAAATCAGTGCAGTAAGAGGGGTAAACAAGGCAACAAGTTGGGCACCTCAAAAGTCATTCACTAGTGCAGGGGGTTCGAATTACTACCCGAGGGTCGGGGTAGGGTAGCCCGACCGCTACGCCGGGCCCCGCGGGTCTATCGGGTCAATACAGCCCGCTTCCGGAGGCAACAATCGGGTGTCTTCGGGGTACCATGGTAATAGTACCACATCAGTTTCGGTGAATCAAACGCAAACGCGCCCACCACGGCAAATGACACAGAAGGAGTTTGATGGAAAACAGGCTAAATGAGAGTGTTATCGCTGCCATGAGAGGTATTTTACGGATCATAAGTGTGTTGATAAATCCCTCCAGGTTGTCGTTCTAGAGCCGGATGATGACCCTCCTATACCAACTGATTCGGAGGAGGAGCCGCCAGCGGATGAATTTGGCGAGGTACAGGAAGAACCACAACTCCAGATTTTGGAGTTGTCACATGTGACGGCCAGGGGTATTGATGGACCACGAGCCATGAAGCTAAAAGGGGAAATTTTAGGGAAGGAGGCGCGAGTGATGATCGACAGCGGCGCCAGCCACTGTTTTATGTCTCCCAACATGGCTGCACGATTGGGAATAATAGTGAATCGGAGTGGCTCTTCGGTAGTACGGCTGGGTGATGGTCGGAAAGGGGGGATTGAGGGGGTGTGTCGTTATTTAAAGTTATCCCTAAATCACGCAGAGTTCTTAGTCAATTGTTATGTATTTCCGCTAGGAGGAGTGGATGTGATATTGGGAGTCTCATGGTTGGAAACTCTTGGTGATGTAAAGGCCAACTGGCGAAACATGACGATGAAGTTCGACCATCAGGGTCGAGAGTTGTGCCTTCACGGGGAGCCGTCTTTGATCCGCCGTGAATCTCAGCAAGTAGTCTACGAAAGGCACGGGATATAGAGGGAGGATGGTGGATTTGGGTCACGGAGCTTTGGGACGAAGTTGAGGAAAGAGAGACGAAAGACGGTGATTCTTTATTTCGGAGTATGGCAACCGAGTTTCCTTCGGTTATGCAGCCGCCTAATGGGCTGCCCCCTCAGAGGGGAGTGGACCATCATATCCCTCTGCAGCTAGGAGTCTCGCCCGTTTCGGTTCGCCCTTATCGGTACAACCACGCGGCTAAGGACGAGATGGAACGATTGGTGCAGGAGAAGTTAGAGGCGGGGATAATTCAGCCCAGTTCGAGTCCGTTTTCGAGCCCCGTCCTGTTGGTTCGGAAGAAAGATGGGTGTTGGAGATTCTGCATGGATTATCGAGAATTAAATAAACGTACAGTTCCAGATAAATATCCTATCCTGGTAATTTACGAGATGTTGGATGAGCTGTGCGGGGCAAGGTGGTTCAGCAAGTTGGATCTTCGTTCCGGGTATCATCAGATACGAGTTGCTCCGGAAGACATTCCCAAGACCGCGTTTCGTACACATTCGGGTCACTACGAGTTTCTCGTGATGCCTTTTGGATTGACAAATGCTCCATCCACATTCCAGTCTGCGATAAGCGACTTACTACGACCTTATCTCCGTAAGTTCGTTCTGGTTTTCTTTGATGATATACTAGTTTACAGTCCAGGTTGGGTGACTCATATTCGGCGGTTGAGGTTAGTTTTGGGGTTGTTGAGAGATAATTCGTATGTGATTAACACTAAGAAGTGTGCATGGGGGCAAAAAGAAACGGAGTATCTCGGACATATTGTATCATATCAAGGAGTTAGTATGGATCCGGGGAAAGTGGCGGCGATCTTGCGCTGGCCGACTCCGAAATCGGTCCGTGGAGTTAGGGGGTTTTTGGGCCTCACGGGCTACTACCGGCGTTTTATTCGAGGGTATGGTCACATTGCGCGCCCTCTAACGCAACAACATAAGAAAGAGGCAATCGGTAAATTTGAATGGACGGCGGATGCTCAAGCGGCTTTTGCACGGCTTCAACAAGCCGTGACGACGGCACCGGTATTGGCAACACCGGATTTTTCTAAGCAATTTGTGGTCGAGTGTGACGCGTCAGGATATGGGTTAGGCGCGGTGTTAATGCAGGAGGGGCGGCCAATTGCCTATTTTAGTAGGGCATTATCAGATCGTAGCATGGCTAAGTCAGCCTATGAAATGGAATTGATGGCTCTTGTATCGTCAGTACAGCATTGGAGACCTTATCTAGTTGGTCAGATGTTTGTAGTTAGAACGGATCAGCGAAGTTTGAAATTCTTGTTGCAACAATCGGTTTCGACCCTAGCCCAGCATTTTTGGGTCGCAAAATTGCTGGGGTATGAGTTCGACATTGAGTATAAAGCGGGGACAACAAATAAAGCAGCTGACGCCTTATCACGAAGTATTGAGGAGGTCGATCTTGCGGCTATTTCTATGCCGGTTTGGATCGGATGGAAGGAAGTGGGTGAGGAGCTGGCGAAGGATGCGAGGTTTGGGCCGATGGTGGAGGCCTTACGGACGGGATCCGCAGAGTATAGGGGGTTCTCGTTGATACAAGGAGTTCTATATTATCAAGGGCGTTTAGTGTTAGCCGCTAATTCAGCATCCATTCCACGTCTCTTGAGGGAGTTTCATGCCTCACCAGCAGGGGGGCACGTCGGAGCGTTCCGCACCTATAGGCGTTTGGCGGCAAGCGTGGTGAAACACGTAACTGAATTTGTGGCTGAGTGTTTGGTCTGCCAACGTAATAAGTACGAAACTAGATCCCCAGCGGGATTACTGCAGCCATTGCTTATTCCGACACGAGTATGGGAAGATGTGAGCATGGATTTTATCGAAGGGCTTCCTCGTTCTGGGGCTTTTGATTGCATATTGGTGGTGGTCGACCGATTTAGCAAATACGGGCATTTTTTGGGCCTTCGACATCCGTTCACGGCCCGAGAAGTGGCGGTCGTGTATGCTCGGGAGGTGGTGCGGTTACATGGGGTTCCTAGTTCTATCGTGTCCCATCGGGACTCTATCTTTTTGAGTGGATTCTGAACTGAGTTATTTCGTGCAATGGGAACTAAACTACGCATGAGTTCTTCTTATCATCCGGAAACGGATGGACAGACAGAGGTTTTAAACAGGGGGATTGAGACATACTTGCGTTGTTTCACCGTGGAATGCCCAAAACAGTGGAGCCGATGGCTTCTGTGGGCCGAGTATTGCTATAACACTAGTTTCCATTCGGCGGCAGGAATGACGCCTTTTGAGGCGGTCTATGGCAGACCACCCCCGACCTTGGGGGGATTTTTACCTGTAAATACGAAGGTGGCGGTGGCGGATGAGCCGCAATCTAGGGATGAAGTGTTGCGAGATTTAAAGGCTAACTTGGAAAAGGCTCAACGGCGCATGGTGCGAGCCGCGAATGCACACCGGCGCGATGTTACCTTCAAAGATAGGCGTGCCGTTTTTCTAAAGCTACGACCATATGGGCAGCGATCGCTACTTAGCCGGTCAAGCGCAAAGTTAGCCGCTAAGTTTTATGGACCCTTCGAGGTGACGGAACGAATAGGGGCTGTAGCTTATCGTATGCGCCTCCCGCCCCACTCTCGTATTCATCTCGTGTTCCATGTGTCGTAGTTGAAAGATGCGATCGACATTCATGAGGTTGAAACCACTTTACCGGATACCTTGATGCGGGATGAGCCCGATTTCGATCCTGAGATGAATATCCGTGATCGAATGATTTGGAGGGAGGATGATCGGGTTCACCAGTTTCTGGTGCAATGGCGCAATAAAGGAATTGACGAGGCTACGTGGGTAGATGAGCCAGAGTTACGTGCACATTTTCCTGGATTTCGCCTTAATGACAAGGCTGTTTGGAAGGAGGGAGGAGTTGTTACGGATCGGGTTTACTCCCGCCGTAGAGAGCCGCGGGCGTAGATTTGGAGTCATAAGGGTTATTTTATTATTAGACTACTTATTATATTATTATTAAGTTATTAAGTCATTATTTATTATTAGGCCCCTGCGTGGGTATATATATATATATATATATATATATATATATATATATATATATATAGGAGGGTTATTATTGAAAACCCTAGTCCATTGATTCGGCACTTTGTGCTTGGGCAGGAGAGAACTCCTGATTGTCTATCTATCTAATCTTTCATATTGATTCATTGAATAATTCCTCTTTACTCTATCATCTGAGATCTCAACTTCTCTTCTAACCCTGCATTTCACCACTCTTTCCCACAGTTTCATAGTATGACTGAGGAGTTTAATACCCCGATAGTTACTACAACTGTGAGTATCGCCTTTGTTCTTGAAAAACGGCACCATAATACTACGCCTCCACTCCATCGGCATCTTAGAATCTCTGAGGAGGATGTTGAACAGCTCTGCTAGCCACTGAACTCCAACATCCCCCAGACAAAGTCACACCTCAATAGGGATCTGATCCGGGCCTACAGCCTTAGCTCTACCCATTTTCATTAGGGCACGCTTTACTTCCTCATTGCTGATGCTCTCACAGGATCTTAACGAACGAGCAGAAGATAGACTAACTCCTTGCATCACCGAGTCGCTTCCCCTAGCCTCATTGAAAAGTTCAAAAAAAATACATATTCCACCTCTCCTTAATAGCCACATCATTCACTAACACTTGACCCAAATCATCCTTAATATATTTAACGGGACTCAGGTCGCGCCGCCCTCTCTCCCTAGTTTTTGCTAGTTTAAAAATAGCATTCGCTCCTTCTTCGGTGTCTAGGCGCTTGTACATCTCCTCGTATGTCTCACCTTTGGCCTTAATCACTGTCTTCTTAGCCTCTCTTTTCGCCACCTTGTAAGCTACAATCTTCAAGATTCTCTCCTCCCAGCACTAACCGATAAAAGCTCCTTAAATAGCGGTTTTTTTGCTATTTAATTTTATCAAGAATTTGGTAAAACAATATAAATAAGAACCACATAAAAGTGGTTGGACGAAGGTTCAAAGTCACGGTTGCAGTGATCTAGTGTGTAATCAGTTTACGCTGTCAATAGACTAATGCTATAATAGGGATTAATTTTATAAAAAGATTTATGAAGACTTGCTTTTGAAAAGACGATAAAAATCTTCCACCAACTTCTAAAAAGAAAAATATGATAATGTCTACTAGTTTATTTGGTAAGTTCTTTGAGAAGGCAAGACAAAATTACTTTCAACTTTTCTATAGATGTAGGTAGGCCTCTCATTCCGTCTCTCCGAATTGGTTACAAGTGTTATCAATTTTCAAATAAAAACTATCAATTTTATAACTGACTTATCAATTATCAAACCAAAGATTTCGGTTAATAAATATTTGTACCAAATTCGATACAATGATGTTCAGAATTACCAATTTTATAATAAATATATTATAATTAAATATATTGTTTATGAATACCTTACAAAATAGATCATATTCAACGATCTCCACTTCTGCTCTTGAAATAAGAAGTATCACACTTTTTCAGTTATGAACATACTAGAATCCTAGTTCCGTTCTTTCTGAATTAATTAATATTGCGAGAGAAAATGTGTTTTGTTAGTAATCACTTTCTAATATTGTTTATTTATGCCGTTGATTATAGAGAAATGTATACAAGCTATAACAGCGAAACAAGAAGAATGTAAATTTCAAAATAAATATAATAATGATATCTATAATTACACAATTGAATATATGCTTACAAGTATTAAATACTCAATATATATATATATATATATTGTTATGAATTGTGAACTTTAGCACAATTAATTGTCAAAGAAGAAAAATATTGCCCACAACTTTTGACAAACCAAGAGGGATTGATTCAAACTTTGAAGGTGGACATATTTATTGAAATTGCAGTATAACTTTGTCTATAAATAACTTGCTCCAAGATGTAATGTTGCACCATTGAAAAAGAAAGAAATATACTACTACTACAAAAAAATATTATGAATACTATCAATCTCCATATTTTATTTACTGTTATTTATTTTGTGTATCTTATAATAATATAAATTATAAAGTATTTCACAACACGTTATCAGCACGAGTTATTGCTCGAAAAAGGTTAGTATTATTCGATTTTGAATTTATTTATACTAACTCATTTTTATTTTTGTAGAAAAAAAATGGCCGGAATTAAAAACAAAAAATTCCAGATCCTCGATGTCACTGGCAATAACTATCTATCATGGTGCCTTGATGTTAAATTGCACCTCCAAGGTATGGGATTGGCTACTACATTGGAATCTGTGGAACTTGCTAATGTCGATATTAAAAACGAGGCAAATGCAATGATATTCATGCGCCATCATTTATCCGAGGATCTGAAGAATGAATATATATACAAATTGAAATGCCTTCTGAGCTCTGGAAGAAGTTCAAAGACAGATTTAATCACACCAGAACTGTAATATTGCCACAGGCTCAATATGAATGACAACTACTAAGATTGCAAGATTTTAAATCTATTGTTGATTATAATTCAGCCTTATTCAAAATTGAGTCTCGACTGGCCTTGTGCGGTACACACCTATCTGAGACTGATAAGCTGGAAAAAACATTCACCACGATGCATTCCTCAAATATGGTGCTTCAACAACAATACATGCAACAAAAATTTCAAACATATTCTGAGCTAATTTCAGTTCTTCTTACGGCTGAGAAGACAAATGAGTTATTATTAAAAAATAATGAACTACGACCCTCTGGGTCACGTGTCGAACCTGAAGCACATACCAGCTCTGGTAGAGCTGCCGCCCGGTTCAAGAGCCGTGAAAATAGACCCGGGCGTGGAACCCGGAAAAGTGGTGGACGTGGTGGCTACCGTCAAAATAATTATAGAAATGACCGCGGCGGACGTAACTATAATAATCGTTATAATTATCATTATTCCCGTCAAAATAAATATTCCGACAGACCAAGACAGTCAATTCACGGGCATCGTGATAAAGGAAAAATGCCTATGGAAAATTCTGGTGATGATCCATGTCGTAGATGTGGTATAACTGGACAATGGCCTAAATATTGTCGTACTTCCCAATACCGTGTGGATTCATACCAGGCATCAATAAAAAATAACGGCAAAGATGCCCAGGCTCATACCACCGAAACATTCGAGCCATCCAAAGTTATTGAGGCCAACACATCTGGGAAGATATTTGATGAAAATCCTGATCAGGACTGAAAATCACTTGAGCTAGCAGATTTCCTTGAAGATCCTGGTTCAGTGGGACATGACGATGAATGGCTGAAATAAAATATTTATGCAATTATATGTCGTATATTTACTTTCTGGCTTGTAATACCCCAGTTGTTTTTGTGTGTATTTCTTTATGTATAATATAAACATCAATAAAATTATCTATATTTTTATATTAAATTTCTCCCACTTCCAACGGCTATAAACAGCTAGTAATAGTGATTTTTGATTCTATAAATATGCACACATTTTATTCAACAACTCACTCATATTCTCTACCCTCTTATAGAAATTCTTAAGTATCTTCATCCGACTTTCTTCAAAAATGATTAACGGATCTCTCGTCTTTATTTTCACAATGATCAGCATGATCATAATACGTATGTTTAACAAAGACTTCCCTCCGGGATTATTCTGGATTGGTGTTTTATTTATCATTTATACTATTGGCCTTGTATCGGCACTAATGATACAAAAAAAATGTATTATTGAAAAAAATATATGTATGTTTACATTTCCATTCTCAATAAAAAAAATATTTCGTGTCTTAAATATTTATTATATGATGATTTGATTCAACAGGAATACAAATAGAAAGTATTGAACAGATATATAATTGTCTTGTTGATAGTACAACAACACACTCAATATTTACAAATAAAGCATATTTCTCGAGCATGAAATTATGCAAGACACACGTTACAACTATATCTAGTCCCGTAGAGATTATTGATGGCTCCAGGAATGCAACTGTGATGTTGCTTAATGGAACACTTTTACACATTGAAAATGCGTTATTATCTGGTAGATCAAAACGAAATCTACTGAGTTTTAAGGATGTACGCCTAAATGGATATCACTTGGAAACAATGATTGAGAATAATAAAGAATATCTATGTATCACATCCTATAAAATGGAAACTCGACTTGTCCATGAGAAAATTGAAGCAACAACTTCTGGACTGTATTGTGTCCCTATTCGAGCTTTTGAAATCTACGCTACCATGGCTTGGAAGCTGGTGAATCCCGATATATTTGGGTTATGGCATGATCGCCTTGGGCACCCAGGAACTTCTATGTTACGTAGGATTATTGAAAATACTCATGGACATCCATTAAAGGGCACAAAAATGCTAATGTCCAAAGATTATTTCTGTGAATCATGTTCACGTGGAAAACTTATTACTAAACCTTCTATGAAAAAAGTTGGTTATGAATCACCATCATTTTTACAACGCATTCATGGTAATATTTGTGGACCAATACATCCAGCAAGTGGACCATTCTGATATTTTATGGTCTTAATAGATGCATCATCCAGATGGTCCCACATATGTTTATTATCTACCAGAAATGTTGCTTTTGCACGACTCTTGTCCCAAATTATTAAATTCCGAGCATATTTTCCTGAATATCCTATAAAAAATATAAGAGTGGATAATGCCGGAGAATTCACATGAAGGACTTTTGATGATTATTGTGAAGCACTGGGAATTAATGTTGAGCACCTAGTAGCACATGTCCACACTCAAAATGGATTGGCGGAATCCATGATTAAATGAGTCCAAATCATTGCTCGTACATTATTGATGAGATCAAAGCTCACTAGTGCAGTGTGGGGTCATGCAGTATTACATGCATCAGCACTCATCAGATTACGCCCCACTGCTTATAATATTCACCCCCCAATGCAATTAACTCTAGGCTTTGAGCCGAATATTTTGCACTTACGCACATTCGGATGTGCTGTTCATGTGCCAATTCCACCTCCTCAAAGGATAAAAATGGGTCCTCAACGCCGGCTTGGCATATACGTTGGATTTGATTCCCCATCAATAATTCGGTATTTAGAACCAACAACGGGTGATTTATTTACCGCTCGGTTTGCCGATTGTCATTTTGACGAGATGGTGTTTCCATCAATTGGTAGGGATAAGACTGTTCTTAACAAAGATGAACAAAAACCAGTTGAGGATATCTCCTGGAATGTACAAAGCTTATCCCACCTAGATCCACGTACTACAGAATGTGAAAATGAGGTGAAGAGAATCATCTATTTACAACATATTGCTAATAGACTTCGTGACGCATTTAACGATGCAAGTAAAGTGACAAAGTCTTGTATTCCAGCTGCGAATGCTCCAGCTAGGATCGTTGTTCCTCATCAAAATACGAAAATGGATGATGATGCCCCACGACAAAAACGTGGTAGACCTGTTGGTTCGAAGGACACTTTTCCTCGAAAAAGAAAAGGGAGAAGTAATGGGATCACAAACCAAGATCATCCTAGTGAGCATGCTACAGATGAATCTGTAGAGCATAATACTGCAAATAATGAAGGGATCATGGATTCTAAAAACACCGAGAATGTCATAAATCATTACAATGAGATATGGGATCGGAAAAACATGATAATCGATAATTTATTTGCTTTCTCGGTTGCACAAGAAATTATGAATGATGATTACGATAATGAAGGTCAGATTGGCCTAAATGGGAGGAAGCAATACAATCTGAATTAGCTTCCCTAGAAAAAATGAATGGTATTTGGGCAAATTACTCGAACACTGAATAATATAAAACTAATTGGTTACAAATGGGTGTTTGTTCGAAAAATAAATGAGAAAAATGAGATTGCGAGATATAAAGCCCGAATCGTAGCCCAAGGATTCTCCCAACGGCCTGGGATTGACTAAGACAAAACGTATTCACCAGTGATGGATATAATCACATTTCGTTTTCTTATTAGTATGGCTGTCCATGAGTATTTGGACATGCGACTAATGGATGTAGTCACGACATATCTATATGGTTCATTAGATTTTGATATCTATATGAAAATTCCTGATGGATATAAAATGCCAAAATCTGCTACTCCTCGTGAGCTATACTCGATCAAACTACAGAAATCACTGTATGGATTAAAGCAATCCAGCCGCATGTGGTATCATAGATTGAATGAATACCTTTCTAAGGAAGGTTATAAAAATGATCTTAAATGCCCGTGTGTTTTTATTAAAAGATCCAATACTAGATTTGCTATAATTGCAGTCTATATGGATGACATAAATTTAATCGGAACTCCTAAAGAGTTATCCGATGCTGCTGAATATTTGAAGAAAGAATTTGAGGTTAAAGACCTTGGAATAACAAAACTCTGTCTTGGTCTTGAGCTCGAGCATAAAGATAATGGAATACTTGTCCACCAATCTGCGTATACCAAGAGATTGCTCAAACGATTTAATATGGACAAGGCTCATCCTCTGAGTACTCCTATGGTCGTACAGAATTTAGATCCTAAGAAAGATCCTTTCCGACCTAAGGAACCAAATGAGGAAATTTTAGGTCCTGAAGTGCCTTATCTCAATGCTATTGGAGCACTGATGTATTTAGCACAATGCACCAGACCCGATATTTCTTTTGTAGTAAATTTACTTGCAAGATACAGTTCTGAACCAACTCGAAGGTATTGGAATGGTATCAAACACATTTTTTGTTATCTCAATGGTACCACTGACCTGTGTTTATCCTATTCAAAGGAGGCTACTAACTCTGGATTAGTTGGTTATGCTGATGCGGGATACAAATCCGATCCACATAAGGCTCGCTCACAGACCGGTTATTTATTTTGCTATAATGGTACGGCTATATCATGGAGATCGACTAAACAAACATTAGTAGCTACATCTTCCAATCATTCTGAGATAATTGTTCTTATGAAGCTGGCAGAGAAAGTGTTTGGCTAAGATCAGTTATAGCTCATATACTAAATGAATGTCGATTGAAGCTTGTGACAGACACTCCCACAATCATTTATGAAGACAATGCAGCATGCATAACACAAGTCAAGGGTGGATATATAAAAGGTGATCAAACTAAGCATATTTCACCAAAGTTTTTCTACACACATGAACTACTGAAGAACGGAGAAATAAATGTTCAACAAATTCGCTCCTGTCATAATCTCGCTGATTTATTTACAAAATCATTGCCGACATCAGCATTCAAGAAGATGGTATACGGTATAGGCATGAGAAGAGCTAATCTTAACCAAGATTGATAAATCAGTTTGACGGCATATATTCTATATTTCAGGGGAGCGAATCAATATGTGCGCTGTACTCTTTTTCCCTTATGACTGATTTTTATCCCATTGGGTTTTTCCAACTTAAGCTTTTTAACTAGGCAGCTTATGCACAAGGATTGGATTTAAGTTGTGTACTCTTTTTTCATTCTGACCGCTTTTATTCCCATTGGGTTTTTCGGCTTAAGGTTTTTAACGAGGCACACTTATCCAACTCACATTTCTACGTCCAATGGGGAGTGTTATGAATTGTGGACTTTAGCACAATTAATTGTCAAAGAAGAAAAATGTTGCCCACAACTTTTGACAAACCAAGAAGGATTGATTCAAACTTTGAAGGTGGACAAATTTGAATTGTAGTGTACCATTATTGACAATTGATGTACACATTTGTTGAAATGGTAGTATAACTTTGCCTATAAATAGCTTGCTCCAAGATGTAATGTTACACCATTGAGAAAGAAAGAAATATACTACTACTATAAAAAAATATTCTGCATATTATCAATTTCCATATTTTATTTACTGTTATTTATTTTGTGTATCTTATAATAATATAAATTATAAAGTATTCCACAACATATATATATATATATATATATATATATACAAGTAACTGTTTTTTTTGATAATTTTGGTATTTGCCAATACCATGCCAAATTTTCCGGTATTTTTTGTAAATTCAATTTCGATAATTAAAATCCGATTTATCACCAAAAATTTCCGTTCAGTATACGATCGATTCGATAATTACCAAACCAAATGCCACCTTGAATTTAGGTCTTCATAGGTCTCTAGACCAATTAATGGACGAATTTGAAATCATGAGAGTTGCACATTTAAAAAATGACAGAAAAAAAGCACAAATTGTAAAACTGAAACAACAATGCTACATGCACAACCAATTTACACAACTAAACTTTATAACACATCATCTCACCATACATTTATTACTAAATTCATTATTTATTCCATCACCTACCCCACCACCCACATCATCAATGGGTCAAAACAAACACAACCGTTACAACGGTTGTGATTGTATCATTTTTCAAACCGAAAAGGTGCAACTTACAGTTAAATATTTTAGAAGAAAAAGTCAGATAACCTTTATAATCTAACCCGGGGTTAAGAATCCGTCAAATTTAATAATTCTAAAGTACCAAAAAAAATAATAATAATTCTGAAGTCAAGGAAATTGCATTATTGAAATCATCTAGAGATAGATAGTACCGGTAATTATCAAATGACATTATCTCGTAATCAAATGATATGATGGAAGCAAGCACTCTACTTCAAATAATGGATTTGGTAAAGAAAAAAAAAGGGTAAATTATACTATCTAATATATTTTATAAAAATATTATATAAATATTATAATATTAATATAATTATAAGAATCACGATTTGAACTGATAATTAAATAAATATCTGACAATCAATCTGCTATTTGCAAGTATTTAAATGCAATATATTTTACTGATGCTGAAGTGTTATATGTTGAATAATTGGTATTCAAATACATTATTTCACTTAATTAAACTATTAATACAAGTACCTAATGGGTCAGTTTTTGTTATTACTTTCTTTATGTTAAATTTGTGTAATTAATTCATAAATATTGGATAAATATATAAATAACCCGAAAAAAAACAGTGCACCTGACCCAACTAACTAAGCAGCCAAGATAGCCGCCCATAGGTGGATGCACCTATAACCTAGTGGTGCACGTGCCACTAGATTTTTTCAAAAAAAAAAAAACCCTCCCCCTCGACAATGGTTGAATTAATGTGGGAGTTTAGTTATTTTGCTCTCATAAAATCTAACCAATCAGTTGGTAAAAGTATATATATATCTATTAATTCATAAATTTCATGATTTGATCCAACTTATTTTGATCAGGGCGATCTTAATTAAACAGTTTTAATTATTTGTTAAAAGCTCTTTTAACAAGAAATGATCCAAGAAAACTTACAAAAAATATATTGATGCAAGACAAATATGGGTACTTAAAGGCACTAATAACCAAGGATCCAAAGAATATTGGGACCTAAATCTACTTAATCTTTATTACAGGATATCAAGGAGATGGACATCTGGTACTTCGACAACGGACGTTCTCGGCACATGACAGAAGATATCAATAAACTGATAGATTAAAAGGTCGAGGTCCAAAGGTTCGATTCAGTGACAAATCGAAAGGAAGAACAAGAGCGAAATGAACCTTGCTTGTAGGAAAAATCAAAGTAACCGATGTAGTCTATATTGAAGGACTACAATACAACCTTCTGAGTCTTAGCCAATTCTGTGTCAAACGTTTCTCGATTAAATTATTTGAAGGACGCTGTAGGGTGAAGGACATAAAGACCAAGAAAGTAGTCCCCACATGAAGCCGGTCAGGTAACATGTATGTTGCTAATTGGAAACCTACTAGTCCTGTACTTCCTTGTTTTGTTGCAAAGGCATTGCAGACCAAAGCTGACTAAGACACAAAGGAATATCCCATATATCAACTTCAAGACCATCAATAAAATGACCGACAGGGAATGGTCAGAGGTTTTCCAGATATCTTATTTTATAAGAATGTGTTTGGGGTCCCTGTCAGAAAGGCAAGCAAGTCAAGACATATGTGAAGAGCAAATCATATCTCTCAACCAATAGGGTCCTTGATTTACTTCATATGGATTTATATGGTCTTGTGGACAGTGGCGGAAGCAGATCATTTACTCAGGAGGGTCCGGAGCTATAAAAATTACGGAGGTCGGACAATTATATACATAGCTTCCCCTATTTTATAATGGAATTTTTATCCGCCGGGAGGGTCCGTGGTGTAACACCCCCCGAGATATTCGGAGAATATCACAGCGCCGTAAATCCCGACCTGGGATTCACTAGGCTTATCTCACTTACAACGTATTGAATTTAATAAAATCCACTTGGGAAACAATAAACTCGATACAACCAAGGAAGTTCAACCACGGACAAACAATACCATGAAGAAATACAAGAAGTTGTACGACAATGGAAAAGGACTTTCCTAAAGTACTCGAGTACCACTTATTATTACAAGGATAAAATGGACCAAAGAGAACAACGACCAAACAAAGTAGAACACAACTAGCCACAGTATCACGCCTCGCCATCCTCATCGTATCGTCCGGCGCCGCTCGTAAGGTTCCTTAGGACTGAAAACACAAAAGTAATTTTCCCAAACGAGAGGGGTTAGGGCAAGTATTACAAGTGAAATGTCAAGTCTTATACATAAAAGCATATGCACCAATTCAAAGCCGTGATAATGATTTTCCGGAAAATACAATTATCCAAACATATTTAGAAATGATGATATCTCTTGATTAACCGTGGACTCGACAATGCGCGAATCCTCCTCGACCCCGTCGGATCATCTCGGAGTGGCTAACCCAAATGTTCACGGAACCGACATAAGCGGAACCCTCCTCGACCCCGTCGGGTCCTCTCGGAGTGAACGAAAGCAACTCTCACAATCACATGCATTACTTTTCACATTTAAGAACATAACTTTCACAAGAATCACTTGCCTGGAAACGAGAGGAGAGGGTACAAACGACAAGGTACCAAGATCGAAGGATTCAACAACTCCGAACCTAGACAAGTTCGTAATTCAATTATCAAAACCCCATCGGTATGAAAATAAGTTGGAATCACCCAAATTTACTACCCGATACATGTGTTCCGGAATAATTCTCTTGGATAGTGAATCGCAAGTCAAATATCCCAAACACTCAAGAACTCCCGAAATACACCATTAAATCCATAGGAAAACATGTATCCAAGGTAGATGACTCGTAATCGATATATTCTAACATAACAACAAGCTGGATCGAAGAGATCGGATGGAAAATCCCCAAATCCCGAAAATCTAGGGTTGCGAGAATTTTACCTTGATTTGGAGCGGTGGAGAGGATTAAACGTTGATAAATCCGAACTAGAAACTCAAGGATGTTGCTAGATAATTGCAGCTCGAAGAACTCCTCACAAATCGCCTAATCGCCTAGAATCGCCCAAGGAGGTGAAGGTAGGTAGAAATGACGATTTGGGAACGGAAATGTCCTATTTATACTAAATAGGGACTAGCGTGCGCTAGTCATAAAAAATAGCGCGCGCTATCGGACTCACCAGGCAATCCAGTAGCCTCTGCCAGTTCCGTTAGCGTACGCTAACACCAGCTCATAGCGTGCGCTAGTGACTTCAATTAGCGTGCGCTAATTATTTCTAATAGCGTGCGCTACCTGGTAGTCAGTGCCCAGTCCAGAACCTACTGTCCCCAGCTCTGCTCTCTTTAGCGCACGTTACTTTAACAACGTAGCGTGCGCTACCACCAAAATCTAGCGTACGCTACCAGTCACACCTAGCGTACGCTAGGAATTCCCTGTTCCAGTCCAGTAGCCACTGGACTGTCCGCCTCCAATACATTAGTAGCGTGCGCTAATGATAATGGATAGCGTGCGCTACCCTCACTAAATTAGCGTGCGCTACAAGGTGTGCGTAGCGTGCGCTACCCATTACACGAAGGTAGTATAATCGCATCAAGGATCCGAAAACAGCGACGATCCGAACAAGAAAAAGGGTAAATCCAATTGATAAGAGTTTCAAGATCCATATAAGCTTACCAAACACTTATACGAGCGTAAAAATTACAAAGTACAAGAGTAGAAGGTTTACAAAAAGTACGGGTATTACATCCTCCCCCTCTAAAATGAAGTTTCGTCCCGAAACTTAAGAAATGAATAACTCGGGGTATCTAGTGCGCATGCTCTCTTCGGTTTCCCATGTCACTTCCTCAACTCCGTGTCGTGACCACTGAACTTTAACCAACGGTATGGTTTTGTGCCGGAGTTGTTTTACTCGATGCTCTAATACTTTCACTGGCTTCTCTTCAAATGTGACATCCTCCGCGATCTCGATGTCCCCGTAATCAATGATATGACTCGGGTCAGGGACGTACCTCCTCAGTTGGGAAACATGGAACACACTGTGAACATGGCTAAGGGCTGGAGGTAAAGCCAATCGATAGCGCTTCCCAGTCGTCAAGAATCTCAAAATGTCCAATATATCTCGGACTAAGTTTGCCCCTTTTTCCGAACCTGAAGACTCCTCTAATCGGTGATACTTTGAGTAGGACATGATCACCCACATCAAATTCCAAGGGCCGACGACGATTGTCAGCGTAGGATTTTTGTCGACTACGAGCGGTTAACAGTCGGTCTCGGATGATGGAAATCTTCTCTTTAGTTTCCATCAACATATCGGGTTCCGTCCCGACTAAATCTGAAGCTTCATCCCAACAAAGTGGAGATCTACACCGCCTACCATACAATGCCTCAAAATGTGCCATTTTGATCGATGCATGCCAGCTATTATTGTAAGTGAACTCGATCAACGGTAGGTGTATTTCCCAATCGGTACTCCAATCTAGGGCACACGCCCTCAGCATATCTTCCAATGTCTGGATCGTCCGCTCGGTCGACCGTCGACCGAGGGTGGAAGGAAGTACTCAACCTCAATTCGGTTCCCAAGGCTTGATGGACCGCCTTCCAAAATGCGACACGAAACGGCCATCACGATCGGAAACAATAGACTTTGGCGTACTGTAATCTTACAATCTCCGATATAAAAATCCGGGACAATCGCTCCGGTCCCCACGTGTCCTTAATGCCAAGAAAATGTGCCGACTTAGTCAATCGGTCAACAACAACCCATATCATATTCATCCCCGACTTAGTCCTCGGCATCCCGGTGATGAAATCCATGGTAATATCCTCCCATTTCCATTCGGGAATAGGGAGAGGTTTCAACAGCCCGGCCGTTGATGCTCAATTTTGACCTGTTGACATGTCAAACACCTTGCCACGAACTCGGTGACATCTCTCTTCATATTATTCCACCAAAAACTCCTTTTAAGATCCTTGTACATCTTACTCGTCCCGGGATGGATCGAGTAAGGTGTAGCATGAGCTTCTCGGAGTATTCTCTGTCTCGGCTCTGAGTCATTCGAACACAAATCCTACCTTGAAATTTCAAAATGCCATCCTCATGGATCATAAAACCAGGCTTTCCCTTTTTCCACGTCCGCCTTGATTGAACAAGCATCGGGTCATTCTCCTGTTTTTCCCGACGTCGTCAATCAAGGACGGAATAGCCTCAAGAGTACACATCCGACTCGAACCCGCTGGATCCGTACTTGACTCCCCGCTCAATTAACTCCCGTCGATCTTAACTTGAGGCGTAAGGGCCTCAAGCATATGAAGAGATATCGACTTCCGGCTCAACGCATCGGCTACAACGTTAGCCTTTCCTGGATGGTAAAGGATTTCCAGATCATAATCCTTTATCGGCTCTAACCAACGTCGTTGTCTCATATTCAGCTCTTTTCGGCTAAAAATATACTTTAGGCTCTTTTGGTCGGTATAAATTCGACATGAAGAACCGTACAAATAGTGACGCTGCATCTTCAAAGGCAAACACTACAAGCAGCCTAATTCCAAATCATGGGTAGGATAATTCACTCATACGGTTTAAGTTGCCGTGAAGCATAGGCAATTGTCTTATCATGCCGCAAGAGTACACACCCAAGTCCTTGTCCAGATGCATCACAAAAAACACAATACCCACCTACTCCCGAGGTAGGGCTAAAACCGCGCGGTAGTCGGGCGCCTTTTCAGCCTCTTCGAAACTCCGTTGCCTCTCTTCATTCCATTCGAACCTTTCGGACTTACGAGTAATTGAGTAAGTGGTCGAGCAAGTTTGGAGAACCCTCGACGAACCTCCGGTAGTATCCGGCCGCACTCCAAAAGCTACGAACCTCCTTCACCTTCCTGGGTGGAGCCCAATCTAACACTGCCTCAATTTTCTGGGGATCTACCCGAACCCCTTCCGCTGAAATCACATGTCCGAGAAACATGACTTCCTTCAGCCAGAATTCACACTTAGAAAACTTTGCATAGAGGTGCTGAGTCCTCAAAACCTCCAGCACCAATCGCAAATGCCGAGCATGTTCCTCTTCATCTCGAGAGTAAACCAAAATATCGTCGATAAAAACGACTACACAATTATCAAGATGCTCAATAAATATTTTATTCATCAATTGCATAAATATCGCCGGTGCGTTGGTTAACCCAAAAGGCATAACCACAAACTCATAGTGTCCATACCTCGTACGGAAAGCAGTTTTAGGAACGTCGGATTCTTTAATGCGAAGTTGATAGTAACCGGACCTCAAATCAATTTTCGAGAACACCGCGGCTCCCTGCAATTGATCAAACAAATCATCGATACGCGGCAAAGGGTATTTATTCTTAATGGTCACTTTGTTCAGTTCCCGATAATCAATACACAAACGTAGTGAACCATCTTTCTTTCTTACGAACAAGACCGGTGCACCCCATGGCGAGGCACTAGGTCTAATATACCCTTTATCCAACAATTCTCCCAGTTGTTTCTTCAACTCTTGCATTTCTGAAGGTGTCATACGATACGGTGCCTTAGAAATCGGGGTTGCTCCTGACTCCAAATCAATTGTAAATTCAACTTCCCGCCCCGGTGGTAGTCCCTTAATTAAATGCGGAAAACATCCTAAAATCGCTTACAATAGGAATCGAGGGAAGTTCAGTTTTCCCATCTTCGACTTTCATGGCATAACACCAATACCCAATACAGCCCTTTCTAATAAGTTTTGTCACCTTCAAGGCACTAATCAAAAATTTCTGACATCCCCTCTTGTACCCCGCAAAATGGTGTTCGGTACCGTCTTTGGCTAACATTGATATGATCTTCGTGCGATAATTCATTACCGCACCGTGTCTATCGAGCCAATCGTCACCGAGGATTAGATCTTCATCAACAATGTCTACGACTATCAAATTCGAAAACCACACTCTCTCAGTGATAAACACCGGACAATCTCTAACTTCCTTATCTCCCACGATTCTATCACCACTGGGCAACTTAACCACAAAGGACTCACAAGGAGACAAGCCCTCAATATTCAATCGACGCACACAATCCAAAGAGATGAACGAATGAGAAGCACCAGAATAAAAAAGCACTCTAACTGGATGAGACAAAAGAGAAATGATACCTGTCGCCACGGTAGCCTCTGGATCTCCAGCTTTCCTCATCTCATAGACACGAGGTTGCACCGAACCAGCACTGGGGGCTCCCCCTCTAACAGACTGACCACGGCCTCTGCCTCGACCGTAACTCTGGGATGGTTGACCCGTAGATGACTTCTGATTAACACTCGGTTCTCCAGGCGTAGGGGCTGTTGCCTGAGTTCCAAGTGGGGTTTCTTCTTCCATACAATACATGGCTCTGTGACCTTCCTGGCCGCAATTAAAACACCTCAATGGGGGTAGACCACAATCACGATTAATATGGCCCTGCTGGCCACAATTAAAACATGTCACAACCCGGTTGGACGCATTAGCACCAGCTCTGAAATTCCGTTTACCTCCCGATGCACGGGAAGACCCCTTGGTTGTATAGCTTGCCGACTGCGATCCCCGCGGGTTGCCACCTCTACCGCTAGAAAACTTTCCAGTGGTCTTCTGCTTCTTACTCTCACTTGTCGTTTCGGTAGGTGTGAAGGACATATCATAGGCTAGTGCCCTATCTTGATACTCCTTCAATGTGGCGCAAGCGAAGCCCGACATATAGTGTCGAACTTTTGGCTTCATTCGCATGTCAAAGTGACGAATTCTATCTCTCTCTTCCCTCACTTGATTTTTCACATGGTTGAGTTGACGGTTGTATTCAATGATTGCCTGAGATACAGGGACATCCTGGGGTTTAGCTTCATAAAAGGCTCGAATCCTGGCTTCCTGAACAGGCCACGGGCAGAACTCGGCCTCCATCAATTCCTTAAACTCGTCCCATGAAACCTCACAACCCTGAGGTGCAACAGCTTGCCACCAGCTAGCCGTATCCCTTGATAGGAAGTACTGGGCAACTGGCACCTTACGTGCCTCTGGACAATTCACGGCCATGAAAACTTTATTCATCTCATTAATCCAATCTTCCCAGCCGATCGGATCATTTGCACCAATAAATTGGGGAGGGCGCATACGAATAACATCTTGTAACCACTTCTCACCCCGATGTCGATGGGGAGGTGGTTGGTTAAGCTGTACCGCCTGGGTTAAAAGAGCCATTTGGTTCGCCACTTGCTGCAGTATGGTGGCAACACCCACATCCGGTTGGCTCCCTGTAGAAGTTCCCAGACTGGCTGACGGTTCCTGATGACTACCGGTGCTAGGTTGAATAGAGTCCGAAAAGCTAGGCGTAGCTGAGCCTTCTACCGAGCTGAGGGACATGGCCGCTCCACCGGCTGCGCCACGCCCTCGGCCACGACCACGACCACGGCCGCGTCCACGTCCTCTACCAGTTGACATTCTAAAGAAAAATGTAAGTAAAATCATAAGAATAGCTCAAAGCAATGCCCTCTAGAATATGAACTTCTCATGTCCCATAATTGAATGATAGTGAGTGAATGAAGAGGGTAAATAAGATAGGGAACTTACGAGTACCGGTCGTACGAAATGACGGCAGCGCGATGATACTTTGTCCTTGGAATAGTACATTTAGACCCAGCAATCCGACAGCCTAGGTATCCATAAACCTAAGCTCTGATACCAAATTCTGTAACACCCCCCGAGATATTCGGAGAATATCACACGCCGTAAATCCCGACACGGGATTCACTAGGCTTATCTCACTTACAACGTATTGAATTTAATAAAATCCACTTGGGAAACAATAAACTCGATACAACCAAGGAAGTTCAACCACGGACAAACAATACCATGAAGAAATACAAGAAGTTGTACGACAATGGAAAAGGACTTTCCTAAAGTACTCGAGTACCACTTATTATTACAAGGATAAAATGGACCAAAGAGAACAACGACCAAACAAAGTAGAACACAACTAGCCACAGTATCACGCCTCGCCATCCTCATCGTTTCGTCCCGGCGCTCGCTCGTAAGGTTCCTTAGGACCTGAAAAACACAAAAGTAATTTTCCCCAAACGAGAGGGGTTAGGGCAAGTATTACAAGTGAAATGTCAAGTCTTATACATAAAAGCATATGCACCAATTCAAAGCCGTGATAATGATTTTCCGGAAAATACAATTATCCAAACATATTTAGAAATGATGATATCTCTTGATTAACCGTGGACTCGACAATGCGCGAATCCCTCCTCGACCCCGTCGGATCATCTCGGAGTGGCTAACCCAAATGTTCACGGAACCGACATAAGCGGAACCCTCCTCGACCCCGTCGGGTCCTCTCGGAGTGAACGAAAGCAACTCTCACAATCACATGCATTACTTTTCACATTTAAGAACATAACTTTCACAAGAATCACTTGCCTGGAAACGAGAGGAGAGGGTACAAACGACAAGGTACCAAGATCGAAGGATTCAACAACTCCGAACCTAGACAAGTTCGTAATTCAATTATCAAAACCCCATCGGTATGAAAATAAGTTGGAATCACCCAAATTTACTACCCCGATACATGTGTTCCGGGAATAATTCTCTTGGATAGTGAATCGCAAGTCAAATATCCCAAACACTCAAGAACTCCCGAAATACACCATTAAATCCATAGGAAAACATGTATCCAAGGTAGATGACTCGTAATCGATATATTCTAACATAACAACAAGTCGGATCAAGAGATCGGATGGAAAATCCCCAAATCCCGAAAATCTAGGGTTGCGAGAATTTTACCTTGATTTGGAGCGGTGGAGAGGATTAAACGTTGATAAATCCGAACTAGAAACTCAAGGATGTTGCTAGATAATTGCAGCTCGAAGAACTCCTCACAAATCGCCCGGAATCGCCTAGAATCGCCCAAGGAGGTGAAGGTAGGTAGAAATGACGATTTGGGAACGGAAATGTCCTATTTATACTAAATAGGGACTAGCGTGCGCTAGTCATGAAAAATAGCGCGCGCTATCGGACTCACCAGGCAATCCAGTAGCCTCTGCCAGTTCCGTTAGCGTACGCTAACACCAGCTCATAGCGTGCGCTAGTGACTTCAATTAGCGTGCGCTAATTATTTCTAATAGCGTGCGCTACCTGGTAGTCAGTGCCCAGTCCAGAACCTACTGTCCCCAGCTCTGCTCTCTTTAGCGCACGTTACTTTAACAACGTAGCGTGCGCTACCACCAAAATCTAGCGTACGCTACCAGTCACACCTAGCGTACGCTAGGAATTCCCTGTTCGATCCGGTAGCCGGGTATCGCCTCAATACATTAGTAGCGTGCGCTAATGATAATGGATAGCGTGCGCTACCCTCACTAAATTAGCGTGCGCTACAAGGTGTGCGTAGCGTGCGCTACCCATTACACGAAGGTAGTATAATCGCATCAAGGATCCGAAAACAGCGACGATCCGAACAAGAAAAAGGGTAAATCCAATTGATAAGAGTTTCAAGATCCATATAAGCTTACCAAACACTTATACGAGCGTAAAAATTACAAAGTACAAGAGTAGAAGGTTTACAAAAAGTACGGGTATTACACGTGGACCCCCTTGGACCCCCCCTCCCTCCGCCCCTGCTTGTGGACTCTGTCCGCTTGGGAGGTAAGAAATATTGTATTGATATTGTTGATGAGACTTCAAGGTAATCCTGGACTATATTCTTACAAAAAGGAGTCAACCACAAAGATGTCGGAACACCTGAAGAAGCTACAGTATGAGAAAAGGCCGAATATTGTATCCATTCAGTCCAACGGACGCACATAATTCCATATGAAAGCAACTGAGTATTTTTCATATGAAAGCATGCCTTTGAGGAGAACAAATACACGCATACCGGCTTTGAACGCATTTCGACGTGAAGAAAGGAAGAATTCCATATGAAAGCAAATGAATTCTTGCATTTAATGATTCACCTTTATGATTATAGGAATTCTGCTAGTTTATCATCATGAAGCAGCATTATACATAGTATTTTTATTGCATTTTTTCTTTGAATTTCTCTCATCATTACCGAAGTAGTAGGCCGCCATGATGATTTGATATTCTTGTGGGTAATAAACTGTGTCCATATTATTTTATTTCTGGGAAATCTAATGTAGGATAATGCTTTGATTGGATGACCTTTTCCAAATTGGGTCTATAACGAGATCAGGGCCGTCCATAGGTCCATGCAAGTTGTGTTATTGCACAGAACCTAGACTCAATTTTAGTTTTTAGGGCCCCAAACAATAAGGAAAACATTATATAAAGGTGTTTGTAATTATATTTTATATTTTCGTCCTGGCACAGTGGTAGCTAGAAGCGTAGTACAATGTCCGTCTGCGAAAACCTGGAGAACCGAAGTTCGACCCCCACATTTTCCAATTTTCCTTGTTTTTTCTTTTTCCACATTCTCCATTCTCCTGTTTTCCTTGTTTTTTCTTTTTTGATTTGTTTTTGGACATTTTTTTTGTTGTTGTTTTGTTTGCATTTAATTTATTTTCTATTGACATATTTTTTATTTTGGACTTATTTTTTTGTTTTGTCTAGGACAAGGTTTTTTATATAACATTACGAAAAATTAATTAAATTAAATATGTTATATTATATTGCTTTTAAAATGTATTTAACTAAAAATATATTGTTTTTAGAAATAATTAGTGAAAAAGTATTTGAAAATTTCCAAAAAATAAGTCTAGCATTTTAAAACCAAAATTAATTAAATTTACATCTATTTTTTAAGAATATTGTGATTTTGAGTTCTTAACCGAATTTCTATTGATGAATTAAAATAGCTTTTTTAGAAAGTTAGTTTTGTTTGTAGTTATAGCATTTTTAAATTTACATTGACTTCTTTTTATCTTTGATTATTGTGAATATTTGTTGATGATTTTGGTCCCCACGATAAAATTTTGTAAAACACTGTCACTGAGGTGCCCAATTTGATAAAAATAGGCCCCTTTTAGGGTTTGAATTCAATTGTATGAGACATTCACAATAGGGCTAAAACTCGCTTTGTGTTCTTGTTGCGGTGGTGTTGGGGGTGGTTGCTTCCCTTGAGCCAATCGAGGCTTGTATTGACTGCAGTAACTGCTTCTTATGGGTCATTGTAATTGACAAGTGTGCTGACTTGAGAATTTAACCACCTTAAAAATTTCCGCCTCCTGTACTATAAGCACGTAGATATAAGGTACAACCTTCATGTTTGTATATAGCACAAAATTGTCCTAAATGATCACTTCACTCGGTACTCGGTAAATCTTATTTATTGTCAACGATGGCATCACCATATAGCTCACGATCAATATTATCTTTCATGAAATATTTAATATATTCTCAGCCAAAATCATCATAGAAATAATTTCGTTATTGAAATCATCATCGTCTTCTTAGGCATCATTTGAATTTTTTTATCAGAAAAGAAGTAATATTATTCACAGGAAAAAGAATGGGTAGTGACCTTACCCGAGTAACATACAATATTTACACAATCAACAGTCAAAGGTGCTTCTAGGATTAGCTAATCAATCAGAGTACGGAAATTGTGTGGGCTTTATGTGATTCTCATTATATTCCACGGCATACTCCTTCGAGCACGAAAGGCTGAAAGGCTGCCTTAGGCTGTAACTCGGATCATACTAAACAAGAGTGCTGTGAAAAAAACACGAGTGTTTGGTGAAGATCGAAGGTTGACTGGTTGTTGTGTGGACAATCAGTGCCGGCATGGGGGTGTATTTCGGCGAAAAATTCTAGCCGAATCTGTAACACATAGGCATCATTTGAATGACTTATTTTGTTGAAGTCATTGGTGGAATCATTCGACTCGTAATGTTATACTTGACCAAACCCAATTTGATTACTAAATTCATGAATTTGGCCTCAAATTGTATCCAAATGAATATTAGCTGTTGTTGTTGCCCGAATTGCTGGAATGGTCGAGTAACAGCAAATTGCGAGAGCACGTCCGTGGGGGTGTAAGAAACACAAGATTTGCCGGGTTTGTTAGGCCTGGGCTTGAATGCTCTCGCGAGATGTTATTAATACAAATATTCGGGGATACAAGTATTAATGTAAGAATGCGATTACAATGAGTGTAAAAGATCCTATTTATCTAGCTCTTGAGCGAAGCTCTTGAGGGAAGCTCTGCATGTTTCGTCTCTGCCGACCGTCTTTCGTGTAAGAGGTGCTGAGAGAGAAGAAAGACCGAGAGATAGCTGTTGCCAAGAGTAAGAAAGCCAAGTTGTGAGTTGAGCTTGTTAAGGAGCAGAGAGTGTCCGAGAGTTCAGACCGATTTCCAAGTGTAGGCAGCCTTCT
Organism: Orobanche coerulescens; assembly: GCA_033398695.1. Lineage (NCBI taxonomy): Eukaryota > Viridiplantae > Streptophyta > Magnoliopsida > Lamiales > Orobanchaceae > Orobanche > Orobanche coerulescens. The sequence goes on along the minus strand of CM065818.1, from coordinate 71,120,578 downwards.
ATTTATAGGAGCTGAGATGCTCTGTTTACTGACGGGCAATCGCCTTTCATGTAATATAATAAGGGGCGATCGTCTTTATGTCACATGGGTTGTCTGCCTTAAAGCCTGCGGCGGCGGCTGGCAGCCAGCTGTGCGGTCCAATGAGGAGCCGGCACGCGTCCTGAGTCGCTGTTACGGGCGGTCCCACTGTACACCTTTCGGCGGGTCTGTCGGTTGGTGAAAGGATGCTGACAGACTGTGGTCAACGATCCATGTTCTGCGGCGCCTTTTCCGAATCTGCATGTGGGACTCTGTCCTGAGCTTCGTCCTTTGCCGACTAGGCGGACGATGGCTTTGCGTGGCATGAGGCGGTCGTCATTTGGTCGGTCACCAGGGGTCGATCGCCAAGTACCGAGAGACGATCGCCTTAGATGTCGATCGCTCGGCATCAGGACTTGTCCTGGGACCTTAGGTCGGCCGATCTGCCTTGGCTGCCGGGTTCTGGCTCGGTCGCCCGATCTCTGAGACGATCGCCTGTTGAGACATATAAATCTCGACACAACAATTGCCCTCCAGCTTGCTCCGATGTTGAAGACATGGGGTAGGGTGGTTCTTGCTGGCGATCGTGTAGGATGAAGACGGGCGATCCGTTGAGCGGACTCTGGTTTCGGACTTGGGCGATCTGGTCGATTGGCTAGCTATCTTCGGTCTTGTACCTGCAATAAACAATTTTGCCTATCCCTCGTAGAGAGCTGATTGCTTCGTCGTTGAGGGATCGTGCACGGTCGCGGAGTTCGATGGACCAACTCCATGACCATGTCTTGTGCGCGAGCGGCGTTGTTTGTCTCGTGACTCATTTTATTGTGAGGGTCCTCCGTTAGGTTGCGCCTCGCCTCGTATTTAAACGAAGGGCGTGCGGTCTTGGTCTGGAGAAGTCCTTGCGTGAGGCGTCGTCGGATGAATCGACTCCACGTCCGCGGCTAGTTAGCTCTTTTCTACCTCGGATCGTCATCTTAGATGGCAATCCTCGACGTATACGTTGAGACAGGGGTAGGGACGCATCACATTGTCCGTGAAGGATCCACCCTGCTAAGTGACGGACCTTCGAGGGCGGGCGATCGTGTCCACTGATTTGTTTGGAGGGTCCTTCGACTACGCCCGCCTCGTATTTAAACGAATGGCGAGCGATCTCAGCCCAAAGGAACCTTGCATGGCCTAAGCAGTCGGTTCCATCAACCACTAGGAGCATGGCTGCACTCTTCCATCTCAGATCGTCATGTCAAATGCCGACCTTCGACGGTGTACGTTGTGCGGGGGAGGCGATCTCGTGCCTTAGTCCAACATGTTAGATGATGAACTGTAGATGGCGAGCGAGTCCTCCAGTTTTGGTGATGTAGCTTGATATCAGTGATCTGGCTGGAAGACTGAAGATCGTCGTTCAGGCGCCGATCACGCTGCTCATAGGCTAAGAAGAAACCTTTGCCTGGCCAGAAAGTCTGCGGATTTAGCGCGGAAGATCGCGTAGGTCGGGGGATGGTCCTTCGTAAGATGCCTGAACATAGGCGAAAGACCATGGAATCCCCCTAGGACCGAGTAGAGGGCGATCTCATCGCTTACGGGCGCGCCGTTGAGGATGATCTCGTCTACCCGGTCGATGTAGTCTGTATCGGACTCTTCTTCTCCCTGCCGGATTTGCATCATGCGATGGGGACCTTCCGGCCGAGCAACCTTGGCGGCGAAGTAAGCTGTGAAGCTGTTCGCCGGTTGGTCAAAGGAATTGACGGATCGCGGCGACAATGAGGTGTACCACCGGTGGGCAAGGTCATCCAGCGTCAGTGGGAACATTCGACACCTGGTCGCGTCTGATGCCCCAAACCCGGTCGAAAGCTCTCCGTCGCTCCTGTAGGATGGCCAAGGCCTTTTCGATCTGTTCCGCGGTTTGGAACTGATCGAGCGAGAGGCTTGGGCCGTCCCTCGGGGGCGGGATCGAGATTCTCGGACCACGGCTGTTACCCTCCGTCATAGGCTGTGGCTCGGATTGAGACAGAATGAAGCGCCTGGCGGATCGGCCAGCGGCTTGCTTCGATGCAGAGGTAGAAGTCATGATTCTGAAAGGTTTTCTCTGAAGAACAGTGAGTGTTTCTTCAGGTATATGCCCCGGAGAATAGTGAGTATTCTTCGAGACGGTAGGAATAAAAATGAGGGTTAAGATGTCCTCCTTCTAGCGTCAATTGTTGTTGCCCGAAATATTATCCGGAGATAGATATTGCTGGAATGGTCGAGCAACAGCAAATTGCGAGAGCACGTCCGTGGGGGTGTAAGAAACACAAGATTTGTCGGGTTTGTTAGGCCCGGGCTTGAATGATCTCGCGAGATGTTATTAATACAAGTATTCGGGGATACAAGTATTAATGTAAGAATGCGATTACAATGAGTGTAAAAGATCCTATTTATCTAGCTCTTGAGCGAAGCTCTGCATGTTTCGTCTCTGCCGACCGTCTTTCGTGTAAGAGGTGCTGAGAGAGAAGAAAGGTCGAGAGATAGCTGTTGCCAAGAGTAAGAATGCCAAGTTGTGAGTTGAGCTTGTTAAGGAGAAGAGAGTGTCCGAGAGTTCAGACCGATTTCTAAGTGTAGGCAGCCTTCTATTTATAGGAGTTGAGATGCTCTGTTTACTGGCGGGCGATCGCCTTTCATGTAATATAATAAGGGGCAATCGTCTTTATGTCGCATGGGGTATGCGCTTTAAAGCTCGCGGGTCTTCTTGGCGGCAATTTGTCTGTCCAATTAGGAGCCGGCACGCGTCCTGAGTCGCTGTCACGGGCGGTCCCACTGTACACCTTTCGGCGGGTCTGCCGGTTGGTGAAAGGATGCTGACAGGCTATGGTCAACGATCCATGTTCTGCGGTGCCTTTTTCGGATCTGCATGTGGGACTCTGTCCTGAGCTTCGTCCTTTGCCGATTAGGCGGGCGATGGCTTTGCGTGGCATGAGGCGGTCGTCATTTGGTCGGTCACCAGGGGTCGATCGCCAAGTACCGAGAGACGATCGCCTTAGATGTCGATCGCTCAGCACCGGGACTTGTCCTGGGATCTTCGGTCGGCCGGTCTGCCTTGGCTGCCGGGTTCTGGCTCGATCGCCCGGTCTCTGAGGCGATCGCCTGTTGAGACGTATAAATCTCGACACAACAGCTGTCAGGTCCCAATATATTCCATATCCGCTCTACGAATGAAGCTATTAATTCAACGAAGTTGGCGAGAATGAGGTATTTGTGTATAACTTGAAATTGGAATTTCTTAACTTTTTAATTTGACATTAGATAATGCAACACATACTCACTTGCAGCTCTAACAAGTGGTTGTACTATTGATTGAACAAACTGCATCCAAGAATTTCTCAGAAGTCACAGTTTATAACTAAATGTAAATTAAAAAACTTTTTTCTCATTCACGCAAATATCCATGTCCCACTATCCATGATAAGGACTACGTGTTAACATAATGTTGGAAATTTATTCGAAAAACTTGCCGCGCGAAAATAAATTACAATTGGAAATAAAATTACAACTCAAAAAATAGAAATTACAAAAGTCAAAACTGAATTGAAATTACAGAAAAAAACAAAAAAAAACCCGTAAACTATTGCCGAGTCGAGGAATCCTCTATCTGCAAGACGAAATACGCCCCAGTAGTGCTCTCGGTTCTGACGTATCGCCTCCAAAAATAAAACGGCAGCGTCTCGAAGGTACTAGCACCACAAAACCCACGAGCTCCGACGAACTGGAACGAGGTGAGGACGAAAACGACTATGAGACTATGTATGCAGAAACTGAGTATGTCGATTTTTTGAATGTCCAGATGCAAATGAGATGCATGCCTATTTATAGGCCATCTCACACCTGCAGGGACTTAACACAGCCACTAATGGCTGTCATAATGCAGGCATTCATGCTACATTGATACAGGGTTTTAGGAGTTACAGAATTCAAAACAGCCATTTACTCCTCCTCATCATACCAGGGAGGTTAGTGCCGTGTTCTGACTGAATTTGAACAGTCAGGACGCACCTGGACTGTATTCATCTTATAGACCGCTCGAGGGATGTACCAGGACATCCTTATGTGCACATACGAGCCCAACAACATTGTTGAGCTAGTCCAAAAAAATCTTTAAGCAAGTCAAGGCCTAGCCCAAGGCCAAGCCCATGACCAGTCCCAAAGAACAGCTCAAAGACCACCCAAAGACCAAGATCCAAGATCCAAGACCAAGAATAAGGTCCACGGCACGCGGCTCGCGGCTCGCCGCCGAGGCGCACGCGTGTGCGCGCGTATGGGCTTTAAGCCCATCACATGTGCCATTAATTAATACATGTATAATGAAAACTCCATATATACAACACGTGCCTCACGTCGCTGTCTTGGGGGGTCCACCTTGGACCTTTCGGTGGGTCTGTTGGTAGGTGAGATTTGTCCTTGTCGTCTACAGCTGTTGATGGGCTAGAGTCAAAGATCCTTTTCCTACGGCGCCTTTTCTGGATCTGCATGTGGGCCTCTATCCCGAGATTCGGTCTTCGCAGACTTGACGGATGTTTGCTTTACACGTGGCATGAGGAGGTCGTCCTTGGCCGGGCACCAGAGTCGATCGCCAGGTGCCAAGAGACGATCGCCCTGGATGTCGATCGCTCGGCACTGGAACTTGATCTGGGATCTCCATTTGGTAAGTGTGCCTTGGTTCATTTGACGCTGGCTCGGTCGCTCGGCCCTTGTGCCGATCGCCGTCGAGGCGTGTTTAATCGTGGCACAATAATTGCCCCCAGCTCGCTCCGATGTTGAAAGCATGGGGTGAGGTGGTTTTACCGGCGATCGTCTGAATTACGGACGAGCGACTCAACTCTCTTTGGATCAGACGATCGTCTTCTCGAGCGGGTCGATTCTTGGTTCAACTTTTGCGATCTTCAATTTTGCAGATTCCTCGAGGAAGGCCGATCATTTCGGCCTAGAGGAACCGTGCACGGTCTTGGAGTTCGATGGAACCAACCTCCGCGACCATGTCTTGTGCGCGAGCGACATTCCACCTGTAGGTTTGTCTCGCGACTCACTTTATTGTGAGGGTCCTCCGGAGGCTACGTTTTGCCTCGTATTTAAACGAAGGGCGAGCAATCTCTGCCTGTAGGAGTCCTTTCATGGGGCGTCGTCGGATTAATCGACTCCGCGACCGTGGCTTGTTAGCACTTTTCTGCCTGGGGTCGACATGTTAGACGGCGGACCTTTGAGGGCATACGTTGTGACGGGGGTAGGGACGCATCGCATTGTCTGGGTCCACCATGTTAGATGATGAATCTTTGAGGGCGGGCGAGCGTGTCTACAGATCTGTTTTGGAGGGTCCTTCGGCTACGCCCGCCTCGTATTTAAACAAAGGCTGAGCGATCTCTGCCCAAAGGAACCTTGCATGGACGGGTTGTCGGTTCCATCGATCTCCAGAACCATGGCTGCACTCTTCTACCTCAAATCGTCATGTTAGATGGCGATCCTCGATGGTATACGTTGTGCTGAGGGAGGCGATCTCGTGCCTAGGTTCATCATGTTAGATGATGAACTTTAGAGGGCGAGCGAGTCCTCCTTTTTTAGAGACATTGCTTGGGCAGTAGCCTTTCGTTTGACATGGTGGAAACTGGGGAAAGACCTCCGAAGTTTCCACCTCTTGATTGAAGCATATAGATCAGGCCGCCAGGGTTGATCAGGAGGATCGACTCGTACGAATCCTCTGGCTCGCCGTGTTTGATCCTGGCGATCGGATTGGGAAACTAGTAATCGTCGTTCTGTCGCCGATCGCGGCTCTTGATCCTCTCCGCCCGGGGCTCCGGCTAAGTTACTAGACTGTCCAGCTTGCCCTCCTCGAACAATCTCCAGAGTTGTCTAAGGAGATCGCGGCATTGGTCGGTATTGTGTCCGGGACTCTTGTGGTAAGCACAAAATTTGGTGCGGTCCAGATGGTTGTTGTCCCTTATCGCCTTCGGCTTGCTTAGCCGCTCGCGCCCCTGGATGGCGTAGAAAATACGGGCCGGAGACAGGTTGAGGTTGTGGAGGAGATGGACTTCCACATCCTCGAAGTCCCTGAAATCACCGGGTGGCTTGGCGACCGCCTTGTTGGACTTGACGATCGCCGTCTCTGCCCCCTCGCATAGGCGAAGGGCGAGCAACCTCCGCCTGGCCAAAAAGTCTGCGGCCTTGGTGTGGAAGATCGCGTAGGTTGAGGGGATGTCCTTCGTAAGGTGCCTGAACATGGGCGACCGACCATCGAATCCCCCTAGGACCGAGTAGAGGGCGATCTCGTCGCTTATAGGCTCGCCGATAAGGATTATTTCATCCACCCGGTCGATGTAATCCGCATCGGACTCGTCTTTCCCCTGCCTGATTTTTATCATGCGGTGGGGACCTTCTAGTCGAGCGACTTTGGCGGCGAAGTACGACGTGAAGTCGCTCGCCAGTTTTCTAAAGGAATTGATGGATCGCGGTGGCAATGAGATGCACCACCTATGGGCAAGATTGCCCAATGTCAATGGGAACATTCGGCATTTTATCGCGTCTGACGCCCCGCATCCGGTCATGTAGATCCGGAATTTACTTAGGTGAGTCTCGGGGTCCGATTTCCCCTCATACAATGGTGTTTGAGGAGGGGCGATCTTTGGTTGCACGGGGGCAAGCTCGATCTGGACCGCGAGCGGCTCACTCGGTCCGGTGACCTTTTTCCTGGTGCTTGCCCCAGTTTCTAGGAGCGCCTTCATATCGTCGAGCTGGCGTTGCATGGCGGCCATCGCCGTAGCCTGGTTGCTCGCGGTTTGGCTCTCGGATCGGGAGCCAAGGCGATCGTGTACTGACCTCCTAGCTCTGTGGTAGGCGATGAGGTTTTTGCCTCCGAGCTCGGTTTTTCGTTGAGGGGGAGCCAAATGGCCGACCCGCCTTTTGGGAGTCGGGTATGCCGAACTCCTGGTGATGGATTCGGACTCCGTCGTCTTATGGCTGGGGACAGAGTGCCCCGGTCGCCATGAAGGATCACTTCCTAGGCGACTGAAGACGGAGTTGTCTCGCCTCGCGAGTGCCTTTTCTTGCGACTTGGGGCTTTCTGTCGATTGCTCGACATATAGCCCCTTGAGTTTTCGTTTGCCCGCACGGTGGATGGATGAGGGCGTAATAGTGGGCGCGTCACATGCTCTCAGTCGCTCCCCTAGGATGGCCATAGCCTCCACGATCTGTTCCGCGGTTTGGAATTAATTGAGTGAGAGGCTGGGGCCGTCCCTCGGGGGCGGGAGTGAGAGTCTGGCGTCGCCATGACTGCCCTCCGTCGCAGGTTGGGACTTGGTTTGGGCCGGAATATGGCGTCCAGCGGTCCGTATGGTGGCTCTCTTCGAGGTGGTGGCAGACGTCATTATCTGAGGGTTTTTCTTTGAAGAACAGTGAGTGTTTCTTCAAGTATATGTTCCGGAGAACAGTGAGTGTTCTTCGAAACGATTGGAATGAAAATGAGGGTAAATGACCTCCTTCTAGCGCCAATTGTTGTTACCCAAAATATTCTCCATAATGGATTGCTGGATATGGCTACGGGTGAGTAACAAACAAAATGCGGGAGCATGTCCGAGGGAATGTAAATAACACAAGATTTTCCGGGGTTGTTAGTCCCGGGCTTGAATGCTCTCGCGAGATATTATTAATATGAATACTTTAGAGTACAAATATTAATGTAAGAGTACAATTACAATGAGTGTAAAGACCCTAGTTATCTAGCTCTTGAGTGCTGATGATTGCCGGAAGAAACAGAGTTGATGCTCTACGTGTTCTTGTAACAGATGAAATGTGATGCTCGTTTCTGCCGATCATCTTTCGGTCGAGAGTGAGCGAGAGAGTCGTTTAGAGAATGTCCGAAAGCAGCCCTGAGAGAAGCCCAAAGACTTTTTAGAGAGAGTTCCGAAGGTCCCAAAAGTGAAGCCCGTAGACTTTTTAGAGAGAGTTCTGAAGGTCCCAAAAGTGAAGCCCTCTTCCAAATGCTGGAAGTCCACTATTTATAAGAGAGGAAGTAGTTGGGATGTCCTGATCCCGGGCGGGCGATCGCCTCTCTTGTATTATAATAAGCGGGCGATCGTCTTTAGCACATGGGTCGGTTCCCTTAAAGTCCGCAGCTGCTGCTGGCAGCCAACTGTGCGAACCAATGAAAATACAATGCGTGTCTCACGTCGCTGTCTTGGGGGGTCCACCTTGGACCTTTCGGCGGGTCTGTCGGTAGGTGATGTTTGTCCTTGTCGTTTACAGTTGTTGATGGGCTGGAGTCAAAGATCCTTTTCCTACGGCGCCTTTTCCGAATCTGCACGTGGGCCTCTATCCCGAGATTCGGTCTTCGCAGACTTGATGGATGTTGGCTTTACACGTGGCATGAGGCGGTCGTCCTTGGCCGGGCGCCAGAGTCGATCGCCAGGTGCCAAGAGACAATCGCCCTGGATGTCGATCGCTCGGCACTGGAACTTGATCTGGGATCTCTGTTTGGTAAGTGTGCCTTGGTTCATTTGACGCTGTCTCGGTCGCTCGGCCCTTGTGCCGATCGCTGTCGAGGCGTGTTTAATCGCGGCACAATATTTCCATTATACGTGTTACTTCTTGCCCTACCAATAGATGCTTGGCTATCGCAGTGAATCATCACTGCAGGCACTGGTTTTGACCAACATGGAATATCTTCTAGAAAGTTTCTGAGCCACTCGGCTTCTTCACCAGTTTTATCCAAAGCTATAAATTCCGATGTTAGGAATACTTGTTAGATTTTGATGATGTCATTAATATAAACTCAAATGTTTATTACTTGGCAAAATGTAAGGAAGAACCAAATGAGTATCTTCCATAGGCCAAAATATGTTAAGTGTAAAACTTGGCAAAATGTAAAGAAGAACCAAATGAGTATCTTCTATAGGCCAAAATAAGTTAGGCTGAAAATCGGCTAAGTACTAAAGAACAGCTAAGTTCATTAGAGAGGTACAACCGAGTTAAGTCAGAGAAGATCTGGTCAACAAAAATTATCAGAGATGTTTGACCAGACTGCAGTCAAGTAATCTCAGACAGGTCAGCTGATCAGGGGAGTTCCAAACAGTGAACATCAGAGAGGTCCAGAACTGCAGAGAAGTTACCTTACATCAGCCTACTCGAAGATCAGCCAAGTACTCCAAGTTCACGTCAGCATGCGTTGAAAAGTCAAGTATTACGGAAAGTCACATGCAACGTGAAGAGACAAATTGGAGAGATTCCCGCAAAGGATATGAATTAAAAAATTCATCCAGACCCACCTTGAAGACTTTTAATCGTATTATATTCAAAAGATTCGGCGCCTCACATGCAGAGTCTTCAAAACGGTCGGAAGATAGATTAAATTATGGGAATCCAGCCTTGCAACGTTCAGAAAAGAATAAACAAAGAAGTCTCCCTCCAACGGACTGATTTGTTACAGATTTGCAACGGCTATGAAGAAAAGCTCAGAGATCGTGACCTATATATATCCGAAGGTTTGAAGCTGAGCAACACAACAATAATTACCGGTGCGAACATACTTTCAAGCGATCAAAGCATTCAAGCAATCTAAAACGAAATACAGTATCTTGAAAAGAGCAGTTCTAAAAAGTTCATACTTGAAGAAGCTCTTAGTTGGAGAAGACAAAAACTCGTGTCTTAAATCCTGAGTTCGGGGTACTTCACTGGTTGAAGTTCGAGACTGTAAAGGCATCCAAGAATCGAGGATCAAGAGGTGCAAGGCTGTCACAACGGCACGAATTTCCACTGGTTGGAAGCTGTTGTAATTTGGTTGAATCACTGTAATATTTATCACTGGTTGAAAATTATAGTGAATTCATCTCCAACTGGTTTGGAGAAAAGTGAATTAGTAGAGGATTACCCCATCTCTGAGACCACTATAATTGCCTGCGTACTTTACTGTTTTATAGCATCATACTTTAACTGCTGCATTCATTGTTAAGTGTTTCATTAGTTGTTTGTATTCGTCATCAGCTGACTTCCGCACGTATTAAGAACAAACGACTCCAAGTCATTTGTTTACCTATCAGCTGAAGTAACTTACTCTTTGAGAAAAAGAGTTTAAGAGTTTCAATAAGTCTATTCACCCCCCCTCTAGACTTATTCCTGGATGACTTGTGACCTACAAGTGGTATCAGAGAGGTTGGTTCATTTATTTCACGAACCAGATCTATATCTGAGATATATCTTTACTCTCATTTTATAATGGAACACATGCATTCTAGACTACCTGTGTTTTCAGTTGACGAGTATGATCTTTGGAAGATAAGGATGCAGGCACACTTATCTTCAATCCATGATGACATGTGGTGCATCATAGAGGACGGTCCATTCATCTTCGAGAAGGACAACACTCCAGAGGAGATCGCAGCAGGGAAGCCAGAGAAGATCCCAAGGAAGAGGACAGAGCTGACTCCCGCAGAAAGAAAGCTGGCCAATCTTGATAACCGGGCCAGAGATGTACTATATCAAACTCTTGACAAATCCACCATGGTCAAGATCAAGAATTGCAAGAATGCCAAAGAAATCTGGGACACATTAGCCCTAATGTGTGAAGGAACAGAGCTGATCAAGGAAAACAAATTGTCAATTGCTATTCAAAAATTTGACAACTTCAAAATGAAGAATGGCGAATCCATAGACCAAGTGGACACAAGGTTCACTGAGATTATCAATGAGATCAACTCCCTCGGCAAATCTTATGGCAACAGGGAAATGGCACTGAAGGTTCTAAGATCTCTCAATCCTGAATGGAGCATGAAGGCAGTGGCCATGAGAGAATCCAAGGACCTCAATAAGATAAAGATCCAAGAGCTGTTCTCTGATCTGAAGGCTTATGAGTTCGAGCTTCCAAGTTCATCCTCAACTGAGCCTGCAGAGAAGGGAATAACCTTTGCAGCCGAGTCCCCCGCCAAGAGCTTATCTGATGTAAAGCCTCCAAATCCATTAGATTTTGAGGAAGAAATGGCATTCATAATGCAGAGGTTCAACAACTTCCGGAAAAACTACTCCAAATACAAGAAAAATTATAAGGAGAATCCCAGAAGGAACCAGAAATCCGGGAGCTGGAAGGTGGAATGCTACAACTGTCATAAGACAGGACACATTCAGATCGACTGTCCTGATCTTAAGAAGGATGAGAGCAAGAAGGAGGTGGGCAGAAAAGAAGACAGAAGGAAGGCCCTCATCGGAGAAGATCAAGAGCATGTAGAATCAAGCAGCGGATTCTTCTCAGATGATGATGAAGAGTATGGTATCGATGGCCAACCTAGGCGATGAAGAGGTAACATCAAAAACCTCTTGTTCAAATAATAGTTCGGCCATGTCACAAGATATGGATGCACTTGCGAATCAGAATCACTATTTAAAGATTTTGAAACACTAAAATCTGCACACCTATCTGTATCAGCCGAGAAGACTCAGCTGCAAGATGAGAATAGGCAGCTGAAAAATGATTTTGAAAAACTCAGCCTAGAACTGAATAAGGTTGAGATAACTGCAGCTGACTTGAAAAACCAGGCTGGTGTATCTACAGCTGAGATAAATCGACTAGCTGTTTTACTTAAATAAAAATCAGTTGCACTTGCTCATGTCAAAGCTGAATTTACTAAGCTGACTCAGGCAAATAAGACTCAGGCTCAGGAAATAACCTCCGTGAAGGCGTCTTCAACTCTGGAAGAATTGTGTACTAATAAAAGGCAACTATATTCCAGATCAGACCTTAGATATGATCCTCACACTCCCTCTAGTTCTAAAACCACTTTTATCAAGGGAGAAACAATTGTCTCGACTGCTGAGCCAACATATAAACCGATATTTAAAAATAGGCAACAACCAAGTCACAAGTCTAGGCTGTAGCCAGGGTACACAAGGCAGCCACCTAGACAAGCGACTAGGCAATGGCCAGTGTGACGAGCGGCCTGCATAACATGCCCACTATTATCAACAACTCCCTAAAAACAGATTTCGAAATGGGAGGGGCAGATGGAAACCTCAAGGTTATCCTAATTTCCAAAATGAACAAGTGTGGAGACCTCAAAGATTTAATAAATGGTCTCAGCCAAAGTTTAGAAATGGCCCACACTATCAATATTTTGAGAAATATCCGGTATACAATCCAAACAGGAGATTCAAACCTCGACCTTACACACCGTATAAGGGTAATAATAACAATTTTCACAATCCAAGGAGAAATCAATTCTCCAGGAAACCAGCTAACCCTAGAGGACCCACACAGATTTGGGTACCTAAATCTCTGCTTGTTTGATTGCAGAAAAGGTGGAAAGACTACAACCACATCTCCACAAATTCAAACTTTGGAGGTGAAGAATGGTTTGTAGATTCTGGATGCTCAAGGCACATGACCGGGAACAAGAAGATGCTGTCCAAATACACCAAAGAAAGAGGACCTGATGTAACCTTTGGAGATAGCTCTAGAGGACAAACAAAGGGCTTTGGAGAGCTGCACCGAGGAAATATTGTGATATCCAAAGTTCATTATGTCAAAGGGCTCAAGTATAACCTCCTGAGCATAAGCCAGTTTTGCGATGAGAAGAATCTAGTAGTCTTCACCATCTGGAAATGCATGGTGATAGATATCCTATCTGGCGAAGTGAAGCTACAAGGATTCAGAAGGAGAGATGTCTACATGATAGATTGGAACACAGGAACACCTAACTCCTGTTTTCTATCTAAGACAGTAGCTGAGAACGGATGGATGTGGCACAAAAGATTATGTCACCTGAACTTCAAAGCCATCAACAAGATTAGTTCTCAGAAGCTGGTCAAAGGACTTCCAGATGAAGCATTCAAGAAGGAAGCACTTTGTGATGCATGTCAGAAAGGGAAACAGACCAGAGCATCATTCAAGCCAGTCCAGCCTACAACCCTCACAGCAAGGATCTTAGATCTACTCCATATTGATCTATTTGGTCCTATCAAGCCAAGGACTCTAAGCGGCCGAAAGCATGCACTTGTTGTAGTAGATGATTATTCAAGGTACACTTGGATTATCTTCCTGTATAAGAAGAGTGAAACCTTGACCAAGCTACCTGAGTTGCTGAGAAGGATCCAGAATGAGAAATCCATATCCATCATCAAGATCGGATCAGATAGAGGAGGAGAGTTTCTCAACAAGGCGATCACTGATTACAGCGATCAGAATGGGATCCAGCATGAGCTCTGCGGCCGAGACTCCCAGCAGAATGGCGTTCTTTGAAAAGAAACAGAACCACGAAGGAAGCGGCAAGATCCATGATTGCGACGAGACCTTCCCAAGAGGTTACAGTCAAGTATCAACACAGCTTGCCATACTCAGAACAGGAGTATGATAGTAGGGAGAAATGGCAAAACTCCCTATGAGGTTTGGAATAATAGAACTCCTACTGTTGCTTACTTTCACGTTTTTGGTTGTAAGTGTTTCATCCACAACAACGGTAAAACACAACTAAATGCCTTTGATGCTAAAACTGATGATAGTCTCTTTATGGGATACTCACAAAGAAGCAAGGCATATAGAGTATTTAACAAAAGAACCTTAGTTGTGGAGGAAACACCACATCCTGTTTTTGATGAATCTACTGTTGAGTACAGGAAGCAAGTTGAGCTAATTGAGAACAAGCTCAAATCAGCAACCCTTGAAGAAGTCATTGTACATGACACTGGAATGGTGGACTCACCTGCAGATCAGCCTGATGACCCAACTGTAGCTGCTGAAGACCCAACTGCAGATCAGACAGGATCACTAAACCTATCTGATCCAGTTGCCGCTGATGAAGACCCAGCTGTAGCTGATAAAGACTCATCTGCAGATCAGACCCAACCCGCAGATGACAAGACGGTAGCTGATCCAGCTGCAGACCAAGGAGACCAGAACCCAGCTGATGCAGAAATCCACCAGAGCAATTCAACAGGGGGAACAGACCCAGGAGAAGACGATATCCCCAAGTGGCTGAAAGACCATCCAATCCAACAAATCATCGGGAAGCTGACTGATGGAGTTAAGACAAGACAGTCAACTCTACCCGCGGGAATGGCTATGTTCTCATGCTTCATGTCACAGATAGAACCCAAGACAACATAACAAGCTTTAGAAGATTATTCTTGGATAAATGCCATGCAAGAGGAACTGGAGCAGATGGAAAGGAACAAGGTTTGGGAACTAACAGACAGACCAGATCACAAGAAGGTTATTGGCACCAAATGGGTGTACAAAAACAAGAGTGATGAAGACGGAGCTGTTGTTAGGAATAAAGCCAGACTTGTTGCAAAAGGTTATGCACAGTGTGAAGGAATAGATTTTGATGAAACCTATGCACCCGTTGCAAGATTAGAGGCCATCAGACTATTCCTTGCATATGCTGCATTCAAAGATTTTGAACTTTATCAGATGGATGTAAAGAGTGCTTTTCTAAATGGCATCCTAGAAGAAGAAGTCTATGTAGAGCAACCCCCAGGTTTTGTCAAAGGAGACAAAGTCTACAAGCTGTTGAAGGCTCTCTATGGACTTAAGCAAGCACCAAGAGCGTGGTATGAAACACTATATGTGTTTCTTGAGAAGAATGGTTTTTGCAAAGGAAAGGTGGACAAGACCCTATTCAGAGTGGAGTACGAAGGCCACATATTGATAGTCCAGATATATGTGGATGACATCATATTTGGCTCAACCATTCCAGAGCTATGTGAGAAATTCTCTAATCTCATGCAAGGAGAATTTGAGATGAGTATGATGGGAAAGCTTAACTTCTTTCTCGGATTACAAGTTAAGCAGATGAAAAATGGAATTTTCATCAACCAAGCTAAGTATACCAAAGATCTAATCAAGAGATTTGGAATGGAATCAGCCAAGCCAGCAAGAATCCCTATGAGCACAAGTATTCACCTAGATGCAGACGAGGGAGGCATATCAGTGGACTCAACCCACTATAGAGGACTCATTGGATCATTGCTTTACCTCACTGCAAGCCGGCCTGACATATCCTATGCCGTAGGAGTTTGTGCGCGATTCCAGTCTAAGCCTAAGCAGTCGCACCTAGACGCAGCAAAAAGGATAATCAAATACCTTAAGTCTACAGTCAACGTTGGACTATGGTATCCTAAGGATGATAACTTTGAGCTTTCAGGATATTCAGATGCAGATTTCGCAGGATGCAAAATTAATAGGAAAAGCACTAGTGGAACGTGCCAATTCCTAGGAACCAGACTGATATCCTGGTTTAGCAAGAAGCAGGTTTCCAACTCTATCTCCACCACAGAGTCAGAATACCTAGCTGCAGGTAGCTGTTGTGCCCAGATCTTATGGATCAGACAACAGCTGAGGGATTATAATATCATTGCCAATGAAGTTCCTATCTGGTGTGACAACAATAGTGCTATTGCAATAACCAACAATCCGATTTTGCATTTGAGGACCAAGCACATTGATGTTAAGCACCACTTCATCAGAGACCACGTGCTTAACAAGAGAGTTAGAGTTGAAAGAGTCAGCACAGACTACCAAATAGCTGACATCTTTACCAAACCTTTGCCAGAAGAAAGATTCTTGGAATTAAGCAGAGAACTTGGTCTACTAGATTGGGAATCTAGTACAGAAGCAAGCTGAAGCATATCAGAGGAAGGACGGACCCAGCTGATTAGAGGAATCAGATCCTAGCTGATGCAGACAAAAGGACGAAGGACGGACAAAGGAACCTAGCTGATCAAAATCTTAGGCGAGAAGTCCATGGAGTCAACTCACCTGATGCAGAGCAGTCAACAGTCAAACCAGCTAAGTTTCCTAAACTCAACCGACTTCTGAATATTTTATTATTATCTGCTATATGTATAATAATATTATATTAATTTTTGGTTTGCAAGTGGCATTTAAATACACGTGGTGATCACTTGATAAATCGACCTCCACGGTGACCAGTTAAAATCCAACCGTCCAATTTTAAAATTAAAACCTGGACCACCGATTCGAATTTGAAATTTAAATAGAATCTCAAAAGGTGAACCACCGATTCAAAAGAAATAATAATTTAATCCAATGTCTTTTCATCTTCTTTAAAATGGACGGAAACCCTTCACTTTACCTTTACGCTTACCAGTCTTTCAAACCCTAGATTTACAAAGCAAAAATCTTTTGAACTCCAAATACACTAAAATCCTTTGTTTACAGAAATGGAATCCTATTTCGAAGGCGTTAACATGAAGGCGGTCAAAGACCAGATTATCTTTTCTCTGGTTGTTGATTTCGAAGGCCTTTTGGAAGCAAATCTGGATAACTACGACGTCCTAGACCTGATTCGCTCGATGAAACTAAATGGGATCTACCCATTTCTGGACATCAACCCCAAACATCTATTCAAGGAGGACGTCATCGCCTTCTACCGTGAAGCCCGTATAATTGAAGAAGGAATCAGAAGCACTGTCGGTGGAATTCAAGTCGACATCTCGCCCGAGACAATTCGGAAAGTTTTTGGTATGAGGCATCGCGTCATAGCCGTCGAAGCTCTCAAGCGAGGCAATGACGCGTTTGGCTAAAGATTAAAGGCGATTGACCGGTAAGCTGAAACTTACTGCTAAAAGGAGCGAGATTAAAAAGGAGTATCGGTATATGTTGGATATTACCAACAAGATTATTATGGGTATGGCCGACAGTTACGACCAACTGTCGTCGGCGAAATTCACAGTGCTGGGAGCACTCATTCAGGACGAGCAAATTGATTGGGCTGATTACATCTTCAGACAGCTTGTTCGAGAAGTCAACAAAGCCGAATGGCTTGCTGATGAGAAGAGATTCAGATCCAAGCTGGCGTTTGGAACGCAGATGAGTTTGATCCTTGAGAAAATGGGTGTGGCAAAGGGAAGTACTGACCCCTTCCACATCAACAAGAAACTTGGTCATCTGGACCAAGAGACGCTAAGGAAGTTGGGAGGCAACAGAAGAGCCGCCCAAATATTAAAGGATTTGCCTGATACAAGGACTTACCCCAGACCCTCACCAGACGAGTCTGACCAACCTGCAGACGTCAACCCAACTGCAGCCGAGTCAGACTCAGAGTCAGACAACACACCGATAGCTGTCCGATTCAAAAGAAGGGGACCAGCTCCTGGAGAGCCATCCGTCATGCAGTCATCTCCAGAACCCTCTCCCAAGAGGCCCAGACGACTGCAGTTCAGCCAGGAGGAGCATCCGGAACATTATGCCAGTCCTGTAGCCAGGTCACCTACCCACCTGGAAGACCAGCCTGCTCCAGGCAGCCTGGAAACTCAGATTGTCCCTGTCTTCACTCCAGCATACATTCCAGAGGAGGAAGAAGCAGGTTTAATCATCTCAATCCCTGAAGCAAATTACACCTTTAACCTGCTGGACAACAATGTTTTCAACCTGTCCATAGAACAATTACAGCTTGTTAAACCACAAGCCTTAAAACACTCTTTTGTTAATATTTTTGAAGAGTGGGAATTTTTCAAATCACTTTCATTTGCTAAACTTCAAACTTATATTGAAACCAGTGGCTGGGAATATCCCCAAGCCACAGAGGATGTACTGATACATTTTTGCAAAGTATCAAACATAGTTTTGATCCTCCAGGAGAATTGGTTCATGTCAAATTTCAAAACTAACATGGACCAATTCATCATTTCTATAATGTATAGTATTTTTGATGGTTCATTTGGAAAAGAAGATGAGGAGGAAGAAGAAAAAGAAATAAGAATTGAAGAAGTAAATGGAGAAGAAGATGAGGAAGTCATTGTAATAGATGACGAAGAAGAGGAACAGGAAGAGCGAAAAGAAGGAGAAAATATTTTAGTTGAAAAACAAACAGAAGAAGTGGAGAAATCAGAGGAGTTAATTGATGAAGAAGAATAAGGGGAAGAGGTAGAACAGGAGGATGATGAAGGAAAAAAAGATGATGAGAATGATGATGAAGGAGAAGATAAAAAAGATGGAAAAAAGGATGATGATGATAATGATGATGATAATGATGATGATGATGATGATGATGATGATAAGGATGAAGGAGGAGATCAGGGAGCTGAAAAAGAAAAAGATAATGTTGAAGAAAAGGAGGAAGAACAAGAGAAGGAAGTAGAAAAGGAAGAAGAGGAGAAAGAAAAAGAGCCGGAGAAAGAGCCAGAAGTAGAGGCTGCAGACAAGATCGGGCGCACGCCGTATACGGCTGACGCAGAGTTGGCAGAGGACTCCAGATCAGGGACACCTGAAAAGACCCCATCTGGAGTGCCAGCTGCAGATAGGGACCTGCAGTCTAGTGCATCATTTGCAGAAGGCTCAGGCGAGCACTCTCCACCATCGTAGATCTCACCTGCGATGACCGAGCTGATAAGGCAGATAGTGAAGGATACCATTGGAGAGTTGCTTGCATCTCAGGTCACTCCTGACCTCCAATCCATCAATGCCAAGATTGATACATTGTTGCAGCTATAAATTCCGATGTTAGGAATACTTGTTAGATTTTGATGATGACATTAATATAAACTCAAATGTTTATTACTTGGCGAAATGTAAGGAAGAACCAAATGAGTATCTTCCATAGGCCAAAATATGTTAAGTGTAAAACTTGGCAAAATGTAAAGAAGAACCAAATGAGTATCTTCTATAGGCCAAAATAAGTTAGGCTGAAAATCGGCTAAGTACTAAAGAACAGCTAAGTTCATCAGAGAGGTACAGCCGAGTTAAGTCAGAGAAGATCTGGTCAACAAAAATTATCAGAGATGTTTGGCCAGACTGCAGTCAAGTAACCTCAAACAGGTCAGCTGATCAGGCGAGTTCCAAACAGTGAACATCAGAGAGGTGCAGAACTGCAGAGAAGTTACCTTACATCAGCCTACTCGAAGATCAGCCAAGTACTCCAAGTCCATGTCAGCATGCGTTGAAAAGTCAAGTATTACGGAAAGTCACATGCAACGTAAAGAGACAAATTGGAGAGATTCCCGCAAAGGATATGAATTAAAAAATTCATCCAGACCCACCTTGAAGACTTTTAATCGTATTATATTCAAAAGATTCGGCGCCTCACATGCAGAGTCTTCACAATGGTCGGAAGATAGATTAAAATATGGGAATCCAGCCTTGCAACGTTCAGAAAAGAATAAACAAAGAAGTCTCCCTCCAACGGACTGATTTGTTACAGATTTGCAACGACTATGAAGAAATGCTCAGAGATCGTGACCTATATATATCCGAAGATTTGAAGCTGAGCGACACAACAATAATTATCGGTGCGAACATACTTTCAAGCGATCAAAGCATTCAAGCAATCTAAAACGAAATACAGCAACGTGAAAAGAGCAGTTCTAAAAAGTTCATACTTGAAGAAGCTCTTAGTTGGAGAAGACAAAAACTCGTGTCTTAAATCCTGAGTTCGGGGTACTTCACTGGTTGAAGTTCGAGACTGTAAAGGCATCCAAGGATCGAGGATCAAGAGGTGCAAGGCAGTCAAGTGTGTTACAACGGCACGAATTTCCACTGGTTGGAAGCTGTTGTAATTTGGTTGAATCACTGTAATATTTATCACTGGTTGAAAATTATAGTGAATTCATCTCCAACTAGTTTGGAGAAAAGTGGATTAGTAGAAGATTACCCCACCTCTGAGACCACTATAATCGCTGCGTGCTTTCTTGTTTCTGACATCATACTTTAACTGCTGCATTCATTGTTAAGTGTTTCATTAGTTATTTTGTATTCGTCATCAGCTGACTTCCGCACGTATTAAGAACAAACGACTCCAAGTCATTTGTTTACCTATCAGCTGAAGTAACTTACTCTTTGAGAAAAAGAGTTTAAGAGTTTCAATAAGTCTATTCACCCCCCCTCTAGACTTATTCCTGGACGACTTGTGACCTACATCCGATTCCATGGTGATCGGGCTATACACGTTTGTTTAGCAGACTTCCACGAGACAACTCCACCCCAACGGTAAACACGTAACCACTTGTAGAAAATGAACTTTTCGTATCAGGTATCCAATTCGCATCACAGGACCCTTCAAGTACCGGGGGGTATCTCAAATAGTGTAGCCCAAGGTTTTGAGTATACTTTAAGTACCTCAAAACTCTAACAAGAGCTTTTCAATGCTCTTTGCTTGGATTGCTCGTGTAACGACTCAATTTGTTCACGGCGCAAGCTAAGTCGGGTCGAGTACAATTTGTAAGATACATTAAACACCCAATGACTCGTGCATATTCTTCTTGTGCAACGGGCTCCCCTCGATTTTTGCTCAAGTGAACATTTAGCTCTATTGGGGTGTTAGCCAGCAAGCTATCAAAAGCATTAAACTTCTTGAGAACTTTCTTTAGTGAGATTGTGTCAAGATGATTCCATCAGATTTTCTTAAAATTTTCATTCCAAGAATCACATCGGGTAGCCCCATGTCTTTCATGTCAAAATTTCTTTTTAACATGTTCTTAGTATCGTTAATCACTTTTATATTGTTGCCCATGATTAACATGTCATCTATATAAAGACACAGTAGCATAACCTTTATTAGTGTTCTTAATATAAACACATTTATCACACTTCTTTGTTTTAAAACCATTTGATAACATTATATTATCAAATTTCAAGTGCCACTGTAATGGAGCTTGTTTCAATCCATATAGAGACTTAACTAGTTTGCAGACCTTTTTCTCTTGTCCAGTTACTACAAACCCTTCAGGTTGTTCCATATAGATCTCTTCATCCAGATCATCGTTCAGAAAAGCAGTCTTAACATCCATTTGATGAATCTCAAAATTGTGCAAAACAGCAATCGCCGGAAGCACTCGAATAGATGTAATCCTTGTTACTGGTTAATAGGTGTCGAAAAAATCATACCCTTCATTCTATTTGAAACCTTTGACAACTAAATGAGCTTTATACTTATCAATTAAGCCATCTGCCTTGTACCTCCTTTTAAGGATCCATTTGCATCCTAAGGTCTTACAACCTTCAGGTAAATCAATCAATACCCAAGTTTGGTTTTGCAAAATTGAGTCAATTTTACTCTGAACAACTTCTTTCCAGAGCAACCCGTCTGGTCTAGCATAAGATACTTTGATCGATGTTGGTTCTTCATCCAACATGAATGCTATGAAGTCAGGTCCAAATGTCTTTGGTGTCCTAACCCTACTACCACGTCTTAGTTCTACATCTTCCAGATTAGATCTCGATCGCTTACGTGACTTTGGATCTACATCCGTAGATTTTGAACTTGTTGCTTCATCTTCAACTCTATTGCTAGAATTGTTCTCAACTTTATCATTGTCCTTACAAGGATATATGATTTCAAAGAATATAGCATTCCTTGACTCAATTGTTGTTCCCACAGTCATATCAGGTACTTCTGACTTGTGGATAACAAACCGATAAGCGCTGTTGTTCTGTGCATACCCAATAAAGATAGAATTGACCGTTTTAGGACCAATTTTAACTTGTTTAGGTAGAGGCACCTCAACCTTCGCCAAACACCCCCACACTTTGAGATATTTGTATGATGGTTTTCTACCTTTCCACAACTCATAAGGAGTAACATTCTTACCTTTGCGTGGAATCTTGTTCAATATGTAGTTGGCTGTCAAGACAGCGTCCCTCCACATGTTCTGGGCAATCCTGAACTAATTAATAAGACATTCATCATTTTTGTAAATGTTCTATTCTTACGTTCAGCAACAACATTAGATTGTGGTGCATATGGAGCTGTTGTTTGATGAATTATACCACTCTCATTGCATAATTCCTCAAACGAGGCTACATATTCGCCTCTTCTACCGCTTCGAACCATCTTAATATGACAACCTATTTGAGTCTCGACTTCATTCTTGAAGTTCCTAAAGGCTTCAATAGCCTCATCTTTACTTCTCAAAAGATAAAGATAACAATATCTTGTGCAGTCATTGCTGAAAGTGATAAAGTACTTCTTACCACCTCTAGTTTGTGCAAACTTTAAATCAAACACGTCTATGTGAATTAATTCAAGGAGTTTTGTGTTCTGTTTTACCGAATGAAATGGTAGCTTCGTCATTTTTGCCTCAACACAAATATCACATTTGTTTTGATTATTGACTTCATTTAATTTTAGTAAATCTAAGTTTACTAATCTTTTCTAGCATTTAGATTCACATGACCTAATCTACAATGCCACAAATCTGAACACTTGGTCAAGTAAGAGGAAGCAGTAGCATTTTCATTAGCATTATTAATAGGCTTGATTACACGGCGCATAGCCAAAGCATTAAGTTTAAAGAGTCCCTCTGAGAGGTAACCCTTACCAAGAACCTATCAAACTTCTTTCGGATAACCCTATCTGACTCAAACACTAGTTTAAACCCCTTACTAACTAGTATAGAGCCCGAGATCAAGTTCTTCCGAATGTCAGGAACATGAAGCACATTTTTCAAGGTGAGTGTTTGTTCGGACGTTAGTTTGAGGGTCACTTCTCCAACTCCGACAATCTCAGATGAAGCTGGATTCTCCATGTTGAGCTTCCTCCACTCAACAGCTTGATAGGTCTTAAAGTGGCTCCTATCTACACAAACGTGGGCGGTCGCACCGGTGTCGATGTACCAACCACCTTGGTTCTCAACGTGGTTGACCTCCTCGGTGACCACTGCAGCAAGATCGTCCTCTTTCCACTCGCCGTCAATCTCGGTGATGTTGGCGACATGTTTCTTTTTCTTGTTGACCTTCGACTTTCGGCAGTCTTTCGCCACATGCCCATGTTTGCCACAGTTGAAGCAATCACCATCAAACTTCTTGGCTGATTGCTTCCATTTGTCCTTATTTTTGGCACTTGGGCGAGCTCGTTTGATGGAGGGACGGCCTTGCTCCAACAGATTGGCCTTAGCATCGATCAGGCCTTTTGGCTTAGGATCATTCTTGCGCACATCTGACTTGATGCGCAATTTCACAATCAAGTCTTCAAGAGTCATCTCCTTTCGCTTGTGCTTGAGGTGGCTCTTGAAGTCCTTCCGACTAGGGGGCAACTTCTCGATCACAGTTGCAACAGTGAAAGCATCCGATAGGACCATCCCCTCGGCATTGACGTCATGAACAATGAGTTGGAACTCTTGTACTTATTCCATGATTGGCCTTGAATCAACCATCTTGTAATCCAAGTACTTGGCGACTACAGACTTCTTCGTACCTGCATCATCACTTTGGTACTTATTTCAAGTACATCCCACATCGTTTTTGATGTGTTTACAACAGAGTACACATTGTACAAACTATGCTCTAAAGAATTTAGAATAAAGTTTTTACAAATATAGTCTCCGTTGTGCCAATTGTCATAGACAGCTCGGATAGTGAAACTTGTCTCTTGTGCACTCTGCGCTGGTGGCTCATCTTCCTTAAGGAAATTTGCAAAGCCCAATGTTGTCAAATAGAACATCTTTGTTGCCACCTTTTGAAGTCGGCTCCACCAAATTTTGGTGGCTTCTCGGCGGTCGGCATCATCCTTGGCCCCGAGTTTGTCCCAAAAAAGGAACATTGTGTTGCACCCATAGGCCCGAAGTAGATCCTAACATGGATCCTATGGTACCACTGAAAGTGGAACCAACGGTGCCACGCGAGGTAGATCCACCCGTTGTCAGAAAAGGGTTCGAAAACACCCATGAGTTTGTCGCTGAGGTGGTTGAGCTCATCAGATTGGACATAGTCGCAGCAATAGTGTTTGCCAAGGTTGATGTAGTGGCAGAGGCAACGGCAGCGGTGGTGCTTGAGGCGTTGGATGCAGCCGTCGACATCTCCAGTTGTAGGATTTAGTAAAAACAATAAGTATATTTCGTCTTGCGCTTGTTGGAAATTTATTCGTAAAACTTGTCGGGCGAAAATAAATTACAACTGGAAACGAAATTACAACTCGAAAAACAGAAATTACAAAACTCGAAACTGAATTGAAATTACAGAAAAAAATAGAAAAAGAAACCGTAAACTATTACCGATTCGAGGAATCCTCTATCCGCAAGACGAAATACGCATCGATAGTGCTATCGGTTTTGAAGTATCACCTCCAAAGATAAAACGGTAGCGTCTCGGAGGTAGTAGCACCACAAAACCCACGAGCTCCGACGAACTGGAACGAGGTGAAGACGAAGCCGACTATGAGACTATGTATGCAGAAACTGAGTATGTCGATTTTTTGCACGTCCTGATGCAAATGAGATGCATGCCTATTTATAGGCCATCTCACACTTGCATAGATTTAACACAACCAATAATGGTTGTCATAATGCAGGTATTCATGTTGCATTGACATAGGAGTTTCAGAATTCAAAAATGAAAGAGTTACAGAATTCAAAACAGCCATTTACTCCTCCTCATCACACCTGGGAGGTTACTGCCGTGTTCTGACTGAATTTGAACAGTCAGGATGCACGTAGACTGTATTCATCTCCTTGAGCGCACGAGGGATGTACCTGGATATCCTTATGTGCACATACGAGCCAAGGCCAAGCCCAAAGACCACCCAAAGACCAATTGCCAAGATCCAAGACCAAGACCAAGTCCAAGTCCAAGGCCAAGGCCAAAGCCAAGGCCCACGGTCCAAGTCACACGGCACGTGGCTCGCGGCCGAGTCAAGGCGGGCGGGCGACGCGCACGTGTGCCATTAATTAATACATGCAAAATGAAAACTCCATATATACTTGAACAATGATAGCTTAATTGGGCGTTAAGCCCATCACATGTGCCATTAATTAATATATGCATAATGAAAACTCCATATATACTTGAACAATGATAGCTTATTTATCAATGTGGGATAACCATCCCTCATTAATCCACAATTAAGCGACAAACTTTAATTCACTATTTCTCACTCACCGGGAATCGATTTAGAGAATGTGAATATACCACGATCATCTACTCGGAACGTAGATCGATCCTATGATATTTAATTTTAAAAAATAAAATTAAATTCATTAACAATTCCAACACATAATAAATTGTGCACTTGGCTCTTCCGCACATATCGAATTAAATAGTAAATATCAAGCCAAATCATGAACACATCAAGCCAAATTGCAAAAAGAAAAATTACTGCTCATTTGGCTTGATAGTTGTTACTTGATATGGCTCGATATCATTATTTGACTCGATATGTGTAAATTATTTTGCTGATAATGATATAGTTGGCTTGATCAGTTTAATTTTAATAAATTATGGTAAATAATTTCACAAATAGCAGGCCAAATTAAACCTACCGAGCCAATTAAAATTAAATAGTGTAAACAACAAACTTTTTACAATAAATATTAAAATGAGGATTTTAAATAATAAAATTCAATCGGAAAATAAGAAAACTTAAACCAAACCAAACCAAACATACCCCGTATATCCCGCTCAGAGCAGGGTCTGGGGAGGGTAAGATGTACGCAGACCATGCCCCTACTTTTTATGGTAGGGAGGCTGTTTCCGTGAAGACCCCCAACTTAGTACACAACAAAGTAAAGAGTGATATATACAGAGAAACAAATTATACGAAAAAGCTCCAATCCATACCTGAGCCCATGGCTTAATTCACATGAGCCTTACCTAATGGGACTTTGGCAACTGCACTCTCGATGAACGCTGCTCTAATAGAAGAGAGGTTGACTCTGGGCACAGCTCCCTGTAAAAAATACACCACACGCAAAAGGTAATAGGATAAAATATACCATAAAAGTAAAAAAAATGCAATGCTCTAGGTCAAAGCTAACCAAGACAACCCAACCCAGAGGCTCTCAACTATAGCACCGCTCCCTACAAAGGAATCCACAACTCTGATGTGGCGCCTCCAAGAGCACCTGTCAACAGTCATGGTCTCGAAAAGGTTCAAGGCCTTCAAATCTAATCTCAGCTGCTCCTCCCACGTCCTCCTCGGTCTGCCTCTCCTCCTCTCCCCGACAACCAGTAAACTCTCAACCCTCCTCACCGGAGCAGAAGTCTGCCTCCTGCGGACGTGGCCAAACCATCTCAATCTCCCTTCCCTAACTTTCGCTGAAATGGGTGCCACTTCTACCGTGTTCCTGAAAACCTCGTTCGAGATTCTATCTAACAAGGTGCGACCACACGACAAACGTAACATTCTCATTTCAGCCGCTTCCAACTGGCTCTCAAGGGCTTCTTCATCGCCCAACATTCGGAGCCATACAACATAGCAGGTCTGATTGTCGCTCTATAGAATTTACCCTTCAGCTTTAGAGGGACTTTCTTGTCGCACAGGACCCCTGTCGCTGCTCTCCACCTTAGCCACCCGCCTTGATACGATGAGTGACATCATCTTCACACTCACCTTCCTTCTGAATGATCGGACCCAAATACTTGAACTTATCCGTACGGGGTACGATCTGATCCGCAATCATTACCTCTACTTCTTTCTCGTTGGCCTCACCACTAAAGTTACACCAGAGATACTCGGTCTCAGACCGGCTCACACGCAGGCCCTGGGATTCTAACTTAGACCTCCATAGCTCCAACTTCGAGTTCACCTCCCTCCTCGACTCCGCCACTAACACAATGTCGTCAGCAAAAAGCATGCACCACGGGACGCCATCTTGTATCCCCCGCGAGATGACGTCAAGTATTAGAGCGAAGAGAAGAGGGCTTAGCGCCGACCCCTGGTGCAGCCCTATCTCAACCGGGAAATAATGAGTGTCACCAACTGAGGTCCTAACGCAAGTTCTAGCTTGGGAGTACATGTCTTGGATCGCCCTAACGAACGGCAACGGCACCCTCCTCTCTTCTAGGCTCCTCCAAATAACATCGCGCGAAATGCTACCATAAGCCTTCTATAGATCAATGAACATCATATGGAGGTCCTTACGCCGCTCTCTAAACTTCTCCATAAGACGTCTGACGAGATGAATGGCCTCCGTCGAGGACCTCCCCGGCATGAAGCCAAATTGGTTCTCTGAGATCTCAACTTCTCTTCTAACCCTGCATTCCACCACTCTTTCCCAAAGTTTCATAGTATGATTGAGGAGTTTAATACCCCTATAGTTACTATAACTCTGAGCATCGCCTTTGTTCGTGAAAAACGGCACGACAATACTACGTCTCCACTCCGTCGGCATCTTAGAACCTCTGAGGAGGATGTTAACAGCTCTGCTAGCCACTGAACTCCAACTTCTCCCAGACAAAGCCACACCTCAATAGGGATCTGATCCGGGCCTACAGCCTTAGCTCTACCCATCTTCATTAGGGCTCCCTTTACTCCCTCCTTGCTGATGCTCTCACATGAACTAAACGAACGAGCA
The DNA here is from genome assembly GCA_033398695.1 of Orobanche coerulescens. Classification (NCBI taxonomy): domain Eukaryota; kingdom Viridiplantae; phylum Streptophyta; class Magnoliopsida; order Lamiales; family Orobanchaceae; genus Orobanche; species Orobanche coerulescens. Next base: position 71,093,320 of record CM065818.1, on the reverse strand, counting down.
GAAGATAGACTAACTCTTTGCACCACCGAGTCGCTTCCCCTAGCCTCATTGAAAAGTTCAAAAAAATACTTATTCCACCTCTCCTTAATAGCCACATCGTTCACTAACACTTGGCCCAAATCATCCTTAATATACTTAACGGGACCCAGGTCGCGCCGCCATTTTTCCCTAGCTTTCGCTAGTTTAAAAATAGTATTCGCGCCTTCTTTGGTGTCTAGGCGCTTGTACATCTCCTCATATGCCTCACCTTTAGCCTTAGCCACTGCATTCTTAGCCTCTCTTTTCGCCACCTTGTACGCTACAAACTTCAAGATTCTCTCCTCTCCAGCACTAACCGACAAAAGCTCCTTAAATAGCGCTTGTTTAGCCTTAATCTTCTTTTGGACCTCCTCATTCCACCATCATGCCTCATTCGGTCCACTAGACCTGCCCGAAGAAACCCCTACCTCCTTCTCGCCCACACTCCTAATAGCATTGGCCATGCTAGTCCACATAAGGTTAGCATCGCCCCCCCCCCCCCCCACAAAAAAAAAACCTCATTCGCGGGTCAGAGACTCCTTGAATTCTGTCGCCTTCTCACCCTTCAGATCCTTCCAGAGAATCGTTGGTCTAGCTTCTCTAACCCTGCTAACAACACGACCTCCCATAGATACATTCATAGCCAGCAGCCGGTGTTGCGGAGCACAGGCCTCGCTCTGGAACACCTTGCAGTCCACGCACGCCCTAGCATCACGACTGCGCAAAAAAAGGTAGTCAATTTGCATGTTGTGCCCCCCACTACCGAAGGTGATGAGGTGCTCAGCTCTCTTCTGAAAAACAGAGTTCGCAATTACCAACTCATGCGCAGTTGAAAAGTCCAACAGTGCGGAACCTCCTGCATTCCTAACTCCGAAGCCGAAATCCCCATGTGCACTATGGTAACCATCCACCCCCACACCAATGTGCCCATTGAAATCGCCCCACATAACAATAAATTGATCGTCCGAAATACACCCTACCAACTCATCTAAACAGACCCAAAAAGCTTCCTCAACAAGCACCCCCAAACCAACAATTGGGGCATACGCACAAACCACGTTAACCACCTTCTCCCCAACCACCACTCTAACGGCCATAATCCTATCGTTACGCATCTTCACTTCCACGGCGTTATGCTTAAGACAAAAGAATACCCACACCATTACTTGAGTTCGCAATGCCTGAATACCACAATTTATAACTGTTCGCCTCCCTGGACTGCGCCCCCTTCCACCTAGTCTCCTGAATACAAGCCACGTCAACCCTTCTCTTACCCAATACATCCACGAGCTCCAAAAGCTTACCCGCCAAGGTACCCAAATTCCAACTACCAACCCGCAAACAGCGCGACATCAACCAACACAAAACACAAACGCACTACGACAAATAAAAATGATGTAGTGTAGCCAAAAATGAAAATATGACGAAAATACAAAAGACAATTTAAAAGCACGCAAACCGCATAAAGATCACAGAAAATAGTAGATATATGGCTGACGAAAAATAAAATTTAACAGAAAAGTACAATGATACCAAACTTCGGCAGGGAAAGTCGCGAAAGTTGGCAACCGATCGGCTCCTGAACCAAACCCGCCTCGACTCTGTACCTCTAGAGACTCGAGCTTGTCTCTTGGGTGGGAAAAGGTGAACGGCAGGCCGACGACGCCTGGGAGGAGCACGGGAAGATTTCGGGCAGCTTGAAAATCCGGCTGGGAAACATGCAAAACAAACAACTAAAATGCAATACTACTGTTAAATTGACGGGGAGGGATGAATGCAGCGATGAAATGTTATTATTCCGGCGATACGCCTGCCAGAGATGACCAGCAGCACGGCACGGCGCAGGCGCAAGTTAGGCCAAAACGGTCAGCTACGGCTCAGATGAAGGTCCGGGGCAACAAATCGCGAAATCCAAATCCGTTGAAACGGAAGAAATTCACAAACACACAAAAACCAAATAGCGGAAGAAATCCCACAAGAAATTCAGCCCGGCTAAGATTTCTGCTAATTCCAAATCCCACAAGAAATTCACAAACACACAGCAACGGAAGAAACACAAATATTTTTCATCAAGAGTGATTGAATCTAAAACTGAGCAGAGCTCCGTGCTATAATGAGCTAGCTAAAAATCGCTTAACCCCACCAATCTCTGTGTGTGTGTGTGTGTGTGTGAGAGAGAGAGAGAGAGAGAGAGAGAGAGAGAGAGGAGAGAGAGTTTTCTGCAAAAGGCCGACCAAATCACACGCGAGAGAGAGTCTAAACAAAATCGAAATTAAATGATAACATTAAATCGCTAATTACAGGCTCTAAACGGCGTTAAACGCCTTATAGACAAGTCGGTGATACCTTTGCTATCAGTTTTGTTCGGACGCTCGTTTCCCTTTCGAAAAGGGTACTGTTTCGTAAGATTTGGACACCGGAGATATTTCACCAAATCTTAAAAAGCTTTAACAATGGAGAAGATAACAATGGAGAAGATAAGAAAACTTACATTGTGCAAATAGAATTCTCCAATTTTTCGTTATTCTTCACGCACTCGTCACACTACTTTGTTGGGCAGACTCCAAAATTACTCGCTCTTCAAGAATTGTATTTTTTTTTTGTCTAATCTATAAAGAATACATACTTGAATACTTTGGAAAAAAAAAGATGTTTTATCGCAAGAGATGAGTGGTTGAGGAAAGGCAAGTTTCTTTTCCTCGTTCACAAACACCAAGTAGGTGGTGAAGACGTGCGCATGTTTGTCAAGTTTATTAAGTAAACTTAATTCATGCCACCCATCTAAGAGGCACGTACAAAAATAAATCTCAGGCATTGCCAAATATCTCTACAATCTGGTTACAGAACCCCCGGACAATAAATAAAAAGACCAAAGATGTCGTACAAACTCGAACACAGTGTAAATGAACAAGAATCCAAACAACACAACACCCCTTTGGAACGCATACAAGGATGAACACTGTTCTTCTCTCACATAATACAGCAGTTCTGTTGAGATTCCAGCATCTCTGGAGACCTGCAAGAGCAAGAGAGGGAAATTACATTATTTTCATCAGCATAACCAAGACAGGTGAAGAGAGGCATCAGTAAAGACAAATAATTTGGTAAAACTAATATTCCAACATGATTCTGAATGCCTATCCTGCTTCTGCCAAGCTTTTGGTTCTTTTCTCTGATCCCTCCTCGGTTAGAAATTTTGTGAGCATATCAGTCGTACAATCTGGATGAGTCATGTTCCATGATGTACGTGATGATTTTATAGTATCAATCACGTAATATGACGTGACTATAGTAATTATCTCGACTCATTACCATCTCATCATATTTTCCATGTAACTGGAAAAGCCTATGATTTTGATGGTTTTGGAATTTAATCCAATTTCTCCTTCATATGAAGGTTGTGGCCGGAAGGGCATCCGTCGTAAAACTTTGCCACTTTGCTTTTGCATGAATTGTAGTGCTAACTAATTTTCGACAATTAATTGCCACTATAATTTCCATGCCACCAACCCCAACATAGTTGAGATTAAGATGCAGTTGATGATGATGATGATGATGATGATGATGATGATGATGATCGGTCGTACAACATGCAGTTGATGATGATGATGATGATGATGAGTCGTACAACATGGTGATCATCTTGAACACATTTGATGTGATTTGCTGAATAAAGTTCCAAAGATATGGCAGTGAGGTTTGTTTTAACTGGACACTAGTACAGACAGGATGATTTAACATGAAAAGAAAACCAAATGGGTAGAATCACGAAATGTTAGTATGGTCAGCTGAGTCTGTTGTGAAGGACTTTCATGGAACAAATTGGTCAGGGCACCACAAGGCAGAATGAATGGTTGCGCGTACAGGGATGTCTTGGTGACAAAGACAAATCATGGAAGATATCTCGGCCAAATTTATAGCTTATGACAAAGACGATTCTGGAAAGAATCAAAAATGTGATTGGTAGGTGATAGGTTGGGTTATGTTTAAGATGTTGAAACCTTATTTTGTTAATGTTCCAACATTTGGAGGGAATTACAACGGAACGCGACCAAGTACCTGGACTTTTAGGTTGAAACTTCAATTCCTGATTACTTAAACTAAAGGTTTTCTCCAATCTAAAGCAATCTTACTCTCTACCATCGATTCAGTACCTAGAAGCACAGGAGAGAGTTGAACAATGGAACAGTATTCTAAAGAATTGAGTTTATCATGTATTCAGATCTCTCATGAAAAAGAAGAAGATGAAGAAGAATATCTAGCTCACATGGAAAACCATACCACTGGCTTACATGAGAGTTTGGTTAAAAATGTTTATAAAAACCACATAAAGAAACTCAGATATACTTACAATTGTCCAAAAGTTGATAAATCAAAGCCTGGGGCAAGCTCTTGCACAATATCATTAGGTGGTTGGCCACACCCTTGCATTTTCTGCATAAGCTCAACAATCTTGTTGAAGTTATCAGGCTCGGTTTCATACACTTGGTTTAGCTCTTTTATAAGCTCATACTGGTGAGAATATTGGGCATATTCTTCATCTCCTAATTTAGGTTTATTCTCTTCTAACCATATTGGGTACCGTTCACCAATTTCTTTCATAGGTTCATGAAGGATTTCCTTAGAGAGGAGCTGTTGCATCATGGTTTCCACTATTGACTCCATATCCTACAAATAAGAGCCCAAAGTTACGATTATCACTCATAGATGGTGTAATAAAGAGGAGAAAGAATTGTGAAGTAAAATTATCAAGCATAACTTCTCACCCTCCACCAAACTCCCGGGCAAACAAACCGAGCCTTTTACCCTAATAAATTGTGGTAGGCTAGAGGGGGGGGGGGGGGGTGGAGGCAAAACTGATAGAGATGAAAATACACACAAACAAATTCTCTGACATGGGCAAGAGATGATGAACCTATGGAGCACTATTACAAGAAAAAAAGAGAGGAGAACAGTTTGCCCCGTATTTGAGGTAGACAGAAGCCAAAGATGTTCCAGGGAAAAAACAGCTATACATTTCTGTATTTCCAAAAACTAATTGACTTCAGAACCTGTTCCCTACAACATTGAGTGTTCATAAAAGGTTTCGATCCTATCTCTGAGTTCTACACATTCTGTGATGATGCAACCTCCCTATCATAAAGAACCTGTATAATCTATCTATAAAGGCAACACAAACTATTCAGTTGCATAAATATCATGTAAAAACTAAAAATAAATATCAAAACTAAGATATACCAACATTTTCCTTATAAGGTATCAACAAAAAAAAATTAAAGCACGTATGGTTAATTTTCAATATCAATCTTGTATGGGCATGCATATAGCAATTATCTCAACTCATTGAGGTCTCATGTTTTTTACCATGAAAGTGGAAGAACTTATTATGATGATGGTTTTTGGAATTTCATCTCATTTCTCCTTCGTATGAAGGTCGCAACAAGAAGGACATTCGGAACTTGCTACTTTGCTTTAATTCATGTTAATTAATATTAGATACCACTATTTGACGCTACAACCTCCATGCCAGCAAACCCAACATAGTTAAGATTAAGGTGCACTTGACGACGACGACGATGATGTTTCTATAGTCCATTTCTAGTTTCTAGAAATGAAATTCAATTTCGAAGATTTACTAGCTTCCGTGTGGAAGTTGAACTTGTGTTGGATAATGAATGACACTTGGAACTTATACAGGTCCGAAATGAGAATATGTTGGTTTAGTTTTTATATACATGATAATTCAAAATTTTGATAGTTGGAGTCCACTCTCAGTATGTTAAATTGAAAATAATGATATTATAGATACGAGACTGTAGGTCGGGTAGTACGGACACGGAGAAACAGCAATGTCCCAATAAGTAGGACAATACGACATAGCGCTCGGCAAATTAAATACTTTAAATATATAATAGGGTGGTTGTTTGCGGTTCCTTCATCTTGATTCATTCTACAAGATGATAAAAGCATTGTGATTATTATTTCAATTTCTGAATTTTATTTATGGGAGAGGGAGAGAGAGAGAGAGAGAGAGAAAGAGAGAGAGAGAGAGAGAGAGAGAGAGAGAGAGAATCAGAGAATAGAAGAAGAGAGACTTGAAATTAAATGTAAGAATTAAAGAAAAAAAGAAAACCGCGTCCAGAGGCGACCGGGACATGTCCGTGTCACGTGCTGAGTTAGACAAGGCACATGGGCGACGGACACACCCACACGTCCGAGGAGAGTCCAAGTCCAATGTGTGTCAGACTCGAAAACTCTACCTGTTTAAACGAGTCCGTGCTTCCTAGATTGTGGGCGATGGGCCATAAAACTGCCAACAAATCCGGATTAAATCCATGCCACTAACAATGCAAAGAGCCTAGTCATCTCGCAACTATTCAAGTGATAACCACTCAACTCATCTCTGACGGTCAATCAAGCATCAAATGCGTGTAATCCCAAACCCATACTAACCAACTCCACAAGCACACTCACTGAATTGGATATCACCAGAATATAGCACTTGAACAATTCACAATGGGAATAGGTCTTATCGTTTTGATGCATAACCTGGTCATGTTTATTCTTTTCATTGTTATTCTCATAATAACCGCTAAAGACTCCTCTAAAGTAATTTGAGGAGGATGTATGGCTTCAATTTGGTTCTCTAATGAGAAAAGATGGATTTAAACAACACTCAGTAATAATTGTAAAAAGGTTATTTTACTCATAATACTTCAAATTCAAATCACAAAACTCTAACCCCTAATGTCCTTGTCCAAACAGACCCTTATTGTAAGTTTGAAAATCCTTCTTTATTCAGTGAGGAGAACAAAAATATCTTCCAGCCATTTGAGAAAAAATCTCTTCTTTCGAGTATCTTGAACCCATTCTTTTATACATACTAACGTAAACTTGTGTCTTTTAAAACTTAAGTTCAACTATACATAAATACATAGAATTTTTTATGCTTCATTAGTGGGTTTTAAAATTACCTTTAAATCGTCTTAGGAAGATAAAGCTCCTCAAATATGGTCATAACACTAAATCTCATGAAAGAGTGAGAAAGGGAAGATCATTTCTAGAAGGTAATATGGAAAATCAGGTAGTTCAACACTGTATCAGGTCCACTATTCTGTTCTGGAGCTTTATTAAGGATTTCAATTCATAATTATTCCATGTTCCTATAAAGGAAGCCGAAACGGAAAAAATCTGGGGGAACTAACAGTTTAAAATAAAAAATTTCCTATTAGCAACAGTCAATACTCTGGGCTGTCTAGGCATAATACCCCGAAGGTAATGGAAATTGAATAGTACTATAATTTAGGTCTGCTCTAGAGTTAACCATGGCTTCAGAATCAATAAAGGATCTATTATTAGGATTACAGTAACTAGATTTTTGATGCCCAAAATCAGAGGTCGGCAAAGAAGAAAACTCTCTTGAATATCTTCAATATAAAGAGTAACTAGATTTTCGATTCCCAAAATCCGAGGTCAGCAAATAAAAAAAAATCTTTCTTGAATATCTTCAATATAAAGATCAATAAGTGTCCAAGAATACTGTCTTCTCCAAGGGTTTACTTCGAAAGCCAGCTCAGTTTTGAGATGTTCTTTATTCTTTATTCATATGGGATTCAAAGTTGTTTTTACTTTTTTTTTTCTTTTTTTTGGTTGTCTTCACAAACATTTTAGTTTGTGGGATTCGAAATGTGTTTTTCAATGTGTTCTGGATCCTTTTTAGAGTTCAAATATAATATTTCATCTTTATAGCTAGGAGGTTTAAAAAACGCAAGAGGCATATGCCTTGAGGCGCTCCTCGCCAAAACGCCCTGAGGCACTGTAATTTCAGTCAGATTTTCAATCAAATTCGACCACTCAGTTTAACGGCAAATAGAGAAGAAAAAACGACGTCAGTAAAAGCAATCGACAACACAACCTGCGAACCGGCAAGCTCTTCAAAGTGGTTGACCCAGTCCTCTACCATTGCATCTCCTCCAAGAGTATCTCCTTCCATTGGTGGTCTAGGCCCGGTCACCGATTCCAACCCTTTAACAGCCTCCTTTGTTTGCTCTCTCAGCTTATCAATCGCCTCAGAAATATGTGATTCTTGCTTCGGTGGTGGTAACTTTTGTTTACCCTTTTTCTTAATCTTCAAATCAGGCAAGCCCATCCCCAATCCTCGAACACTACCACTTGCCAATGTGGAAATCTCTTTCTTGCTCTCTCCAGAATTATCATTATTACCCAAACCTCTATACCCCAGCAAAAGAAAGAGAAAAAGAAAAACATAAACAAAAATACAGTTGGTTTTTTGAAAGGGGAAAAAACAAATAAAAAGGGCAAAACCAAAAAAAAAAAGAGTAAAAAATAGTAATAATAGTAATAAACAACAACAATACATATTCCAGAGAGGGAAAATATACCTCCGAGCGGAAGAGGTGAGATTAAGGTTCTGAAAATCATCCAAAGCGCCTGAATTTTTTTTTCAAAAGCATTAAATCACCACTTGGAGTTCTGCCCCTGTTCATAACTATCAAAATTAACAAGCATGGGGAGAAATATATAAGAAAAATGGGTCCTCTTACTGTCAAGGAGTTGGTCTAAATCATCGGAGTGGTCAGCCATGAAATTTCTTTCCCCACTCTTATCTCGTGCTCTTTTCTCAACTCCCTCTTCAACTTCTACAATATCACCCCTTTCTTCAAGTGAAAAACATCTAGCTGTCAGAGTTGAGGATTAAGAAATTAGATTCTTTGACGGGCAATTTGACGCACCACTGTTATAAAAGCTTCTGTATTGAACAGATATCTGATCCAAGTGCGGCTATAAACATAAATTCTCCGACTGTGTATGAATTGGTTCAAAAAAAAAAAGGTGTACTTAAAATGGAACGGTGAATCGAATGTATATTTAGTATGGATTCACGGTACCTATTAATGCATACTAAATGTTTTCCTGTGCGATGCACCGCATAAAATATTCTCTTATTAGAAAATAATTTCTCGATCTTTAAATTTATTTTTGATGATTTTCGACATAAGTATCATATTAGCATAATATTAATAAAAGACTTATTGAGTGTATTATGGGTTGTAATATAATTCAAGAAAGAGTACCACATTAGCGGAGTGTTAAGTCAATTAGTGTCCATTACATGAACAAATTTCCTGGACATACCAAAAAAAAAGTAGCAACAAATTTTGGGGACGAAAGTAATATGTGATTAAGTCTTAATGTGTGTGTGCAGTGTATGTTTTATTATTTTTAGTTATTATAATTAAATAAATATCATAATTTATTCTTTATGTAAGCAATAAATGAGTTAATATATTTTTATTTTGCATCAATTAATTTTACTGAAAATAAATATTCATATTTTTTCTAATATAATTTTTTTGTGTAATCGGTCATTATTGTAAATCCATCAAATTTATTATATTCATATGGATGTCTAGTTGAAAATTATGAAATAAAAATTAATTTGATATATTTTTCATTAAAAATAAACTTGATTTAAAAAATTATAAACATTTAAAATTTTAAGCTAAAAAAATAAAGAAAGGATTTTTTTATTGGTAGATGAGTGTAAGTTGTGGAATAAAACTCCCACAATACATATCTATAATTTTTTTTGAAAATTTAAGAATACATCTCTATATATAAACTTTATTTTAAAATAAAAAATCAAAAAACTTACAAAGTGACATGTGTCACGACTCTCTTTTAATAGAAGTATAGATTTGTCTTTGTACATATTTAGAACGATCTCTCCGTAAATTATGAGAAAAAATAAATTTACATTACAGTATACTACATGTGAATCTGTATTAAGAGGGGTGTATTCAATTGAGATTTTGTGGGATTTTTTTGGATTTTAGAAATCCTAAGGTATTCAATTTGGATTATTTTGAATCCATTAAAATCTTGAAATATTCAATTTGGATTTCAGAATGTCATTTAAAATCTTGGTGTATTCAAATAGGACTTCAAAATGTCATTTAAAATCTTGGTGTATTCAATCTGGATTTAAAACAATCCATTAAAATCTGAGGGTATTCAAAAATTCATGGGCTTTTTTTGATTCATTAAAATTGTGGATTTTGATGGATTTGTTAGTGTTTTTTGTAACTTTTGAAATCTCACCAAAATCAATGAGATTTTGAAGGATTTCTAAAAATCCATTTGTAAATCCGAAAGACTCTCCATCAACTTTATAAGATTCTACGATGATTATTATTAATCCATGCATTATTTCTAATCCGCCAAAATCTTTAAAAATCCATGGATTATTATTAATCCACTAAAATCTGAATTGAATACACCCCTCTAAATATGTGTGGATTCACGTTCTCATTTTAAGGATTGATTCTCATCTGAACTTATATAAATATATAAATATATATATAATTTAGATGCACGAAATGCATATATTTCATGCATAATTAGTACAAAACTCATGCATAAATTAGTACTGTAAAGTACTGCATCTAATATTGGTACTGCATAGAACGCGCCCCTACATATATATATACTCCCTCCATCTCACTTAAAGTTTTACATTTTCCTTTTTGGGTTTTTCGTGGATAGGTAGGGGTTGTAGTACCTATATATAGATAGTCTTCTTATATCCATTAGGTCAAGTCAAAATTGAATGATCGTTGATCATTGATACTAAAATCCATATGTTGTGATGTTATTAATATTATGTTGTATTTTTGATTGTTTGTTTATAATTTTGAAGAAAGAACAGACAAATTTGAAATTACCGTAATACCTGACACGTTGTCTGGTGTGTAACACCCCAAACTAGGCGGATATTACAGTGCCGTGAATCCCTGACTGCGACCCACCAGGCAAATGAAAATGATGAATTAAATAATATAATTGTAGTACCGAACCACATTATATTACCAAACACTCCGATGAGGAGTTTAAGTACGACACACCAGGACAATACCGAATACTAGTGTATTTTATATGAAGATAAAATACACCACCCTGAATAAATAAACATTACAAACGGAATTTGCAGCGGAAAAACAAATGACGAAATAATCAAATGATGAAAATGGTGAACAAACGGAATGAGGGCCCCTACTAGTATCATGGGACTCGTCGCCGTCAACATGCTCTTCCCGTGCCTTTGCCTTGCCGTGACACGAAAACAAAATCCCCAACGGTCGATTCTACGTAACAACAATCCTCAAGAGTTGAAATTACACAATCATGAATTAATCAAGTGATGAAATATTCTTAATTATGAATTACGCTGAAGAGGAGCATCATAGTACGCCCGTAATATCCTGTGCAAGTGTACAAGACGAATGTCCGGACACACCCGTCCTTGTACCTAATTAGTCTCACGGAGGTAAGCGTTACCGTGTGCACGGTCCGATGTATCGGTGAACCCAATACATGACCATCATGTGCCCGACTAAAAATTCCACACAGCCACACCCGGCCACGCAATATGAACCCGGAAGGTCACATGAACGAGAATGACCGTGATGAATATCAATGAATAATAATTAGACAAGGCCAAGATGACTCACCGATGTGATAGTAATAGTGACGTGATTGATAATCCAATGAAATGATTTGGAACCGTCGTTCCTCATGAATGAAATGACTATTCGACAATTACAAGTCTCGAAATGATTAATATTATGATGAATGAATTATGATTATGAGCAATCAACAACAAAAGGAATGAGTATCCTTTTAACCGAGTAAGATTTAACTTACTCAATACCGATGAAGAATGTCCGTCCACGAACAACGTCCTAACCAAGATACCGATCGCTCGAACAACCTTGAATAACAATAATTACCAACAATCGTTCAATACACGTATCAAACAACAAAACACGACTAACCCAAAGGTCGAAACAACGATAATCGAACTCATAGGCATTCCAACGAATACATAACGGACCGCACAACTACGAAAATATCCAATCCCGAATATGTCGAAACCCACACCAAAATGAGTATTTCGAACTAACAAAACACTTCAATGATATCGATAATCCATTAGGAATCCATAATTCATGATTATAACGACATCAATCGGAAAATCTCCAATTAACCGAAGTCAACCCCAAGGGTTCTTGAAAACAATTCCGAAAATAACCATTAAATCCGTAGGAATATATTTATCCAAGTAGATAATCCATAACTTAACATATCCCAATGATAATCCAAGCTTACACGAAGAAATCGGAAGGAAAACCCAAAAATCCGAAATTCTAGATCCAAGAGATTAATACCTTTGATTCGATGAGATGAAGATGATGAGATGATGATCAATCCGAAAGATGAGCTTGAAGATGATGGTTGATGATTACACCTCGAAGAATCCTCTCCGAATCGCTCGAAATCGCCCAAAAATACCGAAGGAGTGAAATGAGATGAACAAATGACGAAGTCTGACTAATCTGTCGATTTATACTCTGTCCAGGTTAGCGTGCGCTAGCCCTAGTGCATAGCGTGCGCTAACGAGTACTTTGGGTAGTCCAGTACCCACTGTCTGAACACGGTAGCGCGCGCTACGTACCTCTTCGTAGCGTGCGCTACGGCCATACTACTAGCGTGCGCTAATATCCATTGTTAGCGTGCGCTAGCGAAATACTTGACGCCCGATCTGAGTCCGAAAACCATCGCCTCGATCTAACCTCGATAGCGTGCGCTACAACCATTATTTAGCGTGCGCTAATATGTCGATTGCGTACGCTAACAACAATGCATAGCGTGCGCTATGAATAAACCCGGTGCGATCCGGTAGCCACTGGACTCAACTCGATCGCCCCTAGCGCGCTACTCCACACATATAGCGTGCGCTACTACGACCGCTAGCGCGCTACTTACCACTCGTAGCGTGCGCTACAATTATTCTCACTGCGGTCCGGTACCTTGGATCGGCCAAGGTAGCCTTAGCGTGCGCTAAAGCCGAGCGGTAGCGTGCGCTACCTATACCCAATTAGCGTACGCTAAAAGGAGTATGTAGCGTGCGCTACTCCTCAAGCACGGCTTGCAACGAAAATGACAAGGATGATAAACACGGCACGAAACTCCAATCAGATTAATGATGAATGACGATCGATACTCGATACAATAACTCTGAATGATGAATACCATGACTGAATATGAGTGACAAATGATCAATGATGAATGAAATTACTGAGTATCAATTACTGAATGATAAATACTGAATGATAATTACTGAGTTACAACTGGGTATTACATGGTGTAGCTTATCGCAAGTGCACGATATCACATCAAATAGTAAGTGGACTTTTGAGTCCGGGTAATCGATCCCACGAGTAAGTATGGTTATTGATTCATTTATACAATATTATCCTTTTGTTATAGTTGTAACACCCCAAAAACGGCGGCTATTACAGTGCCGTGGACCCCCACTGGGACCCACCAGGCGAGATCACAACATAAACTTTAACATCCATAAACGTGGTACCGAACCACAGTAAAACCCCCGATATGGAATATAAATCATATATGTCAACTCACACAACCGTTCACAGGATCCAACTTTGGTATAGACCATATGGAGATGGAAAATACCTTACAAATAATAATACATTCCTCCGAAAAATAAAATGAAAAATCACAGTAAGACATAACCGAACACCAAAAGACTCGAGGCCCCCGAATTAGCATCCTTCAAAACCCTCCGCCGCCATCGTGCTCTTCCTGTGCCTTGCCCTTGCCTCGCCCTGAAATACAAGTATTTCGCCCAAACCACAGGATCAGCTATACATGATAATAATTCTCATGGCATTATACAATTCATATACATACGGATCTCAAAGAAACAACCGACTACTGAATGTACCCCGTAGGCTTATAAACAGTCAGTCCCAACCGCCGAACATTCCAAACATACTCGGGATAACTCTCCCGCATACTATCCTCGGTTTCCCAAGTAGCCTCTTCGACTCCGTGTCTAGACCACTGAATTTTAACCAAAGGAATCGTCTTATTCCTCAACTGCTTGATTCGCCGCTCTAAAACTCGTATAGGACGCTCCTCATATGAATGATCGTCGGCGATCTCGATTTCGTCGAACTGAAGTATGTGACTCGGGTCGGCAACATACTTTCGCAACTGAGAGACATGAAATACATTATGAATTCGGCTCAACGCCGGAGGTAAAGCCAATCGATAAGCTAACTCGCCCACTCGATCCAAAATCTCAAACGGTCCAATGAATCTCGGACTCAACTTTCCCCTCTTCCCAAAACGGAAGATACCACGACTCGGGGATACCTTGACCAACACATGGTCACCAGCCTCGAACTCTAATGGTCGACGACGGTTATCTGCATATGATTTCGCCGACTGAGCGGTCAACAAACGACTCTGATCAAAGCTACCTTCTCACGGGCGGCTATAAGCATATCGGGCTCGGTGCCGATTGATTCGATAAGTCGTCCCAACACAACGGAGATCGACAACGGCGACCATACAAGGCCTCGTAAGGTGCCATCTCGATCGAAGCATGCCAACTATTATTATACGTGAACTCGATCAATGGTAGTTGGGCTTCCCAATCGTCTTTCCAATCGAGGACGCATGCCCTCAACATGTCCTCTAATGTCTGAATGGTCCTCTCGATTGTCCGTCGATCGAGGATGAAAAGCGCATCGAGATTAAGTGAGTTCCCATAGCACGATGAACTGATTTCCAAAATGCGACACAAACCGTCCGTCACGATCGGAAACGATACTCTTAGGAGTACCGTGAAGTCTCACTATCTCTTTGATGAAAAGCTGGGCAAGTCTCTCGGGACCCCATGTATCCTTGATCTCAAGGAAATGAGCTGATTTAGTTAAGCGGTCCACGATCACCCAGATCGTGTTCATGCCGCGACGACTCGTCGGCAAACTCGTGATGAAATCCATAGAAATGTCTTCCCACTTCCACTCGGGAATAGGAAGGGGTTTCAGCATACCCGCCGGTCGCTGATGTTCAATCTTTACTTGTTGACAGGTTAAGCATCTCGAAACAAATTCTGCGACTTCTCGCTTCATATTACTCCACCAGTAATTTTGTTTCAAGTCCTTGTACATCTTGCTAGACCCCGGATGAACAGAATAAGGAGTAGCATGAGCTTCTGTCAAAATCGAGTTTTTCAACTCGTCATTTGCCGGTACGCACAACCGATTCTTAAACCTCAAAAGTCCATCCTCGTGGACCACAAATCCAGGGGCTTTCCCCTGAGCCACATCCTCTCGGATGCGCAACAATGATGGGTCCGAACCCTGATTCTCTCGGATTGCCTCCTCGAGTGATGATGAAATCTCTAACATACAAAGTTGTCCCTGAACTCGCTGAAGCCATACCTCGATCTCGGGTCTAAGGAATTCCTGCTGAAGCTCCTTCTGAACTGTTAGACGGGCAAGCATCTGCTCCTGAACGGACTTACGACTCAAGGCATCGGCGACAACGTTCGCCTTGCCCGGGTGGTAGAGGATCTCAATATCATAATCTTTGATTAATTCCAACCACCGTCTCTGACGCATATTTAACTCCTTCTGAGTAAATATATACTTTAAGCTCTTATGATCGGTGAATATCTGACAGGTAACGCCATAAAGATAATGACGCCAAATCTTCAAAGCGAACACCACTTTGCTAGCTCCAGTCGTGGGTCGGATAATTAATCTCGTAAGGTCTCAATTGCCGTGAAGCATAGGCAATAACCTTCCCGCTCGCATGAGCACACATCCGAGACCACGTCCGACGCATCACTATAGACCACAAATCCTTAGTCCCTGCGGCAAGGAAAGTACAGTCTTGACATTAACCGGCTCTTGAGTTCCTCAAAACTCCGTTGACACGCGTCGGACCACACGTATTTCTTATCCTTCCGCAAAGGTTCGTTAAGGGTTGAGCGATTCGAGAAAATCCTCTACAAATCGCCGATAATAACCCGCTAATCCGAGGAAACTTGGATTTCCCTAACGTTCTTCGGAGGTAGCCAATCTCGAATAGCCTCCGTCTTCGAGGATCGACACGAACTCCGTCTCGATGAAATTACATGTCCGAGAAAAGTCACTTGGACATCCGTAACTCACATTTAGAAAATTTCCCATAAAGTTGTTCTCGTCTCAACACGTCTAGCACTTGATGAAGGTGAAACTCGTGTTCCTCCGGTCACGAGAATAAATCAAAATGTCGCCGATGAAGACAACAACAAACTGATCCAAAAAGTCGATGAACACCCGATTCATTAACTCCATGAATACCGCAGTGCATTAGTCAATCCGAACGGCATAACCACAAACTCATAATGACCATAGCGTGTTCGAAACGCCGTCCTCGCGATATCCGACTCTCGAATCCGCAATCGATGATATCCGGATCTTAAGTCGATCTTTGAAAACACCGAAGCTCCCTGAAGTTGATCTAAGAGATCATCAATACGGGGTAAGGGATACTTATTCTTGATCGTCACCCTGTTCAACTCCCGATAATCAATACATAAGCGGAATGAACCATCCTTCTTCTTGACAAATAACACCGGTGCTCCCCACGGGGACGCACTCGGTCGAATATAACCCTTCTCGAACAACTCTTCAAGTTGGTTTTTAATTCCTGCATTTCGGTCGGGGCCATCCGATGCGGTGCCTTCGATATCGGGGACGTACCAGTTCCAACTCAATCGTGAATTCCACATCCCTCTGTGGAGGCAACCTGTAGCTCGTCTGGAAAAACATCGGCATATTCCTCACCACCGGAATATCCGTTAACATTATCGATGACTTCTCGGTTTTGGCCATATAGCACCAATAACCGACACATCCCTGATTGAGTAACCTTACGCTTTCATTGAATTAATGACCTTACGAGCAGTACCGGATTACCTCCACGAAACACACATTCAACTCCATCGTAAATGCGAAATGATAGTGACCATACTCTTACGGACACTAATGATGGCATCATGACGATCCATCCAATCAATACCCAAGATGACGTCGTCCCTCGGCAAATCTACCACGATTAGGTCCGCCGCCATACACGACCATGGAAACCAGATGACAATACAGAATCTCACGATTACCGATAATTCGTCTACCATCAGGTAGGCCAATGACATAAGGCTCACAACTAGTAGCACTACCCAGACGTAGTCTACTCAAACATGACTCGGAAATGAATGAATGCGATGCACCAGTATCGAAAAGAGTACACACAGGTTGAGATAGAATATCAAGTGTACCTGAGATCATTCGGGCCTCTGGGTCATCGGTCTTCTTCATCTCATAAATCCGGGGCTTGCTAGTCCCCGACCGACGCTCCGTCTGGCGGCTAAAAACTCCACCTTTAGTCGCTCTGTCGTTTTAAACGAGCCTGATTGAGTGGCTCGATTACAGACATTGGCGCTTAGGGGCTGCAATGACGCCGTCGAGTAGGTTTGGAGTCCCTACGGCAAAACGGGCCTTATGCCCGGCAATTCCACAATTATGACATGTGATAGTACGCCGGACACTTGGTGCGAGGTGACCAAGTTCCCCGCGATTATAACAGTGATGGCCGAAGCCGCTCGAGACCGAGATTCCGCGGGTTTAGACGACAGAAGGTCGCTCGGAAAAGCGAGCCCGCACGGGGTTTCTTGAAGGTTGTCGACCGACTTGATCGATTACGATTCTTTGATTTCTTGCTAGCAGACGAAGGTTGCTGCTTAGCAATTTCCTTAGCAGTAAGCTCATAAGTGAGAGCTTTCTCAATGAATTCAGCCAACGTGGTGCAATTATGATTAAGTAACTGAAGTCTCATACGGGGTTTCAGCCTCTTGCTGAAATATTTGATCTTATCCGCCTCTGAATGAATGATGGATGAGGCGAAAGGGAGAAGTTCCTGAAATTTCTCGGCAATGGCGAGAACATCCTCGTCTGTTGAGGGGTCGGGGGTGAGTAATTCTGACAGCTTGGCCTCTCTGAGTGGGGCCGGATAGTACCTCTCCATCATGAGAGTCTTGAACTGATCCCAAGTACAAGATCCTTCGGTGGGCTTCAACGACAACCACCAAGAATGTGCGCTCTTACCAAGGTAGTAAGCCGCAACAGAAACTTTGTGTCCCTCGGGACACTCTACCATAGCAAACAGCTTCTCGAAATGCTCGAGCCAATGAATGATATCTGCCGGCTCAGATGAGCCCTCAAAAGTAGGTGGCCTCTGGCGAGAGATATCGCCGATGATGTTACTCACATTCCTCTCTTGCCTCTGAGGTGGCGGCGGAGGAGCCTGCTGATTCTGATTGACGGAGTTATGCATCGTCTCCATCAACTGAGCCATCTGAGTCATTTGGGCCATCATGCCCTGCATAAATGCGAGTGGATCAACCCGGACACCCTCTGACTGAGCCGTGTCCCGGGTACGACTCCCCGATAATGAGTGATCGCGTCCAGGTGAATGAGTGGCAGCGTCGCTGCTCGCTGAATTAGCATTATTCCTGGCATGTGCACGGGTATTCGCACGAGTTCTCGGGATTCGGCCCGCTCCACGGCCTCGTCCTCCACGTCCTCTGCCAGCCCTTTCCATACTGAAGTGGAAAGTCATATGATGATTATACATCTCGCATGAGTATCACATTATGATTATATTATGAAATAATGAAAATGAGCACACGCGCTCAAATACAGCGATTACATGAATGATTGATTGACGTGACATGATTGTCTGATGAAGTTACTGAAATGATTATCTTGGATGAGTTAACAAGATTAATGATCCGATCTTCCTGATCAACAACTGAATAATGAAATGAATTGACTGATTAATGAGTTAACCTGACCGTCCTGGTCAAAATGACAATGATGATTGAGGATTGTTAACTGATGAATTATGAATGAATGATTAATGCCAGAAATTATACCATGGCATTAGAAATCTTACAGTTCTTGGTCTGATTGGCTCGCCATTTGCACAGGTCACACGTGACGCGAAAGTCCAATGATACTAGTCCGATGAAGATGATTTCAAATGAGAGATGACTTGGAGGGTAGTATTCAAAACCACGCTCCGATACCAACTCTGTAACACCCCAAACTAGGCGGATATTACAGTGCCGTGAATCCCTGACTGGGACCCACCAGGCAAATGAAAATGATGAATTAAATAATATAATTGTAGTACCGAACCACATTATATTACCAAACACTCCGATGAGGAGTTTAAGTACGACACACCAGGACAATACCGAATACTAGTGTATTTTATATGAAGATAAAATACACCACCCTGAATAAATAAACATTACAAACGGAATTTGCAGCGGAAAAACAAATGACAGAAATAACTGAAATGACTGAAAATGACTGAACAAACGGAATGACTGGGGCCCCCTACTAGTATCACTGGGACTCGTCGCCGTCAACATGCTCTTCCCGTGCCTTTGCCTTGCCGTGACCTGAAAAAAAAATCCCACAACGAAGTCGATACACGTAACAACAATCCTCAAGAGTTGAAATTACACAATCATGAATTAATCAAGTGATGAAATATTCTTAATTATGAATTACGCGAAGAGGAGCATCATAGTACGCCGTAATGTCTGTGCAAGTGTACAAGACGAATGTCCGGACACACCCGTCCTTGTACCTAATTAGTCTCACGGAGGTAAGCGTTACCGTGTGCACGGTCCGATGTATCGGTGAACCCAATACATGACCATCATGTGCCCGACTAAAAATTCCACACAGCCACACCCGGCCACGCAATATGAACCCGGAAGGTCACATGAATGAGAATGACCGTGATGAATATCAATGAATAATAATTAGACAAGGCCAAGATGACTCACCGATGTGATAGTAATAGTGACGTGATTGATAATCCAATGAAATGATTTGGAACCGTCGTTCCTCATGAATGAAATGACTATTCGACAATTACAAGTCTCGAAATGATTAATATTATGATGAATGAATTATGATTATGAGCAATCAACAACAAAAGGAATGAGTATCCTTTTAACCGAGTAAGATTTAACTTACTCAATACTGATGAAGAATGTCCGTCCACGAACAACGTCCTAACCAAGATACCGATCGCTCGAACAACCTTGAATAACAATAATTACCAACAATCGTTCAATACACGTATCAAACAACAAAACACGACTAACCCAAAGGTCGAAACAACGATAATCGAACTCATAGGCATTCCAACGAATACATAACCGACCGCACAACTACGAAAATATCCAATCCCGAATATGTCGAAACCCACACCAAAATGAGTATTTCGAACTAACAAAACACTTCAATGATATCGATAATCCATTAGGAATCCATAATTCATGATTATAACGACATCAATCGGAAAATCTCGATTAACCAAGTCAACCCCAAGGGTTCTTGAAAACAATTCGAAAATAACCATTAAATCGTAGGAATATATTTATCCAAGTAGATAATCCATAACTTAACATATCCCAATGATAATCCAAGCTTACGAAGAAATCGGAAGGAAAACCCAAAAATCCGAAATTCTAGATCCAAGAGATTAATACCTTTGATTCGATGAGATGAAGATGATGAGATGATGATCAATCCGAAAGATGAGCTTGAAGATGATGGTTGATGATTACACCTCGAAGAATCCTCTCCGAATCGCTCGAAATCGCCCAAAAATACCGAAGGAGTGAAATGAGATGAACAAATGCCGAAGTCTGACTAACGGTCCAATTTATCCTCCGTCCAGGTTAGCGGGCGCGAGCCCTTGTGCATAGCGTGCGCTACCGAGTATTTTGGGTAGTCCAGTACCACTGTCCGAACACGGTAGCGCGCGCTACGTACCTCTTCGTAGCGTGCGCTACGGCCATACTACTAGCGTGCGCTAATATCCATTGTTAGCGTGCGCTAGCGAAATACTTGACGCCCAGCATCGAGTCCGTAAAACCATCGCCCTCGATCTAACCTCGATAGCGTGCGCTACAACCATTATTTAGCGTGCGCTAATATGTCGATTGCGTCGCTAACAACAATGCATAGCGTGCGCTATGAATAAACCGGTGCGATCCAAGAGCCACTGGACTCAACCTGATCCGCCCCTAGCGCGCGCTACTCCACACATATAGCGTGCGCTACTACGACCCGCTAGCGCGCGCTACTTACCACTCGTAGCGTGCGCTACAATTATTCTCACCTGCAGTCCAGTACCTTCCGGATCAGCGGCCTAAGGTAGCGTGCGCTAAAGCCGAGCGGTAGCGTGCGCTACCTATACCCAATTAGCGTACGCTAAAAGGAGTATGTAGCGTGCGCTACTCCTCAAGCACGGCTTGCAACGAAAATGACAAGGATGTTAAACACGGCACGAAACTCCAATCAGATTATTGATGAATGACGATCGATACTCGTCTGATAACTCTGAATGATGAATACCATGACTGAATATGAGTGACAAATGATCAATGATGAATGAAATTACTGAGTATCAATTACTGAATGATAAATACTGAATGATAATTACTGAGTTACAACTGGGTATTACATGGTGTAGCTTATCGCAAGTGCACGATATCACATCAAATAGTAAGTGGACTTTTGAGTCCGGGTAATCGATCCCACGAGTAAGTATGGTTATTGATTCATTTATACAATATTATCCTTTTGTTATAGTTGTAACACCCCAAAAACGGCGGCTATTACAGTGCCGTGGACCCCCACTGGGACCCACCAGGCGAGATCACAACATAAACTTTAACATCCATAAACGTGGTACCGAACCACAGTAAAACCCCCGATATGGAATATAAATCATATATGTCAACTCACACAACCGTTCACAGGATCCAACTTTGGTATAGACCATATGGAGATGGAAAATACCTTACAAATAATAATACATTCCTCCGAAAAATAAAATGAAAAATCACAGTAAGACATAACCGAACACCAAAAGACTCGAGGCCCCCGAATTAGCATCCTTCAAAACCCTCCGCCGCCATCGTGCTCTTCCTGTGCCTTGCCCTTGCCTCGCCCTGAAATACAAGTATTTCGCCCAAACCACAGGATCAGCTATACATGATAATAATTCTCATGGCATTATACAATTCATATACATACGGATCTCAAAGAAACAACCGACTACTGAATGTACCCCGTAGGCTTATAAACAGTCAGTCCCAACCGCCGAACATTCCAAACATACGAACGACCAAATAATATCGCTCAAGATGGGCGTCATAGTACGCCCGATCCGGAAATGTGTCCGTGCACATGTCCACCCCGTATACGGAATCCAGAATATAAGTGGAACGATGTACCTAATTAGCCTCACGAACTACGTCTCGTGTGCACGACCTAATGCGGAAACATCCACGCATTGTAATATCCGGGGGTAATTTATTTTTGTTTCACTATTGAGTTGTACGTATTCATTTGGAATTGTACAATTGTTGTTGTATAATTTCATTCATGTTTGTTGAGGTGCGTTGGATTGTGTTCATTCATTCGGGTTGAGAATTGATGGAACAACTTGGTTGTCCACTTTGTTGAGCTAACGTACGTTAGATTTTGCGCTTAACGTACGTTAGGCCTTCGGCATTACGTACGTTACTACGTTTGTGTTATGTACGTAATGAGAGGTAGGTGGAGGGAACCTTCCTCGTGGTTAGCTTTCGGATGGTGGGTCCCGGGTATCTTTGATCCGATCTACCATTTTAGTCAACGGGCTCTTTACGTACGTTAGGATGTGAGCTTTATGTACATTATTCATGTAGCTTGTTAACGTACATAAATGATTGTTGTTTACATATGTTAAGGTCTTCATGTTTTTGGTCAGTTAGTTCTGGACTAGCATTACGTACGCTAAGTTGTTGGTGTAGCGTACGTAATGGCCCTTACGTACGTTATGTTTGGTGTATAGCGTACGTAATGAGTTTGTCAGGTTATATATTTTGGGTTCATTTTTCATTTCTTCACAAACCATTATCAATTTTCTCTCCCTAGAACCGTCCCTCTGGACTTGTTCTTCATATTTAGACTCTTCCAACGTGATTTTGATCATCCTAACTTGATTTGGAGCTTGGAGTTGGAAGCTTGTTGGTGCTCCTTTGGTGTTTGGAGAGTTCTTCTTGTTCTTCATTGGTAAGTTCTCTTAATCCCTTGTTCTTCAAGTGATTTTCGAATATGATTGTTGTTGTTGTTTGTGTTTTTGGAGGGATTATAACCATTTTCGTAAGGAATTATGATGAATTATGTTATGATTATCATAATCTTGCAATGGTTGATTTAATCTTGTGGTTTAATCCGAATTCTTGATGAATTTGTGATGGATTATTGTTTAGACATCATGTTTGTTGGGTTGATGATGTTCTTGAGGTGATAGTGATAATATTGATGATATTATCATTGTAGGAGGATCAATTTGATGTTGTTCTTAAGTGATTCTTGTCGAATTGTTTTCACAAGTGTTAAGAACGTTTGATCATATCGATCATTGAGGAGTTGGAGGATGTTAGAATTCATAGTTGGGAACTATGATATTCGTTTGTGGAGTTTAACCGATTCGGGGTTGAATCGGGATTTTCCTTGGTGTTGTCTTCTATTGATTTTGTGTTATTGAATGAATCATATTTCATTCAAGGTTGTTCGAGTGCTTGTGATCATTGGAAGACGTTGTTCGTCGATTCGTGGAAGGACGTTGATCGTGAAAGGACTTTCTCGCCTTCGGTTTGAGGCAAGTTTTATACTTGTACTAGTCAATGAGATTAATGTTATCATATATATGTATGAATGTGTGAATCATTTCGAGACTCGGTCTCTTTATGATTTTGTTGATATGAGGGGATTGTTTGATACGACACCCTTCGGAAAATTATGCCAAATATTATTGTTGTTCGTAAATGGCGGGTTCAAGGCATTGCGATACTTGTTGGAAATATTTTTGTTGATAGCCGGTTCGCGGTATCGATGTATCGATTGTTGTTGTTGATATTGATGTCGATTTAAGACATAGTTGTGATCATTGTTACTGATATTGGTGCTTCGTTATTGATGTTGTATTGGCCGATTGAAGGCATTGACATATTCGATTATCATCTTCGTTATCGGTAACCGATTAAAGGTGCCGAAACATCCATTGTATCGTCGTTATCAATTGACCGTTCTAAGGTAATCGATGTATTGAATTGGGACTGTCGAAGACATTTCCCATCCATTGTATCGTTGTTATCGATTGACCGTTCTAAGGTAATCGATGTATTGAATTGGGACTGTCGAAGACATTTCCCATCCGTGTATCGTTGTTATCGATTGGCCGTTCTAAGGTAATCAAGGTATTGAATTGGGATTATCGAAGATAGTTCCCATCCGTTGTGTCGTTATCGATGAGCCATTCTAAGGCAATCAAGGTATTTAATTTGGATTATCGAGGATAGTTCCCATCCGTTGTGTCGTTATCGATGAGCCATTATAAGGAAATCGAGGTATTGAATTGGAATTATCGAAGAGAGTTCCCATCCTTAATGTTGTTATCGATTGGCCATTCTAAGGCAGTCGAGGTATTTGAATTGGGACCACCGAGGATGGTGCCCATCCGTGAGTTATTGTTGTCGTGTTGGCTAACTCAAGGTAGCACACTATCATTCTCGTAAACCGGTAATTTTGTGATCGTTGAGGGTTGAGGATTCCAGGATTGTTGTGTTGTGATTGTTGATCGCGTTAATCGGTCCTTAGGGATTGTGATCCCAGGATGGTTGTTTTGGATATTGTTGGTCGTGTCGATCTTTCGTTATCCGTGTGTCATCGTTCACTTTGGTGAGTCTTTTGATCTGTATATATCTGGAATCATATCTGCGTGACAATTGGTTATGTGTAGGATTTTTATCCAGGCACACGATGGTCATGCGTGGATGTTTCCGCATTGGACCGTGCACACGAGACGTAGTTCGTGAGGCTAATTAGGTACATTGTCCCATGTATATTCTGGATTCCGTATACGGGATGGACATATGCACGAACACATTTCTGGATCGGGCGTACTGTGATGTCCCTCTTGAGCCTTATTATTTTGGTCGTTCATAGTCCATGTTGTATTGGATTTGTCCGACGATTTGCGACTGGTTGTTCATACGCCAAGGGGTATGTTCGACAGTCGGGTTTGTTTCTTTGAGATCCGTATTGTGATGATATACAGCTTCGGGCTGTTCGGATTTCAGGCCATTGTGATGATTGGCAGCTTCGGCTGAGTGGTTTTCAGACCATTGTGATATTGTGGCAGCTTCGGCTGAGGGCTTTCAGGCCATTGTGATGTTTTGGTATTTCCGTTGGAGCCTTCGGGCATTGTGATTCGTATTTATTTCACCTTTGGTTTGGGTTACCTTTGGGTAGTTCATTGTTGTATTCTGTGTTGATGATTCGCTGTTGGGCACTTGTGTTCTAACCTGTTGAGCAGGTACCGATCGTATGCTGTGGGCATAGTGTTTCATGAATGATCGGTTCTTACCTTGGTGTGTGAGCATCTCGTATTGCCATTGTTGTACCATTTATTCTGCCTTTGGATGCATATCATGTTGTACATGTATTTGATATTCATTATCTGGATGACTGGCCCCGTGAGGGCGGAACATGTTTTCATTTTTTAGGTGCTTGCGAGGATAGAGTTGAGACACAGGGGCATGACGATGGCGACGAGGCATTCGAGCGATACTAGTCCGAGATGTTTTGGTGTTCATGTCGGTCAGACATTTTGGAGTACTCCAGTTTTGTCATTTTGTATTATCCGAGCAAGGCTCGTGGATGTTGTTGTATTTTATTTTGGCCATGTTGGCCCATCCTTGTCGTTGAAATTCCATATCGAAATATTATTTCGGATGTCATAGTAGGGACTGAGATTCCCCTTTTGGTCATGTTGTTGTATTTTGGTCGTGTTCGCCTGGTGGATCTCCTGGTGTGGGGTCCACGACACTGTAATGACCCAATTGGATTTTAGGGGTGTTACAGAAGATGGTATCAGAGAAATGAGTTGTGAGATACCCTGATATGTGAGTTATATGGCTCTACTGACGCAGTAGTAGTGGGGGCTGTCAGGTTATGACAATATGGATAGTCGGGGTTTGTGAGTCGTGATAGTTGCCATATGAGTCATTTTTTCATCGAGTTGTCGTTAGTGAAGACTAGTATCGCAAGACCTCGAAGCTTCGTATGACCTGTGTAAGGACTCAATTCTCTTTTATGTTCATACATTCATTATGTCATTGATTATACATGTTTTGTTGAAACCTGTATGTAACATTCGTGTTACGATTAATTCATGATTATTTGTTTTGGAGCGTGTGGGCTCTGTATTAGCTATGATTAGCATAATTGATGTGATTGTTTATCTGTTGAGTATGTATACTCGTGTTTGGCTATAGACTTAGCATTCCGGATTGGCCGTTGAGGCGAATTTGAGCTATGATCATGATTGAGCGTTATTCTTTCAGTATGGAAAGAGGAATCCGAGAATGAGACAGAGGGGTTAAGGGCTGCAGAACGAGCCAGAATCCAGAACCTCATGTTTATACACGTGCGGATGCCGAGATGGATCAAAATTCGGCCGGTAGTGCTACCTACGCGATCGATTCTCCTTCGGGACGTCATACTCGAGAGGTCGATCAGACTGAGAGTGGACACATCGACCTTTTCTTGCTTATGAGGGGCATGATGGCCCAGATGACTCAGATGACGCAGATAATGGAGACCATGCAGGCCTCGATGGTTCGTGGTGCACCGCAGTTGGGATTCCAAGTGCCGTTTCATAGGCAGACTGGGGGAGTGAGTCAGATTGTTGGCGATATCTCTCGTCAGAGGCCGCCTACTATTGAGGGTTCGTCGGAACCAGCTGACTTTGTTTATTGGCTTGAACATTTCGATAAACTCTTCGACATGGTTCAGTGTCCGGAGGAGAGTAAGGTGGCAATCGCGGCTTACTATCTGAGTAAGGGCGCTTATTCTTGGTGGCTTTCTGTGAAACCCACCGATCGTGTTTGTGTTTGGAGCCAGTTGAATACTCGCATGTTAGAGAGGTATTATCCGGCTTCACTTCGTGAAGCCAAGTTGTCAAAGGTTTTGAACCCCGAATCTGTCGAAGACGAGGGTGTTATTGTTATTGCTGAGAAGTTTCAAGGACTTCTTCAGTTTGCTTCATCTTTTATCCGTACTGAGGTGGATAAGATCAAGCATTTTATCAAGAGGCTAAACCCGCACTTGAGGATGCAGTTGTTCAATCATAATTGTAACTCACTTGGTGAATTCATAGAGAAGGCTCTTGGAGCAGAGCTTTTGATCAAGGAGCTTGCTCGGAAGCACCCTTCAGTTTCTTCTGGTGAGAGGACTAGGATGCCGGTTCGTTCAGAAGGATATCGGGCTCCGACGTCCAAGAGGTCGTCTTCGTGCTGGGAAAGCATCTTCTTCTCAGACAACAAGTTCGACTGTTGTTTGCCTTAACTGTGATTCAGCGGGGCATGTTAGTATTCGTTGTACAGTTCCAAATTTTGTTTGTCGTTCATGTGGGAGGTAGGGACACCTTCAGAAATACTTCAGGAGTTCTAGTGCCAGTAGGTCTCGAGAGAGCTCACGGGCCTCGAGAGATTTTGTTACTCCGGTCCGTACTTCATCCAAGGGGTCCTATCAGGCTTCGGGAGCCAGACATAAGGATAGCCGAGGAGGAGCAGTGAGTTCAGATTTGGGTCTTCCTTGAATCGATGAGATCGATGATCTGGAGGATATCGGTGTTGGGTACATTTGAGATGTAACCTTGCTTTGTATTTTCCTGGTTTTTTTAATTGATGTTTGGCTCAGTATGTATTGTAGTGTTGTGGTTGTGAATCATTTCTTGTTGATCTATCTTGTAATGATAGCTTTTGAGAATCTTGAGATTTGAGGTCGGCTGATGCGTTTTTCTTTCCTTTTGGTGTTGTACCCGATATTTTTGTGATGATATGGGTAATTGTTCATTGTGATTCGAGACGTCAAGTCGTGAGGACTTGGGCATGCGATTGATATGGCTCCAAGAACTATGTATGTGTTGTTATTATCTTTACGTGGCGTGAGTCAGTGTTTGCATGGGCCTCCGATGCCGAAGATAATGGAGAAGTATACACCGATGATTGTGGACATGTACAATGAGCGGCTCCCGCGAGTTATGTACGCCGGTGTTACAAGTCATGCGGTTGGTATGACTTTCTAATCCACTTGTTGGTTCAATGTTTTCTTTGATAAGCTCTGTTTCTTCACACATTGCTGCTAATGTGTCCCATGTTTCTTTGGCATTTTTACAATGTTTGATTTTTAACATGGTGGCTTGATCAAAGGTCTGATATAGGATATATGTGGCTCGAATGTCAAGGTTTGCCAGTTTCCTTTCCTCGGAGGTCATCTTTGATCTAATCTTAGGAATTTGTCTTGGTTTCCCAGCTGTAATATTTTCATCTGTGTTGTCCTTCAAGTAGATGAAAGGACCTTCTTCAAATATACTCCGCATGTCATCATGAGGGTCACAGATGAGCCTGTATTCTTATTTTCCATAAGTCATATTCATCAACAGAGAATACAGGTAATCTTGAGTGCATGTGTTGCATGTGTTCCATTCTAAATAAGAGATTAATATATATGCTCAGATATATGGATATGGTTCTGTAAAAATTGAATTAACCTCTCTGATACCACTTATAGGTCACAAGTTGTCAGGAATAAGTCTAGAGGGAGGGTGAATAGACTTATTAAAACTTTTTTCCTGAATCTAAGGTGAGTTACTCAGTTGTGATTAGGTACAGATGACTTATGTCGTATGTAGACAAGTAATGCGGAAGACACAGCTGATGACGATAGCAGGTAACTAATGTTAACTGCAGATAACTATCTAATGGAACAGTAAATATGAATGCAGCAGTTAAGTATGATGTTCAAAGCAGTAAATCACACAAGCACTTATAGTGGTTTGGTGATCCTCTATTAGTCCACTTTTCTCCAAACCAGTTGGCGATGAATTCACTATAACTTTCAACCAGTGATAAACGTTACAATGATTCAACCAGTTACAGCAGCTTCCAACCAGTGGAATCCCGTGGCCGTTGCAACTCCCTTTGACTGCCTAGCACCTCTTGATCAAAAATCCGTGGATGCCTCAACAACTCGTTGCAAGGCTGGATTCCCTTTTCAATTCCGACTGTTTAAAAGACTTTCTTGTGGTAGCGCCATATTTCTTGATTTGAATAATCATAAAGTTTTCAGAATGCGGATCTCGATGAATATTTAATTTCTTGCTTTCTGGGAATCTTTCGACTTGTCTCCTTACGTCCGCATGTGACTTTCTGTAATTGTTGACTTTTCAATGCTTGCTGACGTGGACTGAGTTACTTGGCTGATAACTTAACTGAGAACTTTATCTGATGTCTTTTGGTCAAACCTGCCTGATGTGCAGTCAACCTTCTCTAATGTTAGACTTCTGTGATATAGCTTCTCTGAGATAAATTTCTATGATATGAAGAGTCTTCTCTGAAGTCTTCTGACCTGATGAATGTTCTCTGATCTGATGGTCAAACTTCAGTTGATACTTGCGTTGACTCAATCGTCTGTTAACTTGACTGCAGATTGGTTTTGGTCAAACTTCTCTGATATTCCTGTTGACCAATACTTATCTGACTTCAGCTCTTGACTGCAGCTTAGTTTTGGTCAAACCTCTCTGATATTTTGCGTTGACCAAAACTTCTCTGAACAATGAACTTGCCTGAAAAAGTTCTCTGATAAGTGGCAGTTCTATATTTAGACGTTTTTCTTACTTATCAACACTTTGATCCAGACTTAGCCTAATATTTAAAGCTTATAGAAGATACTCATTTGGTTCTTCTTTACAATTTGCCAAGTACTTAAACATACATTTGAATAATCAATTAATACAGGGATGACATCATCAAAATCTAACAAGTATTCCTAACAAAGATGAGCGACATGATGTTCAACATTAATTCCAATTGACACACAGTACTCATTCAATGCTTGAGATGTGAATTCTCCTGCATTATCTAAATGGATCGTGCCAATATTATGATCCTAAAATTATGCTCTTAATTGAATAATTTGTGCAAGTAGTCTCGCAAATGCCAGGTTGCGAGACGATATTAAGCACACATGTGGTTGTCGAGTTGATACATCAATTAATACCATAAAATCCTTAAATGATCCACATGAAGGGTGAACGGGCCAACATATATCACACTGTATCCATTCAAAAAATCTAGGAGATTCTGTTCCAACTTTTGCCAGAGAAGGCCTGATAATTAATTTTCCTTGAGAACAAGCAGCACATGAGAATTCATTCGATTGAAAAATCTTCTATTTTTTTAACGGATGCCCATGCGAGTTTTCAATATTTCCTTGCTAAATAATTAATCCTGGATGTCCCAATCAGTCATGCTAAATAGTGAAATTATATATCTCAGTAAACTTCTGGTTTACGATAGCATTTGCCTCAATTTCCCGTATATTCGTATAATGTAATTTGGAAGAAGAAGCGGGTAGCTGTTCCTTCACATATTTCTTACCCGAATTGATGCATGTTATATAAAGAAATTTTTTATTTTCTTTACTAATTGTTTTAATATGATATCCATTTCTGCGAATATCTTTGAAACTCAATAAGTTTCTTTGTGATTTTTGAAAGAACAATGCATCAGTTATAATACATTTTGTTCCTCCGAGTAATAATAAATTAGCTCTTCCGAGGCCTTCAATCAAATTAATACTTCCCAAAATAGTGTTAACATTGCCTTCATACTGAAGTAAACAAGTAAAATATTTTTCATTTTTAAGGATGGTAGGAGTAGTTGCGAGGCAAATATATTCATTCATTTTATGACCAGCACGACAATGAGAAACATTCACCTTTTCAAATAAAAGTACACATAGTTAGTAGAAATAATTAATCAGACAAACTGTCTTACACACAATGATTATTATAAACAAAAGTCTTTCAACCAATGAGGTATTTATCTAAAATCTGTATCATTTCCATTGCCGCTTCCTTCAGGGATTTCATTAAAATCAGACATTTCTATATGTGTATTGTCAGAGGGGTTGAACTCGGGTTCATCACTTTGAAAAGCTAAATTTGCTTTGACAGTTATTTCTTTCTCCTTATGGGATGCTTGATATAGTTCAGCTAAGTATTCGGGTGTACGACAGGTACGCGACCAATAACTGTTCATACATCATATATAG
This sequence comes from Orobanche coerulescens, assembly GCA_033398695.1. NCBI lineage: Eukaryota > Viridiplantae > Streptophyta > Magnoliopsida > Lamiales > Orobanchaceae > Orobanche > Orobanche coerulescens. Next base: position 71,062,094 of record CM065818.1, on the reverse strand, counting down.
CAAATATTCTCAATATTTTTTTGTCCTCTTTTCTCCACTTTCTCATCACCTTTCTCCAACTTCGGGTTGGATTTTGGTTCTTTTATGTTTGAGAAAATAGTTGTTTCTCACAAAATTTCCTTGACCGCGTCCACGACAACATCCGCAACCACGACAACGCCCAAAATTATAAGATGCCGCATTCACTTTAGGGAAGGGTCTAGATCCACTTGGGCGAGACTCGAGATTCTTCATCAAAAGCTTATTATTTTGTTCAGCAATAAGGAGATATGAAATTAGATCTGAATATTTTGTAAAACCTTTTTGACGGTATTGTTGATGTAGGAGTACATTTGAGGCACGAAGAGTTGAATAAGTTTTTCTAACATATCTGCGTCGGTGATCTTTTCTCCGTATAATTTTAGTTGAGAAGTTATTTTAAAAAGAGCGGAGTTATATTCCCTAACAGTTTAAAATATTGAAGCCTCAAATGCATCAATTTACAGCGGGCTTTTACAAGAATCAGAGTCTTTTGATGATCATATCTATCTTTAAAATTTTTTTAAAGTTCAAGTGGACCTTTCATTGTAAGAAATTCAGTTTTAAGACCTTCGTGGAGTTGGCGGCGAAGAAAAATCATTGTCTTTGCGCCATTTGATTCAGATTCTTTATTTCCCACTTTGATTGTGTCTCCAAGATCTTGTACGGCTAAATAGATTTTTATATCCAATATCCATGGCAAATAGCTCTTTTCAGTGATACTAAGAGCTTCAAATTCAAGTTTGGTCTATAAAATTTATAAGACGTTAAAACTAATATACAATCAATCATAATAAATTATAATATTATATATCTAATCGTCGAATAAGCAAAATTTTATTAGGTCTTATTAAAAATATATTCGCATGTTTACAAGGAAAGAAGTAGATTTTAAAATATAAGAATTATCTAATTAATACTTAAGGACAACTGGACAAATGGTTATGTGGATTAGATTAAATAACTAGTGTCACAGTCTCACATGTGCAAGGCAAATAACTAGTGTAACACCCCCAGACCATATGAGAATATTACATGCCGTAGACCCTCTCCACGAGGACCTACCAGGCTAAACAACACAGAAACACCAAAACTTGACCGACCGAAGACAATTACTACAATAATACAGACCATTAAGGTTAATTACAATATGACCACATGGACCAATGAGGTCATACACCCAGTGCAAACGAGACAAAATACAAGCCTTTACAATAAATACCCACACAGGGGTAAAGAGACACAACAACGGAAGTCTGACCATAACTTGGTCGACACGACATAATCCGACCAAACTCTCAACTATGGATTAGTATCGTAGCTCATCACTTCCTGCGCCAATCCTGTGACTGCTCCCTCGAACCAGCAAATACCTGGATGCAAAACAGACATCCATCCCCCGATTACTCGGGGGTTAGTAAAACTGCATTGTTTTACTAGTGCAAGTATAATAGCATACGAAATGTATTAATTTAGAAGGCAATCACGAATCAGATAACACAATCAGTTGTCAAAATATTCCCGAGAGGTTTTATTAATCAGAAAACAAGTGATGAAGTTTTAAGAATTAAAACTCGGCATCTCAGGAGTTTTTAGAACATAATTTCTTTTGGGACCTCGAGTCCCACTTTACAAAACCATTTTCGAAAATCACCAAGGCCTCAGCCCGGTTCTTGTTTCAAAACACATTATTGAAATATCATCACGTATCCGGGATTTCACCATCAAGACATTATTCACACAATCACTGTTCATACACATCATGTACCGAACTCCAGAGGTCCCACGGACAGTACCTGGAACACACACACTGTTCGTACACATCATGTACCGAACTCCAGAGGTCCCACGGACCGTACCTGGACCACACACACTGTTCATACACCTCATGTATCAAACTCCAGAGGTCCCATGGACCGTACCTGGACCACACACACTGTTCGTACACATCATGTACCGAACTCCAGAGGTCCCACGGACCGTACCTGGACCACACACAATGTTCGTACACATCATGTACCAAACTCCAGAGGTCCCACGGACCGTACCTAGACCATACACACACATTTCCCAACACATACCAAACAACGGAACACATCACCACAAACAACACACCTTAAAACCAACATGTTCGAACATCCAATCATACACCGAAATTACATGTCCAAATGTATAGTCCATCCAACACAATAATCATAATCATCACCATACCTCAAACCCAACCAATCAAGCCCAACACGAATCGCACAACTAACATGACCAACACGACTTCACAAGGTTTAACAAGCAAGAATATCATTACTACCAACAAACATTCGAATAATCAAACCGCACGAATCATATCCACGAAGATAAACCAGATCATCATAAATACAATATATATACTCATTCACAAGACAAAAATCGTACAAATAGAATACTTGCCTCAATAACCGATATCGAACACTCCGAAGAACACGGTTCAACCGGAAAACACGGTGTTGGGATTCCAAAAATAAAACGAAATACGCAGCGGAAAATAAAAACGAATCCCAAATAGGATCGATCAAGTAATATATATACGAAGATAAAAATCATACCCTTAAAGCCTTTGAAATATATCTTTGTAAAAATGGATGATGATTACGAACCCCGTCACGAACACGAAATCCCTTCGTTCCAAGCACTGAAACTCGTGGCCTCTACTTCACATGCATCGGAAGTTGTCCGGAAAAATTCGACGAGACTTCGTTCTCTAAGAACACGGCTAGGGAACTCGTAGGAATTTTTCTCTCTCAATTTATCTCTTATTTTTCTCAACTCAAATGAAAGAAAATAATATGAAAATTTCTCCCTCACTCTCAAAATCTCTCTCGGCCAGCTGCTCACCAAAATAAAGATGGAGAAGACTTTTATCATGAGAGTTGTCTTGTCTTTACCAATAATGTTGCAAAGTGAGAATAATGTGATATATATATATATATCAACAATTATCACCTTGTGAATTATTAAGACAAGATAACATTCATGGTGTTATAAAAAACACCAAGACATGTGTAAAGGGGAGGGGCGGCGGCTAGTAGGAAGTTTTCTAGAAACGAGCCGAGCCACTCGGCTCGTGTACCGGACGTTCGTCAAACGACTCCGTTAAATACACTCCGTTTAATCATCAATGTATTTATATTAATTAATTAATATAATTAATTAATTATATCAAATACAAATATATTTCTCGAAGGTATAATTTATGAATTAAATTAATTACCCGGTAACTTAATTTTAATTCATAAGACCGCTATTTGATTTATTCAATAAATCATAAATTAGATATCCAATATCTAATATTAATAGAGAGATAATAAACTCAAATTTATCAATCAACGCTCCTGATGCGCGACTCCGTAGGTCCGTCTCAGCCGGTATTGGGAGGAACCAATGTGTGCGGGCAGCACTTATCCAGCCTAGCGGGCCGCACTGTAAACCCCGACTGAGAACGAATGAAGGGATCATTCCAGAATCATTATGTCATGAATACCATATACGTATAGACCCTTCATCATATGTCCCGGTCAAGTCTTCGGGTCACGGTAAAGTCAAACCCTACTATTGACTAGACTCTATACATGTGTTAATGCAAATCAAGACCGACTGATTAATAGTGTATCTAATATGACTATATCTGAACGCTTTGGCCAAAGACTTATGATCTTATTTGCCATTAACCGTATAGGACATTCGCCTGCTCACTAACAGGAGATAGAATCCTTTCTTGGCATACAGTAAAGACTGCTACCTGCCTGTATAGTCCGCACTTTGAGGTTGACTCAGCAATTAAGCAAATGAGTCTAACTACTCTAATGACAAACTAAACGTCACCGGCACATTTTCTACTGAACCCTCAAGTCAAAGGTCCACGTATACTATCACAACCTTTTGATTTGTCATCGACTCTCCGCGAGTGAATACCGTGTGACTGAATCAAGTATGAGTCGTGTTCGAGTATACTGGTCCCACCAATATACTTATAACTATGTTATCAAGACATGCACACATCCTAGCACCAGTTATACAAGTCTTACTAAAACTAAATGCCCATTTAAGTTTATTGACTTGCGAATGATTTAGGTAAATAAACTTTAAACACTTCCAGTGCATTTTCTCTTATCCTATAACGAGAATGGAATGTTCGTTTTATTTACATGGACTTCACTTCAATGTTTACCAAATCAAAAATGCATTTGAAATACAATAAACATTAAATGAATCGTATTTCCTTTTTATTAATTATTCCATAATTACAAGTACAATGCCCCTACTCTCTCATCCCCTGAGTGGCATTCGAGGGCATATGTAATACCCGTACTTTCGATTTCCGGTAATTTCTTTTTTTCGGCGAAAGTCCGTTTTGACGACTCGCTCGTGACCATTTCGTCATTCTGATAATGATTAATTCTGCACTTTTTGCCATCCGAGTTTGTTTCGGTATCGTTTTGTTGAGTTTCGTGTTTCTTAGCGACTTTTCCGCACTCGAGTTCGATTCTTGTGAATCTCGTTCGAAACTACTGTTTCGAGTTTCCCGTAAGTCTGTTTAACTTTGTTAGACGTGCTGTGAACTTCAGTTTGGTTATTCGATCACGTATCGTGATTTTCGGGCGTTTTGGGCCATTTTGTAATTTACCCAAAGTTGTGGGTATCTGCATTTGTAATTGTTGTCTTGACCCTTTTCTTGGTCGAGTGCGATTAATTGTTGCATGATATTTCATTTCGGATCGATGATGTTGTCCGCGAGCGTTTCGTCGTGTTCGTTCCGTGTGTTTTCGAAAACCGAATCGTCGAGTCATGGCGGTTGGGCACTGGCTGGACGGGTGCGGCGGGAACTGTCAGGAGTGCTGGGCACTGGACGGGCAGACGCAGCAGGAACCGGCGTAGCACGCGCTACTGCCGGCAGACTGCGCATGCTAGCGCGGCAGTACTAGCGCACGTTATTGGGCCGGCCAGCGCACGCTATCGGGCTGGGCAGAGAGGGTACTGGAGTACTGGACTCGGGTGGATCGGCAGGTAGCGCACGCTACTGCCGGGCACTGCGCACGCTACGACTGGCAGGTAGCGCACGCTACGGTCGGAAGGCTGCGCACGCTACCTGGCCGAGTCAGTAGGGCGGCGAGGTTCTGGATTGCGGCCTGGGCCGATAGCGCACGCTAGCCTGGTAGCCTAGCCCGCGCTAGGCTGCACCAGTATAAATGTGACAGAGCAGTCGTATTTTCACTCGTTTTACATTTCCCTTCTTTTCGATCCGCGGCTGGAGCTTCGGAGGAGGCGAAGACATGTTGTTGAACAACAAATCCATGAAGTTGTTGAGTTCATATCATTGATTGATCATCCTATATCATCCTTTGATCCAGTGAATCAAGGTAATCTCTTCTTAGAACCCTAGTTTCTTGAATTTTGGGGTTTTTGAGTTTTTGTCCGATTCGTTCCGAGTTGTTGATTAATCCATGATGGGTATGATTAATCTTAGTATTATTCATGTGTCTAACATCATTTAATCCATTGTTCTTCGTCGAATCAAAGTATATTTCTTGATTTCCTTCGAATCGAATTTTTGGGGGATTTGTTCTTGATCTCGTTTTCCATCCATTTTTGATGGATCGATTGTTGTTAAATTATGTTGTTAAACATACCCTATGGATTGTATATCCATATTTCAGTTTGGAATTCCGTTTTCTTGTTTTGACGGGACGAATCGTGTTCTTGGCCGTTTTGGGGGAAACCCTTGAACTTTCGTCGTTTGTTCCTTAAATTCAGCGGATTTGGGTCGTACTTTGGAATTCATTTTCGTTGTTATTGTTGTCGTTCGTAGTTTATTGTTGCGGGTTGTCATTTGGTGGAGTCGGCGAGTTCGTAGTCGGTTCGTGCCAACCTACTTCGGTCGATTCTCCGCGTCGTGGTTTCGAGGCAAGTATTTTCTTATACGATTTGTGTCTTGCAAATGGAGTTTATATGTTGGATTTATGATGGTTGGTTTATCCTCGTGACTGTGATTCGTGTGAGTTGATTTTGATTTGATTATTTTGAACGTTGAAGGTTTTAATGATGTTTCCATTGGTTCAATGTTGTGGAATCGTGTATTCCGTGTTAATTGTGTTGTTGTGTTTTGAAGAGTTTGATAATGGTGTCGGGTAAGTGGCCATCCCTAGTAAGTATTCTTGATGAGCTTACATTCTTATCATATTAGCATTGCATGGGTAACGTGTGTGTGTGTATGCTCACTACGGGTTAGATCCGACGGGTCTCGGTAGGGGTCCACAGAGACGTGGATCGACGAGCTTGCTTTTAACCACTACGGGTTAGATCCGACGGGGTCTCGGTAGGGGTCCACAGAGATGTGGATCGACGGTTAATTGTGGTGCATTTTACAAATGTGATTTGATTATGGCATTTTCGGAAATGAGTGTTTTTTATCGGTTTTCATGATTGCATGCATCGACTAAGTGTGTAAGAGGTAAGTTGTTCGTTTGGCTTACTTAGCTTGGATGGCACCAGAGTATTTTGTCGTTTGTGTTTAATCCCTTTGGATATTGATTTTGATGTTGGAAAACGAACCTTGATATTATTCTCGTGTACTATGATTTGATGAGATTTGGGATGAGATCCCAATGGTTTGTAAAGGTCGTTTTATGGAAAGTGATTTTGGGCCGAGACCCGTTCATTTTGAAATGGTTATTTTTCAACTAAGAACTTGAGGTCTAACAAAGTTTCTATTTTTAAAATCTCCGAGATGAGGAGTTTATTTTCAAACACTTCTTTGACGGTTTCTAATTAATAAAACTTCTCGGGAAGTCTCTTGTAATTATTTGTCGTACCCGATTCGTGATTTCTATTTGTTTGTTACATTTCGTATGATTTCATATTTGTACTAGCAAAACAGTGGAGTTTTGCTAACCCCCGAGTATTCGGGGGGTGGATGTCTGTATTGCATTCAGGTTTTGGAGCATAGCACAGGGTCGGCATGAAGGATGATGAAAGATGAGCGATACTAATCACACGAAGACCCGTTGATGTCGTATTGGTTTAGTTGTATTTTATTTTCCGCTGCAGTATTCTTTCCCGTTGTACGGGATTGTGTTGTATTCCACCCCTGCGTGGGCATGTAATGTGTTTGAGTTGTATGTATTTATTAAAAGACCAAATCGGTCTACTGAGTCATTTTAGCCTTAAAGGCATAGTTGAGATGTTCGATGTTGTTACTAGCCTAGTAGATCCTTGAGGAGAGGGTCTACGGCATGTAATATCCCTGAGTGGATTGGGGGTGTTACATAAATGGTATCGGAGCTTTGGTTGTGGAAACCTAGGCTGTCGGGTCAAGTCGTGTTGTTTGAGTCTTGTTTCGTCGGATTTTATCTGACTGAGTTGTGTCGCGACGCGTCGTCTGAGTTTGTTGGTCGTGATTAGTATCGTGGGGCGATTATCATCTTCGTGCGACCTGTGGATGTAAGTCTCCCTTCTTTGTGTTTGTGTCTCGTCTGATGCGAGTTACAGGTATGATTATGAATTAATTGACGGAATCCTCTTATGGATTTTGATTTCGTTATATGTGGTTATTTGACTCTCATATTTCGTTCATATGAGGAGTAGTGTTGTTGGATTGTGCATGTTGGACTGTATTACTTTTATCCGCTGCGTGAGTTCTTTTGTAATGGATTTCGGTATTTTATCGACTGAGTTTTATTTCGAAAACCGATTCCCTTAACCGAGTTTTTGGCATTATGGCCTTGATCGTTTTGGCGAAATTCTTATGACGGTATTTAGTATTTTGTAAATGGCTTTTGTGAGTTTTTGAAATATTACCGTCATCGGCCTTTTTGGCATTTTTGTAAATAGTTTTTAGCCTGGTGGGTTCTGGCGCGGGACCCACGGCGCTATAATGTTCCGTGTAATTACCTAAAATTTTTGGGCATTCTAGCCCATTGAATTATCTTTGAAAACCTTGAGTATCTTAGAAAATAAATTTCGAGACGTACTTTTAAAATGAATTATTTTCTCGTGGTACATCCAAGGTGCCACAATATGTTTCAAAATTCTTCTACCTCGAGGACCAAAATGTTTTGAGATATTTTTAATGTTTTAGAAACACTTTTACTTAGACCCGAGGGTCAAATATTCTGAAAGTTTCTCACTAAGAGAAAGTGTCCTCATTTTTATCAAATGCGAAATGGTTCTCCAAAGTCTCGATAATGGTGTTTGTACTACTTTTTGTAAGGTGATACTGAAGATCTACCGGTGTTTCCAAATTGTTTTTAAAAGGAGGTTTTCATTTTTTTTAAAACCTATCCATTTCCGTTTGAGGGATGGGTATGTATGTATGACGTTCGTGTTGTCGTTATGATGTTTGCTCCCGAGTATGATCGAATTGGTGGCATGAACGTCGAGGCGTTGCCACGTATTTGTTGTACTAGCCCCTGTGAGAGGTGTGAACTGGTGTTTACTGTTTATCGCCTCGTGGTGGCTTGCGTGTTATCGCACCTGTGTGAGCTGTTAAAGCTTGGGTTTGTACATTTGTGTACATGTGTGATTGTTTCATGATGGTTGTAATTATGTGCTGGTTATCGTCCGGGCCGTTGAGGTCGCCGAACGATACCGTCGTTGCTGTAGCATTTATGTGTGTATTACTTTACGATGGTAATCGTTGTATATGATATGTGTTATGATTCCTTGTTGTGCTGAGTTGGCATCTCCGCTATATTGTTTTGCGACGTTATGCCCCATTGTATCTAGCATTTGTATATTCGGTATGCCGAGCAGAGGTGTTTCAACCGTGGTGTGCCGGGGGCATGCACGTACCAGTTGTCCTTCTCATCAGTAATGCCTTTCAATTGCGGACTCGAGGGACACCGAATCCAGTTTTACAAATGGGCTACCGAGACTTCAGAGTTCGCGCTTCAGCACAGTTATCAGAATCGGCTTTGAGGGGCCTTTGAAGGATTTTCTGTCGGTTGCTTGTTGTGTTGTCACCTTGATTTCGTTGTTGTGAGTTTCGGGGACGACACTTCTTTTAGAAGAGGTCGAATATAATACCCGTATTATTTTGGCTTCTGCATTTTCTTTTTCCCAATTCTATCGACTCGCTCGTGTTCGTTGATACTTTCTGAACTTGTTCTGTATTTCCTGTTCATCGTTCGAACGAGCTGTGATCTTGTTTTGAGTCGATCTGGTTATCGCTGTGACTTTTCCGAGTTCGGTTCGATTCCTGTGAGCCTTGGAGTTGTTGTTTGAATTTTATTGTTCTTCGTGATTCGAGCATGATTGTTCGATTTTTGTTGTCTCGATCATTGTGGTTCGATCATTTGATGGTTCGGTTTTTGTTGATCTCGTCTCATGATTGTTGAACGTTCAGACTCCTTCGTAATTCCCTTAAGTTCGGGAAATGAATCTCGTTTTCGGTCTTCCAACCCTTGGGCGGTGATCCGTATTTGTTCAGCATTTGGCTCGCATTTTGATTGATGAACCGTTCGGTTGGTCAATCGTATTGATTATCGTTCGTTGTGTTTTGTGATTTTTCGGATAATCGACTTGATTATACTATCTGTTTGATGACGCTTGTCACTTGTTGGTTTTATTATGTCTCTATCGGTGGCGTTGTGTTGGTCGTCGTGGAACGTGTTTTCACGCCAAATGTCTCTTTGCATTTCTTGCAACGTTTCGCCGTTGGGCGCGAGTTTTCAGTTTTTATGTATCTCGTCGAGTTTTCCTGGCGGGGATATTGCTTCCCCATACTTGTTTTAAGTTTCGGGACGAAACTTCTTTTAAGGAGGGTAGAATGTAATACCCGTAATTTCGATTTCCGGTATTTTTTTTTGGCAAAAGTCCGTTTTGACGACTCGCTCGTGACCGTTTCGTCATTCTGAGAATGATTAATTCAGCAATTTTTGCCATCCGAGTTCGTTTCGGTATCGTTTTGTTGAGTTTCGTGTTTCTTAGCGACTTTTCCGCACTCGAGTTCGATTCTTGTGAATCTCGTTCGAAACTACTATTTCGAGTTTCCTGTAAGTCCGTTTAACTTTGTTAGACGTGCTGTGAACTTCCATTTGGTTATTCGATCACGTATCGTGATTTTCGGGCGTTTTGGGCCATTTTGTAATTTACCCAAAGTTGTGGGTATCCGCATTTGTAATTGTTGTCTTGACCCTTTTCTTGGTCGAGTGCGATTAATTGTTGCATGATATTTCGTTTCGGATCGATGATGTTGTCCGCGAGCGTTTCGTCGTGTTCGTTCCGTGCGTTTTCGGAAACCGAATCGTCGAGTTATGGCGGCTGGGCACTGGCCGGACGGGTGCGGCGGGAACTGTCGGGAGTACTGGGCACTAGCCGGGCAGATGCGGCAGGAACCGACGTAGCGCGCGCTACTGCCGGCAGACTGCGCATGCTAGCGCGGCAGTACTAGCGCACGTTATTGGGCCGGCCAGCGCACGCTATCGGGCTGGGCAGAGAGGGTACTGGAGTACTGGACTCGGGTGGATCGGCAGGTAGCGCACGCTATCAGCCGGCATCGCGCACGCCACGACCGGCAGCGCGCTACGGCCGTAGGCCGCGCACGCTACCCGGCCGAGCCGCAGGGCGATGAGGTTCGGATTGCGGCCTGGCCGAGAAGACGCTAGCGTGGCAGCCTAGTGCGCGCTAGGCTGCACCAGTATAAATGTGACAGAGCAGTCACATTTTCACTCGTTTTTCATTTTCCTTCTTTTCGATCCGCGGCTGGAGCTTCGGAGGAGGCGAAGCCATGTTGTTGAACAACAAATCCATGAAGTTCTTGAGTTCATATCATTGATTGATCATCTTATATCATCCTTTGATCCAGCGAATCAAGGTAATCTCTTCTTAGAACCCTAGTTTCTTGAATTTTGGGGTTTTTGAGTTTTTGTCTGATTCGTTCCGAATTGTTGATTAATCCATGATGGGTATGATTAATCTTAGTATTATTCATGTGTCTAACATCATTTAATCCATTGTTCTTCGTCGAATCAAAATATATTTCTTGATTTCTTTCGAATCGACTTTTTGGGGGATTTGTTCTTGATCTCGTTTTCCATCCATTTTTGATGGATCGATTGTTGTTAAATGATGTTGTTAAACATATCCTATGGATTGTATATCCATATTTCAGTTTGGAATTCCGTTTTCGTGTTTTGACGGGACGAATCGTGTTCTTGGCCGTTTTGGGGGAAACCCTTGAACTTTCATCGTTTGTTCCTTGAATTCAGTGGCTTTGGGTCGTACTTTGAAATTCATTTTCGTTGTTATTGTTGTCGTTCATAGTTTATTGTTTCGGGTTGTCGTTCGGTGGAGTCGGCGAGTTCGTAGTCGGTTCGTGCCAACCTACTTCGGTCGATTCTCCGTGTCGTGGTTTCGAGGCAAGTATTTTCTTATACGATATGTGTCTTGCAAATTGAGTTTACATGTTGGATTTACGATGATTGGTTTATCCTCGTGACTGTGATTCATGTGAGTTGATTTTGATTTGATTATTTTGAACGTTGAAGGTTTTAATGATGTTTCCATTGGTTCAATGTTGTGGAATCGTGTATTCCGTGTTAATTGTGTAGTTGTGTTTTGAAGAGTTGGATAATGGTGTCGGGTAAGTGGCCATCCCTAGTAAGTATTCTTGATGAGCTTACATTCTTAGCATATTAGTATTGCACGGGTAACGTGTGTGTGTGTGTATGCTCACTACGGGTTAGATCCGACGGGGTCTCGGTAGGGGTCCACAGAGATGCGGATCGACGAGCTTGCTTTTAACCACTACGGGTTAGATCCGATGGGGTCTTGGTAGGGGTCCACAGAGACGTGGATCGACGGTTAATTGTGGTGCATTTTACAAATGTGATTTGATTATGGCATTTCCGGAAATGAGTGTTTTTGATCGGTTTTCATTATTGCATGCATCGACTAAGTGTGTAAGAGGTAAGTTGTTCGTTTGGCTTACTTGGCTAGGATGGCACCAGAGTATTTTGTCGTTTGTGTTTAATCCCTTTGGATGTTGATTTTGATGTTGGAAAACAAACCTTGATATTATTCTCGTGTACTATGATTTGATGAGATTTGGGATGAGATCCCAACGGTTTGTAAAGGTCGTTTTATGGAAAGTGATTTTGGGCCGAGACCCGTTCATTTTGAAATGGTTATTTTTCAACTAAGAACTTGAGGTCTAACAAAGTTTCTATTTTTAAAATCTCCGAGATGAGGAATTTATTTTCAAACACTTCTTTGACGGTTTCTAATTAATAAAACTTCTCGAGAAGTCTCTTGTAATTATTTATCGTACCCGATTCGTGATTTCTATTTGTTTGTTACATTTCGTATGATTTCATATTTGTACTAGCAAAACAGTGGAGTTTTTCTAACCCCCGAGTATTCGGGGGGTGGATGTCTGTATTGCATTCAGGTTTTGGAGCATAGCACATGGTCGGCATGAAGGATGATGAAAGATGAGTGATACTAATCACACGAAGACCCGTTGATGTCGTATTGGTTTAGTTGTATTTTATTTTACGCTGCAGTATTCTTTCCCATTGTACGGGAGTGTGTTGTATTCCACCCCTGCGTGGGCATGTAATGTGTTTGAGTTGTATGTATTTATTAAAAGACCAAATCGGTCTACTGAGTCATTTTAGCCTTAAAGGCATAGTTGAGATGTTCGATGTTGTTACTAGCCTGGTAGATCCTTGAGGAGAGGGTCTACGGCATGTAATATCCCCGAGTGGATTGGGGGTGTTACAGCATATTCTTAACAATCTCCCACTTGCACTCAATACCACACATCATGATATCCAATACCCATGTTCTTCAGATGTCTTTCCAAGACGGCCTGAGATAATGGCTTAGTTAGCGGGTCAGGGACATTCTCTTCTAAGTCTACTCTTTGCAACGAAACATATCATTTATCAACCATATCTCAAACGATGTGGTACTTTCTCTCTATATGCTTGGTGTTGTGGTGAGCCCTAGGCTCCTTGGCTTGGGCGACAGCTCCTTCATTATCACATAACAGTGATATAGGCAGCTCCGCATTAGGCACCACTTGAAGTTCTTGCACAAACTTCTGCATTCAAAATGCTTCTTTACTAGCCTCTGAGGCAGCTTGGTACTCTGCTTGGCAGGTGGAATCTGCAGTAGCGGTTTTCTTGGCGCTTCTCCAAGATACTGCTCCTCCATTGAGAGTAAACAAATACCCAGATGTCGACTTAGAGTCGTCATTATCTCCTTGAAATTCAGAATCGGTGAATCCAATCACCTTCAGTTCTCCACCACCATAAGTAAGAACCATATCTCTAGTTCTTCTCAAGTACTTAAGAATGTTCTTGACGGCAGTCCAGTGTTCCCTTCCCGGGTTTGCTTGAAATTGGCTTACCATACTCAAAGCGCAGGCTAAGTCTGGTCTCGTACACAACATAGCGTATATGAGGCTACCCACTACCGAGGCATAGGGTACCTTACTCATCTATCTCTTGTCTTCCTCACTTTGAGGACACATTTTCGTGGTGAGATGAATTCCATGTCGCCTGGGAAGGAACCTTCCTTTAGATTCATCCATCTTGAATCTTCTCAGGATTTTATCTATATAGAGGGCTTGGGAAAGTCCTATCATTCTTTGCGGTCTATCTCTGCAAAGACGGATCCATAGAATATAGGAAGCTTCTCCCAAGTCTTTCATGGAGAACGTTTTAGAAAGCCAATCCTTCACAGTGCTGAGCATTGCTATGTTATTTTCTATAAGTAGAATATCATCTACATATAGTACTTAGAACGCAATGTTGCTCCCACTGACCCTTTTGTTAACACATGGTTCCTCCTCATTTCGTACGAAGTCAAAAGTCCTCTGAATGATTCATCAAATCGAAGGGGTCGTCCTCACGGCTATCAGGTGCATCGTGGAGACCCAGTTCCACAACATGTGTATAGCCATACCTCTCAGGTGAGTGAGACACCTTATCAGACCTTCGAAATGGAGGTTGTGTTACAATAGGTTCGGTTCCTGATCCCTGATCAGATGTCTCCATAGGACTTTCATTATGCTCTTCCAAAGAGATATTTCTACCCGAGACACCTTCCCTGAATGAACTCATCCTCAAGGAAGTGCGCTTGTAAAACCACAACGACCCTATGGTCTTCTGGCATGTAGAATAGATTACCCATCGAGTCCTCTGGGTATCTAATGAAACGTTCTTTGATGGACCTCGCTTCCAGTTTGTCCACCTTAGCCTTCTTGACATAGGCTGGACATCCCCAAATCCTTATGTGATTAAGACTTGGTTTCTTACCCTTCCACATCTCATGCGGAGTGATAGGAACGGATTTGGAAGGGAATCTATTAAAGATATAGGCAGCGGCTAGTAAGGCATACCCCTATGTTTGAATATTTATTCAACACATTATTTAATTTGTGTTTTGATGATTAAAGTTGCTAAACAACAAAACAACATCGAGGCGAAGCAAAAATACGAAGCAGACAAAGACGCAAAAAGCTGAGCAAAATGCATGTCTAGCGCACGCTAAGACATATATGTTAGCGCACGCTAACGAGGAGTCAACTGCATATCAGCCAAGTTCGAAGTAAGCTGAAGTGAAGTCAGCTGATGAGATAGCGCACGCTACACGTTATCATTAACGCATGCTATCGAAGTCTTGTTACCGTTGTGAAGGAATTCAAACACAGAATAACGTATGCAATGAAGTCAGCATTAGTGCATGCTACAAAGAAGGAATAGCGCACGCTAAGCAGTTTGAATCAAGTCAATCAGAACATTGGGAAAAGCAGGTCAAAGTCAGCATATCAAACGGATACTTTGACAAGTCATGCAACAGATATATTGGATTAGCGCATGCTACAAAGGAAGTGGTAGCGCACGCTAACTGTCAAGGACAGTAGCCACTAGACTGAAACATAAAATGATTAATGTACGCTACATGGAAGACATTACGTACGCTAAAGCAAAAATGTGCGATAGCGCACGCTAAGAAGGAAGAGCTAGCGCACGCTATCTAGTCAACTGGCAGCAACGGCTAGTTTGTGGGAAATGCCTATAAATACCATCCCTATGGTATTGTTTGAGTACAACAACTCCAAGCATTCAAGACATTGATCTTATATTCATATACTTACATTGTTGTTGTAATATTGAGCTTATATATTGTCAGTTTGAGTGTTTATACATTCAAACTTTATACACGAGAGGTAAAAGAAAAGATACGATTGGATTCGGTGTTATTAGGATCAAGAATCCGGCATTGTTAGAATCGCAATCGATATCTAAGTGAGCTTTATCTAGTACCCATAGAAAGCTAGAGTGGTTGTTTCCTTATCCAATAGAAAAGGAAAAATGGTTTTACTCGGACCGATAGAAGACGAGCTTGTAACGGTAATCCCTCAACCGATAGAAGAGAGGCGTAGAGGTTTTGATCTTAATCCTAAGAAAAAGATACATCGAGAGAGGATGTAGGCTTCATTAATAGCCGAACCTCTATAAATCCTTGTGTGATTTATTTTCCGCAATTTTATTTTCGCTTCTGCACAAAACGGCGCAAATATCCGATTTTATACCAACAATTGGTATCGGAGCGGTACTCCAATACGCAGCTTAACATTCGAGGAGAAGATCCAAAATGGCGTTTCAAATGGCTCCCGTCGAAGGCCTTGCTCTCAACCGACCACCATTTTTTAATGGCTCAAACTTCATGACGTGGAAGAAAAAGATGTCTATATTCATCCGAGCATATGACATCGAGCTTTGAAAGGTGATTTGTCTTGGTCCGAAAATTCCGACAAATTCCAACGGTACGCTCAAAACTTTCGAAGAATATGATGATTCTGATTGGAAAAACGACCACTACAATTGTAAGGCAACTCAACTCCTCTATTGTGCCTTAAATCCGGAAGAACACAACCGGATATCATCGTGTGATAGTGCCAAAGAAATCTAGAAAATGCTTGAGGTAACACACGAAGGTACATCTCAAGTCAAAGAGACGAAGATAAACATGCTCCTTCACGATTATGAATTATTCCAAATGAAGGACGACGAATCCATCTCGATTATGCTTGACCGATTTTCGGTTATCACTAATGGATTAGCATGTTTTGGAAAACCACTTTCGAGTAGTGAGAAAGTAAAGAAAATTCTCCGATCACTACCTCGAGAATGGGACGGTACAGTTACGGCAATAATGGAATCTAAAGATTTAAACAATCTTGATTTTAGTGCTCTTGTTGGTTCTCTTATCAACTACGAGATCGTTCTAAAATCTCGGAATGCCAAACCGAAACCGAAGGAAAGATCGATAGCCTTCAAGGCTAAGGTGCCGAGAAAGAAAGAAGAAATCCCGGTGGACGAAAGTGATGAAGAAATGGCATATTATGCCAAAAATATTAATAAGTTCCAACACTTATTAAACCGGAAGAAGAAGGACATTCAAGCGGGCGAACCTAAGAAATTCGACAACACCTGTCGATTATGCGGCAAACCAGGCCACTTTTTGCTAAGAACTGTCGAGTAAAACAAAAGGAGGTTCTAATCGCAACATGGAGCGACGAAGATCCTGATGAAGATTTTCTTGAACAAAATAATCTCGCGCTCATGGCTCGGAGTTCATTCGACGATAGCGACGTTGAAAGCTAAGTAAGTAATTCTTACGACGAACTTTTTGAAGTATTTGAGTTATTACATACGGACTATCAAAATGCTTTAAATAAATTAAATCCCTCAAGTCTAAATATAAAACTTTGAAAATTGAAAATTCCAAAATACTTGAAAAAGGGAAATTTGTTGAAATTGATCATTCGAAATGTATTGAAAATGAGAATATTTTAAAAAATGATCTTTTAAAATTTCAAGATGAACTAAAAATTTTGACAAAGAAATTTTCGTGTGGCAACGATAAATTTGAACAAATGTTATGTGTTCAAGAATATACTCTAAATAAAGAGGGGTTAGGATTCAAATCACGTTCGAAAAATGAATCCGTCAATTTCAAAATACCCCGATGTGAATGTTTGAAAATTGGGCATCATATTTCAAGTTGCAAAAGCCCACGTCGGACGATAAAAATGAAAAAGATTTGGGTTCCTAAAGGAACAAATATTTCAAATATTGTTTATGTTTCAAAAGAAAAACCAACTATAGGTTGGATTCCCAAAAATTAAATTGTGATATTTTACAAAGGGGGAGAAGGAGTATTTTTTTGAGGGGGAGTATTTTAGTTTATTTTTGCATAAATTGGCATCATGCATATTCCATTTGATATACTCTATAATTTTACACTTTTTGATGAAGACAAAAAGGGGGAGAAGGAGATGAATTGATAAAAATGAGAAAAATCGAAGAAGTCGAAAAGAAAAAGAAAACATACAAAAAGGGGGAGTTAAAACGAAGGAGTTGAAAAATTGAAAAATGAAGAAGTCGAAAAAGAAAAGGATTGGAGAAACTAACGAAACGATCAAAGCCGAAAACTTTGATTCGTAGAAATATACATATATTATTTTTACAGATTATCCAATTCAAGAGTTGTTTTGTAATCATCAAAAAGGGGGAGATTGTTGGAATATTTATTCCACACATTATTTAATTTGTGTTTTGATGATTAAAGTTGCTAAACAACAAAACAACATCGAGGCGAAGCAAAAAGACGAAGCAGACAAAGACGCAAGAAGCTGAGCAAAATGCATGTCTAGCGCACGCTAAGACATATATGTTATCGCACTCTAATGAGGAGTCAACTGCATATCAGCCAAGTTCGAAGTAAGCTGAAGTGAAGTCAGCTGATGAGATAGCGCACGCTACACGTTATCATTAATGCACGCTATCGAAGTCTTGTTACCGTTGTGAAGGAATTCAAACACAGAATAACGTATGCAATGAAGTCAGCATTAGCGCACGCTACAAAGAAGGAATAGCGCACGCTAAGCAGTTTGAATCAAGTCAATCAGAACGTTGGGAAAAGCAGGTCAAAGTCATCATATTAAACAGATACTTTGACAAGTCATGCAACGGATATATTGGATTAGCGCACGCTACAAAGGAAGTGATAGCGCACGCTAACTGTCAAGGACAGTAGCCACTGGACTGAAACATAAAATGATTAACGTACGCTACATGGAAGACATTACGTACGCTAAAGCAAAAATGTGCGATAGCGCACGCTAAGAAGGAAGAGCTAGCGCACACTATCTAGTCAACTGACAGCAACGGCTAGTTTGTGGGAAATGCCTATAAATACCATTCCTATTGTATTGTTTGAGTACAACAACTCCAAGCATTCAAGACATTGATCTTATATTCATATACTTACATTGTTGTTGTAATATTGAGCTTATATATTGTTAGTTTGAGTGTTTATACATTCACACATTATACATGAGAGGTAAAAGAAAAGATACGATTGGATTCGGTGTTATTAGGATCAAGAATCCGGCATTGCTAGAATCACAATCGATATCTAAGTGAGGTTTATCTAGTACCCATAGAAAGCTAGAGTGGTTGTTTCCTTATCCAATAGAAAAGCAAAAACGGTTTTACTCGGACCGATAGAAGACGAGCTTGTAACGGTAATCCCTCGACCGATAGAAGAGAGGCGTAGAGGTTTTGATCTTAATCCTAAGAAAAAGATACATCGAGAGAGGACGTAGGCTTCGTTAATAGCCGAACCTCTATAAATCCTTGTGTGATTTATTTTCCGCAATTTTATTTTCGCTTCCGCACAAAACGGCGCAAATATCCGATTTTATACCAACACCCTATAGGTAAATTGGTAAATCAGTGTAATTTAACATGGAGCAAACCATGTCCAACAAAGTCCAATTTCTCCTTTCTGAAACACCATTTAACTGTGGGGTTCCTGGCAGCGTGAATTGTGAAACTATTCCATATTCCTTAAGGAACTCATCAAACTTTGTGCTCATATATTCGCCACCTCGATCTGACCAAAGTGCTTTGATATGACATCCAGTATGTTTTTCAACTAGGGCCTTAAATTCTTTGAATTTAGTGAAGGCTTCGAATCTATGTTTCATTAAGTACACAATCCCATACCTAGTATGATCATCTATGAATGTTATGAAATATTGATATCCATCTCGGTCTACTTCTAAAGCACCACAAACATCGGTATGTACCAACCCAAGTTTATCAGCAGCCCTTTCAAATGTCCATGTGAAGGGGGGCTTAGTCATTTTGCCTCTAAGGCAAGATTCACAAGTTGGATAGGGTTCTACATCCAATGGACTTAAAAGTCCATCTTTATCCATTTTCTGAACCTTGGTCTGACCAACATGACCAAGTCTAAGGTTCCACTTAAGAGTTTGATTAGTATCTTGCCTGCCACATTTCCTAGTTATAGTGTTCACTGCTGTTTTATTTTGCAAGTTCAGATGATATAATCATTCAACAATGTAGCTGTGACAACCAATTTATTTCGAAAATAAATTTTACAACTACCATTGCCAATGAAGAAACAAAATCCTTTCCGGTCCAAGACTGGAATGGATACAATGTTTTTATGTTCCTTGGGAAAAACAAGTACTTCATCTAACGTCAAAATAAAACCGGATTCTAAACCCAGTAGGAGTGATCCAATATCGGTTGCCTCGACACTTTGTCTGCTTCTGACAGTGATCATCACTTCCCTAGCTTCAAGCTGCCTACTTCGTTCCAGATCCTGATTCATAGTACAAATATGAGAAGTAGCACCTGAATCCAGAATCCATGAAGCAGAATATACAGTAGCGGAACAATTGGTTTCAAAAACAAAAAGTTCCGTACTAGATTCACTATTAATCTTAGGACAAATCCTGC
The DNA here is from genome assembly GCA_033398695.1 of Orobanche coerulescens. Lineage (NCBI taxonomy): Eukaryota > Viridiplantae > Streptophyta > Magnoliopsida > Lamiales > Orobanchaceae > Orobanche > Orobanche coerulescens. Next base: position 71,042,256 of record CM065818.1, on the reverse strand, counting down.
ACCAGTGGCCCAGCTCACCGCATTCAAGACATTTGTCCGTAGGTTTTTAAACCGCCTACCTTTTGAACCTTTAGGGCCTTGCCATTTCCTTTCTGCACCCCTTTCTTGGGTTTATACTGCTCGTAGGTCTTTTTCTTCTTGTTCTTGGACCTTCGAGACCCAGAAGAAATCACAAGAGCAGACTCCCTCGGTTTAGTCTTCATGTTAGACTGCGTCGCCACCAGTTTATTCATTAGTCCAGCTAATGTGCATGAAATTTCATTAAAGTTGAAATCATTAAAAACTGCATGAAACAGTCAGGGAGAGATTGAAGGATGAGATTAATTTGGAGGGATAAATCCATATTAAAGTTGAGCACCTAGAGCCTCTCAATCATAAAGATCATCTTGAGGACGTGGTCTCCAACTTTCTCCCCTTCTTTCATCCTAACACTGAATAACTGCTTCGATATCTCATATCTAGCAGTCCTACTTTGCTCTCCATAAAGTTCGGTCAAGTGTGCGAGAATTTTCCTAGCAGAAGTCATTTTCTCGTGCGCTCTCTGCAGCTCATTTGTCATTGAGCCCATTATAAAGCCACGGACTAGCACTTCATCCTTGACCCATTTTTCATGGACGTCAATATCTTCCTGATTACCCCTAGTCCGCATTGGAGTCTGTTAGGCGTATTTTTATGCACTTATTTATCATTATTTTATATCCATTTAAAGTTTAAATCTGCGTAAATGAGCTTTTAATGCACTATCTTTATATGTTTTGTAGGAAATTGGAGTCCGAAAGCTCGAACGGCGAAAAACGGGCCAAAACGACAATTTTTGGCCTGGGGCCGCGGCACACCAAGGTCCGGCCGCGGCACACGAAGGTGACTAGCAAACACCGAGCACGCTGTACTGTGAGCCGCGGAACAAGGATGCTGAGCCGCGGCCCATGAGGAAAAATAGGCGCCCAGGCATGGGGCGCTGAACGTTGGGGCCGCGGCACGGATTAAGTGAGCCACGGCCCACGGGGCGGTCCTGCTATATTTGCCGCATTTCTGGGCCGTTTTTGGAGGAGTTTTCGACCCAATACCCGGACGCGTTTTGGAGGCTAATGATAGTTATAAATAGGGATTCAAGGTCTGAAAAGCATTGAGGAATCGAGGAGAGGAATCATCGAGGAATCGAGAAGAAGGAGAAAACACCAAAGAGCAGAGAGCGGAAGCTAGAGAATGGAGGAATCCAAGTTCTTCGTCTACGTTTGATTTCTATGCTTTCTTTAATTCTTTTTGTATTTTTATTTTCTAGCATGTCAGGCTAGAACCTTATTCTAGGATTTTGATGAAACCGAGGTTTTGATGAATTAACCTTTGATTATCAATTCAATTCCCTTTTCTATTGAGTTTTCCCCAATTGTTCTTAATGCTTTCAATTGTGTGGCCTATAATTGAATTGTTTTGTTTACGCAACTCGGATCGGGATAGGAGAGTTGGTAGGAAATAATCAGTGAGAATCGTTTTATCTAGTGAGATAGGAATATACTCGTAGGAACTACGTGGCCTTTCTGAAGTTTTTGTGCTTTTTGCCTATTGTCGAATTAATCCACCTAGGAATAGAGTGTATTATTCGCCTTAGATAATTCTATTGACCTCGGGAGAGGCGGTAGAGTATTTTAGCAACCTTCGCCTTCAATAAATTGGGAAATCATTAAATTCATATAATCAAGAGTAATTCGGATAAACCGAGGTGGATTCACAATCCTAGATTAATTCCTTATTTGATTTTCTTCCTTGAATAATTGATTCCACTATTTCTTTGTTTTTATTAATTTTCCTTAATTATTACTTGCACATAAAATTTCGACAGTTCAAATAAAATTAGAATACGTATAAATCGGTAATTAGTAAGTCAGTCCTCGTGGGAACGATATCTTACTCATCTCTTTATTACTTGTTTACGACAACGTGCACTTGCGTTCAACGAAATTCGCAACAAGTTTTTGGCGCCGTTGCCGAGGACTAGTTATTTTACTAATATCGATTTCAGTATTTCTAGTCTTAGTTTGAATTTTTTTTTATTTTTGTGTAATTCTTATTATTTGTTTTCCTTTCAGGAATTTCTGATTAGTGCATGAGAAAATTCGGTAACGAAGGCCTACTACCTTTGGATACTGAACTCGAGCGCACTCTTCGGAAAAACAAGAAGGAAAAGCGTGAGCTACCGACTAAAGACACCATGGCCGAGAACACTGAAAATCATGGAGGAGAAAATCCTATGCAACAAGTTCAACCGGCATTGGCACTCCGTGATTATGCCATGCCACAAATCAATGCAAACTTTTCGGGGATTCGGCGTCCTACCATCCAAGCGAATAACTTCAAAATTAAGCCGGATATTATTCAGATGGTGCAAGCAAGCCAATTTTGTGGACTGGCGAACAACGATCCCAACGCACATATCGCTTCATTTCTCAAGATTTGTGACACCTTCAAGAATAACGGTGTCACCGATGATGCTATTCGTCTACGGCTTTTCCCTTTCTCTCTAAGGGACAAAGCCAAATTTTGGTTGAATTCATTACCGCCAGGCTCTATCACGACTTGGGCGGAATTAGCGCAAGCCTTCCTGGCTAAGTTCTTTCCACCATCAAAGACGGCGAGACTAAAGAACGAGATAACCACGTTCGGGCAATTTGATATGGAGTCGCTTCACGAAGCATGGGAGCGATACAAGGATTTATTACGGAGATGCCCACACCATGGCTTACCGGATTGGCTACAAATCCAAACCTTTTATAACGGATTGAGTGCTTCTACACGCACTCTTGTTGATGCAGCCGCTGGGGGCGCCTTAATGGGAAAAACGATGGCCGAAACCCACTCTTTATTGGAAGCTATGGCTGCAAATGCTTATCAGTGGCCTTCCGAACGAGTGATTCCGAAGCGAGTTATGGGAGTTTCCGACAACAATCCGATCTCTACATTATCAGCACAAGTTGCCGTCTTGACTCAGCAACTTCAAGCTTTTTCACATGCTCCTACCTCTGTTACCACGGAATCGTGTAATTGGTGTAACGGATCTCATCCTAGCGCAGAGTGCCAAGTCGGAAATCCTTTCGAGCAACCTCTAATGGAACAAGCACAGTTTGTGGGTAACGGGAGTCGGCAGAACAATCCGTATTCCAACACTTACAATCAAGGGTGGCAAAATCACCCAAATTTTTTTATGGAAAAACGGGCAAGCTTTAAAATCTCCGCAAGCTCAATTCGCGCAGCCCCCACAGCAGCCCCCTAAACCACCAAAGGTATCCTTGGAAGATGCTCTTGCTCAAATGGCAGCTAACACGAGCCAATTTATGACCCGCACTGAGACTACCTTACAAAATCATTCCGCCTCCATCCGAAACTTGGAAGTACAAATGGGGCAAATTGCAAATCTATTGTCCTCTAGACCTCAAGGTGTATTACCCAGCGCCACCGAAATTAACCCCAAGGAAAACGTGCAAGCGATCGAGCTACGAAGCGGAAAGGAGCTGAAAGTGCAGCCCACCAATAACAAGGACAAGAGCGACCACAGTGAGAAAGAAAAGGACGAGGCGCCCAAGCCAAAGGAAGTGTCGACTACTCATCCCACTCCTCAAATTCCATTCCCACAATGTCTGCAAAAGCAAAAATTGGACAAGCAATTCTCTAAGTTTCTTGACATCTTCAAGAAACTCCATATCAACATTCCATTTGCCGACGACTTGGAACAAATGCCGAGTTATGTGAAATTCATGAAAGAAATCTTGTCAAACAAAAGAAAGCTCGAGGAGTTTGAGACAGTCGCATTGACGGAGGAGTGCAGTGCTATTCTACAGAAGAAGCTCCCACCTAAATTGATGGATTCGGGAAGCTTTACTATTCCATGCACCATTGGGAATTCGTCCTTTGAAAGAGCCCTATGCGATCTCGGAGCCAGCATAAACCTTATGCCCCTTTCTATTTTTAAAAAGTTGGATATTGGGGAAGCCAAGCCGACGACGGTCTCTTTGCAATTAGCCGATAGATCTATCAAATATCCGAGGGAGTAATAGAGGACGTCTTAGTCAAGGTCGATAAATTCATCTTTCCGGACGATTTCATTGTGCTCGACATGGAGGAGGACCACGACATCCCAATTATCTTGGGAAGACCATTTTTGGCAACCGACCGAACTTTGATCGATGTGGAAAACGGGAAGCTTACTCTACGAGTTCAAGAGGAGCAAGTAACGTTCAATATCTTTCGATCCTTAAAATATCCTAGTGATGCTGAAAATTGTTTCCAAGTTGACGTCATTGACTCGTGTGTAAGTAGAACCTTTCGAGAGAATTATCCATCCGATCCACTGGAATCCATTTGATTGGGTCTGCTTCCGAATTAAATTCAGAGCATGTAGCCTACGTACGACACATGGAAGCTTCCCCACCATTTTTCACTCGTCGGCCATGTGAGGAGCTCGGAAGTTCACCAACTCGACCCGTCCCATCAATCGAGAAACCTCCAAAGCTGGAACTCAAGAAGTTGCCGACTCATTTGAAATATGCATTTTTGGGACCCAATGATTCTTTGCCAGTCATTCTTTCGGCCACTTTAGCGGGGGATCAAAAGGAGACATTATTGAGGGTTCTGAGGGAGTATAAATCTGCCCTAGGATGGTCTATTGCGGATATTAAGGGAATCAGCCCGTCGATTTGCATGCACAAAATTTTGATGGAGGAAGACTACAAACCATCTGTGGAGCATCAATGCCGTTTAAATCCAAATATGAAAGAGGTGGTAAAAGTCGAGGTTTTAAAACTCCTCGACGCAGGTATGATCTTTCCTATTTCTGATAGCAAGTGGGTAAGTCCGGTCCAAGTTGTGTCAAATAAGGGTGGTATAACAGTTATTCAAAATGATAATAATGAATTAATTCCCACTAGGATTGTCACGGGGTGGCGTATGTGCATAGATTATAGGAAATTAAATAAAGCCACTAGAAAAGACCATTTTCCTTTGCCTTTTATTGATCAAATGTTAGATAGATTAGCCGGACACGATTTCTATTGCTTTCTTGATGGTTATTCTGAGTATAATCAAATTTATATAGCCCCAGAAGACCAAGAAAAGACGACGTTTACATGTCCTTAAGGCATTTTCGCTTATAGACGCATGCTTTTTGGTTTATGTAATGCGCCGACCACTTTTCAACGTTGTATGATGGCTATTTTTTCTGACATGGTATAGCATTGCATTGAGATTTTTATGGATGTTTTTTCTGTTTTCGGTGATTCGTTTGATATGTGTTTGCAAAATTTGCAGAAAGTCCTAAAAAGATGCGAAGAAACAAATTTGGTCTTGAACTGGGAGAAGTGCCATTTTATGGTCCAGGAGGGCATTGTACTTGGCCACCGAATATCCTCACATGGAATTGAAGTCGACCGGGTGAAAATTGAAACAATCGAGAAGATGCCTCCGCCTACTTCGGTGAAAGGGATAAGAAGCTTTTTGGGACACGCCGGTTTTTACCGCCGGTTTATTAAGGATTTTTCGAAGATCACGAAGCCGTTGTGCAATCTGCTCATGAAGGATGTTCCGTTTAAGTTTGATGAGTCGTGTAAAGAAAGTTTCTATTTATTGAAGAAAGCTCTAAGCACTGCCCCGGTAATAGTCGCTCCAGACGGGGACCTTCCGTTTGAGTTAATGTGTGATGCTAGTGATTTTGCCATTGGGGCTGTTTTGGGACAGAGACGAGGGAAAGTGTTCCACGTCATGTATTATGCAAGCCGAACACTTGACGACGCCCAAAGGAATTATGCCACAACGGAAAAAGAATTGTTGGCGGTGATCTTTGCATTTGATAAATTCCGGGCGTATTTATTGGGGACGAAAGTGGTAGTGTGGACTGACCATTCAGCAATAAAATACCTTTTGGAGAAGAAGGATGCTAAACCAAGGTTGATTAGGTGGGTGCTTCTCCTTCAAGAATTCAACTTGGAAATTCGGGACAAAAAGGGGACTGAGAATGTTATTGCCGATCACCTTTCACGGTTAGAGAGTCCCCTTGAGAAGGGAGAAAGTCATCCACAAATCATGGAAACCTTTCCCGACGAGCAGCTCTACAGGTTGGGTTCGCAACACGCGCCTTGGTATGCTGATCTAGTGAACTATTTGGCAAGCAAAATAATTCCGAATGACCTCTCGCGCCATCAGAAGAAGAAGCTGATCGCAGACGCTAAGTATTATTTGTGGGACGATCCTTTTCTATTTAAAAGATGCCCTGATCAAATCATTCGCAGATGTGTTCTGGATGAGAAAATCCGCAGTGTGCTGAATCATTGTCATGCATCACCCTACGGTGGGCATTTTAGTGGAAATAGAACAACGGCAAAGGTCTTACAATCGGGGCTCTATTGGCCGTCATTATTCAAAGATGCTCACTCCTTTGTATCCACGTGTGATCGGTGTCAATAGACGGGAAACATCTCAAGACGACATGAAATGCCGCTGAACACCATACTTGAGGTTGGATTGTTCGACGTATGAGGGATCGACTTCATGGGTCCATTTCCTCCATCAAATAAGAATCTCTATATTTTGGTAGCCATGGACTACGTCTCAAAGTGGGTCGAAGCGGTGGCACTACCAACAAATGGGTCCAATGTCGTAATCAAATTTATAAAAAAAATATTTTCACACGTTTTGGGACTCCACGTGCTATTATCAGTGATGGTGGTTCACATTTCGACAACAAATTCCTTGATGCGGTCTTGAGAAAATACGGAGTCACTCATCGTGTTGCTACAACCTACCATCCCCAGACAAGCGGTCAAGTCGAGATATCAAATCGAGAGCTAAAGTGGATTTTAGAAAAAAACAGTCAGCTCGTCTCGAAAAGATTGGTCCTTTAAACTTGATGATGCACTTTGGGCATACCGTACTGCATATAAAACACCTATCGGGATGTCGCCTTACAGATTGGTTTATGGGAAAAGTTGTCATTTGTCCGTAGAGATGGAACATCGTGCTTACTGGGCGATAAAGAAATTAAATTTTGATCTTAAGTCCGCTGGTGAAAAGCGTTGTTTGCAGCTGAACGAGCTGGAGGAAATTCGCCACGATGCATACGAAAATGCGAAACTTTATAAGGAGCGGACAAAGATCTGGCATGATAAGCATATCACACATCGGGAGTTCGTCCCGGGTCAAGAGGTGTTGTTGTTTAATTCTCGCTTAAGGTTATTCCCTGGGAAATTGCGTTCACGATGGTCGGGACCGTTTACCGTAGTTCAAGTGTTCCCACACGGAGCAGTGGAAGTACAAAAAGATGACCGCAAATTCAAAGTTAACGGACAGCGGTTGAAGGCCTACTTGGGTAATCCAATAGACACGTAGAAAACGAGCGTCATCTTATCCACCGCCGGATGAATGCTAGAAAAGTCCGGCTGAAGACTATAAACTTAGCGCTTCTCAGGAGGCAACCCGAGTATTAGTTGTAGATTTTATTTTTTTCAGTGTTTTCATGCATTTTAGAGTCTTTATTTTGCGTCATTTTTGCTTTGATTTGCTTATCCCTCTCGTTCTTGATGTGTTCCTTTGAAAATTCTGTGCAGAAATCACCCCAGGGGAAAATTCAGCATTGGGCCACGGCACAAGGAAAATGAGCCACGGCACGCACAAGTTGACACAACAAGGCCAAACAAACTGTACTCTGTGCCGCGGCACGACCTTACTGAGCCGCGGCACACCAGGTCCCTGGGCCACGGCACATATGCACTGAGCCGCAGCACACCAAATACACCAAATATGCCCAGGAAGCTGTACTCCGTGCCGCGGCACGGACCCACATGAGCAGCGACACACTAACATGCTGAGACGCGGCACCCGTACGCTGAGCCGCGGCACAAGGTGAAAGAACAACCACGCCCAGGTAGGCTGTACTCTGGGCCGCGGCTCACTTAAGCTGTGCTGCGGCCCCTTTTGCGAAGATGAACAGCCCAGCACCCCTTTTTAACATCAATCGGCCGGCACACACCAGGTAAGTTCCCTTTCTTTCTTCGCACAGCGCTTGGCCGAACCCCTTCTCAACTCTTCTTCTTCTTGCATACTTCAATCTAAGCAAGGTAATTCTCAATCTCTTAATCCTAATTGCTACATGACTTGAAAAGTGAAGTATTGTTATTCATTCGATGATGAATATGTTGTTAGTTTTTCAAAGTTCTATCAAGGTTGAGTTGGGATATGAAATTTTTGATTGGTTATCGATGGAAATTGTCGATTATTAATGAATTGGTGATGTTATTTGTCGTTTGTCATGGCCATATATTTATGTTGTTGTTTTTGGGGATTAGATTTAGCCATTATAATTCTTGTTCTTCATTTAAACTTATGCACACTAAGAGTTTGATGAAATGCGGCAATGAATTTTTTTTTGAACCAAACGTTTTGAAACTATGTGCAACGAATTTGTTTATGGTTTACATTGTACCCCAACCCTTACGTCAAGTTTAAACGTGAAAGCTCAACTTTAATTTTCTCTCACAACGGTGCAAGCTCGTTAAACTCTATATTCACGTTTTGGATACCTTAAGTCAAGTGGTGTTGTTTTCCTTAAAGCTTACATAATTTCCAGTGTTTTTCTTTTCAGGGAACTCGCCATGGCTAGAAAAAGGAAGGTTAGCACAAGGACGAGGACACAATCGTCCCCCACAAGAGGGGAGACTTCACAAAGCCGAGCCGAGTTGGAGTCTCACCAATTCTCCGACCCGGAAATTCATAAAATATTCAATGAAAAAATCCGTCCTCGACCATTAATCCCAGAGCGGGGATTCACTCCCGCCCCCCAGGACGGTGAGCTTCTGACTATGATTGACGAGATGGGGTGGGCTCGTTTCGCTGCGCCTCCCGAGCCGGCTGTGATCTCTATCGTCCAGAAGTTTTATGCTAGCGCTCTGTTGAAGCATATTCGGGCAAGGCAGATGATGGCGTAATCAGATACTCGGACTCGTTGTCGTCCGAGTCCATACTGTGGATTTTTCAATGGCCACCATTCGGAGATTATTCGAGCTGCCAGTGGTGGACGAGACGGCGTATACGCGAGTTATGAGTGGCCTCACGAGGGAGGCTCTGTTCGAGACACTTACACATCCCGGTTCCGTCTGGGAGACTCGTGCCCCGGGTTCTTCAGCCTTCTACTTTAAGAGTTCGCGCCTCAGTCAGCTCGGGAGGGCCTGGTTATACTTCCTCTGCGCACGAGTTGATCCTACCTCGCAGATTCGCTCAGTTTTACTCTCTCGTGCCCGACTGCTATATGCTATCACTTTCGGGCTCAGATTCGATGAGGCCCCTCATCTGGTCCGATCTATCCTTCAGTGCATTCAAGGAGGGTCCAAGACGGGGCTGAAGCACCCCTCTCTTATTTGCGCTCTATGCCGTCAGTCGGGCATGACTTGGTCGGATGATGAGCCGACGGTAGCACCCCAGGGTCCTATTGATCATCACATTATTTCTCATTTTGACCAGTGGGGTGGAGCACGGCACACACTCGGGGACGAGGATTTCTTCTTGACGAGGCATATGAGCAGTCCCCTGAGCCCCTTCTTCTGACACATGGGCGAGCGGAGTCCAGCCCGCCGCCCGAGAGAGAGCATCTCTAGGCGATGTTTGACGGCCTGAGAGAGGAGATGAGGAGAGAGAGAGCCACCTAGCTGCTTTGCGAGAGGAGATGCGGATAGAGAGAGAGAGCCTCCTCGCAGCTGTCCGAGAGGAGATGAGAGAGGAGGCCCGCCGGGCCAACCGACGGGAGGAGAGGCGCCTGGCGGCGAGAGATGCTTACCATCGGGACTACCTTTCTGCGTGGACGAGCCATATACTGCACCGAGACAGGCCATTCATTCCACCAGTTAGGTCATCCACACCACCCTCCTCGCCGGGCGAGGCCGGCACCAGTTCATGAGCTGACATTAGGGGAGTACTTGACCTTTTCTCTTATTGCATATTTCTATCTATGTCCATTGAGGTCAATATACGTCCTAAGGTTGGGGGGGTTTACTTTCAGTTGCTTTTTACTTATTCGTTTGCATTTTTCGTTATTTTTGACGCTAGCCTTGCTTGTCGTGATATTATTTACATTCGTGAATTTTTCGTGCTTCTTTGTGTAAAATTGATGTTACGATACTGATTTATCTTTGAAGAAACGGTTGACTTTTGGTCGAGTTTGCAGTCAGCGATATCTGTTTCCTCTGAGTATTCATTTAGGTCTATATTTTTCGTTTTTTGTAGAAATCTTAGCAGATAAGAAAGGAGACATACGTGTTTACAAATCGCCGTCTATACGTTTGGTTACACTTTTCGCGTAGCTAGTCGTCCAGTAACATGAGTCTTGTTGGCACTTAAATTGAGTTTAGAGTCGGATAGTTTTTCCTAAAAAGTCGAGAATTTATACATGTTCTATGATGGGAAGTTTAGTAACCGGGGGTATTCACGTGACCCGTTGTTTACTCTCGCGTAAAAAGACAACCCTAAATAGACTAATGGTTTAGAAATATCGCATTTGCCGATGATGGGAAGCCTAGTAATCGGGGGTATTCACGTGACCCGTTGTTTACTCTCGCGTAAAACAGCAACCTTGACGTGCGGAAATTGCTATTCGAGTTTTTTCTCCGCTGTAGAGGGGGACTTAGTAACTAGAAGCATCTATGTGCCCCATAAGTGTCTTTTACGTCAAACGGTTCCCCAATACATGAGAATGGAAATCCACCCTAGGATTATCTCGATGAAACATCCCGAGATCCGAACCTAGTGGTTAACTCGAATCTTTCTTATGATCATACATAAGGGAATGATGTCCGAGGAGTAATTTTGATGATGAAACTCTTAAATTTTGCCACTAGACTGTGGGACAGGGCGAGTTGGCTTGTTTACTCTAACTCTTCATATTGGCGGTCGGTTAAATTCACGCTTGTTAATCTCTTAGCTGGATTTTCTCTATGAACGATTGATTAGCACTAAAAATGGTTACTTTGTGGAATCAGTGTCCTGGATGTGACTCATTATTACGATACTTGTATTATTCTTTGAGATTTTCAGGGTAGTATTGATTAAGTTGAGCACTATGAATTTGCACGATTATTCACGATACTTCTTGTTTGAAATTGATTCTTTTTGCTTGAGGACAAGCAACGGCTCAAGTTTGGGGGTATTTGTTAGGCGTATTTTTATGCGCTTATTTATCATTATTTTATATCCATTTGAAGTTTAAATCTGCATAAATGAGCTTTTAATGCACTATCTTTATATGTTTTGTAGGAAATTGGAGTCCGGAAGCTCGAACGGCGAAAAACGGGCCAAAACGGTAATTTTTGGCCTGGGACCGCGGCACACCAAGGTCCGGCCGCGGCACACGAAGGTGGCTAACAAACACCGAGCACGCTGTACTGTGAGCCGCGGCACAAGGATGATGAGCCGCGGCCCATGAGGAAAAATAGGCGCCCAGGCATGGGGCGCTGAACGTTGGGGCCGCGGCACGGATTAAGTGAGCCGCGGCCCACAGGGCGGTCCTGCTATATTTGCCGCGTTTCTGGGCCGTTTTTGGAGGAGTTTTCGACCCAATCCCCGGACGCGTTTTGGAGGCTAATGATAGTTATAAATAGGGATTGAAGGTCTGAAAAGCATTGAGGAATCGAGGAGAGGAATCATCGAGGAATCGAGAAGAAGGAGAAAACACCAAAGAGCAGAGAGCGGAAGCTAGAGAACGGAGGAATCCAAGTTCTTCGTCTGTGTTTGATTTCTATGCTTTCTTTAATTCTTTTTGTATTTTTATTTTCTAGCATGTCAGGATAGAACCCTATTCTAGGATTTTGATGAAACCGAGGTTTTGATGAATTAACTTTTGATTATCAATTCAATTCTCTTTTCTATTCAGTTTTCCCCAATTGTTCTTAATGCTTTCAATTGTGTGGCCTATAATTGAATTGTTTTGTTTACGCAACTCGAATCGGGAGAGGAGAGTTGGTAGGAAATAATTGGTGAGAATCGTTTTATCTTGTGAGATAGGAATATACTCGTAGGAACTACGTGACCTTTTTGAAGTTTTTGTGCTTTTTGCCTATTGTCGAATTAATCCACCTAGGAATAGAGTGTATTATTCACCTTAGATAATTCTATTGACCTCGGGAGAGGCGATAGAGTATTTTAGCAACCTTCGCCTTCAATAAATTGGGAAATCATTAAATTCATATAATCAAGAGTAATTCGGATAAATCGAGGTGGATTCACAATCCTAGATTAATTCCTTATTTGATTTTCTTCCTTGAATAATTGATTCCACTATTTCTTTGTTTTTATTGTTGGAAAGTAAAACGCAGCGGAAGCGAAGTTTGGGAAAATATGATTATAGCGTTTTACGCATCTACGAGCATTAGATCTATTTAGGCATGCTAATTAAATAATTACTAAGACTAACAAGCAATTTAAATATTATTTATTATTTATTAATTAAATATGTTGATTAATTAAAATATCCTAATCTAGATCCAAGATCATAGGATATTACCTTTTGAAGCGGTTGGTTATTTCCTTCTTGATTGCCTTGTATTTCTACCTTCAAATCTTCTAGAGTATGATCCGCCTTGAACCGGACGTTGTGTGGGCAACGAGCTACCGGAACTTGCTTGGACACCTTATGGATCGGCCGAATCTACCTTGCCTCACAACTCTCAATTTTATTTTCTTCAAGTAATTCCGATATGTAGCAAGAATTAAAGTGTTATCTCAATTGTGGAATCAAAGACACAAGTCAAGATCCACAATTAAACACTTAGAAGAAAAATCGAAATTTCTTGTGCAAGTATGTGATAAAAATCGGCCAACACCCCATAATGTCCTATTTATAGGCTCTTGGACTACTACTAGGGATCTAAAGGAGGATTATGGAAGGACTCCCAATTAATTCATCTTACCTTATTAGGACTCTTCCTAATATATGATGAATCAATTAATATCAACTTAGTCCACTAAAAAGTTGATATTGCACTTCCTACCAAAATCCCAAATTACGAAATTGGGCTCCTTATTAAATATATTATTTCCCGTGTTTAAGATATCGAATGTCCATTAATTAATTATAAGCTACTGACAGCTTTAATTAATTAATATCTTATCCAAGAGTAGTACCACTCGAACCTTATTATTATATCGGAATTAAATCCACCTGCAGGGTTTAATATAATAATCATTTTCGAGCTCCTCAAGGGGACATCATCAACCCGCACGAGTCGGGACACGATTTCTAGTAATAATAATAATTGTCGTATAAACAATATTATTGCCCAAGATACGAGGCTTATTGAGTCGATCATTTTGACTCTCACCTATGGTAAATCAAAGCAATAATTATTATAAATACACAATTAAATATTATATACTTAGAATTAAGAAATAATAATTATCCGAGATTTACGTTCTTCTTACAGTCAGTACAGAAGACACTATCTCACCTCGATCCTATTCAACGTATGCAAATACGCTAATGTATGCTAATAGTCAAGACCAACTATTCTCAAGCACACACTACAACCCTTTATATAATTTGTCTAATAATTATATAGGTTGTGAACTATTATATTATTTTATAAGGCACCAATAATGTGATCTTCCGTGTGACACCAACACACCACATTATCTACAATATAAAATAATTAGACATTTCATTTGCATAACCATAACGTGAATTAATATGCAAAACATGTGATTAAATATAATTAATATCCTCATAGGTAGTAATAGGGAAATTAGGTAATACAAGCATAAAGTATGCTTTGCAGTACACAATCCTAACATTTATTAATTTTCCTTAATTATTACTTGCACCTAAAATTTCGACAGTTCAAATAAAATTAGAATACGTATAAATCGGTAATTAGTAAGTCAGTCCTTGTGGGAACGATATCTTACTCATCTCTTTATTACTTGTTTACGACAACGTGTACTTACGTTCAACGAAATTCGCAACAGAGTCGGTGGAATGTCCGCCTCCAAGACATATCCCAGAGATTCCATACTGAGTACAATCATCAGATTTCGCAACCAGTCAACAAAGTTGGGGCCAGTTAGGAGATTCTTTTCAAGTTGTATTGCAAGTGGATTTTTAGCCATTTTAGAGAGTTTCAGTTTCGTTTTCTGCAAAGATTTAGATAAGATTAAATTAGTGACTTGTTTTATTATGACTGAGTATAGAATTTAAGGGCTTGTATAATTCTTGTCTCGGCTCCCACTAATTTTATCGGAATTATACACTCCCATGTTATAATCCGGAAATCATGATAAGATCGACTTCTTAGTGGTGATCAAATTCTTTACAAATTTTAACAGACGCAACCTATCGGGTTTCTTGCCGATTAATTTCTGTAAAGTGGTATCTAACACCAACCCGTCTAACGGATGATTTGATCTTCTTTAACCCCTAGTCTTCATGCCCTCAACCTATCAGGTTTCTTGGCAATCCAGACTATCTAAGTTTTTGACCATCAACGTCTATCAGTTTGACTATTGAATCTCACCCGGCAACCTATCAGGTTTCTAGGGGCGAAATTTATCACCAACCGAAGGCATCTAATGCACTCAAGAATTTTTCAACCTCTACCAAATGTACCACCCCGATAACTCGGAAGCATTGCACACCAGATCGGGTATCAATTTTCTACGAGTTTGATGGAGGGTAGGTAACCTCGTAACCTTTTTCAAACTTAGTCTGTTTGTTGTCGGGAGAATTTCGCGATTAATGTTACACTTTGCACATTAATTCATTTATACGCGCGTTTGTTTCTTTGTCATTCATTCAAAATGAAAAACAGAAAATAGTAACCAAGTTAATACCAACATATAGCTCATGGACCTAATTCCTAAGTACTGGGCCAAGCGAATGACCCAATAAATAAAAAAAATACAGTCTTCGATTCTTCGTCTTCTCAGTCGGTTGTCTTCGGTCTTCGTCATAGCCAAAATAATTACATCATTGGAAAAAAATGCATCCTATACAAATTTTTCTAGTAAATATAAATAGGCTCAAAACGGCCTTTACAACCCAATCGAATCGAACAAAACAAAAACTAAGTCCACGAGCAATATCACCATCACATAAGGATTCCATACAATATGTAACGGCAACGAAATTAAACAATTAATTTTAATATAAATTCATCCAATTAATCTATAAAATTAATCTATTCAATTTCTACTATATTAATCCAATTAATATAAAGTGGCATTAAAATTAAATAATCAATTAATATATTAATCCAATCAATATAAAATTAATCTATTTAATTTTAGTGGTATTAATCCAATTTATACTAATAATCATCATTTTAATTCGTTCGAAGTAATCCGGCCAAAATAATATTCTCGTTTAATATATTTCCCTTAACACAAAAAATATTCCAAATATTAATTTAGTCAAATAAAAATTCAATTTAAATTTTGGGAAATAATTACAATGACATATAAACTTAAAACGGAGTCCCGGACTATCCGGTATAGGCCCAGCCCGCGGCCCGATTCAAATACGGGCCAAAAACCCGAGGGGAGCCAGGGCCGAGCCATGCTCGGCAGCCTGGCCGAGTCCTGCTCGGCAGGCATGGCAGACCCTGCGGATCACGCGCGGCGCCCTGGCCGAGTCATGGCCGAGCACACTCGGCACTGGCAAAGCGACGGCCGAGCGGCCCGATGACGATCTTGCCCGGCACCTGCCGGCGGCCGTTTCTTCGTTTTTCGGCTCTTTTCTAAAAACGTGATGCTACAACGAACAATTTAAAAATCTACGATTATACCAAACATGATTCTAAATCATAAACATCATCCATAAGCATTCAAAATGCACAAATAATCGTATATACGGTATCATTGACCTCGCTCCGATACCACTGTTGGGATTCCGAAAATAAAACGAAATACGCAGTGGAAAATAAAAACGAATTCCAAATAGGATCGATCAAGTAACGTATATACGAAAAATATAAATATGAAGATGTGTCGAGATTTATACACCTCGACAGGCGATCGACACAAATGCCGGGCGACCGAGTCCACGACCGAATAAGCTATGGCAAACTTGCCTAAACGGAGATAACAGTCCTCTTTCGAGTATCTAGCGATCGACTCCCAAGGCGATCGTCTTCCGGTACCTAGCGATCGACTCTGGTGCCCGACCTAGGACGACCGTCCTATGCCGCGAACAAGACCTTCGCCCGTCAAAGTCTACGAAGACTGGATCTCAAAGCAGCGCCCATGTGCAGATCCGCGAAAGGCGCCGCATAACTGTAATATCCGCAATTTTCGATTTTCGATAAATTTCTTTTTTCGATCGGAGTCCGTTTTGACGACTCGCTCATTTCCGTTTCGTCATTCTGAGAATGATTAATTCTACACTTTTTGACATCCGAGTTCGTTTCGGTGTCGTTTCGTTGAGTTCTGTGCTTTTTAGCGACTTTTCCGCGCTTGAGTTCGATTCTTGCGAATCTCATTCGAAGCTTTGCTTGAGTTTCCTGTAAGTCCGTTTAACTTTGTTAGACGTGTTGTGAACTTCGGTTTGGTTATTCGATCACGTATCGTGATTTCCGGGCGTTTGGGCCATTTTGTAATTTCTTGAAAGTTACGGGTATCCGTATCTGTAATTGTTGCCTCGACCCGTTTCTTGGTCGCGTATGACTAAATATGGTATTATGTTTTCATTTCGGGTCGTTGATGTCGTCCGCGAACTTTTCGTCGTGTTCGTTCCGTGCGTTTTCGGAAATCGGGTCGTCGAGCCCTGGCGGTTGCGGGACTGGCCGGACGGTTGCGGGACTGGCCGGACGATTGCGGGCACCGGCCGGACGGGTGCGGCAGGAACCGGCGTGGCGCACGCTACCGGCTGGCCTAACGCACACTATCGGGCCGGACAGTGGGGTTTCTGAGGTTCTGGACTCGGTCAGGATCGGCAGGTAGCGCACGCTGCTGTCGGTCGTAGCGCACGCTAACCGGCAGGGGTAGCGCACGCTGCTGGCCGACTAGCGTACGTTACCGGGGTAAGTTTGTTAGTCCAGTGGCTACTGGACAGGTCGGCTAGCGCGCGCAGGCTTCCGGCCGTAGCGCACGCTAGCGGGAGTCGGGTGGACGAGTCATGGTCGGCAGAATTGGTCGGTGGTTCCGGGTCGTGTGGGCCCTGGCCGAGGGTACTCGGCCGATACCGGCCGATAGCGCACGCTAGTCCGGGAAGGCTAGCGCACGCTAGTCTGGCCCAGTATAAATGTGGCTGAGCAGTCACATTTCATTTCGTTTTTCACTTCCTTCCTTCCCCGTCCGCGAACGGCGATTCATGGGTGACGAAGCCATGTTGTTTAACAAGAAATCCATGAAGTTCTTGAGTTCATAACATCAATCAATCGTCCGTTATCATCCTTTGATCCAGCGAATCAAGGTAATCTTCCTTAGAACCCTAATTTCGTGAATTTGGGGATTTTTGCATTTTCGTCCGATTCGTTCCGTGTTGTTGATTAATTCATGATGGGTATGATTAATCTTGGTAGTATTCTTGTGTTTAACATCATTTAATCCATTGTTCTTCGTCGAATCGAAGTATATTTCTTGATTTCCTTCGAATTGACTTTTTGGGGGATTTGTCCCCGATCTCGTTTTTCATCCGTTTTCGATGGATCGATTATGGTTAAATGATGTTGTTAAACATATTCTATGGATTGTATATCCATATTTCAACTTGGAATTCCGTTTTCGTGATTTGACGGAACGAATCGTGTTCTTCGCCGTTTTGGGGGAAATCCGTGAACTTTCGTCATTCGTTCTTTGAATTCAACGTTTTTGAGTCGTGTTATGGAATTCATTTCATTGTTATTATTTGTCCTTCGTAGTTTATGAACGTGAGTTGGCGTTCGGTGGAGTCGGCGGGTTCGTAGTCGGTTCGGGCCAACCTACTTCGGTCGATTCTCCGCGTTGTTCTTATTCGAGGCAAGTACCTTGCCCATACTTTTCTCGTTTTATGGATATGATGATCGGTGGTCGTCTTGATGTGTTTGTTTGGTTATTTGAAATGAATTTTCAAAGGATTTCGGTTTGGCCTCGTTAAAGGCTCTCTTTCAAAACGCGTGTGTGTTTTGTGAACGTTGTGTTTTGGGAATTGATTATGATTTGATTATTTTGAACGTTGAAGGCTTTGATGATATCCCTATTGTTTAAAGTTATGGAATTGTGTATTCCGGGTTTAATCCTGTTATTGTGTTTTGGGGAGTTGGTAATGTTGTCGGATAAATGGCCATCTCTAGTAAGTATTCTTAATGAACTTACATTCTTAGCATGTTAGTATTGCATGAGTAACGTGTGTGTGTATGCTCACTACGGGTTAGATCCGACGGGGTCTCGGTAGGGCTCCACGAAGCTGTGGAACCGCGAGCTTGCTTTTAACCACTGTGGGTTAGATCCGACGGGGTCTCGGCAGGGATCCACGAAGCTGTGGGTCCGCGGTTAATTGTGGTGCATTTTACAAATGTGATTCGATAATGGCATTTCCGGAAATGAGTGCTTTTGAACGGTTTTCATGATTGCATGCATTGACTAAGTGTGTAAGAGGTAAGTGTTCGTTTGGCTTACTTGGCTAGGATGGCACTAGAGTATTTTGTTGTTTGTTTTAAATCTTTTATTTGTGGATTTTGATGTTGGGAGACGAACCTTGTGGTCGTTCTTGTGTACTGTGAGTTGCTAAGATTTGGGGCTAAAATCCCAATGGTTTTGTAAAAGTCGTTTTACGGATTTGGGGCTAAAATCCCAACGGTTTGGTTAATGTCATTTTTCAGAAAGTAAACCTTTGGGGCGGTGACCCCTTTTTGCCTTTTGGATTTTGAAAAGTAGGATTTGATAATCCTAAATTGTTTTCTATTAAAACTCTCGATGGCATTCTAAACCGTTTTATAAATTACTTCCATTGATTTATGATATTTCGATTTTGAAATGTTTTCTCAAACCCTTGCCTCGGGAAGTACTTTTCATTTCGTTTGGATCTTTGAGGATCCTCGGTTATTGTTATTCGTGGAATGTGAATTGTATGGCTCGTATTTGCACTTTGTTCTTGCACTAGCAAAACAGTGGAGTTTTGCTAACCCCCGAGTATTCGGGGGGTGGATGTCTGTTTTGCATTCAGGTTTTGGAGCATAACACAGGGTCGGCACGAAGGATGATGAAAGATGATCGATACTAATCACATGAGGAACCGTACATCGTGTGTTGGTTCAGTAGTACTTTATTTTCCGCTGCTATATTGTTCCCGTTGTACGGGTGTGGTTGTATTTTGTCCCCTGCGTGGGCATGAGTTGTATTTGAGTTGTATGTATTTGTGGAAAGACCAAATCGGTCTACTGAGTCATTGTAGCCTTGAAGGCATTGTCGAGATGTTAAATGTTGTTACCAGCCTGGTAGATCCTCGAGGAGAGGGTCTACGGCGTGTATTATCCCTGAGTGGATTGGGGGTGTTACATAAATGGTATCGGAGCTTAGGTTGAGGAAAACCTAGGCTGTCGGGTCAAGTCGTGTTGTTTGAGTCTTGTTTCGTCGGATTTTATGTGACTGAGTCGTGTCGCGACGCGTCGTTTGAGTTTGTTGGTCGTGATTAGTATCGTGGGGCGATCATCATCTTCGTGCGACCTGTGGAAGTAAGTCTCCCTTCTTTGTGTTGTGCCTCGTGCGACACGAGCTATTTTTATGATTATTTGTTAAGTGGTGGAATCCTTATGTAGATTTTGATTTCACGATATGTATTTAGTCGACTCTCGTATTTGATTTATACGAGGAGTGTCGTCGCTTTTGATGTATTTTTATTGTTGTTTTTGTCCGTGGCTGATGAATTTTCGAATCGATTTGCACGTTTTACAAGTCTCTTGTGGAAGCTTTGTGCTTATACACGTACGACTTGTTTACTAGTCGGTACGGGATGGTTCTTAGAGACTTCGAATGGGGTCAGTGGTTTTGTTCTGAATCCTAGGCGGTCTTCGACTGTGGTATTTTACCGTTTACTTCCGTTTAGAGACATATATTGTCTTGATTTTAAACGTTTTGATGCGTGTGCTAGGAGTTGTTTTAGTGAACGTCGATATGTGTGAGTTTTGGGCATTCTGGCCTATTGAATTTTTGAAAACCTTGAGTATCTTAGAAAAATAAATTTCGAGACATACTTTTCAAATGACTTATTTTCTTGTGGTACATCCTAGGTGCCACAATATATTTCAAAAATTTTCTACTTCGAGGACCAAAATGCTTTGAGATATTTTCAATGTTTTAGAAACACTTTTATTTAGACCCGAAGGTCGAATATTCTGAAAGTTTTCACTAAGAGAAAGTGTCCTCATTTTTTATCAAATGCGAAATGGTTCTCCAATGTCTCGATAACGATGTTTCACGTTTATACTTTTTGAAAGGTGATACTCAAGATCAACCAGTATTCTTCAAATTATTTTCAAAATGAGGTTTTCGTTTTTAAAACCTATCCATTCCCGTTTGAGGGCTGGGTATGAATGTATGATGTTCGCGTTGTCATTTTGATACTTTCTCCCGAGTATGATCGAATTGGCGGTGTGAGCGTTGAGTCACTTTCCACACATGGGTTGTGCTAGCCCCCTGTGAGAGGCGGGATGTTGGTGTTGAATGTTGTCGCCTCGTGGTGATTTTTGCGTTGTCGCGCATGTGCGAGCTGTTAGAGCTTGGTTTGGTATGACCGTGTGCATCAGTGATGGTTCCGTTATGTGTCGGTTGTTTAATGTCTTGTTACCTTGCTCCCGTTTTGTGAATTTCGTGGACGAGGTCGGAGTTAATGTCCGTACTATTTTGACTTCTGTATTTTCTCTTTCTCCAGTCTATCGATTCGCTCATGTTCGTTGATACTTTACGAACTTGTTCTGTATTTCGGTTTCATCGTCCGAACGAGCTACGACCTTGTTGTGGGTCGATCTGGTTATCGCTGTGACTTTTTCGGGTTCGGTTCGATTCTTGTGAACCTTGTTCGGGAGTGACATCATCCGGTTCTATTAGTTCTTTTATTTGAAGTGGATTGGATTTGGAACTCTTATGTTTTCGACTCTGTCGACTCATTTATGTTCGTTGACATTTCTGAGCTTGTCCTACCCCTTGCTTTTGTTTATCGAACGAGTGTGGTATTGTTTCGGAATAACTCGTTTGTCGTTGTGACTTTTTAATTGCTATTCCCTTTCCTGTGGATCTTATGTGAATGCACATCCTGTTGTTTTCACCTGATCATATATTGTCTCGAGCCGAGATGTGAACCTTGGAGTTGTCGTTTGAATTTTATTATCCTTCGTGTTTCGGACATGATTGTTCGATTTTTGTTGTCTCGATCGTTTGTTTGTTCGGTTTTTGTTCTCTTTTCGTGATTGGTGAACATTCAGGCTCCTTCGTAATTCCTTTCAGTTCGGGAAATTAGTTTCGTTTTCGATCTTCCAACCCTTGGGCGGCGGAATTCCGTATTTTGTTCAGCGATTGGCTCGCGTTTTGATTGATGTACCGTTGGGTTGGTCAATCATATTGATTTTAGTTCGTTGTGTTTTGTGATTGTCGGATAATTGACTTGGCTATATTATCCGTTTGATGACGCTTGTCATTTGTTGTTTTTATTATATCCCTAACGGCGACGTTGTGTTGGTCACCGTGGAGCGTGTTTTCACGCCGTATATTCCTTTGCGTTGTTTGTAACATTTCGCCGTTGGGCGTTAGTTACGCATTCTTGTGTATCTCGTTGAGTTTTTCCTGGCGGAATATTTCTTCTCCCTACTTGTTTTAAGTTTCGGGACGAAACTTCTTTTAAGGAGGGTAGAATGTAATATCCGCAATTTTCGATTTTCGATAAATTTCTTTTTTCGGTCGGAGTCCGTTTTGACGACTCGCTCATGTCCGTTTCGTCATTCTGAGAATGATTAATTCTACACTTTTTGACATCCGAGTTCGTTTCAGTGTCGTTTCGTTGAGTTATGTGCTTTTTAGCGACTTTTCCGCGCTTGAGTTCGATTCTTGCGAATCTCGTTCGAAACTGCTGTTTCGAGTTTCCTGTAAGTCCGTTTAACTTTGTTAGACGTGTTGTGAACTTCGGTTTGGTTATTCAATCACGTATCGTGATTTCCGGGCGTTTTGGGCCATTTTGTAATTTCTTGAAAGTTACGGGTATCCGTATCTGTAATTGTTGCCTCGACCCGTTTTTTGGTCGCGTATGACTAAATATGGTATTATGTTTTCATTTCGGGTTGTTGATGTCGTCCGCGAACTTTTCGTCGTGTTCGTTCCGTGCGTTTTCGGAAATCGGGTCGTCGAGCCCTGGCGGTTGCGGATCGCCGGACGGTTATGGATCGCCGGACGACAGGCACCGCCGGACGGTGCGGCAGAACCGGCGTAGCGCACGCCACGGCCGAAGGCTCGCGCACTAACCGGCAGTGTAGCGACGCACGGGCCGCCTAACGACGCCATCGGCCGGACGGTGGGGTTTCGAGGTTCTCGACTCGGTCCAGATCGGGCAGTAGCGACGCTGCTTGGCCGTAGCGCACGCTAACCGGGCAGGTAGCGCACGCCGGCCGACTAGCGTACGATACTGGTAAGTTTGTTAGTCCGGTGGCTACCGACAGTGGCGCTAGCGCCAAGAAGCTTCCGGCCGTAGCGCACGCTAGCGGGAGTCGGGTGGACGAGTCATGGTCGGCAGAATTGGTCGGTGGTGCCGGGTCGTGTGAGCCCTGGCCGAGGGTACTCGGCCAATACCGGCCGATAGCGCACGCTAGTCCGGGAAGGCTAGCGCACGCTAGTCTGGCCCAGTATAAATGTGGCTGAGCAGTCACATTTCATTTCGTTTTTCACTTCCTTCCTTCCCCGTCCGCGAACGGCGATTCATGGGTGACGAAGCCATGTTGTTTAACAAGAAATCCATGAAGTTCTTGAGTTCATAACATCAATCAATCGTCCGTTATCATCCTTTGATCCAGCGAATCAAGGTAATCTTCCTTAGAACCCTAATTTCGTGAATTTGGGGATTTTTGCATTTTCGTCCGATTCGTTCCGTGTTGTTGATTAATTCATGATGGGTATGATTAATCTTGGTAGTATTCTTGTGTTTAACATCATTTAATCCATTGTTCTTCGTCGAATCGAAGTATATTTCTTGATTTCCTTCGAATTGACTTTTTGGGGGATTTGTCCCCGATCTCGCTTTTTCATCCGCTGATGGATCGATTATGGTTAAATGATGTTGTTAAACATATTCTATGGATTGTATATCCATATTTCAACTTGGAATTCCGTTTTCGTGATTTGACGGAACGAATCGTGTTCTTCGCCGTTTTGGGGGAAATCCGTGAACTTTCGTCATTCATTCTTTGAATTCAACGGCTTTGAGTCGTGTTATGGAATTCATTTCATTGTTATTATTTGTCCTTCGTAGTTTATGAACGTGAGTTGGCGTTCGGTGGAGTCGGCGGGTTCGTAGTCGGTTCGGGCCAACCTACTTCGGTCGATTCTCCGCGTTGTTCTTATTCGAGGCAAGTACCTTGCCCATACTTTTCTCGTTTTATGGATATGATGATCGGTGGTCGTCTTGATGTGTTTGTTTGGTTATTTGAAATGAATTTTCAAAGGATTTCGGTTTGGCCTCGTTAAAGGCTCTCTTTCAAAACGCGTGTGTGTTTTGTGAACGTTGTGTTTTGGGAATTGATTATGATTTGATTATTTTGAACGTTGAAGGCTTTGATGATATCCCTATTGTTTAAAGTTATGGAATTGTGTATTCCGGGTTTAATCCTGTTATTGTGTTTTGGGGAGTTGATAATGTTGTCGGATAAATGGCCATCTCTAGTAAGTATTCTTAATGAACTTACATTCTTAGCATGTTAGTATTGCATGAGTAACGTGTGTGTGTGTATGCTCACTACGGGTTAGATCCGACGGGGTCTCGGTAGGGCTCCACGAAGCTGTGGAACCACGAGCTTGCTTTTAACCACTGTGGGTTAGATCCGACGGGGTCTCGGCAGGGATCCACGGCCGTGGTCCGCGGTTAATTGTGGTGCATTTTACAAATGTGATTCGATAATGGCATTTCCGGAAATGAGTGCTTTTGAACGGTTTTCATGATTGCATGCATTGACTAAGTGTGTAAGAGGTAAGTGTTCGTTTGGCTTACTTGGCTAGGATGACACTAGAGTATTTTGTTGTTTGTTTTAAATATTTTATTTGTGGATTTTGATGTTGGGAGACGAACCTTGTGGTCGTTCTTGTGTACTGTGAGTTGCTAAGATTTGGGGCTAAAATCCCAATGGTTTTGTAAAAGTCATTTTACGGATTTGGGGCTAAAATCCCAACGGTTTGGTTAATGTCATTTTTCAGAAAGTAAACCTTTGGGGCGGTGAACCCTTTTTGCCTTTTGGATTTTGAAAAGTAGGATTTGATAATCCTAAATTGTTTTCTATTAAAACTCTCGATGGCATTCTAAACCGTTTTATAAATTACTTCCATTGATTTATGATATTTCGATTTTGAAATGTTTTCTCAAACCCTTGCCTCGGGAAGTACTTTTCGTTTCGTTTGGATCTTTGAGGATCCTCGGTTATTGTTATTCATGGAATGTGAATTGTATGGCTCGTATTTGCACTTTGTTCTTGCACTAGCAAAACAGTGGAGTTTTGCTAACCCCCGAGTATTCGGGGGGTGGATGTCTGTTTTTGCATTCAGGTTTTGGAGCATAACACAGGGTCGGCACGAAGGATGATGAAAGATGATCGATACTAATCACATGAGGACCCGTACATCGTGTGTTGGTTCAGTTGTACTTTATTTTCATTGCTATATTGTTCCCGTTGTACGGGTGTGGTTGTATTTTGTCCCCTGCGTGGGCATGAGTTGTATTTGAGTTGTATGTATTTGTGGAAAGACCAAATCGGTCTACTGAGTCATTGTAGCCT
Source organism: Orobanche coerulescens (assembly GCA_033398695.1). NCBI lineage: Eukaryota > Viridiplantae > Streptophyta > Magnoliopsida > Lamiales > Orobanchaceae > Orobanche > Orobanche coerulescens. The sequence continues at coordinate 71,017,300 of CM065818.1, read as the reverse complement.
TGAAGGCATTGTCGAGATGTTAAATGTTGTTACGAGCCTGGTAGATCCTCGAGGAGAGGGTCTACGACGTGTAATATCCCTGAGTGGATTGGGGGTGTTACAATAACATGGATCATTGACCACAGCCTGTCACCACCTTATCACCTACCGACAAACCCGCCGAAAGGTACAAGGTGGGACCGCCCGTGACAGCGTCTCAAACGCGTGCAGACTTCTCATTGGACCGCGCGTCTGGCTGCCAGCAACTCATGCGGACTTTAAGGAGACCAGTCCATATGCTAAAGACGATCGCCCGTTATTATAATACAGCAGAGGCGATCGCCCAGCATCTCCCAGTCCTATAAATAGAGAACCTCCAGTAACTGGAAAAAGGATGGAAATTCAGTTGGAAATTCGTTCCCTTCAGTTGGAAAATCATTCCGAAAAACATTCATAAAGGTTCTCCTCTCAGTTCAGAAAAAAACGCTGAAATACATACACTCTTCCAGGCTCTCGGCTTCCTCTCTTGAATCTACCTCAGGATTTCTCTCTCAGCACCTCTCATCCAGAAGACGGTCGGCAGAAACAAGAACTCCTTGCAGTACAGATTCAATGAGACTCACAAGCCCAGGAGCTCAACATACATCTAATACACACCGAGAGAGACTGTCGATTTCTCACGGTCGTCACAGCTCATCAACGTTGTTACAAGAACTCACAGAGCATCATACCTGGTTCTTCCGGCAATCTTCACGCTCAATAGCTAAGATAACTAGGGTCTTTACACTCATTGTAATTGTACTCTAACATTAATACTTGTACCCCAGAATATTTGTATTAATAACATCTCGCGAGAGCATTCAATTCCGGGATTAACAACCCCGGCAAATCTTGTGTTATTTACTTTCTCTACAGAAGTGCTCTCGTACTTTGTTTGTTATCCATCCATTCCAGCAATATCTATCTCCGGATAATATTTTGGGTAGCAACAATTGGCGCTAGAAGGAGGGGCCGCACATCGAAACATTCATTTTTATTCCTACCGTCCCGAAGAACACTCACTGTTCTCGGGGCATATACTTGAAGTGACACTCACTGCGCTTCAAAGAAAAGCCTTCAGAATCATGACGTCCGCACCAAATCGAAGAGAGCTGCTCTCCGAACCGCCGGACACCATATCCCGGATCGATCCGAGCCCCAGCCGACGGCAGAGGGAAGCCGCGGCAACGCGAGACTCTCGATCCCGCACCTGAGGGGTGGCCGCAGCCTCTCACTCGACCAGTTCCAAACCGCGGAACAGATCGAGAAGGCTTTGGCCATTCTAAAGGAGCGACGGAGAGCATGCGCGGTGCCCGCTATAACTCCCTCGGCCATCCGCCGCGTGGGCAAATGGAAGTTCAAGGGGCTATTGGGCGAGCGATCGTCAGAAAGCCCCGATTCGCGAGAAAAGGCTCTCACCAGGCCGGACAATTTCGTATTCAGTCGCTTGGGAAGTGATCCATCATGGCGACAAGGGCATTCTGGCCCCAACCACGAGACGGCAGAATCCGAGTCCGTCACCAGGAGTTCGGTATACCCAACTCCCATCCGAACACAAGTCAACCATTTGGCTCCCACTCCAAACGCCAGAGGGTTAGTACTTGATCGCCTAGGCTCCCGCTCCGAGCGCCTAGCCGGGAGCAGCCAGGCCGCGGCGATGGCCGCTATGCAACGCCAGCTCAACGAGATGAAAGAACTCTTGGACACTGGGGCAAGCACCAGCAGAAAGATCATTGGACCGACCGAGCCACTCGCGGTCCACATCGAGCTCGCCCCCGTGCAATCAAAGGATCGCTCCTCCCAAAACACCTCTATATGAAGGGAGATCGGATTTACATGACCGGGTGTGGGGCAACAGATGCGACCAAGTGCTGAATCTTCCCATTAACATTGGGCGAGCTGGCCCATAGGTGGTACATCTCACTACCACCGCGATCGATCATCTCCTTTGAGAAACTGGCGAGTGACTTCACGTCATACTTCGCCGCCAAGGTCGCCAGACCAGAAGGCCCCCACCGCATGATGAAAATCAGGCAGGGGGAAGATGAATCCGACGCGGATTACATTACCGGGTAGATGAAGTAGTCCTCACCGGCGAGCCCATCAGCGACGAGCTCACTCTCTACTCGGTCCTGGAGGGATTCTACAGTCATTCACCTATGTTTAGACTGTTGTGATTCGGTGCCTAAATCGAAGGCCCAGCGGAAGTGGTAAAATAAAAATTAATTCGATCCGAATCCCTACGAGGATCGATCGAGCTACGTATATACGAATATATAATGAAAAACAAGAGTCGTAAGAAACTAACCCTCGAAGTCCGTTGATTAAATGGTAACCTTCTCTTGAGCTATTCCCCAAGCTTTAGTTTGATCTCTACGAGTTTAATCCGCTCCAAGCCCTTGAACGATCCAACACCGAAAGCACCGCATCTCTACTTTCCACGCGCCGGAAAAACGACCGGAATAACAACACTCGATTAACCTCTAAGGTTACGGCTAGAATCAAGTGATGAAGCTTTTATTATTACACTCTAAGTATATAATATCTCTCTCAATAATTTCTCTCAATTTTCTCCAAGAAAAAGAAGAAGAAGTGAATGAAGAAGATGAATATGAGTGTTAAACTCAAAGTTTATCTCTCTCTCTCTCTTTCCTCACGTTGGAAGGCTTCCCAAAAGTTGAGTGAAATGAGATCAAAGTCATCTTCCCATTCTTATTCAACTCACCTAAATCAAATCATATCACATGAGATTCCCCCACCAAGTCATAATCATCTATTAATAAAATGGAATTGAAGACTTGGTGGAAAGTAGGTGGAAGGGGGGCAGCCATCTAGAAGGTATCGGACGAGTTCGATCCGTTTCAAACTCCTGCGAGGCTAAACACATAAACTCCGATTTCGTTCCAATGTATTTATATCGATTAATTAATCTAATTAATTAATTATATCAAATACATAATAACATAATTAATTTCTCCAAGAAATAATTATATTTATGAATTAAATTAATCACCCAGTAATTTATTTAATTCATTAGGCTGTAAATTAATTTATACAATAAATTAATTTAGACATCCAATGTCCCAAATTAGATATCCAATATCTAATATTCATAATGAGAGATTAAGCTTGATTCATTCCGTCGTCAATCCTAATGCGCGACTCGATAGGTCCGTCTCAGTCAGCAATGGGAGGAACCAAAGAGTAGTAGCACCACCTTGCCAGCCTGGTGGCCTACACTGTACCCCGACTGAGAACGAATGATTGGGATCATTCATGAACCATTCTGTCGTGAATACCAGTATACGTATAAACCCTTCTTTCAAATGTCCCGATCAAGTTATAGGGTCGCGGTCAGTCAAACCCCATCTGTACTTGACGCTATACATGTGTTAATGCAAATCGAGATCATCGAGCTCTCGTGTATCTAATACAGCTAGCTCCAATGCTTTGGCCAAAGACTTATGATCTCATCTGCCAATAACCGCATAGGACATATAACCCGTTCACTAACAGGAGAAAGAATTCTATCTTGGTATTTAGTAGAACCTGCTACTTGCCCCTCAAGATGCACGTCGAGGTTGACCCCCGCTTTCCGGTTTATAGGGTCGAACTACTCTAATGAAAATCTTGACGTCACAAGCACATCCCTACTAAATCCTCAAGTCGAAGGTTCACGAATACCTATCACAACCTTTCGATTCCATCATTGACTGTCCCGGAGTGAAATCCGTGTGACGAATCGAGGGTGAGTCGGTTCGAGTATACTAATCCAATTAGCATACCTATAACGTGTGCTCCCACTAACCATTAGTGTTCGACAGGCACTCACCTTGTCAAAGAACACGTCATACAAGTCTTCACATAAACTTAACGCCTACCAAGTTTCATCGACTTGCGAACGATTAAGTATTTGAGCTATAAACCTTTCCAGTGCCGACCCCCTTATCCAATAAGGAGTGGAACGTTTTGCTCTCAAATACACGGACTAGTTTCTACATGAATATTTACGAGTTAGGAATGCCAGTAACTACCAGTAAATAAAGAAACATCCATTGCCATATATTGATGATTTACATAATAACAAGTACAATGCCCTCACTCAACATCCTCTGAGTGGCATTCGAGGGCATACTCCTAACAATCTCCCACTTGCACTCAATGCCACACACTATGGTATCTAATACCCATGTTCTCCAGATGACGCTCCAAGCTAGTCTGATAAAGTGGCTTGGTCAGTGGATCGGCGACGTTGTCGGCCGAGTCTACTCTGTGCAGCACAATGTATACCTTGCGAACAAATTCTCTTACGAGATGATACTTCCTCTCAATATGTTTGGTGTTATTGTGAAACCTCGGCTCCCTAGCCTGCGCTACAGCTCCATCGTTATCACAGTACAGCGGAACAGGCAGCTCAGCACATGGTATCACTTGAAGTTCTCCCAGAAACTTCTTAATCCAGAACCCTTCCTTGGAAGCCTCCGAGGCTGCTTGATACTCAGCCTGACAGGAGGAATTAGCAGTCGCGCTTTGCTTGGCGCTACACCAAGATACTGCTCCTCCATTAAGAGTAAATATGTAGCCAGAAGTAGACATCGAGTCGTCCTTCAGTCCTTGGAATTCCGAATCAGTGAATCCCACCACATCCAATTCTCCACCACCATACATCAGAACCATATCTCTAGTCCTTCTTAAGTACTTGAGAATGTTCTTTCTGACGATCCAATGTTCCCTACAGGTTTGCACGAAACCTACTCACCACGCTTACAGCATGCGCGATGTCAGGTCTTGTACACAACATAGCATACATAAGGCTACCCACGGCCGAAGCATATGGTATATTACTCATTTCCTTTCGTTGTTCCTCACTTTGAGGACACATCTTCAAGGTGAGTTTTATTCCATGTCGCATCGGTAGGAACCCTCTTTTAGAATCATCCATCTTAAATCGCTTTAAGATTTTATCTATATAGAGGGCTTGGGAAAGACCTATTGTTCTCTTCGCTCTATCCCATTAGAGTCGAATACCAAGAATATAGGTAGCTTCTCCCAAGTCTTTCATGGAGAAATTACTCGAAAGCCAAGCTTTCACAGAACTGAGCATTCCCACATCATTTCCTATTAGTAGAATGTCATCTACATATAGTACTAAGAATGCGATCTTGCTCCCACTAACCCTCTTGTAAACACAAGGTTCCTCTTTATTTTGCACGAAGTCAAACTCTTTGACTGCCTCATCAAAACGAAGGTTCCAACTATGCGACGCTTGCTTCGGTCCATAAATGGAACGCTGAAGCTTGCACACTTTCTGAAGATCAACTTCGGACACAAAGACTTTAGGCTGCTCCATATAGATTTCCTCCTCGAGGAATCCATTAAGGAAAGCCGCCTTTACGTCCATTTGCCATATCTCATAATCGTGGTAGGCAACTATAGCAAGCATCATGGGAATAGACTTGATCATGGCTACGGGCGAGAAGGTATCGTGGTAATCGATCCCTTCCTTCTGGGTATAACCCTTTGCCACAAGCCTGGCCTTATAGGCGTCAACCTTGCCATCACCATCAGTCTTTCTCTTTTAGATCCCCTTGTTCCCAATAGGCATTATGCCCTTGGGGCGGTCTACTAGAGTCCAGACCTGATTTACATGCATCGAGTCTATCTCAGCTTCCATAGCTTCACGCCATTTCGCGGAGTCTATATCCACCATTGCTTGGTCATAGGTCGTCGGGTCGGTCTCTTGGCTATCACTTGGAACCTCATGGAGGCCCAACTCCTCGAAGTGCACAAGCCCATACCTCTAAAGTAAATAAGACACCCTACTAGACCTACGAGGTGGTTGTACTTGTGTTTCAGAAAGTTCAGTTCCAGTTTCTTGCACAGGTGTCTCCCGAGGAGTTTCATTGTATTCTTCTAAAGAAATACTTCTACCTGCTCCGCGTTCCTGAATGAACTCATCTTCCAGGAAGTGTGCTTGTAAAGCAACAACGATCTTTCGATCTTCGGGCATGTAGAATAGATATCCCATCGTCCCAGATGGGAATCCAATGAAACGTCCCTTCGCAGACCTAGTTTACAACTTCTCCACCTTAGTCTTCTTGACATAAGCGGGACATCCCCAAATCCTAATGTGATTAAGACTTGGTTTCCTGCCCTCCCACATCTCATGTGGAGTTTTAGGAACGGATTTGGAAGGACATCTGTTCAAGATGTAAGCGGCAGTCAGGAGTGCATACCCCCACAGGTAAATTGGTAAGTCAGTATAGCCCAGCATGGAACGGACCATGTTTAACAAGGTCCGGTTCCTTCTTTCTGACACACCATTTAACTGAGGAGTACCTGGAGGTGTTAGTGGTGAAACTATTCCATGTTCCTTAAGGAACTCGTCAAACTCCGTACTCATATACTCGCTACCTCGGTCCGACCGAAGTGCTTTGATATCTTTTCTCGACTAGGGCCTTGAATTCCTGGAATTTCTCAAAGGTCTCGGATTTATGTTTCATTAAGTATACATATCCATACCTAGTATGATCATCTGTAAACGTAATGAAATATTGATATCCATCACGTGCTGCTTCCAAAGCACCACATACGTTGGTATAGATTAATCCCAGTTTATCAGCGGCTCTTTCAAATGTCCCTGTGAAGGGGGACTTAGTCATTTTGCCTTTAAGGTAAGATTCACAAGTAGGAAAGAGATATGATCCCAATCGACCCATAAGTCCATCTTTTTCCATCTTTTAAACCTTGGTCTGACCAACATGACCAAGTCTAAGATGCCATTCAAAACTTGATTGGTTTCATCCCTACCTCGTTTTCTAGTCATAGTATTCACAACTACTTTGTTGTTGAGATTTAGATGATACAATCCATTCAACAATGTAGTAGTACCCACTAGTTTATTTCTAAAATAAATTTTGCAGGAACCATCACCAATGAAAAATGAAAAGCCTTTTCGGTCCATGACCGGAATGGATACAATGTTTTTGTGCCCCTTGGGCAAAATAAGTACATCTTCTAAAGTAAAAACAAAGCCGAATTCTAAACCCAAAAGAAGTGATCCTATGTCGGTCGCCTCGACACTATGCCCGCTTCCGACTGTGATCATAACTTCTCCAGCTCCAAGATTCCTACTTTGTTCCAGATCCTGATTCACAGTACAAATATGAGAACTAGCACCAGAATCCAGTATCCAGGATGTAGAAAATACAGTAGCAGAACAATTTATTTCAAAACTAAAAGTTCTGTACCTGAAGTGCCATGAAGTATTGGACAGTCTCTAGCCCAGTGGCCCATCTCACCGCACTTGAGACAAGCATCCTTCCTCTTCTTGGTCTTCGGAACCATCGGGGCCTTGCCCTTACCCTTAAGGTCCTTAACTTGTGGTCCAGTTTGCTTCTTGGTCTTTTTCTTCTTGTTCTTAGACCTCCGAGGTCCAGAAGAAATCACAAGAGCAGACTCCTTCATCCGCGGAGTCTTCATCTGAGACTGAGCGGTCACAAGTTTGTTCATTAGCCCAGCTAAATTGCATGCAATCTCATTGCAGTTGAAGTTCATAACAAACTGTGAGAAGGAATCAGGGAGAGACTGTAGGATAAGGTCGGTTTGGAGAGAAGTATCCATTTTAAAATCAAGAGCCTCCAATCTCTTGATCATGGATATCATTTTGAGGACGTGTTCCCCAATCTTCTCACCTTACTTCATCCTTTCACCGAACAGTTGCTTGGATATCTCATATCTAGCAGTTCTGCTATGCTCACCATAAAGCTCGGTTAAGTGAGATAGAATCTGCCTAGCAGAAGTCATTTTCTCATGAGCTCTCTGAAGCTCATTAGACATGGAAGCCATTATATAAGCACGGACTTTCACATCATCCTTAACCCACTTTTCGTGGTTTTCAATCTCTTCCTGATTGGCTCGGGTCCACACAGGAGGCACCGGAATGTCTGTCTCCAAGACGTATCCCAGTGCCTCTATACTGAGGACAATCATCATATTACGGAGCCAATCCACAAAGTTAGGTCCCATTAAAGTGTTCTTTTCGAGCAGAATTGCTAGTGGATTCATTGTCATATTGAGATTTGAGTCTGCATTAAGTACGATAGATTAATTAGTGACTCATTCAATTATGTTCTGAGTATAGAATTAAGGTCTTTTCTATTCTTGTTACCCAGCTCCCACTATTTTTATCGGAATAACATACTCCCATGTGAAATCCGGAAGTATCGTCGCTCTACTTCATAGTGGTGATCGAGTTCTTTATAAATCTTAATAGAGGGCAACCGAACAGGTTTCTAGTCTATTAATTTTCATAAAGTGGTGTCCAACACCAACCCATCTAATGGATGATTCGATCTTCTTTTTCCCCTTGTTCACTCCCCTCAACCTATACGGTTTATATGGTTATGGTTCGTGAACAAGTTAAGTTTATACCATCAACGCAAATCAGTTTCACAATTGAATCTTATCCGGCAACCTATCAGGTTTCTAGGGAGAAAATTTGCTCCAACCGAAGGCATCCAATGTGCTCCCGGTAATTTATCCGTCCTCCCCGAACGACTACCCCGATAACTCGGAAGCATAGCACATCCGGTTTGGATTTCAATTTCCTGAAAACTCGATGGAGGGAAGGAAAACCTTGAAACCTTATAAACTTAATAATTTATCGTTGGAGAATTTTTGCGATTAACGTTACAATTTTCACATTAATCGTTTAAGCACGTTTGTGGCATTCATACAATATGAAACAACTATTCACAACCTAGTTGCTACCAACATGTAGTTCATGGACCGTTCCTAGAAAACAAAAACTCCGTAATCTAATTACAAGTCTTCGTCTTGAATCTTCGTCTTCTCGAAATGGATCTTCCTCCGGTCTTCGTCATTACATATAATTTTTACATTGAAAATTGCATCCTAGATACAAATTTTTTCTAGTAAAATAAATAGGCTCAAAACGGCCTTTACAACCCAATCGAATAAAACGAACGTTTCAAAAACTAAGTCCACGAACCACATCCCCATTCAAAAGCATTCATCCAATAAATACTAAATAAATGGAAAGCATAGAGATACATTGATCCAATCAACAATACGAACCGATCAAATCGATTCACACAATCGGTAATATGAAAACGTTCAAAATAATTCGGTCGATCACAAGTATTCCAATAAATCAATTTTCCCTTATAAAATGAAATACCATAAATCATTTTAATCATATTAAATCCAATTTAAAATGAGGGAAATCATTTTTAGGAATACACGAAGCAAACAATCCCGAAACGGGTCCGAAATAGGCCGAACCGCGCTCGAAAATGCCACCAGGCAGCAGCAGGGCTGCCCAGCGGCCCTGGGCCGTGGCCCCCAGAGCCTGGGCCGCGGCCCCCAAGATGCTCGCCTGTGCCGGGCCGAACAGCCACTGGGCCGCGGCCTCGCTCCCGGACCCCTCCCGACCGGGCCCAACGGCATTTCGGGGCTAGTTTTTCGACCGGATATCCAATATCTATATTCTCCAACATTCATATCTTCAATATAAATCATATTTCCAAGAAATTAAGATTTATATTTAGACATAAACTTACGAAAAATATAACTACAACGAACATAAAAACATATACCATTATTATGACTAAAATGATTCCAAATCATTCCCCATCTAATCAAGCATTCCAAATGCTAATATCGTATATACGATCGCAAGACCTACGCTCCGATACCACTTTTGTGATTCGGTGCGTAAATCGAAGGCCCAGCGGAAGCGGTAAAACAAAAATTAATTCGATCCGAATCCCTACGAGGATCGATCGAGCTACGTATATACGAATATATAAACGAAAATCAAGAGTCGTAAGAAACTAACCCACGAAGTCCGTTGATTAAATGGTAACCTTCTCTTGAGCTATTCCCCAAGCTTTAGTTTGATCTCTACGAGTTCAATCCGCTCCAAGCCCTTGAACGATCCAACGCCGAAAGCACCGCGTCTCTACTTGCCACGCACCGGAAAAACGACCGAAATAACAACACTCGATTAACCTCTAAGGTTACGGCTAGAATCAAGTGATGAAGCTTTTATTATTATACTCTAAGTGTATAATATATCTCTCAATAATTTCTCTCAATTTTCTCCAAGAAAAAGAAGAAGAAGTGAATGAAGAAGATGAATATGAGTGTTAAACTCAAAGTTTATCTCTCTCTCTCTCTCTCTCTCTCTCTCTCTCACTTTCCTCACGTTGGATGGCTTCCCAAAAGTCGAGTAAAATGAGATCAAAGTCATCTTCCCATTCTTATTCAACTCACCTAAATCAAATCATATCACATGAGATTTCCCCACCAAGTCATAATCATATATTAATAAAATGGAATTGAAGACTTGGTGGAAAGTAGGTGGAAGGGGGGCAGCCATCTAGAAGGTATCGGACGAATTCGATCCGTTTCGAACTCCTGTGAGTCTAAACAGATAAACTCCGATTCCGTTCCAATGTATTTATATCGATTAATTAATCTAATTAATTAATTATATCAAATACATAATAACATAATTAATTTCTCCAAGAAATAATTATATTTATGAATTAAATTAATCACCCAATAATTTATTTAATTCATTAGGCTGTAAATTAATTTATCCAATAAATTAATTTAGACATCCAATGTCCCAAATTAGATATCCAGTATCTAATATTCATAATGAGAGATTAAGCTTGATTCATTCCGTCGTCAATCCTAATGCGCGACTCGGTAGGTCCGTCTCAGTCAGCAATGGGAGGAACAAAAGAGTAGTAGCACCACCTAGCCAGCCTGGTGGCCTACACAGTACCCCGACTGAGAACGAATGATTGGGATCATTCAAGAACCATTCTGTCGTGAATACCAGTATACGTATAAACCCTTCTTTCAAATGTCCCGATCAAGTTATAGGGTCACAGTCAGTCAAACCCCATCTGTACTTGACGCTATGCATGCGTTAATGCAAATCGAGATCATCGAGCTCTCGTGTATCTAATACAGCTAGCTCCAATGCTTTGGCCAAAGACTTATGATTTCATCTGCCAATAGCCGCATAGGACATATAACCCGTTCACTAACAGGAGAAAGAATTCTATCTTGGTATTTAGTAGGACCTGTTACTTGCCCATCAAGATGCACGTCGAGGTTGACCCCCGCCTTCCGGTTTATAGGGTCGAACTACTCTAATGAAAATCTTTACGTCACAAGCACATCCCTACTAAATCCTCAAGTCGAAGGTTCACGAATACCTATCACAACCTTTCGATTCCATCATTGACTGTCCCGGAGTGAAATCCGTGTGACGAATCGAGGGTGAGTCGGTTCGAGTATACTAATCCAATTAGCATACCTATAACGTGTGCTCCCACTAACCATTAGTGTTCGACAGGCACTCTCCTTGTCAAAGAACACGTCATACAAGTCTTCACATAAACTTAACGCCCAGTCAAGTTTCATCGTCTTGCGAACGATGAAGTATTTGAGCTATAAACCTTTCCAGTGCCGACCCCCTTATCCAATAAGGAGTGGAACGTTTTGCTCTCAAATACAAGGACTAGTTTCTACATGAATATTTACGAGTTAGGAATGCCAGTAACTACCAGTAAATAAAAAAACATCCATTGCCTTATATTGATGATTTACATAATAACAAGTACAATGCCCTCACTCAACATCCTCTGAGTGGCATTCGAGGGCATACTCCTAACAATCTCCCACTTGCACTCAATGCCGCACACTATGGTATCTAATACCCATGTTCTCCAGATGACGCTCCAAGCTAGTCTGAGAAAGTGGCTTGGTTAGTGGATCGGCGACGTTGTCGGCCGAGTCTACTCTGTGCAGCACAATGTATCCCTTGCGAACAAATTCTCTTACGAGATGATACTTCCTCTCAATATGTTTGGTGCTGTTGTGAAACTTCGGCTCCTTAGCCTGCGCTACACCTCCGCCGTTGTCGCAGTACAGCGGAACAGGCAGCTCAGCACATGGTATCACTTGAAGTTCTCTCTTAATCCAGAACCCTTCCTTGGAAGCCTCCGAGGCTGCTTGATACTCAGCCTGACAGGTGGAATCAGCAGTCGCGCTTTGCTTGGCGCTACGCCAAGATACTGCTCCTCCATTAAGAGTAAATATGTAGCCAGAAGTAGACATCGAGTCGTCCTTCAGTCCTTGGAAGTCCGAATCAGTGAATCCCACCACATCGAATTCTCCACCGCCATACATCAGAACCATATCTCTAGTCCTTCTTAAGTACTTGAGAATGTTCTTTACGGTAGTCCAATGTTCCCTACCTGGGTTTGCCTGAAACCTACTCACCACGCTTACAGCATGCGCGATGTCAGGTCTTGTACACAACATTGCATACATAAGGCTACCCACGGCCGAAGCATATGGTATATTACTCATTTCCTTTCGTTGTTCCTCACTTTGAGGACACATCTTCAAGGTGAGTTTTATTCCATGTCGCATCGGTAGGAACCCTCTTTTAGAATCATCTATCTTAAATCGCTTAAAGATTTTATCTATATAGAGGGCTTGGGAAAGACCTATTGTTCTCTTCGCTCTATCCCGGTAGAGTCGAATACCAAGAATATAGATAGCTTCTCCCAAGTTTTTCATGGAGAAATTACTCGAAATCCAAGCTTTCACAGAACTGAGCATTCCCACATCATTTCCTATTAGTATAATGTCATCTACATATAGTACTAAGAATGCGATCTTGCTCCCACTAACCCTCTTGTATACACAAGGTTCCTCTTCATTTTGCACGAAGTCAAACTCTTTGACTGCCTCGTCAAAACGAAGGTTCCAACTACACGACACTTGCTTCAGTCCATAAATGGAACGCTGAAGCTTGCACACTTTCTGAATATCAACTTCGGACACAAAGCCTTTAGGCTGCTCCATATAGATTTCCTCCTCAAGGAATCCATTAAGGAAAGCCGTCTCTACGTCCATTTGCCATATCTCATAATCGTGGTAGGCAGCTATAGCAAGCATCATGGGAATAGACTTGATCATGGCTACGGGCGAGAAGGTATCGTGGTAATCGATCCCTTCCTTCTGGGTATAACCCTTTGCCACAAGCCTGGCCTTATAGGCGTCAACCTTGCCATCACCATCAGTCTTTCTCTTGTAGATCCACTTGTTCCCAATAGGCACTATGCCCTTGGGGCGGTCTACTAGAGTCCAGACCTGATTTACATGCATCGATTCTATCTCAGCTTCCATAGCTTCACGCCATTTCACGGAGTCTATATCGACCATCGCTTGGTCATAGGTCGTCGGGTCGGTCTCTTGGCTATCACTTGGAACCTCATGGAGGCCCAGCTCCTCGAAGTGAACAAGCCCATACCTCTCAGGTAAATAAGACACCTTACTAGACCTACGAGGTGGTTGTACTTGTGTTTCAGAACGTTTGGTTCCAGTTTCTTGCACAGGTGTCTCCCGAGGAGTTTTATTGTATTCTTCTAAAGAAATACTTCTACCTGCTCCGCCTTCCTGAATGAACTCATCTTCCAGGAAGTGTGCTTGTAAAGCAACAACGATCTTTCGATCTTCGGGCATGTAGAATAGATATCCCATCATCCTAAATAGGAATCCAATGAAACGTCCCTTCGCGGACCTAGCTTCCAACTTCTCCACCTTAGTCTTCTTGACATAAACGGGACATCCCCAAATCCTAATGTGATTAAGACCTGGTTTCCTGCCCTCCCACATCTCATGTGGAGTTTTAGGAATGGATTTGGAAGGACATCTGTTCAAGATGTAAGCGGTAGTCAGGAGTGCATACCCCCACAGGTAAATTGGTAAGTCAGTATAGCCCAGCATGGAACGGACCATGTTTAACAAGGTCCGGTTCCTTCTTTCTGACACACTATTTAACTGAGGAGTACCTGGAGGTGTTAGTTGTGAAACTATTCCATGTTCCTTAAGGAACTCGTCAAACTCTGTACTCATATACTCGCCACCTCGGTCCGACCGAAGTGCTTTGATATGATTACCAGTTTTTTTCTCGACTAGGGCCTTGAATTCCTGGAATTTCTCAAAGGTCTCGGATTTATGTTTCATTAAGTATACATAACCATACCTAGTATGATCATCTGTAAACGTAATGAAATATTGATATCCGTCACGTGCTGCTTCCAAATCACCACATACGTCGGTATAGATTAATCCCAGTTTATCGGCGGCTCTTTCAAATGTCCCTGTGAAGAGGGACTTAGTCATTTTCCCTTTAAGGCAGGATTCACAAGTAGGAAATGGATCTGATCCCAATGGACCCATAAGTCCATCTTTTTCCATCTTGTAAACCTTGGTCTGACCAACATGACCAAGTCTAAGATGCCATTCCAAAACTTGATTGGTTTCATCCCTACCTCGTTTTCTAGTCATAGTATTCACAACTACTTTGTTGTTGAGATTTAGATGATACAATCCATTCAACAATGTAGTAGTACCCACTAGTTTATTTCTAAAATAAATTTTGCAGGAACCATCACCAATGAAAAATGAAAAGCCTTTTCGGTCCATGACCGGAATGGATACAATGTTTTTGTGCCCCTTGGGCAAAATAAGTACATCTTCTAAAGTAAAAACAAAGCCGGACTCTAAACCCAAAAGAAGTGATCCTATGTCGGTAGCCTCGACACTATGCCCGCTTCCGACTGTGATCATAACTTCTCTAGCTCCAAGCTTCCTACTTTTTTCCAGATCCTGATTCACAGTACAAATATGAGAACTAGCACCAGAATCCATTATCCAGGAAGTAGAAAATACAGTAGCAGAACAATTTGTTTCCAAAACTAAAAGTTCTGTACCTGAAGTGCCATGAAGAATTGGACAATCTCTAGCCCAGTGTCCCAGCTCACCGCACTTGAGACAAGCATCCTTCTTCTTCTTGTTCTTCGGAACCATCGGGGCCTTGCCCTTACCCTTAAGGTCCTTAACTTGTGGTCCAGTTTGCTTCTTGGTCTTTTTCTTCTTGTTCTTAGATCTCCGAGGTCTATAAGAAATCACAAGAGCAGACTCCTTCATCCGCGGAGTCTTCATCTGAGACTGAGCGGTCACAAGTTTGTTCATTAGCCCAGCTAAATTACATGCAATCTCATTGCATTTGAAGTTTATAACAAACTGTGAGAAGGAATCAAGGAGAGACTGTAGGATAAGGTCGGTTTGGAGAGAAGTATCCATTTTAAAATCAAGAGCCTCCAATCTCTTGATCATGGATATCATTTTGAGGACGTGTTCCCCAATCTTCTCACCTTCCTTCATCCTTACACCGAACAGTTGCTTGAATATCTCATATCTAGCAGTTCTGCTATGCTCACCATAAAGCTCGGTTAAGTGAGATAGAATCTGCCTAGCAGAAGTCATTTTCTCATGAGCTCTCTGAAGCTCATTAGACATGGAAGCCATCATATAAGCATGGACTTTCACGTCATCCTTAACCCACTTTTCGTGGTTTTCAATCTCTTCCTGATTGGCTCGGGTCCGCACAGGAGGCGCCGGAATGTCCGTCTCCAAGACGTATCCCAGTGCCTCTATACTGAGGACAATCATCAGATTGCGGAGCCAATCCACAAAGTTAGGTCCCATTAAGGTGTTCTTTTCGAGCAGAATTGCGAGTGGATTCATTATCATATTGAGATTTGAGTCTGCATTAAGTACGATAGATTAATTAGTGACTCATTCAATTATGTTCTGAGTATAGAATTAAGGTATTTTCTATTCTTGTTACCCAGCTCCCACTATTTTTATCGGGATAACATACTCCCATGTGAAATCCGGAAGTATCGTCGCTCTACTTCATAGTGGTGATCGAGTTCTTTATAAATCTTAATAGAGGGCAACCGAACAGGTTTCTAGTCTATTAATTTTCATAAAGTGGTGTCCAACACCAACCCATCTAATGGATGATTCGATCTTCTTTTTCCCCTTGTTCACTCCCCTCAACTTATACGGTTTCTATGGTTCGTGAACAAGTTAAGTTTATACCATCGACGCAAATCAGTTTCACATTATAAACTTAAACCTTGAAACCGGAAGGAAAACCTTGAAACCTTGAAAACTTAATAATTTATCGTGGGAGAATTTTTGCGATTAACGTTACATTTTCACATTAATCGTTTAAGCGCGTTTGTGGCATTCATACAATATGAAACAACTATTCACAACCTAGTTGCTACCAACATGTGGTTCATGGACCGTTCCTAGAAAACAAAAACTCTGTAATCTAATTACAAGTCTTCGTCTTGAATCTTCGTCTTCTCGAAATGGATCTTCCTCCGGTCTTCGTCATTACATATAAATTTTACATTGAAAATTGCATCCTAGATACAAATTTTTTCTAGTAAAATAAATAGGCTCAAAACGGCCTTTACAACCCAATCGAATAAAACGAACGTTTCAAAAACTAAGTCCACGAACCACATCCCCATTCAGAAGCATTCATCCAATAAATACTAAATAAATGGAAAGCATAGAGATACATTGATCCAATCAACAATACGAACCGATCAAATCGATTCACACAATCGGTAATATGAAAATGTTCAAAATAATTCGGTCGATCACAAATATTCCAATAAATCAATTTTCCCTTATAAAATGAAATACCATAAATCTTTTTAATCATATTAAATCAAATTTAAAATGAGGGAAATCATTTTTAGGAATACACGAAGCAAACAAGCCCGAAACGGGTCCGAAATAGGCCGAACCGCGCCCGAAAACGCCACCAGGCAGCAGCAGGGCTGCCCAGCGGCCCTGGGCCGTGGCCCCCAGAGCCTGGGCCGTGGCCCCCGGTACAGTGCCTGCCCAGGCCGGCTGAAACACTCCTGGACCCCTCCCGGACCGTACAACGGCATTTCAGGGCTAGTTTTTCGACCGGATATCCAATATCTATATTCTCCAACATTCATATCTTCAATATAAATCATATTTCCAAGAAATTAAGATTTATATTTAGACAAACTTACGAAAAATATAACTACAACGAACGTAAAAACATATACCACGATTATGACTAAAAGGATTCCAAATCATTCCCCATCTAATCAAGCATTCCAAATGCTAATATCGTATATACGACCGCAAGACCTACGCTCCGATACCACTGTTGTGATTCGGTGCCTAAATCGAAGGCCCAGCGGAAGCGGTAAAATGAAAATTAATTCGATCCGAATCCCTATGAGGATCGATCGAGCTACGTATATATGAATATATAAACGAAAAGCAAGAGTCGTAAGAAACTAACCCTCGAAGTCCGTTGATTAAATGGTAACCTTCTCTTGAGCTATTCCCCAAGCTTTAGTTTGATCTCTACGAGTTGAATCCGCTCCAAGCCCTTGAACGATCCAACGCCGAAAGCACCGCGTCTCTACTTGCCACGCGCCGGAAAAATGACCGGAATAACAACACTCGATTAACCTCTAAGGTTACGGCTAGAATCAAGTGATGAAGCTTTTATTATTACACTCTAAGTGTAAAATATATCTCTCAATAATTTCTCTCAATTTTCTCCAAGAAAAAGAAGAAGAAGTGAATGAAGAAGATGAATATGAGTGTTAAACTCAAAGTTTATCTGTCTCTCTCTCTCTCTCTCTCTCTCTCTCTCTTTCCTCACGTTGGAAGGCTTCCCAAAAGTTGAGTGAAATGAGATCAAAGTCATCTTCCCATTCTTATTCAACTCACCTAAATCAAATCATATCACATGAGATTCCCCCACCAAGTCATAATCATCTATTAATAAAATGGAATTGAAGACTTGGTGGAAAGTAGGTGGAAGGGGGGCAGCCATCTAGAAGGTATCAGACGAATTAGATCCGTTTCAAACTCCTGTGAGTCTAAACAGATAAAATCCGATTCCGTTCCAATGTATTTATATCGATTAATTAATCTAATTAATTAATTATATCAAATACATAATAACATAATTAATTTCTCCAAGAAATAATTATATTTATGAATTAAATTAATCACCCAATAATTTATTTAATTCATTAGGCTGTAAATTAATTTATCCAATAAATTAATTTAGACATCCAATGTCCCAAATTAGATATACAATATCTAATATTCATAATGAGAGATTAAGCTTGATTCATTCCGTCGTTAATCCTAATGCGCGACTCGGTAGGTCCGTCTCAGTCAGGAATGGGAGGAACCAAAGAGTAGTAGCACCACCTAGCCAGCCTGGTGGCTACACTGTACCCCGACTGAGAACGAATGATTGGGATCATTCAAGAACCATTCTGTCGTGAATACCAGTATACGTATAAACCCTTCTTTCAAATGTCCCGATCAAGTTATAGGGTCACGGTCAGTCAAACCCCATCTGTACTTGACGCTATGCATGAGTTAATGCAAATCGAGATCATCGAGCTCTCGTGTATCTAATACAGCTAGCTCCAATGCTTTGGCCAAAGACTTATGATCTCATCTGCCAATAACTGCATAGGACATATAACCCGTTCACTAACAGGAGAAAGAATTCTATCTCGGTATTTAGTAGGACCTGCTACTTGCCCATCAAGATGCACGTCGAGGTTGACCCCCGCCTTCCGGTTTATAGGGTCGAACTACTCTAATGAAAATCTTGACGTCACAAGCATATCCCTACTAAATCCTCAAGTCGAAGGTTCACGAATACCTATCACAACCTTTCGATTCCATCATTGACTGTCCCGGAGTGAAATCCGTGTGACGAATCGAGGGTGAGTCGGTTCGAGTATACTAATCCAATTAGCATACCTATAACGTGTGCTCCCACTAACCATTAGTGTTCGACAGGCACTCTCCTTGTCAAAGAACACGTCATACAAGTCTTCACATAAACTTAACGCCCAGTCAAGTTTCATCGACTTGCGAACGATTAAGTATTTGAGCTATAAACCTTTCCAGTGCCGACCCCCTTATCCAATAAGGAGTGGAACGTTTTGCTCTCAAATACACGGACTAGTTTCTACATGAATATTTACGAGTTAGGAATGCCAGTAACTACCAGTAAATAAAGAAACATCCATTGCCTTATATTGATGATTTACATAATAACAAGTACAATTCCCTCACTCAACATCCTGTGAGTGGCATTCGAGGGCATACTCCTAACATAGACATCTCACGAAGGACATCCCCCCAATCTACGCGATCTTCCGCGCTAAGGCTGCCGAATTTCTTGCCAGGCAAAGGCTACTCACCCTCCGGCTAGGCAAGGAAACGCCACCTCCTGTCCGAAAGACGGCGATCGCCAAAACCAAAAAGACGGTCGCCAAGCCATCCGGCGACCACAAGTCCTTCGAGGATGTGGAAACCCATCTCCTCCACAAGTTCAACCGAACTCCGGCCCACATTTTCTAAGCCATCAAGGGGCGCGAACTGCTAAACAAGCCAAAGGCAATAAGGGACCACGGTCATGTGGACCACAATCAATATTTTGCCTACCACAAGAGTCCCAGCCACAACACCAACCAATGCCGCGACCTCCTCAGACAACTCTGGAGATTGTTCGAAGAAGGCAAGTTGGACAGCTTATTGGCTTAGCCGGAGCCCCACCAATCTCCCAACACGGTCGCTCGAGTCGAACGCGAACAGGCCGGAAAGCTCATACGAGCCGACCCCTCGATCAACCTCGGCGACCGTATCTACATTCTTCAATCAAGAGAAGGGAACTTTGGAAGTCTCTCCCCGATTTCCTGCCTCATCAAATCAAAAGGCTACTGCCTGAGCAAACGCTTCAAAAAAGAGGATGACTCGCTCGCCCTCTAAAGTTCGTCATCGACATGATGGACCTAGGCAGCGATCGCCTCCCCTAGCACAACGTATACCATCGAGGATCGTCATCTGATATGATGGTCCGAGGTAGAAGAGTGCCGCCATGGTCGCGAAAATCGATTAAACCGACGATCCGTCCATGCAAGGTTCCTTTGGGCTCCGATCGCTCGCCCTTCGTTTAAATACGAGGCGGGCGTAGCCGAAGGTCTCTCCAAAGCAAATCAGAGGATCACTCGCTTGCCCTCTAAAGTTGGTCATCTAAATGAAGAACCTAGGCAGGTGATCTCTTCCTCTTACACAACGTATACCGTCGAGGATCGTCATCTGACTTGATGGTCCGAGGTAGAAGAGTGTCGCCATGGTCATGGAGGACGATGGAACCGTTCTCTGTGCCCATGCAAGGTCCCTTTGGGCCACAATCGCCCGCCCTTCGTTTAAATACGAGGACGGCGTAGTCTGAGGGCCCTCCAAAACTAATCTGTGGACACGTTCCCCCGCCCTCAAAGATCCATCACTTAACGTGGTGGGTCCTTCCCGCATAATGCGACGCGTCCCTCCCCCTGTCTCAACGTATACCGTCGAGGGTCACCATCTTAATGGCGACCCGAGGTAGAAGAAGAGCTAACAAGCCGCGGACGTGGAGTTGATTAATCCGACGCCGCCCCGTGCATGGAATCTTCCAGACCAAGACCGCACGCCCTTCGTTTAAATACGAGGCGAGGCGCAGCCTTCCGAGGACCCTACCAATTAAGTGAGTCGCGAGAACTTAGCCATCAAACGGAATGTCGCTCGCGCATAAGACACGGTCATGGAGGTCGGTCCATCGAACTCCGCGATCGTGCACGGCTCCTCAAGACCGAGATGGACGGCCTTTCGAGGATTCGACAAAATTGAAGACCTCTCACTCAACGATTTATTTTCGTCCCCTTACTTTCACTAAGTGAACAAAAATAAGGGGGAATAGTGCGGAGCTATATATACGATGATCGTCCCTATTCAATTACATACGGAGATCGGCATTTTTCAGAGGAGCTATATATACGACGATCGTCCCGATTCAATTACATACGAAGATCAGCATTTTTCAGATGTTTGTGCAGCGATCGAATTTGTTGTAAAAGTTATCTATATGAGTTTATCAATTCACTTGGAGCTACATACGCAACAATATCTCCTCACACATTTGTACAAAGTCATGCAAAGACTCAAAAAAGCAATCATTCAAGTAATAAATCGAAGAAACAAACACTCATTTCATTACTTGAAATATCGGAGTACATACACAGTCGCCTGAAGGCCTAAGTACTACAAAGGAAAGCTACAAAATTACAAGGCAAAAGAGCTAAAACAATAAGAACGAAGAGCCTCAGGCCCCTGTCTGGCCTTCGCCTTCAACCTCTGGATCAGCCCGCGACCCTTCGCCAGCTTCCGGAGCGGCCTCCCTGTCCTCCAGAGCGTCAGGATGAACAAGGTTCGCCGGAGTCGGATACCAGCTCAAGTCCACGCCGATTTCCGAGAGATCCAAGATCGGCACGGAGAAAGCAGGATGTAGAGGATGCTCCAACTCATACGCATTGAAGTTTTCACCAAGAGGGCCGACCTCCAACCCTCCCTTCTTAGCAGCTCGGAGCGAGTCAGCGAACGCCATATAATAGGCAAACTCACTGACGAACTCCACGTTAAGAAAGGGATCAGCCTCGGTCGCCTCTAGCTTCCCTTTCAGCTCCGCCATCGCCTGTTGCGCACCTTGAAGCTCGTTCTCCTTAGCGACCATCTCTCCCCTCGACGCCGCCATCTCGCTAGTCAGCCGAGCGACAGTCACCTTTAGCTGCTCGGCCTCCTTCTCAGCATCCACGTGCAACCATCGGTCATCTATCATCTGGTCCCGATATCGGTCGATCGTCGCCCGGGCTCGCTCATAATTCTCTCTCATCAGCTCAAGGTCATGACTCGCCCGCTTAACTGCATCCAGGGAGTCCTTCTCCATAGCCACAATCCTGTCGGCGAACTCGGCATTCTCTTTCCGAGCCGCCTCGAGATCCGCCTGCAGACGAGTAGTAGAAGGGCGCCCCTCGAATTCCTGCACAGCCCGAGTAGTAGAAGGGCGCCTCCAAGGGACCATAGAGATCGCTGCGCAGCCCGAAACAGCGATCGCTTAGCAGGTTGATAAGGGTGAGCGATCGAGTAATCCCGATAATCGAACTTAGGAGATGGACCGGCCAACCTCTCCATGATTTCAGCGAAGGCCAAGTAGGCCTGGCCAAAAGCACTATGCTGCTCCCAGTAGGCCCTCACCGACAAATCTCTCTCCATCTGCGAGCGTCTTTGCTCAACCGCCGCCTCCCTAGCGACGTCGGCCTCATTAAATAGCTCCTCGACTTCCGCGAAATCAATACCGGCGCGGATAGCTTCGGCGGCCGTCTCCAGATGGAATCCTGCAGAGGGTCCTTCCCGGACATTGGAAGCCCCGACGGCGGAGGTGGTGCCCTTTCTGTGCGAAGAAGATGTTCCAGACATTCTCGAAACAAAAAGAGGAGAAAGGGAGTGTTTTCTTACCAAGGACTAAGTCGATCGACGATCGGCAGTCAGATCTTCAGCAAAAGTCTTCTTCTCCGATAAAGCGCATAAGGGTCTTAACACTGTAACCCGGCGCCTTTTTATAGGAGATGGCAGGGACTTCTATGCAATTAAGGAGAATATTAGGGATTGGAGTGCAACCGTCGCAATTAATGACCCCCTTGAAACCCACTACGCGTCGTTTCGAGGGCACGCCAGGTGAGGAGTCATAACTAACCGTCGGTCTCCCCCAACAGGAACCCGACACGTGCCCCGGAGACTTTTCCACAACCACTGTCGTTTCCCACTCATTCCAGCGACCGACCAGGTCGTGCAAGTTCAAAACCAATCCACTCAAAGATAATCGCCTGTTCCATAAAATGCTAAGCCACTCGCCAAAGTTAAGCGATCGCTAGTAGAACCACCTCACCCCACGTTTCCAACATCGGAGAGAGTTGGGGGGCAATTGTTGTGTCGAGATTTATACACCTCGACAGGCGATTGACACAAATGCCGGGCGACCGAGTCCACGACCGAATAAGCTATGGCAAACTTGCCTAAACGGAGATAACAGTCCTCCTTCGAGTATCTAGCGATCGACTCCCAAGGCGATCGCCTTCCGGCACCTAGCGATCGACTCTGGTGCCCGACCCAGGACGACCGTCCTGTGCCGCGAACAAGACCTACGCCCGTCAAAGTCTACGAAGACTGGATCTCAAAGCAGCGCCCATGTGCAGATCCGCGAAAGGCGCCGCATAACATGGATCGTTGACCACAGCCTGTCACCACCTTATCACCTACCGACAAACCTGCCGAAAGGTACAAGGTGGGACCGCCCGTGACAGCGTCTCAGACGCGTGCAGACTTCTCATTGGACCGTGCAGCTGTCTGCCAGCAACTCCTGCGGACTTTAAGGAGACCAGCCCATATGCTAAAGATGATCGCCCGCTTATTATAATACAGCAAAGGCGATCGCCCAGCATCTCCCAGTCCTATAAATAGAGAACATCCAGCAACTGGAAAAAGGTTGGAAATTCAGTTGGCAATTCGTTCCCTTCAGTTGGAAAATCATTCCGAAAAACATTCACTAAGGTTCTCCTCTGAGTTCAGAAAAAATGCTGAAATACATACACTCTTCCAGG
Organism: Orobanche coerulescens; assembly: GCA_033398695.1. Lineage (NCBI taxonomy): Eukaryota > Viridiplantae > Streptophyta > Magnoliopsida > Lamiales > Orobanchaceae > Orobanche > Orobanche coerulescens. The sequence goes on along the minus strand of CM065818.1, from coordinate 70,993,799 downwards.
CTCTCGGCTTCCTCTCTTGAATCTACCTCAGGATTTCTCTCTCAGCACCTCTCATCCAGAAGACGGTCGGCAGAGGCAAGAACTCCTTGCAGTATAGATTCAACGAGACTCATAAGCCCAGGAGCTCAAACATACAGCTAATACACACCGAGAGAGACTGTCGATTTCTCACGGTCGTCACAGCTCATCAACGTTGTTACAAGAACTCACAGAGCATCATACCTGGTTCTTCCGGCAATCTTCACGCTCAATAGCTAAGATAACTAGGGTCTTTACACTCATTGTAATTGTACTCTAATATTAATACTTGTAGCCCAGAATATTTGTATTAATAACATCTCGCGAGAGCATTCAAGCCCGGGATTAACAACCCCGGCAAATCTTGTGTTATTTACTTTCTCTACGGAAGTGCTCTCGCACTTTGTTTGCTATCCATCCATTCCAGCAATATCTATCTCCGGATAATATTTTGGGTAGCAACAGAAGATAAAAACCATACCCTTAAAGCCTTTGAAATAAAACTTCGTAAAAATGGATGATGATTATGAACCCCGTCACGAACACGAAATCCCTTCATTCCAAGCACCGAAACTACGTGGCCTCTACTTCATACGCATCGGAATTTGCCCGGAAAAATTCGACGAGACTCCGTTCTCCAAGAACACTACTAGAAAACTCGTAGGAATTTTTCTCTCTCAATTTATCTCTTATTTTTCTCAACTCAAAGTGAAAGAAAATAATATGAAAATTTCTCCATCACTCTCAAAATCTCTCTCGGTCAGCTGATCACCAAAATGTAGATGGAGAAGACTTTTATCATGAGAGTTGTCTTGTCTTTACCAATAATGTAGCAAAGTGAGAATAATGTGATATATATCAACAATTATCACCATGTGAATTATAAAGACAAGATAACATGCATTGTGTTATAAAAAACACCAAGACATGTGTAACAGGGGGGGTTAGTAGGAAGTTTCCTAGAAACGAGCCGAGCCACTCGGCTCGTGTACCGGACGTTCGTCACACGACTCCGTTAAATACACTCCGTTTAATCATCAATGTATTTATACTAATTAATTAATATAATTAATTAATTATATCAAATACAAATATATTTCTCTAAGAAACCCGGCAACTTAATTTTAATTCATAAGACCGCTATTTGATTTATCCAATAAATCATAAATTAAGTATCCAACTCTAATATTAATAGAGAGATAATAAATTCAAATTTATCCGTCAACGCTCCTGATGCGCGACTCTGTAGGTCCGTCTCAGCCGGCATTGGGAGGAACCAATGAGTGCGGGCAGCACTTAGCCAGCCTAGCGGGCCGCACTGTAAACCCCAACTGAGAACGAATGAAGAGATCATTCCAAAACAATTATGTCATGAATACCATATACGTATAGACCCTTCATCAGATGTCCTGGTCAAGTCTTCGGGTCACGGTAAAGTTGTAATATCCGCAATTTTGATTTCCGGTAATTTTCTTTTTTTGGCGGAAGTCCATCATAGAGACTCTATTGTGACCGTTTCGTCATTCTGAGTATGACTAATTCTACACATTTTGTCATCCGAGTTCGTTTCGGTGTCGTTTTGTTGAGTTCAGTGTTATTAAACGATTTTTCCAAGTATGAGTTCGATTTTGTAAAATCACCATCAATTCTTCAAAACTCCAAAAATTCTGAATCTTTTCAGTATTATAGAGCATCAAGTTGGCTTTCCAATGGTTCAAACGGTGAGTCAATCGGAGTCCGGATAAAGGAGTTATGGTCGAAATAGCTAAGACTGCACCGTGTGCCTTTTTATGCTGGAGCGGGATGTACCGCGGGCCGCGGCCCCTGCTAGCCGGGCCGCGGCACTAATCCAGTGCTCAGCAGTTTTTTTTGGCCGTGGGACGCGGCACACGCGGCCCGTGCCGTGGCACACAGTGCAGATCAACCTATTTCTGCGGATTTTGTGAGATGAAAGCTCATTTCATCTCTTCCTTCATTCCTCCTCCTCTTGGGCGATCTTGTTGGCGATTTTTGGGTGTTTTTACATCATCAATCCCAGAGAACTTCATCTTCTTCAAGTTCTTGGTGTGGATTAACAACACCAACAATTGTTCTTCATCCTTAATCCAAGGTAAATTCTTGAAACCCCACTTTTGGGTGATTTGGGGGTTTTTGATGTTGATATTCGATTCGTTCCGTGTCGTTGATTAATTTGTAATGGGTATGATTAATCTTAGTAGTATTCATGTATTTAACATTATTAAATCCTTTGTTCTTCACCGGATCAATGTATTTTTCTTGATTCCCTACAATTGACCTTTTGGGAGTTTTATTCTTGATTTCATTTTCTATTCGGTTTTGATAAACCGATTGTTGTTAAATGATGTTGTTAAACATGTTTTATGGATTGTATATCCATATCTTCGGTTCGTTCAAACCGAAGGGTGATTTCGGTGTTCTTGAGGTGTAGTGAACATTTGATGTTCGATCAAATGTTCGAATGAGTTTTTCCTTCGATAGTTTGTTGTAATCTCCATTGTTTTTGGTCTTGATCCTCGTCGTAATCATGTTTTGTTGTTCCTTCCAGAGGATTATAGGTGCTTGAGGATTCCAAGTTGAATACCGTTTGGTGATTGATATTTCGTGTGGTGTTATTCTCGTAGTTTCGCGGTGTTATCGTGTTCTTGATAGTATTCGGGAGTTCGGGGCTGTTCGACCGCATCCCTTCCGTCGTCTCACTGCGACCATGGTTTCGAGGCAAGTACCTTGTCCATACATTTTCTTGTTTTGTAGATATGATGATCGGTGATCGTCTAAATGTGTTTGTGTGGTTGTTTGAAATGAACTTTCAAAAGATTTCGGTTAGCCTCGTTAAAGGCTATCTTTTTAAACCTTATGTATTTTGCGAGTGCTGTGTTTCATAAATGACTATGTGAACCTTATGAATACGCTTGGTATTATTGTTGCGCTTGATAAAGCGTGTGTACATATATTGTCTCATTTCAGTGCGTTGTGATTTGACGTTGTGCTTTTGCTAAATGTTTGATGCTTCAGGATAAATTGTTTGGATGTCTTTGTTGTATTGTGCTATATGTGTGAATGTGCGGTTATGTTTGGGGTCTACGGTGACTCATGACTAGCGATCATGTGGTCAGGATGCAACAAGAGATTGATCCAACCGTGAGAGCCTCGGGATACATACGGTGACACATGACATGTGATCATGTGGTCAGGAGACAACAAGTTATTAATCCAACCGTGAGTTGACATGGCAAGTGATCACAGTGGTATGAGTATGATATGACGTGGAATGTGTTCATGGTGTTATGTATATGTGCTTTGCTCACCTCGGGTGGGTCCTGCGAGGCCTCGGAAGGAATCCAATGGTATAGCCCTGGATTCACGACTTGGTGTTGTATTTGTGTGAACAAGATTTGCGTATCTTGGGTGATTATGTTGTGTTGATCTTATGTCCGTCGAGGACACGTGACGTGGGTTTTAACCCCGTGAATTGTTGTTTGTTTTATTTGTGAAAACAAAACCCTTGGGCTGTGACCCCTGTTGATTTTTGGAAAGAGAATGATTCGATAATCCTGAATTGTTTTCTATTAAAACTCCCAATGGCTTATTAAACAATTTTGTAAATGGTTTCTCTTGAATTATGAACTTTCGGTTTTGGAATGTTTTACCAAACTCTTGCCTCGGGAAGTATTTTTTTCGTTGTATTTGAATCTTTGAGGATTTCTGGTTATTATTGTTCTTGTAACTTGAATTGTATGGCTCGTATTTGCACTTTGTACTTGCACTAGCAAAATAGTGAAATTTTGATAACCCCCGAGTAATCGGGGGGTGGATGTCTGTATTGCATTCAGGTTTCGGGGAGCATGGCACAGGGTCGGCATGAAGGATGATGAAAGATGATCGATACTAATCACATATGGAACCATACGTTGTGTATTGGTTCAGTTGTACTTTATTTTCGCTGTAGTATTATTCCCCGTTGTACGGGAGTTTATTGTATTTTGACCCCTGCATGGGCATGTATTGAAATTGAGTTGTATATTTTTATTGAAAGACCAAATCGGTCTACTGAGTCATTTTAGCCTTAAAGGCATTGTTGAGTTGTTCGATGCTGTTACCAGCCTGGTAGATCCTTGAGGAAAGGTTCTACGGCGTGTAATATCCCTGAGCGGATTGGGGGTGTTACATAAATGGTATTGGAGCTTTAGGTTGTGGAAACCTAGGTTGTCGGGTCAAGTCGTGTTGGTTGAGTCTTGTTTCGTCGGATTTTGTCTGATTGAGTCGTGTCGCGATGCGTTGTCTGAGTTCGTTGGTCGTGATTAGTATCGTGGGGCGATCAACATCTTCGTGCGACATGTGGATGTAAGTCTCCCTTCTTTGTGTTGTGCCTCGTGCGGCATGAGCTTCTTGTATGTTTATTTTCTAAGTGATGGAATCCTTCTGTGGATTTTGATTTCGTGATACGTGGTTATTTGACTCTCATATTTTGTTTATATGAGGGGTGGTGTCGTTGTTTATATATTCTTAACTGTTGGTTTCATCCATTGCGTGTGTATTTCAAAATGGTTTGTTCATTTGGAAGTGTTTTCGTGAAACCTTGTGCTCAATATGGTATGGAAATGTATATGGGTGTGATTTGCTCAGTCTGTAGAGGCCTCGGATGGACCAGTGGTTTAGCCCCGGTCCTAGACAAGTTTGAACTGTGATATTTGACTGTTTTTTTTTCAGGCAAAAGACTTGTATTGTCTTGATTTTGCACGAATTGATGCGTGTGCTATGATGGGTATAAGCGATGTTGTTACATGTGAATTTTTTTTGGTCATTCTAGCCAAATAGATTTTTGAAAACCTTGAGTATCGTAGAAAATAAATTTCGAGACGTACTTTTCAAATGGATTATTTTCTCGCGTTGTTTTCGAAAGTGCCTACTAGTGCCATCGTATGTTACAAAATTATTCTACTTTGAGGACCAAAATATTTTGAGATATTTTCAATGATTTAGAAACGCTTTTGCTTAGACCCGAGGATCGAATATTCTGAAAGTTTTTCTCTAAAAGAAAAGTGTCCTCATTTTTTTATCAAATGCAAGATGGTTTTTCAAGGTCTCGATAACGATGTTTGTACTACTTTTTTTTTGAAGGGTGATACTCAAGATCAACCGGTGTTTCTAATTTTTTTTTTCAAAAGGCGGTTTTCATTTTTAAAACCTATCACTTCTTGCTTGTAGTCAGAGAAGGTGTGTATGATGTTAGTATTGTCGTTAGGGTGTTAGCCCTCCGAGTTGTGATTGAATTGGTGGTATGAGCGTTAAGTCGTTCGCCACGCATTTGTTGTACTAGCCCTCTGTGAGAGGTGTGATGTGGTATTTAATGTTTGTCGCCTCGTGGTGAATTGCATGTTGTCGCACATGTGTGAGATTTTAAAGCTTCGGTTTGTACGTTTGTGTACATGTGTGATTGTTTCATGATGTTTGTAATTATGTGTTGGTTATCGTTCGGGCCGTTGAGGTCGCCGAACGATACCGTTGTTGCTGTGGTGTTTGTGTGTGTGTTGCTTTATGATGGTAATCGTTGTAAGTGTTGCGTATTATGATTTTCCATTGTACTGAGTGGTTGCATATTCGGTATGCCAAGGTGCTTCGACTGTAATGTGCTGGGGCATGTACGTACGAATTGTCCTTCTCGCTAGTAACGCGTTTCAAGTGCGGACTCGAGGGACACATAATTCAGTTTTGCAAATTAGTTACCGAGCCTTCCGGGGTACGAGCTTCAGCACAGATAGCAGGATCAGCTCTGAGAGGCCCTTGAAAGATGTTTCTGTCGGTTGCTCGTTGTGTTGTTACTATGCTACCGTTGTTGCGAGTCTCAGGGATGATATTTCTTTTATAAAAGGTCGAATGTAATACCCATATTGTTTTTGACTTCTGCATTTTCTCTTTCTCAATTCTATCGACTCGCTCGTGTTCGTTAATACTTTTTGAACTTTTTTAGTATCTCGGTTGCCATCGTTCGAACTGGTTGTGACCTTGTTTTGGATCATTCTGTTTATCGTTGTGACTTTTCCGAGTTCGGTTCGATTCTTGTGAACCATGTCCGAAATTAACGTCCTTTAGTTTCTACAAGTTTTGTTTATATCTTTTGTTGAATTGTGAATTTCGGAATCGTTGTTCGACCATTGTTATTCGATCATTGTTGTTCGATTATTATTGCTCGATCATTGTTGTTCGATCATTATTGTTCGATTATTGTTGTTCGGTCGTTGGTGTCCGATCGTTGTTGTCCGATCGATGTTTTTTGATCGTTGTTGTTCGATAGTTTTTGTTCGATCACTGTTGTTCAATCGTGGTTGTCCGATTGTTGTTGTCTGGTCTCGTACTGCGAAGAATTGTCGTTCACCGTTGGTCAGCTGTTCTGATTGCGGTCATTTGGGACACCGAGCCGTGCATTGCGAGACGGTAGTTGAGAGGTTTGGGGTTTGGGTTACGTCTCTTCTCCGAAAGGACACGGTAATGCCTAGTGTGGGTTTTGAGAATTTCGGCATGGTCCAAATTCTTTGTGGCTATCCTTGCGGATCGTTGTGTGTGTATTTTTTATTTTCGACCGTGCGTGTTTCCTTGTCATAGGAGCTTTGTATCTTGTGATTGTTCGGATAATTGACTTGATTGTGTTATCCATTTGGTGATATTTGACACTTGTTGGTGTTATTATGTATCTGCTTGTGGCATTGTGATGATTGTCGTTGAGCATACTTTCATGCCGTTTGTCTCTTTGCGTTTCTTATAATATTTCGCCGATGGGCGTAAGTTACGCGGTTCTTGTGTATCTCGTGATGTTCCTCGTGGGGTATTGCTTCTCCCTACTTGTTTTAAGTTTCGGGACGAAACTTCTTTTAAGGAGGGTAGTATGTAATATCCGCAATTTCGATTTCCAGTAATTTTCTTTTTTGGCGGAAGTCCATCTTAGCAACTCTATTGTGACCGTTTCGTCATTCTGAGTATGACTAATTCTACACTTTTTGTCATCCGAGTACGTTTCGGTGTCGTTTTGTTGAGTTCAGTGTTATTAAACGACTTTTCCAAGTATGAGTTCAATTTTGTAAAATCACCATCAATTCTTGGAAACTCCGAAAACTCTGAATCTTTTCAGTATTATAGAGAATCAAGTTAGCTTTCCAATGTTTCAAACGGTGAGTAAATCGGAGTCCGAACGAAGAAGTTAGGGTCGAAATAGCTAAGACTGCACCGTGTGCCTTTTTATACTGGAGCGGGCTGTACCGCGGGCCGCGGCCCCTGCTGGCCGGGCCGCGGCACTAAGCCAGTGTTGGGCAGTTTTTTTTGGCCATGGGCCGCGGCACACTAGGCCCGTGTCGCGGCACACAGTGCAGATCAGCCTATTTCTGCGGATTTTGTGAGATGAATGCTCATTTCATCTCTTCCTTCAATCCTCCTCCTCTTGTGGGCGATTTTTGGGCGTTTTTGCATCATCAATCCCAGAGAACTTCATCTTTTTCAAGTTCTTGGTGTGGATTAACAACATCAACAATTGTTCTTCATCCTTAATCCAAGGTAAATTCTTGAAACCCTACTTTTGGGTGATTTGGGGGTTTTTGATGTTGATGTTCGATTCGTTCCATGTCGTTGATTAATTCGTAATGGGTATGATTAATCTTAGTAGTATTCATTTATTTAACATCATTTAATTCTTTGTTCTTCACCGGATCAAAGTATTTTTCTTGATTCCCTAGAATTGACCTTTTGGGAGTTTTATTCTTGATTTCGTTTTCCATTCGGTTCTGATAAACCGATTGTTGTTAAATGATGTTGTTAAACATGTTTTATGGATTGTATATCCATATCTTCGATTCGTTCAAACCGAAGGGTGATTTCGGTGTTCTTGAGGTGTAGTGAACATTTGATGTTCGATCAAATGTTCGAATGAGTTTTTCCTTCGATAGTTTGTTGTAATCTCCGTTGTTTTTGATCTTGATCCTCGTCGTAATCATGTTTTGTTGTTCCTTCCGGAGGATTATAGGTGCTCGAGGATTTCGAGTTGAATCCCGTTTGGTGATTGATATTTCGTGTGGTGTTATTCTCGTAGTTTCGCGGTGCTATCGTGTTCTTGGTAGTATTCGGGAGTTCGGGGTTGTTCGACCGCATCCCATCCTTCGTCTCGTTGCGACCGTGGTTTCGAGTCAAGTACCTTGTCCATACATTTGCTTGTTTCGTGGATATGATGATCGGTGATCGTCTAAATGTGTTTGTGTGGTTGTTTGAAATGAACTTTCAAAAGATTTCGGTTAGCCTCGTTAAAGGCTATCTTTTTAAACCATATGTATTTTGCGAGTGGTGTGTTTCATAAATGACTATGTGAACCTTATGAGTACGCTTGGTATTATTGTTGCGCTTGGTAACGCGTGTGTACAAATATTGTCTCTTTTCGGTGCGTTGTGATTTGACGTTGTGCTTTTGCTAAATGTTTGATGCTTCCGGATAAATTGTTTGGATGTCTTTGTTGTATTGTGCTATGTGTGTGAATGTGCGGTTATGGTTGGGGTCTACAGTGACACATGACTAGCGATCATGTGGTCAGGATGCAACAAGATATTGATCCAACCGTGAGAGCCTCGGGATACCTACGGTGACACATGACATGTGATCATGTGGTCAGGAGACAACAAGTGATTGATCCAACCGGTGTTATGTATATGTGCTTTGCTCACCTCGGGTGGGTCCTGCGAGGCCTCGGAGGGAATCCAATGGTATAGCCCTGGATTCACGAGTTGGTGTTGTATTTGTGTGAACAAGATTTGCGTATCTTGGGTAATTATGTTGTGTTGATCTTATGTCCATCGAGGACACGTGACGTGGATTTTAACCCCGTAAATTGTTGTTGGTTTTATTTGTGAAAACAAAACCCTTGGGCTGTGACCCCTGTTGATTTTTGGAAAGAGAAGGATTCGATAATCCTGAATTGTTTTCTATTAAAACTCCCGATGACTTATTAAAAAATTTTGTAAATGGTTTCTCTTGAATTGTGAACTTTCGGTTTTTGAATGTTTTACCAAACTCTTGCCTCGGGAAGTATTTGTTTCATTGTATTTGAATCTTTGAGGATTTCTGGTTATTATTGTTCTTGTAACTTGAATTGTATGGCTCGTATTTGCACTTTGTACTTGCACTAGCAAAATAGTGGAATTTTGCTAACCCCCGAGTAATCGGGGAGTAGATGTCTGTATTGCATTCAGGTTTCGGGGAGCATGGCACAGGGTCGGCATGAAGGATGATGAAAGATGATCGATACTAATCATATGTGGAACCATACGTTGTGTATTGGTTCAGTTGTACTTTATTTTGGCTGCAGTATTATTCCCCGTTGTACGGGAGTTTGTTGTATTTTGACCCCTGCATGGGCATGTATTGAAATTGAGTTCTATGTTTTTATTGAAAGACCAATTCGGTCTACTGAGTCATTTTAGCCTTAAAGGCATTGTTGAGTTGTTCGATGCCGTTACCAGCCTGGTAGATCCTTGAGAAAAGGTTCTACGGCATGTAATATCCCTGAGCGGATTGGGGGTGTTACAAAAGTCAAACCCTACTGTTGACTAGACTCTATACATGTGTTAATACAAATCAAGACCGACTGAGTAATAGTGTATCTAATACGACTATATCAGAACGCTTTGGCCAAAGACTTATGATCTTATTTGCCATTAACCGTATAGGACATTCGCCTGCTCACTAACAGGAGATAGAATCCTTTCTTTGCGTACAGTAAAGACTGCTACCTGCCCGTATAATCCGCACTTCGAGGTTGAATTAAAAATTAAGTAAATGAGTCTAACTACTCTAATGACAAACTAGACGTCACTGGCACATCTTCTACTTAACCCTCAAGTCAAAGATCCACATATACTATCACAACCTTTAGATTCGTCATCTACTCTCCGAGAGTGAATACCGTGTGACTGAATCAAGTATGAGTCGTGTTCGAGTATACTGGTCCCACCAATATACTTATAACTATGCTATCAAGACATGCACACGTCCTAGCACCAGTTATACAAGTCTTACTAAAACTTAATGCCCATTTAAGTTTATTGACTTGCGAACGATTTATGTAAATAAACTTTAAACACTTCCAGTGCATTTTCTCTTATCCTATAACGAGAATGGAATGTTCGTTTTACTTACATGGACTTCACTTCAATGTTAACCAAATCAAGAATGCATTTGAAATACAATAAATAGTGAATTAATCGTATTGCCTTTTTTATTAATTATTCCATAATTACAAGTACAATATCCCTACTCTCTCATCCCTTGAGTGGTATTCGAGGGCATATTCCTAACACTCGGACCCCGAAGATGTAATATCCGAAATTTCTACTACTATTGTTTAATGTTATTTTATCCGAGTTATGTTGTACAGCGTGGAATTTGTACAGTATGAATAAAATAAATGAAGGATTGAGATGTCAGTATTGGTATAATTATCGTATTTGGTCGACAATTGTATTTGAGGATATAATGTGTTGAGTAATGTATATTTGGTATGCCGTATGTTCGTATTGGGTATGTCGAGATGTTGGACGAGGATAGCTGAAAATGGCTAAGTATAGCCTTATTAGCGCACGCTAATATTCATGCATAGCGCTTGCTATCGTGCAGGTTTAGCGCACGCTACGTTCATAGGTTAGCGTACGCTAGTGCGAAACAACTCAGAGGGAATCTACGTGTGGACCCGGTCACTTTCGGCGCATGTGCCAACGAAGTCAACTGATGTTTGTCGTAAAGCATTAGCGCACGCTAATGCCTGTTGATAGCGCACGCTAATATCAGATCGGTTAATAGGGAATCTCGGCTTTATTAGTTGCTTTCGGCATGTGGGGTCACGAGCATATTCGGAGTAGGTGCAAACTGTAGTAAGTTAACTTCGGATAGCGCACGCTAAGGGCAAAGGACTTGCGTACGCTAGACAGTATAAGTTACGTACGCTAATGCATGGGCATTACATACGCAAGCACATGTACGAAGCCAGACAGTGGCCTCTGGACCGCGATAGCGTACGCTAACAAAGTCAGTTAGCGCACGCTAAACATGAGATGTTAGCGCACGCTAGTAATGTATTCTATATAAGGGGACAGACGGGTTTTGAGATGCATTTAGTCCATTCTTTCTCCTTCAGTCGATAGAGAGAGCTTTGGGAGGTTCTTGAGGTTCCCAAACACTGTGAGATGATGATCTTTAACAAGATTAAGATGGAGAGCATGGATTCAAGCCTTGTTCTTCAAGTTATTCATGATTCTTGGAATGGAGTCAAGTGTTCTTATTCTTGGTTCATCCAATCCAGGTAATTTTCGTATCCTCTTGATGGTGGTTCGTTTTTCTTAGATGATTACATGTGAGGAGCATGTTGGATAATCAGATGATGATGTTATAGGAGATTCAATGGAATTTTGATAAGAGTTTCGGATGTTAGTTAAGATCCTTCATACTATAAGGATGTTGATTCATTTAACCCGACCTAAGATGGATTTCTGAATCTTGGTAATTATATCGGTCGATTTAGATGAGATGAATCATGATACTAGGTTGAATTCCAGATTGAGTATGATATGATCCTTGTTATCGAGTCAGTTTGATTGTTGGTGTGTTATTGATATATGGACATTGATATGATCCTTGTGATAGTTATGGTGTCGTTTATCTTCAAGAGATATGGAGATTTATGTCTCCCTTCATTCGGTTTCGTAGTCACAAGATGTTAGTCGATGCTTGGAATGCATGCCACTGTACAGCATTAGCGCACGCTAAGCTTACGGGCTAGCGCACGCTAACGGGAGCTACTTAGCGCACGCTACGTTATGAATTATAATATGATTTATGAATATATATTATAATATAAATTAAAATATATTATGTTATATTATTTGAATTGATTTTTTTATATTAACTATTAAAAAATTAATATAACTATATATATATATATATATATATTAAAATATAACTTAATATATTTATAAAATATTGTTTGATTATTTAAATATACCTGAAAATTATAATATGATTTATGAATATATATTATAATATAAATTAAAATAAATATTATGTCATATAATTTGAATTGATAATATAAACTAAAATGCTCAATCCGTCCTTTATAAAAAAAGGACTTAATTCATATTGAGGGGTAAAATGGTCATTTCTGTCATTCAGATAGTTCATTCAGAAAAGAAAGAAACAAGAGGATATTTTTTCAAATCAGACAGATTAATCCACTCAGACAGCTTAATCCATTCAGGTATTAATGGAAAAAAAGTAAACAGCCCCTTAGCGCATGCTACGTTATGCGTTTAACGTGCGCTAAGTAGGCAGACAGTGCAATATTTTTGTGTTGTGATTATGAATTCGTGATGGTTTGGTTTGATTTGTTCTGACTGCGTTTATTGGAGGTTTTGTTGAACCGTTGAGTTTGATTGGTTAGTTTTGTCGGTTGTTGATCGGATATGTATTATTTGATTACTTCGATAGGTTGAAATTATTGATCGGTGATTATAACCGGATGTTGCGGTCGTGTTCGAGTATGTCCGTTGTGTTGCTTTTGATCGGGGCGGAGGAGCTCGTAGACAAAGGCAATGTGTTCGGTAGCAGCTTCGTGGTATCGGTATCGAGGCGAGTTATTACTTGCTCAGTTATAATGTTTAATGAATGGTTTTAGTTTCATTTCATTTATAATGCATATAGCAATGATTATTACTGTAAATTCTGGAGATTTAGATTATGTGTTGTCTTTCCGATTCTGGGAGTTAAATCGTAAGGTTATGACTCATTTCGGTTATTGGCATATTCGGGTATCGAGGTTACATTATGGTAAAGACGAGGATATGAGTATCTGTAGTCCATGATACGTTTGGATCGGCAAGCATTGCGGATAATCGTCGGTGATGGTTTGATATCGAGATTTCTCCCGAAGGACTCGGGCAAGTATCTTATATCGATTCAGTTAATGTAAGTGATTTGATCATGCAGGTTGTCATTCATGTTGCTGAACATGAGGTCGTCATAGTTGTGTCATCATAGTGTCGTTCATGTTTTGATTCATATGTTGTTCATGTTGATGAACATATTGATTTGCATATGTGTATGCATAATTGCATTGTTATGTTGTAAATGATCCGAATGGATCATGAGGATCTATGCTGAGGGCGCTGGATCGGATGTTCACCATGCGTTGGTTCGACGGGATCATCATGGGGATCTATGCTGAGGGCGCTGGATCGTTGGACAGGTTTTCCACCATGCGTTGGTTCGACGGGATCATCATGGGGATCTATGCTGAGGGCGCTGGATCGTTGGATTACCAGTATTGTGTTGATGGAATCTTGTGAATTCGCATCATTGATTTTATCATATGTTGTTGTTCATATGTGTATTGTTGGTTATCCACCTTATGATGATCTGATAGGATCATCAAGGGGATCTATGTTGAGGGCGCTGGATCGTCGGATTTCCATTGAATATACATCATTGTTATTGTTGTGATCATATTGACGTTGTCATATGAGTATGCATTTATAGGTCTTGTGTTAGGACCATGTCCGTATTGCATTGATCTGATCTCGAATTAGACTGATATGATTGTCGTGGCACTTCATATCTCGAGGTATGTTCCGTATTTCCTTTGGTATTTGTCTTTGATGGACAATCGGTTATCGTTTTAGGATTTGATGATGTTATTCGATGGATCGTATTGGTCAGAAATGGTATATTTCCGTATCGTGAGTTGGTGATGATAGTTTGAGAATCTTGAGTATTGTTTGAGGTACAATACAGATATTATGTTCGAGTTTATTGGTTAATCGAGTACGAGATGTGAAACTGTGATAATGGTTATTCTAATGAGAATTACTTGAGTAAGTAAAGTTATGGCGGTAAGATTACGTTGGTCGTATTCTTATGTTGTATTCTCATTGGTATGTAATTATTAATGTGATGTGTCGGTTATCATCGTTGGATATTATGGCTGACCCCGTTGTGAGATTTCTTTTTAGGTTCTTGGAGTATCGAGCTTGTAGCGGTCGTGAAGAGATGAGCTTCCCGGAGGATACTGGTTAGGACATGTTTTGTGCATTGAGTTTCTTGATTGGTTCTTGCATTCCGCTGCTAGAGTATCTTTATGGTTGGTCTTTTTCCGCTGCGTGAGTATTTTGAAATGCTCTTTTGGTATCTGGCAACTGAGGTTACTTTGGAAATCATTTTCTAAACTTCTGAGTGTTTGCAGTTTGGCCTTGCGATTTCAAATGAGGTTTTATGACGGTTTTCGATAAATGGATTTTATAAGTCTTTGTAAATTTTCAAAGATAGCACCGTAGTTGGCCTCTTGGGCATTTGTTAATGTTTGCGAAAATTTCCTTCAGCCTTGTGGGTTCCATCTCGAGGCCCACGGCGCTGTAATATTCCCGGTTAAATCTAGGGGTGTTACAGATTATGGTATCAGAGCTTAGGTTGAGAAAACCTAGGCATTCGGGTCGAGTTGGGTTGTGTTTTTTTCGCGTCATTCGAGTTGTCGATTTGACAAATATTAGAGCCGTGAGTTTTGTTGTTCACTCGGGCTTGTGCGTTAAGTGATTTACCCGTATAGTACTGGGGTTGTTGTAAACTTTTCCAAATGGTGTTAACGAGATTCTCTGGAATGAGATGTATTGTGTTCTTGAGTTCAACTGATTTTGCAAAACGTGTGTTTTGAAAATATTTGTGTCGAGTATTTTCTTTAGTTGAGACATGTGCCAGTATCACGGGGAATCATTGGCTTCACGATCTGTAAGTATTTGGATTTTGGATTTCATTGAGATTTATTGCCGTTCTAAGTTGATACGTTTTGATATTCATAAAGATAATATGCGTTACAAATATTATGCGTTATAGAATGAGATGACAAAATTGGGACAAGATTGGTGATTTGAGAAACTACGATGTTGGAAATCAATATGTCGGTTAAGTTTTGGAACGGAATTGTGTATTCGGGAGAAGGACTGTGGATTGTTGAGAAGAACATGTAGTCATGTTAGTTCATTTTGTGATATATGAACTGCTTTTGAGCATTTGAAAATATACTTTTCAAAATGAACGTTTCACGAATGTTTTACGGAAAACGATTTTTGGGCCGAGACCCAATTGAATTTGAAATAGTTTTACAACTCAGGACTTAGGGTCCGAAAAGAGTTTTCTACTTTTTGAAATGCGGAACGAGATATGGGCTTAGACCCTGATGTTTCAAAAAAGGCTTTTCTATTTTCTAAAACTCCGGAGATTTGTAAAACACTTTACCAATCGTTTTTATTTCCGCCTTTTTGAGGTTTTTGGTTTACTTGTTCAAATGGAACTTCTTGGGAAGTCTTTCGCTGTGTTTGATTTGTTGAATTGTTTCAATGTTTTGTCATATCATATATGACGTGATCCAGGATGGATTAAGGATTTACGTTGCGAGTAGTATGTGGAGGAGGAGTTTTTATCGGAGTCTATATATTAAGATTTTGGAATTTCATCGTGTGGTTTTCCGATGGAATATCAGTGAATTTGGTGACGAGCCGAATTGGTATACAGGAGTATGGATATGGACAAGCATTTGCATAAATTCCATTACATTTAATCGTGTGTATTCGAAAAGAATTTTTATCGAGAACTTGGCACCAGCGAGCCGATTTAATTTTTAAAATTGATTTCGTGGTCTTACGAAAATTTATGTTTTGAGTTTTCAAACTCTTGAAAGAATTTTCGAAAATTTGTCTTTTGACAAGACTATTTGATTTCAAACTGGTTTTGAAAATATGATCGATATACATACGCATTTAGTGCATAATGCAAATCATGGTGAAGTTCTCAGTGTGACTCACGAACTGGATAAGACATCAGTATGGTATGAGGAAAAGGGATTCGAACTTCAGTATAGTAGTTTGGTTATCCAAGGATGACCGGTTGAATTATCGGATAAGAGAAATATGTTGCGTGTTGTAGATTCATGCACATAATATTATTTTGGAAACTCGGGATTTTGTGAAACCGGGACATATGTGCTATGTGATTCCATTGGTACGGTAGTAGCGCGATTTTACCATAGTGATCTTTGAATGATTTCTTTGTAAGTGTAAATTTGGGGATGGTGACCCCATGCTGGTTGCTTTGGATATTGAGTGGTCATTCCCACTCCACATATGATTGGATATGTTCGTCGGTATGTGATTGGTGTGTCGTTTTGTGAACTTTATTCGCTCATATATCGGTTTCTGTGGTTCTGTGTTGATCGTGTTGGAGTTTACCGTGTGAAGGTATTCTCGATTTTCGTTCATCGTTCGTTGGTCGTATTGGAGTTTATCACGTTGATGATATTCTCGATTGTGTTTTGACCTCTGGTTGGTCAGATTGGAATTTATCATGTCGATGATAAATTCGGTTGATTGTTCATCATTGTTGGTGATCATCTGAGCGTTCAGATTGTCTGTCGATGTTTCCGGATTCGTTGCCATTGTATTGAGCAGTTGTTTCACAGATACATAGGATATTATTCGTTTTATCGGAATTGAGACCTGATTATGTAATCAGGCAGACAGGATTTGATTCGGGCAGATTGTTTCATCCGAAGATGATATATTTGGTTGGGACTTATGGAATTGTTACTGTAAGCGTGTTGAGGCTTTACAGCGAAGTCACTTGCTAGTATCTCAGGAGATCGTCGACTTGGCGCATATGTAAGTATGCTATTTTGGTTATTCGGTAATAATGATGATTGATCATTGTCGTGATGGTTTCGGAATATTTTGGCTGAACGGTTTGTTTGTTTTCTATGACGGATTGCAAGTTTCGAGGACGAAATTTATTTTAAGTGGTGTAGTATGTAATATCTGAAATTTCTACTACTATTGTTTAATGTTATTTTATCCGAGTTATGTTGTGCAGCGTGGAATCTGTACAGTATGGATAAAATAAATAAAGGACTGAGATGTCAGTATTGGTATAATTATCGTATTTGGTCGACAATTGTATTTGAGGATATAATGTGTTGAGTAATGTATATTTGGTATGTCGTATGTTCGTATTGGGTATGTCGAGATGTTGGACGAGGATAGCTGAAAATGGCTAAGTATAGCCTTATTAGCGCACACTAATATTCATGCATAGCGCACGCTATCGTGCAGGTTTAGCGCACGCTACGTTCATAGGTTAGCGTACGCTAGTGCAGAACAGCTCAGAGGGAATCTACGTGTGGACCCGGTCACTTTCGGCGCATGTGCCGACGAAGTCAACTGATGTTTGTCGTAAAGTATTAGTGTACGCTAATGCCTATTGATAGCGCACGCTAATATCAGATCGGTCAACAGGGAATCTCGGCTTTATTGGTTGCTTTCGGCATGTGGGGTCACGAGCATATTCGGAGTGCAAACTATAGTAAGTCAACTTTGGATAGCGCACGCTAAGGGCAAAGGACTTGCGTACGCTAGACAGTGTAAGTTACGTATACTAATGCATGGCATTACGTACGCAAGCACATGTACGAAGCCAGACAGTGGCCTCTGGACCGTGATAGCACATGCTAACAAAGTCAGTTAGCGCACGCTATGGCTGTTGCGCACGCTAAACATGAGATGTTAGCGCACGCTAGTAATGTATTCTACATAAGGGGACAGACGGGTATTGAGATGCATTTAGTCCATTCTTTCTCCTTCAGTCGATAGAGAGAGCTTTGGGAGGTTCTTGAGGTTCCCAAACACTGTGAGATGATGATCTTTAACAAGATTAAGATGGAGAGCATGGATTCAAGCCTTGTTCTTCAAGTTATTCATGATTCTTGGAATGGAGTCAAGTGTTCTTATTCTTGGTTCATCCAATCCAGGTAATTTTCGTATCGTCTTGATGGTGGTTCGTTTTTCTTGGAAGATTACATGTGAGGAGCATGTTGGATAATCAAATGATGATGTTATATGAGATTCAATGGAATTTTGATAAGAGTTTCGGATGTTAGTTAAGATCCTTCATACTATAAGGATGTTGATTCATTTAACCCGACCTAAGATGGATTTCTGAATCTTGGTAATTATATTGGTCGATTTAGATGAGATGAATCATGATACTAGGTTGAATTCCAGATTGAGTATGATATGATCCTTGTTATCGAGTCGGTTTGATTGTTGACGTGTTATTGATATATGGACATTGATATGATCCTTGTGATAGTTATGGTGTCGTTTATCTTCAAGAGATATGGAGATTTATGTCTCCCTTCATTCGGATTCGTAGTCGCAAGATGTTAGTCGATGCTTGTAATGCATGCCACTGTACAGCATTAGTGCACGCTAAGCTTACGGGCTAGCGCACGCTAATGGGAGCTACTTAGCGCACGCTACGTTATGCATTTAACGTGCGCTAAGTAGGCAGACAGTGTAGTATTTTTGTGTTGTGATTATGAATTCGTAATGGTTTGATTTGATTTGTTCTGACTGCGTTTATTAGAGGTTTTGTTGAACCGTTGAGTTCGATTGGTTAGTTTTG
Organism: Orobanche coerulescens; assembly: GCA_033398695.1. Taxonomy (NCBI): domain Eukaryota; kingdom Viridiplantae; phylum Streptophyta; class Magnoliopsida; order Lamiales; family Orobanchaceae; genus Orobanche; species Orobanche coerulescens. The sequence goes on along the minus strand of CM065818.1, from coordinate 70,975,241 downwards.
TCGGTTGTTGATCGGATATGTGTTATTTGATTACTTCGATAGGTTGAGATTATTGATCAGTGATTATAACCGGATGTTGCGGTCGTGTTCGAGTAAGTCCGTTGTGTTGCTTTTAATTGGGGCGGAGGAGCTCGTAGACAAAGGCAATGTGTTCGGTAGCATCTTCGTGGTATCGGTATCGAGGCAAGTTATTACTTGCTCATTTATAATGTTTAATGAATGGTTTCAGTTTCATTTCATTTATAATGCATTTAGCAATGATTATTACTGCAAATTCTGGAGATTTGGATTATGTATTGTCTTTCCGATCCTGGGAGTTAAATCATAAGGTTATGACTCATTTCGGTTATTGGCATATTCGGGTATCGAGGTTACATTATGGTAAAGACGAGGATATGAGTATTTGTAGTCCATGGTACGTTTGGATCGCCGAGCATTGCGGATAATCATCGGTGATGGTTTGATATCGAGATTTCTCCCGAAGGACTCGGGCAAGTATCTTATATCGATTCAGTTAATGTAAGTGATTTGATCATGCAGGTTGTCATTCATGTTGCTGAACATGAGGTCGTCCTAGTTGTGTCATCATAGTGTCGTTCATGTTTTGATTCATATGTTGTTCATGTTGATGAACATATTGATTTGCATATGTGTATGCATAATTGCATTGTTATGTTCTAAATGATCCCAAGGGATCATGAGGATCTATGATGAGGGCACTGGATCGGATGTCTACCATGCGTTGGTTCGACGGGATCATCATGGGGATCTATGCTGAGGGCGCTGGATCGTTGGACAGGTTTTCCACCATGCGTTGGTTCGACGGGATCATCATGGGGATCTATGCTGAGGGCGCTGGATCGTTGGATTACCAGTATTGTGTTGATGGAATCTTGTGAATTCGCATCTTTGATTTTATCATGTGTTGTTGTTCATATGTGTATTGTTGGTTATCCACCTTATGATGATCTGATAGGATCATCAAGGGGATATATGCTGAGGCGCTGGATCGTCGGATTTCCATTGAGTACACATCATTGTTATTGTTGTGATCATATTGACGTTGTCATATGAGTATGCATTTATAAGTCTTGTGTTAGGACCATGTCCGTATTGCATTGATCTGATCTCGGATTAGACTGATATGATTGTCGTGGCACTTCATATCTCGAGGTATGTTCCGTATTTCCTTTGGTATTTGTCTTTGATGGACAATCGGTTATCGTTTTGGGATTTGATGATGTTATTCGATGGATCGTATTGGTCAGAAATGGTATATTTCCGTATCATGAGTTGGTGATGATAGTTTGAGAATCTTGAGTATTGTTTGAGGTATAATACAGATATTATGTTCGAGTTTATTGGTTAATCGAGTACGAGATGTGAAACAGTGATAATGGTTATTCTGATGAGAATTACTTGAGTAAGTAAAGTTATGGAGGTAAGATTACGTTGGTCGTATTCTTATGTTATATTCTCATTGGTATGTAATTATTAATGTGATGTGTCGGTTATCATCGTTGGATATTATGGCTGACCCAGTCGTGGGATTTCTTTTTAGGTTCTTGGAGTATCGAGCTTGTAGCGGTCGTGAAGAGATGAGCTTCCCGGAGGATACTGGTTAGGACATGTTTTGTGCATTGAGTATCTTGATTGGTTCTTGTATTCCGCTGCTAGAGTATCTTTATGGTTGGTCTTTTTCCGCTGCGTGAGTATTTTGAAATGCTCTTTTGGTATCTGGTAACTGAGGTTACTTTGGAAATCGTTTTCTAAACTTTTGAGTGTCGGCAGTTTGGCCTTGCGATTTCAAATGAGTTTTTACGACGGTTTTCGATAAATGGATTTTACAAGTCTTTGTAAATTTTTAAAGATAGTACCGTCGTTGGCCTTTTGTGCATTTGTTAATGTTTGCGAAAATTTCCTCCAGCCTTATGGGTTCCATCTCGGGGCCCACGACGCTATAATATTCCCGGTTAAATCTGGGGGTGTTACAGATTATGGTATCGGAGCTTAGGTTGAGAAAACCTAGACATTCGGGTCGAGTTGGGTCGTGTTTTTGTCGCGTTATTCGAGTTGTCGATTTGAAAAATATTAGAGCCGTGAGTTTTGTTGTTCACTCGGGCTTGTGCGTTAAGTGATTTACCAGTATAGTACTGGGGTTGTTGTAAACTTTTCCAAATGGCGTTAACGAGATTCTCTGGAATGAGATGTATTGTGTTCTTGAGTTGAACTGATTTTGCAAAACATGTATTTTGAAAATATCTGTGTCGAGTATTTTCTTTAGTTGAGACATGTGCCAGTATCACGAGGAATCATCGGCTTCACGATGTGTAAGTATTTGGATTTTGTATTTCATTGAGATTTATTGCCGTTCTAAGTTGATACGTTTTGAGATTCAGAAAGATAATATGTGTTACAGATATTATGCGTTACAGAATGAGATGACAGAATTGGGACAGGATTGGTGATTTGAGAAACTACGATGTTGGAAATTAATATGTCGGTTAAGTTTTGGAACGGAATTGTGTATTCGGGAGAAGGATTGTGGATTGTTGAGAAGAACATGTAGTCATGTTAGTTCATTTTGTGATATATGAACTGCTTTTGAGCATTTGAAAATATACTTTTCAAAATGAACGTTTCACGAATGTTTTACGGAAAACGATTTTTGGGCCGAGACCCAATTGAATTTGAAATAGTTTTACAACTCAGGACTTAGGGTCCGAAAAGAGTTTTCTAATTTTTGAAATGCGGAACGAGATATGGGCTTAGACCCTGATGTTTCAAAAAAGGCTTTCCTGTTTTCTAAAACTCCGGAGATTTGTAAAACACTTTACCAATCGTTTTTATTTCCGCCTTTTGAGGTTTTTGGTTTACTTGTTCAAATGGAACTTCTTGGGAAGTCTTTCGCTGTGTTTGATTTGTTGAATTGTTTCAATGTTTTGTCATATCATATTTGAGGTGATCCAGGATGGATTAAGGATTTACGTTGCGAGTAGTATGTGGAGGAGGAGTTTTTATCAGAGTCTATATATTAAGATTTTGGAATTTCATCGTGTGGTTTTTCGATGGAATATCAGTGAATTTGGTGACGAGCCGAATTGGTATACAGGAGTATGGATATGAACAAACATTTGCATAAATTCCATTTTATTTAATCGTGTGTATTCGAAAAGAATTTTTATCAAGAACTTGGCACCAGCGAGCCGATTTAATTTTTAAAATTGATTTCGTGGTCTTACGAAAATTTATATTTTGAGTTTTCAAACTCTTGAAAGAATTTTCGAAAATTTGTCTTTTGACAAGACTATATGATTTCAAACTGGTTTTGAAAATATGATCGATATACATACGCATTTAGTGCATAATGCATATCATGATGAAGTTTTGAGTGTGACTCACGAACTGGATAAGACATCAGTATGGTACGAGGAAAAGGGATTCGAACTTCAGTATAGTAGTTTGGTTATCCAGGGATGATCGGTTGAATTATCGAATAAGAGAAATATGTTGCGTGTTGTAGATTCATGTACATAATATTATTTTGGAAACTTGGGATTTTGTGAAACCGGGACATATGTGCTATGTGATTCCATTGGTACGGTAGTAGCGCGATTTTACCATAGTGATCTTTGAATGATTTCTTTGTAAGTGTAAATTTGGGGATGGTGACCCCATGCTGGATGCTTTGGATATTGAGTGGTCATTCCGACTCCACATATGATTGGATATGTTCGTCGGTATGTGATTGGTGTGTCGTTTTGTGAACTTTATTCGCTCATATATCGGTTTTTGTGGTTCTGTGTTTATCGTGTTGGAGTTTACCGTGTGAAGGTATTCTCGATTTTCATTGATCGTTCGTTGGTCGTATTGGAGTTTATCACGTTGATGATATTCTCGATTGTGTTTTGACCTCTGGTTGGTCAGATTGGAATTTATCATGTCGATGATAAATTCGGTTGATTGTTGATCATTGTTGGTGATCATCGGCGTTGATTATGCATCGATGTTTTGGGATTCGTTGCCATTGTATTGAGCAGTTGTTTCACAGATACATCGGATATTATTCGTTTTATCGGAATTGAGACCTGATTATGTAATCAGGCAGACAGGATTTGATTTGGGCAGATTGTTTCATCCGAAAATGATATATTTGGTTGGGACTTATGGAATTGTTATTGTAAGCGTGTTGAGGCTTTACAGCGAAGTCACTTGCTAGTATCTCAGGAGATCGTCGACTTGGCGCATATGTAAGTATGCGATTTTGGTTATTCGATAATAATGATGATTGATCGTTGTCGTGATGGTTTCGGAATATTTTGGCTGAATGGTTTGTTTGTTTTCTATGATGGATTGCAAGTTTCGAGGACGAAACTTATTTTAAGTGGTGTAGTATGTAATATCCGAAATTTCTACTACTATTGTTTAATGTTATTTTATCCGAGTTATGTTGTACAGCGTGGAATTTGTACAGTATGGATAAAATAAATGAAGGACTGAGATGTCAGTATTGGTATAATTGTCGTATTTGGTCGACAATTGTATTTGAGGATATAATGTGTTGAGTAATGTATATTTGGTATGCCGTATGTTCGTATTGGGTATGTCGAGATGTTGGACGAGGATAGCTGAAAATGGCTAAGTATAGCCTTCTTAGCGCATGCTAATATTCATGCATAGCGCACGCTATCGTGCAGGTTTAGCACACACTACGTTCATAGGTTAGCGTACGCTAGTGCAGAACAGCTCAGAGGGAATCTACGTGTGGACCCGGTCACTTTCGGCGCATGTGCCGACGAAGTCAACTGATGTTTGTCTTAAAGCATTAGCGCACGCTAATGCTTGTTGATAGCGCACGCTAATGCTTGTTGATAGCGCACGCTAATATCAGATTGGTCAACAGGGAATCTCGGCTTTATTGATTGCTTTCGGCATGTGGGGTCACGAGCATATTCGGAGTAGGTGCAAACTGTAGTAAGTCAACTTCGGATAGCGCACGCTAAGGGCAAAGGACTTGCGTACGCTAGACAATGTAAGTTACGTACGCTAATGCATGGGCATTACGTACGCAAGCACATGTACGAAGCCAAACAGTGGCCTCTGGACTGCGATAGCGCACGCTAACAAAGTCAGTTAGCGCACGCTATGGCTGTTGCGTACGCTAAACATGAGATGTTAGCGCATGCTAGTAATGTATTCTATATAAGGGGACAGACGGGTTTTGAGATGCATTTAGTCCATTCTTTCTCCTTCAGTCGATAGAGAGAGCTTTGGGAGGTTCTTGAGGTTCCCAAACAGTGTGAGATGATGATCTTTAACAAGATTAAGATGGAGAGCATGGATTCAAGCCTTGTTCTTCAAGTTATTCATGATTCTTGGAATGGAGTCAAGTGTTCTTATTCTTGGTTCATCCAATCTAGGTAATTTTCGTATCCTCTTGATGGTGGTTAGTTTTTCTTGTATGATTACATGTGAGGAGCATGTTGGATAATCAGATGATGATGTTATAGGAGATTCAATGGAATTTTGATAAGAGTTCCGGATGTTAGTTAAGATCCTTCATACTATAAGGATGTTGATTCATTTAACCCGCTAAGATGGATTTCTGAATCTTGGTAATTATATTGGTCGATTTAGATGAGATGAATCATGATACTAGGTTGAATTCCAGATTGAGTATGGTATGATCCTTGTTATCGAGTCGATTTTATTGTTGATGTGTTATTGATATATGGACATTGATATGATCCTTGTGATAGTTATGGTGTCGTTTATCTTCAAGAGATATGGAGATTTATGTCTCCCTTCATTTGGATTCGTAGTCGCAAGATGTTAGTCGATGCTTAGAATGCATGCCACTGCACATCATTAGCGCACGCTAAGCTTTCGGGCTAGCGCACGCTAACGGGAGCTACTTAGCGCACGCTACGTTATGCGTTTAACGTGCGCTAAGTAGGCAGACAGTGCAGTATTTTTGTGTTGTGATTATGAATTCGTGATGATTTTATTTGATTTGTTCTGACTGCATTTATTGGAGGTTTTGGTGAACCGTTGAGTTCGATTGGTTAGTTTTGTCGGTTGTTGATCGGATATGTGTTATTTTATTACTTCGATAGGTTGAGATTATTGATCGGTGATTATAACTGGATGTTGCGGTCGTGTTCGAGTATGTCCATTGTGTTGCTTTTGATCCGGGCGGAGGAGCTCGTAGACAAAGGCAATGTGTTCGGTAGCAGCTTCGTGGTATCGGTATCGAGGCAAGTTATTACTTGCTCAGTTATAATGTTTAATGAATGGTTTCAGTTTCAATTCATTTATAATGCATATAGCAATGATTATTACTACAAATTCTGGAGATTTAGATTATGTGTTGTCTTTCCGATTCTGGGAGTTAAATCATAAGTTTATGACTCATTTCGGTTATTGGCATATTCGGGTATCGAGGTTACATTATGGTAAAGACGAGGATATGAGTATATGTAGTCCATGATACGTTTGGATCGCCGAGCATTGCGGATAATCATCGGTGATGGTTTGATATCGAGATTTCTCCCGAAGGACTCGAGCAAGTATCTTATATCGATTCAGTTAATGTAAGTGATTTAATCATGCAGGTTGTCATTCATGTTGCTGAACATGAGGTCATCCTAGTTGTGTCATCATAGTGTCGTTCATGTTTTGATTCATATGTTGTTCATGTTGATGAACATATTGATTTGCATATGTGTATGTATAATTGCATTGTTATGTTGTAAATGATCCGAAGGAATCATGAGGATCTATGCTGAGGGCGCTGGATCGGATGTCCACCATGCGTTGGTTCGATGGGATCATCATGGGGATCTATGCTGAGGGCGCTGGATCGTTGGACAGGTTTTCCACCATGGTTGGTTCGACGGGATCATCATGGGGATCTATGCTGAGGGCGCTGGATCGTTGGATTACCGGTATTGTGTTGATGGAATCTTGTGAATTCGCATCATTGATTTTATCATGTGTTGTTGTTCATATGTGTATTTTTGGTTATCCACCTTATGATGATCTGATAGGATCATCAAGGGGATCTATGCTGAGGGCGCTGGATCGTCGGATTTCCATTGAGTATACATCATTGTTATTGTTGTGATCATATTGACGTTGTCATATGAGTATGCATTTATAGGTCTTGTGTTAGGACCATGTCCGTATTGCATTGATCTGATATCGGATTAGACTGATATGATTGTCGTGGAACTTCATATCTCGAGGTATATTCTGTATTTCCTTTGGTATTTGTCTTTGATGGACAATCGGTTATCGTTTTGGGATTTTATGATGTTATTCGATGGATCGTATTGGTCAGAAACGGTATATTTCCATATCGTGAGTTGGTAATGATAGTTTGAGAATCTTGAGTATTGTTTGAGGTACAATACAGATATTATGTTCGAGTTTATTGGTTAATCGAGTACGAGATGTGAAACTGTGATACTGGTTATTCTGATGAGAGTTACTTGAGTAAGTAAAGTTATGGCGGTAAGATTACGTTGGTCGTATTCTTATGTTGTATTCTCATTGGTATGTAATTATTAATGTGATGTGTCGGTTATCATCGTTGGATATTATGGCTGACCCCGTCGTGGGATTTTTTTTAGGTTCTTGGAGTATCTAGCTTGTAGCGGTCGTGAAGAGATGAGCTTCCCGAAGGATACTGGTTATGACATGTTTTGGGCATTGAGTTTCTTGATTGGTTCTTGTATTCCGCTGCTAGAGTATCTTTATGGTTGGTCTTTTTCCGCTGCGTGAGTATTTTTAAATGCTCTTTTGGTATCTGGTAACTGAGGTTACTTTGGAAATCGTTTTCTAAACTTTTGAGTGTCGGCAGTTTGGCCTTGCGATTTCAAATGAGTTTTTACGACGGTTTTCGATAAATAGATTTTATAAGTCTTTGTAAATTTTTAAATATAGTACCGTCGTTGGCCTCTTGGGCATTTGTTAATGTTTGCGAAAATTTCCTTCAGCCTTGTGGGTTCCATCTCGGGGCCCACGGCGCTGTAATATTCCCGGTTAAATCTGGGGGTGTTACAGAAGAAGACAATGAACGGAAGGGTTCCGACTCGAGTTCTTCACAAGGATTTCGTTTCTAAGACATACCATCAATAAATCAACGGCCAAACGAGGATTAATAATCGTATAACGCCCGAATCCTCCTCTAAGACCTTTTACCGGATACCTTCAAGGCGTCGATTAAGAACTCGACCAAAACGACGAATTCTTAGCAATCAAACCATGGAACAACAAGGAAATTGGTAGAATACAACTTAATAATCAATAATCCATCAATAATCTAAGTTATTATGGATCAAACGGACGAAATCCAACAAACACATTTTTAGGAAATCTAACCTTGATTCAGTCGATCGGAGGAGGTTATAGGATGATTAATCGGCGTTAAAAACTCAAGAACTTCGCGGATTGATAGTTTAACAACACATCTTTGTGTCCTCTAAGCCCCAGCCGCGTAAAGGAAAGGAGAGAAATGAGAAAAATGGGTTTAAACCCATCTGCTCGATCATATTTATACTGCCCAGTGTGTGCCGATCACTTACGGCCGTAACCGGCATCCTTACGGCCGTAACCGGCCTTTGTGAAAGTTCTGCCCAGCACCCTGCCGACCATGTACGGCCGTAGCCGATCACACCTTACGGCCGTAACCGGCCTTCGTCCGGAAGATGTCCAGCGCCCTTACGGCCGTACCCGTCACACCTTACGGCCGTAACCGGCCTTCATCCGGAAGCTGCCCAGCCCCTGCCGAGCACTTACGGCCGTATCCGACACCTTACGGCTGTAACTCGGCCAGGCGGGTCTCTGGCCCAAAACGTGCGGCCGTGACTCGGCCGTGGCCAATTCCGACAGCCCGGTTAGGCGTTCGACAACGTCTCGGTCACCCTAACACACCGATTATGATTCAAAACAATAACGAGCAAATTACGAAACATAACATACCAGAATAAAAGTCTCGGGTACCAATAAACACAAAAATCAATCATTAAGAAAAATAATACCGATACTCGGCAATCGAGAAATACCCGGAAAAATCTAAATTAACCGGAACGAAAATCCCGGGTATTACATTCTCCCCCACTAAAAATAAGTTTCGTCCTGAAACTTAAAACAAAGACATCACAGTGCTAGCAAAGCGCGACACTCAAACATACAAATATCAACTCATGACCCCGTGATCTCTTATCACGTGTCTGTTGGGATTCGGTGCCTAAAACGAAGGCCCAGCAGAAGCGGTAAAACGAAAATTATTTCGATCCGAATCCCTACGAGGATTAATTGAGCTACGTATATACAAATATATAAACGAAAACATAAGAGATGTAAGAAACTCACCCTTGTAGTTCGTTGATTAAATGGATTCCTTCCCTTGAGCTATTCCCCAAGCTTTAAACGATTCCTCTACGATCCAAAGCGCTCCAAGCACCCGAATGATCCAACGTCGAAATTACAACGCCTCTACTTGCCACGCGCCGGAGAAACGAATGGGATGACGATCACCATGCTATCCTCCAAGGATACGGCTAGAGCTAAGTGATGAAGCTATTTAATTATAACACTCTAAGTGTATAAATCACACACTCTCAATGAATATCTTGATTTTCTCCAAGAACAATCAAGATGAAATGAGGAAGAAGATGAAGACAATTGAGAAACTATTTTATCTCTCTCTAGCAAAACTCACGGATGCAAATGTGGTTGGTGAGTGAGGAGTTGTCTTCCTTTTATTCTTATTTCCACACGACTAAATCACCTACCTCATGATCCCCTTTGATCTTGTCCCCTGTAAGACTTATGTCTTCCACCAATTAAGGTGGAGACAAAGACTAAGGAAGGTGGTAAGCAATGTGGGGCGGCCATCTAGAAGTATAGGATAAGTTCGGTCCGTTTCGGACTCCCGTGAGTCCAAACAGATAAACTCCGATTCCGTTCCGATGTATTTATATCGATTAATTAATCCAATTAATTAATCATATCAAATACATTATAACATAATTAATTTCGCCAAGAAATAATTATATTCATGAATTAAATTAATCACCCAGTAATATATTTAATTCATTAGGCCATAAATCAATTTATCCAATAAATCAATTTAGATATCCAATATCCCAAATTATATATCCCGTATCTAATAGTCATAATGAGAGAATAAGCTTGATTCATTCCGTCGTCAATCCTATTGCGCGACTTGGTATGTCCGTCTCAGTCAGCAATGGGAGGAACTAAATTGTAGTAGCACCACCTAGCCAGCCTGGCGGCCTACACTGTACCCCAACTGAGAACGAATGATTAGGATCATTCAAGAACCATTCTGTCGTGAATACCAGTATATGTATAAACCCTTCTTTCAAATGTCCCGATCAAGTTATAGGGTCACGGTCAGTCAAACCCTATCTGTACTTGACGATATGCATGCGTTAATGCAAATCGAGATCATTGAGCTCTCGTGTATCCAATAAAACTAGCTCCAATGCTTTGGCCAAAGACTTATGATCTCATCTGCCAATAACCGCATTGGACATATAACACGCTCACTAACGGGAGAAAGAATTATATCTTGGTATTCAGTAGGACCTGCTACCTGCCCGTCAAGATGCACGTCGAGGTTGACCCCCACCTCCCGGTTTATAGGGTCGAACTACTCTAATGAAAATCTTGACATCACAAGCACATCCCAACTAAATCCTCAAGTCGAAGGTTCACGAATACCTATCACAACCTTTCGATTCCGTCATTGACTGACCTGGAGTGAAATCCATGTGACGAATCGAGGGTGAATCGGTTCTAGTATACTAATCCAACTAGCATACCTATAACGTGTGCTCCCACTAACCATTAGTGTTCGACAGACACTCTCCATGTAAAAGAACACGTCATACAAGTCTTCACATAAACTTAACGCCCAGTCAAGTTTCATCGACTTGCGAACGATTAAGTATTTGAGCTAGAAACCTTTCCAGTGCCGACCCCCTTATCCAATAAGGAGTGGAACATTTTGCTCTCAAATACACGGACTAGTTTCTATATGTATATTTACGAGTTAGGAATGCCAGTAACTTCCAGTAAATAAAGAAACACCCATTACCTTATATTAATTATTTACATAATTACAAGTACAATGCCTTCACTCAACATCCTCTGAGTGGTATTCGAGGGCATACTCCTAACAATCTCCCACTTGCACTCAATGCCACACACTATGGTATCTAATACCCATGTTCTCCAGATGATGCTCCAAGCTAGTCTGAGAAAGTGGCTTGGTCAGTGGATCAGCGACATTGTCGGCCGAGTCTACTCTGTGCAGCATAATATATCCCTTGCGAACAAATTCTCTTACGAGATGATACTTCCTCTCAATATGTTTGGTGCTGTTGTGAAACCTCGGCTCCTTGGCCTGTGCTACAGCTCTGTTATTGTCGCAGTACAGCGGAACAGGAAGCTCAGCACATGGTATCACTTGAAGTTCTCCCAGAAACTTCTTAATCCAGAACCCTTCCTTGGAAGCCTCTGAGGTTGCTTGATACTCAGCCTGACAGGTGGAATCAGCAGTCGCGCTCTGCTTGGCGCTACGCCAAGACACTGCTCCTCCATTAAGAGTAAATATGTAGCCAGAAGTAGACATCGAATCGTCCTTCAGTCCTTGGAAGTCCGAATCAGTGAATCCCACCACATCCAATTCTCCACCGCCATACATCAGAACCATATCTCTAGTCCTTCTTAAGTACTTGAGAACGTTCTTTACGGCAGTCCAATATTCCCTACCTGGGTTTTCTTGAAACCTACTTACCACGCATACAGCATGCGCAATGTCAAGTCTCGTACACAACATAGCATACATAAGGCTACCCACGGCCGAAGCATATGGTATATTACTCATTTCCTTTCATTGTTCCTCACTTTGAGGACACATCTTCAAGGAGAGTTTTATTCCATGTCGCATCGGTAGGAACCCTCTTTTAGAATCATCCATCTTAAATCGCTTTAAGATTTTATCTATATAGAGGGCTTAGGAAAGACCTATTGTTCTCTTCGCTCTATCCCGGTAGAGCCGAATTCCAAGACTATAGGTTGCTTCTCCCAAGTCTTTCATGGAGAAATTACTCGAAAGCCAAGCTTTCACAGAACTGAGCATTCCCACATCATTTCCTATTAGTAGAATATCATCCACATATAGTACTAAGAATGCGCTCTTGCTCCCACTAACCCTCTTGTATACACACAAGGTTCCTCTTCATTTTGCACGAAGTCAAACTCTTTGACCGCCTTGTCAAAACGAAGGTTCCAACTACGCGACGCTTGCTTCAGTCCATAAATGGAATGCTGAAGCTTGCACACTTTCTGAATATCGACTTCGGACACAAAGCCTTTAGGCTGCTCTATATATATTTCCTCTTCGAGGAATCCATTAAGGAAAGCCGTCTTTACGTCCATTTGCCATATCTCATAATCGTGGGAGGCAGCTATAGCAATCATCATGCGAATAGACTTGATCATAGCTATGGGCGAGAAGGTACCATGGTAGTCGATCCCTTCTTTCTGGGTATAACCCTTTGCCACAAGCCTGGCCTTATAGGCGTCAACCTTGCCATCTCCATCAGTCTTTCTCTTGTAGATCCACTTGTTCCGAGTAGGCACTATGCCCTTGGGGCGGTCTACCAGAGTCCAGTCCTGATTTACATGCATCGAGTTTATCTCAGCTTCCATAGCTTCACGCCATTTTGCGGAGTCTACATCCACCATCGCTTGGTCATAGGTCGTTGGGTCGGTCTCTTGGCTATCACTTGGACCCTCATGGAGACCCAGCTCCTCCAAGTGCACAAGCTCATACCTCTCAGGTAAATGAGACACCCTACTAGACCTATGAGGTGGTTGTACTTGTGTTTCAGAAGGTTCGATTCTAGTTTCTTGCACAGGTGTCTCCCGAGGGGTTTCATTATATTCTTCTAAAGAAATACTTCTACCTGCTCCGCCTTCCTGAATGAACTCATCTTCCAGGAAGTGTGCTTGTAAAGCAACAACGATCTTTCGATCTTCGGGCATGTAGAATAGATATCCCATCATCCCAGACGGGAGTCCAATGAAACGTCCCTTTACGGACCTAGCTTCCAACTTCTCCACCTTAGTCTTCTTGACATATGCGGGACATCCTGAAATCCTAATATGATTAAGACTTGGTTTCCTGCCCTCCCACATCTCATGTGGAGTTTTAGGAACGGATTTGGAAGGATGTATGTTCAAGATGTAAGCGGAATTCAGGAGTGCATACCCCCACATGTAAATCGGTAAGTCAGTATAGCCCAGCATGGAACGGACCATGTTCAACAAGGTCCGGTTCCTTCTTTCTGACACACCATTTAACTGAGGAGTACCTAGAGGTGTTAGTTGTGAAACTATTCCATGTTCTTTAAGGAACTCGTCAAACTCCATACTCATATACTCGCCACCTTTGTCCGAATAAAGTGCTTTGAAATTATTACCAGTTTGTTTCTCGACTAGGGCCTTGAATTCCGAATTTAAATGACATCCGATTTGGTAGTCGGATTTCGATTATGTGAAAAATTGAAATTTCGTGATTTCTTCGTAATTTCTTGCAAACTCTATCAAAAACATGGAACTTGTGTTATATGAATAATATATGGTATGTGGATAAATTATTTATGGTCCAAACGGTACTTTAGTAGAGTAAACGGAACTTTAGGGCATAAATCGTAATTTTTAAAAGTTTGGGGACTAAACTAAAATTTATGAAAAATAAAACATTACGGACCCTGGACAGTACATATTTTATCTTATATGAGCTGTCCGTAAAGTTTCAAGTGATTCGGAGTTCAATATCTAAACTTATTAGTCAAAATTGCAATTTTAAAACAATTTTGGGGTCAAAATGCAAGAAAACAAAAATTCTGGATCAAGTCCGAATTTTGTGGACTCTTCAAGAATATGGAATTCCAGGTCCATCACGAGTCATCTCGTAAAATTTTCATTAAATTCCGAGCTAAATTCATAGCTCTATAAGCCTCGGAACAACTTTCTCAAGTTTTGGGGCAATTTCATAATTTCTGAAAATTTCAGTCCCGAAACTGGAAATTTCCGAATCTTTCCTTAAATCTGGAGTCGAGGACATATTTTGACTTTCTCATAAAGTTTCACGACCATCCGAATCCATTTCTTATTCCAAACACTTAGACTCGAACTCAAGAGTAGAAACATCCTTTCAACCTATTTCAGAAAACCCTCATTTTTGTTTCATCGAACCTATCCATCTAATATATCTGACCTGAACCCATCATACCATTTATAAATTATTGATAATATTTTCGAATTTATATACAAGTCCTATCCGTATTACCGTGCCACAAATATAAGTAACCATATTTCATACTTAATCAAAAGACGCTATTAACCTCACTAACCGAATGTTTACGTGATACTTGTGAGATGCGTCTAATTGATAAATGTGACTGTCCCGGAACTAAGTGCTATACAAACAAAGTGCCACAGACGGGTCCGCCTCTAACTCTATCGGGACAACGTGCCACGTCGACGGGCGGGGGCCACATCTTGAGCCTATACGAAACAGAGAGCCGACCTACAATCCCGGGCCACCTCTTGAGTTGTAGGAGCCACCTCTAGAGTCCCAAATCAAGTCTAAATGGTTAGACCGATTCTTGGATCGATCAGCGCGGCTGCGAGTCATGAACAAGTCTACCGTTGTTTCCTATTCCCATAACCGAAGAACGGAGTGTTCCGAGGGACCTGGGTCGTAGAACTTGGGGTATAATCGTGATTATGGTGTGATCCGGGTATTGACCCACAGCTAAGGACATACCGATCCCAGATAATAGATAAGAAAGCACACGCTAAGTGTGAGATCGAAGGCTCAGCTATTGGGGCGACGGTCCAAATCTTGGGGTGACGGCCTATATTGCTAGGAGTAATAAGGAGAGTCTAGAATCCAAAGCCCACATCGGCAGGATTCGAAACTGGATTGCCTGATCGACTGATTGACTGACTGTTTGACTTGACATCCATCCGCGGGGACAGGATTATAATATTACAACTACATAATGATTATTGTTTTTTATAAAATTCCAACGTAATTGTAACTATTTCCACTTTCTCATAATTGATAACATCATGCATCACTTAAAATTTTCAAAGGAAAGAGAGCCACACTCGCACACGATCACCCACTCACTGAGACCTTTTGTCTCAACCCACCATTTTGCCTTTTAAAACCAGAGAATGAGCCACCAGTCGAATACGAAGAAGTTTTCGAGGAAGAGACTGAATAGAAGACCGCCATCAAGATTTAGAATTTCTGTTGTTATCCCAACTTGTAACAGTTAATTATGTTTCGTACTTGGTTCATTTGGTGTTTGGAAATTTTCCGCTGCAAACTTATGATCAGTGTAATTTTGATTATCAGCTTTTGTCACAACGAAACTTAGAACATCGGGTTAAGATTGTTGTTTTGAAATATTATCCAATCATTATTTTGCTTCTGCCATTTATTGTCGCACTTTGAATGATTGATCGACCGATGCATCGTGTCCTCGTCCTTCCCGATGTTTGGGGGCGTGATAGAAGTTGTATCGGAGCCCGCTTTGTGAGAAGGACACTTACAATGGGCTAACCAGGATAAGATTCTTCGGACTTATATGGTAATTCCACCTAGGACGAAGTGAACCATAGGACTGAGACCTAAGGTAGATTTCTCGAGTCAATTCTCATTAAAGATATCTTTCGACTTGTCGCTATTCACTTGGAATATCCGTAGTCAAATTCAAATTTCCTAACTAATTGGCCAAGGTACTTGATCAAGTATTTACGGCATTTTCCCGATTAAATCGATTTTCTATTGAACTCTTGAAACGGATATAGTTTATGTTACTTATCGGTTTCTATTAAATCCACTAAACCTCATTACTTTTCTAAAAGGTTGTGACCCAGAAAAACGAGGATACGCCTACTCCGCCGGCGACAATCACTGAAGATCAGCTTCGATAGGCCCTCAGTCAAATTGAGAGTGTCGCTAGGCCCATTCTCAACGCAGCTGTCTTGGCCGTCAAGGAAAGAGAAATCCATAATTTGAGGTCCGTAATTGCACGTATTTTTCAAGATGTAAAGACGTATCGTGATCAGAGAGACAAGCTGTTTCGGTTGCTGGAGAAGAAAAGACGAGAATATGAAGAGCTGGAGGAGAGAGCGCATCATCTGGAAACCCAATGGTTAGTAGACACCCGAACAATCGCCAAGCTCCGCAGCCAGAAGTTTCTGCAAGCCCACAAGATGCAAATGCTGGAGAACCAAATCTTGTCTGAACGGCACGAACATGAAAAATTACAAGCCATGGTAAAGTCCAAGTTAAGAGCCGTGATCGACCTTTTTCCTACCTCCACCATTGAAGTCGAAACCACATCACGAGCATCCCCAATCACTGATCCTCGATTCCGTGAATTTGAGGAGGAGGACCCAGAAGAGGAACCGGAGGAAGATATGGAGGAGGATCCAGAAGAAGATGCGAGCATGAATTCATAAGACAACTAAAAAGTTCTAGGATCGAGATCGTTTATGTAACCTTATGATATTTTGATGTTTTGATGTTAGGATGTTTTGGCCTGAATGCCGTAAGAACTCGAAATGAATGATTTGGCGGTTAAGCCACTCGTAATTGGAATCAATTATATTTTCTATTCTTATTCGATAAGTCCATTAATCATGAATAATTAGTAGTTAATTATGCGTTTAATTCTACATGACAACATAGAATACTAATAATTCCACATAACACCGTAAATCCTCATACATTCCCTAACTTATAATAGATGGCTGACCGAAGACATGGACACCCTCGCATGAATCGTGTCGAGCATCATCAACACGATGATCGCTCACGCTCTCCTCCACGAGGAGGAAATGGGAACGATGTCATGGCTCAAGCCCTCGCTCAATTGACAAACTTCCTATAACAGCAGACTGCAAACAACGGGAACAACAACGAAACTCATGATCGCACCTTGGAAAGATTCTTATGCTTCAAACTGCCTACCTTTGACGGGGAACCCAACGATATCAAAGCCGAACTCTGGATGGAGAGAATTGAAGGAATTTTCAACGCCCTTCAGTATATTGATGAACAGCGGATATCACTAGCTACATTCCAACTCGAGGCCACTGCCCACAATTGGTGGATGATTACCAACGAGCGCTAGATGAGAGAGAACCGTGCCGGGACGTGGGCTAACTTCTTGACTGATTTTCAAACCCAGTGCATGTCGGCAGCAGCTAGAGTAGCCCTACAAGATGAGTTCTACCATTTGAAGCCGGGAACCATGACAGTCGCCCATTAAGAAGCCCAATTCAACAGATTGTCCAATTACGCGCCCGGATTAGTGGCAACAGAATAAGATAAACTGTACAAATTCACTCGAGGACTAAGACATACACTTCAACAGAGTCTTTTGACTGTTCAACTAACGACACTTGCCAAAGCTGTGGTAGCTTCCAACCAGATCGAAAGCGGAATGTCAAGATTAGCTTAACAGCAAAGCCGATTCTCCAACAATGCCAAGAGGTCAGCTACTCGACCAACATCAAAGCCACCACAAAAGTTTCAGAGGAAGGGAGCTCAGGGGAGTCCAAGCGGAGCAAAAGCACATGTTCTCAACAAACCAACAGCGCCTTGCACCCATTATGGCAGGAAGGGGCATAAGTCAGATTTATGTTGAAGGAAGCTTGGGAAGTGCTTACGTATTGGCAGTTCAGATCATCAAATCCGAGAATGCCCAAATGTGAACCCACCAGTGAATAAACCAGCCACTGCAGCTAAGCCAGGAAACAACCGAGGAAAGGCCCCAGCACGAGTGTTTGCGCTAGCTGGCCAGGAGGCACCGGAAAATAATGATGTAGTGGAAGGTACACTCCTTATATCCAATCAACTTGCACGGACACTCATAGATCCAGGATCATCCCACTCGTTTGTTGCACCGCATTTTTCTAAGAAACTTGATAGACCTTTAGAATCCTTACCATTATGTCTAGAAGTATCTACCCCGATGGGAGTTAGTCATCTACTAGGTAAAGTCCATTCTGTCTGTGATGTGATAATCAGCAGTAACTGTTATTCTGCCGATTTAGTAGTGATTCTAATATTAGAGTACGACGTCATCCTAGGAATGAATTGGCTGTCTAAGCACTACACACAATTGGATTGCCACTCTAAGATAGTTAGGTTTTGTGAGCCTAACAAACCAATTGTGGAACTAGTTGGGGACGCTAGACTCAACCTAGCGCCCATAATATCAGCTGTCAAGGCTAGGAAGGCAGTTACCAAAGGGGCGACCGGATTTTTAGCCTTCATCATCAACAAACCCAAGAGTAAGTCGGGCATAGAAACCATACATGTGGTATCCAAATACCCAGACGTTTTTCCCGAGGAATTAACTTCCTTACCACCTGATAGAGCGGTTGAATTTAATATCAAAATCATGCCCGGGAAGGCACCTATTGCAAAGGCAGCATACTGAATGGAACCACTGGAGCTACAAGAGTTGAAGGTCCAACTGCAGAAGTTGCTAGATGTGGGTTTCATACAACCCAGTGTATCACCATGGGGAGCTCTAGTATTATTCGTCAAAAAAAAGGACGGGACATTAAGACTTTGCATAGATTATCGCGAACTCAATAGTGTTACGGTTAAAAATAAGTATCCTCTCCCGAGGATAGATGAATTGTTTGAACAACTCCAATGAGATACGGTGTATTCCAAGTTCGATCTTCAACAAGGATACTACCAACTAAAAATTAAGAATGAAGATGTTCCTAAAACTGCATTCCAAACTAGATACGGTCACTACGGGTTCGTAGTGATGCCTTTTGGACTCATGAATGCTCCTGTAGCATTTATGGATTTAATGCACACAGTATTTCATCCCTATCTCGACCAATTAGTAGTAATTTTCATCGATGACATACTCGTGTTCTCTAAGTCGGAAAAAGATCACGAGAGACATCTTAGACTAGTGTTGGATACACTAAGACGGCATAAGTTGTACGCCAAGTACAACAAGTGTGAATTTTGGTTGAGGGAAGTGGCGTTTCTGGGCCACATTATTTCTGGAGAAGGGATTGCAGTAGATCCATCTATCATAGAAACTATTATGGATTCGAAGAGGCCAGAAAATGTAACTGAGATCAGAAGTTTTCTTGGACTTGCAAGTTACTACCGTAAATTCATCAAAGACTTCTCGAAGATAGCAGGACCCCTCACCCGGCTAACCCAAAAACATGTAAAATTTGAATGGACGGATAAATACGAGTCAAGTTTCTAGGAACTCAAGAAGAGACTTACCACCGCACCGATACTGACACTTCCAGAAAGAACCCAGGGATTTGTCTTATATAGTGACGCCTCAAAGGATGGCCTAGGTGCCGTACTGATGCGAAATGGTAAGGTTATCGCATATGCTTCCAGGCAACTCAAGACGTACGAGAAGAATTATCCAATGCACGACCTTGAACTTGCTGCAATAGTATTCGCCTTAAAGAAATGGCGACATCATTTATTCGGCGTTGAATTCACCGTGTTTACGGATCATAAATGTCTCAAATACCTATTTTCTCAAATGGAACTTAATCTCTGATAGAGAAGATGGGTAGAACTTTTAGACGATTACCATTGTGAGATTCAACATCACCCAGGGAAAGAGAATGTCGTGGCTGATGCCTTAAGTAGAAAGGCTAGAGTGGCCCGTCTCATGGTTCGAGAATGGCAAGCTCTCGAGGAACTGAGCTACCTGAAACCCATTCATGAAGGTGCTCGTTTAATTTGCGCCAACCTCATAGTTAAATTGAATCTATTGGACGATATTCGATTAGCCCAAGAGAGAGATCCAAAACATCAAGAATTCAAGGACAAGATCGTTAAGGGCGAGAAACCCGAGTTTACAATTACCAAGGATGGAATTGTAAGGTTTAAGGGACGGTTATGCATACCTCATGACGAGGATCTCAAAAGACGGATTCTCGATGAAGCTCATTGTTCGAGATATATGATTCACCCAGGAGGTAACAAGATGTACCGATACCTAAGAAACACTTTTGGTGGGTAAACATGAAGAACCAAGTAGCAAAATTCGTGTCTCGATGCCTCACATGTCAAAGAGTCAAGGGTGAACATCAGCGACCCTCAGTACTGTTATAACCGTTAGAAGTCCCTGAATGGAAATGGGAAATGATAACCATGGATTTTATCACGGATTTGCCAACCACAAGGGGAGGTTATAATGCCATTTGGGTGATCGTTGACAGCTTGACAAAATCATCACATTTCGTGCCAGTGATAAAGGACGACAGTGTGCAAAAGCTGGCAAGGACTTATATTAGAGCAATCGTTCGATCCATGGAGTGCCAACAGACATAGTATCGGACAGAGATCCTAGATTCGTATCTCGTTTTTGGAAAGTCTTTCATAAGGAATTAGGAACTTCCTTAAGCTTCAGCACAAGTGCGCATCCCCAGACCGACGGGCAATCTGAGCGAACCATTCAAACCCTTGAAGACATGCTACGCGCCTGCATACTAGATTTTCAAGGAAATTGGGATCATCACCTACCATTGGCCAAATTTGCATACAACAATAGTTACCAAGCGACAATCGGAATGGCACCTTATGAAGCTCTGTACGGGAGGAAGTGTCGATCCCCACTCCATTGGGAAATTGATGACCATTGGACGCCGAAGACTAAACGAACAGAACCTTCAGTAATGAGTACAGATTTGGTGAAGGAAGCCGTGGATAAAGTACGACTAATCAAGGATAGGATCCGCACAACGCAGAGCAGACAGAAGAGTT
Source organism: Orobanche coerulescens (assembly GCA_033398695.1). NCBI lineage: Eukaryota > Viridiplantae > Streptophyta > Magnoliopsida > Lamiales > Orobanchaceae > Orobanche > Orobanche coerulescens. Next base: position 70,954,339 of record CM065818.1, on the reverse strand, counting down.
ACGCCGATCAACGTCGGAAGGATCTAGAATTTGAAGTAGGAGATCAAGTCTTCCTGAGGCTAACTACGCGGAAGAGTTTAATAGCATCAAGAAAAGGAGGAAAGCTGAGTCCCCTCGGACCATTCAAAATCACGGAAAGAATCGGACGATTGGCGTACCGGCAGGAGTTACCATCCAATCTGGTTGGAATGCACGACGTTTTCCATGTCTCGAGGTTAAAGAAGTATCATCCAGACCCGACGCACATTCTTACTTCTGACATCCCACCGATCAAAGATAACTTGTCTTTTGAAGAGAAGCCGATCAAGATCCTCGACCGGCAAGTACGCGAATTGAGGAAGAAGCGAATTCCTTTGGTTAAGGTCGTCTGGTCAAATCACAACCGAGAGAAAGACGCTATGTGGGAGGCTCAGGAAGAAATGAAGAAAACTTACCCCGAATTGTTCGAGTAGGAATTTAGGGACCAAATTCTTCTAAGGAGGGGAGGATGTAAGGCCCTGTTTTTTTGGACTTATTTTTCAGTTTTTCAGTTCAGTTCAGTTCAGTTCAGTTATTATTATTATTATTGTTATTATTATTACTATTAATTATTATTATTTTTATTGATCTTGATTATTATTATTGTTATTATTATTATTGTTGCTGTTGTTGATTACTATTATTATTACTAGTAACATTTACTATTATTAATAATAATATTTATTGTTGTTGATTACTAATATTATTATTATTATTATTATTTATCATTATTATTATTGTTATTATTATTATTATTATTACTATAATTATTATTATTTGTGATATTTGATACTTTTGTGACATTTAAGACATTTGAGGCATATTTATTATTATTATTATTTTTGTCATTATGATTGTAATTAATTATATTATTATTACGTTATTATTTTTATTATTTATTATTTTATTATTTTATTATTATTTTATTATATTTATTATTTTTAATATTATTATATTATTATTATATTATTATTACTATTATTTTATTATTATTATTATTACTATTATTATTAGTATTTGTGACATTTGCTACTTTTGTGGCATTTGGGACATTTGAGGCATATTTATTAGTATTATTATTTTTGTTATTATGATTGTAATTAATTATATTATTATTACGTTATTATTTTTTATTATTTATTATTATTTTATTATTTTTCCTATTATTTTATTATATTTATTATTTTTAATATTATTATATTATTATTATTATATTATTATTTTTATTGTTTACTCTTATGATTCGATTCGATTCGATTCGATTCGAGTCCATTCGATTCGATTCGATTCAATTGATTCGATTCGATTCGATTCATTCACCCAAAAGAACAGAGCCTAAACCCCCCTAAATTTGATAACTTATTACATGTACAACTTATTATATCATGATGTATCTTAACAACATAATCTACATCTATTTTATTTTTCGCTTATTAATTTGAATTTGTATTATAAATTAATTTAAAATTTAAGAAGGGGATCATGAATTTCCTAATGGGTTATATGTATCGACACTTGCACATATAAACTCATTAATGGACCCAAACCCAACTTAATAAAATTTCTAAGACATGAACTACTAGTTAAAGCCCAACCCAACTAATTAAATCATCAACTATTACAATTATAATTATACTCGTAAATTAACAGAAAAAATGATACACACACACACACACACACATGGGCGGCCACATGAGGGAGAAGAGGAGTGTGTCTCTAGACCCTTCACTCATTACATGCAAGACCATGACACTTGTTCAAAATTTCCCACCCATTTCTCTTCCCAACCTCATTATATTCCCTTAAATACTTACATAACTACCTACCCTTCACTTCTACCCACACTAAAAAACTGAAAATTTGAGAGAGAGAGAGAGAGAGAGAGAGAGAGAGAGAGAGAGAGAGAGAGAGAGAGAGAGAGAGAAGGGGGTAGGCTGAACCAAGAAGAAGAAGGAGAAACAGGGAAGAAGAAAAAATTCAACAAGAAATAGGTAATCTCATCCCTTATATCCATTTCCATAATTTCTTATGAAAACCTTCCTAATCTAACTTTAATCTTAACACATGCAAACAAAATACTCATCTTGGGGTGCACGGTGATCGGCTGAACCATATAGTGTGAGAGGGGAAGTCGTTTTCCAACTTTCGGGACCTAGAATCGACTAAATTCGGCAAGATTGAGGTGGGTGAAACTCTTTCAAACTTTTAAATTAATAACTCTTATTTTGCTTGTGATGCATGTTCTAAATCTGAAAGTTCTTCATATATAATATTGAGAAATTTGTGGACCACATCATGTTAAAATTTATGCTATAAAATTTATATTAAAATTATATATATCGATTTTTCTTTATGAACTATGATTCTAAAATTATGAAAAATATAGAGCATGCACTAATCTGAGTTTCTTATATGAATGCATGTTTTAGAGATATATTATATGATTATATTAACATGCAATATGATTTTAGTGAATTTAAATGACATCCAAAAATTTGGAACTTGGTGTTATATGACTAAGATATGGTATGTGGATAAATTATTTGTGGTCCAAACGGGACTTTAATCGAGTAAATAGAACTTAAGGGCATAAATCGTAATTTTTAAAAGTTTGGGGACTAAACTGAAATTTATGAAAAATAAAACATTCCGAACCCTGGACAGTACATATTTTATCACATATGGGCTGTCCGTAAAGTTTCAAGTGATTCGGAGTTCGATATCTAAACTTATTAGTCAAAATTGCAATTTTAAAACAATTTTGGGGTCAAAATGCAAGAGAACAAAAATTCTGGACCAAGTCCAAATTTTCTGGACTTTTCAAATATATGGAATCCAAGGTCCATCATGAGTCATCTCGTAAAATTTTCTTTAAATTCCGAGCTAAATTCATAGCTCTATAAGCCTCGGAACAACTTTCTCAAGTTTTGGGGCAATTTCGTAATTTCTGGAAATTTCAGTCCCGAAACCGGAAATTTCCGAATCTTTCCTTAAATATGGATTCGAGGACATATTTTGACTTCCTCATAAAGTTTCACGACCATCCAAATCAATTTCTTATTCCAAACACTTAGACTCGAACTCAAGAGTAGAAACATCCTTTTAACCTATTCCAGAAAACCCTCGTTTTTGTTTTATCGAACCTATCCATCTAATATATCTGACCTGAACCCATCAGACCATTAATAAATTATTGAGAATATTTTCGAATTTATATACAAGTCCTATCCCGTATTACCATGCCACAAATATAAGTAACCATATTACATACTTAATCAAAAGACGCTATTAATCTCACTGACTGAATGTTTACGTGATACTTGTGAAATGTGTCTAATTGATAACTGTGACTGTCCGTGAACTAAGTGCTATACAAACAAAGTGCCACGGATGGGTCCGCCTCTAACTCTATCGGGACAAAGTGCCACGTCGATAGACGGGGGCCACCTCTTGAGCCCATACGAAACAGAGAGCCGACCTACAATCCGGGGGCCACCTCTTGAGTTGTAGGAGCCACCTCTAGAGTCCCAAATCAAGTCTAAATGGTTAGACCGATTCTTGGATCGAGCAGCGCGGCTGCGGTTCATGAACGAGGCTACCGTTGTTTTCTATTCCCATAACCGAGGAACAGAGTGTTTCGAGGGACCTGGGTCGTAGAACTTGGAGTATAATCGCGATTATGGTGTGATCTGGGTATTGACCCACATCTAAGGACATACCGAGCCCAGATAAGAGATAAGGAAGCACACGCTAAGTGTGAGAGCGAAGGCTCAGCTATTGGGGCGACAGTCCAAATCTTGGGGCGACGACCTATATTGCTAGGAGTAATAAGGAGAGTCTAGAATCCAAAGCCCACATCAGCAAGATTCGAAACTGGATTGACTGATCGACTGATTGACTGACTGCTTGACTTGACATCGATCCGCGGGGACAAGATTATAATATTACAACTACATAATCTTAGATCTGGACCATAGTAAAAAACACAGCGGAAGAATAAATATGAAAATCCAATTTAGGATCTCATGCAGTAATTTAATTATTTGATTAAAGAGTTAATCGAATTACCTTAAACCGACGAACAGATCTAAGATCCGGATTGGAAGCAGATGAATAAATCCTTCCTCTTTGGGTGATCCACATACGAACAATTCCACAAGCCGGATTGCTAGATCCTTACGAATAATATTGATAAATAGTACAACACAAATTCCTTACTAGAAGGATTGTACTATTGATCAAGATCAACTAAGGGAAGAAGACCAGATGACCGACTTTGTTTTCCTACAGTAGGAGGTGTAGGCCGGTTTTTCTTTCTTCTTGAAAGGGGGGCTATTTTTTAGGTGTAGGTCTTCTCATGACAACTCCTTGTCATAGACTCCTTATTTATACTAAGTAATCCCTAGATTCAAGAATCTAGTATTTGGTTAGTTACCCCTCATCTTATTAAATAACACAATATATATATTATTTAATATTATATATATTACTTATTATTTAATCTCCTCATAAATATAATATCTAATATTATATTTATTATTCCCAGTTGATATTTATTCCTACTTGTCTATAATTATCGTACGTGCGATCCAAAAGGCTTATATTATGTTGGCAATCATTTAATAACTTCTTAAATAATAAATCATAAGCGGCCTCTAGCAAGACATAATGATTACCCAAATAGTATAAGTTAATAGTCCATTAAAATTTTTAACGTGTCAAATCCCTTTGTCACGTGATATCATATTTGAACTAAGTCATGGAGTATGTCATACTTATTTATGTTCAAATGCTTTCTCGATCTTAAGTAGACTGATTGAATCAAATGACTCTTTATTTGAGCATGGCCATGCATTTCCTTCAGTCCTACTTATCGAGGGCCCCAATAGATATCTCTCTCACTAAAGAGAGGGACAAATACCCATCTTGATTATTCATTGCCCTTTACATGACTCCCACTAATCCCGATCGCTAACCTTTATGATAACCATGTTTCAGATGATATTGGATTACGTCAAGGCATAGAAGTTATCATGTTGAACTCTATGATAATCTCAGGTTCAAGGATTTATTGACATACTGTTATATTGAGATTTACTTATGACATTTCCATACAGTAAATCTCAATGCGGGTCTGTCCAGTATTAATTCTCCAACCAATGCCCATAATATTGATCCGTACCATACGCATAATCATCCGATGATTATCAATCAAACTTATACTAGTATAATAAGCACTTGAGTCTCTACTCAATGCGATTCTACCAGAGATATTTGAATAATCTTATTATTCATGAATAACTATTATTCGATTATTATAATATTAAAACATGCATACATTATAATAATCAACGAGAAATAAATGATATCAAATATCTTTATTTAAATGTGGCAATTACAAATTTAGGCACATCGAACGTCCTAGGGCACTATTCCCAATAATCTCCCACTTGCACTAGGACCATTCATTCATGACTTTTAGTCCTATCGCTGTAGCATGCTCAACATGCAACATTATCTTCCGTTGCTACTTGCATATTGTAATATCTCCTTGTCTGACAATCTCCCTGACTAGGTGATATTTTTTGAGTATATGTTTGGAATTATGATGGGACCTAGGCTCGTTAACATGTGCAATAACACCATTATTGTCACAATAAAGGCTTATGGGACCCTCGATGGTCGGCGCCACTCCTAGTTCGGTAACGAACTTCTTGATCCATACGGCTTCCTTAGCTGCATCTGATGCTGCCAAGTACTCATCTTTTGTAACAGAATCAGCAATCGTGCTTTGCTTGGAACTCTTCCAACTCACAGCACCTCCATTCAATACAAACACATAATCAGTTTGCGATTTAAAATCGTCTCTCTAGGTTTCGAAATTTGCATCGGCATAACCATTTACATCCAGATCATTTACCACCCCTCCAAAAACTAGGAAATCATCCTTAGTTCTTCTCAAGTACTTAAGATGGTTTTCACTGTTGTCAAGTGACTTTCACCTGGATTCGATTGGTATCGACTTGTCATGCTAAGGGCAAACGATACATCTGGTCGAGTACAAATCATGGCATACATGATCGATCCAATGGCCAAAGTGTATGGTATCTTGATCATGCGGGCTCGCTCATCAGGAGTCGAAGGACTCTGAGTCTCACTCAGATGAATGCCATGTGACATTGGCAAGAGTCCTCTCGTGGAGTCTTGCATATTGAACCTCTTCAATATTTTATTAATGTAGGTACATTGACTCAGACCAATAAATCTCTTTGATCTATCTTTATAGATTTTTATCCCAAGAATGTAAGCAACTTCTCCTAAGTCTTTCATTGAGAAACAACTTCCCAACCAAGTCTTGACTGTCTGCAAGGTGGGAATGTCATTTCCAATGAGTAATATATCATCTACATATAAGACTGAGAAAACAACTATGCTCCCAATAACCTTTTTATACACGCATGGTTCATCTTCATTTTGAATGAACCCAAACTCTTTGACAATTTCATCAAAACGAAGATTCCAGCTCCGAGAAGCCTGCTTCAACCCATAAATGGATCTTTGAAGCTTACAAACCTTTTAAGAATTTTCTGGATGAACAAAACCTTCAGGCTGTGTCAATGTACACATCCTCGAGTAAGTTTCCATTAAAAAATGCTGTTTTGACATCCATTTGCCATATTTCATAATCATAGTATGCGGGAATGGCAAATAAAATTCTAATTGATTTAAGCATGACTACTGGCGAAAAAGTCTCATCATAGTGAACACCATGAATCTGTCTATAACCTTTTGCCACTAGTCTGGCTTTATAGACTTGCAGATTATCATCCATGTCTTTCTTCTTTTTATAGATCCATTTGCACCCAATGGTTTTAACACCCTCAGGTGGATCTATCAAGTTCCAAACTTAATTGTCATACATGGACTGCATCTCTGACTTCATGGATTCTATCCATTCCTCGGACTCTGGTCCTGAAGCAGCTTCTGTATAGCTACTAGGATCATCATCTATGAGCGATGCGTCATCATCATCTGTTATGAGATAACCACATCTCTCAGGTTCATGTCGCATCCTATCATACCTGCGAGGGACTTGTGTACTTTGAACGGGCTCTTCAACAAATTGTTGAGCCTGTTCGATTTCCATCAGTGAAGCGATGTCTTCTTGTGGTTCTCGAGTTTTCTCGAGAATTACTCTTCTCCCACTATCTCTTTTGGAAATAAATTCCTTTTCTAAGAATACAACATTTCGAGCAACAAACACTTTGTTCTCCGCGGGCTTATAAGAGTAATATCCTTTAGTTTCCTTAGGATACCCCACAAATAAACATATTTCAGATCTGGCTGCCATTTTGTCAAACAATTGGCGCCTAGAAAAGACAAGTTTGGTCTCTTACCAGTCCATTTCTCAAATGGTGCCTTTTCAACTGCTTTAGATGGAACACGAATAAGGATGAATGCTGCTGTTTCTAAGGCGTGGCCCCAAAATGATAGTGGAAGCTTTGTTTGACTCATCATGGATCGAACCATGTCTAATAAAGTTCGATTCCTCCTCTCGGACACTCCATCATGCTGAGGTGTTCCGGGAGGAGTAAGTTGTGAAACAATTCCACAACTCCTAAGATGATCATGGAATTATTGGCTCAAGTATTCGCCACCTTGATTCGATCGAAGGGCTTTAATTGTCTTGCCAAGTTGATTCTGTACTTCATTCTGGAATATTTTGAACATTTCAAAAGATTCATGTTTATACTTCATAAGATAAACATATCCATATCGGCTAAAATCATCGGTAAATGTAATGAAGTATTCGTATCCGCCTCTGGAATGAGTGCTAAGAGGTCCGTATACATCAGTATGTATTAGGCCTAATAGATCACTAGTCCTTTGTCCATGACCGGTGAAAGGATTCTTCGTCATCTTGGCCCAATAAACAAGATTCGCATGTCCCATATGATTCATAGTCAAAAGAGTCTAAAAGTCCATCATTATGGAGCTTAAAAATGTGTTTCTCGTTTATGTGACCAGGTCGACAATGCCATAAGTAAGTCGGATTAGAATCATTGAGCTTAGGTTTCTTGGATGCAATGTTATAGACTTCCAAAGTGTAGGACTCATCTAGATCAATATTGTAAAGGCCAGTATATAACTTTGCAATACCATAAAGCAAGTCACCAAAGAAAATACGAATAATCTTATTCTTAATAAGAAAAATGTAACCTTCACAATCTAATGTAGAAACTGAAATAATATTCCTATTCATAGCAGGAACATAATAGCAAATGTTCAAAACTAACAAAAGCCCATTGGGTAAAACTAGATCATAAAGTTCCTACGGCTAGTGCAGCAACTCTTGCTCTATTTCCGACTCTTAGATCCACTTCCCCTTTCTTCAGTTCTCTACTGCCTCTCAACCCTTGCACATTTGTACAAATTTGAGATCCACATCCAGTATCCAATACCCAGGAGTTAGAAGTAGATAAGTTAACTTCTATAACAAATATACATGTGGTAGTCTCACTACCCTTGGTACGCTTTAGCTTTTCCAAGTAAACCTTGCAATTTATTTTTTAGTGTCCTGGTTTATTTCAATGATGGCAATTTCCATTTTTGGGAGCTTTAGCCTTGAAAACTAGCTTAGTAGAGTCTTTACATTTGGCAACCTTTGCCTTACCCTTGCCCTTGCCTTTGTTCTTAAAGGACTTCCCTTTGCTGACCATCAGCACGTGGCTTGGTTTCTTCTTAATATTCTGCTCAGCCGTTTTAAGCATCCCATGCATCTCAGCAATGGACTTCTCAATCTCATTCATATTATAGTTCATAATGAACTTACCGAAACTATCGGGTAATGAGTTTAGGATCACATTAGTGGAGTGCTCCTTAGAAAGTGGAAAACCAAGCCTCTCAAGATGATCAATATATCCTTTCATCTTGAATACATGAGCGCTGACAGATGTCCTCTCAACCATCTTTCAAACATATAAGGCTTGAAAGGTCTCATACCTCTCTTGCCTAGCATGCTTCGAGAAAGTTTCCTTGAGGTGAGCATTTAGCTCATAAGCTTCTATTTCCTCCAGATTCTACTGAAGTTCTGGACAAATGGTAGCTAACATAAGACAACTGACATCAATGGAATCATCACAATGTTTCTTCCATTTGTCTTTTGTTGCTTTGTTTGCATTGTCAGCTGGCTCATCCGGAATTTCTTCCTCAAGAACATACAGCTTTCTTTCTTGCTTGAGAACTATTCTCAAGCTCCGGATCCAATCCAGATAGTTGCTGCCGTTTTCCTTGATATGGTGGACTTGTTGTTTGATGCCATTCTATATTAGCTACAAAATTTAATATGCAAAGTATTTAGTCACATTATTTTATTTCTCGAAAAATACTCCCACTAAAACAAAGTACCCTCAATTTTACAACATTTGTAATTTTAGTGGGCTAAGATCCCATTTTGCACAATCCTAAACTCAGCTTTGGCATGACGCCTAGAATTGAGCTACTTTAGGTGGATAAATCTTTATCGATTACATCATATATAACTCTTAGATTATATTCATGGGATTTGGCATCTTATGCCCAAGCATGTTATAAATCCATCTTATGCCTTAAGATTCAAAACTCTTTTGAATTCTTAGTTCATTAAAAACATAGGTATCACCATTACCCATCCTACCTTACTAAGATAATCCGAGCGCCTAGCTTTGGCATGACCCACTCAAGATGATCGAAGTCTTGATAGGTGTTTTTCAAATGAACGGCATTTAAAAAATTTAACGAGGGATTTTTATCCTATGTTAATGTCTATGTTTGATAACATACATCTAAACATACATAGCATCACATACATGCATAAATTTAAACATACATCGCATCACATGACAATAAAAAGCATAGGACCGTGTATAGCATGACCATAATTCTTAACGTGATTTCCATGAGCCAACATGAAAATCGCAAGGGTTAATCTAAAAGGTTGCAATTGGTCTTCATTGATCTTCCCAACCCCTTGGAACGTCATACGCGATCAATTGGCTTCTAGAGTCCGTCCTTCTCGTCCTTCTTGTCGTCATTACATTAATGAATTCTAATACTACACTAGTAAATTAAATTATAAGAGGTGCAAACGACACGTAGACAGTAAATAATTTAATAATTTAAATAGACGACTCACAGGCCGTAAAACCACATATAATTAAATGACACGCAGGCCGTAAAACCAACCCATAAGGAAATAAAGCATCCAATCACATTGGTCAATTTATGGTCATGCCATACACCATACACGTACCATAAATAATTATCAAATAATTAATAAAAGCATGTAATTATAGAAATTAAAATTTGTCTAACAGTCGGACTATAAATAAAATCTGAGTCATCAAATGAACAATTCTAGACTATAGCCGAGATGGCTGGCTGCGCGCTCTGCCCACGGATCCGCACGGGTTCGAAACCGGGCTGTAGCAGTTGCAACATTTTGCAGCTATTATTTTCAAACTTTCTAAACATATTTGATACCTTTATAAAAGATCCCTGCACAATTCAACAAACAAACTGGAAGACCACATGGTAAGTCGGTCAGGTGTATCCGTTACACACTGGATCGAGTCCCGCGTTCAGCAAATATTTTGCTGAGATTTTTACAGCCTGCGGATCCTGACCAGACCCGATCCGATGACCCGGCAGATCTGTTCCAGAACAATTTTGGACAGAAAATTGCGAAAACAGTCCAAAAAATTGATTTTTGACGATCCGATTTAATCAAATTAAACCAGAAAAATTGGTTTATAAAATCTCTATTTTATAAATATAATCAAGAACATAATTTACACATAAACATGTTCTACATAAACAATTAAATTACTTCCAAGTTGGCTCTCATACCACTGTTGGGTTTTCCATGCATCGAGTACATAAATCAGCAGTAAAAAACGCAGGGGAAGAATAAATATGAAAACCCAATTTAGGATCTCATACAGTAATTTAATTATTTGATTAAAGGGTTAATCGAATTACCTTAATCCGAACAGATCTAGATCCGGACTAGAAGCAGATGAATATCTCCTTCCTCTTTGGGTGATCCACACACGAACAATTTCACAAGCCGGATTGTTAGATCCTTATGAATAATATTTATAAATAGTACAACACAAATTCCTCACTAGAAAGATTTTACTATTGATCAAGATCAACTAAGGGAAGAAGACCAGATGACCGACTTTGTTTTCCTACAGTAGGAGGTGTAGGCCGATTTTTTTAGGTATATGTCTTCTTATGACAACTCCTTGTCATAGACTCCTTATTTATACTAAGTAATCCCTAGATTCAAGAATCTAGTATTTGTTTAGTTACCCCTCATCTTATTAAATAATACAATATATATAATACTCAATATTATATATATATATATATTACTTATTATTTAATCTCCTCATAAATATAATATCTAATATTATATTTATTATTCCAGTTGATATTTATTCCTACTTGTCTATAATTGTCGTACGTGCGACCCAAAAGGCTTATATTATGTTGGCAATTATTTAATATCTTATTAAATAATAAATCATAAGCGGCCTCTAGCAAGACATTATGATTACCCAAATAATATAAGTTAATAGTCCATTAAACCTTTTAACGTGTCAAATCCCTTTGTCACGCAATATCATATTTGAACTAAGTCATGGAGTCTGTCATACTTATTTATGTTCAAATGCTTTCTCGATCTTAAGTAGACTGATTGAATCAAATGACTCTTCATGTGAGCATGGCCATGCATTTCCTTCAGTCCTACTTATCGAGGAGCCCAGCAGATATCTCTCTCACTAAAGAGAGGGACAAATCCCCATCTTGATTATTCATTGCCCTCTACATGACTCCCACTAATCCCGATCGCTAACCTTTATGATCACCATGTTTCAGATGACGTTGGACTACGTCAAGGCGTAGCAGTTATCATGTTGGACTCTATGATAATCTCAGGTTCCAGTATTAGTTCTCCAACCAATACCCATAAGATTAATCCATGCCATACGCATAATCATCTGATGATTATCAATCAAACTTATACTAGTATATTAATCACTTGAGTCTCTACTCAACGCGATTGTACCAGGGACATTTGAATAATCTTATTATTCGTGAATAACTATTATTCGATTATTATAATATTAAAACAGGCACACATTATAATAATCAACGAGAAATAAATGATATCAAATAACTTTATTAAAATGTGACAATTACAAATCTAGGCACATCGAACGTCCTAGGGCTCTATTCCCTATAATCTCCCACTTGCACTATGACCATTCATTCATGACTTTTAGTCCTATCGCTGTAGCATGCTCAACATGCAACATTCTCTTCCGTTGCTACTTGCATATTGTAATATCTCCTTGTCTGACAATCTCCCCGACTAGGTGATATTTTTTGAGTATATGTTTGGAATTATGATGGGACCTAGGCTCGTTAACATGTGCAATAACACCATTATTGTCACAATAAAGGCTTATGGGACCCTCGATGGTCGGCGCCACTCCTAGTTCGATAACGAACTTCTTGATCCATACGGCTTCCTTAGCTGCATCTGATGCTGAAAGACCACAGTGATGGTTCAACAGCCGCATTCTCATTCTGTAATATCCGCAATTTTCGATTTCCGGTAATTTCTTTTTTTTTTTTCTTTTTTTCAGCGGAAGTCCGTTTTGATGACTCGCTCATGACCGTTTCGTTATTCTGAGAATGATTAATTCTACACTTTTTGACATCCGAGTTCGTTTCGGTGTCGTTTTGTTGAGTTCCGTGCTTTTTAGCGACTTTTCCGCACTTGAGTTCGATTCTTGCGAATCTCGTTCGAAACTGCTGTTTCGAGTTTCCTGTAAGTCCGTTTAACTTTGTTAGACGTGTTTTGAACTTCGGTTTGGTTATTCGATCACGTATCGTGATTTCCGGGCGTTTTGGGCCATTTTGTAATTTCTTAAAAGTTACGGGTATCCGTATCTGTAATTGTTGTCTCGACCCGTTTCTTGGTCGCATACAATTAATTATTGCATTATGTTTTCATTTCGGGTCGTTGATGTCGTCCTCGAACTTTTCTTCGTGTTCGTTCCGTGCATTTTCGGAAATCGAGTCGTCGAGCCACAGTGGTCGCATCGCCGGACGGTTATGGATCGGCCGGACGATTGCGGCACCGGCCGGACGGGTGCGGCAGAACCGGCGTAGCGCACGCTACGGCCGGGCAAGCGCGCAAACCCGCATGTGTACCGCACGCTATCGGCCGCCTAACGACGCTATCGTCCGGGACAGGTGGAGTCGTGGGTTCTGGAATTGGTCAGGCTCGGCAGGTAGCGCACGCTACTGTCGGGCATTGCGCACGCTACGACCGGTAGGTAGCGCGCACTACGGCCGGAAGGCTGCGCACGCTACCTGGCCGAGTTAGTAGGGCAGTGTGGGCACCGGATCGCGCTCGGGCCGAGAAGCGACGCTAGCTCGGCAGCCTAGCGCGCGCTAGTCTGGCCCAGTATAAATGTGACACAGCAGTCACATTTCATCTCGTTTTTCATTTCCTACCTTTGTCTTCCACGGCTGGAGACTTAGAGATCGCGAAGCCATGTTGTTTAACAACAAGTCCATGATATTCTTGAGTTCATATCATCAATAAATCATCCGTTATCATCCTTTGATCCAGCGAATCAAGGTAATCTTCCTTAGAACCCTAATTTCGTGAATTTGGGGGTTTTTGCATTTTTGTCCGATTCGTTCCGTGTTGTTGATTAATTCATGATGGGTATGATTAATCTTGGTAGTATTCTTGTGTTTAACATCATTTAATCCATTGTTCTTCGTCGAATCGAAGTATATTTCTTGATTTCCTTCGAATCGACTTTTTGGGGGATTTGTTCTCGATCTCGTTTTTCATCCGTTTTTGATGGATCGATTATGGTTAAATGATGTTGTTAAACATATTCCATGGATTGTATATCCATATTTCAACTTGGAATTCCGTTTTCGTGTTTTGTCGGGATGAATCGTGTTCTTGGCCATTTTGGGAAAACACTTGAACTTTCGCCATTCGTTCTTTGAATTCAACGGCTTTGAGTCGTGTTATGGAATTCATTTCATCGTTGTTAGTGTCCTTCGTAGTTTGTGAACGTGAGTTGGCATTCGGTGGAGTCGGCGGGTTCATAGTCGGTTCGGGCCAACCTACTTCGGTCGATTCTCCGCGTTGTTCTTATTCGAGGCAAGTACCTTGTCCATACTAATTCTTGTTTTGTGGATATGATGATTGGTGATCGTCTTGGTGTGTTTGTTTGTTTGTTTGAATGGAGTTTTCAAAAGATTTGGTTAGCCTTGTTAAAGGCCTCTTTCAAAACCGCGTGTGTTTTGTGATTGGTGTGTTTCATAAACGAGTATGTGACTCATGTGGATATGTTTGGTGTTGATGATGCACTTGGTGTTGCGTGTGGATGTATATTGTTTCATTTCGGTGCATTGTGGTTTGACGTGGTGTTTTGTTAATTGTTTGATGCCTCTGGGTGAATTTTTTGGATATCCTTGGTGTGATATGTTATTTGTGCATGATTGATTCGCTAGCCAGCTCGGGTGGGTCCGACGGGATCACGGAGTGGGATTCGTGGCTTCGTCCCGGTCCTAGGCGACGTGTGGTGCTTGAGTATTTCGCTAGCCAGCTCGGGTGGGTCCGACGGGATCACGGAGTGGGATTTGTGGCTTCGACCCGGTCCTAGGCGATGTGAGTACTGTGTTTTGTGAATGTGTTTGCTCACCTCGGGAGGGTTCGACGGGACCACGGAGGGAATTCCAATGGCTTCGACCTGGGTTCACGAGTGAAACTTCACCGCTACGTGTGTATATTTTGTGATTGTTTTTCGCTCACCTCGGGAGGGTCCGATGGGATCACGGAGGGAATTCCATTGGCTTCGACCTGGATTCACGAGTGCGGTTGCTTATGTTTTGTGAATGTGTTTGCTCACCTCGGCAGGGTTCGACGGGGCCACGGAGGGAATTCCATTGGCTTCGACCTGGATTCACGAGTGAAACTTCATGGGTGCGTGTGTATTTTATGTCCGTCGAGGACGCATGACGTGGGTTTTTAACCTTGTATATTATGGTTGGTTTTATTTGCGAAAACAAAACCTTTGGGTCATGACTGTTGATTTTGGAAAGCGAAGGATTCGGTAATCCTAAATTGTTTCCTATTAAAACTCTCGATGGCAATTCAAACTGTTTTATAAATTGTTTTCCCTTGATTTGAGACCTTTCAGTTTTTAGAATGTTTTACCAAACTCTTGCCTCGGGAAGTACTTTTCATCACGTTTGGATTTTTAAGGATTCCTGGTTATTGTTATTCGTGAAATGTGAATTGTATGGCTCGTATTTGCACTTTGTTCTTGCACTAGCAAAACAGTGGAGTTTTGCTAGCCCCCGAGTATTCGGGGGGTGGATGTCTATTTTTGCATTCAGGTTTTGGGGCATAGCACAGGGTTGGCACGAAGGATGATGAAAGATGAACGATACTAATCACACGAGGATCCGTTGATGTCGTATTGGTCTAGTTGCATTTTCTTTTCCGCTGTAGTATCTTTTCCCCGTTGTACGGGAGTTTATTGTATTTTGACCCCTGTGTGGGTATGTGTTTGGAATTGAGTTGTATGTTATGACTGAAAGACCAAATCAGTCTACTGGGTCATTTTAGCCTTAAAGGCGATGTTTAGATGTTTGATTTTAGTTACCAGCCTGGTAGATCCTCGAGGAGAGGGTCTACGACGTGTAATATCCCTGAGTGGATTGGGAGTGTTACACATTCGGGGTTTAATCCTTTTGAGAAAGTATTTGATTTTATCAGCCTCCGTTCGGACAATCATCGCGGCAAAAGGAAGAAGTGCCTGGAATTTCTCGGCAATAGATAGTACGTCATCATCTTCGGATGGGTCTGGATTCGGCAATTCTGATAGTTTGGCCTTGCGGAGAGGACTCGGATAGTAACGGTCTAGCATGAGATTTTTAAATTCCTCCCAAGTACATACGCCATCAGCTGGCCTCACCGAAAGCCACCAAGTGTGGGCGCCCTTGCCCAGGTAGTAAGCTGCTATGGAGACGCGATTCTCTGCTGGATAGTCTACCATATCGAACAATTTCTCGAACTGTTCAATCCAATGCACGATATCAACAGGCTCAGAGGAACCTTCAAAAATCGAGGGTCGCTAGCGAGAGATGTCACTGATGATCTGACTCACCGGTCCGCCATGTATAGGAGGTGGCCCTGATGCTGGTCGGTAGCAGCTCTCTGCATAGTTTCCATTAACTGACCCATTTGGGTCATCTGAGCTATCATGCCCTGCATCACAGCGTAAGGATCGACACGAGCATCCTCGCGTCCAGTGTGGTGCGATTGGTCCCTAGAAGGTGAATCACTACCTGCGGAACTATGCTCTGCATTCGCACGCCTGTTGGCTCGTGGTATTGGGTTTCGGCCCCTTCCGCGGCCTCGTCCCCCTCTGCCACGGCCTCTCAAATTTCTTTCCATACTGAAAGAATCAATTCGTAAAGATAACCATAAGTACAGTTCATGATACCAATCAGAATTCATGCTAAGTTAATAGCAACAAGAAATTACATATTTAAGAAAACAGTTCGTAATGAATTATCGACACTACGAGGGTCACGCAGAATATCATTTCGGCATTGAGTCGAACAATTTCAATCATATGATCAATCCAAAATTTTCTTTGTATCATCAATCAGATAAATCCTGCCACAAATCCTTAAAATGCTAAGATCAACAAAGAGATCCATTCTGATATCAATATCATGTCAGTAATTAAATCATGGCTCATAAAGTACGTACCGCATTTGGCTCGTAGGATCAGGCGCTCGCACGGGTAACACGTGACATGAAGGTCTCTTGATACTAGTTCAATACATAAAGACTCAAAAGAAAAAGAAAAATGACTTAGCGCTCTGATACCATCTTCTGTAACACCCCAATAAGGCGGCCATTACAGTGCCGTGGACCCCACACTTGGACCCACCAGGCGATACCCAAAATACAGATTAAAAACACAATACATGTGATGCCAAACCACAATACATAGTACTTACTCCGATTAGGAGTTTACAGTAGTATGGCCAACGGCCTTATTATACACATGATCCAAAATATAAGTATAACCCATATGGAGATGGAATATACTTTAAATAACAATACATTTGTTCATAATTAAAATAAAGTGGAAAGATAACCTTACACGGTACGAACATGACCGGAAAACAAAAGACTTGGGGCCCCCGAACTAGTATCCTTCGAACCCTTCGCCATCACCATGATCTTCCCATGCCTTGCCTTTTCCTCGACCTAAAATACAACACAAGTATTTCACCCAACACAGGGTCAGATATACATGATAAATGGTTTCTCAAGATATTATACAATTCACATATATAAGATTTCAAGGAAAACAACCCGACTAACGAACATACACCTCGGGCGTATGAACGCTTAGTCAGAAAACGTCGAACACATCCAAATATATAAATGAACTATGAACGACCAAGATAGTACGGCTCAAGATGGACATCACAGTATGCCCGATCCGGAAATGTGTCAGTGCACATGTCCACCCCGTATATGGAATCCAGGATATACGTGAGACAATGTACCTAATTAGCCTCACGAACTACGTCTCGTGTGCACAGTCCAATACGGAAACATCCACGCATGACTATATATGTGCCTGGCTAAAAATCCTACACAATAACCAATCGGAACGCAGATATGATTCTGGATATGTCTCGATACGACATGACAACGAATTCAATAAATCACATATCCGATTAAGGATCAAGAAACTCACTGAAATGACAATAAGGGTCAATGACATCAATGGATCAAAATAACGAATTTGGGAATGCAATCCCACAATGAAAACGGGACATCATCAAAAATAATATCAATTCACGGATCACAATTTCATAAGTGTTTCATACACACAAAACGCATAATCATCACAAGAATCCAAACATCATTATAACCAAGTAAGATAACTTGCCTCAATACGGAGGCGAGAATAGTCCTTCTTTGACAAACGAACAAACGGTCCTCGACTTAATATCGGTTACTCGAAAAATCAACCTTGTAAGGGATACAATCCATTCAATAACACATTTTCATAACTATCGATGTCTAGTTCAGCGAATCGGTATCCTAAATTCGATTCACTTAGTTCGACTATCTTTGCATTAATTCCATTTCAAAGATTTATACTAACTTCAATTTATACTCATTATTGGTTATCATTCAAGGTGCTCTCAATCACTTATGTGATTCAAATGAATGAGCATTTATCAAGGACAATCCTCAAGGAGAACTTGCTAAAATGGATATGCCGATAGAATTTCTTAAAATCAACATCAATATTTTGAAAGATATAATCCGAACAACTACATTCATAAAACATTGATTAAAATGAAGGTTACTCAGTGATTATCATTGCTCAACGAATCATGAGTTTGTAAAATTAATACTATGTTCATCGATTATGAGTTCATCAAGTTAGTTTAGTGATATAGTTGAATTATTCATCACAAGATCATTACGAAATCTTCATCAAGGTGAATTAACATCTCTGAACTATAATCTTATGTTGATGAAATCCAAGGTTCAACCAATTCTAATGAGGAACCTAAGTTCATCTAGTTCAAAATCTCTCTAAACATGATAGTTGATTCAATATAATGATAAAAATTCTACACATTAACCTATCTAAATTGAATTTAATGATTATTATCATCTTAGTAATGTTAATAGTTCAGTAATGAGAGTGAGTTTCTATTAGCCATGATTACTACCATTTAAAACATCAAGAATTCACCATATCAAACTTTGTTCTCCATATTCATCATTAAGTTGTTGAAAAACTTAACTACAACCATGTTTATCTTGATTGATTTAACATTAGGTGGAGTATATATCATCACTAACATTATAACTACAAAATTATAGAGTGAATTCGTATAACATACCTTCAGAAATGAAGAACACTACACCAAAATCACAAGAACACACCCTAAGCTTCAAGAATGACTCCAAACTTCAAATCAACAAGCACCAAACCAAGATGTATAACTCAAACACAAGTGGAAAGAAGGTAGAAGTGATCTAGGGAGGCAGGGGGATGCTTATACTGGAGAAATAATGAAGTTGAATGTGCAAAATGAAAGACACAAGTTGTCTTCTTATAACAGCACAGTTCGTTACGTACGTTATACACCAAAGGATAACGTACGTTAGCAGCTTTACGTACGCTACACCAAAAGTGTTACGTACGTAAGCTAATTCCAGAGGGTACTGGACTAAAATACGAACATTATTACGTACGTTATCGCTTGGAGCATTACGTACATAATGTAGGTCAACTAGGTTGCCTCCAAAAGATCAGATATTCGAATCACGCCCGACCCCACACGCCGAAAGTTGAGATCGGATACGACTACAAGTATTACGTACGTAAAAGGCACTTCTTTACGTACGTAAATCTTACACTATAGCGTACGTTATGCTAAAGGGTTAGCATACGTTAAGTACAGAATTACTAGCCCAAAAACGCACTTATCTATACAACGCTGAAAATTCAATCATAGTGCGAGTGATAGTTTTTATTAAGTCTATTATGATATATTCCAACATCAATAAACATTAAACAAATGCAACAAGACTACAACAGTATTGAATTATCCGAATAATACAACAGTAAGCAAGAATTTCCGCCGGATATTACATTTAATGCACCGCGTATTCCAACCGTATCTAGATCAATTCGTAGTGATATTTATTGACGACATACTTGTTTATTCCAAGTCGGATCAAGATCACTAAACTCACCTGAGATTGGTACTAGAGAAATTAATGAAGCATAAATTGTACGCCAAATTCAGCAAGTGTGAATTATGGTTAAGAGATGTAGCGTTTTTAGGACATATAATATCTGGAGATGGAGTCTCAGTAGATCCATCAAAGGTGGAGACTATTCTGGACTGGAAGAGGCCAGAAACAGTCACGGAGATACGAAGTTTTCTTGGACTTGCGGGTTACTACCGCAAATTCATTAAAGATTTTTCCAAAATCACAGGACCACTCACAAGACTGACACAAAAGCACGTCAAATTTGAGTGGAACGATAAGTGTGAGTTGAGATTCCAAGAACTCAAGAGAAAACTCACTACCGCACCTGTACTGACACTTCCCGAAGGGAGTGAAGGATTTGTGGTTTACAGCGATGCATCAAAGGAAGGCTTAGGAGCTGTGCTGATGCAAAACGGCAAGGTTGTGGCTTATGCATCACGAAAGATGAAAATCCACGAGATGAATTATCCGACCCATGACCTTGAACTACTAGCAATAGTGTTTGCTTTGAAGAAATGGAGACACTACCTGTATGGAGCTACATTCACCATCTTTACCGACCACAAGAGTCTCAAATATTTGTTCTCTCAGAAGGAGTTGAATCTAAGACAGAGACGGTAGATAGAACTTCTTGAGGATTATAACCTCACCATTCAGCATCATCCGGGAAAGGCCAATGTCATAGCAGACGTCTTAAGTAGGAAAGCGAGTGTGGCTAGACTCATGATAAGGGAATGGGATGCCCTGAGAGAAATAACCCAATGGAACCCAAGACAGTCTAAGACACACGTTGTGTGCGCTAATTTGTCAACGAAGTCGGACTTACTTAAGGAAATCCAAGAAGCACAGACTCAAGACGTGAATTTGTGTAAACTTAAGGAAAGGGTCACACAAGGCGAGAAATCTGAGTTTAGCATTTCGGCTGACGGACCACTAAAATTCAAACACCGTATATGTGTTCCCGATAATGACGAACTCAAGAAGAAAATTTTATTAGAGGCTCACTGCTCTCGGTATACAATTCATCCTGGTGGTAATAAGATGTATAAAGATCTAAAGAAACACTACTGGTGGGTGAATATGAAGAACCAGGTAGCAGAATTCGTAGCAAGGTGTTTAACTTGTCAAAGAGTGAAGGCTGAACACCAAAGACCATCAGTGTTGCTACAGCCGCTCGAGATTCTCGAATGGAAATGGGAACTAATCACGATGGACTTCGTGACGGATCTACCAACAACCAGTGTAGGATATAACACAATATGGGTAGTCGTGGATAGACTTACGAAGTCAACTCACTTCTTACCCATAAGAAAGAATGATAGTCTGCAGAAGCTAGCAAGGATATATATCCGAGAAATCGTTAGATTACATGGAGTACCTGTAGACATTGTGTCAGACTGTGACCCCAGATTTGTCTCTAGATTATGGAAGAGCCTTCATCAAGAACTTGGGACGACATTAGGTTTCAGTACTGCAGCACACCCTAAGACGGACGGACAATCCGAGTGAACTATACAAGTCCTTGAGGATATATTACGGCATGTGCACTGGATTTTCAAAAGAGTTGGAGTCACCACCTAGCCTTAGCTGAGTTTGCTTACAACAACAGCTATCAGGCAACTATCGGGATGGCTCCATATGAAGCATTATACAGAAGAAAGTGTCGATCACCAATACATTGGGAGATTGACGACCGATGGACACCAAAGGGTAAGCAGAACTGAAACCCAATAACGAGAGTTAATCTAGTAGAAGATGCCATGGATAAGGTTCGAATCATTCGGGATCGAATTCGCACTGCTCAGAGCCGACAGAAGAGTTATGCAGACCAGAGAAGGAAGGATTTGGAATTCGACACCG
Source organism: Orobanche coerulescens (assembly GCA_033398695.1). NCBI lineage: Eukaryota > Viridiplantae > Streptophyta > Magnoliopsida > Lamiales > Orobanchaceae > Orobanche > Orobanche coerulescens. The sequence goes on along the minus strand of CM065818.1, from coordinate 70,932,537 downwards.
GAGACAAAGTATTCCTTCGTTTATCACCACGTAATGGATTGATCAACTCGAAGAAGGGAGGGAAGCTTAGCCCTAGATATGTTGGACCTTTCACAATCCTAGAATGAATTGGAAAATTAGCATATCGTCTCGAGCTACCAACCAATCTTGCCGGAATGCACAACGTATTTCATGTTTCAAGATTGAAGAAATATCATCCAGATCCTGAACATGTCATCACGCATGACATACCACCAATAAAAAAAGATTTAACTTATATCGAGAAGCCGATTAGGATCGTGGATCAACAAGTACGCGAACTAAGAGACAAGAAGATACCATTGGTCAAAGTCGTCTAGACAAATCACAATAGAGAGGAAGACGCTACGTGGGAAGCTGAGGAATAAATGAAGAAATCATATCCCGAGTTGTTCAAGAAGAAATTTGGGGACCAAATTCTTCTAAGGAGGGGAGGATGTAGAACCCCGTAAATTTGATAGCTCACTGCATGTACGGTTTATTATATCATGATGTATTTTAATAACATTTGTTATGATATAATATAATCTACATCTAGTTTCATTTTATTTTACTTAATTGTTTCGTAAATAATAAATTAATTGAAAGTTAAAGTAGAATATTGATTCACCTAATGGGCTATGTGTACCAACCTTTACTAATATAAACTCACTAATGGACTCAAACCCAATAAAATTCGTAAGTCTTGGAATTATGATTGAAAGCCCAACCTAACTACTTAATCCATTTACAATTAAATAAAAACCCAACTAATTATATTAATATTCTACACACTTAAAATACAAAAAAATATATATATAACATACACACACACACAAAATGGGCGGCCAAGTGGGGAAGAGGATGACATCTAGAGTCTTTATGTCCTCCTCATGCAAGACATCATCTTGTGACTTGTGCTCCTTTTTCCCATGCCTTAACCACCTTTTTAACACTTAGAAAAATACACCACTACCACCTCATTTCACATGCAATAGAAAGCAAACAAAATATGAAAATTAGAGAGAGAGAGAGAGAGATAGAGGGAGAGTAGGCCGAAGCCAAGAAGAAGAAGAAAGAAAATGAGAAGGGAAAGAAAGAAGAAGAGAAGAAGAAGAAGAAGAAGAAGAAGAAGAAATGCCCAAACTCAAGAAGGTAAGTTCATCATTTTATATATTAACATATAAATACATATAAAAATGTAAACCATGTCCTATCATGAACTCTAATGGTGTTTATGTTGGCCGAAAATAAGAGAGATCAAGGGAGGGTTGATTCGACAAGCCTAATACCTAATTTCCTACACAACTCCAAGAACTAAGGCGGGTAAAATTGTTTTCTTTCTTTTCTCTTATTCAAAATTTATACAAGTTAAATATATATGGTGCATGCAAGTATTAAAACTTTAGTTATCTATACTTGATTGACATTTATTACCATAAATCTTGGCAAATCAAACGTCTTAGGGCACTATTCCCAATAGCTCCTACAATAGTTCCTGAGCCTGTGATGGCTATGATGGATGGCCAGTCGTTTGTCAAGTTGGAAGGTACTGGTGAATCGGCTGCCCCTTTGGAGCCGACATCGACCTCTCCTAACATGGCCCCTACCCCTGTAAGGAGTCCCTCTCCCAACAGGGAATCCCACCCTATTAGGTATCCCTCTCCTCAACAGGCTTGTTAGGAATACTTGTTAGATTTTGATTATGTCATCCCTGTACTTGTGATTTATTCAAATGTATACTCTAAATACTTGGAATTGTAAAGAAGAACCAAATGAGTATCTTCTATAATCCATTGATGTAGGCTAAAAATTGATCTGTAGTTAATCAGTGAAAAATCGGCTAAGTATAGAACTGTCGAAATATCAGATAAGTTAATTATCAGCCGATTTTTAGTCAACGAAAATTATCAGAGAAGTTTGACCGCAAACAACTTAATATCAGATGAGGTCTGGTCAACACAAGTGTCAGCTGAAGTTTGACCATCAGATCAGAGAACATTCATCAGATCAGAGAACATTCATCAGAGAACATTCATCAGATCAGAGAACTTTAAGTAGACCAGATCAGAGGACTTATACCATCAGAATAGAGAACTTCTACATAGTTATATCAGAGAAGGTTTACATCATAGAGGGTTGACCGCACTTCTGGCAGGTCTGACCAAGATATCAGATAAGTTTTTCAGACAAGATATCAGCCAAGTTGAAAAAACTCAGTCCACGTCAGCAAGCGTTGAAGTCAACAATAACAGAAATCCACATGCAGTTGTAAGGAGACAAACCGAAAAGATTCTCGGAAAGTTAGGAATAAAATATTCCTTGAGATCCGCGTACTAAAGACTTATGAATATACAAATCAATAAAATTGGCGCGACAAAAAGAATTCTTTCAAACGATCGGAATTGAAAAGGGAATCAAGCCGTGTAATGTAATGATAAGATAAACAAAGAAGTCCACTCTCCAACGGACGGATTTGTTACAGGAGATGCAACGACTATGAAGGAAGCTCATAGAATCGTACTATAAATATCTTAAGATCAGAATTGAGCAAGTATGATGCGAACAACATACTCAAGTGAACAAATCAATCAAAGTTATCAAAGCAATCTATAGCATTGTGAAGAGCTAATTCTAAAGTTCATATACTGAGAAGCTCTTTGTTGGAAAAGATAAACACTATTATCTTTAAAGATGAGTACGGGCTACTTCTATGAACGAGGTTTCAGAAGTTTCGTGACTGATAAGGCATTCATGGGTTCTTGATTGGAAGGTGATAGACAGCTAGAGAGTTGTTGAGGCATCCACGGGTTTTCGATCAAGAGGTGCTAGGCAGTCAAGGGAGTTGCAACGGCCACGGGTTTCCACTGGATAGAATCTGTTGTAACAAGAGATTTCATTGTAACAATGACTGGTTGAATGTTATAGTGAATTTATCTCCAACTGGTTTGGAGAGAAGTGGACTAGTAGAGGATTACCCCACCTCAGAAACCACTATAAGTGCATGCGTGTTTTATTGCATTACATCATATCTATCTGTTGCATTCATATTTACTATTCCATTTAATAGTCAAATGTCTTCCGCATTGCTGTCTTTACAGTTGACATAAGTCACCTGCAGACGATATAAGTCATCTGCAGTGTTACCAGCTGTGATTCCGCACTATTCATCTGCAGCTAAGGTTTGTTAGCTGAATATTATACAGCTAAAGAAACTCACCCGATCAAGGAAAGAGTTTAATAAGTCTATTCACCCCCTCTAGACTTATTCCTGACGACTTGTGACCTACAAGTGGTATCAGAGCGGTTGGTTGAATTTTACAGAACTAGATCCATATACTTGAGTATATATTTTAATCTCTCATATTATAATGGAACACATGCAACACATGCACTCTAGATTACCTATACTTTCCGTGGATGAATATGACCTTTGGAAAATAAGAATGCAGATTCATTTATCATCCGTTCATGATGACATGTGGTGTGTAATTGAGGATGGACTGTTCATATTTGAGAAGGACAACACACCAGAAGAAGTTGCAGTTGGGAATCCAGAGAAGATCCCCAAGAAGAGAACCGAGATGTCTCCTGAAGAAAGGAAGCTAGTCAATCTTGACAACCGGTCCAGAGATGTGTTATATCAGACTCTTGACAAGGCAACCATCGTCAAGATTAAAAATTGCAAGAATGACAAAGAAATCTAAGACACATTAGATGTAATGTGTAAGGGAACCGAGCTGATCAAGGAAAATAAATTGTCAATTTCCACTCAGAAATTTGACAATTTCAAGATGAAGACTGGAGAAACAATTGACCAGGTGGACACAAGATTCACTGAGATTATCAATGAAATAACCTCCCTTGGAAAGACATATGGTAACAGGGAGATGGCTCTAAAAGTTTTAAGATCTCTCAACCCTGAATGGAGCATGAAAGCTGTGGCCATGAGAGAATCAAAGGACCTCAACAAAATAAAGATCCAGGAGCTATTTTCTGATCTGAAGTCCTATGAGTTTGAGCTGCCATGTTCATCATCTAATCAACCAGCTGAAAAAGGGATAACATTTGCAGCAGAATCATCTGTAAATATCCTAGCTGAAGTCAGTCCCCCCAGCCCTCTGAATTTTTAAAGAAGAGATGGATTTCATCATGCAGAGGTTCAGCAATTTCAGGAAGAACTATTCCAAGTACAAGAAGAATTACAAGGACAATCCCAGGAGGAACGAAAAGGCTAGCAACTGGAAGGTGGAATGCTACAACTGCCACAAAACAGGACACATCCAGGTCGACTGTCCAGAACTCAAGAAGGATGAAGGCAAGAAAGAAGTGGGCAGAAAATAGGACAAAAGGAAAGCTCTCATTGGAGGAGACCAAGAAAGAGTAGAATCTAGCAGTGGATTCTTCTCTGATGATGATGAAGACTACAACTGTTTGATGGCCAACCTAGCTGCTGAAGAGGTAACATCTAAACCCTTAATTTCAAATAATGACAGCTCAGACATGTCTCAAGATATTGACTTACATGAATCTGTCAATCAGCTCCTCAAAGACTTTGAAAAATTAAAAACTGCACACTTGACTGTGACAGCAGAGAAAACACAGCTTCAAGATGAGAATAGGCAACTGAAAAATAATTTTGAAAAACTCAGCCTAGGGTTAACAAAAATCAAATATGAATTTGAAAAACAGGCTGAAAACAAATTGAAAAACTCAGCTGATAATACCACAGTTGAGATTAAAAGGCTAACTGTTTTAAATAGTGAGAAATCAACTGCACTTGCTCATATCAAATCTGAGTTTGCTAACTGACACAGCTAAGTAATACACAAGCTAAGGAAGTAACATCCTTAAAGGCATCTATAACCGTGGATGAATTGTGTATGAACAAGAGGCCACTTTATTTAAGATCAGGTCTTGGATATGACCCCAACACTCCCTCTAGTTCTAAAACTACTTTTTTCAAGGGAGAAACTTATGTCTCGACTATTGAGCCTATAAAACCCGTGTTTCAAAATAGGCAGCAGCCCAGTCAAAAGTTTAGGCAGCAGCCAAGATTTATAAGGCATCCACCTAGACAATAGACTGGAAATTGCCAAGACAGAAGCAGCAGTCAAAACATTATGCAAATTATTATCAAAGACTCCCCAAAAACAGATTTCAAAATGGGAGAGGTAAGTGAAAACCTCAAGGTTATCCAAACTTTCAAAATGAACAGGTGTGGAGACCCCAAAGATTTTACAAATGGTCTCAACCAAGATTTAGGAATGGCCCACACCACAATATTATGAGGCATATCCAGTATACAATCCTAACCAGTGATACAGACCTAGACAACACACACCTTATAGGGGTAATCAACATAATTTTTATAACCCAAGGAGAAATCAATTCTCCAGGAAGACCACTAACCCCAAAGGACCCACTCAAATTTAGGTACCTAAATATCTACTTGTTTGATTGCAGAAAAGGTGGAAGGACTACTACCATGTCACCTCAAGTTCAACAGGAGGAGGTGAAGAATGGTTTGTAGACTCTGAATGTTCAAGGCACATGACATGGAATAATAAGGTGCTCTCAAACTACATCAAAGAAAGAGGTCCAGATGTAATCTTTGGAGATAGCTCTTGAGGTCATACAAAAGGATTTGCGGAACTGCACAGAGGAAACATAACCATTTCTAAATTACATTATGTCAAAGGACTCAAATACAACCTGTTGAGCATAAGTCAATTCTGTGCTGAAAATAACCTAGTAGTCTTCACTATTTGGAAATGCATGGTGATTGATATCCTAGATAGAGAAGTGAAGCTATAAGGATTCAGAAGAAGAGATGTTTACATGATAGATTGGAATATAGGCACTCCAAACACTTGTTTCCTATCAAAAACAATTGCTGAGAATTGATGGCTATGGCACAAAATATTATGTCATCTAATTTCAAGGCCATCAACAAAATTATCTCTCAAAAGTTGGTCAGAGGAATTCCAGAAGAAGCATTCAATAAAGAAGCACTCTGTGATGCATGTCAGAAAGGAAAGGAAGCCAGAGCAACTTTCAAACCAGTTCAGCCTACCACTCTCACCACCACAATCTTATATCTACATCATATGGATATCTTTGGCCCCATCAAGCCAAGGACATTGACTGGAAGGAAGCATGCCTTAGTAGTAGTGGATGACTACTCGAGATATACATGGGTTGTTTTCCTCTATAAAAAGAGTGAAACGCTAACAAAACTTCCTGAGCTAATGAGAAAGATTCAGAATGAAAAATCCCTCTCCATCATCAAGATCAGATCAGACAAAGGTGGAGAATTTCTCAACAAGCCAATCACTGAATATAGTAATCATAATGGAATCCAGCATGAAGTCTCTACCGCAAGAACACCACAGCAAAATGGTGTTGCTGAAAGAAGAAACAGAACCTTGAAGGAAGTAGCCAGGTCCATGATTGCAGAAGCTAACCTGCCAAAGAGGTTCTGGGCTGAAGCTGTCAACACAGCATGCCATACTCAGAACAGGAGTATGATAGTAGGGATACATGGAAAAAATCCCTATGAGGTTTGGAATGGCAGAACACCAACTGTTGCATACTTTCATATATTTGGTCATAAGTGTTCCATCTACAACAATGGTAAAACCCAACTGAATGCCTTTGATGCTAAAACTGATGATGGTCTCTTTATGGGATACTCATAAATAGAGTTTTTAACAAAAGAACATTAATTGTGGAAGAAACACCTCATGTTGTGTACAGGAGACAAGTGAAATCAATTGAGAAAAATCTCAAATCCGTAACCCTATAAGAAGTCATCATCAATGACACAGGAATGATGGACTCAGCTGAAGACCCAACTGCAGATCAGATAGGATACCAAAACCTAGGTGATCCAACTGCAGCTGATTAAGATCCAACTGCAGCTGATAAAGACACACCTGCAGAGCAGACAGGATTCCGCATCTGCAGATGACAAGACCACAACTGAACCAGATGCAGTTCAAGAAGGCCAGAACCAAGCTGATGCAGAGAGAGACGAAATTCATCAAAGCAACTCAACAGGAGGAACAAACCCTGAAGATAATACCCCCAAATGGCTCAGAGATCATTGGAAACCTAATAGATGGAGTCAGAACCATACAATCTACAGAACCAGCAGGAATGGCTATGTTCTCATGTTTCATGTCTCAGATGGAACCCAAAACAACTGAATAGGCCCTGGATGACTACTCATGGATAATTGCAATGCAAGAAGAGCTCAACCAAATGGAGAGGAACAATGTCTGGGAACTAACAGACAGACTAGATCACAAGAAAGTCATAGGCACCAAATGTGTGTACAAAAACAAATGTGATGAATATGGAGCTGTTGTTAGGAATAAATCCAGACTCGTTGCAAAAGGATATGATCAATGTGAAGGAATAGATTTTGATGAAACATATGCACCTGTAGCAAGATTAGAAGCTATCAGACTATTCCGTGCATATGCAGCATTCAAGGATTTTGAAGTCTATCAAATGGACATAAAAAGTGCATTTCTCAACGGAGTACTAGAAGAAGAAGTATACGTAGAGCAACCCCCCAGATTTGTCAAAGGAGACAAAGTATACAATCTCTTGAAAGCTCTATATGGACTCAAGCAGGCACCAATAGCATGGTATGAGACACTATCTGTGTTTCTGGAGAATTATGGATTCAGCAAAGGAAAGGTGGATAAGACACTCTTCAGAGTGGAACATGAAAACCACATATTACTTGTTCAAATATATGTGGATGACATCATATTTAGCTCAACCAACCCTGAGCTTTGTGAAAAATTCTCAAGTCTCATGCAAGGAGAATTTGAGATGAGTATGATGGGAAAGCTAAATTTCTTTCTCGGTTTACAAGTCAAATAAGTTGACAATGGAATTTTCATCAACCAAGCAAAGTATACAAGGGACTTAATCAAAAGATTTGGCATGGACTTAGCCAAATCACTAAAAATTCCCATGAGCACATCCCTACACCTTGATGTAGATGAAGGAGGTATTCCAGTGAATCCAACACACTACAGAGGACTAATTGGATCACTTTTATACCTCACTGTAAGTGGACCAGATATTTCATATGCAGTAGGAGTGTGTGCCAGATTCCAATTCAAGCCGAAGCAGTCTCACCAGGAAGCAGCTAAGAGGATAATCAGATATCTTAAGTCCACAATCAATGTTGGATTATGGTATCCCAAGGATGACAACTTCTAGCTCTCAGGATATTCAGATGCAGATTTTGCAGGATGCAAGATAGACAGAAAAACCACAAGTGGAACATGTCAGTTCCTTGGAACCAGACTCATATCATGGTTCAGTAAGAAACAAGTATCTAACTCAATATCCACAACTGAGTCAAAATACTTAGCTGCAGGTAGTTGTTATGCTCAAATTCTATAGATCAGACAATAGCTAAGGGATTAAAACATCATAGCAAATGAAGTTCCAATAGTGTGACAACAACAGTGCAATTGCAATAACAAACAATCCAGTTCTGCACTCAAGAACAGAGCACATAGATGTCAAACATCACTTTACCAGAGACCATATGCTTAATAAGAGAGTAAAAGTGGAAAGAGTCAGCACAGAGTATCAAATTGCTGACATATTTACTAAGCCTTTACCAGAAGAAATATTTCTAGAACTTTGTAGGAATCTTGATTTACGAGATTGGGAATCTAGTGCTTAGTTGAAAAACAGACGAAGGAAAAGTTATCTGATCGGAAGCAGATAAGAGACGAGGAAAGCCACCTGATCAGAGCAGACAAGGAAATCACCTGATCAAACTAGACGAGGATCCGAATGACAGATGAGGAAAACTATCTGATAAAAACCATAGGCGACATACTTCACCGACAAAGGAAATCTAGCTGAGCAGAAGCACAGACAGAAAAGTCCCCTGATCAGAGCAGAGAAGGAACTAAAATCACAGCTGCATCAGAAGTCAAACGGTCAACCAGCTAAGTTTCTCATTCATTGACCGACTTATAATTATTATATTATTTATTTACATGTGGACAAAACACATGACCACACTACCTCCACAACGTCCAATCAACTTCAACTGTCACTCTTTATTTATCAAAAATCGGACCGCTGCTTGATTATTTAATTATTAAAATTCAAATGGTCTTTTCAACTGGGTATATAAAACGGTGGAAATCATTTCAGAAAAATCTTATCGTATTCAAGCTCAAGAACCCTAATCTTTCGAAAGCAGGAAAATTACCTGAATATTCACTACACTAAAATCGAAACAATCCCTTTGCAGAAATAGACTCAATCACCTATTTCGAGGAAGTCAACCTAAAGCTGGTGAAGGAGCAAATCATCTTTAGTATTCTTGTCGACTTTGAAGGATTACTGGCAACCAACAACACGGATGAGATGGCATATGTAATCCGAATGATGAAGAAAAATGGCATCTACCATTTTCTGGACATTTACCCCAAGCAGCTCTTCAAGAAGGCTGTCATCTGCTTCTACAAGGAAGCACAGGTCACAGAGCACTGTATCATGCGCTCAATTTTTGGCGAGGAAATAAACATTACACCCCAAACCATCGATGTCGCATTCGAAATGGAGAACAGGGGCATTGCCGTCGAAGCAATGAAGCAGAGTTCAACCGAGACGTGGTATGAGATCAAGTTACCACAGGAGACAACTAAGGTCAAACTTATGGCAAGGAAAAATGACCTTAAGAAAGAATACAAATATGTCCTGGACATCAATAACAAAATTGTCATGGGCATGGCAGGCAGCTATGATCAACTATCATCTGCCAAATATGTTGTGATGAGTGCACTGATACAACAGAAGAGGATTAACTGGCCTGACTACATTTACAGGCAGTTAGTTAGGGAAATTAATAAAGTTAGTTGGGATAAAGGTGAGAAGAAATTCAGACAGAAGCTGGCATATGCTCAAATAAGCTAGATCTTGGAGTTCCTTGGAAAGGCTAAGGGAAGGGCAGACCCATTTCCCCTCAACAAGAGACTTGGTCACTTGGACCATGAATGTAATACCCGAGATCTTCATTCCAATTTCGTTGAGTCTTTCTACGGGTTATTGGGTTGGCATTTTCCATGTCTTTGGAATGTTGTGACGTGTTTGGGTGTGTTATGAGTGGACACGTGTTTGATCCCATTTCAGATCGTTGCATGAGTTTTTGACTCATTGTGTTCTAGCGCACGCTATCGCTTATGGAGTAGCGCGCGCCACTGTGACATTGTTAGCGCATGCTACCCGTGTGTAGCGCACGCTAGCTGGTAGTCCAAAGGCAGTCCAGAAGCTACTGGACTAGGACTGGTGTCTCGTTAGCGCATGCTAAGGTTGGTAGATAGCGCGCGCTATCGTCTGCTTAGCGCACGCTAATTGTTCTTTCTAATGCATGCTACTTGGTAGGTGCAGATCTGTCCAGGAGTCACTGGACTGGAATCGTGACTTGTTAGCGTACACTATGCATTTTGGCTAGCGCACGCTAACAGTGTTACAGGCAGTTTGTTCTGGAGCGTTGACCCCGTTAGCGCGCGCTAATGCAGTCTGCCTAGCGCATGCTAATAACTGTCCAGTATAAATACTGGACAGCAGCCTTATTTCGTCATTTTTCTTCTCCCTTCGTACTCTTCGGCCGAGATGAGCTCAGGAAGTGATTTTTTGGCAATCTTTATCATCAAGCTTGATCTTGGAGTGAATTTGTGTATATTCAACATCACTTGATCATCTTCTTTGCTCGAATCAAGGTATTCTCTTCTTAGAACCCTAGTTTCTTGGATTTGGGGGTTTTCCTTGGTTTTGGTGATTCTCACCCGATCTCATCCGATCGGTTGTGTGATCTTGTTGCCCTGGGTTTGATCTTCGGATTTTGGTAACTCGTTCATTGATTTTATACCACTCGAAACTTGGCTCTTGATTTCTTGGAGAAACTCTTAGATCCGTGTTGTTTTTAGTGTCGTTTCGGATTCTTATTAGTGTTGTTAATTCATGATGGTATTGTTCTCGTAGTATTCGTGAAGCTGTCGAGATTCTCGGTCGTTTTCGGAAGTTCGAGGGCTGTTCGGCCTCATCAATTCGTTGTTCGGTTGCTCGTAGTTTTGAGGCAAGTATCTTGCGCATACGTGTCATGTTTCGTAGATATAATAGTTGGTACATGATTTTATGTGTAATTCGAATGTTTAATGAACTTTAAAAAGGATCGGTATGTTCTCGATAAATGTTGTCTTTCAAAAGATAACTCGTATGCTTCGTGAATAAATGTGTTTTCGGAATATTCGAGTATGTGCCGTATGTTGGAAGATGTCATAACCATATTTCGTGAATAAAATAGATCGTATTCACTTTCCAAGGGCTGTGTATTGATATGTATACTTGTTCGGTGAATATGTGACGTTATGTGGTATTAGTTATTACTCATTTGTAAGGAGGTTGTGGTGTTTGGTGTTGTTTGACGTTGCTATGCACTTGTTGTTGTGTGTGATTGTTGTAAGTGATGTGCCACCGGGTAAGATTGTTGTATCTCCGGGATCAGGCGTGACCATAGAGTTATCCAACCGGGTATGTCTTGCGGGGTCTCCGAGGTTCGTGGCTTGCTAGCGCGATGCCGGGATAACTTGTGGGGTTATACAATCCGGGTATGTCTTGAGGGGACTCCGAGGTTCATAGCATGTTAGTGTGATGTCGGGATAACTTATGGTTACGATTTGATTGTGTGATGTACGTGTCATGAGTTGTTCAATTGGGTATGTCTCGTGGAGGCTCTGAGGCTTGTATCTTGTTAGTACGGTGCTAGGATAACTATGAACGTATGTATGATTATGATTATGTGACTTTTGTCACGGAGACATGTGATTGGGTATGGCTTCCCATTGGGTTATTCACTCGGGTATGTTCTGCAGGTGCATCTGAGGTTCGTGGCTTGTTAGCATGGGACGCGAATAATCCTTGGGAATATGTTGATAAGTATGATTGGGTCATGGACCCCGTGTCTTGTGACCGGAATGGTATGATTGGGTCGTGGACCCCGTGTGTTGATATCATAAGTGTATTTTGGGAAAATGACTTGTGGGCTTTGCCCCTAAATGGTTTCGAAAGACTTGAGAATTCTTAAATCCCAAATGTTTTCAAACTCCCGAGATCGTAAAATGTTTTGTAAGATGTATTTGATTTTATCCCCACCTTTCATAGTTGAACTGTTTTGAATAAATAAACTGTCTCGGGAAGTCTATTTTTATTTATGTCTGGATGATTATTCCCGATCTTATGTTCTTGGATTATTTTGTGTATGGCTTGTATTTATATTTTATACTTGCACTAGCAAAACAGTGGAGTTTTGCTAACCCTCGAGTATTCGGGGGGTGGATGTCTGTATTGCGTCCAGGTACTTATTGGTTGCTGGGGAGCGAATCACAGGATCGGTATGAAGGATGATGGAATGATGATACTAATCATATATAGACCAGACGTTGAGTATTTTGGTAGAGTTTTGTTGTTTGCCTCTGTGTTATTCTCCCGTCTTATGGGAATGTTGATGTATTTTAACCCCTGCGTGGGTACAAGTTGTGAGAAAGAGTTACGTATGTTTGATGTGTTTGTTGTGGTAAAAGACCAAATAGGTCTAGTGGTTCGTTATTAGCCATGTTGGAATGTATTGATATGTCGTGTTTTCTGTATTTAGCCTGGTAGATCTTCATGGAGAGGGTCTTCGGCGCTGTAATATTCCCGAGTGGTTTGGGGGTGTTACAGAATATGGTATCAGAGCTTAGGTTGTGGAAACCTAGGCTATCGGGTCGAGTTGTGCAAGTCGAGTCTTGTCTTATCAGATTTTGTCTGATTGAGTCATGTCGCGACGCATCGTCTGAGATGTCGGTCGTGATTAGTATCAAGGTGCAGCCATCATCTTCGTGTGATATGTGGATGTAAGCCTCCCCACTATTTGTTGCGTCTCGTGTTATACGGGATTGTGTGGTTTTTGTGTTATGATGTGGAGTTAAATGTGAATCGTGATTACATACTCCATGATTGTTGATTCTCGCATTGCGCGGGATTGTTGAATGGTGCCGGTGTATATATATATATGTATATGTATATATATCCTTGTATAAATATTTTTTACAGGAATAATGTTTTGGGAAGTCATGTAAATTTTATTTTTAAACATCCTTCAAGAGAGGAAAAGTTTGATTTCCGTATGATGACCTCGTGACCGAAAATTTTTGAGAGTCCAAACTACTTGTATTTTTATTTCCATCTTGTATTGCAAGTTTTCAAAAATTTGATTTTTAAAACTCAAATGAGGTCTACCAAAAATTTACTTGAGATGTGACTTTCGCTTTCAACTTTTTAGCTTCATGAATTTCGGTTAAAAGGCATGTAGTGAGGATGTTGTTGTTATTTCAGCTATAGTGCTCTAAGGTTTTGATCAATGTGTTGGTGTGACCGCTGAGTCGTTCGGTATGCACTCGTCGAGGTAGTCCTCTTGACCTAGAGGTGGAGATTCGGTTTGGAATGTTAATTAACTTCTTATGGTTATTTGTGTAATGCTATAATTATGTGGATTGTTGGTGTTTGGATTTGTACGCTGTTGTTTATTTGTAACCTTCGATTTCGGCATGGTTTGGCATATGTTCATAACATGTTGCTGAATTAGAGAAATTAGCGCACGCCAAGTGTATAGCTAGCGCGCGCTAATATGGCATGGCTAGCGCACGCTAAGTCTCTGTTGTAGCGCGCGCTGATCAGTCTGGACATAAGCTTTGGTACTGCAGTTTGGCCGTTAAACATAACTTTTGCGATCGTTAGACCGATCATTTGCGACCGTATTCTATGTGTGTTGTCCTAGGACAACAATTGTTATGTGTGATTATGTAATTTTTGTTGCGTTAGGTTGTTGAGTATGCCGAGGGGCAGAGGTCGTAGTCATAATCGTGGTACTGATGGCCATGGGGATCAGCTGCGGAATCGAGAAGATATGGTTGGGAATGATATTGGTATTGGTGTTGCTACTATATTGCAACAAGTGGCAGCACAGATGACTCAGTTGACCCAGGCGGTTCAATGCAACACTAACGCGACTTGAAACGTCGGTGTAAATCAATGGCTTTGAGAGGTCGTTCATATAAATCCCCCTCGATTCGCTGGTGCTGCGGATGCATTGGGCTGGGATGGTTGGATTTTCCAATTGGGAAAGATATTCGAGGCTGTCGATTTTCCCGAAGAGCGGAAGGTGCCTATCGCTCAGTACCTTCTTGACAACGATGCCGCTAATTGGTGGGAAGCTGTTAAACCTCATGTTCGTGATGTCACATGGGCAGAGTTCCAGGCATTTATGGAAGCTGAGTTCTGTCCAAAACCGATTAGAGAACAGAGAATTCGTGAATTTTATTTGGCAGAACCGCAAGATATATCGGTGTCGCAGGCTATCATCGACTATATCAAACAACTCAGTTATGTGCGAGATCATGTGGGAACCGAAGAAGAGAAGATCCTTCATTTTGACAGACGGATGAAGCTAGAGATTCGCCAGTATATGGCGGGATTCACTTGCACTTCATTGAGGGATTATCAGGATCGAGCCTTAGATTACGAACTAGCTTCGTTATCGTCGGAGCGTGTGCTCGAGCCGAAGAGACAGAGGATGTACGATGACCTTATGGACAGTACAGGAATTGGCGTTTCTGGATTGCAACGTCGTAGTGTTTCTGTTATGAAGCTACATCGCTCGATGCATGGGACTGAGAGTTCCAAATCGTCAACTTTGACTCCTGGTAAGGCCAGGAGGTGTTTCAACTGCAATGTTTCGGGGCATGTTCGTGCACATTGCCCTTCGCCGCTAGTAATGTGTTATAAGTGCGGACTCGAGGGACACCTGGTTCAGTTTTATGAGTTGGTCACCGAGCCTTCCGAGGCACGGACTTGAGCACTAATATCAGGAGTGACTCTTAGAAGTCCCTGAGAAGTGTGGTCTAGTAGTTGTATGTCATGTTATTTTCTTGCTTTGTTGTTTCGAATTTCGAGGATAAACTTCTTTCATTAGAAGTGGATCAGATTGTTGAACTTCTGTATTTCCAGTCATGCCGACTCGTTTGTGCTCGTTGATATTTTCTGAACTCGTTCTATTCTTCACTTTTCATTGTTAGACGAGTTGTGGTACCGTTTCGGAGAAATTCGTTTGTCGTTGTGACTTTTTTCCGAATTCGGCTCCATTCCTGTGAATCTTATGTAAATGCATATCTTGTCATCTTTACCAGACCACCTATTATCGTGAGTCGAAGTGTGAAATTCGAGGTGCTATTTGATTTTTGTTGTTCGTCGTGATTCGAATATGATTGTTCGACCGTTTTTGTCTCGATCGTTGTGGTTCGATCATTGTTGGCCGATTTTTGTTGATCTCGTACCGTGATTTTTGAACGTTTAGATAACTTCGTAATTTCCTTAAGTCTGGGAAATTAGCTTCGTTGTCGATCTTCAAACCCTTGGGTGGTGGAATTTCGTATTTGTTCAGCGATTAGCTCGCATTTTGATTGATGTACTGTTCGGACTGGTCAACCATATTGATTTTGTTCGTTGCGTTTTGTTATCATTTTGACGTAACGATATGGATGGTAGCAGCCACGTGCTGCATGTGATTCGTTGCAGGTCGTCGTCAACGGATAGCGTATGTTATCTGGGTTTGTTTTGCGTTGATCGCTTTATGTTTTAAGTTTCGGGGACGAAACTTCTTTTAAGAGGGGTAGAATGTAATACCCGAGATCTTTGTTCCAATTTCGTTGAGTCTTTCTGCGGGTTATTGGGTTTGCGTTGTCCATGTCTTTGGAACGTTGTGACGTGTTTGGGTGTGTCATGAGTGGACACGTGTTTGATCCCATTTCAGATTGTTGCATGAGTTTTTGACTCATTGTGTTGTAGCGCACGTTATCGCTTATGGAGTAGCGCGTGCTACTGTGTCATTGTTAGCGCACGCTACCAGGTGTGTAGCGCACGTTAAATGGCAGTCCAGAAGCTACTGGACTGGGACTGGAGTCTTGTTAATGCACGCTAAGGTTGGTAGATAGCGCGCGCTATCGTCTGCTTAGCGCACGCTAATTGTTCTTTATAGCGCGCGCTACTTGGTAGGTGCAGATCTGTCCAGGAGCCACTGGATTGGAATCGTGACTCGTTAGCGCACGCTAACAGTGTTACGGGAGGTTTGTTCTGGAGCGTTGTCCCCGTTAGCGCGCACTAATGCAGTCTGCCTAGCGCACGCTAATAACTGTCTAGTATAAATACTAGATAACAGCCTTATTTCGTCATTTTTCTTCTCCCTTCGTCCTCCTCGGCCGAGTTGAGATCAAGAAGTTATTTTTGGGCAATCTTTATCATCAAGATTTATCTTGGAGTGGATTTGTGTATATTCAACATCACTTGATCATCTTCTTTGCTCGAATCAAGGTATTCTCTTTTTAGAACCCTAGTTTCTTGGATTTGGGGGTTTTCCTTGCTTTTGGTAATTCTTACCCGATCTCATCCGATCAGTTGTGTGATCTTGTTGCCCTGGGTTTGATCTTCGGATTTTGGTAACTCGTTCATTGATTTTATACCACTCGAAACTTGGCTCTTGATTTCTTGGAGAAACTCTTCGATTCGTGTTGTTTTTAGTGTCGTTTTGGATTCCGATTAGTGTTGTTAATTCATGATGGTGTTGTTCTTGTAGTATTCATGGAGCTATCAAGATTCTCGGTTGTTTTCGGAAGTTCGAGGGTTGTTCGGCCTCATCTGTTCGTTGTTCGGTTGCTCGTAGTTGCGAGGCAAGTATCTTGCCCATACGTTTCATGTTTCGTAGACGTAATAGTTGGTAAATGATTTTATGTGTAATCCGAATGTTTAATGGACTTTAAAAAGGATCGGTATGTTCTCGATAAATGTTGTGTTTCAAAAGATAACTCGTACGCTTCATGAATAAATGTGTTTTCGGAATATGTGAGTATGTGTCGTATGTTGGAAGATGTCATAAGCATATTTCGTGAATAAAATACACCGTATTCACTTGCCAAGGGCTGTGTATTGATACGTGTACTTGTTCGGTGAATATGTGACGTTGTGTGGTATTAGTTATTACTCGTTTGTAAGGAGGTTGTGGTGCTTGGTGTTGTTTGACGTTGCTATGCACTTGTTGTTGTGTGTGATTGTTGTAAGTGATGTGCGACCGGGTAAGATTCTTGGATCTCCGGGATCCGTCCTTGCTAGTACGGGTTGGGCGTGACCGCAGGGTTATCCAAGCGGGCATGTCTTGGGGGACTCCGAGGTTCGTGGCTTGCTAGCCCGATGCCGGGATAACTTGTTGGGTTATCCATTCTGGGTATGTCTTGCGGGGACTCCGAGGTTCTTAGCTTGTTAGTGCGATGCCGAGATAACTTATGATTATGGTTTGATTGTGTGATGTACGTGTCATGAGTTGTTCAATCGGGTATGTCTCGTGGAGGCTCCAGGCTCGTAGCTTGTTAGTACGGTGCCAGGATAACTATGAACGTATGTGTGATCATGATTATGTGGTCACGGAGACATGTGATTTGGTATGGCTTCCCATTGGTTAATTCACTCGGTTATGTTCTGCGGGAGCATCTGAGGTTCGTGGCTTGTTAGCACGGGACGCGGATAATCCTTGGGAATATGTTGATATGTATGATTGGGTCTTGGACCCCGTGCCTTGTGACCGGAATGGTATGATTGGGTCATGGACCTCGTGTGTTGATATCATAAGTGTATTTTGGGAAAATGACATGTGAGCATTCCCCTAAATGGTTTCGAAAAACTTGAGAATTATTAAATCCCAAATGTTTTCAAACGCCCGAGACCGTAAAATGTTTTGTAAGATGTATTTGGGTTTATCCCCATCTTTCAGGGTTGAACTGTTTTGAATAAATAAACTATCTCGGGAAGTCTATTGTTATTTATGTCTGGATGATTATTCCCGATCTTATGTTCTCGGATTATGTTGTGTATGGCTTGTATTTGTATTTTATACTTGCACTAGCAAAACAATGGAGTTTTGCTAACCCCCGAGTATTCGGGGGTGGATGTCTGTATTGCGTCCAGGTACTTGCTGGTTGCTGGGGAGCGAATCACAGGAACGATACGAAGGATGATGGAAGATGATGATACTAATCACATGTAGACCAATCGTTTAGTATTTTGGTAGAGTTTTGTTGTTTGCCTCTCCATTGTGTTATTCTCCCGTCTTATGGGAATGTTGATGCATTCTAACCCCTGCGTGGGTACGAGTTGTGAAAAAGAGTTATGTATGTTTGATGTGTTTGTTGTGGTAAAAGACCAAACCGGTCTAGTGGTTCGTTATTAGCCATGTTGGCATGTATTGACATGTCGTGTTTTCTGTATTTAGCCTGGTAGATCCTCATGGAGAGGGTCTGCAGCACTGTAATATTCTCAAGTGGTTTGAAGGTGTTACAACGAAATCCTAAATAATATAGGGGATAAGAAACAAAAGGCAGCTGAGAAAATCAATGAAATGACCTCTGGAACGTCTGAGTACAGAGGACCCTCAGAATCTGAAGCAGAGCAGTCAGATGCAGCTGCCCAACACCCATCTGAAGCAATTGCAGAGGAGATGACGTCAGCTCCCCCTGCAGCTAAGATTCTGTCAGAGTCACCTGCACCTGAGATCCCACCTGTAGATGACTTTGACGAAGACGACACTCCTCTGTCCAGGATATTCAAGAGAAAATCACCTTAACCAGAGGAATTCGTCTCCATCCACTCCTCACCTGATCAGCCCTCCAAGAGACATAGAGGTCTGGTAGACTACTCTTAAAAAAGAAGAAGAAGAAGAACCACAGACTGCCACATCACCTACACCTGCACCAATTGCAGCACAACCTGATCATATGCAGATGGTCATATCACCTACACCAGCTGCACTAGAAGATCAAACTGAAGATCAACCTGCTCACTCCTCAGAGCTAGTGGTAGAGGTAATTCCCCTCCTAACACTCCCAAGTGTTATTGAGTAAGAAGAGGCTGAGGAAACCATTGATACACCAGAAGCTGGATATCATCTCAATCTCAGGGAGAACAATCCCCTGAACCTCACCTCAGAGCAATTAAAAATGGTGAAATACAATCTCTTAAATTCTCATTTGTCAATATTTTTGAAGAGTGGAAGGAATTAAAAACATTCACCTTCACTCAATTGAGAGAGTTTGTTGAGAGAAGTACCTGGGAACACCCCCAGGCTACTGTGCAACTTATCATGTTTTTATGTCAAGAGACAGATATAAAGTGTTGCTCCAGGAGAACTGGTTCATGTCTCACTTGAAACAAAACATGGACCACTTCGTCCTTCATGTTATGAGGGGTGTATCACAAGGTGAAACCCTTGGAGAGAAAGGAAAAGTAGAAAAAGAAGGAGGAGTAGAGAAAGAAAAGGAAATCATAATTGTTGGAGTTGAAAAAAACGAAGTTGAAAAGATTGAAGAAAGAGAATAGAAAGAAGAAGAAAAAATTGAAAAAGAAGTTGAAAAGATTGAAGAAGAAAAAGAGGAGAAAGAAGATGAGGAGTAAAAAGATGAAGAAAAGAAGGAAGAAGAGATAATAGAAGATGATGAGGATCATGATCGACAGTCACCTGATCATGCTCCTGGTTTGACAAAACTTGAAGCTGATAAAGCAGATAATCAGGGGGAACAGCCTGAGGAAACCCCTTTCAAGAACAAAAAGTCATCTGCAGAGAGAAATTCCTTTGCAGAGAAGAAGAGAGAGTCCCCTGGAGATGAGGACTTATCAGATGATAAATCAGGAACTCATGAGAAGACCTCATCTGATCAGGAGCCAGCAGATAGGCAAGTCTCATCCGAGAAACCCATTGCTCAGAGGCCAACTGCACAAGAGGATTCAGGAGAGAACTTTGAGCCACCTGGTATCAGCTACCTCCAAATATCACTGAGCTGATCAGAGGCATAGTAAAAGAGACTGTTGTTGAGGTTTTAGCAACTGATGTTAAGCCTGAGCTAGTGTCCCTAAATAAAAAAATGGACACTCTGATCAACCACAAGGAACCCTCTCCTACACCTTCAAGCTCAAGAATGCCTCTTGGCATGTCTGATTTTATGCACAAGGTGGAGGAACATCTAGCATTTATTATTGATGCTGGCAAAAAGGGGAAAGAGAGTTGACAGGGGGAAGCAATGAATAAAGGGGAAGGTAGAGAAGAAATGAGGAAAAATCAACAAGACCTCACTCTGATTCAGGCAGGTAGCTCTATCTTGAAAAGGAAAGAGCCAGCTGCACCTGAAGACCCACCTGCAGCCAAAAGAAAAAGGACTAGACAAGATTCAGAGGTGAGATACCAATGGGAAGGCAAAGAACTCCAATATGTTGAAGAGTACATACCTGCTGAGGCAGAACATATGTGGGGAAGTGCAAGAAATCAATTCATTGAGAAGTAATACCTCTGGAAAATACTTCAAGATAAGGACTGCTCCCCACAAGAAACATTCATCAATTTCATGGAGATGAATTTCCCCAAACTTTGGGAAATCTTGAAGAAATATGCTGCAAAGGATTTCAATGCATATCCCATGACCCTAAGCTTCAGACCTGAAGAAGCTCCTACACTCATGAATGGAGAACTTGATGAAATTGCTCTTCAGGAAGAGATTAGAGAAGTATGCATTGAAAATAATTTCACATCTCCAGAACAGCAGCAATTTGCCTCACTGGTGATCAAGAAGAAGTATGGGTTAGCCCCAGTGATAAATAGACCTATTGGAGCAAAACCCTTGAAGTAACTTCCTCCAGCAAAGCAGATTAGAGGAAGAGGAAGAGGCAGAGGAGGAAGATGAATTTTTATTACTTGTCATTTTCACTTTTACTTGTAATTTATTTGTAATTTACAGCTTACTTGTAATTTTCATTTTACTTGTAATGTTTGATTCAGACTGTTCTGTACTGTATTGTAATAACTCTGAATGTTTATAACAGTTACTTGAATGACAACCACTAGTTGTCTCAAACAGACTGAGTTTGAGTTTTTTCTTGCACTTTATCTTTATGCATAATTGTTTTACATTTGAATGTTTAAGTTTTGTCATCATCAAAATAGGGGGAAATTGTTAAGAATACTTGTTAGATTTTGATGATGTCATCCCTGTAATTGTGATTTATTCAAATGTATACTCTAAATACTTGGCATTGTAAAGAAGAACCAAATGAGTATCTTCTATGAGCCATTAATGTAGGCTAAAGATTGATCTGAAGTTAATTAGTTAAAAATCAGCTAAGTATAGAACTGTCTAAATATCAGATAAGTTAATTATCAGCCGAGTTTTGCTCAACAGAAATTATTAGAGAAGTTAGGCTGTAGACAACTTAATATCAGATGAGGTCTGGTCAATTGCATGGCTTGATTCCCTTTTCAATTCCGACCATTTGAAAGAATTCTTTTGGTCACGCCACTTCTCTTGATTTGTATATTCATAAGTCTTCGGTACGCGGATCTCAAGGCATATTTTATTCCTAACTTTCCGAGAATCTTTTCGGTTTGTATCCTTATGTCTGCATGTTGATTCCCATTATTGTCGACTTCAATGCTTGCTGACGTGGACTGAGTTTCTTCAGCTTGGCGGATATCTTATCTGAAAAACTTATCTGATATCTTGGTCAGACCTGCCAGAAGTGCGGTCAACCCTCTCTGATGTAAAACTTCTCCGATATAACTTTGTAGAAGTTCTCTGATCTGATGGTATAAGTCCTCTGATCTGGTCTGCTTACAGTTCTCTGATCTGATGAATCTTCTATGATGAATGTTCTCTGATCTGATGAATGTTCTCCGATTTGATGGTCAAACTTCAGGTGACACAACAGAATGATAAGATAAACAAAGAAGTTCACTCTCTAACGGATGGATTTGTTACAGGAGATGCAATGGCTATTAAGGAAGCTCATAGAATCGTACCTATAAATATATGAAGATCAGAATTGAGCAAAGTACGATGCGAACAACACACTCAAGCGAACAAAGCAATCAAAGTTATCAAAGCAGTATATAGCATCATGAAGAGCTAGTTCTAAAGTTCATATACTGAGAAGCTCTTAGTTGGAGAAGACAAACACTCTTGTCTTTAAAGCTGAGTACGGGGTACTTCTGTGAACGAGGTTTCAAAATTTTCGTGACTGATAAGGCATCCACGGGTTCTTGATTGGAAGGTGATAGACAGCTCGAGAGTTTTTGAGGCATCCACGGGTTCTCGATCAAGAGGTGTTAGGCAGTCAAGGCAGTTGCAACGGTCACGGTTTCCACTGGTTGGAAGCTGTTGTAATAAGATATTTCATTGTAACAATCACTGGTTGAACGTTATAGAGAATTTATCTCCAACTGGATTGGAGAGAAGTGGACTAGTAGAGGATTACCCCACCTCTGAAACCACTATAAGTGCTTGAGTGTTTTACTGCATTACATCATACCTATCTACTGCATTCATATTTACTGTTAAATTTAATATTCAACTGTCTTCCGCATTGTTATCTTTGCAGTTGGCATTAGTCACCTGCAGATGATATAAGTCATCTGCAGTGTTACCAGCTGTGCTTCCGCACTACTCATCTGCAATTAAGGTTTGTTAGCTTAATATTATACAGCTGAAGAAACTCACCTGATCAAGGAAAAGAGTTTACTAAGTCTATTCACCCCCTTCCCCTCTAGACCTATTCCTGGCGACTTATGACCTACAAGGCTCCCATACGTGTAGAGGATCCAAACCATCCAGTAGACCCCTCTAATGTTCAGAGTCCCTCCCCTACCGATATCATTAATTAGAAAGTTCTACAAGTATAGATTGACGAAGCATTCGAACACTTCAAAATTGGAAATCATATATGGTCGCCCCATATAACTCCATGTATAACTATGAAGACTTGAAGGAGGAATAGCTGTTTGTTCTGGAAGTCAGGGACACCCAGAATGTTGAGGTCCTGATCAGATGGGATGATCCCTTTTGCCATGAGTTGATCAAATCATATTATGTGGCAAAGGAAAAGGCCCGACTGAAAGGGAAGTCTCAGTCCGATGAAAAGATTCGGATCTCCAACCATCACTCAAATCCCGACTCAGATGGTGATGATGACGCCCTTCAAACAGGTCTGAGGATGAGCCACGAGGATGCTCGCATGGAAGAGTTTGTTAAGTCTAAGTGCGTCGAGGGCCAGGGAACTTCATCTGGTCAAGTTTCACCAGACAGGAAACAGGAGAAACCATCATCTCCCGCCAAGGAGGAATCAGTCCCTCCGACTGGAGAAGATGGCTCCCGCACCGTACAACAGAAGGATTCAGTCCCTTCTACGGAATAGGTGGAAGAAGAGAGACAGCAGGTGGAATCAGTATCTCCTATACAACAGGCTACATACACCTAAAAGAGGCAGGAGGAATCAGTCCCTTCTGTCTCCCGAACAGCAAAAACAGCAGAACCATCCGAGGTTACTGCTCCCGAACACGTATCAACTCCAATCCTTACAGGATCACCATCCCAATCAGATGATGATTTCCAAGCTGACAATAGACCTCAGAAGCCAAACCACAATGTCATTCTCAAATAGCTAGGAGGGCCCTCTGACTCCAAAATTACTCATCCCCACTTTCCCTACATTGAAGCTAGAATCGAGCAACTTCAGCAAATTGGTCGCCAAACCGTATTCCTACAGAATGCTGTCGAAGCCCTATATGATGTCGGCAAGGAGCTCAATTGGACTCAGTGAAAGATCCTAATGACAAGCAGGCTGAATCGATGGATATTCTTTGGGATATTCATGGTAAGGTCTCTGAGCTTGATAAAGCCAAAAAGGGGAAAGGGTCTCGTGAGGCTGCAAGGAGATGGAGAATGGAGAAGGAGAAGGAGATGGAAGCTATAATGGATGACAGTGTTGCTGCAGCCATCGGAAGACTACCCGGAATCGAGCCAGGTCAAGGAGCAAGAGGATACAAGGTAACTGGTTCTTTTCCCGAGTTCTAGGATGCCAATTTCCATTAAAAAATACAGTATAGAAGCCCGCTGAGATCCCACTCTCTACAGACAAGCATCAGTCAGTTTAAGAGTTGAAGGCATGGAAGAACAATGAACTGCTGACATATTTTTGTACTCTCATCATGGAGTATGCCATGTTCAACCACTTTAAAACTCTGGAGGATGTTGCAAAGGAGTTCTCAAGGCTCCTGTCAGAAGGAAAGCTTCCATTGCAAATCAAACTAAAGTTTAAGCATCTGAAGGGTGATCGGACAACTCACCCAGAATACTGGATTCTTGCCTACGATGTCTCCCATGAAGGAAGAAACATCCATAAGGACCGATGTATAGACTCCATAGTCAACTGGTGGAAAGGAACCGAGCATGACCCATCTCAGAAGTCTTGGAAGCATCAGGATTATAGGGTATAACTTCTGATAGTTGTACTTATTTTCCTTCATGTTTGCTCTCTGGTGTACTATTTTAATTCCAAACAGCACTGTAATCCAAATTATCAATGAAAATCTTATTTTACCTCAAAAGATTACAGCTCATGATCTTTAGTTACTGCTTTGCTTACGACATATATTGAAATATTCACCAAGTATAAAACTTTGATATGTCAAGTTGTAAGAACTTGTCTACAAAGAGTTCATATATTAAGTTGTATGTAAGATTAATTCCTGTAAGACCGTGCCTACTAGCCAATCATAATTTAAGTTGTAATACACTTAGCCCTGTAGGATTTATAATTTTAAGACTTGCCTGCGAGCAGTTCAGATTTTAGTCTAAGTCTCAAAGATCAGATTATTCGACAGAAGAATTGAAGATAGCATCATGTTGTTATGGGTTTTGGCATTATCAAAAAGGGGGGAATTATTGGGAAAATTATGTTTTGATAAATGCATCCTACAGTCTGTCCCTACAGCCCAACATCATGCAGCGCAACATCACACAACACAACATCATGCAGCGATCCTAGAAGACAAATACTACAGCTAAGCCTTCAAGATACATCAAGAGGAGAAGTTGTCTACAGCAAACAATGTTGTAGGTGTTTTACTTAGGAAAAGTAAAACACAAAACCAACAGGACTGAGAAGAAACTTTTTATAGTTGTGAAATAAACTTTCTTTATTCATAAAGTATTCACAATTTTAAAGTAGCATCTAATGCTGACTGGACAACATTTGATGCGACCGAAGAGACTACAGACAGAAGAGCATTTAATGCAGATAAAAAAGAATATATGAAGCATTAAATGCAAATCACCTTTAATTCAAATATTCTGAAGCCGCTAATCAGACCTACCTCAATCTCACTAACCGTCCACTGGCTACATTTATAATGGATCTATTTCTAAGGTTATAAATAGTCCAAGCAAGAGGACATTACTTAGAACTAAACAACTGAATAACTCATTCTACTGAGAACTGAGAGATGAACATCAAGCTAAAAGAGCAATATATTTTTTCAAGCATACAACGATATCTTGAGTTAAGAAATATACAAGTCCTCAATAATGAACAACACATCTACAGCAAAAGCTTACCAAGCCTACATCTGTTGTTGGATTCGTGATAATCCAAATATTAACTGCTGAGATCCTTAGCCATGTGTGTACTGAGCCAAGCTATTCCGTCCTGTGTGGGAAGAATAGAGTTCAGGAAGAAGCTTCAATCTGTGTGATAAGAAGCAAGTCGAAAATTTCCAAGCCAATATGTGTGAGCGGCCAAAGCTACTGTCAACTGTATCAATCTGTATGAACGATACAATGAAGAGTTTAGTTAAAATCATACATTTTTATATGCCTTGATTTTAATAAACTATTTACTCGTGTGTGGAGTACCTGTGAACGTAGAGGGGTTTACCTTGAATAACATTAAACTATGTTTCTTTACTTACTGTCATTATTGTTTTCTTACTATCTGTGTGATTTTAGTATACTTATCTTGAAAATCCTGCAAGCACCAAGCTACATGAGACTATCGAGTTTCTATATTTAAAGCAACTGGTTTCAGACTTCCGCTACACAAACTAACTTTGAAAAAGAATACAGCTTATTCAACCCCCCCTTGTAAGCTGTATAATTATATGTTGTGGCCAACAATTTATTTTGTTGATATTCCGAGGAAAATTTTGGACTGATCATGTGGTTGATCAAGTTCCGACCTTCTGTCGATGTGATATTTTGTATGGCACTCATAGTGCAATTAATTCTTGATGAACTACTTCTGAGCTTGTACGTACATTGTTGCCATTAACTCAGTGTAATTTTGTGTATGGCCATAAGGGTGTGTATTAACTGTGCTTATGATTATTGTTTGAATCATTCAGTATGGAAACAAACTTGAAGGTTCGTGGTAAAGGGGGAAGAGGCCGCGGGATGGGCCGAATCCCAAGTCCATGATCGAACACACGTTTGAATGTGGAATAAAGTTCGACGGGCAGTGATTCACCTACTGTAAACCGTTCGCACCACACCGGACAGCACAAGGGCACGCACGTCGACCCTTATATACTATGCAGGCCATGATAGCCCAGATGACCTAAATGGGTCGATTGATGGAATCTATGCATAATGCTGCTACAACTGGCCAGTAGAAAGGACCCCAACCGCGGCCCCTGTGCACGGTGGGATCGTGAGTCGGATTATTAATGAAATCTCTCGTCAGTGACCTCCAACATTTAAAGATTCCTCTGAGCCTACCAATATTGTTCACTAATCGAGCACTTTAAGAAGTTGTTCGAGATGGTCAATTGTACTGAGGAGAATCGAGTTTTTGTGGCAGCTTACTACCTTAGTAAGAGCGCCCATACGTGGTGGCTTTCTGTGAAACCAGATTATGGCTTATGCAACAGGGACAAATTTTATAATCTCATGTTGGATCGTTATTATTCGGATCCACTCTGTAAGGCTAAGCTATCGGAGTTTCTAAATCGAGACCCATCTAATAATGATGATGTGTTATCGATTGCCGAGAAGTTTCAATGGCTTCTCACGTTTGCGTCGTCGATTATTCAAATAGAGGCTGGCAAGATCAAATACTTCCTTAAGAGGTTGAAACATCGGATGAGAATGCAGTTACTTAATCATCACTACACAACTCTACCGGACTTCATTTAGAAAGCCCCTGAGTATGAACTTACTACTAAGGAAATTTCTAAGAAGCAGCTGCTGTCTGCTAATAAGAGATCAAGGAACTAGGACCAAGCTGATGGTAAACAGGAAACATTCATGAAACCCCAATCTGGACCGAATTTTTCTGAGAGGCTACCTATGATGTATAAACCAGTGGATCACAATCCTGACTGGCCAGTTCGGACATTGTGTGTTTTAACTGTGGAGAGCAGGGTCACTTCAGCTCCAAATGTCCGAGGCCGGCTATTTCTTGACTTACCTGTGGATTTGCTGGATATCATGCTCATTTTTGTAGGGGCGGATCATGACGTACTCCGATAGCCTCATATGCTCCAGTTTAGTCTATAGTCCACGACCATCCACCTCCTTCGGCTTTCCACCAGACTATAGAGGTGAATAGAGGAGTAGGTCATGGAGGTCAAGCCGGTACATCTGGTATCAGGACTGAAAATCCCATAATTTATGAGATGAAGAAGGTCGATGATCCTTAATCCAATATGATTGCAGGTACACTCGAGATCCTTTCTAGCCTATGTATACTATTTTTGATACTCGTGCTTCGCATTCTTTTATATATGCATATTCTTTGAGCCGATTGCAATTAGATAATGTTGAAAAGTGCGAGCATTATGTGATTGGTCTACCTGATGGTAGAAGAATCATTGGGAATCGTGAAGTTCAGAACTGTCCGATTTGAATGAATGATCGTGAGTGGTTGTCAGGTTTGATTATGGTTGATTTACCTAAAGATGATGTAATCTTGGATATCGACTAGATGGATCATCATGATGCCATACTTAGCGTCCGTAAGCGGATGGTGACCGTCACTTCTGATGATGGTTTTGAATGTGTTTTTCAAGGTGATAATCAAAGTCGTTCTGGGAGAATCATCGGCGCAATGAAAGCAGTGAAACTGCTTAATCAGGGATGTGTTGATTATTGGTGCTACATGACCAAGACCGAGGATCGACCAGTTGACTTGGCCGACATTCATGTGGTCGAAGACTACCCTTATGTTTTTCCAGATGAATTGCCGGGTTTACCTCCACACCGAGAGGTAGACTTTACTATTGAGTTAGAGAAAGGTACGTCCCACCTTTCAAAAGCACTGTATCGTATGGCTCCGACTAAGATGCAAGAGGTGATGAATCAGCTGGAGGATTTGACCGAGAAGGGTTATTGTTGGGAAAAATCCTACTGGTGTTTTGATAAATGCTACATACAGCCAAGTATCATCAAGTCAGAATATCAGCTATGTATGGACGTTGATGAAAAAATGTTAAATGCTACATACAACCCATCCGAATAGCTTATCCATACAGCATAAGAACATACATCGAGCCAAGTATCAAATCCTACAACTTAGTCTTCAAAGATACAACAAGAGGAGACGTTGGATACATCAAACAATATTGTAGGTGTTTTACTTGGGAAAAGTAGAACAAAAAACCAAAAGGATTGAAGAAACTTTAAACCATTGTGAAACAAACATTCTTTATTCATAAAGTGTTCACGGTTAAAGTAGCATTCAATGCTGATAGGACAATATTTAATGTTGTCAAAGAGACTACAGATAAAAGAGCATTTAATGCGGGTCAAAGGGAATGTCTGAAGCATTAAATGCGAATAAACTTTATTTCAAACACTCTGGAGCCGCCAACCGGAGATGTCTCAATCTTACCAACCGTCCAACGACTACATTTATAATAGATCTATTTCAAGGTTATAAATAACCCCAAGCAAGAGGACATTACTCACTTGAATACTTGAGAATAAGACGAACATGCGAAAATGCCAAAAGCTTATAAGAGCAAAATATTTCTTCAAATATACAACCACATCTGAAGAGAAGAAATATACAAGTCCTCAACGCGAACAACACAAAATCAAAGAAGCTCAGCCAATTTCTGTGAACGGCCAAAGCTATTGTCGTCTGTATCAATCTGTGTGAATGATATAACGATGAGTTTAGTTAGAATCATATAGTTGTGTATGGCGTGATTTTAATAAACTATTTCCTCCTGTGTGGAGGACCAGTTGACGTGGAGGGGTTTACCTCAAACCACTTTGAACAGTATGTCCCTACTTACTGTCTTTACTATTTCTCATTGCCTGTGTGATGATAGTATACTTAACCTGAAAAACCTGTAAGCACCAAGCTAACAGGAAGCCATCCAGTTACTGTATTTACAACCACTTAGTTTCTTCTGATATGCAAACAAACCTCAAAAAAGAATACATCTTATTCAACCCCTCCCCTTCTAAGATGTTTGTATTGTATACAATGACCAACAAGTGGTATCAGAACAGTTGATTCTACAAAGAATCAGTCGATTTTTTTTAACCTGAATCAAATCCACAAAATCACTAGATTTTTAAAACTTTACTTGTGTATCTTTATCATTAGTCCTACTTCTGCCATGGATACATCTATGATCAACAAAGCTCCCATGTTTCCATTAACGAATTTTATAACTGGAGAATCAGGATGGAAACACATTTTGCCGCGATGGACGAAGAGATAATCTTTATCATTCAAGAAGGACCTATCAAGATCAATAAGGTCAACCTCATGAAGTAATGCTTGAGAAGGAATGCGAATAGTGGACAACTAACGATCGCAACCATGTGAATCTTGACAACGTTGCCAAGAATACGCTATTTGTCACTCTTGACAAAGGTACATTCTCCAAGGTAAAGAGCAACAAGAAAGCCAAGGAAATCTAGGAGAAACTCACGTTGATATGTGAGGGAACTAATCTCTCAAAAGAAAACAAGATTTGAAAACTAACTCAGCAATTTGAATCATTTGAAATGAAATCTTCTGAAACACTTGAGGAATTTGACCTCAGGTTCACCGGCATTATCGGTGAACATAGCATTGGGTAAAGTGTGTACCCAAAAGGAGAAAAAACTTAAAATCTTAAGACTACTCCCTGCCCGATGGGACATTAAGACCATAACTATGCATGTGTCTTGTAATATAAATGATATATCTACTTTTGATCTCTGCTATGACCTCAAATACTTTGAGTACGATATTTACAGGAGAGAGAAGACTGAAGTCACCTGTTAAGACTACAACACTCGCTGCTGTATCTGACAGGAGACACGGCTTTACCCCCAGCACATCTAAAGACGCATCCATGAAAGTTGACAGTGATGATGACATCCTGTCACAAGATGAAATGGCCTTGCTCTTGCACAAATTCCGGAAGTTCATTAAGAAATCTAGAAAGGCCCATTACTGGTCTAAACCATTTAACAAGGTGAGTTCGGAATCACCATCATCCACATATTCTAATATGTGCTATAATTACAGGAAACTGGAACACTATGCAAATAGATGTCCTCATCTTAAAATGCAGAAGTTTCCCGAAGTCGAGCAACAAGAAAAGGACGACAAAAAGCGCATCTGGTGAAAAAATCTAAAGGGCTTGATCGGGGAATCAAAAGCCTCACCAAACTGATCAAAACAGAGGAGTGCCTACAGGTAATTCCTGACAGTGATTCCCCCGATGATGAAATCGAAGATAAAGTCTACATGTGCTTTATGGCCAAAGAAGAAGATGATGATGAAGATAGTGAGGATGAGGTAAGTCCAACCTCAGCTACTCCTATTAATGCATCACATACACTTGAAATATGATGAATGAGTCAGGACCATTCAAAAAGCTAATGAGATGCTTAAACAAGAAAACCTACATCTCTCTTTCAAATTTGGACGAAAACGATCTACAGAAGGATGAAATATGATGGAAGACATCATAAGCACTGGGCAGCACACCCGACAAATATGGCTTGGGATACGACTCATTCTCCCACAAAGGCAAATCTAGTACGATGTTTGGCAAAGGAGTGGAACCCATTCGAGAACCTAAAGAAGTCCCGATGGATGTTCTAGTAAAGGTTACAGTTGCCCCTTCTCGGACAAAAAAGGTTGCCATTCCTACACTAAGATGATATCATAAGCAGCGAAAACCTCAGTCTCAAAGACCTATAAGACGCAATACCAAACATCAACAGTATGCTCCTCAAGCATACCAACAGCATCAGCATCCGGCTAGAAGCAAGGCTGTACTAAGTATCAACGGTACTTAGTATTACCAACAGTACAGTGCCCCTAGATACTTGGTACAAGAAATCAAGTATTTGTCCAAAGCAAGCTGCCGCGCAGTTCTAACAACAAAAAATTTGAGAATCCAACTAGAAACCCAGAAGGACAAAGCCAAAGAATATAGTTCCTTCTCCATGACAGCAATCGTACTAGAGCCAAAATTCTAGGTTTTACACATAATAACCATGCTTACAGCAAGTACGTGCCTGCCCCATGTAAATCTCGTAAAATAGGACCGAATGTAACTTAGAGCAAACCCATTGTTGTAAGGCAAATTTGGGTAACTAAAGGCAGTAATAACCAAGGACCTGAAAATCAAAAATGACCTAAATCTACATAATCTTTTTAATTACATGATATCACAGAGAAGGACATCTGGTATTTCGATAGTGGATGTTCTTTCCACATGATAGGAAATATCACCAAGTTGTAAGATTATGTAGAATGTTGTAGTCCTAAGGTTCGATTCGGTGAGAAATCTAAAGGAAGAACAAAAGGGAAAGGACCCCTGCTTGTAGGAAAATTAAAAGTTACCGACGTAGCCAACGTAGAAGGACTACAGTATAATTTGCTTAGCATTAGCCAGTTCTGTGACAAATAGTTCTCAATCAAATTCTATGTAGATTACTGTAGGGTGAAGTACACCGAGACCAAGTAAGTTGTCCACACGGGAAGTCGGTCAGGTAACATGTATATTGCTGACTGAAAACCCACTAGTACCGTAATTCCTTGTTTCGTTGCCAAAGGCACTGCATATCAAAGCTAGCTATGGCACAAGAGGATATCGCGTATCAATTTCAAGATCATAAACAAGCTAGCTCGACAGAGAATGGTCAAAGGCTTGCCCGATGTCCCATTTCATAAAAACAGCATCTGTGGACCTTGTCAAAAAGGCAAGCAGGTCAAGACCTCTCTGAAGAGAAAATCATATCATTCCACCCACAGCGTCCTGGATTTGCTACATATAGATCTCTATGGTCCTGTAGACCCTGTGAGACTGGGAGGTAAGAAATACTGTCTTGTCATTGTTGATGATTTTTCTAGTATGCTTGGACCATCTTCCTGAATAAGAAGAAAAACACAACCACAAAGCTTCCAAAACACCTAAAAAAGCTCCAAAATGAGAAAGGGTTGAGTATTGTATCTATTCGTCCTGACAGAGGCACATAATTCACAAATCACTTTATAGAGAAATATTGTGCGGACAATGGCATACAACATAAATACTGAGCAGCCCGGACTCCTGAACAGAATGGTGTTGCCGAGCGAAAGAACAGGATGCTGAAAGAAGAAATAAGAACCATGTTAACTGTAAGCAAGTTGCCGCAGCATTTCTGAGGAGAAGTAACAAATAAAACATGTTATACACAATATCGTTGTATCACAACAAAACAACATATGAAGTACGAAACAATAAAACTCCAATAGTTGCGTAATTTCACATATTTAGATACAGGTATTATGTTCTCAACAATGGGAAGGATCAAATGAAAACCTTCAATGAAAAGTCGGATGAGGGTATTTTTGTTGGATACTCCTCTGTCAGCAAGACATTCAGGATATTCAACAAAATGAAGGTGACAATTGAAGAATCAGTCCATGTAGTATTTGATGAACCCCATTGCGACCCCACAGGAATAGAAGACCTAACCCAAGGTGTCCAGACGCTATCCATTGAGGATATCCCCCAGACTCCAAATGAACCTGTTGTGAACCCAGAAATTAATCACGCCGCTGTAAGATCAGAAAAAGTAGTCGAAGCTAATGTTGTAGAAGCTAAAGCTGAGACTATAACCCATCAGGACATATCATGGGATACTGAACTAGAACCCTACCAGAGATGGTTATGAGATCACCTCAGGAGCTAAATATATTTTAATATTATAATAATCAAATAATAGTTATTCACGAATAAAAAATTATTCATATTCCCTGGTCCAATCACATCGAGTGGATACTCAAGCGATTAATATACTAGTATATGTAATACCCGGTTGTAATTCATTCATTTTCATTCAGTAATTATCAGTCTGTATTTGTCACTCAGTGTATTTTCACTCAACTATAATCATTCATCAATCATGTTCATTCACCGTGTTCACCGTTCGTAAAACTTCGAGTTGTGTATCGTTATTGTTCATAGTTTCAACTTTCCTCATATGAGTTCGACTTTGTTAAATTACCATTAATTTTTGGTAACTCCAAAAATTCTAAATCTTTGCAATATTATAGAGCATCGATTTAGCTTTCCAATGGTTCAAACGGTGAGTCAATCGGAGTCCGGACGAGAGAGTTTTGGTCGTTTCAGTTTTTGGCCGATCACTGCCGACCGAACTTCGGCGTGTCGTCCGACACGCCCGTGCCGCATTTCGTCCGAAATGCGAAGTTTACGCCGACCAGGCTCGACCGTGTCGTCCGACACGGCCCGTGCATTTCTTCCGGATAGGCTCGAACGATCGCTGACACGCCCGACCGTGTCCCGACACGGCCGAAGTCATGCCGAAGTCGCCGGCCGTCGCTATCGGAAGGCCCTCAGCCGCGACCGTGTCAATCCGGACACGGTCGAGTCACTGTCGCCAATCTGTCGGCCACTGGCGACACGACCGTGCCGATCGGCACGGCCGTGTCCGCAGCACCAACCCCTATAAATTCATTTTTTCATCATTTCACCATTTTTCTCGCATTTTCTTCACCTTCAACCGAGAGATAAGGCTTGAGGGAGGTTTTTCCTTCACAAATCATTTGGGTGTTTGATTTTCTTCATCTCCTTTCGATCGTGAAGCCCGGATAATCAATCTAACGCGTATTCTTGGGTTAAAGCACTTGGATCATCAAGAGGTAATTCCTTCAACACTTTGGACTTCGATTTTGTGTTGAAATAGGATGTTTTGGACGTTATAATCATGATATATGAAGGGATATGTATATGATTATGAGTTTGTATAAGGATTCATTGGATTATTGAGGAATTATTCGAGAACACCTTGAAAATCGAGTTGGAATTGGGGATTTTCGACTAATTGTTGTTATAATCACGTTTTGGATATTCATAACGGATTATTGATCGTTTTGGAGATGTTTTGTTGGTTTGAAACACTTCTTGGGGGTTTGATATTGGTATATTAAGGTTTGATTGTAAACAATCGGAGTTTGGATACAACGTGTTTGATTTAATGCCTCTATGGACTTAGTTTAATCGTATCGACGTTTGAGTTCGTTATATTCGTGTTTGATTCATATATTAAGCGAATTGTTGGTGCTTGTGTAATTCAAGGTTGTTCGAGTGGCCGGTATTCCCTATTAAGGGCGTTGTTCGTGGAAGGACTTCCTCGCCTTCGGTTTGAGGCAAGTTTTATACTTGTACTAGTCATTGAGCTAATGTCATCATGTATGTGTATAGATGTGTTGTATCATTCCGAGACTTAGTCTCTTCATGAATTCATTGATATCAAGAGATCGTTCGATACGATACCTTCCGGCAATTTTGCCAAACGTCATTGTTGTTCGTTAACGGCCGATTCAAGGCATTGTAATACTCATTATTAATGTCATTGTCGATAGCAGTTCGCGGTATCGATGTATCGATTGTTGTTCATATAGATGTCAATCTAAAACATCGTTGAAATCATTGTTATTCCCGTTGGAGTTGTCATTAAAACCGTATTGGCGATTAAAGGCATTAGCGTATTCATTTCTCATCTTCGACGTCGGTAACCGATTAAAGGTGCCGAGGTATCCTTCATATCATTGTTATCGATTGGCGTTCTCGTGCAAATCGAAATGTTCAATCATTCATTATATCATTATTATCAATTGACCTTTCTAAGGCAAATCGAGATATTCAATCATTCATCATATTACTCTTATCGATTTGCCGTTCTAAGGTAATCGAAACACTCAATCATTCATGGAATCATCCGCTGCATCATTGTTATCGTGTTGGCTGACTCAAGGTAGCACACTATCATTCTCACGAATTCGGTAATCTACGAATCGTTGTCATTTGTGATTTATTATATTTTTGGAGGCTAGTCTCGGCTAGTGCTTATCATGGGTAAGTTTGGGGCTTGAACCTTCGCGGTTGGCTTCCCAACACCTACAACTCAGTAGGTCACGGTCGTGTTTATGATCTTATGGGTAAGCTTGGGGCTTGAACCTTCGCGGTTGGATTCCCATCACCTACAACTCAGGAGGTCACGGTCGTGTTTTT
The DNA here is from genome assembly GCA_033398695.1 of Orobanche coerulescens. Taxonomy (NCBI): domain Eukaryota; kingdom Viridiplantae; phylum Streptophyta; class Magnoliopsida; order Lamiales; family Orobanchaceae; genus Orobanche; species Orobanche coerulescens. The sequence goes on along the minus strand of CM065818.1, from coordinate 70,897,058 downwards.
GATCTTATGGGTAAGCTTGGGGCTTGAACCTTCGCGGTTGGCTTCCCAACACCTACAACTTAGTAGGTCACGGTCGCGTTTATGACCTTATGGGTAAGTTTGGGGCTTGGACCTCCGCGGTTGGCTTCCCAACACCTACAACTCAAGAGGTCACGGTCGTGGTTACGACCTTATTAGCCCTCATTAATTATAGCTTCGGCTATTCGGTTTCATGTGAATGTGATATTTGACAATTGGCCGAGTGGCTTTCGTGCCTTTGTGATTGTCTTGATAATTTCATTGGGGCCTTCGGGCATTGTGATTCATGTTTAATTCAGTTCTTGATGGATTCATGTTGTGTAATTCATTGCGATATTCGGGATTTTGATTCGCCGTTGGGCATTTATGTTCTAACCTTGTCGAATTATTAATAGTATGCCGTGGGCATAGTATTTCACGAATGCTCGGTTCTTACATTGGTTTGTGAGCATCTCGTACTATTATTATCATTGTACCGTTTCATTCGCTTTGGATGCATATCATGTTATACATGTATTTGATGTTCATTATCTGGATGATCGACCCGTGGGGCGGAACATGTTTTCATTTTTTATTTGCATGCGAGGAGAGAGTTGAGACACAGGGGCATCACGAAGGCGACGAGGCATTCGAGCGATACTAGTCCGAGTTGTTCATTGTTGGTCAGTCAGTTGGAGTGTACTCCGGTCTTGTCAGTTGTTGTCGTGTTGTATTACCCGAACAGATGTTCGTGGATGCTGTTGTATTTCATTTTGGCCATGTAGGTCACTTTTGTCGTTGAAATTCCTTATCGGAATATTGTGTCGGATATCATGGTAGGGACTATGATTTTTCCTTGTTGTTTAATTTAATGTATTATAGTCATGTTTGCCTGGTGGATCTCCTGGTGTGGGGTCCACGGCACTGTAATAGCCCAATAGGATTTGGGGGTGTTACAGAAATGGTATCAGAGATTTGGGTTGTGTAATACCCTGAGATGTGAGTTATGTGGTCCTACCGTCGCGGTAGTAGTGGGATTGTCAGGTTATGACAATCTAGTCAGTCAGGTTTTGTGAGTCGTAATATTAGTGCGACTGCACGAGTCATTCATTCATCGAGTCGTCAGTGAAGACTAGTATCGCGAGACCTCGAAGCTTCGTATGACCTGTGTAAGGACTCGATTCTCTTTATGTTCATACATTCATCATGTCATTAATTGTTCGTGCCTTGTTGAAACCTATATGTGATATTAGTGTTATGATTGATTCATGACTAATTGTTTTGGGACACGTGTGGCTTATGTAAGCATTAAGGATCAACTCATTCATCGGTTAATAATCCACAATCGTCATGCTGATCTTGTCGATTATGTTAATTCATTCATTACTCAGTCAATATCATTACTCAGTCAATTCATCACTCAGATAATTCATTCATTACTCAGTCAATATCATTACTCAGTCAATTCATCACTCAGATAATTCATTCATTACTCAGTCAATATCATTACTCAGTCAATTCATCACTCAGATAATTCATTCATTACTCAGTCAATATCATTACTCACCAATTCATCACTCGATTAATTCATTCATCATTCAGTCAATATCAATTACTCAGTTGCTTCGTTCATCACTCAATTAACCTCACCGTTCAGCTAATTCATTCATCACTCAATTAATCTCATCGTTTAGCTAATTCACTCGTCGCTCAGTCAATCTCATTGCTCAGTTAAATCATTCCTCATTGTTCAGTTACTTCATTAATCATTCAGCCCATCTCACGGTTCAGTTGTTGATCTTGAGGATCGAATTTTCAACCTTGTTAACTTGTTCAAGGTAATCATTTCAGGAATTTCATCAGGCAATCATGTTACCTCATTTAATGTTTCATACGGTCTTATCATACTCTGACATAATGTCTATTTTCATTTAATTAAATAATTAATGCATTAATTGTTTTAGTGCGTGTTTGCTAATTATCGTCACTATGTTACGTAATCATAATGCGATATTAATGCGGATTCTTTATTCATCATGTGACTTTACTACTTCAAGATGGATAGAGCTGTCAGAGGACGCAGGGAAGAGGCCGCGTGCGGGCCGAACCCGGATCTCGTGTGAATGCCCACACGAACGCGGGGATATCATTAATTCATCAAATAGCGAGGCTACTCATTCATCGGATAACCATTCACCGTCAGGAGTCGTACCGAGAGGCATCTCACTCGGAAGGTGTCCGGTTGATCCATTCATATTTATGCAGGCATGATGGCCCGATGACTCGGATGACGCGGATAGTGGAGACCATGCACCTCGATGGTTCGTGGTCCACCGCAACAGGATGCAGTGCCATTTCATGGACAGACCGGAGGAGTGAATCGATTGTTAACAATATCTCTCGCCGATGCCGCCTACTTTTGAGGGTTCGTCGGAACCGGTGATATTGTTCATTGGCTCGAGCATTTTGATAAACTCTTCGACATGGTTCGGTGTCCGGAGGAGAGTAAAGTGGCGGTAGCGGCTTACTACTTGAGTAAGGGTGCTTATTCTTGGTGGCTTTCGTGAAACCCACCGATCGCGATTGTGGTTGGAGTGAGTTCAAGACCCTCATGTTAGAGAGATATTATCCGGCTCACTTCGTGAAGCCAAGTTGTCGAGGTTTTGAACCCCGAACCCGTCGAGGACGAGGGTGTTATTGCCATTGCCGAGAAGTTTCGGGGACTACTTCAGTTTGCTTCGTCGATTATCCGTCGAGGCGGATAAGATCAAATATTTTAGCAAGAGGCTAAATCCAGCTTGAGGATGCAATTGCTCAATCACAATTGTAATTCACTTAGTGAGTTCATTGGGAAGGCTCTTGGAGCAGAGCTTTTGATCAAGGAGCTTACTCAGAAGCATCTTTCAGTTTCTTCGGGTGAGAGGACTAGAATGCCGGCTCGTTCAGAGGGACATCGGACCCCGTCATCCAAGAAGTCATTTTCTAGTCGTCTTCGTGCGGAGGGAGCGTCCTCTTCTAAGGCCACGAGTTCGACCGTTGTTTGCTTTAACTGTGATGTAATAGGACATCGCAACACCCGGTGTTCAATGCAGGCCGTTATTTGTTTTCGGTGTGGGCGGCAGGGACACCTTCAGAAATACTGCAGGAGTTCTAGTGCCGGTAGATCTCGAGAGAGCTCAAGGGCCTCGAGGGACCTTGTTACTCCAGCTCGTGCTTCATTCAAGGGGTCCTATCAGGCTTCGAGAGCCCGAGGTAAGGACATTCATCTCCGATTTCGAACAAGTTAATTCTTGTTCAGTAATAGGATAATCATTCATTTCATTGTCGTTCATTCATTCACTTGAGTCATTCATCATATATCAATCATGTTGAGACTTGTCATCATGAAATTAATCATTTAATTCACGAGGAACAACGGTTCCAATAATTTCACTTGAGCTATCACTCATGACGTTATTAATTCACCGTGGTGAGCCATTCTTAATCCTGGTCGGATTTATAGTCAATTATCATTCATCATTCATTTTAGTCACTTTCATTCTCGTGACCTTCTGAGATCATAGTTAGCGGCGAGTTCATCGTCGGATATACCTCTAATCGTTGAGGTACCAAGTCGAGGTATTTTCCGTTTTGGAAGACGGGGGAAGTTGAGTCCGAGATTCATTGGACCGTTTGAAAATTTGGATCGAGTAGGCGAGTTAGCTTATCGATTGGCTTTGCCTCCGGCATTGAGCCGAATTCATAATGTGCTTCACGTCTCTCAGTTGCGGAAGTATGTTGCCGACCCGAGTCACATACTTCAGTTCGACAAAATCGAAATCGCGGATGATCATTCGTACGAGAAGCGTCCGGTACGAGTGTTGGAACGGCGAATCAAACAGTGGAGAAATAAGTCGATTCCTTTGGTCAAGATTCAGTGGTCTAGACTCGGAGTCGAAAAGGCTACTTGGGAACCGAGGATAGTATACGAGAGAGTTATCCCGAGTTGTTTGACCCTTAGTTTCGGGGACGAAACTCTTTTAAGGGGGGGTGTATGTAATACCCGGTTGTAATTCATTCATTTTCATTCAGTAATTATCAGTCTGTATTTGTCACTCAGTGTATTTTCACTCAACTATAATCATTCATCAATCATGTTCATTCACCGTGTTCACCGTTCGTAAAACTTCGAGTTGTGTATCGTTATTGTTCATAGTTTCAACTTTCCTCATATGAGTTCGACTTTGTTAAATCACCATTAATTTTTGGTAACTCCAAAAATTCTAAATCTTTGCAATATTATAGAGCATCGATTTAGCTTTCCAATGGTTCAAACGGTGAGTCAATCGGAGTCCTGACGAGAGAGTTTTTGTCGTTTTCGCTTTTGGCCGATCATCGCTGACGAACTCGGCCGTGTCGTCGACACGGCCCGTGCTGCATTTCGTCCGAAATGCAGAGTTTCCGCCGACCAGGCTCGACCGTGTCGTCCGACACGGCCTGCGCTGCATTTCTTCCGGATAGGCTCGAACGATCGCTGACACGCCCGACCGTGTCCGGGACACGGCCGAAGTCATGCCGAAGTCGCCGCCGGCCGTCGCTATCGGAAGGCCCTCAGCGCGCCGCGACCGTGTCAATCCGGACACGGTCGAGTCATCGCTGCCAATCGGCGGTGTGCGACACGACCGCGCCGATCGGGCACGGCCGTGTCCGGCAGCCAACCCCTATAAATTCATTTTTTCATCATTTCACCCATTTTTCGCATTTTCTTCACCTTCAACCGAGAGATAAGGCTTGAGGGAGGGTTTTTCCTTCACAAATCATTTGGGTGTTTGATTTTCTTCATCTCCTTTCGATCGTGAAGCCCGGATAATCAATCTAACGCGTATTCTTCGTTAAAGCACTTGGATCATCAAGAGGTAATTCCTTCAACACTTTGGACTTCGATTTTGTGTTGAAATAGGATGTTTGACGTTATAATCATGATATATGAAGGGATATGTATATGATTATGAGTTTGTATAAGGATTCATTGGATTATTGAGGAATTATTCGAGAACACCTTGAAAATCGAGTTGGAATTGGGGATTTTTGACTAATTGTTGTTATAATCACGTTTTGGATATTCATAACGGATTATTGATCGCTTTGGAGATGTTTTGTTGGTTTGAAACACTTCTTGGGGATTTGATATTGGTATATTAAGGTTTGATTGTAAACAATCGGAGTTTGGATACAACGTGTTTGATTTAATGCCTCTATGGACTTAGTTTAATCGTATCGACGCTTTGAGTTCGTTATATTCGTGTTTGATTCATATATTAAGCGAATTGTTGGTGCTTGTGTAATTCAAGGTTGTTCGAGTGGCCGGTATTCCCTATTAAGGACGTTGTTCGTGGAAGGACTTCCTCGCCTTCGGTTTGAGGCAAGTTTTATACTTGTACTAGTCATTGAGCTAATGTCATCATGTATGTGTATAGATGTGTTGTATCATTCCGAGACTTAGTCTCTTCATGAATTCATTGATATCAAGAGATCGCTCGATACGATACCTTCCCGCAATTTTGCCAAACGTCATTGTTGTTCGTTAACGGCCGATTCAAGGCATTGTAATACTCATTATTAATGTCATTGTCGATAGCCGGTTCATGTATCGATGTATCGATTGTTGTTCATATAGATGTCAATCTAAAACATCGTTGAAATCATTGTTATTCCTGTTGGAGTTGTCATTAAAACCGTATTGGCGATTAAAGGCATTAGCGTATTCATTTCTCATCTTCGACGTCGGTAACCGATTAAAGGTGCCGAGGTATCCTTCATATCATTGTTATCGATTGGCGTTCTCGTGCAAATCAAATGTTCAATCATTCATTATATCATTATTATCAATTGACCTTTCTAAGGCAAATCGAGATATTCAATCATTCATCATATTACTCTTATCGATTTGCCGTTCTAAGGTAATCGAAACACTCAATCATTCATGGAATCATCCACGCATCATTGTTATCGTGTTGGTGACTCAAGGTAGCACACTATCATTCTCACGAATTCGGTAATCTACGAATCGTTGTCATTTGTGATTTATTATATTTTTGGAGGCTAGTCTCGGCTAGTGCTTATCATGGGTAAGTTTGGGGCTTGAACCTTCGCGGTTGGCTTCCCAACACCTACAACTCAAGAGGTCACGGTCGTGTTTATGATCTTATGGGTAAGCTTGGGGCTTGAACCTTCGCGGTTGGCTTCCCAACACCTACAACTCGGAGGTCACGGTCGTGTTTATGATCTTATGGGTAAGCTTGGGGCTTGAACCTTCGCGGTTGGCTTCCCAACACCTACAACTTAGTAGGTCACGGTCGCGTTTATGACCTTATGGGTAAGTTTGGGGCTTGGACCTCCGCGGTTGGCTTCCCAACACCTACAACTCAAGAGGTCACGGTCGTGGTTACGACCTTATTAGCCCTCATTAATTATAGCTTCGGCTATTCCTTTCATGTGAATGTGATATTTGACACTTTGCCGAGTGGCTTTCAGGCCTTTGTGATTGTCTTGATAATTTCATTGGGGCCTTCGGGCATTGTGATTCATGTTTAATTCAGTTCTTGATGGATTCATGTTGTGTAATTCATTGCGATATTCTGGATTTTGATTCGCCGTTGGGCATTTATGTTCTAACCTGTCGAATGTATTAATAGTATGCCGTGGGCATAGTATTTCACGAATGCTCGGTTCTTACATTGGTTTGTGAGCATCTCGTACTATTATTATCATTGTACCGTTTCATTACGCCTTTGGATGCATATCATGTTATACATGTATTTGATGTTCATTATCTGGATGGTGACCCGTGGCGGAACATGTTTTCATGTTTTAGGTGCTTGCGAGGAGAGAGTTGAGACACAGGGGCATGACGTTGGCGACGAGGCATTCGAGCGATACTAGTCCGAGTTGTTCATTGTTGGTCAGTCAGTTGGAGTGTACTCCGGTCTTGTCAGTTGTTGTCGTGTTGTATTACCCGAACAGATGTTCGTGGATGCTGTTGTATTTCATTTTGGCCATGTAGGTCACTTTTGTCGTTGAAATTCCTTATCGGAATATTGTGTCGGATATCATGGTAGGGACTATGATTTTCCCTTGTTGTTTAATTTAATGTATTATAGTCATGTTTGCCTGGTGGATCTCCTGGTGTGGGGTCCACGGCACTGTAATAGCCCAATAGGATTTGGGGGTGTTACAGTATAAGTCTGATTGATAATCATATGATGATTATGCGCATGGTATGGATCAAATTTATGGGTATTGGTTGGAGAACGCAATACTGGACAGACCTGCAATTAGATCACTGCATGGAAATGTCATAAGTGAATCTCAATATAACAATGGGTCAATGAATCCTTGAACCTGAGTTATAACGAGTACAACATGATAACTACTATGCGTTGATGTAATCCAACGTCATATGAAATATGGTGATCATAAAGTTTAGCGATCGGGATTAGTGGGAGTCGTGTAGAGGGCAATGAATAATCAAGATGGGGATTTGTCCCTCTCTTTCGGGAGAGAGGTATTAACTGCGCCGCTCGATAAGTAGGACTGAAGGAAGTGCATGGCCATGCTCAAATTAAGTCATTTGATTTAATCAGTCTACTTAAGATTGAGAAAGTATTTGAACGTAAGAAGTATGATAGTTTCCATGACTTAATTCAAATATGATATCGCGCGACAAAGGCATTTGACACGTTAAATGGTTTGGACTACAAAAATTATATTATTTGGGTAGTCATAATGTCTTGCTAGAGATCGCTTATGATTTATTATTTAATAAGGTATTAAATAATTGCCAACCTAATATAAGTTTTTTGGGTTACACATATGACAATTAAAGACAAGCAAGAATAATTAACAAATATAATATTAGATATTATATTTATTAAGAGATTAAACAATGAGTAATATACATTATAGGATATTATATATTATATTATTTAATTATATCAACTGAGAATGGTTAAATATAATATTGGATATTATATTTATTAAAAGATTAAATAATAAGTAATACATAATATGAGATATTATATATATTGTATCATTTAATAAGTTGATGGTTAATTAAGCAAATACTAGAGTTTTGAGTCTACGGTTTACTTAGTATAAATAAGAGATCTATGACAAGGAGTTATTATTCGATAAAGATTACACAACCCTAATTGTAAAGAGTGAGAAATCGACCTCCCCCCTCCCCCTTTACAGTCGGTCGCCCCCTACTATAGTAGGAGACCCAGTTCAGCCATCCCGTGTTCTTTTCTTAGTTGATCTTGATCAATAATACAATTCTTCTAGCAAGGAATCATCTGTTGTACTGTTTATCAATATTATTCGTAAAGATCTAGAAATCCGGCTTGTGCAATTGTTCATGTGTGGATCACCGAAAGAGGACGGTGACTTTCATCATCTTATGGTCCGGATCTATATATGTTCTTAGAATTAAGGTAATTTGACGAACCTTTATTAAATCAATTAAATTATTGCATGAGATCCTCTTCTTGGTTTTTTTCGATAATTATTCTGGTGCGTTTTTGCTCAAATTCCATGTATTAGATACACGTAAAATCCAACACAAACAACAAAGACACATATATGCACGACAATATGAATGGCATTAATACAGAAAACATAATTAAAATACTTGCCTTAGAATGACGACAGGGATTAAATACTTCCGGCGAACGTCAACACACTCGAAGGACGTCCTTCGATCAACCACTTGCAAAACTCGGACCTTGTATAAAAGAAATAGCAAAAAGTTCAACTTACATAGTCACAAGTAACACACGAGCATCTAACGTTCTATGATATGATTGAGTTAATCATCCAATGTATGGCCGGTTTTAATAGTTCAACAATACGACGAACACTTAGTCAGACGTTCAACATACATCATGAGAATCGAATGGTAATAACGGGGATGATTTCACGACGTCTACGGAATTCAAGGATATTCAAGTGATCAACAATTCAATACTCCAACTGTGTTTAACCACTCTAATTTATGGTTAGGCTACTCTACAATTTCCTATCAAGGGCATGATCATGATGAAAGAATTTTAAAACATCATACAAAAGAAGCGTATTCATTTGGGTTTCTATGTTTAAATCATAACTTTACTACAATTTCAATTTTCCCAGGAAGAAATTCCTCTTACAAGAGTTCTATGTCTCAACATGTTCATCACCAGCATATTCACTTCATTCTAACAATCGATACGAGAAGATTATCCAATCGAATTAATCCTTACAAGACATGATCTAATTCTTGATGAAAAACCTCAATATTCGTCCTCTTAGATTTGTAACACCCTCAGAATTTAACCGGGAATATCACATTCCTTAGACCCTTTTCACAGAGATCTATCAGGCTAACTCCAAAAGACCGCTCGATGATTGATCGTCCGAGGTCAAATTAAATATAAAATAGACTGACAAGGTCATCAAACAATCCAAAGAACCAACATAGTCAACAACTCAATGGCAATACGAAATTTTAATGCAGAAAAGAATGACAACTCAATTTATTTAATACAAACCACACCCCTGCAAATGTGATTACTCGACAGAATAAAAATACTGATCAAAATAAAACAAATGAGATGACTCCGACTCTTGTGTGATAAGCATCATTGTCCTTCATCTCCTTCCAAGCCAATCCAGTGACTACTCCCGAACAGTAGGTACCTGAATGCATAATAGGCATCCACCCACCAATTGCTCGGGGGTTAGCAAACTGGAATTTTTCTAGTGCATGTACATAATGTGCAAGATATACGAGAAATACCAACACAAAAGTCAACAAGCGCGAAGTCTTAACACGATGCACACATTCTCACAACCATCACATAAGAACATTCTCATATGAGATAGAAGACATTCGCACAGTCATATTTTAGTCACGAAAGATAAAATCTAGGAAGCTTTATACGATCCCCAATGAGTCAAAAGAACTAGTTCGAAAACCCTTTTAAAATTAAATATTTTGAAAAACATTTTGATAAAATTATTTGAAAACAATATTGTTGACTCGGGCCGTTTTGAATGATATGGAGGTTTTGAAAAATCGAGTGGAAATACTTTACAAAATAACTTCAAAGTTTCTCGGATCCTTGACCCAATATATGGAAAACATTTTCACAGGAAAATCATTTCAACATCGTTCGGGGTCCTCGACCCAATACACAGACCACTCTCACTGGAAATCACTCCAACATCTCTCGGGGTCCTCGACCCATTTCACAGAATACTTTCAAAAGAACAATCATCTCAACATCTCTAGGGCTCTTATACCCAATCCACAGAGCACTTTCACAGCACAATCATTTCAAAACCTCACAGGAGGGGTCCGGGTACTTGCATCATTGCAGGCTTTACGACAATTCCTGCTCAAGACCGTCAATGACTAATTAACCCTTGGAGATATCGTCAGATATCCTTGGTTAATTAGTCCTGATAACAACATTTAAAAACGAGTTAAAGAAAATTTTTAAAAAGCACAAATCTCGACCTTTGTCGATACCAACATTTAAAACAAGTTGAAAAGGATTTTTAAAGCACAAATTTGTTCGGTATCAGGATCTTAGTTATCACTCGAATATCCGCAACCGATAAGCCTGCCAGGCGCCTCTCTTGACACACCTATGCACCGGCGTTCACTACACTGTGTTGACCGCTCCTTGAACATGTCACAGCATCGGCGTTCACTCCTCAAGAGCCACTCCTTGTGCACACATTAGGCAACACCAGCGTTCACCACCCACATGAGCCGCTCCTTGCAGCGTACACAGGCCGGAGTACACGCTCCGCCCTCAGAGGCTCCGGATACAGCGTCTCTCACAAATAAATATTCACATCATTTCACACATCAAGCACACAGTCAATCATCACAACAAATATCACAATCGACACACAAACATCACACAAATTGTCTATCAATCAACAATTTCACATCCAAATGTATCAATAAATAACACCACACACCATCAATCAAAACTCGGCACAATACGCCTTCAGGCATAAACAACCCAACTCCACATATATCTATCAAATGTAATTCAACAAAATACACACAACCGACTATAGTATCTGTAACACCCCGAGATATTCGGAATAATTACAGCGCCGTAAACCCTTTAGATAAGAATTTACAAGGCTAATTTAAAGAAAATGAAGAAGTAATCCAAAAGTACCATTATGGTTTAGAAGACAAAACCAAATCAGACAGTTCAAATGAGTCCACTATTACAATTGTCTCAAAACGTCACAAAACACGCATACTCGAGTACTGAAAATAAACCAGAAAGACAAGACCATAGTAAGTAAACATCACTGAGCCCCTTCGTCGTCATGTCAGCACTGTGGCTGCTTCCCCGCTCCTCGACTACCTGAACATCAAAATAAATGTCCACCCCCGAAGGGGTTAGCAAAACGATGATAGTACAAGTATCATAATACACAAATCGAATATGCAACAACAATGCATAATAAAATACACAATACGGATTTCCACTACCGGAATCCAACAATGCGAATCCACGTGATTACATTAACATAACAAAGGGTAATCCAACGATCCAGCGCCCTCAATATAGATCCCCATGATGATCCCGTCAGACCAACGCATGGTGGAAAACCCGTTCAACGATCCAGCGCCCTCAGCATAGATCCCCATGATGATCCCGTCGGACCAACACATAGTGGACATCCGATCCAACGCCCTCAGCATAGATCACGTGATCTCAGAGGATCAACACAACATACACAAACACAACTATGCATACGTATATGCAAAATCGATATGTCCATCAACATGAACATAAAATCAATCAATAACGATATTATGACAATTCAACTGGAATGACCTCATGTTCAACAACATGAATAAGAATATGTATGATCAAAATCCTCAATATTAAACCACAACAACAACAACACAACAACATCTAAGCCTTAGTCCCAAAATGATTTGGGGTCGGCTAACATGAATCAAACTTTGAAACCGTCAATAATCGTTACATAAATAACATAAAAGGAAAAAAAGAGGGAAAAAGTAGAGAAAAAAGCAAATAAAAAAACAGAATGAATGAAAAAAAAAAGAAAAAAAGAAAAAAAAAAAAAGATAAAATGAAATAAAAGAAAATAGGAATTAAAAAAAAAAAAAGAATCAGACTCCATCCACCATCCGTATTCTTTCCCGCCACATTTACCTCTCCATCGCCATACTTTCTCCAATTCCATCTTTATCCAAGTTTTCTTGGGTCTTCCTCTACCTTTCACAACATTACTTGCTCCCCAACTTTCTAGCCTCCTCACTGGGGCATCAATAGGTCTTCTTCTCACATGACCAAACCATCGTAATCGATTCTCCATCATCTTGTCTTCTATAGACGCAACTCTTACCTTCTCTCTGATCACCTCATTTCTAAGCCGATCCTTTTTTGTATGACCACACATCCATCGTAGCATACGCATCTCTACCACATTCATCTTTTGAACGTGACACTGTTTTACAGCCCAACACTCGGTGCCATATAATAGCGCAGGCCTAATTGCCGTGCGGTAAAATTTACCCTTTAATCTATGAGGCATGCCGGGATCACATAAAACCCTTGTGGCACTCTTCCACTTCAACCACCCTGCCTTTATTCTGTGAGCCACATCGCCATCTAGCTCTCCATCCTTTTGGATAATAGATCCAAGATACCGAAAGAAAGTGGATCCATGAACAACTTTCCCATCAAATGTGATCATCCCCGCCTCTCTATCACTGTTTTCGCTAAACCTACACTCCATATATTCAGTCTTACTTCTGCTCAGCCTAAAGCCTCGAGCTTCCAAAGTATACCTCCAAAGTTCCAATTTCTGTTGCACTCCAACCTTCGTTTCATCAATCAACACAATATCATCTGCGAACATCATACACCACGGAACGTCATTTTGAATTTCTCTTGTCAATTCGTCCATGACTATGGCAAAGAGAAAAGGACTAAGAGCAGATCCTTGATGCACCCCAATCGTAATAGGGAATTCTTCTGTCCTCCCAACATTAGTACGTACACTTGTACTAGCTCCCTCATACATGTCCTTTATAATGTCAATATATTTCCGCGATACACCCTTCTTTGCTAAGGCCCACCAAAGTACTTCTCTTGGTACTTTATCATATGCCTTCTCTAAATCAATAAAAACCATATGCAGATCTTTCTTTTTATCTCGATAATGTTCCATCAACTGCCGGATAAGATAAATTGCTTCCATGGTCGATCTTCCAGGCATAAATTCAAACTGATTTTCTGTTATCTTCACACATTTCCTGATCCTTTGTTCAATCACTCGTTCCCACAACTTCATGGTATGACTCATTAGTTTAATTCCGCGATAATTAGAACAATCTTGAACATCACCTTTGTTCTTATACAAAGGGACGAGAATACTTTTCCTCCATGCTGACGGCATCTTATTGCTTCTCCAAATCTTATTGAAAAGCATAGTTACCCATTCGATCCCTCTCTCCCCCAAACACCTCCAAACTTCAATAGGTATACCATCTGGTCCTTCCTTTCTTTGACCCCATCTTCTTCAATGCAATTGTCACTTCACCCTTTTGGATTCTTCTCTTAAACTCTCGGTTAACCATACTTGAGGGGATGTTTAAATTCCCAATATCTTGTTCTTGATGGCCATTGAATAGGGTATCAAAGTATGACCTCCATCTCTCTTTTATCTCTTTATCTTGAACCAAAACTTTTTGGTCAGTATCTTTTACACATTTAACTTTTCCAATATCTCGCGTCTTCTTCTCTCTCATTCGAGCACGTTTATTGATATCTTTTTCCCCTTCTTTAGTATCTAATCTTGCATATAATTCTTGATTGACCTTTGATCGGGCATTTCGCACTGCCTTTTTAGCTTCTGTTCGAGCTTTCTTGTACTTCTCATAATTCTCATCGCTCGAGCATTTACCCAGTACCTTATAACATTCACGTTTGGTCTTTATCGCTTGCTTAACTTCATCATTCCACCAAGATGTGTCCTTACTTGATGGTCTGTTTCCTTTAGATTCTCCTAGGACTTCTTTTGCAACTTCCTTTATGTTGTGTTCCAACAAGTTCCACATCGAATCTATATCCATCTCCGTGCAATCAGACCAAATACCACTATCAGCAATCTTAGCCACAAAAGTATGTCGACTCTCCCCTTGGAGCTTCCACCACTTAATTCGAGGGTCAACTTGTGGTCTTCTCTTTCTTAAGTGCCTCTTACCTCGAAAGTCAAGCACCACAACCCTATGCTGTGTTGCAGCACTCTCACCGGGTATTACCTTGCAATTAGTAAAACTTTTCCTCCAAACATTCCTTACTAAAAAGAAATCAATCTGACTTGCATTACCTCCGTTTCTATATGTCACCAAATGAGAATCCCTTTTCTCGAACCAAGTGTTCATAATACCCAAGTCATGAGCTAATGCGAAATCCAATATATCATTTCCTGCTTCATTCCTGTCCCCAAAACCAAAGCCACCATGAATGCTCTCAAATCCATCTCTACTAACACCGACATGCCCATTGAGGTCACCACCAATGATCAATTTCTCACCCATAGGAATTCGTTCGACAACCTCTTCCAAATCTTCCCAAAATTCTTGTTTGATCGATGCATCCAATCCTACTTGTGGTGCATAAGCACTTATGATAGTTAGAAACTCATCCCCTATCACAAGCTTAATACTCATTATTCAATCGCTCTTTCTTGACACTTCCACCACATCATCAATGAATTCTTTATCAATGACGATACCCACTCAATTTCTACTTCTATCCTTTCCAAAGTACCAAAGCTTGTAACCCCAAGGAGCTAACACTCTTGCCTTCTCGCCAACCCACTTAGTCTCTTGTAGACACATTATGTGAATTCTTCTCCTTTTCATAACCTCCCCCACTTCTGCTGATCTCCCCGTCAAAGAGCCAACGTTCCAAGTTCCAAACCGCACCTTACTACCCTTACTAGCCGCAAGAACTAACTTCTCTGTCTGTCCCCGTCCACGCTGCAAGGATTCTTGCACATTTGACACCACACCCATACTTCGAGGTGGCGCGCCGCTTCCGGGCGACGACCTAGCAACCCTTGCATATTTTCCACTACACCCGAGCCTATGAAGTGTAGCGCATCCTTGCTCATTTGACACCACCCTCAGATGTAAAGGTGGCGCGCCGCTTCTGGGCGACGACCTAGCAACCCTCGCATACTTATCACTGCACCCGGGCCTATGAAATGCAGCGCGTCGCTTCTGAGGAGACGCCCCAACGATTTTCAATGTTTGATTCATGTCTATGGAATGTGACGAGTTTTACGCTGGCTGCCACTAACCTACCGCAACCCTCCTCTTTTATCTGGGCTTGGGACCGGCAATGGATGTCAAGAAGACACCCACAGGCAGAGTTATCCTCAATATTAAACCAATATTCAAAAATACGATACTTGCCTTAGAAATGGCGACAAGGATAGTTACTACGAAAAGAATCTTCAACCAGCTCGAAGAACTCTCACTCTATCAATCCACCAAAACCCGAACCTTTAATGAACAATAACATCGGTATAACTAACGGTTCCGGATAATCATTCTAAACATCATATGAACATCAAAAGGGCGTGTTCTTCCTAATCATACAAGCGTACTAATCTGCCCTATACCATTGCGGTTGAGTCAACATTATGCTACTAACCGAACAAAAGCTCATAATATTCCATCTAAGATCAAATGTATCCTACGGTCGGATTTCTTCAATTATACCACATGATAATTCTTCTTACAAGGATTCTAATCATACTCTTCCATACAAGATATCGAAACACTTCTACGAATTATCATAAGAACTTAATCACTAGGTTCTTCTTGATTATCATCTCCTTCTAGGAATTAACCCTAAGATTAATCCATTAACTTCTCCAACGAAATGCTCGATCAATAATTTCTAAGGATTTAGATGATCTCTGAAACCAGTTGTAATAGGGTTCAAAATCTCAGAATGCTATATGAAGAGTCTAATCACTAATAGGTTCGAACAACACGTTTAACAACAAAGGAGAACCGAAGCATAACAAAAGTTACTCTTCTAAAATCATGGTGTTTGACTACTCACGAATATAACTGACTTGATAATCTCAAAAACATGTTCAAAACATCCCTAAGGATACGTAATCAAGTTGGTGAAGAATCACCTACCTCAAAATAGTGAAGAACAACGAGAAGCTTGAAGAAACTCAACACCGAGAGCTTGAACACCAATCCCCAATGGTCTATGATCTTCAAACTCGAGCTAGGATGATGATATGAGAGGTATATGGTGTTGGACAATCTCCAGAACACGAAAATCGGCCAAAGGGAGGATGAGAAATGAAATGGGGTCGAGGTCTATAAATAGAATTATGTCCGTTACGTACGCTAAACACCCCACATTACGTACGTAACAACCTTAGCGTACGCTATGCTCGAAGATTAGCGTGCGTTAACGTCTGGCCAGAGCTAACTGACCTGTTTTTGGCATTGGCTTACGTACGTTATCATACAGGCCTTACGTACGTAATATCTAAGACCTTAGCGTACGTTAAAAATCCCCCTTAGCGTACGATAAGTCCGTTGACTTGCTTGGCTGGAAAACTGTCCAGGTTCACGCGGAACCTCTCACGAATCTCCCCTGGCCCCCACACGCCGACCCTTGTCGGATCTCGAGTTGACTGAGCTTACGTACGTTAAGCTCAACAGCTAACGTACGTTATATTGCATTCTTAGCATACGCTAAGATCATTATCTAGCGTACGTTATCACGTGCAGAATTATGCATGCATGCATGGAAAAATACAAAGATGTGGGGATACGAATACGGGAAACCAATCATCGATTATTGCATCACAAAGTCGAATCTTACAAGATCGAATACAAGATAAATAC
Source organism: Orobanche coerulescens (assembly GCA_033398695.1). Classification (NCBI taxonomy): domain Eukaryota; kingdom Viridiplantae; phylum Streptophyta; class Magnoliopsida; order Lamiales; family Orobanchaceae; genus Orobanche; species Orobanche coerulescens. The sequence continues at coordinate 70,880,083 of CM065818.1, read as the reverse complement.
ACATTAATCATCCGGGCATTACATACTACCCCTCTAAAAAGAAGTTTCGGCCTGAAACTTAAAACGAAAACAATTCCGGGTATCTCGACTTCAGTCTCCCAAGTTGCTTCTTCGACTCCATGTCGAGACCACTGAACCTTAACCAAGGAGATCGGTTTATTCCTCAACTGCTTGACTCGACTCTAGAGTATCTTGATTGGATTTTCTTCGAACGATCCATCATTGGCCACTTCAATCTCGCCAAAATCGATGATATGACTGGGATCCGGTACATATTTCCATAATTGGGATACGTGGAATACATTATGAACATGACTCAACGATGGCGGTAAGGCCAACCTGTACGCCAACTCCCCAACTCTTTCAAGGATCTCGAATGGCCCGATATATCTCGGACTCAGCTTTCCTTTCCTCCCAAAACGGAAAATTCCCCAGGTAGGAGAAACCTTCAATAGTACATGGTCCCCAATCTCAAACTCCAACGGGCGACGGCGCACATCTGCATAAGACTTCTGTCGACTCTGGCCAGTTAACAGCCTCTCATGAATCAGAGCTACCTTCTCTTGAGTCTGAACTATCAACTCTAGTTCCATCCCAGTCAAATCAGAAGAATCATCCCAACACAGGGGCGATCTACCTCTTCTCCCGTACAATGCTTCAAACAGTGCCATCTTAATAGAAGCATGCCAACTATTGTTGTAGGTAAATTCAATTAACGGCAAATGAACCTCCCAATCGGTTGACCAATATAAGGCGCAACCTCTTAGCATATCTTCTACTGTCTGTATGGTCCTTTCGGACTGACCGTCCGTCTGAGAATGATAGGCCGTGCTAAAGTTCAGCTCGGTTCCCAAGGCCTTGTGAACTGCCTTTCAAAAATACGACACGAAGCGACCATCTCGATCTGAAATAATGGTTTTCGGTGTTCCATGCAATCGGACTATCTCTGAAATAAATACTCGCGCCAATTTCTCGGGTCCCTAAGTGTCTTTAATACCCAGGAAATGAGCCGACTTGGTTAGTCGATCAACTATAACCCAAATCATGTTCATTCCCATCTTGGTCCTTGGCATATTGGTGATGAAGTCCATCGATATATCCTCCCACTTCCACTCATGAATCGGAAGTGGCTTTAACATCCCGGCAGGCCACTGGTGTTCAATCTTAACCTGCTGATAGGTTAAACATTTCGAAACACATTCCGCTACATCCTTCTTCATATTTCCCCACCAGAAATTTTGTTTTAGGTCCTTATACATCTTACTGGTGCCTGGGTGAATAGAATAGGGCGCGTTGTGAGCTTCCTTCAAAATTGTCTATCTCAAAACATCATCATCGGGGACGCAAAATCGACTCTGAAATCTCAGAACTCCATCATCTTGCATCACGAATCCCGGGGCCTTGGCTTTGTTTACTTCGTCACATAATCGAAGAATCAGATAATCATCCAACTGCTTAGATTTGATTTCTTCGACCAACGACGAAGTTAGTTCCATCACACACAGTTGCCCTTGGACCCCTTGTGACCATACTTCGATTCCTTCACGAATCAGTTCTCGTTGAATGCTGGTTTGGGACGTAAGTGCTTCCAACACTCAAAGAGAAACAGGTTTGCGGCTCAGTGCATCAGCTACCACGTTTGCTTTGCCTGGATGATAGAGGATTTCCAAGTCGTAATCCTTGATCAATTCCAGCCATCTTCTCTGCCTCATGTTTAATTCCTTCTGACTGAAAATATACATGAGGCTCTTATGATATGTGAAGATCTGACAATGAGTGTCGTACAAATAATGTCGCCAAATCTTCAAGGCGAAAACTACAGCTGCTAGCTCCAAATCATGAGTCGGGTAATTTGCTTAGTATAGTTTCAACTTTCGAGAGGCATAGGCAATCACCCTATCCGTTTGCATCAACAAGCATACCAGACCCTGATTTGAAGCATCGCTGTATACCATGAATCCATCGGTTCCATCTGGTAATGCTAGTATAGGCGCTGTTGTCAGTCTTCTCTTAAGTTCATCAAAACTAGCCTGGCAATTCTCATTCTACAGGAATTTCTGAGTTTTCTGCAACAGATGAGTAAGCGGACGAGCAACTTTTGAAAATCCTTCTACGAAATGGCGATAATATCCAGCAAGCCCTAAGAAACTTCGGACTTCTTTCACATTATTTGGAGGTTCCCATTCCAAGATTGCTTCGACTTTCTTCGGGTCTACCTGAACTCCGTCAGCTGATATCACATGCCCAAGGAAGGTTACTTCCTTAAGCCAGAACTCGCATTTAGAAAGTTTCGCATAAAGCAGTTCATTCCTCAAAGTACTCACAACGATACACAAATGATCTGCATGCTCCTCTGGGTCTTTCAAATAGATCAAGATGTCAAAAATGACCACGAATTTATCCAAGTATTCTAAGAATACCCAATTCATCAATTGCATAAATACCGCAGGAGCATTGGTAAGTCTGAATGGCATCACCACAAATTCATAGTGCCCGTACCGGGATCTGAAAGCATATTTTGGTATATCCGACTCCTTAATTCTCAATTGATGGTATCCTGATCTCAAGTCGATCTTCGAGAATACCCTTACCCCATGCAGTTGGTCAAACAAGTCGTTGATCCGAGGTATTAGATACTTGTTCTTAATCGTCACCTTGTTTAGCTCCCTATAATCGATACACAATCGGAGGGATCCATCTTTCTTCCGGACAAAGAGAACGGGTGCTCCCCAAGGAGAAAAGCTAGGTTAAATGTAACCCTTCTACAGTAATTCCTCAAGCTGCTTCTTTAGTTCATACATCTCGGTTGGCGCCATACGGTATGGTGCTCTGGAAATAGGTGCGACTCCAGGCTCTAATTCGATATTGGACTCTACTTCTCTCCATGGAGGTAACCCAGGTAGTTCGTCAGGGAATACGTCTGAGAACTCGTTCACAACTGGAATAGATGAGATTTCTACTCCTCCTTCTTTCTTCATGGCATAACACCACAACCCATGACAACCCTGCTTCAGTAATTTCACTGCTTTCATGGCTTTGATTAATTTTCCTGAGCTTCCCGATCTCCATCCTTTAAATAAATGTTCAGATCCGTCATCAGCAATGATAGAAATAAATCTCCTTCGGTAATTCAAAATGGCCCCATAACGGTTGAGCCAATCGTCTCCGAGAACTAAATCGTCACCATGGATGTCGACCACAATAAGATTTGATGGCCAATCTCTCCCTCCTATAGATACTGGAAAATATATAGTTTCTAGGGTTCCCACAATCCTCTCTCCACTCGGTAATCCCACAACATAAGGCTCACAATCATATAAACACGAGATTTTCAAACAATTAACACAGTTCAGTGATATAAAAGAATGTGTAGCTCCTGAATCTAATAAGACACTAACTGGTTGCAAGAGGATCTGAATTGTACCTGATGCAATAGCGGTGTTCTGATCGTCTAACCTCATCATCTCGTAAAGGCGCAGAGGAACGGACCCAGCACTGGATGCCTCTCTTTTCCCAACATTCTGCTGCTGGAAACCACTTTGCTGTGTCTGGTTCACACTTGTCTCTTTCAGAACCGATGCAGGAGTGCGAGTACCAATAGATCTAGTCACATTTCCGAAAAATTCGCACGATCGCCTTCCTGTCCACACTTGAAATAGGTCACAGAAGGTGCGTAGCAATCACGCCGAACATGCCCCGCTTTACCGCAATTATAACATTTCTTCGCTGCGTCTGAAACTGTTGATGTTGTTCGGAACTTCTTTCCACCTCGGGAAGGATGCGGAGGTCTCCTAGATGAATGAAATGAAGATTGGCCCTTTCGGGGCCCACCACTCTTGTTCTCCGTGAAGTTGCCAGACACTTTCTGCTTCTTTGCTTCCGTCGATTTCTCCACCGCTGCCTCTTTCATGTCGTAGGCCAGCGCTTTGTCCTGATACTATCGCAAGGTAGTACATTCAAATCCGGGCATATATTGCTGAATCTCGGGTTTCATCCGCATGTCGAAATGGAAAATCTTCTTCGCCTCGGTCCTGACCAAGTGTCGCACACAAGTCATCTGGTGATTAAAAGTCTTGATTATGTCTGTCACAGATGCTTTCGAACTCTGCGGGGAGAAAAAATCTCGGACTCTATCCTCTCTAACTGGATGAGGACAATACTGTGCTTCTTCCATCATTAATCTAAATTCTGTCCAGTCAGCATTATGATCCTCAGGTCGAACAGCCTCCCACTAGTCGAAAGCCTCCCCAGTCAGAAAATACTGGGCGATCGGAACTTTTCGGTCATCGGGACAGTTGATCCCCGCAAATATCTTTTCCAACTCCTTCAGCCAATGATCCCAAGTAGTCATCTCAGCAGAACTGTCGAATTTTGGTGGGTGTAACTTAACCACTTCCGTAAGCCACTTGTCTACCCGATTATCCTCGTTGCGCTGCTGGCCCATCGCTGTCTGCATGCGGTCAACCACCTAAGCGAACTGGGTCATCTGAGCGACCACCTGTTGAAGCACTCCCGGCATGTTAGGATTTGTGTTATCATTCGCTGATCCCTATTGTCCTCCAGAATGGGAATCGGTTCGACTAGCCGATAATTCTAGGGTAGTCGCTGAATCCTCCTGTCTCGCATTACCACGTCCGCGTCCGCGTCCACGACCTCCCCTCAACATACTGTAAATACAAATACTCAATATCCAGGGCAGAATTTTCTAAAAGAAGGTCCGTCAATATTTACAAAATGGAAATTAAATAAAACGGTAGTATAAGAGATTAGGAGACTTACAACCACGGTCCACATGACGACGCTGGCTGAGCAATGATGTTACAAATGACCCATAAATCAAATAAATTAAACAGACCCAACTAAACCCGACTGCCAAGATATCTATGAATCTTAGCTCCGATACCAAATTGTCACATACCAAGACCGCTCCGCCGTAGCATGATATTGTCCGCTCTGGGCACTCTCCTCTGAGCTGGCCCTCACGGTTTTGCTTCTGGGAGCCCGCGAGCAGCTTCCCAGGAGGTCACCCATCCTGGTACTACTCTCACCCAAGCACGCTTAACTTCGGAGTTCCCATCTCCCCGAAGCCACTGGGCTCCCAAAAGGCCTCATGCTATTTGGAGGCACGCATGCACATATAAGGCACATCACCCCCTCTCCGCTAGTCTATGTGAGATATCACAATCCACCCCCCTCAAGGGGCCCAACGTCCTCTTCGGCACAATCGCACTACATGGCAGAGTGTCTCCGATACTATATTCTGTAACACCCCAAGATATTCGGAATAATTACAGTGCCGTAAACCCTTTAGATAAGAATTTACAAGGCTAATTTAAAAAAAATGAAGAAGTAATCCAAAAGTACCATTAAGGTTTAGAATACAAAACTAAATCAAACAGTTCAAATGAGTCCATTATTACAAGCGTCTCAAAACCTCACAAAACACGCGTACTCGAGTACTGGAAATAAACCAGAAAGACAAGACCACAGTAAGTTAACATCACTGAGCCCTTCGTCGTCATGTCGGCACTGTGGCTGCTTCCCCGTCCCTCAGCTACCTGAACATCAAAACAAATGTCCACCCCCGAAGGGGTTAGCAAAACGATGCTAGTACAAGTATCATAATACACAAATCGAATATGCAACAACGATGCATAATAAAATACACAATACGGATTTCCACTACCGGAATCTAACAATGCGAATCCATGTGATTCCATTAACATAACAAAGGGTAATCCAACGATCCAGCGCACTCATTATAGATCCTCATGATGATCCCGTCGGACCAACGCATAGTGGAAAACCCGTCCAACGATCTAGCGCCCTCAGCATAGATCCCCATGATGATCCCGTCGGACCAACGCATAGTGGACATCCGATCCAGCGCTCTCAGCATTGATAGCGTGATCTCACAGGATCAACACAACATACACAAACACAACTATGCATACATATATGCAAAACCGATGTAACACCCCCAATCCACTCAGGGATATTACACGCCGTAGACCCTCTCCTCGAGGATCTACCAGGCTGGTAACAACATTTAACATCTCGACAATGCCTTCAAGGCTAAAATGACTCAGTAGACCGATTTGGTCTTTCCACAAATACATACAACTCAAATACAACTCATGCCCACGCAGGGGACAAAATACAACCACACCCTGCATAACGGAACAATATAGCAAATGAAAATAAAGTACAATCAACCAACACACGATGTACGGTTCCTCATGTGATTAGTATCGATCATCTTTCATCATCCTTCGTGCCGACTCGTGTTATGCTCCAAAACTCGAATGCAAAACAGACATCCACCCCCGAATACTGGGGTTAGCAAAACTCCACTGTTTTGCTAGTGCAAGAACAAAGTGCAAATACGAGCCATACAATTCACATTCCACGAATAACAATAACCAAGGATCCTCAAAGATCCAAACAAAACGAAAAGTACTTCCCGAGGCAAGGGTTTGAGAAAAACATTTCAAAATCGAAATATTATAAATCAATGGAAGTAATTTATAAAACAGTTTAAAATGCCATCGAGAGTTTTAATAGAAAACAATTTAGGATTATCAAATCCTACTTTTCAAAATCCAAAAGATAAAAGGGGGTCACCGCCCCAAAGGTTTACTTCCCGATAAATGATATTTACCAAACCGTTGGGATTTTAGCCCCAAATCCGTAAAATGACTTTTACAAAACCATTGGGATTTTAGCCCCAAATCTCATCAACTCACAGTACACAAGAACGACCACAAGGTTCGTCTTCCAACCTCAAAATCCACAAATAAAGGATTTAAAATAACCAACAAAATACTCTAGTGCCATCCTAGCCAAGTAAGCCAAACGAACAACTTACCTCTTACACACTTAGTCAATGCATGCAATCATGAAAACCGTTCAAAAGCACTCATTTCCGGAAATGCCAATGATCAAACCACATTTGTAAAAATGCACCACAATTAACCGCGGACCCACAGCTTCGTGGATCCCTGCCGAGACCCCGTCGGATCTAACCCACAGTGGTTAAAAGCAAGCTCGCGGTTCCACAGCTTCGTGGAGCCCTACCGAGACCCCGTCGGATCTAACCCGTAGTGAGCATACACACACACACGTTACTCATGCAATACTAACATGCTAAGAATGTAAGTTCATTAAGAATACTCACTAGAGATGGCCATTAACTCGACACCATTACCAAACTCTTCAAAAATACAATAACAAGATTAAATACGGAATACACGATTCCATAACTTGAACAATAGGAGTATCATCATAAAATCCTTCAACGTTCAAAATAACCAAATCATAATCAATTCTCAAAACACCGTTCACAAATCACACTCGCTTTGAAAGAAAGTCTTTAACGAGGCCAAACCGAAATCTTTTGAAACTTCATTTCAAATAACCAAACGAACACATCAAGACGACCACCGATCATCATATCCATAAAACAAGAAAAGTATGGGCAAGGTACTTGCCTCGAATAAGAACAACGCGGAGAATCGACCGAAGTAGGTTGGCCCGAACCGACTACGAACCCGCCGACTCCACCGAACGCCAACTCACGTTCATAAACTACGAAGGACAAATAATAACAATGAAATGAATTCCATAACACAACTCAAAGCCGTTGAATTCAAAGAACGAATGACAAAAGTTCACGGATTTCCCCCAAAACGGCCAAGAACACGATTCGTTCCGTCAAACCACGAAAACGGAATTCCAAGTTGAAATATGGATATACAATCCATAGAATATGTTTAACAACATCATTTAACCATAATCGATCCATCGAAAATAGATGAAAAACGAGATCGGGGACAAATCCCCCAAAAAGTCAATTCGAAGGAAATCAAGAAATATACTTCGATTCGACGAAGAACAATGGATTAAATGATGTTAAACACAAGAATACTACCAAGATTAAATCATACCCATCATGAATTAATCAACAACACGGAACGAATCGGACGAAAATGCAAAAATCCCCAAATTCACGAAATTAGGGTTCTAAGGAAGATTACCTTGATTCGCTGGATCAAAGGTTGATAACGGACGATCGATTGATGTTATGAACTCAAGGACTTCATGGATTTGTTGTTAAACAACATGGCTTCGTCACCCATGAATCCCCACTCGCGGACGGAGAAGGAAGGAAGTGAAAAACGAAGTGAAATGTGACGCCACCACATTTATATCGGGCCGACTAGCGTGCGCTAGCCTTCCCGGACTAGCGTGCGCTATCGGCGGTATCGGCAGTACCCTCGGCCAGGGGCCCACACGACCCGGCATCACCGACCAACCCTGCCGACCAAACCTGTCGACCCGACTCCCGCTAGCGTGCGCTACGGCCGGAAGGCTGCGCCCGCGAGCCGACCTGACCAGAAGCCACTCGACGACGAAGTTACCCAGGTAACGTACGCTAGTCGGCCGGCGACGTGCGCTACCCCTGCCGGTTAGCGTGCGCTACGACCGGCTGGCCGCGCCACTGCCGATCTGGCCGAGTCGAGAACCTCGAAACCCCACCGCCTGTGCCCGGGCGATAGCGTCGTTAGGCGGCCGGCGCGTGCGCTACACTGCCGGTTAGCGCGCGCGACCTTCCGGCCGTGGCGTGCGCTCGCGGTTCTGCCCGCACCGTCCGGCCGGTGCCTGCATGTCGTCGGCGATCCGCCGTCAGGCCGATCCAACCGTCGTGGCTCGGCGACCGATTTCGAAATCGCGCAGGCGAACACGACGAAAAGTTCACGGACGACATAAACGACTCGAAATGAAAACGTAATACTATATTTAGTCATACGCGACCAAGAAACGGGTCGAGACAACCATTACAGATACGGATACCCGTAACTTTCAAGAAATTACAAAATGGCCCAAAACGCCCGGAAATCACGATACGTGATCGAATAACCAAACCGAAGTTCACAACACGTCTAACAAAGTTAAACGGACTTACGGGAAACTCAAACAATAGCTTAACGAGATTCGCAAGAATCGAACTCAAGCGCGGAAAAGTCGCTAAAAAGCACGGAACTCAACAAAACGACACCGAAACGAACTCGGATGTCAAAAAGTGTAGAATTAATCATTCTCAGAATGACGAAACGGTCATGAGCGAGTCGTCCAAACGGACTCCGACCGAAAAAAGAAATTTGCCGAAAATCGAAAATTGCGGATATTACATTCTACCCTCCTCAAAAGAAGTTTCGTCCCGAAATTTAAAACAAGTAGGGAGAAGGAATATTCCGCCAAGGAAAACTCATCGAGATACACAAGAATGCGTAACTAACGCCCAACGGCGAAATGTTACAAACAACGCAAAGGAATATACGGCGTGAAAACACGCTCCACGGCGACCAACTCAACGTCGCCGTTAGGGATATAATAAAACCAACAAGTGACAAGCGTCATCAAATGGATAATACAGTCAAGTCAATTATCCGAACAATCGCAAAACACAGTGAACAAAATCAATACGATTGACCAATCTAACGGTACATTGATCAAAACGCGAGCCAAACGCTGAACAAACACGGAATCCCACCGCCTAAGGGCTGGAAGATCGAAAACGAAACTAATTTCCCGAACTGAAGGGAATTACGAAGGAGCCTGAATGTTCATCAATCACGGAACGAGGTCAATAAAAACCGAACAATCAAACGATCAAACCACAACGATCGAGACAACAAAAATCGAAGAATCATGTTCGAATCACGAAGAACAATAAAATTTCAAACAACAACTCCAAGGTTCACATCTCGACTCGAGACAATATATGGTCCGGTGAAAACAACAGGATGTGCATTCACATAAGATCCACAGGAAAGGGAATAGCAATTAAAAAGTCACAACGACAAACGAGTTATTCCGAAACAATACCACACTCGTTCGATAAACAAAACAAGGGGTAGGACAAGCTCAGAAATGTCAACGAACATAAATGAGTCGACAGAGTTGAAAACATAAGAGTTCCAAATCCGATCCACTTCGAATAAAAGAACTAATAGAACCAGATGATGTCACTCCCAAACAAGGTTCACAAGAATCGAATCAACTCGAAAAAGTAACATCGATAACCGGATCGACCCACAACAAGATCACGGCTGCGTTGACGATGAAATCGAAATACGAGAACAAGTTCATAAAGTGCCAACGAACATGAGCGAATCGATAGATGCAGAAGAGAAAATACGAACTCAAAATAGTACGGGCATTACCTCCGACCTCGTCACGAAATTCACAAAAACGGGAGCAGGGTAACAAGACATTAAACAATCGACACATAACGGAACCATCACCGATGCACACGGTCATACCAAACCAAGCTCTAACAGCTCGCACATACGCGACAACACAGAAATCACCACGAGGCGACAACATTCAACACCAACATCCCGCCTCTTCACAGGGGGCTAGCACAACCAATGTGTGGAAAGCGACTCAACGCTCACACCGCCAATTCGATCATACTGGAGAAAGTATCAAAATGACAACGCGAACATCATACATTCATACCCGCCCTCAAACGGGAATGGATAGGTTTTAAAAACGAAAACCTCATTTTGAAAATAATTTGAAGAATACCGATTGATCTTGAGTATCACCTTTCAAAAAAGTACAAACGTGAAACATCGTTATCGAGACATTGGAGAACCATTTCGCATTTGATAAGAATGAAGATACTTTCTCTTAATGAAAACTTTCAAAATATTCGACCCTCGGGTCTAAATAAAAGTGTTTCTAAAATATTGAAAATATCTCAAAGCATTTTGGTCCTCGAGGTAGAAAATTTTTGAAATATATTGTGGCACCTAGGATGTACCACAAGAAAATAACTCATTTGAAAAGTATGTCTCAAATTTATTTTTCTAAGATACTCAAGGTTTTCAAAAATCCAATAGGCCAGAATGCCCAAAACTCACACATACCGACGTTCACTAAAACAACTCCTAGCACACGCATCAAAAAGTTTAAAATCAAGACAATATATGTCTTTAAACGGAAATAAACGATAAAATACCACATTCAGAACAAAACCACTGATAAAATACTCTCCCGCACTGGCTAGTGAACAAGTCGAATGCGTATAAGCACAAAGCTTCCACAAGAGACTTGTAAAACGTGCAAATCGATTCGAAAATCATCAACAACGGAGAAAAACAACAATAAGAAGACATCACAAGCGACGACACTCCTCGTATAAATCAAATACGAAAGTCGACTAAATACATATCGTGAAATCAAAATTCACATAAGGATTCCACCACTTAACAAATAATCATAAAAATAGCTCGTGTCACACGAGGCACAACACAAAGAAGGAAGACTTACTTCCACAGGTCGCACGAAGATGATGATCGCCCCACGATACTAATCACGACCAACAAACTCAAACGACGCGTCGCGACACGACTCAGTCAGATAAAATCCGATGAAACAAGACTCAAACAACACGACTTGACCCGGCCTAGGTTTCCTCAACCTAAGCTCGATACCATTTATGTAACACCCCAATCCACTCGGGGATATTACACGCCGTAGACCCTCTCCTCGAGGATCTACCAGTGGTAACAACATTTAACATCTCGACAATGCCTTCAAGGCTAAAATGACTCGATGACCGATTTGGTCTTTCCACAAATACATACAACTCAAATACAACTCATGCCCACGCAGGGACAAAATACAACCACACCGTACAACGGGAACAATATAGCAATGAAAATAAAGTACAATCGAACCAACACACGATGTACGGTTCCTCATGTGATTAGTATCGATCATCTTTCATCATCCTTCGTGCCGACCCTGTGTTATGCTCCAAAACCTGAATGCAAAAACAGACATCCACCCCCCGAATACTCGGGGGTTAGCAAAACTCCACTGTTTTGCTAGTGCAAGAACAAAGTGCAAATACGAGCCATAAAATTCACATTCCACGAATAACAATAACCAAGGATCCTCAAAGATCCAAACAAAACGAAAAGTACTTCCCGAGGCAAGGGTTTGAGAAAAACATTTCAAAATCGAAATATTATAAATCAATGGAAGTAATTTATAAAACGGTTTAGAATGCCATCGAGAGTTTTAATAGAAAACAATTTAGGATTATCAAATCCTACTTTTCAAAATCCAAAAGATAAAAGGGGGTCACCGCCCCAAAGGTTTACTTCCCGAAAAATGATATTTACCAAACCGTTGGGATTTTTGCCCCAAATCCGTAAAATGACTTTTACAAAACCATTGGGATTTTAGCCCCAAATCTCATCAACTCACAGTACACAAGAACGACCACAAGGTTCGTCTTCCAACCTCAAAATCCACAAATAAAGGATTTAAAATAACCAACAAAATACTCTATTGCCATCCTAGCCAAGTAAGCCAAACGAACAACTTACCTCTTACACACTTAGTAAATGCATGCAATCATGAAAACCGTTCAAAAGCACTCATTTCCGGAAATGCCAATGATCAAACCACATTTGTAAAAATGCACCACAATTAACCGCGGACCCACAGCTTCGTGGATCCCTGCCGAGACCCCGTCGGATCTAACCCACAGTGGTTAAAAGCAAGCTCGCGGTTCCACAGCTTCGTGGAGCCCTACCAAGACCCCGTCGGATCTAACCCGTAGTGAGCATACACACACACGTTACTCATGCAATACTAACATGCTAAGAATGTAAGTTCATTAAGAATACTCACTAGAGATGGCCATTAACTCGACACCATTACCAAACTCTTCAAAAATACAATAACAAGATTAAATACGGAATACACGATTCCATAACTTGAACAATAGGAGTATCATCATAAAATCCTTCAACGTTCCAAATAACCAAATCATAATCAATTCTCAAAACACCGTTCACAAATCACACTCGCTTTGAAAGAAAGTCTTTAACGAGGCCAAACCGAAATCTTTTGAAACTTCATTTCAAATAACCAAACGAACACATCAAGACGACCACCGATCATCATATCCATAAAACGAGAAAAGTATGGGCAAGGTACTTGCCTCGAATAAGAACAACGCGGAGAATCGACCGAAGTAGGTTGGCCCGAACCGACTACGAACCCGCCGACTCCACCGAACGCCAACTCACGTTCATAAACTACGAAGGACAAATAATAACAATGAAATGAATTCCATAACACGACTCAAACCCGTTGAATTCAAAGAACGAATGACGAAAGTTCACGGATTTCCCCCAAAACGGCCAAGAACACGATTCGTTCCGTCAAACCACGAAAACGGAATTCCAAGTTGAAATATGGATATACAATCCATAGAATATGTTTAACAACATCATTTAACCATAATCGATCCATCGAAAATGGATGAAAAACGAGATCGGGGACAAATCCCCCAAAAAGTCAATTCGGAGGAAATCAAGAAATATACTTCGATTCGACGAAGAACAATGGATTAAATGATGTTAAACACAAGAATACTACCAATATTAATCATACCCATCATGAATTAATCAACAACACGGAACGAATCGGACGAAAATGCAAAAATCCCCAAATTCACGAAATTAGGGTTCTAAGGAAGATTACCTTGATTCGCTGGATCAAAGGTTGATAACGGACGATCGATTGATGTTATGAACTCAAGGACTTCATGGATTTGTTGTTAAACAACATGGCTTCGTCACCCATGAATCCCCACTCGCGGACGGAGAAGGAAGGAAGTGAAAAACGAAGTGAATTGTGACTGCTCAGCCACATTTATACTGGGCCAGACTAGCGTGCGCTAGCCTTCCCGGACTAGCGTGCGCTATCGGCCGGTATCGGCCGAGTACCCTCGGCCAGGGCCCACACGACCCGGCATCACCGACCAACCCTGCCGACCAAACCTGTCGACCGACTCCCGCTAGCGTGCGCTACGGCCGGAAGCCTGCGCGCTAGCCGGCTGTCCAAAGAGCCACTGGACTACCAACTTACCCAGTAACGTCGCTAGTCGGCCGGCGTCGCTACCCTGCCGGTTAGCGTGCGCTACGACCGATCGCCAAGCGCCACTGCCCGATCCCGACCGAGTCCGTAACCTCGAAACCCCTGTGCCCGAGGCGATAAGCGTCGTTAGGCGGCCCAGAAGCGTCGCTACACTGCCGGTTAGCGCGCAGCCTTCCGGCCAGAAGCGTGCGCTTCGCCGGTTCTGCCGCACCGTCCGGCCGGTGCACTGTCGTCCGGCCAGCCCCGCCACTGTCGGCGATCCCGCAACTGCCGTGGCTCGGCGACCCGATTTCCAAATCGCACTAACGAACACGACGAAAAGTTCACGGACGACATAAACGACTCGAAATGAAAACGTAATACCATATTTAGTCATACGCGACCAAGAAATGGGTCGAGACAACCATTACAGATACGGATACCCGTAACTTTCAAGAAATTACAAAATGGCCCAAAACGCCCGGAAATCACGATACGTGATCGAATAACCAAACTGAAGTTCACAACACGTCTAACAAAGTTAAACGGACTTACGGGAAACTCAAAGCAGCGATTTGACGAGATTCACAAGAATCGAACTCAAGCGCGGAAAAGTCGCTAAAAAGCACGGAACTCAACAAAACGACACCGAAACGAACTCGGATGTCAAAAAGTGTAGAATTAATCATTCTCAGAATGACGAAATGGTCATGAGCGAGTCGTCAAAACGGACTCCGACCGAAAAAAGAAATTTGCCGAAAATCGAAAATTGCGGATATTACATTCTACCCTCCTTAAAAGAAGTTTCGTCCCGAAACTTAAAACAAGTGGGGAGAAGGAATATTCCGCCAAGGAAAACTCATCGAGATACACAAGAATGCGTAACTAACGCCCAACGGCGAAATGTTACAAACAACGCAAAGGAATATACGGCGTGAAAACACGCTCCACGGCGACCAACTCAACGTCGCCGTTAGGGATATAATAAAACCAACAAGTGACAAGCGTCATCAAATGGATAATACAATCAAGTCAATTATCCGAACAATCGCAAAACACAATGAACAAAATCAATACGATTGACCAACCTAACGGTACATTGATCAAAACGCGAGCCAAACGCTGAACAAACACGGAATCCCACCGCCTAAGGTCTGGAAGATCGAAAACGAAACTAATTTCCCGAACTGAAGGGAATTACGAAGGAGCCTGAATGTTCACCAATCACGGAACGAGGTCAATAAAAACCGAACAATCAAACGATCAAACCACAATGATCGAGACAACAAAAATCGAAGAATCATGTTCGAATCACGAAGAACAATAAAATTTCAAACAACAACTCCAAGGTTCACATATCGACTCGAGACAATATATGGTCCGGTGAAAACAACAGGATGTGCATTCACATAAGATCCACAGGAAAGGGAATAGCAATTAAAAAGTCACAACGACAAACGAGTTATTCCGAAACAATACCACACTCGTTCGATAAACAAAACAAGGGGTAGGACAAGCTCAGAAATGTCAACGAACATAAATGAGTCGACAGAGTTGAAAACATAAGAGTTCCAAATCCGATCCACTTCGAATAAAAGAACTAATAGAACCAGATGATGTCACTCCCAAACAAGGTTCACAAGAATCGAACTGAACCCGAAAAAGTAACATCGATAACCAGATCGACCCACAACAAGATCACAGCTCGTTCGGACGATGAAATCGAAATACAGAACAAGTTCATAAAGTGCCAACGAACATGAGCGAATCGATAGACTGGAGAAAGAGAAAATACAGAAGTCAAAATAGTACGGGCATTACCTCCGACCTCGTCCACGAAATTCACAAAAACGGGAGCAGGGTAACAAGACATTAAACAATCGACACATAACGGAACCATCACCGATGCACACGGTCATACCAAACCAAGCTCTAACAGCTCGCACATACGCGACAACACAGAAATCACCACGAGGCGACAACATTCAACACCAACATCCCGCCTCTTCACAGGGGGCTAGCACAACCAATGTGTGGAAAGCGACTCAACGCTCACACCGCCAATTCGATCATACTCGGGTGAAATTATCAATATGACAACGCGAACATCTTACATTCAGACCCTCAAACGGGAATGGATAGGTTTTAAAACGAAAACCTCATTTTGAAAATAATTTGAAGAATACCGATTGATCTTGAGTATCACCTTTCAAAAAAGTACAAACGTGAAACATCGTTATCGAGACATTGGGGAACCATTTCGCATTTGATAAGAATGAAGATACTTTCTCTTAATGAAAACTTTCAAAATATTCGACCCTCGGGTCTAAATAAAAGTGTTTCTAAAATATTGAAAATATCTCAAAGCATTTTGGTCCTCGAGGTAGAAATTTTTGAAATATATTGTGGCACCTAGGATGTACCACAAGAAAATAACTCATTTGAAAAGTATGTCTCAAATTTATTTTTCTAAGATACTCAAGGTTTTCAAAATCCAATAGGCCGAATGCCCAAAACTCACACATACCGACGTTCACTAAAACAACTCCTAGCACACGCATCAAAAGTTTAAAATCAAGACAATATATGTCTTTAAACGGAAATAAATGATAAAATACCACATTCGAACAAAACCAGCGATAAAATACTCTCCCTTTGGCTAGTGAACAAGTCGAACGCGTATAAGCACAAAGCTTCCACAAGAGACTTGTAAAACGTGCAAATCGATTCGAAAATCATCAACAACGGAGAAAAACAACAATAAGAAGACATCACAAGCGACGACACTCCTCGTATAAATCAAATACGAAAGTCGACTAAATACATATCGTGAAATCAAAATTCACATAAGGATTCCACCACTTAACAAATAATCATAAAAATAGCTCGTGTCACACGAGGCACAACACAAGAAGGGAGACTTACTTCCACAGGTCGCACGAAGATGATGATCGCCCCACGATACTAATCACGACCAACAAACTCAAACGACGCGTCGCGACACGACTCAGTCAGATAAAATCCGATGAAACAAGACTCAAACAACACGACTTGACCCGACAGCCTAGGTTTCCTCAACCTAAGCTCTGATACCATTTATGTAACACCCCCAATCCACTCAGGGATATTACACGCCGTAGACCCTCTCCTCGAGGATCTACCAGGCTGGTAACAACATTTAACATCTCGACAATGCCTTCAAGGCTAAAATGACTCAGTAGACCGATTTGGTCTTTCTACAAACACATACAACTCAAATACAACTCATGCCCACGCAGGGGACAAAATACAACCACACCCGTACAACGGGAACAATATAGCAGCGGAAAATAAAGTACAACTGAACCAACACACGATGTACGGTTCCTCATGTGATTAGTATCGATCATCTTTCATCATCCTTCGTGCCGACCCTGTGTTATGCTCCAAAACCTGAATGCAAAAACAGACATCCACCCCGAATACTCGGGGTTAGCAAACTCCACTTTATTGCTAGTGCAAGAACAAAGTGCAAATACGAGCCATACAATTCACATTACACGAATAACAATAACCAAGGATCCTCAAAGATCCAAACGAAACGAAAAGTACTTCCCGAGGCAAGGGTTTGAGAAAAACATTTCAAAATCGAAATATTATAAATCAATGGAAGTAATTTATAAAACGGTTTAGAATGCCATCGAGAGTTTTAATAGAAAACAATTTAGGATTATCAAATCCTACTTTTCAAAATCCAAAAGATAAAAGGGGGTCACCGCCCCAAAGGTTTACTTCCCGAAAAATGATATTTACCAAACCGTTGGGATTTTAGCCCCAAATCCGTAAAATGACTTTTACAAAACCATTGGGATTTTAGCCCCAGATCTCATCAACTCACAGTACACAAGAACGACCACAAGGTTCGTCTTCCAACCTCAAAATCCACAAATAAAGGATTTAAAATAACCAACAAAATACTCTAGTGCCATCCTAGCCAAGTAAGCTAAACGAACAACTTACCTCTTACACACTTAGTCAATGCATGCAATCATGAAAACCGTTCAAAAGCACTCATTTCCGGAAATGCCAATGATCAAACCACATTTGTAAAAATGCACCACAATTAACCGCGGACCCACAGCTTCGTGGATCCCTGCCGAGACCCCGTCGGATCTAACCCACAGTGGTTAAAAGCAAGCTCGCGGTTCCACAGCTTCGTGGAGCCCTACCGAGACCCCGTCGGATCTAACCCGTAGTGAGCATACACATACACACGTTACTCATGCAATACTAACATGCTAAGAATGTAAGTTCATTAAGAATACTCACTAGAGATGGCCATTAACTCGACACCATTACCAAACTCTTCAAAAATACAATAACAAGATTAAATACGGAATACACGATTCCATAACTTGAACAATATGAGTATCATCATAAAATCCTTCAACGTTCAAAATAACCAAATCATAATCAATTCTCAAAACACCGTTCACAAATCACACTCGCTTTGAAAGAAAGTCTTTAACGAGTCCAAACCGAAATCTTTTGAAACTTCATTTCAAATAACCAAATGAACACATCAAGACGACCACCGATCATCATATCCATAAAACGAGAAAAGTATGGGCAAGGTACTTGCCTCGAATAAGAACAACGCGGAGAATCGACCGAAGTAGGTTGGCCCGAACCGACTACGAACCCGCCGACTCCACCGAACGCCAACTCACGTTCATAAACTACGAAGGACAAATAATAACAATGAAATAAATTCCATAACACGACTCAAAGCCGTTGAATTCAAAGAACGAATGACGAAAGTTCACGGATTTCCCCCAAAACGGCCAAGAACACGATTCGTTCCGTCAAACCACGAAAACGGAATTCCAAGTTGAAATATGGATATACAATCCATAGAATATGTTTAACAACATCATTTAACCATAATCGATCCATCGAAAATGGATGAAAAACGAGATCGGGGACAAATCCCCCAAAAAGTCAATTCGAAGGAAATCAAGAAATATACTTCGATTCGACGAGGAACAATGGATTAAATGATGTTAAACACAAGAATACTACCAAGATTAATCATACCCATCATGAATTAATCAACAACACGGAACGAATCGGACGAAAATGCAAAAATCCCCAAATTCACGAAATTAGGGTTCTAAGGAAGATTACCTTGATTCGCTGGATCAAAGGTTGATAACGGACGATCGATTGATGTTATGAACTCAAGGACTTCATGGATTTGTTGTTAAACAACATGGATTCGTCACCCATGAATCCCCACTCGCGGACGGAGAAGGAAGGAAGTGAAAAACGAAGTGAAATGTGACTGCTCAGCCACATTTATACTGGGCCAGACTAGCGTGCGCTAGCCTTCCCGGACTAGCGTGCGCTATCGGCCGAGTACCCTCGGCCAGGGCCCACACGACCCGGCATCACCGACCAACCCTGCCGACCAACCTGTCGACCCGACTCCCGCTAGCGTGCGCTACGGCCGGAAGCTGCGCGCGCTAGCCGGCTGTCCGAGAGCCACCGGACTACCAACTACCCAGTAACGTCGCTAGTCGGCCGGCGTGTGCTACCCCTGCCGGTTAGCGTGCGCTACGACCGGCAATGCGCGCCACTGCCGATCTGGCCGAGTCGAGAACCTCGAAACCCCACTGCCCGGGCGATGGCGTCGTTAGGCGGCCCGGTAGCGTCGCTACACTGCCGGTTAGCGGCGCCAGCCTTCCGGCCGTGGCGTGCGCTCGCCGGTTCTGCGCACCCGTCCGGCCGGTGCCGCAATCGTCCGGCGATCCGCCACCGTCCGGCCGATCCATAGCCGTCGAGCTCGACGACCCGATTTCCGAAATCGCACGGAACGAACACGACGAAAAGTTCACGGACGACATAAACGACTCGAAATGAAAACTTAATACCATATTTAGTCATACGCGACCAAGAAACGGGTCGAGACAACCATTACAGATACGGATACCCGTAACTTTCAAGAAATTACAAAATGGCCCAAAACGCCCGGAAATCACGATACGTGATCGAATAACCAAACCGAAGTTCACAACACGTCTAACAAAGTTAAACGGACTTACGGGAAACTCGAAGCGTGATTTGAACGAGATTCGCAAGAATCGAACTCAAGCGCGGAAAAGTCGCTAAAAAGCACGGAACTCAACAAAACGACACCGAAACGAACTCGGATGTCAAAAAGTGTAGAATTAATCATTCTCAGAATGACGAAACGGTCATGAGCGAGTCGTCAAAACGGACTCCGACCGAAAAAATAAATTTGCCGAAAATCGAAAATTGCGGATATTACAACCGATATGTCCATCAACATGAATATAAAATCAATCAATAACGATATTATGATAATTCAACTGGAATGACCTCTTGTTCAACAACATGAATAACAATATGTATGATCAAAATCCTCAATATTAAACCAATATTCAAAAATACGATACTTGCCTTAGAAATGGCGACAATGATAGTTACTACGAAAATAATCTTCAACCAGATCGAAGAACTCTCACTCGATCAATCCACCGAAACACGAACCTTCAACGAACAATAACATCGGTATAACTAATGGTTCCGGATAATCGTTCTAAACATCATATGAACATCAAAAGGGCGTGTTCTTCCCAATCATACAAGCGTACTAATCTGCCCTATACCATTGCGGTTGAATCAACATTATGCTACTAACCGAACAAAAGCTCATAATATTCCATCTAAGATCAAATGTATCCTACGGTCAGATTTCTTCAATTATACCACATGATAATTCTTCTTACAAGGATTCTAATCATACTCTTCCATACAAGATATCGAAACACTTCTACGAATCATCATAAGAACTTAATCACTAGGTTCCTCTTGATTATCATCTCCTTCTAGGAATTAACCCTAAGATTAATCCATTAACTTCTCCAACGAAATGCTCGATCAATAATTTCTAAGGATTTAGATGATCTCTGAAACTAGTTGTAATAGGGTTCAAAATCTCAGAATGCTATATGAAGAGTCTAATCACTAATATGTTCGATCAACATGTTTAACAACAAAGGAGAACCGAAGCATAACAGAACTTACTCTTCTAAAATCATGGTGTTCGACTACTCATGAATATAACTAACTTGATAATCTCAAAAACATGTTCAAAACATCCCTAAGCATATGTAATCAAGTTGGTGAAGAATCACCTACCTCAAAATAGTGAAGAACAAGGAGAAGCTTGAAGAAACTCAACACCAAGAGCTTGAACACCAATCCCCAATGGTCTATGATTTTCAAACTCGAGCTAGGATGATGATATGAGAGGTATATGGTGTTGGACAATCTCCAGAACACGAAAATCGGCCAAAGGGAGGATGAGAAATGAAATGGGGTTGAGGTCTATAAATAGAATTATGTTTGTTACGTACGCTAAAGACCCCACATTACGTACATAACAACCTTAGCGTATGCTATGCTTGAAGATTAGCGTGCGTTAACGTCTGTCCAGAGCTAACTGACCTGTTTCTGGCATTGGCTTACGTACGTTATCATACAGGCCTTACATACATAATATCTAGGACCTTAGCATACGTTAAAAATCCCCCTTAGCGTACGTTAAGTCCGTTGACTTGCTTAGCTGGAAAACTGTCCAGGTTCATGGGGAACCTCTCACGAATCTCTCCTGGCCCCCACACGCCGACCCTTGTCGGATCTTGAGTTGACTGAGCTTACGTACGTTAAGCTCAACAGCTAATGTACGTTATATTGCATTCTTAGCGTACGCTAAGATCATTATCTAGCGTACGTTATCACGTGTAGAATTATGCATGCATGCATGGAAAAATACAAAGATGTAGGGATACGAATACGGGAAACCAATCATCGATTAATACGTCATAAAGTCGAATCTTACAAGATCGAATATGGGATAAATACACATTAATCATCCGGGCATTACAGTATCACTATAATTATAGATTATACCTTCATCCTGTTGAATTTGGTACCATCACTAGAAGGGTGGATATTAGTACGTAGTAGAGTTTTTAAACTCTTTTGCGATTGCGGAAGCGATATTCAAATGCGGAATGTAAATGACACAAGATTTATAGAGGTTCGGCTAAATAAGCCTACTTCCTCTGTTCGTATATTTTT
This sequence comes from Orobanche coerulescens, assembly GCA_033398695.1. NCBI lineage: Eukaryota > Viridiplantae > Streptophyta > Magnoliopsida > Lamiales > Orobanchaceae > Orobanche > Orobanche coerulescens. The sequence goes on along the minus strand of CM065818.1, from coordinate 70,857,988 downwards.
CTATAGGCTTAAGTAAAACCTTTTCGCCTTGTCTTCTATCGGTCTGAGGAAAACAATTACAATCTTGTCTTCTATCGGTCCAAGATAAACCATTACAATCTTATCTTCTATCGGTCCAAGATAAACCATTATGCTCTTGTCTTTTTGTTGGTCCAAGCTAAACCGTTTTTCTTTTCTATCGGACAAGGAATCAACCAATCTAGCTTTCGATTGGTACTTCACTCGGATTTAGATTATGATTCTAATAATGTCGGATCCACGATCCTAATAACACCGAATTAAATCTACAATCCTCTCTTTTCTCTCATGTATGTTTGAGTGAATTAAACACCCGAACTCTAATAAATAAGCTCGATTACAATAACAATAATAAATATAATAATATCTGAAGTATATAAGATTTGCTTGAAGTTGTTGTATGGTGAATACCATATGAAGTGGTGTTTATAGGCTTTAAAGCCTAAAGTAGCCGTTGGTACTATTTCCTTCATTACGTACGTTATACGTCCTCCGTAATATACGTGAAGCATATTACGTACATTAACCATTCCTATTACGTACGTTATGTTATGCTCAAAAAAGTCCAGTAGCTTCTGCCTCTTTCGTTACGTACGTTATATCGTATCCATTAGGTATGTTATATGTTCCTCAGATAGCCATTGATATAATGACATACTCCATGACGTCACAACAGTCATACATTTTGAATTCTGATTCAAACTCTCATAGCGTACGTTAACACATTCGCCTTACGTATGTTATAGCCTGATCATAACGTACATTAACTTTACTCTCATAGCGTACGTTAACACCTTCGCCTTTCGTACGTTATAACTGGTCATAACGTACATTAACTTTACTATGTTACGTACGTTAAGCATGTCATACTCGGATGTATTCAACTGAGTCTTCATTACGTATGTTAGCGCTCTTGCATAGCGTATGTTATGTGTGATGTTGCTTCAGTTGAATGATTTTCTGTCAAGCTCGAGCGTCTTCGGCTTCTTGTTGATTCATTGTTGTTTTACTTTGCTTCATTGTTGTTTTTCTTTGTTTATCGACTTATCATCAAAACTCTAAATTGAATGTGTGGAATAAAATATTTCAACAATCTCCCCCTTTTCGATTATGACAAAGCAACAATACTTCGACGGGATTTATACCTGCAAAAATATATATAAAAAATATACAGATCAAAGTTTTTGGCTTTGTCCGTTTCGTTAGTTTTCTATTCCCCATCATTCCTTCTCTTTTTCTCTTCTTCTCTTTTTCTCCCCAATTATATTTTTTTTCATTTTTCTCGTCATTCTTCTCCCCCTTTTTTTCATTAGCAAAAAGTGCATGAAAAATCATAAAATCAATGAAAAATTAAATATGAAAATAAATGGGTAAAACTCCCCTCACAAATATCTCCCCTTTTAAAAAATAACTCCCCCAAGTTAAATACCGATTAAAATACCAATTATAAAAATATCAATTGTTAAAAATATCAATTATTAAGATACCAAATATTGATGAAATGAATACTAGTTGATGAAATAATTAATTTAGATTTTTAGGGATCCAACCGACTCTCGGTCGTTTTTCATTCGGTAAATAGGGGATGTTCGGTATGATGGTTCCTTTTGGAATCCTTATTTTCTTGATTTTTATCGTCCATCTTGGGCTTTTATACAATTCGAAATGTGATGCCCGATTTTTAGTCATTTAACATAAAGGGTTATTTTTAAATGTATGGATTCATTTTTATCGCTTGGTTTGAATCCGAATCCTTGTTTGTCTAACGAAAATTTTTGAACTGAAAGTAATTTTTCAAAATTGTCATTTCCACAAGAAAATTTGTTCGTAAGTCTTTAAGTTCGTTTTGAACTTTTAATAAATCATTCTTTAAATTATTTTCATTTTCAAGACATATAGAATGATCGGTTTCAATAAATTTCCCTTTTTCTTGTAATTTGGAGTTTTCATCTTCCAATAATTTATTTTTCATCTTTAGGGATTTATTATCTTTCAACGAATTTTGAAAATCCGTATGTAATTGTTCGAAAGCAATAAAAAGTTCGTTCTGAGACGAGGTACTTACCTGGCTTTCGACGTCACTATCTTCGTATGAGCTTCTTGCCATGAGTGCGAGATTATCTTGAATATAATCTTCTTCTTCATCTTCGTCACTCCACGTGGCTATAAGCACTTCCTTCTTGGAAGTTGAGCCTCGACAATTTTTCAAAAAGTGGTCTGGTTTTCCACAGTTTCAACAATTATTTTCGAATTTCTTTGACTCGTTCCGGCCCTGCGAGATGTCTTTTCTTCTACGATTTAATAAGTTTTGATACTTATTGATATTTTTGGCATAAAATGCCAATTCTTCATCATTATCATCCACCGGGAAAATTTCTTCATTTCTTGACACCTTCTTAGCTTTTAAAGCTATAGATCTTTCCTTCGGTTTTGGCTTGGCGTTCCGAGATTTTAGGACAATCTTGTAATTTATTAGTGAACCCACAAGGGCGCTAAAATCAAGAGTATTAAGATCTTTAGATTCCACGAATGTCGTAATCGTGTCGTCCCAGTCGCGAGGTAGTGATCGTTAAATTTTCTTGACTTTTTCACTGCTCGATAATGGTTTTCCAAAGCAAGCTAGTCCATTTATAATGACCAAAAATCGGTCTAGCATATTTTTTATGGACTCTTTGTCTTTCATCATGAAAAGCTCGTAGTCATGGAGAAGCATATTGATCTTCGTCTCCTTGACTTGGTTTGTTCCTTCATGAGTTATCTCTAATATTTTCTAAATTTCTTTGGCACTATCACACGAGGAACCGATTGTGTTCTTCCGGATTTAAAGCACAATAAAACAATTGCATTGCTTTACAATTGTGATGATCATTTTTCCATCTTCATCACTATAATCTTCGAAGCTTTTGAGAGAGCCGTCCGATTTTGTATGAATCTTTGGACCAAGGCAAATAACCTTCCAAAGCTCGATATCATAAGCTCGGATGAATATTGTTATCTTCTTCTTCCATGTCATAAAATTTGATCCATCAAAAAATAGAGATCGGTTTAAGGTGAGGCCTTCGACTGGGGCAAAATGAAGCGCCAATGGATCTTTTTCTCCTTGGATGTTAAGCTGACTATATGAGATACCCTCTCCGACACCAATTGTTGAATTTGGTACTGCCACTAGAAGGGAGGATAACAGTACGGAGTAGAGTTTTTAAACTCTTTCGCGATTGCAGAAGTGATATTGAAATGCGGAATGTAAACGACACAAGATTTATTGAGGTTTGGCCAAATATGCCTACGTTCTCTCTTTGTATCTTTTTCTATAGGCCTAAGATAAATCTTTCCGCCTTGTCTTCTATCATTCCGAGGTAAACCGTTACAATCTTGTCTTCTATCGGTCCAAGATAAATCATTACAATCTTGTCTTCTATCGGTCCAAGATAAATCATTATGCTCTTGTCTTTTTCTCGGTCCAAGCTAAACCATTTTCCTTTTCTATCGGACAAGAAATCAACCTATCTAGCTTTCGATTGGTACTAGACAAACCTCACTCAGATTTATATTGTGATTATAATAATGTCGGATCTATGATCCTAATAACACCGAATCAAATCTACAGTCCTTTCTTTTCTCTTGTGTATGTTTGAGTGAATTAAATACTCGAACTCTAACAAATAATCTCGATTACAACAGCAATAATGAAGGTAATAATATCTGAAGTATATAAGCTTTGCTTGAAGTTGTTGTATGGTGAATACCATATGAAGTGGTATTTATAGGCTTCTAAGACTAAACTATCCGTTGGTACTGTTTCCTTTATTACGTACGTTATACGTCCTCTGTAACGTACATTAAGCGTATTACGTACGGTAACCATTCCTGTTACGTACGTCATGTGATGCTCAACACAGTCCAGTAGCTTCTACCTCTTTCGTTACGTACGTTATATCGTATCCATTACGTACATTATATGTTTCTCAGATAGTCGTTGATATGATGACATACTCCATGATGTCACAACGGTCATATATTTTTAATTCGATTCAAACTCTCATTGCGTACATTAACACCTTCGCCTTACGTACGTTATAGCCTTATCATAACGTACATTTACTTTACTCTCATAGCTACGTTAAGACCTTCTCCTTACGTACGTAATAGCCTGATCATAAGGTTCGTTAACTTTACTATGTTACGTTGTTAAGCATGTCATACTGGCTGTCTTCAGCTGGGTCTTCATTATGTACGTTAGCTCTCTTCCGTAGAGTACGTTAATATGATGTTGCTTCATTTGAATGATTTTCTGTCCAGCTCGAGCGTCTTCGACTTCTTGTTGATTCATTGTTGTTTTACTTTGCTTCATTGTTGTTTTTCTTTGTTTATCAACTTATCATCAAAACTCTAAATTGAATGTGTGGAATAAAATATTCCAACACATCCAATTCATATACACTTAATTAATATTAACGTCGATCGTTTAAAGCTCACAAGCACCATATATACATATATATATATATATAACATACATATATTGATAAAAACAACACACACTTCAGAAAACTATGATTTTGCAGATATAAATCTTATATCTAGGTACTTACCTCGGTAATCTCTCGCGAATACTCCAAGAAATACGATCGATCGGAAAACTCTGGAATCTTGATGAAGACGACGAACGGAAAGGTTAAACACCAGATCTTTGCAAAGAACTCAGTCCTATATCCTATCATCAATCAAACAACAATAACACGAGGAAATACATCGTAGAACGTCTGAATCCCCTCTATGAGATTTTACCAGACACCTTGAAGGCGTCAATTAGGAACTCAATAAAACGACCAATCGCTAGCAATTAAACTGTGGAAAAATAATGAAAATGGTAGAATACAACTAGATTATTGATAATCCTTAAATAATCTAAGCTAATTCGGAATAAACGGACAAAATCATTCAAAATCCCCAAATTTCCCAAAAGTAAGATTTTAGGAAAACTTACCTCGATTAGAGCAGTGAAAGATGATTAGATGTTCATAACTTCGTACTAGGAACTCAAAAATATTGATGGATTATAATATCTGGCCGGAATCTACCCTTACACTCATTCAAGATCACCTAGGTCGCCGGAAGGAAGAATGAAGGTGAGAAATGAGGAGAATTGACCAATGCTGTCTTATATATACATAATGAGGTTTAGCACGCGCTAAAGACTTGCGTAACGTGCGCTAACTGCTAAGAATGCAGTCCAGAAGCTTCGCCTCAACCCATTAGTGTGTGTTAATCAATGCATTAGCATGCGAAAATGAGGCAGTCCAGTGAAGGACAAAACGCTCTGTCCCTATCAGTTAGCGCGCGCTAATATATGCGATAACGTGCCCTAATTATACAATATATGCTGGCAGTATAGTCTTTGGTATTTCGACCATAACTCCTTTTTCCGGACTCCAATTGACTCACCGTTTGAACCATTGGAATTATAACTCAATTCTTTATGACACTGTACAGTTTCAAAAAATTTAGACTTTATAAGTGCTAGTGGTGATCTTACAAAGTTAACCCAAATGCACAATAGTTTCTCAATAATGTCTATCCGCAATACTCTTGCCATTTCCAACAAACTATCGCTTTACAAATAGGGTAGCATGATAGCAACACATGTCGGTCAACAAGAAAAAAATTCTAACCACTCGAAAACAGAAAAATATTCGGCATAAAATGGAACAATTCACGATAACTGGAAATAAAAATCTCGGGTATTACATTCTACCCCACTAGAAATAAGTTTCATCCCGAAACTTAAAACAAAGAGTAGCAGAACAAACTAAGAAAAAACCGCTTTGTTCAGCTCCAAATGTCACGAGCAATGCGTGAACGCGGCAATCCTCGAAATGCGATAAACTGACTAAGCAAGTCGAGGCGATAAACATACGTATGAACATGAGGAATCGAAGTGGAGGAGTATGAGTTTGAAAATAAACGCTCCAAGAGTTAGGAAAAATTAAAAAATGGCTCAAACATCCTGTAATCATGTTTTGATCTCGAGTAACAACATCCAAGATCACAACGCGTCTGAAAATGTTAACTTCACCTGTAGAAAAAATTAAACAATAGTTTCGAACCAAAATTTGCAAGGACCAACTCAAATGCGGAAAGGTCACAATAATTCGTTCAGATGATGGTAAACTGATCATAAAAAGCCGAGAGGATTATAAACGAATCATCAACAATGAAAAGTCACCAACACAAAGGTTACTAAGGAGAAGTTTCGACGCCTAAACTTAGAACAACAAGAATTGGAAATGTAAAGCAATGAAATGGAAAAACAATCAGAGTCATAATTTTTGGGAATAGCAACGGTTTAGGACATATTACAAATTTTTCACTCGCAACGTTAGGCTCTTCAGGAGGATAAGTAGGGGTTCAGGACACCCTCCAGTCATTTTCTTTGTTCGTCGATAGGGTGGCGTTCTTTGTCATTTTAGAGACTATATCACAATACTGCATCCGATGACCTTCACACCCGCACTGGGTAACAAGTCTAGGGTGGATACGGACAATTTCCACGAACATGCCCCTTGACATTGCAGTTGAAGCACCTACCCATCTTACTGGAAGTTAAAGATACCGGCTTGGATTCCCAGCGTTCGCACATGCTCGCGAATATGATGCGTTCAAAGATGCGAGGGTTTGGGAACCTTAGTTCCTTTGCCGCCTGAGAATTTCCCAGATGTATTCGGTCTCTTCGCCTCGCTCGAAGGCTCAACCACCGAGGAGACTTCATAGGATATCGTCTAATTCCGGTACTCCTTCACTGTATCATGAATCATTGTCGTACGAATCACATCACCACTTCCACAACCATCATCACATCCACGTCCGCCAAGGTTCGACATACTAATACATGTAATTACCATTCAACAAAACTAAATAAACAATCGCATAATAACACCACAATTGTCCGCACAAGATTCAGTCAACCTCCCCGAAGGCAACACTAAAATAAAAAGGAATTCGTGGGGCATGCGTACTATATACGAGTCCGAGTGCTCTCACTATACCCGAAAACAATACCATACGAGCCGCAGAATAACTAGAGCTAGTAGAGGGCAAAATTTTGAAATCAAATTTTGGTCCTATGACAAGATCAACAATATTATTCATGCATTTTTGAAAATGAACCTTTGAAAAAAGGGCGAGCCACGTTTCGTTCAAAATTTGTAAATACTATTCTTTTATTTAGAAGAGGAAGTTTTATTTCACACGCGACTTTAAGACCATTTTTTTTAATAATGCACAAAATAATTTATGTTTTTAAAATCTTAAAGATGTCGTATCTAATTTATTACATTTCAAAAAATTTATTTGTGATTCAAATACTAAAAATGATAAAATCTTTCCTCTTCTACCAAGATGTTTAATCAAAAAAAAATTCCACCAAAATATGTGACGATTTGATATGACGATTTTAAATTGTAGATTTTCGCAATGTTGCAAAAAACACCATTTTAAAACGTTTCTACAGTGGATCAAATTAATACTTAAAAATTCATGCTTAATGAAACATACAAATTGATTATATACTCGATTTTCAAAATATACTACATAGCTGTTATCGCTCGGACCGTACACACATTTTATACTCGAAGCAATAATGTCACAAACAAGTTCCAGCCCCTCTATCAAAGTTAAACAAATTAGCACAACAAAATCACAATACACATATAAGGGGACTTACAATCGGGAGACTTACAATCACAGATCGCCTGAAGATGATGCCGGAACCATGATGTTAATCACAATTCTGATGCGTGCGACTTACATAGGACATAGACTTGACCCAATGGCCTCGGTTTTTCGCAAACCTAAGCTCTGATGCCATAAATGTAACACCCCGAGAATCTAACCGGGAATGTCACACGCCGTAGACCCTTTTCACAAGGATCTACCAGGCTAACTCCAAAACACCGCTCAATGATTGACCGTCTGAGGTCAAATTAAATGTAAAACAGACCGACGAGGTCATTAAACTGTAATATCCTAAATTTCTACTATGATTATTAAATGTTATTTTATCCGAATTATATTGTACATTGTGGAACCTGTAAAGTATGGATAAAATAATTGAAGGACTGAGACATCTGTATTGGCGTAATTGTCGTACTTGGTCAATAATTGCATTTGAGGATATTGGGTATCGTATGAGAATGTTATTGGGATAAGTATATGTATTCGGTATGCCGTATGTTCATATCCTGTATGTCGAGACATTGGACAAGAATAGCTGAAAATGGCTAAGTACAGCCACATTAGCGCACGCTACGATGTATACATAGCGCACGCTAATGTACAGTCTTAGCGCCCGCTAAAGGCGAAAGATAGCGCACGGTAGTGCAGAACAGATCAGAAGGAATCTACGTATGGACCCGGCTACTTTCGGCGCATGTTACGATAAGGTCAACGGATGTTTGTTATGAAGGATTAGCGCACGCTAAGCATAGGCTTAATGCACGCTAATTGTAGATCAGACAAAAGGGAATCTTAGCTTTGTCAGGTGCTTTCGGAGTGTGGACCCATCTTCGGAGTATGCAGACAAACGAGTCAACTATGAGTAGCGCACGCTATGGTCGGACATTTGCATACGCTAAATAGAGGCATTTACAGACACTATTGGATGGGCATTGCGTACGAAGTAAGGCAGTAGCCTCTGGACTTCGATAGCGCACGCTATCAAGGAAGGATAGCGCACGCTAGGGATGTAGCGCACGCTAAATACAAGTTTCAGCGCACGCTAGTAATGTGTAATATAAATATGGGCAGACGGGTGTTAAGATGCATTTCACCCATTTTCTTCTCTTCAACCGATAGAGAGAGCTCTTAGAGAGGAGTTTGAGGTCCAAACACTTAAGTTGATCGTTCCTAACAACTTTTGGAGCTTGGAAGTGATTGAGAACGGACCCAACCCTGGGATTCAATCCATTCCTTCAAAGAGGTAATTACTCTTCACCTTTGGATTTCATTTTGGATTGAATGTTGATGCTTTTGAGTTGATGATTATCATATAAACAAGTTGATAAGTATGATTATGAGATGGATTACCAGATTATGATGATGTTGTTGTTGATATATGGATATTGATATGATTCTTGTAGTTTGAATTGTGTTGTTCGTCTTCTTGAGATAAGTTGGTTAATCCTTCTCCTCAATTTCGGATGTTGATGTTATTGTTGATGATTACTCCTTGTAATGATAGATTATGGAAGTGTTGTTATGGTCTCAGTGCTTCATGATGTTTTTATTGAGGAAGAAGATGATATATGGATATATATGACTTAGATTATGATTTGGATGATTATTTATATGTTAAAGGATATCAGATTATGTTGTTTTGATGACTATGAATATGGTTTCGAATCACTTAGTGTTCTTGAAGGACTTCTGATAAACAGAACATAGCAAGACAATTGTATGTTGAATTATCGGTGTTTTTAGATAAGAAAATGGAATTGTTCGTCAAGTCAAGTTGATTTATGATTAATTAATGGTATATATCATGCGAGTATGATAAGGAGGTTGAACTTGGAAATATTTTGATTGATCTCGGAGTATGATTTCCTTTACATTCGTATTCGTAATCACAATGTGCTGAGTTGTACCTGTAATGCATGCAACTGCATGAGTTTAGCGCACGCTAGCCGATTGGATAACGCACGCTAACTGAAGTGACTTAGCGCACGCTAAGGTATGTGATTAACGTGCGCTAAGTGGACAGGCAGCGTAGTATATCATGTTATGGTTATGAATTCGTGCTAGTTTGAGTTGGATTGTTCAGACTATGTTTAACCGAGGTATTGTAGAACCATTAGGTTTGTTGATTGGTTATATCGGTTGTTGATTATTATCGAATGTGTGTTAATCGATTATGGTAATAGGTTGAGATCATTGATCGGTGATTAGAACCATGCTTTGCGGTCGTGTTCGAGGATGTCCGTAGATTGCTTTGGTCGGGGATGAGGAGCTCGTAGACGAAGGAAATGGAATTGGTAACGACTTCCTCATCGTTGTATCGGTATTGAGGCAAGTTATTACTTGCTTAGTTTATAATATTTAATGAATGGTTTCGTTTCATTCATTTATAATTCGTATAGCAATGATTGTAATTGTGAACACAGGAGATTTGGGATTGTAAGTTATTTTCGGATTTTGGGAATTTAAATCATAATGTATATGATTTACTTTTGTTATTAGTATACTTGGGTATCGAAGATACATGGTGATAAAGACGAAGATATGAATTATCTACAGTCCGTGACATTTTGGACCGTCGAGTATTGACGATAATGGTTGGTGATGGTTTAGACATCGAGATTGCTCTCGAAGGACTCGGGGCAACTACTCTAATCATTTTTGTCCTTTAATGTCGGTCATGTTGTGATGCATTCGTGTATTGTTGTTGTCGTGCATTGTGTATTATTGTTTTGTGCAGTTGTGCGTTGTTGTTATATGTCCACCATGCGTTGGTCCAACGGGACCATCATAGGATATCTATAGCTGTGTGCGCTGGATCGTTGGGCAGGTATTTCCACCATGCGTTGGTCCGATGAGATCATCATGGTATATCTATGATGTGTGCGCTGGATCGTTGGATTACCATGTGTTGTTGTTGTGCATATGTATATTATGGGTTATCCACCTCGTGTTGGTCTTTTAGGATCATCTTGGGATCTGTGCTGTGTGTGCTGGATCATCGGATTTCCATAAGTATACACTGTTGTTGTTATCGTGGGCATATTTATGTCATCATGTGAGTATGCATTTGTAGGTCTTGTGTTAGGACCATGTCCGTATGTTGTATTGATCTGATCTCGGATTAGACTGACGTGATTCATCGTGGCATTGCGTATCCTGAGGTATGTTCTGTATTTCCTTTTTGGTATTTGTCTTTGATGGACAATCGATTTTCGTGTTGAGATTTGATGATGTTATCCGATGGATCGAATTGGTCAGAGTTGGTATATTACCGTATTACGAGTTATGATGATGTTTTGAGAATCTTGAGTATTGCATGAGGTACCTATGGATATTATGTTTGAGTTTATTGGTTAATCGAGATTACGAGATGTGAAATGTGATAATGGTTATTTTGATGAGAATTATTACGAGTTTGGTAAAGTTACGGCGGTAAGACTACATTGGCTGTATTCTTACTTAGTATTTTCATTCGCATTAATTATTGATGTGATGGTATCGTTATCATTGATGAGTATTATGGCTGACCCCATAGTGGGCTTTCTTTTTAGGTACTTGGAGTATCGAACTCGTAGCGTTCGTGAAGAGATGAGCTTCCCGGAGGATACTGGCTAGGGCATGTATTTGTGTATTGAGTTTCCTGATCAGTTCTTGTATTCCGCTGCTAGAGTATATTAATTGTTTGTGTTTTCCACTGTGTGAGTATTTTTAAATGGCCTTTTGGTATCTGGTAATTTAAGTTACTCTGAAATATCGTTTTCTAAACTATTGAGTTTCGGCTGTTTGGCCTTGTCCTTTCAGATGAGATTTTACGACGGTTTTGATAAACGAGTTTTATAAAGTCTTCGAATGTTTTTAATAGATAATACCGTCATTAGCCTCTTGGGCGTTTGTAAATGTTTGCGAAAATATCTTTTAGCCTTGTGGGTTCCATCTCGGGGCCCACGGCGCTGTAATATTCTTGGATGGCTCTGGGGGTGTTATAGAATATGGTATCAGAGCTTAGGTTGAGAAAACCTAGGCAGTCGGGTTGAGTCAAGTCATGAAGAGAAACCAAGAATGATCCTGACAGGAGACCTAGGAGGTATTCGCATTATAGAAATTAGCATATCCCTTCTCACAGTATCCGTTCTACCCTTGCAGTATGCACTCTCTATACCTTTTTCTTTCAAGCATTGTAATTTTCTGATCATTATCAATAAAACTCAATTTCTCTGAAAGATTACAGCTCGTAATCTACGCTTACTGTTTTTACTATTTTGATTACGAATTTATTTTCTACAAACAAATAAGTATAGAACATGTCTTAAAGCTGTAAGAACCTATATGCGAACAGTTCATAGGTTAAGCTGTATTCAACATAGACATACACTGTAAGATTGTGCCTGTGCGTCAATCATAAGTTTAAAATTGTAATACACATCCCTGTAGATGATCTCAATTTTTAAAAACTTGCCTGCGAGCAGTTCACATTTTTAGACTAAGAACTGAAGATCAGATCATTCGACAGAAGACCAAGAGTCCGTCTCTTTGGATCAAGAAGTTATCTTAAAGAGGTTTTTGCATTATCAAAAAGGGGAAACTGTTGGGATAAACAATCCTGTTTTGATAAAGTGCCAACATACACCAAGTAGTCCCAAAAGAAGATCATAAATTGTTGGGATAAAACTTCTCATGGAAGCTATTAGAACTTATCATACAGCAAAGAAGTCGAAAGAGTCGTGCTACCGCTAAGTATGGAAGCTGTCTAGGAAACAGCCCCTTACATACAGCAATCGAAGATCTCATGAAGTCTATCCCACTTAGCCTATAGTTCCAGCAAAAGACAATGTGTCGGATACAGCAATCAAGCTGTAAGATGTTTTACTAGGGAAAAGTAAAACACATCCGACAAGCCCGATTAAAAGTGTTGAAATATCCAATAGGACTGAAGACCATTGTGAGAGAATCTACTTTATTCACAACAGTCAAAACACCATTTTGAAAGAAGTATTTAAATACTGATTGGATAAAGTATTTAAATATCAACCGACAAGGATCTTCAGAGAAGGAGCAAAATCTGGATCAAGCATCTTGAAAGTCAAATAGTCTGAAATCAACCAATCAGAATGGAGTTATGCTCACCAACCAGTCAACAAATATATTTATAACGGATCTATTCCAAAGTTATAAATAGTCCATACAAGAGAAAAACGACTAACAATTGATTAATTCATTTATCACAGAAGCTTTGAGAAGATTATTATGTCAATCAATCTTACAAGAGTAAATATATTTCTTCGAGCATATAATAATATTTGAGAGAAGAAATATACACAGTCAACGTGAACAGCACATCATCAGCCTAAGATCATCAAGCATTCAAGCTGCTGTTCAAACCAATGATTTCACCATTGTTACCTTTTGAGTAAACTTAGCCCTATGTGGACTAAGGGAAAGATACTCTGACCTGTGTAGGACGAATAGGACAAAGCTTCAATCTGTGTGAGAAGAAGCAAGTTAAAGAAGCCTACAACCAATCTGTGTGAACGGTTGAAATCTACAGTCTTTGTATTAATTTATGTGAACGATACAAGGATAGGTTTGATTAAAGTCACGTAGTCGTGTACGTAGTGATTTTAATAAACATTTTACTCCCGTGTGGAGGACCAGTGGACGTAGAGGGGTTTACATCGAACCACTTTAAATTGCTTGTTATTACCTTCAGTCTTTATTGTTTTCATAGTTGTGATTTATATACAAGTATACATTGCAAAACCCTGTACGCACTAAGCTAACAGGAGAAAGCCTAGTTGCTGTATTTACAGCAACTCACTTAAACGAACTTCTGCTACGCACTCACATTTGAAAATTGTACAGCTTGTTATACTATCCCTTTCCAAGCTGTATTCTGTATACTTAGTGACCAACAAATGGTATCAGAGAGGTTGATTCTCAAAAGAATCAGTCGTATTTTTAACCTAATCAGATCCAGAAATCACACATTTTTTTTGAAAACAGTCTTTATCTTTCGTATTCTCTTAGAAGGATACCTATGTTTTCTATTAACGAATTTGATGACTGGAGAATCAGGATGGAAGCCCATCTTGCCGCCATGCACGAGGAGATGATATTTGTCATCCAAGAAGGGGCCATAAAGATATTGAAGGTTATTCCCACCGCAAGGATAGAAGGACAACCTCATGCTAAAATGCTCGAGAAGGAGCGTGAGCAATGGACAACAGACGATCGCAAGCGTGTGAACCTAGATAATGTTGCTAAGAATGCCCTATTTTTCACTCTGGACAAAGGCACATTCTCGAAGGTAAAGAGTTGTAAGACAGCTAAGGAAATCTGGGAGAAACTCAAGATAATTTGTGAGGGAATTGAGCTATCAGAAGAAAATAAGATTTCAAACCTCACTCAGCAATTTGAATCATTTGAAATGAAATCTTCCGAAACTCTTGAGGAGCTTGACCTCAAATTCATTGGCATTGTCAGTGAACTTGAAGCATTGGGTAAAGTATATACCCAAAAGGAGAAAAACTTGAAAATCTTTAGATCACCCCCTGCCCGATGGGACATTAAGACTACAATTGTGCGTGTGTCGTGTAATCTTAATGATATTTCCACTTTCGACCTCTTTTCTGGCCTCAAAGCTTTCGAGTATGATATTGACAGGAGAGAGAAGGCCGAAGAGTCACCTGCCAAGACTACAGCACTAGCCGTTGTATCTAACAGGAGACACAGCTCCGGACCTAGCACATCCAAGTCCGGCCACAAGACTGCTGATAGTGACGATGATATCCTGTCACAATATGAAATGGCCATTCTTATGTATAAATTCAAAAAGTTCATCAAGCAGTCTGGAAAGACACCCTTCAGGCCCAATCCATCTCACAAGGTAAGTTCCGAATCTTCTCCCTCTAGTGATTCTAACTTGTGATACACCTGTAGTAAATCCGGGCACTATGCGAATAAGTGTCTGCATCCAAAAGTGCAAAAGTTGTTGGAAGCCGAGCAACAAGAAAAAGATGAAAGAAGATGTGTCTGGAAAAACAAGCTCAAGGCCCTGATTGGGGAATCAGAAGCCTCGCCCACATCAACCAAGACCGAGGAATGCCTTCAGGCAGTCACTGACAGTAGCTCGTCTGATGATATCGAGGATAAAGCTTATATGTGCTTTATGGCCAAAAAATATAGGATGATGAAGATAGCGATGATGAGGACATCAAAGAGACGGATATTTGGTACTTCGACAGCGGATGTTCTCGGCACATGACAAGAGATATCAGCAAGCTGTCATACTATGTATAAGGTTGCGGTCCAAAAGTAGGCTTCGGTGATAAATCCAAAGGAAAAACAATAGGGAAGGGATCCCTACTTAGAGGAAAGTTCAAAGTCACCGATGTAGCTTATGTTGAAGGCTTACAGTACAATCTACTTAGTATTGGCTAGTTCTGTGACAAATAGTTCTCGGTGAAATTATATATAGATCACTGTAGAGTCAAGAACATTCTGACCAAAGAAGTTGTGCTCACAGGAAGTAGGTCAGGTAACATGTATATTGCTGACTAGAAGCCTACAAGCTCCAATATTTCATGTTTTGTTGGCAAAGGCACTGCAGATCAAAGCTGGCTATGGTACAAAAGGATGTCACACATCAACTTCAAGACAATCAACAAGCTCGCCAGATAGGGAATGGTTAGAGCTTTGCCCAATGTGTCATTCCAAAAAGACAGCGTCTGCGGACCCTGTCAGAAAGGCAAACAAGTCAAACCACCCAGAAACGCAAATCATATATGTCCACTCACAGAGTTCTGGATATGCTACATATGGATCTCTATGGTCCTATAGACCGTGTAAGTTTGGTAGGTAAGAAATATTGTCTCATTATTATTGATGATTATTCCAGCTATGCTTGAACAATCTTTATGAGCAAGAAGAAAGAAACCACAACAAAGCTGCCCGAGCACCTGAGAAAGCTTCAGAATGAGAAAGGATTGAGTATCGTGTCCATTCGTTCCGATAGAGTACTGAATTCACAAATCACTTTATAGAGCAATACTGTTCGGAAAATGGAATACAGCATGAATACTCAGCAGACCGGACTCCTCAAGAAAATGGTGTTGCCGAGTGAAAGAACAGAACACTCAAGGAAGCAACAAGAACCACGATCGCCGCAAGCAAGCTGCCGCAGCGTTTCTGGGGCGAAGTAACAAATACATCATGCTATACGCACAACCACTGTATCATCAACAAGAATCACAACAAAAAAATATACGATGTATAGAACAACAAAACTCCACTAATTTCCTATTTCACATCTTTGGATGCCGATGCTATGTTCTGAATAACGGTAAAGAACAACTCAAGACTTTCGACGAGAAGTCGGATGAAGGGATATCTGTAGGATATTCATCTGTCAGCAAGGATTTCAGAATCTTTAACAAAAGGAAGCTGACAACCGAGGAGTCTATCCATGCAGTGTTCGATGAACCTCACCATAATCCTACAGGAGTAGAAGACATGACTCAGAATATCCAAACACTCTCCATTAATGACCCTCAAACTCCAACAGAACCTATCATAGATTTAGAGATCAACGCCATAGCTGTAAGAACAGAGGTAGTTGAAGCTAATGCTGTATAAGCTGGAGCTGAAACTATAGCACCACTAGATATAGTACGGGATGAAGAAATAGAACCTGACAGGAGATGGTTGAAAGATCACCCACATGAGTTAATCATAGGAGACATTGATGCTGGAGTATCTACCCGCAGGAGAATACAGAGTACACAAGGAACTGTACTATGTGCGAAAGAAGAACCTGATTTTGAGAAATCTCCATTTCCTGTATGGAAATCTCAAGCTGAACTTAGGAGACTGGCCATGTGCACCCTAGCTATATTCTTAACTCAATCCGAACCTGTTTCTACCAATGTCCTGATTAGTTACCGGGGTTGCCACTGGACCGTGAGGTTAAGTTCGCTATCGAGTTAGAGCCGGGTGCGGTTCCAATTTCGAAGGCGCCGTATCGCATGGCACCTTCAGAGATGGTCGAGTTAAAGAAGTAGTTGAGTGAGCTTCTTGATTTGGGGTATATTTAACCGATTGCTTCACCTTGGGGCGCACCAGTCTTGTTTGTATGGAAGAAGGATGGTTCACTGCGTTTATGTATTGACGACTGCGAGCTAAAGAAAGTGACCATCAAGAACAAGTATCCCTTGACGAGAATTGATGACTTGTTTGATCAGTTGCAGGGAGCTACGGTATTCTCGAAAATTAACTTGAGATCGGGGTACTATCAACTTCGGGTGAAGGAGTCCGACATTCCGAAAATAGCTTTTCGGACGAGATACGAACATTATGAGTTTGTCGTTATGCCCTTCGGGTTGACTAACGCGCCGGTGGTGTTCATGCAGTTTATGAACAAGGTATTTATCGAGTATTTGGATAAGTGTGTCGTCATCTTCATTGACGATATCCTTATCTATTCGAGGAATGAGCAGGAGCATGCGCATCATCTGCGTGTGGTGTTAGACGTTTTGAGAACTGAGCGACTCTATGTGAAGTTCTCAAAATACGAGTTTTGTCTAAAGAAAGTGATGTTACTGGGTCACGTGATTTCAGCCGAGGGGGTCCATGTGGATCCACAGAAGATCGAGTCAGTGCTGGACTGGCACCACCTAGTAATGTGAAGGAGGTCCGTAGTTTCTTGGGTTTGGTTGGCTACTACCGTAGGTTCGTCGAGGGGTTCTCGAAACTAGATCGGCCACTTACTCAGTTGCTCCAGAAATCCGAGAAGTTCGTCTAGAATGACGAGATACAGTCGAGTTTTGAGAATATGAAGAGGCGTTTGACTTCAGCCCCGATTTTAGTGTTGCCGTGTGGCAACGAGGGTTTTGCCATCTATACCATTGCTTCGGGTCAGGGTCTTGGGTGTGTGTTGATGCAGCACGGAAAGACTATTGCGTATGCATCCAGGCAGTTGAGGCCGTATGATCTCAACTACCTTACTCACGATTTGGAGTTAGCGACAGTTGTCTTTGCGCTCAGGATTCATCGTCACTATCTTTTCGGCTCTGCATGTCAGATTTTTACCGATCATAAAAGTCTGAAGTACATATTTACTCAGCGGGAGTTAAATATGAGGCAGAGGAGGTGGTTGGATATGATTAAGGATTATGACCTCGAAATCCTTTATCATCCGGGCAAGGCAAATGTCGTGGCAGACGCCTTGACTCGGTAACCAGTTACATTGCGGACGCTTGAGATACTTATGTCTCAATCTGAGCTTCATCGGGATTTGATCGAGTTGAGTGTTGAGATTTTGTTGCCAGGAGCTGCCAGGCAACTTTGCGCTTTGGAGATTTTGTCGTCGTTAATCGATGAAACTAAGCTGAAGCAATTGGAGGATCCGATGATTACTCAAATCCGAGTGAATGTCCTTAAGGGCAAGTCTCCCGGGTTTGTGATTCATGAGGATGGTGTGTTGAGATTCCAGAGTCGGCTTTGTGTACCGAACGACTTGGAATTGAGGCAGAGTATTTTGCGAGAGGCCCATGCCACGCCTTACTCAGTTCATCCTGGTTCGAGTAAGATGTACAAGGACCTAAGGAGGAATTTTTGGTGGAACGACATGAAGGAGGAGGTCACATGGTTTGTAAGGAGGTGTTTGACTTGTCAACAGGTCAAAATCGAGCATCAGCGACTGGTCGGGTTACTACAGTCGCTTCCCATTCCAGAATGGAAATGGGAAGATATTTCGATGGGCTTCATCATGAGCTTACCGAGATCGAAGTCTGGTATGAATATGGTTTGGGTGATTGTGGATTGTCTGACCAAGTCGGCACACTTTCTGGGCATCAAGGATACTTGGGGCCTGGAGAGGTTGGTTCATGTTGCGCATATTGTGAGGCTTCACGGTAATCTAAAGTCTATTGTTTCGGATCGTGATGGCCGTTTTGTATCGCACTTTTGGCAGGCGGCACATAAGGCGTTGGGCACTCATTTGCGTCTGAGTACTTCTTTTCATCCTCAGTCGTATGGGCAGTCGGATCACACTATCCAGACATTTGAGGATATGTTGTGTACGTGTGCTCTCGATTGGACCAGTGATTAGGAGGAGCATTTGCCGTTGATCGAATTTACGTACAACAATAGTTGGCACGCGTCGATTCGAATGGCACCGTATGAGGCACTTTATGGGTGGCGATGTCGATCACCGATTTACTGGAATGAGGCATCCGATTTGGTTGGGACCGAACCGGATATCGCTATGGAAACGAGGCGGAAGGTGGAATTAATTCGGGAGAGGATGTTGACTGCTCAGAGTCGGCAGAAGTCATATGCTGACGTCCATCGTCGACCTTTGGAGTTCGAGGTGGGAGACCACGTTTTGCTAAAGGTGTCACCAACGAGGGGAGTTTTCCGCTTCGGAAAGAAAGGAAAGTTGAGTCCGAGATTTATCGGGCATTTTGAGATTCTCGAGAGAGTCAGTGTGTTAGCATACGGTTTGGCGTTACCTATGGCCTTGAGTCACGTTCATAGCATTTTCTATGTTTCCCAGCTGAGGATATATGTTCCGGATCCTAGTCACGTCATCGAATATGGTGAGATTGATGTCGCCGAGGATATTACCTTCGAGGAGCGCCCCTTGAAGATTTTGGAGCACCGTGAAAAGCGACTGAGGCATAAGACCATTCCTTTGGTCAAAGTGCAGTGGTCGAGGCATGGCGTCGAGGAGGCAACTTGGGAAACCAAGGATAGCATGCGTGCTAGGTTCCCCGAGCTGTTTGTTTCTTAAGTTTCGGGACGAAACTTATTTTTAGAGGAGTATAATGTAATATCCGCATTTTTTCCTTTTTCCGGAATTCTCATTTTTGTGTATTTTTCATTTTCAACGACTCGCTTGAAACTGTTTCGACGTTTTGAATCTATTTTACTCTTGGAGTTTTTCCTTTTGGACGAGTTTCGGAGATATTTTGATGTAATTCCGTTTTATGTTATGTGTTGTTTCATGAACGTTCGATTCTCGTAAAACTCATTCGACTTCATAATTTCTTTGTTTACACGAGTTCGTATGGTTGAGTTGTTCGTGTTGTAAGTTTCGGTTTGTTAATCTGATGCCGTATCGTGATTTCGGACGTTCGGGTCGTTTTGTAATTTCTATAAGTATAGGGAATTTTACTTTCTTTGTCGTATTTTGGATTTCCTCGGTAGTCAGAATGGTATTTTCCTTCAGCACTCAGATTTGTCGTCGTGAATATTTCGTATCTACGCTTTGCGTTCTGTCCTTGTGATGCGTCTCGACTTCGACCGCCGGCGATTAACTACATTCAAGAAGATTAATCGCTGCATGCATAACGTACGTTATGCATGCTTTCTTGCGTGCGCTATCGGCACCTTCATAACGTACGTTATACCTTAGCATTAACGACGTTATGGCCTTCAGCACATTGGGCAGATTGTTCTGCCGAACCATTACGTAAGCTAACTCCAGCGTGTTACGTTTGTAAATCTCCATTGTAGCGTATGCTAACCATCCGATGTAGCGTACGCTATCGAACCCAGCGATTTGGACAGATTGTTCTGCCGAACCATTACGTATGCTAACACTTGAGTGTTACGTACGTATGAGCGTAACATACGTTAACATCAGCATGTTAACGTACGTAACGAAGGAACATGTTTTATAAACCTGGGTTGACCTTCACTTCATCATTTCTTCATTTTTATTCCTCCGACCGAGAGCTGCGTTCCAAGTGAGGTCTTGAACGATTCTTCAAGTTTTGTCCGTGGAGTTCGTTGAGAGATTGATTGTTGTGTCCCAAGTGAAGTTTATCATCATCTTAATCCTCTTTCTCCGTCCTTAATCCAAGGTAATCTCCTAGAACCCTATTTTTGAGAAATTTAGGGGGTTTTGGGGGTTTTGTCCGATTCATTCTGTATTGTTGATTTATCCATGATGGGTATGATTTATCTTAGTAGTATTCATGTGTTTCCTACAAAATTTCGGTGAACTTCAGTGTGTTCTTGAAATCGAGAGGGTTTGGGGTTGTTGTCCGCCACTACGCCATAAGTGCTCATATGCAATGCTTCCTATTGTTGCATTATGCCACATTTTCTGTTGCCTTAGGCCAGAAATTGATATATCCAACACTTTGTGGGTGTTGCATCTGATTGCGTGGCATTTGACCTCTAATCCAACACTTTTTCTTTCTAATGCAACAGAGGAAAAGTATTGCATTATCTACATAATGCAACACAAAACAAAATATATGCAACAGAAAACAGTGTTGGCTTAGAGGAGTATACAGTTCAGAAAAGTGGGGCCCACAACCGACGCCACGTCAGCAGTGGGCCTTTTCGCCACGTCAGCAGTGTGTCCCACTTCACCCACGTCAGAAGTGGGTCCCACTTTTATCCACATCAGCAATCAGCAGTGGGTTCCACCAGACATAATGCAACACTTCCATTCTTATATCCAACAGTAACATGGTTATTATATGCAACACTAATTTGAAAATATGCAACACTACTGAAGATAAATGCAACAATAACTGAAAGATAAATGCAACATTTTAAATAAAAATTTCGTAATAACCATTTCGTACGTACATCATTCCATACAAATAAAATACTATCCAAAATTCACACCCTGCCATTCAGTACCAAATACCAACATCCCAATAAACAGTTGACGGAAAATACCAACTCCAACTATTATCCAACAAGTCTTATACTAACAATTCGACGCGCAACTCCATAACTAGAGTCTAATTTAAGACCAAATTACCAAGTCTAATTCAAGAGTACCAAGTGACAAAGTTCTAAATACTAGACATAATTAAATATCTCGATTTCTACGTAGAAGTGCCACCTTGTGCAATCCGATGTTTATACCACTTTATAAGATTTTAGTTGTTCAGGGAGCTGGTAGTGCCTTCCTCCAGTTGTTAAGAACAAGGTACGGAGAAGATCAAGCTGTGCAAGCTTACTTGGATCCCGAGTTAGTGTGGCTAATAAAACCATCTTCACGAGCCTTGGGTGAGGCCTACCCTTAAACCCCTCTCAACACCACTACAAGTATGTCCACTGAACTTCTTAGCTCAAGGCTGAAATATTCAAAGTCATAACAAATTCTGGCATCCGATTTGGGTTTTTCATCTCATCATCAATAAAAGATTGTCCAACGGCCAAACCTACTGACAAGCCTACTGCAGGGGCCAAAGCAGCAAACACTTCCTTGACCTGAAAATGACAAAAAAGCTAAGTAACGTCCGGAACTTTTTAAAGGTGAAAATAAAATCACTAGTGAAATGTACATAAACTGCATGCCTTAAGCCGTTTACCAATTATTAATATTAACTCAACAAACCAATATTTGATACAATTATATCTTTCTACAGTCCCTAAATAGAATAGGCGATACATAACAAATTCAGCAGCCAATATTAGTTGATGGCACAATTAAAATAGGTGATGGAATTTACTTGCTACAATTCACAAAATATCAATATTGTAGTCCATAAAAGGCTGGCAGCCTGTAATCTTTAAACATATCAATATTCAATAAATAGTATAATACTATATCACTACGTAACATATTAATTAGAACATATTAATTATATCCGTAACTAACTATCAACAATCAAAAAATAAGTCCTGCAAATATAACAAGTCCTGCAAAGAATGTTGTCTAGTACTACTCTTTATCTTATATCTAGATCACCCTACTAAACAAGTATCATAAGCCTTACCCTTTACGTGTGAGGAGATTAATAATATTGTACGCAGTACTGCAGCGACGATCTTCTCTCCACCTCCGCCGCCGATCTTGGACATAGATGTACAAGAAACCTTCAAATTAGAGAGAAGGTGTCATTGGAAAATCGACGACAACCTAGTCTTGAAGAAAAAACAGATGCTCGGTTTTTTGCCGAGGGTCTGGATGGCAGCGGGAGTGCGGCCCATGAAGGAGAAGGCTTGGTGGCAGGAGACAATCCAGATGTGCAATTCCACATTACTCTGAGAAATAGAAAGAGGAGATATTGACGCGTGTACATTAAAGAGACACGGTGCAAGAAGAAGATGAAAGCGTGAAAGTAGCAATAACAAAAAGAGCGGCAATAACAACCTCTAAAACAACCAAACCACAACAATAACAAATAAATAACAACAAAAATAACATTCCTCAATAATATACAACCTATTAAATAAATATTCCTAATGTGAAAACTGCGAATAACGAAATTAGATAAGAAGATGTTTGTAGTGCGAAACTGTAGAAAATAACAACTACAACAACTAATAATCTCAATTTGTTGAAGAATTTATTGAAGAATTTCAACTAAAAAATATTATTGTCTCAAATATTAATAAAGGAATTAATAATCAGCAAAGCGATAGAGCAATTAATAACCCAACGGTTAAACTGAAAAATCATCACAACTCAAAAAACCGTCCTAGATTTCCCCTCCATATAAATGAATACCAAAAGAAAGAAGACTAACCTGAACTCGGGGAAATTCCTAACTTTGGCGAACTTAATCTTTTCATGAAGTGAACCATAGCGAATAAGGCGCAGACCCCCATCATTAGTTGAGACATTTCCCCTGATTTCACAGCTTCCTTTGGCACCTAAATTCAGTGGCATAATATATCTGGAGAAGAAGACATGTAACAGAAGATAGAGACATGAAAATACGTGAATAAGCATCATAAAACTCAAATGACGTCTGGGAGCTACAAAAGCCAAATAGACAAGAAAGAAAAAGAAACATACAGACTGAACAAATAGACCGGGCTAACACAGAGAATGCATAAAGTTGTAATATGGATCACACAATTAAGATTTTTAATATTTGACTAAAGAAATTGACAAACTATTTCTCTCTGACAAGGCCGGGCTATAAAAGATCGATGTCGGACAATATAACAGTTGAGAGAAGGAGAGGCTGATGATTTTCGGTGTTTTGTCCGGCCGGGTTCAAATTCCATAACATTGTAGTCCTTTTTTTCTTTTTTGGTTTCCTCAAATCATGAACGAATTTGAATTTCTTCTAAAGTATTGTTTTTGCAGTCAACACATTACTTCAGTACCTACAAAATCGAGAAACTATGGGTAAGAACAGCAAATAAATAAAAGGAGAAAAGTATATGTGAAGAATGATTATAGCATACACAAATCCGAAACTCAGCATGTTGAAATAACCAGTAAACTATAAAAAAAATTACAAGCAAAACACCTACACTTTTATTGATAATTACCCCCTTCATAAGCAAAATCCCAACTGGCCTCTTAATTTAAGACTAAATCAAACCCTAAGAGTGAGTTGGGTTCTTTGTAATTAGCTCAAGATTCAAGGGTAATTTTGCAATTAAATCAAAGCCCAAATAAAACCATGTGCCGCAACCATTCGATAAGCACGACCAATAATCTGCTGATCCATGGTAATCAAATTTTATAACGAATCCATTCAATATATAAATAAACAATTATACAGAGAACTTATATGAATTATCTCTGAGACACGTTAGAACTGCTTCCACTATCTGTCAGACCTACAAGTGAATAGTTCAAAAAAAATCCTAGGATATACGCATTAACGATAAGGAAGGAGAGGTTGTTATGCTTGGAGTTGCAAGAAGACCTAACACGATTCTAACTAATTTGTCAAAGGTATGTCCTAACTTAATTTTAAATATTTTGTGAAAGTATTAGCTACACGTGCAG
This sequence comes from Orobanche coerulescens, assembly GCA_033398695.1. Classification (NCBI taxonomy): domain Eukaryota; kingdom Viridiplantae; phylum Streptophyta; class Magnoliopsida; order Lamiales; family Orobanchaceae; genus Orobanche; species Orobanche coerulescens. The sequence goes on along the minus strand of CM065818.1, from coordinate 70,833,519 downwards.
ACATGCAAACCTATCCGTTACCTTTTATTCCATATAGGTTCCATCAAATAGACATGAATCGCAAATCTTAAATCAAAACATGATGCAGCACCTCCGTCCATCAAGAGAACCATACAATTCGCATCACTCTGGAAAGATGCTAGTGATTTCATATGAATTCCATAAGACACTATTAGCAACTAAAACGCATCAAAATATGAATCCACACAATCACAAAAATGAATACATACATCAAGACCTAATGCAGCACCTCCGTCCATCAAGAGAACCATGCAATTCATATCACGCTGGGAAGTCTCTAGTGATTTCAGCTGAATTCCATAAGATCCCATTAGCAGGTAAAGAGCATCAAATTATGAAATCACAAAATAATCAAAAAATACGTACCTTATTGCAGAGCGTACTGGACTGTTCGTTCCAATAAATTGAATACATGCAATGCCTAATCGGAACCAGGAGAAGCATATATATGTTTTAATCAAAAGTTACCAGTTGTTCATGATATATATATATATATATGTGGGGCTTTATTTTTAGAACTCTCTTAAGTGCGAGAACTGCGAGAACTCCTCTAAACCAATGAGATTTTTTTAAATATTAAAAAATATTTTTAATTCAAAGGGTATTATAGTGAAATACAATTTTTATATATTTTTGAATTTTTTTTATTAAATATAATAGCCCCTATTGATGATAACCCCTACTATATCTATAACCCCTACTAGATAGTAGGGGTTATGATCAGTAGAGGTTGTATGCATTGACATGATGTACATTATGCATTATTAGGAGTACAAAAGATAGTTCTCGCAGTTCTCGCACTTAATAGGGTTCTGAAAATAAAGTTACACTATATATATATATATATATATATGTGTGTGTGTGTGTGTGTGTTCAAGGAACTGCGAAAAAACACTAACTTGCTCCAAAGGATTCTGGCTCCACTCATTTCCTAACTTGAGGAAAGCCTCTTAACTGGTATGCTCCCATTGGAGCAGAAACTAAATTTATTAGACATAACATCGCTATTCTCAATGGGGTATCCAATCATCCTCCTATTAGTTTTCTGCAATTCCTTCAGTTGGCAAACTAAATTTGTAACTTTACTGCTCGATGTTGATTCCAGTCGTCCTGCATCGAAATAGAGGCATAACGAAGAAGATCAATTGTAGATGCAAACATGGAATGCAGTTACTAAACGTAGAGTTCAATAAAGGGGCAAAGGCCAAAACCTATTGAAAAATGCTGAGAGAAAAACCGATCGAAAAATGCTGAAGTTTTTCGGTAGGGCACAAAAGAAGAGAGATGCAAAGCGGCAAGGGCAAAAAAAGAGAGAGGTTTTTCTAGGGAACAAAACCAAAGAGATAAAAAAAAAACCTAAAAGAAAGCTTTTCAGGGAAGGTAAAAAGAAAAGAAACACGCTTTTTGACCATCGCCCCTTCACTCTTTTAATATAAAAAAAAGTATATATATATATATATATATATAGGAAAATGCATTATTATTTTTCAATTTTTTATAATATTAATATAAATAAATTTTAATTTACATTTCTTATTATATTTTAAAGAGTTGAATGTATAAATTCAATTGTTTATTTTAATTTTAAATTATAATTTCTAAATAAAAATATATGTATTCATATAATATTTTATTTATTATAATTTTAAGAAATTATTTTCTTTTTTAATATTTTTAAATTTTATTAACTTTAATTCGAAAAAAATTTTAAGTAAAAAACTATATGTGCTCTTATAAAAAATCCGTTATAAAATTATAAAATAAATTTAAATAATTTATTTTGTTTTAGTGTAAAAATATAAATTTGACGATATTTTTTTTGAAAATATTAAATTATTTTTTGTAATTATTAAAATGATTTAGTCTATTGCAACGCTTTTAAGTTCACGTATAATCCAACACTTTAGGTTGGTGTTGCATTAGTGTCTTTTGCAACAGTGGATTCAGGTCTAGTGCAACACTAATCGAGTAGTATTGCAAAAGACCAAAGATCAGAGGGCTATTGCAATACTTTTCCTTGCAACACTGGAAATATGCGTTGCATATGAGCACTTATGGTGTAGTGCGCCCTCGTCGATTTTGTCGTATGAAATTACATGAATCGTAGGTGGGTTTCCGGGTGTTTTCCGTTATCATTGTTTTGTTGAGTTTTTGAAATCGTGTTTGACGAATCGTACAGGTTCGGTGTTCGGTTTATCGCAACCGCGGTCGTAATCTTTCCCATTTCTCGTCGTCGTTTAATCGAGGCAAGTATTCTTAAATGAACTTACACTCTTAACATGATAGCATTGCATGAGTGATGGGTGTGTGTGTATACTCACTACGGGTTAGATACGACGGGTTCTCGGTAGGGGTCCACAGAGGCGTGGATCGACGATCTTTGCTTTTAACTACTACGGGTTAGATCCGACGGGGTCTCGGTAGGGGTCCACAGAGGCGTGGATCGATGGTTAATTGTGGTGCATTATATAAATGTGTTTTCGTTATGGCATTTCCACAAATGAGTACTTTTGAACCGTCTTTTCATGATTGCATGCATTGACTAAATGTGTAAGATGTAAGTTGTTCATTTGGCCTACTTGTACTAGCGTAATTGCTAACCCCTTTGGGGGACCCTTTTTGGGGAAATTCGTTTTATGAATTTCAGGTTATGTTCAGTCGGACGAGTGGGCAATGGGATAGTACGAGGATGCAGGCCAGGGTTGTTGACATGTGCAAGCGAATTTCTTTTTTTTCCGTTGTCCATTTCAATATGGTTGTTTTCCAATTTGTGAACTAATAGACGTACTCGAGTACTTAGGGGCTTTTGATTTTGCAAAGTGTATTGAGTTGTCCGTTATGTTTTCATTGGATTATTGTGTTGCTTGATTGACCGGTCGAACCGGGTGGATTATATTTGTTTTGCGTCTTTGTGGTGTGGTGTTATTGCGTCGACTCCGTGAGTCGATGAGTGAAGTTGATTTCCTAGCCTGGTGGGTCCCATGTAGGGGTCCATGGCGCTGTTACATTCCCCGGATTTCTTGGGGATGTTACACTAGTAGGCCGTAAAAAGTTGTTGCAACCCTAAAGTTTCCAGCTCTTCCATCTTCAGTCCATCGGACGGCAGCCTGAATAGACTTTCCAGCAGCTCCCGGTTCACGCAGATCTCAATTCTGTAGATAGTAGCCGTGATGTCAGAGACATCTCCTTCTCTTTTCATCAAGAAGAACTTGATAGAAGCGTAAAAGTAGAATTCCTCAACGATTCGCTCATCGTAGAGCTCAGGGTGCTGACTTCCAAGGCGGTATAGGCCTTGTTGCCGGATTCTGGAAACAATGAGTTCTATTCCGTCGACGTCATCAGTTTCAAGGGTAACCCTCTCCATGGCAACATCTTTGGCAAAGATTCGCCGTCAATAATCGATTCCTTCTTCTTCAGAGACATAGAGGAAGTCTGACAAGATGCCATTGTTTTGCAGAGAACAAAAATTGAAGAAACAAAGAGATGAATGCAGTAAAATGCGGAGTGTAGGCTGTTTGCTCTGGACCCGTTTAATATGCAGAAAGCATAAAGAGTCAGAGGGAGCAAAACACAATCCTTTTATAGTGTGCAGGGAGGATTAGGGTTACATACAGTGAACGGTCAGATTTAAGGGATGGGAACCATCTTTTTAAAAGAACGAACAGGATGAACTTGGAGTAATAGGTACATCTTATCCATCTGTTTTTGAAATGATAACCGGTTCCACTTCTGACAGTTTGTCTCCCCTTATTGCATGAAACAGCGGTTTTAATTTATTAATATCGCAGTGTTTGAGGTAATAAAGCCCAGATGTCGTTTAAATCATTAAAGATAAAACGTTTGAATTTTAAAAACAGAGCACGTAGACTTAAAAACTATTTTCAGTACGAATAGAATAATAATATATATTACTTGACGTCCTATAATGTATGTACTGTATCCGCAAATAATACAGCATTCCCCCTTAAAAGGTATATACAGGATTCAATTCTTACAGCAATGTTTGTATTAATACTGTATTCATGGGTCGTACTGCATTCCCCCTTAATTAATGCACACGTCAGCTGTAGGAAGGTTTTATGCCTTCTTTGTCCTACAGTGCTGTCTGACTGTCTGAGTGTACAGTTAATTAATGATGGATACTGTATTCTAGGATCTTACAGCATTCTCCCTCAATTGATGAGTAAAAGCATAAAAACTTACAGGGAGTCAGGCTGTAGCATTCCTAATTCTTGTCGAATCATATAGAATCTGGTTGTGCTGAGAGGTTTTGTAAAGATGTCGGCTAACTGGATGTCTGTATAACTTTCTCGATCCGAACATCCTTATTCTCAACATGATTCCAGATGAAGTGATGCTTCATATCAATATGCTTAGTTCGCGAGTGCAATACAGGATTGTGCGTTATTGCAATTGAACTCGTGCTGTCGCACATGATCGGCATTTCTTTGGTAATGATTCCATAATCTGATAACTGCTGTTGCATCCAGAGAATCTGCATACAGCAACTTCCAGCATCATAGTATTCCGATTCAGCTGTAGAAAGCGAGTTTGCCAATTGCTTCTTACTGAACCATGACACAATTCTAGGTCCAATAAAGTGACAAGAACCACTTGTACTCTTCCTATCTAGCTTGCAGTCTCCGAAATCCGAGTCACTATGGCCAACCAAATCGAATCCACCTCCTTAAGATGCCATAGTCTGGCATCAACTGTTCCTTTAATGTACTTAAGGATTCGTTTGGCCGTTGTGAAGTGTGATTCTTTAGGTTCTACTTGATACTGAGCACGCACTTCTACAACAAACTGGATATCGGGTCTGCTAGCTGTTAGGTACAGGAGTGAGCCAATAAGCTTCATGTAGAGTGATTGATCAACCGTATTTCCAGCTTTATCAGCACTAATTTGCACGGAAGTTCACATGGGGGTTGACGATGATTTGGAGTTATTCATCCCAAACTTGTTGAGCAGCTCCTTGCAGCACTTCTCTTGGTTGATGAAGATTCCTGTAGGCAACTGCTTTACCTACAATCCTAGGAAATAACTAAGTTCCACCATCATACTCATTTCAAATTTACTTTGCATGAGATGAGAGAACCTTTGACATAAATCAAGGTTAGTGGAACCAAATTAATATCATCTACATATATTTGAACCATTAACAGGTCGTCACCTTCTTGTATCTTAAATAGAGTCTTGTCCACAGCATCTTTATCAAATCCATTATTTGTTAGGTACAGGTACAGGGTTTCATACCATGCTCTAGGGGCTTGCTTAAGTCCATACAGAGCTTTACGTAGTCTGTATACAAGGTCTCCGCCTTCTGTGTTGACAAACCCTGGTGGTTGTTCAACATAGACTTCTTCGGCGAGGTCTCTATTCAGGAATGCGCTCTTAATGTCCATTTAATATACTATGAAGCTCTTATGGCCGGCAGAAGCTAAGAATATCCTGATAGCTTCTAGTCTGGCTACAGGAGCAAATGTTTCATCATAGTATATGCCTTCTTCCTGCTTGTAGCCTTGTGCGACTATACGGGATTTGTTCCTAATAACAACTCCATTCTCATCCTTCTTGTTCCTAAATACCCATTTAGTTCCAATTACAGCTTGATGCTCAGGTCTGTGTACTAGATACTATACATTGTTTCTTTCGAAACCATTAAGCTCTTCTTCCATAGAAGTGATCCAGTGAGAGTTCTTTAGAGCTTCATTGGTAGAAACAGGTTCGGATTGAGCTAAGAATATAGCTAGGGTACACATGGCCAGTATCCTATGTTCAGCTTGAGATTTCCATACAGGAAATGGAGATTTCTCAGAATCAGGTTCTTCTTGCACACATAGTACAGTTATTTGTGTACTCTGTATTCTCCTGCGGGTAGATACTCCAGCATCAATGTCTCCTATGATTAACTCATGTGGGTGATCTTTCACCCATCTCTTGTCAGGTTCTAGTTCTTCATCCCGTACTATATCTAGTGGTGCTATAGTTTCAGCTTTAGCTTATACAGCATCAGCTTCAACTACCCTTGTTCTTACAGTTGCGGAGTTGATCTCTAAATCTACGATAGGTTCTATTGGAGTTTGAGGGTCATTAATGGAGAGTGTTTGGATATTCTGAGTCAAGTCTTCTACTCCTGTAGGATTATGGTGAGGTTCATCGAACAGTACGTGGACAGACTCCTCGATTGTCAGCTTCCTTTTGTTAAAGATTCTAAAAGCCTTACTGATAGATGAATATCCTACAAATATCCCTTCATCTGACTTCTCGTCGAAAGTCTTAAGTTGGTCTTTCCCGTTATTCAGAACATAGCATCGCCATCCAAGGATGTGAAAATAGGAAATTAATGTAGTTTTGTTGTTCTATACCTCGTATGTTGTTTTGTTGTGATGCTTGTTGATGATACAACGGCTTTGTGTATAGCATGCTGTATTTGTTGCTTCGCCCCAGAAACACTGCGGCAGCTTGCTTGCGGCGATCATGGTTCTTGTTGCTTCCTTGAGTGTTCTGTTCTTTCGCTCAGCAACACCATTTTGTTGAGCAATTTGGGCTGCTGAGTATTCGTGATGTATTCCATTTTCCGAACAGTATTGCTCTATAAAGTGATTTGTGAATTCAGCACCCCTGTTGGAATGAATGGACACGATACTCAACCCTTTCTCATTATGAAGCTTTCTCAGGTGCTCGGGCAGCTTTGTTGTGGTTTCTTTCTCCTTTCTCAGAAAGATTGTTCAAGCATACTTGGAAAAATCATCAACAATAACGAGACAATATTTCTTACCACCCAAACTTACAGGGTCTACAGGACCATAGAGATCCATATGTAGCATATCCAGAACTCTGTGAGTGGACATGTATGATTTGCGTTTCAGTGTGGTTTTGACTTGTTTGCTTTTATGACAGGGTCCACAGACGCTGTCTTTTTGTAATGACACATCGGGCAAACCTCTAACTGTTCCCTGTCTGGCGAGCTTGTTGATTGTCTTGAAGTTGATGTGTGACATTCTTTTGTGCCATAGCCAGCTTTGATCTACAGTGCCTTTGGCAACAAAACATGGAATATTGGAGCTCGTAGGCTTCTAGTCAGCAATATACATGTTACCTGACCTGCTTTCTGTGAGCACAACTTCTTTGGTCAGAATGTTCTTGACTCTACAATAATCTATATATAATTTCACCGAGAACTGTTTGTCACAGAACTAGCCAATACTAAGTAGATTGTACTGTAAGCCTTCAACATAAGCTACATCGGTGACTTTGAACTTTTCTACAAGTAGGGATCCCTTCCCTCTTGTTCTTCCTTTAGATTTATCACCGAAGCCTACTTTTGGACCGCGGCCTTATACATAGTTTGATAGCTTGCTGATATCTCCTGTCATGTACCGAGAACATCCGTTGTTGAAGTACCAGATATCCGTCTCTTTGATGTCCTCATCATCGCTATCTTCATCATCCTGTATTTCTTTCGCCATAAAGCACATATATGCTTTATCATCGATATCGTTGGACGAGTCACTGTCAGTGACTGCCTGAAGGCATTCCTAGGTCTTGGTTGATGCGGGCGAGGCTTCTGATTCGCCAATCAGGGCCTTGAGCTTGTTTTTCCAAACACATCTTCTTTCATCTTTTTCTTGTTGCTCGGCTTTCAGCAACTTTTGCACTTTTGGGTGCAGACACTATTCGCATAGTGCCCGAATTTCCTACAGTTGTAGCACAAGTTAGAATCACTAGAGGGAGAAGATTCGGAACTTACCTTGTGAGATGGCTTGAGCCTGCAGGGGGTTTTTCCAGACTACTTGATGAACTTTTTGAATTTATGCATAAGAAGAGCTATTTTATATTGTGACAGGATATCATCGTCACTGTCAGCAGTTTTGTGGGCGGACTCGGATATGCTAGGTCCGGAGCTGTGTCTCCTGTTAGATACAGCGGCTAGTGCTGTAGTATTGGCAGGTGACTCTTCGGCCTTCTCTCTCTTGTTAATATCATACTCGAAAGCTTTGAGGTCAGGGAAGAGGTCGAAAGTGGAAATATCATTAAGATTACATGACACACGCATAGCTATAGTCTTAATGTCCCATCGGGCAGGGAGTGATCTAAAGATTTTCAAGTTTTTCTCCTTTTGGGTATATACTTTACCCAATGCTTCAAGTTCACCGACAATGCCAGTGAATTTGAGGTCAAGCTCCTCAAGAGTTTCGGAATATTTAATTTCAAATGATTCAAATTGCTGAGTAAATTTTGAAATCTTATTTTCTTTTGAGAGCTCAGTTCCCTCACAAATCCTCTTGAGTTTTTCCCAGATTTCCTTAGCTATCTCACAACTCTTTACCTTCGAGAATATGCCTTTGTCTAGAGTGACAAATAGGGCATTTTTTAGCAACATTGTCTAGGTTCGCACGCTTGCGACCGTCTGTTGTCCATTGCTCATGGTCCTTCTCGAACATTTCATCATGAGGTTGTCCTTCTATCCTTGCGGAGGGATTAACCTTCATTATCTTTATGGGGCCTTCTTGGATGACAAATATCATCTCTTTGTGCATGGCGGCAAGATGGGCTTCCATCCTGATTCTCCAGTCCTCAAATTCATTAATAGAAAACATAGAAACCTTGTTTATCATTGAGGTATCCATGTAAGAGAATAGAAAAGATAAAGACTGTTTTCAAAAAGAATGTGTGATTTTTGGATCTGATTCGGTTAAAAATACGACTGATTCTTTTTAGAATCAACCTGTCTGATACCATTTGTTGGCCACTAAGTATACAGAATACAACTTGGAAAGGGATAGTACAACAAGCTGTACAATTTTCAAATGTGAGTGTATAGCGGAAGTTCGTTTAAGTGAGTTGCTGTAAATACAGCAACTAGGCTTTCTCCTGTTAGCTTAGTGCGTATAGGGTTTTGCAATGTATACTTGTATATAAATCACAGTTATGAAAACAATAAAAACCGAAGGTAATAACAAGCAATTTAAAGTGGTTCGGGGTAAACCCCTCTACGTCCACTGGTCCTCCACACAGGAGTAAAATGTTTATTAAAATCACTACGTCCACAACTACGTGACTTTAATCAAACCAATACTTGTATCGTTCACACAGATTGATACAAAGACTGTAGATTTCAACCGTTCACACAGATTGGTTGTAGGCTTCTTTAACTTGCTTTTTCTCACATAGATTGAAGCTTTGTCCTATTCGTCCCACACAGGTCAGAGTATCTTTCCCTTAGTCCACACAGGGCTAAGTTTACTCAAAAGGTAACAATGGTGAAATCACTGGTTTGAACAACAGCTTGAATGCTTGATGATCTTAGGCTGATGATGTGCTGTTCACTTTGACTGTATATATTTCTTCTCTCAAATATTATTATATGCTCGAAGAAATATATTTACTCTTGTAAGATTGATTGACATAATAATCTTCTCAGAGCTTCTGTGATAAATGAATTAATCAATCGTTGGTCGTTTTTCTCTTGTATGGACTATTTATAACTTTGGAATAGATCCGTTATAAATATATCTATTGGATGGTTGGTGAGCAGAACTCCATTCTGATTGGTTGATTTCAGACTATTTGACTTTCAAGATGCTTGATCCATATTTTGCTCCTTCTCTGAAGATCCTTGTCGGTTGATATTTAAATACTTTATACAATCAGTATTTAAATACTTCTATAGGTCACAAGTCCTTAGGAATACGTCTAGAGGGGGAGTGAATAGACTTATTAAAATCTTTTCCTGAAAGTCAGGTGCGTTTCTCAGCTGTGATTAAGTGCAGATGACTTATATCTACTGCAGACTGATAGTGCAGAAGACACAGTTGATAATACTGTTGATAACAAGTGTCGACTGCAAGTAGCTTTCTAATGGAACAGTAAGTATGTATGTAGCAATTATATATGATGTTTAAAGTAGTAAATCACACAAGCACTTATAGTGATTTCAGAGGTGGGGTAATCCTCTACTAATCCACTTCTCTCCAAACCAGTTGGAGATAAATTCACTATAATTGTCAACCAGTGAATAAGGTTACAACAGCTTCCAACCAGTGGAAACCCAAGGCCGTTGCAACTCCCTTGACTGCCTTGCACCTCTTGATCGAAAACCCGTGGATGCCTCAACAACTCTCGAGCTATCTATCACCTTCCAATCAAGAACCCGTGGATGCGTTTACAGTCTCTTTACTTTCAAGAACCTCATTCAGGAAAGCAACCCCGTACTCAAACTTTGAAGACAAGAGTTTTTATCTTCTCCAACTAAAGAGCTTCTTAGAATATGACTGTTTAAGCTTTGCTCTTCACGATGCTATTTGTTCACTATGATTGTTTTGATCGCTTGAATGTTCTGTTTGCATCGTACTTCGCTCAATTCATATCCTCAGATATTTATAGTATAATTCTCTGAGTTTCCTTTATAGTCGTTGCATCACTGTAACAAAACCATTCGTTGGAGAGTAGACTTCTTTGTTTATCTTATCATTCCGTTGCACGGCTTGATTCCTTTTCATTTCTGACCGTTTGAAAGAATTTCTTTGTTAGCGCCATTATTCTTGATTAGAATAATCATAGGTCTTCAGAATGCGGATCTCAAGGAATATTTTGTTCCTAAGTTTCCTGGAATCTTTCCACTTTGTCTCCTTACATCTGCATGTGGATTTCCATTATTGTTGACTTTAATGCTTGCTGATGTGGACTGAGTATCTTGAACTTGGCTGATATCTTGTCTGAGAACTCATCTGATATCTCTTGGTCAAACCTGCCTGATGTACGGTCAACCTTATCTGATGTAAACTTCTCCGATAAAGCTTGGTAGAAGTTCTCTGAGATAAAGTTCTCTGATTTAAATTTCTCTGCTCTAAAGTTCTCTGACCTGATGAATGATCTCTGATCTTACGGTCAAACTTGAGTTGATATAGATCTCGTCTGATAACTCGACTGCAGATGGGTTTTGGTCAAACCTCTCTAATATTCTGCATTGACCAAACTTGTCTGATGTATCGCCTTCTTCAGAACTTAAATGCAGCTTGGTTTTGGTCAAACCTCTCTGATGTTTTGCATTGACCAAAACTTTCCTGATAATGAACATGCCTGAAAACTTCTCTGATAAGTGGCAGTTCTATACTTATTCGATTTTCTACTGATCAACATTTGATCAAGACTTAGCCTAATTTTTAAGGCCTATAGAAGATACTCATTTGGTTCTTCTTTATAATGCCAAGTTATTTAGAACATACATTTTAATGAATAACAATACAGGGATGACATCATCAAAATCTAACAGGTATTCCTAATAATTTCCCCCTATTTTAATGATGGCAAAACTAAAGCATTTCAAATGTAAACAAGTATGTACAAAATAAAGTGCAAGACAAAATCAAACTCAGTCTGTTTTGAGACAACTAGTGGTTGTCATTCAAGTGACTGTTATAAATTTTTATTTGATGTTACATTACAGTGGAATTTGAATGAAACAAAATACAAGTAAAAATTTACAAGTATTACAAAATTTTTACAAATAAACTGTAAATTACAAAACAAGCAAAAATGAAAAATCATCTTCCTCCTCTGCCTCCTCCCCTTCCTCTGATTTGCCTTGGTGGAGGAAGAGATTTCAAAGGCTTCACTCCAATAGGTCTTCTTGAGATTGGGGCTAAGCCATATTTTCTTTTGACCACTAATGAGGCAAATTCCTGCTGCTCTGGAGATGTGAAGTTGTTTTCAATGCAAAGCTCTCTGATTTCTTCCTAAAGAGCCATCTCATAAAGTTCATTGTTCATCAGTGTAGGTGCCTCTTCAGGTCTGAAATCAGAAATCATTGGATAGGCATCGAAATTCTGTGCAGCATATTTCTTCAGCACTTCCCAGAGTTTTGGAAAGTTCATATCCATGAAGTTGATGAAGGTTTGCTGTGGGGAGCAGTCTTTGTCCTGGAGCATCTCCCAGAGATAGTACTTTTCGATAGACTACTTCCTAGCACTTCCCCACATTGGCACTGCCTCCACAGGTAAGAATTCTTCCACATACTACAGCTCCTTGCCTTCCCATTGGAACCTTACTTCAGGGTCTTGTTTTGTCCTCTTTCTTTTGGCTGCAGGTTGATCTTCAGGTGCAGCTGGCTCTTTCCTTTTCAGGCTAGAACTGCCTGCCTGAAGCAAAGGGAGGTCTTGTTGATTTTTCTTCATTTCTTCTCTGTCTTCCCCTTGTCTGCTCTCTTCCCCCTTTCTACTCTCTTCCCCCTTTTTGCTAGCACCGATAATATGTGCTAGCTGCTCCTCCACTCGGTGCATGAAATCAGATATGCCAAGAGGCATTCTTGAACTTGAGGCTGTTTGAGAGGGTTCCTTCCTGTTGATAAAAGTGTCCATTTTTTCATTAAGAGACACTAGCTCAGGATTAATATCGGTTAATAGAAGCTCTGCAACAGTCTCTTTGACTATGCCTCTGATCAGCTCAGTGATGTTTGGGGGTAACTGTGGCTCAGCACGAACAGAATTTTCTCCTGAATCCTCTTGTGCAGTTGGTCTCTGAGCAATAGATTTCTCGGATGAGACCTGCGTGTCAGCTTGTGCCTTATCAGATGGGGTTTTCTCACGAGTTCCTGATTTGCCATCTGATAAGTCCTCGTCTATAGGGGACTTTCTCTTCTTCTTTGCAGAGGACTTCCTCTCTGCAGATGACTTCTTTTTTTTAGAGGGGGTTTTCTCAGGCTGTTTCCCCTGGTTGTCTGCTTCATCATCAGCTTCCAGAGCATGATCAGGTGATTGTTGATCATGATCCTCATCAACTCTCCTCTCTTCTTCCTTTTCTTCACCTTTCTTCTCCTATGTTCTTCTTTTCTCTCTTCTTTTTCAACTTCTTCTTCTGCCTGTTCTTTTTCTTCTTTCTCTTCTTTTTCAACTCCTACTTCTCCCTTTTCAGTATCACCCCTTTCAACTTCAATAATTATTATTTCTTTTTCCTTTTCTCCTCCTTCTTCCTTTTTCTTTTCAACTTGGTCTTCTTCTCCAAGGTTTTTATCTAGAGATACACCCCCATGACATGAAGGATGAACTGGTCCATATTTCGTTTAAATTGGGACATGAACCAGTTCTCCTGAAGCAACAAAAGTATATCTGTCTCTTAACATAAAAGCATGATAAGTTGCTCAGTAGCCTGGGGGTGTACCCAGGTACTTCTCTCAACAAACTCTTTTAATTGAGTGAAGGAAAGAGATTTTAATTCCTTTCACTCTTCAAAAATATTAATAAATGAAAACTTGAGAGATTGTTGTTTTACCAGCTTCAATTGATTTGAGGTGAGGTTCAGGGGATTGTGCTCCCTGAGATTGAGATGATATCCTGCTTCTTTGATATCAATAGAGTCCTCGGCCTCTTCTTCCTCAGTAACACTTGGGAGTGTTAAGAGGGGAACTATCTCTGCCACTAGCTCTGAGGAGTGAGCAGATTAATCCTCAGATGCAGCTGGTGCAGGTGATACGATCATCTGCATCTGATCAGGTTGAGCTGTAATTGGTGCAGGTCATGTGGCAGTCTGAGGTTCTTCTTGTTCTATTGTTGCTGGTGCAGGTGATCGCTGCACTTTTTCTTCTACTGGTGCAGGTGCAGGTGATCTTTGCATTTCTTCTTCGCCATCATATGGATAGTCCACCAAGCATCTCTGCTTCTTGGGGGACCTATCTGTATATGAGGTGATGTGGACAACCTCCTCTGCTCTAGGTAACTTCCTCTTTAATAGCTGAGACAGAGGAAGGTTGTCGATGTCGGAGTCACCTGCAAGTAACTGCTCTGCAGGTAACTTCTCAACTGCAGATGGGGTTAATGTTATCTCCATAGACGGAATTTGGTCAGCGGCATCAGATCGAACTTCGTCTGAGTCCGTAGGCGCTCTGTAGGGAGAAGTTCCACTCGTCATCTCCCTTAAAATTTTGGCTACCTTCCTTTCTGCTCCCAACTTCATCAAAGTTTCTTGGTCCAGGTGACTAAGTCTTTTGTTGCCATGACATATGTCTGCATCTCCGTTTGCCTTTCCGAGAAACTCCAAGATCCAACTGATCTGGGTTCCATAGGCAATTTTCTGTTTGAACTTCTTATCTTCTGCATTCCAGCTCACCTTGTTCACCTCTCGGACTAATTGCCTGTATATGTAGTCAGGCCAGTTAATCCTTTGATGTTGGATAAGCGCTCCCATCACAATAAACTTGGCAGATGATAATTGATCATAACTGCCGGCCATGCCCATGACAATCTTGTTTGTGATGTCAATGACGTATCTGTAGTCCTTTTTGAGGTCGCCTCGCCTTGCCGTAAACTTGACCTTGTTGGGTTGTTCTGGTAATTTTATCTCATACTAGGTTTCAACAGAGCTTCGTTTTAGGGCTTCTACTGCAATGCCCCTATTCTCCATCTTGAATATGTCAGCAATGGTCTAGGGTGTGATGGTGACCTCTTCTCCAAAAATCGAGCTCGTGATACAGTGCTCGGAGACTTGTGCTTCCTTAAAGAAACAAATGATTGCTTCTTTGTACAACTGCTTCGGGTTGATGTCTAGGAAATGGTAGATACCATTTTTCTTCATCATTCAGATGACATGGCTCATTTCTCCTGTGTCCGCCATGTTTGCCTCCAGCAATCCTTCGAAATCCACTACAATACTGAAAATGATCTGGTCCTTCACCATCTTGAGGTTGACTCCTTCGAAATACTGGGTAGTGTCCATTTCTACAAAAAGATAGGTATTCGATTGAGTGCAGTGAATATTCACTATTTTATAAAACTAGGGTTCTTAGAGCTTGAAGACAGTAAAGTTTGTGAAATGATTTCCGCCGCCTTTAAATACCCATTCGAAGAGACGTTTGATTTTAATAATTAAATAATCAAGCAGCGGTCCAATTTTTGATAAGGAATGACGGTTGAAATTGACTGGACGTCGTGGAGGTAGTGTGATCATGTGTTTGTCCACGTGTAAATAAATTATAAGTCGGTCAAGGAATGGAAAACTTAGCTGATTGACTTTTTGACTTCTTGTCTGTTCTGCATCAGGTAAGTTATGTCGCTTGTGGTTGATGCCAGCTAACTTTTCTTTGTCTGGTCTGATCAGGTAGCTTTCTCGCCTGGTCTCTGCAACAGGTAGCTTTATGCATCAGCTAGCTTTCTTGTCTGATCTCCACATGAGGTAGCTTTATCGTCTGGTTCAGATCAGATAACTTTTATTCATCTTCATATCAGATGACTTTTATTCATCTTCAGATCAGATGACTTTTATTCATCTTCATATTAGATGACTTTTCTTGGGTCAGGTGATATGTCTTATCTGTGATTCGTGCAGATCAGGTCACATGTCTCAACTGCGTCTGATCATGTAACTTTTTCTTATTAGGGCTTTCTTCAGCTAACTTTGAGAGTTTCAATCAGGTACTTGATTCCTTGCTGCTGAGTGCTTCATCAAAATCTGTTTCTTCATACTCGGTAAGACTTTTTGCTACCAGTATTGCTTTTATTCCTAACAAGTTCTGAACAAGTTCCCCCTCTTTGGGATGCCGGGTTTTTCTTTGTGATGCTTTCCAGAATGTTGGTTTGTCCATAGGAGCTCTTCTCTAATGATACATCTGGGCCTCTTGATTAGTTGATACTGACACTCTTTATGCTCTCAGACATGTGCCTGATCTCTAAGATCATTCTTCAACCCTTGTTGATGACTTTGTGGTTGCTACACTGCAGTCTTTCCATTTCTTCTGTAATCAGATAAGAGGAGATTTGGGTACCCAGATTTGAGTGGGTCCTCTAGGGTTAGTGGTTCTCATTTAGGAGTGGTTTTCCCTGTGAACCTCATTTCTGTATGCATCCTTATGTTCCCTGTATTCTTGGTTTGGATGATGCGTATAATATGGTTGGTAACTAGTTGGATGTGGTCTGTTATGATAGTTCCACATATTTTGAAAATTATATTTGTTACCTATATAAGATGCATAGTATCTAGGTCTATATCCTTGATTTATATTGTGTACAGGATATGGCTGATAATTCGAGTGGTATGAGCCATTATAAAAGCTTGGCAGAGTCCTATTATGAAAGTTTTGAGGTCTCCATACCTTATTATTTTGAAAGTTTGGATAACCTTGGGGTTTACCTCTCCCATTTTGAAATCTGTTTTTGGGGAGTCTTTGGTAATAAGCAGAATGATGCTGTTTTGGCCATTGCCTAGTCTTTTGTCTAGGTGGCTGTTTTGAGAATCTTGGTTGCAGTATATTTTTGAATACTGTAGGTTCAGCAGTCTGAACAAGTGTTTCTCCCTTGATGAAAGTGGTTTTAGAACTAGAGGGAGTGTTGGGGTCATATCTAAGGCCTGATTTTAAATAAAGTGGCCTTTGGTTTATGTACAATCCATCTAAGGTTATAGATGCTTTCAATGATGTAATTTCCTTAGCTTGAGCATCATTTAATTGTCTGAGTTTTGAGAGTTCAGCCTCAAGATTTGTCAGTGCGTCTGATTTGTCTTTGTTCAAGGCTGTTAATCTATCAATTTCAGCAATAGCTATTTTTTCAGTTTCAGCCTGACTGGTTTTGAAATTTTCTGTATCCTGGCTGAGATTGTCAAAATTCTTTTCCAAGTATGTTTTATCATGTCTCAGTTGGGTATTCTCAGTTGTTGCAACCAGGTGTGCTGTTTTAAGAATTTCAAAATCTTTTAATAATTGATTTATAGATTTGTGAAGATCAATATCTTCAGACATATCAGAACTGAAACTTTCTGGAGCTTGTGGTTTAGATGATACCTCTTTATTGTCAAGATTGGCAATAAGACAGTTGATTACATCATCATCATCTGATAGGAATCCACTTGTTGATTCCATGTTCTCTTTGATCAGCTTTGTTTCTTCACACATTGTTGCTAATGTGTCCAATGTTTCTTTGGCATTTTTGCAATGTTTGATTTTTAACATGGTGGCCTGATCAAAGGTCTGATATAAGTTATCTCTGGCTCGATTGTCAAGGTTTGCAAGCTTTGTTGCTTCGGAGGTCATCTCTGATCTGCTTTTGGAAATTTTTCTTGGTTTCCCAGCTGCAATATTCTCATTTGTGTTGTCTTTCATGTAGATGAAAGGACATTCTTCAAATATACTCCACATGTCATCATGGACAGATGATAAGTGTACATGCATTCTTATCTTCCATAGTCATAGTCATCAATTGAAAAAATGGGAAGTCTAGAATGTATCTGCTGCATGTATTCCATTATACTAAGAGATTAAAATATATATTCAATATATGGATCTAGTTCTGTAAAAATTGAACCAACCTCTCTGATACCACTTGTAGGTCAAAAGTCCTTAGGAATACGTCTACAGGGGGTGAATAGACTTATTAAACTCCTTTCCTGAAAGTCAGGTGAGTTTCTCAGCTGTGATTAAGTGCAGATGACTTATGTCGACGGCAGACAGATAGTGCGGAAGACACAGCTCATAATAATGCAGATAACAAGTATCGACTGCAGATAGCTTTCTAATGGAATAGTAAGTATGTATGCAGCAGTTATATATGATGTTTAAATCAGTAAATCACACAAGCACTTATAGTGGTTTCAGAGGTGGGGTAGTCCTCTAGTAATCCACTTCTCTCCAAATCAGTTGGAGATAAATTCACTATAACTGTCAATCAGTGATAAAGGTTACAATGAATTTCTTCCTTGTTACAACAGCTTCCAACCAGTGGAAACCCATGGCCGTTGCAACTCCCTTGACTGCCTTACACCTCTTGATCGAAAACTCGTAGATGCCTCAACAACTCTCGAGCTATCTATCACCTTCCAATCAAGAACCTGTGGATGCATTTACAGTCTCTTTACTTTCAAGAACCTTGTCCAGAAGACAACAGTTTTTGTCTTCTTCAACTAAAGAGCTTCTTTGAATATGACTGTTTAAGCTTTGCTCTTCACGATGCTATTTGTTCACTATGATTGCTTTGATTGCTTTTATCGGTTGAATGTTTTGTTCGCATCGTACTTTGCTCAGTTCATATCCTCATATATTTATAGTACGATTTTTTGAGCTTCCTTCATAGCCATTGCATCACTGTAACAAATCCGTCCGTTGGAAAGTGGACTTCTTGTTTATCTTATCATTCCATTGCACGGCTTGATTCCTTTTCATTTCCGACCGTTTGAAAGAATTTCTTTGTTACCGCCGTTATTCTTCATTAGAATAATCATAGGTCTTTAGAATGCGGATCTCAAGGAATATTTTGTTGGGATTCGGTGCCTAAAACGAAGGCCCAGCGGAAGCGGTAAAACGAAAATTAATTCGATCCGAATCCCTACGAGGATCGATCGAGCTACGTATATACGAATATCAAAAACGAAAAGCAAGAGTCGTAAGAAACTAACCCTCGAAGTCCGTTGATTAAATGGAAACCTTCTCTTGAGCTATTCCCCAAGCTTTAGTTTGATC
This sequence comes from Orobanche coerulescens, assembly GCA_033398695.1. NCBI lineage: Eukaryota > Viridiplantae > Streptophyta > Magnoliopsida > Lamiales > Orobanchaceae > Orobanche > Orobanche coerulescens. The sequence continues at coordinate 70,815,059 of CM065818.1, read as the reverse complement.
TCTACGAGTTCAATCCGCTCCAAGCCCTTGAACGATCCAACGCCGAAAACACCGCGTCTCTACTTGCCACGCGCCGGAAAAACGACCGGAACAACAACACTTGATTAACCTCTAAGGTTACGGCTAGAATCAAGTGGTGAAGCTCTTGTTATTACACTCTAAGTGTATAATATATCTCTCTTAATGTATCTTGAATTTTCTCCAAGAAAACTCAAGAATAAAAGTGAAGAAGAAGATGAAGATGAAGACTAAGAAAAATAATTTTCTCTCTCACTACTTCAAAGCTCACGGCTGGAATTCATTTTTTTTTTAAGTGAGAGTTTGTCTCCACTTATATTCTTATTCAACTCCCATGATCTCCTACTTTAGACAATATCACCAAGGTGTGATATTTGTCCCCTTGTCTTGGTCACTAGTCCACCATCCTAGAAAGTGTAGACCAAGACAAAGTAAGGGAGTAGGTGATGGGGTGGCCATCTAGAAGGAATCAGATGAGTTCGATTCGTTTCGGACTCCCGTGAGTCCAAACAGATAAACTCCTATTCCGTTCCGATGTATTTGTGTCGATTAATTAATCCAATCAATTAATCACATTAAATACATAATAATATAATTAATTTCTCCAAGAAATAATTATATTCACGAATTAAATTAATCAACCATGAAATTATTTAATCCATTAGGACTTAAATAAATTTATAAAATAAATCGATTTAGACATCCAATGTCCCAAATTAGATATCCAATATCTAATATTTATAATGAGAGATTAAGCTCGATTCATTCCGTCGTCAATCCTAATGCGCGACTCGGTAGGTCCGTCTCGATCGAGAATGGGAGGAACCAAAGAGTAGTAGCACCACCTAGCCACTGGCGGCCTACACTGCACTTAACCGAGAACGAATGATTGGGATCATTCAAGAACCATTCTCGTGAATACCGAGAACGTATAAACCCTTCTTTCGAATGTCCCGATCAAGTTTTAGGGTCACGGTCACCAAACCCTATCTGTACTTGACGCTATGCATGCGTTAATGCAAATCGAGATCATCGAGTGCCGTGTATCTAATACAACCGGCTCCAATGCTTTGGCCAAAGACTTATGATCTCATCTCCAATAACCGCATAGGACATCTAACCCGCTCACTAACGGGAGAAAGAATTCTATCTTGGTATTGATGGGACTGCTACTTGCCGTCAAGATGCACGTCGAGGTTGACCCCGCCTTAGGTTTACAGGTCGAACTACTCTAATGAAAATCTTGACGTCACAAGCACATCCCTACTAAATCCTCAAGTCGAAGGTTCACGAATACCTATCACAACCTTTCGATTCCGTCATTGGATCGTCCCGGAGTGAAATCCGTGTGACGAATCGAGGGTGAGTCGGTTGAGTATACTAATCTAATTAGCATACCTATAACGTGTGCTCCCACTAACCATTAGTGTTCGACGGGCACTCTCCATGTCAAAGAACACGTCATACAAGTCTTCACATAAACTTAACGCCATCAAGTTTCATCGACTTGCGAACGATTAAGTATTTGAGCTATAAACCTTTCCAAAGGCCGACCCCCTTATCCAATAAGGAGTGGAACGCTTTGTTCTCAAATACACGGACTAGTTTCTTTATGTATATTTACGAGTTAGGAATGCCAAGAACTACCAAGAATAAAGAAACATTCCTTTGCCTTATATAAATGGTTTACATAATTACAAGTACAATGCCCTCACTCAACAACCTCTCGAGTGGCATTCGAGGGCATACTCCTAACAATCTCCCACTTGCACTCAATGCCACACACTATGGTATCTAATACCCATGTTCTCCGGATGACGCTCCAAGCTAGTCCGAGATAGTGGCTTAGTCGGTGGATCGGCGACGTTGTCGGCCGAGTCTACTCTATGCGGCAATGTATCCCTTGCGAACAAATTCTCTTACGAGATGATACTTCCTCTCAATATGTTTGGTCTTTGTTGTGAAACCTCGGCTCCTTGGCTGCGCTACACTCCGTCGTTGTCGCGATGCGAACAGTGACTCAAAGACATGGTATCACTTGAAGTTCTCCTTAAACTTCTTAATCCGTAACCCTTCCTTGGAAGCCTCCGAGGTCGCTTGATACTCACTGACAGTGGAATCGATCGCGCTTTGCTTGGCACTACGCCAAGATACCGCTCCTCCATTAAGAGTAAATATGTAGCCAGTGGACATCGAGTCGCCCTTCGCCCTTGGAAGTCCGAATCGGTGAATCCCACCACATCCAATTCTCCACCACCATACATCGTAACCATATCTCTAGTCCTTCTCAAGTACTTGAGAACGTTCTTTCTGGCGTCCAATGTTCCCTACCCGGGTTTGCACGAAACCTACTCACCACGCTTACGATACGCAATGTCGTCTTGTACACAACATAGCATACATAAGGCTACCCACGGCCAAGCATATGGTATATTACTCATTTCCTTTCGTTGTTCCTCATTTTGAGGACACATCTTCAAGGTGAGTTTTATTCCATGTCGCATCGGTAGGAACCCTCTTTAGAATCATCCATCTTAAATCGCTTTAAGATTTTATCTATATAGAGGGCTTGGGAAAGACCTATTGTTCTCTTCGCTCTATCCCGGTAGAGTCGAATACCAAGAATATAGGTAGCTTCTCCCAAGTCTTTCATGGAGAAATTACTCGAAAGCTAAGCTTTCACAGAACTGAGCATTCCCACATCATTTCCTATTAGTAGAATGTCATCTACATATAGTACTAAGAATGCGATCTTGCTCCCACTAACCCTCTTGTATACACAAGGTTCCTCTTCATTTTGCACGAAGTCAAACTCTTTGACTGCCTCGTCAAAACGAAGATTCCAACTACGCGACGCTTGCTTCAGTCCATAAATGGAACGCTGAAGCTTGCACACTTTCTGAATATCGACTTCAGACACAAAGCCTTTAGGCTGCTCCATATAGATTTCCTCCTCGAGGAATCCATTAAGGAAAGCCGTCTTTACGTCCATTTGCCATATCTCATAATCGTGGTAGGCAGCTATAGCAAGCATCATGCGAATAGACTTGATCATGGCTACGAGCGAGAAGGTATCGTGGTAATCGATCCCTTCCTTCTGGGTATAACCCTTTGCCACAAGCCTGGCCTTATAGGCGTCAACCTTGCCATCACCATCAGTCTTTCTCTTGTAGATCCACTTGTTCCCAATAGGCACTATACCCTTAGGGCGGTCTACTAGAGTCCAGACCTGATTGACATGCATCGAGTCTATCTCAGCTTCCATAGCTTCACGCCATTTCGCGGAGTCTACATCCACCATCGCTTGGTCATAGGTCGTTGGGTCGGTCTCTTGGCTATCACTTGGAACCTCATGGAGACCCAGCTCCTCCAAGTGCACAAGCCCATACCTCTCGAGTAAATGAGACACCCTACTAGACCTACGAGGTGGTTGTACTTGTGTTTGAAAGTTCGGTTCCAGTTTCTTGCACAGTGTCTCTCGAGAAGTTTCATTGTATTCTTCTAAAGAAATACTTCTACCTGCTCCGCCTTCTGAATGAACTCATCTTCCGGGAAGTGTGCTTGTAAAGCAACAACGATCCTTCGATCTTCGGGCATGTAGAATAGATATCCCATCGTCCCAGACGGGAATCCTATGAAACGTCCCTTCGCAGACCTAGCTTCCAACTTTTCCACCTTAGTCTTCTTGACATAGGCGGGACATCCCCAAATCCTAATGTGATTAAGACTTGGTTTCCTTCCTTCCCACATCTCATGTGGAGTTTTAGGAACGGATTTGGAAGGACATCTGTTCAAGATATACGCGGCGATCAGTGCATACCCCCACGGGTAAATCGGCAAGTCGGTATAGCCCGAGATGGAACGGACCATGTTCAACAGGGTCCGGTTCCTTCTTTCTGACACACCATTTAACTGAGGAGTACCTGGAGGTGTTAGTTGTGAAACTATTCCATGTTCCTTAAGGAACTCGTCAAACTCCGTACTCATATACTCGCCACCTCGGTCCGACCGAAGTGCTTTGATATGATTACCGGTTTGTTTCTCGACTAGGGCCTTGAATTACTGGAATTTCTCAAAGGCCTCGGATTTAAGTTTCATAAAGTATACAAAACCATACCTAGTATGATCATCGTAACGTAATGAAATATTGATATCCGTCACGTCCGCTTCTAAAGCACCACATACGTCGGTATGGATTAATCCCGATTTATCGTGGCTCTTTCAAAAGTCCCTGTGAAGGGGACTTAGTCATTTTGCCTTTAAGGCAAGATTCACAAGTAGGAAAGGGATCCGATCCCAATGGACCCATAAGTCCATCTTTTTCCATCTTGTAAACCTTGGTCTGACCAACATGACCAAGTCTAAGATGCCATTTCAAAACTTGATTGGTTTCATCCCTACCACGTTTTCTAGTCATAGTATTCACAACTACTTTGTTCTTTGAGATTTAGATGATACAATCCATTCAACAATGTAGCAGTACCACTAGTTTATTTCTAAAATAAATTTTGCAGAACCATCACCAATGAAAAATGAAAAGCCTTTTCGGTCCATGACCGAATGGATACAATGTTTTTGTGCCCCTTGGGCAAAACAAGTACATCTTCTAAAGTCAAAACAAAGCCGGATTCTAAACCCAAAAGAAGTGATCCTATGTCGGTCGCCTCGACACTATGCCCGCTTCCGACCGTGATCATAACTTCTCCGGCTCAAGCTTCCTACTTTGTTCCGATCCCGATTCACGGTACAAATATGAGAACTAGCACCGAATCCGATTCAGAAGTAGAAAATACGATAGCAGAACAATTTGTTTCCAAAACTAAAAGTTCTCACCAAGTGCCATGAAGAATCGGACAGTCTCTAGCCCGGTGGCCCACTCACCGCACTTGAGACAAGTATCCTTTTTCTTCTTGTTCTTCGGAACCATTGGGGCCTTGCCCTTACCCTTAAGGTCCTTAGCTTGTGGTCCACCGCTTCTTGGTCTTTTTCTTCTTATTCTTAGACCTCCGAGGTCCGGAAGAAATCACAAGAGCAGACTCCTTCATCCGCGGAGTCTTCATTTGAGACGAGCGGTCACAAGTTTGTTCATTAGCCCAGCTAAATTACATGCAATCTCATTGCGGTTGAAGTTCATAACAAACTGTGAGAAGGAATCGGGAGAGACCGTAGGATAAGGTCGGTTTGGAGAGAAGTATCCATTTTAAAATCAAGAGCCTCCAATCTCTCGATCATGGATATCATTTTGAGGACATGTTCCCCAACCTTCTCACCTTCCTTCATCCTTGCACCGAACAGTTGCTTGGATATCTCATATCTAGCAATACTGCTGTGCTCACCATAAAGCTCGGTTAAGTGAGATAGAATCTGCCTAGCAGAAGTCATTTTCTCATGAGCTCTCTGAAGCTCATTAGACATGGAAGCCATCATATAAGCACGGACTTTCACGTCATCCTTAACCCACTTTTCGTGGTTTTCAATCTCTTCCTGATTGGCTCGAGTCCGCATAGGAGGCGCCGGAATGTCCGTCTCCAAGACGTATCCCAGTGCCTCTATACGAGGACAATCATCGATTGGAGCCAATCCACAAAGTTAGGTCCCATTAAGGTGTTCTTTTCGAGTAGAATTGCGAGTGGATTCATTGTCATATTGAGTTATGTCTCGCATTAAGTATAGCAGATTAATTAGTGACTTGTTATATTATGATCCGAGTATAGAATTAAGGTCCTTTCTATTCTTGTTACCCGGCTCCCACTATTTTTATCGGAATAACACACTCCCATGTGAAATCCGGAAGTATCGTCGCTCTACTTCATAGTGGTGATCGAGTTCTTTATAAATCTTAATAGAGGGCAACCGAACAGGTTTCTAGTCTATTAATTTTCATAAAGTGGTGTCCAACACCAACCCATCTAATGGATGATTCGATCTTCTTTTTCCCCTTGTTCACTCCCCTCAACCTATACGGTTTCTATGGTTCGTGAACAAGTTAAGTTTATACCATCGACGCAAATCAGTTTCACAATTGAATCTTATCCGGCAACCTATCAGGTTTCTAGGGATAAAATTTGCTCCAACCGAAGGCATCAATGCGCTCCCGGTAATTTATCCGTCCTCCCCGAACGACTACCCCGATAACTCGGAAGCATAGCACATCCGGTTTGGATTTCAATTTCCCGAAAACTCGATGGAGGGAAGGAAAACCTTGAAACCTTATAAACTTAATTATTTGTTGTGGGAGAATTATCGCGATTAACGTTACACTTTGCACATTAATCGTTTAAGCGCGTTTGTGGCATTCATACAATATGAAACAACCAATCACAACCTAGTTGCTACCAACATGTGGTTCATGGACCTGTCCTAGAAAACAAAAACTCCGTAATCTAATTACAAGTCTTCGTCTTGAATCTTCGTCTTCTCGAAATGGATCTTCCTCCGGTCTTCGTCATTACATATAAATTTTACATTGAAAATTGCATCCTAGATACAAATTTTTCTAGTAAAATAAATAGGCTCAAAACGGCCTTTACAACCCAATCGAACGATTCAAAACTAAGTCCACGAACCACATCCCCATTCATAAGCATTCATCCAATAAATACTAAATAAATGGAAAGCGTAGAGATACATTGATCAAATCAACAATACGAACCGATCCAATCGATTCACACAATCGGTAATGTAATAACGTTCAAAATAATTGATCGACCATAAATATTCCAATTAATCAAATTTCCCTTATAAAATGAAATACCATAAATCATTTTAATCATATTAAATCCAATTTAACATGCGGGAGATTAATTTTTAAGAATACACGGAAAAATCGAGCGGGTGAAAACGGGCCAAGATGACCGAGTCACCCTCGGACTCTACCGCAGTCACTCCCGGCTTGGCCGAGTCACCCTCGGAAGATGCCGCCAGGACACGACCGAGTCACCGGGACACGGGTCGCCGGGCAGCTGACTTGGCAGATGCCGACACGGCCGTGTCATCCAGACACGGTCGAGTCACTTCGGCCCGACACGCCCGTGTCTCGACACGGCCGGGTCTCCGTGCAGCGGCCACATCTGCCGGGACACGACCGTGTCACCCAGACACGGTCGAGTCATCCTCGCCAAAATACCCTTTTTGTCCAAAAAGTCGTCCGACGACGATTCGGGGCTAGATTTTCGATAGGATATCCAATATCAATATTTTCCGACTTTCATATCTTCAATATAAATCATATTTCCCAGAAATTTAAGATTTATATTTAGACATAAACTTACGAAAAATACAATTATTACGAACGAAAAACATATACCACGATTATGACTAAAATGATTCCAAATCATTCACCATTTAATCGAGCATTCCAAATGCCAATATTGTATATACGATCGCAAGACCTACGCTCCGATACCACTGTTGGGATTCGGTGCCTAAAACGAAGGCCCAGCGGAAGCGGTAAAACGAAAATTAATTCGATCCGAATCCCTACGAGGATCGATCGAGCTACGTATATACGAATATCAAAAACGAAAAGCAAGAGTCGTAAGAAACTAACCCTCGAAGTCCGTTGATTAAATGGAAACCTTCTCTTGAGCTATTCCCCAAGCTTTAGTTTGATCTCTACGAGTTCAATCCGCTCCAAGCCCTTGAACGATCCAACGCCGAAAACACCGCGTCTCTACTTGCCACGCGCCGGAAAAACGACCGGAACAACAACACTTGATTAACCTCTAAGGTTACGGCTAGAATCAAGTGGTGAAGCTCTTGTTATTACACTCTAAGTGTATAATATATCTCTCTTAATGTATCTTGAATTTTCTCCAAGAAAACTCAAGAATAAAAGTGAAGAAGAAGATGAAGATGAAGACTAAGAAAAATAATTTTCTCTCACTACTTCAAAGCTCACTACTGAATTCATTTTTTTAAGTGAGAGTTTGTCTCCACTTATATTCTTATTCAACTCCCATGATCTCCTACTTTAGACAATATCACCAAGGTGTGATATTTGTCCCCTTGTCTTGGTCACTAGTCCACCATCCTAGAAAGTGTAGACCAAGACAAAGTAAGGAGTAGGTGATGGGGTGGCCATCTAGAAGGAATCGAGATGAGTTCGATTCGTTTCGGACTCCGTGAGTCCAAACAGATAAACTCCTATTCCGTTCCGATGTATTTGTGTCGATTAATTAATCCAATCAATTAATCACATTAAATACATAATAATATAATTAATTTCTCCAAGAAATAATTATATTCACGAATTAAATTAATCACCCATAATTTATTTAATCCATTAGGCCGTAAATCAATTTATCCAATAAATCGATTTAGACATCGATGTCCCAAATTAGATATCCAATATCTAATATTTATAATGAGAGATTAAGCTCGATTCATTCCGTCGTCAATCTGTCTGCGCGACTCGGTAGGTCCGTCTCGATCGGCAATGGGAGGAACCAAAGAGTAGTAGCACCACCTAGCCGGCTGGCGGCTACCTGTACCCCAGCGAGAACGAATGATTGGGATCATTCAAGAACCATTCTACATCGTGAATACCGATGGCGTATAAACCCTTCTTTCGAATGTCCCGATCAAGTTTTAGGGTCACGGTCGGTCAAACCCTATCATGCTTGGCCTATGCATGCGTTAATGCAAATCGAGATCATCGAGTGTCGTGTATCTAATACAATGGCTCCAATGCTTTGGCCAAAGACTTATGATCTCATACGCAATAACCGCATAGGACATCTAACCCGCTCACTAACGGGAGAAAGAATTCTATCTTGGTATTGATGGGACTGCTACTTGCCGTCAAGATGCACGTCGAGGTTGACCCCGCCTTAGGTTTACGTGGTCGAACTACTCTAATGAAAATCTTGACGTCACAAGCACATCCCTACTAAATCCTCAAGTCGAAGGTTCACGAATACCTATCACAACCTTTCGATTCCGTCATTGGTGTCCGGAGTGAAATCCGTGTGACGAATCGAGGGTGAGTCGGTTCGAGTATACTAATCTAATTAGCATACCTATAACGTGTGCTCCCACTAACCATTAGTGTTCGACAGGCACTCTCCATGTCAAAGAACACGTCATACAAGTCTTCACATAAACTTAACGCCCGATCAAGTTTCATCGACTTGCGACGATTAAGTATTTGAGCTATAAACCTTTCCGGTGCGACCCCTTATCGATAAGGAGTGGAACGTTTTGTTCTCAAATACACGGACTAGTTTCTTTATGTATATTTACGAGTTAGGAATGCCAGTAACTACCAGTAAATAAAGAAACATTCCTTTGCCTTATATAAATGGTTTACATAATTACAAGTACAATGTCCTCACTCAACAACCTCTGAGTGGCATTCGAGGGCATACTCCTAACATATTTTATTCCTAACTTTCTGGGAATCTTTCCAGTTTGTCTCCTTACGTCTGCATGTGGATTTCCGTTATTGTTGACCTCAATGCTTGTTGATGTGGACTGAGTATCTTGAACTTGGCTGATATCTTGTCTGAGAACTCATCTGATATCTCTTGGTCAAACCTGCCTGATGTGCGGTCAACCTTCTCTGATGTAGACTTCTCTGATAAAGCTTGGTAGAAGTTCGCTGATATATAATTCTCTGCTCTGAAGTTCTCTGACCTGATTAATGTTCTCTGATCTGACGTCAAACTTCAGTTGATATAGATCTCGTATGATAACTCGACTACAAATGGGTTTTGGTCAAACCTCTCTGATATTCTGCGTTGACCAAACTTATCTGATGTATCGCCTTCTTCAGAACTTAACTGCAGCTTGGTTTTGATCAAACCTCTCTGATGTTTTGCGTTGACCAAAACTTGCCTGATAATGAACTTGCCTGAAAACTTCTCTGATATGTGGCAGTTCTATACTTAGTTGATTTTCTACTGATTAATATTTGATCAAGACTTAGCCTAATTTTTAAGGTCTATAGAAGATACTCATTTGGTTCTTCTTTACAATGCCAAGTTATTTAGAACATACATTTGAATGAATAACAATACAAGGATGACATCATCAAAATATAACAGGTATTCCTAACAACTTCTTTCAAAATGTTGTTTTGACTGTTGTGAATAAAGTAGATTCTCTCACAATGGTCTTCAGTCCTGTCGGATATTTCAACACTTTTAATCGGGCCTGTCGGATGTGTTTTACTTTTCCCTAGTAAAACATCTTACAGCTTGATTGTTGTATCTGACACATTATCTTTTGCTATAACTGTAGGCTCTGTGGGATAGACTTCATGAGATCTTCGATTCTTGTATGTAAGGGGCTGTTTCCTAGACAGCTTACATACTTAGCGGTAGCCCGACTCTTTCGACTTCTTTGTTGTATGATAAGTTCTAACAGCTTCCATGAGAAGTTTTATCCCAACAATTTATGATCTTCTTTTGGGACTACTTGGTGTATGTTGGCACTTTATCAAACAGGATTGTTTATCCCAACACTATATATACATAATGAGGTTTAGCGCGCGTTAGGGACTTGCGTAACATGCGCTAACTGCTAAAAATGCAGTCCAGAAGCTTATGCCTCAAACCGTTAGCGTGCGCCTTAATCAATGCATTAGCGTGCAAAAATGAGGCAGTCAAGTGAAGGACAAAATGCTCTGGCCCTATCAATTAGTGTGCACTAATATATGCAATAGCGTGCCCTAATTATACACTATATGCTGGCAATGTAGTCTTTTCCATTTCGACCATAACTCCTTCGTACGGACTCCTATTGACTTACCGTTTAAACCATTGAAAAGCTAACTCAATTCTTAGTGACAGTGTATATTTTCGGAATTTTTAGACTTTATAAGTGCTGGTGGTGATCTTACAAAGTCAACCCAAATGCACAATGTTTCCCCAATAATGTCTATCCGCAATACTCTTGGCATTTCCAATATACTATCGCTTTAAAAACATGGTAGCATGATATCAACACATGTCAGTCGACGAGAAATAATTCTAACCACTCGACAAAAAAAAAATATTCGGCATAGAATGGAACAATTCACGAAAACCAGAAATAAAAATCTCGGGTATTACAAGATTCATCTATTATAGGCAACATCTACAAGTCATCTGGTCTAGTAGCATTTCGAAATCATCATGAATAATATGTGAAAATCTCCGAAAAATTCATCTTAATATTCAACATAATCATGGCTCAACTTGTAATCATCTTAACAATGGAAAATCCTAAGTTTTAATGACTTTAAGCTTCTTAAATCATGATGTTCAGTCTATTGAGTTATCAACAAGCCTAATAACCTTAGAAGCATGTTCATAGCATTCCTAGAAACATGAACTCAAGGTTGGGATAGCATTAACATACCTTTTATGGAGAGAAACGACACAACGATCGGTAGAACTCAACACCAGAAGCTTGAACACCAATCCAAGATGCTTACGATCCTCAAAACCAAGTTGAGAGGCTGATATAAGTGTTTCGTAAGGCTGGAAGGACTATCAAAGTGGTAGAGCTCAGACAAGACGAATGGAAGAAATGAAAGGGGTTTGTGTCTATATGTTATCGGCCGGAGTTACGTACGCTAGGTACTTAACGCACGCTAATGCACAAACATTATGCACCGTAGCGATCCTCGTAGATCACTATCTCATTCTGTGCTTGCGTTTGCGTATGTTGCCAAGCCGTGTTACGTACACTACATGTTGATTTAGCATACGTTATTGTTACGTATTTTATGCGAACGCGAGTGCACGTTGTCGTAAACAAGTAATAAAGTGATGAGTAAAGTATCGTTCCCTCGAGGACTGATGTACTAATTACCAATTTATTGGTATTTCTAATTTTATTTGAATGACCGAAAAATTTGTGGTTAATTAACTATTGAAAAACGAAAGACTATAATAAACAAGGAAATCAATTATCCGATAAAAGGAGATCAAATAGGAGAAGAATCTAGGATTAAGAATTCACATCGATTAGTCCAAATTAATCTTGATTTATATAATTTATGTAATTTCCTAATTAATTGAAAGCAAAGATTATAATTTAATCTAATGCCCCTTCCGAGGTCAGTAGAATTTTCCAAAGCGAATAATTCAATCTATTCCTAGGCGAGTTAATTCGAAATTAGCCAAAAAGTTCTATAATCTTCAAAATATCGAGCTTCATAATTCTTATGAGTATATTCCTATCTCACAAGATAAAACGGTTTTCTCCCAATAATCAATACTCACTATTCTCTTCCGATGCAAGTTAAGCAGCTTGAACAATTCAATTATTGGCCACACAATTGAAAGCATTAAGAACAATCGGGGAAAACTCAATAGAAAAGGGATAACTTTCAATAATGCAAAATCAAGAATAAATTCGTCATAATCTCGGTTTCATCTCAATCCTAGAATAAAGGGGTCTAGCCCGACATGCTAGAAAACAATACAAAAATACTTGAATTAAACATAAGGTTGAAGAATTTCAAACACGATTGAAGAACTTGTCTTCTTCCGTTCTTTAGCCTTCGTTCTCTGCTGCTAGGTATTCTCCTCTTCTTCCTTCGATGATTTCTTTTCTGTCCTTGCCTCTGTTTTTATAACCTTCCATGCCTCCAAATTGCGTCCCGAGAATTAGGTCTTGTCCGCCTCCAAAACGGCCAAAATCAAGAGGTGAAAATAGGTTTCCCGCCGCTGCGGGCCATGGCCCAGAATAAGTGTGCTGCGGCCCTAGTCACCTCGCTGCCCAGGTCTGGGCAATAAATCAGTATGGCCCGTGGCCCGTAGAGAGTGTTCCGTGGCCCCCGGTACAGTTTGTGATGGTTGTTTTCGTGTAGTGCCTGTGACGTGGCCCAGCTTCGGTGCGACGCGGCCCTCGACCGAAAAATGTCGTTTTTGGCCCGTTTTTCTATGTTCAAGCTTCAGGACTCTAATTTCCTTCAAAATATGCAAACTTTATGCATTAGGAGCTCATTTTCACATAATTAAACCAAAATAAAGATAAAATAATAACAATAAAGCGCATAAAAATAACATGTAACAAATACCCCCAAACTTAAGCCTTTGCTTGTCCTCAAGCAAAAATCAATTTCACACAACTACAAGTATCATGGACAATCATGCAAATCCATAGTGCTCAACTAATTAATACTACCCTGAAATCTCAAAGAATAATACGAATATCGTACTAGTGAGTCACATTACGGACAATGATTCCTCAAGGTAACCATTTTAGTGCTAATCTTAGCTTATGAAGAAAGTCAAGGCTCAAAGATCAACAAACGTGAATTGAGCCGACCGCCAATATGAATGTTGAGGTTATAACAAGCTAACTCGCCCAGTCCCACAGCCTCGTGACGCAAACATAAGAATTGCAGCATAAATAACATTCCCCGGACAACATTCCCTCTTATATAATAATTATTATGATTATAGGAACAACGAGCTAACCGCTAGGTTTCGACTCCCGGAATGTTTCATCGTAAGAATCCTAGGGTGGATTACCATTCTCATGTATCGGGGGAATTTTTGACATAAAAGACACTCATGGGGATCATGAATGCTCCTAGTTACTAAGTCTCCCTCTACAGCGGAGAAAAAAAACTCAAGTTCCTCTATTTGACACGTCTGAATTAAGGTTGCTGTTTTACGCGAGTGTAAACGACGGGTCACGTGAATACATCCGGTTACTTGGCTTGCTATCATCGGAAATGCGATTTCTGAACAATTAATATACTCATAAACATGTCTATTCAAGGTTGTCATTTTACGCGAGTGTAAACGACGGGTCACGTGAATACACCCGGTTACTAGACTTCCCATCCTAGAACATGCAAGGTAGCTCAAATTTTTGGGGATTAAAACTGTCCGACCCAATGCCTAATCGTAGGTACTTAATTGAATGCTTACAAGGCTAATGTTAGTGCCACCAAACATATAGACGATGGCTCGTGTAATGCGGACACTACAAACACGTATGTCTCATTTCTTAAATGCCAAGGCTACCAGAATGACGCAAAAATCAGACCGAAATGAATACTCGAGGAAAACAAATATAGCATAATGTGAACTCGACTAAACTCATCTGTTTCTTCAAATAGAAATCAGAATCATATATTCGGTCTTACACAAGGTTGCACGACATACTCACGAATGTAAATAATATCCAGAATACCATAGAAGACAAGCAAGACAAAATAAATAAATAACAACTAAAAATTAATTCCCCCCAAACTTGATAAGTACATTGACCCCAATGGACGACAAATAAGTATAAGTAAAGGACAGGTCAAGTACTCCCCTGAATGAAAGTAAGCTCAGGCACTGGCATCAGCCTCGTAAAGTGAAATCGGTGGTGTAGGTGGCCTGGTCGGAGGGATGAATGGTCTGTCTGGGTGGAGGATATGGTCTATCCACACTGCTAAGTAATCCCGATGGTAAGCGCCCCTCGCAGCTAAGCGCCTCTCAGCACGCCAATTGGCCCGATGGACCTGCTTGTATATCTCATGTCGCACGGCTGTGATCACATTGTCTCGCTCTGCTCGAATCTCCACCCTCAGGCCGTCAAACATCGCCTGTAAAATGTGATTTCTCACTGGGGGTGGAGCAGACTCGGTCTGTTCCTCTGTATCTTCCGCCGGGTCATGAGTCAAAAGAAGAGGCTCTGAGGAGTGCTCATGTGGCTCATCTAAAATAAAACCTCATCCTCGCGGGTGTGCTCGTGTGCCACCCCACTGGTCGAAATGAGAAATTATGTGATGGTCAATGGGACCCTTGGGTGCGATAGTAGGCTCGTCATCTAACCAGATCACACCCGACTGGCGGCATAAGGCGCATATCAGAGAGGGATGCTTTAGTCCCATGTTGGCGCCTCCCTGGATGCAATGGAGAATGGACCGGGACAGACGTGGGGCCACATCGAATCGAAGACCGAACGTGATGGCATAGAGCAGTCGAGCGCGAGGCAGCAAAATAGAGCGGATCTGCGAAGTAGGGTCAACCCGAGAGCATATGAAATATAGCCAAGCTCGCCCTAGCCGACTGAGGTGGGAGCTCTTAAAGAAGAAAGCTGCAGACCCCAGAACACACGTCTCCCAAATGGACTCTGGCTGAGTAAGTGCTTCCAACAATGCCTCCCTCGTGAGGCTACCCATCATCTGCGTGAACGCTGATTTATCTACCACGAGTAGCTCGTATAAACTTCGAATCGCTGCTGCAGAGAAGTCAACCGTCTGACCACGGACAACGACCTCTGTATGGATATCCGGTCTCCCCAACATCTGACCTCTCTGCATATGGTGTAGCAAAGTGCTGGCGTAGAATTCATGCACTATAGAGATGACGGCCGACTCCGGATGTGCGACAATTCTTGTCCACCTCATTTCGATGATCATGGGTAATAATTCGCCGTCTTGGGGGGCAGGAGTGAATCCTCTCTTAGGTATGATGGGCCGCGGACGAATTCTTTCATTAAAGAGTCGATGGACCTCAGGGTCGGAGAATTGCTGGAATTGCCCATCTGTCGGGTTTTGAGAGGTTTCCCCTCTCGGGGGGGATGATTGAGTCCTAGACCTAGTGGATCTCAACTTCCTCTTACGCGCCATTGCGAATTCCTGGAAAATAAAAACAGGATATCAGACGACTAAATGGTATAACAAGGCACCAACCACAACTTTATAAAGTGTGAGAAATGAATGTAGCGTTAAAAACTCTCACTTTCATATGAGGGACATGATGCAAAAATTTACTCAAAAATGAACATAAGGGCTGGGGGAACATATTATTCAGATAATCGTATTCGTTGCAAAAAGATTGGAGATGTTTAGATCAAACACGTTTCACTAGGGTATTACATCAAACACTTAGCGTGCGTAAACTTAAATGAAGAACAAAAATAATCATTAGTGAATTCAATCGCCAACAACAAACAATATCGCAGAAATTCATGACAATACACGAAACACAATCAACATCAATCGATAATCTTAATACATTCCGATCAAAATCTTGATAGAACTCAGGAAAAAAAAACAAATTCATCAATGAACGCAATAAAAATTACCCCACTTCTCAATCCTTGCAATTTTTAGCAAACAACTTAAGGAATATGGATTACCTAGTGTTAGATCAAAGAATATAAGAAGAATAATTGATTTGAAGATGGTGACCTGCACCGCAGAAGAAGAAGGGTTTAGAGGGGGATACTGTTTCGGCCGTATACTTTCCTTCTCTCTCGTTTGCTCGGCATTGCTCGGTCTGGAGTTTTAATATTTTTAGCACGGGTCGCGGCCCTTATGTAAGTGTGCCTCGGCCCAGAATATGCATGCCGCGGCCCCCAGTATAGCGGGTTAAGCCAAAATTTGAGTCTTTTGCGTGCCGCGTCCCGCTCTTAGTGCGCCGCGGCCCTAACTGAAAATCTGCCCTGGAGAGGTTCCTGCGACGTTTTTTCAACTGAAATCACATAAAACACGTGAGAGAAGCACAGTATAGCAAAAATACCAAAAAAAATAATTAGAGTCCTAAAATGGAAAAACAATGAAAACTAAAATCTACTACTAATACTCGGGTTGTCTCCCGAGAAGCGCTAAGTTTATAGTCTTCATCCGGACTTTTTGATAATCAATTTGCTTTCTGCAAAGACCATTTGGACTCTGTCAAGTCCATCGAACCGTTATTGCGTGTTTTAAATTTTTGACCATTAATTTTTAACTGTTCGACTTTTGGTTTGGACATCCAACGTTCTTTGCGAAAAGACTTGAACAATCGTAACTTCCCGAAACACCCATGTTGCAAATGACTTGGCAACTGTTTCACTTCCGGCTTAGTTTTTTTTTCAATGGATGAATTTACGGCGGCATTAGAATTTTTTTAATGGTGGGCGAACGGATGATGAAGACGACACGTCCAAATGCCTAAGATACGTGACTCGTTCTAAATTTTTCTTAGATGTTGGTGCAACTAAAATAGATTCTGAACATTCCGACAGAGAGCTATCTCGGAGTGTGTCTTACACAAAAATATCTAAGCTTTCAATTTGAGAACACTTCTCGACATCGCTAGGATACGGGAGAGATCAAAACACTTTAAATGTTACTTGTTCATCTTGAACCCGAAGCATCAATTCACCCTCCTGAACATCAATACGGGTCCTACCAGTGGCTAAAAACGGTCTACCCAAAATAATCAGAATGTCATTATCTTCTTCCATATCGAGCACAATAAAATCAGCAGGGAAAATGAATTTATCAACCCTGACCAGGACATCTTCTATCACCCCTCTAGGATACTTGATGGATCGATCTGCTAGTTGTAAAGAGACCGTAGTAGGCTTGGCCTCCCCAGTACCTAGTTTCTTGAAAATAGAAAGAGGCATAATATTAATACTTGCGCCAAGGTCACACAAAGCTCTATCAAACGACAAGTTTCCAATAGTGCAAGGTATAGTGAAACTTCCTGGATCTTTCAACTTAGGTGGAAGCTTTTTCTGCAAAATAGCGCTGCACTCTTCAGTCAATGCCACCATTTCATATTCTTCAAGCTTTCTTTTGTTAGATAATATCTCCTTCGTAAATTTCACATAACTCGGCATTTGTTCCAAAGCGTCGGCAAATAGGATATTAATGTGCAATTTCTTGAAGACATCAAGAAACTTAGAAAACTGCTTGTCTAACTTTTCCTTTTGCAGATGCTGTGGAAACGGGACTGGTGGTACATAAGTAAGATATGTGGCTGAGACTGCTTTAGGTTTGGGATTTGAGGACATAGTGGTCTCTACTTGAGTGGGCTCCTCATCCTTGACTTTCTCAATGGAATGCTCTTTTCTTTCCTACTCTTGGACTGCTTGTGTAGTTCCTTTCCACTTCGTAACTCAATAGCTTACACATATTCCTTGGGATTCGTTTCGGTAGCACTTGGTAAGACACCTTTGGATCTAGATGATAATAGATTTGCAATCTGCCCCATTTGAAGATAATGGTCTTGTCCCTTAAAGATAATGGGAAAAGCCGTAGACGAATGGCATCATCGGTAACACTGCTATTCTTGAATGTATCACAAATCTCAAGAAATGAAGCAATGTGAGCATTGGGGTCATCATTCGCCAATCCGCAAAATTGGCTTGCTTGCACCATTTGAATGATAGCTGGTTTGATTTCAAAATTATTTGCTTGAATGGTCGGGCGCCGAATCCCCAAAAAATTTGCATTGATTTGTGGAAGTGCATAATCACGGAGAGCCAATGCTGGTTGAACCTGCTGAATTGGGTTGTCAATCCCTTGATTTCCAGTGTTGTCTCCCATGATATCCGTAATCAATAGCTCACATCTTTCCTTCTTATTTTTCCACATAGTGCGTTCGAGTTCGGTATCCAAAGGAAATAAACCTTTGTTACCAAATTTTCTCATGCACTAAACAAATTCCAGAAAGGAAAACAAATGAAACCAAATTTATACAAAAATAAAATAATGTTCAAATTAAGACTAAAAATACTAAAATTGATATTAGCAAAAACAATCAGTCCCCAGCAACAGCGCCAAAAACTTGTTACGTATTTTCTGTGAACGCGAGTGCACGTTGTCGTAAACAAGTAATAAAGTGATGAGTAAAGTATCGTTCCCTCGAGGACTGATGTACTAATTACCAATTTATTGGTATTTCTAATTTTATTTGAACGACCGAAAAATTTGTAGTTAATTAGCTATAGAAAAATGAAAGACTATAATAAACAAGGAAATCAATTATCCGATAAAAGGAGATCAAATAGGAGAAGAATCTAGGACTAAGAATTCACCTCGATTAATCCAAATTAATCTTGATTTATATAATTTATGTAATTTCCCAATTAATTGAAAGTGAAGATTCTAATTTAATCTAATGCCCCTTCCGAGGTAAGTAGAATTTTCCAAAGCGAATAATTCACTCGATTCCTAGGTGAGTTAATTCGATATTAGCCAAAAAGTTCTATAATCTTCCAAACATCGAGATTCATAATTCTTATGAGTATATTCCTATCTCACAAGACAAAACAGTTTACTCCCAATAATCACTACTCACTATTCTCTTCCGGTGCAAGTTAAGTAGCTTGAACAATTCAATTATTGGCCACACAATTGAAAGCATTAAGAACAATCGGGGAAATAGAAAAGAGAAAACTTTCAATAATGCAAAATCAAGAATAAATTCATCATAATCTCGGTTTCATCTCAATCCTAGAGTAAAGGGTTCTAGCCCGAAATGCTAGAAAACAATACAAAAATACTTGAATTAAACATAAGGTTGAAGAATTTCAAACACGATTGAAGAACTTGTCTTCTTCCGTTCTCTAGCCTTCGTTCTCTGCTGCTAGGTATTCTCCTCTTCTTCCTTCGATGATTTATTTTCTGTCCTTGCCTCTGCTTTTATAACCTTCCATGCCTCCAAATCGCGTCCCAAGAATTAGGTCTCGCCCGCCTCTAAAACGGCCAATATCACGAGGTGAAAACAAGTTTCCCGCCGCTGCGGGTCGCGGCCCGGAATAAGTGTGCTGCGGCCCTAGTTACCTCGCTGCCCAGGTCTAGGCAATAAATCAGTTTGGATCGCGGCCCGTAGAGAGTGTGCTGCGGCCCCCGGTATAGTTTGTGCCAGTTGTTTTCGTGTAGTGCCTGTGATGCGGCCCAGCTTCGGTGCGACGCGGCCCTCGACCGAAAAATGTCGTTTTTGGCCTGTTTTTCTACGTTCAAGCTTTAGGACTCTAATTTCCTTCAAAATATGCAAACGTTATGCATTATGAGCTCATTTTCACAGAATTAAACCAAAATAAAGATAAAATAATAACAATAAAGCGCATAAAAATAACATGTACCAGTTATGTGCATCACGTAACACACGCTAATACTCGTTGACTTATCTTTTTCAAAAGTTGTCCAGGTCCATGCGAGAAAATCCGACAAGATCCAACATCAGGTCCCACACGCTGACCACGCCTTATCTAATCTTGACTACCTCCTACATACGTTAGTTAGATGTACGTACTCGGGGTATGACCATTAGTGTTTGCTAGGTATGTCAGTTAGCATACGCTAGTATCATGTAGGTACGTGCATGGAATAACTATCTTTACACAATACGATCATGAATACTGGAGGATATTATAAAAAGCATATTTTATAATAATTATTCAACATAATCATACACCACATGGTTCTAACACATATAGAAATACACATTAAATATCCTGGTATTACAATAATCTTCCCCTTTTTGTTGTCACCCAAAATTACGTGTCTTTGTTCTTGATATTCAAGATCTTCGAATAGCTCTTCGATGCCAGACATATGTCTCGAGCAACCGCTATAGATGTACCATTTGCTTTTCTTTAAAAGAGGTACCTATAAAAATAGTTTGTTTCGATTGTTTTGGTACCCAAGCCCTTCTAGGTCATCCAAAGTTAATAATTTTGATCGCGTTTGAAACTATCGTTCCGTTAGGAACCCAAAGTTGTTTAACTTTTATTGTTCTTAATTTTGAATGGACCTTTTTAATATTTTCATCATTAGAATCTCTTTGTTGAGGTGGAATATATGAATTCCTGGT
The DNA here is from genome assembly GCA_033398695.1 of Orobanche coerulescens. Classification (NCBI taxonomy): domain Eukaryota; kingdom Viridiplantae; phylum Streptophyta; class Magnoliopsida; order Lamiales; family Orobanchaceae; genus Orobanche; species Orobanche coerulescens. The sequence goes on along the minus strand of CM065818.1, from coordinate 70,794,507 downwards.
TTCTTTAATTTTGCTAGGATATATAAGAGACTGTTCACTGTTAAATGGATCAAAACCAAGACCCTATTTTAACAAAAGAAATTTCTGGATAGATAATAATCTTTCTAATTTCTTGTTTCCAAGTGTAAATTTATTTATTATATATTTTAATTATTTTTTAGTTTTATACAATTCAATCTTCAAATTATTTTCTTTATTAAGGCAAGAAGTGTAGTCTATTTCAATAATTTTGCCGTTGTTCTGAATTTTAGAATTTATGCATTCCAAGGATTTTATTCTTTTCAACGACATATTAAGCTTTACCATCTCGTCATATTCGATACTTAAAGATTCAATGCACTTAAAAGTTCACCGTCATGATTTGGCTGTTGTGAGTCAAAACTATCTAAAAGATCATCGACGAAATTAGAACTTACCTCGATAGCATTTTCTGATTCAAGAGCCATTAGTGTGAGGTTTGCATCCAAGGATCCTTCGATTTCCTGCTCGCCATTACTCCAAGAAGCGATTAATACTTCTTTCTTTTTGTATTTTTCAACTTGAGGTTTAGAAGTAGACCCTCGACATTCTTTAGTATAATGTCCAAGTTGACGGCACTTTAGACAATTGTTGTCAACTTTCTTGGTACGAACATATGTATTTATATTTTGTTCCATTCTAGAATCCCGATCAAGGAAGTTTCGCCTTTTCTGGATTTAATTTTTATATCTTCTTCAATTCTGAGCGTATAAGGCAATTTCCTCATCATCTTCATCTTCCAACCCTCCTTCCTCAATGTCGCTATCGGCTTTGAAAGCGACCAATTTTTCACATGGCTTATGTTTGGATCCTCTATATTTGAGCACAATCTCGTAATTAATAAGTGATCCAATAAGAGCACCAAATTCAACTTTGTTGAGATTTTTGGACTCCATAATTGCCGTGACTGTGGTATCCCCTTCACGAGGTAAAGGTCGAAGAATTTTCTTGGCCTTATCACTGCTTGATATCGAGTTTCTGAATGAAGCAAGACTGTTGGTTATATACAAGAAATGATCCAACATATTTGTGATTGTTTCATCGTCTTTCATGGAGAATAATTCATTGTCATGAAGGAGCATGTTGATTTTGGTTTCTTTGACTTGAATCGTTCCTTCGTGAGTAACTTCAAGAATCTCCCATATTTCTTTAGCACTTTCATATGGAGATATGCAATTAAGTTCCTCATGATTGAGAGCACAGTATAACAGTTGAGTAGCACGAGAGTTGATGTGCGTGTTTTTCCAATCTTCGTCGTTATAGCCATCGAAATTTTTTAACAACCCGTCTTCTTTCCTGGCAATATTTGGACCAAGAGCACTGACTTCCAAATCTCGATATCATAATCTTAGACAAAGATAGCCATCTTATTCCAAGTCATGAAGTTGGAACCGTCAATGAATGGTGGACGGTTCAGAACATTGCCTTCAGTTTGAGCCATATGAGCCATTTGCGGATCTTTTTCCCTTTAGTAGTTAAATAGGTTTAAAAGAGACCCTTTCTGATACAAACTGAAGAGTGGATAACTCCATTAGAAGGGGGGTTGAATAGTGGAGATAATAAAATCTAATTTTTCTTCGATGATATTAAATGAAAATACCGAAAGAAAATGACACAGAAATTTATAGAGGTTCAGCAATTTACTTACGTCCTCTCTTTGTTCCCTTTTCTATTAGATCAAGAAGAACTACACTCAACTTTGCCTCGTCTTCTATAGGTCCGGTCACAACCGTTACACAGCTTGTCTTCGATTGGTCCAAGCACAACCAAACAATCAATAAATAATTTCTCTCTAATATTCTATCGAAACTAGATAAACCCCACTTACGATCTTCAGAATTCAATCCTAACAATGCTGGATCAATGATCCTAGTAACACCGGATTGAAGTTCTTGATTCATTTCTCTCAAGCTCGTGTCAGAATGATACAACACTCGAATACAACACTCAAAGAAGACACGAAGTATAGCTGATAATAAAAAGTAAGTACAACACTCCTATATTTCTTGTCACAACTAGATAATGAACAGGTAGCTTATATTAATAATCAAAGCTCAAAATGTACATCAATCGTATTGTAGTTGTCGGGCACTGGCCGGACGGTTGCGGGCATTCGCCGGACGGGTACGGCAGGAATCGGCGTAGCGCACGCTACGGCCGGGAGGCAGCGCACGCTACGGCCGGGAGGCAGCGCACGCTATGGCCGGTTATCTGCGCGCGCTAGTCGGCCGAGACAGTAGGGGCAGTGAGGTTCTGGACTCGGGTGGATCGGCAGGTAGCGCACGCTACTGTCGGACACTGCGCACGCTACGGCCGAAAGACTGTGCACGCTACCTGGTCGAGCAGTCTAGTCCAGGAAGTCTCTGGATTGCGGCCCGGGCCGATAGCGCACGCTAGCTCGGCAGCCTAGCGCACACTAGGCTGCACCAGTATAAATATGGCCGAGCAGTCCAGTTTCAGTCATTTTTCCCATTTATCTCTTTCTCTTCCGCGGTTGGAGCCTTGGGGATCTTGGAGCCATGATGTTTTTCAATCAATCCACGAAGTTCTTGAGTTCATATCATTGATTGATCATCCTATAATATCCTTTGATCCAGCGAATCAAGGTTAGATTTCCTAGAACCCTATATTTGGGAAATTTTGGGGTTTTCGGGTTTTTGTCCGATTCGTTCCGTATTGTTGATTAATCCATGTTGGGTATGATTAATCTTAGTATTATTCATGTGTTTAACATCGTTTAATCCATTGTTCTTCGTCGAATCAAGGTATATTTCTTGAATTCCTTCGAATTGACTTTTTGGGGGGATTTGTTCTTGATTTCGTTTTCCATCCGTTTTTGATGAACCGATTGTTGTAAAATGATGTTTTTAAACATATTCTATGGATTTAATATCCATATTTCAGTTGGGAAGTCCATTTTCATGTTTTGTCGGGTCGATTCGTTTTTTTGGCCGTTTTGGGGGAAACCCTTGAACTTTCATCGTTTGTTCCTTGAATTCAGCGGATTTGGGTCGTACTTTGGAATTCATTTTCGTTGTTATTGTTGTCGTTCGTAGTTTATTGTTGTGGGTTGTCGTTCGGTGGAGTCGGCGAGTTCGTAGTCGGTTCGTGTCAATCTACTTCGGTCGATTCTCCGCGTTGTGGTTATTCGAGGCAAGTACCTTGTCCATACTTTTCTTGTTTTGTGGATATGATGATTTGTGACCGTCTAAATGTGTTTGTTTGGTTATTTGAAATGAACTTTCAAAAGATTTGGTTTAGCCTCGTTAAAGGCTCACTTTCAAAATGCGTGTTTTGTGAATGTTGCGTCTTGTGAATGGATAAGTGAACCCTATGAATATGCTTGGTATTGTTGTTGTACTTTGATAATATATATGCGTATATTATCTCATTTTGGTACGTTTTGATTTGACAATGGTGTCGTGCTTTGTGTTTATTGCATTTGGGTGAATTGCTTGGATATCCTTGGTGTGACATGTTGATTGTGTATGTTTAGTGAATGTATTTTACGCACCTCGGGTTGGTTCGACGGGTCCACGGCGGGAGTCCAATGGTTTCGCCCAGGATTCACGAGTAAAAACTTCACAGGTTGGTGTGTATGTTTAGTGAATGTATTTTACTCACCTCAGGTTGGTTCGACGGGGCCACGGCGGGAGTCCAATGGTTTCACCCTGGATTCACGAGTAAAAACTTCACAGGTTGGTGTGTATGTTTGGTGAATGTATTTCGCTCACCTCGGGTTGGTTCGAAGGGGCCACGGCGGGAGTCCAATGGTTTTGCCCTGGATTCACGATTGAAACTTCACGAGTGCATGTGTATGTTTTGTGAAGTATTTGCTCACCTCGGGTTGCTTCGATGGGGCCACGGCGGGAGTCCAATGGTTTTGCCCTGGATTCACGAGTGAAATTTCACGGGTGCGTGTGTATTTTATGTCCGTCGAGGACACGTGACGTGAGTTTTAACACTGTGTATTGTTGTTGGTTTTATTTGCGAAAACAAAACCTTTGGGCTTTGACCCCTGTTGATTTTGGAAAGGGAAGAATTCAGTAATCCTAAATTGTTTTCTATTAAAACTCTCGATGGCATTTTAAACTGTTTTATAAATGGCTTCCCTTGATTTGTGATCTTTCGGTTTTGGAATGTTTTACCTAAACTCTTGCCTCGGGAAGTACTTTTCGTTACGTTTGGATCTTTGAGGATTTCTGGTTATTGTTATTCGTGGAAATGTGAATTGTATGGCTCGTATTTTGCACTTTGTTCTTGCACTAGCAAAACAGTGGAGTTTTGCTAACCCCCGAGTATTCAGGGGGTGGATGTCTGTTTTTGCATTCAGGTTTTGGGAGCATAACACAGGGTCGGCACGAAGGATGATGAAAGATGATCGATACTAATCACATGAGGACCCGTAGATTGTCGTATTGGTTTAGTTATATTTTATTTCCGTTGCGGTATTCTTTCCCCGTTGTACGGGAGTGTGTTGCATTCGACCCCTGCGTGGGCATGTATTGTGTTTGAGTTGTATGTATTTATTGAAAGACCAAATCGGTCTACTGAGTCATTTTTAGCCTTAAAGGAATTGTTGAATTGTTCGATGTTGTTACCAGTCTGGTAGATCCTTGAGTAAAGGTTCTACGGCGTGTAATATCCCTGAGCGGATTATGGGTGTTACATAAATGGTATCGGAGCTTTAGGTTGTGGAAACCTAGGTTGTTGGGTCAAGTTGTGTCTATTTAGTTTTGTCTCGTCGGATTTTTTCTGACATAGTCGTGTCGCGACACGTCGTCTGAGTCTGTTGGTCGTGATTAGTATCGTGGAGCGATCATCATCTTTGTGCGACCTGTGGATGTAAGTCTCCCTTCGTTGTGATTTTGCCTCGTCTGATGCGAGTTACTGGTATGATTATGTGTTAAGTGACGGAATCCTCCTATGGATTTTTATTTCGTTATATGTGGTTATTTGACTCTCATTTTTTTTTGTTATATGAGGAGTGGTGTCGCTGGTTATGTATTCTTGACTGTTGGTTTCGTCCGCTGCGTGCATATCTCAAACTGATTTGTTTGTTTGCAAGTGTTTTCGTGAAACCGTGTGCTCAATATGGTATGGAAATGTATATGGGTGCGATTTACTCAGTCCGTAGGGGCTTCAGATGGACCAGTGGTTTAGCCCCGGTCCTAAGCAAGTTTGAACTGCGATGTGACTGTCTGTTTTCCGGTAAAAGACATGTATTGTCTTGATTTTGTACGATTCGATGCGTATATTATAATATGTTTAAACGAATATTGTTACATGAGCATTTTTGGGCATTCTAGCCCATTGAATTATTTTTGAAAACCTTGAGTATCTTAGAAAATAAATTTCGAGACGTACTTTTAAAATGAATTGTTTTCTCGTGGTACTTCCAAAGTGCCACAATATGTTTCAAAATTCTTCTACCTCGAGGACCAAAATGTTTTGTGATATTTTCAATGATTTAGAAACACTTTTGCTTAGGCCTGAGGGTCGAATATTTCCGAAAGTTTTTCACGAAAAGAAAGTATCTTCATTTTTATCGAATGCGAAATGGTTTTCCAAAGTCTCGATAACCATGTTTCACGTTTGTACTTTTTGAAAGGTGATACTCAAGATCAATCGGTGTTTCCAAAATTATTTTCAAAAGGTGGTTTTCATTTTTTTTTTAAAACCTATCAGTTCCCATTTGCGGTTTGGGAATGTATGTATGATGTTTGCTTTGTCGTTATGATGTTAACTTCCGAATATGATCGAATTGGTGGCATGAATGTTGAGGCGTTGCCACGTATTTGTAATACTAGCCCTCTGTGATAGGTGTGAACTGGTATTTACTATTTGTCGCCTCGTGGTGATTTGCGTGTTGTCGCACGAGTGTGAGCTGTTGAAGCTTGTGTTTGTACATTTGTGTACATGTGTGATTGTTTCATGATGTTTGTAATTATGTGATGGTTATCGTTCGGGCCGTTGAGGTCGACGAACGATACCGTCGTTGCTGTAATGTTTGTGTGTGTATTACTTACGATGGTAATCGTTGTATATGATATGTGTTATGATTCGTTGTTGTGCTGAGTTGGCATCTCCTCTATGTTGTTTTGCAACGTTATGCCCCATTGTATCTAGCATTTGTATTTTCGGTATGCCGAGCCGAGGTGTTTCAACTGTGATATGTAGGGGCATGCACGTGTAAATTGTCCTTCTCGTCAGTAACGCATTTCAAGTGTGGACTTGAGGGACACATAATTCAGTTTTGCGAATTGGCTACCGAGACTTTCGGAGTTCGCACTTTAGCACAGATATCAGGATCGGCTCTGAGAGGCCCATGGGAGATTTTTCGGTCGGTTTCTTTTTGTATTGTTCCCTTGTTTCCATTGTTGTGAGTTGCGGGGACGACATTTCTTTTATAAGAGGTCGGATGTAATACCCGTACTATTTTTGACTTCTGCAGTTTCTCTTTCTAAATTCTATCGACTTGCACGTGTTCGTCAATACTTTTTGAACTTGTTTGGTATTCCGGTTGTCATCATTCGAATGGGTTGTGACCTTGTTTCGGATCGATCTGTTTATCGTTGTGACTATTCCGAGTTCGGTTCGATTTTTGTGAACCTTGTTCGGAAGTAACATCTTTTAGTTTCTACCAGCTCTTTAATGTCTTGAGTTGAAGTGTGGACCTTGGAGTCATTGTTCGACCATTGTCATTCGATCATTGTTGTTCGATCGTTGTTACTCGACCATCGTTTTTCGATCGTTGTTGTTCGATCATTGTTTTTCGGTCGTTGTTGTTCGATCATTGTTATTTGATCGTTGTTATTCGATCGTTGTTGTTCGATCGTTGTTGTTCGATCGGGGTTGTCCGACTGTTGTTGCATGATCTCGTACTGCGAAGAATTGTCGTTCACCGTTAGTCACCTGTTTCGAGTGTGGCCAGATGGGTCTCCGAGCCGTGCATTGCCAGAAGGTAGCTGAAGTTTTTTTTTTTTGAGGATTTCGGCGTAGTCCGACTTGTTTGTGATTGCCCTTGTGGACCGTTTTGTGTTTAATTGCTGTTTTCTCGACTGTGCGTGTTTCTTGTAATAGGTGCTTAGTGTTTTGTGATTGTTCGGATAATTGACTTGACTGTATTATCCGTTTGATGATGCTTGTCACTTGTTGGTTTTATTATATCCCTAACGGCGATGTTGTGTTGGTCGTCGTGGAGCGTGTTTTCACGCCGTATATTCCTTTGTGTTGCTTGTAGCGTTTCGCCGTTGGGCGTAATTTACGCATTTCTTGTGTATCTCGTTGAGTTTTCCTGGCGGGATATTGCTTCTCCCTACTTGTTTTAAGTTTCGGGACGAAACTTCTTTTAAGGAGGGTAGTATGTAATATCCGCAAATTCGATTTCCGGTAATTTTCTTTTTTTGGCGAGAGTCCGTTTTGACGACTCAATTGGGACCATTTCGTCATTCTGAGAATGATTAATTCTACACTTTTTGACATCCGAGTTCGTTTCGGTGTCGTTTTGTTGAGTTCCGTGCTTCTTAGCGACTTTTCCGCAATTGAGTTCGATTCTTGCGAATCTCGTTCGAAACTACTGTTTTGAGTTTCCCGTAAGTCCGTTTAACTTTGTTAGACGTGTTGGTAACTTCGGTTTGGATATTCGATCACGTATCGTGATTTACGGGCATTTTGGGCCATTTTGTAATTTACCCAAAGTTGTGGGTATCCGCATTCGTATTTGTTGTCTTGACCCTTTTCATGGTCGCGTGTGATTAATTGTTGCATAGTATTTCATTTCGGGTCGATGATGTTGCCCACGAGCGTTTTGTTGTGTTCATTACATGCGATTTCGGATAATCGAGTCGTCGAGTCCTGGTGGTCGTGCACTGGTCGGACGGTTGCGGGCACTGGCCGGACGGGTGCGGCAGGAACCGGCGTAGCGCACGCTACGGTCGGGAGGCAGCGCACGCTACGGCCGGGAGGCATCGCACGCTACGGCCGGGAGGCAGCGCACGCTATGGCCGGGAGGCAGCGCACACTACGGCCGGTTAGCTGCGCGCGCTAGTCGGTCGAGACAGTAGGGGCTGTGAGGTTCTGGACTCGGGTGGATCGGCAGGTAGCGCACGCTACTGTCAGACACTGCGCACGCTACGACCGGCAGGTAGTGCACGCTACGGCCGGAAGGCTGCGCACGCTACCTGGCCGAGCAGTCTAGTCCAGGAAGTCTTTGGATTGCGGCCCGGGCCGATAGCGCACGCTAGCTTGGCAGCCTAGCGCACGCTAGGCGTGGCCGACCAGTCCAGTTTCAGTCATTTTTCCCATTTCTCTCTTTCTCTTCTGCGGCTGGAGCCTTGGGGATCTTGGAGCCATGATGTTTGTCAATCAATCCACGAAGTTCTTGAGTTCATATCATTGATTGATCATCCTATAAGATCCTTTGATCCAGCGAATCAAGGTTAGATTTCCTAGAACCCTATCTTTGGGAAATTTTGGGGTTTTTGGGTTTTTGTCCGATTCGTTCCGTATTGTTGATTAATCCATGTTGGGTATGATAAATCTTAGTATTATTCATGTGTTTACCATCGTTTAATCCATTGTTCTTCGTCGAATCAAGGTATATTTCTTGAATTCCTTCGAATTGACTTTTTGGGGGGATTTGTTCTTGATTTCGTTTTCCATCCGTTTTTGATGAACCGATTGTTGTAAAATGATGTTTTTAAACATATCCTATGGATTGAATATCCATATTTCGGTTGGGAAGTCCATTTTCATGTTTTGTCGGGTCGATTCGTGTTCTTGGCCGTTTTGGGGGAAACCCTTGAACTTTCGTCATTTGTTCCTTGAATTCAGCGGCTTTGGGTCGTACTTTGGAATTCATTTTCATTGTTATTGTTGTCGTTCGTAGTTTATTGTTGCAGGTTGTCGTTCGGTGGAGTCGGCGAGTTCGTAGTCGGTTCGTGCCAACCTACTTCGGTCGATTCTCCGCGTTGTGGTTATTCGAGGTAAGTACCTTGTCCATACTTTTCTTGTTTCGTGGATATGATGATTGGTGACCATCTAAATGTGTTTGTTTGGTTATTTGAAATGAACTTTCAAAAGATTTGGTTTAGCCTCGTTAAAGGCGCACTTTCAAAACGCGTGTTTTGTGAATGTTGCGTCTCGTGAATGGATAAGTGAACCCTATGAATATGATTGGTATTGTTTTTGTAATTTGATAATATATATGCGTATATTATCTCATTTTGGTACGTTATGATTTGACAATGGTGTCGTGCTTTGTGTTTGTTGCATTTGGGTGAATTGCTTGGATATCCTTGGTGTGACATGTTGATTGTATATGTTTAGTGAATGTATTTTACTCACCTCGGGTTGGTTCGACGCCACGGCGGGAGTCCAATGGTTTCGCCCTGGATTCACGAGTAAAAACTTCACAGGTTGGTGTGTATATTTAGTGAATGTATTTTACTCACCTCGGGTTGGTTCGACGGGGCCACGGTGGGAGTCCAATGGTTTCGCCCTGGATTCACGAGTAAAAACTTCACAGGTTGGTGTGTATGTTTGGTGAATGTATTTCGCTCACCTCGGGTTGGTTCGACGGGGCCACGGCGGGAGTCCAATGGTTTTGCCCTGGATTCACGATTGAAACTTCACGAGTGCGTGTGTATGTTTTGTGAATGTATTTGCTCACCTCGGGTTGGTTCGACGGGGCCACGGCGGGATTCCAATGGTTTTGCCCTGGATTCACGAGTGAAACTTCACGGGTGCGTGTGTATTTTATGTCTGTCGAGGACACGTGACGTGAGTTTTAACACTGTGTATTGTTGTTGGTTTTATTTGCGAAAACAAAACCTTTGGGCTTTGACCCCTGTTGATTTTGGAAAGAGAAGGATTCAGTAATCCTAAATTGTTTTCTATTAAAACTCTCGATGGCATTTTAAACTGTTTATAAATGGCTTCCCTTGATTTGTGATCTTTCGGTTTTGGAATGTTTTACCTAAACTCTTACCTCGGGAAGTACTTTTCGTTACGTTTGGATCTTTGAGGATTTCTGGTTATTGTTATTCGTGGAAATGTGAATTGTATAGCTCGTATTTTGCACTTTGTTCTTGCACTAGCAAACCAGTGGAGTTTTGCTAACCCCCGAGTATTCGGGGAGTGGATGTCTGTTTTTGCATTCAGGTTTTGGGAGCATAACACAGGGTCGGCACGAAGGATGATGAAAGATGATCGATACTAATCACATGAGGACCCGTACATTGTCGTATTGGTTTAGTTGTATTTTATTTCCGTTGCGGTATTCTTTCCCCGTTGTACGGGAGTGTGTTGTATTCGACCCCTGCGTGGGCATGTATTGTGTTTGAGTTGTATGTATTTATTGAAAGACCAAATCGGTCTACTGAGTCATTTTTAGCCTTAAAGGCATTGTTGAATTGTTCGATGTTGTTACCAGCCTGGTAGATCCTTGAGGAAAGGTTCTACGGCGTGTAATATCCCTGAGCGGATTGGGGGTGTTACAACTGACTTGTTTTTGTAGCGTGTGTTAAGTAGAACATAACGTACGTTGTTTGCTTCCATGTAAAATTTCAGACCTTACTGACTTGAGACAATAGTGTGCGCTACATGAAATGCTAGCGTGTGTTAACGATCGTCTTCAAACTATGCAGATCTTTATGTCTTGATCCATTAGCATGTGTTAGATGAGATTGTAGCATGCGCTACTGAATCTATCAAACCTTACTGTCCTTACTGATTTGTTTCATCGAAGTAACAGGTAGCATGCGCTATGTAATATCCGCGATTCAATTTTTGGTAAATTTCTTTTTTGGGTAGGAGTCCGTTTTAACGGCTCGCTGGTTACCATTTCATTATTCTGAAAATGATTAATTCTGCACTTTTTGACATCTGAGTTCGTTTCGGTGTCGTTTTATTGAGCTCTGTGCTTATTAACGACTTTTCCGCACTCGAGTTTGTTTCTTGCGAATCTCGTTCGAAACTGTTGTTTCGGGTTTCTCGTAAGTTCATTTAACGTTGTTATATGTAATGTGAGATTCGGTTTGGCTATTCGTTGTCGTATCGTGATTTTCGGATGTTTTGGGCCGTTTTGTAATTTCCCAAAGTTTGGGGTAATTACTTCCATTGTCGTATTTCGAACCTTCAGCTAGTCGGAATCGTGTTTACTTTTTGTGCTTGAGTTCGTCGTTGCGCACTCTTTGTGTGCATGTCTTCGTCTTATGTTGTTGTTGTCGTCGTTTTGCGGTTTCATCGTGCTCGTACTCGATGAGTTGAACTTAGCAGTTTTGGAACTGCTAAGTGACTTACGTACGCTATGCTATGAGCATAATGTACGCTATCGTCATGTGCCTTACGTACGCTGAGCCCTTCTCATAACGTACGTAAGGGTCTTCTCAGTTCAGACAGTGAGTTCTGTCCATCGTTAGTGCATGCTATGTGATGATTGTAACGTGCGTTAACTGTGCGCATTACATACGTTAAGTCCTTGCCATAACGTACGTAATGGTCTTCTTCATTTCGGACAGGAGGTTGTGTAAATTGATTATGTACGTAATATTGCGTGCCTTACGTACGTAATGTTGCTAACTGACACGTCTTTTGTGTAACTATCGCAAGTGCACGATATCATATCAAGTAGTAAGTGGACTTTTTGAGTCCGGTTTATCGATCCCACGAGGAAGTTAGGTTATATATTGAATTATACACTATTTATCTATTTGTTATAGAGATTGAGATGGGTAAAACACACAATTTAAGAGTTTGGTTTGACAATTACAAGGAAAATGCAATAATAGTACTAAAATTTAAGGAAGTGAAAGATTGCACTTAATAATAGATTAATAAAAGGTAAAATGAAATAGTTGGGATTAAAAACTTAGTTCATCATTAGTTATATAAGATGTATAGGAGATCATAAGATGTATTTACTTATTATGTTGTGTAGATTCGATTTTCCTTAAAAAGACGGTTCCTCTTTCGAATGTCAAAACACCCCTTATATGTTGAATCAATCCGCTATATTTTTATGTTGATTGGCTTCAATACATAGTATTAGGTTTTATGAAAATAACTCAAAGAATCATCTAAGGTCTATAGGTATATTTCTATCCCCTAGAACAACTTAGAGTGAATATCATTTGATCTAATCAAATATATTTTCTTTCGAAACATATGAAGACCATAAATATCATCATTTATTGGCCAAATAAATAAAGATTGGTAAAACAATGAAAATCACACACAATAATAAGTAATCCATAATAGATCTTTATACAAACTTAAATAACATGACAAACCTTGTTTATAATCCAACTAAGGATAACTTAGCCCATGAAGGGTTTATTCAACATATTACAAGTTTGAGTGGTCATTATTAGTTGAAAAAGGGAAAGAATTGATCTTAACTCCCTTAGTATATAAAGGAGAAAGAAACAATAAACTCCCTCAACAACATAAGCTAAACCACTATTACATACACTCTCTCAAGAACACAATTGTCTTCTTCGCACAAAGAAAAAGTATTACAAAATGAGAAAATAATAAGATGAATGATCATAAATGATGGATCTAAGGGGTCTATTTATACACCTAAAGTCATCTAATAGCTCCAAAACTCTAGCATTACTACATTAGATCGGATCAAGGCCAGCCATCCTCTCAATAATAGACCAAAAGTATAAAAGATTAAAAAATGATCAAAAATATGTCAAGAGTTACGGCCGTAATTTTCAGATGTTACGGCCATAACTATGAGGACTTACGGCCGTAACTTTCAGATGTTACGGCCGTAACTTTGCTTCGGCTTTTTGCGCTGTGTGAGTTACGACCGTAACTTTCATATGTTACGCCCATATGGAGTTTCGGACTTCATTTTCAGCCCAGAAATTCTTAGACTTTTGCGTTTTTGCAACAAATCTTCTTCGGATGATAACTTTTGATATATATCTCTGATTTTGAATCCGGAAAGAATGCCTATCTCGTCTCGAAAATCTTTACAACATGAATACATAAAAACTCAATATAGAGAATATTATATAAACATGTTATTTCTTGAGTAAATCAGTAATTCAATCCGATTAAGGCTAAATTTACATCTTCATCCTATAAAAATAAAATTATTAAAAACTAATTAATTTAAAGTAAAAACAAGTAGACTAGCTCATAATTATGGGTGAAATGTATCAATACTAATCACGGATAAGTGTATAAAACTGACACTAATCACACCCCCAAACTTGAATTCTTGCTAGTCCCGAGCAAGACTCTTTATTATTCACGCTCAAATAAAAAAATAAGACACAAAATAAGAAAAATAATACACACACAAATTAAGAAAAATATTTATATATAAAGAGAAAAAGAGATCAAACTGCTATTAATACACAACAACCAGCTTTATACAGTAGATAGAAATGAATCAAGATTCAAAGTAAATCTACTAATGATTTTGAAGTTAAAACACGGTTTTATTTTTGTAATTCCAAAATGCAAGGTTTCCCCCCAAAAAGGTATTTCTTTCCCACTCGTGACACACACGAGTCCCTTTAATGGTTGCTCTCGATCACTCATTTATTTTTCGACTCAATAAGAAAAGAATTTCATCGGCATCATCAAATATTGTGATTGTTCACGAAATTGAGTGTATTGAAATTCAGCCACCAATTAATTCAAATTTGCTTATAATCTACATCCCTTTTAGTGATATCTTTCACACTGTTATTTGCTAACGTGTAGCTCTTTTCACCAACACATTTTCCATTTTTTTAGGTGATAGCTTTCACACTGTTATTTGCCAACGTGTAGCTCTTTTCACCAACACATTTTCCATCTCTTTTTTTTAGATGATAGCTTTCACACCGTTATTTGCTAACGTGTAGCTCTTTTCACCAACACATTTTCCATCTTTTTTTTAGGTGATAGCTTTCACACCGTTATTTGCTAACATGTAGCTCTTTTCACCAACACATTTTCCATCTCTTTTTTTTAGGTGATAGCTTTCACACCGTTATTTGCTAACGTGTAGCTCTTTTCACCAACACATTTTTCATCCTTTTTTAGGTGATAGCTTTCACCTTTTCACCAATATATTTTTTTTTCAAAGAATAGAATTTTTGCAGAAAAATCATTTATTAGTTAAGCATGAAAAATAAAAAAACTCCACAAATTAAGTAAATTTCAGTTCTATTTTTCATCAACCGACTGATTCTTCTTTTCTCAAGGTAACGAATGACTCGATTTTAAATGATAATTACAAGGCTTGGAAAGAGAGTTAAGGCTCAAAAATTATGGAATATACAAATTTTTTACCTGTAACACCCCCAGATCAAACCGGGAATATTACATGCCGCAGACCCTCTCCGTGAGGATCCACCAGGCTAGACATCAAAACAACACATTACATTACATACTGACGAATACAAATAACGAATCAATAGACCGATTTGGTCTTCCATCACTGACTTACAAATTAAAATACATAAACTCATCCGGACTCATACACATGCAAGGGTAAAATACTTGCAACAACGAACAATAAGACAGCGGAAAAGATAATACAATGGACTCCGACTAACTGAAGTCAAAACTGGCCTTCGTGTGATTAGTATCATTCATCTTTCATCATCCCTCGCACCGATCTTGTGTCTTGCTCCCGAAAACCTGCATGTACCTGGACACAATACAGATATCCACCCCCCGATTACTCGGGGGTTAGCAAAACTCCACTGTTTCGCTAGTGCAAGTATAAAGTGCAAATACGAGCCATACACAACACATTCCGAGAATACAACGAAAGACTTCCCGAGATATATTTAGTTAAAAATAGTTTAAGTCTTGAAAGTAGAAACGAAGCAAGTAAGCACTTTGAAAACATTTCCAAATCTCGGGAGTTTTGAAAACATTAGAAATTGAAAAGTTCTTAATTCCTCGAAAGTCATTTAGAGTCACAGCCCCAAAGTTCATTTTCCAAAATGCAAATCCGTTAACAAAACACGGGTTCCACGACCCAACCATTCCGGTCACAAAACACAGGGCCTACGACCCGATCATCCACTGCAATTCACTTACAAGGACACATTACACATAACACATTATTCTTATGCCATTCTAGCCAAGCACCAAGACTCGATATATAATGTCTCTCGACCCCGAGCACAAAGCATTGTGATACTCCGGACAATATCACAATTAACGAAAACATCAACGTCATCCTCAAGATGAAAACTTCACCTGGTAACCCGCGACCGTACCCCTTAGTATCGGCCCCCAGACACCCCGTCGAACGCTCCGGGTGGGAAACCACTTCCGCGGCCGTACCCCTTAGTATCGACCCCCAGACATCCCGTCGGACACTCCGGGTGGAAGTTCAACCACACATGCACCCAAGTCCACTTTCGTGGCCGTACCCCTTAGTATCGAACCCCAGACATTCCGTCGAACACTCCGGGTGGAAGGAACAACACACACACTTTCCAAAATCACAGTTGCAAACCACAAGCCTCGAAGGTCAATCACAGTATATATAGTCGAGGTACCTTACAAGAATGGCCAGTTCATCCAACATATACTCACGACCAAGTAATGATACGATTCATGCTAGAATTTCAACGATGCAGCTAGTACCAATAACATAGCAACGAGGGAAAATACCTATCCAACCACGCCGAACGACACAATGACACAGGATCATCAATAGGCATATGATTCATACATATCTCAAGGAAAGGTTAAGCTATAAATCTACAACGTCATAATCACACAATACGATACCCCACACATACTTAGACAAGCATATTTAACAACGAATTCATACGAGTCATCTTTTAAGGAAGTATTGAAAAGCATATCAATTCCTTTGAAAGTTAGTTACAGACATTCATAAATCACGTATCGTAAATCACTAATTAATATATCCACAAAACACGTAATGTATGGGCAAGATACTTGCCTCGAATAACCACAACGCAGAGAATCGGCCGAAGTAGGTTGGCACGAACCGACTACGAACTCGCCGACTCCACCGAACGACAATCCGCAACAATGAACTACGAAAAAAAACAATAACAACGAAAATAAATTCCAAAGTACGACCCAAAGCCGCTGAATTCAAAGAACGAATGACGAAAGTTCAAGTGTTTTCCCCAAAACGGCCAAGAACACGATTCGTCCCGACAAAACATGAAAACGGAATTCTAAGTCGAAATATGGATATACAATCCATAGAATATGTTTAACAACATCATTTAACCACAATTTATCCAACAAAAACGGATGGAAAACGAGATCGAGAACAAATCCCCCAAAAAGTCGATTCGAAGGAAATCAAGAAATATACTTCGATTCGACGAAGAACAATAGATTAAATGATGTTAAACACAAGAATACTACCAAGATTAATCATACTCATCATGAATTAATCAACAACACGGAACGAATCGGATAAAAATGCAAAAATCCCCAAATTCACGAAATTAGGGTTCTAAGGAAGATTACCTTGATTCGCTGGATCAAAGGATGATAACGGATGATTGATTGATGTTATAACCTCAAGAACTTCATGGATTTGTTGTTAAACAACATGGCTTCAAGATTCCCAAGACCACATCCGCGGAAGAGAAAGGAAAGATTGAGAAAAATGGCCAAAAACCTGTCTGCAGGGCCATAAATAGGCTGCACATTGTGCCGCGGCCCAGCGGGAGTGTGCCGCGGCACAGGGCCAAATCTACGCCCAGTGATCGGCAGTGTGCCGCGGCCCGGCCGACATGTGCCGCGGCACCAGGTACAGACGGTTTGGCCGAAAAAATGCACTAGTGTGCCGCGGCCCTGCGGGCATGTGTCGCGGCCCACGTACGACCTGCTCAACCAGAAGCTGCCGAGCACTACCGGCCGTAACTTGGCCAGTGCCGGCCTGGGCCCAGATTGCCCGGCCATGACTCGGCCGGGGCCAACTCCGACGGCCCGAACGACCCCAAAACCCGAACTTGAATACTAGTCGATGATACGGTTACGGCGTACTCGCAAAGACGAATCTAAGAGCTAAGAGAACACACAATTCCGACCACCCCAAGGCTCGGAATTCGACAACGGAAGTAATTACCCAATACTTTGGGAAATTACGAAAATGGCCCAAAACGTCCGAAAATCACGATACGCGATCGAAACACCAAATCAAAGCTCGCAACATGAATAATAACATTAAATGAACTTACGAGAAACTCGAAACAACCGTTTCGGACGAGATTCGCAAGAATCGAACTCAAGTGTGGAAAAGTCGCTAAAAAGCTCGGAACTCAACAAAACGATACTGAAACGAACTCGGATGACAAAAAGTGCAGAATTAATCATTCTCGAAATGACGAAACGGTCATGAGCGAGTCGTCAAAACGGACTCCGGCCGAAAAAGAAATTTACCGAAAATCGAAAATTGCGGATATTACATTCTACCCTCCTTAAAAGAAGTTTCGTCCCGAAACTTAAAATAAGTAGGGAGAAGCAATATCCCGCCAGGAAAACTCAACGAGATACGCAAGGAAACGCGTAACTTACGCCCATCGGCGTAACGTTACAAGCAACGCAAAGGAATATACGGCGTGAAAACACGCTCCACGACGACCAACACAACGTCGCCGTTAGGGATATAATAAAACCAACAAGTGACAAGCGTCATCAAATGGATAATACAATCAAGTCAATTATCCGAACAATCACAAAACACAACGAACGAAAATCAATACGATTGACCAACCCAACGGTACATCAATTAAAACGCGAGCCAATCGCTGAACAAATACGGAATTCCACCGCCCAAGGGTTGGAAGATCGAAAACGAGACTAATTTCCCGAACTTAAGGGAATTAGGAAGGAGTCTGAATGCTCAACAATCACGAAACGAGGACAAAAACCGAACAAACAAACGACCGAGACAACAAAAATCGAACAATCATGTCCGAAACACGAAGGATAATAAAATTCAAAAAACAACTCCCAGGATGATCTGGTGAGAACTACAAGACATGCATTCCCATAAGATCCACCGGAAAGGGAATAGCGATTGAAAAGTCACAACGACAAATGAGTTATTCCGAAACAATACCACACTTGTTCGATCAACAAAAGCAAGGGGCAGGACAAGCTCAGAAATGTCAACAAACATAATGAGTCGACAAAGTCGAAAACACAAGAGTTCCAAATCCGATCCACTTCGAAAAAAAAAGAACTAATAGAACCAAATGATGTCGCTCCCGAACAAGGTTCACAAGAATCGAACCGAACCCAAAAAAGTCACAGCAATAACCAGATCGACCCACAACAAGATCACAGCTCGATCGGACGATGAAACCGAAATACAGACCGAGTTCATAAAGTATCAACGAACATGAGCGAATCGATAGACTGGAGAAAGAGAAATTACAGAAGTCAAAATAGTACGGGTATTACCTCCGACCTCGTCCACGAAATTCACAAAAACGGGAGCAAGGTAACAAGACATTAAACAACCGACACATAACGGAACCATCACCGATGCACATGGTCATACCAAACCAAGCTCTAACAGCTCGCACATGCGCAACAACGCAAAAATCACCACGAGGCGACAACATTCAACACCAACATCCCGCCTCTCAGAGGGGGCTAACACAACAAATGTGTGGAAAACGACTCAACGCTCACACTGCCAATTCGATCATACTCGGGAGCAAACATCAAAATGACAACGCGAACATCACACATACATACCCAGCCCTCAAACGGGAATGGATAGGTTTTAAAAACGAAAACCTCATTTTGAAAATAATTTAGAAGAACACCGGTTGATCTTGAGTATCACCTTCAAAAAGTACAAACGTGAAACATTGTTATCGAGACTTTGGAGAACCATTTCGCATTTGATAAAAATGAGGACACTTTCTCTTAGTGGAAACTTTCAGAATATTCGACCCTCGGGTCTAAATAAAAGTGTTTCTAAACATTGAAAATATCTCAAACATTTTGGTCCTCTAGGTAGAAAATTTTTGAAATATATTCTGGCACCTTGGATGTACCATAAGAAAATAACTCATTTGAAAAGTACGTCTCGAAATTTATTTTTCTAAGATACTCAAGGTTTTTAAAGATAATTCAATGGGCTAGAATGCCTAAAAATTTCGGGTAATTATACGGAAGATTATAGCGCCGTGGGTCCCGTGCCGGAACCCACCAGGATAAAAACTATTTACAAAAATTCCAAAAAGGTCGATAACGGTAATATTTCAAAAACTCACAAAGCCATTTACAAAATACTAAATACCGTCATAAGAGTTTCGCCAAAATGATCAAGGTCATAATGCCAAAAACTCGATTAATGGAATTGGTTTTTTGAAATAAAACTCAGTCGGTAAAATACCGAAAGCCATGACAAAAGAACTCACGCAGCGGATAAAAGAAATAAAGTCAAACATGCACAATCCAGCAACACTACTCCTCATATGAACGACATATGAGGGTCAAATAATCGCATATCAAGAAATCAAAATCCATAACAGGATTCCGTTACTTAACAAATAATCATAAAAATAGCTCGTGTCACACGAGGCACAACACAAAGAAGGGAGACTTACATCCACAGGTCGCACGAAGATGATGGCTGCACCCTGATACTAATTACGGCCGACAATACAAACGACGCGTCGCGACACGACTCAGTCAGACAAAATCTGACAATACAAGACTCAACAACACATAACTCGACCCGAAAGCCTAGGTTTTCTCAACCTAAGCTCCGATACCATAAATGTAACATCCCCAAATCAAACCGGGAATATTACACGCCGCAAACCCTCTCCGTGAGGATCCACCAGGCTAGACATCAACACAACACATTACATTACATACTGACGAATCCAAATAACGAATCAATAGACCGATTTGGTCTTCCGTCACTCACTTACAAATCAAAATACATAAACTCATCCGGACTCATACACATGCAAGGGTAAAATACTTGCAACAACGAACAATAAGACAGCGGAAAAGACAATACAATGGACTCGGACTAACTGAAGTCAAAATTGGCCTTCGTGTGATTAGTATCATTCGTCTTTCATCATCCCTCGCACCGATCCTGTGTCTTGCTCCCGAAAACCTGCATGTACGTGGACACAATACAGATATCCACCCCCCGATTACTCGGGGTTAGCAAAACTCCACTGTTTCGCTAGTGCAAGTATAAAGTGAAAATACGATCCATACACAACACATTCCGAGAATACAATGAAAGACTGCCCGAGATATATTTAGTTAAAAATAGTTCAAGTCTTGAAAGTAGAAACGAAGCAAGTAAGCACTTTGAAAATATTTCCAAATCTCGGGAGTTTTGAAAACATTAGAAATTGAAAAGTTCTTAATTCCTCGAAAGTCATTTAGGGTCACAGCCCCAAAGTTCATTTTCCAAAATGCAAATCCGTTAACAAAACACGGGGTCCAAGACCCAACCATTCCGGTCACAAAACACAGGGCCTACGACCCGATCATCCACTGCAATTCACTTACAAGGACACATTACACATAACACATTATTCTTATGCCATTCTAGCCAAGCACCAAGACTCGATATATAATGTCTCTCGACCCCGAGCACAAAGCATTATGATACTCCGGAAAATATCACAATTAACGAAAACATCAACGTCATCCTCAAGATGAAAACTTCACCTGGTAACCCGCGACCGTACCCCTTAGTATCGGCCCCCAGACACCCCGTCGAACGCTCCGGGTGGAAAACCACTTCCGCGGCCGTACCCCTTAGTATCGACCCCCAGACATCCCATCGGACACTCCGGGTGGAAGTTCAACCACACACGCACCCAAGTCCACTTCCGTGGCTGTACCCATTAGTATCGACCCCCAGACATTCCGTCGAACACTCCGGGTGGAAGGAACAACACACACACACGTTCCAAAATCACAGTTGCAAACCACAAGCCTCGAAGGTCAATCACAGTATATATAGTCGAGGTACCTTACTAGAATGGTCAGTTCATCCAACATATACTCACGACCAAGTAATGATACGATTCATGCTAGAATTTCAACGATGCAGCTAGTACCAATAACATAGCAACGAGGGAAAATACCTATCCAACCACGCCGAACGACACAATGACACAGGATCATCAATAGGCATATGATTCATACATATCTCAAGGAAAGGTTAAGCTATAAATCTACAACGTCATAATCACACAATACGATACCCCACACATACTTAGACAAGCATATTTAACAACGAATTCATACGAGTCATCTTTTAAGGAAGTATTGAAAAGCATATCAATTCCTTTGAAAGTTAGTTACACACATTCATAAATCACGTATCGTAAATCACTAACTAATATATCCGCAAAACACGTAATGTATGGGCAAGATACTTGCCTCGAATAACCACAACGCATAGAATCGGCCGAAGTAGGTTGGCACGAACCGACTACAAACTCGCCGACTCCACCGAACGACAATCCGCAACAATGAACTACGAACGAAAACAATAACAACGAAAATAAATTCCAAAGTACGACCCAAAGCCGCTGAATTCAAAGAACGAATGACGAAAGTTCAACTATTTTCCCCAAAACGGCCAAGAACACGATTCGTCCCGACAAAACACGAAAACGGAATTCTAAGTCGAAATATGGATATACAATCCATAGAATATGTTTAACAACATCATTTAACCACAATTTATCCAACAAAAATGGATGGAAAATGAGATCGAGAACAAATCCCCCAAAAAGTCGATTCGAAGGAAATCAAGAAATATACTTCGATTCGACGAAGAACAATGGATTAAATGATGTTAAACACAAGAATACTACCAAGATTAATCATACCCATCATGGATTAATCAACAACACGGAACGAATCGGATAAAAATGCAAAAACCCCCCAAATTCACGAAATTAGGGTTCTAAGGAAGATTAGCTTGATTCGCTGGATCAAAGGATGATAACGGATGATTGATTGATGTTATAACCTCAAGAACTTCATGGATTTGTTGTTAAACAATATGGCTTCAAGATTCCCAAGACCACATCCGCGGAAGAGAAAGGAAAGATTGAGAAAAATGGCCAAAAACCCGTCTGCAGGGCCATAAATAGGCTGCACAGTGTGCCGCGGCCCAGCGGGAGTGTGCCGCGGCACAGGGCCAAATCTGCGCCCAGTGATCGGCAGTGTGCCGCGGCCCGGCCGACATGTGCCGCGGCACCAGGTACAGACGGTTTGGCCGAAAAAATGCACGAGTGTGCCGCGGCCCTGCCGGCATGTGCCGCGGCCCACGGTACGGCCTGCTCGGCCAGAAGCTGCCGAGCACTACCGGCCGTAACTCGGCCAATGCCAGCCTGGGCCCAGATTGCCCGGCCATGACTCGGCCGGGGCCAACTCCGACGGCCCGAACGACCCCGAAACCCGAACCTGAATACGAATCAATGATACAATTACGACGTACTCGCAAAGACGAATCTAAGAGCTAAGAGAATACACAATTCCGACCATCCGAAGGCTCGGAATTCGACAACGGAAGTAATTACCCAAAACTTTGGGAAATTACGAAAATGGCCCAAAACGTCCGAAAATCACGATACGCGATCGAAACACCAAACCAAAGCTCGCAACATGAATAATAACATTAAATGAACTTACGAGAAACTCAAAACAACAGGTTCGGACGAGATTCGCAAGAATCGAACTCAAGTGCGGAAAAGTCGCTAAAAAGCTCGGAACTCAACAAAACGATACTGAAACGAACTCGGATGACAAAAAGTGCAGAATTAATAATTCTCGAAATGACGAAACGGTCATGAGTGAGTCGTCAAAACGGACTCCGGCCGAAAAAGAAATTTACCGAAAATCGAAAATTGCGGATATTACATTACCGGTTAAAACGATTTTAGAAACTTGTATATAGCTAACTTATTGGTGTTATCTCCAGATATAGAAATCTCACAAATCAAAATAAACAAAATAAATATATGTAAATAACACTAAAAAAATCAAAGCCAAACAAAAATAATCAAAACACACCACAATAATCAAAGCTAAACACACCAAAATAATGAAAACACATCACCCCCAAACTTGAAAAAGAAACTGTCCTCAGTTTAAAAAAATAAAAAAATAAAATAAAAAGCAATGGAGAAAAACAGAATACTCCCTGTTATGAAAGCTGATGCTTGAGCTAACGCCTTTTTGGATATGCAAGAAGAAAAAAAAGAAAAAAAAATATACGAGGCAAACAACAACAAAAAAATAAAATATACCCGGAAGTATAACACAATTTTTAAGATGCGCTTCAGGAAAGTCCGAAGAGTCGCCTGACGCTGCCATCAATGTTTTTATTAAAAATAAATAATAAAAATTACAGCAATAAAAATAACAACACATAAATCGCGAATAGATGCGCGTCAAGAGATCAAAAAGAAACTCCTTAAACTGCCATCATTTAGCACGATTTTTACACACAACAGAAAGTAAAAATAACAAGAGGTCCGATATCGGTTATCAAAGGGATAGAAATGAATCCACTTTTCGTTTTCTCACGGTAAAACCTTCCATCCAGATAATATTAGGTAGAGCTGGATCTCGTTGAGGAACAAATTCAATGAGTTTATTTATTAGTTCTTCTGGTGTTGTTGCAACGACTATGATTCGTTAAACACGCTCGGAAATAAAACCTTTTTCAGCAGAGTAGTCGATGAACGATAGTAAACCATCAAAGAAACCGTTGACATTAAGCAGACCTATTGGTTTTTTATGAACATTTAGCTGGGCTCTGGTAACCACATGAAAAAGTTCCTCAAGAGTGCCAAAACCACCGGGAAGGGTGATAAAGGCGTCAGAATTATTCATCATGTGAGTTATGCGATCTTGCATATTTACAGCTCTAAACTCATCTCCAATAGTTGCCCCGGGGATTTTATTTTCACCCAGAGGTTTTGCAATTATTCCCAACACTTTTACTCCTTCCATATAGGCAGAAGCAGCAGCACATCCCATTAGTCCTAGACTTCCTCCTCCGTAAACTACATGAATGCATTTTTCTCCTAAGGTACGACCCAAGTTGTCGGCTGCTTCAGTAAAGCATGCCTCTGTTCCATAACTAGCTCCACCAAAAATGCAGACTGAGTTAAATCTTTTTGTGGAAGATGATGATTCCATTTTCGAAAAGAAACTAATTTGAGAGAAAAAGAGAAATGTAGAAGTTTGAGGGATGAATAAAAGAAACAAGCACAATGCTTATTTATAGAAGAAGAATAAGGTAAAAAATGTTTAACAAATATGTGATTCCACTACTCAATAGAATAATGAATGCATTTATTGCGTATCACTTTGTTTATTCAGAAAATCTCACCATACGACAAAAATAAAAGATACTCACGTGTATGTACAGTAGTTGTGATTGTGGCTCACATCTTCCTCTGATTTTACGTTAAAAACGGCTTAAACGCCTTCTATGAGTTGGGGAGAAGCTTCCCATCCAATTTTCTTACAAATTGGCAAACAGGGTCTTTTAACATCAGATTCCCAAGACGTTGTTCATATTCTGGTTTGAATTTATTCCACAAACATCGAATTCCATAATATGAGTCCACTAGGATGCGTGTCAAGAGAAATTTCGATATAATCTAAATTCTTTTTATTCAAACCATTCTTAATGAACTGAATTTTATCTTCTCTGTTTGTAGATGGAATTCCTAAAGATCGATATTTTAAATTACAGTTCCATCTAGCACATTTATAGCAAACGGCTATTATCTTTGCTCGTCGTTTCTTGGCATATGAACTTTTTCCAAGCCCTGATAAAAATCTAGTAGGTATTTCTATGAATTCACCTATTATTCTCACTTTGGCTTCAATAATGAATCTAATGTCAAAAGGTATGCCTTTATTCATAAGCAACTTCATCCTTTCAAGTCTTGTCTTGTAAATTTTTAAAATGACTTTTTTTGCTAAGACTTCTTTTCAATACTATTCAAAGTTTCTTCCATGATAAAAAAACAAAAATAAAAATAAAAGGAGAAAATATCTACAAATATCAGTTGTTGTGGGAAACTGAAAAATCCGACTTTAATAGTCACGGAGTACCGTTATCCGCCACTTGACCAGACAAACACAATTGAGTACTAAGTTACAATGTCGAGAAATTGTATCTATAACAATAGTTTACAATATAAGATTTCAAAAATAACACTTATACTTCCCTGCAACAGTGCCAAAAACTTGACACGTCTTTTGTGTAACTATCGCAAGTGCACGATATCGTATCAAGTAGTAAGTGGACTTTTTGAGTCCGATTTATCGATCCCACGAGGAAGTTAGGTTATATATTGAATTATACACTATTTATCTATTTGTTATAGAGATTAAGATGAGTAAAACACACAATTTAAGAGTTTGGTTTGACAATTGCAAGGAAAATGCAATAATAGTACTAAAATTTAAGGAAGTGAAAGATTGCACTTAATAATAGATTAATAAAAGGTAAAATGAAATAGTTGGGATTACAAACTTAGTTCATCATTAGTTATAGAAGATGTATAGGAGATCATAAGATGTATTTACTTATTATGTTGTGTAGATTCGATTTTCCCTAAAAAGACGGTTCCTCTTTCGAATGTCAAAACGCCCCTTATATATTGAATCAATCCACTATACTTCTATGTTGATTGGCTTCAATACATAGCATTAGGTTTTATGAAAATAACTCAACGAATCATCTAAGGTCTAGAGGTATATTTCTATCCCCTAGAACAACTTAGAGTGAAGATCATTTGATCTAATCGAACATATTTTCTTTCGAAACATATGAAGACCATAAATATCATCATTTATTGGCCAAATAAAAAAATATTGGTAAAAAAATGAAAATCACACACAATAATAAGTAATCCATAATAGATTTTTATACAAACTTCAATAACATGACAAACCTTGTTTATAATCCCAACTAAGGATAACTTAGCCCATGAAGGGTTTATTCAGCATATTACAAGTTTGAGTGATCATTATTAGTTGAAAAGGGAAAGAATTGATCCTAACTCCTTTAGTAGATAAAGGAGAAAGCAGCAATAAACTCCCTCAACAACATAAGCTAAACCACTATTACATACACTCTCTCAAGAACACAAGTGTGTTCTTCACACAAAGAAAAAGTATTACAAAATGAGAAAATAATAAGATGAATGATCGTAAATAATGGATCTAAGGGGTCTATTTATACACCTAAAGTCATCTAATAGTTCCAAAACTCCAGCATTATTACATTAGATCGGATCAAGGCCAGCCATCCCCTCAATAATAGACCAATAGTATAAAAGATTAAAAAATAATCAAAAATATGTCAAGAGTTACGGCCGTAATGTTCAGATGTTGCGGCCGTAACTATGAGGACTTACGGCCATAACTTTCAGATGTTACGGCCGTAACTTTGCTTCGGCTTTTTGCACATTAGTTGCTGTATGAGTTACGGCCGTAACTTTCAGATGTTATGCCCATATGGAGTTTTGGACTTCATTTTCAGCCCGGAATTTCTTAGACTTTTGCGTTTTTGCCCCAAATCTTCTTCGGATGATAACTTTTGATATATAACTCTGATTTTGAATCCGGAAAGACTGTCGAACTCGTCTCGAAAATCTATACAACATGAATACATAAAAACTCAATATACAGAATATTATATAAACATGTTATTTCTTGAGTAAATCAGTAATTCAATCCGATTAAGGCTAAATTTACATCTTCATCCTATAAAAATAAAATTATTAAAAACTAATTAATTTATAGTAAAAACAAGTAGACTAGCTCATAATTATGGGTGAAATGTATCAATACTAATCACGGATAAGTGTATAAAATTGACACTTATCACACCCCCAAACTTGAATTCTTGCTAGTCCCGAGCAAGACTCTTTATTATTCACGCTCAAATAAAAAAAATAAGACACAAAATAAGAAAAATAATACACACATAAATTAAGAAAAATATTTATATATAAAGAGAAAAAGAGATCAAACTGCTATTTGTAATACCCGTGATTTTCTCTTTCGGTAATTTTTTATTTTTGGCATTTTTCTGATTTCCAGAACTCATTTGTGAGCGTTTTGATATTTTGATAATATTTTGTTCTGCGTGATTGGTCATCCGAGTTTGTTCCGGGGCTGTTTTACCCGAATCCGTGTTTTGAGCGACTTTTTCCGCTATTTGGTTCATTTTGTGTGATGGTGGTTCGAAACTATAGTTTCGTGTTTCCTATAAGTCCGTTGAGCTTTGTTATGCGTGTTATGAGCTTCAGCTTGGTTGTTTGATGTCATATTGTGATTTGCGGATGTTTTGGGCTGTTTCATAATTTCCCAAAGTTTAGAGGTAATTACTTATGTTGTCGTATTCCGAACCTTCGGGTAATAGGAATCGTATTTTTTTTTAACGCCTGAGTTCGTCGTTGTGCACTCTTCGTATGCATGTCCTCGTCTTGTGTTGTTGTCGTTTCGCGGTTTCGTCTCGCTCGTACTCGACGAGCTGAACTTAGCAGTTCTGGAATTGCTAAGTCACTTACGTATGCTATGCTATAAGCATAACGTACTTTATCATCATGTGCCTTACGTACGTTAAGCCTTCTCATTACGTACGTAAGGGTATTCCCAATTTGGGATAGGAGGTTCTGACCATCGATTACGTACGTAATATTTCATGCCTTACGTACGTAATACCGATAACGGACGTTATCCTTTGTGTATAACGTACGTAATGCAGGCGCGAGTTTATATACCCAGGGGTTGACCGAGTTCGTCATTTATTCACCTTCTCTTCATTTTTTTGGTTCCACGAGCGATGCAAGGGTTCTTCTAGGGGGCGATTTTGGAGTCTTGTAACTCCAAGCCTTCATCTTCCGTGAGTTCTTGATGTCGATTAACATCATCAATCCGTGTTCTTTATCATTGATTCGAGGTAAATTTCTTAAAACCCTTTTCTATGTATTTTGAGAATCTTTAGGATTCGAGTCGTTCTTCGTGAATCGTGGTGTTATGTATCCTCATTCGAAAGTATTGATTATATTCCGGTGTTTTGATTCGTATTCTTATCGTGTTCGGGTTCGGGTGATGTTCTTGATGTTCTTGGGAAAGTATTGAACCCTAAGTGTTCGATCTTTTGTTTCTACGAATTCTTGTTGGGAATTTCGTATATTTTCCACCCTCCTTGCGATCGACTTCGTAGTAATTATTGTTCTTGTATTTTCAACCTAGTTGGAGGATTCGAGGGTTTCCGGTCGAGCTTTCCCGTTGCTCCGCGTGCTTTGGACTTGAGGCGAGTATCTCGTCTATATTCTTTATACTTTGAGAATGTGATGTGTCGTGAACTTAACGTGGACTTGTTAGTGACGGTATATTTAACCGTAACTTACTTTTAACGAAGATGTGATTTTATGAAAGTAATTACGAACGTAAACTTGAGTTTCATGAAGAATGATAACAACCATTTCATGTTATTTTGTGCTTCAAGTGGATACTAGAAATGAGTAGTTAACCGAGGAATTGTGGAATCGCGTAATACTTGTATTATTCCCTCGTTAGCCTTTTTCCTGAATGATGGTGTGCTGTGAATGTTGTGCCTTTGTGGAAGTTATGTTGCGTTAACTTATGTGTTACGTGGTTGCAGTTGTAGTGAATATTGTGCCTTTGTTGTTGTTGTGTATCTTAGCGAATTGAGATGTTATCCGGGTAGGGACCCGTCGAGGCCTCCGGCGGCGCGTTACTTGCAAGTATGGCCAGATGTTACGTTGTGACCATAAGGTTATCAATTCGGGTAGGTCTGGAGAGGGCTCCGAGAATCGTCACTTGCGAGTGCGATGTCATGATAACTTATGGGCGTGTTTGAATGATGTTATCCGGGTAGAGTTCCGTCGAGGTCTCCGGAGGCGCGCTACTTGCGAGTACGGCCAGACATTACGATTTTGACCATAAAGTTATCTAATCGGGTAGGTCTGGAGAGGGCTCCGAGAATCGTTACTTGCGAGTACGATGTCGAGATAACGTATGGGTGTGTATGAGTTTGTTTTCGATGAGCTAATCCGGGTGGGTCCCGTCGAGGCCACGGAGGTGATTTGGGTGTTTGATTTGATATCTCTGAACTGTGAGTGCTTCAATCTTGGATGCCGGTTGTATTGGTGAATGTGGTTTTGTTTTTGAGGCTTGGTTGAGAAATTAATCATTTATATGATTTTAAAAGAAAACCTTTTTGAAAAGGAAAACATTCATATTTCATGATTTTACACTGAGACTCCCGAAGTCTCTAAATAATCTCTTAAAGTGATTTATGGAGTAATTCACATGATCCATTTTAAAGCAAATGATTTTGAAAAGACTAGACTCGGGGATCATGTTACTACCTTGTCGAAAGGTTATTTTTATAACGGTTGTATTCTTGATGTATAATTGTATACCTTGGTTACTTGCTAGCGATTTCCATCGCTAACCCCTCGTTGGGGGATTATGTTATGTTTTTCAGGTATTCCGATGAGAGAGAGAAACCACAAGATCGGCATGGAGGATGATGTAAAGCAACGATACTGGTCACAGTTGTAGTCGGTTGTCCGTCAGTGATCTGTCGGTCTGAGTATTTATTCTAGTTCTTTCTCATCCTTAAGAGGATGGACATGTTGTGTAAATTGTGATCGAGTTGTATTTTGGTTTATCATTTGTACTGCTATGTTGTATTTTGAGAGACCTAATCGGTCTACGGTTTTATGTTTTGGTCGAATTGACCACGTGTGGGGTTGTTTTGTGGTTTCCTGCCTGGTAGATCCTTGCGGAAAGGATCTACGGCGTGTAATGTCCCTAAGCGGATTGGGGGTGTTACACTATTAATACACAACAACCAGTTTTATACAGTAGATAGAAATGAATCAAGATTCAAAGTAAATCTACTAATGATTTTGAAGTTAAAACACGGTTTTATTTTTGTAATTCCAAAATACAAGGTTTTCCCCCAAAAAAGTTTGATTATTTCTTTCCCACTCGTGACACACACGAGTCCCTTTAATGGTTGCTCTCGATCACTCGTTGATTTTTCGACTCAATAAGAAAAAGAATTTCATCGACATCATCAAATATTGTGATTGTTCACGAAATTGAGTGTATTGAAATTCAGCCACCAATTGAATCAAATTTGCTTATAATCTACATCCCTTTTAGTGATAGCTTTCACACCGTTATTTGCTAACGTGTAGCTCTTTTCACCAACATATTTTCCATTTTTTTAGGTGATAGCTTTCACACCGTTATTTGCTGACGTGTAGCTCTTTTCACCAACACATTTTCCATCTCTTTTTTTAGGTGATAGCTTTCACATCGTTATTTGCTAACGTGTAGCTCTTTTCACCAACACATTTTCCATCTTTTTTTAGGTGATATCTTTCACACCGTTATTTGCTAACGTGTAGCTCTTTTCACCAATACATTTTCCATCTCTTTTTTTTAGGTGATAGCTTTTACACCATTATTTGCTAACGTGTAGCTCTTTTCACCAACACATTTTCCATCTTTTTTTAGGTGATAGCTTTCACACCGTTATTTGCTAACGTGTAGCTCTTTTCACCAATATATTTATTTTTGGAGGGAATAGAATTTTTGCAGAAAAATCATTTATTAGTTAAGTGACACGCTTTTAGTGTAACTATCGCAAGTGCACGATATCGTATCAAGTAGTAAAGTGGACTTTTTGAGTCCGGTTTATCGATCCCACAAGGAAGTTTTGTTATAATTTGAATTATACACTATTAGTCTATTTTTATAGATACTTAAGATGAGTGAAACACACAATTAAAAAGTTTGGTTTAATAATTGCAAAGAAATTGCAATAATAGTTCTAATATTATAAGGAAATAAAAAGATAGCAATAATAATAGATTGATTATCGATATAATGAAATAGTTGGGATTACAAACTTAGTTCGTCATTAGTTATAAAAGATGTATTGGAGATCATAAGATGAATTTACTTATTATGTTGTGTAGATTCGATATTCCTTAAAAAGACGGTTTCTCTTTCGAACTATAAAACGCCCCTTACATATTGAATCAATCCACTATATTTCTATGTTGATTGGCTTCAATATATAGCATTAGGATTTATGAAAATAACTCAAAGAATCATCTAAGGACTAGGGGTATATTTTTATCCCCTAGAACAACTTAGAGTGAAGATCATTTGATCAAATCAAACATATTTTCTTTCGAAACATATGAAGACCATAAATATCTTTATTTATTCGCCAAATAAATAAAGATTGTTAAAACAATGAAAATCACACACAATAATAAGTAATTCATAATAGATCTTTTATACAAACATAAATAACATGACTAACCTTGTTTATAATCCCAACTTAAGGAACTTAGCCCATAAAGGGTTTATTACACATATTACAAGCTTTTGTGGTCATTTTTAGTTGAATCAAGAGAAAGAATTGATCCTAACTCCCTAAGTAGATAAAGGAGATAGAAGCAATAAACTCTCTGAACAACATATACTATACCACACTTACAAAGATCACTCAAGAACACAAGTGTGTTCTTCACACAAAAAGAAAAGTTTACAAAAAATGGAAAATTATAAGTTGAATGATGAGTGATGAAGGATCTAAGGGGTCTATTTATACACCTAAAGTCATCTAATAGCTCCAAAACTCCAAAGATTATTACATTAGATCGGATCAATGCCACCATCCCCTCAATAATACACCAAAAGTATAAAAATTAGACAAATCATAGCAATCTGTCAAGAGTTACGGCCGTAACATTCAGGAGTTACGGCCGTAACTAGGTGACTTACGGCCGTAACTCCTGAATGTTACGGCCGTAACGTGGCTTCGTAAATTAGCTCATTTGAAGCTAGGATAGTTACGTTTTCGGCCAAGAATTTCTCAGACTTTGCGTTTTTGCCCCAGATCTTCTTCGGATGATAACTTTTGATATATATAACTCTGATTTTTAATCCGGAAAGACTGCCGAATTCGTCTCGGAAAGCCCTACAACATGAATATATCAAAATTCAATAAAGAGAATATTTATTAAACATGTTGTTTCTTGAGTAATTCAGTTATTTAATCCGATCATCATCCGATAAAAATAAAATTATTAAAACTAATAAATTAAAAGCAAAAAACGAGTAGACTAGCTCAATTATGGTTGCATTTTATCGATACAAACCATGGATAATGTAATATCCGGATTTATTACGGTGTATTTCATCTGTATTCAAACCCTGTATTATTCGGATTGGTGGTTTTGATTATTGGAGTATGATATTTCTTGCATTGATATCATTGTACATAAGTATAGAAGCATGCAAAATTTCTCATGCAAACTCGTGATAGCGCACGCTAAGAATGTATCTTAACGCGCGCTATCGGGCTACTATTAGCGCACGCTATGCAGGTAGGAGTTGCGTGCGCTAAGAACTCAATTATTGAGCGGGACGGCTAGCACATGCGCCAGCCGGGACATGGGTCCGGATAAGATTCCCGCGGACGAGCCCGGACAATTCTGAAGTCAACCATTATTAGCGCACGCTAAGGAATGCTTAGTAGCGTGCGCTAACTTGTTAAAATGCAGAACATTATAAATGGGACAACAACCCATTTTGGCTTACATTTTACTCGTCCATTCTTCATTCCTGAGAGACCATAGAGCTGTAATAATACATCTATACACTTAGAACACATCTTGTTGGTGTTTATATATTGGTCATTACTTGGGAATAATCATTGAAGTGGAATAGCACCTTGGAGTGGCATACAACCAACCGGAGTCGGATTCTACCTTACGGTTCAGTGATTTTCATCATATTAAGGTATGTTCAATCTATCTCCAGACTTAGAGTTAGATTCTAACGATTTGGATTATCATGTTAACGAGATATGGATTTTCATAAGTGAATTATCTAAAGTACATCATGTTTGGAATATTGAGATGAATAAGCCTTAAGTACCTGGATTATGCTCTTCATGATTCGAATCTTATTACATTGAATAAGTAAAGGAAGCTTCTATCATTGGTAATCCGAATCTAGTAGAGGACCTCATAGCAATCATGGACTTGACTTTAACATCATTATTGATAGATAAATCTAAAGGATTGATCATGGAAGGATTTATCTAGTATAGATGGAACGTTTAACAACTTCAGCATGATAATATTGATTGATATAAGGTGTTGATATCAACCGTTAAGCTTTTCGAATTTTCGTATAAAGATTTGTAGTCGAAATGGAATATGATTTTATAATAGTATGCATATCCTCGAATCTGAAGTTGTTGTTACCCGTAAGATCATTCATAAACGTATGTACATTATATTCATGGAGGTAACATGAATTATCACGGAAGATTTCATTGTTTCGATCATGGCGAGAACAGTTTACTGCTCAGCAGTAAACTGCCATGCACAGATAGCGCACGCTAAGATATATAGATTAACGTGCGCTATCGAGCACGAGTTAGCGTACGCCACGTTTGGTACGTAACGTATGCTAGGCCATCAGACGAGTCAGTCGACTGATCAGTGAAGTACTGACCATACATAGTTAGCGTACGCTAGGCTTTGTTGTTTGCGTGCGCTATCGAGCGAACTTAACGCACGCTACGCAGAGTACTTAGCGTGCGCTAAGCAGTTCAGGCAGATTGCATTTTATGAACTTTTGGCCGTAAATCGAATTGTTAAACATTAAATGACGTGAGATAAATCCTATATCATTTCTTTTGTTAAGGTTTGGTCTAGTTACGTGATTGATTGAGGAGGACGACCTTCGAGTGTTCATTTTCGTGGAAGTGTTGTTATTGTCTTCAAATCGAGGCAAGTACTTTATTTGTTTTATGTATTGATGTTATACATATTGTCGTGAATGTATGTCGTTGTTGTATGTCCACCTCCTGTTGGTCCGATGGGATCATCGGGGGATCTATGCTAGCGTGCGCTGGATCATCGGACGGGTTTTTCCACCATGGGTTGGTCTGACGGGATCATCGTGGGTTCTAGGCAGTGAACGCTGGATCGACGGAATTACCATGTGTATGTTATGATATCATGTTGTGATTATCAGTTGTGTATGTCATTTTTGAGTTTCTCGTAGGAGAAGACTCGTTGGTATTTTGTCGTTTACGTTATTATTCTTCGTGAGATATGAATAATATGTTGTGGTACTTGTACTAGCATCGTTGTGCTAACCCCTTCGGGGGTGAACATTTTGTTTGTGTTCGTGATCCGGAGAGCGGGAAAAAACCACCGGGCGTATGACGACGAGGGTGCAGAGTGATGTCCCGATCGGGTTTATTTATCTGTTGTTTATTCGTTATTTCAATAAGTACTCGAGTACGAAGTCATTTGTGATGGATTTGAATTTGGTGATGTATTATTGAGTTCTGTTGAAAAATTGTACTATTTCTGTATTTGGTCAGAACTGTTGTGTCGTAATTCCGTTATTTCCATTCGTTAGTACCTTTTAATACCTGTTCAATTCTTCAGCCTTGTAAATCCTTATGTAAAGGATTTACGGCGCTGTAATATTCCTGAATATATCGGGGGTGTTACAGAATATGGTATCGGAGCTAAGATTATAGATATCTTGGCCGTCGGGATAAAATAGGGGTCATTTATGTCTTTTGAGGTAACCGGCCGTGAGTGACATCACTGCACTGCCTACGTCTTCATGCGAACAGTGGTTGTAAGTTCCTAAACTCTATCTCGTTCTTTACATATTGTGTCTCTTTATACTCGAATATTAGAACGATGTTGTTTCCTGTATATTGAGTATTTATGCTTACAGTATGTTGAGAGGCGGACGTGGACGTGGTCGCGGTCGTGGACGCGGACTAAGAAATGCTGAAAGGGAAGCGTCGCCTTCTAACCAGGCCAGTCATAGCTCAGGCGAGCCGCAACAATCTATTAATAATGAACCAGATCCTGCTGTACCAGAGATCCTTCGTCAAGTGGTGAACCAGATGACTCAGTTCGCCCAAGTCGTAGACCGAATGCAAGTGGCGGTGGGACTACAGCACGGAGAGAGACAGCAAGGGATGCCAGACATGGGAAATCGAGGTGACTAGTGGCTGCAAGAGGTGGCGAAGATGCAACCACCCAAATTCGACGGTTTTTGTGAGACTCCCACCTGGGATCATTGGTTGAAGGAACTGGAGAAAATCTTTGCCGGAATTAACTGCCCAGACGACCGGAGAGCCTCTATCCCTCAATATTTTCTGATAGGGGAAGCATCCGAATGGTGGGAAGCCATCCGGCCTGTAGACCATGATGCCGATTGGACAGAGTTCAGATTGATGATGGAAGCTCAGTATTGCCCTCGTACTGTGAGGGAAGCCAAAGTTCGGGAGTTTTTCTCCGCTCAGCCTTCTGATGTGCCGATCCTGTGCGATTAAGACGTTTAACCAACGGTGGCATTTGTTCGACATCCGGTCGTAATGCATGCGTAAATGATGATCCATTTCGATATGAGAATGAAACCAGAAATCCAGAGGTACATGTCCGGATTTGAATGTACCACACTCCGTCAATACCAAGATAAGGCGTTGGCGTATGAGATCAAGGAAGCAGCCATGCGGAAATTTTCGGAATCCAAGAAACAGAAAGTCTCTGGTACTTTTACAGAGCACAAGAACAGCGGGGCCCGTAAGGCCCAATCATCCTTTCACTCTTTCAAGAAACCTCCGCACCCAATGAAACCAGAAATCCAGAGGTACATGTCCGGATTTGAATGTACCACACTCCGTCAATACCAAGATAAGGCGTTGGCGTATGAGATCAAGGAAGCAGCCATGGAGAAATTTTCGGAATCCAAGAAACAGAAAGTCTCTGGTACTTTTACAGAGCACAAGAACAGCGGGGCCCGTAAGGCCCAGTCATCCTTTCACTCTTTCAAGAAACCTCCGCACCTAGTTAGGAACGGAAAGAACTTCGGAGCGACATCGACTATTACTGATGTTACCAGGAAATGCTTTAACTGCACCTAGACGGGGCACTATCGATGGAATTGCCCCCTTCCTGCCGTGACTTGTTTTGATTGTGGATGAGAGGGACATCGGGCAGTGTTTTGTGAAGAGGCTGCAAAGTCTTTTAGAGCCCGTACCCCGCAGCCAGTCCAGAAGGAAGCTAGTATCCAACAGACGCAGCAAAGTGTTCAGATGCCTCAGAATTTTGGCTGCGGACGAGGCAGAGGACAATGGGACCGAAAGGGGACATCGAGTGCTGGATCTGCTCCCCCACGTCTGTACGAGATGAGAAGGACAGGCAATCGTGATCTTCTTTGTCGCATTAAATCTTGTCGCATCCTTTCCGTGCCGCTAGCGTTTTATTCGATACAGGAGCTATGCATTCTTTTATATCTTTTTCTTGTGTAAATCATTTGAATATTTCCGGTTTTCATACTTGTGAACCTTATGTTGTTGGTTTACCGAGTGGAGAGAGGATTGTCGGAAATTTAGAAACTAGAAATTTTCCTGTATCATTTGGAGGCAGAGAGTGGCTCTCAAATCTGATCGTGATAGAAATGCAAGGGGACGACCTGATACTCAGAGACGATTGGCTTAATCGATATGGAGCAATTGTAAATTACCGAAGGAGGAATATCTCACTGATCGCTGACGATGGTTCCGAAATATTGTTCGAAGGGTGGAAACCGGGAAGCTCAGGAAAATTGATCAAGGCGATGAAAGCTGTCAAATTGTTGAAACAGGGTTGTACCGGATACTAGTGTTATGCAATGAAGAAAGAAGACGAAATTGTGGAACTTTCATCCATTCCTGTTGTGAACGAATTTCCAGATGTATTTCCTGACGAGTTACCTGGACTACCTCCACGAAGGGATGTAGAATTTACCATTGAGCTGGAACCCAGAGCTACACTAATTTCTAAGGCGTCGTATCGTATGGCACCTATTGAGATGTACGAACTGAAGAAGCAGCTGGAGGAGTTACTGGATAAGGGCTATATTCAGCCAAGCGTTTCACCCTGGGGAGCGCCAGTTCTTTTTGTCCGAAAGAAGTATGGATCGCTCCGACTGTGTATTGACTATCGAGAGCTGAACAAGATGACGATTAAGAACAAGTATCCATTGCCACAGATTGATGATATGTTTGACCAGTTGCAAGGGGAAACAGTATTTTCTAAAATCGATCTGAGATCAGGATATCATCAGCTGAGGATTAAGGAATCTGATGTTCCGAAATCAGCGTTCAGAACTCGCTACGGACATTATAAGTTTGTAGTGATGCCGTTTGTGTAATACCCGGTTGTAATTCATTCATTTTCATTCAGTAATTATCAGTCAGTAATTGTCACTCAGTGTATTTTCACTCAATTATAATCATTCATCAATCATGTTCATTCACCGTGTTCACCGTTCGTATAAACTTCGAGTTGAGTATCGTTATTGTTCATCGTTTCAACTTTCCTCATATGAGTTCGACTTCGTTAGATCACCATTAATTTTTGGTAACTCCAAAAATTCTAAATCTTTGCAATATTATAGAGCATCGAGTTAGCTTTCCAATGGTTCAAACGGTGAGTCAATCGGAGTCCGGACGAGAGAGTTATGGTCGTTTCGCTTTGGCGATCATCGCCGAACTCGGCCGCCGTGTCCCGACACGGCCGTGCCGCACTCGTCGGAAAATGCGGAGTTTCGCCGACAGGCTCGACCGTGTCGTCCACACACGCCCGTGCCGTACTCTTCCGGATAAGCCTGAACGATCGCCGACACGCCCGACCGTGTCCCAGACACGGCCGAGTCATGCCGAAGTCGGGCCGCTGTCGCTTTTGAGGCCCTCGGTAGCCGCGACCGT
Organism: Orobanche coerulescens; assembly: GCA_033398695.1. Lineage (NCBI taxonomy): Eukaryota > Viridiplantae > Streptophyta > Magnoliopsida > Lamiales > Orobanchaceae > Orobanche > Orobanche coerulescens. Next base: position 70,756,622 of record CM065818.1, on the reverse strand, counting down.
GTCAATCCGGACACGGCCGAGTCACCGTCGGCCAATCGTCCGGCCGTGCGACACGACCGTGCCGATCGGGCACGCCGTGTCCGGCAGCACAACCCCTATAAATTCATTTTTTCATCATTTCACCATTTTCGCATTTTCTTCACCTTCAACCGAGAGTTAAGGCTTGAGGGAGGGTTTTTCCTTCACAATTCATTTGGGTGTTTGATTTTCTTCATCTCCTTTCGATCGTGAAGCCGGATAATCAATCTAACGCGTATTCTTGGATTGAAGCACTTGGATCATCAAGAGGTAATTCCTTCAACACTTTGGACTTCGATTTTGTGTTGAAATAGGATGTTTTGGACGTTATAATCATGATATATGAAGGGATATGTATATGATTATGAGTTTGTATAAGGATTCATTGGATTATTGAGGGATTATTCAAGAACACTTTGGAAATCGAGTTGGAATTGGGGATTTTCAACTAATTGTTGTTATAATCACGTTTTCGGATAATCATAACGGATTATTGATCGTATTGGAGATGTTTTGTTGATTTGAAACACTTCTTGGGGATTTGAAGTTGATATTATTGAGGTTTAGTTGTATACAATCAAAGTTGGCCTCAAAGTGTTCGATATAATGCCCCGATGAACTTGGTTTAATCGTATCGACGTCTTGAGTTCGTTTTATTCGTGTTTAATTCGTTATTAATCGGATTGTTGGTAATTGTAATGAATTAAGGTTGTTCGAGCGACCGGTATCTTGGTTAGGCCGTTGTTCGTGGACGGACATTCTTCATTGTTGTTGTGTAAGTTAAATCTTACTCGGTTAAAAGGATACTCATTCCTTTCGTTGTTGATTGTTCATAATCATAATTCATTCATCATAATTATAATCATTTTGAGATTTGTAATTGTCGAATAATAATTTCATTCACGAGGAACGACGGTTCCAAATCATTTCATTGGATTATCAATCACGTCACTATTACTTTCATAACGGTGAGTCATTTTATCCTTGTCTAATTAATTATTCATTGACGTTCATTATGGTCATTCTCGTTCATGTGACCTTATGGGTTCATATTGCGTGGCCGGGTGTGTCTGTGTGGAATTTTTAGTCGGGCACACGATGGTTATTGTATTGGGTTCACCGATACATTAGACCGTGCACACGAGTCATATTGTCTCGTGAGACTAATTAGGTACACGGACGGGTGTTGTACACTTGCACGTAACATTACGGGCGTACTATGGTACTCCTCTTGCGTAATTCATAATTAAGAATATTTCATAACTTCATTAATTCATGATTGTGTAATTTCAACCCTTGAGGATTGTTGTTACGTATGGCGACCCGTTGGGGATTTTGTTTTCGTGTCACGGCAAGGCAAAGGCATGGGAAGAGCATGTTGACGGCGAGTCCGTGATACTAGTAGGGGCCCCAATCATTTCGTTTGTTTGATCGATTTGATCATTTTGATCATTTGTATTTTCCGCTGCAAAATTCCGTTTGAAATGTTTATTTATTCAGGGTGGTGTATTTTATCTTCACATAAAATACACTAGTATTCGGTATTGTCCTGGTGTGATGTACTTAAACTCCTCATCGGAGTATTTGGTAATATAATGTGGTTCGGTACTACATTTATCTTGTGTAATTTATTCATTTTCATTTGCCTGGTGGGTCCCAGTCGGGGATCTACGGCACTGTAATATCCGCCTAGTTTGGGGTGTTACAGAGTTGGTATCAGAGAGTGGTTTTGAATACTACCCTCCAAGTCATGTCTCGTTTGAAATCATCGTCATCGGACTAGTATCATTGGACTTTCGCGTCACGTGTGACCTGTGCAAATGCCGAGCCAATCAGACCAAGAACTGTAAGATTTCTAATGCCATGGTATAATTTCTGGCATTAATCATTCATTCATAATTCATCAGTTAACAATCCTCAATCGTCATTGTCACTTTGATCAGAACGGTCATGTTGACTCATTAATCACTCAATTCATTTCATTATTCAGTTGTTGATTTGAAAGATCAAATCATTAATCTTGTTAACTCATTCAAGATAATCATTTCAAGAACTTCATCCGATAATCATGTCACGTCGATTAATCATTCATGTAATCGCTGTATTGGAGCGTGTATGCGCATTTTCATCATTTCATAATATAATCATAACATGATATTCATGCGGGAAATATAATCATCATGTGACTTTCCTACTTGATATGGAAAGAGCCGGCGAGGACGAGGAGGACGAGGCCGTGGAGCGGAATCCGAGAACTCGTGCGAATACACGTGCAAATGCGAGAAATAATGCTAATTCATCTAGTAGCGACGCCGCTACTCATTCACACGGACGTGATCATTCTCTATCGTGAGTCGTACTAGGGACACCGCTCGGTCGAAGGTGTTCGGATCGATCCACTCGCCTTTATGCAGGCATGATGGCCCGGATGACTCGAGATGACACAACTAATGGAGACGATGCATAACTCCACTACTCAAAATCAACAGGCTCCTCCGCCGCCACCTCCGAGGCTAGAGAGGATTGTGAGCAATATCATCGGCGACATCTCTCGCCTGAGGCCACCGACTTTCGAGGGCTCGTCTGAGCCGGCAGATATTATTCTTTGGCTCGAACATTTCGAGAAGTTGTTTGCTATGGTGGAGTGTCCTAAGGACACAAAGTTTCTGCGACTTACTACCCGGGTAAGAGCGCACATTCTTGGTGGTTATCGTTGAAGCCCACCGAAGGATCTTGTACTTGGGATCGATTCAAGACTCTCATGATGGAGAGGTACTATCCGGCCCCACTCGGTGAGGCCAAGTTGTCGAATTACTCACTCCCACCTTTCGGCGGATAATGATGTTCTCGCCATTGCCGAAAAATTTCAGAACTTCTTCCGTTCGCCTCATCTATCATTCACTCGAAGCGGACAAGATCAAGTATTTCAAAGAAGAGGTCAAACCCCGTATGAGACTTGATTTAATCATAATTGCACCTCGTTGGCGAATTCATCGAGAAAGCTCTCACCTATGAGCTTCGCTAAAGAGATTGCTAAGCGGCAACCTTCGTCTGCTAGCAAGAAATCGAAGAATCGAAATCGATCCAAGGCGGTCGGACAACTTTCAAGAAACCCCGTGCGGGCTCCGCTTTTACGAGAACGACCTCTGTGTCGTCTAAACCCGCGAATCACGGTCTCGAGCGGCCGGTTCGGCCATCACTGTTATAATCGTGGGGAACTTGGTCACCTCGGTACCAAGTGTCCGAGACAGACGATCACGTGTCATAATTGTGGGATTGCCGGGCATAAGGCCCGTTTTGCCGTAGGGACTCCAAACCTACTCGGGCGTCATCTCGGGCCCGAAGCAAATCGGCCGTTCGAATCGGGCCACTCAATCGGCGTCGTTTAAAGCAGCGCGGGAGCGACTAAAGGTGGAGCCTATAGTCGTGACAGAGAGCGTCGGTCTGGGACTAGCAAACCCGGATTTATGAGATGAAGAAGACCGATGATCCGAGGCCCAAATGATCTCGGGTACACTCGATATTCTATCTCAACTGTGTGTACCCTTTTTGATCTTGGTGCATCGCATTCATTCATTTCGAATCATGTTTGAGTAGACTACGTGCAGGTAGTGCTACTAGTTGTGAGCCTTATGTCATTGGTCTACCTGATGGTAGACGAATCATCCAAATCGTGAGATTCAGGATTGTCATATTCAGTTACATGGACGTGTATGGCCAGCGAACCTTACCGTTGTAGATTTGCCGAGAGACTACGACATCTTGGGTATTGATTGGATGGATCGTCATGATGCCATCATTATAGTCAGTAAGCGTATGATTACAATCATTTCGCACGATGGGGTTGAATGTGTATTTCAGGAGGTAATCCCTACTGCAGTAAGGTCATTAATTTGATGAAAGCGGTGCGATTACTCGGTCGAGGATGTGTCGGTTATTGGTGCTATATGACCAAAACCGAGGAATCATCGAGAATGTTGTCGGATATTCCAGTAGTAAGGGAATATGCCGATGTATTTCCAGACGAGTTACCTGGTTTGCCTCCACAGAGAGATGTGGAATTCACGATTGAGTTGGAGCACAGTACGTCCCCGATATCGAAGGCACCGTATCGAATGGCCCCGACCGAAATGCGAGAGTTGAAGAGTCAACTTGAGGAATTGTTCGAGAAAGGTTATATCCGACCGAGTGCGTCCCGTGGGGAGCACTGGATCTTTGTTAAACAAAACGAAGGATGGTTCTTTTCGCTTGTGTATCGATTATCGGGAGTTGAATAAGGTGACAATCAAGAATAAGTATCCTTTACCCCGTATCGATGACCTTTTGGATCAACTTCAGGGAGCTTCAGTATTTTCCAAGATCGACTTAAGATCTGGATATCATCAGTTGCGGATTCGAGAGTCGGATATCGCTAGACGGCGTTTCAACACGTTATGGTCATTATGAGTTTGTGGTTATGCCGTTCGGATTGACTAATGCACCTGCGGTATTCATGGAGTTAATGAATCGGGTCTTCATCGACTTTCTGGATCGGTTTGTTGTTGTCTTCATCGATGACATTTTGATTTATTCTCGTGACCGAGAGGAACACGAGTTTCACCTTCATCAAGTGCTCGACGTGTTGAGACGAGAACAACTTTATGGGAAGTTTTCCAAATGTGAGTTCTGGATGTCCGAAGTGACGTTTCTCGGACATGTAATTTCATCAGATGGAGTGCGTGTTGATCCTCAGAAGACGGAGGCTATCCAGAATTGGTTACCTCCGAAGAATGTTAAGGAAATCCGAAGCTTTCTCGGATTAGCCGGTTATTATCGGAGGTTTGTGGAAGGATTTTCCAAAATTGCTCAACCATTGACGAACCTTTTGCGGAAGGATAAGAAATACACGTGGTCCGACGCGTGTCAGCGGAGTTTTGAAGAACTCAAGAGCCGGTTAATGTCAGCACCTGTACTTTCCTTGCCGCAGGGGACGGAGGGATTTGTGGTTTATAGTGATGCGTCCGGACAGGGTCTCGGATGCGTACTCATGCAGAACGGGAAGGTTATTGCCTATGCTTCACGGCAGTTGAGACCTTACGAGGTTAATTATCCGACACACGACCTTGAGCTAGCAGCCGTGGTGTTCGCTTTGAAGATTTGGCGTCATTACCTTTATGGCGTCACTTGTCAGATATTCACCGATCATAAAAGTTTAAAGTATATATTTACTCAGAAGGAATTAAATATGCGACAGAGGCGGTGGTTAGAACTAATCAAGGATTATGATATTGAGATCCTTTACCACCGGGCAAGGCGACGTTGTCGCGACGCCTTGAGTCGTAAGTCCATTCAGAGCAGATGCTTGCTCGTTTAACAATTCGTATGAGCTCAACAGAATTCCTTAGACCCGAGATCGAGGTCCGCTTCAACGAGTTCGAGGACGCTTTGTATGTTAGAGATTTCATCATCTCTTGAGGATGCAATCGGGGAGAATCGTGGTTCGGACCCGGCATTGCTGCGCATTCGTGAGGATGTGGCTCAGGGGAGAGCCCCTGGATTCGTGGTCCACAAGGATGGACTTTTGAGGTTTAAGAACCGGTTGTGCGTGCCGGCGAATGATGAGTTGAAAAACTCGATTTTGAGAGAAGCTCATGCTACCCCTTATTCTGTTCATCCGGTCTAGCAAGATGTATAAGGACTTGAAACAAAATTACCGGTGGAGTAATATGAAGCGAGAAGTCGCGGAATTTGTTTCGAGATGCTTAACTTGCCAACAAGTCAAGATTGAACATCGGCGATCGGCGGGTATCTGTGAAACCTCTCCCTATTCCAGAGTGGAAGTGGGAAGACATTTCTATGGATTTCATCACGAGTTTGCCGACGAGTCGTCGTGGCATGAATACGATCTGGGTGATTGTGGACCGTTTAACTAAATCAGCTCATTTCCTTGAGATCAAGGATACGTGGGGTCCCGAGAGATCGCCCAGATTATTCATCAAGGAGATACTAAGATCGCACGGTACTCCTAAGAGTATCGTTTCCGATCGTGACGGACGATTTGTATCTCATTTTGGAAATCGATTCACCGTGCTATGGGAACTCGGCTCAATCTCGCATCGCCTTTCATCCTCGGTCAAACGGACAATCGGAGAGGACTATACAGACATTAGAGGACATGTTGAGGGCATGCGTCCTCGATTGGAAGGACGATTGGGAAGCCCAACTACCATTGATCGAGTTCACGTATAATAATAGTTGGCATGCTTCCATTAAGATGGCACCTTACGAGGCCTTGTACGGTCGTCGTTGTCGATCTCCCTTGTGTTGGGATGACTTGTCGAATCAATCGGCACCGAACCCGATATGCTTATAGCCCGGAGAAGGTAGCTTTGATCAAGAGTCGTATGTTGGCGGCTCAGTCGGCCAATCATATGCGAGATAATCGTCGTCGACCACTAGAGTTCGAGACGGGTGACCACGTCTTGGTCAAGGTATCCCCGAGTCGAGGTATTTTCCGTTTGGAAAACGGGGAAGTTGAGTCGAGATTCATTGGACCGTTTGAAATTTTGGATCGAGTAGGCGAGTTAGCTTATCGATTGGCTTTACCTCCGCCCCGAGCCGAATTCATAATGTGTTTCATGTCTCTCGTTGCGAAAGTATGTTGCCGACCGAGTCACATCTGCGGTTCGACGAAATCGAGATCGCCGACGATCAATCATATGAGGAGCGTCTATACGAGTTTTAGAGCGGCGAATCAAACGGTTGAGAAATAAGTCGATTCCTTTGGTCAAGATTCGGTGGTCCAGGACATGGAGTCGAAGAGGCCACTTGGGAAACCGAGGAGATTATGCGGAGAGTTATCCCGAGTTGTTTGACCCTTAGTTTCGAGACGAAACTCTTTTTAAGGGGAGTATGTAATACCGGTTGTAATTCATTCATTTTCATTCAAGAATTATCGATCGAATTGTCACTCGGTGTATTTTCACTCAATTATAATCATTCATCAATCATGTTCATTCACCGTGTTCACCGTTCGTATAAACTTCGAGTTGAGTATCGTTATTGTTCATCGTTTCAACTTTCCTCATATGAGTTCGACTTCGTTAGATCACCATTAATTTTTGGTAACTCCAAAAATTCTAAATCTTTGCAATATTATAGAGCATCGAGTTAGCTTTCCAATGGTTCAAACGGTGAGTCAATCGAGTCCGGACGAGAGAGTTATGGTCGCTTCGATTTTGGCGATCACGCCGACCGAACTCGGCCGTGTCGTCCGACACGGCCCGTGCTGCACTCGTCCGAAAATGCGAAGTTACGCCGACTGTGCTCGACTGCAGTCGTCCGACACGGCCCGCGTGCCGTACTCTTCCGGATAAGCCTCGAACGATCGCCGACACGCCCGACCGTGTCCCGTGACACGGCCGAGTCATGCCGAAGTCGCCGCCGCGGTCGCTGCAGGCCCTCAGCCGCGACCGTGTCAATCCGACACGGCCGAGTCACTGCCGCCAATCGCCGGCCAGCCGTGCGACACGACCGTGCCGATCGCACGGCCGTGTCCGGCATCAACCCCTATAAATTCATTTTTTCATCATTTCACCATTTTACGCATTTTCTTCACCTTCAACCGAGAGTTAAGGCTTGAGGGAGGGTTTTTCCTTCACAATTCATTTGGGTGTTTGATTTTCTTCATCTCCTTTCGATCGTGAAGCCGGATAATCAATCTAACGCGTATTCTTGGATTGAAGCACTTGGATCATCAAGAGGTAATTCCTTCAACACTTTGGACTTCGATTTTGTGTTGAAATAGGATGTTTTGGACGTTATAATCATGATATATGAAGGGATATGTATATGATTATGAGTTTGTATAAGGATTCATTGGATTATTGAGGGATTATTCAAGAACACTTTGGAAATCGAGTTGGAATTGGGGATTTTCAACTAATTGTTGTTATAATCACGTTTTCGGATAATCATAACGGATTATTGATCGTATTGGAGATGTTTTGTTGATTTGAAACACTTCTTGGGGATTTGAAGTTGATATTATTGAGGTTTAGTTGTATACAATCAAAGTTGGCCTCAAAGTGTTCGATATAATGCCCGATGAACTTGGTTTAATCGTATCGACGTCTTGTGTTCGTTTTATTGGTGTTTAATTAGTTATTAATCTGTTTGTTGGTAATTGTAATGAATTAAGGTTGTTCGAGCGACCGGTATCTTGGTTAGGGCGTTGTTCGTGGACGGACATTCTTCATTGTTGTTGTGTAAGTTAAATCTTACTCGGTTAAAAGGATACTCATTCCTTTCGTTGTTGATTGTTCATAATCATAATTCATTCATCATAATTATAATCATTTTGAGATTTGTAATTGTCGAATAATAATTTCATTCACGAGGAAGCAGCGGTTCCAAATCATTTCATTGGATTATCAATCACGTCACTATTACTTTCATAACGGTGAGTCATTTTATCCTTGTCTAATTAATTATTCATTGGCGTTCATTATGGTCATTCTCGTTCATGTGACCTTCGGGTTCATATTGCGTGGCGGGTGTGTCTGTGTGGAATTTTTAGTCGGGCACACGATGGTTATTGTATTGGGTTCACCGATACATTAGGCCGTGCACACGAGTCATATTGTCTCGTGAGACTAATTAGGTACACGGACGGGTGTTGTACACTTGCACGAGAACATTACGGGCGTACTATGGTACTCCTCTTGGCGTAATTCATAATTAAGAATATTTCATAACTTGATTAATTCATGATTGTGTAATTTCAACCCTTGAGGATTGTTGTTACGTATGGCGACCGTTGGGGATTTTGTTTTCGTGTCACGGCAAGGCAAAGGCATGGGAAGAGCATGTTGACGGCGACGAGTCAGTGATACTAGTAGGGGCCCCAATCATTTCGTTTGTTTGATCGGTTTGATCATTTGATCATTTGTATTTTCATTGCAAAATTCCGTTTGAAATGTTTATTTATTCAGGGTGGTGTATTTTATCTTCACATAAAATACACTAGTATTCGGTATTGTCCTGGTGTGATGTACTTAAACTCCTCATCGGAGTATTTGGTAATATAATGTGGTTCGGTACTACATTTATCTTGTGTAATTTATTCATTTTCATTTGCCTGGTGGGTCCCAGTCGGGGATCTACGGCACTGTAATATCCGCCTAGTTTGGGGTGTTACAGTTTGGTCTCACTAACGCACCTACTGTATTTATGCAATTGATGAACCGTGTGTTCATTGAATTTTTGGACAAATTTGTGGTCGTGTTCATTGATGACATACTGGTGTATTCTAAGAGCCCGGAAGAACATACGCAGCATTTGCGGATTGTATTGGAACTTTTGAGAAACGAGCAATTGTACGCCAAACTTTCTAAGTGTGAATTCTGGCTAAAGGAAGTAATGTTCCTCGGCCATGTAGTGTCAGCTGAAGGAGTCTGAGTAGATCCTCAGAAGATCGAAGCAATTATGGATTGGGAGCCTCCAAAGAACGTGAAAGAAGTCCGAAGCTTCTTAGGACTTGCTGGATATTATCGTCGATTCGTGGAAGGGTTTTCTAAAATCTCCCGCCCACTTACTCGACTCCTGCAGAAAACTCAAAAGTTTGAGTGGAATGAATTGTGTCAGATTAGCTTTGATGAATTGAAGAAGAGATTGACGACGGCACCGATTCTATCACTTCCACAGGGAACTGGAGGATTTATAGTTTACAGTGATGCTTCGAACCAAGGACTTGGGTGCGTGTTGATGCAGAATGATAAGGTGATCGCTTATGCGTCGCGACAGCTGAAACCTTATGAAGTGAATTACCCAACACATGATTTGGAGCTAGCGGCGGTGGTTTTGCCTTGAAGATCTGGAGGCATTATCTGTACGGGACTCACTGTCAGATCTTTACGGATCACAAGAGTCTCAAGTACATATTCAGTCAGAAAGAGTTGAACATGCGGCAAAGAAGATGGTTAGAGCTGATCAAAGACTATGACTTGGAGATTTTGTATCATCCAGGCAAAGCAAATGTAGTGGCCGATGCACTTAGCCGCAAGCCTGTTTCTATTCAGATGCTGGAGACGCTGACCTCCCAACTTAGCCTTCAGCGAGAGATGATTCGAGAAGGAATTGAAGTGTGGTTACAAAGAGTCCAAGGACAACTGTGCGTGATGGAAATAACTTCATCATTAACCGAAGAAATCAAATCTAGACAGGCAGATGATCCTCTGATGATTCGGTTACATGATGAAGTGATCAAAGGAAAGGCCCCCGGATTCATAATTCATGATGATGGAGTTTTGAGATTTCAGAACCGACTCTGTGTTCCCGATGATGATGTTCTGAAACAGATGATTATGAAGGAAGCTCACAGTTCGCCCTATTCTATCCACCTGGGCACCAGTAAAATGTATAAGGACTTGAAGCAGAATTTCTGGTGGGGCAACATGAAGAAAGATGTAACGGACTATGTCTCTAAATGCTTGACTTGTCAGTAGGTTAATATCGAGCATCAACGGCCTGCCAGTATGTTGAAGCCGCTCCCGATTCCTGAGTGGAAGTGGGAGGACATATCGATGGACTTTATCACTAGTATGCCGAGAACCAAGACCGGAATGAACATGATTTGGGTGATAGTTGATCGTCTAACCAAATCAGCTCATTTTCTAGGCATTAAGGACACGTGGGGACCAGAGAGGTTGGCGCGAGTATTTATTTCGGAGATAGTTCGATTGCATGGTACGCCGAAAACCATTGTTTCTGATCGAGACGGCCGTTTTGTGTCTCACTTTTGGAAAGCAGTTCATAAGGCCTTGGGGACCGAATTGAACTTCAGTACAGCTTATCACCCGCAGACTGACGGACAATCCGAGAGGACTATTCAAACGGTGGAAGACATGCTAAGGGCATGTGCCTTAGATTGGTCAAACGATTGGGAAGTTCACCTACCGTTGATTGAATTTACCTACAACAATAGTTGGCATGCTTCTATTAAGATGGCACCGTTTGAGGCATTATACGGAAGGAGATATAGATCGCCACTATGTTGGGACGATTCGTCAGACTTGATCGGAACAGAACCAGAGTTGATCGTGCAGACTCGAGAGAAGATAGCCTTGATTCGTGAAAGGTTGTTGACCGCCCAGAGTCGCCAGAAATCTTACGCAGACGTACGCCGTCGCCCATTGGAGTTCAGTACTGGAGACCACGTACTTTTGAAGGTTTCTCCTACTCGGGGAATATTTCGTTTCGGAAGGAAAGGAAAGCTGAGTCCGAGATATATCGGACCATTTGAGATCCTCGAGAGAGTTGGGGAGTTGGCATACAGATTGGCATTGCCGCCGTCGTTGTGCCATGTTCATAACGTGTTCCACGTATCCCGCCACGAGGTATATACCAGATCCCAGTCATATCATTGATTTCGGCGAGATCGAAGTCGCGCTGGATGGGACGTTTGAAGAAAGACCAGTCAAGATACTCGGAGTCGAGTTAAGCAGCTGAGGAACAAACCAATCGTTTTGGTCAAAGTTCAGTGGTCACGTCACGGAATGGAAGAAGCCACCTGGGAAACGGAAGCTGATATGAAGTCTAGATATCCCGAGTTATTTTCGTCTTGAGTTTCGGGACGAAACTCCCTTTTAGTAGGAGAGTATGTAATATCCGGATTTATTACGGTGTATTTCATCTGTATTCAAACCCTGTATTATTCGGATTGGTGGTTTTGATTATTGGAGTATGATATTTCTTGCATTGATATCATTGTACATAAGTATAGAAGCATGCAAAATTTCTCATGCAAACTCGTGATAGCGCACGCTAAGAATGTATCTTAACGCGCGCTATTGGGCTACTATTAGCGCACGCTATGCAGGTAGGAGTTGCGTGCGCTAAGAACTCAATTATTGAGCGGGACGGCTAGCACATGCGCCAGCCGGGACATGGGTCCGGATAAGATTCCCGCGGACGAGCCCGGAAAATTCTGAAGTCAACCATTATTAGCGCACGCTAAGGAATGCTTAGTAGCGTGCGCTAACTTGTTAAAATGCAGAACATTATAAATGGGACAACAACCCATTTTGGCTTACATTTTACTCGTCCATTCTTCATTCCTGAGAGACCAGAGAGCTGTAATAATACTTCTATACACTTAGAACACATCTTGTTGGTGTTTATATATTGGTTATCACTTGGGAATAATCATTGAAGTGGAATAGCACCTTGGAGTGGCATACAACCAACCGGAGTCGGATTCTACCTAACGGTTCAGTGATTTTCATCATATTAAGGTATGTTCAATCTATCTCCAGACTTAGAGTTGGATTCTAACGATTTGGATGATCATGTTAACGAGATATGGATTTTCATAAGTGAATTATCTAAAGTACATCATGTTTGGAATATTGAGATGAATAAGCCTTAAGTACCTGGATTATGCTCTTCATGATTCGAATCTTATTACATTGAATAAGTAAAGGAAGCTTCTATCATTGGTAATCTGAATCTAGTAGAGGACCTCATAGCAATCATGGACTTGACTTTAACATCATTATTGATAGATAAATCTAAAGGATTGATCATGGAAGGATTTATCTAGTATAGATGAAACGTTTAACAACTTCAGCATGATAATATTGATTGATATAAGGTGTTGATATCAACCGTTAAGCTTTTCGAATTGTCGTATGAAGATTTGTAGTCGAAATGGAATATGATTTTATAATAGTATGCATATCCTCGAATCCGAAGTTGTTGTTACCCGTAAGATCATTCATAAACGTATGTACATTATATTCATGGAGGTAACATGAATTATCACGGAAGATTTCATTGTTTCGATCATGGCGAGAACAGTTTACTGCTCAGTAGTAAACTGCCATGCACAGATAGCGCACGCTAAGATATATAGATTAACGTGCGCTATCGAGCACGAGTTAGCGTACGCCACGTTTGGTACGTAACGTACTCTAGGTCATCAGACGAGTCAGTCGACTGATCAGTGAAGTACTGACCATACATAGTTAGCGTACGCTAGGCTTTGTTGTTTGCGTGCGCTATCGAGCGAACTTAACGCACGCTACGCAGAGTACTTAGCATGCGCTAAGCAGTTCAGGCAGATTGCATTTTATGAACTTTTGGCCGTAAATCGAATTGTTAAACATTCGTACGACGTGAGATAAATCCTATATCATTTCTTTTGTTAAGGTTTGGTCTCGTTACGTGATTGATTGAGGAGGACGACCTTCGAGTGTTCATTTTCGTGGAAGTGTTGTTATTGTCTTCAAATCGAGGCAAGTACTTTATTTGTTTTATGTATTGATGTTATACATATTGTCGTGCATGTATGTCGTTGTTGTATGTCCACCTCGTGTTGGTCCGACGGGATCATCAGGGGATCTATGCTAGCGTGCGCTGGATCATCAGACGGGTTTTTCCACCACGGGTTGGTCTGACGGGATCATCGTGGGTTCTAGGCAGTGAACGCTGGATCGACGGAATTACCATGTGTATGTTATGATATCATGTTGTGATTATCAGTTGTGTATGTCATTTTTGAGTTTCTCGTAGGAGAAGACTCGTTGGTATTTTGTCGTTTACGTTATTATTCTTCGTGAGATATGAATAATATGTTGTGGTACTTGTACTAGCATCGTTGTGCTAACCCCTTCGGGGGTGAACATTTTGTTTGTGTTCAGGATCCAGGAGAGCGGGGAAATAACCACTGGAACTGTAACGACGAGGGTGCAGAGTGATGTCCCGACTGGGTTTATTTATCTGTTGTTTATTCGTTATTTCAATAAGTACTCGAGTACGAAGTCATTTGTGATGGATTTGAATTTGGTGATGTATTATTGAGTTCTGTTGAACAATTGTACTATTTCTGTATTTGGTCAGAACTGTTGTATCGTAATTCCGTTATTTCCATTTGTTAGTACCTTTTAATACATGTTCAATTCTTCAGCCTTGTAAATTCTTATGTAAAGGATTTACGGCGCTGTAATATTCCTGAATATATCGGGGGTGTTACAGATAAGTGTACAAAACTGACACTTATCACACCCCCAAACTTGAATTCTTGCTAGTCCCGAGCAAGACTCTTTATTATTCACACTCTAAAAATAAAATAAAAAATAAAACAAAAATAAGAAAATTAATACACACATAAATTAAAATATAAAAAGAGAAAAGGAGATCAAAATGCCATTAATAAACAACAACCAGCTTAATACAATAGATAGAAATGAATCAAGATTCAAAATAAATCTACTAATGTTTTTGAAGTTAAAACACGGTTTTTATTTTGTAATTCCAAAATGTAAGGTTTCTCCCCAATAGGTTGATTATTTCTTTCCCACTCGTGATACACACGACTCCCTTTAATGGTTGCTCTCGATCACTCGTTTATTTTTTGACTCAATATGAAGAAGAATTTTATCAAGGCCATCAAATATTGTGATTTTCACAAAATTGAGTGTATTGAAATTCAGCTGCTAATTAATTCAAATCTGCTCATAAACTACATCCCTTTTAGTGATAGCTTTCACACCGTTATTTGCTAACGTGTAGCTCTTTTCACTAACACAATTTCTATCTCATTATTTTTCTTTCGTAAAAAGGTGATAGCTTTCACACCGTTATTTGCTAACGTGTAGCTCTTTTCACCAATTTTTCGAGACGGCATTTACGCACCAACAATGGTTAGTCCTTTATTTTTCGCAAAATTTAAGACTTCCAAAATTAGCATTTATTGTCGCTCAACACTTCTCCTTTTCGTCATTTATTTTTTTAGGTGATAGCTTTCACACCGTTATTTGCTAACGTGTAGCTCTTTTCACCAATGACTCCTTTTTTTAGGGAATAGAATTTTTGCAGAAAACCATTTTTTAGTTAAGCTTGAAAAATCAAAAACTCCACAAATTAAGTAAATTTCAGTTTTATTTTTCATCAACTAATTGATTCTTCTTTTCTCAAGGTAACGAATGACTTGATTTTATATGATAATTACAAGGCTTGGAAAGAGAGATTAAGGCACAAAAATTTTTGGAATATACAATTTTTTATTTTACCGGTTAAAACGATTTTAGAAGCTTGTATATAGCTAATTTATTGGTGTTATGGCCAGATCTAGAAATCTCATATATATATATATATTATATAAAAAAAATAAGGCAAATAACCAAATCAATCAAAACACACCAAAAACCAAATCAATCAAAACACACCAAAAATAATTAAACAAACCACCCACAAACTTGAAAATAAAACTGTCCTCAGTTTAAAAATAAAAAACATAAAAATCAATGCAGAAAAGCAGAATACTCCCTGTTAAGAAAGTTGATGTCTGAGCTAACGCCTTTTAGAATCTGCAAGAGAATAAATATACTAGGCACACAACAAAAGAAAATAAAATATACTCGAAGTATAACACAATTTTTAAGATGCGCATCAAGAAAGTCCGAAGAGTCGCCTTACGCTGCCATCAAAGTTTTTATAAAAGCAAAACACAAAATAAACATTACAGTAATGAAATAAAAATACATAAATCGCGAATAGATGCGCGTCAAGAGATCAAGAAGAAACTCCTTAAGCTGCCATCATTTAGCACGATTTATTACACACGACAGAAAGTAAAAATACAAGAGGTCCGACATGGGTTATCAAAGGGAGAGGAATGAATCCACTTTTCGTTTTCTCACGGTAAAATCTTCTACCCAGACAATTTTAGCTAGAGCTGGATCTGGTTGAGGAACAAATTCATTGAGTTTTTTGATTAGTTCTTCTGGTGTTGTTGCAACGACTATGATTCGTTTTGCACGCTCGAAAATAAAGCCCTTTTCAGCAGAGTAGTCGATGAAAGACAGTAAACCATCAAAGAAACCATTGACATTAAGCACTCCTATTGGTTTTTGATGAACATTTAGCTGGGCTCTGGTAACCATATGAAAAAGTTCCTCAAGGGTGCCAAAACCACCGGGAAGGGCGATAAAGGCGCCAGAATTATTTATCATGTGAGTTATGCGATCTTGCATATTCACAGATCTAAACTCATCTCCAATAGTTGACCCGGTGATTTTACTTTCAGCCAGAGGTTTTTGGATTATTCTTAACACTCTTACTCCTTCCATATAGGCAGAAGCAGCAGCTCGTCCCATTAATCCTAGACTTCCTCCTCCGGAAACTACATGAATGCATTTTTCTCCTAAGGTACGACCCAAGTTGTGGGCTGCTTCAGTAAAGCATGCCTCTTTTCCAGAATTAGCTCCACCAAAAATGCATACTGTGTTAAATTTTTTTGTTGAAGATGATGACTCCATTTTTGAAAAGGAAAAAAAAATTATTTTAGAGAGAAACAGAGAAAAGTGCAAGTTTGAGGGATGAATGAAAGAAACGAGTAGAAAGTTTATTTATAGAAGAAAAAGAAGGTAAAAATTGTTTAACAAGTTTGTGATTGCGTTTGATTGTGCTTCAACTACTCAATAGAATAATGAAACCTTTTATCGCGTATCACATTTTTTATTCAGAAAATCTCACCACACGACAAAAATAAAAGATACTTACGCGTATGTATAGTAGTTGTGATTGTGGCTCACATCTTCCTCTGATTTTACGTTCAGAAACGGCCTAAACGCCTTCTATGAGTCGGGGAGAAGCTTCCCATCCAATTTTCTTACAAATTGGCAAACAGGGTCTTTTAACGTCAGATTCCCAAGACGTTGTTCATATTCTGGTTTGAATTTATTCCACAAACATTGAATTCCGTAATACACAAGTCCACTAGGATGCGTGTCAAGAGAAATTTCGATATTATCTAAATTCTCCTTATTCGACCATCATTAATGAACCGAATTTTATCTTCTCTGTTTGTAGATGGAATTCCTACGATCGACATTTTGCATTACGCCCATCTAGCACATTTATAGCAAACGGCTAGTATCTTTGCTCGTCGTTTCTTGGCATATGAACTTTTTCCAAGCCCTGGTAAAAATCTAGTTGGTGTTTCTGTGAATTCACCTTCTATTCTTACTTTGGATTCGATAATGAATCTTATGTCAAAAGGTATGCTTTTATTCGTAAGCAACCTCATCCTCTCAAGTCTTGTCTTGTAAATTTTAAAATTACATTTTTGCTTATAAAGGGAAATCTTTTTTCAATTTTAAACAATGTTTCATCCATGATAAAAAAAAAAAAAAAAAAAAAAAGACAATGAAAATAACTGAATAAAATATCTACAAATATCAGTTGTTGTGGGAAACTGAAAAATCCGACTTTAATAGTCACGGAGTACCGTTATCCACCACTTGACCGGACAAACACAATTTAGTACTAAGTTACAACGTCGAGAAATTTGTACCTATAAAAATAGTTTACAATGTAAGATTTCAAATATAACTTATACTTCCCCGGCAACGGCGCCAAAAACTTGACACGCTTTTAATGTAACTATCGCAAGTGCACGATATCGTATAAAGTAGTAAAGTGGACTTTTTGAGTCCGGTTTATCGATCCCACAAGGAAGTTTTGTTATAATTTGAATTATACACTATTAGTCTATTTTTATAGATACTTAAGATGAGTGAAACACACAATTAAAAAGTTTGGTTTAATAATTGCAAAGAAATTGCAATAATAGTTCTAATATTATAAGGAAATAAAAAGATAGCAATAATAATAGATTGATTATCGATATAATGAAATAGTTGGGATTACAAACTTAGTTCGTCATTAGTTATAAAAGATGTATTGGAGATCATAAGATGAATTTACTTATTATGTTGTGTAGATTCGATTTTCCTTAAAAAGACGGTTTCTCTTTCGAACTATAAAACGCCCCTTACATATTGAATCAATCCACTATATTTCTATGTTGATTGGCTTCAATACATAGCATTAGGATTTATGAAAATAACTCAAAGAATCATCTAAGGACTAGGGGTATATTTTTATCCCCTAGAACAACTTAGAGTGAAGATCATTTGATCAAATCAAACATATTTTCTTTCGAAACATATGAAGACCATAAATATCTTCATTTATTGGCCAAATAAATAAAGATTGTTAAAACAATGAAAATCACACACAATAATAAGTAATTCACAATAGATCTTTTATACAAACATAAATAACATGACTAACCTTGTTTATAATCCCAACTTAAGGAACTTAGCCCATAAAGGGTTTATTACACATATTACAAGCTTTTGTGGTCATTTTTAGTTGAATCAAGAGAAAGAATTGATCCTAACTCCCTTAGTAGATAAAGGAGATAGAAGCAATAAACTCTCTGAACAACATATACTATACCACACTTACAAAGATCACTCAAGAACACAAGTGTGTTCTTCACACAAAAAGAAAAGTTTACAAAAAATGGAAAATTATAAGTTGAATGATGAGTGATGAAGGATCTAAGGGGTCTATTTATACACCTAAAGTCATCTAATAGCTCCAAAACTCCAGCATTATTATATTAGATCGGATCAATGCCAGCCATCCCCTCAATAATACACCAAAAGTATAAAAAATTAGACAAATCATAGCAATCTGTCAAGAGTTACGGCCGTAACATTCAGGAGTTACTACGTAACGTGGCTTCGTAAATTTGCTCATTTGAAGCTTGATAGTTACGTTTTCGGCCCGAATTTCTCGGACTTTGCGTTTTGCCCCAGATCTTCTTCGGATGATAACTTTTGATATATAACTCTGATTTTGAATCCGGAAAGACTGCCGAATTCGTCTCGGAAAGCCCTACAACATGAATATATCAAAATTCAATAAAGAGAATATTTATTAAACATGTTGTTTCTTGAGTAATTCAGTTATTTAATCCGATCATCATCCGATAAAAATAAAATTATTAAAACTAATAAATTAAAAGCAAAAAACGAGTAGACTAGCTCAATTATGGTTGAATTTTATCGATACAAACCATGGATAAGTGTACAAAACTGACACTTATCATTAAGCATGAAAAATCAAAAACTCCACAAATTAAGTAAATTTCAGTTCTACTTTTCATCAACCGATTGATTCTTCTTTTCTCAAGGTAACGAATGACTCGATTTTAAATGATAATTACAAGGCATGGGAAGAGAGATTAAGGCTCATAAATTTTGAAATATACAAATTTTTTACCGGTTAAAACGATTTTAGAAACTTGTATATAGCTAACTTATTGGTGTTATGGCCAGATCTAGAAATCTCACAAATCAAAATAAACAAAATAATATATATAAATATACACTAAAAAAATCAAAGCCAAACAAAAATAATCAAAACACACCACAATAATAAAAGCTAAACACACCAAAATAATCAAAACACATCACCCCCAAACTTGAAAAAGAAACTGTCCTCAGTTTAAAAAAAATAAAAAAATAAAATAAAAAGTAAGGGAGAAAAACAGAATACTCACTGTTATGAAAGTTGATGCTTGAGCTAACGCCTTTTTGGATCTGCAAGAAGAAAAAACGAAAAAAAAATATACGAGGCAAACAACAACAAAAAAAAATAAAATATACCCGGAAGCATAACATAATTTTTAAGATGCGCTTCAGGAAAGTCCGAATAGTCGCCTTACGCTGCCATCAATGTTTTTATTGAAAACAAATAATAAAAATTACAGCAATAAAAATAACAATACATAAATCGCGAATAGATGCGCGTCAAGAGATCAAAAAGAAACTCCTTAAGCTGCCATCATTTAGCACGATTTTTACACACAACAGAAAGTAAAAATAACAAGAGGTCCGATATCGGTTATCAAAGGGATAGAAATGAATCCACTTTTCGTTTTCTCACGATAAAATCTTCCATCCAGACAATATTAGCTAGAGCTGGATCTGGTTGAGGAACAAATTCAATGAGTTTATTGATTACTTCATCTGGTGTTGTTGCAACGACTATGATTCGTTTAACACACTCGGAAATAAAACCTTTTTCAGCAGAGTAGTCGATGAAAGATAGTAAACCATCAAAGAAACCATTGACATTAAGCAGACCTATTAGTTTTTTTATGAACATTTAGCTGGGCTCTGGTAACCACATGAAAAAGTTCCTCAAGAGTTCCAAAACCACCGGGAAGGGTGATAAAGGCGTCAGAATTATTCATCATGTGAGTTATGCGATCTTGCATATATCCTGAATTTTAGGAATACATACCGACTAAATACGGGACTTGTAAATTTATTTGAATGTATTGGAGATACATTTATGGTCTTGGAACATTTAAAATAAGAAAGGGATACCGGAAATATTAGTAGAAACAAGATTGGACATTTTCTCGGAGGTGTCGTGGACAAGTATCAACTTTGAAAAATCACCACGGATTTTTGGGATGTTCGAAAATTCTGAAAATTAACAGTATTATATAGATTTGAGTTAGCTTTTTAGTTATCCAAATAGTGAGTCAATCCGAATTTGGACGAGAAAGTTATAGTCGAATTAGTAAAAACTATTTGCAGAACTTTAGTTCCGTCAACGAACATTCACCCGTGCAGCGATGTTACAGACATAATTCATAAAAATCCAACCGTCGGATTAATATGGAATTTTGGCAGTCAGTTCTAAACACATTAAAGTCTATTTTGGACGGTAGAGATTGGATTTGGATGAACAATGTGACCGTAATAATTAAAAGAACAAGAGGTTCCTGTTTTTCGGATTCATATTTACAAGTCCCATATTTAGTCGGTATGTATTCCTAAAATTCAGGATATTACATACTACCCCCCTTAAAAATAAGTTTCGTCCTCGAAACTTGCAATCCTCTTACAAACAACAGTTTAATCAGAAAATCCAACATCACCAAAAGTAAACATTCATTATCGAACAATTCGAACAATATACTTACAGGTCTGTGAAGTCGATGATCTCCCGTGGTACTAGCATATGACTCCATTTCGAAAATCTCAACACAATAAAATGCCAATACCAACAAATTGGTAATTTTCGCAATTACTCACACAATTTCGAAAACAATTGATCTCCACCAAAATAAGATTACAATTTGGAGAACTGTCGAGTATTGTGTGGGATTTGTGACGTTGTGTCCTCCTCACCTAGAGCGCATGAGCCGCTCCTTGACACATGCCCGTATCACCGGCGTTCCACTCCACATCGAAAGCCGCTCCTTGACACGTGCCTCGCACCGGCGTACACTTTCCGATTGGAGCCGCCCATTGCACATGACTACGGCACCGGCGTTCACTCGCCTTGTCGGTCTCAAACACCAACAATCACCAAATCCACACAGACTACAAATGTAACTTAAAAATAACACAGTTCCAAAACAATACAGTTCAAAATAGCCAGAAATCCAATTACACAAAAACCACGCTACTACCACATCGGTAGAGCCACATAACACACATGCCCGGTTCCGCAAAACCTTGAGTCTCTGATACCATAATTGTAACACCCCCGGTTCAGCCCGGGAATATTACATGCCGTGGATTCCGCGCCGGAACCCACCAGGCTAAAAAGTATTTTTCAAAACATTCAAAATGCCAAAAGGCTGGTGACGGTAGTATTTTCCAAAACTCACAAAATCATTTGTCAAACCGTCATAAAACGTTCAAGGCCAAAATGCCAAAACTCGATATAGGGAATCGGTTTTACGAAATAAAACTCAATTTGCAAAATACCGAAAGTCATTTTGAAAGAACTCACGCAGCGGATAAAATACATTACGAAAATACATTTTACATCAAGAATAAATAAACAGTCAATACACGATTCCCCACTATATGCCATAGCCAGTATCATCCCGGATCCTCGTCTCTTCACGACCGCTCTATCAAATCTCCAATACCTGAAAAATAAGTCCCACAGCAGGGTCAACCATAATGCCCGACAAATAACCGCAAATACATAAACATAATTAATCATATGTCATGCATCGTGAGAATGATAACCACAAACTATAACCTTACCACTCCCGATTTATCCAACGATTCTCGTCAAAATCCCAATATCACAACAATAACGTATAATACCTCAATAACGAATACTTTCTCGTACACAATCCTCTATGTACAATTACCACAAAAACATACCTCTATTCAGATTCATGTACGATTACCACAAAAAAAACATACCTCTATTCGGATTCCTTCCAAACGCGCCTCATCGACCAAGAATATCCAAATATCATCAACAACATCTACTGTATACTACAATCCTCACAAGATTCCATTTATACATCCGTTAATATGCAATACAACACAGAATACTTATGACATGTAATTGAAATTACTTATCGAAACACTATAACTGAACAAGTAATAACTTGCCTCAATGTCGATACGACGAAGCCGAATCTGCCCAGTAACGTGCAGTAGCAATAACTCACAATATAGAACTCCAGTGCACGATCCAACCGTTCAAAATGAAGGACCATGAGTCGTCAACAATCTTTCCAAAATTAAGTAAAATCGGACTACGTCTTGCCCTTCATCGAGCTATTCAATCACGGCTGCTCCATCGAAAATGGAACTCCAAATACGGAAGAAAACCACAATCCACTTAAAAGAGACTTCACTATATGATAAATTTCTACAATCATATAGAATTTCTTTCTTTTAACTCGACAACCCTACACTATTACAAATCTACATGATTCTCACCCTTCTCACCACTCTCTTTAAAGAGAA
This sequence comes from Orobanche coerulescens, assembly GCA_033398695.1. Lineage (NCBI taxonomy): Eukaryota > Viridiplantae > Streptophyta > Magnoliopsida > Lamiales > Orobanchaceae > Orobanche > Orobanche coerulescens. Next base: position 70,733,970 of record CM065818.1, on the reverse strand, counting down.
TACAAGAAAGGAATTTAATTTGAATCAAATAAGACTAAAGTGTATTACTTGGGTGTACTTGTGAGAAAGACATCAAGACTCCTTATATAGAATAAGAAGGCTTTTCCTTTGTTCCCAACTGATGTGGGATAAAAATACATTCTTATAGTGTAAGCAAGGCTTCTCATCTTTATTCTCAACCGATGTGGGACAAAACACATCCTTCAAAACACAACTACTGTACGAGAGCCATAACTCTTGCTAACCAAATCCAAATATAATCTCCACCGTTCATATTATATCAAACTATTTGATAAATAACATATCCAAAATTCAGCACAATCCAACGGTTAAATCTTCAGAAATCTATAAAATACCGAGACTTCTCAATATGAATCCGAAAAACAGGAACCTCTTGTTCTTTTAATTATTACGGTCACATTGTTCATCCAAATCCAATCTTACCGTCCAAAATAGACTTTAATGTGTTTAGAACTGACTGCCAAAATTCCATATTAATCCGACAGTTGGATTTTTATGAATTATGTCTGTAACATCGCTGCACGGGTGAATGTTCGTTGACGGAACTAAAGTTCTGCAAATAGTTTTTACTAATTCGACCATAACTTTCTCGTCCAAACTCGGATTGACTCACTGTTTGGATAACTAAAAAGCTAACTCAAATCTATATAATACTGTTAATTTTCAGAATTTTCGAACATCCCAAAAATCCGTGGTGATTTTTCAAAGTTGATACTTATCCACGACACCTCCGAGAAAATGTCCAATCTTGTTTCTACTAACATTTCCGGTATCTCTTTCTTATTTTAAATGTTCCAAGACCATAAATGTATCTCCAATACATTCAAATAAATTTACAAGTCCCGTATTTAGTCGGTATGTATTCCTAAAATTCAGGATATTACATTTATAGCTCTAAACTCATCTCCAATAGTTGCCCCGTTGAATTTACTTTCAGCCAGAGGTTTTGGAATTATTCCCAATACTTTTACTCCTTCCATATAGGCAGAAGCAGCAGCGCGTCCCATTAATCCTAGACTTCCTCCTCCGTAAACTATATGAATGCATTTTTCTCCTAAGGTACGACCCAAGTTGTGGGCTGCTTCAGTAAAGCATGCCTCTGTTCCATAACTAGCTCCACCAAAAATAGAGACTGAGTTAAATCTTTTTGTGGAAGATGATGATTCCATTTTCGAAAAGAAACTAATTTGAGAGAAAAAGAGAAAAGTACAAGTTTGAGGGATGAATAAAAGAAACAGGCACAATGCTTATTTATAGAAGAAAGGTAAAAAATGTTTAGCAAATCTGTGATTACGTTAATTTCGCTTCCACTACTCAATAGAATAATGAATGCATTTATTGCATATCACTTTTTTTATATAGAAAATCTCACCATACGACAAAAATAAAAGATACTCACGTGTATGTACAGTAGTTGTGATTGTGGCTCGCATCTTCCTCTGATTTTACGTTCAGAAACGGCTTAAACGCCTTCTATGAGTCGGGGAGAAGCTTCCCATCCAATTTTCTTAAAAATTGGCAAACAGGGTCTTTTAACGTCAGATTACCAAGACGTTGTTCATATTCTGGTTTGAATTTATTCCACAAACATCGAATTCCGTAATGTACGAGTCCACTAGGATGCGTGTCAAGAGAAATTTCGATATTATCTAAATTCTCTTTATTCAGACCATTCTTAATGAACTGAATTTTATCTTCTCTGTTTGTAGATGGAATTCCTAAAGATCGACATTTTAAATTACAGTTCCATCTAGCATATTTATAGCAAACGGCTATTATCTTTGCTCGTCGTTTCTTGGCATATGAAATTTTTCCAAGCCCTGGTAAAAATCTAGTAGGTATTTCTGTGAATTCAACTGATATTCTCACTTTGGTTTCAATAATGAATCTAATGTCAAAAGGTATGCCTTTATTCATAAGGAACCTCATCCTTTCAAGTCTTGTCTTGTAAATTTTTAAAATGACTTTTTTGCTAAGAAAGGGAAATCTCTTTTCAATACTATTCAAAGTTTCTTCCATGATAAAAAAATAAAAATAAAAATAAAAGGAGAAAATATCTACAAATACCAGTTGTTGTGGGAAACTGGAAAATCCGACTTTAATAGTCACGGAGTACCGTTATCCGCCACTTGACCGGACAAACACAATTGAGTACTAAGTTACAATGTCGAGAAATTGTATTTATAACAATAGTTTACAATGTGAGATTTCAAAAACAACACTTATACTTCCCCGGCAACAGCGCCAAAAACTTGACACGTCTTTTGTGTAACAATCGCAAGTGCACGATATCGTATCAAGTAGTAAGTGGACTTTTTGAGTCCGGTTTATCGATCCCACGAGGAAGTTAGGTTATATATTGAATTATACACTATTTATCTATTTTTTATAGAGATTAAGATTAGTAAAACACAGAATTTAAGAGTTTGGTTTGACAATTGCAAGGAAAATGCAATAATAGTACTAAAATTTAAGGAAGTGAAAGATTGCACTTAATAATAGATTAATAAAAGGTAAAATGAAATAGTTGGGATTACAAACTTAGTTCATCGCTAGTTATAGAAGATGTATAGAAGATCATAAGATGTATTTACTTATTATGTTGTGTAGATTCGATTTTCCTGAAAAAGACGGTTCCTCTATCGAATGTCAAAACGCCCCTTATATATTGAATCAATCCACTATATTTCTATGTTGATTGGCTTCAATACATAGCATTAGGTTTTCTGAAAATAACTCAAAGAATCATCTAAGGTCTAGAGGTATATTTCTATCCCCTAGAACAACTTAGAGTGAAGATCATTTGATCTAATTAAACATATTTTCTTTCGAAACATATGAAGACCATAAATATCATCATTTATTGGCCAAATAAATAAAGATTGGTAAAACAATGAAAATCACACACAATAATAAGTAATCCATAATAGATTTTTATACAAACTTAAATAACATGACAAACCTTGTTTATAATCCCAACTAAGGATAACTTAGCCCATGAAGGATTTATTCAACATATTACAAGCTTGGGTGTTCATTATTAGTTGAAAATGGGAAAGAATTGATCCTAACTCCCTTAGTAGATAAAGGAGAAAGAAGCAATAAACTCCCTCATCAACATAAGCTAAACCACTATTACATACACTCTCTCAAGAACACAAGTGTGTTCTTCACACAAAGAAAAAGTATTACAAAATAAGAAAATAATAAGATGAATGGTCATAAATGATGGATTTAAGGGGTCTATTTATATACCTAAAGTCATCTAATAGCTCCAAAACTCCAGCATTATTACATTAGATTGGATCAAGGCCAGTCATCCCCTCAATAATAGACCAAAAGTATAAAAGATTAAAAAATGATCAAAAATCTGTTAATAGTTACGGACGTAATTTTCAGATGTTACGGCCGTAACTATGAGGACTTACGGCCGTAACTTTCAGATGTTACGGCCGTAACTTTACTTCGGCTTTTTGCACATTAGTTGCTGCGGCCGTAACTTTCAGATGTTACGCTCTTATGGAGTTTCAGACTTCATTTTCAGCCCAGAATATCTTAGACTTTTGCGTTTTCGCCCCAAATATTCTTTGGATGATAACTTTTGATATATAACTCTGATTTTGAATCCGGAAAGACTGCCGAACTCGTATTGAAAATATCTACAACATAAATACATGAAAGCTCAATATAGAGAATATTATATAAACATGTTGTTTCTTGAGTAAATCAGTAATTCAATCCGATTAAGGCTAAATTTACATCTTCATCCTATAAAAATAAAATTATTAAAAACTAATTAATTTAAAGTAAAAACGAGTAGACTAGCTCATAATTATGGGTGAAATGTATCAATACTAATCACGGATAAGTGTATAAAACTGAAACTTATCACTAATGTACGTTAAGCTTCTTCCCTAATGTACGTTAAGTAGGCGCAGGTATTTATATACCGAGGGTTGACTGTGTTCGTCATTTTTCACCCTTTCTTCATCCCTCCGTGGCTGTGGCGATTTGTGGGCGATCTGGGGGCAATTTTGGAGTCTTGTAACTCCAAGTTTTCATCTTCCATGAGCTCTTGGTGTTGATTAACATCATTAATCCGTTTTCTTCGTCTTTGATTCGAGGTAACCCTCTTGAACCCTCCTTGATGTATTTTGAGAATTTTTAAGATTCGAGTTGCTCTTCATGAATTGTGTTGATGTATATCATCAATCGGTTGTATTGATCCTATCCCCATGATTTGATTCGTATTTATTACTGTATTCAGGTTCGGATGATGTTCTTGGGGAAATATTAACCCCAAGTGTTTGATCCTTTGTTTCTACGAATTCTTGTTGAGAATTTACATCTTCCTTGCGATCGACCTTATAGTGATTATGTTGTTCTGGTGTTTTCAACCTAGTTGGAAGATTCGAGGGTTTCCGGTCGAGCTTTTCCGTTGCTTCGCGTGCTTTGGATTTGAGGCAAGTACCTTGATATACGAATTATAACTACGTGAAATCATTGTTGCCGAAGTGTGTGAATCATTTTACGAATATATATATATATATATATATATATATATATATATATATATATACACACATATATATATATATATGTTTGTGTATATGTGTATGTGTATATATATAGATATAGATATAGATATACACATATGTCGGTGAATGTCGGGTGATTAATACCGATAGTTGATGTCTCAACTTGGATTAAAGTACGAACCATATTTATAGAGATAATATAGTAAGGTTTATGTATTCAGTTGAGTTACGATATAAGGATATATGTGTAGCGTTGGTTGCTTTTGCCGAAGGCTTATTGTGTTGAGTCTTGATTGATAACGCGCGTGTTGTTATTTATTTGTGTGGTCGTGGACTGACGGATAAATTGTGTGAATTGGTGTACCAATTTGATAATTGTTGCAACGATTGACTGTGTGCTTGATATTGTAACAATGTGAATACTTTTTGTGAGAGACGTCATATCTGGGAGCCTCTGAGGGTGGGGTGTGTACTCCGGCCTGGTGTACACTGCAATGAGCGGCTCCATATGGTTGGTGAACAATGGTTTTACCTAATGCGTATGCAAGGGGCGGCTCTTGCGGGAGTGAACGCCGGCGCGGTGACATGTTCAAGGGGCGGCCAACATAGTGGAGTGAACGCCGGTGCACAGGTGTGCAAGGGAGGCGCCTGGCAGGCTTATTGGTTACGGATATTCGAGTGACAGCTAAGACCCCATTACCGAACGATGTTTGTAAATTCAAAGTTCTTCCAACTCGCTTTAAAATGTTGGTCTTGATATAGACCGCAATTCGTGTTTCTGAAAGTTTGTTTCAACTTGTTTTAAACGTTGGTATCAGGGTTAATTAACCAAGGATATTTGACGAGATCTCCGAGGGTTAATTAATTAAGGGTCTTGAGCAGGATTTGTCGAATGAGAAGCTATGTCTTTGATTGTACTGTGATGATATTCTGTGTATTGGGTCGAGGACCCGTGAGATGTTGAGATCTTTGATCTTGTGGTGTTATTCTGTGTATTGGGTTGAGGACCCCGTGAGAAGTTGAGATGATTGATCTCGTGATGATATTATTTGGATTGGGTCGAGAACCACGTGAGATGTTGTAATGATTCGCTTGTGATAGTGTTCTATAAATTGGGTCGAGGACCCCGAATAACGTTGAAATGGGTTTCTTGTAAATTGTTTTCCATATGCTGGGTCAAGGACCCGAGAGATTTTGAAGTTATTTTCCAAAAGTATTCCCATTTGATTTTCAAAACCCCAAGACAGCCCGAGTCAATAATAATGTTTCCAAATTATCTTATCAAAATATTTTTTTTAAAAGGGGTTTTTCAAACTAGACCTTTTGACTCATTGGGCTTATTTAAAGTTTTATTGGTATTATGATCCGTAAAGAGAATATGGCTATTGTAATATCCGCAATTTCGGATTTCCGGTAATTTTCATTTTTCGGTGGAGGTCCGTTTCGACAACTCGCTTTTGACCGTTTCGTCATTCTGGGAATATTTAATTCTGCACTTTTTGTCATCCGAGTTCGTTTCGGTATCGTTTTGTTGAGTTCCGTGCCCTTAAAAGACTTTTCCGCACTTGAGTTCGATTCTCGCGAATCTCGTACGAAACTGTTGTTTCGAGTTTCTCGGAAGTTCATTTAATGTTATTATTCATGTTGTAAGCTTCGGTTTGGTGTTTCGATCGTGTATCAGGTATTTCGGACGTTTTGGGCCATTTTCGTAATTTCCCAAAGTTTGGGGTAATTACTTCCGTTGTCGAATTTGGAGCCCTCGGGTGGTCGGAATCGGGTGTTCTCTTAGTATTCGGATTCGTCTTTGCGAGTACTTCATAATCGTGTTTGATTACGTTGGTCGGAGTTTCGGATTTTCGGACCGTCGGATCGACCGAGGCCAGCTTGCCCGAACTGTAACGGCCGTAATGGCAGCGATGGCCGTAATGCGATTACGTGCGTAACAGCCTTTCGATTCGTGCGTAACATGTCCGGAATCGATCAGAGTTCGGCCTTGGCCGACGTGCGTAGGCCTTGGCCGATTACGTGCGTAGCGGCCAGGGTCGGCTATTTATAGGCCTGGACCGAGTCATCCGGCCATTTCTCATCTTTTCTTCGTTCCTTCCGCGATTTTTCACCATAGATCGATGGTTTTGAGTAGAATCAACTTATATCAACATGTTTTGGAAGTTGTAATCATGGATTAACATCATCTTCCACCCGGATCGAAGGTAAGAACACCTAAACTTTTGGTTTTTGGATGTTCTTGAGGTTTCTTGGTGTTTTGGCCGATTTGCTTCGTTTTGATTCATATTATTGTTAGAACTTGATTGTAAACTCGTAATCATTCAATACCCTTGAAGTTTTGTGGAACGAATTTGAGTATTTCTTTGAATAATCGATTAAATTGGACTACGCCCTCAAAGTGTCCGATAAAATGCTTCAATGGGTAGAACTTGGGAAGTTCCATACGTTTTCGTAGAATTGTGATTGAATTGATATCGTTGTGACTTAGGAGCGAATTCTTGTGAAGAACTTGAGTCGGAACCCTTCCGTTCGTTGCCTTCTTTGGGGTTCGAGCTTCCCGGTCGAACCGTGTTCTTCGGAGCGTTCGGTAGCAGTTATTAAGGCAAGTATCTTACTATACGACTTGTATCTTGCGACTAGTAATTACGTATGAGATGTATGATGACTTTGCTTGCCTTCGTAAATATGTTCCGTTTGAGTTGGTTGTGTTTTCCGCAATTTGAAGGCTTTATGATAATAGTGTTATATCAGTATACGTGTTAGGCGTTGTGCCATTTGTGCAGGAATGCGATGTACATATGGGATGGTTGTACACTTGGTTGTGCAATGTATTGTGTACCGAATGTGTGTTATGTTGGTTAAATGTCGTTGATTGATGATAGTTGTTGCGAGTGTCGAGGTTGTGTTATGTGCGTGCAATGTACGATTTTGTGGTGATCAAGGTGATTGATTAATTGTGCTCATTGTTGTATGTAATGTGAATGTGAATATGTGTGTGACCGTTAAGTTCACTCGTGTTGGTTCGACGGGACCTACGAGGATTCGTGGCAGTGGACTACGGGATCAGAACTTAGTGAGGTACTGAGGTCCAATCGTGCTGGTTTGACGAGGCCTACGATAACGCATGGCAGTGGACCATGAGTTTCGGACACAGTGCGTCCAACCGGGTGAGCTCGACGGGGCTTATGGTGACACGTGGCAGTGGACTACGGTGTCAGGACTGTGTGTGTGATTGTTGTGATTAATATAGTCCGTGCGGGTTGTTATGCCTACGGAGACACGTGACAGTGGATCACGGTGTCGGAATTGGTTATGTTTGGTTAATAGTCCGTGTGGGTTGTTGAACCTACGGAGACACGTGACAGTGGATCACGGTGTCGGAATTGATTATGTTTGTTTAATTGTGTGTGATGTAGTCCGTGCGGGTTGTTGAACCTACGGAGACACGTGACAGTGGATCACGGTGTCATGAGCATGATACTTTTCAAATCAAAGTTTTTAAAGGAAAAGTTTTAAGAAAGAATGTTGGGCCGAGCCCCACGAGATTTATGGAAATGTTTAGATATTGTAAAGCTGTTGAATTATGAAACAAGTTTTGGGTTAAGGCCCTTAAGTTTTTCAAAGGTTTTGTGAATCGGGACTTGAGGTCTTAAGGTTTTGAAATTCTAAAAATTCGAGATGATAATCTTATTTTCGAATGCTTCATAGCTTATCTTCCCTTGTGAAAACCTCCCGGAATATTTGATACTTGATTATTATATTTGATCACGATTATTAATTGCTTGTTACATTTCGTATGATTTGATACTTACACTAGTAAAAGCGGTGGAGTTTACTAACCCCGAGTAATCGGGGTGGATGTCTGCTTTGCGTCAGTACATGCAGTTCGGGGAGCGATCACAGGATTGGCACAAGAGGATGACGAGTGCGATACTAATCATGAGTCGAGAGTTATTTTGATTTTTGTTGTGTTGTCGAGTTGATTTCATCTTCATTGTATTGTATTTCGACCCCTGTGTGGGTAATGTTATTTAAGTCGGTTTTATCGATTGGGTTGTGTGACCTCATCGGTCGTGTATTCACGTGTAAGTGACCATATCGGTCAGTATCATTTTATTGTTTGACCACAGTCGGGCAAGCATTTGGTTGTTTATGGATGTTTAGCCGGTAGATCCTTGTGGAAAGGGTCTACGGCGTGTAATATTCCCATATGGTTTTGGGGATGTTACATTTATGGTATCGGAGCTTAGGTTGTGGAAACCTAGGCACAGTCGAGTCACGTCGTGAATTGTCGAGTAATGTGTTGTCTTGTCGTTCGAGCCGTCGGGTGAGTTGAGTTGTGCGTAGGCACAACGTGTCGGTTATGTTGTCGGACGAGATTAGTATCGTGGCGGCCGTCACCTCCGTGCGACTGTGGATGTAAGTCTCCTCCTTTATGCGTAATACCTGTATCTCGATTTTATCTTAGTGAGTTAATTGCGGTGCATAATTTTATTTACAAGATTGTGTAATATAGTTGTGTTTAATACTTGTGGCACATAGTATGTGTATAGAACTGGGCACATTATTATTTTATCTTTGAACCACCGGGTGGGGTGGTATGTTGTGAAGGTTGTAAACCTCGATGGGTTTCGAAAAGGTACCAACGGTAGAGTTTGTGAGAAACTCCGATGAATGATTTTGCTGTGTGTTTAAACTTGATACCACGAGATGCATTTGATTGAATTGGCGACCCTGGTTGCCATTTGAGTATGTGGTTTTAAATTCGACTGTTTGTGAAATGTTGTAATTTTTGTCCGCTATGGGTAAGTTTGTGAATGTTTCCTGCAGGACTTTACAGTTTGAGAATTTTGTAGAAATCGATTTTTGGAAAATATTTTGGTGGTGCGGTCAAACCATGGTTTATATGGATTTTTAAAATTTGTTAAATTTTGACAAATGGGCCGTGTATTTTCAAATGACACAATCAGACGGTATTTGAAAAATGTGTTTTGAAATACTTCGGACATTGTAAAATATTACCGTTGTTTTGGTTATGAACTAAAGGATTTTGGAAAATTTCTGTTTTGCAAAACAACCTTGGCTTCCGTAAATTAGAACGTTATGTGTTTATGTATTGAGGTTAAGTCGTGCAGTGAGTTGCTATATTATTATTCTCGTCAGAAAATCTAGGTTGTACGCCCAAGTGGCGGGATACGTTGTTAGGTATCGTTCCCCACTTCAATGACCGAGGTATTAAACAAAGTGCTTTCAAAATTTCACCCCAGCAAAATCTTTCGAACTCGCGAATTTTTTTTTTATATTATCATTCGAACAAATACCTCGATAAACTTGTTTTTTTAAAATATTACCGGTGTTGGACCACAATGGTATGCTTAATGTTTTAACCGTGTATGCTGAGGTATAGGTCGTTCATCTTTGTCAATGTGAACGTGTGAATATTGCATTGTGCTGCTGATTGTGGGCTTATGTCGATTATGTGAGGTTTGTTTTATCTTGTTATTCTGATTGGTTGTCCGTTCAGTATGCTAAGGGGTCGAGGTCGAGGCCGTGGCCGTGGTCGTGGTCGTGGTCGTAATCGGGAGCAGGAGAGGGCGACTCCCTCCTTGCCGAGTACCAATCATCTCAGTACAGATCAGGGACATTCGACTAGCATTAATGTTGACGTTGGCGCCGCCACCATCCTTCGTCAGGTGGTTGACCAGTTAGTGCAGATGAATCAGGCCGTACGTCGGGATGAGAACCCAAATAGGGATAACGGAACTAGTAAGTGGTTACGAGATGTGATGAAGATGCAGCCGCCCCGTTTTGTGGGTTCGTCTTGTTGTTACCCAAAATATTATCCGGAGATAGTATTGCTGGAATGATCGAGTAACAAACAAATGCGAGAACACTTCCGTGAGAAAATAGATAACACAAGATTTGCCGGGGTTGTTAATCCCGGGCTTGAATGCTCTCGCGAGATGTTATTAATAAATATACCGTCGAGTACAAATATTAATGTTAGAATCTAATACAAGGAGTGTAAAGACTTCTAGTTATCTAGGCTTTAGAGCGCGTAGATTGCCGGAAGAACCAGATAGATGAATCTGTGAGTTCTTGCTTGGGATATATGATGAATATGTATGAATATCACTATGAATGTGTTAGTGGTTTCCAAAAGAGCCTTTGATTCTCTCTTTGGTGTGTATTTTTGCACTTAATTCGTAGTAGAATTCGCCTCTCCTCTGGCCGCAGCAGTGAGTCCTCTATTTATAGGGGACAAGGTAGTTGGGATCCCTCAGGCGATCGCGGGCGATCGCCGTTTTCTATATTAAAATAAAACGGCCGATCGTCCCGTCACGTGGGCCTGTTCCCTTGAGGTCCGAGGTTGTAGTTGGAGGCCAGCTGGGTGAACCAATGGGAAGCCAGCACGCGTTGCGAGTCGCTGTCCGAGGAGGGCGCACTTCGTACCTTTCGGCGGCCTTGTCGGTAGGTGTGGTAGGTGGCAGGCTGGGGTCAATGATCCTATCTGTCAGTATCCTTTGAAGATCCGCGGGTGGGCCATCGTCCAAGATTCGGTCTTCGACGACTTTGACGGATGCTGGATCCCCACGTGGCATGAGATGATCGCCTCTGGTCCGCTCTTTAAAGACGATCGCCATGTATCAAAAGACGATCGCTGGTTACAAAAAGACGATCGCCGCATTATGCCGAACTCTAGGCGTTTGTCATGAGTATGTCTTTCATGGTTGGCTTTTCTGATCGTGATGCCGATCGCCTATCGAGGCGTATTAACCGCCACACAACAATTGCCCCCCAACTCACCTCGATGTTGAAAACACGGGGTGAGGTGGCACTATTGGCGATCGCCAATGATTAAATGATCAGCCGATCTGACTTCAAATATGGACGACCTTCTTTCGCGTCGGGAGCAGCGGGAAAAGAATGCGGGCTTTTTAACGTGGCAGGGACACGCGTCGCGCCGCTGTTGGGGGAGTCCGACGGTTTTGTCGGTCTTGTCGGCTGGCATGCCCTCGAAAAGACGCGTCTGCGGGATTCGAGGGCGGCATTTAATGCGTCCCCACGTGACGGTTGCGATCCAGCCCTCGAGGTTTCTCCTATTTGCATTTAGACCCTCATCTCCATCTATAAAAGGGGCCTGTGCTTCTTCTCTTCACTTTTTTACGCGTCCTTTGTATCCATAGCTGAAATTCTGCAGAAATTTCTGGAGCTTGTTGTGCCGACCGTCTTCCTTTCTTTAGGTAAGAAACCCAATTCTTCTTTCTCCCTTAATTTTTTGAGAATATGTCGGGAGGATCTAAGGTCTTCGAGGTCGGAAGCACTTCTGCCACCGCGGCTTCGCCGGACCGGGAGGGAATTCCTGTGGGAATCCCCGTGGAAACGGCCGTAGAGGCTATTCGTGCGGGGATTGCACCCGCAGAGCTTCAGGAGCTTTTCAACGAGGCCGTAGTGGCGGGATCTGCGGCGGCGGAGGAGCGAGATGCGTCGCCGGTGGAGGAAGACGAACTGATGCGTTGGTCTTGGGAAAAAGATAGCGTCTCCGGCCCCATCTATACGGCTTTTGCTAAACTTATGGAGGGGATTGCCGGTGTAACACCCCAAACTAGGCGGATATTACAGTGCCGTGGACCCCGACTGGGACCCACCAGGCGAATGAAAAAGGATGAATTACACAGGGTAAATGTAGTACCGAACCACATTACAACATCAATTGCTCCGATTAGGAGTTTCATACAACACACCCAGGATAAAATAGAATACATGTGTATCTTATGTGACGATAAAATACACAACACTGAATGAAACGAGTATTCAAACGGAATGTCTGCAGCGGAATAAATAAGGGAAACATAAATGATCAATAAGTGATCAATGCATCGGGGCCCCCTTCTAGTATCATTGGGACTCCTCGCCGTCAACGTGCTCTCCCTGTGCCTTTGCCTTGCCATGACCTGAAAAACAAATATCCCCAAACGGGGTCAGTTATACAGAACAACAATCCTCAAGGGTTGAAAATACACAATCATGATATATATCTGAAGTTATGAATTATCCTTAGTTATGAATTACGCTGAAGAGGGGTATCATAGTACGCCCGTAGTGTTCTGTGCAAGTGTACAAGATGAATGACCGGACACACCCGTCCTTGTACCTAATTAGTCTCACGGAGGTAATCTGTTACCGTGTGCACAGTCCAATGTATCACTCCTAATACATGGCCATAACGTGCCCGACTAAAAGTTCCACACATCCGCACCCGGCCACGCAATATGAACCCAGAAGGTCATATGAACAAGAATGACCGTACTGAATATCAATGAATAAATATTAATCTGTCAAAGTCAAGAATGACTCACCGAGATGAGAGTAATAATGAAGTGATTGATAGTTTCAATGGAATGATTGGAACCGCCGTTCCCGTTAATGAAGTGATTATTCAACAATTACAAGTCTCAATGTGATTAATACAATGATGAATGAGTTATGATTATGAATGATCAACAACAAAAGGAATGAATATCCTTTTAACCGAGTAAGAATTAACTTACACAATACCGGTGACAATTATCCTTCCACGAACGACGTCCTAATTGAGATATCGGTCGCTCGAACAACCTTGAATTATACAATATCCAACAACCCGTTCAATATACGAATCAAACACGAATATAACGAACTCAAAACGTCGATACGATTAAACTAAATTCATTGGGGCATTATATCGAATACGTTGTGGCCAAACTCCGATTGTTTACAATCAAACCTCAATATACCAATATCAAATCCCCCAAGAAGTGTTTTAAACCAACAAAACATCTCCAATACGATCAATGATCCGTTATGAATATCCAAAAACGTGATTATAACAACAATTAGTCGAAAATCCCCAACTCCAACTCGATATTCAAGGTGTTCTTGAATAATTCCTCAATAATCCAATGAATCCTTATACAAACTCATAATCATATACATATCCCTTCATATAACATGATTATAACGTCCAAAACATCATAACTCAACACAAAAGTCGAAATCCAAGGTGTTGAAGAATATTACCTTTGAAGATCCAAGTATTTTAATCCGAAGAACACGCGTTAGATTGATTATCCGGGCTTCACGATCGAAAGGAGATGAAGAAAATCAAACACTCAAATGATTTGTGAAGGAAAAACCCTCCCTCAAGCTCTCTCTCTCGGTTGTAGGTGAAGAAAAGGGGAAGAAATGAGTGAAATGCTCAAAAATGAATTTATAGGGGTTGACTACCTGCGACACGGCCCGTGCCGATCGGCACGGTCGTGTCGCACAGCTGGCCGACAGGGACTCGACCGTGTCCTGCTTGACTCGGTCGCGGCGCGGAGGGCCTTCCGATAGTGACCCGTCCGACAGCGACTCGGCATGACTCGACCGTGTCCTGGGACACGGTCGGGCGTGTGGGCAGTCGGATTTGGCTTATCCGGAAGAGTTCGACTCGGCCGTGCCAAACGACACGGTCGAGTCCTGTGGGCAGATACTTCGGCATTTCCGGACGAGTACGGCACGGGCCGTGTCGGACGACACGACCGAGTCCGATCGGCAGTGATCGGCCAAAAGCTGAAAAATGAGCGGGTGAGCTAAAACGACCATAACTCTCTCGTCCGGACTCCGATTGACTCACCGTTTGAACCATTGGAAAGCTAACTCGATGCTCTATAATACTGCAAGGATTTAGAATTTTTGGAGTTACCAAAAATTAATGGTGATCTAACAAAGTCGAACTCATATGAGGAAAGTTGAAACAATGAACAATAACGATACACAACTCGAAGTTTTTCCGAACGGTGAACACGGTGAATGAACATGATTGATGAATGATTATAATTGAGTGAAAATACACTGAGTGACAATTACAGACTGATAATTACTGAATGAAAATGAATGAATTACAACCGGGTATTACAGTCGGGCCCTGTCCGGAGTTTGATTTCGAGGCTTACTTCGCCGCTCATCCCTACGTACATGTGAAGCGGACGGATTTTCGGGCTGCTGACCCGTCTCAATGGACTCTTGGTCAGATTCGGAGTTCGGCGACCTGGAAGGACATGACCCGCTAGAGGGCCAAATATCATATCCCCTCTGATGTGTCATTGCACGTGCCCTCCGAGAACGAACGTGCTGACCAGCCTCCCGAGGGTATGGTCGCCATCAACGAAATGACCACAGGCCGCCGATCGCGGTTTCCCTTGCCGTTCGCCGTTTCGTATCTGCTGATCGCCTGGAATTTGGCGCCTCTTCAGTTGACGCCGAACGCCTGGCTGCAGATTATCAGCACATTGACATTGTTTGGCGGTCACAGGTTGTTTCGCTTGCCTTCTGCGCTGGAGATGAATTATCTCTTTAAGCTGACTGTGCAGAAGGGATCGATCGGTGGTTACCATATCCAAGGTCGCCAGGGTAGGGTGGTCATTGGGGTGCCGAGCAAGGCTCGGGGCGACCTGACAAAGTGGTGCTGGGTTGGTGGTGCATGGAGGTCGGCATCGAGCGAACCGCCGGAGGAGGAGTTGGATATCCCCACCAATTTTCGGGAGAGGAATCCAAGTAAGGGTTTCTATTCTCCCTTTATTTGGATACTCCTTGGACTGATCTAATTTATTTCCCTTTTTGCAGGATCCCTTGTTCCATCGATCGACGATCTCCCCTTTGATTTCTCGATCGTCTGGGAGCGGATTCGCGCATTGCCGGATTCCTATAAAGACGTTCAGTCAGTCAGCCACGAAACTCATCGGTTGGGAGCTCGACTGTTTCGCTTCCCTCGCCACCTGAAGGCCCCTGGTATGACTTTTCATCTACTCTCTTCTGCGAGGCGATCGTCTCCAAGAGGTCGCCATGTCTAAGTAAGTGTCTAACTTGTTTGAGTTTCTTCTTTTGGCAGAGATTTATTTTCCCCGTATCGCCGAGCTACCGCAGGAGATTGCCATGTCTAATCCCGGTTTTATCGGTCGCCTTCATCTGGGAAAGAAAACGGGTCACGTTGCTGCGACGTCGTCTCGCCCTGCCCCTGTGGTGAGGCTCGCTGCGATGCCGGTCGCCGAACCGGAATCTCAAGGTGAGGAACAACTTCAGCGCAACCGCAAGAGGCGGAGGCCGGAGGGGTCCCTTTCGCCGGCTGAGGCGGATTTAGCTATTTTGGAGCCGCCGATCGCCGCTCCCCCCGTTTCTTCCGTTCCGATGGCGGAGGGGTCTGGTCCCAGGCCATCGGCATCAAGCTCCGGGACACCTGCCGGCTTTTTGAAAAGGACGGCGATCGCTAACGCCGAGACTTCTCGGGGAAAGCCCTATTTCGGCCGTGATCCAGAGCTGGTCAACAGGTGAGAATGGTTTGAACCTTACGAGCTAGGCGTTCTGAGTAAGGCTTAGGCTAACTCTTTGGTTTCCTTGGTTTGCGCTGCAGGGTTCGTCTTGCCGATCCAGACGTTGCTCCCATGGTGCCGGAATTTCTTTCGAGCAAGGCTCCGCAACAGTCTCTCGAAGTCCCTGCTTACGTTCGCCAGGCTATCACCTCTCTGCCCAAGGCTTGGACGACCGACCTTGATGCGATCGCTCGTCGGCGATCTAGAGATGCCATGCAGGCGACCGTTGCCCTGGCTCTTCAGACGGCGACGATGGCCGTCTAAGCTGCTAGGGATTTTGAGGGGCGACCCTCCACTGCTCATCTCCATCGCGACCTCTAGGCCGCCCGGAACAAAAATATCGAGGATGCTAACCGGATCCGGTCTATGGAGAAGGAGTATGAGGAGACAGCCAAAAGGGCTAAGTAGGACGTGGATCGATTGAAGCAGGAGCTGAGCCGCTCCAAGGAGGCTGCCGATCGGTCCCGTGATGAGGAGAAAGAAACCTGCCAGAACTCGCAGCGTCGCAGGAGGAGGCGGCCGGCCTGAAGGCGATGGTGGATCGGCTCAGCGGTGAGCTGGACGTGGCGAAGAAGGAGATGGAGAAGGCCCAGGGTGAGAATGCCGCCAAGGTTGTCGAGCTGGCGGAGGCTGAGAAGACGGCTGCGGAGTTGAAGGGCCAACTGAAGGCGATCGAGACCGATCCCTACCAAAGTGTGGCGTTCGCCGGCGAGTTCGCCTATTACTTGGCCTATGCTGATGCTGTCCGAGCCGCAAAAAAGGCAGGGATCGAGATCGGTCCCTTGATGGAGAGCTTCAAATCCTACGCCCTCGCGAATCCTCTGCACCCGGAGTTCTCCTTGCCGATCCTTGACTTAGCCGACTTCGGGATCGACTTGAGTTGGTATAAGGGTAAACTCATTCATCCCGAGGCCGAAGCCGATCCGCAACCCGAGGGCGATGGTCAGCCGGCGGGGCCTTGAGAGACATTTTGTTTTCCTCTGTTACTTTGTACTTTTTGTTTTCCTTTTGTAATGCCTTCGGGCCCCGCAATGTATGAAATTTGTGTTATGAATAAAATACTCCTTTTTTCATACTGCGTAATGTATTACATGCGATCGCCTTTGACTGTTTGCGTGCAATTTTCACGAGTACGTGTATATTTGCTTTCGACTTTTTGTTCGTCCGGCCGATTGTCTGAGTGTTGAAAGTATTGACATGTTTTGAATCGGAATTCTTACTTGTAATTTTCTTCGGACGACCCCGATCGCCCTGCATGTTTTTGAGCGAAGCCGATCGAGTGTGGTTTCTCTTTGTTCGATCGTATCTGAGATTAGCTCGACCTATCCCTCCCCCTTGTTTTTGTTCACTTATTGTAAGTAAGGAAACAAAGACTAGTCTGTCTGGCGAGCTATCTTCATTTTGCCGATTCTGAAGAGTCATGTGTGGTTGGGGTGTTCGATGGACCGATCTCCCCAATCGTGTCTTCGTGTGCGAGGGATATTGTGTATCCCGCGACTCACTTTTTGTGAGGGTCCTCCGTTAGGCTACGCCTGCCTTGTGTTAAAACGAAAGGCGGGCGATCTCGGTCTGGAGGAGTCCTTGCGCGGAGTGTTGTCGGCTTATTCGACACCACGTCGCGGCTTGTCACTGCTTCCACCTCGGCCCGCCATGAAGATGGCGATCCTCGACGGTGTACGTTGATACGGGGTAAGCAGACGTCGCATTGTTCGGGTTCACCATGTTAGATGATGTACCTTGAGGACGTGCGATCGTGCCTGCGGATTATTTTGGAGGGTCCTTCGGCTACGCCGGCCTCGTATTTAAACGAAGGGCGGGCGATCTCAGCCCAAAGGAACCTTGCATGGGCGAAGCTGTCGGTTCCATCGACCTCCGTGACCATGGCTGCATTAATTTTACCTAGGATCGTCGTGATCAGCGATCGTCGGCGGTATGCGATATGCCTGGTGGGGCGATCGCCATAATAGATGGGATAGGAAAAAATCTCATTATATTCCTTGTACATCATTGAAATTGAATACAAATTTATCACTGATAGTATTTTTTCAGATGCACGGCGTTCCAGGGATATTGGTCCGGAGTACCGTCAGGATGTTCCAGTTCGTAGGCTCCTTTAGTTAGCCATCTGGATACTCTGAAAGGTCCCTCCCAGTTCGGACCAAAAACGCCTGTGTGGGTTTGGATCTTCTTAAGGACGAGATCGCCCACTTGAAATCTTCTTTCTCTGACCTTTGAATTGAAGAACTTCTCGGCTCTCCTTTTGTGGATTGTGTTCTTCATTTCTGAGGTCAGCCGTCTTTCTTCGAGCATGTCTAGGTCGATTCGTCGGGCTACATCGTTGTCGGTCGTCATCTCCTGTTCGGTTCGATGGCTGAGGACGGCGATCTCTGAAGGAATCACCGCTTCTGTTCCGAAGGTAAGGGCGAACGGGGTTTTGCCGGTTGAATTACGGGTCGTCGTTCGGTAGGACCACAAAACGTCTGGGAGCTCGCTCGCCCATCACCCTTGCCTGGATTCGAGTCGTGCTTTGATCGTGTGTTTGAGGATCTTATTCACTGCCTCTACCTGCCCGTTCGTCTGAGGGTGATAGGGCGCTGAGAATAACCTTTTGATTGCCCACTTTTCTGCACCGCATGACTTCTAAGCCGTCCGAATCGCTTTCCGTTGTCGGAGATGATGGCACAAGGGCATCAATCGGCATACGACGTTTTTCCATATAAACTTGATCACTTGCTCTTGGCCGATCTTGTTGAGCGGTTCGGCCTCATCCCATTTGGTGAAATAATCGACCCCAACGATGGCGAACTTACAGCCCCCTGGAGCCGTCGGCAAGGGACCTATAAGGTCGATGCCCCATTGCGCAAATGGCCAAGGGCTATACATGGAGGTGAGCTGTTCGGGTGATAGTTTAATGTTGGGGCCCATTATCTGACATCTATGACACGATCTGGCATAAGCGATCGCATCTTTCCGAAGTGATGGCCAGAAAAATCCTTGTCTGGTTGTCTTATGGATGAGGGCTCGCCCGCCCGCGTGGTTTCCACAAATCCCGTCATGGATCTCAGCTAAAACAAGCCGACCTTCCTCCGGTGTAATACACTTGAGGAGGGGAAGGCTGAAGGCTCGCTTGTAAAGCCGATCGTCCAATAGGGTATACCTGGTCGCACGAAGCTGGAGTTGGAGAGCTTTAACACGGTCGTCCGGGACCGTTCCGTCCTTTAAGTATTTGATGAACGGAGTCATCCAATTCTCTTCGGCGATGGCGATCGTGGTAACCAAATTCCTGTCGATCGCCGGCCTTGCTGACTTTGTGATTTGGATATTGGAGAAGTCAGCTGCCCCATCCGATGATGCTAGCTTGGAAAGAGCATCGGCCTGGGAGTTGTGCTCTCTCGGGACTTGCTCGATTAGTACTTCTTCAAATTTTGTGCACATTTCGGCGACCAGCTCTTGGTATTTGACCATCTGTTCGCCGCGTGCCTCATATTCTCCCTTGACTTGGTTTACGACCAAAAGGGAGTCCATGAAGATGTGGAGGCGACGAACATCCAGGGCGAGGGCTAGATCAAGCCCGCCTACCAAAGCTTCGTATTCAGCTTCATTGTTGGTCGCACGAAAACCGAAACGCACATCATTTGTGAAACTCTGACCATCGGGGCTAATGAGGACAATCCCTGCCCCTGCTCTCGCATTGGTCGCTGAGCCATCCACGTATAATTTCCAGGCAGGTCGGCCGACCTGGGTCGGACTGTGAGGGAACGTTAATTCCACCACGAAGTCCGCCAGAGCTTGGCCTTTGATCGCCGTGCGAGGAGCGTAAGTGATACCGTATTGGGCGATCTCCAGCGACCACTTGAGGAGTCGCCCGTTGGTATCCGGTCGGTGTAGGACTTGTCTTAGAGGTAGAGTTGTTAGGACTTCCACTTGATGATCGAAGAAGTAAGCCCTCAGCTTATGAACACTCATGACAAGGGCGTAGGCGATCTTCTCTAATGGCGTATAACGTGTCTCAGCGTCGTGGAGCGCCTGGCTAACATAGTAGATCGGCAAGTGGGCTTGCCCCTATGCTCGCACCAGAACGGCACTCAGCGCGACCTCCGAGGCCGCCAAGTAAAGGAATAATTTTTCACCGGGGATCGGCTTTGCCAGGATCTGGGGGTTAGATAGATATTCCTTTATTTTGGCGAATGCTATCTGGCTTTCTTTCGTCCACGCGAACTTCTTGTTCTTGATGGTCGCGAAGAAAGGCTTGCTTTTATCGCCGAGCCGTGATATGAAACGGTTGAGGGCGGCTAGACAACCTGTGAGGCGTTGCACCTGTTTGATGTTTCACGGTTCCTGCATGTCAAGGATCGCCTGTATCTTTGTGGGGTTCGCCTCGATCCCCCTTTGGCTCACTATGTGCCCCAGGAACTTCCCGGAGCCCACCCCGAAGTTGCATTTCTTGGGGTTCAGCTGTAACACCCCCATGATTTACGGAGATATTACAGCGCCGTAGATCCTTTTTGGAGGACCTACCAGGCTTAGACCCAAATAAAACACATTAAATACGACAAACATAAATGTTCATACATTCAAAACCAACCTCCATTTCAACATGACATACAGCACAATACCAAACAACATATCATCCCGAGGAATCATAACCAATATGACCGTTCACCACGGGAATACAACAACATCATTAACCATTGATAATGACATGACATACAACACTGGACAGTACCCGCGCGAGTACAAAACCAAAACACGACTTTGACCATGACCATATGACCATCAACTCAAAATAATGCACGATATCAATGCTGCCCACCAAGCTCGTGTCCTTCCTGTGCTAGTCCTCCCACTGGACCTGTACCTGAATACACAAAAGTATATCCACCCCAAAAAAAGGGGTCAGCAAGAAGCCGGTGCAAGTACAATGATTCTAGAATATGTACAACAAGTGAATAATAAACAAAAACCACAGAAAATCATAGTGCCATCACAGATATTCCGGAATACCACATCACAGTCATCATCACAAAACAACCTCCCGAGCTATACTGGCCCTGTACCTCTCAGCAAGATACACACCCCAGAGACACCTCGTCAGGCCCTCCCTGGTGTATAGCCATCACGAGTGATCCGTAGGGATACTCGGCCTACCTTACCCCTGGGGACCCTCACTGGTTTTACTCGGCTCACACACACTCAATCAACAATTTGGCACAAATTCCATTTTTACATATTCACACGATGTACAATAAACACAATCAAAGTACTTGCCTCAATTTGAACGACACAAGAAACGGCGAACGGATGAATGTACGGTCCGAACTTCCTTCAACGATTCGATCCTAACACATCGAAATATCGAATCAAAACACAACACCACGAAAATGGAAAGATTCACCCTAAGTTCTACCCTTAGGGACATTTATTCAAATATTACGAAGGAAACGTAGCTCGAACCCAAACTATGAAAGGTAACTTAGGGTTAAATCCGTGAATCTTGGAGAAAAATGAAGGATTATGATTACAACATCACAATCTAGTACAAATCGGAGCTAGGATAGATTAGAATCAAAGATCTCGACACAAATCCCCAAAATATGAAGAACTAGGGTTCCAACGGTTTTACCTTGATTTGGATGGTGAAAGTTGATAAGATGTTGATAACTTGGTGTTAGGAGCTCAAAATTATCATTGGATGAAGAAATCCGACCAAAATCTGCACTCCCACCGATCAAGTATGCCCACTACCGAAGAGAAGAGGAAGAGGTGAAAAATGACATTTCTAGAACTTACCCCCATATATATCGGGAGGTATTAGCGCACGCTACGGCTACAGCTTAGCGTGCGCTAACGAGCAGGGCGGTGCACTGTTGAAGAAAAAGGCAGTCGTAACTTTCGCCAGTTCGTAGCGTGACGCTGAACTATCTGTTAGCGTGCGCTATCGATTACTACTAGCGCGCGCTAACTCCATACAAAGAGCGTGCGCTACTCGCAAATACCGCAGCCCGAAACGCTTCGCCTCACCGACTGACATCCTAGCGCACGCTATCTTACAAGTAACGTGCGCTAGTACATCGAACTAGCGTCGTTAGTCCGCCCATAGCGTACGCTAACGCCTCATTCGAGTCCGTAAAGCTTACCGTCCGGCGGGCCTAACGCACGCTATTGCACAAGAGTAGCGTGCGCTACTCGAACCTGGTTAGCGCGGCGCTAGACATACGCCTTAGCGTGCGCTAATCGCTATTTTCCAAATTTAAATTCGCAAGAAGTCCGCTAAAACGAGCACAATCCGAGAATCACGGAACCCAACAATAATCAGCCATCAATATGCCAAGGTCAATCATCAATATATACGGTCCAAATAACCACAATACCACAAAATACATCCAAAATAACACTCACAAAATACACGGGTATTACACCCTTACCCCCTAAAAAGAAGTTTCGTCCCGAAACTTAAGATACAAAAAGTTCGGGGTATCGGGCACGCATACTCTCCTCGGTCTCCCACGTGGCCTCCTCAATTCCATTCTTAGACCATTGGACCTTTACTAACGGAATCACTTTCCGTCGCAATTGTTTCACTCGTCTCTCTAGTATGGTTACCGGTTGTTCTTCATACGTAACATCATCACTAACCTCAATCTCTTGATAATCAATAACATGGCTGGGATCGGGAACATACTTACGCAGTTGTGAAACATGAAACACATTATGAACATGACTAAGCGTCGGAGGTAATGCTAGTCGATAAGCTACATCGCCTACCTTGTCCAGGATTTCGAAGGGGCCAATATAACGAGGACTAAGCTTCCCCTTCTTACCAAACCGAAGAACTCCACGAGTCGGCGATACTTTCAACAACACATGGTCTCCCGCTTGGAACTCTAACGGTCGACGACGAACGTCGGCATATGACTTTTGTCGACTCTGAGCAGTCAACAACCTTTGCCGAATAATTGCGACTTTTTCCCGAGTTTGAACCACCAAGTCCGGTTCTACTCCAAGTAACTCGTACGGCTCGTCCCAACAGATTGGCGATCTACAATGTCTTCCGTATAATGCTTCAAACGGGGCCATCCCAATCGAACTATGCCAACTGTTATTGTACGCAAATTCAATCAATGGTAAATGAGTCTCCCAATCTTCTTTCCAATCCAACGCACAAGCCCTCAACATGTCTTCCAGCGTTTGGATTGTCCTCTCCGACTGTCCGTCTGTCTGGGGATGATAAGCGGTGCTGAAATTCAATTTGGTACCGAGTGCTCGATGTACTGCTTGCCAGAAATGTGACACAAAACGCCCATCGCGATCCGACACTATACTCTTTGGGGTACCATGGAGTCTCACAATCTCCGCAATGAATAACCGAGCTAACCTCTCCGGTCCCCAAATGTCTCTGATGCCCAGAAAGTGTGCGGATTTGGTTAGCCGATCAACAATTACCCAAATCATATTTACTCCAGTTCGCGTCTTTGGCATTCCCACAATAAAATCCATCGCTATATCTTCCCACTTCCATTCCGGAATTGGTAGCGGTTGCAATTTACCGGCGGGTCTCTGATGTTCCGCTTTAACTCAACGACAAGTCAAGCATTTCATCACGAACTCTGTTACATCTTTCTTCATGTTCGGCCACCAAAAGTTTTTCTTCAAGTCCTTATACATTTTACTCATACCCGGATGAATCGAGTACGGAGTAGAATGTGCTTCATTCAAAATTACCTGTTTAAGATCATCCCGATTAGGTACACAAGTTCTGCCTCGAAATCGAAGAACTCCGTCTTCATCGATTAAGAATCCAGGAGCTTTTCCTCTAACACTGTCTTCCCGAAGTTGCACAATTGAGAGATCATCTAACTGCTTGGACTTAATATCTTCCATTACGGAGGATGTAATCTCAAGGAAACGCAACCGCCTTGAGTTCTGTGAGGCCAAACTTCAATTTCCATATCAATCAACTCGTCTAAGCTTCGGTTGAATGGTAAGTAGTTCCAACTTTTGCAACACGACCGACTTGCGGCTTAACGACGGCAACGACGTTTGCTTTACCTGGATGGTAAAGAATGTCAAGATCATAATCTTTAAGTAGTTCCAACCATCGCCGCTGACGCATATTCAGTTCCTTCTGCGTAAATATGTACTTCAAGCTCTTATGATCCGTATACACTCGACAAGAAGAACCATACAAGTAATGCCTCCAAATTTTCAACGCAAACACCACGGCGGCTAACTCAAGATCATGAGTAGGATAATTCATCTCGTATGGCTTTAATTGTCGAGACGCATAAGCCACTACTCTCTCATTTTGCATCAATACACATCCTAATCCTTGTTTAGAAGCATCACTATAAATAACGAAACCTTCCGTTCCTTGTGGTAAGGATAGGATCGGAGACGTAGTCAACCGCTTTTTCAACTCATCAAAACTCTTCTGACACTCATCACTCCACTCAAATTTCTGTGTCTTCTGCAATAATAGGGTGAGCGGTCGAGCTATTTTCGAGAATTCTTCAACAAATCGACGATAATAGCCCGCTAATCCTAGAAAACTCCGAACTTCCTTAACATTCCGTGGAGGCTCCCAAGCTAAGACTGCTTCAACCTTTTGAGGGTCTACACGAATACCATCGGCTGAGATGATGTGTCCCTAAAAGAAACTTCTTTAAGCGAACTCGCACTTAGAAAATTTAGCATAAAGCTTATCAGCCCACAAAATACTCAACGTGATTCTCAAGTGTTCGGCATGCTCCGCCTCACTTTTGGAATAGATTAATATATCGTCGATAAACACCACTACAAATTTATCGAGATATTCGATAAAAGTTTTGTTCATAAGTTGCATGAAGGCCGCCGGAGCATTTGTTAAACCGAATGGCATAACTACGAATTCGTAATGCCCATACCTCGTCCGAAATGCTGACCCGGGAATATCCGAATCTCGAATTCGGAGTTGGTAATATCCTGACCTCAAATCAATCTTGGAGAAAACCGTAGCCCCTTGTAATTGATCAAATAGATCATCGATTCTTGGCAACGGATACTTGTTCTTAATAGTGAGTTTATTCAACTCACGATAGTCAATACATAGCCGTAAGGACCCATCTTTCTTTTGTACAAACAATACCGTGCACCCCATGGAGACACACTAGCCGAATATAACCGATGTCCAAAAAATCACCCAATTGTTACATCAATTATAAAATTACCGAAGGGGCCATACTGTACGGTGCCTTGGATATTGGCGCGCATTGGGCTCTAGTTCGATGACGAACTCTACTTCACGATGTGGTGGCAATCCCGCAAATCATCCTAAATACGTCTGGAAATTCATTCACAACTGGGATAGAGGATAATTGTACCTCGCTAACTTCCGACTTCAACGCGTAACACCAATAACTGGTACAACCTTGTCGCATTAATTTCATCGCTTTCATGGCTCGAATAATCTTCCCAGAAGTACCAGGTTTCTGCCCTACAAAAACGTGTTCGCACCATCCGTAGCGACTATTGAAATTATTTTCCGACGATAATCTACTATCGCTCCATGCCGATTTAACCAATCATCACCGAGAATTAAATCCTCTCCCATCATATCGATCACAATCAAGTCGGATGACCAATCTTTACTGCCAATGGTTACAGGACAATTGGCGATCTCTTGATCCCCAACTATCCTTTCCCCACTTGGCAACCCAACAATAAAAGGTTCACATGTAGAGAGACCGTCTAGGCCCAAACGATTCACACAAGACAATGATATAAAAGAATGAGTAGCTCCCGAATCAAACAATACATCTACCGGGTGCATCGAAATATAAACAATACCTGACGTAGTGGCAGTCCCTACGTCATCAGTCCGCTTCATCTCATACAATCGGGGTGGGGCTGATCCAATGCTAGGTGCATCCTTATGCTCGGTTTTACCTCTCACCGCCGCGTCCGACACTCGGAGTTTGGCCGACCCAGAATCGTGCGGTGGGTAGAGATCGCTTAGAAAATATTCTCGCCCACCGACTCACAATATAATGCGCGATGACCCCGCTTCCCACACTTAAAACAATCAATGGGGCGAGAAGTGCAACGAGAACCGACATGTCCCGATTTCCACAATTAAAACAAACCTCGGCATTCCTCCACTAGCCGGGGGAACCGGCAAGATTGCATAGAAGATTGAGGCTGCGCGATCCACCGCCTCGGAAACTACCGTAAAATTTTGGTTTCTTCGAGCTCGAAACTGCTGAACCGAATCGACACCATCTCATAAGCAAGTGCTCTATCCTGATATTCTCTCAAAGTAGTACACCCAAGGCCCGCCATATACTTTCGGACCTCCGGTTTCATCCTTGCATCGAAATGAAGTATCTTGTCTATCTCATCCTTAACTCGATCTTGGACATACACTAACTGCTTGTTGTATGTCTTGATTGCTTCGAAATAGGAACATCTTCGGGTTGAGCTCAAGAACTCACCGACTCTTGCTAGCCGAACCGGCCTTGGACAATACCGAGCTTCCATCAATTCTTTAAATTCTTCCCAAGTGACATCACGGTCCTTGGGCTTAACATTCGCCACCATCCAAGGCGTCATCAAGCATCGAGATATTGAGCAATCGGGACTCTCTTGGCTTCAGACAACCAATACCGTCAAAGATCTTCTCCACTCAACTAACCAATGATCCCAATTGTTCGCATCACCGAACCATCGAATGCAGGAGGGTTCATCTTCATAACTTCTTGAAGCCATCGATCCTCAACCGTCCCGCCAAGATAATATTACGCACCACTTGTGCCGGTTGGTGCACTTGTGTTACAACTTGTTGAAGAACGTTAGGCACCTCGGCCTCCGAGCCTCCATTCGAACCTCCCGAAGGAATCGGGTCCGACCTAGTCGCAGAGCGAGATGCCGATTCTCGAAACGGACCTCTCGGACTCGACACTACCACTGCCACGGCCTCTACCATGACCACGTTGACGGATAGCTCTACCTCTCGGCATATCAAGAGTAAGAATGATTCAACAAGGAAATGATTACAATAATAGATTGCACAATATTAAGGTAATTATTTCCGAAGGAAAGAAACAACCAAAGATCCGAAGAGTCTTCCAACACAGCAACACGAGGTGGTAGCATGCCAATGATATCGTAGATAACAACCGACTCAATTTAATAGACCCAAAACACCGGCTGACTCTAGGTATCCATAAACCTAGGCTCGATACCATATTGTGTAACACCCCATGATTTACGGAGATATTACAGCGCCGTAGATCCTTTTTGGAGGACCTACCAGGCTTAGACCCAAATAAAACACATTAAATACGACAAACATAAATGTTCATACATTCAAAACCAACCTCCATTTCAACATGACATACAAAGACAATACCAAACAACATATCATCCCGAGGAATCATAACTAATATGACCGTTCACCACGGAATACAACAACATCATTAACCATTGATAATGACATGACATACAACACTGGACAGGACCCGCGCGAGTACAAAACCAAAACACGACTTTGACCATGACCATATGACCATCAACTCAAAATAATGCCCGATATCAATGCTGCCCACCAAGCTCGTGTCCTTCCTGTGCTAGTCCTCCCACTTGGACTGCACTGAATACACAAAAGTATATCCACCCCAAAAAGGGGTCAAGAAGAAGCCTGCAAGTACAATGATTCTAGAATATGTACAACAAGTGAATAATACACAAAAACCAAATAAAATAATAGAGCCATCACATATATTCCTAATACCACATCACAGTCATCATCACAAAACAACCTCCCGAGCTATACCGGCCCTGTACCTCTCAAAGAAGATACACACCCTGCAGACACCTCGTCAGCCCTCCCCAGTGTATAGCCCAACCGAGTGATCCGTAGGGATACGCGGCCCACGACCCTGTGGGACCCTCACTGGTTTTACTCGGCTCACACACACTCAATCAACAATTTGGCACAAATTCCATTTTTACATATTCACACGATGTACAATAAACACAATCAAAGTACTTGCCTCAATTTGAACGACACAAGAAACGGCGAACGGATGAATGTACGGTCCGAACTTCCTTCAACGATTCGATCCTAACACATCGAAATATCGAATCAAAACACAACACCACGGAAATGGAAAGATTCACCTAAGTTCTACCCTTAGGGACATTTATTCAAATATTACGAAGGAAACGTAGCTCGAACCCAAACTATGAAAGGTAACTTAGGGTTAAATCCGTGAATCTTGGAGAAAAATGAAGGATTATGATTACAACATCACAATCTAGTACAAATCGGAGCTAGGATAGATTAGAATCAAAGATCTTGACACAAATCCCCAAAATATGAAGAACTAGGGTTCCAACGGTTTTACCTTGATTTGGATGGTGAAAGTTGATAAGATGTTGATAACTTGGTGTTAGGAGCTCAAAATTATCATTGGATGAAGAAATCCGACCAAAAATCTGCACTCCCACTGATCAAGTATGCCCACTACCGAAGAGAAGAGGAAGAGGTGAAAATGACATTTCTAGAACTTACCCCCATATATATATGGGAGGTATTAGCGCACGCTACGGCTACTGGCTTAGCGTGCGCTAACGAGCAGAGGGCGGTGCACTGTTGAAGAAAAAGGCGCCCGTAACTTTACGCCAGCTCGTAGCACGCTGAACTATCTGTTAGCGTGCGCTATCGATTACTACTAGCGCGCGCTAACTCCATACAGTAACGTGCGCTACCTGCAAATACCTGCAGCCCAGAAACGTTTCTGTCCTCACTGACCTGACATCCTAGCGCACGCTATCTTACAAGTAACGTGCGCTAGTACATCGAACTAGCGTACGTTAGTCCGCCCATAGCGTACGCTAACGCCTCATTCCAGAGTCCAGAAAGCTTACTGTCCAGCGGGCCTAACGCACGCTATTGCACAAGAGTAGCGTGCGCTACTCGAACCTGGTTAGCGTGCGCTAGACATACAGTCTTAGCGTGCGCTAACTGCTATTTTCCAAATTTAAATTCGCAAGAAGTCCGGCTAAAACGAGCACAATCCGAGAATCACGGAACCCAACAATAATCAGCCATCAATATGCCAAGGTCAATCATCAATATATACGGTCCAAATAACCACAATACCACAAAATACATCCAAAATAACACTCACAAAATACACGGGTATTACATCAGCTTCATGTTAAACTTCTCAAGGATGGCGAACGTCTCGGCGAGATCGTTGAGGTGATCTTCCTTCTTGAGGCTTTTGACTACGATATCGTCAATGTAGACCTCCATGGTCTTGCCGATCTGATCGGCGAACATTCTGTTGACTAATCGCTGGTAGGTCGCCCCCGCGTTTTTCAAGCCGGACGGCATTCTGACCCAAAAGTATATGTCTTTTTCCGTGTGGAAAGATGTGTGTTTTATGTCTTCCTCCGCCATTGGGATTTGATGATATCCGGGGAAGGCATCCATAAACGACATCATTTCGCAACCTGCCGTGCTATCGACCAGGTGATCAATATGAGGCATCGGGAAGTGATCTTTTGGACATGCCGCGTTGAGGTCGGTGAAGTCAATGCATAATCTCCAGGAGCCAGTTGGCTTTTTGACGAGCACCGCATTGGCGACCCATTGTGGTTCGTCTGTGGCTACTCCGATCAATTTGTTGTTGAATAACTTCTGGACTTCTATGTCGAGCGCCGCGTATTTCTCGGGACCGAACTTCCTTCGCTTCTGGTGAACAGGTTTCATCGCCCGGTCGATCTTTAGATAATGGCAAGCGTGTTCGGGACTTATGCCAACCATATCTTGATGCGACCAGGCAAAGACTCCGATGTTCCTACGTAGCAAGTTGATCAGATCCCCCTTTAATTCGTGGTTGATGCTCGCGCCGATCTGTACTTCCCGTTCTGGATGATCTGGATCCATCGTAATGCTTTCCAATTCTTCGACAGGGACGGTCGCCTCTCGTTTGGTGCGATCTCCGGACTTGGTCCTTGGATCGATGTCGAGACTTGGCTCGAAACCGATCCTAGGCTCGATGTCGTCCGTCGATTGGTGAGAGATGGCGTCCCCTGAGTCGGGTTGGTACGATGTGTTTGGTTCGTCGATCTCCATGGGTTGATCGTCGATCGCTTCAATGTTACATATAATATGGGAAGTACTGAAAGAAGTAACAACATAGGAGTAATTCAAACATCTCTTTGCCATTAGCTG
Source organism: Orobanche coerulescens (assembly GCA_033398695.1). Lineage (NCBI taxonomy): Eukaryota > Viridiplantae > Streptophyta > Magnoliopsida > Lamiales > Orobanchaceae > Orobanche > Orobanche coerulescens. The sequence goes on along the minus strand of CM065818.1, from coordinate 70,703,794 downwards.
ATCTCCTTTTACAGTACCGACCATCCCATCGGCAGTGGGGAATTTGATACAATAAAAGAAAGATGAGGCGACCGCCTCAAAGGTTTCCAAAAAGGGGCGACCTAGGAACCCATTATAGATGCTGGGCCTATCTATGATTACAAAGCTTAGGTTCCTAGTAATCCTAACCTTGGGATCATAAAAGCATACTAGCTCAACGGAGAGCTTGATCCTCCCGTAGGCTTGGACTGTGTTGTCGCCGAACCCTTGGAGCACGGTGTCGAAAGGCTTGATGAATTTGATTAAGTTGCCAAGTTGGTCTAGGGCGGATTTGAATATGATGTTGCAGAAACTCCCATTGTCGACCAACACACGATCGACCGTCTTCCCAAGGATGCAAGCGGAGATCACTAGTGCATCCTCTTTGAGACATTGCACTCCTTCCCTGTCCTTGTTGGAAAAGGTGATGAGCGCGTCTCTAAAGATGGTCGGCTCCGGAGGTACCACGACGTGGACCCCGGCGAATGCCCTCATCTCGGCCTTTCGCTTCCTGTTCGACATGGTGGAAACCGGGGAAAGACCCCCGAGGTTTCCACCTCCTGCTTGAAGCATGTTGACCCGACCGCCAGAGTTGATCGGTGGGACCGAATCATCAGAGTACTCCGGATCATGCTCGATTCTGGCGACCGGATTGGGAGGAGTTCTCTCGTGTTGTCGGCGTTTGCGCCCTCCGGTCCTTTCCGTCCTTGGCTCCTGCTTGGTGACCAAGTTGTCCAGTTTGCCTTCCTCAAACAGTCGCCAGAGCTGTCTGAGGAGGTCGCGGCATTGGCTAGTGTTGTGGCCGGGACTCTTATGATAGGCACAGAATTTGCTACGGTCTAGGTGACCGTGGTCCCTTATTGGCTTTGGCTTGGAAAGCCACTCGCGACCCTTGATCGCGTTGAAGATGTGGGCCGGAGATAAGTTGAGGTTGTGAAGAAGGTGGACCTCTACATCCTCGAAGGCTTTGAACTCGCCAGGCGGCTTGGCGATCGCCTTTCTGGGCCTGGCGATCGCCTTCTTCTGGACATGGGAAGGTGCTTTTCCTTCTTCGGATGGTCCCTCTTCTAAGCGGAGTGAGAGCATCCTCTGTTTGGCTAGGAAACCGGCGTCTTTGTTGCGGAAGATCGAGTAGGTCGGGGGGATATCTTTTGTGAGGTGTCTGAACATGGGCGAACGTCCGTGGAATCCGCTCATAACTGAGTTGAGAGCGATCTCGTCGCTGACGGGCTCACCGGTGAGGACTATCTCGTCTACCCGGTCGACGTAATCCTCATCCGATTCATCCTTCCCCTGCCTGATTTTCATCATGCGGTGGGGACCTTCCGGGCGAGCGACTTTGACGGCGAAGTACGACGTGAAGTCATTCGCTAGCTTCTCAAAGCAATTGATTGAGCGAGATGGTAGTGAGGTGTACCATCTGTGGGCGAGATCGCCCAGAGTTAACGGGAACATACGACATTTCGTCGCATCTGAAGCTCCGCATCCGGTCATGTAGATCCGGAATTTGCTTAAGTGGGTTTCCGGATCCGATCTCCCCTCGTATAGAGGTGTTTGTGGGGGATTGATTGTTGGTTAGACTGGGGCGAGCTCGATCTGAGTCGTGAGAGGTTCGCTTGATCCAATGATCGATCTCCTGGCGCCTGCCCTATTTTCCAGGAGCGCCTTCATCTCGTCGAGCTGGCGTTGCATGGCCGCCATCGCCGTTGCCTGACTGCTCGCCGAGTGGCTCTCAGAGCGTGAACCAAGGCGATCGTGTACTGATCCCCTAGCCCCGTGGTGAATGACGAGCTCCCTGCCAGCGGGTTCCTTCCTTGGGCGAGCAGGGGCTCGCTGACCGACCTGTCTCTTTGGAGTCGGATATGCCGAACTCCTGGTAAAGGATTCAGATACCGATGTCTCCCATTTGGGGCACAGTGCCAGTCGCCATGAGGATCGCTCCTGGCGGTCAAGACGGAATCGTCCCGCCTTACGAGAGCCTTCCCCTGCGGCTCGGAGCTTTCTGTCGATTTCTCAACATAGATCCCCTTGAGCTTCCATTTGCTTGCCCGACGGTTAGCTGACGGGGTGATGGTGGGCGAATCGCGGGCCCTCTGCCGTTCCCTGAGGATGGCTATAGCCTCCTCAACTGCTCGATGTCTGGGCGATCGAGTGAGAGGCTAGAACCGTCCCTCGGGGCGGGAGTGAGCCTAGCGTCGCCACGGCCGCCTTCCGCCATGGGGTGGGATTCGGTCCTCGCCGGAATAAGATTTCCGAGATCTCGAGTGGCCCTCTTGGAGGTTGTTCTTGATGTCATTTTTACGAAGGTTTTTCTATTGAAGAACAGTGAGTGTTTCTTCAAGTATATGTCCGGAGAACAGTGAGTGTTCTTCGAGACGGTAGGAATAAAAATGAAGGTTTAGTCGCCCCTTCCTCTAGCGCCAATTGTTGTTACCCAAAATATTATCCGGAGATAGTATTGCTGGAATGATCGAGTAACAAACAAATGCGAGAACACTTCCGTGAGAAAATAGATAACACAAGATTTGCCGGGGTTGTTAATCCCGGGCTTGAATGCTCTCGCGAGATGTTATTAATAAATATACTGTCGAGTACAAATATTAATGTTAGAATCTAATACAAGGAGTGTAAAGACTTCTAGTTATCTAGGCTTTAGAGCGCGTAGATTGCCGGAAGAACCAGATAGATGAATCTGTGAGTTCTTGCTTGGGATATATGATGAATATGTATGAATATCACTATGAATGTGTTAGTGGTTGCCAAAAGAGCCTTTGATTCTCTCTTTGGTGTGTATTTTTGCACTTAATTCGTAGTAGAATTCGCCTCTCCTCTGGCCGCAGCAGTGAGTCCTCTATTTATAGGGGACAAGGTAGTTGGGATCCCTCAGGCGATCGCCGTTTTCTATATTAAAATAAAACGGCCGATCGTCCCGTCACGTGGGCCTGTTCCCTTGAGGTCCGAGGTTGCAGTTGGAGGCCAGCTGGGTGAACCAATGGGAAGCCGGCCGCAGCGTTGCAGTCATTTGTCGAGGAGGGCCCACTTCGTACCTTTCGGCGGCCTTGTCGGTAGGTGTGGTAGGTGACAGGCTGGGGTCAATGATCCTATCTGTCGGTATCCTTTGAAGATCCGCGGGTGGGCCATCGTCCAAGATTCATTCTTCGACGACTTTGACGGATGCTGGATCCCCACGTGGCATGAGATGATCGCCTCTGGTCCGCTCTTTAAAGACGATCTCCATGTATCAAAAGACGATCGCTGGTTACCAAAAGACGATCGCCGCATTATGCCGAACTCTAGGCGTTTGTCCTGAGTATGTCTTTCATGGTTAGTTTTTCTGATCGTGATGCCGATCGCCTATCGAGGCGTATTAACCGCCGCACAACAATTGCCCCCCAGCTCGCCTCGATGTTGAAAACACGGGGTGAGGTGGCACTATTGGCGATCGCCAATGTTTAAATGATCAGCCGATCTGACTTCAAATATGGACGACCTTCTTTCGCGTCGGGAGCAGCGGGAAAAGAATGCGGGCTTTTTAACGTGTCAGGGATACGCGTCGCGCCGCTGTTGGGGGAGTCCGACGGTTTTGTCGGTCTTGTCGGCTGGCATGCCCTCGAAAAGACGCGTCTGCGGGATTCGAGGGCGGCATTTAATGCGTCCCCACGTGACGGTTGCGATCCAGCCCTCGAGGTTTCTCCTATTTGCATTTAGACCCTCGTCTCCATCTATAAAAGGGGCCTGTGCTTCTTCTCTTCACTTTTTTACGCGTCCTTTGTATCCATGCAGAAATTCTGCGAAATTTACGGAGCTTGTTGTGCCGACTGCCTTCCTTTCTTTAGGTAAGAAACCCAATTCTTCTTTCTCCCTTAATTTTTTGAGAATATGTCGGGAGGATCTAAGGTCTTCGAGGTCGGAAGCACTTACGCCACCGCGGCCGCCAGACCGGGAGGAATTCTGTGGGAATCCCGTGGAAACGGCCGTAGAGGCTATTCGTGCGGGGATTGCACCCGCAGAGCTTCAGGAGCTTTTCAACGAGGCCGTAGTGGCGGGATCTGCGGCGGCGGAGGAGCGAGATGCGTCGCCGGTGGAGGAAGACGAACTGATGCGTTGGTCTTGGGAAAAAGATAGCGTCTCCGGCCCCGTCTATATGGCTTTTGCTAAACTTATAGAGGGGATTGTCGTGCCCTGTCCGGAGTTTGATTTTGAGGCTTACTCCGCCGCTCATCCCTACGTACATGTGAAGCGGACGGATTTTCGGGCTGCTGACCCGTCTCAATGGACTCTTGGTCAGATTCGGAGTTCGGCGACCTGGAAGGACATGACCCGCTGGAGGGCCAAATATCATATCCCCTCTGATGTGTCATTGCACGTGCCCTCCGAGAACGAGCGTCTTGACGGCCTCCCGAGGTATGGTCGCCATCAACAAAATGACCACAGCCGCCGATGCGGTTTCCCTTGCCGTTCGCCGTTTCGTATCGATGATCGCTGGAAGTTGGCGCCTCTTGATTGACGCCGAACGCTGCCGGTTATCGGCACATTGACATTGTTTGGCGGTCACGAGTTGTTTCGCTTGCCTTACTTGGAGATGAATTATCTCTTTAAGCTGACTGTGCAGAAGGGATCGATCGGTGGTTACCATATCCAAGGTCGCCAGGGTAGGGTGGTCATTGGGGTGCCGAGCAAGGCTCGGGGCGACCTGACAAAGTGGTGCTGGGTTGGTGGTGCATGAAGGTCGGCATCGAGCGAACCGCCGGAGGAGGAGTTGGATATCCCCACCAATTTTCGGGAGAGGAATCCAAGTAAGGGTTTCTATTCTCCCTTTATTTGGATACTCCTTGGACTGATCTAATTTATTTCCCTTTTTGCAGGATCCTTTGTTCCATCGATCGACGATCTCCCCTTTGATTTCTCGATCGTCTGGGAGCGGATTCGCGCATTGCCGGATTCCTATAAAGACGTTCAGTTAGTCAGCCACGAAACTCATCGGTTGGGAGCTCGACTGTTTCGCTTCCCTCGCCACCTGAAGGCCCCTGGTATGACTTTTCATCTACTCTCTTCTGCGAGGCGATCGTCTCCACGAGGTCGCCATGTCTAAGTAAGTGTCTAACTTGTTTGAGTTTCTTCTTTTGGCAGAGATTTATTTTCCCCGTATCACCGAGCTACCGCAGGAGATTGCCATGTCTAATCCCGGTTTTATCGGTCGCCTTCATCTGGGAAAGAAAACGGGTCACGTTGCTGCGACGTCGTCTCGCCCTGCCCCTGTGGTGAGGCCCGCTGCGATGCCGGTCGCCGAACCGGAATCTCAAGGTGAGGAACAACTTCAGCGCAACCGCAAGAGGCGGAGGCCGGAGGGGTCCCTTCCACCGGCTGAGGCGGATTTAGCTATTTTGGAGCCGCCGATCGCCGCTCCCCCCGTTTCTTCCGTTCCGATGGCGGAGGGGTCTGGTCCCAGGCCATCGGCATCAAGCTCCGGGACACCTGCCGGCTTTTTGAAAAGGACGGCGATCGCTAACGCCGAGACTTCTCGGGGAAAGCCCTATTTCGGCCGTGATCCAGAGCTGGTCAACAGGTGAGAATGGTTTGAACCTTCCGAGCTAGGCGTTCTGAGTAAGGCTTAGGCTAACTCTTTGGTTTCCTTGGTTTGCGCTGCAGGGTTCGTCTTGCCGATCCGGACGTTGCTCCCATGGTGCTGGACTTTCTGTCGAGCAAGGCTCCGCAACAGTCTCTCGAAGTCCCTGCTTACGTTCGCCAGGCTATCACCTCTCTGCCCAAGGCTTGGACGACCGACCTTGATGCGATCGCTCGTCGGCGATCTGGAGATGCCATGCAGGCGACCGTTGCCCTGGCTCTTCAGACAGCGACGATGGCCGTCCAAGCTGCTAGGGATTTTGAGGGGCGACCCTCCACTGCTCATCTCCATCGCGACCTCGAGGCCGCCCGGAACAAAAATATCGAGGATGCTAACCGGATCCGGTCTATGGAGAAGGAGTATGAGGAGACGGCCAAAAGGGCTAAGCAGGACGTGGATCGATTGAAGCAGGAGCTGAGCCGCTCCAAGGAGGCTGCCGATCGGTCCCGTGATGAGGAGAAAGAAACCTGCCAGAAGCTCGCGGCATCGCAGGAGGAGGCGGCCGGTCTGAAGGCGATGGTGGATCGGCTCAGCGGTGAGCTGGACGTGGCGAAGAAGGAGCTGGAGAAGGCCCAGGGCGAGAATGCCGCCAAGGTTGTCGAGCTGGCGGAGGCTGAGAAGACGGTCGCGGAGTTGAAGGGCCAACTGAAGGCGATCGAGACCGATCCCTACCAAAGTGTGGCGTTCGCCGGCGAGTTCGCCTATTACTTGGCCTATGCTGACGCTGTCCGAGCCGCAAAAAAGGCAGGGATCGAGATCGGTCCCTTGATGGAGAGCTTCAAATCCTACGCCCTCGCGAATCCTCTGCACCCGGAGTTCTCCTTGCCGATCCTTGACTTAGCCGACTTCGGGATCGACTTGAGTTGGTATAAGGGTAAACTCATTCATCCCGAGGCCGAAGCCGATCCGCAACCCGAGGGCGATGGTCAGCCGGCGGGGCTTTGAGAGACATTTTGTTTTCCTCTGTTACTTTGTACTTTTTGTTTTCCTTTTGTAATGCCTTCGGGCCCCGCAATGTATGAAATTTGTGTTATGAATAAAATACTCCTTTTTTCATACTGCGTAATGTATTACATGCGATCGCCTTTGACTGTTTGCGTGCAATTTTCACGAGTACGTGTATATTTGCTTTCGACTTTTTGTTCGTCCGGCCGATTGTCTGAGTGTTGAAAGCATTGACATGTTTTGAATCGGAATTCTTACTTGTAATTTTCGTCGAACGACCCCGATCGCCCTGCATGTTTTTGAGCGAAGCCGATCGAGTGTGGTTCCTCTTTGTTCGATCATATCTGAGATTAGCTCGACCTATCCCTGCCCCCTTGTTTTTGTTCACTTATTGTAAGTAAGGAAACAAAGACTAGTCTGTCTGGCGAGCTATCTTCATTTTGCCGATTCTGAAGAGTCATGTGTGGTTGGGGTGTTCGATGGACCGATCTCCCCAATCGTGTCTTCGTGTGCGAGGGATATTGTGTATCCCGCGACTCACTTTTTGTGAGGGTCCTCCGTTAGGCTACGCCTTCCTTGTGTTAAAACGAAAGGCGGGCGATCTCGGTCTGGAGGAGTCCTTGCGCGGAGTGTTGTCGGCTTATTCGACACCACGTCCGCGGCTTGTCAGCTCTACTTCCACCTCGGCCCGCCATGAAGATGGCGATCCTCGACGGTGTACGTTGAGACGGGGGTAACGGTACGTCGCATTGTTCGGGTTCACCATGTTAGATGATGTACCTTGACGGATGCTGGATCCCCACGTGGCATGAGATGATCGCCTCTGGTCCGCTCTTTAAAGACGATCGCCAGGTATCAAAAGACGATCGCTGGTTACCAAAAGACGATCGCCGCATTATGCCGAACTCTAGGCGTTTGTCCGGAGTATGTCTTTCATGGTTGGCTTTTCTGATCGTGATGCCGATCGCCTATCGAGGCGTATTAACCGCCGCACAACACGTCTGACTTGTTAGGTTGGGAAAACTGGCTCTTCCAGTTGGACAGAATATTTGATGTTGTAGCTTGTCCGGATGATAGGAGGGTACCCATTGCTTAGTACCTACTCGACAAAGAAGCTGCAGACTGGTGGCACGCTGTAGTGCCTGCAGATCGTACACCTACATGGGCTGAGTTTAAGACCGCCATGGAGGCAAAGTATTGCCCGTTGCCTGTTCGTGAACGCAGAATCGTTGAGTTTTTCTCGGCTACGCCCCAGGATGTGTCAATATCCCAGGCGATAGTCGATTATAATCGACAGTTGGCTTATGTTCGTGATCAAGTGAGAAGTGAAGCGGACAAGGTCCGATACTTCAATATGCGCATGAAACCCCATATCCGTGAGAGTATGGCTCCGCTTATGTGTACCACCTTGAAGGAATACCAGGACCGAGCTTTAGCCATTGAGATGGCCGTTTCTGTGACGGAATATGGTTCAGAGAGTAAGAGACAGAAGACCTCGAGAAATTTTTCAAGAGGCCAGAGGAGTGAGATCCGTGAGCCTGTTGCTTCGCAGTTTCCTTCTGGGAGCACTCCTCGTTCGGTTGACCAGTCTAAGAACCTTACCCCAGAGGCGAGTAAGACGATCAGTGTGAAGACCTGCTTTAACTACAGTCGTGTAGGCCATGCGAGACAGAATTGTCGTTCGCCACCGGTTAATTGTTTTAAGTGCGGCCAACTGGGGCACCAAGCGGTGCATTGTGAGACCGTTGCCAGGATGTTCGGGAATCGGGTTTTCGTTCCTACTCGGGGAGGGCCCGGTGGTGTCCAGTGATTTAGTTGTGTATCGTACTTTGTGCTGTAATTCGTGTAGAGATTGATATTTGTTGCGTGAACTTTTTGGTTTTGTTTCTATTCTATCATGATGTTTTATTTTAAGTTTCGGGACGAAACTTAATTTTAATAGGATAGAATGTAATATCCGGTATTCTCGTTTTCCGTTATCTTGAATTGTTTGTGTTTTGACGTCAGACATTTTCTTGTTGATGAGAATCGGAATGATTTCTATCGTAATACTCTATTTGTTTCTGTCGCATAGCCGTTTTAGTCGGGTGCGACTTATTGTCGCGTACGTTTCTTTGATTAAATATGTGCATATGATGTGGTATGTGATGCGTCGTTAATTGATCGTTATTGTTTGAATCATTGCCGGTGGCGTTGTTATGGTCGTCGTGGGGCGTGTTTTCACGCTGTATATTCTTTCGCATTTCTTGTAACGTTTCGCCAATGGGCGAAAGTTATGCGCTTCTTGTGTATCTCGTTGAGGTTTCCTGTTGGGATATTGCTTCTCCCTACTTATTTTAAGTTTCGGGACGAAACTTCTTTTAGGGAGGGTAGAATGTAATATCCGCAATTTCGGATTTCCGGTAATTTTTATTTTTTGGCGGAGGTCCGTTTCGACAACTCGCTTTTGACCGTTTCGTCATTCTGAGAATATTTAATTCTGCACTTTTTGTCATCCGAGTTCGTTTCGGTATCGTTTTGTTGAGTTCCGTGCCCTTAAAAGACTTTTCCGCACTTGAGTTCGATTCTCGCGAATCTCGTCCGAAACTGTTGTTTCGAGTTTCTCGGAAGTTCATTTAATGTTATTATTCATGTTGTAAGCTTCGGTTTGGTGTTTCGATCGTGTATCAGGTATTTCGGACGTTTTGGGCCATTTTCGTAATTTCCCAAAGTTTGGGGTAATTACTTCCGTTGTCGAATTTGGAGCCCTCGGGTGGTCGGAATCGGGTGTTCTCTTAGTATTCGGATTCGTCTTTGCGAGTACTTCATAATCGTGTTTTCGGTTTACGTTCAGGTCGGAGTTTCGGGATTTTTTCGGACCGTCGGATCGACCGAGCTGGCCGCGAGCTGGCCGAGTAACGGCCGTAATGGCGGCGATACGGCCGTAATGCCGATTCGTCGTAACAGCCTTCCGATTACGCACGTAACATGTCAGCAGATCGATCCGAGAGTTCGGCCTTGGCGACGTGCGTAGGCCTTGGCCGATTACGTGCGTGGCGGCCAGTCGGCTATTTATAGGCTGGACCGTCATCCGCCATTTCTCATCTTTTCTTCGTTCCTTCCGCGATTTTTCACCATAGATCGATGGTTTTGAGTAGAATCAACTTATATCAACATGTTTTGGAAGTTGTAATCATGGATTAACATCATCTTCCACCGGATCGAAGGTAAGAACACCTAAACTTTTGGTTTTGGATGTTCTTGAGGTTTCTTGGTGTTTTGGCCGATTTGCTTCGTTTTGATTCATATTATTGTTAGAACTTGATTGTAAACTCGTAATCATTCAATACCCTTGAAGTTTTGTGGAACGAATTTGAGTATTTCTTTGAATAATCGATTAAATTGGACTACGCCCTCAAAGTGTCCGATAAAATGCTTCAATGGGTAGAACTTGGGAAGTTCCATACGTTTTCGTAGAATTGTGATTGAATTGATATCGTTGTGACTTAAGAGCGAATTCTTGTGAAGAACTCGAGTCGGAACCCTTCCGTTCGTTGCCTTCTTTGGGGTTCGAGCTTCCCGGTCGAACCGTGTTCTTCGGAGCGTTCAGTAGCGGTTATTAAGGCAAGTATCTTACTATACGACTTGTATCTTGCGACTAGTAATTACGTATGAGATGTATGATGACTTTTCTTGCCTTCGTAAATATGTTCCGTTTGAGTTGGTTGTGTTTTCCGCAATTTGAAGGCTTTGTGATAATAGTGTTATATCAGTATACGTGTTAGGCGTTGTGCCATTTGTGCAGGAATGCGACGTACATATGGGATGGTTGTACACTTGGTTGTGCAATGTATTGTGTACCGAATGTGTGTTATGTTGGTTAAATGTCGTTGATTGATGATAGTTGTTGCGAGTGTCGAGGTTGTGTTATGTGCATGCAATGTACGATTTTGTGGTGATCAAGGTGGTTGATTAATTGTGCTCATTGTTGTATGTAATGTGAATGTGAATATGTGTGTGACCGCTAAGTTCACTCGTGTTGGTTCGACGGGACCTACGAGGATTCGTGGCAGTGGACTACGGGATCAGAACTTAGTGAGGTACTGAGGTCCAATCGTGCTAGTTTGACGAGGCCTACGATAACGCATGGCAGTGGACCATGAGTTTCGGACACAGTGCGTCCAACCGGGTGAGCTCGACGGGGCTTACGGTGACACGTGGCAGTGGACTACGGTGTCAGGACTGTGTGTGTGATTGTTGTGATTGATATAGTCCGTGCGGGTTGTTATGCCTACGGAGACACGTGACAGTGGATCACGGTGTCGGAATTGGTTATGTTTGGTTAATAGTCCGTGTGGGTTGTTGAACCTACGGAGACACGTGACTGTGGATCACGGTGTCGGAATTGATTATGTTTGTTTAATTGTGCGTGATGTAGTCCGTGCGGGTTGTTGAACCTACGGAGACACGTGACAGTGGATCACGGTGTCATGAGCATGATACTTTTCAAATCAAAGTTTTTAAAGGAAAAGTTTTAAGAAAGAATGTTGGGCCGAGCCCCACGAGATTTATGGAAATGTTTCCTGTATTGTAAATCGTTGAATTATGAAACAAGTTTTGGGTTAAGGCCCTTAAGTTTTTCGAAAGGTTTTGTGAATCAGGACTTGAGGTCTTAAGGTTTTGAAATTCTAAAATTCCCGAGATGATAATCTTATTTTCGAATGCTTCATAGCTTATCTTCCCTTGTGAAAACCTCCCGGGAATATTTGATACTTGATTATTATATTTGATCACGATTATTAATTGCTTGTTACATTTCGTATGATTTGATACTTGCACTAGTAAAAGCGGTGGAGTTTTACTAACCCCGTGTCGGGGTGGATGTCTGCTTGCGTCCGGTACATGCAGATTCGGGGAGCAACAGGATTGGCACAACAAGAGGATGACGAGCTGCGATACTAATCATGAGTCGAGAGTTATTTTGATTTTTGTTGTGTTGTCAGAGTTGATTTCAGTCTTACGCTGTATTGTATTTCGACCCCTGTGTGGGTAATGTTATTTAAGTCAGTTTTATCGATTGGGTTGTGTGACCTCATCGGTCTGTGTATTCACGTGTAAGTGACCATATCGGTCTGTATCATTTTATTGTTTGACCCTGGTCGGGCAAGCATTTGGTTGTTTATGGATGTTTAGCCTGGTAGATCCTTGTGGAAAGGGTCTACGGCGTGTAATATTTCCATATGGTTTTGGGGATGTTACAGCTATGTGATTATCTTTCACCTTGTTGTAAGCGAGTGCTTTTCTGTGTTGACTATGGGAAAGCGTGGTTTGTGTTAAGGCTTCGCGGCTGTTGAGTTTTGTGTTGATATTGTTCGTATATCTTGTATATTATGTACTTGCACTAGCAAAATTCCAGTTTGCTAACCCCCGAGTTTTCGGGGGGTGGGTGCCTGTTATGCGCTCAGGTTTTGGCAGCTCGAGAGCAGTCACGGGATTGATTTGGAAGGAGATGGAAGACGACGATGCTAATCACACAAGAGTCAGAGTCTTTTTCTTTTGTTTCATCTTGGTCGGTATTTTCTCATTTGGTTGAGTATTCACTCTTGCACGGGTGTAGTTTTCATTTATTAAATTGAGTCGTCATTCCTTTCTGTGTTCAAGTTTATTATTGTGGTTGAGCTGTGAATTATGTTGGTTTTTGAATTGTTTAATGACCTTGTCGGTCTGTTTTGTAATTATTTTGACCCTGGTCGGTCAATCATTGAGTAGACTATTGGTATTTAGCCTGATAGATCCTTGTGAGAAGGGTCTACGGCATGTGACATTCCCGGACGTATTCTTGGGGTGTTACACGATATTGTCTGAAGTAGTGTGCGCTACTGAATTCATGTTGAAGCTTAGAGTAGCAGATTGCGTGCGTTACTGACTTCAAAATACTAGCCATTATGAGCCCGATAGTGCGCGCTATTGCATATAAATAGCGTGCGCTTATTCACGTTGTTTGTTGAGTTTTTGACTAATGCAATACCTGTCGATTTTGTCTGAACGAGTCTTGATACTTTATTTTACTTAAATATTTTTTTTTTTGAGAAAATGCATCATGAAAATTGATTGTTCAACAACATCATTGGAATGGTACTCAAAGTACTTAAAAGTAACCATTAGCCTATAACTGTTCTTTCTCTACATAGAGCACAAAGAAAAAATTGCATAAACAATGATGATTACTAAAATGTTGATGCCAAATAACCTATCTCAATATTGAAACTCCAAAATAATGTATTGTTTGATTTCGATGATAAATGGGTACATATTTATCCACACAAAGGTTATTCCCAAATTGATTATGTATTCACAATCATATCTTGGATATCGACAATGTAGATTCTTGTGGTTACCTCCTCCAATTACGCCGAGATTATTTTTATACTCCAATTCTCAACTTTTACCTAAAAATGATAAAAATGAAAATTTGACTTAAAAACATAGGACGGGGAGAATGTTCAAGTACAAAAATAAATTATATCTCCCATCTCACTTGAAAAGACTACATTGATGAATGTAAAACTTTTTATTAATTAAAATGTATAATACACAAAATAATATTTTTATTTCTATTTTTTTAATTATATCCTTATTTATTAATGGAATTTTTTAGCCATATATAATCATATAAATAAAGACATAAAATTTAACTAAATAAAAATGAACTTGTGTAGTTGAGATAAAATTATGTTTTAAAATTACTTTGTTCAAGTGTGGGACTCATGCTATGGCGCATTTTTTATCATAGTATGAGCGGATCGTTTGTATTTTTCGATTTTTTCTTTATCTCACGAGTTGGTGAGTCTCGCTTAATGTGTCTACACTGGACGATTTTTTTGAAAAAAATAAAAAGAAGTGTGGGAGATTAGGACAAGTTGAAATTGAAAGAAGGTACAATTATTCATCGACCAAGTTCTCGGTGGGGTTGTTCAGACTTCTTGAGCGAAATCGCGGCCTTGTCCTCTCCTATTATTTCATACATAGTTATTTATCTATCCATATACATACAAAAAGACGCATGTATAGCGATCACTTGATTTCAGAGTTCTGTGTTTGATCTGTAAGTTAAAGATTTCCTTTGTGAATCTTGTATTGCTCTTTATGTCCTGCATGTTGAATTAAACCACAATATTGCAGAATTTTCTTCTCTCTATTTTTTTTACCCCCCCCCCCCCCCCTCCATGGTCATACCAATGGGTGAAGTCGTAAAACCCCAGATCGTGCTCGATTTGGACTGGTTATAGGATCTTCTATTTTGTTGAATTATATGGGTTCAATATTTGGATCTGAGTGTTATTAGCTGGAAATCATTTAGGGTTTTTCATTTTGTTAACCTGAAATTAGGGGTGGAAGTCTTAGAATTTAAGATCAGGATTTCCGTGAATGGCTATGAATCCTCGTCCATTCACTGTGGACGATAGTACAGACGAGGATTTTTTTAATAAGTTGGTGAATGATGATGAGGATGTGGACTTTAAGGTCAGCACACCCTTTTCGGCATCTGGAGGCCCTGTTTTGACAGACGGGAATGAATCCGATGAGGCTAAGGCCTTTGCCAATTTGAGTATCAACGAGCTTGATGAAAATGATGAGGTTAATTTAGGCAATACTAGTGATGAGATTGGAGTTGACGAGTCAAATGCTAACGTGGAGATGACGGAACATGTCAATCAAGTGGGAAAAGTGGAGGAGAGAGGAAATTCATTGGTATCATCCAGCTCATTTGAGTTTGATAAAGTGATACAAAATCCTGAAAATGAAGGTGGGGGTACAGAAGCTGGGCCTGATATGATAGTGGTGGGTAAAACTATGAATGAGGGCTTCTCTGATGTGAATATGCTGACCAAGAGTAGTGGCGGATCAGGGGCTTCCGGAGTTAAGGAAGTGGACTGGAGTGCATTTCATGCTGATGCTGCTCAGAATGGTATCAATGGCTTCGGATCGTACTCTGACTTTTTCAGTGAATTTGAAGGGGACAATGGTGGCGATGCCTTTGGCAATATAGCGGGGGATACTTCAAAAAATGGGCTTATTGATGATACTGGGAATGCCTTACATGGATCCTCTTATGTGGACGATTCAAACAACTATGGACATTACAGTGAAGGGTATAATGATGGTATTGCAGGAGATCAGAGTTCATATATGCAGGATTTGAACAGCAGTCAGTGTTGGGAGAGCCAATATCCAGGTTGGAATTATGATCCAAGTACTGGGCAGTGGTATCAGGTTGATGGTTATAATGAAGGTGAAAGCGGGCAATCGAATGTTGACTCTAGTATATCCTCTACTTACAAAGTGGCTGATGGGCAGTCTGCGCTCTCCCACATGCATCAAACTCCTCATTCTGTTGCTGGGGCTGTTGCTGAGGCCAGTACAACAGAGAGTGTTACTAATTGGAATCAGGTCTCCCAGGGGAGTGATCCTACAGAAATCACAACTAGTTGGAATCAGGCTTCTCATGGGAATAATGGTTATCCATCTCATATGATGTTTGATCCAAAGTACCCTGGCTGGTATTATGATACTATTGCTCAGAACTGGCTCACCTTGGAATCATACGCTGTGTCTGCTCCGTCTATTGGTCAAGGTGAGGAGCAGATGAATCTGGATGAATATGCATTAACTGAGGCCTTTGCTCGGAACAACTCTCCAAAAGCATATGGTAGCAGGGGTCAAGATAACAGTTACACATATGAAGGCTTAGATCAGAACTGGGCAGGGTCAGTCAGAAAGCACGATCAACAAAGCTCTACTATATGGCTACCTGAAACTGTTGCCAGTAGGGAAGCTACTTCAATGTACAATGGCAACCAGGCAATTGAAAATCAATATGGACAGAATGCGTCTTTGAGTAATAATGGAAATCAACAAACTTCTGTTCATTTTGGGGTAAAAAGTTCGTATAATGAGAATCTAAGTCAAGGCCGCAGCAACTTTTCTGTGCCTTCTCAGTTCGGTCAACATTTTAGTGATGTCATAATCAATCAAAATGACCAAAAACATGTCCCAAATAATTTTTACAGCAACCAAAACTCAGTCAGCTCTTCACAGCAGCAGATTCAGAATGCTCAAACCTCATATACTCCTGCTTCTGGAAGATCTTTTGCTGGTCGCCCTGCCCATGCTTTGGTTGGCTTTGGTTTTGGTGGAAAGCTCATTGTGATGAAACATAACTATAATACTAATTTCAACTTTGGAAGTCAGGTTCGTGTCTCAGCCTTCTTTCTTAGGTTTCTTGATCACTTTTCCTCATGTTCACATGGTTTTCCTTTTTTTTTTTGTGAAGAATCCTGTGGGAGGCTTGATATCTATTATAAACTTAGCGGAAGTTGTCAATAGCAATGTTAATACTCCAAACTATGGAACGAGCATTAGCAATTATTTCCAGGCTCTCTGTCAGCAATCCGTACCAGGTCCACTTGTTGGTGGAAATGTTGGCGCTAAAGAGTTCAACAAATGGATTGATGAGAGAATAACAAATTTGAAGTCCGCCGATATGGACCACAATAGAGCTGAGGCTTTGAGTTTACTTCTCTCATTGCTTAAAATAGCCTGTCAGTATTATGGAAAACTTCGATCTCCTTATGGCACAGATGCTGCATTAAAGGTGTCATATTTATATATTAGGCAAATGAAGGATTCATTACTTTCGATTGCTAAAAATTGCCCTGATCTTTATCCCCTATGTTAATATCTCATAACAAAGTTCTGCTTCAAAGGTTGATATTGCTCTTTGCACATTCTTAAGATCAGTTACTTGAAAGACATGTTTATCTGCTGGTTGTCATTTGTAAATTTTATATTGCATTTAAGTTATCAAACAAACTGCTTGGCTTTTGTTTACCCTCATTTTGGTGCTCATCTGATTGTTTTGCTTTGAAACATTTTGTTCTATGGACTACACTGTGAATAAAAATATGGAATGGATTAAGCGCTGATATTTTGGCCTGTTGCACCACTACCAAAGTCACAAGACGAGCACCCTAGTGTTTGTTATACCAAACCAACTGCAATTTTCCTTTATTCTTCTTGACGTATCCTTACTGATTTTGAAAATGCCACTTTTGATCATTACCATCATCTACATCATAATAGACCTGCCTTGTGGCTAGAGCTCTAAAGAAGCTGAAAATATTAAGTATGCCTCGAGTTTTGAAGATATACAGCTATTGGAGCAAGTCCCATGGTATCTATCACGATTTGATGGTTTGATATTGACTGTTTTTTAGACTGTTCACTGCTGTGCTTTCTGGAAAGTAGGTGCTTACACAATTGAGCCTTGATAGATGCACCAATAATCAATCTGACTCTCTAGTATTCCTCATTTGTTATTCCAACAGGAAAGTGATTCTCCAGAATCAACAGTCGCCAAACTGTTTGCAGCTGCTCGAAGTCGTTCGCAGTTTAGTCAGTATGATGCTGTGGCCCAATGCTTGCTGCAACTGCCATCTGAAGGACAGCTGCGGGTACAATGATGTATCAGGCATATTTATTTGCAATGCATATGTCGATGTATTCATTTTACGAATTATAACTTCGTGCTTTAGATCACTGCTGCCAAGGTTCAAAGTCTTCTGGTTTCTGGAAAAAAGAAAGAGGCTTTACAATGTGCACAGGAGGGTCAGTTGTGGGGTCCTGCCCTTGTTCTTGCTGCACAACTTGGTGATCAAGTTAGCCCCCAAAAGCCTTAATCCTGTCTAGTTGATGAATTAGATAGAATCCTATCTTGACCTATAATATATATGTACATATATATATATATATACATATTTGTTTGATTATGGTAAAATAAACCGATGCAGTTCTATGTTGAGACTGTGAAACAAATGGCACTTTGCCACTTGGTACCTGGATCACCTTTGCGAACATTATGCCTGCTAATTGCTGGTCAAGCTGCTGATGTGTTTTCGACGGGTAGCACAGCTGTTGGTAGCATGACTGGTGATGTAAATATGTCTCAGCAACCAGGCCAGGTATAAAATGGATGCTGAATCCTGATAATATTCGTCTCAAATATCATGTCCTATTATACATAACTGCATAGGCAATTGCACACTGTAATACTTTTTCCAAATAGGGGTATTTCGATGAATTATCTGATTTTATATAAGTCAAAAGATATAACTTGAAAGTTTATGCTGTGATTATATCACTTAATTCTTAAGTTCAATATGTGACGGAAGGTTTACTCTAGCTTATATTAGGCTTGAAGTAACTAACTTTACTATGTTTGTAAAACTATTTCACAGTTTGGATCCAGTGGCATGTTGGATGACTGGGAAGAGAATTTGGCGGTGATGACTGCAAATAGAACTAAGGATGATGAACTAGTGCTTATTCATCTTGGAGATGGTTTGTGGAAAGAAAGAAGTGATGTATGTTCCAATGTATTTTTCTTGCAAGTTTTCTTTTCTTATTCGAAGTTCCTTCTATCGTACTAACTTCTAAGTTTTAATATTCTAAATGATTGTTCCTCAGATTATTGCTGCTCACATATGCTATTTGGTTGCGGAAGCCAGCTTTGAGCCGTATTCAGATAGAGCGAGATTGTGCCTTGTTGGTGCAGATCACTGGAGGTTCCCACGGACATATGCAAGTCCAGAAGCAATCCAGGTTTGGCCCGTGTTTTCATTTTGTCCATGTTTTCTTCTAGTTTTCAGAATACCTAGTTAATTACCTAGGGCATTGGGGCAGTCACCTTGACAGGAATTCCCAGTGTTTTAAAAGGCGAAGGTGTAAGCCTAGGCATTTACTTGTCCGAAAGCGAGGCATAGGCCTCAACGCGATAAGGCATAGGCTGTTCATGTAAAGCTTTATATTTAGAAACAGAAGAAGTAAATAGAATGAGGTTTATAAACAATTAATTGGCACCATATCTTCATGCCACCATCCCCAACATAGTTGAGATTAAGGTGCAGTTGATGATGACGAGTATGAGATTTATAAACATCAATTTTATTGGGTTATGTAGTGATTTTTCTGGTTCGAGTAAAATGGTAAACAAAAATAACTTGAGGGGTTTCTTGTGAACATTAAAAGTTCGTACTTCATTCATTAGACCTATATTAGTAATTTTGTAAATATAAAATATACCTATGGTTAATTAGGTATTCACCACTTATAAAAATTAAAACCCTACACTTCTCTACCCCTCTTTCTCATACCACATTACCATCACACAGCCGTCTTCTTCTTTCATGTGTCTCCATCTTCATCTTCCAGACCCTTTCTCCTTCTTGTGTTCTGTTCTTCGGCTTCTTCCAAGTTCCGCCCCTCCCACTGCTTTGGGCCTTCCGTCGTTGTTGGTCATTAAGTCCACCCCCCCCCCCCCCCCCTCTTTTGTTTTGGATCATTTTTAGACCTGCTTTTTTTCTTAAAAGTAACTGCACAGAAGGCGCAAGCGTTGCTAATAGTGCGTTCAAGGCGTACACTCTTCTTAAAATGCATCAGCCAGCCTTTCATAGAACCGTAGCTTTTTCGTCTCAAGGGAAACAAAAGAACAAAAATTATTGAAAGCATGTAATAGACTTAGAAATGTTATCAAACATTGTCTTTCATTATGGATCTATCTTCCTCTTGCTATATGTTGGGAGCTTAGTAGTGGCCTTTCAGTATTTTTTGTATGCATCAGCGGCAAATTTTAATTCTCCAAGAGCAAGAGCTCACCATAATTTTCCTTTTAAACAGAATATAATGTATGCCTTAGTGTGCATAAGAGGAGTTCTTATATCCATCAATTATAAAATCCAAAGAATATAATTATGTTTGATAATGCTATTACGTTTATGTCTGCACATGGATTGAGCTTAAGCACATTATTCATGGTGATTCCTTCAGGATACTGTAAACTCAGAGGAATAATAGTGAGTTTGTTATGATTGTTTCTATTTGGCACACCGGTACGAGCCCATGTGCATGTTTGACCGTTGCATATTTTCACAGAGGACGGAGATATATGAGTACTCAAAAATGCTGGGAAACTCGCAGTTTGTGCTACTTCCTTTTCAACCATATAAGTTTGTATACGCACTCATGTTGGCAGAAGTTGGGAGGATATCTGAGGCATTAAAGTACTTCTCTTTTACCTCAATTACCTTGTATCAGTTGTCTTTGTTCTCTCAGCGTAATTTTGTAATGTAGGTACTGTCG
This sequence comes from Orobanche coerulescens, assembly GCA_033398695.1. Taxonomy (NCBI): domain Eukaryota; kingdom Viridiplantae; phylum Streptophyta; class Magnoliopsida; order Lamiales; family Orobanchaceae; genus Orobanche; species Orobanche coerulescens. Next base: position 70,684,029 of record CM065818.1, on the reverse strand, counting down.
AGCAGTATTAAAATCACTTAAAACTGGTCGAACTGCAGAGGTGGAGACACTGAGACATTTAGTATCATCTCTTGAGGAAAGGATTAAAGCTCATCAGCAGGTATTTCTCTGTCGTGCCATTGCGTGTCCTTGATAATCTACATTCCTGTAACTGGAACTACATATCATGTAGGGAGGGTTCTCAGCGAACTTAGCTCCGAAGGAACTTATTGGTAAACTTATCAACCTCTTTGATAGTACTGCACATCGTGTTGTTGGGGGCCTGCCACCATCTGTGCCTACAACAGGTGGCACTGTACATGGTAAAGAGAATCATCACCAATCAATTGGACCTAGAGTATCAACTAGTCAATCAACAATGGCTATGTTATCATTAGCACCTTCTCAATCCATGGAGCCTATAACTGAGTGGGCAGCTGATAGCAACAGAATGGCTATGCATACAAGAAGTGTTTCTGAACCTGACTTCGGAAGAAGTCCAAAGGTTCGTCTAAATCTAGATGCTCTATTGCCTTTTGGTTGCTTGATGTTTCTAATGATACTATGAAAAAACATGCATTCTGGATTCATGTAGGGTCAGGCTGATACGTTGGTGGAAGCAGGTTCCAGTGGTGTGCAAGACAAAGCATCAGCAGCTAGCAGTATATCTCGCTTTGGTCGTTTTGGTTTTGGATCTCAGCTATTACAGAAGACTGTTGGTTTGGTTCTCAAACCACGTCAAGGCCGCCAGGTAATATGAATAGGGTTCCCTTTTGTGCACGGATATACTTTAAGACGCTTTTTATTTTGAATACAAAAGTTTCTCCTTCATATGAAGGTTGCGACAGGAAGGGCATCCGGTGTAAAACTTTGCCACTTTGTTATTTGCATGAGTTATGGTGTTAACTAATTTTAGACAATTAAACGACACTATAATCTTCATGCCACCGACCCCAACATAGTTGGGATTAAGGTGCTGTTGATGATGATGATGACAAAAGTTTAATAGCTTGGTTTCTTATGGTTTCACTGCTTTCTAGGCAAAATTGGGTGAAACAAATAAGTTTTATTATGATGAAAAACTCAAGAGATGGGTTGAGGAAGGTGCTGAACCTCCAGCAGAAGAAGCAGCCCTTCCACCACCACCACCAACTTCAGTTTTTCAGAATGGAACATCAGAATACAGCTTAAGAAGTGCATTGCAAAGTGAAGCCTATCATAACATTCCAAGTCAAGAATATAAAAGCCCAAGCGCTGTGGATAATAGTCCTGGAATGCCACCACTTCCTCCGATGACCAATCAGTACTCGGCACGTGGAAGGATGGGTGTCCGATCTAGGTAAATTATAGAAAACCCACTTTATATGATTTATGATGTTATACTAGATTTTCTATAGGGCATGTTGCATGATGTACATGTTGGTTCTACAATATTATCCTGTAATGAACATGACTAGCATTTATCTCAACTCATCCCATCTCATGATATTTTCCATGCAAGTAGAAAAACTTATGATGATGATGATGGTTTTGGAATTTCATCACATTACTCCTCCCTATGAAGGTTGTGAAAGGGCATCCGGCATCAAACTTTTCTACTTTGATTTTTTTTGCATGGATTAATAGTGTTCATTAACTTTTTAGACCACTAATTGACACTATAATCTTCATTCCACCGACCCTAACATAGTTGGATGTAACATGCCCATGATGATGATGATACTAGCATGGTTATCACGGCGCCAAGGCGAGGCGAGGCGCTCGGCTACCGCCCGGACGCCTAGGCGCCTAGGCGCCCGCCTAGGCGACAATTAGGCGTTAAATAAAAAATATATTTAATAAATAATAATAATTAATATTTCACTATTAAAATTAATAAACAACATTATATTAAGTCCACATTTTATAATTAAAGCCATAAAATTCAACACAAATAAATAAAGGGTACGAAGTTCACATAAGTAGCAAATACAATAACATAAAACACAAGCTCTCATCTCTCAAATATCATCAAAAATCAAATCATTAGCATATCCTTCATTGCCCTCATTCTCACTATCATGAGCATTGGTAGTCTCTTGGCCATAATCATCATCAAGATCAACATCATCATCGGGAAAACCATCATCTTCTTCTCCATCTTCTTCATCACGTAATCTAGAATTAGTACTAGTTCTACCACGCCGAGCATAAATTAGTACTTCACCACCACGCGAACCCCTGCTCTCATCAAATTGAGAGTCTAAATGAGATCTCCTAGAAAGATTACGGCCTTGGAGATTATTCGATGCACCTGTTGCTTCATCAACATGGCTCCATAAAAGATTATCGCCCGGATGAACAACCTCATTGTCGACCCATTCATTATCCCATTGGAAATCTTCTATGATCAATGGATTGAAACTAGCCCCTTCTTCACGACGCTTTTGGAATCGATTGGCAATCTTCCGATTATATTGAATATACACCAAATCACTGAGTCTTTGATGCTCAAGCCTATTTCTCTTTTTGTTGTGGATCTAAAAAAAAATAATAAATTAAAATTCAAAATTTATTTACTTATTCGATGCACAAGGCGTCGCCTTTCTCGCCTAGGCGTCGCCTAGGCGACGCCGCGCTCGCCTAGCTCAAATCTAGACGAGGCGATGGATTCAGGCGGCCTGGCCGGACCGCCTTGCCGCCTAGGCGTCGCCTAGGCGTCGTCTAGGCGACGCCGTGATAACCATGGATACTAGATCTTACTATGTCATGTGAAGGGTAAAAACGTATATTGTTATATAGTGATACTCAAGTAAGAAGGATGTCGTTGTTATTTAATTCTAAGATCAAATATTATTTTTGTTTATATTTTACACTTGTTATTTCCATAATTGTTTTTTGTAGGTTTAGCACTCTTGACTCTGCTATTTTTACTGGTGAACATGCGAACACATGGACCATGAGATTGCATTTGCTCATCCTTTCGAAGTTCAAACTATTAATGATTCATTTGGCTTCCGTTGGTTGCGATACTTGCTGCACAAGCTATAGCTTCTTACTAGGATTTGACTTATTTTCTCTGTGCTATGGCAGGTATGTTGATACCTTTAATCAAGGTGGTGGAAGTGCAACAAGTTCATTCCAATCGCCACCTGTTCCCTCCATCAAACCAGCAAGTGGAGCCAACCCGAAATTCTTTGTGCCCGCACCAGTATCTAATGCTGAGCAGGCAGTTGATACTAGCCCTGGAAATAACAAGCAATATACTTCATCTTGTGAGAATCCTTCTACTGCTCCTCTAAATGATTCGTCATTCCAGTCGCCTGCTCCTCCATCTACCATGAACATGCAAAGATATGCTAGCATGAATAACATCTCGAAGCAAGGCACGAATGATAGTGGTTCATTTTCTGTACATTCACGACGTGCGGCTTCATGGAGCGGAAGCTTTAATGATTCTTTCAGTCCTCCCTCAGAGAGGGCTCAAGGAGGAAAACCTCTAGGGGATGTATTGGCTATACAGCCTATGCAGCCATCATCGTTCATGACAAGTGAGCCTTCCTCGGTGCACTCGTCAATGAATGGTGGCAGTTTTGGAGATGACCTACACGAAGTGGAACTTTGATAGCAAATCTTGCCAGTCAGAATCCTGCTCGAGTCTCATCTGCAGGGAGAGAGGAGATCCGAAAATATAATGATCTTTAATCTTTTTTTGCCCCATATTTTTTTTGTTTGTTTTTTCTTTTCTCCTTTTTTCCTTTTTGCGCTTGTACTTTAAATTTCAGTTCTTACTTAGTGGTTTACTGTACTTTATATACATGTCTTGCTAATTGTTCCAAACTGATGAGCATAATTAAGTAATTACTTCAAACTGTACAGTTCATTTCTATATTTATTGTGAAACAAATTTGAACATTGTGAGAGAAACAATGAAAATAACTTGGTTAGTAAAGAAAACTTTATTTGCATTTGAAACTTTCTTGTGTTGGAATGAGATTATGTGTAAGCAGAATTGTGTTGTGCCTCAAATGTTTAATTAAGTCTAATTGGTTTCAGAAGAGAGTTGTTTGCTGCTGGAATATTTGTTATACTAGGAAGAGGAGATGTAAGTTGTTGGCTCAGTTCTATGTTTGTAAGAATTGTGTTTTAAGTTTGAAGCACGTCGTCATGTAATGTTGTAATATCTGTACCTATATACATATACTGAAGGAGTCAATCTTGCAGGATGCACCTGTATCTGCATGTCTTGTGAAAGTGTTCTAGCAGAACCAAGTATGTCATTTGTTCTACTCCCTCCGTCCCACCGATCTTGGTTCATATTCCTTTTTGGGCCGTTCCAAGATACTTGGTCATTTTCTTTTTAAGACACCTTTATCTCTCACAACTTTAAATAATATATATTCATACTATCACTTTACACATTACTTTTCAGCTTTTCTTAAATCTCGTGTCGAAAAGCAAATGCTTAAGATGGATGGGACGGAGGGAGTATTTTACATGTAAAAAAGTGTGAAATCTATATTCGTGGTCTAAGATTTCCAATTTGAAGCGTGCATGCTTTCTATCACCGTCTCACGAATAGACATCAGTGTCACTTCTCCCCACCACACTACCCTCTTGCCTTCCTTGCTTTTGTCCCGGCCAAGTTCAAGAGGTACATATTTTCTGGCATTGGTTTGAAGATTCTTTATTAGGGATCTCTAAAGCAGCTGTGATATTCAGCTATGGTGGAGATTTTGCACCAAAGCTTATGGGTGATTCAGGATAATCTCACACATTCTTCAATTTAATTTGTTTGGTCTCTAATTTCACCGAATTTCCAGTTCTTTCCAGTGTGTTATAGCATATTCCACACCACTTGATCCGGTAAATTCCAGGAGTTAATTATATGTTTTTCTAGTTTTAACATATAATTACCGTTGGATTGATTATCTTAAATCAAGAGTTGGAAATTGCAATGTTTTGTATTGTGCCTAACTCTGATGTAAATGAAGACTTTTGGTAAGTATGAGCCTATTAAATTTAGGCAAAAATACTAATTAGGGGTATGTATTTTCCCAAATTTTGTACTGATGGTAACAATTTTTTTTTTGTTTTTGTATCATTTAGGGGTATGAATTTGTTTCCCTCCAATCAAGTTAGGGTACCCGTGAATTTCCGTCAGTTAAAATTAACGGATATGCTGACTTGACTATTAATGACACGTGTCACCTTCAGATTGGTCCACGTGTCTTCGACTGATCTTCATCTTCTTCGGTCATCTTCTCCGGCGAGTTTGCGACAATGAGTTTTCCGGCCAATTTTTTTCACCCATTTTTCCGGCCACTTCTTTTTCAGGGTTTAGGGTTCAGGCAAGATTTTTCGGCCAACTTTCTGTCACCCATTTTTTCAATCACTTTTTTTTTTGGCAAGACTTTCCGACATACATATATAGACTACATATAAACTACAAATAAACATAAATATAACACACACACACACACACACACACACACACACACATATATATATATATATATATATATATATATATAGGGAGTGGTTCAGGTAGTAAAGGTAAATTTCATAGAAAATAGGAATGGATTTGAGTCTTTGATTGAGTTAGATCAGTAGTTGAGATTTATACTCAGTTGTGCTACGTGTTTGTGCTGTGTGTGTGCTACGAGAACTGAAATATGTAAATTAAGTGAGGTTGTGCTACGTGTTTGTGCTGTTTGTGCTACGATGAGATGGAAGATGTGCTAGACTTAACCTATTTGAAATTTGTGCAGTATAATAATTCTCATTGTTCTACATACATATAAAAGATGTGCTAGACGGATGTATCTTTTCCTATATTCCTGCACTAGGGGTTTCTCACCATAACCGACCCATATAGATATAACTAGTCATATATATATATATATATATATATATATATATATATATATAGCGGGACTTTATTTTCAGAACTCTCTTAAGTGCGAGAACTGCGAGAACTCCTCTAAATCAATGAGATTTTTTTAAATATTAAAAAATATTATTAATTCAAAAGGGTATTATAGTAAAATATAATTTTTATTACGGGAGATAGCCCCTACTGATGATAACCCCTACTATAATAGCCCCTACTGATGATAACCCCTACTATATATATAACCCCTACTATATAGTGGGGTTATGATCAGTAGGGGTTGTATGCATTGACATGATGTACATTATGTATTATTAGGAGTACAAAATGTGGTTCTCGCAGTTCTCGCACTTAATAGGGTTCTGAAAATAAAGTTACACTATATATACATATATATACATATATATATAGGTGAGTTCAGGTGAGGATGCAATTTAAGTTAAGAAATAAGAATGAATTTCATCCATAGATATTGATAAATGGATGGCCTAGATTTATTCTCACAAAAATTTGATGCATATAATGCAATATTTTAATGCATTGCAATTTTGAAGCATATAATATATATTTTAATGCATTGCAATCTTGATGCACGAAATGCATATATTGCATGCATAATTAGTACAAAACTCATGCACATTCGCAATTCGCAGGATAAGAACCATTCTCATTTGATCCTAAATATATATATATATATATATAGGAAATAGATCATATGAAAACTAATTACCTTGTGAAATCTAGAAACTTTTGTAGGCCATTGATATTAGTGATCTAACGGCTGTAGATGAGTAGAATTATATGTATTTATGTATTTTTTTATTGCATTATTTGTTGCATATACTAGCGACCAGCTTGATGCAATAAATAATAACAAATATGCAATGAAATTACTTAATAATGCAATTGGTTTCTAGATTTCACCATTAAGGGTGTTTCCACCATAGTCAATCCCATTACAGATTTAGAATCATATGAAAATGATTTTTATGTTGTGAATTGAGAATAAATCTGAATCATTGATCTGTGTGTGATGTACGGTCCAGATTGACTTATGCATGCAATATACGTATTTCCTGCATCAAACTTGCAATGCATAAAAACTCTGCATTATATGCATCAAAATATCGATGCACTAGAATATTACATTCTATGCATACGTTTTTGTGAGAATAAATCTAGGCCATTCATTTAATCAAGATCTATGGATGAAATTCATTCTTATTTCTTAACTTAAGTATCATTCTCACCAGAACCCACCCCATGTATTATATATATATATATATATGGGAGCTTTATTTTCAGAACTCTCTTAAGTGCGAGAACTGTGAGAACTCCTCTAAACCAATGAGATTTTTTTAAATATTAAAAAATATTATTAATTCAAAAGGGTATTATAGTAAAATAAATTTTTTATTACGGGAGATAACCCATACTGATGATAACCCCTACTATAATAGCCCCTACTGATGATAACCCCTAATATTGTAACACCCCGAGATATTCGGAATAATTACAGCGCCGTAAACCCTTTTAGTAAGGATTTACAAGGCTAATTTAAAAGAAATGTAAATATAATCCAATCGTACAACTGAAGTTCAAAATACAGATTTGGTTCAACTGATCCAATGAGTTAACTTATACAACCATATCGAAATGACATTATTAAAACAGACATACTCGAGTACTAAATGAACCAAGAAGACAAATCACAATAACAATAAACATCAACCACATCACTGAGCCATATCATCGTCCTGTCGGTACTGTGGTTGCTTCCCCGCTCCTCGGCTACCTGAACATCAAAACAATGTCCACCCCCGAAGGGGTTAGCAAAACAATGCTAGTATAAGTATCATAATACATAAATCATCAGTGCATCATAAAACATGCAAAACGGACTTCCGTCATCGGAATCCAACGATGTGAATCCTCACGATTCCATCAACACAAGACAGGGTAATCCAGCGATCCAGCGCCCTTGGTATAGATCCCCATGATGATCCTGTCGGACCAACGCATGGTGGAAAACCCGTCCAGCGATCCAGCGCCCTCAGCATAGATCCCCATGATGATCCCGTCGGACCATCGCATGGTGGACATTCGATCCAGCGCCCTCAGCATAGATCCTCATGATCCCCTCGGATCATTTGTACCATAAACCAATCAATTATGCATACATATATGCATTTCAATATGTTCATCAATACGAACAATTAACAACGCATACCATGAGAAATTACAGAAATACATCTCATATTTGACAACATGAACAAAACCATAAGCATGATCAAGGTTCCAATATAAATCAAACTCAACATATGATACTTGCCTCGAAAATGGCAAGAATGAAATACTCCAACAAATGACACGCGTCCGTATGCCACCGCCCCTCGATCATCCCCTATGAAAGGCTCGGACCTAAGAAATAATAAAGAATTCCACTCAAGTCGCATTTAACGCCGTCTAACAATCAGTTTACGGCCGCAAGCTCTAAAAATGAATTACTGTCGAACTACTTAGCGCGCTACGTACTCTACGTAACGCGGCGCTAAGCCCGCCTGCTAACGTACGCAAATGACCGAGTTTAGCGTCGCTAGTGGTATCGACAATCTTCTATGAGCAGTGACTACCCTCGCTCGATGATATAACGTACGTTACGTATCCAACGTAGCGCACGTTACTCATTCCCGATAGCGCACGTTAATATATACATCTTAGCGTGCGCTAATCGTGCATGGCAGTCACTACTGGGTAAAACTTGAGCTAAAGGTGATGAAAACTCATGAAATCCTCAGTGTTAAAACATGCCAACTCCGTGCATATCATGCTCATACGGTTTATGAAAGATCTTTATGGATTAAATGACTACGAGACACAAGGATACGTATCATCATTACTACACCATAATTCATCTTGATCTTCAAGAAAATATTCTGAGTTTCGTTCATTCCAAGTCCCAAAACATATGATTCCTTACGTAAAACATACGAACTAGGTAATCTTCATATACTGGTCATGATTGGTTTTGAAGATACATAATATGCTTAGGAGTCCACATACTAAAAGGGTTCAATGGATCATACGATGAATAAGTGCCGAAACGTCAAAAATATCCTTCTAACGCATGATGACCGACTACTAGTGAATCTAACTGACTAGGTAAATCCCAAAACATGATCAAAAACGTCCTTCAGAATACTACTAATATTGATGAAGAATCACCTACCTCAAAGTAGTGAAGAACAAGGAGGAAATTCGAAGCAATTCAACGCCGAAAGTTTGAACACCAATCCTCCAATGATCTACAATCTTCAGCACGAGCTAGGATGCCGGCAAGAAGTGTTTAGGATGAAGAGAGTGTCTTTCTAAGTTCAAGAATTCGGATGGGGGAGTGAAAAATCTGAAAATATGAAAAAAGGATGCTGTCCTATATATAGAAAATGGTTATTAGCGCGCGCTAGTCCATATTCATAGCGTGCGCTAACGGCTATTTGAAACGTTACTGATTTCACTGTACTCAGCCTTTAGCGTGCGCTACCCTCATGTGAGTAGCGTGCGCTAACGCGTTGACTTGGCTTTTTCCCGAAAGCCATCCAGGTTCATCCCGACACAATCCGACCAAGATCCCCGACCTGATCTCACCTACCACACGTCTCAATCATATTGACCACGTATAGCGTGCGCTAAGCTTCCTTTGTAGCGTGCGTTATGGAATCAAATTAGCGTACGCTACACATCGACAATAGCGTGCGCTACATGCGCAGAATCACAATTTTTAAATCACATTCATGAAATCATACGCTCAACAACACCGGACTATGAAATACAGAGAATAATACTCAGATCAAAGTGCAACAATTACAATATCACAAGTTCCAAATACATATCAGAAATCTCAGGTATTACATCCTTCCTCCCTAAAAAGAAGTTTCGTCCCGAAACTTAAGATGAAAACAACTCTGGATATCTAGCCTTCATACTGTCCTCTGTTTCCCAAGTGGACTCTTCAGCTCCATGTCGTGACCATTGTACTTTAACCAAGTGTATTGGTTTATTCCTCAATTGTTTGATTCGACTCTCAAGTATCTTGATTGGTCTCTCTTCGAAGGTGCCATCATTAGCTATCTTGATCTCGTCGAAATCAATGATGTGACTGGGGTCCGGTACATACTTCCGCAATTGGGATACGTGAAATACATTGTGAACGTGACTCAGCGATGGCGGTAAGGCCAACCTGTATGCTAAATCCCCAACTCTCTCGAGGACCTCAAATGGCCCGATATATCTCGGACTTAGCTTACCTTTCCTCCCAAAACGGAAAATCCATCGTGTAGGAGACACTTTCAATAGTACATGGTCCCCAACGTCGAACTCTAGAGGGCGACGACGTACGTCTGCATAAGACTTCTGTCGACTCTGGGCAGTCAACAGTCTTTCCCGAATCAAAGCTATCTTCTCTTGAGTCTGAATTATCAATTCCGGTTCCGTCTCGATCAAGTCCGAAGAATCATCCCAGCACAGGGGTGATCGACATCTTCTCCCATACAAAGCTTCAAATGGTGCCATCTTAATAGAAACATGCCAACTATTATTGTAGGTGAATTCAATCAATGGCAAATGAACTTCCCAATCAGTTGACCAATCCAAAGCACAAGCTCTAAGCATGTCTTCTACTGTTTGTATAGTCCTTTCGGACTGACCGTCCGTTTGGGGATGATAAGCCGTGCTAAAGTTGAGCTCAGTCCCCAAAGCCCTGTGAACTGCCTTCCAGAAGTGCGACACGAAGCGACCATCTCGATCTGAAATAATGGTCTTCGGCGTCCCATGCAATCTGACTACCTCTGCAATGAATACTCGCGCCAATCTCTCGGGTCCCTAAGTATCTTTAATTCCTAGGAAATGAGCCGACTTGGTTAGTCGATCAACTATAACCCAAATCATGTTCATTGCCGTTTTGGTCCTTGGCATACTGGTGATGAAATCCATCGCGATATCCTCCCACTTCCACTTAGGGATCGGAAGCGGCTTTAACATTCCGGCAGGTCGCTGATGTTCAATATTAACCTGCTGACAAGTCAAACACTTCGAAACGTACTCTGCTACGTCCTTCTTCATATTCCCCCACCAGAAGTTTTGTTTAAGATCCTTTTACATTTTATCACGCCTCGGTGAATAGAATAGGGCGCGCTGTGAGCTTCCTTCAGAATTGTCCGTCTCAATTCCTCATTTTCGGGAACGCAAAGTCGAATCTGAAATCTCAGAACTCCATCATCTTGTATCACGAATCCTGGTGCTTTTTCTTTCTTTACTTCGTCACATAACCGAAGGATCAGAGAATCGTTCAGCTGCTTAGATTTGATCTCCTCGACTAGTGATGAAGTTAGTTCCATCACATATAGTTGCCCTTGGATTCCTGGTGCCCATACTTCAATCCCTTCGCGGACCAGTTCCCGTTGAATGCTGGTTTGGGATGTAAGTGCTTCCAACACTCGAAGAGAAACAGGTTTACGGCTCAAAGCATCGGCTACTACGTTTGCTTTACCCGGATGGTAGAGAATCTCCAAGTCGTAATCCTTGATTAATTCCATCCACCTTCTTTGCCTCATGTTTAATTCCTTCTGGCTGAAAATGTTCTTGAGGCTCTTATGATCTGTAAAGATCTGACAATGAGTTCCGTACAAATAATGTCTCCAAATTTTCAATGCAAAGACTACAGCTGCTAGCTCCAGATCATGAGTCGGGTAATTAATCTCGTACGGTTTCAATTGCCGCGAAGCATAGGCAATCACCTTATCCTTTTGCATCAACACACAACCCAGACCCTGATTTGAAGCGTCGCTGTATACCATAAATCCATCAGTTCCATCTGGTAACGCTAATATAGGTGCTGTCGTCAGTCTCTTCTTAAGTTCATCAAAACCAGTCTGGCATTTCTCATCCCACGTAAACTTTTGAGTTTTCTGTAACAGCTGAGTGAGCGGACGAGCAATTTTGGAAAATCCCTCTACAAAGCGGTGATAATATCCAGCAAGTCCTAGGAAACTCCGGACTTCTTTCACGTTACTAGGAACTTCCCATTCCAAGATTGCTTCGACTTTCTTCGGGTCCACCTGAACTCCGTCAGCTGATATCACATGCCCAAGGAAAGTTACTTCCCTAAGCCAGAACTCGCATCTGGAAAGATTTGCATACAGCTGTTCCTTCCTCAAGGTGCTCAAAACCACACGCAAATGTTCGGCATGCTCCTCTACGTCCTTCGAATATATCAAGATGTCATCAATGAAGACGACCACAAATTTATCCAAGTATTCTAAGAATACCCGATTCATCAATTGCATGAATACCGTATGAGCATTGGTAAGTCCAAATGGCATCACTACAAATTCATAATGCCCATACCGGGACCTGAAAGCAGACTTCGGTATATCCGATTCCTTAATTCTCAACTGATGGTATCCTGATCGCAAGTCAATCTTCGAGAATACCCTTGCCCCTTGCAGTTGATCAAACAAGTCGTCGATCCGAGGTATAGGATACTTATTCTTGATCGTCATCTTGTTGAGCTCCCTGTAATCAATACACAGTCGGAGGGATCCGTCTTTCTCCCGGACAAAGAGAACGGGCGCTCCCCAAGGAGAAACTCTAGGTTGAATATACCCCTTCTGTAACAATTCCTCCAGTTGCTTCTCGAGTTCATACATCTCGGTTGGCGCCATGCGGTATGGTGCTCTGGAAATAGGAGCTGCTCCAGGCTCTAATTCGATAGTGAACTCCACTTCTCTCTGCGGAGGTAACCCGGGTAGTTCGTCAGGAAATACATCTGAGAACTCATTCACAACTAAAATAGACGAGAGCTCTACTCCTTCCTCTTTCCTCATAGCATAACACCAAAGTCCATGACATCCCTGCTTCAGTAATTTTACGGCTTTCATTGCTTTGATCAATTTTCCCGAGCTTCCCAGTCTCCATCCTTGGAATAAGTGTTCAGATCCGTCATCAGCAATGATAGAAATGAGTCTCTTTCGGTAATTCAGAATAGCTCCATAACGGTTGAGCCAATCGTCCCCGAGAATTAAATCGTCACCGTAGATGTCAACTACAATAAGATTCGATGGCCAATCTCTCCCTCCTATAGACACTGGAAAATCTCTAGCTTCTAGGGTTCCCACAATTTTCTCTCCACTCGGTAATCCCACAACATAAGGTTCACAATTATACAAGCACGAGATTTTCAAACGATTAACACATTTCAAAGATATAAAAGAATGCGTAGCTCTCGAATCGAACAAGACACTAACTGGTTGCAAAAGGATCTGAATCGTACCTGATGCAACAGCTGTGTTCTGATCATCCTTCTTCATCTCGTAAATACGCGGAGGAACGGACCCAGCGCTGGATGCCTCTCTTTTCCCAACATTCTGCTGCGGGAAACCGCTTTGCTGCGTCTGGTTTACACTAGTGTCCTTCGGAACCGGTACAGGAGTGCGAGTACCAAAAGATCGGGTCGCACTCCCACAAAATGTTGCGCGATGTCCTTCCTATCCACACTCGAAACAGGTCACAGCAGGCGCGAAACAGTCACGTCGAATATGCCCCGCTTTGCCACAGTTATAACATTTCTTCCCTGCGTCTGAAACGGTTGGTGCTGCCCGGAACTTCTTTCCTCCTCGAGAAGGATGCGGAGGCCTCCTGGATGAATGAAAAGAGGACTAGCCCCTGCGAGGCCCACTACTCTAATTCTCCGTGAAGTTGCCAGCCACATTCTGCTTCTTTGCTTCTGTCGATTTCTCTACTGCTGCCTCCTTCATATCATAGGCCAACGCCTTGTCCTGATACTGTCGCAAAGTGGTACATTCAAATCCGGACATATATTGCTGAATTTCCGGCTTCATTCGCATGTCAAAATGGAAAATCCTCTCTGCCTCGGTCCTGACCAAGTGACGCACATAAGTCAGCTGGTGATTAAAGGTCTTAATCACGTCCGTCACAGATGCTTCTGAATTTTGTGGTGAGAAAAACTCCTGAACTCGGGCCTCTAATCAAGCGAGGACAATATCAAGGCTTCCATCATTAATTTGAATTCCGTCCAGTCAACATTATGCTCCTCCGGTCAAATGGCCTCCCACCGCCGAAAGCCTCCTGTCGAGAAGATCTTGGGCGTAGGACCTTTCTATCGTTGGGACAGTTAATCCCCGCAAAATCTTCTCTAATTCCTTGACAGTGATCCCAAAAGCGTCTCCTCACAGAACTCACAAATTTCGGAGGATGCAATTTGATCACCTCAGTAAGCCATTTATCTCCCCGATTATCCACATTATGCTGCTGTCCCATCGCCGTCTGCATGCGATCCACAACTTGAGCAAACTGGTTTATCTGAGCAACCACCTACTGAAACACTCCCGGCATGTTAGGATCTGCATTATTATTTGCTGATCCCTGTTGTCCCCCGGAATGGGAATCCGTTCGGCTAGCGGTTATTTCTGGGGTAGACACCGAATCTTCTTGTCTCGCATTTCCACATCCGCGTCCACGAACGCGTCCGCGTCCACGACCTCCTCTCAACATACTGTAAACATAAATACTCAATATCCAGGGCAAACTTTCTAAAAGTAAGTCCATCAATGTTTACAAAACATGAATTAATTAAAACGGTAGTATTTGAGATTTAGGAAACTAACAACCACGGTCCACACGACGATGCTGGCTCAGCAGTGATGTTACAACCCACCAATAATCAAATAACGTAAACAGACCCAACTAACCCGACTGCCAAGATATCCATGAATCTTAGCTCCGATACCATATTCTGTAACAACCCGAGATATTCGGAATAATTACAGCGCCGTAAACCCTTTTAGTAAGGATTTACAAGGCTAATTTAAAAGAAATGTAAATATAATCCAATCGTACAACTGATGTTCAAAATACAGATTTGGTTCAACTGATCCAATGAGTTAACTTATACAACCATATCGAAATGACATTATTAAAACAGACATACTCGAGTACTAAATGAACCAGGAAGACAAATCACAATAACAATAAACATCAACCACATCACTGAGCCATATCATCGTCCTGTCGGTACTGTGGTTGCTTCCCCGCTCCTCGGCTACCTGAACATCAAAACAATGTCCGCCCCCGAAGGGGTTAGCAAAACAATGCTAGTACAAGTATCATAATACATAAATCATCAGTGCATCATAAAACATGCAAAATGGACTTCCGTCATCGGAATCCAACGATGTGAATCCTCACGATTCCATCAACACAATACAGGGTAATCCAGCGATCCAGCGCCCTTGGTATAGATCCCCATAATGATCCCGTCGGACCAACGCATGGTGGAAAATCCGTCAGTGATCTAGCGCCCTCAGCATAGATCCCCATGATGATCCCGCCAGACCAACGCATGGTGGACATTCGATCCAGCGCCCTCAGCATAGATCCTCATGATCCCCTCAGATCATTTGTACCATAAACCAATCAATTATGCATACATATATGCATTTCAATATGTTCATCAATACGAACAATTAACAACGCATACCATGAGAAATTACAGAAATACATCTCATATTTGACAACATGAACAAAACCATAAGCATGATCAAGGTTCCAATATAAATCAAACTCAACATATGATACTTGCCTCGAAAATGGCAAGAATGAAATACTCCAACAAATGACACGCGTCCGTATGCCACTGCCCCTCGATCGTCCCCTATGAAAGGCTCGGACCTTAGAAATAATAAAGAATTCCACTCAAGTCGTACGAACGTCTAACAATCCGGTTTACGGACGCAAGCTCTAAAAAAATGAATTCTGTCTGAACTACTTAGCGCGCGCTACGTACTCTACGTAACGTGCGCTAAGCCTGCCCGTTAACGTACGCAAATGACCAGGTTTAGCGTGCGCTAGCTGTGTACTGACAGTCTTCTCTGAACAGCCGACTACCCTGCCTGATGATATAACGTACGTTACGTATCCAACGTAGCGCACGTTACTCATTCCCGATAGCGCACGTTAATATATACATCTTAACGTGCACTAATCGTGCATGGCAGTCACTACTGGGTAAAACTTGAGCTAAAGGTGATGAAAACTCATGAAATCCTCAGTGTTAAAATATGCCAACTCCGTGCATATCATGCTCATACGGTTTATGAAAGATCTTTATGGATTAAATGACTACGAGACACAAGGATACGTATCATCATTACTACACCATAATTCATCTTGATCTTCAAGAAAATATTCTAAGTTCTGTTCATTCTAAGTCCCAAAACATATGATTCCTTACGTAAAACATACGAACTAGGTAATCTTCATACACTGGTCATGATTGGTTTTGAAGATACATAATATGCTTAGGAGTCCACATACTAAAAGGGTTCAATGGATCATACGATGAATAAGTGCCGAAACGAAAAAAATATCCTTCTAACGCATGATGATCGACTACTAGTGAATCTAACTGACTAGGTAAATCCCAAAACATGATCAAAAACGTCCTTCAGAATACTACTAATATTGGTGAAGAATCACCTACCTCAAAATAGTGAATAACAAGGAGGAAATTCAAAGTAATCCAACGCCGAAAGTTTGAACACCAATCCTCCAATGATCTACAATCTTCAGCACGAGCTAGGATGCCGGAAAGAAGTGTTTAGGATGAAGAGAGTGTCTTTCTAAGTTCAAGAATTCGGATGGGGGAGTGAAAAATCTGAAAATATGAAAAAAGGATGCTGTCCTATATATAGAAAATGGTTATTAGCGCGCGCTAGTCCATATTCATAGCGTGCGCTAACGACTATTTGAAACGTTACTGATTTCACTGTACTCAGCCTTTAGCGTGCGCTACCCTCATGTGAGTAGCGTGCGCTAACGCATTGACTTGGCTTTTTCCCGAAAGCCGTCCAGGTTCATCCCGACACAATCCGACCAAGATCCCCGGCCTGATCTCACCTACCACACGTCTCAATCATATTGACCACGTATAGCGTACGCTAAGCTTCCTTTGTAGCGTGCGCTATGGATTCAAATTAGCGTACGCTACACATAGACAATAGCGTGCGCTACATGCGCAGAATCACAATTTTTAAATCACATTCATGAAATCATACGCTCAACAACACCTGACTATGAAATACGGAGAATAATACTCAGATCAAAGTGCAACAATTACAATATCACAAGTTCCAAATACATATCAGAAATCTCGGGTATTAAAAATATATATAACCCCTTCTATATAGTAGGGGTTATGATCAGTAGTGTAATACCCGTAATTTTGATTTTCGGTAATTTTTTTTTTCAGAGAAAGTCCGTTTTGACGACTCGCTCATGACCGTTTCGTTATTCCGAGAATGATTAATTCTGCACTTTTTGTCATCCGAGCTCGTTTCGGTGTTGTTTTGTTGAGTTCCGTGCTTTTTGGCGACTTTTCCGCACTTGAGTTCGATTCTTGCGAATCTCGTCTGAAACTGTTGTTTCGAATTTCTCGTAAGTTCATTTAATGTTATTATTCATGTTGCGAGCTTTGGCTTGGTGTTTCGATCACGTGTCGTGATTTTCGGGCGTTTTGGGCCATTTTCGTAATTTCCCAAAGTTTGGGGTAATTACTTTCCGTTGTCGAATTTCGAGCCTTCGGGTGGTCGGAATCGTGTGTTCTCTTAGTGCTCGAATTCGTCTTTGTGAGTACTTCGTAACTGTATCTTCGATTCGTATTCAGGTTCGGATTTCGGGGTCGTTCGGACCGTCGGAGTTGGCCCCGGCCGAGTCATGGCCGGCGCGGCCTGCAGGCCAAGCCGCCGAGTTACGGCCGTTAGTGCTTGGCGATTCGTCGTAAGGCCGACGTCGTAAGGCCACGGCGTAACGCATTTAACGTTTCCGGCATTTATAGCGTGAAGTTGGCCATGGCGATTCGTCGTAAGCCATGGCGATTACGTCGTAAGGCGGCGATCGGCTATTTAAGGTCAGCATACGTTTTCTTCAGCCATTTCTCACTCGGTTTTCTTCTCTTCCGCGGCTGGGGGTGTGTTGATCATGGAGAGATGTTGTTGGACAATAAATACATGAAGTCTTGGAGTTCATATCATCAATCATCAATCCTATAATATCCTCCGATCTACCGAATCAGGTCAGATTTCCTAGCAATCTAGTTTTGGGGAATTTGGGTATTTTGGTTGTTTTCGTCCGATTAATCCGATTTAACTTAGGATTATGATGGATTGATGAATATTTAGATGTATTATATCATTTCCCTCGTTATTCCATGGTTGGATCGTATCGATTTGTTGTTTTGGTCGAGTTCTTGATCGACGCCTTGAAGGTGTCCGGTAGAATGTCTTAGAGGGGTTTTCGGACGTTCTATGATTATTCCTCCTCGTATGATCATTGATTTATTAATTATATGTTGTTAGGGTCGGGTTTCTTGCGAAGAAACCGAGTTGAACCCTTCCGTTCGTTGTCGTCTTCCTTTTCTATAGCATCGGGCGTTTCGAAGCTTTCCGGTTGAGCCGTGTTCGTCGGAATACTTGCGTGCCGATTTCGAGGCAAGTACCTTGTCCATATAATTATTGTTTTGTGGATACGATAATTAGTGATCGTCTAAATGTGGTTGTTTGGTCGTTTGAATCGAACTTTCAAAAGATTCGGTTTGACGTGGTGGTTTTGCTAAGGGTTTGATGCCTCTGAGTGAATTGTTTGGATATCTTTGTTGTATTGTGCTATATAAATGTGATTGTGTGGATGTGGGCGGGGCCTACGGTGGCACATGGCATGTGATCATGTGGTCAGGATGCAACAAGCGATTGATCCAACCGTGAGAGCCTAAGAAAAACTACGGTGGCACATGGCATGTGATCATATGGCCAGGATGCAACAAGTGATTGATCCAACCGTGAGCGCCAAAGTTAATCTACGGTGGCACATGGCATGTGATCATGTGGCCAGGATGCAACAAGTGATTGATCCAACCGTGAGATGTGTGTGATTTGTTTCGCTAGCCAGCTCGGGAGGGTCCTTTGAGGCCTCGGGTGGGATGTCTGTGGTGGCGTACCGGTCCTAGGCGATGCGCGTGCATGATTATGTTTCGTTGATTTTATGTCCGTTGAGGACACGTGATGTTGGGCTCTGACCCTGTAAATTGTTGGTTGTTTCCTAATTGCGAAATCAAAACCTTTGGGCTGTGACCCTGTTGATTTTGGAAAGACAAGGATTTGATAATCCTAAATTGTTTTCTATTAAAACTCCCGAGGGTATTTTAAACCGTTTTGCAAACCGTTCTCGTTAATTGTGATCTTTCAGATTTGAAAAGTTTTACTCAAACTCTTGCCTCGGGAAGTATTCGTTTCGATATATTTGAATCTTTGAGGATTCCTGGTTATTGTTATTCTTGGAATTTGAATTATATGGCTCGTATTTTTGCACTTGTACTTGCACTAGCAAAACAGTGGAGTTTTGCTAACCCCCGAGTATTCGGGGGGTGGATGTCTATTTTTGCATTCAGGTTTTGGAGCATAGCACAGGGTCGGCACGAAGGATGATGAAAGATGAACGATACTAATCACACGAGGATCCGTTGATGTTGTATTGGTCTAGTTGTATTTTCTTTTCCGCTGTAGTATCAATTCCCCGTTGTACAGGAGTTTATTGTATTTTGACCCCTGCGTGGGTATGTGTTTGGAATTGAGTTGTATGTTATTATTGAAAGACCAAATCGGTCTACTGAGTCATTTTAGCCTTAAAGGCGATGTTTAGATGTCTGATTTTGGTTATCAGCCTGGTAGATCCTCGAGGAGGGGGTCTACGGCATGTAATATCCCTGAGTGGATTGGGGGTGTTACATAAATGGTATCAGAGCTTAGGTTGTGGAAACCTAGGCTGTCGGGTCAGTGGTGTCTGTTGAGTTTTGTCTCGTCGGATTTTATCTGACTCAGTCGTGTCGCGATGCGTCGTCTGAGTTTGTTGGTCGTGATTAGTATCGTGAGGCGATCATCATCTTCGTGCGACCTATGAATGTAAGTCTCCCTTCTTTGTGTTGTGCCTCGTGTGACACGAGCTATTTTTATGATTATTTGTTAAGTGACGGAATCCTCTTATGGATTTTGATTTCTTGATATGTGGTTATTTGACCCTCATATTTCGTTCATATGAGGAGTAGTGTTGCTGGATTGTGCATGTTTGACTTTATTTTTTTTATCCGCTGCGTGAGTTCTTTTGTAATGGCTTTCGGTATTTTACCGACTGAGTTTTATTTCAAAAACCAATTCCCTTAAATCGAGTTTTTGGCATTATGGCCTTGATCATTTTGGCGAAATTCTTATGACGGTATTTAGTATTTTGTAAATGGCTTTTGTGAGTTTTTGAAATATTACTGTCATCGGCCTTTTTGGCGTTTTTGTAAATGGTTTTATCCTGGTGGGTTCCGGCGCGGGACCCACGGCGCTATATTGTTCTGTATAATTACCTGAAATTTTTGGGCACTTTAGCCCATTGAATTATTTTCGAAAACCTTGAGTATCTTAGAAAATAAATTTCGAGACGTATTTTTAAAATGAATTATTTTCTCGTGGTACATCCAAGGTGCCACAATATGTTTCAAAATTCTTCTACCTCGAGGACCCAAAAAGTTTTGAGATGTTTTCAATGTTTTAAAAACATTTTTACTTAGACCCGAGGGTCGAATATTCTGAATGTTTTTCACTAAGAGAAAGTGTCCTCATTTTTATCAAATGCGAAATGGTTTTCCAAAGTTTCGATAACGATGTTTCACGTTTGTACTTTTTTTGAAAGGTGATACTCAAGATCAACCGGTGTTTTTTTTTTTAAAATTATTTTCAAAAGGTGGTTTTCGTTTTTAAAACCCATCATTTCCTGCTTGTGGTCGGAGAAGGTGTGTACGATGTTGGTATTGTTGTTAGGGTGTTAGCCCTCCGAATTGTGATTGAATTGGTGGTGTGAACGTTGAGTCGTTCGCCATGCATATATTTTGTTAGCCCGTTGTGGGAGGTGTGATGATGATCTTTGATGTTGTCATTTCGTGGTGGCTTGCGTGTTATCGCACCTATGTGAGCTGTTAAAGCTTGGATTTTTGTGCGTTTATGCACATTGGTGATTGTTTCATGATGTTTATGATTGTGTGCTGGCTATCGTTCGGGCCGTTGTAATCGTCGAACGATGCCGCTGTTGTTGTGATTTTTGTATACGTTGATATGTTATGCTGAGTTGGCATCTCCGGTATGTTGTTTTTCTGTGTTATGTTCCATTGTATCTAGCATCTGTATTTTCGATATGCCGAGCCGAGGCATTTCGAACGTATTGTGCCGGGGGCATGTACGTGCAAATTGTCCTTCTCGTCAGTAACGCTTTTCAAGTGTGGACCCGAGAGACACAGGATCCAGTTTTTCGAGTTGGGTTCCGAGTCTTTCGGGGGGCGAACTTCAGTACATATATGAGGATCGGCTCTGAGAGGCCCATGGGAGATGTTTATGTCGTTTGCTTTTTGTGTTGTCACCTTACTCCAGTTGTTGTGAGTTGCGGGAACGACATTTCTTTTATAAGAGGTCGAATGTAATGCCCGTATCGTTTTGACTTCCGCATTTCCTCTTTCTCATGTCAATCGACTCGCTCGTGTTCGTTGATACTTTCTGAACTTGTTCTGTATTTCGGTTTCATCGTTCGAACGAGCTGTGATCTTGTTTTGGGTCGATCTGGTTATCGCTGTAACTTTTCTGAGTTCGGTTCGATTCTTGTGAACCTTGTTCGGAAGTAACATCCATTGGTTCTACTAGTTCTTTTATTAGAAGTGGATCGGATTTTGAACTTCTGTATTTACGACTCTGTCGACTCGTTTATGTTCGTTGACATTTTCTGAACTTGTCCTGCCCCTTGCTTTTGTTGATCGAACGAGTATGGTATTGTTTCGGAATAACTCGTTTGTCGTTGTGATTTTTCAATTGCTATTCCCTTTCCTGTGGATCTTATGTGAATGCACATCTTGTTGTTTTCACCGGATCATATATTGTCTTGAGTCGAGATGCGAACCTGGAATTGTTGTTTGAATTTTATTGTTCTTCGTGATTCGAACATGAGTGTTGTAACACCCCAAACTAGGCGGATATTACAGTGCCGTAGATCCCCAACTGGCACCCACCAGGCAAAAGAAAATGAATGAATTACACAAGATAAATGTAGTACCGAACTACATTACAGCAATAATTACTCCGATGAGGAGTTTAGTTACAACACACCAGGACAATACCGAATACTGGTGTATTTTATATGAAGATAAAATACACAACACTGATTGAATCGGAGTATTCAATTGAATGTCTGCAGCGGAAAATTTAGGACTATATCATGATTAACTTAAAGATAGGGGCCCACTACTAGTATGAATAGGACTCGTCGACATCAACATGCTATTCTGCGTTTGCCTTGCCATGACACGAAAAACAAAATCCCCAAACGGGTGGCCATTACAAAGAACAACAATCCTCAAGAGTTGAAAATACACAATCATGATTATATCCGAAGTTATGAAATATCCTGTCGAAACATACGCAATCAAACATGCTATATGAATCGACTAACAGTACGGCTCAAAGGAAATGGCACCACACTACGCCCGGGATGGAAATGTGTCCGTGCACAAGCCACCAACGAGTATCGATCGAATACACGCGTGGTCTTGTACCTAATCGATCTCACGAGACAATCTCAATCGTGTGCACAATCCAATGTGAGGCCACCAACCACCACACGACTATAATGTGCCCGACATGAAAATCCAACACATACCAACCGGCACGCCAAGATATGACCGGAATGCCACGATATAACAAAAGTGACATCGAAAATGAATAATGACTCACCGAGATGGAATGGTAATGAAATAAATGACACTCAATGAAAAGATTGGAACCGCTGCTTCCTTATGACTGAAATGATTAATTGATAACAACAAGTTTTTATACGGTTAATATAATGATGAATGAATTATGATTATGAATGAACAACAACAAAAGGCATGAATATCCTTTTAACCGAGTAAGAATTAACTTACTCAACGCCGGTGACAATTATCCTTCCACGAACAATGTCCTAATTGAGATATCGGTCGCTCGAACAACCTTGAACAATTCAATTACCAACAATCCGTTCAATATACGAATCAAACACGAATATAACGAACTCAAAACGCCAATACGACTAAACCAAGTCCATTGAGGCATTAAATCAAACACGTTGCGTCCGAACTCCGATTGTTTACAATCAAACCTCAATATATCAATATCAAATCCCTCAAGAAAGGTTTCAAACCCACAAAACATCTTCAATACGATTAACAATCCAAAACGAATATCCAAAACGTGATTATAACGACAATTAATCGAAAACCCCCAATTTCAACTCGATATTCAAAGTGTTCTTGAATAATCCTTCAATAATCCAATGAATCTTTATACAAACTTATAATCATATACATATCCCTTCATATAACATGATTATAACGTCCAAAACATCTTATCTCAACACAAAATCGAAATCCAAGGTGTTGAAGAATATTACCTTTGAAGATCCAAACACTTCGATCCGATGAAAACGTGTTAAATCGACTATCCAAGCTTCCCAACGAAATAAGATGATGAAATCCGAATACACAAGTGATTGAGGATGGAAAAATACCTCTCTCAAGTCTCTCTTCGAACAACAAGAAGAAGAGGATGAAAATGAGTAAAAATGTCCCGCCGAGTACTTAAATATCGCCGGAAGTTACGGCCAGTAACTCGGCCCTCTTACGGCCGTAACTTTCCAAGTCAACGGCCTTACGGCCAGAATCGGCCAACTCAGACGGCCGTAACTCAACTTCGTCAAAGCTCGGCTGAGACTTACGGCCAGAATCGCTTCCTGAGTTACGGCGTAACCCGCCTTCACAAAAACACCTGTCGACAGCCTTAACGGCCGTACCGCACACCTTACGGCCGTAACTCGGATGATACGGCCGTATCCGGCCAACCTTACGGGCGTAACCCGCCCACGTCAAAAATAGCCAGACATCCTTCCTGCAGCGTACGGCCGTATCCGGCCAAGCCTTACGGCCGTACCTGCCTCGACTTACGGCCGTATGCCGCAACCCTTACGGCCGTAAGTCACCCTTGGTCGACAACACCCGAAATTAACGAACACCACTTACGGCCGTATCTCACCTTCCTTACGGCCGTAACTCACCTTCGGCCAAAATGCCTGGGCAGCCTGCTGGACCACTTACGGCCGTAACCGGCCAGCCTTACGGCCGTACCCGCTGGACTTACGGCCGTATCCCAGAACCTTACGGCCGTAACTCAATGTTGGCCAAGGTGAATAAATCCGATGATTCCGATTCCTCGATACGACTGATGAATGATCCGACAAATCATACGAATGTGGAAATGAACAAGTCTAACACATGCCAAAGAATGATACTCCAGCACAAGACTACCAATCACGATGATAATGATAATACTCCCGTTCCGACACTCAAACGGAGATGAAATGACGATCGGTAACTGATACACGGTTACAACATGCCAACATTGAACGCAATTGAGTGATTCATGAATGATGAGTGATTATTAATGAGTGAGAATTACTGAGTGACAAATACAGACTGATAATTACCGAATGAAAATGACTGAGTTACAACCGGTATTACATACTCCCCTTAAAAGAGTTTCGTCCCCGAAACTAAGGGTCAAACAATTCGGGATAACTCTCCGCATATTCTCCTCGGTTTCCCAAGTAGCCTCTTCGACTCCGTGACTAGACCACCGAATCGACCAAAGGAATCATCTTGTTCCTCAACGCTTGATTTGCCGCTCCAACACTCGCACAGACGCTCCTCGTACGGATGATCATCCGCGATCTCGATTTCGTCAAACCAAGTATGTGAGAGACGTGAAACACATTATGAATTCGCCCAACAACGGAGGTAAAGCCAATCGATAAGCTAACTCGCTTACTCGATTCAAAATCTCACACGGTCCAATGAATCTCGAACTCAACTTCCCCGTTTTCAAACGGAAAATACCTCGACTGGGAATACCTTGACCAAAACGGATCACCGGTATCGAACTCTAGTGGTCGATGACGATTATCGCATATGATTTCGCCGACTCGAGCATTCAATGACGTCTCTCGATCAAAGCTACCTTCTCCGGCGGCTATAAGTATATCGCTCAGGCCGATTGACTCGATGGGTCGTCCCAACACAAGGGAGCTCGACAACCGTAATGAATTGGGCTTCCCGATCCTCTACTAATCGAGGACGCATGCCCTCAACATGTCCTCCACTGTCTGAAAAGTCCTTCTCGATTGTCCGCTTGACCGAGGATGAAAACGGTAATGATATTAAGCCGAGTTCTCAAAGCACGATGAATCGGTTCCCTAAACGAGACACGAATCGCCCGACACGATCGAAACAAAACTCTTAGGAGTTCCGTGCAATCTCACTAACTCTCTACGAGCATTAGGGTAAGTCTCTCGGGACCCCACGTATCCTTGATCTCAAGGGAATGAGCTGATTTAGATAGCGATCCACGATCACCCAGATCGTATTCATGCCACGACGACTCGTCGGCAAACTTGTGAAGAAATCCATAGAAATGTCTTCCCACTTCCATCCTGGAATAGGAAGCGATATCAGCATACTCACCGGTCGCTGATTTTCAATCTTGACTTGCTAATAGGCTAAACATCTCGAAACAAATTCCGCGACTCCTCGCTACATATTATTCCACCAGAAATGTTGTTTCAAATCCTGGTACACCCTGCTAGACCCCGGATGAACCGAATAAGGGGTAGCATGAGCTTCTCTCAAGATCGAGCTCTTCAACTCATCATTCGCCGGTACGCACAACCGATTCTCAAAACTCAAGAGTCCATCCTCGTGGACCACAATTTCAGGGGCTTTCCCCTGTACCACATCCTCGCGGATGAGCAACAAAATGAATCTGAACCCTGATTCTCCCTGATTTCCTCCTCAAGTGATGATGAAATCTCTAACATACAAAGCTGTCCCTGAACTTGCTGAAGTCGGACCTCGATCTCGGTCTAAGGAATTCCCGTGAAGCTCCTTCGAACTCTTAAATGAGCAAGCATCTGCTCCCGAACGGACTTACGACTCAAGGCTTCGGTGACAACGTTCGCCTTGCGGTGGTTGTAAAGGATCTCGTGATCAAAATCTTTGATTAGTTCCAACAACAGCCCCTGTCGCCTATTTAACTCCTTGTGTGTTAATATATACTTCATCTCTCGTGATTGGTGAATGATCGACAGTGACGCCATAAAGGTAATGACGCCAAAATTCCAACGCGAAAACCACGGTTGTTAGCTCGGTCGTGGGTTGGATAATTAATCATCTAATCCGGGAACTTGGATTTACTTAACATCTTTCGGAGGTTGCCAATCTCGGATAGCCTCCGTCTCGAGGGTCGACACGAACTCGCCGATGAAATTACATGCCCGAGAAAAGTCACTTGACATCCAACTCACATTAAGAAAACTTCCATAAAATTGCTCGCGTCTCAACACGTCGAGAACCCGAAGAAGATGAACCTCGTGTTCCTCTCGGCTAAGAGAATAAATCAAAATGTCGTCGATGAAGACAACAACAACCGATCTAAAAAGTCGATGAAAACCCGATTCATTAACTCCATGAATATGCAGTGCAATAGTTAGCCCGACGGCATAACTACGAACTCATAATGACCATAGCGTGTATGAAACGCTGTCTCGCGATATCCGATTCTCGAATCCGCAATCGGTGATATCCAGATCTTAAGTCGATCCTGGAAAAAATACGAGGCTCCCTGAAGTTGATCTAAAAGATCATCAATACGGGGTAAGGGATACTACTCTTGATCATTACCCTGATCAACTTCTGGTAATTAATACACACACGAGACGAGCCATCCTTCTCCTTGACAGATCACACTGGTGCTCCTCACGGGGACGCAATCGGTCGGAGATAACCTTTCTCGAACTACTCCTCAAGTTGAATCTTCAACTCTTGCATTACAGTCGGGGCCATCCGATACGGTGCCTTCGATAAAGGAACGTGCGGTTCAACTCACTCCTGAATTCCACTACTCTATGTGAAGGCAACCGGATAACTCGTCGTAATTACATCGTCAATCGATGACAATGATACCACGAATGATTGAACATTTCGATTGTCCTAGAATGGTCAATCGATAAAAGAGATACCAATAATGATTGAACAACTCGATTGCCTTAGAAAGGCCAATCGATGAAGATGACACAATGAATGTTTGAATAACTCGATTGCCCTTAAAGGTCGATCGATGAAAATGATGCAATGAATGATTGAATAACTCGATTGCCCTAGAAAGACCAATCGATGAAAATGATACAATGAATGATTGAATAACTCGATTGCCCTAGAAAGACCAATCGATGAAAATGATACAATGAATGATTGAATAACTCGATTGCCCTAGAAAGGCCAATCGATGAAAATGATACAATGAATGATTGAATAACTCGATTGCCCTAGAAAGGCCAATCGATGAAAATGATACAATGAATGATTGAATAACTCGATTGCCCTAGAAAGGCCAATCGATGAAAATGATACAATGAATGATTGAATAACTCGATTGCCCTAGAAAGGCCAATCGATGAAAATGATACAATGAATGATTGAATAGTTCGATCGCGGAATCTCTCTGCCTCTGCCATAATAAAAATTCTATCGAACAACGGATCACTCCCGAAGCACACAATCGACAACCAACGATGGAAAGATAGTGACCAAACGCTAACAATCACCGAGGATAGTATCAAGACGGTTGAACCAACAAATCGAAAATTACATCGTCCTAAGATAAGTTCACCACGATTAGATCCATCAACCAATCGCGGTCATTAAGCTTAATTTGGTAAAATTCGAAAATTCTTCCATCGGGTAGACCGATGGTATGAAGTCCACAAGCAATAGGACTATTCCGAAATAAGTCTATTCAAGCATGATTCGAAAATGAATGAATGCGGTGTACCGGCATCAAAGGTACACACAAGTTGAAATAAAATTACGAGTATACGAAATCATTCGGACCACCGATCGTCGATCGTCCTCATCATATGAATCGGGACTTGCGGCCCCGAACCGGACGCTCCGTCGATAAGTACGAGCTCCAACTCTATTTGCTTCCATTGTCTTAAATGACGCCAAAGACAATGATCGGTCTCAGCCCGGTGCTTGGGGCTGAGATGCCGCGGAGCCGACTTGGAGTCCTTTCGGCAAAAGCGGGCCTTATGTCCAAAATTCCCACAATTATAGCACGTGATAGACGGTTTGAGACACTCGGTCTGAAATGACCGGCGTTCCACAATTGAAACAGTGATGGCGGGCGCGCCGGGAATGAGGTCCCGCACGATTATGCGCCGTAGAAGGTCGCTCGAAGCGATAGGGCTCACGAGGCTTCTTGAAGGTTGGTGACCGTCTTCGGATTGATTACGCCGTTGATTTCTTGTTGACAAATGAAGGTTGTTGTTCAAGACTTTCCTTAGCGGTGGCTCATACGGAAGAGTTCTCTCGATTAATCCGGTCAGTGGCACAATGATGATTGAGCAACCGCACATGGGTCATCATGGCCTGCATAAAAGTGAGTGGATCAACCCGAACATCTTCTGATCGAGCCGAGTCCTGGCACGATTTCCCGACAATGAGTGATTATTCCACGGGTTTCGGCCCGCACCGCGGCCTCTTACATTGCATCCCAACACAGCTCTCACCAAAATCAAGAACGAAGGTCCCATAAAGATTATATTAACAGCATGATTATCACGTTATGATTACGTCATGAGATGATGAAAATGAGTATACATGCTCTAACTTAGTGATTATATGAATGATTGACTGAAGTGACATGAATATCTGATGAAATTCTTGAAATGATTATTTTGAATAACTTAACAAGATTTATAATATGATCATCTAGATCATCGGCAACTGAGTAATGAAATGAATTAAGTGATTAATGAATTAACATGGTCGTCCTGATCATTAACTGAGTAATGAAATGAATTAAGTGATTAATGAGTTAACATGATTGTCTTAATCATAATAAATGATGATGTTGAGGATTGTGAAATGATGAATGATGAATGAATGACTATTGCCAGAAATTATACCATGGCGTTAGAAATCTTACGCTTCTTTGGTCGATTGGCTCGGCATTTGCACAGTCACACGTGGCGAAAGTCCAATGATACTAGTCTGATGACGATGATTTCAAATGAGACATGACTCGGAAGGTAGTATTCAAAACCACTCTCCGATACCAACTCTGTAACACCCCAAACTAGGCGGATATTACAGTGCCGTAGATCCCCAACTGGGACCCACCAGGCAAAAGAAAATGAATGAATTACACAAGATAAATGTAGTACCGAACTACATTACAGCAATAATTACTCCGATGAGGAGTTTAGTTACAACACACCAGGACAATACCGAATACTGGTGTATTTTATATGAAGATAAAATACACAACACTGAATGAAACGGAGTATTCAAATGAAAGTCTGCAGCGGAAAATAAAGGACAATAACATGAATAACTGAAAGATCGGGGCCCCCTACTAGTATCACTAGGACTCCTCGACATCAACATGCTATTCCCGTGCGTTTGCCTTGCCATGACCTGAAAAACAAAATCCCCAAACGGGGTCAGTTACAAAGAACAACAATCCTCAAGAGTTGAAAATACACAATCATGATTATATCTGAAGTTATGAAATATCCTGTCGAAACATACGCAATCAAACATGCTATATGAATCGACTAACAGTACGGCTCAAAGGAAATGGCACCACACTACGCCCGG
The DNA here is from genome assembly GCA_033398695.1 of Orobanche coerulescens. Lineage (NCBI taxonomy): Eukaryota > Viridiplantae > Streptophyta > Magnoliopsida > Lamiales > Orobanchaceae > Orobanche > Orobanche coerulescens. The sequence goes on along the minus strand of CM065818.1, from coordinate 70,654,279 downwards.
GATGGAAATGTGTCCGTGCACAAGCCACCAACGAGTATCGATCGAATACACGCGTGGTCTTGTACCTAATCAGTCTCACGAGACAATATGAATCGTGTGCACACCCAATGTGAGGCCACCAACCAACACACGACTATAATGTGCCCGACATGAAAATCCAACACATACCAACCGCACGCCAAGATGACCGGAATGCCACGATATAACAAAAGTGACATCGAAAATGAATAATGACTCACCGAGATGGAATGGTAATGAAATAAATGACAGCTCAATGAAAAGATTGGAACCGTCGTTCCTTATGACTGAAATGATTAATTGATAACAACAAGTTTTTATACGGATAATATAATGATGAATGAATTATGATTATGAATGAACAACAACAAAAGGCATGAATATCCTTTTAACCGAGTAAGAATTAACTTACTCAACGCCGGTGACAATTATCCTTCCACGAACAATGTCCTAATTGAGATATTGGTCGCTCGAACAACCTTGAACAATTCAATTACCAACAATCCGTTCAATATACGAATCAAACACGAATATAACGAACTCAAAACGCCAATACGACTAAACCAAGTCCATTGAGGCATTAAATCAAACACGTTGCGTCCGAACTCCGATTGTTTACAATCAAACCTCAATATATCAATATCAAATCCCTCAAGAAAGGTTTCAAACCCACAAAACATCTTCAATACGATTAACAATCCAAAACGAATATCCAAAAACGTGATTATAACGACAATTAATCGAAAACCCCCAATTTCAACTCGATATTCAAAGTGTTCTTGAATAATCCTTCAATAATCCAATGAATCTTTATACAAACTTATAATCATATACATATCCCTTCATATAACATGATTATAACGTCCAAAACATCTTATCTCAACACAAAATCGAAATCCAAGGTGTTGAAGAATATTACCTTTGAAGATCCAAACACTTCGATCCGATGAAAACGTGTTAAATCGACTATCCAAGCTTCCCAACGAAATAAGATGATGAAATCCGAATACACAAGTGATTGAGGATGGAAAAATACCTCTCTCAAGTCTCTCTTTCGGAACAAGAAGAAGAAGAGGATGAAAATGAGTAAAAATGTCGGCCGAGTACTTAAATATTGCAGGAAGTTACGGCATTAACTAGGCCCTCTTACGGCCGTAACTTTCCAAGTCAACGGCCTTACGGCCGTAGAAGCCAACTAAATGCGACCGTAACTCAACTTCGTCAAAGCTGCGACAGGACTTACGGCCGTAATCGCCTCTGAGTTACGGCGTAACCGGCCGTCGTCAAAAACACCCGGCGACGGCCTTACGGCCGTACCGCACACCTTACGGCCGTAACTCGGATGATACGGCCGTATCGGCCAACCTTACGGCGTAACCCGCCCACGTCAAAAATAGCCAGACATCCTTCCTGCAGCGTACGGCCGTATCCGGCCAAGCCTTACGGCCGTACCTGCCTCGACTTACGGCCGTATGCCGCAACCCTTACGGCCGTAAGTCACCCTTGGTCGACAACACCCGAAATTAACGAACACCACTTACGGCCGTATCTCACCTTCCTTACGGCCGTAACTCACCTTCGGCCAAAATGCAGGCGACTGCTGGACCACTTACGGCCGTGAATCGCCACCTTACGGCCGTACCATTGGACTTACGGCCGTATCCCGAACCTTACGGCCGTAACTCAATGTTGGCCAAGGTGAATAAATCCGATGATTCCGATTCCTCGATACGACTGATGAATGATCCGACAAATCATACGAATGTGGAAATGAACAAGTCTAACACATGCCAAAGAATGATACTCCAGCACAAGACTACCAATCACGATGATAATGATAATACTCCCGTTCCGACACTCAAACGGAGATGAAATGACGATCGGTAACTGATACACGGTTACAACATGCCAACATTGAACGCAATTGAGTGATTCATGAATGATGAGTGATTATTAATGAGTGAGAATTACTGAGTGACAAATACAGACTGATAATTACCGAATGAAAATGACTGAGTTACAACCGGGTATTACAAGTGTTCGATTTTTGTTGTCTCGATCGTTTGATTGTTCGGTTTTTGTTGATCTCGTTTCGTGATTTTTGAACGTTCAAGACTCCTTCCTAATTTCCTTATGTTCGGGAAATTAGTCTCGTTTTCGATCTTCCAACCCTTGGGCACTGGAATTCCATATTTGTTCAGCGATTGGATCGCGTGTTGATTATCTGTTTGATGACGCTTGTCACTTGTTGGTTTTATTGTGTCTCTATCGGTGGCGTTGTGTTGGTCGTCGTACGTAGCCCATAAGTGCTCATAGGCAAATCGGTCTACTGAGTCATTTTAGCCTTAAAGGCGATGTTTAGATGTCTGATTTTGGTTATCAGCCTGGTAGATCCTCGAGGAGGGGGTCTACGGCGTGTAATATTCCTGAGTGGATTGGGGGTGTTACAAGTAGGGGTTGTATGCATTGACATGATGTACATTATGTATTATTAGGAGTACAAAAGGTGGTTCTCGCAGTTCTCGCACTTAACAGAGTTCTGAAAATAAAGTTACACTATATATATATATATATATATATGTGTGTGTGTGTGTGTGTGTGCGTGTGTTTCGGAAAAAATTGCTTGAAAAAGAAGTGGACGGAATAAAATGGTTGAAAATAATGGCTGGAAAAATCCCCGTCGCTGGAAAAGATGATCAGAGAAGATGAAGGCCAATCGGAGACACGTGGACCAATCAGAAGGTGACATGTGTCACTTAACGGACATGTCAGCTTGTCCGTTAATTCTAACTGGCGAAAATTAACAGATACCCTAACTTAGTTGGACGAAAACAAATTCATACCCCTAAATAATAGAAAAAAAAATTATTACCATAATGCAAAATTTGAGAAAGTTTATGACCCGGTAATTTTGCCTTAAATTTATTGATTTTTTTTAAGAGTGGGTTTTGCACTATTCTGTGAGGACTAGTAATATGCTGTTCTGTCCGCATGGGCAGCAAGTAATATGCTGTTCTACAATTTTCCCGCGGCTCAGGAAGATACGCGCCCACCGAATTTTCGCATCTTCTCTTCTGCCGCTTCCCTTGTTCTCCCCTTCGAGATTTCACAATAGTTTCAAGGCTCAGTGCAGACTCTTCCATCTACTACAAACAATTCATGCTATGGAAAATAAACTATCTGTTATGAAATCGAAATAATAGAGAGAAAAATTAGAGAGAGAATAGAGAGAATGATTCTCAGGTATGATTTTCATTAATAACTGAAGTCCTATTTATAGGAAAACTTCAGATGGCACAATCGTAATTACATATTTACATCAGGGGTATAATAGCCATTCACACTATATAAAAACAAAAAGGTAATTGAAATGTCACTTTCAAGGCTTATTATAACACTCCCCCTTGAATGACTATTTACATAAATATCTGCTGAACTAGTTTGAAGAAAAACCCAATGGGAGAAAAACTTTCAAACTGTTTTGTATTGAAGCTTGTGGCAATCATATCATGTTACATCATAATGTTGGTAGGAAATTTCCGTTGGATAAAAACTTCAGCAATCGGTGATCTCGTAAATTTGCTCCCCCTTATCTCGATAGTTCTTGTATGAATATTCTTGTGCCGTCTCAGTAAAACCTCGTGGGATAAAAACTGAGTGAATCTGTCATGTATATCATTCGTTGGAGTATCTATGTGTTGCCTCATTAAAACCTTGTCAAGAAAACCCAGTGGGAAAAACTTGATCGAAGGAAAAAGAGTACAACTACCCCTTCCGTTTTCAAACTTCGAGGAATAATCTTGATCTTTGTAGTGTTCCTCATTATGTCATGAATCTGCCTCATTAAAACCTTATTAGGAAAAACCCGGTGGGAAAAATCCTAATGAAGGAAAAAGAGTACATTATTTATACTAATACGCCATTCCAGTTGCCTCGTTAAAAACCTTGCTAGGAAAACCCATTGGGACAAAACCTCAGTCAAGGGAAAAAGAGTGCAACGCGTATTTTATAAATATGCCCCATGCATTTCAATAATCCTCCAGGGATTAGTATGAGTATCATCTTCAGTGCAATTTGTAATATCGAACTCATGTTCTTTGCGATATATTCCAAATATCTTTTGGAGATTCCATATTTGTTGTGATTAGGCTGCCTCGTTAAAAAGCTTACTGGGAAAACCCAGTGGGATAAAACCTCAGTCAAGGAAAAGAGTACAGCATATAATTTTCGTTCACAACGTTTTGGTATCGCACGCACTGATAATATGTTCAAAATCTCCTTACGAGTCACTTTCAGTAAGCCCATATATTTCATTTTATTATAAGGGCATATATTTCAATTTCGATGGATTTCAATATCCTCATTTTCACAAATCATGGATTTTAATATTCTCATTTCCAATATCCATATTTCACAGTCATGGATATCCTCATATCATTTATCGATATCCTCTTTCCAATCATTGATATCCTCATTTTCACAAATCATGGATTTTAATATCCTCATTTCCAATATCCATATTTCACAGTCATGGATATTCTCATATCATTTATCGATATTCTCTTTCCAATCATTTATATGTTCATTTTATTCATAGCGCTATATTGTGTCGACACTTTTATTTCTCCATGGCAACATAACTTGCCGAGATATCTCATTATCAATCACCCATTGGGATTATGTCTATATACTTCTCAAAAGTATATGCCTCCTTTTATCATTTGCTTTGATTCATATTCGGGGAATTATTATGTATTTATCAAAGCAGTTGTAGTTGGTACCAAAAATTAATAATCTGTCATGCATCTTTGAACTTCAAGTTCATATTTCAATTGTGAGGATATAGTGTGATGCATTTCACATATTTCCAACTACCAATACTCCCCCTCATGCTGAGATATTTCTTGAGCACCAAACTCATATGCCAGTATCTCAGTATTCATCTTCAGTCATGGGAGTTTATATATTATGTTCTCGATATTGGCTGGAGGACTTCAAATAGTATGCCAATTGATATCCCACTTGTAATATCATATCTTTCGTTTTCTTTTGCAATTTTGTCAAAAGTAATGACTTATCTGCCGCTCCATTTTCAATGAAAAATAGTGAAGTCATTTGTCATTTATAAAGAAGTTTGTTCTTTAAATTTAGGATCCACAAATCAGAAAATGTATCTCTCATAAAAGTATTTTGAAAGTCTAGTGTAGAAAAATGGAGTTCTCAGAATCCTCATATAGATCTCATCCATTTAAAACTATATGTATTTTAGGTGGATCCTGTAACATCCCCAAAACCGTATGGGAATATTACACGCCGTAGACCCTTTCCACAAGGATCTACCAGGCTAAACATCCATAAACAACCAAATGCTTGCCCGACCAGGGTCAAACAATAAAATGATACAGACCGATATGGTCACTTACACGTGAATACACAGACCGATGAGGTCACACAACCCAATCGATAAAACTGACTTAAATAACATTACCCACACAGGGTGAAATACAATCTGACGGAAGACCGAAATCAACTCGACAACACAACAAAAATCAAAATAACTCTCGACTCATGGTTAGTATCGCACTCGTCATCCTCTTGTGCCAATCCTGTGATCGCTCCCCTGAATCTGCATGTACCGACGCAAAACAGACATCCACCCCGATTACTCGGGGGTTAGTAAAACTCCACTGTTTTACTAGTGCAAGTATCAAATCATACGAAATGTAACAAGCAATTAATAATCGTGATCAAATATAATAATCAAGTATCAAATATTCCCGGGAGGTTTTCACAAGAGAAGATAAGCTATGAAGCATTCGAAAATAAGATTATCATCTCGGAATTTTAAATTTCAAAACCTTAAGACCTCAAGTCTGATTCACAAAACCTTTCAAAAACTTAAGGGCCTTAACCCAAAACTTGTTTCATAATTCAACAGCTTACAATACCTAAACATTTCCATAAATCTCGTGGGGCTCGGCCCAACATTCTTTCTTAAAACTTTTCCTTTAAAAACTTTGATTTGAAAAGTATCATGCTCATGACACCGTGATCCACTGTCACGTGTTTCCGTAGGTTCAACAACCCGCACGGACTACATCACGCACAATTAAACAAACATAATCAATTCCGACACCGTGATCTACTGTCACGTGTCTCCGTAGGTTCAAAAACCCACACGGACTATTAACCAAACATAACCAATTCCGACACCGTGATCCACTGTCACGTGTCTCCGTAGGCATAACAACCCGCACGGACTATATCAATCACAACAATCACACACACAGTCCTAACACCGTAGTCCACTGCCACGTGTCACCGTAAGCCCTGTCGAGCTCACCCGGTTGGACGCACTGTGTCCGAAACTCATGGTCCACTGCCATGCGTTATCGTAGGCCTCGTCTGCACCAAAGACGATTGGACCTCGCACCTCACTAAGTTCGATCCGTAGTCCTGCCCACGAATCCTCGTAGGTCCCGTCGAACCAACACGAGTGAACTTAGCGGTCACACACATATTCACATTCACATTACATACAACAATGAGCACAATTAATCAATCACCTTGATCACCACAAAATCGTACATTGCACGCACATAACACAACCTCGACACTCGCAACAACTATCATCAATCAACAACATTTAACCACCATAACACACATTCGGTACACAATACATTGTACAACCAAGTGTACAACCATCCCATATGTACGTCGCATTCCTGCACAAATGGCACCACGCCTAACACGTATACTGATATAACACTATTATCACAAAGCCTTCAAATTGCGGAAACACAACAAACTCAAACGGAACATATTTACGAAGGCAAGAAAAGTCATCATACATCTCATACGCAATTACTAGTCGCAAGATACAAGTCGTATAGTAAGATACTTGCCTTAATAACCGCTACCAAGCACTCCGAAGAACACGGTTTGACCGGGAAGCTCGGACCCCGAAGAAGACAATGAACGGAAGGGTTCCGACTCGAGTTCTTCACAAGAATTCGACCCTAACAACATAAATTCAATAAATCATCGATCATACGAGGAGGAATAATCGTAGAACGCCCGAAAACCCCTCTATGACATTTTACCGGACACCTTCAAGGCGTCGGTCAAGAACTCGACCAAAATAACGAATCGATACGATCCGACCATGGGTTAACAAGGGAAATGATACAATACATCCAAATAATCATCAATCCATCACAATCTTAAGTTAAATCGGATTAAACGGGCGAAATCGAACAAAATACCCAAAATCCCCAAAATTAGATTTCTAGAAAATCAATTGATTCGCTCGATCAAGGGATGTTATAGGATGGATGATTGATGATATGAACTCCAAAACTTCATGGATTTGTTGACAAACAACATCTCTCCATGATAGGAACAACTCCAAGGAGAGAAGTGGAAGAAGGAGAAAAATGGCGAGAAAAACGTTGCTTTGGGCCTTAAATAAGTGCACAATGCAGCGCGCCCGGCCGAGTGTGCCGCGGCACGAGCCCAAAAATGGCTCCAGTGGTCGGCGGTGTGCAGCGGCTCGGCCGGAGTGTGCCGTGGCTCGGCGGAGTGTTCCGCGGCACCGTCTGATCGGTTTGGCGAAAAATGCCACAGTGTGCCGCGCCCTGCCCGGCATGTGCCGCGGCCCTACAGTCTGGCTGCTTTCGGCCGGAAGCTGCCGATCACTACCGGTAGTGACTCGGCGGAGCCGCCGATCACTACGGCCGTGACTCGGCGATCTGGCTGGGCCCAGATTGCCGGCCATGTCGGCGGGGCCAACTCCGACGGCGACGACCGAAACCGAACACGAATACGAATCGATGATACGGTTATGACGTACTCGCAAGGACGAATCTAAGAGCTAAGAGAACACACAATTCCGACCACGAAGGCTCGAATTCGACAACTAAGTAATTACCCAAAACTTTGGGAAATTACGAAAATGGCCCAAAACGTCCAAAATACGATACACGATCGAAACACCAAACCGAAGCTTACAACATGAGAAATGAACTTAGAAACTCGAAACAACAGATTTGACGAGATTCGCGAGAATCGAACTCAAGTGCGGAAAAGTCGTTTAAGAACACGGAACTCAACAAAAGCGATACCGAAGCGAACTCGGATGACGAAAAGTCGAATTAAATATTCTCCGAATGACGAAGCGGTCAAAAGCGAGTTTTGAAACGGACCTCATGAAAAATGAAAATTAGGAAATCCGAAATTGCGGATATTACATTCTACCCTCCTTAAAAGAAGTTTCGTCCGAAACTTAAAATAAGTAGGGAGAAGCAATATCCCAACAGAAACCTCAACGAGATACACAAGAAGCATAACTTTCGCCCATTGGCGAAACGTTACAAGCAATGCGAAAGAATATACAACGTGAAAACACGCCCCACGGCGACCATAACAAAGCCACCAATGATTCAAAACAATAACAATCAATTAACGACGCATCACATACCACATCATATGCACACATTTAATCAAGGAAAGCGTCTGCGACAACAAGTCGCACCCGACTAAAACGGCTATATGCGAAACAAATAGAGTATTACGATAGAAATCATTCCGATTCTCATCAACAAGAAAATGTCGATGTCAAAACACAAACAATTCAAGATAACGGAAACGAGAATACGGATATTACATTCGATCCTATTAAAATTAAGTTTCGTCCCGAAACTTAAAATAAAACATCATGATAGAATAGAAACAAAACCAAAAGTTCACGCAACAAATATCAATCTCTACACGAATTACGGACAAAGTACGATACACAACTACATCACTGGACACCACCGGGCCCTCCCCGAGTAGGAACGAAAACCCGATTCCCGAACATCCCGGCAACGGTCTCACAATGCACCGCTTGGTGCCCCATTGGCCGCACTTAAAACAATTAACCGGTGGCGAACGACAATTCTGTCTCGCATGGCCTACACGATTGCGATTAAAGCGAGTCTTCACACCGATCGTCTTACTCGCCTCGGGTAAGGTTCTTAGGTAGTCAACCGAACGAGGAGTGCTCCCGGAAGGAAGCTGAAGCAACGGGCTCACGGATCTCACTCCTCGGCCTCTTGAAAAATTTCCCGAGGTCTTACGTCTCTTACTCTCGAACCAGATTCCGTCACGAAGCGGCCATCTCAATGGATAAAGCTCGGTCTGATATTCCTTCGTGGTGGTACACATGAGCGGAGCCATACTCTCACGGATATGGGGTTTCATGCGCATATTGAAGTATCGGACCTTGTCGCCTCACTTCTCACTTGATCACGAACATAAGCCAATGTCGATTATAATCGACTATCGCTGAGATATTGACACATCCCGGGCGTAGCCGAGAAAAATTCAACGATTCTGCGTTCACGAGCGAGCAACGGGCAATACTGCCTCCATGGCGGTCTTAAACTCGGCCCATGCGGGTGTACGATCTGCAGCACTACAGCGTGCCACCAGTCTGCAGCTTCTTTGTCGAGTAGGTACTGAGCAATGGGTACCCTCCTATCATCCGGACAAGCTACAGCATCAAATATTCTGTCCAACTGGAAGAGCCAGTTTTCCCAACCTAACAAGTCAGACGACCCCACGAAACGGGGCGGCTGCATCTTCATCACATCTCGTAACCACTTACTAGTTCCGTTATCCCTATTTGGGTTCTCATCCCGACGTACGGCCTGATTCATCTGCACTAACTGATCAACCACCTGACGAAGGATGGTGGCGGCGCCAACGTCAACATTAACGCTAGTCGAATATCCACGATGCATCTTGGTGATTGGTACTCGGCAAGGAGGGAGTCGCCCTCTCCTGCTCCCGATTACGACCACGACCACGACCACGACCTCGACCTCGACCCCTTAGCATACTGAACGGACATCCAATCAGAATAACAAGATAAAACAAACCTCACATAATCGACATAAGCCCAAATTCAGCAGCACAATGCAATATTCACACGTTCACATTGACAAAGATGAACGACCTATACCTCAGCATACACGGTTAAAACATTAAGCATACCATTGTGGTCCAACACCGGTAATATTTTTAAAAAAAAACAAGTTTATCGAGGTATTTGTTCGAATGATAATATATAAAAAAAATTCGCGAGTTCGAAATATTTTGCTGGGTGAAATTTTGAAAGTACTTTGTTTAATACCTCGGTCATTGAAGTGGGGAACGATACCTAACAACGTATCCCGCCACTTGGGCATACAACCCAGATTTTCTGACGAGAATAATAATATAGCAACTCACTGCACGACTTAACCTCAATACATAAACACATAACGTTTTAATTTACGGAAGCCAAAGTTGTTTTGCAAAACAGAAATTTTCCAAAATCCTTTAGTTCATAAGCAAAATGACGGTAATATTTTACAATGTCCGAAGTATTTTAAAACACATTTTTCAAATACCGTCTGATTGTGTCATTTGAAAATACACGGCCCATTTGTCAAAATTTAACAAATTTTAAAAATCCATATAAAGCATGGTTTGACCGCACCACCAAAATATTTTCCAAAAATCGATTTCTACAAAATTCTCAAAGCGTAAAGTCCTTCAGAAACATTCACAAACTTACCCATAGCGGACAAAAATTACAACATTCCAAAACATCGAATTTAAAACCACATACTCAAATGGCAACCGAGTCGCCAATTCAATCAAATGCATCTCGTGGTATCAAGTTTAAACACACAGAAAATCACTCATCGGAGTTTCTCACAAACTCTACCGTTGGTACCTTTTGAAACCCATCGAGGTTTACAACCTTCACAAAGATACCACCCCACCCGGTGGTTCAAAGATAAAATAATAACGTGCCCAGTTCTATACACATACTATGTGCCACAAGTATGAAACACAACTATATTACACAATACTGTGTAAATAAAATTATACACCGCAATTAACTCACTAAAATAAAATCGAGATACACAGGTATTACGCATAAGGAGGAGACTTACATCCACAGGTCGCACGGAGGTGACAGTCGCCCACGATACTAATCTCGTCCGACAACATAACCGACACGTTGTGACCACGCACAACTCAACTTGTCACCTGACGACTCGAACGACAAGACAACACATTACTCGACAAAACACGACTTGAAACGACCCGACAGCCTAGGTTTCCGCAAACCTAGGCTCTGATACCATAATTGTAACATCCCCAAAACCGTATGGGAATATTACACGCCGTAGACCCTTTCCACAAGGATCTACCAGGCTAAACATCCATAAACAACCAAATGCTTGCCCGACTGAGTCAAACAATAAAATGATACAGACCGATATGGTCACTTACACGTGAATACACGGGCCATGAGGTCACACAACCCAATCGATAAAGCGACTTAAATAACATTACCCACACAGGGTGAAATACAATACAACGGAAGACTGAAATCAACTCTGACAACACAACAAAAATCAAAATAACTCTCGACTCATGATTAGTATCGCAGCTCGTCATCCTCTTGTGCCAATCCTGTGACTGCTCCCCTGAATCTGCATGTACCAGGACGCAAAACAGACATCCACCCCCCGATTACTCGGGGGTTAGTAAAACTCCACTGTTTTACTAGTGCAAGTATCAAATCATACGAAATGTAACAAGCAATTAATAATCGTGATCAAATATAATAATCAAGTATCAAATATTTCCGGGAGGTTTTCACAAGAGAAGATAAGCTATGAAGCATTCGAAAATAAGATTATCATCTCTGAATTTTAGAATTTCAAAACCTTAAGACCTCAAGTCTGATTCACAAAACCTTTCGAAAAACTTAAGGGCCTTAACCCAAAACTTGTTTCATAATTCAACATTTACAATACCGAAACATTTCCATAAATCTCGTGGGGCTCGGCCCAACATTCTTTCTTAAAACTTTTCCTGTAAAACTTTGATTTGAAAAGTATCATGCTCATGACACCGTGATCCACCGTCACGTGTTTCGTAGGTTCAACAACCCGCACGGACTACATCACGCACAATTAAACAAACATAATCAATTCCGACACCGTGATCCATCTGTCACGTGTCTCCGTAGGTTCAACAACCCACACGGACTATTAACCAAACATAACCAATTCCGACACCGTGATCCATCATCACGTGTCTCCGTAGGCATAACAACCCGCACGGACTATATCAATCACAACAATCACACACGATCCACGACCGTAGTCCACCGCCACGTGTCACCGTAAGCCCCGTCGAGCTCACCCGGTTGGACGCATTGTGTCCGAAACTCATGGTCCATCGCCATGCGTTATCGTAGGCCTCGTCAAAGACGATTGGACCTCGCACCTCACTAAGTTCTGATCCCGTAGTCCACTGCCACGAATCCTCGTAGGTCCCGTCGAACCAACACGAGTGAACTTAGCGGTCACACACATATTCACATTCACATTACATACAACAATGAGCACAATTAATCAATCACCTTGATCACCACAAAATCGTACATTGCACGCACATAACACAACCTCGACACTCGCAACAACTATCATCAATCAACAACATTTAACCACCATAACACACATTCGGTACACAATACATTGTACAACCAAGTGTACAACCATCCCATATGTACGTCGCATTCCTGCACAAATGGCACCACGCCTAACACGTATACTGATATAACACTATTATCACAAAGCCTTCAAATTGCGGAAACACAAAAAACTCAAACGGAACATATTTACGAAGGCAAGAAAAGTCATCATACATCTCATACGCAATTACTAGTCGCAAGATACAAGTCGTATAGTAAGATACTTGCCTTAATAACCGCTACCAAACGCTCCGAAGAACACGGTTTGACCGGGAAGCTCGGACCCCGAAGAAGACAATGAACGGAAGGGTTCCGACTCGAGTTCTTCACAAGAATTCGACCCTAACAACATAAATTCAATAAATCATCGATCATACGAGGAGGAATAATCGTAGAACGCCCGAAAACCCCTCTATGACATTTTACCGGACACCTTCAAGGCGTCGGTCAAGAACTCGACCAAAATAACGAATCGATACGATCCGACCATGGGTTAACAAGGGAAATGATACAATACATCCAAATAATCATCAATCCATCACAATCTTAAGTTAAATCGGATTAAACGGGCGAAATCGAACAAAATACCCAAAATCCCCAAAATTAGATTTCTAGAAAATCAATTGATTCGCTCGATCAAGGGATGTTATAGGATGGATGATTGATGATATGAACTCCAAAACTTCATGGATTTGTTGACAAACAACATCTCTCCATGATAGGAACAACTCCGGCCAGCGGGAGAGAAGTGGAAGAAGGAGAAAAATGGCGAGAAAAGCGTTCTTTGGGCCTTAAATAGGAGTGCACGGTGTCCGCGGCACGAGCCCAAAATGGCTCCCGGTGGTCGGCGGTGTGCGCGGCTCGGCTAGAGTGTGCCGCGGCACCGTCTGATCAGTTTGGCGAAAAATGCCACAGTGTGCGCGGCCCTGCCCGGCATGTGCCGCGGCCCTACGGATGCACCTTTCGGCCGGAGCTGCCGATCACTACCAGTAGTGACTCGGCGGAAGGCTGCCGATCACTCTGGCCGTGACTCGGCGATCTGGCACAGGCCCGATTGCCGGCCATGTCGGAGGCCAACTCGACGGCGACGACCCGAAACCCGAACTCGAATACGAATCGATGATACGGTTCTGACGTACTCGCAAGGGCGAATCTAAGAGCTAAGAGAACACACAATTCCGACCACCCGAAGGCTCGAATTCGACAACGAGTAATTACCCAAAACTTTGGGAAATTACGAAAATGGCCCAAAACGTCCAAATACGATACACGATCGAAACACCAAACCGAAGCTTACAACATGAATAATAACATTAAATGAACTTCAAGAAACTCGAAACAACGATTTGGACGAGATTCGCGAGAATCGAACTCAAGTGCGGAAAAGTCGTTTAAGAACACGGAACTCAACAAAAGCGATACGAAGCGAACTCGGATGACGAAAAGTGCGAAATTAAATATTCTCCAATGACGAAGCGGTCAAAAGCGAGTTTTGAAACGGACCTCGCCGAAAAATGAAAATTAGGAAATCCGAATTGCGGATATTACATTCTACACTCCTTAAAAGAAGTTTCGTCCCGAAACTTAAAATAAGTAGGGAGAAGCAATATCCCAACAGGAAACCTCAACGAGATACACAAGAAACGCATAACTTTCGCCCATTGGCGAAACGTTACAAGCAATGCGAAAGAATATACAGCGTGAAAACACGCCCCACGACGACCATAACAAAGCCACCGGCAATGATTCAAAACAATAACAATCAATTAACGACGCATCACATACCACATCATATGCACACATTTAATCAAGGAAACGTACGCGACAACAAGTCGCACCCGACTAAAATGGCTATGCGACAGAAACAAATAGAGTATTACGATAGAAATCATTCCGATTCTCATCAACAAGAAAATGTCTGATGTCAAAACACAAACAATTCAAGATAACGGAAAACGAGAATACCGGATATTACATTCGATCCTATTAAAATTAAGTTTCGTCCCGAAACTTAAAATAAAACATCATGATAGAATAGAAACAAAACCAAAAAGTTCACGCAACAAATATCAATCTCTACACGAATTACAGCACAAAGTACGATACACAACTACATCACTGGACACCACCGGGCCCTCCCCGAGTAGGAACGAAAACCCGATTCCCGAACATCCTGGCAACGGTCTCACAATGCACCGCTTGGTGCCCCAGTTGGCCGCACTTAAAACAATTAACCGGTGGCGAACGACAATTACATCTCGCATGGACTACACGAGTGCAGTTATATCAGGTCTTCACACTGATCGTCTTACTCGCCTCTGGGGTAAGGTTCTTAGACTGGTCAACCGAACGAGGAGTGCTCCCAGAAGGAAACTGCGAAGCAACAGGCTCACGGATCTCACTCCTCTGGCCTCTTGAAAAATTTCCCGAGGTCTTCTGTCTCTTACTCTCTGAACCAGATTCCGTCACAGAAACGGCCATCTCAATGGATAAAGCTCGGTCCTGATATTCCTTCAGGGTGGTACACATGAGCGGAGCCATACTCTCACGGATATGGGGTTTCATGCGCATATTGAAGTATCGGACCTTGTCCGCCTCACTTCTCACTTGATCACGAACATAAGCCAACTGTCGATTATAATCGACTATCGCCTGGGATATTGACACATCCTGGGGCGTAGCCGAGAAAAATTCAACGATTCTGCGTTCACGAACAGGCAACGGGCAATACTCTGCCTCCATGGCGGTCTTAAACTCAGCCCATGCAGGTGTACGATCTGCAGGCACTACAGCGTGCCACCAGTCTGCAGCTTCTTTGTCGAGTAGATACTGAGCAATGGGTACCCTCCTATCATCCGGACAAGCTACAGCATCAAATATTCTGTCCAACTGGAAGAGCCAGTTTTCCCAACCTAACAAGTCAGACGACCCCACGAAATGGGGCGGCTGCATCTTCATCACATCTCGTAACCACTTACTAGTTCCGTTATCCCTATTTGGGTTCTCATCCCGACGTACGACCTGATTCATCTGCACTAACTGATCAACCACCTGACGAAGGATGGTGGCGGCGCCAACGTCAACATTAACGCTAGTCGAATATCCCTGATCTGTACTGAGCTGATTGGTACTCGGCAAGGAGGGAGTCGCCCTCTCCTGCTCCCGATTACGACCACGACCACGACCTCGACCTCGACCCCTTAGCATACTGAACGGACATCCAATCAGAATAACAAGATAAAACAAACCTCACATAATCGACATAAGCCCAAATTCAGCAGCACAATGCAATATTCACACGTTCACATTGACAAAGATGAACGACCTATACCTCAGCATACACGGTTAAAACATTAAGCATACCATTGTGGTCCAACACCGGTAATATTTTTTAAAAAAAAAACAAGTTTATCGAGGTATTTGTTCGAATGATAATATATAAAAAAAAATTCGCGAGTTCGAAATATTTTGCTGGGTGAAATTTTGAAAGTACTTTGTTTAATACCTCGGTCATTGAAGTGGGGAACGATACCTAACAACGTATCCCGCCACTTGGGCATACAACCCATTTTCCGACGAGAATAATAATATAGCAACTCACCGCACGACTTAACCTCAATACATAAACACATAACGCTTTAATTTACTAAGCCAAAGTTGTTTTGCAAAACAGAAATTTTCCAAAATCCTTTAGTTCATAAGCAAAATGACGGTAATATTTTACAATGTCCGAAGTATTTTAAAACACATTTTTCAAATACCGTCTGATTGTGTCATTTGAAAATACACGGCCCATTTGTCAAAATTTAACAAATTTTAAAATCCATATAAACCATGGTTTGACCGCACCACCAAAATATTTTCCAAAAATCGATTTCTACAAAATTCTCAAATCAAAGTCCTTCAGAAACATTCACAAACTTACCCATAGCGGACAAAAATTACAACATTCCAAAACAATAATTTAAAACCACATACTCAAATGGCAACCAGGTCGCCAATTCAATCAAATGCATCTCGTGGTATCAAGTTTAAACACACAGAAAATCACTCATCGGAGTTTCTCACAAACTCTACCGTTGGTACCTTTTCGAAACCCATCGAGGATTACAAACTTCACAACATACCCCCCCACCCGGTGGTACAAAGATAAAATAATAACTTGCCCAGTTCTAAACACATGCTATGAGCCACAAGTATGAAAAACAACAATATTACACAATACTGTGTAAATAAAATTATACACCGCAATTAACTCACTAAAATAAAATCGAGATACACAGGTATTACGCATAAGGAGGAGACTTACATCCACAGGTCGCACGTAGGTGACAGTCGCCCACGATACTAATCTCGTCCGACAACATAACCGACACGTTGTGACCACGCACAACTCAACTTGTCACCTGACGACTCGAACGACAAGACAACACATTACTCGACAAAACACGACTTGAACGACTGACACCTAGGTTTCCGCAAACCTAGGCTCGATACCATAATTGTAACATCCCCAAAACCGTATGGAATATTACACGCCGTAGACCCTTTCCACAAGGATCTACCAAAGCGCTAAACATCCATAAACAACCAAATGCTTATTCCACTGTGGTCAAACAATAAAATGATACAGACCGATATGGTCACTTACACGTGAATACACGCACTGATGAGGTCACACAACCCAATCGATAAAACTGACTTAAATAACATTACCCACACAGGGGTCGAAATACAATACAATAAGATCAAATCAACTCCGACAACACAACAAAATCAAAATAACTCTCGACTCATGATTAGTATCGCACTGTCATCCTCTTGTGCCAATCCGTGATCGCCTCGAATCCGCATGTACTGACGCAAAACAGACATCCACCCCCGACATTACTGGGGTTAGTAAAACTCCACTGCTTTACTAGTGCAAGTATCAAATCATACGAAATGTAACAAGCAATTAATAATCGTGATCAAATATAATAATCAAGTATCAAATATTCCCGGAGGTTTTCACAAGAGAAGATAAGCTATGAAGCATTCAAAATAAGATTATCATCTCTGAATTTTTAGAATTTCAAAACCTTAAGACCTCAAGTCCCGATTCACAAAACCTTTCAAAACTTAAGGGCCTTAACCCAAAACTTGTTTCATAATTCAACAGCTTACAATACCTAAACATTTCCATAAATCTCGTGGGGCTCGGCCCAACATTCTTTCTTAAAACTTTTCCCGTAAAAACTTTGATTTGAAAAGTATCATGCTCATGACACCGTGATCCACTCACGTGTTTCCGTAGGTTCAACAACCCGCACGGACTACATCACGCACAATTAAACAAACATAATCAATTCCGACACCGTGATCCATCATCACGTGTCTCCGTAGGTTCAACAACCCACACGGACTATTAACCAAACATAACCACCCGACACCGTGATCCACTGTCACGTGTCTCCGTAGGCATAACAACCCGCACGGACTATATCAATCACAACAATCACACACACGCCCCGACACCGTAGTCCACCGCCACGTGTCACCGTAAGCCCCGCCGAGCTCACTCCTTGGCTGACGCATTGTGTCCGAAACTCATGGTCCATCGCCATGCGTTATCGTAGGCCTCGCTGCATCAAAGACGATGGACCTCGCACTCACTAAGTTCCGATCCCGTAGTCCACCGCCACGAATCCTCGTAGGTCCCGTCGAACCAACACGAGTGAACTTAGCGGTCACACACATATTCACATTCACATTACATACAACAATGAGCACAATTAATCAATCACCTTGATCACCACAAAATCGTACATCGCACGCACATAACACAACCTCGACACTCGCAACAACTATCATCAATCAACAACATTTAACCACCATAACACACATTCTGTACACAATACATTGTACAACCAAGTGTACAACCATCCCATATGTACGTCGCATTCCCGCACAAATGGCACCACGCCTAACACGTATACCGATATAACACTATTATCACAAAGCCTTCAAATTGCGTAAACACAAAAACTCAAACGGAACATATTTACGAAGGCAAGAAAAGTCATCATACATCTCATACGCAATTACTAGTCGCAAGATACAAGTCTTATAGTAAGATACTTGCCTTAATAAACGCTACCAAACGCTCCGAAGAACACGGGTTGACCTGGAAGCTCGGACTCAAGAAGACAATGAACTAAGGGTTCCGACTCGAGTTCTTCACAAGAATTCGACCCTAACAACATAAATTCAATAAATCATCGATCATACGAGGAGGAATAATCGTAGAACGCCCGAAAACCCCTCTATGACATTTTACCGGACACCTTCAAGGCGTCGGTCAAGAACTCGACCAAAATAACGAATCGATACGATCCGACCATGGGTTAACAAGGGAAATGATACAATACATCCAAATAATCATCAATCCATCACAATCTTAAGTTAAATCGGATTAAACGGGCGAAATCGAACAAAATACCCAAAATCCCCAAAATTAGATTTCTAGAAAATCAATTCGATTCGCTCGATCAAGGGATGTTATAGGATGGATGATTGATGATATGAACTCCAAAACTTCATGGATTTGTTGACAAACAACATCTCTCCATGATAGAACAACTCCACCATGGAGAGAAGTGGAAGAAGGAGAAAATGGCGAGAAAAACGCTTTTGGCCTTAAATAGCCGCATAAAGGTGCCGCGGCACAGCCCAAAAATGGCTCCCTGGTCGGCAGCAGCCGCTGCTGGCTAGAGTGTGCCGCGGCACCCGCATATCAGTTTGGCCGAAAATGCCACAGAGTGTGCCGCGGCCCTCGCCAAAGATGTGCCGCGGCCCTACGCAGACGGCCGCTTTCGGAGCCGCTGATCACTACCACCGTGACTCGCTGGGAGCCGCTGATCACTACCGGCCGTGACTCGCCAAGACGCCTCGGGCCCAGATTGCCGGCCATGTCGGCCGGGCTAACTCGACGGCCCGAACGACCCCGAAACCCGAACTCGAATACGAATCGATGATACTAAGCACGACGTACTCGCAAGGACGAATCTAAGAGCTAAGAGAACACACACCCGACCACCCAAGGCTCTAATTCGACAACTAAGTAATTACCCAAAACTTTGGGAAATTACGAAATGGCCCAAAACGTCCAAATACCCGATACACGATCGAAACACCAAACCGAAGCTTACAACATGAATAATAACATTAAATGAACTTCCAAGAAACTCAAACAACAGCTTTGACGAGATTCGCGAATCGAACTCAAGTGCGGAAAAGTCGCTTAAGAACACTAACTCAACAAAACGATACCGAAACGAACTCGGATGACGAAAAGTGCGTAATTAAATATTCTCCGAATGACGAAACGGCCAAAAGCGAAGTTTTCAAACGGACCTCCGCCTAAAAATGAAAATTACCGAAATCAAATTGCGGATATTACATTCTACCCTCCTAAAAGAAGTTTCGTCCGAAACTTAAAATAAGTAGGAGAAGCAATATCCCAACAGAAACCTCAACGAGATACACAAGAAACGCATAACTTTCGCCCATTGGCGAAACGTTACAAGCAATGCGAAGAATATACAATGGAAAACACGCCCACGACGACTCATAACAATGCCACCTGCAATGATTCAAAACAATAACAATCAATTAACGACGCATCACATACCACATCATATGCACACATTTAATCAAGGAAACGTACGCGACAACAAGTCGCACTCCGACTAAAACGGCTATGCGACGAAACAAATAGAGTATTACGATAGAAATCATTCCGATTCTCATCAACAAGAAAATGTCGATGTCAAAACACAAACAATTCAAGATAACGGAAAACGAGAATACCGGATATTACATTCGATCCTATTAAAATTAAGTTTCGTCCCGAAACTTAAAATAAAACATCATGATAGAATAGAAACAAAACCAAAAGTTCACGCAACAAATATCAATCTCTACACGAATTACAAGACAAAGTACGATACACAACTACATCATCGACACCACCGGCCCTCCCCGAGTAGGAACGAAAACCCGATTCCCGAACATCCCGGCAACGGTCTCACAATGCACCGCTTGGTGCCCCATTGGCCGCACTTAAAACAATTAACCGGTGGCGAACGACAATTCTGTCTCGCATGGCCTACATGACTGCAGCTAAAGCAGGTCTTCACACCGATCGTCTTACTCGCCTCGGGGTAAGGTTCTTAGACGTCAACCGAACGAGGAGTGCTCCTGCATGAAATCACAAGCAACAGCTCACGGATCTCACTCCTCCGCCTCTTGAAAAATTTCCCGAGGTCTTCTGTCTCTTACTCTCTCGAACCAGATTCCGTCACGTAAACGGCCATCTCAACGGATAAAGCTCGGTCCCGATATTCCTTCGTGGTGGTACACATGAGCGGAGCCATACTCTCACGGATATGGGGTTTCATGCGCATATTGAAGTATCGGACCTTGTCCGCCTCACTTCTCACTTGATCACGAACATAAGCCAACCTGCCGATTATAATCGAATATCGCCCGGGATATTGACACATCCCGGGGCGAGCCGAGAAAAATTCAACGATTCTGCGTTCACGAACAGTGCAACGGCAATACTCGCCTCCATGGCGGTCTTAAACTCACCATGCAGTGTACGATCTGCAGTACTACAGCCGTGCCACCTGCAGCCTTCTTTGTCGAGTAGATACCGAGCAATGGGTACCCTCCTATCATCCTGACAAGCTACAAGATCAAATATTCATCCAACTGGAAGAGCCAGTTTTCCCAACCTAACAAGTCAGACGACCCCACGAAATGGGGCGGCTGCATCTTCATCACATCTCGTAACCACTTACTAGTTCCGTTATCCCTATTTGGGTTCTCATCCCGACGTACGGCCTGGTTCATCTGCACTAACTGATCAACCACCTCACGAATGATGGTGGCGGCGCCAACGTCAACATTAACGCTAGTCGAATATCCCTGATCTCAGACCGAGCCGATTGGTACTGCAAGGAGGAGTCGCCTCTCCCGCTCCCGATTACGACTACCACGACCACGACCACGACCTCGACTCGACCCCTTAGCATACCGAACGGACATCCAATCGTAATAACAAGATAAAACAAACCTCACATAATCGACATAAGCCCAAATTCAGCAGCACAATGCAATATTCACACGTTCACATTGACAAAGATGAACGACCTATACCTCAGCATACACGGTTAAAACATTAAGCATACCATTGTGGTCCAACACCGGTAATATTTTTTAAAACAAAAACAAGTTTATCGAGGTATTTGTTCGAATGATAATATATAAAAAAAAATTCGCGAGTTCGAAATATTTTGCTGGGTGAAATTTTGAAAGTACTTTGTTTAATACCTCGGTCATTGAAGTGGGGAACGATACCTAACAACGTATCCCGCCACTTGGGCATACAACCCAGATTTTCTGACGAGAATAATAATATAGCAACTCACTGCACGACTTAACCTCAATACATAAACACATAACGTTTTAATTTACGGAAGCCAAAGTTGTTTTGCAAAACAGAAATTTTCCAAAATCCTTTAGTTCATAAGCAAAATGACGGTAATATTTTACAATGTCCGAAGTATTTTAAAACACATTTTTCAAATACCGTCTGATTGTGTCATTTGAAAATACACGGCCCATTTGTCAAAATTTAACAAATTTTAAAAATCCATATAAACCATGGTTTGACCGCACCACCAAAATATTTTCCAAAATCGATTTCTACAAAATTCTCAAAGCAGAAAGTCCTTCAGAAACATTCACAAACTTACCCATAGCGGACAAAAATTACAACATTCCAAAAGCAATAATTTAAAACCACATACTCAAATGGCAACTGTGGTCGCCAATTCAATCAAATGCATCTCGTGGTATCAAGTTTAAACACACAAAGAAAATCACTCATCGGAGTTTCTCACAAACTCTACCGTTGGTACCTTTTCGAAACCCATCGAGGTTTACAACCTTCACAAAGATACCACCCCACCCGTGGTTCAAAGATAAAATAATAACGTGCCCAGTTCTATACACATACTATGTGCCACAAGTATGAAACACAACTATATTACACAATACGTGTAGATAAAATTATACACCGCAATTAACTCACTAAAATAAAATCGAGATACACAGTATTACGCATAAGGAGGAGACTTACATCCACAGTCGCACGGAGGTGACAGCCGCCCACGATACTAATCTCGTCCGACAACATAACCGACACGTTGTGACCACGCACAACTCAACTTGTCACCCGACGACTCGAACGACAAGACAACACATTACTCGACAAAACACGACTTGAAACGACCCGACACCTAGGTTTCCGCAAACCTAGGCTCGATACCATAATTGTAACATCCCCAAAACCGTATGGGAATATTACACGCCGTAGACCCTTTCCACAAGGATCTACCAGGCTAAACATCAGTAAACAAACAAATGCTTGCACTAACTTTGTCAAACAATAAAATGATACAGACCGATTTGGTCTATTACACGTTAATACACGCACCGATGAGGTCACACAACCCAATCGATAAACTCGACTTAAATAACATTACCCACACAGGGTCGAAATACAATACAAATAAGACCAAATCAACTCGACAACACAACAAAAATCAAAATAACTCGACTCATGATTAGTATCGCACTCGTCATCCTCTTGTGCCAATCCCGTGATCGCCCCGAATCCGCATGTACCGACGCAAACAGACATCCACCCCGACATTTCTGGGGTTAGTAAAACTCCACTGTTTTACTAGTGCAAGTATCAAATCATACGAAATGTAACAAGCAATTAATAATCGTGATCAAATATAATAATCAAGTATCAAATATTCCCTGGAGGTTTTCACAAGAGAAGATAAGCTATGAAGCATTCGAAAATAAGATTATCATCTCGGGAATTTTTAGAATTTCAAAACCTTAAGACCTCAAGTCCGAATTCACAAAACCTTTCGAAAAACTTAAGGGCCTTAACCCAAAACTTGTTTCATAATTCAACAGTTTACAATACCTAAACATTTCCATAAATCTCGTGGGGCTCGGCCCAACATTCTTTCTTAAAACTTTTCCTGTAAAAACTTTGATTTGAAAAGTATCATGCTCATGACACCGTGATCCACTGTCACGTGTTTCCGTAGGTTCAACAACCCGCACGGACTACATCACGCACAATTAAACAAACATAATCAATTCCGACACCGTGATCCACTGTCACGTGTCTCCGTAGGTTCAACAACCCACACGGACTATTAACCAAACATAACCAATTCCGACACCGTGATCCACTGTCACGTGTCTCCGTAGGCATAACAACCCGCACGGACTATATCAATCACAACAATCACACACACAGTCCTGACACCGTAGTCCACTGCCACGTGTCACCGTAAGCCCCGTCGAGCTCACCCGGTTGGACGCATTGTGTCCGAAACTCATGGTCCACTGCCATGCGTTATCGTAGGCCTCGTCAGACCAGCACCATTGGACCTCAGTACCTCACTAAGTTCTGATCCCGTAGTCCACTGCCACGAATCCTCGTAGGTCCCGTCGAACCAACACGAGTGAACTTAGCGGTCACACACATATTCACATTCACATTACATACAAAAATGAGCACAATTAATCAATCACCTTGATCACCACAAAATCGTACATTGCACGCACATAACACAACCTCGACACTCGCAACAACTATCATCAATCAACAACATTTAACCACCATAACACACATTCGGTACACAATACATTGTACAACCAAGTGTACAACCATCCCATATGTACGTCGCATTCCTGCACAAATGGCACCACGCCTAACACGTATACTGATATAACACTATTATCACAAAGCCTTCAAATTGCGGAAACACAAAAAACTCAAACGGAACATATTTATGAAGGCAAGAAAAGTCATTATACATCTCATACGCAATTACTAGTCGCAAGATACAAGTCGTATAGTAAGATACTTGCCTTAATAACCGCTACCAAACGCTCCGAAGAACACGGTTTGACCGGGAAGCTCGGACCCCGAAGAAGACAATGAACTAAGGGTTCCGACTCGAGTTCTTCACAAGAATTCGACCTAACAACATAAATTCAATAAATCATCGATCATACGAGGAGGAATAATCGTAGAACGCCCGAAAACCCTCTATGACATTTTACCGACACCTTCAAGGCGCTCGGCCAAGAACTCGACCAAAATAACGAATCGATACGATCCGACCATGGGTTAACAAGGGAAATGATACAATACATCCAAATAATCATCAATCCATCACAATCTTAAGTTAAATCGGATTAAACGGGCGAAATCGAATAAAATACCCAAAATCCCCAAAATTAGATTTCTAGAAAATCAATTCGATTCGCTCGATCAAGGGATGTTATAGGATGGATGATTGATGATATGAACTCCAAAATTTCATGGATTTGTTGACAAACAACATCTCTCCATGATAGGAACAACTCCAGCCGCGGGAGAGAAGTGGAAGAAGGAGAAAAATGGCGAGAAAACGTTCTTGGGCCTTAAATAGCCGCAGCCGCGGCAGCCCAAAAATGGCTCCCGGTGGTGGCGGTGCCGTGGCTCTACTGGAGGTGCCGCGGCACTGCATATCTTGGTTTGGCCGAAAAATGCCACAGAGTGTGCCGCGCCTCGCCAAAGATGTGCCGCGGCCCTACGCAGACGGCCGCTCGGCCGGAAGCCGCTGATCACTACACCGTGACTCGCCGTGAGCCGCCGATCACTACGGCCGTGACTCGCCAAGACTGCCTGGGCCTGATTGCCGGCCATGTCGGCCGGCCAACTCCGACGGCCCGAACGACCCCGAAACCCGAACTCGAATACGAATCGATGATACTGCCATTTACGTACTCGCAAGGACGAATCTAAGAGCTAAGAGAACACACAATTCCGACCACCCGAAGGCTCGGAATTCGACAACGGAAGTAATTACCCAAAACTTTGGGAAATTACGAAAATGGCCCAAAACGTCCGAAATACCTGATACACGATCGAAACACCAAACCGAAGCTTACAACATGAATAATAACATTAAATGAACTTCCAAGAAACTCGAAACAACAGTTTCGGACGAGATTCGCGAGAATCGAACTCAAGTGCGGAAAAGTCGCTTAAGAACACTAACTCAACAAAACGATACCGAAACGAACTCGGATGACGAAAAGTGCAATTAAATATTCTCCGAATGACGAAACGGTCAAAAGCGAGTTTTCAAACGGACCTCCGCGAAAAATGAAAATTACCGGAACTGAATTGCGGATATTACATTCTACCCTCCTTAAAAGAAGTTTCGTCCCGAAACTTAAAATAAGTAGGGAGAAGCAATATCCCAACAGGAAACCTCAACGAGATACACAAGAAACGCATAACTTTCGCCCATTGGCGAAACGTTACAAGCAATGCGAAAGAATATACAGCGTGAAAACACGCCCCACGACGACCATAACAAAGCCACCGGCAATGATTCAAAACAATAACAATCAATTAACAACGCATCACATACCACATCATATGCATACATTTAATCAAGGAAACGTACGCGACAACAAGTCGCACCCGACTAAAACGGCTATGCGACAGAAACAAATAGAGTATTACGATAGAAATCATTCCGATTCTCATCAACAAGAAAATGTCTGATGTCAAAACACAAACAATTCAAGATAACGGAAAACGAGAATACCGGATATTACATTCGATCCTATTAAAATTAAGTTTCGTCCCGAAACTTAAAATAAAACATCATGATAGAATAGAAACAAAACCAAAAAGTTCACGCAACAAATATCAATCTCTACACGAATTACACAACAAAGTACGATACACAACTACATCACTGGACACCACCGGGCCCTCCCCGAGTAGGAACGAAAACCCGATTCCCGAACATCCTGGCAACGGTCTCACAATGCACCGCTTGGTGCCCTGGGCCGCCGCACTTAAAACAATTAACCGGTGGCGAACGACAATTACATCTCGCATGGCCTACACGATCGCAGCTTAAAGCGTGTCTTCACACCGATCGTCTTACTCGCCTGGGGTAAGGTTCTTAGATCCGTCAACCGAACGAGGAGTGCTCCTGTAAGGAAATCACAAGCAACAGCTCACGGATCTCACTCCTCCGGCCTCTTGAAAAATTTCCCGAGGTCTTCTCTCTTACTCTCTCGAACCGCATTCCGTCACGTAAACGGCCATCTCAACGGATAAAGCTCGGTCCCGATATTCCTTCGTGGTGGTACACATGAGCGGAGCCATACTCACGGATATGGGGTTTCATGCGCATATTGAAGTATCGGACCTTGTCCGCCTCACTTCTCACTTGATCACGAACATAAGCCAATTGTCGATTATAATCGACTATCGCCTGAGATATTGACACATCCGGGCGTAGCCGAGAAAAATTCAACGATTCTGCGTTCACGAATGTGCAACGGGCAATACTGCCTCCATGGCGGTCTTAAACTCACCATGCAGTGTGTACGATCTGCAGCACTACAACGTGCCACCGTCTGCAGCCTTCTTTGTCGAGTAGTACTGAGCAATGGGTACCCTCCTATCATCCGGACAAGCTACAAGATCAAATATTCTCATCCAACCGGAAGAGCCGCTTTTCCCAACCTAACAAGTCGATTTAACCCCACGAAACGGGCGGCCGCATCTTCATCACATCTCGTAACCACTTACTAGTTCCGTTATCCCTATTTGGGTTCTCATCCCGACGCATTTACCGATTCATCTCGCACTAACGATCAACCACCCGACGAAGGATGGTGGGGGCGCCAACGTCAACATTAACGCTAGTCGAATATCCCCGATCAGACCGAGCCGATTGGTACTCTAAGGAGGGAGTCGCCTCTCCCGCTCCCGATTACGACCACGACCACGACCACGACCTCGACCTCGACCCCTTTGCATACTGAACGGACATCCAATCAGAATAACAAGATAAAACAAACCTCACATAATCGACATAAGCCCAAATTCAGCAGCACAATGCAATATTCACACGTTCACATTGACAAAGATGAACGACCTATACCTCAAAGATACACGGTTAAAACATTAAGCATACCATTGTGGTCCAACACCGTAATATTTTTAAAAAAACAAGTTTATCGAGGTATTTGTTCGAATGATAATATATAAAAAAATTCGCGAGTTCGAAATATTTTGTGGGTGAAATTTTGAAAGTACTTTGTTTAATACCTCGGTCATTGAAGTGGGGAACGATACCTAACAACGTATCCCGCCACTTGGGCATACAACCCGCATTTTCCGACGAGAATAATAATATAGCAACTCACCGCACGACTTAACCTCAATACATAAACACATAACGCTTTAATTTACTAAGCCAAAGTTGTTTTGCAAAATGTAAATTTTCCAAAATCCTTTAGTTCATAAGCAAAATGACGGTAATATTTTACAATGTCCGAAGTATTTTAAAACACATTTTTCAAATACCGTCGATTGTGTCATTTGAAAATACACGGCCCATTTGTCAAAATTTAACAAATTTTAAAAATCCATATAAACCATGGTTTGACCGCACCACCAAAATATTTTCCAAAAATCGATTTCTACAAAATTCTCAAATCAGAAAGTCCTTCAGAAACATTCACAAACTTACCCATAGGACAAAAATTACAACATTCCAAAACAATCGAATTTAAAACCACATACTCAAATGGCAACTGTGGTCGCCAATTCAATCAAATGCATCTCGTGGTATCAAGTTTAAACACACAAAGAAAATCACTCATCTGAGTTTCTCACAAACTCTACCGTTGGTACCTTTTCGAAACCCATCGAGGTTTACAACCTTCACAAAGATACCACCCCACCCGTGGTTCAAAGATAAAATAATAACGTGCCCAGTTCTATACACATACTATGTGCCACAAGTATGAAACACAACTATATTACACAATACGTGTAAATAAAATTATACACCGCAATTAACTCACTAAAATAAAATCGAGATACACAGTATTACGCATAAGGAGGAGACTTACATCCACAGTCGCACGGAGGTGATGCGCCACGATACTAATCTCGTCCGACAACATAACCGACACGTTGTGACCACGCACAACTCAACTTGTCACCCGACGACTCGAACGACAAGACAACACATTACTCGACAAAACACGACTTGAACGAGACCGATGACACCTAGGTTTCCGCAAACCTAGGCTCGATACCATAATTGTAACATCCCCAAAACCGTATGGGAATATTACACGCCGTAGACCCTTTCCACAAGGATCTACCAGCTAAACATCCATAAACAACCAAATGCTTGCGACTGTGGTCAAACAATAAAATGATACAGACTGATATGGTCACTTACACGTGAATACACGCACGATGAGGTCACACAACCCAATCGATAAACCGACTTAAATAACATTACCCACACAGGGTCGAAATACAATACAAATAAGATCAAATCAACTCGACAACACAACAAAATCAAAATAACTCTCGACTCATGATTAGTATCGCAACTCGTCATCCTCTTGTGCCAATTCTGCGGATCGCCTCCGAACTGCATGTACCTGACGCAAAACAGACATCCACCCCCGACATTTCGGGGTTAGTAAAACTCCACCGCTTTACTAGTGCAAGTATCAAATCATACGAAATGTAACAAGCAATTAATAATCGTGATCAAATATAATAATCAAGTATCAAATATTCCCGGAGGTTTTCACAAGAGAAGATAAGCTATGAAGCATTCGAAAATAAGATTATCATCTCTGAATTTTTAGAATTTCAAAACCTTAAGACCTCAAGTCCCGATTCACAAAACCTTTCAAAACTTAAGGGCCTTAACCCAAAACTTGTTTCATAATTCAACAGTTTACAATACCTAAACATTTCCATAAATCTCGTGGG
Source organism: Orobanche coerulescens (assembly GCA_033398695.1). NCBI lineage: Eukaryota > Viridiplantae > Streptophyta > Magnoliopsida > Lamiales > Orobanchaceae > Orobanche > Orobanche coerulescens. Next base: position 70,624,712 of record CM065818.1, on the reverse strand, counting down.
GCTCGCCCAACATTCTTTCTAAAACTTTTCCCGTAAAAACTTTGATTTGAAAAGTATCATGCTCATGACACCGTGATCCATCTCACGTGTTTCCGTAGGTTCAACAACCCGCACGGACTACATCACGCATAATTAAACAAACATAATCAATTCCGACACCGTGATCCATCACACGTGTCTCCGTAGGTTCAACAACCCACACGGACTATTAACCAAACATAACCAATTCCGACACCGTGATCCATCACACGTGTCTCCGTAGGCATAACAACCCGCACGACTATATCAATCACAACAATCACACACAGTCCCGACACCGTAGTCCACCGCCACGTGTCACCGTAAGCCCCGTCGAGCTCACCCGGTTGACGACCGTGTCCGAAACTCATGGTCCATCGCCATGCGTTATCGTAGGCCTCGCTGACCAAAGACGATTGGACCTCGCACTCACTAAGTTACGATCCCGTAGTCCACTGCCACGAATCCTCGTAGGTCCCGTCGAACCAACACGAGTGAACTTAGCGGTCACACACATATTCACATTCACATTACATACAACAATGAGCACAATTAATCAATCACCTTGATCACCACAAAATCGTACATTGCACGCACATAACACAACCTCGACACTCGCAACAACTATCATCAATCAACAACATTTAACCACCATAACACACATTCGGTACACAATACATTGTACAACCAAGTGTACAACCATCCCATATGTACGTCGCATTCCTGCACAAATGGCACCACGCCTAACACGTATACTGATATAACACTATTATCACAAAGCCTTCAAATTGCGGAAACACAACCAACTCAAACGGAACATATTTACGAAGGCAAGAAAAGTCATCATACATCTCATACGCAATTACTAGTCGCAAGATACAAGTCGTATAGTAAGATACTTGCCTTAATAACCGCTACCAAACGCTCCGAAGAACACGGTTTGATCGGGAAGCTCGGACCCCGAAGAAGACAATGAACGGAAGGGTTCCGACTCGAGTTCTTCACAAGAATTCGACCCTAACAACATAAATTCAATAAATCATCGATCATACGAGGAGGAATAATCGTAGAACGCCAGAAAACCCCTCTATGACATTTTACCGGACACCTTCAAGGCGTCGGTCAAGAACTCGACCAAAATAACGAATCGATACGATCCGACCATGGGTTAACAAGGTAAATGATATAATACATCCAAATAATCATCAATCCATCACAATCTTAAGTTAAATCGGATTAAACGGGCGAAATCGAACAAAATACCCAAAATCCCCAAAATTAGATTTCTAGAAAATCTGACCTGATTCGCTCGATCAAGGGATGTTATAGGATGTATGATTGATGATATGAATTCCAAAACTTCATGGATTTGTTGACAAACAACATCTCTCCATGATAGGAACAACTCCAGCCGCGGGAGAGAAGTGGAAGAAGGAGAGAAATGGCGAGAAAAACGTCTGTTGGGCCTTAAATAGGCTGCACAGTGTGCTGCGGCACAGGCCCAAAAATGGCTCCCAGTGGTCGGCAGTGTGCCGCGGCTCGTCCGGAGTGTGCCGCGGCACCCGGTACAGTCGGTTTGGCCGAAAAACGCCACAGAGTGTGCCGCGGCCCTGCAAGCATGTGCCGCGGCTACGCAGATGCACGCTTCTACGGAAGTCGCCGATCACCACGGCCGTGACTCGCCGTGAAGCCGCCGATCACTACCACCGTGACTCGCCAAGACTACTGGGCCCAGATTGCCCGGCCATGTCGGGCCGGCCAACTCCGACGCCCAAACGACCCCGAAACCCGAACTCAATACGAATCGATGATACTATTCTGACGTACTCGCAAGGACGAATCTAAGAGCTAAGAGAACACACACCCGACCACCCAAGGCTCCTAACCGACAACTAAGTAATTACCCAAAACTTTGGGAAATTACGAAAATGGCCCAAAACGTCTGAAATACCTGATACACGATCGAAACACCAAACCGAAGCTTACAACATGAATAATAACATTAAATGAACTTCCGAGAAACTCGAAACAACAGTTTCGGACGAGATTCGCGAGAATCGAACTCAAGTGCAAAAAAGTCGTTTAAGAACACGGAACTCAACAAAACGATACCGAAACGAACTCGGATGACAAAAAGTGCAGAATTAAATATTCTCCGAATGACGAAACGGTCAAAAGCGAGTTTTCGAAACGGACCTCCGCTGAAAAATGAAAATTACTGGAAATCCGAAATTGCGGATATTACAGATCCAAACTGATAGGTCATGTCCAGCATGTAGATATGGCATATCAATTCGTAAAAGAATTAGGAAAGCACAAAATCGATATATTGTATGGTGGGAGTAATCATAGATTTTTGGGTTATCTTTTAGATGCTGCACAAAATGGGAGAATAAGTGTAACAAGTGCCTTACACTTTCCCACAGTCAGAACCAGTAGTATAGGAGATTCAACTGGGTTGATGCTTCAAGCACAGTCTGTTCATGATAGTTTGATGCATGTGGTGAATAATAGTGATGCCTTTATTGTTCTCCCAGGTGGCTACGGCACACTCAATGAGATATTCAACATCACGTCATGGGCTGAGCGGGACTTCCATACCAAACCTATAGGTTTGTTGAATATTAATAATTTCTTCAGCGATTTGCTTGCTTTTCTGGATCAAGGAGTAGATCACAAGTTTATATCTCAGCCATCACGAGATATAATAATATGTACTGACATCTTCGATCTACTTATAAAGTTTCGCATATATTTCGATTAAGAATTTGGAAGTCAAAGCTCATCACCACGCTATTGGCGCCAAACGGAAAAGAAGTTTAGATCATTTAGATCTTTCATTATAAACCCTTATGCGGGGGGCAGCGAGTTACGGAGTTTTATACTCGAGACGCACCCCTTTTCTTTTTATGGGTTTCATATGTATTTTCTTTTTCGCGTTTCATATTGTCGAGTGTTTACTGCCTTTCACTAGTTTCGATATTTCACTTGATCAGTGCTTCTTCAAAGAATAATAAGACCATCATTTGCTTTTATGCAAATACAATATTTTCACAAATATGTGATATATGTTTTCCCATGAATATTGCCAATCAATATGATTTCAATGATCCCACCATGTGATATAATCAACGTGTGATTTATTGAGCAATTATTTTCCAGTGATATTTTCCATATCACTTGTCAAATGATTCCATCTTGCAGCTCCATGGGATTTTCTTTAATTAATCGGTGATAGCATGGTATCACTTGCTCAATTTTCTATTCGTGTTTAATCATAGAGATCGGATATTATATCCATCAATTGCTTCTTCTTCGAGAGCGGGATTTGAATCATTGATCAACTACTTCTTCAGAGTAGAATTTATTTCTTTCAACTGCTTCTTCAGAGCAGGAAATCGATCAACTACTTCTCCAGAGTAGGATTTATTTTTATCAACTACTTCTTCAGGAGCGGGATTTAGATAATCGATCAACTACTTCTCCAGAGAGGATTTATTTCTTTCAACCGCTTCTTCAGAGCGGAAATCGATCAACTACTTCCGGAGTAGGATTTATTTTATTAACCGCTTCTTCTTTGAGAGCAGGATTTATGAACCATTCATGTGGTATAACCAACCACGATGGTGATATATAATATATAAATTGCGTACGTAAAACCATCCGTCTTGTGATAATTGAACTCATCACATGGGAGGTATTATAATTATATAAAATAAATGCAATAAATATATGGTTTTAAACCGCCACTTTGAGATAAGTAAGAGCGTAATTTAAATCGCAAAATAATTAATCGCTTCTACCAGAGAGGATCGTCCAATCAATTCCGAAAATAGTCATCGCATGATATAGGTCGAAATATCGATTGCCGTTAATAGCAAGTGTAATGGTATGTATTCATAAATCTTTGTGGTTTAGGAGTTGGGTATTAATTAGTACATTTTAATAAATTTAATAATGATATATATGAAAAGAGTTAATACTCATATCAATATTAGTGTCAAATTGAAGCTCTCGTGAAATGGATCACGGTGATATCAAGAAAAATCAATTCTGATAGTATATGTATCTTATATATAAGAAAAACGAATGTATGATTCAATAAATTAAAAGAATATTTTATTTCTTTATATTAATTGTTTTTTTTTATTATTTTGCAACGTGACTTCAAATATGTTTTGAATTATGATTTTTTTTTTGTGTGTGTGAAAGTTGTCTTTATCATCTCCATTTTCTTTTCTTATTCCCGTGCCATCTACTTGTGTATTAATTTATTTAATTTTTTCTGACAATAAGTCACAATCATATATTTAATGTATTCAGTAGTACTATATTTATGTTTTATCTTTTTCTTCCTGTTACGTCTCTTTATCTTCTCTTACTGTATTATGTTCCTTTTTTTTGTTTTGTTTTCTTTCATCTTACCGTCGTTCTTTTCCTTTTTTTTTTGTTTCTTTTTTGTTCGTAACACATATACACAATTTCAGACACAGAGATGCAGAGTACCTTGCAGATAGATCCAACAGCTTCTTCTTCTGCCGGTCAACGCTGCCGTTTTGATTAAGATTTGCCTCGTCCGTGGCCCAACTTGTTGAGGATCCAATTGATTTTCAATTTCACGGTGTCACCTTGCTGTGATTTTTTTTTTTTCTTTTTTTGTGCGAAGGTGAAGGGCTCCGATCTCCACGGATGGTGTTGTATTTTTCGGCCAGATTTGTGAGATCTCTGTCGGAGGCGATCGATATCAACGCATCTAATTTGTTCGTAAGCAATAGAATACTCGACCCGCTGGCCTTGGTAGTTTCATGTCTGCGTGGGTGGGTCATCTGCAGGTGGTGCTGATCGGAGTTTTGACACTGGATGCTGCAGATCGGGGCGCAGGGTTATGGGTTTGAGCTGTTCACGGTTGAGTTGGAGTCCTGCGACAAGGAAATGTATATTGCCGGAGTAGGACAGAACTGAAGTCTCGGTGCTGCGTTACTGTAGGTATGCTTTGTTCGTGGTGTGAAGGTGGTGGCCATGGAAGAAATTTCATTGAAAATCAAGATTTTTTTTTTTGTTGAGAAAAGTTGCGAGATTTTTTGTAATAATTGATTTCTGATACAGAGGATCATCTATACGATGCAACTGTAGAGCATACTCTCGTCATATTACTTATTTGGTTAGAGTCGTGCTGATAACGTGTTATGAAATCAAAATAATAGAGAGAAAAATTAGAGAGAGAATAGAGAGAATGATTTTCAGGTATGATTTTCATTAATAACTGAAGTCCTATTTATAGGAAAACTTCAGATGGCACAATCGTAATTACATATTTACATCAGGGGTATAATAGTCATTCACACTATATAAAAACAAAAATGAATCAAATGTCACTTTCTGGCGCTTATTATAACACTATCCATTAAGTAATGTTATTCTCGTGTAGGCCCCAGGGTTTAACGCCTGCAAAAAGCGCCAAAATGTCCCTATATTTAAAACTACAAAACAAAAAGATATTATTTTGGGCGACCAATTTTATTCAAGTTATTAAATGATAATGTGTTCGTAATACATATCTTATAATTATATAAGATCGTAATGTTATATCAAGTTAAATGATCTTTAGAGACTGCGTATAATGATAGTTTCTTTCAGACTAAAAGTATCAACTATATCCGATCGTAAGCTCATCTTAAAACATGTAAAAACTTAATACTATATTCAGATCATATTTTTAATAATCTAAACATACTTAAATAGCGAGTGTTATATAGTTTAAATAAATATATATACTTTTAAGAACAAACCACACTATGGGTGACAACAAAACTGGATTCACAAGATTCTATATCTAAAAATATATAAAAAAATAATAACCTCCAATAATCACATTTTATGACTGTGGAAATCACAAAAATTAGTTGAAACTATGTAGTAATTTAAAATTATTTCATACATGACTTGATTTTAGAAAGTATAACAAAAGATATTTGTGGTTTCGAGTTGAATTAGTTAGTAATCTAAATTGTTTCATGTAGAGTTTAAATATTATCACAAAATTTTTCAAAGCAAAAATATATAAGAAGTATTAATTGTTGAATATGACTAATTTTATTTTATTTCAGATAAATAAGTGTTGTCATCAAAACAAGACAAATATTTAAAAAAAAATATTATAGAAAAATAAATGAATCGACAACAATAGTAATACAATTAACTAAACAAAAAATATCCAAGAGCATCATTAGCCTAGTGGTAAAGAAGTGTTTATCTATCTTAAAGGTCTATGCTTCAAGTCTTGTTGACAACACTTTAATTCTTTTTTTGCTAGTAATAAAATATCACTGGGTCTTAAATTGATGCCCCTTGGGCTTTGATGCCCTGGACCGTCGCCCGGCCCGTCCACCCATAGGGCCGGCCCTGTTCTTGGGATTGCTCGTAGTTTCTCGTGAAAATTCTAAATCTTTTTTTATGTCTTATGTTTTTTTTTTATATAGTTTATAAAATTGATTGAGTTGTTTTTTAAATTCGTCGTGTATTGGATGGGAGGTAATTTAGGCCAATTTGTTTTAGGTGCAATCGGCCACTTTTTATTTTCAGATTTGCAGTTTTTGTTATTGTGTATTTTGTGTTTGCTTTACATTCTAAATCTAATTAGTCTTTGTTTGGTCGTTTACGAGAGGTCATTAAGGTATTTTAGGCTCAATTGACTGCAAATATTACCCCGCACCCGGAAACACATTGTTAGGTGCTCCTCCGATGAGGTGGTGGGGCAGTTAATATGACATTGCATAAAAACTCAGCCCTTTCACGCGCAGACCTTCAAAATCTCAGCGGGCATAATATTTGCCAAATTTCAGCCTTAAATAAAAGATAACTATTAAGTATATCTCTCTCCTTGGAATCAGGTGTTTGTTTTGGAAAATATGAAGAATAGCGGAATTCATATAATTCCTAGCATTCTATTGATATCAGCAGAAAATACCTAGCGGGAGTTCATCGATTGATATCAATTCAATATCATTGGATAGATATCTGTCCAATTTCATTCGTGGGAGTTCATCGATCGGTTTCAATTGTAGATTTAAGTTCCTCGATGTTGTTCATCGATTGATTTTTAGCATTCACGGGAGTTCATCGATCGGTTTCATTTGCAAATTTCAGTTCCTAGATATTGTTGATCGATCGATTTCAGTTCCTGGATTTCATTCGCAGGAGTTCATCAATCGATTTCAATTGCAGATTTCAGATGGAGCACCAAAGTAATATGTTGGATATTGTTCCATCCACCATTGAAGATGGTGTTGCTGTGGATTTGAATCCAGATTCTAAATCACATCCCCCATTAGAAGTTGATTTGAATGCAAATTATGTTAATCAATTTGATGGTGATGATGATTCTTCCCTCCTCCAAATCACAAGGTGATCATAGGATCGTGATAGGAGTGTGGATTCTAATGCTGAACAAGAAGAGCAGTGTGGAAGTATCACTTAATGTTTATTATGACTGATTATATACTGTGCCATGGTGATTATACACTACCTCTCCAGTGATTGTATGCTATACGATGATGAATCTTTTATCCTTTATATGTTTGTTATGAGTGATCATATGTTATTTTACGGTGTTTATGTGTTACTCTCTAGTGATTCTATGTTGTATGACGCTGACTATTGTATCCCGTATATATTTGTTACGAGTGATTATATGCTATTTTATGGTGTTTATATGATACTTTCCAGTGATTGTATGATGTATGATGCTGAATATCTTTATCACTTATTGCTTGTTATGAATGATTATATGTTCTTCTGCGGTGATTATTTGTTACTCTCCAGTGATTGTATGTTGTACAATGCTGAAAATATTATCCCTTAATGTTTGTTATGAGAGATTATATATTCGGCTGCGATGATTATATGTTACTCTGAAGTAATTGTATGACGTATGATTTGTTTATTATCGGTTTAAGTTCACAAATAAGCATTTATGTTGTTAGGTCTATTAGCGAGGGTGACAAGTCAAAATTGATGGATAAAATTCTATACTCTGAAGAAGAAGCATTGCCTTAGACAATGAATATGCATTTCGAGAAGGTTTTGGTGTTAGGAAGTTCAAGTCTAAGTTTCGGTCTGAAAAGTCTGGTGGAACTATGTACATGAGGCAGTACGTTTGTTATAAACATGGTATGAAAGATATTAGAAATAAAGATAAAAGGGTCTATACATATAGGTACGTGAGAACTGGATGCAAGGCAATGATCCAATTCTCAATTAGCCTTAGTGGCGTTTGGAGCGTGAAACACCATGTTATGAAACACAATCACAACTTATGTGATCCAAAGAAGACATGAAATTTGTTCTGAAGGAAGGTGCGGCCTGAGCAAATTGTGTTTATGCAGAATATGAGGGACACTGGGATATCGGTTGCCAATTCTGTAAGGGTGTTGACGAAGGAGGACGGTGGTCCTTCTTTTGTTGGTTTTATTCCTGCTGATGTCTATAATTCACTTCATAATTCTTCATCAAAGAAGTTCGATGGTTTTGATGCAAATTCGTTGATTGAGAAGTTTAAAAATAGACAACAAAGTGAAGATGATTTTTCCTTTTTGAGGTGGATAATGATGGTGCACTTTGCAGCTTCTTCTGGAGGGATGCACAAATAAAGGAGGATTATGAACATTTTGGCATTTAGTAGTTCATGGTACTATATTTAGAACTAATAAATATGATATGTTTTGTGGCCCATTCGTAGGGATGAATCACCATACTAAGAATGCCTTGTTTGGGTGTGGTTTTCTTTTGAACGAAAAGACACAATCCTTTATTTGGTCATTCAAGTCATTTTAAAGATCTACGAGTGGCAAGCAACCAAAGGCGATTATGACTGATCAATGCGATGCTATGATTGCTGCCATAAGGGAAGTTCTCCACGAGGTAGGCACATGATATGCGTTTGGCACATTCGTGAGAACTCAAAGAGGCATATTGATTATTTAAGAACTCAACCAGGTTATATGGAGCAGTTTAACTATGTTACCATATATTGTGAGAGCGAGGCTGAATTCACGTTCTATTGGGAAAGGTAAGCATATCAGAATATATGTTAATGTGTGTTGGTTTACTGCTTTCTGACATAATTATACGTAATACAGTGATTATATGTTAATTTGTGTTGCTTATGTTATATTCCAAAGTGGTTATATGCAATGTTAGTTATTTATGTCAGTTGTTAAGTGATGATATGTAAATAATGATTGATTATATACGAATATGTATTGTTTATACCATAGGTCAAAATGATTATATGCAATGTTCATTGTAATATTATTTCTGAAGTGATAATATGTAAATGTGATTATATGCGAATTTGTGTTGTTTATATTTCATTTTGAAGTGATCATTCGCAAGGTTGCTTGTAGTATGATTCTTGATGTGATTATACGTAATACATACGGGCTCTATCTTTTCTAATACCAAACCATAAAAATAACAAGTTATATATCCTCATTCATAAGAATATAAGTTTTTGATACCATTTTGCTTAAAAAGACTAAAATGTCCTCCAAAAGTTGGTGATGTTGAATTTCTTTACTTTTTGTATTTTATTTAATTTAAATCCTTTTTCTTTTCTTTTTATTTTTTCCATCATCTTCTCCATGACTAACTATCGAATCCAACAACTAAAATTTAATGTCTAAATGGGTCTTTCAAAATCCTTATAAAATCACACGATTTTGCGAAAAAGAGAAGTTGACGTTTTAATAAAATTTCATTTATTGTGCTCCTGGGTTCATAAAGAAGGTATGCAACAATATTTTATCGCCAGAATTTTTTTTTTGAGGAGTTCTTTCTCACACGATGGCTGCACACGATGGCGCACACGATGGCTGAATTGCACACGATGGCTGCACATGATGGTTGCACACGATGGCAGCACACGATGGTAGAACTGCACACGATGGCTGCACACGATTGTTGCACACGATGGCTGCACACGATGGCTGCACACGATGGCAGCCATGATCGTGCACACGATGGGACTAGCCATCGTGTGCACATGAACTTTTTAGTTTTTTTTGGCCAATTTGATTGAATGTGTTACCAATATTGATGTTTTGTGATTCTAAAATTGATTTTTTAAACATTAACAACTACATAGCATCGTATACAAACTCATTTATGTTATTTCGTGTAATTCAATAGTAAATGAGCTATTTCATACAGATGATGAACTTATATATACGAACTTATATATTGAGAACATATAGACTACACATGATATGAAATAGATCACGTTAATATGTTCTTGTTAGCTCTATAACTTTACAAATAAGTATATTGTTAGTAAATACTTGTTAATATATAAGTAACAACACGTAAATTGGCGAGTTATTTTAGAAGTTAGTGAAAATGTGCATGTTCTTGTGCACACGATGGCTAATCCCATCGTGGGCACGATCATGACTGCCATCGTGTGCACATGAACTTTGGACTTTTGGGTCAATTTGATTTAATGTGTTATCGATATGGATGTTTTGTGATTCTAAAATTGATTGTTCAAACATTAACAACTATTTGACATCATATGCAAACTCATATTTGTTATTTCATGTCATTCAATAGTGTATGAGCTATTTCATACAGATGATGAACTTATATATACGAACTTATACATTGAGAACATATGGACTACACGTGATATGAAATAGATCATGCTAATTCAATATATAACTTTACAAATAAGTATATTGTTAATAAATACTTATTAATATAAAAGTAACAACACGTAAATTGACGAGTTATTTTAGAAATTAGTGAACATGTTCTTGTGCACACGATGGCTAATCCCATCGTTAGCACGATCATGACTCGCATCGTGTGCACATAAACTTTGGATTTTGGGGTCAATTTGATTTAATGTGTTATCGATATGGATGTTTTGTGATTCTAAAATTGATTGTTCAAACATTAACAACTATTTGACATCATATGCAAACTCATATTTGTTATTTCATGTAATTCAATAGTGTATGGGCTATTTCAAACAGATGATGAACTTATATATACGAACTTATACATTGAGAACATATGGACTACACGTGATATGAAATAGATCATGTTAATTCAATATACTTATTTGTAGCATAATCTATTTCATATCATGTGTAGTCTATAGGTTTTCAATGTATAAGTTCGTATATATAAATTCATCATCTGTATGAAATAGCTCATACACTATTGAATTACACGAAATAACAAATATAAGTTTGCATACGATGCTATGTAGTTGTTAATGTTTAAACAATCAATTTTAGAATCACAAAACATCCATATTGGTAACACATTCAATCAAATTGGCCAAAAAACTAAAAATTTCATGTGCACACGATGGCTAGTCCCATCGTGTGCACGATCATGGCTGCCATCGTGTGTAGCCATCGTGTGCAACCATCGTGTGCAGCCATCGTGTGCAGTTCTGCTATCGTGTGCAACCATCGTGTGCAGTTCTGCCATCGTGTGCAGCCATCGTGTGCAACCATCGTGTGCAGCCATCGTGTGCAGTTCTGCCATCGTGTGCAGCCATCGTGTGCAACCATCGTGTGCAGCCATCGTATGCAGTTCTGCCATCGTGTGCAGCCATCGTGTGCAACCATCGTGTGCAGCCATCGTGTGCAATTCAGCCATCGTGTGCGCCATCGTGTGCAGCCATCGTGTGAGAAAGAACTCCTCAAAAAAAAAATTCTGGCGATAAAATATAGTTGCATACCTTATTTATGAACCCAGGAGCACAATAAATGAAGTTTTATTAGAACGTCAACTTCTCTTTTTCGCAAAATCGTGTGATTTTTATAAGGATTTTGAAAGACCCATTTAGAAATTAAATTTTAGTTGTTGGATTTGGTAGTTAGTCATGGAGAAGATAATGAAAAAATAAAAAGAAAAGAAAAAGAATTTAAATTAAATAAATACAAAAAGAAAAGAAATTCAACATCACCAACTTTTGGAGGACATTTTAATCCTTTTAAGCAAAATGGTATCAAAAACTTACACTCTTATGATTGAGGATATATAACTTGTCAATTTTATCGTTTGGTATTAAAAAATTGATTCTCACATACAGTTATTATATGCGAATGTGTGTTGTTTATATTACAATCTGAAGTGATTACATGCAAATTTGTGCTATTCATTTGTTGGTTATTTTGCAGGATGTTAAAACAATATAATTGTGGTGCAAATGCATGGCTTACGAGGCTATATAAATACTAGACATATGTGGTGGCCGACTTATTCAAAGGATGTATTCTCGGGTGACATTCTATCTTCACAAAGGAGTGAGAGCACTAATGAAGCTATTTCTAGAAGAATCCGTGAGACGTTTTTATTATGTGATTTTTATTCGAATTTCAACCAATTCTTATTTGATTGGAGGTTGAAAGAGGAGCGGTTTAATTTTAAGGGTTGGGAGGGGCCTTATGACATGTTTTTAGAAAATGTTCCGATTTTATTGAATGCGAGATATATATGAACTGTTGAGGTGTATAAAAAATTTGGGGAGCAATTTAATAGTCTGTTGCTTGTGTACATGCACATGTTGTTAGTCTTGATGGTGCGATTTATTATGAAGTATGGCGACTGGAATTGGATATATTTCATCATATTGTGAAATTTATGTGAGACCCGAAATTTTTATGCTTGTATAATTTTGAATTTTAGCTCCGTCATGTGGATTATGTTATCGATTTATAGAACTTGCGAGTTCTATTATTTTGTGACTATTGATCTGTTGACTGAACTTATCGTAATTATGGTTTCCGGCATATATTCGTTTCATGATATGGTTTTATAATCCCCTATTGATGATTCTTGAGCCATATTCCTCTTGTTAACTCATGATTTCACTCGAATAACCCATTTTCATCCGTGTGTTGTATTTTATTTTGATTTCGACGTGCGTCGTAAACCCAACCCGTGTTAATGCCGAGTATTATTGTGATGTTAGTAACCATATCACATTCATTAGAGTGCTTAGAGGTTGTCATTCCACCATAAGGATTCACTTCGATGCTATAACGATCATTTCATAGGTTTTTGACATTTCGGAGTTCGTTAGGGACCCAACGACTGAACCGTGACCTTCAGGCAGACCACATCTTGCGGGATGCGGTAGCCAATATAGCTCGGGATTTTGTTTGAAGTATGATGATCGATACATTATATTCATGATCTATGATGATATTATTCTGTTATTGCTTTATTCAGTTGTTGTATCATGTATCATTGTACTTGCAACAGCTATTTGCTGACCCATTCGGAGGGTGAATACTTATTGTGTATGTTGTTACCTAAAATATTATCTGGAGATGATATTGCTGGAATGGTCGAGTAACAAATAAATGCGAGAGCACGTCCGTGGGGAAAGTAAATAACACAAGATTTGCCGGGGTTGTTAGTCTCGGGCTTGAATGCTCTCGCGAGATATTATTAATACAAATACTTTGGAGTACAAATATTAATGTTAGAGTACAATTACAATGAGTGTAAAGACCCTAGTTATCTTAGCTATCGAGCGTGAAGATTGCCGGAAGAACTAGATATGATGCTCTATTAGTTCTTGTAACAACGATAGTGTGCTGTGGCGACTGTGAGAAATCGATGGTCTCTCACAATGTGTATTAGCTGTATGTCTGAGTTCCTGGGCTTGCGAGTCTCTTCGAATCTGTACTGTAGGGAGTTCTTGCCTCTGCCGACCGTCTTCTGGTTGAGAGGTGCTGAGAGAGAAATTCTGAGATAGATTCAAGAGAGGAAGCCAAGAGTCTGAAAGTGTGTATGTATGTCTATATTTTCGGAGAGGAACGATTTTGAACGTTTTTCTGAATGTGGTTCCGAACCTTTTTTCAGTTGCTGGAGGATCTCTATTTATAGGACTGGGGCTTGCTGGGCGATTGCCTCTACTGTATTATAATAAGCGGGCGATCGTCTTTAGCACATGGGTTGGTCTCCTTAAAGTCTGTAGAAGTTGCTGGCTGCCAGAAGTGCGAACCAATGAGAGGCCAGCATGCATTCGTGTCGCTGTCCTGGGAGGCCCCACTTAGGACCTTTCGGCGGGTCTGTCGGTAGGTGAGGCCGTCCTTGTCACTGACAGCTGCTGATGGGCTGGAGTCAACGATCCATGTTCTGCGGCGCCTATCGCGGATCTGCACATGGGTGCTTTGCTTCGTGATCCAGTCTTCGTAGACTTTGACGGACGAAGGCCTTGCTCGTGGCGCAGGATGGTCGTCCTAGGTCGGGCACCAGAGTCGATCGCTAGGTGCCAAAAGACGATCGCCTTGGGAGTCGATCGCTAGATACTCGAAGGCGGACTGTTGCCTTCGTTTTGACAAGTTCGCCGTAGCTCATTTGGTCATGGACTCGGTCGCTCGGCCCTTATTCCGATCGCCGTCGAGGCGTATAAATCGCCGCACAACAATTGCCCCCCAGCTCGCTCCGATGTTGGAAACATGGGGTGAGGTGGTTCTACTGGCGATCGCTTAACTTTGACGAGTGACTCCACATTTTATGGAACCGGTGATCGTCTTTGAGCGGATTGGTTTTAAATTTGGACGACCTGGTCGGTCGCTGAAATGAGCGGGGTATGACAGCGGTCGTGAAAAAGTCTCCGGGGCACGTGTCGGGTTCCTGTTGGGGGAGACCGACGGTTAGTTACGATTCCTCGTCTGGCATGTCCTTGAAACGATGCATACGCGGGTTTCAATGGAGGCATTAATTGCGACGGTTGCTCTTCGGCCCCCGAGATTCTCCATATTTGCACGGAAGCCCCTGCCTTTTCCTATAAAAAGGGGCTGGGCTGAAGTGTTAAGAACCTTATGCGATTTCACCGGAGAAGATAGTCGAAAATTTTCTGAAGCTTTTGCCTGCCGATCGTCGATCGACTCAACCATTCGGTAAGAAACACTCCTTTTCTCCTCTTCTTTTCTTGAGAATGTCTGGGGTACCTCCATCAACTGGAATGTACATCGCCTCTTCTGCCGGGACTTCGACTGTCCGGGGAGGCTCCTCCGCGGAATTCCATGTGGAGACGGCTGCTGAGGCTATCCGCACCGGTATTGATCCCGCGGAAGTCGAGGCACTGTTCAACGAGGCTGACGCTGCCAGGGAGGCGGCGGCTGAGCAGAAACGTTTGCTGTCGGAGAAGGATTTGGTAGTGAGGGCGTATTGGGAGCAGCATAGTGCCTTCGGCCAAGCCTATTTGGCCTTCGCTGAAATCATGGAGAGGTTGGCCGGTCCGTGCCCCAAGTTCGATTATCGGGAGTACTCGATCGCCCATCCCTATCGGGCCGGCGGCGGCTGCTTCGGCCGCGCACAGCCTCATTGGTCCCTCGGCCAGATCAGGAGCTCGGCGACCAGGAAGGACCTGGCCGTCTGGAGGGCGAGGTACCATATCCCGTCAGATGTGGATCTTTTCGCGCCGGCCGAAAACGAGCGAGCCGACCAACCCCCGGAGGGTATGGTCGCTGTGAATGAGGCGATAATGGAGGCCGGGTTGCGGTTCCCTCTGTCGTTTGCCGTCTTCCATTTTCTGGCCGTCTGGAACGTGGCGCCGCTTCACCTAACGCCGAACGCCTGGCTCCAGATCGTCTGCGCCCTCACCTTGTTCGGCGATCACCGACTGTACCGCCATCCCTCGCCATCAGAGATGAACCACTTATTCAAGCTGATGGTTCAGAAGGAGTCTGTCGGTGGCTAACATATCCAAGGCCGTTCCGGTCGGGTGATCCTTGGGGTTTCGAACAAGGTGCGGGGCGATCCGGCGAAATGGTTCTGGGTCGGCGGTGCATGGAAGGCATCAGCGAGCGACAATCCCACGGGCGAGCTGAATATTCCCACTAGCTTTCGGGAGAGGAATCCGGGTAAGGGTTCTGACTCTCCCTTTGTTCGGATATGTTCTCAACTGATCTAATTTGGTCTTCCTTTTGCAGGTTTCCATATTCCGACGGCCGACGAGCTACCTTTCGATTTTCTGGTCGTCTGGGAGCGGATACGAAGTCTTCCGGACGATGACTTAGACGCTCGCCGGATTAACAAAGAGAGCTGTTGGCTGTCTGCTCGGCTATTCCATTTTCCGCGACACATTTCTGTCCCAGGTATGAATTTCTACGATCTCCTTTTGCTTGGCGATCGTCATGTTTGAGGAATATGTCTAACTGTTGTTTGATCGTTTCTTATTGCAGAGGTCCGTTTCCCTCGCTTCTTGGAGCCTCCGCCGGAGATTGCTATGTCGAACCCCGGAGTATTGAGTCGCCTGCGCCAGAAGAAGTCGAGTAGATTTCCTCCGGTGGCGCTACCTCTTGTTCCGGAGGTGAGGCCTCATGTAGAGCCGATCGCAGCGGAGGAGGAGGTTCGGGAGGAGGGACTCCGGCCGAACCGCAAGCGACAGAGGTCGGGAGAGCCTCCTGTCTCTGCCCCTGCTGGTGAGGTGCCGATCGCCGCGCCTCCGCTCTCCGCAGTCCCCTTGGACGATGAGCCTACTCTTTCATCGGCTTTCCTGCGGGCCATGGCGATTACCGAGGCCGAGACCCCTCGCGGGAAACCGTACTTCGGTCGCGACCCCGAGAAAGCCGAGAGGTAAACTTCGTGTTGTTTTGCTGAGTTGTCACTTGCGTAGGAGATGTGCTAACTCTTCTGCTCTTGATGCAGGATTCGCAGCACTAACCCGGCATGCCCGCCGCTGGTATTGGATTTCCTCGCGAGCCGATCTCCTCGCGAGGCCTGTGATGTCCCGCAATACTTCAACTGAGCTGTTTCTGCTTTGCCAAAGGCCTGGACGACCGACTTGGATGAGATCGCTCGCCAGCGATCCAGGAACACGATGCAGGCTGCTTTCCCTCTCTCTCTCTCCAGGCGGCGGCGATGGCTGCCCAGGCTGTGAAGGAGTTCAAAGGGCATCCTTCTACTTCCCGTCTTCAGGCGGACCTCGAGGCAGCTCGGAAACAGAACTCCGAGTTTGCCGATAGGATCGTGGCTATGGAGAAGGACTCTTTGGATGCGGCAAAACGGGCAAGTCAGGATCTTGAGCTGGCGAGACAAGATTCTGAGCGAGCCCGGGCGACGGTCGACCGCCTTCAGGACCAGATGACAGAGGCCCGTCGTTCGCACGCGGCTGCTCAGAAGGAGGCCGATCAGCTGAAGGTGACTGTCGCTCGGTTGACTAGCGAGCTGGCGTCGTCGAGGGGAGAGACGACCGCTAAAGAGTCCGAGCTCTAGGGTGCGCAACAGGCGGTCGCGGAGTTGAAAGGGAAGCTGGAGGCGACCGAGGCCGATCCCTTTCTCAATGTGGAGTTCGTCAGCGAGTTGCCTATTACATGACGTTCGCTGAATCGCTCCGTGCTGCTAAGAAGGGAGGGCTGGAGGTCGGCCCTCTTGCTGAAAACTTCAAGGCATACGCGTTGGAGCATCCTCTTCATCCTGCCTTCTCTGTGCCGATCTCGGACCTCTCGGAAATCGGCGTAGACCTGAGCTGGTACCCGACTCCCGGAAATCTTATTCATCCGAATGCTCCGGAGGACGGGGAGGCATCTCTGGAAGCCGGCGAAGGATCGCGGGCCGATCCAGTGTTCGAAGGTGAAGGCCAGGCAGGGGCAACCTGAGGTCTCTCGTCTCTTTTGTTTTTGTTTTTGCCTTGTATTTTTTGTAGATTTCCTTGTAGTACTTAGGCCTTCGGGCGACCGTGTATGTACTTTTGCATTCCAAGTAATGAAATGAATATTTGTTTCTTCGATTTATTGCTTGAATGATTGCCTTTCTGAGTCTTTGCATGACTTTGTACAAATGTGTGAGGAGAGATTGTTGCGTGTATAGCTCCAAGTGAATTGATAAACTCATATAGATAACTTTTACAACAAATTCGATCGCTGCACATACATCTGAAAAATGCCGATCTCCGTATGTAATTGAATAGGGACGATCGTCGTATATATAGCTCCGCCCTTCCCCCTTGTTTTTGTTCACTTAGTGAAAGTAAGGGGACAAAAATAAATCGTTGAGTGACCAGTCTTCAATTTTGTAGATTCCTCGAGGAAGGCCGTCCATCTCGGTCTTGAGGAACCGTGCACGATCGCGGAGTTCGATGGACCGATCTCCACGACCGTGTCTTGTGCGCGAGCGACATTCCGTCTGATGGCTAAGTTCTCGCGACTCACTTAATTGTGAGGGTCCTCCGTAGGCTGCGCTCGCCTCGTATTTAAACGAAGGGCGTGCGGTCTTGGTCTGGAGGATTCCTTGCGCGGGGCGTCATCGGATTAATCGACTCCACGATCGTGGCTTGTTAGCACTTTTCTACCTCAGACCACCATTAAGATGGCGACCCTCGACGGTATACGTTGTGACGGGGGGAGGGACGCGTCGCATTGTCCGGGAAGGACCCACCATGTTAAGTGATGGACCTTTGAGGGCAGGCGAATGTGTCCACAGATCTGTTTTGGAGGGCCCTCAGACTACGCCCGCCTCGTATTTAAATGAAGGGCAAGTGATCGTGGCCCAAAGGGACCTTGCACGGGCACAAAGAACGGTTCCATCGTCCTCCACAACCATGTCGACACTCTTCTACCTCGGACCATCATGATAGATGATGATCCTCGACGGTATATGTTGTGTAAGGGGAGGAGATCGCCTGCCTAGGTTCTTCATGTTGATGACGAACTTTAGTGGGCGAGCGAGTAATCCTCTGATTTATTTTTGGAGGGTCCTTCGGCTACGCCTGCCTCATATTTAAACGAAGGGCGAGCGATCGAAGCCCGACGGAACCTTGCATGGACGGATCATCGGTTTCATCGATTTTCGCGACCGTGGCGGCAGTAGCCTTTGGTTTGATGAGGCGGGAACGGGGAGAGACTTCCAAAGTTCCCTCCTCTTGATTGAAGCATGTAGATCCGGTCGCCGAGGTTGATCGAGGGGTCGGCTCGTATGAGCTTTCCGGCCTGTTCGCGTTCGACTCGGGCGACCGTGTTGGGAGATCGATGGGGCTCTGGCTAAGCCAATAAACTGTCCAACTTGCCCTCCTCGAACAATTTCCAGAGTTGTCTAAGAAGGTCACGACATTGGTTAGTTTTGTGACCGGGACTGTTGTGGTAGGCACAATATTGATTGCGGTCCAGATGACTGTGGTCCCTTATTGCCTTTGGCTTGTTTAGCGGTTCGCGCCCCTTGATGGCGTAAAAAATGTGGGCCGGAGTTCATTTGAACTTGGGAGGAGATGGGCTTCCACATCCTCGAAGGCCTTAAGATCGCCGGGTGGCTTTGCGATCGCCTTTTTGGTTTTGGCGATCGCCATCTTTCGGACAGGAGGCGGCGTTCCCTTGCCTAGGCAGAGGGTGAGCAGCCTCTGTCTGGCCAGAAAGTCGGCAGCCTTGGCGCGGAAGATTGCGTAGGTTGGGGGGATGTCCTTCGTGAGGTGCCTAAACATGGGCGAATGACCGTAGAATCCCCCCAGGACTGAGTAGAGAGCGATCTTGTCGCTGATGGGCTCACCGGTGAGGACTATCCCATCCATCCGGTCGATGTAATCTGCGTCGGATTCGTCTTCCCCCAGCCTGATTTTCATCATGCGGTGGGGGCCTTCTGGTCTGGCGACTTTGGTGGCGAAGTATGATGTGAAGTCACTCGCCAGTTTCTCAAAGGAGATGATCGATCATGGTGGTAGTGAGACGTACCACCTATGGGCCAGATCGCCTAACGTTAACGGGAAGATTTGACACTTGGTCGTGTCTGATGCCCCACACCTAGTCATGTAAATCCAGAACTTGCTTATGTGGGTCTCGGGGTCCGATCTCCCTTCGTACAGAGGTGTTTTGGGAGGAGCGATCCTTGGTTGTATGGAAGCAAGCTCGATGTGGACCGCGAGTGTCTCAGTCGGTCCGATGATCTTTCTACTGGCGCTTGCCCTAGTATCCAAAAGTGCTTTCATCTCGTCGAGTTGGCGCTGCATAGCGGCCATCGCCGCGTCCTGGCTGCTCGCGGCTAGGCGCTCGAAGCGGGAGCCGAGGCGATCAAGTACTGACCCCCTGGATTCGCTGTCGATGATGTCCTTGCCGCGTGGCTCGACTCTTTGGTGGATGGGTGCCAGACGGCTGACCTATAATTGGTTCGGAGTTGGGTAGGCCGAACTCCTGGTGACGGACTCGGATTCCGTCGTCTCGTGGTTAGGGCCGGAATGCCCCGGTCGCCATGATGGATCTCTTCCTAGGCGGCTGAAGACGGAACTGTCCCGCCTTATGAGAGCCTTTTCTCGCGATTCGAGGATTTCTGACGATCGCTCGCCCAGTAACCCCTTGAACTTCCGTTTGCCCACGCGGCGGATGGCCGAGGGATTTATAGCGGGTGATGTGCATGCTCTCCATCGCTCCCTTAGGATGGCCATAGCCTCCTCGATCTGTTCCGCGGTTTGGAACTGATTGAGCGAAAGGCTGGGGCCGCCACTCAGGTGAGGGATCGAGAGTCTCGCGTCGCCGTGGCTACCCTCTGCCATCGGGTGGGGCTCGGATCGAGCCGGGATATGATGTCCGGTGGTTCGGAGAGTGGCTCTCTTCGATGTGGTGGCAGACACCATTATTCTGAAGGTTTTTCTTTGAAGAGCAGTGAGTGTCTCTTCAAGTATATGCCCCGGAGAACAGTGAGTGTTCTTCGGGACGGTCGGAATAAAAATGAAGGTTAAGATGCCCCTTCCTCTAGCGCTAATTGTTGTTACCCAAAATATTATCCGGAGATGATATTGCTGGAATGGTCGAGTAACAAACAAATGCGAGAGCACGTCCGTGGGGAAAGTAAATAACACAAGATTTGCTGGGGTTGTTAGTCCCGGGCTTGAATGCTCTCGCGAGATATTATTAATACAAATACTTTGGAGTACAAATATTAATGTTAGAGTACAATTACAATGAGTGTAACGACCCTAGTTATCTTAGCTATCGAGCGTGAAGATTGCTGGAAGAACCAGATATGATGCTCTGTGAGTTCTTGTAACAACGATAGTGTGCTGTGGCGACTGTGAGAAATCGACGGTCTCTCACAGTGTATATTAGCTGTATGTCTGAGCTCCTGGGCTTGCGAGTCTCTTCGAATCTGTACTGTAGGGAGTTCTTGCCTCTGCCAACCGTCTTCTGGTTGAGAGGTGCTGAGAGAGAAATCCTTAAATAGATTCAAGAGAGGAAGCCAAGAGTCTGAAAGTGTGTATGTATGTCTATATTTTCGGAGAGGAACGATTGTGAACGTTTTTCTGAATGTGGTTTCGAACCTTTTTCCAGTTGCTGGAGGATCTCTATTTATAGGACTAGGGCTTGCTGGGCGATCGCCTCTGCTGTATTATAATAAGCGGGCGATCGTCTTTAGCACATGGGTTGGTCTCCTTAAAGTCCACAAAAGTTGCTGGCTGCCAGAAGTGCGAACTAATGAGAGGCCAGCACGCGTTCGTGTCGCTGTCCTGGGAGGCCCCACTTAGGACCTTCGGTGGGTCTGTCGGTAGGTGAGGCGATCCTTGTCACTGACAGCTGCTGATGGGCTCGAGTCAACGACCCATGTTCTGCAGCGCCTATCGCGGATCTGCACATGGGTGCTTTGCTTCATGATCCAGTCTTCGTAGACTTTGACGGACGAAGGCCTTGCTCGTGGCGCAGGACGGTCATCCTAGGTCGGGCACCAGAGTCGATCGCTAGGTGCCAAAATACGATCGCCTTGGGAGTCGATCACTAGATACTCGAAGGCGTACTGTTGCCTTCGTTTTGACAAGTTCACCGTAGCTCATTTGGTCATGGACTCGGTCGCTCGGCCCTTATTCCGATCGCCTTCGAGGCGTATAAATCGCCGCACAACAGTGTATTCAGGTACAAGTCCAGGATACGAGTAAGCATAGGGCGAGCATGATCTTGGATGCCAACAGTGATATCATACACCGTCTTGTGTCTATGGTCGTCTTTTCATGTATACAGTTGTGGTTTGCTTTGTACTCACGCGAGTACCATTGTATATTGTGTGATGTTGCAGGTTGAGTATAGTTGTACCATACAGTGTTATTGTAACACCCCCAAGATATTTAGGGTATATTACAGCGTCGTGGACCCCTACATGGGACGACCAGTCTAAACACAAAAATACCACTCGTCTAACCATCTCGATTAGCAAGGAAACACACATCACTAAGATGAAAATAGAATAGAACGCCCGGTATGACCGGGGGAACAATCATCACTGACAATCATAAGTAACAATTACTGATGTAAATCACAATCCGAGTAAAATGCCTAAGTACTCGCGAGTACTATCTATGAGTTTGCAAATTTAGAAAACGACCACATCGAAAAGGACAATGGAAACAAGGAAATACAAAAACACACGTTAACAACCCTTGCCAGCATCCTCGTACTGTCCCAGCGCCTGCTCGTCCGGCTGAACATAACCTGAAATTCATAACAAGAATTTTCCCAACACGGGTCCCCAAAGGGGTTAGCAATTACGCTAGTACAAGTAACCAAATGAACAACTTACACCTTACACATATAGTCAAAGCATGCAAATGGTAAAGCCTCAGTTTGAAACACACATTTCCGGAAATGCCATAACCCAAAACACATTTGTAAAATGCACCACAATTAACTGCGGACCCACGCCTCTGTGGACCCCTATTGAGACCCCGTCAGATCTAACCCGTAGTGGT
Organism: Orobanche coerulescens; assembly: GCA_033398695.1. Lineage (NCBI taxonomy): Eukaryota > Viridiplantae > Streptophyta > Magnoliopsida > Lamiales > Orobanchaceae > Orobanche > Orobanche coerulescens. The sequence continues at coordinate 70,602,004 of CM065818.1, read as the reverse complement.
TAAAAGTAAGCTCGCGGATCCACGCCTCTGTGGACCCCTACCGAGACCCCGTCGGATCTAACCCGTAGTGAGCATACACACACACACACACGTTACTTATGCAATACTACCATGTTAAGCATGTAAGTTCATTAAGGGTACTTGCTGTTGCGATATTTCCTACACGCAAGTGCACGTCATCGTTTACAAGTAATAAAGTGATAAGTAGAGTATCGTTCCCACGAGGATTGAATCTCTAACTACCGATGTTTTCGTATTCCAATTTTATTTGAACAATCGAAGTTGGTTTTTGTGATTAATAACTAAAAGAATTTCTAAAATACTAAGCAGTAGAAAACAATATCTTGGATTAAAGGAATCAAATGATGAATAAGTCTAGGGTTCTGAATCCACCTTAATTTATCCGAATTTAATCTCGATTATCCGTAATAAATAATTTTCCCAATTTATTGAAGGCGGAGATTGCTAATATATTCTACCGCCTCTCCCGAGGTCAATAGATTTATCTAACGGCGACTAACGCACTCTATCCCTAGGTGAATTATCTCGTCGATAGGCAAAAAGCATGAAATCTCCTAAAGGCCACGTAGTTCCTATGAGTATATTCCTATCTCACAGAATAAAACGGTCCTCACCAATAGTTCCTCACCAAATCTCGTCTCCCGATTCGAAGTGAATGATTAAATCAATACAACTATTGGCCAGATAATTGCAAGCATTAAACATAATTGGGAAAACTCAATAAAAAGGTAATAAATTGGATAATCTCAATCAATTCGTCAAAACAAAGGTTTCATCAAAACCCTAGATTAGGGCTTTAGCGACATACTAAAAACTCGAAAATACGTAATAAATAAACGAAAGCATAAAATTCAACGCAGATGAAGCCGGATTCCTCCGTTCTTCACTCCCGCCTTCGCCCTTGAATTCTTCTGCTTTCCTCCTCTTCTGCCGTCTCCAAGCTTAAGCTCTCCAAGGTATTAGATTCAATGATTCCAAGATAATTAAATTAGGGTCTTAAGCCCTATTTATAGCTCAGAACCTCCACAAATCGCGTCCGTATTAATCGGTTGAAAATCGCCAAACGCCCAAAATCCGCGCAGACGTACCAAACCCGCTAAGTGTGCCGCGGCTCATCAACTCGTGCCGCGCACATCACAAAAAGTCAATGCTCAGGCGTTAAATAATTCTTCCGTGCCGCGGCTCACAGCTGTGCCGCGGCACAGAGTACAGCTTACTCTACCCTTCGGCTGGTGTCTTCCTGTGCCGCGGCTCAGATTCCTTGTGCCGCGGCTCATAGTCCAGTTTTGCCGTCTTCGCCCGTTTTGCCTCGTTTTAGCTTCCGGACTTCAATTTCCTGTCAATCATACAAAATTTAAGGCATTAAAAGCTCATTTAGATGATTTCACACTCCAAGACACTACAAAATCAAGATAAATAAGCGTATAAAAATACGCCTAACACTTGCCTCGATTATCACTACGAAAGGACGGAATGAAACAATCGCGGTTGCGAGAAATTGGACACACCGAACCTATACGATTCGTCAAACACCATCACAACCAATTCGATAAGAATAACAATAACGGAAGACACCCGAAACCCCACCTACGATTCATGTAAGTTCGTTCAAAACAACGACGAGGACGGATCGCAACCGAACCCTTTCAATTTCACAAATACCACGAAACTTACCATGAAATCGTAGGGAAAACAAGAATACTAGTAAGATTAATCATATACATCATGGATTAATCAACAATACGGAATGAATCGGACGAAAACTCAAAAACACCCAAATTTCCCGAAAATAGGGTTCTAGGAGAATACCTTGGATTAAGGATGAAGAATAAGTGTTGATGTTGTTAATCTACACCAAAAACTCAAGAAGAATGATAGCTAGGAGTTGCAAGACTTCAAATCGCCGGAGATCGCCCCAGAGTCACCCAAGAATTGCCCAAGAACCGTAGAGAGAGAAAGAAATGAAAAAGTGACCAATCTGGGTCAACCCTTTGGTTTATATAGCCAGAGAGTTTTAGCGTGCGCTAACGATTAGAGTTAGCGTGCGCTACCCGGATAAAAATCAGTCCAGAACCTACAGTTCTGGCCCGTTAGCATGCGCTAACAGCCCCTCGATAGCGCGCGCTATCGGGCCATAGCGTGCGCTACCTGGGCACCAGGTCGAGTCCAGAAACAATCTGCCCAGTACTGGACTGCCGGATTAGTGCGCGCTACTAGTCACCCAGCGTGCGCTAAGTCGAAGCCGTAGCGTGCGCTAAGCTGTTCGTCCAGAGTGCAGAGAGCAGAAACAACCCACTATCACTGCTGTGTTCGATCCGTTAGCGCACGCTACTAAACGGTCATAGCATGCGCTACAAAACAATGATAGCATGCACTACAAAACAACAGTAGCGTGCGCTATCGAGTGCAGACAACAGCACATACAACACTCAAGGATGGAAAATAGCGAATTCCATCTTGGATGAAAACAATGCGCATCCGACACCAAACAACGAACCGAAGGAGACACACGAACAACAAGATTTAGTCAGAACCAAAGCACTAAAAGAAAACACGATTCCGACTATCCAAGGGTACGGAAAACTACAACGTTAGTAATCACCCCAAAACTTTGAGAAATTACAAAACGGCCCAAAACGTCCGAAACACATGATACAAGATCGAAACAACAAACGAAAGCTCACAACATGCATAACAACATGAGACGGACCTGCGGCAACCCCAAAACGGCGGTTCCGAACAACGGTTACGAGAATCGAACGAAATAGCGACGGAATGACATTAAACACGGAATTGAGTAAAACAAGTCTGAAACAAGCTCGGATGGCAAAAAGTCCAATATTAAATATTCTCGAAATATCAATACGGTTACAAGTGCGTCGCTAAAAACAAAAAATACACCAAAAATGAAAATACCAGGAAAAGAAAAGTGCGGATATTACATTCTACCCCTCTAAAAATAAGTTTCGTCCCGAAACTTAAGAAACAAACAACTAGGGGTACCTAGCACGCATACGATCCTCGGTTTCCCAAGTTGCCTCCTCGACACCATGCCTCGACCACTGCACCTTGACCAAAAGGATGGTCTTATGCCTCAGTCGCTTCTCACGGTGCTCCAAAATCTCCAAGGGGCGCTCCTCGAAGGTAATATCCCCAGCGACATCAATTTCACCATAGTCGATTACGTGACTAGGATCTAGAATATATTTCCTCAGCTGGGAAATATGGAAAATGCTATGAACGTGACTCAAGGCCGGAGGCAACGCCAAACAATATGCCAACTCGCCGACTCTCTCGAGAATCTCAAAGGGCCTAATAAATCTCGGACTCAACGTGGTCTCCCACCTCAAATTCCAAAGGTCGGCGACGGACATCAGCATATGACTTCTATCGACTCTGAGCAGTCAACATCCTCTCCCGAATCAATTCCACCTTCCGCCTCGTCTCCATAGCGATATCCGGTTCGGTCCCAACCAAATCGGACGCCTCGTTCCAGCAAATCGGCGATCGACATCACCGCCCATAAAGCGCCTCATACGGTGCCATTCGAATCGACGCATGCCAACTATTGTTGTACGTGAATTCGATCAATGGAAAATGCTCCTTCCAATCACTGCTCCAATCGAGAGCACAAGCATGCAACATATCCTCAAATGTCTGGATAGTGCGTTCCGACTTCCCATCTAACTGAGGATGAAAAGAAGTACTCAGACGCAACCGATTACCCAACGCCTTATGTACCGCCTGCCAAAAATGCGATACAAAATGGCCATCACGATCCGAAATAATAGACTTCGGAGTACCGTAAAGCCTCACAATCTGGGCAATAAACACACGAGCCAACCTCTCCGGACCCCAAGTATCCTTGATGCCCAGAAAATGTGCCGACTTAGTCAGACGATCCACAATCACCCAAACCATATTCATACCATACTTCGATCTTGGAAAGCCCGTGACGAAGTCCATCGAAATCTTCCCATTTCCATTCCGAACGGGAAGCGACTGTAGTAAGACGGCCGGTCACTGATGCTCGATTTTGACCTGCTGACAAGTCAAACATCTCGCTACAAACCGTGCGACCTCATCCTTCATGTCATTCCACCAAAAGTTCCTCCTCAGGTCCTTGTACATCTTACTCGAACCAGGATGAACTAAGTAAGGCGTAGCATGGGCCTCTCGCAAAATACTCTGCCTCAATTCCAAGTCATTCGGTACACAAAGCCGACTCTAGAATCTCAACACTCCATCTTCGTGAATCACGAACTCGGGAGACTTCCCCTTAAGAACATTCTCTCGGATGTGAGTAATCATCAAATCCTTTAATTGCTTCAGCTTAATTTCATCGATCAACGACGACGAAATCTCCAAAGCGCAAAGTTTCCAGCTCCTGGAAACAAAATCTCAACACTCAACTCGATCAAATCCCGCTGAAGCTCAGATTGAGACGTAAGTATCTCAAGCGTCCGCAACGCAACCGATCTCCGACTCAAGGCATCCGCGACGACATTCGCCTTGCCCAGATGATAAAGGATCTCGAGGTCATAATCCTTAATCAACTCCAACCACCTCCTCTGCCTCATATTCAACTCCCGCTGAGTGAATATGTACTTCAGACTTTTATGATCAGTAAAAATATGACATGCCGAGCCAAAAAAATAGTGACGCCAAATCTTGAGCGCAAAGACAAATGCCGCTAACTTCAAATCGTGAGTAAGATTGTTAAGCTCGTACGGCCACAACTGCCTCGACGCATACGTAATAGTCTTGACGTGCTGCATCAATACAGACCCAAGACCCTGACCCGAAGCATCACTATAAACCGCAAAACCCTCATTTCCACACGACAACGCCAAAATCGGGGCTGAAGTTAAACGCCTCTTAAGCTCCTCAAAACTCGACTGTCTTTCGTCATTCCAGACGAACTTCTCAGATTTCTGAAGCAATTGTGTAAGTGGCCGAGCCAATTTCGAAAACCCCTCTATGAACCTACGATAGTAGCTAGCCAAACCCAAGAAACTATGAACCTCCTTCACATTCTTAGGCAGCGCCCAATCCAACACTGCCTAAATCTTCTGTGGATCCACACAGACCCCCTCAGCTGAAATCACGTGACCCAGAAACATCACCTCCTTCAGTCAGAACTCACATTTCGAGAACTTCACGTAGAGTCGGTCGGTCCTCAAAATGTCTAACACCATGCGCAGATGATGCGCATGCTCCTCCTCATTCCTCGAATAGATAAGGATATCGTCAATGAAGACGACTACACACTTATCCAAATACTCTATGAAAACTTTGTTCATCAACTGCATGAACATTGCCGGTGCGTTGATTAGCCCAAAGGGCATAACCACAAACTCATAATGTCTGTATCTTGCCCGAAAAGCTGTTTTCGGAATATCGGACTCCTTCACCCGAAGCTGATAGTACCCCGATCTCAAGTCGATCTTCGAGAATACCGCGGACCTGCAACTGATCAAACAAGTCATCAATCCTCGGCAAGGGATACTTGTTCTTGATGGTCACCTTGTTTAGTTCGCGGTAGTCGATACATAAACGCAGTGAACCATCCCTTTTCTGCACAAACAGAACCGGTGCGCTCCAAGGTGAAGCGCTCGGTCGAATATACCCTGACTCAAGAAGCTCACTCAACTACTTCTTCAACTCGGCCATATCTGAAGATGCCATGCGATACGGCGCCTTCGAAATCAGAGCCGCACCCGGCTCTAACTCGATAGCAACCTCAACCTCACAGTCCGGTGGCAACCCCGGTAACTCATCAGGGAAGACATCAGGGGAACTCACTAACGACTGGAATCGATGAAAACCCGACTCCACCATCCCCCGACTTCAAGGCATATCACCAATAACCAGTACACCCTTTTCGCAGGAGTCTCATCGCCTTCAAGGCGTTAATCACGAACTTATGGGTTCCCCTCTTTCGCCCCACGAAAGAGTGCTTGGTGCCATCCTCGACTAACATGGTGATGATTCTGTTGGTCACAAGTCGTCCAGGAATAAGTCTGGGGGGGTGAATAGACTTATTGGAACTCTTAAATTCTTTTTCATGAAGAATGAGTTTCTCAGCTGATAGATATGCGGAACTCAGCTGATGACGAAATCAAGACTAAGCAATGGAACAGTAATGAATGAATGCAACAGTTAAGTATGATGCTGAAAACAGTAAAACACGCAGACAATTTATAGTGGTCTCAGAGGTGGGGTAATCCTCTACTAATCCACTTTCTCCAAACCAGTCGGAGATGAATCCACTATAATCCTCAACCAGTGATAAAGATTACAGTGATTCTACTACTTAGCTACAACAACTTCCAACCAGTGGAAATCACGTCGTTGCAACTCCTCTTTGACTGCCTAGCACCACTTGATTCTTCAAATCCTTGGATGCCTATCAGTCTCGCAACTTCAACTAGTGAAGTACTCCGAACTCAGGTTTTAAGACAAGAGTGTTTGTCTTCTCCAACTAAGAGCTTTCTTCAAGATAAGAACTTTGAGTACTGCTCTTTTCATGATGCAATGTGTTTGCTTTGATTGCTTTGATAACTTTGATCGCTTGAGAGTTTTGTTCGCATCGTGCTGCTCATCTTCAAATCTTCGGATATATATAAGTGTCGATCCTTGAGCATTCTTCATAGCCGTTGCAAATCTTGTAACAAATCCGTCCGTTGGAGAAATAGACTTCTTTGTTTATTTTTCTCAACGTTGCAAGGCTGGATTCCCATATTTTAATCCATCTTTCGACCGTTGTGAAGACTTTGCATGTGAGGCGCCAAATCTTTTGAATACAATAAGACTAAAGTCTTCAGTGGTAGGTCTGGATGAATTATTTAATTCATATATTTGCGAGAATCTCTCCAATTTATCTCTTCACGCTTGCATGTGACTTTTCGTAATATTTGACTATTCAACGCATGCTGATGTGGACTTGGAGTACTTGGATGATCTCTTATAAATCAAGTTGGCTGATGTACAGTCATCTTCTCTGCAGTTTGGACTTCTCTGTCGGTGACTGTTTGAGACTCTTCTGATCAGATGACTTGTCTAAAGTCACCTGACTGCAGTCTGGTCAAACATCTATGATGAATTTTTGTTGACCAGAACTTCTTAAACTTGACTCGGTTGTACTTATCTGATGTACTTAGCTGTACCTTTGTACTTAGCCGATTTGAGCCTAACTTATTTGGCCTATAGAAGATACTCATTTGGTTCTTCTTTACATTTTGCCAAGTATTTAACTTAACATGATTTGGCCTATGGAAGATACTCATTTGGTTCTTCCTTACATTTTTGCCAAGTAATAAACATTTGAATTACATCATCAAATCTAACAAGTATTCCTAACAAATTCCCCCTATTTTGATGATGGCAAAACTTAAGCAAATTATTCAAATGAACAGGTCTGCACTTGAGTGCAAGACACAAACTAAAATCAGTCTAGTTTTGAGACAACTGGGAATTGTCATTCAAAAGACTGTTATATTAATTTTTCTGTATTGTTTTACAAGTACATGGCTTTCAATGATCAACACAATTACAGGACAAATTACAAGTACAAAATTTTTATAAAAAAATGAATACAGAAAACTCATCTGCCTCTGCCTCTGCCTCTGCAGATAGGCTGCTTGGCAGGTCTGATAGGGTTAGCTCCAATTGGCCTTTTCTTGACAGGGGCAAGACCATACTTCCTTCTGACAACGAGGGCAGCAAAGTCTTGTTCTTCTTGTGAGGAGAACTTATGCTCGTCACACAGCTTCTTTATTTTCTCTTGTAGTGCTAATTCATCCAATTCACCATTTTCCAAGGTGGGAGGATCTTTAGGCCTGAAGGAAGGAATCATGGGGTATGCATTACATCCCTTTGCACGTTTTAGTAGGACATCCCAGAGATTTGGATGTGCTTCTTCCATGAAGTTAATAAAAGTCTGCTGTGGGGAGCAATCTTTATCCTGGAGTAACTCCCAGATATAAAAATCTCTGATGAACTTTTTCTTTGCAGTTCCCCACATAGGTGCAACTTCGATAGGAAAGAAATCTTTAACATACCCCAACTCTTTGCCTTCCCATTCTAGTGTAGGCTCGTCCCCAATTCTGATCCTCCTTTTGACTGTAGGCTGATCATCAGTCTGCTCTAGCTCAACTTCTCCCTTCCTCTTTGCCGATGATGTCCCAGCTGTGATCAATTGAACATCTTGCTTCTTCTTGGTCCTCATATCTTGAACTCCTCTTATTTCCCCCTGCTTGCTACCTTCCCCCTGTAACCTCTCTTCCCCCTTTTTGCCAGCATCAACCAGGGTGGTCAATTTCTGCTCCATTCTAAGCATCCATTCAGACATGCCAAGGGGCATTCTGTTGTTTGTAGGAGGAGGTGGTTGAGGGATGTTCCGCTGCAGCAAGGTGTCAATTTTGGCATTGATCGACTGCAGATCAGGAGTGACTTGAGAACCAAGCAGCTCTCCAACAGTGTCTTTTACAATCTGTCGGATCAGCTCAGTCATCACAGGTGTAATTTGTGATGTCTGTGGAGAGTGCTCGCCTGAGCCTTCGACTCCTGCAGGTAGGTGTGCGGATGACCCACCTGTCTGCAGACTCCTGTCTGCAGCTGGCATACCAGATGGGGTCTGTTCTGGAGTCCCCGATCTGGAGTCTTCAGCCAGGTCTGCATCTAGGCTGGTATAGCGGGCAGGTGCCCCAGCCTTGTCTGATGCAGCTTCCTTTTCTGCCTCCTTCTCCTTCTTTTTTTCTCCTTCTTCTTTTTCTTTCTCCTTCTTTCCTTCCTCCTTTTCTTTTTCTTCCTCTTCAACATTCTCCTTTTCTTTCTCAGCCTCTTTTTCTCCTCCATAATCCTTACCATCATCATCATCATCATCATCATTTTTATCGTCCTTTTTATCATCATCTTTATCATCATTATCTTTTTCATCATCTTCTTTTTCTTCTTCATCCTCCTGATCAACTTCTTCTCCTTCTTTTTCTTCTTCTTCATACACTAATTCCACAGTTTTTTCGACTCCTTCTTCTCCAGATTGTTTTTCAACTAAGATATTTTCTTCTTCTGTTTCTTCCTATATCCCCTCTTCATCATCAATAATAATAATTTCTTCTTCTTCCACTAACTCCTCTATTCTTATATCTTTCTCTTCAACTTCTTATTCTTTATCAACAGAACCATCAAAAATGCTATACATAATTGTATGGATAAATTGGTCCATGTGGGTTTTAAAATTGGACATGAACCAATTTTCCTGAAGTAACAAAATTGCGTCTGACTCGTTACAAAAATGCATCAGCGCTTGTTCAGTAGCCTGGGGATACTCCCATCCACTCACCTCAACGAAAGATTGTAGTTGAGTGAAAGAATATGATTTTAAAGTTTTCCATTCCTCATAAATGTGAACGAAGGAATGTTTTAGAGCAAGGGGTTTTACCATTTTGAGCTGCTCTATGGATAGGTTGAAGATGTTGTTGTCAAGCAGGTTGAAGCTGTAGTTCGCCTCAGGTATGTTAATGATCAAACCTACTTCCTCTTCCTCTGATATGTACTGGGGAGTGAGAAGAGGGACAATCTGGGTCTCCTGGCTGGCAGGAGCAGGCTGGTCCTCCAAATGAGTAGGTGACTTAGCTGCAGGGCTGAAATATTGCTCTGGCTGCTCCTCTTCACTAAACTGCAAATGCCTGGGCCTCTTCGGAGATGGTTCTGGTGAGGAATGAATTATGGAGGGCTCACCATGGGCTGGTCCCCTTCTCTTAAAGCGAACAACAATAGGTGTGTTGTCCGACTCTGTATCAGACTGGGCTGCAGGTGGGTTGCGGGCTGCAACCTGGTTGGACTCGTCTGATGATTCAGGGTATTTGTAGGTAGGTCCCTGATCAGATAGCTCTTTTAAGATCTGGGCTGCTCTTCTTCCGTTTCCTAGACTCCTCAAAGTTTCTTGGTCTAGATGACCAAGTCTTTTATTGATGTGGAAGGGGTTAGTATTTCCCTTTGCCACACCAAGTTTCTCCAGAATCCAACTGAGCTACGTTCGCCAGCTTGGATTTAAATTTCTTCTCCTAAACAAGCCACTCGGCCTTGTTGACCTCGCGCACCAACTGCCTGTAAATGTAGTTCGTCCAGTCAATTGACGTGTCTTGGATTAGTGCTCCCAGCACCATAAATTTAGCTGACGACAGTTGGTCCTAGCTATCGGCCATGCCCATGACTATTTTGTTGGTTATGTCCAACACATAGTGATATTCCCTTTTTATTTCACTCCTCTTGGTGGTTAACTTCAGTTTCTCCGGTTGGTCGACCGCCTTAATCTTAATCCAAGTATCGACTGCACTCTGTCTAAGGGCCTCGACCGCCACGCCGCGATTATTCATTCCAAATGCTTTTCCGATCGTCTCCGGCGATATGTCCACTTGGATTCCACCGACAGTGCTTCGAATCCCCGATTCAATCACTCGGGCTTCTCGGAAGAATGCAATAACGTCCTCCTTAAACAAGTGCTTGGGACTGATATACAAAAATGGGTAGATCCCATTCATCTTCATCACGCGAATGAGGTTGCGCACCTCGTTGTTCTCCAGATTCGATTCCAGGAGTCCCTCAAAATCAACGACCAGAGAGAAAATGATCTGGTCCTTGACTGCCTTCAGATTTACGCCTTCAAAGTAGGATTCCATTTCTGCAAGATAAGCGATTTCTTAGTGTATTGAAAGTTCGAAAGGATTTCTTCTTTAAAAATTTAGGGTTTCGAAAGTTTGGTGAAGGTAAAGTGAAAGGGCTTTCCAGTCCTTTAAAAGGAAAATGAAACGACGCTTGTAATTAAATAATTATTTACTTTAATCGGTGGTCCACCTTTTGAGGATTTTTTTTTTAAAATTCAAATTTAGTAATCGGTGGTCCAGCTTTTGAGTTTGAAAATGGACGGTTGGATTTTTATTGGTCACAGTGGAGGTCGATTGAACCTGTGATTGCCACGTGTATTTTAAGCATATAGTATTATGCCACTTGTGATCCAAAAAATAATATGATACTATTATACAGATAGCAGACAATAATATAATTTTCAGAAGTCGGTTAGCTTTAGAGAACTTAGCTGGTTGACCGTTGACTGTTGACTACATCAGGTGAGTTGACTCCTTTGACTTCTCGCCTGTGGTTTGATCAGCTAAGTTCTTTCGTTTATCCTTCGTCTTCTTGTCTGCATCAGGTAGGGTCTGATTCCTATGATCAGCTTACTCCGTCCTTCGTTCGATCTGCTTCAGCTAGCTCTTTCCTCTGTACTAGATTCCCAATCTAGTAATCCAAGTTCTCTGCTCAGCTCCAAAAACCTTTCTTTTGGGAAAGGTTTGGTGAAGATATCAGCAATTTGGTAGTATGTGCTGACTCTTTCAACTCTTACTCTCTTGTTAAGCACGTGATCTCTAATGAAGTGATGCTTAACATCAATGTGCTTGGTCCTTGAATGCAATACCGGGTTGTTGGTTATTGCAATAGCACTGTTGTTGTCACACCAGATAGGAACTTCATTGGCAATGATGTTGTAGTCCCTTAGCTGTTGTCTGATCCATAAGATCTGGGCACAACAACTACCTGCAGCTAGGTATTCTGACTCTGTGGTGGAGATAGAGTTAGAAACCTGCTTCTTGCTAAACCAGGATATCAGTCTGGTTCCTAGGAATTGGCACGTTCCACTAGTGCTTTTCCTATTAATTTTGCATCCTGAGAAATCTGCATCTGAATATCCTGATAGCTCGAAGTTATCGTCCTTAGGATACCATAGTCCAACATTGACTGTAGACTTAAGGTATTTAATTATTCTCTTGGCTGCATCTTGGTGAGGCTGTTTTGGTTTGGATTGAAATCGTGCGCATACTCCTACTGTAATACCCGTACTTTTATTGACTGTTTGACCTTATTGTTCTTCCTTTTATTGTCGCTCTGTAAACTACGTTTATTATTGTCGATGTTGTTATAGAGTTTCGTAACTTGTTTGGATCATGATCGAGTCGTTTAGACCTTTCAGTACTGTTCTGGTCAGTGGAATAGTGTACGCTAGGCTTAGGCTAACGTACGCTAGTTTTGGATGGGTAGCGCACGCTAAGCTCTGAGCCTTAGCGCGCGCTAACGGGTCAGACAGGGGAGAGTCACTAACTTGTCCTGCTCTCTGGACTAGCAGTTAGCGCACGCTAGGAGTTAGTTAGCGCACGCTATTCGTGGACATTAGCACCTGTTAACACCGTTTGTAGCGCACGCTAACGGGCTGGGTCGGCAGAGATAGTTAGGTTGTCTGACTGTCTAGACTATCAGGTAGCGTACGCTAGGCTTCGGCTAGCACACGCTACAAACATTTCATAGCGCACGCTATATTGGCACAGCAGCGCACGCTAGGACTCGAGCAGGGCAGAGGACAGTAGGTTCTGGACTCCAATTTCTGGACATCAACTCCCGGATAGCGCATGCTAACTATTGGCTAGCGCGCGCTAAGAATAGTTGAGTAGCGCACGCAACGGATCATCTAACGCATGCTAGCGAAGCTGTCAGGAGCCACTGGACTGACCGGTGACAGCGTTAGCGCACGCTAATTATTAAGCGTAGCGTGCGCTAGACTGGACGAGTATATATTTGACATTTGACTTCCTTATCGTCATTTTTCTCATTCTTCTCACTTTTCCGATCGAGGGCAGTGGGTTTTGGCGATTTGAAGAATTTGGAGGCGATTCTTCTTCATATATCAACATCTTGGGTTGGAGAACAAAGATTTCTCATCATCTAATCCATCCTTTTGTCCAAATAGAGGTATAAATCATTAGAACCCTAACTTTGGGAATTTTTGGGGGTTTTCTTAGATTCATTCGGTTTATCCATTTTGGAGCTTGAGAACCTTGATATTATGAAATATCTACCTTGTATATATGTTTCCTATACGGTTTTATAGGATGTTTTGGGATTGTTCGGACGTAAGAGGGTTTGAGCGATTGTTTCAACCCCCCAGGTGTTTACCCTCGTAATTTCGTGAATCATAGGCGGGTTTCGAGAGTTCCTTCGTGTGTTATGAGTATGGATTATTGATTATCATGTTCCTTGCGAATCGTTTAGGTGCCGGAAGTACGTTCTCGGACCAACGAAACTTATACTCTTTTCTTTTTAGATTCACGATGTCTCAAAGGCAAGTATATGTGTATGTTAATACGTTCTCGACTTTGAAAGCGAAGTATATGAATTGTATGATTGTATATTTTCACTCTGGGAGGGTCCGACGTGGCCTCAGAGGGTTCCGTTGCTGCTGGTGCGGTTCCACGAATATTCTGGGGTTAACCACTCTAGGAGGGTCCGACGGGGCCTCAGAGGGTTCCGTCGCTGCTGGTGCGGTTCCATGGTTAATCATGTATATTGTTAAATGAGATTTAGTTATTCCGGAATACTAGTCTTGAATTGATGAATTGATGGTTGCTTTCACTGTTTCATATTCGATATACTTGTACTAGCTATTCGACGGCTAACCCCTTTATGGGGGAAATACGTTTTATGTATTTCAGGTTCCAGGAGAGTGGACAGGCAGGTATCGGTTCGGCATGAAGATGATGGGCAAGCGTGATACTGTGTCTTCCTTTTGGTTATGTTTGGTGTTTCCCATTCAGTGTTGTTGTACTGAAATGTTTTTTTTGAATACTCGAGTGTTGTCTTTCGATTCCCTTGATGTTTTCCGGCCTATGCCGCCGAGGTAATAATTTGTGATGTGATGTAATTTGATACATCGGATATGGTTTGAATACCATTTGTATTGTCTTTCGTTTCATTGTATTCGGACCTTCTTGGTCAAGTTTTATAATTCCGCGTATGTTTAGCCTTGTAGGTCCTACGGTGGGGCTTACGGCACTGTAATATACCCTGAATAACTTGGGGGTGTTACAGAATATGGTATCAGAGCTTAGGTCTATGAATACCTAGGTTTTCGGTCTTTTGGGTCGATTGAGTCATCGTTTGTCTATAGTATCACTACTTTGCCATCATCACAGTGCGACTGGTACTTGTAAGACCTCTTACTCTTCTAGTGTTTCCTTAATCGTTTGTTTCTAAATTGGTATTTTTGAAAATTGGTCACTTCATTGACGTGCGAGTGAATGGTACTTACGTGCTTTGTGTGTTCTTCAGTATGTCAGCTGGTAGGGGACAAGGACGTGGTAGAGGTCGTGGTCGTGGGCGCGGACGAGGACGTGGCGCGGCCATTTCCCTCAGTTCTGTTGCGGGATCGACCAATCCCAGTTTATCAGACTCGGTGCATCCTGACACCAAAAGTTATCATGACCAGTCGGATGGCCAGGGAAACAACGCGGATGTTGGAGTTGGGAACGCGTTTCAACAATTGGATAACCAGATGACTATTTTAGCCCAAACCGTACAGCTGAATAATCCGAACCCGAACACGGATGCCTTGCTTCAGAATGCAATCCGTATGCACCCTCCACAGTTTGGCGGTGCCACCGACCCGCTAAATTGGGAGGATTGGCTAGCGGAGTTAGAGAAGGTATTCGAAGCGGTTGATTGTCCGGAGGCGAGGAAGGTACCGATTGCCCAGTACTTCCTTACCAAAGAAGCCACTACGTGGTGGAAAGTTATCAAGCCACAGGATCATGTTGCTACCTGGGAGGAGTTTAAAGAGCTATTAGAGGCCGAGTTTTGTCCTTGGACAGTGCAGGAAGGCCGAATACGAGCCTTTTTCGAGGCTAAACCACAGAATATTCCCGTTTCGCAGGCAATCGTGGAGTACAATCAGCAATTGGTCCACGTGAAGGATCATGTACGAAATGAATGTGATAAGATCCGCTACTTTGACATGCGGATGAATTTGGACTTGCGGCGGTACATGGCCGGATTTGCTTGCACCACCTTGAAGGAATATCAGGACAGGGCTTTAGCCCATGACATGTTAAGCCCCAATAACAAAACTATCGAGGAATCAAAGAAGCAGAAGACCGGGGGAAATTTTTCGGCTCTAAGAGTGGCAACTTCCCAAGGTCTGACATGACTAATCGTTACGCTGGACAGTCATCACGTTCTGCTAGAGGAAAGAGGAATTTTCGATCTACTCAGGGCAACGCAAATCGCCCGATAACCTGTTTTAACTGTGGTCATCCAGGCCACATTAGTGTGGAGTGCAACTTCCCACCCCTGAAGTGCCATACTTGCGGACAAATGGGACATAGAGCAGCCTATTGTCCCGAACGGGATCAGACTTTGGACACTCGGGCTTCGGCCCCCGTGTCTAAAAATTAGAATGTAAGTCAGCAACAACCAGTCGGGCAGACACAACAAGGTTATGGCAGGGGCCGGTGTCAGGGCCAGAATGCTGGAGGAGGGAACTCTAGCGTCGGATCGGTACATCCATGAATCTATGAGATGTGTCGAATAGACGAACCCGATGCATCAGTGGCTTCAGGTACCATTCATATCTTATCTCATCCAGTTCGTGTACTTTTTGATACGGGTGCTACACATTCTTTCACTTCCTTAGAGTGTGTACGCCGTTTGAATATAACTTGTATGACTGCCTGCGATCCCTTCATTGTGAAACTACCTAGCGGGGATAGAATTGTGGGAAACCGGGAGATTAGAGATTTTCCGGTGGTACAGATTGGTTATCGAACTTGATTGTAGTCGATATGGAAGGCGAAGATGTGATCCTCGGCGAGGATTGGCTTGATAGTCTCCAAGCGATTATGAATTACCGTACTAAAGTTATCACCATTATGACTGAAGACGGATCCGATCACTCATTTTTGGGAAGTAAGACAGGCCAATCTAAGTCGCTTATCAGCGCCATGAAGGCCGTAAAACTTTTGAATAAAGGTTGCACAGGTTATTGGTGTTATGCTTTGAAGAGGGAAGGAAGCGAAGTTGAGTTCTCTTCAATTCCGGTTGTCAATGAATATCCCGACGTTTTCTCGGACGACCTCCCGGGATTACCTCCATATCGAGAGATAGAATTTTCTGTGGATTTAGAGCCTGATGCGGCTCCGATTTCTAAGGCACCTTATCGGATGGCACCTTCCGAGATGCAAGAATTGAAAACTCAACTGGGAGAACTATTGGAGAAAGGGTACATCAGACCGAGCACTTCGCCTTGGGGGTGAACCTACTCTTTTTGTGAGAAAGAAGGATGGTTCCCTAGGTTTGTGCATCGACTACCGTGAGCTAAACAAGGTGACCATTAAGAACAAGTATCCCTTGCCTCGTATAGACGATTTATTTGATCAATTGCAGGGAGCTGCAGTGTTCTCGAAAATTGATTTGAGATCAGGGTATTATCAGCTCAGAGTAAGAGAGTCCGACGTTCCGAAGATGGCATTTCGGATGAGATACGGGCATTATGAATTTGTAGTCATGCCTTTTGGACTGACTAATGCACCGGCAGTATTCATGCAGTTAATGAACAAGATATTCATCGAGTACCTCGACAAGTGTGTAGTCGTCTTTATTGATGACATTTTGATCTATTCTCGAGATAAGGAGGAGCATGCCCGACACTTGCGTTTGATACTCGATATTTTGAGAACCGAACATCTCTATGCAAAATTCTCGAAATGTGAGTTTTGGTTGGAAGAAGTTATGTTTCTCGGCCATGTGATTTCGGCCGAAGGGGTTCGCGTAGACCCGCAAAAGATTGAGGCAGTGCTAGATTGGGCACCGCCTAGAAATGTTAAGGAAGTTCGTAGCTTTTTGGGCCTTGCTGGGTATTACCGACGGTTTGTCGAGGGGTTTTCGAAACTCGCTCGACCACTCACGAAATTGCTCCAGAAGGCAGAAAAGTTTGTTTGGACAGCTGAGAGACAACAGAGTTTCGATGAGCTGAAGAGACGTTTGACCTCCGCGCCGATTCTGACTTTACCACATGCCAGCGATGGATTTGCTGTATATAGTGATGCTTCGGGTCAAGGTCTCGGATGTGTGCTTATGCAACATGATAAGACGATAGCTTTTGCGTCATGAAAACTGAAGCCGTATGAGATGAACTATCCTACTCACGATTTGGAGTTGGCCGCGATTGTCTTCGCACTTAAGATTTGGCGGCATTACTTGTATGGTTCTCCATCTCGGATCTATACCGACCACAAGAGTCTGAAGTACATTTTCAGTCAGAAGGAGCTGAATATGAGATAGAGACGTTGGTTAGAATTGTTAAAGGATTACGACTTGAAAATTCTATACCACCCGGGAAAAGCCAATGTCGTCGCGGATGCTTTGAGCCGCAAATCGGCATCGCTTCAGATGCTCGAGGTACTTACATCTCAGACGAAGATTCGTCAGGATTTAATCGAGCAAGGAATAGAAGTTTGGCTTCAAAGAGTATAAGGGCAATTATGCACTCTTGAGATTACTTCGTCCTTGGTTGACGACATCAAAGGGAAACAGTGGAGTGACCCGATGATTTCCCAACTGAAGGAAGATGTAATCAAAGGTAAAGCCCCTGGCTTTATGGTGCACGAGGATAGTATTTTGAGATTTCAGGGCAGACTTTGTGTTCCGAATGATCTAGAATTGAGGCAGAGAATTCTCCGAGAGGCTCACGCAATGCCTTACTCAATCCATCCCGGAACGAGTAAGATGTACAAAGATTTAAAGCAAAATTTTTGGTGGAATAATATGAAGAAAGATGTTACGGAGTATGTGCTTCGATGCTTGATGTGCCAACAAGTGAAAATTGAACATCGACGACCAGCGGGATTGTTGAAACCGCTTTATTCCCGAGTGGAAATGGGAAGATATCTCTATGGACTTTATCACTGGGATGGCGGTGACTAGAACTGGGATGAATATGATTTGGATAATCGTCAATCTATTGACCAAGTCTGCTCACTTTCTAGGTATTAAAGATACTTGGGGACTGGAGAGATTGGCTCGTACTTTTATTGCTGAGATCGTGAGATTGCATGGTGCCCCTAAGACCATCGTTTCCAATCGAGATGGTCGTTTTATATCGCATTTTTGGTAGGCCGTTCACCAGGATTTGGGTACCGAGTTGAGATTGAGCATGTCTTTTCATCCTCAGTCAGACGGTCAGACGGAGAGGACGATTCAGACATTGGAGGATATGTTGTGGGCTTGTGCCCTAGACTGGAGTAATGATTGGGAGCTTCACTTGCCGTTGATCGAGTTTGCCTACAATAATAGTTGGCATGCGTCAATCAAAATGGCACCGTTCAAGGCACTTTATGGTAGGCATTGTAGATCGCCATTATGTTGGGACGAGTCTTCGTAGCTAGTCGGAACGGAACCAGATATGCTGTTAGAAACTAAGGAGAAGATTTCCATTATCCGGGACCGGTTGTTGACCGCCCAGAGCCGTCAGAAATATTATGCTGATACTCGTCATCGACCTTTGGAATTCGAAGTGGGGGACCACGTTCTACTCAAAGTGTCGCCGACCAGAGGAGTTTTCCGCTTCGGGAAAAGGGGAAACTTAGTCCGAGGTATATCGGACCTTTCGAGATTTTGGATAGGGTTGGAGATTTAGCTTATCGCTTGGCGTTGCCTCCAGCTTTGAGTCATGTCCATAGCGTTTTTCATGTATCTCAGTTGAGGAAATACGTGTCGGATCCAAGTCATGTTATCGACTATAGTGAGATTGACGTAGATGAGGATGTCACCTTTCCGGAGATACCGATGAAGATCCTTGAATGTCGTGAGAAGCAACTTAGGCACAAAACCATTCCATTGGTTAAGGTGCAATGGTTGATACATGGGGCCGAGGAAGCGACTTGGGAGACGGAAGAGAAGATGCGATTGGAGTACCCCGCACTTTTGATTTCTTAAGTTTCGGGACGAAACTTTTTTTAGAGGGGGAGAATGTAATACCCGTACTTTTATTGACTGTTTGACCTTGCTGTTATTCCTTTTATTGTCGCTCTGTAAACTACATTTATTATTATCGATGTTGTTATAGAGTTTCGTACCTTGTTTGGATCATGATCGAGTTGTTTAGACCTTTCAGTACTGTTCTGGTCAGTGGAATAGCGTACGCTAGGCTTAGGCTGACGTACGCTAGTTTTGGATGGGTAGCGCACGCTAAGCTCTGAGCCTTAGCGCGTGCTAACGGGTAAGACAGGGGAGAGTCAGTAACTTGTCCTGCTCTCTGGACTAGCAGTTAGCGCACGCTAGGAGTTAGTTAGCGCACGCTATTCATGGACATTAGCGCGTGTTAACACCGTCTTTAGCGCACACTAACGGGATGGGTCGGCAGAGACAGTGAGGTTGTCTGACTGTATGGACTATCAGGTAGTGTACGCTAGGCTTCGGCTAGCGCACGCTACAAACATTTTGTAGCGCATGCTATACTGGCACAGCAGTGCACGCTAGGACTCGAGCAGGGCAGAGGACAGTAGGTTCTGGACTCCAATTTCTGGACATCAACTCCCGGATAGCGCACACTAACTATTGGCTAGCGCGCGCTAAGAATAGTCGAGTAGCGCACGCAACGGATCATCTAACGCACGCTAGCGAAGCTCTCAGGAGCCACTGGACTGACCGGTGACAGCGTTAGCGCATGCTAATTATTAAGCATAGCGTGCGCTAGACTGGGCGAGTATATGTTGGACATTTGACTTCCTTTTCGTCAATTTTCTCATTCTTCTCACTTTTCCGATCGGGAGCAGCGGGTTTCGGCGATTTGAAGAATTTGGAGGCGATTCTTCTACATATATCAACATCTTGGGTTGGAGAACAAAGATTTCTCATCATCTAATCCATCCTTTTGTCCAAATAGAGGTATAAATCATTAGAACCCTAACTTTGGGAATTTTTGGGGGTTTTCTTAGATTCATTCGGTTTATCCGTTTTGGAGCTTGAGAACCTTGATATTATGAAATATCTACCTTGTATATATGTTTCCTATACGATTTTATAGGATTTTTTGGGATTGTTTGGACGTAAGAGGGTTTGAGCGATTGTTTCAACCCCTAGGTGTTT
Organism: Orobanche coerulescens; assembly: GCA_033398695.1. Lineage (NCBI taxonomy): Eukaryota > Viridiplantae > Streptophyta > Magnoliopsida > Lamiales > Orobanchaceae > Orobanche > Orobanche coerulescens. The sequence continues at coordinate 70,582,012 of CM065818.1, read as the reverse complement.
ACCCTCGTAATTTCATGAATCATAGGCGGGTTTCGAGAGTTCCTTCGTGTGTTATGAGTATGGATTATTGATTATCATGTTCCTTGCGAATCGTTTAGGTGCCGGAAGTGCGTTCTCGGACCAACGGAACTTATACTCTTTTCTTTCTGGATTCACGATGTCTCAAAGGCAAGTATATGTGTATGTTAATACGTTCTCGACTTTGAAAGCGAAGTATATGAATTGTATGATTGTATATGTTCACCATGGTAGGGTCCGACGGGGCCTCAGAGGGTTCCGTTGCTGCTGGTGCGGTTCCACGAATATTTTGGGGTTAACCACTCTAGGAGTGTCCGACGGGGCCTCAGAGGGTTCCGTCGCTGCTGGTGCGGTTCCATGGTTAATAATGTATATTGTGAAATGAGATTTAGTTATTCCGGAATACTAGTCTTGAATTGATGAATTGATGGTTGCTTTCACTGTCTTGTTGAGAAGTATTGGTTTTCATATTCGATATACTTGTACTAGCTATTCGACGGCTAACCCCTTTATGGGGGAAATACGTTTTATGTATTTCAGGTTCCAGGAGAGTGGACAGGCAGGTATCGGGTCGGCATTAAGATGATGGGTAAGCGTGATACTGTGTCTTCCTTTTGGTTATGTTCGGTGTTTCCCATTCAGTGTTGTTGTACTGAAATGTTTTTTTTTGAATACTCGAGTGTTGTCTTACGATTCCCTTGATGTTTTCCGGCCTATGTCGCTGAGGTAATAATTTGTGATGTGATGTAATTTGATACATCGGATATGGTTTGAATACCATTTGTATTGTCTTTCGTTTCATTGTATTCAGACCTTCTTGGTGAAGTTTTATAATTCCGCGTATGTTTAGCCTTGTAAGTCCCACGGTGGGGCTTACGGCGCTGTAATATACCCTGAATAACTTGGGGGTGTTACACCTACAACATAAGATATGTCTGGTCTGCTTGTAGTGAGGTATAGCAATGGTCCAATAAGTCCTGTGTAGTGGGTTGAATCCACTGATATGCCTCCCTCATCTGCATCTAGGTGAGTACTTGTGCTCATAGGAATTCTTGTTGGTTTGGCTGATTCCATTCCAAATCTCTTGATGATATCCCGGGTATATTTGGCTTGATTGATGAAAATTCCATTTTCCATTTGTTTGACTTGTAATCCAAGAAAGAAGTTAAGCTTTCCCATCATACTCATCTCAAATTCTCCTTGCATGAGATTTGAGAATTTCTCACACAGCTCTGGGTTGGTTAAGCCAAATATAATGTCATCCACGTATATCTGAACTATTAATATGTGGCCTTCGTGCTCCACTCTGAATAAGGTCTTGTCCACTTTCCCTTTGCAGAAACCGTTCTTATCAAGGAATACAGATAAGGTTTCATACCAAGCTCTTGATGCCTGCTTAAGTCCATAGAGAGCTTTCAATAGCTTGTAGACTTTGTCTCCTTTGACAAATCATGGGGGTTGCTCCACATAGACTTCTTCTTCTAAGATTCTATTAAGAAATGCACTTTTTACATCCATCTGATAGACTTCAAAATCCTTGAATGCAGCATATGCGAGGAATAGTCTGATGGCTTCTAATCTTGCAACAGGTGCATAGGTTTTATCAAAATCTATTCCTTCACACTGTGCATATCCTTTAGCAACAAGTCTGGCTTTACTCCTAACAACAGTTCCATCTTCGTCGCTTTTGTTTTTGTACACCCATTTTGTGCCAATAACCTTCTTATGATCTGGTCTATCTGTTAGTTCCCAAACATTGTTCCTTTCCATTTGTTCAAGCTCCTCTTGCATGGCATTGATCCAAGAATAGTCTTCCAAGACTTGTTCTGTTGTCTTGGGTTCTATTTGGGACATGAAGCAAGAGAACATCGCCATTCCTTCGGGTAGAGTAAACTTTCTTGTCTTAACTCCATCAGTCAGCTTCCAAATGATTTGTTGGATTGGATGGTCTTTGAGCCACTTGGGGATATCTTCTTCATTAGGGTCTGTTCCCCCTGTAAATTTGCTCTGGTGGATTTCGTCTCTGTCTGCATCAGCTTGGATCTGGTCTCCTTGGTCTGCAACTGGATCATCTACCATCTTGCCCTTTGCAGGTTGGGATCTGGTCTGGTCTGCAGATGAGTCTTTATCAGCTACAGATGGGTCTTCATCAGCGGCAACTGGATCGGGTAGGTTTGGTGTTCCTGTCTGATCTGCAGTTGGGTCTTCAGCAGCTATAGTTGGATCTTCAGGCTGATCTGCAGATGAGTCCACCATTCCTGTGTCATGTACAATGACTTCTTCGAGGGTTGCGGATTTGAGCTTATTTTCAATTAGCTCTACTTGTTTCCTGTACTCAACAGTAGATTCATCAATTACAACATGGGGTGTTTCCTCCACAACTAAGGTTCTTTTGTTAAATACTCTATATGCCTTACTTCTTTGTGAATATCCCATAAAGAGACCATCATCAGTTTTAGCATCAAAGGCATTTAGTTGGGTTTTACCGTTGTTGTGGATGAAATACTTGAAACCAAAAATATGAAAGTAAGCAACAATTGGTGTTCTGTTATTCCAAACCTCATAGGGAGTTTTGCCATGTCTCCCTACTATCATACTCTTGTTCTGAGTATGGCAAGTCAGTGTTCTGACTTCAGCCCGAACCTCTTGGGCGAATGCCTTACGCAATCATGGACCTGGCTGCTTCTTTTAGGGTTCTGTTCCTTCTTTCGGCAACACCATTCTGGTGGGGGGTCCTGGCTGCAGAGAACTCATGCTAGATTCCATTCTGATCGCTGTAATCAGTGATCGACTTGTTAAGAAATTCACCTCCTCTGTCTGATCTGATCTTCATGATTGAGAGGGATTTCTCATTTTGGATCCTTCTCAGCAGCTCAGGTAGCTTGGTCAAGGTTTCACTTTTCTTGTATAGGAAGATAATCCATGTGTACCTTGAATAGTCATCCACTACTACTACTAGGGCATGCTTTCTGCCACTTAGAGTCCTCGGCGTTGATGGGACCAACTAGATCCATATGAAGTAGATCTAAGATCCTCGATGTGACAGTTTTAGGCTGGACTGGCTTGAATGATGCTCTGGTCTGTTTTCCTTTCTGACACGCATCACAGAGAGCTTCCTTCTTGAATGCTTCCTCTGGAAGTCCTCTGACCAGCTTCTGAGAACTAATTTTATTGATGGCTTTGAAATTCAGATGACATAATCTTTTGTGCCACAGCCATCCATTCTCAGCTATTGTCTTAGATAGAAAACAGGTATTAGGGGTTCCTGTGTTCCAATCTATCATGTAGACATCTCTCCTTCTGAATCCTTGTAGCTTCACCTCTCCAGATAGGATATCTATCACCATACATTTCCAAATGGTGAAGACTACTAAATCCTTTTCATCACAAAACTGGCTTATGCTCAGGAGATTATATTTGAGCCCTTTGACATAGTGAACTTTGGATATAATGATATTTCCTCGGTACAGCTCTCCAAATCCCTTTGTTTGTCCTCTAGAGCTATCTCCAAAGGTTACGTCTGGACCTCTTTCTTTGGTATATTTTGTCAGCATCTTCTTGTTCCCGGTCATGTGCCTCGAGCATCCGATATCTACAAACCATTCTTCACCTCCAAAGTTTGAATTTGTGGAGATGTGGTAGTAGTCCTTCCACATTTTCTGCAATCATACAAGCAGAGATTTAAGTACCCAAATCTGTGTGGGTCCTCTAGGGTTAGATGGTTTCCTGGAGAATTGATTTCTCCTTGGATTGTGAAAATTGTTGTTATTACACATAAGTTGTGTAAGGTTTGGGTCTATATCCTCTGTTAGGATTGTATACCGGATATGCCTCATAATATTGGTAGTGTGGGCCATTTCTAAACCTTGGCTGAGACTATTTATTAAATCTTTGAGGTCTCCACACTTGTTCATTTTGAAAGTTAGGATAACCTTGAGGTTTCCATTTGCCCCTCCCATTTTGAAATCTATTTTTGGGGAGTTTTTGATAATAATGGGCATGTTGTCTGGGAAGTCGCTTGTCTAGGTGGCTGCCTTTTATACCTTGGCTGCAACCTAGACTTGTGACTTGGCTGTTGCCTATTTTTAAATACCGGTTTGTATATAGGCTCAGCAGACGATACAATTGTTTCTCCTTTGATGAAAGTGGTTTTAGAGCTATAGGGAGTGTGAGGATCATATCTAAGGCCTGATCTGGAATATAGTGGCCTTTTATTAGTACACAGTTCGTCCAGAGTTAGAGACACCTTTAGGGAGGTTATTTCCTGCGCCCGAGTCTTACTTACCTGGGTCAGTTTAGTAAATTCGGCTTTGACATGAGCAAGTGCAGCTGATTTTTCACTATTCAAAACAGTTAATCGTTTTATCTCAGCTGTAGTGGCATCAGCCTGGTTTTTCAAGTTAACTGCAGCCTGGTTTTCAAACTCAGATTTTACTTTATTCAATTCTAGGCTGAGTTTTTCAAAATCATTTTTCAGCTGCCTATTCTCATCTTGCAGCTGAGTCTTTTCGGCTGATACAGATAGGTGTGCAGATTTTAGTGTCTCAAAATCCTTAAGTAGCTGATTTACAGATTCATGCAAATCCATATCTTGTGACATGGCTGAACTATTATTTGAAACAGGGGGTTTTGATGTTACCTCTTCATCAGCTAGGTTGGCCATCAGGCAATCATATTCTTCATCATCATCAGAGAAGAATCCTCTACTTGACTCTACACGCTCTTGATCTTCTCCGATGAGGGCCTTCCTTCGGTCTTCTTTTCTGCTCACCTCCTTCTTGCTCTCGTCCTTCTTAAGATCAGGACAGTCGATTTGAATGTGTCCTGTCTTATGGCAGTTGTAACACTCCACTTTCCAGCTTCTGGCTTTTTATATTTGGAGTAATTCTTCCTGAAGTTGCTGAACCTATGCATGATGAACGCCATCTTTCCTCGAAATTGAGTGGATTTGGAGGTTTAACTTCAGATAAGCTTTTGGCGGGAGACTCGGCTGCAAATGCTATTCCCTACTCTGCAGGCTCGTTTGATGATGAACTTGGGAGTTCGAATTCATAAGCCTTCAGGTCAGAGAATAGTTCTTGAATCTTGATTTTATTAAGGTCTTTGGATTCCCTCATGGCTACCGCCTTCATATTCCACTCGGGGTTGAGTGATCTCAAAACCTTCAGGGCCATCTCCCTGTTGCCATTGGATTTTCCCAGAGAATTGATTTCATTGATGATCTCTGTGAACCTTGTGTCCACCTGGTCTATGGATTCTCCGGTCTTCATCTTGAAGTTGTCAAACTTCTGGGTAACGATTGACAACTTGTTTTCTTTTATTAGCTCGGTACCTTCGCACATCACAGCAAGGGTATCCAAAATCTCCTTGGCAATTTTGCAGTTTTTAATCTTGACCATTGTTGATTTGTCAAGGGTTTGGTATAGCACATCTCGGGCACGGTTGTCTAGGTTGACCAGCTTTATTTCTTCTGGGGTCAGCTCCGTCCGCTTCTTTGGGATCTTTTCAGGCTTCCCAGCTGCAATCTCTTCAGGAGTGTTGTCCTTCTCGAATACGAACGGGCCGTCCTCAATGATACACCACGTCATCATGGATTGAAGATAAGTGTGCCTGCATCCTTATCTTCCAAAGATCATACTCGTCAACTAAAAACATAGGTAATCTAGAGTGCATGTGTTGCATGTGTTCCATTTTACAATGAGAGTTAAAAAATATATATCCTCGATATATGGATCTGGTTCGTGAAAAGAATGAACCAACCTCTCCGATACCACTTGTAGGTCACAAGTCGTCCAGGAATAAGTCTAGAGGGGGGGTGAATAGACTTATTGGAACTCTTAAACTCTTTTTTCACGAAGAGTGAGTTTCTCAGCTGATAGATATGCGGAAATCAGCTGATGACGAAATCAAGACTAAGCAATAGAACAGTAATGAATGAATGCAACAGTTAAGTATGATGCTGAAAACAGTAAAACACGCAGGCAATTTATAGTGGTCTCAGAGGTGGGGTAATCCTCTACTAATCCACTTTCTCCAAACCAGTCGGAGATGAATCCCCTATAATTCTCAACCATTGATAAAGATTACTGTGATTCTACTACTTAGCTACAACAACTTCCAATCAGTGGAAATCACGTCGTTGCAACTCCTCTTTGACTGCCTAGCACCACTTGATTATTCAAATCCTTGGATGACTATCAGTCTCGCAACTTCAACCAGTGAAGTACCCCGAACTCAGGTTTTAAGACAAGTGTGTTTGTCTTCTCCAACTAAGAGCTTTCTTCAAGATAAGAACTTTGAGTACTGCTCTTTTCATGATGCTATGTGTTTGCTTTGATTGCTTTGATAACTTTGATCGCTTGAGAGTTTTGTTCGCATCGTGCTGCTCATCTTCAAATCTTCGGATGTATATAAGTGTCGATCCTTGAGGATTCTTCATAGCCGTTGCAAATCCTGTAACAAATCCGTCCGTTGGAGAAATAGACTTCTTTGTTTATTTTTCTGAACGTTGCAAGGCTGGATTCCCATATTTTAATCCATCTTTCGATCGTTGTGAAGACTTTGCATGTGAGGCGCCGAATCTTTTGAATATAATAAGATTAAAGTCTTCAGTGGTAGGTCTGGATGAATTATTTAATTTATATCCTTGCGGGAATCTCTCCAATTTGTCTCTTCACGCTTGCATGTGACTTTCTGTAATATTTGACTATTCAACGCATGCTGACGTGGACTTGGAGTACTTGGCTGATCTCTTATAAATCAAGTTGGCTGATGTACAGTCATCTTCTCTGCAGTTTGGACTTCTCTGTCGGTGACTGTTTGAGACTAAATCGATCGGATGACTTGTGCAAGTCACATTGCGATCAGTCAAACATCTCTGATGAATTTTTGTTGACCAGAACTTCTCTGACTTGACTCGGCTGTACTTCTCTAATGTACTTAGCTGTACATTTGTTTTTAGCCGATTTGAGCCTAACTTATTTGGCCTATAGAAGATACTTATTTAGTTCTTCTTTACATTTTTCCAAGTATTTAACTTAACATAATTTGGCCTATGGAAGATACTCATTTGGTTCTTCCTTACATTTTTGCCAAGTAATAAACATTTGAATTACATCATCAAAATCTAACAAGTATTCCTAACAGATTCTTGTGCGGTAGTTCATGATTGCGCCATGCCGCTCGAGCTAATCATCCCCGAGAATCAAATCCTCACCCTCAATACTCACAACAATAAGATTAGAGAGCCAAGCCCTCTCACAATTAAACACAGAACAGTCTCGGACCTCCTGATCACCAACGATCCTATCACCGCTAGGAAGCTTAACGATGAAAGGCTCACAAGGCGTCAAACAGTCGAGACTTAAACGGCGCACACACTCCAGGGAGATGAATGAATGCGTAGCACCCAAATCAAAAAGCACACTGACAGGATGAGACTGAATATGAACGGTACCTATGGCCACGGTGGCGGATGGATCATCGGCCCTCCTCGTATCATAAACGCGTGGATGGGCGGAGCCGACACTGGAAGCTCCCCCTCTAGCGGGTTGACCCCACCTATCCCTCGACTGGCACTCGGCAGAGACTGAGAAGCAAACGACCCTTGATTCGCACTTGGTTCCCTAGGCGCTGGGAAGGAAGCCTGGACACCAAGAATTCTCTCTCTATCAGCACAGAAAGCAGCCTTGTGGCCCGACTGGCCACACCGATTGCACATCAGCAAAGGACTCGGACAAGCTCGATTGATGTGGCCCGGCCAGCCACATTTAAAACACTTCACATCACGGGAAGGAGTACTGACAGTCCCATGGAAACCCCCAGTAGAACAAGCTGGACCACAACCAGCGGGAAAATTAGCAGACTCAGATTTCTGCTGACCTCCACCCTTGTGGCCCGAAAAATTCCCGGCGGACTTCTGTTTCTTGCTCTCACGAACCGCCTCACTGGCCGTCAAAGACATATCGTATGCAAGAGCTCTACTCTGATAATCCTTCAAGGTGGTGCAGGCGAGCCCAGACATGCAGTCACGTATCTTTAGTTTCATTCGTCTGGAAAAGTGGAAAATCTTGTCGCTCTCCTCTCTGACTTAGGCTTTCACGAAGCCCAACTCCCGGTTGTAATCCGCAATAGCTTGAGAAACAGTAATATCCCGAGGCTGAGCATCATATAAAGCATGGACTCGAGCCTGCTTAACTGGCCACGGGCAATATTCCGTCTCCATCAGGTCTTTGAACTCGACCCATAAAGCAACATGGTCTTTAGGCTCAACGACCTCCCACTAGTCAGTAGCATCCCCAGTGAGAAAGTACTGGGCAATAGGGACCTTGCGATCCTCGGGACAGTTGGTGGAAATAAAGACCTTGGATATCTCCTTGATCCACCCCTCCCAACCAATCGGGTCTGAAGCCCCTGAACACTAAGGAGGATACATCTTGATGACATCCTGACGCCAACGATCTGCTCTGCCCCCAGTAGCATGGGCCGGAGTCGGGTTCTGATTCGCCTGAGCTATCACAGCCATTTGGTTCACCATTTATTGCATCACATCAGCAACACCAAGATCGGCGCCACCACCGGTTGCGCCCTCCTGAGTAGCACTATGGCTCTGATGACAATCAGTACTACCAGCCCCAGAATTGTGTGATGTGGCCGCCTCACTGGCTGCCCCACATCCCCGACCGCGTCCACGACCACAGCCGCGACCCCTACCTCGGCCTCTCCCAACATCCATACTGAAGATAAGAGGTAGCAATAGCAATCCAATGATAAGTATGATAGGAAAAACAGTCACAGTTCAAGAATCGGAAGTACGATACAAGGAAAACAAGGAATCGAGTAAGGAAAACTTACGAGCACTGGAAGTACCGAGATGATGGCAGCGGGGTGACAATGTGCAAAAAACAACAACTAGACCCAATTAACCGACAAGCCTAGGTATCCATAAACCTAGTTCTCCGATACCATTTTCTGTAACACCCCTAAGATATTCAGGGTATATTACAGCGTCGTGGACCCCTACATGGGACCTACCAGGCTAAACATGAAAATACCACTCGTCTAACCATCTCGGTTAGCGAGGAAACACACATCACTAAGATAAAAATAGAATAAAACGCCTGGTATGACCGGCGGAACAATCATCACTGACAATCATAAATAACAATTACTGATGTAAATCAAAATCCGAGTAAAATGCCTAAGTACTCGCGAGTACTATCTATGAGTTTACAAATTTAGAAAACAACCACATTGAAAAGGACAACAGAAACAAGGAAATACAAAAGCACACGTCAACAACCCTGGCCAGCATCCTCGTACTGTCCCAGCGCCCGCTCGTCCGGCTGAACATAACCTGAAACTCATAACAAGAATTTCCCTAACACTGGTCCCCAAAGCGGTTAGCAATTACGCTAGTACAAGTAACCAAATGAACAACTTACACCTTACACATATAGTCAAAGCATGCAAATGGTAAAGCCTCAGCTTGAAACACACATTTCCGGAAACGCAATAACCCAAAACACATTTATAAAATGCACCACAATTGACCGCGGCCCACACCTCTGTGGACCCTTACCGAGACCCCATCGGATCTAACCCGTAGTGGTTAAAAGCAAGCTCACGAATCCACACCTCTGTGGACCCCTACCGAGACCCCGTCGGATCTAACCCGTAGTGAGCATTCACACACACATTAATCATGCAATACTACCATGTTAAGCATGTAAGTTCATTAAGGGTACTTGCCTCGATTATCACGACGAAAGGACGGAATGAAATAATCACGGTTGCGAGAAATTGGACACACCGAACCTAGACGGTTCGTCAAACACCAGCACAACCAATTCGACAAGAATAACAATAACGGAAGACACCCAAAACCCCACCTACGATTCATGTAAGTTCATACAAAACAACGACGAGGACGGATCACAACCGAACCCTCTCGATTTCACAAATACCACGAAACTTACCATGAAATCGTAGGGAAAACAAGAATACCACTAAGATTAATCATATACATCATGGATTAATCAACAATACGGAACAAATCAAATGAAAACTCAAAACTCCGAAATTTCCCAAAAATAGGGTTCTAGGAAAATACCTTGGATTAAGGATGAAGAATAAGTGTTGGTGTTGTTAATCTACACCAAAAACTCAAGAAGAATGATAGCTAGGAGTTGCAAGACTTCAAATCGCCGGAGATCGCCCAAGAATCACCCAAGAACCGGAGAGAGAGAGAGAGAGAGAAAGAAATGAAAAAGTGACCAATCTTGGTCAACTCTCTGGTTTAACAGATCCTCGAACCTCAGTGCAACCCGCTGCTATAAAATTTCAGAAGATGCTCCTCGCAGATAACAAGGTAAATTTCTCCCTACAACTACCATCACATCTTATTCTTATTGGTATTTTTCACATATCTTCATCCCACATGAAACAGGGAAATAAGGTCGAAGGAATGTTATATCGAGGAGACATTGACCTGCTCAAAAATAGTTTGCATCCTCATCAAACCTACCTTATATCAAACACAACAGTACGGCCAGTGAAACCGGGATTCGAAAATCCTTTGACCAATAACCAATATCAATGGATCATTGGTGCAAGGACAGCTGTCTTAGCAGTTGAGGAAGATTCGTCCATCTCGTCCGAACTCGCTCCCAATTTCATACAATACGACAAATTCCGTGATTTTATACGCACAAGAAAATTAATAAGTCAGTTCTCACAAAAATCTCCCTGTTCTTATCATATTCATTCATTTCTCAGTATGCACTTTGATCTTGCTTGTTTGTTGGCAATTTAGGTTCAAAATACACAACAGTTTTTAAAGTGAGCTTCGTATCCTTTTTTAATGTCATGTGTTTAGATTTATCGGCTGGAAACCTGAACTGGGTCTAAGTGGGTGTAACAATACTACGAAGAAAAAAACATAATATTCATTTTCTAAGAGTTTTTACTGGTTTTACGTTCTGCTCGTTTTTATTTACCTTAACAATTTTTATTGGTTTGATTTTAGATTAGAGTTTGATGGTTGTTGGTCTGACTTTGTTTAAACTCTCTTTGCTCTGACTTCGCACTTTATTCGGTCGGCCTTGTTTTACTGGTGTCTGGGACCGCTCCTTCTGATGCATGTTCTCGAAAAGATCTGCAATTTAGTCAGCTTTGTGCAGGTTATTTATTTTCTGCTGCTATATGAAAAATTACCTGCTTGCTGTCTTTACAGTCTCACGTGGCTTCGTTTTACAAATTTCTCATTGGATGTGGTCTTGTTCTATTTTTTAATGAACGTACAGTGTTTATTGCTTCCTATTTTGAGTTTATAATCAATTCTTATCAACCTCTGCTGCATTAAGTCCTGGTGTTGACTCAAAGTATTTTGATGATGATCGTATTCAAAACATTTAACAAAATGTATCTCATCGAGATGCTACATTGAAGGAAAATTATGTTCATAGCGTACGCCACAGTCTCAAAGGTAGCGCACGCTATCGAGAGTTCAAGTCACCTGCAGTCAGGCAAGTTATCTGCAGCCTAGTGGAGTCACCTGATGGATAGCGCACGCAAAGGTCAATATCAGCGCACGCTAAGCTGTTAGTCTTAGCGCATGCTATCATATTCATGTAACGAATGCTATCGCACTTAAGGTAGAGAGACAGTAAGGTCTGGACAGAAAAAGGAAAAGGATTTGCGCACGCTACGGACATTCATTTACGTACGCTACTATGAGGTCTTAGCGCACGTTACATTTCAAGTCTTGCGCACGCTACCGGAAATCATGTCTAGTAGTCCAGTAGCCACTGGACTCAAAATAAAGAAGCACTTATGTATGCTACACAAGATAACGTACGCTACTGAGGAAAGTATATAGCGCACGCTAATCAACACTTATTAGCGCACGCTAAATCATTCAAATTCGTACAGTTGGACAATTTAACCGTTGGAACGCAGGAGTCAAAAAGAGATCCGAGAAATCTGGAAAGTTAATATTAAACAATTACTAGCGCACGCTATGTACAATTGCTAGCGCACGCTAAGTATAAATATATCCGTTGGGAAAGAGTCATTGGGGAGACAAACCGACATAATCTAAAGTCAAGATTGAAGACCTGTTGACCAACCGTTAGCGCACGCTACGAAGGTATGACTAGCGCACGCTAGCTATACAATTTTACCGTTGGAACAGTTTTTGTGACCGTTCAGATCGGCCAAGTCAGAGATCGATTGCGCAGGCTATGGAGGTATTATTAGCGCACGCTAATAATACAAATATCAGAATTCGAAGAAGGACTGACACCAATAAATACCCATATCATTTGGGTATCTCAAACACAACTTCAAGCATTCAAACACAAGCAATCAAAGCATTCTTGAGCTGAAATCTCTATCTATTACTACATTCTAAGTTGTGAAGAGAAAGATACAAAGAGTGAAACACCTTGTAATATTTATTATACTTTGTATTCTTTCATTTGGTTGTGAGTGTTGCATCACTCATACGAGAGCTTTAGAGAAACGAATTTAGAGTCACTAATCCGGTGTTATTAGGATCTTTGATCCGGCATTGTTAGGATTACACTCCAATATTCGTAAAGTGAGGATTATATAGTTCCGATAGAACACTAGATAAACAAAGTTTATTTTGAGAGTGGTTGAGCTTGGACCAATAGAAGACAAGCGGTTGTAACGGTTGTTGTACTCGGATCGATCGAAGACGAGTCAAGTGTGTGGGTGTTCTTGAGCCAATAGAAAAAGAAGTCGGAGAGAGGACGTAGGCAAGTTGCCGAACCTCTATAAATCTTTAAGTCTTTTACATTCTGCACTATTTTCTTTTACTCGCAATAAAGTTCGATATTCCGCATTACCACTATTCAACCCCCCTTCTAGTGCTGATTTTATCTCTTCCGTTGGTATCGGAGCGGGTCTCTTTTTAAAGGTTTAACCACATAAGGGAAAAAGATCCGCAAATGGCACTTCTTGGCCAAATCGAAGGAAATGCTCTCAACCGTCCTCCCTTCTTCGATGGTTCCAATTTCATGACATGGAAAAAGAAAATGGCTATATTCGTTCAAGCCTATGATATTGAAATTTGGAAAGTCATTGCACTTGGTCCGAAACTCGCCAAGAAGGAAGATGGATTGTTGAAAAAGTTCGATGAGTTCAACGACGAGGACTGGAGGAACACGCACATCAATTCACGTGCTACTCAACTTCTCTATTGCGCCCTTAATCCCGAAGAACTCAATAGGATATCTTCCTACGAAAGTGCAAAGGAAATTTGGGAAATCCTCGAAGTAACTCATGAAGGAACCACCCAAGTTAAGAAGACTAAAATCAACATGCTTCTTCATGACTACGAACTCTTCTCCATGAAGGACGAGGAAACGATCACCAATATGTTGGATTGGTTCTCGGCTATAACAAATGGACTTGCATTATTTGGAAAGCCTATATCTAGTAGCGACAAAGCTAAGAAAATTCTTCGCTCGTTGCCACGCGAATTGGATGCCACAGTTACCACGATCATGGAGTCCAAAGATATCAACAAGCACGAGTTTAGTGCCCTCATCGGGTCACTCATCAATTATGAAATCGTTCTCAAGTCTAGAGGTACCAAACCAAAGCCTCGTGAAAAGGTAGTCGCATTCAATGTTGATAGTGATGTTGAGGAAGATGTTCCCGAGGATGAAGACGACGAGGAACTTGCTCTCTACACCAAGAACTTTAGAAGGTATAAAAATTTAATTCAAAGAAGGCGAAATTTTCTTGGTCGGGATGGTAAGGCGGAACAAAAGAAGAATAGCTATGTTCCTATAAAAAAGTTCGACAATAATTGTCGGAAATGCGGTCAAGCCGGTCACTATGGCAAGGATTGTCGAGGATCCTCTTCAAAACCTCAAGTCGAAAGATTCAAAAAGAAGGAGGTTCTAATCGCTTCTTGGAGTGATGACGAGGAGGAGATTGAAAGATCTCTCGATGCCAATCTTGCATTTATGGCACTCGACTCTGAAAGCAATATCAAGGTAAATTCTAAACTCAATAATGATGAATATGATAATTTCAATTTTTACGATTCACAAGAAGACCATCATGACGATGAGCTATTAAGTGCGTTTGAATCTTTAAACATAGAATACGACGAGATGGTTAAATTAAATATGTCCTTAAAGAGGAAAATAAAATCTTTAGAACTCGAAAAATCCTCTCTTCAAAACAAGGGCAAAACTATTGAGCTCAACCATACCTTATGCCTTGAAAAGGAAAACATTTTGAAAATCGAGTTGACGAAAACTCAAAAGGAGCTAAAATATATTTTGAACAAATTTACTCTTGGAAACGAGAAATTTGAAAAGTTCTTATCCATTCAAATATCTCCATTATTAAAACACGGCCTTAGTTTCGACCCGTTTAAAAGGGAACAATCCCTTATCAACCTTGAAAAAATAAAGAAAACCGAAGCCGAGAGTTCAAAAACTCCTTTCAAACAACGAGTTCATCATAACGTTCGTTCAAAGTTAAGAACCATCAAAGTTAAACAAATATGGGTTCCAAAAGGGACAATTGTTCCTAATGCTATAAGTATCGTTAACTTTGGAGGACCCAAAAGGGCTTGGGTACCAAAACAACCAAGAAACACTATTTTTGTAGGTACCGGCACTAAGGAAAAGCAAGTGGTACATTGATAGTGGATGCTCAAGGCACATGTGCGGCTCCGAGGACTTATTTGAAGACCTCGAATATCAAGAACAAAGACATGTGACCTTTAGGGACAATCAAAAGGGAAAAATTAAAGGCATCGGAAAAGTCGGTAAGGAACCTTCTCCCTCTATCAACAAAGTATTATTTGTTGAAGGTTCGCATCACAACTTACTTAGCGTTTCTCAACTTTGTGATGAAGGTTTTAAAATTCTCTTCGAGCAAACCCATTGCACGGCATTTAGAAATAATAAAATTGAATTCATCGGTTTGAAATGTGGAAACATTTATATTGTCGATCTTAATGTTAAAAATTCATTCAATGAAAAATATCTTATTACTTTGGATGATAATGCATATTTATGGCATCATAAATTGGGGCATACATCTCTTCCCATCATTTCTATTTTATCAAGACACGATCTTGTTCGTGGTTTACCCAAACTCAAATTTGATCGAAAGTATTTGTGTGAATCATGCATAAAAGGGAAACACACTTGAGAACCTTGCAAACCAAAATTCGAGGTTTCCACTAGCCGTATTTTTGAACTTGTGCATATGGATTTAATTGGACCATCTAGCTATGTTAGTCTAAATGGTAAGCTTTATACTTTGGTCATTGTTGATGATTATTCCCGTTTTACTTGGGTTAGGTTTATCGCTCATAAAGATGACACATTTTCCGAGTTTTCCAAATGGTGTCGTTTGGTGCAAAATGAGAAAAATCTTTCTATAATTTCAATCCACACCGATCACGGAGGTGAATTTGATTGCACTCCGTTTGATCTTTTATGTGACAAATATGGTATTAATCACAATTTTTCGGCTCCTAGAACACCTCAACAAAATGGGGTTGTTGAAAGGAAAAATCGATCTTTGGAGGAAATGTCAAGGACTATGCTTAATGAATACTCTCTTCCACAATACTTTTGGGCCGAAGCAATTTTTACGGCATGTTATGTGATTAATCGTGTCCATGTTCGTAGAACTAACCTTAAAACTCCGTATGAATTATGGAAGGGCAAAAAGCCAAATATATCGTATTTCCATCCTTTTGGTTGCAATGTGTTTATCCTAAATAATGGTAAGGATAATTTGGGGAAATTTGATGCTAAATCCGATTCTGGTATATTTCTTGGTTATGCTACAAATAGCAAAGCATATCGTGTTTATAACATTAGAACAAATAAAGTTGAGGAATCCATTCATGTTAAATTCAACGATATGATCTCACCCCCGAGAAAGGTAGAATATTTTGATGATGCGGGTATTTTTCCGGACTCTCATCCCTCAACCGAAATGGAGAAAATTTCAGAAATTCAAAAGAAGATAATCGAGAGTCTACCGAAAGATTGGAGGCACATCAAAGACCATCCAAAATATCTTGTGATTGGAAACATTGAAGATGGTGTTCAAACCCAGAGGAGAACCATCGATTATATGGCTCATTGTGCTTTTGTATCAGAAATAGTTCCCAAGAATATATCTTGATGATGAAAGTTGGGTTATGGCAATGCAAAAGGAGCTTGTACAATTCATGCACAATAATGTATGGAATTTAGTTCCCGCTCCTAAAGATAAAACAATTATCGGAACTAAATAGGTGCACAAAATCAAGAGTGACGAAGACGGTTACCCAATTCGAAATAAATCTCGTTTGGTCCTTCAAGGGTATAATCAAGAGGAAGGCCTTGATTACGAAGAAAGTTTTTCTCCCGTGGCTCGACTCGAAGCCATCCGTTTGTTATGTGCATTTGCCGCTCACAAAAAGATCAAACTATTTCAAATGGATGTGAAAAGTGCATTCTTGAATGGCTACATTCAAGAAGAAGTCTATCTCAAGCAACCTCCCGGTTTTGAAGATCATCAATTTCCGGATCACGTCTACAAGCTCCACAAGGCACTCTACGGGTTGAAACAAGCACCCCGAGCATGGTATGATCGTTTAAGTCAATTTTTAATTGCAAATGATTATAAAAGAGGTAAAGTCGATAATACCTTGTTTGTGAAAATATTGAATAACGATATACTTGTTTGCCAAATCTATGTTGATGACATTGTATTTGGAGCTACTAATGAATCATTATGCCAAGATATCTCTAATCTTATGAAAGGAGAGTTCGAGATGAGTATGATGGGAGAATTAACATTCTTCCTCGGGCTTCAAATCAAGCAATGTGAAGATGGAATCTTTATTCATCAAACAAAGTACTCAAACGATCTCCTAAAGAAATTCAAAATGGAGAGTAGCAAAGTGATTTCAACGCCAATGTCCTCTTCATTAAAACTTGAAAAAGATGAAAATGGCAAATCCGTAGATCAAAAATTATATCGAGGTATGATCGGATCTTTGTTATATTTGTCTGCTTCTAGGCCAGACATAATATTTGCTACATGCTTATGTGCTCGATTCCAAGCTAATCCCAAGGAATCACATTTAATTGCTTGTAAACGCATTTTTCATTACTTGAAAGGGACTATCAGACTAGGTCTATGGTATCCCTCTTGCTTGGACTTTAATTTGATTGCATATAGTGACGCCGATTTCGGCGGATGCAAAATTGATAAAAAGAGTACTAGTGGTACATGTCATTTCATCGGTTCATGCTTAATATCTTGGGGAAGTAAAAAGCAAACCAGTGTAGCGTTGTCTACAGCTGAGGCCGAATACGTTGCTGTAGGGAGCGCCTGTGCTCAGGTACAATGGATCAAAAATTAACTCCGCGACTACGGCATTTATTTTGAAAATACCCCTATATTATGTGATAATACTAGTGCTATTAATCTGAGTAAAAATCCCGTACTGCATAGTAGAACTAAGCATATAGATATTAGACATCACTTTTTACGCGATCATGTGCAAAAGAAAGATATATGCTTAATTTTTGTCGGGACGAAGGACCAACTTGCTGATATTTTTACAAAACCTCTTCCCGAGGAATCATATAATAATATTCGTTTGCAACTTGGTATGGGACATCTAGACAATTTTTGAAATTAGTTTTCTACTCGAGAAATCAATATCTATGAAACATTCCATTCGCTAGCGCGCGCTAGCTTCATTTTTTTAACGCGCGCTAACCTTCGTCTTCGATAGCGTACGCTAACCTTTTATCTTTTACGTGTGCTAATTAAAACTCTTCATATTCCGAATTTGGTACTGGACAGTCCAGTGAGCTACCCATATACTCCTAACGTACGCTAATCTTACATTCCTAGCGTATGCTAATTAAACCTGCTCAGTTCACTATATAAACTCTGTTCAGCTCAGAAACACTCTCATCCTCTCATAACGTATGCAAACACACAGATCCCCTTTTCAGCAAGAACCCTAGCCTAAAAATCCGATCCATCCAATTCCGATTTCTTCTTCAAATCTTCCAATTACTTCCAGATTTATGTCGAGCAAGGGCCGCAAAGCTATGGAGAAAACTTACAAAAACGCAAAACGCCCTCGCGACCCAGAATACGAAGCAACCCGCTTCGTGTCATATACCGCGTCGAAGGTTTTTCTGAAATTCTCCCTCAGGAGCATATTACGGACTTCTACTTCTTTAATTTTCCAAGCCTAGAATAGGTAAATGTTGTAATCTCGGATTTTTTCTCATCCATTGGAATTGCCCGATTCGTTGAATGTAAGGATCCCATATTTCCCGAGATTGTCTGCGAATTTTACGCAAAGCTTCATGTTGCTGAAAGTGAAGGTTCCTCATCCCTAGTCTTAGGGAGTTTGGTTGGAGGAACGGTAGTGAAAGTTTCCTCGGAAATTTTAACTCAACTTTTTGGTCTACCATCCGATAGGTTTTCGTGTACGGGAAAATCGATTGCTGAGGAAACTGGAGTAAGGTAGATTGATGTGAAAGAATTCCTAAGTTCAAAAGCCGTAATAGACATAACCGACGAGTTCTTCCAGAACAATGATTTTGGGATTAACATCCAACTCCTTTTGGTTGCTCTTACAAAGTGTATAATGCCCAAGGTAAACACGCAACATAAGTTAGTCGGAGTCGACAAACACGTTGTATACCGAGTGCTTAATGATGATAAAGTTGATTTTGCCGCTATCGTCAGAAGTTGGATGAAAGTGAAGGGCGACCTTTTTCGGTCGAAGAATTATGCGTCTCGATCCCGTAAGGCTGGAATGCCGTATGGTTCCATCCTCACGGCGATCTTCAGATTTCATCACGTGGACTTGTCGAAGGACAAAGCCGTCCCCATTTCTCTCGGCCATGAGATCTCGGATTACTCGCTAAAGGCCATGCACTATGTCTGGACGATCAACCGAGGCTGGATTCTTTTCCCATATCTTCGCGAAGACGACCAAGTGGAGAAAGGGACACGTATGCCTACACCGGAAGAGAGAATCACTCGACGAGGACCACACACCTTTAGGGAAATGCAAACTGGGGAATTCATGAGGAAGCCCACTTCTAAGGGAAAGCGTTCGATGCAAGAGACTATTACTGAGGAAGAGGAGAGTGACCTCGTTTCACGGATGCGCAGCATCAAGACTTCTCAAATGGAGATCCGTGAAGACATTCGTTCTCTTTGCTCCGAGGTTCAAGGAGTACGCGGGCTGCTTGAAGATTTAATTCGCTTCACTCATCCATCGTTCCCGCTTCTACCGTCCTCATCCGAGCACGTACCCTAGTTTTAGGACGTTGATACTCGTTGTAGCAACTTTTATTTCAAATGTTTTTGATGTACCGTGCTTTGAATATCTATGTGTAATGATATACTCCAAAAACCGGAACGTACTAATATATCGAACAAGTTACCTTGATTCGAAATCCTTTAAAACGTTTTTGCAGGTATAAATTAAATGTTTTGACATCATCAAAAAGGGGGAGATTGTTGACTCAAAGTATTTTGATGATGATCGTATTCAAAACATTTAACAAAATATATCTCATCGAGATGCTACATTGAAGGAAAATTATGTTCATAGCGCACGCTACAGTCTCAAAGGTAGCGCACTCTATCGAGAGTTCAAGTCACCTGCAATCAGGCAAGTTATCTGCAGCCTAGTGGAGTCACCTGATAGATAGCGCACGCAAAGGTTAATATCAGCGCACGCTAAGCTGTTAGTCTTAGCGCACGCTATCATCTTCATGTAACGCACACTATCGCACTTAAGGCAGAGAGACAGTAAGGTCTGGACAGAAAAAGGAAAAGGATTTGCGCACGCTACAGACGTTCATTTACGTACGCTACTATGAGGTCTTAGCGCACGTTACATTTAAAGTCTTGCGCACGCTACCGGAAATCATGTCTAGTAGTCCAGTAGCCACTGGACTCAAAATAAAGAAGCACTTACGTACGCTACACAAGCTAACATACATTACTGAGGAAAGTATATAGCGCACGCTATTCAACACTTATTAGCGCACGCTAAATCATTCAAATTCCTACCGTTGGACAATTTAACCGTTGGAACGCAGGAGTCAAAAAGATATCCGAGAAATCTGGAAAGTTAATATTAGACAATTACTAGCGCACGCTATGTACAATTGCTAGCGCATGCTAAGTATAAATATATCCGTTGGGAAAGAGTCGTTGGGGAGACAAACCGACATAATCTAAAGTCAAGATTGAAGACTTGTTGACCAACCGTTAGCGCACTCTACGAAGGTATGATTAGCGCACATTAGCCATACAATTTTATCATTGGAACAGGTTTTCTGACCGTTCAGATCGGCCAAGTCAGAGATCGATTGCGCACGCTATGGATGTATTATTAGCGCACGCTAATAATACAAATATCAGAATTCAAAGAAGGACTGACACCTATAAATACCCATATCATTTGGGTATCTCAAACACAGCTTCAAGCATTCAAACATACAAGCAATCAAAGCATTCTTGAGCTCAAATCTCTATCTATTACTACATTCTAAGTTGTGAAGAGAAAGATACAAAGAGTGAAACACCTTGTAATATTTATTATACTTTGTATTATTTCATTTGGTTGTGAGTGTTGCATCACTCATATGAGAGCTTTAGAGAAACGAATTTAGAGTCACTAATCCGGTGTTATTAGGATCTTTGATCCGGCATTGTTAGGATTACACTCCAATATTCGTAAAGTGAGGATTATCTAGTTCCGATAGAACACTAGATAAACAAAGTTTATTTTGAGAGTGGTTGAACTTGGACCAATAGAAGACAAGGGGTTGTAACGGTTGTTGTACTCGGACCGATCGAAGACGAGTCAAGTGTGTGGGTGTTCTTGAGCCAATAGAAAAAGAAGTCGGAGAGAGGACATAGGCAAGTTTCCGAACCTCTATAAATCTTTGAGTCTTTTACATTCTGCACTATTTTCTTTTACTCGCAAGAAAGTTCGATATTCCGCATTACCACTATTCAACCCCCCTTCTAGTGGTGATTTTATCTCTTCACCTGGTACATATTTTTAACTATACCTTTACTGTAGGTACTGTCGCAATTATAATTGATAGCCATCCTCCAAGAATGGTGTCCTCAAGAGGAAAGCAAAACACGCTCTGTGAATATGCAGCAGTAGATGAAATGTATGAAATTGTTGCACTATTTCATGATTCCCGTCCTCTCTTTTCTTCACTATCTATAGCCTCTTCTTATATTAATATATATCATATTTATTACCTTCAGCTACAAACCAAATATTGAAAAATATTACTTTCTTCACTCCTTCTTGCAGGCTCAAACCCTTCATCATTACTTTCTGGAATGATGCTACAACAGATGATGTCTACAACCTACTCGATTCTATAAAGGACAGACATGTTATAGCAGCTCTAAACTTCAATGTCACAGATTATCAGAGTAATATCACTGTCCCTTGGCCTTCGCTCACTAAATATCATTACATATAACAAAACAATTACCTCACATTTATATTTTCTATTAATCCCTTCCCTCCCTCCCTTACTTTCAGATATTTCACTTAGCTCCACATCTGCATCTCTTGTCCTCATGAACTCCAAAATTAACCGTGTCCAAGAGCTTCAAAAATGGGGAGTGCATATTTCCAAGTACCTATATTGTTGTATACAATTATTATAACAACATATTTTTTGACAGGTATTCCATACATAAAGAGAAAATCGACGAACTTCAACAGCAAGGAGATGTTTTCAGGAAAGCACAGACCAATTTCGGTATTGATTCTCAAACAATCATATCTGTTCAGGCAGTCCTTGCAATTGAATAGGTAAACACTTCCAAATTAATCTCAAACCCACCCACGTCAAATATAGCTGCACCTACTCCGACTCCCCTATCTCTAATATTTTCCTCACCCATTACTACATTTACGAAAATTCATTTATCCTACAGCTAGACAGATCCATCCTGTTCGTCCGAGGTAAACTATCCCACAGATGCCAACATTGTATCTACCCTTTCTGCGAAAAATGTCACCATTTGACAACTGCAGAGTACGGCTCTCTATTCGAGTGCCACTCTTGTCAACAAAATAGGACTGCCAGGTACAACACAATACACAATCTCATTCTACCTCACACTGTCATCGTTTACTCAAATGACTACATTATATTTCCATGCATCAACAGATTCAGGTTCTCTCTCTTAGTACATGATGATTCCGGCGAAACAGAAGTGACTGTTTTTGGCAACGAAGGCGAAGAAATCATGCAAATGTCAACAAATCACTTTCTTGAAAATTATTCCAGTGTAAATAACTTCTCTTAACAATATTCTTACTGCTCACAACTAAACTGCTTAAATTACATTTTATTTGACTCTAAACAACATTAACCTGTAGGACGAAGCTTTAATATTAGACTCCATTAACTCCAAACTAGCTCAGGTCCATTGATTCAGATTTATCGCATTAATAGCCCGTACATAGCAATGGCAGGCGTATAGCCTATGTTTGTTCATATGAGCCAATTTTCCAGGTTATCTCGAATGTCCTAGCCTAACATATTTTCCATATCAAAATCTTTCGGATATATGGCTCTTTTTACAGTCCTGCGCGACATCATTTTACAAATTTCTTCTCGAATGTGGTCTTGTTCTGTTTTTGAATAAACGTGGGCTGTTTCTTTCGTAGAAGCACATGTTTATTCCATATATTTTTCAGTGCATTTAGTTTCTCAAACATCTGGCTTCCTATTTCGCTTCCGGCCTCTCTCGGTTAAATAAACATTTTGCCTCATTACAAATTCCTCGCTGAATGTAATCTTGTTCTATTTTTTAATAACGTGCCTGAATATTGATTTGATGCTTTTGGTTTCAAAGAATGTTAGATATGATTTTCATTATTTTTCCTAACAGCTTTGGCTCTCACTGCAATGTCTAATATACCACACCCCATTCTTCTAACCAATGACATATTGTCTTTCATCATCTTCCACAGATGCCCTTAAAATATCCACACCGCCAAAAAATGAAACAAAAACACTCCCACCACCAACCAAATGTAATTTCTTATCAACATGTTCTGCTCGTATATATTCACTAAATATATATTACCACATCTTTCTTATTTCAGAGCATCCTAACCCTGACGCACACATCAATACATCATCTCGCGGATGAACATTGAAAGCAAAAAAAGTTGATTGACTCAACTTTGATGTCTGCCTGTATAATCAGACATCCACCAACCTTGATCCCTGCCTGTATATGATTGAAAATTTTATTTTAGTTTCCTGTTGATTGCCAAACTTTCCTGACTTGGTTGTGGTTGTTACCAAACTTGGTGACATAGTTTTGTGTGTCATATCTGTAAATTCTTATTTTGTTGTTATTTCCGTTTTCCTGAAAGATAATTGCTGCATTTTACTATTTGAAGAATAACTTATTTATATGGAGCCCCTAAAGTTATATCAACATTTTTTTGTGCAGTATGCAAACTGCCTTGACATTTCTCAAAATCATAGTTGCGCTCCAATATCAGACCATATAATGTTCTCCAATATAGTATACTTTATTTAAACTGCATTGTCTTTAAATTATATTCCTACCTTCGGAAGTTAGGGTTTGTGTAATTTTTTTGGAAATCCATTGCATCAGGTTGATATGTTTTTTGTATCCCATCTCATGATCAGTAAAGCTAGGATATTTCTAGAAATACTACATGCATTTTCCGGTGAGAATGGTTCCTGTATTTTACTTTCATTTTTTTTGTCGCTGGCTACCAAATATCAAAGATTAACATTTATCGTGCGATTTGAAGACAATGAGATATTTGAAAGAGGAACTCAACCAAACAAAGCCATACAATATATCTACTAAATATAATATTTTTACTTTGTCGTATATGGTATTTGATTGTCCAGTTTCTAAAAAACAAATAATAATAGTAGATACATGATCTAAAGTACAAATTGCACACACTATGCACATTATACATATTTCATGAATTATTTGTAATTTTCATGCTAATAAGGTACACATTATACACATTGCGCCATAAAAGCTACTAAAAGTGCCTTCACAAACCTATTTCTTCTTCCCGGACACTCTTTACCTAACCAAATAAAGTGAGTAAAACATATATTTTAGGAACAAGAAAAAGAGATCCTACAGTTATTCCGCACTTATGTATTTTAGGAACAAAAAGAAGGGATCCTGCAGTTATTCCGCACTTATTAAAGAAGGAGCTACCAAATCTGCAACTGTCAATATCACAAGAGCTTCATCTCTTTTGTGTTGTATTCTCATAACTCAACATAAATTATGATGTATTTTATTTTGTCTAACTAAATAGGTAAATGAATAATATATAGATATATACTACTAATTTATTTAAAAATTAATATCTAGCCTAACTAACTGACATGTAGTATGAAAAAGAGGAAATTCACTCCTTTAGCCACTTTGCCATAGTCAATGACAATATTTGTCAAGAGACTTAGTTTGTACAAATTCTAGCAAAAAAGGACATGGGTGGACCAATATACCCTTACTTTTCAATAAAACTAATTCATTTTATCTCTCTCCTTATCTTTTCTGAGTTTCTGGGTTACGACGTATGTATTTCGTACCGTCTCATTACCATGTGTTGTTTACCTTTTGTGTTATTGTATCGTAACTTCGTATCTTATTTACCTTGTTGGAATATTGTACACGAGGTACCAGTAAGCGGATACAATATTTATTTTTCGTTACATTCGTTACATTACCCGATTAATAATTGATCATTTATTATTTATTTTTCGTTACGTTTCGTTACGTTCGTTACCAATATAGTAACATGTTAAGTTTAAATGGTACACTTGGTAAAAAGTTATAATTTCTTACCAATATACCAGAACCCCATTAAGACAGATACTAATTCGTAGCTGGAAATAGTTACAGTTACACTAATACGAAGTCATTAATTCGTAACTTCGTACTAGTTACACTTGGTAAGAAGTTACAATTTCTTACCAATCGTAACAGTTACGAATTCGTAACATGTATACCAAATCTCCAATACGAAAATTTCAAATCGGCACAAATGTGTTATGAAATTCGAATTTCGTAACTTCATACTGATACGAAATGATAAAATCTTAACAGAAAATCAAGGCATAGTGATACGAAATGACAATATTGTAACATGGTAACCCAGTACGAAATGAATAAACCATAACAACTGTAAATTCTTAACCACGTATGCAAACATGCGAAAAACTAGATCTAAAACACCAATACATACAACTCGATCGGAAATCACCCCAAATATACCACGAATCACCAGAAATCATATGAAAACTTGTAAATCATCAAAAAAAATACGAAAATAACATTATTTCAAGCTAGATCTATGATTTTTCTAGAGAGAGAAAGTTGGATAAAGAGAAATAAAATCGAAAGAGAGAGTAGGGAAGATTCGGGGCTGCTGGTCGTCGGACAGGAAAGACCGAAGCTCCGACGAAGTCGGCGCTGGAAGGAGCTAGGGTTCCGGTGCAACGGCGCAGCAATGGTGTTGGATCTAGAGGCGGTGCAACTTCGGCGAAAAGAACTGGAACTTCGACGAAGTTGGCTCCGGAAATAGCTAGGTTCCGGCGAGATCTGGAGATGGTTGTGAGGGAGGGAGGGTGGATGGTGGCGCGGGTGGGATGGTGAGAGAGAGGAGAGAGAAGAGAGAGAAAATGTAAAAATTAGAAAGAGAGAGAGAGAGAGAGAGAGAGAGAGTCAGGCGTGGGGGGAGGGAATGAGTGAGAGAGAGAGAGAGGCAGGGGGATAAATAAGGGAGGTCAGGGGTAAATTGGTCCAAATTGTACAAACTAAGTTGCATGACAAATATTGCAATTTACTAAGCAATATGACTAGATTATGTCTTCTCTCTAAGAAAAAAGCCCAATCTAAAAAGCATTCTAGATAGTGCTTAATATTATATATTTCAAAAATGAATAAATGAATAATATATAAATTTACACTACCAATTTATTTAAAAGTTAATATCTTGCCTAACTAACTAATATGCAATATGAAAAATATCCAATTTAAAAGACAGTCCATATTCAAAAAAATCTCGTTATTCAAATATCTGCTATTTTAAGGACAGGAAGAAGAAATCCTACAGTTATTCCCCAGTTATGCATTTTATTATATTCTGTGCAGAATATCGTTAAAGAAGGAGCTACCAAAACTGCAACTATCAATATCACAAGAGATTCATCTCTTTTGTGTTGTGCATCGAGACATCTGAGACCCTATGAAATCGACTATCCGACCCGTGACTTGGAGTTAGCATATGTGGTGTTTGCTTTGAAGATTTGGCGCCATTATTTATATGGAGTTACTTATCATATTTTCACGGATCATAAGAGCCCGAAGTATATATTTACTTGAAAAGAGTTGAATTTGCGGCATATGTGGTGGTTAGAATTGATCAAAGATTATGATATTGATATCTTTTACCACCCGAGAAAGGCAAATGTTATTGCCGATGCTTTGAGTCGTAAGACGATCCAGGAGCAAATACTTGATCGATTGACTATCCAAAGAGAACTTCATCAGTAGTTTGCAAGACCAGGGATTTAGGTATGGTTATAGAGAGTATAAGGGCAACTTTATACACTTTGAGATATCGTCATCATTAGATGAGACCATCCAATAGAAGTAGGGTGTAGGCCTCTTCTTGTTGCGCATTCGTGATGAGGTGACTCAGGGGAAGACCCCTGGATTTTTGGTCCACGATGATGGACTTTTGCGATTCAAGAACCGGTTGTGTTTATCGGTAGATGAGGAATTGAAAAACTCAATTTTAAAAGAGGCTCATGCTACCAAATATGTATTCACATGAGTCTAGCAAGATATACAAGGACATGAAATAATATTACTGGTGGAATATAAAATGAGAAGTCAGAGTTTGTTTCGTGATGTTTGACTTGCCAGCAAGCCAAAATTGAGCACCAGCAATCGGCGTGTATGCTGAAGACAACCCCTATTAAAAAGTGGCAATTGAAGGATATGTCAATAGACTTTATCACGAACTTGCCAACAAGTCATCACGGTATGAATATGATATGGGTTATCATGGACCGCTTAACCAAATTGGCTCATTTTCTTGAGATTAAGGATACTTGGGGACCCGAGAGGCTGGCCCAGTTATTTATTCGGGAGATCGTGAGACTGCACGGTACCCCCAAGAGTATTTTATCCGATAGTGATGGACATTTCTTATCACACTTTTGGAAGGCTGTTCATCGTGCTATGGGCATATAATTGAACTTCAGTACAACGTTTCATTCGCAGTCTGATGGTCAGTCTGAGTGGACTACTCAGACATTGAAGGATATGTTGAGGGCTTGATCTTGATTGTAGAGATGATCGGAAAGCCCAACTATCGTTGATTAACTTAAAGTGTAATAACAGTTAGCATGAGTCGATCAGGATGGCACCTTATGAGGCCTTATATGGGCGTATTTGCAAATCTCCGTTGTGTTGGGATAATATGTCTGAGACATTAGGTACTGAACCGGATATGTTGATATCAGCCTTTGAGAATATTGCAGTGATCATCGGTCATTTGTTTATGGTTAAAAGTTGACAGAATTATTATGCAGATAACCTTCATCGACCATCAGAATTTGAGGTTTGTGACCATGTGTTTGTCAAAGTGTCCCCGACTCGAGGAGTTTTCCATTTTGGGAAAATATGGAAGTTGAGTCTGAGATATATCGGACCGTTTAAATCAAGAATCGAGTTGGATATCTAGCTTATTTTTGGCTTTGACCCCGACCTTGAGTTGAATGCAAAATGTGTTTCATGTTTGACAGATGAATAAGTATATTGCCAATCCAAGCCACATACTTCAGTTTGACGAGACTGATATAATCGATGATCATTTATATGAAGAGTATCCCATAAGGATTCTTGAGAGACAAATCAAACAGTTGTGAAATAAGACGATTCCCTTGTTTAAGATTCAGTAGTCAAAGGCACGAATTGGAGGAGGCTACGTGGGAGATAGGACTGTTAGGAATATGCTCTCGAATGACACTTAGAAGATGAGAGAGTGAGAGCATTGTATTGTAATTATGAACAGTTATTGAACAAGGCATTTATTATTACTATATTATTGTATGTCACTCGCATCGTGATTTGGTATATAGAATGATAGTCCTTGTATTTGAGAGCAAACATTCCACTCCTTATGAAAATGAGGACATAGGCACTATAAATGTTTAGGGCTCAAATGCTACTGGTTCGCAAGTCGATAAAACTTAACTGAACATTAAGTTTAGACAAGACTTGTATAATGTGTACTTTGACATGTAGAGTGCCTGTCTTCACTAAGAATTAGTGGGAGCACACGTTATAGGTATACTAATGGGATTAGTATACTCGAACACGACTCACCTCGATTTGGTCACATGGATTTCACTTCGGGATAGTCAATAACTGAATCGAAAGGTTGTGATAGGTATGCGTGAACCTTTGACTTGAGGATTTAGTAGGAGATGTGCTTGTGATATTAAGTTAGTCATTAGAGTAGTTCGATCCAATCACCGGTTGGTGGGGTCAACCTCGAAATGCAACTTAGTGGGCAAGTAGTAGTCTCTACTAAATACAAGATAGGATTCTTTCTCCTGTAAGTGAGAAGGTAAATGTCCAATGCGGTTAATGGAAAATGAGATCATAAGTCTATGGCCAAAGTATTTAGGACTAGTTGTATTTGATACAGGAGAGATCGATGATCTCGATTTGCATTAAAAAAAGCATAGAGTCAAGTTATTAATAGGGTTTGACATTACCGTGACCCGAATACTTGATCGGGACATATGATTGAAGGGTTTATATGTATACGGTATTCACAACATAAAGGTTTTGGAATGATCCCTATCATTCGTTCTCATTTGGGTTACAGTGTGAGCCACGGGACTGGCTAAGTGTTACTCATACTCTTTGATTCCTCCCATTGCCGACTGAGATGAACCTATGGAGTCGCGGCACAGGATAGATGATGGAATAAATAAGGATAATCTCTCTTCTTGAATATTAGACATTAGATGTCTAATTTAATTATTGGATAATTGTTATTTTAATTTATTAGATAAATTAAATTGATCTGGTGAATTAAATAAATTACTGGGTAATTAATTTAATTCATATTATCTCTTAGAGAATTTAAATTTAATTTAATTAATTAATTGGATTAATTAATTGTATTAATACTGAAACATACCAAGGTTTATCTATCGGATTAGATACACGAGGGTCCGTTTCACGGACTGAAACGAACCAATCTTCTTTTCTCCTCTTCGCTGATTTACCCCATTTCTTTATGGTGTGTGGTGGTCTTGACCACCTCATGTGAACCATAATTAAATGGGGATTATTCGCACGTGAGGTGTTGGTTAATAATGAATTGTTAATTCATTATTAATATGACGAGGCTTGATCCAACCCGTGTGATGCACGGTCTTTGGTTGCAGACACTTGAATGAGCATATGACGGTAGTTAGATGCCTATTAGAGAATTTGTATTGTATTTATTTTAGAGGATTTAATTGTGATGTTATCATAACTTTTGTATTTAAATTAATTTATTTACATTTAAGTTACAACTAAAATAGTCTTTTCACAGGTAGTCTTTTAAAATGAATAAGGACTCATCCGTAACGCTTTTTCTGTGTAGAATTCTTTTAGTCTATATAATTAGTTATATGTAATGTATTGTAAATATTTTAAATGTTCATAGTGTAATGTTTTATCAACCCGTGCATTGCACTCATTGCATCTAAATATTCATAGTGTAATGGTCGATACTAATTAGGTTTCCAGTATTTAAAATAGTTTATTCACATTAAAAGAGTACATGTAAAAGGTCTTTTTCTAACACGTTACATTTAAAAGAGTCTCTTCAGATGTAATCTTTAAATACTAACAGCTTTTGTTTTAACATTCTACAATTTTATGCAAATCTTGAAACTACGATATGATTTCATTTTTAACACGATTGTTTGTATTCCTTGGAGTTTAATATGTAGATGTAAATTCGTGAGTTTATAAAAAACGAAATTATTTTTGGTGTGCAATGCATTAGTTGTACAGTACTTGCATTAGTTGTACAGTACTAATTTTTGTGCACAACTCCCCTTGCACATTAAATTAAGGGGGATAAGTTTTATATATGATAGATAGATGTTGGTATTAGCTGTATATAAATCCTGAAACGTCGTCGTATGGGATTTTCATGTTTGAAACGAAGTCGTCTTTCCTGCTCCCACATTGCCTCAAGCTTGCAGCTTTTCTTCCAACGGATATAAAAAAGTGGAAAATTTTAAACCCAGAATATTGAAAAAAGAGAGAGAGAGTGTGTAATACCCGGTCGAAAGTCATGTCATTTCAAACCTTTCATATTCTTCGGATCGTGATTTGTTGAGCGAACCCTTGTAATCATTGCTTGGAACCACCGTTTTGGGGTTTCCGTACTTCTATTTTCGTGTTATTGTTGCCCGGACATTGAATCCTATTACTTTTATTCTCTTCCCGGGCCATTTTCCATCATTTTAGGACCCGAAGAAGAGGTGAGCAGCGGCACAAGGAGTGTGCGCGCGGCACACATTCTAAATTTGGCCGAGCAGTGTCTGGGTGCCGCGGCACACTCCAGCCGATCGCGGCACCTGCCGAGCCAATGCCGCGGCACACCTATCTTTGAGCCGCGGCACCTGGTGTTGCATCCTCGGCCCAAACTCCGCCTTTACCCGGTGCCGCGGCACACCGCCGAAACCTGGGAACAATTTTTAGGCCTGTGCCGCGGCACACCTATGCTGAGCCGCGGCACACAATGCGGTCAACTGCATAATTCGGCTTTTTAAGCGAAATTTCAGCCATTTTCCTCCATTTCTTCTTCCATCGCGAGAGAGAGAGTTGAGGGAGGAGCTCTTTTCATAGCTATCACTTGTGTGTTGAAGATTTACCACTTTCAATCGGTTGGAAAGCCCGAATAGTCGATCTATCGCGTATTCCTTGGATCATAGCGCTTGAATATTCAAGAGGTAATTTCTTCGACATCTTGACTTCTCGATTTTGTGTGGGTTTTGACGTTTTGGATGATTAAATCATGGTGTATGATGTGATATATGCGTGATTATGGACATGATTGGGTATTCATCGGATTATTGAAAGTTTATTCAAGAACACTTTGATTTTGTGTTGGTTTTTGGGGGTTTTCGTAGACTCGTCCGTTTTATCCGATTGAAACTTGAGAACCTTGGGATTTTGATATATCTCTACCGTATGAGTGTTTTCTTCCGATTTTACGGGTTGGATTGTGCCGTTTTCGGACTTGTGGGGAGTTTGGGCGATTTCCCAACCTTTAGTTATCCACCCGTATATTTTCTTGAATCGTAGACGAGTTTCGGGAGTCTCTTCGTATAATTTGAGTATGGATAATTAATTATAATATTCCTTGCGAATCGTTTAGGTGCCGGAAGCGCGTTCTCGGACCTACCGAACTCATACCTTTCCTCCGTTCGATTTCTCGATGTCTCAAAGGCAAGTATACATTTATGATTGTACGTTCTCGACTTTGAAAGTAAGAAATATTGATGGCATATCATGAACGAACCGTTTTTACGGCATTCATAGATATATTGATTGGCATGTAATGAACGAACCGTTTTGACGGCATTCCTACATGTATCGGCGTATGAGGTGAACGAACCGTTTTGACGGCATTCACATACGTAACGGCGTATGAGGTGAACGAACCGTTACTACGGCATTCACATACGTCTTATGAGATTTAGTTATTCCGGAATACTAGTCTTAATTGATGAATTGACGGATTACATTACTTTATTGTCGAGGAGTATTGTGTTTCATATTGATATACTTGCACTAGATATTCGACGGCTAACCCCTTTATGGGGGAAATACGTTTTATGTATTTCAGGTTCCAGGAGGTCGGACAGGCAGGTATCGGGTCGGCACAAAGATGGTGGGCAAGTGTGATACTGTGTCTTTCTTCCAGTTACGTTTGGGGATCCGGTTCAGTGTTGTTGTACTGGATTGTCTTTTGAATATTCGAGTATTGTTTTCCTTTCTCCTTGATGTTCCGGCCTGTGTTTGCTGAAGTATTGAATTGAATTGTGATGTCCGTGAATACATTGGTTATGTTTTGAATACCTTTGTATCGTTTTTCATTCCTTTGTGAGTAGACCTTATCGGTCAAAATTTATGGTTACGCGTATGTATAGCCTTGTGGGTCCCACGGCGGGGCTTACGGCGCTGTAATATCCCTAAATAACTTGGGGGTGTTACAGAATATGGTATCAGAGCCTAGGTCTATAGATACCTAGGCTGTCGGTCTTTTGGGTCGATCGAGTCGTTAATTGTCCACAGTATCACTACTCTGCCATCATCACAGTGCGACCGGTACTTGTAAGACCTCTCACTCTTCTGGTGTTTCCTTAGTCGTTTTGCTTCCTTTTATCGGTATTCTTGAGAATCGGACACTTTGTTGATGCGTGATTGAATTGTGATTACATGACTTGTGTGTTCTTCAGTATGTCAGCTGGTAGGGGCCGTGGCCGTGGTCGTGGCCGTGGGCGAGGAAGAGGTCGTGGCACGGCCGTTTCCATCAGTTCAGTTGCGGGGTCGACCAACCCCAGTTTGTCGAACTCGGTGCATCCCGATACCGAGAGTCAGCACGACCAGTCAGATGGTCAGGGGAACAACGCAGATGCTGGAGTGGCGAATGCACTTCAACAATTGGCTACTCAAATGACTATTTTGGCCCAAACTGTTCAGCTGAATAACCCGAACCCAAACACGGATGCCCTGCTTCAGAATGTAATCCGTATGCACCCTCCGCAGTTTGGTGGTGCCACAGACCCGTTAGGCTGGGAGGATTGGCTAGCAGAATTGGAGAAGATTTTCGAGGCAGTTGATTGCCCCGAGGTGAGGAAAGTACCAATAGCTCAGTACTTCCTCACTAAGGAGGCCGCTACTTGGTGGAAGTTCATCAAGCCACAAGATCGTATCGCCGTGGGATGAATTTAAGGAGCTCTTGGAGGCCGAGTTTTGTCCTTGGCCGGTACGAGAGAGCCGAATCCGAGCCTTCTTCGAGGCTAAACCACAAGATATTCCCGTTTCGCAGGCGATTGTGGAGTATAACCAACAATTAATCCATGTGAAGGATCAAATGCATGTGAGCGTGATAAGATCCGTTATTTTGATATGCAGATGAATTTGGACTTACGGCGGTACATGGCCGGATTTGCTTGTACCACACTGAAAGAGTATCAGGACAGAGCTTTAGCCCATGATATGTTGAGCCCCGACAATGATACCGTTGAAGAACCGAACAAGCAGAAAGTCGGAAATTTTACGGCTCTAAGGGTGGCAACTTTCGAAGTCACAGACGACTAACCGTTTTGCGGACGATCGTCACGTTCTAATAAAGGGAAGAGGGTTACCGTCCCACTCCGGTACCTCAAATCGTACGGTGACTTGCTATAATTGTGGTCAGGCCACTTTAGTTCGAATGCTACTTCCCACTATTAAAGTGTCACACGTGTGGTCGGATGGGGCATAGAGCGGTTTATTGTTCGAGCCGAACCGGACTTTAGACACTCGGGCTTACGCTGACACCCCTTGATCAAGGTGTTAATCGGCGGCAATCTTTCGGTCAACCTCAGCGAATTTTGGCGGGGGTCGGGGTCGGGTCGAACGCTGGAGGGAAACTCTAGCGTCGGTTCGGTGCAACCACGGGTTTATGAGATGCGTCGAACAGATGAACCCGATGCGGCGGTGGCTTCAGGTACCATCCATATTCTATCCTATCCAGTCCGTGTACTTTTTGATTCGGGCGCTACACATTCTTTTATTTCTTTGGAGTGTGTACGCCGTTTGAATATAACTTGTTTATCTGCTTGCGATCCCTTTATCGTGAGACTGCCTAGCGGGGATAGGATTGTGGGGAATCGGGAGATTAGAGAATTTCCGGTGGTTATATCCGGTATGGAATGGGTATCAAATTTAATTGTAGTTGACATGGAAGGCGAGGACGTAATCCTCGGCGAGGATTGGCTTAATAATCACCAGGCGATTATGAATTACCATACAAAAGTTATCACTATGATGACTAAGGACGGATCTGAGTACTCATTTTTGGGACGTAAGTCGGGCCAATCCAAGTTACTTATCAGTGCCATGAAGGCCGTAAGACTTTTAAATAAAGGTTGTACGGGCTATTGGTGCTATGCTTTGAAAACGGAAAGAAGCGAAGTCGATTTCTCTTCAATTCCGGTTGTTAATGAGTATCCCGATGTTTTTCCGGACGATCTTCCGGGATTACCGCCAGATCGAGAGATAGAATTTACTGTAGACTTAGAGCCAGATGCGGCTCCGATCTCTAAAGCACCTTACCGGATGGCACCTTCCGAAATGCAAGAATTGAAGAATCAGTTGGGAGAACTTCTGGAGAGAGGGTACATCAGACCGAGTGCTTCGCCTTGGGGCGCGCCTGTTCTTTTCGTGAGGAAGAAAGATGGTTCACTACGTTTGTGCATCGACTACCGTGAGCTGAACAAAGTCACCATTAAGAACAAGTACCCTCTACCGCGTATAGATGATTTATTTGATCAATTGCAAGGGGCTACGGTTTTCTCGAAGATTGACTTAAGATCCGGGTATTATCAACTCAGGGTGAGGGAGTTCGACGTTCCGAAGACGGCGTTCCGGACGAGATATGGGCATTATGAATTTGTAGTTATGCCTTTTGGGTTGTGACGCGCGGCGATATTCATGCGATTAATGAATAAAATATTCATCGAGTACCTCGACAGGTGTGTAGTCGTCTTTATTGACGACATCTTGATCTATTCTCGAGATAAGGAGGAACATGCCCGGCACTTGCGTTTGGTCTTAGACATTTTGAGAACCGAGCACCTCTATGCAAAATTCTCGAAATGTGAGTTTTGGTTGGAAGAAGTTATATTTCTCGGCCATGTGATTTCGGCCGAAGGGGTTCGTGTGGATCCGCAGAAGATCGAGGCAGTGCTAGATTGGGCACCGCCTAAAAATGTTAAAGAGGTTCGTAGCTTTTTGGGCCTTGCTGGGTATTACCGTCGGTTTGTCGAGGGGTTCTCGAAACTCGCTCGACCGCTTACGAAATTACTCCAGAAGACCGAAAAGTTTGTTTGGACGGATGAGAGGCAATGAGCTTGATGAATTAAAGCGATTGACTTGGCGCCGATTTTAACTTTACCACATGGTAGCGAAGGCTTTGCGGTTCTGATGGCGCTTGGTCAAGGCACTGGCTGTGTTCTTATGCAACATGATAAGACAATAGCTTTTGCGTCACGACAATTAAAGCCTTATGAGATGAATTATCCTACTCACGATTTGGAATTGGCCGCAATTGTCATCGCACTCAAGATTTGGCGGCATTATTTGTATGGTTCACCGTGTCGGATTTATACCGATCACAAGAGCCTGAAATATATTTTCAGCCAGAAGGAGCTGAATATGAGACAGAGACGTTGGCTAGAGTTGATAAAGGATTATGATCTGGAAATTCTTTACCACCCCGGGAAAGCCAATGTCGTTGCGGATGCTCTGAGCCGCAAATCAGCATCTCTTCAAATGCTCGAAGTTCTTACATCCCAGACGAAAATTCGTCAAGATCTAATTGAGCAAGGGATAGAAATTTGGTTTCAACGAGTACAGGGACAGTTGTGTACTCTTGAAATTACTTCATCCTTAGTTGACGACATCAAAGGGAAGCAGTGGAGTGACCCGATGATTTCCCAACTGAAGGAAGACGTGATTAAAGGAAAAGCTCCTGGCTTTATGGTACACGAGGATAGTATTCTGAGATTTCAGGCGGACTTTGCGTTAGAGCGATTTAGAGTTGAGACAGAGAATCCTCCGAGAAGCCCATGCTACGCCTTACTCAATCCACCCCGGAACGAGTAAGATGTACAAGGACTTGAAGCGAAATTTTTGGTGGAATAACATGAAGAAGGATGTTACGGAGTTTGTATTACGGTGCTTGACGTGTCAACAAGTCAAGATCGAACATCAACAACCGGCGGGGTTGTTGAAACCACTTCCCATTCCCGAGTGGAAGTGGGAAGATATCTCAATGGATTTTATCACTGGCATGCCGAGAACTCGGACTGGAATGAATATGATTTGGGTAATTGTCGATCGATTGACCAAGTCTGCACACTTTTTGGGTATTAAGGATACTTGGGGACTGGATAGATTGGCTCGAACCTTTATCGCTGAGATCGTGAGGTTACACGGTACCCCCAAGACCATTGTTTCTGATCGAGACGGCCGTTTCGTATCGCATTTTTGGCAGGCCGTTCATCAGGCTTTGGGTACTGAGTTGAGATTGAGCACCTCCTTTCATCCTCAGTCGGACGGTCAGACAGAGAGGACGATTCAGACGTTGGAGGATATGTTGCGAGCTTGTGCCTTAGACTGGAGTAATGATTGGGAGATTCACTTGCCGTTGATCGAGTTTGCTTACAATAATAGTTGGCATGCGTCGATCAAAATGGCACCCTTCGAGGCTCCCTATGGTAGGCGATGTAGGTCGCCATTATGTTGGGACGAGGCTTCTGAGCTAGTTGGGACGGAACCAGATATGTTGTTGGAAACCAAGGAAATGATTTCTATCATCCGAGATCAATTACTGACTGCCCAGAGTCGTCAGAAATCTTACGCCGATACTCGTCGTCGACCCTTGGAGTTTGAAGTGGGGGATCACGTCTTGCTCAAAGTATCGCCGACCAGAGGAGTTTTCCACTTCGGTAAAAAGGGAAAACTCAGTCCAAGGTATATCGGACCTTTCGAGATTTTAGACAGAGTTGGAGACTTAGCTTATCGCTTGGCGTTGCCTCCAGCTTTGAGTCACGTCCATAGTGTTTTTCATGTGTCCCAGTTGAGGAAGTACGTACCGGATCCGAGCCACATTATCGACTACAGTGAGATTGACGTAGCCGAGGATATTACCTTTCCGGAGAGACCCGTGAAGATCCTTGAACGTCGTGAGAAACAGCTTCGGCATAAGACCATTCCACTGGTTAAAGTACAATGGTCGAGGCATGGAGTCGAAGAGGCGACTTGGGAGACGGAAGAGAAGATGCGGGTGGAAATACAATACAGCGGAAGACTGAAATCAACTCTGACAACACAACAAAAATCAGAACAACTCTCGACTCATGATTAGTATCGCAGCCCGTCATCCTCTTGTGCCAATCCTGTGACTGCTCCCCTGAATCTGCATGAACCTGGACGCAAAATAGACATCCACCCCCCGATTACTCGGGGGTTAGTAAAACTCCACTGTTTTACTAGTGCAAGTATCAAATCATACGAAATGTAACAAGCAATTAATAATCATGAATCAAATATAATAATCAAGTAACAAATATCACTGGGAGGTTTTCACAAGAAAAGATAAGCTATGAAGCATTCGAAAATAAGATTATCATCTCGGGAATTTTTAGAATTTCAAACCTTTCGAAAATCTTAGGGTCTTAACCCAAATCACAAATTGTATTTCAATAATTCACAGTACGAAAACATTTCATAAATCTCGTGGGGCTCGGCCCAACATTCCTTTCTTAAAACTTTCTTTTCAAAACTTTGATTTGAAAACAATCATGCTCATGACACCGTGATCCACTGTCACGTGTCTCCGTAGGTTCAACAACCCGCACGGACTACACCACGCACAATTAAACAAACATAATCAATTCCGACACCGTGATCCACTGTCACGTGTCTCCGTAGGTTCAACAACCCGCACGGACTATTAACCAGACATAACCAATTCCGACACCGTGATCCACTGTCACGTGTCTCCGTAGGCTTAACAACCCGCACGGACTATATCAATCTCAACAACCACACACACAGTCCTGACACCGTAGTCCACTGCCACGTGTCACCGTAAGCCCCGTCGAGCTCACCCGGTTGGACGTACTGTGTCCGAAACTCATGGTCCACTGCCATGCGTTATCGTAGGCCTCGTCAGACCAGCACGATTGGACCTTAGTACCTCACTAAGTTCTGACCCCGTAGTCCACTGCCATGAATCCTCGTAGGTCCCGTCGGACCAACACGAGTGAACTTAGCCGTCACACACATATTCATATTCACATTCACATTACATACAACAATGAGCACAATTGATCAATCACATTGATCACCACAAAATCGTACATCCCTGCACATAACACAATCTCAACACTTGCAACAACTATCGTCAATCAACGACACATATCCAACATAACACACGTTCGGTACACATTAAATTACACAACCAAATGTGCGACCGTCCCATATGTACGGCGCAATCCTGCACAAATGGCACAACGCCTAACATGTATACTAATATAACAATATTATCGCAAAGCCTTCAAATTACGGATAACACAACCAACTCAAATGGAACATAATTACGAAGGCAAGCAAAATCATCACACATCTCATACATAATTACTAGTCGCAAGATACAAGTCGTATAGTAAGATACTTGCCTTAATAACCGCTACCAAATGCTCCGAAGAACACGGTTCGACCGGGAAGCTCGGACCCCGAAGAAGACAACGAACGGAAGGGTTCCGACTCGAGTTCTTCACAAGAATTCGACCCTAACAACATATAATCAATAAATCATCGATCATACGAGGAAGAATAATGGTAGAACGCTCGAATTCTCTTTGTGACATTTTATCGAACACCTTCAAGGCGTCGATAAAATACTCAATAAAACGACAAATCCGTTTGGTACGTAACGTACGCTAGGCCATCAGACGAGTCAGTCAGCTGATCAGTGAAGTACTGACCATGCATAGTTAGCGTACGCTAGGCTTTGTTGTTTGCGTGCGCTATCGAGCAGACTTAACGCACGCTACACAAAGTACTTTGCGTGCGCTAAGAAGTTCAGGCAGATTACATTTTATGAGCTTTTGGCCGTAAATCGAATTGTTAGACATTCGTACGATGTGAGATAAATCCTATATTATTTCTTTTGTTAAGGTTTGAGCTTGTTACGTGATTGATTGAGGAGGACGACCTTCGAGTGTTCGTTTTCGTGGAAGTATTGTTCTTGTATTCGAATCGAGGCAAGTACCTTATTTGTTTTACGTATTGATGTTATACATATTGTTATGCATGTATGTCGTTGTTGTATGTCCACCTCGTGTTGGTCTGACGGGATCATCGGGGGATCTATACTAGCGTGCGCTGGATCATCGGACGGGTTTTTCCACCACGGGTTGGTCTGACGGGATCATCGTGGGTTCTAGGCAGTGAACGCTGGATCGTCGGAATTACCACGTGTATGTTATGATATCATGTTGTGATTATCAGTGGTGTATGTTATGTTTGAGTTTCTCGCAGGAAAAGACTCGTTTGACATTTTATCATTTACGTTATTATTATTCTGCGTGTGACGTTGAATAATATGTTGTGGTACTTGTACTAGCATCGTTGTGCTAACCCCTTCGGGGGTGAACATTTTGTTTATGTTCAGGATCCAGGAGAACGGGAAAACAACCACTGGAGCTGCATGACGACGAGGGTGCAGAGTGATGTTTCGGCCGGGTTCATTTGTCTATTGTTTATTGGTTATTTCAATAAGTACTCGACTACGAAGTCATTTATGATGGATTTAAATTTGGTGATGTATTATTAATTCATGTTGAACAATTCTATTTTCAGTATTTGGTCAGAACTGTTGTATCTTAATTCCGTTATTTCCATTCGTTAGTACCTTTTAATGTTTGTTCAATTCTTCAGCCTTGTAAATCCTTATGTAAAGGATTTACGGCGCTCTAATATTCCTGAGTATATCGGGGGTGTTACAGAATATGGTATCGGAGCTAAGATTATGGATATCTTGGCCATTGGGTTAAAATAGGGGTCATTTACGTCTTTTGAGGTAACCGACCGTGAATGACATCACTGCACTGCCTACGTCTTCATGCAAACGGTGGTTGTAAGTTCCTAAACTCTATCTCGTTCTTTACATGTTGTGTCTCTTTATACTCGAATATTAGAACGATGTTGTTTCCTGTATATTGAGTATTTATGCTTACAGTATGTTGAGAGGCGGACGTGGATGTGGTCGCGGTCATGGACGCGGACGAAGAAATGCTGAAAGGGAAGCGTCGCCTTCTAATCAGGCCAGTCATAGCTTAGGCGAGCCGCAACAATCTATTAATAATGAACCAGAACCTGCTGTACCAGAGATCCTTCGTCAACTGGTGAACCAGATGACTCAGTTCGCCCAGGTCGTGGACCGTATGCAAGTGGCGGTGGGACTACAGCAGGGAGAAGGACAGCAAGGGATCCTGGACATGGGAAATCGAGGTGACCGATGGCTGCAAGAGGTGGCGAAGATGCAACCACCCAAATTCGATGGCATTTCTGAGACTCCCACCTGGGACCATTGGTTGAAGGAACTAGAGAAAATCTTTTCCGGAATTAACTGCCCAGAGGACCGGAGAGCCTCTATCGCTCAATACTTTCTGATAGGGGAAGCGTCCGAATGGTGGGAAGCCATCCGGCCTGTAGACCATGATGCTGATTGGACAGAGTTTAAATTGATGATGGAAGCTCAGTACTGCCCACGTCCTATGAGGGAAGCTAAGGTTCGGGAGTTTTTCTCCGCTCAGCCTTCGGATGTGCCAGTATCCCAGGCAATTAAGACGTTTAACCAACAACTGGCATTTGTTCGACATCTGGTCAGAACAGATGCAGAGATGATGATCCATTTTGATATGAGGATGAAACCAGAAATCCAGAGGTACATGTCCGGTTTTGAATGTACCACACTCCATCAATACCAGGATAAGGCATTGGCGTATGAGATTAAGGAAGCAGCTATGGAGAAAATTTCAGAATCCAAGAAGCAGAAAGTTTGTGGTACTTTTACAGAGCACAAGAACAGCGGGCCCCGCAAGGCCCAGTCATCCTTTCACTCTTTCAAGAAACCTCCGCACCCAGTTAGAAGCGGAAAGAACTCCGGAGCGACATCAACTATTACTGATGTTATCAGGAAATGCTTTAACTGTGCCCATACGGGGCACTATCGACGGAATTGCCCCCTACCTGCTGTGACTTGTTTTGACTATGGACGAGAGGGACATCGTGCAGTATTCTGTGAAGAGGCTGCAAAGTCTTTTAGAGCCCGTACACCACAGCCGGTCCAGAAGGAAGCCAGTATCCAACAGACACAGCAGAGTGTTCAGATGCCTCAGAATTTTGGCCGCGGACGAGGCAGAGGACAGTGGGACCGAAAGGGGACATCGAGTGCCACATACGCTCCCCCACGTCTGTACGAGATGAGGAGGACAGACGATCAGGATGCTGCTGTCGCATCAGGTACTGTCCAGATCTTTTCCCAGCCAGTTAGCGTTTTATTCGATACAGGAGCTACGCACTCTTTTATATCTTTATCTTGTGTAAATCGTTTGAATATTTCTGGTTTTCATGCTTGTGAACCTTATGTTGTTGGTTTACCGAGTGGGGAGAGGATTGTTGGGAATTTAGAAACTAGGGATTTCCCTGTAACATTTGGAGGCAGAGAGTGGCTCTCAAATCTGATCGTGATAGAAATGCAAGGAGATGACCTGATACTCGGAGACGATTGGCTTAATCGACATGGAGAAATTGTAAACTACCGAAGGAGGAATATCTAGCTGATCACTGACGATGGTTCCGAAATTCTGTTTGAGGGGTGGAAACCGGGAAGCTCAGGAAAATTGATCAAGGCGATGAAAGCTGTCAAATTGTTGAAACAGGGCTGTACCGGATATTGGTGCTATGCAATGAAGAAAGAAGAAGAAATTGTAGAACTTTCATCCATTCATGTTGTGAACGAATTTCCAGATGTATTTCCTGACGAGTTACCTGGACTACCTCCACGAAGGGATGTAGAATTTACCATTGAGCTGGAACCCGGAGCTACACCAATTTCTAAGGCGCCGTATTGTATGGCACCGACCGAGATGTACGAACTGAAGAAGCAACTGGAGGAGTTACTGGACAAAGGCTATATCCAGCCAAGCGTTTCACCCTGGGGAGCGCTAGTTCTTTTTGTCCGAAAAAAGGATGGATCGCTTTGACTGTGTATTGACTATCGAGAGCTGAACAAGATGACGATTAAGAACAAGTATCCGTTGCCACGAATTGATGATCTGTTTGACCAGTTGCAAGGGGCAACAGTATTTTCTAAAATCGATCTGAGATCAGGGTATCATCAAATAAGGATTAAGGAATCTGATGTTCCGAAATCAGCATTCAGAACTTGCTACAGACACTATGAGTTTGTAGTGATGCCGTTTGGTCTCACTAACGCACCTGCTGTATTCATGCAATTGATGAACCGAGTGTTCATCGAATATTTGGATAAATTTGTGGTCGTGTTCATTATTGACATTATAGTGTATTCTAATAGCCCGGAAGAGCATGCTCAGCATTTGCAGATTGTATTGGAACTTTTGAGAAATGAGCAATTGTACGCCAAACTCTCTAAGTGTGAATTTTGGCTGAAGGAAGTAATGTTCCTCGGCCATGTGGTATCAGCTAAAGGAGTCCGAGTTGACCCTCAGAAAATCGAAGCAATTATGGATTGGAAACCTCCAAAGAACGTGAAAGAAGTCCGAAGTTTCTTAGGACTTGCTGGGTATTATCGTCGGTTCGTGGAAGGGTTTTCCAAAATCTCCCGCCCACTTACTCGACTCCTGCAGAAAACTCAAAAGTTTGAGTGGAACGAGTCGTGTCAGACTAG
This sequence comes from Orobanche coerulescens, assembly GCA_033398695.1. Lineage (NCBI taxonomy): Eukaryota > Viridiplantae > Streptophyta > Magnoliopsida > Lamiales > Orobanchaceae > Orobanche > Orobanche coerulescens. Next base: position 70,539,081 of record CM065818.1, on the reverse strand, counting down.
TTTTGATGAATTAAAGAAGAGATTGACGACGACACCGATTCTATCACTTCCACAGGGGACTGGAGGATTCATAGTTTACAGTGATGCTTCGAACCAAGGACTCGGGTGCGTATTGATGCAGAATGACAAGGTGATCGCTTATGCTTCACGATAGCTGAAACCTTATGAAGTGAATTACCCAACACATGATTTGGAGCTAGCAGCAGTAGTTTTTGCTTTGAATATCTGGAGGCATTATCTGTACGGGACTCACTGTCAGATCTTTACGGATCACAAGAGTCTCAAATACATCTTCAGTCAGAAGGAGTTGAACATGCGGCAAAGAAGATGGTTAGAGCTGATCAAGGACTATGACCTAGAGATTTTGTATCATCCAGGCAAAGCGAACGTAGTGGCCGATGCACTCAGCCGCAAGCCTGTTTCTATTCATATTTGGAGACTATGACCTCCCAACTTAGCCTTCAACGAGAGATGATTCGAGAAGGAATTGAAGTGTGGTTACAAAGAGTCCAAGGACAACTATGCGTGATGGAAATAACTTCATCACTAACCAAAGAAATCAAATCTAGACAGGCAGATGATCCTCTGATGATTCGGTTACGTGATGAAGTGATCAAGGGGAAGGCCCCCGGATTCCTAATTCATGATGATGGAGTTTTGAGATTCCAGAACCGACTCTGCATTCCCGATGTCAATGTTCTGAAATAGACGATTATGAAGGAAGCTCACAGTTCGCCCTATTCTGTCCACCCGGGCACCAGTAAAATGTATAAGGACTTGAAGCAGAATTTCTGGTGGGGAAACATGAAGAAAGATGTAGCGGACTATGTTTCGAAATGCTTGACTTGTCAGCAGGTTAAGATCGAGCATCAATGGCCTGCCGGAATGTTGAAGCCACTCCCAATTCCTGAATGGAAGTGGGAGGACATATCGATGAACTTTATCACTAGTATGCCGAGAACCAGGACAGGAATGAACATGATTTGGGTGATAGTTGATCGTTTAACCAAATCAGCTCATTTTCTAGGCATTAAGGATACGTGGGGACCAGAGAAGTTGGCACGAGTATTTATATCGGAGATAGTTAGATTGCATGGTCCGCCGAAGACCATTATTTCTGATCGAGACGGCCGTTTTGTGTCTCACTCTTGGAAAGCAATTCATAAGGCCTTGGGGACCGAATTGAACTTCAGTACAGCTTATCACCCGCAGACTGACGGACAATCCGAGAGGACCATTCAAACGGTGGAGGATATGCTGAGGGCTTGTGCCTTAGATTGGTCAAACAATTGGGAAGTTCATCTACCATTGATTGAATTTACCTACAACAATAGTTGGCATGCTTCCATTAAGATGGCACCATTCGAGGCATTATACGTGAGGAGATGAAGATCGCCCCTATGCTGGGATGATTCATCAGACTTGATCGGAATAGAACCAGAGTTGATCGTGCAGACTCGAGAGAAGATAGCCTTGATTCGTGAAAGGCTGTTGACCGCCCAGAGTCACCAGAAATCTTACGCAGACGTACGTCGTCGCCCATTGGAGTTCAGTACTGGAGACCACGTACTTTTGAAGGTTTCTCCTACTCGGGGAATCTTTCGTTTCGGAAGGAAAGGAAAGCTGAGTCTGAGATATATCGGACCATTTGAGATCCTTGAGAGAGTTGGAGAGTTGGAATACAGATTGACATTGCCGCCGTCATTGTGCCATATTCATAACATGTTCCACGTATCCCAGTTACGGAGGTATATACCAGATCCTAGTCATGTCATTGATTTTGGCGAGATTGAAGTCGCTCAAGATGGGACGTTTGAAGAAAGACCGGTCAGGATACTCGAAAGTCGAGTTAAACAGTTGAGAAACAAACCCATCGTTTTGGTCAAAGTTCAATGGTCACGCCATGGAGTGGAAGAAGCCACATGGGAAACGGAAGATGGCATGAAGTCCAGATATCCCGAGTTATTTTCGTATTGAGTTTCGGGACGAAACTCCTTTTTAGTAGGAGAGTATGTAATATCCGAATTTATTACTGTGCATTTTACTTGTATTCGAACCCTGTATTATTCGGAATTGTGATCTTGATGATTGGAGTATGATATTTCTTACATTGATATCTTTGTACATAAGTATAAAAACATGCAAAATTTCTCATGCAAACTCGTGATAGCGCACGCTAAGAATGTAGCTTAACGCGCGATATCGAGCTACAACTAGCGCACGCTATGTATGTAGGAGTTACGTGCGCTAAGCACTCAATTATTGAGCTGGGCAGCTAGCACATGCGCCAGCCGGGACATGGGTCCGGATAAGATTGCCGCGGACGAACCTGGACAGTTTTGAAGTCAACTCTTATTAGCGCGCGCTAAGGAATGCTTAGTAGCGTGCGCGAATCTGCTTTGTGCAGAAAGTTTATATATGGGTCAGCACTCCATTTTTATTCCCATTTCCTTCGTCTATACTTCATTCTTGAGAGACCAGAGAGCAAGAATTTCCCTTCTAACACATTTAGAAAACATCTTCTCGGTCATGGAATATTGGATATTACTTGTGAGTGATCATTGAAGTGGAATAGCACCTTGGAGTGGCATACAACCAACTGGAGTCGGATTCTACCTTACGGTTCAGTGAGTTTCGTCATATTAAGGTATGTTCAACCTATCTCCAGACTTAGAGTTGGATTCTAAAGAATTAGATGATCATGTTAACAAGATATTGATTTTCATTAGTGAATTATTCAACATGCATCATGTTTGGAATATAGAGATGGTTATGCCTCAAGTACCTTGATTATGAACATCATGATTCGAATCTTATTACAATGAACAAGTAGAGGAAGCTTCTATCATTGGTAATCCAAATCTAGTAGATGACTTCATAACAATCATGGACTTGACTTTAACATCATTATTGTTAGATGAATCTAAGGGATTGATCATGGAAGGATTTATCTAGTATAGATGGAATGTTAAACAACTACAGTATGATAATTTTGATTGATATAAAGGTGTCGATATCAACCGTTAAGCCTTTCGAATTGTTGTATGAAGATTATAGTCGAAATAGAAGATGGTTTCATAATAGTATACATATCCTTGAATCCGAAGTTGTTATCCGTAAGATCATTCGTAGCCGTATGAACATGATATTCATGGAGGTAACATGAACTAACACTGAGGATTTCATTTGGTTTGATCATGTTGAGGTCCATCTACTGCCCAGTAGTAAACTGCCATGCACAGTTAGCGCATGCTAAGCTATGTAGATTAACGTGCACTATCGAGCACGAGTTTGCGTACGCTACGTTTGGTACGTAACGTACGCTAGGCCATCAGACGAGTCAGTCAGCTGATCAGTGAAGTACTGACCATGCATAGTTAGCGTACGCTAGGCTTTGTTGTTTGCGTGCGCTATCGAGCAGACTTAACGCACGCTACACAGAGTACTTAGCGTGCGCTAAGAAGTTCAGGCGGATTACATTTTATGAGCTTTTGGCCGTAAATCGAATTGTTAGACATTCGTACGATGTGAGATAAATCCTATTCTATTTATTTTGTTAAGGTTTGAGCTTGTTACGTGATTGATTGAGGAGGACGACCTTCGAGTGTTCGTTTTCGTGGAAGTATTGTTCTTGTCTTCGAATCGAGGCAAGTACCTTATTTGTTTTACGTATTGATGTTATACATATTGTTATGCATGTATGTCGTTGTTGTATGTCCACCTCGTGTTGGTCCGACGGGATCATCGGGGATCTATACTAGCGTGCGCTGGATCATCGGACGGGTTTTTCCACCATGGGTTGGTCTGATCATCGTGGGTTCTAGGCAGTGAACGCTGGATCGTCGGAATTACCATGTGTATGTTATGATATCATGTTGTGATTATCAGTGGTGTATGTTATGTTTGAGTTTCTCGCAGGAGAAGAATCGTTTGACATTTTATCATTTACGTTATTATTATTCTGCATGTGATGTTGAATAATATGTTGTTATACTTGTACTAGCATCGTTGTGCTAACCCCTTCGGGGGTAAACATTTTGTTTATGTTCAGGATCCAGGAGAACGGGAAAACAACCACTGGAGCTGCATGACGACGAGGGTGCAGAGTGATGTTTTGGCTGGGTTCATTTGTCTATTGTTTATTGGTTATTTCAATAAGTACTCGAGTACGAAGTCATTTATGATGGATTTAAATTTGGTGATGTATTATTAAGTTCCTGTTGAACAATTGTATTTTCAGTATTTGGTCAGAACTGTTGTATCTTAATTCCGTTATTTCCATTCGTTAGTACCTTTTAATATCTGTTCAATTCTTCAGCCTTGTAAATCCTTATGTAAAGGATTAACGGCGCTGTAATATTCTTGAATATATCGGGGGTGTTACATAATATGGTATAGGAGCTAAGATTATGGATATCTTGGCCATTGGGTTAAAATAGGGGTCATTTATGTCTTTTTAGGTAACCGAACGTGAATGACATCACTGCACTGCCTACGTCTTCATGCGAACGGTGGTTGTAAGTTCCTAAACTCTATCTCGTTCTTTACATGTTGTGTCTCTTTATACTCGAATATTAGAACGATGTTGTTTTCTGTATATTGAGTATTTATGCTTACAGTATGTTGAGAGGCGGACGTGGACGTGGTCGCGGTCATGGACGCGGACGAAGAAATGCTGAAAGGGAAGCGTCGCCTTATAATCAGGCCAGTCATAGCTTAGGCGAGCCACAACAATCTATTAATAACGAACCAGAACCTACTGTACCAGAGATCCTTCGTCAAGTGGTGAACCAGATGACTCAGTTCGCCCAGGTCGTGGACCGAATGCAAGTGGCGATGGGACTACAGCAGGGAGAAGGACAGCAAGGGATCCCGGACATGGGAAATCGAGGTGACCGATGGCTGCAAGAGGTGGCGAAGATGCAACCACCCAAATTCAATGGCATTTCTGAGATTACCACCTGGGACCATTGGTTGAAGGAACTGGAGAAAATCTTTGCCGGAATTAACTGCCCATACGACCGGAGAGCCTCTATCGCTCAATACTTTCTGATAGGGGAAGCGTCCAAATGGTGGGAAGCGGCCTGTAGACCATGATGCTGATTGGACAGAGTTTAAATTGATGATGGAAGCTCAGTACTGCCCACGTCCTGTGAGGGAAGCTAAGGTTCGGGAGTTTTTCTCCACTCAGCCTTCGGATGTGCCAGTATCCCAGGCAATTAAGACGTTTAACCAACAACTAGCATTTGTTCGACATCTGGTCAGAACAGATGCAGAGATGATGATCCATTTTGATATGAGGATGAAACCAGAAATCCAGAGGTACATGTCCGGTTTTGAATGTACCACACTCCATTAATACCAGGATAAGGCGTTGGCGTATGAGATTAAGGAAGCAGCTATGGAGAAAATTTCAAAATCCAAGAAGCAGAAAGTCTCTGGTACTTTTACAGAGCACAAGAACAGCGGGCCCCGCAAGGCCCAGTCATCCTTTCACTCTTTCAAGAAACCTCCGCACCTAGTTAGAAGCGGAAAGAACTTCGGAGCGACATCAACTATTACTGATGTTATCAGGAAATGCTTTAACTGTGCCCAGACGGGGCACTATCGACGGAATTGCCCCCTACCTGCCGTGACTTGTTTTGACTATGGACGAGAGGGACATCGTGCAGTATTCTGTGAAGAGGCTGCAAAGTCTTTTAGAGCCCGTACACCACAGCCGGTCCAAAAGGAAGGCAGTATCCAACAGACACAGCAGAGTGTTCAGATGCCTCAGAATTTTGGCTGCGGACGAGGCAGAGGACAGTGGGACCGAAAGGGGACATCGAGTGCCACATATGCTCCCCCACGTCTGTACGAGATGAGGAGGACAGACGATCAGGATGCTGCTGTCGCATCAGGTACTGTCCAGATCTTTTCCCAGCCAGTTAGCGTTTTATTCGATACAGGAGCTACGCACTCTTTTATATCTTTATCTTGTGTAAATCGTTTGAATATTTCTGGTTTTCATGCTTGTGAACCTTATGTTGTTGGTTTACCGAGTGGGGAGAGGATTGTCGGGAATTTAGAAACTAGGGATTTCCCTGTAACATTTGGAGGCAGAGAGTGGCTCTCAAATCTGATCGTGATAGAAATGCAAGGAGACGACCTGATACTCGGAGACGATTGGCTTAATCGATATGGAGCAGTTGTAAACTACCGAAGGAGGAATATCTCGCTGATCGCTGACGATGGTTCCAAAATTCTGTTTGAGGGATGGAAACCGGGAAGCTTAGGAAAATTGATCAAGGCGATGAAAGCTGTCAAATTGTTGAAACAGGGCTGTACCGGATATTGGTGCTATGCAATGAAGAAAGAAGACGAAATTGTAGAACTTTCATCCATTCCTGTTGTGAACGAATTTCCAGATGTATTTCCTGACGAGTTACCTGGACTACCTCCACGAAGGGATGTAGAATTTACCATTGAGCTGGAACCCGGAGCTACACCAATTTCTAAGGCGCCGTATTGTATGGCACCGACCGAGATGTACGAACTGAAGAAGCAACTGGAGGAGTTACTGGACAAAGGCTATATCCAGCCAAGCATTTCACCTTGGGGAGCGCCAGTTCTTTTTGTCCGAAAGAAGGATGGATCGCTTCGACTGTGTATTGACTATCGAGAGCTGAACAAGATGACGATTAAGAACAAGTATCCGTTGCCACGTATTGATGATCTGTTTGACCAGTTGCAAGGGGCAACATTATTTTCTAAAATCGATATGAGATCAGGGTATGATCAGCGGAGGATTAAGGAATTTGATGTTCCGAAATCAGCATTCAGAACTCGCTACGGACACTATGAGTTTGTAGTGATGACGTTTGGTCTCACTAACGCACCTGTTGTATTCATGCAATTGATGAACCGAGTGTTCATCGAATATTTGGATAAATTTTTGGTAGTGTTAATTATTGACATTCTAGTGTATTCTAAGAGCCCGGAAGAGCATGCTCAGCATTTGCGGATTGTATTGGAACTTTTGAGAAACGAGCAATTGTACGCCAAACTCTCTAAGTGTGAATTTTGGCTGAAGGAATTAATGTTCCTCGGCCATGTGGTATCAGCTAAAGGAGTCCGAGTTGACCCTCAGAAAATCGAAGCAATTATGGATTGGAAACCTCAAAAGAACGTGAAAGAAGTCCGAAGTTTCTTAGGACTTGCTGGGTATTGTCGTCGGTTCGTGGAAGGGTTTTCCAAAATCTCCCGCCCACTTACTCGACTCCTGCAGAAAACTCAAAAGTTTGAGTGGAACGAGTCGTGTCAGACTAGTTTTGATGAATTAAAGAAGAGATTGACGACGGAACCGATTCTATCACTTCCACAGGGGATTGGAAGATTAATAGTTTACAGTGATGCTTCGAACCAGGAACTCAGGTGCGTATTGATGCAGAATGACAAGGTGATCGCTTATGCTTCACGACAGCTGAAACCTTATGAAGTGAATTACCCAACACATGATTTGGAGCTAGCAGCAGTAGTTTTTGCTTTGAATATCTGGAGGCATTATCTGTACGGGAATCACTGTCAGATCTTTACGGATCACAAGAGTCTCAAATACATATTCAGTCAGAAGGAGTTGAACATGCGGCAAAGAAGATGGTTAGAGCTGATCAAGGACTATGACCTAGAGATTTTGTATCATCCAGGCAAAGCGAACATAGTGGTCGATGCACTCAGCCGCAAGCCTGTTTCTATTCAGATGCTGGAGACTCTGACCTCCCAACTTAGCCTTCAACGAGAGATGATTCGAGAAGGAATTGAAGTGTAGTTACAAAGAGTCCAAGGACAACTGTGTGTGATGGAAATAACTTCATCACTAACCGAAGGAATCAAATCTAGACAGGCAGATGATCCTCTGATGATTCGGTTACATGATGAAGTGATCAAGGGGAAGGCCCCCGGATTCCTAATTCATAATGATGGAGTTTTGAGATTCCAGAACCGACTCTTCGTTCCCGATGTCAATGTTTTGAAACAGACGATTATGAATGAAGCTCACAGTTCGCCCTATTCTATCCACCCGGGCACCAGTAAAACGTATAAGGACTTGAAGCAGAATTTCTGGTGGGGCAACATGAAGAAAGATGTAGCGGACTATGTTTCGAAATGCTTGACTTGTCAGCAGGTTAATATCGAGCATCAATGGCCTACCGGAATGTTGAAGCCACTCCCGATTCCTGAATGGAAGTGGGAGGACATATCGATGGACTTTATCACTAGTATGCCGAGAACCAGAACAGGAATGAACATGATTTGGGTGATAGTTGATCGTTTAACCAAATCAGCTCATTTTCTAGGCATTAAGGATACGTGGGGACCAGAGAGGTTGGCACGAGTATTTATATCGGAGATAGTTCGATTGCATGGTCCGCCGAAGACCATTATTTCTGATCGAGACGGCCGTTTTGTGTCTCACTTTTGGAAAGCAGTTCATAAGGCCTTGGGGACCGAATTGAACTTCAGTACAGCTTATCACTCGCAGACTGACGGACAATCCGAGAGGACCATTCAAACAGTGGAGGATATGCTGAGGGCTTGTGCCTTAGATTGGTCAAACAATTGGGAAGTTCATCTACCATTGATTGAATTTACCTACAACAATAGTTGGCATGCTTCCATTAAGATGGCACCATTCGAGGCATTATACGGGAGGAGATGCAGATCGTCCCTATGCTGGGACGATTCATCAGACTTGATCGGAATAGAACCAGAGTTGATCGTGCAGACTCGAGAGAAGATAGCCTTGATTCGTGAAAGGCTGTTGACCGCCCAGAGTCACCAGAAATCTTACGCAGACGTACGTCGTCGCCCATTGGAGTTCAGTACTGGAGACCACGTACTTTTGAAGGTTTCTCCTACTCGGGGAATCTTTCGTTTCGGAAGGAAAGGAAAGCTGAGTCTGAGATATATCGGACCATTTGAGATCCTTGAGAGAGTTGGAGAGTTGGCATACAGATTGGAATTGCCGCCATCATTGTGCCATATTCATAACGTGTTCCACGTATCCCAGTTACGGAGGTATATACTAGATCCTAGTCATGTCATTGATTTCGGCGAGATTGAAGTCGCTCAAGATGGGACGTTTGAAGAAAGACCGGTCAAGATACTCGAAAGTCGAGTTAAACAGTTGAGAAACAACCCATCGTTTTGGTCAAAGTTCAATGGTCACGCCATGGAGTGGAAGAAGCCACATGGGAAACGGAAGATGGCATGAAGTCCACATATCCCGAGTTATTTTCGGCTTGAGTTTCGGGACGAAACTCCTTTTTAGTAGGAGAGTATGTAATATCCCGATTTATTACTGTGTATTTTACCTGTATTCGAACCCTGTATTATTCGGAATTGTGATCTTGATGATTGGAGTATGATATTTCTTACATTGATATCTTTGTACATAAGTATAACAACATGCAAAATTTCTCATGCAAACTCGTGATAGCGCACGCTAAGAATGTAGCTTAACGCGCGATATCGAGCTACAACTAGCGCACGCTGTGTATGTAGGAGTTACGTGCGCTAAGCACTCAATTATTGAGTTGGGCGGCTAGCACATGCGCCAGCCGGGACATGGGTCCGGATAAGATTCCCGCGGACGAACCTGGACAGTTTTGAAGTCAACTCTTATTAGGGCGCGCTAAGGAATGCTTAGTAGCGTGCGCTAATCTGCTTTGTGCAGAAAGTTTATATATGGGTCAGAACTCCATTTTTATTCCCATTTCCTTCGTCTATACTTCATTCTTGAGAGACCAGAGAGCAAGAATTTCCCTTCTAACACATTTAGAAAACATCTTCTCGATCCTTGAATATTGGATATTACTTGTGAGTGATCATTGAAGTAGAATAGCACCTTGGAGTGGCATACAACCAACCGGAGTCGGATTCTACCTTACGGTTCAGTGATTTTCGTCATATTAAGGTATGTTCAACCTATCTCCAAACTTAGAGTTGGATTCTAAAGAATTAGATGATCATGTTAACAAGATATTGATTTTCATTAGTGAATTATTCAACATGCATCATGTTTGGAATATAGAGATGGTTATGCCTCAAGTACCTTGATTATGAACATGATTCGAATCTTATTACAATGAACAAGTAGAGGAAGCTTCTATCATTGGTAATCCAAATCTAGTAGATGACTTCATAGCAATCATGGACTTGACTTTAACATCATTATTGTTAGATGAATCTAAGGGATTGATCATGGAAGGATTTATCTAGTATAGATGGAATGTTAAACAACTACAGTATGATAATTTTGATTGATATAAAGGTGTCGATATCAACTGTTAAGCCTTTCGAATTGTCGTATGAAGATTGTAGTCGAAATGGAAGATGGTTTCATAACAGTATACATATCCTTGAATCCGAAGTTGTTATCCGTAAGATCATTCATATCCGTATGAACATGATATTCATGGAGGTAACATGAACTAACACTGAGTATTTCATTTGGTTTGATCATGTTGAGGTCCATCTACTGCCCAGTAGTAAACTGCCATGCACAGTTAGCGCACGCTAAGCTATGTTAGATTAACATGCGCTATTGAGCACGAGTTAGCGTACGCTACATTTGGTACGTAACGTACGCTAGGCCATCAGACGAGTCAGTCAGCTGATCAGTGAAGTACTGACCATGCATAGTTAGCGTACGCTAGGCTTTGTTGTTTGCGTGCGCTATCGAGCAGACTTAACGCACGCTACACAGAGTACTTAGCGTGCGCTAAGAAGTTTAGGCAGATTACATTTTATGAGCTTTTGGCCGTAAATCGAATTGTTAGACATTCGTACGATGTGAGATAAATCCTATATTATTTCTTTTGTTAAGGTTTGAGCTTGTTACATGATTGATTGAGGAGGACGACCTTCGAGTGTTCGTTTTCGTGGAAGTATTGTTCTTGTCTTCGAATCGAGGCAAGTACCTTATTTTTTTTACCTATTGATGTTATACATATTGTTATGCATGTATGTCGTTGTTGTATGTCCACCTCGTGTTGGTCCGACGGGATCATCAGGGGATCTATACTAGCGTGCGCTGGATCATCGGACGGGTTTTTCCACCACGGGTTGGTCTGACGGGATCATCGTGGGTTCTAGGCGATGAGCATTTGGATCGTCGGAATTACCATGTGTATGTTATGATATCATGTTGTGATTATCAGTGGTGTATGTTATGTTTGAGTTTCTCGCAGGAGAAGACTCGTTTGACATTTTATCATTTACGTTATTATTATTCTGCGTGTGACGTTGAATAATATGCTGTGGTACTTGTACTAGCATCGTTGTGCTAACCCCTTCGGGGGTGAACATTTTGTTTATGTTTAGGATCCAGGAGAACGGGAAAACAACCACTGGAGCTGCATGACGACGAGGGTGCAGAGTGATGTTTCGGCCGGATTCATTTGTCTATTGTTTATTGGTTATTTCAATAAGTACTCGAGTACGAAGTCATTTATGATGGATTTAAATTTGATGATGTATTATTAAGTTCCTGTTGAACAATTGTATTTTCAGTATTTGGTCAGAACTGTTGTATCTTAATTCCGTTATTTCCATTCGTTAGTACCTTTTAATATCTGTTCAATTCTTCAGCCTTGTAAATCCTTATGTAAAGGATTTACGGCGCTGTAATATTCCTGAATATATCGGGGGTGTTACACTTTAAGATGCAGAGAGTTGAGTAACTTAAAGGTTCGAATTATGTACGTAACAATTGGAATTAGATCGGATCACCTTTCGGCGTTTAGGGTCGAGTACTTTCAACTTGATTGGGATAACCGAGTCAACGGGCTTTGCGTATGCAACCATGCAGGTGGTAACATACGCAAACAAGAAACTCTTATGTACACCAATTTTGGTAACATACATAGGGTAATGAACGAAATGAGGCAGTAGCCTCTGGAGAACAGTAGCATACACTACCGAGGCAAGATAGGGTATGTATAGGTATTAACATATGTTACGCAAGAGCGTCACGACCGTAATGAAAGTGCAGATTATAAAGACATGTCTTGTCTTTCATTTTAGACGATCCACTTTCGATTTTTCTCTATATAAATCATCCTTCTGCCCACCTAATTGATATTCAGCCCCTTCGAACTTGTTGTGAATATTCATAACTTGAATTGGAGCTTGGAAGCTTGAATATTGTGGTGGATTCTTGAAGTGTTTGCGGTTGTTCTTCATCTTCAAGAGGTGTGTTGGATAATCTTGTGCTATTTTCGAGATTATGATGATGTTGTTAACGATTACTTCTTGTATTGATGGATTATTGGAAGTTATCATGATTCTTGATGGTTTTTATGAACACATGATGAAGAATATAATGATTACAACTTGAGGACGATTATGTTCTTGATGATTAAGAATACTTAGATGTTATATTCATAATTTGAAAGGGTCATGTTAAGCTTGTATGATGGATAACATAGTTCTGAATTCATTATTGATGTTGATGATGTTTTTGGGAATTTATAATTATTTTGATGGCAGCTATCATAAGTTTATGAAATAATTATCATAATTCTAAAATGGTTAAGTTAATCTTGTTGATGAATCCAAAATTCTTGTTGAATTGATGGTTGTTGAGTATGAGACTTCATGTTGAGGTTCTAGTGAGGTTCTTGAGTTAATTATGATAATATAGGGTGTTATTATCGTAATCGGATGAATTATATGATGTTTTTCTTGGTAATAATTGTTGAAATCGATTGTCACAAGAGTTAAGAACACTTACTATCACATTAGCTCGATCATTGAGACGAATTGAGTATGTTGTGATTCATAGTTTAGGGCTATGATATTCGTTTGAGTAATTTGATCGATTCGAGTTGAACCAAGGATATCTAATGTGTTGAACTCGATAGTAGTATTGTATTATTGAATTTTATATCTCATTCAAGGTTGTTTGTGCGATTGATTGAGTTTGTACATTCGTTCATTCGTTCATTTCGTAGGAAGATATTTTGATCATGTAGGGACATTCCTTTAATCTCTAGTATTGAGGCAAGTGAATTATGGCTTGGTTATGATGATAATATTTCTTATATATGTTGTACGTATTACGTACGTCTATGCTTGTGAATTTCAATTCATATTAATATTATTGTTGATTGCGTCGATCGTTCATTTAGGAACATTGGTTCATGGTTTTTATTGTTACCATTATTGCACTTTGGTAAGTTGTTTTAATCTTCATTGAATTCAATGAAAAAGAGAGACATTGCAAAGAGACTAGAATCCTAACTTTAGTCTAGACAAGATGATGCTCGAGGACTTTCATATAACATGATCTGAAATGCATTTTCACTTTGGTGAGTCGTTTGGTTCCATGTTGGGACTCTTAAAGTCATTATTGAATTTTGGTGTCACTTTTTTCTTATTGTGGCATTCCAGAGTCATATTGGCGTGCCAGTCGGTATGTGCATGATTTTCATGTCGGGCAATATAAGTCATGTGTTGGTAGTTGGCCTCCCATTGGACTATACACATGGGCGGGGATAACTCATTAGATTGACCAGGTACATTATCACATGTATGTTATCAGGATTTCGCGTATGTTGGTGATATGTGGACAGAATATTTTCCTCTGGGACGTAGTGTGGCGTTCATCATATGAATCGTAAAATTGGCTGATACATACAATATGTTTGATTGCGTATATTTTTAATTGTTGGGGTTATAATCTGGTCGACTCATATAGCATGTCGAACTGTGTGTATTTGATGAATTGAGATTAGAATCAGGTTATTTATACAATATACGTGATTGCGTATATTTCAGTTTGAAATGATGATATTAATGGTTCATACAACATATATGATTTTGTATGTTCAACATATTGAGATTTATTATGTTATGTAACTGACCCTGTAGTTTTCGATAAAATATGTTTTATCGTATTTTCGATTAGATCGTGGGAATTCCAAGGCACACGAATATCAAGATGATGACGAAGAGTGTCAAGGATACCGGCCAAGGGCCCGAGCATTCTTGATTCCAGATGTATTTCTTATTTCTGTAGCATTTGTACATTTTTGTATATGTGTTTGTTTTGGTATATCCATCTTCATATGGATTATACATGTATATTTGTTGATCTTGGATTCATTGGCGTTTGTTAGCTAGAATATTGTATAAACTCCTTGTCAGAATATTTGGTAACATAAATGTGGTTTGATTCTGAAAATATGTTAGGTTGATTATTATATTGTGGTTCGCCTGAAGGGTCCCAGTTGAAGATTCATGACACTGTAATAATCTACGGGTTTGGAGTGTCACATAACTCATTTGGAGAGAACACCTTTCATATCTTCAGGTACATGTTATGTGGCGAGCAATTATAAGGGAGGCACATGGCTGATGGCATGCTGAGTGATACTGGTTATTCGAGGGGTTGGTTAATTGAGTTTAATAACATTGAATAGTACAAGCATTTTATTTATTAGTATATTTATGTTGGAGTTTGTTGGAATATTCTAGAAATATTGTTGGTTTTGTTTAGTTGGGTTTGTACAATCATTTATTAATGCTTTAATTTTATTATTTTTTATAACCTTCTCGGTTAGTGTTATTTTGATGATTCCAAATTTTAGCCTGGTAAATCTTGTGGAACGTTGTAATAGCCCTCGGATATTGGGGTGTTACAAAATATGATATTAGAAATTAGGTTACGTTTGCCTAGTCTTTTCAGTTTCACATTATCGTAAAACTGAAATTATACTTGATAATATAGATTGATATAGAAGATGATTTTTGCACGCTTAATGATCTTATGTAATGCCATAGAGGAATATCTATTCACGTTGTTAATGCGCTCAAGCTGAGAGAATATAAAGTGGTTCTTAGATGTCAGATTGTGATTATTCTTTCGTAGTCGGATTCGGAATGTTGATGTTATGTCGGGCTCTCCCTGACTAAATATAGGATTAATTCTGTAGATGATCTCCGGCACATCCACCACTTCCTTGTGCATCGCATGCCGGGCGGTCAGATTAAATCAACCCAAGCCGGTTCTACCGACCGACCTCCATAAGAAGAGTTGAATTCCTCAAAAGTTGGCTGAGGCCACCCTTCCGATTAAAAAGGATGAAAAAACCCACAAGTCGAGCCCAAGCATTAGGATGGACCTGGGCAATCGGAAGGCTCCAACGCCTCAAAAATCGGGACAGGACCAAGGGAAGACAAGAAGGGACGACAAGAAGACCGAGCAGGGACGACAAGAAGGCCGAGCAAATTCATATCAATCATGCTCCAAAACCCCCATTATAACATGATCGGGCAGAGCATCTGGATGCAGGAGGCCGACCCCAAAACCGACCACGCAACGGATAATTATCACTAAATGCATGCGGAATGGACATACAGGACAGTTAATGCAATATACCCTTCCTCTTCCCAAAGTAACCTTCAAATGCCGCCACGTTTCTGAGACATTCTCTCCTTCTGACAAGTATTTTGGATGTATCTCAAATATTTTCCAACTGTCAGTCTTCTGATTGGCCAAGGTCCTCTATATATAGAGGAAATATGCGATAGAGAAAGTCTTTTGAAAGGTTCCACGAAAAATTATACTTGTAATAGACAAATAGCAAACTAGACCGGCTTGAAAATTCAGCTCGGCTCTATCCCAAAAAATGAGATAATCAATAAAATTTTGTTATTCTACTCATTTGGCTTTTTATTCTCAAGCTTTGTTTACTACGTGACTTCCATTTACCTAGTCCAGATCAGCACACGTTTTGTTGATCAAATCAGATATCAACAGATTCCAGTTTGGCGTTGTAATGGAGTACTTTGACCTTGGTGGTTTTGGTTTTAATACCGTATAAGTTTCAAAGTGCAAACAAATTGCAAAATTACTTTAAATTGAAAATGTAAAGTTCGAGCGTTTCAAGTGAGTGTCGCAATTGGGATTTTTTTTTTTTTTTTTTGAATTGAAAACAATTTCTAAAAGTCTGAACTACAGTGTTAATGCTTCGGCAATGCTGAGTAAAAAATAAATGTTTGAACTTTTTATGATGACATGGGAGGACATGGTTTTTGGATAAAATTAAATACAATGTTTATGCATTTTAAAAAATGGATGTTGGTAATATTTCAAATATGTGAAAAATATTTTTGGTACTTCCAACATAAGATGATATCTTTAGATGTCTTAAAAAAATGGGTGAAGTTTTAGTATTTCAAACAGTCAAGGAAGTCATGAGTATTAATTCTTCTTAAAGATGATTTTATTGTGAGTATAAAGATGATTTCAAAGCGTATTGTGGGGGCATAACAACGTCTTACATTTAAAAAAAAGAGTGCAACACCTTTTGTGTGTGTGGAAAATATATTCCGAGGCCTATATCATATTTTCGAGTAAATATGTAGGTAGGGAGTATTCTGAGAGTCAGTTTTTTGGGGTTATGTGATGAAGGATAGGGTGACATAATATTTATTTGAACAATATTGTGCACCTTGGGTGAGATAATAAATACGTCGATGATAGCGTATGTCATTTAGCTGAGTCAGTAATGGTGGGTGTTGACAGTTGATTCCATATTGTGGCATTGTTAAATAGGATATCAAAGGTATGGTATGCTGCAAGTTATGGTTAAGTGTGCGATCGATAGTACAATCATTGTGCTTGTTAAGTGAGAGAGTTGGTGGAGGGAGAATGACAAGTTTGGTCCAAAATTATGGCAGGAGTGAGACGTTGAGTCCCGCGTTTGTTCCACATGTGATTTTTAGTCCACAACTTTCAAAAATTGGCAAAGATGGTCCGAAATTGTAATTTTGTGGACTAAATCTGCTTAGCTGGCAGATTTTTGCTTAGGTGGACAAAATTCAGATTTTGTTAAGTTATTTATTTTTATTTTAAAAAATCTGTAAAATAAAAAAACAACAAAAAAATTCTGAACTATATTAATATTAAAAAATATTAAAAACGGTAATTTTATTTTTAATTCTGGAATATTAATATTGAAAAATAAAAAAAAGTTATTTTAAATTTGGAAATTAAAAAATCTAAAAAATTTTGAACTATTTAAAAAATTCAGAAATTAGTAAATTTATTAAAAAATATTAAAAATTTCTGAATATTAATATTAATATTAAAAAATCGGTAATTTTATTTTTAAGTCTGGAATATTAATATTGAAAAATAAAAAAAAATATTTTAAATTCGGAAATTAGAAAATCTAAAAAATTCTGAACTATTTAAAAAAATTCAGAAATTAGTAAATTTATTAAAAAATATTAATATTAATATTAATATTAAAAAATATTAAAAAAATTGGTAATTTTATTTTTAATTCTAGAATATTAATATTAAAAAATAAAAAAAAATTATTTTAAACTTGGAAATTTTTTAACGGTCACATGATATCCGAATATTAATAATTTTTTAAATCGTTCAGAATTTTTTAGATTTTCTAATTTTCAAATTTAAAATAATTTTTTTGTTTTTTTAAATTAATATTCCAAAATTAACAATAAAATTACCAATTTCTTAATATTTTCTAATATTAATATTAATATTAATATTAATATTAATATTAATATTCGGAATTTTTTAATATTTTTTAATAAATTTACTAATTTCCGAATTTTTTAGATTTTCTAATTTCCGACTTTAATATAACTTTTTTTTATTTTTCAATATTAATATTCCAGGATTAAAAATAAAATTACTGATTTTTAATATTTTTTAATATTAATATAGTCCAGAATTTTTTATTTAATTTTGCATATTTTTTTAAATAAAAATTAATAAATTCACAAAATCTGAATTTTGGCCACCTAAGCAAAAATCTGTCAGCTAAGCAGATTTAGTCCACAAATTACAATTTCGGACCATCTTTGCCAATTTTTGAAAGTTGTGGACTAAAAATCACACGTGGAACAAACGCGGGACTCAACGTCTCACTCCTACCATAATTTTGGACCAAACTTGCTATTCTCCCAGTTGGTCGACTGTAGTTAAGCGATACGTCAGAATTAGTAGGTATATTATTGAAGTCTTAAAAGTTTTGGCAGGGTAGATGCCAAATAAAAATGTGATTTCAAAGTGTTTTGAGTATTTAAGTACATGTTGGTAAAAAAATAAATAAATTTTTGCTAAAAAGTTTCTTTATAAGTTAAAACATTACAAGTGGATTGAAAAATATGCATTCATGAGCATAACATGTTATCGTTCTTGCATGGCATACTCGGGTATTACTAATTTGGGAGTTCAGATAAAGGACAGACTGATGTAGTAGTTCAAAGGGAAGGGGATCTGGTGCAGTACAGCACCATGTTGTGCTGCACCCCACCGTCGGATCACACACATCCGCACGGGTGTGTGTGTGCGCGTGTGTGATCCGACGACGGATCTGGTGCACAGCATGGTGCTGTACTGCACCAGATCCGAATCCAGTTCAAAGATGTTGATCTAGGTGACTTGAATACAATGACTCTGGTTATGAGGTACCGTGTCGAGTTGTGAAAGTTGTATTTGGATATTGGTACAATGAGGAGTGATTGTTGGTCACAAGGTAAATCGGTAATAATGAGACATGTATACACTATTCTCGGTAATAGATTAATGATGTTTTCAACGATCGACAAGACAAGCATATGCATAAAAAGTATCTTTGAACACGAATTTAGTTTCTCGAGCTTTTTCATAAATTATTACTAATCTCCTAATTGATTTTGCAAAAAATAAATGTGTTTTGATTATATGGTGGCTTCTAAGTTTTGCCTGTTAATGTTTAGTTTCTTTTTGTAAACAAGATGAATTGAGATGTTGTGTTTTAAAAATATGGTTACGAGTGCGACACCTGGCCTCACATTTCCGAACAAGATTTATTATGATGTTTGCAAAATGTGTTCGAGTCACTATAAAAAATAACACTTTAGCTGACGACTAGCCGGAGAATGGCCTCCGGCCGGCCGATGTCGTCGGCTAAAGGCAGAAGGTTTAGCCGACGGCCAATGTTTTTCGGCTAAAGATGTTTAGCCGACGACTTTGCTTTACATCATCGGCTAAAGTCATGTTAGTCGCCGGCTAAAGTTTTGTAGTTTAGCTGACGACGACGAGACTTTAGCCGACAACTTTGTAATGTTTAGCCGACGACTATTAGACTTTAGCCGACGGTTTATCGTCGGCTAAAATGTTACGTGTTTTTTTATGCAGAATATATCACCATCTAACACTTCAACACACTATTTACAACGCACTCAGAAATTACAAAATAAAAACACGAAAAACAACAATTTTCTCTGATTTGATCATTCAAGAAATCATATTGAAGGTATGTTTATCGAACTTTAATATCAATTATAATTATATTATGCATATAATATATCCATTTTGATGATTATGAACATGTTTAAGAATTAATTTGTTTTCTTGAAGATTTCTCGGTGTATGTATAACACACACACACACACACACACACACACACACACACATATATATATATATATATATAGTGATGATTATATGATTAAGTATTATTTTTTTGAATAATATGTATATATATGGGTTTGACATCTTGAATTCATGCTGTGATGATTGTAGTCGTAATATTTGTATGTTCTTGATAAATACGAATTATGATTGTGTAATATTGTTGTTATTTTGTTATAGGATGAATAAAAGTTGGATTGGTCTACAAAAATGGGATCCAAGTGTCATAGATGGAATGGGAGGGTTTATTCGATTTGTGAAGGAGCATGATAGTGATAGTATAATTCATTACTGTCCATGCAATAAATGTAAATGTCGCAGCGATATGTACTGTTTTACACTTGATGTCGTATGGGAGCACTTGAAAAAGAATGGATTTTGGGATAAATACACATGTTGGATTTACCACGGTGAAAGATCAAATTCAATTATTCCCCATGATCACGGACAGTACAGTGGTAGCACATCCAATGATCCCACAAGAAGGTTGATTGACGATGTGTTTGGTTATTACGCGAGGGACGTATCGACTGAAGGTCAAGAGTACCATATAGATGATCAACCAGTCATCCGTACGCCTACATTGATACCCATTAACACTATTTCTGTTGATAGATACAACAGGCTAATCCAGCTCCAACAGACTCTTCTCTACCGTGGGTGTCACATGACGGTTCTTGATAGTGTCATAGAGACTATGAGAGTCAAGGTGGAGAACAAAACCTCGATTAAAGTCGTGGATGATTATTTGCAACTTACATAGAAAATGCTCCCCAAAGGTTATCATCTTCCTAGTAATCACAGTAACATGAGATGTATCCTAAAATATCTTGGGCTATCGTACATCAAGATCCACGTATGCATATGTGCTTGTGCTTTATTTTGGGAAAAGCCTAATGAAGACCTAAAGAGATGTCCGGTATGTGACACATAGAGGTATAAGTTCACTCCTTCTGGTAAAGAGAAATCTATGAAGGTTCTTTGGTATTTCCCTCTGAAGGATAGATTGGAGAGGCTTTTCATGTCTCATCACACAGCCAAAGCGATGAGATGGCACGCCGAGCCTCGCGTTACTGACGAGGATACTATGATACACCCTTCTAATGGAGAGTCTTGGAAGCATATAGATAGGGAGTTTTCAGAGTTTTCATCAGATGTCCGAATTGTAAGGCTCAGACTTGCATCTGATGGATTCAACCCTTTCGGCAACACGAGTCTTCCGTATAGTATATGACTGGTGGTAATGTTTCCTTATAACCTTCCTCCATGGATGTGCATGAAGAAGGAGTATAATATATTGACCCTCTTAATACCTGGCTCTGGGTATCCAGGCGAGTGTATTGATGTTTATTTGAGACCTTTGATATGTAACACCCCGAGATATTTGGAATAATTACAACGCTGTAAACCCTTTATATAAGAATTTACAAGGCTAAATTAAAGAAATGTGGAATAATACAAAAATACCACAAAATTGAGTAACACGGTAACCGGTTCAAACAACTCAAATGAATCCATTATTACAAGCATCTCAAATCATCAACAGGACATGCATACTCGAGTACTGAAAATCAAACCAGAATAACAAAACAACACAACAAATAACATCACTGAGCCCCTTCGCCATCATGTCGGTAATGTGGTTGTTTCCCCGCTCCTCGTCTACCTAAACATAAAAACAAATGTCCACCCCCGAAGGGATTAGCAAAACGATGCTAGTACAAGTATCATAATATAAAACATCAGATATGCAACAACGATGTATAGAAAAATACATAACATGGACTTCCAATTCCAGAATCCAATGATGCAAATCTACATGATTCCATCAACACAACATGGGTAGTCCAATGATCCAGCGCCCTCAACATAGATCCCAAGATGATCCCGTCGGACCAACACGAGGTGGAAATACCCGTCCAATGATCCAGCGCCCTCAGCATAGATCCCAAGATAATCCCGTCGGACCAACACGAGATGGATATCTGATCCAGCGCCCTCAGCATAGATCACACGATACCTTCGGATCAACACAACATATACAACAAAACTATGCATACACATATGTAAAATCAATATGTCCATCAACATAAACATACAATTAAATCAATAACGAATATCAGGACAATTCAACTGGAATGATCTCATGTTCAACAACATGAATAACAATATGCATGATCAAAATCATCAATGTTAGACCAATATTCAAAATACGATACTTGCCTCAGAAATGGCGATAAGGATTGCTACTACGAATAGGCTTCAACCCGCTCGAAGAACTCTCACTCGATCGATTCCCCAAAGTCCAAACCTTCATCGAACAATAATACCGGTATAACTAACGGTTCCAGATAATCGTTCTAATCATCAAAAGAATCATCAAAAGGCATGTTATACCCTATCATGACAAGCAAACTAATCTGCCCCAGACTATACCGTTGAATCATCACTACGCTACTAATTCGAACAATAATTCCATGATCTTCCAAGCAAGGTTAAAAACATCATTCGGTCGGATTCTACAACTATAACCCAAGGTAGTTCGTTTAACATGGATCCTAGCCATAACTTCTAACAATCCAACGTAGCAAGATTCTGGAGATAACTTGAAAAACACCATAAAAATGCGGTTATTAGGTTCACATGATTGTCATCTATTTCCTCAAAGAATAACTCTAAGATTGTTCCATTAAGTTCTCTACATGCGTGGTTCGATCAATATGAATGTAAGAACTTGATAATCTCAGTAAACTCATAGAATCATGCTCAGAATCTCAGGACACTACATTCTAGAGTCTTATCTCAACAAGGTTCACTTACTCGTCTAGAAATGAAGGAAAATCGAAGCATAATCGGAATCATTCTTCTAAAAACATGGTGTTCGACCCCTCAAGATAATGACTGACTTGATAATCTTCGAAAACAGGTTTAAAACATCACCAAGAACACGTAATCAAATTGGTGAAGGATCACATACCTCAATATGGTGAAGAACAATGAAAGACTTGATGAAACTCAACACTGGAAGCTTGAACACCAATCCAGAAGGGTCTATGATCTTCAAAATCGAGCTAGGATGAGATTATGAGGGTTATATGGTGCTGGGGAGTTCTCAGATTCAAAAATCGTCCAAGGGGTGAGGAGGAAATGAAATGGAGGTTGAGGGCTATAAATAGAACTCTAACCATTACGTACGTTATCTACAGTCGATTACGTACGTAAAAGCCTTAACGTACGCTATTCCCAAGCCTTAGCGTACGTTAACGTCTGGCTAAAGCTCACTGTCTCGATTCTGGATTCGTTTACATACATTATCAGAGCAGTTCACGTACGTAACACCATGCACTTAGCGTACGTTAACAATCCTCCCTAACGTACGTTAAGCCCTGTTGACTTACTTAGCTGGAAAGCCATCCAGGTTCACTCGGAGCGTATCAACGAATCTTCATCGGCCCTCACACGCCGACCCTTGTCTGATCTCAAATTGACTGAAGCTTACGTACGTTAAGCTTCGACTATAACATACGTTATCTTCCAATCATAGCGTACATTATGATTTTCACCTAGCGCACGTTATGACGTGCAGAAGCATGCATGCAAGAATGTTTTGAAAATACAAAACGCAAGGATATGAATACGGAAAGCCACACTTCGATTAATAATACCACATAATCGAATATCACAAGTTCGAATACAGGTAAAATACACAATAATTATCTGGGCATTACATATTACCCCTCTAAAAAGAAGTTTCTGCCCAAAACTTAAAACGAAAACAATTTCGGGTATCTCGACTTCATACTATCTTCAGTCTCCCAAGTTGCTTCTTCGACTCCATATCGTGACCATTGAACTTTAACCAAGGAGATCGGTTTATTCCTCAATTATTTGACTCGACTCTCGAGTATCTTGATCGGTTTTTTTTCAAACGATCGATCATTAACCACTCCAATCTCGCCAAAATCAATGATATGACTAGGGTCCGGTACATATTTCTGTAATTGGGATACGTGGAATACATTATGAATATGACTCAGCGATGGCGGTAAGGCTATCCTGTATGCCAACTCCCCAACTCTTTCAAGGATTTTGAATGGTCCGATATATCTCGGACTCAGCTTCCCTTTCTTCCCAAAACGAAAAATTCCCCGAGTAGGAGAAACCTTCAATAGCACGTGGTCCCCAATCTCGAACTCCAACGGGCGCGCGCACATCTTCATAAGACTTATGTCGACTCTGGGCAGTCAACAGCCTTCCGCGAATCAGCGCTACCTTCTTCTGAGTCTGAACCATCAACTCTGGTTCGGTCCCTACCAAGTCAGAAGAATCATCCCAACATAGGGGTGATCTGCATCTCCTCCCGTACAACGCTTCAAATGGTGCCATCTTAATGGAAGCATGCCAACTATTGTTGTAGGTGAATTCAATCAACGACAAATGAACCTCTCAATCGGACACAAACTCTTAGCATATCTTCTACTGTCTGTATAGTCCTTTCGGACTGTCCGTCCGTCTGAGGATGATAGGCTGTGCTAAAGTTCAGTTCGGTTCAACTGCCTTCCAATAGTGCGACACGAAGCGACCATCTCGATCCGAAATAATGGTCTTCGGCGTACCATGCAATCGGACTATCTCCGCAATAAATACTCGTACTAACTTCTCCGGGCCCCAAGTATCTTTAATACCCAGAAAATGAGCCGACTTGGTTAGACGATCCACTATCACCCAAATCATATTCATCCCCGATCTGGTCCTTGGCATATTGGTGATAAAATCCATTGATATATCCTCCCACTTCCACTCAGGGATCGGAAGTGGCTTCAACATTCCGGCAGTTCTGATGTTCAATCTTAACCCGTTGACATGTTAAACACTTCGAGACGTATTACGCTACATCATTCTTCATATTTCCCCACCAGAAATTCTGCTTTAAATTCATATATATTTTACTGGTGCCAGGATGAATAGAATAGGGCGCGTTGTGAGCTTCCTTCATGATTGTCTGCTTCAAAACATCATCATCGGGGACGCAAAGTTGACTCTAGAATCTCAGAACTCCATCATCATGTATCATGAATCCTGGGGACTTTCCTTTGTTCACTTCATCACGTAACCGAAAAATTAGAGAATCATCCAACTACTTAGATTTGATTTCCTCGATTAATGACGAAGTTAATTCCATCATACACAGATGCCCTTGGATTCCTTGCGACCATACTTCAATTCCTTTTCGAATTAGTTCTCGTTGAATGCTGGATTGGGATGTAAGCGCTTCCAACATTCGAAGAGAAATAGGTTTGCGGCTCAATGCATCGGCTATCACGTTCCCCTTGCCTGGATGATAAAGAATTTCCAGGTTGTAATCTTTGATCAATTCCAGCTATCTCCTATGTCTCATGTTTAATTCCTTCTGACTGAAAATATACTTGAGACTCTTGTGGTCGGTGAAGATCTGACAATGAGTTCCGTACAAATAATGTCGCCAAATATTCAGGGCAAAGACAACGAGTTGGGTAGTTAACCTCATACGGTTTCAACTGACGAGAGACATAGGCAATCACCCTATCCTTCTGCATCAACACACAACCCAAACCCTGGTTCGCAGCATCACTGTATACCATGAATCCATCGGTCCCATATGGTAGTGCTAGTATAGGCACCATTGTTAGTCTTCTCTTAAGTTCATCGAAGCTAGCCTGACATTTCTCGTCCCACACGAGTTTCTGATTCTTCTGCAATAGCTGATAAGCGAACGGGCAATTTTGGAAAACCTTCCACAAAATGACGATAATATCCAGCAAGTCCTAAGAAACTTCGGACTTCTTTCACATTCTTAGGAGATTCTCACTCCAAGATTGCCTCAACATTCTTCGGGTCTACTTGGACTCCATCAGTTGATATCACGTGCCCAAGGATTGTTACTTCCTTAAGCCATAACTCGCATTTAAAAAGTTTTGCATAAAGCTGTTTACTCCTCAAAGTATTCAAAACGATACGCAAATGCTCTGCATGCTCTTATGGATCCTTCGAATAAATCAAGATGTCATCAATGAAAACGACCACGAATTTATCCAAGTATACTAAGAATAATTGATTCATCAATTGCATAAACACCGCAGGAGCATTAGTAAGTCCAAATGGCATCACCACAAATTCATAGTGCCCGTACCGGGATCTGAAAGCAGATTTCGGTATATCAGATTCCTTAATCCTCAACTGATGGTATCCCGATATCAAGTCGATCTTCGAGAATACCGTTGCCCCCTGCAGTTGATCAAATAAATCATCAATCTGAGGCAATGGGTATTTATTCTTGATCGTCACCTTGTTTAGCTCCATGTAATCATACACAATCGGAGGGATCCGTCTTTCTTCCAGACAAAGAGAACGGGTTCTCCCCAAGGAGAAATGCTAGGTTGAATGTAACCCTTTTGCAATAATTCCTAAAGCTGTTTCTTTAATTCATACATCTTGGTTGGTGCCATACGGTATGGTGCTCTGGAAATAGGCGCGGCTCCAGGCTCCAATTCAATATTAAACTCTACATCTCTCCGCGGAGGTAACCCAGGTAGTTCGTCAGGGAATACGTCTGAGAATTCGTTCACAACTGGAATAGATGAGAGCTCTACTCCTTCTTCCTTCTTCATGGCATAACACCAAAATCCGTGACAACCCTGCTTTAGAAATTTAACTGCTTTCATGGCTTTGATCACTTTCCCTGAGCTTCCTGGTCTCCATCCTTCGAATAAGTGTTCAGATCCGTCCTCAGCAATAATCGAGATAACTCTCTTCCGGTAATTCAAAATATCCCCATAGCAGTCGAGCCAATCATCTCCAAGAATTAAATCGTCGCCATGGATGTCGATCACAATAAGATTTGACGGCCAATCTCTCCCTCCTATAGACATAGGAAAATCTCTAGCTTCTAGGGTTCCCAAAATTCTCTCTCCACTCGGCAAACCCACAACATAAGGTTCATAATCATGTAAACACGAGATTTTTAAACGATTAACACAGTTCAAAGATATGAAAGAATGCGTAGCTACTGAATCGAATAAGACACTAACTGGTTGCAAAATAATCTGAATTGTACCTGATGCAACAGCAGTGTTCTGATCATCTGACCTCCTCATCTCGTAAAGGCATGGAGGAACGGACCCAGCACTAGACGCCTCTCTTTTCCCGACATTCTACTGCTGAAAACCACTTTGCTGCATCAGGTTCACACTTGTCTCTTTCGGAACTTGTGCCAGAGTGCGAGTACCAATCGATCTAGTCACATTTCCACAAAAAGTCGCACAATGCCCTTCCTTCCCATATTCAAAACAAGTCACAGAAGGAGCGGAGCAGTCACGCCGAACATGCCCTGCTCGACCACAGTTATAACACTTCTTCGATGCGTCTGAAACTGTTGATGTTGTCCGTAACTTCTTTCCTCCTCGAGAAGGATATGGAGGTTTCCCGGATGAATGAAATGAAGACTGGCCCTTACGGGGCCCACTACTCTTGTTCTCAGTGAAGTTGCTAGACACTTTCTGCTTCTTTGCTTCTGCAAATTTCTCCACCGCTGCCTCTTTCATCTCGTAGGCCAGTCCTTTGTCTTGATACTGCTGTAGAGTAGTACATTCAAATCCGGACATATATTGCTGAATCTCAAGCTCCATCTGCATGTCGAAATGAAAAATCTTTTCCGCCTCGGTCATGACCAAATGTCGCACACAGGTCAGCTGGTGATTAAAAGTCTTGATTATGTCTGTCATAGATGCCTCCAAATTCTGCGGTGAGAAAAACTATCTGACTCTAGCCTCTCTAACTGGACGTGGGCAATACTGAGCTTCCATCATTAACTTGAATTCTGTCCAGTCAGCATGATGATCCTCGGGTCGAATAGCCTCCCACCAGTCGAAAGCCTCCCCAGTCAGAAAATACTGAGCGATCGGAACCTTTCGGTCATTGAGACAGTTAATTCCCGCAAATATCTTCTCTAATTCCTTCAGCCAGTGATCCTAAGTAGGCATATCTGCAGAACCGTCGAATTTCGGTGGGTGTAACTTGACCACTTCCGTAAGCCACTTATCTCTCCGGTTGTCCTCGTTACGCTGTTGGCCCATTGTCGTCTGCATGCATTCAACCACCTGAGCAAACTGGGTCATTTGAGCGACCACCTGTAGAATGGGAATCAGTTCGATTAGCCGATAAATCCGGGGTAGATGATGAATCTTCCCATCTCGCATTACCACATCCACATCCACGACCGCATCCGCGTCTACGACCTCCTCTCAACATACTATAAACACAAATACTCAATACCTAGAGCAAAATCTTCTAAACAAAAATCCTTCAATATCCACAAAACACAAAATAAATAAAATGGTAGTATATGAGATTAGGAAACTTACAACCACGGCCCACATGACGATGCTGGCTGAGCAGTGATGTTATAAACGACCAATAAATCGGACGACATAAACAGACCCAACTACTTCGACTGCCAAGATATCCATGAATCTTAGCTCTGATATCATATTCTGTAACACCCCGAGATATTCGGAACAATTACAGCGCCGTAAACCCTTTATATAAGAATTTACAAGGCTAAATTAAAGAAATGTGGAATAATACAAAAATACCACAAAGTTGAGTAACACGGTAACCAGTTCAAACAACTCAAATGAATCCATTATTATAAGCATGTCAAATCATCAACAGGACACGCGTACTCGAGTACTGAAAATCAAACCAGAATAACAAAACAACACAACAAATAACATCACTGAGCCCCTTCGTCATCATGTCGGTATTGTGGTTGCTTCCCCGCTCCTCGGCTACCTGAATATCAAAACAAATGTCCACCCCCGAAGGGGTTAAAAAAACGATGCTAGTACAAGTATCATAATATACAACATCAGATATGCAACAACGATGCATAGCAAAATATATAACACAGACTTCCGCTACCGGAATTTAGCGATGCGAATCCACATGATTCCATCAACACAACATGGGTAGTCTAATGATCTAGCGCCCTTAGAATAGATCCCAAGATGATCCCGTCGGACCAACACGAGGTGGAAATACCCATCCAATTATCCATCACCCTCAGCATAGATCCCAAGATGATCCCGTCGGACCAACACGAGGTGGACACCTGATCCAGTGCCCTCAGCATAGATCACACGATCCCTTCGGATCAACTCAACATATACAATACAACTATGCATACACATTTGCAAAATCAATATGTCCATCAACATGAACATACAATTAAATCAATAACAAATATCATGACAATTCAACTGGAATGATCTCATGTTCAACAACATGAATAACAATATGCATGACCAAAATCATCAATGTTAGACCAATATTCAAAATACGATACTTGCCTCAGAATTGGCAATAAGGATTGCTACTACAAATAGGCTTCAACCCGCTCGAAGAACTCTCACTCGATCAATTCCCCAAAGTCCAAACCTTCATCGAACAATAATACTGGTAAAACTAAAAGTTATGGATAATCGTTCTAATCATCAAATGAATCATAAAAGGCATGTTATACCCTATCATGATAATCGAACTAATCTGCCCCAAACTATACCGTTGAATCATCACTACGCTACTAATTCGAACAAAAATTCCATGATCTTCCAAGCAAGGTTAAAAACATCATTCGGTCGGATTCTACAACTATAACCCAAGGTAGTTCGTCTAACATGGATCCTAGCCATAACTTCCAACAATCCAACGTAGCAAGATTCTGAACATAACTTGAAGAACACCATAAACATGCGGTTATTAGGTTCACATGATTGTCATCTATTTCCTCAAGGAATAACTCTAAGTTTGATCCATTAAGTTCTCTACACGCATGGTTCGATCAATATGAATGTAAGAACTTGATAATCTCAGTAAACTCATAGAATCATGCTCAGAATCTCAGGACACTACATTCTAGAGTCTTATCTCAACAAGGTTCACTTACTCGTCTAGCAATGAAGGAAAATCGAAGCATAATCGGAATAATTCTTCTAAAAACATGGTGTTAGACCCCTCAAGATAATGACTGACTTGATAATCTTTAAAAACAGGTTTAAAACATCATCAAGAACACGTAATCAAATTGGTGAATGATCATATACCTCAATATGGTTAAGAACAATGAAAGACTTGATGAAACTCAACACCGGAAGCTTGAACACCAATCCAAAAGGGTATATGATCTTCAAAATCGAGCTAAGATGAGATTATGAGGGTTATATGGTGCTGGGGAGTTCTCATATTGAAAAAATTAGCCAAGGGGTGAGGAGGAAATGAAATGAAGGTTGAGGGCTATAAATAGAACTCTAACCATTACGTACGTTATCTACAGTCCATTACGTACGTAAAATCCTTAGCGTACGCTATTCCCAAGCCTTAGCGTACGTTAACGTCTGGCTAAAGCTCACTGTCTCGATTCTGGCTTTGTTTACGTACGATATCAGAGTAGTTGATGTACGTAACACCATGCACTTAGCGTACGTTAACAAACCTCCCTAACGTACGTTAAGCCATATTGACTTACTTAGCTGGAAAGCCGTCCAGGTTCACTCGCAGCGTATCAATGAATCTTCATCGGCCCCCACACGCCGACCCTTGTCTGATCTCGAATTGACTGAAGCTTACATACATTAAGCTTCGACTATAACATACGTTATCTTCCAATCGTAGCGTACGTTATGCTTTTCACCTAGCGCATGTTATGACGTGCAGAAGCATGCAAGAATGTTTGGAAAATACAAAATGCAGAGATACGAATACGGAAAGCCACACTTCGATTAATAATACCACATAATCGAATATCACAAGTTCGAATACAGGTAAAATTCACAACAATTATCTGGTCATTACATGATAGAGGAGCTGAAGTTGTTGTGGGAGCAAGGTCATCCGACGTACGACAGTTAATCACATGAGATGTTCTACTTACGTGCTATGTGTACCAGTACCATTAGTAATTTTCCTGCATATGGGATGTTGTCCGGATATGTTATTAGTGGATACAGAGGATGTCCAGTGTGCTTGAATACAGACTGTGCAAGGTATCATTATCGGAAGTTTATCAGAATGCGTCACCGTCTATAGCTTGAGAGGATGCATGTATGGCGTACGGATGCTGCAACATTTGATGGGACTGAAGAGGTTGGTGATCCACCACGGGAGTGGACTGGTGAGGAAATTTTGGCCGCGCTGAATGAGTATGATTATAGGCAGTTGAGAAACCATCCTGATATAGTAGCGGCAACTCCTGAAAGACTGGACAGGTATAAGTACTGGTCCCACAAAAGTATTTTTTGGGATCTACCTTATTGGAGTAAGTTGTTGATTAAGAACTACCTAGATGTGATACACATAGAAAAAAATGTTTGTGAAAGTGTTGTCAGTACAATGTTACGTTGGGAAGAGAAGACTAAACACGGCCCTAAGGCACGCATTGGTTTAAAAGGAATTAAGATTAGAAAACATTTATGGTTGAAGGATGGGAAGGGGAAACACAAAATGTCAAAAGCAGATTACACTGTCACCCCTGAGCAAAAGGCTGATATTTTTTCGTGGATGAAGGCTGCTAGGTATCCCACAGGATATGCTGGAAATATATGGAGGTGTGTTAACTTCAAGGAAAACAAGTTAAGTGTACTGAAGGGCCATGATTTCCATATCCACTTACAACACTTGTTTCATGTGTTTGTTCGACCATACTTGTCCAAACAGGTGGTCGAGCCTTGTGTATCGTTATTCAGGTCCTTTCAAAAGTTATGCATTAGAGAAGTAAGGAGTCAGATCTCTCGCTCATGTAAAAGGAGATCGTTTATATCTTATACAAATTTGAGAGGATCTTCCCACCAAATTTTTTTTATCTCATGCCTCACCTCATGATCCATCTTCCTCGCCAACTTTTACTAACAGGCCCGGTCCACTACACGTGGATGTTTCCAATAGAAAGGCAACTTGGTGAGTACAAGGACTCCGTGACTAATAAGTCTGCACCTAAAGGATGTATAGCCAAAGCATATCTTGCATGGGAGTGTGTAACATATATCAAGCTCTATTTGGGCGTGGTGGATCCCACACCTGAGCCTATGTCAACCATTCCAACACAATTTAATCTCTCCATCATCACCAACGATGTCGAAGTTCAAGGAAGATTACCTGACAGTCATTTACAACCTTACGAGTTAGGAATCGCACATTGGTGGATATTGCTTAACTGTCCAGAAGTTCAATATTGGAAAGACATTCACCTTTCATATGATGCTGTGAATGGAGACATTAAATTCCACAATGAAACATTCGCTGATTATTACAGACAATGAGTAAGTGTTTAATTACTGTTTACTTAATTTTCTTACATATACTTCTTTATGACATTCACCTTAATTAATATCCAGATGACACACATACAAAGTGATGGGCACCCGATGTGGTCACGTGAGCTGATGCTTCTTTCGATGAAGCATGTTATATCTAGAGTTTATTCAATGGCGAAGGTAAATGGTGTGACATTTGTATGTACGGACAGAGATCAAAGAAGGAGGTGTCAAAATTCTGGGGTTATGATTGACGGTGGATATTATGGTGTTCCTCTCGAGTAGTGGAACTAATTTATGGAGAAGGCTTGACAGTGTACTTGTTCAAGTGTAGGTGGTCTGATATAAATCCCTAAATCGAAAGGGAGGATAATTATGGACTTTTATCTGTTGATACTTCTACAAGTTGGTATGAAAGTGATCCTTTTGTTTTTGCAACATCTGCTAAACCAGTTTACGAGCATGGAAGATCGTAAATCATGTGGCTACGAGAAATATATATAGTGCGGCTACACTTGGACAAGAAGTAGATAAGGATGACGCTGAAGCATATCAAGATCCGGATATAGCTAATATTCCACCATCCTCCATAATACTACTTAATAATGTTGTAGAAGGTCGAGTGGTTCGACTACATGGTGAAGAACGTGGGTTCGTAGATGTAGGTACAAATGAATTACGTGCAGACTCTGATGAAGATGATGATGAATAGTTTAGACATATGCTGCCAATTATCAACTCTGACACAGAGACAGACTCAGGTGGTGATTTTGACTACGAACCTTAGAAGGACATATCTTTTGTAAAAGTTCCTTAGATATTCATTGTTGTGTGTCGCTCGAACGAATCGAAAAAGTGATATTTTTCATCGTTTTAATTTTATTATATTCATTGTTCCATTGATGATTTTTTCAAATATAAAATATTATATATATATAATTAAATTCAAATATATAAAAAATATTATTATATAAAAGATGTATAAATATATAAAATATGATATATAAAATTGTATTAATATACAGATATATAATCATATTATATATATAACTAAATTCAAATATATAAAATATTATAATATAATTTTATTTATATAAAATATAAATATAAAAACTCTGCTCAAATATATGAATGATAAATACGACTCAGTGGCAAAATGGCATATCACCTATACAAATGGCCCGGGTTCGAACCCCGGCAGCCACTAAGTTATGTTTTTCTTTTGGATTTAAGTATATCCGACGACAGCCGTCGGCTAAAGTCCTGGGTATAGCCGACAGCTTTGTTGTCGTCGGCTAAAGTCCCGGTCGGGAACACGTGGAAGTCCTGTTCGCGGACTCGGCCATGTCATATTTGACACGGCCGACAAGGCTTTAGCCGACGACAGTTGTCAGCTACAGTATTATTATTGATAAGATTCGAGTTACCCGTAACAAAAACGAGTTACCCGAAACAGAATTCGAGTTACCCGAATCTGAATTCGAGTTACCCGAATCTGAATTCGAGTTACCCGAATATGATTCGAGTTACCAATCAGAAATTCGAGTACATGTTTTGACATTTCGGGTAACCCGAATTCCTATTCGTGTAACTCGAGATATTATCTTAATTTTTTATTAAATATATTTATAATCAAATTTAAATATATAAAATATCATTATATAAAACTGTATAAATATATAAAATATTATTATATAAAAATCCTATAAATATATACAAATATATAGTCATTATATATATATATTTATAATGAGATTCAAAGAATTTAAAATATCAGTATATGTATAAATATAAGAACTGTGTTTAAACGGACGAATGGTAAACATGACCCAGTGGCCAAATGCCATATAATCTATACAAATGGCCCGGGTCCGAACCTCGACTGCCACTAAGCATGTTTTTTTTAGAATTAACTTTAGCCGACGACGGCCTTCGGCTAAAGTCCTGGGACACGCGGACGGACGTCGAACCTCATAACATTTATAAGGTTTAGCCGACGACCCCAGCTATCGCCGGCTAAAGTGCAATTATATAAAAAGGGCTTTTATTATTTTTTTTACTTTCTTCAGTTTTGTCCTCCTTCTTCCTGGAACCCTCATCCGCCACTTCCATCGTCAGTCCGCCGCTTCCGTCGTCAGTCCGCCGCTTCCATCACCGTCCGCCGATGACTCACGTCATCCAGTACTACTATTTTTCGTAATTCTATTTTATGATGTTTTACTGGTTTAGGGATTTCCAATTTCTTAGTTCTTTTAGTTTTTTAGTGTTTTTTAGAATTGTATTTTTAATCTTTTAGGGGGTTTTAGGATTTTTTTCAGTCATCATTCAGTTTTTTTCAGCTTTTAGGGTCTATTTTTTAGTAATTTAATTTTTTTTAGTTAGGTTTCTGCTATTTTTTTAAACATTCACTTCATTGTTATTACATCTGAACCTTCTAGTGAATATCTTGCAGCTGACATGTTCGACATGTTCTTGGGAGGAAATAGCAATCTTTCATGTCATTATTTCGTGTCGTTATTCTTGATGCAGTCATATTTTTTCAATTTGAATTCGTGTACTGCTTTGAATTGTAATTGGAATAATTTTCAATTTGATTTTGGAATTGGTTTGGTGTTTCATTTGTATAGTTCAAAAATATTCAACTGGATGTTAATGTGTACTGCTTTGAATTCGTAAACTGCTTTGAATTCGTGTACTGCTTTGAATTTGATTTGTTTAGTTAATGTGGCAGTTTTTGATTTGTATAGGTTAAATGGATAAAATTAAGACACTAGCGAGTATTAAGAAAAAGTCGATGACTCCGGAGTCGGGGGAGAGTTCCACAGCTTCCAATCGTACGGATCCTATGGGTAAGTATTTGGATGAGAGTAACCCTAGCATACGTGGGCTAGTAGAGAATAGTGGAAAAAGTTTAAGGATAGAAACTTGTATCCGGCGGATGACGCACACACTATTGCAAGGCGCTTATCGTATCAGACTACGAGATCAAGGACGACCCGCACTACTGTCGAGACGACCCAACCTCGTATGCCTCCTATACACCGCATTTCCTCCCCTTCTCCTACATCTAGGAGTGGCCGAGCTACACCGAGCACGTCATCCAAGGTGCCTTTCGGTCCGCCGTCGACTCTATTTATGCCCCCTATGGTACCGTCGATTCCAAGGGTTGATGAGAAAGGAGTCCACTGGCCATATATCTTGGTTAACCCAACATAGGCGTATGTGTTCCAGGCGTGGCCTGAGAAAATGATTTGGCGGACATGCCGGATATCTAAGACGAAGTTGTACGCGGAGCTTGTAGAAGAGAATGAGGAGGGTCGTACCGGAGTCGAACCGAAAAAGAAGAAGAAGACTCGTGGACCATCGAAGGGCCTATCACTTGTTGCTTATGCTAAAAAAATGGCCGTCACAAGATAGCAGTAGATGAAATGCATCGACGACCTATTTTGGTCTCTGATGCTTGTATGACATATTGTCGTAATGTTGTGTTTATGATACGCGATAGGGTTCTGGTACTGTAGGCTGAGTTGAAGGATGTGCCACAATGTGTGAAGGATGCATTGAACAATACTATGCCGGTAAGTTTACATCTCAAATCCGAAAGCTGCTTTTTGTATTTAAATTCGGAAAAAATTTAGTAATATATATTATGTTTTAAGATCATTTGAGGACTAAACATTCTTTACATACCAAGGGATCAATCCCCACCTTCCATTCATTTTGATCTAAAGGCCGAGATTAAACTAATCTTTTACACTACAAGGGTATTTTTGGACTATATAAATATTACTTTTTCCTCCCATCTCACTTAATGCGTCAGTTTTTTCACACACACAAAGTGTGTGTTTATCTTCTCTCTCATCTAACCGCTCCTCTCATCGAATCATCTCCTTCAATTGATCAACAAACCCTAATTTTTGCTCCATAATTCATCAATTGATCTCCTTATTCATCCCGTACAATCATCTAACCCTAATTTTTTATGTAAGCTGAATTCTGAGCTTGAATTATAAGCTATCTGATTCAATAAGCTGATTTATAAACTAACTTAATCAATTTTTCATTTGATATGTAGGTTTTATGGATTCGGTTGAAAGTTCTGTTTCTACTACCTCTCAGGAGATCGCTGTTAATGATTCATCTTCTACATCTGAAGAGATCGTTGTTAGTGATGATGTTTCAACTAAGTATGCTGAGGAGATTGTTGCTTATGAACACGTTGATGAAAAAAGATTGTTGCTTATGAACACATTCCGAAGCTATTAAGAGTAAGCTTTTTGATTATTTTAATTTCTACTATAATTCGTTTGTTAGTGTGAATAAGCTATGTTGTTAATCTGTTATAAGCTCTGAATAAGCTCTTTAGTTAGTTTTTGATTGAGTCAATGAGTTTTTAAGCTCTGAATAAGTTTTTTAAGCTTTGAATAAGCTATCTTAGTTCCTGCTGATAATAATTAGTTTGGATATCATATATGATATATCATATATGATATGATAAGAACATGTGTGTTTGTGATTTATCATATATGATATATCATGTGTTTGTGATTTCATTTTATTTTTTGTTTATTTTTTTGCAGATTTGAATCCTTTGAAAACTCCTGAGTCATTTCCTACTCACTCTAATTTTGGTACTCCTGGTGGAACTGTGTAACACCCCGATAAATCGGCCATTACAGTGCCGTGGATCCCACACTAGGATCCACCAGGCGATACCCAAAGTACAGATTAAAATACGCAAAACATGTGATGCCGAACCACAAAACAAGGTACTTACTCCGATCTGGAGTTTACAACAGTATGGCCTACGGCCTTATTACACACAGAATCCAAAACATAAGTATAATCCATATGGAGATGAATTATACCTTAAAATAACAATACATTTGTTCAAACTTAAAATAAAGTGAAAAGATAACATTACACGGTACGAACATGACCGGACACGAAAGACTTGGGGCCCCCGAACTAGTATCCTTCGAACCCTTCGTCATCACCTTGATCTTCCCGTGCCTTGCCTTTTCCTCGACCTAAAATACAACACAAGTATTTCGCCCAACACAGGGTCAGATATACATGATAAATGATTCTCAAGATAGTATACAATTCACGTATATAAGATTTTAAGAATAACTCACGACTAACGAACATACCCCTCGGGCGTATGAACGCTTAGTCACAAAACGTCGAACACATCCACACATTAAAATGGACTATGAGCGAACAAAATTGTATGGCTCAACGATGGACATCACGACGCCCGATCCGAATATGTGTCAGTGCACATGTCCACCCCGTATACGGAATCCAGGATATACGCGGGACAATGTACCTAATTAGCCTCAACGAACTACGTCTCGTGTGCACAGCCTTTCACGGAAAAAATATTCACGCATGACTATATATGTGCCCGGCTAAAAATCCTACACAATATCCAATCGGAACGTAGATATGACTCCGGATATGTCACGATGCAACATGACAACGAATTCAAGAATTTCACACAATCCGAATAAGGATCGAGGACTCACCGAAATGACAACAAGATCAACAATATCAGGGATCCAAAAGTAACGAACTTGGGAATGCAATCCCACGATGAAAACGGGACATCATGAAGAATAACTTCAAGTCACAAGGCACAAGTTTATAAGTGTTTCATATACACGAAATGCATAATTATCATAAGAATCCACACATCATTATAACCAAGCAAGATAACTTGCCTCAATACGGAGGCGAGTAAAGTCCTTCTTTGTCGAGCGAGCAGTAGGCCCTCGATTCAAAATCGGTTACTCGGACAATCAACCTTGAATGAAGTATATTTCACTTAATAATGCGTTCATATAATCATCTATACCAAACTTCAACGAGACAACATCCTAATTCTCATTTGAGTAGTTCAGCTTATTAAGATGTTGAGGGTTTACTCCAAGAATCATATTCAATGCCATTCTAATCTTACAATTGATTACAAGACGTTTACCAATTGCTTGTCGGATTTAGATGTGTTAACAATAATTTCCTACTCCTTAAACTCATCAAGGACATCAAAAAGAAAATCTGTACTTCCATCAACTACTTATGTTGAGTTAAGTAGTTGCAATTCCATATTATGATTATGAAGACCACTACAAGTTCAACACCTTCTTTATAATCTTTTAATTAACTTGGAGGTTCAAGCATTAATCCTCTGGATTCACTTAGCTTAGGTTCAAGAAGGTTATTCCAAACTTCTAATGATCAACAAGGGTTCTCAAAACATCTTATGGTAATTATTCTAAGAAGTTGTTTACATCATAATGAAACAAAGATTATTAATAGTCTATTGGTGTTATTAGTCCAGAAGTGAGAGTTTGGTTTAAGTAAACATGATCATCATCTTTGAAGATACTAAAAACACAACCTTACAAACCCTTAACTATCATATTCATCATTAAGTTGTTGGAAGTCTAACTATGAACATGTTTAGCTTGATTAAATCATCACTAGGTGGATTATACTTAATCACTATCATTATAACTATGAGATTATAGGGTTAAATCGTAGAACATACCTTCAGAAATGAAGAACAATACACCAAACCACAAGAACACAATATAAGCTTCAAGAATGTCTCCAAGTTCCAAACAACAAGCTCCAAAATCGAAATGCAAAGCTCAACCACAAATTAGAAGAAGGTAATTTGATCTAAGGGTGCAGGAGGATAATTATCTAGGTGAAAATTCAGAGTTTGGTCGTGCAAAATGAAAGACACAAGCTCTCTTTTTATAACAGCACAGTTCGTTACGTACGTTATCACAAGAGGATAACGTACGTTGAGCGCTTTACGTACGCTATAAGGAAAGTATTACGTACGTAAGATAAGTCCAGAGGCCACTGGACTGAAATACGAACTTCGTTACGTACGTTACCTATCGTAGCATTACGTACGTAAGATAGGTCAACTAGATTGGCTCTAAAAGATCAGATATTCAAATCCTACCCGGCCCCACACGCCGAAAGTTGGGATCGGATACGATTGCCGGTTACGTGCGTAGCAGGTAGCCCTTTACGTGCGTAAAGGCCTCAAAATAACGTACGCTATGCCTAACGATTAACGTCGTTAGGCTCGGGTTTAATAGTTCAATAAGCACTTATCTTTATAATACGAAAATTCGAACATAATGGGTGATCATTATTATTATGTTTATTTATGATATATTCCAATAACCATACACAAATGCAACAAGAGTACAACAGTATTAAATTATCCGAATAGTACAACAGCAAGTAAGAATTTCTGTCGGATATTACATACTCCCCCCCTTAAAAGGGTTTCGTCCTCGAAACTAAGGGGTAAGCAATTCGGGATACCTCTCTTGAATGCTGTGCTCCGTCTCCCACGTGGCTTCCTCGACCCCGTGTCGTGACCACTGCACCTTCGATGGGGAATCGTCTTATTACGCAGCTTGTTTGATCCTCCTCTCAAGTATTCGTGCGGGCGCTCCTCATACGAATGATCCTCCGCTAAGTCGATCTCATCGAATCAAGTACATGACTCGGATCGAACGTATTTCCTTAGCCGGGAGACATGGAACACGTTATGGATCCGGCTCGAGGTGGTGGTAAAGCCAAGCGATAAGCCAAATCGCCTACTCGTTCCAAAACCTCAAACGGCCCGATATACCTCGGGCTCGGCTTGCCTCGTTTTCCAAAAGCGAAAGACTCCTCGGGTAGGTGACACCTTCATTAGTACATGGTCGCCGACCTCGAACTCAAGCGGCCGCCGCGGTTGTCTGCGTAGGACTTACGTCGGCTTTGAGTCGTCAACAAGCGACTCGATCGAGCGATCTTCTCACGGGCCGCTAGCAACATGTCGGGTTCCGTACCCGGAGATTCGATAGTTCGTCCCGACAAAGGGGACCTACGGCGGCCATATAATGCCTCATACGGTGCCATCTGAATCGAAGCATGCCAACTATTATTATAAGTGAATTCCACCAAGGGTAGCTGGGCCTCCCAATCATCCTTCCAATCGAGAACGCATGCCCTCAGCATATCCTCTAAAGTTTGGATAGTTCTCTCAGTCTGGCCATCCGTCTGCGGGTGAAATGCTGTGCTGAAGTTCAAATGCGTACCCATCGCACGATGAACTGCTTTCCAGAAGTGTGACACGAATCGCCCGTCACGGTCTGATACAATACCCTTGGGGGTACCGTGCAATCTCACAATTTCCTTAATAAATAGTTGGGCCAATCTCTCGGGTCCCCAAGTATCCTTAATTTCCAGAAAGTGGGCTGATTTGGTTAAACGATCCACAATCACCCAAATCGTATTCATTCCCCGTCGACTCGTCGGCAATCTAGTAATAAAATCCATTGATATGTCCTCCCATTTCCACTCGGGAATCGGGAGCGGTTTCAGCATTCCTGCGGGTCGCTGGTGCTCAATTTTAACCTGCTGACAGGTTAAACATCTCGAAACAAATTCGGCAACCTCATGTTTCATATTTCCCCACCAATAGTTCTGCTTCAAATCCTTATACATTTTGCTAGACCCCGGGTGGATAGAGTACGGGCTAGCATGGGCTTCTTTCAGGATAGAACTCCTTAACTCGTCATCAGCGGGTACACAAACTCGGTTTCTGAAACGTATTAATCCATCCTCGTGTATTACAAAGCCAGGAGCTTTCCCTTGGGTTATTTCATCGCGAATTCGAGATAAGAATGGGTCCGTAACTTGCTTCGATCTAATTATATCCTCAAGGGACGATGAAATCTCAAGTGTACAGAGCTGCCCTTGAATATGCTGTAACCAGACTTCAATTTCCGGCCTCATCAATTCTAACTGCAATACCCTCTGAGTTGTTAGGCGGGCAAGCATCTGCTCCTGTACGGTTTTACGACTCAAAGCGTCAGCAACTACATTTGCTTTGCCCGGATGATAAAGGATCTCGATATCATAGTCTTTGATGAGTTCTAGCCACCTTCTCTGCCTCATATTTAACTCCTTCTGAGTAAAAATGTATTTCAAGCTCTTGTGATCCGTAAAAATCGGCGAGTAACTCCATACGAGATAATGACGCGGATCTTTAAAGCAAACACCACAGTGCGAGTTCTAAATCATGGGTGGGATAGTTGACCTCGTAAGGTCGTAGCCGTCTCGATGCATAGGAGATCACCTTCCCGTTACGCATTAGTACACATCCAAGGCCCCTGTTTAGATGCGTCACTATACACTACAAAACCTTCCGTTCCTTTTGGTAGGACTAAAATAGGCGCGAAATCAACCGACTCTTAAGTTCATCAAAGCTCACGACATGCCTCTCGACCATAAATACTTCTTATCCTTTCTCAACAAATTGGTCATTGGTTGGGCAGTGCAGGAAAAACCCTCTACGAACCGTCGGTAATAGCTGCTAGTCCCAAGCTGCGTACTTCCTTGACGTTCTTTGGTGGTAACCGGTCTCGGATAGCTTCTTACGTGGGTCTACTCGGACCCCATCGGTGATATCACATGTCCGAGAAAGATAACTTCACGCATCCGAACTCACATTTAGAAAATTTTCCATAAAGTGCTCCCGCCTTAACGCCTCGAGAACTAGATGGAGGTGACGCTCGTGCTCTTCATGGTCACGAGAATAGATCGGATGTCGTCAATAAAAGCGACTACAAAGCGATCCAGATAATTAATAAACACTCGATTCATCGGCTCCATGAATACGCCGGTGCATTCGTCGACCCAAAAGGCATCACCACAAACTCATAATGCCCATAACGAGTACGAATGCTGTCTTTGAAATGTCAGACTCTCTAATCCTCAACTGATGGTAACCAGACCTCAGGTCTATCTTAGAAAACACAGCAGCCCCTTGAAGCTGATCCAATAAATCGTCAATACGCGGCAATGGGTATTTGTTCTTAATGGTTACCCTGTTCAGCTCACGATAATCAATACACAGACGTAGGGATCCGTCCTTCTTCCGTACAAATAGTACTGGTGCTCCCCAAGGGGACGCGCTAGGTCTGATGTAGCCTTTCTCGGTCAAATCCTCAAGTTGGCTCTTCAGCTCCTGCATCTCAGTCGGAGCCATACGATACGGTGCTTTTGAAAGCGGGGACGTACCAGGCTCTAACTCAATATTGAACTCTACATCACGATGTGGAGGTAAGCCTGGCAACTCATCTGGAAATACGTCTTGGTAGTATAGTACTACCGGAATATCTATCAATTCAATCGGTCGATCCATTGTTTTGGTCATGTAACACCAATAGCCAATACATCCTTGATTAAGCGATTTCACCGTTTTCATAGCGATGATTCTCCCGGGCAGTGGGGTTATCACCTGGAAGGTACACTCAACACCATCGTCGGATGTGGCCAGTCCTTGTTAAACTGCGGACACTAATTATGGCATCATGACGGTCCATCCAATCGATTCCCA
Source organism: Orobanche coerulescens (assembly GCA_033398695.1). Classification (NCBI taxonomy): domain Eukaryota; kingdom Viridiplantae; phylum Streptophyta; class Magnoliopsida; order Lamiales; family Orobanchaceae; genus Orobanche; species Orobanche coerulescens. Next base: position 70,496,831 of record CM065818.1, on the reverse strand, counting down.
AGATCACATCATCTTTAGGTAAATCGACCACGATTAAATTTGACAACCACTCACGGTCGTTCATTCGAATCGAGCAGTCCTGAACTTCACGATTCCCAACAATTCTTCTACCATCGGGTAGACCAATTATATAAGGTTCACATTTGATAACATGCTCTAATTGCAAACGACTCAAACAAGAAGTAGATAAAAAGGAGTGTGAAGCACCAGTATCAAAAAGGACACAGATAGGCTGAGATTGGATCTCGAGAGTACCTGCAATCATGCTGGCTTCGGGATCTTCAGCCCTCTTCATCTCGTAAACTCTAGGTTTTGCAGCCCCTGAACCAGATGTACCTGCTTGATTTCCACGTCCCATCCCTTTGTTTGCCCCGGTAGTCTGATAAGAAGCGGATGGAGGTACTCGGTCCTGAACTGAAGATTGAACTGGAGCATGAGATGTTGCGGGAATACGTCCTAGTCCACTCCTACAATAACGAGCACGATGTCCGTTCTTCCCACATGTATGGCATGACACGGCTGGTCTAGGACATTTCGAATTGATGTGCCCCGGGTCTCCACAATTATAGCATACAATGATAGGCCGACCGCTCGAGGTTGCGATCCGGTTGGCTTCGATGCCATAGGTTGCCGTTCGTAAAGATTTGGCACCGGTTGGGGTCTCTTGAATGTTCCCGGTTCTTTGTCGTTACAGTTCTGAATTTCTTGTTGTTAGGCTGCGGTTGCTTCTTTGAAATTTCCTTCACAATCGGTCGTACTCGAGCTTTCTCGATGAACTCGGTAGGTCACACAATGATGGTTCAACAATGCATTCTCATTCGGGTTTAAGCCTTTTGAGAAAGTATTTAATCTTATCGGCTTCCGTGTGGACAATCGTCACAAAGAAAAGGGAGGAGTGCACGAAATTTCTCGGCGATAGATAGTACGTCATCATCTTCGACGGCTCGGATTCAGCAATTCGATAATTTGGCCACGCGGAGAGGACTGGATAGTAACGATCTAGCATGAGATTTTAAATTCTTCCCAAGTGCATACGCCATCACCGGCCTCACCGAAAGCCACCAAGTGTGGGCGCCCTTGCCCAAGTAGTAAGCTGCTACGGAGACGCGATTCTCTACTGGACAGTCTACCATATCGAACAACTTCTCGAAGTGTTCGATCCAATGCACGATATCAGCCGGCTCAGAGGAACCTTCAAAAATCGGGGGTCGTTGGCGCGAGATGTCGCTGATAATCCGATTCACCGGCCCGCCATGCACAGGAGGTGGCCCCGATCTTTGGTCGGTATGACTCTGCATTGCTTCCATTAACTGACCCATTTGGGTCATCTGATCCATCATGCCCTGCATTACAGTGTAAGGATCGACTCGAGCATCCTCGTGTCCATTGTGGTGCGATTGGTCCCTAGAAGGCGAATCACTGCCTGCGGAACTATGCTCTGCGTTTGCACGTCTGTTGGCTCGCGGTATCGGGATTCGGCCCCTTCCGCGGCCTCGTCCCCCTCTTCCACGGCCTCTCAAATTTCTTTCCATACTGAAAGAATCAATTTTGAGATGATAATCATAAGTACAGTTCATAATACAAATCAATTCATGCTAAGTTAATGGCAGTAAGAAATTACATATTCAAGGAAGCAGTTTGTAATGAATTATCGTTACTACGAAAGTCACACAGAATATCAGATCGACATTTGAGTCAAATGATTTCAATCATATAATCGATCCCGAATTTTATTTGAATCATCAATCAGATAATTCCTGCCACAAACCCTTAGAATACCAAGATCAACAAGGAGATCTATTCAGAGATCAATATCATGTCAATAATTTATTCATGGTTCATAAAGTACGTACCGCATTTGGCTCGTAGGATCAGGCGCTCGCACGGGTCACACGTGACACGAAGGTCTCTTGATACTAGTTCAATACACAAAGACTCAAAAAGAAAGAAAACGACCTCTAGAAAAAAAAATTCCGCTCTCTGATACCATCTTCTGTAACACCCCGATAAATCGGCCATTACAGTGCCGTGGATCCCACACTAGGATCCACCAGGCGATACCCAAAGTACAGATTAAAATACGCAAAACATGTGATGCCGAACCACAAAACAAGGTACTTACTCCGATCTGGAGTTTACAACAGTATGGCCTACGGCCTTATTACACACAGAATCCAAAACATAAGTATAATCCATATGGAGATGAATTATACCTTAAAATAACAATACATTTGTTCAAACTTAAAATAAAGTGAAAAGATAACATTACACGGTACGAACATGACCGGACACGAAAGACTTGGGGCCCCCGAACTAGTACCCTTCGAACCCTTCGTCATCACCTTGATCTTCCCGTGCCTTGCCTTTTCCTCGACCTAAAATACAACATAAGTATTTCGCCCAACACAGGGTCAGATATACATGATAAATGATTCTCAAGATAGTATACAATTCACGTATATAAGATTTTAAGAATAACTCCCTGACTAACGAACATACCCCTCGGGCGTATGAACGCTTAGTCACAAAACGTCGAACACATCCACACATTAAAATGGACTATGAACGAACAAAATTGTATGGCTCAACGATGGACATCACAGTACGCCCGATCCGAATATGTGTCAGTGCACATGTCCACCCCGTATACGGAATCCAGGATATACGCGGGACAATGTACCTAATTAGCCTCAACGAACTACGTCTCGTGTGCACAGCCTTTCACGGAAAAAATATTCACGCATGACTATATATGTGCCCGGCTAAAAATCCTACACAATATCCAATCGGAACGTAGATATGACTCCGGATATGTCACGATGCAACATGACAACGAATTCAAGAATTTCACACAATCCGAATAAGGATCGAGGACTCACCGAAATGACAACAAGATCAACAATATCAGGGATCCAAAAGTAACGAACTTGGGAATGCAATCCCACGATGAAAACGGGACATCATGAAGAATAACTTCAAGTCACAAGGCACAAGTTTATAAGTGTTTCATATACACGAAATGCATAATTATCATAAGAATCCACACATCATTATAACCAAGCAAGATAACTTGCCTCAATACGGAGGCGAGTAAAGTCCTTCTTTGTCGAACGAACAGCCGGCCCTCGATTCAAAATCGGTTACTCGGACAATCAACCTTGAATGAAGTATATTTCACTTAATAATGCGTTCATATAATCATCTATACCAAACTTCAACGAGACAACATCCTAATTCTCATTTGAGTAGTTCAGCTTATTAAGATGTTGAGGGTTTACTCCAAGAATCATATTCAATGCCATTCTAATCTTACAATTGATTACAAGACGTTTACCAATTGCTTGTCGGATTTAGATGTGTTAACAATAATTTCCTACTCCTTAAACTCATCAAGGACATCAAAAAGAAAATCTGTACTTCCATCAACTACTTATGTTGAGTTAAGTAGTTGCAATTCCATATTATGATTATGAAGACCACTACAAGTTCAACACCTTCTTTATAATCTTTTAATTAACTTGGAGGTTCAAGCATTAATCCTCTGGATTCACTTAGCTTAGGTTCAAGAAGGTTATTCCAAACTTCTAATGATCAACAAGGGTTCTCAAAACATCTTATGGTAATTATTCTAAGAAGTTGTTTACATCATAATGAAACAAAGATTATTAATAGTCTATTGGTGTTATTAGTCCGTAGTGAGAGTTTGGTTTAAGTAAACATGATCATCATCTTTGAAGATACTAAAAACACAACCTTACAAACCCTTAACTATCATATTCATCATTAAGTTGTTGGAAGTCTAACTATGAACATGTTTAGCTTGATTAAATCATCACTAGGTGGATTATACTTAATCACTATCATTATAACTATGAGACTATAGGGTTAAATCGTAGAACATACCTTCAGAAATGAAGAACAATACACCAAACCACAAGAACACAATATAAGCTTCAAGAATGTCTCCAAGTTCCAAACAACAAGCTCCAAAATCGAAATGTAAAGCTCAACCACAAATTGGAAGAAGGTAATTTGATCTAAGGGTGCAGGAGGATAATTATCTAGGTGAAAATTCGAGTTTGGTCGTGCAAAATGAAAGACACAAGCTCTCTTTTTATAATAAAGATTAGTTACGTGCGTTATCACAAGAGGATAACGTCGTTGAGCGCTTTACGACGCTATAAGGAAAGTATTACGTCGTAAGATAAGTCCGAGGCCACGGATGAAATACGAACTTCGTTACGTGCGTTACCTATCGTGGCATTACGTGCGTAAGATAGGTCAACTAGATTGGCTCCAAAGATCGGATATTCAAATCCTACCCGGCCCCACACGCCGAAAGTTGGGATCGGATACGATTGCCGGTTACGTGCGTAGCGTAGCCCTTTACGTACGTAAAGGCCTCAAAATAACGTACGCTATGCCTAACGATTAACGTACGTTAGGCTCAGGTTTAATAGTTCAATAAGCACTTATCTTTATAATACTGAAAATTCGAACATAATGGAGTGATCATTATTATTATGTTTATTTATGATATATTCCAATAACCATACACAAATGCAACAAGAGTACAACAGTATTAAATTATCCGAATAGTACAACAGCAAGTAAGAATTTCTGTCGGATATTACAAACTGTTTATTATATTCCTAAAGTTCCCGCGGATGTTTTATTAGTTAAGGGAAAAGTTTATAAGTCGATTGATGAGTGCATTGCTGCCTATATGAAATATGCTGCTAAAGCTGGTTTTGTGGTTAGGAAGTCATGCCAGAAAAGGTTGAGGAATGGTACTGTGAAACAGAAGTATTTAGTGTGTAATAGGGAAGGTTGTCCTAAGGGAATTCATGTGGACACGTTAGACTTAGAGAATAGTGATAAGCAGATTAAGAGTTCGAATATGCATATCACAGGCTGCAAAGTGCGTGTTATTTTTGATTTGATTCCTGGTACTAGTAAGTACAGGGTGAATGTTTTTGATATTATTCATAATCATGAGCTTGAACGTGAAGAGTACAAGCATTTGTCAAAGACTGAGAGGCAGTTAACCTATGCTGAGCAATTGTTTATCGTTAAAGCTGCTAGCGTAAATATAGGTGCAACGAAAGCTCATCACATCTTAACCGGTTTAAAGGGTTCTTACTTGCTTGTTCATGGAACAACGGTTGATTTCAAGAACTTTTTTAGGGGCGTGAATTGTTATATAGGTGATAGGGATGCCCAGATGCTTATATCTAAGATGGAAAATAGGAAGAAGCATGTGCCGGATTTTCATTTGATTATTTGGTCGAAAATGCTGAGCTTTCGGCTATTTTTTGGGCTGATGAAGTTTCTAAGTACAACTACAGAGAGTTTTGTGATGTTGTTTCATTTGATGCTACTTACAGAACAAACAAGTAAGTTTTTGTATGTTTAAATATGAGATTTGATTATATGATTTGTGTTTTATTGTTTAATCTATTATTTTATCTTTTTGTTTTTTAGGTACAAAATGGTGTTTGTTCCGTTTCTGACCATAGATAATCATCGGAGGTGTGTGATCGCAAAGAAGCTTGTTGAAGAACGAAACTACAACAGATATTTGGTTGCTGAAAGCGTTCATCAAGGCATTTGGTAGGGCTCCTAATATTGTTGTTACTGATCAGGATGGTGCTATGAGAAATGCCATTGAAGCTGAGTTTGCGGGTTCGAAACACAGACTTTGCATGTGGCATATTACTCAAAAACTCCCTGGAAAGGTATTTTTCTGTCTTTGTTGTTTTATCATATGTGATACTTGATTTTCTATGTATTTCTTATTGATTTATCACATATGATAATTTGTACCTTTTTTCAAATAATTTGTTAAATCATATGTGATACTTGATTTTCTTTGTATTTATTATTGGTTTATCATATATGATAACACATATCTTTTTTCAAATCATTTGTTAAATCAAATGTTATTTGTTTTGTTTTCAGATATGTTCAAAAATCTATGATGAGACTGACTTTAAAAAGAAGTTCAATCAAATTGTATGGAATATTTATATCGATCCGGAGGAGTTTGAGGATAGATGGTCAAATTTATTGGAGGAGTTTAGTTTGCAGAATCATAAGTGGTTAACAAAGATGTTTCGTATACGTTCGTGTTGGATTCCTGCTTATTTTATGGATTCCCCCTTGTGTGGTTTGATGAGGACGACGTCTAGATCTGAGAGTGAGAACTCCTTTTTCTCTCATTTTACAAATCAAGGTTCTACTCTTATGAATTTTATGAATTGTTTTGAGACGGCGATGGAAAAGCAGAGGCATATACAAGAGAGACTTGATCATAAGACCATTGATTCTGTTCCGAAGTTTAGAACCTATCTTAAGATTGAAAAACATGCTTCGAAGGTTTATACTCGTCCTCTTTTCGAGCTGGTTCAAGCAGAGATATTTGCAGGCACATGGTATTGCCAAATAGAAACCAAAACCTTGCTTGAAGGATCTGAGGTGTCTGTTATTAGAGAGACAAAATATGTTGATGTACTAATGGAGAAGAAGAAAGCTAAGTTGAAAGAAAAAGCTAAGAAGAGAGTTAAGAATAAAGGTAAGGATGGTGATAAAGTTGAAGAAGAAGAGCCAGTTAACCTGTTTTATAGAGTAGATGGATTATATAAGGTATGTTAGCTTCTTCAAAAAATATTGTTCCTTTTTTTTATCATATATGATTTTTTAGTGTCTTATTACTTTTGTTTTATCATATATGATTTTATACTATCTTCTTTATTTTTGCCCATGAAGGTGTTGCGTAACCCAGAAGATGGATCAGTTGTGTGTTCCTGTCAGCTTTTCGCTCGAGTTGGTATATTATGCAGGCATGTGTTTTGTGTGTTTAAGAACGGCAATATTGAAGTGATTCCAAGTCAATACATATTGAGGCGTTGGACAAAGAATCTTATACCTGCTGCTTTGAGGAACAAAAGGAACAGATATGGTGAGAAGAATGAGATTGTTGAGAATTATGCAAACGAGGCGAGTTCGATTGTTGATCACTGTGTCCATATTTTGAGTAAAGACGAGTCAAGGTTGTCTGATTTTGTTGAGAAGTTGAGGTTGCTAAAGATTGATGTTGAGGCTGATTGTCCAAATCCTCCTTCTAAGAACAAGGCTGATAATTTGGAGGAACTTTTTGGAGTCCCGAAGCCGGCTGTAAAAACCGTTAACAATCCATCTTGATAAGAATTCAAAGAACAGGAATGCATGTTCTTGATAAAAGGAGGGAAAGAGCAAGCTCTTGATAAGAATTCAAAGAACAGGAATGCATGTTCACTATGTGGAGAGACAGATGGTCACAACGAGAGGACGTGCCCAAAAAAGTTTGCAGAAGAGGCCGAGTTGGATCAAGCAGAAGTTACAAGAGAAGAGATCTGGGATCAAGCAGAAGTTTCAGTAGAAGAGGAGTTGGGACCACAGATTTGAAGAGAAGAAGTCTTGGATCAACCATGAATTTCAACATAAATCGTCTGTGTATTTTTTTAGTATATTTGATTATTACTGAAATTGAGTAACAGACTTATAGATGATTGTTTGATTATTGCTGAGTTTTTATATGTAATAGACTGTTTCTGATTGTGTTCAAGAAATTCGGTTAATGACATTTCTGTTATCATATATGATAATTCAGAAGCAATTTTTTTAAGTGTATTATCATATGTGATATTTCACTGATATCATATATGATTTTACACTAGGTTTAATACTTTTTAATTTATGATATATGATAATGTATGAACAAGTGTATATCATATGTTACATTTATCTAAAATCAAGACTTATTATCCAAAATCACATCCGGAGATGTTTCGCCATTCATTTCTTAATTAAAAAAGGCATCATAGTACCTACATCATCCTACTTAGAATATATTTAAAGTGATATTGTAGCATACGAATAAAGAGATTGTTCTAACTTGTTTAAGCCATACTCGATGGCATACGACACTTGATAAGAGATTATACAGAAATTATTTTTCTAATCAGCATCAGTTGCCCCAAAAAGTTTTTCTACCACCCCCTCCTATCCTTTGTTAGTCCTACTTCTGAATCTTCAATTTCTTTTCCATCATATTGCACTTGCAACATGATCTGCAGCCTGTTCTGTCTTCTTCTTGTCTATCGCTGCCCTTATCATATTCTCCTTATTTGCCTTGTCTGTGTATTTTGCTGCAAACTCAAATCCTTCCACATTCATCTTTTCTCTGTGAATGTTGAGTTCATGCATGAGCATCTTGGTAACATACTTGATTCGAATCTTTATTATTTATATTTTCTGCTGTCTTTCTTCTTTCGGAAACTCCAAATTCCAATTCTTTGCAGTTTCCCCATCATAATGCTCCATATGCATCATCACGAAAATTCCACAGTCAATGACATTTTCTTTTGTTGCCCAATTCACCTTCATCACCGTTGTCTTCTTTGACGCTATCTCAGCTGCCTTTTCATGCTTGTGTGATTCCAGATATCTTGACAAAAGTTTTTTCTACACAAAATAGAAAATTTGTTTTATTGATTTATCATATATGATAATGTGCATGAGTGTTTTGCTAAATCCCCCCCCCCCCAACCGTTACCCAAACCCATTTTTCTCTAATTACTTACCAGAACATCAATATCCTTCTTGTATTTGGCATCATATGGATTTGGTGAGTTGTCAATGATTACTGAAGTGCCTTTGCTTAAGTTGAAAACAACCAGATAAAAGTGTTCATGGGCGATTATTGGGAAGAATGCCTGTAATAAATAGAGAGAAAAAAGAAATTAGATTCATTTTTATACAAGTAAAACTTTTTTGTTTTTCATAACTAGTGAAAGAAGTTGTTACCAATGCCAAATGATTCATCATCATGTCATCTGGATTCTTTTTGAACACGGTTTTCAAGTTTGCACAAAAGTCTTGGTACTGCTTCTCTTCTTCATCTTTCTTTGCTTCCACTATTTGTTTTGTCTGTTTTCATAAATCAAACACATCTTTAAGAAACAAATTAAGATTTCATTATTTAAGTTCTAATTTTGTAGGTACTTACGAGTATTCCCGTGTGAAAAAACTGATTGATCTTTGCTGCAGCAGGTTTGTTGATCGTTTCTTCATAGTTCAAAATACATGCAAAGCTGTCAATGACACTAACATCCACTTTTAATTTTGGTGCTAGTGATTGCATGTTGTCCCGGATTATTGCTGCTCCCTATGCCCATTCAATTTCAAAAACAAATTCGCTACACAAAAAGATAAAAAAGCAGATTTAGATCATATATGATAGCCCAATTTGACATTTTTTATTTTTATGATTTTTTTAATAAGGTAAAGCAGACTTACTATGGATCTCCTTGCATTGAGAATAAAGCCTCGGATACCATGGATTCATCCGGTGTTTGTGGTGCTTTCAAGGCAGTTTTCCGGTTGTTGTATGGTGAAACCAGGTATCTTGAATGCTTCTTTATTCTCTTTGCGGGTGGCTCTTGTTCCTTGTTTTCTTCTTCATCAACCACCTTTCTCGCCCTTTTTTCCATCTTTTGTTTTGGTTCACTTGTTTCAGTTTCAACGGCAGCCTTTTTCTCAACCTTTGGTATTTCTTCTACTGTTGTTGTGTCAGTTTGAGCCGCTGCAGGTTTGCTGGAAACTGGGCTTATTTCAAGATCGAAGCTTGGTGGTGAAATTGATTTCATTTTGCTTCTTGTCATCATCATTTTCGCTGGTGGTGTTACCAATTTTATTGCTGCTTTTTTTGTATTTTCCTGTTTTGTTTGAGTTGCCTTTTCCGCTTGTTCAAAAATCTCGTCTAGAGTTTGGTCATCAAATTGATCATAAGAAAAACTTGTACTTCCTATTAACTGGACAACTGGTTCTTCTTTTTTCTTCTCCAATTCAATTTCTTTCTCTTTTTCATTCTCTGCCAGAGTTTCTTTTTCCTTCTTTTCCAGTTCTTTTTCCTTTTCCTTCTCCAATTCAATTTCTTTCTCTTTTTCATTCTCAACTGGAGTTTCTTTTTCTGTCTCCAATTCTTTTTCTGGCTCATCTTCAGTTTCACTCTCATCTTTTGGGATATTCGTTTCCATTTGTTCTACTTTGTTGCTCTCACTTCCACTTGCTTTTTCACTGTCTTTTTCTTTTTCAACTTGACTTTTCTTGTCACCTTCTTTGTTCTCACTCTCACTCTCACTCCGACTCTCTTCTTCTTCACTGTCACTCCCACTCTGAGTCCCACTCTCACTCCCACTTCCTTCTTCACCATCTTTCCCATCTTTATCTTTTTTATCTCCACTCCCATCTTTATCTTTCCCATCATCGTTTCCATCATCTCCTCCTCTCTCATTATCGCTTCCATCATCATCATTGTCTTCATAATCAGTTTCCCCATCATCACTGTCATTTTGTTCATTCTTTTTTTCTTCTCCTTCATGTATATCAAAATCAAAAACATTGAAAATTTTCTTGTACTTCTTACACAAAGTGAAGAATGTTTTGTCTCTCTTAAACTTCTGCATTCCCTCTTTCAACGTGTCAACCAACTCTGTTTTTTCTTTTGAAATTATTTCAAACTTCTCTTCAATTTTTTCAACAAACTCCTGTAAATTAAGCAAGTTGTCTGATTTTTTTTTAATCTATATTCAAAATCATATATGATATTTTCAATTTTACAAAAACATTTGAATTATCATATATGATTTTCAAAATTATCATATATGATTTTTCAAAGAGATTAAAATCTTATTCAGAATCATATGTGATCATTGCTGGCATAACTTAATTTTAGCTTGCTAAAGGCTTAGCCGCAGGCATAGTCTTCGGCTTCGGCTATGCCGCAATTTATAGGACAATCAATTTATATAAGCAATAAAATTAATAAGGTAAAAGTTACCTCTTTCGTTTCTGGTCTCTTGGGAGGCAATGGTTCATTGTAAACATCCGTTCCCTTGTAAAAATCCAAACCTGTTTGCTCTTCATCTTGATTAAACTGTTCGTGATGTTCATGTTTTCCCAAGCAATTGTCTTTGATTTCGATCCCAATCCTCTTCCTCATTGCTTGTGTGTTCCAACTTCTCATTGCTGGGCGATGACGCATAACTTGATATTTTGGGAAGTTTGTTGAGTCTAGGTATAGCAGCTTTTTCATACAAAAAATAAATTTCGGTTAGATTATAATAAGTGTATGGTATTGAATCACATTTGATAAATTTATAGAATCATGTAAAATAACTTACACATAAGAATGTTGCTGGCCCATAATAGAAGTCGCCTTTAGTCACCACCTTTTCCCAATTTTGCTTACTTATTCGTAAGCATTCAAGTATGTATCCGCACCAGTCAATATCTGAAATGACATCATGTTCTTTCACATGCTTCAACACTGTTGCAAACACCTTTGCACCATTATCAACTGTTCCCATTGTGCTAGCAAACAGAGTTAGAAAGTTTATCGTGAAGATGAAATCAGCATCAACTGAGCTTGTTATCTCCGATGATATTGCAGCTGGTGTGGTTTTCTTTAGATGAGAATACTGGCCTTCCCATTCTGCTATGAATGGATCATCTTTGTCTCTTGGTTCTAGATCTTCCAATTTGTTTTTTCCCATTGGCACACCTAGCATATCATGTATGATTTGTTTGGTTATCTTGATTGACCCTTTCTGCAACCTTAATTCCATGCTTGGTGGATGGAATTTGTGAACAACATGGTATAACAAAGCTCCTGGAAGTTCGGTTATTGGAAAGTTTATGAATCTCTCAAAACCGATGTCTTTCAAAGTTTTCTTTCTCATCTCTGTTAAACCAGCCATTGCATCAAACATGGGTTTTGGTGATGACCTAGTTAAGCAACTTAGATATGTCACCTTTTTGGTTGGTTTTTGTGCTTTTCGTTTTTTTATATTTTCTTTTTTGAAAATAACAATCCTCTCTTCCTCCTCATCTTCCTCCTCATCTTTCTCCTCCTCATCTTCCTCCTCCCCATCTTCTTCAACTGTTTCCATTTTTCTTTTTCTTGTTTGTTTTTTTTGTTCCTCTTCAGTTTCACTTTCTTCAAATATCAACTTGTCTTCCTCCTCCTCCTCCTCCTCTTCACTTTCCTAATTCATTTATTCTTCTTCCATTGTTTTCTTAGCATCCCCTCTTGGGTATCTCTTCGAAGTCGTTGCAGGTTTCGAAGCTTCTTTTGTTGTTTTCTTTCCACGCCTTGTTCTAGAACATCTTATTTTCTTATATCTTCCCTTTACTTTCTGAGGTGATGCTGGTGGTTCTTCTTTGATTTTATACCTCTTCTTTTTGTTTTTATCATCCGCTTCCTCTTCAATTTCCATGTCTTCAACATTGTTTAATGCATTATATATTCAGTACACAACATTGTTTTATACAACTTGTAATATATAAAAGCAATAATATGTACCTTTGGCAGCTTTTTTTTTCCTTTCGTTGACGTCTTAAAGAATGGCAATGAGCTTATGAATTTATCCACATCAGCGATACCCTTTCCTTTGCCTTTATCTACATTTTTAAAATAGATATTTTAATTATTTATGTACAGTCCAACTAATTAACATACATCGTCAGTTTCTTTTGTCGAAGTCTTAGCTGCAGTGATAGCCTTCGGCTTTGCCGAAGGCTATCGCTGCAGCTAAGACAAGTGTTTGATTTCTGTATCATATATGATATAGAATACAGTTGATATCTTTTATCGAAGGCTTAGTCATAGCGATAATTGCCGAAGGCTATCGGCTGACTAAGGCAATTGTTTGATTTAGATTCATATATGATATAGAATACATTCCATATCAAGTGAACATATCTATAACTGAATATTTTTCTATATCATATATGATACGGATTTCAAGGCAAACAAAATTCATGAAATGCTGTTTCTACAACAATAAGCTAAAGTCATCTTCTGATCTAAGCTAAACGCTTATCGGCAGCGTATGATTCGGCTAAGCATATTGCTAAGCAGCATCCTATGCCTACATCTATTCCAAAGTAACACATCTTCTGCGGCTTGGCCGCAACCAATGCCTATTGTTAAGCCGAAGGCATCGGCTGAGGCTTAGCTGCAGAAGATGCCTTCGGCTTAGCCGAAGGCGTCTTCTGTGTCTTAGTGTCGGACGACGCCTTCGACGAAGCCGAAGGCATCTTCTGCTGCTTAGCCGCAGCCGATGCCTTCGGCTTAGCCGAAGGCGTCTTCTGCGACTTAGTCAAAGGCGTCTTCTGTGTCTTAGCCGCATAAGTTGCCTTCAATAAATGCTTCTATTCTGTGTTTTTTATTTCAACTTCAACTGAATCTATCTATTATCTTTGAAAACCTAATTTCTAGTTTACTATTTCTTCACAAAATCTCAATAACTTGCATAAACATTCAATAATCAGTTTAAATTCATAACATCTTCAATATAATCTCTATACACATTACGCATCAATATTTCAATCATATATTATAGTAAGAGATAGTAAAATAGTTGTTTAAATCGTATGATTATACCTGAAATTGGATTTTTAGCCGTTTTTTTATCTTTCTTTTTAGCCGGAGATAGGTAGGGTTTCAGAACAGTGTTATCGTCGTCACTTTCCGCCATTTTTTCCGTTTAGATTTTGTAGATCCGGTGAGGAATTAGGGTTTGTATTTTGATCGGGTTTTTCGTGTGTGTACTGTGTGTTTTTAGTGTGTGCTAGGTGGAGCGTACAATATAAATGAAATGAAATGTTACGGGTTGTGTTGTTTTGTTTGTGTTGTGATTTTACCAATTTACCCCTCCGTGTTTTTTTCAGTGGTAACTGTTTTGATCTCAACTGTTGATCAAAATGAAATCTACGGTCCATTTTTGTCTCTTGGTATGTGAGTAAATTATGGTTTTTGAAATAATTCAACTCTATATATTATATGCTAATTGTAGGTTTGGTTTGATGTTCCTTCTTTCCTACTACATACTTGGTGTGAGGTGCAAACAATCAAGTAAGTAATTTTCACAATACGTAGTTGAGTAATTACTCGAGAAATTTTTGCATCATTTTAGTTATTGTTAAAAATATATATTTGTCAAATGTTTTAATAATTTATTTATTAAAATATAAAATAATTTGTAATATAAAATTCACAACTTGTAAACAGATAAGGTAATTTGATTGATAATTTTAAATATGGTACACATTCTAATTTACTTGTAATTATGAGTATTATAACACACTGTTAGAATTACATAAAACATTATAATATTAATTTTATATAAAAATAATAAAACCAACACATTAACATTAACATGATAAATCACACAGAAACATAAATATAAAATGACTTCAAACATTATCACTAAACATAAATCTTAACATTCAACTGCATAATAACAATTGTACACACACAACATGTTATTTATGAATAACATAATAAACAAATAACATGACTAATAAGAATAAAATAATAACACAAAATCACAATAAATAAATGCATAAAATTTACAAAATACTTTAAAAATATATTATACAAATAACACACACATATTAAAATATAAACATTAATGTATTTAAACATATTGAACTCGTGATAATATTTGTTTGAGGTACAATTTAATTATGAGTTTTATGTTTGACTAATGTTTGATTATTATTTTTAAATATTTGTTATAAGTACAAATCTTGGAAGAATGAGCTACACATGTTTTGGCCGGCTTGGGGTATTTTCTGCGAGGCTTCTCCCAAGGAGTTCAAGTATCGGGAGTATGAGTGGAGGAGGCTATGCGCATATTTTAGCTACCCGGACTATATTGTATGTAATCGAGCTCTAAATATTGTCGTAATGTTGTTGTTTAAATATATGTAACTTATATGAAACTTACTTGTGGTTATTTTGTTCTTGTTAAATACATGTTTCTATGTGTAGGCGAGCAGTTCAACCAACACTGCTAACCATAAGGGTCTGACGGAGCACGACAGCTTAGGTTCGCGGTCGTTGGCGATAGTTTCACACGAGTGCACTTCTGATGAAAATGTGGCGAATGCCTTTTTCTACGTGACTCAGATGGCATATCCAAACTATACGGATAGAGTTGTAAGTTGTAAATGTATCCTAACTATTTTAATAGTGCTATTAGTCTTTACCTCTGAACTTTATTAATATTCGGTTACTTTTTTGTTTAATTAGGAGAGAGTGGCGAAGGAGTCTGAGAGGATGTTGACAGAGATGGCAAGGGAGGAGCATCCGTATTTGAACGAGACTGGCCTCGAGTTAGCACGCCGAGAGATCGATCAGGCCGATCCCTATATTAGGACAAGGGTGTGGGCTAACATATATCCTCCTAAAGGGAGTCATTACCGAACGCCGATGATGGGAGCTGAAGGCAACAAATTATTGAAGGATACTGTAGGGTATCAGCGCAATCAAAGGGGTGACAATCAAAATGCCTATCTGAAGGAGAAATTGAGGATCGAGAGGGAGTTCCGAGATGAGGAGCAAAAGAAGTCTCAAGATCCGTTCCAGAAATTCCAAGAGGAACAAAGGAAGGTTCAACAAGAGATGTTAGCTCAGCAGCAGGCCATGATGCAGTATATGATGTCATTGAGTCAGATCGTGACTCAATCGAGAATTCCGGCACCACCACCACCTTCATTCTTCAATTCACAAACACCCCCCTCTTCTTCACGGCCTCGGGACAACGACATGCAAGACAGTAGTAATCATTCTTCTATCTTTAAGAGTTTGATGGATTTATAGGTGGATTTTAGTTGTCATTGGTAGTTCTTTTGCTATATAAACATATTATTAATGCTAAATATTTTCTTATTTAGGCTCGTGTTCATTAACATTGGTGTTTATAGTGGACTTGTTGATGTTGCTACATTACATGTTGTGATTTTTATACTGTTGGTGTAAAAATTATGCTTTTCGTACATTGATGTATGTTGATTGTGATGTATGGTGATGTATTGTACATGTGGAATAACATGTTATCTGAACAGGTTTGGGGATCCCAAAATCTGAATATATATTTTTTAATGGACTTTAGACGACGGCATTTGCACAAACCGTCGGCTAAAGTTTTTATTTAAAAAAAAAACTTTAGGCGACACTATTTTTGTTGATAGATACAACAAGCTAATCCAGCTCCAACAGACTCTTCTTTACCCTTGGTGTCACATGACGGTTCTTGATAGTATCATAGAGACTATGGGAGTCAAGGTGGAGAACAAAACCTCGATTAAAGCTCCCCGAAGGTCATCATCTTCCTAGTAATCACAGTAAAATGAGACGTATCCTAAAAAGTCTTAGGCTATCGTACATCAAGATCCACGTAGGCATATATGATTGTGCTTTATTTTGGGGAAAGCCTAATGAAGACCTAAAGAGATGTCCGGTATGTGACACAGAGAGGTATAAGTTCACTCCTTCTCGTAAAGAGAAAGGTGTGAAGGTTATTTGGTATTTCCCTCTGAAGGATAGATTGGAGAGGCTTTTCATGTCTCCTCACACAGCCAAGACGATGAGATGGCATGTCGAGCATCACGTCATTGACGAGGATACTATGATACACCCTTCTGATGGAGAGGCTTGGAAGCATATAGATAGGGAGTTTCCAGAGTTTGCATCAGATGTCCGAAATGTAAGACTCGGACTTACATCTAATGGATTCAACCCTTTTGGCAATATGAGTCTTCCGTATAGTATATGGCCGGTGGTAATGGTTCCTTACAACCTTCCTCGATGTGCATGAAGGAGTATAATATATTGACTCTCTTAGTACCTGGCCCTGAGTATCCAGGAAAGTGTATTAATGTTTATTCGAGACCTTTGATAGAGGAGCTGAAGTTGTTATGGGAGCAAGGTCATTCGACGCACGACAGTTACTCACATGAGATGTTCTACTTACGTGTTATGTGTACCGGTACCATCAGTGATGTTCCTGCATACGAGACGTTATCTGGATCAGTTATTAGTAGATATAGAGGATGTCCAGTGTGCTTGAATACAGACTGCACAAGGTATCATTGTCGGAAGTTTATCAGAATGTGTCACCGTCTATGGCTTGAGAGGATGCATGTCTGGCGTACAGATACTGTAGCATTTGGTGGGACTGAAGAGGTTGGTGATCCACCACGGGAGTGGACTGGTGAAGAAATTTTGGCCGTGCAAAATGAGTATGATTATGGGCAGTTGAGCAACCATCCTGATATAGTAGAGGCAACTCCTGAAAGACCAGATAGGTATAAGTACTGATCCCACAAAAGTATTTTTCGGAATCTACCTTATTGGAGTAAGTTGTTGATTAGGAACTACCTAGATGTGATGCACATAGAAAAAAATGTTTGTGAAAGTGTTGTCGGTATAGTGTAATGTTGGGAAGGGAAGACTAAAGACGGACCTAAGGCACGCATTGGTTCAAAAGAAATGAACATTAGAAAACATTTATGGTTGAAGGAAGGAAAGGGGAAACACAAAATGACGAAAGCAGCTTACACCGTCACCCCTGAGCAAAAAGCTGAGATTTTTTCGTAGATGAAGGCTGTTAGGTATCCCACAGGATATGCTGGAAATATAGGGAGGTTTGTTAACTTCAAGGAGAACAAGTTAACTGGGCTGAAGAGCCATGATTGCCATATCATCTTACAACGCTTGTTTCCTGTGTTTATTCGACCATACTTGTCCAAACAGGTGGTCGAGCCTTGTGTATCGTTATCCAAGTTCTTTCAAAAGTTATGCACTAGAGAAGTAAGAAGGTCAGACCTCCGGCTCATGCAAAAGGAGATTATTTATATCTTTGGCAAATTTGAGATGATATTCCCACTAGATTTTTTTGATCTCATGCCTCACCTCATTATCCATCTTCCTCGCCAACTTTTACTAACAGCCCCGATCCACTACACATGGATGTTTCCAATAGAAAGGCAACTTGTTGAATACAAGGACTCTATGACTAATAAGTCTGCACCTGAAGAATGTATTGCCGAAGCATATCTTGCATGGGAGTGTGTAACATATACCAAGTTCTATTTGGGCGTTGTGGATCCCTGAGCCTATGTCAACCATTCCAGTGCAATTTAATCTCTCCATTATTACCAACGAAGTCGAAGTTCAAGGAAGATTACCTGACATGTAACACCCCCAAGATATTCAGGCTATATTACAGTGTCGTGAGCCCCTCCATGGGACCCACAAGGATATCATTACGCGGAACCATAAACCTCGGCTGATAAGGTCTAAACATAAACCCAATAGAAGGCAATAAGGATGACACCAATATAATAATCAATTCGACAGAATACAATACATCTAGAATTTGAAACCCAGGGCAACACAGGCCACAACATCATAAACATCTGAAACATTACTCGAGTATTCAAAACCATTCCGAGTACAACAATACCGAATAGAACAAGGTACAAAACACAAACAGAAATCAGACACAGCATCACTCTTGCCATCATCTTTGTGCCGACCCGGTACACGCCTTTCCCCTATCCTGGTTCCTGAAATACATGAAAGGTATTTCCCCCAAAAAGGGGTTAGCCATCGAATAGATAGTACAAGTATATCGAATATGAAACACAATACGTCTCGACAATAAAGTAAATGTAATCATCATTTCATCAACTCAAGACTAATATTCTGGAATAACTAAATCTCATATCATTTCATGTCAATACATACGTGATTAACCGTGGAACCGCACCAGAAGCAACGGAATCCTATGAGGCCCCGTCGGACCCTCCCAGAGTGGTTAACCCAAAAATATTTGCGGAACCGCACCAAAGGCAACGGAACCCTCCGGGGACCAGTCGGTCCGTCCCAGAGTGAATATATACAATTATACAATTCATATACCTCACTTTTAAAGTCGAGAACGTACAATCATAAACATATACTTGCCTTTGAGACATTGAGAATTGGAAGGAAAAGTGTACAAGCTCGATAGGTCCAAAAATGCACTTCCGGGACCTAAAAAATATCATAAGGAATACGATGATTAATAATCTATATTCGATTCACATGGTGAAACTCCCGAAACCCGCCTACGATTTACAATTTCTCCAAGAATAATTATCTAGAGTTTGGAAATCATCCAAACCCTCTCTAATTCAAATAATATATAAAAACATCCATATAATCATAAGGAGAATGTGGGTACGGGGTAGATACATCATAATCCCAAAGATTTCAAGCTTCAAAATGGATAAATCGGACGGATCTAAGAAAATACCCAAAAAAATCCCAAACTAGGGTTCTAAGCAGTTTACCTTGATTCGGAGAGAAGGAAACGATTAGATGTTGTAAAATTCTTGTTATTCAACCAAAGATGATGACAGGTGATGAATGTGCCCCCAAATTGCCTCCGAATCGCCCTCTCGTGCTCTCTCGTTGGAAATAAAGAAAAGAGATGAAAAATGAAGAAGAATAGGGTTGACCCTCTATATATACTGCGTGTGATTAGCGTGCGCTAAATCTCAAGGTTAGCGTGCGCTAACAGGGTCACCCGGTAGTCCAGTAGCTTCTGACCTGCGACGCTAGCGTGCGCTACCACATCCTTAGCGTGTGCTAACTATTACCCTGCAGAAATTCCAAACTCACTGTCCATCCCTGTAACACCCCAACTAGGCGGATATTACAGTGCCGTGGACCCCCGACTGGGACCCACCAGGCGAATGAAGGTTAATAAATTACACAATAAAAATGAAATACCAAACCACATTACATCATCAATTACTCCGATGAGGTGTTTCAATTACAACACACCCAGGGAACACTGAATACATGTATATTTTATATGAAGATAAAATATACAACACTGTACAAATGACAATCCAAAAGGAAGTGCAGTGGAAAAATACATAACAAGAAACATGAATAAAATGAAGAGACTGGGCCCCCCTACTAGTATCACTGGGACTCCTCGCCGTCAACGTTCTCTTCCCGTTCTTTTGCCTTGCCATGACCTAAAAACAATATCCCCAACGGGGTCAGTTACACAAAACAACAATACTCAAGAGTTGAACAATATACAACAATCACATATCTTAGTTATGAAATCCAGCTGAAGAGGGGCATCATAATACGCCCGTAATGGTATGTGCTGTTAGGAGTATGCCCTCGAATGCCACTCAGAGGTTGTTGAGTGAGGGCATTGTACTTGTAATTATGTAAACCATTTCTATAAGGCAAATGAATGTTTCTTTATTTAATGGTAGTTACTGGCATTCCTAACTCGTAAATAAACATATAGAAACATCGTTCGCAAGTCGATGAAACTTGACTGGGCGTTAAGTTTATGTGAAGACTTGTATGACGTGTTCTTTAACATGGAGAGTGCCTGTCGAACACTAATGGTTAGTGGGAGCACACGTTATAGGTATGCTAATTGGATTAGTATACTCGAACCGACTCACCCTCGATTCGTCACACGGATTTCACTCCGGACGATCAATGACGGAATCGAAAGGTTGTGATAGGTATTCGTGAACCTTCGACTTGAGGATTTAGTAGGGATGTGCTTGTGACGTCAAGATTTTCATTAGAGTAGTTTGACCCTGTAAACCGGAAGGCGGGGGTCAACCTCGACGTGCATCTTGACGGGCAAGTAGCAGTCCTTGAATACCAAGATAGAATTCTTTCTCCCATTAGTGAGCGGGTTATATGTCCTATGCGGTTATTGGCAGATGAGATCATAAGTCTTTGGCCAAAGCATTGGAGCTAGTTGTATTAGATACACGACAGCTCGATGATCTCGATTTGCATTAACGCAAGCATAGCGTCAAGTACAGATACGGTTTGACTGACCGTGACCCTATAACTTGATCGGGACATTTGAAAGAAGGGTTTATACGTATACTGGTATTCACGACAGAATGGTTCTTAAATGATCCCAATCATTCGTTCTCGGTTAAGTGCAGTGTAGGCCGCCAGGCTGGCTAGGTGGTGCTACTACTCTTTGGTTCCTCCCATTGCTGACTGAGACGGACCTACCGAGTCGCGTAATAGGATTGACGACGGAATGAATCAAGCTAATTCTCTCATTATGTGTTATAGATATTGGATATCTAAATTTGGGACATTAGATGTCTAAATCGATTTATTGGATAAATTGATTTACGGCCTAATGAATTAAATGTATCACTGGGTGATTAATTTAATTCATGGATATAATTATTTCTTGGAGAAATTAATTATGTTATAATGTATTTGATACGATGAAATTAATTGGATTAATTAAACTATACAAATACATCGGGATGGAATTGGAGTTTTGTTTGGACTCTAGGGAGTCCGAAATGAACTGAACTCATCCGTTTCTCCATGGGCCGCCCCCCATTTCTAGCCACCTTCCTTTTGGACTTATGTCTTCATTCTTTAATGAATGATAATTGTGGAGGTGGAGTTAGATTCCCACATGCATGAGAGGTTCATGTGGAGAGTTGAATAAACGAAGAAGACATCTCACTTCTCATGGAAGACCATTTCCAACGTGAATAGAGTGTAGAGAGAGTGAGAAAAGACTTCTCCAAGTCTTTTCATCTTTGTTCATCAACTTCTTCTTCATTTTTTCTTGGAGAAAAATTGAGAGAAATTATTGAGAGAGATATTATACACTTAGAGTGTAGTAATAAAAGCTTCATCATTTGATTCTAGCCGTAACCTTAGAGGTTAATCAAGTGTTGTTATTCCGGTCGTTTTTCGGCGCGTGGCAAGTAGAGACGCGGTGCTTTCGGCGTTGGATCGTTCAAGAGCTTGGAGCGTATTGGACTCGTAGAGATCAAACTAAAGCTTGGGGAATAGCTCAAGAGAATGTTACCATTTAATCAACGGACTTAGAGGGTTAGTTTCTTACGACTCTTGCTTTTCGTTTATATATTCGTATATACGTAGCTCGATCGATCCTCGTAGGGATTCGGATCGAATTAATTTCCATTTTACCGCTTCCGCTGGGCCTTCGTTTTAGGCACCGAATCCCAATAGTTGTATCAGAGAGTAGGTCTTGCGATCGTATATACGATATTGGCATTTGGAATGCTCGATTAGATGGTGAATTATTTGGAATCATTTTAGTCATAATCGTAGTATATGTTTTTTGTTCATAATAATTGTATTTTTCGTAAGTTTATGTCTAAATATAAATCTTAAATTTCTGGGAAATATGATTTATATTGAAGATATGAAAGTCTAAAAATATAGATATTAGATATCCTATTGAAAATCTAGCTCGAATCGTCGTGGACGACTTTTTTGGACAAAGGGCGAGAATTTACCGGGGTGACTCGGCCGTGTATGCAGTGACACGGGCCGTGTCTGTGACACGGGCCGTGTCCGATCCCAGAGCCATCGCCAGGCGGGCCGACCGTGTCAGGAGACACGGGCCGTGCCTGGCCGGCAGCAGCCGAGCGTGACTCGGCCATGCCAGGCCTGTCTGCCGGAAAGCTGCCGAGGGTGACTCGGCCAGGCAGCCCATTTTCGCCCCGGCTCGATTTTTCCATATATTCTTGAAAAATTAATCTCCCACATGTTAAATTGGATTTAATATGATTAAAATGATGGTATTTCATTTTATAAGGGAAATTTGATTAATTAGAATATTTATGGTCGACCGAATTATTTTGAACATTATCATATTACCGATTGTGTGAATCGATTGGATCGGTTCGTATTGTTGATTGGATCAATGTATCTCTACGCTTTCCATTTATTTAGTATTTTTTGGATGAATGCTTTTGAATGGGGATGTGGTTCGTGGACTTAGTTTTTGAATCGTTCGTTTTATTCGATTGGGTTGTAAAGGCCGTTTTGAGCCTATTTATTTTACTAGAAAAATTTGTATCTAGGATGCAATTTTCAATGTAAAATTTATATGTAATGACGAAGCACGGAGGAAGATCCATTTCGAGAAGACGAAGATTCAAGACGAAGACTTGTAATTAGATTACGGAGTTTTTGTTTTCTAGGAACGGTCCATGAACCACATGTTGGTAGCAACTAGGTTGTGAATGGTTTTTTCATATTGTATGAATACCACAAACGCGCTAATATGATTAATGTACAAAGTGTAACGTTAATCGCGATAATTCTCCCACAACAAATAATTAAGTTTATAAGGTTTCAAAGTTTTTCCTTCCCTCCATCGAGTTTTTGGGAAATTGAAATCCAAACCGGATGTGCTATGCTTCCGAGTTATCGGGGTAGTCATTCGGGGAGGACGGATAAATTACCGGGAGCGCATTGGATGCCTTCGGTTGGAGCAAATTTTATCCCTAGAAACCTGATAGGTTCCCGGATAGGATTCAATTGTGAAACTGATTTGCGTCGATGGTATAAACTTAACTTGTTCACGAACTATAGAAACCATATAGGTTGAGGGTAGTGAATAAGAGGAAAAAGAAGATCGAATCATCCATTAGATGGGTTGGTGTTGGACACCACTTTATGAAAATTAATAGACTAGAAACCTGTTCGGTTGCCCTCTATTAAGATTTATAAAGAACTCGATCACCACTATGAAGTAGAGCGACGATACTTCCAGATTTCACATGGGAGTGTGTTATTCCGATAAAAATAGTGGGAGCTGGGTAACAAGAATAGAAAAGACCTTAATTCTATACTCAGAACATAATTGAATGAGTCACTAATTAATCTATCGTACTTAATGCAGACTCAAATCTCAATATGACAATGAATCCACTCGGAATTCTGCTCGAAAAGAACACCCTGATTGGAGCTAAATTTGTGGACTGGCTCCGCAATCTGATGATAGTCCTCAGTATAGAGGCACTGGGATACGTCTTAGAGACGGACATTCCAGCGCCTCCTGTGCGGACCAGAGCCAATCAGGAAGAGATCGAAAACCACGAAAAGTGGGTTAAGGATGACGTAAAAGTCCGTGCATACATGATGGCTTCTATGTCTAATGAGCTTCAGAGAGCTCATGAGAAAATGACTTCTGCTAGGCAGATTCTATCTCACTAGACCAAACTTTATGGTGAGCATAGCAGAACTGCTAGATATGAGATATCCAACCAACTGTTCGGTGCAAGGATGAAGGAAGGTGAGAAAGTTGGGGAACACGTCCTCAAAATGATATCTATGATCGAGAGATTGGAGGCTCTTGATTTTAAAATGGATACTTCTCTCCAAACCGACCTTATCCTACAGTCTCTCCCTGATTCCTTCTCACAGTTTGTTATGAACTTCAACTGCAATGAGATTGCATGTAATTTAGCTGGGCTAATGAACAAACTTGTAACCACTCAGTCTCAGATGAAGACTCCGTGGATGAAGGAGTCTGCTCTTGTGATTTATTCTGGACCTCGGAGGTCTAAGAATAAGAAGAAAAAGACCAAGAAGCGGACTGGACCACAATCTAAGGACCTTAAGGGAAAGGGCAAGGCCCCGATGGTTCCAAAGAACAAGAAGAAGAAGGATGCTTGTCTCAATCGGTGAGTGGGCCCTTTGGGATAGAGACTGTCCGATTCTTCATGGCACTTGTGCATGTAACTTTTAGTTTTGGAAACAAATTGTTCTGCTACTGTATTTTCTACTTCCTGGATACTAGATTCTGGTGCTAGTTCTCATATTTGTACCGTGAATCAGGATCTCGAACAAAGTAGGAAGCTTGGAGCTGGAGAAGTTATGATCACAGTCGGAAGCGGGCATAGTGTCGAGGCGACCGACATAGGATCACTTCTTTTAGGTTTAGAATCCGGCTTTATTTTGACTTTAGAAGATGTACTTTTTTTGCCCAAGGGGCACAAAAACATTGTATCCATTCCGGTCATGGACCGAAAAGGTTTTTCATTTTTCATTGGTGATGGTTCCTGCAAAATTTATTTTAGAAATAAACTAGTGGGTACTGCTACATTGTTAAATGGATTGTATCATCTAAATCTCAGCAACAAAGTAGTTGTGAATACTATGACTAGAAAACGTGGTAGGGATAAAACCAATCAAGTTTTGAAATGGCATCTAAGACTTGGTCATGTTGGTCAGACCAAGGTTTACAAGATGGAAAAAGATGGACTTATGGGTCCATTGGGATCGGATCCATTTCCTACTTGTGAATCTTGCCTTAAAGGCAAAATGACTAAGTCCCTCTTCACAGGGACTTTTGAAAGAGCCGCTGATAAACTGGAATTAATCTATACTGACATTTGTGGTGCTTTGGAAGCAGCACGTGACAGATATCAATATTTCATTACCTTTACAGATGATCATACTAGGTATGGTTATGTATACTTAATGAAACATAAATCTGAGGCCTTTGAGAAATTCCAGGAATTCAAGGCCCTAGTCGAGAAACAAACTGGTAATCATATCAAAGCACTTCGGTCGGACCGAGGTGGCGAGTATATGAGTACGGAGTTTGACGGGTTCCTTAAGAAACATGGAATAGTTTTACAACTAACACCTCCAGGTACTCCTCAGTTAAATGGTGTGTCAGAAAGAAGGAACCTGACCCTGTTGAACATGGTCCGTTCCATGCTGGGCTATACTGACTTGCCGATTTACCTGTGGGGGTATGCACTCCTGACTGCCGCGTATATCTTGAACAGATGTCCTTCCAAATCCATTCCTAAAACTCCACATGAGATGTGGGAAGGAAGGAAACCAAGTCTTAATCATATTAGGATTTGGGGATGTCCCGCCTATGTCAAGAAGACTAAGGTGGAAAAGTTGGAAGCTAGGTCTGCGAAGGGACGTTTCATTGGATTCCTGTCTGGGACGATGGGATATCTATTCTATATGTCCGAAGATCAAAGGATCCTTGTTGCTTTACAAGCACACTTCCTGGAAGATGAGTTCATTCAGGAAGGCGGAGCAGGTAGAAGTATTTCTTTAAAAGAATATAATGAAACTCTTCAGGAGACACCTGTGCAAGAAACTGAAACCGAACCTTCTAAAACACAAGTACAACCACCTCGTAGGTCTAGTAGGGTGTCTCATTTACCTGAGAGGTATGGGCTTGTGCACTTGGAGGAGCTGGGTCTCCATGAGGTTCCAAGTGATAGCCAAGAGCCCGACCCGACGACCTATGACCAAGCGATGGTGGATGTAGACTCCACGAAATGGCGTGAAGCTATAGAAGATGAGATAGACTCGATGCATGTCAATCAGGTCTGGACTCTAGTAGACCGCCCCAAGGGCATAGTGCCTATTGGGAACAAGTGGATCTACAAGAGAAAGACTGATGATGATGGCAAGGTTGACGCCTATAAGGCCAGGCTTATGGCAAAGGGCTATACCCAGAAGGAAGGGATCGATTACCATGATACCTTCTCGCCCGTAGCCATGATCAAGTCTATTCGCATGATGCTTGCTATAGCTGCCTACCACGATTATGAGATATGGCAAATGGACGTAAAGACGGCTTTCCTTAATGGATTCCTCGAGGAGAAAATCTATATGGAGCAGCCTAAAGGCTTTGTGTCCGAAGTCGATATTCAGAAAGTGTGCAAGCTTCAGCGTTCCATTTATGGACTGAAGCAAGCGTCGCGTAGTTGGAACCTTCGTTTTGACGAGGCAATCAAAGAGTTTGATTTCGTGCAAAATGAAGAGGAACCTTGTGTATACAAGAGGGTTAGTGGGAGCAAGATCGCATTCTTAGTACTATATGTAGATGACATTCTACTAATAGGAAATGATGTGGGAATGCTCAGTTCTGTGAAATCTTGGCTTTCGAGTAATTTCTCCATGAAAGACTTGGGAGAAGCAACCTATATTCTTGGTATTCGGCTCTACCGGGATAGAGAGAAGAGAACAATAGGCCTTTCCCAAGCCCTCTATATAGATAAGATCTTAAAGCGATTTAAGATGGATGATTCTAAAAGAGGGTTCCTACCGATGCAACATGGAATAAAACTCACCTTGAAGATGTGTCCTCACACTGAGGAACAACGCAAGGAAATGAGTAATATACCATATGCTTGGGTAGCCTTATGTATGCTATGTTGTGTACAAGACCTGACATCGCGCATGCTGTAAGCGTGGTGAGTAGGTTTCAGGCAAACCCAGGTAGGGAACATTGGACTGCTGTAAAGAACGTTCTCAAGTACTTGAGAAGAACTACATATATGGTTCTGATTTATGGAGGTGGAGAATTGGATGTGGTGGGATTCACTGATTCGGACTTCTAAGGACTCAAGGACGACTCGATGTCCACTTTTGGCTACATATTTACTCTTAATGGAGGAGCAGTATCTTGGCGTAGTGCCAAGCAAAGCGCGACTGCTGATTCCACCTGTCAGGCTGAGTATCAAGCAGCCTCGGAGGCTTCCAAGGAAGGGTTCTGGATTAAGAAGTTTCTGGGAGAACTTCAAATGATACCATGTGCTGAGCTGCCTGTTCCGTTGTACTGCGACAACGACGGAGCTGTAGCGCAGGCCAAGGAGCCGAGGTTTCACAACAGCACCAAACATATTGAGAGGAAGTATCATCTCGTAAGAGAATTTGTTCGCAAGGGATACATTGTGCTGCATAGAGTAGACTCGGCCGACAACGTCGCCGATCCACTGACCAAGCCACTTACTCAGACTAGCTTGGAGCGTCATCTGTAGAGCATGGGTATTAGATACCATAGTGTGTGGCATTGAGTGCAAGTGGGAGATTGTTAGGAGTATGCCCTCGAATGCCACTCAGAGGTTGTTGAGTGAGGGTATTGTACTTGTAATTATGTAAACCATTTCTATAAGGCAAATGAATGTTTCTTTATTTACTGGTAGTTACTGGCATTCCTAACTCGTAAATAAACATATAGAAACTAGTCCGTGTATTTGAGAGCAAAACATTCCACTCCTTATTGGATAAGGGGGTCGGCACTGGAAAGGTTATAGCTCAAATACTTAATCGTTCGCAAGTCGATGAAACTTGATTGGGCGTTAAGTTTATGTGAAGACTTGTATGACATGTTCTTTGACATGGAGAGTGCCTGTCGAACACTAATGGTTAGTGGGAGCACACGTTATAGGTATGCTAATTGGATTAGTATACTCGAACCGACTCACCCTCGATTCGTCACACGGATTTCACTCCGGGACAGTCAATGACGGAATCGAAAGGTTGTGATAGGTATTCGTGAACCTTCGACTTGAGGATTTAGTAGGGATGTGCTTGTGACGTCAAGATTTTCATTAGAGTAGTTCGACCCTATAAACCGGAAGGCGGGGGTCAACCTCGACGTGCATCTTGACGGGCAAGTAGCAGGTCCTACTGAATACCAAGATAGAATTCTTTCTCCCTTTAGTGAGCGGGTTATATGTCCTATGCGGTTATTGGCAGATGAGATCATAAGTCTTTGGCCAAAGCATTGGAGCTAGTTGTATTAGATACACGACATCTCGATGATCTCGATTTGCATTAACGCAAGCATAGCGTCAAGTACAGATAGGGTTTGACTGACCGTGACCCTATAACTTGATCGGGACATTTGAAAGAAGGGTTTATACGTATACTGGTATTCACGACAGAATGGTTCTTAAATGATCCCAATCATTCGTTCTCAGTTGGGGTACAGTGTAGGCCGCCAGGCTAGCTAGGTAGTGCTACTACTCTTTGGTTCCTCCCATTGCTGACTGAGACGGACCTACCGAGTCGCGCATTAGGATTGACGACGGAATGAATCAAGCTAATTCTCTCATTATGTGTTATAGATATTGGATATCTAAATTTGGGACATTAGATGTCTAAATCGATTTATTGCATAAATTAATTTACGGCCTAATGAATTAAATATATCACTGGGTGATTAATTAAATTCATGGATATAATTATTTCTTGGAGAAATTAATTATGTTATAATGTATTTGATATGATGAAATTAATTGGATTAATTAAACTATACAAATACATCGGGACGGAATTGGAGTTTATCTGTTTGGACTCTAGAGAGTCTGAAACGAACCGAACTCATCCGTTTCTCCATGCCCCCCCATTTCTAGCCACCTTCCTTTTGGACTTATGTCTTCATTCTTTAATGAATGATAATTGTGGAGGTGGGGTTAGATTCCCACATGCATGAGAGGTTCATGTGGAGAGTTGAATAAATGAAGAAGACATCTCACTTCTCATGGAAGACCATTTCCAACATGAATAGAGTGTAGAGAGAGAGAGAAAAGACTTCTCCAAGTCTTCTTCATCTTTGTTCATCAACTTCTTCTTCATTTTTTCTTGAAGAAAAATTGAGAGAAATTATTGAGAGATATATTATACACTTAGAGTGTAGTAATAAAAGCTTCATCACTTGATTCTAGCCGTAACTTTAGAGGTTAATCAAGTGTTGTTATTCCGGTCGTTTTTCGGCGCGTGGCAAGTATAGACGCGGTGCTTTCGGCGTTGGATCGTTTAAGAGCTTGGAGCGGATTGGACTCGTAGAGATCAAACTAAAGCTTGGGGAATAGCTCAAGAGAAGGTTACCATTTAATCAACGGACTTCGAGGGTTAGTTTCTTACGACTCTTGCTTTTCGTTTATATATTCGTATATACGTAGCTCGATCGATCCTCGTAGGTATTCGGATCGAATTAATTTTCGTTTTACCGCTTCCGCTGGGCCTTCTTTTTAGGCACCGAATCCCAACATGTGCAAGTGCACAAGACGAGTGTCCGGACACACCCGCCCTTGTGCCTAATTAGTCTCACGGAGGTACGTTACCGTGTGCACAGTCCATTATGTCGGTGAACCCGATCACATGACTATCAAGTGCCCGACTAAAAATTCCGCACATCCCCACCCGGCCACGCAATATGGACCCAGAAGGCCACAAGAACAAAAGTGACCAATGAACATTAATGAATAATAATCCGACAAGGGTCAAGAATGACTCACCGATGAAGTAATAACGAAATGAATGGTAGCTCATTGAAATGATTGGAACCGTCGTTCCTCGTGAATTGAATGATTAATTGATAATTACAAGTCTCGACATGAATGATATATTATGAGTGAATTACATGTATGAATGAATAATAACATCAGGAATGAATATCCCTTTAACCGAGTAAGAATTAACTTACTCAACACCGGTGATGAATAGTCTTCTCACGAACAAACATCTATAATGGAGAGTACCGGTCGCTCGAACAACCTTGAATAACATAATTACCAACAAACGCTCAATATACGTACTAAACACGATTATCACCAACTCAAAAGTCGTTACAACAATAACCAAAACTCATTGGGGCATTCTAACGGATACTTTGCAAACATTCACCCGTTGATTACAACCATCCCCAAAAATATATCGAAAACCAATCTTCGAATGAGTAAAACAATCCAACAAAACACCTTCAATGATATCACAAATCCAATAGGAAACCACAACTCAAGATTACGACAACCACAATAGAAAACTCCAAAATAACCAAAGGCAACCATTCAAGGGTTCATGAATCAATTCCTATAATTCATCAAATCCGAAAATAACACAAATAAATCCGCAGGAATACATGTATCCAAGGTAGATAATCTATATCTAACATATTACAACATCATAGAAAGCTTACACGAAGAGATCGGAAGGAAAACACTCACAAACTCCGAAATTCTAGATTCAAGAAATGATTACCTTGATTTGATGTGTTGGAGAGGATAAGATGAGGATTAATCCGACTTAGAAGCTTGAAGATGATGATAGGTGAGTGCAGCTCGAAAAGATCTCTCCAAATCGCCCGAAATTGCCCGAGAATGCTGAAAAATGAATTGAGATGTGAGAATGACGAACTGGACTGGACTGTCCAATTTATACTGGTCCAGTTTAGCGCACGCTATGACCTGATATGTAGCGTGCGCTAGCGGGTTAACCGGACAGTCCAGTGAGCTCTGACTACCTCGTTAGCGTACGCTACGAACTTGGTAGCGTGCGCTAACGTCTTCCCGATAGCGTGCGTTACCCAAAATGTTAGCGTGCACTAACTGATGTCTGATGCCCAGTAACTGAAGTCCAGAACCTACTGTCCTCTGGCCTGATTGAGCCTTAGCGTGCGCTACTAACAAACCCTTGTGTACGCTATGCACACTCTTAGCGTACGCTACGAATTATTTCAAATCAGTCCACTACCCACCGGACTGTCTGTTCCAGTACGCTAGCGCGCACTGATGGATCCCGATAGCGTGCGCTACACACGTCATTTAACGTACGTTATACTCCATTTGTAACGTGCATTACGAACCTCACTAATCCAGTCCAGTGCCTTCTGGACTGTTTGCCCAAATGCATTAGCGTGTGCTACTACTAAGAGGTTAGCGTGCGCTACCTGTACTCAATTAGCGCGCGCTAAAAAGAGTACGTAGCGTGCGCTACTCCTCACGCATAGTCCACCACAAAGATGACGATGAAGATAAAATCGGCTCAAATCTCAAACAATGTAGAAAAACGAATGATAACTGATCCAGGATTCCAAGTATGTCAAACATGAACGAACATGAATGAGGAATGATTATTACTGAGTGAAATATTACTGAATGAAAATTAACTGAATGATAATGAATGAATTTACAATCAGGTATTACATACTCCCCCCCTTAAAAATAGTTTCATCCTCGAAACTAAGGATCGAATAAATCGGGATAACTCTCCCACATACTATCCTCGGTTTCCCAAGTAGCCTCTTCGACTCCGTGTCTATACCACTGAATATTAACCAAAGGAATCGTCTTGTTCCTCAACTGCTTGATTCGCCACTCTAAGATTCATACAGGATGCCCCTCGTACGTATGATCATATGCGATCTCAATTTCATCGAACTGAAGTATGTGATTAGGGTCGGCAATATATTTCCGCAACCGAGAGACATGAAATACGTTATGAATTCGGCTCAAGGCTATAGGTAAAGCCAATCGATAAGCCAGATCGCCCACTCGATCCAAAATCTCAAACGGCCCAATGAATCTCAGACTCAACTTCCCCCGCTTCCCGAAACGGAAAATACCTCGACTCGGGGATACCTTGACCAAAACGTGATCACCTGTCTCGAACTCCAAGGGTCGACGACGGTTATCCGCATATGATTTTTGTCGAATCTGAGCGGTCAACAAATGACTCCTGATCAAAGCTACCTTCTCGCGGGCGGCTATAAGCAGATCGGGCTTAGTGCCGACTGATTCTGATAAGTCATCCTAGCATAGGGTAGATCGACAATGACGACCGTATAAGGCCTCGTAAGGTGCCATCTGAATCGAAGCATGCCAACTATTATTATATGTGAATTCGATCAACGGTAATTGGTCTTCCCAATCGTCTTTCCAATCGAGGATGCATGCCCTCAACATGTCCTCCAACGTCTGAATAGTTCTCTCTGATTGTCCGTCAGACTGAGGGTGAAAAGCCGTGCTTAAGTTGAGCTGAGTTCCCATGGCACGATAAACTGATTTCCAAAAATGTGACACGAATCGCCCGTCACGATCAGAAACGATACTCTTAGGAGTACTGTGCAATCTCACTATCTCTTTGATGAACAACTGGGCAAGTCTCTCGGGACCCCACGTATCCTTAATCTCAAGAAAATGGGTTGACTTAGTTAAACAGTCCACAATCACCCAAATTGTATTCATACCCCGCCGACTCGTCGGCAGACTCGTGATTAAATCCATTGAAATATCCTCCCACTTCCATTCTGGAATAGGAAGCGGTTTCAGCATGCCCGCCGGTCGCTGATGTTCTATCTTGACTTGTGGGCAGATGAGACATCTCGAAACAAACTCTGCGACTTCTCGCTTCATATTACTCCACCAGTAATTTTGTTTCAAGTCTTTGTACATCTTGCTAGACCCCGGATGAATAAAATAAGGGGTAGCATGGACCTCTCTCAAAATCGAGTTTTTCAACTCATCATCCGCTGGAATACATAATCTGTTCTTAAACCGCAAAAGTCCATCCCCGTGGACCACAAATCCAGGGGCTTTCCCTGAGTCACATCATCTCTAATACGTAACAAAAACAAGTCTGAACCCTGTTTTATTCTGATCGCCTCCTCAAGTGGCGATAAAATCTCCAGCATGCAAAGCTGTCATTGTACACGCTGTAACCAAACCTCGATCTCATGCCTAAGGAATTCCTGCTGGAGTTCCTTATGAACAGTTAAACGAGCAAGCATCTGCTCCTGAACGGACTTACGGCTCAAGGCATCGACGACAACATTCGCCTTACCCGGGTGATACTGTATCTCGATATCATAGTCCTCAATCAGTTCTAACCACCGTATGTGACGCATATTTAACTCCTTCTGAGTAAATATATACTTCAAGCTCTTATGATCGGTGAAAATCTGACAGATGACGCCATAAAGATAATGACACCAAATCTTCAATGTGAAAACCACGGCTGCTAGCTCCAGGTCATGGGTTGGATAGTTGGCCTCATAAGGCCTCAATTGCCGCGAAGCATAGGCAATCACTTTCCCGTTCTGCATTAGCACACATCCGAGACCCTGCCCGGACGCGTCACTATAAACTACGAATCCCTCCGTCCCTTGTGGTAAGGAAAGGACAGACGCTGAAATTAAACGGCTCTTAAGTTCCTCAAAACTCTGCTGACATGCGTCAGTCCATGTGTATTTCTTATCCTTCCGCAAAAGGTTCGTCATGGGTTGAGCGATTTTAGAAAATCCCTCCACAAATTGCCGGTAATATCCAGCTAATCCGAGAAAGCTTCGGATTTCCTTAACATTCTTCGGAGGTTGCCAATCTCGGATAGCCTCCGTCTTCTGAGGGTCGACACGTACTCCGTTTGCTGAAATTACATGTCCGAGAAACGTCACCTTGTACATCCAGAATTCACACTTGGAAAACTTCCCATAGAGCTGCTCTCGTCTCAACACGTCGAGAACCTGATGAAGGTGAAATTCGTGCTCCTCTCGGTCACGAGAATAAATCAAAATGTCATCTATGAATACAACCACGAACTGATCTAAATAGTTGATGAAAACTCGATTCATTAATTCCATGAATACCGCAGGTACATTAGTTAACCCAAACGGCATCACTACAAACTCGTAGTGCCCATAGCGTGTTTGAAATGCCATCTTTGCGATATTCGACTCTCGAATTCACAACTGATGATACCCAGATCTTAAATCGATCTTGGAAAATACTGAAGCTCCCTGAAGTTGATCCAAAAGATCATCGATGCGGGGTAGGGGATATTTATTCTTGATCGTCACCTTATTCAACTCTCAATAATCAATACACAAGCGAAAAGAGTCATCCTTCTTCTTGACAAATAACACTGGTGCTCCCCACGGGGACGCACGTAGCTGGATATAACCTTTCTCGGACAATTCCTCAAGTTGGTCCTTCAATTCCTGCATTTCTATCGGGGCCATTTGATATGGTGCCTTTGATATTGGAGATGTACCAGGCTCTAACTCAATCGTGAATTCCACATCTCTCTGCGGAGGCAAACCAGGAAACTCGTCTGGAATTACATCGGCGTATTCCCTCACTACCGGAATGTCCGCCAATGACACTGATGATTTTTCGGTCTTGGTCATATAGCACCAATAACCAACACACCCCTGATTGAGTAATTTAACCGCTTTCATTACATTGATAACCTTTCCAGAACAGCTGGGGTTACTCCCCTGAAATACATATTCAACTCCATCGTGTGAAACAATAGTGACCACACGCTTACGGACACTAAGGATGGCATCGTGACGATCCATCCAATCAATACCTAAAATGACGTCGTCTCTAGGTAAATCCACCACGATCAGGTCTGCCAAGCAATCATGGCTATGAAAATTCTTAATCTCACGATCTCCGATAATTATCCTATCGTCAGGTAGTCCAATGACATAAAGCTCATAATTAGTAGCACTATCCAGATGAAGTCTACTCAAGTATGACTCGGAAATGAATGAATGTGATGCACTAGTATCAAAAAGGGTACACACATGTTGAGATAGAATTTCGAGTGTAACTGAGATCATTCGGGCCTCTGGATCGTCAGCTCTCTTCATCTCATAAATTCGGGGCTTGCCAGCCCCGGACCCGGATGCTCCTATCTGATAGCTGTGGGCTCCACCTTTGTTAGCTCCCGTTGTCTTAAACGATGCGGACTGAGTGGCCTGATTTTGAATCGTTGACTGCTTCGGGGCCTGAGATATCGCAGGAGTGGGTTTGGAGTCCCTTCGGCAGAAATGGGGCTTATGCCCCGCAATCCCGCAGTTATTACACGTGAGGGTCGGCTTCAGACATTTAGTACTGAAATGACCCAGTTCTCTACAGTTGTAGCAGGTGATGGCCGAACTGGCCGCTCGGGGCTGAGATTCGGCGGGTTTAGACATTGTAGGGGGTCGATCAGAAAAAGTAGAGTCCCCACGAGGCTTCTTGAAGGTTGCCTGGCCGCCTTCGGACTGACTATGATTCTTCCATTTCTTGCCGGATGATGAAGTCTGATTCTTAGAAATTTCCTTAGCAGTAAGCTCATAAGCAAGAGCTTTCTCGATGAATTCGGTCAAAGTAGTGCAATGATGATTAAGCAATTGAAGTCTCATACGAGGTTTCAACCTCTTACTAAAATACTTGATTTTATCCGCCTCCGAGTGGATAATAGATGAGGCGAAAGGCAGTAGCTCTTGAAATTTCTCGGCAATGGCGAGAACATCTTCATCCGTTAAGGGGTCGGGACTGAGTAACTCCGACAGCTTGGCCTCCCTGAGTGGGGCCGGATAATATCTTTCCATCATGAGAGTTTTAAACTGGTCCCACGTGCAAGCTCCGTCGGTGGGCTTCAGAGAGAGCCACCATGAGTGAGTTGTCTTACCCAGATAGTAAGTCGTGACTGAAACTTTGTGCCCTTCGGGACACTCCACCATAGAAAATAATTTCTCGAAATACTCCAACCAGTGAATAATGTCCGCTGACTCAGAAATGTCGTTGATGATGCTGCTCACATTCCTTTCTTGCCCTTGAGGTGGCGGCGGAGGATCCTGTTGATTCTGAGCCGCTGAGTTCTACATTGTCTCCATCAGACGTGCCATCTGAGTCATTTGGGCCATCATGCCCTGCATAAAAGCGAGAGGGTCAACTCGGACACTTTCTGATTGAGCCGTGTCCCGGGTACGACTCCCTGACAGTGAAGGATTATTTCCAGGTGAATGTGTGGCAGCGTCGCTGCTCGATGAGTCAGCATTATTCCTCGCGTTCGCACGAGTATTCATTCGAGCTCCCGGGTTTCGGCCCGCACCGCGGCCTCTTCCCCTATGTCCTTTGCCAGCTCGATCCATACTGAAGGTAGGGAACACATGATAATTATAGATCCCGCATGAATATCTCATTATAATGAAGTTATGAAATGATAACAATGAGCATACGCACTCTAACACAATGATCACATGAAGGATCAATTGAGGTGACATGATTATCTGATGAAATTTTGAAATGATTATCTTGAACAAGTTGACAAGATTAATGAAACGATCCACAAGATCAACAAATGAGTGATGAACTGAACTGAATGATTAATGAGTTAACATGATCGACATGATCAAATAAAAATGATGATTGAGGATTGTTGACTGATGAATGATGAATGAGTGATTCTTATTGCCAGAAATTATACCATGGCGTCAGAAATCTTACAGTTCTTTCGGTCTGAGGGGCTTGGCATTTGCACAGGTCACACGTGACGTGAAAGTCCAATGATACTAGTCTGATGACGATGATTTCAAATGAGACATGACTCAGAAGGTAGTATTCAAAACCACGCTCCGATACCAACTCTGTAACACCCCAACTAGGCGGATATTACAGTGTCGTGAACCCCCGACTAGGACCCACCAGGCGAATGAAGGTTAATAAATTACACAATACAAATGTAGTACCAAACCACATTACATCATCAAGTACTCCGATGAGGAGTTTCAATTACGACACACCCAGGGAACACTGAATACATGTATATTTTATATGAAGAAAAAATATACAACACTGAACAAATGACAATCCAAAAGGAAGTGCAGCGGAAAAACACATAACAAGAAACATGAATGAAATGAAGAGACTGGGGCCCCCTACTAGTATCACTGGGACTCCTCGCCGTCAACGTTCTCTTCCCATGCTTTTGCCTTGCCATGACCTAAAAACAATATCCCCAATGGGGTCAGTTACACAAAACAACAATCCTCAAGAGTTGAACAATATACAACAATCACATATCTTAGTTATGAAATCCAGCTGAAGAGGGGCATTATAATACGCTCGTAATGGTATGTGCAAGTGCACAAGACGAGTGTGCGGACAAACCCACCCTTGTGCCTAATTAGTCTCACGGAGGTACGTTACCATGTGCACAGTCCATTGTGTCGGTGAACCCAATCACATGACTATCAAGTGCCCGACTAAAAATTCCACACATCCCCACCCGGCCACGCAATATGGACCCAGAAGGCCACAAGAACAAGAGTGACCAATGAACATTAATGAATAATAATCCGACAAGGGTCAAGAATGACTCACCGATGAAGTAATAACGAAATGAATGGTAGCTTATTGAAATGATTGGAACCATCGTTCCTCGTGAATTGAATGATTAATTGATAATTACAAGTCTCCACATGAATGATATA
This sequence comes from Orobanche coerulescens, assembly GCA_033398695.1. NCBI lineage: Eukaryota > Viridiplantae > Streptophyta > Magnoliopsida > Lamiales > Orobanchaceae > Orobanche > Orobanche coerulescens. The sequence goes on along the minus strand of CM065818.1, from coordinate 70,459,296 downwards.
GTATGAGTGAATTACATGTATGAATGAACAATAACATCAGGAATGAGTATCCCTTTAATCGAGTAAGAATTAACTTACTCAACACCGGTGATGAATCTCATGAACAAACGTCTCTAATGGAGAGTACCGGTCGCTCGAACAACCTTGAATAACATAATTACCAACAAATGCTCAATATACGTACTAAACACAATTATCAACAATAACCAAAACTCATTAGGGCATTCTAACGGATACGTTGCAAATATTCTCCCGTTGATTACAACCATCCCCAAAAATATATCGAAAACCAATCTTCGAATGAGTAAAATAATCCAACAAAACACCTTCAATGATATCACAAATCCAATAGGAAATCACAACTCAAGATTATGACAACCACAATCGAAAACCCCAAAATAACCAAAGTCAACCATTCAAGGGTTCTTGAATCAATTGCTACAATTCATCAAATCCGAAAATAACACCAATAAATCCATAGGAATACATGTGTCCAAGGTAGATAATCCATATCTAACATATTCCAACATCATAGCAACCTTACACCAAGAGATCGGAAGGAAAATACTCAAACTCCGAAATTCTAGATTCAAGAAATGATTACCTTGAATTGATGTGTTGGAGAGGATAAGATGATGATTAATCCGACTTAGAAGCTTAAAGATGATGATAGGTGAGTGCAGCTCAAAAAGATCTCTCCAAATCGCCCGATATCACACGAGAACGCCGAAAAATGAAATGAGATGTGAGAAATGGCGAACTGGACTGGACTGTCCAATTTATACTGGTCCAGTTTAGCGCACGCTATGACCTGATATGTAGCGTGTGCTAGCGGGTTAACGGGACAGTCCAGTGAGCTCTGACTGCCTCTTTAGCATACACTACGAACTTGGTAGCGTGCGCTAACGTCTTCCCGATAGCGTGCGTTAACCAAAATGTTAGCGTGCGCTAACTGATGTCTGATGCCCAATAACTGAATTCCAGAACCTACTGTCCTCTGGCCGGATTGAGCCTTAGCACGCGCTACCCAATTATTAGCATCGCTACTAACAAACCCTTGCATACGCTATGCACACTCTTAGCGTACGCTACGAATTATTTCAACTCAGTCCAGTACCCACTGGACTGTCTGTTCCAGTACGCTAGCGCGCGCTGATGGATCCCGATAGCATACGCTACACACGTCATTTAACGTATGTTATACTCCACTTGTAACGTGCGTTATGAACCTCACTAATCCAGTCCAATGCCTTCTCAACTGTCTGCCCAAATGCATTAGCGTGCACTACTACTAAGAGGTTAGTGTGCGCTACCTGTACTCAATTAGCGCGCGCTAAAAAGAGTACGTAGCATGCGCTACTCCTCACGCATATTCCATCACAAATATGGCGAAGAAGATAAACCCGGCTCAAATCTCAAACAAGGTAGAAAGACGAATGATAACTGATCCAGGATTCCAAGTACGTCAAACAGTGAACACGATGAACGAACATGAATGATGAATGATTATTACTGAGTGAAATATTACTGAATGAAAATTAACTGAATGATAATGAATGAATTTACAATCGGGTATTACAATCCCGCTAGCGTGCAACATCCGGCACTAACACGCGCTACACAATACCTATAGCGTGCGCTAGCTCGCTCCTAGCGTGCGTTAACTGTTAGTCCAGAGAACATAAATCACCCCACTGCCCCTTCCAACTCAGCCCATTAGCGTGCGCTACAGGCGATTCTAGCGTGCGCTACTCACACAGATAGCTTGCGTTAGCTCATACCTAGTGTGTGCTAACTGCTAGTCCAGAGGGCAGAACCCGGATACTGCCTCTACCAAGCTCGGACCATTAGCAGGCGCTACAGGTGAGGCTTAGCGCGCGCTACTCAACAGAAACATCCTCGGCTACATCAATCTGACTATAGTCGATAATATGACTTGGATCCGCACGTACTTTCTCAACTGAGAAACATGAAATACACTATGGACGTGACTCAAAGCTGGAGGCAACGCCAAGCAATAAGCTACCTCTCCAACCATGTTCAAAATTTTTAACGGTCCGATATACCTCGGACTAAGTTTTCCCTTTTTCCCAAAACATAAAACTCCTTTGGTCGGCGATACCTTGAGTAGAACATGATCTCCCACTTCGAATTCTAAAGGTCGACGACGAGTGTCAGCATAATATTTCTCACGGCTTTGGGCAGTCAACATATCTGGCTCCATTCCGACTGACCCTGAAGCCTCATCCCAACATAATGGCGATCTACACCATCTGCCATAAAGTGCCTCAAATGGTGTCATTTTGATCGACGCATGCCAACTATTATTGTAAGCAAACTCGATCAACGAAAGATGAAGTTCCCAATCATTACTCCAGTATAGGGCACAAGCCTGCAATATATCGTCTAACGTCTGGATCATCCGCTCCGTCTGACCTTCAGACTGAGGATGAAAAAACGTGCTCAATCTCAACTCGGTGCCCAAGGCCTGATGGACTACTTGTTAAAAATGCGACAGGGAACGACCATCTCGATCAGAAATGATAGTTTTAGGGGCACCATGCAATCTTACAATCTCGGCTATAAAGGTTCTGGCTAATCTCTCTGGTCCTCAAGTATCCTTAATACCAAGGAAATGTGAAGACTTGGTTAGTCGATCAACGATTAACCGGATCATATTCATTCCGGCTCTAGAACTCGGCATCCCCGTGATGAAATCCATGGAGATATCTTCCCACTTCCACTCGGGAATGGAAAGTGTCTTGAACAACCCCGCTGGTCGTTGATGTTTGATTTTGACTTGTTGACACGTCAAACATCACAATACAAACTCCGTGACATCTTTCTTCATCTTATTCCACCAAAAATTTTGCTTCAAGTCCTTGTACATGTTACTCGTTCCAGGGTGGATTGGGTAAGGCGTAGCGTGGGCTTCTCGAAGAATTCTCTGCCTCAACTGCAGAGTATTCGGGACACATATCCTGCCCTGAAATATCAAGATACAATCTTCATGGACCATAAAGCCAGGGGCTTTTCCCTTAATTACATCTTCCTTCAGTTGGGAAATCATAGGGTCACTCCACTATTTCTCTTTGATGTCATCAACCAAGGACGAAGTAATTTCGAGGGTACACAGCTGTCCCTGTACTCTTTGATGCCAAACTTCTATACCTTTCTCGATCAATTCCTGACGAACCTTCTTCTGGGATGTAAGAACCTCGAGCGTCTAAAGTGATGCCTATTTGCGGCTCAAAGTGTCCGCGACGATATTGGCCTTCCTCGGATGGTAAAGAATTTCTAAATCATAATCTTTGATCAATCCCAACCAAAGTCGCTGCATCATATTCAACTCTTTCTGACTGAAGATGTACTTCATACTCTTGTGATCGGTATAGATCCGACACGAAGAGCCATACAAATAATGCCGCCAAATCTTGAGTGCGAAAACAATTGCGGCCAATTCTTAATCATGAGTAGGATAGTCATCTCAAACGGCTTCAACTGCTTTGATGCAAAGGCTATCGTTTTACCGTGCTGCATAAGCACACATCCAAGCCTTTGTCCTGAAGCGTCACCATAAACTGGGAATCCTTCGCTACACTATGGTAAAGCTAAAATCGGCGCCGAGGTCAAACGTCTTTTCAGCTCATTGAAGCTCTGCTGTCTCTCAGCAGTCCAAGCAAACTTTTCTGTCTTCTGAAGTAATTGCGTAAGCGGTCGAGCGAGTTTCGAGAACCCCTCGACAAACCGATGGTAATACCTAGCAAGACCCAAAAAGCTACAAACTTCCTTGACATTATTAGGTGGTGCCCAATCTAGCACTGCCTCAATATTCTGCGGGTCTACACGAACCCCTTCGGCCGAAACCACATGGCCGAGAAACATAACTTCCTTCAACCAGAACTCACATTTTGAGAATTTCTCATAAAGGCGCTCGACTCTCAAAACGTCCAGTATCAAATGCAAGTGTCGGGCATGCTCCTCCTCATCTCGAGAATAAATCAAGATATCGACAATAAAGATGACCACACATTTTTCAAGGTACTCAATGAATATCTTGTTCATCAGCTGCATGAATACTGCTGGTGCATTAGTCAGTCCAAAAGGCATGACCACACACTCATAATGTCCGTACCTCATCCTAAAAATGGTTTTTGGAATGTCGGACTCTTTCACTCGGAGCTGGTAGTATCCTGATCTCAAATCAATTTTTGAGAATATTGTGGCTCCCTGCAACTGATCAAATAAATCATCTATATGGGGTAACGGATACTTGTTCTTGATGGTCACTTTGTTTAGCTCTCGGTAACCGATGCATAAACGTAGTGAACCATCCTTCTTTCGCACAAAAAGAACAGGTGAGCTCCAAGGCAAAGCGCTCGATCTAATGTACCCTTTCTCTAACAGTTATCCCAACCGACAATTCTTGCATTTTTTAAGGTGCCATACGATAATGCGCCTTAGAAATCAGAGCCGCGTCTGGCTCTAAATCAACCGAAAATTCTCTCTCTCGATCTGGTGGTAATCCCGGAAGATCGTCTGGAAAGATGTCCGGATACTCATTAGCAACTGGAGTCGAAGAGAACTCGACTCCATTCCCTTCCAACTTCAAAGCATAACACCAATAGCCCGTGCAACCTTTATTCAGGAGTTTTACGGTCTTCATAGCGCTGATAAGCAACTTTGGTTGACCCGATTTACATCCCATGAATGAGTAATCGGAACCCTCTTTAGTCATCATAGTGATAACCTTAGTGCGGTAATCATAATCGCTTGGTGACTCTCAATCCAGTCCTCACCGAGGATCAGATCCGCACCCTCGATATCAACCACAATCAAATTCGATAACCAATCAATACCTACTATGCTCACCAGAAAATCTCTAATCTCCTGATTCTCCACGATTCTATCCACGCTAGGCAGTTTCACAATGAAAGGATCGCAAGCAGTCATACAATTTATATTCAAACGACGTACACAATCCAAGGAGATGAAAGAATATGTAGCACCAGAATCAAAAAGTACTCAAACTGGATGTGATAGAATATGAATGGTACCTGAGTCCACCGCCGCATCAGGTTCATCTGCTCGACGCATCTCATAAACTCTTGGGTGTGCTGAACCGATGCTAGAATCTCCCTTTCTAGCGGTCTGACTCCATCCCCAACCTCTGCCGTAACCCTGATGTGACTGGCTAACTGACTGCCGATGATTCATAGTCTGATCCCTAAGCGTTGGGGCATAAGCCCGAGTATCCAAAGTCTGGTCTTGTTCGGGGTAATAAACTGCCCTATGTCCCATCTGACCACAAGAGTGACACTTCATAGGTGGAAAATTGCACTCCCGATTAATGTGGCATATATTACCACAATTAAAATAGGTCACCGGGCGAGTTTAGGTGCCCGAAGCAGAACGAAAACTCTTCTTACCCTTAATAGAACGCGACGACTCTCCGACTGAATGATTAGCCGACCGAGGTCTTTGAAAGTTGCAGCCTTAGAACCAGAAAAATTACCGGTGGTCTTTTGCTTCTTCGGCTCATCTGGGGTGTCATTCTGGGGACACAACATGTCATATGCCAACGCCCTATCCTGGTATTCTTTCAGAGTAGTGCAAGCCAGCCCGACCATATAACGCTGTAAATCCATATTCATCCGCATGTCGAGTGGCGGATCTTGTCACGATCATCACGCACCTGATTCTTCACATGAATCAGTTGTTGGTTGTATTCCACTATCGCCTGAGAGACTGGGATGTTCTGCGGCTTAACTTCGAAAAAGGCTCGGATCCTGCTTTCTTGCACTAGACAAGGACAAAAATCGGTCCCTAGCAGATCCTTTAAAGTCATCCCATGTGGCAGCATGATCTTGTTGGTATATTTTATTCCAAATATTCATTATAGAGTTTTGATGATTAGTTGTTAAAACAAAGAAAAACAACAAGGAAGGGAAACAATAAAACAAAGAAGTCGAAGTGGCAAAAAGTTGTAAATAACATGGATAACGTACGCAATGTAAGAAGCATAACGTACGTAAGGATTACAGCTTAACGTACGTACACTTTATAGTTAACATATAATGAAGAGTTTGAATCGGAATTCAAACTATATGACCGTTGTGACGTCATGGCATACATCATCATATCAATGGATATTTTGACTACATATAACGTACGTAATTGAGGATGAGCTAACGTACGTATTGAACAAGTCAGGAGCTACTGGTCTGATTTGCACTATGCATAACGTACGTAAAGGGATTGAGCTAACGTACGTAAAGAGCTTAACGTACATAAAAGATGGTTTGTAATGTACGTAAGGAAGGCAAACGATGCTAACGGCTAGTTGAGTCTTTGGAGCCTATAAATACCACTTTCTATGGTAGTGAACCTACAAGAACTCAAAGCAATTGATTCATTGATAAGATATTGATACATATTCTTGTTGTTGTAATTGTGCTTATATTGATAAGTGTTTGAGTGTTATACACGAAAACATACACGAGAGGAAAAAGAAAGGATAAGATTGGATTTGGTGTTATTAGGATCAAGGATCCGGCATTACTAGAATCACAATCTATATCTACATGAGGTTTGTCTAGTACCCACGGAAAGCTAGATAGGTTGATTCCTTGTCCGATAGAAAAGGAAAAGGGTTTAACTTGGACCGACAAAAAGACAAGTGTGTAACGATTTATCTCGGACCGATAGAAGACGAGATTGTAACGGTAATCCCTCGACCGATAGAAGAGAGGTGCAGAGGTTGATCTTTAACCTATAGAAAAAGATACGAAGAGAGGACGTAGGCACATTTGGCTGAACCTCTATAAATCTTGTGTCGTTTATCTTTCCGCACTTTAAATCGCTTCCGCAAAGCCAAAGAGTTTCATATCTCTAATTCTAAAATGGCGATACCTATCTTGCTCCAACAATTGGTATCGAGTGGGTTTCCATATAAATCGGCTTAACATCCAAGGAAAAGAAGATCCGATGGCATTTCAAATTGCACCGGTCGAAGGTCTTGCCTTGAACTCCAATGGTACGCTTAAAAGTTTATATGATGATTAGGATTGGAAAAATGACCACTATAATTGCAAAGCAACGCAATTATTATATTGTTCTCTAAATCCGGAAGAACGCAATCGGATATCTTCATGTGAAAGTGCCAAATAGATTTGGAAGATGTTAGAAGTAACACAGGAAGGAACGTCTCAAGTCAAGGAGACGAAAATAAACATGCTTCTCCATGAATACAAGCTATTCCAAATAAAAGACGAAGAATCCATTACAATCATGTTCGACTGATTTTTGGTCATTACGAATGGATTAGCTTGTTTCGAAAAACCCCTTTCGTGTAGTGAAAAGTAAAGAAGATCCTACGATCACTACCTCGTGAATGGGACGGCACGGTGACAACCGATTATGGAATCGAAAGATTTGAATAATCTTGATTTTAATGCCCTTGTGGGTTCGCTAATTAATTACGAGATTGTAATAAAATCTCGGAACGCAAAGCCGAAGCCTAAGGAAAAATCGATAGCTTTAAAAGCTAAGATGTCTCGCAAAGAAGAAATCCCGGTCGATGAAAGTGACGAAGAATCGGCATATTATGACAAAAATATTATTAAGTTTCAAAACTTTTTAAACCGGAGAAAGAAGGACATCAAATCGGGCGAATCTAAGACTCGACAACAACTGTCGAATATGTGGTAAACCAGGCTACTTTTCTAAAAATTGCCAGAGCGCAAATCCTAAAAAGGAAGTTCCCGGTGCAACATGGAGCGACGAAGTTGAAGATGTTAATTTCAATCAAAATAACCTCGCTCTTATGGCTAGAAGTTCATTCGACGAAAGCGACGTCGAAAGCCAAGTAAGTAATTCTTACGGTGAATTATTTGAAGCATTCGAATTATTGCATACTGATTTTCATAATGCTTTATCCGAAGTAAAGTACCTTCAAGCTAAAAATAAATTATTGGAAACCGAAATTTCCGAAATTCTTGAAAAAGGGAAATCTTTAGAAACCGATCATTAAAATTATCTTGATATCGAAAACAAATTAAAGAATGATCTTTTGAAAGTTCAAGACGAACTTAAAAATTTAACGAACAAATTTTCTCTCAGAAACGAGAAATTTGAGAATATGTTTTCTGTTAAAAATATACGTTAAACAAATCGGGGTTAGGATTCAAACCGCATAATAAAACCGAATCCTTAAATTTCAAAATACCCAATTGCGATAAATGTTTAAAAATTAGGCATCATATTTCAAATTGAAAAAGCCCACGTCGGATGATAAAAATTAAGAAAATTTGGATTCCTAAAGGAACTAACATTCCAAATATCGTCTATATTTCAAAAGAAAAATCAACTATCGATTGGATCCTCAAAAATCAAAATTAAATATTTCATCAATTGGTATCTTTATTTTGATATTTTCAAAATCGATATTTAACTCATGGGGAGTTGTTATATTTCTTTGGAGAGATATATTTGTCAGAAGGAGTTTACCCATTTCAGCATACATTATAATTTTATCGATTTTATCATCTTATATGCACTTTTTGCTGATAACAAAAAAAAGGGGGAGAAGAATGGTATAAAAGAAGAAAGGTATAAGGGAAGAAAAATAAAAGAAAGAAGAGAAAAGAGTCATGGAAGAATGATGAGAAAAATAAAAATATATACTGATCATGAAAACACAAACGAGAAGTCGAAAAAGATGAAAAAGAAAAGGAGGAGTTGAAAAATGAAAAGAAGAAGTTGAAAAAGAAGAAAAGAAAAGATGAGAGATGGAAACTACGAAACGGACAAAGTCGAAAACTTTGATATATATATATATATATATATATATGCTAGTAGAAAAATGATTTTAGGTAACAACCTGCAGGTAACACTTTTGATAATTGAAATTGGAGAGTGCATACGTAATACCTAGGTAATATTTTTTATTAGGTAACACTCAAGGTAACACTTTCAAAATAGGTAACACTTCCATGTAACATATTTTTGTGTTACTTAGTTTAGGTAACACTTACGGTAACACTTTCAAAATAGGCAACATTTTCAGGTAACACTTTTTTGTGTTGCGTAGTTTAGGTATCACTCCAAGTAACACTTTCAAAATGGTAACACTTTCACGTAACACTTTTTGTGTGTTACATAATTTAAGGAACACTTGTGTAACACTTAGAGAATATGTATAATTATTTTAAGTTATATTATCACGTTTTTTGAGTTACAATAATATTATTGTTAACTACACATTGGAAATATATAACAATAAGGATATATATATATATTAAAATTTGATTTATCTTAGATATCACTAAATGTAACAAATTAAAAATATAAAACGTTTAAAATATAATAAAATGCCTCCTAGTATTTTACGGTTGATGATTAATTAAATATTATTAAATGAAATATGGTCGGTGCGGTTATATCCAAAATTTCAAACTTTAAATCCGGTAATGCAAAATAAAATCGGGTTTACAAAAATTTCATACAAACCGATCCATATTAGAAAAAAAAAAACTAAACTAAATTATTCAAAATTCATTGGTTTTGTTCGGTTTTTGATTTCGGATCGGTTTTGCTCACTCCTAGACGGCAATATCATCATTATCAATATATTTTATAAAAGAAAACGATTCATACTATTTAAAAAATTCTATGTGGCACTCTCTCAATCTCCCATTCTTATTTATCCTTTATCTAGAATTTTTATGTATTAATAATATATTGGTATTAATTATAATCTTCCATCTCATATCGTCTGTCTATTGAACTTCGCTATTGGATTGCCTATTAAATTTTTTATATCGACCACATTTAAATAAAGTATATATACTTTATTTGGTTTATTAGAACAATAGAGTGAGATAATTTTTATAAATGTATTTTCCACTCTTTTGTTGTACAAATTTTTATACTTTAATAAATAAACTGTGTAGTAATTTATTGCTATTTAGAATTTATAATCTCTTTTTCAAAAAAAAAAGAACTTAATAAATATTAAGAAAATAAATTATAATCTCTTAAATATACAAAATAAATGCTAAACTGAATCCCCAAATTGAAACCCCCTACCCACAAACCTACCCACCGCGCCGCTTGGCGATTCTTCTTCGGAAAAACTCGCCGCCGTCCACCATTCACCACCTCTGCTCGTCCTCATCCTTGGTACGTTCTCTCTCTCTCTTTGTTTCTCGCATTCTCTCTTTCTCTATCTGAGCAGGTCTGACTCCCTTTCGCTTTTCCTCCGCTGCAGACGAGAGCGGCTCCGTTGCCCTGCTCGTCCTCCTCCTCGGTATGTTACTTTTTGGTAAGGCTTGTTTTTTGTTTTAGGTATGAGCAAGATAATTATTGTTTGTAATTTTTCTTTAGCAGTTCTGGTTTTATTTAATTATTTATGTTGTTTCCTTGATTTCATGATTATCTATGAGCTTTATCGCGTTGATTTCGAAGTTGACGTGGTTTTAGGATAATTGAATTACTCTTTGCATAGATGATATGTGGTTAAATGAAATATGTCATTTTGCCTCCATGACCCTTGTAATCTTTTCAATCACCAAGCTACTTCTTGCGTTCTTAGAACCAAATATTTGTCCTTTTTTGGAGGTTTTATATGAATACAAGTTCAGTAAATGTCTGTCAAGATAGGGAGTATATGTGTTATCTGCCAGTATAATCTTTGATGGATGAGTTATCCTTTGTTCTGTGATATTCCATTTACTTGAAATACTCTATTTAGTGAAATGTTAATTGTTTCGTATTACTCGTTTTCATTAATCATTTCATTTGCTGCCTTTTGTACAGAGTATAAGCTGAGATGGCAGAGGGAGAGGACATTCAACCCCTTGTTGTTGATAATGATACTGGAATCGTCAAGGTGCGTATTTGATTATTTTTTCATTTCTTATCAATCTTTTCAAATGATATATATATATATATATATAAATTTGTTCGTCAATGTATATTATTTGTGCTCATAGGCTGGATTTGCTGGTGGCGATGCCTTACCGAAAGAGGCTACATGTTTGCCACAACTGCTGAGCGGGAAATTGTTCGTGATGTAAAAGAGAAGCTCGCATATGTCACCCTTGCTTTCTAGCAGGAATCGGAGACAACAAAGAACATCTCATCTGTGGAGAAGAGCTATGAGCTTCCTGATGGACAAGTTATCACCATTGGTGCTGAAAGGTTCCGTTGTCCAGAAGTATTGTTCCAGCCATCACTGATCGGAATGGAAGCTGCTGAAATTCATGAAACAACCTACAACTCTATCATGAAATGCGATGTAGATATTAGAAAGGATTTGAATGGAAACATTGTGCTCAGCTGTGGATCAACTATGTTCCCTGGTATTGCTGATCGTATAAGCAAGGAAATAACTGCTCTTGATCCGAGCAGTATGAAGATCAAAGTGGTGGTGCCACCTGAAAGAAAGTATAGTGTTTGGATTGGAGGATCGATTCTCGCTTATCTTAGTACTTTCCAGCAGGTAATTCCTGTTCTTTTCCTAACTAAGGCTACTTGTGCACGATTAGTACTTTTTAATAAAACAACTAACATTAACAAACTAATACTTTTCAGTATAGTTAATACCTTTAAAAAAATACACACGAGTTGCACGGTGCAACTAATGTATACAAGCATTTCAATCATCAGCAGCTCATTTTATTTATTTATTTTAAATTATTCAGATGTGGTTTTGAGCTAAGAGAGACATGGCGAAAAGAGAAATTGTTCAGATGTGTTTAGAAGCATGTCCTTTATATGTCATTTCTACTTGATGCTTCATATTTTATGATTGTGCAAATATATTCTTACGACTACGAGCTTGTATTAGGCATGTCAACGGCACACTTTACAACCTTTTTTATACCTTCTTATGGGAATGATAATGATTGCATACTGATGTGCTATCTTGGTGCAACAGACTGTTGAACTAAAATGTTTGGAGCTCCAGCTTTTCAGCTCTTACTCAGAGGTCGTCATCATTCACAGACCACGGTAAGTAGTCTGCTTTGGCTTTCTCGTTGTCGATGTGTAATATCCGCAATTTTCGATTTTCGGTAAAAAAAAAAATTGGCAGGAGTCCATTTTAACGGCTCGCCTGTGACCGTTTCATCATTCTGAGAATGATTAATTCTACACTTTTTGACACCCGAGTTCGTTTCGGTGTCGTTTTGTTGAGTTCCATGCTTTTTGACGACTTTTCCGCATTTGAGTTCGATTCTTGTGAATCTCATTCGAAACTGTTGTTTCGTGTTCCCCGTAAGTCCGTTTAACTTTGTTAGACGTGTTGTGAGATTTGGTTTGGTTATTCGATCACGTATCGTGATTTTCGGGCATTATGGGCCATTTTGTAATTTTTCAAAGTTGCGGGTATCCGCATTCGTAATTGTTGTCTTGACCCTTTTCATGGTCGCGTGTGAGTTTGATTGTAGCTTAAGCTCTTATCATGATCTTATTCTGGAGCTTTCCATGAGTATCTTGAACTTGGTGTTCCGATCGGAGGAGTCCGTTGTTGTAACCAGCTTTGAGAGCACTACTGTTGTAGTTCTGAGTGCATTAGCGCACGCTAAGGGATCTCCTTAGCACACGCTATCGAGCAACAGGGTCAGAGGTCAGTAGTTGGATTCAGGCCCGTTAGCGCACGCTAAGGGTAGGTGGTTAGCACGCGCTAAGGTGCAGTAGTTAGCGCACGCTACGGGTTTGGTAGCGCACGCTAACTGGTAGTTCGAGGCAGTCCAGAAGTTACTCGACTGGTTGGTGTTTTGTCTAGTACACACTACGAGGCAATATAGCGCACGTTATTGGCAGAAGTTAGCGCACACTACTGGAATCATAGCGTACGCTAACTGTTGATCGGGTTCAGTCCAGAAGTTACTGGACTGAGATTTTTGGGCGATATGTGCCCCGATAGCGCATGCTAATCCAAATGATTAGCGCATGCTAAGGCTGTCCAGCATAAAAAACTGGACAACAGTCATTATTCTCATTTTTCATTTCCTTTCTTCTTCTTTTCGCGGGTTGAGACGGGAGCGACTAGGGTTCGCAATCTTGGCCGATTTTGCTCAATCCAAAGGTGTTTTGGAGGTCTTTAGGTGATTTTAACATCATCAAATCCATCATTCTCCACCGGATCAAGGTAAATTCTTGACTTTCTTCAAGTTGACTTTTTGGGGTTTTTTATTCTTGATTCCGAATCCAGTCCGGTTTACATGAATTGATTGGTGTTAGATGTTGTTGTTAAGCATTTTTTATGGATTGTATATCCATATCTTCGGTTCGTTTCAACCAAGGGTGATTTCGGTTTGAGGTGTAGTGAACATTTAATGTTCGATTAAATGTTCGAATGAGTTTCCCTTCGATAGCTTGATGTGATCTCCATTGTTTTTGGTCTTGATCCTCGTCGTAATCATGTTTTTTTTGTTTCTTCCGGAGGATTATAGGTGCTCGAGGATTCCGAGTTGATCTCCGTTTTGTGTCGGTAATTCGTGTGGTGTTATTATCGTAGTGTTCGCGGTGCTATTGTATTCTTGATTATGTTCAGGAGTTTGGGGCTACCACACCGCATCCCATTCATCATCTCGTTTCGATAGTGGTTTCGAGGCAAGTATTTATGTGATTTGTGTCCTGCAAATAGAGTTTACATGTTAGATTTACGATGGCTGGTTTACCCTCGTGAATATGATTCATGTGAGTTGATTATGATTTGATTATTTAGAACGTTGAGGGATTTAATGATCCCCCTGTTTGTTTAATGTTGTGGAATCGTGTATTCCGTATTAATTATGTTGTTGTGTTGTGATTGATTGTTCACGATGGAGGTATTGTGATGAGTATGATAATGGTGTCGGCTAAGTGGCCATCTCTAGTAAGTATTTTTAATGAACTTACATTCTCAGCATATTAGTATTGCATGAGTGACATGTGTATGTATGCCCACTACGGGTTAGATCCGACGGGGTCTCGGTAGGGGTCCACGGAGGGGTGGATCGACAAGCTTTGCTTTTAACCACTATGGGTTAGATCCGACGGGGTCTCGGTAGGGGTCCACAGAGGGGTCGATCAACGGTTAATTGTGGTACATTATACAAATGTGTTTTGGGTTATAGCATTTCCGAAAACGAGTGTTTTTGAACGGTGATTTCATGATTGCATGCATTGACTAAGTGTGTAAGAGGTAAGTTGTTCATTTGGCCTACTTGGCTAGGATGGAACTAGAGTATTTTGTCGTATGTGTTTAGTCCTTTAGTCGTGGGGTTTTGATGTCGGAAAATGGACCTTGCTATTGTTCTCGTGTACTGTGGTTTGATGAGAATTGGGTTGAGATCCCATCATTTTTGTAAAGGTCGTTTTACAGAAAGGGATTTTGGGTCGAGACCCATTCGTCTTGGATTTTTTTATCTTTTTTAACTAAGGACTTGAGGTCCAAGAAGGTTCCTATTTTTAAAATCCCCGAGATGAGGAATTTATTTTCAAACACTTCATTGATTGCTTTCTAATTAATAAAACCTCTCGGGAAGGTTTTAATTGTCGTACCCGATTCGTGATTTCTATTTATTTGTTACCATTCGTATGATTATGTACTTGCACTAGCAAAATAGTGGAATTTTGCTGACCCCCGAGTAATCGGGGGGTGGATGTCTATATTGCATTCAGGTTTTGGGGAGCATAACACGGGGTCGGCATGAAGGATGATGAAAGAAGATCGATACTAATCACATGAGGATCCATACGATGTCGTATTGGTTTAGTTGTACTTTATTTCCACTGTAGTATCTTCCCATTGCACGGGAGTGTTTTATTTCGATCCCTGCGAGGGTATGTATTTATATCGAGTTGTATGTATTAATTGAAAGACCAAATCGGTCTATTGAGTCATTTCTTTTAGCCTTAAAGGCGACGTTGAGATGTTTAGATCGTGTTACCAGCCTGGTGTAATACCCGGTTGTAATTCAGTCATTATCATTCAGTAATTTCATTCGGTGATTGTCACTCAGTGGATTTTCACTCATTTATAATCATTCATCAATCATGTTCATTCACCCGTGTTCACCGTTCGTAAAAACTTCGAGTTGTGTATCATTATTGTTCATTGTTTCAACTTTCCTCATATGAGTTCGACTTTGTTAGATCACCATTAATTTTTGGTAACTCCAAAAATTCTAAATCTTTTCAATATTATAGAGCATCGAATTAGCTTTCCAATGGTTCAAACGGTGAGTCAATCGGAGTCCGGACGAGAGAGTTATGGTCGTTTTAGCTCACCCGCTCATTTTTCAGCTTTTGGCCGATCACTGCCGACCGGACTCGGTCGTGTCGTCCGACACGGCCCGTGCCGTACTCGTCCGGAAATGCCGAAGTATTCGCCACGTGACTCGACCGTGTCGCTTGGCACGGCCGAGTCGAACTCTTCCGGATAAGCCGTAACCGATCGCCAGACGCCCGGCCGTGTCCCAGACACGGCCGAGTCATGCCGAGTCACCGCCGGACGGGTCACTTCGGAAGGCCCTCCACGCCGCGACCGTGTCAAGCAGGACACGGTCGAGTCCCTGTCGGCCAGCTGTGCGACACGACCGTGCCGATCGGCACGGGCCGTGTCCGGCAGGGTAGTCAACCCCTATAAATTGTTTTTTTGAGCATTTCAGCTCATTTTTTCCATCTTTTCCACCTTCTTACGAGAGAGATAAGCTTGAGGGAGAATTTTCTTCATCAATTATCATTTGAGTGTGTATTTTTCATCACCTTCAATCATTTGGGAAGCTTGGATACTCGATTAAACTCGTGTTCTTCGGATCGAAGTGATTGGATATTCAAGAGGTAATTTCTTCGACACCTTGGACTTCGATTTTGTGTTGAGATATGATGTTTTGGACGTTATAATCATGTTATATGAAGGGATATGTATATGATTATGAGTTTGTATAAGGATTCATTGGATTATTGAGGGATTATTCAAGAACACCTTGAATATCGAGTTGGAATTGGGGATTTTCGACTAATTGTTGTTATACTCACATTTTTGGATATTCATAACGGATTATTGATCGTATTGGAGATGTTTTGTTGGTTTGAAACACTTCTTGGGGATTTTGATATTGGTATATTGAGGTTTGATTGTTAACAATCGGAGTTTGGATACAACGTGTTTGATTTAATGCCTCTATGGACTTGGTTTAGTCGTATCGACGTTTTGAGTTCGTTATATTCGTGTTTGATTCGTATATTGAACGGATTGTTGGTAATTGTATTATTTAAGATTGTTCGAGCGACCGATATCTCAATTAGGACGTTGTTCGTGGAAGGATAATTGCCACCGGTATTGAGTAAGTTAATTCTTACTCGGTTAAAAGGATATTCATCCCTTTTGTTGTTGTTCATTCAAAATCATAACTCATTCATCATTATATTAACCGTATCAAAACTTGTTGTTGTCAATTAATCACTTCAGTCATAAGGAACGACGGTTCCAATATTTTCATTGAGCTGTCATTTATTTCATTACCATTCCACCTCGGTGAGTCATTATTCATTTTCGATGTCACTTTTGTTATATCGTGGCATTCCGGGTCATACTGGCGTGCCGGTTGGTATGTGTAGGATTTTCATGTCAGGCACATTATAGTCGTGTGTTGGTTGGTGGCCTCACATTGGACTGTGCACACGAGATTGATTGTTTCGTGAGACTGATTAGGTACAAGACCACGCGTGTATTCGATCGTTGGTGGCTTGTGCACGGACACATTTCCATCCCGGGCGTAGTGTGGCACCACCCTTTGAGCCGTACTGTTAGTTGATTCATATAGCATGTTTGATTGCGTATGTTTCGACAGGATGTTTCATAACTTCAGAGTTATTCAAACATTCATTGTATCATCTTCATCGATTGGCCTTTCTAAGGCAATCGAGTTGTTCAATCATTATTGGTATCTCTTTTTATCGATTGACCATTCTAGGGCAATCGAAATGTTCAATCATTCGTGGTATCATTGTCATCGATTGACGATGTATTTCCGCATTTGAGTTATCTAGTTGCCTTCACATAGAGTAGGGGAATTCAGGAGTGAGTTGGAGCCGGTACGTCCCCTTTATCGAAGGCACCGTATCGGATGACCCCGACCAGAATGCAGGAGTTGAAGATTCAACTTGAGGAATAGTTCGAGGAAGGTCATCTTCGACCGATTGCGTCCCCGTGAGGAGCACCAGTGTGATCTGTCAAGGAGAAGGATGGTTCGTTCCGTTTGTGTATTGATTACCGGGAATTGAACCGGGTGACGATCAAGAATAAGTATCCTTTACCCCGTATTGATGATCTTTTAGATCAACTTCAGGGAGCCTCAGTATTTTCCAGGATCGACTTAAGATCTGGATATCACCAGTTGCGGATTCGAGAGTCGGATATCGCGAGGACAGTGTTTCGTACACGCTATGGTCATTATGATTTCGTAGTTATGCCGTTCGGGCTAACTATTGCACCTGTGCTATTCATGGGGTTAATGAATCGGGTTTTCATCGACTTTTTGGATCAGTTTGTTGTTTTCTTCATCGACGACATTTTGATTTATTCTCGTAGCCGAGAGGAATACGAGGTTCATCTTCATCAGGTTCTCGACGTGTTGAGACGAGAGCAACTTTATGGAAAGTTTTCCAAATATGAGTTCTGGAGGTCCGAAGTGACTTTTTCGGACATGTAATTTCATCTGACAGAATTCGTGTCGACCCTCAGAAGTCGGAGACTATCCGAGATTGGCAACCTCCGAAAGATATTAAGTAAATCCGATGTTTCCTCGGATTAGCTGGTTAATTATCCAACCCGCGGCCGGAGCTAGCAACCGTGGTTTTCGTGTTGGAAATTTGGCGTCGTTACCTTTATGGAATCACCTGTCAGATCTTCACCAATCACAAGAGTTGAAGTATATATTTACTCACAAGGAGTTAAATATGCGACAGAGACGGTGGTTGGAACTACTCAAAGATTATGATATCGAGATCCTTTACCACCCGGGCAAGGCGAACATTGTCGCCGACGCCTTGAGTCGTAAGTCCGTTCAGGAGCAGATGCTTGCTCGCTTAAGCTGAAGGAGCTTCAACAGGAATTCCTTAGACCCGAGATCGAGGTCTGGCTTCAGCGAGTTCAGGGACAGCTTTGTATGTTAGAGATTCCATCGTCACTTGAGGAGGTAATCAGAGAGAATCAGAGTTCAGACCCTTCATTGTTGCGCATCCGTGAAGATGTGGCTCAGGGGAAAGCCCCTGGATTCGTGGTCCACGAGGATGGACTTTTGAGGTTTAAGAACCGGTTGTGCGTACCGGCGAATGACGAGTTGAAAAATTCTATTTTAAGAGAAGCTCATGCTACCCCCTTATTCTGTTCATCCGGGGTCCAGCAAGATGTACAAGAACTTGAAACAAAATTACTGGTGGAGTAATATGAAGCGAGAAGTCACAAAATTTGTTTCGAGATGCTTAACCTGTCAACAAATTAGGATTGAACATCAGCGACCAGCGGGTATGCTGAAACCTCTTCCTATTCCCGAATGGAAGTGGGAAGACATTTCTATGGATTTCATCACGAGCTTGCCGACGAGTCGTCGTGGCATGAATACGATCTGGGTGATTGTGGACCGCTTAACTAAATCAGCTCATTTCCTTGAGATCAAGGATACGTGGGGTCCCGAGAGACTGGCCCAGTTATTCATCAAGGAGATAGTAAGACTGCACGGTACTCCTAAGAGTATCGTTTCCGATCGTGACGGACGATTTGTGTCTCATTTTGGAAATCTTCATCGTGCTATGGGAACTCGGCTCAATATCGCATCGCCTTTCATCCTCAAAGACGGACAATCGAGAGGACTATACAGACATTAGAGGACATGTTGAGGGCATGCGTCCTCGATTGGAAGGACGATTGGGAAGCCCAACTACCACTGATCGAGTTCACGTATAATAATAGTTGGCATGCCTCCATTAAGATGGCACCTTACGAGGCCTTGTACGGTCGTCGTTGTCGATCTCCCTTGTGTTGGGATGACTTGTCGAATCAATCGGCACCGAACCCGATATGCTTATAGCCGCCCGAGAGAAGGTAGCTTTGATCAAGAGTCGTATGTTGACATTTCGAGTCGGCGTAAATCATATGCGTATAATCGCTGCCGACCACTAGAGTTCGAGACGGTGACAATGTTTTGGTCAAGGTATCACCGAGTCGAGGTATTTTCCGTTTCGGAAAACGGGGGAAGTTGAGTCCGAGATTCATTGGACCGTTTGAAATTTTGGATCGAGTAGGCGAGTTAGCTTATCGATTGGCGTTACCTCCGGCGTTGAGCCGAATTCATAATGTGTTTCATGTCTCTCAGTTGCGGAAGTATGTTGCCGACCCGAGTCACATACTTCAGTTCGACGAAATCCAGATCGCAGATGATCATTCGTACGAGGAGCGTCCTGTACGAGTGTTAGAGCGGCGAATCAAACAGTTGAGGAACAAGACGATCCCTTTGGTCAAGATTCAGTGGTCTAGACACGGAGTCTAAGAGGGCACTTGGGAAACCGAGGAGAATATGCGGGAGAGTTATCCCGAGTTGTTTGACCCTTAGTTTCGGGGACGAAACTCTTTTTAAGGGGGGGAGTATGTAATACCCGGTTGTAATTCAGTCATTATCATTCAGTAATTTCATTCGGTGATTGTTACTCAGTGGATTTTCACTCATTTATAATCATTCATCAATCATGTTCATTCACCCGTGTTCACCGTTCGTAAAAACTTCGAGTTGTGTATCATTATTGTTCATTGTTTCAACTTTCCTCATATGAGTTCGACTTTGTTAGATCACCATTAATTTTTGGTAACTCCAAAAATTCTAAATCTTTTCAATATTATAGAGCATCGAATTAGCTTTCCAATGGTTCAAACGGTGAGTCAATCGGAGTCCGGACGAGAGAGTTATGGTCGTTTTAGCTCACCCGCTCATTTTTCAGCTTTTGGCCGATCACTGCCGACCGGACTCGGTCGTGTCGTCCGACACGGCCCGTGCCGTACTCGTCCGGAAATGCCGAAGTATCTGCCCACAGGACTCGACCGTGTCGTTTGGCACGGCCGAGTCGAACTCTTCCGGATAAGCCAGAACCGACTGCCCAGACGCCCGACCGTGTCCCAGGACACGGTCGAGTCATGCCGAGTCACTGTCGGACGGGTCACTTTCGGAAGGCCCTCCACGCCGCGACCGTGTCAAGCAGGACACGGTCGAGTCCCTGTCGGCCAGCTGTGCGACACGACCGTGCCGATCGGCACGGGCCGTGTCCGGCAGGGTAGTCAACCCCTATAAATTGTTTTTTTGAGCATTTCAGCTCATTTTTTCCATCTTTTCCACCTTCTTACGAGAGAGATAAGCTTGAGGGAGAATTTTCTTCATCAATTATCATTTGAGTGTGTATTTTTCATCACCTTCAATCATTTGGGAAGCTTGGATACTCGATTAAACTCGTGTTCTTCGGATCGAAGTGATTGGATATTCAAGAGGTAATTTCTTCGACACCTTGGACTTCGATTTTGTGTTGAGATATGATGTTTTGGACGTTATAATCATGTTATATGAAGGGATATGTATATGATTATGAGTTTGTATAAGGATTCATTGGATTATTGAGGGATTATTCAAGAACACCTTGAATATCGAGTTGGAATTGGGGATTTTCGACTAATTGTTGTTATACTCACATTTTGGATATTCATAACGGATTATTGATCGTATTGGAGATGTTTTGTTGGTTTGAAACACTTCTTGGGGATTTTGATATTGGTATATTGAGGTTTGATTGTTAACAATCGGAGTTTGGATACAACGTGTTTGATTTAATGCCTCTATGGACTTGGTTTAGTCGTATCGACGTTTTGAGTTCGTTATATTCGTGTTTGATTCGTATATTGAACGGATTGTTGGTAATTGTATTATTTAAGGTTGTTCGAGCGACCGATATCTCAATTAGGACGTTGTTCGTGGAAGGATAATTGCCACCGGTATTGAGTAAGTTAATTCTTACTCGGTTAAAAGGATATTCATCCCTTTTGTTGTTGTTCATTCATAATCATAACTCATTCATCATTATATTAACCGTATCAAAACTTGTTGTTGTCAATTAATCACTTCAGTCATAAGGAACGACGGTTCCAATCTTTTCATTGAGCTGTCATTTATTTCATTACCATTCCACCTCGGTGAGTCATTATTCATTTTCGATGTCACTTTTGTTATATCGTGGCATTCCGGGTCATACTGGCGTGCCGGTTGGTATGTGTAGGATTTTCATGTCAGGCACATTATAGTCGTGTGTTGGTTGGTGGCCTCACATTGGACTGTGCACACGAGATTGATTGTTTCGTGAGACTGATTAGGTACAAGACCACGCGTGTATTCGATCGTTGGTGGCTTGTGCACGGACACATTTCCATCCCGGGCGTAGTGTGGCACCACCCTTTGAGCCGTACTGTTAGTTGATTCATATAGCATGTTTGATTGCGTATGTTTCGACAGGATGTTTCATAACTTCAGATATAATCATGATTGTGTAATTTCAACTCTTGAGGATTGTTTTTCTTTGTAACTGACCCCGTTTGGGGATTTTGTTTTTCAGGTCATGGCAAGGCAAACGCACGGGAATAGCATGTTGATGTCGAGGAGTCCTAGTGATACTAGTAGGGCCCCCCGATCTTTCAGTTATTCATGTTATTGTCCTTTATTTTCCGCTGCAGACTTTCATTTGAATACTCCGTTTCATTCAGTGTTGTGTATTTTATCTTCATATAAAATACACTAGTATTCGGTATTGTCCTGGTGTGTTGTAACTAAACTCCTCATCGGAGTAATTATTGCTGTAATGTAGTTCGGTACTACATTTATCTTGTGTAATTCATTCATTTTCATTTGCCTGGTGGGTCCCAGTTGGGGATCTACGGCACTGTAATATCCGCCTAGTTTGGGGTGTTACACCTGGTAGATCCTTGAGAGAAGGGTTTACGGCGTGTAATATCCCTGCGTGGATTGGGGGTGTTACATAAATGGTATCAGAGCTTAGGTTGTGGAAACCTAGGCTGTCGGGTCAAGTTGTGTCTGTAGAGTCTTGTCTCGTCGGATTTTGTCTGACTGAGTCGTGTCGCGACGCATCGTCTGAGTTTGCTGGTCGTGATTAGTATCGTGGGGCGATCATCATCTTCGTGCGACCTGTGGATGTAAGTCTCCCTTCTTTGTGTTGTGCCTCGTGTGACATGAGCTACTTGTATGATTAGTTGTTAAGTGATGGAATCCTTCTGGGGATTTTGATTTCGTGATATGTGGTTATTCGACTCTCACATTTTGTTTATATGAGGAGCGGTGTCTCTGCTAAAGTATTATCGACTGTTTGTTTTCCGGTAAAAGACATGTATTGTCTTGATTTCGAACGATTTGATGCGTGTACTATGATGTGTTTAAGCGAATGTCGATACGTGTGAGTTTTGGGCATTCTGGCCTATTGGATTTCTGAAAACCTTGAGTATCTTAGAAAATATATTTCGAGACGCACTTTTAAAATGGATTATTTTCTCGCAGTGTTTTCAAGGTGCCTACTAGTGCCGCAGTATGTTTCAAGATTCTTCTACCTTGAGGACCAAAATATTTTGAGATATTTTCGGTAATTTGGAAACGCATTTGCTTAGACCCGAAGGTCGAATATTTCAGAAAGTTTTTCACTAAAAGAAAGGTGTACTCATTTTTATCAAACGCAAGATGGTTTTTCAAAGTCTCTATAACGATGGCTGTGTTACTTTTTCGAAAAGTGATACTCAAGATCAACTAGTGTTCCCAAAATTGTTTTCAAAAGGTGGTTTTCGTTTTTAAAACCTCTCATTCCTATTTACGGTCCGGGAATGTATGTATGATGTTCACATTTTCGTTAGGGTGTTCGCAGTGCTATTGTATTCTTGATTATGTTCAGGAGTTTGGGGCTACCACACCGCATCCCGTTCATCGTCTCGTTTCGATCATGGTATCGAGGCAAGTATTTTCTTATGTGATTTATGTCCTGCAAATAGAGTTTACATGTTAGATTTACGATGGTTGGTTTACCCTCGTGAATATGATTCATGTGAGTTGATTATGATTTGATTATTTTGAACGTTGAGGGCTTTACTAATACCCCTGTTTGTTTAATGTTGTGGAATCGTGTATTTCGTATTATTTGTGTTGTTGTGTTGTGCTTGATTGTTCACGATGGAGGTATTGTGATGAGTATGATAATGGTGTCGGGTAAGTGGTCATCTCTAGTAAGTATTTTTAATGAACTTACATTCTCAGCATATTAGTATTGCATGAGTGACATGTGTATGTATGCCCACTACGGGTTAGATCCGACGGGGTCTCGGTAGGGGTCCACGGAGGGGTGGATCGACAAGCTTTGCTTTTAACCACTACGGGTTAGATCCGACGGGGTCTCGGTAGGGGTCCACAGAGGGGTCGATCAACGGTTAATTGTGGTACATTATACAAATGTGTTTTGGGTTATAGCCTTTCCGGAAACGAGTGTTTTTGAACGGTGATTTCATGATTGCATGCATTGACTAAGTGTGTAAGAGGTAAGTTGTTCATTTGGCCTACTTGGCTAGGATGGAACTAGAGTATTTTGTCGTATGTGTTTAGTCCTTTAGTCGTGGGGTTTTGATGTCGGAAAATGGACCTTGCTATTGTTCTCGTGTACTGTGGTTTGATGAGAATTGGGTTGAGATCCCAACATTTTTGTAAAGGTCGTTTTACGGAAAGGGATTTTGGGTCGAGACCCATTCGTCTTGGATTTTTTTTATCTTTTTTAACTAAGGACTTGAGGTCCAACAAGGTTCCTATTTTTAAAATCCCCGAGATGAGGAATTTATTTTCAAACACTTCATTGATTGCTTTCTAATTAATAAAACCTCTCGGGAAGGTTTTGGTAGTTAATTGTCGTACCCGATTCGTGATTTCTATTTATTTGTTACAATCCGTATGATTATGTACTTGCACTAGCAAAATAGTGGAATTTTGCTAACCCCCGAGTAATCGGGGGGTGGATGTCTATATTGCATTCAGGTTTTGGGGAGCATAACACGGGGTCGGCATGAAGGATGATGAAAGAAGATCGATACTAATCACATGAGGATCCATACGATGTCGTATTGGTTTAGTTGTACTTTATTTCCACTGTAGTATCTTCCCATTGCACGGGAGTGTTTTATTTCGATCCCTGCGAGGGTATGTATTGATATCGAGTTGTATGTATTAATTGAAAGACCAAATCGGTCTATTGAGTCATTTCTTTTAGCCTTAAAGGCGACGTTGAGATGTTTAGATCGTGTTACCAGCCTGGTAGATCCTTGAGAGAAGGGTTTACGGCGTGTAATATCCTTGCGTGGATTGGGGGTGTTACATAAATGGTATCAGAGCTTAGGTTGTGGAAACCTAGGCTGTCGGGTCAAGTTGTGTCTGTAGAGTCTTGTCTCGTCGGATTTTGTCTGACTGAGTCGTGTCGCGACGCATCGTCTGAGTTTGTTGGTCGTGATTAGTATCGTGGGGCGATCATCATCTTCGTGCGACCTGTGGATGTAAGTCTCCCTTCTTTGTGTTGTGCCTCGTGTGACATGAGCTACTTGTATGATTAGTTGTTAAGTGATGGAATCCTTCTGGGGATTTTGATTTCGTGATATGTGGTTATTCGACTCTCACATTTTGTTTATATGAGGAGCGGCGTCTCTGCTAAAGTATTATCGACTGTTTGTTTTCCGGTAAAAGACATGTATTGTCTTGATTTCGAACGATTTGATGCGTGTACTATGATGTGTTT
Organism: Orobanche coerulescens; assembly: GCA_033398695.1. Taxonomy (NCBI): domain Eukaryota; kingdom Viridiplantae; phylum Streptophyta; class Magnoliopsida; order Lamiales; family Orobanchaceae; genus Orobanche; species Orobanche coerulescens. Next base: position 70,434,441 of record CM065818.1, on the reverse strand, counting down.
AAGCGAATGTCGATACGTGTGAGTTTTGGGCATTCTGGCCTATTAGATTTCTGAAAACCTTGAGTATCTTAGAAAATAAATTTCGAGACGCACTTTTAAAATGGATTATTTTCTCGCAGTGTTTTCAAGGTGCCTACTAGTGCCGCAGTATGTTTCAAGATTCTTCTACCTTGAGGACCAAAATATTTTGAGATATTTTCAGTAATTTGGAAACGCATTTGCTTAGACCCGAAGGTCGAATATTTCAGAAAGTTTTTCACTAAAAGAAAGGTGTACTCATTTTTATCAAACGCAAGATGGTTTTTCAAAGTCTCGATAACGATGGTTGTGCTACTTTTTCGAAAGGTGATACTCAAGATAAACTGGTGTTCCCAAAATTGTTTTCAAAAGGTGGTTTTCGTTTTTAAAACCTATCATTCCTGTTTACGGTTCGGGAATGTATGTATGATGTTCACACTTTGGTTAGGGTGTTGGCCCCCGAGTTGTGATTGAATTGGTGGTGCTAGCGTTGAGTCATTCGCCACGCAGATGTGATGTTGGTCTTTAATGTTGTCGTTTCGTGGTGATTTGCGTGTTATCGCACCTGTGCGAGCTGTTAGAGCTCGGGTTTGTATGATTGTGTACATCTGTGATTGTTTCATGATGTTTTGTGATTGTGTGCTGGTTATCATTCGGGCCGTTGAAATCACCGAATGTATGCCGTCGTTGCTGTGATTCTGTGTATGTGGGTTGCCTTACGTTGGTATGTTATGCTGAGTTGGCATCTCCGGTATGTTGTTTTACGATCTTATATTCCATTGTACCTAGCAGTTGTATTTTTGGTATGCCGAGGTGCTTCATCTGTAATGTGCCGGGGCATGTACGTGCAAATTGTCCTTCCCCGCCAGTAGCAGATTACAAGTGTGGACTCAAGTGACACAAAATCCAGTTTTGCGAGTTAGTTACCGAGCCTTCCGGGGTACGAACTTCAGCACAGATATCAGGATCGGCTTTGATAGGCCTTTGAAAGATATTTCTGTCGGTTACTTATGGTGTTGTTACCTTGCTTTTGTTGTTGTGAGTCTTAGGGACGACACTTTTTTTAAAAAAGAGGTTGAACGTAATACCCGTATTATTTTGACTTCTGCATTTTCTCTTCCTAATTCTATCGACTCGCTCGTGTTCATTGATACTTTCTGAACTTGTTTGGTATCTCGGTTGTCATCGTTCGAACGGGTTGTGACCATGTTTCGGATCAATCCATTTATCGTTGTGACTTTTCCGAGTTCGGTTCGATTCTTGTGAACCTTGTCGTTCACCATTAGTCGGCTGTTTCGATTGCGGTCAATTGGGACACCGAGCTGTGCATTGCGAGATGGTAGCTGAGAGGTTTGGGGATCGAGTTTGCGTCTCTGCCCGAAGGGACACGGAGATGCCTAGTGTGGTTTTCGAGAATTTCAGCGTGGTTGGAGTTCTCCGTGGTTACCTTTGCGGATTGTTGTGCGCTTCATTTCTATTTTTTCAACTGTGCATATTTTCTTATAATATGTGCCTTCTGTCTCTTGATAGTTCGGATAATTGACTTGATTGCGTTATCTATTTGGTGATACTCGACACTTGTTGGTTTCATTATGCCTTTGCTGGTAGCATTATGATGGTCGTCGTTGAGCGTGTTACCACGCCATATGTTCCCTTGCGTTCTTGTAGCGTTTCACTGTTGGGCGCGAGTTATTCGGTTTCTGTGTGTCTCGTTGAGATGTTCCTAGTGGAATATTGCTCCTCCCTATTTATTTTTAAGTTTCGGGACGAAACTTCTTTTAAGGAGGGTAGTATGTAATATCCGCAATTTTTGATTTTCGGTAAAAAAAATTTTTGGCAGGATTCCGTTTTGACGGCTCGCCTGTGACCGTTTCGTCATTCTGAAAATGATTAATTCTACACTTTTTGACACCCGAGTTCGTTTCGGTGTCTTTTTGCTGAGTTCCGTGCTTTTTGACGACTTCTCCGCATTTGAGTCCGATTCTTGCGAATCTCGTTCAAAACTGTTGTTTCGTGTTCCCCGTAAGTCCGTTTAACTTTGTTAGATGTGTTGTGAGCTTTGGTTTGGTTATTCGATCACGTATCGTGATTTTAGGGCATTTTGGGCCATTTTGTAATTTCCCAAAGTTGTGGGTATCCGCATTCGTAATTGTTGTCTTGACCCTTTTCATGGTCGCGTGTGACTTTGATTGTAGCTCAAGCTCTTAGCATGATCTTATTCTGGAGCTTTCCATGTGTATCTTGAACTTGGTGTTCCGATCGGAGGAGTCCGTTGTTGTAACCAGCTTTGAGAGCACTACTGCTGTAGTTCTGAGTGCATTAACGCACGCTAAGGGATCTCCTAAGCGCATGCTAACGAGCAACAGGGTCAGAGGTCAGTAGTTGGATTCACGCCCGTTAGCGCACGCTAAGGGTAGGTGGTTAGCGCGCGCGCTAAGGTGCAGTAGTTAGCGCACGCTACGAGTTTGGTAGCGAACGCTAACTGGTAGTTCGAGGCAGTCCAGGAGTTACTGGACTGGGTTGGTGTTTTGTCTAGCGCATGCTACGATGCAGTGTAGCGAACGTTATTGGCAGAAGTTAGCGCAAGCTACTGTTGGTCGGGTTCAGTCCAGAAGTTACTGGACTGAGATTTTGGGGAGATATGTGCCCCAATAGCGCACGCTAATCCAGATGATTAGCGCACCTAAAGCTGTCCAGCATATAAAACTGGACAGCACTTATTATTCTCATTTTTCATTTCCTTTCTTCTTCTTTCCGCGGGTTGAGACGGGAGCGACTAGAATTCGCAATCTTAGCCGATTTTGCTCAATCCAAAGGTGTTTTGGAGGTTTTTAGGTGATTTTAACATCATCAAATTCATCATTCTCCACCGGATCAAGGTAAATTCTTGATTATCTTCAAGTTGGCTTTTTAGGAGTTTTTATTCTTGATTCCGAATCCAATCCAGTTTAGATGAATCAATTGGTGTTAGATGTTGTTATTAAGCATGTTTTATGGATTGTATATCCATAGCTTCGGTTCATTTCAACCCGAAGGGTGATTTCGGTGTTCTTGAGGTGTAGTGAACATTTAATGTTCGATTAAATGTTCGAATCAGTTTCCCTTCGATAGCTTGATGTGATCTCCATTGTTTTTGGTCTTAATCCTCGTCATAATCATGTTTTTGTTGTTTCTTTCGGAGGATTATAGGTGCTCGAGGATTCCGAGTTGATCTCCATTTTGTCTCGGTAATTCGTGTGGTGTTATTCTCGTAGTGTTTGCGGTGCTATTGTATTCTTGATTATGTTTAGGAGTTTGGGGCTACCACACCGCATCCCGTTCATCGTCTCGTTTCGATCGTGGTTTCGAGGCAAGTATTTTCTTATGTGATTTGTGTCCTGCAAATAGAGTTTACATGTTAGATTTACGATGGTTGGTTTACCCTCGTGAATATGATTCATGTGAGTTTATTATGATTTGATTATTTTGAACGTTGAGGGCTTTAATAATACCCCTGTTTGTTTAATGTTGTGGAATCGTGTATTCCGTATTATTTGTGTTGTTGTGTTGTGCTTGATTGTTCATGATGGAGGTATTGTGATGAGTATGATAATGGTGTCGGTTAAGTGGCCATCTCTAGTAAGTATAATTAATGAACTTACATTCTTAGCATATTAGTATTACATGAGTGACATGTGTGTGTATGCTCACTACGGGTTAGATCCGACGGGGTCTCGGTAGGGGTCCACGAAGGGGTGGATCGACGCGCTTTGCTTTTAACCACTACGGGTTAAATCCGACGGGGTCTCGGTGGTAACACCCCCAAGATATTCAGGGTATATTACAGTGCCTTGAGCCCCACTGTGGGACCCACAAGGCTATACATACGTGGAATTATTGAAATTTGACCGAGAAGGTCTCAATATAATGTAATGGGAGACAATACCTCGGCAGTACAGGCCGGAACATCAAGGAAGCTGAAACAATACTCGAGTATTCAAAAGCCATTCCAGTGCAACAACACTGAATGGAGGAAACACAAAATGTATCCAGAGATAAGACACAGTATAACGCTTGCCCATCATCTTCATGCCGACCCGATACCTGCATGTCCGCTCTCCGGGAACCTGAAATACATAAAAAGTATTTCCCCCATAAAGGGGTTAGCCGTCGAATAGCTAGTGCAAGTATATCGAATATGAAACACAATACACCTCGACAATAACGTAAATGTAACCGTCAATTCATCATTTCAAGACTAGTATTCCGGAATAACTAAATCTCATAGCATCACATCAATACATACATGATCAACCGTGGAATCGCACCAGAGGCTACAGAGCCCTCAGAGGACCCGTCGGCCCGTCCCAGAGTGATTAACTCATATTATTCATGGAATCGCACCAGAAGCTACGAAACCCTCAGAGGACCCGTCCGTCCGTCCCAGAGTGGATATAAACAATCATGCCATTCATATATCTTACTTTCAAAGTCGAGAACGTACAATCATAAATATATACTTGCCTTTGAGACATCGAGAAATCGGAAGGAAAAGAGTATAAGTTCGGTAGGTCCGAGAACGCAATTCCGGCACTAAAACGATTCGCAAGAAATACGATAATCAATAATCCATACTCAAATCACATGAAGAAACTCCCGAAACCCGCCTACGATTCTCGAAACTACAAGGGTAAACATCTAGAGGTTGGAAAATCACCCAAACCCTCTCACATCCGAACAAGGTATAAAACAATCCATAAAGTCGTAGGAAAAACATGTACACGGGGTAAATACTTCATAATCTCAAGGTTCTCAAGCTCCAAAATGGATAAATCGGACGAATCTAAGAAAAACCCCAATATTCCCAAAATTAGGGTTCTAAGGATTTTTACCTTGATTTGGAAGATAGAAATGGATTACATGTTGTGAAATCTTTGTTATCCAACTCAAGATGATGATTGTTGAATATGGATCACCTCAAATCGCCTGTCCCGAGCTCTCCCGATCGGAAATGTGAGAAAAGAAGGAAAAATGACGAGTGCAGTGTCAACTGTTCCTTATATGTTGTGCCCAGTCTAGCGCACGCTACACCTCAAAATTAGCGTATGCTAACGGGGTCACCCGGTAGTCCAGTGGCTTCTGCCAGCCTCACTAGTGTGCGTTAGGTATACCGTAGCGTGCGCTAATCACCTTCCTTTAGCATGCGCTAGCTAACTCTTAGCGTACGTTACCTGATAGTCCAAAAAGTAGAAATACCTCACTGCCTCTGCCGACTCAGCACGTTAGCGTGTGCTACGGGCGATGTTAGCGCGTGCTACTGACCACGAACAGCGTGCACTAGCGAACTCCTAGCGTGCGCTAACTGCTAGTCCAGAGAGCAGAATTAACCACTGCCTCAGCTATGCTCGGACCATTAGCGTGCGCCAAGTCTCAAGGCTACCTTGCGCTACTCAAGCAGAATTAGCATGCGTTAGCCTAGGCCTAGCGTACGCTATCAGCCTGTCCCAAAACACTGCCGCAAGGTCCAATCAACAAGTTCATGATCCGAAAGTACGAAACTCCAAATCAACAATGACAACATCTCAAAGTGTTTACAGAGCGACGAAATAGGAAGAACGGCAAGGCCAAATAGTCAATAAAAGTACGGGTATTACATTCTCCTCATCTAAAAAGAAGTTTCATCCCGAAACATAAGAAATAAAAAGATCGGGGAATCCAATCGCATATGCTCTTCGGTCTCCCAAGTCGCTTCCTCGACTCCATGTCTCGACCATTGCACTAGAGCCAACGGGATGGTTTTGTACCGAAATTGCTTCTCTCGACGTTCAAGGATCTTCACTGGTTTCTCGAAAAGGTAACATCCTCGGTTACGTCAATCTCACTATAATCAATAACATGACTTAGATCCGGCACATACTTTCTCAACTGAGACAAATGAAAAATGCTATGGACGTGACTCAAAGCTGGGGGCAACGCTAAGCGATAAAGTAATTGTCCGACCCTGGAGTAGATGGTCTCCAAAATCGAATTCCAAAGGTAGACGATGAGTATCGGCATACGATTCGAAATGTTGAAAGGCATTCTCAAAAAAGAAATGAACTCAACTATAACCGTCTGTACTGTATTCAGACAATACCAAGAATCCCCAAAACATCATCACAACTCACAAATGTAGAATGATCTATCTGTGCCAAATCCTGACCGTCGGATTGCACCGTCAAATCTCAATCTGGGTGAAACCCAATATCACATAATATATCTGTAGATCAAATATCACAACACAACGATAACTAGTCCTGAAACATCGACATACAGTCTGAATGCTCATACGATCAATAACAATGATCCATCAATAAATCAACCGAGAATATCATCGACATGATAAACTCCAACACGATCAATAATAATGGATCTCAAAGAAATAACCCCGACTGTCGAACATACTCTTCGGGCGTATGAACAACCAGTCAAAAACCATCGAACATAGGCAACCATAAATGGAGGATGAACGACCAATCCATATGGATCAAAGATGGACGTCACGGTGCGCCCGATCCGGAAATGTGTCCGTGCACATGTCCACCTCGTATGGAAAACCTAGATATACGTGAGACATGTACCTAATTAGCCTCACGGACTGACATCTCGTGTGCACGGTCTAATGCGGAAACATCCATGCACGACCATAGTGTGCCCGACTAAAAAATCCTACACCACAACCAATCGGCACGCAGATATGACTCTAGATATGTCACGATGCAACATGACAACGACACTCAAAGAATCACATATCCAATAAGGATCAAAACACTCACCGGAGTGATCAATGACGAATTGACAATGGAAAGTCGACACAACCAATCAATATCCAAAACAACAATCCTGGGATCATCATCCCCAATGAATGATCAACACGGTCAAAGATATCAAAACAAACAGTCCTGGGATCGACATCCCTCAACGAAAAAATCAATATGAATCTCATCATACGAAACATCAACATATAACATATACAACAATTTACCAGAATAATTATCCTCATAACTGAACAATACTTAAATTACCTCAATGCCGAAGACAATATTCTTTCCACGAACAAACATCCCTGAACGAATACACAGTTATTCGAATAATCTCGAATGAGGTACAGTCCATTAATATCAATAAGCCACCGTCCTGACACCCATGTCGATATGCTAAACTATCTCCGATACCCGACATTCCATATCACAAGCCAAGGCTAATTCACATCTCTATCTCCAATCACATATAATTAAATCGTATACATTATGATTTAATCCAAACTAGGGCACAATATACGAACCATCATCCCGACAATTTACATTTATATATCATTGCTTTATGAATTACAAATGAATAGAAACCGAAACTATTCATTAAGTGTTACAAACCAAACAAGTATAACTTGCCTCGATATCAATACAATGAAACTGTTACCAATTCAGTTGCTTTCGTCTACGAGTTCCTCATCCGCGACCAAAGCAATCTACGAACTCTTCAACCTCAACCGCAACACAACGTTCTTAATCCACGATCAAACATCACAACTTATTGTAAAAAGAAGGATTAATAATCAACAAGTTCGATAACGATCGATATCAATACCACCAAACCACAAACTCAACAGTTCCACAATATCTCGATTAGACACAGTCTGAACAATCCAACTCAGACACTTACAAATCCCTGTCCACAATACGAGCCGAAATCTGATGATCATATCAGCAACCAATTCGAACCAATAAGGGTCTAAATGTTATCGATTCCAAACTAAATTCTTAAATACGAATTAACAAGGTTCCTTCTTGTAAATCCATAGTTAACATTTTCCGATGATCATCATCGATTTGAACCATCGAATTAGTTCAACATTATAGATAATCATATTCTAAGGCTATCAACCAATCCAAGCATTCGACTTGAACACTCGTTCAATATGTATGGACTTCCAAACTCAGAGATGAATAATAATTTCATCAAACTCGTAATCATATTCGTATTCCTATGCGAATATTATACCAAAACACGTAATTCCGCACTAGACATGAATATTCCATATTCATATCCAAAACACCCATACTTCTTATAAATGTTCATCATCTCATATAATTCAAGAGTCTCTCAAGAATCATGAATTAATCCGAAATCACGTCCACAATCGACCAAACGACAAAATCCGATGTTCTAACATCTAAGCCATCATCTAACTCATAGTCTAAGGCATATATCATCATAACATCAGGAATCGCAACAATACTGCTAAGAACACTATGATTCCCTAACCATGCTCATGACAACATAACATAATCCAACATATAAGTCATCATGTCATCATCTTTCTTAACAAACTTCCCGTGGAATACCAAGAATCATCATAACGCCTCCATAAACTATTATCATATGAACTAATCATCAACTACAACGTCAAAGTCAAAATGTCTGGAGATATCAACCAACATATCTCATGAAGATAAAACAACACCATTCAAAACCACACGAATCATATCAATATCCGCACTTCAACAATAATATCAACATAAGTCGGTAATCCATCCATAATGATACTTATCAACTCATATACATGATGATTATAAACTCAAGAACAACGATATTCAATCCAAAACGAAATCTAAAGAGAATATTAATTACCTCTTCGAAGAAATGGGTTGATTCTCAAGGTTGAATCCATTTCCAATTGATTCCAAGCTTAGTGTTGTTAAAAACGATCAATTCCATGATTACACAAGTGTTTGGAACCTCAAAATATCCTCCAAGAACTCTCTCTATCGGTGGAAAAGAAGGAACGGGCCGAAATGGATAACATTACTCAACTGCGCACTACTAGCGTGCGCTACTCTCACAAAATAGCGCGCGTTACTTGCCATAGCGTGCGCTAACTGATTTTGTTAGCGTGCGCGAGGTCCAAAGGCTACTGCCTCACTTCGTGCCATGTGTTACGTACGTAAAATCCTTGCCATAGCGTACGTAACATAGCGTTGACTTGCTATAGTAAAAGTCTCATTAGCGTACGCTATTATCCACCCGTAGCATGCGCTAATCATAGTTGACTCGACAGTCTGCACCTACCCAGAAGATGCCTGTGCCCCACCACATGCCAAAAGCATTCGCGATTACCGGGATTCTCTCTGCCCGATCTGGAATTAGCGTGCGCTAACCATAGGGTTTAGCATGCGCTAGCCCTACATGACAAACATCCGTTGACCTTATCTGGACACACATCGAAAGTGGTCGGGTCCACACGCCGAAAGCCAAGATTCCCTGTTGACCGATCTGAAATTAGCGTGCGCTACCGAAATGTATTAGTGTGCGCCAAATGCCGATAATACACAGCCTGGGCCTACCTGTCGGACACCGTCCGGACCTTATCCAGAATACATTACGTACGTTAGGGGTCCTCCTTAGTGTACGTAACTCAAACCTCTTAGCGTACGCTAAGTATGCACCGTAGCGTGCGCTAAGTATACATCTTAGCGTGCGCTAGGCATACATTGCAGTGTGCGCTAATGTGGCTGTACTTAGCCATTTTCACCCATTCTTGTCTAATGTCTCGGCATACAGAATGTCATACTGAATACATATATTCATTCCAATAATATTCTCACATGATATACCCGATATCACAATTAAAACAATCTGATACACGATATCCTCAATTATAACTGTCAACCAATCACGTCAATTGTACAAATACAACTGCCTCGGTCCTCAAATTATTTTATCCATGTTGTATACACACCAAGCTATCCAGTATATCTAAGATAAAATGATGCGAAAAAATTATATTAAAAATCCGGGTATTACATACTACCCCCCCTTAAAAATAAGTTTGGTCCTCGAAACTTGCAGTCCTGTCACCAACAACAGATCAACCCAAAATTTCCAAACTCATCACAACACTACGCCATAGATGGCTTTCTACAACACTTAAGGGGGGGTGTTACCTTCTTGCATGTTATCATAGCTATGAAATTTTGGACCTACCACAACGCTCGGGTTATGGTGTTACCAAATCCTGAAATATATGTTACTCTAGCCATAAAAGGTGTAACTCTCAGTAACACCATGAGATGTGTTACCTTAGAGTACTAATAAACAAAATTTTGAATTTTATATAAAATTAATTATTTAATAAATTTTTAACTTTAAAAATAATTAATTTTAATAAAACATTGAATCTATTTTTATAAAAAAATTATTCTATCAAATAATGAATTTTATATATATTTTATAAATAATAAAATATTTTTAATAAATTTAAATTGAAAAGGTTTTAAAATAAAGTAGTATTTAAAAATTAATAAATTTTGATTTAAATAATTAAAAAAATTATTAAAAAAATCAAAGCTTGTAATAACTATGAATAATTACAAAATAATTAAAATAGCAAATTTAATGTCTACATATAATAATAATTTTAATCATTATAAAATACTATGATATAATGACTGAAAATGAAAATGAAAATAAAAATATATTGCATAAAATTGAAAGGATTATTAATATTAATTGAAGAGTTAACATTATAAATGCACTAGTAGAATAAACATCAAAGACTTCGGTAATGTATATTAGCAAAGTAAAAACAAACAACAACTTCGCTTTTCAATTTACTGAAGTAAAAAACCCACATAGACTTCAGTAAATGATACCAAACGAAAAAGTAGGAGCTAGTTAGAAATTTAAAGTTACAAAGACTTCGCTAATTTGATAATTAATGATACCAACACACTTTCTCTCTAAAACACACTTTCCACTAGGGGTGTTAAAAAATATCCGATACCCGATATCCGATCCGAAAATCTAAAAATCCGATCCGAAATTATCCGAAAAATCAGATATCCGAAATTTTGGATATCAGAAATTCGGATATCCATTTTTTTGGATTCGGAGAGTGTTTTTCAAAAAATTTAGATATTATTAGTATATAACGAATACCGTAACATTATCGGTATACCGAAAATTCAGTATTTCAAAAAAAAAAACGCTAAATCATGATTTGAAACTAAAAAAAACCGTCCCATTTCATTTCTTACGCATCCAAACCCTAGAGTAGTCGATTCTGCACCTCATCCTGGTAGTCTCATTTCCTTTTCAGCACTCATTTCAGCTCGCCAACTACAACATCCAGAAGGAGTCGACTCTCCACCTCGTCCTTCGCCTTCGCGATGGCGCTACGAAGCATAAGAAGAAGACCTACACCAAGCCGAAGAAGACCTTCACCTCGTAGTTTCTAATTTTTTTCGCTCGCGGTATTTTCGAACGGAAGTCAGGTTGCCGGCCCTCAGGTGCACATGCAGTGAGCGACACCTCTCTGGATACTACTGGGAGTCCCGCGTCACTTTCCCCTCATTTTATTTTCAATTTACTGTTGTGAATTTTGTGTTTTTTTATTTCCCCTGAAAATAGGGTTCGTCGCCAGTTTCATATCTGATTTGTAGTCTTTGTGGTTGTGTGTTTTTAGGAGTTTCATTTGGCTTGTCATGGCTAACCCCACTGAGCTACTGGATTTGGTCCGCCGCCCAGTTCTGGGATAAATTGTTGATTTCTGATCGATTCCGACCGGTGAAGCAGGATTAGTGGTGGAAATCAATTTACATAGATGTCGTTGCCGAGGAATAGAAAGAGACCTTCAGATGGAGGTCAGCTTAAACCTAGTTTATTGTTTATTCGATTTTTAAGCTTTGATTTTGTTGCTGGTTGATTTATGTATGCTTTGAAGTTCGTTTTGAGTTTTGAAATCATGTAGTTGTGTTGTTTTTCATTGTCTGTGGATACAGTGTTTTATTTGAACTAACGAGGTCTATTGTTTCTGTCCATATGGAGATGTCTAATGTTTCAGTTATGATGATTAGAATAACTTGTACTGCTTAGGTTTTTGGTTGGTGAAGGGGCCCGCATGTGGCGAAGTCCGGGTATTGCTTGGATGACACCGTAGAAGAAGGCGATGAGGTAGTTTTTTCATGTTTTCTTCTTCTTTGTCAACCAATCGTCCGCCAAGAAATCACTTCCATGTTGAAAGATAGAAAATGTTTGTCCGATCTCAACTTGTTGTAATCTATGCATATGTCATGGTGGCGGTGGTTGGTGACCGAAAGAGCAAGGAATCAATGGAAAATATATAAAGCCGCTTGATGAGGCCAAAGCTATTAACGGTTCAGGTGCCTCAGGCGGACTCGTTATTAATAACACGACCTATTACACAATTTGAAAATAGAGCAATTTTCACCTGATTGCCAAACAGCTACTGACATAAATATGTCGTGTAAGTACAAATATACCCTTTACTGAATTTTGTACTTATACGACATATTTACTTTCATCAGCCCTCTACTGACATATCTTTATTATTTTTTATTAGAATGCCAAACACTTTTACTTACACGACATATTTATGTTTCTTGTTTTTTTCTTGCATGTGTCTGGTCATGGATTTTTGAAGCAATGATTGTGTTACTGAAGAATAGGTTGAGCCCATTATTCATTTTCCTTTTCATCCAAGTTTAGAACTGTATTTTGTACCGATAATCTGACCATGCTTGAACTCAGATGACTAAAGGATACAAAGATAGTTCAAGGTGTCTAAAGTATAAGACTGTGGACACTGACATCATTTGCATGGAATGCACTAGTGAGTGGTGCTGCAAAAGATATTCAAAATGATTCAAACATAACTGGAGCAGTTGTGCAGCACTCCGAACATAATGATTTTGCCACTAGCTTCTTGTCATTGTATTGCAGGTACCATTCTCCTCTTTTCACACATTGGTGGGCTATCTTATTTTAGTAAGAGTAGTTTAACTCCACAAGTTTTGATTGTTATGGGTGTCTTGATGTATTATGTCGACTTATCATTGTTCTCATGGATGAATAAGCACTGTTCTTTCTGTATTACTTTCTGAAAAGTCCCCATGTGCAGTAAGTTAAAGAGCAGTGCAAGTTTGCCATCAGAAACAAAGGAGACTGCAGATAAAAGACATAACAACTCATCTGTCCTTCAGCTAGAGGAGAAATCAGAAAGTTCATGTGTCCTTTTTTCTGGACATTCCGTTTTGGCTAGTGTCCAACATTGTATGGATCCATGGATGCTTGGAAACGAGTTCTGTATTCCTTTTCGACTTTATGTAGTGCTATACTCATCCTTCATTAATGAAATTTTAAGTAAACAACAAACCGAATGAGGTAGTGAACTACCAAAATGCCACCTTTTATCATTTATTCTTTGCTTCTACTCATTCACAGACCATCCAATAGGGTCTTCTCGTCGGAATTTTATCTCGAACTTTTGTTAAATTATTGTTATTGTTAATTTTTTTGGTGCTACTATATATTGTTAATTTTATCACTTCATATGAAGCGATCCATCATATACCTTTTCTAGTGTTGTAGATGACACGGACAAGTGGGCATGGCCCTTTATGCAACCAAATGGATGTTGAAGGACTTGGTTTGCATGATTACTATCAGTACATCTTGTCGCTTGTTTGCGCTTTAATTACATTAAAAATTAAAGAGTGAATGTCAGATTAGGCCTTGTGTTTACCAAAAATAACCGCACCATTTGGGGAAATAAAAGATTGCCTAAAAGTTTCAATAAAGTTTATTGATGCCTGATGGAAGGATTAATTTGGAACGGTGAGCTTGGAAAATTAGTAAAACTTTTCTTCTATGAAACTAAAAGAAAAGGTAAGGAATAATTTGGTACAGTAGGGCAGGTTACGGAATAACCTGCATCAGGTATATAAACGGGACAATGGTCATATTTTTCAGGATATATCACTCTTTCTTCCTCCTCTTATGGTTTTCGGCGATTTGTGACGGGGTTTGAAGGCTTGGACGACTTGCCATCATTCAATAACATTCCAGAGGATTCTATATTAGTTTGGCATCAATATTCTTCATCTCTTTTCAGTGCATATTCTATCTTTACACAGATTTTTGCCTCTCTTGTGCCATAATTCCGGCATGAATCAAGCCATAACAAAGAAAAGCCGAGAAACACTATCGAAAACCATAATAACGGGGGAAGAAAAAATAAAATAAACCTAATCAACTAAGAAGATAAAAAAAGATACAAGCATCTGCTAAATGCAGGTACAAGAACATGTTGAATATACACGAATTCGGTCAATTGCTCCACACTACTAAGCAAAATGACCAATATGGTAGGTTTAGAAGTCTCGAAAGTATGAGAAACCTTCGAATGGATTTTAGAAGTGTATGATTATGTATACTATTATATTACCAATTAGGCAATTACAGTAAGTACTTGTGATATAATTTGCATCATCACATAGTAGATAATTGTGGAATGTCGTAAAACTATGCAAGACAATATATTTGGAAGCTTAGTAACAATCACTAATTATTGGCTCTTCTTTCTTGTTTCATTCTGCAGCTCTCGTTCAAAGAAGGTGAAGTTTGTGAATGGACACCAACTCAGGCAAATTGGCTAATCCTTGGCTAATTGAATAAATGTTCCGCATAATAGTTTCTTAGAGTCTATTTGTATATCAATCTTAGACATCCAATGATGTAATTGGTTAAAAATGACCAAGTTATTTTCTTCTAGTACTTGTATATATGTATTTGGTGATGTAGTTGGTTGGTTTTGTGATTAGATATAGTTGTTTTTTTTATGATGGGATTATGTAGTTGGATGATGTAGTTGGTTTCTCTTAATTGGTTTGTTGGATTTTTTAATGGAAAATGCTAAATATAAAATTTACATTTTTATTTTGTTAAAATGGAGTTGTTACCTTAGGTACTATACACACACACACACACATATATATATATATATATATATATATATATATGTTGCAAATGTCTTTCATTGATAACACTTGTAACACCTAATGTGTTGCCATTGGTAATATAGGTGTTGCAATAGACTAAAAATTGTTGCACATTTGTGGCCCCACCTGTGGGCCCCACAAAGTAGGCCCCACAAACAGGCTCAAGAAAAGTGGGTCCCACATAAGGGCTCCACCAACGGATCCTATTAAGTGGGTCCCACCGGTGGGCCCGGCCTGTGGGACCCACAAAATGGGCCCCACATATGGAACCCACTAAATTGGCTATATATTTTACAAAATTATAAAGTCTATTGCAACACGAATATGATGTTGCGGTAGAGTCCTTAGGATGTTGCTGTAGGGTCCTTAGGTAACAAATAATCCTATGTTAGCTTAGGATGATCCACATGTTGCCTTTGAGTCCAAAGGTTACTGCTCACAGAGCAACTTAGCTGAAATGTTACCTTTGCCCATTTTGGGTCTGTGGCAACAGAAAATTGGGTCTAAGGTAACACAGTTATGTGGTTGCCGAAGGCCATTTATGGCGTAGTGCAAGAGCAATCAATCGTCGCCACGAGCGAATAACCAAAACAGTATACGTACATGTGCGGGAAGTCGATGATCTCCCATGATACTAGCATCCGACTCCCATACAGAGTCTCAACATAATGCAAACACACACCAATACCGCAACTAGCAATTTTGAAAATATCTCAAAGAAAAGTACGCGCCCGCGACCACGGTCTCGTCTCTGTACCCTGTCAGCAAACATTCTAAAGGATACACAAAGTACGTAAGTACAATTCAAATCGCACGTCCTCGAAGTGACCAATTCCAAGAATATCAAACTAAAAGCGAAGCGATCAAGAAAACACAAGAAGAGTAATAGGACTTACAAGTACCAGCTGCACCGTGATGATGGCAAAGTAGTGATACTGCAGATAAACAATGACTCGATCGACCCAAAAGACCAACAGCCTAGGTATCCATAAACCTAAGCTCTCTGATACCATATTCTATAACACCCCCAAGTTATTCAGGGTATATTACAGCGTCGTGAGCCCCACCGTGGGACCCACAAGGCTATACATACGCGGAATTATTGAAATTTGACCGAGAAGGTCCAAATACAATGTAATTGGAGACAATACAAATGGTATTCAAACCATAACCAATGTATCCAAATTCAACACGTCACAAATCAATACCTCGGCAGCACAGGCCGGAACATCAAGGAATCTGAAACAATACTCGAGTATTCAAAACCATTCCAGTACCACAACACTGAGTGGAGGAAACACAAAATATATCCAGAGACAAGACACAGTATCACGCTTGCTTTCCCATCATCTTCATGCCGAGCCGATACATTCCTGTCCGCTCTCTGGGAACCTGAAATACATAAAAAGTATTTCCCCCATAAAGGAGTTAGTCGTCGAATAGCTAGTGCAAGTATATCGAATATGAAACACAATACTCCTCGACAATAAAATAAATGTAACCGTCAATTCATCATTTCAAGACTAGTCTTCCGGAATAACTAAATATCATAGCATTACATCAATACATACATAATCAACTGTGGAACCGCACCAGAGGCTACGGAACCCTCAGAGGACCCATCAGCCCGTCTCAGAGTGGTTAACTCATATTATCCGTGGAATCACACCAGAAGCTACGAAACCCTCAGAGGACCCGACGGTCCATCCCAGAGTGGATATAATCAATCATGCCATTCACATATCTTACTTTCAAAGTCGAGAACATACAATCATAAATATATACTTGCCTTTGAGACATCGAGAAATCGGAAGGAAAAGAGTATAAGTTTGGTAGTTCCGAGAATGCACTTCCGGCATCTAAACGATTCACAAGGAATACGATAATCAATAATCCATACTCAAATCACACGAAGAAACTCCCAAAACCCGCCTACGATTCTCGAAACTACAAGGGTAAACATCTAGAGGTTGGAAAATCACCCAAACCCTCTCACATCCGAACAAGGTACAAAACAATCCATAAAGTCGTAGGAAAAACACGTACACGGGGTAAATACTTCATAGTCTGAAGGTTCTCAAGCTCCAAAATGGATAAATCGGACGAATCTAAGAAAAAACCCAAAATTCCCAAAATTAGGGTTCTAAGGATTTTTACCTTGATTTGAAAGATAGAAATGGATTACATGTTGTGAAATCTTTGTTATCTAACTCAAGATGATGATTGTTGAAGATGGATCGCCTTAAATCACCTCTCCCGAGCTCTCCCGATCGGAAATGTGAGAAAAGAAGGAAAAATGACGAGTGCAGGGTCAACTGTCCCTTATATGCTGTGCCCAGTCTAGCGCACGCTACACCTCAAAATTAGCGTGCGCTAATGGGGTCACCCGATAGTCCAGTGGCTTCTGCCAGACTCGCTAGCATGCGTTAGGTATACCGTAGCGTGCTCTAATCACCTTCCTTTAGCGTGCGATAGCTAACTCTTGGCGTACGTTACCTGATAGTCCAAAAAGTAGAAATACCTCACTGCCTATGCCGACTCAGCACGTTAGCCTGCGCTACTGGCGATGTTAGCGCGCGCTACTGAGCACGAATAGCATGCGCTAGCGAACTCCTAGCGTGCGCTAACTGCTAGTCCAGAGAGTAGAATTAACCACTGCCTCAGCTATGCTCGGACCATTAGCGTGCGCTAAGTCTCAAGGCTAGCGTACGCTACTCAAGCAGAATTAGCGTGCGTTAGCCTAGGCCTAGCGTACGCTATCTGTAATATCCGCAATTTCGATTTTTCGGTAATTTTCTTTTTTCGGCGGAAGTCCGTTTTGATGACTCGCTCATGACCGTTTCGTCATTTCAAGAATAATTAATTCTGCACTTTTTGTCATCCGAGTTCGTTTCGGTGTCGTTTTGTTGAGTTCCGTGCTTTTTAGCGACTTTTCCGCACTTGAGCTCGATTCTTGCGAATCTCGTCCGAAACTGTTGTTTCGAGTTTCTCGCAAGTTCATTTAATGTTATTATTCATGTTGCGAGCTTTGGTTCGGTGTTTCGATCACATATCGTGATTTTCGGACGTTTTGGGCCATTTTTGTAATTTCCCAAAGTTTGGGGTAATTTTTTCGGTTGTCGAATTCCGACACTTCGGATGGTCGGAATCGTGTGTTCTCTTAGTGCTTGGATTCGTATTTGCAAGTACTTCGTAACCGTATCTTCGATTTTTACTCAGGTTCGGGTTTCGGGGTCGTCCGGGCCGTCGGAGTGGCCACGGCCGAGTCACGGCCGGAGCGAGGCTGGCTCGGCGAAGTTACGGCCGTAAGGTGCGGTTACGGCCGTAAGGTGCCCGAGTTACGGCCGTAAGCGTGATCGGTACGGCCGTCTGGCTGGGCGGATTTGTGAAGGCGATTCTGGCCGTAAGGTGTGCGATTACGGTAGTAAGTGTCCATTTGGTCTTTGGGCGATTCTTGACGAATGCGGTTACGGCCGTAAGGCCTACCGAGTGCGGCCGTAAGGTGTCCGAGTTACGGCCGTAAGGCTGCCGATTCTGGCCGTAACCTGCCGCTATATATAGCTCGGCTCGGCGATTTCATTTCAACGCGATTTTTCTTCCTTTTCGGCGTCGCGACGGAGGCTCGGGAAATCGAGTTCTTGGCCGATTCTAATCATTTCCAAGGCATTTTGGAAGATCCTTGTTGATTATATCATCATCTAATCCGAGTATTTTCGAATCAAGGTATATTTCTTGATTTTCTTTCAAGTTGACTTTTTGGAGAATTGTTCTTGATTTCGTTTCTAATCCGATTTTGATGAATCGGTTGATGTTAGTAAACATTATTAATCATGTTCTATGGATTGTATATCCATATTTTCGATTCGTTCAACCCGATTGATGATTTTTAGGGTCTTGAGGAACTTTGAACATTTAGTGTTCGATTAAATGCCTCAAAGAGTTTCTTTCGGTCGTTATGTTGATTTCGATTGATATTGTGTTATTGAATGAATTGTATTTCATTCAAGGTGGTTCAGTACTTGTGTTTACCGGAGGACGCCGTTCGTTGTTCGTGGAGGGATTCCATCGCCTTCGGTTGAGGCAAGTTTTATACTTGTACTAGTCAATGAGATTAATGTTATCATATATGTGTATGAATGTGTTGTATCATTCCGAGACTTAGTCTCTTCATGAATTCATTGATATTAAGAGATCGTTGGATACGATACCTTTCGCAATTATGCCAAATATTTCATTGTTCGTTAATGGCGGTTCAAGGCATTGTGATACTCATTATTAATGTCATTGTCGATAGCGGTTCGCGGTATCGATGTATCGATTGTTGTAATATAGATGTCAATTAAAGACATCGTTGAGATCATTGTTATTCTGTTTGGATTGTCATTAAAAGCATGCAGCCGATTAAAGGCATTGGCTTATTCATTTCGCTTTAAGTAAATAACCGATTAAAGGTGCCGGGCATCCTTCATATCATTGTTATCGAATTGCCGTTCTCAAGCAAATCGAAATGTTCAATCATTCACTAAATCATTGTTGTCGATTGACCTTTCTAAGGCAATCGAGGTATTCACTCATTCATCGTGTCATTGTTATCGATTGGCGTTCTAAGGCAAATCGAAGTGTTCAATCATTTATGGTATCATTGTTGTCGATTGACGTTTTAGGCAATCGAGGTATTGAATCATCCATTGCATCATTGTTGTCGGTTGGCGTTCTAAGGCAATCGAGGTGTTAATTTGGGGTATCAAGGGCGGTGTCTATCCGTGTGTTACTATCATCGTGTTGGCCGACTCAAGGCGGCACACTATCATTCATTGTGATACGGCTTCATGCCGTGGCCGCCCTAATTGTGATACGGTGGATGCCGTGGCTTCGCCCTAATTGTGATACGGTGGATGCCGTGGCCCGGCCCTAATTGTGATACGGTGGATGTCGTGGCCCGGCCCTAATTGTGATACGGTGGATGCCGTGGCCCGCCCTAATTGTGATACGGTGGATGCCGTGGCCGGACCTAATTGTGATACGGCCGTCACGTGGCTTCGGCCCTAATCAATAACTGACTTGGTCGCTTCGACTTCATGTGATTGTGATATTTGTGACAATTTGAGTGTCTTTAAGGCCTTTGTGATTGTCTTGGTAATTTCATTGGAGCCTTCGGGCATTGTGATTCATAATTAATTCATTCTGGTTTGGTTCATGTCGTGTAATTCATTGTGGTACTCTGTGATTATGATTCGTCGTTGGGCACTCATGTTCTAACCTGTTGAACAGGTATTAATAGTATGCCGTGTGCATATAATTTCACGAATGCGCGGTTCTTACATAGGTTTGTGAGCATCTCGAATTATTATTATCATTGTACCGTTTCATTACGCCTTTGGATGCATATCATGTTATACATGTATTTGATATTCATTATCTGGATGACCGACTTAGGGGCGGAACATGTTTTCATGTTTTAGGTGCTTGCGAGGAGAGAGTTGAGACACAGGGGCATGATGATGGAGACGAGGCATTCGAGCGATACTAGTCCGAGTTGTTCATTGTTGGTCAGTCAGTTGGAGTGTACTCCAGTCTTGTCAGTTGTTGTCGTGTTGTATTACCCGAACAGATGTTCGTGGATGCTGTTGTATTTCATTTTGGCCATGTAGGCCACTTTTGTCGTTGAAATTCCCTATCGGAATATTGTGTTGGATATCATGGTAGGGACTATGATTTTCCCTTGTTGTTTAATTTAACGTATTTTAGTCATGTTCGCCTGGTGGATCTCCTGGCGTGGGGTCCACGGCACTGTAATAACCCAATAGGATTTGGGGTGTTACAGAAATGGTATCAGAGCCAGGTTTGGGTTGTGAAATACCCTGAGATGTGAGTTATGTGGTCCTACCGACGCGGTAGTAGTGGGATTGTCAGGTTATGACAATCTAGTCAGTCAGGTTTTGTGAGTCGTAATATTAGTGCGACTGCACGAGTCATTCATTCATCGAGTCGTCCGGTGAAGACTAGTATCGCGAGACCTCGAAGCTTCGTATGACCTGTGTAAGGACTCGATTCTCTTTGTGTTCATACATCCATCATGTCATTAATCGTTCATGCTTTGCTGAAACCTATATGTGATATTAGTGCTATGATTGATTCATGATTAATTGTTTTGGAGCACGTGTGACTTGTGTAAGCATTAAGGATCAACTCATTTATCAGTTAATAATTTTCAATCATCATTTTGATCTCATCACTCAGTTAATTCATTCATCACTCAGTCAATATCATCACTCAGATAATTCATCTATCACTCAGTTAATTCATTCCTCACTCAGTCAATATCAGCACTCAGATAATCCATTCATCAGTCAGTTAATTCCTTCATCACTCAGTCAATATCATTCATCACTCGGTTAATTCATTCATCACTTGATTAATTCATTCATCACTCAGTTAATTCATTCATCACTCAGTCAATATCATCACTCAGATAATTCATCTATCACTCAGTTAATTCATTCCTCACTCAGTCATTATCATCACTCAGATAATTCATTCATCAGTCAGTTAATTCCTTCATCACTCAGTCAATATCATTCATCACTCGATTAATTCATTCATCACTCAGTTAATTCCTTCATCACTTAGTCAATCTCATTGTTCATATTAATTCATTAATCACTCAGTCAATCTCATTGTTCCGTCAATTCATTCATTACTCAGTCAATCTCATTATTCAGTTAATTAATTCATCACTCAGATAATTCATTCATCACTCAGCCAATATCATTAGTCAGTTAATTCATCACTTAGTTAACTCATTCATCACTCAGTTAATTCATTCATCATTCAGTCAATATCATGGCTCAGTTGCTTCGTTCATCACTCAATTAACCTCATCGTTCAGCTAATTCATTCATCACTCAATTAATCTCATCGTTTAGCTAATTCACTCGTCACTCAGTCAATCTCATTGTTCAGTTAATTCATTAATTGTTCAGCCCATCTCACGGTTCAGTTGTTGATCTTGAGGATCAAATTTTCAACCTTGTTAACTTGCTCAAGGTAATCATTTCAGGAATTTCATCAGGCAATCATGTTACCTCATTTGATGTCTCATACGACCTTATCATACTTTGATGTAATGTCAGCGATCATTTCATTAAATCATTAATGCATTCATTGTGCGAGGGCGTGTATGCTCATCATTGTCACTCTGTAATGTAATCATAATGCGATATTCATGCGGGATCTATAATTATCATGTGGCTTTCCTGCTTCAGTATGGATAGAGCTGTCAGAGGACGCATGGGAAGAGGCCGCGATGCGGGCCGGAACTCGGGATCTCGTGTGCATACCCACGCGAACGCAAGGGATATCATTAATTCATCAAATAGCGAGTCTACTCATTCACTGTCAGATAATCATTCACTGTCAGGGAGCCGTACCCGAGAGGCATCTCACTCGGAAGGTGTTCGGGTTGACCCATTCATATTTATGCAGGGCATGATGGCCCAGATGACTCAGATGACGCGGATAGTGGAGACCATGCAGACCTCGATGGTTCGTGGTCCACCGCAACAGGGATACCAGGTGCCATTTCATGGACAGACTGGAGGAGTGAATCAGATTGTTGGGGATATCTCTCGTCAGATGCCGCCTACTTTTGAGGGTTCGGAACCAGCTGATATTGTTCATTGGCTTGAGCATTTTGATAAACTCTTCGACATGGTTCAGTGTCCGGAGGAGAGTAGAGTGGCAGTAGCGGCTTATTACTTGAGTAAGGGCGCTTATTCGTGGTGGCTTTCTGTGAAACCCTTCGATCGTGATTGTGGTTGGAGTGAGTTCAAGACCCTCATGATAGAGAGGTATTATCCGGCTCCACTTCGTGAAGCCAAATTGTCAGAGGTTTTGAACCCCGAATCCGTCGAGGATGAGGGTGTTATTGTCATTGCTGAGAAGTTTCAGGGACTACTTCAGTTTGCTTCGTCGATTATCCGTCTTGAGGCGGATAAGATCAAATATTTTAGCAAGAGGCTAAATCCATGATTGAGGATGCGATTGTTAAATCACAATTGTAATTCACTTAGCGAGTTCATCGAAAAGGCTCTTGGAGCAGAGTTTTTGATCAAGGAGCTTACTCAAGCATCCTTGACTTCTTCGGGTGAGAGGACTAGGATGCCGGTTCGTTACGAGGACATCGGGCTACGACGTCCAAGAGGTCGTTTTCCGCCGTCTTCGTCCCGAGAAAGCATCTTCCTCTCGACGACGAGTTCGACCGTTGTTTGCTTTAATCGTGATTCGCAGGCACGTGAGTACTCGGTGCACGGTGCGGCTATTGTCTGTTTTCTGTGTGGGAACCCGGGACACCTACGGAAATACTGCAGGAGTTCTAGTGCCGGTAGATCTCGAGAGAGCTCAAGGGCCTCGGGGGACTTTGTTACTCCAGCTCGTGCTTCATCCAAGGGGTCCTACCTGGCTTCGAGATCCATAGGTAAGGACATTCATCACCGGTTTTGAACAAGTTAATTCTTGCTCAGTAATAGTATAATCATTCATTTCATTTGTCGTTCATTCATTCAAATAATTCATTCATCATATATCAATCACGTTGAGACTTATAATTATCAAACTAATCATTCACTTCACGGGAAACTATGTTTCCAATCATTTCATTTGAGCTATCACTCATTACGTTATCATTTCACCCCGGTGAGTCATTCTTGATCCTTGTTAGATTTCGATTCATTATCATTCATTGTGATCATTCTTGTTCATGTGTATCTCGTTGATTTTTCGTGGCGGGATATTGCTTCTTCCTACTTGTTTTAAGTTTCGGGACGAAACTTCTTTTAAGAAGGGTAGTATGTAATATCCGCAATTTCGATTTTTCGGTAATTTTCTTTTTTCGGCGGAAGTCCATTTTGACGACTCGCTCATGACCGTTTCGTCATTTCGAGAATAATTAATTCTGCACTTTTTGTCATCCGAGTTCGTTTCGGTGTCGTTTTGTTGAGTTCCGTGCTTTTTAGCGACTTTTCCGCACTTGAGCTCGATTCTTGCGAATCTCGTCCGAAACTGTTGTTTCGAGTTTCTCGCAAGTTCATTTAATGTTATTATTCATGTTGCGAGCTTTGGTTCGGTGTTTCGATCACGTATCGTGATTTTCGGACGTTTTGGGCCATTTTTGTAATTTCCCAAAGTTTGGGGTAATTTTTTCGGTTGTCGAATTCCGACACTTCGGATGGTCGGAATCGTGTGTTCTCTTAGTGCTTGGATTCGTCTTTGCAAGTACTTCGTAACCGTATCTTCGATTTTTACTCAGGTTCGGGTTTCGGGGTCGTCCGGGCCGTCGGAGTGGCTGGCCGAGTCACACGAGTGAGCGAGGGCCTCGGCCGAGTTACGGCCGTAAGGTGCCGATTACGGCTGTAAGGTGCCCGAGTTACGGCCGTAAGCGTGATCGGGTACGGCCGTCGAGCGCTGGCGGATTTTGACGAAGTTCTGGCCGTAAGGTGTGCGAGTTACAGTAGTAAGTGTCCTACGGTGGCCGGGCAGATTCTTGACGAATGCCGGTTACGGCCGTAAGGCCTGCCGAGTACGGCCGTAAGGTGTCCGAGTTACGGCCGTAAGGCCTGCCGGTTACGGCCGTAACCCTGCCGGCTATATATAGCCTCGCTCGGCCAGATTTCATTTCAACGCGATTTTTCTTCCTTTTTCGGCGTCTGGCGACGGGAGGCTCGGGAAATCGAGTTCTTGGCCGATTCTAATCATTTCCAAGGCATTTTGGAAGATCCTTGTTGATTATATCATCATCTAATCCGAGTATTTCGTCGAATCAAGGTATATTTCTTGATTTTCTTTCAAGTTGACTTTTTGGTGAATTGTTCTTGATTTCGTTTCTAATCCAATTTTGATGAATCGGTTGATGTTAGTAAACATTATTAATCATGTTCTATGGATTGTATATCCATATTTTCGGTTCGTTCAACCCGATTGATGATTTTTAGGGTCTTGAGGAACTTTGAACATTTAGTGTTCGATTAAATGCCTCAAAGAGTTTCTTTCGGTCGTTATGTTGATTTCGATTGATATTGTGTTATTGAATGAATTGTATTTCATTCAAGGTGGTTCGAGTACTTGTGTTTACCGGAGGACGCCGTTCGTTGTTCGTGGAGGGATTCCATCGCCTTCGGTTGAGGCAAGTTTTATACTTGTACTAGTCAATGAGATTAATGTTATCATATATGTGTATGAATGTGTTGTATCATTCCGAGACTTAGTCTCTTCATGAATTCATTGATATTAAGAGATCGTTGGATACGATACCTTTCGGCAATTATGCCAAATATTTCATTGTTCGTTAATGGCCGGTTCAAGGCATTGTGATACTCATTATTAATGTCATTGTCGATAGCCGGTTCGCGGTATCGATGTATCGATTGTTGTAATATAGATGTCAATTAAAGACATCGTTGAGATCATTGTTATTCTGTTTGGATTGTCATTAAAGCATGCGGCCGATTAAAGGCATTGGCTTATTCATTTCTCGCTTTACGCTTTAGTAAATCGATTAAAGGTGCCGGGGCATCCTTCATATCATTGTTATCGAATTGTCGTTCTCAAGCAAATCGAAATGTTCAATCATTCACTAAATCATTGTTGTCGATTGACCTTTCTAAGGCAATCGAGGTATTCACTCATTCATCGTGTCATTGTTATCGATTGGCCGTTCTAAGGCAAATCGAAGTGTTCAATCATTTATGGTATCATTGTTGTCGATTGACCGTTTTAGGCAATCGAGGTATTGAATCATCCTATGCATCATTGTTGTCGGTTGGCCGTTCTAAGGCAATCGAGGTGTTAATTTGGGACTGTCAAGGACGGTGTCTATCCGTATGTTACTATCATCGTGTTGGCCGACTCAAGGCAGCACACTATCATTCATTGTGATACGGCTTCATGCCGTGGCTTCGGCCCTAATTGTGATACGGCTGGATGCCGTGGCTTCGGCCCTAATTATGATACGGCTTGATGCCGTGGCTTCGGCCCTAATTGTGATACGGCTGGATGCCGTGGCTTCGGCCCTAATTGTGATACGGCTGGATGCCGTGGCTTCGGCCCTAATTGTGATACGGCTGGATGCCGTGGCTTCGGCCCTAATTGTGATACGGCTTCGTGCCGTGGCTTCGGCCCTAATCAATAACAGCTTCGGGCTGTTTCGACTTCATGTGATTGTGATATTTGTGACTTGGTGAGTGTCTTTAAGGCCTTTGTGATTGTCTTGGTAATTTCATTGGAGCCTTCGGGTATTGTGATTCATAATTAATTCAGTTCTGGTTTGGTTCATGTCGTGTAATTCATTGTGGTACTCTGTGATTATGATTCGCCGTTGGGCACTCATGTTCTAACCTGTTGAACAGGTATTAATAGTATGCCGTGGGCATAGTATTTCACGAATGCTCGGTTCTTACATTGGTTTGTGAGCATCTCGTATTATTATTATCATTGTACCGTTTCATTCTGCCTTTGGATGCATATCATGTTATACATGTATTTGATATTCATTATCTGGATGATCGACCGTGGGGCGGAACATGTTTTCATGTTTTAGGTGCTTGCGAGGAGAGAGTTGAGACACGGGGCATGATGATGGCGGCGAGGCATTCGAGCGATACTAGTCCGAGTTGTTCATTGTTGGTCGATCGGTTGGAGTGTACTCCGGTCTTGTCGATTGTTGTCGTGTTGTATTACCCGAATGATGTTCGTGGATCTTTGTTGTATTTCATTTTGGCCATGTAGGCCACTTTTGTCGTTGAAATTCCCTATCGGAATATTGTGTTGGATATCATGGTAGGGACTATGATTTTCCCTTGTTGTTTAATTTAACGTATTTTAGTCATGTTCGCCTGGTGGATCTCCTGGCGTGGGGTCCACGGCACTGTAATAACCCAATAGGATTTGGGGGTGTTACACTATCAGCCTGTCCCAAAACACTGCCGCAAGGTCCAATCAACAAGATCATGATCCGGAAGGAACGAAACACCAAATCAACAATGACAACATCTCAAAGTGTTTACAGAGCGACGAAAGAGGAAGAACGGAAAGGTCAAACAGTCAATAAAAGTACGGGTATTACATCGGTAGGGGTCCACGGAGGGGTGGATCAATGGTTAATTGTGGTGCATTTTACAAATATGTTTTGGGTTATAGCATTTCCGGAAACGAGTGTTTTTGAACGGTGATTTCATGATTGCATGTATTGACTAAGTGTGTAAGAGGTAAGTTGTTCATTTGGCCTACTTGGCTAGGATGGCACTAGAGTATTTTGCCGTATGTGTTTAGTCCTTTAGTCGTCGGGTTTTGATGTCGGAAAATGGACCTTGCTATTGTTCTCGTGTACTGTGGTTTGATGAGAATTGGGTTGAAATCCCAACATTTTTGTAAAGGTCGTTTTACGGAAAGGGATTTTGGGTCGAGACCCATTCGTCTTGGATTTTTTTCTTTTTCATCTAAGGACTTGAGGTCCAACAAGGTTCCTATTTTTAAAATCCCCGAGATGAGGAATTTATTTTCAAATACTTCATTGATTGCTTTCTAATTAATACAACCTCTCGGGAAGGTTTTGGTAGTTAATTGTCGTACCCGATTCGTTATTTCTATTTGTTTGTTACAATTCATATGATTATGTACTTGCACTAGTAAAATAGTGGAATTTTGCTAACCCTCGAGTAATCGAGGGGTGGATGTCTGTATTGCATTCAGGTTTTGGGGAGCATAACACGGGGTCGGTATGAAGGATGATGAAAGAAGATGGATACTAATTACATGAGGATCCATACGATGTCGTATTGATTTAGTTGTACTTTATTTCCGCTGCAGTATCTAGCCGTTGCACATGAGTGTTTTATTTTGACCCCTGCGAGGGTATGTATTGAATATCTAGTTGTATGTATTAATTGAAAGACCAAATCGGTCTACTGAGTCATATCTTTTAGCCTTAAAGGCGACGTTGAGATGTTTAGATCGTGTTACCAGCCTGGTAGATCCTTGAGAGAAGGGTTTACAGCGTGTAATATCCCTGAATAGATTGGAGGTGTTACACGATGATCCCTTTGGGTATACTGTAAGAACTTATTAATAGTGTCAAGACCTGTGAAATTTATTAATTTATTGAGTATTAATTTTCTCGACTGGCAAATATATCGGCGTGGGCAAATTTATTATTTTAGAGAGTTTGTTAATTTGTTCTCTCTGCCTATTTGTCTATTTGGCTATTCATCCGAGAACTGCATCTATTCTTTTGTTCTCTTGTAGATTCTTGATAAGGAAGCCATCGAAGAAGTGAAGGATAAGAGATAAATTCCTGAGATAAAATCTCGTTATATTATCCAGCTTAAATTGGTACGCATAAGCATTCGAAAACTATATGCTCTTCCTTTTCTTGACATCTTGTAACTTATAAATATGGTTGCCTGACCTTTTGATGATCCTATCAAGTGCATAGATTAATATACTTGATAATTAGGTTTATAAAGTTATGTATATTATAGGTACTCAGTTATTTAATCTGTTCATCTTCTTTTCTTTAAGTCTAATAGCGGACTAAATGTTCTTTAACATTGGCTCCAGGGGTTATGGAGCAAGTGCATGGTTACGACTTCAAGTCTGCATATGCACACCTTCTAGTTTTTTTTGGGTACCAGACTAGATAAGTCACGAAGTTTATTAAATTTCTCCATTTTTCTCAGAGCATATATTTGGTCATTTGGGATATAACTGCATTGGAGCTTGCTCATGGCCATGCTCCTTTCTCAAAGTATCCGCCAATGAAGGTCCACCGATAATCCTAAGTTGTTTTACTTTGATCTGAAATGGACCCTTATTATTAAACTCCAATTATTTTTATATTGGTAGGTGTTGCTTATGAGTTATGACTGCAAAATGCACCCCCTAGACTTGACTATGAGCAAGATAACAAGTTCTCAAAGGTATGCCATTAATAAGCTGAACTATATTAGTTTTATGATCATGTTATTAATCATATATTTGTTTTTCTTTCTTAGTTGTTTAAGCAGATGATTGCTAGCTGCTTAGTTAAGGACCCTTCAAAACGACCTACTGCCAAAAACTACTCAAACATTCTTTCTTTAAGCAAGCCAGATCGAACGATTATATAGCAAGAAAGTTGTTGGATGGGCTGCCTGCTCTTGTTAACGCCATATGCATAGAGTCCGACCCCGTTCAAGAAAGCATGTGGAAGTTCAAGACAACAACAACAATGGCATCATTAATATCAACAACGAATTGAAGATATATGGGAGCTATTTTTTATACAAGTTACAAATTAGACAACAATTAGGTTATTGTTTTTTTAGTTTTTGGATATGTGTTTGACCTATTATGAATTATATCTTATTGTTATTGGATTGTTTATTTGAGTTTTATCAATATATTTTCTCATTATTTATATATGAAAAAATGGTTTCTTCTAGTTTTCATATTATTGATAAATATTAATAATAATAGCAAGTGTTATTTAATAATGAATAAGGTGTTACCTAAGCTAGCAGCCATATAATCGAAACTGTTCCATAAGGTATTTAAAGTGTTACTTAAAAAAATGGATATATTTAAAAGTGTTACAAAGGTGTTGCAATAGTGTTCCTTAAACAATCTGAAAGTGTTACCAAGGTGTTACTTAAGAAATTTCTAAAGTGTTACTAAGGTGTTCCTTAAGATGACTTTGGAGAACACGTTTTAAAGTGTTACTAGAACTGATCAAAAGTACCTAAGAGCATAGGGAACACGGGCAGAGGTAACACCCAAAATGTGTTACCTATGGTCTATAGGAACATCTTAGGCCCTTTAGGGAACACTTTATGGGTGTTACCTAAATGCATTTTTCTACTAGTGATATATATTGTAGTTTTTATATTTTGCAGGTTTATCCCATTCAAGAGTGTTTTTTGTAATCATCAAAGAGGGGGAGATTGTTGGAATATTTTATTCCAAATATTCATTATTGAGTTTTGATGATTAGTTGTTAAAACAAAGAAAAATAACAAGGAAGCAAAACAAAACAATGAAGAATTCGAAGTTGCAAAAAGCTGGAAATAACATGGATAACGTACGCAATGCAAGAAGCATAACATACGTAAAGAGCACAGCTTAACGTACGTAACACTTTATAGTTAACGTACGTAATGAAGAGTTTGAATTAGAATTCAAACTATATGACCATTGTGACGTCATGGCATACATCATCATATCAACGGATATTTTGTCTACATATAACATACGTAATTGAGGATAAGCTAACATACGTAATGAACAAGTCAGGAGCTATTGGACTGATTTGCTCTATGCATAACGTACGTAAAGGGATTGAGCTAGCATACGTAAAGAGCTTAACGTACGTAAAATATGGGTTGTAACGTACGTAAGGAAGGCAAAAGATACTAACGGCTAGTTAAGGCTTTGGAGCTTATAAATACCACTTTTTATGGTATTGAACCTACAAAAACTCAAAGAAATTGATTCATTGATCAGATATTGATATACATATTCTTTTTTTTTGTAAGTGTGCTTATCTTGATAAGTGTTTGAGTAGTATATACAAAAACATACACGAGAGGAAAAAGAAAGGATAAGATTGGATTCGGTGTTATTAGGATCAAGGATCCGACATTATTAGAATCAAAATCTATATCCACGTGAAGTTTGTATAGTAATCATAGAAAGCTAGATATGTTGATCCCTTGTACGATAGAAAAGGAAAACGGTTTAACTTGGACCGACAAAAAGATAAGTGTGTAACGGTTTTTCTCGGACTGACAGAAGACGATATTGTAACGGTAATCCCTCGACCAATAGAAGAGAGGTGCAGAGGTTGATATTTAACCTATAAAAAAATACAGAGAGAGAACGTCGGCACATTTGGCCGAACCTCTATAAATCTTTTGTCGTTTATCTTTTTGCACTTTAAATCGCTTTCGCAAAGCACAAAGAGTTTCATAACTCTAATTCTAAAATGACGATACCTATAATCTTGCTCCAATAGATCTTGTGGCTTAATATCTTTCCACCAAGTCGCGGCTTCCTTAGTAAGAAAGTACTGAGCAATCGTTACCTTCCTCAATTCCGGACAGTTAACCGCTTCAAACACATTCTCCAATTCAAAAAGCCAACTCTCCCAACCCGCTGGGTCGGTAGCACCGCTGAATTGCGGAGGATGCATACGGACCACATTCTGGAGTAAAACATCCGTTGTCGGATTAGGATTATTTAGTTGAACAGCTTGGTCCAGGACAGTCATCTGATTTGCCAATTGTTGAAGAACATTCGTAACCCCAACATCTGCATTATTTCCTTGATTGGTCGACTGGTCGTGTTGACTTTCGGTATCAGGATGCACTGAGTTAGATAAACTGGGGGTAGCTGACCCCGCAATGGAACTGAGGGAAGCGGCCGCATCACGTCCTAATCTGCGTCCACGACAACGGCCTCGTCCTAGACCCCTGTCAGCAGACATTCTGAAGGATACACAAAATACATGAGTACAATTTAAATCGCCCGTCACCGAGGTGCCCGATTCCCAAGAGTACCAAATCAACAGCGAAGCGATTAGGAAAAACACAAGAAGAGTAAAAGGACTTACTAATACCGGTTGCACCGAGATGATAGCAATATAGTGATACTGTATCCGAACGGTAACTCAATTTGACCCAAAAAGACCGACAGCCTAGGTATCCATAAACCTAATATCTGATACCAGATTCTGTCACACCCCCAAGCTATTCAGGGTATATTACAGCGCCGTGAGCCCTCCGTGGGACCCAGAAGGCTATAATTACATGGAACCATAAACCTCGACCGATAAGGTCTAAAGATAAACCCAATAGAAGGAAATAAGGATGGCACCAATATAATAATCAATTCGACAGAATACAATACATCGGGAATTTGAAATCTAGGGCAACACAGGCCACAACTGTTGGGTTTCGGTGATAAAAAACGAGTAACGCAGCGGAAAATAAACCGATCAAACCGGATAAAAACCAAATCCCAAAAATGGATCTATCAAGCATCATATAAACGAATATAAATAAAAATGATGAATATAAGAATCATAGAATTCATACCCTCGTAGCCTATGATAATTTCTTCTTTATGCCGCGCACGAACATGAATCCAATCGAACAAGTTTTTGAAAATTCCCGAGCACCGAGAATACCGTGCCTCTACGTATCACGCGTCGGAAGATGATCGGAAAATATTTCTATCAATTTATACTCTAAGTAAACGGCTAGAAATTGATAGAATTAGCTTATATATATTTTTATAAATACTCTAAGTATTTTATAAAAAAAATTGTTTTCTCTCAAAATACACTTAGAAAATAAGTGTATAAATTTAGAAACAATTTCTCTCCTTTTTCACTCAACTCACGGCTGAATCAAAGTTCAAGGAATGGAGGTGGAAACTATGTAATATAAATACAAAGCATCACACACTCATCATCTCAATCATTAAGATATAATTAATTCATTAAATAAATTAATTAAAACCCCACATAATATAAAATGTCTTCTAAAGACAAAATAGATAATTCATCACCATGATGAAGTGAGTGGGGCGGCTATGATGAGATTTTAGGTGTTGGTCCATTTTGGTCCGTGAAACGGACCCTCGTGTATCTAATCCGATAGATAAACCTTGGTACGTCTCAAAATTAATACAATTAATTAATCCAATTAATTAATTATATTAAAAATAAATTCTCTAAGAAATTATATGAATAAATTAATTACCCAGTAATTTTTTTAATTCACGAGACCGATTTAATTTATCCAATAAATTGAATTAGACATCCAATGTCCAATATTAACTATGAGAGAATAAGCTAAATATAATCCGTCGTCAATTCCTGTGCCGCGACTCTGTAGGTTCGTCTTAGTTAGCATTGGGAGGATCCAATGAGTGTTATCACCACTTAGCCAGTCTCGTGGCCCACACCGTAACCTAACTAAGAACAAATGATAGGATCATTCCAAAACCATTATGTTGTGAATACCGTATACGTATAAACCCTTCAATCATATGTCCCGGTCAAGTATTAGGGTCACGGTAAAGTCAAACCCTATTGTATCTTGACTCTATGCATTTGTTAATACAAATCGAGATCATCGAGCTCTCGTGTATCAAATACAACTAACTATAACTGCTTTGGCCAAAGACTTATGATTTCATTTGCCATTAACCGCATAGGACATTTACCTGCTCACTAACAGGAGAAAGAATCCTATCTTGGTATTCAGTAGAGACTACTACGTGCCCACTAAGTTGCATTTCGAGGTTGACCACAACAATCGGCGATTGGATCGAACTACTCTAATGACTAACTTAATGTCACAAGCACATCTCCTACTGAAACCTCAAGTCAAATGTCCACATATACCTATCACAACCTTTCGATCCAGTCATTGACAATCCCAAAGTGATATCCATGTGACCGAATCGAGGTGAGTCGTGTTCGAGTATACTAATCCCATTAGTATACTTATAACGTGTGCTCCCACTAACTGTTAGTGAAAACATGTACTCTACATGTCAAAGTACACGTTATACAAGTCTTGTCTAAACTTACTGCCCAGTTAAGTTTTATCGACTTGCGAACTAGTTAAGCATTCGTGCTCTAAACACTTCTAGTGCCTATCTCCTTATCTCCATATGGATTAGAATGTTCGCTCTCACATGCAAGGACTATTATTCTATATACTAAATCACAATGCCAGTGATATACAATAATATAGAAATAATAACTGCCTTATTAAATATAATATTCATAATTACAATACAATTGCTCTCACTCTCTCATCCTCTGAGTGGCATTTGAG
The DNA here is from genome assembly GCA_033398695.1 of Orobanche coerulescens. Taxonomy (NCBI): domain Eukaryota; kingdom Viridiplantae; phylum Streptophyta; class Magnoliopsida; order Lamiales; family Orobanchaceae; genus Orobanche; species Orobanche coerulescens. The sequence continues at coordinate 70,400,729 of CM065818.1, read as the reverse complement.
GGCATATTCCTAACAATCTCCCACTTGCACTCAATGCCACAAACTATGGTATCTAATACCCATACTCTCCAGATGTCTCTCTAAGACCTTCTGAGATAGTGGCTTGGTAAGCGGATCAGCAACGTTACTTGCTGTGTCTACTCTCTGCAGTATAACATTCCCATCTCGAACCATTTATCTAACAAAATGATATTTTCTCGCAATATGTTTGGTGTTGTGGTGAGCGCTAGGCTCTTTAGCCTGTGCAACAGCTCCGTCATTGTCACAAAACAGTGTCACGGGCTTCTCTGCGTTAGGAACCACTTGAAGTTCCTCAGTGAACTTCTTTATCCAAAAAGCTTCTTTAGCAGCCTCCGTGGCTGCCTGATTCGGCTTGACATGTAGAGATAGCAGTCGAACTTTGCTCGGCACTTCTCCAAGAAACGGCCCCACCATTCAGAGTAAACATATACCCTAATGTGGACATCTGAGCATCCATGTCACCCGAAAAATCTGAGTCTGTATAACCCATCACTTTTAGTTCTCCACCGCCGTATGTAAGAATCAAGTCTTTAGCCTTAGGTACTTAAGAATGTTCTATACAACAGTCCAATGTTCCTGCCCTGGATTTGACTGAAACCGACTTACTACGCTCACAACATAGGCAAATGTCCGGTCTAGTGCAAATCATTGCATACATAAGGATACCTACTGCCGAAGCATAAGGTACTTTGCTCATTTCCTTTCTCTCTTCCTCACTTTGAGGACACATCTCTAAGGAAATTTTTGCACCATGTTGCATAGGTAGAAACCCTCTTTTAGAATCTTCCATCCTAAATCGCTTTAGGATCTTTTCTATGTAGAGGGCTTGGGAAAGACCTAACATTCTTTTCGCTCTATCCCGGTAGAGACGAATACCCAGAATATAGGTAGCTTCTCCCAAGTCTTTCATTGAGAACTCTTTAGAAAGCCAAGCTTTCACAGAATTGAGCATTCCTATGTCGTTTCCTATAAGTAGAATGTCATCTACATATAGTATTAAGAACACAATTTTGCTCCCACTGGTTTTCTTGTAAATACAGGGCTCCTCTTCATTTTGGACAAAATCAAACTGTTTGACTGTCTTGTTAAAACGAAGATTCCAACTCCGCGATGCTTGCTTCAGTCCATAAATGGCACGCTGAAGTTTGCATACTTTATGAATATTGGTTTGAGATATAAATCCCTTAGGCTATTCCATGTAAATCTCCTCCTCGAGGAATCCATTTAGGAATGCCGTTTTCACATCCATTTGCCATATTTCATAATCTAAGTAGGCTTCTATGGCAAGCATCATGCGAATAGACTTAATCATAGCTACATGCGAGAAGGTCTCGAAGTAATCGATTCCTTCTCTTTGGGAATAACCCTTTGCCACAAGCCTGGCCTTATAGGTATCAACCTTGCCATCTCCATCAGTCTTTCTTTTATAGATCCATTTGTTTCCAATAGGCACTATGCCTTTAGGAGTATCTACCAAAATCCAGACATGATTAACATGCATTGAGTTTATCTCAGCTTCCATAGCTTCTTGCCACTTGGAGGAGTCAACATCTACCATCACTTGGTCGTATATAGAAGGATCATTCTCTTGACTACTTTCTGTCATCTCATGGACACCCAGTTCTTCTTGATGCAGATAGCCATACCTCTAAGGTAATTGAGAAATTCTACTAAGCTTGCGAGGTTGTGTTTGTATTTCAGAAGGTTCGGTTCTAATATCTTGCGTAGGTGTCTCATTTGGTGTTTCTTTTATTTCTTCCAAAGAAATATTTCTACCTGCCCCTCCTTCCTGAATAAACTGATCTTCCAGGAAGTGTGCTTGTATATCAACGATGATCCTATGATCTTCGTGCATGTAGAATAGATATCCCATGGAATCCCCTGGATATCCTATGAAACGACCTTTTACAGACCGCTTCCGATTTCTCTACTTTAGTCTTCTTAACATAAGCAGGGCATCCCCAAATCCTAATGTGATTAAGACTTGGTTTCCTACCTCTCCACATCTCATGTGGAGTCTTAGGAACGGATTTGGAAGGACATCTATTCAATATATGCACAACAGTAAGGAGTGCGTAACTCCACAGATAAATCGGTAAATCAGTATAGTTAATCATGGAGCGAACCATGTCCAACAAGGTTCGGTTCCTTCTTTCGGATACACCATTTAATTGTGGAGTAGCTGGAGGAGTGAATTGTAACACTATTCCTAGTTCTTTTAAGAATTCATCAAATTCGGTACTTATGTACTCACCACCTCGGTCTGATCAAAGAGTCTTAACACGGTTACCTGTTTGATTTTCAACTAGGGCTTTAAATTCCTTGAATTTATCAAAAGCTTCAGACTTATGTTTCATTAAGTACACGAATCCATACCTGGTATGGTCATCAGTGAATGTAATGAAATAATGAAATCCATCCCGTGCCACTTCAAAAGGTCCACACACGTCGGTATGGATCAATCCAAGTTTTTCAGCAGCTCTTTCAAAAGTCCCTGCGAAGGGTAACTTAGTCATTTTGCCTTGAAGGCAAGATTCACAAGTTGGATAGGGATCTAATCCCAATGGACCTGTAAGCCCATCTTTCTCCATTTTATGAACCTTGGTCTGACCAATATGACCAAGTCTAAGATGCCACTTAAGTGCTTGGTTCGTTTCATCCCTACCACGCTTCCTAGTTATAGTGTTCACAGTTGTTTTATTCTTTAGATTTAAATGCTATAAACCATTTAATAATCTAGCAGTACCAACCAATTTATTTCTGAAATAAATACGACAGGACCCATCTCCAATAAAGAAGTGAAATCCCTTTCGGTCCATGACCGGAATTGATACAATATTCTTGTGCCCCTTGGGCAAAAAAAGTACATCTTCTAAAGTAAGAATAAAACTAGATTCTAAATCCAACATAAGGGATCCGATATCAGAAGCCTCGACACTATGCCCACTTCCGACGGTGACCATCACCTCCCCTGAATCCAGCTTCCTACTTCGTTCCAGATCCTGATTCATTGTACAAATGTGAGAACTCGCACCGGAATCAAGTATCCAAGAAGTAGAATATACAGTTACAGAAGAATTTGTTTCTAAAACCAGTAGTTCCGTACCTGAATGCGCATTACGGTCAAGCTTTGGACAGTACCTCTTCCAGTGGCCTAGCTCACCGCAGTTGAGGCATACATCCGTTTTCTTGGCCCCCTTGCTCTTTTGAACCATTGGGGCCTTGCCCTTTCCCTTGTCGATCTTGGATATTGGACCTAACTGCTTTTTGTTCTTTTTCTTCTTATTCTTGGACTTCCAAGTCCCAGAAGAAATCACAAGTGCAGCTTCCTTTCCCTTTGTCTTCATCTGAGACTGGGCAGTCGCTAGTTTGTTCATTAGCCCAGCTAAGTTACGTGCAATCTCATTGCAGTTGAAGTTCATGACAAATTGGGAAAAGGAGTCAGGAAGTGACTGCAGGATATGGTCAGTTTGGAGAGATGCATGCATCTGAAAATCAAGAGCTTCCAATCTCTCAATCATCGAGATCATCTTGAGGACATGGTCCCCAACCCTCTCTCCTTCCTTCATCCTGGCGCCGAATAATTGCTTCGATATCTCATATCTAGCAGTTCGGCTATGCTCTCCATAGAGCTCAGCCAGGTGCGCTAAGATGGCTCGTGAAGACGTCATCTTTTCATGGGCACGTTGAAGCTCATTGGTCATTGAGCCTAACATGTACCCTCGCACTCTCATGTCGTCTTTTACCCATTTCTCATGGGCATCGACATCTTCCTGATTGGCTATGGTTCTTGTAGGAGCTGCTGGGATGTCCGCCTCTAAGACGTATCCCAGCATTTCCATAGTTAGGACAATCCTCAAGTTCCGAAGCCAGTCCACATAGTTCGGACCAGTCAGGACGTTCTTTTCAAGTAGTATAGCGAGTCGGTTCATTGTCATATTGAGAGTTTTGTTAACTGCAGAGAATAATTTAAGATTCGTTAGTGATTGTTTAATTATGATCCGAGTAAATAATTTAAGGACTTTCTTTATTCATAACTCGGCTCCCACTATTTTATCGGCATTTACATACTCCCATATTAAATCCGGAAGTCTTGTGTAACGCCCCCAAATGAACCGGGACGCCACAGTGCCGTAGATCCCATGAGGGACCCACAAGGCAAGTTTTTGAAAATATTTTCTAAAATATTTTATTTAAAAGTGGTAATATACGGAAGTAATTAAGAAAGTCTTCGTACAACCCAAAGTACCAAAAGCAAATAGTGTCCGTACATACGGTTATTACACAACGTGGAATGTTCAAATTTATTTAAGAAATTAACAGGCCTTCTTCCAACACAGCTCATGCCTGGACGTAACCTTCGGGGGTGTCCTGCACAAATTCAACAAATTTACCTGGCACGACATGTCGTGCCAGTAACCTAGGTCAGAAACAATCCAAACCAAACTCAAAGGTAAAATCTAATAATTTCAAGGAATAAAGTTGTCACCGAATGTTCCATGTTATTCCTCTTATCAGCACACAAACTCCCAAGGTCGCAACCAAGGGTCACGGAAGTATCTACACAGGACTACTTCGGACGTGGGTACCATTCAGGTTTTATCCCGCAACACGGTCCAACAAGAAAACTCCCAAGGCCGCGGCCAAGGGTCACGATAGTATCTACTCGGGAATACTCCGGACAAGATAATTGTAAGAGCACCATTCCACAATAGTAACATTTACTATGTCTAAAATTATAAGACGTAAAGTTTGAGCAAGATTCACTTGCCTCAAATCTGACGCGAGTTATTTCTTGACAAGGCAACGGCTTGAACGATCGCACTTGGAAATCCGACCTATTACATGTTTGTCGATTAACATCATATGATAATAATGATGATCAACGACGTTCCTCCCCCTCCCGCCTGTTCGAACCCTATCCTAGTTGCTTATGATGTCGGAATCGAATTTCTCCATTTTTATCTATAAAGCGTGCCATTAATTTCTTAGGTTCGGCAACATTCTTTATAAGTTATCCTTCCGTTAAACAATAGTGTTCTAACACAACATTCCTAGTTAATGATAACCAACAATCACCAAGATTTCATCGTTGTATTAATATGCAAGTCTAGAACGATTAATCCATCATCTTAACATGTTTCGGTATCTATACGGATAGAAATTGTTGGTAACTTCATCAAGGATTCATTAACGGTTTTATTCAACATGATATTACGGTTATACATGAAATCCTTCAATATGATTCCAAGAAGTTGGTGATTAGCAATATGATTATGAGTTCTACCATTATTCATTCCAATTTCTAGCTTTGATGGATATCGATTGACAATTGCGATAGTTATATACCGGTTCGATTATTACTGAGGGTTCTAAGCTACCCAAGGCATCTGAGGTTTACTAAAACTTACTAAACAATACTGAAATGAGTTCAAGGTTGGATAAACTTACCTTTACTGAAAGAGAACGAGAGGATAACACCTTCAAGACCTTCCCCGAAGCTTGATTATCGTACTCTAATAGGATAGCACTTGAATTGGGAGGTTAGAATTGGTTCAATGATGGTGGAGAGTAGTGTACAAGGAAGAAGAATGATTTTTGGGACGGAAGAAATGAAAGGCAAAGTGTTCTTTTATAAACTCAGATTGCCCTTATGTACGTTATGCCTTACGGTTTACGTACGTAAGAGGCTTTACGTACGTTATGGCAAAATACTTAACGTACGTAAGGAACTCGCTGGAACGATTCACTCACATCGTTACGTACGTAACGAAAGCGGGTTAACGTACGTAACACCTCGTTGACTTGCCTGTCGCAATCACGCCGAAAGTTGGTCGGCACGCGTACTACCAGACGAAGATTCCTGTCCGAAGACCGAAGACCGATGTTACGTACGTAAGGGCCTATATTTAACGTACGTAATGGCTCAGATATAGCGTGCGTAATGAGTCGGAGTATAACGTACGTAAAGGACAGTTTTGTTTGCCAAATTATTATCACATTAATTTCTTATGACACGACTCCCTCTCCATGTCGTCTGGAAATCTCTCGGGGAGCAAGACGTTGGCCACCGTCATATTCGCACCGATAATTACCTAACGACATCGAGGTATGTCACTAAAAGTTCGTCAATCATCATACCATCACAATACACGAATAATAGATGCGATACCGTACAACCATATTATACAAAATATGTTTTATTGCAATGGAGTACATTTATTTATCAAACAGGAGAAATGGACGTGAGCGCCCAAAGTGAAAAAGCATGTAATACTGGTGGTATTACATACCACCCCCCTTAAAAATAGTTTCGTCCCGAAACTAAGAAAATAACTCGGGATGATTCTCTCTCATGCTCGCCTTGGTCTCCCAAGTCGCTTCTTCCGTACCGTAGTGCGACCACTGAACTTTAACAAGGGGTATGTTCTTGTTCCTTAGTGTCTTTACGCGTCGATCCAAAATCGCCGTTGGAACTTCCCTAAAGGTAGCATCATTGGAAATCTCTACTTCCTCGAAGTTGATCTTGTGGCTAGGATCGTACACGTACTTTCTCAGCTGGGAGACGTGGAAGACATTATGCACTCCGTCTAACGATGGTGGTAATGCTAGCCGATAAGCGAGTCTACCGACTCGGTCTAGTATTTCGAACGGGCTGATAAATCTCGGGCTTAGCTTGCCCTTCTGGCCGAAGCGTCGAATGCCCCGCATTGGCGATACTTTAACCCAAACATGATCCCCAACCATAAATTCCAACGGTCGCTGCCGGTCCATAGCATAAGACTTTTGGCGACTCATACGCCAACATGTGTTTTCGAACAATGGATATCTTCTTAATAGATTCCTGGATTAGATCCAACTCGGTGGCGATGACATCGGATGCATCGTCCCAACATAGGGGAGACTTGCACCTTCTACCATACAAGGCCTCAAAGGGGGCCATGCCTATGCTTGCATGCCAGCTGTTGTTGTACGAAAATTCCGCTAAGCAGAGGTGTTTAGCCCAGTCCTTGCCCCAATCGAGTACACATGCTCTCAACATATCTTCCAGGGTCTGTATGGTGCGTTCTGTTTGTCCATCCGTTTGAGGATGATAGGCAGTGCTGAAATGCAGTTGAGTAACCATGGCCTGGTGGACAGCCTTCCAGAAGCGGGACACATATCTAGTGTCTCTATCCGAAATAATCCCCGAGGGAACGCCATGTAACCTCACGATTTCCCGAACAAAGATGGTAGCTAGCTGTTCTGTTCCGATAGCCTCCTGAATTGGAATGAAGTGTGCCGACTTTGTCAGTCGGTCTACAATAACCCATATCGTGACCTTTCCCCCCGCCGTCACTGGTAACTTGGTGACAAAGTCCATTGATATGCTCTCCCATTTCCATTCCGGAATGGGTAAGGGCTGCATGATTCCGGCCGGTCTACGGTGTTTAATCTTCACCTGTTGACATATCATACATCGAGCGACAAACCTTGCTACCTCTTGCTTCATATTCTTCCACCAGAAACTCTTTCGCAGGCCTTTGTACATTTTGCTCGCCCCGGGATGTATCGAATAGGGAGTAGAATGAGCTTCCTTGAGTATAGTTTGCTTAAGCTCGTCTTTAGGTGGAATACAAATCCTGTTCTTGAATCTAACTAAGCCCCCTTGGATCCTGTAGTCTGAAATAACTCCCCCTTCGGCCTTTACGCCGATCGCACGAAGTTCTGGATCCTCCATCTGTGCTAGGCGTATCTCGTCCAGCAGGGACGAGCGAATATCAATCGAGCACAACTGTCCCTGGCGGTGTTGTATCCACACTTCAATGTCATTTCTCCTGAGATCTTGCTGCAAATCCAGCTGTACTGTCAAACCAGATAGTGTCACCTCCTGCACAGTTTTCCGACTCAGTGCGTCTGCTACGACGTTGGCCTTCCCAGGGTGATATAGAATCTCTACATCGTAATCCTTGATTACCTCCAGCCAACGCCTCTGTCTCATATTTAACTCTTTCTGCGTGAAAATATACTTTAAACTCTTGTGGTCCGTAAAGATCTTACAGGTAACCCCATATAGGTAATGTCTCCAAATCTTAAGAGCGTGGACCACTGCAGCTAGTTCCAAGTCGTGTGTCGGGTAGTTCACCTCATAAGGTTTAAGTTGACGAGAGGCGTAAGCGATAACCCTGTCATTTTGTATGAACACACATCCCAGCCCGTGCTTAGACGCATCGGTGCATATTACGAATCCCTCCGTACCCTGCGGTAGTACCAACACTGGGGCAGTAGTAAGCTTCCTTTTTAGCCTGTCGAAACTCTCCTGACAATCATTGTCCAGACAAACTTGGTGTTCTTCCTAAGCAGATTTGTTAATGGCTGAGCGACACAGTAGAAGGCCTCGACGAACCGTCGATAATATCCCGCCAACCCCAGGAAACTTCTCACCTCTTTGACATTTCTAGGTGGTTCCCAATTCATAACTGTCTCGATCTTCTGGGGGTCTACTTTAACGCCTCCTGCTGAAATCACATGCCCCAAAAAGGTTACCTCTGGCATCCAGAACTCGCATTTAGAAAGTTTAGCATATAGTTGATGTTGCCTTAAAACGCTCAACACCTGCCTCAAGTGTTCCTCATGCTCCCATCGGCTTCGGGAATAAATTAAAATATCGTCAATGAAAACCACCACACACTTATCGAGAAACTCTGTCAGAACCCTGTTCATCAATTCCATAAAAACAGCTGGAGCATTAGTCAGGCCAAACGACACCACCATGTACTCGTAGTGCCCATATCTCGATCGAAATGCGGTCTTAGGAATATCCTCCTCTCGAATTTTCAATTGGTGATATCCCGAACGTAAGTCGATCTTTGAAAACACAGTCGCCCCTTGCAGTTGGTCTAGTAAATCATCAATCCTTGGAAGTGGGTAACGGTTCTTAATAGTGACCTTATTAAGTTCCCTGTAATCGATACACAGGCGCAGAGAGCGGTCCTTTTTCTTCAGAAAAAGAACTGGCACACCCCATGGCGAAGTACTTGGACGAATGAGCCCCTTCCTTAGCAATTCTTCGAGTTGTGACTTTAGTTCTTTCATTTCGGCTGGTCCCATCCTATATGGTGCCTTGGAGATAGGCGTCGTTCCTGGCTCAAGTTCGATTGAGAGATCGACCTCCCTTTGTGGTGACAATCCAGGTAGTTCGTCGGGGAATATGTCCGGAAATTCGTTCACTACAGGAATATTAGCAACCGACAATTGTGACGTGCCCTCCTGAAGAATATAGCACCAGTAATACGCTCCTCGATCATCATGAGATGCTACTGCTGAAAGGAGACTGAGGGACCCTTTTGTACTGAAGTGCTCTCGGCCTCTAATTGTGTGAGTGGCACCGTCATAGGTCGTAATAGAAACGGTCAGGTGATAGGTATCCAATACCGTCTTGTGCATCGTCATCCAGTCCATACCTAAAATCACATCTTCGTTTTGGAGTGTAAAGACCATGAGATTGGCTGTCCAGCCCAGATTATTGATACGAATCGGACAGTTTCGAACTTCCAAGTTACCCTCCACCCTGCTGCCCTCGGGTAGTTTAACAGTAAAGGACTCACAGGGTACACAAGGGAGATGCAAACGGTTAACACATTCTACGGATATAAACGAGTGGGTTGCTCCAGTATCAAACAGTACATGAATAGGCTGAGATTTAATAAGGAGTGTACTTGAGACAGCAGGAGTAGTCTGGTCGTCAGTAGCCCTTAGTTCGAACACGCGGGACGGCAGTGTCCCCGAGGAGGGTGCAGTACCTCCCCCGCGACCACGTCCTCTTCCGGCACCGTGTAGAGGAGACAGGTGAGGTGGAGATCGGTAGTCGGACATGGCAGACGCTCTAGATGTCTGTACCGAGCCTTGTTGACTCTGAGGAGCTGGGTTTGGTGTAGGTTTGATCCGAGAACAGTAGCGAGACATGTGCCCACCCCTTCCGCATGAAAAGCACTTTGTCGATACTTTACGACACTGACTCATGGTATGCCCTGCTATGCCACAATTGAAACAGCTACGGCGAGAAGGCCCGTCAGATGTTCCTTTCTGTTGGGACGAAGCTGCTGATTTGGAGGGGAACCCAATTCCCAAATTCACTCTGCTGGTGCTCCCGGACTGAATTGCGGTCTTCTGCTTCTTTTGGTTGTGCCCGACATCCGAACTGACAACCGTACCGGCGTATGATGTGACTACGTCCTCATATACCCTCAACGTGGTGCAATGAAACCCCGCCGCGTAGCGTTGAACATCCTCCGGCAACCGTTTAGCAAGGTGACAAATTCGCTGGTCTTCGGATGGAACCATCTGTGCGACATAGCTTAGCTCGGTCCTGTATGCCCGAATGATTTCTTGTACTGGCAAATTCTGAGGCCCTGCGCTGAAGAAACTCCGTGCTCGTGCAATTTGAACTGATCGGGGACAGTACTCGTCTCTCAATAGTTTGGAAAACTCGGGCCATCCGACTATTCTGTCCTCTGGCTTATAGGTCCTCCACCATCGGGCTGCGGTGTCACGAAGCTGGTTGATTTCCGGCCGGATTAGTTTCTCCGGTGTTTCTGTCTTCCTGCTGGTTCATAGCGGAACCTTGTGCATCATTTACGTTTCTTCTAGCTCCTCGACGTGCCATTGGTGATGTTCGTTCAATCTAACAGGTTAGTTTAATGCAAACATTCTCTGAGTTCTTACTGAATCCAAACATCATACTTGATCCTTAAGAATTTACATGTATTTTACCTCGACATCCCTCGAGGAGTTACGGTCGTCAGAAGTGTTGGATTTTGAAGGCAAAACGTTTTCAAAATATTTTTGGTAAAACTTTCCACGTGAGTGTTTAGGCTCTGATACCATTTTCTGTAACGCCCCCAAATGAACTGGGACGCCACAGTACCGTAGATCCCATGAGGGACCCACAAGGCAAGTTTTTGAAAATATTTTCTAAAATATTTTATTTAAAAGTGGTAATATACGGAAGTAATTAAGAAAGTCTTCGTACAACCCAAAGTACCAAAAGCAAATAGTGTCCGTACATACGGTTATTACACAACGTGGAATGTTCAAATTTATTTAAGAAATTAACAGGCCTTCTTCCAACACAGCTCATGCCTGGCCGTAACCTTCGGGGGTGTCCTGCACAAATTCAACAAATTTACCTGGCACGATATGTCGTGCCAGTAACCTAGGTCAGAAACAATCCAAACCAAACTCAAAGGTAAAATCTAATAATTTCAAGGAATAAAGTTGTCACCGAATGTTCCATGTTATTCCTCTTATCAGCACACAAACTCCCAAGGTCGCAACCAAGGGTCACGGAAGTATCTACACAGGACTACTCCGGACGTGGGTACCATTCAGGTTTTATCCCGCAACACGGTCCAACAAGAAAACTCCCAAGGCCGCGCGGCGGTCACGGTAGTATCTACTCGGGAATACTCCGGACAAGATAATCGTAAGAGCACCATTCCACAATAGTAACATTTACTATGTCTAAAATTATAAGACGTAAAGTCTGAGCAAGATTCACTTGCCTCAAATCCGACGCGAGTTATTTCTTGACAAGGCAACGGCTTGAACGATCGCACTTGGAAATCCGACCTATTACATGTTTGTCGATTAACATCCTATGATAATAATGATGATCAACGACGTTCCTCCCCCTCCCGCCTGTTAGAACCCTATCCTAGTTGCTTATGATGTCGGAATCGAATTTCTCCATTTTTATCCATAAAGCGTGCCATTAATTTCTTAGGTTCGGCAACATTCTTTATAAGTTATCCTTCCGCTAAACAATAGTGTTCTAACACAACATTCCTAGTTAATGATAACCAACAATCACCAAGATTTCATTGTTGTATTAATATGCAAGTCTAGAACGATTAATCCATCATCTTAACATGTTTCGGTATCTATACGGCTAGAAATTGTTGGTAACTTCATCAAGGATTCATTAACAGTTTTATTCAACATGATAATACGGTTATACATGAAATCCTTCAAGATGATTCCGAGAAGTTGGTGATTAGCAATATGATTATGAGTTCTACCATTATTCATTCCAATTTCTAGCTTTGATGGATATCGATTAACAATTGCGATAGTTATATACCGGTTTGATTATTACTGAGGGTTCTAAGCTACCCAAGGCATCCGAGGTTTACTAAAACTTACTAAACAATACTGAAATGAGTTCAAGGTTGGATAAACTTACCTTTACTGACAAAAGATGATGAAGAACGACGGTGGACGAAGGAGAATGAGAGGATAACACCTTCAAGACCTTCCCCGAAGCTTGATTATCGTACTCTAATAGGATAGCACTTGAATTGGGAGGTTAGAATTGGTTCAATGATGGTGGAGAGTAGTGTACAAGGAAGAAGAATGATTTTTGGGACGGAAGAAATGAAAGGCAAAGTGTTCTTTTATAAACTCAGATTGCCCTTACGTACGTTATGCCTTACGGTTTACGTACGTAAGAGGCTTTACGTACGTTATGGCAAAATACTTAACGTACGTAAGGAACTCGCTGGAACGATTCACTCACATCGTTACGTACGTAACGAAAGCGGGTTAACGTACGTAACACCTCGTTGACTTGCCTGTCGCAATCACGCCGAAAGTTGGTCGGCACGCGTACTACCAGACGAAGATTCCTGTCCGAAGACCGAAGACCGATGTTACGTACGTAAGGGCCGATATTTAACGTACGTAATGGCTCAGATATAGCGTGCGTAATGAGTCGGAGTATAACGTACGTAAAGGACAGTTTTGTTTGCCAAATTATTATCACATTAATTTCTTATGACACGACTCCCTCTCCATGTCGTCTGGAAATCTCTCGGGGAACAAGACGTTGGCCACCGTCATATTCGCACCGATAATTACCTAACGACATCTAGGTATGTCACTGAAAGTTCGTCAATCATCATACCATCACAATACACGAATAATAGATGCGATACCGTACAACCATATTATACGAAATATGTTTTATTGCAATGGAGTACATTTATTTATCAAACAGGAGAAATGGACGTGAGCGCCCAAAGTGAAAAAGCATGTAATACTGGTGGTATTACATCTTGGGTGACTTCATAGTGGTGATCGATTTCTTTACAAAGTTTAATAGAGGGCAACCCATACGGTTTCTATTCTATTATTCTTTATAAAGTGGTGTCTAACACCAACCCATCTAATGGATGATTCAATCTTCTTTTACCCATAGTTCACTTGCCCTCAACCCATTCGGTTTATATGGCTCGCTAAACTATCTAAGTTTAAACCGTCAACTCCTATTAGTCTGACAATTGAATCTTACCCGGCAACCCATATGGTTTATAGGGTTTGATTTGTCACAACCAAAGGCATCTAATGCACTCTAGGAATTTATCAACTTTCCCCAAAAATCTTACCCCGACATACTCGGAAGAATAATATTCCGGTTTAGATTTCAATTTTCCATGAGTTTGACGGAGGGTAGGAAACCTCGTAACTTTTATAACTTGGTGTTTGTAAGTGGGAGTATTAACGCGATTATATGTTACACTTTGCACATTAATCCGTTTATAAGCGCGGTTTGTCGGTTTGTTTGTTTGTCATACAATATGAAAACATACACAACCTAAAACTAACAACATACAGTTCATGGACCATTCCTAGAACAAAAACACCGTAATCTAATTACATGTCCTAGAACAAAAACACCGTAATCTAATTACATGTCTTCGGTCTTGAATCTTTGTCTTCTCAAGCGGATCTTCCTCCGGTCTTCGTCATTACATATAAATTTTACATTTGAAAAATTGCATCCTATACAAATTTCTAGTAAAATAAACAGGCTCAAAACGGCCTTTACAACCCAATCGAACAAAACAAACGATTCAAAACTAGGTCCATTAACTACATCCCCATTCAAAAATTAATGCAACAATTACATTAAAATAAATGGCAATAATGATTAATCTAAAATTGATCTAATCAACAAAAATTAATCCACCAATTAGAATTAATCTAAATTAATTCACTTAACCGTTAATTTTAATTTGTTCCGGACAAAATAAATATTTCATTCAATTAATTCCCTTAAAATAAAATTACCATAATTATATTTTAGTCAAATTAAATCCAATTTAATTTGTGGGAAATTAATTTACCGAACGAAATATAAAAACTGAGTCGGAAAACACAAGGCTCGGGCCACGCTCATGTCCGACAGGCTGCCTAACCAACAAATTTGACCCAAAATTTGACTACTTGATCCGTGACCCATTTGCCGGGTCCGGCCAATTTTCCGGATCATTTTTTTCGTCCCGAATCCAAAAATAATATTTTTCTAATTTTTATATTACACAATTAAATCAGTTTTTCAAAAGAAAATAGATTTATATTGTAACATAAAATCATGAAAAATAATTTTTAGATGAACAATTAAACATCAACAATTAATACAATTATGATTCTAAATCATAAAAATAAACAAGCATTCCAAATGCAAATATCGAATATACGATCGCATAGACCTCGCTCCGATACCACTGTTGGGTTTCGGTGATAAAAAACGAGTAACGCAGCGGAAAATAAACCGGTCAAACCGGATAAAAACCAAATCCCAAAAACGGATCGATCAAGCATCGTATAAAAGAATATAAATAAAAATGACGAAGATAAGAATCATAGAATTCATACCCTCATAGCCTTTGATAATTTTTTTTTTTATGCCGAGCACGAACACGAATCCAATCGAACAAGTTTTTGGAAATTCCCGAGCACCGAAAATACCGTGCCTCTACGTATCACGCGTCGAAGGATGATCGGAAAATATTTCTATCAATTTATACTCTAAGTATACGGCTAGAAATTGATAGAATTAGCCTATATATATTTTTATAAATACTCTAAGTATTTTATAAAAAAAATTGTTTTCTCTCAAAATACACTTAGAAAATAAGTGTATAAATTTAGAAACAATTTCTCTCCTTTCTCACTCAACTCACGGCTGAATCAAAGTTCAAGGAATGGAGGTGGAAACTATGTAATATAAATACAAAGCATAACACACTCATCATCTCAATCATTAAGATATAATTAATTCATTAAATAAATTAATTAAAACCCCACATAATATAAAATATCTTCTAAAGACAAAATAGATAATTTATCACCATGATGAAGTGAGTGGGGCGGCTATGATGAGATTTTCGGTGTTGCTCCATTTTGGTCCGTGAAACGGACCCTCGTGTATCTAATCTGATAGATAAACCTTGGTACGTCTCAATATTAATACAATTAATTAATCCACTTAATTAATTATATTAAAAATAAATTCTCTAAGAAATTATATGAATAAATTAATTACCCAGTAATTTATATAATTCATGAGACCAATTTAATTTATCCAATAAATTGAATTAGACATCCAATGTCCAATATTAACCATGAGAGAATAAGCTAAATATAATCCGTCGTCAATTCTTGTGCCGCGACTCTGTAGGTTCCTCTTAGTTAGCATTGGGACGATCCAATGAGTGTTAGCACCACTTAGCCAGTCTCGTGGCCCACACCGTAACCTAACTAAGAACAAATGATAGGATCATTCCAAAACCATTATGTCGTGAATACCGTATACGTATAAACCCTTCAATCATATGTCCCGGTCAAGTATTAGGGTCATGGTAAAGTCAAACCCTATTGTATCTTGACTCTATACATTTGTTAATACAAATCGAGATCATCGAGCTCTCGTGTATCAAATACAACTAGCTCTAACTGCTTTGGCCAAAGACTTATGATTTCATTTGCTATTTACCGCATAGGACATTTACCTGCTCACTAACAGGAGAAAGAATTCTATCTTGGTATTCAGTAGAGACTGCTACTTGAACACTAAGTTGCATTTCGAGGTTGACCACACCAACCGGCGATTGGATCGAACTACTCTAATGACTAACTTAATGTCACAAGCACATCTCCTACTGGAACCTCAAGTCAAAGGTCCACGTATACCTATCACAACCTTTCGATCCAGTCATTGACAATCCCTCAGTGATATCCATGTGACCGAATTGAGGTGAGTCGTGTTCGAATATACTAATCCCATTAGCATACCTATAACGTGTGCTCCCACGAACTGTTAGTGAAAACATGTACTCTACATGTCAAAGTACACATTATACAAGTCTTGTCTAAACTTACTGCCCAGTTAAGTTTTATCGACTTGCAAACTAGTTAAGCATTCGAGCTCTAAACACTTCTAGTGCCTATCTCCTTATCTCCATATGGAGTAGAATGTTTGCTCATAAATGCAAGGACTATTATTCTGTATACTAAATCACAATGCCAGTGATATACAATAATATAGAAATAATAACTGCTTTATTAAATATAATATTCATAATTACAATACAATTGCTCTCACTCTCTCATCCTCTGAGTGGTATTTGAGGGCATATTCTTAACAACAACATCATAAAGATTTGAAACATTACTCGAGTATTCAAAACCATTCCGAGTACAGCAATATCGAATGGAACATGGTACAAAACACAGACAGAAATAAGACACAGCATCACTCTTGCCCATCATCTTCGTGCCGACCCGGTACATGCCTTTCCCCTCTCCTGGATTCTGAAATACATGAAAGGTATTAGAATCATAGTTCATAAAGAAAAAACGATATATATATTTTTAATATATTTTTTATAGCATAAATTCAACATGATGTTGTTCACAAATTTCTCAATATTATATATGAAGAAATTTCGGATTTAGAACATGCATCACAAGCAAAATAAGAGTTATTAATTTAAAAGTTTGAAAGAGTTTCACCCACCTCGATCTTGCCGGATTTAGTCGATTCTAGGTCCCGAAAGTTGGAAAACGACTTCCCCTCTCACACTATATGGTTCAGCCGATCACCATGCATCCCAAGATGAGTATTTTGTTTGCCTATGTTAAGATTAAAGTTAGATAGGAAGGTTTTCATAAGAAATTATGGAAATGGATATAAGGTATGAGATTACCTATTTCTTGTTGAATTTTTTCTTCTTCCCTCTTTCTCCTTCTTCTTCTTGGTTCAGCCTACCCCCTTCTCTCTCTTTCTCCCTCAAATTTTCAGATTTTTAGTGTGGGTAGAAGTGAAGGGTAGGTAGTTGTGTAAGTATTTAAAGGAATATAATGAGGTTGGGAAGAGTAATGAGTTTGGGAAGAGAAATGAGTAGGAAATTTTGAACAAGTGTCATGGTCTTGCATGTAATGAGTGAAGGGTCTAGAGACACACTCCTGTTATTTTAAATTAATTTATAATACAATTTCGAATTAATAAGCGAAAAATGAAATAGATGTAGATTATGTTATAATATAAAACAAATGTTGTTAAGATACATCATGATATAATAAGTTGTACATGTAATAAGTTATCGAATTTAGGTGGTTTTACATGGAAACCATCTTATAATGAACGGACATGATGAATTCAGATGTAACTTGTACATCTAATCCATCAGTTTTCGAAATTAATGCTTGGTCCTAGCTCTGACACAGTTCATCTTCCACTATTGCACATTCAGGTGGTTTGAATTTTGAAATTGCGGGTTTAAGGCAGTAAAGTCCATGTGTCATTTCAGTATTGAAAGATAAATCGTTTTAAATTCAGACGATGCACGTGGACTAGAAACTATTTTGAAAAGGTTTAACTATATGAAATTAGATACCTTAAAATATTAATTGTAATCCTACAATGTTTGTGCTGTATCCAAAAAAGTACAGCGTTCCCCCTTAAAAGGTACATACAGGATTCAATTCTTACAGCAATTGATGATTAATGTTGTATTCTTGGGTCCTATTGTGTTCCCCGTTAATTAATGAACCTTCATCTGTAGGAAGGTAATTATATCTTATCCTTCCTACATTCAGGATTCAATTCTTACATCAATTAATGATATAACTCGTAGTTATTAGTGTACGATTAATTAAAATAGATACTGTATTCATGAGTCTTACATCATTCCCTCTCAATTGATGAGTAAAACTTAAAAACTTACAGGGAGTTTCAATCGAGCTGTAGCATTCCCAATTCTTGACGGAGCACACAAAACTGTGTTGTACTAAGAGTTTCGTAAAGATGCTGGCTAACTGAATGTCTGTATGAATTTTCTCGATCCTAACCACTACAAAAAAATAGTTTTTACCGATGCCAAACGCCGTTGGTAAAACAGAAAATGGCGTCGGTAAAAAATGTACCGATACCATTACCGACGGCAATCCGCCGTTGGAAAAACGCTCGTCGGTAATTTTTTACTGACGCAATTACCGACGCCGCTATTTACCGACGCTATTTTTGGCGTTGTTAAATTAAAAATAAAAAAATCTAAGAAAGTCAGGTCAAGACTCAGGCGGGTCACGTCCGGCTCAAAGTGGGCTCAAAGTGGTTAGGTCCGGCTCAAAGTGTCAGTCCAGTCCAGGCTCCATTCAATTTCAAATGGCTAAGAAAGATTTTGGTATATAAACAACACAATACACTACTGTTTTTCCGATGTGGGATAGTGTAAAAAATTTACCGATGCCATTACGGTGTCGGTAATGGCATCGATAAATACTAATGTTGGTAAACGGCGTCGTTAATTGTGAAAAAAAATTACCAACGCCAAAATGGCGTCGGTAAATGACGTCGGTAAACAGCGTCGGTAATTGTGAAAAAAAGAAACAATAAATAAAATAAAAAATTTACCAACGCCAAAATGGCGTCGGTAAGTGGCGTCGGTAAACGGCATCGTTAATTGTGAAAAAAAGAAAAAAAATAACTCTGCGAACCGATCGTCGGTAATGGCGTCGGTAAATCAATTAAATAACGGGCGTCAGTAATGGCGTCGGTAAAAAACTGTTTTTTTTTTTGTAGTGAACATCTTTATTCTCCATATGGTTCCTAATGAAGTGATGTTTCATATAGATGTGCTGGGTCCTCGAGTGCAATACAGGATTGTGAGTGATTGCGATTGCACTTATTCTGTCGCACATGATTGGAGTTTCTCTTGCATGAATGCCATAGTCCTGCAACTGTTGTTACATCTACAGGATTTGCATACAGCATCATCTAGCAGCAACTTTCATATGTCCTTTTCCTTGATATCCTGTAATCAAAAGATTAAGTAGATATAGGTCCCCTTCGATTTTGGATCCTTAGTTATTAGTGCCTTTAGGTACCCATATTTGTCTGACAACAATAGGTTTGTTGTAGGTTTTATTTGGTCCTATTTTGCGAGATTTATGTGGGACTGGCACGTAATTGTTGTATCCATTGTTATTATGCATGTAAAATTTTGATTTTTGTCGCCAGTACAATTGTTGTCTAGGAGGAGGAACCATATTTTTCTGCCTTGTTAGGTTTCCAATTGGGATCGCAGACTTGCTATTGGTAGTATTGTGCGGCAACTTGCTTACGAGACAGATACTTGGTTTCTTGTACCCAGTATATCTAGGATCACTGTAACGTTGGTAGTACTGAGGTGCATGTTGTTTGTACTTAGGTACAGCCTTCCTTCTAGCCTGCTGCCGATGCTGTTGGTATGCTCGAGGAGCATACTGTTTATATTTGGTATTGTGTAGTACATGTCCGCTTGATTGAGTTTTTCGACGCTTATGATATGAGCTAGGTGGCGGAATGGAAGCCTTTGCTGTCCGATAAGGGGCACTTGTAACCTTTACAGGAACAACCTTTAGGGCTTCTTTAGGTTCAGGAATGGGTTCTGCTCCTTTGACAAACATCGTACTAGTTTTGCCTTTGTTGGATAACAGAGTCGTATCCCAAGCCACGTTTGTCATGGGCATGTTGCCCAGTGCTTAGGATGTCTTCCATCCTCCTCGATGATTTCTCAAAAGACTTGAGGATGGTCTTGAGTTCTCCTTCTCTTTTCTCCAGAAGCCGTATTTTAGCCTCTAATAAAGCTTAATCATTTGTCTTGCACTGACTATGAGTTTTTACCTCATTTAGTTCAGTTGCAAGTTGATGATTGCCTTCCATGAGTTTTTCAAGAATAATCTTGTTGTTTTCGCAATCCAAAGATATATTTTCTTAGCTATTTTTCAGCATATTATTTTCATCCTTCAGCTCTAAATTCGAAAGAGAGATCTGTAGCTTTTCTTGTTTAAGCATCTCATGGGATTTTTGACAGGTTCTAAATTCATTCATCATGTTTTCAAATGTATGTGATGCATTAACAGGAGTTGCTAAGGTTGACCTTACCTCATCCTCACTGTGATCATCATCATCATCATTTTCCATAAAGTACATGTAGGCTTTATCTCCGATTTCATCATCGGAGGAGTCGCTGTCGGTAATTGCCTATAGGCACTCCTCTCTTTTTATCATTGTGGGTGAGGCTTATAATTGTCTGATCAGGGCATTTAGCTTGTTTCTCCAGACGCACCTTTTCTCGTCCTTTTCTTATTGCTCGGCTTCGGTCAACTATTGTACTTTAGGATGAGGACATCTATTTGCATAATGTCCTAGTTTCCTACAGTTATAACAGAGATTAGAATCTCCGGACGATGGTAATTCGGAACTCACATTGTTGAAGGGTTTAGTCCTGTAGGGAGCCTTTCTGGATTTCTTAATTAACATGAGCAAGGCCATTTCATCTTGTGACAGGATGTCATCATCACTGTTAGCTGCCATTGATGCGGCTTTGTATGTGTTAGGGGCAGAGCGGGGTCTCCTGTCAGATACAGCAGCAAGTGTTGTAGTCTTTGCAGGTGACTATTCGGTCTTCTATCTCCTGTCGATATCATACTACAAAATTTTAAGGTCAGAGAAGAGATCGAAAGTATATATACCATTTAAGTTGCAAGACACACGCATAATTGTGGTCTTAATGTCCCATCTGGCAGGGAGTGATCTAAATATTTTAATATTTTTCTCCTTTGTGTATACAGTTACCCAATGTTTCAAGTTCACCGACAATGCAGGTGAATCTTAGGTCAAGTTCCTAAAGTGTTTCGGAAGCTTTCATTTCAAACGATTCAGATTGATGAGTTAGTTTTAAATTCTTATTTTCTTTTAAGAGCACAGTTCCCTCACATATCAACTTGAGTTTCTCCCAGATTTCTTTGGCTGTCTTACATCTCTTTACCTTGGATAATGTGCCTTTGTCAAGAGTAGAAAATAGCGCATTTTGGCGACATTGTCTAGCTTCGCGCGTTTGCGATCATCGGTTGTCCACTTTTATTTCTCAAGCATTTCTGCATGAGTTCGTCCCTCGATTCTGGCAGCTGTATTGACCTTCATGATTTTGATAGGTCCTTCTTGGATGACAAAGATTATCTCTTCGTGCATTGGAACGAGATGTGCTTCCATCCTGATTTTCCAATCATCGGATTCATTAATAGAAAACATAGGAACTTTGTTGATCATAGATGTATCCATGGCAATAGTAGGATGAATGATAGAGATATAGAAATGAAGTTTTCAAAAGCTAGTGATTTGTGGATCTGATTCAGGTTAAAAATCGACTGATTCTTTGTAGAATCAACCCCTTCGATACCACTTATTGGCCCCAGTATACAATTAGAAAGATTAGAAGGGGGTTGAACAAGCTGTATTCTTCTTTGAACTTAGTTTGAATAGCAGAAGTATGAAACTAAGTTGTTGTAAATACATCAACTGGATAGTCTCTTATAGCATGGTGCTTATAGGGTTTTCAAGATAAGTATACTAAAATCACACAGGCAGTAAGAAAACAATAAAGATAGAAAGTAAAGACACATAATTTAATGTGGTTCGAAGTAAACCCCTCTACGTCTGCAGGTCCTCCACACACGAGTAAACAGTTTATTAAAATCAAGGCGTCGACAACTATATGATTTTAACTAAACTCTTTATTATATCATTCACACAGATTGATACAGCTGACAGTAGCTTCGGCCGTTCACACATATTGGCTCGGGATTTTTTGACTTGCTTCTTCTCGGACAGATTGAAGCTTCATCCTGAACTCTATTCTTCCCACACAGGCCGGAATAACTTGGCTCAGTATACACAGGGCTAAGGATCTCAACAGTAAATATTTGGATTATCATGAATCCAACAACAGTTGTAGGCTTGGTAAGCTTTTGCTGTAGATGTGTTGTTCATTATTGAGGAATTGTATATTTCTTCACTCAAGATATCGTTGTATTCTTGAAGAAATATATTGCTCTTTCAGCTTGATATTCAGCTCTCAGTTCTCAGTATAATAAGTTATTCAGTTCTTCAGTTGTCCAATTCTAATCAATGTCCTCTTGCTTGGGCAATTTATAACCTTGGAAATAGATCCGTTATAAATGTATTCGTTGGCCGGTTGGTGAAATTGAGATGCTCTGATTGGCGGCTTCCGAATGTTTGAATTAAAGGTGATTTACATTTAATGCTTCAGACATTTTCTTTGATCCATATTAAATGCTCTTCTGTAGGTAGTCCCTTCGACCGCATTAAATACTATCAGGCCAGAATTAAATGCTGTCCAAACAACATTAAATGCTACTTTAAAACTGTGAGTACTTTATGAATAAAAAAAGTTTGCTTCACAACGGTCTAAAGTTCCTTCTCAGTCCTGTGGTTTTGTGTTTTACTTTTTCAAAATAAAACAACTAAAACATTATTTGCTGTAGCCAACTTCTCCTCTTGCTGTATCTTGAAGGTTTAGTTGTAGGATTTTTGTTCTAGGATTGTTGTATGATGTTGAGCTGTGTATGATATTGCTCTGTAGGGACAGGATGTAGGATTCATTTATTAAAACACAATTTTCCTAACATAATTCCGCCACAAATCTCTCAGAATATCAATATCAACAAGAAGGATCAATTCCACAATTAAACATCTCGTCAGTAATTAAATTATGGCACATAAATCAGGTACCATATTTGGCTCGCAGGGCTTGGCAGTTGCACAGGTCACACGTGACCTGCATGTTTCGTGATATTGGTTCGATCCATAATGACTCAAAATGAAAAATAATTCGCTCTGATACCATCTTCTGTAACACCCCGAAAATGGTGGCTATATAGTGGTGTGGATCCCACACTAGGACCCACCAGGCTATACAAATACATAATTCAATCTTATATAATTATAGTACCAAACCACAAAACATTAATCATCACTCCCACGAGGAGTTTATACATCATATGTCTATAATCGCCACGACATAAAGGATTATAATATAAGTATAAACCATATGGAGATGGAGTATACAAAGAATAATATACAGTTGGAAAGAAATACTACAAAGCGGAAATGAAAATACACGGTTTAATCATAATTAGAGAAAAGAAGACTCGGCCCCCCCAAATAGTATCCTTCAAACCCTACGCCATCAGAATGATCTTCCCGTGCCTTGGCCTTCCCTGGACCTAAAATATAATCAACGAGTATTTCGCCCAAACCACAGGGTCATATATACATGATAATAAATTTTCAAGATGTTATACAATTCACATACAATATATCACAATGAAACAAATCCGACTATCGAACATACCCCTTGGGCATATGAACAACCAATCGTAAACTGTCAGACATACCCAATCACACATGGTATATGAACGACCAATCAATACGGATCAAGATGAACACCACAGTATGCCCGATCGGAAAATATGTTCATGCACATGTCCAATCGTCGTGTGCACAGTATAATGTGAAACACATGACCATATGTGCCCGACTAAAAATCCTACACATGACCAATCGACACGCAGATATGACTCCAGATATGTCACGATGCAACATGTCAACAAAACGCAATTAATCACATATACAACAAGGATCAATGAACTCACCGAAGTGACAACAACGATCAACAAGACCAGCAATATCAAAGGTAATGAACTTGGGAGTACAATCCTACAACGAAACGATCGACACAATCAACAACAACACCTCATTACGAATCATAGACTCATAAAGCATTACATATACACAAAATATATAACATTCACAATAATTATTTATCATTATAACCAAGCAAGATAAGTTGCCTCAATTTCAAAGACAAAAAGTAGACTTCTCCGAATGAAAGAACGAATAGCCTCCTCAATAGTACTCACTCGCGCAATAAACCTTGAATGAAATATAATTCATTGAACAACATATTCAAACAATATCGATATCTAATTCATGGAAATTGACATCCATAATTCAACACAAATAGTCATTGATTTGCTTTTTTAAAAGTTGTCCAGTTGCATGTGAGAAATATCCAACATCCGGGCTCCACATGCTAATCATGTTTTGTCTGATTTAAACAAACCCTTACATATGCAAGGTTCACGACCTTACATATGCTAGCTCATCTGTTTTGCACAGCGTACATTAGTACCATGCAGTTGCGTTCATTAAGTATCGATTTATATACCTTGCGATCATGAATATTGGAACACAGCTATAAGGGAAATCATCTTTATAATAATTATTCGATATAATCATACACCATATGATTCAATTACAAAAATAAATACACAATAAATATCCGGGTATTACATACTCCACCTATAAAAAGAAGTTTCGTCCCGAAACTTAAGATGAGAATAACTCCAAATATCTCGCCTTCATAATCTCTTTAGTCTTCATATCCAGGTTGCTTCTTCGACTACATGCCATGACCATTGAACTTTAACCAACGTGATTGATTTATTCCTAAATTTCTTCATTCTACTCTCAAGTATCTTGGTCGATTTCTCTTTAAACATGCCATCGTTATCCACTTCGATCTCGCCGAAGTCGATGACATGACTGTGATATGATATGTATTTCCTTAATTGCGATACACGAAATACATTATGAATATGACTCATCAATGGTGGAGCACGCCGAAGATGACGGCTATTACAATATGGTACCCACCATGTGATACAAATACACAATCCAACCATAATATGATTGTAGTACCGAACCACAAAATATTAATGATCACTCCAATGACGAGTTTAAACATCATATGGCTATAATAGCCACCACACATCGGATTCACATACAAGTATAAACCATATGGAGATGGAGTATACCCAGAAAATACAACTGAAAAGAAATACTACAAAGTGGAAATGAAAATACACTGTTTAATCATAACTAGAGAAAAGAAGACTCGGGCCTCCCAAACTAGTATCCTTCAAACCCTTTGCCATCATGGTACTCTTCCCGTGCCTTGGCCTTCCCTTGACCTAAAATACAAATATGGAGATTTTCTCCCAAAACCACAGGGTCAGATATACATCATAATAAATTCTCAAGATGTTATACAAATCACATACAATAGATCTCAATGAAACAAACCCGACTGCGGAACATACCCCTCAGGCGTATGAACAACCAGTCGCAAACAGTCGGACATACCGAATCACACATGGTGTATGAACTGTTAGGAGTATGCCCTCGAATTCCACTCAGAGGATGTTGAGTGAGGGCATTGTACTTGTTATTATGTAAATAATTATCATAAGGCAATTGTTTGTTTCTTTATTTACTGGCAGTTACTGGCATTCCTGACTCGTAAATATATATATATATAGAAACTAGTCCGTGTATTTGACATAAGCATTCCACTCCTTATTAGATAAGGGGATCAACACTGGAAAGGTTTATAGCTCAAATACTTAATCGTTCGCAAGTCGATGAAACTTGACTGGGCGTTAAGTTTATGTGAACACTTGTATGACGTGTTCTTTGACGTGGAGAGTGCCTGTCGAACACTAATGGTTAGTGGGAGCACACGTTATAGATATGCTAATTGGATTAGTATACTCAAATTGACTCACCCTCGATTCGTCATACGGATTTCACTCCGGGACAGCCAATGACAGAATCGAAAGGTTGTGATAGGTATTCGTGAACTTTCGACTTGAGGATTTGGTAGGGATGTGCTTGTGACATCAAGATTTTCATTAGAGTAGTTCGACCCAGAAAACTGGAAGGTGGGGGTCAACCTCGACGTGCGTCTTGATGGGCAAGAAGCAGGTCCTACTAAATACCGAGATAGAATTCTTTCTCCTGTTAGTGAACGGGTTATATGTCATATGCGGTTATTGGCAGATGAGATCATAAGTCTTTGGCCAAAGCATTGGAGCTAATTGTATTGGATACACGAGATCTCAATGATATCGATTTGCATTAACTCATGCGTAGCGTCAAGTATAGATAGGGTTTGACTGACCGTGACCCTATAACTTGATCGGGACATTTGAAAGAAGGGTTTATACGTATACTGGTATTCACGATAGAATGGTTCTTGAATGATCCCAATCATTCATTCTCAGTTGGGGTACGGTGTAGGCCGCCAGGCAGGCTAGGTGGTGCTACTACTCTTTGGTTCCTCCCATTGCTAACTGAGACGGACCTACCGAGTCGCGCAATAGGATTGACGATGGAATGAATCGAGCTTATTCTCTCATTATAAATATTAGATATTGGATATCTAATTTATTGGGACATTGGATGTCTAAATTGATTTATTGGATAAATTGATTTACGGCCTAATGAATTAAATAAATTACTGGGTGATTAATTTAATTCATGAATATAATTATTTCTTGTAGAAATTAATTATGTTATTATGTATTTGATATGATTAATTAATTTGATTAATTAATTGATATAAATATATCGGAATGGAATCGGAGTTTATCTGTTTGGACTCACGGGAGTCCGGAACGAACCGAACTCATCTGATTTCTTCATGATGCCCCCCCCCCCATTTCCACCAACCTTCATCTTGCCTTTTGCTTTCATTTTAAATGGAAGACAATGACTTGTGGGGTTGTATCTCATGTGATGTGAGTTGGTGCCTTTTTTTGTCTTGTGATGAAAAGGAATTGAATAAGAAGAGAAGACTTCAATCACTCTCACACCTAATTGATTCATACGGTTAGAGAGAGAGAGAGAGAGAGCATTTTTCTCAAAGTCATCTTCTTCTTCTTCATTTACTCTTGATTGTTCTTGGAGAAAATTAAGAGATTCATTGAGAGTGTGTGATCTATACACTTAGAGTGCAATATTCACATTTAATAGCTTCATCATCCGATTCTAGCCGTAACCTTAGAGGTTGATTGGGTGATCGTCGTTCCGTTCGTTTCTTCGGCGCGTGGCAAGTAGAGACGCGGTCCTTTCGGCGTTGGATCATCTAAGAGCTTGGAGCGGATTGGATCATAGGGAAATCAACTAAAGATTGGGGAATAGCTCAAGAGAAGAACGCCATTTAATCAACGGACTACAAGGGTATGTTTCTCGTATCTTCTTGTGCTTCGTTTTAATATTCGTATATACATAGCTCGATCGATCCTCGTAGGGATTCGGATCGATTTAATTTTCATTTTACCGCTTCCACTAGGATTTCGTTTTAGGCACGGAATCCCAACAGTGGTATCAGAGCGTAGGTCTTGTGGTCGTATATATGATATTTGCATTTAGAATGCTTGATTGGATGGTGAATGATTTGGAATCATTTATAGCCATAATTTGTAATACCCGAGATTTCTGTTATGTAATTGGAACTTGTGATATTATAATGATTGTACTTTTGTCTGAGTATTATTCTCCGTATTTCATAATCCGATGTTGTCGAGCGTATGATTTCGTGTATGTGATTTAAAGATTGTAATTTTGCGCATGTAGCGCACGCTATCGGCGATGTGTAGCGTGCGCTAACGTGGATTCATAGCGCACGCTACAGAGGGTCATTAGCGCACGCTATGCGGGGTCAACTTGATTGAGACGTGCGGTAGGTGAGATCTGGCCGGGGGACCCCTGTCGGATAGTGTCGGGATGTACCTGGACGGCTTTCGGGAAAAGCCGAGTCAACGCCTTAGCGCACGCTACAGGTATGTGTATAGCGCGCGCTAAGTTACGAGTACGATTTAGTCGGTGAGCGTTAGCGCACGCTACGAGGTGGTCTAGCGCGCTAATAGCCATTTCTTATAAATAGGACAGCATCCTATTCATGATTTCAGTTCTTTCTTCTCCCATTACCCGAATTCTTACACTTAGAACATAACTTCCTTCATCCTAAACACTTCATATCAACATCCTAGTTCGTGATTGAAGAGCGTATATCATTGGAGATTGGTGTTCAAGCTTTCGGTGTTGGATTGCTTCAATTTCCTCCGTGTTCTTCACTACCTTGAGGTAGGTGATTCTTCACCAATTCTAGTAGTGTTCTATAGGATGTTGATCATGTTCATCTAGTCAGTTAGATTCGTTATTAGTCGTACATCATGTGTTAGAAGGATATTTTGACGTTTCGACACTTATTCATCGTATGATCCATTGAACCTTTTTGTATGTGGATTCCTGAGCATGTTATGTATCTTCAAAACCAATCGACCAGTATATGAAGATTACCTAGTTCGTGTGTTTTACGTAAGGAATCATATGTTCTGAGACTTGGAATAATCGGAACTTGGTATATTTCTTGAAGATCGAAGATAAGATATAATGTTGAGATGATTATCCGTATATTTGTACCTCATGATCATGGAACTTCCACAAACCTTATTAGCATGACATGCTTGAGGATGACTTGTTGTATCAACATAGAATCCATGAATTCACCACCTTTCAACCCAGTTTTTCCGTTAGCAGTATTCTGCCATGCAGGATTAGCGCACGCTAACATATGTGAGTTAACGTGCGCTATCGAGGTTCAGTTAACGCACAATACGTACGTAGCGTGCGTTATGTATCAGCCGATTCAAACTGTCAGTTCGTGGATAGTGCACGCTAGTCTTATACGATAGCGTACGCTAACAGGCCAGCTTAGCGCACGTTACGTAGAATACGTAGCGCACGCTAAGCAGTCCAGGCAGATTGTTTATTTTGAGCTTTTCGGCCGTAGACCGAATTGTTAGGCCATCATTCGACTTGAGATGATTTGTATATCATTCCATTTGTTAAGGTTTGGGCTGGTTACGTTGATCAAAGGAGGCGGCCTTCGAGTGTGTCGAGATCGTTGAAGTGTTTCGTCCTTGCCATTTTCGAGGCAAGTATCATATGTCGAGTTCGATTTATATTGAAACTTTGATCATGCTTGTGGTTTTGTTCATATCGTTGAATATGAAATGTATTTCTGAAAATTCTCGTGATATTCGTTGATATTTGTTCGTATTGATGAACATACTGAAATGCATATGTGTATGCATAGTTGATTGATTTATGGTATAAATGATCTGAGGGGATCATGAGGATCTATGCTGAGGGCGCTGGATCGAATGTCCACCATGCGTTGGTCCGACGGGATCATCATGGGGATCTATGCTGAGGGCGCTGGATCGTTGGACGGGTTTTCCACCATGCGTTGGTCCGACGGGATCATCATGGGGATCTATGCTGAGGGCGCTGGATCGCTGGATTACCTTGTATTGTGTTGATGGAATCGTGAGGATTCGCATCGTTGGATTCCGATGGCGGAAGTCCATTTTGCATGTTTCATGATGCATTGATGATTTATTGTATGATGATACTTGTACTAGCATTGTTTTGCTAACCCCTTCGGGGGTGGACATTGTTTTGATGTTCAGGTAGCCGAGGAGCGGGGAGGCAACCACAGTACCGACAGGACGATGAAATGGCTCAGTGATGTGATTGATGTTATTGTTATTGTGATTTGTCTTCTTGGTTCGTTTGGTACTCGAGTACGTCTGTTTTAATTCGATATGGTTGTATAAGTTAACTCATTTGATCGGTTGAATCAAATCTGTATTTGAACTTCAGTTGTTCGATTGTATTGTTTTTTTTTTTACACTTTCTTTTAAAATTAGCCTTGTAAATCCTTATCTAAAGGGTTTACGGCGCTGTAATTATTCCGAATATCTCGGGGTGTTACAGAATATGGTATCGGAGCTAAGATTCATGGATATCTTGGCAGTCGGGTTAGTTGGGTCTGTTTACGTTATTTGATTATTGGTCGTTCGTAATATCACTGCTGGGCCAGCATCGTCGTGTGGACCGTGGTTGTAAGTTTCCTAATCTCGAATACTACCGTTTTATTTAATTCATATCTTGTAAACATTAATGGATGTACTTTGAGAAAGTTTGTCCTGGATATTGAGTATTTATGTTTACAGTATGTTGAGAGGAGGTCATGGACGCGGACGCGGTCGTGGACGCGGACGTAGAAATGCGAGGCAAGAAGAGTCGGTATCTACCCCAGAGATAACCGCTAGTCGAACGGATTCCCATTCCGGGGGACAGCAGGTATCGGCAAATAATAATGCTGATCCTAACATGCCGGGAGTGCTTCAGCAGGTGGTTGCCCAGATAAACCAGTTTGCTCAAGTTGTGGATCGCATGCAGACGGCGATGGGACAGCAGCATAACGTGGATAATCGGGGAGATAAATGGCTTACCGAGGTGGTCAAATTGCATCCTCCGAAATTTGATGGTTCCGCTGAGACGCTTTCGTGGGATCATTGGCTAAAGGAATTAGAAAAGATTTTTGCAGGGATTAACTGTCCCAACGATAGGAAGGTTCCGGTCGCCCAGTATCTTTTGACCGGGGAGGCTTTCGACTGGTGGGAGGCCATTCGACCGGAGGAGCACAATGTTGACTAGACGGAATTCAAATTGATGATGGAGGTGCAGTATTGTCCTCGCCCAGTTAGAGAAGCCCGAGTTCGGGAGTTTTTCTCACCACAGAATTCGGGAGCATCGGTGACAGATGTGATTAAGACTTTTAATCACCAGCTGACTTATGTGCGCCACTTGGTCAGGACCGAGGCGGAGAAGATTTTTCATTTTGACATGCGAATGAAGCCGAAAATTCAGCAGTATATGTCCGGATTTGAATGTACCACCTTGCGACAGTATCAGGACAAGGCGTTAGCCTATGATATGAAGGAGGCAGCAGTAGAGAAATCGACAGAAGCAAAGAAACAGAAGGTGTCTGGCAACTTCACGGAGGATAAGAGTAGCGGGCCTCGCAGGGGTCAGTCCTCTTTTCATTCATCCAGGAGACCTCCGCATCCTTCTCGAGGTGGAAAGAAGTTCCGGGCAGCACCATCTGCTTTGACGCAGGGAAAAAGTGTTATAAGCGTGGCAAAGCGGGACATGTTCGACGTGATTGTTTCGCGCCCGTGACTGTTTCGAGTGTGGACAGAAGGACATCGCGCAACATTTTGTGGGAATGCGAACCGATCTTTTGGTACTCGCACTCCAGCTCGATTCGAAGGAGACGAGTGTGAACCCGACGCAGCGAGTGGATTTCAGCAGCGTTGGGAAGAGAGAGACATCCAATCTTTGGGTCCGTTCCTCCGCGCTATGCGAAATGAGGAAATCGATGATCGAATACGCTTGTTGCATCAGTACGATTCAGATCCTTTTGCAACCAGCTAGTGTCTTGTTCGATTAGAGCTACGCATTCTTTTATATCTTTGAACTGTGTTAATCGTTTGAAAATCTCGTGCTTGTATAATTGTGAACCTTATGTTGTGGGATTACCGAGCGGAGAGAAAATTGTGGGAACCCTAGAAGCTAGGGATTTCCCAGTATCTATAGAAGGAAGAGAGTGTCCATCGAATCTCATTGTAGTTGACATCTACGGTGACGATTTAATTCTCGGAGACGATTGGCTCAACCGTTATGGAGCTGTTCTGAATTACCAAGAGAGAGTCATTTCCATCATTGCTGATGACGGATCTGAACACTTATTCTGAGGATGGAGACCGGGAAGCTCGGGAAAATTGATCAAGGCAATGAAAGCCATGAAATTACTGAAACAGGGATGTCAGGGACTTTGGTGCTATGCCATGAGGAAAGAGGAAGGAGTAGAGCTCTCGTCTATTTCAGTTGTGAATGAGTTCTCAGATGTATTTCCTGACGAACTACCTGGATTACCTCCGCAGAGAGAAGTGGAATTCACTATCGAATTAGAGCCTGGAGCAGCTCCTATTTCCAGAGCACCATACCGCATGGCGCCAACCGAGATGTATGAACTCAAGAAGCAACTGGAGGAATTGTTACAGAAGGGCTATATCCAACCTAGCGTTTCTCCTTGGGGAGCGCCCGTTCTCTTTGTTCGGAAGAAAGACGGATCCCTCCGATTGTGTATTGATTACAGGGAACTCAACAAGATGACAATCAAGAATAAGTATCCTATACCTCGGATCGACGACTTGTTTGATCAACTGCAAGGGGCAAGGGTATTCTCGAAGATTGACTTGCGATCAGGATACCACCAGTTGAGGATTAAGGAATCGGATATACCGAAATCTGCTTTCAGATCCCGGTACGGGCATTATGAATTCGTAGTAATGCCATTTGGACTTACCAATGCTCCTGCGGTATTCATGCAACTGATGAATCGGGTATTCTTGGAATACTTGGATAAATTTGTGGTCGTCTTCATTGATGACATTTTGATATATTCGAAGGACGCAGGAGAGCATGCTGAACATTTACGTGTGGTTTTGAACACCTTGAGGAAGGAACAGCTGTATGCAAAACTTTCGAAATGCGAGTTCTGGCTTAACGAACTAACCTTCCTTAGACATGTGATATCAGCCGACGGAGTTCAGGTGGACCCGAATAAAGTCGAAGCAATCTTGGAATGGGAAGCTCCTAAGAACGTGAAAGAAGTCTGAAGCTTCTTAGGACTTGCTGGATATTATCGCCGCTTTGTAGAGGGATTTTCCAAAATTGCTCGTCCGCTCACTCAGCTGTTACCGAAAACTCAAAAGTTCACGTGGAATGAGAAGTGCCAGGCTGGTTTTGACGAACTTAAGAGGAAACTGACGACAGCACCCATATTAGCGCTGCCAGGGGGGACTGATGGATTCATGGTATACAGCGACGCTTCGAATCAGGGTCTGGGTTGTGTATTGATGCAGAAGGATAAAGTGATTGCCTATGCTTCTCGGCAATTGAAACCGTATGAGGTTAATTACCCGACTCATGATCTGGAGTTAGCAGCTGTAGTCTTTGCACTGAAAATTTGGAGACATTATTTGTACGACACTCATTGTCAGATCTTTACCGATCATAAGAGCCTCAAGTACATTTTCAGTCAGAAAGAATTAAACATGAGGCAGAGAAGGTGACTGGAATTGATCAAGGATTACGACTTGGAGATTCTTTATCATCCGGGGAAAGCAAACGTAGTAGCCGATGCCTTGAGCCGAAAACCTGTTTCTCTTCGAGTGTTGGAAGCACTTACGTCCCAAACCAGCATTCAACGAGAACTGATCCGCGAATGGATTGAAGTATGTGCACCAGGAATCCAAGGGCAACTTTATGTGATGGAACTGACTTCATCACTAGTCGAGGAAATCAAGTCTAAACAATTGAACGATTCTCTGATCCTTCGATTATGTGATGAAGTAAAGAAGGGAAAAGCTCCAGGATTCGTGGTACAAGACGATGGAGTTCTGAGATTTCAGAGTCGACTTTGCGTTCCCGAGGATGATGATTTGAGACGGACAATTTTGAAGGAAGCTCAAAGCGCGCCTTATTCTATTCACCCAGGCAGTAGTAAGATGTATAAGGATTTAAAGCAAAACTTCTGGTGGGGGAATATGAAGAAGGATGTAGCGGAGTACGTTTCGAAGTGTTTGACTTGTCAGCAGGTTAAGATTGAACATCAGCGACCTGCCGGAATGTTAAAGCCGCTTCCGATCCCTGAATGGAAGTGGGAGGACATCTCGACAGGATTTCATCACCAGTATGCCAAGGACTAGAACGGGAATGAACATGATTTGGGTTATAGTTGATCGACTAACCAAGTCGGCTCATTTCCTAGGAATTAAAGATACATGGGGACCCGAGAGGTTGGCACGAGTATTTATTGCGGAGATAGTCAGATTGCATGGGACGCTGAGGACCATTATTTCGGATCGAGATGGTCGCTTCGTGTCGCACTTCTGGAAAGCAGTTCACAAGGCTTTGGGGACTGAGCTCAACTTTAGCACGGCTTATCATCCCCAAACGAACGGTCAGTCTGAAAGGACTATACAGACAGTAGAGGACATGATTAGAGCTTGTGCATTAGATTGGTCAACTGATTGGGTAGTTCACTTGCCCTTGATCGAGTTCACCTATAATAACAGTTGGCATGCTTCTATTAAGATGGCACCATTTGAAGATTTGTACGGGAGAAGATGCCGATCACCCCTATGTTGGGATGATTCTTCGGATTTGATCGGGACGGAACCGGAATTGATTATTCATACTCAAGAGTAGATAGCTCTGATTCGAGAAAGACTGTTGACTGCCCAGAGTCGACAGAAGTCTTATGCAGATGTACGTCGTCGCCCTCTAGAGTTCGACGCTGGGGACCATGTACTATTGAAGGTGTCTCCTACACGAGGGATTTTCCGTTTTGGGAGGAGAGGCAAGCTTAGTCCGAGATATATCGGACCATTCGAGATCCTCGAGAGAGTTGGAAATTTAGCATACCGGTTGGCCTTACCGCCATCGCTGAGTCACGTTCACAATGTGTTTCACGTATCCCAATTGCGGAAGTATGTACCGGACCCCAGTCACGTCATTGATTTTGACGAGATCGAGATAGCTAATGATGGCACCTTCGAAGAGAGACCAATCAAGATACTTGAGAGCCGGATCAAACAATTGAGGAATAAACCAATACACTTGGTTAAAGTGCAATGGTCACGACACGAAGTCGAAGAGGCCACTTGGGAAACGGAGGACAGTATGAAGACTAGATATCCGGAGTTGTTTTCATCTTAAGTTTCGGGACGAAACTTCTTTTTAGGGAGGAAGGATGTAATACCCGAGATTTCTGTTATGTAATTGGAACTTGTGATATTATAATGATTGTACTTTTGTCTGAGTATTATTCTCCGTATTTCATAATCCGATGTTGTCGAGCGTATGATTTCGTGTATGTGATTTAAAGATTGTAATTTTGCGCATGTAGCGCACGCTATCGGCGATGTGTAGCGTGCGCTAACGTGGATTCATAGCGCACGCTATAGAGGGTCATTAGCGCACGCTATGCGGGGTCAACTTGATTGAGACGTGCGGTAGGTGAGATCTGGCCGGGGGACCCCTGTCGGATAGTGTCGGGATGTACCTGGACGGCTTTCGGGAAAAGCCGAGTCAACGCCTTAGCGCACGCTACAGGTATGTGTATAGCGCGCGCTAAGTTCTGAGTACAGTTTAGTCAGTGAGCCGTTAGCGCACGCTACGAGCAGGGTCTAGCGCGCGCTAATAGCCATTTCTTATAAATAGGACAGCATCCTATTCGTGATTTCAGTTCTTTCTTCTCCCATTACCCGAATTCTTACACTTAGAACATAACTTCCTTCATCCTAAACACTTCATATCAACATCCTAGTTCGTGATTGAAGAGCGTATATCATTGGAGATTGGTGTTCAAGCTTTCGGTGTTGGATTGCTTCAATTTCCTCCGTGTTCTTCACTACCTTGAGGTAGGTGATTCTTCACCAATTCTAGCAGTGTTCTATAGGATGTTGATCATGTTCATCTAGTCAGTTAGATTCGTTATTAGTCGTACATCATGTGTTAGAAGGATATTTCGACGTTTCAACACTTATTCATCGTATGATCCATTGAACCTTTTTGTATGTGGATTCCTGAGCATGTTATGTATCTTCAAAACCAATCGACCAGTATATGAAGATTACCTAGTTCGTATGTTTTACGTAAGGAATCATATGTTTTGAGACTTGGAATAATCGGAACTTGGTATATTTCTTGAAGATCGAAGATAAGATATGATGTTGAGATGATTATCCGTATATTTGTACCTCATGATCATGGAACTTCCACAAACCTTATTAGCATGACATGCTTGAGGATGACTTGTTGTATCAACATAGAATCCATGAATTCACCACCTTTCAACCCAGTTTTTCCGTTAGCAGTATTCTGCCATGCAGGATTAGCGCACGCTAACATATGTGAGTTAACGTGCGCTATCGGGGTTCAGTTAACGCACAATACGTACGTAGCGTGCGTTATGTATCAGCCGATTCAAACTGTCAGTTCGTGGATAGCGCACGCTAGTCTTATACGGTAGCGTACGCTAACAGGCCGGCTTAGCGCACGTTACGTAGAATACGTAGCGCACGCTAAGCAGTCCAGGCAGATTGTTTCTTTTGAGCTTTTCGGCCGTAGACCGAATTGTTAGGCCATCGTTCGACTTGAGAAGATTTGTATATCATTCCTTTTCTTAAGGTTCGGGCTGGTTACGTTGATCGAAGGAGGCGGCCTTCGAGTGTGTCGAGATCATTGAAGTGTTTCGTCCTTGCCATTTTCGAGGCAAGTATCATATGTCGAGTTCGATTTATATTGAAACTTTGATCATGCTTGTGGTTTTGTTCATATCGTTGAATATGAAATGTATTTCTGAAAATTCTCGTGATATTCGTTCATATTTGTTCGTATTGATGAACATACTGAAATGCATATGTGTATGCATAGTTGATTGATTTATGGTATAAATGATCCGAGGGGATCATGAGGATCTATGCTGAGGGCGCTGGATCGAATGTCCACCATGCGTTGGTCCGACGGGATCATCATGGGGATCTATGCTGAGGGCGCTGGATCGTTGGACGGGTTTTCCACCATGCGTTGGTCCGGGATCATCATGGGGATCTATCTTTGAGGCGCTGGATCATTTGGATTACCTTGTATTGTGTTGATGGAATCGTGAGGATTCGCATCGTTGGATTCCGGTGGCGGAAGTCCGTTTTGCATGTTTCATGATGTATTGATGATTTATTGTATGATGATACTTGTACTAGCATTGTTTTGCTAACCCCTTCGGGGGTGGACATTGTTTTGATGTTCAGGTAGCCGAGGAGCGGGGAGGCAACCACGATGCAAACGGGGACGATGAAATGGCTCAGTGATGTGATTGATGTTATTGTTATTGTGATTTGTCTTCTTGGTTCGTTTGGTACTCGAGTACGTCTGTTTTAATTCGATATGGTTGTATAAGTTAACTCATTTGATCGGTTGAATCAAATCTGTATTTGAACTTCAGTTGTTCGATTGTATTGTTTTTTTTTTTTTACACTTTCTTTTAAAATTAGCCTTGTAAATCCTTATCTAAAGGGTTTACGGCGCTGTAATTATTCCGAATATCTCGGGGTGTTACATAATTGTGGTGTATATTTTCGTTCGTTGTAGTTGTATTTTTCGTAAGTTTATGTCCAAATATAAATCTTTAATTTCTGGGAAATGTGATATATATTGTAGATGTGAATGTCAGATAATATTGATATTGGATATCCGGTCGAAAATCTAGTCCCGAATCGTCGTTGGACAACTTTTCGGATAAAGGGTAGGAAACTGCCAGGGTGACCCGACCGTGTCATTTGACACGGCCGAGTCCGGCAGGCCAATTTTTGAAACTGTCGGGGTAACCCAACCGTGCCGTTTGGCACGGGCCGTGCGTGTCCGGCAGGCCAGTTTTTGAAACTGTCAGGGTACCCGACCGTGCCATTCGGCACGGGCCGTGTGTTACCAGCAGCTTACTGCTGAGGGTACCCGACCGTGCCAATCGGCACGGGCCGTGTGCGGCAGGCATTTTCGTCCCGACTCGATTTTTTCATGTATTTCAGATAATTAATCTCCCGCGTATTAAATTGAATTTAATATGATTAAATGATTCGTCCGCCCCATTGTTTCATTGCGAGGCAAAACGTAACCTACGGAGGACCCTCACAATTAAGTGAGTCGCGAGAAGTTAACCATCAGACGGAATGTC
Source organism: Orobanche coerulescens (assembly GCA_033398695.1). Classification (NCBI taxonomy): domain Eukaryota; kingdom Viridiplantae; phylum Streptophyta; class Magnoliopsida; order Lamiales; family Orobanchaceae; genus Orobanche; species Orobanche coerulescens. Next base: position 70,362,984 of record CM065818.1, on the reverse strand, counting down.
GCTCGCGCACAAGACATAGTCGTGGAGGTCGGTTTCATTGAACCCCACGACCATGCAAAGTCTTTCCAGGCCGGGATGTTCGGCCTTCCTCGAGGAATCGACAAAATTGAAGATCACAAGAACCAAAGTAAAGATAGCTCGCTGAACGAATTATTTTCGTTCCCTAACTTTCACTAAGTAAACAAAAACAAGGGGCATAGAAGAGCCATACATATGACCAGGAGAACGTAGCCATACATACGATCGGCTTTGTTCAGATACACATATGACGATCGGTTTTGTTCTAAAATTTACAAGTATGAATTTAAGTATACCAATCCATCCGGAGTTGTACAGACAACGATCTCTCCTCAAACACGTGTGAAGTCAAATGCAAAAGATCCAAACAGTCGATACAAGCAAGGAATCAGATGCAATTATTTATTTCATTTCATTCAGAATACTTGTACAAGCGCCCGAAGGCAGAATACAACGAAGCTGAAAAATTACAAGTGAAAACAAAATGAAAGCGGACAAACTCAGGCTGCCCCCGCCTGGCCTTCACCACCGTCCGCTGGATCGGTCCGGCCTTCGCCACTGGCAGCTGGGTCGATGAGTGCCTCCTCGCCGGCATCCGGGTGAACGAGATTGTCCGGTGATGGATACCAGCTCAGGTCGATTCTGAGGTCAGAGAGGTCGAGGATCGGCACAAAGAAAGCCGGCTGCAGAGGGTGCTCAAGCACGTAGGCTTTGAAATTGTAAACTAGAGGACCGACTTCAAGCCCTCCCTTCTTGGCAGCGCGGATGGCATCAGCATAAGCCATGTAATAGGCAAATTCGCTGACGTACTCCACGCTGAGGAAGGGATCAGCCTCGGTCGCCTTCAGCTTCTCCCTCAACTCCGCAATCGTTTGATCCGCGCCCTGGAGCTCGGCAACCTTAGCGGCCACCTCTCCCTTCGACGACTCCAGTTCGCCATTGAACCGGTCCACAACCGCCTTCAGCTCAGTCGCCTCCTTCTGCGAGGCCGCGTAAAACCGGCGGGCTTCCGTCATTTGATCACGCATCCGGTCGGTCGCCGCCTGGGCCCGACCGAGATCCTGCTTCGCCCGCTTGGCCGCCTCCAAGGACTCTTTCTCCATTGCCGTGATCCTGTCGGCAAACTCGGCATTCTAATTCCGAGCAGCCTCGAGGTCCATATGGAGACGGGCGGTAGCGGGCCGCCCCTCATGATCCTTCACGGCCTGAGCGGCCATCGTCGCTGTTTGAAGGGCCAGAGCAAGGGTTGCCTGCATGACGTCTCCGGACCGCCGGCGCGCGATCGCATCCAGATCAGTCGTCCAAGCCTTCAGCAGGGCGAAGATAGCCTGAGAGACGTAGTGAGGGGCGTCGCTAGGCTCGCAGGGAGATCTGCTCACGAGGAAGTCCAACACCATCGGAGAGCAATTCGGGTCGGCAAGACGGACCCTGCACCAAGAACAAAGGAGTTAGTATGTCCACTACACAAGTGACATAACTCAGCAGAGCAACCAAACTTACCTTTCGACCTTCTTTGGGTCGCGGCCGAAGAAAGGCTTGCCACGCGGGGTCTGGGCATCAGCGGTCGCCATGGCCTGTAGGAAGGCCGATGAGGGCGTAGACCCCTCCGCCATTGGAACTGCAAAAAGTGGAGGCGCGGCGACCGGCGGCACCACTGTGGGCACCTCAACAGCAACATAGGGCGAAGGCTCCTCCGACCTCCGCCTCTTGCGGTTGAGCTGGAGCTGCTCCTCCTCCTGAGGTTCTAGCTCGTTGACGATCGGCCCCACGAGAGGTCTCGCCTCTGGGATAGGACGGGTCATCGCCGCAGGGGCACAGCTCGTCTTCTTCCCTTGTCGGAGATGGCTCATGACCCCTGGGTTCGACATGGCAATTTCTCTCGGTGGCTCGGAATAGCGGGGGAAGTAGACCTCTGCCAAAAAAGACAATCAACCAAGTTAGTCGTCTTCTTCAATCAAAGGCGATCGCCAAGCAAAAGGATATCGTAAACATTTGTACCTGGGACCCTTAAGTGGCGGGGAAAACGAAACAACCGAGCGCCCAACCAATGAGCTTCGTTGTTGATCCAGCGGGCGTCGATATAACTGTCCGGAAGACTACAGATTTGCTTCCAGACGATCGAAAAATCAAACGGTAGGTCGCCGGCTGCCGGAACAAGGGCGCCAAAAAAAAGAAAACCAAATTAGATCAGTTCAAGATGTATCCGAACGAAGGGAGAGTCAAAACCTTTACTGAGATTCCTCTCCCGGAAGCCGGTAGGGATATCCAACTCATCGTCGGGTTTGTCGCTCGCGGTCGATTTCCACGCACCGCCGACCCAACACCACTTTGTCACGTCACCCCGGACCTTGTTCGGCACCCCAAGAACCACCCGGCCCGAGCGACCCTGGATGTGGTAGCCGCCAATGGAACCCTTCTGCACCGTCAGCTTAAAGAGATAGTTCATCTCCAGCGCAGAAGGAAGACGGAACAGCCGATGACCGCCAAATAGAGTAAAAGTGCTGACGATCTGCAACCAGGCATTCGGCGTCAGTTGGAGCGGCGCCACATTCCAAGCGGTCAACAGATACGACATGGCGAACGGAAGTGGGAACCGCAGTCCGGCCCCCATGATCAACTCGTTAACGGCGACCATACCCTCGGGAGGTTGGTCGGCATGTTCGTTCTCGGCAGGCACATACAGTGAAACGTCGGAGGGGACATAGAACTCCGCCCTCCAACGAATCAAATCCTTCTTGGTCGCCGAACTCTTAATTTGGCCAAGGGTCCAGGGGGAATGGCACGCGGCCCGAAACAACGTCCACTTCATGGGTTCATGGGGGTGGGCGACCGAATATGCGCAAAAGTCGAACTTAGGGCGTGGGCTGGCTAATATCTCCATAAGCTCGGCAAATTCTAAAAAGGCTTTGCCGAACACACTGTTCTCCTCCCAGTACAGTCTTATCACCTCCTCCTTGTCGGCCAGCGAGCGCTTCCGCTCCGCCTCCGCCGACTTCGCCGCGTCAGCCTCATTGAAGAGTTCTTCAACCTCCGCGGGTTCAATCCCTGCGCGGATGGCCTCGACGGCCATCTCCACGTGAAAATCCACAGAGGTTTCATCTTGATCAGTCGAAGTCGCGGCGGCGGAAGTGCTACCCGCCTCATACACGTTTGATCCTCCTCCAGACATATTCAAAGAGAAAGGAAGGAGAAAAGCTTTTGTTCTTACCTAAAGAGTCTGAGTCGAACGACGATCGTCACACAAATCTTCAAGAAAATTCGGCTATGTCTTCTTCTTCTCAGGCGAAAACACATAAAGTTATAACCCCAGAAACCCTAGCCCCTTTTATAGGCGAGAGCGGGGACTTCTAGGCAAATAAACGGAGTCTCGAGGGCTGAAGTGAAACCGTCGGATAAGTCGCATTTAATGCCACCATCAAAATCCGCGTGTGCGTCGTTTCGAGGGCACACCAAACGACAAGTCTGACAGAACTGTCAGACTCCCCCAACAGGAGCGCGACACGTGCCCCAGTGACGTTTCAAAGCCCGCTTCCACTTCCCGCTCTTTTCAGCGACCGGGGAGGTTGTCCAAATTCGAAATCAATCCGCTCGAGAGACGATCGTCTGCTTCATAAAAGGAGGAGTCGCTCGTCTAATGCAAGCGATCGCCAGTAGAGCCACCTCACCCCACGTCTTCAACATCGGAGCGAGTTGGGGGGCAATTGTTGTGCGGTGATTTATACGCCTCGAAGGCGATCATCATAATGGCCGGGCGACCGAAGCCAGCATCAAATAGACCAAGGCAGACATGCCAACCGGAGATGCCTGATCATGGTGAAGTGCCTAGCGGCCGACGTCCAGGGCGATCGTTTCATGGCACCTAGCGATCGCCTCTAGTACCCGACCGAGGACGACCGTCCTATGCCACGTGTAAAACCAACATCCATCAAAATCTGCAAAGACCGAATCTCGGGATGAAGGCCCACGTGCAGATCCGCAAAAGGCGCCGCAAGAACAAGCTTGACTCCAGCCCATCAGTGGTTGTTGGTGACAAGGACAGCCTCACCTACCGACAGACCCGCCGAAAGGTCCTAGGTGGGACCTCCCAAGATTGCAACATAAGGCAAATGTCACCTTCCCATTGGTTCGCGCATCTGGCTGCCAGCAGCAGCTGTGGACTTTAAGGAAACAGTCCCACATGACGAGACGATCGCCGACTTAATTTAATGCAGGAACGGCGATCGCCCGTTTGGGACGGAAACATCCCAACAACCTCCTCTTCTATAAATAGGAGACCTCCAGCATTGGAAAAAAGAGGATTACGACGATTACACACAGTAAACAGTACAGAGAACACTTCATCTTTGTAACAAGAACTCACAGAGCTTTAACTCTTGTTCTTCCGGCAATCAAACATCACTCGATATCTAGATAACTAGGGGCATTACACTCCTTGTAATTGTACTCTAACATTAATACTCGTACTCTAAAGCTGCGTCCGTATTAATAATATCTCGCGAGAGCATTCAAGCCCGAGACTAACAATCCCGGCAAATCTTGTGTCATTTACATTCCTTCGTACGTGCTCTCGCATTTTGTTTGTTACTCACCTATAGTCATATCCAGCAAACCATTACATATAATATTTTGGGTAACAACATGGGTGTTGGCTGCTGGGATCGAGTTACGACCGTAAAGCCTGGACAATTACGGCCGTAAGACCCCTTCACACGCTGGCCTGGGGGACTCGATTACAGCCGTAAGGTTTAACCTGTTACGGCCGTAAGGCTTCGTTACAACCGCTAGGCATTGGCCGATTACGGCCGTAACGCATCGGCAAATTTCGGGCAGTAGCCCTGGGGACCTGGTTATGGGCGTAAGGCCACGTCGAGTATGGTCGTAAGGCGTGCTCGTTACATATGTAAGGCAGCAGCTGTTACGTACGTAAAGGCAGTTGACCGAGTTACGGCTGTAAGGCACTGTCGGTTATGGCCGGAACACTGTCGGCCATATATAGGCCTGGGCTTCGGCCAAACCTCATTTGCTCGCGATTTCTTCACCTGGTGGCAGCTGCAGACGGGAGTGTTCGAGGGGAGGAGTTCTTGGCCGGTTCCGACCAATTCCAAGGCATTTTGGAAGACCCTTTTCGATTATATCATCATCCAATCCGTGTTCTTCGTCGAATCGAGGTATTTTCTTACGTAGAACCCTAGTTGTGTAATTTTTGGGGGATTTCTTCGTGATTCGTTGATTTGTCCGATTTTGATGAATTGATTATGGTATTCTTGTTGTCTTGGCCATGATCTTCGGATTTTGTAACTCGTTCATCGATTTTTACCACCCGGAACTTGATTTCCGATTTCCTAGAAGAACCCTCGGAATTTTGTTGTTTTTCGGGTTGATTCGGTTTCCATTTAGCATTATTTATTCATGGTGATGTTATTTTCATAGCGCTCGTGAGGTTGTCGAGTTCTTGTTCGTTCTTGGAAGTTCGAGGGCTACCCGACCGTGTCCGTTCGTCGTTTCATTGCTCGTGGTACCGAGGCAAGTATCTTGCCCATACTTTTCATGTTTCGTAGATGGAATCATTGATAGATGATTTTATGTGCAATCCGAATGTGTGAATGAACTCTAAAAAGGATTGGTATGTTCTCGATAAATGTTGTCTTCCAAAAGATAACTCGTATACTTCGTAAACAAATGTGTTTTCAGTATATGTGTGTTGGTTGCGTATGTTTGGTGATGTTACAATAATATTTAGTGATGTTAGTAGACCGAAATTATTTGACGAGGATTGTGTATTGATACATGTAATTGTTCTTGAATATGTGCCGTTGTGTGATATTAGTTGTTATTCCTTCGTAAGGAAGTTGTGGTGCTTGGTGTAGTTTGGTATTGGTAATTGCTTGTGGTTGTGTGACATTAGTTGCGAGTATACGTCGACTAAAGTGGCCATTCTAGCGAAGTACCTAGCATTTGTATGCATATTCTAGTATTTGAATTATGGCGTTGTGGATGATATGTGTATGTTCACCTGGGGACGGTCCAACGGGGCCTCTAGGGATACGTATTGTCGTGTGTGTGCGTATTGCGAACTAGGGTTAACCACCCAGGGATGTCCGACGGGGCTCTGCGGGGTACGGCGGCCATGAGTCTCGTACCAATGGTTAACTTTGAAATGTTTTGTTGGAGAACTTTGATTTTTGGCGCATAGTTCGTCTGATTAGAATGGCAGTCAAAATGGTATCGTACTTGGCTGGAATGGCACCAGTAAATGTGTTGTGTGTGATTTGTTCCTTGGCTGTGATATTTTGGTATGGGTACGTGAGCCCTGTGGTTGCTCTGTGTATTATAGCTCTGTGGTGTGTCGAGTTTGACCGTATAGTTAAGTTGCAAAGTTGTGCTCTCTGACGTCGTTCTGGGAGACTGTTGTTATGGTAATGTTTGACACGGTGTAGTTTCTGTCGGGTTATTCTTGCAAGTATGTGATCTGGTTGAGTTGGGTCATGGACCCCCGTGCTTGTGGTTGAAATGTTAAGATTAGGTCGTGGACCCCGTATTTTGTTATCGGAATCATATTTTGAAATAAATGATGTTTGGGCTGTGTCCCTAAGTGTTTCGCCAGACTTGAGAATTCTTAAACTCCTAATGTTTTCAAAACTCCCGAGCTTGTAAAATGTTTTGTAAGATGTAAATGGTTTTATTACTATCTTTCATAATTCAAACTGTTTTGATCAAGTGAATTATCTTGGGAAGTAGATTCACGATTTCTATGTTCTTGGAGTATGATACGTATGGCTTGTCATTGTATTTTTACTTGCACTATCAAAACAGTGGATTTTGCTAACCCCTGAGTATTCGGGGGGTGGATGTCTGTATTGCGTCCAGGTATTTGCAAGTCACTGGGGAGTAATTCACAGGATCATTACGATGGATGATGGAAGACGACGATACTAATCACATGGAGACCGGTGTTGTGTATTTGGCGATGTCTTGTTGTTTTGTCCTTCCGTTGTGTTTATCTTTCCCGTTTTAGGGGAATGTTAATTTATGTTAACCCCTGTGTGGGTATGAGTTGCGAGTAAGAGTAATGTATGGTTGATGTGTATGTTGTGGTAAAAGACCAAATCGATCTAATGGTCCGTTAATTACCCACGTCGGTATGTATTGTATTGTGGTGTTTCTATATTTAGCCTGGTAGATCCTCACGGAGAGAGTCTGCGGCGCTGTAATATTCGCGAGTGGTTTGGGAGTGTTACAATTGTTACTACACTGAACCTTCTAATGAATATCTTGCAGCTGACATGTTCGACATATTCTTGGGAGAAAAAAACAATCTTCCATGTCATTATTTCATGTCGTTATTCTTGATGCAGTCGTATTCTTTTATTTGAATTCGTGTACTGCTTTGAATTGGAATTGGAAGAATATTCAATTTCATTTTGGAATTGGTTTACTGTTTGATTTGTATAGTTCGATAATATTCAAGTAGATGTTAATGTGTACTACTTTGTGTAATACCCGAGATTTTCGCTCCGAATATTTTGGATTTTTTCTGGATATTTCTCGGTTGATCGAGTGTCGGTATTATTTTCTCTATGATTTATTTTGCATTTATATGGTTTCGTGTGATTATTTGTTGCATGATGTTTTCATTTCAGATCGTTGGTGTTGTCGGTGAGCATTTTGTCGAGTTCGTTCCGTGTATTTTTGGAAATTGAGTTGCCGGGTCATAGCGGTTGGACACCGGCCGGACGATTCTGGCGAGGAACCGGCGGCGGCCACTGGCCGGACGATTCTGGCGAGAACCGCGAGGACCGGCATAGTGCACACTACTGTCGGATGGCAGCGCGCACTAATCGGCAGGCATAGCGCACGCTATCGGCCGCCCAGCGCACGCTACCTGGCTGGGCAGAGAGGTTTCTGAGGTTCTGGACTCGGGAAGGATCGGCAGGTAGCGCACGCTACTGTCGGTCGTTGCGCGCGCTAATCGGCAGGTGTAGCGCATGCTATCGGCCGACCTGCGCACGCTACCTAGTCGAGTAGTTTAGTCCAGGGGGTACTAGACAGGTCGGCTAGCGCACGTAAGTGCCCGCACAGCGCGCGCTACCGCGATCGGACAAGAGAGTTCTGGACGGCAGGATAGGTCAGCAGGACTGGGTCGTGCTGGCTCCGGTCGAAGGTTCTAGGTCGAGACTGTCCACTAGCGCACGCTACCCGGAAGGCCTAGCGCACGCTAATGCTCACCTCTATAAATATGACTAGGCAGTCATATTTTCACCCGTTTTTCATTTCGTTCCTTTCCCTTCCGCGGCTGGAGTCTTGGTGAGCATGGAGACATGTTGTCAAGCAATTAATCCACGAAGTTCTGGAGTTCCTATCATTGATTAATCATTCCATAACCTCCTTTGATCGAGCGAATCAAGGTTAGATTGCCTAAAATCTTAGTTTTGGAAAAATTGGGGGTTTTGCTTGGTTTTGTCCGATTAGCCCGTAATAACTTAGATTTGTGGCAGATTAATGATTATTAAGATGTATTCTATCATTTCGCTTGTTGTTCCATGGTTGGATTGCCTATGATTTGTCGTTTTGTTGAATTCCTAATCGACGCCTTGAAGGTGTCCGATAAAAGGTTTTAGAGGGGTATTCGGGCGTTATGCGATTATTATTCCTCGTACGATCGTTTATTTATTGATGATATGTCTTAGGAACGAAATCCTTGTGAAGAACTCGAGTCGGAACCCTTCCGTTCGTTGTCTTCTTCGGGGTCCGAGGTTTCCCGGTTGAATCGTGTTCTTCGGAGTGTTCAGTATCGGTTAATGAGGCAAGTATTCTACTTATACGATTTGTATCTTGTGTATAGAGCATTAGATTTATGATGATTTGGTTTACCTTCGTGGATATATTTCGTGCGAATTGAATATTCGAACGGTTGTGAAGTTGTGTTGGTCATGATAGTTGCGTGATTCGTGTGGTACTTGATTGCTCGGGTTTGATGTCTTGTGTTGATTATGATTACTGTGTTGGATTGACTATACACTTGGCCATGTATTTTGGTGTATGATTGTATGTTCAAACGTATTTGTATTAAGGTGTACTATTCGTGGTAACGTGTTTTGCGTTGATTGATATGTGTTGGGAAGTGTGTGTGTGTGTGTGTGTGTGTGTGTGTGTGTGCGGTCCAGGTATGGTCCGAGTGGCCTCTGGAGTTCGGTACATGATGTGTACGAACGGAGTATGTGGTCCAGGTACGGTACGTGTGGCCTCTGGAGTTCCGTACTTGACGAGTACGAACAATGTATGTGGTCCAGGTACGGTCCGTGTGGCCTCTAGAGTTTGGTACATGATGTGTACGAACAGCAAATGTGTGGAACCGGGTACGGTCCGTCATGACCTCCGGGATTCGTTACATGACGAGTACGAACAGTGATTGTGTGGATAATGTTTTGATGTTAAATCTCGGACACGTGATGATACTTCCACTAATGTGTTTTGAAATAAGAACCGGGTTGAGGCCTTGATGATTTTCGAAAGCGGTTTTGTAATTTTAGGACTCGAGGTCCAAAAGAAACTATACTTTAAAAAACTCCCGAGATGCAGAATTTAATTTTAAAAACTCCATCACTTGTTTTCTGATTAATAAAACCTCTCGGGAATATTTTGACAATTGATTGTGTTACCTTATTCGTGATTGCCTTCTACTTAATACATTCGTATACTATTATACTTGCACTAGTAAAACAATGGAGTTTTACTAACTCCCGAGTAATCGGGGGGTGGATGTCTGTTTTGCGTCCAGGTACATGATGGTTCGGGGGAGCAGTCACAGGATCGGCACAGGAAGTTGTTAGGAATACTTGTTAGATTTTGATGATGTCATTATTATAATTCAAATGTTTATTACTTGGCAAAAATGTAAGGAAGAACCAGATGAGTATCTTCCATAGGCCAAATTATGTTAAGTTAGATACTTGGCAAAATGTAAAGAAGAACCAAATGAGTATCTTCTATAGGCTATTTAAGTTAGGCTCAAAATCGGCTAAGTACAAAAGTACAGATAAGTACTTAGAGAAGTGTAAACCAAACACTGCAGTAAAGCCGAAGTCACAGTCAAGTCTATATCAGAGAAACAAAAAATCATCAGTGATGGTTGACCAGACTGCAGTCAAGTGATCAGCAGTCCAAGACATATGAAGTCTGACCAACAGATAAGTCAAAATTCATCAAGACAGAAGACTTCAGATAACTCATCTGATCAGGCAAGTCTCAACAGGACATCAGAGAAGTCATCGGCAGAGAAGTCTCTTATTATATTCAAAAGATTAGGCGCCTCACATGCAAGTCTTCACAACGGTCGAAAGATAGATTAAAATATGGGAATCCAGCCTTTCAACGTTCAGAAAGAAAAAACAATGAAGTCTCTCTCTCCAACGGATGGATTTGTTACAAGATTTGCAACGGCTATGAAGTATGCTCAAGGATCGACACTTATATATATCCGAAGATTTGAAGTTGAGCAGTACGATGCGAACAAAACTCTCAAGAGATCAAAGTTATCAAAGCAATCAAAGCAATCATATAGCATCGTGAAAAGAGCAGTACTCGAAGTTCTTATTTGAAGAAAGCTCTTAGTTGGAGAAGACAAACACTCTTGTCTTAAAACCTGAGTTCGGGGTACTTCACTGGTTGAAGTTGCGAGACTGATAGGCATCCGAGGATTTGAAGAATCAAGTGGTGCTAGGCAGTTAAAGAGGAGTTGCAACGACGGGATTTCCACTGGTTGGAAGTTGTTGTAGCTAAGTAAAAAAATCACTGTAATATTTATCACTGGTTGAGAATTGTAGTAGATTCATCTCCAGCTGGTTTGGAGAAAGTGGATTAGTAGAGGATTACCCCACCTCTGAGACCACTATAAATTGCCTGCGTGTTTTACTGTTTTCAAAATCACACTTAACTGTTGCATTCATACTTTACTGTTCCATTGCTTAGTTTTGTTTTTGTCATCAGCTGATTTCCGCATATCTATCAGCTGAGAAACTCACTCTTCGAAGAAAAGAGTTTAAGATTTTCAATAAGTCTATTCACCCCCCCCCCCTCTAGACTTATTCCTGGACGACTTGTGACCTACAAGTGGTATCGAAGAGGTTGGTTCAATATTTCAAGAACCAGATCCATATATCAAGGATATATTTTAAGCTCTTTTTAGAAACGGAACACATGCATTCTAGATTACCTGTTTTTTCAGTTGACGAGTATGATCTTTGGAAGATAAGGATGCAGGCACACCTATCTTCAATCCATGACGACATGTGGTGCATCATAGAAGACGGTCCCTTCATCTTTGAGAAGGACAACACTCCTGAGGAGATTGCATCCGGAAAGCCAGAGAAGATCCTAAAGAAGAGGACGGAGCTGACCATTGAAGAAAGAAAGCTGGCCAACCTTGAAAATCGGGCCAGAGATGTGCTGTACCAAACTCTTAACAAATCAAAAATGGTCAAGATCAATAACTGCAAAAACGCCAAAGAAATATGGGACACATTAGCCTTAATGTGTGAGGGAACGGAGCTGATAAAAGAAAACAAGTTGTCAATTGCTACCCAAAATTTGACAACTTCAAAATGAAGAATGGCGAATCCATAGACCAAGTGGACAGAAGGTTCACTGAAATTATCAATGAGATTAACTCCCTGGGAAAATCATATGGGAACAGGGAAATGGCACTGAAGGTCTTAAGATCTCTCAATCTTGAATAGAGTATGAAGCCAGTGGCCATAAGAGGATCCAAGGATCTTAACAAAATAAAGATCCAAGAGCTGTTCTCTGATCTAAAGACTTATGAGTTTGAGCTTCCAAGTTCATCATCAATCGAGCCTGCAGAGAAGGGAATAGCCTTTGCAGCCGAATCCCCCGCCAAGAGCCTATCTGATGTAAAACCTCCAAATACACTTGATTTTGAGGAAGAAATGGCGTTCATAATGCAAAGGTTCAGCAACTTCAGAAAGAATTACTCCAAATACACAAAGAATTATAAGGAGAACCCCAGGAGAAATCAAAAGGCTGGAAGCTGGAAGGAGGAGTGTTATAATTGCCACAAGACAGGACACATCCAAATTGACTGTCCTGATCTCAAGAAGGATGAGAGCAAGAAGGATGTGAGTAGAAAAGAAGACCGAAGGAAGGCCCTCATCGGAGAAGATCAAGAGCGAGTAGAATCAAGCAGTGGATTCTTCTCTGATGATGATGAAGAATATGATTTTCTGATGGCCAACCTAGCTGATGAAGAGGTAACATCTAAACCCTCAGTTTCAAATAATAACAGCTCAGACATGTCACAAGACATGGACTTACACGAGTCTATAAATCAGCTTCTCAAAGATTTTGAGAGATTAAAAACTGCACACCAAACTGTATCAGCCGAGAGGACCCAGCTGCAAGATGAGAATGGGCAGCTGAAAATGACTTTGAAAAACTCAGCCTAGAATTTAATAAAACCAAAGCTGATCTTGAAAAACAGGCTGCAGATAACTCTACAAACCAGGCAGATAATACCACAGCTGAGATAAAATGACTAACTGTTTTAAATAGTGAAAAATCAGCTGCACTTGCTCATGTAAAAGCTGAGTTTGCTAAACTGACTCAGCTAAGTAAAAAGCAGGCGAAGGAAATAACCTCCCTGAAGGCATCTCTAACCCTGGAGGAATTGTGTACAAATAAAAGGCCATTGTATTCCAGATCAGGCCTTGGATATTGTTGTGTCGAGAATTATACTCTCCGACCGGCAATCGCCTCGGAGATCGGGCGACCTAGCCATTGCCGAGCAGCAAGGCAGAACTGCCGAACAGCGACCAGGTGACCTAGCCTTAACCCGGGAGCCAAGATAGATCTGCCGACCGAAGGTCCCAAGACGAGTCCCGGTGCCGAGCGATCGACACCTAAGACGATCGTCTCTCGGTACTTGGCGATCGACTCATGGTGGCTGACCAGCAGACGATCATCTCTCGGCACTTGCCGACCGACCCTTGGTGACCGACCGATGCCGACCCCTGGTGACCGACCATTGACGGCCGCCTCATGTCAATCTCAGCCGATGATCATCCAGTCGGCAAAGGCCGAAGCCCAGAGCAGAATCCACGTGCAGTGCCGAGACAATATCCGCATATCATGGATCGTTGACCACAGCCTGTCAGCATCTTCCCACCAGCCGACAGGCCCGTCGAAAGGTGTCAGTAGGACCGCATGTGACAGTGACTCCGGACGCGTGCTGGCTCCTCATTGGACCGCACAACTGGCTTCCAGCAGCTGCCTTGGACTTTAGGCCGACAACCCGTGTGACTTAAGGATGATCGCCCCATTATTATATTGGCCGGCAGACGATCTCCCCATTATTATATTGGCCGGAAGACGATCGCCCGCCAGAAGACAAGGCTCCTCAGTCCCTATAAATAAAGGGCAGCCTGCACTTGTCCAAAGGACCGAAATTCTTCAGCACTCACGGAAGTTTTTCTGATTCTCACGGCTTCCCAGAAAGCAATACACAGCACTTGGCTTTCTCCTACTCTTAGCAACAGCTATCTCTCGGTTCTTTCTTCTCTCGGCCTCTCTCATACAGAAGACGATCGGCAGGGATGAAGAACATCAAGCTTCGCTCAAGAGCTGGATTAACAAAGTCTTTTTACACTCATTGTACTTAGATTCTCACATTAATACTTGTATCCACGAATATTTGTATTAATAACATCTCGCGAGAGCATTCAAGCCCGGGCCTAACAAACCCAGCAAATCTTGTGTTTATTCATATTCTCTCGGAAGTGCTCTTGCAAATTTGTTTGTTGTCCCTCCATTCCAGCAGTATTTAATCTTCGGATAAATATTTTGGGCAACAACAATTGGCTCTAGAGGAAGGGGACCTAACCCTCAAATTTGTATTCATACCGTCTCGAAGAACCCTCACTGTTCTCGGGGCATATACTTGAAGTGACACTCACTGCGCTTCAAAGAAATCTTTCAGAAATCATGTCTTCCGCCTCCGCGTCGAAGAAAGCCGCTGGCCAGCCCGCCAGACGCCTCGTTCCGTCTCAATCTGAGCCACAACCGATGGCGGAAGGTAGCCGCCGCGGTCAGAGACGCTCGATCCCGCCCCTGGGCGACGGCCCAAGCCTCTCGCTCGATCAGCTCCGAACCGCGGAACAGATCGACGAGGTCATGGCCGTCCTACAGGAGCGACGAAGTGCTCTCGACGCGCCTCTATCACCCCCTCGGCCATCCGCCGGAAGACCAAGCGGAAGTTCAAGGCGTTACTGGTCGAGCGATCGCCAGGAGGCTCTCATCCGCAAGGAGAGGCGTTCGCCAGCCGGGGCACGTCTGTTTTCGATCACCTGGGCAGTGACCCGTCTTGGCGACCGGGGCAGTCCGGCCCCAGCTACGAGACGACGGAGTTTGAGTCCGTCACCAGGAGCTCGGCCTACCCGACTCCCATAAGGCAGCCTAGCCGTCTGGCTCCCCCTCGCCAAATAGCCGAGGTTGGCAGCAGCGGAGTCAGGAGATCGGTACACGATCGCCTCGGCTCCCGCTCCCAGAGCCGATCCGCGAGCGACCGAGCTACGGCGATGGCTGCGATGCAATGCCAGCTCGACGACATGAAGGCGCTCCTAGAATTTGGGGCAGGTGCCAAGAAGACGATCGCCGAGCCAAGCGATCCGCTCGCGGTCCCCATCGAGCTCGCCCCTGTGCAGCACAAGATCGCTCCCCCGCAAACACCTTTGTACGAGAGGAGATCAGACCCCGAAATGCACCTAAGCAAGTTCAACATCTACATGACCGGGTGTGGGGCATCAGACGCGACCAGGTGCCGAATGTTCCCTATGACGCTAGAAGACCTCGCCTACAGGTGGTACACCTCATTGCCACCTCGGTCCATTGGCTCCTTTAACCAACTGGCGAACGTCTTCACGGAGTACTTCGCCACCAGGGTCGCTCGGCCGGAAGGTCCCTATCGCATGATGCGAATCAAGCAAGGCGAAGAAGAGTCCGACTCGGACTACATCGACCGGGTAGACGAGATCATCCTCAACGGTGAGCCCGTAAGCGATGAGATCGCCCTCTACGTGGTCCTAGGAGGATTCCATGGTCTTTCGCCTATGTTCAGGCATCTTACGAAGGACCAACCCACGACCTACGCGACCTTCCGAGCTAAAGCCGCCGACTTTCTGGCACGGCAAAGGTTTCTCCTCAGCCTATGAGCAGCGCGATCGGCGCCCAAACGACGATCTCCTGCACGATCGCCGATATCGACCTACGAATAACGCGATCGGCGGTAAGCGGCGATCGCGATCTTCGGCCCGATCGCCATCATCACGCTACATCACCAAAAACCCGGAGGACTCGTTCGCCATCTACAGTTCACCATCTAACATGATGGACTAAGGCACGAGATCGCCTCCACCGCACATCATACAGCCATGGTCCTGGTAGTCGATGGAACTGGCTGCTTCGGCCATGCAAGGTCCCTTCGGACCAAGATCGCCCGCCCTTCGTTTAAATACGAGGCCGGCATAGTCTAAGGGCTCTCCAAAATTAATCAGTTTACACGATCACCCGCCCTGAAAGGATCATCATCTAACATGGTGAACCCGGACAATGCGACGTGCCACTACCCCCGTCTCAACATACACCGTCGAGGTTTGCCGTCCTCATGGCGGGCCGAGGTGGAAGCAGAGCTAACAAGCCACGGGAGTGGAGTTGAATCATCCGACGCTGCCCCGCGCAAGGACTCCTCTAGACCAAGACCGCACGCCCTTCGTTTAAATACGAGGCGAGGCGCAGCCTAACAGAGGACCATCACAATAAAATGAGTCACGAGACACTCAATGTCTTCGCGCACAAGACACGGTCATGGAGTCGGTCCATCGAACTTCGCGACTGTTCACGGTTCCTCAGCGACGAAAGAATCAAGTTTCTACGAGGGATCGGCCAATGTTGTTTTTTGCAGGTACAAGAACCGATAGATAGCTAGCCAATCGACCAGATCGCCCAAGTCCAAATCCTAAGTCAGCTCAACAAGATCGCCCGTCCTCATCTTACTTGATCGCCAGCAAGAACCACCTCGGCCCATGTCTTCAACATCGGAGCAAGCTGGGGGGCAATTGTTGTGTCGAGAATTATACTCTCCGATCGGCGATCGCCTCGCAGATCGGGCGACCTAGCCATTACCGAGCAGCAAGGCAGAACTGCCGAACAGCGACCAGGTGACCTAGCCTTAACCCGGGAGCCAAGATAGATCTGCCGACCGAAGGTCCCAGGACGAGTCCCGGTGTCGAGCGATCGACACCTAAGACGATCGTATCTCGGTACTTGGCGATCGACTCCTGGTGGCCGACCAGCAGACGAACATCTCTCGGCACTTGCCGACCGACCCTTGGTGACCGACTGATGCCGACCCCTGGTGACCGACCATTGACGGCCGCCTTATGTCAATCTCAGTCGATGATCATCCAGTCGGCAAAGGCCGAAGCCCAGAGCAGAATCCACGTGCAGTGTCGAGACAAGATCCGCATATCACGGATTATTGACCACAGCCTGTCAGCATCTTCCCACCAGCCGACAGTCCCGCCGAAAGGTGTCAGTAGGACCGCATGTGACAGTGACTCCGGACGCGTGCTGGCTCCTCATTGGACCGCACAGCTGGCTTCCAGCAGCTGTCTTAGACTTTAGGCCGACGACCCATGTGACTTAAGGACGATCGCCACATTATTATATTGGCCGGCAGACGATCGCCCCATTATTATATTGGCCGGAAGACGATCGCCCACCAGAAGACAAGGCTCCTCAGTCCCTATAAATAGAGGGCAGCCTGCACTTGTCCAAATGACCGAAATTCTTCAGCACTCATGGAAGTTCTTCTGATTCTCACGGCTTCCCAACAAGCAATACACAGCACTTAGCTTTCTCCTACTCTTGGCAATAGCTATCTCTCGGTTCTTTTTTCTCTCGGCCTCTCTCATACAAAAGACGATCGGCAGGGACGAAGAACACCAAGCTTCGCTCAAGAGCTGGATTAACAGAGTCTTTTTACACTCATTGTACTTAGATTCTCACATTAATACTTGTATCCACGAATATTTGTATTAATAACATCTCGCGAGAGCATTCAAGCCCGGGCCTAACAAACCCGGCAAATCTTGTGTTTATTAATATTCTCTCGGAAGTGCTCTTGCAAATTTGTTTGTTGTCCGTCCATTCCAGCAGTATTTAATCTTCGGATAAATATTTTGGGCAACAACAGATATGACCCACACACTCCCTCTAGTTCTAAAACCACTTTCATCAAGGGAGAAACAATTGACTCGACTGCTGAGCTAATATACAAACCTGTATTTCAAAATAGGCAACAGCCAAGTCACAGGTCTAGGCTGCAGCCAAGGTATACAAGGCAGCCACCTAGACATGAGACTAGGCAATGGCCAAGGCAGAAGCAGCGGCCCAGACAACATGCCCACTATTATCAAAGACTCCCCAAAAACAGATTTCAAAATGGGAGGGGCAAATGGAAACCTCAAGGTTATCCTAGTTTTCAAAACGAACAGGTATGGAGACCTCAAAGATTTAATAAATGGTCTCAGCCAAGATTTAGGCATGGCCCACACCATCAGTTTTATGAGGCATATCTGGTACACAATCCTAATAGAAGATATAGGCCCAGACCTTACACACGTTTTAGGGGTAATAATAATAACAACTTACACAATCCCAGGAGAAAACAGTTCTCCAGGAAACACTACACCAAAAACACCAATTTCTGACTTTTAATCTCCCCAATTTTGTGACTGTCATTGACAGTCGTAATTTTATGACTGCCAATACAAGTCATATCGACTTCATAGTGATACACTTAATTATTTGTGACAGCTTAGGGTAGTAACATATCTTGCTGACTGTCGTTGACTGTCATAAATGAAAAAAAAACTTTCGTATATGACTGCTACTAGCAGTCATTAGTTTGTGCTAAACGACACATACATTAAGAAGACTTTGATGACACTTCTCTCACTTTCAATATGTCGATCGATCTGACTCCACTGGACTCACAGAATCTCTAGGGTTTCATCGATCTGACTCTATTCACTCTCATAATATTTCACTCTCTAGGGAAATCCTTTCTTCCTCGTCCTTTCATCGATCTGACTCTATTCACTCTCATAGTATTTCACTTGGAAATCCTTTCTTCCTCGTCCCGGTGCAGAAGAAAGTCATCTCAGGAAAGGGGAATGAGGACGAAAGCCTTCGCGGAGACCAGAATCCACTTCATCTGAAGATTGAGATCGAGGTAATTTTATGCCACTTGTTCTCTTCTGTTTTTACATTTTATTGTAATCTTGAATGCTGATTTTAATTATTTTGAGTGGAATTAACTTTGTTTTTTATGTTTAATCCTCAACTCAAACTCAGTAGCGAAATAAAAAACATAGCAGCTTAGCTCTCTTGAGCTACTTTTTATTGGATTCAACCGGCCTTGCTTCTTAGCGCTCCCTGGAGTGGAAAAGTCTGGTTTGATAGTGTAACACCCCCAATCCACTCAGGGATATTACACGTTGTAGACCCTCTCCTCGAGGATCTACCAGGCTGATAACAAAAATCAAACATCTAAACATCGCCTTTAAGGCTAAAATGACTCAGTAGATCGATTTGGTCTTTCAATAATAACATACAACTCAATTCCAAACAAATACCCACGCAGGGGTCAAAATACAATAAACTCCCGTACAACGGGGAAAAGATACTGCAGTGGAAAAGAAAATACAACTAAACCAATGACATCATACGGATCCTCATGTGATTAGTATCGTTCATCTTTCATCATCCTTCGTGTCGACCCTGTGTTATGCTCCCAAACCTGAATGCAAAAACAGACATCCACCCCCCGAATACTCGGGGGTTAGCAAAACTCCACTGTTTTGCTAGTGCAAGAACAAAGTGCAAATACGAGCCATACAATACAACTTCCAAGAACAATAATAACCAGGAATCCTCAAAGATCCAAACGAAACGAAAAGTACTTCCCGAGGCATGAGTTCGGGTAAAACATTCCAAAATCGAAAGATCACAAATCAAGGGAAACAATTTATAAAACGGTTTAAAATGCCATCGAGAGTTTTAATAGAAAATAATTTAGGATTACTTAATCCTTCTCTTCCGAAAATCAATAGGGGTCACAGCCCAAAGGTTTTGTTTTCACAAATGGAACCAACAACAACACACAGTGTTAAAACCCACGTCACGTGTTCTCGACGGACATAAAATACACACGCACCCGTGAAGTTTCACTCGTGAATCCAGGGCGAAACCATTGGACTCCCTCCGTGGCCCCATCGAACCCTCCCTAGGTGAGCAAACACATTCACAAAACATACACATCAACCTGTGAAGTTTTTACTCGTGAACCCAGAGTGAAGTCATAGATTCCCCCGAGGCCCCGTCGGACCCTCCCGGAGTGAGTAAAATACATTCACTAAACATACACATCAACCTGTGAAGTTTTTACTCGTGAACCTAGAGTGAAGTTATAGATTCCCCCGAGGCCCCGTCGGACCCTCCCGGAGTGAGTAAAATACATTCACTAAACATATCACACCAAGAATATCCAAACAATTTACCCAGAGGCATCAAACACTTAGCAAAACAACACGTCAAACCACAATGCACCGAAATAAAACAATATACGTCCACACGCAAATACCAAGTGCATCATCAACACCAAACCTATCCATAAGATTCACATACTCGTTCACGAATCACACTAATCATAAAACACACACGGTTTTGAAAGAGGGCCTTTAACAAGGCTAACCAAATCTTTAGAAAACTCATTTCAAACAAACAAACAAACAAACACACCAAGACGATCACCAATCATCATATCCACAAAACAAGAATAGTATGGACAAGGTACTTGCCTCGAATAAGAACAACACGGAGAATCGACCGAAGTAGGTTGACACGAACCGACTACGAACCCGCCGACTCCACCGATCGCCAACTCGCGGTCATAAACTACGAAGGACAATAAAAACAATGAAATGAATTCCATAACACGACCCAAAGCCGTTGAATTCAAAGAACGAATGACGAAAGTTCAAGTGTTTTCCCCAAAACGGCCAAGAACACGATTCGTCCCGACAAAACACGAAAACGGAATTCCAAGTCGAAATATGGATATACAATCCATAGAATATGTTTAACAACATCATTTAACCACAATCTATCCAACAAAAATGGATGGAAAACGAGATCGAGAACAAATCCCCCAAAAAGTCGATTCGAAGGAAATCAAGAAATATACTTCGATTCGACGAAGAACAATGGATTAAATGATGTTAAACACAAGAATACTACCAATATTAATCATACCCATCATGAATTAATCAACAACACGGAATGAATCGGACAAAAATTCAAAAACCCCCCAAATTCACGAAATTAGGGTTCTAAGGTGAGATTACCTTGATTCGCTGGATCAAAGGATGATAACGGATGATTGATCAATGATATAACCTCAAGAACTTCATGGATTTGTTGTTAAACAACATGGCTTCGCCACCTCCGAATCGCCAGCCGCGGACGGAAAAAGGAAGGAAATGAAAAACGAGAGGAAATGTGACTGCTCTGTCACATTTATACTGGGCCGGACTAGCGTGCGCTAGGCTGCCGAGCTAGCGTCTTCTCGGCCCGTGCCGCGATCCGAGCCCCAGCCCTGCGGCTCGGCCAGTAGCGTCGCGGCGTCCGGCCGTAGCGTGCGCTACTGCCGGTCGTAGCGTCGCAATGCCCGGCGATGGCGTGCGCTACACTGCGATCGTCCGAGTCCAGATACTCCGGTAACCCCTCTGCCCGGCCAATAGCGTCTGTTGGGCCAACCGATAAGCGTCGCTACACTCCGATTAAGCGCGCGCAGCCTTCCGGCCGTAGCGTGCGCTACGCCGGTTCCTGCCGTGCTTGCCTGGCCAGTGCCCAGCACTTCCGACCGTGCCGGCCGCACTTGTCCGGCCAGTGCTCAGGCGTCATGACCCGACGACTCGATTTCCGAAAACATACGGAACGAACACGACGAAAAGTTCGCGGACAACATCATCGACCCGAAATGAAAACATAATGCAATAATTAATCATACGCAACCAAAAAAAAGGGTCGAGACAACAATTACAGATACGGATACCCGTAACTTTGGGTAAATTACAAAAATGGCCCAAAACGCCCGAAAATCACGATACGTGATCGAATAACCAAATCGAAGTTCGCAACACGTCTAACAAAGTTAAACGGACTTACGGGAAACTCGAAACAGCAGTTTCGAACGATATTCGCAAGAATCGAACTCAAGTGCGGAAAAGTAGCTAAAAAGCACGGAACTCAACAAAACGACACCGAAACGAACTCGGATGTCAAAAAGTGTAGAATTAATCATTCTCATAATGATGAAACGGTCATGAGCGAGTCATCAAAACTGACTTTCTCCGAAAAAAAAGAAATTACCGGAAATCGAAATTACGGGTATTACATTCTACCCTCTTTAAAAGAAGTTTCGTCCCAAAACTTAAAATAAGTAGGGAGAAGCAATATCCCCTTCTAGGAAAACTCGACGAGATACACAAAAACTGAGAACTCGCGCCCGACGGCGAAACGCTACAAGAAACGCAACGAGACATACGGCGTGAAAATACGCTCCACTGCGACTAACACAACGCCACCGATAGGGACATAATAAAATCAACAAGTGACAAGCGTCATCCAACAGACAATACAATCGAGTCGATTATCCGAACAATCACAAAACACAACGAACAAAAATCAATACGATTGACCAACCCAATGGTTCATCAATCAAAATGCGAGCCAAACGCTGAACAAATATGGAATTCCACCGCCCAAGGGTTGGAAGATCGAAACGAGACTAATTTTCCCGAAGGAGTCTGAACGCTCAACAATCACGAGATGAGATCAACAAAAATCGAACAATCAAACGATCGAACCACAACGGTCGAGACAACAAAAAGCGAACAATCATGTTTGAATCACGAAGAACAATAAAATTCAAACAACAACTCCAAGGTTCACAAGAATCGAACCGAACTCGGAAAAGTCACAGCGATAACCAGACCGACTCAAAACAAGATCACAGCTCGTCCGAACGATGAAACCGAAATACAGAACAAGTTCAGAAAGTGTCAACGAACACGAGCGAGTCGATAGACTTGAGAAAGAGGAAATGCAGAAGTCCAAAAATAGTACGGGTATTACATTCGACCTCTTATAAAACAAATGTCGTCCCCGCAACTCACAACAACGGAAACAAGGTAACAACACAAAAAGCAACCGACGGAAAAATCTCCCCTGGGCCTCTCAGAGCCGATCCTGATATCTGTGCTGAAGTGCGAACTCCGAAAGTCTCGGTAGCCAATTCGCAAAACTGAATTACGTGTCCCTCAAGTCCGCAATTGAAATGCGTTACTGACGAGAAGGATAGTTTGCACGTACATTCCCCCGGCACATCACGGTTGAAAACGCCTCGGCTCGGCATACCGAAAATACAAATGCTAGATACAATGGGGCATAACGTCGCAAAACAACATAGCGGAGATACCAACTCAGCACAACAAAGAATCATAACACATATCATATACGACGATTACCATTGTAAAGTAATACACACACAAACACTACAGCAATGACGGTATCATTCGGCGACCTTAACGGCCCGAACAATAACCAGCACATAATTACAAACATCATGAAACAATCACAGATGTACACAATCATATAAACCCAAGCTCTAACAGCTCGCACAGGTGCGATAACACGCAAGCCACCATGAAATGACAACATTAAAGATCGTCATCACACCTCCTACAAAGGGCTAACAAAACATATGCGTGGCAATGACTCAACGCTCACGCCACTAATTCAATCACAAATCGGGGTTAACACCGTAACGAAAGTTCGAAAACCATACATGCATTTCCGGTCCGCAAACAGGAATGATAGGTTTTAAAAACGAAAACGACCTATTGAAAACAGTTTCGAAACACCAGTTGATCTTGAGTATCATTTTACAAAAAGTTGAACAAACATCATTTTCGAGACTTCGAAAATCATCTTGCGTTTAAACAAAATGAGGACACTTTCTCTTAGTGAAAAACTTTCAGAATATTCGACCCTCGGGTCTAAGTAAAAAAATATTTCTAAAATATTGAAAATATCTCAAAACATTTTGGTCCTCGAGGTAGAAGAATTTGAAACATATTGTGGCACATTGGATGTACCACGAGAAAATAATTCATTTTAAAAGTATGTCTCGAAATTTAATTTTCTAAGATACTCAAGGTTTTCAAAAATAATTCAATGGGCTAGAATGCCCAAAAACGTCAGGTAATTACACGGATCATTATAGCGCCGTGGGTACCGCACCGGAACCCACCAGACTAAAAACCATTTACAAAAAAAAAATATCAAAAAGGCCGATGACGGTAATGTTTCAAAAACTCACAAAAGCCATTTACAACATGCTAAATAACGTCATAAGAATTTCGCCAAAACGATCAAGGCCATAATGCTAAAAACTCGGTTAAGGGAATTGGTTTTCGAAATAAAACTCAGTCGGTAAAATACCGAAAGCCATTTCAAAAGAACTCACGCAGCGGATAAAAGAAATAAAGTCAAACATGCACAATCCAGCAACGCTACTCATATGAACGAAATATGAGAGTCAAATAACCACATATCACGAAATCAAAATCCATAAGAGGATTCCATCACTTAACAAATAATCATAAAAATAGCTCGCATCAGACGAGGCACAAATACAAAGAAGGGAGACTTACATCCACAGGTCGCACGAAGATGATGATCGCCCCACGATACTAATCACGACCAACCAACTCAGACGACGCGTCGCGACACGACTTAGTCAGACAAAATCCGACAAGACAAAACTCAACAGACACCACTGACCCGACAGCCTAGGTTTCCACAACCTAATCTTCGATACCATTTATGTAACACCCCCAATCCACTCAGGGATATTACACGCCGTAGACCCTCTCCTCGAGGATCTACCAGGCTGATAACAAAAATCAAACATCTAAACATCGCCTTTAAGGCTGAAATGACTCAGTAGACCGATTTGGTCTTTCAAAAATAACATACAACTCAATTCCAAACACATACCCACGCAGGGGTCAAAATACAATAAACTCCCGTACAACGGGGAAAAGATACTGCAGCGGAAAAGAAAATACAACTAAACCAATGACATCATACAGATCCTCGTGTGATTAGTATCGTTCA
Source organism: Orobanche coerulescens (assembly GCA_033398695.1). Taxonomy (NCBI): domain Eukaryota; kingdom Viridiplantae; phylum Streptophyta; class Magnoliopsida; order Lamiales; family Orobanchaceae; genus Orobanche; species Orobanche coerulescens. Next base: position 70,338,651 of record CM065818.1, on the reverse strand, counting down.
TCTTTCATCATCCTTCGTGCCGACCTTGTGTTATGCTCCCAAACCTGAATGCAAAAACAGACATCCACCCCCCGAATACTCGGGGGTTAGCAAAACTCCACTATTTTGCTAGTGCAAGAACAAAGTGCAAATACGAGCCATACAATACAAGTTCCAAGAACAATAATAACCAGGAATCCTCAAAGATCCAAACGAAACGAAAAGTACTTCCCGAGGCATGAGTTTGGGTAAAACATTCCAAAACCGAAAGATCACAAATCAAGGGAAACAATTTATAAAACGGTTTAAAATGCCATCGAGAGTTTTAATAGAAAACAATTTAGGATTACTTAATCTTTCTCTTCCGAAAATCAATAGGGGTCACAGCCCAAAGGTTTTGTTTTCACAAATGGAACCAACAACAACACACAGTGTTAAAATACACGTCACCTGTTCTCGACGGACATAAAATATACACGCACCCATGAAGTTTCACTCGTGAATCCAGGGCGAAACCATTGGACTCCCTCCGTGGCCCCGTCGAACCCTCCCGAAGTGAGCAAACACATTCACAAAACATACACATCAACCTGTGAAGTTTTTACTCATGAACCCAGAGTGAAGTCATAGATTCCCCCGAGGCCCCGTCGGACCCTCCCGGAGTGAGTAAAATACATTCACTAAACATACACATCAACCTGTGAAGTTTTTACTCGTGAACCCAGAGTGAAGTCATAGATTCCCCCGAGGCCCCGTCGGACCCTCCCGGAGTGAGTAAAATACATTCACTAAACATATCACACCAAGGATATCCAAACAATTTACCCAGAGGCATCAAACACTTAGTAAAACAACACGTCAAACCACAATGCACCGAAATAAAACAATATACGTCCACACGCAAATACCAAGTGCATCATCAACACCAAACCTATCCACAAGGTTCACATACTCGTTCACGAATCACACTAATCACAAAACACACACGGTTTTGAAAGAGGGCCTTTAACAAGGCTAATCAAATCTTTTGAAAACTCATTTCAAACAAACAAACAAACACACCAAGACGATCACCAATCATCATATCCACAAAACAAGAATAGTATGGACAAGGTACTTGCCTCGAATAAGAACAACGCGGAGAATCGACCGAAGTAGGTTGACACGAACCGACTACGAACCAGCCGACTCCACCGATCGCCAACTCGCGGTCATAAACTACGAAGGACAATAAAAACAATGAAATGAATTCCATAACACGACCCAAAGCCGTTGAATTCAAAGAACGAATGACGAAAGTTCAAGTGTTTTCCCCAAAACGGCCAAGAACACGATTCGTCCCGACAAAACATGAAAACGGAATTCCAAGTCGAAATATGGATATACAATCCATAGAATATGTTTAACAACGTCATTTAACCACAATCTATCCAACAAAAACGGATGGAAAACGAGATCGAGAACAAATCCCCCAAAAAGTCGATTCGAAGGAAATCAAGAAATATACTTCGTTTCGACGAAGAACAATGGATTAAATGATGTTAAACACAAAAATACTACCAATATTAATCATACCCATCATGAATTAATCAACAACACGGAACGAATCGGACAAAAATGCAAAAACCCCCAAATTCACGAAATTAGGGTTCTAAGGTGAGATTACCTTGATTCGCTGGATCAAAGGATGATAACGGATGATTGATCAATGATATAACCTCAAGAACTTCATGAATTTGTTGTTAAACAACATGGCTTCGCCACCTCCGAATCGCCAGCCGCGGACGGAAAAAGGAAGGAAATGAAAAACGAGAGGAAATGTGACTTTGGGTAAATTACAACAATTGCAGATACGGATACCCGTAACTTTGGGTAAATTACAAAAATGGCCCAAAACGCCCGAAAATCACGATACGTGATCGAATAACCAAATCGAAGTTCGCAACACGTCTAACAAAGTTAAACGGACTTACGGGAAACTCGAAACAGCAGTTTCGAACGATATTCGCAAGAATCGAACTCAAGTGCGGAAAAGTCGCTAAAAAGCACGGAACTCAACAAAACGACACCGAAACGAACTCGGATGTCAAAAAGTGTAGAAGTAATCATTCTCAGAATGATGAAACGGTCATGAGTGAGTCATCAAAACGGACTTCCGCCGAAAAAATATAAATTACCGGAAATCGAAATTATGGGTATTACAGATAGAACCAGGGACGCGGGATACAGATACAATTCTAGTTATTCGGTCCTTTTCATTTTAATTGCAGTTGGGATGAATTCTGTGATTAGTTTTTTTGCTGGAAAATTAATAATGTATCGTTAGTGTGTTTGTGTTTCTTGTATGTTTGCGGTTTAGTAATTCTTGTCGTATTTTTGTTCTTTACTCATAAACTCGATCACATGCGGATTTATTAAAGCAAAACTCACAGTTTTTCTTTAAGAGCTCGTCCAGCCTGCGTGTTTTCTATTGCATTACTAATGTGTTTTAAGCAATTTGGTGGCTGTAGTTGTTATGGCTTAAAGTTAAGGTCATAACTTCTAATCTTGCTGACCAGAAGAAGTCCCCTGATGCAAAATTTTGTGTCGGGCTGTATTAATATTTCAAAAATTCAATGCATTGTGCTAGTAAATAGCGGTTATAAGATATGCAGTATTTGAATTTTAAATTTTCCAGACATATCAGGGCTCAAAACTCTGTATTTTGTTTTTGTTGGTTTATTTGTTTGGGTTTTGTTATTACTATCTGCCTCAGTTTTCAAGTACAGAGCTATCTTAGAAATTTTGTGAGATTTTGATTGCATTATCTAGTTCTTAAAACTTATAGAAAGTATCCTTTAGTAGAGAAAATAACTTTGATGTATTGTAGCTGAAAGATTAGAGTTACATAACTTTGAAATTTTATGAGGTTTTGATTTTGCACTCGTTAGTTCTTATCAAGGTTGTCAGTGATGATTGAATGGATGTTTTTATGATGATCATTGCTGTCAACATTTCTTAAATATATCAGTTGACAACCTGGTATTCTTAGCTGATTTATATGTTAAAAATTGAACACTTGGCATTGTTGTTACGGCGGTTGGAGGATCAGCGTCGTGCCACTTCGACTCACCTTGTGTACCTCCCTTTGAAAGTTGAAACTTCGGGCGATATATGAATATGATATATATATATATATATATATATATATATATATTTGTAATATTCAGTATATTAATATATATATATATATATATATATATATATGTATACTAGTATACATAAGCCGACTCCATCATATATATTAGACGATTAGTGTATATATATATATAGATATATATATATATTAGTATACATACAGTCAGTATATATATATATATAATGTTTTAAAAGGCGCGAGGCGAGTTTGAGGTATTTTGGCCGGACGAGGCGAGGCGTAAGCTTCGTTTGAAATAAAAAAACTCTAAGAATCTCATAAAAATATCATATTATTGAGTGGAAGAAAGAGATTGGAACTCAATACCAGCCTCATCTTTTCTAGACAAAGCATCAGCAGCCACGTTGGTTGTCCCTTTTCTATATTGTATTTCAAAATCATATCCCATAAGCTTGCAAACCCACTTCTGGTATTGATTTGCTATCACCCGCTGTTCAAGTAAAAACTTGAGACTCTTCTGATATGGCTTAATTATAAAATGTCTGCCAAGAAGATAGTGTCTCCATTTTTGAACAGTCCAGACAAACGCTATTAGCTCCTTCTTGTATATGGGTTTCAAACGATTTTTGAGTCCCAAAACCTGACTGTGGTAAGCAATGGGGTGTGACTCCTGCATGAGCAAAGCCCCGATCGATAACCTGCCTCGACAATGAATACTCGTTTGAAATTCGGCATGGCCAAAACAAGAGTTTTAGTCATGATTTGCTTCTGTTGCTGAAATGCCAATTCTAATAAACTTCAGGAAAAAAAAAAAAGTACAAATTAGGATCTTTGTTTAATAAAATTTAATTGCATTCTATGCCAAATTAGGAAATCGCCGCTGAGAATCGACGTGAGTCGTTGAGGGTGTGAGAGTTTCCTTTTCGTGCATTAGGTCGCTGGGAGGGTTAGGTTTTAATACAGGTCACAGCAGGGTCGGTTTTTTAGAACTGACCCGTATTAAAAAAAAAAAGGAACGATGTTCTTTAAGTATCCAGCTTCCCTTGCGCCTCAAACGCACCGCCTTGAGGCGTGCGTTTCTTCAGCGCCTCGGTCAGTAGAGGCGTTCGCCTCAACTCTGAGCTTATTCCCCAACTCCCCGAGGCGTTTCTTCCGCGCCTCGCCATGAGGCGCGCCTCGAGGCGTACGCCTCGACAGTTTTTTCGAACATTGTATATATATATATATATACTAGTATACATAAGCCGACTCCATCATATATATTAGACGATTAGTGTATATATATATATATATTAGTATACATACAGTCAGTATATATATATTAGTTTATATACATATATGAAAATATATATATATATATAATGTTTTAAAAGGCGCGAGGCGAGTTTGAGGCGTTTTGGCCGGACCAGACGAGGCGTAAGCCTCGATGCGCATTGAGGCGTAAGCCTCGTTTGAAATAAAAAAAACTCTAAGAATCTCATAAAAATATCATATTATTGAGTGGAAGAAAGATATAGGAACTCAATACCCACCTCATCTTTTCTAGACAAAGCATCAGCAGCCACGTTGGTTGTCCCTTTTCTATATTGTATTTCAAAATCATATTCCATAAGCTTGCAAACCCACTTCTGGTATTGATTTCCTATCACCCGCTGTTCAAGTAAAAACTTGAGACTCTTCTGATATGTCTTAATTATAAAATGTCTGCCAAGAAGATAGTGTCTCCATTTTTGAACAGTCCAGACAAACGCTATTAGCTCCTTCTCGTATATGGGTTTCAAATGATTCTTGAATCCCAAAACCCGACTCTGGTAAGCAATGGGGTGTGAATCCTGCATGAGCAGTGCCCCGATCGATAACCTGCCTCGACAACGAATACTCGTTTGAAATTCGGCATGGCCAAGAGTTTTAGTCATGATTTGCTTCTGTTGCTGAAATGCCAATTCTAATAAACTTCAGAAAAAAAAGTACAAATTAGGATCTTTGTTTAATAAAATTTAATTGCATTCTCTGCCAAATTAGGAAATCGCCGTTGAGAATCGACGTGAGTCGCTGAGGGTGTGAGAGTTTCCTTCTCGTGCAGTAAGTCGCTGGGAGGGTTAGGTTTTAATACAGGTCACAGCAGGGTCGGTTTTTTAGAATTGACCCGTATTAAAAAAAAAAGGAACGATGCCGTTTAAGTATCCAGCTTCCCTTGCGCCTCAAACGCACCGCCTCGAGGCGTGCGTTTCTTCAGCGCCTCGGTCAGTAGAGGCGTTCGCCTCAACTCTGCGCTTATTCCCCAACGCCTCGAGGCGTTTCTTCCGCGCCTCGCCTTGAGGCGCGCCTCGAGGCGTACGCCTCGACAGTTTTTCCAAACATTGTATATATATATATACAATGTTTTAAAAGGCGCGAGGCGAGTTTGAGGCGTTTTGGCCGGACGAGGCGAGGCGTAAGCCTCGAGGCGTAAGCCTCGAGGCGTAAGCCTCGAGGCGTAAGCCTCGTTTGAAATAAAAAAACTCTAAGAATCTCATAAAAATATCATATTATTGAGTGGAAGAAAGAGATTGGAACTCAATACCCGCCTCATCTTTTCTAGACAAAGCATCATCAGCCCCGTTGGTTGTCCCTTTTCTATATTGTATTTCAAAATCATATCCCATAAGCTTGCAAACCCACTTCTGGTATTGATTTCCTATCACCCGCTGTTCAAGTAAAAACTAAACAAAAATGATAGCGCGCGCTAGGCACGGAATAATAATGGCCCCAAAACTCCAAAACACGAACGAAACATCAAACGGAAGCTCACAGCAAGCATAGCAACATAGGATGGATTTACGGCAACCCCGAAACGGCGGTTCCAAACAACAATTACGAGAATCGGACGATAAAAAGTCCAGAAATAGGTGTTCTCGAAATACCAATACGGTTACAAGCGAGTCCCTAAAAATGAAGAATACACCAAAAATGATAATACCGGGAAAGGAAAATGCGGATATTACAGTGTTGGTGTTTTCTTTTCAATAATGGCATGATGCAATGTTGTTTCATGAACAAGATATTAATATTACTTACGTTATATTCTTAGATTTATTTCGAAGTATTGGATATTGCTTGAATACTTATGCGTAAGAGACCACCTCTGGACAGGTCTCTATGTTGGAGGTCTGTCTGATAAACAGACCGCCTTATTAGAGACGGTCTGTTTACATGAAAGAAGAGACCCATTACTATGGAAATAAGGTCTCTTATACTAATATCTGAAAAAAATAATTTAATAGGAAAAGAGAGCCGTCATTAGAGAAATGGGATCTCTTTGCTAAAGAAAAGAGACCTGTTATTAGAGAAATTAGGTCTCTTTGCCAAATAAATTCATACCCCATATTTAAGAGAGGTGGTCTCTTTGACATATTAATAATTTTGTATTGTCATACCCCTAACAGGTCTCTTATCGTTTTTTTTTTTTTTTAAAAATAATCAGCATTATAAAAGTGTCCCATAAACCTGTTTAATAATTAGATAATATATCATTCGTATCATTACATAATATCTCCCACAAATAATTTGTGCCATGCACCATAAATCTCATTACAAAACATCTCTTACTCTACGTTAATTGTAATCTCCAAAAACATAAAAACCACAAAACAATGCTCCAACATCTCTAATTATTCACAGCAATAATTGGAACAAGAACTCATTTGTTGGATATAGTTCATTTCATCCCATGAAACCAGTAGAACTTGTATGTTGCTGGAACATCTCTATTGAGTCTGAGAAGTGGATTTACAATCTGATTCGGAAAAGATAAAGCACAGTAGATTATCGACATTGTAGATTTAACCAAAAAGGAACAACCAAGTTTCTAAAACTAAAGTAAAACCCCTTACATCAAGTTGAGAAGACATGGAAGAGCCCAACGATCAATAATGCACCACAAAATAAAAAAGGATGTGAGCAAGGACCGAAAACATAGAAGGCCCTAAAGAAAGTAGACCCATGCTTCATATAACTTTCTAAGATATGTGGTTGAAAATATAGATACAATAGTACAGCAATAGAAAGAAAGAAAATCGTACCTGAAATTGTATGATTCCATCAAGTTGATATGGTATTTGCTGGCCAAACCTGCACAGTCTCGGAGTGGAACTTGTATTTCCAAACAGGGGCATAGCCGCTAGTTTCACCTCACCCCGCAATTGGGGTGGGAGACCGAAGGTCTTTCCTTTTCCATCTCTGCACCAAGGGATTTTCTTTTAGGGAATGTTTCTGAACGGGTAACACGAACTTAACCAGTATAAACTATGAGGGAAGTAGCAGTCATCTGATCATATGATACGTCAAAAGGTGAAAAGTAAATACCCATCTAACCTTATTGCGTTGGTACCTCATTTAGCCTTTAGCTTCAACTGCGTCGCTATCAAAGTGCATTGTCAATTTTCCAAAAGCTTCTTCATTGGAATACCATGATCAATTCCGCCCTGTTTTATGTACAGATAGACACACATCCTATCTGAAAGCCTACCATTCCGGGCATACAGTCTACATAGGTAGGGAAGACAAGTTGAGTCCCACTCATTTTGAGTTGTCGAAGGCAAAATTCATTCACGGCCATTAGTGATGAGAGATAAGCTATTCCATATCAACTGCTAGGCAATCCAAGTTAGACAAATAACAGGTTACGACACTATTTCTAAACAAAAACAAAGAAACCAATTAAGTATTACACCTAAAGTATGAGAATATTGAGCTATTAAGTATTACACCTAAAGTATGAGAATATTGAGCTTGTTAATATCACAGAACGCAAAGCTACTTATAGCAAAATGCAAATCAAAACTAAGAATATGTTTCCATCCCCTGCATAATACTAATTTAATTTATTCAATGAAAATATTTGCGGCCGAAAAATTCTCCTATTCCTCTCAGAACCAACGATAGGTAGACAGTATAAAAAGAAGTTATGCCAATTATTCCAATATTCTAGCAACGTACAGTCGTAGACCAAAGTGATCAAGTAAAATAAAGAAAGGATGTAGAAAATCTAAATATATTTATTCAGATCAACAATTGTCCAAGTTTATCTATTAATCTTCAACACAACAGAATAAACTTCATATCGTAAGCAAATATTGTTACTTCAGAATTTCAAAATCTGAGCAATGTTACTCAAACTCCAAAACCTCACGTTAGTTACCAGAAAATGATAACACAACCCATTACTTATTATTGGCACACTGCTATTGCATTGAATTTAACAAAGGAACACTACTATTAAGAGAAGAAATTCCTGAAGAATTTGTAACAATAATAGTTGTCAACATATTCAAAGCAGAAACAAAATGAATCAAATATAAGAGAAGGCAAACGACAATTCCCACAAGAAATTCATCTATCTCTCAATCGACTTCATACCCGACAACTATCTTTTCTTAACTCAACGAAGAAAACTGTATTGATCAAACTTAATTACTGAAATAATTTGCATAAAAATTGAAATTAAAACAGAATTAAACATAAATCTTAACCATAATTGGGAGATGGGTTCCAATTATTAGAGTGCCGAAGATGAGTACCACGGCTTTCTCTTGCTGCTATTATTTCCTTCTGTTTTTTGGGGGGAGAGGTTCCAATTAGGGTTAGGGCTTACTTTTCGAAGATGAGCACCGCTACTCTCTCGTGATACTAGTACCACCCCTAGGTTCAATTATACACAATTGATCAGATATTAGAGTTAATTTACAGAAGACTCGAAAGTGAGAAGGAGAGAGGAAGAGAGGAGAGAAGTAGATTACCATGGTTGCTGAGTTTCTGCGAGAAGGGAAAGAGTAAGATGGGAATTCCGAATCTGGAGCGGAAGAGTTGCGAGGAGAAAGAGTGCACAAAGGGATAACTTTCATAATTGATATTTTTTTAAATTCAGGGTGGCGAAAAGAGACCCCTAGACTTAGTTAAGGGGTTTCTTATCAATTTTGCTCTTTTTATGTGAGAAATTAGTGGGGACCAATATAGATAAGAGACCTTCTATCTCTAATATTAGGTCTTTTATATCAAATTAGATCTCTTAGGGGGGAGGGAGTGGGGCTCGGGTAAGGGGATCGGGTACCCTTACCCGAGCGGTAACACCGCCGCCGCGACATCGGGTAAGGCGGGCGGTGTTACCTTGCGGCTTCGGAAGCCGATCGGTGGGGGTTTGGTTTGAAAATACTAGCCGTTGAGCAGCTAGTTCAATAAAAAAAAATTACCTATAAAATCAAACTTTTTAACTCATTTTTGAAATAAAAACACACTAATCTCTCCAAAACAAAAATAATTACTAAAATGTCTTCCGATTCTTCCGAATTGAATGCATTATTCCGTCTTCGTCAAGCGAGATATCCACGGGTAGCTCGTTGCAACTTATGCTTCAAGCGGCTCGGTACCTTGAAGACACGGCAAGCTCTGGCCGAACTAGCGTAAATCGTCAGCGGAAATAGGTCTTCAAGCGTTGGAGAATGATTGGTTCGTTGAAACACCAAAGTACAACGAAGAGTACTTTAAAAAAATTTCGAATGGAGAAAAGCATGTTTTTGCAAATAGTGGCGACATTGAGCGAGATACCCATATTTTCAAGAAGACTACGATGCGCGTTCGAAAAAAGTTTCACTGAAACAAAAATCACTTCGGTAGTTAGGCAACTTCGCAAGCAATCCCCAGGAGTATGATGAATATTTATGCATGGTGCAAGAATGTCACGTGAAACTCTTAATTATTTTTGTGAGGCCATCATTGAGTTGTTATGCGGTCGAGAGTACCTACGTGGTAAAGACACGACCTTGCTCGCATTTTGCGAGGCCCATGAGGCGAAGCATCACATCCACTGGAATGCTTGGTAGCATCATTGTACACACGTCAAATGGAAAAATTGTCTGACAATTGAGAGGGCAATATACGAGAGGTGACTATGGTGTTCCCACTATTATGCTTGAAGTCACCGCGTCACAAGATATGTGGATTTGGCATGCTTTTTTGGTCCACGAGGGTCAAACAACGATATCAACGTATTGAATCGATCGACTTGTATCTTACAGATCGAAATGGAACGGCGATGAACAGTTCATTCAACGTGAATGGACGCTTTTACAAACGCGGCTACTATTTGACAGATGGAATCTATTCTAAGTGGTCCACATTTGTTAAAGCATACCCGTATCCAACCGACCCAAAGGAAAAGAGATTTAAGAAGTTACAAGAGGGGGCGAGAAAGGATGTCGAGCGAGCTTTTGGTGCTCTCAAAGGAAAATGAAAAATTCTCGATCGGCCTCTCCGAGCTATGACCAAAGCGAAGATTGCCAATCAGGTTCATGCGTGTGTTATTTTGCACAATATGGTTATAAAACGCGAAGGGAGGGCAATCTCACCGGTTCATATAATGGATGAGCCGGTCCAGCCAGTGTTCGACGACAATGTGATAGCGGAGTTACTAAACGAAGTTCTCCATGACCGACTTCAATATGATCTCACGGAGCACGTAGCACGTCAATACTTGCCGCATCTCGATGATTAGTGGGTTTTTTATTTTAATCTAGTTATTTTTAAGTATTATGTTATGTTTCTTTTTTTAAGTATTATGTAATATTTTTATTTTTAATGAAATGGTATGTTTTTATGTAATGTTTTTTTTAAGTATTATGTAATGTTTTTATTTTTAATGAAATGGTATGTTTTTATTTTAATATTTATGTGATTTCATGTATGAAAAAAAAATCGGGTATGTTTTTATGTAATATTTTTTTAAGTATTATGTATTTTTAATGAAATGGTATGTTTTTATTTTAATATTGTATGTGATTTTATGTATTAAAAATATAAAAAAAAATCGGGTAGTATAGGTGACCACTCCCTCCACTTAGGGTAGTGTTAGGGTAGAATTGGGTAGTTTTGCGTTGGAGGGTTTTTATTGGATAGAGGTGAGGTGGCACCTAGGGTATTAGGTGACCACTCCCTCACCCCTTATATCAAATAGATCCGGGGGTGTAGCTTGGTAAAAAAAATCAAAATATATCCATTGGTTGAAATAACAGGTCTCTTATTAGTCTTTTTTCCAAGTTTTGTATTCACTCTTTCTAAGGAATGAATCGAGTAGAACTTGAATATTCTTAGAATTAGGCTTCTATTCATCGAATAAGTCAAACCTCGGTAACAACGATGATTGGGTCCTCTCAACTCATCAAAGGGTGAGGTAATGATCAATTTTTGATGCCTAAATGGCACTTAATTACAAGTTACCAATGCGCTGTATGCACCTGGTGTAACACCCCCAATCCACTCAAGAATATTACACGTCGTAGACCCTTTCCTCACGAATCTACCAGGCTGGTAACTAAAATCAAATATCAAAATATCACCTCAAGGCTAAATGACGACCCAGTAGACTGATTAGGTCTTTCAGTTAATACATACAACTCAATTTCAATACATACCCACGCAGAGTTAAAATACAACACGCTCCCTACAATGGGGAAAATACTATAGCGGAAATAACTACAACTAAACCAATACAACATCATACGGTCCTCATGTGATTAGTATCAATCATCATTCATTATCCTTCGTACCAACCCTGTGTTATACTCCCCAAAATCTGAATGTACCTGGACGCAAAACAGACATCCACCCCCAATTACTCGGGGCTAAGCAAAATTCCACTATTTTGCTAGTACAAGTACAAAGTGCAAATACGAGTCATACAAATCATATTCCAAGAATAATAATAATCAGGAATACTCAAAGATTCAAACATAACGAAAAAAAAGTACTTCCCGAGGCAGAGAGTTTGAGTAAAACTTTCCAAATTCGAAAGATCACAAATCAAGAGAACAATTTATAAAATGTTTTAAAATACCATCGGGAGTTTTAACGGAAGACTTGCTTTCTCAAATAAAAACCAACAATAATTTACGGGGTCCACAACCCACACCACGTGTCCTCGATGGACATAAAATCAACAAAACATAACCACCCAAGATACGAAATCTTGGTAACACATCCAAGGTACTCGACCCTGACAACGCACATCCACAATCATATCCATGATACCGTGATCGCTTGCCACGTATCACCGTAAGTCTTCTTAGGCTCTCACGGTTGGACCGATCACTCGCCGTATCCTGACCATCATGATCACAAGCCATATGTCACCGTAGACCTCGTCCGACATCACGGCTGGACTATGACAAATACTTCACATTCACAATTCAGTACACTACGGTACATATCACAATATCAAGCAACAAAACACATCCGTAATCATATCCACGATACCGTGATTGCTTGCCACATATCACCGCAAGTCTTCTTAGGCTCTCACGGTTGGACCGATCCCTCGCTGTATCCTAACCACCATGATCACAAGCCATGTCTCACTATAGACCTCATCCGAACATCATGGTTGGACTATGACCACACATTCACATCACACAACACAATACACCAAGGATATCACAATAATCCACCCACATGCAACAAACACTTAGCACGACACAATTGTCGAATCACAATGCACCGAAATGAGATAATATATATATATATATATATTATCACATCACAACACCAACATCAAACATATCCATAGGATTCACTTAATCATTCACAAAACACACCATTCACAAAATACACACACATTTTGAAAGAGAGCCTTTAACGAGGATAAACCGAATCTTTTGAAAGTTTATTTCAAACAACCAAACAAACACACTTAGACGATCATCGATCATCATATCCACAAAACAAGAAATGTATGAACAAGGTACTTGCCTCGAATAATCACAAACGTGGAGAATCGATCGAAGTAAGGTGACACGAACCGACTATGAATCCGCCGACTCCGCTGAACACCAATCTGTTGGAGCAGGATTCGAAATACGCACTATTTTGCAGAAGCGTATTTAATGGTGTGAAAAATAAATCGACACAGGATTTATAGAGGTTCAGCCAAACGTGCCTACATCCTCTCTTCGGATCTTTTTCTATAGGTTAAAGATGAACCTCTGCACATCTCTTCTATCAGTCGAGGGATTACCATTACAATTCTAGTCTTCTATCGGTCCGAGATTAAACATAACTCACTTGTCTTTTTATCGGTCCAAGTTAAACTGTTTTCCTTTTCTATCGGACAAGGAATCAATCTATCTAGCTTTCAATGGGTACTAGACAAACCTCACTGGGATATAGATTGCGATTCTAACAATGCCGGATCCTTGATCCTAATAATACCGAATCTAATCTTATCCTATCTTTTCTCTCTCGTGTATGTTTTCGTGTATAACACTCAAACTCTTATCAATATAAGCTCAAATACAACAACGATAGAATGTATAACAATATCTAATCAATATCTTGATTTCTTGAAGTTGTTGTAGGTTCACACCATAGGAAGTGCTATTTATAGGCTCAAAGCCTCAACTAGCCGTTAGCTCACTGCTGCCTCATTACGTACGTTACGTACAATCCATTACGTACGTTATTCGTGTTACGCACGTTAACTCATCTTTGTTACGTACGTTAAGCTCTTCCTGTCGATCCGGTAACCGTTTTTCCATTACGTACGTTAAGCTTCTCCCCCTTACATACGTTATCTTCAGTCAAATTATTCGTTGCATGCTGACATATGCCATGACGTCATTTTCAGTGGCTCCTTGTTTGAATTCTGAAATGCTTCATTACGTACGTTAAGAACCATGTGTTACGTACGTTATCGTACGTTAATCCATCGATATAGCGTATGTTAATAACCTTCTGTCCAGCTTTTTGCTTCTTCGATTTCTTCGTTGTTTTGTTTTGCTTCTTTGTTGATTTTCATTGTTTAACAACTAATCATCAAAACTCGATTAATGAATATTTGGAATAAAATATTCCAACAATCTCCCCCTTTTTGATGATTACAAAACAACACCTTGAATGGGATAAAACCTCCAAAATAATATATATATATATATATATATATATATTTGCACGAATCAAAGTTTTCGGCTTTGATCGTTTTGTTAGTTTCTTCTCCCGTCTTTTCTTTCTGCCTTTTCAACTACTTCTCATCATTTTTCAACTTCGTCTTTTCGTTTTCAACTCCTTCGTTTCTTTTTGATTTTTCTCCTCCTTTGATCATTCGTGTATATTATTATGACTCTTTTCTTTTCTCCTTTCACATTTATTTCTCCCATTCAACTATTCTCTCCCCCTTTTTGTTATCAGCAAAAAGTGTAAATAACGATAATAAAAACGATAATATGATGAATGCATAAGAGGGTAAACTTCCCTTGACAAAAATATCTCCCTTTAAAAATATAAACTCCCCCTGAGTAAAATACCAATTTATGAAAATTGATGAAATTTAATTTTTGGGGATCCAACCGAAAGTCGGTCGTTTTTCATTTAAATAAACGATATTGGGAATAGTGGTTCCTTTAGGAATCCAAATCTTTTTAATTTTAATCGTTCGGCGTGGGCTTTTACAATTTGAATATACTGCCCAATTTTTATACATTTGTCACAACGTTGTATTTTCAAATTTACGGATTCGGTTTTAAAATTTGGTTTGAATCCTAACCCCTGTTTATTCAAAGTGTATTTTTGAATTGATAGCATTTGTTCAAATTTCTCGTTTCCACGCGAAAATTTCTTTGTTAAACTTTTAAGTTCGTCTTGAAATTTCAAAAGCTCATTCTTTAAATTATTTTCATTTTCAAGGCATGGAGAATGATCGGTCTCGACAATTTTCCCTTTTTCAAGAATTTGTAAATTTCAATTTCCAATAATTTATTTTTAGATTGGAGGGATTTAATTTCACTTAAAGCATTTTGAAAATCGGTATGTAATAATTCGAATGCTTCAAATAGTTCGTCTTGAGAGGATGTACTAACCTGAGTTTCGACGTTGCTTTCGTCGAATGAACTTCTGGCCATGAGTGCGAGATTATTTTGGATATATTCATCGTCGTCTTCGTCACTCCATGTTGCAATTAAGACTTCCTTCTTTGGATTTGAACGGCAATTCTTTGCGAAGTGGCGTGGTTTACCACAGATTCGACAGTTGTTGTTGAATTTCTTAGATTCGCCCGTCTTGATATCTTTCTTTCTCTGATTTAATAAGTTTTGAAACTTATTAATATTCTTGGCATAATATGCCGATTCTTCATCACTTTCATCCACTGGGATTTCTTCTTTGCGAGACATCTTATCTTTCATAGCTATCGTTCTTTCCTTCGGCTTCGGCTTGTTGTTCCGTGATTTTAGAACAATCTCATAATTAAATAGCGAACCAACGAGGGCGCTAAAGTCGAGCGAATTGAGATCTTGAGATTCCATAATCGCCATCACGGTGCCGTCCCATTCGCTAGGTAGTGATCGTAAGATTTTCTGACGTTCTCACTACTTGATAGCGGTTTTCCGAACGAAGCTAGACCATTGGTGATGACTGAAAACTGGTCGAGCATGTTGGTGATGGATTCGTCACCCTTCATCATGAATAACTCGTAGTCATGGAGAAGCATATTGATCTTCGTCTCCTTGACTTGATTTGTGCCTTCGTGTGTGATTTTTAACATCTTCCAAATCTCTTTGGCGCTATCACAAGAAGATATCCGGTTGTGTTCTTCCGGATTTAAAGCACAATATAATAATTGCATAGCTTTGCAATTATAGGGATCATTTTTCCAATTGGAATCATCGTACTCTTCAAAAATTTTAAGCGTAACGTCGGATTTGATTGGAATTTTCGAACCAAGACATATCACTTTCCATAGCTCGATGTCATAAGCTCGGACGAATATTGACATCTTCTTCTTCCATGTCATGAAGTTAGATCCATCGAAGAATGGTGGTCGGTTCAAGGAAAGACCTTCGACCAGGGCAAATTGAAACGCCATTTGGATCGTATTCTCCTTGGATGTTAAGCCACTTCTATGAGGTACCGCTCCGATACCAATTGTTGGAGCAGGATTAGGAATACGTGCTGTTTTGCGGAAGCGTATTTAATGGTGCGGAAAATAAATCGACACAGGATTTATAGAGGTTCGGCCAAATGTGCCTACGTCCTCTCTTCGGATCTTTTCTATAGGTTAAATATGAACCTCTGCCCCTCTCTTTTATCGGTCGAGGGATTACCGTTACAATTCTCGTCTTCTATCGGTCCGATATTAACCGTAACTCACTTGTCTTTTTGTCGGTCCAAGTGAAACTGTTTTCCTTTTCTATCGGACAAGGAATCAACCTATCTAGCTTTCAATGGGTACTAGACAAACCTTACTCGGATATAGATTGCGATTCGAACAATGCCGGATACTTGATCTTAATAACACGAATCCAATCTTATCCTATCTTTTTCCTCTTGTGTATTTTTCATGTATAACATTCAAACTCTTATCAATATAATCTCAAATACAACAACGATAGTAACAATATATAATCAATATCTTGATTGCTTGAAGTTGTTGTAGGTTCATACCATAGGAAGTGGTATTTATTGTAACACCCCCAGATTTAACCGGAAATATTACAGCGCCGTGGGCCCCGAGATGGAACCCACAAGGCTGAAAGAAATTTTCGCAAACATTTACAAATGCCCAAGAGGCCAACGACGGTACTATGTTTAAAAATTCACAAAGACATATAAAATCCATTTATCAAAAACCGTCGTAAAAACTCTTTTGAAATCGCAAGGCCAAACAGCCGACACTCAAAAGTTTAGAAAACGATTTCCAAAGTAACCTCAGTTACTAGATACCAAAAGAGCATTTCAAAATACTCACGCAATGGAAAAGACCAACCATAAAGATACTCTAGCAGCGGAATACAAGAACCAATCAAGAAACTCAATGCACACAACATGTCCTAGCCAGTATCCTCCGGGAAGCTCATCTCTTCACGACCGCTACAAGCTCGATACTCCGAGAACCTAAAAAGAAATCCCACGACGGGGTCAGCCATAATATCCAACAATGATAAATGTCACATCACATTAATAATAACATACCAATGAGAATACAACATAAGAATACGACCAACGTAATCTTACCGCCATGACTTTGCTTACTCAAGAAATTCTCATCAGAATAACCATTATCACATTTCACATCCTGTACTCGATTAACCAATAAACTCGAACATAATATCTGTATTGTACCTCAAACAATACTCAAGATTCTCAAACTGTCATCACCAACTCACGATACGGAAATATACCATTACCGACCAATACGATCCATCGAATAACATCATCAAATCCCAAGACGATAACCGATTTTCCATCAAAGACAAATACCAAGGAAATACGGAACATACCTCGAGATATGAAGTGCCACGACAATCATATCGACTAATCCGAGATCGATCAATGCAATACGGACACGGTCCTAACACAAGACCTACAAATGCATACTCATATGACCACGTCAATATGATCACAAAGAATATCAATCATGTATACTCAATGGAAATCCGACGATCCAGCGCCCTCAAGATAGATCCCTTTGTTGATCCTATCGATCAACATAAGGTGGATAACTAACAATACACATATGAACAACAACATATGATACAATCAATGATGCGAATTCACAAGATTCCATCAACACAATCTGTAATCCAACGATCCAGCGCCCTCAAAGATAGATCCCCATGATGATCCCGTCGAACCAACGCATGGTGGAAAACTCCGTCCAACGATCCAGCCTCAAGATAGATCCTCATGATGATCCCGTCGAACCAACGCATGATGGACATTCGATCCAGCGCCCTCAGCATAGATCCTCATAATCCCATCGGATTATTTACACAACATAAACAACACAATATGCATACACATATGCAAATCAACACGTTCATCAACATGAACAACATAACATGCACGACAACATGAAAATTTACTAGGACGACTTCAAGTTCAACAACATGAAAGAAAGTGTACGAGACCAAAATAAATAACATTAAACCATAATCAATATAGAATACTTGCCCCGAGTCCTTCGGGAGCAACCTCGATGTCCAATCATCACCGATGATTATCCTCAATGCTCGGCGTTCCAAACGTACAATGAACTATAGATACTCATATCCTCGTCTTTACCATAATGTAACCTCGATACTCGAACATACCAATAACTGAGATAAAGCATATACATTATGATTTACCTCCCAGAATCGAAAGAACGATATGCGATCCGAATACCCAGAGTTCACAACGAAATGAAACTGAAACCATTCATTAAATATTATAACTGCGCAAGTAATAACTTGCCTCGATACCGATACAGCGAAGCTGCTGCCGAACACACTGCCTTTGTCTACGAGCTCCTCATCCCCGATCAAAAGCAATACAATGGACATACTCGAACACAACCGCAATATCTGGTTATAATCACCGATCAATAATCTCAACCTATCGAAGAAATCAAATAACACATATCCGATAACAATCAACAACCGACAAAACTAACCAATCGAACTCAACGGTTCAACACAACCTCGAATAAACGCAGTCAGAACAAACCAAATCAAACAATCACGAATTCATAATCAAAACACAAAAATACTTGCCTGTCGCCTACTTAGCGCACGTTAAACGCATATCGTAGCTTGCGCTAAGTTGTCCCGTTAGCGTCGCTAGCCGGTAAGCTTAGCGTGCGCTAATGCCGCTGATGGCATGCATTCCAAACATCGACTCACATCTTGCGACTACGAATCCGAATGAAGGGAGACATAAATCCCCATATCTCTTGAAGATAAACGACCCCATAATTATCACAATGATCATGTCAATGTCCATATATCAATAACAACCTCAATAATCAAACCGACTCGATAACAAGGATCATATCATGCTAACTGAATTCAACCTAGTATCATGATTCATCTCATCTAAATCGACCAATATAATTACCAAGATTCAGAAATCCTTCTTAGATCGGGTTAAATGAATCAACATCCTTATGGTATGAAGAATCTTAACTAACATCTGAAACTCTTATCAAAATTCCATTGAATCTCATATAACATCATCATATGATTATCCAACATGCTCCTTGCATGAAATCATCCAAGAAAAATGAACCACTAACGAAGGAATACGAAGATTACCTGGTTTAGATGAACCAAAAAGA
The DNA here is from genome assembly GCA_033398695.1 of Orobanche coerulescens. Lineage (NCBI taxonomy): Eukaryota > Viridiplantae > Streptophyta > Magnoliopsida > Lamiales > Orobanchaceae > Orobanche > Orobanche coerulescens. Next base: position 70,319,422 of record CM065818.1, on the reverse strand, counting down.
AGAACATTAGAACTCCATCCAAAGAATCATGAACAACTTGAAGGACAAGGCTTGAATCCATGCTCTCCATCTTAATCTTGTTAAAGATCACCATCTCTCAGTGTTTGAGACCTCAAACCTCTTTCTAAAAACTCTCTCTCTCGGTTGCAAGGAAGGAATGGACGAAATGCTTCATAACACCCTTCTGTCCCTTTTTATAATATTCATTATTATCGTGCGCTAACATCTCATGTTTAGCGTGCGCTACCGCCTTAGCGTGCGCTAACTGACTTTGTTAGCGTGCGCTATCGAAGCCCAGAGGCTACTGCCTTGCTTTGTAAACTAGCTTACGTACGTAATGCCCATGCATTAACGTACGTAAAACATCCTGCCTAGCGTACGCAAGTCATTTACCTTAGCGTGCGCTAATACCAGTTGACTTTCTACAGTCTACACCTACCACGAAGATGCTCGTGACCCCACCAGCCGAAATCAACCAATAAAGCCAAGATTCCCTGTTGACCGATATATAGTTAGCGTGCGTTAATCAACATGCATTAGCGTGCGCTAACACTACATTACAACATCCGTTGACTTATCAGAACGTGCGCCGAAAGTGGCCTGGTCCATGCGTAGATTCCTTCCGACGATCAGACGTATCGGCGTGCGTTATCTTATATCCGTAGCGTGCGCTAATCTCGCACGATAGCGTGCGCTACTCATGATTATTAGCGTGCGCTAATAATGTTACACTTAGCCATTTCCAATCTGTACCTGTCTCGACATACCGAAAACACATATACACTTACCGAATACATATACCGAATCCAATAATATTCTTATACGATATACTCTATATCAAGTACGATAACACGATACACGATATCCTCAAATGTAATCATCGACCGATACGACAATTATACCGATATCGACATCTCAGTCCTTTATTTATTTTATTCCTACTGTATGCATTCCACTGCATAATATAACTCGAATAAAATAATATCAAACAATGATAGTAGAAATTCGGATATTACATTCTACACCACTTAAAATAAGTTTCGTCCTCGAAACTTGCAATCCGTCATAAAACAAACAAACATACCTTCCATCCCAAAATATCCCCAAAACCATCACGACAACGATCAATTATCGTCATCACTGAATAACCAAAAGAGCATACTTACAAATACGCAGGTCGACGATCTCCTGAAATACTAGCAAGCGGTCTCACCATACGGTCTCAATACGCTTACGATCACAATTCCCGAGTCTCAACAAAATATATCATCTTCGGATGAAACAATCCGCCCGAATCAAATCCTGTCTGCCTGATTACATAATCAAGTCCCAATTAGATAAGACGAATAATATACAATACATCTACGAAACAACTGCCCAAAACAACGACACGAATCCCAAAACATCAACAAAAATCCGAACGCTCAGATGATCACCAATAATGATCAACAATCAACCGAATTTATCATCGACATGATAAATTCCAATATGACCAACCAGAGGTCAAAACACAATCGAGAATATCATCAACGTGATAAACTCCAATATTACCAACGAATGATCAACGAAAATCGAGAATACCTTCACACGATAAACTCCAACACGATCAACACAGAACCACAGAAACAGATATACGAAATAATAACATTCTCAAAACGACAAATCAATCACGTACAGTAGATCTCAATAAACATACCCAACTGGCGAACATATTCCTCGGCACACGAACAACCAATCACAAATCGATGAACATACCTAATTATACATGGAGTGGGAACGACCACTCAATATCCAAAACCACCAGTATGGGGTCACCATCCCCAAATTTACACTTACAAAGAAATCATTCAAAGATCACTATGGTAAGATTGCGCAACTACCGCACCAATGGACTCACATAGCACATATGTCCCGGTTTTACAAAGTCCAAAGTTCCAAAATTACATCCTGCACATGAATCTACAACGCGCAGATATTTCTCTTATCGATCAATCAACCGATCATCCTTGCATAACCAATCTACCATACTAAACTTCTAATCTCTTTTCCTTGTACCATCGATATGATATGCCCGATGCACTAAATGCGTATGTACATCAATCACATTTTCAATACCAGTTTGAAATCATATATTCTTGTCACGAAGACAATTTTTGAAAGTTCTTTCAAGAGTTTGAAAACTCAAAACATAAATTTTCGTAAGACCACGAAATCAATTTTAAAAATTAAATCGGCTCATTTGGTGCCAAGTTCTCGATAAAAATTCTTTTCAAATAGACACGATTAAATAAAATGAAATTTATGCAAATGCTTGTCCATATCCATACTCCCGTATATCGGTCACCTTGTCACCAATATCCACCGATATTCCATCGGGAAGACCACACGATCGAGTTCCAAAACCTCAATATATAGACTCCGATAAAAACTCCTTTTTCACACATGACTCGTATCGTCAACCATTTACCCATCCTGGATCACCTCAAATATGATATGACAAAACGTTGAAACAAATCAAGCAAATCAAACACGGCGAAAGACTTCCCGAGAGGTTCCATTTGAACGAGTAAACCAGAGCCTCGAAAGGCGGAAATAACATAGGTAAACGATTGGTAAAGTATTTTACAAATCTCGGGAGTTTTAGAAAACAGGAAGGTCTTTTGAAACGTTAGGGTCTCACCGTATCTCATTCCACATTACAAGAAGTTTAAAAAGTAGAAAACTCTTTTCGGACCCCAAGTCCTGAGTTATAAAACCATTTCAAAATCGATTGGGTCTCGGCCCAAAATCATTTTCCGTAAAACGTCCGTAAGACATTCATTTTGAAGAGTATCATTTTCAAATGTTCAAAAGCGGTTCATATATCATAAAATGAATTAACATGACTACATGTTCTCCTGAACAATCCACAATATTTCTCCCAATGCACAATTCCGTTCCAAAATTTAATCGACATACTGATTTTCAAAATCATAGTTTCTCCATTCATCAATCATGTCCCAATTTTGTTACCTTATACTATAACGCATGATATCTGCTGAATCTCAAAACGTATCAACTTAGAACGGCAATAAATCTCAATGAAATTCAAAAATCCAAATACTTACAGATCGTGAAGCCGACGATTCCCCGTGATACTGGCACATGTCTCGACTCTAGAAAATACTCAACACGGATATTTTCAAAACACACGTTTTGCCAAGTCAGTTCGACTCAAGAACACAATACATCTCATTCCGAGAATCTCGTTTAACACCGTTTGGAAAAGTTTATAACAACCCCAATACTACACGGCAAATCGCATAACCCATAAGCCCGAGTGAACAACAAAAACTCACGGCTCCAATATTTGTCAATTGACAAATCGAATGAGGCAACGAAAACACGACCCAACTCGACCCAAATGCCTAGGTTTTCTCAACCTAAGTCTCTGATACCATATTCTGTAACACCCCAGCATTTAACCGGAATATTACAGCCGTGGGCCCCGAGATGGAACCCACAAGGCTAAAAGAAATTTTCGCAAACATTTACAAATGCCCAAGAGGCCAACGATTACTATCTTTAAAAATTCACAAAGACATATAAAATCCATTTATCAAAAACCGTCAGAAAAACTCTTTTGAAATCGCAAGGCCAAACAAATTGACACTCAAAAGTTTAGAAAACGATTTCCAAAGTAACCTCGGTTACTAGATACCAAAAGAGCATTTCAAAATACTCACGCAATGAAAAAGACCAACCATAAAGATACTCTAGCAAATGAATACAAGAACCAATCAAGAAACTCAATGCACACAACATGTCCTAGCCAAGATCCTTCTGAAGCTCATCTCTTCACGACCGCTACAAGCTCGATACTCCGAGAACCTAAAAGAAATCCCACGACGGGGTCACCATAATATCCAACAATGATAATCACACATCACATTAATAATAACATACCAATGAGAATACAACATAAGAATACGACCAACGTAATCTTACCGCCATGACTTTGCTTACTCAAGAAATTCTCATCAGAATAACCATTATCACATTTCACATCCTGTACTCGATTAACCAATAAACTCGAACATAATATCTGTATTGTTGTAACACCCAAAATTTATTTATTTTTTTTTTTACCGAAATAATATAAAGTTTGACACCAATTCATAAAGGAACTTCATTTATTTAATTTAATAAGCCAATAATGGCAATCAAGTTATCAAACTTCTAAAGAAAACAACATAAGTAAAACTTTCTAATATAGAAATGTCAAAAGCGGAAGTACTAAAAATGTTCATTGACGTAAAATAAATAGCAGTGTGTCACGAATGCTCCCGCTACCCCTAGCCTCCTTAATCGTAAAACTAAAAATGTTAAGTAAACCGTAAGCACAAAGCTTAGTGAATTCAAACACAACATTATACCAATATCCACAATCACTAGACCTAGATTAAAATATACAGTTATAACATTTAAACATAAGCCAAGAACAAATCAAGGCTTATAAGGAGGGCTAGTAGGTTACCCGCATCTCACAAACCGAAGAGTATTGGGTTAATCTTACCCTCACCTCACATCCCGAGGGTATTGGAGTAATTATACCTAACCACGCGCACCGGAAAAAGCCGGATAATTGCTATGATCCCCTCAACAATAAACATACAAAGGCACATGTATGATTAACAATTTAAGCATGCATCCACATTATCATACCATAATAATAATTTAACACTCACGTGCTAACCTAGCAATCATAAATATTGAGACAATGGAGTGAGAGAACTCACCTTGAATACTTAAGGGAGATTGCTAAATCAAAACGCTACCACACTTGAGCAAATGCCAAAACTTCACCTATTATAAACTAGGAGTTAGGATATACCCAAAGATGAAGCTTAAAAACTTAAACAAAAATCTGGACAGCAAGGTCTAAAAACAGACCCGCCGTTAAAGATGGATTTACTTAATTTTCCTAAGTATTAACATATCAATATTAAATTTTTCTAAGAAATTAGAGTCTTTCCCCTTTTTAAAACAGTAAAGAACTCACTCTAACTCCAAAATATGAATTTATTATGATGCTTTTAAAAAGACATCGCAGTGCAGTCCCAAATCATAGGAATCAGTAGTGTTGGCCAATTCTACCCAACTTGTGGGTAGACATTGTCCAAACTAAAAATCACAGAGATAATAGACATAAATATCAAAGTCTCAGAGTTGGAATCGACCAAAAAGGGTTTCCCAAACTCTAGATACGAAATTCACAACATGACTAATTACAAAACCCTTAAAAGCTGATGACAGAAAACTGATCTGGAGTGTGAACTCAATATGACCAAGAAATACTTGGAGATAACATCCCATAAACTCCAGATCACAACTTTAGGTCATAACACACATGTGGGAACTTGGAATCCCATTAGATCATTTCCCAAGCCCTAGAAACGAATAAAACAAGTTGACCTATCAGATCAGACCCGGATCAGACCTACCAGCAAAGGTGCCGTTCTTGCCCATGGATAAAGTCCTAATTAGTGAGAGTGACCTTCATATGAAAGTTACCCAACACAATTTGTAAACTTTTGGCACAGGTTTGAGATCCGTTTGAGTTATAGAATTCAAGTTATGATTTTTGTAAGATGACTACAAATCTGATGGAAACAGAATCGTAGCCAACCCTTAATCTTTTTAACCAATCCATTCCTCTCCCTTTTGAAACACATTCCTAGATGTGTTTATCACCCAAATTCAGTCCCCTATGAACATGGTGGCACTAAAAAGGGCTAGGGGTCATTGGCATTTCATTTAGTCACAAGGAAAAGAATCAAATCAACATAATATATGACAAACCACTTAAACTCATAATTTTCCCCTTTCTTAAGGGTTCCTTGATCTTTCAAATACACAAACATTTATATACACATCTTAGAAGATGCTATAAAGTTGTATACTTAGATCTAAACATATGGATATGGATATGTTGAGAATCAAAATAATAATTAACAAGAATTATAACCATTCACAAGATCTATCACATTTTATCACCTAAATAAAACTTGGTGATTTCCATGGTTCATTTAGACCTTGTATTTTATATAATCATCTAGATCCATCATACACCATGTATAAGGTGTAGATATAATCTAGAGATGATGATAACATACAACTTATAACAATAACAACATTGGTTAAAACCATAAGATCTATCTTCTTTAAATCACACAAGTTACAACTTGATGATTTTTATGAATCATATAGATCTTTTACATAATATGATCATCTAGGCTCATCATACACCATGTATAGGAGATGGTGATGAAATTTCTAGATGATAATCAACACTTAAAACAATTAATTGAATATAAATCAAAAGAAAAGATTAGAATACCTTAAAAGATCTTACCTAAGCTTGTTACACCAACAAGGAAATGAAGGAGAAGATGATTGTGGCTTTGGAAGAGAAAAATGAGAGAGGGATGGGAGATGGGATCGGCCGAAATGAGGAAGAGAGGAGGGAGTTAGGGTTTGTGATATTTTTATAAATCATTTTAGGATAAAGCCTAATGACTACACTAATGGGCTAGGCTCAAAACTCATTTCTTACTAGCCCAATATAATTAAATCTTTTAATTAACTTAGCCCAAAACTTGTATTTTAATCTAACTTGGCTAATTAATTAAACCCATCATTTAAAATAATTAAATACCATGAAAATAATTAACGTACCGAAAAAAAAGAAATCGAGCGTTACAACTCTCCCCTACTAAGAAGGGACTTCGGCCTCGAAGTCAGTCCCTCTGAATAACTCGGGATAATACGCCCTCATCTCGTCTTCAGGTTCCCATGTACACTCAGATCCCTTCCTATGCTGCCACTGAACCTTAACAGAATAAACAGTCTTACCGCTCCAAAGGGTCTTTGACTTTCGATCAACAACCGCGATAGGTTTCTCAACATAGTTGAGCCGTCACATTTGGATGTCTTCCGTGAGGTACCACGGCGGTATCGTCAACAATGCACTTCCTCAATCGAGACACGTGGAAGGTGTTATGAATCAAACTAAGCTCGTCAGCAGCTCCAACCGACGCTACCTTACCAACGCGAGCTATGATCTTATAAGGTCCAATGAACCGAGGTCCCAGGCTTTCCACGCTTGAACCTAATCACACCCTTCCAAGGGGAGACCTTTAATAACACATGATCCCCAACTCGAAACTCAAGATCGGAGCGTCGCTTATCTCGCATAACTCTTCCGACGACTCTAGCGGTGACCAAATGATCCCCGATCATTTTGATTTTCTCCGTGGTCTCGCAAAACAATATCGGTGCTACCGAGCACCCTCTCGCCCAACCTCACCCCAACACACTGGGGTTCTACACTTCCTACCATACAGTGCTTCATACGGGGCATGTCGATGCTAGAATGATAATCGTTGTTATATGAAAACTCGGCTAAATGAAGATGATCATCCCAATGCCTCCAAAATCAATTGCACATGCCCGAAGCATGTCCTCCAAAGTCTGTATCGTCCGCTCACTCGCCATCGGTTTGCGGATGGAACGCAGATCAAATGCAATCGGGTACCCAATTCTTCTTGGAATTTCTGCAAAATCGAGAGGTGAATCGAGTATCTCGATCGGAGACAATAGATACGGGCACCCTGCAATGAAACTATCTCCAACAAAAATCTCGCCAATTTTTCACCAAGAACTTTCCTTGATGGCCAGGAAATGAGCACTCTTCGTCAATCGATCCACAACTACCCATATCGTATCCGCTCCCCTTGCAGTCTTAGGAAGTTTTGTAATAAAGTCCATGGTTAAGTGCTCCCATTTCCACTCAGGAATCTCCAAAGGTTGCAACTTCCCATGAGGTTTCTGGTGTTCGGCTTTGACCTTCCGGCATGTTAGGCATTCTTCTACATATCGGGCCACATCATTCTTCATCCCGTGCCACCAATAACCCTCACGAAGATCTCGGTACATTTTTGTAGCACCCGGATGAATAGAAAACTTGGACCTGTGAGCTTCTTCCATAAGAGTTTTCCGGTTCCCACCAGTAAATGGAACCCAAACCCTACCATAACGAGTTAGTAATCCACGCCCATCTCGCTCCATCTTAGGTAACTCATTCACAATCCTTTCACGATTTGGGTTCCCCTCTTGAGTCGCCACATCTTGAGCATCTCGAATCATACCCAATAATGATGTCTCCATAGTCATCCGAAGACATTTAGCTCGAATCGGTTCGCGATTGCTTACGATCGAGTGCGTCGGCTACCACATTAGCTTTACTGGGTGGTAGTGAATCTCACAAATCGTAATCTTTCACCACATCTAACCATCTAACTTTGCCTCATATTCAAATCCCGCTGATCGAAAAGGTACTTCAAACTTTTATGGTCGTGTAAATGATACACTTAACCCCGTAAAGGTAGTGCCTCCATATCTTGAGAGCAAAAACAACGGCTCCTAACTCCGTGTCATGAGTGGGGTAGTTCCTTTCGTGAGGTTTTAGCCGGCGAGACGCATAAGCTATCACCTTACCCCGTTGCATCAACACGGACCAAAACCCGGGAGGGATGCGTCGCAAAGACACTACCATGTCTTCCACTCCTTCCTAAGGTCAAAACCGGGCATTACACAACCGCGTCTTAAGATCTTCAAATGCAAACCGTTGTTCCGACCCCAAACAAATTTTTCCGACTTCTTGGTCAATCGCGTAAGAGGTAGAGCAATCTTTGAGAAATTTTCAATAAACCTACGATAGTAACTGCCAAACCTAAGAAACTACGAATCTCCGAAGGCGATTTAGGAGCTTCCCATTTCTTAACCGCATCAATCTTGGCCGGATCGACCTTGATACCTTCCTTGTTCACCACGTGGCCCAAGAATTGAACCTCTTCTAACCAAAATTCACACTTAGAAAATTTAGCATAAAGCCGTTCTCTCCGTAGTGTCTCTAGAAGTTCCCGAATGTGCCTTTCATGCTCCTCCCTAGTCTTAGAATAGACCAAAATATCGTCAATAAACACAATGACCGAACGGTCGAGCATCGGACCACACACCCGATTCATAAGATCCATAAAAGCGGCGGGTGCATTAGTGAGTCCGAAAGGCATCACCACAAATTCAAAGTGTCCGTATCGGGTTCGAAACGCCGTTTTCTCAATGTCACAGTCACGAACTCGCATCGATGATAACCGGAACGCAAATCAATCTTGGAAAACCAAGACGCTCCTTGGAGTTGGTCGAAAAGATCGTCGATACGAGGTAAAGGATAACGGTTCTTTATCGTGAGTTTATTCAACTCCCGATAATCTATGCACATTCTTTGAGAACCGTCCTTCTTTTCGCGAAAAGTATAGGAGCACCCCACGGCGAAACTTGGCCTTATAAACCCCTTATCACTAAGCTCCTCAGAATCGATCTTGAAGCTCTTTCATCTCGATGGCGCCAAACGATAAGGAGATTTGGCGATCGGAACAGCGCAGTACTAAATCAATGCGAAACTCCACTTGCCTAATAGGTGGCAAACCCGGAGTTCCTCAGAAAGACGTCACCAAAGTCGGAAACAACTGAACATTATCGAGTGCAATAGCAGAGGTACAAGAAGCAATATCCAAATGGGGAATATCTCCTTGAATAATAAGTTCTCCACCCCTAGGGTTTTGAACACGAACTTGTCTCTTGCGACAAAGAATTTCTGCATCGAATGCATCGAGCCAATCCATACCCACAATAACGCAAAGTTCCCTCATAGCAATAGGGATAAGATCAATGGGGAATTCTACTCCCGAAAATTCAAGGGTACAACCCCGATAAACATCAGTATCGAAGATAGTTCGATTGTCGGCAACTTCGATAACCATGGGACGTGCTAGTTTCGACACCACGCCCAAACGATTTATGAACGTGCGTGACACGAAGGAGTGAGTAGCGCGAGAATCAAACATAACAATGGCGGTGAGAATCTAACAGATAAGTGCTCGATTCATAATATTTAAGAAATAAAACAATTACTCTATGGCATAGCATAAAATGAAAGATAAGGAAGAGATGTTTACCCGCTACGGTCGCAGCTTCGCAGCTCTTCCCTCGTAAGGTGGTGGACACGTCCTCGTGTCAACATAGTTGGTCCGTTAGAGGTCGAAGCGATTGGGATTTGCATTCCCATACTTCTTCGACTTTGGGCAATCGTGTTTCTTGTGCCCCTTCTCTTGGCAATTGTAACAAACCGGTACCGCCGCAACAGAGTAACTTGGGAGGTCAGAATGGCTTTTGGAGCCTTGCAATTCTTCCATGATGCCCTTCCTTCTTACAGTTATAACACACCAATGGGGGTCGATCACCCTGCTTCGCAGATGGCTTGTATTCATATCTTGGTTTATCCCCGAACTTTGTCTTCTTATGAGCCTCATTAGAAGTTTTAGAAAAAGTGCTCTCCAGTTTCCTCTTAGATTGAGTTTGCAGCTCAATCTCTCTCTTTCGGGCTGCCCCCATGACTGCACCCAAGGTCGTAAAGTCTTGCATGCTCACAAATTCCCGGATGTCGGTACGTAAAATCGAGATGTACCGACTAACAAGCCATGCTTCATCTCCAGCAAAAGTAGTACAGAAAGAAAGCATCTCCATGAACTTGGCGTTCAGATCACTAATGACTCGGTGGTCCATTGTAACGGCATGAACTCCTGCATAATTGTTTGTTGCTCCACCTAGGCACATACCGTGCCTCGAACCACTCCACAACCGGGCCCAAGTAATCGCCCTTACAGCCTTCTTCCGTCATTCTTCCTGTGGTGGTGTTCCACCATGTCTTACCCCGCTTCCTCACTGGTTCTTTGCTACCAACACTCTAAACCGGTCCAGGCACCCTATAGTCATAAAGGCGCTCCACGCGGATAACCAGTGTTTAGCTGCCACTGGATCGTCCTCCCCATCCCAATGAGGTGGGCTGCACTTGCCGAACTTCTCGTAGTAGTACATTAAATCACGAACAGGAGGATCAGGAACCCCCCCCCCCCAGGCGGAGGTGCATCTGCCATACGCTCATCTAGCAGAGCACGAACTTGATCAATGATGTGTAGTACCCGTAATTTTTATCCCCGGAAATTTTCTATTTTTGGCGGAAGTCTATTTTGACGACTTGCTTGGGACCGTTTCGTCTTCCTGAGAAATGATTAATTCTATACTTTTTGTCATCCGAGTTCGTTTCGGTATCGTTCTGTTGAATTCCGTGTTCTTTATCGACTTTTTCACGTGGGAGTTCGACTTTGTTAGATCACCATTAATTTTTGGTAACTCCAAAAATTCTGAATCTTTGCAATATTATAGAGCATCGAGTTAGCTTTCCAATGGTTCAAACGGTGAGTCAATCGGAGTCCGGACGAGAGAGTTATGGTCGTTTTAACTCACCCGCTCGTTATTGGCCGATCCTTGCCGGCCGAACTTCGGCCGTGTCGTCGACACGGCCCGTGCGTGCACTCGTCCGAAATGCCGGAGTTTCTGTCGACCAGACTCGCCGTGTCGCCCGACACGGCCCGTGCCGTACTCTTCCGGATAAGCTCGAACGATCGCCGACACGCCGACCGTGTCCCAGACACGGCCGAGTCATGCCCGATCGCCGGGCGGGTCGCTGTCGGAAGGCCCTCGCGCGCGACCGTGTCAAGCAGACACGGTCGAGTCCTGTCGGCCAATCGTAACACGACCGTGCCGACCGGCACGGGCCGTGTCCGCAGCAATCAACCCTATAAAAGGCCTGCAGACGTTTTTCTGGCCATTTTTCACCTTCTTCTTCTCCTCTTCCGCAGCTTGGCGTGTTCTAATCTTGAAGCCATGTTGTTTAACAACATATCCATGGAGTTTTGAGGTTCATATCATCAATCATCCGTCCTATAACATCCTCCGATCTACTGACCAGTCGATTTCCTAGAAATCTAATTTTGGGGATTTTGGGTATTTTGTTCGATTTCGTCCGTTTAATCCGATTTAACTTAGGATTGTGAAGGATTGATGATTATTTAGATGTATTGTATCATTTCCCTTGTTATCCCATGGTTGGATCGTATCGATTCGTTGTTTTGGTCGAGTTCTTGACCGACGCCTTGAAGGTGTCCTAGAAATGTCATAGAGGGGTTTTCGGGCGTTCTACGATTATTCTTCCTCGTATGATCGATGATTTATTGAATTTATGTTGTTAGGGTCGAATTCTTGTGAAGAACTCGAGTTGAAACCCTTCCGCTCGTTGTCTTCCTCGTGGTTCAAACTTCCCCGAACCGTGTTCTTCGGGATCTTCTAACGTTTATTAAGGCAAGTATACATTTATGATTGTACGTTCTCGACTTTGAAAGTAAGAAATATTGATGGCATATCATGAACGAACCGTTTTTACGGCATTCATAGATATATTGATTGGCATGTAATGAACGAACCGTTTTGACGGCATTCCTACATGTATCGGCGTATGAGGTGAACGAACCGTTTTGACGGCATTCACATACGTAACGGCGTATGAGGTGAACGAACCGTTTCTACGGCATTCACATACGTCTTATGAGATTTAGTTATTCCGGAATACTAGTCTTACATTGATGAATTGACGGATATTGATGAATTGACGGATTACATTTACTTTATTGTCGAGAAGTATTATGTTTCATATTGTTATACTTGCACTAGCTATTCGACGGCTAACCCCTTTATGGGGGAAATACGTTTCATGTATTTCAGGTTCCAGGAGAGCGATGACGGCGTGCGGGTCGGCATGAAGATGATGGGCAAGTGTGATACCGTGTCTTGTCTCCTGTTATCTCTTTTGGTTTCCTCCATTCGGTGTTGTTGTCTTGAATGGATTTTTAAATACTCGAGTATTGTATTTCGCTTCCTTGATGTTCCGCTGTGTTGCCGAAGTATTGATTTGTGCGGTGATGTATATGGTTTCATTGTTTATGGTTTCAATACCATTTGTATCGTCTTTCTTTCTATTGTATGTAGACCTTATCGGTCAAGTTTATAGTTCCGCGTATGTTTAGCCTTGTGGGTCCCACGGCGGGGCTCACTACTGTAATATACCCCGAATAACTTGGGGTGTTAAGGAATATGGTATCGAGCTTAGGTTTATGGATACCTAGGTGCCGGTCTTGGGTCGATTGAGTCGGCATTTGCCCACAGATCACTACTCGCCATCATCACAAAGGCGACCGGTACTTGTAAGTCCTCTCACTCTTCTTGTATTTTTCTTAATCGCTTCGTTTATAGCTTGGTATTCTTGGGAATCGGTCACTTCGGGAATGTGCGATTTGGATTATACTTACGCACGTATGTGCCCTTCGAATGTTGGTGAAAGTAGGAAGAATTGTGGCGTGGTCACGGACGTGAACTCTTCCTTGAGATTTTGTTAAATTGCTAATTGCGATATTGGTGTGTAACGGTATTATGTTGAGACTTTGTTTAGAGTCGCATGCTAGTATCACGGAGATCTTCACTTCCCGACTGTAAGTATGTTGTTCGGATTATTCGATAATCGGGTTATCTTGGTGATTTTGGATTTTCCGTTGAAATGTTTGTGCGAGTGATTGCAAGTTCAGGACGAAACTTATTTTTAAGGGGGTAGAGTGTAATACCCCGATTTTTCGGATATATTTTTTCGTTTATATATTGGATATCGTGGATGGTTAATTATGCTCGAGGACGTTGTGAACGTTTGAAAATGTTATTGAATTGAGTATATGTATTGATTTTGCCGTATGCTCGTATTTAGTATGTCATGACTTTGGACAGAATTATTGAAATTGACTAAGTATGGAATTATTATGTACGTTAATAAGGTGAGATTACGACGTAAGATTGGCATGGTTACGTGCGTTAAGGCTAAGGTATTACGTCGTAATACCCGGCATCGAATGTAACCGAGTCCAGTCGGCGTGGGACCTGTTTTGGAAACTTTCGGCGCAGGATGTTGACAGGTGAGTCAACGTACGTGTTACATACGTTATACAGGACGTGTTACGTACGTAACACAACCATTGTACTGTAGCAAGTCAACTGGTATATTACGTACGTTGTATGGTATAGGTTACGTACGTAATGGACTGCACGGATTGAGACAGTGAGTTGATTACGTACGTTATAGATTTTGGATTACGCACGTTAAAGTTGTTACGTACGTTAAGAAAGGACACCTACGTACGTAATGAGAGTGCAATTTATATATTGAAGTGTTGCCTTTCATTTCTCTCACGATCCTTTGAGATATTTCTCTCCAAAACTCGTCCCTCATCACTTTTAAAAGTGTTCTAAGCACTTTTAACATGATTGTGAGCTTGGAATCATGGAATTAGAGCTTGGTTATGGAACTATTGTTGATTCTTGAAGTGATTCCTTGTGTTATCCATATTCTATGAGGTTTATGTTGAAGGAAGATAATGATATGCTTTGAATATGTTGATTATGATTATGGAATCATAGAGATCTTGGTGTTCTTGAGGCCATATGATGACTATGATGATTTAATGATTCTTGGAATGGAGTTCAATTATTCTTTCTTCGTGGTTCGTCCATACAAGGTAATCCTCGTATCCCTTTGATAGTGGCTCATTTTTTTTCTTTTTGGATTACTACTTGGGAGGGAGTATGTTGAGAATCGTATATTTTGATGTTCGTCTTATTTCAATGAAAATGCATAAATAGGATCAGATTTTTATCCATTGCGTGAGTATTTTTGAAATGGATTTTGGTATTTTACCAATCAAATTTTATTTTGTAAAACCGATTCCTAAATCGAGTTTTTGGCATTTTAACCTTGATCGTTTTGACGGTATTTGGAAAATGATTTTTTTTAGTATTTGAAAAATATTACCGTTATCGGTCTTTTTAGCATTTTTGGAACGACGTGGAAATTGTGCTTAGCCTGGTAAATCCTTGTGAGAAGGGTTTACGGCGTGTAATATTCCCATGAGGATCTGGGGTGTTACAATTATGGTATCATGTGATAATGTTATACGAGATTTATTGGAATTGTAATAAGAAATTTCGGATGTTGATATGATCATTGAGATCTTCTTCATATGGTGATAAGGGTTTTGTTGCGATTCTTGAGATTGTATGAATGACATGATGAAGAAAATGGTAACATGGAGATATATACCTCGGAGATGTTGTTCTGAACGTGATTTCGGATATTTCATGTTCTTGAAGAACTCTTGAATTATACGAGGTGATGAAATTTTTTTTTGAAGTGTTGATGTTTTGAAAATGAATATGGAATATTCATATCTAGAGCTAAACTATGTGTTGGAAATAATGTTCGTATAGGAATACGAATGTGATTATGAGTTTGATGAGACTATTATTCATCTCTGAATTTGGAAGCCCATACGTAGGGAGCAAATATTCAAATCGAATGATTGGATTGTTTGATAACCTTTTTAATATGATTATCTATTATTTTGAACTAGTCGGATGATTCGAATTGATGACGGTTATAAGTAAATTTTAACGATGGATTTACGAGAAGGGAACCTTGTAAATTCGTATTTAAGAACTGAGTTTGGAACATTTAGACCCTTATTATTGGTCCGAATTGGTTGCGATATGATCATCATTTTTCACTCGTATTGTGGATGGATTTGTAAGTGTCTCGAGTTGGATTGTTCGATCGTGATTAGTCGAGATAATGTAAAACGAGTGAGAACGTGGTATTGTGGTATTTATATTGGTCGTTATAGAACAGGTTGTTTATCAATCCTTCATTTTAAAATAATGTATGATTTTTGATCTTGAATTATGACTGTTGCGGTTAAGGTTGAAGGGTTCGTAGATTAACTTGGTCGAGACTGAGGGAATTCGTAAAACGAAATCAACTGAATTGGTAACAGTACTTTGTATTGATATCGAGACAAGTTTTATACTCGTACTAATCAATGAGACTAATGTTATCGTGTAGGCGTACGATTGTGTGTATCATTTTGGGACTTGGCCTCTTTATGATTGTATTGATGTCAGGGGATTGGTTGACACGACGCCCGTCGGCAAATTATGCCAAATGTTACTATTGTTTGTAAAAGGCCGGTTCGAGGCATTGCGATACTTGTTGGTTAAGTCGCTGCCGATTGCCGGTTCGCGGTATCGACGTATCGATTGTGATTGTGATGGATGTTCCATTGAGATATTGTGGTAATCGTCATTGACATCGGTGTTTTTCTATTAATATTATATTAACCAATGAGAGACGTTTGATATATCCTTTTATCATCTCCGCTTTCGGTGGTCGGTTTAAGACACCGGACATCCATTCTATCGTATCATTGTTTATCGATTGACCGCTCTAAGGTAATCGAGGTATTGAATTGGGATTATCGAAGATAATTCCCATCCGCTGTCAAAAATATTCTCATCCGTTGTATCGTTGTTATCGATCGCCATTCTACTGTAATCGAAGTATTGAATTGGGGACTGCCGAGGATAGTTCCCATCCGTTGAATTATTATTGTCGTGTTGGCCGATTCAAGGCAAGACACTATTTTCTTGTGAACTCGGTAATTTTGTGATCTTTGAAGGTTGAGGATTTTCCCGAATCATGTGTTGTGATCGTTGCTCGTGTTAATCGGTCCTTAGGGAAATTTCGATCCCGTGATGGTTGTTTTGAATATCGTTGGTCGTGTCGATCTTTTATTATTCGTGTGTCATCGCTCACTTGGTGAGTCGTATGATCCATATCGATGTTTTATCCCTTGAGTTTCGTTGTCATGTTGTATCGTGGCATATCCGAATCATGTCTGCGTCTGCGATTGGTTATGTGTAGGATT
This sequence comes from Orobanche coerulescens, assembly GCA_033398695.1. Taxonomy (NCBI): domain Eukaryota; kingdom Viridiplantae; phylum Streptophyta; class Magnoliopsida; order Lamiales; family Orobanchaceae; genus Orobanche; species Orobanche coerulescens. Next base: position 70,302,626 of record CM065818.1, on the reverse strand, counting down.
TTTAGCCGTGCACTCGATGGTCATGCGTGGATATTTCCGCATCGACCGTGCACACGACGTAGTTCTTGAGGCTAATTAGGTACATTGTCACACGTATATTCTGATTCCGTATACGGGGTGGACATGTGCATGGACACATTTAGGATCGGGCGTCGTGATGTCCCTCTTGAGGTTTATTGATTGATCGCTCGTAGTCCATGTTGTATTGGATATGTCCGACGATTTCCGATCGTTGTTCATACGCCGAGGGGTATGTCCGATACTCGGTTTGCTCCTTTGAGATCTCAGATTGTGATGATTCTGACTTTGGGGTCATTCGCTTTCGTGCCATTGTGATATATCGGTATTTCCGTTGGAGCCTTCGGGCATTGTGAATTCGTATCTTTTTCGACATTGGTTTGGTTTGCCTTCGGGTAATGTATTGTGGTGTTCTATATTGATGATTCGCCGTTTGGGCGTAAGTTTCGGTTCTTGTGCATCTCGTTGAGCTTTTCCTGGCGAAATATTTCTTCTCCTACTGCTTTAAGTTTCGGACGAAACTTCTTTTAAGGAGGGTAGAATGTAGTACCCGTAATTTTTATCCCCGAAATTTTCTATTTTTGGCGGAAGTCTATTTTGACGACTTGCTTGGGACCATTTCGCCTTCCCGAGAAATGATTAATTCTATACTTTTGTCATCCGAGTTCGCTTCGGTATCGATCGCTCGTTGAATTCCGTGTTCTTTATCGACTTTTTCACGTGGGAGTTCGACTTTGTTAGATCACCATTAATTTTTGGTAACTCCAAAAATTCTGAATCTTTGCAATATTATAGAGCATCGAGTTAGATTTCCAATGGTTCAAACGGTGAGTCAATCGGAGTCCTGACGAGAGAGTTATGGTCGCTTAACTCACCCGCTCGTTATTGGCGATCATCGCCGGCCGAACTCGGCCGTGTCGTCCGACACGGCCCGTGCTGCATTTCGTCCGGAAATGCCGGAGTTTCGCCGACCAGACTCGCCGTGTCGCCCGACACGGCCCGGCTGCATTTCTTCCGGATAAGCTCGAACGATCGCTGACACGCCCGACCGTGTCCCGTGACACGGCCGAGTCATGCCTGGGCCGCCGGGCGGGTCGCCGTCGGAAGGCCCTCAGCGCCGCGACCGTGTCCGGGCAGGACACGGCCGAGTCCCCGCTGCCAATCAGGTAACACGACCGCGCCGACCGGCACGGCCGTGTCCGGCAGCCAACCCCTATAAAAGGCCCCGCAGACGCTTTTTCCGCCATTTTTCACCTTCTTCTTCTCCTCTTCCGCACTTGGCGTGTTCTAATCTTGAAGCCATGTTGTTTAACAACATATCCATGGAGTTTTGAGGTTCATATCATCAATCATCCGTCCTATAACATCCTCCGATCTACTGACCGTGCCGATTTCCTAGAAATCTAATTTTGGGGATTTTGGGTATTTTGTTCGATTTCGTCCGTTTAATCCGATTTAACTTAGGATTGTGAAGGATTGATGATTATTTAGATGTATTGTATCATTTCCTTGTTATCCCATGGTTGGATCGTATCGATTCGTTGTTTTGGTCGAGTTCTTGACCGACGCCTTGAAGGTGTCCAGAAATGTCATAGAGGGGTTTTCGGGCGTTCTACGATTATTCTTCCTCGTATGATCGATGATTTATTGAATTTATGTTGTTAGGGTCGAATTCTTGTGAAGAACTCGAGTTGAAACCCTTCCGCTCGTCTTCCTCGTGGTTCAAACTTCCTACGAACCGTGTTCTTCGGATCTTCTAACGCTTATTAAGGCAAGTATACATTTATGATTATGCGTTCGACTTTGAAAGTAAGAAATATTGATGGCATATCATGAACGAACCGCTTTTACGGCATTCATAGATATATTGATTGGCATGTAATGAACGAACCGCTTTGACGGCATTCCTACATGTATCGGCGTATGAGGTGAACGAACCGCTTTGACGGCATTCACATACGTAACGGCGTATGAGGTGAACGAACCGCTTCTACGGCATTCACATACGCCTTATGAGATTTAGTTATTCCTAATACTAGTCTTACATAGAAGAATAGACGGATAATGATGAATAGACGGATTACATTTACTTTATTGTCGAGAAGTATTATGTTTCATATTGTTATACTTGCACTAGCTATTCGACGCTAACCCTTTATGGGGAAATAAGTTTCATGTATTTCAGGTTCCAGGAGAGCGGACAGACGGGTACCGGGTCGGCATGAAGATGATGGGCAAGTGTGATAATGTGTCTTGTCTCCGGTTATCTCTTTTGGTTTCCTCCATTCAGTGTTGTTGTACTGGAATGGATTTTTAAATACTCGAGTATTGTATTTCAGTTTCCTTGATGTTCCGGCCTGTGTTGCCGAAGTATTGATTTGTGCAGTGATGTATATGGTTTCATTGTTTATGGTTTCGAATACCATTTGTATCGTCTTTCTTTCTATTGTATGTAGACCTTATCGGTCAAGTTTATAGTTCCGCGTATGTTTAGCCTTGTGGGTCCCACGGCGGGGCTCACGGCGCTGTAATATACCCTGAATAACTTGGGGGTGTTACATGATGTTAGCCGTGACATTCGGAATGATCTCGTTAAAAGCATTATTGAACTCCTCAGCAACGAGTTCCCTAACTTGAGCTATTTGAATTGCATTGAGGCGAGCAGGCGGAGCCATCTAAAATTGATAAGAAAAAAAAACGATTCAACCTATGCATGTCTAAGAGATCGAAAACACTCAGCTTGCTGAAAACTTTTCAACCTTGCCCCGTCCCCAAAACCGGCTCCAATATATTGAATAATAGGGGCCCTTCTATTATTCAATATAGAAGTTCCAATTTCGGTTTCGTGTCTAGTTTCAAAATTTCACTTGCTCCTAGCCGTAATGTGATTTAATTCACACTCATGGTAGATCTAAAAGGCCTAAATTCTCACATGGTAGATAGTAGCACTAAAGGCATATAATTATCCTCCTAGGCTAGTCTTTGAGATATGTCATAAATGGAGCATACTATTGTGTTTGATAAGTAATAAAATTTAAACTCAATTAGTAAATACAACTTACTTGGCTGGCTGACCGGCGCACCGTGACATCTTCACTGCTAGTTTTTAATAAACTTTGTACAAGAGAAATAAAATGTTTTAAATTTGAGTCTAGACATCCCCAAGAAGGCCTAGTTCACTCAAATGAAAAGCTCCGATACCAACTTGTAACACCCAAAATTTATTTTATTTTTATTTTTTTTACCGAAATAATATAAAGTTTGGCACCAATTCATAAAGGAACTTCATTTATTTAATTTAATAAGCCAATAATGGAAATCAAGTTATCAAACTTCTAAAGAAAACAACATAAGTAAAACTTTCTAATATAGAAATGTCAAAAGCGGAAGTACTAAAAATGTTCATTGACGTAAAATAAATAGCAGTGTGTCACGAATGCTCCCGTCAGTCCCTAGCCTCCTTAATCGTAAAACCTGAAAAATGTTAAGTAAACCGTAAGCACAAAGCTTAGTGAATTCAAACACAACATTATACCAATATCCACAATCACTAGACCTAGATTAAAATATACAGTTATAACATTTAAACACAAGCCAAGAACAAATCAAGGCTTATAAGGAGGGCTAGTAGGTTACCCGCATCTCACAAACCGAAGAGTATTGGGTTAATCTTACCCTCACCTCACATCCCGGAGGGTATTGGAGTAATTATACCTAACCACGCGCACCGGACAAAAGCCGGATAATTGCTATGATCCCCTCAACAATAAACATACAGTGCACATGTATGATTAACAATTTAAGCATGCATCCACATTATCATACCATAATAATAATTTAACACTCACGTGCTAACCTAGCAATCATAAATATTGAGACAATGGAGTGAGAGAACTCACCTTGAATACTTAAGGGAGATTGCTAAATCAAAACTGGCTACCACACTTGAGCAAATGCCAAAACTTCACCTATTATAAACTAGGAGTTAGGATATACCCAAAGATGAAGCTTAAAGACTTAAACAAAAATCTGGACAGCAAGGTCTAAAAATAGACCCGCCGTTAAAGATGGATTTACTTAATTTTCCTAAGTATTAACATATCAATATTAAATTTTTCTAGGAAACTAGAGTCTTTCCCCTTTTTAAAACAGTAAAGAACTCACTCTAACTCCAAAATATGAATTTATTATGATGCTTTTAAAAAGACATCGCAGTGCAGTCCCAAATCATAGGAATCAGTAGTGTTGGCCAATTCTACCCAACTTGTGGGTAGACATTGTCCAAACTAAAAATCACAGAGATAATAGACATAAATACCAAAGTCTCAGAGTTGGAATCGACCAAAAAGGGTTTCCCAAACTCTAGATACGAAATTCACAACATGACTAATTACAAAACCCTTAAAAGCTGATGACAGAAAACTGATCTGGAGTGTGAACTCAATATGACCAAGAAATACTTGGAGATAACATCCCATAAACTCCAGATCACAACTTTAGGTCATAACACACATGTGGGAACTTGGAATCCCATTAGATCATTTCCCAAGTCCTAGAAACGAATAAAACAAGTTGACCTATCAGATCAGACCCGGATCAGACCTACCAGCAAAGGTGCCGTTCTTGCCTATGGATAAATTCCTAATTAGTGAGAGTGACCTTCATATTAAAGTTACCCAACACAATTTGTAAACTTTTGGCACAGGTTTGAGATCCGTTTGAGTTATAGAATTCAAGTTATGATTTTTGTAAGATGACTACAAATCTGATGGAAACAGAATCGTAGCCAACCCTTAATCTTTTTAACCAATCCATTCCTCTCCCTTTTGAAACACATTCCTAGATGTGTTTATCACCCAAATTCAGTCCCCTATGAACATGGTGGCACTAAAAAGGGCTAGGGGTCATTGGCATTTCATTTAGTCACAAGGAAAAGAATCAAATCAACATAATATATGACAAACCACTTAAACTCATAATTTTCCCCTTTCTTAAGGGTTCCTTGATCTTTCAAATACACAAACATTTATATACACATCTTAGAAGATGCTATAAAGTTGTATACTTAGATCTAAACATATGGATATGGATATGTTGAGAATCAAAATAATAATTAACAAGAATTATAACCATTCACAAGATCTATCACATTTTATCACCTAAATAAAACTTGGTGATTTCCATGGTTCATTTAGATCTTGTATTTTATATAATCATCTAGATCCATCATACACCATGTATAAGGTGTAGATATAATCTAGAGATGATGATAACATACAACTTATAACAATAACAACATTGGTTAAAACCATAAGATCTATCTTCTTTAAATCACACAAGTTACAACTTGATGATTTTTATGAATCATATAGATCTTTTACATAATATGATCATCTAGGCTCATCATACACCATGTATAGGAGATGGTGATGAAATTTCTAGATGATAATCAACACTTAAAACAATTAATTGAATATAAATCAAAAGAAAAGATTAGAATACCTTAAAAGATCTTACCTAAGCTTGTTACACCAACAAGGAAATGAAGGAGAAGATGATTGTGGCTTTGGAAGAGAAAATGAGAGAGGGATGGGAGATGGGATCGGCCGAAATGAGGAAGAGAGGAGGGAGTTAGGGTTTGTGATATTTTTATAAGTCATTTTAGGATAAAGCCTAATGACTACACTAATGGGCTAGGCTCAAAACTCATTTCTTACTAGCCCAATATAATTAAATCTTTTAATTAACTTAGCCCAAAACTTGTATTTTAATCTAACTTGGCTAATTAATTAAACCCATCATTTAAAATAATTAAATACCATGAAAATAATTAACGTACCGAAAAAAAAAAGAAACCGAGCGTTACAACTCTCCCCTACTAAGAAGGGACTTCGGCCTCGAAGTCACCCTGAATAACTCGGGATAATACGCCTCATATCGTTTTCAGGTTCCCATGTACACTCAGATCCCTTCCTATGCTGCCACTGAACCTTAACAGAATAAACAGTCTTACCGCTCCGAAGGGTCTTTGACTTTCGATCAACAACCGCGATAGGTTTCTCAACATAGTTGAGCCGTTCGTCAATTTGGATGTCTTCCAGAGGTACCACGGCGGTATCGTCAACAATGCACTTCCTCAACTGAGACACGTGGAAGGTGTTATGAATCAAACTAAGCTCGTCAGCGGCTCCAACCGACGCTACCTTACCAACGCGAGCTATGATCTTATAAGGTCCAATGAACCGAGGTCCCAGCCTTTCCACGCTTGCGAACCTAATCACACCCTTCCAAGGGGAGACCTTTAATAACACATGATCCCCAACCCGAAACTCAAGATCGGAGCGCCGCTTATCTCGCATAACTCTTCCGACGACTCCTAGCGGTGACCAAATGATCCCCGATCATTTTGATTTTCTCCGTGGTCTGCAAAACAATATCGGTGCTACCGAGCACCCTCTGTCCAACCTCACCCCAACACACTGGGGTTCTACACTTCCTACCATACAGGCTTCATACGGGGCATGTCGATGCTAGAATGATAACTGTTGTTATATGAAAACTCGGCTAAATGAAGATGATCATCCCAACCGCCTCCAAAATCAATTGCACATGCCCGAAGCATGTCCTCCAAAGTCTGTATCGTCCGCTCACTCGCCCATCGGTTTGCGGATGGAACGCAGATCTTGAAATGCAATCGGGTACCCAATTCTTCTTGGAATTTCTGCCAAAATCGAGAGGTGAATCGAGTATCTCGATCAGAGACAATAGATACGGGCACCCGTGCAATGAAACTATCTCCCGAACAAAAATCTCGCCAATTTTTCACCAAGAACTTTCCTTGATGGCCAGAAATGAGCACTCTTCGTCAATCGATCCACAACTACCCATATCGTATCCGCTCCTTGCGGCCTTAGGAAGTTTTGTAATAAAGTCCATGGTTAAGTGCTCCCATTTCCACTCAGAATCTCCAAAGGTTGCAACTTCCCATGAGGTTTCGGTGTTCGGCTTTGACCTTCCGCATGTTAGGCATTCTTCTACATATCGGGCCACATCATTCTTCATCCGTGCCACCAATAACCCTCACGAAGATCTCGGTACATTTTTGTAGCACCCGGATGAATAGAAAACTTGGACTGTGAGCTTCTTCCATAAGAGTTTTCGGTTCCCACCAGAATGGAACCCAAACCCTACCATAACGAGTTAGTAATCCACGCCCATCTCGCTCCATCTTAGGTAACTCATTCACAATCCTTTCACGATTTGGGTTCCCCTCTTGAGTCGCCACATCTTGAGCATCTCGAATCATACCCAATAATGATGTCTCCATAGTCATCCGAAGACATTTAGCTCGAATCGGTTGGACAGATTGCTTACGACTGAGTGCGTCAGCTACCACATTAGCTTTACCGGGGTGGTAGTGAATCTCACAGTCGTAATCTTTCACCACATCTAACCATCTAACCGGCCTCATATTCAAATCCCGCTGATCGAAAAGGTACTTCAAACTTTTATGGTCAGTGTAAATGATACACTTAACCCCGTAAAGGTAGTGCCTCCATATCTTGAGAGCAAAAACAATGACTCCTAACTCCGTGTCATGAGTGGGGTAGTTCCTTTCGTGAGGTTTTAGCCGCGAGACGCATAAGCTATCACCTTACCCCGTTGCATCAACACAGCACCAAAACCTGTGAGGGATGCGTCGCAAGACACTACCATGTCTTCCACTCCTTCCTAAGGTCAAAACCGGCATTACACAACCGTCTTAAGATCTTCAAATGCAACCGTTGTTCCGACACCAAACAAATTTTTCCGACTTCTTGGTCAATCGCGTAAGAGGTAGAGCAATCTTTGAGAAATTTTCAATAAACCTACGATAGTAACCGGCCAAACCCAAGAAACTACGAATCTCCGAAGGCGATTTAGGAGCTTCCCATTTCTTAACCGCATCAATCTTGGCCGGATCGACCTTGATACCTTCCTTGTTCACCACGTGGCCCAAGAATTGAACCTCTTCTAACCAAAATTCACACTTAGAAAATTTAGCATAAAGCCGTTCTCTCCGTAGTGTCTCTAGAAGTTCCCGAATGTGCCTTTCATGCTCCTCCCTAGTCTTAGAATAGACCAAAATATCGTCAATAAACACAATGACCGAACGGTCGAGCATCGGACCACACACCCGATTCATAAGATCCATAAAAGCAGCGGGTGCATTAGTGAGTCCGAAAGGCATCACCACAAATTCAAAGTGTCCGTATCGGGTTCGAAACGCCGTTTTCTCAATGTCACAGTCACGAACTCGCATCTGATGATAACCGGAACGCAAATCAATCTTGGAAAACCAAGACGCTCCTTGGAGTTGGTCGAAAAGATCGTCGATATGAGGTAAAGGATAACGGTTCTTTATCGTGAGTTTATTCAACTCCCGATAATCTATGCACATTCTTTGAGAACCGTCCTTTTTTTTCGCGAAAAGTATAGGAGCACCCCACGGCGAGAAACTTGGCCTTATAAACCCCTTATCACTAAGCTCCTGTAACTGATCTTGAAGCTCTTTCATCTCAGATGGCGCCAAACGATAAGGAGATTTGGCGATCGGAACAGCGCCAGGTACTAAATCAATGCGAAACTCCACTTGCCTAATAGGTGGCAAACCCGGAGTTCCTCAGAAAGACGTCACCAAAGTCGGAAACAATCGAACATTATCGAGTGCAATAGCAGAGGTACAAGAAGCAATATCCAAATGGGGAATATCTCCTTGAATAATAAGTTCTCCACCCTGTGGTTTTGAACACGAACTTGTCTCTTGCGACAAAGAATTTCGCATCGAATGCATCGAGCCAATCCATACCCACAATAACGCAAAGTTCCCTCATAGCAATAGGGATAAGATCAATGGGGAATTCTACTCCCGAAAATTCAAGGGTACAACCCCGATAAACATCGAGAATTTAAGATAGTTCGATTGTCGGCAACTTCGATAACCATGGGACGTGCTAGTTTCCCGACACCACGCCCCAAACGATTTATGAACATGCGTGACACGAAGGAGTGAGTAGCGCCGTAATCAAACATAACAGCGGCAGGTGAGAATCTAACAGATAAGTGCCTGATTCATAATATTTAAGAAATAAAACAATTACTCTATGGCATAACATAAAATGAAAGATAAGGAAGAGATGTTTACTCACATACCGCAGGCTTCGCAGCTCTTCCTCGTAAGTAGTGGACACGTCCTCGTGTCAACATAGTTGGTCCGTTAGAGGTCGGGCGGTATTGGGATTTGCATTCCCATACTTCTTGACTTTGGGCAATCGGTGTTTCTTGTGCCCCTTCTCTTGGCAATTGTAACAAAGCGGTACCAGCTTGATGGTAACTTGGGAGGTCAGAATGGCTTTTGGAGCCTTGCAATTCTTCCATGATGCCCTTCCTTCTTACGCTTATAACACACCAATGGGGTCGATCACCGCTTCGCAGATGGCTTGTATTCATATCTTGGTTTATCCCAATTTTGTCTTCTTATGAGCCTCATTAGAAGTTTTAGAAAAAGTTCTCTCCAGTTTCCTCTTAGATTGAGTTTGCGGCTCAATCTCTCTCTTCAGTGCCCCATGATCGCACCCAAGGTCGGAAAGTCTTGCATGCTCACAAATTCCCGGATGTCGGTACGTAAAATCGAGATGTACCGACTAACAAGCCATGCTTCATCTCCAGCAAAAGTAGGACAGAAAGAAAGCATCTCCATGAACTTGGCGTTCAGATCACTAATGCACTCGGTGGTCTGTTGTAACGCCATGAACTCCTGCATCATTCTTTGTTGCTCCACCCTAGGCACATACCGTGCCTCGAACCACTCCACAAACTGGGCCCAAGTAATCGACATTACAGCTTCTTCCGTCATTCTTCCCGTGGTGGTGTTCCACCATGTCTTAACCCGCTTCCTCACTGGTTCTTTGCTACCAACACTCTAAACCGGTCTGGGCACCCTATAGTCATAAAGGCGCCCTCCACGCGATAACCGGTGTTTAGCCGCCACTGGATCGTCCTCCCCATCCCAATGAGGTGGGCTGCACTTGCCGAACTTCTCGTAGTAGTACATTAAATCACGAGCAGGAGGATCGTGACCCCCAGGCGGAGGTGCATCTGCCATACGCTCATCTAGCAGAGCACGAACTTGATCAATGATGTTAGCCGTGACATTCGGAATGATCTCGTTAAAAGCATTATTGAACTCCTCAGCAACGAGTTCCCTAACTTGAGCTATTTGAATTGCATTGAGGCGAGCAGGCGGAGCCATCTAAAATTGATAAGAAAAACAAACGATTCAACCTATACATGTCTAAGAGATCGAAAACACTCAGCTTGCTGAAAACTTTTCAACCTTGCCCCGTCCCCAAAACCGGCTCCAATATATTGAATAATAGGGGCCCTTCTATTATTCAATATAGAAGTTCCAATTTCGGTTTCAGGTCTAGTTTCAAAATTTCAGCTTGCTCCTAGCCGTGATAGCTTAATTCACACTCATGGTAGTTATATAAGGCCTAAATTCTCACTTGGTAGTTAGTAGCTCTAAAGGATTATAATTATCCTCCTAGGCTAGTCTTTGAGATATGTCTTAAATGGAGCATACTATTGTGTTTGATATGTAATAAATTTTAAACTCAATTAGTAAATACAACTTACTTGGTCGGTGACCGCGCAAGTGACATCTTCACCGCTAGTTTTTAATAAACTTTGTACAAGAGAAATAAAATGTTTTAAATTTGAGTCTAGACATCCCCAAGAAGGCCTAGTTCACTCAAATGAAAAGCTCGATACCAACTTGTAACACCCAAAATTTATTTTTTTATTTTTTTATTTTATTACCGAAATAATATAAAGTTTGACACCAATTCATAAAGGAACTTCATTTATTTAATTTAATAAGCCAATAATGGCAATCAAGTTATCAAACTTCTAAAGAAAACAACATAAGTAAAACTTTCTAATATAGAAATGTCAAAAGCGGAAGTACTAAAAATGTTCATTGACGTAAAATAAATAGCGAGTGTCACGAATGCTCCCGTCAGTCCTAGCCTCCTTAATCGTAAAACTGAAAAATGTTAAGTAAACCGTAAGCACAAAGCTTAGTGAATTCAAACACAACATTATACCAATATCCACAATCACTAGACCTAGATTAAAATATACGATTATAACATTTAAACATAAGCCAAGAACAAATCAAGGCTTATAAGGAGGGCTAGTAGGTTACCCGCATCTCACAAACCGAAGAGTATTGGGTTAATCTTACCCTCACCTCACATCCCGGAGGGTATTGAGTAATTATACCTAACCACGCGCACCGACAAAAGCCGGATAATTGCTATGATCCCTCAACAATAAACATACAAAGGCACATGTATGATTAACAATTTAAGCATGCATCCACATTATCATACCATAATAATAATTTAACACTCACGTGCTAACCTAGCAATCATAAATATTGAGACAATGGAGTGAGAGAACTCACCTTGAATACTTAAGGGAGATTGCTAAATCAAAACTGGCTACCACACTTGAGCAAATGCCAAAACTTCACCTATTATAAACTAGGAGTTAGGATATACCCAAAGATGAAGCTTAAAGACTTAAACAAAAATCTGGACAGCAAGGTCTAAAACAGACCCGCCGTTAAAGATGGATTTACTTAATTTTCCTAAGTATTAACATATCAATATTAAATTTTTCTAAGAAACTAGAGTCTTTCCTTTTAAAACAGTAAAGAACTCACTCTAACTCCAAAATATGAATTTATTATGATGCTTTTAAAAAGACATCGTAGTGCAGTCCCAAATCATAGGAATCAGTAGTGTTGGCCAATTCTACCCAACTTGTGGGTAGACATTGTCCAAACTAAAAATCACAGAGATAATAGACATAAATACCAAAGTCTCAGAGTTGGAATCGACCAAAAGGGTTTCACAAACTCTAGATACGAAATTCACAACATGACTAATTACAAAACCCTTAAAAGCTGATGACAGAAAACTGATCTGGAGTGTGAACTCAATATGACCAAGAAATACTTGGAGATAACATCCCATAAACTCCAGATCACAACTTTAGGTCATAACACACATGTGGGAACTTGGAATCCCATTAGATCATTTCCCAAGCCCTAGAAACGAATAAAACAAGTTGACCTATCAGATCAGACCCGGATCAGACCTACCAGCAAAGGTGCCGTTCTTGCCCATGGATAAAGTCCTAATTAGTGAGAGTGACCTTCATAAGAAAGTTACCCAACACAATTTGTAAACTTTTGGCACAGGTTTGAGATCCGTTTGAGTTATAGAATTCAAGTTATGATTTTTGTAAGATGACTACAAATCTGATGGAAACAGAATCGTAGCCAACCCTTAATCTTTTTAACCAATCCATTCCTCTCCCTTTTGAAACACATTCCTAGATGTGTTTATCACCCAAATTCAGTCCCCTATGAACATGGTGGCATTAAAAAGGGCTAGGGGTCATTGGCATTTCATTTAGTCACAAGGAAAAGAATCAAATCAACATAATATATGACAAACCACTTAAACTCATAATTTTCCCCTTTCTTAAGGGTTCCTTGATCTTTCAAATACACAAACATTTATATACACATCTTAGAAGATGCTATAAAGTTGTATACTTAGATCTAAACATATGGATATGGATATGTTGAGAATCAAAATAATAATTAACAAGAATTATAACCATTCACAAGATCTATCACATTTTATCACCTAAATAAAACTTGGTGATTTCCATGGTTCATTTAGACCTTGTATTTTATATAATCATCTAGATCCATCATACACCATGTATAAGGTGTAGATATAATCTAGAGATGATGATAACATACAACTTATAACAATAACAACATTGGTTAAAACCATAAGATCTATCTTCTTTAAATCACACAAGTTACAACTTGATGATTTTTATGAATCATATAGATCTTTTACATAATATGATCATCTAGGCTCATCATACACCATGTATAGGAGATGGTGATGAAATTTCTAGATGATAATCAACACTTAAAACAATTAATTGAATATAAATCAAAAGAAAAGATTAGAATACCTTAAAAGATCTTACCTATGCTTGTTACACCAACAAGGAAATGAAGGAGAAGATGATTGTGGCTTTGGAAGAGAAAAATGAGAGAGGGATGGGAGATGGGATCGGCCGAAATGAGGAAGAGAGGAGGGAGTTAGGGTTTGTGATATTTTTATAAGTCATTTTAGGATAAAGCCTAATGACTACACTAATGGGCTAGGCTCAAAACTCATTTCTTACTAGCCCAATATAATTAAATCTTTTAATTAACTTAGCCCAAAACTTGTATTTTAATCTAACTTGGCTAATTAATTAAACCCATCATTTAAAATAATTAAATACCATGAAAATAATTAACGTACCGAAAAAAAAAAGAAACCGAGCGTTACAACTCTCCCCTACTAAGAAGGGACTTCGGCCTCGAAGTCAGTCCCTCTGAATAACTCGGGATAATACGCCCTCATCTCGTCTTCAGGTTCCCATGTACACTCAGATTTGGATATATTCCCCATTTGCATCGTCTATTTTGGAGTTAGAGTGAGTTCTTTACTGTTTTAAAAAGGGGAAAGACTCTAGTTTCTTAGAAAAATTTAATATTGATATGTTAATACTTAGGAAAATTAAGTAAATCCATCTTTAACGGCGGGTCTGTTTTAGACCTTCTTTGTCATTTTTGTTTAAGTCTTTAAGCTTCATCTTTGGGTATATCCTAACTCCTAGTTTATAATAGGTGAAGTTTTGGCATTTGCTCAAGTGTGGTAGCCAGTTTTGATTTAGCAATCTCCCTTAAGTATTCAAGGTGAGTTCTCTCACTCCATTGTCTCAATATTTATGATTGCTAGGTTAGCACGTGAGTGTTAAATTATTATTATGGTATGATAATGTGGATGCATGCTTAAATTGTTAATCATACATGTGCACTGTATGTTTATTGTTGAGGATCATAGCAATTATCCGGCTTTTGTCCGGTGCGCGTGGTTAGGTATAATTACTCCAATACCCTCCGGGATGTGAGGTGAGGGTAAGATTAACCCAATACTCTTCGGTTTGTGAGATGCGGGTAACCTACTAGCCCTCCTTATAAGCCTTGATTTGTTCTTGGCTTATGTTTAAATGTTATAACCGTATATTTTAATCTAGGTCTAGTGATTGTGGATATTGGTATAATGTTGTGTTTGAATTCACTAAGCTTTGTGCTTACGGTTTACTTAACATTTTTCAGTTATTACGATTAAGGAGGCTAGGGACTGACGGGAGCATTCGTGACACACTGCTATTTATTTTACGTCAATGAACATTTTTAGTACTTCCGCTTTTGACATTTCTATATTAGAAAGTTTTACTTATATTGTTTTCTTTAGAAGTTTGATAACTTGATTGCCATTATTGGCTTATTAAATTAAATAAATGAAGTTCCTTTATGAATTGGTGTCAAACTTTATATTATTTCGGTAAAAAAAAATAAAAAAAAAAAATAAATAAATTTTGGGTGTTACAAGACGTGGAGGGCGCCTTTATGACTATAGGGTGCCCAGACCAGTTTAGAGTGTTGGTAGCAAAGAACCAGCTGAGGAAGCGGGGTAAGACATGGTGGAACACCACCACGGGAAGAATGACGGAAGAAGCTGTAAGGGCGATTACTTGGGCCCAGTTTGTGGAGTGGTTCGAGGCACGGTATGTGCCTAGGGTGGAGCAACAAAGAATGATGCAGGAGTTCATGGCGTTACAATGCACCACCGAGTCTCATAGTGATCTGAACGCCAAGTTCATGGAGATGCTTTCTTTCTGTCCTACTTTTGCTGGAGATGAAGCATGGCTTGTTAGTCGGTACATCTCGATTTTACGTACCGACATCCGGGAATTTGTGAGCATGCAAGACTTTACGACCTTGGGTGCAGTCATGGGAACCTGAAGACGATATGAGGGCGTATTATCCCGAGTTATTCAGAGGGACTGACTTCGAGGCCGAAGTCCCTTCTTAGTAGGGGAGAGTTGTAACGCTCGGTTTCTTTTTTTTTTCGGTACGTTAATTATTTTCATGGTATTTAATTATTTTAAATGATGGGTTTAATTAATTAGCCAAGTTAGATTAAAATACAAGTTTTGGGCTAAGTTAATTAAAAGATTTAATTATATTGGGCTAGTAAGAAATGAGTTTTGAGCCTAGCCCATTAGTGTAGTCATTAGGCTTTATCCTAAAATGACTTATAAAAATATCACAAACCCTAACTCCCTCCTCTCTTCCTCATTTCGGCCGATCCCATCTCCCATCCCTCTCTCATTTTTCTCTTCCAAAGCCACAATCATCTTCTCCTTCATTTCCTTGTTGGTGTAACAAGCTTAGGTAAGATCTTTTAAGGTATTCTAATCTTTTCTTTTGATTTATATTCAATTAATTGTTTTAAGTGTTGATTATCATCTAGAAATTTCATCACCATCTCCTATACATGGTGTATGATGAGCCTAGATGATCATATTATGTAAAAGATCTATATGATTCATAAAAATCATCAAGTTGTAACTTGTGTGATTTAAAGAAGATAGATCTTATGGTTTTAACCAATGTTGTTATTGTTATAAGTTGTATGTTATCATCATCTCTAGATTATATCTACACCTTATACATGGTGTATGATGGATCTAGATGATTATATAAAATACAAGGTCTAAATGAACCATGGAAATCACCAAGTTTTATTTAGGTGATAAAATGTGATAGATCTTGTGAATGGTTATAATTCTTGTTAATTATTATTTTGATTCTCAACATATCCATATCCATATGTTTAGATCTAAGTATACAACTTTATAGCATCTTCTAAGATGTGTATATAAATGTTTGTGTATTTGAAAGATCAAGGAACCCTTAAGAAAGGGGAAAATTATGAGTTTAAGTGGTTTGTCATATATTATGTTGATTTGATTCTTTTCCTTGTGACTAAATGAAATGCCAATGACCCCTAGCCCTTTTTAGTGCCACCATGTTCATAGGGGACTGAATTTGGGTGATAAACACATCTAGGAATGTGTTTCAAAAGGGAGAGGAATGGATTGGTTAAAAGATTAAGGGTTGGCTACGATTCTGTTTCCATCAGATTTGTAGTCATCTTACAAAAATCATAACTTGAATTCTATAACTCAAACGGATCTCAAACCTGTGCCAAAAGTTTACAAATTGTGTTGGGTAACTTTCATATGAAGGTCACTCTCACTAATTAGGACTTTATCCATGGGCAAGAACGGCACCTTTGCTGGTAGGTCTGATCCGGGTCTGATCTGATAGGTCAACTTGTTTTATTCGTTTATAGGGCTTGGGAAATGATCTAATGGGATTCCAAGTTCCCACATGTGTGTTATGACCTAAAGTTGTGATCTGGAGTTTATGGGATGTTATCTCCAAGTATTTCTTGGTCATATTGAGTTCACACTCCAGATCAGTTTTCTGTCATCAGCTTTTAAGGGGTTTTGTAATTAGTCATGTTGTGAATTTCGTATCTAGAGTTTGGGAAACCCTTTTTGGTCGATTCCAACTCTGAGACTTTGGTATTTATGTCTATTATCTCTGTGATTTTTAGTTTGGACAATGTCTACCCACAAGTTGGGTAGAATTGGCCAACACTACTGATTCCTATGATTTGGGACTGCACTGCGATGTCTTTTTAAAAGCATCATAATAAATTCATATTTTGGAGTTAGAGTGAGTTCTTTACTGTTTTAAAAAGGGGAAAGACTCTAGTTTCTTAGAAAAATTTAATATTGATATGTTAATACTTAGGAAAATTAAGTAAATCCATCTTTAACGGCGGGTCTGTTTTAGACCTTCTGTCCAGATTTTTGTTTAAGTCTTTAAGTCATCTTTGGGTATATCCTAACTCCTAGTTTATAATAGGTGAAGTTTTGGCATTTGCTCAAGTGTGGTAGCCAGGTTTTGATTTAGCAATCTCCCTTAAGTATTCAAGGTGAGTTCTCTCACTCCATTGTCTCAATATTTATGATTGCTAGGTTAGCACGTGAGTGTTAAATTATTATTATGGTATGATAATGTGGATGCATGCTTAAATTGTTAATCATACATGTGCCTTTGTATGTTTATTGTTGAGGGGATCATAGCAATTATCCGGCTTTTGTCCGGTGCGCGTGGTTAGGTATAATTACTCCAATACCCTCCGGATGTGAGGTGAGGGTAAGATTAACCCAATACTCTTCGGTTTGTGAGATGCGGGTAACCTACTAGCCCTCCTTATAAGCCTTGATTTGTTCTTGGCTTATGTTTAAATGTTATAATCGTATATTTTAATCTAGGTCTAGTGATTGTGGATATTGGTATAATGTTGTGTTTGAATTCACTAAGCTTTGTGCTTACGGTTTACTTAACATTTTTCGTGTTTTACGATTAAGGAGGCTAGGACGATTGGGCATTCGTGACACACTGCTATTTATTTTACGTCAATGAACATTTTTAGTACTTCCGCTTTTGACATTTCTATATTAGAAAGTTTTACTTATGTTGTTTTCTTTAGAAGTTTGATAACTTGATTGCCATTATTGGCTTATTAAATTAAATAAATGAAGTTCCTTTATGAATTGGTGTCAAACTTTATATTATTTCGGTAAAAAAAAAAAATTACACGCCGTGGATTCCGCGCCGGAACCCACCAGGCTAAAAATTATTTTTAAAACCGTTCAAAACGCCAAAAGGCCGGTGACGGTAGTATTTTCCAAAGCTCACAAAATCATTTGTCAAACCGTCATAAAACGTTCAAGGCCAAAATGCCAAAACTCGATTTAGGGAATCGGTTTTACGAAATAAAACTCCATTTGCAAAATATCTTTTTTTTTCGGTACGTTAATTATTTTCATGGTATTTAATTATTTTAAATGATGGGTTTAATTAATTAGCCAAGTTAGATTAAAATACAAGTTTTGGGCTAAGTTAATTAAAAGATTTAATTATATTGGGCTAGTAAGAAATGAGTTTTGAGCCTAGCCCATTAGTGTAGTCATTAGGCTTTATCCTAAAATGACTTATAAAAATATCACAAACCCTAACTCCCTCCTCTCTTCCTCATTTCGGCCGATCCCATCTCCCATCCCTCTCTCATTTTTCTCTTCCAAAGCCACAATCATCTTCTCCTTCATTTCCTTGTTGGTGTAACAAGCTTAGGTAAGATCTTTTAAGGTATTCTAATCTTTTCTTTTGATTTATATTCAATTAATTGTTTTAAGTGTTGATTATCATCTAGAAATTTCATCACCATCTCCTATACATAGTGTATGATGAGCCTAGATGATCATATTATGTAAAAGATCTATATGATTCATAAAAATCATCAAGTTGTAACTTGTGTGATTTAAAGAAGATAGATCTTATGGTTTTAACCAATGTTGTTATTGTTATAAGTTGTATGTTATCATCATCTCTAGATTATATCTACACCTTATACATGGTGTATGATGGATCTAGATGATTATATAAAATACAAGGTCTAAATGAACCATGGAAATCACCAAGTTTTATTTAGGTGATAAAATGTGATAGATCTTGTGAATGGTTATAATTCTTGTTAATTATTATTTTGATTCTCAACATATCCATATCCATATGTTTAGATCTAAGTATACAACTTTATAGCATCTTCTAAGATGTGTATATAAATGTTTGTGTATTTGAAAGATCAAGGAACCCTTAAGAAAGGGGAAAATTATGAGTTTAAGTGGTTTGTCATATATTATGTTGATTTGATTCTTTTCCTTGTGACTAAATGAAATGCCAATGACCCTAGCCCTTTTAGTGCCACCATGTTCATAGGGGACTGAATTTGGGTGATAAACACATCTAGGAATGTGTTTCAAAGGGAGAGGAATAGATTGGTTAAAAGATTAAGGGTTGGCTACGATTCTGTTTCCATCAGATTTGTAGTCATCTTACAAAAATCATAACTTGAATTCTATAACTCAAACGGATCTCAAACCTGTGCCAAAAGTTTACAAATTGTGTTGGGTAACTTTCTTATGAAGGTCACTCTCACTAATTAGGACTTTATCCATGGGCAAGAACGGCACCTTTGCTGGTAGGTCTGATCCGGGTCTGATCTGATAGGTCAACTTGTTTTATTCGTTTCTAGGGCTTGGGAAATGATCTAATGGGATTCCAAGTTCCCACATGTGTGTTATGACCTAAAGTTGTGATCTGGAGTTTATGGGATGTTATCTCCAAGTATTTCTTGGTCATATTGAGTTCGGACTCAGATCGGTTTCTGTCATCAGCTTTTAAGGGTTTTGTAATTAGTCATGTTGTGAATTTCGTATCTAGAGTTTGGGAAACCCTTTTGGTCGATTCCAACTCTGAGACTTTGGTATTTATGTCTATTATCTCTGTGATTTTTAGTTTGGACAATGTCTACCCACAAGTTGGGTAGAATTGGCCAACACTACTGATTCCTATGATTTGGGACTGCACTGCGATGTCTTTTTAAAAGCATCATAATAAATTCATATTTTGGAGTTAGAGTGAGTTCTTTACTGTTTTAAAAGGAAAGACTCTAGTTTCTTAGAAAAATTTAATATTGATATGTTAATACTTAGGAAAATTAAGTAAATCCATCTTTAACGGCGGGTCTGTTTTTAGACCTTGCTGTCCAGATTTTTGTTTAAGTCTTTAAGCTTCATCTTTGGGTATATCCTAACTCCTAGTTTATAATAGGTGAAGTTTTGGCATTTGCTCAAGTGTGGTAGCCAGTTTTGATTTAGCAATCTCCCTTAAGTATTCAAGGTGAGTTCTCTCACTCCATTGTCTCAATATTTATGATTGCTAGGTTAGCACGTGAGTGTTAAATTATTATTATGGTATGATAATGTGGATGCATGCTTAAATTGTTAATGTAACACCCCCGGTTCAGCCCGGGAATATTACACGCCGTGGATTCCGCGCCGGAACCCACCAGGCTAAAAATTATTTTTAAAACCGTTCAAAACGCCAAAAGGCCGGTGACGGTAGTATTTTCCAAAGCTCACAAAATCATTTGTCAAACCGTCATAAAACGTTCAAGGCCAAAATGCCAAAACTCGATTTAGGGAATCGGTTTTACGAAATAAAACTCCATTTGCAAAATACCGAAAGTCATTTTGAAAGAACTCACGCATCGGATAAAATACAGTTCGAAAATACATTTTACATCAAGAATAAATAAACAGTCAATACACGATTCCCCACTATATGTCATAGCCAGTATCATTCGGGATCCTCGTCTCTTCACGACCGCTCTATCAAATCTCCAATACCTGAAAAATAAGTCCCACAACGGGGTCAACCATAATGCCCGATAAATAACCGCAAATACATAAACATAATTAATCATATGTCATGCATAGTGAGAATGATAACCACAAACTATAACCTTACCACTCCCGATTTATCCAACGATTCTCGTCAAAATCCCAATATCACAACAATACCGTATAATACCTCAATAACGAATACTTTCCCGTACACAATCCTCTATGTACAATTACCACAAAAACATACCTCTATTCGGATTCATGTACGATTACCACAAAAACGTACCTCTATTCGGATTCCTTCCAAACGCACCTCATCGACCAAGAATATCCAAATATCATCAACAACATCTACTGTATACTACAATCCTCACAAGATTCCATTTATACATTCGTCAATATGCAATACAACACAGAATACTTATGACATGTAATTGAAATTACTTATCGAAACACTATAACTGAACAAGTAATAACTTGCCTCAATATCGATACGACGAAGCCGAATCGCGAGAACGTGCAGTAGCAATAACTCACAATATAGAACTCCGATTACGATCCAACCGGTCAAAATGAAGGACCATGAGTCGGCAACAAGATATCCAAAATTAAGTAAAATCGGACTACGTCTTGCCCTTCATCGAGCTATTCAATCACGGTTGCTCCACCGAAAATGGAACTCCAAATACGGAAGAAAACCACGATCCACTCAAAAGAGACTTCACTATATGATAAATTTCTACAATCATATAGAATTTCTTTCTTTTAACTCGACAACCCTACACTATTACAAGTCTACATGATTCTCACCCTTCTCACCACTCTCTTTAAAGAGAATACAAGAAAGGAATTTAATTTGAATCAAATAAGACTAAAGTATTACTTGGGTGTACTTGTGAGAAAGACATCAAGACTCCTTATATAGAATAAGAAGGCTTTTCCCCTTTTTTCCCAACTGATGTGGGATAAAATACATTCTTATAGCGTAAGCAAGGCTTCTCATCTTTATTCTCAACCGATGTGGGACAAAACACATCCTTCAAAATACAACTACTGTCCGAGAGCCATAACTTTTACTAACAAAATCCAAATATAATCTCCACCATTCATATATTATAAAAAACTATTTGATAAATAACATATCCAAAATTCAGTGCAATCCAACGGTTAAATCTTCAGAAATCTATAAAATACCGAGACTTCTCAATATGAATCCGAAAAACAGGAATCCTTTCGTTCTTTTAATTATTACGGTTACATTGTACATCCAAATCCAATCTTCACCGTCCAAAATAGACTTTACGGTGTTTAGAACTGACTGTCAAAATTCCATATTAATCCGACGGTTGGATTTTTATGAATTATGTCTGTAACATCGCTGCACTGGTGAATGTTCGTTGACAGAACTAAAGTTCTGCAAATAGTATTTACTAATTCGACCATAACTTTCTCGTCCAAACTCGGATTGACCCACTGTTTGGACCACTAGAAAGCTAACTCAAATCTATATAATACTGTTAATTTTCAGAATTTTCGAACATCCCAAAAATCCGTGGTGATTTTTCAAAATTGATACTTGTCCACGACACCTCCGAGAAAATGTCCAATCTTGTTTCTACTAACATTTCCGGTATCCCTTTCTTATTTTAAATGTTCCAAGACCAGAAATGTATCTCCAATACATTCAAATAAATTTACAATTCCCGTATTTAGTCGGTATGTATTCCTAAAATTCGGGATATTACATACTACCCCTTAAAAATAAGTTTCGTCTCGAAACTTGCAATCCTCTTACAAACAACAGTTTAATCGGAAAATCCAACATCACCAAAAGTAAACAATCATTATCGAACAATTCGAACAATATACTTACAGTGCAGAAGTCGATGATCTCCCGTGATACTAGCATATGACTCCATTTCGAAAATCTCAACACAATAAAATGTCAATACCAACAAATTGGTAATTTTCGCAATTACTCACACAATTTCGAAAACAATTGATCTCCGCTAAGATCAGATTACAGTTTGGAGAACTGTCAAGTTTTGTGTGGGATTTGTGACGTTGTGTCCTCCTCACCTAGAGCGCATGAGCCGCTCCTTGACACATGCCCGTATCACCGGCGTTCCACTCCACATCGAAAGCCGCTCCTTGACACGTGCCTCGCACCGGCGTACACTTTCCGATTGGAGCCGCCCATTGCACATGACTACGGCACCGGCGTTCACTCCCTGCCTTGTCGGTCTCGGAAACACCAACAATCACCAAATCCACACAGCACTACAACAGAACTCAAAAATAACACAGTTCCAAATCAATACAGTTCAAAATAGCCAGAAATCCAATTACACAAAAACCACGCTACTACCATATCGGTAGAGCCACATAACACACATGCCGGTTCCGCAAAACCTTGGGCTCCGATACCATACTTGTAACACCCAAAATTTATTTATTTATTTATTTTTTTTTACCGAAATAATATAAAGTTTGACACCAATTCATAAAGGAACTTCATTTATTTAATTTAATAAGCCAATAATGGCAATCAAGTTATCAAACTTCTAAAGAAAACAACATAAGTAAAACTTTCTAATATAGAAATGTCAAAAGCGGAAGTACTAAAAATGTTCATTGACGTAAAATAAATAGCAGTGTGTCACGAATGCTCCCGTCAGTCCCTAGCCTCCTTAATCGTAAAACCTGAAAAATATTAAGTAAACCGTAAACACAAAGCTTAGTGAATTCAAACACAACATTATACCAATATCCACAATCACTAGACCTAGATTAAGATATACAGTTATAACATTTAAACATAAGCCAAGAACAAATCAAGGCTTATAAGGAGGGCTAGTAGGTTACCCGCATCTCACAAACCGAAGAGTATTGGGTTAATCTTACCCTCACCTCACATCCCGGAGGGTATTGGAGTAATTATACCTAACCACGCGCACCGGACAAAAGCCGGATAATTGCTATGATCCCCTCAACAATAAACATACAGTGCACATGTATGATTAACAATTTAAGCATGCATCCACATTATCATACCATAATAATAATTTAACACTCACGTGCTAACCTAGCAATCATAAATATTGAGACAATGGAGTGAGAGAACTCACCTTGAATACTTAAGTGAGATTGCTAAATCAAAACTGGCTACCACACTTGAGCAAATGCCAAAACTTCACCTATTATAAACTAGGAGTTAGGATATACCCAAAGATGAAGCTTAAAGACTTAAACAAAAATCTGGACAGCAAGGTCTAAAAACAGACCCGCCGTTAAAGATGGATTTACTTAATTTTCCTAAGTATTAACATATCAATATTAAATTTTTCTAAGAAACTAGAGTCTTTCCCCTTTTTAAAACAGTAAAGAACTCACTCTAACTCCAAAATATGAATTTATTATGATGCTTTTAAAAAGACATCGCAGTGCAGTCCCAAATCATAGGAATCAGTAGTGTTGGCCAATTCTACCCAACTTGTGGGTAGACATTGTCCAAACTAAAAATCACAGAGATAATAGACATAAATACCAAAGTCTCAGAGTTGGAATCGACCAAAAAGGGTTTCCCAAACTCTAGATACGAAATTCACAACATGACTAATTACAAAACCCTTAAAAGCTGATGACAGAAAACTGATCTGGAGTCTGAACTCAATATGACCAAGAAATACTTGGAGATAACATCCCATAAACTCCAGATCACAACTTTAGGTCATAACACACATGTGGGAACTTGGAATCCTATTAGATCATTTCCCAAGCCCTAGAAACGAATAAAACAAGTTGACCTATCAGATCAGACCCGGATCAGACCTACCAGCAAAGGTGCCGTTCTTGCCCATGGATAAAGTCCTAATTAGTGAGAGTGACCTTCATAAGAAAGTTACCCAACACAATTTGTAAACTTTTGGCACAGGTTTGAGATCCGTTTGAGTTATAGAATTCAAGTTATGATTTTTGTAAGATGACTACAAATCTGATGGAAACAGAATCGTAGCCAACCCTTAATCTTTTTAACCAATCTATTCCTCTCCCTTTTGAAACACATTCCTAGATGTGTTTATCACCCAAATTCAGTCCCCTATGAACATGGTGGCACTAAAAAGGGCTAGGGGTCATTGGCATTTCATTTAGTCACAAGGAAAAGAATCAAATCAACATAATATATGACAAACCACTTAAACTCATAATTTTCCCCTTTCTTAAGGGTTCCTTGATCTTTCAAATACACAAACATTTATATACACATCTTAGAAGATGCTATAAAGTTGTATACTTAGATCTAAACATATGGATATGGATATGTTGAGAATCAAAATAATAATTAACAAGAATTATAACCATTCACAAGATCTATCACATTTTATCACCTAAATAAAACTTGGTGATTTCCATGGTTCATTTAGACCTTGTATTTTATATAATCATCTAGATCCATCATACACCATGTATAAGGTGTAGATATAATCTAGAGATGATGATAACATACAACTTATAACAATAACAACATTGGTTAAAACCATAAGATCTATCTTCTTTAAATCACACAAGTTACAACTTGATGATTTTTATGAATCATATAGATCTTTTACATAATATGATCATCTAGGCTCATCATACACCATGTATAGGAGATGGTGATGAAATTTATAGATGATAATCAACACTTAAAACAATTAATTGAATATAAATCAAAAGAAAAGATTAGAATACCTTAAAAGATCTTACCTAAGCTTGTTACACCAACAAGGAAATGAAGGAGAAGATGATTGTGGCTTTGGAAGAGAAAAATGAGAGAGGGATGGGAGATGGGATCGGCCGAAATGAGGAAGAGAGGAGGGAGTTAGGGTTTGTGATATTTTTATAAGTCATTTTAGGATAAAGCCTAATGACTACACTAATGGGCTAGGCTCAAAACTCATTTCTTACTAGCCCAATATAATTAAATCTTTTAATTAACTTAGCCCAAAACTTGTATTTTAATCTAACTTGGCTAATTAATTAAACCCATCATTTAAAATAATTAAATACCATGAAAATAATTAACGTACCGAAAAAAAAGAAACCGAGCGTTACAATTGTACCTCAAACAATACTCAAGATTCTCAAACTGTCATCACCAACTCACGATACGGAAATATACCATTACCGACCAATACGATCCATCGAATAACATCATCAAATCCCAAGACGATAACCGATTTTCCATCAAAGACAAATACCAAGGAAATACGGAACATACCTCGAGATATGAAGTGCCACGACAATCATATCAGTCTAATCCGAGATCAGATCAATGCAATACGGACACGGTCCTAACACAAGACCTACAAATGCATACTCATATGACCACGTCAATATGATCACAGCAATATCAATCATGTATACTCAATGGAAATCCGACGATCCAGCGCCCTCAGCATAGATCCCTTTGTTGATCCTATCAGATCAACATAAGGTGGATAACTAACAATACACATATGAACAACAACATATGATACAATCAATGATGCGAATTCACAAGATTCCATCAACACAATACTGGTAATCCAACGATCCAGCGCCCTCAGCATAGATCCCCATGATGATCCCGTCGAACCAACGCATGGTGGAAAACCTGTCCAACGATCCAGCGCCCTCAGCATAGATCCTCATGATGATCCCGTCGAACCAACGCATGATGGACATTCGATCCAGCGCCCTCAGCATAGATCCTCATAATCCCATCGGATTATTTACACAACATAAACAACACAATATGCATACACATATGCAAATCAACACGTTCATCAACATGAACAACATAACATGCACGGCAACATGAAAATTTACTAGGACGACTTCATGTTCAACAACATGAAAGAAAGTGTACAATACCAAAATAAATAACATTAAACCATAATCAATATGGAATACTTGCCCCGAGTCCTTCGGGAGCAACCTCGATGTCCAATCATCACCGATGATTATCCTCAATGCTCGGCGTTCCAAACGTACAATGAACTATAGATACTCATATCCTCGTCTTTACCATAATGTAACCTCGATACTCGAACATACCAATAACTGAAATAAAGCATATACATTATGATTTACCTCCCAGAATCGAAAGAACGATATGCGATCCGAATACCCAGAGTTCACAATAATAATCATCGCTATATGCATTATAAACGAAATGAAACTGAAACCATTCATTAAATATTATAACTGTGCAAGTAATAACTTGCCTCGATACCGATCTGCTGAAGTCTTGCCGAACACACCGCCTTTGTCTACGAGCTCCTCATCCCCGATCAAAAGCAATACAATGGACATACTCGAACACAACCGCAATATCTGGTTATAATCACCGATCAATAATCTCAACCTATCGAAGAAATCAAATAACACATATCCGATAACAATCAACAACCGACAAAACTAACCAATCGAACTCAACGGTTCAACACAACCTCGAATAAACGCGATGTAACAAACCAAATCAAACAATCACGAATTCATAATCAAAACACAAAAATGCGCATGTCGCCTACTTAGCGCACGTTAAACGCATAACGTGGCGTGCGCTAAGTTGTCCGTTAGCGTGCGCTAGCGGTAAGCTTAGCGTGCGCTAATCTTTGTCTGATGGCATGCATTCCAAATATCGACTCACATCTTGCGACTACGAATCCGAATGAAGGGAGACATAAATCCCCATATCTCTTGAAGATAAACGACCCCATAATTATCACAATGATCATGTCAATGTCCATATATCAATAACAACCTCAATAATCAAACTGACTCGATAACAAGGATTATATCATGCTAAATCTGGAATTCAACCTAGTATCATGATTCATCTCATCTAAATCGACCAATATAATTACCAAGATTCAGAAATCCTTCTTAGATCGGGTTAAATGAATCAACATCCTTATGGTATGAAGAATCTTAACTAACATCCGAAACTCTTATCAAAATTCCATTGAATCTCATATAACATCATCATATGATTATCCAACATGCTCCTTGCATGAAATCATCCAAGAAAAATGAACCACTAACGAAGGAATACGAAGATTACCTGGTTTAGATGAACCAAAAAGAAGAACATTAGAACTCCATCCAAAGAATCATGAACAACTTGAAGGACAAGGCTTGAATCCATGCTCTCCATCTTAATCTTGTTAAAGATCACCATCTCTCAGTGTTTGAGACCTCAAACCTCTTTCTAAAAACTCTCTCTCTCGGTTGCAAGGAAGGAATGGACGAAATGCTTCATAACACCCTTCTGTCCCTTTTTATAATATTCATTATTAGCGTGCGCTAACATCTCATGTTTAGCGTGCGCTACCGCCTTAGCGTGCGCTAACTGACTTTATTAGCGTGCGCTATCGATGCCCAGAGACTACTGCCTTGCTTCGTAAACTAGCTTACGTACGTAATGCCCATGCATTAACGTACGTAAAACATCCTGCCTAGCGTACGCAAGTCATTTACCTTAGCGTGCGCTAATACCAGTTAACTTGCTACAGTCTACACCTACCACGAAGATGCTCGTGACCCCACCAGCCGAAATCAACCAATAAAGCCAAGATTCCCTGTTGACCGATATATAGTTAGCGTGCGCTAATCAACATGCATTAGCGTGCGCTAACACTACATTACAACATCCGTTGACTTATCAGAACGTCGCGAAAGTGGCACGGTCCACGCGTAGATTCCTTCCGATCGGATCGTATTACCGTGCGTTATCTTATATCAGTAGCGTGCGCTAATCACGCGATAGCGTGCGCTACTCATGATTATTAGCGTGCGCTAATAATGTTACACTTAGCCATTTCCAACTGTTACCGCCTGTCTCGACATACCGAAAACACATATACACTTACTGAATACATATACTGAATCCAATAATATTCTTATACGATATACTCTATATCAGAAGTACGATAACCTGATACACGATATCCTCAAATGTAACTGTCGACCAGATACGACAATTATACCGATACTGACATCTCAGTCCTTTATTTATTTTATTCCTACTGTACAGATTCCACGCTGTACAATATAACTCGAATAAAATAATATCAAACAACAGTAGTAGAAATTCCGGATATTACATTTATAGGCTCCAAAGCCTCAACTAGCCGTTAGTTCACTGCTGCCTCATTACGTACGTTACGTACAATCCATTATGTATGTTATTCATGTTACATATGTTAACTCATCTTTGTTACGTTCGTTAAGCTCTTCACAGATCAATCCAGTAGCTTCGTTTCTCCCATTACGTACGTTAAGCTTCTCCTCCTTACGTACGTTATCTTCAGTCAAATTATCCGATACATGTTGACCTATGCCATGACGTCATATTCAACGGCTCCTTGTTTGAATTTTGAAATGCTTCATTACGTACGTTAAGAACCATGTGTTACGTACATTATCGTACGTTAATCCATCGATATAGCGTACATTAATAACCTTCTGTCTAGCTTTTCGCTTCTTCAATTTCTTCGTTGTTTTGTTTTGCTTCTTTGTTGATTTCCTTTGTTTAACAACTAATCATCAAAACTCGATTAATGAATATTTGGAATAAAATATTCCAACAATCTCCCTTTTTTTGATGAATACAAAACAACACCTTGAATGGGATAAAACCTGCAAAATAAAATATATATATATATATATATATATTTGCACGAATCAAAGTTTTCGGCTTTGACCGTTTTGTTCTTCTCCCATCTTTTCTTTCTGTCCTTTTCAACTACTTCTCATCATTTTTCAACTTCGTCTTTTCGTTTTCAACTCCTTCGTTTCTTTTTTATTTTTCTCCTTCTTTGATCATTCGTGTATATTATTATGACTCTTTCTTTTCTCTTTTCATATTTTTTTCTCCCATTCAACTATTCTCTCCCCCTTTTTGTTATCAGCAAAAAGTGTAAATAACGATAATAAAAACGATAATATGATGAATGCATAAGAGGGTAAACTCCCCCCGACAAAAATATCTCCCTTTAAAAATATAAACTCCACCTGAGTAAAATATCAATTTATGAAGATTGATGAAATTTAATTTTTGGGGATCCAATCGAAAGTCGGTCGTTTTTCATTTAAATAAACGATATTGGGAATAGTGGTTCCTTTAGGAATCCAAATCTTTTTAATTTTAATCGTCCGGCGTGGGCTTTTATAATTTGAAATATACTGCCCAATTTTTATACATTTGTCACAATGGGGTACTTTTAAATTTACGGATTCAGTTTTAAAATTTGGTTTGAATCCTAACTCCTGTTTATTCAAAGTGTATTTTTGAACTGATAACATTTGTTCAAATTTCTCGTTTCCACACGAAAATTTCTTTGTTAAACTTTTAAGTTCATCTTGAACTTTCAAAAGATCATTCTTTAAATTATTTTCATTTTCAAGGCATGGACAATGATCGGTCTCGACAATTTTCCCTTTTTCAAGAATTTTGAAAATTTCAATTTCCAATAATTTATTTTTATATTGGAGGGATTTAATTTCACTTAAAGCATTTTGAAAATCGGTATGTAATAATTCGAATGCTTCAAATAGTTCATCTTGAGATGATGTACTAACCTGACTTTCGATGTTGCTTTCGTCGAATGAACTTCTGGCCATGAGTGCGAGATTATTTTAGATATATTCATTGTCGTCGTCTTCGTCACTCCGTGTTGCAATTAAGACTTCCTTCTTTGGATTTGCACGACAGTTCTTTGTGAAGTGGCCTGGTTTACCACAAATTCGACAGTTGTTGTCGAATTTCTTAGATTCGCCCGTTTTGATGTCTTTCTTTCTCCGGTTTAATAAGTTTTGAAACTTATTAATATTCTTGGCATAATATGCCGATTCTTCGTCACATTCATCGACCGGGAATTTTTCTTTGTGAGACATCTTAGCTATCGTTCTTTCCTTCGGCTTCGGCTTGTTGTTTCGTGATTTTAGAACAATCTCATAATTAATTAGCGAACCAACAAGGGCGCTAAAGTCGAGCGTATTGAGATCTTTAGATTCCATGATCGTCGTCACGGTGCCGTCCCATTCGCTAGGTAGTGATCGTAAGAGTTTCTTGACTTTCTCACTACTTGATAGCGGTTTTCCGAACGAATCTAGACCATTGGTGATGACCAAAAACCAGTCGAGTATATTGGTGATGGGTTCGCCACCCTTCATCATGAATAACTCGTAGTTATGGAGAAGCATATTGATTTTCGTCTCTTTGACTTGATTTGTGCATTCGTGTGTGATTTCTAACATCTTCCAAAAATCATTGGCGTAATCACAAGAAGATATCCAGTTGTGTTCTTCTGGATTTAAAGCACAATATAATAATTGCGTAGCTTTGAAATAGTGATCATTTTTGCAATCGGAATCATCGTACTCTTCAAAACTTTTAAGCGTACCGTCGAATTTGATTGGAATTTTCGGACCACGACACATCACTTTCCATAGCTCGATGTCATAAGCTCGGATAAATATTGACATCTTCTTCTTCCATGTCATGAAGTTAGATCCACCGAAGAATGGTGGTCGGCTCAAGGCAACACCTTCGACCGGGGCAAATTGAAATGCCATTTGGATCGTCTTCTCCTTGGATGTTAAGCCGCTTCTAGGAGGTACCGCCCCGATACCAATTGTTGGAGCAGGATTCGAAATACACGCTACTTTGTGGAAGCGTATTTAACGGTGCAGAAAATAAATCAAATTATAGAGGTTCGTCCAAACGTGCCTACGTCTTCTCTTCGGATCTTTTTCTATAGGTTAAAGATGGACCTCTGCACCTCTGTTCTATCGGTCGAGAGATTACTGTTACAATTCTCATCTTCTATCGGTTCGAGATTAACCGTAACTCACTTGTCATTTTGTCGGTTCAAGTTAAACTGTTTTCCTTTTCTATCGGACAAGGAATCAATCTATCTAGCTTTCAATGGGTACTAGACAAACCTCACTCGGATGTAGATTGCGATTCTAACAATGCCGGATCCTTGATCCTAATAATACCAAATCTAATCTTATCCTATCTTTTCTCTCTCGTATACGTTTTCGTGTATAACAGTCAAACTCTTATCAATATAAGCTCAAATACAACAATGATACAATGTATAACAATATCTAATCAATATCTTGATTTCTTGAAGTTGTTGTAGGTTCACACCATAGGAAGTGGTATTTATAGGCTCCAAAGCCTCAACTAGCCGTTAGCTCACTGCTGCCTCATTACGTACGTTACGTGCAATCCATTACGTACGTTATTCGTGTTATGCACGTTAACTCATCTTTGTTACGTACGTTAAGCTCTTCACAGATCAGTCTAGTAGCTTCGTTTCTTCCATTACGTACGTTAAGCTTCTCCCCTTTACATACGTTATCTTCAGTCAAATTATTCGTTGCATGCTGACATATGCCATGATGTCATCTTCAATGGCTCCTTGTTTGAATTCTAAAATGCTTCATTACGTACGTTAAGAACCATGTGTTACGTACATTATCCTATGTTAATCAATCGATATAGCGTACATAAATAACCTTATATCCATCTTTTTGCTTTTTCGATTTCTTCATTGTTTTGTTTTGCTTCTTTGTTGTTTTCCTTTGTTTAACAACTAATCATCAAAACTCGATTAATGAATATTTGGAATAAAATTTTCCAACACAATCCGCAAAAATAAACTACGAACGACAATAACAACAATGAAAATGAATTCTATCGCACGACCCAAAGCCGCTGAATTCAAGGAACAAACGACGAAAGTTCAAGGGTTTCCCCCAAACGGCCAAGAACACGAATCGACCCGACAAAAATGTGAAAATGAAATTTCAAACCATGGGTTAAGACCAACAAGACTAGGTAACAACAATAGCACCAAGAATTCCATATTAAAATCACGAAATCAAGAGAAACTGCAAAATATCTCAAATAGGGTTCTAAAACCTTACCTTGATTCGGAGAAGAAGAATGATTAGACGATGATGAACACGAAGAAGACCTACCGAGATAATTATTACCATCAACGGCCGAATAAAGCTCGATCCAAAACCACCCCAAGTCGTCAAAATGTAGAAACAGAAAGACCAGATTCTGGGTCAACCCTCTGGTATAAATAGGCGTCTGAAGCTTACGTAAGTTAGGGCACAAACCTGACGTATGCTAGATGTTTAACGTACGTAAGGTGCAAGCCCTTATGTACGTAAGAGCAATCCAGACTCCTCTGCCCGAAATCCTGAACACGATAATGTACGTAACGGGGGATGCATTACGTACGTAAAGAAGCATCACTAACGTACGCTACACATGATGGTAATGTACGTTATCTATGTGGCAGTACAGAGCAGCTGCCAGAAGTTTGGTTCGAAAAGGACCGCAGAACGCGAGGAACACGAATTACTACGGTCGAGCAAGACGAGTAGTACAACAATTAAAACACGAGTTTAAGCACTAAACAAACACATGATTCCGATAACCTGAAGATTGGAAAAGACGATACGAAGGCAAACACCCCAACACTTTGGAAAATTACGAAATGGCCCGAACGACTGAAATATCACGATACGACAACGAATAACCAAACTAATGCTCACAACACGTCTAAAAAAGTTAAACAAACTTACGGGATACACGAAGCGACAGTTTCGAACGAGATTCACAAAAATCAAACTCAAGTGCGAAAAAGTAGCTAAGAAGCACGGAACTCAACAAAACAACACCAAAACGAACTCGGATGACAAGAAGTGCAGAATTAATCAATCTCAGAATGACGAAATGGTCACAAGTGAGCCGCTAAAATAGACTCTTGCCAAAAAAGAAATTTACCAAAAAATCAAAATTGCGGATAGTACACCTGGAGCACTTCGAACCTTACCTAGCTTCAATAATATACGTAGCAGTGATTTCCATGTTCAGACCAATTTTCAGAACGGAATAGAGTTTTTCTATTAACTCTAATGGATGTGGACATAAACACATTTTAGAAAAACTCACGAGTCAATCTAGTTGAATGTACTTCACTACTATCAGGTTTTCAAATCCTATGTTGTCCCCAGCAATGTACTTTGGGACATAGACTCATATAGGCTTTGGCACGATAGACTAGGTCATCCTGGTCGAAGTATGATGATTCATATACTAAAGAACTTGTACGGACATCATTTCTTTTCGAGCGAAAAGGTGGCAACAACTCGACATAAAGAACAGTGTTGATATTAATCATGTTATGTCATCCAAAAGAATTGGATGCATATCAAATGTGCACCACTTAGTTTTGCAAAGCCTGCTCTTTAGCCAAAGAAGGAGCGAGATCTTCCTACGCTAAAGAAACAAAAGCAAGCATTCCATTCTTACGCCGAATATAAGGAGATATTGTTGGATGCATCCACCTAATATGCGGACCATTTATGTATTTGAAGGTTTTGGTGGATGCTCCAACATGTTGGTCACATCTTGCTTTTCT
The DNA here is from genome assembly GCA_033398695.1 of Orobanche coerulescens. Lineage (NCBI taxonomy): Eukaryota > Viridiplantae > Streptophyta > Magnoliopsida > Lamiales > Orobanchaceae > Orobanche > Orobanche coerulescens. The sequence goes on along the minus strand of CM065818.1, from coordinate 70,268,772 downwards.
GTCCACTCAAATTGCTGCAGAACTTCCAAGATAACTTATAAGGGCTCACCTACCTTATCATATCTAAAGGACCTGATGATGTGGAGAGTTCACATCAAAAAGTACTTGATGTTTATTGCATGATAGAGATCAATAAATAGCGTCTCGTCTTATATGCATATGCAAATGGTCTCACATAAATCACCTTTAAAAGAATATGTATGGTGATTATGTCATTGGTTATGCGCACCAATTTGCATATCTTTGTCTGGAATTATGCAATATTGCATGCAACTTTACTTAAATCATTCATTCTTAGACCATCTACTAACCAATTAGTTTATGCATATCAGCTGGTAACTGGATAGCCTGCTTTTTATATTTTGGACCCAGACGGACTTGAGTGCCAATTGTGCATATTTGGTTACGCATTATATGCACCTTCTGCGCCTCATAGCACATCGATCTTTAGAAACAATTAGGTATCTACGTTGTATAAGAATCCCCAACGTTTATCCGCTATTTGGAACCTTGACATGTGATTTCTTTACCGCGCGGCTTGGATTGTCACTCTAATGAGAAAACATTTCCGTCGTTAGGGGGAGAGGAAATGTAATTTCTCAAGGAACGACAGGAATTTTCATGGCATGTCCCCACTTTGTCTCATTATGATCCCCGAACTTCACAATGTTACCATGAAGCACAAAGAAAACTCGATCTTTAGTATGTAGCATATTCGATCCCTGATGCATTTACTGATATCGTTCAAGTGACAAGATCTCACATTATATCTATAAATGTGCTTGTAAGGTTAGAAGTCCCCTATAAGGGGCACATCACCAATGAACTGGGTGATGCAACCGCACTTGGTGGAAGTGTGGTTGAGGCCGTGGATCCACGCAAATGAATGGGTGGAAGCCTCATGGTTCGACTAAATACTCACCCAAGGAAGAGGTAGAGTATGGCACAAATTACATGTTAACCATCAATGAACTCGTTTCATGATATGATGTTTGATTTTATTTTGTCTATGAGTCATGACGAGGGGGACGCCCCGAAGATATGATTCATAAAAATCAAGAATCTCGATGAAATTATGAGGGTGTGGCCTCATCAACCACCCATTTTGATGACATGTAATGAATCATAAAGTACGATGATGTTGAACCTCGCTCAATTAGATGAAATCAACATAAAGCCGATTGGCCTAAGAGAATATTCCAGGTAGAACTAGATTCTCTGACAAAGAGACAGGTATTTAGTGTAGGTAGTGCTAACCTAACCAAGTGTAAAGTCTAAAGGACATAACCGAGCCTATATGGTAAAGCGTAGTGAGAATAATAGAGTCCCAATGTACAAGGTTCACGAAGTAATCCTTCTCACAATGCCCTGAAATTTTACGAGGATAAGATCGAGTTTGTAGAATTCATTCCACCGGTTTGTAGAATTCATTCCACCAGTCAAGATCCTTCTCACAATGTCACGACATAAAATATCGAGTTTGTAGAATTCATTCCACCGGTCTGCCTATGTCCTGAAGATTTTCAGGCACTTTAACATAGATAAGGTACACCCGACTAGCACTTCCATGATAGGTCGAACATTTGGATGCAAAGGAAAGATTTATTTCGTCTAAAGGAAAGTGACAAAGAGCTTTGGGAGCTAATAATTCCCTATTTGAGTGCAACCGCGCATTATTGTACTTGGGACAATGTACATGACCTGCTATCACTCCTCAGTATATTCGCTGACTAAATTTAGTTCATCGTCGATGCAACATCAATGGAATGGTATCAAGAATACCTTATGATACTTAAAAGAACCATTGACTTAGGACTATTATTTTCCTACAAGCACGCAAAGGAAACTGCTTACGAAAAGGCAAATGCTAAAGTAAATGCTAAAGATGGAGCAACTACCACAAAGTATGTGTTGGTATGATTTGCTTATGTTTTGGAAATGGACTATGCAAACCCTTTTGACTATCTCATCGAATCACGACAAGGTTATTGCTTTGCACGAATCAGTCTGTGAGTATACATGATTAAGAATTATCATTCTACACTTTTGAGGAACTAGTGGTTAAGTACTACCACTGATGAGCATAAATACATTTATGAACATAATGTAACTTGTAAATCCCCTTGATTGGTGCATTGATCATAACGGGAAATATGTGAGATATAAGCAAGCATACTCACATAGCTTGTACTCTTTTCCTTAGACCAAGGTTTATTTTTCCCATTGGGTTTTGTTACTTGGCAAGGTTTGGAACGAGGCAACGGTATATAAAAAGCATTATGGGGAGCTGTATATTTTTTTAACATCTGAGATTGATGTGAAGATCACAAGAAAATAGTGATATATAAAGAAACTTTATCACATGTGTTGTACTCTTTTCTTTGACCAAGGTTCATTTTCTCCTATTGGGTTTTGTTACTTGGCGAAGTTTTTAATGAGACAAATGACACATGCACAAGTTTTTCAAAGTTTTCTTGATTGATGTATAAACCAGGGAAGATGTAGGATTGAGGGGAAGTCTTACATCCACACTGTACATTATATTCTTTTCCTTCCGATGATCATTTTTCTCAGAATTTTTATCACTTGGAAAGGTTTTTATCCGGGTAACCAGATATACGATTTTAAGGATTGATGGAATGATCACCTTAGTAGCGCTATGATTAATGTAATGATCATATGAAATGATATACTCAAAGGGCGAAGTCTAAACTTGATGTGTCTAGATGTTGTACTTTTTTCCCTATGATCAAGATATTTTCCCAATGAGTTTTTGCTTGACGAAGTTTTAACGAGTCAACATGACATGCGCTTGTAGACTAAGCACATGTAATATCCGACAGTAAATTTCTTATCTACTGTTGTATTATTCGGATAATTTGAGTATCATTGTAATCATGTTATATTTAGTTTAATAATTATTAATATTGGGATACATCAAAATAGAATTAAATATATTGTCATTCGCATTGTGGTTGATTTCTAGACGTTGTGTAGCTTGTTACATTTTTGGCTAGTTTTTCTATGTTTAATGTACGCTAAGGTTTCAGTCTAACGTATGCTATAACCGCGGTCTTACGTACGTAATGGAGTATATATTACGCACGTAATGCAGAGAATCTGATCCGATCTGAACTTTTGGCACGGGGGGCAATGCAAGATTCGGATAATGAGTTCTTTCGAGGCAGTCAAGTTGACCTACATTACGTACATAATGATCATGCTATAACATACGTAGTGAGATAGGTGTCGTGAGACAGTAGACTCTGGAGACTTATTACGTACGTAACATCTTGTGTGTAGCATACGTAAAGAGGCTAACGTACATTAGCTTTGTGCTATAACGTACGTAATGGATTGTACAGTTTATAAAAAGATAGGTTAGTATTTGATTTTGCGCGATCCAAACCCATCCTCTTCTCCAAGTTGTCATCCTTTTGCCTCCCTAGATCGATTCTATCCTCTTCCAACTTGCCTTTGAGCCTTCCATCTTGTATTGGAGTTTCACATCGTGGGTTGAAACTTAGAGCTTAAGGATTGGAGGTTGTTCTTGAAGTATTTTGGAGTTGTTCTTCATTGTCAAAGGTTGGTTGTTTTAACTTGTACTAATTCCGATAATGTTATGGATTACTTTCATTTATGGTTAATCAATCAAGTATATCATGTTAGTTATTAGAATCATGAACAACTAATTGAGAACATGATAATATTGATGATAACCCTTCCTGAATAATTAGAATGTTGAAAGATAACATGATTGTTATTGATCTTTAGAAAGATATGACTATGAACATTTAGATTAATACATCCTTAACAAATTAGAGATTGTTAGGTGATATAATCATGTTGTAGAGAAGGGTTTTCATGAATTTAGATGATCATCACAAGTTTTGATTATTCAAGTAGAACTTAATGAATTGTTGTATAAACCTTGTGATTTTGTTGTGCTTAAAATAGACTTGATCAATTGATGAAGTAGGATTGTTTAGGAAATCGTATTCGAATGTTGTTAATATTCTAAAAGAAGGGTTTTGATGAGATAAGATTACATTAGTAACACAAGGAGATTAATAGGTATTATTAGATTATTGGTGGATAAAACTTCATAACTTATTAAGAACTTAATGAAGGTGATAATTCGATCATAGGAGCAATTGGAGAATTATAGAGTTCTTGAATTCGAACCATAATATTTTTGAGATAGTTGAACTATTCGGATTGAATTACGGATGTCGCTTCCTATGAATTCGATATAGATGATTGTATGAATATGTTATTAAATGAATTACATTTCATTCAAGGTCGCTTGCTCGAGTGATTGTCGGTTAGTTGAGGACATCGTTGTTGTTCGTTCGTTTTCGTTCATAGAAGGATTATCTCCATCTCAGAATTGATGCAAGTTATCTTGCTTGGTTATAATGATGATTTAATTATACTCATGACCTTTTAAATATTGAGCAAATTTATAATTATACTCTATACACACAATCTTGAGTAATCGATTATCATCCCATAAAATTATGTAAGCTAACAATGAGTGTATAAGTAGATATGTCGTGTCCTAATTTAGTTTGTATATAGTTGATTGCGAATACCGGATTGTTTTAGCGTATTTGACTTGCTATCAAATTAGTTATTCGTAAAAAAGTATTTTGACAAATAATTTATAGAGATAGTTTTTTAATGATGTACATATCTAGAATCATATATGCGTTCTGATTGGTTATTATGTAGGATTTTTAGCCGGGCACATATAGTCATGCATGGATGTTTCCGCATTGGACTGTGCACACGAGACGTAGTTCGTGAGGCTATTAGGTACATTGTCCCACGTGTATTCTGGATTCCGTATACGTGGTGGACATGTGCACTGACACATTTCCAGATCGGGCGTACTGTGATATCCATCTTGAGCCATATTGATTGGTCATTCGTATTCCAGGTTTGATTGGTTATGATTGATGGTTTGTGATTGGTTGTTCATACGCCCGAGGGGTATGTTCAACAGTCGTGTTGTCTCTTTGAGATCCAATATATGTGAATTGTATAACATCTTGAGAATTTATTATCATGTATATCTAACCCTGTGGTTTGGGCGAAATACTTGTGTTGTATTTTAGGTCGAGAAAAAGGCAAGGCACGGGAAGAGCACGATGACGGCGAAAGGGTTTGAAGGATACTAGTTCGGGGGGGCAAGTCTTTTGTTGTCCGGTTATGCTTAAACCGTGTAATGTTATTTTCCGCTTTATTTGAACTATTGTCGATTGTACTATTATTTTAGGTATATTCCATCTTCATATGGTTTATACTAGTATTTGGATCCTGTGTATTCTAAGGCTAATAGTTGTACTATTTGGAGACTCCTAATCGGAGTAATGATTATTGTATTGTGATTCGGTATCACGATAATATTATGTTTAGTTTGTGTATTGGTATCGCCTGGTGGGTCCCAATGTGGGGTTCACGACACTGTAATGGCCGCCATATTCGGGGTGTTACTGAAGATGGTATCAGAGAGTCATTTCTCTTTAAGAGTCGTTGTGAGTTGAACTAGTATCAAGAAACCTTCACATCATGTGTGATCTATGCAGGCGCCTGACCTGACGAGCCAAATATGGTATGTTATTTATGTGCCATGATTTAATTACGGCAAGATGTTAATGTGTAATTGATCTTTTGTTGATCTTGATATTAGAGTGATTTGGGGGCGCGAATTTATCTTATTGATATTCCGAGGGAAATTCTGAATTGATTACGTGATTGAATTTATTTCGGCTTAATGTTGATGTGATAATTTGTGTGGCACTCGCGGTGCCGATAATTCATTAGGAAATGTTTTCTTAAATAAGTGGTTTCATTGTTGTTATTAGCTTAGCATGAATTTTGATCGGTCATAATAAAGACGGTCATGAACTGTGCTTCTGATTAATGTTTGATTCTTTCAGTATGGAAAGAAATTTGAGGGGTCGTGGTAAAGGGGGTCGAGGCCGCGGAAGGGGCCGAATCCCAAGACCACAAGCCAATGCACGTTTGAATGTAGAACAGATCTCAGCGGGTAGTGATTCACCTATTGAGAATCAATAACACCACACCGAGCGACACGAGGGCGAACGCGTCGACCCGTATGTTGTTATGTAGGGCATGATGGCCCAAATGACCCAGATGGGTCAGTTGATGGACGCTATGCAGAGAGCTACTACTGGCCAGCAACAGGGACCTCATCCACCACCTCCTGTGCACGGTGGACCCGTGAATCGGATCATTAGAAACATCTCTCATCAACGGCCTCTGACTTTTGAAGGCTCCTCTGAGCCTGCGGATATTGTATACTGGATCGAGCACTTCGAGAAGTTGTTCGAGATGGTAGAATGTCCGGAAGAGAACCGCATCTCCATGGCAGCTTACTATCTTATCAAGGGCCGGTAAGACCAGCTGATGGTGCATGCACTTGGGAGGAATTCAAGAACCACATGCTGGATCGTTATTATCCAGGTCCACTTCGTAAGGCCAAGCTGTTAGAACTGCTGAACCCAGACCCGTCGGAGGAGGATGATGTGTTATCGATTGCTGAAATTTTTAAGGCACTACTTCCATTCGCTACGTCGATTGTTCGGACGGAAGCGGATAAAATCAAGTATTTTCTCAAGAGGCTTAAACCCCGGATAAGGATGCAGTTACTTAATCACCACCGCACGACTCTACCGGAGTTCATCGAGAAAGCTCTGGAATATGAACTTACTGCGAAGGAGATTTCCAAAAAGCAGCCACAGTCCAACAATAAGAGATCCAGGAACTGGACGCAGGCTGACAGTAACCGGGGAACATTCAAGAAACCCCAATCTGTACAAACTTTTTCTGAGCGGCCACCAATGGCGCCAAAACCAGCTGGATCACATTCTCGGGCAGCCAACTCGTCTATTGTGTGTTTTAACTGTGGAGATCAGGGACATGTTGTAACACCCCCAAGATATTTAGGGTATATTACAGCGCTGTGGACCCCTACATGGGAACCACCAGGCTAACAAATAATACTACTCGTCTAACCATCTCGGTTAACGAGAAAAACACACATCACCAAAATGAAATTTAGATAAAAATGCACGGTGCCACCGGTAAACCAAACATCACCGAAAATTACAAATAACATTTGGTATACAAACCATTTCCAAATCAAAACACCTAAGTACTCGCGAGTACGGTCTATCAGTTTACAAACTTGAAAACGAATGTTTAAAATGGACAACTGAAATAAAAGGACTGAATTGCACATGTCAACAATCCTGGTCAGCATCCTAAACTACTCAAGTGCCCGCTCAACCGACTGAACGCAACCTGAAATTCATAACACGAATTTCCCCAAAATGGGTCCCCAAAGTGGTTAGCAATTATTCTAGTACAAGTAATCAAGGCAAACCAATCGCTGACACATTTCATAGTACATGCATCAAATCGTTCAAAATAAAAACAAGACATGTCTTTTCCGAGAAAACAAACAGTCAAATATCACAGTTCAAACTTGCCTAGGACCGGAGTTAAACCACTGGTCCGATCCGAGACCTCTATGGACCCTCCCGGACTGGCGATAGTTAGAAATCAAAATCACGCACATGCATCGCTTAGGACTGGGGCTAAACCACTAGTCCCATCCGAGGCCTCTATGGACCCTCCCGGACTGGCTAGCTAACAAGCTCGTGAATCAGGAGCGAAATCATAGATTCCCCTGAGGCCCCGTCGGACCCTCCCGGAGTGAGAAAATCACACACATATACATTACCATTTCACGTTAAGCATAAAGGTTTCACGAGAATACTTGCCTTGAGTAATTAACGACGAAACAGATGGAAACGGAAAATCAACCATGATCGCTAGGAACCACAATCCCGAACCTAACGATTTGAAGAATACAATCACAAACTTCCCTACATGAGTACGAAAATGTAATACATCCGAAAACCCGCCTACGATTCATGTAAATTCGTAAAAAGCAATAATGAGGGCGGATCGCGACCGAACCCTCTCAATTTCACAAACACCACGAAATTTACCATGAACTCGTAGGGAAAACATAAATACCACTAAGATTAATCACATACATCATGGATTAATCAACAACACGGAACAAATCGGACATTAAATCGAAAACCCCCAAATTTCCCAAAATAGGGTTCTAAGAGTTTACCTCGGATCGGAGACGAAGAACAACTGTTGGTGTTGTTGATATACACCAAGAACTCAAGAAAGGTGATATCTTGGAGTCACAAGACTACGAATCGCCTGGAAATCGCACGAGAATCGCCCAAAATCAAAGAAGGGGAAGAAAGAATGAAAATGGGCCGAAACGGTCAACTCCGGGTATTTAAACCCGAGGCCCAGGTCGTCGTTAGCCACAGACGACTAACGTACGTTAGCCGCTTAACGTACGTAAGTCTTCCAAGCTTACGTATGTAATAGATTGGCAAAACAATCTGCCCAAACACATGAAGACTTTTACGTACGTTATGATAAGGGTCGTTACGTACGTAATACTCCAGAAGCCTTCACGTACGTAATGCTCTTCACATAGCGTACGTAAGGTGCCCCAGTCCATATGTTCAGTTTGACGAGTAAGGGAGTGACGAAATCACGAGATCATAAAAACCCAAAACGAAAGCACGCTTATGAAGAATTTGAGACGATGAACTTAAACACTAAAAGAAAGTAACTACCCGAAGGTACGAAAAAAAACGATCGGCGATCGCCTCGGAGGTCGGGCGACCGAGTCACTGCCGAGCGGCCAAGGCAAAACTGCCGACCAGCGACCAGGCGATCGAGCCTTTACCCAGCGGACAAGCTAGACTGGCCAACCGAAGGTCCCAGGACGAATCCCGGTGCCGAGCGATCGACATCAATACAATCGCCTCTCGGTACTCGGCGACCGACTCCTGGCGACCGACTGGAGACGATCATCTCTCGGCACTTGCTGTAATACCCGGTTGTAATTCATTCATTTTCATTCAGTAATTATCAGTCTGTAATTGTCACTCAGTATTTCTCACTCGTTAATAATCACTCATCATTATTGATTCATTCATTTGTGTTCACTGTTGGCTTGTTGTAATCGTATATCGATTCTGCGATCGGCATGTCATCTCCGTTTAGAGACGACGGGAGTATTTTTGTTTTCTTCTTGATTGTTAGTCGTTTTCTGGGGGCTTCATCGGTGTCTTGTTTTAGACTTGGTCATTTTCACATTCGTATGTTATGTAGGATCATTGATCAGTCGTATCGAGGTATCGGAGTTATCGGAATTTTCAACTTGGCGGCATCGAGTTACGGCCGTAAGGACTTTGGGTTACGGCCGTAACAAGGGTTCGTGTTTTCGTGCCATTTGGGCGAAAGGACTTACGGCCGTAAGGTCTTGTGGTACGGCCGTAAGTCGAGCAGGTACGGCCGTAAGGCTGGCCGATTCTGGCCGTACGCGTCCAGCAGGCTACCGAGACATTTTTGGCCGAAGGTGAGTTACGGCCGTAAGGAAGGTGAGATACGGCCGTAAGTGGGGTTCGTGAATTTTGGGTGTTGTCGACCAAGGGTGACTTACGGCCGTAAGGGTTGCGGCATACGGCCGTAAGTCGAGGAAGGTACGGCCGTAAGGCTTGGCCGATTCTGGCCGTCTGCGCGGCAGTGCACAGTCGTTTTGACGAAGAGGGCTTACGCCGTAAGTTTGGCGGATACGGCCGTATCATCGAGTTACGGCCGTAAGGTGTGCGGTTACGGCCGTAAGGGTGTCGACGGATGTTTTTGACGAAGGCGGGTTACGCCGTAACTCGGGATCGATTCTGGCCGTAAGTCTGTCGGCGAGCTTTCGACGAAGCCGAGTTATGGCCGTCTGAGTTGGCGATTACGGCCGTAGGGCCGTTGACTTGAAAGTTACGGCCGTAAGAGGGCCGAGTTACTGCGTAACTTCCGGCAGATTTAATGACTTGGCCGGTCATTTCTCCTCACTTCTTCTTTTTCCTTCTTCATCCGAGAGAGAGGGTTGAGAGAGAGATTTTATCATCATCAATCACTTGAGTGTGTAATCTTCATCATCTTCATTCCTTTGAGAAGCTTGGATACTCGTTTTAACTCGTGTTCTTCGGATCGTAGTGGTTGGATCTTCAAGAGGTAATTTCTTCAACACCTTGGATTTCGATTTTGTGTTGAGTTATGATGTTTTGGACGTTATAATCATGTTATATGAAGGGATATGTATATGATTATGAGTTTGTATAAGGATTCATTGGATTATTGAGAGATTTATTCAAGAACACTTTGAATATCGAGTTGGATTTGGGGATTTCCGATTAATTGTTGTTATAATCACGTTTTTGGATATTCATAACGGATTATTGATCGTATTGGAGATGTTTTGTTGTTTTGAAACACTTCTTGGGGATTTGAAGTTGGTATTATTGAGGTTTAGTGGTAATCAATCAAAGTTGGCCTCAAAGTGTTCGATATAATGCCCCAATGAACTTGGTTTAATCGTATCGACGTCTTGAGTTCGTTATATTCGTGTTTAATTCGTTATTGATCGGATTGTTGGCAATTGTATTGAATTAAGGTTGTTCGAGCGACCGGTATCTTGGTTAGGACGTTGTTCGTGGACGGACATCCTTCATCGTTGTTGAGTAAGTTAAATCTTACTCGGTTAAAAGGATACTCATTCCTTTTGTTGTTGATTGTTCATAATCATAATTCATTCATCATAATAATAATCATTTTGAGACTTGTAATTGTCGAATAATCATTTCATTCACGGGAGCAGCGGTTCCAAATCATTTCATTGGGTTATCAATCACATCACTATTACTTTCATATCGGTGAGTCATCTTGGCCTTGTCTAATTATTATTCATTGATATTCATCATGGTCATTTTCGTTCATGTGACCTTCCGGGTTCATATTGCGTGGCCGGGTGTGGCTGTGTGGAATTTTTAGTCGGGCACACGATGGTCATGTATTGGGTTCACCGATACATCGGACCGTGCACACGGTAACGCTTACCTCCGTGAGACTAATTAGGTACAAGGACGGGTGTGTCCGGTCATTCGTCTTGTACACTTGCACAGGACATTACGGGCGTACTATGATGCTCCTCTTCAGCGTAATTCATAGTTAAGAATATTTCATAACTTCAGTTAATTCATGATTGTGTAATTTCAACTCTTGAGGATTGTTGTTACGTAATCGACCCGTTGGGGGATTTTGTTTTCAGGTCACGGCAAGGCAAAGGCACGGGAAGAGCATGTTGTCGGCGACGAGTCCCAGTGATACTAGTAGGGGGCCCCAGTCTGTTCAGTCATTTATTCAGTCATTTGTGTTCCCTTTATTATTCCGCTGCAGACATTCCGTTTGAATGCTCATTTCATTCAGTGTTGTGTATTTTATCGTCACATAAAATACACATGTATTCTATTTTATCCTGGGTGTGTTGTATAAAACTCCTCATCGGAGTAATTGATGTTGTAATGTGGTTCGGTACTACATTTACCTGTGTAATTCATTCATTTTCATTCGCCTGGTGGGTCCCAGTCGGGGGTCCACGGCACTGTAATATCTGCCTAGTTTGGGGTGTTACAGAGTTGGTATCAGAGCATGGTTTTGAATACTACCCTCCAAGTCATGTCTCGTTTGAAATCATCGTCATCGGACTAGTATCATTGGACTTTCGCGTCACGTGTGACCTGTGCAAATGCCGAGCCAATCAGACCAAGAACTGTAAGATTTCTAATGCCATGGTATAATTTCTGGCATTAATCATTCATTCATAATTCATCAGTTAACAATCCTCAATCATCATTGTCACTTTGATCAGACGGTCGAGTTAACTCATTAATCACTCAATTCATTTCATTATTCAGTTGTTGATTAGAAAGATCAAATCATTAATCTTGTTAACTCATTCAAGATAATCATTTCAGTAACTTCATCAGATAATCATGTCACGTCAATTAATCATTCATGTAATCGCTGTATTGGAGCATGTATGCTCATTTTCATCATTTCATAATATAATCATAACGTGATATTCATGCGGGAAATATAATCATCATGTGACTTTCCTACTTCAGTATGGAAAGAGCTGGAAGAGGACGAGGAGGACGAGGCCGTGGAGCGGGCCGAATCTCGAGAACTCGTGCGAACACACGTGCAAATGCCAGGAATAATGCTAACTCATCGAGCAGTGACGCTGCCACTCATTCACCTGGACGCGATCATTCACTATCGGGGAGTCGTACCCGGGACACGGCTCAGTCAGAGGGTGTCCTGTTGACCCACTCGCATTTATGCGTGGCATGATGGCCCAAATGACCCGAGATGGCTCGGTTGATGGAGACGATGCATAACTCCACTACTCGGAATCAACGGGCTCCTCGCCGCCACCTCGAGGCAAGAGAGGAATGTGAGCAATATCATCGGCGACATCTCTCGCGAGGCCACCGACTTTCGAGGGCTGCCTGAGCCGCAGATATTATTCATTGGCTCGAACATTTCGAGAAGTTGTTTGCTATGGTGGAGTGTCCGAAGGACACAAAGTTTATTGCGGCTTACTACAGGTAAGAGCGCTCATTCTTGGTAGTTGTCGTTGAAGCCCCTTTGAAGGATCTTGTACATGGGATCGATTCAAAACTCTCATGATGGAGAGGTATTATCCGGCCCCACTCGAGAGAGGCCAAGGCTCACGAGTTACTCACTCCCGACCCCTCATCGAGACGAGGATGTTCTCGCCATTGCCGAGAAATTTCGGGAACTTCTTCCGTTCGCCTCATCTATCATTCATTCCGAGGCGGATAAGATTAAGTATTTCAAGAAGAGGTGAAACCCCGTATGAGACTTCGATTGCTCAATCATAATTGCACCACGTTGGTGAATTCATTGAGAAAGCTCTCACCTATGAGCTTCTTGCTAAAGAGATTGCTAAGCGGCAACCTTCGTCTGCTAGCAAGAAATCGAAGAATCGTAACCGATCGAAGGCGGTGAGACAACCTTCAAGAAACCCCGTGCGGGCTCTGCTTTTACGAGCGACCTCCGTGTCGTCTAGACCCGCGGAATCTCGGTCTCGAGCGGCGATTCGGCCATCACTGTTTTAAGCGTGGGGAGCTTGGTCACCTCGGTACCAAGTGTCCTCGGCAGACTATCACGTGTCATAATTGTGGGATTGCCGGGCATAAGGCCCGTTTTGCCGTAGGGACTCCAAACCTACTCGGACGTCATCTCGTGCACCTAAGCGGTCAGCCGTTCGAATCAAAGCCACTCAATCGGCGTCGTTTAAAACGACGGGAGCGACTAAAGGTGGAGCTATAGCCGCCAGACGGAGCGTCCGGTCGGGACTAGCAAGCCCGGATTTATGAGATGAAGAAGACCGATGATCCAGAGGGCCGAATGATCTCGGTACACTCGATATTCTATCTCAACTTTGTGTGTACTCTTTTCGATCTTGGTGCATCGCATTCATTCATTTCCGAGTCATGTTTGAGTAGACTACGTGCAGGTAGTGCTACTAGTTGTGCGCCTTATGTCATTGGACTACCCGATGGTAGACGAATTATCGTGTCGTGAGATTGATTGTCGATTGATTTCATGGTCGTGTATGGCGGCGGACCTAATCGTGGTAGATTTGCCGAGGGACGACGTCATCTTGGGTATTGATTGGATGGATCGTCATGATGCCATCATTAATGTCCGTAGCGTATGGTCACTATCATTTCGCACGATGGAGTTGAATGTGTGTTTCGGAGGTAATCCATTTGCTACGTAAGGTCATTAATTCAATGAAAGCGGTAAGGTTACTCAATCGGGGATGTGTCGGTTATTGGTGCTATATGGCCAAAACCGAGAAGTCATCGATAATGTTAACGGATATTCGGTGGTGAGGGAATATGCCGATGTTTTTCCGACGAGTTACTGGTTTGCCTCCACAGAGGGATGTGGAATTCACGATTGAGTTGGAGCACAGCACGTCCCCGATATCGAAGGCGCCGTGCGGATGGCCCAGGAAATGCAGGAATTAAAGAACCAACTTGAAGAGTTGTTCGAGAAGGGTTATATTCGACCGAGTGCGTCCCCGTGAGGAGCACCAGTGTTATTTGTCAAGAAGAAGGATGGTTCATTCCGCTTATGTATTGATTATCGGGAGTTGAACAGGGTGACGATCAAAAATAAGTATCCCTTACCCCGTATTGACGATCTCTTAGATCAACTTCAGGGAGCTTCAGTATTTTCCAAGATCGACTTAAGATCTGGATATCATCAGTTGCGGATTCGAGAGTCGGATATCGCGAGGACGGCGTTTCGAACACGCTATGGTCATTATGAGTTTGTGGTTATGCCGTTCGGATTGACTAATGCACCTGCGGTATTCATGGAGTTAATGAACCGGGTCTTCATCGACTTTTTGGATCGGTTTGTTGTTGTCTTCATCGACGACATTTTGATTTATTCTCGTGACCGGGAGGAACACGAGTTCCACCTTCATCAAGTGCTAGACGTGTTGAGACGAGAACAACTTTATGGGAAATTTTCTAAATGTGAGTTCTGGATGTCCGAAGTGACTTTTCTCGGACATGTAATTTCATCACACGGAGTTTGTGTCGATCCTCAGAAGACGGAGGCTATTCGAGATTGGCTACCTCCGAAGAATGTTAAGGAAATCCGGAGTTTCCTCGGATTAGCGGGTTATTATCGGCGATTTGTGGAAGGATTTTCCAAAATTGCTCAACCATTGACGAACCTTTTGCGAAAGGATAAGAAATACACGTGGTCCGACGCGTGTCAGCAGAGTTTTGAGGAACTCAAGAGCCGGTTAATGACAGCACCTGTACTTTCCTTGCCGCAGGGGACGGAGGGATTTGTGGTTTATAGTGATGCGTCCGGGCAGGGTATCGGATGTGTGCTCATGCAGAACGGAAAGGTTATTGCTTATGCTTCACGGCAATTGAGACCTTACGAGGTTAATTATCCAACCCACGACCTGGAGCTAGCAGCCGTGGTGTTCGCTTTGAAAATATGGCGTCATTATCTTTATGGCGTTACCTGTCAGATATTCACCGATCATAAGAGTTTAAAGTATATATTTACTCAGAAGGAGTTAAATATGCGACAGAGACGGTGGTTAGAATTAATCAAAGATTACGATATCGAGATCCTTTGCCACCCGGGCAAGGCGAACGTTGTCGCCGACGGCTTGAGTCGCAAGTCCGTTCAGGAGCAGATGCTTGCTCGTCTAACAGTTCAGAAGGAACTTCAGCAGGAATTCCTTAGACAGATCGAGTGCAGCTTGGCGAGTTCGAGACGACTTTGTATGTTAGAGATTTCATCGTCACTCGAGGAGGTAATCGGAGAGAATCGAGTTCGGACCCTTCATTGTTGCGCATCCGTGAGGATGTGGCTCAGGAAAGCCCACGGATTCGTGGTCCACGAGGATGGAGTTTTGAGATTTAAGAATCGGTTGTGCGTGCGTGAATGACGAGTTGAAAAACTCGATTTTGAGAGAAGCTCATGCTACCCCTTATTCTGTTCATCCGGTCCAGCAAGATGTACAAGGACTTGAAAGCAAATTCCGGTGGAGTAATATGAAGCGAGAAGTCGCGAGAATTTGTTTCGAGATGCTTAACTCATCAACAAGTTAAGATTGAACATCGGCGGCCGTGGGTATGTGAAACCTCTCCCTATTAGGAGTGGAAGTGGGAAGACATTTCTATGGACTTCATCACGAGTTTGCCGGCGAGTCGTCGTGGCATGAATACGATCTGGGTGATTGTGGACCGCTTAACTAAATCACTCATTTCCTTGAGATCAAGGATACGTGGGGTCTGAGAGGCGGCTCGATTGTTCATCAAAGAGATAGTCGACTTCATGGTACTCCTAAGAGTATCGTTTCCGATCGTGACGGACGATTTGTGTCTCATTTTGGAAATCGGTTCATCGTGCTATGGGAACTCGGCTCAATCTCGATCCGCTTTTCATCCTCGGTCCGACGGCAATAAGAGAGGACTATTCAGACATTAGAGGACATGTTGAGGGCATGCGTCCTCGATTGGAAGGACGATTGGGAAGCCCAACTACCATTGATCGAGTTCACGTATAATAATAGCTGGCATGCTTCCATTAAGATGGCACCTTACGAGGCCTTGTACGGTCGTCGTTGTCGGTCTCCTTTGTGTTGGGATGACTTGTCAGAATCAATCGGCACCGAGCCCGATATGCTTATAGCCGCCCGAGAGAAGGTAGCTTTAATCAGGAGTCGTATGTTGACGGCTCAGTCGGCGAAATCCTATGCAGATAATCGTCGTCGACCACTAGAGTTCGAGACGGGTGACCACGTTTTGGTCAAGGTATCCCCGAGTCGAGGTATTTTCCATTTTGGGAAGAGGGGAAAGTTGAGTCCGAGATTCATTGGACCGTTTGAGATTTTGGATCGAGTGGGCGAGTTAGCTTATCGATTGGCTTTACCTCCGGCGTTGAGCCGAATTCATAACGTGTTTCATGTCTCTCAGTTACGGAAGTATGTTGCCGACCCGAGTCACATACTCCAGTTCGACGAAATCGAGATCGCCGACGATCATTCATATGAGGAACGTCCTATTCGAGTTTTAGAGCGGCGAATCAAATAGTTGAGGAATAAGACTATTCCTTTGGTTAAAATTCAGTGGTCTAGACACGGAGTCGAAGAAGCTACAGGAAACCGAGGATAGTATGCGGGGGAGTTATCCCGAGTTGTTTGACCCTTAGTTTCGGGGACGAAACTCTTTTTAAGGGGGGGAGTATGTAATACCCGGTTGTAATTCATTCATTTTCATTCAGTAATTATCAGTCTGTAATTGTCACTCAGTATTTCTCACTCGTTAATAATCACTCATCATTCTTGATTCATTCATTTGTGTTCACTGTTGGCTTGTTGTAATCGTATATCGATTCCGATCGGCATGTCATCTCCGTTTAGAGACCGACGGGAGTATTGTTGTTTTCATCGTGATTGGTAGTCGTATACTGGGGGCTTCATCGGTGTCTTGTTTTAGACTTGTTCATTTTCACATTCGTATGTTATGTCGGATCATTCATCAGTCGTAGCGAGGAATCGGAGTTATCGGAATTTTCAACTTGGCCAGCATCGAGTTACGGCCGTAAGGACTTTGGGTTACGGCCGTAACAAGGGTTCGTGTTTTCGTGCCATTTGGGCGAAAGGGACTTACGGCCGTAGGTCTTGTGGTACGGCCGTAGTAAGTCGGCGAGTGCGGCCGTAAAGGCTGGCGATTCTGACGTCTGGCGTCGGCCAGGCTCTGCAGAGACATTTTTGGCGAAGGTGAGTTACGGCCGTAAGGAAGGTGAGATACGGCCGTAAGTGTGGGTCGTGAATTTAGGGCGTTGTCGACCAAGGGTGACTTACGGCCGTAGGGTTACGGCATACGGCCGTAAGTCGAGGAAGGTACGGCCGTAAGGCTTGGCGATTCTGGCCGTCTGCGGCAGTGCACAGTCGTTTTCGGCGAAGAGGATTACGCCGTAAGTTTGGCGGATACGGCCGTATCATCGAGTTACGGCCGTAAGGTGTGCGGTTACTGATCGTAAGGGTGTCGACGGATGTTTTTGACGGCGGGTTACGCCGTAACTCGGGATCGATTCTGGCCGTAAGTTTGTCGGCGAGCTTTCGGACGAAGCCGAGTTACGGCCCGTCTGAGTTGGCGATTACGGCCGTAGGGCCGTTGACTTGGAAAGTTACGGCCGTAAGAGGGCCGAGTTACGGCCGTAACCCCGTGATTTAATGACTTGGCCGGGTCATTTCTCCTCACTTCTTCTTTTTCCTTCTTCATCCGAGAGAGAGGGTTGAGAGAGAGATTTTATCATCATCAATCACTTGAGTGTGTAATCTTCATCATCTTCATTCCTTTGAGAAGCTTGGATACTCGTTTTAACTCGTGTTCTTCGGATCGTAGTGGTTGGATCTTCAAGAGGTAATTTCTTCAACACCTTGGATTTCGATTTTGTGTTGAGTTATGATGTTTTAGACGTTATAATCATGTTATATGAAGGGATATGTATATGATTATGAGTTTGTATAAGGATTCATTGGATTATTGAGAGATTTATTCAAGAACACTTTGAATATCGAGTTGGATTTGGGGATTTCCGATTAATTGTTGTTATAATCACGTTTTTGGATATTCATAACGGATTATTGATCGTATTGGAGATGTTTTGTTGTTTTGAAACACTTCTTGGGGATTTGAAGTTGGTATTATTGAGGTTTAGTGGTAATCAATCAAAGTTGGCCTCAAAGTGTTCGATATAATGCCCCAATGAACTTGGTTTAATCGTATCGACGTCTTGAGTTCGTTATATTCGTGTTTAATTCGTTATTGATCGGATTGTTGGCAATTGTATTGAATTAAGGTTGTTCGAGCGACCGGTATCTTGGTTAGGACGTTGTTCGTGGACGGACATCCTTCATCGTTGTTGAGTAAGTTAAATCTTACTCGGTTAAAAGGATACTCATTCCTTTTGTTGTTGATTGCTCATAATCATAATTCATTCATCATAATAATAATCATTTTGAGACTTGTAATTGTCGAATAATCATTTCATTCACGGGGAACGACGGTTCCAAATCATTTCATTGGGTTATCAATCACATCACTATTACTTTCATATCGGTGAGTCATCTTGGCCTTGTCTAATTATTATTCATTGATATTCATCATGGTCATTTTCGTTCATGTGACCTTCCGGGTTCATATTGCGTGGCCGGGTGTGGCTGTGTGGAATTTTTAGTCGGGCACACGATGGTCATGTATTGGGTTCACCGATACATCGGACCGTGCACACGGTAACGCTTACCTCCGTGAGACTAATTAGGTACAAGGACGGGTGTGTCCGGTCATTCGTCTTGTACACTTGCACAGGACATTACGGGCGTACTATGATGCTCCTCTTCAGCGTAATTCATAGTTAAGAATATTTCATAACTTCAGTTAATTCATGATTGTGTAATTTCAACTCTTGAGGATTGTTGTTACGTATGGCGACCCCATTGGGGATTTTGTTTTCGTGTCACGGCAAGGCAAAGGCACGGAAGAGCATGTTGTCGGCGACGAGTCCCAGTGATACTAGTAGAGGGGCCCCGATGCATTGATCATTTATTCAGTCATTTGTGTTCCCTTTATTATTCCGCTGCAGACATTCCGTTTGAATGCTCATTTCATTCAGTGTTGTGTATTTTATCGTCACATAAAATACACATGTATTCTATTTTATCCTGGGTGTGTTGTATAAAACTCCTCATCGGAGTAATTGATGTTGTAATGTGGTTCGGTACTACATTTACCTGAGTAATTCATTCATTTTCATTCGCCTGGTGGGTCCCAGTCGGGGGTCCACGGCACTGTAATATCTGCCTAGTTTGGGGTGTTACACTTGCCGACCGACCCTTGGTGACCGACCAATGCCGACCCTCAGCAACTGGCCGATGGCGACCTCTGATGACCAGCTAGAGACGACCGCCTCATGTCGATCAGCACCGATGGCCATCCAGTCGGCAAAGGCCGAGCCTCAAGACTGGCACCACGTGCAAGGGCCGAGACAAGATCCGCATATCTCGGATCATTGACCACAGCCTGGCAGAATCTTCCCACCAGCCGACAAGCCGCCGAAAGTTGTCAGTAGGGCCGCATGTGACTGACTCCAGACGCGTGCTGGCCCCTCATTGGACCGCCCAGCTGGCTGCTTGCTGGAGCTTTGGACTTTAGGCAGACTGCCAGCATCTTCCTTGGACTTTAGCCCGACAGCCCGGGTGATCGCCCCATTATAATATTGGCCGGCAGACGATCGCCCCATTATTATAATGGCCGGAAGGCGATCGTCCGCCAGAGGACAGGACCCGGCTGCCACTATATATACACGGCTCCCTACACTTGTCCAAGGACGGAACTTTTATCACACAAAAGGCTTCAGAACATCAACTTCCTTGGGATTTCATACATTATAGAAGTAAAATTCCCCAGCACTTGGCTATCTCCAACTCTTGGCAACAGCTATCATTCGGTCTTACTTCTCCCGGCCTCTCTCATCAGGAAGACGATCGGCGGGGACGAAGAACACCGAGCTTCGCTCAAGAGCCGGATTAACAGAGTCTTTTTACACTCATTGTATTTATATTTCTCTCATTAATACTTGTATCCTTGAATATTTGTATTAATATCATCTCGCGAGAGCATTCAAGCCCGGGCCTAACAAACCCGGCAAATCTTGTATTATTTATCTTCTCTCGGAAGTGCTCCCGCAATTGTTGTTTGTTGTCCGTCTTCCAGCAGTATTAATCTTCGGATAAATATTTTGGGCAACAACAGCCTGCCATACTCGTTTTTGTAGAGGTGGACCGAGACGTACACCAGTAGCCTCTCATGCTCCAGTTCAGTCTTCAGTTCATGATCGGGCACCTCTGTCTGCCTCCCATCCGACCACCGGGGCAAACAGAGGGATGGGCCATGGAAGTCAAGCTAGTGCAGCTGGTACTGGAGCTGCAAAACCAAGAATCTACGAGATGAAGAAGGCTGACGATCCCGAAGCTAGCATGATCGTAGGTACACTTGAGATTCACTCTCAGCCTGTATGTGTTCTTTTTGATACTGGTGCTTCACACTCCTTTATATCTGCTTCTTGTTTGAGTCGTTTGCAATTAGATCATGTTATCGATTGTGAACCTTATGTGATAGGTCTACCCGATGGTAGAAGAATTGTGGGAAATCGTGAAGTGCATAATTGTCAGATTCGTATGAATGACCGCGAGTGGTTGTCAGACTTGATTATAGTCGATTTACCTAAAGATGATGTGATCTTAGGTATCGATTGGATGGATCGTCATGATGCCATACTTAGCACCCGCAAGTGGATGGTGACCGTCACTTCCGAAGATGGATTCGAGTGCATTTTTCAGGGTGATAATCCCAGCCGCTCCGGAAGGGTTATCAGCGCAATGAAAGCAGTGAAACTGCTTAATCAGGGGTGTAGTGGTTATTGGTGTACATGACCAAGACAGTGGATCGACCAACTGGATTGGCCGATATTCCAGTGGTCCGAGACTACCCAAATGTTTTTCCGGATGGGTGCCAGGCTTGCCTCCACATCGTGAGGTAGAGTTTACCATTGAATTAGAGCCAGGTACGTCCCCACTTTCCAAGGCACCGTATCGCATGGCTCCAATTGAGATGCAGGAGTTGAAGAGTTAGCTCGAGGATTTGACTGAGAAGGGTTATATTCGACCCAGTGCGTCCCCTTGGGGAGCACCAGTGTTATTTGTACGGAAGAAAGACGGATCCTTGCTTTTATGTATTGATTATCGAGAGTTGAACAGGGTAACAATGACAAATAAATATCCATTGCCTCGTATTGATGATTTGTTGGATCAACTCCAAGGCACTGCTGTATTTTCTAAGATTGACTTAAGATCCGGCTATCATCAGCTGAGGATTCGAGAATCCGATATTTCTAAGACAACCTTTCATACTCGTTATGGGCATTATGAATTTGTTGTGATGCCGTTCGGAATGACTAACGCACCGGTAGTGTTTATTGGATTGATGAATCGAGTTTTCATTGACTTTGTGGATCATTTTGTAGTCATTTTCATCGAAGACATTTTGATTTATTCCTGTGACCATGAAGAACACGAGTTTCATCTCCATTAGATCCTCGGTGTGCTGAGATGAGAACAACTTTATGGGAAATTTTCCAAATGCGAGTTCTGGATGTCTAAAGTCACTTTTCTTGGGCATGTGATATCAGTTAATGGGGTTAGTGTGGACCCACAGAAGACAAAGGCTATTCGGGATTGGCTACCTCCGAATAATGTGAAGTAAGTTCGTAGTTTCCTCGGTCTGGCAGGTTATTACAGACGCTTTGTGGAAGGCTTTTCCAAGATTGCTCAACTGCTGACTAATCTGTTGAGGGAAGATAAGAAGTACACATGGTCATAGGCATGTCAACAAAGTTTTGACGAACTCAAGAGTCGATTAATTTCGGTACCCATCTTAGTCCTACCACAAGGGACCGAAGGATTCGTGGTATATAGTGATGCGTCAAGACAAGGCATTGGATGTGTATTAATACAGAATGGGAAAGTGATTGCCTATGTATCGCGACAGTTGCGACCCTATTAAGTTCATTATCCAACCCATGACTTAGAACTAGTAGATGTGGTATTTGCTTTGAAGATTTGGCGCCACTACTTGTTATGGAGTCACCTGTCAGATTTTTACTGATCACAAGAGTCTGAAGTATATTTTTACTCCGAAGGAACTGAACATGAGGTAGGGGATATGGCTAGAGCTGATTAAAGATTATGATATTGAGATCTTATACCATCCGGGGAAGGCAAATGTGGTTGTCGATGCCTTAAGTCGTAATACAGTACAGGAGCAAATGCTTAGCCATTTGACAGCTCAAAGAGAATTACAGTTAGATCTTATGAGACCGGGGATTGAAGTATGGTTACAGCGTGTTCATGGAAAGCTTTGCACATTTGAGATTTTGTCATCCCTTGATGATATAATTATATCGAAGCATGTTACGGACCCATTCTTATCTCGGGTTTGGAATGAAGTAACTCAAGGGAAAGCTCCTAGATTTGTGATCCACGAGGATGGAATGATACGTTTCAGAAATTGAATATATGTACCAACAGATGAAGAGTTGAGAAACTCTATTCTGAGAGAGGCTCATGCTACCCCATACTCCATTCACCCAGGGTCTAGCAAGATGTATAAAGATTTGAAACAATATTATTGGTGGGGAAATATGAAACGAGAAGTTGCAGAATTATTTTCGAAATGTTTGACCTGTCAGCAGGTTAAGATTGAGCATCAGCGACCAGCAGGTATGCTGAAACCACTCCCAATTCCCAAATTGAAATGGGGGACATATCGATGGATTTTATCACTAACTTGCCGACGAGTCATCGAGGTATGAATATGATTTGGGTGATTGTGGATCGTCTGACCAAATCAGCCCACTTTTTGGAGATTAAAGACACGTGGGCCCCCGAGAAGTTGGCCCAGCTGTTTATTAAAGAAATTGTAAGGTTACATGGTACCCCTAAGAGTATCGTGTCGGACCGTGACGGGCGGTCCGTGTCACATTTCTGGAAAGCAGTTCATCGTGCGATGGGTACGCAGTTGAACTTCAGTACTGCATTTCATCCTCAGGCCGATGGCCAGTCAGAGAGGACTATCCAGACTCTAGAAGATATGTTGAGGGCGGGTGCTCTCGATTGGAAGGACGATTGGGAAGCTCAACTACCTTTGGTGGAATTAACCTAAAATAACAGTTGGCATGCTTCAATTCAGATGGAACCTTATGAAGCATTGTATTGTCGTCGTTGTAGGTCCCTTTTATGTTGGGACGACCTGTCTGAATCTCTGGGTACGGAACATGATATGTTGTTAGTAGCTCATGGGAAGATCGCTCAGATTAGAAGTCGTTTGTTAACAGCTCAGAGCTGGCAAAAATCTTATGCACACAACTGTCGACGATCGCTTGAGTTCGAGGTGGGTGACCGTGCTAATAAAGGTGTCCTCTACTCGAGTTGTCTTTCGTTTTGGGAAGAGAGGCAAACTGAGTCCGAGGCATATTGGACCATTTGAGATATTGGAACGTGTAGGCGATCTAGCCTATCGTCTGGCATTACCACCAGCTTTGAGTTGGATTCATAATGTGTTTCATGTCTCCCAATTGAGGAAGTATGTTGCTGATCCGATCCACATACTTTAGTTCAAATAGATCGAGTTAGACGATGGTCATTATTACGAGGAACATCCCATACAGATCCTCGAGAGGAGGGTCAAACAATTGAGGAACAAGACATTTCCCCTACTGAAGGTTCAGTGGTCACGACACGGAGTCGAGGAGGCTACATGGGATACCGAGAGCAGCATGCGAGATAGGTATCCCGAGTTGTTTACCCCTTAGTTTCGAGGACGAGAATCCTTTTAAGGGGGGGTATGTAATATCTGACAGTAAATTTCTTATCAACTGTTGTATTATTCGGATAATTTGAGTATCGTTGTAACCATGTTACATTTAGTTTAATGATTATTAATATTAGGATACATCATAATATAATTAAATATATTGTCATTCGCATTGTGGTTGATTTCTAGATGTTGTGTAGCTTGTTACATTTCTGGCCAGTTTTTATGTGTTTAACATACGCTAAGGTTTCAGTCTAACGTACGCTATAACCACGGCCTTACGTACGTAATGGAGTATATATTACGTACGTAATGCAAGGAATCTGATTCGATCTCAACTTTCGGCATGGGGGACCATGCAAGATTCGGATAATGAGGTCTTTCGAGGCAGCCAAGTTGACCTACATTACGTACATAATGCTCATGTTATAACATACGTAGTGATATAGGTGTCATGAAACAATAGCCGCGGGAGGCTTATTACGTACGTAACACCTTGTGTATATCGTACGTAAAGAGGCTAACGTACGTTAGCTTTGTGCTATAACGTACGTAATGGATTGTACAGTTTATAAAAAAACAGGTTAGTCTTTCATTTTGCACGATCCAAACCCATCCTCTTCTCCAAGTTGTCATCCTGCTGCCTCCCTCGATTCTAGCCTCTTCCAACTTGTCTTTGAGCCTTCCATCTTGTATTGGAGTTTCACATCATGGGTTGAGACTTAGAGCTTAAGGATTAGAGGTTGTTCTTAAAGTATTTTGGAGTTATTCTTCATTCTCAAAGGTTGGTTGTTTTAACTTGTACTAATTCCGATAATGTTAGGGATTACTTTCATTATAGTTAATCAATCAATTATATCATGTTAGTTATTAGAATCATGAACAACTAATTGAGAACATGATAATATTGATGATAATCCTTCTTGAATAATTGGAATGTTGAAAGATAACATGATTGTTATTGATCTTTAGAAAGATATGATTATGAACATCTATATTAATACATGCTTCACAAATTAGAGATTGTTAGGTGATATAATCATGTTGTAGAGAAGGGTTTTCATGAATTTGGATGATCATCACAAGTTTTGATATATTCAAGTAGAACTTAATAAATTATTGTATAAACCTTGTGATTTTGTTGTGTTTAAAATAGACTTGATCAATTGATGAAGTATGATTGTTTAGGAAATCGTATTCTAATGTTGTTAATGTTCTAAAAGAAGGATTTTGATGAGATAAAATTACATTAGTAACACAAGGCGATTAATAGGTATTATTAGATTATTGGTGGATAAAACTTCATAACTTATTAAGAACTTGATGAAGATGATAATTCGATCATAGGAACAAATTGGGGAATTATAGAGTTCTTGAATCAGAACCATAATATTTTTTAGATAGTTTAACCATTCGGATTGAATTACGGATGTCGCTTCCTACGAATTCGATATAGATGATTGTATGAATGTGTTATTGAATGAAGTACATTTCATTCAAGGTCGCTTGCTCGAGTGATTGTCGGTTAGTCGAGGACATCATTGTCGTTCGTCCGTTCATTCGTTCATAGAAGGATTATCTCCATATCGGAATTGAGGCAAGTTATCTTTCTTAGTTATAATGATGATTGAATTCTTGTACGTTATACCTTTCGTGTATATATAATGTTTTATGAATCTACGATTCATAACGTGGTATTACTCTTGATCATGCTTATCGTTTTGTTATGAGATTGTATTCTCAAGTTTCACTACCTTCGTACCATCGATCTCGTTGAGAGTTTTTCCTGATTTTGGTTGGTTGTGTTATTCGTTGAGTTTCGTTGTCATGTTGTATCGTGACATATCTGGAATCATATCTGCGTTCCGATTGGTTATTATGTAGGATTTTTAGCCGGGCACATATAGTCATGCGTGGATGTTTCTGCATTGGACTGTGCACACGAGACGTAGTTCGTGAGGCTAATTAGGTATATTGTCCCACGTGTATTCTGGATTCCGTATACGGGGTGGACATGTGCACTGACACATTTCCGGATCGGACGTACTGTGATATCCATCTTGAGCCATACTGTTTGGTCATTCGTATTTCATATTTGATTGGTTATGATTGACGGTTTGTGATTGGTTGTTTATACGCCCGAGGGGTATGTTCAACAGTCGTATTGTCTCTTTGAGATCCAATATATGTGAATTGTATAACATCTTGAGAATTTATTATCATGTATATCTGACCCTGTGGTTTGGGCAAAATACTTGTGTTGTATTTTAGGTCGAGGAAAAGGCAAGGCACGGGAAGAGCTCGATGACGGCGAAGGGTTTGAAAGACCCCAAGTCTTTTGTTGCCCGGTTATGCTTAAACCGTGTAATGTTATTTCCGCTTTATTTGAATTATTGTCGATTGTACTATTATTTTACGTATATTCCATCTTCATATGGTTTATACTAGTATTTGGATCTTGTGTATTCTGAGGCTAATAGCCGTACTATTTGGAGACTTCTAATCGGAGTAATGATTATTGTATTGTGATTCGGTATCACGATAATGCTATGTTTAGTTTGTGTATTGATATCGCCTGGTGGGTCCCAATGTGGGGTTCACAGCACTGTAATGGCCGCCACATTCGGGGTATTACAGCACAAAAGAGAGTGTTAAAGTAATAATACATAAAGTGTGCCTAAGTCTGTTATTATATGGACTCTCCTAGTTGGGATAGGATTAGGCATGTTTGTAGGTATCACTCCCTATATAGGGACATTATCAATGAGAATACACACATTTTGCCCTATATCTTGTCTCAGTTATTTTCCCTTCAACACTTCTTGATTTCTCAGACTTTTCTCAACGTCTCTTTCGATACTTGGATCAACCTAAGGGCATCTTTTTATCTGATGAGGGGGCACGTAAAAAAGATCGATTGACCTTCAATTTTGCCTTTTGAATTGTAGCTCTTCTCATATTCTTCTTCAGTAGAATATATAAGATCATTATTGATTATTATTCGATCATTATTAATATTTGTATGTTGATTATTAGTATTATTCATGCATCTCCAGTTTTAAAAACTTAAATGATAATTTATAAATTAATTATTGAAATTTCAGAAATTTTATTTAGTGCAATGTATAAAATTATTACTATTATTTTTAGTACTGTTATTATTATATTTAGTCTCTAATCTCTAATATATTTACTTTAACATTTAATAAAATATAATAAATATACTGGATTTGGACTAACAATCAATGTACCATTATATATATATATAATGTATATATATATGTATGTTGGATTTGGAATTACAAACAATGTATCGTTATAATTATATATGATTTAAGATCATTTGAGGACCAAACTTTTTTTACATACCAAGGGACTAATCTCCACCCTCCATCTTCACTCCATCTTTATTTGATCTGATGGATGAGATTAATCCCAACAATTTAAAAAACTCACTTTCATCATTTTTTTTCAAATATCAATATCTTTCAAACCGTTAATCGTTAAGTAAAAAAAAATATACCGTTACGACGAGCATTTAATTATCTTTCTTTATATAGGCTCTTTTATATATGTTCGACAAAAAATTTTTTTCGCTTTTTTCACGTTTTTTTCGTGGCCGAAAAAAATCACATATGATATATCATATATGATATTACATATCATTCATATGTGATATGTAATATCATATATGATATATCACATATGATTTTTTCGGCCACGAAAAAATATGTGAAAAAAACGAAAAAAAAATTTTTGTCGAAAGTATATCAAAGTGCCCGTCTATAGAAAGATAATTAAATGCTCGTCGCGATGGTGTAATTATTTTCGCTTAACGATTAACGGTTTAAGAGATATTTAAATTATAAAAAATGTGTGAAATATTAAATGCTTTTAATCTCAACCATTGATTTCTTTTTGGATGGATGGTGGGGATGAGTCCCTTGATATGTAAGAAAAGTTTGGTATTTAATATAACTCTACTCATTATATATTAGAAACATTTAAGTTATAAGGGATGGATGGAGTATACTTTAGTAATATGGTGTTATACCAAAACTAGTGTGATACTGAATCTAGCACAATTATATATTACTCTCTCTGTCCCATAAGAGTGTGCTCACTTTTTATGGGCACGAATTTTAATAAAAAGTTAGGTAGTGATGATTTTGAATGGAGAAAGGGTCATAGTTTTTATTGTAGATGTATGTTAATTATTGTTGTTGATTAATTAAAAGATAAGTAGTGGGGCCATCTTTAGTATTGTTGTAAATAAATTGAAATGGCGAAGTAAAAGCTTAAGGGGTATTTTCTAAAAATAGAATGAGCAAACTCTTGTGGGACGAATGAAAATGTCAAATTGAGCCCACTCTTACGGAACGGAGGGAATAGGAGAGATGTGTGTTGATTTTCTTCTGTTCTTGCAGTTTTTGGCAAAATCTTTCTCCTATTTTAGGCATTTGAACTAGATCCGGTAATTTACCACACGATACGAAAATATGACACGAAAAATACACGAAAATTTAGTGTTTGTGTTTGCATTTTTAGTACACGATACGAAAATACACGAAGACAAAAGTACACGATCGAGATTTAGTGTCGTTTTGTGTTTACCCTTTGGGTACACGACACGACACGAGATACACGAAATAAATAAATAAATATTTATATATATATATATATAATATTTTATTACATAATTTAAAATATTATATTTAATTTTATAAAAACATACATTTTATGAATTCTGTTTGTACTAAATTTTTTTTAAAAATATAATGTGAACTTTCATAAATTTCGTGTAAACATTCGTGTTTTTGTTGCCATTCGTTTCGTTTTGTCTACTAAAACTTATAAAAATAATATTAAAATATTAAATTATTATTGTTTATAATCTTTTAATATTTATTTTATATTATGTGCCTGACACGAAAACATGACACGAAACGTCACGAATTTGCACGGTGCACGACACGACACGAGGTACACGAAATAAATAAATAAATATTTATATATATATATATATATATATAATATTTTATTACATAATTTAAAATTTTATATTTAATTTTATGAAAACATACATTTTATGAATTCTGTTTGTACTAAACTTTTTTCAAAAATATAATGTGAACTTTCATAAATTTCGTGTAAACATTCGTGTTTTTGTTGCCATTCGTTTCGTTTCGTCTACTAAAACCTATAAAAATAATATTAAAATATTAAATTATTATTTTTTATAATCTTTTAATATTTATTTTATATTATGTGTCTGACACGAAAACATGACACGAAACGTCACGAATTTGCACGGTGCACGACACGACACGACACGAATTCATTTCGTATCGTGTATGAGTTTAGACTTTTGGTACATAAAATACGAGTGTACACGACACAAAAATACATGATACGGACGATTTGCCGGTCTAATTTGAACAACTTTCGAAAAAGAAATTCCATGAGTATTTACTATTACAAATTTGAAAAAAGAAAAGGGTTATGGCACCGACCTTCACACTCATTCAAACGTGAGTAATGCGCAATGAAATGACGCCATGTGAATTTTGTCGAAAACAAGCTCTTGAAAATGCACATTTCACAGTACAAAAACAAAAAAAAAAAAAAAAAAAAAAAACTTCATCGAAAATAATTTAATAAATAAAAAAGATAATCCAATACCTAATTTTATCTATTATTCTGCAAAATGGCGAAGAAAAAAAAATTCTTGTACTTTTTAACTACAGCGTAATTCGTAAATTCAAAACTTCATCACAGATTTGCTGTATATATATAATACATCTTACCAAGATTTGTCTTTCTTAAAAAAAATTACTCTTCATATCTACACTTTCAAAACTCTTTATTTAAACTTATCAAACGAGTATCAAATTTATTTTTACTTTATCGAACTTACCCATTTCGATCTTCATTTCCTTTCTCCACATACAAAAAGGTTATGCATTATCACAATCCAACGCTCACCCACCGATGGTAATTTCAATCATTTATTTTAGTGAAATCCACGCTACTAACTGTATTTACTATATGTTGTTAAAAAAAACTTTATTCACGTATAATAGTACTATCCGTTTGGATTTTCCACCTATAGAACTTGAAATGAAAATATCATCTATTTACATTGATTATTAAAATCGAACTACTACTACAACTATAATTTTTATTAAATAATGTATATAAAAAGTTTCAAAGTAATACTCCTATCCAAAAACAGTTAGCAGATTTACCATCTTTCAAATTTTGAAATTGTATCAGTGTTTCAGTAAAAATCTATCAGTTACATAGTTATCACATCGACGACAAGTCGAGAAATCACCCCAAAAATTAGTCAGCCAACGACTTTCTGAATGTGATGTTGACGTTTTAACTTGGTTCCGACCTCACACCAGACGTCAAACCTGACCAGGTCCACTGTTTAAAACAAAGAATTATAACCATTCAGAATTATAAAGTGCTGCAAAATATAATCGTCCGACCCAGCACCTAAAACAACACGTTCGAAACCCTCCCCTTCTCTAAGGCGGTGTTCAAAATACAAATTCGTTCCGAACTTTCGAGTCATTCATCATCATCTTCCACCTTCCTCATCCTCTGTCCAACATCCTTCTCCTTCTCCTTCTCCGTCCCCTTCTCATCTCCTCCTGGTAGGTACGTATAAGTGTACTATTTATATATGTATATCTATATATTATATTTTATAGCATATTATGTATGTGGGTCGTTTCTAGTGGAAATAGGTTTTTTGTTAAGAAATAAGAATATATCCATAATGTTGATTTAATTAGTTTTAATGATTAAGATTAAACGCATGAAATGAAAGAAAAATCTTTTCCATATATTAATGATCAGTTTACCAAATGAGAAATCATTTATTAATTAAGAAACAATCCAAATATTCACACAATTCGGACCATCAATTTCATGCGGTCAGTGGCTGAAACGCATTCTCATTTCTCAAAAGAATCTCATTTTCATATATATAGGAACTCCTTAGTGTAGGAATATAGGAAAAGATACGTCCGTCTAACACATCTTTCACATGTGTGTAGCACAATCAGAATTATTATGCTGTACAGATTCTAAATATGAAAGCACATATTTCATTATTTCGTAGCACATATTTTAAATAGGTTGAGTCTAGCACATCTTCAATCGCATTATAGCACAAACACATAGCACAACCTCACTTAATTTACATATTTCAGTTCACGTAGCACACACAACACAAATATGTAGCACAACTGAGTATAAATCTCAACCATTTATCTAACTCAATCAAAGGCCCAAATGCATTGCTATTTCTTGCGAAATTTACCTTTTCTACCTGAACCAATCCATATATATATATATATATATATATATATATATAGGGGGTATTAAGGGCGAATGTACTTGGTGTTCGGTGGGTGGCTAGGATCCCATTGAACTTGGACTATAAACAGAAACAATAAGGGATTGTTGTGAAAGGAACTCATTGAAATAAATTTTAGATGAGGGATTTTTAAGTGATTGTCTTAATTTGATTATAGAAAATGAAGCACTCGCCAACGTTACTAATGAAAATGTAATAAAACATTTTCAAAGGATGAAAATTTGTAGCGAACAAATTTAGAATGTATATCTTTTTTTAGGTATGAATATTGAACTCTTTTAATTATTATCATATTTGCTTTTATTTTTATTAGGACCTCACTGGAAAAATTCCTCATTGCACCATTGGTATGTATGTATGTATTATATAAAGTACATATATGTTAATTTAGTATAAAAGTTCTAACATATGTTAATTTAGTATACTGTTAATATTAACATAATTATTAGTAATGTTTTATTTTAAATTTTTTTTAATAAATATTACCTTCAATGATAACAACTGAACTTATAAAATATATAATGCATTTTGTTTTTCTTAAATTCACTCACTTCAGTACTTTTTAATGACCTTTTTATGTTCAGTCCTTTCTTTCACCTAAATGGCTTGGCCAACGGGCACGAGCGGAGCTAAACACTTTCTTGGAAATGGGAGTATTTCTAATACTAAAAATAATTAGCGTAAATTGGCTAAACATCCTAAGAGGAAAGCTAAATCAAATAATTTGGATTGGGCGCATGCATTTTATCCAAACTTTGAGCAACAAATATGTGGTTAAAGGTCTTCTTGGCAGGAACAAAAGGCATTAATTAGGCTGAAGCAACATTTGACTTGTGGTTTTCCAATTATTCATAAATGTCCAAAGCAATGTTTTAAAAGGCGCGAGGCGAGTTTGAGGCGTTTTGGCCGAACTAGACGAGGCGTAAGCCTCGATGCGCATTGAGGCGTAAGCCTCGTTTGAAATAAAAAAAACTCTAAGAATCTCATAAAAATATCATATTATTGAGTGGAAGAAAGAGATAGGAACTCAATACCCACCTCATCTTTTCTAGACAAAGCATCAGCAGCCATGTTGGTTGTCCCTTTTCTATATTGTATTTCAAAATCATATTCCATAAGCTTGCAAACCCACTTCTGGTATTGATTTCCTATCACCCGCTGTTCAAGTAAAAACTTGAGACTCTTCTGATATGTCTTAATTATAAAATGTCTGCCAAGAAGATAGTGTCTCCATTTTTGAACAGTCTAGACAAACGCTATTAGCTCCTTCTCGTATATGGGTTTCAAATGATTCTTGAATCCCAAAACCTGACTCTGGTAAGCAATAGGGTGTGAATCCTGCATGAGCAGAGCCCCGATCGATAACCTGCCTCGACAACGAATACTCGTTTGAAATTCGGCATGGCCAAAACAAGAGTTTTAGTCATGATTTGCTTCTGTTGCTGAAATGCCAATTCTAATAAACTTCAGAAAAAAAAAGTACAAATTAGGATCTTTGTTTAATAAAATTTAATTGCATTCTCTGCCAAATTAGGAAATCGCCGTTGAGAATTGACGTGAGTCGCTGAGGGTGTGAGAGTTTCCTTTTCGTGCAGTAAGTCGCTGGGAGGGTTAGGTTTTAATACAGGTCACAGCAGGGTCGGTTTTTTAGAATTGACCCGTATTAAAAAAAAAAGGAACGATGCCGTTTAAGTATCCAGCTTCCCTTGCGCCTCAAACGCACCGCCTCGAGGCGTGCGTTTCTTCAGCGCCTCGGTCAGTAGAGGCGTTCGCCTCAACTCTGCGCTTATTCCCCAACGCCCCGAGGCGTTTCTTCCGCGCCTCGCCTTGAGGCGCGCCTCGAGGCGTACGCCTCGACAGTTTTTCCAAACATTATATATATATATAATGTTTTAAAAGGCGCGAGGAGAGTTTGAGGCGTTTTGGCCGGACGAGGCGAGGCGTAAGCCTCGTTTGAAATAAAAAAAAACTCTAAGAATCTCATAAAAATATCATATTATTGAGTGGAAGAAAGAGATTGGAACTCAATACCCGCCTCATCTTTTCTAGACAAAGCATCATCAGCCCCGTTGGTTGTCCCTTTTCTATATTGTATTTCAAAATCATATCCCATAAGCTTGCAAACCCACTTCTGGTATTGATTTCCTATCACCCGCTGTTCAAGTAAAAACTAAACAAAAATGATAGCGCGCGCTAGGCACGGAATAATAATGGCCCCAAAACTCCAAAACACGAACGAAACATCACACGGAAGCTCACAACAAGCATAGCAACATAGGATGGATTTACGACAACCCCGAAACGGCAGTTCCGAACAACAATTACGAGAATCGGACGATAAAAAGTCCAGAAATAGGTGTTCTCGAAATACCAATACGGTTACAAGCGAGTCCCTAAAAATGAAGAATACACCAAAAATGATAATACCGGGAAAGGAAAATGCGGATATTACAGTGTTGGTGTTTTCTTTTCAATAATGGCATGATGCAATGTTGTTTCATGAACAAGATATTAATATTGCTTACGTTATATTCTTAGATTTATTTCGAAGTATTGGATATTGCTTGAATACTTATGCATAAGAGACCACCCCTGGACAGGTCTCTATGTTGGAGGTCTGTCTGATAAACAGACCGCCTTATTAGAGGCGGTCTGTTTACATGAAAGAAGAGACCCATTACTATGGAAATAGGGTCTCTTATACTAATATCTGAAAAAAATAATTTAATAGGAAAAGAGAGCCGTCATTAGAGAAATGGGATCTCTTTGCTAAAGAAAAGAGACCTGTTATTAGAGAAATTAGGTCTCTTTGCCAAATAAATTCATACCCCATATTTAAGAGAGGTGGTCTCTTTGACATATTAATAATTTTGTATTGTCATACCCCTAACAGGTCTCTTATCGTTTATTTTTTATTTTTAAAAATAATCAGCATTATAAAAGTGTCCCATAAACCTGTTTAATAATTAGATAATATATCATTCGTATCATTACATAATATCTCCCACAAATAATTTGTGCCATGCACCATAAATCTCATTACAAAACATCTCTTACTCTACGTTAATTGTAATCTCCAAAAACATAAAAACCACAAAACAATGCTCCAACATCTCTAATTATTCACAGCAATAATTGGAACAAGAACTCATTTGTTGGATATAGTTCATTTCATCCCATGAAACCAGTAGAACTTGTATGTTGCTGGAACATCTCTATTGAGTCTGAGAAGTGGATTTACAATCTGATTCGGAAAAGATAAAGCACAGTAGATTATCGACATTGTAGATTTAACCAAAAAGGAACAACCAAGTTTCTAAAACTAAAGTAAAACCCCTTACATCAAGTTGAGAAGACATGGAAGAGCCCAACGATCAATAATGCACCACAAAATAAAAAAGGATGTGAGCAAGGACCGAAAACATAGAAGGCCCTAAAGAAAGTAGACCCATGCTTCATATAACTTTCTAAGATATGTGGTTGAAAATATAGATACAATAGTACAGCAATAGAAAGAAAGAAAATCGTACCTGAAATTGTATGATTCCATCAAGTTGATATGGTATTTGCTGGCCAAACCTGCACAGTCTCGGAGTGGAACTTGTATTTCCAAACAGGGGCATAGCCGCTAGTTTCACCTCACCCCGCAATTGGGGTGGGAGACCGAAGGTCTTTCCTTTTCCATCTCTGCACCAAGGGATTTTCTTTTAGGGAATGTTTCTGAACGGGTAACACACGAACTTAACCAGTATAAACTATGAGGGAAGTAGCAGTCATCTGATCATATGATACGTCAAAAGGTGAAAAGTAAATACCCATCTAACCTTATTGCGTTGGTACCTCATTTAGCCTTTAGCTTCAACTGCGTCGCTATCAAAGTGCATTGTCAATTTTCCAAAAGCTTCTTCATTGGAATACCATGATCAATTCCGCCCTGTTTTATGTACAGATAGACACACATCCTATCTGAAAGCCTACCATTCCGGGCATACAGTCTACATAGGTAGGGAAGACAAGTTGAGTCCCACTCATTTTGAGTTGTCGAAGGCAAAATTCATTCACGGCCATTAGTGATGAGAGATAAGCTATTCCATATCAACTGCTAGGCAATCCAAGTTAGACAAATAACAGGTTACGACACTATTTCTAAACAAAAACAAAGAAACCAATTAAGTATTACACCTAAAGTATGAGAATATTGAGCTATTAAGTATTACACCTAAAGTATGAGAATATTGAGCTTGTTAATATCACGAACGCAAAGCTACTTATAGCAAAATGCAAATCAAAACTAAGAATATGTTTCCATCCCCTGCATAATACTAATTTAATTTATTCAATGAAAATATTTGCGGCCGAAAAATTCTCCTATTCCTCTCAGAACCAACGATAGGTAGACAGTATAAAAAGAAGTTATGCCAATTATTCCAATATTCTAGCAACGTACAGTCGTGACCAAAGTGATCAAGTAAAATAAAGAAAGGATGTAGAAAATCTAAATATATTTATTCAGATCAACAATTGTCCAAGTTTATCTATTAATCTTCAACACAACAGAATAAACTTCATATCGTAAGCAAATATTGTTACTTCAGAATTTCAAAATCTGAGCAATGTTACTCAAACTCCAAAACCTCACGTTAGTTACCAGAAAATGATAACACAACCCATTACTTATTATTGGCACACTGCTATTGCATTGAATTTAACAAAGGAACACTACTATTAAGAGAAGAAATTCCTGAAGAATTTGTAACAATAATAGTTGTCAACATATTCAAAGCAGAAACAAAATGAATCAAATATAAGAGAAGGCAAACGACAATTCCCACAAGAAATTCATCTATCTCTCAATCGACTTCATACCCGACAACTATCTTTTCTTAACTCAACGAAGAAAACTGTATTGATCAAACTTAATTACTGAAATAATTTGCATAAAAATTGAAATTAAAACAGAATTAAACATAAATCTTAACCATAATTGGGAGATGGGTTCCAATTATTAGAGTGCCGAAGATGAGTACCACGGCTTTCTCTTGCTGCTATTATTTCCTTCTGTTTTTTGGGGGGAGAGGTTCCAATTAGGGTTAGGGCTTACTTTTCGAAGATGAGCACCGCTACTCTCTCGTGATACTAGTACCACCCCTAGGTTCAATTATACACAATTGATCAGATATTAGAGTTAATTTACAGAAGACTCGAAAGTGAGAAGGAGAGAGGAAGAGAGGAGAGAAGTAGATTACCATGGTTGCTGAGTTTCTGCGAGAAGGGAAAGAGTAAGATGGGAATTCCGAATCTGGAGCGGAAGAGTTGCGAGGAGAAAGAGTGCACAAAGGGATAACTTTCATAATTGATATTTTTTTAAATTCAGGGTGGCGAAAAGAGACCCCTAGACTTAGTTAAGGGGTTCTTATCAATTTTGTTCTTTTTTATGTGAGAAATTAATGGGGACCAATATAGATAAGAGACCTTCTATCTCTAATATTAGGTCTCTTATATCAAATTAGATCTCTTATATCAAATAGATCCGGGGGTGTAGCTTGGTAAAAAAAATCAAATATATCCATTGGTTGAAATAACAAGTCTCTTATTAGTCTTTTTTCCAAGTTTTGTATTCACTCTTTCTAAGGAATGAATCGAATAGAACTTGAATATTCTTAGAATTAAGCTTCTATTCATCGAATAAGTCAAACCTCGGTAACAACGATGATTGGGTCCTCTCAACTCATCAAAGGGTGAGGTAATGATCAATTTTTGATGCCTAAATGGCACTTAATTACAAGTTACCAATGCGTTGTATGCACCTGGTGTAACACCCCCAATCCACTCAAGAATATTACACGTCGTAGACCCTTTTCTCAAGAATCTACCAGGCTGGTAACTAAAATCAAATATCAAAATATCACCTCAAGGCTAAATGACGACCCAGTAGACTGATTAGGTCTTTCAGTTAATACATACAACTCAATTTCAATACATACCCACGCAGAGTCAAAATACAACACGCTCCCTACAATGGGGAAAATACTATAGCGGAAATAACTACAACTAAACCAATACAACATCATACGGTCCTCATGTGATTAGTATCGATCATCATTCATTATCCTTCGTACCAACCCTGTGTTATACTCCCCAAAATCTGAATGTACCTGGACGCAAAACAGACATCCACCCCCAATTACTCGGGGCTAAGCAAAATTCCACTATTTTGCTAGTACAAGTACAAAGTGCAAATACGAGTCATACAAATCATATTCCAAGAATAATAATAATCAGGAATACTCAAAGATTCAAACATAACGAAAAAAAAGTACTTCCCGAGGCAGAGAGTTTGAGTAAAACTTTCCAAATTCGAAAGATCACAAATCAAGAGAACAATTTATAAAATGTTTTAAAATACCATCGGGAGTTTTAACGGAAGACTTGCTTTCTCAAATAAAAACCAACAATAATTCACGGGGTCCACAACCCACACCACGTGTCCTCGATGGACATAAAATCAACAAAACATAACCACCCAAGATACGAAATCTTGGTAACACATCCAAGGTACTCGACCCTGACAACGCACATCCACAATCATATCCATGATACCGTGATCGCTTGCCACGTATCACCGTAAGTCTTCTTAGGCTCTCACGGTTGGACCGATCACTCGCCGTATCCTGACCATCATGATCACAAGCCATATGTCACCGTAGACCTCGTCCGACATCACGGCTGGACTATGACAAATACTTCACATTCACAATTCAGTACACTACGGTACATATCACAATATCAAGCAACAAGACACATCCGTAATCATATCCACGATACCGTGATTGCTTGCCACATATCACCGCAAGTCTTCTTAGGCTCTCACGGTTGGACCGATCACTCGCTGTATCCTAACCACCATGATCACAAGCCATGTCTCACTATAAACCTCATCCGAACATCATGGTTGGACTATGACCACACATTCACATCACACAACACAATACACCAAGGATATCACAATAATCCACCCACAGGCAACAAACACTTAGCATGACACAATTGTCGAATCACAATGCACCGAAATGAGATAATATATATATATATATATATATATATATATATTATCAAATCACAACACCAACATCAAATATATCCATATGATTCACTTAATCATTCACAAAACACACCATTCACAAAATACACACGCATTTTGAAAGAGAGCCTTTAATGAGGATAAACCGAATCTTTTGAAAGTTTATTTCAAACAACCAAACAAACACACTTAGACGATAATCGATCATCATATCCACAAAACAAGAAATGTATGAACAAGGTACTTGCCTCGAATAATCACAAACGTGGAGAATCGATCGAAGTAAGGTGACACGAACCGACTATGAATCCGCCGACTCCGCTGAACACCAATCTGTTGGAGCAGGATTCGAAATACGCACTATTTTGCGGAAGCGTATTTAATGGTGTGAAAAATAAATCAACACAGGATTTATAGAGGTTCAGCCAAACGTGCCTACATCCTCTCTTCGGATCTTTTTCTATAGGTTAAAGATGAACCTCTGCACATCTCTTCTATCAGTCGAGGGATTACCGTTACAATTCTAGTCTTTTATCGGTCCGAGATTAAACATAACTCACTTGTCTTTTTATCGGTCCAAGTTAAACTGTTTTTCTTTTCTATCGGACAAGGAATCAATCTATCTAGCTTTCAATGGGTACTAGACAAACCTCACTCGGATATAGATTGCGATTCTAACAATGCCGGATCCTTGATCCTAATAATACCGAATCTAATCTTATCCTATCTTTTCTCTCTCGTGTATGTTTTCGTGTATAACACTCAAACTCTTATCAATATAAGCTCAAATACAACAACGATAGAATGTATAACAATATCTAATCAATATCTTGATTTCTTGAAGTTGTTGTAGGTTCACACCATAGGAAGTGCTATTTATAGGCTCCAAAGCCTCAACTAGCCGTTAGCTCACTGCTGCCTCATTACGTACGTTACGTACAATCCATTACGTACGTTATTCGTGTTACGCACGTTAACTCATCTTTGTTACGTACGTTAAGCTCTTCACAGATCAGTCCAGTAGCTTCGTTTTTTCCATTACGTACGTTAAGCTTCTCCCCCTTACATACGTTATCTTCAGTCAAATTATTCGTTGCATGCTGACATATGCCATGACGTCATTTTCAATGGCTCCTTGTTTGAATTCTGAAATGCTTCATTACGTACGTTAAGAA
The DNA here is from genome assembly GCA_033398695.1 of Orobanche coerulescens. Taxonomy (NCBI): domain Eukaryota; kingdom Viridiplantae; phylum Streptophyta; class Magnoliopsida; order Lamiales; family Orobanchaceae; genus Orobanche; species Orobanche coerulescens. The sequence goes on along the minus strand of CM065818.1, from coordinate 70,229,145 downwards.
CCATGTGTTACGTACGTTATCGTACGTTAATCCATCGATATAGCGTATGTTAATAACCTTCTGTCCAGCTTTTTGCTTCTTCGATTTCTTCGTTGTTTTGTTTTGCTTCTTTGTTGATTTCCATTGTTTAACAACTAATCATCAAAACTCGATTAATGAATATTTAGAATAAAATATTCCAACAATCTCCCCATTTTTGATGATTACAAAACAACACCTTAAATGGGATAAAACCTCCAAAATAATATATATATATATATATATATATATATATATATTTGCACGAATCAAAGTTTTCGGCTTTGATCGTTTTGTTAGTTTTTTCTCCCGTCTTTTCTTTCTGTCCTTTTCAACTACTTCTCATCATTTTTCAACTTCGTCTTTTCGTTTTCAACTCCTTCGTTTCTTTTTGATTTTTCTCCTCCTTTGATCATTCGTGTATATTATTATGACTCTTTTCTTTTCTCCTTTCACATTTATTTCTCCCATTCAACTATTCTCTCCCCCTTTTTGTTATCAGCAAAAAGTGTAAATAACGATAATAAAAACGATAATATGATGAATGCATAAGAGGGTAAACTCCCCTTGACAAAAATATCTCCCTTTAAAAATATAAACTCCCCCTGAGTAAAATACCAATTTATGAAAATTGATGAAATTTAATTTTTGGGGATCCAACCGAAAGTCGGTCGTTTTTCATTTAAATAAACGATATTGGGAATAGTGGTTCCTTTAGAAATCCAAATCTTTTTAATTTTAATCGTTCGGCGTGGGATTTTACAATTTGAATATACTGCCCAATTTTTATACATTTGTCACAACGTTGTATTTTCAAATTTACGGATTCGGTTTTAAAATTTGGTTTGAATCCTAACCCCTGTTTATTCAAAGTGTATTTTTGTATTGATAGCATTTGTTCAAATTTCTCGTTTCCACGCGAAAATTTCTTTGTTAAACTTTTAAGTTCGTCTTGAAATTTCAAAAGCTCATTCTTTAAATTATTTTCATTTTCAAGGCATGGAGAATGATCGGTCTCGACAATTTTCCCTTTTTCAAGAATTTGTAAATTTCAATTTCCAATAATTTATTTTTAGATTGGAGGGATTTAATTTCACTTAAAGCATTTTGAAAATCGGTATGTAATAATTCGAATGCTTCAAATAGTTCGTCTTGAGAGGATGTACTAACCTGACTTTCGACGTTGCTTTCGTCGAATGAACTTCTGGCCATGAGTGCGAGATTATTTTGGATATATTCATCGTCGTCTTCGTCACTCCATGTTGCAATTAAGACTTCCTTAAGTTTTGAAACTTATTAATATTCTTGGCATAATATGCCGATTCTTCATCACTTTCATCCACCGGGATTTCTTCTTTGCGAGACATCTTAGCTTTCATAGCTATCGTTCTTTCCTTTGGCTTCGGCTTGTTGTTCCGTGATTTTAGAACAATCTCATAATTAAATAGCGAACCAACGAGGGCGCTAAAGTCGAGCGAATTGAGATCTTTAGATTCCATAATCGCCATCACGGTGCCGTCCCATTCGCTAGGTAGTGATCGTAAGATTTTCTTGACGTTCTCACTACTTGATAGCGGTTTTTCGAACGAAGCTAGACCATTGGTGATGACTGAAAACTGGTCGAGCATGTTGGTGATGGATTCGTCACCCTTCATCATGAATAACTCGTAGTCATGGAGAAGCATATTGATCTTCGTCTCCTTGACTTGATTTGTGCCTTCGTGTGTGATTTTTAACATCTTCCAAAATCTCTTTGGCGCTATCACAAGAAGATATCCGGTTGTGTTCTTCCGGATTTAAAGCACAATATAATAATTGCGTAGCTTTGCAATTATAGGGATCATTTTTCCAATTGGAATCATCGTACTCTTCAAAAATTTTAAGCATAATGTCGGATTTGATTGGAATTTTCGAACCAAGACATATCACTTTCCATAGCTCGATGTCATAAGCTCGGACGAATATTGACATCTTTTTCTTCCATGTCATGAAGTTAGATCCATTGAAGAATGGTGGTCGGTTCAAGGAAAGACCTTCGACTAGGGAAAATTGAAACGCCATTTGGATCGTATTCTCCTTGGATGTTAAGCCACTTCTATGAGGTACCGCTCCGATACCAATTGTTGGAGCAGGATTAGGAATACGTGCTGTTTTGCGGAAGCGTATTTAATGGTGCGGAAAATAAATCGACACAGGATGTATAGAGGTTCGGCCAAATGTGCCTACGTCCTCTCTTCAGATCTTTTCTATAGGTTAAAGATGAACCTCTGCCCCTCTCTTTTATCGGTCGAGGGATTACCGTTACAATTCTCGTCTTCTATCGGTCCGAGATTAACCGTAACTCACTTGTCTTTTTGTCGGTCCAAGTTAAACTGTTTTCCTTTTCTATCGGACAAGGAATCAACCTATCTAGCTTTCAATGGGTACTAGACAAACCTCACTCGGATATAGATTGCGATTCGAACAATGCCGGATACTTGATCTTAATAACACGAATCCAATCTTATCCTATCTTTTTCCTCTCGTGTATTTTTCATGTATAACACTCAAACTCTTATCAATATAATCTCAAATACAACAATGATAGTAACAATATATAATCAATATCTTGATTGCTTGAAGTTGTTGTAGGTTCATACCATAGGAAGTGGTATTTATAGGCTCCAAAGCCTCAACTAGCCGTTAGTTCACTGCTGCCTCATTACGTACGTTACGTACAATCCATTACGTATGTTATTCATGTTACGTATGTTAACTCATCTTTGTTACGTTCGTTAAGCTCTTCACAGATCAGTCCAGTAGCTTCGTTTCTCCCATTACGTACGTTAAGCTTCTCCCCCTTACGTACGTTATCTTCAGTCAAATTATCCGATGCATGTTGACCTATGCCATGACGTCATATTCAACGGCTCCTTGTTTGAATTTTGAAATGCTTCATTACGTACGTTAAGAACCATGTGTTACGTACATTATCGTACGTTAATCCATCGATATAGCGTACATTAATAACCTTCTGTCTAGCTTTTCGCTTCTTCAATTTCTTCGTTGTTTTGTTTTGCTTCTTTGTTGATTTCCTTTATTTAACAACTAATCATCAAAACTCGATTAATGAATATTTGGAATAAAATATTCCAACAATCTCTCTTTTTTTGATGAATACAAAACAACACCTTGAATGGGATAAAACCTGCAAAATATATATATATATATATATTTGCACGAATCAAAGTTTTCGGCTTTGACCGTTTTGTTCTTCTCCCATCTTTTCTTTCTGTCCTTTTCAACTACTTCTCATCATTTTTCAACTTCGTCTTTTCGTTTTCAACTCCGTTTCTTTTTTATTTTTCTCCTTCTTTGATCATTCGTGTATATTATTATGACTCTTTCTTTTCTCTTTTCATATTTTTTTCTCCCATTCAACTATTCTCTCCCCCTTTTTGTTATCAGCAAAAAGTGTAAATAACGATAATAAAAACGATAATATGATGAATGCATAAGAGGGTAAACTCCCCCCGACAAAAATATCTCCCTTTAAAAATATAAACTCCACCTGAGTAAAATATCAATTTATGAAGATTGATGAAATTTAATTTTTGGGGATCCAATCGAAAGTCGGTCGTTTTTCATTTAAATAAATGATATTGGGAATAGTGGTTCCTTTAGGAATCCAAATCTTTTTAATTTTGATCGTCCAGCGTGGGCTTTTATAATTTGAAATATACTGCCCAATTTTTATACATTTGTCACAATGGGGTACTTTCAAATTTACGGATTCGGTTTTAAAATTTGGTTTGAATCCTAACTCCTGTTTATTCAAAGTATATTTTTGAACTGATAGCATTTGTTCAAATTTCTCGTTTCCACACGAAAATTTCTTTGTTAAACTTTTAAGTTCATCTTGAACTTTCAAAAGATCATTCTTTAAATTATTTTCATTTTCAAGGCATGGAGAATGATCGGTCTCGACAATTTTCCCTTTTTCAAGAATTTTGAAAATTTCAATTTTCAATAATTTATTTTTAGATTGGAGGGATTTAATTTCACTTAAAGCATTTTGAAAATCGGTATGTAATAATTCGAATGCTTCAAATAGTTCATCTTGAGATGATGTACTAACCTGACTTTCGATGTTGCTTTCGTCGAATGAACTTCTGGCCATGAGTGCGAGATTATTTTAGATATATTCATCGTCGTCGTCTTCGTCACTCCGTGTTGCAATTAAGGCTTCCTTCTTTGGATTTGCACGACAGTTCTTTGTGAAGTGGCCTGGTTTACCACAGATTCGACAGTTGTTGTCGAATTTCTTAGATTCGCCCGTTTTGATGTCTTTCTTTCTCCGGTTTAATAAGTTTTGAAACTTATTAATATTCTTGGCATAATATGCTGATTCTTCGTCACATTCATCGACCGGGGATTTTTCTTTGTGAGACATCTTAGCTATCGTTCTTTCCTTCGGCTTCGGCTTGTTGTTTCGTGATTTTAGAACAATCTCATAATTAATTAGCGAACCAACAAGGGCGCTAAAGTCGAGCGTATTGAGATCTTTAGATTCCATGATCGTCGTCACGGTGCCGTCCCATTCGCTAGGTAGTGATCGTAAGAGTTTCTTGACTTTCTCACTACTTGATAGCGGTTTTCCGAACGAATCTAGACCATTGGTGATGACCAAAAACCAGTCGAGTATATTGGTGATGGGTTCGCCACCCTTCATCATGAATAACTCGTAGTTATGGAGAAGCATATTGATTTTCGTCTCTTTGACTTGATTTGTGCATTCGTGTGTGATTTCTAACATCTTCCAAAAATCATTGGCGTAATCACAAGAAGATATCCAGTTGTGTTCTTCTGGATTTAAAGCACAATATAATAATTGCGTAGCTTTGCAATAGTGATCATTTTTGCAATCGGAATCATCGTACTCTTCAAAACTTTTAAGCGTACCGTCGGATTTGATTGGAATTTTCGGACCACGGCACATCACTTTCCATAGCTCGATGTCATAAGCTCGGATAAATATTGACATCTTCTTCTTCCATGTCATGAAGTTAGATCCACCGAAGAATGGTGGTCGGTTCAAGGCAACACCTTCGACCGGGGCAAATTGAAATGCCATTTGGATCGTCTTCTCCTTGGATGTTAAGCCTTTTCTAGGAGGTACCGCCCCGATACCAATTGTTGGAGCAGGATTCGAAATACACGCTACTTTGTGGAAGCGTATTTAACGGTGCAGAAAATAAATCAAATTATAGAGGTTCGTCCAAACGTGCCTACGTCTTCTCTTCGGATCTTTTTTTATAGGTTAAAGATGGACCTCTGCACCTCTGTTCTATCGGTCGAGAGATTAGTGTTACAATTCTCATCTTCTATCGGTTCGAGATTAACCGTAACTCACTTGTCATTTTGTCGGTTCAAGTTAAACAGTTTTCCTTTTCTATCGGACAAGGAATCAATCTATCTAGCTTTCAATGGGTACTAGACAAACCTGACTCAGATATAGATTGTGATTCTAACAATGCCGGATCCTTGATCCTAATAATACCAAATCTAATCTTATCCTATCTTTTCTCTCTCGTATACGTTTTCGTGTATAACAGTCAAACTCTTATCAATATAAGCTCATATACAACAATGATACTATGTATAACAATATCTAATCAATATCTTGATTTCTTGAAGTTGTTGTAGGTTCACACCATAGGAAGTGGTATTTATAGGCTCCAAAGCCTCAACTAGCCATTAGCTCACTGCTGCCTCATTACGTACGTTAGGTGCAATCCATTACGTAAGTTATTCGTGTTATGCACGTTAACTCATCTTTGTTACGTACGTTAAGCTCTTCACAGATCAGTCTAGTAGCTTCGTTTCTTCCATTACGTACGTTAAGTTTCTCCCCTTTACATACGTTAACTTCAGTCAAATTATTCGTTGCATGCTGACATATGCCATGATGTCATCTTCAATGGCTCCTTGTTTGAATTCTGAAATGCTTCATTACGTACGTTAAGAACCATGTGTTACGTATGTTATCCTATGTTAATCAATCGATATAGCGTACGTTAATAACCTTATGTCCATCTTTTTGCTTTTTGGATTTCTTCATTGTTTTGTTTTGCTTCTTTGTTGTTTTCCTTTGTTTAACAACTAATCATCAAAACTCGATTAATGAATATTTGGAATAAAATTTTCCAACACAATCCGCGAAAATAAACTACGAACGACAATAACAACAATGAAAATGAATTCTATCGCACGACCCAAAGCCGCTGAATTCAAGGAACAAACGACGAAAGTTCAAGGGTTTCCCCCAAACGGCCAAGAACACGAATCGACCCGACAAAAATGTGAAAATGAAATTTCAAACCATGGGTTAAGACCAACAAGACTAGGTAACAACAATAGCACCAAGAATTCCATATTAAAATCACGAAATCAAGAGAAACTGCAAAATATCTCAAATAGGGTTCTAAAACCTTACCTTGATTCGGAGAAGAAGAATGATTAGACGATGATGAACACGAAGAAGACCTACCGAGATAATTATTACCATCAACGGCCGAATAAAGCTCGATCCAAAACCACCCCAAGTCGTCAAAATGTAGAAAAAGAAAGACCCGATTCTGGGTCAACCCTCTGGTATAAATAGGCGTCTGAAGCTTACGTAAGTTAGGGCACAAACCTGACGTATGCTAGATGTTTAACGTACGTAAGGTGCAAGCCCTTATGTACGTAAGGTGCAAGCCCTTATGTACGTAAGAGCTATCCAGACTCCTCTGCCCGAAATCCTGAACACGATAATGTACGTAACGGGGGATGCATTACGTACGTAAACAAGCATCACTAACATACGCTACACATGATGGTAACGTACGTTATCCATGTGGCAGTACAGAGCAGCTGCCAGAAGTTTGGTTCGAAAAGGACCGCAGAACGCGAGGAACACGAATTACTACGGTCGAGCAAGACGAGTAGTACAACAATTAAAACACGAGTTTAAGCACTAAACAAACACATGATTCCGATAACCTGAAGATTGGAAAAGACGATACGAAGGCAAACACCCCAACACTTTAGAAAATTACGAAATGGCCCGAACGACTGAAATATCACGATACGACAACGAATAACCAAACTAATGCTCACAACACGTCTAGAAAAGTTAAACAAACTTACGGGATACACGAAGCGACAATTTCGAACGAGATTCGCAAAAATCAAACTCAAGTGTGAAAAAGTAGCTAAGAAGCACGGAACTCAACAAAATGACACCAAAACGAACTCGGATGACAAGAAGTGCAGAATTAATCAATCTCAGAATGACTAAATGGTCACAAGTGAGCCGCTAAAATAGACTCTTGCCAAAAAAGAAATTTACCAAAAATCAAAATTGCGGATAGTACACCTGGAGCACTTCGAACCCTACCTAGCTTCAATAATATACGTAGCAGTGGTTTCCATGTTTAGACCAATTATGAGAACGGAATAGAGTTTTTCTATTAACTCTAATGGATGTGGACGTAAACACATTTTAAAAAAACTCACGAGTCAATCTAGTTGAATGTACTTCACTACTATCAGGTTTTCAAATCTTATGTTGTCCCCAGCAATGTACTTTGGGACATAGACTCATATAGGCTTTGGCACGATAGACTAGGTCATCCTGGTCGAAGTATGATGATTCATATACTAAAGAACTTGTACGGACATCATTTCTTTTCGAGCGAAAAGGTGGCAACAACTCGACATAAAGAACAGTGTTGATATTAATCATGTTATGTCATCCAAAAGAATTGGATGCATATCAAATGCGCACCACTTAGTTTTGCAAAGCCTGCTCTTTAGCCAAAGAAGGAGCGAGATCTTCCTACGCTAAAGAAACAAAAGCAAGCATTCCATTCTTACGCCGAATATAAGGAGATATTGTTGGATGCATCCACCTAATATGCGGACCATTTATGTATTTGAAGGTTTTGGTGGATGCTCCAACATGTTGGTCACATCTTGCTTTCCTGTCCACTCAAATTGCTGCAGAACTTCCAAGATAACTTATAAGGGCTCACCTACCTTATCATATCTAAAGGACCTGATGATGTGGAGAGTTCACATCAAAAAGTACTTGATGTTTATTGCATGATAGAGATCAATAAATAGCATCTCGTCTTATATGCATATGCAAATGGTCTCACATAAATCACCTTTAAAAGAATATGTATGGTGATTATGTCATTGGTTATGCGCACCAATTTGCATATCTTTGTCTGGAATTATGCAATATTGCATGCAACTTTACTTAAATCATTCATTCTTAGACCATCTACTAACCAATTAGTTTATGCATATCAGCTGGTAACTGGATAGCCTGCTTTTTATATTTTGGACCCAGACGGACTTGAGTGCCAATTGTGCATATTTGGTTACGCATTATATGCACCTTCTGCGCCTCATAGCACATCGATCTTTAGAAACAATTAGGTATCTACGTTGTATAAGAATCCCCAACGTTTATCCGCTATTTGGAACCTTGACATGTGATTTCTTTACCGCGCGGCTTGGATTGTCACTTTAATGAGAAAACATTTCCGTCGTTAGGGGGAGAGGAAATGTAATTTCTCAAGGAACGACAGGAATTTTCATGGCGTGTCCCCACTTTGTCTCATTATGATCCCCGAACTTCACAATGTTACCATGAAGCACAAAGAAAACTCAATCTTTAGTATGTAGCAGATTCGATCCCTGATGCATTTACTGATATCGTTCAAGTGACAAGATCTCACATTATATCTATAAATGTGCCTGTAAGGTTAGAAGTCCCCTATAAGGGGCACATCACCAATGAACTGGGTGATGCAACCGCACTTGGTGGAAGTGTGGTTGAGGCCGTGGATCCACGCAAATGAATGGGTGGAAGCCTCATGGTTCGACTAAATACTCACCCAAGGAAGAGGTAGAGTATGGCACAAATTTACATGTTAACCATCAATGAACTCGTTTCATGATATGATGTTTGATTTTATTTTGTCTATGAGTCATGACGAGGGGGACGCCCCGAAGATATGATTCATAAAAATCAAGAATCTCGATGAAATTATGAGGGTGTGGCCTCATCAACCACCCATTTTGATGACATGTAATGAATCATAAAGTACGATGATGTTGAACCTCGCTCAATTAGATGAAATCAACATAAAGCCGATTGGCCTAAGAGAATATTCCAGGTAGAACTAGATTCTCTGACAAAGAGACAGGTATTTAGTGTAGGTAGTGCTAACCTAACCAAGTGTAAAGTCTAAAGGACATAACCGAGCCTATATGGTAAAGCGTAGTGAGAATAATAGAGTCCCAATGTACAAGGTTCACGAAGTAATCCTTCTCACAATGCCCTGAAATTTTACGAGGATAAGATCGAGTTTGTAGAATTCATTCCACCGGTTTGTAGAATTCATTCCACCAGTCAAGATCCTTCTCACAATGTCACGACATAAAATATCGAGTTTGTAGAATTCATTCCACCGGTCTGCCTATGTCCTGAAGATTTTCAGGCACTTTAACATAGATAAGGTACACCCGACTAGCACTCCCATGATAGGTCGAACATTTGGATGCAAAGGAAAGATTTATAAAGTGACAAAGAGCTTTGGGAGCTAAAAATTCCCTATATGAGTGCAACCGCGCATTATTGTACTTGGGACAATGTACATGACCTGCTATCACTCCTCAGTATATTCGCTGACTAAATTTAGTTCATCGTCGATGCAACATCAATGGAATGGTATCAAGAATACCTTATGATACTTAAAAGAACCATTGACTTAGGACTATTATTTTCCTACAAGCACGCAAAGGAAACTGCTTACGAAAAGGCAAATGCTAAAGTAAATGCTAAAGATGGAGCAACTACCACAAAGTATGTGTTGGTATGATTTGCTTATGTTTTGGAAATGGACTATGCAAACCCTTTTGACTATCTCATCGAATCACGACAAGGTTATTGCTTTGCACGAATCAGTCTGTGAGTATACATGATTAAGAATTATCATTCTACACTTTTGAGGAACTAGTGGTTAAGTACTACGACTGATGAGCATAAATACATTTATGAACATAATGTAACTTGTAAATCCCCTTGATTGGTGCATTGATCATAACGGGAAATATGTGAGATATAAGCAAGCATACTCACATAGCTTGTACTCTTTTCCTTAGACCAAGGTTTATTTTTCCCATTGGGTTTTGTTACTTGGCAAGGTTTGGAACGAGGCAACGGTATATAAAAAGCATTATGGGGAGCTGTATATTTTTTAACATCTGAGATTGATGTGAAGATCACAAGAAAATAGTGATATATAAAGAAACTTTATCACATGTGTTGTACTCTTTTCTTTGACCAAGGTTCATTTTCTCCCATTGGGTTTTGTTACTTGGCGAAGTTTTTAATGAGACAAATGACACATGCACAAGTTTTTCAAAGTTTTCTTGATTGATGTATAAACCAGGGAATATGTAGGATTGAGGGGGAGTCTTACATCCACACTGTACATTATATTCTTTTCCTTCCGATGATCATTTTTCTCAGAATTTTTATCACTTGGAAAGGTTTTTAACCGGGTAACCAGATATACGATTTTAAGGATTGATGGAATGATCACCTTAGTAGCGCTATGATTAATGTAATGATCATATGAAATGATATACTCAAAGGGCGAAGTCTAAACTTGATGTGTCTAGATGTTGTACTTTTTTCCCTATGATCAAGATATTTTCCCAATGAGTTTTTGCTTGACGAAGTTTTAACGAGTCAACATGACATGCGCTTGTAGACTAAGCACATGTAATATCCGACAGTAAATTTCTTATCTACTGTTGTATTATTCGGATAATTTGAGTATCATTGTAATCATGTTATAATTAGTTTAATGATTATTAATATTGGGATACATCAAAATAGAATTAAATATATTGTCATTCGCATTGTGGTTGATTTCTAGACGTTGTGTAGCTTGTTACATTTTTGGCTAGTTTTTCTATGTTTAATGTACGCTAAGGTTTCAGTCTAACGTATGTTATAACCGCGGTCTTACGTACGTAATGGAGTATATATTACGCACGTAATGCAGAGAATCTGATCCGATCTGAACTTTTGGCACGGGGGGCCATGCAAAATTCGGATAATGAGTTCTTTCGAGGCAGTCAAGTTGACCTACATTACGTACATAATGATCATGCTATAACATACGTAGTGAAATAGGTGTCGTGAGACAGTAGACTCTGGAGGCTTATTACGTACGTAACATCTTGTGTGTAGCATACATAAAGAGGCTAACATACATTAGCTTTGTGCTATAACGTACGTAATGGATTGTACAGTTTATAAAAAGATAGGTTAGTATTTCATTTTGCGCGATCCAAACCCATCCTCTTCTCCAAGTTGTCATCATTTTGCCTCCCTAGATCGATTCTATCCTCTTCCAACTTGCCTTTGAGCCTTCCATCTTGTATTGGAGTTTCACATCGTGGGTTGAAACTTAGAGCTTAAGGATTGGAGGTTGTTCTTGAAGTATTTTGGAGTTGTTCTTCATTGTCAAAGGTTGGTTGTTTTAACTTGTACTAATTCCGATAATGTTATGGATTACTTTCATTTATGGTTAATCAATCAAGTATATCATGTTAGTTATTAGAATCATGAACAACTAATTGAGAACATGATAATATTGATGATAACCCTTCCTGAATAATTAGAATGTTGAAAGATAACATGATTGTTATTGATCTTTAGAAAGATATGACTATGAACATCTAGATTAATACATCCTTAACAAATTAGAGATTGTTAGGTGATATAATCATGTTGTAGAGAAGGGTTTTCATGAATTTAGATGATCATCACAAGTTTTGATTATTCAAGTAGAACTTAATGAATTGTTGTATAAACCTTGTGATTTTGTTGTGCTTAAAATAGACTTGATCAATTGATGAAGTAGGATTGTTTAGGAAATCGTATTCGAATGTTGTTAATATTCTAAAAGAAGGGTTTTGATGAGATAAGATTACATTAGTAACACAAGGAGATTAATAGGTATTATTAGATTATTGGTGGATAAAACTTCATAACTTATTAAGAACTTAATGAAGGTGATAATTCGATCATAGGAACGAATTGGAGAATTATAGAGTTCTTGAATTCGAACCATAATATTTTTGAGATAGTTGAACTATTCGGATTGAATTACGGATGTCGCTTCCTATGAATTCGATATAGATGATTGTATGAATATGTTATTAAATGAATTACATTTCATTCAAGGTCGCTTGCTCGAGTGATTGTCGGTTAGTTGAGGACATCGTTGTTGTTCGTTCGTTTTCGTTCATAGAAGGATTATCTCCATCTCAGAATTGAGGCAAGTTATCTTGCTTGGTTATAATGATGATTTAATTATACTCATGACCTTTTAAATATTGAGCAAATTTATAATTATACTCTATACACACAATCTTGAGTAATCGCTTATCATCCCATAAAATGATGTAAGCTAACAATGAGTGTATTAGTAGATATGTCGTGTCCTAATTTAGTTAGTATGTAGTTGATTGCGAATACCGGATTGTTTTAGCGTATTTGACTTGATATCAAATTAGTTATTCGTAAAAAAGTATTTTGACAAATAATTTATAGAGATAGTTTTTTAATGATGTACATATCTAGAATCATATCTGCGTTCTGATTGGTTATTATGTAGGATTTTTAGCCGGGCACATATAGTCATGCGTGGATGTTTCCGCATTGGACTGTGCACACGAGACGTAGTTTGTGAGGCTATTAGGTACATTGTCCCACGTGTATTCTGGATTCCGTATACGTGGTGGACATGTGCACTGACACATTTCCAGATCGGGCGTACTGTGATATCCATCTTGAGCCATATTGATTGGTCATTCGTATTCCAGGTTTGATTGGTTATGATTGATGGTTTGTGATTGGTTGTTCATACGCCCGAGGGGTATGTTCAACAGTCGTGTTGTCTCTTTGAGATCTAATATATGTGAATTGTATAACATCTTGAGAATTTATTATCATGTATATCTGACCCTGTGGTTTGGGCGAAATACTTGTGTTGTATTTTAGGTCGAGGAAAAGGCAAGGCACGGGAAGAGCACGATGACGGCGAAAGGGTTTGAAGGATACTAGTTCGGGGGGGGGGGCAAGTCTTTTGTTGTCCGGTTATGCTTAAACCGTGTAATGTTATTTTCCGCTTTATTTGAACTATTGTCGATTGTACTATTATTTTAGGTATATTCCATCTTCATATGGTTTATACTAGTATTTGGATCCTGTGTATTCTAAGGCTAATACTTGTACTATTTGGAGACTCCTAATCGGAGTAATGATTATTGTATTGTGATTCGGTATCACGATAATGTTATGTTTAGTTTGTGTATTGGTATCGCCTGGTGGGTCCCAATGTGGGGTTCACGACACTGTAATGTCCGCCATATTCGGGGTGTTACTAAAGATGGTATCAGAGAGTCATTTCTCTTTAAGAGTCGTTGTGAGTTGAACTAGTATCAAGAAACCTTCACATCATGTGTGATCTATGCAGGCGCCTGACCTGACGAGCCAAATATGGTATGTTATTTATGTGCCATGATTTAATTACTGGCAAGATGTTAATGACAGAATTGATCTTTTGTTGATCTTGATATTCCGAGTGATTTGGGGCAGAATTTATCTTATTGATATTCCGAGGGAAATTCTGAATTGATTACGTGATTGAATTTATTTCGGCTTAATGTTGATGTGATAATTTGTGTGGCGCTCGCGGTGCCGATAATTCATTAGGAACTGTTTTCTTAAATAAGTGGTTTCATTGTTGTTATTAGCTTAGCATGAATTTTGATCGGTCATAAAGACGGTCATGAACTGTGCTTCTGATTAATGTTTGATTCTTTCAGTATGGAAAGAAATTTGAGGGGTCGTTGTAAAGGGGGTCGAGGCCGCGGAAGGGGCCGAATCCCAAGACCACAAGCCAATGCACGTTTGAATGTAGAACAGATCTCAGCGGGTAGTGATTCACCTATTGAGAATCAATCACACCACACCGAGCGACACGAGGGGGAACGCGTCGACCCGTATGTTGTTATGCAGGGCATGATGGCCCAGATGACCCAGATGGGTCAGTTGATGGACGCTATGCAGAGAGCTACTACTGGCCAGCAACAGGGACCTCATCCACCACCTCCTGTGCACGGTGGACCCGTGAATCGGATCATTAGCAACATCTCTCATCAACGGCCTCTGACTTTTGAAGGCTCCTCTGAGCCTGCGGATATTGTACACTGGATCGAGCACTTCGAGAAGTTGTTCGAGATGGTAGAATGTCCGGAAGAGAACCGCATCTCCATGGCAGCTTACTATCTTATCAAGGGCCGGTAAGACCAGCTGATGGTGCATGCACTTGGGAGGAATTCAAGAACCACATGCTGGATCGTTATTATCCAGGTCCACTTCGTAAGGCCATACCTACCACTACTTTGTAAAAAAATAAGAGAGCTCTGTTTTCGCATGTTATTAAAGCAATAAGAAAAGAAAAAGGGCATCTTGGTTTAATAAACAGCAGTAGAAGTGAGCAAACAAATTGATTAATTTTTATGTTAAGAAAATAAGTTTCATTATGACATCAAGAGAGATAACAAGAGGACATAAACCTCAAAAAACACATGAATAAGGCACATAAATACTGCATGCTTGGAAAGAAAGTAATATAAGGTGTTACATAATTCGAAAGAAAGTAATATAAGGTGTATATGTTCTAGGATTTTCCCTTCATCTTAAGCTTTTTTACTTCACACCCGATGGCACTGCTGCCTGCTTTAACTCAAAGTTTGTACAAACAAACAAAGCACTCGTGTTCTTTAGCCACCACATATTTGCAGTATCAAGTATACTGCATTTATTTAAGAGATTCTCAAACCCTTTACACAAACACACATTCATAATATTGTAACCCTTCCATTGGTCTGAAAACCCCTTTCAACCACTTTCTTCAACAGCAATACCATATAAAAAAAAGAAACATCAGTTTAGATGATCGCAACCGTAGTGCAAATAAGATCAATTTCATACCACTTGATCTCAATTCTCAAAACGATATGGACTCCATCAATGGCTAAAAAATCCAATCCATACATTAACAAGGATAAAATGAAGCTCTATAATGTACCAATTAGTCATAATCAAGAACGCGGAGACAAATATACTGAAAATGTGAAAAATCACGGGTTTCTTTTTTTAGAAAAAAATTGAATTTAAGCGAGATCAAAATCATGAATGCCTAAGGAAATGACAACGTAAAGTAAACCGATCCAAGCCCCAAAAGATATGGCAACAAGGTGGTGCTCAAGATTGATAATAAGAAAAAGCATACCTTCCACGCTGAAAATTCCTACAGAGAGTCATGGTTTTAGGGTTTCTTGGAATTTCAATCAAATCGAATGTCAATGTTTGTTCAATTTGGGAGGGAATATTGAAAAAATTGGGGATACAGAGTAAGCAGTTCTGCGTGCTTCATCAACAGATCGCATAAGAAGATTGGCCGTTGTTTTGTTGATCCTTCCCTCATCAAGCATGACCCAGTAAGTTGCCTGAACACCTACCATCAAAGATTTATCTCCTTCAGTTCTAAAGACACATTCCTTCTTGGGTAAAGTAGCTAGTCACATTTTTTTATATGATTTGACAAGAACTTGCCATATTATACCGCTATTAGATTTGAGCAAAGTTAAAGATTGGAAGAGATTTCACTAAAATTAAGCAGTGAAATGAAAAAGGTTACAAGAGTTGGAAACACTTATTCTTTTAACTAATGAAAGTAAGACAATCGGCTACCATAACTTGAAGAAATAAGGAGATTATGCTATAGATTACTCACCTCTGAGGTGAACTGATTGATAAAGGTGGTGAAAAATCACCTCTGAGGTGAACTAATTCGTGTGGTACCACGATTTGTGTAGATCCTCCGGCAAGATGCGGCGGAGCTCGGTGGCGGCGACGCCGTAGCCGTGGTTGGAAATGATCCCGCATTCCCAGTTCCACGGATCTAGGTCTACACAATTGGTAAAGACCAGGTGTCTGTTCAGAACGGAAGGAAGACCGTAGGGGCACTCGTCGGTGTAGGGAGGAGAGGGGGCTTGGGGTCGTGTGTAGTTGGATACGGCGTCGTTCTGTGGCGGGAGATAACGGATGGGTACGGCGGATGAGACAATGGCAGTGCGGTCGACACGGCGACGGAGCACAGGCGATGGGGATGATTAGGGCGGGCCCAGAGGAAAGCGATGAAGAGCTAGAAACGAAGGTGTGAGGAGACGTGGATTTTGACTGTGTTGAGTGTGTGTTTGAAGAGATTCGAGCTTTTGGGTGGTGGTTTTTTCAGGGTTTGGGTTTCCGGTTTCAGGATTTTGTGTGTTTGGGTCGTTTCGTGTCGTGTTTTCGTGTCAGGCACATAATATAAAATAAATATTAAAATATTATAAAAAATCAGAATTTTAATATTTTAATATTATTTTATAGGTTTTAGTAGATGAAACGAAATGAATGGAAACGAAAACACGAATGTTTACACCAAATTTTTGAAAGTTCACATTATATTTTCGAATTTTAAAGTTTAGTACAAACAAAATTCATAAAATGTATGTTTTTATAAAATTAAATATAAAATTTAAGTTATAAAATATTATATATATATATATATATATGTATATATATACTTATTTTGTGTACCTCGTGTCGTGTCGTGTACCCAAAGGGTAAACACAAAACTGATAATAAATGTCGGTCATGTACTCCGTGTTCGTGCATTTGCGTATCGTGTACTTAAAATGCAAACACAAACACTACATTTTCTTGTCGTGTTTTCGTGTGTGTGGTGAATTGCTGGGTCTACATGTGAATGACCGGTAAAGAGACCACATATATTAAACAATGGGTCTTTAATACCAACAAAAAAAAATAAACGGGTCTTTATTTCTTACACATTAAAGACCCATTGGATCAAACAACGAGTCTCTTATTTCTTACACATTAGAGACCCATTACCTTAAATAACTGGTCTTTAATTTATCTCAAAAAAATAGTAGACCCCTTTAACACATTAGAGACCTGTTATTTCTAATATTGGGTCTCTTATACTAAAGAGACCCATTGTCTTAACCAACGGGTCTATTATCAAGGCTCTATTATCAACGGTAACACCGAATTTGGTGTTACCATAGATACTATGGCAACACCAGTTACTATCAACTGTAACGCTAAAAAAAAGTGTTAGCGTAGATCAATTTTAAGGCATCTATGCTAACACTTTTGCTTGTAACATCGGAATAAGCGTTGTTGAAGGCCACTTGTGGCGTAGTGCCAAGCTGTTAGAATTGCTGAACCCAGACCCGTCGGAGGAGGATGATGTGTTATCGATTGCTGAAATTTTTAAGGCACTACTTCCATTCGCTACGTCGATTGTTCGGACGGAAGCGGATAAAATCAAGTATTTTCTCAAGAGGCTTAAACCCCGGATAAGGATGCAGTTACTTAATCACCACCGCATGACTCTACCGGAGTTCATCGAGAAAGCTCTGGAATATGAACTTACTGCGAAGGAGATTTCCAAAAAGCAGCCACAGTCCAACAATAAGAGATCCAGGAACTGGACGCAGACTGACAGTAACCGGGGAACATTCAAGAAACCCCAATCTGTACAAACATTTTCTGAGCGGCCACCAATGGCGCCAAAACCAGCTGGATCACATTCTCGGGCAGCCAGCTCGTCTATTGTGTGTTTTAACTGTGGATATCAGGGACATGTTGTAACACCCCCAAGATATTTAGGGTATATTACAGCGCCGTGGACCCCTACATGGGAACCACCAGGCTAACAAATAATACTACTCGTCTAACCATCTCGGTTAATGAGAAAAACACACATCACCAAAATGAAATTTAGATAAAAATGCACGGTGCCACCGGTAAACCAAACATCACCGAAAATTACAAATAACATTTGGTATACAAACCATTTCCAAATCAAAACACCTAAGTACTCGCGAGTACGGTCTATCAGTTTACAAACTTGAAAACGAATGTTTAAAATGGACAACTGAAATAAAAGGACTGAATTGCACATGTCAACAATCACAAGACATCCTAAACTACTCAAGTGCCCGCTCAACCGACTGAACGCAACCTGAAATTCATAACACGAATTTCCCCAAAATGGGTCCCCAAAGTGGTTAGCAATTATGCTAGTACAAGTAATCAAGGCAAACCAATCGCTGACACATTTCATAGTACATGCATCAAATCGTTCAAAATAAAAACAAGACATGTCTTTTCCTAGAAAACAAACAGTCAAATATCACAGTTCAAACTTGCCTAGGACCGGAGTTAAACCACTGGTCCCATCCGAGACCTCTATGGACCCTCCCGGACTGGCGATAGTTAGAAATCAAAATCACGCACATGCATCGCCTAGGACCGGGGCTAAACCACTAGTCCCATCCGAGGCCTCTATGGACCCTCCCGGACTGGCTAGCTAACAAGCTCGTGAATCAGGAGCGAAATCATAGATTCCCCTGAGGCCCCGTCGGACCCTCCCGGAGTGAGAAAATCACACACATATACATTACCATTTCACGTTAAGCATAAAGGTTTCACGAGAATACTTGCCTTGAGTAATTAACGACGAAACGGACGGAAACAGAAAATCAACCACGATCGCTAGGAACCACAATCCCGAACCTAACGATTTGAAGAATACAATCACAAACTTCCCTACACGAGTACGAAAATGTAATACATCCGAAAACCCGCCTACGATTCATGTAAATTCGTAAAAAACAATAATGAGGGCGGATCACGACCGAACCCTCTCAATTTCACAAACACCACGAAATTTACCATGAACTCGTAGGGAAAACATAAATACCACTAAGATTAATCACATACATCATGGATTAATCAACAACACGGAACAAATCGGACATTAAATCGAAAACCCCCAAATTTCCCAAAATAGGGTTCTAAGAGTTTACCTCGGATTGGAGACGAAGAACAAGTGTTGGTGTTGTTGATATACACCAAGAACTCAAGAAAGGTGATATCTTGGAGTCACAAGACTACGAATCGCCTGGAAATCGCACGAGAATCGCCCAAAATCAAAGAAGGGGAAGAAAGAATGAAAATGGACGAAACCGGTCAACTCCTGGGTATTTAAACCCAGGCCCCGATTACGTACGTTAGCCCTGGACAGCTAACGTACGTTAGCCGCTTAACGTACGTAAGTCTTCCAAGCTTACGTACGTAATAGATTGGCAAAACAATCTGCCCAAACACATGAAGACTTTTACGTACGTTATGATAAGGTCCGTTACGTACGTAATACTCCAGAAGCCTTAACGTACGTAATGCTCTTCACATAGCGTACGTAAGGTGCCCCAGTCCATATGTTCAGTTTGACGAGTAAGGGTGTGACGAAATCACGAGATGATAAAAACCCAAAACGAAAGCACGCTTATGAAGAATTTGAGACGATGAACTTAAACACTAAAAGAATGTAACTACCCGAAGGTACGAAAAAAACGACAAACATAATTATCCCATAACTTTGGGAAATTATAAAATGGCCCAAAATACCCGAAACATACGATATACGATCGAAACACCAAACAAAAGCTCACAACATGCATAATAACATAAGATGGATTAGCGGCGACCCCAAAACGGCGATTCCGAACAACGATTACGAGAATCAACCCAAATAGCAACGAAAAAGACATTATACGCAGAATTGAGTAAAACAAATCCGAAACAAGCTCGGATGACAAAAGTACAGTATTAAATATTCTCGAAATATCAATACGGTTACAATTGAGTCACTAACGAAAAATACACCAAAATGAAAAATACCGAAAAAAGGAAAAATGGCATCCCCCTCTAAAAACAAGTTTCATCCCGAAACTTAAGAAACAAACAACTCGGGGTACCTAGCACGCATGCTATCCTAGGTTTCCCAAGTTGCCTCCTCGACACCATGTCTCGACCACTGCACCTTGACCAACAGAATGGTCTTATGCCTCAGTCTCTTATCACGGTGCTCCAGAATCCTCAAGGGATGCTCCTCGAAGGTAATATCCTCAGCGATATCGATCTCACCATAGTCAATGACATGACTAGGATCCGGAACATATTTCCTCAACTGGGAAACATGGAAAATGTTATGGACGTGACTCAAAGCCAGTGGCAACGCCAAGCGATACGCCAACTCGCCAACCCTCTCGAGAATCTCAAAGGGCCCAATAAATCTCGGACGCAACTTCCCCTTCTTCCCGAAGCGGAAAACTCCCCTATTTGGCGACACCTTTAGCAAAACGTGGTCTCCCACCTGGAATTCTAAAGGTTGACGACGAACATCAACATAGGATTTCTGTCGACTCTGAGCAGTCAACATCCTCTTCTGAATCAATTCCACTTTCTTCCTCGTCTCCAAAGCGACATCCGGTTCGGTCCTGACCAAATCGGATGCCTCGTTCCAAAAAATCGGCGATCGACATCGCCGTCCATAAAGCGCCTCATATGGTGTCATCTTGATCGATGCGTTCCAACTATTATTGTAAGTGAAATCGATCAACGGCAAATGCTCCTCCCAATCACTGCTCTAATCGAGAGCACAGGCATGTAACATATCCTCAAATGTCTGGATAGTGCACTCCGACTGCCCATCCATCTGAGGATGAAAAGAAGTACTCACACGCAAATGAGTACCCAACGCCTTATGTACCGCCTGCCAAAAATGCGATACAAAACGGCCATCACAATCCGAAACAATATACTTCGGAGTACCGTGAAGCCTCACAACCTGTGCAATAAATACAGCTAGCTTTTCTGGGCCCCAAATATCCTTGACGCCCAGGAAGTGTGCCGACTTGGTCAGACGATCCACAATCACCCAAACCATATTCATACCAGACTTCGATTTCGGCAAGCTCGTGACGAAGTCCATCGAAATATCTTCCCATTTCCATTCTGGAATGGGAAGCGATTGCAACAACCCGGCTGGTCGCTGATGCTCGATTTTGACCTGCTGACAAGTTAAACATCTCGCTACAAATTATGCGACCTCTTCCTTCATATCATTCCACAAAAAGTTCCTCCTTAGGTTCGTGTTCGTCTTACTCGAACCAGGATGAACTAAGTAAGGGGTAGCATGGGCCTCACGCAAAATACTCTGCCTCAAATCCGAGTCGTTCGGCACACAAACCCAACTCTAGAATCTCAACACACCATCCTCATGAATCATAAATTCAGGAGACTTCCCCTTAAGAACATTCTCTCGAATTTGGGTAATCATCGGATCCTCCAACTGCTTCAGTTTAATTTCATCGATCAGCGATGATGAAATTTCCAAAGCACAAAGTTGCCCGACAACTCCTGGCAACAAAATCTCGACACTAAACTCGATCAAATTACGTGGAAGCACAGATTGAGACGTGGGTATCTCAAGCGTCTGTAATATAACCGGTTTCCGACTCAAGGCATCTTCCACGACGTTCGCCTTGCCCGGATGGTAAAGAATTTCAAGGTCATAATCCTTAATCAACTCTAACCACTTCCTCTGTCTCATATTCAACTCTCGCTGAGTGAATATGTACTTCAGACTTTTATGACGCCAAAGAGATAATGACGCCAAATCTTGAGCGCAAAAACAACTGCCGCTAACTCCAAGTCGTGAGTAGGGTAGTTGAGCTCATACAGCCTCAACTAAATCGGTGCATACGCAATAGTATTGCCGTGCTGCATCAACACGCACCCAAGACCCTGACCCGAAGCATCGCAATAGACAGCAAAACCATCGTTGCCACACGGCAATGCTAGAATCGGGGCTGAAGTCAAACGCCTCTTCAGCTCTTCAAAACTTGACTGACTTTCATCATTCCAGATGAACTTCTCGAATTTCTGAAGCAACTGTGTAAGTGGCCGAGCTAGTTTCGAGAACCCCTCGACGAACCTACGATAGTAGCCAGCCAAACCCAAGAAACTACGGACCTCCTTCACATTCGTAGGCGGTGCCCAATCCAGCACTGCCTCGATCTTCTGTGAATCCACACGGACCCCCTCGGCTGAAATCATGTGACCCAGAAATATCACTTCCTTCAGCCAGAACTCGCATTTCGAGAACTTCGCGTAGAGTCTCTCAGTCCTCAAAACGTCCAACACCACACGCAGATGATGCGCATGCTCCTCCTCATTCTTCGAGTAGATAAGGATATCAGCAATGAAGACAACGACACACTTATCCAAATACTCGATGAAAACCTTGTTCATCAACTGCATGAACATTGCTGGCGCGTTGGTTAGCCCGAAGGGCATAACCAAAAACTCACAATGTTCGTATCTCATCCGAAAAGCTGTTTTCGGGACATCGGACTCCTTCAGCCAAAGCTGATAGTACCCCGATCTCAAGTTGCTCTTTGAGAATACCGCAGTTCCCTGCAACTGATCAAACAAGTCATCAATCCTTGGGAAAGGATATTTATTTTTAATGGTCACTTTGTTTAGCTCGCGATAGTCGATACATAAATGCAGTGAATCATCATTCTTCCGCACAAACAGGACCGGTGCGCCCCAAGGCGAAGTGCTCGGTCAAATATACCTCAACTCAAGAAGCTCACTCAACTGCTTCTTCAACTCAGTCATCTCTGAAGGTGCCATGCGATACGGCGCCTTCGAAATCGGAGCCGCACCCGGCTCTAACTCAATAGAGAACTCAACCTCACGGTCTGGTGGTAACCTCGGCAACTCGTCAGGAAAGACATATGGGAACTCACTAACGACCGGGATCGATGAAAACTCGACCCCACCATCCTCCGACTTCAAGGCGTAACACCAATAACCAGTACACCCCTTCCGCAGGAGTCTCATCTCCTTAAAGGCGTTAATTACGAACTTCTGGTTTCCCCTCTTTCGCCCAGCGAAAGAGTACTCGGTGCCATCCTAGGCTAATATGGTGATAATACTCATGCGGTAGTTCATGATCGCACCATGACACTCGAGCCAATCATCCCCGAGAATCAATTCCTCACCCTCAATATCCACAACAATAGGATTAGAGAGCCAAGCCCTCTCACAAATAACCACAGAACAGTCTCGGATCTCCCGATCACCAAAGTTCCGATCACCGCTAGGAAGTTTAACGGTGAAAGGCTCACAAGACGACAAACAGTCAAGACTCAAATGGTGCACACACCCCAGAGAGATGAACAAATGTGTAGCACCAGAATCGAAAAGAACACGGATAGGATGAGAATGAATATGAACGATACATGTAGCCACGGTATCCGCTAGATCATCGGCCCTCCTCATCTCGTATACACGCAGATGAGCGGAGCTGACACTGGAAGCCCTCTCTATAGTGGGTTGGCCCCGACCTCTCCCTCGGATGGCACTCTGCGAAGGCGGCGGAGCAAACGACCCTTAGTTCACATTCGGCTCCTTAGGCGCTGGAAAAGAAGCCTGGGCACCAAGAGTCTGCCCTAAACGATCACAAAAAAAGCCTTGTGTCCCACCTGGCCACAAGTATGACAAGTCAACGGCGGAAGAGGACACTCCCGGTTCCTATGGCTCGGCTGGCCATAGTTATAACATCTGGTCTCTCAAGTGGGGGGCACTGGCAGTACCCCGGAAGACCTCAGAAAAACGAGCTGAATCGCCCGCAGAAACATTAGCAGGTTGAGACTTCTGCTGAATTCCGCCCTTGTGACCTGAAAAATTACCGATGTGTTTCTGTTTCTTACTTTCTCGAGTCGCCTCACTGGCCGTCAAGGACATATCATAAGCAAGAGCTCTAATCTGATAGTCCTTTAAGGTGGTGCAGGCGAATCTATACATGTAATCACGAATTCTCGATTTCATTCTTCTCGGGAAGTGGCAAATCTTGTCACTCTCCTCCTTAACATGGGCCTTCACGTAGCCCAATTTCCGATTGAAGTCTGCAATGGCCAGAGAAACCGGAATATCTCGAAGCTGAGCATCATAAAAAGCATGGACCCACGCCTGATGAACTGGCCATGGACAGTACTCAGCTTCCATAAGGTCTCTAAACTCGGACCACGAAGCATCACGATCCTGAGGCCCGACAACCTCCCACCAATCAGCAGCATACCCAGTGAGAAAATACTGGGCGATTGGGACCTTGAGATCCTCAGGACAGTTAGTGTCCACAAAGATCTTGGACATCTCTTTGATCCACCCTTCCGAACCAATCAGGTCTGAAGCCCCAGAAAGCTGAGAAGGATGCATCTTCGTGACATCCGGAAGCCAATGATCTGCTTCGGCCTGAGCAGTATGAGCCAGAGTCGGGTTGTGAACCGCCTGGTCTATCGCAGCTATTTGGTTCACCATTTGTTGCTTCACAGCTGCAACACCAAAGGTGGCGCCATTACCGGCTGCGCCATCTTGAGTAGCAGTATCTCTGACGGACATCAGTACTGACGGCTCCAGAACAATGTGACGTGGCCTCCCCACTGGATGCCCCACATCCCCGGCCGTGTCCACGACCACTACCATGACCTCGACCTCTCCCAGCATCCATACTGGAGATAGAAAGTAGCAAAAGCAACTCGATGATAATTACGAGAGAAAACAATCACAGTTCACAAATCGGAAGTACGATACAAGAAAACAAAGGAATCGAGTAAGGAAAACTTACGAATACTGGAAGTACCGATATGATGGCAGCATGATGACGATGTGCAAAACAAATCACAACCAGACCCGATTAACCGACAAACTTAGGTATCTATAAACCTAGTGCTCTGATACCATTTTATGTAACACCCCCAAGATATTCAGGGTATATTACAGCACAGTGGACCCCTACATGGGAACTACCAGGCTAACAAATAATACCGCTCGTCTAACCATCTTGGTTAACGAGAAAAACACACATCACCAAAATAAAATTTAGATAAAAATGCCCGGTGCCACCGGTAAACCAAACATCACTGAAAATGGAAAATAACATTTGGTATACAAACCATTTCCAAATCAAAACGCCTAAGTACTCGCGAGTACGATCTATCAGTTTACAAACTTGAAAATGAATGTTTAAAATGGACAACTGAAATAAAAGGATTGAATTGCACATGTCAACAACCCTGGCCAGCATCCTCAACTACTCTAGTGCCCGCTCGACTGGCTGAACGCAACCTGAAATTCATAACACGAATTTCCCCAAAACGAGTCCAAAGGGTTAGCAATTACGCTAGTACAAGTAATCAAGGCATACCAATTGCTTACACATTTCATAGTACATGCATCAAATCGTTCAAAATCAAAACAAGACATGTCTCTTCCCGGAAAACAAACAGTCAAATATCACAGTTCAAACTTACCTAGGACCGAGGCTAAATCACTGGTCCCATCCGAGGCCTCTACGGACCCTCCCGGAATAGCCATTGTTAGAAGTCAAAATCACTCACATGCGGTTGCCTAGGACCGGGGCTAAACCACTAGTCCCATCCGAGGCCTCTATGGACCCTCCCGGACTGGCTAGCCAACAAGCTCGTGAATGAGGAGCGAATTTACAGATTCCCCCGAGGCCCCGTCGGACCCTCCCGGAGTGAGAAAATCACACACATATACATTACCATTTCACGTTAAGCATAAAGGTTTCACGAGAATACTTGCCTTGAGTAATTAACGACAAAATGGACGGAAACGAAAAATCAACCACGATCGCTAGGAACCGGCAATACCGAACCTAATTATTTGAAGAATACAATCACAACCATTTCTACACGAGTACGAAAATGGAATACACCCGAAAACCCGCCTACGATTCATGTAAATTTGTACAAAAACAATAACGATAATATTTTTCCTTTTTTCGGTATTTTTCATTTTGGTGTATTTTTCGTTAGTGACTCAATTGTAACCGTATTGATATTTCGAGAATATTTAATACTCACGTCTCAATCTGTGCTTCCACGTAATGACGCCAAAGAGATAATAACGCCAAATCTTGAGCGCAAAAACAACTGCCGCTAACTCCAAGTCGTGAGTAGGGTAGTTGAGCTCATACGGCCTCAACTGCATCGGTGCATACGCAATAGTATTGCCATGCTGCATCAACACGCACCCAAGACCCTGACCCGAAGTATCGCAATAGACAGCAAAACCATCGTTGCCACACGACAATGCTAGAATCGGGGCTGAAGTCAAACGCCTCTTCAGCTCTTCAAAACTTGACTGACTTTCATCATTCCAGACGAACTTCTCGGATTTCTGAAGCAACTGTGTAAGTGGCCGAGCTAGTTTCGAGAACCCCTCGACGAACCTACGATAGTATCCAGCCAAACCCAAGAAACTACGGACCTCCTTCACATTCGTAGGCGGTGCCCAATCCAGCACTGCCTCGATCTTCTGTGGATCCACACGGACCCCCTAGGCTGAAATCATGTGACCCAGAAATATCACTTCCTTCAGCCAGAACTCGCATTTCGAGAACTTCGCGTAGAGTCTCTCAGTCCTCAAAACGTCCAACACCACAAGCAGATGATGCGCGTGCTCCTCCTTATTCTTCGAGTAGATAAGGATGTCAGCAATGAAGACAACGACACACTTATCCAAATACTCGATGAAAACCTTGTTCATCAACTGCATGAACATTGCTGGCGCGTTGGTTAGCCCGAAGGGCATAACCAAAAACTCACAATGTCCGTATCTCGTCCGAAAAGCAGTTTTTGGGACATCGGACTCCTTCACCCGAAGCTGATAGTACCCCGATCTCAAGTTTCTCTTTGAGAATACCGCAGTTCCCTGCAACTGATCAAACAAGTCATCAATCCTTGGGAAAGGATATTTGTTTTTAATGGTCACTTTGTTTAGCTCGCGATAGTCGATACATAAATGCAGTGAATCATCATTCTTCCGCACAAACAGGACCGGTGCGCCCCAAGGTGAAGCGCTCGGTCGAATATACCCCAACTCAAGAAGCTCACTCAACTGCTTCTTCAACCCAGTCATCTCTGAAGGTGCCATGCGATACGGCGCCTTCGAAATCGGAGCCGCACCCGGCTCTAACTCGATAGAGAACTCAACCTCATGGTCCGGTGGTAACCTCGGCAACTCGTCAGGAAAGACATATGGGAACTCACTAACGACCGATATCGATGAAAACTCGACCCCACCATCCTCCGAATTCAAGGCGTAACACCAATAACCAGTACACCCCTTCCGCAGGAGTCTCATCTCCTTCAAGGCGTTAATTACGAACTTCTGGTTTCCCCTCTTTCGCCCAGCGAAAGAGTACTCGGTGCCATCCTCGGCTAATATGGTGATAATACTCATGCGGTAGTTCATGATTGCACCATGCCACTCGAGCCAATCATCCCCGAGAATCAATTCCTCACCCTCAATATCCACAACAATAGGATTAGAGAGCCAAGCCCTCTCACAAATAACCACAGAACAGTCTCGGATCTCCCGATCACCAACGTTCCGATCACCGCTAGGAAGTTTAACGGTGAAAGGCTCACAAGACGACAAACAGTCAAGACTCAAATGGTGCACACACCCCAGAGAGATGAACAAATGTGTAGCACCAGAATCGAAAAGAACACGTATAGGATGAGAATGAATATGAACGATACATGTAGCCATGGTATCCGCTGGATCATCGGCCCTCCTCATCTCGTATACACGCGGATGAGCGGAGCTGACACTGGAAGCCCTCCCTATAGTGGGTTGGCCCCGACCTCTCCCTCGGCTGGCACTCTGCGGAGGCGGTGGAGCAAACGACCCCTGGTTCACATTCGGCTCCTTAGGCGCTGGAAAAGAAGCCTGGGCACCAAGAGTCTACCCTAAACGATCACAAAAAAAGCCTTGTGTCCCACCTGGCCACAAGTATGACAAGTCAACGGCGGAAGAGGACACTCCCGGTTCCTATGGCTCGGCTGGCCACAGTTATAACATCTGGTATCTCAAGTGGGGGCACTGGCAGTACCCTGGAACACCTCAGAAAAACGAGCTGAACCGCCCGCAGAAACATTAGCAGGTTGAGACTTCTTCTGAATTCCGCCCTTGTGACCTGAAAAATTACCGATGGGTTTCTTTTTCTTACTTTCTCGAGTCGCCTCACTGGCCGTCAAGGACATATCATAAGCAAGAGCTCTACTCTGATAGTCCTTTAAGGTGGTGCAGGCGAATCTATAGATGTAATCAAGAATTCTCGATTTCATTCTTCTCGGGAAGTGGCAAATCTTGTCACTCTCCTCCTTAACATGGTCCTTTACGTAGCCCAATTTCCGGTTGAAGTCTGCAATGGCCAGAGAAACCGGAATATCTCGAGGCTGAGCATCATAAAAAGCATGGACCCACGCCTGACGAACTGGCCATGGACAGTACTCAGCTTCCATAAGGTCTCTAAACTCGGACCACGAAGCATCACGATCCTGAGGCCCGACAACCTCCCACCAATCAGTAGCATACCCAGTGAGAAAATACTGGGCGATTGGGACCTTGAGATCCCCAGGACAGTTAGTGTCCACAAAGATCTTGGACATCTCTTTGATCCACCCTTCCCAACCAATCAGGTCTGAAGCCCCAGAAAGCTGAGAAGGATGCATCTTCGTGACATCCGGAAGGCAACGATCCGCTTCGGCCCGAGCAGTATGAGCCAGAGTCGGGTTGTGAACCGCCTGGTCTATCGCAGCTATTTGGTTCACCATTTGTTGCTTCACAGCTGCAACACCAAAGGCGGCGCCATTACCGGCTGCGCCATCTTGAGTAGCAGTATCTCTGACGGACATCAGTACTGCCGGCTCCAGAACAATGTGACGTGGCCTCCCCACTGGTTGTCCCACGTCCCCGGCCGTGTCCACGACCACGACCACGACCTCGACCTCTCCCAGCATCCATACTGGAGATAGACAGTAGCAAAAGCAACTCGATGATAATTACGAGAGAAAACAATCACAGTTCACGAATCGGAAGTACGATACAAGAAAACAAAGGAATCGAGTAAGGAAAACTTACGAATACTGAAAGTACCGATATGATGGCAGCATGATGACGATGTGCAAAACAAATCACAACCAGACCCGATTAACCGACAAACTTAGGTATCCATAAACCTAGTGCTCTGATACCATTTTATGTAACACCCCCAAGATATTCAGGGTATATTACATCACAGTGGACCCCTACATGGGAACTACCAGGCTAACAAATAATACCGCTCGTCTAACCATCTCGGTTAACGAGAAAAACACACATCACCAAAATAAAATTTAGATAAAAATGCTCGGTGCCACCGGTAAACCAAACATCACTGAAAATTGGAAATAACATTTGGTATACAAACCATTTCCAAATCAAAACGCCTAAGTACTCGCGAGTACGATCTATCAGTTTACAAACTTGAAAATGAATGTTTAAAATGGACAACTGAAATAAAAGGATTGAATTGCACATGTCAACAATCCTGGCCAGCATCCTCAACTACTCCAGTGCCCGCTCGACCGGCTGAACGCAACCTGAAATTCATAACACGAATTTCCCCAAAACGAGTCCAAAGGGTTAGCAATTACGCTAGTACAAGTAATCAAGGCATACCAATCGCTTACACATTTCATAGTACATGCATCAAATCGTTCAAAATCAAAACAAGACATGTCTCTTCCCAAAAAACAAACAGTCAAATATCACAGTTCAAACTTGCCTAGGACCGAGGATAAATCACTGGTCCCATCCGAGGCCTCTACGAACCCTCCCGGAATAGCCATAGTTAGAAGTCAAAATCACTCACATGCGGTTGCCTAGGACCGGGGCTAAACCACTAGTCCCATCCGAGGCCTCTATGGACCCTCCCGGACTGGCTAGCCAACAAGCTCGTGAATCAGGAGCGAAATCACAGATTCCCCCGAGGCCCCGTCGGACCCTCCCGGAGTGAGAAAATCACACACATCTACATTACCATTTCACATTAAGCATAAAGGTTTCACGAGAATACTTGTCTTGAGTAATTAACGACGAAATGGATGGAAACGAAAAATCAACCACGATCGCTAGGAACCGGCAATACCGAACCTAATGATTTAAAGAATACAATCACAACCATTTCTACACAAGTACGAAAATGGAATACCCCCGAAAATCCGCCTACGATTCATGTAAATTTGTACAAAAACAATAACGAGGGCGGATCGCGACCGAACCCTCTCGATTTCACAAACACCACGAAATTTACCATGAACTCGTAGGGAAAACATAAATACCACTAAGATTAATCACATACATCATGGATTAATCAACAACACGAAACAAATCGGACATTAAATCAAAAACCCTCAAATTTCCCAAAATAGGGTTCTAAGAGTTTACCTCGGATCGGAGACGAAGAACAAGTGTTGGTGTTGTTGATATACACCAAGAACTCAAGAAAGGTGATAGGTTGGAGTCACAAGACTACGAATCGCCTGGAAATCGCCCAAAAACGGAGTAGTAGAAGAAAGAATGAAAATGGACGAAACCAGTCAACTCCTGGATATTTAAACCCAGGCCCCGATTACGTACATCATCCCTGGACAGCTAACGTACGTTAGCCGCTTAACGTACGTAAGTCTTCCAATCTTACGTACGTAATAGATTGGCAAAACAATCTGTCCAAACACACGGAGACTATTACGTACGTTATGATAAAGGGACATTGCGTATGTAATACTCCAGAAGCCTTAACATACGTAATGCTCTTCATATAGCGTACGTAAGGTGTCCCAGTCCATATGTTCAGTTTGACGAGTAAGGGTGTGACGAAATCACGACATGACAAAAACCCGAAACAAAAGCACGCTTACGAAGAGTTTGAGACGACAAACTTAAACACTAAAAGGAAGTAACTACCCGAAGGTTCGGAAAACAACTACAAACATAATTACCCCATAACTTTAGGAAATTATAAAACGACCCAAAACACCAAAAACACATGATACACGATCGCAACACCAAACAAATTCTCACAACATGCATAATAACATAAGATGGATTAGCGGCAACCCGAAATGGCAGTTCCGAACAACGATTACGAGAATCGACCCAAATAGCGACGAAAAAGACATTATACGCAGAATTGAGTAAAACAAGTCCGAAACAAGCTCAGATGACAAAAAGTCCAGCATGAAATATTTTCAAAATATGAGTCACTAAAAATGAAAAATACACCAAAATGAAAAATACCGGGAAAAAAAAACACCAAATGTCCGAAGCCGGCCGTTGCCTGCCATACTCGTTTTTGTAGAGGTGGACCGAGACGTACACTAGTAGCCTCTCATGCTCCAGTTCAGTCTTCAGTTCATGATCGGGCACCTCTGTCTGCCTCCCATCCGACCACCGGGGCAAACAGAGGGATGGGCCATGGAAGTCAAGCTAGTGCAGCTGGTACTGGAGCTGCAAAACCAAGAATCTACGAGATGAAGAAGGCTGACGATCCCGAAGCTAGCATGATCGCAGGTACACTTGAGATTCACTCTCAGCCTGTATGTGTTCTTTTTGATACTGGTGCTTCACACTCCTTTATATCTGCTTCTTGTTTGAGTCGTTTGCAATTAGATCATGTTATCGATTGTGAACCTTATGTGATAGGTCTACCCGATGGTAGAAGAATTGTGGGAAATCGTGAAGTGCATAATTGTCAGATTCGTATGAATGACCGCGAGTGGTTGTCAGACTTGATTACAGTCGATTTACCTAAAGATGATGTGATCTTAGGTATCTATTGGATGGATCATCATGATGCCATACTTAGCACCCGCAAGTGGATGGTGACCGTCACTTCTGAAGATGGATTCGAGTGCATTTTTCAGGGTGATAATCCCAGCCGCTCCGGAAGGGTTATCAGCGCAATGAAAGCAGTGAAACTGCTTAATCAGGGGTGTATTGGTTATTGGTGTACATGACCAAGACATTGGATCGACCAACTGGATTGGCCGATATTCCAGTGGTCCGAGACTACCCAAATGTTTTTCCGGATGGGTGCCAGGCTTTCCTCCACATCGTGAGGTAGAGTTTACCATTGAATTAGAGCCAGGTACGTCCCCACTTTCCAAGGAACCGTATCGCATGGCTCCAACTGAGATGCAGGAGTTGAAGAGTTAGCTCGAGGATTTGACTGAGAAGGGTTATATTCGACCCAGTGCGTCCCCTTGGGGAGCACCAGTGTTATTTGTACGGAAGAAAGACGGATCCTTGCTTTTATGTATTGATTATCGAGAGTTGAACAGGGTAACAATGACAAATAAATATCCATTGCCTCGTATTGATGATTTGTTGGATCAACTCCAAGGCACTGCTGTATTTTCTAATATTGACTTAAGATCCGGCTATCATCAGCTGAGGATTCGAGAATCCGATATTTCTAAGACAACCTTTCATACTCGTTATGGGCATTATGAATTTGTTGTGATGCCATTCGGAATGACTAACGCACCGGTAGTGTTCATTGGATTGATGAATCGAGTTTTCATTGACTTTCTGGATCGTTTTGTAGTCATTTTCATCGAAGACATTTTGATTTATTCCTGTGACCATGAAGAACACGAGTTTCATCTCCATTAGATCCTCGGTGTGCTGAGATGAGAACAACTTTATGGGAAATTTTCCAAATGCGAGTTCTGGATGTCTAAAGTCACTTTTCTTGGGCATGTGATATCAGTTAATGGGGTTAGTGTGGACCCACAGAAGACAAAGGCTATTCGGGATTGGCTACCTCCGAATAATGTGAAGTAATTTCGTAGTTTCCTCGGTCTGGCAGGTTATTACAGACGCTTTGTGGAAGGCTTTTCCAAGATTGCTCAACTGCTGACTAATCTGTTGAGTAAAGATAAGAAGTACACATGGTCATAGACATGTCAACAAAGTTTTGACGAACTCAAGAGTCGATTAATTTCGGCACCCATCTTAGTCCTACCACAAGGGACCGAAGGATTCGTGGTATATAGTGATGCGTCAAGACAAGGCATTGGATGTGTATTAATACAGAATGGGAAAGTGATTGTCTATGTATCGCGACAGTTGCGACCCTATTAAGTTCATTATCAAACCCATGACTTAGAACTAGTAGCTGTGGTATTTGCTTTGAAGATTTGGTGCCACTACTTGTTATGGAGTCACCTGTCAGATTTTTACTGATCACAAGAGTCTGAAGTATATT
The DNA here is from genome assembly GCA_033398695.1 of Orobanche coerulescens. Taxonomy (NCBI): domain Eukaryota; kingdom Viridiplantae; phylum Streptophyta; class Magnoliopsida; order Lamiales; family Orobanchaceae; genus Orobanche; species Orobanche coerulescens. The sequence goes on along the minus strand of CM065818.1, from coordinate 70,195,888 downwards.
TTTACTCCGAAGGAACTGAACATGAGCTAGGGGAGATGGCTAGAGCTGATTAAAGATTATGATATTGAGATCTTATACCATCCGGGGAAGGCAAATGTGGTTGTCGATGCCTTAAGTCGTAATACAGTATAGGAGCAAATGCTTAGCCATTTGACAGCTCAAAGAGAATTACAGTTAGATCTTATGAGACCGGAGATTGAAGTATGGGTACAGCGTGTTCATGGAAAGCTTTGCACACTTGAGATTTTGTCCTCCCTTGATGATATAATTATATCGAAGCAGGTTACGGACCCATTCTTATCTCGGGTTTGGAATGAAGTAACTCAAGGGAAAGCTCCTAGATTTGTGATCCACGAGGATGGAATGATACGTTTCAGAAATTGAATATATATACCAGCAGATGAAGAGTTGAGAAACTCTATTCTGAGAGAGGCTCATGCTACCCCATACTCCATTCACCCGGGGTCTAGCAAGATGTATAAAGATTTGAAACAATATTATTGGTGGGGAAATATGAAACGAGAAGTTGCAGAATTATTTTCGAGATGTTTGACCTGTCAGCAGGTTAAGATTGAGCATCAGCGACCAGCAGGTATGCTGAAACCACTCCCAATTCCCAAATTGAAATGGGGGACATATCGATGGATTTTATCACTAACTTGCCGATGAGTCATCGAGGTATGAATATGATTTGGGTGATTGTGGATCGTCTGACCAAATCAGCCCACTTTTTGGAGATTAAAGACACGTGGGGCCCCGAGAAGTTGGCCCAGCTATTTATTAAAGAAATTGTAAGGTTACATGGTACCCCTAAGAGTATCGTGTCGGACCGTGACGGGCGGTCCGTGTCACATTTCTGGAAAGCAGTTCATCGTGCGATGGGTACACAGTTGAACTTCAGTACTGCATTTCATCCTCAGGCCGATGGCCAGTCAGAGAGGACTATCCAGACTCTAGAAGATATGTTGAGGGCGGGTGCTCTCGATTGGAAGGACGATTGGGAAGCCCAACTACCTTTGGTGGAATTAACCTAAAATAACAGTTGGCATGCTTCGATTCAGATGGAACCTTATGAAGCATTGTATTGTCGTCGTTGTAGGTCCCTTTTATGTTGGGACGACCTGTCTGAATCTCTGGGTACGGAACATGATATGTTGTTAGTAGCTCATGGGAAGATCGCTCAGATTAGAAGTCGTTTGTTAACAGCTCAGAGCTGGCAAAAATCTTATGCACACAACTGTCGACGATCGCTTGAGTTCGAGGTGGGTGACCGTGCTAATGAAGGTGTCCTCTACTCGAGCTGTCTTTCGTTTTGGGAAGAGAGGCAAACTGAGTCCGAGGCATATTGGACCATTTGAGATATGGGAACGTGTAGGCGATCTAGCCTATCGTCTGGCATTACCACCAGCTTTGAGTTGGATTCATAATGTGTTTCATGTCTCCCAATTGAGGAAGTATGTTGCTGATCCGATCCACATACTTTAGTTCAAAGAGATCGAGTTAGACGATGGTCATTATTACGAGGAACATCCCATACAGATCCTCGAGAGGAGGGTCAAACAATTGAGGAACAAGACATTTCCCCTACTGAAGGTTCAGTGGTCACGACACGGAGTCAAGGAGGCTACATGGGATACCGAGAGCAGCATGCGAGATAGGTATCCCGAGTTGTTTACCCTTAGTTTCGAGGACGAAAATCCTTTTAAGGGGGGGTATGTAATATTTGACAGTAAATTTCTTATCAACTGTTGTATTATTCGGATAATTTGAGTATCGTTGTAACCATGTTACATTTAGTTTAATGATTATTAATATTAGGATACATCATAATATAATTAAATATATTGTCATTCGCATTGTGGTTGATTTCTAGATGTTGTGTAGCTTGTTACATTTTTGGCCAGTTTTTTTGTGTTTAACATACGCTAAGGTTTCAGTCTAACGTACGCTATAACCACGGCCTTACGTACGTAATGGAGTATATATTACGTACGTAATGCATAGAATCTGATTCGATCTCAACTTTCGGCATGGGGGACCATGCAAGATTCGGATAATGAGGTCTTTCGAGGCAGCCAAGTTGACCTACATTACGTACATAATGCTCATGCTATAACATACGTAGTGATATAGGTGTCATGAAACAATAGCCGCTGGAGGCTTATCGTACGTAACACCTTGTGTATATCGTACGTAAAGAGGCTAACGTACGTTAGCTTTGTGCTATAACGTACGTAATGGATTGTACAGTTTATAAAAAAACAGGTTAGTCTTTCATTTTGCACGATCCAAACCCATCCTCTTCTCCAAGTTGTCATCCTGCTGCCTCCCTCGATTCTAGCCTCTTCCAACTTGTCTTTGAGCCTTCCATCTTGTATTGGAGTTTCACATCATGGGTTGAGACTTAGAGCTTAAGGATTAGAGGTTGTTCTTAAAGTATTTTGGAGTTATTCTTCATTCTCAAAGGTTGGTTGTTTTAACTTGTACTAATTCCGATAATGTTATGGATTACTTTCATTATAGTTAATCAATCAATTATATCATGTTAGTTATTAGAATCATGAACAACTAATTGAGAACATGATAATATTGATGATAATCCTTCTTGAATAATTGGAATGTTGAAAGATAACATGATTGTAATTGATCTTTAGAAAGATATGATTATGAACATTTATATTAATACATGCTTCACAAATTAGAGATTGTTAGGTGATATAATCATGTTGTAGAGAAGGGTTTTCATGAATTTGGATGATCATCACAAGTTTTGATATATTCAAGTAGAACTTAATAAATTATTGTATAAACCTTGTGATTTTGTTGTGTTTAAAATAGACTTGATCAATTGATGAAGTATGATTGTTTAGGAAATCGTATTCTAATGTTGTTAATGTTCTAAAAGAAGGATTTTGATGAGATAAAATTACATTAGTAACACAAGGCGATTAATAGGTATTATTAGATTATTGGTGGATAAAACTTCATAACTTATTAAGAACTTGATGAAGATGATAATTCGATCATAGGAACAAATTGGGGAATTATAGAGTTCTTGAATCAGAACCATAATATTTTTTAGATAGTTTAACCATTCGGATTGAATTCCGGATGTCGCTTCCTACGAATTCGATATAGATGATTGTATGAATGTGTTATTGAATGAAGTACATTTCATTCAAGGTCGCTTGCTTGAGTGATTGTCGGTTAGTCGAGGACATCATTGTCGTTCGTCCGTTCATTCGTTCATAGAAGGATTATCTCCATATCGGAATTGAGGCAAGTTATCTTTCTTAGTTATAATGATGATTGAATTCTTGTACGTTATACCTTTCGTGTATATATAATGTTTTATGAATCTACGATTCATAACGTGGTATTACTCTTGATCATGCTTATCGTTTTGTTATGAGATTGTATTCTCAAGTTTCACTACCTTCGTACCATCGATCTCGTTGAGAGTTTTTCCTGATTTTGGTTGGTTGTGTTATTCGTTGAGTTTCGTTGTCATGTTATATCGTGACATATCTGGAATCATATCTGCGTTCCGATTGGTTATTATGTAGGATTTTTATCCGGGCACATATAGTCATGCGTGGATGTTTCTGCATTGGACTGTGCACACGAGACGTAGTTCGTGAGGCTAATTAGGTACATTGTCCCACGTGTATTCTGGATTCCGTATACGGGGTGGACATGTGCACTGACACATTTCCGGATCGGACGTACTGTGATATCCATCTTGAGCCATACTGTTTGGTCATTCGTATTTCATATTTGATTGGTTATGATTGACGGTTTGTGATTGGTTGTTTATACGCCCGAGGGGTATGTTCAACAGTCGTGTTGTCTCTTTGAGATCCAATATATGTGAATTGTATAACATCTTGAGAATTTATTATCATGTATATCTGACCCTGTGGTTTGGGCAAAATACTTGTGTTGTATTTTAGGTCGAGGAAAAGGCAAGGCACGGGAAGAGCTCGATGACGGCGAAGGGTTTGAAGGACCCCAAGTCTTTTGTTGCCCGGTTATGCTTAAACCGTGTAATGTTATTTCCGCTTTATTTGAATTATTGTTGATTGTACTATTATTTTACGTATATTCCATCTTCATATGGTTTATACTAGTATTTGGATCTTGTGTATTCTGAGGCTAATAGCCGTACTATTTGGAGACTTCTAATCGGAGTAATGATTATTGTATTGTGATTCGGTATCACGATAATGCTATGTTTAGTTTGTGTATTGATATCGTCTGGTGGGTCCCAAGGTGGGGTTCACGGCACTGTAATGGCCGCCATATTCGGGGTATTACAGCACAAAAGAGAGTGTTAAAGTAATAATACATAAAGTTTGCCTAAGTCTGTTATTATATGGACTCTCCTAGTTGAGATAGGATTAGGCATGTTTGTAGGTATCACTCCCTATATAGGGACATTATCAATGAGAATACACACATTTTGCCCTATATCTTGTCTCAGTTATTTTTCCTTCAACACTTCTTGATTTCTCAGACTTTTCTCAACGTCTCTTTCGATACTTGGATCAACCTAAGGGCATCTTTTTATTTGATGAGGGGGCACGTAAAAAAGATCGATTGACCTTCAATTTTGCCTTTTGAATTGTAGCTCTTCTCATATTCTTCTTCAGTAGAATATATAAGATCATTATTGATTATTATTCGATCATTATTAATATTTGTATGTTGATTATTAGTATTATTCATGCATCTCCAGTTTTAAAAACTTAAATGATAATTTATAAATTAATTATTGAAATTTCAGAAATTTTATTTAGTGCAATGTATAAAATTATGACTATTATTTTTAGTACTGTTATTATTATATTTAGTCTCTAATCTCTAATATATTTACTTTAACATTTAATAAAATATAATAAATATACTGGATTTGGACTAACAATCAATGTACCATTATATATATATATATGTTGGATTTGGAATTACAAACAATGTATCGTTATAATTATATATGATTTAAGATCATTTGAGGACCAAACTTTTTTTACATACCAAGGGACTAATCTCCACCCTCCATCTTCACTCCATCTTTATTTGATCTGATGGATGAGATTAATCCCAACAATTTAAAAAACCCACTTTCATCATTTTTTTTCAAATATCAATATCTTTCAAACCGTTAATCGTTAAGTAAAAAAAAATATACCGTTACGACGAGCATTTAATTATCTTTCTATAGATAGGCACTTTGATATATTTTCGACAAAAAATTTTTTTCGCTTTTTTCACGTTTTTTTTTCGTGGCCGAAAAAAATCACATATGATATATCATATATGATATTACATATCATTCATATGTGATATGTAATATCATATATGATATATCACATATGATTTTTTCGGCCACGAAAAAATATGTGAAAAAAACGAAAAAAATTTTTTTGTCGAAAGTATATCAAAGTGCCCGTCTATAGAAAGATAATTAAATGCTCGTCGATAATGTAATTATTTTCGCTTAACGATTAGCGATTTAAAGATATATAAATTATAAAAAATGTGTGAAATATTAAATGCTTTTAATCTCAACCATTGATTTCTTTTTGGATGAATGGTGGGGATGAGTCCCTTGATATGTAAGAAAAGTTTGGTATTTAATATAACTCTACTCATTATATATTAGAAACATTTAAGTTATAAGGGATGGATGGAGTATACTTTAGTAATATGGTGTTATACCAAAACTAGTGTGATACTGAATCTAGCACAATTATATATTACTCTCTCTGTCACATAAGAGTGTGCTCACTTTTTATGGGCACAAATTTTAATAAAAAGTTAGGTAGTGATGATTTTGAATGGAGAAAGGATCATAGTTTTTATTGTAGATGTATGTTAATTATTGTTGTTGATTAATTAAAAGATAAGTAGTGGGGCCATCCTTAGTATTGTTGTAAATAAATTGAAATGGCGAAGTAAAAGCTTAAGGGGTATTTTCTGAAAATAGAATGAGCAAACTCTTGTGGGATGCATGAAAATGTCAAATTGAGCCCACTCTTAGGGAACGGAGGGAATAGGAGAGATGTGTGTTGATTTTCTTCTGTTCTTGCAGTTTTTGGCAAAATCTTTCTCCTATTTTAGGCATTTGAACTAGACCCGGTAATTTACCACACGATACGAAAATATGACACGAAAAATACACGAAAATTTAGTGTTTGTGTTTGCATTTTTAGTACACGATACGAAAATACACGAAGACAAAAGTACACGATCGAGATTTAGTGTCGTTTTGTGTTTACCCTTTGGGTACACGACACGACACGAGATACACGAAATAAATAAATAAATATTTTTTTATATATATATATATAATATTTTATTACATAATTTAAAATATTATATTTAATTTTATAAAAACATACATTTTATGAATTCTGTTTGTACTAAATTTTTTTTAAAAATATAATGTGAACTTTCATAAATTTCGTGTAAACATTCGTGTTTTTGTTGCCATTCGTTTCGTTTCGTCTACTAAAACTTATAAAAATAATATTAAAATATTAAATTATTATTGTTTATAATCTTTTAATATTTATTTTATATTATGTGCCTGACACGAAAACATGACACGAAACGTCACGAATTTGCACGGTGCACGACACGACACGAGGTACACGAAATAAATAAATAAATATTTATATATATATATATATATATAATATTTTATTACATAATTTAAAATTTTATATTTAATTTTATGAAAACATACATTTTATGAATTCTGTTTGTACTAAACTTTTTTCAAAAATATAATGTGAACTTTCATAAATTTCGTGTAAACATTCGTGTTTTTGTTGCCATTCGTTTCGTTTCGTCTACTAAAACCTATAAAAATAATATTAAAATATTAAATTATTATTTTTTATAATCTTTTAATATTTATTTTATATTATGTGTCTGACACGAAAACATGTGAAACGTCACGAATTTGCACGGTGCACGACACGACACGACACGAATTCATTTCGTGTCGTGTATGAGTTTAGACTTTTGGTACATAAAATACGAGTGTACACGACACAAAAATACAGGATACGGACGATTTGCCAGTCTAATTTGAACAACTTTCGAAAAAGAAATTCCATGAGTATTTACTATTACAAATTTGAAAAAAGAAAAGGGTTATGGCACCGACCTTCACACTCATTCAAACGTGAGTAATGCGCAATGAAATGACGCCATGTGAATTTTGTCGAAAACAAGCTCTTGAAAATGCACATTTCACAGTACAAAAACAAAAACAAAAAAAAAAAAAAAAAAACTTCATCGATAATAATTTAATAAATAAAAAAGATAATCCAATACCTAATTTTATCTATTATTCTGCAAAATGGCGAAGAAAAAAAATTCTTGTACTTTTTAACTACAGCGTAATTCGTAAATTCAAAACTTTATCACAGATTTGCTGTATATGTATAATACATCTTACCAAGATTTGTCTTTCTTAAAAAAAATTACTCTTCATATCTACACTTTCAAAACTCCTAATTTAAACTTATCAAACGAGTATCAAATTTATTTTTACTTTATCGAACTTACCCATTTCGATCTTCATTTCCTTTCTCCACATACAAAAAGGTTATGCATTATCACAATCCAACGCTCACCCACCGATGGTAATTTCAATCATTTATTTTAGTGAAATCCACGCTACCAACTATATTTACTATATGTTGTTAAAAAAAACTTTATTCACGTATAATAGTACTATCCGCTTGGATTTTCCACCTATAGAACTTGAAATGAAAATATCATCTATTTACATTGATTATTAAAATCGAACTACTACTACAACTATAATTTTTATTAATTAATGTATATAAAAAGTTTCAAAGTAATACTCCTTCTATCCAAAAACAGTTAGCAGATTTACCATCTTTCAAATTTTGAAGTTGTATCAGTGTTTCAGTTAAAATCTATCAGTTACATAGTTATCACATCGACGACAAGTCGAGAAATCACCCCAAAAATTAGTCAGCCAACGACTTTCTGAATGTGATGTTGACGTTTTAACTTGGTTCCGACCTCACACCAGACGTCAAACCTGACCAGGTCCACTGTTTAAAACAAAGAATTATAACCATTCAGAATTATAAAGTGCTGCAAAATATAATCGTCCGACCCAGCACCTAAAACAACACGTTCGAAACCCTCCCCTTCTCTAAGGCGGTGTTCAAAATACAAATTCGTTACGAACTTTCGATTCATTCATCATCATCTTCCACCTTCCTCATCCTCTGTCCAACATCCTTCTCCTTCTCCTTCTCCGTCCCCTTCTCATCTCCTCCTGGTAGGTACGTATAAGTGTACTATTTATATATTTATATATGTATATCTATATATTATATTTTATAACATATTATGTATGTGGGTCGTTTCTAGTGGAAATAGGTTTTTTGTTAAGAAATAAGAATATATCCATAATGTTGATTTAATTAGTTTTAATGATTAAGATTAAACGCATGAAATGAAAGAAAAATCTTTTCCATATATTAATGATCAGTTTACCAAATGAGATATCATTTATTAATTAAGAAACAATCCAAATATTCACACAATCCGGACCATCAATTTCATGCGGTCAGTGGCTGAAACGCATTCTCATTTCTCAAAAGAATCTCATTTTCATATATATAGGAACTCCTTAGTGTAGGAATATAGGAAAAGATACGCCCGTCTAACACATCTTTCACATGTGTGTATCACAATCAGAATTATTATGCTGCACAGATTCTAAATATGAAAGCACATATTTCATTATTTCGTAGCACATATTTTAAATAGGTTGAGTCTAGCACATCTTCAATCGCATTATAGCACAAACACATAGCACAACCTCACTTAATTTACATATTTCAGTTCACGTAGCACACACAACACAAACATGTAGCACAACTGAGTATAAATCTCAACCATTTATCTAACTCAATCAAAGGCCCAAATGCGTTGCTATTTCCTGTGAAATTTACCTTTTCTACCTGAACCAATCCATATATATATATATATATATATATATATAGGGGGTATTAAGGGCGAATGTACTTGGTGTTCGGTGGGTGGCTAGGATCCCATTGAACTTGGACTATAAACAGAAACAATAAGGGATTGTTGTGAAAGGAACTCATTGAAATAAATTTTAGATGAGGGATTTTTAAGTGATTGTCTTAATTTGATTATAGAAAATGAAGCACTCGCCAACGTTACTAATGAAAATGTAATAAAACATTTTCAAAGGATGAAAATTTGTAGCGAACAAATTTAGAATGTATATCTTTTTTTAGGTATGAATATTGAACTCTTTTAATTATTATCATATTTGCTTTTATTTTTATTAGGACCTCACTGGAAAAATTCCTCATTGCACCATTGGTATGTATGTATGTATTATATAAAGTACATATATGTTAATTTAGTATAAAAGTTCTAACATATGTTAATTTAGTATACTGTTAATATTAACATAATTATTAGTAATGTTTTATTTTAAATTTTTTTTAATAAATATTACCTTCAATGATAACAACTGAACTTATAAAATATATAATGCATTTTGTTTTTCTTAAATTCACTCACTTCAGTACTTTTTAATGACCTTTTTATGTTCAGTCCTTTCTTTCACCTAAATGGCTTGGCCAACGGGCACGAGCGGAGCTAAACACTTTCTTGGAAATGGGAGTATTTCTAATACTAAAAATAATTAGCGTAAATTGGCTAAACATCCTAAGAGGAAAGCTAAATCAAATAATTTGGATTGGGCGCATGCATTTTATCCAAACTTTGAGCAACAAATATGTGGTTAAAGGTCTTCTTGGCAGGAACAAAAGGCATTAATTAGGCTGAAGCAACATTTGACTTGTGGTTTTCCAATTATTCATAAATGTCCAAAGACAAATAAAGAGATTGCCAAAGAAATGAGTGAATTTATGGCTAGTAAAAAGGAGAATAACTCAGGTGCAGCTTGATGATGATGATTATGATGGTGATGATGATTTCCAAGAAATCGAATCTACTAGAGCTTCTAGTCTAGTAGTGTTCCAAGATCTTCAAGAAAGAAGAAGCTATCTGAATTTCAAAAGGCTCAACCGAAAGTAACAAAATTAGTTTCTTCGATGAGTCTGAGGACACTTGACAAGTCACATTGAAGATAGGCATGCCAGAGGTTCAAGTCAAACAACCATTGGAAGTCGGCTAAGAACGCCGAAAGAGAAAGAAAGAGTTATATGCACGTTGCAACTTTTTCAATTAGTGTGGAATACCTTTCAATGTTGTCAACTCTAGGAGTTGTGATGCAATGGTTGAGTCGATAGGCCAATATGGCCCGGTTTGAAACCCCCACATTTCATGAATTAAGAATGCCTCTACACAAAAAAACAAAAGAGACGAAAAAATTGAAAGATAAGCACGAGTACGCTTGGAAGAAGTATGGATGCACTCTCATGTCAGATGGATGGATGGATGGATAGACAAAGAAGACATCTTATAAACTTTCTCGCCAACAATGATGGCTAACTTGCTTAAGAACAAGTTCAAGAAAACCGGAGAGTAAAACTATTGTGCAGTGTTGTGCAGGTCGTGATATATAATGATGCAAATTATAAGGCAGCGTGTGAGCTCTTGGGGACTAGGATTCCTACTTTATTTTGGACTCTATGTGCTGCTCATTGTATTGATTTGATGCCGGAGGATATAGGCAAGTTGACAGATTTTAAGAAAATAATTAATCAATCAAGAAGATGTACTACATTCATGTATAAGCAAGGGCTTGTACTTGATACATTGAGGGAAAAACTAATTGGGGAGATATATTGAGGGCTTGAGCTACAAGGTTTGCTGATGCTTTTGTCACATTATAGAGTATGTATAAGAACTGGGAGCCGTTATGTTATTTGGTTTTTTGCTGAAGATCGAAGCAAGTCAAAATTAGCTAAAACATAAAATGGCAAAAAAGTTTGACACTGTGTCATCATCAATCTTCTGGAATAATATTGAGTGCATTCAAGCATCACACCTCCTTATGGTATTATGGATTGTGGAGGGTGAATCACCTCCTAGTATTATGGATTGTGGAGGGTGATGGAATTCACACTTTAGCAGAGATTATATATATTATGGATTTTGCAAAAAATAAGATCTAAACATCATCTGAGAAGAAACGAGCATTGCTGAACAAAATGATTAAAATCATTGATGATCATTGAAAGAACCAAATGGGTAAATCATTATATGGGCCTGCCTTGTTTTTAATCCCAGTAGATTCTTTGATGTTCTGGAAAATGATCCTGCCTTTACCTACCGATTAAGAGAATATTTTTAAGGGTGTGCTTGAGAAGATGCTCACAAATCGAGCTACAACGAACAAGATAAGTAATTATGCCAATAACTATAAAAATTCAAGAGAGCTTTGCAAGAAATAGGGCAAAAAAAAAATCATAGTATCTTATTCTTTTGTTTGGTACATATAGTCAATTTAACTGCATAATAGTATCTTATATTTTTGTTTTTATATTAATTGATTGGTGGGATGCTTATGGATGTCGTGCACCCGAGTTTCAATCATTAATGAAGCATATATTTGGTGTTTGTTGTCCATCTTCCGGTTGTGAACGCAGTTGGAGTACATTTGAGTTTGCAAATTCCTATATTTTTTAAGTATTTGTTGTCAACATTATTTATACTTGGTCTAACAGGATGTTATGTTTTTATTTCTTTGGTTGATTTAGATTCATACAAAAAAGAGGAATATATTGGAACATCAATTCAGCTTACAAATGATCACTTGCTTTGTTAGGCAACATTCAAACAGGTGGTTGAGATTCTGACGGCATCAATAAGATAAATACCTGGATTTCCAATAACTTATCCAAAGAAATTCAAATCCTGTAGTTAAATGCCACCAGAAGACAGTGGGACATTTTGGATTACAAAGGCAGTTCTCTAAAGTCCAAAAGCAGCAACTAAACGCCTCACAACAGAGAAAATAAAAAGCCTTGTTCTGGAGTCGACAACACGTAAACATGACAGCCACAAATGTACTTACCTAGAAAGAGTGCTCCCACTGCACTGCTTGTAGCCAAGTCACAACTGTGTCCTGAAAATTTTTGATGTGGTAATTCAGACGACGGTTGCAGTTAGAAAGAATTATACAACCACAAATACAAAATATAAATTGCTGCCGTAACAACCTGAAACCCCTATTGTATATCCATTCAGTGATCTACAGTAAAACAATCGCGGGATTCCTATATTTACTTTGGGAATGCTACTCAAGTACACCCTAAACCAAATCTTTGCCCAAACCATTGCAAATGATCAACAGAAGGAAGTTAAGGGTAGAGATGACTCACCAAATTCAAATCCACCAACCAATTTAGTATCGATGATAAGGTTTCCCAAAGTCATCACGCCTGTGACGCTGAAAGTCGGCATAAGGTTCCTGGGGCCTAGGAGATGGATAACTGTCCATAGCATTTGAATACCTGGCCCTCGAGTGTGGGTGTATACTGTCTCCAGGATGATAAAGATTGCCAGAAGCATTATCAAATTCTGCGTAACGCGAATGTTTGTAGCCACCAAACCCAGAAGCAGATATATGTTGACGTGATTGCTGCCTCTTTTGGCCCTCTAGTTGAAGAAAGTCTTCCCACATATTTGCATGTGTACCCCTCAGCACAACAGCCTTTCTTGTGCAACTGTCCCATATTTCTCTAAGAGCCTAACATGGAAAAATCCCCAAGATACCATTAATGAGTAGTTCATGCCAATTCTTGAAGGAAGCAGTATTGTTAGAAAAATATAAGCAATCCTCAATCAAGCTGAAATGCACGAGCAATGCAAAAAATAAACAAGCACAAACGGTTTTCTATTGGGAAGATGCAAAAACATGCACAAGCAATCAATGTTTAAACATAAATAATCTATAGAAACATAACAAACCTCGCGATGCTTGCAATTTTCCTCATCATCTTCTTTGTCTCGAATCCTTGCAAGTTCCATCGCCTCCCTTTTGTATTGCAACTCTAATTCTTCCAATGTCTGAGGAAAGGAAGCGTAATCAAAGTTAAGGTCCAACTGCATGTTAGATCTACCTCTATCAGCATTCCATCCATCTGTCCTGATGCCACCTGTATTCTGAGTATGACCTTCAAATGAATTATAGGAGTTTTCCATGTACGAAGGACGTGCAGGAGACTTTGAATGGCTTGGACGACCTCTACCTCCATCACTACCATAAGCTTCACCAAAGGAAGATTTGTTAAGCACTTCCATTCAAGATCTCTAAGAATTGTTGCAGCTTTATCATTCATGACACTATCTTAAACCCTCTTATTGAATCCATCTGGGACAAATGAGACTTGATATGCTTTCAGTTAAAAAAAATCATTTTGGGAGACCATCCTTTTCAATTCAGAACCACCACGAAAGTAATATCAGAATCGAAGATAACGCTTGAGCCTAAGAACTTACCTCTTGCTGCAAAAAAATGATGAGAAACAAGCAGCATTACTGAAAACGATGGACCATACAGAAAAAAGATACCCACTAAAGCATAGAGAAACCTATCCATATGTAGAAGATAACAATGTCACAGTGTGAGAGTATATCTTAAGCTGCACCTACCACGTGGAGAGTCACTTGACAATTTCTGTAGATCTTCACGCACATGGTCTTCCACTCCTTTCTCTTGTCTACCATACCTATGTGGGATATGTGCAGCACTGTGAGGACTGGGATTGGATTTTTGAGTACCTGATCGCCCCAATCTAGAAGTAAGCGGACTTCTAAGGGACTTGGAGTGAGAAATTGGGGAGCTATTGCGCTCACCCTCTTCTGGAAATCTATGAGCACCCTTACTGTCACTCTCTTCTTTAATTTTGTGAACAGCGTCAACACCTTTTTTTAGGATCAACCTATCCTTGCCACTGACAATGATAAATTTTTCGTCGATCTTGATTTTACAACCAATATCCTTCTCAATTTTGTTTATAACACCTTCTGAGAATAAAACTTTTACATGAGGGTCTCTTGCAGGCACCCTCTCAAAGAAGTCTTGTGACTTACGATTAGCTCCGAGAGTAGACGGGCAACCCTAAAAATACTGAAGTTTTAGAAAACAAAGATTTATGTAGTTCTGATACATATGCAAGTAGATGATAAATATTATCGCGATAGTCAAAACAGGGATAGAAACAACATCGTGCTGTATTTGCTGATATCCTGTATTTAATCAGATTGTTATCCAGACCGACAATAAAAATTTGGAGACATAGTTTTACACAAAATGCATGGAGAAGATCGACTGAGAATGTCAAATCGGGAAAGATAACGCAGAACAACCTGAATCAGAAGTAGGATCCTTAAGTTGTAGAATAAGCCGAGGCAGTGGATCCCACCACACCTATTACATTATTTTGATGTTTTATGTTCTTCTCCAAACCAAAAGATCAGAGTCGAGCCATAGCACCTCTTCATTAATTAAAATCAGAAAGGTACATGAAAACAAATCCACAGTGTGTAACTACTGTCTTCAAGCACATGATGAAATTTTTCCCTTAATTTTTAAACATTTAAAGTCTCTCAATAGCAGCCTATGTAACATCCAAGTCATCCAGACACATAAGACCATTAAAAACAAAAAGATTATTGTTGAAATAGTACCTGCGTAAAGTGACCGGATTCGCCACATATTTTACAGATCATTTCCTCCTCTTTCCTCTTCTTCCAGTTCCTCTCAGTAGCTTTGGATTTAGCTTCCCAAACCCTTGCTTCCCGGCTAGTAAAATCCGTTGGTACAGCATTAGGATCACGGGCTTCCTCTTCTTCATCAGATCCAGCATGGGATCTTTTGTTTGTCGCTTTGTCTTGTGCTTTAGGTGGATTAGAACTCAAAGGGCCAGTATATGCCTTGTAGATTTCACTAAAATCATCATCAACATCCAAGTCCTCTCTACTTGTCATCTCAGCAGAATAGAAAAACTTCTGACGTCCGCTTTAATTAATTGATGGAAAAAGGTCAATCGACATAAGAGAAAGGAGAAGCATACATTTAATATGATTACATTTCTGATCCCAAGTAAAACATAGATTCAACAACATAGAGTTAACTTGAGATGGATTCCATACATACATATTTCTACTTTCCAAGAAACAATTGACAAAAAGGAGAAAGGAAATGATAACCCAATGGACCCATAAGTCCATCTTTTTCCATATTTCTACTTACTGTGATAATTAAAGTTGATGTTGGATTGACAAAACTTACCACAAGGCAAAGAACTATTTCCCCTATCGCAGCATGGCATTGGAGCCGAAGGAATTGTAGAGGAAAACAAAAAGTTAATACGTAATCTCAGTCTTCGGCCGGTAAATTCTTAATACAAAATCGTACCCTAACCATATGATCAACACGGAGACACACTTGGCATCACAACATAAAATTTAACCTCAAACTCAAATCCAACAAAAAACGGTTGTGAACATATTAAGCTTTCAGTATTAAAAATTTAAAAAATCTATTAAATAAAACGGAATGTTGAAAAAGAATATCACCAACGTTTTTATACACGTTATATTTGGACTAAACCATATATTGTTGACACTTGACAGTACAATCAACTCTAGGCTTTTACAAAAATGTAATTACTTATACAAACGCAAAATAAGAAAGGAACAACGATAAATTAAGCCTTCCCCACCCTTTGAAACTCAAGAACGCCACAAATCCACGCGACTCAAATAAACGTCAGATGCGTTTAAAGTAGTAGTTAATGAGTAATCAAAATGAAAATACAATGTTACCAGTTACCTGCGGACGGGAGAGGGGGAGGAGGGGAGGGGGGACAGAGCGGCGAGCTGGAAAAAGTAAGTTGGACAAAGGTCTAGGGACAAACAACTAGGGCTCGCTTGCTCTCTCTTGTTTTTTTTTTTTTTTTTTTTTTTTTTTGATACCGAGGGTTACACTGACTAAGTCTGGGATAATGTTCTACCACATTATCGCTACTGAGTTAAATCGCGAGATGTGTATCCTCAGGTTCTTAAATATCCTCAACTACCGCGCATGCGAGTCGTCCCTGCCGATTGCTCCACGCCGACCCCAAATCCAACCGCAGTGCTCCCACCGAGATCCTGGCCTCCCACACCGCGCTGCCCTCAATATTTAATTGTTCCACCGCACTTCGGAGGCCAGCTTCTAACCCTTAGTCAAAGACTAAAGGATCATTGGGCCATGGGAAATTCAATTCCAAAGTGTTGCCACTAGGAATTGAACCCCTGACCTCCAACTAAATTGAAGGTCAGATTGCTCTCTTTGGTTTTTCGTTTTTCCTTTTTCTATTTTTTCCTGATGATGAGGCAAAAGTACGGCGATTAGTTAATTCATACTCCTCCACCGATAACGGTTGATAGGTGCGCTTGGAGACGCCAGATCAGAGTTGTGGATTCTTTTGTAGGAAGCGGTGCTGTAGTTGAGAGCCTCAGGGTTGAGTTGTCTCGGTTAGCTTTGACCTAGAGCATTGCATTTTTACTTTTATTGTATATTTTATCGCATTGTCTTTGCGTGTGGTGTATTTTTGACAGGGAATTGTGCGCAGAGCCAACCTCTCTTTTGTTAGAGCAACGTTCATCGGAAGTTAAGTAGCCAAATTTCGCTTAGGTAAGTCCCATGTGGATCAAGCCATGGCCTCAGGTATGGTCTCGAGCTTTTTCGAATCATATGTTTTCTTTTGTATTTATCACACAAGATTCTCACGCACTGTTCTGGGTCTTCACGAAAACAGCCTCCCTACCGTAATAAGTATGGGCATGGTCTGCGTACATCTTACCCTCCCCAGACCCTGCTCTGAGCGGGATATACTGGGTATGTTTGGTTTGGTTTGGTTTGGTTTATACTCCTCCACCAATAAGTATCCTATTTTGACTTTTTTCTGATCAAAATTTACAAACTTATACCATAAATTACAATTCATATATAACAAAAATATAGTTATGTAAGTATTTGACAAGTTTATCTTAATGTGAGTCAAAATTACGGTCCATATCTTAATTTTTCTGGTCAAAATTTGACCATAAAATCATTTGATGCCACAAATTAACGCGGCTCAAATAAATTAACGCGACAAATCTCAAGAACGCCACAAATTCACGCGACTCAAATAAATTATTGAACCATAAATTACGATCCATATCTTAATTTTTTTGATCAAAATTTACAAACTTTTTTCATGTAAATCATGTACTACGCATCAAATTATTTTATGTAATAGATTTAATATAAAAAGTATTGATAAGAGAATTGAACTTGTAATATTTTAATTCCGCATACATCTATTCTACCAACTTATTTTTTTCTAATTTTTATATTTAGTAAAAATTTAATTGTTTATTTACTTATATATATATATATCCTCTCTTCAATGTATTTGTATACAAAATATAGTAATATTTAGGGGAAGGGTGGGTGGTCCAGTGGTAGGACGCCTACTCCCAAGACACTCCTTTGGAGCGGTCTTGGATTCTAACCCCACTAAAGGAGGTGAAAGAGAAAGTTTTTCTTTTTATGATCCTCTAGCTCTGGGATAAATTTCAAGAACCGCTAATCAATGTTTAATCTCGCGTCAGCGGTGTGGGAGTATTTCCTTGCTAGGAACCGGAGTCTTGACCAATCGGTCATTATTCTCAGAAGCGTGTTGGGAACACGAGGCTATTAATCGATTAAGGGTTTCTCGCGCGAAGTGTACGAGAAAGGCGTTTAACCTGAATTGCTCGAGGGACTCGCGATTTACTTCTCTCAATGAGTTAGGAGTGGGTTCATTGAGGGACTAGGATTAGTCCGGCTAAGCCGGGATTACCTAGTTATCAAAAAAAGAAAAAAAATATATATAGTAATATTTGATTATGGAAAAAAAAAAAGTATCCACGCTACATCCCCAAAAAGTTTAGATCGTTTTAAATCAATCTATTTAATAGATGATTAATATGTTCTGAAGTTTTAGATTTGTAAAGCATATAGTTTTTATAATAAATTTATAATTACATTACTATTTTTACTTTTTTTTATTTTTCTCTTTAATTCATAGCACATTATCGACATGATTGTCCTACATTCAAAAGTTTTGGTGTCATTGGAAGAATCAAAGAACATATTGGTTTTCACTTACAAGTTTTCATATTCTAATATTATTGTTCATACTTAACATTTTGCTTCCATCCTCATATGTGTGACCACAATTTTTCAAAAATTATCGCAATTAATATGCGATTCTATTTGAAAATTAGATCATACTTTTATCAATTATAAACTAGATCTTATTCTTATCAATTTTCAAAATAAATCTTGCTTTTATTAATTGCAAATTAGATCTACGAGGCATTATCCAACTCGTGCGATGCACGGTCTTTGGTTGAATATCTACGTGTTTTGTACGTAATGTTGGGACAGACGGCTGAATGAGCAGATGACAGAATTTAAATGTCTTTTAGAGAAGTTTATATATTTTTTTTATTGTTATTGTCCTTTTATTTTAGTCTATGTAATTAGTTATATGAAATGAGGCTTTACTAACCCGTATGTTGCTCCGGGGTTGTTTTTGGTTTATTCAACCCGTGCGATGCACCGATTGTATATAAGATTTCATAGCTAAAATTTAACCATCTTGTAATTTATACTATCATTTAAAAGTTCATTTTAATCACCTTGTGTATTAGAAGGTGCATTTGCATTGTGATGTTTATCATAACTGTTGTATTTAAATTAGTTTATTTAAATTAAAAGTTACAATTAAAATAGTCTCTTCATATGTAATCCTTTAACATGAATAAGTGACATAAATCCCCCTCCACATTAAATTAAGGGGGATAAGTTTTATATAGTATAGATTTTTTATGAATTACAAATTAGATCTTGTTCAACAATGGGTTTGATTTTTTTTCAAAGTGGAGATCGCAAATCTAGCATATTTTATAGTTGTTTTGATTCCTTATATACGATGACCTAACAATCTATGTTCAAATCATATTCAATATTGTTTCCTGAAGAAACACGATGTTATCTCGTTATATTATAGTCGAATACAATGTGTTCATGAGGAAGGTCTTGTTCTTTTGGATTTATTTTTCGATTCGATTCGATTCGAGTCCATTCGATTGATTCGATTCGGTCAAATTCGTATCAGTCGATTCGATTCAATTCAGTTCTTATTATTATTATTGTTATTATTTTTATTTTTTTATTATTAATAATAATCTTGGTTATTATTATTGTTATTATTACTAAGTAATACTTCCTCCGTTCTATTATTATTGCAACGTGTTGACTATTACACTATTCACATACTGTCTTTTGATCATCTTTTGTGATTCATACATATGAAAAAATATAGTCATGTGAGATCTTGTTAGATTCACCACGAAATATATTTTCAAAATATCAAATTTTTATAATTTTTAAATATAAATAATTAAAGATATTAATATTCAAAGTTGTGCATTGGCAAACGTGAAAGTCCAGATATTGCAATTATAGTAGAACAGAGGTAGTATTTACTATTATTAATAATAATATTTATTATTATCGTTGTTGTTGTTGATTACTATTGTTATTATTTATCATTATTATCATTGTTATTATTATTATAGTTATTATCGTTATTGTTATTAATATCATTAATATTATATAATACAATAATGTGGTATTAGTAATAATAGGCATTTTAAGAAAAAGGCATTTACAAGAATCATCAGTGGTTCTAAGAATAATCAGCTGACATTGTCCACTGCTAGTGAGAAACAAAAGTCATCAATAGTCATGAGAATGCTCAGGATCATATCATTACATCAAAGATTATATTATAAAATGTCAAAAAATTTAAAACTCTCAAAAGAACACCAGTTCTAATCACTATTAAAAACCATCATCATTTTTTTCCATGTTATCTTCGTCGTCATCTTCATGATCACTCTCCGTTCGATTTGCTCGCCAAATTTGTCTTGCTAAAGCATTTCAGACCTTGGACATGGCTTCCTTACGATCGTCTTCAAACATAAGTGAATCTGCTCTTCCTTGACCATTTGCATCATGTTGTATAATTGGTATCCCAAGCGTGTGCATTCTTATAAAACTACGTAGTGTGAAAGTGGAAACTATAATTGACATTTGATACTTTTGTGACATTTGAGGCATATTTTTTAACACATTCCACCTTTTCTTTAATTGACCAAATGCACATTCTACTTTCATCCTCTAGGCGGGCCGTGCTTATAAAGAATGCCGATGGTTGAATTATTCTACCATTCCTCTAGGCGGGCCGTGCTTATATTCCGGCATGTGGCATCTAACTCCTGGGCCGCTAAATGGAGACAAATATCCTAGAGTATTCGGATATCGCGAGTCCACCAAATAATATTTTCCGACAAAGTATGACGAGCACATGCGACATTAAAATTCATGATTAATTAGATTTGGAAGTCAAATGTATAATTACACTCTACCTTGCAGTGGATGCGGAAAAACATATTTTGCATCAGTTAAAGAATCTTTCCATACCATAACATCATGGGCACTTCCTTCTCATCCCACATTAACAAATGTAAAAATCCTGTCAAATGAGCAACAAGACAAGACATTCCAACTTTTAGTTCCCTTGCGATTTCGAAATGCCACTCCATTCTCATCACTTACAATTGCTTCGATAAGAGTTTCATCTAATGCCGCAACCGCATCCTGGTCAATAAATTAAAGAACAATATAGAATATTATGTAACCTTAAACTATTTTACTATAAATAATATAGATACAATGTTTAATAATACCTTAAAATAAGGCCAAAAGGGTGAGTTTTCATGAACTTCGGGAGGCACCTCTAATAAATCACGATGCGGTCGAATGATATCGAACGATAATATAACCAAGGCATCCAACACTTTCCTAAAATACTTGCTTATTGTAGATTTGGAATGCTTGAAAGTATCGGTAGCATCACGATAAGAATTTCCCTTGGCTAATAAATATAAACAAATACCCACTTGCTCGGCCACAGCTACATATTTACTATCTACTAACAACTTTCTTTCAACCATTAGGTTTACCAGCTGTACAAACATACCCCAATCAAGTCGTAGTTGCTCTTTACATGATGTAGGACTTTCATTTAATAACCTATGTATGTATTCAGCACCACTTTTCCCTCTTTCTCTTTTATGTTGTCTTACTGATGGTTCAGGCGGTTGTTGAAGTGATCTCCTTGTTTCTTCTAACGCAATGATCATAGATGCACGTCTAATGTTATCTTCCATATTACATTAGAGCGAACAATCAAATGTAAGAACAAAAAAAGCCACGGACTAATTCGAATTACACTTGATAATTAGCAGAAAAGATAAGACCAACAGTAAATAAAATATTAATCCAATAATCATACCAAAATTCATAAATAACATCCAACGTCAAATATCATAAAACAAAGTTCCATTCAAAATAAACTAATAATTCCAACATCAAAATTCATAAAAATAAAGTTCCATTCAACATATCAAATAACATCCAACATCAAACTAATCGTCCAATAGATCCACGTCCAGCCCTTTCAAATAAATCCACCTCTGGTTGTCATTTTGAAGTGCTAAGAAGCTATCAGCATGTTTCTCATCACTCAAGTACTTAATAGCGGATACAAAGTACTCATCACCTCGTTTCTCAGAGACTTCCATTCTTGTAAGAACATCACTAACCATTTGAGCCTTTGAACAAGCACTCGATGAACCAGTAGCAGACCTCGTGTAATATCCTAGAATTTCGCTATGATTTTTCACATTATTTTATCTGAGTTGCACTGTACAGAGTGGACTGACACAGTATGGGAGGATAATTTTGGGAACTGTGACAGACGTGCCAGTATATCTATTGAGGCTATATTTAATTCTAGGATATTACATGCTTGATGTGTTTTTGGATGTCGGACATACTGTATGAGTATTTGTACAATTGCCGTACTTGGTCGACAGTTGTGTTTAAGGATATCGTGCATCAGATGTATCGTGTGAGAATGTTAGCGGAACGAGCATATGTATTTAGTATGTCACGTGTACGTATTCAGTATATTGAGACGACAGACAGAAGCAAAAATGGCTTAAGTATGAAAGCCATTACGTACGTTAAGTGATGAAGCTTACGTACGTAAATTAGCAAGCTTAACGTACGTTAAGTTTGGTACATAACGTACGTTAAGAAGGGAATCAGATAAGATCGAGTCGTGGTCGGCAGGTGGGCCCGGTGTCAGTAGCTTTCCGTGCGAGCGAGTCAACTTCGAGCCTTACGTACGTTAAGGATGTATCATTACATACGTTAAGAAGGTGTGTTACTGTAGCAAGTCAACGTACGTATTACGTACGTTATGTGGGAAATGGTTACATACGTAAGGAAGTACACGAAATGAGTCAGTTAACTCTGGACTGTCATTACGTACGCTACCAAGGAAAGATAGCGCACGTAATAGGTTGTTACGTACGTTAACATGGTCATGTTACGTACGTAACGAACAGAAATGTTTTATAAGTGGATGCTCGTCATTTCATTTCTCTCTGGAAGTTCACTTCGTTTTTCACCTCCAACCCTTAGAAATGGATTCTTGATTCTTCTAAGTCGATTTTGAGCTTGGGAACTGGGATTGGAGCTTGAGAAGAAGAGATATTGATGATTCTTCAAGTGTTTGATGGTATTATACATCTTCAAGAGGTATGTTGGATAATCCCTCTCTTCTACTTCGAATTTTGATGTTGTTGTTGATGTCTTCCTCGTATGATGATGGTTACAGTGTTGTTGTTGTGATTATTGAGGTTGTATGTATCGTATGTTAAGGAATATGATGCTATATACCTTGGATTATGAACTAAATGATGGTTTAGATGATAGAACCCATCGAATCACGTCGTTTTGTTGGCTACAAATATAATTATGGATTGATTCATATCTCTGCAGAACATTTGAATTATACATGTCGTGATTTTATGGAATTGAGAAGGATTACGGTTAATTTTGGCCTATGATTATTCGTGATGATAATCGGTAATTTATTCAATGAATTTACAAAGATGAGCCGTGTTAATCCGTAATTAAGATTGAAGTCAGAACCAAGAATGTTGAAGACATTGTTAGAATTATTGATTATCGAATCTCGGCTTGTATTCGTATTGTTAAGAGTTGATATGGTTTGGTTTCATATGATCGAAATGTCGTTGAACCGTTGAGTTTGATTAGTTGGTTATTTCGGTTGTTGATTGTTATCGAACATATTGTTAATTGATCATTGCACTAGGTTGCGTTAAGTGATCATTGATGATTAACCGTTGTGCTACGATTGGAATTGGAGGACGCATGAATCGCCTTGTATGGGGCTGTGGAGCTTGTAGATGAAGATGACGGGATTGGTAACAACTTCATCGTATCGGTATCGAGGCAAGTTATGCTTGCTCAGTTCATAATGTTTAATGAATGATTTCGTTTTCATTTCATTTATGATTCATATAGCAATGGTATCATGGAATATGAATTGTCAGGATGATGGTATGTATATTATGCTTGGATTAAGATAAATCATAACGTATATGATTTTAAAGATGCCTAGTGGAAACGGAGACGTGAATTATATTTGGACTATTGTGTGAAAGATTAATTATCAAGGCTAGTTATCATTGAACTCGAGATGGTGGTTTGGTATTAGTAATGGTTTGTACTTCATTTCAGATTATTCGGATAACTGTGTGCTCGTTCAGGGATGTTGGTCGTGGAAAGGTTAGCGTCTCCAGCTTGAGGTAAATTAATATTGATAGATTATGATAATCATCATGTTGCATTATTGCATGTGTGTGTTGATACTTCATGTGGTGAGTATGCATCATCGTTTGTTACGTTTTGTGATGTGCTCTTCTTTTGAGCTGTGATATGTTGGGCCGATGTGTTAGGGGATAAGACCTAAATGGCACCTATGTTTCGGGGTATTCCTGTGTGGATACTTTCGTGACCCTTGGTTGCGACCTTGGGGTATTCTGTGATTGCATGAACTGTGTTAGGGGATAAGACCTAAATGGCACCTGCGTTCCGGAGTATTCCTGTGAGATGCTTCTGTGACCCTTGCCTGCTGCCTTGGGGTTTATGTGTTAATATTATATGCATTGTCGAGCATGCTGTGAACTGTTGTCTGATGGAAATACGACATTGTGGTCGTGTCGGTCTTTCATGATCGAGTTATTGTTGCCCTCTTGGAAAGCCTTTTGATCCTTGTTGGATATGCGTTTCTTCGAGATTTGTTGTCATGTTGCATCATGGCATATCTGGAGTCAGATACGTTTTGATCGTTCATGTGTAGGATTTTCGGGACGGGTACGTGTAGCATATGTTGGTTTCGACCTCATATTGAACTGTGCACATGAGACGTACTTCGTGAGGCTGATTAGGTACGAGACCAGACGTGTATTGCCTCTTTATTGATCTTATTGGAGTTCACTGTGTTGTCGGTATTGTCGGTCATTGTCTCTCTATTGATCTTATTGGAGTTTACTGTGTCGTTGATATTCTCGGTTGTCGATTCTTTCTCGAACTTGTTGAAGTTTACCGTATCGTTGGTATTCTCGGTTGTTGATGTAACACCCCCAATCCGCTCAGGGATATTACACGCCGTAGAACCTTTCCTCAAGGATCTACCAGACTGGTAACAACAAACGAACAACTCGACAATGCCTTTAAGGCTAAAAAGACTCAGTAGACTGATTTGGCCTTTCAATAAATACATACAACTCAATTACAATACATGCCCACGCAGGGGTCGAATACAACACACTCCCGTACAACGGGGAAAGAATACTGCAGCGGAAATAAAATGCAACTAAACCAATAACATCATACGGATCCTCGTGTGATTAGTATCGTTCGTCTTTCATCATCCTTCGTGCCGACCCTGTGCCATGCTCCAAAACCTGAATGCAAAAATAGACATCCACCCCCCGAATACTCGGGGGTTAGCAAAACTCCACTGTTTTGCTAGTGCAAGTACAAGTGCAAAAATACGAGCCATACAATTCACATTCCACGAATAACAATAACCAGGAATCCTTAAAGATTAAAATACCACGAAACGAATACTTCCCGAGGCAAGAACTTGAGTAAAACTTTCCAAATCCGAAAGATCATAAATAACGAGAATGGTTTGCAAAATGGTTTAAAATACCCTCGGGAGTTTTAATAGAAAACAAATTAGGATTATCAAATCCTTCTCTTTCCAAAATCAACAGGGTCACAACCCAAAGGTTTTATTTTCGCAAATAGAAAACCGACAATAATTCACAGGGCCAGAGCCCAACATCACGTGTCCTCAACGGACATAAAATCAACGAAACGTAATCACGCACGCGCATCGCCTAGGACCGGGACGCTACCACAGACATCCCACCCGAGGCCTCGAAGGACCCTCCCGAGCTGGCTAGCGAAACAAATCACAACATCTCACGGTTGGATCAATCACTTGTTGCATCCTGGCCACATGATCGCATGCCATGTGCCACCGTAGATTAACTTTGGCGCTCACGGTTGGATCAATCACTTGTTGCATCGTGGCCACATGATCACATGCCATGTGCCACCGTAGTTTTCCTTAGGCTCTCACGGTTGGATCAATCGCTTGTTGCATCCTGGCCACATGATCACATGCCATGTGCCACCGTAGGCCCCACCCACATTCACACAATCACACACATATCACAATGCACCAAAGATATCCAAATAATTCATCCAGAGGCATCAACACTTAGCAAAACACCACGTCAAACCACAACGCACCGAAATGAAATAATATGCGTCCACACGCAATACAAAGTGCAACATCAACACCAAACATATGCATAGAGTTCACATAGTCATTCTCAAACCACACCATTCACAAAACACACGCGTTTTGAAAGCAAGCCTTTAACAGGGCTAAACCGAATCTTTTGAAAGTTCAAATCAAACGATCAAATAAACATATAGAGACGATCACTAATTATCATATCCATAAAACAAGAATCATATGGACAAGGTACTTGCCTCAAAATCCGCACGCAAGTATCCCGACGAACACGGCTCAACCGGAAAGCTTCGAAACGCCCAATGCTATCGAAACGGAAGACGACGACGAACGAAAGGGTTCAACACGGTTTCTTCGCAAGAAACACGACCCTAACATCATACAATCAATAAATCATCGATCATACGAGGAAGAATAATCGTAGAACGCCCGAAAACCCCTCTAAGACATTTTACCGGACACCTTCAAGGCGTCGGTCAAGAACTCGACTCAAACAACGAATCGATACGATCCAACCATGGAATAATAAAGGAAATGATATAATACATCTAAATATTCATCAATACATCATAATCCTAAGTTAAATCGGATTAAACGGATGAAAACAACCAAAACACCCAATTTCCCCAAAACTAGATTTCTAGGAAATCTGACCTGATTCGGTAGATCGGAGGATGTTATAGGACGGATGGTTGATGATATGAACCTCAAAACTTCATGGATTCATTGTCCAACAACATCTCTAGAAGATTCACACACCCACAGCCGCGTACGGGAAGAAAAGAATGAGAAAATGGCTGAAAAAAAACGCTGCGAGGCCTTAAATAGGCTGACTGCCGGCCGGGTTACGTACGTAACCGGCCATGGCTTACGTACGTAACCGGCCATGGCCGAACTCCCTGCCTGGAAAATGCCGGAACGTTACGTACATTACCGTCCAGGGTCTTACGTATGTAACCGGCCTTACGTACGTAACTACCGGTCACTACCGCACGTTACTCGGCCAGGGCTGGCCTGGCCCGAGCATGCCCGGCCATGACTCGGCCGGGACCAACTCCGACGGCCCGAACGACCCCAAAACCCGAACCTGAGTACGAATCGAAGATACGGTTACGAAGTACTCGAAAAGACGAATCCGAGCACTAATAGAACACACGATTCCGACTACCCGAAGGCTCGAAATTCGACAACGGAAAGTAATTACCCCAAACTTTGGGAAATTACGAAAATGGCCCAAAACGCCCCAAAATCACGTGATCGAATAACCAAACCGAAGCTTGCAACATGAATAATAACATTAAATGAACTTACGAGAAAGTCGAAACAACAGTTTCGGACGAGATTCGCAAGAATCGAACTCAAGTGCGGAAAAACCGCTAAAAAGCACGGAACTCAACAAAACGACACCGAAACGAGCTCGGATGACAAAAAGTGCAGAATTAATCATTCTCGGAATGACGAAACGGTCATGAGCGAGTCGTCAAAACGGACTTCCGCCGAAAAAAAAGAAATTTACCGAAAATCGAAAATTGCGGATATTACATTCTACCCTCCTTAAAAGAAGTTTCGTCCTGAAACTTAAAACAAGTAGGGAGAAGCAATATCCCGCCAGGAAAACTCAATGAGATACGCAAGAAACGCGTAACTAATGCCAAACGGCGAAACGTTACATACAATGCAACGGAATATACGGTGTGAAAACACGCTCCACGACGACCAACACAACGTCGCCGTTAGGGATATAATAGAACCAACAAGTGACAAGCGTCATCAAATGGATAATATAATCAAGTCAATTATCCGAACAATCACAAAACACAACGAACGAAAATCAATACGATTGACCAACCCAACAGTACATCAATCAAAACGCGAGCCAATCGCTGAACAAATACGGAATTCCACCGCTCAAGGGTTGGAAGATCGAAAACGAAACTAATTTCCCGAACTTAAGGGAATTAGGAAGGAGCCTGAACGCTCAACAATCACGAAACGAGAACAAAACCGAACAAACAAATGATCGAGACAACAAAAATCGAACAATCATGTCCGAAATACGAAGGATAATAAAATTCAAACAACAACCCCAAGGTTCACATCTCGACTCGAGACAATATATGATCCGGTGAAAACAACAGGACGTGCATTCATATAAGATCCACAGGAAAGGGAATAGCAATAGAAAAGTCACAACGACAAACGAGTTATTCCGAAATAATACCACACTCGTTCGATCAACAAAAGCAAGGGGCAGGACAAGCTCAGAAATGTCAATGAACATAAACGAGTCGACAGAGTCGAAAATACAAAAGTTCAAGATCCAGTCCACTTCGAATAAAAGAACTAGTAGAACCAAAAGATGTCACTTCCGAACAAGGTTCACAAGAATCGAACCGAACTCGAAAAAATCACATCGATAACCAGATTGACCCAAAACAAGATCACAACTCATTCGAACGACGAAACCGAAATACAGAACAAGTTCAGAAAGTATCAACGAACACGAGCGAGCCGATAGACCTGAGAAAGAGGAAAAGCAGGAGTCCAAAAATAATACGGGTATTACATTCGACCTCTTATAAAAG
Source organism: Orobanche coerulescens (assembly GCA_033398695.1). Lineage (NCBI taxonomy): Eukaryota > Viridiplantae > Streptophyta > Magnoliopsida > Lamiales > Orobanchaceae > Orobanche > Orobanche coerulescens. Next base: position 70,167,438 of record CM065818.1, on the reverse strand, counting down.
AAGGTCGCCCCCACAACTCAACAGCGAAATCAAGGTGACGACACAACAAGCAACCGACAGAAACATCCTTCGAAGGCCTCTCAAAGCCGATTCTGATACTTGTGCTGAAGCGCGAACTCCGAAAGTCTCGGTAGTCAATTCGCAAAACTGAATTCGGTGTCCCTCGAGTCCACACTTGAAATGTGTTACCGACGAGAAGGACAAATTTACACGTGCATGCCCCGGCACATCACGATTGAAACGCCTCGGCTCGGCATACCGAAAATACAAATGCTAGATACAATGGGGCATAACGTCGCAAAACAACATAGCGGAGATGCCAACTCAGCACAACAAAGAATCATAACACATACCATATACAACGATTACCATCGTAAAGTAATACACACACAAACACTACAGCCACGACGGTATCATTCGGCGACCTCAACGGCCCGAACGATAACCAGCACATAATTACAACCATCATGAACAATCACACATGTACACAAACGTACAAACTCAAGCTTCAACAGCTCACACCCGTGCGACAACACGCAAATCACCACGAGGCGACAAACAGTAAATACCAGATCACACCTCTCACAGAGGGCTAGTACAACAAATGCGTGGCAACGCCTCGACGTTCATGCCACCAATTCGATCACAATTCGGGGTTAACACCGTAACGAAAGTTCGAAAACCATACACGCATTTCCGGTCCGCAAACAGGAATGATAGGTTTTAAAAACGAAAACCACCTTTTGAAAACAGTTTGGAAACAACAGTTGATCTTGAGTATCATTTTACAAAAAGTAGTTCAAACACCATTATCGAGACTTTGAAAATCATTTTGCGTTTGAACAAAAATGAGGACACCTTTATTTTAGTGAAAAACTTTCAAAAATATTCGACCCTTGGGTCTAAGCAACTGCATTTGAAAATATCTCAAAATATTTTTGGTCCTCAACCGGAAAATTTTTGAAATGTATTGCGTCATTAGAAAACACCTTGAAAACACAGCAAGAAAATAATTCGTTTTAAAAGTACGTCTCGAATTTTAATTTTCTAAGATACTCAAGGTTTTCAAAAATAATTCAATGGGCTAGAATGCCCAAAAAGTTTAGGTACTTACACGGAACACTATAGCGCCGTGGGTCCCGCGCCGGAACCCACCAGGCTGAAAACCTTTTACCAAAAATACCAAAAAGGCCGATGACGGTAATATTTCAAAAACTTACAGAAGCCATTTAGAAAATAATAAATACCGTCATAAGAATTTCGCCAAAATGATCAAGGCCATAATGCCAAAAACTCGGTTAAGGAATCGGTTTTCGAAATAAAACTCAGTCGGTAAAATACCGAAAGCCGTTACAAAAGAACTCACGCAACGGATAAAAGAAATAAAGTCAAACATGCACAAGACAGCAACACTACTCCCCATATGAACGAAAAATGGGAGTCAAATAATCACATATCACGAAATCAAAATCCATAAGAGGATTCCGTCAATTAACTCATAATCATAAAAATAGCTCGTGTCACACGAGGCACAACACAAAGAAGGGAGACTTACATCCACAGGTCGCACGAAGATGATGATTGCCCACGATACTAATCACAACAAACCAACTCAGACGACGCGTCGCGACACGACTCAGTCAGATAAAATCCGACGAGACAAAAACTCAATAGACACCACTGACCCGACATCCTAGGTTTCCACAACCTAAGCGCTCTGATACCATTCTGTAACACCCCCAATCCGCTCAGGGATATTACACGCCGTAGAACCTTTCCTCAAGGATCTACCAGGCTGGTAACAACAAACGAACAACTCGACAATGCCTTTAAGGCTAAAAAGACTCAGTAGACCGATTTGGCCTTTCAATAAATACATACAACTCAATTACAATACATGCCCACGCAGGGGTCGAATACAACACACTCCCGTACAACGGGGAAAGAATACTGCAGCGGAAATAAAATGCAACTAAACCAATAACATCATACGGATCCTCGTGTGATTAGTATCATTCGTCTTTCATCATCCTTCGTGCCGACCCTGTGCCATGCTCAAAAACCTGAATGCAAAAATAGACATCCACCCCCCGAATACTCGGGGGTTAGCACAACTCCACTGTTTTGCTAGTGCAAGTACAAGTGCAAAAATACGAGCCATACAATTCACATTCCACGAATAACAATAACCAGGAATCCTTAAAGATTAAAATACCACGAAACGAATACTTCCCGAGGCAAGAACTTGAGTAAAACTTTCCAAATCCGAAAGATCATAAATAACGAGAATGGTTTGCAAAATGGTTTAAAATACCCTCGGGAGTTTTAATAGAAAACAAATTAGGATTATCAAATCCTTCTCTTTCCAAAATCAACAGGGTCACAGCCCAAAGGTTTTATTTTCGAAATAGAAAACCGACAACAATTCACAGGGCCAGAGCCCAACATCACGTGTCCTCAACGGACATAAAATCAACGAAACGTAATCACGCACGCGCATCGCCTAGGACCGGGACGCTACCACAGACATCCCACCCGAGGCCTCGAAGGACCCTCCCGAGCTGGCTAGCGAAACAAATCACAACATCTCACGGTTGGATCAATCATTTGTTGCATCCTGGCCACATGATCGCATGCCATGTGCCACCGTAGATTAACTTTGGCGCTCACGGTTGGATCAATCACTTGTTGCATCCTGGCCACATGATCACATGCCATGTGCCACCGTAGTTTTCCTTAGGCTCTCACGGTTGGATCAATCGCTTGTTGCATCCTGGCCACATGATCACATGCCATGTGCCACCGTAGGCCCCGCCCACATTCACACAATCACACACATATCACAATGCAACAAAGATATCCAAATAATTCATCCAGAGGCATCAACACTTAGCAAAACACCACGTCAAACCACAACGCACCGAAATGAAATAATATGCGTCCACACGCAATACAAAGTGCAACATCAACACCAAACATATGCATAGAGTTCACATAGTCATTCTCAAACCATACCATTCACAAAACACACGCGTTTTGAAAGCAAGCCTTTAACAGGGCTAAACCGAATCTTTTGAAAGTTCAAATCAAACGATCAAATAAACACATAGAGACGATCACTAATTATCATATCCATAAAACAAGAATCATATGGACAAGGTACTTGCCTCAAAATCCGCACGCAAGTATCCCGACGAACACGGCTCAACCGGAAAGCTTCGAAACGCCCAATGCTATCGAAACGGAAGACGGCGAGCGAAAGGGTTCAACACGGTTTCTTCGCAAGAAACACGACCTAACATCATACAATCAATAAATCATCGATCATACGAGGAAGAATAATCGTAGAACGCCCGAAAACCCCTCTAAAACATTTCTAGGACACCTTCAAGGCGTCGGTCAAGAACTCGACTCAAACAACGAATCGATACGATCCAACCATGGAATAATAAAGGAAATGATATAATACATCTAAATATTCATCAATACATCATAATCCTAAGTTAAATCGGATTAAACGGATGAAAACAACCAAAACACCCAATTTCCCCAAAACTAGATTTCTAGGAAATCGACTGGTCAGTAGATCGGAGGATGTTATAGGACGGATGGTTGATGATATGAACCTCAAAACTTCATGGATTCATTGTCCAACAACATCTCTAGAAGATTCACACACCCACAAACACAGACGGGAAGAAAAGAATGAGAAAATGGTGAAGAAAACGCCGCCGGGCCTTAAATAGTGGCCGATCGCACGTTACGACGTAATCGGCCATGGCTTACGACGTAATCGGCCATGGCGAACTCCCCGCTGGAAAATGCGAGCGTTACGCACGGCCGTGGTCTTACGACGTAATCGCCTTACGACGTAATCGCGATCACTACCGCACGTTACTCGGCCAGGGCTGGCCTGGCCCGAGCATGCCCGGCCATGACTCGGCCGGGACCAACTCCGACGGCCCGAACGACCCCGAAACCCGAACCTGAGTACGAATCGAAGATACGGTTACGAAGTACTCGAAAATACGAATCCGAGCACTAATAGAACACACGATTCCGACTACCCGAAGGCTCGAAATTCGACAACAGAAAGTAATTACCCCAAACTTTGGGAAATTACGAAAATGGCCCAAAACGCCCCAAAATCACGATACGTGATCGAATAACCAAACCGAAGCTTGCAACATGAATAATAACATTAAATGAACTTACGAGAAAGTCGAAACAACAGTTTCGGACGAGATTCGCAAGAATCGAACTCAAGTGCGGAAAAACCGCTAAAAAGCACGGAACTCAACAAAACGACACCGAAATGAGCTCGGATGACAAAAAGTGCAGAATTAATCATTCTCGGAATGACGAAACGGTCATGAGCGAGTCGTCAAAACGGACTTCCACCGAAAAAAAGAAATTTACCGAAAATCGAAAATTGCGGATATTACAGTTGATCCTTTATTGATCTTGTTGGTGTTTACTGTATTGTTGGTATTCTCGGTTGTTGATCCTTCATTGATCTTTTTTAAGTTACCACATCATGGTATTCTCGTTCGTGGTTGATCCTTTGTCGATCTGGTGTGGAGTTATCATGTCATTAATATTCCCGTTTTGATGCTTTGTATTGATATCTGAGACTTGCCATTGTCTCGAGACAGTTGGTTTACAGATGTGCCGTGTGATATCGGCTTTGTCAGGATTGGGATCCGATTGTGCGGACCAGCGGACAGAATCGAACTTGGCCAGATTATTCCATATTGGAGATATGTTTATGTTTGAGAATCTTGGTATCGTTTCGGATACAATACAGATGGTTACTTTTGAATTTATTCGTCACTTAAGGACGTGAGATGTGGATTATGGTAAGGGTTGATTCGATATGGATTGTGATGGGTTGGTAAGGTTATGTCGGTAAGATTACATTGGAAATATTCTTATCTTGTAATTACATTGATATGTAATTGTTTTTGTGATTTGATCGTTATCATTGTTGAGTATTATGGCTGACCCCGTCGTGGGCTTTATCTTTTAGGTACTCGGAGTTCGAGCTAGTAGCGATCGTGATGGGATGAGCTTCCCGTTATACTGACTATGGCATCCTTGCTGGGATTTATGTATTCTTTTCTGGTTTTTATAAATTCCGCTGCAAATGTATTTAATTATGTCTCTATCCACTGCATGTGAAATTTTATAATGGCTTTCAATATTTTTTCAACTCGTGTTTACTTTTTAAATGCTCTTTTGGCGTCTTCGCCTTGTGCTTTCAAATGATATTTTCTGACGGTAACTGAGAACAACGTTTCGAAAATATTAGAGTAATTAAAACATTACCGTCATTGGCCTTTTGGGCATTTTTAAACGGTTGCGAAAATGATTTTAGCCTTGTGGGTTCCAATGTGGGGCCCACGATGCTGTAATATTCCTGGACGGTTTTGGGGGTGTTACAAAAGATGGTATTGGAGTGTGGATTTCGTAAAACTCGGGCATGTGTGTTATGTGGCTCTACCGATGCGGTAGTAGCGTGACTTTTGAAAATAATTTTCCGACTTTCGAGTCAAACTGATTTTTGGAGATTCCAAAATTTTTGAAACATTTTCAAATCGCCATATTTGCGATGCCGGTGTGTTGTTATTGTGTTGAGACTGTGTATGTGAGTCGTATGCTAGTATCATGGGAGATCATCAACTTCACGAACCTGTAAGTATGTTCTTTCAGTTATTCAGTTTTGATGATAATTATTTGAGCATGGTGACATGATTTTGAGATATTTCGGGATTGAGATATTGGTTATGACAGGATTTTGAGTTTCGAGGACGAAACTTATTTAAGTGGGAAGATATGAAATATCCTAGAATTTCGCTATAATTTTTCACATTATTTTATCTGAGTTGCACTGTACAGAATGGGACCGACACAGTATGGAGGATAATTTTGGGAACTGTGATAGACGTGTCAGTATATCTATTGAGGCTAAATTTAATTCTAAGATATTACATGCTTGATGTGTTTTTCGATGTCGGGCATACTGTATGAGTATTTGTACAATTACCGTACTTAGTCGACAGTTGTGTTTAATGATATCGTGCATCAGATGTATCGTGTGAGAATGTTAGCGGAACGAGCATATGTATTCAGTATGTCGCGTGTACGTATTCAGTATATTGAGATGACACATGAGCAAAAATGGCTAAGTATGAAAGCCATTATGTACGTTAAGTGATGAAGCTTACGTACGTAAATAAGCAAGCTTAACGTACGTTAAGTTTGGTACATAACGTACGTTAAGAAGGGAATCAGACAGGATCGAGTCGTGGTCGGCAGGTGGGCCCGATATCGGTTAGAGATGTTAAACGGGCTCAGGCCCGGCGGGCTGGCCCATTTAACCCGCCAAAAAACCGGGTTAGGGCCGATATTTCCTAGCCCGTTTAAATCCAGGCTTTTTTGGCCCGGACTGTTTAGCCCGAAGCCCGATATATATATATATATATATATATATATTGTTAATTTCAACTTAGAGTAATACTATATTTATATAACATATATTAATATTATATATATATATTAATATTATATATGTAATATATATTAATATTATATAACATATATATTATTACTTTATTTGTTAATATAGTGTATGTGTGTATATATATATATATATAAGTGTATTTTTTGTTATATTTATTATAGTATATTTGTTACTATATATATAAAATATATTGTTACGGTTTCTTTTTGGTTTATGACTTATAAAAAAATAAAAAAACAGATTTTTTAATTTTTAGCCCGTTTAGCCCGAAGCCCGTTAGGGTTAGGGTTAGGGCCGATATTTCCTAGCCCGTTTAAATCCGGGTTTTTTTGGCCCGGACTGTTTAGCCCGAAGCCCGCTAGGGCTAGCCCAGAACCGCTAGGGCTAGCCCGTTTAATATCTCTAGTGTCGGTAGCTTTCGGCGCGAGCGAGTCAACTTCGAGCCTTACGTACATTAAGGATGTATCATTACATACGTTAAGAAGGTGTGTTACTGTAGCAAGTCAACGTACGTATTACGTACGTTATGTGGAAATGGTTACATACGTAAGGAAGTACACGAAATGAGTCAGTTAACTCTGGACTGTCATTACGTACGCTACCAAGGAAAGATAGCGCACGTAATAGGTTGTTACGTACGTTAACATGGACATGTTACGTACGTAACGAACAGAAATGTTTATAAGTGGACGCTCGTCATTTCATTTCTCTCTGGAAGTTCACTTCGTTTTTCACCTCCAACCCTTAGAAACGGATTCTTGATTCTTCTAAGTCGATTTTGAGCTTGGGAACATGGGATTGGAGCTTGAGAAGAAGAGATATTGATGATTCTTCAAGTGTTTGATGGTATTATTCATCTTCAAGAGGTATGTTGGATAATCCCTCTCTTCTACTTCGAATTTTCATGTTGTTGTTGATGTCTTCCTCGTATGATGATGGTTACAGTGTTGTTGTGATTCTTGAGGTTGTATGAATCGTATGTTAAGGAATATGATGATATATACCTTGAATTATGAACTAAATGCTGGTTTAGATGATATAACCCATCGAATCACGTCGTTTTGTTGGCTACAAACATAATTATGGATTGAGTCATATCCCTAAAGAACACTTGAATTATACATATTGTGATTTTATGGAATTGGGAAGGATTACGGTTAATTTTGGCCTATGATTATTCGTGATGATAATCGGTAATTTATTCTAATGAATTTACAAAGATGATCCGTGTCAATCCGTAATTAAGATTGAAGTCGGAACCAAGAATGTTGAAGACATTGTTAGAATTAGTGATTATCGAATATCGGCTTGTATTCGTATTGTTAAGAGTTGATATGGTTTGGTTTCGTATGATCGAAATGTCGTTGAACTGTTGAGTTTGATTAGTTGGTTATATCGGTTGTTGATTTTTATCGAACATATTGTTAATTGATCATTGCACTAGATTGCATTAAGGGATCGTTGATGATTAACCATTGTGCTGCGATTGGAATTGGAGGACGCATGAATCGCCTTGTATGGGGCTGCGGAGCTTGTAGATGAAGATGACGGGATTGGTAACAACTTCATCGTATCGGTATCGAGGCAAGTTATGCTTGCTCAGTTCATAATTTTTAATGAATGATTTCGTTTTCATTTCATTTATGATTCATATAGCAATGGTATCATGGAGTATGAATTGTCGGGATGATGGTATGTATATTATGCTTGGATTAAGATAAATCATAACGTATATGATTTTAAATATGCCTAGTGGAAACGGAGACGTGAATTATATTTGGACTATTGTGTGAAAGATTAAATATCAAGGCTAGTTATCATTGAACTCGAGATGGTGGTTTGGTATTAGTAATGGATTGTACTTCATTTTGGATTATTTGAATAACTGTGTGCTCGTTCAGGGATGTTGGTCGTGGAAAGGTTAGCGTCTCCAGCTTGAGGTAAATTAATATTGATAGATTATGATAATCATCATGTTGCATTATTGCATGTGTGTGTTGATACTTCATATGGTGAGTATGCATCATCGTTTGTTACGTTTTGTGATGTGCTCTTCCTTTGAGCTATGATCTGTTGGGCCGATGTGTTAGGGGATAAGACCTAAATGGCACCTATGTTCCGGGGTATTCCTGTGTGGATACTTTCGTGACCCTTGGTTGTGACCTTGGGGTACTTTGTGATTGCATGAACTATGTTAGGGGATAAGACCTAAATGGCACCTGCGTTCCGGAGTATTCCTGTGAGATGCTTTCGTGACCCTTGCCTGCTGCCTTGGGGTTTATGTGTTAATATTATATGCATTGTCAAGCATGCTGTGAACTGTTGTCTGATGGAAATACGACATTGTGGTCGTGTCGGTCTTTCATGATCGAGTTATTGTTGCCCACTTGGAAAGCCTTCTGATCCTTGTTGGATATGCATTTCTTCGAGATTTGTTGTCATATTGCATCGTGGCATATCTGGAGTCAGATACGTTCTGATCGTTCATGTGTAGGATTTTCGGGACGGGTAGCATATGTTGGTTTCGACCTCATATTGAACCGTGCACACGAGACGTACTTCGTGAGGCTGATTAGGTACGAGACCAGATGTGTATTTGATCAATACCTGTGGTTGGCTTGTACACGGACACATGTCCGGATCGGACGTATCGTGACGTCCATCTTGAGTCTTGTTGATTGGTCATTCACAGTCCATATATAATCTGATCTGTTCGATAGTCGGGTTGTCTTGAAATCTCGTACGTATGATTTTAAAATGGTTGAAGATTTTATTCTCTCATGTATCTGTCCCCGTTGACCCTTTACTGACCTCGTTTGGAGTTACCATACGGTGGTCAACTCGTTTGTCATCGACCCTTTATTAATCTCGTTTGGAGTTTCCCCTATTATTGGTAATCTCGTTCGTTATTGATTCTTATTGATTCCGTTGGGAGTTGCCTTACCGTTGGTACTCTCGGTTGTTGGTCCTTGATTGATTCCTGTTGGAGTTTACCGTGTCGTCGGTATCCTTGGCCATTGTTCCTTTATTAATCTTATTGGAGTTTACCGTGTCGTCGGCATCGTCGGTTATTGCCTCTCTATTGATCTTATTGGAGTTATCGTGTTGTCGGTATTGTCGGTCATTGTCTCTCTATTGATCTTATTGCAGTTTACAGTGTCGTCGGTATTGTCGGTTATTGCTTCTCTATTGATCTTATTGGAGTTCACCGCGTTGTCGGTATTGTCGGTCATTGTCTCTCTATTAATCTTATTCAGTTTACTGTGTCGTTGATATTCTCGGTTGTCGATTCTTTCTCGATCTTGTTGGAGTTTACCGTATCGTTGGTATTCTCGGTTATTGATCCTTTATTGATCTTGTTGGTGTTTACCATATCGTTGGTATTCTCGATTGTTGATCCTTCATTGATCTTGTTGAAGTTACCACATCATTGTATTCTCGTTCGTGGTTGATCATTTGTCGATCTGGTGTGGAGTTATCATGTCACTGATATTTCCGTTTTGATGCATTGATTGTTTATCATTATTGATTGTGTGAGTATTCATGCTTTGTATTGATATCCGGGACTTGCCATTATCTCGGGACAGTTGGTTTACAGATGTGCCATGTGATATCAGCTTTGTCAGGATTGGGATCCGATTGTGTGGACCAGCAGACAGAATCGGACTTCGCCAGACTATTCCATATTGGAGATATGTTTATGTTTGAGAATCTTGGTATCGTTTCGGATACAGTACAGATGGTTACTTTTGAATTTATTCGTCACTTAAGGACGTGAGATGTGGATTATGGTAAGGGTTGATTCGATATAGATTGTGATGGGTTGGAAAGGTTATGTCGGTAAGATTACATTGGAAATATTCTTACCTTGTAATTACATTGATATGTAATTGTTTTTGTGATGTGATCGTTATCATTGTTGAGTATTATGGCTGACCCCATCGTGGGCTTTATCTTTTAGGTACTCGGAGTTCGAGCTAGTAGCAGTCGTGAAGGGATGAGCTTCCCGTTATACTGGCTATGGCATCCTTGTTGGGATTTGTGTATTCTTTTCTGGTTTTTATAAATTCCGCTGCAAATGTATTTAAATATGTCTGTATCCGCTGCGTGTGAAATTTTATAATGGCTTTCAGTATTTTTCCAACTCGTGTTTACTTTTTAAATGCTCTTTTGGCGTCTTCGCCTTGTGCTTTCAAATGATATTTTCTGATGGTAACTGAGAACAACGTTTCGAAAATATTTGAGTAATTAAAACATTACCGTCATTGGCCTTTTGGGCATTTTTAAACGGTTGCGAAAATGATTTTAGCCTTGTGGGTTCCAATGTGGGGGCCCACGACACTGTAATATTCCCAGACGGTTTTGGGGGTGTTACACTTCGACAATAACTGGATGACACTGTCAAAGCTAGTTTACTTTCTCTTAAGTTCAGAAGAATCAATGGTCTCTTTCACTTTTTCGTTTGCAGAAGGTAGTACGAGAAAATTTTCGCATGATAAACCTAGGAGGGGACCTACTTTCATCATTTGATAAGTTAGGAAAGTTGTCATTATCCCCACTATTATCCTCTTCATTATCTCCGGACCCTTCGGTCTCTTTGATAGTCAGGATCTCCACACTCTTACTCAAGTGTGATGCTCCCCATGCCATTCCCGGTGAAAAGCAAACACCAACACCATGGGCAGTTTGACCAGCAAATAGTTTGGTCAGAAGACTCAGAAGTTCGAGTGGGATGCAGATAGACAGAATAGCTGTCACATCCCAAGACCGCTCCACCGTAGCATGATATTGTCCACTCTGGGCACTCTCCTCTGAGCTGGCCCTCACGGTTTTGTTTCTGGGAAGCTGATTGTGATATCCCACACCGACTAGCAGAGAGCGGGCGAAGTGCCTTATTTGAGCGTGTCGTGACACCTTATAGCATGAGGCCTTTTGGGAGCCCAGTGGCTTCAGGGTGATGAGAACTTCGAAGTTAAGCGTGCTGGTGTGAGAAGCAGTCTCAGTATGGGTGACCTCCTGGGAAGCTGCTCGCTGGGTTCCCAGAAACAAAACCATGAGGGCCATCTCAGAGGAGAGCGCCCAGAGCGGACAATATCATACTACGGCAGAGGGGTCCCGGGATGCGATAATTTGGTATCGGAGCCACTCTGCTGTGTCGTGCGAGTGTGACGACGAGGACGTCGGGTCCTTTGAGGAGGGTCGGATTGTGATATCCCACACCGACTTGCAGAGAGCGGGCGAAGTGCCTTATTTGAGCGTGTCGTGACACCTTATAGCATGAGGCATTTTGGGATCCCAGTGGCTTCGAGGTGATGAGAACTCTGAAGTTAAGCGTGCTGGTGCGAGGAGCAGTCTCAGGATGGGTAACCTCCTGGGAAGCTGCTCGCTGGGCTCCCAGAAACAAAACCGTGAGGGCCAGCTCAAGAGGAGAGCGCCCAGAGCGGACAATATCATGCTACGGCGGAGGGGTCCCGGGATGTGACAATAGCTTTGATGGGTTGAAGAGACAGTTGACTACCGCACCAGTTTTAGCTTTGTCTCAGGGGAACGAGGATTTTGTGGTGCATAGTGATGCTTTGGGCCTCGGGCTTGGGTGTGTTTTGATGCAAAGAGATAGGGTTATTGCTTATGCATCCCGTCAATTAAAACCTTACGAAGCAAATTACCCTACGCATGATTTAGAGTTAGCTGTGGTCTTCTTCGCTTTAAAAATCTGGAGGCATTATCTCTATGGGTCATCGTGTAAGATTTACACGGATCACAAGAGTCTGAAGTATATCTTCAGTCAGAAAGAATTGAACATGAGACAGCATAGGTGGTTGGAGCTAATTAAAGATTACAATCTCGAGATTCTTTATCATCCGGGCAAGGCCAATGTTGTGGCAGATGCGTTGAGTCGTAAGCCGATGGAGCTACGGATGTTAGAGGTACTTACGCCTCAGAGCAGGATCCAACGGGATTTTATTTGTCAGGATATCGAGGTTTAGGTTCAGAGAGTTCAGGGTCAGTTATGTGTGTTAGAAATCACTTTGTCTTTGGTTGATGATATCAAGGCGAGACAGTTCAGTTGAGGGAGGACGTGAAGAAAGGGAAAGCCCCTGGATTTGTGGTTCAGGATGATTGAATTCGCGGCAAGTTATGTGTACCGAGTGATGTTGGGTTGAGACAGAAGATCTTAAGTGAAGCTCATACTACGCCTTATTCCATACATCCTGGTACGAGCAAAATGTACAAGGATGTAAGGAGTAACTACTGGTGGAGCAATTTGAAGACGGGCATTAGCGAGTTTGTGGCGAAGTGTTTGACCTGTCAGCAGGTTAAGATTGAGCATCAGTGACCCGCAGGGTTATTACGACCACTTCCCATTCCTAAGTGGAAGTGGGAGGACATTTCTATGGATCTCGTTACCAGTATGCCTGGGACTTAGACTGGAATGAACATGACTTGGGTTATTGTCGATCGACTAACCAAATTAGCTCATTTTCTGGGTATTAAGGATACGTGGGGACCGGAGAGACTAGCACGAGTGTTTATTCCAAAGATCATGAGGTTGTATGGGACTCCTAAGAGTATCGTTTCGGATCGAGATGGTCAGTTTATATCATAATTTTGGCAGGCTGTTCATCGAGCTTTGGGGACTGAGTTGAGACTCAGCACATCCTACCACCCTCGATTAGGATTGCCGCCGTCCTTGAGTCACGTGCATAACGTGTTTCATGTTTCCCAGCTAAGGAAGTACGTACCGGACCCTAGCTATTGATTTGGAGAGATTGCGTTGGGTCCCGACATTACCTTTGAAGAGAGACTGATTCAGATTTTAGAGTATCGTGTGAAGCAGCTTAGGCACAAAACCATTCCTTTAGTTAAAGTGCAATGGTCGAGACATGGATCTGATGAATCCACGTGGGATACAGAAGAGAATATGAAGTTGAGATACCCTGAGTTATTCGCTTTATAAGTTTCGGGACGAAACTTATTTTTAGGGGGAGAGAATGTAATATCCGCACTTTTATTTTTAGTAATTTCTATTTTTATTGTATTTTTATTCCGGACGACTCGCTTGTTATTGTTTTTGAATTTTGAAACTATTTTGTTCTGTATCCATGACCATCCGGACGAGTTTCGGAGTTGTTTTGATGAGATTTTTACTTATTGTGTAACTTTTCCACATTGAGGCTCGATTCTCGTAAATCTCGTTCCATGCCGACGTTTCATTACTTCTTCGAGTTCCTTTAATGATCCTGGATATGTTTCAACTTTCTGTATTGTCATTCAGGCCTCGAGTTTAGATTTCCGAATGTTTGGGCCATTTTTGTAAATTCTTATTATCTTGGGCATTGATGCAAATATCAGTTTATTCCGGCCTTCGGATGACCGAAGGCTTGTGATGGTTTTTACATTTATCTCGTCTATATAGATCTTTGTATATATGTGACTTCGTCCCTCGTACGTTCATTCCGGTTGTTGGCAAACCGTTGTTCAGATCGGTCTGGCCTGTTGCCAGGCATGCATTACGGCTGTCAGGTGGTATGCATTGCGGCCATAAGTCTTCATACATTACGTCCGTAATGTCCCTTCCGTAGCGGCCATAATGGGATTGAGCACATTGGACATAAAGGTCGTGAACATCATTACGGCCGTAATGGTGTTGGTGTTACGGCCGTAACGGCTGCCAGTATTTAAAACTGGCAGCAGACGTTTTCAGCCAATTCTTCACCCTCTCTTCTTCCTTCCACGACGAGAACACACCCTTGAGTTAGGGCTTGGCAAATCTTCATCCAAACTTCAGTTGAAAATCATCTTGGGGCATCATAACATCACTCTAACCCCAAATCATCCATTGTTCATCTTAAAATCGAGGTATATTCTTAGAACCCTAGTATTTGGGGGATTTCGGGATTTTGGCATGATTAAATCCTTTGAAACTTATTTAGCTTCGATAAGTTGTTAGATTACGATTGTGAAATCGTAATCCCTTGCTTTCATTATAGTTTAACCGATTATACTTCGATGTTTTCACTGTTAATAGATTAGGATCAATCATGACTTCGTAGTGACCGGTGAATTGTCCCAATGGGTAGAACTAGGATGAATTCCTATGTTTCCACAATATTGAGATTGTTTGTATATCGTTATTGTATTAGGAGAGGATTTGTGAAGATTATTCAGATTGAAACCTTACCTTTCGCCATTTCCTTCACGTCGTTTTATTCAAGGCAAGTACATGTATTACATTTCGTTATGTGGTTTACGGTTTCGATGCGATCATAAATTGTGATACCGTGTGTGTGTGGATGTTCTTCCACCCATAGACGGTCCGACGGGGCCTCTGGGGGCCGATACTAATGAGTACGGCCGCGGAAGTGGTTTTCCACCCAGGAACGGTCCGACGGGGCCTCTGGGGATCAATACTAATGGGTTCGGCCGTGGGTTACCAAGTATGGATAATGTTGTGATGAAATGAGTTGATATCCTGTTTTGATGCAAATGTGATATTCCAGAATATTGTTTTCAAATGTTTTCCAAATGAATAACTGTGTTGGATCATATTCGTATTTATAATGTAGTGTAATGGTGTACTTGCACTAGCTATTCGAAAGCTAACCCCTTAAATGGGGAAAATGCGTTTTATGCATTTCAGGTACCGAGCGAGCTGAGGAGCCGGCACGGGACACGCATGTAAAAGATGGTCCAGCATGACGATGAGGCTCGAGTCGGTGTCATCTCTTTTACTATATTATTCCGTTATTGTTAAATGATGTCCTTGAAGTCCCCTGCGTGGGCATTGAACACTTTCCGCTCTTTATTTTGTTGGAATTGAACTAAAATGTTTTAGCCTAGTCCACGGCCCTACTTGTTATGATAAATGTGTTTTGTGGGATTCTTTTGTGAGTTTGGTGTCTTGTGTTAGCCTGGTATGCCTTGTGAAGGTTCTACGGCATGTAACGTTTCTTATGAGATTTGGGGTGTTACAATGCATATGGTACAGATCAATCTTATGGGTATTGATTGGAGAACTAATACTGGACAGACCCGCATTGAGATCACTTCATGGAAATGTCATAAGTGAATCTCACATGTAATTTGAGGAGGTAGCAGTGGTGGGCAAGGTTCACAACATTCAATTTAGCCTTTCAGACTATTGAGGGATACAAACACCACATAATGATGCTCGGGTTATTACTGCGGAGATCGCCAGTTATGATGTGCAAGTGATTCTTATTGACACAGAGAGTTCAGTGGAATCCTATTTTATGATTGCTTTAAATAGATGAATTTAGTTGTGGAACTAATGTAGGTAGATAATGATTTATTGTGTTCTTCATGATCGAGGTCTACCATTTGGGTGAGGTAACACTCATTGTGGCCTTAGGTCGGTCGCTTCATAGAAAGGGTAAAATAATTTTATTCCTAGTGGTGGATACCAAATCAGCATACAATGTCATCCTTCAGCGTCCAGGACGTAACAAACTCAAATCTGTGGCGTCTACTTGCCACCTGAAGGCAAAATTCCCAGTAGGAAATGGGATCGGTGAAGTGGATAGAGACCAGTTTATCTCCCGCTTCTGTTATCAAACCACAATGAAGCATGGGGTAGAAGCTAATAAGAGGGCACTGAGCTACGAGGCTTAGACCCAGAGGGGCCAAAAGATAAAATACTAAAGACATTGGAGGGAGCCTAAAATGAGGGGGTTGACCCCAACGAGGGACTGATGGAAATAGAACTAATGCTGGAAAGTCGGAAACTAAGACCCATGTTGGAAGTCAACTAGGCAGTTCGCTGAAGGAAAGTGTAATTCTCTTTCTAAGAAGGTTTGTCGATGTGTTTGCATTTTTAACAGAAGACTTAGTGGGGATAAGCCCCAAGGTTGCGAACATAGATTACATACTCCATCAGTAAGGCCCGTGAAGCAGAAAAAGAGACATTTTGGGTCAGAAATGGATAAAGTCATTGGGGAGAAAGTAGATAAGTTACTCCAAGCTGGGCACATAACCGAAATCATGTTCCCCAATTGGTTATCTAACACAGTGGCGGTAGGGACGGGCAGCAGAAATGGAGGATGTGTATGGACTTACGTGATCTTAATAAGGCATGCCCTAAGGATCATTATCCCTTGCCCTGAATAAACCATCTAGACAATTCTGAATTGCTCAGTATGATGGACGTCTCCTACGAGTACCATCAAGTCCCTCTCGCACCCGAGGAGAGAAAAAGGGTCAACTTTATTGTATCCAGAGGAACCTTTCGATATGTAGGTATGCCTTTGGGATAAAAAATGTAGTTGCGACATACCAAATGATGATGTATGAGATTTTTTCAAGATTAGCAGAAATGTGGAGATCTATGTGGATAATATGTTGGTTAAAACTGTGAAGGTAGAAGAGCACGTAGGTGTTATGGAGAAAACTTTTGGGAATTTATGCACAAATGGGATGAAACTTAACCCATCAAAATGGTCCTTCAATGTAAAGTCAGGTTCTTGGTGTTGGCCACTAAGTATACTTGATACAGTTTGGGAAATAGTTTAAGCAACAAACTATACTGATTTTAAATCTGAGTGCGTAGCGGAAGTCTTAGATACAGTAGGTCGCTGTGGATACAACAACTAAATGTATAGTGTATACTTAATTAATCACAGTAATTAAAACAGTAAAAACTGAAGGTAAATAACATAGTAATTAAAGTGGTTCGAGGTAAACCCCTCTACGTCCACTGGTCCTCCACACAGGAGTAAAAAGTTTATTATAATTACTACGTACACAACTACGTAATTATAACAACACACAATCAATATATCGTTCACACAGATTGATATAAAGATCTTAGCTTCAACCGTTCACACAGATTGGCTTTGAGCTAATGCTTTGACTTGCTTCTTCACACACAGTTCTGAAGCTTCATCTTCTTCAATGCAAATCCTTCACACACAGTTCTGAAGAAGCACAGATTACTCAGTCCACACAGGGCTGATCTAGGTTTGTTCAAAGTATAGAACAGATGGTGAACAACAACTTTAACTTTAAGAGATTTCAGCTGATGAAGTGTTGTTCAATATGATGAGCACTGTATATCTCTTTAGATCTGAATTGCAGTAAGCTTTGGAGATATGTTTTGCTCTGATGATAACTTTGATAGCTTGATAATTTTGATAGCTTGGGTAACTGATCTTCAGCATCTTGATGTGATATATATAGACTCTGAAATATATATCCATTGAGATGTATCCGTTTGAGTGAGATTCCGTTCCAACGGGATTATAACACGATCCGGATTTAGCGGGATTTGAAGATCTGTTGTCTGACAGTATTTAAATACTTTATCCTTGAGTATTTAAATACTTCTTTATTCAACGGGACTTGACTTCTGAAGATTCCTTCTTTGTCCTGTTGTGATCTGTATGGAAGATAACTGTATTGGAGATTCGAGACAGTTTCCATACTTTGTCTTTATAAGACTTCTTTGCTGTACTGAAGGATTCCACTATATATGCTGATTTCGAGACAGGTCTTCGATACAGGATGATGCCTCAATACTTCGATACAGTTTCCTTTACTGTATGCGGATTGGCATATATGTCAAAACCTCTTAACAGATACTATTCGATCCGGCTGTTTCGATACAGGGTTCTTGTTTTCCCAACAATTTCCCCCTTTTTGACAATTTGCCAAGACTTTAACTTTCTATCATTCAAGTCTTCTTGATGATGCCAAAACCTTCTTCATGAAGTGATCTTCTTTGATGGCTTTTGGCAGATTTCTCGGTCTTTTGTCAAAAGGTCTGTCTTTCAGCAACTTAGTCTATCTAATGAACTGCTCACAGGCGAGTTCGATACAGCTAAGAATTTTTACAACTTAAGTTTATGATTGGCGCGGAGACACAATCTTACAATGTATTCTAAGTTTACAACTGAAATCATGAACTGTTCGTAGACTAGTTCGTACAACTTTATTTTCAATCAAGTTTCTATACTTGAGATTGTTATCAAACAGTTTAAGTAATCATACATCAACACAGTAGATTACGAGTTGTAATCTTTCAAGACAAACAAACACTTTTATTGATATTCAAAGTAAATTGAGTACATGGTTTGCTGTTTCGAAGAGAAATTACAAAACAAAAATAATATACAAAGATTTCAACTCCTATCTGTAGTCCGCATGCCTCCATGGCTTTCTCCCTGGATCATTCTCGGTACCACGCCACCAGTTCTATAGGGAATCGTTGCCTCGATCCTGGTATATAGCTCTTCCTTCATAGGATCTATCAAAAGCAAGAATCCAGTCTTCTGGATGGGTGATCCGATCTCCTCTTCTGTACTTGCTCTTCATATCTAGCTGGAGAGGGAGTTTTCCGTCTTCTAGCATCTTCGTAAATTTGTCTGCGGCCTCCGCTAATGTTATATAACTCTTGAAGATGGCGGATTCCCTGATGAGTTTAACAAAGTATCTCATCAGTTCGTTCTTCCTCCATTGCTTCACTTCATCGGCAGATGTATGGCGGTTGGTCGGCAGACGAATCTCAGAAGGTCTTTGGATTAGATTTTGCCACGGAACATTTGGATCATGAAATTCAGGTCGGGAGCCTGAAATCTTAAAACTTTGGGAGGGAGGGGCTAGCTTGTTTAATTCGGCAGCTTCTCTTGCCTTTCCCCCCTTTTTGGCTTCATCAAGACGTTCTAGGATTTCTAATGCAGCATCCTGTTTCGTCTCGATGTTAGTCATTCTCTCTACAAGGGCAGAAAGCGTCTGCGACATGTCCTGGATACATTTGTCGTGGGCGCGCAATTGAGAGCTGTTTTCAATCATAGCACATGCGGTCTTGGCTTCAGCTATTCGCGTTTTGGTTGCTTCTTCCTTCAGGAGTTGCTCCTGCTTGTCTTCCATGATTTTCAGAGCTTGTTTGAACACTTCTGGCAGAATAACGAATGCCTCGACAACACGAGATACTTCATGTTGTAGAGTGGTCATCTCCTCCACGGCAGAAGTATGCATCCAATTCAATACTTTCTCAACAGAAGACAGAGCATTCACTGCATCCTGGATGAATACAGTTTGAAGACTAAGTGCACGCAGGCGCTCTTTCCTAGCGGCAGAAATCGGAGAATCTGGTTGAGCAAAGTCCTCAGAGCAGTTCAACCTCCTTAGGTTCACGTTTGGGCGTGAACTAAGTTGGACATCCTCAGGTGTATGACCGTCCTGGATTCCACGGTTGAAGGGGCGGGAGCAGCTTGTTCTGGTTCGGCGGAAGGGGGTTGAGTGTCCTCATGTTGCGAAGTTTCCTCAGTAGACATGGATACAGGAGGGACTGATTCCTCCTGTTGTCTCTCAGTGACAACTTCTTCGTCAGTGGCAGCAGGCTCAGGTGCCTGTTCCAAAATAGCTTCAACTTCCTCGACTTGAGGGACTGATTCCTCCTCGTCGGGAATTATCTCTTGCTGTGGCGAAGGGGGCTTATTCTGGGTTGATGGCCCTTCGTCGTCTTTTGGTGTAGAGGCGTCTCTATCTTGAGCCTCTTCACGACTCATCCTCAGACCAGCTTGAAAAGCATCGTCGTCGTCGTCTGACTCATTGTCATCGTCGTCTTTTAGATTTTTGGGAGAGTCTTCTGACTTATCCTTTCCTTTCCTTCTTGCGTCAGATTTCTGCAAAAGATGGCTTTCAGTCAGCTTCTTGCAGAAGGAATTGTCCCATCGGATCAGGGCTTCAATTTCTATTGAGTCCATCACTTCTGATACGAATCTTTCTTCTTGGCTCCAATCGCTCCAGTTGTACAATGTTTCATATGGAGCTAGCCTGTAGCCTTTCCATGTTAGAAATATTTCGTAAGCATGTTCAATTTGAACAGAGAGAAGGGTCTTATGAATAATGGTGTTAGGGGAGGGACTACATACAACGTCTGGAGATGCTGTAGCGAGGGATTCCTGTACAGGTATGGGATCCTGTATGGAAGTGGGATTCCTTACAGGGGATGGTGCCCCGAAGGAAGATGGATCCTGTACGGGTGTGGGTTCCCGCAGAGGAGAAGTAGCTTTTGGCTCCAAATGGGCAGCCGACTCGCTAGAGTCTTTCTCGTTGGCAGATGTCTCATCATCCGTCCTAGCCGCCAAAGGCTCAGGATCTACTGTCGATACAGTAGTGGACATCTCTTCCACAGGGGTTGGGCCCTAGGGTTGTTCTCCAGTGGGTTGAGCCACGGGGGAAACTTCTTCGGAGGGCTTGGCAGATTTGACTTTAGAAAGCCTCCTAAGTTTCTTCTTGGGCTTCTCACCAGCAGTGGGTTTCTTGCTGTGAGATCTTTTTCTCTTCTTTGAAGATTCCACGTCCTGGGACTTCAAAGACTCATCTCGAGGATTTGTGGAAACTGGCATGCTTCCGGTTTTTGGGTGGTTGCAGACCATGGTGGATTGATTATACGCAGTAGGCTTGACGCCTCCTAGGTATATCCTGGAGCTATTCTTCTTCGCATCAGTGGATTGCGACAGTCCACATTTTGTCAGGATATGGTTTAACATTAAACCAAAAGATTTCTTCTGGGTGGCAGGCTTGCACACCTCCGCTTGCAGGTGCTTCAGGATTATCTGGCACCAGTTGACCTTTTCACAGGTCAGAATAGCCACCATCATCCTGAACCTCAGATTGGTACACATTTCGAACGCACTAGTTCGATTCCCAATTATCCTGCAGCAGAAATCATGCAAATATACAAAAGGCAGACATAAATTCTTTTTGTGACAGGTGGTTTGAACCATGTCAACAACTTTTGAGCTTGTGAACAATCCATAAAATTTAGTTATTAGTTCTTGAGACCCAAATGTCTCAAGTTGATCCATTGTCAGGCCATCAGCGGGTAGCCTGTAGATATTCTGGAGCAGATCGCTATCAACACAGATCTCAACTCCTTGGATTGTAGCGGTAATGTCAGCAACATGACCTCCTTGGGCCAGCGACAAAAAGCGTACGGCGGCGTTGAGGTAAAATTCCTCAACTAGATGAGCATCATACTTATCAGCGGTCTGACTTCCAGGGCGATAGAGGACTTGTTGATGAAGACGAGTAATGATGTACTCCATGGGTTCTGCGTCGTTGGTTTCAGCGAGAATACGTTCGATGACAACAGATCTTGAAAATATCCGTCCATCAATGATGTTAGCGATTTTCTTGAGAGCGGGAGAAGAAGTTTGTCCAGCCATTTGATGATTTTTCAGAAAAAAGTGCAAGAAAATAACCGAAATATGCAGTAAAATGCAGAAAATTTGCAGAAAGCATAAAGAGTCTCTAATGGCAGTATCAGTCCTTTTATAGTTGGGCGGCGAAATAGGGTCTTGCAGAGTACGAATGGTCAGATTTTAAGGGATGGGAACCGGTTTTTGAAATCAACGGTTAAGATGGACTGAGTGTAACTGGTACGCTAATCTATTAAAATGTTTAAAATATAAGCAGGTCCCACTTCTGACATTTGTGTCACCCTAAATGCCTGAAACGGCGGTTTTAAAACAATAAACAATTTAAAACATCGCGGCTTTTGAGATTCGGTTGTCCAGATGTCGTGTAAGGAATTTAATGTACATGACGTTTGACATAAAAACAGGGCACGTGGACAAAAATCATTTTGAAAAGAAATAATATTATATTATATATACTGAATCGAAATCCTATAGCATGTGCTGTTTCCGCGTCGATACAGCGTTACCCCTTAAAAGGTAAATATAGGTTTTAGATTCCATACAACAATTTTTGGATTAATGCAGTATTCATGGGTCATACTGTATTCCCCCTTAATTATTGCACACGTCAGCTGTAGGATTCATATGTCTTCGCTCACTACATTGCTGTATTGATGGTTCTGAGTGTACAAATAATTAACGTTGGATACTGTATTCTTGTGTCTTACAGTGTTCCCCCTCAATTTGTTGAGTAAAAACAGTAAATTACTTACAGGGAGTCGGGCTGTAGCATTCCCAATTCTTGTCTGAGCATGTTGAATCTGGCTGTGTCGAGAGGCTTGGTGAAGATGTCGGCCAGCTGAATGTCTGTATGAACTTTTTCAAGGCGAACATCCTTGTTCTCGACGTGATTCCTTATAAAATGATGCTTCATGTTGATATGCTTAGTGCGCGAGTGCAGGACAGGATTGTGCGTTATTGCAATTGCACTCATGCTATCACACATGATTAGAGTCTCTCTGGCATCGATTCCATAATCTGACAATTGTTGCTGCATCCAAAGAATCTGCATACAGCATCTACTAGCAGCATAGTACTCTGATTCAGCCGTGGAAAGAGAGTTAGCCAATTGCTTCTTACTGAACCAAGAAACGAGTCTAGGTCCAAGAATGTGATAAGTTCCACTTGTACTCTTCCTATCTAGCTTGCAGCCTCCGAGATCCGAGTCGCTGTATCCAACTAAATCGAATCCGCCTTCTTTAGGATACCATAGTCCTGCATCGACTGTTCCTTTAATGTACTTCAGGATTCGTTTCGCTGTATTGAAGTGTGATTCCTTTGGTGCTACTTGATACCTCGCACACACTCCAACAGCAAACTGGATGTCGGGCCTGCTAGCCGTTAGGTACAGGAGCGAACCAATGAGCTTCCTGTAGAGTGATTGGTCAAACGGCTTTCCGGCTTCATCAGCACTAATTTGCACGGAAGTGCTCATGGGGGTTGGCGATGATTTGGAATTGTTCATTCCAAATTTATTGAGAAGCTCCTTGCTGTATTTTTCCTGGTTGATGAAAATACATGTAGGCAACTGCTTTACCTGCAAACCTAGGAAATAACTAAGTTCCCCCATCATACTCATTTCAAATTTACTTTGCATGAGATGAGAGAACCTTTGACACAAAGCAAGGTTAGTTGAACTAAAAATTATGTCATCCACATAGATTTGCACCATAAGAAGGTCATCACCTTCCTGTATTTTGAACAAGGTCTTGTCCACAGCACCTTTCTCAAATCCGTTGTCGGTTAGATACTGGGACAGGGTTTTGTACCAGGCTCTAGGGGCTTGTTTAAGTCCATACAGTGCTTTCCTTAGCCTGTAAACTCGATCGATACCGTCTGTGTTGGCAAACCCTGGTGGTTGTTCAACATAAACTTCTTCTGCAAGGTCTCCATTCAGGAATGCACTCTTGACGTCCATTTGGTATACAATAAAGCTCTTATGGGCGGCAAAGGCTAAAAATATCCTAATGGCTTCTAGTCTCGCTACAGGGGCGAAGGTTTCATAATAGTCTATGCCTTCTTCCTGACTATAGCCTTGTGCGACTAGTCTGGATTTATTCCTTATAATAAGTCCATTTCGATCCTTTTTGTTTCGAAATACCCATTTGGTTCCTATAACCGATTGATGTGTAGGTCTGGGTACAAGATACCATACATTGTTTCTTTCGAAACCGTTAAGCTCTTCTTCCATAGATGTTATCCAATGAGAATTATTAAGAGCGTCTATGGTCAAAACAGGTTCGGACTGGGCTAAGAATACAGCGATAGTGCATATATTGAGTCTTCTAAGCTCGGATTGAGATTTCCATTCAGGAAACTGTGATATCTCAGCATCAGATTCTTCTTGTGCACAAAGTACATTTCCTTGTGTACTCTGTGTTCTCCTACGAGTAGAAACACCAGCATTTATGTTTCCAATTATCAGCTCTTGTGGGTGATCTCTCAACCATCTTTGGTCGGGTTCTAATTCAGGATCCCGTACTGTATCGAGAGATTCTGTGGATACAGCTTCAGCTTGTACAGCGTCGGATTCATCCACTTCGATTCTTACAGCTGCGGGGTTGATTTCTAAATCAACGACAGGTTCTATGGGAGTTGGAGGATCCAAGATAGATAGATGTTGAATGTTCTGGCTAACATCTTCTACTCCTGTAGGGTCATGGTGTGGTTCGTCGAACACTACATGAACTGATTCCTCGATCGTCAGCTTCCTTTTATTAAAGATTCTGAAAGCTTTGCTGACGGAGGAGTATCCTACAAATATTCCTTCATCTGATTTCTCACCAAAGGTTCTAAGTTGGTCCTTCCCATTATTTAACACATAACACCTGCATCCAAAAATGTGAAAATATGAAACTAACGGAGTTTTGTTGTTCCATACCTCATATGCTGTTTTGTTGTGGTGCTTGTTGACGATACAGCGGTTTTGAGTATAGCATGCTGTATTGGTTGCTTCACCCCAGAAACGCTGTGGCAACTTGCTTGCGGCAATCATTGTCCTTGTTGCTTCTTTCAACGTCCTATTCTTTCGCTCAGCAACACCATTTTGTTGAGGTGTACGGGCAGCTGAGTATTCGTGCTGTATTCCATTCTCCGAACAGTATTGCTCTATAAAGCGGTTAGTAAATTCTGTACCTCTGTCGGAACGAATGCACACGATACTCAATGCCTTTTCATTTTGCAACTTTCTCAGGAGCTCGGACAGCTTTGATGTTGTTTCCTTCTTCTTGCTAAGGAAGATCGTCCAAGCATACCTGGAATAATCATCAACAACAACCATACAGTATTTCTTACCTCCCAAACTTACTGGGTCTACAGGACCGTAGAGATCCATGTGTAGCATTTCCAACACTCTTTGGGTTGAAAGGTAGGATTTGCTCTTCAGGGTTGACTTTATTTGCTTGCCTTTCTGACATGGTCCGCAGACGCTGTCTTTCTTGAATGACACATTTGGCAAACCTCTAACCATTCCCTGTCTTGAGAGCTTGTTGATCGTCTTGAAGTTGACGTGAGACATGCTCTTGTGCCATAACCAGCTAAGATCTGCAGTGCCTTTGGCAACAAAGCATGGAATTGAGGAGCTCATAGGCTTCCAGTCAGCAATATACATGTTACCTGATCTGCTTCCTGTAAGCACAACTTCCTTGGTTTGGATGTTCTTGACTCTACAACGATATATATAGAATTTCACCAAGAACTGTTTATCGCAGAACTGGCTAATACTAAGTAGATTATACTATAAGCCTTCAACATATGCAACATCGGTGACTTTGAATTTTCCGACAAGTAGATTTCCTTTCCCTCTTGTTCTTCCTTTTTATTTATCACCGAAGCGAACTTTTGGACCACAACCTTCTACAAAATCTGATAGCTTGCTCCTATCTCCGGTCATGTGCCGAGAGCATCCACTATCAAAGTACCAGGTATCCTCCTCCAAAATGTCCTGTTACAAAGAAATTAAGTAGATTTAGGTCCCCTTTGATTTTTGGGTCCATGTATGTTAGTTCCTCTAGGTACCCAAGTTTTCCTGGCAGCAATTGGTTTACTGTAGGGCATACTCGGTACAGTGTTGCAATATCTACGGGGGGCATATCCGTAGTTGTTATAACCATGATAATTATTATGCATGAAAAATTTAGGGTTATTATTATTAATCCAGTACGAGTGCTGTCTTGGAGGTGGAGCCATTTTCTTAGGCCTAACAGCTTGCCTTCTGGGTCTCCAGTTGGATTCCCAATGCTGTTGTTGATACTGAACCGGCATCTGCTGTCTCGATGGATAACGGGGCTCCTGTATCCAATACCTAGGCGTCTTTGACTTGATAATCTTGCCGTCAGGCCTTTGGTAGTTGGATACGACCTTCCTCTGAACGGCCGTTGGCGCCGTTGATATGCTCTGAAGTATCTTTGTTGAGTGCGCCTCACGAGGTTGGAACGGCTTATGATTCGTATGCGGAATAGGATTGCGGGGCGGAATAGCGACCTTCGGTTTTCTCGGTCAGCGAGTTCCTTCACGGGACTAGGGGTATCTTCCGATTCTGGAATGTGTTCCACACTCTTGACAAACACTGTACTAGTTTTCCTTTTGTTTGAACATGAGCTGTATCCTAA
This sequence comes from Orobanche coerulescens, assembly GCA_033398695.1. Classification (NCBI taxonomy): domain Eukaryota; kingdom Viridiplantae; phylum Streptophyta; class Magnoliopsida; order Lamiales; family Orobanchaceae; genus Orobanche; species Orobanche coerulescens. The sequence goes on along the minus strand of CM065818.1, from coordinate 70,141,081 downwards.
GCCACTTTTATCATGAGCATTTTGCCCAGTGCTCAGAATTTCTTCCATTCTTTTGGATGATTTCTCGGACGATTTCAGAGTGGTCTCAAGTTCAATTTCTCGCTTTTCGAGAGTTGTGATTTTGGCTTGAAGTAGAACCAAATCATTTGTCTTGCTCTCGTTGTGAGTTTTAACCTCACTTAGTTCATGAGCAAGTTGATGATTGCTCTCCATGAGTTTTTCAGAATCGACTTTCTTTGGTTTCACGATCGAGACATATTTTCATAATTTATCTTCAGCAAGTCATTTTCATCTTTCAGCTCTAAATTAGTTAATTGAAGCTGTATATTCTCAGTTTTCAATGTCTCATGGGCCTTTTGAATGTTTTTAAATTCATTCAACATGTTTTCAAAAGTATGAGATGCATTTGATGGAATAGCTGAGGTTGAGCTTACCTCATCATCGCTGTCTTCACCTTCTGGAATGTCTTTGTCCATAAAGCACATATACGCTTTATCATCGAACTCATCGTCAGATGAATCACTTTCAGTGACCACCTGAAGACATTCTGCTGATTTGGATGGTGTGGGGGAGGCTTCTGATTCTCCAATCAGGGTCTTGAGCTTGTCTTTCCAAGCACGTCTTCTTTCATCTATCTCTTGTTGCTCGGCCTCAGGCAACCTTTGGACTTTAGGATGAGGACATTTATTTGCATAATGCCCTGGTTTCCTGCATTTATAGCATAGGTTAGCATCACCAGATGATGTTTTGGTACTTACCTTGTGGACAGGTTTGGGCCTGTAGGGAGTCTTTCCAGACTGTTTGATGAACCTTTTGAATTTGTGCATGAGAAGCGCCATTTCATCTTGAGACAGGATGTCGTCGTCACTGTCAGCATTCTTGTGACTAGGCTTCGACGAGCTGGGCATGCTGTGTCGATGACTCGATACAACGGCTAGTGCTGTGACCTTTGATGGAGATTCTTCAGCTTTCTCTCTTCTGTCAATGTCATACTCAAAAGCTTTGAGGTCAGAGAAGAGATCAAAAGTAGATATTTCATTAGGATTGCAGGATACATGCATAGCTGTGGTCTTAATGTCCCATCGGACTGGGAGAGATCTAAAAATTTTTAAGTTCTTCTCCTTTTGGGTATAAATTTTGCCCAACGCTTCAAGTTCACCAACAATACCAGTGAATCTGAGGTCAAGTTCCTCAAGTGTCTCAGTTGGTTTCATTTCGAAAGATTCAAATTGCTGAGTCAGTTTTGAAATCTTGTTTTCTTTTGAGAGCTCAGTTCCCTCACAAATCAATTTGAGTTTATCCCAGATTTCTTTGGCTGTTTTGCAGCTCTTTACCTTCGAGAACGTGCCTTTGTCAAGAGTGACAAATAACGCGTTCTTAGCCACATTGTCGAGCTTGGCTCGCTTTCTTTCATCTGTGGTCCATTGCTCGCGATCCTTCTCGAGCATCTCAGCATGGGGTTGGCCTTCAATCCTTGCGGCCGTGTTTATCTTCATAATCTTGATAGGGCCATCCTGTATCACAAAAATCATCTCTTCGTGCATTGTTGCAAGATGAGCCTCCATCCTAATTCTCCAATCATCAAATTCGTTAATAGAGAACATAGGCACTTTGTTGATCATAGAGGTATCCATGTGATAATACAGAAATGAAAGAGACTGTTTTTGAAAATAAGTGATTTTGGATCTGATTCGGTTAAAAATACGACTGATTCTTTTTAGAATCAACCGCTCCGATACCACTTGTTGGCCACTAAGTATACTGGATACAGTTTGGGAAATAGTTTAAGCAACAAAGCATCGATTTTAAATACGAGTGCGTAGCGGAAGTCTTAGATACAGATGGAGTCGTGGATACAAAGAACTAAATGTATATTGTATACTTAATTAATCACAGTAATTAAAACAAGAAAAGCGAAGGTAAATAACACAAGAATTAAAGTGGCTCGAGGTAAACCCTCTACGTCCACCGGTCCTCCACACAGAGTAAAGTTTATTATAATTACTACGTACACAACTACGTAATTATAACAACACACAATCAATATATCGTTCACACAGATTGATATAAAGATCTTAGCTTCAACCGTTCACACAGATTGGTTTTGAGCTAATGCTTTGACTTGCTTCTTCACACACAGTTCTGAAGCTTCGTCTTCTTCAATGCAAATCCTTCACACATAGTTCCGGAGAAGCACAGATTACTCAGTCCACAAAGGGCTGATCTGGGTTTGTTCAAAGTATAGAACAGATGGTGAACAACAACTTTGAATTTAAGAGCTTTCAGCTGATGAAGTGTTGTTCAAGATGATGAGCACTGTATATCTCTTTAGATCTGAATTGCAGTAAGCTTTGGAGATATGTTTTGCTCTGATGATAACTTTGATAGCTTGATAATTTCGATAGCTTGGGTAACTGATCTTCAACATCTTGATGTGATATATATAGACTCTGAAATATATATCCGTTGAGATGTATCCGTTTGAGTGAGATTCTGTTCCAACGGGATTATAACACGATCCGGATTTAGCGGGATTTGAAGATCTGTTGTCTGACAGTATTTAAATACTTTATCCTTGAGTATTTAAATACTTCTTTATTCAACGGGACTTGACTTCTGAAGATTCCTTCTTTGTACTGTTGTGAGCTGTATGGAAGATAATTGTATTGGAGATTCGAGACAGTTTCCATACTTGGTCTTTATAAGACTTCTTTGCTGTACTGAAGGATTCCACTATATATGCTGATTTCGAGACAGGTCTTCGATACAGGATGATGCCTCAATACTTCGATATAGTTTCCTTTACTGTATGCGGATTGGCATATATGTCAAAACTTCTTAACAGATACTATTCGATCCGGCTGTTTCGATACAGGGTTCTTGTTTTCCCAACACTTGGGCTATGTGGTTGTAGACCAGGGTGTTGAGGTAAATCTTAAGAAAGTGAGAGCGGTGTTGCAAATGACCCCTCCATGAAGGATAAAGGATATCGAGGAACTAGCGGGCAGATAGTAGGGCTGAGCTGATTTATTTCTCTCTAAGCCAAGAAAGGATCCCCTTTATTTAAGATCTTTAGGAAGGAAACAAGTTTGAATGGATGACAAAAGCTCGGACAACCTTTGATCGACTCAAGGAGATCTTTGATGATCTCCGATTGCTCAAGAAACTAGTGAAAGGGGAAGATTCAATATTGTACTTATCTGTTGGGAGCATGGCTATCAGCTCGATCTTGTTGAGGGAAGAGGCTGGTGAGCAGAAACCTATATATTATACAAGTCAGATCTTGCAGGGGGCGATCAGAACTATTGCAACCTCAAAAAAAGAGCTCTTGCCCTAGTAATCACAATGTGCAGGTTCCAACTTTACTTTCTAGCTCATCATATGATATTGCAAACAAATTTGCCTTCAAAAGAAATATTGGGGCGACCAAATGCATCAGCTCGCCTAGTGAAGTGGGCCGTGGAAATGGGGAAGTATGATGTGGTATGATCGCAAAACGGACATCAAGGCCCAAGATCTAGCTGACGTCATCATGAAAATGGCGATACCATTGCTCCCTGAATGGAGGTGTCTCTTACATGTCAATGGGTCATCCACCTCAAGAGGCTCGGGAGCCAGTATAATTCTCACCACCTAAAGGGGTATGATCTAGAGTATGATATGAAATTTGCATTTAAAATTTCCAATAATGATGCTGATAATGAGGCCCTCTTCTGTAATACCCGTATGTTTATCGTGTATTTTTATCTGTATTTGGATCAAGTAATGTATAATTGTACCGAATAATTATTGAAAATATGACTTCCTCTCATACTCGAATTCCAATATTCATGTTCATAAGCTAATTTTGACCCAAGAAATCATTATTTATATTGCATGCAATTGACACGAGGATAACATGCACTAGAATCCTAGTGAATGTACCAACCGTGCAACATACACAATGATATTCCGAACAGACAATGCATGGATTGAATCAGAGCTTTGATTCTGATGTGTTATCATTCGGTTATTCCAAATCGTTAGTTATTATTATGTTAGTTTAATAATTATGCTTCGGGTATAGCGAAGTGATTGACTGAAGGGGGATTTCCTCGAGTGTGTCGAATCGTTATCATCGCTCTAAGGCAAGTATTTTAATTATGTTTATCATTTAGTTTTATTCGTGTTGTCATACATATGTAACTTGTTTGTTTTATGTCTAGTTTAACAATTAAGCTTCGGGTATAGCAAAGTGATTGCCTTACGGGGGATTTCCTCGAGTGCGTCGAATCGTTATCATTGCTCTTAGGCAAGTACTTTAATTATGTTTATCATTTAGTTTTATTTGTTGTGTTGTCATACATATGTAAATTGTTTGTTTTATGTCCACCCTGTGTTGGTCCGACGGGATCATATTGGGATCTATATTAGTGCATGATGGATCATTGGATGGGGTATTCCACCACGTGTTGGTTTCTAGGCAGTGAATGCTTCATCACAGATTACCATGTATGTATACGGATGATGTCACGTTGAGTGTTCATTGTAGTTCCTTTAATAGGATTAAGTCTGTAAGTTATTATTTATATTCATAGGATGTTGAGCAAGTACTCATTGTATAATTATCATACTTGTATTAGCATTCTTTTGCTAACCCCTTCAGGGGTAGACATGTATTTTGTTCATGTATTAGAGGAGCTAAAAAGCAACCACAGGGGCAGCGTGATGACGAAGGTGCACATTGATGTTAGTCGTCTGAGGTTTATTTCCAATTATGTTTGTGGTTTGAATAAGTACTCGAGTACATTGTTCGTGTTGGTGATTTCTAATTAATGTCATTATCTAATATTTAAAGTAGTTTTGTAATAGTTATTCTATCATTGGTATTTAAATTGTGTGCTTTTATTTACTTATTAGCCTAGTAAATCCTTACATGAAGGGTTTATAATATTGTAATAAGCCTATGCATATCGTGAGTGTTACAGGATATGATATCAAGGCCAAAGTTTATAGATATCTTGCAGTCGGGTTAATTTAGGTCCACTTGTGTCATTTTGATCAGTGGGCCGCAAATATCATCTATCGCAGATAACATCACTTTATCGCCAGCGTCTTCATGCGAGATATGGCTGTAAGTTTTCTTAAATCTCAAGTAATATCTTGTAAATGTTATGCCTAATTCTAGAATTGTAATATTCTTAGTCTACTAAGTATATGTGTTTTTAGTATGCCGAGAGGAGATAGTGGATGTGGTCGCGGTTGAGGTGATGCCTGTAACACCCCGAGATATTCGGAATAATTACAGCGCCGTAAACCCTTTAAGTAAGGATTTACAAGGCTAATTAAAAAGGAAAGTAAATATAATCCAACCGTACAACTGAAGTTCAAAACATAGAACTGATTCAACTGATCCAAAGAGTTTACTTATACAACCATATCGAAAATGACATTATTAAAACACTCGTACTCGAGTACTAGAGTGAACCAAGAAGACAATATAACAATAAACATCAACCACATCACTGAGCCATTTCATCGTCCTGTCGATACTGTGGTTGCTTCCCCGCTCCTCGGCTACCTGAACATCAAAAAAATGTCCACCCCCGAAGGGGTTAGCAAAACAATGCTAGTACAAGTATCATAATACATAAATCATCAGTGAATCATAAATCATGCAAAACGTGTAACACCCCCAGATCCAACTGGGAATATTACAGCGCCGTGGGCCCCGAGATGGAACCCACAAGGCTGAAGGAGATTTTCGCAAACATTTACAAAACGCCCAAGAGGCTAACGACGGTATTATCTATTAAAACCATTCGAAGATTTATAAAACTCGTTTATCAAACCGTCGTAAAAACTCATTTGAAACCACAAGGCCCGAATTGCCAAGACTCAACAGTTTAAGAACATACCTTAAGCTATCGCTTACACGTACCGACAGAATAGATTTAGAGAACGATCGCCAAGGTAACCTAAGTTACCAAATACCAAAAGACCATTTACAAAAAAATACTCACGCAGCGGAAAAAGACAAACGATTAAAATACCCTAGCAGCGGAATACAACAACTGAACAGAAGCTCAAAACACAAATACGTGTTCTAGCCAGTATCCTCCGGGAAGCTCATCTCTCCACGACCGCTACAAGCTTGATAATCCAAGAACCTAAAAAGAAAGCCCACGACGGGGTCAGCCATAATATCCAACAATGATATGTTAGGAGTATGCCCTCGAATGCCACTCAGAGGTTGTTGAGTGAGGGCATTGTACTTGTAATTATGTAAACCATTTATATAAGGCAAATGATTGTTTCTTTATTTACTGGTAGTTACTGGCATTCCTAACTCGTAAATAAACATATAGAAACTAGTCCGTGTATTTGAGAGCAAAACGTTCCACTCCTTATTGGATAAGGGGGTCGGCACTGGAAAGGTTTATAGCTCAAATACTTAATCGTTCGCAAGTCGATGAAACTTGACTGGGCGTTAAGTTTATGTAAAGACTTGTATGACGTGTTCTTTGACATGGAGAGTGCCTGTCGAACACTAATAGTTAGTGGGAGCACACGTTATAGGTATGCTAATTAGATTAGTATACTCGAACCGACTCACCCTCGATTCGTCACATGGATTTCACTCCGGGACAGTCAATGACGGAATCGAAAGGTTGTGATAGGTATTCGTGAACCTTCGACTTGAGGATTTAGTAGGGATGTGCTTGTGACGTCAAGATTTTCATTAGAGTAGTTCGACCCAGAACCGGAAGGCGGGGTCAACCTCGACGTGCATCTTGACGGGCAAGTAGCAGTCCTACCGAATACCAAGATAGAATTCTTTCTCCCGTTAGTGAGCGGGTTATATGTCCTATGCGGTTATTGGCGATGAGATCATAAGTCTTTGGCCAAAGCATTGGAGCCATTGTATTAGATACACGATGACTCGATGATCTCGATTTGCATTAATGCATGCATAGCGTCAAGTGAGATAGGGTTTGGTAGACCGTGACCCTAAAACTTGATCGGGACATTTGAAAGAAGGGTTTATACGTTCTTGGTATTCACGAGAATGGTTCTTGAATGATCCCAATCATTCGTTCTCGATGGGGTACGTGTAGCCGCCAGCCGGCTAGGTGGTGCTACTACTCTTTGGTTCCTCCCATTGCCGATCGAGACGGACCTACCGAGTCGCGCATTAGGATTGACGACGGAATGAATCGAGCTTAATCTCTCATTATAAATATTAGATATTGGATATCTAATTTGGGACATTGGATGTCTAAATCGATTTATCGATAAATTGATTTACGGCCTAATGAATTAAATAAATTAATGGGTGATTAATTTAATTCATAAATATAATTATTTCTTGGAGAAATTAATTATGTTATTATGTATTTGATATGATTAATTAATTGGATTAATTAATCGATATAAATACATTGGGACGGAATGGAGTTTATCTGTTTAGACTCACAGAGTTCGAAACGGATCGAACTCGTCCGATACCTTCTAGATGGTCGCCTCCTTCCACCTACTTTCCACCAAGTCTTCAATTCCATTTTATTAATAGATGATTATGACTTGGTGGGGGAATCTCATGTGATATGATTTGATTTATGTGGGTTGAATAAGAATGGCAAGAGGACAATGATCTCACTTCACTCAACCTTTAGTAAAGGCTTCCAACCGTGAGTAGTGAGAGAGAGAGAGAGAAAATCATTTTTCTCAAGTCTTCATCTTGATCTTCTTCTTCACTTTGATTCTTGAGTTTTCTTGGAGAAAATTCAAGATACATTAAGAGAGATATATTATACACTTAGAGTGTAATAACAAAAGCTTCACCACTTGATTCTAGCCGTAACCTTAGAGGTTAATCAAGTGTTTTTGTTCGATCGTTTTTTAGCGCGTGGCAAGTAGAGACGCGGTGTTTTCGGCGTTGGATCGTTCAAGGGCTTGGAGCGGATTGAACTCGTAGAGATCAAACTAAAGCTTGGGAATAGCTCAAGAGAAGGTTTCCATTTAATCAACGGACTTGAGGGTTAGTTTCTTACGACTCTTGCTTTTCGTTTTGATATTCGTATATACGTAGCTCGATCGATCCTCGTAGGGATTCGGATCGAATTAATTTTCGTTTTACGCTTCCCGGGCCTTCGTTTTAGGCACCGAATCCCAACGGTGGTATCGGAGCGTAGGTCTTGCGATCGTATATACGATATTGGCATTTGGAATGCTCGATTAGATGGTGAATGATTTGGAATCATTTTAGTCATAATCGTGGTATATGTTTTTCGTTCGTAATAATTGTATTTTTCGTAAGTTTATGTCTAAATATAAATCTTAAATTTCGGGAAATATGATTTATATTGAAGATATGAAAGTCGGAAAATATTGATATTGGATATCCGGTCGAAAATCTAGCCCGAATAAATCGTCGGACGACTTTTTGGACAAAAAGGGTAATTTGGCGAGGATGACTCGACCGTGTCCTGGGTGACACGGTCGTGTCAGCAATGTGTGGAGCCCGCTGCACGGAGACAGATCGTGTCGAGACACGGGCGTGTCTGGCCGAAGTGACTCGACCGTGTCTGGATGACACGGTCGTGTCAACGATCTGCCAAGTCATCTGCCGGCGACGACCGTGTCTGGGTGACTCGGTCGTGTCTGGCGGCATCTTCCGAGGGTGACTCGGCCAAGCGGGAGTGATTGCCGGTAAGCCGCGAGGTGACTCGGTCATCTTTGGCGTTTTCACCCGGCTCGATTTTTCCGTGTATTCTTAAAAATTAATCTCCCGCATGTTAAATTGGATTTAATATGATTAAAATGATTTATGGTATTTCATTTTATAAGGGAAATTTGATTAATTGGAATATTTATGGTCGATCAATTATTTTGAGCGTTATTACATTACCGATTGTGAATCGATTGGATCGGTTCGTATTGTTGATTGGATCAATGAATCTCTACGCTTTCCATTTATTTAGTATTTATTGGATGAATGCTTTTGAATGGGGATGTGGTTCGTGGACTTAGTTTTGGATCGTTCGTTTTATTCGATTGGGTTGTAAAGGCCGTTTTGAGCCTATTTATTTTACTAGAAAAATTTGTATCTAGGATGCAATTTTCAATGTAAAATTTATATGTAATGACGAAGACCGGAGGAAGATCCATTTCGAGAAGACGAAGATTCAAGACGAAGACTTGTAATTAGATTACGGAGTTTTTGTTTTCTAGGAACGGTCCATGAACCACATGTTGGTAGCAACTAGGTTGTGATTGGTTGTTTCATATTGTATGAATGCCTCAAACGCGCTAATATGATTAATGTGCAAAGTGTAACGTTAATCGCGAAAATTCTCCCACTATAAATAATTAAGTTTATAAGGTTTCAAGGTTTTCCTTCCCTCCATCGAGTTTTCGGGAAATTGAAATCCAAACCGGATGTGCTATGCTTCCGAGTTATCGGGGTAGTCGTTCGGGGAGGACGGATAAATTACCGGGAGCGCATTGGATGCCTTCGGTTGGAGCAAATTTTATCCCTAGAAACCTGATAGGTTGCCGGATAAGATTCAATTGTGAAACTGATTGCGTCGATGGTATAAACTTAACTTGTTCACGAACCATAGAAACCGTATAGGTTGAGGGGAGTGAACAAGGGGAAAAAGAAGATCGAATCATCCATTAGATGGGTTGGTGTTGGACACCACTTTATGAAAATTAATAGACTAGAAACCTGTTCGGTTGCCCTCTATTAAGATTTATAAAGAACTCGATCACCACTATGAAGTAGAGCGACGATACTTCGGATTTCACATGGGAGTGTGTTATTAGATAAAAATAGTGGGAGGCTGGGTAACAAGAATAGAAAGGACCTTAATTCTATACTCGGATCATAATATAACAAGTCACTAATTAATCTGCTATACTTAATGCAGACATAACTCAATATGACAATGAATCCACTCGCAATTCTACTCGAAAAGAACACCTTAATGGGACCTAACTTTGTGGATTGGCTCCAATCGATGATTGTCCTCGGTATAGAGGCACTGGATACGTCTTGGAGACGGACATTCCGGCGCCTCCTATGCGGACTCGAGCCAATCAGAAGAGATTGAAAACCACGAAAAGTGGGTTAAGGATGACGTGAAAGTCCGTGCTTATATGATGGCTTCCATGTCTAATGATCTTCGAGAGCTCATGAGAAAATGACTTCGCTGGCGATTCTATCTCACTTAACCGAGCTTTATGGTGAGCACAAAGCAGAATCGCTAGATATGAGATATCCAAGCAAGCTCGGTGCAAGGATGAAGGAAGGTGAGAAGGTTGGGAACACGTCCTCAAAATGATATCCATGATCGAGAGATTGGAGGCTCTTGATTTTAAAATGGATACTTCTCTCCAAACCGACCTTATCCTACAGTCTCTCCCCGATTCCTTCTCACGTTTGTTATGAACTTCAACTGCAATGAGATTGCATGTAATTTAGTTGGGCTAATGAACAAACTTGTGGCTCGAGTCTCAAATGAAGACTCATGGATGAAGGAGTGCTCTTGTGATTTCTTACGGACCTCGGAGGTCTAAGAATAAGAAGAAAAAGACCAAGAAGCAGATGGACCACAAGCTAAGGACCTTAAGGGTAAGGGCAAGGCCCCAATGGTTCCGAAGAACAAGAAGAAAAAGGATACTTGTCTCAAGTGCGGTGAGTGGGCCCTTTGGGCTAGAAAGCTGTCCGATTCTTCATGGCACTTCAGTGCAGAACTTTTAGTTTTGGAAACAAATTGTTACGCTCTGTATTTTCTACTTCTGAATCTTGGATTACGGTGCTAGTTCTCATATTTGTACCGTGAATCGGGATCTGGAACAAAGTAGGAAGCTTGGAGCTGGAGAAGTTATGATCACGGTCGGAAGCGGGCATAGTGTCGAGGCGACCGACATAGGATCACTTCTTTTGGGTTTAGAATCGGCTTTGTTTTGACTTTAGAAGATGTACTTGTTTTGCCCAAGGGCACAAAAACATTGTATCCATTCGGTCATGGACCGAAAAGGCTTTTCATTTTTCATTGGTGATGGTTCTGCAAAATTTATTTTAGAAATAAACTAGTAGTCTTGCTACATTGTTGAATGGATTGTATCATCTAAATCTCAAGAACAAAGTAGTTGTGAATACTATGACTAGAAAACGTGGTAGGGATGAAACCAATCAAGTTTTGAAATGGCATCTTAGACTTGGTCATGTTGGTCGGACCAAGGTTTACAAGATGGAAAAGATGGACTTATGGGTCCATTGGGATCGGATCCCTTTCCTACTTGTGAATCTTGCCTTAAAGGCAAAATGACTAAGTCCCCTTCACGAGGACTTTTGAAAGAGCCGATAAATCGGGATTAATCCATACCGACGTATGTGGTGCTTTAGAAGCGGAGACGTGACGGATATCAATATTTCATTACGTTTCGATGATCATACTAGGTATGGTTATGTATACTTAATGAAACATAAATCCGAGGCCTTTGAGAAATTCCAGAATTCAAGGCCCTAGTCGAGAAACAAAGGTAATCATATCAAAGCACTTGATTCGGACCGAGGTGGCGAGTATATGAGTACGGAGTTGTGAGTTCCTTAAGGAACATGGAATAGTTTCACAACTAACACCTCCAGTACTCCTCGGTTAAATGGTGTGTCGAAAGAAGGAACCGGACCACTGTTGAACATGGTCCGTTCCATCTTGAGCTATCTTGACTTGCCGATTTACCTGTGGGGGTATGCACTCCTGACTGCCGCGTATATCTTGAATAGATGTCCTTCCAAATCCGTTCCTAAAACTCCACATGAGATGTGGGAGGGAAGGAAACCAAGTCTTAATCATATTAGGATTTGGGGATGTCCCGCCTATGTCAAGAAGACTAAGGTGGAAAAGTTGGAAGCTAGGTCTGCGAAGGGACGTTTCATTGGATTCCCGTCTTGGACGATGGGATATCTATTCTTCATGCCCGAAGATCGAAGGATCATTGTTGCTTTACAAGCACACTTCCTGGAAGATGAGTTCATTCAGGAAGGCGGAGCAGGTAGAAGTATTTCTTTAGAAGAATACAATGAAACTCCTCGAGAGACACCTGTGCAAGAAACTGGAACCGAACTTTCTGAAACACAAGTACAACCACCTCGTAGGTCTAGTAGGGTGTCTCATTTACCGGAGAGGTATGGGCTTGTGCACTTGGAGGAGCTAGGTCTCCATGAGGTTCCAAGTGATAGCCAAGAGACCGACCCGACGACCTATGACCAAGCGATGGTGGATGCAGACTCCGCGAAATGGCGTGAAGCTATGGAAGCTGAGATAGACTCGATGCATGTCAATCAGGTCTGGACTCTAGTAGACCGCCCCAAGGGCATAGTGCCTGTGGGAACAAGTGGATCTACAAGAGAAAGGCGATGGTGATGGCAAGGTTGACGCCTATAAGGCCGGGCTAGTGGCAAAGGTTATACCGAGAAGGAAGGAATCGATTACCACGATACCTTCTGCGTAGCCATGATCAAGTCTATTCGCATGATGCTTGCTATAGCCGCCTACCACGATTATGAGATATGGCAAATGGACGTAAAGACGGCTTTCCTTAATGGATTCCTCGAGGAGAAATCTATATGGAGCAGCCTAAAGGCTTTGTATCCGAAGTCGATATTCGAAAGTGTGCAAGCTTGACGTTCCATTTATGGATGAAGCAAGCGTCGCGTAGTTGGAATCTTCGTTTGTGAGGCGGTCAAAGAGTTTGACTTCGTGCAAAATGAAGAGGAACCTTGTGTATACAAGAGGGTTAGTGGGAGCAAGATCGCATTCTTAGTACTATATGTAGATGACATTCTACTAATAGGAAATGATGTGGGAATGCTCGGTTACGTGAAAGCTTGGCTTTGAGTAATTTCTCCATGAAAGACTTGGGAGAAGCTACCTATATTCTTGGTATTCGACTCTCTAGGGATAGAGCGAAGAGTACAATAGGTCTTTCCCAAGCCCTCTATATAGATAAAATCTTAAAGCGATTTAAGATGGATGATTCTAAAGAGGGTTCCTACCGATGCGACATGGAATAAAACTCACCTTGAAGATGTGTCCTCAAAATGAGGAACAACGAAAGGAAATGAGTAATATACCATATGCTTGGCCGTGGGTAGCCTTATGTATGCTATGTTGTGTACAAGACGACATTGCGCATCTTTGTAAGCGTGGTGAGTAGGTTTCGTGCAAACCCGGGTAGGGAACATTGGACTGCCGTAAGAACGTTCTCAAGTACTTGAGAAGGACTAGAGATATGGTTACGATGTATGGTGGTGGAGAATTGGATGTGGTGGGATTCACCGATTCGGACTTCCAAGGACGAAGGGCGACTCGATGTCCACTTCGGCTACATATTTACTCTTAATGGAGGAGCGGTATCTTGGCGTAGTGCCAAGCAAAGCGCGATCACGATTCCACTGTCAGTGAGTATCAAGCGGCCTCGGAGGCTTCAAGGAAGGGTTACGGATTAAGAAGTTTCAGGAGAACTTCAAGTGATACCATGTCTTTGAAATGCTGTTCATTTGTCTTTGCGACAACGACGGAGGTAGCGCGAGCCAAGGAGCCGAGGTTTCACAATGACACCAAACATATTGAGAGGAAGTATCATCTCGTAAGAGAATTTGTTCGCAAGGGATACATTGTCTTGCATAGAGTAGACTCGGCCGACAACGTCGCCGATCCAGTGACCAAGCCACTATCTCGGACTAGCTTGGAGCGTCATCCTGGAGAACATGGGTATTAGATACCAAAGTGTGTGGCATTGAGTGCAAGTGGGAGATTGTTAGGAGTATGCCCTCGAATGCCACTCGGAGGTTGTTGAGTGAGGGCATTGTACTTGTAATTATGTAAACCATTTATATAAGGCAAATGATTGTTTCTTTATTTCTTGGTAGTTCTTGGCATTCCTAACTCGTAAATAAACATATAGAAACTAGTCCGTGTATTTGAGAGCAAAGCGTTCCACTCCTTATTGGATAAGGGGGTCGGCCTTTGGAAAGGTTTATAGCTCAAATACTTAATCGTTCGCAAGTCGATGAAACTTGGTAGGCGTTAAGTTTATGTAAAGACTTGTATGACGTGTTCTTTGACATGGAGAGTGCACATCGAACACTAATAGTTAGTGGGAGCACACGTTATAGGTATGCTAATTAGATTAGTATACTCGAAACTCACCCTCGATTCGTCACATGGATTTCACTCGGGACGATCAATGACGGAATCGAAAGGTTGTGATAGGTATTCGTGAACCTTCGACTTGAGGATTTAGTAGGGATGTGCTTGTGACGTCAAGATTTTCATTAGAGTAGTTCGACCACCTTAAACGGAAGGCGGGGTCAACCTCGGCGTGCATCTTGGCCAGGCAAGTAGCGAGTCCTACGAATACCAAGATAGAATTCTTTCTCCCGTTAGTGAGCGGGTTATATGTCCTATGCGGTTATTGGCGGATGAGATCATAAGTCTTTGGCCAAAGCATTGGAGCCAGATTGTATTAGATACACGGCTGACTCGATGATCTCGATTTGCATTAATGCATGCATAGCGTCAATCTGAGATAGGGTTTGGTAGAGTGACCCTAAAACTTGATCGGGACATTTGAAAGAAGGGTTTATACGTTCTTGGTATTCACGGCAGAATGGTTCTTGAATGATCCCAATCATTCGTTCTCGATTAAGTGCAGTGTAGGCCGCCAGTGGCTAGGTGGTGCTACTACTCTTTGGTTCCTCCCATTCTTGATCGAGACGGACCTCTGCGAGTCGCGCATTAGGATTGACGACGGAATGAATCGAGCTTAATCTCTCATTATAAATATTAGATATTGGATATCTAATTTGGGACATTGGATGTCTAAATCGATTTATTGGATAAATTGATTTACGGCCTAATGAATTAAATAAATTACTGGGTGATTAATTTAATTCATAAATATAATTATTTCTTGGAGAAATTAATTATGTTATTATGTATTTGATATGATTAATTAATTGGATTAATTAATCGATATAAATACATTGGGACGGAATTGGAGTTTATCTGTTTAGACTCACAGGAGTTCGAAACGGATCGAACTCGTCCGATACCTTCTAGATGGCTGCCCTCCTTCCACCTACTTTCCACCAAGTCTTCAATTCCATTTTATTAATAGATGATTATGACTTGGTGGGGGAATCTCATGTGATATGATTTGATTTATGTGGGTTGAATAAGAATGGCAAGAGGACAATGATCTCACTTCACTCAACCTTTAGTAAAGGCTTCCAACCGTGAGTAGTGAGAGAGAGAGAGAGAAAAATCATTTTTCTCAAGTCTTCATCTTGATCTTCTTCTTCACTTTGATTCTTGAGTTTTCTTGGAGAAAATTCAAGATACATTAAGAGAGATATATTATACACTTAGAGTGTAATAACAAAAGCTTCACCACTTGATTCTAGCCGTAACCTTAGAGGTTAATCAAGTGTTGTTGTTCCGGTCGTTTTTCCGGCGCGTGGCAAGTAGAGACGCGGTGTTTTCGGCGTTGGATCGTTCAAGGGCTTGGAGCGGATTGAACTCGTAGAGATCAAACTAAAGCTTGGGGAATAGCTCAAGAGAAGGTTTCCATTTAATCAACGGACTTCGAGGGTTAGTTTCTTACGACTCTTGCTTTTCGTTTTTGATATTCGTATATACGTAGCTCGATCGATCCTCGTAGGGATTCAGATCGAATTAATTTTCGTTTTACCGCTTCCGCTGGGCCTTCGTTTTAGGCACCGAATCCCAACATGATAACCATCACATCACGTCAATAATTACATATCAATGGAAAAACTAAGTAAGAATACGACCAATGTAATCTTACCGTCTTAACTTTACGAAAATCCACAATTCGTATCCTTAACATCACCATGGGATAATACCAAAATATCTGTACGGTATCTCAACAATACCCAAGGTTCTCAAAAACATTATCATAACTCGCGATACGGAAATTATACCAACTCTGGCCAATTCAATCCATCGGATAACATCGACAATTCCAATACGATAATCGATTGTCCATCAAAGACAAGTACCAAGGATATACGGAACATACCTCAAGATACGAAATACCATTACCATCGCGTCAGTCTAATCCGAGATCAGATCAACACAACATACGAACATGGTCCTAACACAAGACCTACAAATGCATACTCATATGACAACGTCAAAATGCTCATAACAATAACAACAATGTATACTTATGGCAAACCCATAATATACATATGCACAACAACAATACATATGGTAATCCAACGATCCAGCGCACACAGCTATAGATTCCCATGATGATCCCGTCGGACCAAAGCATGGTGGCATTACATCCCAACGATCCAGTAGCACCACGGCTATAGATTCCCATGATGATTCCCGTCGGATCAAAGCATGGTGGACATATGACAACAATGCACAACTGCACAAAACAACAGTACACAATGTACGACAACAACAACGCACAAATGCATGACAACAACGATACACGAATGTATCACGACATGATCGACACAAATGACAAAAATGATTAGAGTACTTGCTCCGAGTCCTTCGAGAGCAATCTCGATGTCCAAACCATCACGAACCATTATTCTGAATATTCGACGATCCAAAATGTCACGAATGGTAGATAATTCACGTCTTCGTCTATACAACAACATCTCTTCGATACCAAGTATACCAACAATAAATGTGAATCATATACCTTATGATTAAATTCCCAAAACTCGAATACAACCTATAATCCCAAATCCCTTGTGATTACGATTATAAACATTGCTATACGAATTATAAACGAATGGCCCGAAATCATTTATTAAATATTACAAGCGAGCAAGTAATAACTTGCCTCGATACCGATGAAGTCATTACCAATTCCATTGCCGTCATCTACAAGTCCCTCGGTCCCGACCAAAGCAATTCACGAACATACTCGAGCTCGACCGCAACACGGTTGTAATCACCGATCAATATTCTAAACCTATTACGATGTCGATAGACAACAAGTTTGATAACAATCAACAATCGATAAAACCAATTCACAAACCCAACGGCTCGACAATATCTCGATTAAACACTAGTCGAATCAATCCTACTCAAACCGACGAATTTACAACCACAACACGAAAATCGCACTTTACGGCTTCTTAGCGCACGTTAATCACCTAACGTGGCGTGCGCTAAGTTGCTCCCATTAGCGCGCGCGCTAGGCGATGGCGTGGCGTGCGCTAATCTTTGGACAGATGCATGTTTTTGAATCGATCAACTTATGGCGATTTCAAGAACACGAAGTGATTGAATCATGTTCAAAGCTATCAAAACAACGAAATCCGATATCCTTTAACATATAAACAATCATCCAACTTATAATCCAAGTTCTATATCCATATATCATCTTCCTTAATATTAATGCACGAAACGTCAAGAACGTAACCACACATCCTTAATCTTCCATTACAAAGAGTAATCATCTACAATAACATCAACATCCGAGCGAGGAGAAGGATTAATCCACTTATCTCAAGAAAACGAACGACACAATCTAAATCACAAGAATCATATTAATATCATCATACTCCGGTAATCCATCTCATAATCATGCTTGTCAAACTTGTTTATGTAATAATCATCAACATTCAATCCAAAACGAAATCCCAAAGATGAAGAGTGATTACCTTTATGAAGGAATGGATTGATTTCCAAGGTTGAATCCATTTCCAAGAATCACCAATGATTTCAAGAACAAAGCTTTAGTCCATGATTTCCATCTTTAATCTTGTTAAAGATCACCACCTCATCGTGCTTGGGAACCTCAAGAACCTCCCAAAGCTCTCTCTATCGATTGAAAGTGAAAGAATGGACGAAATGCTTCATAATACCCGTCTGTCCCTTATATAGACTGCATTACTAGCGTGCGCTAACATCTCATGTTTAGCGTGCGCTAACTGACCTTTGTTAGCGTGCGCTATCGTAGTCCAGAGACTACTGTCTCGCTTCGTACATGAGCTTACGTACGTAATGCCCATGCATTAGCGTACGTAATTTACACTCTCTAGCGTACGTAAGTCCTTGCGTTTAGCGTGCGCTAACATCAGTTGACTCGTTTGTCTGTATGCTCCGAACACGGGTCCACACGCCGACAGCTCTGACTAGGATAAGATTCCTTTTTGTCCAATATACAGTTAGCGTGCGCTAATCAACATGCATTAGCGTGCGCTAACACTACATTACAACATCCATCGACTTATCAGAACGTGCGCCGAAAGCAGCCGGGTCCACACGCAGATTCCTTCCGATCTGTCTACACTAGCGTACGCTAACCTATAAACGTAGCGTGCGCTAATCCTGCACGATAGCGTGCGTTATGCATGAATATCAGCGTGCGCTAATAAGGCTATACTTAGCCATTTTCAGCTATTCTTGTCCAACGTCTCAACATACAGAATACGAACATACGGCATACTGAATACATATACTTCTTAAATGTAATTGTCAACCAA
Organism: Orobanche coerulescens; assembly: GCA_033398695.1. Lineage (NCBI taxonomy): Eukaryota > Viridiplantae > Streptophyta > Magnoliopsida > Lamiales > Orobanchaceae > Orobanche > Orobanche coerulescens. The sequence goes on along the minus strand of CM065818.1, from coordinate 70,122,543 downwards.
GTACGATAATTGTACCAATACAGATGTCTCAGTCCTTCATTTATTTTATCCATCTTATGCATACCACCTTTGTACAACATAACTCGGATAAAATAATGTTAAATAACGATAGTAGAATTTTCGGATATTACATACTACACCACTTAAAATAAGTTTCGTCCTCGAAACTTGCAATCCATCATAAAACGAACAACCATCTTGTTCAACCCAAAATATCCCAAAACCATCACGACAACGATTTATCATCATCATTACCGAATATCCAAAAGAGCATACTTCCAAATACGCAGGTCGACGATCTCCGGAGATACTAGCCAGCGTTCTCACGGTACAGTCTCAATACGCTTACGATCACAATTCCCTGATTCTCAACAAAATATATCATCTCCGGATCAAACAATGCCCGAATCAAATCACTGCTTTGATTACATAATCAAGTCTCAATTACGATAAAAGAATAATATCCGATGTATCTGTGAAACAACTGCTCAATACAATGGCAACGAATCCCGAAACATCGATAGACATTCTGAACGCTCAGATGATCACCAACAATGATCAACAATCAACCGAATTTATCATCGACATGATAAATTCCAATCTGACCAACTAGAGGTCAAAACACAATCGAGAATATCATCAACGTGATAAACTCCAATACAACCAACGAACGATCAACGGAAATCGAGAATACCTTCACACGGTAAACTCCAACACTATCAACACAGAACCACAGAAACAGATATACGAAAAAGCAAAATTCTCAAAACGACACACCGATCACATACAGTGGATCTCAATAAACATACCCAACTGGCGAACATTTCCCTCGGCATACGAACAACGAGTCGCAAATCGACGAACATACCAATTCATACAAGGAGCGGGAACGACCACTCAATATCCAAAACAACCAGCATGGGGTCACCATCCCCATATTTACACTTACAAAGAAATCATTCAAAGATCACTATGGTAAGATTACGCTACTACCGCACCAATGGAATCACGTAGCACCTATGTCCCGGTTTCACAAAATCCTCAGTTCCAAAATTACATCCATGCATGAATCTACAACACACATCATATCTCTCTCATCCGATAAATCAACCGATCATCCGTGGATAACCAAACTACCATACTAACGTTCGAATCTCTTTTCCTCGTACCATCGATGTCTTATCCGATTCGTGAATCTCATTGAACTTCACCACGATATGCATTATGCATTAAATGCGTATGTACATCAATCACGTTTTCAAAACCGATGAAATCATATATTCTTGTCAAAAGACAAATTTTGAAAATTCTTTCAAAAATTTCAAAACTCGAAACATAAATTTTGGTAAGACCACCAAATCAATTCTCGAAAAATAAAGCGGCTCGCGGTGCCAAGTATTTGATAGCTTCCTTGAATCCACACGATTTGAAGTTTTAAAATAAAAACTATGCAAATGATTGACCACATCCGTACTCCTATATACCAATCCGGCTCGTCACCAATATCCACCGATATTCCATCGGAAAACCACACGATCGAGTTCCAAAATCTCAATATATAAATTCGACTAAACTCCTTTTCCACACATGACTTGCAACGTCGGTCATTAACCCATCCTGGATCACCTTAAATATGGTATGAGAATATTGAAACAAATCCACACGAAAGACTTCCGAGAGGTTTAATTTGAACAAGTAAACCAAAGCCTCGAAGGCGGAAATAACATAGGTAAACGATTGGTAAAGTGTTTTACAAGTCTCGGGAGTTTTAAGAAAAGCAGAAAAGCCGTTTGAAACATTAGGGTCTTAGCCGTAACTCGTTACGCATTACAAAAGTTTAAAAGTAGAAAACCCCTTTTCGGACTTCAAGTCTGAGTTATAAAACCATTTCAAAATCGATTGGGTCTCGGCCCAAAATCATTTTCCGTAAAACATCCGTAAAATATTCATTTTGAAAAGTATCATTTTCAAATGCTCAAATCGATTCATGTATCTCAAATGAATTAACATGCTACATGATCTTCTCAACAATCCATAGTCCTTCTCCCGATTACACAATTACATTTCCAAAATCTAGGTGATATCTTGATTTCCAAAATCATAACTTCTCAAGATCATCAATCCTATCCCAACTCTGTCACCTTATATTGAAATGCATAATATCTGTGAATCTCAAAACATATCAACTTAGAACGGCGGTAAATCTCAATGAAATTCAAAAATCCGAATACTTACAGATCGTGAAGACGATTCCCGTGATAATCTTGGCACATGTCTAGACTCAAGAAAATACTCGACACGGTATTTTCAAAACTCACGTTTGCAAACTCGGTGCAACTCAAGAACACAATATATCACGTAAACACCATTTGGAAAAGTTATAACAAGCCCGATGCGATCTTGGCAAATCCGATAACGCACAAGCCCGAGTGAACAACAAAGACTCACGGCTCTAGTATTTGTCAATCGACAACTCGAATGACGCAACAAAAACACGACCAACTCGACCCAAATGCCTAGGTTTTCTCAACCTAAGCTCCGATACCATATTCTGTAACACCCCGCATCCAATGGGAATATTACAGTAGTGGGCGAGATGGAACCCACAAGGCTGAAGGAGATTTTCGCAAACATTTACAAAACGCCCAAGAGGCTAACGACGGTATTATCTATTAAAACCATTCGAAGATTTATAAAACTCGTTTATCAAACCGTCGTAAAAACTCATTTGAAACCACAAGGCCCGAATTGCCAAGACTCAACAGTTTAAGAACATACCTTAAGCTATCGCTTACACGTACCGACAGAATAGATTTAGAGAACGATCGCCAAGGTAACCTAAGTTACCAAATACCAAAAGACCATTTACAAAAAAATACTCACGCAGCGGAAAAAGACAAACGATTAAAATACCACTAGCAAATGAATACAACAACTGAACGAAGCTCAAAACACAAATACGTGTTCTAGCCGGTATCCTCCAGAAGCTCATCTCTCCACGACCGCTACAAGCTTGATAATCCAAGAACCTAAAAGAAAGCCCACGACGGGGTCACCATAATATCCAACAATGATAACCATCACATCACGTCAATAATTACATATCAATGGAAAAACTAAGTAAGAATACGACCAATGTAATCTTACCGTCTTAACTTTACGAAAATCCACAATTCGTATCCTTAACATCACCATGGGATAATACCAAAATATCTGCGGTATCTCAACAATACCCAAGGTTCTCAAAAACATTATCATAACTCGCGATACGGAAATTATACCAACTCTGGCCAATTCAATCCATCGGATAACATCGACAATTCCAATACGATAATCGATTGTCCATCAAAGACAAGTACCAAGGATATACGGAACATACCTCAAGATACGAAATACCATTACCATCGCGTCAGTCTAATCCGAGATCAGATCAACACAACATACGAACATGGTCCTAACACAAGACCTACAAATGCATACTCATATGACAACGTCAAAATGCTCATAACAATAACAACAATGTATACTTATGGCAAACCCATAATATACATATGCACAACAACAATACATATGGTAATCCAACGATCCAGCGCACACAGCTATAGATTCCCATGATGATCCCGTCGGACCAAAGCATGGTGGCATTACCTGTCCAACGATCCAGCGAACGCTATAGATTCCCTTGATGATTCCCTTCGGATCAAAGCATGGTGGACATATGAAAAAAATGCACAACTGAACTAAACATAAGTACACAATGTACGACAACAACAATGCACAAATGCATGACAACAACGATACACGAATGTATCACGACATGATCGACACAAATGACAAAAATGATTAGAGTACTTGCTCCGAGTCCTTCGAGAGCAATCTCGATGTCCAAACCATCACGAACCATTATTACGAATATTCGACGATCCAAAATGTCACGAATGGTAGATAATTCACGTCTTCGTCTATACAACAACATATCTTCGATACCAAGTATACCAACAATAAATGTGAATCATATACCTTATGATTAAATTCCCAAAACTCGAATACAACCTATAATCCCAAATCCCTTGTGATTACGATTATAAACATTGCTATACGAATTATAAACGAATGGCGAAATCATTTATTAAATATTACAAAGTGAGCAAGTAATAACTTGCCTCGATACCGATGAAGTCATTACCAATTCCATTGCCGTCATCTACAAGTCCCTCGGTCCCGACCAAAGCAATTCACGAACATACTCGAGCTTGACCGCAACACGGTTGTAATCACCGATCAATATTCTAAACCTATTACGATGTCGATAGACAACAAGTTTGATAACAATCAACAATCGATAAAACCAATTCACAAACCCAACGGCTCGACAATATCTCGATTAAACACTAGTCGAATCAATCTACTCAAACCGACGAATTTACAACCACAACACGAAAATACCGCTACGGCTTCTTAGCGCACGTTAATCACCTAACGTGGCGTGCGCTAAGTTGCTCCCATTAGCGCGCTAGGCGATAACGTGGCGTGCGCTAATCTTTGGCGGATGCATGTTTTTCAGATACCGATCAACTTATGGCGATTTCAAGAACACGAAGTGATTCTGAATCATGTTCAAAGCTATAAAAACAACGAAATCCGATATCCTTTAACATATAAACAATCATCCAACTTATAATCCAAGTTCTATATCCATATATCATCTTCCTTAATATTAATGCACGAAACGTCAAGAACGTAACCACACATCCTTAATCTTCCATTACAAAGAGTAATCATCTACAATAACATCAACATCCGAAACTGAGGAGAAGGATTAATCCACTTATCTCAAGAAAACGAACGACACAATCTAAATCACAAGAATCATATTAATATCATCATACTCCGGTAATCCATCTCATAATCATGCTTGTCAAACTTGTTTATGTAATAATCATCAACATTCAATCCAAAACGAAATCCCAAAGATGAAGAGTGATTACCTTTATGAAGGAATGGATTGATTTCCAAGGTTGAATCCATTTCCAAGAATCACCAATGATTTCAAGAACAAAGCTTTAGTCCATGATTTTCATCTTTAATCTTGTTAAAGATCACCACCTCATCGTGCTTGGGAACCTCAAGAACCTCCCAAAGCTCTCTCTATCGATTGAAAGTGAAAGAATGGACGAAATGCTTCATAATACCCGTCTGTCCCTTATATAGACTGCATTACTAGCGTGCGCTAACATCTCATGTTTAGCGTGCGCTAAGGCTTTAGCGTGCGCTAACTGACCTTTGTTAGCGTGCGCTATCGTAGTCCAGAGACTACTGTCTCGCTTCGTACATGAGCTTACGTACGTAATGCCCATGCATTAGCGTACGTAATTTACACTCTCTAGCGTACGTAAGTCCTTGCGTTTAGCGTGCGCTAACATCGATTGACTCGTTTGTCTGTATGCTCCGAACACGGGTCCACACGCGGCTACTCGACTAGGATAAGATTCCTTTTTGTCAATATACGATTAGCGTCGCTAATCAACATGCATTAGCGTGCGCTAACACTACATTACAACATCCGTCGACTTATCGAACGTGCGCCGGCAGGGTCCACACGCGATTCCTTCCGATGCATGCACTAGCGTACGCTAACCTATAAACGTAGCGTCGCTAATCACTGCGATAGCGTGCGTTATGCATGAATATCGGCGTGCGCTAATAAGGCTATACTTAGCCATTTTCAGCTATTCTTGTCCAGCGTCTCAACATACGAATACGAACATACGGCATCGAATACATATACTTCTTAAATGTAATTGTCAACCAAGTACGATAATTGTACCAATACGTATGTCTCGATCCTTCATTTATTTTATCCATACTATCTGAGATACCACCTTTGTACAACATAACTCGGATAAAATAATGTTAAATAACGATAGTAGAATTTTCGGATATTACAAAGCGGACTTAGTCGCCGAATCCGACGATGTGAATCCTCACGATTCCATCAAGACAATCTGAGGATAATCCAGCGATCCAGCGCCCTTGGTATAGATCCCCATGATGATCCCGTCGGACCAACGCATGGTGGAAAATCCGTCCAGCGATCCAGCGCCCTCAGCATAGATCCCCATGATGATCCCGTCGGACCAACGCATGGTGGACATTCGATCCAGCGCCCTCAGCATAGATCCTCATGACCCCCCTCGGATCATTTATACCATAAACCAATCAATTATGCATACATATATGCATTTCAATATTTTCATCAATACGAACGATTAACAACGAATACCACGAGAATTTACAGAAATAAATCTCATATTCGACAACATGAACAAAACCATATGCATGATCAAAGTTCCAATATAAATCAACTCAACATATGATACTTGCCTCGAAAATGGCAAGAATGAAATACTCCAAAAAACGTCACGCGTCCGTATGTCACCGCCCCACGATCGACCCCTATGCAAGGCTCGGACCTTGTTCAAAAAGAGATACAAGGAACTTAACATACCACTCGATACTAACATACGATCACCGAATACTTATATTATGATCATAAAGTAGTGACGCTGGGTTGGTTCACGGTTATAACACTAGATAAGAACTGAACCGTAAGCGATAAGGCACTACAGGAGAGTTGAACGATCATTTCGAAGGTGAAATACCGATGTTTAAAAGTTCGATGTTTTACAAGGTATTGAAGATTTCGTGTTTTAATAAGGGATTAAATGCCAAATCCTCATATGATCGGCTATTAAGATTCTACCCCCAATATTACTCAAGACGACAAGTATGCTCGAATATTACGCAAGGAAAACGACACTACGGTGATTCGGTTTGAGTTCAAGGACTTGGTCGATATATTACCCTCAAGAACATGAAGAACATTGTCACAACAAATTCTTCTAACATACATGAATTACTCCAATGGAACATAAAAAAAGGTTCAGAAAATCTAGCGGAAATCATGCTTATTACTCCACGAATTTAGGATACTTCATGTAAAGGTTTTCATCCACCGAGGCTATATCAATACTCTACGTAATGGAAGAAAGACAAGGTATAATCGGGTTCTAAACTTCAAAATATGGTGCTGGACTCAAAATATCATTATCTAGTCCAATGATTTCCAAAACAAGCTCAAAGTATAGCTAAGAATGTAAACTCTAGCTTGGTGAATCGTAACATACCTTAAGAGATGCAAGAATAAAGAATATCTTCAATAAACTCTTCACCGGAAGCTTGATCACCAACTCACATGGTCTAGGCTTCCCAAAATCGGATGTAGATGATGATATGAGGGATATGAGGTGAAGGATAGTCTCAAGAACACAAAAATCGGCCAAGGCAAGAGTGGGAAATGAAGTGAGGGTCGGGTTCTATAAATAGATTTCTAGGCATTACGTACGTTATGCAATCACCCTTACGTACGTAACAAACTTAACGTACGTTATACCCTAGCCTTAGCGTACGTAATCGTCGACCCGGACTTGATGGCTTTGATTTCGCCATTTCCTTACGTACGTAATCACACGGGATTTACGTACGTAATATCCATGTCCTTAACGTATGTAAAACATGCACCATAGCGTACGTAACACCTATGTCCAGGTTCACGCGGAAATCACACGAATCTCCCCCGGCCCCTTCCTCGGCCCCCACACGCCGACCCTTATCCGAACCCAAGTTGACTTAGCTTACGTACGTTAAGAACATCATATAACGTACGCAATACTGAATCTTTAACGTACGTTATGGACGCCTGATAGCGTACGTAAGTACGTGCAGAATCATGCATGAAATGTTGAAGATATATAAAAACATAAGGGCACAAATATGGGAAACCAATCTACGATTTATAACATCATGAAGTCGAGATCATACAAGGTCGAGTACAAGGTAAATACACCATTTATCCGGGCATTACAATGCCAGGACAGAAGCTTCACCCCTTGTCTCCAATTATTTGCCGAATCTGGTAAATTCTAGTAATGCGGGCAACAAAGATTTGTTAACAATGACCAAGAACGAAAGGTGTAAGTAAATGATAATCGTTATATCCCTAACATGCTTCATCAAGTGGTCACTCAAATGACACGATTTGCTCAAGTGGTGAACCGGATAAAGGTAGTGATAGGTTTGCAACCTGGCGTAGACAACAAAGGCGATCCGAACCTAGGTCCTCAAGAAGATACATGGATGTTAGAAAAATTGTGTTTTGATAAATACATCCTACAACCTATCCCTATAGCACAACATCATACAGCGGTTGTAGAAGACAAATCCTACAGCTAAGCCTTCAAGATACAACAAGAGGAGACGTTGGCTACAGCAAACAATGTTGTAGGTGTTTTATTTAGGAAAAGTAAAACACAAAACCAACATGATTAAGAAGGAACTTTAAACCATTCTGAAACAAACTTCCTTTATTCATAAAGTGTTTACGGTTTTAAAGTAGCATTTAATGCTGACTAAACAACATCTAATGCTGCCGAAGAGACTGCAGACAGAGCTTAGCTCGAACTGCTCTGTCGAACTGGCCAAGGAGAAAACTCAGCCTCCACCAGGTTCTTTAATTCATCCCAAAAAGCAACATGATCTTGGGGCTTAACTGCCTACCACCAAGTCGCAGCCTCCTTTGCGGAGCCAGGGGCACTCTCCTCGCCTCGGAACAACCAACTGCTTTAAAACTTTCTCCATCTCGAAAAACCAGCTTTACCAACTGGCCGGATCAGTAGCACCAATAAACTATGGAGGATGCATACGGACTATCCTAGGGCCAATTTTCCGCACCCGTATTAGCCGTTGGGTTTGGATTATTCTGTTGGACAGTCTGGGTCAAGAGGGCCATTTGATTTGCCACTTGTTGAAGAATGTTGGCAACACCATCATCCGCATTATTCCTTTGGTTGACCGGCTGGTCCTGATGACCATCGGTACTTGGATGTACTGAGTTCGACAAGGTAGAAGTAGCCGAACCCGCATCAGAACTGGAAATGGCTGCGCCATGTCCGCTTCCTCTATCAGCAGACATTCTAAGGAATATGCAAATAATACATGACAGTTCAAATCACACATTTTTAAGGTGATCGATTCAAAGAAATACGAATTTAAAGGCATAGCGGTTGAGAAAATAAAGGAAGAGTAACAGGACTTACGAGTACCAGTCGTACCGAGATGATGGCAATATAGTGATACTGTATATAAATGATGAGTCAATTCGACCCAAATAGACTGATAGCCTAGGTATCCATAAACCTGGCTCTGATACCATATCATGTAATACCCCCAAGATATTCAGGGCATATTACAACGCCGCGAATCCCTCCATGGGACCCACAAGGCTATACATACATGCAACCATGAACTTTAACCGACAAGGTCTGTACATAACCAAATAGAAGGCAATAAAAAATTATCGTTCAAAGTAATATCCCAGATCGATGGATAAAAGTCAGCGGGGACTATACCCATAACAGGAGGGCAAAAACAACAAGAAAAATATCCAGTAGTACCCGAGTACTAAAAATCATGCAAGGTACAACAGCTCAGATGAAAAACATAAATAAATCAAACAAGGAAATGTCACATCGTCACTCTTGCCCATCATCTTCATCGTTTCGGTACCCGCTCATCTGTTCTCCTGGAACCTAAAATACATGAAACTTATTTCCCCAGAATGTGGTTAGCCATGGAATATCTAGTGCAAGTATATTTATTATGATAAATAATATTTCTTGAACGATAAAGTAAGCATACCATCATTTCATTGATCTTAAGACTAGTATTCTGGTATATCTAAATCTCATATCATATTACATTTCAAATATATACGTGTTTGATTAACCGTGGATTGCAAGAAGCAAAGACCCCTAAGAGGCCCCACCAGACCACCCCGGAATGGTTAACCCAAAAATATTCATTGTCCGCACCAAAGGTAACGAACCCTTAAAGGATCCGTCGGCCCATCCCAGAGTGAACATATACTCATACCCATCACATACACTTCCTTTTGATGGTCAAGAAAATACAGTCATAAACATATACTTGCCTTTGAGACATCGCAAAAAGCTACGAGATGACAAATGACCGCAGTTGAAATCAAATGAAGATTCCGAACCTAAAAAATTCGAGAAATAACTATCAACAATAATATAAATGAATCTGTAGCTGAATTGCACCCGAAGCCCCACCTACGATTCGTATAAAACAACATTCAACAAGGTAGATGGCAGATCACAACCGACCCTCTCGATTCTTACCAAAATACAAAAATCATACCATGAATTCATAAGGGAAATATGTATTCGGGTTAGATAGTTCATACTTAACATGATTCTATGAGTAATACAAGTTAAATCGTACGAAATCGTGAAGAAACCCCCAAATTCCGAAATTTAGGGTTCTTAGATGATTACCTTGATTTGGAAGGGAGACAGGGACATGTGTTGTTTAATTTTCGTTAACAACTCAAAAATGGTGATAGATGATGAAATATTACACCTAATCGCCTCTAAGCCGCTCCTCACTTGTTCTCTCGTTGGTTAGGATTGTATAACAAAAAGAAGTGCCGAAAAATGATCCTAACTGCACTTATATACTGTAAACAATTATCATGTGATAATCCTTATATTTAGCGTGCGCTAATGGGCCTAACAATTGGAGAGTTCTGTTCCAGGGGGTTCTGTCACAACTCGTTGGCATGCGCTAATAGTTTCTGATAGCGTGCGCTAATGATACATATTAGTGAGCGCTATCACATTTCATTCGCATGCGCTAAGAGCTGCTGCACAGCAGCACAGCTGTGTCAGCCCGAACACGCCTTGGATGAAGCAAAGCTCGAAGGTTATGAAGAGCGTCAAAATAAGAACTCAAGTGCTAAACAAACACATGATTCCGACCACCCGAAGGTACGGAAAAAGAATACAGAATCGTATGCCTAAGACTTTAGGAAATTATGAAAAAACCCAAAATGTCTGAAAAAACACGATTGAAGATCGAGCAATAATATCACAGTTCAAAACTCGTCTGAAAACATTAAAAGAACTTATAGAAACACCGAAACGACAGTTTCGGACAAGATTTACATAACTCAAACCTAAATACGGAAAAGTCGCAATGTTACACGGATTATACTGAAACAACCCCAAAACTCATTCAAATAGAAAAAAGTGCAGAATACGCTAGCTCAAAATATCGAAACGATTACAACCGGGTCGTCGGAAATAGAAAAATGCCAAATCTAAAATTATTAAAAATAGTAAAATCCCTGATATTACAATAACGACTGTTGGTGTTTTATTTATGCATATTTACTTTACTATTATTTCAAGTATGTTGACAATGAGGATTTTTGTTGATGTTATTTCATTTAAACGATTTTTGTATTTAAGGTCATTTTATATTAAAGGGCATTCTCGCAAAAAATTCTCATTGATTTCCTTATAAAAATTTAATATGTTATATCACCGGTTCTGTACTGACATGTTTATACGTATGAATTTATTACCTATTTGAGAGTGCCAGCACATTATGTGATGAGATAATTTCGTGTATGTATTTTATTATCCATTTTGGGGTGTTTGTGTATGTATATGTTTTAATATCCATTTTGGGGGTGTCCATGGAAGTGTGTGTGGGGAGCTTGGATCCTCTCCAGTAACTGGAGAGGATTGGAGGGGATCTGCCCCCTCCATTTTCCACACACACATACAACCATTTTGTGTGTGTGGAATGGTTGTATGTGTGTGTGGGGAGCTTGGATCCTCTCCAGTAACTGGAGAGGATTGGAGGGGATCTGCCCCCTCCATTTTCCACACACACATACAACCATGCGGGTGTGTGTGAATTGGAGGGTCCAAATTGAACTGGACCCTCAAGAAATGGAGAGGATCCCCATTCGTGTGTGGGTGTGTATGTATGTTTTGATTACCCCGGTAATATCAGAGAAGACCTCAGAATGGCCCACATGTGTAAGGCCTCGGGAAGTGTGTGCGTCGATTCCCTAGTAATAAAGTAATAATGGATCGTAGGTGGAGTGTCGGGAAGTGTGTTGATTATCTTGGTAGGGTCTGATGAGATCTCCAGATGACCCGGAAATGGGGCCTCGGGAGGGGTGCTGTTAGGAATATGCCCTTGAATGCCACTTAGAGGATGAGAGAGTGAGAACATCATATTGTAATTATGAACATCTTTCGTATAAGGCATTTATTATTGCTATATTATTGTATATTATTGGAATCATTATCTGGCATATAGGATAATAGTCCTTGCATTTGAGAGCAAACATTTCACTCCTTATGTGATAAGGAGATAGGCATTGGAAATGTTTAGGCTCAAATACTTAACTGGTTCGTAAGTCGATAAAATTTAATTGGACATTAAGTTTAGACAAAACTTGTATAACATGTACTTCGACATGAAGAATGCCCGTCTTCACTAAGATTAGTGGGAGCATATGTTATAGGTATGCGAATGAGATTAGTATATCCGGACTCTAGGGTTGTATATGTTGGGATTCGGTGATTAAAAATGAGTTACACAGTAGAAAAATAAGCCGCTCTAATTGGATAAAAACTGAACCCCTAAACGGATCGAGCAAGCATCGTAATAACGAATATAGAAATATACGAAGATAAGAATCAAAGAATTCATACCCTCGTAGTCCTTTGATAATTTCTTCTTGATTCCGAGCACGAACACGAATCCAATCGAACGAGCATTTAGAAATTCCCGAGCACCGAAACCACCGTGCCTCTACGTATCACAGTTGAAAGATGATCGGAAAATATTTCTATCAACTTATACTCTAAGTATACAACTAGAAGTTGATAGAATTATCTTATATATATTTTACAAATACTCTAAGTACTTATAGGAATTATTTTTCTCTCAAAATACACTTAAAATACAAGTGTATAGAATAAGAAAAACTCTTTCCTATCCTTCTTGAAAACTCACGACCAAGCCCACTTTTAAAGTGAGGATGATGTTGTTTTTATAACATAAAAGCCCCTCACTTCATATCTTATCAAAAAAGACTTTTATGATATTTTATACACCATATATGAAATAAGTCCCCACACATCAACCCATATCTCATATCAAAACAAAATGAAATAATAAGTCACCACGTGACAAATGTGGGGCGGTGTCCTGCATGAGTATTTTCAACGTTGGTTCATTTCAGTCCGTAAAACGAACCATCGTGTATCTAGTTTCATAGATAGACCTTGGTACGTTTCAATATTAATACAGTTAATTAATCTAATTAATTATATTAAAAATAAATTCTCTAAGAAATAATATGAATAAATTAATTACCCAGTAATTTATTTAATTCAAGAGACCGATTTAATTTATCTAATAAATTAAATTAGACATACAATGTCAAATATTAACCAAGAGAGAATAAGCTAAATATAATCCGTTGTCAATTCCTATGCCGTGACTCAGTAGGTTAGTCTCAATTAGAATTGGGAGGATCCACTGAGTGTTAGCACCACTGAGCCAGTCTCTGGCCCACACTGTAACCTAATTGAGAATGAATGATCAGATCATTCCAAAACCATTATGTCATGAATACCATATACGTATAAACCCTTCAATCATATGTCCCAGTCGAGTATTAGGGTCACGGTAAAGTCCAATATTATTTTAACTTGACTCTATGCATTTGTTAATACAAACCGAAATCGCCGAGCTCTTGTGTATCAAATACAACTAGCTCTAAAAAAAAAAATACAACTAGCTCTAAATGCTTTGGCCAAAGACTTATGATCTCATTTGCCATGCCATTAACCGCATAGGACATTTGCCTCCTCACTAATAGGAGAAAGAATGATATCTTGGTATTTAGTAGAGACTGCTACTTGCCCACTAAGTTGCATTTCGAGGTTGACTCCACCAACCGGCGATTTGATCGAACTACTCTGATGACAACTTAATGTCACAAGTACATCTACTACTGAAACCTCAAGTCAAAGGTCCACTTATACCTATTACAATCTTTCGATTCAGTTATTGACAATCCCTGAGTGATATCCATGTGATCGAATCGAGGTGAGTCATGTTCGAGTATACTAATCCCATTAGCATACCTATAACATGTACTCCCACTAACCATTAGTGAAGACAGGCACTCTACATGTCAGAGTACACGTTATACCAGTCTTGTCTAAACTTACTGCCCAATTAAGTTTTATCGACTTGCGAACCATTTAAGCATTCGAGCCCTAAACACTTTTAGTGCCTATTTCCTTTTCTCCATAAGGAGCGGAATGTTTGCTCTCAAATTCAAGGACTGTTATTCTATATACCAAATCACAATTCCCTTGATATAAAATAATATAAAAATAATAAATGTCTTATTTAATTTAATATTCATAATTACAATATAATGCTCTCACTCTCGCATCCTCTGAGTAGCATTCAAGGGCATATTCCTAATACTATACTGCAAATCATACTTTATGCTTGTATTACCTTATTTCTCTGTAACTACCCGTGAGAATATTAATTACAGTTTATCACATGTTTTGCATATTTATTCACATTATGGTTATGCAAATTTATTGTCCATTTATTTTATATTATAGGTAATATGGTGTGCTGGTGTCATAAGGAAGATCACATTATTGATTCCTTATCACAACCTATATAATTATTAAACAAATTACGTGAAAGGTTGTAACGTATGTTTGATATTAGTTGGTCTTGACTATTAACATGCATTAGTGTATTTGCATACGTTGAACTGGATGGCAATGAGATACTGTCTTCTGTAGTGACTATAAGAAGAACGTAAATTTCGAATAATTATTTTTTTGTATCTTTAAGTATATAATATTTAATTATATATTTATAATAATTATTGCTTTAATTTATCATGGGTGAGAATCACAGTGATTGACTCAATATGTTTCGTATATTGGGAAATAATATTATTTATATGATAATTATTATTACAACTAGAAATCATGTCCCGAATCGTATGGGTTGGTGATGTACCCTTGAGGAGATCGATAATGATTATTATATTAAACTCCACATGTGGATTTAATTCCGATATAATAATAAAGTTCAAGTGGTACTACTCTTGGATAATCAATTAATTAATTAATTAAAGGTGGCAGTACCTTAAATTAATTAATGGACATTCAACATCTTAAACACGGGAAATAATATAGTTAAATAAGGAGCCTGTTGGGAAAAATCCTCCATTTGTCTTGATAATTACCTCATGCAGCAAGATCTTCAAAGTCAGAATATCAGTCCAAGTATAGAAGCTGTTAGGATAACATCATACAGCCTGTCCATACAGCGTAAGATCTTCCAGCAAAGTCGAGAGTCCTTTTTATAGCATGATTGTAAAGACACGTCAAAAGACGAATATGCTGGATACAGCAAACATACTGTAAGTGTTTTACTTAGGAAAAGTAAAACACAAATCCAACAGGACCGAAGAAACTTTCATGGTTAAAGTAGCATTTAATGCTAATAGGATAGCATTTAATGCGGCCGAAGAGACTACAGTATGAAGAGCATTTAATGCTGGTCAAAAGAATGCCTGAAGCATTAAATGCGAATCGCCTTTAATTAGAAACATTCTAAAGCCACCAATCAGAGCAATCTTAATCTCACCAACCGGCCAACAACTACATTTATAACGGATCTATTTCCAAAGTTATAAGTAGCCCCAAGCCAGAGGACATGAAATACTTTGACAATCTAAATATCAAGCTTATAAGAGCACTATATTTCTTCAAGCATACAACTTCATCAAAGAGAAGAAATATACAAAGTCCTCAATGCGAACAACACACTTACAACGAATGCTCAACAAACATACAATTTCTGTTTGATCTTGTGATACCAATCTTACCGTTGAGTTTACTTAGCCATGTGTGGATTAAGCCTTGATATCCCTGACCTGTGTGGGATGAATAGAATCAAGAACTAAGCTTCAATCTATGTGAGAAAAAGTGAGTCAAAGAAGCCAAGCCAATCTGTGTGAATGGCCGAAGCTGTTGTCGGCCATATCAATCTGTGTGAATGATACAACAGCGTGTTTAGTTAAAGTCATAGTTTTGCATGCCGTGATTTTAATAAACAATTTACTCCTGTGTGGAGGACCAGTAGATGTAGAGGGGTTTACCTCGAACCACTTTAAATAAGTGTGTCTTTACTTTCTGTCGTTTACTATTTTCTATCTGCCTGTATGATTTTAGTATACATATCGTAAAAACCCTGTACGCACCAAGCTAACTTGAGATTATTCAGTTATTGTAATTACAGCAACTTAACCTTAGACTTCCGCTACGCAAATAAACTTCGAAAAAGATACAACTTATTCAACCCCTCTTCTAAGCTGTTTTACTGTATACTGTGGCCAACAAGTGGTATCGGAGTGGTTGATTCTACAAAGAATCAGTCGATTCTTAAACTGAAATAGATCCACAAAATCACTAGCTTTTGAAAACTTTATTTTCATATCTTCATCATTAATCTTACTTCTATGATGGACAGATCTATGATCAATAAAGTCCCTATGTTTTACATTAATGAGTTCGATGGTTGGAGAATTGGGATGGAAGTTCATCTTGCTGCGATGCAAGAAGAGATGATCTTCGTCATCCAAGAGGGACCGGTCAAGATAATGAAGGTCAACACAGTCGCAAGAATCTATGAACAACCTTATGTAGAGATGTTCGAAAAAGAGCACGAGTAATGGACAACAGATGATCGCAAGCGTGCGAACCTCGACAATGTTGCTAAGAATGCACTATTTGTCTCTCTCGACAAAGGGACATTCTCCAAGGTAAAAATCTGTAAGACAGCCAAAGAAATCTGGAGAAACTCAAGCTAATTTGTGAGGGAACTGTGCTCTCGAAAGAAAACAAAATTTCAAACTAACTCAGCAATCTTTTGAAATGAAATCTTCCAAAAGGCTTGACGAGCTTGACCTCAAATTTACCAGCATTGTCGGTGAACTTGAGGCATTGGGTAAAGTTTATACCCAAAAGGAGAAAAATCTGAAAATCTTTAGATCATCCCCTGCCTGATGGGACATTAAGACCACAACTATATGTGTGTGTGTTGTAATCTAAATGACATATATACTTTTGATCTCTTCTTTGACCTCAAAGCTTTTGAGTTTGACATTGACAGGAGATAAAAGGCAGAATAGTCACATGCCAAGACTACAGCACTGGATGCTGTATCTGACAGGAGACATAGCTCCGTACCCAGCACATCAAAATCCGCATGCAAGGCAGCAGACATCGACAATGACATCCTGTCTCAAGACTAGATGACCATGCTCATGTTAGGATTGTATACTACAAAGCATACTTTATGCTTGTATTACCTAATTTCCCTGTAACTACCTATGAGAATATTAATTACATTTAATCACGCGTTTTGCATATTTATTCACGTTATGGTTATGCAAATGAAATGTCTAATTATTTTATATGGTAGATAATGTGGTGCGTTGGTGTCACACGGAAGATCACATTATCGGTACCTTATAAAATAATATAATAGTTCACAACCTATATAATTATTAGACAAATTATATAAAAGGTTGTAGTGTATGCATGAAATTAGTTGGTCTTGACTATTAGCATACATTAGCATATTTGCATACGTTGAACTGGATCGAGGTGACATAGTGTCTTCTGTACTGACTGTAAGAAGAGCGTAAATCTCGGATAATTATTATTTCTTAATTCTAATTATATAATATTTAATTGTGAATTTATAATACTTATTGCTTTGATTTACCATGGGTGAGAGTCAAAATAATCGACTCAATAAGCCTCGTATCTGTAACACCCTCAAGACGTTCAGGGCATATTACAGCGCCGTGGACCCCACCCTTTGGAATCCACCAGGCTAACGTACCAACCCGACATTACGACAAAAGACAAACATCATCAACATACACACAATTCCATAATTCAAGACATTCAAAACAAAAGACTGAACTCAACAATACCATCCAATATCAAATCTTCCCCAAAACGGGTACACGACGGTAATAAATCCAAGAAGGAAGTACTCGAGTACTTAAGCAATTGATATAATAAATAAATTTAAAAAGACATGACACCAAACGGACGATCACTGAACAGAATCACTCTTGCCCATCCTCGTACGGCCCGCATGCTCGTTCACCTCTATGACCTGTACCTGAAATACAAAAGTATTTCCCCCATTTAAGGGTTAGCGACAACTTCTAATGCAAGTTGTAATATCCAGATTTATTATTGAGTATTTCATCTGTATTTGAATCCTGTATTATTTCGGAATTATTATATCGATGATTGAAGTATGATATTTCTCGTATTTGTATCCTTGTACATGAGTATGGCAACATGTAATTTTTCCTATGTAAATACGTGATAACGTATGTTAACAAGGGTAGCTTAACGTATGTTATCTGTCGGAAATAGCGTATGCTACGAATGTAGCGTAGCATGCATTAACCAGTCAATAATTGAGCTAGGCGGCTGTCACATGCGCCAGCCGGACATGGGTCCGGATGAGATTTCCCCGGATGAACCTGGACACTTTTGAAGTCAACGTTTGTTAACGTACGCTAAGGAGCATGTCTAGCGTACGCTAAAGGCTGTTGCTTACGTACGTAACATGATGGTTTAACGTACATAATCGTGTACAGAATGAGAACAGTTAACTATCAGTGGACGATAGCGTACGCTAATATTGTTGGCTAGCGTACGTTAAGAGACTAACGCACGTTATATATGATGGCTAACGTACGTTAAGGTCAGAAAATTATAAATAAGACATCAGCCACTTCATTTCAGCTCGTTGGTTTCACTTAACCTTCAACATACTTCGTGCCCAGAGACATTCCAGCCTCCTTAAACTCTTATAGACCATCTCTACTTGATCATTGAAGATTAGAGATCATTATTATTGATCATTGAAGAGGAGAAACCTCTTGGATTGGCAAAAAAGCAACCGGAGTTGGATTCTACCTATTGTATCGGTGTTTTCTTCATCTTAAGGTATGTTATAATATCTCCAACCTTGAATTCGTGTTCTTAAAGATATGAAGATCATGCTATCAAGATATTAAGTTCCAGAGATGATTTATTCGTCCAACATCATGTTTAGGAGATTGAGATGATTATGCTTTAAGTACCTTGGTTAAGAATATCATAATTTGAATCTTGTTACGATGAACAAGTAAAGGAAGTTTCTCACATTGGTAATCCGAATTTAGAAGGTGTCTTCATAGTAATCACGGACTTGGATTTAACATCATTATTGTTAGACGATCTAAGAGATTGATCATGGAAGGATTTGTCTTGTAAAGATGGAGTGTTAAACAAACTTCAAGATGATAGTTTTGATTGATATAAAGGTATTGATATCGACCGTTAGGCCTTCCGAATTATGCATGAAGAATTGTAATCGAAATTGAATATGGTGTTATGATGATATACGTATTCTTGAATTCGAAGTTGTTGTTATCCTTAAGATCATGCATAACGTTATGAGCATGATATGTATGGAGATAATGTACGTTGATTAATGAGAATTTCGTTAGCTTCACCACATCGAGACAGTAGTCTGCCCAGTGAGAAACTGTCATGCGTGCTTAGCGTACGCTAATCTATATATCTTACGTACGCTAACGGGCAAGGTTAACATACGCTACGTTTGGTATGTAACGTACGTTATATCATCAGACGAGTTAATTCGACTGATCAGTGAGGGACTGTCGATGCATAGTTAGCGTACGCTAGACTTTGTATCTTACGTGCGCTAACGAGTAGGCTTAACGTACGCTACCAAGTCTACGTAACGTACGTTAAGCAGGTCAGACAGGTGTTAGGCATATTTTTATACACTTATAAATGAGCTTTTGGTCATGAGCCTAATTCAGCATAAATGAGCTTTTGGTCATGAGCCGCGGCACAAACCAAGTGAGACGCGGCACACGCACGGCCCCAGCGAAGTCCCGAGCGAACTGTACTGTGAGCCGCGGCATGGACTAAATGAGCTGCAGCACACTAACATGACGAGCCGCGGCACAAAGCGAAAGAACTAACAACGCCCGGGCAAACTGTACTGTGAGCTGTGGCACAAGGAGAGTGTGCCGCGGCCCAGAAGGAAAATGCAGCGCCCAGGCATCTCGCTGAGCAGTAGGGGCCGCGGCACAGATTTAGTGAGCCGCGGCCCATCGGGCGGTTTTGCTGAATATTCCGCATTCCTGGGCCGTTTTTGGAGCCTTTTCGCAACCTAATTCCCGGACGCGTTTTGTGTAACACCCCGAGATATTCGGAATAATTACAGCGCCGTAAACCCTTTAAGTAAGGATTTACAAGGCTAAATAAAAGAAATGTAAGTATAAGACATCAATACCACGAAAATTCAAGTTCACAAAACCGATTCAACTGGTTCAATGAGTAATTAATACAACCATATCGAAGTGGAATTATTAAGACACGCGTACTCGAGTACTGAAATCAAACCAAGAAAATAAATCACCAACAACAACAAACATCACTGAATCCCTTCATCGTCACATCGGTACTGTGGCTGTTTCCCTGCTCCTCGGCTACCTGAACATCAAAACAAATGTCCACCCCCGAAGGGGTTAGCAAAACGATGCTAGTACATGTATCATTTAAACAATTCGAATATGCATCAACAATACATAACAAGATACACCACACGGACTTCCGCTACCGGAATCCGACAATGCGAATCCAAAAGATTCCATTAACACAGCAAGGGTATTCCAATGATCCAGCGCCCTCAGCATAGATCCCAAGATGATCCCGTCGGACCAACACGAGGTGGAAATAACCCGTCCAATGATCCAGCGCCCTCAGCCTAGATCCCAAGATGATCCCGTCGGACCAAAACGAGGTGGACATCCGATCCAGCGCCCTCATCATAGATCGCACAACAAACACAAACACAACTCATACATACATATATGCCAAATCGCCATGTCCATCAACATGAACATACAAACACTAGATAACGAATATCATGACAATTCAACGAAATAAATCTCATGTTCGACAACATGAATAACCACATGCATGCTCAAAATACCAATATTAACATATTATGATACTTGCCTCGAAGATGGCAAGAACGAAACACTTCAATGATCTCAACACACTCGAAGGCCGCCTCCTTCGATCAACGTAGCAAGCTCGAACCTTAACAAAAGAAATGATATACAAATCATCTCAAGTCGAACGATTGCCTAACAATTCGGTCTATGGCCAAAAGCTCAAAATATGCAATCTGCCTGAACCACTTAGCGTACACTACGTACTCTACGTAGCGTGCGCTAAGCCTGCCTGTTAGCGTACGATATCGTCTAAGTCTAGCGTACGCTAGCCATGGAGTGACAGTTCTCTCTGATCAGCCGACTGACTCGACTGATAACACAGCGTACGTTACGTACCAAACGTAGCGTACGTTAACTTATTCCCGATAGCGCACGTTAACTTACGTATGTTAGCTTGCGCTAACCGTGCATGGCAGATTACTACTGGCAGAAAACTTGTTCTAATGGTGATGAACTCATAAATTCTATGGTGACAATACATGTCATCCCCGTGCACATCATGCTTATAAGGTCTGTGAAAGTTCTATACGGTTTAAACGACTACGAGATACAAGGTTACATATAATCATTACTACACCATAATTCATCTAGATCTTGAGAAAGTATCCTAAGTTCTCTTCGTCCTATGTTACAAAACGCATGATTCCAACGTGTACAACATAACAACTTGATAAACTCCACCTACTGGTCATGATCGGTAAGAAATGCTTAGGAGTCCATATACAAAAAGGTTCAAAGAATTATACGAAGAATAAGTGCCGAAACGTCAAAATATCCTTCTAACACATGATGATTCGACTATTAACGAATTAACTGACTAGATAAACATGATCAAACTTCCTTCAGAATACTACTAATATTGGCGAAGAATCACCTACCTCAAAGTAGCGAAGAACACGAAGGCACTTGAAGAAAATCCAACACCGAGAGCTTGAACACCAATCCTCAATGATCTACAATCTTCAGACTCGAGCTAGGAGGATGATATGAGGGGTTATAGGAGGGAGGAAGTAACTCTCTGAGCTCAAAAATTCGGATTTGGGAAAGTGGAAATATCTGAAAAATGAAAAAGTATGCTGTCCTATATATAGGAAATGGTTATTAGCGCGCGCTAGTCCCTATTCATAGCATGCGCTAACGGCCATACGAAGTTTACTGACTTTACTGTACTCAGCCTTTAGCGTGCGCTACCCTCATGTGAGTAGCGTGCGCTAATGCGTTGACTTGGCTTTTTCCCGAAAGCCGTCCAGGTTCATCCCGACACAATCTGACAAGGATCCCCAGCCTGATCTCACCTACCACACATCTCAATCATATTGACCCCGCATAGCGTGCGCTAAGGTTCCTCCACAGCGTGCGCTATGGATCCAACTTAGCGTACGCTATACTTAATCGGTAGCGTGCGCTACATGCGCAGAATCACAAATTTAAGTCACACTCGTGAAATCATACACTTAACAACACTGGACTATGAAATACGGAGAATAATACTCAGATCAAAGTGCAACAATTACAATATTACAAGTTCTAAATACATAACAGAAATCTCGGGTATTACATCCTTCCTCCCTAAAAAGAAGTTTCGTCCCAAAACTTAAGATGAAAATAACTCCGGATATCTAGTCTTCATATTGTCCTCTGTTTCCCAAGTGGCCTCTTCAACTCGGTGTCGTGACCATTGTACTTTAACCAAGTGTATTGGTTTATTCCTCAACTGCTTGATCCGACTCTCAAGTATCTTGATTGGTCTCTCCTCGAAGGTGCCGTCATTATCTATCTCGATCTCATCGAACTCAATGATATGACTGGGATCTGGTACATACTTCCGCAATTGGGATACGTGAAACACATTGTGAACGTGACTCAGTGATGGCGGTAAGTCCAACCTGTATGCTAAATCTCCAACTCTCTCGAGGATCTCTAATGGTCCGATATATCTCGGACTTAGCTTACCCTTTTTCCCAAAACGGAAAATCCCTTGTGTAGGAGATACCTTCAATAGTACATGTTCCCCAATGTCGAACTCTAGAGGGAGACGACGTACGTCTGCATAAGACTTTTGTCGACTCTGGCCAGTCAACAGTCTTTCTCGAATCAAAGCTATCTTCTCTTGAGTCTGAATTATCAATTCCGGTTCCGTCCCGATCAAATCCGAAGAATCATCCCAACACAGGGGTGATCGGCATCTTCTCCCGTACAAAGCTTCAAATGGTGCCATCTTAATAGAAGCATGCCAACTATTATTGTAAGTGAATTCAATCAACGGCAAATGAACTTCCCAATCAGTCGACCAATCTAAGGCACAAGCTCTAAGCATGTCTTCTACCGTTTGTATAGTCCTTTCGGACTGACCGTCCGTTTGGGGATGATAAGCTGTGCTAAAGTTGAGCTCAGTCCCCAAAGCCCTGTGAACTGCCTTCCAGAAATGTGACACGAAGCGACCATCTCGATCCGAAATAATGGTCTTCGGCGTCCCATGCAATCTGACTATCTCCGCAATAAATACTCGCGCCAATCTCTCGGGTCCCCATGCATCTTTAATTCCTAGGAAATGAGTGGACTTGGTTAGTCGATCAACTATAACCCAAATCATGTTTATTCCCGTTCTAGTCCTTGGCATACTGGTGATGAAATCCATCGAGATATCCTCCCACTTCCACTCAAGGATCGGAAGCGGCTTTAACATTCCGGCAGGTCGCTGATGTTCAATCTTAACCTGCTGACAAGTCAAACACTTCGAAACGTACTCTACTACGTCCTTCTTCATATTCCACCACCAGAAGTTTTGTTTTAAATCCTTATACATTTTACTGCTGCCCGGGTGGATAGAATAAGGTGCACTATGAGCTTCTTCCAGAATTTCCCGTCTCAATTTGTCATCATCGGTAACGCAAAGTCGACTCTGAAATCTCAGAACTCCATCATCTTGTATCACGAATCCTGGGGCTTTTCCTTTCTTTACTTCATCACATAACCGAAGGATCAGAGAATCGTTCAACTGCTTAGATTTGATCTCCTCGACTAGTGATGAAGTCAGTTCCATCACATATAGTTGCCCTTGGATTCCTGGTGCCCATACTTCAATCCCTTCGCGGATCAGTTCCCGTTGAATGCTGGTTTGGGACGTAAGTGCTTTCAACACTCGAAGAAAAACAGGTTTACGGCTCAAAGCATCGGCTACTACGTTTGCTTTCCCCGGATGATAGAGAATCTCCAAGTCGTAATCCTTGATCAATTCCAGCCACCTTCTCTGCCTCATGTTTAATTCTTTCTAACTGGAAATGTACTTGAGGCTCTTATGATCTGTAAATATCTGACAATGAGTGCCGTAGAAATAATGTCTCCAATTTTTCAATGCAAAGACTACAGCTGCTAGCTCCAGATCATGAGTCGGGTAATTAACCTCGTATGGTTTCAACTGTCGAGAAGCATAGGCAATCACCTTATCTTTTTGCATCAACACACATCCCAGACCCTGATTTGAAGCGTTGCTGTAAACCATGAATCCATCAGTTCCATCTGGTAATGCTAATATAGGTGCTGTCGTCAGTCTCTTCTTAAGTTCATCAAAACCAGCCTGGCATTTCTCATCCCACGTGAACTTTCGAGTTTTCTGTAACAGCTGAGTGAGCGGACGAGCAATTTTGGAAAATCCCTCTACAAAGCGGCGATAATATCCAGCAAGTCCTAAGAAACTCCGGACTTCTTTCCCGTTATTAGGAGCTTCCCATTCCAAGATTGCTTCGACTTTCTTCGGGTCCACCTGAACTCCGTCAGTTGATATCACATGCCCAAGGAAAGTTACCTCCCTAAGCCAGAACTCGCATTTTGAAAGCTTTGCATACAGCTGTTCCTTCTTCAAGGTGCTCAAAACCACACGCAAATGTTCGGCATGCTCCTCTGTGTCCTTCGAATATATCAAGATGTCATCAATGAAGACGACCACAATTTTATCCAAGTATTCCAAGAATACCCGATTCATCAATTGCATGAATACCGCAGGAGCATTGGTAAGTCCAAATGGCATCACTACAAATTCATAATGCCGTCTTAGGATCTCAGCGATTTCGGTATATCCGATTCCTTAATTCTCAACTGATGGTATCCTGATCGCAAGTCAATCTTCGAGAATACCCTTGCCCCTTGCAGTTGATCAAACAAGCCGTCGATCCGAGGTATAGGATACTTATTCTTGATTGTCATCTTGTTGAGCTCCCTGTAATCAATACATAGTCGGAGGGATCCGTCTTTCTTCCGGACAAAGAGAACGGGCGCTCCCCAAGGAGAAACGCTACGTTGAATATAACCCTTCTGTAACAATTCCTCCAGTTGCTTCTTGAGTTCATACATCTCGGTTGGCGCCATCCGGTATGGTGCTCTGGAAATAGGAGCTGCTCCAGGCTCTAATTCGATAGTGAACTCCACTTCTCTCTGCGGAGGTAACCCAGGTAGTTCGTTTGGAAATACATCTGAGAACTCATTCACAATTGGAATATACGAGAGCTCTACTCCTTCCTCTTTCCTCATGGCATAGCACCAAAGTCCGTGACATCCTTGCTTCAGTAATTTCACGGCTTTCATTGCTTTGATCAATTTTCCCGAGCTTCCCGGTCTCCATCCTCGGAATAAGTGTTCAGATTCGTCATCAGCAATGATAGAAATGACTCTCTCTCGGTAATTCAGAATAGCTCCATAACGGTTGAGCCAATCGTCTCCGAGAATTAAATTGTCACCGTAGATGTCAACTACAATAAGATTCGATGGCCAATCTATCCCTCCTATAGACACTGGAAAGTCTCTAGCCTCTAGGGTTTCCACAATTCTCTCTCCACTCGGCAAACCCACAACATATGGTTCACAATCAAATAAGCACGAGATTTTTAAACGATTTACACAGTTCAATGATATGAAAGAATGTGTAGCTCCGGAATCAAATAAAACACTAACTGGTTGCAAAAGGATCTGAATTGTACCTGATGCAACAGCAGTGTTCTGATCGTCAGATTTCCTCATCTCGTACAGGTGCGGAGGAACGGACCCAGCACTGGATGTCTCTCTCTTCCCAATATTTTGCTGCTGAAATCCACTCTGCTGCGTCTGGTTCACACTCATCTCCTTTGGAACTGGCGCTGGAGTGCGAGTAACAAAGTATCTAGTAGCAACTCCACAAAAAGCCACACGGTGCCCTTCTTGCCCACAATCGTAACAAGTCACAGAAGATGCGGGGCAATCACGTCGAATATGCCCTGCTCGACCACAATTGTAGCATTTATTTGATGCGTCCGAAACTGCTGATGTATTCCAGAACTTCTTTCCACCTCTAGAAGGATGTGGAGGTTTCCTAGCCGAATAAAAGGCAGACTGGCCCTTGCGGGGTCCACCACTCTTGTTTTCTGAGAAACTGCCATTCACTTTCTGCTTCTTTGCTTCCACTGATTTCTCCACCGCCGGCTCTTTCATGTCGTAGGCTAGCGCTTTGTCTTGATATTGTCGCAGCGTAGTACACTCGAACCCGGACATGTACTGCTGAATCTCCGGCTTCATTTGCATATCGAAATGAAAAATCTTTTCTGCCTCCGTTCTGACCAAGTGTCGGACACACGTCAGCTGATGATTAAAAGTTTTGATTATGTCTGTTACAGTTGCTTCCGAACTCTGTGGTGAGAAAAACTCTCGGATTTTTGCCTCTCTAACTGGACGAGGACAATATTGTGCTTCCATCATTAGTTTGAATTCCGTCCAATCCGCATTATGATCCTCGGGTCGAATAGCTTCCCACAGTCAAAGGCCTCCCCAGTCAGAAAATATTGGGCAATGGGAACCTTCCGGTCCTCGGGACAGTTAATACCCGCGAATATTTTCTCTAACTCCTTTAGCCAATGATCCCAAGTAAGTGCCTCTGCAGATCCGTCAAACTTTGGCGGGTGCAATTTGACTACCTCAGTAAGCCATCTATCTCCCCGGTTATCCTCGTGGTGCTGTTGTCCCATCGCTGTCTGCATGCGATCAACTACCTGAGCGAACTGGTTTATTTGCGCCACCACCTGTTGAAGTACTCCCGGCATGTTAGGATTTGCGTCGTCACTCGCCGATCCCTGCTGCCCTCCAGAATGGGAATTGGTTCTACTGGCCGATAATTCTGGGGTAGTTGCGGAGTCCTCCTGTCTCATATTTCCACGTCCGCGTCCACGACCACGACCTCCTCTCAACATACTGAAAACACAATTTTTCAGTATCCAGGATAAAATTTCTAAAAATAAAGCCGGTCAATACTCATAAAACAGAATTAAGTAAAACGGTAGTACAAGAGATTAGGAGACTTACAACCACGGTCCACATGACGACTTTTGGCTGAACAGTGATGTTACGAACGACTCGTAAATCAATAACGTAAACAGACCCAACTTAAAACCCGACTGCCAAGATATCCATGAATCTTAGCTCTGATACCATATTCTGTAACACCCCGAGATATTCGGAATAATTACAGCGCCGTAAACCCTTTAAGTAAGGATTTACAAGGCTAAATAAAAGAAATGTAAGTATAAGACATCAATACCACGAAAATTCAAGTTCACAAAACCGATTCAACTGGTTCAATGAGTAATTAATACAACCATATCGAAGTGGAATTATTAAGACACGCGTACTCGAGTACTGAAATCAAACCAAGAAAATAAATCACGAACAACAACAAACATCACTGAATCCCTTCGTCGTCACATCGGTACTGTGGCTGTTTCCCTGCTCCTCGGCTACCTGAACATCAAAACAAATGTCCACCCCCGAAGGGGTTAGCAAAACGATGCTAGTACATGTATCATTTAAACAATTCGAATATGCATCAACAATACATAACAAGATACACCACACGGACTTCCGCTACCAGAATCCGACAATGCGAATCCAAAAGATTCCATTAACACAGCAAGGGTATTCCAATGATCCAGCGCCCTCAGCATAGATCCCAAGATGATCCCGTCGGACCAACACGAGGTGGAAATAACCCGTCCAATGATCCAGCGCCCTCAGCCTAGATCCCAAGATGATCCCGTCGGACCAACATGAGGTGGACATCCGTTCCAGCGCCCTCAGCATAGATCGCACAACAAACACAAACACAACTCATACATACATATATGCCAAATCGCCATGTCCATCAACATGAACATACAAACACTAGATAACGAATATCATGACAATTCAACGAAATAAATCTCATGTTCGACAACATGAATAACCACACGCATGCTCAAAATACCAATATTAACATATTATGATACTTGCCTCGAAGATGGCAAGAACGAAACACTTCAATGATCTCAACACACTCGAAGGCCGCCTCCTTCGATCAACGTAGCAAGCTCGAACCTTAACAAAAGAAATGATATATAAATCATCTCAAGTCGAACGATTGCCTAACAATTCGGTCTACGGCCAAAAGCTCAAAATATGCAATCTGCCTGAACCACTTAGCGTACGCTACGTACTCTACGTAGCGTGCGCTAAGCCTGCCTGTTAGCGTACGCTATCGTCTAAGTCTAGCGTACGCTAGACATGGACTGACAGTTCTCTCTGATCAGCCGACTGACTCGACTGATAACATAGCGTACGTTACGTACCAAATGTAGCGCGTGTTAACTTATTCCCGATAGCGCACGTTAACTTACGTATGTTAGCGTGCGCTAACCGTGCATGGCAGATTACTACTGGCAGAAAACTTGTTCTAATGGTGATGAACTCATGAATTCTATGGTGATAATACATGTCATCCCCGTGCACATCATGCTTATAAGGTCTGTGAAAGTTCTATATGGTTTAAACGTCTACGAGATACAAGGTTACGTATAATCATTACTACACCATAATTCATCTAGATCTTGAGAAAGTATCCTAAGTTCTCTTCGTCCTATGTTACAAAACGCATGATTCCAACGTGTACAACATAACAACTTGATAAACTCCACCTACTGGTCATGATCGGTAAGAAATGCTTAGGAGTCCATATACAAAAAGGTTCAAAGAATTATACGAAGAATAAGTGCCGAAACGTCAAAATATCCTTCTAACATGTGATGATTCGACTATTAACGAATTAACTGACTAGATAAACATGATCAAACTTCCTTCAGAGTACTACTAATATTGGCGAAGAATCACCTACCTCAAAGTAGCGAAGAACACGAAGGTACTTGAAGAAAATCCAACACCGAGAGCTTGAACACCAATCCTCAATGATCTACAATCTTCAGAGTCTAGCTAGGAGGATGATATAAGGGGTTATAGGAGGGAGGAAGTAACTCGCTGAGCTCAAAAATTCGGATTTGGGAAAGTGGAAATATCTGAAAAATGAAAAAGTATGCTGTCCTATATATAGGAAATGGTTATTAGCGCGCGTTAGTCCCTATTCATAGCGTGCGCTAACGGCCATACGAAGTTTACTGACTTCACTGTACTCAGCCTTTAGCGTGCGCTACCCTCATGTGAGTAGCGTGCGCTAACGCGTTGACTTGGCTTTTTCCCGAAAGCCGTCCAGGTTCATCCCGACACAATCCGACAAGGATCCCCGGCCTGATCTCACCTACCACACGTCTCAATCATATTGACCCCGCATAGCGTGCGCTAAGGGTCCTCCACAGCGTGCGCTATGGATCCAACTTAGCGTACGCTATACTTAATCGGTAGCGTGCGCTACATGCGCAGAATCACAAATTTAAGTCACACTCGTGAAATCATACACTTAACAACACTGGACTATGAAATACGGAGAATAATACTCAGATCAAAGTGCAACAATTACAATATTACAAGTTCTAAATACATAACAGAAATCTCGGGTATTACATTTTGGAGGCTGAGGACGGCTATAAATAAGGGTTTAAGGGCTGAAGACAAAAGGGGGGATCATCTAAAGGGAGATCGACAGGAAGACACCAGCAGAGCAGAAAGGAGGAGATTTGTGGGCGACGACAAGACCACGGATCCCTACGGTTTGTCTTAGTTTTTCCGCATCTTAGTTCCTAGATCTATTCGAATAGGATTGTGATTGTAGCCGATTTCATGACGGTTTGATTATTTATTATTATTTTGATTTACTCGTTATTCTATTGAATTGGATTCTTCTTACTGTTCTTAATGCTTTTTAATTGTCATGCAGATTAATTTGTTTTGAATGTCTTTATGGATTCGGGAGATGAAATTTAGGCATAGTTCTTGTGAGACGAATCATAATTTTCGTGAGATAGGGATATACTCATGGAATTGTGAAGCCTATTTATTGTGGGAATTCTTGAACTGTTTTAGCTATTAATTATCTAATTCGAATAGGGATATATCGAGTTAATAATTCGTAGTATTTTCTATCGACCTTGGGAAAGGCTTTAGAATAATTTAGGAATTCCTGGCTTACAATCAATTGAATAAAAGTGAATTGAATTGAATAAATATCAGTCCTGATTGTTTGTGGTGAAAATCATAATCCTACACCCTTATGATTATTATTATTATTATTATTATTATTAGTATTATTATTTATTTACGGCAATTAGTTTAGATATAAACTCTATTTAATTGTTCTTCAAATAAAATTGTGAGTCGACTATATTTTGGTACTTAGTGAAATCAGTCCTCGTGGGAACGATACTTTACTTATCACTTTATTACTTGTTGACACCGTGCACTTGCGGCATATTGTGAGGGATTTTCCCACAACAAGTTTTTGGCGCCGTTGCCGGGGACTGATTTTTCGCTAATATCAATGCCAAGCGACTCTAATTTTAATTTAAAGTTTTTTTTAGTCTCTATATTTTTATTTTCTTCATTATGTTTTCCTTTGAGTATCGTGGCCCTTGGCATTTCATAAATTTCGATGTTCTTAATAATTTGCCAAATATGGTCAGTCAGCCCCCTCCCCCAAAACAAAAGAACATGCTTGAACAATGTGTAGACGTTCTCAAAAATCCTGATAGTACCCTTTTTGAGCGAGAATGTGAAAGTCGTGGTCTTGAGATTCACTATGGTTATTTTCCAGCTCATATATTTAGTAGTGAAGTTGAAGGGGAGGTTGAGAAGAAAGACAGGCTAAGTCTTAGGGTCGATCCCCCAGCACCCGATAATTACATAAAGTGTAATGAGTCTGTAGAAGAAGTTACCATTGATGATGTTTCCAAAGAAATTTCATTAAAATGTCATCAAACTTCAACTAGTAAGGTGAACACTTTTGTGCCAAAAATTTTATTAACAGTGCCGCGCATAATCTTTCCTAAATCCATAATGGGAGAGATTGACCCCATTACTTCAGATTTTGTTGAGGCTGATTCCTTGAGTTCTAATGAGGTTGTTCATGATAAGTTTTTATTATTTACCCATTCGAACTCTGCTTATTTTTTCGTGCCTTACAATTATTATATTCTTTCATCATTTTTTGGTTGTTCGCATAATTATTCTTACTCATTATTTTTGGCAACCGGGCATGAACCAAAGCCTCCTTATGGAATAAGAGGCTTATAGATTGCAAGAAGGGGGCATTTGGCAATCTCCCTTGAAAGAAGCCACGTTAAATTCTTTTTGCCACGTCGTGCTCAAGACGTAAAATAGAGTGCTTGATGGGAGGCAACCCATCATTTTTACTTGCTTTCTAGTTAGTTGTTTTTATTTGATATTTTTTTTGTTAGAATTTTTTTTTTATTTTGTTATTTCGTTTGGATTCGTATTCTTATTGGCCCTTATCTCTCTAATATTTTAACCCCAAATGAGTTATTATTCTTCATATTCTAGTTTTTCTTGATTTAATGTCTATTGTTATTTCATGACTAGAGACTAAGTTTGGGGGTCCCTCGTGATGTTGAGCATTATTTGAAGTATGGATTGATCGACGTTTCCACTCAGACATGTGCTGGCGTTCAAGAAGACATTTGGAATAAGTTTCACTTTTCCTTATCTCTTTTATTTTCACATGAGTTTTATTATTGATGATGCTATGTGTAGTGGAACAAATTGAAGCATGCGATAGTTTTCTTAATTTTTCTTAGTTATAAATTGTGATTTCATCATTGCTTTATTGTCCTCGCATGCTGTTGATGGTTTTTGTTAAAAACGTGATTTTTTCGTGCCCCCGTGTGTAAAACTGATGTTACGATACTGATTTCTCTTGGAAGAAACGTTTGAGTTTTAGTCGTGTTGCATTCAGCGATATATGTTTCTGTTGAGTATTCAGTTAGGTCCGAAATTTTATCGTTTTTGTAGACATCTTAGCAGATAAGAGAGGAGACATACGTGTTTTCAAATCACCGTCTATACGTTTGGTTAAACTTTTCGCGTAGCTAGTCGTCCAGTAATATGAGTCTTGTTGGCACTTGGATTGAGTTTAGAGTCGGACAGTTTTTCCAAAAAGTCGAGATATTATGCATATTCTATGATGGGAAGTCTAGTAACCGGGGGTATTCACGTGACCCGTTGTTTACTCTCGCGTAAAATGACGACCCTGAATAGATTAATAATTTAGAAATATCGCATTACCGATGATGGGAAGCCTAGTAACCGGGGGTATTCACGTGACCCGTTGTTTACTCTCGCGTAAAACGGCAACCTGGACATGCAGGAATTGCTATTCGAGTTTTTTCTCCGCTGTAGAGGGGGACTTAGTAACTAGAAGCATCCATGTGCCCTATGAGTGTCTTTTACGTCAAACGGTTCCCCAATACACGAGAATGGAAATCCACCCTAGGATCATCCCGATGAAATATCCCGAGAGCCGAAACCTAGTGGTTAACTCGAATCATATACATAAGGGAATGTTGTCCTAGAAATAATTTTGATAATGAAACTCTTGAATTTTGCCACTAGACTGTGGGACTGGGAGAATTGGCTTTTTTAATCTAACCCTTCATATTGGCGGTTGATTAAATTCACGCTTGTTAATCTTTGAGCTCGATTTTCTTCTTGAACGATTGATTAGGACTGAAATTGGTTACTTTGTGGAATCAGTGTCCTGGATATGACTCACTATTGCGATACTTGTGTTATTCTTTGAGAATTTTCAGGGTAGTATTGATTAGGTTGAGCACTATGAGTTGCACGATTATTCACGATATTCTTTTGTTTGAAATGGATTATTTTTGCTTGAGGACAAGCAAAGGCTCAAGTTTGGGGGTACTTGTTAGGCGTATTTTTATACACTTAGTTATCATTATTTTATATCCATCTTGAGCCTAATTCAGCATAAATGAGCTTTTAATGCACTCTTCTTTTATGTTTTGCAGGAAATCGGAGTCCGGAAGCCGAAACGATAAAAAACGGGCGAAAACAGCAGTTTTTGGTCATGAGCCGCGGCACAAACCAAGTGAGCCGCGGCACACGCACGGCCCCAGCGAAGTCCCGAGCGAACTGTACTGTGAGCCGCGGCACGGACTAAATGAGCCGCGGCACACTAACATGACGAGCCGCGGCACCTGTAAGCTGAGCCGCGGCACAAAGCGAAAGAACTAACAACGCCCGGGCAAACTGTACTGTGAGCCGCGGCACAAGGAGAGTGTGCCGCGACCCAGAAGGAAAATGTAGCGCCCAGGCATCTCGCTGAGCAGTAGGGGCCGCGACACAGATTAAGTGAGCCACGGCCCACCGGGCGGTTTTGCTGAATATTCCGCGTTCCTGGGCCGTTTTTGGAGCCTTTTCCCAACCTAATTCTCGGACGCATTTCGGAGGCTGAGGACGGCTATAAATAAGGGTTTAAGGGCTGAAGACAAAAGGGGGGATCATCTAAAGGGAGATCGACAGGAAGACACCAGCGGAGCAGAAAGGAGGAGATTTGTGGGCGACGACAAGACCACGGATCCCTACGGTTTTTCTTAGTTTTTCCGCATCTTAGTTTCTAGATCTATTCGAGTAGGATTGTGATTGTAGCCGATTTCATGACGGTTTGATTATTTATTATTATTTTTATTTACTCGTTATTCTATTGAATTGGATTCATCTTACTGTTCTTAACGTTTTTTAATTGTCTGACCAACAGTTAATTTGTTTTGAATGTCTTTATGGATTCGGGAGATGAAATTTAGGCATAGTTTTTGTGAGACGAATCATAATTTTCGTGAGATAGGGATATACTCATGGAATTGTGAAGCCTATTTATTGTGGGAATTCTTGAACTGTTTTAGCTATTAATTATCTAATTCGAATAGGGATATATCGGGTTAATAATTCGTAGTATTTTCTATCGACCTTGGGAAAGGCTTTAGAATAATTTAGGAATTCCTGGCTTACAATCAATTGAATAAAAGTGAATTGAATTGAATAAATATCAGTACTGATTGTTTGAGGTGAAAATCATAATCCTACACCCTTATTAGTATTATTATTATTAGTATTATTATTTATTTACGGCAATTAGTTTAGATATAAACTCTATTTAATTGTTCTTCAAATAAATTTGTGAGTCGACTATATTTTGGTACTTAGTGAAATCAGTCCTCGCGGGAACGATACTTTACTTATCACTTTATTACTTGTTGACACCGTGCACTTGCGGCATATTGTGAGGGATTTTCCCACAACAACAGGTTACGTTTCATGAACTTTCGACCGTAACTTGGATTGTTAGATGTTTCGTTCGACATGTGATAAATTCCATATTATTTCTTTTGCTAAGGTTCGAGCTTTGCTACGTGATTGATCGAAGGGGCGACCTTTGAGCGTTTTGATATTTGTGGGAGTATTATTTCTTGTCATTAAACCGAGGTGAGTACCTTAATTGTTTTATGTATTGATGTTATACATATTGTCGTGCATATATGTCGTTGTTGTATGTCCACCTCGTGTTGGTCCGATGGGATCATCGGGGGATCTATGCTAGCGTGCGATGGATCATCGGACGGGTTTTTCCACCACGGGTTGGTCTGACGGGATCATCGTGGGTTCTAGGCAGTGAATGCTGGATCGTCGGAATTACCATGTGTATGTTGTGATATCATGTTGTGATTATTATTTGTGTATGTTATTTATGAATTTCTCGTAGGAGAAGACTCGTTGGTATTTTGTTATTTACGTTATTATTATTCTTCATGAGAGGTTGAATAATATGTTGTGGTACTTGTACTAGCATCGTTGTGCTAACCCCTTCGGGGTGAACATTTGTTTATGTTCAGGATCCAGGAGAGCGGGGAAACAACCACTGGAGCTGCATGACGACGAGGGTGCAGAGTGATGTTCTGGCCGGGTTTATTTGTCTGTTGTTTGTATCGTTTTAAATAAGTACTCGAGTACGTCGTCGTTTGTGATGATTTGGATTTGGTGATGTATTAATACTTTTCCTTTGGACATTTTTATTTTTCACTATTGGTCAGAACTATTGTATTTTATTTCAGTTACTTTCGTACGTTGGTATCTGTTATTGTCTTTCCATTTCTTCAGGCTTGTAAATCCCTATGTAAAGGATTTACGGCGCTGTAATATTCCTAAATAAATCGGGGGTGTTACAGAATATGGTGTCTGAGCTAAGATTATAGATATCTTCGCCATTGGGTTAAAATAGGGGTCATATATGTCTTTTGAGGTAACCGGCCGCGAATAACATCATTGTACTGCCTACGTCTTCATGCGAGTGGTGGTTGTAAGTTCCTAAACTCTATATCACTCTTTACGTGTTGTACCTCTTTATACTTGAACATTTGAACGATATTGTTTCCTGTATATTGAGTATTTATGCTTACAGTATGTTGAGAGGTGGACGTGGACGTGGTCGCGGTCGCAGACGCGGACGAAGGAATGCCGAAAGAGAAGCTTCGCCTTCTAATCAGGCCAGCCACAGCTCAGGCGAGCCACAGAGATCTATTAATAATGAACCGGAACCTGCTGTGCCCGAAATCCTTCGTCAGGTGGTGAACCAGATGACCCAGTTCGCCCAGGTCGTGGACCGAATACAGGTGGCAGTAGGGTTACAATAGGGAGATCGACATCAGGGTATCCCAGACATGGGAAATCGAGGCGACCGATGGCTGCAAGAGGTGGCAAAGATGCAACCACCTAAATTCGACGGTATTTCTGAGACTCCCACCTGGGATCATTGGTTAAAGGAATTGGAGAAAATTTTTGCCGGGATTAATTGCCCAGATGACCGGAGAGCCTCTATTGCTCAGTACTTTCTGATAGGGGAAGCATCCGAGTGGTGGGAAACCATCCGGCCTACAGATCATGATGCGGACTGGACAGAATTTAAATTGATGATGGAAGCTCAGTACTGCCCTCGTCCTGTGAGGGAATCCAAAGTTCGGGAGTTTTTCTCCGCTCAGCCTTCAGATGTGCCAGTATCTCAGGAAATCAAGACGTTTAACCAGCAGCTGGCATTTGTTCGACATCGGGTCAGAACAGATGTAGAAATGATGATCCATTTTGATATGAGAATGAAACTAGAAATCCAGAGGTACATGTTCGGTTTTGAATGTACCACTCTCCGTCAATACCAGGATAAAGAATTGGCATATGAAATCAAGGAAGTAGTAATAGAGAAATTTATAGAATCCAAGAAGCAGAAAGTCTCTGGTAGTTTCACAGAGCACAAGAGCAGCGGGCCCCGCAAGGCCCAGTCATCCTTTCATTCTTTCAAGAAACCTCCGCACCCATCTAAGAGCGGAAGGAACTTCGGAGCAGCATCAACCACGACGGATGTCACCAGGAAATGCTTTAACTGTGCCCAGACGGGGCACTATCGACAGAATTGCCCCCTACCTGCCGTGACTTGTTTTGATTTTGGTCGAGAGGGACATCTTGCGGTGTTCTGTGAAGAGGCTGCAAAATCTTTTAGAACCCGTACACCACAGCCAGTTCAGAAGGAAGCCAGTATCCAACAAACGCAGCAGAGTGTTCAGATGCCTCAGAATTTTGGCCGCGGATGAGGCAGAGGACAGTGGGACCGAAAGGGTACATCGAGTGCCGGATCTGTTCCCCCACGTCTATACGAGATGAGGAGAACAAACGATCTGGATGCTGCTGTCGCATCAGGTACTGTTCAGATCCTTTCCTAGCCAGTTAGAGTTTTATTCGATACAGGAGCTACGCATTCATTTATATCCTTGTCTTGTGTAAATCGTTTGAATATTTCTGGTTTTCATATTTGTGAACCTTATATTGTGGGTTTACCGACCAGAGAGAGGATTGTTGGGAACTTAGAAACTAGTGATTTCCCTGTATCTTTTGGGGGCAGAGAGTGTCTCTCATATTTGATTGTGATAGAAATGCAAGGAGACGACCTGATACTCGGAGATGATTGACTTAATCGATATGGAGCTATTGTAAACTACCGAAAGAGGAATATCTCGCTGATCACTGATGATGGTTCCGAAATACTATTTGAAGGATGGAAACCAGGAAGCTCAGGAAAGATGATCAAGGCGATGAAAGCTGTCAAATTGTTGAAACAAGGCTGTACCGGATACTGGTGTTATGCAATGAAGAAAGAAGATGAAATTGTGGAACTTTCATCCATTCCTGTTGTGAACGAATTTCCGGATGTATTTCCTGACGAGTTACCTGGACTACCTCCATGACGGGATGTAGAATTCACCATCGAGCTGGAACCCGGAGCTACACCAATTTCTAAGGCGCCGTATCATTTGACACCTATTGAGATGTACGAACTGAAAAAGCAACTGGAGGAGTTACTGGACAAAGGCTATATACAGCCAAGCGTTTTGCCCTGGGGAGCACCAGTTCTTTTTGTCCGAAAGAAGGATGGATCGCTTCGACTGTGTATTGACTATCGAGAGCTGAACAAGATGACGATTAAGAACAAGTATCCATTGCCACGAATTGATGATTTGTTTGACCAGTTACAAGGAGCAATGGTGTTTTCTAAAATCGATCTAAGATGAGGATATCATCAGCTGAGTATTAAGGAATCTGATGTTCCGAAATCAGCGTTCAGAACTCGCTACAGACACTATGAGTTTGTAGTGATGCCGTTTGGTCTCACTAACACACCTGCTGTATTCATGCAATTGATGAACCGAGTGTTCATCGAGTATCTGGATAAATTTGTGGTTGTGTTCATTGATGACATTCTGGTGTATTCTAAGAGCTCGGAAGAGCATGCACAGCATTTACGGATTGTGTTAGACCTGTTGAGAAATGAATAATTGTACGCCAAACTTTCTAAGTGTGAATTCTGGCTAAAGGAAGTAATGTTCCTCGACCATGTAGTATCAGCTGAAGGAGTCCGAGTAGATCCTCAGAAGATCGAAGCAGTTATGGATTGGAAGACTCCAAAGAACGTGAAAGAAGTCCGAAGTTTCTTAGGACTTGCTGGATATTATCGTCGGTTCATGGAAGGGTTTTCCAAAATTACCCGCCCACTTACGCGACTACTGCAGAAAACTCAAAAGTTTAAGTGGAATGAGTTGTGCCAGAATAGTTTTGATGAATTGAAGAAGAGATTGACGATGACACTGATTTTAGCACTCCCACGGGGAACGGGAATTCATAGTTTACAATGATGCTTCGAACCAAGGACTCAGATGTGTATTGATGCAGAACGAGAAGGTGATCGCTTATGCATCCCGACAGCTGAAACCTTATGAAGTGAATTACCCAACGCATGATTTGGAGCTGGCAGCAGTAGTTTTTGCTTTAAAAATCTAGAGACATTACCTGTACGGGACTCACTGTCAGATCTTTACGGATCACAAGAGTCTCAAATACATCTTCAGTAAGAAAGAGTTGAACATGCGGCAAAGAAGATGGCTAGAAATGATTAAAGACTATGACTTGGAGATTCTTTATCATCCAGGCAAAGCAAATGTAGTGGCCGATGCACTTAGCCGCAAGCCTGTTTCTATTCAGATGCTGGAAACTCTGACCTCCCAGCTCAGCATTCAACGAGAAATGATTCGTGAAGGAATTGAAGTGTGGTTACAAAGAGTCCAAGGACAACTGTGCGTGATGGAAATAACTTCATCGTTAACCGAAGAAATCAAATCTAAGCAAGTAGATGATCCTCTAATGACTCAGTTACGTGATGAAGTGATCAAGGGAAAGGCCCCCGGATTCGTGATTCATGATGATGGAGTTTTGAGATTTCAGAACCGACTTTGCGTTCTCGATGTCGATATTCTGAAACTGACGATTATGAAGGAAGCTCACAGCACGCCTTATTCTATCCACCCGGGCACCAGTAAGATGTATAAGGACCTGAAACAGAACTTTTGGTGGGGCAACATGAAGAAAGATGTAGCGGAGTATGTCTCGAAGTGTTTGACTTGTCAGCAGGTTAAGATCGAGCATCAACGACCTGCCGGGATGCTGAAGCCGCTCCCAATTCCTGAATGGAAGTGGGAGGACATATCGATGGACTTTATCACTAATATGCCGAGAACCAAGATAGGAATGAACATGATTTGGGTGATAGTTGATCGTTTAACCAAATAAGCTCATTTTCTAGGCATTAAGGACACGTGGGGACCAGAGAGGTTGTCACGAGTATTTATTTCAGAGATATTCCGATTGCATGGTACGCTGAAGACCATTATTTCTGACACAGACGGTCGCTTTGTGTCTCATTTTTGGAAAGCAGTTCATAAGGCCTTGGGGACCGAATTGAACTTCAGCACAACTTATCACCCGCAGACACATGGACAATCTAAGAGGACTATTCATACATTGGAAGATATGCTAAGGGCTTGTGCCTTAGATTGGTCAACTGACTGGGAAGTTCATCTACCGTTGATTGAATTTACCTACAACAATAGTTGGCATGCTTCTATTAAGATGGCAACGTTTGAGGCATTATATGGGAGAAGATGCAGATCGCCCCTATGTTGGGACGATTCATCAGATTTGGTCGGAACGGAACCAGAGTTGATCGTGCAAACTCGAGAAAAGATAGCTCTGATTCACGAAAGGCTGTTGACCGCCGAGAGTAGACAGAAATCTTATGCAGATGTACGCCGTCGTCCATTAGAGTTCAATATTGGAGATCACGTACTTTTAAAGGTTTCTCCTACTCGGGGAATCTTTCGTTTTGGGAGGAAAGGAAAGTTGAGTCCTAGATATATCGGACCATTCGAGATTCTTGAGAGAGTTGGAGAGTTGGCATACATGTTAGCATTACCGCCATCATTGAGCCATGTGCATAACGTGTTCCACGTATCCCAGTTATGAAAGTATATATCAGATAGTAGTCACGTCAGTGATTTCGGCGAGATCGAAGTCGCTCAGGATGGAACGTTTGAAGAAAGACCGGTTAGGATACTCGAGAGTCGAGTTAAGCAGTTGAGGAACAAACCAATCGCTTTGGTCAAATTTCAGTGGTCACGCCACGGAGTGGAAGAAGCCACTTGGGAAATGGAGGATAACATGAGGTCCGAATACCCAAAGTTATTTTCGTCCTGAGTTTCGGGACGAAACTCCTTTTTAGTAGGAGAGTATGTAATATCCGGATTTATTATTGAGTATTTCATCTGTATTTGAACCCTATATTATTTCGGAATTGTGATATCAATGATTGAAGTATGATATTTCTCGTATTTGTATCCTTGTACATGAGTATGGCAACATGTAATTTTTCCCATGCAAATACGTGATAACGTATGTTAACAAGGGTAGCTTAACGTACGTTATCTGTCGGAAATAGTGTACGCTACGAATGTAGCATAGCGTGCGTTAACCAGTCAATAATTGAGCTAGGCGGCTGTCACATGCGCCAGCCGGACATGGGTCCAGATGAGATTCCGTCGGATGAACCTGTACACTTTTGAAGTCAACGTTTGTTAACGTACGCTAAGGAGCATGTCTAGCGTACGCTAAAGGATGTTGCTTACGTATGTAACATGATAGTTTAACGTACGTAATCGTGTACAGAATGAGAACAGTTAACTATCAGTGGATGATAGCGTACGCTAAGATTGTTGGCTAGCGTACGCTAAGAGACTAACATATGTTACACATGATGGCTAACGTACGTTAAGGTCAGAAAATTGTAAATAAGACATCAGCCACTTCATTTCAGCTCGTTGATTTCACTTAACCTTCAACATACTTCATGCCCAGAGACATTCCAGCCTCCTTAAACTCTTATAGACCATCTCTACTTGATCATTGAAGATTAGAGATCATTATTATTGATCATTGAAGAGGAGAAACATCTTGGATTGGCAAACAAGCAACTAGAGTTGGATTCTACCTATTGTCTCGGTGTTTTCTTCATCTTAAGGTATGTTATAATATCTCCAACCTTGAATTCGTGTTCTTAAAGATATGAAGATCATGCTATCAAGATATTAAGTTCAAGAGATGATTTATTCGTCCAACATCATGTTTAGGAGATTGAGATGATTTTGCTTTAAGTACCTTGGTTAAGAACATCATAATTTGAATCTTGTTACGATGAACAAGTAAAGGAAGTTTCTGACATTGGTAATCCGAATTTAGAAGGTGTCTTCATAGTAATCACGGACTTGGCTTTAACATCATTATTGTTAGACGAATCTAAGAGATTGATCATGGAAGGATTTGTCTTCTAAAGATGGAATGTTAAACAAACTTCAAGATGATAGTTTTGATTGATATAAAGGTATTGATATCGACCGTTAGGCCTTCCGAATTATGCATGAAGAATTGTAATCGAAATTGAATATGGTGTTATGATGATATATGTATTCTTGAATTCGAAGTTGTTGTTATCTATAAG
Source organism: Orobanche coerulescens (assembly GCA_033398695.1). NCBI lineage: Eukaryota > Viridiplantae > Streptophyta > Magnoliopsida > Lamiales > Orobanchaceae > Orobanche > Orobanche coerulescens. The sequence continues at coordinate 70,080,745 of CM065818.1, read as the reverse complement.
ATCATTCATGATATGTATGGAGATAATGTACGTTGATCAATGAGAATTTCGTAAGCTTCACCACATCGAGACAGTCGTCTGCCCAGTGAGAAACTGTCATGCATGCTTAGCATATGCTAAGCTATGTATCTTACGTATGCTAACGGGCAAGGTTAACGTACGCTACGTTTGGTACGTAACATACATTATATCATCAGACGAGTCAATTCGACTGATCACTGAGGGACTGTCGATGCATGGTTAGCGTATGCTAGACTTTGTATCTTACGTGCGCTAACGAGTAGGCTTAACGTATGCTATCAAGGCTACGTAACTTACATTAAGCAGGTCAGACAGGTTACATTTTATGAACTTTCGACCGTAACTTGGATTGTTAGATGTTTCATTCGACATGAGATAAATTCCATATTATTTCTTTTGCTAAGGTTCGAGATTTGCTACGTGATTGATCGAAGGGGCGACCTTTCAGCGTTTTGATATTTGTGGGAGTATTATTTCTTGTCATCAAACCGAGGCAAGTACCTTAATTGTTTTATGTATTGATGTTATACATATTGTCGTGCATATATGTCGTTATTGTATGTCCACCTCGTGTTGGTCCGACGAGATCATCGGGGGATCTATGCTAGCGTGCGCTGGATCATCGGACGGGTTTTTCCACCACGGGTTGGTCTGACGGGATCATCGTGGGTTCTAGGCAGTGAACGGTGGATTGTCGGAATTACCATGTGTATGTCGTGATATCATGTTGTGATTATCATTTGTGTATGTTATATATGAATTTCTCGTAGGAGAAGACTCGTTGGTATTTTGTCATTTACATTATTATTATTCTTCGTGAAAGGTTGAATAATATGTTGTGGTACTTGTACTAGCATCATTGTGCTAACCCCTTCGGGGGTGAACATTTATTTATGTTCAGGATCCAGGAGAGCGGGGAAACAACCACTGGAGCTGCATGACGACGAGAGTGCGTAGTGATGTTCCGGCCGGGTTTTTTTGTTTGTTGTTTGTATCGTTTTAAATAAGTACTCGAGTACATCGTCATTTGTGATGATTTGGATTTGGTGATGTATTAATACTTTTCCTTTGGACATTTGTATTTTTCAGTATTGGTCAGAACTAGTGTATTTTATTTCAATTACTTTCGTACGTTGGTATCTGTTATTGTCTTTCCATTTCTTCAGCCTTGTAAATCTCTATGTAAAGGATTTACGGCGCTGTAATATTCTTGAATATATCGGGGGTGATACACAAGTACAACCCATTTGAACTACCATTCTAATCAGATGAAATATGCACAAAAATCATTTTAGAAAACATTTATATTCCGGAGTATTACGGTGCACAAGCACAAAACACATTTCTCCGACAAAACATTTCAAAGGTTAACCGTTGGTACGAGACTCATGGCCACCGTACCCCGCAGAGGCCCTGTCGGACCATCCTTGGATGCTTAACCCGAGTTCGTGATATGCACACACACGGCAATACATATCCCCAGAGGCCCCGTCAGACCATCCATGGGTGAACATACACATATATATCCACAACATACACGGAAAGCAATAATCCCAATACTAGAATATGCAAACAAATGTAAAGTACTTGCCTTTGAGACATCTTCGACGAAACGGGAACGAACAACGACTACGATTGACCTAGAGGAATCACGACCATTCCTAAATGAAGGATTAATACAACTCAGTCCTATACAATAACAATAATCGAATGGAATACGCCCACAACCCCGATTACAAGCTATGACGACATACGTATAATTGATACGGGCGACTGTTTTCACAAAACCTCCCCGAATCGACAATCCACGGAATAAACATGATGGAATCGGATTGGGAATCACTCAATAACAATAATCGATAAGGAATATTATAACATAACTGAACACAAAATCCGAAAACCCCCTAAAATTGACAAAGTTAGGGTTCTAGATGAAAATACCTTGAATTCGGACAGAGGAAGATGATTACGTTGAAGATGATATGCTCCTACGATCTCACGGTGGTGAAGGATGAAGAATATATGGATTGAAAGTGATGGAAATCGCCCTGGAGTTTCTGGTGTCGCCCGACGAAGAAAAACAAAAGGAAGGATGAAAATGAGGTTTCTGACCTCTGCCTGCTATTTTAAAACAGCGGGCTGTTACGACCGTAACAAGGGGTGACTTACGGCCGTAACATGGCCAACTTACGTCTAGTAGGGTGTTACGGCCGTAACACCCTACTGAACAGGTCTGAGAAGTTGCTGTCCAAACCGTCCCGAACGACCCCAAAACCCGGACCTGCTAACGAACCAAAAATATGGTTACAAAGTATTCTCGATGACGAATCTAAGCGCTAAAAGGAAACACAATTCGGATTCCCAAAGGTTTGGAATTCGATGACAGAAGTAAATTTCCCTTGAGTTTAAGGAAATTACAAAACGGTGCAACCGTTCGAAAATCACGATACGACGTCGGATTAACAAACCGCAAATTACAACATGAACAACTCAACCATACGAACTCATGTAAACAAAGAAACAACAAAAACGAATGAGTTTTACGAGAATCGAACATACATACGACAAGATCATAACATAAGGCAAAATCACGTAAAAACACATCCGAAACTCCACTTAATGGAAAAACACCAAAAACAAAATAGATTCAAAACGTCGAAACGGTTACAAGCGAGTCGATAAAAATAGACATACACCAAAAATGGAAGCTGCTAAAAATGGAAAAGTACGAATATTACATTCTCCCCCTCTAAAAAGAAGTTTCATCCCGAAACTTAAGAATCAAAAAGCTCGGGGTGTCTCGCACGCATACCACGTGTCACGGGACAGGAGTTCCGAAGCCCGTGCGGCGTCCCGAGGCCCCTCATGCCCTGAGACCAGCCTATCCCACATACGCATGCCAATTGGTTTTGCCCTGCCATGGGCTCATCAGGGAGATGGCAGTAGCCCCCGACCAGTTGTGCCCTACCCGCAACGATACCCTTCATAGTCAAGTCCTCGACCAGCGACAAGCTCTCCGGACTAAACCGGGTCGGCATGCCTGACTCGGCTAGACCGATGCATCTGGGCAGACAACGTCTTAACGCTAATGTCGCCCCCTTTACCCCACTTGTGGCAAGCTAACCAGAAGGCACACCTCATTTGGACGGTCAAGACAGACACGACATATTGGGTCGTGACATCCTCCCCCACTCAAATCACAGCATGCCCTCGTGCTGGGGAAGAATGTTTCTTTCCACACACTGTATTGTCCCACGCACATAAAACGATCGTGGCCATTCACATACGGCACCATCCTTTGATGGACATGCTCTTCACTTGCGCGCCTCGCGCTAGCCCGCAGTGCGCCACGCACATACCGCATCACCAATCGATATCAACCTTCACCCTACGCGCTTCCTGGCGTTTGTACCTTGGTTGAACGGCATTCCCTCAGCCGCTGCATTTTCCTGCATGTCGAGGTCCCCACAGTGGCCCACGATGATCCACGCTCTTACACCCCGGTCATTTTTCCGACCCCGCGCAGGTGGAGCTACCAATAGTGCACAATATAAGTGTGTCCACATTCCGGACCGTCTGATCTCACAAGCCTATGACCACCTCTCATTCCGGTATAGAATTGGTTCATGTTCTATGCCTAGAAGCCTTGTCAGGAGCCGGACTTTGACCATGCCCTCTTTGCACCGGCGTTCACTCCCCGCCCTCATCGTATTTCGGCAGAACATGACCACACCCGAACCATACCGTACTGAGAGAGGATTCGGTTCTGATACCACGTTCTGTAACACCCCCAAGATGTTCAGGGTATATTACAGCGCCGTGGACCCCACCCTTTGAAATCCACCAGGCTAACGTACCAACCCGACATTACGACAGAAGACAAACATCATCAAAATACACACGATTCCATAATTCAAGACATTCAAAACAAAAGACTGAACTCAACAATACCATACAATATCAAATCTTCCCCAAAATGGGTGCACGACGATATCCAAGAAGGAAGTACTCGAGTAGTTAAGAAATTAACATAATAAATAAATTTAAAAAGACATGACACCAAACGGACGATCACTGAACAGAATCACTCTTGTCTATCATCCTTGTACGGCCCGCATGCTCGTTCGCCTCCATGACCTGTACCTGAAATACAAAAGTATTTCCCCCATTTAAGGGGTTAGCGACAACTGCTAGTGCAAGTACAATCCATTTGAACTACCATTCTAATCAGATGAAATATGCGCAAAAATCATTTTAGAAAACATTTATATTTCGGAATATTACAGTGCACAAGCACAAAACACGTTTCTCCGACAAAACATTTCAATGGTTAACCGTTGGTATGAGACTCACGACCACCGTACCCTGCAGAGGCCCCGTCGGACCATCCCTGGGTGGTTAACCCGAGTTCGTGATACGCACACACACGGAAATACGTATCCCCAGAGGCCCCGTTAGACCATCCCTGGGTGAACATACACATATACATCCACAACATACACGGAAAGCCATAATCCAAATACTATAATATGCAAACAAATGTAAAGTACTTGCCTTTGAGACATCTTCGACGAAACGGGAACTGACAATGACTACGATTGACCCGGAGGAAACACGACCGTTCCTAAATGAAGGATTAACACAACTCAGTCCTATATGATAATAATAATCGAATGGAATACGCCCATAACCCCGATACAAGCTATGACGACATACGTACAATTGATACGGGCGAGGGTTTTCACAAAACCTCCCCGAATCGATAATATACAGAATAAACACAAAGGAATCGGATTGGGAATCACCCAATAACAATAATCGATAAGGAATATTACAACATAACTGAACAATTCGAGTTTAAACAAGCAAAACCCAAAAGACCCCTAAAATTGACAAAGTTAGGGTTCTGGACGAAAATACCTTGAATTCGGATGGAGGAAGATGATTACGTTGAAGATGATATGCTCCTACGATCTCACGGTGATGAAGGATGAAGAATACACGGATTGAAAGTGATGGAAATCGCCCTGGAGGTTCTGGTGTCGCCCGATGAAGAAAAACGAAATGAAGGATGAAAATGAGGTTTCTGACCTCACTATTGCTTTAAAGCAAATTTCACATTCTGTAATATAGGGGTTACTTACGGCGGTAACATGGCCAACTTACGGCCGTAATGAATGGGGTGTTATGGCCGTAACACCCTACTGGACAGCAGTCTGAGAAGCTGATGTCCAAACCATCCCGAACGACCCCGAAACTCGGACCTGCTAACGAACCAAAAATATGGTTACGAAGTATTCTCGATGACAAATCTAAGCACTAAAAGGAAACACAATTCTGATTCCCGAAGGTTCGCAATTCGACGACGGAAGCAAATTTTCCTTAAGTTTAAGGAAATTACAAAATGGTCCATCCGTTCGAAAATCACGATACGACGTCGGATAAACAAACCGAAAATCACAACATGAACAACTCAACCATACGAACTCATGTAAACAAATAAACAACGAAAATAAACGAGTTTTACAAGAATCGAACGTACATACGACAAGATCATAACACAAGGCAAACTCACGTAAAAACACATCCGAAACTCCACTAAATGGAAAAACACCAAGAACAAAATAGATTCAAAATGTCGAAACGGTTACAAGCGAGTCGATAAAAATAGACATACACTAAAAATAGAAACTGCTAAAAATGGATAAGTACGGATATTACAGTATCTTGGACAATAATATTATTTATACGACAGTTATTATTACTACTAGAAATCGTATCCCGACTCGTGCGGGTTGATGATGTCCCCTTGAGGATCTCAATAATGATTATTATAGTAAACCCTGCAGGTGGATTTAGCTCCGATATAATAATAAGGTTTGTGTGGTACTACTCTTGGATAAGATATTAATTAATTAAAGCTGTCAGTAGCTTATAATTAATAAATAGACATTCGATATCTTAAATACTGGAAATAATATATTTAATAAGGAGACTAATTTCGTAATTTGAGATTTTGGTAGGAAGTGCAATATCAACTTTTTAGTGGACTAAGTTGATATTAATAGATTCATTATATTAGGAAGAGTCCTAATAAGGTAAGATGAATTTATTGGGAGTCCTTCCATAATCCTTCTTAAGATCCCTAGTAGTAGGCCAAGAGCCTATATATAGGACTTATGAGGGGAGGCCGATTTTATGAATGTCTTGGTGAGGTTGTGTGATCAAATGTTTCCCCTTATGTTTAATTGTAGATCTAGACTTGTGTCTTTGATTCTACAATTTAGATAACACATTAATTTGCTAAGAGTGTTCATAAAATACTAGAAATCAAAGAAAAATTGAGTGACAACATACAAGAGAAATTCCGGCCAATCCCATTAGTGTCCAAGCAATATCTAGTAGCTCGTTGCCCACACAACGTCTGGGTTAAGACGGATCATACTCTAGAAGGTCTAAAGGTAGAAATACAAGGTGATCAAGACGAAAGCAACCAATTTGCTTCAAAGATAATATCCTATGATCTTTTAGATCTAGATTAGGATATTTCTATAACCGACATATTTAATTAATAAATAATAAATAATATTAAATTGCTTATTAGTCTTAGTAATTAATTAATTAGCATGCCTAAATAGATCTTATGCTCGTGGATGCGTAAAACGCAATTATCAAACTTTCTCAAACTTCGCTTTCACTGTGTTTTACTTTCCAACAATTGGTATCAGAGCCGAAATTTTAGGCTTTTTGCTATTTTAATTAATTTTGGTGATTAACTGATAGCAATTTAAATATCCATGTATTTTGATGTTGGAATATTTTGCTAGATGTGTTCTTACAGGTGATATGATCCAATTATCATCGTTTATGTGAATGGATTATTTATTTATTTTTATTATTTATGCAATTGTTGGTTTGGCCCGGTTTTGAGGCATGTAATGGTTTTTCCAGCGAGAAAATTTACGGGTAGTTCTAGGTATTTTATTTTTCATATAATCTTGTTGTAATTTCGATGTATTTTATTTTGTATAAAATTGTAATCGAATTCGAAAAAGACGGGATCACGAAGAAATAGAGCAGAACCGGATCGCCGGATTGTTGGCGGCCGCGGCCGCCAAGAATGACCGCCGAGAAGCACACGATCGCTTACCGAGCAAGCGCGAGCATGCCGAGGCGGCGGCACTGTGGGCCGGTTCGCTGATTCGAGTCGGGGCGTTAAATTATGGTATTCACTTAGGTGTATTAATTAATAAGCTCCCCATCGGAATCTATGTTAATTAATACTTGACCAAGAGGAACCAACTATTAATTTTACTTGTCATAACGTAAGTTGACTAGATAGCAAAATTAAAGACGTAAAACTCTACTTGAAAAATGTGTGTATAAACATCCACACGATCGTGGCTTGCATATGCGGATTTTTCGATGTGTTGGTTGCTAGCATATATATTGTGTTTTGAGGTTTTTCGATATATTTTGCTAGGCATTATGTGATGGATGTTATTAATTTTTATCTTAGTTGTCTTTCAATCCACTAGCTCTTATTCTCAAAGAAAATAAACTTGATGGCACTAACTTTGCCGATTGTAAAAGAAATCTTGACATTGTCCTGACTGCTGAGGGGCATAAATTTGTCTTAACTGAGGAGAGCCCTCTGGATCCAGAACCGGATGCCACTACTGGAGAGTTGGATGATTTCCGAAAATGGAAGAAGTCTGATGAAATGGCTCGCTGTTACATTTTGGCTTCACTGACAAATGTATTGCAGCATCAGCATCAGACGATGGGCTCAGCCGCGGAAATAATGAAAAGTCTCACCGAGATGTTTGTTCATCAGAACCGGGCGGCTAGGAAAAATGCAATGAGGGTGTTGATGACAACCCAAATGTCTGAAGGGACTCCAGTAAGGGATCATATTCTGAAAATGATGTCTCATTTGAACGAACTGAGCATACTAGGGGCTACTATCGATGCAGAAACGCATGTCGATATTATCCTGGGCAGCTTACCAAGAAACTTTGAGCAGCCTTAACTACAATATGAACCGTAGGACATATACTTTGGCGGAACTTCTGACAGAGCTTCAATCTGCTGCAGGTCTCTTCAAACAAAGTTATCATCAGGTTATTGCGGCAACCGGTGCTACTTCTTCCAAACCCAAATGGGAAAAGAAGAAAAAGCAGGTTGGCAAGAAGCAAGTGGCAACTCTCAAGGTGAAAAGCAAGGCTCCTCACCCCTAGGCGAACAAAAAGTCAAAGGGAAAGTGCTACAAGTGCGGTCAGAATGGACATTTTAAAGCGGACTGCCCTGCTCCTAAGAAAGGTATGTCTCGTGCACTAGTAGGCAAAACATATTTGGCAGCTTTTTCTTCCACTTCGTGGATAGTTGATTCAGGCTCCACTGATCATGTTTGCTTTGACTCGCATGGTTTTTAGGTAACCAAGCAACTTAGTGCGGGCGAGATTACCATCAACTTGGGCGATTATTCTAGGCTTAAGGTTGTTGTAGTGGGAGTCGTGCAGTTGAAAATTAATGATAAATTATTAGTCCTCAATAATATATTATTAGTACCGGATTTTAGAATGAATTTAATTTCGGTTTCTAAATTAAAATGCCATGGTTATTCAGTTTCTTTTGATGATGATGCCATTATTAGGAAAAAGGAACAGTGAACTAACACTGCACCACGTATCGATTCTGAGATTTTTACACCAACTCAGGATTTGCCTCGTCGTAGTGGGAGGGTTGTTCGTCAACCAGAACGATTCATAGGCGTGGGAAAGTCTTCGAACTCAATCTCAGGTGAAGATGAATCAGATCCCTGGACCTATAAGGAGGCAATCCAAGATAAAGATGCTGACTCCTGGCAAGTAGCAATGGAATCAGAAATGGGATCTATGGATTCCAATCAAGTGTGGGAGCTAGTAGAGATACCTGATGGTGTACAAGCCACTGGGAGTAAATGGGTCTACAAGCGAAAGAAAGAAGGTGACGGGAAGGTTGAAACCTTCAAAGCGAGGCTTGTTGCAAAAGTTTACACTCAGAAAGAGGGTATCGATTATGATGAAACCTTTTCACTGGTTGTAATACCCCCAGAAATCCACCGGGAACATTTCATGTCGTATACCCCTTAATAAAGGGATCTACCAGGCTAAATACCACCAGACGACAAACGACTGACCGACCGGAGTCAAACTACATACTGACACTGACCGATGAGTGATTCGTTGGATTCATATGGATATTAACACAACTCATTACTGGACTTACCCACACAGGGGTCAAGATACAATATAGCGGAAGACTGGAGATAACACAATAATACAATAACATCATACTGAACTCTAACTCTTGATTAGTATCGTGGCTCGCCTTCTTCCGTGCCATCCCCGTGATTGCTCCAACGAACTAAGCATACCTGAAATGCATGAGAGGCATTTCCCCCATTTAAGGGGTTAGCATTTGAATGGCTAGTACAAGTATTCAAGCCATACAACATATATCACGCAAATATCAGTTATATTAAAATGACAACAGCCGTTAAAGAAGCTCCCGAGAGGTTTTCAATGATTAAAGTACAACTCAAGTCTTTGAAAACAATATATATATCAACTCAGGAGTTTTATAAAACGACAGAAAGTCTTTAGGGACTTCAAGTTCAAGATTAGAAAACCTTTTTCGAAAACAATAGGGTCTCGGCCCAAATCTCGTTCATGTAACAAGTATTTATATAACTAGGAAATCTTTATGGACCTCAAGTCCTTAGTTGAAAAACCATTGCAAGACAAATGTGTCTCGACCCAAAGTCATTTTTCGCAAAATAACCTTTACACAATTGTTGGGATCTCAACCCAAAATCTCATCAAACCACAGTACACGAAAACAATAACAAGGTCCGTTTTCCAACACCAGAACCTCACAACCAATGAACTACACACATACAATGCATTTTAGTGCCATTCTAGCCAAGTACCAAAATTCTATATATAATGTATCTCAACATCAAGAACAAAAATGTTGTGATATTCCGGACATATCACAGTTAAGAAAATCGTCTAGGACCGGGGCGAAACCACTGGTTCCATTCGAGGCCTCTAAGGACCCTCCCGAACTGGCCATAATTATAAATCAAATCACGCACAGGCATCGCCTAGGACCGGGGTGAACCCACTGATCCCACTCGAGGTCTCTAAGGACCCTCCGTAGCTGGCTAGCGAATCAAGCTCGTGAATCCATAGTGAAGTCATAGATTCCCTCGAGGCCCCGTCGGACCCTCCCGGGATGAGCAAAGCACACATAAACATTTGAAAAACACATTGTCTTAATCGTTAGTCACAATATATATAGCCAAGGCACTTACTAGAAATGGCCACTTATCCGACAAATAACTACGATCGACACAGCTTAACAACAACCTAACAATTCTAGACGCATCGCTACACATCAACAGGTATAATAACCGATCAAACCATAACACCAATTCAATCCCGACTCCATGACACACAACCCAGTGATCCCCAAATTCTTACAACGCACGTCTAAGTGTACTATCTAATCGATACCACATCTCTAGTGACAAAGACTCTACAACAAGCAATAAGGCAACTCTAACTTAATCATAACTTCTATAACGGCCCATATCATGCAAGATCAACAAAAGTGAATAACCAACACAAATTCATTGTACAACCTCAATCCACACAATATAAATCATATAGATAAGAATACTTACCTCGATAATTGATGCCGAAAGCTCCGACGAACACGGCTCACCCGATCAATCGATTGAAATCCCAACCCTTATTATAAATACATAATAGAAAATTTAATATAAGGTCCAATTTAATATATTATAATTAGAAGATAATTAATTAGATGATATATTACCTCATTTGCTCCATTTAATTTATCAATCGGGTCAAATGGCCAACGATACTAAACTGGAATCCATATCCTGATATAATTAATGATGGGAATTAAAACTCCTTGAACGATTGCTCTGAATACGAACTCATTCTGTAGGTCCAATATACGAATCTGCTCGTAGACTAATTTATCAAAACCTTCATCTACGTCTACGTCATCTATCCCATCCATAATTCTAATACAACACACCCGGACACCATAATTACACACACACACACACACATATATATATATATATATATATATATAGAGAGAGAGAGATAGTCCACACACACATGGATACACATATACACACACACACTATATATATATATATACACACAACACACACACACCAACACACATACATGGAGTACATAAGATATATACATACAATACATTCACACAACACATGCTACACACCACCATACACACACACACACACACACACACACACACACCAGCACACATACATACATATAATATACATACATACCATATACACACCACATACTACACACTTATATATATATATATATATATATATATATATACACACACACACAGAGGACACTCACACACACACAAATATACACATACAGTAACCCAGCCACCAAACCCAGATGCGAACGAACACGCAAAGCCTCTGACCCGAGCCCAACCTCTAGCCCTAGAAATCGGCAAAACCCAACGTCTCACATAGGATGTCGGAAATCAACTCAGGCCCGCCGAAAATCGAACCAACCCATCGGAGTTCCTCCCCGAGCGGACGCGCATGCTGCTATTCTCGTCAGTGGCTCATCGGAGAACAATAACTCCGGAAGCGATTAGCTCCACATCCAGCCCACATAGATCCGTAACACTGGCATAACCCGACCGGGATCACAACCCTTCATCTGGGGCTCCAACCCGAGAACCCGAGTCATGAACAACCCGCCATCCGCCATTCTTACGCCACATCGCCGATCACAAGGCGACCATAGCCTTGACCTCGAGCTCTCTCCTAAAACCCACAGTTGAAATCGCACAAGCCCCTATTCCTCTTCCAAAATCCCGATCCGATATTGGAGGCAAAGAAACCTAGGAGTCGTCTTCATCCCGCGGGTCAACGAGAGCCAATTTCTTCTCTTGGTTTTTGGTAGGGGTGGGCATGGGACGGGATGGGACGGGCCTGGGGTCATCCCACGTCCCGTCCCGTGTTATAACAAGCGGGACGGGACGGGACGGGATTGGTGATTTCAAAATTTCATCCCGCGCGGGCCTTATCCCGGTTGGGACGGGACGGAACGGGATGGGACGGGTTTAGTCCCGCATAAAAAAGTTCAAAATATAAATTAGAAAAAAGTAAGAAAATCTATAGTTTTATACATCTGAATTCGGGAAAAATATCCAACAAACTAATTTAATAGCCTAAATTAGACTTTTAAAATAACAATCTTAACATTGAATACAACATATCTATTTTTTTTTGAAAAAATATCAGTTACTAACTTTATATCGGTTAATTAGATTTTTGTATACTTATAAAATATAGATAGTAAAAAATAAAAATAGTTTATTATTAAAAATTAAATACAAAAGGGTTACAAATAATAAAAATATATGGTTTTAAAAAGGATTAAAAACTTAGCGGGACGGGACGGGTTTTTTGTCCCGTGTCCCGTCCCGTAGTTACTCTAATGGGACGGGACGGGACGGGCCTAGTGTTTTTAATTTTGGATCCCGTCCCATCCCGGGTAATTTTGGGACGGGACCGGGACGGGATCGGGATTTTGATTTTTTATGCCCACCCCTAGTTTTTGGGGATTAGGTGGGAAAGAAAAAATAAGAGATATGGAAAGAAAAAAATAACGATACAATGAGATGGTGAAAGAGTGTGGACCCTTATATTTTATTTAAAAAATAAAATAAATCATGATTAAGGATTAACGAGTTATAATTGCCTTTGGTAAATTAGAATCTTAGCCCCACAATTTTCTCTATTATTAAACCCACCTCTATTATTTATTCTCGTGGCTCGATTATCCAATTAATACACTGCGTCATATAATACCAAGACTAACTCGCCAATATATTAGTCTAATATCTCCGCTCGATACTTTAATCAGCTAGCTAATCGAAACAAAAATGAAATAAATCAATAAAAAAATTAACACCGTTAAAATTCCAATTTAAAATTCTTGGATATTACTTACTATCCCCCTTAAAATAAATTTCGTCCTAGAAACTTGTCATATCATCACCCAACTCACTGTAGCGTCACTCCAATTATGCATACAAACCGTTCAGCAATATCGGTAATCTCATGATTCGATCGATTCATACGTACATAGTCCTCGATATATAAAACGACACTCGGGAGAGATCACCTCGTATGTGACAGCCATCGGGCCGACTTTCCATTCATCATACTGTAACACCCCCAGATCGAATCGGGAATATTACACGCCGCATACCCTCTCCGTGAGGATCCACCAGGCTAGACATCAAAACAATACATTACATTACATACCGACGAATCAAAATAACGAACCAATAGACCGATTTGGTCTTTCGACACTGGCTTACAAATAAAAATACATAAACTCATCCAGACTCATACCCACGCAAGGATAAAAGAATTACCACAACGAACAATAAGACAGCGGAAAACACAATACAATGGACTCCGACTAACTGAACCCAAAACTGGCCTTCGTGTGATTAGTATCATTTGTCTTTCACCATCCCTCGTACCGATCTTGTCTTGCTCCCGAAAACCTGCGTGTACCTGGACACAATACAGATATCCACCCCCCGATTACTCGGGGGTTAGCAAAACTCCACTGTTTCGCTAGTGCAAGTATAAAGTGCAAATACGAGCCATACACCACACATTCCGAGAATACAACGAAAGACTTCCCGAGATATATTTAGTTAAAAATAGTTCAAGTCTTGAAAGCAGAAACGAAGCAACTAAGCATTTTGAAAACATTTTCAAATCTCGGGAGTTTTGAAACCATCATAAATCGAAAAGTTCTTAATTCCTCGAAAGCCATTTAGGGTCATAGCCCCAAAGTTTATTTTCCAATATACAAATCCGTTTAACAAAACACGGGGTTCACGACCCAACCATTCCGGTCACAAAACACAGGGTCCACGACCCGATCATCCACTACAATTCACTTACAAGGATACATTACACATAACACATTATTCTTATGCCATTCTAGCCAAGCACCAAGACTCGATATATAATGTCTCTCGACCCCGAGCACAAAGCATTGTGATACTCCGGACGATATCACAATTAACGAAAACATCAACGTCATCCTCAAGATGAAAACTTCACCTGGTAACCCGCGACCGTACCCCTTAGTATCGGCCCCCAGACGCCCCGTCGAACGCTCCGGGTGAACCACTTCCGCGGCCGAAACCCCTTAGTATCGACCCCCAGACATCCCGTCGGGCACTCTGGGTGGAAGTTCATCCACACACGCACCCAAGTCCACTTTCGTGGCCGTACCCCTTAGTATCGACCCCCAGACATCCCGTCGGACACTCCGGGTGGAAGGAACAACACACACACACACGTTCCAAAAATCACAGTTGCAAACCACAAGCCTCGAAGGTCAATCACAGTATATATAGTCGAGGTACCTTACTAGAATGGCCAGTTCATCCAACATATACTCACGACCAAGTAACGATACGACTCATGTTAGAATTCCAACGATGCAGCTAGTACCAATAACATAACAACGAGGGAAAATACCTTTCCAATCACACCGAACGACACAATGTCACAGGATCATCAATAGGCATATGTTCCACACATACCTCAAGGAAAGTTAAACTATAAATTTACAATGTCATAATCACACAAAACGATACCCCACACATACTTAGACAAGCACATTTAACAACGAAATCATACGAGTCATCTTTAAATTACGTATCGTAAATTACTAACTAATATATCCACAAAACACGTAATGTATGGGTAAGATACTTGCCTCGATAATCGATGCCGGACACTCCTACAATCACGGCTCAGTCGGGACACCTCGAACACCTACGATTCCCCGACGAAGGAAAAGAATACACCCACGATCGAGAAGCTTGAAGAAAACGACGAACGGAAGGGTTCCAACTCGAGTTCTTCACAGGAATTCGACCCTAACAACATATAATCAATAAATCATCGATCATACGAGGAAGAATAATCGTAGAACGCCCGAAAACCCCTCTATGACATTTTACCGGAGACCTTCAAGGCGTCGATCAAGAACTCGACCAAAACAACGAATCGATACGATCCAACCATGGAATAACAAGGGAAACAATACAATACATCTAAATAATCATCAATCCATCACAATCCTAAGTTAAATCGGATTAAACGGACGAAATCGAACAAAATACCCAAAATCCCCAAAATTAGATTTCTAGAAAATCTGACCTGATTCGGTAGATCGGAGGATGTTATAGGATGGATGATTGATGATATGAACTCCAAGACTTCATGGATTGATCGACCAACAACATTTTCCCATGATTCTTACACCTCAAGCCGCGGAAGACAAGGAGGAGAATGAGAAAAATGGATGAAAAACACGCTGCCAGGCCTTAAATAAGCTGACTGCACAGTGTGCCGCGGCTCAGCCGAAGTGTGCCGCGGCACATGGCCAAAATTGCCCCCAGTGATCGGCAGACCGCTCTGTGTGCCGCGGCCCAGCCCTTGATGTGCCACGGCACGAGGCCAAAATTGCGCCCTGACTCGGCGGTGTCCGCGGCCTGCCGGCATGTGCCGCACTCACGATCTGACGGTCGGCAGACCAATTGCAACACGAGTGTGCCGCGGCCGGACGGGTGTGCGCGCGGTGACTCGGCAAGGTGTGCGCGGCCTACTGCCGGCTTGGCCGCGCCGACGGTACACGCCGCCGGCAATCGAAAATGTGTGTCTGAGCTAATTCGACCATAACTCTCTCATCCGGACTCCGATTGACTCACCGTTTGAACCATTGGAAGCTAACTTGATGCTCTATCACATTGTAAAGTTTCAGAATTTTTGGACTATAAAATCGCCGGTGGTGATCTTACAAAGTCGACCAAATGCACAAAACGACACTCCTCAATAAAACAATAATTATGCAACATGCAGCGAAACACTAACGGACAACACCAACGATCCAAATCGAAAACGAACACATAACAAAGCAAGACATACTATTAGATCGACTTATGCAACAATGAGTCATACCCGACGAACACCACAACACGGTACATCGTGCCGTACCCAACATAGGGGGAAATCTCAAGAAATCACCAACAAAACAAAATGAACGGCGCAATCGACAAGAATTCAAAAATAACCAGAACCGAGAATCTCGGGTATTACATTCTACCCTCATTAAAAGAAGTTTCGTCCCGAAACTTAAAACATGAAACAATCCAGGCAGAGCAACTCTAGATGACACATGATTCCGATAACTTGAAGATCGGGAAAGACGATACGAAGGCAACCGCCCCAAAACTTTGAGAAATTACAAAATTGCCCAAACGCCTGAAACATCACGATAAGAAAACGTATAACCAAACCGAACTTCACAAAATGTCTAACAAGGTTAAACAGACTTACGGGGAAAATACGAACAACAATTTCGAACGAGATTCGCAAGAATCAATCTCAAATGCGGAAAAGTCGCCAAAAGGCACGGAACTCAGCAAAACGACACCGAGACGAACTCAGATGTTTGAAAGATCAAATACGGAAACAATTTCCCAACACTTATGGAAATTTCGAAGTGGCCCAGATGTTCAATAATCACGATTACGAGAGCAAACAATAATGATTGGACAACGACGAACGAATAGCAATGATCGAACAACAACGATCAACTCTGAAGTTCACGCCTTAATCAAGACATTAATAAACTTGCAGGAACCACAAGGTGTTAATTTCGCACACGGTTCACAGGAAATTGATCCGAACTTGGAAAGGTCACAACGATATATAGATCAATTTGGGACAATATCAGAACTCGCTCGAATGACAAAGGTGAGAAACAACACCAGGTCAGAAGCATCAACGAACACAGTCGAGTCGATACGGTTGGACGAAACAGAAGAGAAAGAAAGAAAAATGTGGGTATTACATCACATCACCTTTAAAAGAGGTTTCGTCCCGAAACCTAAACAACGAGAACGAAGTGCTGGAATAGCAACCTTCCCGACCATATCCTCTTGGTCCAAATCCGATCTTCATGGCCATTTGTATCGTGGTCACGACTGTGTCCTCTGCCCATCGGCATACTAAGCGGATTCCCACTCAATACGATTGCACAACTTCGCAAAATATTATACTAAAGTACCAACTCAGCACGATATATCACATAAGGTAACCAATAACAACTCGAAAAGAAAATCCACGAGGTATCCTTTTAAAGGAAATCTTTTGAAAATCCTTGGATTTGTATGCTATTTAAAATAAACTTTAAAAGTACTTTTGGTACCTCGGGTTGTTTCATCAAAACTTGTAAACAACATACTTTAACCGTCTCATTTGAAATCATTTGAAGTCATCATGCCTCTACGTATCATCATCACCGTTAACAACTAACAAGTTAACCATGCAAGATCATCAAATCATTCTTACATACTCTAACATTTCCAAATCCGAGTTTGAACTTTACATCGAGTGAGATTTTTCATCTTTCACTATATATTTTTGAAAATAAAAATCGCATTGGTTTTTGAAATAAAATATTTTTATGGTGTGAAAGATTTTTGAAAATCATTCACTCGAATTATTTGAAAATACAACAATACGTTAAAATCATTTTCGAAAATTCTCCCAACACTTCACAAACATCAACGACGGTAATATTTTACAAAATGCTCAAGGTACTTTAAAACAACTCTTTCAAATATCGTCGAGGTTTTATTTGAGAATCCTAGGCCGGCTCGCAAATTTCAAACAATTTCCAAAGTTCATACGAAGCCGCCGGCTAATCGCACTGTCAAAGTAGTTTCAAAAATTGGTTTTTTTTATCCACAACTTGCACAAACTTATGAAAGTTTTAGAAAAGCGTGTTCGAACACACTCACAGCAGACATAATTTATCAATTTGCCGAATCCAATCAATTATCACTTAGCGCAACGAAAAAAAATCATAACGCACATTCATACAAAACAGTTGTCATTACTTGACAACACACATAGAATACAGTCCCGGGTGATTGACTGCTAAGGTTAGGCCTAACGGCTAAAAGAAATGTAGTTCCCTAGCCTCTGTCCAGACTAACTAATGTGCGCTACAACACATATTTAGCATGCGCTACCCATGCTGCATTAGCGCGCGCTAGCCTTACACTTAGCGTGCGCTAATGGTTCTATTTTAGCAACATGATTGCGAACATATATACGACATTACTGGAATCGAAGGTCACAAATAAACAACAACAATATTCGAATCTCAAAGCCATCGATTCATATAATTACAACACATCATGAGCAACCATCAAAAGGCAATTGTCATTCAAAACCGAAAAGTTAAAAGCAAGGGTCACGTCTTGAGTATATTTTGTAGAACTCATTTGAGTTCAAAACTCGTGTTTTGAAAACTTATAGTACACAGTGGAAAAGAATTATCAATAATTCGAGTTTTCAGAACTTTCAGTCTTGAGGTCAACATACGAAAATCAACTTTTTCCTCCCTTGGAGGACATTTTAAAAATTTTACGTGACTCCCCGAAAGGATTCGAAAACGTAAAATTCCAAGGTTTATACTCTTGCAAGAAAAACGGTTTATACAAAGATACATTCAGCAATATCATTCTAAATTTTAGCGCAAGACGGGAATCAACAAATATATGTCACTTACTCACGATGCACCTTCAAATACTAACTACATAACACAGAATCACACAGGCTCGTATAGCTCGTGGTACAACCTGTAGTAGGGAGACTTACATCCACAGATCGCACGAAGATGATGGCTGCACCCTGATACTAATCACGGCCGACATTCTAAACGATGTGTCGCGACACGACATCAGTCAGACTCAATCTGACAAGGCAAGACCCAACAATACACGACTGGGCCCGACAGCCTAGTTTCCCGCAGCCTAAGCTCTGATACCATAAATGTAACACCCCCAGATCGAACCGGGAATATTACACGCCGCAGACCCTCTCCGTGAGGATTCACCAGGCTAGACATCAAAACAACACATTACATTACATACCGACGAATCAAAATAACGAACCAATAGACCGATTTGGTCTTTCGACACTGGCTTACAAATAAAAATACATAAACTCATCCAGACTCATACCCACGCAAGGGTAAAATAATTACCACAACGAACAATAAGACAGCGGAAAAGACAATACAATGGACTCCGACTAACTGAACCCAAAACTGGCCTTCGTGTGATTAGTATCATTTGTCTTTCATCATCCCTCGTACCGATCTTGTCTTGCTCCCAAAAACCTGCGTGTACCTGGACACAATACAGATATCCACCCCCCGATTACTCGGGGGTTAGCAAAACTCCACTGTTTCGCTAGTGCAAGTATAAAGTGCAAATACGAGCCATACACCACACATTCCGAGAATACAACGAAAGACTTCCCGAGATATATTTAGTTAAAAATAGTTCAAGTCTTGAAAGCAGAAACGAAGCAAGTAAGCATTTTGAAAACATTTCCAAATCTCAGGAGTTTTGAAAACATCATAAATCGAAAAGTTCTTAATTCCTCGTAAACCATTTAGGGTCATAGCCCCAAAGTTCATTTTCCAATATACAAATCCGTTTAACAAAACACGGGGTTCACGACCCAACCATTCTGGTCACAAAACACAGGGTCCACGACCCGATCATCCACTACAATTCACTTACAAGGATACATTACACATAACACATTATTCTTATGCCATTCTAGCCAAGCACCAAGACTCGATATATAATGTCTCTCGACCCCGAGCACAAAGCATTGTGATACTCCGGACGATATCACAATTAACGAAAACATCAACGTCATCCTCAAGATGAAAACTTCACCTGGTAACCCGCGACCGTACCCCTTAGTATCGGCCCCCAGACGCCCCGTCGAACGCTCCGGGTGGGAAACCACTTCCGCGGCCGTACCCCTTAGTATCGACCCCCAGAGATCCCGTCGGACACTCCGGGTGGAAGTTCATCCACACACGCACCCAAGTCCACTTCCGTGGCCATACCACTTAGTATCGACCCCCAGACATCCCGTCGGACACTCCGGGTGGAAGGAACAACACACACACACGTTCCAAAAATCACAGTTGCAAACAACAAGCCTCGAAGGTCAATCACAGTATATATAGTCGAGGTACCTTACTAGAATGGCCAGTTCATCCAACATATACTCACGACCAAGTAACGATACGACTCATGTTAGAATTCCAACGATGCAGCTAGTACCAATAACATAACAACGAGGGAAAATACCTTTTCAATCACGCCGAACGACACAATGTCACAGGATCATCAATAGGCATATGTTTCACACATACCTCAAGGAAAGTTAAACTATAAATTTACAATGTCATAATCACACAAAACGATACCCTACACATACTTAGACAAGCACATTTAACAACGAAATCATACGAGTCATCTTTAAATTACGTATCGTAAATTACTAACTAATATATCCACAAAACACGTAATGTATGGGCAAGATACTTGCCTCGATAATCGACACCGGACACTCCTACAATCACGGCTCAGTCGGGACACCTCGAACACCTATGATTCCCCGGCGAAGGAAAAGAATACACCCACGATCGAGAAGCTTGAAGAAAACGACGAACGGAAGGGTTCCGACTCGAGTTCTTCACAGGAATTCGACCCTAACAACATATAATCAATAAATCATCGATCATACGAGGAAGAATAATCGTAGAACGCCCGAAAACCCCTCTATGACATTTTACCGGACACCTTCATGGCGTCGATCAAGAACTCGACCAAAACAACAAATCGATACGATCCAACCATGGAATAACAAGGGAAACGGTACAATACATCTAAATAATCATCAATCCATCACAATCCTAAGTTAAATCGGATTAAACGGACGAAATCGAACAAAATACCCAAAATCCCCAAAATTAGATTTCTAGAAAATCTGACCTGATTCCGTAGATCGGAGGATGTTATAGGATGGATGATTGATGATATGAACTCCAAGACTTCATGGATTGATCGACCAATAACATTTTTCCATGATTCTTACACCTCAAGCCGCGGAAGACAAGGAGGAGAATGAGAAAAATGGATGAAAAACACGTTGCGAGGCCTTAATTAGGCTGACTGCACAGTGTGCCACAAAATTGCGCCCAGTGACTCGGCAGTGTGCCGCGGCCCAGCCGCATTGTGCCGCGGCACAGGGCCAAAATTGCGCCAAGTGACTCGGCAGTGTGCCGCGGCCCTGCCGGCATGTGCCGCGTCTCACAGTACAGACGGGTCGGCCAGGACCAATTGCAACACGAGTGTGCCGCGGCCCAGACGGGTGTGCCGCGGCAGTGACTCGGCCCTGCCGTCCTGTGCCGCGGCTCACGGTACAGGCTGCTCGGCCAGAACTGGAAAATGAGTGTCTGAGCTAATTCGACCATAACTCTCTTGTCCGGACTCCGATTGACTCACTGTTTGAACCATTGGAAAGCTAACTTGATGCTCTATCACATTGCGAAGTTTCAGAATTTTTGGACTATAAAATCGCCGGTGGTGATCTTACAAAGTCGACCAAATGCACAAAACGACACTCCTCGACAAAACAATAATTATGCAACATGCAACGAAACACTAACGGACAACACCAACGATCCAAATCGAAAACGAACACATAACAAAGCAAGACATACTATTAGCTCGACTTATGCAACGATAAGTCGTACCCGACGAACACCACAACACGGTACATCGTGCCGTACCCAACATAGGGGGAAATCTCAAGAAATCGCCAACAGAACAAAATGAACGGCGCAATCGACAAGAATTCAAAAATAACCGGAACCGAGAATCTCGGGTATTACACATACCACCCAAAATAATTGTCCGCCTCGTACAACACTATCCTCATCACTTATCTTTACTTAGGGACGTATATCCCACTTAAAATATTCATTCATGTCAAATAAAAAAAATATCAAAATAATTTTTTTTTCATTATACTCAAAAATACTGGAAAAGTTTATCAAGAAACTCCATCATTAGTTTCAAAAATCTCAATATTCAACTTATTTGATCAAATTTTAGGACCTTCGCCCTTTGTAAACACCAAAATAAAATATTTTCTCTCGAAAATTTTCAAAACATCACTCTATAATATATATGTTCGCATACGCATCAAGAATATATTTTCAACAATTTAAAGATTCTACAAATATCCATTTTCTTAGTGCCGTCATAAGAATCTCATTTGAAAATGCAAAGCTCGAATTGCAAAAATCAACAATTTCAAAATATACGTCAAGTCACCGCTTACACGTACCAATAAAATAGTTACAAAAATTTTCCAACTTAACTGATATTACAAAATACTAGCAAGTCAATTAAAATACACGTGCAGAAGATATAGCTAACGATGAGAGTACATTAAGGTAGCAAGAAACAATCAATCAACTCACTTATTTGAGAATATACGGCCGGCTTGTGCAAAATTTCAGAAAATTTCAAAAATTCACACTAACCGCCGTTTGACCGTACTAGTAAAATGTTTTAGAAGGTCTGATTTTTCACAACATACTCGACTCTATGAAATTTTCAAAAACATTATCAAATACACGCGTAGCTAACACAATTACCAATATGAACACGTTTGTAGCAATTAGCAACAATTAGTCAAACATATCAAGTTCCCAATCACGTGCACATCTAGTATTTAAATCATCATGCTAATAAATACCACTCATGAATATAATCTTAAATTCAAACATACATCGAAACCACCTGTTTGTGTTTCCGACAATCTCTGCGGTCAATACGCCTCCTGGAACACATTAGTGTCGAGAAACTTCCACAACATATTGTACCAATCAAAGCTCAATCTACCAATATATATATATATATATATATATTTCTACCTTACCTCTTACTTGTAAACAAAATTATGCAGCACAAAATATAGAATATAATATATAAAAGGGAAGACTTACATCCACAGGTCGCACGAAGAAGACGGTCGCCCATGATACTAATATCAACAGACAACACGAACGACATGATATGACAACGCACAAGTCGACTTGTTAACCGACAACTCGGACGACGCGACAAGACACGACTCGACTCGACCCGACAGCCTAGGTTTCCACAACCACAGCTCCAATACCATAAATGTAACATCCTCAGAAATCCACCGCGAATATTAAATGCCGTAGACCCCTTAATAATGGGATCTACAGGCCAAATACCACCAGACGACAAACGTCTGACCCATCGGGGTCAAACTACATACTGACACTGACCGATAAGGTCAAATATTAACACACACCAACTATAAGGTCACACGACAAGAAAACAATTCGAATAACATCTCATTACTGGACTTACCCCACATAGGGGTCAAGATACAATATAGCGGAAGACCGGACATAACACAATAATACAATAACATAATACTGAACTCTAACTCTTGATTAGTATCGCGGCTCGCCTTGTTCCGTGCCACCCCCGTGATTGCTCCAACGAACTAAGCATACCTGAAATGCATGAGACACATTTCCCCCATTTAAGGGGTTAGCATTTGAATGGCTAGTACAAGTATTCAAGCCATACAACATATATCACGCAAATATCAGTTATATTAAAATGACAACAGCCGTGAAAGAAGTTCCCGAGAGGTTTTCAATGTTTAAAGTACAACTCAAGTCTTTGAAAACAATATATATATCAACTCAGGAATTTTATAAAACGACAGAAAGTCTCTAGGGACTTCAAGTTCAAGATTATAAAACCTTTTTCGAAAACAATAGGGTCTCGGCCCAAATCTCGTTCATGTAACAAGCATTTATATAACTAGGAAATCTTTATGGACCTCAAGTCCTTAGTTGAAAAACCATTGCAAGACAAATGGGTCTCGACCCAAAGTCATTTTCCGAAAAATAACCTTTACACAATTGTGGGATCTCAACCTAAAATCTCATCAAAACACAGTACATGAAAACAATAACAAGGTCTGTTTTCCAACACCAAAACCTCACAACCAATGAACTAAACACATACGACGCATTTTAGTGCCATTCTAGCCAAGTACCAAAATCCTATATATAATGTATCTCAACATCAAGAACAAAAACGTTGTGATATTCCGGACATATTACAGTTAATAAAATTGCCTAAGACCGGGGCGAAACTACTGGTCCCATTCGAGGCCTCTAAGGACCCTCCCGAACTGGCCATAATTATAAATCAAATCACGCAAAGGCATCACCTAGGACCGGGGTGAAGCCACTGATACCACTCGAGGCCTCTAAGGACCCTCCCGAGCTGGCTAGCAAATCAAGCTCGTGAATCCAGAGTGAAGTCATAGATTCCCTCGAGGCCCCGTCGGACCCTCCCGAGGTGAGCAAAGCACACACATAAACATTTGAAAAACACATTGTCTTAATCGTTAGTCACAATATATATAGCCAAGGCACTTACTAGAAATGGCCACTTATCCGACAAGTAATTACAATCGACACAGCTTAACAACAACCTAACAATTCTAGACGCATCGCTACACATCAAAAGGTATAACAACCGATCAAACCATAACACCATTTCAATCCCGACTCCATGACACACAACCCAGTGATCCCCAAATCCTTACAACGCTCGTCTAAGTGTACTATCTAATCGATACCACATCTCTAGTGACAAAGACTCGACAACAAGCAACAAGGCAACTCTAACTTAATCACAACTTCTATAACGGCCCATATCATGCAAGATCAACAAAAGTGAATAACCAACACAAATTCATTGTACAACCTCAATCCACACAATATAAATCATATAGACAAGAATACTTGCCTCGATAATTTATGCCGAAAGCTCCGCCGAACATGGCTCACCCGATCGATCGATTGAAATCCCAAATCATATTATAAATACATAATAGATAATTTAATATAAGGTCCAATTTAATATCTTATAATTACAAGATAATTAATTAGATGATATATTACCTCATTTACTCCTTTTATTTTATCAATCGGGTCAAATGTCCAATGATACTCAACCGGAATCCATATCGTGATTTAATTAATGATGGGAATTAAAACTCCTTGAACGATTGCTCTGAACACGAACTCATTCTGTAGGTCTAATATACGAATATGCTCGTAGACTAATTTATCAAAATCTTCATCTACATCTACGGCATCTATCCCATCCATAATTCCAATACAACACACCCGGACACCATAATTATATATATATATATATATATATATATAGTCGCACACATACACACACATGGATACACATATACGCATATATATATGTAACGAATATATATATATATATATATATATATTCACACACACACACACCAGCACTCATACATACATATAATACACATACATACCATACACACACCACATACTACACACACACACATATATATATATATATATATATCTATATACACACGCACACAGGACACTCACACACACACAAATACACATATAGTAGCTGCAATCAAAACCTAGCCACTGAACCCAGGTGCGAACGAACACGCAAAGCCTCGGACCCGAGCCCAACCTCTAGCCCTATAAATCGGCATAATCCAATGTGTCACATTGGATGCCTCGCCAGAAATCAACTCAGGCCCACCGAAAATCGAACCAACCCATCGGAGTTCCTCCCCGAGCGGACGAGCATGCTGCTATTCTCGTTGGTGGCTCATCGGAGAACAATAACTCCGGCTGCGATTAGCTCCACATCCAGCCCACATAGATCCATAACACTGGCACAACCTGACCGGGATCACAACCCTTCACCTGGGGCTCCAACCCGAGAACCCGAGTCATGAACAACCCGCCATCCGCCATTCTTACGCCACATCGCCGATCACAAGGCCGCCATAGCCCTGACCTCGAGCTCTCTCCTAAGACCCATGGTTGAAATCGCACAAGCCCCTATTCCTCTTCCGAAATCCCGATCCGACATTGGAGGCAAAGAAACCTGGGAGTCGTCCTCATCCCGCGGGTCAATGAGAGCCAGTTTCTTCTCTTGGTTTTTGGGGATTAGGTGGGAAAATAAAAATAAGAGATATGGAAAGAAAAAAATAACGATATAATGAGATGATGAAAGAGTGTGGACCCTTTTATTTTATGTAAACAATAAAATAAATCATGATTAAGGAGTAGGAGTTATAATTGCCTTTGGTAAATTAGAATCTTAGCCCCACAATTTTCTCTATTATTAAATCCACCTCTATTATTTATTCTCGTGGCTCGATTATCCAATTAATACACCGCATCATATAACACCAAGACTAACTCGCCAATATATTAGTCTAATATCTCCGCTTGATAATTTAGTTAGCTAGCTAATCGAAATAAAAATGAAATAAACCAATAAACAAATTAATACTGTTAAAATTTCAATTTAAAATTCCTAGATATTACACTGGTAGCTATGCTTAAGTCAATCCAGATTCTTTTAGCTATAGTTGTGCATTTGGATCTAGAGATTTGGCAAATGGATGTCAAGACTGCATTCTTGAATGGGAGTCTAGACAAGAAAATCTATATGCACCAATCAAAGGGATTCATTGCTGAAGGAGAAGAGCACTTGGTGTGCAAGCTTAAGAGATCCATTTATGGACTTAAGCAAGCATCTAGATCTTGGAACACTCATTTTGACGAAGTTGTCCAGTCATATGGACTTGTCTAATGTCCAAGTGAGAGTTGTGTGTATAAGATATGCGATGGAAACATGTTGGTGTTTCTTGTACTGTATGTAGACGATATCCTTCTGATTGGAAACAACGTGAAGGAATTGTCGGACGTATGGGTATGGCTATATGAGGAGTTCGATATGAAGGATTTGGGAGAAGCAGGACACATCCTTGGAATCAGGATCTTTCTTGATCGGACGAGAAGGATGTTGTGCTTATCCTAGGCATCCTATATCGATACAGTGCTAAAGCGGTTTAGCATGGAGAATTCCAAGAAAGGTTTTCTACCTTACAGACATGGAATTCAAATATCTAAGGATATGTGTCCCAAGACACAAAAGGAGATAGATGACATGAAGATGGTCCCTTATGCATCTGCTGTGGGAAGTCTCATGTATGTTATGCTTTGCACTAGACCAGATACCTGTCATGCCGTAGGCATGGCTGCTATATATAAGTCAAACCCAGGACCAGGACACTGGATTGCTGTCAAGCACATACTCAAGTACCTGAGAAGGACTAGGGAGTACATGCTTGTATATCAGTCAGAAGGCCTGTGTCAGTGGGTTACACTGACTCAGATTTTTCATCGGAAAAAGAAAAGTCCAAGTCTACTTCGGGTTATGTGTTTAGCCTGGGAGGTGGAGCCATTAGTTGGAGGAGTGTGAAGCAGAAATGCATCTCGGACTCTACCATGGAAGCCAAGTACGTGGCAGCCTCTGAGGCAACCAAGGAGGCAGTGTGGCTCAAGTACTTCCTGCGGGACTTAGATGTGATTCCTGATTTGACAAAGGGTATTACACTTTATTAGCATACATTAGCGTAATTGCATATGTTAAGAAGAGCGTATTAGCATACGTTGAACTGGATCGAGGTGAGATAGTGTCTTCTGTACTGACTGTAAGAAGAGCGTAAATCTCGGATAATTATTATTTCTTAATTCTAAGTATATAATATTTAATTGTGTATTTATAATACTTATTGCTTTAATTTATCATGGGTGAGAGTCAAAATGATCGACTCAATAAGCCTCCTATCTTGGGCAATAATATTATTTATACGACAGTTATTATTATTACTAGAAATCGTGTCCCGACTCGTGCGGGTTGATAATGTCCCCTTGAGGAGCTCGATAATGATTATTATATTAAACCTGCAGGTGGATTTAATTTCGATATAATAATAAGGTTCAAGTGGTACTATTCTTGGATAAGATATTAATTAATTAAAGCTGTCAGTAGCTTATAATTAATTAATGGACATTCGATATCTTAAACACGAGAAATAATATATTTAATAAGGAGCCCAATTTCGTAATTTGGGATTTTGGTAGGAAGTGCAATATCAAATTTTTAGTGGACTAAGTTGATATTAATAGATTCATTATATTAGGAAGAGTCCTACTAAGGTAATATGAATTTATTGGGAGTCCTTCCATAATCCTCCTTAAGATCCCTAGTAGTAGTCCAAGAGCCTATATATAGGACTTACGGGGGGAGGCCGATTTTATGAATGTCTTGGTGAGGTTGTGTGATCAAATTTTCCCCTTGTATTTAATTGTAGATTTAGACTTGTGTCTTTGGTCTACAATTTAGATAACACATTAATTTGCTAAGAGTGTTCATAAAATACTAGAAAGCAAAGAAAAATTGAATGACCACATACAAGAGAAATTTCGGCCGATCCCATTAGTCTCCAAGCAATATCCGGTAGCTCGTTGCCCACACAACGCCCGGGTTAAGGCGGATCATACTCTAGAAGGTCTAAAGGTAAAAATACAAGGTGATCAAGACGAAAGGAACCAATTCGCTTCAAAGGTAATATCCTATGATCTTTTAAATCTAGATTAGGATATTTCTATAACCGACATATTTAATTAATAAATAATAAATAATATTTAAATTGATTATTAGTCTTAGTAATTATTTAATTAGCATGCCTAAATAGATCTTATGCTCGTGGATGCATAAAAGGCAATTATCAAACTTTCTCAAACTTCACTTCCGCTGCGTTTTACTTTCCAACAGCTCATGCATAAATTACGGAAGTTCATTAAGAAATACGGTAATGCCCCATACAGACCCAAGCCATTTAACAGGGTGAGCTCTGAATCACCTTTGTCTGCATATTCTGACCTGTGTTACAATTGCAGGGGACCAGGACATTACGCAAATAAGTGTCCTCATCCCAAAGTACAAAAGTTGCCCGAAGCCGAGCAACAAGCGAAGGATGAGAAAAGGTGCATTTGGAGAAACAACCTCAAGGACCTGATCAGAGAATCAGAAGCCTCGCCCGCATCAACCAAGACCGAGGGGTGCCCTTAGGCAATCACTGACAGTAACTCCTCCGACGATGAAATAGAAGATAAAATATATATGGGCTTTATGGCCAATGAAGAAGAGGATGATGAAGACAGCGATGATGAGGTAAGCTCAACCTCAACTATTCCCATCAATGCATCACATACTTTTTAAAATATGATGAATGAGTTTAAAACCATTCAAAAAGCCCATGAGATGCTCAAACAGGTAAACATACATCTCTCTCTTTCAAACTTAGAGATGACGGATGAAAATAATTTGCTGAAAAATAATTATGAAAATATGTCTTTAGATTATGAAAACAGCAAAATTATCCAAGAAAAACTCATGGAAAGCAATCATCAACTTGCAACAGAACTAACTGAGGTAAAAACTCATAATAATTGCAAGACAAATGATTATGCTTTCTTAGAAGCTAGGATATAAATTCTCGAGAAAAGGGCAGGAGAACTTGAGACCATCCTTAAATACTTTGAGAAATCATCAAGGAGGATGAAAGAAATTCTAAGCACTGGGCAGCACGCTCGTGATAAATGTGGCTTAGGATATGACTCGTTCTCCCACAAGGGCAAATTTAGTACGGTGTTTGTCAAGGGAGTGGAACCCATTCGCAACCTGAAGAAGCTCCAAGTCCCGTAAAGGTCACATCTGCCCTATAAGGCTGCGATTCCGCCACCAAGTTCATATCATAAGCAGCGGAAACCCCAGCCTCATAGACCTATAAGACACAATGCTAGCCATTAACATTATGCTCCCCGAGCATACCAACAGCATCAGCATCCAGCTAGAAAGAAGGCTATATCTAATTATCAAAGGTATGCGCCGCAGTACTATCAACACTACAGTGCACCTAGATACTTGGTACAGGAACCTAGGTATCCATCCCGGAAGCAGGCTGCCGCGCAGTTCCATCATCCACAAATCTGGGAATCTAACTGGAAACCTAGAAGGCAAGCACTAAGGCCAAAGAAAATGGTTCCATTTCAAGGCGACAACTGTACTGGAGCCAAAACACTAGATGTTTCATGCATAATAATTAGGATTATAGCAATTACGTGCCTGCACCACATAAATCTCGCAAAACAGGACCAAAAGTAGCCTATAGCAAACCAATTCCTGTCAGGCAAATCCGGGTACCTAAAGGCACTAACAACTATGGACCCAAAAATCAAAAGGGATCTAAATCTACTTAATCTTTTGATTACAGGACATCAAGGAGAAGGATATATGGTATTTCGATAGCGGATGTTCTCGCCTCATGATAGGAGATATCAGCAAGCTGTCGGATTATGTAGAAGGTTGCCGTCCAAAGGTGCGATTCGGTGACAAATCCAAAGGAAGAACAAGAGGGAAAGGAACCCTGCTCGTAGGAAAATTCAAAGTCATCGACGTAGCCTATGTTTAAGGCCTACAGTACAATTTACTTAGCATTAGACAGTTCTGTGACAAATGGTTCTCGGTCAAATTCTATGTAGATCACTGTAGGGTAAAGGACATCAAAACCAAGCAAATCGTCCTCATAGGAAGCCATTCAGGTAACATGTATATTGATGACTGGAAGCCCACAGGCTCCACTAGACCATGGTTGGAATAGTAAAACTCTAATGGTTGCATACTTTCACATTTTTTGATGTTGGTGTTACATGCTTAACAATGGGAAGGATAAACTTAAGACCTTCGACGAAAAGTCGGAATAGGTATTCTCGTCGGATTCTCCTCTGTCAGCAGAGCTTTCAGGATATGTAACAAAATGAAGCTGACAATAGCGGAATCCATCAATGTAGTATTTAATGAACCCCATTGTAAGCCTACAAAAGTAGAATACATAACCCAGAGCATCCGGACACTCTCTTTGATCCACAATGCCAACAGAACCAATCGTGCCCTTAGAAATCAATCCTGCGTGTAAGAACAGAAGCAGTCGAAGTTGATGCTATACAAGCTGAAGTTGAGTCTACAGTACCACATGATATTGTAACACCCCAAACTAGGCGGATATTACAGTGCCGTGGACCCCCGACTGGGACCCACTAGGCGAATGAAAATGAATAAATTACACAGGATAAATGTAGTACCGAACCACATTACAACAATAATTACTCCGATGAGGAGTTTCATACAACACATCCAGGATAATACAGAATACATGTATATTTTATATGGAGATAAAATATACAACACTGAGTGAAATGAGTATTCAAACGGAATGTGTGCAGCGGAATAAATGAAGGAAACATAAATGACTGAAAAGACTGGGCCCCCCTTCTAATATCATTGGGACTCCTCGCCGTCAACGTGCTCTCCCCGTGCCTTTGCCTTGCCATGACCTCAAAAACAATATCCCCAAACGGGGTCAGTTACACAGAACAACAATCCTCAAGAGTTGAATAAACACAATCATATATATGTTGTATAAACCACAAGTTCGATCAAAATGAATCGGTTAGATTATAATCCAGTCGTGTTGAAAACATACGCAATCAAACATGTTGTATGAATATACTAACGGTACGGCTCAAAGGGTGGCGCCACACTACGCCCGGGATGGAAATGTGTCCATGCACAAGCCACCAACGAGTATCGATCGAATACACGTGTGGTCTTGTACCTAATCAGTCTCACGAAGCAATCGACTCGTGTGCACAGTCCAATGTGAGGCCAACAACCAACACACGACTTAAATGTGCCCGACATGAAAATCCTACACATACCAACCGGCACGCCAGTATTACCCGGAATGCCACGATATAACAAAAGTGACATCGAAAATGAATAATGACTCACCGAGATGAAATGATCACTACGCCACAAATGGCCTTCAGCAACGTTTATTTCGATGTTACAAACAAAAGTGTTAGCATAGATGCCTTAAAATTGATCTACGCTAACACTTGTTTTTATTGTTACAGTTGATAGTAACCGGTGTTGCCATAGTATCTAGGGTAACACCAAATTAGGTGTTACCATTGATCTTTAAAAAAAGCGTTACAAGGGAAGAAAAAAATAGGCGGAAAATAAGGAAAAAACTATAAAAATTGTAACGACCCAATTTTTCTATAGTATTTTATGAATATATTTTTATAATAAGGAAAGCCTGTAAAAATTTAAAGTCGTTACACTAGTAGAATAAATATCAAAGACTTCGGTACGTCTCACTTTTATAATGTATATTAGTAAAGTAAAAACAAACAACACTATTGCAAAAACAGCATTTACTGACACTTAGTTTCTGACACTTTATCAAAAGTGTCAAGAATTTACATTTGACTCATTTTTTGTTTTTAACATAATTGTGTCATAAGATACTGACACTTAAGTATCAGTAATTTGAGTATCGGAATTTACAGACTCTTGAATATCAATAATAAAAAAATTACAATAACCTATAATAATGAATTCATTAATTTTTTTTATTTAATTTTATTCGAATATTAATTAGCTATCTATACCCTAATTCTTCACTGTTCGTGAGTTCTGGTTTCTTCCTTTCTTCCCGCACCTTGCCCCTTTCTCGAATCCTTTCTTCCTCATCGTACACCTAGTAACCACCATTTATTTTCCTTCATGTTATTGGAGAAACTCGCCGAGAATCTCTAGCCGTAAGGCCAACACTACCGCGAAGGTCCGCCGTGTTATTAACACTACCTCCGCGCCAAGGACTTCTGTTTGAGCAACAAGGTGAGAAAAAAATTGATTCTCAAATTAGGGTTTTACATGCACTCGGCGTTTTCTCCACAAACCTCGTCCTAGATCCCTAACGTTCTCTCACCAAGCATCCATGGGGTATGCATGTACATCTTGTTCGTGTTATTATTGTTATTTGTTGTGAAATGTGTTTGTGATTTGATAGTCTATCTAATGAATTTCCGGGATAGAGGGGTGGGAACTTAATGCCTCTTATGTTTCGAAAGCTGTGGATAAAGTTCCTATTGTTGGATAGTAATAAGGAATGACAAACATTATCTGTGATTGTCTTTGGGGTGGTTGGGGGGGGGGGGGGGAGGGGGTTTGGATCTGTTATTCTCTGGAGTAGGTAGTGCACCAATAACACTGCTTTCAATTGGTTCACTTGTTATCAGTAATTGTATTGTCCAAATGCACCCTCTAAACGCCTTCTATTGCTCAAAGAGTGGAATTAGTTGAAGGAGATTTTACATGCTAAAGTGTCTGCTATATCCGCTATTTGCTGATATGGTAATTTACTCTACATACCTGACGCCACGAGAGACACTTGTAATGAGGTACATATGTCAATGGCAGTTACAAGCTCAGATTACTTTTATCTTTACCAAGACATTGTTGCTCAGGTTTAAGCATCGAGGCTCTTTTGTGTTATTCATTGTCCACATGTATTGTGTTAAGTCATGGTGTTTTTTTGTATTTTTGAGGGATCTTTCAACCATTTATGCTTGTCAATCTGATATTCTAAGAAAAATGGTGTTTGTGGGATACTAGCTAAGCTGTACATGCTCTATTTTTGTTCTGTCATATAAAGGCAGGCTGATCGTACTTTATGGTCCTTCCCATATGCTGCTAAGTATCTTACTCCAAAATTACGATCCTTATTTGATTTGGCTTTTTATGGTTCAAAATCTGAGTTTTTTCTCGGGTGCTTCTTTACACTTTCACTCTTTAAAGTAATTAAATGGTCGGCAATTTATGGTGTTGCTCATTAGCTTAAGTAGTTGGGCAAATTTTTGAGGAGAAGAAAAATAGAATTACAAAGAAGTCTTCTGTCCGATCATTTATGAAGTAAATGAGCGCAAAAACTCCGAGGTAGACGAGTATTGTTCATTTGATGTTTTGTTCATCCCCGCTCCTTATGTGCAAAGCACCATCTTTATAAATGCATGCCTACCTTTTTGATTCTTTCGTAAATTCCAGGTTAACGAAAAACCACCAGACTATATCTTGTTCATTTTGGATTGTCTGCCCTTGTGTTAACTCTCTCTTACACCGTTCACTTTGATGATCAGTTTACAATGGAGTTGGCTGGCACTGCAAATAGACACATGCCCAAAAGCTACTCAATGAACATGTCCACCGATTTTATTCCTATGTCTGTCTTTGCCGAGTCATCTCAAGGTTGGTGCAACTGTTTGTTACACAATTATTGCATTAACAAAATATTTATTATTTATTGGCTATCCGACGTTTCATTCAGGAGGGCCAGGGACAATACATTTACAACACATTCTACCTTTTACTGTTTTATCAATGAACCTTAGCCTTGAAATTCCTCTGTTATCATCTTGATAAAACTATTATTGTTAGTTAACTAGTATGTGAATATTCCAGTTTCATATGAATTCATAGACTTTTGCAAGTGATCGAAGTGCTCAGATAAAATGGTACTGCAAATCCAACGATTGATGAAAACGTTTTCCAATTGGGAATTAGTATTTAGTAAACATTGAAATTCTTATGGAGTGCTTTTTGTCACTGGGGGAACTGAGGTCTAAATGATATCTAAACCATCTTGCCTTCATGAATCCAAAAACGAGATGACCTTCTAAACAAAAATGAAGTGGTGCTATTCCATGAAACTTTTCTTTATACTTTTACCAGTTACTATTCGTGTCGTTACTAAAAGTTATTTTCTCATGGTTCTGTTCCATTCTCTCTTTATTGAGACAGTTAGGGGTCAATGATTGTTCAAATAGATTACTATGCATATATATTGTCTAAGCATATTTATGCGAATATGGAAACTGGTGATTACTAACAGGCACTTTTCATGGAAAATATTTTGAAACATATAAGAATGAGCTTCATGAATTACCTTGTCATATGTTCCTTCTGGTTTTGAATGGTACTTTGCTGTTACTTAATAGAATTTCTAAAGCTGTATAGTTTTCAGAATTTTGGTACTATGCATATATTATTGTTATTGTTTGTATTTTATGTTTTTGTTAATAATTTGAGGGAAATACTTGATACTTTTATTTATAGGCTGATGTTAAGAAAGCTCTTGAAACGGAAGGTGTTGAGGCTGCTAATAAATTGATTCATGATGGCAAAGAACACCGACCATCTTATCTAATTGGGAGACTTATTCATAAAAAGGAACCAAAATCGAAGTCTTCAGCATCACCATCCGTTCAAGTTGCTGATCAGTACGTGGCGGACCTAACGGCTAAGATCAGGGCTCAACTTCAACAAGAGATGGATGAAAAACTTGACCACAAAGTTCGAGAAATGATGAAAATGTTGGTCGAGAAGAATCCATATTTGAACTTAAAGATTGATGACTCAGAAATCAGTCGAGGAGTCCTATGGCGGTGACAATGTCACTCCTTGACTGATCTAATCATTTTATATTATGCTAGCTAAGTGACTCAAGTAGTTTTGTTATATTTATAGATTGCGATCGTAACATGTTCTTAGCTATTATGGATTGAATATTAGCAGTCATGTATTTTGGATGTTGTTATGGTTGACATTGTTTTAATGGTATCGACTGTTTTATGGTAATATTTATTTTCCAATATAACATTTTGCTTTTTAGCATGAAAAATGTTGGTAAAAACAAGCAAAAATGTAGCCATAGACTATAATTTATAATTCTTTCTGTTGGAAAAATATAAAAATTGTGTTGGCAAAGATTAAAAGTGTGTTGGCAAAAGTTATAACTGTTCATATATAAGTGTAGCCATAGTGTTAAAGTTGTTGGTAAATATGTCAAAGTGTTTCACAATTTAATGTTACATTAGACCTCATGAGTGTTGGCATAGGTCTACGGCTACACAAATCTTTGTGTCACCAAATATATAAAAGTGTGGCCTTAAGTCTACGGCAACACAAAATCTAGTGTAGCCACAGACAATAAAAGTGTTGGCATAGGGGTCTATTGCTACACTTTTTTAACATGTTACCAAAAACAAGAAAAGTGATACCTTAGACCCCTATGGTTGCGGCCGTTTTTGTAACACTTTCGAATTTGGTCAAAGTGTAGCCATAGCTTGTTTTTCTACCTTCAGCAACACTTTTTGGACTTTTGAACACAGTTTTTCAGGTGTTGCTGAAACCCATATATGGTGTAGTGTATAGTGAAATGAATGACAGCTCAATGAAATGATTGGAACCGTCGTTCCTTGTGACTGAAGTGATTAATTGACAATGACAAGTTTTGATATGGTTAATACAATGATGAACGAGTTATGATTATGAATGGACAACAACAAAAGGAATGAATATCCTTTTAACCGAGTAAGAATTAACTTACACAACACCGGTGACAATTATCCTTCCACGAACAACGTCCTAATTGAGATATCGGTCGCTCGAACAACCTTGAATAATACAATTACCAACAATCCGTTCAATATACGAATCAAACACGAATATAACGAACTCAAAACGTCGATACGATTAAACCAAGTCCATTGGGGCATTATATCGAACACTTTGGGCCAAACTTCGATTGTTTAAAACCAAACCTCAAAAATACCAACATCAAATCCCCAAGAAGTGTTTCAAACCAACAAAACATCTTCAATACGATCAATAATCCATTATGAATATCCAAAATCGTGATTTCAACAACAATTAATCGAAAATCCCCAAATCCAACACAATATTCAAAGTGTTCTTGAATAATCCTTCAATAATCCGATGAATAATCAAACATGTACATAATCATGCGTATATCACTTCATACAACATGTTCCTAACATCCAAAACATCATATCTCAATACAAAATCGAAATCCAAGAGGTTTGATGAATATTACCTTTGAAGATCCAAGTACTTTAATCCGATGAAATCCGGTTAGATCGACAATCCGAGCTTCAAAACCGAATGAAAATGATGAAAAATGAATACTCAAGTGATTGATGATGAAGATTTCTCCCCCCAAGCTCTCTCTCTCGTATGAAGGTGAAGAAAATGGAAGAAATGAGCTGAACTGCTCAAAAAACGCAATTATAGAGTTGACTGCCCTGTGTGCCGCGGCCCGGCCGAAGTGTGCTGCGGCCCGGCCG
Organism: Orobanche coerulescens; assembly: GCA_033398695.1. Classification (NCBI taxonomy): domain Eukaryota; kingdom Viridiplantae; phylum Streptophyta; class Magnoliopsida; order Lamiales; family Orobanchaceae; genus Orobanche; species Orobanche coerulescens. Next base: position 70,043,600 of record CM065818.1, on the reverse strand, counting down.
AAGTGTGCCGCGGCACAGGGCCAAAAATGCCCCCAGTGATCTGCAGTGTGCCGCGGCCCGGACGAGTGTGCCGCGGCAGTGACTCGGCAGTGTGCCGCGGCCCCGTTGGCATGTTCCGCGGCATAAGGTACAGAAGGGTTTGGCCAAAAATGCAACACGAGTGTGCCGCGGCCCGGATGGGTGTGCCGCGGCAGTGACTCGGCAGTGTGCCGCGGCCCTGCCGGCATGTGCCGTGGCACAAGGTACAGAGTGCTCGGCCAAAAATTGGAAAATGTGTGTGCCGCGGCGCACACTACTTGTACCGCGGCCCACACCCACTTGGGTCCTAAAATGATGAAAAAAAGACCCGGGAAGGGAATCAAAGCAATAGGAATTGATATTTGGGAACCAATAACACGAAATGAAAGTACGAAAACCCCAAAACGGTGGTTCCAAGTAATGATTACAAGGGTTCGCCCAACAAAACCACGATTTGAACAATGAAGAGATTTGAAATGACATGAATTCCAACGTCAACAACGACTAATGAATCAATTACAACAATCAAGATTATACTCTTGTCTCGATTCCTGAATAAGGTTGAAACAATGAACAATATCGATACACAACTCAAAGTTATTCCGAACGGTGAACACAGACGAATGATTATTAACAAGTGAAAGATTACATAGTGACAATTACCGAATGAAATTACTGAATGATAATGACTAAATTACAACCGGATATTACATACACCCCCCCTTAAAAGAGTTTCGTCCCCGAAACTAAGGGTCAAACAACTCGGGATAACTCTCCCGCATACTATCCTCGGTCTCCCAAGTAGCCTCTTCGACTCCGTGTCTAGACCACTGAATTTTAACCAAAGGAATCATCTTATTCCTCAACTGTTTGATTCGCCGTTTTAACACTTGTATGGGATGCTCCTCATATGAATGATCATCCGCGATCTCGATTTCGTCGAACTGAAGTATGTGACTCGGGTCGGCAACATAATTCCGTAGCTGAGATACGTGAAACACATTATGAATTTGGCTCAACGCCGTAGGTAAGGCCAAACGATAAGCTAACTCGCCTACTCGTTCCAAAATCTCAAATGGTCCAATAAATCTCGGACTCAACTTCCCCCGTTTTCCGAAACGGAAAAAACCTCGACTCGGGGATACCTTGACCAAAACGTGGTCACCCGTCTCGAACTCTAGTGGTTGACGATGATTGTCTGCATAAGATTTCTGTCGACTCTGAGCGGTCAACAAATGACTCCTGATCAAAGCTACCTTCTCACGGGCGGCTATAAGCATATCGGGCTCGGTGCCGATTGATTCTGATAAGTCGTCCCAACACAAAGGAGATCGACAACGACGACCGTACAAAGCTTCGTAAGGTGCCATCTTAATCGAAGCATGCCAACTATTATTATACGTGAACTCAATCAATGGTAGTTGGGCTTCCCAATCGTCTTTCCAATCGAGGACACATGCCCTCAACATGTCCTCCAAAGTCTGAATAGTCCTCTCTGATTGTCCGTCGGACTGAGGGTGAAAAGATGTGCTGAAATTAAGCTGAGTTCCCATGGCACGATGAACTGATTTCCAAAAATAAGACACAAACCGTCCGTCACGATCGGAAACGATACTTTTAGGAGTACCGTGCAGTCTCACTATCTCTTTGATGAACAGCTGTGCAAGTCTCTCGGGACCCCATGTATCCTTAATCTCAAGGAAATGAGCTGATTTAGTTAAGCGGTCCACAATCACTCAAAGCTTCGGCGACAACGTTCGCCTTGCCCGGGTGGTAAAGGATCTCGATATCATAATCTTTGATTAATTCCAACCACCATCTCTGTCGCATATTTAACTCCTTCTGAGTAAATATATACTTCAAACTCTTGTGATCGGTGAATATCTGACAAGTAACGCCATAAAGGTAATGACGCCAGATTTTCAAAGCGAACACCACGGCTGCTAGCTCCAGGTCGTGGGTCGGATAATTAACCTCGTAAGGTTTCAATTGCCGTGAAGCATAGGCAATAACCTTCCCATTCTGCATGAGTACACATCCGAGACCCTGTCCGGATGCATCACTATAAACCACAAATCCTTCCGTTCCTTGCGGCAAGGAAAGAACAGGTGCTGACATTAACCGTCTCTTGAGTTCCTCAAAACTCCGTTGACACGCGTCGGACCACGTGTATTTCTTATCCTTTCGCAAAAGGTTCGTCAAGGGTTGAGCGATTTTAGAAAATCCTTCCACAAACCGCCGATAATAACCGGATAATCCGAGAAAGCTTCGGATTTCCTTAACATTCTTCGGAGGTAACCAATCTTGGATAGCCTCCGTCTTCTGAGGATCAACACGCACTCCATCTGATGAAATTACATGTCCGAGAAAAGTCACTTCGGACATCCATAACTCACATTTGGAAAACTTTCCATAAAGTTGCTCTCGTCTTAACACGTCGAGAACCTGATGAAGATGAACCTCGTGTTCCTCTCGGTTACGAGAATAAATCAAAATGTCATCGATGAAGACAACAACAAACTGATCCAAAAAGTCGATGAAAACCCGATTCATTAACTCCATGAATACCGCAGGTGCATTAGTCAATCCAAACGGCATAACCACAAACTCATAATGACCATAGCGTGTTTGAAATGCCGTCCTCGCGATATCCGACTCTCGAATCCGCAACTGATGATATCCAGATCTTAAGTCGATCTTGGAAAATACTGAAGCTCCCTGAAGTTGATCTAAGAGATCATCAATACGGGGTAAGGGATACTTATTCTTGATCGTCACCCGGTTCAATTCCCGGTAATCAATACACAAGCGGAACGAACCATCCTTCTTCTTGACAAACAACACTGGTGATCCCCACGGGGACGCACTCGGACGGATATAACCTTTTTCGAACAACTCCTCAAGTTGGTTCTTTAATTCCTGCATTTCGGTCGGGGCCATACGGTACGGTGCCTTCGATATCGGGGATGTACCAGGCTCCAACTCAATCGTGAATTCCACATCTCTCTGTGGAGGCAAACCAGGTAACTCATCTGGAAAAACATCGGCATATTCCCTCACTACCGGAATATCCGTCAACATTACTGATGATTTCTCGGTTTGGTCATATAGCACCAATAACCAACACACCCCTGACGGAGTAATATCACTGCTTTCATCACGTTAATGACCTTACCAGAACAGCCAGGATTACCTCCCTGAAACACACATTCGACCCCGTCGTCTGAAATGATAGTGACCATACGCTTACGAACACTAATGATGGCATCATGACGATCCATCCAATCAATACCCAAGATGACGTCGTCTCTCGGCAAGTCTACTACGATTAGGTCCGCTGGCCATACACGGCCATGAAGCTGAATCGGATAATTCTGAATCTCACGATTTCCGATAATTCGTCTACCATCAGGTAGACCAATGACATAAGACTCACAACTAGTAGCACTACCCAGACGTAGTCTACTCAAACATGACTAGGAAATGAATGAATGCGATGCACCAGTATCAAAAAGGGTACACACAGGTTGATATAGAATATCGAGTGTACCTGAGATCATTCGGGCCTCTGGATCGTCGGTCTTCTTCATCTCGTAAATTCGGGGCTTGCCGGCCCCCGAACCAGACGCTCCCGTCTGATAGCTTTTGGCTCCGCCTTTGTTAGCTCCTGTCGTATTAAACGACGCTGACTGAGTGGCCTGATTCTGCACCACTGAATGTCCTGGGGCCTGAGATGACGCCGGAGTGGGTTTAGAGTCCCTTCGGCAAAAACGGGCCCTATGCCCAGCAATTCCACAGTTATGGCACGTAACAGCCTGTTTCGGACATTTGGTGCTGAAATGACCCTGTTCTTCACAGTTGAAATAGGTGATGTCCGAACTGGCCATTTGTGACTGAGATGTTGCGGGTTTAGGCACCATAGGAGGTCACTCAGAAAAAGTAGAGCCCGCACGTGGTTTCTTGAAAGTGGCCTGACTGCCGTCAGACTGATTACGGTTCTTGGACTTTTTGCTAGCAGATGAAGGTTGCAGCTTAGCAATCTCCTTAGCGGTAAGCTCATAGGTAAGAGCTTTCTCAATGAATTCGGCCAACGTGGTGCAATTATGATTAAGCAACTGTAGTCTCATACGAGGTTTCAGCCTCTTGCTGAAATACTTAATCTTATCCGCCTCGGAATGAATGATAGATGAGGCGAACGGAAGAAGTTCCTGAAATTTCTCGGCAATAGCGAGAACATCCTCGTCTGCTGAGGGGTCGGGAGTGAGTAATTCTGACAGCTTGGTCTCTCTGAGTGGGGCCGGATAATACCTCTCCATCATGAGAGTCTTGAATTGATCCCAAGTATATGATCCGTCGGTGGGCTTCAACGATAACCACCAAGAATGAGCGCTCTTACCCAGGTAGTAAGCCGCAACTGAAACTTTGTGTCCTTCGGGAAACTCTACCATAGCAAATAATTTCTCGAAATGTTCGAGCCAATGAACAATGTCTGCCGGCTCACATGAGCCTTCAAAAGTAGGTGGCCTTTGGAGAGAGATGTCGCGGATGATACTGCTCACATTCCTCTCTTGCCTCTGAGCTGGCGGCGGAGGAGCCTGTTGATTTTGATTAGCTGAGTTATGCATCGTCTCCATTAGTTGTGCCATCTGAGTCATTTAGGCCATCATGCCCTGCATAAAAGCGAGTGGGTCAACCCGAGCACCTTCTGACTCATCTGTGCCCCGGGTACGACTCCTCGATAATGAATGATCACGTCCAGGTGAATGAGTGGCAGCATCGCTGCTTGATGAATTAGCATTATTTCTCGCGTTCGCACGTATATTCACACGAGCTCTCGGGATTCGGCCCGCACCACGGCCTCGTCCTCCTCGTCCTCTTCTTGCTCTCTCCATACTGAAGTAGGAAAGTCATATGATGATTATATTTCCCGCATGAATATCACGTTATGATTATGACATGGGATGAAGGAAATGAGCATACACGCTCTAACACAGTGATTACATGAATGATTAACTGAGGTGACATGATTATCTGATGAAATTATTGAAATGATTATCTTGAACAAGTTAACAAGATTAATAATATGATCTTCCAGATCAACAACCGAGTAATGAAATGAATTGAGCGATTAATGAGTTAAAATGACCGTCCTGGTCAAAATGAAAATGATGTTTGAGGATTGTTAACTGATGAATTATGAATGAATGATTATTGCCAGAAATTATACCATGGCATTAGAAGTCTTACAGTTCTTTCAGTCTGATTGGCTCGACATCTGCACAGGTCACACGTGACGCGAAAGTCCAATGATACTAGTCCGATGACGATGATTTCAAATGAGACATGACTCGGAAGGTAGTATTCAAAACCACGCTCCGATACCAACTCTGTAACACCCCAAACTAGGCGGATATTACAGTGCCGTGGACCCCCGACTGGGACCCACTAGGCGAATGAAAATGAATAAATTACACAGGGTAAATGTAGTACCGAACCACATTACAACAATAATTACTCCGATGAGGAGTTTCATACAACACATCCAGGATAATACAGAATACATGTATATTTTATATGGAGATAAAATATACAACACTGAGTGAAATGAGTATTCAAACGGAATGTCTGCAGCGGAATAAATGAAGGAAACATAAATGACTGAAAAGACTGTGGCCCCCTTCTAGTATCATTGGGACTCCTCACCGTCAACGTGCTGTCCACGTGACTTTGCCTTGCCATGACCTGAAAAACAATATCCCCAAACGGGGTCAGTTACACAGAACAACAATCCTCAAGAGTTGAATAAACACAATCATATATATGTTGTATAAACCACAAGTTCGATCAAAATGAATCGGTTAGATTATAACCCAATCTTGTTGAAAACATACGCAATCAAACATGCTGTATGAATCAACTAACGGTACGGCTCAAAGGGTGGCGCCACACTACGCCCGGGATGGAAATGTGTCCGTGCACAAGCCACCAACGAATATCGATCGAATACACGTGTGGTCTTGTACCTAATCAGTCTCACGAAGCAATCGACTCGTGTCCACAATCCAATGTGAGGCCAACAACCAACACACGACTTAAATGTGCCCGACATGAAAATCCTACACATACCAACCGGCATGCCAGTATGACCCGGAATGCCACGATATAACAAAAGTGACATCGAAAATGAATAATGACTCACCGAGATGAAATGATAGTGAAATGAATGACAACTCAATGAAATGATTGGAACCGTCGTTCCTTGTGACTGAAGTGATTAATTGACAATGACAAGTTTTGATACGGTTAATACAATGATGAACGCGTTATGATTATGAATGGACAATAACAAAAGGAATGAATATACTTTTAACCGAGTAAGAATTAACTTACACAACACCGGTGACAATTATCCTTCCACGAACAACGTCCTAATTGAGATATCGGTCGCTCGAACAAACTTGAATAATACAATTACCAACAATCCGTTCAATATACGAATCAAATACGAATATAACGAACTCAAAATGTCGATACGATTAAACCAAGTTCATTGGGGCATTATATCGAACACTTTGTGGCCAAACTTCGATTGTTTAAAACCAAACCTCAAAAATAGCAACATCAAATCCCCAAGAAGTATTTCAAACCAACAAAACATCTTCAATACGATCAATAATCCATTATGAATATCCAAAATCGTGATTTCAACAACAATTAATCGAAAACCCCCAAATCCAACACAATATTCAAAGTGTTCTTGAATAATCCTTCAATAATCCGATGAATAATCAAACATGTCCATAATCACGCGTATATCACTTCATACAACATGATCCTAACATCCAAAACATCATATCTCAATACAAAATCGAAATCCAAGAGGTTTGATGAATATTACCTTTGAAGATCCAAGTACTTTAATCCGATGAAATCGCGTTAGATCGACAATCCGAGCTTCACAACCGAATGAAAATGATGAAAAATGAATACTCAAGTGATTGATGATGAAGATTTCTCCCCCCAAGCTCTCTCTCTCTCTCGTATGAAGGTGAAGAAAATGGAAGAAATGAGCTAAACTCGCTCAAAAAATGCAATTATAGAGTTGACTGCCCTGTGTGCCGCGGCCCGGCCGAAGTGTGCCGCGACACAGGGCCAAAAATGCCCCCAGTGATTGGCAGTGTGCCGCGGCCCAGACGAGTGTGCCGCGGCAGTGACTCGGCAGTGTGCCGCGGCCCCGTCGGCATGTGCCGCGGCACAAGGTACAAAAGGGTTTGGCCAAAAATGCAACACGAGTGTGCCGCGGCCCGGACGGGTGTGCCGTGGCAGTGACTCGGCAGTGTGCCGCGGCCCTGCCGGCATGTGCCGCGACACAAGGTACAGAGTGCTCGGCCAAAAACTGGAAAATGTGTGTGCCGCGGCGCACACTCCTTGTGCCGTGGCCCACACCCTCTTGGGTCCTAAAATGATGAAAAAAATACCCGGGAAGGGAATAAAAGCAATAGGAATTGATATTTGGGAACCAATAACACGAAATGAAAGTACGAAAACCCCAAAACAGTGGTTCCAAGTAATGATTACAAGGGTTCGCCCAACAAAAACACGATTTGAATAATGAAGAGATTTGAAATGACATGAATTCCAACGTCAACAACGACTAATGAATCAATTACAACAATCAAGATAATACTCTTGTCTCGATTCCCGAATAAGGTTGAAACAATGAACAATATCGATACACAACTCGAAGTTATTCCGAACGGTGAACACGGACGAATGATTATTAACAAGTGAAAGATTACATAGTGACAATTACCGAATGAAATTACTGAATGATATTGACTGAATTACAACCGGGTATTACAGATACAGCACAGGATGATGAACTAGAACCTTACAGGAGGAGGCTAAGAGATCACCCCCAGGAACTGATAATTGGGGATATTGATGCTGGAGTAACCACACGTAGGAAAATAATGAGTACACAAGGCACCGTACTTTGTGCACAGGAAGAGATAGATTCTGAGAAGTCTCAATTTCCTGTATGGAAATCTCAAGCCGGACTTTTGAGACTCGCTATGTGCAATCTAGCTGTATTCTTAGCCCAGTCTGAACCTGTTTCGGCCAATGAAGCTCTGAATAATTCTCACTAGATCACTTCTATAGAAGAAGATCTCAGTGGTTTCGAACGGAATAATGTTTGGTACCTAGTTCCCAGACCAACACATCAGTCAACCATAGTAACCAAATGGGTATTCAGAAACAAAAAGGACGAGAATGGACTAGTAATCAGGAATAAATCCAGACTAGTAGCCTAAGTATATAGGCAAGGAGAAGGTATCAATTATGATGAAACCTTTGCCCCGTATCCTGACTAGAAGGCATCAGGATATTCTTAGCATTCGCCGCTCACAAGAACTTTATTGTATATCAATGATGTTAAGAGTGCATTCCTGAATGGGGACCTTGCCGAAGAAGTCTATGTTGAACAACCACCAGGGTTTGTCAACACTAAAGGCGGAGACCTTGTATACAAGCTAAGGAAAGAACTGTATGGACTTAAGCAAGTACCTAGAGCCTGGTATGAAACCCTGTCACTGTATCTGATCAATAATGGATTTGAGAAAGGTACAGTTGAAAAAATTCTCTTTAAAATACAGGACGGTAACGATCTACTAATGGTTCAAAAATATGTCGATGATATTATATTCGGTTCAACTAACCTTGTTTTATGTCAAAGGTTCTCTCATCTCATGCAATGTAGACCTGAAATGAATATGATGAGAGAACTTAGTTATTTTCTAGGATTGAAGGTGAAACAACTCCCTACAGGTCTATTTATCAACCAGGAGAAGTACAGCAAGGAGCTGCTCAACAAATTTGGGATGAACAACTCCAAGTCATTGTCTACCCCCATGAGAACTTCCACAAAGATAAGTGCTGACGAAGATGGAAATCTAGTTGATCAATCACTCTATAGGAGGCTAATAAGCTCACTCCTATACCTAACAGCCAGCATGACCGATATTCAATTTGCTGTAGGAGTGTGTGCTCGGTACCAGGTAGCACCTAAGGAGTCACACTTCACCACAACCAAACGAATCATTAAGTACGTGAAAGGAACAACCAAAATAGGATTGTGGTATCCTAAGGAAGGAGGATTCACTTTGGTAGGCTACAGTGACTCGGATCTCGTAGGCTATAAGCTGGACAGGAAGAGTAAAAGCTGCACTTGTCACTTCCTTGGGCCTAGACTTGTGTCATGGTTCAGTAAGAATCAATTGTCCAAGTCGCTTTCTACAGCTGAGTCAGAATATTATGCTGCTGTAAGTTGTTGTATGTGGATTCTCTGGATGCAACAACAGTTATAAGATTATGGGATCTATGCCAGAGAGACACCAATCATGTGCGATAGCACGAGTGTAATTGCAATTACACAAAATCCTGTATTACACTGGCGAACTAAGCATACTGATATGAAGCATCATTTCATCAGGAATCATGTTGAGATTAAAGATGTTCGTATCGAGAAGATTCATAAAGACATACAGTTTGCCGACATCTTTACAAAACCTCTCAGAACCACCAGATTCTGCTTGCTTCGCCAACAATTGGGGATGCTACAGCCAGACTCCCTGTAAGTTTTTACATTTTACTTATCAATTGAGGGGGAATGATGTAAGACCCATGGATACAGTATCCGCTTTAATTAATTATACACTCAGAACTTCAAGTTGTATCTTTACTGTAGGAAGAAGAAGAGTTTATAACCTTCCTACTGATGACATGTGCATTAATTAAGGGGGAATATAGTATGACCCAAGAATATAGTATTAATATAAAATTGCTATAAGAATTAAATCCTATATGTACCTTTTAAGTGGGAATGCTGTATTTTTGTGGATACAACACATACCCTGTAGGATATTAATTAATATTTAAATTGTATCTAATTTTATATCTTTTATACACAACAAACTATTTTTAGTCCACGTGCAATGTCTGAATTTAAAATGATTTATCTTTCAATACTAAAGAGACACCTAGACTTTAATGCCTTAACATTGTGATTTCAAAATTCAAACAGCCATTTAGTGCAATAGTGGAAGACGAACCGTGTCAGAAGTGGGACTGCTCATTAATATTAAAACTGATGGATTAGATGTACAAGTTACATCTGAATCCATTCTGTACGTAAAAGACAGTTCCCATCCCTCAAATCTGACCGTTCACTATATACCTAGTCTTCTCTGCATCCTATAAAAGTGCAAGTATGCTGATCTGCAGGCTCTTTATGCTTTCTGCATATTATTGATCCTATAGCATACAGTCTACATACTTTCTATATTTCTGCTTTCTACTTTCTCAATCTATTTCGGCAAAATATCTCCCCAAACTTCATTTTTCTCAAGGACTAATCATCGACGGGAGAACTTAGTTATTTTCTAGGATTGCAGGTAAAACAATTTTCTACATGTATATTCATCAACCAAGAGAAATACAACAAGAGCTGCTCAACAAGTTCAGGATGAACAACTCCAAATCATCGTCCACCCCCATGAGCACTTCCACACAGATAAGTGCTGACTAAGCTGGAAAGCTGGTTGATCAATCACTGTACAAGAAGCTTATAGGCTCACTCCTGTACTTAAAACCCAATAGGCCCGAAATCTAATTTGTTGTAGGAGTGTGTGCTCAGTACCAGGTAGCACCTAAAGATCCACAATTCACCACAGCCAAACGAATCCTTAAGTACGTAAAAGGAACAATCAGTGTAGGATTGTGGTATCCTAGGTATCATAAGGAAGGAGGATTTGATTTGGTAGGCAACAACGACTCGGATCTCGGAGGCTATACGTTGGATAGGAAGAGTACGAGCGGGACTTGTCACTTCCTTGGACCAAGACTTGTGTCATTGTTCAATAAGAAGCAATTGGCCAACTTGCTTTCTACAGGTGAGTCGGAATACTTTGCTGCTACAAGTTGTTGTATGCAGATTCTATGGATGCAACAGCAGTCATAAGACTATGGCATCAATGCAAGAGAGACTCTAGTCATGTACGATAGTACAATTGCAATCACGCACAATCCTGTATTGCACTCACAGACTAAGCATATTGATATGAAACACCATTTCATTAGGAATTATTTTGAGAATAAAGATGTTCGGATCGAGATGATTCTTACAGACATCCAGCTATCCAACATCTTTACAAAACCTCTCCACACCACCAGGTTCTGCATGCTTCGCCAAGAATTGGGAATGCTACAGTCCGACTCCCTGTAAGTTTTTACATTTTACTCATAAATTAAGGGGGAATGCTGTAAGACCTATAAATAAAGTATCCACTTTAATTAATTATAAACTCGAAACTGCAATTTATATCCTTATCGTAGGAAGAATAAGGCATTATTACCTTCCTACAGATGATATTTACATTAATTAAGGGGTAATACATTATGACCCAATAATACATTGTTAATCCAAAATTGCTTTAAGAATTGAATCCTGTATGTACCTTTTAAGGGGGGACGCTGTACTTTCGTAGATACACCACACACACTGTAGGATATCAATTAATATTTTATGCATATCTAAATTCATACTCTTGAACATTACAAATTATTTTCAGTCCATGTGCATTGTGTGAATTTAAAACGCTTTATCTCTCAATACTGAAGAGACACTTGGACTTTAACGCCTTAAAAACTGCAATTTCAATATTCAAACCGCTGTTTCGTGTAATAGTGAAAGACGAACTATGTCAGAAGTGGTACCGAGCATTAATTTCATAAATTGGTGGATTAGACGTACAAGTTACATCTGAACCCATCATGTATGTTCATTCAAAGACGGTTCACATCCCTTAAATCTGACCGTTCACTGTAACCTAGCTTCCCTGCATACTATACAAGGGCCAGTATGATGATCCATAGACTCTTTATGGTTTCTTCATAATAATCGAGCGTACAACATATAGACTATATACTTTCAAAGCTTTCTAACCTACTTTTTTTTTACATATGCAAAAATGTCTTCTTCCCAGACTTCATCTTTTTCAGTGAAGAAGAAGGATATGACCATTGACGGACGAATATTTGCTTGCACAGTTCTGCAACTGCGCATCATTTTTGAGGATAAGGAAATGATCGGGATGAACGTAGTCATCTCCTGTGTGAAGCAAACCAGTCTCTACCGATTGGGTAGCCTGTTAGGAGTATGCTCTTGAATGCCACTCATAGGATGTAAGAGTGAGGGTATTGCACTTGTTATTGTGTAAATTATTATCACAAGGCAAATAGTATGTTACTTTATTTACTGGTAGTCACCGGCATTTTTGATTTGTAAATATATATACAGAAACTAGTTCATGTGTTTGCGAGCAAATATTCCACCCATTATTGGATAAGGGGATCGACAGTGGATAGGTTTATGGCTCAAATACTTAATGTTCGCAAGTCGACAAAACTTGATTGGGCATTAAGTTTATGTGACGACTTGTATGATGTGTTTTTTGACTTAGTGAGTGCTTGTCATCACTAATGGTTAGTGTGATCACACATTATATGTATGCTAATGAGACTAGTATACTCGAACTGAGTCAGCCTTGATTCGTCACATGGATTTCACTCCGGGACAGTCAATGACAGAATCAAAAGGTAGTGATAGGTATTCGTGAACCTTCGACTTGAGGATTTAGTAGGGATGTGCTTATGATGTTAAGATTTTCACTAGAGTAATTCGACCCGTAAAACCAGATGGTGGGGCTCAACCTCGACGTGCATCTTAACAGGCAAGTAGCAGGTTTTAGTAAATATAAATATAGGATCCTTTCTCCTGTAAGTGAACAGGTATATGTCCTATGCAGTTATTGGCATATGAAATCCGTAACACCCCAGACTAGGTGGCTATTACAGTGCCGTGGACCCCCCAATTGGGACCCACCAGGCAAATGAGAAATAATTATTTTAAATAATATAACTGTAGTACCGAACCACATTATATTACCAATTACTCCGATGAGGAGTTTTCAAGTACAATACACCCAAGAATACAGAATACATATATATCTCATATGAAGATGAAATATACAATACTGAATGAAATGAAAATCCAAACGGAAACTGCAGCGGAAAATACATATGAAGAAAACATGAATAACTGAAAGGACTGGGGCCCCCTACTAGTATCACTGGGACTCCTCGCCACCAACGTCCTCTTCCCGTGCCTTTGCCTTGCCATGACCTGAGAACAACATCCCCAACGGGGTTAGTTACACAAAACAACAATCCTCAATAGTTAAACAAATACAATAATCACATGACTTAATTATGAAATGAGGGCTGAAAGAGGTGGGACGTGCAAGTGCACAAGTATCCGAGTGTTCAGAAACTGCATATACACATGCACTTGGCCTAATTAGTCTCACGGAGGCACGTTACCGTGTGCACAATCTAATGTGCCCGGAAATCCGCATATACATATGACCATAGTGTGCCCGACTAAAAGTTCCACACGTATACCACCCGGAATGCAATACGATCCTGGAAAGTCACAAGAACAAGAGCGACCACAATGAATGATAATGAATAGAAGTCCGACAAGGGTCAATAATGACTCACCGTGGTGAATTAATAATGCAATGAGTGATAGCTCAAATGTAATGATTGGAATCGTCGTTCCTTGTGAATTAAATGATTAGTTTGATAATTACAAGCCTCAACATGATTGATACACTATGAATGAATTATTGTATGAATGAACAACAACGAAAGGAATGATTATCCTTTTAACCGAGCAAGAATTTACTTGCCTCAAATACGGTGATGAAATGTCCTTCCTTGAACAAACGTCCCTAATGGAATTATCGGTCGCTCGAACAACCTTGAATAATGCAATTACCAATAACTCGCTTAATAAACATATCAATTATGATCATAACCAACTCAAGAAGTCGATACAACAAGCCCAAACTCATTGGGGCATTTTAACAAACACGTTGTAAACAATCTTCAATTGTTTATAACCAAAGTCAATTATATCGATATCAAGCCTCCAATGAGTGATTCCAAAACCCACATTCGAAGTGTTCTTGAACAATTCCTCAATAATCCAAAGATAGTTCGTAGAAACTCATAATCATATGTATAACTCTTCATATATCATGATTACAACACCCAAAACATCATACTCCATCTCAAAATCGAAATCTAAGTTTTTGAAGAAATTACCTTTGAAGATCCAAACTCTTCGATCCATCGAACTCGTGTCTAATCGACCTTCCCAAGCTCCACAATCGAAAATAAGTGATTAGCACACGAACACCCAAGTGTTTGGATGATGAAAAATCTCTATCAAGAACCTCCCTCTCGGAACCAAGTGAAGAAATGAAGAAAATGAAGGCAAAAGACCCGTCCAAAACTTTAAATAGAGCACAGAGTTATGGCCGTAACTCTCCCATCTTACGGCCGTACCCAATCCAAGTCAATGGCCTTACGGCCGTAACCAAATTCCCTTACGGGCGTAACTACGCCTCATCGAAAAAACTATCCTGTCCAAGCTTCTCGACTTATGGCCGTAACCAGACTACCTTTACGGCCATAACTCCCCTTCGTTGACAACACCCATAACACCAAAAACATTTCTTATAACCGTATCCTGTAACACTTACGGCCGTAAGTTGGCTTTATAAAAAACATCCTTAAACCAACGTATGCATGTTACGGCCGTAACCTGCCCCTTCTTACAGTAGTATCTCGTCTTCGGCCCAAAACACAAAATCACGAACGTATGTTACGACCATAACACAAATAAGTTACGGCCGTAACTAACTGCTGGAACTACAAATAATACGTCAACTCCATCTTCACGATACAAATGATGAATGATCTGACACAAATAACTTGCATGAGTATGGTAAGTCCTATAACACGCAGTAAACGATACTACCAATACAAAATTACTAATCACGATGAAATACAGTCGAATGGAAAAGAATGATGAATGATTATTCAAGAGTGAAGGTTACTGAGTGACGATTACTGAATGATAATAAATGAATTCATAACCGGGTATTACATACACCCCCCTTAAAAAGAGTTTCGTCCTCAAAACTAAGGGTCAAACAATTCAGGGTAACTCTCCCACATACTATCCTCGGTTTCCCAAGTAGCCTCTTCGACTCCGTGTCTAGACCACTGAATCTTTATCAAAGGGATCGTCTTGTTCTTCAACTGTTTGATTCGTCGCTCTAAGACTCGTATAGGATGCTCCTCGTACGTATGATCATCCGGGATCTCAATTTCATCGAACTGAAGAATGTGGCTCGGGTCGGCAACATACTTCCACAACTTAGAGACATGAAACACATTATGAACTCAACTCAAAGCCGGAGGTAAAGCCAATCGATAAGCCAAAGTGCCTACTCGATCTAAAATCTCAAATGGTCCAATGAATCTCGGACTCAACTTTCCTCTCTTCTTGAAATGAAAAGTACCTCGACTCGGGGATACCTTGACCAAAACATGGTCACCCGCCTCGAACTCTAATGGTCAATGATGGTTATCTACATAATATTTCTGTCGAATCTAAGCGGTCAACAAATGACTCTTGATCAACGCTACATTCTCGCGGGCAGCTATTAGCATATCGGGCTCAGTGCCGATTGATTCTGACAAGTCATCCCAACACAAGGGAGATCGACAACGATGACTGTATAAGGCCTCGTAAGGTGCCATTTTAATCGAAGCATGCCAACTGTAATTATACGTGAACTCAATCAACGGTAGTTGGGCTTCCCAAACATCTTTCCAATCAAGAACACATGCTCTCAACATGTCCTCTAATGTCTGAACAGTTCGCTCTGATTGTCCGTCGGACTGAGGGTGAAAAGCTGTGCTGAAATTTAGCTGAGTTCCCATGGCACGATGAACGGATTTCCAAAAATGTGATACAAATATCCCTTCACGATCAGAAATGATACTCTTAGGAGTACCGTGCAATCTCACGATCTCTTTAATTAACAAATGGGCAAGTCTCTCGGGACCCCACATATCCTTAATCTCAAGGAAATGAGCTGACTTAGTTAAATGGTCCATGATTACCCAAATTGTATTCATGCCACGATGAATCGTTGGCAAACTCGTGATGAAGTCCATAGAAATATCCTCCCACTTCCATTCTGGGATAAGAAGCGGTTTCAGCATACCCGCCGGTCGCTGATGTTCTATCTTGACTTGTTGACAGGTCAAACATCTCGAAACAAATTCTGCGACTTCTCGCTTCATATTACTCCACCAATAATTTTGTTTCAAGTCTTTGTACATTTTGCTAGACCTCGGATGAATGGAGGGGTAGCATGAGATTCTCTCACAATAGAGCTTTTCAACTCGTCATCTGCCGGAATGCATAACCGGTTCTTAAATCGCAAAAGCCCATCTTCGTGGACCACAAATTCAGGGTTTTCCCCTGAGCCACATCCCCTCGAACGTGCAACAAGAATAGGTCTAAACCCTGTTTTGTCCTAACCGCCTCCTCCAGTGGCGATGAAATCTCTAACACACAAAGTTGCCCTTGCACTCGCTGTAACCAGACCTTGATCTCGGGTCTTAGGAGTTCCTGTTGAAGTTCCTTCTGAGCAGTCAAACGAGCAAGCATTTGCTCCTGAATGGACTTACGGCTCAAGGCGTCAGCGACAACATTTGCCTTACCCGGGTGGTATAGTATCTCAATATCATAATATTTGATCAGTTCCAACCACCATCTCCGTCGCATGTTTAACTCCTTCTGAGATAATGTCGCCAAATCTTCAATGCGAATACCACGGCCGCTAGCTCCAGGTCGTGGGTCGGATAATTGACTTCATAAGGCCTCAGTTGCCGTGAAGCATAGGCAATCACTTTCCCGTTCTGCATTAGTACACATCCAAGACCATGTCCGGATGGTTCACTATAAACCACGAATCCTTCCGTCCCTTGTGGTAAAGAAAAGACGGGCGCTGAAATTAAACAGCTCTTGAGTTCCTCAAAACTCCACTGACACGCGTCAGACCACGTGTATTTCTTATCCTTCTGCGAAAGGTTCGTCATAGGTTGAGAAATTTAAGAAAATCCTTCCAAAAATCTCCGGTAATAGCCTGCTAATCCGGGAAAACTTCGGATTTCCTTAACATTCTTCAGAGGTTGCCAATCTCAAATAGCCTCCGTCTTCTGAGGGTCGGCACGAACCCCATCTGATGAAATCACATGTCCGAGAAAGGTCATCTCGGACATCCATAACTCGCATTTGGAAAGTTTCCCATACAGTTGCTCTCATCTCAACACGTCGAGGACCTGATGAAGGTGAAGTTCGTGCTCCTCATGGTCACGAGAATAAATCAAAATTTCATATATGAAAATAACCATGAAATGATCCAAATAGTCGATGAAAACTCGCTTCATGAACTCCATGAATACCGCAGGTGGATTAGTTAACACAAATGGCATCACTACAAACTCGTAGTGCCCATAGCGTGTTCGAAACGTCGTCCTTACGATATCCTGTAACACCCCCAAAACCATCCGGGATATTACAGCGCCGTGGGTCCCGCGCCGGAATCCACCAGGCTAAAAACCGTTTACATAACCAATTCAAAAACGCCAAAAGGCTGATGACGGTAATATTTTGCAAATACTCAAATATTTTCAAAAACAAAATTTTGAAATACCGTCATAGAATACCATTTGAAAATACAAGGCGAAATGCCAAATCTCAACAGTTCAAAGTGTACATTAAACCACCCTTTAAACGTACCGATAAAATAATTTGGGAAAAAGAGTTTGACAAAAATAACCCAAGTTCGTAAAATGCCAAAAAGGCCATTTTGAAATACACACACGCAGCGGATAAATGCAGTTCAAAATACACATTTGCAGCGGAAATGAATAACCAGAAAAGAAATACTCGATACTCCAAAACATGCCACCGCCAGTATCACATTGGGAAGCTCATCCCTTCACGACCGCTATTAGCTCGATCTCCGAGTACCTAAAAATAAAGCCCACAACGGGGTCAGCCACAATACTCAATAATGATATCGATAACATCGTCATAAATAACTACATACCAATGTAATAATACTGTAAGATTACTACCAACGTAATCTTACCATTATAACCTTACCAATTCATAGCAATCCAAACCAAATCGATCCTTACCATAATTCAGATTTCGCATTCTCAAATGACGAAAAGAAATCAACAATTATCTGTACCGTTTTCCAAAATACCAACAATCCTCCAAACCTCATCATAACTTATAAGTGTGGAATTAATCCAATCTGTGCCAAATCCTGTCCGTCGGATCGCACAATCAAATCTCAATTTGTATAAACCAATAATACACAACATATCTGTAGATCAACTACCACATGATAATGATAACGAATCCCGAACATCGACGTACAGTCCGAATGCTCATACGGTCAATAACAACGATCAACCAATACACCACTGAGAATATCATCGATATGATGAGCTCCAATACGACCAACCCAAGGTCAAAGTACAACTGAAATTATCATCAACATGATGAATTCCAATACGATCGACAAAGGATCAACAATAACCGAGAATACCCTCAACATGGTAAACTCCAAATGATCAATAAAGATTGACGTTAACCGAGAATACCCTCAACAAGGTAGACTCCAAATGATCAACAAAGATCAACAATAACCGAGAATACCCTCAACAAGGTAGACTCCAAATGATCAACAATAAAGGATCTCAAAGAAATAACTCGATCCGAACGTACTCCTGGGCGTATGAACAACTAACAATGCAAACCGTCGAACATATCCAATCATACATGGATTATGAACGACCCAATAATATGGCTCAAAAGATGGACATCACAGTACGCCCGATCCGGAAATGTGTCCGTGCACAAGCCACCCCGGGTATCGATCAAATACACGTGTGGTCTTGTACCTAATTAGCCTCACGAACTACGTCTCGTGTGCACGGTTCAATGCGGAATAATATCAACACATAACCATCATGTGACCGGCTAAAAATCCTACACAGTAACCAATCGGAACGCAGATATGATTCCAGATATGTCACGATGCAACATGACAACGAAACTCAAAGAATTACATATCCAATAAGGATCAAAAGACTCACCGAAGTGAACAACGACGATCTGACAAAGAAAAGTCGACACGACTAATCAATAATCAAAACAACAATCCTGGGATCACAAACCCCAAAGGATAATCCATACGATTAACAATCTCGCATAACAGCCTGGGATCAACATCCTCGATGAGACGATCAACACAACCATTTATACCTACACTAGTCCTGGATCAACACCCCCAACGAACAACCAATACGAATCTCAATATACGAAGCCTCAACATACAACATATACAACAACTCGACATAATAATTATCTCATAACTGAACATAAATTACCTCAAGGCCGAAGATAACATCCTCTCCACGAACAACATACCTGAACGAATACACAGTTGTACGAATAATCTCAAATAAGGTACCATCCATTCAATACCAATAAACCTTTATTCCGATACTTATGTCATCGCGATAATTATTCTCGATATCCGATATACTATACCCTTGACCAAAAATAACTCACGTCTTCCTTGAACACGATTAAATCATATACCTTATGATTTAATGCAAACCAGAGCACGATATACAACTCATTAACCGATAACTTACCATTCTAACAACATTGCTATACGAATTATAAATGAAATGAAAATGAAACCATTCATCAAATATTATAAACTGAACAAGTATAAACTTGCCTCGATACCGATACCACGAAATCAAGCTACTTAATCCATTGCCTTCATCCCCGAGCTCCTCAAATTTCGACCAAAAGCAACCTACGAACTCTTCAAACTTGACCGCAACACAACGGCCATAATCAACGCTCAATTAACGAGACCTAATGCAATAATCAAATGACAACACATCCGATAATAATCAATAACCGGTATAACCAACCAATCAAACTCACCGCTCAACAATACCTCGATCATTTACAAAACCGAACAATACAACTCAAACAATTACGAACTCATATCAACAATACAAGCCGAAATCCGATAAATCATAATTATCAATCAATAACCGATCAATAAACCCAACAGTTCCACAATATCTCGATTAAACACAGTCTTAAACAATCCAGTTCAAACCATCACGAATTCATAATGACAACACGAAAATACTACACTGTCTGCCTACTTAGCGCGCGTTAAACGCACAACGTAGCGTGCGCTAAGTTGTTCCCGTTAGCGTGCGCTAGCCAGTAAGCTTAGCGTGCGCTAATGCTACACAGTTGCATGCATTCCAAGCATCGACTAACACTTTGCGACTACGAACCCGAATGAAAAGGAAATCATACTCCAAGATTAACAATAACTTTTCCAGATTCAATCTCATCATCATGATCTATATCTTATCATACGAACTCAATCACTACAATAAACATAATGTTTAGTTTCAATTATCTTATCCATGTTAATAATCAAACCAACATATATCCTTCCTCTTTGATGTGATATATATCCAAGAACACCAAGAATACCATGATTCCATAATCATGTTCATGACAACCATCATAATCCGATATGCTAACATGTAATTAATCACTTAAGCCATATATATACGTATATCATCTTAACATCGAATCCAAAATGAAGGGAGATATAAATCGACATATCTCCTGAACACCATTCAAAACCATACGAAACATATCAATATCTGCATACCAACAATAACATCAACGTTACTCAGTAAGGCATCTCTAATCATACTTATCAACTCATTAATATGATAATCATCATCTCAAGAACACCAATATTCAATCCCTAAAACGAAATCCAAAGTGAAGATTAATTACCTCTTTGAAGAAAAGGATGGATTATCAAGGTTGAATCCGTTCCCAATCATTTCCAAGCTCCAAATGTTGACAAGGACGCTCAACTCCCTCATAATCCAAAGATTTGGAACCTCAAGACTCTCTCTATGAATTCCATTCCAAGAATCGTTAATAATTTCAAGAACAAAGCTTTGAATCCATGCTCTCCATCTTAATCTTGTTAAAGATCATCATCACAGAGTGTTTTAGGAACTCAAGTACCTCCCAAAGCTCTCTCTATTGAGTGAAAGGAAAGAAATGGACGAAATGCTTCATAACACCCGTCTGTCCCCTTTTTATAAAGTGTATTACTAGCGTGCGCTAAACCTTATGTTTAGCGTGCGCTACGGCCTTAGCGTGCGCTAACCGACTTTGTTAGCGTGCGCTATCGCAGCCCAGAGGCCACTGTCTTGCCTCGAACATGAGCTTACGTACGTAATGCCCATGCATTAGCATACGTAACTTACATCATGAAGCATACGCAAGTCCTCGCATTTAGCGTGCGCTAATATCGCTGACTTGCTAGCCACGACCGCATGTGCCTCCACATGCCGATCCGACGAGGATAAGATTCCTTTTGACCGATCTACAATTAGCGTGCGCTAAGCCTCATGCTTTAGCGTGCGCTAATACTTCAGACAACAACCGTTGACTTACTGAACGTGCGCCAAAGCAATGTCCACACGCAGATTCCTTCCGATCTGACTGCATTTAGCGTGCGCTACATTCTGCCTCTAGCGTGCGCTAACCATGAACGATAGAGTGCGCTATACTTGAACATTAGCGCGCGCTAATCAGGCTATACTTAGCCATTTCCAATTCTCCTCGTCCGTCTCGACATACCAAAATACGAACATACGGCATACTGAATACATGTACTGAATCCAATAACATTATCATACGATATACCCAATATCAAAAGTACGATGACCTGATACACGATATCCTCAAAATAATTGTCGAACCTCTACGACAGTTATACGAGTACCAATACAGCCGTCTCAGTTCTCAATTTATTTTATCCATACTATATAGACACCAAGCCATCCAGTATATCTTAGATAAAATAACGCGAAAAATTCATACTGAAAATTCGGGTATTACATATCCGACTCTCGAATTCACAACTGATGATACCCATATCTTAAATCGATCTTGGAATACTGAAGCTCCCTGAAGTTGATCTAAGAGATCATCGATGCGGGGTAGGGGATATTTATTCTTGATCATCACTCTATTCATCTCCCGATAATCAATGCACAAGTGAAATGAAACACCCTTCTTCTTGACAAATAACACTAGTGCTGCCCACGGGGATGCACTCGGTCGGATATAACCTTTCTCGATCAATTGCTCCAGTTGATTCTTTAGCTCCTGCATTTCGGTCGGGGCCATATGATACGGTGCTTTCGATATTGGGGACGTACCGGGCTCCAACTCTATCGTGAATTCCACATCTCTGTGTGGAGGTAAACCAGGTAACTTGTCTGGAAATACATTAGTGTATTCTCTCACTACAGGGATATCCACCAACGTCACTGATGATTTCTCGATCTTGGTCATATAACACCAATAACCTACACACCCCTAGTTGAGTAATTTCACTGCTTTCATCATATTAATAACTCTTCCAGAACGGCTGGGATTAACCCCTGAAATATGCACTCGACTCCATCATGTGAAATGATAGTGACCATACGCTTATGGACACTAAGGATGGCATCATTACGATCCATCTAATCAATACACAAGATTATGTCATCTTTAGGTAAATCTACCACGATTAGGTCCGCCAACCATTCACGGCCCTCAAGATGAATCAGACAGTTCTTAACTTCAAGATTTCTGATAATTCTTCTACCGTCTGGTAGACCAATGACATAAGGTTCGCAACTAGTAGCACTATCTAGGTGTAGTCTACTCAAACATGATTCAGAAATGAATGAATGTGATGCGCCAGTATCAAAAAGGGTACACACAGGTTGAGATAAAATTTCGAGTGTACCTAAGATCATTCGGGCCTCCGGATCGTCGGTCCTCTTCATCTCATAAATTCGGGGCTTGCCCGTCCCTGAACCGGATGCTCCTGTCTGATAATTATGGGCTCCGCCTTTATTTTCTCCCATCGTCTTATACGACGCGGACTGAGTAGCCTGATTCTGAACAGTCGACTGCTTTGGGGTCTGAGATGCCGTCGAATCAGGTATGGAATCTCTTCGGCAGAAACGGGCCTTATGCCCGGCAATCCCACAGACGTTGCACGTGATAGTCTGTTTCGGACATTTAGTGCTGTAATGGCCCTGCTCTCCATAGTTGAAACAGGTGATGGCCGAACTGGCCACTCGGGACTGAAATTCCGCAGGTTTAGGCACCATAGGAGGTCACTCAGAAAAAGTTGAACCCGTGCGAGGCTTCTTGAAGGTTGCCCGACTACCTTCGGACTGATTATGATTCTTCGATTTCTTGCCAGCAGATGAAGTTTGTTGCTTAGCAATTTCCTTAGTAGTGGGATCATAGGTAAGAGCTTTCTCGATGAATTCGGCTAGGGTGGTGCAATGTTGATTAAGCAATTGCATCCGCATACGAGGTTTCAACCTCTTACTGAAATACTTGATTTTATCCGCTTCGGAGTGAACAACGGATGAGGCAAATGGATGTAGCTCTTGAAACTTCTCGGCGATGGCGAGGACATATTCCTCCACTAAGGGGTGGGAACTGAGTAATTTTGTCAGCTTGGCCTCCCTGAGTTGGGCCAGGTAATATCTTTCCAACATGAGGGTCTTAAATTGGCCCCAAGTGCAAGATTCATCGGTGGGCTTCAAGGATAGCCACCATGAATGAGCGCTCTTACCCAGATAGTAAGCCGCAACTGAAACTTTGTGCCCTTCGGGACACTCCACCATAGCAAATAGCTTCTCAAAGTGTTTAAGCCAGTGAATAATGTCCGCCGGCTCATATGATCCCTCAAAAGTAGGTGGCCTCTGGCAAGAGATGTCGCTGATTATATTGCTCACACTCCTCTCTTGCCTCTGAGGTGGCGGCGGAGGAGCCTGTTGAGTCTGAGCGGTTGAATTCTGCATCGTCTCCATCAGACGTGCCATCTGAGCCATCTGGGCCGTCATGCCCTGCGTAAATATGAATGGGTCAACCGGAACACCTTCCGATTGGGCTGCATCTCGGGTACGACTCCCTAACAATGAATGATTATTGACTAGTGAGTGAGTAGCATCATCAGCTGAGTTGGCAGCATCGCTGCCTGTTGAACTGATGACTTCCCTCGCGTTCGCGCGAGTATTCACACGATCTCCTGGGTTTCGGCCCGCACCGCGGCCTCTTCCCCTGCGTCCCCTGACAGCTCTATCCATACTGAAGTAAGAAAGTCATAAGATAATTATAGGTCTCGCATGAATATCGCAGTATGATTACGTTATGGAATGATAATAATGAGAATACATGCTCTAACACAATGAACGCATTAAGGATCAACTGTGGTGACATGATTATCTGATGAAATTCCCGAAATGATTATCTTGTACAAGTTAACAAGATTGATATTATGATCCACAAGATCAACAACTGAATAATGAGATTAACTGAGTGATTAATAAGTTAACATGAATTGGCAATATCCAAAAGAAAATGATGAATGAGGATTGTTGTCTGATGAATGATGCATGAGTTGATTCTTATTGCGAGAAACTATACCATGGCGTCAGGAATCATAACATTCTTTTGGTCTGAGGGGCTTGGCGCTTGCACAGGTCACACGTGACGCGAAAGTCCAATGATACTAGTCTGATGAACGATGATCTCAATGAGACATGACTCGGAAGGGTAGTATTCAAAACCACGCTCCGATACCAACTCTGTAACACCCCAGACTAGGTGGCTATTACAGTGCCATGGACCCCCAACTGGGACCCACCAGGCGAATGAAAAATAATGATTTAAATAATATAACTATAGTACCGAACCACATTATATTGCTAGTTACTCCAATGAGGAGTTTTCAAGTACAATACACCCAGGAATACAGAATACATATATATCTCATATGAAGATGAAATATACAATACTGAATGAAATGAAAATCCAAACGGAAACTGCAGCGGAAAATACGTATGAAGAAAACATGAATAACTGAAAGGACTGTGGCCCCCTACTAGTGGAACTCCTCGCCATCAACGTTCTGTTCCCGTGCCTTTGCCTTGCCATGACCTGAGAACAACATCCCCAACGGGGTCAGTTACACAAAACAACAATCCTCAAGAGTTGAACAAATACAATAATCACATGACTTCATTATGTAATGAGGGCTGAAATAGGGGCATCATAGTACGCCCGAGGTGGGACGTGCAAGGGAACAAGTAGCCGAGTGTCCGTAAACTGCATATACACACGCACTTGGCCTAATTAGTCTCATGGAGGCACGTTACCGTGTGCACAGTCCAATGTGTCTGAAAATCTGCATATACACATGACCATAGTGTGCCCGACTAAAAATTCCACACGTATACCACCCAGAAAGCAATACGATCCCAAAAGGTCATGAGAACAAGAGCGACCACAATGAATGATAATGAATAGAAGTCCGACAAGGGTCAAGAATGACTCAACATGGTGAATTAATAACGCAATGAGTGATAGCTCAAATGAAATGATTGGAACCATAGTTCCTCGTGAATTAAATGATTAGTTTGATAATTACAAGCCTCAACATGATTGATACACTATGAATGAATTATATGTATTAATGAACAACAACGAAAGGAATGATTATCCTTTTAACCGAACAAAAATTTACTTGCCTCAAATCCGGTGATGAAATGTCCTTCCTCGAACAAACATCCATAATGGGGTTATCGGTCACTCGAACAACCTTGAATAACACAATTACCAATAACTCACTTAATAAACGTATCAATTATGATCATAACCAACTCAAGAAGTCAATACAACAAGCCCGAACTCATTGGGGCATTTTAACAAACACGTTGTAAACAATCTTCAATTGTTTACAACCGAACTCAATTATATCAATATCAAGCCTCCAATGAGTGATTCCATCCAACAAAATATCCTCAATACAAACAATAATCCAAAAGGAATACACAAATTTAGATATCAACGACATCTAATCGCAACCTCCAATTCCAAAACCCACATTCAAAGTGTTCTTGAACAATCCTCAATAATCCAAAGATAGTTCGTAGAAACTGATAATCATATGTATCACTATTCATATATCATGATTACAACACCCAAAACATCATACTCCATCTCAAAATCGAAATCTAAGGTTTTGAAGAAATTACCTTTGAAGATCCAAACTCTTCGATCCGTCGAACTCGTGTCTAATCGACCTTCCCAAGCTCCACAATCGAAAATAAGTGATTAGCACACGAACACCCAAGTGTTTGGATATTGAAAAATCTCTATCAAGAACCTCCCTCTCGGAACCAAGTGAAAAAACAAAGAAAATGAAGGCAAAAGACTTGTCCAAAACTTTAAATACAGCACAGAGTTATGGCCGTAACTCTCCCATCTTACGGCCGTACCCAATCCAAGTCAACGGCCTTACGGCCATAACCAAATTCCCTTACGGGCGTAATTATGCCTCATCGAAAAAACTATCCTGTCCAAGCTTCTCAACTTACGACCATAACCAGACTACCTTTACGGCCGTAACTCCCCTTCGTTGACAACACCCAGAACACCAAAAACATTTCTTACGACCGTATCTTGTAACACTTACGGCCGTAAGTTGGCTTCATCAAAAACATCCTTAAACCAATGTACGCATGTTATGGCCGTAACCTGCCCCTTCTTACGGCCGTATCTCGTCTTCGGCCAACAACACAAAATCACGAACGTATGTTATGGCCGTAATACAAAATAAGTTATGCTCGTAACTAACTGCTGGAACTACAAATAATACGTCAACTCCGTCTTCATGATACAAATGATGAATGATCCGACACACATAACTTGCATGAGTATGGTAAGTCCAATAACACGCATTAAACGATACTACCAATACAAAACTACCAATCACGATAAAATACAGTCGAATGGAAAAGAATGATGAATGATTATTCAAGAGTGAAGGTTACTGAGTGACGATTACTGAATGATAGTAAATGAATTTATAACCTAGTATTACAAAATCATAAGCCTTTGGCTAAAGCATTAGAGCTAGTTATATTAGATACATGAGAGATCAGTGATCTCGGTTTGCATTAACTCATGCATAGCATCAAGTACAGATATGGTTTGACTGACCATGACCCTATAACTTAATCTGGACATTTGAGAGAAGGGTTTATAGACATACTGGTATGTAGGTCACAGGACGTCAGGTAAGGGGGTGGGGGTGAATAGACTTGTAAAATATTTTGCTGAATAACTGTTTGAAAAATACAGCTGTAATATAATGTAGCTAAGTCTACTCGGCTGAGTTAAGTACATTTAAGGTATGTCAGCTGTAGAATGGTCTTGCGGAAGACAGCTAATTTTTTAAAGAAACATTTAATATGAATGCAATAGTTAAGAATGATGTTAAAGACAATAAATCATACAACACTTATAGTGGTTTTAGAGGTGGGGTAATCCTCTACTTGTCCACTTCTATCCCAACCAGTTGGAGAAATTCACTATAACTTTCAACCAGTGAAATCGTGTTACAATGGATTTAGTTACAACAGCTTTTCAACTAGTGAAAAACTCGTGGACGTTGTAAATCCTTCCCTTGGTTGCCTAACACCTCTTGATCGAAAGCCCTTGTATGCCTCAACAACTCGCAAGCTGCCTATCATATTCCAATCAAGAACCCTTGGATGTCGTACAACCTCTTGCTCTCAAGAACCTCGTTCAAGAAAGTACCCCGTACTCAAACTTTAAGACAAGAGTGTTTGTCTTCTCCAACTTAAGAGATTATCTGTATATGATACTTTATGATCTTGCTCTTCATGATGCTATAGATGTATATTGATTTAGTTTGCTTTGATTACTTGTAAGTATAGTTTGCAGCGTACTTCTGCGCAAGTGTTCTTCAGATATTTATAGTATGATCTTTGAGCTCTTCATTGTCGTTGTATATTGGAACAATTCCATCCATTGGAGAGTGCACTTCATTCTTTATCTTTTCATCTCTTGCACGACTTTGTCTCTTTCTTCAAATTTGACCTTTTGAAGATGTAGGATTTCTACACCGTCTTTCTTTGATTACTATATTTGGAAAGTCTTCAGGGATCAAACCTCGATGAATATTCTCATTTTTGAATTCCGGGAATCAATCACTTTGTCTCTTTGGATTTTACGTCTGCTTGTGATTTGCCGTCTTTGTCGACTTTTCAACGATTGCTGACGTGGACATAGCAGTTGTCTAAAAGTCGACTAATATTACTTTTGGATAAAACCTTGGCTGATGTTCTGCCTTGATAAAAGTCGGCTGATATTTCGTCTTGTTGAAAGTTGGCTGATGTCTGTTTGGTCAACCTTAGATGATATTTTCCTTTAACCAAACCCGGATGATGTCTGTCTGGTCAATCTCAGCTAATATTTTCCTTTGACCAAACCCGGCTGATGTTTTGACTATTTTATACTTAGCAAATTTATCTTCAATGATATTCAGATATACTTCTGACTTTAGTCAAACCCGGCTGACATTTTGTTTTGACCGAAACCCGACTGATGGTTCATCTGGTCAAACATAGCTGAGATTTGCTTTGACCAAAACCCGACTGATATTTTTTTCTGGTCAAGCTCAGCTGATATTTTGCTCGACTGATATTAGGTTGTTCTATATTTAGCCAATAATTCTATCTGATCAACATGATCAATACTTAGCCTGATCTTTTAAAGGCTTATAGAAGATACTCATTTGGTTCTTCTTTACAATGCCAAGTACTTAAACATACATTTGAAATAATCTCTGAATACAGGGATGACATCATCAAAACCTTAAAAAGTATATTCCTAACAAATTTCCCCTATTTTAGTGATGGTAAAACTTAAGTTTCAAATGCAATAAGTCATCACACATACAAGTATAGTAAACTAAAATTTACAAACTCATTATATTTGAGACAACCAAAGATTGTCATTCATGTCAACTGTATATAGTTTTTAACACTTTGGAATTTTTAGTACAGTATAGTCCTTTGCCAAAAAAAAAATTTACAAGTAAAAGAAATTACAAGTTAATGACATATACAAATTTAAGTCATCCCTCTTCCTCTTCCTCTGATTTTAGCTGGGGTGGAGTGACTTCAGTGGTTTAGCTCCAATAGGTTTTTGTACCACAAGGATCAGCCCATATTTGTTCTTGACTACTGTGGATGCAAATTCCTGGTCTCCAGGGGAGGTATGTTTGTTCTTCATGCAGATCTTTTTTATTTCCTCCTTAAGGGATTCATCATCCAACTTTCCATTAATATCAGTTGGAGGATCGTGTGGTATGAAAGAAGTGATTCTTGTATAAGCATTGAAGTCCTCTTCATCGACCTTTTTCAGTGTTTCCCATAGGTTTGTCCAATTCATTTCCATATAGTCTACGAGTCAGGGTCTTGGAGGATTTTCCAAAGGTAATCTTTCTCAATGAAGTCCTTCTTGGCTATCCCCCATTTATCTCTAGCTTCTTCTGGGATAAACTCCTCAATGTAATACAACTCTTTGCCTTCCCATATCAGTGGCATATCAGATTCATGCTTAGTTCTCTTCTTCTTTGATGTAGGAGCTTCTGAAGGTGCAGCTGTACTTTTCCTTTTGTGAGAACTTGAGTCTCTAGCTTCAGGATAATGGATGACTTTAGGAGGTGCAGGTGTACTTCTGGGGACCACAGCCAAGGCCTCTTGCTTCCAATTTGGTCTCATTTCTTCCCCCCTTTTCTTGCATCAATGATCTGTGCTAGCTGTTCTTCCACCTTTATCATGAAATCCTACATGCCAAGAGGCATTATGCCAGATGTAGGTGGGTGGGGAAGGTTCCTTCTTGCTGAGCAGAGCATTCATCTTGCTGTTCAGAGAGAGCAAGTGTGGTTCAACCTTGGTGGCCAGAAGCTTCTCCACTGTCTCTTCCACCATTGTGCATATAAGCTCATTTAGGTTGGAGGGAAGCTGAAATGCAGTTGCCTCTGCCTGTGAAAAATTCTCAGTTATGACTTCATGTGCAGCTGACTTTTGAGAAGCTAACTTTTCAGTTGAGATCTCGCGAGCAACTGACTTTCAACAGATATCTCACGAGCAGCTGGCTTTTCAGCACGAGGGGATTTTCATGTTCCCCTACTTTTCTGACTCTACAGCTTGTGATTGTGCAGCTAAACTTAATCCTTGATCAGGTGCATCCTGATCCTCATCACAATCATAATCGCCCTAATCATTTTTCCTCCCATCATCTTCCTTTTCTTTTTCATCTTCTTCTTGATCATCTTTTTGTTCTTTTTCATCTACTTCCTCAACATCTTTTTCTTTTTCTTTTACTTTAACAACAACATCATTTTATTATTCTTTTTTGTCCGTTTCTTTTTCAACTCCATCATTTGCTTTTTCTACTTCCTCTCTTCCTTCAGTAACCTTTTCAACTTCAACAATTTCTTTTTCTACTTCTTCTCTTCTTTCAGTCTTCTTTTCAACTCCAACAATTTCATCAAAGGCTTTTCCCTGGGTAATCCCTCCATAACATAGTGAATAAAATTATCCATATTGGTTTTAAAATTGGATATGTACCAATTTTCATCATTTAACAAACTCACTTCAGTCTCATTGCAGAAGACTTGAATGAGTTGTTCACAAGAGACAGGGTATTTCCAACCACTCCTCTCCACAAGTTCTTTAAGAGAACTAGAACTTAGTGTCATGCCCCCACACCGGGATTGGACGAGAACGCGACAGGTAATGTAATAAATAACGTTTGTGATAATACATTCCAGTAAGCATACATATGCCAGATCTTAGCCCAGTGAACTAAGACTGGTTATTCCATAGAATAGAAATATCCAAGAGTACACCAGTATTATTACATCAAGTATAAAAGAGTACAGCAGAAAACATAATACAATTTTGACATAGGAAATAAAGAAATACTAAACGCAACATCATGAGTCCTATGTCTTGGTAGTGTCCAAGGTAAGTCTTCACTTTATACCAGCATTTGCCACTTCTTCCTCTTCGTCTTCTTCATCTAGTGGGGTTTTAGAAAAATCAAAGTGGGGTGAGAATAAAAGATTCTCAACGAGCTGGGGTTTGATATTTAATGAGTTTATTATCTAATAAACATAATATATTTCTCCCACTTTTGAAAAATAGTATTGTTTAAAAATTGGTGCAAGTTTTCAAGAAGAATATTATGAATTATGACATGAATGTACAGTCAATCTCCATAGATTGCTGTTGAGTATGAAGAATGTACGGCGTCGAGCACCCAATGAGTATTTAGCTTCAGGAGGTTGTCTACATGACTAATCCCTTAGCCTCCTTATAACATCTTAGACCGTTATCAGTGTTTGGCCTTTGACTATCGTCACGACCTTTGTTTGATAACCGTAGCTTTGGTCGTTTGTCGAACCGTCACTATAACATTGGCCTTTGAACTTAATCGCTCTCACGCTTGGTGACGTGCTGCCTTATCTCTTATCTGGCCTCGATATGTCCTTAGCTTGGATCTATGCCCGGATCATATCATAATTGCGACTATACCCGAATTCTACGACCCAGTCACCTTAGGATCACTCCGTCCTTCGGCTTCAAGGGAATAGGATAGGACGGTAGCTTTGCCTAGAACCGCAGCCACGCTGCTCGATTCATGACTTAGACTAACCGCCCCTCATGCATATAAATAGAAAAGGGACTCTAGAGGTACTCGTACGGACTCTAGCGGCGGCACCCGCCCGAAGGTTGTAGCACTTAGCTCCGCACAGCACTTACTCTCGATTTCTATTGAATAACAATTATTGTCGTGATTAACGACGATTATGCATATTATAAGATATTAATATGATTCGTTGATAGTAAATGGACTTGGGTAACCTAGAGGAATTAGTTCAACCGGTTGATGATTAGATTGCTATTGTGCGAGCCTTAGCATAATCTTATAATAAACTCATAAACTTGAATAGTTCGGTACGGAATATTTATACGTCCGAAAATTATGTACTTTGTTGTGAGAAGTCCGTTATGATGTGAGGATTGAAGGTTAGAAGTTGTATGAAAGTTTTACCTTTCGAAAATTACAATTCTGCCCTTCCGTCATCTAAGTACTATCATTATTATTTTTACTATAATTGTATGAATTTGGATAATTCGGTACGGATTGATTATACGTCCGAAAATTACGAACTTTATTGCGAAAAGCCCGTTATGATATGAGGATTAAAGATCAGAAGTTGCATGAAAGTTTTACCTTTTGAAAATTACAATTCTGCCCTTCCGTCTTTAAGTACTT
This sequence comes from Orobanche coerulescens, assembly GCA_033398695.1. Lineage (NCBI taxonomy): Eukaryota > Viridiplantae > Streptophyta > Magnoliopsida > Lamiales > Orobanchaceae > Orobanche > Orobanche coerulescens. The sequence continues at coordinate 70,011,208 of CM065818.1, read as the reverse complement.
TCATTATTTTTACTAAAATATTATAAATTTGATCAAGTCGGTTAATAAAAAATCTAAAAACCGATTATTTCAAAAGAAAAATTAAAGGAGAAGTTTTTTTAATTTTATTTTTATGTTTTTTATTACTGTTTAAATTTTTTTTTTAAAAAATAGTTTAATTTAAAATAAGAAATAGAAATAGAAGAAAAACTATTTTTTATATTATTTTTTCTGTTTTACTTCCGGTTAATAAAAAATTTACAAATACATATTATTTTAAAATAAAATAAAGTTGAAAAAAAAGTTTTTTTCTCGGCTATAACTTTTTTGAAAAACAGATTGATTTAAAATAGAAAATTAAAACATAAAAAAATATTCTTTTTTATTTTATTTTTCTTTTGCTTCTTTCCGGTTAATACAAAATTTAAAAAATGGATTATTTTAAAAGAACGATAAAAACATAAAAAATATTCTTTTTTTTTTAATTTTATGTTTTCCGCTTTTTTATTTTTGGCTAACAAAAAAGATTTTCAGAAACAAATTATTTTATTATAAAAATAAAATAGAAAAAATATCAGGCGAAATCCCCTAGTCTTTTAACAATAAGGCATGTTTGGCACGGCTATAAGTTGATTGAGTAAATACTCGTGGTTAACGTCAAAACAGGATTTTGGATCTAAGTATAATTGTTGATCTATTGATGGTCTGTTTGTGCGACACGTCTATCTCAGGGTGGTGAACTAAATAACCCCTTATTATTATTATTATAATTATTATTATTATGATGATGATGATAATGATGATGATTGTTTAAGTGTAGATTTTCACAAGGACTCATAAGTTATTAAGTGCATACAAAAACTTCGTTTGCTAGTTGATTTGTATGCTAAAAATAGAAATCCCGACATTCTTGCATCTTGGTCGACCTCCAGAGACAAAACTAGATTTGATAGTCCTATATCTTGAATTTTTTATTAAAAAACAACTGACATCAGCCTCTTACTCATCTTCTAGTCAAGTTCTTAATGAATATTTCAATTGTTCGCATGAGTTTGATGCCGATTTTGAGATTTTAAAATGATGGAAATTTCACGAGGAATAATATCCTATATTGGATAGTATTATAATGGAGATCCTTGTAGATCCAACCCCAACTATTACTTCTGAGTGCGCTTTTATTGCAGGTTAAATAGTTTTAGATGATTAGAGAACATATCTATCACCCGACATGAATATATTAACATGCAAACAGAATTGGGCTCAAGCAATAAAAGGATAATAGGGGTGTAAAGACAAAGAAAATGATGATGATCTATGGTTGATAATGGATTCTTCATCCAAATTCGGACTTCCGACAAGTGGAGGACATTAATTTTCTCTTGATAATCGAGCATGTCTGGCTTTCATTGTCAAGGTAAGTAAGGTCATTGTGTTAGGTAAAAAAATATAGGATTTATTTCAGGTGCATAGGCATCTTAATGGCATGAAAAATAGATTAAATTTAATAAATTAGTTTAATTGAAAAATTAAATCCAAGCTCAACTTTACATCCCCTTCCCCAATTTTATTAAATAAAAGTAAGATCGGGCTGGGCTGGCCCAGCCCCACACAAATCGTTTCGAGCCTTTAGTTGTGGGCTGAATATAGGTTGTTGCCTTTTGATTCGACAAGTTAAATAAAGAACTCGAATCCATAATGCATAATGAACAATAAGGATATAAAACAAAAATGAGTAAATGCTATATCATTCACTCACGTGCATGATGAAGATTGATGAATATGAGATAATATTCAGATGATATTTATCATCCATCACTTCCGTATTTATCATTTATCAGTTTTATATTTATTACATCTTGCTTTCATACTCCTCACATAAAAGATAAATATGTATGGTGAATATATAAGTAATGCATGATGAATATGAAATGATATTACTTTCATATTCATCATTCTTTACAAATGTTGGTGACCGATTTGAGGTGGGCGATCTATTTGCCACGTCGTAGCAAAGCTGACATGTGGACCAATAACAGAGCAGTTAATTTGGATGTTATCTGAACCGGATATCCAGCAAAAGGGTGATAGAAAGCGCAAAATACACCAGGTAGCCCAGGATGGGAGAGCCAGATACTATCCGACCCGGATATCTGGCCCAGATGCAAGCCCCAGGCTACATAAATTCCCCAGATCGCCCCTATTATGGCAAGCCAGATATTATCCGACCTGGATATCTGGTCCGGGAAGCAAAACCCCCGATCAGTCCAATCGGATGAAAGACGAACTCAGTATGTGCCCCAAGAATGGACTAAGAGACCAACAACCTCAATTAAAGAGACAACCAGCCCGGACCGACGAGTACAGGTAGGATGTTATATGTCGTATCCGTGGAACAGCAGGACTCCCGTCCATGCAAATTCGGTCAACTTTTGTGGCAAGAAGGAGACAAAGATCTAATCAATTACACCGACCCACCTGCCTGACCTGCCTGCATATTCGATAATTAACCATAGATTGACACGTATCCGAGCAGGATTTCTATAAATATCCTCAGCTCGGGTCATTAATAAATATCGAGAATTTTACATCCAAACTAAGCATTATTAAAGCAAAAAGTTAAGAAGCTATCTAAATTTAGATCGCCTGTACAATAATACAGTCATTTCTTGCCATCATTTCCGACTTTTTATTGCAATTCAATCTTTTACCGAATTTAGACACTCCTATGTAGAATATATGTGTTTACGTGTATGAAATAATTATCTAGGTCTTCATAAGTGATTATGTGGATTTGTTCAACGACATCAAAAAATTGGCGCAAGAATGAGTGTAACCTTTTGGTGAAGTGTAAAAAAAAAAAGAGATATACACCCTAATTTTATATTTTTATTTTCGAAAATTGTCAGATTCAAGAAATGTTGGACTCTGGGAATAAATTGTTAGGAGTATGCCCTCGAATGCCACTCAGGGGATGTTAGAGTGAGGGCATTGCACTTGTTATTATGTAAAATCATTATGAGAAGGCAATTGTTTGTTTCATTATTTACTGGTAGTCATTGGCATTTGTGACTCATAAATATATATATAGAAACTAGTCCGTGTATTTGAGAGGAAAACATTCGACTCCTTATTAGATAAGGGGATCAGCACCGAAAAGGTTTATGGCTCGAATACTTAATCGTTCGCAAGTCGATGAAACTTAACTGGGCATTTATGTGAAGACTTGTATGACGTGTTCTTTGACTTGGAGATTGCGTGTCGAACACTAATGGTTAGTGGGAGAACACTTTTTAGGTATGCTAATGAGATTAGTATACTCGAACCGACTCACCCTCGATTCGTCACACGGATTCACTCCGGGACAGTCAATGACAGAATCGTAAGGTTGTGATAGGCATTCGTGAACCTTCGACTTGAGGATTGAGTAGGGATGTGCTTGTGACGTTAAGATTTTCATTAGAGTAGTTCGACCCAGAGAACCGGAAGGTGGGGGTCAACCTCGATGTGTGTATTGACGGGTAAGTAGCAGGTTCTACTAAATACCAAGATAGAATTATTTCTCCTCTTAGTGAACGGGTTATATGTCTTATGCGGTTATTGGCAGATGAGATCATAAGTCTTTGGCCAAAGCATTGGAGCTAGTTGTATTGGATACACGAGAGCTCGATGATCTCGGTTTGCATTAACTCATGCATAGTGTCAAGTACAGATAGGGTTTGACTGACCGTGACCCTATAATTTGATCGGGACATTTGAAAGAAGGGTTTATACGTATACTGGTATTCACGACAGAAAGGTTTTGGAATGATCCCCATCAATTGTTCTCAGTTAGGGTACAATGTAGGCCTCCAGGCCGGCTAGGTGGTGCTACTACTCTTTGGTTCCTCCCATTGCTAACTGAGACGGACCTACCGAGTCACGCAATAGGATTAACGAAGGAATAAATCGAGCTTATTATCTCTTTATTAATATTAGATATTGGATATCTAATCTATTGGACATTAGATGTCTAATTAATTCTGGGACATTGGATGTCTATATTAATTTGTTGGATAAATTAATTTATAGCCTAATGAATTAAATATAATACTGAGTGATTAATTTAATTCATGAATATAATTATTTCTTGGAGAAATTAATTATATTGTTTTGTATTTGATATGATTAATTAATTGGATTAATTAATTGACATAAGTACATCGGAACGAAATGGAGTTTTATCTGTTTGGACTCACGGAAGTCCGAAACGAACCAAACTCGTCTCGGTTCTTCTAGATGGCCGCCCCACTTTCCACTAACATTCCTTGGTCTTTGTCTCCACCTTAAGTGGACATATCTCATTTTATAATGAGGTTGGTGATATGGTCTTGAAAATGGAAGAATATAATGTGAAGACTTGACCTCACTTCCTACACTTTGAACTCACGGTTCTCACAAGGAAATAGGAAGAGAGAATTTGTCTTCTTCATTTTTTCTTCATTCTTCATTTCCATGAGAAAGATCAAGAGAGAAAAATTCATTTTATACACTTGCAGTGATATAAATAAATTTAGTAAGGTTCCGACTACTTTGTTCTAGCCGCATCTTTGGAAGATAACAAGGTAGGAGTTGTTCCGATCATTTCTCCAGCGCGTGGCAAGTAGAGACGCGGACTTTTCGGCGTTGGATCATACAAGAGCTTGACGAATAGGATTTGTGTGGAAAGATCACCTAAATCTTGGGGAATCGCTTATGTGGAGTACACCTTTTAATCAACGGACTACGAGGGTATGATTTCGAATCTTCCTTTGTTTAGTTTTAATCGTATATACGTAGCTTGATCGATCCTCTTAAATGATTCAGATCGAATTTGATTCGTAGATTGCTTTCGCTGCGCCTTCGTTTTAGGCACCGAATCCCAACAGTGGTATCAGAGCGTAGGTCTTGCGTTCGTATATACGATATTTTGCATTTGGAATGCTTGATTGGATGGTGAATGATTTGGAATCATTTATAGTCATAATCGTGGTGTATGTTTTTCGTTCGTTGTTGTTATATTTTCGTAAATTTATGTCTAAATATAAATCTTTAATTTCTGGGAATTGTGATTTATATGGAGATATAAAAGTCGGAAAATATTGATATTGGATATCCGGTCGAAAATCTAGCCCCGGATCGCTGTTGGACGACATTCCGACAAGTTTTGGTGTTCTGGACAGGTGACATGATCGGGTCACTCTTTGACACGGTCGGGTCAGCCGTCTAGTGAGTTTGACACAGCCATTGTCATTTTGTGACTCGACCGTGTCGGCTTCCCGACCCGTTTCGAACTCGATTTTTCGTGTGTTCCAAAAAATTAATCTCCCTCATATTAAATTAGATTTAATATGATTAAAATGATATATGGTATTTCATTTTATAAGGAAAAATTGATTTATTGTAATACTTGTGATTGACCGAATTATTTTGAACGTTTTCATATTACTGATTATGTGAATTGATTGGATCAATTCTATTTATTGGTTGGATCAATATATTTATATGCAATCCATTTATTTAGTATTTATTGGACGAATGCTTTTGAATGGGGATGTGGTTCATGGACCTAGTTTTGAATCGTTCGGTTTTATTCGATTGGGTTGTAAAGGCCGTTTTGAGCCTATTTATTTTACTAGAAATATTTGTATCTAGGATGTAATTTTTCAATGTAAAATTTATATGTAATGACGAAGACCGGAGGAGATCCGTTCGAGAAGACGAAGATTCAAGACCGAAGACATGTAATTAGATTATGACGTTTTTGTTCTAGGAACGATCCATGAACTACATGTTGGTAGAAACTAGATTGTGTATGTTTATTCATATGGTATGAATGCTACAAACGCGATTAAATGTATTAATGTGCAAAGTGTAGCATTAATCGCGAAAAATTCCCCAACGATAAATTATTAAGTTTAAAAGGTTTCAAGGTTTTCCTTTCCTCCATCGAGGTTTCGGAATATTGAAGTCCAAACCGGATGTGCTATGCTTCTGAGTTATCGGGGTAGTCATTTGGGGAGGATCGATAAATTACCGAGAGCGCATTGGATGCCTTCGGTTGGAGCAAATTTTATCCCTAGAAACATGTTCGGTTGCCGAATAAGATTCAATTGTGAAACTTATCAGCATTGATGGTATAAACTTAACTTGTTCACGAACCATATAAACCGTATAGGTTGAGGGGAGTGAACAAAGGGAAAAAGAAGATCGAATCATCCATTAGATAGGTTAGTGTTGGATACCACTTTATTAAGATTGATAAACTAGAAACCTGTTCGATTGTCCTCTATTAAAATTTATTAAGAACTCGATCAGCACTATGAAGTAATGTGGACAAATACTTCCGGATTTCACATAGGAGTGTGTTATTCCGATAAAAATAGTGGGAGCTGGGTTAAAAGAATAGAAAGGACCTTAATTTTATACTCAGATCATAATTGAACGAGTCACTAATAAATCTGTCGTACTTAATGCAGACTAATATCAACTCTCAATATGACAATGAACCCACTCGATATACTACTCGAAAAGAACACCTTAACTGGCCCTAATTTTGTGGACTGGCTCCGCAACCTAATGATAGTCCTCAGTATAGAGGCATTGGGATACGTCTTGGAGGCGGACATTCCGGCACCTCCGGTGCGGACTAGAGCCAATTAGGAAGAAGTTGAACACTACGAAAAGTGAGTTAAGGATGACATAAAAGTTCGTGCCTATATGATGGCTTCTATGTCTAATGAGCTTCGGAGAGCTAATGAGAAAATGACTTCTGCTAGGCAGATTTTATCTCACTTAACCGAGCTTTATGGTGAGCATAGTCGAACTGCTAGATATGAGATATCTAAAGATCTTTTCGGTGCCAAAATGAAGAAAAGTGATAAAGGTGGGGACCATGTCCTCAAAATGATCTCTATGATCGAGAGATTAGAGGCTCTTGATTTTAGGATGCATGATTCTCTTCAAATCGACCTCATCCTGCAATCTCTTCCTGATTACTTCTCACCGTTTGTTGTGAATTTCAACTGCAATGAGATTGCTTGCAATTTAGCAGGGTTGATGAACAAACTGGTAATCTATCAGTCTCAGATGAAGGCTCCGCGGGTGAAGGAGTCTACCCTTGTGATTTCTTCTGGACCTCGGAGGTCTAAGAATAAGAATAAAAGACCAAGAAGAAGACGGGACCATAAATCAAGGACCTTAAGGGAAAGGGCAAGGCCCTGATGGTTCCAAAAGGCAACAAGAAGAAGAAGGACGCATGTCTTAAATACAGTGAGTTGGGCCACTGGGTAAGAGACTGTCCAATTCCTCATGGCACTTCAGGTACAGAACTTTTAGTTTTGGAAACAAATTGTTCTGCTACTGTATTTTCTACTTCTTGGATATTGGATTCAGGTGTTAGTTCTCACATTTGTATCGTGAATCAGGATCTTGAACAAAGTAGGAAGCTTGGAGCTGGGGAAGTGATGATTATTGTCGGAAGCGGGTATAGTGTCGAAGCAACTGACATAGGATCATTTCTTTGGATTTGGAATTTGGCTTTGTTTTGACATTAGATGCTGTACTTGTTTTGCTCAAGGGGTATAAAAACGTTGTATCCATTCTGGTCATGGATCAGAAAGGCTTTTCATTTTTCATTTGTGATGGTTCCTCCAAAATTTATTTTAGAAATAAACTAGTAGACACTGCTACATTGTTCATCTAAACCTAAGTAACAAAGTCGTTGCGAATACTATGACTAGGAAGCATGGTAGGGATGGAACTAATCAAGTTTTGAAATGGCATCTTAGACTTGGTCATGTTGGTCAGACCAAGGTTTACAAAATGGAAAAGGGTGGACTTATGGCTCCATTGGGATCAGATCCCTTTCCAACTTGTGAATCTTGCCTTAAAGGCAAAATGACTAAGTCCCCCCTCACAGGGACTTCTGAAAGAGCCGTTGATAAACTTGGATTAGTCCATACCGACGTATCTGGTGCTTTAGAAGCAGCATGTGATGGATATTAGTATTTCATTATGTTTACGGATGATCATACTAGGTATGGTTATGTATACTTAATTAAACATAAATCCGAGGCCTTTGGAAAATTCCAGGAATTTAAGGCCCTAGTCGAAAAACAAACAGGTGATCATATCAGAGCACTTCGGTCGGACTGAGGTGGCGAGTATATGAGTATAGAGTTTGAAGATTTCTCCAAGGAGCATGGAATAGTATCACGACTAATACCTCCAGGAAATCCTCAGTTAAACGGTGTGTCAGAAAGGAGGAACCGAACCTTGTTGAACATGATCCATTCTATGCTTAGCTATACTGACTTACCTATTTACCTGTGGGGGTATGCACTTCTGACTGTTGCTTATATCTTGAATAGTTGTCCTTTTAAATCCATTCCTAAAACTCCACATGAGATGTGGGAGGGCAGGAAACCAAGTCTTAATCACATTAAGATTTGGGGATGTCCCGCTTATGTCAAGAAGACTAAGGTGGAGAAATTAGAAGCAAGATCCGTGAAGGGACGTTTCATTGGATTCCCATTTGGGACGATGAGTTTATATATTCTACATGCCCGAAGATCGAAAGATCATTATTGCTTTGCAATCATACTTCCTGGAAGATGAGTTCATTCAGTAAGGCGGAGCAGGTAAAAGTATTTCTTTGGAAGAATACAATGAAACTCCTCAGGAGACACCTGTATAAGAAATTGGAATCGAACCTACTGAAACACAAGTACAACCAACTCATAGGTCTAGTACGGTGTCTCAATTACTTCAGAGGTATGGTTTTATGCACTTGGAGGAACTGGGTCTCCATGAGGTTCCAAGTGATAACCGAAAGACCGACCCAACGACCTATGACCAAGCGATGATGGATGTAGACTCCACGAAATGGCGGTAAGCTATGAAAGCTGAGATAGACTCGATGCATGTCAATCAGGTGTGGACTCTAGTAGACCGCCCCAAGGGCATATTGCCTATTGGGAACAAGTGGATATACAAGAGAACGAGTGATGGGGATGGCAATATTGACACCTATAAGGCCAGGCTTGTGGAAAAGGGTTATACCCAGAAACAAGGGATCAATTACCACGATACTTTCTCGCCCGTAGCTATGATCTAGTCTATTCGCATAATGCTTGATATAGATGCCTACCACGATTATGAGATATGGCAGATGGACGTAAAGATGACTTTCCTTAATAGATTCCTCGAGGAGGAAATCTATATGGAGCAGCCTAAAGGCTTTGTGTTAGAGGTCAATATTCATAAGGTGCGCAAGGTTCAACGTTCATTTATGGACTAAAGCAAGCTTTGCATAGTTGGAACCTTCATTTTGACGAGGCAGTCAAAGAGTTTGACTTCGTGCAAAATGAAGAGGAACCTTGTGTATACAAGAGGGTTAGTGGGAGCAAGATTGCATTCTTAGTACTATATGTAGATGACATTCTACTAATAAAAAATGATGTGGAAATGCTCAGTTCTGTAAAAGCTTGGCTTTCGAGTAGGTTCTCCATGAAAGACTTGGGAGAAGCTACCTATATTCTTGGAATTCGGCTCTACTGGGATAGAGCGAAGAGAATGATAGGTCTTTCCCCAAGCCTTCTATATACATAAGATCTTAAAGCGATTTAAGATGGATGATTCTAAAAGAGGGTTCTTGCCGATGTGACAAAAACTCTCCTCGAAGATGTGTCCTCAAAGTGAGGAACTGTTGGGATTTGGTGCCTAAAACGAAGGCCTAGTGGAAGCGGTAAAACGAAAATTAATTCGATCCGAATCCCTACGAGGATCGATCGAGCTACGTATATACGAATATATAAACGAGATCATAAGAGATATTAGATACTCACCCTTGCAATCCGTTGATTAAATGGATTTCTTCTCTTGAGCTATTCCCCAAGATTTAGTTGTTCTCCATGAACCCATCCGCTCCAAACTCTTGGATGATCCAACGCCGAAAGACCGCGTCTCTACTTGCCACGCGCCGGAGAAACGAACGGCATGACGATCACCTTGCTATCCTCCAAGGATACGGCTAGATCTAGGATGATGAAGCTTTTGAATATAACACTCTAAGTGTATAAATCACACACTCTCAATATATCTTGAATCTTCTCCAAGAGAACTCAAGAACAAGGTGAAGAAGATGATGAAGACTTCAGAAGAATTATTTTCTCTCTCTCTCAAACTCACGGTTGGTACACATATTATGGAGTGAGTGGGAGTCTTCCTCTTATTCTTTATCCGCAAAGACCAAATCACCTTTATCATAATAAAAGAGATATTTGTCCCCTCAATAAGTCATTGGTCTTCCACCACTTAAGGTGAGACAAAAGACCAAGACAAAGTGAGGTAGGTGGGTGGGGCGGCCTCTAGAAGGAATCGGACAAGTTCAATCTGTTTCGGACTCCCGTGAGTCCAAACAGATAAACTCGTATTCCGTTCTGATGTATTTATACCGATTAATTAATCCAATTAATTAATCATATCAAATATATAATGACATAATTAATTTCTCCAAGAAATAATTATATTCATGAATTAAATTCATCACCCGGTAATTTATTTAATTCATTAGGCCGTATATTAATTTATCCAATAAATCAATTTAGACATCTAATGTCCCAAATTTAGATATCCAATATCTAATATTCATAATGAGAGAATAAGCTTGATTCATTCCGTCATCAATCCTATTGCGCGACTCGGTAGGTCCATCTCAGTCAGCAATGGGAGGAACCAAATAGTAGTAGCAACACCTAGCCAGCCTGGCGGCCTACACTGTACCCCAACTGAGACCGAATGATTGGGATCATTCAAGAACCATTCTATCGTGAATACCAGTATACGTATAAACCCTTCTCTCAAATGTCCCAATCAAGTTATAGGGTCACGGTCAGTCAAACCCTATCTGTACTTGACGCTATGCATGCGTTAATGCAAATCGAGATCATCGAGCTCTCGTTTATCCAATACAACTAGCTCCAATGCTTTGGCCAAAGAGTTATGATCTCATCCGCCAATAACCGCATAGGACATATAACCCGCTCACTAACGGGAGAAAGAATTCTATCTTGGTATTCAGTAGGACCTGCTACTTTCCCATCAAGATGCACATCGTGGTTGACCCCCACCTTCCGGTTTACAAGGTCAAACTACTCTAATGAAAATCTTGACGTCACAAGCACATCCCTACTAAATCCTCAAGTCGAAGGTTCACGAATACCTATCACAACCTTTCGATTCCGTCATTAACTGTCCCGGAGTTAAATCCGTGTGACGAATCGAGGGTGAGTCGGTTCGAGTATACTAATCCAATTAGTATACCTATAACGTGTGCTGCCACTAACCATTAGTGTTTGACAGGCACTCTCCATGTCAAAGAACACGTCATACAAGTCTTCACATAAACATAACGCCCAGTCAAGTTTCATCGACTTGCGAACGATTAAGTATTTGAGCTATAAACCTTTCCAATGCCGACCCTCTGATCCAATAAGGAGTGGAGAGTTTTGCTCTCAAATAAACGGGCTTGTTTCTATATGTATATTTACGAGTTAGGAATGCCAGTAACTACCAGTAAATAAAGAAACATTCATTGCCTTATGATAATGATTTACATAATAACAAGTACAATGCCCTCACTCAACATCTTCTGAGTGGCATTCGAGGGCATACTCCCAACAATCTCCCACTTGCACTCAATGCCACACACTCTGGTATCTAATATCGATGTTCTCCAGATTACGCTCCAAGCTAATCTGAGAATGTGGCTTGGTAAGTGGATCCGCGCCGTAGTCGGCTGACTCTACTCTATGCAGCACAATGTATCTCTTTGCAAACAAATTCTCTTACGAGATGATACTCTCTCAATATGTTTTGTACCATTATGAAACCTCGGCTCCCAGGCCTGTACTACCGCTCTATTATTATCGTATAAAAATGAAAATAGGCAGTGCAACACATGGTGTCACGTGAAGTTTACCCAGTAACTTCTTAACCCTTACTTTGGAGGCCTCCGAGGCTGTTTTATACTCAGCCTAACAGGTGGAACCAGCAGTCGCGCTATACTTGGCACTATGCCAAGATACTGCTCCTCCATTAAGAGTAAATGTAGCCAGAAGTAGACATAGAATCGTCTTTCTATCCTTGGAAGTCCAATACAGTGAATCCCATCACATTGAGTTCTCCATCGCCATACATAAGAACCATATCTCTAGTCCTTCTAAAGTACTTGAGAATGTTCTTTTACGGCAGTCTAATGTTCCCTAACTGGGTTAGCCCGAAACCTACTTAACACGCTCCCAGCATGTGCAATGTCAGGTCTCGTACACAACATAGCATACATGAGGCTACCCACGGCCGAAGCATATGGTATATTACTCATCTCCCTCCGTTGTTCCTCACTTTGAGGACACATCTTCAAGGTGAGTTTTATTCCATGTCGCATCGAAAGGAACCTTCTTTTAGAATAATCCATCTGAAATCGCTTTAAGATTTTATCTATATAGAGGGCTTGGGAAAAAACTTATCATTCTCTTCGATCTATCCCAGTAGAATCGAATCCCAAGAATATAGGTTTCTTCTCCCAAGTTTTTCAAGGAGAAATTACTCGAAAGCCAAGCTTTTGTTGACTCAAAATGTATTTTGATGATAATTTCATTCAAAACATTTAATTAAATCAATCTCAGATTGTTGTTATATTGAAGAAGCAAAATGATGTTAGCGCACGCTACCTATACCAGCGTAGCGCACGCTATCGAGGATTGTATGTATCAGCCTAGTCAGTCAGCTGCAGTCCAGTGAAGTCACCTGATGGATAGCGCACGCAAGTCTTTCAACATTAGCGCATGCTAAAATACTACAGTTAACGCACGCTACTCAATCATTATTAATGCACGCTATCGCTTCATTCAATCAGAGGACAGAAAGGTCTGGAAAGAAAATGGAAACGGTCTTGCGCACGCTACGAACATTTATTTACGTACGCTAGCACAAGGACTTAGCGCACGTTATTCCTCATTACTTGCGCACGCTACCGGATATCATGGTCAGTAGTCCAGTAGCTACTGGACTTAAAATGAAAAGGACTTTACGTACGCTACACAGGGTAACGTACGTTAATGAAGAAAATATTTAGCGCACGCTACAATATAAACATTACCATTGGAAGGCAAGAGTCAATGAAGATCCGTGAAATCTGGAAAAGTTGGAATTAATTAATACTAGCGCACGCTATGCATGTTTGCTAGCGCACGCTAAGTTCAAATTTAGCCGTTGGATAAAGAGACGTTGGGGAGACAAACCAACACGTTCAATGTCAAGATTGAAGACCTATTGACCAACCGATAATGCACGCTACGAGTACATGACTAGCGCATGCTAGCCATACAATTTTACCGTTGGAACAGTTTTTGTGACCGTTCAGGAAAGCCAAGTCAGAATCGATAGCGCACGCTAGACGGCATTATTAGCGCAGGCTAATTATACGATTTTCAGTATTTGAAGAATGGCTCTCACCTATAAATACCCATAGGACTTGGGTATCAAAAACACACAACTTCAAGCATACAAGCATACAAGCATTCTTGAGCTCAAATTGCTACTGATTACTATATTATAAGTTGTGAGAAGGAAAGATACAAGAGTGATTTTCTTTCTAATATTTATTATACTTTGTATTCTTTCATTTGATTGTAAGTGTTGCATCACTTACACTTGAGCATAAAAGAAACGAATCAAGAGTCACTAATCCGGTGTTATTAGGATCTTTGATCCGGCATTGTTAGGATTATACTCCCATATTCGTATAGTGAGGATTATCTAGTTCCTATAGAACACTATATAAACAAAAGTTTATATTGAGAGAGAGGTTGAGCTTGGACCGATAGAAGACAAGCGGTTGTAACGGTTGTGAACTTGGACCGATCGAAGACGAGTCAAGATTGTGGTTGTTCTTGAGCCAATAGAGAAAGAAAGTCGGAGAGAGGACGTAGGCAACTTGCCGAACCTCTATAAATCTTTGAGTCTTTAAATTCCGCACTATCTTTCATTTATTCGCAAGAAATTTCGTTATTCCGCATTACCACTATTCAACCCCCCTTCTAGTGGTAAATTTATCTCTTCAGTTGGTATCAGAGCGGGTCTCTTTTTAAAGGCTTAACCACCTAAGAGAAAAAGATCCGCAAATGGAACTTCTTGGCCAAATCGAAGGAAATGCTCTCAACCGTCCTCCCTTCTTCGACGGTTCCAATTTCATGACATGGAAAAAGAAAATGGCTATCTTCGTTCAATCCGATGATATTGAAATTTGGAAAGTTATTGTCCTCGGTCCGAAGCTTGCAAAGAAGGAGGATGGATCATTGAAAAAGTTCGACGAATTCAATGACGAGGATTGGAGAAACACACACGTCAACTCACGAGCTACTCAACTTCTCTATTGCGCTCTTAATCCCGAAGAACTCAATAGGATATCGTCCTATGAAAGCGCAAAGGAAATTTGGGAAATTCTCGAAGTCACTCATGAGGGAACCACCCAAGTCAAGGAGACCAAAATCAACATGTTACTCCATGACTACAAACTTTTCTCCATGAAAGACGAGGAAACGATCACAAATATGTTGGATCGATTTTCGGCTATAACCAATGGTCTTGCATCTATCGGAAAGCCTATATCGAGCAGCGACAAAGCCAAGAAAATTCTTCGATCGTTGCCACGAGAATGGGATGCCACGGTCACCGCAATCATGGAGTCCAAAGATCTCAACAAGCTCGAATTTAGTGCCCTCATCGGGTCACTCATCAATTATGAGATCATTCTCAAGTCTAGAGGCACCAAACCTAAGCCTCGGGAAAGAGTAGTCGCATTCAATGTTGATAGCGACATTGAGGAAGATGTTCCTGAAGATGAAGACGACGAGGAACTCGCTCTCTACGCCAAAAACTTTAGAAAGTATAAAAGCCTAATTCAAAAGAGGCGAAGTTTTCTTGGTCGGGATGGCAAACCGGAGCAAAAGAAGAGTGGCTATACTCCCATAAAGAAGTTCGACAATAATTGTCGGAAATGTGGTCAAGCCGGTCACTATGCCAAAGAATGCCGAGGATCCTCTTCAAAACCTCAAATGGAAAGATTCAAAAAGAAGGAAGTCTTAATCGCTTATTGGAGTGATGATGAGGAGGAGATTGAAAGATCTCTAGACGCAAATCTCGCATTCATGGCACTCGACTCCGAAAGAAATATCGAGGTAAGCTCTAAACTCAATGATGACGAATATGACTCTTTCGATTTTTGTGATTCACAAGAAGTTCATCATGACGATGAGTTATTAAGTGCGTTTGAGTCCTTGAACACGGAGTATGACGATATGGTTAAATTAAATATATATTTAAAGAGAAAAATAAAATCTCTAGAACTCGAAAATTCCTCCCTTCAAAACAAAGGCAAAACTATTGAGATCGACCATACATTATGCCTTGAAAAAGAAAATGTTTTGAAAATCGAGTTGACAAAAACTCAAAAGGAGCTAAAATATATTTTGAACAAATTTACTCTCGGAAACGAGAAATTCGAAAGGCTTCTATCTATTCAAAAATCACCCTTGATCAAACACGGTCTTGGTTTCGATCCTTTTAAACGGGAACAATCCCTTATCAACCTTGACAAAATAAAGAAAACCGAAACCGAGAACTCAAAAGATCTTCCCAAACGAGTTCATGATGCTAATGCTCGTTCAAAGTTGAGAACGATCAAAGTTAAACAAATATGGGTTCCTTAAGGGACAATTATTCCGAATGCTATAAGCATAGTTAACTTGGGAGGACCCAAACGGGCTTGGGTACCAAAACAACCGAGAAACTCTATTTTTGTAGGTACCGGCACCAAGGAAAAGCAAGTGGTACATTGATAGCGGATGCTTAAGGCACATGTGTGGCTCCGAGGACTTATTTGAAGACCTCGAATATCAAGAACAAGGACATGTGACTTTTGGAGATAATCAAAAAGGAAAAATCAAAGGCATCGGCAAAGTCGGTAAGGAACCTTCTCCCTCTATCAACAAAGTATTGTTTGTTGAAGGTTTGCATCATAATCTTCTTAGCGTTTCGAAACTTTGCGATGAAGGTTTTAAAATTCTATTTGAGCAAACGCATTGCACGGCATTTAGAAATAATAAAATTGCTTTCATCGGTTTGAGATGTGGAAACATCTATATTGTTGACCTTAATGATAAAAGCTCATTCAATGAAAAATGTCTTATTACGTTGGATGATAATGCATATTTATGGCATCGAAAATTGGGGCATACTTCTCTACCTATCATTTCTATTTTATCTAGACACGACCTTGTTCGTGGATTGCCCAAACTCAAGTTTGATAAAAAGCATTTGTGTGAATCATGCATAAAAGGGAAACACACTCGAGAAACTTTTAAACCAAAATTTGAGGTTTCCAATAGTCGAGTTCTTGAACTTGTGCATATGGATTTGATTGGACCATCTAGACATGTTAGTTTAAATGGCAAACTTTACACTTTGGTTATTGTTGATGATTTCTCTCGATTTACTTGGGTTAGATTTTTAGCACATAAGGATGATGCATTTTCCGAGTTTTCTAAATGGTGTCGTTTGGTATCAAATGAGAAAAATCTCTCCATAATTTCTATTCGCACCGATCACGGAGGTGAATTTGATTGCACTCCGTTTGAACTCCTATGTGATAAATATGGGATTAATCATAACTTTTCGGCCCCTAGAACGCCTCAACAAAATGGAGTTGTTGAAAGGAAAAACCGATCTTTAGAAGAAATGTCGAGGACTATGCTTAATGAATACTTTCTTCCATGATATTTTTGGGCCAAAGCAATCTTTACCGCATGCTATGTGATTAACCGGGTTCATGTTCGTAGAACTCATCTTAAAACCCCATATGAATTATGGAAGGACAAAAAGCCCAACATAGCTTATTTTCATCCTTTCGGTTGCAACGTATTTATTTTAAAAAATGGTAAGGATAACTTGGGCAAGTTTGATGCTAAATCCGACTCCGGAATATTTCTTGGTTATTGCACTAATAGCAAAGCATATCGTGTTTATAATATTAGAACGAATAAAGTTGAAGAGTCTATACATGTTAAATTCAATGATATGATCTCACCCCCGAGAAAGGTAGAATATTTTGATGATGCAGGTACTTTTCCGGATCCCTCACCCGAAGTGAAGAAAATTTCGGAAATCGAAACGAACACAATCGTTGATTTACCGAAAGATTGGAGGCACATCAAAGACCATCCAAAGGATCTCGTGATTGGAAACATTGAATACGGTGTTCAAACCCGAAGAAGAACCACCGAATTTATGGCTCATTGTGCTTTTGTATCCGAAATAGTTCCCAAGAATATATCCGAAGCCCTCGATGATGAAAGTTGGGTGATGGCAATGCAAGAGGAGCTTGTGCAATTCATGCACAATAATGTATGGAATTTAGTTCCCGCTCCTAAATATAAAACAATTATCGGAACTAAATGGGTGCATAAAATCAAGAGTGACGAAGACGGCTATCCAATTCGAAATAAATCTCGTTTGGTCGCTCAAGGGTATAATCAAGAGGGAGGTCTTGATTATGAAGAAGGTTTTGCTCCCGTGGCTCGACTCGAAGCCATCCGCTTGTTATGTGCATTTGCCGCCCATAAAAAGATCAAACTATTTCAAATGGATGTGAAAAGTGCATTCTTGAATGGTTACATTCAAGAAGAAGTCTACGTCAAGCAACCTCCCGGCTTTGAAGATCATCAATTTCCGGATCACGTCTACAAGCTCAACAAGGCACTCTACGGGTTGAAGCAAGCACCCCGAGCATGGTATGATCGTTTAAGTCAATTTTTAATTGCAAATGATTATAAAAGAGGCAAAGTCGATAATACCTTGTTTGTGAAAATATTGAATGATGATATACTTGTTTGTCAAATCTATGTTGATGACATTGTATTTGGAGCTACTAATGAATCTTTGTGCTATGATTTTTCTAATCTTATGAAAGGAGAGTTCGAGATGAGTATGATGGGAGAATTAACATTCTTCCCCGGGCTTCAAATCAAGCAATGCGAAGATGGAATCTTTATCCATCAAACGAAGTACTTAAACGACCTCCTTAAGAAATTCAAAATGGAAAGTAGCAAGGTGATAACTGCTCCAATGTCTTCATCATTAAAGCTCGAAAAAGATGAAAATGACAAATCCGTAGATCAAAAATTATATCGAGGTATGATCGGATCTTTGTTATATTTGACTGCATCTAGGCCAGACATAATTTTTGCTACATGTTTATGTGCTCGATTCCAAGCTAATCCCAAGGAATCACATCTAACTGCTTGCAAACGCATTTTTCGTAACTTGAAAGGAACTATTGGACTAGGTCTATGGTATCCTTCTTGCTTAGATTTTAATTTAATTGCATATAGTGACGCCGATTTTGGCGGATGTAAAATTGACAAAAAGAGTACTAGTGGTACTTGTCATTTTATTGGATCATGCTTAATATCTTGGGGAAGTAAAAAGCAAACCAGTGTAGCATTGTCTACAGCTGAGGCCGAATATGTCGCTACAGGGAGCGCCTGTGCTCAGGTGTTATGGATTAAAAATCAACTCCGCGACTACGGCATATATTTTGAAAATACCCCTATCCTATGTGATAATACCAGTGCAATAAATCTGAGTAAAAATCCTGTGTTGCATAGTAGAACTAAACATATAGACATTAGACATCATTTTCTACGCGATCATGTTCAGAAAAAGGATATTTGTTTAATTTTTGTCGGGACGAAGGATCAACTTGCTGATATCTTTACAAAACCTCTTCCCTAAGAATCGTTTAATTCTATTCGTCTACAACTTGGTATGGGACATATAGACAATTTTTGAAATAAGCTTTCTATTCAAGATATCAATATCCTTGATTTGCTTCATTCGCTAGCGCGCACTAGCTTCGCTTACTTAACGCGCGCTAATTACTGCTTTCGATAGCGTACGCTAACCATATCTGTCTTACGTACGCTAATTAAAACCTTTCGTATTTCAGATCAGCTACTGGACAGTCCAGTAAGCTTCTCATTTTTACCTAACGTACGCTAAATTTATGTTCCTAGCGTACGCTAACTAAAAACCCAGTTGACTATATATAGTCTGTACGACCCAGTAACACTCTCATCCTTCTCTTAACGTACGCAATCGCAAGAACTCATCTTTCAGGAAAAACCCTACCCGAAAATCTGAATCTTCAAACTTCTGTTCTCTCCCTCAGATCTTCAACTTCTCTCCGATTGATGTCAAGCAAGAATCGAAAAACCATGGAAAAAACATACAAAAACCTAAAACGCCATCTCAATGCACAATACGATGTGACTCGATTCATCTCATCCACCGCATCGAAGGTATTTTTTGAAATCCTTCCACAAGAGCATATTACGGACTGCTATTTCTTCAACTTTCCGATTCTGGAACGGGTAAACGTTGTAATCACTGATTTTTTTTCTTCCATTGGAATTGCCCGATTTGTTGAATGTAAAGATCCTATTTTTCCTGAACTTGTCCGCGAATTTCACGCCAATCTTCATGTGGCTGACAGTGAAGGGTCATCATCCCTAGTCTTAGGAAGTTTAGTTGGAGGAACGTGAGTGAAAGTTTCCTCGGATATTTTAACGCAAATTTTTGGTTTACCATCCGACGGGTTTCTGTGTACTGGAAAAACGATTGCAGAAGATACTGGAGTAAGTGAAATTTATGTCAAAGAGTTCCTCAGTTCAAAAGCTGTTATTGACATAACCGACGAATTATTCGAGAACAATGACTTTGGGATCAACATCCGACTACTTTTAGTGTCGCTCACAAAGTGTATAATGTCGAAGGTGAACACTCAACATAAATTAGTGGGAGTCGACAAACACATTGTGTACCGCATGCTTAATGATGATAAAGTAAACTTTGCCGACATCGTCACTAGTTGGATGAAAGCGAATGGTGATCTTTTTCGGTCGAAGAACTATGCGTCTGGCTCCCGCAAGGCTGGAATGCCTTATGGTTCCATTCTCACGGCAATATTCAGATTTCATGACGTGGATTTGTCGAAAGACAAGGCTGTCCCCGTCTCTCTCGGCCATGAGATTTCGGACTATTCGTTAAAAGCCATGCATTATGTCCGGACGTCCAAACGAGGCTGAATTCTATTCCCATATCTTCACGACGACGACCAAGTGGGAAAAGGGTCGCGCATGCCTACACCAGAGGAGAGAATCACTCGTCGAGGACCACATACCCTTTAGGAGATGCAAACCGGGGAGTTCGTGAGGAAGCCCACTTCCAAAGGGAAGCGACCGATGAGAGACACCATCTCGGAGGAAGAAGAAAGCGATCTTTGCGCTCGGATACAGAGCATCGAGACCTCTCAGCTGGAAATTCGAGAGGATGTTCGGTCTCTTCGCATGGAGGTCGGGTCTCTTCGTTCAGAAGTCGGGGAAGTTCGTGGACTGATCTCCGATTTCATTCGATACACTCATCCGTCATTCCCATTCCCATCCTCCTCTTCCGATCCAGCATCTTAGAATCTAGGAACTTGATGCTTGTTTGTAGAAACTTATAATTCGAATGGTTTTTATGTTTCATGTCTTGAAATTCTATGTATTGCATTGAACTTTGTTTTAATGATATTTGCATTTCGCTTCATTTGGTATTTGCTATATTATTGCCTATGTGATTTCATTTTGGTTCATGATATCTGTTAAGAAGGCAACAATTCAGGGGGAGTTTCTTTTTGTTTATGTCAAAAAGGGGGAGAATGCTCCAAAAACCGACACACACTAATATATCGAACAAGTTACCTTGATTCGAAGCGGTTTAAAATGTTTTTGCAGGTATAAATTAAATGTTTTGACATCATCAAAAAGGGGGAGATTGTTGACTCAAAATGTATTTTGATGATAATTTCATTCAAAACATTTAATTAAATCAATCTCAGATCGTTGTTATATTGAAGAAGCAAAACGATGTTAGCGCACGCTACCTATACCAGCGTAGCGCATTCTATCGAGGATTGTATATATCAGCCTAGTCAGTCAGCTGCAGTCCAGTGAAGTCACCTGATGGATAGCGCACGCAAGTCTTTCAACATTAACGCAAGCTAAAATACTACAGTTAACGCACGCTACTCAATCATTATTAACGCACACTATTGCATCATTCAGTCAGAGGACAGAAAGGTCTGGAAAGAAAATGGAAACGGTCTTGCGCACGCTACGAACAAATATTTACGTACGCTAACACAAGGACTTAGCGCATGTTATTCCTCATTACTTGCACACGCTACCGGATATCATGGTCAGTAGTCCAGTAGCTACTGGACTCAAAATGAAAAGGACTTTATGTACGCTACACAGGGTAACGTACGTTACTGAAGAAAATATTTAGCGCACGCTACGATATAAACATTAGCGCACGCTAAATCAGTCAAACAGCTTACCGTTGGAATTTCTACCGTTGGTAGGCAAGAGTCAATGAAGATCCGTGAAATCTGGAAAAGTTGGAATTAATTAATACTAGCGCACGCTAAGTTCAAATTTAGCCGTTGGATAAAGAGACGTTGGGGAGACAAACCAACACGTTCAAAGTCAAGATTGAAGACCTGTTGACCAACCGATAACGCACGCTACGAGTACATGACTAGCGCACGCTAGCCATACAATTTTACCGTTGGAACAGTTTTGTGACCGTTCAGGAAAGCCAAGTCAGAATCGATAGCGCACGCTAGACGGAATTATTAGCGCACGCTAATTATACGATTTTCAGTATTTTAAGAATGGCTCTCACCTATAAATACCCATAGGACTTGGGTATCAAAAACACACAACTTCAAGCATACAAGCATACAAGCATTCTTGAGCTCAAATTGCTACTGATTACTATATTATAAGTTGTGAGAAGGAAAGATACAAGAGTGATTTTCTTTCTAATATTTATTATACTTTGTATTCTTTCATTTGATTGTAAGTGTTGCATCACTTACACTTGAGCGTAAAAGAAACGAATCAAGAGTCACTAATCCGGTGTTATTAGGATCTTTGATCCGGCATTGTTAGGATTATACTCCCATATTCGTATAGTGAGGATTATCTAGTTCCTATAGAACACTAGATAAACAAAAGTTTATATTGAGCGAGAGTTTGAGCTTGGACCGATAGAAGACAAGCGGTTGTAACAGTTGTGAACTCGGACCGATCGAACACGAGTCAAGATTGTGGTTGTTCTTGAGCCAATAGAAAAAGAAAGTCGAAGAGAGGACGTAGGCAAGTTGCCGAACCTCTATAAATCTTTGAGTCTTTAAATTCCGCACTATCTTTCATTTATTCGCAAGAAATTTCATTATTCCGCATTACCACTATTCAACCCCCCTTCTAGTGGTAAATTTATCTCTTCAACTTTCACAGAACTGAGCATTCCCACATCATTTCCTATTAGTAGAATGTCATCTATATATAGTACTAAGAATGTGATCTTGCTCCCACTAACCCTCTTGTATACACAAGGGTCCTCTTCATTTTTCACGTAGTCAATCTCTTTGACTGTCTCGTTAAAACGAAGGTCCCAACTACATGAAGACTACTACAGTCTATTTCATGGAGTCTACATCCACCATTGCTAGGTCATTGGTCGCGGGTCGGTCTCTTGTTTATCACCTGGAACCTCGTGGAAACCCAGTTCCTCCAAGTGCATAAAACTATACCTCTTAGATATTTGAGACACCCTACTAGACCTATGAGGTGGTTGTACTTGTGTTACAGAAAGTTCGGTTCCAATTTCTTGCACAGGTGTGTCCTAAGGAGTTTCATTGTATTCTTCCAAAGAAATATTTCTACCTGCTCCGCCTTCCTGAATGAACTCATCTTCCAAGAAGTGTGCATGTAAAGCAACAACGATGTTTCGATCTTTGGGCATGTAGAATAGATAACCCATGGCCTCAGATGGGAATCCAATGAAACGTCTCCTCACGGACTTTGCTTCCAATTTTTGTCCACCTCAGTCTTCTTGACATAGGCGGGACATCCGCAAATCCTAATGTGATTAAGACATGGTTTCCTGCCCTCCCACATCTCATGTGGAGTTTTAGGAATTGATTTGTAAGGACATCTATTCAAGATACATGCAGCAGTCAGGAGTGTATACCCCCACAGGTAAATCGGTAAGTCAGTATAGCCCAGTATGGAACGGACCATGTTTAACAAGGTCCTGTTCCTTCTTTCTGACACACCATTTAACTGAGGAGTACCTGGAGGTGTTAGTTGTGATACTATTCCATGTCACTTAAGGAACTCGTCAAACTCCATACTTATATACTCGCCACCTCAGTCCGACCGAAGTGCTTTGATATGATTTACCAGTTTGTTTCTCGACTAGGGCCTTGAATTCCTGGAATTTTTCAAAGGCCTCAGATTTATGTTTCATTAAGTATACATAACCATACCTAGTATGATCGTCTGTAAATGTAATGAAATATTGATATCCGTCACATGCTGCTTCCAAAGCACCACATACATCGGTATGGATTAATTCCATTTTATCAGCGACTCTTTCAAAAATCCCTGTGAAGGGGGACTTAGTCATTTTGCCTTTAAGGCAAGATTCACAAGTAGGAAAGGATCCGATCCCAATGGACCCATAAGTCAATCTTTTTCATTTTGTAAACCTTGGTCTGACCAACATGACCAAGTCTAAGATGCCATTTCAAAACTTGATTAGTTTCATCCCGACCACATTTTCTAGTCATAGTATTCACAACTACTTTGTTGCTGAGATTTAGATGATACAATCCATTTAACAATGTAGCAGTACCCACTAGTTTATTTCTGAAATAAATTTTGCAGGAACCATCACCAATGAAAAATGAAAAGCCTTTTCGGTCTATGACCGGAATGGATACAATGTTTTTATGCCCCTTGGGAAAAACAAGTACATCTTCTAAAGTCAAAACAAAGCTGGATTCTAAACCCAAAAGAAGTGATCCTATGTCGGTTGCCTCGACACTATGCCTGCTTCCGATTGTGATCATAACTTCTCCAGCTCCAAACTTCCTACTTTGTTCTAGATCCTGATTCATGGTACAAATATAAGAACTAGCACCAGAATCCAGTATCTAGGAAGTAGAAAATACAGTAGCAGAACAATTTGTTTCCAAAACTAAAAGTTATGTACCTGAAGCGCCATGAAGAATCAGACAGTCTCTTGCCCAGTGGCCCAGCTCACCGCACTTGAGACAAGCATCCTTCTTCTTGCTCTTTAGAACCATCGGGGCCTTGCCCTTACCCTTAAGGTCCTCGACTTGTGGTCCCATCCACTTCTTGGTCTTTTTCTTCTTGTTCTTGGACCTCC
Organism: Orobanche coerulescens; assembly: GCA_033398695.1. NCBI lineage: Eukaryota > Viridiplantae > Streptophyta > Magnoliopsida > Lamiales > Orobanchaceae > Orobanche > Orobanche coerulescens. The sequence goes on along the minus strand of CM065818.1, from coordinate 69,986,809 downwards.
GAGATCCAGATGAGATCAGAAGGGCAGACTCCTTCATCCGCGGAGTCTTCATCTCCAATTTATGGATCATAGATATCATTTTGAGGACGTGCTCCCCAACCTTCTCACCTTTCTTCATCCTAGCACCGAATAGTTGCTTAGATATCTCATATATAGCAGTTCTACTGTGCTCACCATAAAGCTCGGTTAAGTGAAATAAAATCTGCCTAGCAGAAGTCATTTTCTCATGAGCTCTCTAAAGCTCATTAGACATAGAAGCCATCATGTAAGCACAGACTTTTACGTCATCCTTAACCCAATTTTCGTGGTTTTCAATCTCTTCCTGGTTGGCTCTTGTCTGCACTAGTGGCGCCGGAATATCTGTCTCCAAGACGTATCCCAGTGCCTCTATACTGAGGACTATCATCAGATTGCGGAGCCAATCCACGAAGTTAGGTCCGATCAAGGTATTCTTTTCGAGTAGAACTGCGAGTGGGTTCATTGTCACATTGAGAGTTATGTCTGCATTAAGTATGATAGATTAATTAGTTACTCGTTTAATTATGATCTGAGTATAGAATTAAGGTCTTTTCTATTCTTGTTACCCAGCTCCCACTATTTTTATCGGAACAACACACTTCCATGTGAAATCCCGAAGTATCGTTGCTCTACTTCATAGTGGTGATCGTGTTCTTTATAAATCTTAATAGTCTATTAATTTTCATAAAGTGATGTCCAACACCAAGCCATCTAATGGATAATACGATCTTCTTTTTCCCCTTGTTCACTCCCCTCAACCTATGCGATTTCTATGGTTCGTGAACAAGTTGAGTTTATACCATCAACGCAAATCAGTTTCACAATTGAATCTTATCCGGCAACTTATCAGGTTTCTAGGGATAAAATTTGCTCCAACCAAAGGCATCCAATGCGCTCCCGGTAATTTATCCGTCCTCCCCGAACGACTACCCCGATAACTCGGAAGCATAGCACATCTGGTTTGGATTTCAATTTCCCGAAAGCTCGATGGAGGGAAGGAAAACCTTGAAACCTTATAAACTTAATATTTTTTTCGTGGGAGAATTTTTGCGATTAACGTTACACTTTGTACATTAATCATTTAAGTGCGTTTGTGGTATTCATACAATATGAAACAACCATTCACAACCTAGTTGCTACCAACATATAGTTCATGGACCGTTCCTAGAAATAAAAACTCCGTAATCTAATTAAAAGTCTTCGTCTTGAATCCTCGTCTTCTCGAAACGGATCTTACTCCGGTCTTCATCATTACATATAAATTTTACATTGAAAATTGCATCCTAGATACAAATATTTCTAGTAAAATAAATAGGCTCAAAACGGCCTTTACAACCCAATCGAATAAAACAAACGATTCAAAAACTAAGTCCACGAACCACATCCCCATTCAAAAGCATTCATCCAATAAATACTATATAAATGGAAAGCGTAGAGATACATTGATCCAATCAACAATACGAACCGATCCAATCGATTCACATAGCCGGTAATATGAAAAACGTTCAAATAATTCTGTCACCCATAAATATTCCAACTAATCAAATTTCCCTTATAAAATGAAATACCATAAATCATTTTAATCATATTAAATCCAATTTAATATGCAGGAGATTAATTTTCAAGAATACACGAAAAAATCGAGCCGAGGCGAAACTGGCCTGCCACGGCCGAGACACTTCCGACAGCCTGCCGGCCAGACACTGCCCGTGCCGAATGGCACGGTTGGGTCGTGCCGACAGTTTCCTAGACCTTCCTGCCAGACACGGCCGTGTCAAAAGACACGGCCGTGTCAAAAGACACGGTCGAGTCACCTCCGGCAGCCTGCCGGCCAGACACGGCCCGTGTCGCCTGACACGGCCGGGTCGTCCACACATTCTGCCGAGATTGGCCGGATGGCACGGCCCGTGTCGCCTGACATGGTCGGGTCAGCCCGGCAGCTTCCTGCCCGTTGTCCGAAAAGTCGTCCGACGATGATTCGGAACTCGATTTTCGACCGGATATCAAATATAAATAATTTTTCAACATTCATATCTTCAATATAAATCATATTTCCGAGAAATTAAAGATTTATATTTAGACATAAACTTACGAAAAATGCAACTATTACGAACGAAAAACATATACCACGATTATGACTATAAATGATTCCAAATCATTCACCATCTAATCAAGCAATCCAAATGCCAATATTGTATATACGCTTGCAAGACCTACGTTCTGATATCACTGTTGGGATTCGGTTACTAAAACGAAGGCCCAACGGAAGCGGTAAAACAAAAATTAATTCGATCTAAATCCCTACGAGGATCGATCGAGCTACGTATATACGAATATATAAACGAAATCACAAGAGATATTAGAAACTCACCCTTGTAGTCCGTTGATTAAATGGATTCCTTCTCTTGAGCTATTCCCCAAGCTTTAGTTGTTCTCCACGAATCCAATCTGCTCTAAGCTCTTAGATAATCCAACTCCGAAAGACCGCGTCTCTACTTGCCACACGCCGGAGAAACAAACGGAATGACAATCACCTTGCTATCCTCCAAGGATACAGCTAGAGCTAGGATGATGAAGCTTTTGATTCTAACACTCTAAGTGTATAAATCACACACTCTCAATATATCTTGAATTTTCTCCAAGAGAACTCAAGAACAGGGTGAAGAAGATGATGAAGACTTGAGAAGAATTATTTTCTCTCTCTCTCAAACTCACGGCTGGTACACATATTGTGGAGTGAGTGGGAGTCTTCCTCTTATTCCTTATCCCCAAAGACCAAATCACCTTTATCATAATAAAAGAGATATTTGTCCCCTCAATAAGTCATTGGTCTTCCACCACTTAAGGTGGAGACAAAAGACCAAGACAAAGGGAGGTAGGTGGGTGGGGCGGCCTCTAGAAGGAATCGGACGAGTTCGATCCATTTCGGACTCCCGTGAGTCCAAACAAATAAACTCGTATTCCGCTCCGATGTATTTATACCGATTAATTAATCCAATTAATTAATCATATCAAATATATAATGACATAATTAATTTCTCCAAGAAATAATTATATTCATGAATTAAATTAATCATCCGGTAATTTATTTAATTCATTAGGGCGTATATTAATTTTTCCAATAAATTAATTTAGACATCCAATGCCCCAAATTTAGATACCCAATATCTAGTATTCATAATGAAAGAATAAGCTTGATTCATTCCGTCGTCAATCCTATTGCGCGACTCGGTAGGTCCGTTTCAGTCAGCAATGGGAGGAGCCAAAGAGTAGTAGCACCACCTAGCCAGCCTCGCGTCCTACACTGTACCCCAACTGAGAACGAATAATTGGGATCATTCATGAACCATTCTGTTGTGAATACCAGTATACGTATAAACCCTTCTCTCGAATGTCTCGATCAAGTTATAAGGTCACGGTCAGTCAAACCCTATCTGTACTTGACACTATGCATGCATTAATGCAAATCGAGATCATCGAGCTCTCGTGTATCTAATACAACTAGCTCCAATGCTTTGGCCAAAGACTTATGCTCTCATCCGCCAATAACCGCATAGGACATATAACCCGCTCACTAATGGGAGAAAGAATTCTATCTTGGTATTCAGTAGGACCTGCTACTTGCCCATCAAGATGCACATCGAGGTTGACCCCCGCCTTCCGGATTACAGGGTCAAACTACTCTAATCAAAATCTTGACGTCACAAGCACATCCCTACTGAATCCTCAAGTCGAAGGTTCACGATTATCTATCACAACCTTTCGATTCCATCATTGACTGTCCCGAAGTGAAATCTGTGTGACGAATCGAGGGTGAGTCGGTTCGAATATACTAATCCAATTAGTATACCTATAATGTGTGCTACCACTAACCATTAGTGTTCGAGAGGCACTCTCCATGTCAAAGAACACGTCATACAAGTCTTCACATAAACTTAACGCCCAGTCAAGTTTCATCGACTTGCGAACGATTAAGTATTTGAGCGATAAACCTTTCTAGTGCCGACCCCCTTATCCAATAAGGAGTGGATCGTTTTGCTCTCAAACACACGGACTTGTTTCTATATGTATATTTACGAGTTAGGAATGCCAGTAACTACCAGTAAATAAAGAAATATTCATTGCCTTATGATAATGATTTAAATAATAACAAGTACAATGCCCTCACTCAACATCCTCTGAGTGGCATTCGAGGGCATACTCCCAACAGGAACAACGAAAGGAAATGAGTAATATACCATATGCGTCGGCCGTGGGTAGCCTTATGTATGCAACGTTGTGTACAAGACCTGATATTGCGCACGCTGTGAGCATGGTAAGTAGGTTTCAGGCAAACCCAGGTAGGGAACATTAGACTACTGTAAAGAACATTCTCAAGTACTTAAGAAGGACTAGAGATCTGGTTCTTATGTATGGCGGTGAAGAACTGAATGTGATGGGCTTCAGTGATTCAGACTTCCAAGGACATAAAGACAATTCAATGTCTACTTTTGGCTATATATTAACTCTTAATGGAGGAGCAGTATCTTGGCGTAGCGCCAAGCAAAGCGCGACTGCTGATTCCTCCAGTCAGGCTGAGTATCAAGCAGCCTAGGAGGCCTCTAAGAAAGAGTTATTGACTAAGAAGTTTCTGGGAGAACTTCAAGTGATACCATGTGCTGAGCAACCTATTCCGCTTTTGTTCGACAACAATAGAATTGTAGCACAGGATAAGGAGCCAATGTTTCACAACAGTACAAAACACATTGAGTGGAAGTATCATCTCATGAGAGAATTGTTCGCAAGGGATAAATTGTGCTGCATATAATAGACTCAGCCGACAACGTCGCTGATCCACTGACCAAGCCATTTTCTCATATGAGCTTGGAGCGTCATTTGGAGAACATGGATGATTCTATTTTGTGTCCAAGGTCAATATAAAGTGTGCAAGCTTCAGCGTTCTATTTATGGACTGAAGCAGGCTTCACATAGTTGGAACCTTCATTTTGACGAGGCAGTCAAAGAGTTTGACTACATGCAGAATGAAGAGGAACCTTGTGTATACAAGAGGGTTAGTGGGAGCAATATCGCATTCTTAGTACTATATGTTGATGACATTTTAGTAATTTGAAACGATGTGGGAATGCTTAGTTATGTGAAAGCTTGGCTTTCAAGTAGGTTCTCCATGGAAGACTTGGGAGAAGCTATACCTATTCTTGGAATTTGGCTCTACCGAGATAAAGCGAACAGAATGATAGGTCTTTCCTAAGCCCTCTATATAGATAAGATCTTACAGTGATTTAAGATAGATGATTCGAAAAGAGGGTTCCTATCGATGCGGCATAGAATAAAACTCACCTTGAAGATGTGTCCTCAAAGTGAGGAACAACAAAAGAAAATGAGTAATATACCACATGCTTCGGCCGTGGGTAGCCTTATGTATGCAATATTGTGTACGAGACCTGACATTGCACATGTTATGAGCTTGGTAAGTAGGTTTAAGGTAATCCCAAATAAGGAACATTGGACTACCGTAAAAAACTTTCTCAAGTACTTAAGAAGGATTAGAGATCTGGTTCTTATGTATGGCGGTGGAGAACTGAATGTGATGGGCTTCACTGATTCAGACTTCCAAGGATAGAAAGACGATTCGATGTCTACTTTTGGCAATATATTTACTCTTAATGGAGGAGCAGTATCTTGGCGTAGTGCCAAGCAAAGCGCGACTACTGATTCCACCAGTCAGGCTGAGTATCAAGCAGCCTCGGAGGCCTCTAAGAAAGGGTTCTGGATTAAGAAGTTTCTGGGAGAACTTCAAGTGATACCATGTGCTGAGCAACCTATTCCGCTTTTGTTCGACAATGATGGAGCTGTAGCACAGGCTAAGGAGCCGATGTTTGTTGTAAGGAAATCCCTCACACTATGCCGCAAGTGCACGGTGTCAACAAGTAATAAAGTGATAAGTAAGATATCGTTCCCTCGAGGACTGATTTCACTAAGTACCAAATTATAGTCAACTCATAATTTTATTTGAAGAACAATCATATGGAATTTATATCTAAACTAATTGCAAAAAAATAAATAAAAAATAATAATAGTTATAATAAAGATAATAATAAGGGCGTAGGATTATGATTTTCACCTCAAACAATCAGGAGTGATGTTTATTTAATTCAATTCACCTTTATTCAATTGATTGTAAGCCAGGAATTCCTAAATTATTCTAAAGCCTTTCCCAAGGTCGATAGAAAATACTACGAATTATTAACTCGATATATCCCTATTCGAATTAGATAATTAATAGCTAAAATAGTTCATGAATACCCACAATAAATAAGCTTCACAATTCCCATGAGTATATCCCTATCTCATGAAAATCATGATTATTCTCACAAGAACTATGCCTAAATTTCATCTTCCGAATCCATAAAGACATTCAAAACAATTCAACTGTTGGCCAGACAATTAAAAAGCATTAAGAACAATGAGAAAAATCCAACTCAATACGAATAACGAGTAAATTGAAATAAAAATAAATTAATCAAACCATCATGTAATCGGCTACAATCACAATCCTACTCAAACAGATCTAGAAAATAAGATGCAGAAAAACTAAGAAAAACCGTAAGGGATCCGTGGTCTTGTCGTCGCCCACAAATCTCCTCCTTGTGTTCTTCAATCCCGTCCCGCGATGTCTTCCTGATTTGATCTCTGCTTCTGACCTTCAGTGTTTATTTATAGCTCTCCTCAGCCTCCAAAACGCGTCCGTGAATTAGATTGGGAATAGGTTCCAAAAACGGCCCAGAACCGCGGCCAATACATCAAAATCGCCTCGTGGGCCGCGGCTCACTTAATCTGTGCCGCGGCCCCTGACTTTTAGCAAGTTGCCTGGGCGCGACATTTTTCTTCTGGGCCGCGGCTCAGCATCCTTGTGCCGCGGCTCAGGGTACAGTCCACTCGGCACTTTCGAGTCTTCTTCGTGTGCCGCGGCTCACTTGGTTCGTGCCGCGGCCCCAGGCCAAAAATTGCTGTTTTCGCCCGTTTTTCGTCATTCGAGCTTCCGGACTTCAATTTCCTGCAAAACATAAAAGACTAGTGCATTAAAAGCTCATTTATGCATTTTTAGGCTCAAAATGGATATATACTAATGATAAATAAGCGCATAAAAATACGCTTAACAAATACCCCCAAATCATCGACAACGGACAAAAACAACAATAAAAAGACATCACAAGCGACGACACTCCTCGTATAAATCAAATACGAGAGTCGACTAAATACATATCGTGAAATCAAAATTCACATAAGGATTCCACCACTTAACAAATAATCATAAAAATAGCTCGTGTCACACGAGGCACAACACAAAGAAGGGAGACTTACTTCCACAGGTCGCACGAAGATGATGATCACCCCACGATACTAATCACGACCAACAAACTCAAACGACGCGTCGCAACACGACTCAGTCAGATAAAATCCGACGAAACAAGACTCAAACAACACGACTTGACCCGACCGCCTAGGTTTCCTCAACCTAAGCTCCGATACCATTTATGTAACACCCCCAATCCGCTCAGGGATATTACATGCCGTAGAACCTTTCCTCAAGGATGTACCAGGCTGGTAACGACATATAACAACTCAATCATGCCTTTCAGGCTAAAATGACTCAGTAGACCGGTTTGGTCTTTCTACAAATACATACAACTCAAATACAACTCATGCCCACGCAGGGGACAAAATACAACCACACCCGTACAACGGGAACAATATAGCAGCGGAAAAAATAGAGTACAACTGAACCAATAAAAAAAGTACGGTTCCTCATGTAATTAGTATCGATCATCTTTCATCATCCTTCGTGCCGACCCTGTGTTATGCTCCAAAACCTAAATGCAAAAACAGACATCCACCCCCCGAATACTCGGGGGTTAGCAAAACTCCACTGTTTTGCTAGTGCAAGAACAAAGTGCAAATACGAGCCATACAATTCACATTCCACGAATAACAATAACCGAGGATCCTCAAAGATCCAAACGAAACGAAAAGTACTTCCCGAGGCAAGGGTTTGAGAAAACACTTCAAAATCGAAATATCATAAATCAATGGAAGTAATTTATAAAATGGTTTAGAATGCCATCGAGAGTTTTAATAGAAAACAATTTAGGATTATCAAATCCTACTTTTCAAAATCCAAAAGGCAAAATGGGGTCACCGCCCCAAAGGTTTACTTTCTGAAAAATGACATTAACCAAACCGTTGGGATTTTAGCCCCAAATCCGTAAAACGACTTTTACAAAACCATTGGGATTTTAGCCCCAAATCTTAGCAACTCACAGTACACAAGAATGACCACAAGGTTCGTCTCCCAACATCAAAATCCACAAATAAAAGATTTAACACAAATAACAAAATACTCTATAGCCATCCTAGCCAAGTAGGCCAAACGAACAACTTACCTCTTACACACTTAGTCAATGCATGCAAATGAAAAACCGTTCAAAAGCACTCATTTCCGGAAATGCCATAGTCAAATCACATTTGTAAAAATGCACCACAATTAACCATGGATCCACCCCTCCGTGGACCCCTACCGAGACCCCGTCGGATCTAACCCGTAGTGGTTAAAAGCAAGCTCGCGGATCCACCCCTCCGTGGACCCCTACCGAGACCCCGTCGGATCTAACCCGTAGTGAGCATACACACACACACACGTTACTCATGCAATACTAATATGCTAAGAATGTAAGTTCATTAAGAATACTCACTAGAGATGGCCATTAACTCGACACCATTATCAAACTCTTCAAAACTACAATAACAAGATTAAATACGGAATACACGATTCCATAACTTTAAACAATAGGAGTATCATCATCAAATTCTTCAACGTTCAAAATAATCAAATCATAATAAATTCCCAAAACACAACGTTCACAAAACACACACGCGTTTTGAAAGAGAGCCTTTAACGAGGCCAAACCGAAATCCTTTGAAACTTCATTTCAAATAACCAAACAAGCGCATCAAGACGACCACCGATCATCATATCCATAAAACGAGAAAAGTATGGGCAAGGTACTTGCCTCGAATAAGAACAACGCGGAGAATCGACCGAAGTAGGTTGGCCCGAACCGACTACGAACCCGCCGACTCCACCGAACGCCACTCACGTTCACAAACTACGAAGGACAAATAATAACAATGAAATGAATTCCATAACACGACTCAAAGCCGTTGAATTCAAAGAACGAATGACGAAAGTTCAAGGATTTCCCCCAAAACGGCCAAGAACACGATTCATCCCGTCAAAACCCGAAAATGGAATTCCAAGTTGAAATATGGATATACAATCCATAGAATATGTTTAACAACATCATTTAACCATAATCGATCCATCGAAAACGGATGAAAAACGAGATCGGGGACAAATCCCCCAAAAAGTCAATTCGAAGGAAATCAAGAATTATACTTCGATTCGACGAAGAACAATGGATTAAATGATGTTAAACACAAGAATACTATTAAGATTAATCATACCCATCATGAATTAATCAACAACACGGAACGAATCGGACAAAAATGCAAAAATCCCCAAATTCACGAAATTAGGGTTCTAAGGAAGATTACCTTGATTCGCTGGATCAAAGGTTGATAACGGACGATCGATTGATGTTATGGACTCAAGAACTTCAAGGATTTGTTGTTAAACAACATGGCTTCATCACCCATGAATCGCCATTCGCGGACGGAGAAGGAAGGAAGTGAAAAACGAAGTGAAATGTGACTGCTCAGCCACATTTATACTGGGCCAGACTAGCGTGCGCTAGCCTTCCCGGACTAGCGTGCGCTATCGGCCGGTATCGGCCGAGTACCCTCGGCCAGGGCCCACACGACCCGGCATCATCGACCAACCCTGCCGACCAAACCTGTCGACCCGAATCCCGCTAGCGTGCGCTACGGCCGGAAGCCTACGCGCACTAGCCGACCTGTCCAGTAGCCACTGGACTGACAAACTTACCCAGGTAACGTACGCTAGTCGGCCGGCAGCGTGCGCTACCCCTGCCGGTTAGCGTGCGCTACGACCGACAGCAGCGTGCGCTACCTGCCGATCCTGACCGAGTCCAGAACCTCAGAAACCCCACTGCCCAGGCCCGATAGCGTACGCTAGGCCACCCGGCAGCGTGCGCTACACCTGCCGGTTAGCGTGCGCAGCCTTCCGGCCGTAGCGTGCGCTACGCCGGTTCCTGCCGCACCCGTCCGGCCGGTGCCCGCAATCGTCCGGCCAATCCCGCCGTCCGGCGATCCATAACCGTCAGGGCTCGACGACCCGATTTCCGAAAACGCACGGAACGAACACGACGAAAAGTTCGCGGACAACATCAACGACCCGAAATGAAAACATAATACCATAATTAATCATACGCGACCAAGAAACGGGTCGAGACAACAATTACAGATACGGATACCCATAACTTTCAAGAAATTACAAAATGGCCCAAAATGCCCGGAAATCACGATACGTGATCGAATAACCAAACCGAAGTTCACAACACGTCTAACAAAGTTAAACGGACTTACGGGAAACTCGAAACAGCAGTTTCGAATGAGATTCGCAAGAATCGAACTCAAGCGCGGAAAAGTCGCTAAAAAGCACGGAACTCAACAAAACGACACCGAAACGAACTCGGATGTCAAAAAAGTGTAGAATTAATCATTCTCAGAATGATGAAACGGTCATGAGCGAGTCGTCAAAACGGACTCCGACCGAAAAAAGAAATTTACCGAAAATCGAAAATGGCGGATATTACACTAGGTTCGGATCTCGGGATGTTTCATTGGGATAATCCTAGGGTGGAATTCCATTCTCATGTATTGGGGAACCGTTTGACATAAAAGACACTCATGGGGCACATGGATGCTTCTAGTTACTAAGTCCCCCTCTATAGCGGAGAAAAAACTCGAATAGCAATTCCCGCACGTCCGATTCAAGGTTGCTGTTTTATGCGAGAGTAAACAACGGGTCGCGTGAATACCCCCGGTTACTAGGCTCCCCATCATCGGCACATGCGAAATCTCTAAACCACTAGTCTAATCAGGGTTGTCGTTTTACGCGAGAGTAAACAACGGGTCACGTGAATACCCCCGATTACTAGACTTCCCATCATAGAACAAATAATATCTCGACTTTTTGGGAAAAACTGTCCGACTCTAAACTCAATTTAAGTGCCCACAAGACTTGTGTTACTGGTCGACTAGCTAACCGAAAAATGTAACCAAATGTATAGACGGCGATTTGAAAACACGTATGTCTCCTTTCTTATCTGCTAAGATTTCTACAAAAACGAAAAAATTTCGGACCTAAATGAATACTCAACAGAAACAGATATCGCTGACTACAACTCGACTAAAACTCAACCGTTTCTTCAGAGAGAAATCAGTATCGTAACATCAGTTTTACACAAAAAGAAGCACGAAAAAATTCACGAAAAATAAAGCAATGGTGAAATTGCAATTTATGATCAAGAAAAATTAAGAAAAAATCGCATGCTTCAATTTATTCCACTACACATAGAATCATCTACAATAAAACTCATGTGAAAGTAAAAGAGATAAGGAAAAGTGAATCTTATTCCAAATGTCTTCTTGAAAGCCAGCACATGTCTGAGTGGAATCGTCTGTCAATCCATACTTCAAATAATGCTCAACATCACCAGGAACCCCCAAACTTAGTCTCTAGTCATGAAATAACTATAGACGTTAGGTCAAGAAAGACTAGAATATGAAGGATGATAACTCATTGGGGTTATAAAAAAAATATTAGAGAAATAAGGGCCAACAAGAATACACGAATCCAAACGAAATAACAAAACAACGAAAAAAAATTATTAACGAAAAAAAATCAAATAAAAATAACTAACTAGAAAGCAAGTAAAAATGATGGGTTTCCTCCCATCAAGCGCTATATTTTACGTCTTGTGCACGACGTGGCAAATAAATTTAACGTGGCTTCTTTCTAGGGAGATTGCCAAATACCCCCTTCTTGCAATCTATAAGCCTCTTATTCCACAAGGGAGGCTTTGGTTCATGCCTGGTTGCCAATAATGAGTAAGAATAATTATCCGGACAACCAAAAAATAATGGAAGAATATAATAATTATAAGGCATGAAAAAATAAGCGGAGTTCGAATGGGTAGATAATAAAGACATATCATGAACATCTTCATTAGAACTCAAGGAATCAGCCTCAACAAAATCAATAGTAATGGGATCAATCTCTCCCATTATGGATTTAGGAAAAATTATGCGCGGCACCGTTAATAAAATTTTAGGCACAAAAGTGTTCACCTTATTAGTCGAAGTTTGATGACAATTTAATGAAATTTCTTTGGAAACATCATCAATGGTAACTTCTTCTACAAGTTCATCACACTTTATGTAATTATCAGGTGCTGGGGGATCGACCCTAAAACTCAACATGTCTTTCTTCTCAACCGTCCCCTCAACTTCACTACTAAATATATGAGCTGGAAAATAACCATAGTGAATCTCAAGACCACGACTTGCACATTCTCGCTCAAGAGGGGTACTATCAAGATTTTCGAGAGTGTCTACACATTGTTCAAGCATGGTCTTTTGTTTCGGGGGAGGAGGCTGACTGACCCTATTAGGCAAATTATTAAGATCATCGAAATTTATGAAATGCCAAGGGTCACGATAATCAAAGGAAAACATAATGAAATAAAAAATAAAAAAAAATATAGAGACTAAAAAAAAAACCTCAAATTAAAATTAGAGTCGCTTGGTATTGATATTAGCGAAAAATCAGTCCCCGACAACGGCACCAAAAACTTGTTGTAAGGAAATCCCTCACACTATGCCGCAAGTGCACGGTGTCAACAAGTAATAAAGTGATAAGTAAGATATCGTTCCCTCGATGACTGATTTCACTAAGTACCAAAATATAGTCAACTCACAATTTTATTTTAAGAACAATTATATGGAATTTATATCTAAACTAATTGCAGAAAAATAAATAGAAAATAATAATAGTTATAATAAAGATAATAATAATAAGGGCTTAGGATTATAATTTTCACCTCAAACAATCAGGAGTGATGTTTATTTAATTCAATTCACCTTTATTCAATTGATTGTAAGCCAGGAATTCCTAAATTATTCTAAAGCCTTTCCCAAGGTCGATAGAAAATACTACGAATTATTAACTCGATATATCCCTATTCGAATTAGATAATTAATAGCTAAAATAGTTCATGAATCCACACAATAAATAGGCTTCACAATTCCCATGAGTATATCCCTATCTCACGAAAATCATGATTATTCTCACAAGAACTATGCCTAAATTTCATCTCCCGAATCCATAAAGACATTCAAAACAATTCAACTGTTGGCCAGACAATTAAAAAGCATTAAGAACAATGAGAAAAATCCAACCCAATATGAATAACGAGTAAATATAAATAAAAATAAATAAATCAAACCGTCATGTAATCGGCTACAATCACAATCCTACTCTAACAGATCTAGAAAATAAGATGCGGAAAAACTAAGAAAAACCGTAAGGGATCAGTGGTCTTGTCGTCGCCCACAAATCTCCTCCTTGTGTTCTTCAAGCCCGTCCCGCGATGTCTTCCTGATTTGATCTCTCCTTCTGACCTTCAGTGTTTATTTATAGCTCTCCTCAGCCTCCAAAACGCGTCCGGGAATTAGGTTGGGAATAGGTTCCAAAAACGGCCCAGAACCACGACCAATACATCAAAACCGCCTCGTGGGCCGCGACTCACTTAATCTATGCCGCGGCCCCTGACTTTCAGCGAGTTGCCTGGGCACGACATTTTTCTTCTGGGCCACGGCTCAGCATCCTTGTGCCGCGGTTCAGGGTACAGTCCGCTCGGCACTTGCTAGTCTTCTTCGTGTGCCACGGCTCACTTGGTTCGTGCCGCGGACCCAGGCCAAAAATTGCCGTTTCGCCCGTTTTTCGTCGTTCGAGCTTCCGGACTCCAATTTCCTGCAAAACATAAAAGACTAGTGCATTAAAAGCTCATTTATGCATTTTTAGGCTCAAAATGGACATAAACTAATGATAAATAAGTGCATAAAAATATGCCTAACAATGTTTCACAACAGTACCAAACACATTGAGAGAAAGTATCATCTCGTGAGAGAATTTGTTCGCAAGGTATAGATTGTGCTGCATATAGTAGACTCAGCCGACAATGTCGCTGATCCACTAACCAAGCCACTTTCTCAGACTAACTTGGAGCGTCATCTGGATAACATGGGTATTAGATACCATAGTGTGTGGCATTGAGTGCAAGTGGGAGATTGTTAGGAGTATGCCCTTGAATGCCACTCAGGAGATGTTAGAGTGAAGGCATTTTACTTGTTATTATGTAAAATCATTATCAGAAGGCAATTGTTTGTTTCTTTATTTACTGGTAGTCACTGGCATTCACGACTCGTAAATATATATATAGAAACTAGTCCGTATATTTGAGAGCAAAACATTCCACTCCTTATTGGATAAGGGAATCGGCACTGGAAAGGTTTATGGCTTAAATACTTAATCGTTCGCAAGACGATAAAACTTGACTGGGTGGTAAGTTTATGTGAAGACTTGTATGACGTGTTCTTTGACTTGGAGAGTGCCTGTCGAACACTAATGGTTAGTGGGAGTACACGTTATAGGTATGCTAATGAGATTAGTATACTCGAACTGACTTACCCTCGATTCGTCACACGGATTCACTCCAAGACAGTCAATGACAGAATCGTAAGGTTGTGATAGGTATTCGTGAACCTTCGACTTGAGGATTTATTAGGGATGTGCTTGTGACGTTAAGATTTTCATTAGAGTAGTTCGACCCAGAAAATCGGAAGGTGGGGGTCAACCTCGATGTGTGTCTTGACGGGCAAGTAGCAGGTTCTACTAAATACCAAGATAGAATTCTTTCTCCTGTTAGTGAACAAGTTATATGTCCTATGCGGTTATTGGCAGATGAGATCATAAGTCTTTGTCCAAAGCATTGGAGCTAGTTGTATTGGATACACGAGAGCTCGATGATCTCGGTTTGCATTAACTCATGCATAGTGTTAAGTACAGATAGGGTTTGACTCACCGTGACCCTATAACTTGATCGGGACATTTGAAAGAAGGGTTTATACGTATACTGGTATTCACGACATAAAGGTTTTGGAATGATCCCCATCATTCGTTCTCAATTAGGGTACAGTGTAGACTGCCAGGCTGGCTAGGTGGTGCTACTACTCTTTGGTTCCTCCCATTGCTAACTGAGACGGCCCTACCGAGTCGCGCAATAGGATTAACGACAGAATAAATCGAGCTTATTATCTCTTTATTAATATTAGATATTGGATATCTAATCTATTGGACATTGGATGTCTAATTAATTTTGGGACATTGGATGTCTAAATTAATTTATTGGATAAATTAATTTATGGCCTAATGAATTAAATATAATACTCGGTGATTAATTTAATTCATAAATATAATTATTTCTTGGAAAAATTAATTATATTATTTTGTATTTGATATAATTAATTAATTGGATTAATTAATTGATATAAATACATCAGAACGGAATGGAGTTTTATCTGTTTGGACTCACAGGATCCGAAACAAACCAAACTCGTCCTGGTTCTTCTAGATGGCTGCCCCAATATCCACTCACCTTTCTTGGTCTTTGTCTCCACCTTAATTGGTGGAATACATGAGACATTAAGAGGACATATGTCATTTTATAACGAGGTTGGTGATATGGTCTTGAAAATGGAAGAATATAATGTGAAGACTTGGCCTCTCTTCCTACACTTTGAACTCACGGTTCTCACAAGGAAATAGGGAGAGAGAATTTTTCTTCTTCATTTTTTCTTCATTCTTCATTTCCAGGAGAAATATCAAGAGATAAAAATTCATTTTATACACTTGGAGTGATATAAATAAATTTAGTAAGGTTCCGACTACTTTGTTCTAGCCATATCTTTTGAAGATAACAAGGTAGGAGTTGTTCCGATTGTTTCTCCGGTGCGTGGAAAATAGAGACGCGGTGTTTTCGGTATTGGATCATTCAAAAGCTTGACGAATAGGATTCGTGGGGGAAGATCACCTAAAGCTTGGGGAATCGCTTACGTGGAGTACACCATTTAATCAATGGACTATGAGGGTATGATTTCGAGTCTTTCTTTGTTTCGTTTTAATATTCATATATACATAGCTTGATCCATCCTCTTAAGAAATTCAGACCGAATTTGATTCGTAGATTGCTTCCACTGCGCCTTCGTTTTAGGCACCGAATACCAACAAAATACGGCCACTCCATCTAATGAATCTCATTCTCAGCCCACCAGAGCTCTATCTCATGCAACCACTACGGCATAGGTTCTTCAAGACCCTGCCTTCATGAAGGGGATGGCTTCTTTAATAAGTTGAGCCACTTATTCCACCCATTCTCCCCCGACTTTGATGCAACCTCCAACTCAGGAGAGGATATTCCACATCCTAATCCGCCTCTAATCACCTCTTCTCCCCTCTCTGTATTTGCTCCACTAGGGGATAGACAATCAAGGCTCAACACCAAATGGGCCAGGTTGCTCCACGCATATGGACGACGCTTGGGAGATCGACCTTATGCAAGCTCGCCTTGCCAAACTACGCCGAATGGATTCCTCGATATGCTGCTGCTATTAAAGATAGGGAATATCTCATATCCCAATATATCCTGGCCAAAGTGCTTTCTGAGAGGATAGTTATCCCTCAGATCGGCATGTACAATGGCGAAACAGAACCCAGTCCCATTTGAGGCACTACCTAACCTAGATGGATCTCCATGCAGCCTGGGAAGCCCATTGATGTCGGATGTTCTCCCTTACTCTAGGCGATCAGGCACAGAGGTGGTACCGCTCAATCCCCCCATTCAATCCAAAGGTGGAGCCAGCTCGCCTCCTCCTGCCAATCCCACATCCTAGGTTCCTAGGTAAACATTAAAACAAAGGAATCTATTTCCTCAATTTGAAGAGACCCACATAAACCCTCCACGGGTACATCACCCGACTGAGCAAGCATGTCAATATGTATCCCTGCTCCTATGACACCCTGGTGATCTCCAATGATGCTGGCCTGCTGAAAAATTCTCTGTTCAAATGGTTTATCAGCCAGAATTGGCCTAAGTTATTTCAGGAGTTCCTGGAGCGAGCTCGCTCCTATATCTCTATCGAAGAAACTATATTGGCCCAATATTGGACAATACTCAAGGGCTAGTCCAAAAGATATGGGGCCGTGAGCAAAAGAAAATGACGGGTTCCAGCTCAACCTCCACCAAGCTCCTCCAAAAAAGGAGGGCTGAGCTCATGACGAATTCTAACGAAATCTATTTATCAGTGCAGACACCATCTTCAAACATATTTAAGATCTCAGGATTCCGCCTCTCTCGAAATCAATCATGAAGGACCTATCCCTACTGGACAAAAAGCAGTTTTGAACCTACCACAATTCGATCAGGCGTAAAACTGAGGAGTGCTGAGATCTCGTCAATGCTTTCATCTAAGCTTGTGATAGAGGCAATCTGAGATGTTTTGCAATCAATCTATGGGAGGACAATCGAGGTGAAGATCACCCCAACATACCGCCATAAGATGCCCCAAATTCTTATTCTGGTCAGTGAAAAAGTTGACGAGAGATCTAGCTGCAAGGGAAAGACGGCTATAATAGAAGCAACCACGTATTATCAGTTGGTCCGGGGAAAGATACCCGGGATGTGGCCCTAGTTTAAAAGGTTGAGGCTGAGTTAGAAGATAAAGGCTTGATTTCCTTCAGCGAACGCAATGCTGAGATGGTCACACAATTGCACAATGATGCCTTCATCTCAAACTTCCCATTTTGGGTATCCTGGTCCACCAAGTTATGGTCGAGAATGGGGTGTATGTAAGTTTCTTCTATCTGTGAACATTTAAGCGGATACATATTGATGAATCGTATATACGTCCTTGTTCAAACAAAATCTGGGAGTTCGGAGCGAGCAAACCACCCGATCAGTGGGCGAGATCGACCTACCTTTCCAGTTTGGGGAACACTCGGACACGAAGACGATCATGACCACTTTTAAGATAAATGACATCCCAAGCAGGCATAATGTCGATTCCCATATGGGATGATGGGTTATCTATTCTACATGCCTGAAGATCGAAATATCATTGTTGCTTTGCAAGCACACTTCCTGGAAGATGAGTTCATTCAGGAAGATGTAGCAGGTAGAAGTATTTCTTTGGAAGAATACAATGAAACCCCTCAGGAGACACCTGTACAAGAAGTTGGAACCGAGCCTTATGAAACACAAGTACAACCACCTCGCAGGTCTACTGGGGTGTCTCAAATACCAGAGAGGCATGGCTTTATGCGCCTGGAGGAACTGGGTCTCCATGAGGTTCCAGGTGATAGCCAAGAGACCGACCCCGCGACCTATGACCAAACGATGGTGGATGTAGGCTCCAAAAAATGGCAGGAAGCTATGGAAGCTGAGATAGACTCGATGCATGAAATCAGGTGTGGACTCTAGTAGACCGCCCCAAGGGCATAGTGCATATTGAGAACAAGTGGATCTATAAGAGAAAGACCGATAAGGATGTCAAGGTTGACACGTATAACGCCACACTTGTGGCAAAAGGTTATACGAGGGATCAATTACCACGATACCTTCTCGCTCGTAGTTCTGATCAAGTTTATTAGAATGATGCTTGCGATAGCTGCCTACCATGATCATGAAATATGGTAGATGGACATAAAGACGACTTTCTTTAATGGATTCCTTGAGGAAGAGATCTATGTGGAGTAGCCTAAAGGCTTTGTGTCTGAGGTCGATATAAAGTGTGCAAGCTTCAGCGTTCTATTTATGGACTGAAGCAGGCTTCGCATAGTTGGAACCTTCATTTTGACGAGGCAGTCAAAGAGTTTGACTACATGCAGAATGAAGAGGAACCTTGTGTATACAAGAGGGTTAGTGGGAGCAATATCGCATTCTTAGTACTATATGTTGATGACATTTTAGTAATTTGAAAGGATGTGGGAATGCTCAGTTATGTGAAAGCATGGCTTTCAATTAGGTTCTCCATGAGAGACTTGGGAGAAGCTATACCTATTCTTGGAATTTGGCTCTATCGAGATAAAGCAAACAGAATGATAGGTCTTTCCTAAGCCCTCTATATAGATAAGATCTTACAGTGATTTAAGATAGATGATTCTAAAAGAGGGTTCCTATCGATGCGACATAGAATAAAACTCACCTTGAAGATGTGTCCTCAAAGTGAGGAACAACAAAAGAAAATGAGTAATATACCACATGCTTCGGCCGTGGGTAGCCTTATGTATGCAATATTGTGTACGAGACCTGACATTGCGCATGTTATGAGCTTGGTAAATAGGTTTCAGGCAATCCCAAATAAGGAACATTGGACTGCCGTAAAAAACTTTCTCAAGTACTTAAGAAGGATTAGAGATCTAGTTCTTATGTATGGTGGTGGAGAACTGGATGTGATGGGCTTCACTGATTCAGACTTCCGAGGATAGAAAGATGACTCGATGTCCACTTCTAGCTACAGTTTTACTCTTGATGGAATATCAGTATCTTGGGGTAGTGCCAAGCGAAGCGCGACTGCTGATTCCACCTGTCAGGCTGAGTATCAAGCGGCTTCGGAGGTCTCTAAGGAAGCATTTTGGATTAAGAAGTTTTTGGGTGAACTTCAAGTGATACCATGTGCTGATCTACCTATTCCACTTCTCTGCGACAACGACGGATCTTTAGCATAAGCTAAGGAGCCTAGGTTTCACAACGGCACATTGAGAGAAAGTATTATCTCGTGAGAGAATTTATTCGCAAAGGATACATTTTGCTGCATAGAGTAGACTCAGTAGACAACCTCGCTGATCCACTTTCTTAGATAAGCTTGGAGCGTCATCTGGAGAATATGGGTATTAGATACCATAGTGTGTGGCATTAAGTGTAAGTGGGAGATTGTTAGGAGTATGCCCTCGAATGCCACTCAAAGGATGTAAGAGTAAGGGCATTGCACTTGTTATTATGTAAATTATTATCAGAAGGCAAATTGTATGTTTCTTTATTTACTGGTAGTCACTGGCATTTATCACTTGTAAATATATATACGGAAACTTGTCTGTATGGTTCAGAGCGAACATTTCACTCCTTATTGGGTAAGGGGGTCGACACTGGAAAAGTTTATGGCTCAAATACTTAATCGTTCGCAAGTCGATGAAACTTGACTGGGTGTTAAATTTATGTGAAGACTTGTATGACGTGTTCTTTGACTTAGTGAAAGCCTGTCGTCACTAATGGTTAGTGGGAGCACACGTTATAGGTATACTAATGAGATTAGTATAATAACATAATTAAAATATTGTGATAGGCATTTGTGAACCTTCGACTTAAGGATTTAGTAGGGATGTGCTTGTGACGTTAATATTTTCACTAGAGTAGTTCGACCCAAAAAACCGAAAGGTGGGGGTCAACCTCGACGTGCATCTTGACAAGTAAGTAGCAGGTTCTACTAAATACCAATATAGAATTCTTTCTCCTGTAAGCGAACAGGTATATGTCTTATGCAGTTATTGGCAGATGAGATCATAAGTCTTTGACGAAATTATTGGATCTAGTTGTCTTAGATACACGAGAGCTCAGTGATATCGATTTGCTTTAACTCATGTATAACATCAAGTACAGATAGGGTTTGACTGAGCATGACCCTATAACTTGATCGAGACATTTGAGAGAAGGGTTTCTACCTATATTGGTATTCACAACAAGAAGGTTCTGGAATGATCGCAATCATTCGTTCTCAGTTAGGTTACAGTAGGCCGCGAGACTGGCTAGGTGGTGCTATAACTCTTTGGTTCCTCCCATTGCTAACTGAGACGGACCTACCGAGTCACGCATTAGGATAGATGATAGACTAAAATCGAGCTTATTTTCTCTTTATGAGTAATAGATATTGAATATCTAATTTATTGGACCCTTAGATGTCTAATTAATTTTAGAACATTGGATGTCTAAATTAATTTACTGGATAAATTAATTTACGGCCTAAATTAAATAAATTACGAGGTAATTAAATTTAATTCACATATATCATTATTTCTTGTCAAAATAAATTATATTATTTTGTATTTGATATAATTAATTAATTAGATTAATTAATTAATATAAATACATCGAAACGAAATAGAGTTTATCTGATTGGACAATTGGAAGTTCGAAACGAACCGAACTTCTTCGGATCTTCGAGATGGCCACCCCCCTCTTTTTTATCTTCAACTTGGTCTTGTCTTCCACCTGAATTGGTGGAATACTATTGATTTAGTAATAATAGACCAAATCTTCTGATGATTAAAAAATGAGAGGAGACTTTGAAAAGCAATGAGATAAACTAAATAATAGAAAACTTACCACTTCCACATTGAAGGAGTTTTCAGCCGTGAGTTTCCATTGTGGAGAGGAAAATAAGTTCTCATTTTGTTTTTCCATCATCTCATTTCTTGGAAGAAAATTGAGAGAAATTTTATTTTTTAGCCGTGTTCTTGGCGAGCAATATAGATAGGGAATTTTTCTGGCTGACTTCCAGCACGTGGCGAGGTAGGGTGCTTTCAGTGATCTGGATTTCAAAAGCTTTTACGAATCGGATTCGCGGCAGACATCATCAAACTCAACATTTAATCAAAGGACTTCAAGAGTATGATTTCGAATCCTGCACTTGTTATTTTAATATTCGTATATACGTTGCTTGATCGATCCTCTTAAGGGATTCAGATTGAACTTAATTTTAAATTCTCCTGTTGCGCCTTTATTTTTGGCATCAAATCCCAACATAGCCTGCATCCGGAAAACTACCATGAGCAAATCGTAGAATAGTTTTATGTTGACGCTGAGTTTCAGTATGCGTCGAACAAGAAAGGTTCTGAAGTCACTACTGTCGTCAGCATTGTGCAAGAAAAGGAGATATTCGTTAACCGAGAACTCCTCGAGCATTTGTACAGACTGCCCTTTCATGGTTTGACTTTGGAGGAGCTGGAATCATTTGCGTCTGATGAGCTTCTGAATCTCTATTGGAATCTATTCACTGGGAACTCCCAACCTTCACAAGTTCATCTTTCATTCAACAAGAAGAACTTTACTCTGCACTACTTATGCATGACTTTTGCTGCAGGGTTTTTGAAAACCCAACTAGCGAATTCGAAATGTGCACAAGTCTATGATTTTGGATGATAGTGGCCATCAAGACTGGAGAGAAGTTGAATTGGTGCCAAATCATCTTGAAACAGCTTCAGGAGGAATCATCGAAGCCATATTCTGCCAGGAAATCTTTTCGCCTCATTCTAAATTACATCCTGACTAGTTGTGGGATACAAAAGACAGCAAATGCCAAAAAAATCCTCGCCGGAAAGTTTCTCGGTGGCTCCAAGCCATCCATTTTCATCAAGGCATCCCTTACCACAAGCATGCTAAGCCCATTCTCCCTTCCGACATCAAGTGATCCCCGAGATGTCGCTGATCTCCCATCCAAATCCAAATCTGTTGACACCAAGAAGACGCAGTCAGTAAGAAAAGAAATGTTCCCGACAACATCTCCACCACAGCTGTCGTGAAAAGAAAGAAGAAGCAGAAGACAAAGAAGTCTTTGAAGATGAAAGTTGTTCCTATAGCAACCCCGGTGGCTACAGTGGACACTGAGGTAATTCCGCATACTATACCTCCCACAGTAGTCATCCCACAGGGTGCAACCCTTCCGGAAGAAACTCTAGCTGCTCCCACAGCAGATACTGAGTGTATGACGGCTATGATGGATGAAGAGATCTTTGTCAAACTTGAAGAAACCGGTGAATCGTCTGCCCCTTCAGAGCCTACAATCACCACTCCAAACAGGGTCTGCACCCCTGTACAGAGTCCCTCTCCCGATAGGGAGTCTCACCCTATCAGGGATCCTGCTTCTCAATAGGCTCCCTTACTTGTCGAGAATCCAAACCAGATAGAAGAACCCCTACTGTTTGGAGTCCCTCCCCAACAGACATCATAAAAAACACTCTCATCCAGGTACAGATTGAAGAAGCACATGAGCACTTCATGATATGGAAATCATACAGGGTCACCTCATACGACTCCTTGTACAACTCGTAAAAGTGGAAAGAGGAAGAGGTGTTCATTCTGGAAGTCACGGACACCCAGAATATCAAAGTCTTGATCTGAGGGGATGATCCCTTTTGCAATGAATTGATCACCTTATATGTTTGCCACTAAGTATACAATAAACATCTTGGAAATAGATAGTACTACAAGCTGTACGTTTTTCGAAAGTGAGTTGCGTAGCAGAAGTTTAGGTGTGTGTTACTGTAAATAGAACAATTAGGCATTCTCCTGTTTGCTTAGTGCATACAGGGTTTTGCAATGTATACTTATATAAATCAAAGTTATGAAAACAATAAAGACATAAGGTAAATAGCCCAATTTAAAGTGGTATGAGGTAAATCCCTCTACGTCCACTGGTCTTCCACACAGGAGTAAATATTTATTATAATCACTACGTACACGGCTACGTGACTATAACTAAATCTATATCTGTATTGTTCAAACAGATTGATACAGGAACCGAAGCTTTTTGCCATTCATACAGATTAGCTTGAGCTCTTTCTTGACTCGCTTCTTCACACACAGTTTGAAGCTTCATCTATAACGCTTTTCTTTGCACATAGGTCGGAATATGCAAGGATCTTCAGTCCACACAGGGCTGATGATTATCTCAACGGTAAAGGGTAGAATTCTCTGAACAACATCTTGATCTTTGATATACGTTTGTTATATGCTGTGTCGTTCTAGTTGAGAACTTAGTATATTTCTTCGCTGTAGATACACTGTATGCTTGCAAAATATACTTGCAAAATATACTTGCTCTTGATATAGCTTAAATTATCAGAATCTGTGTCAGAGCTTTTGCGAGTACGAATATATTAAGTGTTAGCACTATTCTTTATGTCCTCAACTTGGGGTTATTTATAACGTTTCGAAAATGCATCTGTTATAAATCTTACAGCCTGACTGCTGTATCCGACGCATTAACTCTTTTGCTGTAGATGTAGGTTCTGTAGGATAGACTGTATGAGATCTTCAATGCTGTATGGAAGAGCTGTATGGAGATTCCAGATAGCTTCCATACTTAAGCAGCATTTTAACTATCTTGACTTCTTTGCTGTATGATGGCAATTATCAAAACATGATTGTTTATCCCAATAATTTCCCCTTTTTTGATAATGCCAAAACTTCTTCAAGATAACTTCTTGATTCAGAGAGGCTGACTCTTGGTCTTCTATCGAATGATCTGATCTTCAGTACTTAGTCTAAAAATGTGAACCGCTCACAGGCAAGTTCTAAGAAATTGAAAACATCTACAGGGATGTGTATTACAACTTTAAACTTATGACTGGCGCACAAGCACAATCTTATAGTGTTTGTCTAGGTTGGATACAACTTAACCTAAGAACTGTTCGTAGACAATTTCAGCTTTAAGACAAGTTCTATACTTATTTGTTTGCCATAAATAAATTCGTAATGAAACAATAAAATACTAAGCATAGATTATGAGTTGTAATCTTTCAAGATAACAAATTTTATTGATAATCAAGGAAAATTACAAGTTCTTGAAATAGAAAAGATAGAAAAGGTGCATACTGCAATAATAAGCTTAAGGAACAAATAAAATGTGAAGGGCCAAACAAGCTAATTCCTGTACTGAGAGTTCCTCCAAGGTCTCCTGTCAGGATCATTTTTGGTCCATGTCCACCAATTGACTAGTGAATCCTTGCCTCAATCCCGGTAGATAGCCTATTCCTTCAGCGGATTGGTCGAAAGCAAGTATCCAGTCATCCGGTTGGGTGAGCCGATCACCTTTTTGGTGCCTTGATTTCATCAGCATTTGCATAGGAAGCTTTCCTTCTGCTAACATCCTTAGGAATTCATATGGAGCATCCGCCAGCATCTTGAACTTGTTGAACATAGAGGACTCCCTGGTGAGTTTAACGAAGTATCTCATAAGTTCATTTTTCCTCCAGTCATTTACTTCATCTACCAGGCTGGTAACAACATCGAACATCTCAACAATGCCTTTAAGGCTAAAATAACTCAATAGACCGATTTGGTCTTTAAATAAAACATACAACTCAATCTCAATACATGCCCACGCAGGGGTCAAATACAAAGTACTCCCGTACAACGGGGGAAAATATTGCAGCGGAAATAACATACAACTGAACCAATACAATGATAAACGGGTCCTCATGTGATTAGTATTGATCATCTTTCATCATCCTTCATGCCGACCCTGTGCTATGTTCCCCAAAACCTGAATGCAATACAGACATCCACCCCCCGATTACTCGGAGGTTAGCAAAATTCCACTATTTTGCTACTGCAAGTACAAAGTGCAAATACGAGTCATACAATTCAAGTTCCAAAAATAACAATAATCAGGAGAATGAAACATACTTCCCGAAGCAAGAGTTTGGGTAAAACATTCCAAAATTGAAAGATCACAATTCAAGAGAAACAATTTACAAAATGGTTTAATAAGCCATCATAAGTTTTAGTAGAAATCAATTAAGGATTATCGAATCCTTCTCTTTCCAAAATCAACAGGGGTCACAGCCCAAAGGTTTTATTTTCACAAATAAAACCAACAACAATTCACAGGGTTAAAACCCACGTCACGTGTCCTCGGACATAAAAAATCAACACAACATAATCACCCAATATACGCAAATCTAGGTCAACAAATACAACACTAACTCGTGAATCCAGAGTGAAGTCATAGATTCCCTCGAGGCCTCGACGGACCCTCCTGAGGTGAGCAAAATACATTCACAAATCATATACACACCGACTCGTGAATCCAGGGCTATACCATTGGATTCCCTCGAGGCCTCGCCGAACCCTCCCGAGGTGAGCAAAACACATCACAATCATATACATAACACCGCGATCATATGCCACATCATCTCACAGTTGGATCAATCACTTGTTGTCTCCTGACCATATGATCGCATGCCATATGTCACCGCAGGTCTTATCATTTCATGGTTAGATCAATCACTTGTTGCATCCTGACCACATGATCACAAGCCATGTGTCACCATAGATTGTCTTAGGCTCTGACGGTTGGATCAATCACTTGTTGCATCCTGACCACATGATCACATGCCATGTGTGATACGAATCGGTCAACATCAAGAAGATTATCCGAGCAAGCTTGATTGAGTCGCAGGCATACATAAAATCCTCATGCAAAATACATGGACAAATTACCAATTCTCGCGCATGCGACTTACTTCGAGCTTTTAGTATTTTGCCCATAACTTTCTCGTCCGAAATCCGATTCAGGTGATTCAAGTGGCCATGGAAAGCTAAGAAAGAGAGCTACAAATCTTATGAGATCATAGGACCAAATTCGGACCCATTGGATCCCAGAAATGACAAAACCGAGAGCATCATATTTGGTCCAAGATCATGAAGATTTTTGTCTCTTCTAGTTTCAAGACTTCATTTTCAAAGTCCACTACAATGCTTGGATCCTGATACGATACCTAATATTCCAATCGAAGAAGCTCCAATAAAAATCGACATCCACGACGATACAAATTCGCATGGTCATGCATCATTATACTTGGGAGAAAAGAACACGCGGATTGGAGTTACGTTGTTAATCGGAACCGGAGTAACGTAAAACTCGACGACGGAATCGGTCCGAAAGCATGAAAATTCGGCCATATCATGCTTGAAAGGGACTCATGATTTGTCAAGATGCATGAAGATATTTCTCCTTCCCCACCTCACTAAAAAATCGGCCCAAGCATTAGAATTTGATGAAGACTTTCATCAAATATCTTCTTCATGTCACCATCACCATAATAATTCCAAATGAAGATATTTCTCCTTCCCCACCATAATACAAACGGCCGAAACATAAGATGGGATGAAGACTTTCATCCTTCATGTCATTGTCCCTCATGTCATAGTCACCATAATAATTCCAAAGGGGTTGATATCATATCTTCACAAAATCCTCCTAATGATCAAGAATGAATTCGGCCGATTTGAAGCTTGCAAGGGATGATATTTGGTGAAGATCTTCTTCATGTCACCATCACCATAATAAGTCCAAGATTCATCAAAGATTGCATCATGTCATAATCACCTAATAAAACCAAGATGCTTGGTATCTCCTCCTTAGATATTTCGGCCGAAATGGAAGCATGCTAGGAAGTTTCGTTTTCTCGTTTTGTTGTATTTTCTTACGGTTGGAAACTACTATATATAGTAGTACTTGTTGTATTTGTAAGATATCTTGAAAGTTATAAACATTGTATTTCTCTTGAAATATACGTTGAACGAGTTCAACAAAACCTTGGTTATTATTTCGACGCGTCTCGAATTTTAACTTGATCACTTCTCCATAGGTCTTGAGGAGAGATTATCTTTATCGAGTTATAGGTCTAATTCGATAAAACACATTCAAATCCATACACTATCCTACCTCACGGCCGAAAACCATATAATTTCGGCCACCACCTTTTATTTTTGATTGATACTTTGATACTTGTAAAAACGTAATAATCTTCCGTTGTATTTCATACGCTTTACGTACACTTACATACGTAATTCGTATCAATGTGTCACCGTAGACCTTCGACCATATCCACACATTCACACAAATAACATATCACACCAAGAATATCCAAACAATTCACCCAAAGGCAATAAACACAAAGCACGACACCATTGTCAAATAACAACATACCAAAATGAGATAATATACGTACACACGCATTATCAAGCGCAACATCAACACTAACCATATCCATAGGATTCACATAATCGTTTACGAAACACACCAATCACAAAAATACACACGGTTTTGAAAGAGAGCCTTCAACGAGGCTAACCTAATCTTTTGAAAGTCCATTTCAAACAACCAAACAAACACATTTAGACAATCACTGATCATCATATTCACAAAACAATAAAAGTATGAACAAGGTACTTGCCTCAAATCCAAAGCACGCGAAGCAACGGGAAAGCTCGACCGGAAACCCTCGAATCTTCCAACTAGGTCGAAAACACAAGAACAACTTAATCACTATAAGGTCGATCGCAATGAAGATGCAAAACACACGAAATTCTTAACAAGAATTCGTAGAGACAAAGGATCAGACACTTGGGGCTCAATATTTCCCAAAGAACATCAAGAACATCATCTGAACACGAATATGGTAAGAAATACGAATCAAAACATGGGTAGAGAATTAATACAACCGATTGATGATATACAATAGCACGATTCATGAAGAACAACCCGAATCTTGAAGATTCACAAAATATATAGGAAGGGTTTACAAGATGATTACCTCGAATCAAAGACGAAGAACACATATTGATGTTGTTAATCAACACCAAGGACTTAAGGAAGATATAAACTTGGAGTTAGAAGACCCCAAAAATCACCCTCTGATCGCCACAAGTCGTCACAGCTGCGGAGGAAGGAAGGAAGAGTGAAAAAATGACGAACACGGTCAACCCCTGGGTATATAAACCCGCACCTGCATTACGTACGTTATACACAAAGGATAACGTACGTTAAAGGTATTACGTACGTAAGGCATGAAATATTACGTACGCAATCGATGACCAGAACCTCCTGTCCAAAATAAAAAAGACCATTACGTACATTACGTCAAGGGCTTAACGTACGTAATACGCATAGTTAATGCACGTTAGGTCCAACACATAGTGTGCGCTATCGACGGCCAGAACTGACTGTCTGAACTGGAATACCCCTTACGTACGTAATGAGAAGGCTTAACGTACGTAGGGCTCAAGATGATAACGTACGTTATGCATATAGCATAGCGTACGTAAGTCACTTAGCAGTCCCAGAATTGCTAAGTTCAGCTCGTCGAGTACGAGCGCGACGAAACCGCGAAACGACAACATCAACACAAGACGAGGACTTGCATACGAAGAGTGCACAGCGAAAAACTCAAATAGTTATGAAAATACAAGTTTCAGCCGATTCATCTTCAAGTCAAGTAAGATCCGGTAGCTCATTGCCCACACAACGTCTGAATTAAGACGGTGACATACTCTAGAAGGTTTCGAGGAAGAGATAAAAAAATAACAACCACTTCGCTTCGAAAGGTAATATCCTATAATCTCTTGATCTGGAATAGGATATTAAATTTCACCAATATTATTATTTAATAAATTATAAATTAAATTTAAACTACTTATTAATCTTAATAATTAATTAATTAGCATGCCTAAATAGATTTTATGCTCGTGGATGCGTATGCTTTACTCAAATTACTCAAACTTCGCTTCTGTTGCGTTTTATTTCCAACATATTAGACTCACCTCGATTCGATCACATGGATTTCACACTGAGATAGTTAATGACTGAATAGAAAGGTTGCGTTAGGTATACATGAACCTTTAACTTGAGGATTCGGTAGCAGATGTGCTTGTGATATTAGTCAGTCAGCGGACTAGTTCGATCCAATCAACGAATGATGGGGTCAACATCGAAGTGTAACTTGGTGGGCAAGTGGCAGTCTCTACTGAATAGAAAGATAAGATTTTTTCTCCAGTAAGTGAACAGGTAGATGTACTATGCAGTTAGTGGCAAAAGAGATCGTAAGTTTTTTGTTAAAGAATTTATAACTAATTGTATTATACATGAGAGCTCGGTGTCCTCGATTTGCACTAAATAATGCATAGAGTCAATTTACAATATGGTTTGATATTAGCGTGAACCTAATACCTGATCAGGACATATGATTGAAGGGTTTATACATATACGGTATTTATAACATAAAAAATTTGGAATGATCCCTAATCATTCATTCTCAATTAGGTTACAGCGAAGGCCATGAGACTGGCTAGGTGGTGCTAGCACTCTTTGGATCCTCCCATTGCTAACTGAGATGAACATACAGAGTTGCGCACACATGATATGTTAGGAATACATTTAAGATTTTGATGATGTCAAATGTATGTTTTAAGTACTTGGCATCGTAAAAAGGAATCAAATGAGTATCTTCTATGGGATTTTAAAGTTAGGCTAACTTATTGATCAAATAGGTTTTACAATTAAGTTCGTTCAGCTGAATTTGGCCAAAACAGATTATCAGTCAAGTATAGGCAAGACATAATATCAGCTGAGTATAGCCAAGACAGAATATCAGCTGAGTATATCTAAGACATAATATCAGCTGAGTATAGCCAAGACAGAATATCAACCTAGTTTGGCCAAGACAAAATATCAGTCGGGTATCACCAAGTTAAAATATCAGTCGGGTATTACCAAATATTCAGCTGAGTATGACCAAGACAAATCAGTCAACTAAGTATGGACATCAAATACTTCGACAACATTAAACAAGTATTAATCAGCTATGTCCACATCAGAAAACTTCGAAAGCTCAACAAAGACAAAAAACTACATGCAGACATTAATAAAGCAAAGGAGACAATGTAAATGATTCCTGCAAGTCGAGGAATAAAATATTCCTCGAGATTCATGCCTAGAAAACTTCTCATTATAGAAATTAAAGAAAACGGCACGGACAACTGTATATCTTCAAATTGTCAGATTTGAAGAAAGAAACAAGCAGTTGAAAAGAGGTCAAAAGTAAAACAAAGAAGTCCACTCTTCAACGGATCAATTTTTGAAAGAATGCAACGGCTATGAAGAGCTCAAAGAAAGTACTATAAATATCTAAAGAACTCTCGAGCAAAAGAATGATGCAGTTAACACTTACAAGTGATCTAAGCAAACAAAAGCAATATACGATACAAGCATCGTGAAGAGCTAAGATAATAAGATTCAAATCCTAAGAAGCTCTTAGAAATTGGAAAAAATAAACACTCTTGTCTTAAAGATTTGAGTAGGGGTACTTTCTTGAACTAGGTTCTTGAAAGTCGGGTTGTGCGACATCCATAGGTTCTTGATTGGAAGGCGATAATCAACTTGAGAGTTGTGAGGCATCCACG
Source organism: Orobanche coerulescens (assembly GCA_033398695.1). Taxonomy (NCBI): domain Eukaryota; kingdom Viridiplantae; phylum Streptophyta; class Magnoliopsida; order Lamiales; family Orobanchaceae; genus Orobanche; species Orobanche coerulescens. Next base: position 69,955,673 of record CM065818.1, on the reverse strand, counting down.
GGTTCTCGATCAGGAGGTGACAAGTAACCAAGGAAAGGAGTTACTGCAGCAAGGGGTTTTCACTGGTTGAAAGCTGCATTAACTAATTCATTGTAACCATAAAACATTATAGTGAAATTTATCTTCAAGTGGATTGGAGAAAAGTGATTGATGATTAATCCACCTCTGAAACCACTATAAGTGCTGTGTGATTTACTGTTTTAAACATCATACTTAACTGCTGCATCCATGTTAACTGTTGCATTAAAAGTCAGCTAAGTCTTCCGCATATCATTTTTCAGCTTACATCCGAACTGTACCTACCTGAGATTTCTGCTAAATTTAAAGATCAGCTAAGTTTACCTAGCCGCACACATCACATTTGAGTTTCTTTCCAGCAAAGTGTTTTAAAAATCAATTCAACTCCCTCTAGACTTTTACCGTACATACGTGTGACCTACATGATAGACGATAAATTAAATTGAGCTTATTCTTTTTTGGTTAATATTGGATATTTAGTGTCTAATTTAATCTATTAGATTAATTAAATTGGTCTCGTAAATTAAATAAATTATTGAGTAATTAAATTTAATTCACATTATATATTTAATATAGTTAATTAATTGGTTTAATTAATTATATTAAAATTAAAATATACCAAGGTGAATCTACCGGAATAGACTCACGATGGTCCATTTAGCGGATAAAAAATGAACCAACCCTCCATTATTTGATGCTTGGTCGCTCCCTCCCCACATACACATGGTGTAATAGTAAGAAGATAAGGGTGGCAGATTGCTACAAGGATGCAGGTTCGAGTCCTAACAGCCGCAGTGTGGGAGTTTTATCCCTCCAATGTAGGGGATAGCTCCTTATGGGCACCAGACAGTGTTCCTCCCACCTAGTGGGCGGTGATCATGTGATTTAATTCCACCAATCATTGTCCTCCACCAGGGCCGGCTAGGCGAGAATTTCGCTTTTTTTTTGCTACAAGAAGATAAGACATGTGGGGACTTTAATTATATATTTGGTGTATAATCAAATGGTGGCATCATGTGTCTTGTAGTCAAGTATTTAGTTTATATATAATGAAAACTAACATCATCTTCTACACTTCGACATTTTGAAGGCTTAGCTATATCGAGTAAGAGGGGAGGAGATTTTTTTTTTCTCATAGTCTTAAGCTTGTTCTTTATTGTATTTGTGAGAAAAGAAAACATTTTTTATTTACTTAGAGTAATTAAAATAAATATAGCAAGCTACTACTATCATCTTCTAGACGTGTTTTTCAAAAACAAGAAGATAGAAGTTTATCCTGGTCATTTTTTCGACGCATGATACATAGAGCCACAATATTTTCGGTGTTTGAAATTTTGAAAAGCTTCGATAAATTAGAATTGTGATCAATATTAAAAATAATCAAAGGTCATCAAATGTATGATTTCTAAATTCATACTTTGTGTTTTATATTCACATATACGATACTTGATGGATTATGTTTAGGGATTTTATTTATTGATTGGATCAATATTATTATTGCGTTGCACCTTCAATTTTAGGCCCCAAAAAAATGCTTTGTTTTGCAAGAGTGGATTTTGGTCTGAAGCCAAAAAAATTTGTTTAGCGAAAGTGGATTTCGGGTCGAGGGTCCTAAAATGCTTGTTCTGCGAAAGTGGATTTTGGGTCAAGGACCCTAAATGCTTTTATGAGAAAATAAATTTGAGTCGAGAACCCTAAGTATTTTGCTTTGTGTAATGGACTTTGGACCAAAAATTTTAATGGTTTTGATTTACAAAACATTTTGAAGGTTTGGAAATATTTTCAAAAATCTATTCATCGTATGGTTGCAATATTATAAACTTCGCATTTAATTGTTGAACTTGAGTGTTCCATATGTTTTATGAAAGTCTCCGTATGGGGGCAATGGAATTTTGGTTTTATCAATTTTTGTTTTAGTTGCACATATTTGAGCTTCGGATGTATGGATGAGAACTGACAAACTACGATTGATTTACAATTCCCAAAGCTATATTCCAAAAATATATAAGCACTTAATTTCTAATAGTAGCATATTAATCAATAAAATTATTTTTATAGAAGGAAAGTTTTTAGAGAATAAAACTTAATTATATATATTTCTAAATATAATTGGATGAGCATTTTAGTTATCTTCAAAAAAATTATGTTTTTTGTAAATGGGAAATTATGTGCTTGCCTAAGAATGCTGGTGGTATGGATATTGTTAATTTAAAACTGTGGAATAGAGCTGCCATTTGCAAATTGTTGTGGAACTTAGCACAAAAAAGGATAAAATTTGGGTACGATGGGTGCATGGATATTATGTTAAAGCTCAGGACATCAAGAGCATGGCCACCCCTACCCAATGCTCATGGGTAAAGTGCAGGATGGAGTAGACTCGCTTAGACAAAACAATTGCTCCATAAAGAAGTTCTATCACGCACTAAGAGGGGACATACCAAAGGTGGAGTGGTACAGACTTATCAATCAAAACCTAGCCCCTCCAAAGTGCATATTCATGGGTTGGCTAGCCATACATGAATCACTGGAGTACAGGTTGAGCAAAAGTGCTGTCTATGTGAGAATGAAAATGAGGATTTGGACCACTGTTGTTCCATTGTGATTTTTCTGGGAACATATGGGAGGATGTCACAAGATGGTGTGGTCTTAATCGACTGAGGAAAGCATGGAGAGATGAAAAAAAGTACCTGACCTCCCAATGCCGCACGAAGAATAGCAAGCAAAGGTTATACAGATGTGTGGTCTCCATTACAATCTATCTACTTTGGAAGGAAAGAAATGCAAGAAGATTTAAAGGGAGTAAATGCAGTGGAGAGAATGTGAGCTATCAATGTAAATCATTAATAGCAATGTGTTGTAGGAGTGATGCAAAGTTGAGTAGAATGTTAGACAGTTAGTTGTTGATTGAGACGTAGAGTTGTTGGGTTGAGCTGTAATGTTTGTCCGAATATTGAAAATTGGAGAATAAAATATCCACTATTTACCAAAAAAAAAAAAGAAGGAAACTATTTGATTGGAGTTATTGCAATAATAATTAATCTCCTGAAAGAGTTTATCGTATTTATTTATTTTCTATTTTAGATGGTTTACATTGTAATATTTTAGTACAATTTCTTTCCTAGCCCCTACATATATTTTGCTGATTTAATTATAATAAATTATACGGCTATTGATTTTACAAAAATTCAAGCATGTCATCGTAAATATATAAGATAAATATTGATTTTAAATATTTCTGAATATGAATGGAAAATTAATTTAATTATATTGAAATTTCAATCATTCAAAAATTGTAAAATTTGTGTGAGGAGAGAAAGAAATTATATATTTATATTATTGTAGTACTCATTAATTTCATAAGAGAGTTTAGCTTTGTTATTTTAGATCATGCTCATTGTTACTATTTTGATAAAAATTTTAACCTGACCATTTTTATTTATTTGAAATTTAATTATATTAAATTAAAATTATTGACTATGGGGATTTTTAAATATATATTCGTAATATATTAACTTTTAATAATAGAGTATTAATCAATAGTACCATCTTTATAGAAGAAAGACTTAGAAAATAAAAACTGATGAGCACTATTTTAGAATGTGATTTGATAATTATTTTAATTATCTTAAAGTTCAATCATTCAAAAATGAGAATTTCATGTAAGTTAAGAAGATAATTCATTTGATTGTGTTATTGCAATAATAATTAATTTCGTACGGGGCTTTATGTAGCCAAGACACATCTGTTTTTTGGGTGATAACTAAACCTTAGAAACTAACTATTACAAACTTCAGTCTCAGGTTGCTATGGTTCTCATTTAGAAACTAATCGATAAGGCTCGCCAGAATGCAGAAATTTGGCACTGATAGGCTAGCGGCTGATAAGGTAGCTAATAGCTGATTAAGTAGCTGCTAGCTGATTAGGTAGCTGATAAGCTAGCTGATTAGGTAGTTGATAGACTAACTGATAATCTAGTTGATAGACTAGCTGATGTTTGTCATATTAACTGATAAGTTAGATGGTATTGTAAAATGACATAAAAGGGCATTACTCTTTTTTTTTCTTAAGTTTCTCATTATATTATTACACTAACTTTTTTTAAATAAAAATATGTGACATTTTTCTTCTCTAATTATCTTAATATATACTCATTCCAAATTACATATATGTACTACTCACTGTAACTTTAATAAAGTCATTAAAAATCATGAAAAGTTGAAGAAACTATTCGAGAGTATTTGAACTTGGTAAGATAAAAGATCGTTAATGATTGTATAAAATTGGGCCAAGAAAAGTAAGCGGGAGATGGAAGGAGCGAACTGTAACGGCAGAGGCAAAGAGGATAGCAGCGATCGATTTTCTTTTAAATTTAGATCAAAGATATTTGTGGAATAGAAAATATAAGAATGAGCTTTTTTTAATAAGCTAACTTGGTTAGCTTATCAGTCAGCCTATAAAGGCTCTGTTTAGTATTAGCTTATCAGCTAGCTTATAAGCTCCTGGAGCTTATAAGCTCGCGTACACGTAACAGACTTATTGGAACATAAATAGTCGGCTTTTTTTAATAAGAATGAGCTTATAAAGCTAGTTGATAAGCTAGCGGATTTGATAAGCTTGGCGTTCATGTAATAAGCTTATTTACGGTCAATGGTCAAATAAACTCCTGAAGCTTATAAGCTAGCTGATAAGCTAGTGCGAAATGAACTGACCTCCCGGCGGCACCGTGTGCCCCTTGTTAGCAAATCATCCATGAGGAAATTAGCCTCTCCGTATATGTGAATAATCCGAAGCTCCCATTTCCTTTCCCGAAGTTTTTGGAAGCGTGATACTAGGCTATTATGTTAGTGCTCAAGCTATTGTGGGTTCTTCAAGAGCGTCATTGCACACTATGAATCAAGCTGCATTTACAGCTTCTGTATTCTAAGGTTCCATGCAAGTTCAGCTCCTTCAACTGCCCCTTATGATGCCGTCTGCCGCCGCTGACTAAGATTGGTGAATCACGGATCAATTCAAATTTGAGGTATACCAAGGATCCTCCGCCGGTCGCCACAAGATATCCCTCTCCGCCGTCGCATGATACACACTCTCCTGGACCCCAGCAGCCTCTTTCATACTTATAACAACTTCAGCACACCAAAAATTAATTTGGCTGGGGATCTGATCTACCTCCTACCTAATATCACTGAAGACCAGCTTATCCCGTCCTGTCCACAAGAACCATGCCACCACACCAAGCTGCAGTTTGCATTTATTATTATGCAAATTTGAAAGCCACCAGTCATCAAAAGGTTGGAATAGAAACACAGACATCTCACCAGGGGAAATCAAGGTTTTTGGGAAAAATAGTACCCTCAGTGTTTTGATAAATACACCCTACAGCCTGTCCATACAACACCCAAAGAAGTTAAATCCTACAGCTAATATATGTTCCAGCGTACAACAAGAAAGAACTGTTGGCTACAACAAAAGAAGTTGTAGGTGTTTTACTTATAAAAAGTAAAACACAACCCAACATCATATACACTTAGAACTTTAAACCGTCGTGAGATAACCATTACTTTATTCATAAAGTATTGATGGTTTTTAAAGTAGCATTTAATACTAACAGGACATCATTTAATGCAGCCGAATAGACTGCAGATAGAACAGCATTTAATACGAATCAAAGAGAATATCTGAAATATTAAAGACGAAATATCTTTAATTAAAACATTCTGAAGCCGCCAATCATACCTGTCTAAATCTCACCAACCGACCAACGACTACATTTATAACGGATCTATTTCCAAGGTTATAAAAAGCCCAAGATGTAATATCCATACTTTCTATTTTTAGTATATTTTCATTTTTGGTATAATTCCATTTTGGATGACTCGCTTGTAATTGTTTTGGTGTGCTGAAATTATTTTGTTATGCATCCATGACCATCCGGACGAGTTTTGGAGTTGTTTTATGAGATTTTACTTATGGTGTGACTTTTCGGCATTGAGGCTCGAATCTCGTAAATCTTGTTCTATTCTGACGTTTCGTTACTCCTACTAATTCCTTTAATCCTTTTGGACATGTTACCACTTTCTGAGATTGTTGTTTTTGTAACACCCCCGAGTTATTCAGGAATATTACAGCGCCGTAAGCCCCGCCGTGGGACCCACAAGGCTAAACATACTCGGAACCATAAATTTTGACCGATAAGGTCTACACGCAATGGGATGAAAAACAATACAAAGGTATTCAAAACATAACCAATGTATTCACAAACATCACAACTCGAATCAATACTTCGGCAAACACAGGCCGGAACATCAAGGAAAACGGAAAACAATACTCGAGTATTCAATAGCCAATCCAGTACAACAACACTGAATGGGAAACTCCAAACATAACTGGAAGAAATACACAGTATCACACTTGCCCACCATCTTCATGCCGACCCGATACCTGCCTGTCCGCTCTTCTGGAACCTGAAATACATAAAACGTATTTCCCCCATAAGGGGTTAGCCGTCGAATAGCTAGTGCAAGAATATCAAGTATGAAACACAATACTTCTCGTCAATAAAGTAAATGTAACCGTCAATTCATCAATTCAAGACTAGCATTCAGGAATAACTAAATCTCATAGCGTCACATCGAGACGTATATGAATGCCGTAGAAACGGTTCGTTCATATCATCCGTCAATACATGTATGAATGCCGTAGAAACGGTTCGTTAATATCATGCCATCAATTCATATATGAATGCCGTAGAAACGGTTCGTTCATATCATGCCATTAATATATCTATGAATGCCGTAGAAACGGTTCGTTCATATCATACCATCAATATTTCTTACTTTCAAAGTCGAGAATGTACAATCATAAATATATACTTGCCTTTGAGACATCGAGAAAACGAACGGAAAAAGGGGTATGAGATTGGTAGGTCCAAGCACGCGCTTCCGGCACCTAAACGAATCGCAAGGAATATGATAATCAATTATCCATATTCAAATTACACGAAGAAACCCCCGAAACCCGTCTACGATTCGTAAGGATGTACGGATAATCGACTAGAGGTTGGAAAAATCGTCCAAAATCTCACAAGTCCGAAAACGGTACAACCCAAACCATAAAATCGTAGGAAAAGCATGCATACGGTATAGATACATCATAATCTCAAGGTTCTCAAGCTTCCAAACGGATAAATCGGACGAATCTATGAAAAACCCCAAAATTCCCGAAAAGTAGGGTTCTAAGGATTTTTACCTTGATTCGGACGTTAGGAGGAATTAGATGTTGAGAAATCCTTGTTCTCCAACCAAGTATGTTGTTGTTAGAAGGAAGATTGCTTCCAATCGCCCAAGATCGTCTCTCTCGAGATATTTCCATCGAAGAGGAGTGAAGTAGGTGAGAAATGACGAAATGGAAGTCAACTGTCATATTTATATCTGGCCAGTCTAGCGCACGCTACCCCTCCTTCATTAGCGTGCGCTAGCGAAGTCACCGGATAGTCCAGTGGCTTCTGCAGGCTCCGATAGCGTGCGCTAATCGTCTGCCTCTAGCGTGCGCTAGTCCAAAATGTGGCATTCGATCGGAGTCCGTAACTCACTGTCTACGCCCTTCCAACTTAGCGTGCGCTAGCTCTATTATTTAGCGTGCGCTATGCAATAGCTTTAGCGTGCGCTAGCGAAACCTAGCGTACGCTACCGATATTCCGAAAACCTGCAACTACACTGTCTCTGGCCGACCAGCCGGTGGCGTGCGCTACGGGACGGATGTTAGCGTGCGCTACTAACCACGAATAGCGCGCGCTAACAACTCCTAGCGTGCGTTAATCCGCCCGATCCAGAGCGATTCGAAATCGGTTCGACTGACCGATCCTCTTAGCGCGCGCTACGGCCCCAAAGCTAGCGTGCGCTAATCAGCACTAGCGTGCGTTAGCCTAGGCCTAGCGTGCGTTATATCTCCGGCCCGAACATTTCGCAAGGTCTAAACGACATGATCAAAAACCAAACGAGATACGAAACTCAATAACAATATTAACAACATCTCCAAGCATTTACAGAGCGACAAAATAAGGAGGATGACAGAGTCAAACAATAATAAAAGTACGGGTATTACATTCTCCCCTCTAAAAGAAGTTTCGTCCCGAAACTTAAGAAATAAATAGTTCGGGGTATTCCACCCGCATCTTCTCTTCCGTCTCCCAAGTTGCCTCCTCGACTCCATGCCTCGACCATTGCACTTTAACCAGTGGAATGGTTTTATGCCGGAGTCGTTTCTAGCGACGCTCAAGGATCTTAACGGGGCTCTCCGGAAAGGTGATAACCTCGGCAACGGTAATCTCACAGTAGTCGATGATGTGGCTCGGATCCGGCACATACTTCCTCAATCGAGACACATGAAAAACACTATGGACGTGACTCAAAGTCGAGGCAACGCCAAGCGATAAGCTTAATCTCCAACTCTGTCCAAAATCTCGAAAGGTCCGATATACCTCGGACTAAGTTTCCCCTTTTTCCCGAAGCGGAAAACTCCACGGGTCGGCGACACCTTAAGTAAGACATGATCCCCCACTTCAAACTCCAAAGGTCGACGACGAATATCAGCATAAGATTTCTGACGACTCTGGGCGGTTAGCAATCGATCTCGGATAATAGAAATCTTTTCCTTAGTCTCCATCAACATATCCGGCTCCGTTCCAACTAGCTCGGAAGCCTCGTCCCAACACAATGGGGACCTACATCGTCTACCATAAAGTGCCTCGAAGGGTGCCATTTTGATCGACGCATGCCAACTATTATTATAAGCAAACTCGATCGACGGCAAGTGAAGCTCCCAATCATTACTCCAGTCTAAGGCACAAGCCCGTAACATATCTTCCAATGTCTGAATCGTCCTCTCTGTTTGTCCATCCGACTGGGGATGAAAAGAAGTGCTCAATCTCAACTCAGTGCCCAAAGCCTGATGAACGGCCTGCCAAAAGTGCGATACGAAACGGCCGTCCCGATCAGAAATAATGGTCTTGGGGGCACCGTGTAATCTCACGATTTCAGCAATAAAGGTTCGAGCCAGTCTATCCGGTCCCCACGTATCCTTAATACCCAAGAAGTGAGCTGACTTAGTCAATCGATCGACAATTACCCAAATCATATTCATTCCGGCTCGAGTCCTCGGCATGCCAGTGATGAAATCCATAGAGATGTCTTCCCACTTCCACTCGGGAATGGGAAGCGGTTTCAACAACCCCGCTGGTCGTTGATGTTCGATCTTGACTTGTTGACACGTCAAGCACCGTAGTACAAACTCCGTAACATCCTTCTTCATATTATTCCACCAAAAATTGCGCTTCAAATCTTTGTACATCTTGCTCGTCCCGGTGGATTGAGTAAGGCGTAGCATGAGCTTCTCGGAGAATTCTCTGCCTCAACTCTAAATTGTTCTAACGCAAAGCCTCGCCTTGAAATCTCGTGGATACTATCCTCGTGAACCATAAAGCCAGAGCTTTACCTTTAATTACATCTTCCTTCGATTGAGAAATCATCGGTCACTCCACTGCTTCCCTTTGATGTCATCAACTAAAGACGAAGTAATTTCGAGAGTACACAAACTGTCCCCGTACTCGTTGAAGCCAAACTTCTATCCCTTGCTCAATTAAATCGACGAATTTTAAATGCGAGATGTAAGAACCTCGAGCATTTGAAGAGATGCCGATTTCCGACTCAAAGCATCCGCAAAGACATTAGCTTTTCTGGGTGATAAAGAATTTCCAAATCATAATCCTTTATCAATTCTAACCAACGCCTCTGTCTCATATTCAGCTCCTTCTGACTGAAAATATACTTCAGGCTCTTGTGATCGGTATAAATCCGGCACGGTGAGCCATACAAATAGTGCCGCCAAATCTTGAGCGCGAAGACAATTGCGGCCAATTCCAAATCGTGAGTAGGATAATTCATCTCATAAGGCTTTAATTGTCGTGATGCAAAAGCTATCGTCTTATCATGCTGCATAAGTACACAGCCCAGACCTTGACCCGAAGCATCACTATAAACTGCAAAGCCCTCACTACCATGTGGTAAAGTTAAAATTGGTGCTGAAGTCAAACGCCTCTTTAGCTCATCGAAGCTCTGTTGTCTCTCATCTGTCCAAACATACTTTTCGGTCTTCTGGAGTAATTTCTTAAGCGGCCGAGCGAGTTTCGAGAATCCCTCGACAAACCGACGGTAATACCCAGCAAGGCCCAAAAAGCTACGAACTTCCTTAACATTTTTAGGCGGTGCCCAATCCAAAGATCGCCTCAATCTTCTGCGGGTCTACACGAACCCCTTCGGCCGAAATCACATGGCCGAGAAACATAACTTCTTCCAACCAAAATTCGCATTTCGAGAATTTCGCATAGAGATGCTCGGTTCTCAAAATATCTAAAACCAAACGCAAGTGTCGGGCATGTTCCTCCTTATCTCGAGAATATATCAAGATGTCATCAATAAAGACGACTACACACCTGTCGAGGTACTCGATGAATATCTTATTCATTAACTGTATGAACACTGCCGGTGCATTAGTCAACCCAAAAGGCATGACTACAAATTCATAATGCTCGTATCTCGTCCGAAATGCCGTCTTCGGAACGTCGGACTCCCTCACCTTAAGTTGATAATATCCGGATCTTAAATCAATTTTCGAGAAAACTGCAGCCCCTTGCAATTGATCAAATAAATCATCTATACGAGGTAGAGGGTATTTGTTCTTGATGGTTACTTTGTTCAGCTCGCGGTAGTCGATGCACAAACGTAGTGAACCATCCTTCTTTCTCACGAAAAGAACAGGCGCGCCCCAAGGCGAAGCGCTCGGTCTGATGTACCCTCTTTCCAGAAGTTCTCCCAACTGATTCTTCAATTCTTGCATCTCGGAAGGTGCCATCCGATAAGGTGCTTTAGAAATCGGGGCCGCATCCGGCTCTAAATCCACGGAAAAATCTATCTCTCGATCTCGCGGTAATCCCGGAGTTCATCCGAAAAACGCTTGGTACTCACTAACAACCGGAATCGAGGAGAAATCGATTTCGTTTCCTTCCGTTTTCAAGGCATAACACCAATAGCCCGTACAGCCTTTATTCAAAAGTTTTACGGTCTTCATGGCACTGATAAGCAACTTGGATAGACCCGACTTACGCCCCAAAAATGCATACTCGGATCCGTCTTTAGTCATCATGGTGATAACCTTGGTACGGTAGTTCATAATCGCTTGATGATTATCAAGCCAATCCTCGCCGAGGATCACATCCTCGCCCTCTATATCAACTACAATCAAATTCGATAACCATTCCATACCGGATATAATCACCGGAAAATCTCTAATCTCCCGATTCCCCACAATCCTATCCACGCTGGGCAGTTTCACGATAAAGGGATCGCAAGTAGTTAAACAACTTATATTCAGACGGCGTACACATTCCAAAGATATAAAAGAATGTGTAGCACCCGTATCAAAGAGTACACGGACTGGATAAGATAAAATATGGATGGTACCTGAAGCCACCCCTGCATCGGGCTCGTCTGTTCGACGCATCTCATAAACCCGAGGTTGTACCGAACCGACGCTAGAATTCCCCCCTCCAGCATTCTGACCCTGTCCCCGGCCCCTGCCGAAATTCTGCTGAGGTTGACCAGCTGGGGCGGAAGCCCGAGTGTCCAAGGTCTGATTCGGCTCGGAACAATAAGCCGCTCTATGTCCCATCTGTCCGCACGTGTGACACTTCAATGGTGGAAAGTTGCATTCCAAACTGACGTGGCCTGGACGGCCACAATTATAGCAAGTCACCGTGCGATTTGCGGTGCCCGGAGTACGACGGTAGCCCTTCTTTCCTTTATTAGAACGTGACGACTGTCCGGCAAAACGGCTAGTCGTCTGCGACTTCTGAAAGTTGCCACCTTTAGAGCCAGAAAAACTTCCCGCGACTTTCTGCTTCTTCGGTTCTTCAACGGTATCATTGTCGGGGCTCAACATATCATGGGCTAAAGCTCTGTCCTGATACTCTTTCAGTGTGGTACAAGCAAATCCGGCTATATACCGCCGTAATTCCAAACTCATCCGCATATCAAAATAACGGATCTTATCACGCTCGTTACGCACTTGATCCTTCACGTGGATCAATTGTTGGTTGTACTCCACGATCGCCCGCGAAACGGGAATATCTTGAGGTTTAGCCTCGAAAAAGGCTCGGATTCGGCTCTCTCACACCGGCCAAGGACAAAACTCGGCCTCCAAGAGTTCCTTAAATTCATCCCACGTGGCAATGCGATCTTGTGGCTTGATGACCTTCCACCAGGTAGCGGCCTCCTTGGTGAGGAAATACTGAGCAATCGGTACTTTCCTCACTTCGGGCAATCAACCGCCTCGAAAATCTTTTCCAATTCCGCTAGCGCCTTCCCACTTAACGGGTCCGTGGCACCGCCAAACCGTGGAGGGTGCATACGAATTACATTCAAGTAAGGCATCCGTGTTCGGGTTCGGATTATTCAATTTGACAGTTTGGGCCAAGATAGTCATCTGAGTAGCTAATTGTTGAAGTGCATTCACCACTCCAACGTCCGCGTTATTCCCCTGACCGTCTGACTGGTCGTGCTGACTCTCGGTGTCAGGATGCACCGAGTTCGACAAACTGGGGTTGGTCGACCCCGCAACTGAGCTGATGGAAACAGCCGCGCCACGACCTCTTCCACGTCCACGGCCACGGCCCCTACCAGCTGACATACTGAAGAACACACAAGTCACGTAAGCACAATTCAATTACACGTCATCAAAGTGACCGATTCTCACGAATACCAATAAAACGAAGCAAAACCAACAAGGAAACACTAGAAGAGTAAGAGGTCTTACAAGTACCGGTCGCACTGTGATGATGGCAAAGTAGTGATACTGCGGACAAATGACAACTCGATCGACCCAAAAGACCGACAACCTAGGTATCCATAGACCTAAGCTCTGATACCATATTCTGTAACACCCCGAGTTATTCAGAATATTACATACTGTAAGCCCCGCCGTGGGACCAACAAGGCTAAACATACGCGGAACCATAAATTTTGACCGATAAGGTCTACACGCAATGGGATGAAAAACAATACAAATGTATTCAAAACATAACCAATGTATTCACAAACATCACAACTCGAATCAATACTTCGGAAAACACAGGCGGGAACATCAAGGAAAACGGAAAACAATACTCGAGTATTCAATAGCCAATCCAGTACAACAACACTGAATGGGAAACTCCAAACATAACTGGAAGAAATACACAGTATCACACTTGCCCACCATCTTCATGCCGACCCGATACCTGCCTGTCCGCTCTTCTGGAACCTGAAATACATAAAACGTATTTCCCCCATACGGGGTTAGCCGTCGAATAGCTAGTGCAAGAATATCAAGTATGAAACACAATACTTCTCGTCAATAAAGTAAATGTAACCGTCAATTCATCAATTCAAGACTAGCATTCCGGAATAACTAAATCTCATAGCGTCACATCGAGACGTATATGAATGCCGTAGAAACGGTTCGTTCATATCATCCGTCAATACATGTATGAATGCCGTAGAAACGGTTCGTTCATATCATGCCATCAATTCATATATGAATGCCGTAGAAACGGTTCGTTCATATCATGCCATTAATATATCTATGAATGCCGTAGAAACGGTTCGTTCATATCATACCATCAATATTTCTTACTTTCAAAGTCGAGAATGTACAATCATAAATATATACTTGCCTTTGAGACATCGAGAAAACGAACGGAAAAAGGGGTATGAGATTGGTAGGTCCAAGCACGCGCTTCCGGCACCTAAACGATTCGCAAGGAATATGATAATCAATTATCCATATTCAAATTACACGAAGAAACCCCCGAAACCCGTCTACGATTCGTAAGGATGTACGGATAATCGACTAGAGGTTGGAAAAATCGTCCAAAATCTCACAAGTCCGAAAACGGTACAACCCAAACCATAAAATCGTAGGAAAAGCATGCATACGGTATATATACATCATAATCTCAAGGTTCTCAAGCTTCCAAACGGATAAATCAGACGAATCTATGAAAAACCCCAAAATTCCCGAAAAGTAGGGTTCTAAGGATTTTTACCTTGATTCGGACGTTAGGAGGAATTAGATGTTGAGAAATCCTTGTTCTCCAACCAAGTATGTTGTTGTTAGAAGGAAGATTGCTTCCAATCGCCCAAGATCGTCTCTCCCGAGAGATTTCCGTCGAAGAGGAGTGAAGTAGGTGAGAAATGACGAAATGGAAGTCAATCATATTTATATCGCCGATCTAGCGCACGCTACCCTCCTTCATTAGCGTGTGCAGCGAAGTCACCGGATAGTCCAGGTGGCTTCGCAGCTCCGATAGCGTGCGCTAATCGTCGCCTCTAGCGTGCGCTAGTCCAAAATGTGGCATTCGATCGGAGTCCGTAACTCACCGTCTCTCGCCTCGCTCCAACTTAGCGTGCGCTAGCTCTATTATTTAGCGTACGCTATGCAATAGCTTTAGCGTGCGCTAGCCGAAACCTAGCGTACGCTACCCGATATTCCGTAAAACCCGGCAACTACACTATCTCTCGCCGGCCAGTGGCGTGCGCTACGGACGGATGTTAGCGTGCGCTACTAACCACGAATAGCGCGCGCTAACAACTCCTAGCGTGCGTTAATCCGCCACCAGAGAGCAACAAATCGTTCTCGACTGATCGATCCTCTTAGCGCGCGCTACGGCCCCAAAGCTAGCGTGCGCTAATCAAGCAGAATTAGCGTGCGTTAGCCTAGGCCTAGCGTGCGTTATATCTCTAGCCCAGAACATTTCCGCAAGGTCTAAACGACATGATCAAAAACCAAACGAGATACGAAACTCAATAACAATATTAACAACATCTCCAAGCATTTACAGAGCGACAAAATAAGGAGGATGACAGAGTCAAACAGTCAATAAAAGTACGGGTATTACAGTTTTGACCTCGAATCTAGATTTTTGGAGGTTGGGGTCGTTTTGTAAATTCTTACACTATTGGGTGTTAATGTTGATATTCGTTTATTCCATCCTCCGGATGGCCGGGGTCATGTGATAGATGTTGCAATTGTCTTATCAAAAAGAAAACCTTCGTGTATCCATTGGTACACCTTTGTATTCTCCGTTTGATCATCGTCGAGATGTCATTTCGTGCATATTTGTCCTGCTGCCAGAGGCACATTACGGCCGTAAGCCAGGACAGTTACGGCCGTATTGTTCAATAGTTACGGCCGTATGTTCTTCTTTATACGGCCATAACCAAGCTTCGTTTTTTCTGCACTGATCCAGTGGGCAACTTACAGGCGTAATATACAGTTACGGCTGAAAGAATTGTTACAGCCGTAACCCTATAGTTATATGGACATAAGTGGGCTTTGGGAATTGTCCAGATTTTTCTACAGGGCCAGTTACGGCCGTAAAGTGATACACTTACATCCGTAATACATAAGTTACGGCCGTATGTGAGTGATGTTACGTCCCTAACATATGTTAGTATATAACCTGACAACGGCTGATTTTTAGTTATTTTCCACCCTTCTCTCTTCTCTTCGCGACGGGAGCGATTCTCTAGCCGAGGGTTCGCCCGATTGTCACCCAAATTTTATTGGAGAAGTATATTCGAGCATCATAACATCAACCTAGTACCAAAGCATCCGTTGTTCACCTTCGAATCAAGGTAAAGTTCATCCAAACCCTAGTTCTTCACATTTTGGGGTTTTTGCTGAGATCTTATATTTTAATCCGTTTTAGGTTTGAATCGTGTTAGATTATGATGTTATAATGATAATCCTCTAATTTTATCCGAAGTTTACGGATTAAATTCCGAGTTCTCCTCCGTAATTTGAGTATGATTCATGTCGCCTTCGTAGTGTTCCATAGATTGTCCCTAAGAGTATAATTTGAAGGAAATCCTTCCATTTTTGTGGCGTTGTGTTTGATTCGGTATTTTTTTATACTAGGATCGAATTGTTGAAGGAGTTCGGACCGTACGTTCTTCCGTTTGTTGTTTCTTGTGTCGTTCGAATCAACGCAAGTACTCAAATTGAATCTACGGCGTTGTAATATCTCTATAAATCACGGGTGTGTTACAGAATATGGTATCAGAGCTTAGGTTTATGGATACCTAGACTGTCGATGTTTTGGGTCTGTTAAAGTTGAGTCGGTCGTTTGTTTATGATATCACTGGTTTGCTCCCACCTCGTGCTGTCTGTGCTGGAAGTCTCCTCGGAGGATAGTAATTCCTTCTTTTAGGGAGTAATTGTTGATGTGATTGGATAATCTGTTGTAATATTTTATCTCCTCAATCTTTTCTTGTCTATCAGTATGGATGAATAATTTGTAAACTGAGACAACTGTATTCGTATAATGGATGTAGTCGGCCGACAGATACATTTGAGGATATCATGTATGTCTTAATTTTGATATCAGGTATATCATATGAGAGCATTACGGGGATGAGTATACATATTCAGTATGTTGGGACGACAAGCAGGAGCAGTTATAAGAGGTTATTATAGAAGCCATAACGTGCGCTAAGTTGAGGAGCTAACGTACGCTAAAATGTTAGGTGTAGCGTACGCTATATGTCATGCATGACATATGCTATGGGAGAAATTGGTCAGGGTCCAGGCTATGACCGACAAGTGGGTCCCATGGTCGGCAAATTTCGGTGTAGGGGTGGACAAGGCAAGTCAATATCGAAGTTAACGTACGCTATGGATTGCACATTACGTACGTTAAATGGGGGAGTTAGTGTAGCAAGTCAACGAGTATATTACGTATGCTAAGGCATGGGATTTTCGTACGTAAGTCACTAAATGAATTAAAAGCAGACAGTGGCCTCTGGATTAGTGTTACGTACGCTATCAAGGTTAGATAACGTACGTAAGGAGTGTTACGTGCGTTAGGTTGTTCATGTAGCGTACGTAGTGACTAGAGTTTATGAATTTGTGAGATCTCCATAACTTTGGTATTTTGAGAAGTTCAACCTCATTTCTTAGCTCTTCAACCCTTTGAGGCCGGTTTTGCCTCTCATAATCGATTATGGACTGAAGAGCATGGATTAGAGCAGGAGATATGGAGTTATTGTTGATTCTTGAGATGTTCAATGGTGTTGAACATTTCCTTGAGGTATGTCGATCCATTCTACACTTTATTTTCGGATTTTGACGTTGCTATTGATGATTACATTGTGTGGTAATAGATTATGGGAATGTTATGATAAATCTTGGTATTTCACGTGAATTTGTGTTGAGGAAAATGATGATATATATCTTAGATTATGCTGTTTTGTTGTTAACATGATTATAGAATTATGGTGTTCTTGGTACATATCACATCAAGAAAGAATATGTTAAAAGATATAAATGGTTTTGGATATAGACATGAATTTGATATTTAGTAACCGATATTATATTGATTATAGTGGTGGATTTCAGATGTTCATGATGAAACACTTATCATGATATGAGGTTGAAACTAGAGAGATTGTGGTTGATCTTGGAATATGATTATTCAAAATATTGAACTATTCGGATAGTTTAGATTTGTCGATTGTATCGGTATCATTAATTTCCTATGGATTTACGAATATGAACAAGAAGGAACCTTGTTAATTCGTATTTGAGGTCGAAGTTGGAAGTGAGAATGTTAATACCCTTGTTACTAGTTTGAATTGATTATTGGTATCATTATCGGATTTCAGACTTGTGTTGTAAATATGAGTTCATAATTGATCGAAGTATTGTTGAATCGTTGGGTTGGTTGGTTGGTTATACTGGTTGATGATTATTATCGAATGTATTGTTAATCGATTATGACATTAGATTGTGATAATTGATCAATGACTATAACCGTTACGTTGAGGTTGAGAGTGAAGAACTCGTGGATTGCCTTGTCAGGACGGAGGAGATCGTAGATGAACACAATGGATTTGGTAACGGATTCGTCATATCTGTATCGAGGCAAGTTTATACTCGTTCAGTTCATAATGTTTAATGAATGGTTTCAGTTCCATTTCATAATTCATATAACAATGATATTATAAATGTAACTTTGTCGAGATAGTAGTTTGTATATTGTGATTTGGTTTGGATTAAATCATGATGAATATGATTTAAATGTTTTTGGTGAAGACGGATATGTAAGTCATCTTGGGTCGATGATATGGAATGTTGGATATCGAGAATAGTTTATCGTATCGACATTGATGTCGGGACGATGGTTTATTGATGTTAATGGACTATACCTCATTCAAGTATTCGAGTAGTTTTATATTCGTTCAGGGATTTTCTGTTCATGGAAAGGATATTGTCTCCAGCTTTGAGGTAATTAGAGTATTGTTCAGTTATGAGGATAATTATTCTGTTGAATTGTTGTATGTGTTGTATGTTGATGGTTCATATAATGAGATTCGTATTGATTGTCCGTGAGGGATGTTGAACCCAGGACCATTGTTTGGTATTAATGGTTGCGTTGATAGACCGTTGAGGGATGTTGATACCAGGGATATTGTTTGGTACTGTCCATCCTGATGAACGTTCATTTGAGATGATGATTCCAGGACTGTTATGTGAGATTATTGATCATGTTGATCATTCTTTGGGGATGGTAATCCTAGGATGGTTGATCTTGTTTGAATTTTACCATGTGATAGTATTCTCGGTTATTATTGATCCTTCACTGATAGTATTGAAGTTCATCATATTGATAATATTCTTTGTTGTGCTTTGACCTTTGATTGGTCTTATTGGAGTTTATCATGTCAATGATATTCTCGGTTGATCATGGTTATTGATCGAATCAGTGTTCAGACTTTGTGTCGATGTTTCGGGATTTTGCTATCATTGGTCTACATATGTATTTTGTTTATTTGGTTCTTATCAGGATTGGTATTTGATTGTGCGACCCGACAGATAGGATTTGGCACGGATGGATTATTCTACACTTATGAGTTATGATGATGTTTTTAGGATTCATGGTATTATTTCAATACAGTAAAGATAGTTGTGTTTGAGTTCATTCGTCATTTGAGAGTGTGAGATGTGGATTATGATGAAGATGGAATTGTTGTGGATTTCCACGAGTTGGTAAGATTATGATGGCACTCGGAGATGGAGCTAGTAGCGGTCATGAAGAGACGAGCTTCCCGGGTGATACTAGATATGACATGTAATAGGAATCGAGTATTTTTGCTGAATGATTATTTTCCGCTGCAAATATATTTTAACTGTTTGTTATAACCGTTGCATGAGTATTTGTAAATAGCCCTTTTGATATTTTGCAACTCAAGTTATTTTAGAAAATCGTTTTCTAAACTTATGTCAGTACGTATAACGGTGGTTTAACATATACTCGTGAATTTGTTGAGTTTTGGCATTTTGGTCTTGTATTTCTAAATGATATTTTACGATGGGATTTCATAAATGAATTCTGTAAAGTCTTTCGAATGTTTTTAAAATATATTACCGTCAATTGTCTTTTGGCGTGTTTTAAGTGATTACGAAAATAATTTTTCGCCTTGTGGGATCCGGCATGGGGGTCCACAATGCTCTAATATTCCCAAACAATTTTGGGGAGTGATACAAAAATTGGTATGTTGGTATTGTGTTGAGATTTCGTATGTGAGTCATATGCTAGTATCAAGGGAGATCCTCAACTTCACGTACCCGTAAGTATATTGCTTCAGTTAGTCGCTTGTGGTAACGATTGATTATTTTTTGTGATGAGGTTGGAAATTTTTGGTTGAGATGTTGTTTGTAACAGGATTGCAAGTCTCGGAATGAAACTTCTTTTTAGGGGGTAAGGATGTAATATCCGTACTTTCTATTTTTAGTATATTTTCATTTTTGGAATAATTCCATTTTGGATGACTCGCATGTAATTGTTTTGGTGTGTTGAAACTATTTTATTCTGCATCCATGACCATCTGGACGAGTTTTGGAGTTATTTTATGAGATTTGACTTATGGTGTGACTTTTCCGCATTGAGGCTCGATTCTCATAAATCTTGTTCTATTCTGACATTTCGTTACTCCTACGAATTCTTTTAATACTTTTGGACATGTTAGCACTTTATGAGATCGTTGTTTTGACCTCGAATCAAGATTTTTGGAGGTTGGGGTCGTTTTGTAAGTCCTACTCTATTGGGCGTTAATGTTGATATTCGTTTATTCCAGCCTCCGGATGGCCGAGGTCATGTGATAGATGTTGCAATTGTCTCATCAGAAACAAAAGCTTCGTGTATCCGTTGGTACACCTTTGTATTCTCCGTTCGATCATCGTCGAGACATCATTTCGTGCATATCTGGCATGCTGCCAGAGACACATTACGGCCGTAATCCAGGACAGTTACGGCCATATTGTTCAATAGTTACGGCCGTATGTTCTTCTTTGTACGGCCGTAACCAAGCTTCATTTTTTCTGCACTGATCCAGTGGGCTACTTACGGGCGTAATATATACAGTTATGGTTTTAAGAATTGTTACAGTCGTAACCCTATAGTTATACGGCCGTAAGTGGGCTCCGTGAATTGTCCAGATCCTTCTCCAGGGCGAGTTACGGCCGTAAAGTGATACACTTACGGCCGTAATATTCATAAGTTACGGCCGTAATATTCATATGTTACGGCCGTATGTGAGTGATGTTACCGCCATAACATATATCAGTATATAACCCGACAACAACCAATTTTTAGTCATTTTCCACCCTTGTCTCTTCTCTTCATGACGGGAGCGATTCTCCAGCCGATGGTTTGCCTGATTGTCACCCACACTTCGTTGGAGAAGTATATTTGAGCATCATAACATCAACCTTGTACCAAATCATCCGTTGTTCACCTTCAAATCAATGTAAAGTTCATCCAAACCCTAGTTCTTCACATTTTGGGGTTTTTGCTGAGATCTTAAAGCTTTGAATCGTGTTAGATTATGATGTTATAATCATAATCCTATAATTTTCTGCAAATTTTACGTATTAAATTCCATGTTCTCCTCCGTAATTTCAGTATGATTCATGTCGCCTTCGTAGTGTTCGATAGATTGTCCCTAAGAGTAGAATTTGAAGGAAACCCTTCTGTTTTCGTGGTGTTGTGTTTGATTTGCTATTTTTGTTATACTATGATCGAGTCGTTGAAGGAGTTCGGACCGTATGTTCTTCCGCTCGTTGTTTCTTGTGTCGTTCAAATCGAGGCAAGTACTTTGATTGCGTTTAATGTACTTCGTGTGAATATGTAAAAATGGTAGTTTCAGAAAAATGTGATTTGTGCCATGTGGTTGAGTGTGTGCGAGCCGAGTAAAACCAGTGAGGATCCCTTGGGATCCGTTAGACTTCGAGTATCTATGGATCACTCGGTTGGGTTGTACACTGGGGAGGGCCTGACGAGGACTCTCTGGGGTGTCTTTCCCACGTGGATACAGGGCCAGTACAGCTCGGGAGGTTGTTTTGTGATGATGATTATTGTAATATCCGCAATTTTCGATTTTCGGTAAATTTCTTTTTTCGGCCGGAGTTCGTTTTGACGACTCGCTCATGACCGTTTCGTCATTCTGAGAATGATTAATTCTACACTTTTTGTCATCCGAGTTCGTTTCGGTGTTGTTTTGTTGAGTTCCGTGCTTTTTAGCGACTTTTCCGCACTTGAGTTCGATTCTTGCGAATCTCGTTCGAAACTGCTGTTTCGAGTTTCCCGCAAGTCCGTTTAACTTTGTTAGACGTGTTGTGAACTTCGGTTTGGTTATTCGATCACGTATCGTGATTTCCGCGTTTGGGCCATTTTGTAATTTCTTGAAAGTTACGGTATCCGTATTCGTAATTGTTATCTCGACCCGTTTCTTGGTCGCGTATGATTAATTATGGTATTACGTTTTCATTTCGAAGTCGTTGATGTCGTCCGCGAACTTTTCGCCGTGTCCGCTCCGTGCGCTGAAATCGAGGCGTTGGGTCGCGGGCGGCCGAAAGTACCGGTCGGACCGGTGCGGCATCGTCGGCGGCCGGGCATCGCTGCAGCACGGCAGAACCGGCGAGCGCACGCCACGGCCGGAGGCTGCGCGCTAGCTCGGCAGCGTAGCGCACGCCGCCGAGTCACCAACAGACGCTATCGGCCCGGGCAGAGGGATTCGAGGTTCGAATCGGCCAGATCGGCAGTAGCGCACGCCATCGCTTGGCCGTGGCGCACACTAACCGGCAGGGGTAGCGCACGCTGTCGGCCGACTAGCGTACGTTACCGGGATGAGTTTGTTAGTCCAGTGGCTACTGGACAGGTCGGCTAGCGCGCACATGCTTCCGGCCGTTGCGCACGCTAGCGGGAGTCGGGCGGTCGAGTCATGGTCGGCAGAATTGTCGGTAGTGCCGGGTCATGCGGGCCATGGCCGAGAGTGCTCGGCCGATACTGGCCGATAGCGCACGCTAGGCCGGGAAGGCTAGCGCACGCTAGTTCCGGCCCAGTATAAAAATGATAGACCAGCGACTTTCTCAGTCATTTTTCATTTCATTTCCATTCGGTCCGAGGATGGGGTTTTGGAGGAGACGAAACCATGTTGTTGGACAACAAATCCATGAAGTTTCTGAGTTTATATCACCGATCAATCATCCTATAACATCCTTCGATCCAGCGAATCAAGGTTAGATCTTTAGAACCCTACTTTTGGGTAGATTTGGGGGTTTTCGCGTTTTTGTCCGATTCGTTCCGTTTTGTCGATTAATTCATGATGAATAGGATTAATCTTGTTGGTATTCTTAGTTTCCCTACGGATTCATGGTATATTTCGTGATTTTTATGGAATCGAGAGGGTTTGGTTGTGGTCCGCCCTCGTTGTTGTTTATATGCGAATATACATGAATCGTAGGCGGGTTTTCGGGTGTATTCCGATTCCGTATTCATTTAGAAATGGTTGTGATTGTATTCTTCGAATCGTTAGGTTCGGTTTCGTTGGTTCCTAGCGTTCGTCGGTGACTTTCCTTTCCGTTCGTTGCGTCGTCAATAATTCAAGGCAAGTATCTTATTATACGACTTGTATCTTGTGAATAGTAATTACGTATGATATGTATAACGATTTTGCTTGCCTCCGTAAATATGTTCCGTTTGAGTTGGTTGTGTTTTCCGAAATTTGAAGGCTTTGTGATAATCGTGATATATTGGTATACGTGTTAGGCGTTGTGCCATTTGTGCAGGATTGCGATGTACATATGAGATGGTTGTACACGTGTTTGTTCAATGTATTGTGTACCGAATGTGTGTTGTGTTGGTTAAGAGTCGTTGTGATGATCATGATGTTTGTGTTGTTTTGGTTTACATGCTTGATTGTACATTTCGGCGTAATGTGGAATGACTTGACATTTAATGATTATGAATTGTGTCGAGTCGATGTGTGTGTGATCCAGGTAGGGTCTGACGAGGCCTCTGGAGTTCAGTACATGATGTGTACGAACAAAGTGTGTGAACCAGGTAGGGTCTGACGAGGCCTCTGGAGTCCGGTACATGACGTGTACGGACAAGGTGTGTGATCCAGGTAGGGTCTGACGAGGCCTCTGGAGTTCGGTACATGATGTGTACGAACGATGCTGTAGCCGGGTAGGGTCTGACGAGGCCTCTGGAGTTCGGTACATGATGTGTACGAACGATGCTGTAGCCGGGTAGGGTCCGTTGAGGCCTCCGGAGTTCGGTACATGATGTGTACGAACAGTGTGTGTGGTCCGGGTAAGGTCCGTCGAGGCCTCCGAAGTTCGGTACATGATGTGTACGAACGGTGTGTGTGGTCCGGGTAAGGTCCGTCGAGGCCTCCGGAGTTCGGTACATGATGTGTACGAACAATGATCGTGTAGCAGTGATCGTTCGGGTAACATTTTAAATATGGATCTCGGACTCATAATGATATATTATTTGGTGTGCTTTGAAACGAGAATCGGGCTAAGGCCCTATTGTTTACGAAAAGGTTTTGTAAATTGGGACTCGAGGTCCAAAAGATTTTCTGCTTTAAAAATCCCCGAGATGATGTGTTCCTTTTCAAATATCTCTTACTTGAGTTCGAAATTCTAAAACTTCTAGGAACATTTTGATAATGGATTTCCGTATTAAATTCGTAGTTGCTATTTGCTTGTTACATTTCGTATGGTTTGATACTTGCACTAGTAAAACAGTGGAGTTTTACTAACCCCCGAGTATTTGGGGGGTGGATGTCTGTTTTGCGTCCAGGTACATGCAGATTCAGGGGAGCAGTCACAGGATTGGCACAAGAGGATGACGAGCTGCGATACCAATCATGAGTCGAGAGTTGTTTTATTTTCATTGTGTTGTCAGAGTTGATTTCAGTCTTCCGATGTATTGTATTTCGACCCCTGCGTGGGTAATGTTGTTAGTCAGTCTTGTTGATAGAGTTGTGTGACCTCATCAGTCTGTGTGTTTATGTGTAAGTGACCTTAACGGTCTGTATTATTATATTGTTTGACCCTGGCCGGGCAAGCATTTGGTTGTTTATGGACGTTTAGCCTGGTAGATCCTTGCGGAAAGGGTTTACGGCGTGTAATATTCCCATACATTTTTGGGGATGTTACAATTATGGTATTGTATTCCGGAATATATGTGATGGCACTGTGATTTTTGTGGTTTATTCATTTGTTGTACATATTCTGGAATCATTGTACTTGCACCGACTTCTTGTTGACCCCTTAGGGGGTGGATATACTTGTTGTGTATTCAGGTATAGGTCCAGTGGGAGAGCCAGCACAGAGCGGACACGAGCTTGGTGGGCAACATTGATATTCCGTGTTGTGTTGAGTCTAAGGACGTCTTGTCATGGTCAGGGTGGTATTTTGGTTTTGTACTCGCACGGGTACTGTCGTGTGATATATATCGTGTCATTGCTGATTGTTGATGATGTTGTTGTGTCAACCGTGAGCTGTTGTATCAGTTGTGATCATACGGGACGATGTGTTGTTTGTTTTTGTAATGTGTGTCGTGTTGAAGTCGGTTTGTTTTTAAGGAAATCAATGTTGTGGTTTGTTAATTTTTAATGAGTTCTATGTTGGTTTAAGCCTGGTAGGTTCTCCAAAAAGAATCTATGGCGCTGTAATATCTCCACAAATCGCGGGGGTGTTACACAGGAAAGAGGACATTGCTCACATACTGGCTCACTTACTGACGAAATTATTATTAAAGACCAATATATTTCTTTAAGAATACAGTGAAGATATCGAGTGAAGAAATATCTATGTCCTCAACAAAGAACAGCACAACTAATGTGAAGCCTATAAACCCTACACAATTGTTGTTCATACTCGTGATACTTCAAAACCTTATTGTTGAGACCCTTAGCCATGTGTGGACTAAGTCAAGATATTCCGACCTGTGTGGGAAGAATAGAGTTCAAGGACGAAGCTTCAATCTGTGTGAGAATAAGCAAGTCGAAGAAGCCTACAACCAATCTGTGTGAACGACTTAAGCTACAATCGGTTGTATCAATATGTGTGAACGATATAGCTACCGGTTTAGTTAAAATCATACAATTATGTACGTATTGATTTTAATAAACTTCTTACATGTGTGGAGAACCTTTGGACATAGAGGGTTTTACCTAGAGCCACATTAAACTTGTGTGTCATTACTTTCTGTACTTATTATTTTCATACTGCCTGTGATTTTAGTATACTTGCTTTGAAAACCCTGTAAGCATCAAGCTATAGTAGACTGCCTAGTTGATTGTACTTACAGCAACTTAGTCTAAAGACTTCCGCTACGTAAATCAAACTTCTCAAAAGAGTAAATCTTATTGAACCCCCCTTCTAAGATGTAAGATAGTAGTAACAGAGCGGTTGATTCTACAAAGAATCAGTCGATTTTTTGCCTGAATCAGTTCCAAATCACTAGCTTTTGAAAACTCCATATTTGTACTTATATCATTTTTCCTACCATTGTCATGGATACATCAATGATCAATAAAGTTCCTATATTCTGCATTAACGAGTTTGATGACTGCGATGGAAGCCCATCTTGCTGCCATGCATGAAGAAATTATCTTTGTTATACAGGAAGGACCGATCAAGATTATGAAGGTCAACCTAGCTGCCAGGATATAAGGTCAACCTCATGCGGAAATACTGGAAAAACATAGGATACAATGTACAACCGGTGATCAAGCCTGCGAATCTAGACAACGTCGCCAATAATGTGCTATTTGACACTCTCGACAAAGGCACATTCTCAAAGGTAAAGATTTTCAAGACAACCAAAGAAATTTGTGAAAAACTCAAGTTAATTTGTGAGGGAACTGAGCTCTAAAAAAGAATAAGATTTGAAAACTCAATCAGCAATTTGAATCGTTTGAAATAAAAACAACTGAAACACTTGAGGAGCTTAATATCTGATTTATCGTTATTGTCGGTGAACTTGAAGCTTTGGGCGAAATGTACACCTAATAGGAGAAGAATCTCAAACTTTTTATATCACTCCCTGCCCGATGGGGCACTAAGACCATAGCTATATGTGTGTCTTGCAATTTAAATGACACATATACTTTTGACCTCTTCTCTGAACTCAAAGCTTTTAAGTATGACATTGACAGGAGAGAAAAGGTTGAAGAGTCCCCTGCAAACACTATAGCACTTGCTGCTATATCCGACAGGAGACACAACTCTACCCCAGCACATCCAAAGCCACTGACAGTGATGATGACATCCTGTCACAAGATGAAATGGTCTTGCTCATGCACAAATTTCGAAAATTCATTAGGAAACACAGAAAGGCTCCATACAGGCCTAAACCCTTCATAAAGGTAAGCTCTTATTCACCATCATCTGGAGACACTAATCCATGTTATAACTCCAGGAAACCAGGATATTATGCAAATAAATGTCCCCATCATAAAGTATAGAAGCTTCCAGAAGCTGAGCAATAGGAGAAGGATGAGAAAAGACGTGTCTGGAGAAATAAGCTCAAGGCACTGATTGGAGAATCAAAAGCCACATCCATACCTATCAAAATAAAGTACTCCCTCCATCCGCCACCCATGTGCAATAATTTCCTTTTCCGTCCGTCCGCAACCTATGTGCATTGTTTATTTTTGGCAACAAATTTTACCACAAGTGGGCCCCTTACTCCACTCATAACACATCCTACCAACTAAGTCAACTGAAATATTAAACCCCATGCCGGTCAAAACAATGCACTTGGTTGGTGGACGGAGGTAGTATTACCTACAGGCTGTCACCGATAGTGACTCCTCTGATGATGAAATTGAAGATGAAACCTACATGTACTTTATGGCAAAGGAAGATGATGATGATGACAATGATGATAAGGTAAGCTCAACCTCAACCAATCCTTTAAATGCATCACATACTTTTGAAAATATGATGAATGAGTTTCGGACCATTCAAAAAGTCCATGAGATGCTTAAACAAGAGAACCTATAACTCTCTCTTTCAAATCTAGAGCTGAAGGATGAAAATGACCTACTGAAAAATAGTTATGAAAATATGTCTTTAGATTGCGTAAACAACAAGGTCACTCACAAAAACTCATGGAGAGGAATCATCAACTTGCAACTGAGCTAAATGAGGTAAAATCTTATAATCAATAAGTGATTACGCTCTACTAGAAGCTAACATACAACTGAAAAGAGAAGGAGAACTCGATACCATCCTCAAGTCATTTTAGAAATCATATAGGCGGATGGAAGACATCCTGGGCATTGGAAAACATGTCGATGATAAACATAGCTTAAGATATAACTCGTTCTCCGATAAAGGCAAAACTCGTACGATATTAGTCAAATGAGTGTAACCCATTCCTAAGACCAAGGAAGCCCAAATGGTGCACGTGTAAACAATGGAAAGGCTACAGTTGTCCTTGTCAGAAAACAAAGGCTGACATTCCGCCACCTATCTCTTATCATATGCAGTGAAAAGCAGAGCCTCTCTAATATGTAAGACGCAATGCTCATTATTAACAGTATGCCCCTCAAACATACCAACAGCATCATCAGCAGAAAAGAAGAAAGGTTGTACCGAGGTACCACCAACAACATGCACCTCAGTACTACCGAGAGTAAAATGCTCCTAAATACTGGGTACACGAACCCAAGTATCTTTCTTATAAGCAAGCTACCACACAGTTCTACCAACAGGAAGTCTGGAAATCCAACTGGAAACCTGGAAGGCAGGCTAGAAGGCAAAAAACTCTAGTTCTTTATCCCAGACAACAACCATACTGGAGTTGATGCTCTAAAATTTACATGCATAACAATACGTACATCGATTACGTGCCTGCCCCATGTAAATCTCACAAAAGAGGACCAAAACACAACCTACAGCAAACTCATTATTGTAAGGCAAATTTGGGTAACTAAATACACTAATAACCAAGGACCCAAAATCAAATGGGACCTAGATCTACTTAATTTTTTATTATAGGATATCAAGGAGGACATCTTGTATTTCGACAGTGGATGATCTCGCCACATGATAGGAGATGTCACCAAGCTAACAAATTATGTAGAAAGTCGTGGTCCAAAGGTGCGCAGCGATAAATAAAAAGGAAGAACAAGAGGGAAAGGAACCCTATTTGTGGGAAAATTCTAGGTCACCTACATAGCTATGAAGAAGAACTACAGTACAATCTTTTTATTATTAGCCAGTTCCGTGACAAACAGTCTTCGGTTAAATTCTATGTATATAACTGTAGGGTGAAGGACATTAAGATCAAAAAATAGTCCTCACAGGAAGATGGTGAACTAACATATATATTGCTAACTGGAAACCCACTAGTACTGTAACTCTTTGTTTCGTTGCCAAAGGCACCACAAATCAAAGCTGGCTATGGCATAAAAGGATGTCTCACATCAACTTCAAGACCATCAACAAATTGGCTCGACAAGGAATAGTCAGAGGCTTGCCTGATGTTTCATTTCATGAGAACAACATCTGCGGACCCTTTCAGAAAGGCAAGGAAATTAAGTCATATCTGAAGAGCAAATCGTATTTATAAACCCACGTGGTCCTGGACTTACTACATATCAATATTCATGGCCCTATAGACCCTGTCAGCCTGGGAGGTAAGAAATATTGTCTTGTTGTCGTTGAGATTTTTCTAGGTACTCATGGACTATCTTCCTAAGAAAGAAGAAATAGACGACACAAAGCTGCTAGAACACCTTAAAAAGCTTTAAACTGAGAAAAGGCTGAGCATTGTATCCATTCGGTATAACAAAGGCACAAAATCCACAAACCACTTAATAGAGCCGTACTGTGCTGATAATGACATACAGCATGAATATTCAGCAGCTTATACTTGTAACACCCCCGAGATATTCAGGGTTATTACAGCGCCAATATCCTTTATGTAAAGATTTACTAGGCTAAATAAATAAATAAAACAGTTATTAAATACCAACAATAGACCGAGTTCTTAAAAAATAAATGACGACACTGAACAGAATTCATCAATACATAATCATCAAATCAAACAAAGAGAGGTGAACTCGAGTACTTAATTAAAACGAACACAAACTCAAAGAAGTTGTCTAGACGGCCAACATCACTGTGCAACCTAGTCATCATGTTGCCTATGAGGTTGTTTTCCCGCTCACCTGGATCATGAACATTAAAAACATATCCACCCCTGAAGGGGTTAGCAAAACAATGATAGTACAATTTATACAAGAAGATATTATTCCACAATTCAACAAAGAATAATAAAAACTTACAAACTTCTCATACGATAAGACCTACAATGAATTACAGAACATGACAATCTCAGCATACACATGGTAATCCATGATCCAGCATTCACTGCCTAGATCCCAAGATAATACTGTCGGACCAACACGTGGTGGAAAACCTGTCCAATAATCCGTCGCACACTAGCACAGATCCCAAGATGATCCCATCAGACCAACATGTGGTGGACAAACAACAACGGCACATATGCACTAGAAGGACGTCCCTTCAATCAACCACTCGCAAAACTCGAACCTTATTCAAAAGAAATAACGAAGAGTTCAACTTGCATATTCATAATTAACACACGAGCATCTAACATTTCTATGATATGATTGAGTTAATCATCCTACATACGGCCGATTTGATGGTTTAACAATCCAACAAACACTTGGTTTGACTTTCAACACACACCATGAGAATCAAATGGTAATAATGGGGATGACTTGACGACGTCTGTGAAATCAAGGTTATTCAAGTTATTAACAATTCAATACTCCGACCGTGATTATCAACTCTAATATGCAGTTAGGCTACTCTACAGTTTCTTATCAAGGGCATGATCATGATGAACGAATCCTGAAACATCATACAAAGGAAGCGTATTCATCCGCGTTTCTAAGTTTTATTCATAACTTTACTAAAATTTCAATTCTCCCGTGAAGTAACTCCTCCTACAAGAGTTCTACATCTCAATATGTTCATCACCAACATATTAACTTTATTCTAACAATCGATACGAGAACATTTTCCAATCAAAATCAATCCTTATAAGACATGATCTTATTTTTTATGAAAAACCTCAATATTCGTCCACTTAGATTCATCTATTCTAGGAAACAACATCTACAAGTCATCTGGTCTAGAAGTGTTTCTAAATCATCATGAAGGACATGTGAAAATCTCTGAAATCTTCATCTTAATGTTCAACATAATCATGGATCAACTTGTAATCATCTTAACAATGGAAAAACCTAATTTTTAATCACTTCAATCTTCTTCAATCATGATCTTCGGTCTATTGAGTCATCAACAAGCCAAATAACCGAATAAGCATGTTCATAGCATTCATAGAAACATGAAATCAAGGCTGGAATACCATCAACATAACTTTTACTAAGATAAACGACAAAATGATCAATAGAAATCAACACCATAAGCTTGAACACCAATCTAAGATGCCTACGATCCTCAAAACCAAGTTGAGAAGCTGATATAAGGGTTTTGTAAAGCTAAAAGGACTATCATAGGGGTAGAGCTCGGACAAGACGAATGAAACAAATGAAAGGGTTTGGTGTCTTTAGATAGAAAATTATACCTTGCATATGATATCTGCCGCAGCTAACATATGCTAGGGATCAATCATGCTAGCGATCTTCGTGGCTCACTATCTCATTCTGTCCTTGCCTTTGCATATGTTGCCAATCCGAGTTACGTATGCTACATGATGATTTAGAGCATGTTATCTGCATCATGTAACACACGCTAATACTCATTGGCTTATCTTTTTCAAAAGTTGTCCAGGTGCAAGTGAGAAAATACGACAAGATCCGACATCCGATCCCACACACCGACCATGCTTGATCTAATCCTGACTACCTCTTGCGGATGTTAGACATATGCTTTAACGTATGTTAGCTATGACCATTAACGTATGGTAGATAATCAATTAGCGTACGCTAATATAATACAGGTACATGCATGAATTAACAATCTTTACACAATACGATCATGAGTACTAGAATACGAATAAGGGATATCATACTTCAATTAATTATATGACATAATCATACACCACATGATTCAAATAGAGATAATAATACACCACAAATATCCGGGTATTACATACCCCCCTCTAAGAAGAAGTTTTGTCCTGAAAATTAAGATAGAAACTCCGGATATATTGCCTTGATGCTGTTTCCAGTCTCCCATGTTGCTTGTTTGACTCCATGTCATGACCATTATACTTTAACCAATGAGATAGGTTTATTCCTCAATTGCTTGATCAAATCTTGAGTATCTTGATTGGTTTATCTTCAAACGTGCCATCATTAGCCACTTTGATCTCTCCGAAACCGATGACTCGACTGGTCTGATATGTACTTCCTTAACTATGATACATGAAAATATTACGTACATGAATCATCGATGTAGGCAAGGCCAGTCTGTATGCCAATTCTCTAACTCTTTCGAGAATCTCGAATAGCCGGATATATCTCAGACTCAGCTTTCCCTTCCTTCCGAAATGAAGAGTTCCCTGATTAGGAGAAACTTTTATAAGTACATGGTCCCTAACTTCAAATTTTAACGGGTGATGGCGCACATCCACGTACGAATTCTGACAGCTTTGGGCGGTCAACAATCTTTCACGGATTAGGGCTATCTTCTCCTGAGTCAGTATTATCATTTCTTGTTCCATCCTGATTAAGTCCGACCAACATCTTCACCCATATAAAGCTTCAAAATGTGCCATCTTAATTGAAGTGTGTCGACTATTATTAGAGGTGAACTTAATCAACGTCAGGTGAGTTTCCCAATCAGTCGACCAATCTAGGGCACACGCTCTCAACATGTATTCTACTGTTTGGATGGTCCTCTCAAATTGTCCATTGGTTTGAGGATGTTAAGCCATGCTAAATCTCAACTCAGTTCCTGAAGCCTTAAGAATCCCTTTCCAAAAATGCGACACAAAACGACCCAATCTGAAATAATAGTTCTCGGTGTTGGTGGACTATTTCTGCAATAAATACCCGAGCCAATCTTTCTGGTCCCCAGGTATCCTTGATGCCTAGAAAGTGAGCCAACTTGGTTAAACGATCAACTATCACCCAGATCATATTGATTCCAGTCATAGTCTTCGGCATGTTAGTATAAAATCTATCGAGATATCCTCCTCCTTCCATTCAGGAATTGGAAGTGGCTTCAACATTACAGCATGTCACTGATGCTCAATTTTAACTTGTTAACAAGTTAAACACTTCGAGACATATTCCACTACTTCTTTCTTCATATTACTACACCAGAAGGTTTGCTTCAAATCTTTATACATCTTACTGGTGCCTGGGTGGATTGAATAAGGTGTACTATGGGCTTCTTTCATGATTGTTTGCTTCAGTATATCAACATATGGGACACAAAGTCGATTTCCAAATCTCAAAACTCCATCTTCATGGATTACAAAGCATGGGGCCTTTTCTTTGCTTACTTCATCACGTAACTGAATCATCATAGGATCGTAAAATTGCTTATATTTGATTTCATCAGTCAATGATGAATTTAGTTCCGTCACACAATAGCCCTTGATCTCTTTGTAACCATACTTCAATTTCTCCACGAATAAACTATTGTCGAATTCTGGACTGAATCGTGAGCCTCTCTGGCATTTGAATAGAAATAGGTTTGTAGCTCAGCGCATCAGCTACCATGTTTGCTTTGCCTGGGTGATAAAGAACTTCCAAGTCTCAGTCTTTAATCAATTCCATCCATCTCCTCTGCCGCATATTTAACTCTTTCTGACTTAAAATGTATTTAACACTCTTATAATATGTGAAGATCTGGCAATAGGTTCCGTATAAATAGTGTCGCCATATTTTTGAGGACAAAACAATAGCTGCTAACTCCAAATCATGCGTTGGATAATTGACTTCATACGGTTTTAACTGCCATGAAGCATAGACGACTACCCTATCATTTTGCATTAGTACGCAACTTAGACCCTGATTTGAAGAATCACTATAAACTATGAACCCTTCAGTTCCCTGTGGTAGTGCTAAGATTGGAGCCGTTATCAATCTCTTCTTGGGTTCATCAAAACTAAGTTGACACTTCTCATTCCATTTGAACTTTTGGGTTTTCTGCAATAATTGAGTAAGTGGTGGGTGATTTCGGAGAACCCCTCCACAAACCTATGATAGTGCCCAGCAAGTCCTAAGAAACTTTTGACCTCTTTCACATTCTTAGGAGACTCACACTCTACGATATCCATGACCTTCTATGGATCTACTCGAACTCATTATGCTGACACTACATGACTAAGGAACATTACCTCCTTTAGCCAGAATTCATATTTAGAAAGCTTGGCATACAACTGTTCGCTTGTTAAGAGGTTCAAAATGATCCGTAGGTGTTCCACATGCTCGTCCAGACTTTTAGAGTAAATCAAAATATTATCGATGAAAACAACTATGAATTTATCTAAGTACTCTATGAATACCCGATTCATTAACTGCATAATCACAACAAGTGCATTGGTTAAACCGAATGGTATTACTATAAATTCATAGTTCCCATATCCAGATCTAAATGACGCTTCGCAATGTCGGACTCTTTAATTCCCAATTGATGGTATCCTGATCTCAAATCAACTTTTGAGAATACTGTAGCTTCTTGCAACTGGTCGAACATATCATCAATCCGAGGCAACGAGTACTTATTCTTGATTGTCACTTTATTTAGCTCCCGATAGTCGATGCACAACCAAAGTGACCCATCTTTGTTTCTAACAAATAGAACTAGTGCACCCTAGGGTAAGCACTTGGCTGGATATGACCTTTGTCCAACAGATCTTCAAGTTTCTTCTTTAACTCATACATCTCGATGGGTGCCATTCGATATGACGCCTTGGAAATAGGTGTGGCTCCCGATTCTAACTTGATGGTAAACTCTACATCTCATTGTGGATGTAATCCAGGTAATTCATCAGGGAATACATTTGGAAATTTGTTTACAACAGGTATAGATAAAATTTCTACTCTTCATTCTTCTTTTTTCATTGCATACCAGCAGTATCCGGCACAACCGTGTTTCAGCAGTTTGACAGCTTTCATTGCTTTAATCACTTTTCTTGAGCTCCCAAGTCTGCATCCTTCAAATAAATATTCAAAGATATCCTAATCTACCATCGAAATATTTCTCTTCTGGTAGTTCATAATAGCTCCATAACGGTTCTGCCAATCGTCTCCGAGAATCAGGTCATCTCCTTGAATATCTACCACAACAAGATTTGAAGGCTAATTACCTCTGATTGATAGAGGATAATTTCTAGATTCTAGCTTTCCCACAATCCTTTATCTGCTTGGTAAACTCACAATATGAGGCTCACATTCATGAAAACAAGATATTTTTAAACGACTTACACAAGATAGTGATATGAAAGAATGAGTAGCTCATGTATCAAACAAAACACTAACGGGTTGCACAAGAATTTGAACCATATCGGATGCAACGGATGTACTCTGATCATCTATCCTTCTCATATCATAAAGGCGTGGAGGAATGGACCCAGCATTCGATGCTTGCTTCATATCATACTGACCTCTGCCTCTTTCTCGTCCAAAGTTCTATTGTAGCTGGACACTCTGCTGAGTTTGATTAGCACTAGTTTCTTTCTGGA
This sequence comes from Orobanche coerulescens, assembly GCA_033398695.1. NCBI lineage: Eukaryota > Viridiplantae > Streptophyta > Magnoliopsida > Lamiales > Orobanchaceae > Orobanche > Orobanche coerulescens. The sequence continues at coordinate 69,920,506 of CM065818.1, read as the reverse complement.
CATATGCTTTAGTATGAGCTCCAAAGGTCTCACCACATCGCTAAAGAATATCGCACGATGTCCATATTTCCCATATTTGTATCATGTCACGGAAGGGAATGGGCAGTCGCATCGGAAATGCCGTGATCGCCCACAGTTGAAACATTTTCTAATTGCATCTGTAATTGTATGTAGATGCTTATGTTGAACTCTTACCGCCTCTAGATGGATGCGGGGGCCTCCTAGATGAGTGAAAAGATGAAAGGGCTTTTCGGGCCCATTATCCTTATTTTCTGTAAAACCACCAGACTTTTCCTCCTATTTGGATTCAGAAAATTTCTCCACTTCTATTTCTTTCATTTCATATGCCAGGGATTTATCTTGATACTGAAGAAGAGTGGTGCATTCAAATCCCGACATGTATCGATGTATCTTTGGTTTCATCCTCATGTAAAAATGGAACATCTTTTTTGCATTGGTTCTGACCAGGTGTTGAACAAATGTCAGTTGATGATTAAAGGTCCTAATCACTTGAGCCATGAGTAAGTCCAGAGGTTGCGTGGAGAAGAATTCACAAACTTTAGCCTCTATGACTGGACGAGGGCAATAATAAACTTCTATCATTATCTTGAATTCTCCCCAATCGGCATCATGGTCAGCAGGTTGAATGGCCTCCCACCATTCATATGCTTCTCCAGTCATCAAATAATGGCGATGGGGACTTATCGGTCACTCGGGCAGTTGGTTCCTGCAAACACTTTCTCCCATTCCCTTATCCAGTTATCTCATGTAGGTACCCTAGAAAAACCATCAAAGTTTGGTGGGTGCATCTTAACCACTCCTTGTAGCTATTTGTCTCCATGATAACCCAAGTTCGGAATGCCTTTATATCTTTCCCCGGTTGTAGACCTATCGCTACTTGCATTTGGTACACCACTTGAGGAAATTGGGTCATCTAGTTGACCACTTGACGAAGCACGTCGGAAACATCGGGATTATCATTTACCTCCACAGATTGCTCTCGATCATTGTCGACAGATTCCTGTTGCTCGTAGAACTTAGATTAGCCTGATTCGACAAAGAATCAGAAACATAGGGTGAAGCTTCCCTTACAGCATTCCCGCGTCTGCGTCCACGACCACGACCCCTTCTCAATATACTGTAAGCATACATACTCAACATACGAGGAACAAAATTGTTCTAGAGTTTAATTATCATAAAAGGCATAATCTTAAAGGACAATAATTGAGTTTTATGAAATTTACAACCACGTCTCACATAAAGACGTAGGTGGTACAGTGATGTTATTCACAGCCAGTTGACCAAAAGATATATTTTCACCCTAAATTAACCCGACTGCCAAGATATACATAATCTTAGCTCTGATACCATATTCTGTAACAGCCCGAGATATTCAGGACTATTACAGCAGCGTAAATCCTTTATGTGAAGACTTACTAGGCTAAATAAATAAAACAAACATGTATTAAATACCAACAATGGAGTTACTAAGTACAAACCAAGTTATCATAAGTAAACGATGACACTGAATAGAATTCATTAATACATAATCATCAAAATCAAACAAAAAGATGGTGTACTCGAGTACTTATTTAAAACGAACACAAACCGAAAGAACTTCTTCGGACGGCCAACATCACTGTGCACACTCGTCATCATGTTGCCCATGTGGTTGTTTTCCCGATCCCCTGGATCTTAAACATAAAATTCATGTCGACCCCCGAATGGGTTAGCAAAATGATTCTAGTATAAGTACGATAATTTATACAATAAGATATTATTCAACAATTCAATGATGATAATAACAACTTACAAACTTCTCCTACGAGAAGACCAACAATGCATTACCCAACATGACAATCTCAACATACACATGGTAATCCGTGATCCAGCATTCACTGCCAAGATCTCAACACGATCCTGTCGTACCAATACATGGTGGAAAACCCGTCCAATTATCCAGCATACGCTAGCATAGATCCAAATATGATCCCGTTGTACCATCATGTGGTGTACAAACAACAACCACACATATATGCACTACAACATGAATGACATTAGTACGAAAAACATAATTAAAGTACTTGCCTTAGAATGACGACACGATTAAATACTTTTGACGAACGTCAACACACTCGAAGGACGTCCCTTCACTCATGTTAAAAGGCTAATATAAGGGTCTTATAAGGTTGGAAGGACTGTCAAAGTGGTAGAGCTCGGACAAGATGAATGAAAGAAATGAAAAGGGTTGGTGTCTTTTAATAGAAAATTATACATTGCGTATGCTATCGGCCGGAGTCAACGTTCGCAGGTACTTAACACAGGCTAATGCACAAACATTGCGCACGCTAGTGATCTTTATAGCTCACTGTCTCATTCTGTCTTGCCTTTGCGTATGTTGACAAGCCGAGTTACGTACGCTACATGTTGATTTAATGCATGTTATGTGTTCACGTAATGCATGATAATACTTGTTGTCTTATCATTTTCAAAAGTTGTCTAGGTGCATGCGATAAAATCCAACAAGATCTGACATCCGATCCCACACGCCGACCACAACTTATTTGATCTTGACTACCTCTTGCGTATGTTAGATAGCTGTTTTAACGTACGTTAGCTATGACCATTAACATAGACTAGATACATCAGTCAGCGTACGCTAGTATCATGCATGTACATGCATGAATTAACAATCTTTACACAATACAATCATGGGTACTGAAATATGAATAAGGGAAATCATACTTCAATTAATTATATTACATAATCATACACCACATGTTTCAAATTCAGATAAATACACTACAAATATCTGGGTATTACAGCACCCCACAACAAAATGGTGTTGTCGAGCGAAAGAATAGGATGCTGATGGAGGCAACAAGAACTATGATAGTTGCAAGCAAGTCGCCACATCATTTTTATGGAGAAGAAAGAAATACAACGTTCTATACACAAACCCACTGTATCCTCAACAAGCACCACAACAAAACTGCATACGAGGTGTGGAATAATAAAACTCATGTGGCTTTGTATTTTTTCACATTTTTGGATGCAGGTGTTACGTTCTTAACAATAAGAAGGATCAACTCAAGACCTTTGATGAGAAATCAGATGAAGATATACTCATTGGATACTCCTCTGTCAGCATGGAATTTAGGATTTTCAACAAAATGAAACTGACAATAGACGAGTCAGTCCACGTGGTCTTCGATGAACCCCATTGCGGCCCTACATGAATAGAAAATATAACCCAAGCCATGCAGATGTTATCTCTTGAAGAAATTCCACAGACTCAAGAAGAAGTTGTTTCCAATCTAGAAATCAATCCCGTTGCTGTAAGAACAGAAGAAGTAGTCGAAGCTAATGCTGTGGTAGTTGAAGCTGAACCTACAACCCAACAGGACACAACAATAGATGATGAATTAGAACCCGACTGGAAATGGTTAAGAGATCATCCTCAGGAGTTGATAATTGATGATATTGATGCTGGTGTTTCCACCATAAGAAGAATACAGAGTACACAAGGAACTGTACTCTGTGCACAAAAGGATACAGAAACCAGACCTGAACAGTCTCTATTTCCTGTATGGAAGTCCAAAGCTGAATTTAGGAGACTTGCCATTTGCACAGTAGCAGTATTCTTAGCACAGTCTGAACCATTCTCGACCGCTGAAGGTCTCAGTAATTCTCAATGGATCTCATCTATAGAAGAAGAGCTCAATGATTTTGAAAGGAATAATGTTTGGTACCTACTCCCAAGACCAGCCCATCAAGATGTAATTAGAACTAATGGGTATTTCGAAATTAAAAGGATGAGAATCGTGTCATAAGGAACAAGTCCAGACTAGTTGCCCAAGACTACAGACAGGAAGAAGGAATAAACTATGATGAAACATTTCCATCTACATCCTCTAGAAGCTATAGCTTTTGTGGCTCATAAGAACTTCATATTGTATCAAATTGATGTTAAGAGTGTATTTCTTAATGGAGACCTAGCTGAAAGGAGATCTCGTATATAGACTAAGGAAAGCATTGTATGATCTTAAGCAAGCACCCAGGGCATGGTATGAAAGCATGTCACTATATCTAATCAATAGTGCATTTGAGAAAGGTATTGTCGAAAATCTCTTTTCAAAATCCAGTAAGGTGGTGATCTCCTTATGGTACAAATATATGTAAATGATATTATTTTTGGTTCAACTAATCTTGATCTGTGTAAAAAGTTCTCTCATCTCATGCAAAGTAAATTTGAAATAAGTATGATGGAAAAACTTAGTTATTTCTTAGGGTTGCAGGTTACACAATTACCTACAGGTATATTCATCAACCAGGAGAAATACAGCAAGGACCTGCTCAACAAATTTGCGAAGAACACGTCAAAGTCATCATCGACCCCTATGAGCACTTCCACACAGATTAGTGCTGACGAAGCTGGAAAGCTAGTGGACGAATCACTCTACAGGAAACTTATAGGCTCACTCCTGTACCTAACAGCCAACAAGCCCGATATCCAGTTTGTTGTAGGAGTATGTCCTCGATATCAGGTAGCACCTAAGGAGTCACACTTCACTACAGCCAAACGAATCCTTAAATACGTCAAATGAATAATTAATGTATGATTATGGTATCCTAGGCAGGAGAAATTTAATTTGTTAAGCTACAACGACTAAGATATCAGAGGCTGTAAGTTGGATAGGAGAGTATGAGCGAGACTTGCCACTTTCATGGACCTAAAATTGTGTCATGGTTCAATAAGAAACAATTGGCCAACTCGTTTTGTACAGTTAAGTTAGAATATTATGCTGCAGGAAGCTGCTGCATGCAGATTCTGTGGATGTAGCAACAACGACACGACTATGGCATCGAGGCAAGAGAAACTTCAATCATGTGCAACAGAATGAGTTCAATCGCAATCACGCATAATACTATATTGCACTCGAGGACCAAGCACATTGATATGAAGCATCACTTCATCAGGAATCATGTGGAGAATAAAGATGTTCAGATCGAGAAAGTTCATACAAATACCCAAATAGCCAACATCTTTACAAATCCTATAAGCACAACAAGGTTCTATATGCTCTATCAGCAATTGGGAATGCTACAACTCGATTAAAGTCCCTGTAAGTTATGAGTTTTACTCATCAATTGAGGGGGAATACTGTAAGACCCATGAATACAGTGACCACCCTACTTAATCATACACTCAGTACTACAAGTCATATTCTTACTATAGGAATAACAAGGTACAGTTACCTACCTACAACTGACATGTGCATTAATTTAGGGGGAACATAGTAGGACCCAAGAATACAGTATTAATCCTCAATTGCTGTAAGAAATTAATCATGTATGTATCTTTTAAGGGGGAATGTTGTACTTTCACAGATACAACACAAATACTATAGGATTTCAATTAATATTTTAAGCGTATCAAATTCCATACACTTAACCTTTTTCAAAATAGTTTTAGTCCATGTTCATCGTCTGAATTTAAAACAATTTAACTTTCAATACTAAAATGACATCTAGAATTTAGGACCTTGAAAACCATGATTATAAATTCAAACCACCTAAACATGCAATAATGGAGGATATAATGTGTCAGAGGTGGGACTAGACATCAAATTCGAAAAATGATGGATTAGATGCACCAGTTACATCCGAATTCATCATGTAAGTTTATTCCAAAACAGTCCCCATCCCTTAAATCTGACCACTCACTGTAAGCTAGCCTTCCTGCACATTTTAAAAGGGATAGTATACTGATCTACATACTCTTTATGATCTCTGCAAATTAAACAATCCTACAGCATACAGTCTAAGTACTTAGAAGTTGTTTTGCTAAGTTCGTGTTTACTTTTCACTCTTCTCTCTTCTGTGGAAATGACTTCTTCAGAGCCTTCTTCTATATATCTGAAAAAGAAGAAAACAATCATCGATGGAAGAATATTCGCTCATTCTGTGCTTCAAGAGTGTATCATTTCTGAGGATGACGACATGACCGAGATGAACCTTTTGATTTCTTGTGTCAAGCAACAAAGGACTCTATCGTCTAGGTAGCCTTCATATAGAAAATTATGATGAACAGATCATGGAAGAATTCTATTTGGATGCTGATTTCAACTATGCATCAAAAAAGAAGGGTTCTGTATCAACTGCAATTGTTAGCACCATGTAGGAGAAGGAGATCTCCATCAATAGGGAGCTCCTTGAGAAATTGTAGAAGTTACCTTCCGATGGATTGACACTGGAGAAACTGGAAACTTTTGGTTCAGACAGTATGCTTGAAGCTTATTGGAAACCCTTTACTGGTGAATCCAAGACGTCAGACACCCATCCGTATCACCATGAGAAAAGATTCACTCTCCCCTACTTTTATCTGCACGAATTCTGTTATCTGGTTGTGGAGAACTAAATTGGAGCATTCGAAATGTGCACAAACTTGAGATTCCGCATGATGGTGGCCATCATGAGTGGTGAGAAGGTGAACTGGTGCCAAATAATAATGAAGCGCCTACAGGAGGAGGATTCCAAGTCGGACTCAGCAAGGAAGTCTTTCGGTCTGATGCTGAATCATGTGTTGACTTGCTGTGGCGTACAACAATCTCCTGCGGCCAAGAAGATTTTTGGCTGTGTAATTCTTAGGTGATTCCAAGCCCACCTTGTAAGACAAAGCAACTCTGCTTGGCAATAGGCTCGTACCCTTCTCAATGCCAACATCAAGTGGTCCAAGAGACACCACTGATCACTCTTCCAAGGCCAAGGCTAGTGACAGCAAGAAGAGGCATGTTAGTAAGAAAAGAGCTATTCGTGACAGTAGCTCTCCAACAGATGTCAAGAAGAAGAAAAGGTAGAAGGTCAAGAAGACTTCAAAATCGGAGATGTTCCTATAACACCTCAGGTGACTACAGCAGTTACTGAGGCAGGTCCGCCTAATGCATTCCTCCCACAGTAGTTATCCCACAAAAATGTCACACAGCCCTCTAGCGGCTGGATTCATTCACACAGTCCTCTAACACTTGACATCAGCATTTGTTCCAGCTCCATTGACGTCCGTCGCCCTAGTATATCAGTTCCAGCATTCTAGATTTGATCACATAGCCCTCCAGCACCTGACAACATCCACCATGCCGACATCTTAGTTCCGCCAACTGGCAACATTTGCTGCATGCCCGCCTCTTAGTTCCAACACTCTGGCAGCCTCCACTGTAGGATACTTTGAGGGAATCCGCACCCGTGACCTGCTCTGATACCAATTGTTGGGCCCTAGAATGATGAAGACTGTCCTCACTGTACCAACAAGAGTCTTTTCTAGCGCGCTTTGTCCTCACTCACGTGCACCTAAGAAACTTTCCAGGGGGTCACCCATCCCATAACTACTCCAGGCCAAGCACGCTTAACTTTGGAGTTTCTATGAGATGGCCACCAGAAAAGAAGATGCATCTTGTTGGTATGAGTAGTCCAAATCAATTCATTTAACCACTTTCTAGTGCAGATCTCATAGGTCCAGTTGAAAGCCGCACCTCGCGCATTTTTAAGCTCATGCAGGCATGATGCTAGACCAAAGCCCAACACGGGTGGTAAAGGGTTTCAAGGTCATAATTTTTAATCAACTTCAGCCATCACTGGCGCATGTTGAGTTCTTTTTGTGTAAAAATGTACTTCAAGCTCTTGTGGTCGGTATATATTTTGTAGGGAGATCATGCAGGTAGTGTCTCCTCATCTTCAATGTGAATGCCACGCTGCTAATTCTAGATCATGAGTGGGATAGTTAGCCTCATACGGCTTTAGCTGACAAGATGCTTAAGACTCGATAGTGTTGCATTAGCACGCACCCAAGCCCTTGTCTAGAAGCGTCGTTCTATATAACAAAGCCATCGGTTTCCTAGGGTAAGGCTAAAACTTGAGCCATGGTTAGTCGCTTCTCCAGCTCATCAAAACTCTTTTGACATGCATCACTCCATTCGAACTTACGAGTCTTCTGCAATTGCTTAGTAAGGGGTCGCGCGATTATAGAGAAGCCTTCGACAAATCTACGATAATAGCTGATGATACCCAAGAACTTGTAACTTTTTTAACACTCTTTCGTGGTTCCCAAGCTAACACTGCTTCGATCTTCTGGGGATCAACTCTGACACCGTCAGTTGAAATAACATGGCCGAGAAAGGTATCTCCTTTTAACCAAAACTCATACTTGGAGAGTTTGGCATTAAGCATCTTGGATCTCAGGATACTCAACACAATACACAAATGCTTGACATGCTCTGTCTCATCCTTCGAGTTAATCAGGATATCATTAATAAACACCACCACAAACTTATAGAGGTATTCAATGAAAGTCTTTTTCATTAACTTCATAAATACAACTGGAGCATTGGTCGGAATCCTGAATTCGTAGTTGATAATATCCTAATCTCATGTCTATCTTCGAGAACACAGTAGCTCCTTGCAGTTGATTGAACCGATCATCGATCCATGGTAACAGATACCTGTTCTTGATAGTGAGTTTACTCAACTGATGATAATCAATATATACTTGCAACGAACCATCTTTCTTCCGCACAAAAAGTACTAGTGCCCCCCTTGGAGATGTACTAGGTCATATGTACCCTTTGTCTAGTAGCTCGCTCATCTGTTTCTTCAACTCGATAATTTCTGATGGTGGCTTATGATATAGTGCCTTCGACACTGGCATTGCATTAAGTTCTAGCTCGATGGTGAACTCCACATCACGCTATGATGGTAGTCCCGAAAGGTCATTCTGAAATATGTCTTCAAGACTCATTCATGACTGGAATAGTCGATAGCTGAATTCCTCCATCTTATATTTCATCGCATAACACCAGTAGCCAGTACAACCTCATCTCAGCAATTTCATCACTTTCAAGGCCCGCATAACATTCCTAGAAGCACCTAACTTCCGCGCCTCAGATACATGTTCGCCCCATCAATCGTGATCATCGAAATGGATTTCCTTTGATAATCCATAATAGCTCCACGTTTGTCTAACCAATCTTCTCTGAGGATCAGGTCCTCGCTATGCATATCAATAACATTCAGGTTCGAGAACCAATCACGACCCCTAATACGAATAGGGCAATTGTGAATACCATGATTCCCAACGATCTTATCTCTACCTAACATACCCATAATGAGGGGCGTACGAGAAAATATGCCATCGAGGTTCAACTCGATGCACAATACAAAAAATAATGAAAGGTTGGTAAAGATAAAAGATGGTCTCAGGTTAAGGATTCCAATCAAGTAAAAAGGAAGAAATGTGCTACACACGAAAGGCAATGGACAGAAGATGTTTAAAGCATGAAAGAAAACTCACACTCAACGGGTTGGAATGCCAATATATCGCATCTCAATTGGAACCGTCAAACCACAAAATTCTAATTACGAACTCATTATTCTAGCTGCTACAAATCAACAATGTCGCTCATAAATAATTCGTTCTTGACCATCCATATGACTCTCGTTCACACTGCAGCTATGCTACACTCTTACTCTCGGTACATTTCGTATATTTATATTTTAAAAACTTATTTATAATCGTATATTAATTTCATATGTACATATTCTTTTCGTGGAGTTTCAAGCGCAGAGGTCAATTTTCCATTTCAAACCTGAAAATATCAGATTTGAAAAGTGCAAGAAAAAATTCTTTTTCTGGTTATCATCAAAAAATACTGACATCTTCTCAAAAGTGCCATTTCCCAACTCCTGTTGTTCTCAAAGACAATTACAATATACATTTAGTCGAAATCAAGTTGCAAAAGAATTTATTTTGCATGATCATAACCTTACAATTCAGTCATTGATTATCCTAGAGTGAAATCTATGTGACCGAATCGAGGTTAGTCGTATCCGAATATACTAATTCAACTTATACCTAATGCTCCCACCACTCCTGAGTGAAGATATGCACATGTCGAAGCATACGATATACAAATCTTCACTAAAAAATTTTGCCTAGTTAAGTTTCACTGACTTGCAGATAAGTTAGGCAATTTGAGTTCTAAACACTTCCAGTGCAAGACTCCTTATCTCATAAGGAGTGGAACTTTATACTCAAAAGACGAACATTATTTCTATTTACTTACCAGATCAAGAACGGCAATGATATACAATAATAAAGAACTAAGCACTGACATTTATTAGTACAACATAAGTTTATAATCACACATAAATGCCCTACCTCTCTTATCCTCAGAGTGGCATTCGAGGGCATACGCAAACAATCTCCGGACAACATAAGTTTATAATCACACATAAATGCCCTAACTCTCTTATCCTTAGAGCGGCATTCGAGGGCATACGCTAACAATCTACGGCTTGCACTCAATACCATATAGTTTGATATCTAATACCTATATTACCTAGATATCATTCAAAGGCAATTTGCGATAGTGGCTTGGTAAGCGGGTCAGCGAGGTTATTTGCTGAGTCTACCCTCTGCAGTTCAACATATTTATTCTTAACCATCTATCTGACCATATGATACTTTCTTTCAATATGCTTGGTCTTATGATAAGACCTAGGTCCTTTATCATGTGCAACAACAACGTCACTGTCGCAGTAAAGTGGCACTGGCAGCTTTCCGCTTGGGACCACTTGAAGTTCTTCAAGATACTTTTTGATCTAAAATAATTCCCTTGACGCCTCCGAGGCAGCCTGGTATTCGGCCTAACAGGTGGAATGTGTAATCTTAGTTTGCTTGGACCTCATCCAAGAAACTGCTCCACCATTCAGAGTAAATATATACCCTGAAGTGGACTTCCTTTATCCGCATCACCACCAACATCCGAGTTTGTGAACCCATATACTCTTAGTTCTATACCACCGTATGTAAGAATCATTTCTTTAGTCCATTTAAGGTACATTAGAATGTTTTGCATGGCTGTTCAATGTTATTTACCCGGGTTTGCTTGAAACTGACTGACTACGCTCACAGCATATGTAATGTCCAGTATCGTGCACAACATTGCGTATATGAGGCTACCCACAGCCTATGTGTAGGGTACCTGCCTCATATCCATCATGTCTTCCTCACTTTGAGGACACATAGCTTTGGAGAGTTTTAAACCATGTCGCATAGGTAAGAATCATCTTTTAGAATCTTCCATCCTAAACCTCTTTAGGATCATTTCTATATAGATAGCTTAGGAAAGTCCTATCATTCTCTTCGCTCTATCCCTGTAGATGTGATTACCTATAATATAGGAAGATTCTCCCAAGACTTTCACGGGGAATGTGTTCAAAAGACAAGCCCTCATAAAACTGAGCAGTCTAGCGTCATTTCCTATTAGTAGAATGTCATCTACATACAATACTAAGAACGCGATCTTGCTCCTACTAACCTTCTTGTAAACATAAGGCCCATCTTCATTTTGCACAAAGCCAAAAAGTTTGACTACTTCGTCAAGCTGATGATTCCAACTTTGTGAAGCTTTTTTCAGTCCATAAATGGCGCTCTAAAATTTTCATACTTTATGAACATTGGTAGTAGAAACGAAGCCCATAAGCCGTTACATACAGATTTCCTCTTCGAGGTATCCATTTATGAAATACGCCTTCATGTCATGGGCGGCTATAACAAGGATCATGCAGATAGACTTAATCATGGCAATTGGTGAGAAGGTTTCCTGATAATCGATTCCTTCCCTTTAGTTATAACCCTTATCCACAAGCCTAGCTTTGTAGGCTTCCAGATTACCATCCCCACCAGTCTTTCTTTTGGAGATCCATTAGTTCCCAATGGGTACTTTGCCCTCTGGTCGATCTACCAAAGTCCAAACCTAATTGGTGTGCATTGAGTCTATCTCTACTTCCATGGCCTCACCCCACTTCACGGAGTCCACATCTACCATCGCTTGTTGGGTATGACATAGGATCATCCTATTGGATACAATTGGTTTGGTGGACACCAAGTTCCTCTAGATGCATGTAGCCATACCTCACAGGTAGTTGAGATATCCTACTCGACCTACGCGGTGGTAGTGGTTGTGTTTTAGAAGGTTCTGTTCTTTCTTCTTGCACATGTGTCTCCTCTAGAGTTTTTAATGTTCTTCCAAAGAAACATTTCTACCTGCTTCACAGATTGGAATAATTTATTCCATATTAATGATTTTGATGATAAGTTGATGGAATCAAGCCAAAGCAACAAAGGAAACAACAATGAGTCAAAAAGAGTTAAAGACGCAAGAGTGGACAGAAAAACACTGAAGAATAGCGCACGCTACATGAAGTGAATAACGCACGCTACTATGCATGAAAAGTGCATGCAAGAAGCAGTACTTAACATATACTATGCACAATGAAATTCGAATTCAAATGTAATTAATCTATTGGATTGATTCAAGAAAAGTCAAATATCACAAATGGTCATTTATGAGGCACACAATGACGAAACATTAGCACATGCTATAAATATTATTAACGCACGCTAAAGATAGAGTCAGAAGTTAAAACACTGATCTGATCAACATGTAACACATGCTACATGCTCAGATTACATACACTAAAGGGGAATAGCACACGCTAAGACACTGAATAGCACACGCTAATGAAGACAACGACCAACGGCTAGTTAAGGCTTTATCCCTATAAATACCAAGGAATTTGGTATCATTAAATACAACAACTCCAATCAAAGAATATATACTTCAGATATTGCCACACTCATCTTTATTGTGGTAATCGAGCTATATTATCAAGTGTTTGGGTGTTCATACGCTAAACCATATACACGAGAGGGAAGAAAGAATTGTAGATTGATTCGGTGTTATTAGGATGGTTGATCCGCACTATTAGAATCATATCTAAATCCAAGTGAGGTTTGTCTAGTACCAATTGAAAGCTAGATAGGTTGATTCCTTGTCTAATAGAAAAGGAGAACGGTTTATCTTGGACCGACATAAAGATAAGATTCTAATGGTATCACTCGGACCGATAGAAGACGATGTGCAGAGGTTTATCTTAAGCTAAATAAAAAAGATACGAAGAGAGGACGTAGGCAGCCGAACCTCTATAAATCTTGTGTCGTTTATCTTCCGCTATTTAATTACGCTTATGCAAACGCAAAAGAGATTGAAAACTCGGCATCGCACTATTCAAGTGGCGGTATCAAAACCCAACAATTGGCTTTAGAGCGGTATCTCTAAAAGTCGGCTTTACATCCGAGGAGAAGATCCAATGGCACTTCATTTTGCAGCAGTCGAAGGTCTCGCCTTAAAACGACCTTCATTCTTTGATGGATTGAATTTTATGACGTGGAAAAATAAGATGTCTATTTTCATCCGAGCCTATGATATTGAGCTCTGGAAAGTTATATGCCTTCGTCCGAAAATTCCCACGAATTCCAATGGAACTCCCAAAAGCTTTGACGAGTATGATGATACAGATTGGAAGAACGACCACTGTAATTGTAAAGCAACACAATTACTTAATTGTGCTTTAAATCCGGAAGAACACAACCGAATATCATCATGTGATAATGCCAAAGAGATTTGGAAAATGCTTGAGGTAACTCATGAAGGAACATCACAAGTCAAGGAGATGAAGATCAATATGCTTCTCCATGACTACGAGCTCTTTATGATGAAGAACGAAGAGTCCATAACGAACATGCTCGACCAATTTTCAGTCATTATGAATGGACTGGCTTGTTTTGGGAAACCATTAACAAGTAGTGAGAAAGTGAAGAAAATATTACGATTACTACCTGTTGAATGGGACAGAACGGTTACAGCTATAATGGAGTGGAATGACCTCAATACTCTCGATTTTTGTGCTCTCATCGGTTTGCTAACAAATTACAGATTGTTTTAAAATCTCAAAATGCCAAGCCAAAGCCCAAGGAGAAAATAGTAACTTTAAAAGCTAAGATGTCAATAAATGAAGAAATCATCCCGGAAGATGATAATGATGAAGAATCGACATATTATGCCAAAAGCATCAATAAGTATCAAAACTTATTAAATCGGAGAAAAAGAGACATCTCACAGGACCGGTACGAGTCAAAGAAATTTGATAATAATTGTCAAAACTGTGGAAAATCAGGCCACTTTGCTAAAAATTGCCGAGGCTAGACTTTCAAGAAGGAAGTGCTTATAGCACGTGGAGTGACGAAGATGAAGAAGATAAATTATTCAAAATAATATCACACTCATGGAAAGAAGTTCTTTTGAAGAAAGTGATGATGAAAGCCAGGTAAGTACCTCGTCTCAAGACGAGCTTTTTAATGCCTTCGAACTTTTACATTCGGATTTTCAAAATTCTTTGAAAGATAATAAATCCCTCAAAACTAAAAATAAATTATTGGAAAATGAAAGAAAAAGGGGAAGTTTTTAAAGCCGATCATTCTCGATGTCTTGAAAGAGAGGATATTTTGAAAAATGATTTATTGAAAGTTCAAAAACGAACTTAAAGACTTAACGAACAAATTTTCCTGTGGAAATGACAATTTTGAAAAATTGGTTTCGATCCAAAATTTTCCGTTAAATAAAAAAGGATTAGGATTCAAACCGAGTTTTAAAAATGAATCCAATGATTTCCTAAATTTCAAAATACCACATTGTAGTAAAGGTTTAAAAATAAGGCATCATATTTTGAATTGTAAAAGCCCAAGACGAACGATAAAAATTAAGAAAATATGGATTCCAAAAGAAACTATAATGCCGAATATCGTCTACTTACCTAATGAAAAACAAACAAAAGTCGGTTGGATCCCCAAAATTCAAAATTAATATTTCATCAATTGGTATTTTATTAATTAGTATTTAACTCAGGGGGAGTTATCATTTTAAAAAGGGGAGATCTAATTTTCAGGTGGAGTTTTACCCTTTTTCTCACACCTTTTTTATCGATTTTATGATTTTATATGCACTTTTTGCTAATGAAAAAAAGGGGGAGAAGAATGAGGGAGAAGATTGACAGAAAAAATAAGACGAAAAAATATAATGGGGAGAAGAAAAGGAAAAAGAGAAGAGAAGAGAATATGGGGAGACTAACAAAAACTGAAAAAGCCAAAACTTTGATCTGTCTATGTTTTATATTTTTATAGGTATCCCGTCAATTGATTGTTGTTTTGTCATCATCAAAAAGGGGGAGATTGCTGGAATAATTTATTCCATATTAATGATTTTGATGATAATTTGATGGAATCAATCCAAACCAACAAAGGAAACAACAATGAGTCAAGAAGAAGTCGAAGACGCAAGAATGGATAGAAAAACACTGAAGAATAGCGCACGCTATATGAAGTGAAAATCGCACGCTACTGTGCATGAATAGCGCACGCAAGAAGCAGTAATTAACGTACGCTATGCACAATGAATTTTGAATTCAAATGTATTCAATCCGTTGGATTGGTTCAAGAAAAGTCAAATATCACAAACAATCATTTATGACGCACGCAATGACGAAACATTAGCACATGATATAAAGATTATTAACGCACGCTAAAGATAAAGTCAGAAGCTACTGGAATGATCTGATCAACAGGTAACGCATGCTACATGCTGAGATTACGTACGCCAAAGGGGAATAGCGCACGCTAATGAAGACAGTCAGCAACGGCTAGTTGAGGCTATATGCCTATAAGTACCAAGGCATTTGGTACCATTAAATACAACTGCTCCAAGCAAAGCATATATACTTCAGATATTGTCACACTCATCTTTTTTGTTGTAATCGATCTATATTGTGAAGTGTTTGAGTGTCCATATACGAAACCATATACACGATAGGAAAGAAAGGATTGTAGATTGTTTCGGTGTTATTAGGATGGTTGATCCGGCACTATTAGAATCATATCTAAATCTAAGTGAGGTTTGTCTAGTACCAATCGAAAGCTAGATAGGTTGATTCCTTGACCAATAGAAAAGGAAAACGATTTATATTGGACCGACATAAAGACAAGATTGTAACGGTATTACTCGAACCGATAGAGGACGAGGTGTAGAGGTTTATCTTAAGCCTAAAGAAAAAGATACGAAGAGAGGACATAAGCACATTTGGCCGAACCTCTATAAATCTTGTGTCGTTTATCTTCCGCTATTTAATTACGCTTCCGCAAATGCAAAAGAGTTTGAAAAACTTTGCATCGCACTATTCAAGTGGTGATGCCAAAACCCAACACCACCTTCCTGAATGAACTCATCTTCCAAGAAGTGTGCTTGTAAAGCAACAATGATCCTATGATATTCGGGCATGTAGAACTTATAATGGACCTAGCTTCTGGTTTCTCCACCTTAGTCTTCTTGACATGGAAGGGCATCCCCAAATCTTAATATGATTAAGACTTGGTTTCCTACCTCTCCATATCTCATGTGGTGTTGTAGGAATGGATTTGGAAGGACATGCTTTTTAGATGTGCACGGCACTAAGTAGTGCATGTCCCCACAGATAACTTAGTAAATCAATATAGTAAAGCATGGACCAAACCATGTCCAACATGGTTCATTTCCTCCTTTTTGAAACACCATTTAATTGAGGAGTTGATGTAGGTGTAAATTGTGATACTATTCCATATTCTTTACGAATCTCATCAAAATTGGTACTCATGTATTCGCCTCCTCAGTGTGACCGAAGTGCCTTAATATGATGAACAGTTTGATTTTCGGCTAGAGCCTTAAATTCCTTGAATTTTTCGAAAGCTTCAGATTTGTGCTTCATCAAGCACACAAAACCATACCTAGTATGATCATAACTGAACGGGATGACATACTGATATCCATCTCGTGATGCTTCTAAAGCACCACATACGTCTGTCTGAATTTATACAAATTTTTCAGTAGCTCTTTCAAAAGTCCCTGTGAATGGGGACTTAGTCATTCTTCCCTTAAGGCAAGATTCACAAGTATGATAGGGATCAGATACCAATGAACTTAATAGTCCATCTTTCTCCACCTTAGGATTCTTGGTCTGACCAACATGACCAAGTCTAAGATGCCACCTAAATATGTGTTATTTTAATTTCTACCACGCTTTATAGTCATAGTATTCACAACTGCTTTTTTTGTAGATTTATGTGAGAAAGTCCATTCAACAATGTAGCAGAACCAACTAATTTATTTCCAAAATAAATTTTGCAACTGCCATTGCCAATGAAAATGTGATCCAAGCCGATATCGGTAGCCTCGACACTATATACAGTTCTGACTTTTATGATAATTTCCCCACCTCTAAGCTACCTACTTCGTTCCAGAACCTGATTCACAATACAAATGTGAGAACTTGCACCTGAATCCAGAATTTCGGAAGTAGAATAAACAGTAGCAGAACAATTTATTTCCAAAACTAAAAGTTATGTACCTAAAGCACCATGAAGTTGAGGACAATCCTTTCTCCAGTAGCCTAGCACACCGCATTTTAGGCACCTGTCCATTCGCTTGGTTGCCTTTAGAACCATTGGGGCCGTGCCCTTTCCCTTTCCGACCATAGCTTTGGGCCCCACAGGTGCTTCTTATTTTTATTCTTCTTATTATTGGGCCTCCGAGGTCTAGAAGAGATAATAAGTGTAGCCTACTTCACCTTCGAGTATTGATTTAAGACTGAGCGACTGACAATTTGTTCATTAAGCCAGATTGCAAGAAATCTCATTACAGTTGAAATTCATGACAAACTGTGAGAAGGAGTCAGGTAGAAATTGAAGGATGAGATCGGTTTGGAGAGAAGCATGCATCCTAAGATTGAGAACTTTCAATCTTTCGATCATAGAGATCATCTTGAGGACATGGTCCCCATCTTTCTTTCCTTCCTTCATACGAGCTCCAGATAGCTGTTTCGATATCTCATATCGAGCTGTCTGTCTATGCTCCCCATAGAGTTCAGTCAGATGAGCCAGTATCTGCCTAGCAGAAGTCATTGTCTCATGTGCTCTCTGAAGCTCATTATTCATAGAGTCTATCATAAAACTACGGACTCTGACGTCATCTTTGATCCACTTCTCATGGGCTTCAACCTCTTCCTGATTAGTCCTGGTCTGAGTAGGAGCTGGCGGGATGTCCGCCTCCAAGACGTATCCAAGTGATTCCATACTGAGGACTATCCTCAGATTTCGTAGCCAGTCAAAAAAGTTTGGTCCGGTTAGGTTGTTCTTTTCAAATTGCAAGTGGATTTATTGTCATTTTGAGATTTTAATTCTGCAGAAAGTAAATCAGATTTAACTAGGGTTATGTGAATGATGATCCGAGTACTTAGAATAAAGGACTTTTCTATTCATAACTCGGATCCCAATAATGTTATCGGAAAAACACACTCCCATGTGAAAAACCGGAAGTCATCAAGCGATCCACTTCTTATTAGTGATCAAGTTTTTTATGAATTTAATAGAGTGCAACCCATACAATTTTTGGTCTATTAGTTTCACAAAGTGGTGTCCCACACCAACCCATCTAATGGATGATTTGATCTTTCTTTTACTCGTAGTTCACTTGCCCTCAACCCATACAGTTCCTATGGCTCGCTGAACTACTAAGTTCAAACCGTCAACTCCTATCGATCTAGTAATTGAATCTTATTCGGAAACCCATGCAGCTCTTAGGGGTTCGATTTGTTATAATTAAAGGCATCTAATGTACTCTAGGAACTTATCGACCTTCCCCAAAACACTACACCGACATACTCAGAAGAATAACATTCCGGTTTAGGTTTCTATCTTCTAAGAGTTTGATAGAGGGTAGGATACCTTGCACCGTTTCCAACTTAGTATTTGTTATGTAGGAGTATTTCGCTATTAACATTACACTTTGCATATTAATTCATTTGTAATCGTGGATTCATATTCATACAATATGAACAAAGTAAATAACGACCTAGTTGCTACCAACATGCAGTTCATGGACCTTTTCTATATTGGCCCAAGGGAATGACCCAACAAAATACAATGAAATAAAAGTAGTCTTGAATCGCCCTCTTCGCTGTAATATCCGCACTTTCTATTTTTAGTAATTTCTATTTTTAGTGTATTTTTATTTCGGATGACTCGCTTGTTATTGTTTTGGAATTCTGAAACTATTTTGTTCTGTATCCATGACCATCCGGACGAGTTTCGGAGTTGTTTTGATGAGATTTTACTTATTATGTAACTTTTCCGCGTTGAGGCTCGATTCTCGTAAATCTCGTTCCATGCCGACGTTTCATTAATTCTTCGAGTTCCTTTAATGATCCTGGATATGTTTCAACCTTCTGTATTGTCGTTCGGGCCTCGAGTTTAGATATCCGAATGTTTGGGCTATTTTTGCAAATTCTTATTATCTTGGGCGTTGATGCTAATAATCGTTTATTCTGGCCTTCGGACGACCGGAGACTTGTGATGGTTTTTATGTTTATCTCGTCTGTAAGATCTGCGTATATCTGTGGCTTCATTCCTCGTACTTTCATTTCCGGTTGTTGGCAAACCGTTGTTTTAGGCCATTCTGGTCTGCTGCCAGGTATGCATTATGGCCGTAAGGTGATGTGCATTACGGCCGTAAGGCTTCATACATTACGGCGGTAATGTCCCTTTCATAGCGGCCGTAATGGGTCTGAGAAGATTGGTCAGTCAGGTCGTACACACCATTACGGCCATAATGGTGTGGGTGTTACGGCCGTAACGACTGCCAGTATTTAAACCTGGCAGCGGAAGATTTTCAGCATTTTTCACTTTTTCTTCTTCCTTCCGCGACGAAATGTTCCTTTGAGCTAGGGCTCGATGAATCATCATCCAAACTTCAGTTGGAAAACAATTTGAGGCATCATATCATCACTCTAACCCGATCTCATCCGTGATTCGCCTTCAAATCGAGGTATATTTCTTTAAAACCCTAGTTTTCGGGGATTTTGGGATTTTGGCATGATTTCACCCTTGAATCCGATTTAGCTTCGATAAGTTGTTAGATTATGATTGTGTAATTGTAATCCATTGCTTTCATTATAGCTTAACGAATTATACTTCGAGGTTTTCACCGTTAATAGATTAGGATCAACTATGACTACGTAGTGACCGATGAATTGTCCCAATGGGTAGAACTAGGATGAATTCCTACGTTTCCGCAATATTAAGATTGTTTGTATATTGTTATTGTGTTAGGAGCGGATTTGTGAAAATTATTCAGACAGAAACCTTTCCTTTCGCCGTTCCCTTCATGTCGTTTTACTCAAGACAAGTACATGTATTACATTTCGTTATGTGTGTTACGGTTGTGATATGAATGTTGAATTATGATATTGTGTGTGTGAGTTGTTGTTCTTCCACCCGGAGCGTTCGAAGAGGCGTCTGGGGCCGATACAAAGGGGTATGGCTGCGGAAGTGGTTTCCCACCCGGAGCGTTCGACGGGGCGTTTGGGGGTCGATACTAAGGGGTATGGCCACGGGTTACCAAGTGTGGATTGTTATGATATTGATATGAGATGGTTTACGATTTGAAAGTAATAGAATATTCCGGAATATGATTTTTCAAATGTTTTCCAAATGAGATGACCGTGTTGAATTGTATCTGTATATAATGTAGCGTAATTGTGTACTTGCACTAGCTATTCAAATGCTAACCCCTTAAATAGGGGAAATGCATTTTATTATTTCAGGTATCAGTCGAGCTGAGGAGCTGGCACGGGATGTGCATGCAAATGATAGCCCAGCATGATGATGAGGCTCGAGTCTGTGTTAGATGTTTTGGTTATTATGTTTACTTGGTGTCGTGTTGGTATGGTTGTCTTTCAAATATTGTTAAAGTCCCCTGCGTGGGAAATTGAATACATGTCATTTCTGTTTTGTTGGTGTTGAATTAAACTGTTTTGGATGAGGCCACGGCCCTATATATTAAGGTGTCTTATGGGATTTATTATGTGGATTACGTATCTTATGTTAGCCTGGTAGACCTTGTGAAGGTTCGACGGCGTGTAATGTCCCTTTTGATATTTGGGGTGTTACATTTATGGTATCAGAGCCTTAGGTTATGAATGCCTAGGCTGTTGGATAATTTTGGGTCTGTTAGTCGTATCGTTAGAGTCAGTCGTTGAGCCTAATATCATCGTGCTACCATCTCTTCGTGCGACCCGTAGCTGTAAGTCTCCTCGAACACTTATATTTCTGTAATTCATTTCCCTTGTGTAGATTGGAATTGTGAATTCTGGTACCAACTTTGTAAACTGTGAATTTTTCTGATCTTGTTCCTTTCAATTATTTTCTTCAATATGTTGAGAGGTCGCGGTAGACCAGCTAGGGGGCGCGGCCGAGGCCGTGGTCGTGGTGTTAATAGTGAGAAAGTTCCACTTTCTCAGTCCTCTGCAGATTCGGCCTCTCATTCAGTGCTGAATACTCTACCTCTGAGTTCTGACGGGCAGCAGAATTTGTTAGTCAGTCAGGATCAACCGAAGGGTATTAATGCCGACACTGGAGCTACTGCTGTGCTTCAGCAATTGATAGCTCAGCTTACCCAGATAGCTCAGGGTGGACGTCAGAATCCGCCCTCGACTCCAGATGATGAAGTTAGTAAATGGCTTCATAAAGTAACCAAGATGCACCCCCCTCACTTCGCTGGTTCTACTGACTCACTGGGTTGGGAGAATTGGCTTTTTCATATGGGTAGGATGTTCTATGTCGTGGCTTGTCCTGATGACAGGAGGGTACCTATTGCTCAGTACCTCCTGGATAAGGAAGCTGCAGAGTGGTGGGAAGCTGAGATGCCCAGGGACCGTTTAGCTACCTGGGAGGAGTTTAAGACCGCTATGGAAGCGGAGTACTGCCCACCTCCGATTCGAAAGCGTAGGATCGTGGAGTTCTTTACTGCTATGCCTAGGGATGTACCGATCTCTCAGGCCATCATCACTTATAACCAGCAGTTGGGATATGTGAAAGAGCAAGTGAGGACCGAGGCTGTTAACATTCGCTACTTTAATATGCACGTGAAGCCGCATATCAGACAGAGCATCGCACCACTCATGTGTGCCACATTGAAGGAGTACCAGGATCGCGCTCTAGCGATTGAGATGGCAGTCCCGGAGTCAGAGTTGGGTTCCGAGGCCAAGAAACAGAAGACAACTGGCAGTTTTTAAGCTGGTAAGGGTAGTCGATTTTTGAAATCTCAGTCTGCTCCTACATCTGGGAAGAGGCCGTTTCATCAGGTCAGAGGATCTCAAAGTAACCGTTCAGTCCAGTCCGTTACATCTGGTGGCAGAGTTTGTTTTAACTGCAACCAATATGAGCATTTGGTGAAGGATTCTCCATTTCCTTTAGTTACTTGCTTTACTTGCGGACAGACCAGGCACCTGGAAGCTCATTGCGAGAGGGCTACCAGAGCCGCCACAGCTCCTACTACCATTGCCGTTCAGAATGAGCTTAGTGTAGACCAGAAGACTCCAGTCACTCAGGTTCCTTAGAGTTCGGGCCGTGGTAGGGGTAGAGGTCAGCCAGATCGCCGTGCGGTATCGAGTTCATGCTCGGTACACCCCCGGTTATATCAGATGAGACGTGGGGAGGAGACAGACATCCCGGTAGCATCAGCTACCACTTAGATCCTTTCTCATCCAGTTTCGGTGATTTTTGATTCGGGTGCAACTCACTCTTTTATTGCTTTGGATTGTATATGTCGTATCGGTATTGACTGCTTGTTCGACTGTGAACCGTTTGTAATGGGTATGCCTAGTGGGGATCATATGGTTGGGAACCGGGAAGTTAGAGATTGCCCAGTAAGGATCGGGAGCCGGGATTGGCCCTCGAACCTCATTGTTGTAGACCTTAAGGGTGAGGATTTAATCCTCGGGGACGATTGGTTGGATCATCACGGTGCCATCATGAACTATCGGACTCGTACTATCTCGATAGTGGCCGAGGATGGCACAGAGCATACTCTCGTCGATTGGAAGTTGGGTAGATCGGGAAATGTGATTAGTGTATTGAAGGGGATGAAACTTCTGAACCAGGGTTGTGTAGGCTACTGTTCTTTCTCGCAGCTCCTTGCTTCATAAATTATGGCCATAAGGCTACTGGTATTTCCGGATGACTTGTCGGGATTACCACCACAGCGGGAAGTTGAGTTCCCTATTGACCTAGAGCCTAACGCGGCCTTGAAAATGGCCTCGTAGGAGATGTTAGAGTTGAAGAAGCAGTTGGGAGAGTTGTTAGATAAAGGGTATATTCGACTGAGCGCATCGCCTCAGGGTGCGCCTGCGCTTTTTGTTAAGAAGAAGGATGGATCGCTTCATTTATGCATCGACTATCGAGAATTAAACAAGTTGACCATAAAAAACAAGTACCCTTTGCCCCGGATCGACGATTTGTTTGATCTGCTTCAGGGAGCGATAGTCTTTTTGAAGATTGATTTACGATCAGGCTACAACCAGTTGAGGATTCGGGACAGTGATATACCGAAAGCTAGTTTTCGGACGAGATATGGCCACTACGAGTTTGTAGTTATGCCTTTCGGGCTAACCTATGCCCCAACAGTGTTCATGCAGTTGATGAACAAAGTTTTTATTGAGTATCTGGACAAATTCGTAGTCGTCTTTATCGACGACATTCTTATCTATTCCTGGAGTTAGGAGGAGAACGCTTTACATCTCCGGATTGTGTTAGACATTTTGAGAGATGAACATTTTTGGAGAACATTTTTATGGATTTCGTTACCAGTATGCCTAGGACTCGGACTGGAATGAACATGATTTGGGTTATTGTCAATTGACTAACCAAATAAGCTCATTTTCTGGGTATTAAGGATACTTTGGGACCGGAAAGACTAGCCCGAGTGTTTATCGCAGAGATCATGAGGTTGCATGAGACTCCTAAGAGTATAGTTTCGGATCGAGATGGTCGGTTTATATCAAATTTTTTGGCAGGCTGTTCATCGGGCTTTGGGGACTAAGTTGAGACTCAGCATATCCTACCACCCTCAGACAGACGGACAGCAGAGCAGACGATACAGACGTTGGAAGATATGTTGAGAGCCTGTGCTTTAGACGGGAAAGATGATTGGGAGTCGCACTTACCACTGATCGAGTTCACGTAAAACAATAGTTGGCATGCCTCGATCAAAATGGCACCATTTGAGGCGTTGTATGGAAGGAGGTGCAGATCGCCATTGTGTTGGGATGATGCATCCGAGTTGACTGGCACTGAACCGAATATGGTAGTTGATACGAGAGAGAAGATTGCCTTGATTCGTGATAGGTTGATAATGGCCCAGATTCGACAGAAGTCTTATGCCGACACGCATCGACGGCCGTTGGAGTTTGAGATGGGAGACCATGTTTTGCTGAAGGTGTCGCCGACTCAGGGAGTTTATCGCTTCGGCCGGAAGGGTAAACTTAGTCCGAGATATATTGGACCGTTCGAGATTTTAGAGAGAGTTGGGGAACTTGCATATCGGTTAGGATTGCCGCCGTCCTTGAGTCACGTGCATAACGTGTTTCATGTTTCCCAGCTTAGGAAGTATGTACCGGACCCTAACCATATTATTGATTTTGGAGAGATTGAGTTGGGTCCCGACATTACCTTTGAAGATAGACCGATCCGGATTTTGGAGCGTCGTGTGAAGCAACTTAGGCACAAAACCATTCCTTTGGTTAAAGTGCAATGGTCGAGACATGGATCAGAGGAGGCCACATGGGAGACGGAATATAATATGAAGTCGAGATACCCTGAGTTATTCGCTTTGTAAGTTTCGGGACGAAACTTATTTTAGGGGGAGAGAATGTAATATCCGCACTTTCTATTTTTAGTAATTTCTATTTTTAGTGTATTTTTATTTCGGACGACTCGCTAGTTATTGTTTTGGAATTCTGAAACTATTTTGTTCTGTATCCATGACCATCCAGACGAGTTTCGGAGTTGTTTTGATGAGATTTTACTTATTGTATAACTTTTCTGCATTGAGGCTCGATTCTCGTAAATCTCGTTTTCCAAATGTTTTCAAATGTTTTCCAAATGAGATGACCGTCTTGAATCGTATCTGTATATAATGTAGTGTAATTGTATACTTGCACTAGCTATTCGAGTGCGAACCCCTTAAATGGGGGAAATGCGTTTTATGCATTTCAGGTATCGGTCGAGCCGAGGAGCTAGCACGGGATGCGCATGCAAATGATGGTCCAGCATGATGATGAGGCTCGAGTTTGTGTTAGATGTTTTAGTTATTATGTTTACTTGGTGTCGTGTTGGTCTGGTTGTCTTTCAAATATTGTTAAAGTCCCCTGCGTGAGAAATTGAATACATGTCATTTCTATTTTGTTGGTGTTGAATTAAACTATTTTGGCCGAGGCCGCGGCCCTATATATTATTATTAAGGTGTCTATGTGATTTATTATGTAGGTTACGTATATGTTAGCTTGGTCGACCTTGTGAAGGTTCTACGGTATGTAATTTCCCTCTTGATATTTGGGGTGTTACCTTCGCGATGGATTGCCTTGGGCCACAATCCTGGAAAAACTATCTATTACATTCGAATAATTTGCATCCTATAAAGATATTCTAGTAAATTTATAAATAGGCTCAAACCGACGTTTACAACCCCATCGAATAATAATGATTCAAAAACTAAGTCCATGAACTACATTCCCATCACATAAATATGTCAAACACACAACAAGTAATGGCTTAAATTAATCCAATTAATTCAACATTAAACGACAATTTAATTTTTCCGTAGTAAACCCTCCAAATATGTTTTTTTTTTAAATTTTCTCATCATCAAAAATTCCAAATTTAATAATTTAATCAAATTAAACATAATTTAATATCGGGAAAATTAATTTTCAAAAATATATTGAAAAATGAGGCCCGGTGCCCGACAACCAGGAATCTGCCAGGCATCAGCTGGGTACCGGCCGACACTCGCTAGTCACTGTCGGCATGCGTTGGGCAGCGGTCGTTAGTGCCCGACACACAGCTGGATGGCGCTCGGCAGCGCCCGACACCCAGTTGGATCATGCTCGACAGCGCCCAGTACCCAACTTGTTTAGTTGGGCTCGGCACCCGATTGGTTCAGCTGGGTTCGGTACCGACGGGTTCAGTTGGGTTTGGACCCAGCTGGTTCAGTTGGGTTCGGTACCTGGCTGGTTCAGCTGGGTTCGGGCAGCCGCGCTGCTTTGTCCAATGAAGGCACTCGGCTCGTTTTGGGGCAGATTTCTAGAATCTTCTGATTTCTAACTTTCATATTATTAATATAAACCATTTTCTAATAAAAATCAGATTTATATCCTAAGATAAAATCACGAAAAAATATTACTACGACAAATAATTAAATATCTATGATTAATTTGATGATTCCAAATCATAAATTACCATCACACATGCATTCAAAAATGCAAAAATATCATTTATACGATTGTATTGACCTTGCTCCGATACCACTGTTGGAGTTCAGACCACAAATTAAATATGCAGTGGAAATAAAAATTGCACAAACCATACTCATCCGAACTCCTAAAGAGGATCGATCAACGATTGTACAAACAAATAAATAAAAGAAATAAAATTATACTCTCGTAGATCCGACTTATGTAATCCAATGATGATGAGCACGATCCAATCTGTGAAGCTTTTGGAAATTCCATCGTCGAAAATGCTGAAGTGCTCTACGATTCACGCGTCGGAACAACAGCACGAATAAAACTCTATCTTCTAGTTCTCCAAGAATACAGTTAGAAGAAAATAGTGTATGCCTTAAAAAAATGAAAGCTAAGTTATAAACTTAGTATTTTCTCTCTTTTTGTTTACTGTACTTCACTTTTCTTTTCTCTTATGTAAGTCCCCTCAAAGTGTGGTGGTGTGCATTTAATATAATCACAACACCTCCTTTACAAATTCTACTCTCCATATTATATTGCTCACATGTGAAGTAAAGACTTAATAAAGTCTTAGTCTTACACCAATCCAGGAAAGACTTAGTGAGGGTGAGAGATGAGGGGCGGCCAAGTCGGCTATTACATGGTCCAACCATTTAGTCCGTTTTTGGATCCCTGTGTATCTAGTCCAATAGATAGATCTTGGTCCGTCCTATTTGTTGGCCATAGAGTATACAGTAAACAACTTAGATGGTAAAGATACAATAAGGTGTAGGATTTTCGATGTTAATTGCGTAGTGGAAGTCTGTTTAGTGAGTTGTTGTAAATACAGCAACTAGGTATTCTCCTGTTTGCTTGATGCTTACAGGGTTTTACAATGTATACTAATAAATTACAGTAGAATGAAAACAATAAACACAGAAGCTAAATAACACACAGTTTAAAGTGGTTCAAGGTAAACCCCTCTACGTCCAATGTTCCTCCACACAGGAGTAAAGAGTTTATTAAAATCACTACATACACAACTACGTGATTTTAACTAAACCTGTCTCTGTATTGTTCACACAGATTGATACAGGGACTATAGCTTTGGGCTGTTCACACATATTGGATTGAGCTCTTTCGACTCGCTTCTTCTCACACAGATTAAAGCTTTGTCTTTAATGCTATTCTTCCCACACATGTCGGAATACGCAATGATCCTTAACCCACACAGGGCTAATGATAATCTCAATGGTAAAAGGTAGAATGATTCCAAACAGCAGTATGTTGTGCTATTCCTTTATGAGCGTTTGCTGTATGTCGTGCTGTTTACATTGATGACTTAGTATATTTCTTACAGCTTTAAGCAATAACAAGTTTATACTTGTTTAAATATAGCAAAACTTCGTAATCAAACAATAAAAAGAGTAAACGTAGATTACGAGTTGTAATCTTTCAAGAAATTAAATTTTATTGATAATGATGGGCGAATTACATGTTCTTGAAAAATAAAGATACAAACAGATGCATACTGCATTGATAAGCCTACAGAAGAAAGAAATATAGCGTAAAGGCTAACAGGCTAGCTCCTATATTGAGAGTGCTTCCAAGGCCTCCACTCAGGATCATTTACAGTTCCTCTCCACCAGTTGACTAGGGAGTCCTTGCCTCGATCCTGATAAATGCTTCTTCCTTTAGGGGATTGATCGTAATCAAGGATCCTTTCTTCCGAATGGGTGAGCCGTTCACCTTTCTGGTGCCTGGATTTCATCATCATTTATAGGGGGAGCATTCCTTTTGCCAATATCCTCGAGAATTCATTTGCAGCATCCTCCAGAGTCTTTAATCTATTGAATAGGGCAGACTCCCTGATGAGCATACAGAAGTATCTCATCAGTTCATTTTTCTTCCAACTCTTCAGATCATCGGCTGAAGGCTGCCGGTCAGTGGGCAACAGAATCTCGGATGGCTTATGCACATTGTTCTTCCATTAAATGTTGGGATCCTGGAACTCAGGTCGAGAGCCAGCCACCCTGTATCTCTTTGTAGCTTGACTTGACCCTGTGGCCGCCAGTCGACCAATTGCAGTAGCAACACTCTCTTACAGCGCTGCGTCCATCTCTCTATGTCTCTCTAATCTCCATCTTCAGGCAGCCTCTCCGGACTCTTCCCCCCTTTTGGAATTTTCAATATCTGATACCTTGGTATGAATCTCATGTAGGAGCTTCACAGACTCATCCTTTTTGGTCTTCAGATCATTAATGCTTTGAACCATTGTGCCAACCACTAAGCATAGATCATCGATCTTATGATCATGCTCAGTCAGTCTGGTACCGGTATGTTGTAGGGTGGCAACCGTTTTTGCCTCAGCAACTCTGAGCTTCAGCGCCTGCCACAATGCTTTAGGCATCATGCGGAATGAGTCTTCCACAACGATAATAGTGGATTTCAGCTTGGGGAGCTCTTCCTGTGCAGTCTCGCGCATCCAGTTGAGTTTTTCCAACGTCATACAGGGCCTTGACGGCGTCCTGCAGAAACCCAGTTTGGCGACCAATGGTGTGGAGTTGCTCTATGCGGGCTTTGGTGAGCGGGGAGCCAGGGTGCACAATTTTAGAATCCTCAGGTTATCCAAGTTGACTAAGAACCATATGATGACGGGGTCTTCATGGTCTATCCTTGGGTAGAAAACCGTCATCAGAATCAGATTTTGAGCTAACAGAGGTGGGATATGCAGGGGCATATAGAGCAGGAGCTTGAGAAGCAAGAGCTTCAGAAGCAAGGGCTTCGAAAGGAGGGGCTTCGAAAGGAGGTGATGTATGTTCAGTCTCAAAGACGGAAGGGACTGATTCCTCCTGTCTGTGTTGCTCTTCTGTAGTCGGAAGTACAAGAGGGACTGAATCCTCCTGCCGAATCTCAGCTTCCGCCTGATCTGGAAGAGGGGCAGAACTATCTTGGCGGATGGCGCGGGAAGCTTATTCAGTTTGGTGGATAAGCTTGGCATCCTATGCAGGAGCAGCTTTCTCTTCAGACATGACAGGGGGGACTGATTCCTCCTATTTTTGTTCTTGAGCAGCTTCCTATTGCGGGGGAGGGGATTGTTGTCTGTCAAAAGTCCATTGACCCTATTGGTTTTGGAGTTTGGCCATCTTACCTTCCCTGTTCTCTTCGCGACTGATCCTTAGACCGGCCTATAAGGCATCTTCGTCATCGTCCAAGTTAGGGTCAGAGTGGTGGTTGGGTGATGGAGCTTTATCACTAGACTGTGACTTCCCTTTGAGTCTAGCCTTCTATTTTGCCGTGTAGTAGTTTGCGATTAGCTCATGGCAAAAGTGATCCTCCCAGTGGATTAGGACTTCGATGTTCTGGGTGTCCGTGGCCTCCAGAGCAAATAGTTCCTCATCCTTCCCGTCGTCCCAGTGATACAAGGTGTCGTACGGGAGACCCTGTATGACTTCCAGATTTTGAAGCATTCGAAAGCTTCCTCGACTTAAACCTAGAGGAGAGTATTATTTATTATGTCAGTTGGGGAGGGAATCCATACAGTAGTTGGGTCTACCGTCCAAATGGGGTCCTCAACAGGTATGGGAGCCTGTTGTGGAGAGGGATCCTGAATAGGGGATGGTACCCTGTGTGGAGTGGGACTACGTACAAGGGTGGGTACTCTGTTTGGAGTAACTTCTTTTGGCTCTAAAAGGGCAGCCACTCGCCAGAACCTTCCAACTTGGCAAACATTTGGTAATCCGTCATAGCCGCCACAGGCTGGGGATCTAATATTTTTGCAGCAATTATTTCTTCCAAAGGGGTTGCGCCCTGTGGGGTTGGACAGCTATAGGAGCAGAAGGAACATCTACAGTGACCGATGCAGTCACTGTAGCCTCGGCCTTAGAAGACTTCTTAGTCTTCTTCTTCTCCTTCTTGATAGCATTAGGCGAACGACTGTCGGAAACATTTCTCTTCCTCTTCTTCTCCTTGCTTGATATCCTCAGAGTGACGTCCCTCCGGTCACTTGAGATAGGCATACTTCGGGGGTGGGGCCTTTTGGCAAGTAGGGGAGATTTGTTGAACACGGTGGGTTTCATCCCACCAATAAACTTCCCGGTGCCAATTTACT
The DNA here is from genome assembly GCA_033398695.1 of Orobanche coerulescens. Classification (NCBI taxonomy): domain Eukaryota; kingdom Viridiplantae; phylum Streptophyta; class Magnoliopsida; order Lamiales; family Orobanchaceae; genus Orobanche; species Orobanche coerulescens. Next base: position 69,890,139 of record CM065818.1, on the reverse strand, counting down.
TGGCATCTGCAAAATGGAGTCAGGCTGTAGCATTCCCAATTCTTGACAAATCATGTGGAATCTGGTTGTGCTAAGAGGTTTTGTAAACATGTCGGCCAACTGAATATCTGTATGAATCTTCTCGATCCGAACATCTTTATTCTCAACATGATTTCTGATGAAGTGATGCTTCATATCAATATTCTTAGTCCGCGAGTGTAATACAGGATTATGCATTATATTAATTGCACTCGTGCCATCACACATGATTGCCGTCTCTCTGGCACTGATTCCATATTCCTGTAGCTTTTGTTGCATCCATAGAATCTGCATACAGCAACTTCCAACGACATAATATTCCGATTCAGCTGTAGAAAGCGAGTTGGCTGATTACTTCTTACTGAACCATGACACAAGTCTAGGTCCAAAAAAATGACAAGTACCACTTGTACTCTTCCTATCCAGCTTACAGCCTCCGAGATCCAAGTCGCTGTATCCAACCAAATCGAATCCTCCTTCCTTAGGATACCGCAATCCTACATCAATTATTCATTTCACGTACTTAAGGATTCATTTGGATGTCGTGAAGTGTTAGCCACTAAGTATACAAATAACAGCTTGGAAAGAGATAGTACTACAAGTTGTACGGTTTTCTAAAGTGAGTTTGCGTAGCGGAAGTTTAGGTGTGAGTTGCTGTAAGTATAGCAACTGGGCGTTCTCTTGTTTGCTTAGTGCATACAGGGTTTTGGCAGTATATACTTGTATAAATCACAGTTATGAAAATAAGAAAGACAGAAGGTAAATGAGACACAATTTAAAGTGGTTTGAGGTAAACCCCACTACGTTCACTGGTCTTCCAGACAGGAGTAAATAGTTTATTATAATCACTACATATAGAAATACGTGACTATAACTAAAGCTTATCTCTGTATCGTTCACACAGATTGATACAGGGACCGAAGCTTTTTGCCGTTCACAGAGATTGGCTTAAGATTTTTCTTGACTCGCTTCCTCACACACAGTTTGAAGATTCGTCTACAATGTTAATCTTCCCACACAGGTCGAAATAAGCAATGATCTAAAGTCCACACATGGCTGATGTTTTATCTCAACAGTAAATGTAGAATTCTCTAAACAACAGCTTGATCTTTGATATAAGTTTGATGTGTGATGTGCTGTTCGCGTTGAGGACTTGTATATTTCTTCGCTTGAATACTTGTTGTATGCTCACAAAATATACTATGTTGTAATCGCTAGAATGTCAGAGTGATTTGTCAGAGATTTTGCGATATGTGTTTTTTCTGTTTAAGTCCTCTGGCTTGGGGGTATTTATAACCTTTGTAAAATGCATCTGTTATCAATGTAGCCATTGCAGGTAGGTGAGTTGTGGACGTCTCTGATTGGCGGCTTGGTTAATATTTAAATTAAAGCATATCATATTTAATGCTTGAGACATTCTTTTTGACTTCACATTAAATGCTCTTTAGCGCGTTCGGACTTTTCTCACTCCAGCTGTATTAAATGTTGTCCTATCAGCAATAAATGCTGATTTAATCATGAATACTTTAAGAATAAACAAAGTGTATTTCACAACGATTTAAAGCATTCTTTAATCGGGTCTATCGGATGTGTTTTACTTTTCCTAAGTAAAACATCTTATAGCCTGATTGGTGTATCCAACGCATTCTGTCTTTTGCTGTAGCTGTAAGCTCTGTAGGATAGACTGCATGAGATCTTCAATAATGTATGGAAGGGATGTATGGAGATTCCAGATAAGTTCCATACTTGGCGGTATTTCAACTCTTTCGACTTCTTTGCTGTATGATGGCAATTATCAAAACAGGATTGTTTATCCCAACAATTTCCCCCTTTTTGATAATGCTAAAACTTATTCAAGATAACTTCTTGATTCAGAGAGGCTGACTCTCGGTCTTCTGTCGAATGATCTGATCTTCATTACTTAGTCTAGAAATGTGAACTGCTCGCAGGCAAGTTCTTAAGAAATTGAAAAACATCTACAGGGATGTGTATTACAACTTTAAACTTATGATTGACGCGCAGGCACAATCTTACAGTGTTTGTCTAGGTTGGATACAACTTAACCTATGAATTGGTCGCAGACAAGTTCCTACAACTTAAGACAAGTTATATACTTGCTTGTTTGCAATAAATAAATTTGTAATTAAACAGTAAAACAGTAAGCGTAGATTACGAGCTGTAATCTTTCAAGATTACAAATTTTATTGATAATTAAGGAAAATTACAAGTTCTTGAAATAGAGAAGATAGAAAAGTGTATACTGCAATAATGAGCCTAAGGAAGGGATACAGTAAGAAGGTCTAGACAAGCTAATTACTATACTGAGAATGCCTCCAAGGTCTCTTGTCAGGATCATTTTTGGTCCCTTTCCACCAATTGACTAGTGAATCCTTGCCTCGATCCCCGTAGATAGCTCTTCCTTTAGCGGATTGGTCGAAAGCAAGTATCCAGTCATCTGGATGGGTGAGCCGATCACCTTTTTGGTGCCTTCATTTCATCAACAATTGCATATGAAGCTTTCCTTCTGCTAACAACCTCGTGAATTCATTTGCAGCATCCGCCAGTGTCTTGAACTTGTTGAATATAGAGGACTCCTTGATGAGTTTAACGAAGTATCTCATCAGTTTATTTTTCCTCAAGTTATTTACTTCATCAGCTGTAGGCTGTCGGTTAGTGGGCAGAGGAATCTCGAATGGTTTTTGCACGTTGTTATTCCGAAGAACATTAGGATCATGGAACTTTGGACGAGAACCAGGTACCTTGTATTCCCTTGTAGGTGCGGCCAAATGGCCTACCGCAGCAACAACACTTTCTTTAAGAACAACATCTTGTTGGGATTTGGTGCCTAAAACGAAGGCGCAACGGAAGCAATATACCCATCAAATGCGATCCGAATCCCTAAGAGGATCGGTCAATCTATGTATATATGCATATATGAAACTAAACAAGGGGGAGATTCTAAACCAAACTCTTGTAGTCCTTTGATTAAATGGTTGTAGTTTGCGATCTCCTCCGCAAATCCGATTCGCCAAGCTTTTGGTGATCTCCACCACGAATCCGATTTGTCAAGCTTTTGAAATCCCGAGCACCGAAACACCGTGCCTCTACTTGCCACGTGCCGGATGTTGACCGGAATAACTCCCACCCTATTATCCTCCAAGGATACGGCTAGATTAGGATGGTGAAGCTATAGAAATTGAACTATATATAAGTGTAGTAATTGGTTTTGATCTCTCTTGATATTTCTCTTAGAAATAAGATGAAGAAGTAAGTTAAGAAGACAACTTTTCTCTCTCTCCTTCTCTTGTAATATGTCGTGAGATCTCAATTATGAGCAAGAGATGAGGTTTTATTTTTTTGTCTTCAACTTATACTTTCACATGTGAAAGTCTTCCCTCAACGAACAATATCACATGAGATATTTCTTTTCTTTGATTTTGTTGGTCTTCCACCCTATAGTTAGGGGGAAATCAAAGACCACCTAATAAAAAATCAAAGGGGGCGGCCATCAAGGAGCAACGGATGAGTTCTGTTCGTTTCGGACTCTCGTGTGTCCAAAATAATATAATCAATTTCTCCAATAAATAATTATATACATGAATTAAATAAATCACCCAGTAATTTATTTAATTCATTAGGCCGTAAATTAATTTATCCAATAAATTAATTTAGACATCCAATGTCCCAAGATTAATTAGACATCCAATGTCCAATAAATTAGATATCCAATATCTAATATTTATAAAGAGAGAATATGCTCGATTTATTCCATTGTCTATCTTAATGCGCGACTCGGTAGGTTCGTCTCAGTTAGCAATGGGAGGAACCAAAGAGTGATAGCCCCACCTAGCCAGTCCCGCGGCCTACGCTGTAACCTAACTGAGAACGAATGATTGAGATCATTCCAAAACCTTTCTGTCCTGAATACCAGTATACGTATAAACCCTTCTTTCAAATGTCCCGATCAAGTTATAGGGTCACGGTCAGTCAAACCCTATCTGTACTTGACTCTATGCATGAGTTAATGCAAATCAAGATCATCGAGCTCTTGTGTATCTAATACAACTAGATCCAATGTTTTGGCCAAAGACTTATGATCTCATCTTCCAATAACTGCATATGACATATACCCGTTCACTAACAGGAGAAAGAATCTTATCTTGATATTTAGTAGAACCTACTACTTGCCCGTCAAGATGCACGTCGTGGTTGACCCCACCTTTTCGGTTTTCTGGGTCGAACTACTCTAGTGAAAGTCTTAACGTCACAAGCACATCCGTACTAAATCCTCAAGTTGAAGGTTCACGAATACCTATCATAACCTTTCGATTTCGTCATTGACTGTCCGAGAGTGAAATCCGTGTGACTAATCGAGGGTGAGTCGGTTCGAGTATACTAATCCCATTGGCATACCTATAATGTGTGCTCTCACTAACTATTAGTGATCGACAGACACTCTCCAAGTCAAAGAACACGTCATACAAGTCTTCGCATAAACTTAACGCCCAGTCAGGTTTCATCGACTTACGAACGATCAAATATTTGATTCATAAATCCTTCCAATGCCGATCCCCTTATCCTGTAAGGAGTGTAATGTTTTGCTCTCAAATACATGGACTAGTTACTATATATTAGCAAGTCAGGAATGCTAGTGACTACTAGTAAATAAAGAAACATACAATTGCCTTCTGATAATGATTTACATAATAACAAGTACAATTCCCTCATTCTAACATCCTCTGAGTGGCATTCGAGGGCATACGCCTAACAATCTCCCACTTGCAATCAATGCCACACACTATGGTAACTAATACCCATGTTCTCCAGATGACGCTCCAAGCTCATATGAGAAAGTGGCTTGGTCAGTGGATCAGTGACGTTGTCTACTAGTCTACTCTATGCAGCATAATGTATCCTTTGTGAACAAATTCTCTCACGAGATGATACTTTCTCTTAAATATCGGCTTTTAGGCCTGTGCTACAGCTCCATCGTTTATCGCATAAAAACAAAAATAGGTAGCGCAACACATGGTGTCACTTAAATTTCACCCAGTAACTTCTTAATCCGAAACCCTTCCTTTGGAGGCCTCCGAGGCCGGTTGATACTCACCCTGACAGGTGGAATTAGCAGTCGCGCTTTGCTTGGCACTATGCCAAGATACTACTCCTCCATTAAGAGTAAAATGTAGCCAGAAGTAGATATAGTGTCACATTTAGTTCTCCACCACCATACATAAGAACCAGATATCTAGTCCTTCTAAAGTACTTGAGAACGTTCTTTACGGCGGTCCAATGTTCCCTATCTGGGTTTGCTTGAATCCTACTTACCATGCTCCCAGCATGCGCAATGTCAGGTTTCGTACATAACAAGGCATACACTAGGCTACCCACGACTGAAGCATAGGGTATATTACACATTTCCTTTTGTTGTTCCTCACTTTGAGGACATATCTTCGAGGTTAGTTTTATTCCATATCGCATCGGTAGGAACCCTCTTTTAGAATCATTCATCTTAAATCGCTTTAAGATTATATATATATATATATATATATATATATATATATATAGAGGGCTTGGGAAAGACCTATCATTCTCTTCGCTCTATCCCAGTGGAGTCGAATCCCAAGAATATACGTTTCTTCTCCAAAGTCTTTCATGAAGAACCTTCTCGAAAGCAAAGCTTTCACAGAACTGAGCATTCCAATCCTATTAGTATAATGTCATCGACATATAGTACTAAGAACGCGATCTTGCTCCCACTAACCCTGTTGTATACACAAGGTTCCTCTTTATTTTGCACGAAGTCAAAATCTTTGACTGCATCGCCAAAACGAAGGTTCCAACTACGTGAAGCTAGCTACAACCCATATCACAGAGTCTACATCCACCATTGCTAGGTCATAGGTTGTGGGTTGGTCTCTTGGTTATCACTTGGAAACTCACGGAGACCCAGTTCCTCTAAGTGCATAAAACCATACCTCTCAGGTAATTGAGACACCCTACTAGACCTACGAGGTGGTTGTATTTGTGTTTTAGAAGGTTTGGTTCCAACTTCTTGTATATGTGTCTCCTGAAGAGTTTCATTGTATTCTTCCAAAGAAATACTTCTACCTTCTCCACCTTCCTTATTGAACTCATCTCCCAGGAAGTGTGCTTACAAAGCAATAATGATCTTTCGATAGATAACCCATCGTCCCAGATGGGGATCCAATGAAATGTCCTTTCATGGACCTAGATTCCAACTTCTCCGCCTTATTCTTCTTGACATAGGTGGGACATCCCCAAATCCTAATATGATTAAGACTTGGTTTCCTGCTCTCCCACATCTCATGTGGAGTATTAGGAACGGACTTGGAAGGACATCTGTTCAGGATATAAGCAGCAGTCAGGAGTGCATAACCCCATAGGTAAATCGGTAAGTCGGTGTAGCTAAGCATGGAACTAACCATATCCAACAAGGTTCGGTTCCTTCTTTCCGACACACCATTTAACTGAGGAGTTCTTGGAGGTGTGAGTTGTGACACTATTCCATGCTCCTTTACGAACTCGTCAAACTCATTGCTCATATACTCACCACCTCGGTCCGACCGAAATGCTTTGATATGATTACCAATTTGTTTTTTGACTAGGGCCTTAAATTCCTTGAATTTCTCAAAAGGCCTCAGATTTATGTTTAATTAAGTATACATAACCACACCTAGTATGTTCATCCGTAAACGTAATGAAGTATTGATATCCATCACATATCGCTTCCAAAGCACGACATACATTGGTATGGACTAATGTAAGCTTATCAACGGCTCTTTCAAAAATCCCTGTGAAGCGGGACTTAGTCATTTGCCATTAAGGTAAGATTCACAAGTTGGGAAGGGATCCGATCCCAATGGACCCATAAGTCCATCCTCTTCCATTTTGTAAACCTTGGTCTGAACAACATGACCAAGTCTAAGATGTCATTTCAAAACTTGATTAGTTTCATCCCTACCGCACTTCCTAGTCATAATATTCACAACGACTTTGTTATTTAGGTTTAGATGATACAATCGATTTAACAATCTAGCAGTGCGTACTAGATTATTTCGAAAATAAATTTTACACGAACCATCACCACTGAAAAATGAAAAGCCTTTCTGATCCAAGACCAAAATGAATACAATGTTCTTATGCCCCTTGGGTAACATTAGTACATCATCTAAAGTTAAAACAAAGCCAGATTCCAAGTCCAAAAGAAGTGATCCTATATCAGTTGCTATGACACTATGCCCGCTTCCGACAGTAATCATCACTTCCCCAGCTCCAAGCTTTCTACTTCGTTTCAGATCCTCATTCATGGTACAAATGTGAGAACTAGCACCTGAATCTACCATCCAAGAAGTACAAAATACGGTAGCAGAACAATTAGTTTTCACTAAAAGTTCCGTACCTGAAGCTCCATGAAGGATCGGACAGTCTCTTGGCCAGTGGCCCAGCTCACCGTATTTGAGACATTTGTCCATCTTCACCTTCTTGCTCTTGGGAACCATTGGGGACTTGCCCTTACACCTTAAAGTCCTTGTTTTGTGGGTCCATATGCTTCTTGGTCTTTTCCTTCTTATTCTTTAATCTCCAAGATCCAGAAGAAATCACAAGGACAGACTCCTTCACCTGCGGAGTCTTCATCTGAGACTGAGCTGTTACAAATTTGTTCATCAATCCTACTAATTGCAAGCAATCTCATTGCAGTTGAAGTTCATAACTATAACGCCCCGACTTTCTAGGGGTAATTATAGGGGAAAGTAAGTAAAAAGGTGAATTTTGCCGAAAAATAAATTCTTTTGAGAATATTAAAATTCTCGCCTACAAAGTCGAGTCGCTACACTGACTAAAATAAATACCTTTTAATTAAGGCAACAACACATCATAGATAAGAGATAATAATTGCGGCGGAAGACAATTTATAAATTATTATTACTAATCAAGAGTTTTCCCAAATAAATATGGCAAAGTATAAGACATAAAGAAAAAAAATATCGTTTTAACAAAATATCATCATATGCCCTCTCGGCTCGCTCCTTCGTCCATCTGGCTCGGTTTAACCTACGGGATCAATATAGGCGGGGGTGAGATTCCTTCATCTCGTGAAAATCACACATACCACAGTAATATCTCATGGAAAACATTTAAATAATTATTCTATCAATAATATTTTCCTCAACACGAATACATACACACAATACCACATATAACATGAATCGAGCACGCATGTGAATATTGAGGTTATGCAGGTGACACAACATATATCTTAAAATAGCCTCTTTACACGTACACAGTTGAGCCTGATTTACAACATGTATCATTAACTTTACACATAAATAGAATATCACATATATAATCCAATTAATGCAATTAAAGTCATAGTGAAAATTTCCACCTGAATAAAATGATACTGCTTGAACTTGAATATGAAGATGCTCAACTCACAGTCCTAAGCCCGTATATCCTTGTTATTGTCTACATATAATAATAATTTTAATCACTATAAAATATTATGATATAATGATTGAAAATGAAAATATATTGCATATAATTAAACTGATTATTAATATTAATTGAAAGGTTAACATATTAGTGTCTTGGGTCAAAATAGGACTGGAATGAAAGTTTTAAAAGCTGAGTAGAGTAAAACTGAAGGAACGAAACATCTGGGGACTGAAATTGAAGGAATTTGTTGACTACTAACTATACAGAATACAGCTTGGAAAGTGTTTAAGCAACAAGTTGTATGGTTTTCAAGTTTAGAGTGCTTAGTGGAAGACTTGTAACAATAAGTTGCTGTAAATACAGCAACTCAATATGAAGTGTATACTTAAAAATAATCACAGTTAATAAAACAGTAAATGCAGAAGGTAAATGACACAGTAATTAAAGTGGTTCGAGGTATACCCCTGTACATCCACTGGTCCTCCACACAGGAGTGAAAATGTTTATTATAAATACTGCGTACACAACTACGTATTTATAATCAAACCTATCAATGTATCGTTCACACAGATTGATGCAATGATCGTAGCTTTCAATCGTTCACACAAATTGGTTAAAGCTTTCACTTGACTGGCTTCTTCACACAGTTCCGAAGCTTCGTCTCTTGAATGCAAGTACGTCAAACACAGTTAAGGAAAAGCATGACTTTCTCAGTCCACACAGGGCTGATAGGTTTGTTCAATGAAAGAACGATGGTTTGAACAATAGCTTGACTTTCTTGAGCTTTAGCTGATGATGTGTTGTTCAAGGTTGAGGACTTGGATATTTCTTCTCTCAGAATATGCAGTATACTTGAAGAAATATGTTTGCTCAGATATATTCGTGTAAGCGCTTGTTATCGTAGGTATAAGTCTTTGTGTTGTCACTGATCCTCAAACTCTTGGGGATATATATAGCCTTTGAATAGATCTGTTGAGAGAGATCTATTGAGAAAGATCTGTTCCAACTGGATGGTTGACTTGCATATACCAAGATCCGGATTTTGCGTTGTTTGAAGATCTCTGTCGGTTTTAGTATTCAAATACTTTATCCTTTTAGTATTTAAATACTTCTTATCGACGGGACCTGACTTTAGCAAATAACTAAGATTCCTTTCCAAACAGTCTTCAGTCCTGTTTCGATAGGTATTCAAGATCTCAATACTTTACAGCTTGAATGTTATATCCATTTGTGCTATAGGCTATAGTGGAGTAGTCGCTGTATGGAATGTTGTTATATGAAGAGACAGCTTCCATACTTGGCGCTTTTTAACTCTATTGCTGTATGACGGCATTATGAGAAGTCTTCGATACAGGATCGGCAACTTCGATTAGACTTTCGATACAGCAGCTTGTTGTATGCTGGATTGGCACTTTATCAAAACACTTTATCAAAACCTCGATACAGGCATTGTTATCCCAACAATTTCCCCCTTTTTGATAATTTGCCAAGTCTCCTTAAATACTCTTGATGTTTTTCACAAATTCTTGATGATGTCAAAACCTTGACACCTAATGAAACATCTTTCAGGAGGGTAGACTTCTTGGTCTTCTGTCAAATTTTCTGGCGTTCAGCAAATAGCCTGACACTAAGAACTGCTCGCAGGTGAGTTCAACTTTGAAAAAGAGTATTACATCTTTAAACTTATGATGGCGCGCAGGCACAATCTTACAGTGTAGTCTAGATACATACAACATAATCTATGAACTGTTCGCAGACAAGTTCTTATAGCTTGATACTTAAACTCGTTTGATTGCAACAATAAAAAATTGAGTTGAGTTAAAATTCGCGTCGTTTGAGATAGTGAAGTCCAAATGTCGTGCAAAGCATTTTAAATAATAAAAATATTTGAATATTAAAACAGGGCATGTGAACTTAAAACTGTTTGTAGTACAGAATAGAATGAAACTATCAAGTATAATTGATGTCCTGTAGTGTAAGTACTGTATCCACGAATAATACAGCATTCTACTTTAAAAGGTACATACAGGATTCAATTCTTACATTAATGTTTGGATTAACACTGTATTCATGGTTCGTACTATATTTCTACCTTAATTAATGTACACGTCAGTTGTAGGAAGGTTTCATGCCTTCTCTGTCCTACAGTGCTGTTTGACTGTTCTGAGTGTACAGTTAATTAATGGTGGATACTATATTCTTGGGTCTTACAGTGTTCCTCCTCAATTAATGAGTAAAAGCATAAAAACTTACAGGAAGTCTAGCTGTAGCATTCCCAATTCTTGTCGAAGCATAGAAATCAAGTAAATTTGGTCCCCCTTTGATTGTTGGGTCCTGGTGCAATAGTGCCTTTCGGTACCCAAATTTGCCGGACAACAATTGGTTTGCTGTAGGTTACTTTTGGTCCGTCTGTGCAATGTCTACGTGGGGCAAGCACGTCGCTGTAGTAATCATGATTATTATGCATATAAAATCGAGAGTTATAGTTATGATTCCAGTACGATTGTCGTCTTAGAGGTGGAGCCATTTTCATAGATCTTACAGCTTGCCTCCTGGGTCTCCAGTTAGATTCCCAAAGTTGTTGTTGATACTATGCTGCGACCTGATTCCGCAAGGGATAACGAGGCTCCTGTATCCAATACGTAGTCGTGTTGTACTGGAATTATTGCCGTGCGAGCCTTTGATGTTTGGATACAACCTTCTTTCTGAACGGCTATTGGTGCTGTTGATATGCTCGGGGAGCATGCTGTTGGGTACGCCTTACAGGTCTGAATGGCTGGTGATTCCGCTGTCTGGAATATGACTGTGGTGGCGGAATGGAAGCTTTTGCTGTTTGCGGTGCAGTAGGTACTTTCGCAGGACTCGGGGTCTCTTTCGGTACAGGAATGGGTTCCTCACTCCTGACGATACCGTACTAGATTTTCCTTTGTTGGAGAACGAGTTGTACCCTAAGCCACATTTATTATGAGCATGTTGCCCAGTGCTTAGGATCTTGTTGGCCACTAAGTATACTGGATACAGCTTGGAAAGTGTTTTAAACAACAAGCTGTACTGATTTTAAATCTGAGTGCATAGCGGAAGTCTTAAATACAGTAAGTTGCTGTGGATACAGCAACTCGATGTGCAGTGTATACTTAAATAATCACAGTTAAATAAAACAAGTAAGGCAGAAGGTAAATAACACAGTATTTAAAGTGGTTCGAGGTAAACCCCTCTACGTCCACTGGTCCTCCACACAGGAGTAAAAAGTTTATTATAATTACTGCGTACACAACTACATAATTATAACAACACTTAATCAATATATCGTTCACATAGATTGATATAAAGATCTTAGCTTCAACCGTCCACACAGATTGGTTTGAGCTAACACTTTGACTGGCTTGTTCACACACAGTTCCAAAGCTTCATCTTCTTCGATGCAATTCCTTCACACACAGTTCCGGAGTAGCAAAGATTACTCAGTCCACACAGGGCTGATCTGGGTTTGTTCAGAGGATAGAACAGGGTATGAACAACAGCTTTGACTTTCTGAGCTTCTAGCTGATGATGTGTTGTTCACGATTTTAGCACTGTATATCTCTTTATATCTGAATAGTAGTAAGCTTTGGAGATATGTTTTGCTCTGATGTATATGATAACTTCGTAAGCTTTCATTTTTGGTAACTTAGTAATTGATGATCTTCAAACTCTGGAGATATATATAGTCTTCGAAATATATCCGTTGGAGATTTATCCGTTGGGCAAGATTCTGTGACAACAGATTTTCAACTGAGATCCGGATATTACGGGATTTTAAGATCTTCTGACTTACAGTATTTAAATACTTTATCCTTTAGTATTTAAATACTTCTTTATCAACGGGACTTGACTTTTAGTGAAGACTGAAGATTCCTTCTTTGTCCTGTTGAGAGCTGTATGGAAGGATTACTTATTGTTAATTCGAGACAGCTTCCATACTTAGTCTTTATGAGACTTCTTTGCTGTACTGAAAAATATGCTGGATCTATGAGAGGTCTTCGATACAGGTTGACACTATAGATCAGCTTTTCGATACAGTTCGCTTACTGTATGCAGGACTGGTATATTGTCAAAATATATTGATACTACGATCAATACAGGGCAGTATCGATACATGGTTTTGTTATCCCAACAAATTCGATACAGGGTATTGTTATCCCAACAATTTCCCCCTTTTTGATAATTTGCCAAGACTTAAAATCTTTCAAGTCGTTCTTGATGATGCCAAAACCTTCCTCATGAAGCGAATAACCTTCTTGATGACTTCGGGCAGATTTCTTGGTCTTCTGTCAAATGATCTGGCTTTCAGTAACTTAGACTAATTTATGAACTGCTCAGAGGCGAGTTCGATACAGCTAAGAATTTTTACAACTTAAGCTTATGATTGGCGCGCAGGCATAATATTACAATGTATTCTAGATGCATACAACTGAATCTATGAACTGTTCGTAGAAAAGTTCGTACAACTTAATTTTCAAACAAGTTTTTATACTTGTGATTGTTATCCCAACAATTTATGTTATGTAATCATACATTAACGTAGTAGATTACGAGTTGTAATCTTTCAAGACAGGCAAACATTTTATTGATATTCAAGAATAGAGTACAAGGATTGCTGTTTTGAAAGAAAAATCACAAACAACAAAAAAAATACAAGGATTTCAGCTCCTATAATCACAATGTCTCCATGGCCTCTTCTCTGGATCATGCTCGGTTCCACGCCACCAGTGCTGTAGGGAATCATTGCCTCGATCTAAGTAGATTGCTCTACCATCGTATGATCTGTCGAAGGCAAGAATCCAGTCTTCTGGATGGGTGATCCGATCTCCTATTCTATGCTTGGATTTCATTTCGATTTGGAGAGGAAGCTTTCATTCTTCTAACATCTTCGTGAATTTGTTTGCAGCCTCCGCTAATGTTTTATAACCTTTGAAGATGGCCGATTCCCTGACGAGTTTTGCAAAATATCTCATCAGTTCATTTCTCCTCCATTGCTTCACTTCTTCAGCAGTGGGATGGCGGTTGGTTGGCAGACGAATCTCAGAAGGTCTTTGGATCAAGGTTTGCCAGGGGACATTGGGGTCATGGAACTCAGGTCGAGAACCATAAATTCTGAAACTTTGAGAGGGTGGAGATAATTTGTTCAATTCAGCGGTAATGCAGTCTTGAGCAGCATTAAATTCCCTTTCATGCTGAAGCCTAGTTCTCCTTGCTGCTTCTCTTGCTTCTTCCCCCTTTTGGCGTCATCAAGACATCCTAGGATTTCCAGTTCGGCATCCTATTTCGTCTCAATGTTTGTCGTTCTCTCGACAAGGGTGGAGAGCACCTGCGACATATCTTTAATACTTTTGTCGTGGGATCGAAGGTGGGAAGATGTTACGATCATGGCAGATGCTGTCTTGGCCTCAGATATGCGAGTTTTAGATTCCTCGTCTCTCAGGAGTTGCTCTTGTTTTAGATTCCATTGGATCAGGGCTTCAAATTCTTGAGAGTCTGTCACTTCCAACACGAATCTTTCTTCATTTCTCCACTCGCTCCAGTTGTACAGGGTATCGTACGGAGCTAGCCTATAGCTTTTCCATTGAAGAAATTTTTCATATGCCTGTTCAATTTGCACAGAGAGAAGGGTTTTGTTGATAATAGTGTCCGGGGAGGGACTTCATACAACGTCTGAGTCCGCTGTAGCGAGGGGTTCCTCTACAGGTGTCGGATCCTGTATGGAAGAGAGATTCCTTACAGGGGATGGTGCCCCGAAGGAAGGTGGATCCTGTACGGGTGTGGAATCCCGCATAGGAGAGTTAGTTGTTGGCTCCAAAGGGGCAGCCGACTCGCTAGAGTCTTCCCAGTTGGCAGATGACCTCATATCCGTCGTTGCCGCCAAAGGCTTGGGATTTACTGTCGATATAGTAACGGGCATCTCTTTCACAGGGGTTGGGCCCTAGGGTAGTTGTTCAGTGGGTTGCGCCACGGTAGAAGCTTCCTCGGAGGTTTTTGTGGATTTGGCTTTAGAAAGCCTCCTTAGCTTCCTTTTCGGCTTCTCAGCAGCAATAGGTGTCTTGCTGTGAGATCTCTTTCTTTTCCTTGAAGACTCCACACTCTAGGACTTCAAAGAAACATCCCTTGGATCTTCAGACACGGGCATACTGCGGACGAATGGTTGGTTGCAGACCAGAGTGCTCTGGTTAAAAGCCGAAGGCTTGACGCCTCCTAAGTGGATCCGGGAACTAATTTTCTTCGCATCTGCGGATTGTGGAAGTTCGCATTTCGTCAAAATGTGGTTTAAAAATAAACCAAATGATTTCTTTTGAGTGGCAGGCTTGGATACTTCTTCCTGCAAGTGCTTCAAAATAATTTGACACCAATTGACCTTTTCACAGGTCAAAATCGCAACCATCATTCTAAACCTAAGATTAGTGCACATTTCAAATGCACCAGTGCGATTCTCGATGATTCTGCAACAAAAGTCATGCAAGTACACGTATGGCAAACATAAATTCTTCTTGTGGCACGTGGTGTGAACCACTTCAACCGTAGCTGAGCCACTGAATAGGCCATAGTACTTGGTCATCAGCTCTTGAGACCCAAAAGTCTCAAGTTCTTCCATGGTCAGTCCATCAGCGGGCAACCTGTAAATGTTCTGGAGAAGATCTCGGTCGATGCAGATCTCCACTCCTTGAATGATAGCAGTGATGTCAGCGATGTGGACTCCCTGGGCCAGCGACAGAAAGCGAACGGCAGCGTTGAGGTAGAAGTCCTCAACCAAATGAGCGTCGTATTTTTTGGCGGTGTGACTCCCCAGGCGATAGAGGCCTTGCTGATGGAGTTTGTTGATGATGAACTCCATTGGTCCGACGTCATTAGTTTCAGCGAGAATACGCTCGATGACGACAGATCAGGAGAAGATCCGTCCATCAATGATGTTCGAGGCTTTCGTGAGGGCGGTAGAAGATGTCTGAGCAGCCATTGGTGATTCTCAAGAAAATATAAAGAGATTAAGAGAAATTGGCAATAAAACACAGAAAAACTTGTAGGTTGTATTTGCTTGAGTGCTCTCAAAATATCCAGAAGGCGTAAAGAGTCTCAAATGGAAATTACAGTCCTTTTATAGTGGGCGGCGAAGAAGGGTTTTCCAGAGAACGAATGGTCAGATTTAAGGGATGGGAACCGGCTTTTGAAATGAACGGTCACGATGGACTTAGTATAACTGGTACACTAATCCAGTGAATTTTAAAATAGGAGCGGGTCCCACTTCTGACATTTGTTGTTACCCTCGATGCGTAAAACGGCGGTATTAAAACATTAAACAATTTGAAAACATCGCGGCTTTTGAGATTCAGTTGTCCAGATGTCGTGTAAGGCATTTAATGTAAATGATGTTTGACATGAAAACAGGGCACGTGGACAAAAATTATTTTAAAATGAAATATTATAATATATATACTGAATCGAAATCCTATAGTATGTGATGTATCCGCGATGATACAGCGTTCCCCCTTAAAAGGTACATATAGGTTTTAATTCCATACAGCAACTTTTGGATTAATGCTGTATTCATGGGCCATACTGTATTCCCCCTTAATTATTGCACACGTCAGCTGTACGATGATTCATATGTCTTTGTTCCCTACAGTGCTGTATTGAAGGCTCTGAGTGTATAGATAATTAATGGTGGATACTGTATTTTTGGGTCTTACAGCATTCCCCCACAATTGTTGAGTAAAAACAGTAAATTACTTACAGGGAGTCGGGTCGTAGCATTCCTAATTCTTGTCTAAGCATGTTGAATCTTGATGTGTCGAGAGGCGGGGTGAAGATGTCAGCCAACTGAATATCTGTATGAACCTTTTCAAGCCGAACATCCTTGTTCTCGACATGATTCCTTATGAAATGATGCTTCATGTTGATATGCTTAGTGCGTGAGTGCAATACAGTATTGTGCGTGATTGCAATTGCACTCATGCTATCACACATGATTGGCGTCTCTCTGGCTTCAATCCCATAATCGACAATCATTGCCGCATCAAAGGATGCATACAAGAACTACAAACAACATAGTATTACGATTGGTAGTGGAAAGTGAGTTTGCCAATTGCTTCTTACTGAACCAAGAAACGAGTCTAGGTCTAAGAAAGTAACAAGTTCCACTTGTACTCTTCCTATCTAGCTTGCAGCCTCCGAGATCCGAGTCGCTGTATCCAACTAAATCGAATCCGCCTTCTTTAGGATACCACAGTCCTACATCAACTGTTCCTTTAATGTACTTCAGGATTCGTTTAGCTGCATTGAAGTGTGATTCCTTGGGTGCTACTTGATATCTCGCACACATTCCTACAACAAACTGGATATCGGGCCTGCTAGCCGTTAGGTATAGGAGCGAGCCAATAAGCTTCCTGTAGAGTGATTGGTCAACCGACTTTCCGTCTTTATCAGCACTAATTTGCACGGAAGTGCTCATGGCAGTTGGCAATGATTTGGAAGTATTCATCCAAATTTGTTGAAGTTCCTTGCTGTATTTTTCCTGGTTGATGAAAATACCTGTAGGCAACTGCTTTACCTACAAACCTAGGAAATAACTAAGTTCTCCTATCATACTCATTTCAAATTTACTTTGCATGAGATGAGAGAATCTTTGACACAAAGCAAGGTTAGTTGAACCAAAAATTATATCATCTACATAAATTTGCACCATTAGAAGGTCATCACCTTCCTGTATTTTGAACAAGGTCTTATCCACAGCACCTTTCTCAAATCCATTATCGGTTAGATACTGGGACAGGGTCTCATACCAAGCTCTAGGGGCTTGCTTAAGTCCATACAATGCTTTCCTCAGCCTGTATACTAGGTCGATGCCGTCTGTGTTGGCAAACCCTGGTGGTTGTTCAACATAAACTTCTTCGGCAAGGTCTCCATTTAGGAATGCACTCTTGACGTCCATTTGGTATACAATAAAGCTCTTATGGGAGGCAAAGGCTAAAAATATCCTAATGGCTTCTAGTCTGGCTACAGGGGCAAATGTTTCATCGTAGTCTATGCCTTCTTCCTGTCTATAGCCTTGTGCGACTAGCCTTGATTTGTTCCTTATAATAAGTCCATTTCGATCCTTCTTGTTTCTAAATACCCATTTGGTTCCGATAACCGATGGATGCGTAGGTCTGGGTACAAGATACCATACGTTGTTTCTTTCGAAACCGTTAAGCTCTTCTTCCATAGATGTTATCCAATGAGAATTATTAAGAGCGTCTATGGTAGAAACAGGTTCGGAATGGGCTAAGAATATAACAATAGTGCACATGTTGAGTCTTCTAAGCTCAGATTGAGATTTCCATTCAGGGAATGGTGATGTCTCACTATGTAGTTCTTCTTGTGCACAAAGTATATTTTCTTATGTACTCTGTATTCTCCTACGGGTAGAAACACCAGCATCTATGTTTCCAATGATCAGCTCTTGCGGGTGATCTCTCAACCATCTTCGGTCGGGTTCTAATTCAGGGTCCCGTACTGTATCCAGAGTTTCTGTAGATACAGCTTCAGCTTATACAGCGTCGGCTTCATCTACGTCGATTCTTACAGCTTCGGGGTTGATTTCTAGGTCAACAACAGGTTTTATGGGAGTTGGTGGATCTAAAATGGAAAGTTGTTGGATGTTCTGAGTAACAGCTTCTACTCCTGTAGGGTCATGGTGAGGTTCGTTGAACACTACATGAACTGATTCCTCGTTCGCCAGCTTCCTTTTATTATAGATCCTGTAAGCTTTGCTGACGGAGGAATATCCTACAAATATTACTTCATCCGACTTCTCATCGAAGGTTCTGAGTTGATCCTTCCCATTGTTCAACACATAGCACATGCATCCAAAAATGCGAAAATACGAAACTAACGGAGTTTTGTTGTTCCATACCTCGTAGGGCTGTAAACGAACAGAGCTGTTCGCGAACAAAGCTCGGCTCGGCTCGTTAAGGGCTCGGTTCGGCTCAGTTCGTTAAGAACTCGATCTCGAGCTCGAACACAAAAATTTGTGCGTTAAGAAAACGAGCTCGAACCGAGCTTGGGCATGTGCCGCTCGAGCTCGGCTCGAGATCGGCTCGAGCTCGGTTCGGCTCGGTTCGGCTCGTTAAGCTCGATTAATAAATATATTTTTAAATTTATTTTAATAATATATATATTATTTATAGATTAATAATTTTTTAAATAATTTTCAGATATTAAAATATTAATTTTTATATATATTTAATAAAACATATAATTTTTAATGATTAATTTAAAATATTTATTTTAAACAATTCAAATATATTATTTTAATAATTTAAAAATATATAATTATTCGCGAACAGCTCGAGCTCGGCTCGAGTTGTTCGCGAACAGCTCGAGTTCGACTCGTTTTATTAACTAGCTCGAGCTCGAACACGTTTTTTGTGCGATAACGAACCTCGGCTCGGCTCGGCTCGTCAGGAAAAAAAATTGAGCTCGGCTCGTTTAGGTCAAAGCTCGGCTCGGCTCGGTTCGTTTACAGCCCTAATACCTCGTATGCTGTTTTGTTGTGGTGCTTGTTGACGATACAGTGGTTTTGAGTGTAGCATGCTGTATTGGTTGTTTCACCCCAGAAACGTTGTGGCAACTTGCTTGCGGCAATCATTGTCCTTGTTGCTTCTTTCAGCGTCCTATTCTTTCGCTCGGCAACACCATTTTGTTGAGGTGTACGGGCAGCTGAGTATTCGTGCTGTATCCCATTTTCTGAACAGTACTGCTCTATAAAGCGGTTAGTAAATTCTGTACCTCTGTCGGAAGGAATGGACACGATACTCAATGCCTTTTCGTTTTGAAGCTTTCTCAGGAGCTCGGGCAGCTTTGATGTTGTTTCCTTCTTCTTGCTTAGGAAAATTATCTAAGCATACCTGGAGTAATCATCAACAACAACAAGACAGTATTTCTTACCTCCCAAACTTACTAGGTCTACATGACCATAGAGATCCATGTGTAGCATCTCCAACACTCTGTGGGTTGAAAGGTAGGATTTGCTCTTCAGGGTTGACTTGATTTGCTTGCTTTTCTGACATGGTCCGCAGACGCTGTCCTTTTTGAATGACACGTTTGGCAATCCTCTTATCATTCCCTGTCTTGAGAGCTTGTTGATCGTCTTGAAGTTGACGTGAGACATCCTCTTGTGCCATAACCATCTTAGATCTGCACTGCCTTTGGCAACAAAGCATGGAATTGAGGAGCTCATAGGCTTCCAATCAGCAATATACATGTTACCTGATCTGCTTCCTGTAAGCACAACTTCTTTGGTCTGGATGTTCTTGACTCTACAGCGATCTATATAGAATTTCACCGAGAACTGTTTATCAGGCGGCTAATACTAAGTAGATTGTATTGTAAGCCTTCAACATATGCAACATCGGTGACTTTGAATTTTCCGACAAGAAGGTTTCCTTTCCCTCTTGTTCTTCCTTTAGATTTATCACCGAAGCGAACTTTTGGACCGCGACCTTCTACGAAATCTGATAGCTTGCTTCTATCTCCTGTCATGTGCCGAGAGCATCCACTATCGAAGTACCAGGTGTCCTTCTCTAGGATGTCCTGTATGCAAATAGATTAAGTAGATTTAGGTCCCCTTTGATTGTTGGGTACATGAATGTTAGTGCCTTTAGGTACCCAAATTTTCCTGACAGCAATTGGTTTACTGTAGGTCACATTTGGTACAGTATTGTGGTATCTTCGTGGGGCATAAACGTAGTTGCTATAACCATGATAATTGTTATGCATGAAAAATTCTGGGTTATTATTATTTGTCCAGTACGAGTGCTGTCTTGGAGGTGGAGCCATTTTCTTTGGCCTAAAAGCTTGCCTTCTGGGTCTCCAGTTGGATTCCCAATGCTGTTGTTGATATTGAGCGGGCACCTGCTGTCTCGAAGAATAACAGGGCTCCTATATCCAATACCTCGACGTGTTGTACTGATAGTACTGCCGTGCGGGCCTTTGGTATTTGGATACAGCCTTCCTTCTGAATGGCTGTTGGCGCTGTTAATATGCTCAGGGAGCATGCTGTTGAGTGCGCCTTTCAGGTCTGAATGGCTGGTGATTCCGCTGTCTAGAGTATGATTGAGGTGGCGGAATGGCAGCCTTTGCTGTTCGCTGTGCAACAGGTTCCTTTACAGGACTCGAAGTTTCTTTCGATACAGGAATGGGTTCCACACCCCTAACAAACATTGTACTAGTTTTCCCTTTGTTTGAACATGAGCTGTATCCTAAGCCACTTTTATCATGAGCATGTTGCCCTGTGCTTATAATTTCTTCCATTCTTTTGGACGATTTCTCGAACAATTTCAGAATGGTCTCAAGTTCATCTTCTCGTTTTTCAAGAGTTTTGGCTTTGGATTGAAGTAGAACAAAATCATTTGTCTTGCTCTCATTGTGAATTTTAACCTCACTTAGTTCATGAGCAAGTTGATGATTGCTCCCCATGAGTTTATCATAATCGACTTTGCTGGTTTCACAATCAATGGACATATTTTCATAATTTATTTTCAGCAAGTCATTTTCATCTTTCAGCTCTAGGTTAGACAGTTGGAGCTGTATATTCTCATTTTTCAATGTCTCATGGGCCTTTTGAATGTTTTTAAAGTCATTCATCATGTTTTCAAAAGTATGAGATACATTTACTGGAATAGCTGAGGTTGAGCTTACCTCATCGTCGCTATCTTCACCTTTTGGAATGTCCTTAGCCATAAAGCACATATATGCTTTATTATCGAACTCATCACCAGATGAATCACTTTCAGTGACCACCTGAAGACATTCTTCTGATTTGGATGGTGTGGGCGAGGCTTCTGATTCTCCAATCAGGGCCTTGAGCTTGTTTTTCCAAGCACGTCTTCGTTCATCCCTCTCTTGTTGCTCGGCTTTCGGAAACCGTTGAACTTAGGGATGAGACCATTTATTTACATAATGTCCTAGTTTCCTGCAATTATAGCACAGGTTAGCATCACCGGATGAAGTTTTGGTACTTACCTTATGGACAGGTTTGGGCCTGTAGGGAGTCTTTCCAGACTGCTTATTGAACTTCTTGAACTTATGCATGAGAAGTGCCATTTCATCTTGAGACAGGCTGTCGGTGTCACTGTCAGTATTCTTGTGACTAGGCTTCGACGAGCTGGGCATGCTGTGTCGACGATTCGATACAGCGGCTAGTGCTGTAACCTTTGAAGGAGATTCTTCAGCTTTCTCTCTTCTATCAATATCATACTCAAAAGCTTTGAGGTCAGAGAAGAGATCAAAAGTAGATATTTCATTAAGATTGCAAGACACACGCATAGCTGTGGTCTTAATGTCCCATCGAGTAGGGAGAGATCTGAAAATTTTCAAATTCTTCTCCTTTTGGGTATAAATTTTGCCCAAAGCTTCAAGTTCACCAACAATACCAGTGAATCTGAGGTCAAGTTCCTCAAGTGTCTCAGTTGGTTTCATTTCGAAAGATTCAAATTGCTGAGTCAGTTTTGAAATTTTGTTTTGTTTTGAGAGCTCAGTTCCCTCACAAATCATCTTGAGTTTATCCCAGATTTTCTTGGCTATTTTACAGCTCTTTACCTTTGAGAACATGCCTTTGTCAAGAGTGACAAATAATGCGTTCTTAGCCACATTGTCGAGATTGGAACGCTTTCTTTCATCTGTGGTCCATTGCTCGCGCTCCTTCTCTAGCATCTCAGCATAGGCTTGGCCTTCAACCCTTGTGGCCGTGTTTACCTTCATGATCTTGATGGGGCCATCCTATATAACAAAAATCATCTCTTCGTGCATTGCTGCAAGAGGAGCCTCCATCTTGATTCTCCAATCATCAAATTCATTAATAGAGTACATTGGAACTTTGTTGATCATAGATGTATCCATGTGAGAATAAAGGAATGAAAAAGACTGTTTTAAAAATAAGTGATTTTGGATCTGATTCGGTTAAAAATACGACTAATTCTTTTTAGAATCAACCGCTCCGATACCACTTGTTGGCCATAAAGTATACTGGATATAACTTGGAAAGTGTTTTAAACAACAAGCTGTTCTGATTTTAAATCTGAGTGCATAGCGAAAGTCTTAAATACAGTAAGTTGTTGTGGATACAACAACTCGATGTGCAGTGTAACTTAAATAATCACAGTTAAATAAAACAAGTAAGGCAGAAGGTAAATAACACAGTATTTAAAGTGGTTCGAGGTAAACCCCTCTACATCCACTGGTCCACCACACAGGAGTAAAATATTTATTATAATTACTGCGTACACAACTACGTAATTTTAACAACACTTAATCAATATATCGTTCACACTGATTGATATAAAGATCTTAGATTCAACCGTTCACACAGATTGGTTTGAGCTAACACTTTGACTGGCTTCTTCACACACAGTTCTGAAGCTTCGTCTTCTTCGATGCAATTCCTTCACACACAGTTCCGGAGTAGCAAAGATTACTCAGTCCACACAGGGGTGATCTGGGTTTGTTCAAAGGATAGAACAGGGTATGAACAACAGCTTTGACTTTCTGAGCTTCTAGCTAATGATGTGTTGTTCACGATTTTAGCACTGTATATCTCTTTATATCTGAATAGCAGTAAGCTTTGGAGATATGTTTTGCTCTGATGTATATGATAACTTCATAAGCTTTCGTTTTTGGTAACTTAGTAACTGATGATCTTCAAACTCTGGAGATATATATAGTCTCCGAAATATATCCGTTGGAGATCTATTCATTGGGCAAGATTTTGTGACAACAGATTTTCAACTGAGATCCGGATATTACGGTATTTGAAGATCTTCTGACTTACAGTATTTAAATACTTTATCCTTTAGTATTTAAATACTTCTTTATCAACGGGACTTGACTTTTAGTGAAGACTAAAAATTCCTTCTTTGTCCTGTTGAGAGCTGTATGGAAGGATTACTTATTATTAATTTGAGACAGCTTCCATACTTAGTTTTTATGAGACTTCTTTGCTGTACTGAAAGATATGCTGGATCTATGAGAGGTCTTCGATACAAGTTGACACTATAGATCAGCTTTTCGATACAGTTCTCTTACTGTATGCAGGATTGGTATATTGTCAAAACATACTGATACTACGATCAATACAGGGCAGTATCGATACAAGGTTTTATTATCCCAACAAATTCGATACAGGGTATTGTTATCCCAACAGATCTCTTCCATTCTATTAGAGGATTTCTCGAAAGAATTCAAGATTGTCTCTAATTCTCCTTCACGTTTCTCTTGAGATTTTACTTTGGCTTCGAGTAGAGCCAAATCATTTGTCTTGCTTTCAAGATGAGACTAAGTCTCATTTATATCGTGAGCAAGTTGATGATTTCTCTCCATGATTTTTTCTAAATTGACTTTGCTGTTTTCGCAGTCGACATACATATTTTCGTAATTATCCTTCAGCAAGTCGTTTTGTTCCTTCAGTTCTAGGTTAGAAATTTGGAGTTGTATGTTTTCTTTTTTTAATGTCTCATGGGTCTTTTGAATGTTATTAAATTCATTCAATATATTTTCAAAGGTATGAGATGTATTTACAGGAATAGTTGAGGTAGAGCTTACCTCATCATCATCGCCGTCTTCATTTTCCTCGTTTACTTTGGCCATAGAGCACATGTAGGCTCTATCTTCTAGCTCATCATCAGATGAGTTACTGTCAGTGACCACCTGGAGACACTCAGTCTTTATTGATGCGGGTGAAGCTTTTGATTCTCCAATGAAGGCCTTGAGTTTGTTCTTCATCTTGTTTCTCCAGTCATCAAACTCGTTAATAGGAAACATAGGTACCTTCTTTATTAATGAGGTATCCATATGTGAGGAAATAGGAAAGATAAAGTGTTTTCGAAGAAAATAAGTGATTTAGGATCTGATTTGGTTAAAAATACGACTGATTCTTTTTAGAATCAACCGCTCTGATACCACTTGTTGGCCACTAAGTATACAGAATACAGCTTGGAAAGTGTTTAAGCAACAAGCTGTACGGTTTTCAAGTTTAGAGTGCGTAGCGGAAGACTTGTAAAAATAAGTTGCTGTAAATACAGCAACTCGATAGGAAGTGTATACTTAAAAATAATCACAATTAATAAAACAGTAAATGTACAAGGTAAATGACACAGTAATTAAAGTGGTTCGAGGTAAACCCATCTACGTCCACTGATCCTCCACATAGGAGTGAAAATGTTTATTATAAATCCTGCATACACAACTACATATTTATAATCAAACCTATCAATGTATCGTTCACACAGATTGATACAATGATCGTAGCTTTCAATCGTTCACACAGATTGGTTAAAGCTTTTAATTGACTGGCTTCTTCACACACAGTTCTGAAGCTTCGTCTCTTCAATGCAAGTCCGCCACACACAGTTCAGGAAAAGCAAGGCTTTCTCAGTCCACACAGGGCTGATGGGTTTGTTCAATGAAAGAACGATGGTTTGAACAACAGCTTGACTTTTATGAGCTTTAGCTGATGATGTGTTGTTCAAGGTTGAGCACTTGGATATTTCTTCTCTCAGAATATGCAGTATACTTAAAGAAATATGTTTGCTCAGATATATTCATGTACGCGCTTGTTATCGTAGGTGTCAGTCTTTGTGTTGTCACTGATCTTCAAACTCTTGGGGATATATATAGACTTTGAATAGATCTGTTGAGAAGATGCATCCATTATCAATGTAGCCGTTGCAGGTAGGTGATATGTTGACGTCTATAATTGGCGGCTTGGTGAATGAGCTTGGCCTTCAATCCTTGCAGCAGGATTCACCTTCATGATATTTATGGGGCCTTCTTGGATGACATAAATCATCTCTTCATGCATGGCGGCAAGCAGAGCCTCCATCCTAATTCTCAAGTAATCGAACTTGTTAATAGAAAACATTGGTACCATATTAATTAGTGAGGTATCCATGTCTGAGATTATGAAAGATAAAGAAGTTTTCAAATATAAGTGATTTTAGGATCTTATTCGGTTAAAAATACGACTGATGTTAGTACAACAAGCTGTACGTTTTTCAAATAAGAGTGCGTAGCGGAAGTATGTTAAAGTAAGTTGCTGTAAATACAGTAACTAGGCTTGACTCCTGTTGGCTTGGTGCGTACAGGGTTTTTCGAGTATATTTAAACAAATCACAATTTATGAAAACAATAAATACAGAAGGTAAATAACAAGATATTTAAAGTGGTTCGAGGTAAACCCCTCTATGATAAGATTCTTTCTCTTGTTAGTGAACGGGTATATGTCCTATGCAGTTATTGGCAGATGAGATCATAAGTCTTTGGCCAAAGCATTGGAGCTAGTTGTATTAGATACACAAGAGCTCGATGATATCGATTTGCATTAACTCATGCATAACGTCAAGTACTGATAGGGTTTGACTGACCATGACCCTATAACTTGATCGGGACATTTGAAAGAAGGGTTTATACGTATATAGGTATTCACGACAGAGAGGTTTTGGAATGATCCCAATCATTCGTTCTCAGTTAGGTTACAGTGTAGGCCGCGGGACTGGCTAGGTGGTGCTATCACTCTTTGGTTCCTCTCATTGCTAACTGAGACGAACCTACCGAGTCGCGCATTAGGATAGACGACGGAATAAATCAAGCTTATTCTCTATTTATAAATATTAGATATTGGATATCTAATTTATTGGACATTGGATATCTTATTAATCTTGGGACATTAGATGTCTAAATTAATTTATTGGATAAATTAATTTACGGCCTAATGAATTAAATAAATTACTGGGTGATTTATTTAATTCATGTATATAATTATTTATTGGAGGAATTGATTATATTATTTTGTATTTGATATAATTAATTATTGTATTAATTAATTGATAGAAATACATCGGAACGGAATGGAGTTTATCTATTTGGACCCACGAGAGTCCGAAACGAACCGAACTCGTCCGTTGCTCCTTGATGGACGCCCTCTTTGATTTTTCATTAGGTGGTCTTTGATTTTCCCTTTATGATATGGTGGAAGACCAACAAAATCAAAGAAAAGAAATATCTCTTTTATATTGTTCCTTGAGGGAAGACTTTCACATGTGAAAGTATAAGTTGAAGACAAAAGAATAAAACCTCATCTCTTGCGCATAATTGAGGTCTCACAGCATATTACAAGAGAAGGAGAGAGAGAAAAGTTGTCTTCTTAACTTTACTTCTTCATCTTATTTCTAAGAGAAATATCAAGAGATATCAAAAGTAATTACTATACTTATATATAGATCAATTTCTATGGCTTCACCATCATATTCTAGCCGTATCCTTGGAGGATAATAGGGTGGGATTTATTTCAGTCGACTTTCGGCTCGTGGCAAGTAGAGGCATAGTGTTTCGGTGCTCGGGATTTCAAAAGCTTGATAAATCGGATTCATGGCGGAGATCACCAAAAGCTTGGCGAATTGGATTTGCGGAGGAGATCGCAAACTACAACCATTTAATCAAAGGACTACAAGGGTATGGTTTCGAATCTCCCTCTTGTTTAGTTTTATATATTCATATATACGTAGCTTGATCGATCCTCTTAGGGATTCGAATCGCATTTGATGCGTATATTGCTTCCGCTGCGCCTTCGTTTCAGGCACCGAATCCCATCAAGATGCTGTTCTTGAAGAAAGTGTCACTGCTACGATAGGCCGTTAGGCCGCGCCTACAAGAGGATACAAGGTATATGGTTCTCGTCCGGAGTTCCATGATCCCAATGTTGCTTGGAAGAACAACGTGCAAAAACCATCTACGATTCCTCCTCCCACTAACCTACAGCCTACAGCTGATGAAGTAAAGGACTGGAGGAAAAAAGAAATGATGAGATACTTCGTTAAACTCATCAGGGAGTCCTCTATATTCAACAAGTTCAAGACGCTGGCAGATGCTGCAAGTGAATTCACGAGGTTGTTAGTAGAAGGAAAGCTTCATATGCAATTGCTAATGAAATGAAGGCACCGAAACGATGATCGGCTCACCCATCCAGATGACTGGATACTTGCTTTCGACCAATCAGCTAAAGGAAAAGCTATCTACCGGGATCGAGGTAAGGATTCACTAGTCAATTGGTGGAAAGGGACCAAAATGGATCCTGACACAGACCTTGGAGGCATTCTCAGTACATGAATTAGCTTGTCTAGACCTTCTTAATGTATCTGTTCCTTAGGCTCATTATAGCAGTATGCACTTTTTCTATCTTTTGTATTTCAAGAACTTGTAATTTTCCTTGATTATCAATAAAATTTGTTATCTTGAAAGATTACAGCTCGTAATCTACACTTACTGTTTTACTGTTTAATTACAAATTTATTTATTGCAAACAAACAAGTATATAACTTGTCTTAAAGCTGTAAGAACTTGTCTGCGAACAGATCATAGGTTAAGTTGTATCCAACCTAGACAAACACTGTATGATTGTGCATGCGCGTCAATCATAAGTTTAAAGTTGTAATACACATCCCTGTAGATGTTTTTCAATTTCTTAAGAACTTGCCTGTGAGAAGTTAACATTTCTAGACTAAGTACTGAAGATCAGATCATTCGACAGAAGACCGGGAGTCAGCCTCTCTGAATCAATAATTTATCTTGAAGAAGTTTTGGCATTATCAAAAAGGGGGAAATTGATGGGATAAACAATCATGTTTTGATAATTGCCATCATACAGCAAAGAAGTCGAAAGAGTTGAAATCCCGCCAAGTACAGAACCTGTCTGGAATATCCATACATCCCTTCCATACAGCATTGAAGATCTCAGGCAGTCTATCCTACAGAGCTTATAGCGACAGCAAAAGACTGAATGCGTCGGATACAGCAGTCAGGCTGTAAGATGTTTTTTCCTAGGAAAACTAAAACACATCTGACAGGCCTGATTAAAGAATACTCTAAACCGTTGTGAAATGCACTTTGTTTATTCTTAAAGTATTCATGGTTAAAGAAGAATTTATTGCTGATAGGACAACATTTAATGCAGCCGGAGTGAGATAAGTCTGAACACGCTGAAGAGCATTTAATGCAAAGTCAAAAAGAATGTCTGAAGCATTAAATGGGATCTGCTTTAATTTAGTAAAACCTGCTACTTGCCCGTCAAGATGCACGTCTAGGTTGACCCCACCTTCCATTGGGTCGAGTTACTCTAATAAAAATCTTAACATCACAAGCACATCCGTACTAAATCCTCAAGTCGAAGGTTCACGAATACCTATCATAACCTTTCGATTTCGTCATTGACTATCCCAGAGTGAAATCCGTGTGACGAATCGAGGGTGAGTCGGTTCGAGTATACTAATCTCATTAGCATACCTATAACGTATGCTTCCACTAACCATTAGTGATCGACAGGCACTCTCCAAGTCAAAGAACACGTCATACAAGTATTCACATAAACTTAACGCCCAGTCAGGTTTCATAGACTTGCGAATGATTAAGTATTTGATCCATAAACCTTTGGAGTGTCGATCCCCTTATCCAATAAGGAGTGGAATGTTTTGCTCTCAAATACACAGACTAGTTTCTCTCTCTCTCTCTCTCTCTCTCTCTCTCTATATATATATATATATATATATATATATATATATATTTGCGAGTCAGGAATGTTAGTGACTACCAGTAAATAAGGAAACATACAATTGCCTTCTGATAATGATTTACATAATAACAAGTACAATGCCCTCACTCCAATATCATATGAGTCGCATTCGAGGGCATACTCCTAACAATCTCCCACTTGCACTCAATGCCACACACTATGGTAACTAATACCCATGTTCTCCAGATGACGCTCCAAGCTCATCTGAGAAAGTGGCTTGGTTAGTGGATCAGTGATGTTGTCTATTGAGTCTTCTCTATGCAGCACAATGTATCCTTTGTGAACAAATTCTCTCACGAGATGATACTTCCTCTTAAATATTGGCTTTTAGGCCTGTGCTACAGCTCTATCGTTTATCGCATAAAAACAAATACAGGCAGCGCAGCACATGGTGTCACTTGAAGTTCACCCAGTAACTTCTTAATCCAAAACCCTTCCCTTGGAGGCCTCCAAGGCCGCTTGATACTCAGCCTGACAGGGGGAATTAGCAGTCGCACTTTGGTTGGCACTATGCCAAGATACTGCTCCTCCATTAAGAGTAAAATATAACAAGAACTAGATATAGTGTTGTCTTTCTGTCCTTGGAAGTCTGAATCAGTGAAGCTCGTCACATTCAGTTCTCAACCACCATACATAAGAACCAGATATCTAGTCCTTCTAAAGTACTTGAGAACGTTCTTTACGGTGGTCCAATGTTCCCTACTTGGGTTTGCTTGAAACCTACTTACAAAGCTCGCAGCATGTGCAATGTCAGGGCTCGTACACAACAAGGCATACACTAGGCTACCCACGACCGAAGCATATGGTATATTACTCATTTCCTTTCGTTTTTCCTCACTTTGAGGACATATCTTCGAGGTTAGTTTTATTCCATATCGCATCGGTAGGAACCCTCTTGTAGAATCATCATCTTTAATCGCTTTAAGATTATATCTATATAGAGGGCTTGGGAAAGACCTATCATTCTCTTCGCTCTATCCCAGTAGAGTCGAATCCCATGAATATCGGTTTCTTCTCCCAAGTCTTTCATGAAGAACCTTCTCGAAAGCAAAACTTTCACAGAACTGAGCATTCCCATATCGTTTTCTATTAGTAGAATGTCATCTACATATAGTACTAAGAATGCAATCTTGCTCCCACTAACCCTGTTGTATACATAAGGTTCCTCTTCATTTTGCACGAAGTCAAAATCTTTAACTGTCTCGTCAAAATGAAGGTTCTAAATATGTGAAGCCAGCTACAGCCCATATCTCATAGGTTGTGGGTTGGTCTCTTGGTTATCACCTGGAAACTCACGGAAACCCAGTTCCTCTAAGTGCATAAAACCATACCTCTCAGGTAATTGAGACACCCTACTAGACCTACGAGGTGGTTGTACTTGTGTTTTAGAAGGTTCGGTTCCAACTTCTTGTACAGGTGTCTCCTGAGGAGTTTCATTGTATTCTTCCAAAGAAATACTTCTACCTGCTCCACCTTCCTGAATGAACTCATCTCCCAGGAAGTGTGCATGCAAAGCAATAATGATCTTTCGATCTTCGGGCATGTATAATAGATAACCCATCATCCAAGATGGGAATCCAATGAAACGTCCCTTCATGGACCTAGCTTCCAACTTCTCCGCCTTAGTCTTCTTGACATAGGCGGGACATCCCCAAATCCTAATATGTTTAAGACTTGGTTTCCTTCCCTCCCACATCTCATGTGGAGTATTAGGAATGGACTTGGAAGGACATATGTTCAGGATATAAGCAGCAGTCAGGAGCGCATAACCCCACATGTAAATTAGTAAGTCGGTGTAGCTAAGTATGGAACTAACCATGTCCAACAAGGTTCGGTTCCTTCTTTCCGACACACCATTTAATTGAGGAGTTCTTGAAGGTGTGAGTTATGACACTATTCCATGCTCCTTTAGGAACTCATCAAACTCAGTTCTCATATACTCTCCACCTCGGTCCGACCGAAGTGATTTGATATGATTACAAATTTTTCGTTTGACTAGGGCCTTAAATTTTTGGAATTTCTTAAAGGGCCTCGGATTTATGTTTCAATAAGTATCCATAACCATACCTAGTATGTTCATCAGTAGTAATAAAGTATCGATATCCATCACGTGTTGCTTCTAAAGCACCACATACATCGGTATGGACTAATCTAAGTTTATCAGCGCTCTTTCAAAAATCCCTTTGAAGGGGTACTTAGTCATTTTGCCTTTTAAGGCAAGATTCACAAGTTGTAAAGGGGTCAGATCTGTAATACCCGGTCTAAAGTCATGTCATTTCAAACCTCTTCTTGTTCTTCGAATCGTGATTTGTTGGGAGAACCCTTGTAATCATTGCTTGGAACCACCGTTTTGGGGTTCCCGTACTTCTATTTCGTGTTATTGTTGCCCAGACATTGAATCATATTGCTTTTATTCTCTTTCCGGGTCATTCTTCATCATTGTAGGACCCGAAGGGGGTGTGAGCCGCGGCACAAGGAGTGTGCGCCATGGCACACACATTTCCTAAAACACAGCCGAGCGGGTATGCAGGTGCGCGGCTGCGCCGGCGATCTTGCGGCACACTGCTGAGCCAATGCCGGCACACCTATCTTGAGCCGCGGCACTGGTGTTGCATCCTCGGCCAAAACCGCTGTACCGGTGCGCGGCACACACGAGCCGCGGCTGCGAAACCTTGGAACAATTTTTAGGCACGTGCCGCGGCACACCTATGCTGAGCCGCGGCACACAATGCGGTCAACTGCATAATTCGGCTTTTTAAGCGAGATTTCAGCCATTTCCTCAATTTCCTTCTTCCACCGCGAGAGAGAGAGTTTGAGGGAGGAGTTTTTTTCACATTTATCACTTGTGTGTTGGAGATTTACCACTTTCACTCGGTTGGGAAGCCCGGATAGTCGATCTAACGCGTATTCCTTGGATCATCGAGCTTGGATATTCAAGAGGTAATTTCTTCGACAACTTGACTTCTTGATTTTGTGTGGGTATTGACGTTTTGGATGATAAAATCATGGTGTATGATGTGATATATGCGTGATTATGGACATGTTTGGGCATTTATCGGATTATTGAAAGATTATTCAAGAACACTTTGAATTTTGTGTTGGTTTTTGGGGTTTTCGTAGATTCGTCCGTTTTATCCGATTGAAGCTTGAGAACCTTGAGATTTTGATATATCTATACCGTATGAGTGTTTTCTTCCGATTTTACGGGTTGAATTATGTCGTTTTCGGACTTGTGAGGTTTGGACGATTTTCCAACCTCTAGTTGATTATCCGTATATCTTTAAGAATCGTAGACGGGTTTCGGGGGTTTTTTCGTGTAATTTGAATATGGATAATTGATTATCATATTCCTTGCGAATCGTTTAGGTGCCGGAAGCGCGTTCTTGGACCTACCAATCTCATACCCCTTTTTCCGTTCGTTCCTCGATGTCTCAAAGGCAAGTATACATTTATGATTGTACGTTCTCGACTTTGAAAGTATGAAATATTGATGGTATGATTATTTCTAGCCACTCCGGGATGGGCCTATGGTCCTCTGAGGGTTTCGTAGCCTCTGGTGCGATTCCATGGTTGATATGAGCAGACGTTTCTACGGCATTCATATGAAATAATGTTGGCATGTAATGAACGAACCGTTTTGACGGCATTCCTACATGTAACGGCGTATGATATGAACGAACCGTTTCTACGGCATTCACATACGTCTTGAGATTTTAGTTATTCCGGAATACTAGTCTTGAATTGATGAATTGACGGTTGCATTTACTTTATTGTCGAGGAGTATTGTGTTTCATACTTGATATACTTGCACTAGCTATTCGACGGCTAACCCCTTTA
The DNA here is from genome assembly GCA_033398695.1 of Orobanche coerulescens. Lineage (NCBI taxonomy): Eukaryota > Viridiplantae > Streptophyta > Magnoliopsida > Lamiales > Orobanchaceae > Orobanche > Orobanche coerulescens. The sequence goes on along the minus strand of CM065818.1, from coordinate 69,857,201 downwards.
TGGGGGAAATACGTTCCACGTATTTCAGGTTCCAGGAGAGCGGACGGGCAGGTATCGGGTCGGCATAAAGATGGTGGGCAAGTGTGATACTGTGTCTTTCTTCCAATTATGTTTGGAGTTTCCCGTTCAGTGTTGTTGTACTGGATTGGCTATTGAATACTCGAGTATTGTTTTCCTTTTTCCTTGATGTTCCGGCCTGTGTTTGCCGAAGTATTGAATTGAGTTGTGATGTTTGTGAATACATTGGTTATATTTCGAATACCTTTGTATCGTTTTTCATTCCATTGTGTGTAGACCTTATCGGTCAAAAATTTATAGTTCCACGTATGTTTAGCCTTGTGGGTCCCACGGCGGGGCTTACGGCGCTGTAATATCCCTGAATAACTTGGGGGTGTTACAGAATATGGTATCAGAGATTAGGTCTATGGATACCTAGGTTGTCGGTCTTTTGGGTCGATCGAGTCGTTAATTGTCCACAGTATCACTACTCTGCCATCATCACAGTGCGACCGGTACTTGTAAGACCTCTCACTCTTCTGGTGTTTCCTTATTCGTTTTGCTTCCTTTTATCGGTATTCTTGAGAATCAGACACTTTGTTGATGCGTGATTGAATTGTGCTTACGTGACTTGTGTGTTCTTTAGTATGTCAGCTGGTAGGGGACGTGGCCGTGGTCGTGGCCGTGGGCGAGGAAGAGGTCGTGGCGCGGCCGTTTCCATCAGTTCAGTTGCGGGGTCGACCAACCCCAGTTTGTCGAACTCGGTGCATCCCGATACCGAGAGTCAGCACGACCAGTCAGATGGTCAGGGGAACAACGCAGACGTTGTAGTGGCGAATGCACTTCAACATTTGGCTACTCAGATGACTATTTTGGCCCAAACTGTTCAGCTGAATAACCTGAACCCAAACACGGATGCCCTGCTTCAGAATGTAATCCGTATGCACCCTCCACAGTTTGGCGGTGCCACAGACCCGTTAGGCTGGGAGGATTGGCTAGCAGAATTGGAGAAGATTTTCGAGGCAGTTGATTGCCCCGAGGTGAGGAAAGTACCGATTGCTCAGTATTTCCTCACTAAGGAGGCCGCTACTTGGTGGAAGGTCATCAAGCCTCAGGATCGTATTGCCTCATGGGATAAATTTAAGGAGCTCTTGGAGGCCGAGTTTTGCCCTTGGCCGGTACGAGAGAGCCGAATCCGAGCCTTCTTCGAGGTTAAACCACAAGATATTCCCGTTTCGCAGGCGATCGTGGACTATAACCAACAATTAATCCATGTGAAGGATCAAGTACGTAACGAGCGTGATAAGATCCGTTATTTTGATATGCGGATGAATTTGGACTTACGGCGGTACATGGCCGGATTTGCTTGTACCACACTGAAAGAGTATCAGGACAAAGCTTTAGCCCATGATATGTTGAGCCCTGACAATGATACCGTTGAAGAACCGAAGAAGCAGAAAGTCGGGGGAAATTTTTCTGGCTCTAAGGGTGGCAACTTTCAGAAGTCACAGACGACTAACCGTTTTTCCGGACAGTCGTCATGTTCTAATAAAGGGAAGAGGGGTTACCGTCCCACTTCGGGTACCTCAAATCGCGCGGGGACTTGCTATAATTGTGGCCGTTCAGGCCACATTAATTTGGAATGCCACTTTCCACCGTTGAAGTGTCACACGTGCGGACAGATGGGACATAGAGCGACTTATTGTTCCGAGCCGAATCATACTTTGGACACTCGGGCTTCTGCCCCAGCTGGTCAACCTCAGCAGAATTTTGGCAGGGGCCGGGGACGGGGTCAGAACGCTGGAGGGGGGAACTCTAGTGTCGGTTCGGTACAACCACGAGTTTATGAGATGCGTCGAACAGACGAGCCCGACGCGGCGGTGGCTTCAGGTACCATCCATATTTTATCTTATCCAGTCCGTGTGCTTTTTGATTCGGGTGCTACACATTCTTTTATTTCTTTGGAGTGTGTACGCCATTTGAATATAACTTGTCTGACTGTTTGCGATCCCTTCATCGTGAGACTGCCGAGCGGGGATAGAATCGTGGGGAACCGGGAGATTAGAGATTTTCCGGTGACTATATCCGGTATGGATTGGTTATCGAATTTAATTGTAGTTGATATGGAAGGCGACGTGATCCTTGGCGAAGATTGGCTTGATAGTCATCAAGCGATTATGAACTACCGTACTAAGGTTATCACCATGATGACTAAAGACGGATCTGAGTACTCATTTTTGGGGCGTAAGTCGGGACTATCCAAGTTACTTATCAGTGCCATGAAGGCCGTAAAACTTTTGAATAAAGGTTGTGCGGGCTATTGGTGTTATGCCTTGAAAACAGAAGGAAATGAAATCGTTTTCTCTTCGATTCCGGTTGTTAGTGAGTACCCCGATGTATTCCCGGATGACCTCCCGGGATTACCACCAGATCGAGAGATACAATTTACCGTAGACTTAGAGCCAGATGCGGCTCCGATTTCTAAAGCACCTTATCGGATGGCACCTTCCGAGATGCAGGAATTGAAGACTCAGTTGGGAGAACTTTTGGAAAAAGGATACATCAGACCGAGCGCTTCGCCTTGGGGCGCGCCTGTTCTCTTCGTGAGGAAGAAAGATGGTTCACTACGTTTGTGCATCGACTACCGTGAGCTGAATAAAGTAACCATCAAAAACATGTATCCTTTGCCTCGTATAGACGACTTATTTGATCAATTGCAAGGGGCTGCAGTTTTCTCGAAAATTGATTTAAGATCCGGGTATTATCAACTCAGGGTGAGGGAGTCCGACGTTCCGAAGATGGCGTTCCGGACGAGATATGGGCATTATGAATTTGTAGTTATGCCTTTTGGGTTGTGAATGCGCCGACAGTATTCATGCGGTTAATGAATAAAATATTCATCGAGTACCTCGACTGGTGTGTAGTCGTCTTTATTGACGACATCTTGATCTATTCTCGAGATAAGGAGGAACATGCTCGGCACTTGCGTTTGGTCTTAGACATTTTGAGAACCGAGCACCTCTATGCAAAATTCTCGAAATGTGAGTTTTGGTTGGAAGAAGTTATGTTTCTCGGCCATGTGATTTCGGCCGAAGGGGTTCGTGTAGACCCTTGAAGATCGAGCGATGCTAGATTGGGCACCGCCTAAAAATGTTAAGGAGGTTCGTAGCTTTTTGGGCCTTGCTGGTATTACCGTCGGTTTGTCGAGGGGTTCTCGAAACTCGCTCGACCGCTTACAAAATTACTCCGTAAGACCGAAAAGTTTATCTGGATGGATGAGAGACAACAGAGCTTCGATGAATCAAGAGACGATTGACTTCAGCGCCGATTTTAACTTTACCGCATGGTAGCGAGGCTTTGCGGTTTATAGTGACGCTTGGTCAAGGCACAGGCCGTGTGCTTATGCAGCATGATAAGACGATAGCTTTTGCGTCTCGACAATTAAAGCCTTATGAGATGAATTATCCTACTCACGATTTAGAATTGGCCGCAATTGTCTTCGCACTCAAGATTTGGCGGCATTATTTGTATGGTTCACCGTGCCGGATTTATACCGATCACAAGAGCCTGAAATATATTTTCAGCCAGAAGGAGCTGAATATGAGACAGAGACGTTGGCTAGAGTTGATAAAGGATTATGATCTGGAAATTCTTTACCACCCCAGGAAAGCCAATGTCGTTGCGGATGCTCTGAGCCGCAAATCAGCATCTCTTCAAATGTTCGAAGTTCTTACGTCCCAGACGAAAATTCGTCAAGACCTAATTGAGCAAGGGATAGAATTTTGGCTTCAACGAGTACAGGGGCAGTTGTGTACTCTCGAAATTACGTCGTCCTTAGTTGACGACATCAAAGGGAAGCAGTGGAGTGACCCGATGATTTCTCAACTGAAGGAAGATGTGATTAAAGGAAAAGCTCCTGGCTTTATGGTACATGATGATAGTATTCTGAGATTTCAGGGCAGACTTTCCGTTCCGAACGATTTAGAGTTGAGACAGAGAATCATCCGAGAAGCCCATGCTACGCCTTACTCAATCCACCCCGGGACGAGTAAGATGTACAAAGACTTGAAGCGAAATTTTTGGTGGAATAACATGAAGAAGGATGTTACGGAGTTTGTATTACGGTGCTTGACGTGTCAACAAGTCAAGATCGAACATCAACGACCGGCGGGGTTGTTGAAACCACTTCCCATTCCCGAGTGGAAGTGGGAAGATATCTCAATGGATTTTATCACTGGCATGCCGAGAACTCAGACTGGAATGAATATGATTTGGGTAATTGTCGATCGATTGACCAAGTCTGCACACTTTTTGGGTATTAAGGATACTTGGGGACCGGATAGATTGGCTCGAACCTTTATCGCTGAGATCGTGAGGTTACACGGTACCCCCAAGACCATTGTTTCTGATCGAGACGGCCGTTTCGTATCGCATTTTGGCGCACCGTTCATCGTGCTCGGGTGCGAGTTGAGATTGAGCACCTCCTTTCATCCTCGGTCGGACGGTCGGACAGAGAGGGCGGTCGACGTTGGAGGATATGTTGCGGGCTTGTGCCTTAGACTGGAGTAATGATTGGGAGTTTCACTTGCCGTTGATCGAGTTTGCTTACAATAATAGTTGGCATGCGTCGATCAAAATGGCACCCTTCGAGGCACTCTATGGTAGGCGATGTAGGTCGCCATTATGTTGGGACGAGGCTTCTGAGCTAGTTGGGACGGAACCAGATATGTTGTTGGAGACCAAGGAAAAGATTTCTATTATCCGAAGATCGACATCGACCGCCTGCAGTCGTCAGAAATCTTACGCCGATACTCGTCGTCGACCCTTGGAGTTTGAAGTGGGGGATCACGTCTTGCTTAAAGTATCGCCGACCAGAGGAGTTTTCCGCTTCGGTAAAAAGGGAAAACTCAGTCCAAGGTATATCGGACCTTTCGAGATTTTGGACAGAGTTGGAGACTTAGCTTATCGCTTGGCGTTACCTCCACCTTTGAGTCACGTCCATAGTGTTTTCCATGTGTCCCAGTTGAGGAAGTACGTACCGGATCCGAGCCACATTATCGACTACAGTGAGATTGATGTAGCCAAGGATATTACCTTTCCGGAGAGACCCGTGAAGATCCTTGAGCGTCGCGAGAAACAGCTTCGGCATAAGACCATTCCACTGGTTAAAGTACAAGGGTCGAGGCATGGATTCGAAGAGGCGACTTGGGAAACGGAAGAGAAAATGCGGGTGGAATACCCCGAACTATTTATTTCTTAAGTTTCGGGACGAAACTTCTTTTTAGAGGGGGAGAATGTAATACCCGGTCGAAAGTCATGTCATTTCAAACCTCTTCTTGTTCTTCGAATCGTGATTTGTTGGGCGAACCCTTGTAATCATTGCTTGGAACCACCGTTTTGGGGTTCCCGTACTTCTATTTCGTGTTATTGTTGCCCAGACATTGAATCATATTGCTTTTATTCTCTTTCCGGGTCATTCTTCATCATTGTAGGACCCGAAGGGGGTGTGAGCCGCGACACAAGGAGTGTGCGCCGCGGCACACACATTTCCTAAAACCTGGCCGAGCGGACTGTACCGGGTGCCGCGGCACACGCCGGCGATCTTGCGGCACACCTTGAGCCAATGCCGCGGCACCTGGTGTTTCATCCTCGGCCCAAAACCGCTTTGTACCGGTGCCGCGGCACACCTGAGCTGAGCCGCGGCACACTGCCGAAACCTGGGAACAATTTTTAGGCCTGTGCCGCGGCACACAATGCGGTCAACTGCATAATTCGGCTTTTTAAGCGAGATTTCAGCCATTTCCTCCATTTCCTTCTTCCACCGCGAGAGAGAGAGTTTGAGGGAGGAGTTTTTTTCACATCTATCACTTGTGTGTTGGAGATTTACCACTTTCACTCGGTTGGGAAGCCCGGATAGTCGATCTAACGCGTATTCCTTGGATCATCGAGCTTGGATATTCAAGAGGTAATTTCTTCGACAACTTGACTTCTCGATTTTGTGTGGGTATTGACGTTTTGGATGATAAAATCATGGTGTATGATGTGATATATGCGTGATTATGGACATGTTTGGGTATTCATCGGATTATTGAAAGATTATTCAAGAACACTTTGAATTTTGTGTTGGTTTTTGGGGGTTTTCGTAGATTCGTCCGTTTTATCCGATTGAAGCTTGAGAACCTTGAGATTTTGATATATCTATACCGTATGAGTGTTTTCTTCCGATTTTACGGGTTGAATTATGTCGTTTTCGGACTTGTGAGGTTTGGACAATTTTCCAACCTCTAGTTGATTATCCGTATATCTTTATGAATCGTAGACGGGTTTCGGGGGTTTCTTCGTGTAATTTGAATATGGATAATTGATTATCATATTCCTTGCGAATCGTTTAGGTGCCGGAAGCGCGTTCTTGGACCTACCAATCTCATACCCCTTTTTCCGTTCGTTCCTCGATGTCTCAAAGGCAAGTATACATTTATGATTGTACGTTCTCGACTTTGAAAGTATGAAATATTGATGGTATGATTATTTCTAGCCACTCCGGGACGGGCCTATGGTCCTCTGAGGGTTTCGTAGCCTCTGGTGCGATTCCATGGTTGATATGAACGAACCGTTTCTACGGCATTCATATGAAATAATGTTGGCATGTAATGAACGAACCGTTTTGACGGCATTCCTACATGTAACGGCGTATGATATGAACGAACCGTTTCTACGGCATTCACATACGTCTTGAGATTTTAGTTATTCCGGAATACTAGTCTTGAATTGATGAATTGACGGTTGCATTTACTTTATTGTCGAGGAGTATTGTGTTTCATACTTGATATACTTGCACTAGCTATTCGACGGCTAACCCCTTTATGGGGGAAATACGTTTCATGTATTTCATGTTCCAGGAGAGCGGACGGGCAGGTATCGGGTCGGCATAAAGATGGTGGGCAAGTGTGATACTGTGTCTTTCTTCCAATTATGTTTGGAGTTTCCCGTTCAGTGTTGTTGTACTGGATTGGCTATTGAATACTCGAGTATTGTTTTCCTTTTTCCTTGATGTTCCGGCCTGTGTTTGTCGAAGTATTGAATTGAGTTGTGATGTTTGTGAATACATTGGTTATATTTCGAATACCTTTGTATCGTTTTTCATTCCATTGTGTGTAGACCTTATCGGTCAAAAATTTATAGTTCCGCGTATGTTTAGCCTTGTGGGTCTCACGGCGGGGCTTACGGCGCTGTAATATCCCTGAATAACTTGGGGGTGTTACACGATCCCAATGGACCCATAAGTCCATCCATTTCCATTTTGTAAACATTGGTCTGACCAACATGACCAAGTCTAAGATGCCATTTCAAAACTTGATTAGTTTCATCCCTACCGCGCTTCATAGTCATAGTATTCACAATGATTTGTTATTTAGGTTTAGATGATACAATCCATTTAACAATGTTGCAGTGCCTACTAGATTATTTCGAAACTAAATTTTAGAGGAACCGTCACCAATGAAAAATGAAAAGCCTTTCCGATCCATGACCGTAATGGATACTATGTTCTTATGACCCTTGGGCAACACTAGTACATCATCCAATGTTAAAACAAAACTGGATTCCAAATCCAAAAGAAGTGATCCTATATCAGTTGTTTTCACATTATGTCCGCTTCCGATAGTAATCATCACTTCCCCAGCTCCATGTTTTCTACTTTGTTCTAGATCCTAATTCACGGTACAAATGTGAGAACTAGCACATGAATCCAGTATCCATGAAGTAAAAAATATAGTAGCAGAATAATTCGTTTCTAAAACTAAAAGTTCCGCACCTGTAGTGCCATGAAGCTTCGGAATCATCTGGGCCTTGCCCTTTCATTTAAAGTCCTTGCTTTGTGGGCCCGTCTGTTTCTTGGTCTTTTTATTCTTATTATTGGACCTCCGAGATCCAGTAAAAATCACAAGGGAAGACTCCTTCATCCGTGGAGTCTTCATCTGAGACTGAGCGGTTACAAGTTTGTTCATCAACCCTGCTAAATTGGAAGCAATCTCATTGCAGTTCAATTTTATAACAAACTGTGAGAAGTAATCAGAAAGAGATTGCAGGATAAGGTCGGTTTGTAGAGAAACATGCATCCTAAAATCAAGAGCCTCCAATCTCTAGATCATAGAGATCATTTTGAGGACATGGTCCCCGACTTTCTCACCTTCCTTCATCTTGGCACCAAAAATCTCTTTAGATATATCATATATAGCAGTTCGAATGTGCTCACCATAAAGATCGGTTAAGTAAGATAAAATTTGCCTAACATAAGTCATTTTCTCATGAGCTCTCTGAAGCTCATAGACATAGAGGCCATCATATAGCCATAGACTCTAATGTCATCCTTAACCCACTTTTCGTGGTTTTCAACATATTCCTGACTTGCTTTGATACCCATTGGAGCCGCCGGAATGTCCACCTCTAAGAAGTATCCCAGCGCCTCTATATTGAGGACTTTCATCAGGTTGCGGATCCAGTCCACAAAGTTAGGCCTAATTAAGGTGTTCTTTTCAAGTAGTACAGTGAGTGGATTCATTGTCATTTTTGAGAGTTTTATGTCTGCACAAAGTACTCAAGATTGATTAGGGAATCGGTCAATTATGGTCTGAGTTTAGAATTAAGGACTTTTCTGTTCTTTTAACCCAGCTCCCAGTACTTTTATCGGAATAACACACTCCCTTGTGAAATCTGGAAGTATTAGTTCGCTTTACTTCATAGTGGTGATCGAGTTCTTTATAAATTTTAATAGGCTAAATCTTGATCAAGTGTTGATCAGTAAGAAAAACGACTAAGTATAGAACTGCCACTTATCAGAGAAGTTTACAGGCAAGTTCATTATCAGAGAAGTTTTGGTCAACGCAAAACATCAGATAGATTTGACCAAAACCAAGCTGCAGATAAGTTCTGAAGAAGGCGATACATCAGACAAGTTTTGGTCAACACAGAATATCATAGAGGTTTGACTAAAACCCATCTGCAGTCGAGCTATCAGACGAGATTTGGTCAACACAAAATATCAGCTGAAGTTTGACCATCAGATCAGAGAACATCCATCAGGTCAGAGAACTTCATTCGAGACCAGATCAAAGAACTTTATCTCAGAGAACTTCTACCAAGTTATATCAGAGAAGTTCTACATCAGAGAGGGTTGACCGCACATCAGGCAGGTTTGACCAAGAGATATCAGACGAGTTCTCAGACAAGATATCAGCCAAGTACCTCAGTCCATGTCAACAAGCATTGAAGTCACAATAACGGAAAGCCATATGCCGACGTAAGGAGACAAACTGAAAAGATTCCCGGAAAGTTAGGAATAAAATATTCCTTGAGATCCGCGTGCTGAAGACTTATGATTATTCTAATCAAGAATAACGACGCTAACAAAGGAAGTCTTTCAAATGATCAGAAATGAGAAGGAAATCAAGCCGTGCAACGGAATGATAAGATAAACAAAGAAGTCCACTGTCCAACAGACCAATTTGTTACAGTGATGCAACGGCTATGAAGGAAGCTCAAAGAATCATACTATAAATATCTGAAGATTAGAATTGAGCAAAATACGATGCGAGTAATACATTCAAGTGATCAAAGCAATCAAAGCAATCATAGTGAAAAAATAGCATCGTGAAGAGCAAATCTTAAATAGTCATATTCGAAGAAGCTCTTAAGTTGGAGAAGACAAACACTCTTGTCTTAAAAGTTTGAGTACGGGGTTGCTTTCTTGAATGAGGATCTTGAAAGTAAAGAGATTGTAAATGCATCCATAGGTTCTTGATTGGAAGGTGATAGACAGCTTGTGAGTTGTTGAGGCATCCACGGGTTTTCGATCAAGAGGTGCAAGACATTCCAGAGAGTTGTAACGGCCACGGGTTTCCACTGGTTGGAAGCTGTTGTAACAAGGAAGAATTCATTGCAACCTTTATCACTGATTGACAGTTATAGTTAATATCTCCAACTGATTTGGTGAGAAGTGGATTAGTAGATGATTACTCCACCTCTGAGACCATTATAAGTGCTTGTGTGATTTACTGCTTTAAACATCATACATAACTGTTGCATACATATTTACTATTCCATTAGAAAGTTATCTGCAGTCGACATAAGTCACCTGCGTTATTATCAGCTATGTCTTCTGCATTATCTTTCTGCAGTTGACATAAGTCACCTGCACTTAATCACAGTAGAGAAACCCACCTGAGATTCAGGAAAGAGTTTAATAAGTCTATTCACCCCCCTCTAGACTTATTCCTGACGACTTGTGACCTACAAGTCTTATGGATGATTCGATCTTCTTTTTCCCCTTGTTCACTCCCCTCAACCAATACGGTTTCTATAGTTCATTAACAAGTTAAGTTTACACCATCGACGCTTATCAGTTTCACAATTGAATCTTATCCGGCAACCTAACAGGTTTCTAGGGATAAAATTTGCTCCAGCCGAAGCCATCCAATGCACTCTTGGAATTTATCGACCCTCCCTGAATGACTACCCTGATAACTCCGAAGAATAGCACATCCAGTTTGGATATCAATTTTCCAAGAGCTCGATGGAGGGAAGGAAAACCTTGAAACCTTTGAAACTTAATATTTTGACGTGGGAGAATTTTCGCGATTAATGTAACACTTTGCACATTAATTCATTTAAGCGCGTTTGTCGACATTCATACCATATGAATAAACATACACAACCTAGTTGCTACCAATATATAGTTCATGGACTGTTCCTAGAACCAAAAACATCGTAATCTAATTACATGTCTTGAGTCTTGAATCTTCGTCCTCTCGAATGAATCTTCCTCCAGTCTTCGTCATTACATATAAATTTTACATTGAAAAATTGCATCCTAGATACAAATATTTTTGTAAAATAAACAGGCTCAAAAAAATGATTCAAAAACCAGGTCCACGAACCACATCACCATTCAAATAATAACGCAACAATCACATTAAAATTAATGGAAAAAACACTTAATCTAATTGTTGATCCAATCAATATAAATCAATCCATCCAAAAGAATTAATCTAATTAGTTCAAACAACCGTTAATTTTAACTTGTTCTGGATGAGAAAATATTTTATTAAATTAATTCCCCTAAGAATAAAATTACCATAATTATATATTAGTCAAATTAAATCCAATTTAATTTGTGGAAAATTAATTACTGAATGAAATATAAAAAACGGACTCGAAAAACAAACGGTCGGGCCAAGCCCGGGGAATTACCCAGCAAGCTGCCCAGCAGGATGCCGAGCAGGGATGGACCGCAAGGCCGGATCGCGATCCATTGCCTGGGACCGCACGACAGCGCCCGTCCAGCTCCAAGCTGTCGGGCCCGTTCACATTTTCGGCTCGTTTTTTGCCCCGATTCCAAAAATAATAATTTTCCAATCTCTATATTACACATTTAAATCAGTTTTTGAAAATAAAAATAGATTTATATTGTAACATAAAATCATGAAAAATTAATTTTAGATGAACAATTGAAAATCAATGATTAAAACGACTATGATTTTCCAAATCATAAGAACACCCAAACAAGCATTCCAAATGCTAAATATCGTATATACGATAGCAAGACCTCGCTCTGATACCTCTGTTGGGATTCGCATACAAAACCGAAGGGTGCAGCAGAACCAAAAAACACAAAGTGCAATACGAATCCCTCAATAGGATCGATTCAAGCTACGTATATACGAAGATAAATTGAACAAAGAGGAAGATACGATATCATACCATTGTAGTCCATTGATCTAATCATTGAGAAGATGATGTCCCTTACGAATCCAATCCACAGCAAACTCTTGGATGATCCAATGTTGAAACCACCGCATCTCAACTTGCCATGCGCCGGAGAAACGATCGGAACGACTTCACCTTGTTATCCTCCAAGGATACGGCTAGAACAAGGTTATAGGAGATTGCTAATATTGTCTATGACACTCTAAGTTTATAGATATATTTTCTCTCTATTTTTCTCTCAATTTTTCTCGAAGAAAAATGAAGAAGGTGATCAAAGAGATGAAGATGAATGCAGAAGACAACTCAAAGTCTCTCTCTCACTTGTTCAATCAATGAACCGTTAGTTTCAACCAAGGAGGAGGAGAAGACCTTTTAACATGTCTTCACAATCATTCCCTTCACATGACAAGGTTTTGTCCCCTTAATAATAAACATCTCATGTTTATTAAATCCATTATTGATCACAAGTCTTGGTCTTAAACTTAAACAAAAAAAAAAAAGAATCAAGACTTGAGACCATGGTGGGGATTTGGGCGGCCATGTGAAAGAGTTATAGAGTTCGGTTCATTTCGAACTCCCACGAGTCTAATCCTAAACTCCATTCTGTCTTGATGTATTTATATCAATCAATTAATCCAATTAATTAATTATATCAAATACAAAATAATATAATTAATTTCTCTAAGAAATAATTATATATGTGAATCAAATTAATTACCCACCAATTTATTTAATTCATTAGGCCGTAAATTAATTTATCCAATAAATTAATTTAGACATCCAATTTCCCGAAATTAATTAGACATCAAATGTCCAATAAATTAGATATCTAATATCTAGTATTCATTAAAAGAGAATAAACTCGATTCATTCTGTCGTTAATCCTATTGCGCGACTCGGTAGGTCCGTCTCAGTTAGCAATGGGAGGAACCAAAGAGTAGTAACACCACCTAGCCAGCCTGGCGGCCTACATTGTACCCTAACTGAGAACGAATGATGGGGATCATTTCAAAACCTTTCTATCGGGAATATCAGTATACGTATAAACCCTTCGATGTCCCAATCAAGTTTTAGGGTCACGGTCAATCAAACCCTATTTGTACTTGACAGTATGCTTGAGTTTCGTGATCACCTAGTTCTTATGTATCTAATACAACTAGCTCCAATGCTTTGGCTAAAGACTTATGATCTCATCTGCGAATAACTACATAGGACATATACCTGTTCACTTACAGGAGAAAGAATCATATCTTGGTATTTAGTAGAACCTGCTACTTGCCTGTCAAGATGCACGTCGAGGTTGACCCCCACCTTCCAATTTTCTGGGTCGAACTACTGTTGTGAAAATCTTAACGTCACAAGTGCATCCATACTAAATCCTCAAGTCGAAGGTTCACGAATACCTATCACGACCTTTAGATTCCGTCATTGACAGTGCCAGAGTGAAATCCATGTGACGAATCGACGGTGAGTCGGTTCGAGTATACTAATCTCATTAGCATACCTAACCAGTTGTAATATCTGGATTAATTATTGAGTATTCATATGTAATTGAACCCTGTATTATTCGGATTTTTGATATCGATAATCGAAGTATGATATTTCTCGTATTCGTATCCATGTGCATGATAATATAAATATATGTATTTTCACATGCAAACACGTGATAATGTACGCTATGAAGTGAGCATAGCATACGTTATTTGCCAAGATTTGCGTACGCTACGAATGAAGCATAGCGTACATAAGACAGCCAATAATTGAGCAGGGCGGCTAGCACATGAGCCAGCTGGTGGTGGGCTCGGCCAGATTCTCTCCAGATTCGCACGGCATGAACCTGAACACTTTTTAAGTTAACGGATATTAACGTACGCTAAGGTAAGTATGTACCATACGATAATGGTATTGGTTACGTACGTAACATGATAAGTGTAGCGTATGTAATGAAGTTCAGAAACAAGACAGTATGCTATTTTGGACGATAACGTACGCTATGAGCAAAGGCAAGCGTACGTTATGCTTAGAAAGTTATAAATAGGACAGGACCCCATTTCATTTCATTCATTTCTTTCACTTGGCTTTCAACATACTTCATCCCCAGAGAGTTCCCAGCCACCTTAAACACCTTTGGATCACTTAATACTTGGTCATTGAAGATTTGAGATTACTTATACTTGATCATTGAAGTGGAGAATCATCTTTTATTGGCATACAAGCAACCGGAGTTGGGCTCTACCTATTGTCTCAGCATTTTCTTCAACTTAAGTTATGTTATGCTATCTCCAACCTTGGATTTGTATCCTTAAGGATATTATGATCGTGCTATCAAGATATTAAGTTCTATGGATGATTTATTCAACCAAATATCATGTTTAGGAAGTTGATATGATTATGCTTTAAGTACCTTGGTTAAGAACATCATAATTTGAATCTTGTTACGATGAACAAGTAAAGGAAGTTTTCTGAGATTGATAATCCACATTTGTAAGGTGTCTTCGTAGTAATCATGGACTTGGTATTAATATCACTTTTGTTAGACGAGCCTAGGAGGTTGATCATGGAAGGATTTGTTGTATCTTGTAAAGGTGGATTGTTAACCAAACTTCAAGATGATAGTTTGAATGTAATAATGACATTGATAACAACCATAGACCTTCCGAACTACATTTATGGATTTATCATCAAGATTGGAGTATGGTATTATGATGGCATATTTATCTTGGAAATTCGAAGATATCAAACACTCTAGAAACAGTCTTGTTTGCATGAGAAGTGTATTTGTGAGTAAAACGTACGTTAAGCATCATGCATTACGTACGTTATACCATCAGTTGAGTCAGTCATCTGATCAGAGAAGTGAACTGTCAATACAGGCTTAACGTGTGCTAGGATTCGTAGCTTACATACGCTAACGAACCGACTTAACGTACGCTAGGCTGTGTAAGTAAGGTACGTTAGGAAGGTCAAACAAGATACGTTTTGTTGAACTTTCGGCCGTAACTTGGATTGTAGATGTTCGTACGTTAGTTATTCGAGGTGAGATGAACTCTATATTATTTCTTTTGTTTAAGGTTCAAGCTTTGCAACGTGATTGATCGAAGGGGCGACCTTCGAGTATATTGTTATTCATCGAAGTTTTATTCTTGTCATCAATTCGAGGCAAGTACTTTAATTAGAATTGTTCGTATTATGTCGGTTTTGCTATGATTATACTGTGTACATATGTTTTGATTAAATTGTCCACCATGCATTGATCCGACGGGAATCATCATGGGAAATCAATAGCTGTGTGTGCTGGATTGTTGGATAGGTAGTTCGACCATGCGTTGGTCCGACGGAATCATCATGGGAATCTATAGATGTGTGCGCTTGATCGTTGGAATACCATGAGTATGTTGAGACTGTCATGATGTGTTATGTGTTGTTATTATTTCTCGTTGGAGAAACTTGTCATGATTATTGTTGATTAAATCACTGTTGTATAATTATCGTACTTGTACTAGCATCGTTGTTCTAACCCCTCCGGGGGTGAACATTTGTTTTACGTTCAGGTTCCAGGAGAACGGGGAAACAACCACTAGAGCTGTACGATGACAAGGGTGCAGAGTGATGTTCCGGCCGGAGATGTTATCAGAAATTTGTGTTGTTTTTATTAAGTACTCGAGTACGTGTCCTTTTATGATTTGAGAATGGTTGTGTATTAATAATTCGCTGTTGAACATTTGTACTATCGGTATTGTTTCAGATTGTTGTATTTTGTTTGTTATTATATATTGGCATTGGATATTGTCATTTCATATTCACAGCCTTGTAAATTCTAAAGTAAAGGATTTACGGCACTGTAATATCCCTGAACGTATCGGGGGTGTTATAGAATATGGTATCGGAGCTAATATTATGGATATCTTGGCCATTGGGATAAAATAGGGGTCATATAGGTATTTTGAGGTAACCGGTCATGAATAACATCACTGTACTGCCTACGTATTCGTGCGAGCGGTGGTTGTAAGTTCCTAAACTCTATCTCGTTATTCATGATGTACCTCTTGTACTTGAAATTTGATTAATATTGTTCCCTGTATATTGAGCATATATGTTTACAGTATGTTGAGAGATGGACGTGGACGTGATCGCGGTCGCGGATGCGGGCATAGGAATGCTGAAAGAGAAGCTTCGCCTTCAAATCAGGCTAGTCACAGCTCAGGCGAGCCACATGAATCTATTAAAAATGAACCCGAACCTGCCGTTCCCACAATCCTTCGTCAGGTGGTTAACCAGATGACTCAGTTTGCTCAGGTCATGGACCGAATGCAGGTGGCAGTAGGATTACAACAGGGAGAAAGACAGCAAGGCATCCTAGACTTGGGAAATCGGGGCGATCGATGGCTCCAGGAGGTCGCGAAAATGCATCTGCCAAAGTTTAACGGTTTCTAGGATATTACATGCTTGGTGTGTTTTTCGATGTCGGAAATACCGTAGGAGTATTTGTATGACTACTGTACTTGGTCGACAGTTGTAATTGAGGGTATCGTGCATCAGACGTACCATATGAGAATATTTTTGGGATTTCGTACATGTGTTCAGTATGTCGTATGATCATATTTGTTATGTCGAGACGTTGGATAGGAAATGCTGCAAATGGCTAAGTATGGATCTGTTAACGTACGTTAAGACTTTGAGATAACGTACGCTAAGTGGTACGTGTTACGTACGTTATGCGTAAGGTATTACGTACGTAACAAGAGGAATCGGACAGTTGGGCCCGGTGTCGGCAGCTTTCGGCGCGGATGTGGACAGGTGAGTCAACGGATGGAGTTACGTACGTTATACAGGGTGTATTACGTACGTAATACGAGTATAATACTGTAGCAAGTCAACGTACGTATTACATACGCAACAGAATAAGTGTTACGTACGTTACGGGGTGGTTGGCCAAGTCGTGGCCGAGAGGACCTGTAGTGTCCGAGCATGGTCGGAAGTGACTCGCAGGGATGGCCGATCACAGTCGGCAGTGACTCGCTGGAGGGCTAGGACTGGCCAATTACGTACGTAGGCAGTGGCCGGTTACGGCCGTAATGGCCGATTACGTGCATGTACGAAGCCGCCGATTCGTCGTAAGGATGTCGGCCAAAGCATGCGATAAGGTAGGCCACGCGGCGATTACGTCGTAATCCTGACGATTACGTACGTAACGTTCCTGCAGGTCCCGCCTATATAAGGCCTGGACCGAGTCATCCTTGCCATTTTTCGTTTTTCTTCGTTCCTTCCGTGATTTCTTCAGCAAATATGATGGTTTTGGGTAGAATCAAATTATAACAACATGTTTTGGAAGTTGTAATCATGGATTAAAATCATCCTCCACCTGGATCGAAGGTAAGAACACATGAACTTTTGGTTTTTGGATGTTCTTGAGGTTTCTTGGTGTTTTGCCCGATTTGCTTCGTTTTGATTCAGATTATTGATAGAAATTGATTATATACTCGTAATCATTCAATACTCTTGAAGTTTTGTGGAACGAATTCGAGTATTTCCTCGAATAATAGATTGAATTGGACTATGCCTTCAAAGTGTTCGATGAAATGTCTCAATGAGTAGAACTTGGAAAATTCTACACGTTTTCGTATGAATGATGGCTGAATTGATATTGTTGTGACGATTCTTGGTATTTACGAGACTTTTGTTAAGGGAAGATAATGAATTGGTGATCAAATGATTCGATTATGTTGTTGTGATTATGGAATCGTAGTATTCTCGATGTTCTTGGTAGTTTGTTGCGATTCATGATGTTATGAGAAGTATATATGTTGAAGGCATTGTTAGGACTATTGAACACCGAATTTCGACTTGTATTCGTATTGTTAAGAGTTGATACGGTTTGGTTTCGTATGCTCGAGATATCGTTGAAACATCGAGTTTGATTAGTTGGTCATTTTGGTTGTTGATTGTTATTGAATGTATCGTTAATTGATTATTGCATTAGGTTGCTGAGGAGCTTGTAGATGAAGACGGCGAGATTGATAGCGTCTTCGTCGAATTGGTATCAAGGCAAGTTATGCTTGCTCAGTTCATAATGTTAATAAATGATTTCGTTTTCATTTCATTTATGATTCATATAGCAATGGTATTATGGAATATATGAATTGTCGGAATGGTGGTATGTATGGTATTTTTGGACTAAGATAAATCATAATGTATATGATTTTAAGGATGTCTAGTGGAAATAGGAATGTGAATTATAATTTGCTCTATTGCATGAGAAGTTGGATATCAAGGTTAGTTATCGTGTCGATGTTGAACTTGAGATGATGGTTTGGTATTAGTTATGGACTGTACTTCATTTTGGATTGTCGGATAAACCGTGTACTCGTTCAGGGCGGTTGGTCGTGGAAAGGCTGGCGTCTCCAGCTTGAGGTAAATTAATATTGTTAGATTATGATAATCATCATGTTGCATTATTGCATGTGTGTGTTGATATTTCATGCGGTGAGTATGCACCATTGTTTGTTACGTTTTGTAATGTGCTCTTCCTTTGAGTTGTGATCTGTTGGGCCGATGTGTTAGGGGATAAGACCTATATGGCACCTATGTTCCGGGGTATTCCTGTGTGGATACTTTCGTGACCCTTGGTTGCGACCTTGGGGTATTTTGTGATTGCATGAACTGTGTTAGGGGATAAGACCTATATGGCACCTATGTTCCGGGGTATTCCTATGAGATGCTTCCGTGACCCTTGGCTGCTGCCTTGGGGTTTATGTGTTAATATTATATGCATTGTTGAGCATGATGTGGACTATTGTCTGATGGAAATACGACATTGTGGTCGTGTCGGTCTTTCATGATCGAGTTACTGTTTCTCTTTTGGGAAGTCTTTTGATCCTTGATGGATATGCATTTCTTCAAGATTCGTTGTCATGTTGTATCGTGGCATATCTGGAGTCAGATACGTTCTGATCGTTCATGTGTAGGATTTTCGGGACAGGCACGTGTAGCATGTGTTGGTTTCGACCTCATATTGAACCGTGCACACGAGACGTACTTCGTGAGGCTGATTAGCTACGAGACCAGACGAGTATCTGATCAATACCCGTGGTTGGCTTGTACACGGACACATGTCCGGATCGAGCGTATCGTGACGTCCATCTTGAGTCTTATTGATTGGTCGTTCACAATCCATGTATAATTGGATCTGTTCGATATTCGGATTATCTTTGAAATCCCGTATATATGATTTGTATATGGTTGACGATTTTATTCTCTCGTGTATCTATCGCCGTTGAACCTTTACTAATCTCGTTCGGAGTTACCATATCGATGGTCAACTCATTGATATCGATCCTTTATAAATCTCGTTTGGAGTTCACCCTGTCATTGGTAATCTCGTTCGTTATTGATCCTTATTGATTCCGTTTGGGAGTTGTCTCACCGTTGTTATTCTTGGTTATTTGTCCTTGATTGATGTTATTGGAGTTTACCGTGTCGTCGATATTCTCAGTTGTTGATCCCTTACCGTGTCGTTAGTATTCTCGGTTGTCGATTCCTTATTGTTCTTGTTGGAGTATACCGTATCGTTGGTATTCCCGATCATTGGTCCTTATTGATCTTGCTAGAGTTTACTATGTCGTCAGTATTCTCGGTTGTTGACCCTTTATTGATCTTATTGGGGTTTATCGTACCGTTGGTATTTCTGGTTGTCGACTCTTTTGATCTTGTTAGAGTTTACCGTGTCGTCGGTATTCTCGGTTATTGATTCTTCGTTGATCCTTACCGTGACGTCGGTATTCTCGGTTGTCGATCTTTTATTGATCTTGTTGGGATTTGACGTATTGTCGGTATTCTCGATTATTGATTATGTCATTGATCTTGTTGGAGTTACCACATCATGGTATTATCGTTCGTGGTTGATCCTTTGTCAATCTTGTGTGGAAATATCATGTCATTGATAATTCCGTTGTGATGCATTGATTGTTTATCATTATTGATTGTATGAGCATTCATGCTTTGTATTGATATCCGATACATGCTATTATCTCGGAACAGTTGGATTACAGGTGTGCCATGTGATATCGGTTTTATCAGGATTGGGATCCGATTGTGCGACCTAGCCGACAGAGTTAGTCTTGGCCAGATCATTCTATAATTGAGATATGATAAGTTTAGGAATTTTGGTATCGTTTCGGATACAGTACAGGTGGTTACTTTTGAATTCATTCATCACTTAAGGACACGAGGCGTGGGTTACGGTAAGAATTGATTTGTTATGGATTGTGACAGGTTGGTAAGGCTACTTCAGTAAGAGTACGTGAGGAATGTTCTTACTCTGTACATTACATTGATATGTATTGTTTTGTGATGTGATCGTTATCATTGTTGAGCATTACGGCTGACCCCGTCGTGGGCTTTATCTTTTAGGTACTCGGAGTTCGAGCTAGTAGCGGTCGTGAAGGAATGAGCTTTTCGGTGATACTGTCTATGGCGTGATTGTTTGGATTGTGTATTCTTTTCTGGTTTTCTAATTCCGCTGCAAATGTATTTAATTATGTTTTATCCGCTGCGTGTGTATATTTTAAAATGGCTTTCAGTATTCTTTGAGCCGTGATTTTATCCAATGCGTGTGTGTACTTTCTAAGGGCCTTTTGGCATTTTTAAACGTTTACGAAAATGATTTTAGTCTTGTGGGTTCCAATATGGGGCCCACGGCGCTGTAATATTCCTGGTCGATTTTGGGGGTGTTACAGAAGATGGTATCAGAGATTGGGTTTCGTAAAACCCGGGCATGTGTGTTATGTGGCTCTACCGGTGTAGTAGTAGCGTGATTTTTGAAAATGATTTTCTGACTTTTGAGTCAAATCGATTTTGGAGGTTTCAAAATTTTTGAAGTATTTTCAAATTGTTGTATTTGCGATGCCGGTGTGTTGTTAGTGTGTTGAGACTTTGTATGGGAGTCGTATGTTAGTATCACGGAAGATCATCGACTTCACGGACCTGTAAGTATGTTGTTTCAGTTATTTCAGTTTTGATGACGATTATTTGAGTATGGTGTCGTGATTTTGAGATATTTCGGGATTGAGATACTAATTATGACAGGTGTTGAGTTTCGAGGACGAAACTTATTTAAGTGGGTGTATATGTAATATCCTAGAATTTCACTATGAATTTTTCGCATTAATTTATCTGGGATGTACTGTACAGAGTGGGACCGACACAATATGAGTGGGTAATTTTGGAAACCGTGGCAGTCGTGCCAGTATGTCATCGAGGTTATTTTGATTCTAGGATATTACATGCTTGGTGTGTTTTTCGATGTCGGATATACCGTATGAGTATTTGTATGACTGCCGTACTTGGTGGACAGTTGTAATTGAGGGTAGCGTGCATCAGACGTACCATATGAGAATATTTTTGGGATTTCGTACATATGTTCAGTATGTCGTATGATCATATTTGTTATGTCGAGACGTTGGACAGGAAATGCTGGAAATGGCTAAGTATGGATCTGTTAACGTACGTTAAGACTTTGAGAAGACGTACACTAAGTGGTACGTGTTACGTACGTTATGCGTAAGGTATTACGTACGTAACAAGAGGAATCGGACAGTTGGGCCCGGTGTCGGCAGCTTTCGGCGCGGATGTGGATAGGTGAGTTAATGGATGGAGTTACGTACGTTATACAGGGTGTATTACGTACGTAATACGAGTATAATACTGTAGCAAGTCAACGTACGTATTAAGTACGCAACGGAGTAAGTGTTACGTACGTTACGGGGCGGCTGGCCAAGTCGTGGCCCAGAGGACCTGTAGTGGCCGAGCATGGTCGGAAGTGACTCGCAGGGATGGACGATCATGTAATACCCAGTTGTAATTCAGTAATTATCACTCAGTAATTATCATTCAGTATTTATCATTCAGTAATTGGTACTTAGTAATTTCATTCATTATTGATCATTTGTCACTCATATTCAGTCATGGTATTCATCATTCAGAGTAATCGTATCGTGTATCAATCGTCATTCATCACTAATCTGATTGGAGTTTCGTGCCGTGTTTATCATCATTGTCATTCTCGTTGCGAGCTGTGCGTGAGGAGTAGCGCACGCTACATACTCCTTTTAGCGTACGCTAATTGGGTATAGGTAGCGCACGCTACCACTCAGCTTTAGCGCACGCTAAGGTTACCCTGGCTGCAGTCCAGAAGGCACTGGACTGCAGGTGAGTTATAGGTAGCGCACGCTACGAGTGGTAAGTAGCGCGCGCTAACGGGTTGTAGTAGCGCACGCTATATGTGTGGAGTAGCGCGCGCTAGGGACGGATCAGGTTGAGTCCAGTGGCTACTGGACTGCACTGGATTTATTCATAGCGCACGCTATGTATTGTTGTTAGCGTACGCAACCGATATATTAGCGCACGCTAAACAATGGTTGTAGCGCACGCTATCAAAGTCAGATCAGAGGGCAGACAGTTTTCTGGACTCCAGTACTGGGCATCAATATTTCGATAGCGCACGCTAATAATGGATCTTAGCGCACGCTAGTAGTATGGCCGTAGCGCACGCTACAAGAAGGTACGTAGCGCGCGCTACCGTGTTCGGACAGTGGGTACTGGACTACCCAAATTACTCGTTAGCGCACGCTACGCACAAGGGCTAGCGCACGCTAACCTGGACTGACTATAAATTGGACAGTTAGTCAGACTTCGTCATTTACTCATCTCATTTCATTCCTTCGGTAGTTTTGGGCGATTTCAAGCGATTTAGAGAGGATTTTTCGAGGTGTAATCATCAATCATCATCTTCAAGCTCATCTTTCGGATTGATCATCATTTCATCATCTTCATCACATCGAATCAAAGGTATTAATCTCTTGGATCTAGAATTTCGGATTTTTGGGTTTTCCTTCCGATTTCTTCGTGTAAGCTTGGATTATCATTGGAATATGTTAGTTATGGATTATCTAGCGTGGATAAATATATTCCTATGGATTTAATGGTTATTTTCGGAATTATTTCAAGAACCCTTGGGGTTGACTTCGGTTATTTTGGGGATTTCCGATTGTCGTTAGTATAAACTTGAATTGTGGACTTCTATGAGATTATTGATGTCATTGATAATGTTTTGCTGGTTTGAATCAATCATGTTGGAGTTGGTTCGATAATTCGGGTTTGGTTTTAACCAACGGGTATCTCAATGTTTTCGTTAGAGTTCATCTACGAGTTCGGATATTGTTGTATCGACGTTTGGGTCGGTTATGATCGTATTTGAGTCGTGTATTGATCGGTTGTTGATAACTATTGATGTTCAAGGTTGTTCGAGCGACCGACTTTTCATTTAGGACGTTGTTCGTGGAAGGACATTCTTCATCGGTATTGTGTAAGTTAATTCTTACTCGGTTAAAAGGATATTCATTCCTTTTGTTGTTGTTCATTCATAATCGTAACTCATTCATCATTGTATTAATCGTATCAAAACTTGTCATTGTCAATTAATCACCTCGGTCATAAGGAACGACGGTTCCGATCATTTCATTGAGCTATCATTCATTTCACCATCGATTAATCTAGGTGAGACATTATACATTTTCGTTGTCACTTTTGTCATATTGTGGCATTCCGGGTCATTTTGGCGTGCCGGTTGGTATGTGTAGGATTTTCATGTCGGGCACATTATAGTCGTGTGTTGGTTGGTGGCCTCACATTGGACTGTGCACACGAGTTGATGGCTTCGTGAGATCGATTAGGTACAAGACCACACGTGTATTGATCGTTGGTGGCTTGTGCACGGACACATTTCCATCCCGGGCGTAGTGTGGCGCCATTCCTTTGAGCCGTACTGATAGTCGATTTATATAGCATGTTTGATTGCGTATGTTTCGACAGGATAATTCATAATTTCAGATATATCATGATTGTGTATTTTCAACCCTTGAGGATTGTTGTTACGTAATGGCTTCCCGTTGGGGATCTTTGCTTTAGTCATGGCAAGGCTAAGGCACGGGAGAGCACGGTGACGGCGAGGAGTCAGTGATACTAGTAGGGGCCCTAAATTGATCATTTATTCAGTCATTTATGTTTCCTTTATTTATTCCGCTGCAGACATTCCGTTTGAATACTCATTTCATTCAGTGTTGTGTATTGTATCGTCACATAAAATACACATGTATTCTATTTAATCCTGGGTGTGTTGTATAAAACTCCTCATCGGAGTAATTGATGTTGTAATGTGGTTCGGTACTACATTTACCTGTATAATTCATTCATTTTCATCCGCCTGGTGGGTCCCAGTCGGGGGTCCACGGCACTGTAATATCCGCCTAGTTTGGGGTGTTACAGAGTTGGTATCGGAGCGTGGTTTTGAATAATACCCTCCAAGTCATGTCTCATTTGAAATCATCGTCATCGGACTAGTATCATTGGACTTTCGCGTCACGTGTGACCTGTGCAAATGCCGAGCCAATCAGACCAAGAACTGTAAGATTTCTAATGCCATGGTATAAATTATGGCATTAATCATTCATTCATAATTCATCAGTTAACAATCCTCAATCATCATTGTCATTTTGACCGGGACGGTCAGGTTAACTCATTAATCAGTCAACTCATTTCATTGTTCAGTTGTTGATCAGGCAGATCAAATCATTAATCTTGTTAACTCATTCAAGATAATCATTTCCGTAACTTCATCAGATAATCATGTCACGTCAACTAATCATTCATGTAATCGCTGTATTTGAGCGCGTATGCTCATTTTCATCATTTCATAATATAATCATAATGTGATACTCATGCGAGATATATAATCATCATATGACTTTCCACTTCAGTATGGAAAGGGCTGGCAGAGGACGTGGAGGACGAGGCCGTGGAGCGGGCCGAATCCCGAGAACTCCTGCGAATACACGTGCAAATGCCAGGAATAATGCTAACTCATCGAGCAGTGATGCTGCCACTCACTCACCTGGACGCGATCATTCACTATCGGGGAGTCGTACCCAGGACACGGCTCAGTCAGAGGGTGTCCGGGTTGACCCACTCGCATTTATGCAGGGCATGATGGCCCAAATGACCCAGATGGCTCAGTTGATGGAGACGATGCATAACTCCGTCAATCAAAATCAGCAGGCTCCTCCGCCGCCACCTCAGAGGCAAGAGAGGGGTGTTAGCAATTTCATTAGCGATATCTCTCGCCGACCACCTACCTTTGAGGGCTCATCCGAGCGGATATTGTTCATTGGCTTGAGCATTTTGAGAAATTATTTGCTATGGTGGATTGCCCTGAAGGGCATAAAGTTTCAGTTGCGGCTTACTATCTCGGTAAGAGCGCTCATTCATGGTGGTTATCGTTGAAGCCCACAGACGGAACATGTACTTGGGATCAGTTCAAGACTCTCATGATGGAGAGGTACTATCCGGCCCCACTCAGGGAGGCCAAGTTGTCGGAATTACTCACTCCCGACCTTTCGGCGGATGATGATGTTCTCGCCATCGCTGAAAAATTTCAGGAACTTCTTCCGTTCACCTCATCTATCATTCACTCAGAAGCGGACAAGATCAAGTATTTCAGCAAGAGGCTGAAACCCCGTATGAGACTTCAGTTGCTTAATCATAACTGTGCCACTCTGGCCGAGTTCATTGAGAAAGCTCTCACTTACGATCTTACGGCTAAGGAAATTGCTAAGCAGCAACCCTCATCAGCTAGCAAGAGGTCCAAGAACCGTAATCAGTCTGACGGGAGTCAGGCCACTTTCAAGAAACCGCGGGCGGGCTCTACTTTTTCTGAGCGACCTCCCACGGCGTCTAAACCCGCGGAATCTCAGTTGCGAGCGGCCAGTTCGGCCATCACCTGTTTCAACCGTGAGGAACAAGGTCATTTCAGCACCAAATGTCCGGCGATGCATCACGTGCCACAATCAGGATTGCCGGGCATAGGGCCCGTTTTGCCGTAGGGACTCTAAACCCACTCCGCGTCATCTCAAGCCCTGTGTCATTCAGGTGCGTAATCCGCCACTCGGGCGTCGTTCAATACGACAGGAGCTAAAGGCGGAGCCAAGAGCTATCAGACGGGAGCGTCCGGTTCGGGGGCCGGAAAGCCCCGAATTTATGAGATGAAGAAGACCGATGATCCCGAGGCCCGAATGATCTCAGGTACACTCGATATTCTATCTCAACCTGTGTGTACCCTTTTTGATACTGGTGCATCTCATTCATTCATTTCCGAGTCATGTCTAAGTAGACTACGTCTGGGTAGTGCTACTAGTTGTGAGCCTTATGTCATTGGCCTACCTGATGGTAGACGAATTATCGGTAACCGTGAGATTCAGAATTGTCCGATTCAGCTTCATGGTCGTGTATGTCCAGCGGACCTAATCGTAGTAGATTTGCCGAGGGACGACGTCATCTTGGGTATTGATTGGATGGATCGTCATGATGCCATCATTAGTGTCCGTAAGCGTTTGGTCACTATCATTTCAGACGATGGAGTCGAATGTGTGTTTCAGGGAGGTAATCCTACTGCTCCAGAAAGTCATTAATTTGATGAAAGCAGTAAGGTTACTCAATCAGGGATGTGTCGGTTATTGGTGCTATATGGCCAAAACCGAGAAATCATCAGTAATGTTAACGGATATTCCGGTGGTGAGGGAATATGCCGATGTTTTTCCAGACGAGTTACCTGGTTTACCACCATAGAGGGATGTGGAATTCACGATTGAGTTAGAGCCTGGTATGTCCCCGATATCGAAGGCACCGTACCGGATGGCCCCGACCGAAATGCAGGAATTAAAGAACCAATTTGAGGAGTTGTTCGAGAAAGGTTATATCCGACCGAGTGCGTCCCCGTGGGGAGCACCAGTGTTGTTTGTCAAGAAGAAGGATGGTTCATTCCGCTTATGTATTGATTATCGGGAGTTGAACAGGGTGACGATCAAGAACAAGTATCCCTTACCCCGTATTGATGATCTCTTAGATCAACTTCAGGGAGCTTCAGTATTTTCCAAGATCGACTTAAGATCTGGATATCATCGCCATGGATTCGAGAGTCGGATATCGCGAGGACGGCGTTTCGAACACGCTATGGTCATTATGAGTTTGTGGTTATGCCGTTCGGATTGACTAATGCACCTGCGGTATTCATGGAGTTAATGAATCGGGTCTTCATCGACTTTTTAGATCGGTTTGTTGTTGTATTCATCGATGACATTTTGATTTATTCTCGTGACCGGGAGGAACACGAGTTTCACCTTCATCAAGTACTCGATGTGTTGAGACGAGAACAACTTTATGGGAAGCTCTCCAAATGTGAATTCTGGATGTCCGAAGTGACTTTTCTCGGACATGTAATTTCATCAGACGGAGTTCGTGTCGATCCTCAGAAGACGGAGGCTATTCGGGATTGGCTACCTCCGAAGAACGTTAAGGAAATCCGAAGTTTTCTCGGATTAGCGGGTTATTATCGGCGGTTTGTGGAAGGATTTTCTAGAATCGCTCAACCCTTAACGAACCTTTTGTGGAAGGATAAGAAATACACGTGGTCCGACGCGTGTCAACGGAGTTTTGAGGAACTCAAGAGCCGCTTAATGTCAGCACCTGTACTCTCCTTGCCGCAGGGGACGGAAGGATTTGTGGTTTATAGTGATGCATTCGGACAGGGTCTCGGATGTGTACTCATGCAGAACGGGAAGGTTATTGCCTATGCTTCACGGCAATTGAGACCTTACGAGGTTAATTATCCGACCCACGACCTGGAGCTAGCAGCCGTGGTGTTCGCTTTAAAAATTTGGCGTCATTATCTTTATGGCGTTACCTGTCAGATATTCACCGATCATAAGAGCTTAAAGTATATATTTACTCAGAAGGAGTTAAATATGCGTCAGAGACGGTGGTTGGAATTAATCAAAGATTATGATATCGAGATTCTCTACCACCCGGGCAAGGCGAACGTTGTCGCCGACGCCTTGAGTCGTAAGTCCGTTCAGGAGCAGATGCTTGCCCGTTTAACAGTTCAGAAGGAGCTTCAGCAGGAATTCCTTAGAACCGAGATCGAGGTCTGGCTTCAGCGAGTTCAGGGGCAGCTCTGTATGTTAGAGATTTCATCGTCACTCGAGGAGGAAATCCGAGAGAATCAGAGTTCGGACCCATCATTGTTGCGCATCCGAGAGGATGTGGCTCAGGGGAAAGCCCCTGGATTTGTGGTCCACGAGGATGGACTTTTGAGGTTTAAGAATCGGTTGTGCGTACCGGCGAATGACGAGTTGAAAGAATCGATTTTGAAAGAAGCTCATGCTACCCCTTATTCTGTGCATCCGGGGTCTAGTAAGATGTATAAGGACTTGAAACAAAATTGCTGGTGGAGTAATATGAAGCGAGAAGTCGCAGAATTTGTTTCGAGTTGCTTAACCTGTCAACAAGTTAAGATTGAACATCAGCGACCGGCGGGTATGCTGAAACCCCTTCCTATTCCCGAGTGGAAGTGGGAAGACATTTCTATGGATTTCATCACGAGTTTGCTGACGAGTCGTCGTGGCATGAATACGATCTGGGTGATCGTGGACCGCTTAACTAAATCAGCTCATTTCCTTGAGATCAAGGAAACGTGGGGTCCCGAGAGACTTGCTCAATTGTTCATCAAAGAGATAGTCAGACTTCACGGTACTCCTAAAAGTATCGTTTCCGATCGTGACGGACGGTTTGTGTCGCATTTTTGGAAATCAGTTCATCGTGCTATGGGCACTCAGCTTAATCTCAGTACCGCTTTTCATCCTAAGTCCGACGGACAATCAGAGAGGACCATTCAGACATTAGAGGACATGTTGAGGGCATGCGTCCTCGATTGGAAAGACGATTGGGAAGCCCAACTACCATTGATCGAGTTCACGTATAATAATAGTTGGCATGCTTCGATCAAGATGGCACCTTACGAGGCCTTGTATGGTCGTCGTTGTCGATCTCCGTTGTGTTGGGACGACTTATCAGAATCAATCGGCACCGAGCCCGATATGCTTATAGCCGCCCGTGAGAAGGTAGCTTTGATCAGAAGTCGTTTGTTGACCGCTCGAGTCGATGTAAATCATATGCAGATAACCGTCGTCGACCATTAGAGTTCGAGGCTGGTGACCATGTGTTGGTCAAGGTATCCCCGAGTCGTGGTATCTTCCGTTTTGGGAAGATGGGAAAGTTGAGTCCGAGATTCATCGGACCGTTTGAGATTTTGGATCGAGTAGGCGAGTTAGCTTATCGATTGGCTTTACCTCCGGCGCTGAGCCGAATTCGTAATGTGTTTCACGTCTCTCAGTTGCGGAGGTATGTTGCCGATCCGAGTCACATACTTCAGTTCGACGAAATCGAGATCGCCGACGATCATTCATATGAGGAACGTCCTATACGAGTTTTAGAGCGGCGAATCAAGCAGTTGAGGAATAGGACGATTCCTTTGGTTAATATTCAGTGGTCTAGACACGGAGTCGAATAGGCTACTTGGGAAACCGAGGATAGTATGCGGGAGAGTTATCCCGAGTTGTTTGACCCTTAGTTTCGGGGACGAAACTCTTTTAAGGGGGGGTGTATGTAATACCCAGTTGTAATTCAGTAATTATCACTCAGTAATTATCATTCAGTATTTATCATTCAAGAATTGGTACTCGGTAATTTCATTCATTATTGATCATTTGTCACTCATATTCACCATGGTATTCATCATTCAGAGTAATCGTATCGTGTATCAATCGTCATTCATCACTAATGATTGGAGTTTCGTGCCGTGTTTATCATCATTGTCATTATCGCTATGAGTGGCGTGAGGAGTAGCGCACGCTACATACTCCTTTTAGCGTACGCTAATTGGGTATAGGTAGCGCACGCTACCACTCGGCTTTAGCGCACGCTAAGGTTACCATGGCCGCGATCCGTAAGGCACTGGACTGCAGGTGAGTTATAGGTAGCGCACGCTACGAGTGGTAAGTAGCGCGCGCTAACGGGTTGTAGTAGCGCACGCTATATGTGTGGAGTAGCGCGCGCTAGGGACGGATCAGGTTGAGTCCAGTGGCTACTGGACTGCACTAGATTTATTCATAGCGCACGCTATGTATTGTTGTTAGCGTACGCAACCGATATATTAGCGCACGCTAAACAATGGTTGTAGCGCACGCTATCAAAGTCAGATCAGAGGGCAGACAGTTTTCTGGACTCCAGTACTGGGCATCAATATTTCGATAGCGCACGCTAATAATGGATCTTAGCGCACGCTAGTAGTATGGCCGTAGCGCATGCTACAAGAAGGTACGTAGCGCGCGCTACCGTGTTCGGACAGTGGGTACTGGACTACCCAAATTACTCGTTAGCGCACGCTACGCACAAGGGCTAGCGCACGCTAACCTGGACTGACTATAAATTGGACAGTTAGTCAGACTTCGTCATTTACTCATCTCATTTCATTCCTTCGGTAGTTTTGGGCGATTTCAAGAGATTTAGAGAGGATTTTTCGAGGTGTAATCATCAATCATCATCTTCAAGCTCATCTTTCGGATTGATCATCATTTCATCATCTTCATCACATCGAATCAAAGGTATTAATCTCTTGGATCTAGAATTTCGGATTTTTGGGTTTTCCTTCCGATTTCTTCGTGTAAGCTTGGATTATCATTGGAATATGTTAGTTATGGATTATCTAGCGTGGATAAATATATTCCTACGGATTTAATGGTTATTTTCGGAATTATTTCAAGAACCCTTGGGGTTGACTTCGGTTATTTTGGGGATTTCCGATTGTCGTTAGTATAAACTTGAATTGTGGACTTCTATGAGATTATTGATGTCATTGATAATGTTTTGCTGGTTTGAATCAATCATGTTGGAGTTGGTTCGATAATTCGGGTTTGGTTTTAACCAACGGGTATCTCAATGTTTTTCGTTAGAGTTCATCTACGAGTTCGGATATTGTTGTATCGACGTTTGGGTCGGTTATGATCGTATTTGAGTCGTGTATTGATCGGTTGTTGATAACTATTGATGTTCAAGGTTGTTCGAGCGACCGACTTTTCATTTAGGACGTTGTTCGTGGAAGGACATTCTTCATCGGTATTGTGTAAGTTAATTCTTACTCGGTTAAAAGGATATTCATTCCTTTTGTTGTTGTTCATTCATAATCGTAACTCATTCATCATTGTATTAATCGTATCAAAACTTGTCATTGTCAATTAATCACCTCAGTCATAAGGAACGACGGTTCCGATCATTTCATTGAGCTATCATTCATTTCACCATCAGTTAATCTTGGTGAGTCATTATTCATTTTCGTTGTCACTTTTGTCATATTGTGGCATTCCGGGTCATACTGGCGTGCCGGTTGGTATGTGTAGGATTTTCATGTCGGGCACATTATAGTTGGTTGGTGGCCTCACATTGGACTGTGCACACGAGTTGATGGCTTCGTGAGACTGATTAGGTACAAGACCACACGTGTATTGATCGTTGGTGGCTTGTGCACGGACACATTTCCATCCCGGGCGTAGTGTGGCGCCATTCCTTTGAGCCGTACTGATAGTTGATTTATATAGCATGTTTGATTGCGTATGTTTCGACAGGATAATTCATAATTTCAGATATATCATGATTGTGTATTTTCAACCCTTGAGGATTGTTGTTCAGTAATCGACCCGTTGGGGATGCTGCTTTTCGAGTAATGGCAAGGCTAAGGCACGGGAGAGCACGGTGACGGCGAGGAGTCCAGTGATACTAGTAGGGGGCCCTACTGCTCATCATTTATTCAGTCATTTATGTTTCCTTTATTTATTCCGCTGCAGACATTCCGTTTCAATACTCATTTCATTCAGTGTTGTGTATTTTATCGTCACATAAAATACACATGTATTCTATTTTATCCTGGGTGTGTTGTATAAAACTCCTCATCGGAG
Source organism: Orobanche coerulescens (assembly GCA_033398695.1). Classification (NCBI taxonomy): domain Eukaryota; kingdom Viridiplantae; phylum Streptophyta; class Magnoliopsida; order Lamiales; family Orobanchaceae; genus Orobanche; species Orobanche coerulescens. The sequence continues at coordinate 69,825,546 of CM065818.1, read as the reverse complement.
TAATTGATGTTGTAATGTGGTTCGGTACTACATTTACCTGTATAATTCATTCATTTTCATCCGCCTGGTGGGTCCCAGTCGGGGGTCCACGGCACTGTAATATCCGCCTAGTTTGGGGTGTTACAGATCACGGTCGGCAGTGACTCGCTGGGGGGCTAGGACTGGCCGATTACGTACGTAGGCAGTGGCCGGTTACGGCCGTAATGGCCGATTACGTACGTAAAGGAGCTGCCAGTTACGTACGTAAGGATGTCGGCCAAACTGTACAGTAAGGTAGGCCACGGCCGGTTACGTACGTAATCCACGGACGGTTACGTACGTAACGTTCCGGCAGGTCCCGCCTATATACGGCCTGGACCGAGTCATCCTTGCCATTTTTCGTTTTTCTTCGTTCCTTCCGCGATTTCTTCAGCAAATATGATGGTTTTGGGTAGAATCAACTTATAACAACATGTTTTGAAAGTTGGAATTATGGATTAACATCATCCTCCACCCGGATCGAAGGTTAGAACACATGAACTTTTGGTTTTTGGATGTTCTTGAGGTTTCTTGGTGTTTTGGCCGATTTGCTTCGTTTTGATTTAGATTATTGATAGAAATTGATTATATACTAGTAATCATTCAATACTCTTGATGTTTTGTGGAACGAATTCGAGTATTTCCTTGAATAATCGATTGAATTAGACTATGCCTTCAAAGTGTTCGATGAAATGTCTCAATGAGTAGAACTTGGAAAATTCTACACGTTTTCGTATGAATGATGGTTGAATTGATATTGTTGTGATGATTCTTGGTATTTACGAGAATTTTGTTAAGGGAATATAATGGATTGGTGATCAAATGACTCGATTATGTTGTTGTGATTATGGAATCGTAGTATTCTCGATGTTCTTGGTAGTTTGTTGCGATTCATGATGTTTTGAGAAGTATATTTGTTGAAGACATTGTTAGGACTATTGAACACCGGATTTCGACTTGTATTCGTATTGTTAAGAGTTGATACGGTTTGGTTTCGTATGCTCGAGATATTGTTGAACCATCGAGTTTGATTAGTTGGTCATCTTGGATGTTGATTGTTATTGAACGTATCGTTAATTGATTATTGCATTAGGTTGCATTTAGTGATCGTTGACGTTAACCGTTGTGATGCGGTTGAGGTTGGAGAATGCATGAATCGTCTTGGTCAGGGCTGAGGAGCTTGTAGATGAAGACGGCGGGATTGATAGCGGCTTCGTCGAATTGGTATCAAGGCAAGTTATGCTTTCTCAGTTCATAATGTTAATAAATGATTTCGTTTTCATTTCATTTATGATTCATATAGCAATGGTATTATGGAATATATGAATTGTCGGAATGGTGGTAAATATGGTATTTTTGGACTAAGATAAATCATAATGTATATGATTTTAAGGATGTCTAGTGGAAATGGGAATGTGAATTATAATTTGGTTTATTGCATGAGAAGTTGGATATCAAGGTTAGTTATCGTGTCGATGTTGAACTCGAGATGGTGGTTTGGTATTAGTTATGGACTGTACTTCATTTTGGATTGTCGGATAAACTGTGTACTCGTTCAGGGCGGTTGGTCGTGGAAAGGTTGGCGTCTCCAGCTTGAGGTAAATTAATATTGTTAGATTATGATAATCATCATGTTGCATTATTGCATGTGTGTTGATATTTCATGCGGTGAGTGTGCACCATTGTTTGTTATGTTTTGTAATGTACTCTTCCTTTGAGCTGTGATCTGTTGGGCCGATGTGTTAGGGGATAAGACCTATATGGCACCTATGTTCCGGGGTATTCCTGTGTGGATACTTTCGTGACCCTTGGTTGCGAGCTTGGGGTATTTTGTGATTGCATGAACTGTGTTAGGGGATAAGACCTATATGGCACCTATGTTCCGGGGTATTCCTGTGAGATGCTTCCATGACCCTTGGCTGCTTCCTTGGGGTTTATGTGTTAATATTATATGCATTGTTGAGCATGATGTGGACTATTGTCTGATGGAAATATGACATTGTGGTCGTGTCGGTATATCATGATCGAGTTACTGTTTCTCTTTTGGGAAGTCTTTTGATCCTTGATGGATATGCGTTTCTTCGAGATTCGTTGTCATGTTGTATCGTGGCATATCTGGAGTGAGATACGTTCTGATCGTTCATGTGTAGGATTTTCGGGACGGGCACGTGTAGCATGTGTTGGTTTCGACCTCATATTGAACCGTGCACACAAGACGTACTTCGTGAGGCTGATTAGGTACGAGACCAGATAAGTATCTGATCAATACCCGTGGTTGGATTGTACATGGACACATGTCCGAATCGATCATATCGTGACGTCTATCTTGAGTCTTATTGATTGGTCGTTCACAGTCCATGTATAATTGGATCTGTTCGATATTCGGATTGTCTTTGAAATCCCGTATATATGATTTGTATATGGTTGACGATTTTATTCTCTCGTGTATCTATCGTCGTTGAACCTTTACTAATCTCGTTCGGAGTTACCATATCGATGGTCAACTCATTGATATCGATCCTTTATAAATCTTGTTTGGAGTTCACCCTGTCATTGGTAATCTCGTTCATTATTGATCCTTATTGATTCCGTTTGGGAGTTGTCTCACCATTGGTATTCTTGGTTATTAGTCCTTGATTGATGTTATTGGAGTTTACCGTGTCGTCGGTATTCTTAGTTGTAGATCCCTTATTATCCCTATTGGAGTATACCGTGTCGTCAGTATTCTCGGTTGTCGATTCCTTTTTGTTCTTGTTGGAGTATACCGTATTGTTGGTACTCCCGGTCGTTGGTCCTTATTAATCTTGCTAGAGTTTACTATGTCGTCAGTATTCTCGGTTGTTGACCCTTTATTGATCTTATTGGGGTTTATCGTACCGCTGGTATTTCTGGTTGTCGACTCTTTTGATCTTGTTAGAGTTTACCGTGTCGTCGGTATTCTCGATTATTGATTCTTCGTTGATCCTTACCGTGTCGTCGGTATTCTCGGTTGTCGACCTTTTATTGATCTTGTTGGGATTTGACGTATTGTCGGTATTCTCAGTTATTGATTATGTCATTGATCTTGTTGGAGTTACCACATCATGGTATTCTCGTTCGTGGTTGATCCTTTGTCGATCTTGTGTGGAAATATCATGTCATTGATAATTCCGTTGTGATACATTGATTGTTTACCATTATTGATTGTGTAAACATTCATGCTTTGTATTGATATCCGGGACTTGCTATTGTCTCGGAACAGTTGGATTACATGTGTGCCATGTGATATCGGTTTTATCAGGATTGGGATCCGATTGTGCGACCTAGCCGACAGAGTTAGTCTTGGCCAGATCATTCTATAATTGAGATATGATAAGTTTGGGAATTTTGGTATCGTTTCGGATACAGTACAGGTGGTTACTTTTGAATTCATTCATCACTTAAGGACACGAGGCGTGGGTTACGGTAAGAATTGATTTGTTACGGATTGTGACAGGTTGGTAAGGCTACTTCGGTAAGAGTACGTGAGGAATGTTCTTACTCTGTACATTACATTGATATGTATTGTTTTTGTGATGTGATCGTTATCATTGTTGAGTATTATGGCTGAACCTGTCGTGGGCTTTATCTTTTAGGTACTCGGAGTTCGAGCTAGTAGCGGTCGTGAAGGGATGAGCTTTCCGGTGATACTGGCTATGGCTTGATTGTTCGGTTTGTGTATTCTTTTCTGGTTTTCTAATTCCGCTGCAAATGTACTTAATTATGTTTTATCCGCTGCATGTGTATATTTTAAAATGGCTTTCGTTATTATTTGAACTGTGATTTTATCCAATGCATGTGTGTGTACTTTCAAAGGGCCTTTTGGCATTTTTAAACGTTTGCGAAAATGATTTTAGCCTTGTGGGTTCCAATATATGGCCCACGGCACTGTAATATTCCCGGTCGATTTTGGGGGTGTTACAAAAAAGTTCCGTGCTGACGAACCCTCCAATCCCGGACCGTGGGGGGTCTTAGTCCTTAGTTAATTGCCCAGACGACCGGAGAGCCACTATTACGCAGTACTTCCTCATAGGGGAAGCGTTCGATGGTGGGAGGCCATTCGACCCTTGGATCATAATGCCGACTGGAAGAATTTAAATTGATGATGGAAGCTCAGTATTGCCCTCGCCCAGTGAGGGAAGCCAAAATTCGGGAATTTTTCTCTGCACAGCCGTCAGACGAGCCAGTATCCTACACGATTAAAATGTTTAATTAGAAGATGACGTTCGTTCGACACCTGATCAGAACAGACGCGGAAATGATGATCCATTTTGATATGAGAATGAAACCAGAGATCCAGAGGTACATGTCTGGTTTCGAATGTACCACTCTCCGTCAATATCAGGATAAAGCGTTGGCGTTTGAAATCAAAGAAGCAGCGATGGAAAAGTTTGCAGAATCCAAGAAGCAGAAAGTCTCTAGTAGTTTCACAGAGCAAAAGAACAGTGGGCCCCGCAAGGCCCAGTCATCCTTTCATTCATTCAAGAAACCTCCGTACCCATCCAGAAATGGAAAGAACTTCAAATTAGTATCAACACCGACAGACGTGGTGAAGAACTGTTTTAATTGTGGTCGGCCAGGCCACCTTTGGCGTGATTGTTTCCGTACTCCAGTAACATGTTTTGATTGCGGACAGGATGGGCATCGTGTGATGTTTTGCAAGGATGCCACTAAGTTTAATGGAACTAGTACTTCACAATTGGATCAGAAGGAAGCAAGTATTCAGCAGACGCAGCAGAGTGTTCAGCTGCCCCAAAATTTTGGTCGAGGACGAGGCAGAGGACAGTTCGACCGAAAAAAGGACATAGAGTGCCGGGTCCGCTCCTCCACGCCTATACGAGATGAGGAGGACAGACTATCAGGATGCTGCTGTCGCATCAGGTACTGTTCAGATCCTTTCACAGTCAGTTAGCATTTTATTCGATACAGGAGCTACGCATTCATTTATATCTTTGTCTTGTGTAAATCATTTGAACATTTCTGGTTTTTATTATTGTGAGCCTTATGTTGTGGGTTTACCGAGTGAGGAGACAATTGTGGGGAATTCGGAAACTAGAGATTTTCCCATATCAATTGGAGGCAAAGATTGGCCCTCAAATCTGATTGTGAAAGAAATGCAAGGCGAAAGCCTAATTTTCGGAGATGATTGACTTAATCATTATAGAGATATTGTAAACTACCGGAAGTGGAATATATCGATGATATCTGAAGATGGTTATGAAATACTACTAATTTTCGGAGATGATTGGCTTAATCATTATAGAGATATTGTAGACCACCAATCTCTAAGGCATCGTATCGTATGGCACCTACTGAGATGTACGAATTGAAGAATCAACTGGAAGAGTTACTGGACAAAGGCTATATCCAGCTAAGCGTTTCGCCCTGGGGTGCACCAGTTCTTTTTGTCCGGAAGAAGGATGGATCGCTTCGATTGTGTATTAACTATCGAGAGCTGAACAAGATTACGATTAAGAACAAGTATCTATTGCCAAGGATTAATGATTTGTTTGACCAGTTACGAGGACCAACAGTGTTTTCTAAGATCGACCTGAGGTCAGGATATCACCAGTTGAGGATTAAGGAATCCGATGTTCCAAAATCAGTTTTCAGAACTCGCTACAGACACTATGAGTTTGTAGTAATGTTGTTCGGTCTCAATAACACACCTGCTGTTTTCATGCAATTGATGAATCGAGTGTTCATAGAATATTTGGACAAATTCGTGGTCGTATTTATTGATGACATTCTGGTTTATTCCAAGGGCCCGGAAGAGCATGCACAGCATTTGCAGATCGTTTTAGACCTTTTGAGAAATGAGCAATTGTACGCAAAGCTTTCTAAGTGTGAATTCTACCTAAAGGAAGTAATGTTCCTAGGTCATGTGGTATCAGCAGAAGGAGTCCGAGTAGACCCCCAGAAAATCGAAGCAGTTATGGATTGGAAATCTCCTAAGAACAAGAAGGAAGTCAGGAGTTTCTTAGGACTTGCTGGGTATTATCGTCGGCTCGTGGAAGGCTTTTCCAAAATTTCCCACCCACTTACTCGATTACTTCAGAAGACCCAAAAATTTGAGTGGAACGAGATGTGCCAGACCATCTTTAATGAATTGAAGAAGAGATTGATGACGGCACGGATTTTAGCACTCCCACAGGGAACTGGAGGATTCATAGTTTACAATAACGCTTCGAACCAAGGTCTCGGGTGTGTATTGATGTAAAATGAGAAGGTGATCACCTATGCGTCACGACAGCTGATACATTATGAAGTAAATTACCCAACGCATGATTTGGAGCTGGCAGCGGTAGTTTTTGCTTTGAAAATCTGGAGACATTACCTGTACGGGACTTAATGTCAAATATTTACGGATCACAAGAGTCTCAAATACATCTTCAGTCAGAAAGAGTTGAACATGCGGCAGAGAGATGGATGGAATTGATTATGGACTACGACTTGGAGATTCTTTATCATCCAGGCAAAGCAAATGTAGGGGCCGATGTACTTAGCCGCAAGCCTGTTTCTATTTAGATGCTGGAGACTCTGACCTCCCAGCCCAGCATTCAACGGGAATTGATTCGTGAAGGAATTAAAGTATGGTTTCAAAGAGTCCAAGGACAACTGTGTTTGATGGAATTAACTTCATCGTTAACCGAAGAAATCAAATCTAAGCAAGTAGATGATCCTCTGATGATTCGGTTACGTGATGAAGTGATCAAGGGAAAGGCCCCAGGATTCGTAATGCATGATGATGGAGTTTTGAAATTTCAGAACCGACTTTGCGTCCCCGATGTCGATGTTCTGAAGTAGATAATTCTGAAGGAATCTCACAACACTCCCAATTGTATCCACCCGGGCACCAGTAAGATGTATAAGGACCTGAAGCAGAACTTCTGGCGGGGCAACATGAACAAAGATGTATGGGATTATGTCTCGAAATGTTTGACTTTTCAGTAGGTTAAGATCGAGCATCAATGACCTGCCGGAATGCTGAAGCCACTCCCGATTCCTGAATGGAAGTGGGAGGACATATCGATGGACTTTATCACTAATATGCCGAGAACCAAGACAGGAATGAACATGATTTGGGTGATAGTTGACCGTCTAACCAAATCGGCTCATTTTCTGGGCATAAAAGACACTCGGGGACCAGAGAAGTTGGCACGAGTGTTTATTGCAGAGATAGTCCGATTGCATGGTACACCGAAGACCATTATTTCTGACCGAGAAGGTCGCTTCGTGTCTTATTTTTGGAAAGCAGTTCATAGGGCCTTGGGAACCGAATTGAACTTCAGTACGTCTTATCATCCACAGACACACGGACAGTCCGAGAGGACTATTCAAACAGTGGAAGACATGCTGAGAGCTTGTGCCTTAGATTGGTCAACTGATTGGGAAATTCATCTACCGTTGATTGAATTTACCTATAATAATAGTTGGCACGCTTCCATTAAGATGGCAACATTTGAGGCTTTATACGGGAGGAGATGCAGATCGCCCCTATGTTTGGACTATTCATCAGACTTGATCGGGATTGAATCAGAATTGATCATGTAGACACGAGAGAAGATAGCCTTGATTCGCGGAAAACTGTTGACTGACCAGAGTCGACAGAAATCTTATGCAGACCTGCGCCGTCGCCCATTAGAGTTCAGTATTGGAGATCATGTGCTTTTAAAGGTTTCTCCTACTCATGTAATCTTTCATTTCAGGAGAAAGGGAAAGCTGAGTCCGAGATATATCGGAGTGTTCGAGATTCTTGAGAGAGTTGGGGAGTTGGCATATAGGTTGGCATTACCGCCGTCATTGAGCCATGTTCATAATGTGTTCCACGTATCCCAGTTACGGAAGTATATGCCAGATCCTAGTCATGTCATTGATTTCGGTGAGATCGAGTCACTCGGGATGGCACGTTTGAAGAGAGACCGATCAGGATACTCGAGAGTCGAGTTGAGCGACTTAGAAACAAACCAATCGCTTTGGTTAAGGTTCGGTGGTCGCGCCACGTAGTGGACAAAGCCACTTGGGAAACAGAAGATAACATGAGGTCCAGATATCCAGAATTATTTTCGTCTTGAGTTTCGGGACAAAACTCCTTTTTAGAAGGAGAGTATGTAATATCCGGATTAATTATTGAGTATTTCATCTATAATTGAACCCTGTATTATTCGTATTTGTGATATCGATAATCGAAATATGATATTTCTCGTATTCGTATCCATGTGAATGATAATATCAACATATGTATTTTCACATGCAAACACGTGATAACGTAGGCTACGAAGTGAGCATAGCGTACGTTATTTGCCAAGATTAGCATACGCTACGAATGAAGCGTAGCATATGTAAGACAGCCAATAATTGAGCAGGGCAGCTAGAACATGAGCAAGCTGGTGGTGGGCTCGGCCAGATACTCACCAGATTTGCACGGCATGAACCTGGACACTTTTTAAGTCAACGGATATTAACGTACGCTAAGGTAAGTATGCAGCGTACGCTAATGGTATTGGTTACGTACGTAACATGATAAATGTAGCGTACGTAATGAAGTTCAGAAACAAGACAGTAAGCTATTTTGGACGATAACGTACGCTATGAGCAAAGGCTAGCATACATTATGCTTAGAAAGTTATAAATGGGACAGCACCCCATTTCATTTCATTCGTTTCTTTCACTTGGCTTTCAACATACTTCATCCCCAGAGAGTTTCCAGCCACCTTAAACACCTTTAGATCACTTAATACTTGGTCATTGAAGATTGTAGATTACTTATACTTGACCATTGAAGTAGAGAATCATCTTTTATTAGCATACAAGCAATCAGAGTTGGGCTCTACCTATTGTCTCAATATTTTCTTCAACTTAAGGTATGTTATGCTATCTCCAACCTTGGATTTGTGTCCTTAAGGATATTATGATCGTGCTATCAAGATATTAAGTTCCAAGGATGATTTATTCAACCAAACATCATGTTTAGGAAGTTGATATGATTATGCTTTAAGTACCTTGGTTAAGAACATCATAATTTGAATCTTGTTACAATGAACAAGTAAAGAAAGCTTTCTGAGATTGATAATCCACATTTGGAAGGTGTCTTCGTAGTAATCACGGACTTGGTATTAATATCACTTTTGTTAGACGAGCCTAGGAGGTTGATCATGGAAGGATTTGTTGTATCTTGTAAAGGTGGATTGTTAACCAATCTTCAAAATGATAGTTTGAATGTGATAATGACATTGATAGAAACCATAGACCTTCCGTACTACATTTATGGATTTATCTTCAAGATTAGAGTATGGTATTATGATGGCATGTTTATCCCTGAAATTCGAAGATATCAAACACTCTAGAATCAGTCTTGTTTGCATGAGAAGTGTATTTGTGAGTATAACGTACGTTAAGCATCATGCATTACGTACGTTATACCATCTGTCGAGTCAGTCATCTGATCAGAGAAGTGAACTGTCAATATAGGCTTAATGTGCACTAGGCTTCGTAGCTTACGTACGTTAACAAACCGACATAACGTATGCTATGTTGTGTAAGTAACGTACGTTAGGAAGGTTAAACAAGATACGTTTTGTTGAACTTTCCGCCATAACTTGGATTGTAGATGTTCATACGTTAGTTATTCGACTTGAAATGAACTCTATATTATTTCTTTTGTTTAAGGTTCAAGATTTGCAACGTGATTGATCGAAGGGGCGACCTTCGATATATTATTATACGTCAAAGTTTTATTCTTGTCATCAATTCGAGGCAAGTACTTTAATTAGAATTATTCGTATTATGTCAGTTATGCTATGATTGTACTGTGTACATATGTTGTGATCAAATTGTCCACCATGCGTTGATCCAACGGGAATCATCATGGGAAATCTATAGCTGTGTGCGCTCGATCGTTGCACAGGTAGTTCCACCATGCGTTGATCAGACGGGATCATCATGGGAATCTATAGATGTGTGCGCTGGATCGTTGGAATACCATGAGTATGTTGAGACTGTCATGATGTGTTATGTGTTGTTATTATTTCTCGTTGGAGAAACTTGTCATGATTATTGTTGATTAAATCATTGTTGTATATTTATCATACTTGTACTAGCATCGTTGTGCTAACCCCTTTGGGGGTGAACATTTGCTTTATGTTCAGGTTCCAGGAGAATGGGGAAACAACCACTAGAGCTGTACGACGACGAGGGTGCAAAGTGATGTTACGGCCGGAGATGTTATCAGAAATTTGTGTTGTTTTTATTAAGTACTTGAGTACATGTACTTTGATGATTTGAGAATGGTTATGTAGTAGTAATTCGTTGTTGAACATTTGTACTATCAGTATTGTTGCAGACTGTTGTATTTTGTTTGTTATTATATATTGGCGTTGGATATTGTCATTTCGTATTCAAAGCCTTGTAAATTCTTATGTAAAGGATTTACGGCGCTGTAATATCCCTGAACGTATCGGGGGTGTTACACCAGTAGTCACGACAGCCACTCTACAAGCCAAAGAACACGTTATACAAGTCTTCACATAAACTTAACGCCCAGTCAAGTTTTATCGACTTGCGAACGATTAAGTATTTAAGCCATAAACCTTTCCAGTGCCTATCCCCTTATCCAATAAGGAATGGAATGTTTTGCTCTCAAATACACGGACTAGTTTCTGTATATATATCTATGAGTCACGAATACCAATGACTATCAGTAAATAAAGAAAACATTCAATTGCCTTCTGATAACAATTACATAATAACAAGCATGATGCCCTCACTCTAACATCCTCTGAGTGGCATTTGAGGGCATACTCCTAACATGGTTTTGTGTATAGCACGCTGTATTTTTTGCTTCACCCCAGAACCGCTGCGGAAACTTGCTTGCGGAGATCATGGTTCTTGTAGCTTCCTTGAGAGTCCTATTCTTTCGCTCGGCAACACCATTTTGTTGAGGAGTCCGGGCTGCTGAGTATTCGTGTTGTATTCTATTGTCCGAACAGTATTGCTCTATAAAATGGTTGGTAAATTCAGTACCCTTGTCAGAACGAATGGACACGATAATCAACCCTTTCTCATTCTGAAGCTTTCTCAGGTGCTCAGGAAACTTTGTTGTGGTTTCTTTCTTCTTGCTTAGAAAGATTGTCCAAGCATGCCTGGAGAAATCATCAACAATAACTAGACAATATTTCTTACCTCCCAAACTTACAGGGTGTACAGGACCATAGAGGTCCATATGTATCATATCCAAAACTCTGTGAGTGGACATGTATGATTTGCCTTTCAGGGTGGTTTTGACTTGTTTGCCTTTCTGACATGGTCCGCAGACGCTGTCTTTTTGGAATGACACATCGGTCAAGCCTCTAACCATTCCCTATCTTGCGAGTTTGTTGATCGTCTTGAAGTTGATGTGTGACATCCTCTTGTGCTATAGCCATCTTTGATCTGTAGTGACTTTGGTAACCAAATAAGGAATAGTGGAGCTCGTAGGCTTTCAGTCAGTAATATACATATTACCTGATCTGCTTCCTATGAGAACAACTTCTTTGGTCAAGATGTTGTTCACTCTACAGTGATCTATATAGAATTTCACCGAGAACTGTTTGTCACAAAACTGGTGAATACTAAGTAGACTATACTGTAAGCCTGCAACATAAGCGACATCGGTGACTTTGAACTTTCCTACAAGTAGGGTTCCTTTCCTTCTTGTTCTTCCTTTGGACTTGTCACCAAAGAGCACTTTTGTACTGCGACCATATATATAGTCTGATAGCTTGCTGATATCTCCTGTCATGTGCCGAGAACAGCCGCTGTCAAAGTACCAGATGTCCTTCTCCTTGATATCCTATAAGCACGGAATTTAAATAGATTTAAGTCCCCTTAGATTGTTGGGTCCATGAATGTTAGTGCCTTTTGGTACCCAAATTTTCCTAACAGCAATTGTTTTACTGTAGGTTATTTTAGGTCCAGGTTTGTGAGATCTACGTGCGGCAGGTGCGTAGTCACTATAACCTTGATTATTATGCATGTAAAATCGAGGGTTATTATTATTATTCCAGTATGATTGCTGCCTCGGAGGTGGAGCCATTTTCTTAGGCCTTATATCTTGCCTTTTGGTTCTCCAGTTGGATTCCTAGAGCTGTTGATTATACTGCGCGGCGACCTATTTTCTGGATAGATATTAGGGCTCCTGTATCCCATATCTAGGCGCACTGTACTGTGGGAAGTACTGTTGTGCCGGCCTTTGATATTTAGTTACAGCCTTCTTTCTGAATGGTTGTTAGCGCTTTTGATATGCTAGGGGAGCATGTTGTTGGTTACGCCTTACAGGTCCTTGAGGCTGAGGTTTCCACTGTCGATGATATGACATTAGTGGCGGAATGGCAGCTTTTGCTGTATGTAGGGCAACTGTTTCCTTTACGGGACTCGAGGTCTCTTTTGGTACAGGAATGGGTTCCACACCCCCGACGAACACCATACTAGTTTTTCCTTTATTGGAGAATGAGTTATATCCTAAGCCACTTTTATCATGAGCATGTTGCCCGGTGCTTAGAATTTCTTCCATCCATTTAGAGGATTTCTCGAATGATTTCAAGATGGTCTCTAATTCTCCTTCTCGCTTTCCGAGAGATTCTATTTTGGCTTCGAGCAAAGCATGATCATTTGTCTTGCTTTCATTATAAGACTTAGCCTCATTTAGATTTTTAGCAAGTTGATGATTGCTTTCCATGAGTTTTTCTAGTGAGACTTTGCTGTTTTCGTAATCAATAGACATATTTTCGTAGTTATTTTCCAGCAAGTCATTTTCTTCTTTAAACTCTAAGTTTGAAAGTTCGAGCTGTATGTTTTCTCGTTTCAGAGTCTTATGGGCCGTTTGAATGTTTTTGAATTCATTCATCATGTTTTCAGATGTATGACAAGCATTTATAGGAGTAGTTGATGTTGAGCTCACCTCATCATTGCTGTCTTCATCGTCCTGTATTTCTTTGGTCATAAAGCACATATAGGCTTTATCTTCGATCTCATCATCGGACGAGTCACTGTTAGTGACTTCCTGAAGGCACTCCTAGGTTTTGGTTGATGAGGGCGAGGCTTCGGATTCACCAATCAGGGTCTTAAGCTTGTTTTTCAAGACACGCATTCTTTAATCCTTCTCTTGTTGCTCGGCTTCCGGCAACTTTTGCACATTCGTGTGCGGACACTTATTTGCATAGTGCCCTGGATTCCTATAGTTGTAGCACAAGTTAGAATCACCAGAAGGAGTAGATTCGGAACTTACCTTGTGAAAAGGCTTGGGCCTGAAGGGAGTCTTTCCAGACTGTTTGATGAACTTTTTGAGTTTATGCATACGAAGGGCCATCTCATCTTGTATCAGGATATCATCATTATTGTCAGCAGTCTTGTGGGCGGACTTGGATGTGCTTGGTGCGGCGCTGTGTCTCTCCTGTCAGATACAACATCCAGTGATGTTGTCTTGGCAGGTGACTTTTCGGCCTTTTCTCTCCTGCCAATATCATACTCGAAAGCTTTGAGATCCAAGAATAGGTGAAAAGTAGAAGTAGCATTAAGATTGCATGACACACGCATAGCAGTAGTCTTAATGTCCCATTGGGCAGGGAGTGATCTAAAGATTTTTAAGTTTTCCTCGTTTTGGGTATACACTTTACCCAATGTTTCAAGTTCATCGACAATGCCAGTGAATCTGAGGTCAGGCTCCTCAAGCGTTTTGGAAGATTTCATTTCAAAGGATTCAAATTGCTGAGTAAGTTTTGAAATTTTATTTTCTTCTGAGAGGTCAGTTCCCTCGCAAATTATCTTGAGTTTCTCCCAGATTTTCTTAGTTGTCTTACATCTCTTTACCTTCGAGAATGTGCCTTTGTCTAGAGTGACAAAGAGCGCATTTTTGGCAACATTATTGAGATTTGCACGCTTGCCATCGTCAGTTGTCCATTGCTCGCGCTCCTTCTCGAGCATTTCAGCATAAGGTTGTCCTTCTATCCTTGCAGCAGAATTAACCTTCATTATCTTTATTAGACCTTATTGGATGACAAATATCATCTCCTCATGCATGGCAGCAAGATGGGCTTCCATCCTGATTCTCCAGTCATTAAACTCATTAATCGAAAACATAGGAACCTTGTTTATAATTGAGGTATACATTACAGACAATAGGAAAGATAATACTGTTTTAAAAAATAAGTGATTTTGGATCTGATTCGGTTAAAAATACGACTGATTCTTTTTAGAATCAACCGCTCTGATACAACTTGTTGGCCACTAAGTATGCAAATAATAGCTTGGAAAGATATAGTACTACAAGCTATATGGTTCTCTAGAGTGAGTTTGCGTAGCGGAAGTTTACGTGTGAGTTGCTGTAAATACAGCAACTAGAAGTTCTTCTGTTTGCTTAGTGCGTACAGGGTTTTGGCAGTGTATACTTGTATAAATCACAGTTATAAAAATAATAAAGACATAAGATAAATGAGACACAATTTAAAGTGGTTCGAGGTAAACCCCTCTACGACCACTGGTCCTCCACACATGAGTAAATAGTTTATTATAATCACTACGTACACAACTATGTGACTATAACTAAACATTTTCTCTGTATCGTTCACACAGATTGACACAGGGACCAAAGATTTTTGCCATTCACACAGATTGGCTTAAGCTTTTTCTTAACTCGCTTCTTCACACACAGTTTGAAGCTTCATCTATAATGTTATTCTTCCCACACAGGTCGGAATACACAATGATCTACAGTCCACACAGGGCTGATGTTATATCTCAATGGTAAAGGTAGAATTCTCTGAACATCAGCATGATCTTTGATACATTTATTGTATGATGTGTTGTTCGCGTTGAGGACTTATATATTTCTTCACTTGAATACTTGTTGTATGCTCACAAAATATACTATTTTATAATCGCTAGAATGTCAGAGTGATTTGTCAGAGCTTTTGCGATATATGTTCTTTGTGTTTAAGTCCTCTGACTTGGAGGTATTTATAACCTTTAAAAAATGCATCCGTTATAAATGTAGCCGTTGCAGGAAGCTGAGATGTTGACGTCTCTGATTGGCAGCTTTCTGAATATTTAAATTAAAGGAGATCGCATTTAATGCTTCAGACATTCTTTTTGACTTCGCATTAAATGCTCTTCAGCGCGTTCAGACTTGTCTCACTCCGGCTACATTAAATGTTGTCCTATCAGCAATAAATGATGCTTTAACCCTGAATACTTTATGAATAAACAAAGTATATTTCACAACGGTTTAAAGCATTATTTAATTAGGCCTGTCGAATGTGTTTTACTTTTCCCAAGTAAAACATCTTACAGCCTGACTAGTGTATTTGACGCATTCAGTCTTTTGCTGTAGCTGTAGGCTCTGTAGGATAGACTGCAGGAGATTTTCAATGATGTATGGAAAGGTTGTATGGAGATTCCAGACAGGTTCTATACTTGGCGGCATTTCAACTATTTTGACTTCTTTGCTGTATGATGGCAATTACCAAAACATGATTGTTTATCCCAACATAGAGTGTGACTCTTTAGGTGCTACTTGATACCGAGCCCACACTCCTACAAAAAAATGGATAGTCGTTAGGTACAGGAGTGAGTCTATAAACTTTCTGTAGAGTGATTGATCAATCGGCTTTCCAGCTTCGTCAGCACTAATTTTTGTGGAAGTGCTCATGGGGGTTGATGAGGATTTGGAGTTGTTCATCCCAAACTTGTTGAGTAGGTCCTTGCTGTACTTCTCCTGGTTGATAAATATTCCTGTAGGCAATTGCTTAACCTGCAATCCTAGGAAATAACTAAGTTCTCCCATCATACTCATTTCAAATTTACTTTGCATGAGATGAGAGAACCTTTGACATAAAGTAAGGTTAGTAGAACCAAATATAATATCATCGACATATATTTGCACCATTAACAGGTCATCACATTCCTGTATCCTGAATAGATTCTTGTCCACAGCACCTTTCTCAAACCCATTGTTGATAAGGTACAAGGATAGGGTTTCATACGAAGCTCTAGGTGCTTGCTTAAGTTTATACAGAGCTTTCCGTAGTCTGTATACTAGGTCTCCGCGTTCAGTATTGACAAACCCTGGTGGTTGTTAAACATAGACTTCTTCGGCAAGATCTCCATTCAGGAATGCGCTCTTAACGTCCATTTGATATATTATAAAACTCTTATGGGCGGCAAAAGATAGAAATATTCTGATAGCTTCTAGTCTGGCTATAGGGGCAAATTTTTCATCATATTCTATGCCTTCTTCCTCTTTGTAGCCTTGTGTAACTAGATGGGATTTGTTCCTGATAACAAGTCCATTCTCATCCTTCTTTTTTCTAAATACCC
This sequence comes from Orobanche coerulescens, assembly GCA_033398695.1. Lineage (NCBI taxonomy): Eukaryota > Viridiplantae > Streptophyta > Magnoliopsida > Lamiales > Orobanchaceae > Orobanche > Orobanche coerulescens. Next base: position 69,809,160 of record CM065818.1, on the reverse strand, counting down.
ATTTGGTTCCAGTTATAGCTTGATGTTCTTGTAGGGGTACTAGATACCATATACTGTTTCTTTCGAAACTATTTAGCTCTTCTTCCAAAGAAGTGATCCAGTGATAATTCTTCAACGCTTCATTGGTCGAAACAGGTTGGGATTGAGTTAATAATACAGCTAGGTGCACATAGCTAGTCTCCTAAGTTCAGCTTGAGATTTACATACAGGAAATAGAGATTTCTCATATTCGATTTCTTCTTGCGCACACAGTACAGTTCCTTGTGTAGCCTGTATTCTTCTATGGGTAGATATACTAGCGTCAATATCACCTATAATCAACTCATGTGGATGATCTATCAACCATCCCCTGTCAGGTTCTAAGTCAGCATCTCGTACTATATCCTTTGGTGCTGTAGTCTCGGCTCCAGCTTGTACAACATTGGTTTCAACTACTTCTGATCTTACAGCTACGGGATTGATTTCTAAGTCTACAACAGGTTCTTTTGGAGTTTGAGGGTCATCAATGGATAGTGTTCGGATATTTTGTGTTAAGTCTTCTACTCCTATACGATCAATGTGAGGTTCATCGAACACTGCATAGACAGATTCCTCTATTGTCAGCTTCTTTTTGTAAAATATCCTGAAAGCTTTGCTGACAGAGGACTATCCTACAAATATCCCTTCAGCTGACTTTTCTTTAAAGGTCTTGAGTTGATCTTTCCCATTATTCAGAATGTAACCCCTGCATCTAAAGATATGAAAGTATGCAACTAATGGAGTTTTATTATTCCATACCTCATAGGCTGTGTTGTTGTGATGCTTGTAGATGATACAGCAGTTTTGTAATGTATACTAATAAATCACAGTTTAAAGTGGTTCGAGGTAAACCCCTCTACGTCCACTGGTCCTCTACACAGTAGTAAAGAGTTTCTTAAAATCACAACGTACACAACTATGTGACTTTAACTATACCTGTCTCGGTATCGTTCACATAGATTGATACAGGGACTGTAGCTCTGGGCCATTCACATAGATTGAATTGACCTCTTTCGACTCACTTCTTCTCACACAAATTGAAGCTTCATCTTCAATGTTATTCTTCCCACACAGGATGGAACACGCAAGGATCTTTAGTCTACACGGGACAATGATAATCTCAATGGTAAGGGTAGAACAATTCCAAACAGCAGCTATATCTTTGATGAACGTTCATTGTATGCTGTGCTTTTTGTATTGAGGACTTAGTATATTTCTTCGCTTAGAAACTATTGCGCTCACGAAATATACTGCTCTTTAATAGCTAGGTTGTCAGAGTAATTTGTCAGAGTATGTACGATAATGAATAATACTTCAGTGTCTAAAAGTCCTCTTGGTTGGGGCTATTTATAACCATGGAAATCTATCCGTTCTAAATGTAGTCGTTGCTGGTTGGTGATTTGTTGACATCTCTGATTGGCGGCTGCTGAATGTTTGAATTAAAGCAGATCGCATTTAATGCTTCAAACATCCTTTATGTCTTTGCATTAAATGCTCTTCAGAGTGTTCAGACTTGTCTCTCTCTAGCCGCATTAAATGCAGTCCCATCAGCAATAAATGCTGCTTTAAACGTGAATACTTTATGAATAAACAATGTTATTTCACAACGATTCAAAGCTTTTTCTATTCAGTCCTGTTGGATGTGTTTTACTTTTCCTAAGTAAAACACCTACAGTCTGACTGATGTATCCAACGTACCATTTCTCTTGATGTATAAAGTAGGCTCTGTATGATTGACTCTATAGAAGATCTCTTTACTGTATAGACGGGTTGTATGATGAATCCTAACATCTTTCATACTTAATGACATTCTGACTTCTTTGCTGTATGTTGGCAATTATCAAAACAGGAATATTTATCTTAACAATCTTAGGATGTTGTCAAAGCACAGTATGATGTCGGCAAGGAACTCGACTGGATGCGAGAAACTGCCCGTGATGAACTCCCTAAACTCCAAAGAGCTGTGCAGGATGTTGAGGAATCATTCCGACTCATGCCGAATACCTTATGAGAGGCACTGAACCAGCTCAAACAGAATCAGGAGAGGATCCTTAAGCAGGAGCAGGAAAAGCTAAGAGTTTCCGAAGCCAAAACGTTCGCCTCCCTCAAGTACATCAGATTCAGACTAACTACCCATGATCATAAAATTGACGACCTAACTGTAGTGGTCACATGTCTGGTGGACTCGGTGAAAGACTTTAAAACAAGCAAGCTGAATCAATGGATATTCTTCGGATTGTCATGGTAAAGTCGTAGAGCTTGATAATACCAAAAAGAGGGAAGGGGCCTATGAGGCTGGAAGGAGGTGGAGATTGGAGAAAGAAACGGAGATGGAAGCAATACTGGACGACAATGTTTCTATAACTATCGGAAGACAGGTTGGACCCGGTCTAGGTCAATGAGCAAAAGGATACAGGGTGATTGGTTCTCATCTCGAGTTACAAGATCCCAATTATCCATGGAAGAATATAGTTCATATGCCCGTTGAGATTCAATTTCCAACAGACGGACAACCTGCAACAGAAGAACTAACTACATGGAGGAACAATGAACTATTGAGATACTTCTGTACTCTCATTAGGGAGTCTGTCATGTCCAATCAGTTCCAGACCCTGGAGGATGCTGCGAACGAGTTCTCAAGTCTCATGTCAGAAGGAAAGCTTCCCTTACAAATGAAGCTGAAGTAAAAACATCCGAAAGGTGATCGGATAACTCACCCAAAAGACTGGATTACTGCCTATGATGTATCCCAGGAAGGAAAGAACATCTACAGAGACCGAGGCATAGATTCCTTAGTCAGTTGGTGGAGAGGAACCGAGCATGATCCATCCCAAAACTTCAGACGACAGCAGTCTAGAAGATAACTCTTAACAACTGTATCTTCTCATTTCTATATGCTTCCCGATGTAATAATTCAATACCTAACAACACTGTAATCCACTTTATCAATAAAATCTTAATTACCTAAAAATATTACATCTTGTGATCTTTAGTTACTACTTTCATCACGATTCATATTGAAATATTTGCTAAGTACAAATCTGCTAAGTCTAAAGTTGTAAGAACTTGTCTACGTACGATTCATAGATTAAGTTATACTCAAATAAGACCACTTGCTTTAAGATTGCACCCACGAGCCAATCATAACTTAAGTTGTAATACACTTAGTCTTGTAGAATTTAAAGTATAAGAACTTGCCTGCGAGCAGTTAAAACTCTACTCTAAGCTCGAAGATCAGATCATCCTATAGAAGACTTGAAGATAGTCTTATGTTTTAAAAGGGTTTTGGCATTATCAAAAAGGGGAAAACTATTCGAAAACCCTAAGTTATTGCCAAAACCTATTCAAATCCTACAGCTAATTGAAGTTCCAGCGTACCGTTGGCTACAGCAAAAAAAGCTATATCTCGATTTTCTTTTCTTCAAGTAATTCTGATTGATGGAAAGAATTAAAGTGTTATCTCGGTTATGGAATCAAAGATACAAGTCAAGATCCACAATCAAATACTTGGAAGAAAGAAAATTGAAACCCTTGTGTATGTTGAAGTATCACCACCGACCCCCCCCCCACCCCCAAATGTCCCTATTTATAGGCTTTGGACTACTTTAGGGACTTTAGGAAGATTAGGGTTAAGACTTATATTGCGACCCAACATTCCATATTAAGCCCTTCCAACTGTAGTTGAGTTCACTAACATCAATTCAATTCACTAAAGAATTATATTGTCTTCCAACCCAAATCCCAACTTACGATATCAGGTTACTTATTAAAATATATTATTTCCCGTGTTTAAGATATCGAATGTTCGTTAATTAATTTAAGCTACTGGCAGCTTTAATTTAGTTAATTTCTTATCCAAGAGTAGTACCACTCGAACATTATTATTATATCGGAATTAATTCCACCTGTAGGACGTAATATGAATCATGATCGAGCTCCTCAAGAGGACGTCATCAACCCATACGAGTCGGGACACGATTTTTAGTTATAATAATAATTTTCATATAAATAATATTATTGTCAAGATACGAAGCTTATTGAGTCATTCTTTGTGACTCTCACTGATAGTAAATCAAAGCAATTGTTGGACACAGAGTATACAGTAAACATCTTAGATGGTAAAGATACAATAAGCTGTACGCTTTTTGAAGTTAATTGCATAGTCGTCCCTAGGTTCCCGAGAAATATCCTTCCAACATCTATGTAGAAGATTTTTATGTTTTTTTGATGTTTATAGCATAGAATGCAGTTTCTTCATCTTCTTGTTTGATCGGTTCATCTTCTGGATCACTCTCTTCTTTAGCTTTGAGCGCTATTGGCCTTTGTTATTCTTTAGGCTTCAGTTTAGTGTTTCGAAATTTAATGACAATCTCATAAATAATAAAAGATCTAATGAGTGCACTGAATTCTATAGTGTTGAGATCCTTTAACTCCATAACAGCTGTTACTGTTGCATCCCATTCTCTAGGTAGTGATCATAGAAAGTTCTTTGCTTTATCACTACCCGAGATAGGTTTGCCAAAACGAGGTTGGTCCATTTGTGAGAACCGAGGACCAGTCAAGCATGGTTGTGAGGTTTTCGTCTTCCTTCATTGTGAACAATGCAAAATCATGAAGGAGCATGTTCATTTTTGTTTCTTTGACTTGGCTCGTACCTTCGTGAGTGATTTCCAGCATTTTCCAAATTTCATTGGCTATCTCACAAGATGAAATTCTGTTTGATCTTATGGATTAAGAGCACAGTAAAGTAGTTGAGTAGCTTTACTATTAAAGTGGTCATTTTTCCAGTCGGTCTCATCGTATTCTTCAAAGCTCTTAAGGGAACCGTTAGTTTCTTTGGAATTATTGGTCCAAGAGCAATGACTTTACAGAAATCAATATCATGAGACCGAATGAAGATAGGCATTTTCTTCTTCCAAGTCATAAAGTTTGAACCGTCGAAGAAGGGATGACGATTTGGAGCATTGCCTTCAAAAGTATAAATGTATGCCCTTCCTGGATCTTTTCTCTAACATGTGTTAAACTGATGAAAAAAAGACCGATCTGATACGAATTGTTGGGTTGGTACCTTCACTAGAAAGCGGGTTGAATATCGCGGAGTAGAGTTTTGAACTCTTTTCGCGCGAAAGCAAATATTGAAAGTAAATACAAAGTGCGGAAATAAAAAGACACAAGAAATTGTTCGATAGGTTCCGCTTATCTAAAAGCCTACGTCCCCTACCTAGTGTTATCAAATAGGACTATTCTCAAAACTTGAATGCACTTTATAGTTTAGTGCCAACTCTTTACAATAGCACTTTCGAGATTAGGGCCGAACTTCAATTTTTTGATTTTGGGGCTCAAGTACAACAACTATAATCACTCTTGTTTTTTAGGGTACAAGGCAACCTCACAGAGTTACGAAAATTATTGTGAGTACAGTTACTTGTCTTACCGAATAATTGCTCAAAGTGATACAAGAATGTATATAGAATATTGTTTGAATAATTCTTCTTGTATCAGTTGCAATAAAGTATTTCTCTCAAAGTATATTGCTATAATGAAGCTCAAGTGAATAATATAATCAGAGAATTGCTAGAGAATATTGTTAGAACAATTCTTCTTATATCAGTTGCAATAAGTATTTCTCTCAAAGTATATTGCTATAATAAAGCTCAAGTGAATAATTGCTCAAAGTATATTGCTATAATCACATAATTCTTGTGTCCTTCAACACCTCTAAATGCTTCTATTAATAGCATTTAGGAGCTTCTTTCCTGTTGGTATGTTAGACCTATTTAATGTATGCTAGGTATAATAAGTTATGTACGTTAAGCCGTAGCGTACGTTACTTCATCAAGGTAACATCTGCAATACTTAGTCCAGAATCATCCAGTGGCTTATGGCTCTTCCTTTGCATACACTAATCTTGTTGATTATGTACGTTATGATCTCCTCAGATAATCGTTTGATTTGTTGACCTTCTAGATGTCATCAACGGTCCAATTTTGAATTGAGTTTCAAATGCGTAGTGGCCATTAACAAGCTTCTTTAGCATATGTTACCGAGTAGATGACCGTTCAATATGTTGACCTTCTAGAAACTGCACAATGGTTCATTTTCAAACATACCATATGTTATGCATAGTCCTTTACGTACATTATATATGCCTTGTAATGTAGTTTGTCCTACTATGTTACCGTGCATAATACTTTCCCCAAATATGCATAAGTGATTATTACGTATGTTATCCTTTTGAGAATTTAACTTAAGTGAAGATATTGAAATGAATTGTAAATGTACTATTTTTTTAATAATTATTTTGTCTTTATGAACATCGTCAAAATATATGTGATAAAAATATTAATCCAATAGGGTCCTACTGTGTTCCCCCTTAATTATTGCACACTTCATCTGTAGAAAGGTAATTATACCTTCTTCTTCCTACAATAAAGATATAACTCATAGTTCTGAGTGTACGATTAATTAAAGTGGACACTTTATTCACGGGTCTTATAGTATTCCCCCTCAATTGATGAGTGAAATTAAAACTTACAGGGAGTTTTAATCGAGCTCTAGTATTCCCAATTCCTAGTGGAGCATACAGAACCATGTTGTGCTAAGAGTCTTTGTAAAGATGTCGGCTAACTGAATGTCTATATAAATTTTCTCGATCTGAACATCTTTATTCTCTACATGATTCCTAATGAAGTGATGCTTCATATCAATGTGCTTGATCCTCGAGTGCAATACAAGATTGTGTGTGATTACGATTGCACTCATGCTGTTACACATGATTGGAGTTTTTCTTGCCTCAATCCCATAGTCCCGTAGCTGTTGCTGCATCCAGAGGATCTACATATAGCAGCTTCCAGCAGCATAATATTCTGACTCAGCTGTATAAATCGAGTTGTCCAATTATTTCTTACCGGACCATGACACAGTCCAGATCTAAGGAAGTGACAAGTCCCGCTCGTACTCTTCCTATCCAACTCTCAGCCTCCAATATCTGAGTCGATGTAGCCCACCAAATCGAATTCTCCTTTCTTAGGATACCACAATCATACATTGATTGTTCCTTTAACCTACTTAAGAATTTGTTTGGATGTGGCTAAGTGTGACTCTTTAGGTGCTACCTGACACTGAGCACACAGTCCTACAGAAAATTAGATATGGGGGATGCTGGATGTTAAGTACAGGAGTGAGCCTATAAGCTTCATGTATAGTGATTCATCAACTGGCTTTCCAACTTTGTCAGCACTTATCTGTGTGGAAATGCTCATGGGGTGGATGAGGACTTAGAAGTATTCATCCCAAATGTGTTGGACAGCTCCTTGCTGTATTTCTACTGGTTGATGATATACCTGTAGGAAGTTATTTAACTTGCAACCCTAAGAAATAGCTAAGTTCTCCCATCATACTCATTTGAAATTTACTTTGCATGAGATAAGAAAACCTTTTACACGAATCAAGATTATTTGAACTAAAAATAATATCATCTACATATATTTGAACCATAAGAAGATCATAACCTTCTTGGATTTTGAAGAGGGTTTTGCCAACGTAACCTTTTTCAAATCCATTATTGATGAGGTACAGTGACAGGGTTGCATACCATGCCCTGGGTGCTTGTTTAAGCCCATACAGTGCTTTTCTTAGCATGTACACAAGATCTCCTCCTTTGGTATTGGAAAACTCTAGAGGTTGTTCAACATATACTTCTTCGGTTAGGTCTCCATTAAGAAATGCACTTTTTACATCCGTTTGATATACGATAAAATTATTATGATCCGCAAAAGCTAGAAATATCATAATGGCTTCTCATATGGCTATAGGGGCAAATATTTCATCATAGTCTATTTTTTCCTGTCTGTAACCTTGGGCAACTAATCTGGACTTGTTCTTTATGACAAGGCCATTTTTGTCCTTTTTGTTTCGAAATACCGATTTGATTCCTATGACAGCTTGGTGAGTTGGTCTAGGGACTATGCACCAAACATTATTTCTTTCGAAACCATTGAGCTCTTCTTCCATAAAAGTGATCCAGTGAGAATTATTAAGAGCATCATTGGTCGAAACAGGTTCATATATAGCATGCTATATTTATTGCTTCTCCCCAGAAATATTGTGGCAACTTGCTTGTAGCTAAAATGGTTCTTGTTGTTTCTTTCAGCATCCTGTTCTTTCGCTCGGCGACACCATTTTGTTGAGGAGTGTGGGCTGCTGAGTATTCATATTGTATGCCATTATCTGCAGAGCACTGCTCTATAAAGATTTTCCAGGTGTTCCAAAAGCTTTGCGGTTGTCTCTTTCTTCTTTCTTATAAAGGTCGTCCAAGAGTATCTGGAAAGTTCATCAACAATAACAATACAATGTTTCTTACCTCTTAGGCTGACAGGGTATACAGGACCATAAATATACATATGTACCAAGTCTAGGACCCTGTGGGTTGAAAGATATGATTTGCTCTTCAGAGAAGTTTTGACTTGCTTACCATTCTGGCAGGGTTCACAGATGTTGTTCTTACGAAATAAAACTTAGGGAAAGCCTCCGACCACTCCCTGTCGAGCTAACTTTTTGATGGTCTTGAAATTGATATGATAGATCCTTTTGTACCGTGGCCAGCTTTGATATGTAGTGCCTTTGGCAACAAAACAAGGAATTACAGTACTTGTGGGTTTCCAGTCAGCAATGTACATGTTACCTGACTGGCTTTGTGTAAGAACAATTTATTTGGTCTTTAAGTCCTGCACCCTACAATGATCTATATAGAATTTGACTGAGAATTGTTTGTCACAGAACTAGCTAATGCTAAGAAGATTGTACTGTAGTCCTTCTACATAGGCTACGTTGGTGACCTTGGATTTTCCTACAAGCAGGGTTCCTTTCCATATTCTTCTTCCTTCTCCTTGATATCCTGTAATCAAAAGATTACGTAGATTTAGTTCCCCTATGATTTTTGGGTCACTAGTTATTAGTGCCTTTAGGTACCCATGTTTGCCTTCCAGCAATGGGTTTGATGTAGGTTGTATTTGGTCCTGTTTTGCAAGATTTACGTGAGGCAGGCATGTAGTCGCTATAAACTGTAACACCCCAAACTAGGAAGATATTACAGTGCCGTGGACCCCCGACTGGGACCCACCAGGCGAGTGAAAATGAATGAAATACATAGGGTAAATGTAGTACCGAACCACATTACATCATTAATTATTCCGATGAGGAGTTTCATACAACACACCCAAGAAAATATAGAATACACGTATATTTTATATGAAGATAAAACATACGACACTGAATAAAATGAGTATTCAAACGGAAGTCTACAACGGAAATAAAATAAAGAAAACACGAGTGAATGAAAAGGACTGGGGCCCCCTACTAGTATCACTAGGACTCCTCGCCGTCAACGTTCTATTCCCGTGCTTTTGCCTTGCCATGACCTGAAAAACAAAATCCCCAACGGGGTCAGTTACAAAGAACAACAATCCTCAAGGGTTGAAAATACACAATCATGATATATCTTTAGTTATGATATTAAGCTGAAGAGGAGTATCATAGTACGCCCGTAATGTTCTGTGCAAGTGTACAAGACGAATGACCGGACACACCCGTCCTTGTACCTAATTAGTCTCACGGAGGTAATCGTTACCGTGTGCACAGTCCAATGTATCGGTGACCCAATATATGACCATCGCGTGCTCGACTAAAAATTCCACACATCCGCACCCGGCCACGCAATATGAACCCAGAAGGTCATATGAACGAGAATGACCACAATGAATATCAATGAATAATAATCCGACAAGGTCAAGAATGACTCACCGAGATGAAAATAATAGTGAAGTGATTGATAACTCAATGAAATGATTGGAAACGTCGTTCCTCGTGAATGAAGTGATTATTCGACAATTACAAGTCTCAATACGGTTAATACAATGATGAATGAGTTATGATTATGAATGAAAAACAACATAAGGAATGAATATCCTTTTAACTGAGTAAGAATTAACTTACACAACGCCGATGAAGAATGTCCTTCCACGAACAACGTCCTAAATGAGATGTCGGTCGCTCGAACAACCTTGAATCCCCAAGAAGTGTTTCAAACCAACAAAACATCTTCAATACGATCAATAATCCAATATGAATATCCAAAATCGTGATTTCAACAACAATTTATCGAAAATCCCCAAATCCAACTTAATATTCGAAGTGTTGTTGAATAACCTTTCAATAATCCGATGAATATTCATACATACTCATAATCATATGTATATCTCTTCATATAACATTATTATAACATCCAAAACATCATATCTCAACACAAATCGAAATCCAAGAGGCTTGAGAATATTACGCGTTAGATCGATGATCCGAGCTTCACAACCGAATGAAAATGATGAAAAATCGAGTATTCAAGTGATTGATGATGAAAATTTCTCCCACAAACCCTCTCTCTCGGATGTAAGATGAAGAAATGAGTTTTTCTTCTCAAAAAACGAAATTATAGTGCAGTCTGCACTGTGTGCCGCGGCACAGGGCCAAAATCTGCCCCCAGTGCTCGGCAGTGTGACGCAGCCCAATCGAGTGTGCCGCGACAGTGACTCGGCAGTGTGCCGCGGCCCTGCTGGCAGGAGCCGCGGCCCCCTGTACAGGCGGGTCGGCCAAAACTGCAACATGTGTGTGTCTTAGCTATTTCGACCATAACTCCCTCGCCCGGACTCCGATTGACTCACCGTTTGAACCATTGGAAAGCTAATTTGATGCTCTATAATATAGTAAAGATTAAGAATTTTTGGAGTTTCCAAAAATTAATGGTGATTTTACAAAGTTGAACTCATACGTGGAAAAGTCGCTTAAGAACACGGAACTCAACAGAACGACACCGAGACGAACTCGGATAACCAAAATTGTAGAATTAATCATTCTCGGAATGACGAAATGGTAATAATAGAGTCGCTAAGATGGACTTCCGTCAAAAAAATAAAATTACCGGAAATCCAAATTGCGGATATTACATACTACCCTCCTTAAAAGAAGTTTCGTCCTGAAACTTAAAACAAGTAGGGAGAAGCAATATCCCGCTAGAAAAACTCAACGAGATACACAAGAACCGTAAATGTACCCAACAATAGCATGATTCGAACAAGAAGGAAGGGCATGAACTCCTATATCAACAATGATTAATGAAGTAATTATAACGATCAAGATAATATTCTCATCTCGATTCTCAAGCAAGGTTGAAACAATGAATGATATCGATACACGACTCAACATTAGTCCGAACGGTGAACACGAATGAATTAACATGAATGATGAATGATTATTAATGAGTGAAAATCCACTGAGTGACGATTACTGAATGAAAAATGAATGAATTTACAAGCGGGTATTACATACTCCCCCCCTTAAAAATAGTTTCGTCCTCGAAACTAAGGGTGAAACAAATCGGAATAACTCTTCCACATACTATCCTCGATTTCCCAAGTAGCCTCTTCGACTTTGTGACTCGACTACTGAATTTAACCAAGGGATTGTCTTGTTCCTCAACTGTTTGATTCGCCGTACTAAGATTCGTATGGGATGCTCCTCATACGTATGATCATCTTATCTCGATTTCATCAAACTGAAGTATGTGGCTAGGGTCGGCAATATACTTCCGCAACTGAGATACGTGAAACACATAATGAATTCGGCTCAACGCCGGAGGTAGGGCTAATCGATAAGCTAACTCGCCTACTCGATCCAAAATCTCAAACGGTCCAATAAATCTTGGACTCAACTTTCCCCGCTTCCTGAAACGGAAGATACCTCAACTCGGGGATACCTTGACCAACACGTGGTCACCTGTCTTGAACTCTAATGGTCGGCGACGATTATCTGCATATGATTTCTGTCGACTCTGAGCAGTCAACAAACGACTCCTGATCGAAGATACCTTCTCACGGGCGGCTATAAGCATATCAGGCTCGGTGCCGATTGATTTTGATAAGTCATCCCAACACAAAGGAGATCGACAACGAAGACCGTACAAGGCCTCGTAAGGTGCCATCTTAATCGAAGCATGCCAACTATTATTATACGTGAACTCGATCAATGGTAGTTGGGCTTCCCAATCATCTTTCCAATCGAGGACGCATGCCCTCAGCATGTCCTCCACTATTTGAATAATCTTCTCTGATTGTCCGTCGGACTGAGGATGAAAAGCAGTACTGAGATTAAGCTAAGTTCCCATAGCACGATGAACGGATTTCCAAAAATGAGACATGAACCGTCCGTCACGGTCGGAAACGATAGTTTTAGGAGTACCGTGCAATCTCACTATCTCTTTGATGAACAACTGGGCAAGTCTCTCGGGACTCCATGTATCCTTAATCTCAAGGAAATGAGTTGATTTAGTCGAACGGTCCACAATTACCCAGATTGTATTCATGCCACGACGACTCGTCGGCAAACTCGTGATGAAATCCATAGAAATATCTTCCCACTTCCACTCTGGAATAGGGAGTGGTTTCAGCATAATTGTCGGTCGCTGATGTTCTATCTTGACTTGCTGACAGGTCAAACATCTCGAAACAAATTTCGCGACTTCTCGCTTCATATTACTCCACTAGTACTTTTATTTCAAGTCTAGGTACATCTTGCTAGACCCTGGATGAATGGAGTAAGGGGTAGCATGAGCTTCTCTCAAAATCGAGTTTTTTTTTTAACTCGTCATTCGCCGGTACACATAACCGATTCTTAAATCTCAAGAGTCCATCCTCGTGGACCACAAATCCAGGGGCTTTCCCCTGTGCCACATCCTCGCAGATGCGCAACAAAATGGGTCCGAACCCTGATTCTCCCTGATCGCCTCCTCAAGTGGCGATGAAATCTCCAACGTACAAAGTTGTCCTTATACTCGCTGTAACCAGACCTCGATCTCGGGTCTCAGAAATTCCTATTGAAGTTCCTTCTCAACTGTTAATCGAGCAAGCATCTGCTCCTGAATGGACTTACGACTCAAGGCGTCAGCGACAACATTTGCCTTGCCTGGGTGGTAAAGTATCTCGATATCATAATCTTTGATCAGTTCCAACCACCGTCTCTGCCGCATATTTAACTCCTTCTGAGTAAATATATACTTTAAACTCTTATGATCGGTGAATATCTGACAGGTAATGCCATAAAGATAATGACGCCAAATCTTCAATGCGAACACCACGGCTGCTAGCTCCAGGTCGTGGGTCGGATAATTAACCTCATAAGGTCTCAATTGCCGTGATGCATAAGCAATAACTTTCCCGTTCTACATGAGTACATATCCGAGACCCTGTCCGGACGCATCACCATAAACCACAAATCCTTCCGTCCCTTGCGGTAAACAAAGGACAGGTGCTGAAATTAACCGGCTCTTAAGTTCCTCAAAACTCTGCCGACACGCGTCGGACCACGTGTATTTCTTATCCTTTCGCAAAATGTTTGTCATTGGTTGAGCGATCTTAGAAAATCCTTCCACAAAATGCCGATAATAACCGGCTAATCCGAGAAAGCTTCGGATTTCCTTAACATTCTTCGGAGGTAACTAACCTTGGATAGCCTCCGTCTTTTGAGGGTCGACACAAACTCCGCCTGATGAAATTACATGCCCGAAAAACGTAACTTCGGACATCCAGAACTCATATTTGGAAAACTTCCCAAAAAGTTGCTCTCGTCTCAACACGTCGAGCACTTGATGAAGGTGAAACTCGTGCTCCTCCCAGTCATGAGAATAAATTAAAATGTCATCAATAAAGACAACCACAAACTGATCCAAATAGTTGATGAAAACCCGATTCATTAACTCCATGAATACCGCAGGTGCATTAGTTAACCCAAACGGTATTATCACGAATTCATAATGACCATAGCGTGTTCGAAACGCGTCCTCGCGATATCCGACTCTCGAATCCGCAACTGATGATATTCGGATCTTAAGTCGATCTTGGAAAATATTGAAGCTCCCTGAAGTTGATCCAAAAGATCATCGATACGGGGTAGGGGATACTTATTCTTGATTGTCACCCTGTTCAACTCCCGATAATTAATACACACACGAAACGAAACATCCTTCTTCTTGACCAAAAACACTGGTGCTCCCCACGGGGACGCACTCGGTCGGATATAACCCTTCTCGGTCAAATCCTCTAATTGATTCTCAATTCCTACATTTTGGTCGGGGCCATCTGGTACGGTGCCTTCGGTAATGGGGACGTACCAGGCTCCAACTCTATCGTGAATTCCATATCCCTCGGTGGAGGTAAAATAGGTAGCTCGTCTAGGAGTACATCGTCAAATGATAACAATGATACCACGAATGGTAGAACATCTCGATTGCCTTAGAACGGCCAATCGACGACAATGATATAAGGAATGATGCAACATCTCGATCGCCTTAGAATGGTCAATCGATGACAATGATATAAGGAATGATGGAACATCCCTGGTTTAGTAATTTACTGTTTTCATCATATTAATGATTCTTCCGGAACAACGGGGATCACCTCCCTGAAATACACACTCGACTCCAACGACGGAAATGATAGGGACCATACGCTTACGAAAATTGATAATGGTTTCATGACGATCCATCCCACTAATACCCAATATTACATCGTCCTTAGGTAATTCCACCACGATTAGGTCCACCAACCACTCGCGGTCATTAAGCTTAATTCGGTCAGTTCTAAACCTCATGATTTTCAAAAATTCTTCTACCGTCAGGTAGACCAATGATATAAGGTCCACAATTATTAGGACTGTCTAGGTGAAGTCTATTCAAACATGATTCGGAAATGAATGAATGCGGTGCACCAGTATCAAAAAGGGTACATACAGGTTGAGCTAAAATTACGAGTATAACTGAGATCATTCGGGCCTCCGGATCATCGGTCCTCTTCATCTCCTGAATCCGGGACTTGCCGGCACCCGAACCGGACGCTCCCGTATGATAAATATGAGCTCCACCTTTATTCGCTTTTGTCGTCTTAAACGACACTGACAGAGCAGTCTGATTCTGAATCACTCATTGCTTTGGGGCCCGAGATGCTGCCGGAGTCGGCTTGGGGTCCCTTCGGCAAAAACGGGCCTTATGCCCAAAAATCCCACAATTATGGCATGTGATAGACGGTTTCAAACACTTAGTGCTGTAATGACCCGGCGCTCCACAGTTGAAACAGGTGATGGCCGAACTGCCAACTCGGGACTGAGATCCCGTACGATTATGCGCCGTAGGAGGTCGCTCAGAAACGTTAGGGCCCGTACGAGGCTTCTTGAAGGTAAACTGACCGCCTTCGGACTGATTACGCTTCGTTGATTTCCTACTCTGTAACACCCCAAACAAGGCAGATATTACAGTGCCGTGGACTCCCGACTGGGACCCACCAGGCGAGTGAAAATGAATGAAATACATAGGGTAAATGTAGTACCGAACCACATCACATCATTAATTACTCCGATGAAGAGTTTCATACAACACACCCAAGAAAATATAGAATACGTGTATATTTTATATGAAGATAAAACATACGACATTGAATAAAATGAGTATTCAAACGGAAGTCTACAGCGGAAATAAAATAAAGAAAACACGAGTGAATGAAAAGGACTGGGGCCCCCTACTAGTATCACTGGGACTCCTCGCCGTCAACGTTCTATTCCCGTGCTTTTGCCTTGCCATGACCTGAAAAACAAAATCCCCCAACCGGGCCAGTTACACAGAACAACAATCCTCAAGGGTTGAAAATACACAATCATGATATATCTTTAGTTATGAAATTAAGCTGAAGAGGAGTATCATAGTACGCCCGTAATGTTCTGTGCAAGTGTACAAGACGAATGACCGGACACACCCGTCCTTGTACCTAATTAGTCTCATGGAGGTAATCGTTACCGTGTGCACAGTCCAATGTATCGGTGACCTAATACATGACCATCGCGTGCTCGACTAAAAATTCCACACATCCGCACCCGTCCAAGCAATATGAACCCAGAAGGTCATATGAACGAGAATGACCACAATGAATATCAATGAATAATAATCCGACAAGGTCAAGAATGACTCACCGAGATGAAAATAATAGTGAAGTGATTGATAACTCAATGAAATGATTGGAACCGTCGTTCCTCGTGAATGAAGTGATTATTCGACAATTACAAGTCTCAATACGGTTAATACAATGATGAATGAGTTATGATTATGAATGAACAACAACATAAGGAATGAATATCCTTTTAACTGAGTAAGAATTAACTTACACAACGCCGATGAAGAATGTCCTTCCACGAACAAAGTCCTAAATGAGATGTTGGTCGCTCGAACAACCTTGAATAACACAATTACCAATAATCCGGTTCAACACATGAATCAAACACGAGTATAACTAACTCAAAACGTCGATACGACTAAACCAAGTTCATTGGGGCATTATATTGAACACGTTGTGGCCAATCTTCGATTGTTTACTACCAAACCTCATTAATACCAATATCAAATCCCCAAGAAGTGTTTCAAACCAACAAAACATCTTCAATATGATCAATAATCCAATATGAATATCCAAAATCGTGATTTCAACAAAAATCCCCAAATCCAACTCAATATTCAAAGTGTTCTTGAATAACCTTTCAATAATCCGATGAATATTCGTACATACTCATAATCATATGTATATCTCTTCATATAACATGATTATAACGTCCAAAACATCATATCTCAACACAAATCGAAATCCAACAGGCTTGAGAATATTACCTTTGAAGATCCAAACACTTTGATTCGATGATCACGCGTTAGATCGACGATCCGAGCTTCACAACCGAATGAAAATGATGAAAAATCGAGTATTCAAGTGATTTATGATGAAAATTTCTCCCACAAACCCTCTCTCTCGGAAGTAGGATGAATAAATGAGTTTTTCTTCTCAAAAAATGAAATTATAGTGCGGTTACCTTTGTGTGCCGCTTGGCCGAGTGTGCCGCGGCACAGGGCCAAAATCTGCCCCAGTGCTTGGCAGTGTGCCACGGCCTGACCGAGTGTGCCGCGGCGGTGACTCGGCAGTGTGCCGCGGCCCTACGGCAGGAGCCGCGGCCCCCGGTACAGGCGGGTCGGCCAAAACTGCAACATGTGTGTGTCTTAGCTATTTCGACCATAACTCCCTCGTCCGAACTCCGATTGACTCACCGTTTGAAGCATTGGAAAGCTAAATTGATGCTCTATAATATTCATAAGATTCAAAATTTTTGGAGTTTCCAAAAATTAATGGTGATTTTACAAATTCGAACTCATACGTGGAAAAGTCGCTTAAGAACACGGAACTCCACAGAACGACACCGAGACGAACTCTGATGATAAAAAGTGTAGAATTAATCATTCTCGGAATGATGAAATGGTAACAATAGAGTCGCTAAGATGGACTTCTATCAAAAAAATAAAATTACCGGAAATCCAAATTGCGGATATTACATAAACATTGTTATTGTGCATGTAAATCTAGAATTTTTGCTCCATCGCGGTTGTTGTGCAGAAGGAGGAACCATATCTTTCTGCCTTTTTTCCTGCTTTCTGAGTTTCCAGTTGGATTCCCAGACCTGTTGTTGGTAGAACTGCGCGGCAGCTTGCTTACGGGATAGATACTTGGTTTCCTATACCCAGTATCTACGAGCATTATACTGTTGGTAACTGAGGTGCATGATGTTGATGGTACTTGGATACAGCCTTCCTTCTAGCCTGCTACTTATGCTGTTGGTATACTCGAGGTATACTCGAGGAGCATAATGTTGATATTCAGTATCGCATCTTACAGTCCGGGACTGTGTTTTCTGCTGCTTATGATATGAGCTACGTGGCGGAATAACGGCCTTTGATTTCTAACAAAGGGAAGTCAAGCCTTTACAAGATCAACCTTCAGGGCTTCTTTGGTTTCAGGAATGGGTTCCACTCCTTTGATAAACACCGTACTAGTTTTGCCTTTATTGGAGAACGAGTCATATCCTAAGCCATGTTTTTCATGGGAATCTTGTCCAGATCTTAGGATGTCTTCCGTCCTCCTAGATGATTTCCTAAAATATTTGAGGATGGTCTCGAGTTCTCCTTATCTTTTATCGAGAAGCTGTATCTTAGACACAAGTAAAGCATAATCATTTATCTTGCATTGACTATGAGTTTTTACCTCATTTAGTTCAGTTGCAAGTTCATGATTGCTTTCCATGAGTCTTTCATGAATAATATTGAGTTTTTCGTAATCCAAAGATATATTTTCATAATTATTTTTCGGTAGATCATTTTCATCCTTCAGCTCTAGATTTGAAAGAGAAAGCTATAGGTTTTCTTATTTAAGCATCTCATGGGCTTTTTGAATCGTCCAAAATTCATTCATCATATTTTCGAAGGTATGTGATGTATTATTAGATACTGAGGTTGAGCTTACCTCATCCTCACTTTCATCATCATCCTCTTATTTTGCCATAAAACATATGTCACTACAAAAAAAACAGTTTTTACCGACGCCATTTACCGACGCCAGCACCGCCGTTGTTAAACTTATAATTTACCGACGCCATTTACCGACGCCCGTACCGCCGTTGTTAAACTTATAATTTACCGACGCCATTTACCGACGCCCGTACCGCCGTTGTTAAACTTATAATTTACCGACGCCATTGCCGACGACCGGTTCGCAGACTTATTTTTTTACAATTAACGACGCCGTTTACCGACGCCATTTACCGACGCCATTACCGTCGCCATTTTGGCGTTGGTAATTTTTTTTTTTTTTTAATTTACCGACGCCGTTTACGCCATTACCGACGCCATTTACCGACGTCATTACCGACGCCATTTTGGCGTTGGTAATTTTTTTTTTTTTTTAATTTACCGACTACTTTCCATTACCGACGCCATTTCGGCGTCGGTAATTTTTTAACACAATCCCACATCGAAAAAACATCAATGTTTTTGGTGGTTTATAAACCAAAATCCTTCTCAACCATTTGAAATTGAATGGAGCCCGAACCTGATCCGCCCGGACCCGCACCCGACCCGCCCGGACCCCGACCTGGACCTGACCGAACCCACCCGCCTGAGCCCGGACCTAACCCGCCTGAGCCCCGCCTGAGTCCTGACCTGACTTTTTTAATTTTTTTTTTAATTTAACGACGCCAAAAATGGCGTCGGTAAATGGCGTAAGCGGCGTCGGCAAATTAAAAAAAAAAAAAAAATTACCAACGCCTTCGGACTGATTACGCTTCGTTGATTTCCTACTCTGTAACACCCCAAACAAGGCAGATATTACAGTGCCGTGGACTCCCAGGACCCACCGAGTAGTGAAAATGAATGAAATACATAGGGTAAATGTAGTACCGAACCACATCACATCATTAATTACTCCGATGAAGAGTTTCATACAACACACCCAAGAAAATATAGAATACGTGTATATTTTATATGAAGATAAAACATACGACATTGAATAAAATGAGTATTCAAACGGAAGTCTACAGCGGAAATAAAATAAAGAAAACACGAGTGAATGAAAAGGACTGGGGCCCCCTACTAGTATCACTGACTCCTCGCCGTCAACGTTCTATTCCCGTGCTTTTGCCTTGCCATGACACGAAAAACAAAATCCCCCAACCGGGCCATACACAGAACAACAATCCTCAAGGGTTGAAAATACACAATCATGATATATCTTTAGTTATGAAATTAAGTCAAGAGGAGTATCATAGTACGCCCGTAATGTTCTCGTGCAAGTGTACAAGACGAATGACCGGACACACCCGTCCTTGTACCTAATTAGTCTCATGGAGGTAATCGTTACCGTGTGCACAGTCCAATGTATCGGTGACCTAATACATGACCATCGCGTGCTCGACTAAAAATTCCACACATCCGCACCCGTCCAAGCAATATGAACCCAGAAGGTCATATGAACGAGAATGACCACAATGAATATCAATGAATAATAATCCGACAAGGTCAAGAATGACTCACCGAGATGAAAATAATAGTGAAGTGATTGATAACTCAATGAAATGATTGGAACCGTCGTTCCTCGTGAATGAAGTGATTATTCGACAATTACAAGTCTCAATACGGTTAATACAATGATGAATGAGTTATGATTATGAATGAACAACAACATAAGGAATGAATATCCTTTTAACTGAGTAAGAATTAACTTACACAACGCCGATGAAGAATGTCCTTCCACGAACAAAGTCCTAAATGAGATGTTGGTCGCTCGAACAACCTTGAATAACACAATTACCAATAATCCGGTTCAACACATGAATCAAACACGAGTATAACTAACTCAAAACGTCGATACGACTAAACCAAGTTCATTGGGGCATTATATTGAACACGTTGTGGCCAATCTTCGATTGTTTACTACCAAACCTCATTAATACCAATATCAAATCCCCAAGAAGTGTTTCAAACCAACAAAACATCTTCAATATGATCAATAATCCAATATGAATATCCAAAATCGTGATTTCAACAAAAATCCCCAAATCCAACTCAATATTCAAAGTGTTCTTGAATAACCTTTCAATAATCCGATGAATATTCGTACATACTCATAATCATATGTATATCTCTTCATATAACATGATTATAACGTCCAAAACATCATATCACAACACAAATCAAAATCCAAGAGGCTTGAGAATATTACATTTGAAGATCCAAACACTTTGATTCGATGATCACGCGTTAGATCGACGATCCGAGCTTCACAACCGAATGAAAATGATGAAAAATCGAGTATTCAAGTGATTTATGATGAAAATTTCTCCCACAAACCCTCTCTCTCGGAAGTAGGATGAATAAATGAGTTTTTCTTCTCAAAAAATGAAATTATAGTGCAGTTTGCACTGTGTGCCGCGGCCCGGCCGAGTGTGCCGCGGCACAGGGCCAAAATCTGCCCCCAGTGCTTGGCAGTGTGCCACGGCCTGACCGAGTGTGCCGCGGCGGTGACTCGGCAGTGTGCCGCGGCCCTACGGCAGGAGCCGCGGCCCCCGGTACAGGCGGGTCGGCCAAAACTGCAACATGTGTGTGTCTTAGCTATTTCGACCATAACTCCCTCGTCCGAACTCCGATTGACTCACCGTTTGAAGCATTGGAAAGATAAATTGATGCTCTATAATATTCATAAGATTCAAAATTTTTGGAGTTTCCAAAAATTAATGGTGATTTTACAAATTCGAACTCATACGTGGAAAAGTCGCTTAAGAACACGGAACTCCACAGAACGACACCGAGACGAACTCTGATGACAAAAAGTGTAGAATTAATCATTCTCGGAATGATGAAATGGTAACAATAGAGTCGCTAATATGGACTTCTATCAAAAAAATAAAATTACCGGAAATCCAAATTGCGGATATTACATAAACATTGTTATTGTGCATGTAAATCTAGAATTTTTGCTCCATCGCGGTTGTTGTGCAGAAGGAGGAACCATATCTTTCTGCCTTTTTTCCTGCTTTCTGAGTTTCCAGTTGGATTCCCAGACCTGTTGTTGGTAGAACTGCGCGGCAGCTTGCTTACGGGATAGATACTTGGTTTCCTATACCCAGTATCTACGAGCATTATACTGTTGGTAACTGAGGTGCATGATGTTGATGGTACTTGGATACAACCTTCCTTCTAGCCTGCTACTTATGCTGTTGGTATACTCGAGGTATACTCGAGGAGCATAATGTTGATATTCAGTATCGCATCTTACAGGTCCGGGGGACTGTGTTTTCTGCTGCTTATGATATGAGCTACGTGGCGGAATAACAGCCTTTGATTTCTAACAAAGGGAAGCTGAAGCCTTTACAAGATCAACCTTCAGGGCTTCTTTGGTTTCAGGAATGGGTTCCACTCCTTTGATAAACACCGTACTAGTTTTGCCTTTATTGGAGAACGAGTCATATCCTAAGCCATGTTTTTCATGGGAATCTTGTCCAGATCTTAGGATGTCTTCCGTCCTCCTAGATGATTTCCTAAAATATTTGAGGATGGTCTCGAGTTCTCCTTATCTTTTATCGAGAAGCTGTATCTTAGACACAAGTAAAGCATAATCATTTATCTTGCATTGACTATGAGTTTTTACCTCATTTAGTTCAGTTGCAAGTTCATGATTGCTTTCCATGAGTCTTTCATGAATAATATTGAGTTTTTCGTAATCTAAAGATATATTTTCATAATTATTTTTCGGTAGATCATTTTCATCCTTCAGCTCTAGATTTGAAAGAGAAAGCTATAGGTTTTCTTATTTAAGCATCTCATGGGCTTTTTGAATCGTCCAAAATTCATTCATCATATTTTCGAAGGTATGTGATGTATTATTAGATACTGAGGTTGAGCTTACCTCATCCTCACTTTCATCATCATCCTCTTCTTTTGCCATAAAACATATGTCACTACAAAAAAAACAGTTTTTACCGACGCCATTTACCGACGCCAGCACCGCCGTTGTTAAACTTATAATTTACCGACGCCCGTACCGCCGTTGTTAAACTTATAATTTACCGACGCCATTTACCGACGCCCGTACCGCCGTTGTTAAACTTATAATTTACCGACGCCATTGCCGACGACCAGTTCGCAGACTTATTTTTTTACAATTAACGACGCCGTTTACCGACGCCATTTACCGACGCCATTACCGTCGCCATTTTGGCGTTGGTAATTTTTTTTTTTTTTTTAATTTACCGACGCCGTTTACGCCATTACCGACGCCATTTACCGACGCCATTACCGACGCCATTTTGGCGTTGGTAATTTTTTTTTTTTTTTAATTTACCGACGCCGTTTACGCCATTACCGACGCCATTTCGGCGTCGGTAATTTTTTAACACAATCCCACATCGAAAAAACATCAATGTTTTTGGTGGTTTATAAACCAAAATCCTTCTCAACCATTTGAAATTGAATGGAGCCCGAACCTGATCCGCCCGGACCCGCACCCGCCGGACCCGACCTGGACTGGCCGAACCCACCACTTTGAGCCGGACCTAACCCGCCGAGCCCCTTTGAGTCCGACGACTT
The DNA here is from genome assembly GCA_033398695.1 of Orobanche coerulescens. Lineage (NCBI taxonomy): Eukaryota > Viridiplantae > Streptophyta > Magnoliopsida > Lamiales > Orobanchaceae > Orobanche > Orobanche coerulescens. Next base: position 69,786,101 of record CM065818.1, on the reverse strand, counting down.
TTTAATTTAACGACGCCAAAAATGGCGTCGGTAAATGGCGTAAGCGGCGTCGGCAAATTTAAAAAAAAAAAATTACCAACGCCAAAATGGCGTCGGTAATGGCGTCGGTAAATGGCGTCGGTAATGGCGTAAATGGCGTCGGTAAAAAATTACCGTCGAGCGTTTTTCCAACGGCGGGTTGCCGTCGGTAATGGCGTCGGTAATTTTTTTACCAACGCCATTTTCTGTTTTACCAACGCCATTTTGGCGTCGGTAAAAACTGTTTTTTTTGTAGTGTGTAGGCTTTATCTTTGATTTCCTCATCAGAGGAGTCACAGTTGATAATCGCCTGTAGGCATTCCTCTGTTTGGATAGATGTGGGAAAGGCTTCTGAGTGTTTCTCTAGACACGCCTTTTCTCATCCTTCTCCTGTTTCTCAGCTATGGGCATCTTCTGTACTTTAGGATGAGGATATATATTTGCATAGTGTCCTGGTTTCCTGCAGTTATAGTAACGATTAGAATCTTCAAGTGATGGTGATTTAGAACTTACCTTGTTGAAGGGTTTAAGCCTATAGGGAGTATTTCTGAATATATTAATGAATTTCTGAAATTTGTGCATGAGCAAGGCCATTTCATCTTGTGACCGGATGTCATCATCATTGTCAGCTGCTCTGGATGTAGCTTTGGATGTGCTGGGGGAGAGCTGTGTCTCCTGTCGGATACAGCAGCCAGTGTTGTAGTCTCTGCAGATGACTCTACAGCCTTTTTCTCTTCTGTTAATATCATACTCAAAAGCCTTGAGTTCAGAGAAGAGATCAAAAGTAGATGCGTCATTTAAATTACAAGACACACACGTAGTCGTGGTCTTAATGTCCCATCGGGCATAAAATAGTGACATATAGTTTAAAATGGTCGATATAATCCCCTCTACGTCTACAGGTCCTCCACACAGGAGTAAGAAGTTTATTAAAATAACACAAATGTATGATTTTAACTAAACTCGTCTTTATATCGTTCACACACATTGATACAGCTGACAGTAGCTTGAGTCGTTCACACATACTGGCTTTGGGCTTCATCGAATCACTTCTTCTCACACATATTGAAGCCTCGTCCTAAACTTTATTCTTCCCACACAGGTCGGAATAGCTTGACTGAGTCCACACAGGGCTAAGGATCTCAACAGTAGGTTCTTGAAGTATCAAAAATTGAACAGCAGTTATAGGCTTGGTAAGCTTCATTGTAGTTGTGTCGTTCTTTGTTGAGGACTTGGGTATCTCTTCACTCAAGATATATGTTGTATGTTTGAAGCAAAATATTGCTATTTAGATAATAAGATTGATGTTCAGTCTAGCAGATGTTCAGTTTTCAGTCTTGAGCAATGTCCTCTTGCTTGGGCTATTTAGAACCCTGGAAGTAGATTCATTATAAATGTAGTCGTTGGCCGATTGCTGAGATTTAGAAAACTCTGATTGGCGGCTTCATAATGTTTTTATTAAAGATATTTCGCATTTAATGCTTCAGACATTTTCTTTGATCCGCATTAAATACCTTTATGTCTGTAGTCTCTTCGACTGCATTAAACTTTCCTGTCAGCATTACATGCTACTTTAGAACAGTGAATACTTTATAAATAAAGAAAGTATATTTCACAATGGTTTTAAGTTCCTTCTAAGTCCTGTTGGTTTTGTGTTTTACTTTTCCTCAGTAAAACACCTACAACATTGTTTACTGTAGCCAGTGTCTTATTTTGCTCTACTCTGAAGGCTTAGCTATAGGATTTGTCTTATTTGGACGATGTATGATTTTGTGCTCTAGGGACAGGTTGTAGGGTGCATTTATAAAAAATACAGGGTAATATTTCCTAATAGATCTTCTCCTCCAGGAATCCATTAAGGAATGTCGTTTTCATATACATTTGCCATATTTCATAATCCAAATGGGCTGCTATGGCAAGCATCACGCGAATAGACTTTATCATGGCTACAGGCGAAAAGGTCACAAAGTAATCGATTCCCTCTTTGGGAATAACCCTTCGCCACAAGCCTGGCCTTATAGGTATCAACCTTGCCATCTCCATCAGTATTTCTCTTGTAGATCCCTTTATTCCCAAAAGGCATTATGCACACGATCCACTAGATTCCAGACATGATTAGCATGCATAGAGTCAATCTCAACTTCCATAGCCTCTTGCCACTTCAGATAGTCTACATCTACCATCGCCTGGTCATAAGTAGAGGGATCATTCTCTTCTCTACTTTCCGCCATCTCATGAGGACCCAGTTCCTCTTGATGCGGATCGCCATACTAATTTGGTAAATGAGAAGCTATACTAGACCTAAGGGGTTGTGTTTGTATTTCAGAAGGTTCTGTTCCAATATCTTTTATAGGTGTCTCATTTGGTGTTTCTTCCATTTCTTCAAAAGAAATATTTCTACCTATGCCTCCTTCCTGAATGAACTCTTCTTCAAGGACATGTGCTTGTAAAGCAACGCTGACCCTATGATCTTCAGTAATGTAGAATAAATATACCATGGAATCTCCTGAATATCTTACGACATGACACTTCATATACCTAGCTTTCAGTTTCTCTACTTTAGTCTTCTTGAGATAAGCAGGACATTCCCAAATCCTAATATGATTAAGACTTGATTTCTTTCCATTCCACATCTCATGTGGAGTCATAGGAATGGATTTGGAAGGACATATATTCAAGGTATATGCACCGGTAAGGAGCGTATAAACCAATAGGTAAATAGGTAGATCAGTATCGTTAAGCATGGAGCGAACTATGTCCAACAAGGTTCGATTCCTTCTTTCTGACACACAATTTAATTCTGGAGTAGCTGGATGAGTAAATTGTGACACTATTCCCAATTCTTTTAAGAACTCATCAAACTCGATACTCATATATTCGCCACCTCGATCCGACCTAAGTGGTTTGATATGATGACTCATTTGATTCTTAACTAGGGCCTTAAATTCCTTGAATGTTTCTAAGGATTTGGATTTATGTTTCATTAAGTACACAAATCCATACCTAGTATGGTCATGAGTGAATATAATGAAATATTGAAATCCATCTCCTGCCACTTCAAAAGGGCCATACATGTCGGTATTGATTAATCCAAGTTTTTCAGCAGCTCTTTCAAATGTCCCTATGAAGGGTGACTTAGTCGTTTTGCCTTGAAGGAAAGATTCATAAGTTGGATAGAATCCGATCCCAATAGACCCAAATTTCCATCTTTTACCATTTTATGAATTTTCGTCTGACTAACATGACCCAGTCTAAGATGCCACTAAGTGCTTGGTTTCTTTCATCCCTATCATGCTTCTTAGTTATAATGTTCACAGTGGTTTTATTCTATAGATTCGAATGGTATAAACCATTTAGTAATGTAGTTGTACCAACCAATAATTTCTAAATAAATATGACAGGATCCATTTATAATAAGGAAATGATATCTTTTATGATCCATGTCCGGAATTGATACAATATTTTTTGCCCCTTGGGCAAAACAATTACATCATCTAAAGTGATAAAACTGGATTCAAAATCCAATATAAGTGATCCTATGTCAGTAGCCTCGACACTATGCCCGCTGCCGACTGTCACCATCACTTCTCCATCTCCAAGCTTCCTACTTCATTCTAGATCCGGATTCATTGTACATATATGAGAACTTGCACAAGAATCAAGTATCCAAGAAGTAGAATAAACAGTTACAAAACAATTTGTTTCCAAAACTAACAGTTCCGCACCTGAAGGCGCATTGCGGTCAAGTTTTGGACAATGCCTCCTCCAGTGGCCTAGCTCACCGTAGTTGAGGCAAGCATCTGTCTTACTGGCCACTTTACTCTTCGGAAACATTGGGGCATTATCCTTATCTTTCTGTACCCCCCTTTGGACTTGAACTCTTGCCCTTCTTCTTATTGTTCTTGGACCTCCAAGGTCTAGAAGAAATTACAAGTGCAGTTTCCTTTGGCCTAGTCTTCATTTGAGACTGCGTCGTACTCAGTTTGTTCAGTAGCCCAGCTAAGGTGCAAGCAATCTCATTGCAGTTGAAGTTCATTACAAATTGAGAGAAGAAGTCAGGAAGCGATTGCAGGATAAGGTCGGTTAGGAGAGAAGCATGCATCTTAAAATCAAGAGCCTCCAATATCTCGATCGTAGATATCATTTTTAGGACATGATCCCAAACTTTCTCACCTTCCTTCATCTGAGCACCAAACAACTGCTTCGATATCTTACACCGAGCAGTTCGGTTGGGCTCCCCATAGAGCTTAGTAAGATGTGCTAGAATCGTCCTTGCAAAGGTCATATTTTCATGGGCTCTTTGACATTGTTCATTGAGGCCATCATGAAACCTCGAACCCTGACATCATCTCTGACCCATTTCTCATAGGCTTAGACATCTTCCTGACTAACCCTGGTCCGTGAAGGAGCTGATGGGATCTCCGCTTCCAAGACATAACCCAGCGTCTCCATACACTCGCCTAAGGAAGAGCCTAGTACGCAACTATCCTAGATTGTGGAGCGAGTCTATAAAGTTTGGTCCATTAAGAGTGTCCTTTTCAAGTATATTGTGAGTGGGTTCATTGTAATTCTTGAGGGATTTTTCGTTTGTTAATTGCAGAATAATTTTGATATTAGTTAGTGATTGTTTAATTATGATCCCAGTAAAGAATTTAAGGACTTTCATTATTTAAAATTCCCTGTGGATTCCGAAAGTCATGGTTGACTTCATAGTGGTTATCGATTTCTTTACAAGTTTAATAGAGGGCAACCCATGCGGTTTCAATTTTATTATTCTTTATAAAGTGGTGTCTAAAACCAACCCACCTAATGGATGATTCGATCTTCTTTCACCCCTAGTTTACGTGCCCTCAACCCATAAAGTTTCAATGGCTCGCTGAACTATCTAAGTTTAACCGTCAACTCCTATCAGTCTGACAATTGAATCTCACCCGACAACCCATACGGCTTCTAGCGGTTTAAATCACAATCGAAGGCATCTAATACACTCTAGGAATTTATCGACCATGCCCAAAAATATTACCCCGAGAAACTCGGAAGAATAATATTTTGGTTTAGATTTCAACTTTTCATGAGTTTGACGGAGGGTAAGAAACCTCGTAACCTTTTAACTTAGTGTTTGTAAGTGGGAGAATTACGCGATTATATGTTACACTCTGCACATTAATCATTTTATAATCGCGGTTTGTTGGTTTGTTTGTTCGTCATACAATATGAAAAACATACACAACCTAAATCCACCAACATGTAGTTCATGGATTGTTCCTAAGTATCGAGTCATCATCGACTCGAAAAAAAAATTACAAGTCTTGAATCTTCGTCTTCATGGCAGCTTGTCTTTGGCTCTTATTAGATATATAATGTCCAATATTAACAAAGAGAGAATAAGCTCAAAATATTCTATCGCATATCCTATGCCGCAGCTATGTAGATTCATCTCAGTTAGCATTGGGGGGATCCAATAAGTGTTAGCACTGCCAAGCTAGTCCCGTGGCCTACACGTAACCTAACTGAGAACGAATGATAGGATCATTCTAAAACTATTATGTCATGAATATCGTATACGTACAAACCCTTCAATCATATGTCTCGGTCAAGTATTAGGGTCACAGTAAAGTCAAACCCTATTGTAACTTGACTATATGCATTTGTTAATGCAAATGGAGATCATCGAGCTCTCGTGTAAATAAAACTAACTTGTAAATGCTTTGGCCAAAGACTTATAATATCACTTGCCATTACCGCATAGGATATTTACCTGCTCACTTACAGGAGAAGGAATTCTATCTTGGTATTCAGTAGAGACTGCTACTTGTCCACTAAGTTGCATTTTGAGGTTGATCCCACCAATCGGTGACTGGATCGAACTACTCTAATGACTAGTTTAACGTCACAAGCACATCTCTTACTGAAACCTCAAGTCAGAGGTTCATATATAACTATCACAACCTTTCGATTCAGTTATTGACTCTCAAAGTGAAATCCATGTGACCGAATCAAGGTGAGTAGAGTTCGAATATACTAATACCATTAGCACACCTATAACGTGTGCTCCCACTAACCCTTAATAAAGACAGGCACTCTACATGTCAAAGCACATGTTATACAAGTCTTATATAAACTTATTGTCCAGTAAAGTTTTATCGACTTGCGGACCAGTTAAGCATTCGAGCCCTAAACACTTCCAGTGTCGATCTCCTTATCTCCCTAAGAAGTGTAATGTTTGCTCTCAAATTCAAGGACTATTATTCTATATAACAAATCATAATGCCAGTGATATACAATAATATAATAATAATAAATGCCTTATTTAATTTAATATTAATAATTACAATATAATGCTCACTCTCTCATCCTCCGAGTGGAAATCTAGGGCATATCCCTAACAAAAGGTTCCTTCTTAGTCCACACAGGGTTGATGTACTCACCGATAAGGTTGGTATTGCATGTATTCCGAACAACTGCTGTAGGCTTTGAGTTCCTAGACTTAGTATGTTGTTCACATTTGAGGAATGAAATTTTTCAATAAAGATATGTTTTGTAGGCTTGAAGAAATTGATTGCTTGTGTAAGATGATAAGTACTTCAGACACTTCAGTATTTCAGCTGATTCAGTTCATTCAGTAAGTGTGCAAATCCTCTGAATTGGGTAATTTATAACCTTGGAAATAGATTCATTATAAATGTAGCTATTGGCTGGTTGGTGATATATGGACACTTAAGATTGACGGCTGAATGTTAAAATATGTAGCATTTAATGCTTCATACATTATTTAGCCTTCATTAAATGCTATTCAGTCCACAGTCTAACGCCGCATTAAATATTGTCATGTTAGCATTAAATGTACCTTTGGAAATCATGAATACTTTATAAGTAAGAAACTGCTTATTTCACAACTGTTTAATGGTTTACTTTTTCCAAGTAAAATACGTACAACAAGTTTGCTATAGCCAACAGTCTATTTGCTATAAGTTGAATCTTCATTTTACTATAAGGGGAACATCTTTTGAGCAATGTATGAAGATTGTTGTTGGATGCATTTATCAAAACTCTTAGGGTCACTACTACAAAACTAGCCTTTAACGGCGCCCTTTTAACAGCGGTTGTTCGAAAACCGCTGTTAAAATGACGCGGTGGCATACTTGTAAATAGTGTGCAATAAATTAACAGCGGTTATTAAAATAACCGATGTTAAAATAGGCACTTAACAACGGTTTTATAATAACCGATGTTAAATTTATCCCGAAAAATTAAAAAAATAAATAAACTTGCAATTTAAAATCGGTTGTTAAGGAAAACCGATGTTAAATTTTCAGTTAAAAGTGACAATTAACAGCGGTTTATACAATAACCGCTGTTAATTTTTTTCAAAACAAAAAATATAGTTAACAGCGGTTTATTGATAACTGCTGTTAAACATTGTTATCAATACATTTAACAACGGTTGTTGCTTAACAACCGCTGTTGTTTTTTCATTAAGAATAGTTCGGGGTTTTATTTTTCTTTCTTCCTCCGCCTCTATACCCAAAACCTTTATTCCTCCGCCTCTGTACCCAAAACGAATATTCAGCGGTTGTATTGTCCGCCCTTCCCATTCTTTTTGGACGACAAACGAACCCTGAGGTCTTAAGCCCTATTCTACCAAACGAACCAAACGACAAACGGTAGCTGTTGAACCAAACGAACCCTGAGGTTCCAGAAAGGCATGAAAACGACACAGTCTTAAGCCCTATTCAACCACATCTGAATCGCCGATGCGACCTCTCTCTCTCTTCGGCCACTGCCAGCCATCTCTGTCTCTCCTACAGGTATTTATTTTTATTTATTTTATTAGAACTCATTCTTCGTTTATTTTTTTAAGCTCTTTTTCTCCTTTGGTTCTTAATTCACCATCCCCATCGGCGGCCGCGGCTACCTTCCGCCGCCCAACCTGCCCATTTTATTGCTTTCTTTCCTTATATGTTGATTTTTTTAGTTTCTGTTCAATGGTTTTGACAAACAAGAGCATTGGATTGGTAATTAGAAGTATGGTCTGTCGTTTTTTTTGCTTTCATTAATAGGATAATTACTCTTGTGTGTCTTTCAGTTTTTGTCTGTTACCTTTTAAAGCATGGATTACGTTGGGATAGATGTGGTTAACTTCTTAAGGATCTTCTCCCTTTGGGATAGATGTTAACTTTCATCTTAAGGATCTTCTCCCAATAGTTAATGCAGGAAAAGGTGACAGTCTTTATAAAATGGTGAGATGACATAGTATATTAATAGTAATAACAGTTGTATGTTTTTGGTAGAAGATTAAAATAACACTAAATGTGGTTGGTTCTAACTAAAGGAATTGCAAATTGAATTTCACTATGTGTACAACAGAAAAGAAGAAAAATGGATCGAAGTTGGATGAATGCAAGTCGTAACAGTGATGAGTATGATAATGGAATCGAACAATTTCTTGAGTTCGCCCGACAAAATTGCCCGGAACCCGATGAAAGATATTTTTGCCCTTGTGTCAAGTGTATGAACGGGAGACGACATGAAGCTGACATAATTCGTGAACATATTATTTGTGAGGGAATAAATATGAACTATACGATTTGGATATGGCATGGCGAACTAGTAGACATTCCAACTAAAGACACACACGTAGATATAGATGGTGATCAATTTTAAGACATGATTCGTGATGTTGGAGAAGAATCATTCCGACAAGCGCATGTTTATGATGCATTGAAAAGTGATTCAGAGACTCCTTTATATCCGGGTTGTAAAAATTTTACACGCTTGTCTGCCGTGTTGAAGTTGGTTAATGTGAAAGCAAAAAATGGGTGGAGTGATAAAAGTTTCACCGAATTACTCGAGTTGATACAGGAGATACTTCCAGAAGGTAATAAATTGCCTAACCGTACTTATGAGGCGAAGAAGTTTTTGTGTCCGATGGGTTTAGCATATAAGAAAATGCACGTCTGCCCTAATGATTGCATATTGTACCGAAAAGAGTTTGAATTATTGCATAAGTGTCCTAGGTACGGGGCATCATGCTACAAAGTGAAGCATGATGATTCTAGTGATGGAGAGAGCACACAACAAGGGCCTCCAGTGAAGGTGTTGTGGTATCTTCCAATTATTCCAAGGTTCAAGTGACTGTTTGCTAATAAGGATGACGCAAAGAATCTCATATGGCACGCAAAAGGGAGAAAATGCGACGGACTAATTCGTCATCATGCGGATTCTATACAGTGGAAGAAAATAGATCATTTATTTTCGTATTTTGGGGTGAGGCAAGAAACCTTAGGCTTGGACTTGCCACAGATGGGATGAATCCGTTTGGTAATTTAAGCACTAAGCATAGCTCATGGCCCGTCCTACTTGTGATCTGTAATTTACCTCATTGGTTATGTATGAAGCGGAGATATGTTATGTTGTCAATGATGATTTCAGGCCCAAAGAAGCCAGGAAATGACATAGATGTTTATCTAAGTCTGTTGATTGATGATTTGAAAATAATGTGGGATGAAGGGGTTGACGTGTTTGATGGGTACCACCAACAAAGTTTCAAGCTACGTGCAATGTTATTTTGTACCATTAATGACTTTCCGGCATATGGAAACTTGAGCGGGTATAGTGTGAAGGGGAATCATGCATGTCCTATATGTGAAGAAAACACAAGCTACGTTCAGTTGAAACACGAAAAAAAACAGTTTACACTCAACATCGGAGGTTTCTCAAGCGCCATCACCCATATCGTAGATTGAGAAAAGCTTTTAATGGATACCAAGAAGAGGGATTTGCACCGATACCATTAACAGGTGAGCATGTTTACGACCGCGTTAAGAATATCAATACTGTGTTTGGGAAAGCTACAAAAAAGTCCGTTGCGACAAACATATGTAAGAAGAGGTCCAGATTCTTTGATCTTCCATACTGGAGCAAACTAGATGTTAGACATTGCATAGATGTTATGCATGTCGAAAAAAATGTGTGCGATAGTGTGATGGGCACACTTCTCAATATTAAAGACAAAACAAAATATGGTGTCCAGGCTCGTCTAGACCTAGAGGATATGGGTATTCGTCCTCAGTTGCATCCGCAATCAGTTGGTAAATGAACTTATCTCCCCCCAGCATGTTATACTTTATCAAAAAGGGAGAAAATCAGCTTTTGTAAATGTTTACAAGGCATTAAAGTTCCACAAAGTTGTTTGCAAATATTAAGAGTCTTGTGCCGTTGCAAACTCTTAAATTGGTTGGCTTAAAGTCCCATGACTGTCATGTCTTGATGCAACAACTTCTACCAGTGGCTATACGTGATGTTTTGCCTAAAAACGTGAGGCATGTCATAACTCGCTTGTGTTTTTTTTCAATGCTATATGTAGCAAAGTGATAGATCCTCTAGTTTTGGATGAGTGGAAAAATGAGGCTGTTGTTATCTTATGCCAGTTGGAGATGTATTTTCCTCCTTTTTTCGATATCATGGTTCACTTACTTGTCCATATAGTTAGAGAGATTGAAGAGTGTGGCCCTGTTTATTTCAGATGGATGTACCCCATTGAGCGATACATGGAGATTTTCGAAGGGTATACCAAAAACCAATTTCGTCCGAAAGCATCTATTGTGGAGAGGTACATTGCAGAAGAAGCTATCGAGTTTTGCATAGATTACATGTCACAATTGGAATCTGTAGGGCTTCCTAAGTCTCGACATGAGGATAGAATTAGAGGAAAGGGTACACGAGGTGTTAAAGTTGTAACCAAGAGTCGAGATGAGGTGCTTTAAGCACATTTGTACATTTTGAATAACATTGATGATGTTCTTCCCTACTTGTCAGCTCACAATAATCATTTGAAGATAAATAATCCCCAAATGAGTGAAAAATGGTTGTTGATCGAACATAATAAGACTTTCTTGAGATGGTTTAAGGAACAAATTTCTAGCAGTGCATATGAAACATTACAATGGCTAGCTTACGGACCCAAATCTGATGTCGTAACTTGGAGTGGATACGATATTAATAAGTACTCATTCTATACAAAGTCACAAGATTTTTTTTCCCACACACGCACACAAGGGGGATCGTCCCCTGTCTTGAGTACCCCCCCCAAGAGGCTCGAGCTCACCCCTGATCTAGAGGTAAGTTTGCCAGCATGACCTGATCGCCTCATTGTCCCCCGCTTGGGTTACAAGCCCGCACTTACTGGGCCCGGCCAGGGCTAATACAAAGTCACAAGATGACAAGAGTACGGTCTAAAATAGTGGAGTTACTCTTCAAGCCGAGTCTATGCACTTTTCAAGCTCAAAAGACAAAAACCCAGTTTTGGCATCGACGAGTTACTATGGAGTTATATAAGAGATCTGGGAACTTGATTATGTTAAGTTTAGAGTGCCTGTGTTTAAGTGCAAGTGGGCTGATAATAATATGGGTGTGGAAACCGATGAGTTAGGATTTACTTTGGTAGATCTTCACAAGGTAGCTTACAAAGACGAGCCTTTTATCATGGCACACCAAGCAAAACAGGTGTTCTATGTCAACGATCCATGTAATGAAAGATTGTCCGTGGTTATTCCTGGTAGAAGTGTGGATATGAATGAAACTGAAGAATCAACATTTGACAATTGTGAATTTATTCCTTTGTCAACATGGTTACCCACTATCGTTGAAGAAAATGAAGCTGACGACATACATGCCATTCGAAATGACCATGATGAAGTTTTATGGGAGAACTATGTTATCGCAAAAGATAAATAAAAAACAGGTACATGAATCACTACATCTAAGTTTTGCATAGATACATATGTCATTTTTGTTCTCATTCTAAGTCTAACCGAATTAATTTATTCTCCTCTTATAAAGTGAGTAGGTGTTCACTTATAAATCGGTAGATTTTGTATTTACTAATCAAAATGTAGGCAATTAGATGTTAAGTTATAATAAGAGTCGATGACTTCGTGTAAAAGAATGCGAGAGACGATGATTTTTCCTCTTATAAAGTGAGTATGTGTGGTATGCTTTTACGAACCACATTCCTGTTTATAATTCCTTGGTGACAGTTATAACCCGAAAACAATAAAAGAAAAATTAGGTTCCATTCTGTGTGGTATGCTTTTATTATCTTCTATATATAGCTATTATTTTTCTTTTGATAGGTAACTTTTATATTTTACTGTATCTGCAACTTGGTGTGTTGCATCTTTTTTTCTGTTCCACCAACATGATTTTATATTTACGTGTAATCTTTTGCATTCACGTTTAATATTATTCATATATTAGGTTTAGAATACTAGTTGGAAGACATGCAAAGAATGCTGGAAGTCAATTTTATTAGATTATATCCCTGTGAACCCTTTTTTTATCTGTGTATATGTGTTTGTGTGTGTAACACCCCGAGATATTCGGAATAATTACAGTGCCGTAAATCCTTTGTATAAGGATTTACAAGGCTAATTAGAAAACTACGAGAATAGTACAAAAACGACATTAATAAAAGGAAATTCAAACCCGTTCTACAACTCAAATAAGTTCATTATTACAAAGTGTTCCCAAGACAACAACAACATAAACGTACTCGAGTACTGAAATAACCGGAAAATAAGACAATACAATCCACATCACTGAGCCACTTCATCGTCATGTCGGTACTGTGGCTGCTTCCCCGCTCCTCGGCTACCTGAACATCAAAACAAATGTCCACCCCCGAAGGGGTTAGCAAAACAATGCTAGTACAAGTATCGCAATACATAAATCATCAATGCATCATAAAACATACAAAACAGACTTCCGTTATCGAAATCCAACGATGAGAATCCTCACGATTCCATCAACACAATACAGGGTAATCCAACGATCCAGCGCCCTCGGTATAGATCCCCACGATGATCCCGTCGGACCAACGCATGGTGGAAAACCCGTCCAACGATCCAGCGCCCTCAGCATAGATCCCCATGATGATCCCGTCGGACCAACGCATGGTGGACATTCGATCCAGCGCCCTCAGCATAGATCCTCATGATCCCCTCGGATCATTTATAACACAACCAATACCATTATGCATACACATCAACACGTTCATCAACGTAAATATCATGACAACTCAAAGAATATAATCTCATGTTCAACAACACGACTAAATCGTACACACGATCAACAATACAATATCAATAAGCTTAAAGTACGATACTTTCCTCAAAGATGGAAAGAACAAAACACTCCAACGAATCTCAACACACTCGAAGGCCGTCTCAACTCCCTATCTGAATTCCTCATAAACTCTACCGACAATAGATTCTCTGGAACACGTCAAAATTCACAGTTTTCATATTTTATTGCACCAACCGATATCCAACCGTCAATACATTCAGTTCAATATACATACGATATAACACAAGTATCAAACACAGATTTCACCTTACATCATTACACAAACAAAATTACGAACCACAATCACCGCACATGCAGGAAATCATGAAATACCAACACCTCACATAAAGGAGGAGACTTACGTCCACAGGCCGCACGGAGATGATGGCTGCACTACGATACTAATCACAGTGAATCACAATTGGTCACAACGGATCACAATGATCACGCTTGTTCACAATTGCTCACCCGGGTGACACGACAAGACACGACTCCACAAGACCCAACTAGACCCAACTGCCTAGGTTTTCGCAAACCTAAGCTCTGATACCATTTATGTAACACACCCAATCCACTCAGGGATATTACACGCCGTAGACCCCTTTCCACAAGGAGCTACCAGGCAGGAGACTACAGATCAAAACCCACATACGGTCAACTTGACCAAAACATAATACCGTAGACCGATTAGGTCTCTCAAAACACAACATAACCGTACATCTAATGAAACTAAAATACAACTCGATCACATAGTACATAAAATGTCCATCCCCTCAAGGATGATAAGAACTCAAACCGACATATCACTGACATACGACAGACTACAATTGTGACTAGTATCGCTGCATTGCATCATCCTCCGAGCCAATCGTGTGGTTGCTCACTCTCCAGTCAGAACACCTGGAATAAATAACAAAATCCCCAATGAGGGGTTAGCGATGGAATCGCTAGCAAGTAACCAAGTTATACAATTATACATCAAGAATACAACCGTTATGAAAATAACATTTCGACAAGGTAGTAACACGATCCCCGAATCTAAAGTCTTTTGAAAATTTAATCCTTTAAAACAAACCATGAGGATTACTCCAGAAATCACTGTAAGATATTATTTAGAGACTTCGGGGGTCTCAGTGTAAAATCCTGACATATGAATGTTTTTCCTTTTCAAAAGGTTTTCTTTCAAAATCATACAAATGATTTTATTCTCATCTCAAACCTCAAGATCAAAAACCATACTCACCAATATAATCGGGATTCAAGATTCAAACATAAACAATTAAAAGATATCAAATCAACAGTCAAAATGTCTCCGTGGCCCCGAAGGGTCCCACCCGGATTAGCTCATCAAGAATAAACTCAACACACCCATAAGTTATCTTGACATCGCACTCGCAAGTGACGATTCTCGGAGCCCTCTCCAGACCTACCCGATTAGATAACCTTATGGTCAAATCGTAACATCTGGCCGTACTCGCAAGCACGCGCCTCCGGAGGCCTCGACGGACCCTACCCGGATAACATCATTCAAGTACGCCCATAAGTCATCATGACATCGCACTCGCAAGTGCCGATTCTCGGATCCCTCCCCAGACCTACCCGAATTGATAACCTTATGGTCACAACGTGCGTCTGGCCGTACTCGCAAGCACGCGCCTCCGGAGGCCTCGACGGGACCCCTACCCAGATAACATCTCAACTCTCTACTATACACAATAACAAAGGTATAATATTCACCACAACCGCAACCACGTAACACATAGGTTAACGCATCATAACTTCAACAAGGGCACAACATTCACAGCACACCATCATTCAGGAAAAAGGCCAACGAGCAAATAATACAAGTATTACGCGATTCCACAATTCTTCGGTTAACTACTCATTTCTAGTATTTATTTTAAGCACAAAATAACATGAAGAGGTAGTTATCATTCTTCTTGAAACTAAAGTTTACGTTCGTAATTACCTTCATAAAATCACATCTTCATTTAAAGTAAGTTACGGTTAAATATACCGTCACTAACGAGTCCACGTTAAATTCACGACACATCACATTCTCAAAGTATAAAGAATATAGACGAGATACTCGCCTCAAGTCCAACGCACGAGGGGCAACGGGAAAGCTCGACTTAATGACCGCTACCGAACACTCCGAAGAACACGATTCAACTGGAAAGCTCGGACCCCGAAGAAGACAACGAACGGGAGGGTTCCGACTCGAGTTCTTCACAAGAATTTCGTCCCTAAGTCATACCAATGATAAATCAACAATAGTACGATGGATAATAATCATTCAACGCCCAATTCCCCCCTCTAAGACCTTTTGTCGGACACCTTCAAGGCGTCGACTAAGAACTCGACCAAAACAACGAATCGATACGATCCAACCATGGAATAACAAGAGAAATGATATAATACATCTAAATAATCATCAATCCATCACAATCCTAAGTTAAATCGGATTAAACGGATGAAAACCACCAAAACACCCAAATTCCCCAAAACTAGATTTCTAGGAAATCTGACCTGATTCGCTCGATCAAAGGATGTTATAGGATGTATGATTGATGATATGAACTCTAGGATTTCATGGATTCATTGCCTGGCAACATATCTCCACGCACACCAAACCTACAGCCGCGGAAGGGAATAAACTAGTGAGAAAATGTGTGTAAAACCCATCTGCAGGGCCTTAAATAGGCTGCCTGCCGGCCACCTTACGTACGTAACCGGCCATGGCTTACGTACATAAACGGCCATGGCCGACTCATTGACTAGAAATGCCGGCAGTGTTACGTACGTAACCGGCCAAGCCTTACGTACGTAACTGGCCTTACGTACGTAACTGCCGAGCACTACCGGCCGTAACTCGGCCTGGGCCCAGACTGCCCGGCCATGACTCGGCCAGGGCCCACTCCGACGGCCCGAACGACCTCGAAACCCGAACCCAAATACGAATCGAAGATACGGTTATGAAGTACTCGCAAAGAAGAATTCGAGCGACCACCCGAAGGCTCGAAATTCGACAACAGAAAGTAATTATCCCAAACTTTGGGAAATTACGAAAATGGCCCAAAACGTCCGAAATACACGATACACGATCGAAACACTAAGCTGAAGATCGCAACATGAATAATAACATCAATTGAACTTTCGAGAAACTCGAAACAAAAGTTTCGGACGAGATTCGTAAGAATCGAACTCAAGTGCGGAAAAGTCGCCAAAAAGCACGGAACTCGACAGGACGATACCGAAACGAACTCGGATGACCAAACACGAAGAACAAAACATTGTCAAAATGTCAAAACGGTCGCAAGCGAGTTCTGGAAACTAGAAAAATGCCAAAAACGAAAACTTACCGAAAAAGAAAATCACGGGTATTACAAATGGATCCTCTGGAAAGAATTATGTGTCACCCAAGGGATAGTTAAGTGCTATTTTATATATACATAGTGATGATTTTCGCACTTGACCTCCTGCTTTTTTTCCGATCATTTTCTATATTTATCTTTTATTCGGTTCAATACTCCAATGTACTTAACACCCTTTCAGTTTCAATGAAAGCTTATGATCCCTGCAATGCTCTTATGAGTTTTGATCCCTCTTTGTCAGATATCTAGTTCAAAATCAATTTTTTGACGAGAGTGTGCAAATGGGTGAGTCATCAACAAGAATAGATAATGGCTAAAGTAGTGTGCTTGATCAAAAAAATAGTCCAATGCTCAATGGGGCTTCTAAAGATAAAATATGATGGGTGGAAAAATATAAGCCAAAAGAGTTAATCCTAATTGCCTTAATCATCTTAATGGAAGAGCTTATAATTGTAGTCTCGAAATGTATAAATGAGCAAGTTCTAGAATGAACTCAATATGTTTGACCAAACAAAAAAATATAGAGCGTATATTTAGGGATTGCTCTAGAGCCCAAAACTCATGAAGAGGGTGTTGTGTAATGAATCCCATCACCTTCATCCAAATTCATATCAAAATCATTAAAACGTCCCAAAAATTAATCTTTCACAAATGTTTACTCAAGAAAATGGTTCCATCATTTTCAACTCTTTTTTTATATTATATTTTATATATAGATATAGAGACTTATACACTCTTCCCCAACACTTAATGATAATCAATATCCATATTGGGTAAAAAGAACAATGGAGTAAGGGTTTAAAGAAGGCTTCCCTGAAAGATGATGCTTAGCTTAAGCCTTTTTAGACCTACAAGAAAAATAGGTGTGGCAAAATAACGAAAGATATATATATATATATATATATATATATATATATATATACGGAAGTATAACACAAACAACCTAGATGCGCTACAAGAGAGTGTGAATAGTCACCTTACGGTGCCATCAATACTTTTATTAAAACAAACTAGAAAAGTATAGCAATAACAATACATAGGTCGTGATTAGATGCGCAATAAAAGATCAAAAATAAAATCCTTAAGCTGCCATCATTTTCATGATTTTTTATACCCGCTTAAAAGTGAAAACAACAAGAGGAATGAAGTATGATTTTAAAGGGTAAGGAACGAATCAATTTTGCATTTTCCAACAGTGAAATCTTCTATCCAAACAACATTAGCTAGAGCTAGATCTCGTTCAGGAACAACTGCAATGAGTCTTTTGATCAACTCTTCTAGTGTTGTTGCAACGACTATGATTCGTTTTGCACGCTCAGAAATAAAACTTGTTCCATAAGAGTAGTCGATGAATGATAGTAAACCATCAAAGAAACCATTGACATTAAGCAGATATATTAGTTTCTTATGAATATTTGGCTGGGCTCTGGTAACCACATGAAAAAGTTCCTCAAGAGTTCCAAAACCACTGGGAAGGGTGATAAAGGCATCAGCATTACTTATCATGTGAGTTATGCGGTCTTACATATTCACTGCTTTGAACTCATCTCCAGTGGTTGCTCCGGTGATTTTACTTTCAGCTAGAGGTTTTGGAATGATCCCCAACACTCTTACTCTTTTCATATAGGCAGAAGCAACAGCACGTCCCATTAATCCTAGATGAACTGAATTTTATCTTCTCTATTTGTGGAAGGAATTCCTACAGATCGATATTTTGAATCACACTTCCACCTGGAACATTTGTAAGAAACAACCATTTTCTTTACTCGTCGTTTCTTGGCATATAAACTTTTTCCAAGCCGTGGGAAAAATCTATTAGGTGTTTCGTTAATTCACCTGCCATTCTTACTTTGGCTTCAATTATGAATTGAGTATCAAATGGTATGCTTACTTTATTCATAAGCAACCTCATCCTTTAATATGGTTTTATAAATTTTCAAAATGACTTATTTTCTAAGAAAGGGAAATCTTTTTCAATACTTTTCAAAGTTTCTTCCATAACTAAAAAATAAAAAATAAAAAAGAAAATATCTACAAATTCAGTTGTTGTGGAAAACTGAAAAATCCGACTTTAATAGCCACGGAGTACCATTATCCGCCACTTGATCGGACAAACACAATAGAGTATTAATTCACAATATCAGGGTCCTTAAGAAGAACATCGTCTACCTCAAAAGATTTTAATTCCAAATATGGTTCCAATCATTGACCATTTGCTTTAAAAATATTAACATTTTTGGATTTTCAATTTCTACAACTCCGTGAGGATAGACCGTAAGAATAATAAATGGACTAGACCATCGTGAATGCAACTTGCCTGGAAATAATAGAAAACAAGAGTTAAAAAGAAGGACTTTTTGACCAGGAGAAAATATTTTTCTCAAGATGTGCTTATCATGAAAAAATTTCATTTTGTCTTTATATTTCCTCACACAATCGTAAGCATCATTTTTTATTTCCTCCAATTCATTTAGTTGATGTTTTATATGAATTTTAGCTAAGTCTAATGAAAAATTTAATTGTTTTACGGCCCAGTATGCTCTCAACAGATAAATGCCATGATTTTCGAAAGACAAGTCTAAATAGAGGCATTCCGATGGGAGCTTTGAAAGCAATACGGTAAGCCCACAATGCATCATTCAATTGTAAAGACCAATCTTTCCTTGTAGGATTAACAATTTTTTCAAGAATATGTTTGATTTTGTCGGTTTGAAATTTCAACTTGTCCACTTGTTTGAGGGTGATAAGGAGTAGCAACTTTATGTGTAATACCATATTTTTTAAAGAAATGATTCAAAAATTGGTTACAAAAATATTTTTCTCGATCACTTATAATTGCTCGTGGTGTTCAAATCTGGAAAACATATTTTCTTTCAAAAAAATTACCATGACTATGATCGTTTGTTTTGCAAGCAATTGCTTCTACCCATTTTGAAACATAATCAATGGCCATGCGGATGTAAATTGTAATAACCGCATTTTTCATTCTTGTATATTTTCGATTCTAGCGGCTCGCTTGTGTTCATTGACACATTTTGGACATGTTTTGTTCAGCACCTTTTGATATTCGGGTGAGTTTTGATATTGTTTACGGTTAATCGGCATATTGTTGCGACTTTTTCGCATTCGGGTTCGATTCCTGCGAATCGTGCTCGGAATTGTTATTGTGCCATTCCTACAGGTTCGTTTAACAATTGTGGTAGTGTTGAGAACTTCGGAATTATTGTTCGATCTCGTATCTATAATACCCAAGATTTTTCATTTTTGGTCGCCTCGAATTATTTGTCGTTTGGTGCCGGTTATTTGCTTCCTGTAATCTATTGGATTTCGTGTTTTGTAATATGCCCGTTATTCTTTTGAATCATAGCTAGTTTATTGGTGTAACCGAGATGTCGAACGTTTGAACCGGGCTATCGGAATTGGCCACGGCCGAGTCACGGCCGCACATTTTGGGGCAGAGACTCGCGTGGGCGAGTTACGGTCGTAAGGTGTGATCGGCCACGGCCGTAAGTGATCAGCACACGCTGGGCAGAACTTTCACGAAATCCGGTCACGGCCGTAAGGGGTGCCGGTTACGGCCGTAAGTGATTGGCCATATAGGGCCGAGGTAGCAAGTCACTTGGCCATTTTCACCATTTGTCACCCTCCTCTGCGATTCTTCAGCAAGTTTCAAGAACTTTAGTCGGTAAACTCCTTGTGCATCATTTGGGAAACTTGATTTGTGTTTATTATCATCATCAAATCCTTGTTCTTGGTCGAATCGAGGTAAATTCTTGAAATCTCCTAGAGTTGACTTTCGGGATTCCTTCTTGATCTTCGTTGTTCGTCCGATTTTGATGAATCGCTTGATGTTATTGAGCATTAATAATCGTGTTCTATGGATTGTATATCCATATCTCTAATTCGTTTTAGCCCAACCATGATTTTTGTGTTCTAAGTAAGTCTTGAGCTTTTAGTGTCCGATTAAATATCTCAATGAGTTCCTTCAATCCTTAGGTGTGATTTCTGTTGTCTTTATTCGTTATTACCATAGTAATTGCGTTTGTGTTGGTTCTCCGCGGAGTATATAGGTGTTCGGAGATAGTTGGTGGAGCTGTGTTCGTTGGAATTCCGCTATCGATCATCGAGGCAAGTGTTCTTGTCTATACGGTTTATATCGTGTGAATTGAAGTTATTAAATAACTTTGTAATGGTTGTTCATTTTGTCGGTTATGCATTTTATGAATTGCTGTAGGTGTTAAGTTATGGTGTTAAGATATTGTGTTAAGCTATCGTCGGTTTGCTACTTGTCGTAGAGGATTGGAAATAGAGGCGTGATATTGATTAGATAGTACACTTAGACGTGCGTTTCTACGTCTTTAGGATCATCGTGTCGGGTGGATTAATTTGTGTAAGTCGTCATTCATAGTTAGATGGTGATAGTCCACAATTGTGGAAATGAGTTGAGTTGGTTGATTATAATTGTTGTGTGTTGACGTATACTAGGGATAGTTGTTGCGTCAAATCCTTGGTTGTAGTTACGTGTCGGTATGAGGTCATTCTAGCAGGTGCGATAACTATGTATATTGTGTTCAACGTTAGAATCTGTGAAAGTTGTGAACGCAAGTGTGCGTGAGTTGTTCTTCCACCTTGGGACGGTTCGACGGGACCTCTGGGGGTCGATGCTAAAGGGCGCGGCCAGGAAGTGGTTTCCCACCTGGGGAGGGTCCGACGGGGCCTCTGGGGGTCGATGCTAAGGGGCACGGCCGGTTACCAAGTATGTTGTGTATTTTGGTGATATTACTTTTTATCGATAAATTATGATATATCTGGAATATCACAATGTTTATTGTCGATGTTGAGTTACATTATATATGGGGTCTCGGAACATGGCTAGAATGACACTAGAGTATGTGTCGTATGTGTTTAGTTCCTTGGAGGCGATGTTTTGGTGTTGCATAACGGACCCTGTTATTGTTTTCATGTATTGTGGTTCGAAGAGATTTTGGGTTGAGACCCCAACGATTGTGTAAAGGTTGTTTTACGGAAAATGACTTTGGGCCTAAGCTCAATTGTCTTGATATGATTTTGTGACTAAGGACATGAGGTTCAGAAGGTTTCCTATTTACAAAAATATTTACTACATGAACGAGATTTGGGCTGAGAGCCTATTGTGTACGAAAGAGATTTTATGAACTTGGACTTGTAGTTCCAAAACATTTTCCGTCATCTTCTAAAACAACAAGTTGATATATTATTCTCAAGGACTTGAGTTATATTTTAAAATTTGCAAAACCTCTCGGGAACTTCTTCCATGGTTTGTCGTTGTTTATTATAACTGATATTTGCATGGTATAACTTGTATAGCTTGAATACTTGTACTAGCCATTCCAATGCTAACCCCTTAAATGGGGGAAATGCATATCATGCATTTCTGGAGCGCTTAGTTCGTTGGAGCAACCATAGGGACTGCATGGAAGAAGACGAGCCGCGATACTAATCAAGAGTTAAGAGATCAGTTTGATGTTGTTGTATTGTTGAGTTATTATCAGTCTTCTGCTATATAGTATTTTGATCCCTGTGCGGATATGAGTTTTGTAATAGAGGCATAACTGAACCTTAAGTTGTATGTTTGTGGCAAAAGACCAAATTGGTCTAACGATTCATTATTTAGCCATGTCGGCAAGTAATGTGATGTCTTGTTTCTGTAATAGTATTCCCAGATAGTTTCTAGGGGTGTTACATTTATGGTATTAGAGCTTAGGTTACAGAAACCTAGGCTGTCGGGTTGAGTCGAGTCGTGTCTTGTCGCGTCGTGCGAGTTGTCAGTTAACAAATCGACTTGTGCGTTGTCATGTCATGTCGTTCGGGCTGTCCGTTGAGATTAGTATCGTGGGTGACCGTTTTCTTCGTGCGACCTGCGGATGTAAGTCTCCCCTTTTATATATTATATTTTATATATTGTGTTGTATAATTTTGTTTGCTAGTATGAGGCAAAACAGGAACCGCATTTGATACTTGTGGGATATTATCTGTGTGGCAATTGGGATGTACTGGTAGATTGAGTTTTGATTGGTACAATGTATTGTCGAAGTCTCTGGACATTGATGTGTTTCAGGAGGCGTACTGACGACAGAGATTGTCGGAAACACAAATGGATGGTTTCGACATATGTTTTAATCTAAGATTATATTCATGAGTGGTATCGATTAGTATGATGATTTGAATGCTAGATGGGCCTGTGTTTGGGAACCGAATATGTTTTGACATCGTTGCCAATTGCTACAAATGTGTTCTTATTGATAATTGTGTTGGCTGCGCGTGTATTTGAAAATGTTTTTGAAAATTTCATAGACTTGAGTATGTTGTGAAAATCAGATCTTCTCAAACATTTTACTAGTATGGTTAAACAGCGGGTACAATGAATTTTGTAAATTTTCTGAAATTTTGGACAAGCCGACCGTATATTTCAAAGATGAGAGTTGATTGATTGTTTCTTGCTACCTCAGTGTACGCTCATCGTTAGCTATATCTGATGCATGTGTATTTTTAAATGACTTACGAGCATCTTGCAATCTGAGTTAAACTAGAAAATTTTCGTGACTATTGTTGTTAATTTCAAATAGCTCGAGTATACGATTTTAAAATCTCTCACACCATAAAATTTTTATATTTTAACCAAAATGTGAATTTCATTTTCAAATATTTATAGACAGTGAAAGATGGAGAATCTTACTCGACTTAAACTTTAAACTCGGAGTTGGAGTAATTTTCTGAGAAGAGTCAATCGGCGCACGCTAATGTCATTTTTAGCGCACACTAATTTTGTACCCGACTATTGTGTTGCATGGTTTCAGTTTGTGTTGTAGCCCGTGTAATATTATTTCGACATGATCACGATGACGTTTTAATGGATTTTGAATATTCCGGATACTGATTTTGCAAATGATTTCAGAAAGAAACAATTTTGATCTATTCCTTATAGTTTTGGTAAAACAGCCCGAAGTGCCAAAAGCGTTTTCCAATCTTATTTCGAAAAAATTTTATAAACTCAGATTTTAAAAAGTTACCCCCTCCGTCCACCACCCATATGCACTCTTTTGACCGGCACGGGTTTTAATATTTGAGTTGACTTAGTTGGTAGGATGTGTTGTGAGTAGAGTAAATGGACCCACTTGTGTTGTGAAAGGGTAAAAGATTGCCAAAAATAAACAATGCACATAGGTTGCGTACGGATGGAAAAGGAAATTGTTGCACATGGATGGCGGACATAGGGAGTACTATTTAAACAAATGTCTCGGGGACTTTTTGAAAAGAATGTTACCAATGATTTACTACTATGATGTGCGAATTGTTGTGGCCATGTTTGTTTTTGTATCGGCATTGAACATTCTGTGATATGGCCATGTGGTCCAACGGTTATGACGGTAAGTTCCATTTCCTGCAATTGTAATTATTGTACTCGTGTAACTTTAGTGACTGAATAATTTGTGTGATGTTATTATTGACTTACGTCGGTATGTTGCGATGAATCGGCATTATGGGTATCGTTTGTGATGTTATGTTCCATAGTGCTGAGTGGTTGTGTGTTGAGTATGCCTAGAAGACGAGGTCGAGGTTGTAGTGGTGGACGTAGTCAGAAGCATGGTGAGGCACAAGATCAGAGGCAAGTAGCCGGAGAGAAGGTCAGTGTTGGCAGTAATCCAACATTCGTAATGACTCTATCATTGACGAATCCTATGTCCGTGGCAATAAAGCATATGAATTCATGGTATTCGTCGGGAAGTAAGGGAATGGGGGTCCATAGACCTCAACCCCTGTATCAATCGATTGTGGAACCTTCTAGGCCAGCTAGAAAATCTAGGAGATCCAGGGCGGTATCATTGATTGTGGGTAACTTGCCTATATGCTTCAACTGTAATGTTCCGGGTCATGAACGCGTGAATTGTAAGAAGCCGCTGGTAGCTTGCTATAATTGTGGACACGAGGGGATCGAGTGCAGTACTTTGATGAAGTATTTAGATCAAATGTGACCACAGAGAGGGTCATTCCTATGATGGAGGCGGGTCCAGCAAGTAAGAGGCAGAAAACCTCGGGTTACTTTTCCAGAGGTCAGAGAAGTGAGTCTCGTGAGCCTGCTGCTTTGCATTGTCCTTCTGGGAGCACTCCTCGTTTGTTTAGTCAGTCCAAAAATCTTACTCTGGAGGTGATCAAGGTGAGTGGTGTGAAGATGTGCTTCAACTGTAGCCGTGTGGGCCATACTCGATAGAATTCTCGCTCACCGCAGGTTAATTATTTCAAGTGTGGTCATTTGGGACACCAAGTGGTGCACTGCGAGACCGTCATTGAGATGTTCAGAAACCGGAGACACACTCCTGCCCGTGGAAGCACCGATGGGGCCCAGTGATGCTATTGGGTGTTGTATTGTGTGTTTTGTCCTGTGTGAGGAGTGATATTCGTTGTGCGAATCTTTTTCTTAGTTAGTGTTCTACTTTGTTATTTTTGGGTTTCAGGACGAAACTTATTTTTAGTGGGGTAGAATGTAATAACCGCATTTTTCACTCCTGTATTTTTCGATTCTAGCGGCTCGCTTGTGTTCATTAACACATTTTGGACATGTTTTGTTATGCACCTTTTGATATTCGGGCGAGTTTTGGTATTGTTTACGGTTAATCGGCATATTGTTGCGACTTTTCCGCATTCGTGTCCGATTCTTGCGAATCTTGCTCAGAATTGTTATTTTGCCATTCCTACAGGTTCGTTTAACAATTGTGGTAGTTTTGTGAACTTCAAAATTGTTGTTCGATCTCGCATCTGTAATACCCAAGATTTTTCATTTTTGGTCGCCTCGAATTATTTGTCGTTTGGTGCCGGTTATTTGCTTCGTCTAATCTATTGGATTTCGTGTTTTGTAATATACCCGTTATTATTTTGAATCATAGCTGGTGTATTGGTGTAACCGTGATGTCGAAAGTTTGAACTGAGCTATCGGAATTGGCCACGGCCGAGTCACGGCCGCATGTTTTGGGGCATAGACTCGCCTGGCCGAGTTACGACCGTAAGGTGTGATCGGCTACGGCCGTTAGTGATCAGCACACGCTGGGCATAACTTTCACAAAGGCCGGTTATGACCGTAAGGGGTGCCGGTTACGGCCGTATCGGCCATATAAGGCAGAGGCAGCAAGTCACTCGGCCATTTTCACAATTTTTCACCATTTTTCACCCTCCTCCGCGATTCTTCGGCAAGTTTCCAGAATTTTGGTCAGTAAACTCCTTGTGCATCATTTGGGAAGCTTAATTTGTGTTTATTATCATCATCAAATCCTTGTTTTTCGTCGAACCGAGGTAAATTCTTGAAATCTCCTAGAGTTGACTTTAGGGATTCCGTCTTGATCTTCATTGTTCGTCCGATTTTGATGAATCGGTTGTTGTTATTGAGCATTAATAATCGTGTTCTATGGATTGTATATCCATATCTTGAATTCGTTTTAGCCCAACCATAATTTTTGTGTTCTAAGGAAGTCTTGAGCTTTTATTGTCCGATTAAATGTCTCAATGAGTTCCTTCAATCCTTAGGTGTGATTTCTGTTGTTTTTATTCGTTATTCTCGTAGTAATTGCGTTGTTGTTGGTTCTCCACAGAGTATATCGGTGTTCGGAGATAGTTGGTGGAGCCGTGTTCGTCGGAATTCCGCTATCGATCATCGAGGAAAGTGTTCTTGTCTATACGGATAATATCGTGTGAATTGAAGTTATTAAATTACTTTGTAATGGTTGATCATTTTGTCGGTTGTGCATTATATGAATTGTCGTAGGTGTTAAGTTGTGGTGTTAACATATTGTGTTAAGTTAGCGTCGGTTTGCTACTTGTCGTAGAGGCTTGGTGTAACAACCCCAGAGCCATCCAGGAATATTATAGCGATGTGGGCCCCGAGACAGAACCCACAAGGCTAAAAGACATTTTCACAAACATTTACAAACGCCCAAGAGGCTAACGACGGTACTATCTTTTAAAAACATTCAAAGGCTTAATAAAATTCGTTTATTCAAAATCGTCGTAAAATCTCATTTGAAACCACAAGGTCCGAAATGCCAACACTCAACAGTTTAAAAAAAAGCATACGTTAAGCTATCGCTTACACGTACCGACAAAATAGTTTAGAAAATGATTCCAAAGTAACTTAAGTTACCAGATACCAAAAGGCCATTTTAAAAATACTCACGCAGCGGAAAGGATAAACAATTAAAAATACTCAGTGGAATACAACATATAATCAGAATACTCAATTCACAAACACATGTCATAGCCAGTATCCTCCGGGAAACTCATCTCTTCACGACCGCTACAAGCTCGATATCCCAAGAACCTAAAAAGAAAGCCCACGACGGGGTCAGCCATAATACCTCACAATGATATCAATCACATCACGTCAATAATTCATACCAATGAAAATACTAAGTAAGAATACGACCAATGTAATCTTACCGCTGTAACTTTACCAAACTCGTAATAATTCTCATCAACATAACCATTATCACATTTCACATCTCGTAATCTCGATTAACCAATAAACTCAAACATAATATCCATACGGTACCTCAAGCAATACCCAAGATTCTCAAAACATCATCATAACTCGTAATACGGTAATATACCAACTCTAACCAATTCGATCCATCGGATAACATTATCAAATCCTAGCACGATAATCGATTGTCCATCAAAGACAAGTACCAAAAAGGAAATACGGAACATACCTCAGGATACGCAATGCCACGATGAATCATGTCAGTATAATCCGAGATCTGATCATTAAAACATAAGAGACATGGTCCTAACACAAGGCCTACAAATGCAGACTCACATGACAACATCAACATGCCCACGATAACAACGACAATGTATACTTATGAATGACCCATAATATACGTATGCACAACAACAACACATTGTAATCCAATGATCCAGCGCACACAGCTATAGATTCCCATGATGATCTCGTCGGACCAACGCATGGTGGAAATACCTGTCCAACGATCCAGCACACATAGCTATAGATATCCCAATCCTTCTACAATCAATAATACACGATACATTCGAGAAACAACTGCCCAAAACAATGACATAATCCCGAAACATCGACACAAAATTCGAATGCTCATACGATCATTAACAATGATCAACCAACAAATTAATCGAGAATACCATTGACATGATAAACTCCAATATGACCAACAAAGGTCAAAACACAATCGAGTATATCATCAACATGATAAACTCTAATATGACCATCCAAAGGTCAAAACACAACCAAGAATATCATCAACATGAACCAATATCATCAACGAACGATCAACGATAATCGAGAATACCATCACACGGTAAGTTGCAACACGATCAATACAGAACCACAAAGACAGATATACGGACAAATATAATTCTCAAAACGTTACACAAATCACGTACAGTGGATCTCAAAGAAACACACCGACTGTTGAACATACCCCTCGGCATACGAACAACCAGTCATAAACTGACGAACATACCCAAACATACATGGAATGGGAACGACCAATCATTACCCAAAACAACCATCCTGGGTCACCATCCCCAAAACCACACTTACAAAGGAATAATTCAAAAATCGCTATGGTAAAATCGCGCTACTACCGTACCAATGGAATCACATAGGACATAAGTCCCGGTTTCACAAAACTCGTCGTTCCAAAATCACATCCTGTACATGAATCTACAAGAAACGGCATATTCCTCTTATTCGATCAATCAACCGATCATCCCTGGATAACTAAACTACCATAGTAAAGTTTGAATCTCTTTTCATCGTACCATATTGATGTATTATCCAGTTCGTGAGTCACACTCAAAATTTCACCATGATATGCACTATACACTAAATGCGTATGTATATCAATCACATTTTCAAAACCAGTTTGAAATCATATAGTCTCGTCAAGAAGACAAATTTTCAAAACTTCTTTCAAAAATTTCAAAACTCGAAACATAAATTTTCGTAGGACCACGAAATCAATTTTCGAAAATTAAATCGACTCGCTTACATCAAGTACTCGATGACAATCCTTTTCGAATACACATTATTAAGTAAAATGGAATTATGCAAATGATTTACCACATCCATACTTCTGTATACCAATTCGGCTCGTCACCAAATTCACTGACATTCCATCGGAAAACCACCCGATAGAGTTCTAAAATCCCAATATATAGACTCCGATAAAACTCCTTTTCTACATATGACTCGCAACGT
The DNA here is from genome assembly GCA_033398695.1 of Orobanche coerulescens. Taxonomy (NCBI): domain Eukaryota; kingdom Viridiplantae; phylum Streptophyta; class Magnoliopsida; order Lamiales; family Orobanchaceae; genus Orobanche; species Orobanche coerulescens. Next base: position 69,757,319 of record CM065818.1, on the reverse strand, counting down.
CAAACATTAACCCATCCTGGATCACCTGAATTATGCTATGACAAAACAATGAATAATCGATAAATCAAACACAATGAAAGACTACCCGGGAAGTTTTATTTGAACAAGTAAACCAAAACCCCAAAAGGCAGTAATAAAATAGATAAACGATTGGCAAAGTGTTTTACAAATCTCGGGAGTTCTTTTGAAAACAAAAAAGCCTTTTAGAAACATTAGGGTCTCAGCCCAATCCCGTTCCACATTACAAGAAGTTTTAAAAAAAGTAGAAAACCCTTTTTGGACTCCAAAGTCCTGAGTTATAAAACTATTTCAAAATCGATTGGGTCTCGGCCCAAAGTCATTTTCTGTAAAACATCCGTAAAACATCAATTTTGAAAAGTATCATTTTCAAATGCTCAAAAACAGTTTCATATATCTCAAAATGAATTAACATTACTACATATTCTTCTCAACCATCCACAACATTTCTCCCAAATGCACAACTCCGTTCCAAAGTTTAACCGACATATTAATTTCCAAAATCATAGCTTCTCAAGATCATCAATCATGTCTCAACTCTTTCATCTCATACTGTAACGCATAATATCTTTCTGAATCTCAAAGCATATCAACTTAGAATGGCAATAAATCTCAATGTAATTCAAAAATCCAAATACTTATAGATCGTGAATCCCACGGTTCCCCGTGATACTGGCACATGTCTCAACTCATGGAAATACTCGATACAGATATTTTCAAAACACACGTTTTGTAAACTCAGTTCAACTCGAGAACACAGTATATCTCTATCTGAAGAAACACGTTAACACCGTTTGGAAAAGCTTACCACAACCCCAGTACCACACTGGTAAATCACATAATGCACAAGCCCGAGTGAACAACAAAAACCCAGGGCTTTAATATTCGTCAAACGACAACTCGAATGACGTGATAAAAACACGACTCGACTCGACCCAACTGCCTAGGTTTTCTCAATCCAACCTAAGCTCCAATACCATATTCTGTAACATCCCCAGAGCCATCCAGAAATATTACAGTGGCGTGGGCCCCGAAATGGAACCCACAAGGCTAAAAGATATTTTCGCAAATATTTACAAATGCCCAAGAGGCTAACGACGGTACTATCTTTTAAAAACATTCAAAGGCTTAATAAATCCATTTATCAAAACCGTCGTAAAATCTCATTTGAAACCACAAGGTCCGAAACGCCAAGACTCAACAGTTTAAAAAAAACATACGTTAAGCTATCGCTTACCCGTACCGACAGAATAGTTTAGAAAATGATTTTTAAAGTAACTTAAGTTACCAGATACCAAAGGGTCATTTTAAAAATACTCACGCAGCGGAAAGGACAAACAATTAAAAATACTCTAGCAGTGGAATACAACATATAATCAGAATACTCGATTCACAAACACATGCCATAGTCAGTATCCTCCGAGAAGCTCATCTCCTCACGACCGCTACAAGATCGGTATCCCAAGAACCTAGAAAGAAAGCCCACGACGGGGTCAGCCATAATACCCAACAATGATATCAATCACATCACGTCAATAATTACATACCAATGAAAATACTAAGTAAGAATACGACCAATGTAATCTTGCCGCCGTAACTTTACCAAACTCATAATAATTCTCATCAACATAACTATTATCACATTTCACATCTCGTAATCTCAATTAACCAATAAACTCAAACATAATATCCATACGGTACCTCAAGCAATACCCAAGATTCTTAAAACATCATCATAACTCGTAATACGGTAATATACCAACTCTGACTAATTTAATCCATCGGATAACATCATCAAATCCTGACACGATAATCGATTGTCCATCAAATACAAGTACCAAAAAAGAAATACGGAACATACCTCAGGATATGCAATGCCACGATGAATCATGTCAGTCTAATCCGAGATCTGACCAATACAACATACGGACATGGTCCTAACACAAGACCTGCAAATGCATACTCACATGACGACATCAACATGCCCACGATAACAACGACAATGTATACTTATGGATGACCCATAATATATGTATGCACAACAACAACACATGGTAATCCAACGATCCAGCATACACAGCTATAGATTCCCATGATGATCCCGTCGACCAATGCATGGTAGAAATACCTGTCCAGTGATCCAGCGCACACAGCTATAGATATCCCATGATGATCCCATCGGACCAACGCATGGTGGACATATGATAACAATGCACAACTACACAAAACAACAGTACACAATGCACGACAACAACAATACATAAATGCATGATAACAACAATACACGAATGTATCACGACATGATCGACACAAATGACAAAAATGATTAGAGTACTTGCCCCGAGTCCTCCGAGAGAAATCTCGATATCTAAACCATCACCAATCATTATCCTCAATATTCGACGGTCCAAAATGTCACGGACGGTAGATAATTCATATCTTCATCTATACCACAATGTATTCTCGATACCCAAGTATACCAATAACAAAAGTAAATCATATATATTATGATTTAAATTCCCAAAATCCGAAAACAACTTATAATCCCACATCTAATGTGTTCACAATTATAATCATTGCTATACGAATTATAAACGAATGAAACGGAAAATATTATAAACTGTGAAAGTAATAGCTTGCCTCGATACTGATACAACGATGAGGAAGTCGTTACCAATTCCATTGCCTTCGTCTACGAACTCCTCAGCCCCGACCAATGCATGTTATGAATACTTGTTAGATTTTGATGATGTCATTATTGTAATTCAAATGTTTATTACTTGGCAAAAATATAAGGAAGAACCAGATGAGTATCTTCCATAGGCCAAATTGTGTTAAGTTAAATACTTGGCAAAATATAAAGAAGAACCAAATGTGTATCTTCTATAGGCCATTTAAGTTAGGCTCAAAATCGGCTAAGTACAAAAGTACAGATAAGTACTTCAGAGAAGTGTAAACCAAACACTGTAGTAAAGCCGAAGTCACAGTCAAGTGTAAATCACAGAAACAAAAATTCATCAGTGAGGGTTGACCAGACTGCAGTCAAGTATCAGCAGACCAAGACATCTGAAGTCTGACCAACAGATAAGTCAAAATTCATCAAGACAGAAGACATCAGACAAGTCATCCGATCATGCAAGTCTCAATAGGACATCAGAGAAGTCATCGGCAGAGAAGTCCAAATTGCAGAGAAGTTGACTGGACATCAGAGAGCTTGACTTATAAGAGATGAGCCAAGTACTCCAAGTCCACGTCAGCATGCGTTGAATAGTCAATATTTACGGAAAGTCACATGCAAGCATGAAGGGACAAATTGGAGAGATTCCCGCAAAGGATATGAATTAAATAATTCATTCAGACCTACCACTGAAGACTTTAATCTTATTATATTTAAAAGATTCGGCGCCTCACATGCAAAGTCTTCACAACGGTCGAAAGATGGATTAAAATTTGGGAATCCTGCCTTGCAACGTTCAGAAAGAAAAAATAATGAAGTCTCTCTCTCCAATTTGTTACAAGATTTGCAATGGCTATGAAGTATGCTCAAGGACGACACTTATATATATCCGAAGATTTGAAGTTGAGCAATACGATGCGAACAAAACTCTCAAGCGATCAAAGTTATCAAAGCAATCAAAGCAATCATATAGCATCGTGAAAAGAATAGTACTCAAAGTTCTTATTTGAAGAAAGCTCTTAGTTGGAGAAGACAAACACTCATTGTCTTAAAACCTGAGTTCAGGGTACTTCACTGGTTGAAGTTGCGAGACTGATAGGCATCCGCGTATTTGAAGAATCAAGTGGTGCTAGGCAGTCAAAAAGGAGTTGCAACGATGGGATTTCCACTGGTTAGAAGTTGTTGTAGCTAAGTAAAAGAATCACTGTAATATTTATCACTGGTTGAGAATTATAGTGGATTCATCTCCAACTGGTTTGGAGAAAGTGGATTAGTAGAGGATTACCCCACCTCTGAGACCACTATAACTGCCTGCGTGGTTTACTGTTTTCAGCATCATACTTAACTGTTGCATTCATACTTTATCGTTCCATTGCTTAGTTTTGTTTTCATCATCAGCTGATTTCCGCATATCTATCAGCTGAGAAACTCACTCTTCGAAGAAAAGAGTTTAAGAGTTTCAATAAGTCTATTCACCCCCCCCCTCTAGACTTATTCCTGGACGACTTGTGACCTAGAAGTGGTATCAGAGAGGTTGGTTTAATATTTCAAGAACCAGATCCATATATCGAGGATATATTTTAAGCTCATTTTAGAAATGGAACACATGCATTCTGGATTACCTATTTTTTCAGTTGACGAGTATGATCTTTGGAAGATAAGGATGCAGGCTCACCTATCTTCAATCCTATCTTCAATCCATGACGACATGTGGTGCATCATAGAAGACGGTCCCTTCATCTTCGAGAAGGACAACACTCCTGAGGAGATTGCAGCCAGAAAGCCAGAGAAGATCCCAAAGAAAAGGACGGAGCTGACCATTGAAGAAAGAAAGCTGGCCAACCTTGACAACCGGGCCAGAGACGTGCTGTACCAAACTCTTGACAAATTAACAATGGTCAAGATCAAGAACTGCAAAAACGCCAAAGAAATATGGGATACATTAGCCTTAATGTGTGAGGGAACGGAGCTGATAAAAGAAAACAAGTTGTTAATTGCTACCCAAAAATTTGACAACTTCAAAATGAAGAATGGCGAATCCATAGACCAAGTGGACACAAGGTTCACTGAAATCATCAATGCGATTAACTCCCTGGGAAAATCATATGGGAACAGGGAAATGGCGCTGAAGGTCTTAAGATCTCTCAATCCTGAATGGAGTATGAAGGCAGTAGCCATGAGAGAATCCAAGGATCTTAACAAAATAGAGATCCAAGAACTGTTCTCTGATCTAAAGGCTTATGAGTTTGAACTTGCAAGTTCATCATCAACCGAGCCTGCAGAGAAGGGAATAGCCTTTGCAGCCGAGTCCCCCGCTAAGAGCCTATCGGATGTAAAACCTCCAAATCCACTTGATTTTGAAGAAGAAATGGCGTTCATAATGCAAAGGTTCAGCAACTTCAGAAAGAATTACTCCAAATACAAAAAGAATTATAAGGAAAACCCAGAAGAAATCAAAAGGCTGGAAGCTCGAAGGTGGAGTGTTATAATTGCTACAAGACAGGACACATCCAAATTGACTGTTCTGATCTCAAGAAGGACGAGAGCAAGAAGGAGGTGAGTAGAAAAGATGACCGAAGGAAGGCCCTCATCGGAGAAGATCAAGAGCGATTAGAATCAAGCAGTGGATTCTTCTCTGCTGATGATAAAGAATATGATTGTCTGATGGCCAACCTAGCTGATGAAGAGAAAAGGTGGAAGGACTACTACCACATCTCCAAAAATTCAAACATTGGAGGTGAAGAATGGTTTGTAGATTCCGGATGCTCAAGGCACATGACCGGGAACAAGAAGGTGCTGACAATATATACCAAAGAAAGAGGTCCAGACTTAACCTTTGGAGATAGCTCTAGATGACAAACAAAAGGCTTTGGAGAGCTGCACCGAGGAAATATCACTATATCCAAAGTTCATTATGTCAAAAGGCTCAAATATAATCTCCTGAGCATAAGCCAGTTTTGTGATGAAAAGAATCTAGTAGTCTTCACCATTTGGAAATGTATGGTGATAGATATCCTATCTGGAGAGGTGAAGCTACAAGGATTCAGAAGGAGAGACGTCTACATGATAGATTGGAACACAGGAACCCCTAATACCTGTTTTCTATCTAAGACAATAGCTTAGAATGGATGGTTGTGGCACAAAAGATTATGTCATCTAAATTTCAAAGCCATCAACAAGATTAGTTCTCAGAAGCTGGTCAGAGGACTTCCAGAAGAAGCATTCAAGAAGGAAGCTCTCTGTGATGCATGTCAGAATGGAAAGCAGACCAGAGCATCATTCAAGCCTATTCAACCTACCACTCTTACAACAAGGATCTTAGATCTACTTCATATAGATCTATTTGTCACTATCAAGCCAAGGACTCTAAGTGGCAGAAAGCATGCTCTAGTAGTAGTGGATGACTACTCAAGGTTCACATGGATTATCTTTTTGTATAAGAAGAGTGAACCCTTGACCAAGTTACCTGAGCTGCTGAGAAGGATCCAAAATGAGAAATCCCTCTCAATCATCAAGATCAGATTAGATAGAGGAGGTGAATTTCTCAACAAGGCGATCACTAATTACAGTGATCATAATGGAATCCAGCATGAGCTCTCTACAGCCAGGAACCCCAGCAGAATGGTATTGCCGAAAGAAGAAACAGAACCTTAAAGGCGGCAACAGTCCATGATTGCGAGACGGACACGCCAAGAGGTTCTGGCTCAAGTCACAACACAGCATGCCACACTCAGAACAGGAGTATGATAGTAGGGAGACATGGCAAAACTCCCTATGAGGTTTGGAATGGCAGAACACCTACAGTTGCTTATTTTCATATTTTTGGTTGTAAGTGTTTCATCCACAACAACGGTAAAACCCAACTAAATGCCTTTGAGGCTAAAACTGATGACGGTCTCTTTATGGGATATTCACAAAGAAGCAAGGCATATAGAGTTTTTAATAAAAGAACCTTAGCTGTGGAGGAAACACCTCATGTTGTATTTGATGAAACTACTGCTGAGTACAGGAAAAAGGTGGAGCTGATAGAAAATAAGCTCAAACCTGCAACCCTAGAAGAAGTCATTGTCCATGACACATGAATGGTGGACTCACCTGCAGACCAGCCTGAAGACCCATCTGTTGCTGTGAAGACCCAACTGCAGATAAGACAGGATCACCAAACCTACCTGATCCAGTTCCTGCTGATAAGGACCAAACTGCAGCTGATAAAGACTCATCTGCAGACCAGACCAGATCCCAACCTGCAGATGACAAGGCGGTAGCTGATCCAGTTGCAGACCAAGGAGATCAGAACCAAGCTGATACAGACAGAGAGGAAACCCACCAAAGCAAATCTACAGGGGGAACAGACTCTGAAGAAGAAGACATTCCTAAGTGGCTCAAAGATCACCCTATCCAACAGATCATTGGGAAGCTGACTGATGGAGTCAAGACAAGACAGTCTACTTTACCTGTAGGAATGGCAATGTTTTCATGCTTTATGTCTCAAATAGAACCCAAGACAATAGACCAAGCCCTGGAAGACTACTCTTGGATCAATGCAATGCAAGAAGAGCTTAATCAGATGGAAAGGAACAATGTTTGGGAACTAACAGACAGACCAGATCATAAGAAGGTTATTGGCACCAAATGGGTGTACAAAAACAAATGCGACGAAGATGGAGCTGTTGTTAGGAATAAAGCTAGACTTGTTGCTAAAGGTTATGCACAGTGTGAAGGAATAGATTTTGATGAAACCTATGCACCTATTGCAAGATTAGAAGCCATCAGACTATTCCTCGCATATGCTGCATTCAAGGATTTTGAAGTCTATCAGATGGATGTAAAGAGTGCTTTCTTTAATGGAATCCTAGAAGAAGAAGTCTATGTGGAGCAACCCCCAGGATTTGTCAAAGGAGACAAAGTCTACAAGCTATTGAAAGCTCTATATGGACTCAAGCAGGCACCAAGAGCTTGGTATGAAACCTTATCTGTATTTCTTGAGAAGAACGGTTTCTGCAAAGAGAAAGTGGACAAGACCCTATTCAGAGTGGAGCACTAAGGCCACATATTACTAGTTCAGATATATGTGGATGACATCATATTTGGCTCAACCAACCCAGAAATGTGTGAGAAATTCTCAAATCTCATGCAAGGAGAATTTGAGATGAGTATGATGGGAAAGCTTAACTTCTTTCTTGGATTACAAGTCAAGCAGATGGAAAATAGAATTTTCATCAATCAAGCCAAATATACCCGAGATCTAATCAAGAGATTTGGAATAGAATCAGCCAAACCAGCAAGAATTTTTATGAGCACAAGCACTCATCTAGATGCAGATGAGGGAGGCATATCAGTGGACTCAACCAACTACAGAGGACTCATTGGATCATTGCTATACCTCACTGCAAGCAGACTAGATATATCTTATGCCGTAGGAGTATGCGCATGATTTCAATCCAAGCCAAAGCAGTCTCACCAAGATGCAGCCAAGAGAATAATCAAATACCTTAAGTCTATAGTCAATGTTGGACTATGGTACCCTAAGGATGATAACTTCGAGCTATCAGGATATTTAGATGCAGATTTTACAGGATGCAAAATAAATAGGAAAAGTACTAGTGGAACGTGCCAATTCTTAGGAACCAGACTGATATCCTGGTTTAGCAAGAAGCAGGTTTCTAACTCTATCTCCATAATAGAGTTAGAATACCTAGCTGCAGGTAGTTGTTGTGCCCAGATCTAATGGATCAGACAATAGCTAAGGGACTACAACATTACTGCCAATGAAGTTCCAATTTGGTGTGACAACAATAGTGTTATTGCAATAACCAACAACCCGGTATTGCATTCAAGGACAAAGCACATTGATGTTAAGCATCACTTCATAAGAGATCACATGCTTAACAAGAGAGTAAGAGTTGAATGAGTCAGCATAGACTACCAAATTGCTGACATTTTCACCAAACATTTGCCTGAAGAAAGGTTTTTCAAGCTCAGCAGGGAACTTGGATTACTAGATTGGGAATCTAGTACAGATGAAAAAGCTAGCTGAAGCAGATCAGACGAAGGACGGATTGAGCTGATCACAGGAATCAGCCCCTACCTGATGCAGACAAGAAGACGAAGGACAGGCGAAGGAACTTAGCTGATCAAACCACAGTCAAGAAGTCAAAGGAGTCAACTCACCTGATGCAGAGCAGTCAAGATTCAAACAGTTAACCAACTAAGTTTTCTATACCTGACCGACTTCTGGATATTATATTATTATCTGCTATTTGTATAATATCATATTACTCTTTGGATCACAAGTGGCATAATACTATATGTTTAAAATACACGTGGCAACTACGAGTTCAATCGACCTCCACTGTGACCAATTAAAATCCAACCGTCTATTTTCAAAAACTGGACCACCGATTACTAATTTGAATTTTAAAAAGGCCTCAAAAGGTGGACCACCGTTTAAAATAAATGAATATTTAATTGCAAACGTCGTTTCATTTTCTTTTTAAAGATGGGAAAATCCTTTTCACTTTACCTTCTTCAACCTCGCAAAACCCTAATTCTTCAGAGCAGAAATTCGTACGAACTCTACATACACTCAGAAATATTTTACTGTACAGAAATGGAATCTTACTTTGACGGAGTGAACCTCAAGGCGGTGAAGGACCAGATCATCTTTTCATTGGTCGTCGATTTCAAAGGACTTCGTGAAGCCAATCTGGACAACAACGATGTGCTACACCTTATCCAAGCGATGAATACGAATGGGATCTACCCATTCCTGGATATCAGCCCCCAACATCTCTACAAGGAGGCTATTATCGCTTTCTATAGGGAAGCCATAGTTCTCGAATCGGGCATTCGGAGCACAATCTTTGGAAGACAAGTGGATATCACTCCGGGGACAATCGGAAAAATCTTCGGAATGAAATCCCACGGCATGGCCGTCGAAGCCTTGAAACAGAACGCAGCCGACACGTGGCTGAGAATCAAAATTGTCGAACAACCCTCTAAATTGAAGTTGACTGCTAAAAGGAACGAATTGAAAAAGGAATATCGCTATGCGTTAAACATCACAAACAAAATAGTGATGGGGATGGCAGGCAGCTACGATCAATTATCATCAGCCAAGTTCATGGTGCTGGGAGCACTAATCCAAGAAGAAGTTCAAATCAAAGCTTGCGTTCGGGACGCAGATAAGTTGGATGCTGGAGAAGCTCGGTGTGGCAAAGGGAAGTGCAGACCCTTTCTACATCAATGAGAGACTTGGTCATTTGGACCAAGAAACCTTAAGGCGATTGGGTGGAGAGCGGAAAGCGGCTCAGCTATTAAGAGAAATGTCTGAGAGGCCGTATACCTACAGATACCCTGTGAGCTCAGACGAGTCGGAGGATCACCAAGCTGCAGCCCGCAACTCTGCTGCAGTCCGCAACTCACCTGCAGCCCAGTCTGAAACTGAGTCAGACAACACCCTTATCGCCCTTCGTTTTAAAAGACGGGGACCTACCCCTGGAGAACCATCAATTATTCACTCCTCACCAGAACCCTCTCCCAAGAGGCCCAGGCGATTGGAATTTGATGAAGAATAGTAGCCTGAGTCCTTATCCACTCCTGAACCAATTCATTTGGAAGACTAGCCTGCTCCTGCCAGCCTGGAGACCCAGATTGTCTCTCTTCTCACTCCCCACTACATGTCAGAAGAAGAAGAAGCAGGGTTGATAATTCACATACCTGAAGCAAACTACACCTTCAACCTGCTAGACAACAATATCTTCAACCTGTCCATAGAGCAGCTCAAATTGGCAAAACCCCTTGCTCTAAAACATTCGTTTGTTCATATTTATGAGGAATGGAAAATTTTAAAATCATTTTCTTTCACTCAACTGCAATCCTACGTTGAGGTGAGTAGCTGGGAATATCCCCAGGCTACTGAAGAGGCGCTGATGCATTTTTGCAACGAGTCAGATGCGATTTTGTTGCATCAGGAAAATTGGTTCATATCCAATTTTAAAACCCACATGGACCAATTTATCCATACTATTATGTCCAGTATTTTTGATGGATCTATTGATGAAGAAGGAGAAGTTGAAGAGAAAGAAATAAGGATATAAGAGTTAGTGGAGGAAGAAGTTGAAAAAGAAGAAATTATTATTGTTGAGGATGAAGAGGAGAGGCAGGAAGAAAGAGAAGAAGAAAATATCTTAGTTGAAAAACAATCTGGAGAAGAAGGAGTCGAAAAAACTATGGAGTTGGTGGATGAAGAAGAAGAAGGAGAAGAAGTTGATCAGGGGGATGAAGAAGAGGAAAAAGAAGATGATGATAAAAATGATAAAAAGGATGATGATAAAAAGGATGATGATGATGAAGACAAAAATGATGATGATGGTGATGATGATAACGATGATGGTGGAGAAAAGGAGGCTGAGAAAGAAAAGGAGCATGATGAAGAAGAAGAAGAAAAGGAGGAAGGAGAAAAAGAGGAGGAAAAAGAGAAAGAGACGGAAGGAGAGAAGGAAAAAGAAGCAGAGGCAAAAAAAGTAGTTAGAGCTGAATCAGACAAGGCTGGGGCACCTGCCCGCTATACCAGCCTAGATGCAGTCCTAGCTGAGGATGACAGATCGGGGACCCCAGAGCAAACCCCATCTGGAAAGCCACCTGCAGACAGGAGTCTGCAGACAGGTGGGTCATCCGCACACCTACCTGCAGGCGTCGAAGGCTCAGGAGATCACTCTCCGCAGACATCACATTTTCACCTGTGATGACTAAGATGATCCGACAAGTTGTAAAAGACACTGTTGGAGATCTGCTTGCCACACAAATTACTCCTGACCTGCAGTCCATTAATGCCAAGATAGATACCTTGCTGCAGCGGAATATCCCTCTGACTGGATGCACAGAATGGAGCAGCAGTTAACTTTATTAGTTGATGCTGGCAAAAAGGGGGAAGAAAGGTTACAGGGGGAAGGAAGCAGGCATGGGGAAGTAAGAGAAGTTCAAGAGCTGAGGACGAAGAGGAAGCAAGATGTCCAATTAATTACAGATGGGACATCATCTGGAAAGAGGAAGGAAGAAGCTGACCAAGAGCAGACTGATGATCAGCCTGCAACCAAAAGAAGGAGGACCAGAATTGGGGACGAGCCTACACTAGAATGGGAAGGCAAAGAGTTGTGGTTTGTTGAAGATTTCCTTTCTGTCGAAGCTGCACCTATGTGGGGATCTGCAAAGAAAAAGTTCATCAGAGATTTTTATATCTGGGAGTTACTCCAGGATAAAAATTGCTCCCCACAGCAGACTTTTATTAACTTCATGGAAACAGCACATACAAATCTTTGGGCCGTCCTACTAAAACATGCAAAGGGATATAATGCATACCCCATGATTCCTCCCTTCAGGCCTAAATATCCTCCCACCTTGCAAAATAATGAATTGGATGAGTTAGCGCTGCAAAGGAAGATAAAGAAGCTGTGTGACGAGCATAAGTTCTCTTCACAAGAAGAACAAGACTTTGCTGCCCTCGTTGTCAGGAGAAAATATGGCCTAGCCCCAATCAAGAGAAGGCCAATTGGAGCTAATCCTCTCAGACCTTCCAAGCAACCTATTCGCAGAGGCAGAGGCAGTGGCAGCTGATTTGTTTGTACTCACTTTTTTGATGTAAATTTTTGTACTTGGAATTTTCCTGTATTTGTGTTGATCATTGAAAACCATGTACTTGTAAAACAATACAGAAAAATTAATATAACAGTCTTTTGAATGACAATCCCCAGTTGTCTCAAAACTAGACTGACTTTAGTTTGTGTCTAGCACTCAAGTGCATACCTGTTCATTTGAATAATTTGCTTAAGTTTTGCCATCATCAAAATAGGGGGAATTTGTTAGGAATACTTGTTAGATTTTGATGATGTCATTATTGTAATTCAAATGTTTATTACTTGGCAAAATGTAAGGAAGAACCAGATGAGTATCTTCCATAGGCCAAATTGTGTTAAGTTAAATACTTGGCAAAATGTAAAGAAGAACCAAATGAGTATCTTCTATAGGCCATTTAAGTTAGGCTCAAAATAGGCTAAGTACAAAAGTATAGATAAGTACTTCAGAGTAGTGTAAACCAAACACTGCAATAAAGCCGAAGTCACAGTCAAGTGTAAATCACATAAACAAAAATTCATCAGTGAGGGTTGACCAGACTGCAGTCAAGTGATCAGCAGACCAAGACATCTGAAGTCTGACCAACAGATAAGTCAAAATTCATCAAGACAAAAGACTTCAGACAAGTCATCTGATCAGGAAAGTCTCAACAGGACATCAGAGAAGTCATCGGCAGATAAGTCCAAACTGCAGAGAAGTTGACTGGACATCAGACAGCTTGACTTATAAGAGATCATCCAAGTACTCCAAGTCCACGTCAGCATGCGTTGAATAGTCAATATTTACGGAAAGTAACATGCAAGCGTGAAGGGATAAATTGGAAAGATTCCCGCAAAGGATATGAATTAAATAATTCATACAGACCTACCACTGAAGTCATTAATATTATTATATTCAAAAGATTCGGCTCCTCACATGTAAAGTCTTCACAACGGTCGAAAGATAGATTAAAATATGGGAATCCAGCCTTGCAACGTTCAGAAAGAAAAAACAATGAAGTCTCTCTCTCCAACGGATGGATTTGTTAGAAGATTTGCAACGGCTATGAAGTATGCTCAAGGATCGACACTTATATATATCCGAAGATTTGAAGTTGAGTAGTACGATGCGAACAAGACTCTCAAGCGATCAAAGTTATCAAAGCAATCAAAGCAATCATATAGCATCGTGAAAAGAGTAGTACTCGAAGTTCTTATTTGAAGAAAGCTCTTAGTTGGAGAAGACAAACACTCTTGTCTTAAAACCTGAGTTCGGGGTACTTCACTGGTTGAAGTTGCGAGAGTAATAGGCATCCGAGTATTTGAAGAATCAAGTGGTGCTACGCAGTCAAAGAGGAGTTATAATGACGGGATTTCCACTGGTTGGAAGTTGTTGTAGCTAAGTAAAAGAATCACTGTAACATTTATCACTGGTTGAGAATTATAGTGGATTCATCTCCAACTGGTTTGGAGAAAGTGGATTAGTAGAGGATTATCCCACCTCTGAGACCACTATAACTGCCTGCGTGTTTTACTGTTTTCAGCATCATACTTAAGTGTTGCATTCATACTTTACCATTTCATTGCTTAGTTTTGTTTTCGTCATCAGCTGATTTCCGCATATCTATCAGCTGAGAAACTCACTCTTCGAAGAAAAGAGTTTAAGAGTTTCAATAAGTCTATTCATCTCCCCCCTCTAGACTTATTCCTGGACGACTTGTGACCTACAATGCAATCTACGAACATTCTCGAATACGACCGCAAAGCATGGTTCTAATCACCGATCAATAATCTCCATCTATTACAATAATCGATTAACACACATTCGATAATAATCAACAACCGATATAACCAATCAACAAATCCGACGGTTCTACAATATCTCGGTTAAACATAGTCTGAACATTCCAACTCAAACCAGCATGAACTCATAACCACAACACGATATACTACACTGCCTGACCACTTAGCGCACGTTAATCATACACCGTAGCGTGTGCTAAGTCATTTCAATTAGCATGCATTAGCCAGTTCAGCTAGCGTCCGATAATGTTATATAATTGTATGCCTTACAAGTATCGACTTAACACCTTGCGATTACATATACGAATGTAAAGGAAATCATATTCCAAGATCAGTCACAATCTTTCTAGATTCAATCTCATTATCATACTCACATTATATATACCATTAATCAATCATCAATCAACATGACTTAATCCTAGATATGAACATTTCATCTTCGTATCTAAAAAAACCGATAATTCAACATACAATCGTCTTGCTATGGTATATTCATCAAGAAGTTCTTCAAGAACACCAAGTGATTCGAAACCATGTTCATAGTCATCAAAACAACATAATCCGATATCCTTTCACATGTAAATAATCATCCAACTCATAATCCAAGTCATATATATCCATTAAACCTCATATAACATCATCACATGATAATCCAACATACTCCGTCCCAGATAATCATCCTTTAAAATGAAACACTAACAAAGGGATACGAAAATTACCTTGTATAGACGAACCATGAAGAAGAACAATCGAACTCCATTCCAAGAATCCTCAATAACTTCAAGAACACGGCTTTAATCCATGCTCTCCATCTTAATATTGTTAAGAATGATCATCTCCTAGTGTTTGGAACCTCAAACTTATCTCTAAGAACTCTCTCTATCGAAACAAGGGAAGGAATGGCCGAATGAACATAATTCGCATCTGCAATCATATATATACTGATTGTTATTAGCGTGCGCTACCTTTCCTTGTTAGCATGCGCTATCGTAGTCCAGAGGCTACTACCTTACTTCGTACAATGATTTACATACGCAATTCCCATGCAATAACGTACGTGAATGCCTCTATTTAGCATACGCAAGTGTAACACCCCAAACTAGGCGGATATTACAGTGCCGTGGACCCCCGACTGGGACCCACCAGGCGAATGAAAACTGATGAATTAAATAGTATAATTGTAGTACCGAACCACATTATATTACCAAATACTCCGATGAGGAGCTTAAGTACAATACACCAGGACAATACAGAATACTAGTATATTTTATATGAAGATAAAATACACCACCCTGAATAAATAAACATCTCAAACGGAATTTGCAGCGGAATTACAAATGAAGAGAAGTAAGGATGACTGAAATGACTGGGGGGCCCTACTAGTATCACTGGGACTCCTCGCCGTCAACATGCTCTTCCCGTGCCTTTGCCTTGCCGTGACCTGAAAACAATATCCCCTAACGGGGTCAGTTACACAGAACAACAATCCTCAAGGGTTGAAAATACGCAATCATGATATATCTTTAGTTATGAAATATCCTTATTTATGAATTAAGCTGAAGAGGAGCATCATAGTACGCCCGTAATGTTCTGTGCAAGTGTACAAGACGAATGACCGGACACACCCGTCCTTGTACCTAATTAGTCTCATGGAGGTAATCGTTACTGCAGTGCATACCCAATGTATCGGTGACCCAATACATGACCATCGCGTGCTCGACTAAAAATTCCACACATCCGCACCCGGCCACACAATATGAACCCAGAAGGTCATATGAACGAGAATGACCATAATGAATATCAATGAATAATAATCCGACAAAGTCAAGAATAACTCACCGAGATGAAAATAATAGTGAAGTGATTGATAGCTCAATGAAATGATTGGAACCATCGTTCCTTGTGAATGAAGTGATTATTCGACAATTACAAGTCTCAATACGATTAATATAATGATGAATGAGTTATGATTATGAATGAATCAACAACAAGATACAATTGTCCTTCCACGAACAAACGTCCTAAATGAGATGTCGGTCGCTCGAACAACCTTGAATAACACAATTACCAACAATCCGCTCAATATACGTATCAAACACGAATATAACGAACTCAAAACGTCGATATGACTAAACCAAGTTCATTGGGGCATTATATCAAACACGTTGTGGCCAATCTCCGATTGTTTACAA
Source organism: Orobanche coerulescens (assembly GCA_033398695.1). NCBI lineage: Eukaryota > Viridiplantae > Streptophyta > Magnoliopsida > Lamiales > Orobanchaceae > Orobanche > Orobanche coerulescens. Next base: position 69,741,018 of record CM065818.1, on the reverse strand, counting down.
TCAAACCTCAATTATACCAATATCAAATCCCCAAGAAGTGTTTCAAACCAACAAAACATCTTCAATACAATCAATAATCCAATATGAATATCCAAAATCGTGATTTAAACAACAATTAATCGAAAACCCCCAAATCCAACTTAATATTCAAAGTGTTCTTGAATAATCCTTCAATAGTCCAATGAATCTTTATACAAACTCATAATCATATGCATATCCCTTCATATAATATGATTATAACATCCAAAACATCATATCTCAACACAAAATCAAAATCCAAGATGTTGAAGAAATTACCTCTTGAAGATCCAAACACTTTGATCCGATGAACACGAGTTAAATCGAGTATCCAAGCTTCCCAAACGAATAAAGATGATGAAAATCTAACACTCAAGTGATTGATGATGGAAAGATCTCTCTCTCAAGCCCTCTCTCTCGGATATAAGTTGAAGAATGAGGAAAATGATGAAAAAGTCCTGTCCAAGTCCTTATAAACTGCCGGAAGTTACGGCCGTAACTCGGCCTTCTTATGGCCGTAACATCCCAGGTCAACGGCCTTACGGCCGTAACCAGCCAACTCATACGGCCATAAATCGGCTTCGTCCAAACACCTGCCGACAGCCTTACGGCCGTACCCGCACCTGACTTACGGGCGTAACTCGCCCTCGTCTAAAACACCTGCTGATATCCATACGGCCGTACCCGCACACCTTACGGGCGTAACTCGAACAATACGGCCGTATCCGGCCAAACTTACGGGCGTAAGCCTCTTTCGTCGAAACTGACCAGGCACCCTGCCTGTAGCATACGGCCGTATCCGGCCAAGCCTTACGGTCGTACCTGCCTCATCTTACGGCCGTACCTGCCTCATCTTACGGCCGTATGCCGCAACCCTTACGGTCGTAAGTCCTTCTCGTCCGACAAAACCTGAAAATCACGAGCACACCTTACGGCCGTAGCCTGCCCACCTTACGGCCGTAACTCCTCATCTTACGGCCATATGCCGAAACCCTTACGGCCGTAAGTCCCATTCGGCCGAACTGGCCTGAAATCAACGAGCGCCTGTTACGGCCGTATCCGACAATCCTTACGGCTGTAACTCGCCTTCATCCAAAATCACCTTAATCCAACGAATGCATGTTACGGCCGTAATGTATGACTAGTTACGGCCGTAACTCATTGCTGGACAAGATGAAAAATCTGACAACTCCGATTTCTCGCTACGATTGATGAATGATCCGACATACCATACGTATGTGAAAGTGAACAAGACCAACACATGCCAAAGACGAAACTTCCAATACAAGACTCCCATCACGATGATAATGATAATACTCCCATCTCGACACTCAAACGGAGATGAAATGACGATTGGTAACTGATACACGGTTACAACATGCCAACAATGAACGCAAATGAATGAATCATGAATGATGAGTGATTATTAATGAGTGAAAATTACCGAGTGACAATTACTGACTGATAATTACTGAATGATAATGAATGAATTACAACCGGGTATTACAGCAAGTCTCCAAATTTAGCGTGCGCTACTTGTCGTTGACTTGCTATAGCAAAAAGGCTCATTAGAGTACGCTATTCTCCACCCGTAGCGTGCGCTAATCATAGTTGACTCGACAGTATGCACGTACCCCGAAGATACTTGGGGTCCACACGCCAAAAGTAGCCTGACAATGCCAAGATTCTCTTTTGACCGATCTGATATTAGCGTACGCTAACTATATGCATTAGCGTGTGCTAAATGCCGATAATTATCAGTCTGGGACTACCTGTCGGCCACCTTCCGAACTTTATCCAGAATGCCTTACGTACGTTAGGGGTCCTCCTTAGCGTACATAACCCAACTCTCTTAGCGTGCACTAAGTATACATCGTAGCGCGCGCTAACGTAGCTGTACTTAGCCATTTTCAGCTATTCTTGTCCAACGTCTCAACATACTAGATACGTATACACGACATACTGAATACACATACTACTTCCAATAATATTCTCATATGATACACAATATCTTCAAATACAACTGTCAACCAAGTACGGTGATTATACTAATACAGATATCTCAGTCTTTCATTTATTTTATCCATACTGTACAGATTCCACACTGTACAATATAGCTTGGATAAAATAACGTTAAACAACAGTAGTAGAAATTCCGGATATTACATACTACACCACTTAAAATAAGTTTCGTCCTCGAAACTTGCAATCCGTCATAGAAAAACAAACAAACCTTTCAACCAAAATATTTCGAAACCATCACGACAACGATCAATTATCATCATTAACGAATAACCAAAACCATATACTTACAAATGCACAAAGTCTACGATCTCCTGAGATACTAGCAAGTGACTCCACTGTAAAGCCTCAATACGCTTACAGTCATAATTCCATAAGTCTCAACCAAATATATCATCTTCGGATGAAATAATCTATCCGTGTCAAATCCTGTCTGCCTGATTACACCATCAAGTCCCAATCCTGCTACAATCAATAATACACGATACATTCGAGAAACAACTGCCCAAAACAATGACACAATCCCGAAACATCGACACAAAATTCGAACGCTCATAAGATCATTAACAATGATCAACCAACAAATTAATCGAGAATACAGTTGACTTGATAAACTCCAATATGACCAACAGAGGTCCAAACACAATCGAGTATATCATCAACATGATAAACTCTAATATGACCATCCAAAGGTCAAAACATAACCGAGAATATCATCAACATGATAAATTCCAATATCATCAACGAATGATCAACAATAATCGAGAATACCCTCACATGGTAAGTTCCAACATGATCAATACAGAACCACAAAGACAGATATACGGACAAATATAATTCTCAAAACGTTATACAAATCACGTACAGTGGATCTCAAAGAAACACCCCCGACTGTTGAACATACCCCTTGGCATACGAACAACCAGTCATAAACTAACGAACATACCCAAACATACATGGAGTGGGAATGACCAATCATTACCCAAAACAACTATCCTGGGGTCAACATCCCCAAAACCATACTTACAAAGGAATCATTCAAATATCGCCATGGTAAAATCGCGCTATTACCGTACCAATGGAATCACATAGCACATAAGTCCCAGTTTCACAAAACTCGTCGTTCCAAAATCACATCCTATACATGAATCTACAACACACAACATATTCCTCTTATCCGATCAATCAATCGATCATCCTTGGATAACTAAACTACCATACTAAAGTTCGAATCTCTTTACATCGTACCATACTGATGTATTATTCAGTTCGTGAGTCACACTCATAATTTCACCATGATATGCACTATGCACTAAATAAGTATGTATATCAATCACATTTTCAAAACCAGTTTGAAATCATATAGTCTCGTCAAGAAGACAAATTTTCGAAACTTCTTTCAAAAATTTCAAAACTCAAAACATAAATTTTCGTAGGACCACGAAATCAATTTTTGAAAATTAAATCGACTCGCTTACATCAAGTACTCGATGACAATCCTTTTCGAATACACACTATTAAGTAAAATGGAATTATGCAAATGATTGACTACATCCATACTTCTATATACCAATTCGGCTCGTCGCCAAATCCACGGACATTCCATCGGAAAACCACCCGATAGAGTTCCAAAATCTCAATATATAGACTCCGATAAAACTCATTTTCTACATATGACTCACAACGTCAACCATTAACCCATCCTGGATCACCTAAACTATGCTATGACAAAACATTGAATAATCGATAAATCAAACACAACGAAATGACTACCAGGGAAGTTTCATTTGAACAAGTAAACCAAAACCCCAAAAGGCAGTAATAAAATAGATAATTGGCAAAGTGTTTTACAAATCTCGGGAGTTCTTTTGAAAACTGAAAAGCCTTTTAGAAACATTAGGGTCTCAGCCCAATCCCGTTCCACATTACAAGAAGTTTTAAAAAAAGTATAAAACCCTTTTTGGACCCCAAAGTCCTGAGTTATAAAACTATTTCAAAATCGATTGGGTCTCGGCCCAAAATCATTCTCCGTAAAACATCAGTAAAACATCAATTTTGAAAAGTATCATTTTCAAATGCTCAAAAACAGTTTCATATAACTCAAAATGAATTAACATGACTACATATTCTTCTCCACCATCCACAACATTTCTCCCAAATGCACAACTCCGTTCCAAAGTTTAACCGACATATTGATTTCCAAAATCATAGCTTCTCAAGATCATCATCTTGTCCCAACTCTGTCATCTCATACTGTAATGCATAATATCTTTCTGAATCTCAAAGCATATCAACTTAGAATGGCAATGAATCTCAATGCAATTCAAAAATCCAAATACTTACATATCGTGAAGCCCACGATTCCCCGTAGTACTGGCACGTGTCTCAACTCAAGAAAATACTCGATAAAGATATTTTCAAAACACACGTTTTGCAAACTCAGTTTAACTCGAGAACACAGTACATCTCTATCCGAAGAAACACTTTAACACCGTTTGGAAAAGTTTACCACAACCCCAATACCATACTGGTAAATCACATAACGCACAAGCCCGAGTGAACAAAAAACCCCCACAGCTTTAATATTCGTCAAACGACAACTCGAATGACGTGATAAAAACACGACTCGACTCGACCCAACTACCTAGGTTTTCTCAACCTAAGCTCTGATACCATATTCTGTAACACCCCGAGAGCCATCCAGGATTATTACAGCACTGTGGGCCCTGATACGGAACCCACAAGGCTAAAAGACATTTTCGCAAAAATTTACAAACGCCCAAGAGGCTAATGATGGTACTATCTTTTAAAAACATTCAAAGGCTTAATAAATATATTTATCAAAACCGTCGTAAAATCTCATTTGAAACCACAAGACCCGAAATACCAAGACTCAACAGTTTAAAAAAAACATATGTTAAGCTATCGCTTGCACGTACCGACAAAATTGTTTAGAAAACGATTTCCAAAGTAACGTAAGTTACCAGATACCAAAAGGTCATTTTAAAAAGACTCACGCAGCGGAAAGGAAAAACAATTAAAAATACTCTAGCAGTGGAATACAACATATAATCAGAATACTCGATTCACAAACACATGTCATAGCCAGTATCCTCTGGGAAGCTCATCTCTTCACGACCGCTACAAGATCGGTATCCCAAGAACCTAAAAAGAAAGCCCATGACGGGGTCAGCCATAATACCCAACAATGTTATCAATCACATCACGTCAATAATTACATACCAATGAAAATACTAAGTAAGAATACGACCAATGTAATCTTACCGCCATAACTTTACCAAACTCATAATAATTCTCATCAACATAACCATTGTCACATTTCACATCTCGTAATCTCGATTACCCAATAAACTCAAACATAATATCCTTACGGTACCTCAAGCAGTACCCAAGATTCTCAAAACATCATCATAACTCGTAATACGGTAATATACCAACTCTGACCAATTCGATCCATCGGATAACATCATCAAAACCCAACACGATAATCGAATGTACATCAAAGACAAGTACCAAAAAGGAAATACGGAACATACCTCAGGATATGCAATGCCACAATGAATCATGTTAGTCTAATCCGAAATCTGACCAATACAACATACGGACATGGTCCTAACACAAGACCTAAAAATCCATACTCACATGACGACATCAACATGCCCATGATAACAACGACAATGTATATTTATGGATGACCCATAATATACGTATGCACAACAACAACACATGGTAATCCAACGATCCAGCGCACACAGCTATAGATTCCCATGATGATCCTATCGGACCAATGCATGGTGGAAATACCTGTCCAACGATCCAGCGCGCACAGCTATAGATATCCCATGATGATCCCATCAGACAAACGCATGGTCGACATATGACAACAATACACAACTGTAGAAAACAACAGTACACAAGGCAAGACAACAACAATACACAAATGCATGATAACAACAGTACACGAATGTATCATAACATGATCGACACAAGTGACAAAAATGATTAGACTACTTGCCCCGAGTCCTCCGAGAGCAATCTCGATGTCTAAACCATCACCAATCATTATCCTCAATATTCGACGGTCCAAAATATCACGGACGGTAGATAATTCATATCTTCGTCTATACCACAATGTATTCTCGATACCCAAGTATACCAATAACAAAAGTAAATCATATACATTATGATTTAAATTCCCAAAATCCGAAAACAACTTATAATCCCACATCTCCTATGTTCACAATTATAATCATTGCTATACGAATTATAAACGAATGAAACAAAAACCATTCATAAATATTATAAACTGTGCAAGTAATAACTTGCCTCGATACCGATACAACAATGAGGAAGCCATGACCAATTCCATTGCCTTCGTCTACGAACTCCTCATCCCCGACCAATGCAATCTACGAACATTCTCGAATACGACCGCAAAGCATGGTTCTAATCACCGATAAATAATCTCAACCTATTATAATAATCGATTAACACACATTCGATAATAATCAACAACCGATAAAACCAATCAACAAACCCGACAGTTCTACAATATCTCGGTTAAACATAGTCTGAACAATCTAACTCAAACCAGCACGAACTCATAACCACAACACGATATACTACACTGCCTGAACACTTAGCGTACGTTAATCATACACCGTAGCATATGCTAAGTCATTTCAATTAGCGTGCGTTAGCCAGTTCAGCTAGCGTGCGCTAATGTTATATAATTGCATGCCTAACAAGTATCGACTTAACACCTTGCGATTACAGATACGAATGTAAAGGAAATCGTATTCCAAGATCAGTCACAATGTTTCCAGATACAATCTCATTATCATACTCACATGATATATACCACTAATCAATCATCAATCAATATGACTTAATCCTAGAAATGAACATTTCATCTTCGTATCTAAAAACACCGATAATTCAACATACAATCATCTTGCTATGGTATATTCATCAAGAAGTTATTCAAGAACACCAAGTGATTCGAAACCATGTTCATAGTCATCAAAACAACATAATCTGATATCCTTTAACATGTAAATAATCATCCAACTCATAATCCAAGTTAGATATATCCATTAAACCTCATATAACATCATCACATGATAATCCAACATACTCCCTCCCAGATAATCATCTTTTAAAATAAAACACTAACAAAGGGATACGAAAATTACCTTGTATAGACGAACCATGAAGAAGAACAATCGAACTACATTCCAAGAATCATCAATAACTTCAAGAACAAGGCTTTAATCCATGCTCTCCATCTTAATATTGTTAAGAATGATCATCTCTCAGTGTTTGGAACCTCAAACTTCTCTCTATCGAAATAAGGGAAGGAATGGCCGAATGAACATAATTCACATCTGCAATCATATATATATATATATATATATATATATATATACTGACTGTTATTAGCATGCGCTACCTTTCCTTATTAGCATGCGCTATCGTAGTCCAGAGGCTACTGCCTTACTTCATACAATGATTTACGTATGCAATTCCCATGCAATAGCGTAGGTAAATGCCTCTATTTAGCGGACGCAAGTCTCCAAACTTAGCGTGCGCTACTTGTCATTGACTTGCTACAGTAAAAAGGCTAATTAGTGTAATGCTCGGATAATTATTGTGTATTTTACCTGTATTTGAACTTGTAACATTTGATTATGTGGTATAAATAAATCGAAGTGTGGTTTCCCATATTCGTATTCCTACGTTTTTGGATTTTCCTACACATTCTTGCATGCATGGTTCTACACGTCATAGCGTGCACTAGGTGATGACCGTAACGTAAGCTGCGATTATAATATAACGTATAACGTACGTAAGTTGCGGTCAATTCGAGATCAGACAAGGGTCCGCGTGTGGGGGCCGGTGAAGATTTGTGAGATGCTCCGCGTGAACCTGGACAGCTTTCCAGCTAAGCAAGTCAACAGGACTTAACGTACGCTAGGGTAGATTATTAACGTACGCTAAGTTCATAGTGTTACGTACGTAAACTACCATGATAACGTACGTAAGTGAATGCTAGAATAAAGTCAGTGAGCTTTGGTCAGACGTTAACGTACGCTAAGGATTGAGTATACGTAAGCTAAGGCTTTTACGTACGTAATGGAGTATAGGTAACGTACGTAATGGTTAGAATTCTATTTATAACCCTCAACCCCCATTTCATTTCTTCCCCACTTCATTTCTGTTTTTCGCCATCTGGGAGCTATCCAGCACCATATAACTCCCATATCATCATCCTAGCTTGATTTTGAAGATCATAGACCCTTGTGGATTGGTGTTCAAGCTTCCGGTGTTGAGTTTCTTCAGGTTTTTCGTTGTTCTTCACTATATTAAGGTATGTGATCCTTAACCAACTTGATTACGTGTTCTTGGTGATGTTTTGAACATGTTTTTGAGATTATAAAATCAGTTATATTTGTGAGGAGTTGAACATCATGATTTTAGAGGAATAAACTCGGTTATGCTTCGGTTCTCTTTTGTTGTTAAGCATGTTGATCGAACCTTTTAGCGATTAGGCTCTTGAACGTAGTATCCTGAGATTTCAAACCTGATTATAACAATTTTTCGGAGATTATCTAAGTTCGTATGAATTATATGATCGAACATTTCGTTTGGAAAATTTAATGGACCGAGCTTAGGGTTAATTTCGAGAAGGAGATGACAATCAAGATGAACCTAATGAATAAGTTCTTATGATGTTCGTCAAAGTATTTCCGATATCTTGCTATTGAAGAACATTATTCGAGTCCCTCCAGGATGAATTTCATGTCATAATTGAAGAATCCGACGGAAAGATGTATTTGAACTTGAATGGTATTCTATGAGATTGTCGTTCGGCCGAATAGCATAGTGTCGATTCAACCAAATGGATTGGGGTAGATTAGTTCACTTGTCATGATAGGGTATAAAATGCCTTTTGATGATTAGAACGATTATCCATAACCGTTAGTTATACCGGTATTATTGTTCGATGGAAGGTTTGGATTTTGGTGAGCTGATCGAGTGAGAATTCTTCGAGCGGGTTGAAGCCTATTCGTAGTAGCAATCCTTATCGCCATTTCTGAGGCAAGTATCGTATTTTGAAATTGGTTTGATATTGATGATTTTGATCATGCATATTGTTATTCATGTTGTTGAGCATGAGATCATTTCCGTTGAATTGTCACGATATTCGTTATAGATTATTTGTATGTTCATGTTGATGGACATATCGATTTTTGCATATGTATATGCATAGTTTTGTTTGTGTATGTTGATCCGAAGGGATCGTGTGATCTATGCTGAGGGCGCTGGATCAGATGTCCACCTCGTGTCGGTCCGACGGGATCATCTTGGGATCTATTGTAATATCCTAGAATTTCACTATGAATTTTTCGCATTATTTTATCTGGGATGTACTGTACAGAGTGGGACCGACACGATATGAGCGGATAATTTTGGAAACCGTGACAGTCGTGCCAGTATGTCATCGAGGTTATTTTGATTCTAGGATATTACATGCTTGATGTGTTTTTCGATGTCGGATATACCGTATGGGTATTTGTATGATTGTCGTACTTGGTCGACAGTTGTAATTGGGGGTATCGTGCATCAGACGTACCGTACGAGAATATTTTCGGGATTTCGTATATGTGTTCAGTATTGTCGTATGTTCACATTTGTTATGTCGAGATGTTGGACAGGAATTGCTGGAAATGGCTAAGTATGGAAGCCATTACGTACGTTATGTGTTGAAGCTTACGTACGTTAAATTGGTAGAGTTACGTACGTTATGGCCGAGACATTACGTACGTAACATGGGAATCAGACGATCGAGTCGTGGTCGGCAGGTGGGACCCTGTGTCGACAACTTTCGGCGGAGGATGTTGACAGGTGAGTCAACGTACGTGTTAGGTACGTTATACAGGACGTGTTAAGTACGTAACACGACCATTGTACTGTAGCAAGTCAACGTACGTATTACGTACGCAACGGAATAAGTGTTACGTACGTTACGGGGCGGCTGGCCGAGTCGTGGCCGAGTGGACCTGTAGTGGCCGAGCATGGTCGGCAGTGACTCGCAGGGATGGCCGATCACGGTCGGCAGTGACTCGCTGGGGGATAGGACTGTAACACCCCCAATCCGCTCAGGGATATTACACGCCGTAAACCCTTTCCTCAAGGATCTACCAGGCTGGTAACAACATAGAACAACTCAAAAATGCCTTTAAGGCCAAAATGACTCAGTAGACCGATTTGGTCTTTCAATGATTACATACAACTCAAACTCATTACATGCCCACGCAGGGGTCAAATACAGCACACTCCCGTACAACGGGAAAGAATACTACAGCGGAAAATAAACTATAACTATACCAATGACCTCATACGGATCCTCGTGTGATTAGTATCGTTCATCTTTCATCATCCTCCATGCCGACCCTGTGTTATGCTCCCAAACTTGAATGCAAAAACAGACATCCACCCCCCGAATACTCGGGGACTAGCAAAACTCCACTGTTTTGCTAGTGCAAGAACAAAGTGCAAATACGAGCCATACAATTCACATTTCACGAATAACAATAACCAGGAATCCTCAAAAATCCAAACGTAACGAAAAGTACCTCCCGAGGCATGAGTTTGGTAAACATTTCTCAAAACCGAAAGATCACAAATAAAAGGGAAACCATTTATAAAACAGTTTTAAAGATGCCATCGAGAGTTTTAATAGAAAACAATTTGCAAGAAAGCCACTCAATCAACACAAACGAGTCTTCACGAATATTTCCACGGGATTCTCGATCCAAAACCAAATAATATCGACACGAGATCAAACATCTCAACATCACACGGGGTTCTCGACCCAAATCCAGATAATATCAACACGAGATCAATCATCTCAACATTCCATAGGGTCCTTGACCCAAAACACAGAATTGCACCACAATACAATCAAAGGTACAATCTCTCATTCGACATATCCTGCTCAAGAACCCCGATTAATTAACCCTCGGAGGTTTCGTCAAACCTCCTTAGTTAATTAACCCTGATACCAACGCTTTAAAAACAAGTTGCAGCAAGCTTTCAAAAAACACGAATCGCGGTCTATATCAAGACAAACATTTAAAAGTGAGTTGGAAGAATTTGAGAAACGAACAACGTTCGGTAACGGGGTCTTAGCTATCACACAAATACCCGTAACCAATAAGCCTGTCAGGCGCCCCCCTTGCGCACCTGTGTACCGGCGTTCACTTCCATCATGTTGGCCGCTCATTGAACATGTCACCGCACCGGCGTCACTCCCGCAAGAGCCGCCCCTTGCGCGCGCATTAGGTAACACCGGCGTTCACCACCCATATGGAGCCGCACATTGCAGCATACACCAGGCCGGAGTGCACGCCCCGCCCTCAGAGGTTCCCGGATACGACGTTTCTCACAACAAGTATCCACATTATCACAAACCTCAAGCACACATTCAATCGTTGTAACAATTATCAAATCAATACACCAATTCACATAATTTATCCATGACCACGACCACGAATAAATAACAACACGCACGTCAACCATAACACGACAGAAAGAAACAATATACGTACCCACGCATTATCAAGCGCAACATCAACACTAAACATATCCAAGGGATTCATGTAGTCACTTACAACCCACACAATTTACAAAACACACGCGTTTTGAAAGTGAGCCTTTAACGAGGCTAGCCGAGTCTTTTGAAAACTCATTTCAAACAAATAAACAAACACACCAAGATGATCACCAATTATCATATCCATAAAATAAGAAAAGTATGGGCAAGGTACTTGCCTCGATAATCGATACCGGACACTCCCACAATCACGGATCAGTCGGGACACCTCGAACACCTACGATTCTCCGGCGAAGACAATGAATACACCCACGATCGAAAAGCTTAAAGAAAACGACGAACGGAAGGGTTCCGACTCGAATTCTTTGCGAGAAATCTGACCCTTGATTCGCTGGATTGAAGGATGTTACGTGATGATCAATTGATGTTATGAACTCCAAAACTTCGTGGATTCATAGTATAACAACATGTCTTCGACTTCCCAAAGACTCCAGCCGCGGACAGGAAGGATAGGAAATGAAATGAGTGAAAAAAAAACGACTGCTCGGCCATATTTATAGGCCTGCCGGACTGCGCGACAAGCGGCCCGACAGCGCCGTGTGTCTCGGCCGTGTCTCGGCAGTGCGATCTGGCCGACCAGCGCGAGACACGGCGCTCAGCGGCGCCGTTTTCGGCCGTGTTGCATAGGTCTGGCGAGCCCCTCGACAGGCCGAAAATTACGTCCGAACGACCCGAAACCCGAACACGAATACGAATCGAGTTACGGTTACGAAGTACTCGCAAAGACGAATCTAAGAGCTAATAGAACACACGATTCCGACCACCCTAAGGCTCGGAATTGACAACGAAGTAATTACCCAAAACTTTGGGAAATTACGAAAATGGCCCAAAACGTCCGAAAATCACGATACGCAATCGAAACACCAAACCAAAGCTCGCAACATGAATAATAACATTAGATGAACTTACGAGAAACTCAAACGGCGATTTGGACGAGATCGCAAGAATCGCACTCAAGTGCGGAAAAGTCGCTAAAAGCTCGGAACTCAACAAAAGCGATACCAACGAACTCGGATGACAAAAAGTGCAGAATTAATCATTCTCGAAATGACGAAGCGGTCATGGGCGAGTCGTCAAAGCGGACTTCGGCCGAAAAAGAAATTTACCGAAAATCGAAAATTGCGGATATTACATACTACCCTCCTTAAAAGAAGTTTCGTCCCGAAACTTAAAACAAGTAGGGAGAAGCAATATCCCGCCAGGAAAACTCAACGAGATACGCAAGAAACGTGTAACTAACGCCCAACGGCGAAACGTTACAAACAACGCAACGGAATATACGGTGTGAAAACACGCTCCACGGCGACCAACACAACGTCGCCGTTAGGGATATAATAAAACCAACAAATGACAAGCGTCATCAAATGGATAATACGATCAAGTCAATTATACGAACAAACACAAAACACAATGGACGAAAATCAATACGATTGACCAACCCAACGGTACATCAATCAAAACGCGAGCCAATCGCTGAACAAATACGGAATTCCACCGCCCAAGGGTTGAAAGATCGAAAACGAGACTAATTTCCCGAACTTAAGGGAATTAAGAAGGAGCCTGAATGCTCAACAATCACGAAACGAGAACAAAAACCGAACAAACAAACGATCGAGACAACAAAAATCGAACAATCATGTCCGAAACACGAAGGATAATAAAATTCAAACAACAACTCCCAGGATGATCTGGTGAGAACTACAAGACATGAATTCCCATAAGATCCACAGGAAAGGGAATAGCGATTGAAAAGTCACAATGACAAACGAGTTATTCCGAAATAATACCACACTCGTTCGATCAACAAAAGCAAGAGGCATGACAAGCTCAGAAAATGTCAACGAACATAAACGAGTCGACAGAGTCGAAAACACCGGAGTTCCAAATCCGATCCACTTCGAATAAAAGAACTAATAGAACCAGATGATGTCATTCCCGAACAAGGTTCACAAGAATCGAACTGAACCCGAAAAAGTCACATCGATAACCAGATCGACCCACAACAAGATCACAGCTCGTTCGGACGATGAAACCGAAATACAGAACAAGTTCATAAAGTATCAACGAACATGAGCGAATCGATAGACTGGAGAAAGAGAAAATACAGAAGTCAAAATAGTACGGGTATTACCTCCGACCTCGTCCACGAAATTCACAAAAACAGGAGCAAGGTAACAAGACATTAAACAACCGACACATAACGGAACGATCACCGATGCACACGGTCATACCAAACCAAGCTCTAACAGCTCGCACATGCGCGATAACGCAAAAATTACCACGAGATGGCAACATTCAATACCAACATCCCACCTCTCACAGAGGGCTAACACAACAAATGTGTGGAAAACAACTCAACGCTCACGCCGCCAACTCGATCATACTCGGGGACAAACATCAAAATGACAATGCGAACATCATACATACATACCCAGCCCTCAAACGGGAATGGATAGGTTTTAAAAACGAAAACCTCATTTTGGAAATAATTTAGAAGAACACCGATTGATCTTGAGTATCACCTTTCAAAAAGTACAAACGTGAAACATCGTTATCGAGACTTTGGAGAACCATTTCGCATTTGATAAAAATGAGGACACTTTCTCTTAGTGAAAACTTTCAGAATATTCGACCCTCGGGTCTAAATAAAATTGTTTCTAAAACATTGAAAATATCTCAAAGCATTTTGGTACTCGAAGTAGAAAATTTTTGAAATATATTGTGGCACCTAGGATGTACCACAAGAAAATAACTCATTTGAAAAGTATGTCTCGAAATTTATTTTTCCAAGATACTCAAGGTTTTCAAAAATCCAATAGGCCAGAACGCCCAAAACTCACACGTATCGACATTCACTAAAATAACTCCTAGTACACGCATCAAAATATTTGAAATAAAGACAATACATGTCTTTAAATCGAAATAAACGATAAAATACCGGAGTCGAAGACCGCCTAGGATTCAGAACAAAACCACTGACCCCATTCGAAGTCTCTAAGGACCCTCCCGCACCGACTAGTGAACAAGTCGTACGTGTATAAGCACAAAGCTTCCACAAGAGAACTTGTAAAACGTGCAAATCGATTCGAAAATCATCAACAACGGACAAAAACAACAATAAAAAGACATCACAAGCGATGACACTCCTCGTATAATTCAAATACGAGTCGACTAAATACATATCGTGAAATCAAAATCCACATAAGGATTCAACCACTTAACAAATAATCATAAAAATGACCGCCGCCATAAAAAAAAAAAAAAAAAAAACGATGCTCGCCCATATTTATAAAGTTCACGGACACGCAGCGAAACGGCAGCGCCGTGTGTCTCGGCCATGTCTCGGCAGTGCATCTGGCCGACCGGCCAGACACGCGCTCAGCAGCGCCGTTTCGTGGCCGTGTTGCATAGGTCCTGGCGAGCCCCTCCGCATGACCAAAATTACGTCCGAACGACCCGAAACCCGAACGAATACGAATCGGATTACGATTCTGAAGTACTCGCAAAGACGAATCTAAGAGCTAATAGAACACACGATTCCGACCACCCTAAGGCTCGGAATTCGACAACGGAAGTAATTACCCAAAACTTTGGGAAATTACGAAAATGGCCCAAAACGTCCGAAAATCACGATACGCAATCGAAACACCAAACCAAAGCTCGCAACATGAATAATAACATTAGATGAACTTACGAGAAACTCGAAACGACAGTTTCGGACGAGATTCGCAAGAATCGCACTCAAGTGCGGAAAAGTCGCTAAAAAGCTCGGAACTCAACAAAACGATACCGAAACGAACTCGGATGACAAAAAGTGCAGAATTAATCATTCTCGAAATGACGAAACGGTCATGGGCGAGTCGTCAAAACGGACTTCGGCCGAAAAAAGAAATTTACCGAAAATCGAAAATTGCGGATATTACATACTACCCTCCTTAAAAGAAGTTTCGTCCCGAAACTTAAAACAAGTAGGGAGAAGCAATATCCCGCCAGGAAAACTCAACGAGATACGCAAGAAACGTGTAACTAACGCCCAACGGCGAAACGTTACAAACAACGCAACGGAATATACGGTGTGAAAACACGCTCCACGGCGACCAACACAACGTCGCCGTTAGGGATATAATAAAACCAACAAATGACAAGCGTCATCAAATGGATAATACGATCAAGTCAATTATACGAACAAACACAAAACACAACGGACGAAAATCAATACGATTGACCAACCCAACGGTACATCAATCAAAACGCGAGCCAATCGCTGAACAAATACGGAATTCCACCGCCCAAGGGTTGAAAGATCGAAAACGAGACTAATTTCCCGAACTTAAGGGAATTAAGAAGGAGCCTGAATGCTCAACAATCACGAAACGAGAACAAAAACCGAACAAACAAACGATCGAGACAACAAAAATCGAACAATCATGTCCGAAACACGAAGGATAATAAAATTCAAACAACAACTCCCGTGATGATCCGTGAGAACTACAAGACATGAATTCCCATAAGATCCACAGGAAAGGGAATAGCGATTGAAAAGTCACAATGACAAACGAGTTATTCCGAAATAATACCACACTCGTTCGATCAACAAAAGCAAGAGGCAGGACAAGCTCAGAAAATGTCAACGAACATAAACGAGTCGACAGAGTCGAAAACACCGGAGTTCCAAATCCGATCCACTTCGAATAAAAGAACTAATAGAACCAGATGATGTCATTCCCGAACAAGGTTCACAAGAATCGAACTGAACCCGAAAAAGTCACATCGATAACCAGATCGACCCACAACAAGATCACAGCTCGTTCGGACGATGAAACCGAAATACAGAACAAGTTCATAAAGTATCAACGAACATGAGCGAATCGATAGACTGGAGAAAGAGAAAATACAGAAGTCAAAATAGTACGGGTATTACCTCCGACCTCGTCCACGAAATTCACAAAAACAGGAGCAAGGTAACAAGACATTAAACAACCGACACATAACGGAACGATCACCGATGCACACGGTCATACCAAACCAAGCTCTAACAGCTCGCACATGCGCGATAACGCAAAAATTACCACGAGATGGCAACATTCAATACCAACATCCCACCTCTCACAGAGGGCTAACACAACAAATGTGTGGAAAACAACTCAACGCTCACGCCGCCAACTCGATCATACTCGGGGACAAACATCAAAATGACAATGCGAACATCATACATACATACCCAAATTTCTCAAACGGGAATGGATAGGTTTTAAAAACGAAAACCTCATTTTGGAAATAATTTAGAAGAACACCGATTGATCTTGAGTATCACCTTTCAAAAAGTACAAACGTGAAACATCGTTATCGAGACTTTGGAGAACCATTTCGCATTTGATAAAAATGAGGACACTTTCTCTTAGTGAAAACTTTCAGAATATTCGACCCTCGGGTCTAAATAAAATTGTTTCTAAAACATTGAAAATATCTCAAAGCATTTTGGTCCTCGAAGTAGAAAATTTTTGAAATATATTGTGGCACCTAGGATGTACCACAAGAAAATAACTCATTTGAAAAGTATGTCTCGAAATTTATTTTTCCAAGATACTCAAGGTTTTCAAAAATCCAATAGGCCAGAACGCCCAAAACTCACACGTATCGACATTCACTAAAATAACTCCTAGTACACGCATCAAAATATTTGAAATAAAGACAATACATGTCTTTAAATCGAAATAAACGATAAAATACCGGAGTCGAAGACCGCCTAGGATTCAGAACAAAACCACTGACCCCATTCGAAGTCTCTAAGGACCCTCCCGCACCGACTAGTGAACAAGTCGTACGTGTATAAGCACAAAGCTTCCACAAGAGAACTTGTAAAACGTGCAAATCGATTCGAAAATCATCAACAACGGACAAAAACAACAATAAAAAGACATCACAAGCGATGACACTCCTCGTATAATTCAAATACGAGAGTCGACTAAATACATATCGTGAAATCAAAATCCACATAAGGATTCAACCACTTAACAAATAATCATAAAAATGACTGCTCGGCCATAAAAAAAAAAAAAAAAAACTACTGATCGCCCATATTTATAGCTCACGGACACGGCAAGAAGAAACGGCCCAGACAGCGCCGTGTGTCTCGGCCATGTCTCGGCAGGGTGCCAGTCCTGGCCGACCCGGCGCAGGACACGGCGCTCAGCAGCGCCGTTTTCAGGGCCGTGTTGCATAGGTCTGGGCAGGCCCCTCCAGACAGACCGAAAATTACGTCCGAACGACCCCGAAACCCGAACCTGAATACGAATCGAAGTTACAGTTACGAAGTACTCGCAAAGACGAATCTAAGAGCTAATAGAACACGCGATTCCGACCACCCGAAGGCTCAGAATTCGACAACGAAAGTAATTACCCAAAACTTTGGGAAATTACGAAAATGGCCCAAAACGTCCGAAAATCACGATACGCAATCGAAACACCAAACCAAAGCTCGCAACATGAATAATAACATTAGATGAACTTACGAGAAACTCGAAAGGACAGTTTCGGACGAGATTCGCAAGAATCGCACTCAAGTGCGGAAAAGTCGCTAAAAAGCTCGGAACTCAACAAAACGATACCGAAACGAACTCGGATGACAAAAAGTGCAGAATTAATCATTCTCGAAATGACGAAACGGTCATTAGCGAGTCGTCAAAACGGGCTTCGGCGGAAAAAAGAAATTTACCGAAAATCGAAAATTGCGGATATTACATTCTACCCTCCTTAAAAGAAGTTTCGTCCCGAAACTTAAAACAAGTAGGGAGAAGCAATATCCCGCCAGGAAAACTCAACGAGATACGCAAGAAACGTGTAACTAACGCCCAACGGCGAAACGTTACAAACAACGCAACGGAATATACGGTGTGAAAACACGCTCCACGGCGACCAACACAACGTCGCCGTTAGGGATATAATAAAACCAACAAATGACAAGCGTCATCAAATGGATAATACGATCAAGTCAATTATCCGAACAAACACAAAACACAACGGATGAAAATCAATACGATTGACCAACCCAACGGTACATCAATCAAAACGCGAGCCAATCGCTAAACAAATACGGAATTCCACCGCCCAAGGGTTGAAAGATCGAAAACGAGACTAATTTCCCGAACTTAAGGGAATTAGGAAGGAGCCTGAATGCTCAACAATCACGAAACGAGAACAAAAACCGAACAAACAAATGATCGAGACAACAAAAATCGAACAATCATGTCCGAAACACGAAGGATAATAAAATTCAAACAACAACTCCCAGGATGATCTGGTGAGAACTACAAGACATGAATTCCCATAAGATCCACAGGAAAGGGAATAGCGATTGAAAAGTCACAATGACAAACGATTTATTCCGAAATAATACCACACTCGTTCGATCAACAAAAGCAAGAGGCAGGACAAGCTCAGAAAATGTCAACGAACATAAACGAGTCGACAGAGTCGAAAACACCGGAGTTCCAAATCCGATCCACTTCGAATAAAAGAACTAATAGAACCAGATGATGTCATTCCCGAACAAGGTTCACAAGAATCGAATCAACCCGAAAAAGTCACATCGATAACCGGATCGACCCACAACAAGATCACACTGCCTCGGACGATGAAACCGAAATACAGAACAAGTTCATAAAGTATCAACGAACATGAGCGAATCGATAGACTGGAGAAAGAGAAAATACAGAAGTCAAAATTGTACGGGTATTACCTCCGACCTCGTCCACGAAATTCACAAAAACAGGAGCAAGGTAACAAGACATTAAACAACCGACACATAACGGAACGATCACCGATGCACACGGTCATACCAAACCAAGCTCTAACAGCTCGCACATGCGCGATAACGCAGAAATTACCACAAGATGGCAACATTCAATACCAACATCCCACCTCTCACAGAGGGCTAACACAACAAATGTGTGGAAAACAACTCAACGCTCACGCCACAAACTCGATCATACTCGGGGGCAAACATCAAAATGACAATGCGAACATCATACATACATACCCAGCCCTCAAACGGGAATGGATAGGTTTTAAAAACGAAAACCTCATTTTGGAAATAATTTAGAAGAACACCGATTGATCTTGAGTATCACCTTTCAAAAAGTACAAACGTGAAACATCGTTATCGAGACTTTGGAGAACCATTTCGCATTTGATAAAAATGAGGACACTTTCTCTTAGTGAAAACTTTCAGAATATTCGACCCTCGGGTCTAAATAAAATTGTTTCTAAAACATTGAAAATATCTCAAAGCATTTTGGTCCTCAAAGTAGTAAATTTTTTAAATATATTGTGGCACCTAGGATGTACCACAAGAAAATAACTCATTTGAAAAGTATGTCTCGAAATTTATTTTTCCAAGATACTCAAGATTTTCAAAAATCCAATAGGCCAGAACGCCCAAAACTCACACGTATCGACATTCACTAAAATAACTCCTAGTACACGCATCAAAATATTTGAAATAAAGACAATACATGTCTTTAAACGGAAATAAACGATAAAATACCGGAGTCGAAGACCGCCAGATTCGTAACAAAACCACTGACCCCATTCGAAGTCTCTAAGGACCCTCCCGCACCGACTAGTGAACAAGTCGTACGTGTATAAGCACAAAGCTTCCACAAGAGAACTTGTAAAACGTGCAAATCGATTCGAAAATCATCAACAACGGACAAAAACAACAATAAAAAGACATCACAAGCGATGACACTCCTCGTATAATTCAAATACGAGAGTCGACTAAATACATATCGTGAAATCAAAATCCACATAAGGATTCAACCACTTAACAAATAATCATAAAAATAGCCCGTGTCACACGAGGCACAACACAAACAAGGGAGACTTACTTTCACAGGTCGCACGAAGATGATGATCGCCCCACGATACTAATCACGACCAACAAACTCAGACGACGCGTCGCGACACGACTCCATCAGACAAAATCCGACGAGACATAACTCAACAGACACCACTGACCCGACATCCTAGGTTTCCACAACCTAAGCTCCGATACCATAAATGTAACACCCCCAATTCGCTCAGGGATATTACACGCCGTAGACCCTTTCCTCAAGGATCTACCAGGCTAGTAACAACATAGAACAACTCAAAAATGCCTTTAAGGCCAAAATGACTCAGTAGATCGATTTGGTCTTTCAATGATTACATACAACTCAAACTCATTACATGCCCACGCAGGGGTCAAATACAGCACACTCCCGTACAACGGGAAAGAATACTACAGCGGAAAATAAACTATAACTATACCAATGACCTCATACGGATCCTCGTGTGATTAGTATCGTTCATCTTTCATCATCCTCTATGCCGACCCTGTGTTATGCTCCCAAACTTGAATGCAAAAACAGACATCCACCCCCCGAATACTTGGGGGTTAGCAAAACTCCACTGTTTTTCTAGTGCAAGAACAAAGTGCAAATACGAGCCATACAATTCACATTTCACGAATAACAATAACCAGGAATCCTCAAAAATCCAAACGTAACGAAAAGTACCTCCCGAGGCATGAGTTTGGTAAACATTTCTCAAAACCGAAAGATCACAAATAAAAGGGAAACCATTTATAAAACAGTTTTAAAGATGCCATCGAGAGTTTTAATAGAAAACAATTTGCAAGAAAGCCACTCAATCAACACAAACGAGTCTTCACGAATATTTCCACGGGATTCTCGATCCAAAACCAAATAATATCGAAACGAGATCAAACATCTCAACATCACACGGGGTTCTCGACCCAAATCCAGATATTATCAACACGAGATCAATCATCTCAACATTCCACAGGGTCCTTGACCCAAAACACAGAATTGCACCACAATACAATCAAAGGTACAATCTCTCATTCGACATATCCTGCTCAAGACTTCGACATTAACCCTCGGAGGTTTCGTCAAACCTCCTTGGTTAATTAACCCTGATACCAACGCTTTAAAAACAAGTTGAAGCAAGCTTTCAAAAAACACGAATCGCGGTCTATATCAAGACAAACATTTAAAAGTGAGTTGGAAGAATTTGAGAAACGAACAACGTTCGGTAACGGGGTCTTAGCTATCACACAAATACCCGTAACCAATAAGCCTGCCAGGCGCCTCCCTTGCGCACCTGTGTACCGGCGTTCACTTCCATCATGTTGGCCGCTCATTGAACATGTCACCGCACCGGCGTCACTCCCGCAAGAGCCACCCCTTGCGCGCGCATTAGGTAACACCGGCGTTCACCACCCATATGGAGCCGCACATTGCAGCATACACCAGGCCGGAGTGCACGCCCCGCCCTCAGAGGTTCCCGGATACGACGTTTCTCACAACAAGTATCCACATTATCACAAACCTCAAGCACACATTCAATCGTTGTAACAATTATCAAATCAATACACCAATTCACATAATTTATCCGCCAGTCCACGACCACACGAATAAATAACAACACGCACGTCAACCATAACACGACAGAAAGAAACAATATACGTACCCACGCATTATCAAGCGCAACATCAACACTAAACATATCCAAGGGATTCATGTAGTCACTTAAAACCCACACAATTTACAAAACACACGCGTTTTGAAAGTGAGCCATTAACGAGGCTAGCCGAGTCTTTTGAAAACTCATTTCAAACAAATAAACAAACACACCAAGATGATCACCAATTATCATATACATAAAATAAGAAAAGTATGGGCAAGGTACTTGCCTCGATAATCGATACCGGACACTCCCACAATCACGGATCAGTCGGGACACCTCGAACACCTACGATTCTCCGGCGAAGACAATGAATACACCCACGATCGAAAAGCTTAAAGAAAAGGACGAACGGAAGGGTTCCGACTCGAATTCTTTGCGAAATCGACCCTTGATTCATTGATCAAGGATGTTAGGTGTTTATCATTTGTTGTTTTGAACTCCAACACTTCGTGGATTGATTGTTTAACAACTTGTCTGCGTCTTCCCAAAGACTCCACCATGACAGAAGGATAGGAAATGAAATGAGTGAAAA
This sequence comes from Orobanche coerulescens, assembly GCA_033398695.1. Taxonomy (NCBI): domain Eukaryota; kingdom Viridiplantae; phylum Streptophyta; class Magnoliopsida; order Lamiales; family Orobanchaceae; genus Orobanche; species Orobanche coerulescens. The sequence continues at coordinate 69,718,216 of CM065818.1, read as the reverse complement.
AACGACTGATCGGCCATATTTATAGCTCGCCTGACACGGCGCAACAAACGGCCTGCATAGCCGTGTGTCTCGGCCGTGTCTCGGCAGCCGCCACCCCGGCCGACCCGGCGCAGACACGGCACTCAGCCAGCCGTTTGCCAGGGCCGTGTTGCATGTGCAGGCAGCCCTCCGCATGTGTCGAAAATTATGTCCGAACGACCCCGAAACCCGAACCTGAATACGAATCGTGTTACGGTTACGAAGTACTCGCAAAGACGAATCTAAGAGCTAATAGAACACACGATTCCGACCACCCGAAGGCTCGGAATTCGACAACGGAAGTAATTACCCAAAACTTTGGGAAATTACGAAAATGGCCCAAAACGTCCGAAAATCACGATACGCAATCGAAACACCAAACCAAAGCTCGCAACATGAATAATAACATTAGATGAACTTACGAGAAACTCAAAACGACAGTTTCGGACGAGATTCGCAAGAATCGCACTCAAGTGCGGAAAAGTCGCTAAAAAGCTCGGAACTCAACAAAACGATACCGAAATGAACTCGGATGACAAAAAGTGCAGAATTAATCATTCTCGAAATGACGAAACGGTCATGAGCGAGTCGTCAAAACGGACTTCGGCCGAAAAAAGAAATTTACCGAAAATCGAAAATTGCGGATATTACATTCTACCCTCCTTAAAAGAAGTTTCGTCCCGAAACTTAAAACAAGTAGGGAGAAGCAATATCCCGCTAGGAAAACTCAACGAGATATGCAAGAAACGTGTAACTAACGCCCAACGGCGAAACGTTACAAACAACGCAACGAAATATACGGTGTGAAAACACGCTCCACGGCGACCAACACAACGTCGCCGTTAGGGATATAATAAAACCAACAAATGACAAGCGTCATCAAATGGATAATACGATCAAGTCAATTATCCGAACAAATACAAAACACAACGGACGAAAATCAATACGATTGACCAACCCAACGGTACATCAATCAAAACGCGAGCCAATCACTGAACAAATACGGAATTCCACCGCCCAAGGGTTGAAAGATCGAAAACGAGACTAATTTCCCGAACTTAAGGGAATTAGGAAGGAGCCTTAATGCTCAACAATCACGAAACGAGAACAAAAACCGAACAAACAAACGATCGAGACAACAAAAATCGAACAATCATGTCCGAAACACGAAGGATAATAAAATTCAAACAACAACTCCCAGGATGATCTGGTGAGAACTACAAGACATGAATTCCCATAAGATCCACAGGAAAGGGAATAGCGATTGAAAAGTCACAATGACAAACGATTTATTCCGAAATAATACCACACTCGTTCGATCAACAAAAGCAAGAGGCAAGACAAGCTCAGAAAATGTCAACGAACATAAACGAGTCGACAGAGTCGAAAACACCGGAGTTCCAAATCCGATCCACTTCGAATAAAAGAACTAATAGAACCAGATGATGTCATTCCTGAACAAGGTTCACAAGAATCGAACTGAACCCGAAAAAGTCACATCGATAACCAGATCGACCCACAACAAGATCACAGCTCGTTCGGACGATGAAACCGAAATGCAGAACAAGTTCATAAAGTATCAACGAACATGAGCGAATCGATAGACTGGAGAAAGAGAAAATACAGAAGTCAAAATAGTACGGGTATTACCTCCGACCTCGTCCACGAAATTCACAAAAACAGGAGCAAGGTAACAAGACATTAAACAACCGACACATAACGGAACGATCACCGATGCACACGGTCATACCAAACCAAGATCTAACAGCTCGCACATGCACGATAACGCAGAAATTACCACGAGATGGCAACATTCAATACCAACATCCCACCTCTCACAGAGGGCTAACACAACAAATGTGTGGAAAACAACTCAACGCTCACGTCGCCAACTCGATCATACTCGGGGGCAAACATCAAAATGACAATGCGAACATCATACATACATACCCAGCCCTCAAACGGGAATGGATAGGTTTTAAAAACGAAAACCTCATTTTGGAAATAATTTAGAAGAACACCGATTGATCTTGAGTATCACCTTTCAAAAAGTACAAACGTGAAACATCGTTATCGAGACTTTGGAGAACCATTTCGCATTTGATAAAAATGAGGACACTTTCTCTTAGTGAAAACTTTCAGAATATTCGACCCTCGGGTCTAAATAAAATTGTTTCTAAAACATTGAAAATATCTCAAAGCATTTTTGTCCTCAAAGTAGTAAATTTTTGAAATATATTGTGGCACCTAGGATGTACCACAAGAAAATAACTCATTTGAAAAGTATGTCTCGAAATTTATTTTTCCAAGATACTCAAGATTTTCAAAAATCCAATAGGCCAGAACGCCCAAAACTCACACGTATCGACATTCACTAAAATAACTCCTAGTACACGCATCAAAATATTTGAAATAAAGACAATACATGTCTTTAAACGGAAATAAACGATAAAATACCGGAGTTGAAGACCGCCTAGGATTCAGAACAAAACCACTGACCCCATTCGAAGTCTCTAAGGACCCTCCCGCACCGACTAGTGAACAAGTCGTACGTGTATAAGCACAAAGCTTCCACAAGAGAACTTGTAAAACGTGCAAATCGATTCGAAAATCATCAACAACGGACAAAAACAACAATAAAAAGACATCACAAGCGATGACACTCCTCGTATAATTCAAATACGAGAGTCGACTAAATACATATCGTGAAATCAAAATCCACATAAGGATTCAACCACTTAACAAATAATCATAAAAATAGCCCGTGTCACACGAGGCACAACACAAACAAGGGAGACTTACTTTCACAGGTCGCACGAAGATGATGATCGCCCCACGATACTAATCACGACCAACAAACTCAGACGACGCGTCGCGACACGACTCCATCAGACAAAATCCGACGAGACATAACTCAACAGACACCACTGTCCCGACATCCTAGGTTTCCACAACCTAAGCTCCGATACCATAAATGTAACACCCCCAATCCGCTCAGGGATATTACACGCCGTAGACCCTTTCCTCAAGGATCTACCAGGCTGGTAACAACATAGAACAACTCAAAAATGCCTTTAAGGCCAAAATGACTCAGTAGATCGATTTGGTCTTTCAATGATTACATACAACTCAAACTCATTACATGCCCACGCAGGGGTCAAATACAGCACACTCCCGTACAACGGGAAAGAATACTACAGCGGAAAATAAACTATAACTATACCAATGACCTCATACGGATCCTCGTGTGATTAGTATCGTTCATCTTTCATCATCCTCTATGCCGACCCTGTGTTATGTGTAACACCCCCAATGTACTCAGGGATATTACACGCCGTAGACCCTCTCCTCGAGGATCTACCAGGCTGGTAATCAACATTTAACATCTCGACAATGCCTTCAAGGCTACACTGACTCAGTAGACCGATTTGGTCTTTCCACAAATACATACAACTCAAATACAACTCATGCCCACGCAGGGGACCAAAATACAACTACACTGCATAACGGGAACAATACAAAGAATGAAAATAAAGTACAACTGAACCAACACACGATATACAGTTCCTCATGTGATTAGTATCGATCATCTTTCATCATCCTTCGTACCGACCCTGTGTTATGCTCCAAAACCTGAATGCAAAAATAGACATCCACCCCCCGAATACTCGGGGGTTAGCAAAACTCCACTGTTTTGCTAGTGCAAATACAAAGTGCAAATACGAGCCATACAATTCACATTCCACGAATAACAATAACCGAGGATCCTCAAAGATCCAAACGAAACGAAAAGTACTTCCCGAGGCAAGGGTTTGAGGAAACATTTCAAAAACGAAAACTCATAAATCAATGGGAATAATTTATAAAACGGTTTAGAATGCCATCGAGAGTTTTAATAGAAAACAATTTAGGATTATCAAATCCTACTTTTCAAAATCCAAAGACAAAAGGGGTCACCGCCCTAAAGGTTTACTTTCCGTAAAATAATCTTTACCAAACCGTTGGGATTTTAGTCCCAAATCCGTCAAATGACCTTTACAAAAACGTTGGGATTTTAGCCCCAATTTCATCAACTCACAGTACACGAGAACGACCACAAGGTTCGTCTCCCAACATCAAAATCCACAAATAAAGGATTTAAAACAAACAACAAAATACTCTAGAGCCATCCTAGCCAAGTAGGCCAAACGAACAACTTACCTCTTACACACTTAGTCAATGCATGCAATCATGAAAACCGTTCAAAAGCACTCATTTCCTAAATGCCAATATCAAATCACATTTGTAAAATTCACCACAATTAACCGTCGATCCACACCTCCGTGGACCCCTACCGAGACCCCGTCGGATCTAACCCGTAGTGGTTAAAAGCAAAGCTCGTCGATCCACACCTCCGTGGACCCCTACCGAGACCCCGTCGGGTCTAACCCATAGTGAGCATACACACACACACGTTACTCATGCAATACTAACATGCTAAGAATGTAAGTTCATTAAGAATACTCACTAGAGATGGCCATTAACTCGACACCATTACCAAACTCTTCAAAAATACAATAACAAGCTTAAATACGGAATACACGATTCCATAACTTTAAACAAGAGGAGTATCCTCATAAAATCCTTCAACGCTCAAAATAATCAAATCATAATCAATTCTCAAAACACCGTTCACAAAACACACGCGTTTTGAAAGAAAGCCTTTAACGAGGCCAAATCAAATCCTTTTGAAACTTCATTACAAATAACCAAACAAACACATCACCACGACCACCGATCAACATATACAAAAAACCAGAAAACTATGGGCAAGGTACTTGCCTCGATACCACGAGCACTGAAACACTAACGCATACGGCTCAACCGAAGCTTCTAACGCCCGATGCTAACGAAAAGGAACACGACAATGAACGGAACGGAAGAATCAAGCACGACCGTGAGGAACCTACGAAAATGAACCTAACTATACGAATAGCACAAACACAACCACTTCTAAACGATAATGTAAATGGAATACACCGAACCCCGCCTACGATTCATGTATATTCATACCGAAAACAACAACGAGGGCGGACCACAACCAAACCCTCTCGATTCCGTAAAAATCCACAAAATATCCATGAATCCGTAGGAAAACTAAAGATACTAACAAGATTAATCATATTCATCATGAATTAATCAACAATACGGAAAGAATCGAACAATAATTCGAAAACCCCCAAATCTCCCAAAAATGGGTTCTTAGAAGATTACCTTGGATTAGGATGAATGATTCAAGAAGAAATCGATAATCTACAACAAAACTCGAAGTGGATGATTTCTTCAAGTCCGAAAATGTTAAAATCGCCCCAAAAGTTGCTCGAATCGCCCAAGACGAGAGGAAGAAAAGAGAGGAGAGGAAAATGAAAAATCTTCCTCAGATCCCGTGTAATATAGTGAAACACAGCAGAACCTATCGGCCAGCCTATCGGCCGATAGGCCCAACCGATACCCATACGGAATGCCGGCAGTAGAGTCTATCGACCCCCCTATCGGCCGAAAGGCTCCTGGAAGTGCTCGCCAAAAACTCAAACGACCATAACTCTCTCGTCCTGACTCGATTGACTCACCGCTTGAACCATTGGAAAGCTAACTCGATGTTCTATAATATTGCAAAGATTTATAATTTTTGGAGTCACCAAAAATTAATGGTGATCTAACAAAGACGAACTCATACTTAGAAAAGTCGTTTAGTAATCCCGAATTCAACAAAACGACACCGAAACCCGAACCTGAATACGAACCGAAGATACGGTTACGAAGTACTCACAAAGACGAATCTAAGAGCTAGTAGGACACACGATTCCGACCACCCGAAGGCTCGAAATTCGACAACGGAAGGTAATTACCCCAAACTTTGGGAAATTACGAAAATGGCCCAAATGCCCGAAAATCACCATACGACAACGAATAATCAAACCGAAGCTCACAACACGTATAACAACGTTAAATGAACTTACGAAAACCCCAAACGACAGCCAACGAGATTCGCAAGAACCGAACTCAAGCGCGAAAAGTCGCTAAAAAGCACTAACTCAACAAAGCAAGACCAAACGAACTCGGATGATGAAAAGTGCAGAATTAAATATTCTTCGAATGGCGAAATGGTCATGATAGAGTTGTCAAAACGAACTTTGGTCGAAAAAAAGAAATTTACCGAAAATCGAAAATTTGCAGATATTACATTCTACCCTCCTTAAAAGAAGTTTCGTCCCGAAACTTAAAACAAGTAGGGGGAAGAAATATTCCGCCAGGAAAAACTCAACAAGATACACAAGAATGCGTAACTAATGCCCAACGACGAAATGTTACAAACAACGCAAAGGAATATACGGCGTGAAAACACGCTCCACGGCGACCAACACAATGTAGCCGTTAGGGATACAATAAAACCAACAAACGACAAGCGTCATCAAACGGATAATATAGCCAAGTCAATTATCTGACAATCACAAAACACAACGAACGAAAATCGATACGATTGACTAACCTAACGGTACATTGATCAAAACACGAGCCACACGCTGAACAAATACGAAATTCCACCGCCCAAAGGTTGGAAGATCGAAAACGAGACTAATTTCCCGAACTTAAGGAAATTTCGAAGGAGTCTGAATGTTCAACAATCACGAAACGAGATTGACAAAAACCGAACAATCAAACGATCAAACCACAAAGATCGAGACAACAAAAAAAAAATCGAACGATCATGTTCGGATCACGAAGAACAATAAGGTTCAACCGGCAACTCCGAGGTTCACACCTCGACTCGAGACAAAACATGATCCGATGAAAACAACAAGATGCACACTCGCACCAGATCCACAGAAAAGGGAGTAACGATTGAAAGGTCACAACGACGAACGAGAAATTCCGAAATAATACCACCCTCGTTCGATCAACAAAGGCAAGGGGCAGGACAAACTCAGAAAAGGTCAATGAACATGATGAGTCGACAAAGTCGAAAACACAAGAGTTCTAAATCCGATCCACTTTGAATAAAAGAACTAATAGAACCAGATGACGCCACTCCCGAACAAGGTTCACAAGAATCGAACCGAACTCGAAAAAAAGTCACATCGATAACCCGATCGGCCCACAACAAGATCACAGCATGCTCGAACGATGAAACCGAAATACAAAACAAGTTCACAAAGTTCCAACGAACATGAGCGAATCGATAGACTGGAGAAAGAGAAAATACAGGAGTCAAAATAATACGGGCATTATCTCCAGGCCCACGAAATTCACAAAAACGGGGCAAGGTAACAGACATTAAACAATCGACACATAACGGAACGATCACCGATGCAAACGCTCATACCATACCAAGCTCTAACACCTAGCCCATCCTCGACAATGCAGAAATCGCCACGAGGCGACAACAGTCAATACCAACAATCCGCCTCTCACACGGGCAACCACAACCAATCTGTGCAAAGCGACACAATCCTCACACCGCCAATTCGATCATACTCGGGAGAAAGTATCAAAATGACAATGCGAACGTCACACATACATACCAAATTTCTCAAACGGGAATGGACAGTTTTTTAAAAAAATGAAATCCTAATTTTGTAAATAATTTGAAGAATACTTGTTGATGTTGTGTTTCACCTTTCAAATAGTACAAACGTGGAACGTCGTTATCGAGACTTTGGGAAAACCATTTCGCTTGATAAAAATGAGGACACTTTCTCTTAGTGAAAACTTTCGTAATATTCGACCCTGTCTAAATAAAAGTGTTGAAAATATCGCGAAACATTTTGGTCCTCGAGGTAGAAAAATTTTGAAATATATCATGCATCTAGGATGTACCACAAGAAAATAACTCATTTAAAAAGTATGTCTCGAAATTTGTTTTTCTAAGCTACTCAAGGTTTTCAAGAATTCAATAGGCCAGAATGCCCAAAACTCACACATATCGATGTTCACTAAAACAACTCCTAGCACACGCACCAAAACGTTTAAAATGAAGACAATATATGTCTTTAAACGGAAATAAACGATAAAATACCATATTCAGAACAAAACCTCTGATAAAATACTCTCCCGCACTGGCTAGTGAACAAGTCGAACGCGTATAAGCACAAAGCTTCCACAATAGAACTTGTAAAACGTGCAAATCGATTCGAAAATCATCAACAACGGAGAAAAACAACAATAAAAAGACATCACAAGCGACGACACTCCTCGTATAAATCAAATACGAAAGTCGACTAAATACATATCGTGAAATCAAAATTCACATAAGGATTCCACCACTTAACAAATAATCATAAAAATAGCTCGTGTCACACGCGGCACAACACAAAGAAGGGAGACTTACTTCCACGGGTCGCACAAAGATGATGATCGCCCCACGATACTAATCACGACCAACAAACTCAAACGACGCGTCGCGACACGACTCAGTCAGATAAAATCCGACGAAACAAGACTCAAACAACACGACTTGACCCGACAGCCTAGGTTTCCTCAACCTAAGCTCTGATACCATTTATGTAACACCCCCAATGTACTCAGGGATATTACACGCCGTAGACCCTCTCCTCGAGGATCTACCAGGCTGGTAATCAACATTTAACATCTCGACAATGCCTTCAAGGCTACACTGACTCAGTAGACCGATTTGGTCTTTCCACAAATACATACAACTCAAATACAACTCATGCCCACGCAGGGGACCAAAATACAACTACACCCATACAACGGGAACAATACAGCAGCGGAAAATAAAGTACAACTGAACCAACACACGATATACGGTTCCTCATGTGATTAGTATCGATCATCTTTCATCATCCTTCGTACCGACCCTGTGTTATGCTCCAAAACCTGAATGCAAAAACAGACATCCACCCCCCGAATACTCGGGGTTAGCAAAACTCCACTGTTTTGCTAGTGCAAATACAAAGTGCAAATACGAGCCATACAATTCACATTCCACGAATAACAATAACCGAGGATCCTCAAAGATCCAAACGAAACGAAAAGTACTTCCCGAGGCAAGGGTTTGAGGAAACATTTCAAAAACGAAAACTCATAAATCAATGGGAATAATTTATAAAACGGTTTAGAATGCCATCGAGAGTTTTAATAGAAAACAATTTAGGATTATCAAATCCTACTTTTCAAAATCCAAAGACAAAAGGGGTCACCGCCCTAAAGGTTTACTTTCCGTAAAATAATATTTACCAAACCGTTGGGATTTTAGTCCCAAATCCGTCAAATGACCTTTACAAAAACGTTGGGATTTTAGCCCCAATTTCATCAACTCACAGTACACGAGAACGACCACAAGGTTCGTCTCCCAACATCAAAATCCACAAATAAAGGATTTAAAACAAACAACAAAATACTCTAGAGCCATCCTAGCCAAGTAGGCCAAACGAACAACTTACCTCTTACACACTTAGTCAATGCATGCAATCATGAAAACCGTTCAAAAGCACTCATTTCCGGAAATGCCAATATCAAATCACATTTGTAAAATTCACCACAATTAACCGTCGATCCACACCTCCGTGGACCCCTACCAAGACCCCGTCGGATCTAACCCGTAGTGGTTAAAAGCAAAGCTCGTCGATCCACACCTCCGTGGACCCCTACCGAGACCCCGTCGGGTCTAACCCATAGTGAGCATACACACACACACACGTTACTCATGCAATACTAACATGCTAAGAATGTAAGTTCATTAAGAATACTCACTAGAGATGGCCATTAACTCGACACCATTACCAAACTCTTCAAAAATACAATAACAAGCTTAAATACGGAATACACGATTCCATAACTTTAAACAAGAGGAGTATCCTCATAAAATCCTTCAACGTTCAAAATAATCAAATCATAATCAATTCTCAAAACACCGTTCACAAACACACGCGTTTTGAAAGAAAGCCTTTAACGAGGCCAAACCAAATCCTTTTGAAACTTCATTTCAAATAACCAAACAAACACATCAAGACGACCACCGATCATCATATACATAAACGAGAAAAGTATGGGCAAGGTACTTGCCTCGATACCACGAGCACCGAACCACGAACGGATACGGCTCAACCGGAAGCTTCTAACGCCCGATGCTAACGAAAAGGAAGACGACAATGAACGGAACGGAAGAATCAAGCACGACCGTGAGGAACCGACGAAAATGAACCTAACGATTCGAATAGCACAATCACAACCACTTCTAAACGATTATGGAAATGGAATACACCCGGAACCCCGCCTACGATTCATGTATATTCATACCGAAAACAACAACGAGGGCGGACCACAACCAAACCCTCTCGATTCCGTAAAATCCACAAAATATCCATGAATCCGTAGGAAAACTAAAGATACTAACAAGATTAATCATATTCATCATGAATTAATCAACAATACGGAAAGAATCGAACAATAATTCGAAAACCCCCAAATCTCCCAAAAATGGGTTCTTAGAAGATTACCTTGGATTAGGATGAATGATTCAAGAAGAAATCGATAATCTACAACAAAACTCGAAGTGGATGATTTCTTCAAGTCCGAAATGTTAAAATCGCCCCAAAAGTTGCTCCGAATCGCCAAGACGAGAGGAAGAAAAGAGAGGAGAGGAAAATGAAAAATCTTCCTCGATCCCGTGTAATATAGTGAAACACACAGAACCTATCGGCCACTCTATCGGCCGATAGGCCCAACCGATACCCATACGGAATGCCGGGCAGAGAGTCTATCGACTTCCTATCGGCCGAAAGGCTCCCTGAAGTGCTCGGCCAAAATCAAACGACCATAACTCTCTCGTCCGGACTCCGATTGACTCACCGTTTGAACCATTGGAACGCTAACTCGATGTTCTATAATATTGAAAAGATTTATAATTTTTGGAGTCCCCAAAAAGTAATGGTGATCTAACAAAGACGTACTCATACTTAGAAAAGTCGTTTAGTAATCCAATTCAACAAAACGACACCGAAACCCGAACTCGAATACGAACCGAAGATACGGTTACGAAGTACTCACAAAGACGAATCTAAGAGCTAGTAGGACACACGATTCCGACCACCCGAAGGCTCGAAATTCGACAACGGAAGGTAATTACCCCAAACTTTGGGAAATTACGAAAATGGCCCAAATGCCCGAAAATCACCATACGACAACGAATAATCAAACCGAAGCTCACAACACGTATAACAACGTTAAATGAACTTACAAAAAACCCCAAACGACAGTTTCGAACGAGATTCGCAAGAACCGAACTCAAGCGCGGAAAAGTCGCTAAAAAGCACGGAACTCAACAAAGCAGCACCGAAACGAACTCGGATGATGAAAAGTGCAGAATTAAATATTCTTCGAATGGCGAAATGGTCATGATAGAGTTGTCAAAACGAACTTTGGTCGAAAAAAAGAAATTTACCGAAAATCGAAAATTTGCAGATATTACATTATGCTCCCAAACTTGAATGCAAAAACAGACATCCACCCCCCGAATACTCGGGGGTTAGCAAAACTCCACTGTTTTGCTAGTGCAAGAACAAAGTGCAAATACGAGCCATACAATCCACATTTCACGAATAACAATAACCAGGAATCCTCAAAAATCCAAACGTAACGAAAAGTACCTCCCGAGGCATGAGTTTGGTAAACATTTCTCAAAACCGAAAGATCACAAATAAAAGGGAAACCATTTATAAAACAGTTTTAAAGATGCCATCGAGAGTTTTAATAGAAAACAATTTGCAAGAAAGCCACTCAATCAACACAAACGAGTCTTCACGAATATTTCCACGGGATTCTCGATCCAAAACCAAATAATATCGAAACGAGATCAAACATCTCAACATCACACGGGGTTCTCGACCCAAATCCAGATATTATCAACACGAGATCAATCATCTCAACATTCCACAGGTCCTTGACCCAAAACACAGATTGCACCACAATACAATCAAAGGTACAATCTCTCATTCGACATATCCTGCTCAAGACCCCGATTAATTAACCCTGAGGTTTCACAAACCTCCTTGGTTAATTAACCCCGATACCAACGCTTTAAAAACAAGTTGAAGCAAGCTTTCAAAAACACGAATCGCGGTCTATATCAAGACAAACATTTAAAAGTGAGTTGGAAGAATTTGAGAAACGAACAACGCTCGAACGGGTCTTAGCTATCACACAAATACCCGTAACCAATAAGCTCGCCAGCGCCTCCTTGCGCACTGTACCGGCGTTCACTTCCATCATGTTGGCCGCTCATTGAACATGTCACCGCACCGCGCTACTCCCGCAAGAGCCTCCTTGCGCGCGCATTAGGTAACACCGGCGTTCACCACCCATATGGAGCCGCACATTGCAAGATACACTGTGCCGAGTGCACGCCCGCCTCGAGGTTCCTGATACGACGTTTCTCACAACAAGTATCCACATTATCACAAACCTCAAGCACACATTCAATCGTTGTAACAATTATCAAATCAATACACCAATTCACATAATTTATCCGCCAGTCCACGACCACACGAATAAATAACAACACGCACGTCAACCATAACACGACAGAAAGAAACAATATACGTACCCACGCATTATCAAGCGCAACATCAACACTAAACATATCCAAGGGATTCATGTAGTCACTTACAACCCACACAATTTACAAAACACACGCGTTTTGAAAGTGAGCCTTTAATGAGGCTAGCCGAGTCTTTTGAAAACTCATTTCAAACAAATAAACAAACACACCAAGATGATCACCAATTATCATATACATAAAATAAGAAAAGTATGGGCAAGGTACTTGCCTCGATAATCGATACCGGACACTCCCACAATCACGGATCAGTCGGGACACCTCGAACACCTACGATTCTCCGGCGAAGACAATGAATACACCCACGATCGAAAAGCTTAAAGAAAACGACGAACGGAAGGGTTCCGACTCGAATTCTTTGCGAGAAATCTTGATTCGCTGGATTGAAGGATGTTACGTGATGATCAATTGATGTTATGAACTCCAAAACTTCGTGGATTCATAGTATAACAACATGTCTTCGACTTCCCAAAGACTCCAACCATGACAGAAGGATAGGAAATGAAATGAGTGAAAAAACGATCGCTCGCCATATTTATAGTTCACGGACACGGCGCAACAAACGGCCTGCATGCCGTGTGTCTCGGCCGTGTCTCGGCAGTCGCTGGGCCCCGGCCGACCTGCGCAGACACGGCACTCAGCCAGCCGCTGTGGCCGTGTTGCATGTGTCCGGCGAGCCCCTCCGCATGATCGAAAATTATGTCCGAACGACCCCGAAACCCGAACCTGAATACGAATCGTGTTACGGTTACGAAGTACTCGCAAAGACGAATCTAAGAGCTAATAGAACACACGATTCCGACCACCCGAAGGCTCGGAATTCGACAACGGAAGTAATTACCCAAAACTTTGGGAAATTACGAAAATGGCCCAAAACGTCCGAAAATCACGATACGCAATCGAAACACCAAACCAAAGCTCGCAACATGAATAATAACATTAGATGAACTTACGAGAAACTCAAAACGACAGTTTCGGACGAGATTCGCAAGAATCGCACTCAAGTGCGGAAAAGTCGCTAAAAAGCTCGGAACTCAACAAAACGATACCGAAACGAACTCGGATGACAAAAAGTGCATAATTAATCATTCTCGAAATGACGAAACGGTCATGAGCGAGTCGTCAAAACGGACTTCGTCTAAAAAAAGAAATTTACCGACAATCGAAAATTGCGGATATTACAAGGACTGTCCGACTACGTACGTAAGGCAGTGGCCGGTTACGGCCGTAAGGGCCAGTTACGTTCGTAATCCAGCTGCCGGTTACGTACGTAAGGGTGCCGAACAAACTGGACAGTAAGGTAGGCCACGGCCGGTTACGTATGTAAGCCTCGGCCGGTTACGTACGTAACTGGCCGGCAGGTCTCGGCCTATATAAGGCCTGGACTCATTTCTTCGTTTTTCTTCGTTCCTTCCGCGATTTCTTCAGCAAATATGATGGTTTTGAGTAGAATCAACTTATAACATGTTTTGGAAGTTGGAATCATGGATTAACATCATCCTCCACCCGGATCGAAGGTAAGAACACATGAACTTTTAGTTTTTGGATGTTCTTGAGGTTTCTTGGTGTTTTGGCCGATTTGCTTCGTTTTGATTCAGATTATTGATAGAACTTGATTGTATACTCGTAATCATTCAATACTCTTGAAGTTTTGTGGAACAAATTCGAGTATTTCTTCATTAAAATGATTAAATTGGATTATGCCTTCAAAGTGTTCGATGAAATGCCTCAATGAGTTGAACTTGGGAAATTCTATACGTTTTCGTATGAATGATGGTTGAATTGATATTGTTGTGATGATTCTTGGTATTTACGAGAATTTTGTTAAGGGAAGATAATGAATTGGTGATCAAATGATTCGATTATGTTGTTATGATTATGGAATCGTAATATTCTCGATGTTCTTGGTAGTTTGTTGCGATTCGTGATGTTATGAGAAGTATATATGTTGAAGACGTCGTTAGGACGATTGAACACCGAATTTCGGCTTGTGTTCGTATTGTTAAGAGTTGATACGGCTTGGTTTCGTATGATCGAGATGTCGTTGAACCATCGAGTTTGATTAGTTGGTCATTTCGGTTGATTGTTATTGAACGTATCATTAACTAATTATTGCATTAGGTTGCGTTTAGTGATCGTTGAAGTTAACCGTTGTCTTGCGACGAGTCAGGTCATGGAGCTTGTAGACGAAGACGGCGGGATTGATAGTGGTTTCGTCAAATTGGTATCAAGGCAAGTTATGCTTGCTCAGTTCCTAATGTTAATAAATGATTTCATTTTCATTTCATTTATGATTCATATAGCAATGGTATTATGGAATATATGAATTGTCGGGATGGTGGTATGTAAGATAAATCATAATGTATATGATTTTAAGGATGTCTAATGGAAATGGGAACGTGAATTATAATTTGGTCTATTGCATGAGAAGTTGGATATCAAGGTTAGTTATCGTGTCGATGTTGAACTCGGGATGGTGGTTTGGTATTAGTTGTGGACTGTAATTCATTTTGGATTGTCGGATAAACCGTGTATTCGTTCAGGGCGGTTGGTCGTGGAAAGGTTAGCGTCTTCAGCTTGAGGTAAATTAATATTGTTAGATTATGATAATCATCATGTTGCATTATTGCATGTGTGTGTTGATATTTCATGCGGTGAATGTGCACCATTGTTTGTTACGTTTTGTGAAGTGCTCTTTCTTGAGCCGTAATCTGTGGGGCCGATGTGTTGGGGATAAAGTCTGTATGGTACCCGAATGGAAATGTGTTAGGGGATAAGACCTAAATGGCACCTATGTCCGGAGTATTCCTGAGTAGATGCTTTCGTGACCCTCGGCTGCTGCCTTGGGAGTTTATGTGTTATTGTCCGGAGTATTCCTGAGTAGATGCTTCCGTGACCCTTGGCTACTGCCTTGGGAGTTTATGTGCTATTATTATATGCATTGTTGAGCTTGCTGTGAGCTATCGTCTGACGGAATACGACATTGTGGTCGTGTCGGTCTTTCATGATCAAGTTATTGTTTTTTCTGGAAAATCTTCTGATCCTTGTTGGATATGCGTTTCTTCGAGATCTGTTGTCATGTTGTATCGTGGCATAACTGGAGTCAGATACGTTCTGATCATTCATGTGTAGAATTTTCGGGACGGGCACGTATAGCATATGTTGGTTTCGACCTCATATTGAACCGTGCACACGAGACGTACTTCGTGAGGCTGATTAGGTACGAGACCAGACGTGTATTGATCAATACCCGTGGTTGGCTTGTACACGGACACATGTCCGGATCGAGCGTATCGTGACGTCCATCTTGAGTCTTATTGATTGGTCGTTCACAGTCCATGTATAATTGGGTCTGTTCGATATTCAGATTGTCTTTGAAACCCTGTATATATGATTTGTATATGGTTGACGATTTTATTCTCTCGTGTATTTGTCGCCATTGAACCTTTACTAATCTCGTTCGGAGTTACCTTATCGATGGTCAACTCATTGATATCGATCCTTTATAAATCTCGTTTGGAGTTCACCCTGTCATTGGTAATCTCGTTCGTTATTGATCCTTATTGATTCCGTTTGGGAATTGTCTCACCGTTGGTATTATTAGTTATTAGTCCTTGATTGATGTTATTGGAGTTTACCGTGTCGTAAGTATTCTCGGTTGTCGATTCCTTATTGCTCTTGTTGGAGTTTACCGTATTGCTGGTATTCCCGGTTGTTGGTCCTTATTGATCTTGCTAGAGTTTACTGTGTCGTCAGTATTCTCGGTTATTGACCCTTTATTGATCTCATTTGAGTTTATCGTACCGTTGGTAATTCTGGTTTTCGACTCTTATTGACCTTGTTAGAGTTTACCGTGTCGTCGGTATTCTCGGTTATTGACTCTTCATTGATCCTTACCGTGTCGTCAGTATTCTCAATTATTGACTCTTCGTTGATCCTTACTGTGTTGTCGGTATTCTCGGTTGTTGACCTTTTATTGACCTTGTTGGGATTTGCCGTATTGCCGGTATTCCCGGTTATTGATTCTTCATTGATCTTGTTGGAGTTACCACATCATGGTATTCTCGTTCGTGGTTGATCCCTTTGTCGATCTTGTGTGGAACTATCATGTCATCGATATTTCTGGTGTGATGCATTGATTGTTATCATTATTGATTGTGTGAGCATTCATGCTTTGTATTGATATCCGGGACTTGCCATTGTTTCGGGACAGTTGATTTGCAGATGTATCGTGTGATATCAGTTTCCATCAGTATTGGGTTCCGATTGTGCGACCCAGCCGGCAGAATCAAACTTGACCAGATTATTCTATACTCGAGATATGTTTCTGTTTGGAAATCTTGGTAGTGTTTCGGATACAGTACAGGTGATTACATTTGAATTCGTTCATTACTTAAGGACACGAGGCGTGGGATATGGTAATATTTGATTGTTATGGTTGTGACTGGTTGGTAAGGTTACTTCGGTGAGATCATATTGGAATTATTCTTACCTTGTAATTACATTGATATGTATTGTTTTTGTGATATGATCGTTATCATTGTTGAGAATTATGGCTGACCCCGTCGTGGGCTTTATCTTTTAGGTACTCGGAGTTCGAGCTAGTAGCGGTCGTGAAGGGATGAGCTTTTCGGTGATACTGGCTATGGCGTAGTTGTTGGGATTCGAGTGTTCTTTCTGGTTTTTATAATTTCGCTGCAAATGTATTTAATTATGTTTCATCCGCTGTGTGGTATATTTCAAAATGGCTTTCGGTATTCTTTGAACTGTGTTTTATCCGCTGCGTGTGTGTGAGTACTTTCAAAGGGCCTTTTTGCATTTTTAAACGTTTGCGAAAATGATTTTAGCCTTGTGGGTTCCAATATGGGGCCCACTGCGCTGTAATATTCCCGGTCAGTTTTGGGGGTGTTACAGAAGATGGTATCGGAGCTTGGGTTGCGTAAAACCCAGGCGTGTGTGTTATGTGGCTCTACTGGTGTGGTAGTAGCGTGACTTTTGAAAATGATTTTCTGACTTTTGGGTCAAACCGATTTTGGAGGTTTCAAAATTTTTGAAATATTTTCAAATTATTGTATTTGCGATGCCGGTGTGTTAAGACTTGTATGGGAGTCGTATGCTGGTATCACGGAAGATCATCGACTTCGCGGACCTGTAAGTGTGTTCTTTCAGTTATTTCAGTTTTGATGATGATTATTTGAGTATGGTGTCGTGATTTTGAAATATTTCGGGATTGAGATACTGATTGTGACAGGATTTTGAGTTTCGAGGACGAAACTTATTTAAGTGGGTAGATATGTAATATCCTAGAATTTCACTATGAATTTTTCGCATTATTTTATCTGGGATGTACTGTACAGAGTGGGACCGACACGATATGAGCGGATAATTTTGGAAACCGTGACATTCGTGCCAGTATGTCATCGAGGTTATTTTGATTCTAGGATATTACATGCTTGATGTGTTTTTCGATGTCGGATATACCGTATGGGTATTTGTATGATTGTCGTACTTGGTCGACAGTTGTAATTGGGGGTATCGTGCATCAGACGTACCGTACGAGAATATTTTCGGGATTTCGTATATGTGTTCAGTATTGTCGTATGTTCACATTTGTTATGTCGAGATGTTGGACAGGAATTGCTGGAAATGGCTAAGTATGGAAGCCATTACGTACGTTATGTGTTGAAGCTTACGTACGTTAAATTGGTAGAGTTACGTACGTTATGGCCGAGACATTACGTACGTAACATGGGAATCAGACGATCGAGTCGTGGTCGGCAGGTGGGACCCTGTGTCGACAACTTTCGGCGGAGGATGTTGACAGGTGAGTCAACGTACGTGTTAAGTACGTTATACAGGACGTGTTACGTACGTAACACAACCATTGTACTATAGCAAGTCAACGTACGTATTACGTACGCAACGGAATAAGTGTTACGTACGTTACGGGGCGGCTGGCCGAGTCGTGGACGAGTAGACCTGTAGTGGCCGAATGGTCGGCAGTGACTCGCAGGGATGGCCGATCACGGTCGGCAGTGACTCGTTGGGGGCTAGGACTGGCCGACTACGTACGTAAGGCAGTGGCAGGTTACGGCCGTAAGGGCCAGTTACGTACGTAAGCCAGCTGTCGGTTACGTACGTAAGGGTGCCTAACAAACTGGACAGTAAGGTAGGCCACGGCCGGTTATGTATGTAAGCCACGGCCGGTTACGTACGTAACTGGCCGGCAGGTCTCGACCTATATAAGGCCTGGACCGAGTCATCTGCTCATTTCTTCATTTTTCTTCGTTCCTTCCGCGATTTCTTCAGCAAATATGATGGTTTTGAGTAGAATCAACTTATAACAACATGTTTTGAAAGTTGGAATCATGTATTAACATCATCCTCCACCCGGATCGAAGGTAAGAACACATGAACTTTTGGTTTTTGGATGTTCTTGAGGTTTCTTGGTGTTTTGGCCGATTTGCTTCGTTTTGATTCAGATTATTGATAGAACTTGATTGTATACTCGTAATCATTCAATACTCTTGAAGTTTTGTGGAACAAATTCGAGTATTTCTTCATTAAAATGATTAAATCGGATTATGCCTTCAAAGTGTTCGATGAAATGCCTCAATGAGTTGAACTTGGGAAATTCTATACGTTTTCGTATGAATGATGGTTGAATTGATATTGTTGTGATGATTCTTGGTATTTACGAGAATTTTGTTAAGGGAAGATAATGAATTGGTGATCAAATGATTCGATTATGTTGTTATGATTATGGAATCGTAATATTCTCGATGTTCTTGGTAGTTTGTTGCGATTCGTGATGTTATGAGAAGTATATATGTTGAAGACGTCGTTAGGACCATTGAACACCGAATTTCGGCTTGTGTTCGTATTGTTAAGAGTTGATACGGCTTGGTTTCGTATGATCGAGATGTCGTTGAACCATCGAGTTTGATTAGTTGGTCATTTCGGTTGATTGTTATTGAACGTATCGTTAACTAATTATTGCATTAGGTTGCGTTTAGTGATCGTTGAAGTTAACCGTTGTGCTGCGGACGAGCTGGGGCTGCGGAGCTTGTAGACGAAGACGGCGGGATTGATAGTGGTTTAGTCGAATTGGTATCAAGGCAAGTTATGCTTGCTCAGTTCATAATGTTAATAATTGATTTCGTTTTCATTTCATTTATGATTCATATAGCAATGGTATTATGGAATATATGAATTGTTGGAATGGTGGTATGTAAGATAAATCATAATGTATATGATTTTAAGGATGTCTTATGGAAATGGGAACGTGAATTATAATTTGGTCTATTACATGAGAAGATGGATATCAAGGTTAGTTATCGTGTCGATGTTGAACTCGGGATGGTGGTTTGGTATTAGTTGTGGACTGTACTTCATTTTGGATTGTCGGATAAACCGTGTATTCGTTCAGGGCGGTTGGTCGTGGAAAGGTTAGCGTCTCCAGCTTGAGGTAAATTAATATTGTTAGATTATGATTATCATCATGTTGCATTATTGCATGTGTGTGTTGATATTTCATGCGGTGAATGTGCACCATTGTTTGTTACGTTTTGTGAAGTGCTCTTTCTTGAGCCGTAATCTGTGGGGCCGATGTGTTGAGGATAAAACCTGTATGGTACCCGGATGGAAATGTGTTAGGGGATAAGACCTAAATGGCACCTATGTCCGGAGTATTCCTAAGTAGATGCTTCCGTGACCCTCGGCTGCTGTCTTGGGAGTTTATGTGTTATTGTCCGGAGTATTCCTGAGTAGATGCTTCTGTGACTCTTGGCTGCTGCCTTGGGAGTTTATGTGCTATTATTATATGCATTGTTGAGCTTGCTGTGAGCTATCGTCTGACGGAATACGACATTGTGGTCGTGCCGGTCTTTCATGATCAAGTTATTGTTTCCCTGTGGAAAATCTTCTGATCCTTGTTGGATATACGTTTCTTCGAGATCTGTTGTCATGTTGTATCGTGGCAAATCTGGAGTCAGATACGTTCTGATCGTTCATGTGTAGGATTTTCGGGACGGGCACGTGTAGCATATGTTGGTTTCGACCTCATATTGAACCGTGCACACGAGACGTACTTCGTGAGGCTGATTAGGTACGAGACCAGACGTGTATTGATCAATACCCGTGGTTGGCTTGTACACGGACACATGTCTGGATCGAGCGTATCGTGATGTCCATCTTGAGTCTTATTGATTGGTCGTTCACAGTCCATGTATAATTGGGTCTGTTCGATATTCAGATTGTGTTTGAAACCCCGTATATATGATTTGTATATGGTTGACGATTTTATTCTCTCGTGTATCTGTCGCCGTTGAACCTTTACTAATCTCGTTCGGAGTTACCATATCGATGGTCAACTCATTGATATCGATCCTTTATAAATCTCATTTGGAGTTCACCCTGTCATTGGTAATCTCGTTCGTTATTGATCCTTATTGATTCCGTTTGGGAGTTGTCTCACCGTTGGTATTCTTGGTTATTAGTCCTTGATTGATGTTATTGGAGTTTACCGTGTCGTAAGTATTCTCGGTTGTTGATTCCTTATTGCTCTTGTTGGAGTTTACCGTATTGCTGGTATTCCCGGTTGTTGGTCCTTATTGATCTTGCTAGAGTTTACTGTGTCGTCAGTATTCTCGGTTATTGACCCTTTATTGATCTCATTTGAGTTTATCGTACCGTTGGTAATTCTGGTTGTCGACTCTTATTGACCTTGTTAGAGTTTACCGTGTCGTCGGTATTCTCGGTTATTGACTCTTCATTGATCCTTACCGTGTCGTCAGTATTCTCGATTATTGACTCTTCGTTGATCCTTACTGTGTCGTCGGTATTCTCGGTTGTTGACCTTTTATTGACCTTGTTGGGATTTGCCGTATTGCCGGTATTCCCGGTTATTGATTCTTCATTGATCTTGTTGGAGTTACCACATCATGGTATTCTCGTTCGTGGTTGATCCCTTTGTCGATCTTCTGTGGAACTATCATGTCATCGATATTTATGGTGTGATGCATTGATTGTTATCATTATTGATTGTGTGAGCATTCATGCTTTGTATTGATATCCGGGACTTGCCATTGTTTCGGGACAGTTAATTTGCAGATGTATCGTGTGATATCAGTTTCCATCAGTATTGGGTTCCGATTGTGCGACCCAGCAGGCAGATCGAACTTGACCAGATTATTCTATACTCGAGATATGTTTCTGTTTGGAAATCTTGGTAGTGTTTCGGATACAGTACAGGCGATTACATTTGAATTCGTTCATTACTTAAGGACACGAGGCGTGGGATATGGTAAGATTTGATTGTTATGGTTGTGACAGGTTGGTAAGGTTACTTCGGTGAGATCATATTGGAATTATTCTTACCTTGTAATTACATTGATATGTATTGTTTTTGTGATATGATCGTTATCATTGTTGAGAATTATGGTTGACCCCGTCGTGGGCTTTATCTTTTAGGTACTCGGAGTTCGAGCTAGTAGCGGTCGTGAAGGGATGAGCTTTCCGGTGATACTGGCTATGGCGTAGTTGTTGGGATTCGAGTGTTCTTTCTGGTTTTTATAATTCCGCTGCAAATGTATTTAATTATGTTTCATCCGCTGTGTGGTATATTTCAAAATGGCTTTCGGTATTCTTTGAACTGTGTTTTATCCGCTGCGTGTGTGTGAGTACTTTCAAAGGGCCTTTTTGCATTTTTAAACGTTTGCGAAAATGATTTTAGCCTTGTGGGTTCCAATATGAGGCCCACGGCGCTGTAATATTCCCGGTCAGTTTTGGGGGTGTTACATCTATGCTGAGGGCGCTGGATCATTGGACGGGTTTTTTCAACTCGTGTTGGTCCGATGGGATCATCTTGGGATCTATGCTGAGGGCGCTGGATCATTGTAATACCCCATGTTGTGTTGATGGGATCATGTGTATTCGCATCGTTGGATTCTGGTAGCGGAAGTCTGTGTTATGTATTTTACTATGCATCGTTGTTGCATATCTGATTTTACATGATATGATACTTGTACTAGCATCGATTTGCTAACCTCTTTGGGGGTGGATATTTGTTTTGATGTTCAGGTAGCCGAGGAGCGGGGAAGCAACGACAGTGCTGACATGATGACGAAGGGGCTCAGTGATGTTATTGTAATATTCGCAAATTCGATTTCCAATAATTTTCTTTTTTGGCGAGAGTCCATTTTGACGACTCGCTTGGGACCGTTTCATCATTCTGAGAATGATTAATTCTGCACTTTTTATCATTCAAGGTCATTTCGGTGTTGTTTTGTTGAGTTCCGTGTTTCTTAGCGGTTTTTCCGCACTTGAGTTTGATTCTTGCGAATCTCATCCGAAACTGTTGTTTCGAGTTTCTCGTAAGTTCATTTAATATTATTATTCATGTTGCGAGCTTCGGCTTGATGTTTCGATCGTGTGTCGTGTATTTCGGACGTTTTGGGCCGTTTTCGTAATTTCCCAAAGTTTGGGGTAATTACATTCTATTATCGAATTTCGAGCCTTTGGGTGGTCGGAATCATGTGTTCTATTAGCACTTGGATTCGTCTTTGCGAGTACTTCGTAACCATATCTTCAGTTTATATTCAGGTTTGGGTTTCGGGGTTGTCCGGGCCGTCGGAGTGGCCACGGCCGAGTCACGGCCGGAGCAGGGCCTGGCCTGGCCGAGTTACGGCCGTAAGGTGCCGGTTACGGCCGTACGTGCTCGGCAGACATGGCTGGACAAATTCCGGTTACGGCCATAAGGGCTGTCAGTTACGGCCGTATGGGTGCCAGGCAGTGTTCGGACGAACGCCGGTTACGGCCGTAAGGACATGCCGGGTACGGCCGTAAGTGCCGAGTTACGGCTGTAAGGCCCTGTCGGTTACGGACGTAAGCGATCGAAAGGCACTGTGCAGATTTTGACGAATGCCGGTTACGGATGTAAGGCCCTGCCGGTTACGACCGTAACCCTGCCGGCTGTATGTAGCCTGGGCTCGGCCAGACTTCGTTTTTCTCACTTTTTCCTCGTTTTTGTGCGGCTGCGGACGGGAGTGACCGGTAGGATGTTGTTCTTGGCGGATTCTACTCATTTCCAAGGCCTTTTTGAAGATTCTTGTTGATTATATCATCATCCAATTCGTGTTCTTCGTCGAATCAAGGTATATTTCTTGATTTTCCTTCAAGTTGACTTTTTGGAAAATTTGTTCTTGATTTCGATTCTATTCCGATTTTGATACATCGGTTGGTGTATATGATGTTATTAATCGTGTTCTATGGGTTGAATATCCATATTTCGAGTTTGTTCAACTCGATTAGTGATTCGAGTGTTCTTGGGAGTTATCGAACATTGAGTGTTCGATTAAATGTCCCATTGAGTTTCCCTTCGATAGTTTGGTGGGATTTCCGTTTTTTTTACCTTGATTCTCATTGTGATCGTATCTTTGTGTTCTTGACCATTTTGGGGGAAACCCTTGAATTTGTGTCGTTCGTCCCTTCAATTCAACGTCTTTAGGTCGTGCTATGGAATTCACTTTCATTGTTGCTATTGTTGTTCATAGTTTATTGTCGCGGGTTAGCGTTCGGTGGAGTCGGCGGGTTCGTAGTCGGTTCGTGCCAATCTACTTTGGTCGATTCTACGCATTGTGATTATTCGAGGCAAGTACCTTGTCCATACAATTCTTGTTTTGTGGATATGATAATTAGTGATCATCTAAATGTGTTTGTTTAGTCGTTAGAATTGAACTTTCAAAAGATTCGGCTAGCCTCGTTAAAGGCTCACTTTCAAAACGCGTGTGTTTTTTAAATTGTGTGGGTTGTAAGTGACTACGTGAATCCTTTGGATATGTTTGGTGGGGATGTTGCGCTTGATAATGCGTGTGTACGTATATTGCTTCTTCCGTCGCATTATGGTTGACGTGGTGTTTTGCTAAGTGTTTGATGCCTCTAGGTGAATTGTTTGGATATCCTTGGTGTGATATGTTATTTGTGCATGATTGCTTCGCTCACCTCGGGAGGGTCCGACGGGGCCACGGAGGGAGTCCAATGGGAGAGCCCTGGATTCACGAGTGGTGAATATATTTTACTCACCTTGGGTAGGTTCGACGGGGCCTCGAAGGGAGTCCAATGGGAGAGCCCTGGATCCACGAGTAAAAACTTCACGAGTGGTGTGTATGTTTGGTGAATGTATTTGCTCACCTCGGGAGGGTTCGACGGGGCCACGGGGGGAGTCCAATGGGAGAGCCCTGGATCCACGAGTGGTGTGTATGTTTGGTGAATGTATTTGATCACCTCGGGAGGGTTCGACGGGGCCACGAAGGGAGTCCAATGGGAGAACCCTGGATTCACGAGTAAAACTTCACGAGTTGGTATTCATTTTATGTCCATCGAGGATACGTGACGTGAGTTTTAACACTGTGTATTGTTGTTGGTTTTATTTGCGAAAAACAAAACCTTTGGGCTGTGACCCCTGTTGATTTTGGAAAGAGAAGGATTTAGTAATCCTAAATTGTTTTCTATTAAAACTCTTGATGGCATTTTAAACTGTTTTATAAATGGCTTCCCTTGATTTGTGATCTTTCGGTATTGGAATGTTTTACCTAAACTCTTGCCCTGGGAAGTACTTTTCGTTACGTTTGGATCTTTGAGGATTCCTGGTTATTGTTATTCGTGGAAATGTGAATTGTATGGCTCGTATTTTGCACTTTGTTCTTGCACTAGAAAAATAGTGGAGTTTTGCTAACCCCCGAGTATTCGGGGGGTGGATGTCTGTTTTTGCATTCAGGTTTGGGAGCATAACACACGGTCGACACGAAGGATGCTGAAAGATGATCGATACTAATCAAATGAGGACCCGTACATTGTTGTATTGGTTCAGTTGTATTTTATTTCCGCTGCAGTATTTCTCTCCACATTTTACGGGAGTATTTTGTATTTAAACCCTGCGCGGGCATGTATTGAGATTGAGTTGTATGTTTTTATTGAAAGACCAAATCGGTCTATTGAGTCGTTTTAGCCTTAAAGGCATTATTTAGATATTCGATGTTGTTACCAGCCTGGTAGATCCTTGAGGAGAGGGGCTACGGCGTCTAGTATCCCTGAGCGGATTGGGGGTGTTACATAAATGGTATCAGAGATTTGGGTTGTGGAAACCTAGGTTGTCGGGTTTAGTGGTGTCTGTTGAGTTTTTTCTCGTCGGATTTTGTCTGACTAAGTCGTGTCGCAATGCGTCGTCTGAGTTGGTTGGTCGTGATTAGTATCGTGTGGCGATCATCATCTTTGTTCGACCTGTGGATGTAAGTCTCCCTTCGTTGTGATAGTGCCTCACCTGTTGCGAGTTACTGGTATGATTAGGTGTTAAGTGACGGAATCCTCCTATGGATTTTTATTTCGTGATATGTGGTTATTTGACTCTCATATTTTGTTTATATGAGGAGTGGTGTCGCTGGTTATGTACTCTTGACTGTTGGTTTCGACCGTTGCGTGTATATTTCAAGCTAATTTGTTCGTTGCAAGTGTTTTCGTGAAACCTTGTGCTCAATATGTTATGGGAATGTTTATCGGTGCGATTTACTCAGTCCGTAAGGGCTTCGGATGGACCAGTGGTTTAGCCCCGGTCCTAAGCAAGTTTGAACTGCGATGTGACTGTCTGTTTTCCGGCAAAAGACATGTATTGTCTTGATTTTGTACGATTTGATGCGTATATTATAATATGTTTAAATAAATATTGTTACATGAGCATTTTTGGGCATTCTAGCCCATTGAATTATTTTCGAAAACCTTGAGTATCTTAGAAAATAAATTTCAAGACATACGTTCAAAATGAATTATTTTCTCGTGGTACTTCCAAGGTGCCACAATATGTTTCAAAATTCTTCTACCTCAAGCAAATGTTTTGAGATATTTTCATTGATTTAAAAACGCTTTTACTTAGCCCCGAGGGTCGAATATTTCCGAAAGTTTTTCACGAAAAGAAAGTGTCCTCATTTTTATCGAATGCGAAATGGTTTTCCAAAGTCTCGATTGTAACACCCCCAATCCACTCAGGGATATTACACGCCGTAGACCCTCTCCTCGAGGATCTACCAGGCTGGTAACAATATTTAACGTCTCGACAATGCCTTCAAGGCTACAATGACTCAGTAGACCGATTTGGTCTTTCCACAAATACATACAACTCAAATACAACTCATGCCCACGCAGGGGACAAAATACAACTACACCTGCATAACGGAACAATACAAAGAATGAAAATAAAGTACAACTGAACCAACACACGATGTACGGTTCCTCATGTGATTAGTATCGATCATCTTTCATCATCCTTCGTGCCGACCCTGTGTTATGCTCCAAAACCTGAATGCAAAAACAGACATCCACCCCCCGAATACTCGGGGGTTAGCAAAACTCCACTGTTTTGCTAGTGCAAATACAAAGTGTAAATATGAGCCATACAATTCACATTCCACGAATAACAATAACCGAGGATCCTCAAAGATCCAAACGAAACGAAAAGTACTTCCCGAGGCAAGGGTTTGAGAAAACATTTCAAAATCGAAATATCGTAAATCAATGGAAGTAATTTATAAAACAGTTTAGAATGCCATCGAGAGTTTTAATAGAAAACAATTTAGGATTATCAAATCCTACTTTTCGAAAACCAAAAGACAAAAGGGGTCACCGCCCCAAAGGTTTACTTTCTGAAAAATGACATTAACCATCCGTTGGGATTTTAGCCCCAAATCCGTAAAACGACTTTTACAAAACCATTGGGATTTTAGCCCAAATCTCATCAACTCACAGTACACAAGAACGACCAGGAGGTTCGTATCCCAACATCAAAATCCACAAATAAAGGATTTAAAACAAACAACAAAATACTCCAGTGCCATCCTAGCCAAGTAAGCCAAACGAACAACTTACCTCTTACACATTTAGTCAATGCATGCAAATGAAAACCGTTCAAAAGCACTCATTTCCGGAAATGCCATTATCAAATCACATTTGTAAAATGCACCACAATTAACCGTCGATCCACGTCTCTGTGGACCCCTACCGAGACCCCGTCGGATCTAACCCGTAGTGGTTAAAAGCAAGCTCGTCGATCCACGTCTCTGTGGACCCCTACCGAGACCCCGTCGGATCTAACCCGTAGTGAGCATACACACACACACGTTACTCATGCAAAACTAACATGCTAAGAATGTAAGTTCATTAAGAATACTCACTAGAGATGGCCATTAACTCGACAACATTATCAAACTCTTCAAAACACAATAACAAGATTAAATACGGAATACACGATTCCATAACTTTAAACAATAGGAGTATCATTGTCAAATCCTTCAACGTTCAAAATAATCAAATCATAATCAATTCCCAAAACACGCCGTTCACAAAACACACACGCATTTGAAAGAAAGCCTTTAACGAGGCCAAACCGAAATCTTTTGAAACTTCATTTCAAATAACCAAACAAACGCATCAAGACGACCACCGATCATCATATCCATAAACGAGAAAAGTATGGGCAAGGTACTTGCCTCGAATAAGAACAACGCGGAGAATCGACCGAAGTAGGTTGGCCCGAACCGACTACGAACCCGCCGACTCCACCGAACGCCAACTCACGTTCATAAACTACGAAGGACAAATAATAACAATGAAATGAATTCCATAACACGACCCAAAGCCGTTGAATTCAAAGAACGAATGACGAAAGTTCACGATTTCCCCAAAACGGCCAAGAACACGATTCGTTCCACAAAACCCGAAAACGGAATTCCAAGATGAAATATGGATATACAATCCATAGAATATGTTTAACAACATCATTTAACCATAATCGATCCATCAAAACGGATGAAAACGAGATCGGGACAAATCCCCAAAAAGTCAACTCGAAGGAAATCAAGAAATATACTTCGATTCGACGAAGAACAATGGATTAAATGATGTTAAACACAAGAATACTATCAAGATTAATCATACCCATCATGAATTAATCAACAACACGGAACGAATCGATTTAAATTGCAAAAATCCCCAAATTCCGAAATTAGGGTTCTAAGGAAGATTACCTTGATTCACTGGATCAAAGGATGATAACGGACGATTGATTGATGTTATGGACTCCAGAACTTCATGGTTTTGTTGTTAAACAACATGGCTTCGCCGCCAGAATCGCCACTCGCGGAAGGAGAAGGAAGGAAATGAAAAACGAAGTGAAATGTGATCGCCACCATATTTATACTCGCCGGACTAGCGTGCGCTAGCCTTCCGGACTAGCGTGCGCTATCGGCCAGATCGCCGAGTACCCTCGCCAGTGGCCCACAACACCCGGCATCACCGACCAACCCCGCCGACCGAACTCGCCGACCCAACTCCCGCTAGCGTGCGCTACGGCCGGATGCTGCGCTGCGCCGACTGGCCCAAAGAGCCACCGGATCGAATCGCCCGGCCAGTAACGACGCTAGCCGTCCCGACGGCGGCGCTTACGCCGCGACTAGCGCGCTACGCTCGGCGTAGCGTGCGCTACTCGCCGATCTCCGACCGAGTCCGTAACCTCGAAACCCCATCGCCTGTGCCCGAGCGACAGACGCTAGGCCACCGGCGATGTGCGCTACACTGCCGGTTAGCGCCAAGACAGCCTTTCCGGCCAGAAGGCGTGCGCTACGCCGGTTCCTGCCGCACCCGTCCGGCCGGTGCCCGCAATCGTCCGGCCAGTCCCGCCACCGTCCGGCCAGTCCCGCCACCGCCAGGGCTCGACGACCCGATTTCCGAAAACAGACGGAACGAACACGACGAAAAGTTCGCGGACAAGATAAACGACTCGAAATGAAAGCGTAATACCATAATTAGTCATACGCGACCAAGAAACGGGTCGAGACAACAATTACAGATACGGATACCCGTAACTTTCAAGAAATTACAAAATGGCCCAAAACGCCCGGAAATCACGATACGTGATCGAATAACCAAACCGAAGTTCACAACACGTCTAACAAAGTTAAACGGACTTGCGGGAAACTCGAAACAACAGTTTCGGACGAGATTCGCAAGAATCGAACTCAAGTGCGGAAAAGTCGCGAAAAAAACACGGAACTCAACAAAACGACACCGAAACGAACTCGGATGTCAAAAAGTGTAGAATTAATCATTCTCAGAATGACGAAACGGCCATGAGCGAGTCGTCAAAACAGACTTCCGCCGAAAAAAAGAAATTACCGGAAATCGAAAATTGCGGATATTACATTCTACCCTCCTTAAAAGAAGTTTCGTCCCGAAACTTAAAACAAGTAGGGAGAAGAAATATTCCGCCAGGAAAAACTCAACGAGACACACAAGAATGCGTAACTAACGCCCAACGGCGAAATGTTACAAACAACGCAAAGGAATATACGGCGTGTAAACACGCTCCACGGTGACCAACACAACGTCGCCGTTAGGGATATAATAAAACCGACAAGTGACAAGCGTCATCAAACGGATACTATAGCCAAGTCAATTATCCGATAATCACAAAACACAACGAACGAAAATCAATATGATTGACCAACCCAACGGTACATCAATCAAAACGCCACCAACCGAACAAACACGGTATCCCATCGCCTAAGGGATGGAAGATTGAAAACGAAACTAATTTCCCGAACTGAAGGGAATTACGAAGGAGCCTGAACGTTCAACAATCACGAAACGAGAACAAAAACCGAACAAACAAACGATCGAGACAACAAAAATCGAACAATCATGTTCGAATCACAAAGAAAAATAAAGTTCAAACAACAACTCCGAGGATGATCTGGTGAGAACTATAAGACATGCATTGCCGAAGATCCACAGGAAAGGGAATAGCGATTGAAAGGTCACCACGACGAACGAGTTATTCCGAAACGATACCACACTCGTTCGATAAACAAAAACAAGGGGCGGACAATCTCAGAAATGTCAACAAACATAAATGAGTCGACAGAGTGGAAAACATAAGAGTTCCAAATCCGATCCACTTCGAATAAAAGAACTAGTAGAACCAGATGATGTCACTCCCAAACAAGGTTCACAAGAATCGAACTGAACCCGAAAAAGTAACATCGATAACCAGATCAACTCAAAACAAGATCACGCTGCTCGGACGATGAAACTGAAATACCGAACAAGTTCATAAAGTACCAACGAACATGAGCGAATCGATAGACTGGGGGAAGAGGAAATACAGAAGTCAAAATAGTACGGGCATTACCTCCGACCTCGTCCACGAAATTCACAAATACGGGAGCAAGGTACGAGACATTAAACAGCGGACACATAACGGAACCATCACCGATGCACACGATCATACCAAACCAAGCTCTAACAGCTCGCACATGCGCGACAACGCAGGAATCACTACGAGGCGATAATATTCAACACCAACATCCCGCCTCGCACAGGGGGCTAACGCAACAAATGAGTGGAAAGCGACTCAACGCTCACACCGCCAATTCGATCATACTCGGGAGAAAGTATCAAAAGGACAACGCGAATATCACACGTACATACCCAGCCCTCAAACGGGAATGGATAGGTTTTAAAAAAAAATGAAAACCTCATTTTGAAAATAATTTAGAAGAATACGGGTTGATCTTGAGTATCACCTTTCAAAAAGTACAGACGTGAAACATCATTATCGAGACTTTGGAGAACCATATCACATTTGATAAAAATGAGGACACTTTCTCTTAGTGAAAACTTTCAAAATATTCGACCCTCGGGTCTAAATAAAAGTGTTGAAAATATCTCAAAATATTTTGGTCCTCGAGGTAGAAAATTTTTTGAAATATATTGTGGCACCTAGGGTGTACCACAAGAAAATAAGTCGTTTGAAAAGTATGTCTCGAAGTTTATTTTTCTAAGATACTCAAGGTTTTCAAAAATCCAATAGGCCAGAATGCCCAAAACTCACACATACCGACGTTCACCAAAACAACTCCTAGCACACGCATCAAAACGTTTAAAATCAAGACAATACATGTCTTTAAACGAAAATAAACGATAAAATACCACATTCAGAACAAAACCACTGATAAAATACCCTCCCGCACTGGCTAGTGAACAAGTCGAACGCGTATAAGCACAAAGCTTCCACAAGAGACTTGTAAAACGTGCAAATCGATTCGAAAATCGTCAACAACGGAGAAAACAACCATAAAAAGACATCACAAACGACGACATTCCTCGTATAAATCAAATACGAGAGTCGACTAAATACATATCGTGAAATCAAAATTCACATAAGGATTCCACCACTTAACAAATAATCATAAAAATAGCTCGTGTCACACGAGGCACAACACAAAGAAGGGAGACTTACTTCCACAGGTCGCACGAAGATGATGATCGCCCCACGATACTAATCACGACCAACAAACTCAAACGACGCGTCGCGACACGACTCAGTCAGATAAAATCCGAAGAAACAAGACTCAAACAACACGACTTGACCCGACACCTAGGTTTCATCAACCTAAGCACCGATACCATTTATGTAACACCCCAATCCACTCGTGGATATTACACGCCGTAGACCCTCTCCTCGAGGATCTACCAGCCGGGTAACAATATTTAACGTCTCGACAATGCCTTCAAGGCTACAATGACTCAAGAGACCCATTTTGTCTTTCCAAAATTACATACAACTCAAATAAAACTCATGCCCACGCAGGGACAAAATACAACTACACCCGCATAACGGAACAATACAAAGAATGAAAATAAAGTACAACTGAACAAACACACGATGTACGGTTCATCATGTGATTAGTATCGATCATCTTTCATCATTCTTCGTGCCGACCCTGTGTTATGCTCCAAAACCTGAATTCAAAAAAAGACATCCACCCCGAATACTCGGGGTTAGCAAACTCCACCGTTTTGCTAGTGCAAATACAAAGAGCAAAAACCAGCCATACAATACACATTACACGAATAACAAAAACCGACGATCCTCAAAGATCCAAACGAAACGAAAACTACTTCCCGAGGCAAGGGTTTGAGAAAACATTTCAAAATCGAAATATCGTAAATCAATGGAAGTAATTTATAAAAGCTTTAGAATGCCATCGAGAGTTTTAATAGATAACAATTTATGATTATCAAATCCTACTTTTCAAAACCAAAGACAAAAGGGGTCACCGCCCAAAGGTTTACTTTCAAAAATGACATTAACCATCCGTTGGGATTTTAGCCCCAAATCCGTAAAACGACTTTTACAAAACCATTGGGATTTTAGCCCAAATCTCATCAACTCACAAGACACAAGAACGACCGTGAGGTTCGTATCCCAACATCAAAATCCACAAATAAAGGATTTAAAACAAACAACAAAATACTCCAGGCCATCCTAGCCAAGTAAGCCAAACGAACAACTTACCTCTTACACATTTAGTCAATGCATGCAAATGAAAACCGCTCAAAAGCACTCATTTCGGAAATGCCATTATCAAATCACATTTGTAAAATGCACCACAATTAACCGTCGATCCACGTCTCGCGGACCCCTACCGAGACCCCGCCGGATCTAACCCGTAGTCGATAAAAGCAAGCTCGCCGATCCACGTCTCTGTGGACCCCTACCGAGACCCCGTCGGATCTAACCCGTAGTGAGCATACACACACACACGTTACTCATGCAAAACTAACATGCTAAGAATGTAAGTTCATTAAGAATACTCACTAGAGATGGCCATTAACTCGACAACATTATCAAACTCTTCAAAACACAATAACAAGATTAAATACGGAATACACGATTCCATAACTTTAAACAATAGGAGTATCATTGTCAAATCCTTCAACGTTCAAAATAATCAAATCATAATCAATTCCCAAAACACGCCGTTCACAAAACACACACGCATTTGAAAGAAAGCCTTTAACGAGGCCAAACCGAAATCTTTTGAAACTTCATTTCAAATAACCAAACAAACGCATCAAGACGACCACCGATCATCATATCCATAAAACGAGAAAAGTATGGGCAAGGTACTTGCCTCGAATAAGAACAACGCGGAGAATCGACCGAAGTAGGTTGGCCCGAACCGACTACGAACCCGCCGACTCCACCGAACGCCAACTCACGTTCATAAACTACGAAGGACAAATAATAACAATGAAATGAATTCCATAACACGACCCAAAGCCGTTGAATTCAAAGAACGAATGACGAAAGTTCACGGATTTCCCCAAAACGGCCAAGAACACGATTCGTTCCACAAAACCCAAAACGGAATTCCAAGATGAAATATGGATATACAATCCATAGAATATGTTTAACAACATCATTTAACCATAATCGATCCATCGAAAACGGATGAAAACGAGATCGGGACAAAT
This sequence comes from Orobanche coerulescens, assembly GCA_033398695.1. NCBI lineage: Eukaryota > Viridiplantae > Streptophyta > Magnoliopsida > Lamiales > Orobanchaceae > Orobanche > Orobanche coerulescens. The sequence continues at coordinate 69,684,219 of CM065818.1, read as the reverse complement.
CCCCAAAAAGTCAACTCAAGGAAATCAAGAAATATACTTGATTCGACGAAGAACAATGGATTAAATGATGTTAAACACAAGAATACTATCAAGATTAATCATACCCATCATGAATTAATCAACAACACGGAACGAATCGGACGAAATTGCAAAAATCCCCAAATTCCCAAATTAGGGTTCTAAGGAAGATTACCTTGATTCACTGGATCAAAGGATGATAACGGACGATTGATTGATGTTATGGACTCCAGAACTTCATGGTTTTGTTGTTAAACAACATGGCTTCGCCGCCAGAATCGCCACTCGCGGAAGGAGAAGGAAGGAAATGAAAACGAAGTGAAATGTGATCGCCACCATATTTATACTCGGCCGGACTAGCGTGCGCTAGCCTTCCCGACTAGCGTGCGCTATCGGCAGATCGCCGAGTACCTCGGCCGTGGCCCACAACACCCGGCATCACCGACCAACCCCGCCGACCGAACTCGCCGACCCAACTCCGCTAGCGTGCGCTACGGCCGGATGCCCGCGCGCTTAGCCGACTGGCCCAGAGCCATCGGATCAATCGCCTGCCAGTAACGACGCTAGCCGGCCGGCTGGCGGCGCGCTACGCCGCCGACTAGCGCGCTACGCCGGCGTAGCGTGCGCTACCCGCCGATCTCGACCGAGTCCGTAACCTCGTAAACCCCATCGCTGTGCCCGAGCACAGACGCTAGTTACCCGGCACAGGCGCTACACTGCCGGTTAGCGCGCAGCCTTTCCGGCCAGAAGCGTGCGCTTACGCCGGTTCTCGCGCACCTGCCGCCGGTGCCCGCAATCGTCCGCCGGGCCTCCCGCCACCGTCCGGCCAGTCCCGCCACCGCCAGGGCTCGACGACCCGATTTCCGAAAACAGACGGAACGAACACGACGAGAAGTTCGCGGACAAGATAAACGACTCGAAATGAAAGCGTAATACCATAATTAGTCATACGCGACCAAGAAACGGGTCGAGACAACAATTACAGATACGGATACCCGTAACTTTCAAGAAATTACAAAATGGCCCAAAACGCCCGGAAATCACAATACGTGATCGAATAACCAAACCGAAGTTCACAACACGTCTAACAAAGTTAAACGGACTTGCGTGAAACTCGAAACAACAGTTTCGGACGAGATTCGCAAGAATCGAACTCAAGTGCGGAAAAGTCGCGAAAAAAAAACACGGAACTCAACAAAACGACACCGAAACGAACTCGGATGTCAAAAAGTGTAGAATTAATCATTCTCAGAATGACGAAACGGCCATGAGCGAGTCGTCAAAACAGACTTCCGCCAAAAAAAAAGAAATTACCGGAAATCGAAAATTGCGGATATTACATCGATAACGATGTTTCACGTTTGTATTGTTTTTGAAGGGTGATACTCAAGATCAATTGGTGTTTCCAAAATTATTTTCAAAAGGTGGTTTTCATTTTTTAAAACCTATCGTTCCTGTGTGCGGTCCGGTAATATTTATATGATGTTCGCACTTTCGTTAGGGTGTTAACCCCCGAGTTATGTTTGAATTGGTGATGCGAGCATTGAGTCGTTTGCCACGCATTTGTTATGCTAGCCCTCTATGATAGGTGTAATGTGGTATTTAATGTTGTCGCCTCGTAGTGAATTGCATGTTGTTGCACATCTGTGATCTGTTTAAGCTTGGGTTTGTACGTTTGTGTACATGTGTGATTGTTTCATGATGTTTGTAATTACGTGCTGGTTATCGTTCGGGCTGTTGAGGTCGCCGAACGATACCGTCGTTGCTGTGGTGTTTGTGTATGTATTACTTTACGATAGTAATTGTTGTATATGATATGTGTTATAATTCTCTGTTGTGCTGAGTTGGCCTCTCCGCTATGTTGTTTTGCGACGTTATGCCCCATTGTATCTAGCATTTGTATTTTCGGTATGCCGAGCTGAGGTGTTTCAACCGCGATGTACCGGGGCATGCACGTGTGAATTGTCCTTCTCGTCAGTAACGCGTTTCAAGTGCGGACTTGAGGGACACATAATTCAGTTTTGCGAATCGGCTACCGAGACTTTCGGAGTTCGCGCTTCAGCACAGATATCAGGATCGGCTCTGAGAGGCCCATGGGAAATTTTTCTGTCGGTTGCTTTTTGTGTTGTTGCCTTGATTCCGTTGCTGTGAGCTGCGGGGACGACATTTCTTTTATAAGAGGTCGGATGTAATACCCGTACTATTTTTGACTTCTGCACTTTCTCCTTCTAAATTCTATCGACTTGCTCGTGTTCGTTGATACTTTTTGAACTTGTTTGGTATTCCGGTTGTCATCATTCGAACGGGTTGTGACCTTGTTTCGGATCGATCTGTTTATCGTTGTGACTTTTCCGAGTTCGGTTCGATTTTTGTGAACCTTGTTCGGAAGTAACATCTTTTAGTTTCTACCAGCTCTTTAATGTCTTGAGTTGAAGTGTGGACCTTGGAGTCATTGTTCGACCGTTGTCATTCGATCATTGTTGTTCGATCGTGGTTACTCGATCATCTTTTTCCGATCGTTGTTGGTCGATCATTGTTTTTCAGTCGTTGTTGTTCGATCATTGTTATTTGATCGTTGTTATTCGATCGTTGTTGTTTGATCGTTGTTGTTCGATCGGGGTTGTCCGACTGTTGTTGCCTGATCTCGTACTGCGAAGAATTGTCGTTTACCGTTAGTCAGCTTTTTCGATTGTGTCCAGATGGGTCATCGGGTCGTGCATTGCGAGACGGTAGCTGAAGTTTTTTTTGAGGATTTCGGCGTAGTCCGAATTGGTTGTGATTGCCCTTGTGGACCGTTTTGTGTTTAATTGCTGTTTCTCGACTGTGCGTGTTTCTTGTAATAGGTGCTTAGTGTTTTGTGGTTTTTCGGATAATTGACTCGATTGTATTATCTGTTTGATGACGCTTATCACTTGTTGGTTTTATTATGTTTCTACCGGTGGCGTTGTGTTGGTCGTCGTGGAGCGCGTTTTTACGCCGTATATTCCTTTGCGTTGCTTGTAACGTTTCGCCGTTGGGCGTAAGTTACGCGTTTCTTGTGTATCTCGTTGAGTTTTCCTGGCGGGATATTGCTTCTCCCTACTTGTTTTAAGTTTCGGGACGAAACTTCTTTTAAGGAGGGTAGTATGTAATATCCGCAAATTCGATTTCCGGTAATTTTCGCTTTTTGGCGAGAGTCTGTTTTGACGCCTCTCTTGGCACCGTTTCATCATTCTGAGAATGATTAATTCTGCACTTTTTATCATCCGAGTTCGTTTCGGTGTTTTTTTGTTGAGTTCCGTGTTTCTTAGCGGTTTTTCCGCACTTGAGTTCGATTCTTGGGAATCTCGTCCGAAACTGTTGTTTCGAGTTTCTTGTAAGTTCATTTAATGTTATTATTCATGTTGCGAGCTTCGGATTGGTGTTTCGATCGTGTATCGTGTATTTCGGACGTTTTGGGCCATTTTCGTAAATTCCCAAAGTTTAGGGTAATTACTTTCCGTTGTCGAATTTCGAGCCTTCGGGTGGTCGGAATCGTGTGTTCTCTTAGCGCTTAGATTCATCTTTGTGAGTACTTTGTAACCATCTCTTCAGTTTATATTCAGGTTCGGGTTTCGGGGTTGTCCGGGCTGTCGGAGTGGGCACGGCCGTGTCACGGCCAGAGCAGGGCCTGGCCTGGCCGAGTTACGGCCGTAAGGTGCCAGTTACGGTGGCTGGACGAATGCCGGTTACGGCCATAAGGGCCGCTACGGGCCAGACGGTGCTGTGCAAGTTCGGACGAATGCCGGTTACGGCCGTAAGGACCTGCCGGGCACGGCGGTAAGTGCCGAGTTACGGCCGTAAGCGATCGGCAGGCGCTGGGTGGATTTTGACGAATGCTGGATACGGACGTAAGGCCCTGCCGGTTACGGCTGTAACCATGCCGGCTATATATAGCCTGGGCTCGGCCAGACTTCGTTTTTCTCACTTTTTCCCCGTTTTTGTGCGGCTGCGGACGGGAGTGACCGGTAGGAGTTGTTCTTGGCCGATTCTACTCATTTCCAAGGCCTTTTTGAAGATTATTGTTGATTATATCATCATCCAATCCATGTTCTTCGTCGAATCAAGGTATATTTCTTGATTTTCCTTCAAGTTGACTTTTTGGAAAATTTGTTCTTAATTTCGATTCTAGTCCAATTTTGATACATCGGTTGGTGTATATGATGTTATTAATCGTGTTCTATGGGTTGTATATCCATATTTCGAGTTTGTTCAACTCGATTAGTGATTCGAGTGTTCTTGGGAGTTATCGAACATTAAGTGTTCGATTAAATGTCCCAATTAGTTTCCCTTCGATAGTTTGGTGGGATTTCCGTTGTTTTTTACCTTGATTCTCATTGTGATCGTATCTATGTGTTCTTGGCCATTTTGGGGGAAACCCTTGAATTTGTGTCGTTCGTCCCTTCAATTCAATGTCTTTAGGTCATGCTATGGAATTCACTTTCATTGTTGTTGTTGTTGTTCGTAGTTTATTGTCGCGGGTTAGCGTTCGGTGGAGTCGGCGGGTTCGTAGTCGGTTCGTGTCAACCTACTTCGGTCGATTCTACACGTTGTGGTTATTCGAGGCAAGTACATTGTCCATACAATTCTTGTTTTCTGGATATGATAATTAGTGATCGTCTAAATGTGTTTGTTTGGTCGTTAGAATTGAACTTTCAAAAGATTCGGCTAGCCTCGTTAAAGGTTCACTTTCAAAACGCGTGTGTTTTGTAAATTGTGTGGGTTGTAAGTGACTACGTGAATCCTTTAGATATGTTTGGTGTGGATGTTGCGCTTGATAATGCGTGTGTACGTATATTGTTTATTTCCGTCGCGTTATGGTTGACGTGGTGTTTTGCTAAGTGTTTGAGGCCTCTGAGTGAATTGTTTGGATATCCTTGGTGTGATATGTTATTCGTGCATGATTGCTTCGCTCACCTCGGGAGGGTCCGACGGGGCCACAGAGGGAGTCCAATGGGAGAGCCCTGGATTCACGAGTGGTGAGTGTATTTTACTCACCTTGGGTAGGTTCGACGGGGCCTCGAAGGGAGTCCAATGGGAGAGCCCTGGATTCACGAGTAAAAACTTCACGAGTGGTGTGTATGTTTGGTGATGTATTTGCTCACCTTGGGAGGGTTCGACGGGGCCACGAAGGGAATCCAATGGGAGAGCCCTGGATTCACGAGTAAAACTTTACGAGTGGTGTGTATGTTTGGTGAATGTATTTGCTCACCTCGGGAGGGTTCGACGGGGCCACGGAGGGAGTCCAATGGGAGAGCCCTGGATTCACGAGTAAAACTTCCCGAGTTGGTATTGATTTTATGTCCGTCGAGGACATGTGACATGAGTTTTAACACTGTGTATTGTTGTTGGTTTCATTTGCGAAAACCAAAACCTTTGGGTTGTGACCCTTGTTGATTTTGGAAAGAGAAGGATTCAGTAATCCTAAATTGTTTTCTATTAAAACTCTCGATGGCATTTTAAACTGTTTTATAAATGGCTTCCCTTGATTTGTGATCTTTCGGTTTTGGAATGTTTTACCTAAACTCTTGCCTCGGGAAGTACTTTTCGTTACGTTTTGATCTTTGAGGATTCCTGGTTATTGTTATTCGTGGAAATGTGAATTGTATGGATCGTATTTTGCACTTTGTTCTTGCACTAGCAAAACAGTGGAGTTTTGCTAACCCCCGAGTATTCGGGGGGTGGATGTCTGTTTTTGCATTCAGGTTTGGGAGCATAACACAGGGTCGGCACGAATGATGATGAAAGATGATCGATACTAATCACATGAGAACCCGTACATTATTGTATTGGTTCAATTGTATTTTATTTCCGCTGCAGTATTTCTCTCCACGTTTTACGAGAGTATTTTGCATTTGACCCCTGCGCGGGCATGTATTGAGATTAAGTTGTATGTTTTTATTGAAAGACCATATCGGTCTACTTAGTCGTTTTAGCCTTAAAGGTATTACTTAGATATTCGATGTTGTTACCAGCCTGGTAGATCCTTGAGGAGAGGGTCTACGACATGTAATATCCCTGAGCGGATTGGGGGTGTTACAGTTATTTGTTGTGTTGTTTTGTCTTTCTGGTTTGATTTTCAGTACTTGAGTACGCGTGTTCTGTTGTTGCTTTGAGATGCTTGTAATAATGAATTCATTTCAGTTGTCTGAACCGGTTATCAAATTCTAGATTTTAGTGGTACTTTTGTATTATTTCTGCATTTCTTTAAATTAGCCTTGTAAATTCTTATATAAAAGGATTTACGGCGCCGTAATTATTCCGAATATCTCAGGGTGTTACAATTAGCGTACGCTATTCTCCACCCGTAGCGTGCGCTAATAATAGTTGACTCGACAGTCTGCACCTACCCCGAAGATGCTTGGGGTCCACAGGATGAAAGTAGCCTGACAATGCCAAGATTCTCTTTTAACCGATCTGATATTAGCGTACGCTAACTATATGCATTAGCGTGCGATAAATGCCGATAATTATTAGTCTGGGCCTACCTGTCGGCCACCTTCCGAACTTTATCCAGAATACCTTACGTACGTTAGGGGTCTTCCTGAGCATATGTAACTCAACTCTCTTAGCGTGCGCTAAGTATACATCGTAGCGCGTGCTAACGTGGCTGTACTTAGCCATTTTCAGCTATTCTTGTCCAACGTCTCAACATACTAGATACGTATACACGGCATACAGAATACACATACTCCTTCAAATAATATTCTCATATGATACACAATATCTTCAAATACAACTGTCAACCAAGTACGGTGATTATATTAATACAAATGTCTCAGTCCTTCATTTATTTTATCCATACTGTACAGATTCCACACTGTACAACAGAGCTTGGATAAAATAACGTTAAACAACAGTAGTAGAAATTCCGGATATTACATACTACACCACTTAAAATAAGTTTCATCCTCGAAACTTGCAAGCCGTCATATAAAAACAAACAAACCGTTCAACCAAAATATTCCGAAACCATCACGACAATGATCAATAATCATCATTAACGAATAACCAAAACAGTATACTTATAAATGCACAAAGTCGACGATCTCCTGAGATACTAGCAAGTGACTCCACTGTAAATTCTCATTACGCTTACAGTCACAATTCCATGAGTCTCAACCAAATATATCATCTTCGGATGAAATAATCTATCCGTGTCAAATCGTCTCTGCCTAATTACACCATCAAGTCCCAATCCTGCTACAATCAATAATACATGATACATTCGAGAAACAACTGCCCAAAACAATGACACAATCCCAAAACATCGACACAAAATTCGAACGCTCATACGATCATTAACAATGATCAACCAACAAATTAACCGAGAATACCATTAACATGATAAACTCCAATACGAAGGGGAGTGTCCGATGCTAAGGGGCACGGCCAAGGTTACCAAGTATGTTGTGTATTTTGGTGATATTGTTTTTGGCGATAAATTGTGATATATTCGGAATATCACAACGTTTATTCTCGATGTTGAGTTACATTATATATGGGGTCTTGGTACTTGGCTAGAATGACACTAGAATATGTGTCGTATGTGTTTAGTTCCTTGGAGACGATGTTTTGGTGTTGGATAACGGACCCTATTATTATTTTCATATATTGTGGTTTGATGAGATTTTGGGTTGAGACCCCAACGGTTGTGTAAAGGTTGTTTTACGGAAAATCACTTTGGGCCGAGGCTCAATTGTCTTGATATGATTTCGTGACTAAGGACGTAAGATCTAGAAGGTTTCCTATTTATAAAAATATTTGCTACATGAACGATATTTGGGCTGAGAGCCTATTGTGTACGAAAGAGATTTCATGAACTTGGACTTGTAGTTCCAAAGGATTTTCCGTCATCTTCTAAAAACCCGAGTTCATATGTTATTCTCAAGGACTTGAGTTATATTTTAAAATTTGCAAAAACTCTCGGGAACTTCTTTCATGGTTTGTCGTTGTTTATTATGACTGATATTTACATGGTATAACTTGTATAGCTTGAATACTTGTACTACCCATTCTAATGCTAACCCCTTAAATGGGGGAAATGTGTATCATGCATTTCTGGTGTGCTTAGTTCGTTGGAGCAACCACAGAGACGGCATGGAAGAAGACGAGCCGCGATACTAATCAAGAGTTAAGAGTTCAATTTGATGTTGTTGTATTGTTGAGTTATTATCAGTCTTCCGCTGTATAGTATTTTGATCCCTGTGCATATATGAGTTTTGTAATAGAGGCATAATTGAACCTTAAGTTGTATGTTTGTGGCAAAAGACCAAATCGGTCTAGCGATTCATTATTTAGCTATGTCGGCAAGTAATGTGATGTCTTGTTTCTGTAATAGCCTGGTAGACCCTTACAGAGAGGGTCTGCAGTGTGTATGTAACACCCCAAACTAGGCGGATATTACAGTGCCGTGGACCCCCGATTGGGACCCACCAGGCGAATGAAAATTAATGAATTAAATAATATAATTGTAGTACCGAACCACATTATATCATCAATAACTCCGATGAGGAGTTTCATTATAACACACCCAAGATAATACCGTATACATGTATATTTTATATGAAGATAAAATACACAACACGGAAACGGAGTATCCAAATGGAAATCTGCAGCGGAAAATAAATGACAACAATATGAATGACTGAAAGGATTGGGGCCCCCTACTAGTATCACTGGGACTCCTCACCGTCAACGTTCTATTCCCGTGCTTTTGCCTTGCCATGACCTGAAAACAAAATCCCCCAACAGGGTCAGTTACACAGAACAACAATCCTCAAGGGTTGAATATACACAATCATGATATATCTTTAGTTATGAAATATCCTTAGTTATAAATTTAAGCTGAAGAGGAGCATCATAGTGCGCCCGTAATGTTCTGTGCAAGTGTACAAGACGAGTGCCCGGACACACCAGTCCTTGTACCTAATTAGTCTCACGGAGGTAAACGTTACCGTGTGCACAGTCCAATGTATCGGTGTCCCAATACATGACCATCGTGTGCTCGACTAAAAATTCCACACATCCGCACCCGGCCACACAATATGAACCAATAAGATTATATGAACGAGAATGACCATAATGAATATCAATAAATAATAATCCGACAAAGTCAAGAATGACTCACCGAGATGAAAATAATAGTTAAGTGAATGATAGCTCAATGAAATGATTGGAACCGTCGTTCCTCGTGAATGAAGTGATTATTCGACAATTACAAGTCTCAATACGGTTAATACAATTATGAATGAGTTATGATTATGAATGAACAACAACAAAATGAATGAATATCCTTTTAACCGAGTAAGAATTAACTTACTCAATACCGATGAAGAATGTCCTTCCACGAACAACGTCCTAAATGAGATGTCGGTCGCTCGAACAATCTTGAATAACACAATTTCCAACAATCCGTTCAACATACGAATCAAACACGATGATAACTAACTCAAAACGTCGATACGACTAAACCAAGTTCATTGGGGCATTATATCAAACACGTTGTAACCAATCTTCGATTATTTACAATCAATCCTCAATTATACTAAATCAAATCCCCAAGAAGTGTTTCAAACCAACAAAACATCTTCAATACCATCAATAATCCAAAATGAATATCCAAATTCGTGATTACAACAACAATTAATCGAAAACCCCCAAATCCAACTCAATATTCAAAGTGTTCTTGAATAACCTTTCAATAATCCATTGAATATTCATACACACCTGTAATCATACGTACATCCCTTCATACAAAAAGATTATAATGTCTAAAACATCATATCTCAACACAAAATCGAAATCCAAGATGTTGAAGAATATTACCTTTGAAGATCCAAGCACTGCGATCCGATGAAAACGTGTTAAATCGACTATCCAAGCTCCCCAAACGAATGAAGATGATGAAAATCGAACACCCTTATGATTGATGATGAAAAATATCTCCCTCAAGCTCTCTCTCTCTCGGAACAAAGTGAAGAAAATAAGAAAATGAGTAAAAAGTCCCGTCCAAGCCCTTATAAACTGCCAGAAGTTACGGTCATAACTCGGCCTACTTACGGCCGTAACATCCCAGGTCAACGGCCTTACGGCCGTAGCCAGCCATATCGTACGGCCGTAACTCGGATTCGTCCAGAAACCGCCGACAGCCATACGGCCGCACCCGCACCCGTCTTATGGGCGTAACTCGCCCTCGTCCAAAACACCTGCCGACAGCCATACGGCAGTACCCGCACACCTTACGGGCGTTACTCGACCGATACGGCCGTACCCGGCCAAACTTGCGGGCGTACGACCCCTTCGTCGAAACTGACCAGACACCCTGCCTGCAACGTACGGCCGTATCCGGCTAAGCCTTACGGCCGTAACTGCCTCATCTTACGGACGTATGCCGCAACCCTTACGGCCGTAAGTCCTTCTCGTCCGACAAATCCTGAAAATCACGAACACCCCTTACGGCCGTAGCCTGCCCACCTTACGGCCGTATCTCTCCTCCGGCCAAAACAACCTTGATCCGACGAAAGCATGTTACGGCCGTAATATAAGATTAGTTACGGCCGTAACTCGTTGCTGGACAAGAAGAAAATCCGACAACTCCGATTTCTCGCTACGATTGATGAATGATCAGACGTACAATACTCGTATGAATGAAATTAAGTCCAATAACATGCGATAAATGATACTTCCATTATAAGACTATATTCACGATGATTGTGATAATACTCTCGTCTCCACTCTCAATCGGAGATAAATGACGATCGGTAACTGATACACTGTTATAAAATGCCAACGATGAATACAAATGAATGAATCATGATTGATGAGTGATTATTAATGAGTGAAAATTACTGAATGACCATTACTGACTGATAATTACTAAATGATAATGAATGAATTACAACTGGGTATTGCATACTCCCCCCCCCCTTAAAAAGAGTTTTGTCCTCGAAACTAAGGGTCAAACAACTCGGGATAACTCTCCCGCATACTATCCTCGGTTTCCCAAGTAGCCTCTTCGACTCTGTGTCTAGACCACTTTATTTTAACCAAAGGAATCATCTTGTTCCTCAACTGCTTGATTCGCCGCTCTAAAACTCGTATAGGACGCTCCTCATACGAATGATCATCCGCGATCTCGATTTCATCAAACTGGAGTATGTGGCTCGGGTCGAAAACATACTTCCGCAACTGAGAGACATGAAACACGTTATGAATTCGGCTCAACGCCGAAGGTAAAGCCAATCGATAAGCCAGACTGCCTACTCGATCCAAAATCTCAAACGGTCCGATGAATCTCGAACTCAACTTTCCCCGCTTCCCGAAACAGAAGATACCTCGACTCGGTGATACCTTGACCAAAACGTGGTCACCCGTCTCGAACTCTAGCGGTCAACGATGGTTATCTGCATATGATTTCTGTTGACTTTGAGCTGTCAACAAACGACTCCTGATCAAAGCTACCTTCTCACGGGCGGCTATAAGCATATCGGGCTCGGTGCCGATTGATTCTGATAAGTCTTCCCAACACAAAGAAGATCGACAACGACGACCGTACAAGGCCTCGTAAGGTGCCATATTAATTGAAGCATGCCAACTATTATTGTACGTGAACTCAATCAACGGTAGTTGGGCTTCCCAATCGTCTTTCTGATCGAGGACGCATGCCCTCAACATGTCCTCTAATGTTTGAATAGTCCTCTCTGATTGTCCGTCGGACTGAGGATGAAAAGCGGTGCTGAGATTAAGCTGAGTTCCCATAGCACGATGAACTGATTTCCAAAAATATGACACAAATCGTCTGTCACGATCGAAAACGATACTCTTAGGAGTACCATGCAATCTCACTATCTCTTTGATGAACAACTGGGCAAGTCTCTCGGGACCCCACGTATCCTTAATCTTAAGGAAATGAGCCGATCTAGTTAAGCGGTCCACAATCACCCAGATTGTATTCATGCCACGATGACTCGTCGGCAAACTCGTGATGAAGTCCATAGAAATATCTTCCCACTTCTACTCCGGAATAGGGAGCGGTTTCAGCATACCCGCCGGTCGCTGATGTTCAATATTGACTTGCTGACAGGTTAAGCATCTCGAAACAAATTCTGCGACTTCTCGCTTCATATTACTCCACCAGTAATTTTGTTTAAAGTCTTGGTACATCTTGCTAGACCCCGGATGAATGGAGTAAGGGGTAGCATGAGCTTCTCTCAAAATTGAGTTTTTCAACTCGTCATTCGCCAGTACGCATAACCGATTCTTGAATCGCAATAGTCCATCCTCGTGGACCACAAATTCAGGGGCTTCCCCTGAGCCACATCCTCACGGATGCGCAACAATGATGGGTCTGAACCCTGATTCACTCTGATTGCCTCCGCAAGTGGCGATGAAATCTCTAACATGCAAAGTTGCCCTTGCACTCGGTGACGCCAGACCTTGATCTCGGGTCTAAAGAATTCCTGCTGAAGCTCCTTCTGAACTGTTAAACGAACAAGCATTTGCTTCTGAACGGACTTCCGACTCAAGGCATCGGCAACCACGTTTGCCTTACCCAGGTGGTACAGGATCTCGATATCATAATCTTTGATTAGTTCCAGCCACCGCCTCTGTCGCATATTTAACTCCTTTTGAGTAAATATATACTTCAAACTCTTATGATCGGTGAATATCTGACAGGTGACGCTATAAAGGTAATGACGCCAAATCTTCAACGCGAAAACCACGGCTGCTAGCTCCAGGTCGTGGGTCGGATACTTAACCTCGTAAGGTCTCAATTGCCGTGAAGCATAGGCAATAACCTTCCCGTTCTGCATTAGTACACATTCGAGACCCTGTCCGGACGCATCACTATAAACCACAAATCCTTCTGTCCCTTGCGGTAAAGAAAGGACAGGTGCTGAAATTAACCGGATCTTGAGTTCCTCAAAACTCTGCTGACACGCGTCGGACCACGTGTATTTCTTATCCTTTCGCAAAAGGTTCGTCATTGGTTGGGCGATTTTAAAAAATCCTTCCACAAACCGCTGATAATAACCGGCTAATCCGAGAAAGCTTCAGATTTCCTTAACATTCTTCGGAGGTAACCAGTCCCGGATAGCCTCCGTCTTCTGAGGATCAACACGCACACCGTCTGATGAAATTACATGTCCGATAAACGTCACTTCGGACATCCAGATCTCACACTTGGAAAACTTTCCATAGAGTTGCTCCCATCTCAACACGTCGACAACCTGATGAAGGCGAAACTCGTGTTCTTCCCGGTCACAAGAATAAATTAAAATGTCATCAATGAAGAAAACCACAAACTGATCCAAAAAGTCGATGAAGACCCGATTCATTAACTCCATGAATACCGCAGGTGCATTAGTGCATTAATTAACTCCACGAACTCATAATGACCACAGCGTGTTCGAAACTCCGCCCTCGCGACATCCGACTCTCGAATGCGCAACTGGTGATATCCAGATCTTAAGTCGATCTTGGAAAATACTGAAGCTCCCTGAAGTTGATCGAAGAGATCATCAATACGGGATAGAGGATACTTATTCTTGATCGTCACCCTGTTCAACTCCTGATAATTAATACACACACGAAACGAACCATCCTTCTTCTTGACAATTAACATCGGCGCTCCCCACGGGGATGCACTCGGTCGGATATAACCTTTCTCGAACAATTCCTCGAGTTGATTCTTCACTCCTGCATTTTGGTCGGGGCTATCCGATATGGTGTCTTCGATAATGGGGACGTACCAGGATCCAACTCTATCGTGAATTCCATATCCCTTTATGGAGGTAAACCAGGTAGCTCGTCTGGGAGTACATCGTCAATCGATAACAATGATACCACGAATGGTTGAACACCTCGATTGCCTTAGAATGGCCAATCGATGAAAATGATACAATGAATGATTGAACACTTCGATTGCCTTAGAACGGCCAATCGATGACAATGATACAATGAATGATTGAACACCTCGATTGCCTTAGAACGGCCAATCGATGACAATGATACAATGAATGATTGAACACCTCGATTGCCTTAGAACGGCCAATCGATGACAATGATACAATGAATGATTGAACACCTCTGATTGATTAATTTCACTGCTTCCATCATATTAATGATTCTTCTGGAGCAACGGGGATTACCTCCCTGAAATACACACTCGGCTCCAATGACTGAAATGATAGTGACCATACGCTTACGAACGCTGAGGATGGTATCACGACGATCAATCCAACTAATACCCAATATTACATCGTCCTTAGGTAAATCCACCACGATTAGGTCCACCAACCAATCGCGGTCATTAAGCTTAATTCGGTCAGTTCTTAACCTCATGATTTTCAAAAATTCTTCTACCGTCAGGTAGACCAATGATATAAGGCCCACAATTAATAGGACTATCCAAGTTAAGTCTATTCAAACATAATTCGAAAATGAATTAATGCGGTGCACCAGTATCAAAAGGCTACACACAGGTTGAGATAAAATTATGAGTATACCTGAGATTATTTGGGCCTCCAGATCATCGGTCCTCTTCATCGCGTGAATCCGGGACTTGCCGGCCCCCGAACTGAACGCTCCCGTCTGATAAATATGAGCTCTGCCTTTAATCGCTTCTGTCATCTTAAAGGACGCTGACAGAGCAGTCTGATTCTGAATCACTGATTACTTCGGGGCCTGAGATGCCACCGGAGTCGACTTGGATTCCCTTCGGTAAAAACGGGCCTTATGCCCAACAATCCCACAATTATGGCACGTGATAGACGGTTTCAGACACTTAGTGCTGTAATGACCCGGCGCTCCACAGTTGAAACAGGTGATGGCTGAATTGGCCGCTCGGGACTGAGATCCTGCAGGATTAAGCGTCGTAGGAGGTCGTTCAAAAATGTTAGGACTCACACGAGGCTTCTTGAAGGTTGACGGACCGCATTCGGACTGATTACGCTTCGTTGATTTCTTGCTGATAGATGAAGGTTGTTGCTCAGCAATTTCCTTAGCAGCAGGCTCATACGGGAGAGTTCTCTCGATTAATTCGGCCAAAGTGGCGCAATGATGATTGAGCAATTGCATATGGGTCATCATGACCTGCATAAAAGTGAGTGGATCAACCCGAACATCTTCCGATCGAGCGGAGTCCTAGGTATGGTTTCCCGACAGTGAGTGATTATTCCCCTGGTTTCGGCCCGCACTGCGGCCTCTCCACGTGCATCCCCTGATAGCTCTCTCCATACTGAAGTAGGAAGGGCGCATGATAATCATAGATCTCGGAGTACTGCATTATGATTTACGTCATGAAATGATGAAAATGAGCATATGCGCTCTAACACAGTGATTACATGAATGATTAATTGAGGTGACATGATTATCTGATGATATTCTTGAAATGATTATCTTGAACAAGTTAACAAGATTAATGATATGATCCTCAAGATCAACAACTGAGTGATGAAATGAATTGAGTGATTAATGAGTTAACATGATCAACATTATTAAAATGAAAATGATGTTTGAGGATTGTTAACTGATGACTTATGAATGAATGATTCTCATTGCCAGAAATTATACCATGGCGTTAGAAGTCTTACGATTCTTTCGGTCTGATGGGCTCGGCATTTGCACAGGTCACACGTGACGCGAAAGTCCAATAATACTAGTCCGATGATGATGATTTCAAATGAGACATGACTCGGAAGGTAGTATTCAAAACCACACTCCGATACCAACTCTGTAACACCTCAAACTAGGCGGATATTACGGTCTTTGTGGACCCCCGACTGGGACCCACCAGGCGAATGAAAATTAATGAATTAAATAATATAATTGTAGTACCAAACCACATTATATCATCAATTACTCCAATGAGGAGTTTCATTATAACACACCCAAGATAATACCAAATACATGTATATTTTATCTGAAGATAAAATACACAACACGGAATGAAACGGAGTATCCAAATGAAAATCTGCAGCGGAAAATAAATGACAACAACATGAATGACTGAAAGGATTGGGGCCCCCTACTAGTATCACTGGGACTCCTCGCGGTCAACGTTCTATTCCCGTGCTTTTGCCTTGCCATGACCTGAAAACAAAATCCCCCAACGGGGTCAGTTACACAGAACAACAATCCTCAAGGGTTGAATATACACAATCATGATATATCTTTAGTTATGAAATATCCTTAGTTATAAATTTAAGCTGAAGAGGAGCATCATAGTACGCCCGTAATGTTCTGTGCAAGTGTACAAGATGAGTGCCCGGACACACCAGTCCTTGTACCTAATTAGTCTCACGGAGGTAAACGTTACCGTGTGCACAGTCCAATGTATCGGTGACCCAATACAGACCATCGTGTGCTCGACTAAAAATTCCACACATCCGCACCCGGCCACGCAATATGAACCCAGAAGGTCATATGAACGAGAATGACCATAATGAATATCAATGAATAATAATCCGACAAAGTCAAGAATAACTCACCGAGATGAAAATAATAGTTAAGTGAATGATAGCTCAATAAAATGATTGGAACCGTCATTTCTCGTGAATGAAGTGATTATTCGACAATTACAAGTCTCAATACGGTTAATACAATTATGAATGAGTTATGATTATGAATGAACAACAACAAAAGGAATGAATATCCTTTTAACCGAGTAAGAATTAAATTACTCAATACCGATGAAGAATGTCCTTCCACGAACAACGTCCTAAATGAGATGTCGGTCGCTCGAACAACCTTTAATAACACAATTTCCAACAATCCGTTCAACATACGAATCAAACACGATGATAACTAACTTAAAACATCGATACGACTAAACCAAGTTCATTGGGGCATTATATCAAACACGTTGTAACCAATCTTCGATTGTTTACAATCAATCCTCAATTATACCAACATCAAATCCCCAAGAAGTGTTTCAAACCAACGAAACATCTTCAATACGATCAATAATCCAAAATGAATAAACAAATTCGTGATTACAACAACAATTAATCGAAAACCCCAAAATCCAACTCAATATTCAAAGTGTTCTTGAATAACCTTTCAATAATCCAATGAATATTCATACACACCTGTAATCATACGTACATCCCTTCATACAACATGATTATAACGTCCAAAACATCATATCTCAACACAAGCTTGAAATCCAAGATGTTGGAGAATATTACCTTTGAAGATCCAAGAACTTCGATCCGATGAAAACGTGTTAAATCGACTATCCAAGCTCCCCAAACGAATGAAGATGATGAAAACCCAACACCCTTATGATTGATGATGAAAAATATCTCCCTCAAGCTCTCTCTCTCAGAACAAAGTGAAGAAAATGAGAAAATGAGTAAAAAGTCCCGTCCAAGCCCTTATAAACTGCCGGAAGTTACGGCCATAACTCGGCCTACTTACGGCTGTAACATCCCAGGTCAACGGCCTTACGGCCGTAGCTAGCCATCTCGTACGGCCGTAACTCGGCTTCGTCTAGAAACTGCCGACAGCCATACGGCCGTACCCACACCCGTCTTACGGGCGTAACTCGCCCTCGTCCAAAACACCTGCCGACAGCCACACGGCCGTACCCGAACATCTTACGGGCATAACTCGATCGATATAGCCGTACCCGGCCAAACTTACGGGCGTACGACCCCTTCGTCGAAACTGACTAGACACCCTGCCTGCAACGTACGGCCGTATCCGGCCAAGCCTTACGGCTATACCTGCCTCATCTTACGGCCGTATGCCGCAACCCTTACGGCCGTAAGTCCATCTCGTCCGACAAATCCTGAAAATCACGAACACCCCTTACGGCCGTAGCCTGCCCACCTTACGGCCGTATCTCTCCTCCGGCCAAAACAACCTTGATCCGACGAAAGCATGTTACGGCCGTAATATAAGATTAGTTACGGTCGTAACTCGTTGCTGGACAAGTTCCGACAACTCCGATTTCTCGCTACGATTGATGAATGATCCGACGTACAATACTCGTATGAATGAAATTAAGTCCAATAACACGCGATAGATGATGCTTCCATTACAAGACTATATTCACGATGATTATGATAATACTCTCGTCTCCACTCTCAACCGGAGATAAATGACGATCGGTAACTGATACACGGTTACAAAATGCCAACGATGAATACAAATGAATGAATCATGATTGATGAGTGATTATTAATGAGTGAAAAATTACTGAATGACCATTACTGACTGATAATTACTGAATGAAAATGAATGAATTACAACCGGGTATTACAGTGTAATATTCCCAGATAGTTTCTGAGGGTGTTACATAAAGATTATCATAAGAAATTGGAAAAGGTCCCATAAAATCGATTCCCCAAACATCAAATATTTCAATAATTAAAATTGGGTTTAAAGTCATCATATTTATTTTAGAAATTCGACCTAATCTTTGACATCTATCACATGTGATGCAATATGAATGTGTATCTTTGAAAAGTGTTGGCCAATTGAAACCACATTGCTGAATTTCAGCATGTGTTTTTTTTGCTAAAATGACCGCCACATGCATGATCATGACAAAAAATGATATTTTGTTGTTCATGTTCAAGCACATATCTCATAATAATTTGATCAGGATAATATCTGAATAAGTATGGATCATCCCAAAAGAACTTTTTTACTTCTTTAAAAATTTTGTTTTATCTTGATTATTCCAATGAGGTGGCATGCTACCAGTGACAAGGTAATTAAAATGTCGGCATATCAGGGTATGTGAGAAGCAGGCATGAGTTGTTCATCAGGGAAAATTTCATTAATGGGAGGTTGTTTATCAGTAAACTTCATGATTAGCCTAGATAAATGATCAGCAACAATATTTGCAGATCCTTTTTTATCTCAAATTTCTAAGTCAAACTCTTGTAACAATAACTGATCAAGCGAGGTTTAGCATCTTTCTTGGAAAGAAGATATTAGTGCAGCATGATCGAAGTAAAGTATGACTTTCCAACCAATCAAGTAAGGTCAAAACTTGTCTATGGCAAAAACAACTGCAAGCAATTCTTTTTCAGTTTTAGAGTAATTTAATTGGGCATCATTTAGAGTTCTAGTTGCATAATATATTACAGTCAATTTGTTTTCTCTTTGACCCAATACTACACCGACGGCATAGTAAGATGCATCGCACATTATTTCAAAAGGAAGATTCCAGTTGGAAGATTTGATGATAGGTGCAGAGCTCAACATATATTTGAGTGTCTTAAAAGCTTTTAAGCAATGATCATCAAATTTTGAAAGTAAAATACATAAATACCTTGAAATTTTGCTAAAATCTTTGATGAATCGATGGTTAAACCATCATGGACTAAGAATGACCGGATCTCTTTAGTCATTGGTGGAAGACTGGATATTAAGTCAACTTTAGATTTGTCCCCCTCAATTCCTTTTTCAAAAATCACATGTCCTAAGATAAATCTATTTTAACCATAAAATGATATTTTTCGCAGTTTAGTACAAAATTTTTCTCCTTACACCTAACCAATACTAGGATTAAGTGGTGTAAACATTCATCAAAGCTAGACCCGAATACAGAAAAATCATCCATAAACTTTCTAAAAACCGCTCAACCATGTATAGAAAATTCTCATCATACACCGCTGAAAAGTAGAAGGTTCATTGCATAAATCAAATGTCATTCGTCGGTAAGCAAAAGTGCCAAAAGGATAGGTAGAAGTGGTTCTTTCTTGATCTTCAGGAGCAATGGGGATTTGGTTATAGCCGGAATAAGCAAGAAAGAAAAAAGTGTTAAACATCATTAAAGGACTCATACTCTCTATCATATTTACCTCACAGAATTCATCATGATCATCATGATGTTGAGAAATGTTAAACATATTTAGTTCACATCCATATTTCCATAAGACAAATTACGATGCCATTTCTATAGTTAATTAATGCATTTGAAGTATCCAAGAATGGCATTCGTAAAATGACAGGAATTTGATCTTTGGTATTTTCAACATGTTCAGTTTCTAAGAATATGAATCAACGGGAAAGTAGAATTTGCCTACTTGGATTAGAACATCCTCTATGATTTGTCTAGGTACTTTACAGATCTATCAGCTAGTTGGAGTATCACAAATGTTGATTTGAGCTCTCTCAATCCAAGTTGTGTATAAACAGAATATGATAATCACTACAGGAAATGCAATCAGACAACACTAATCAGACAACAGTCGGCCGAAAAAGTGTTGGCTGAAATTAATAGATAATAGTTTATTTTCACCTCGAAAAAGTATTGTGTAATCCAAGTACATTACAATGGTTTAAAAACCGTTGTCTAGAAAACCCAATCAGACAAGGATTTTTGTCAGTGGTGTTATGCAAACTTGGAGGATTAGACAACCATTTCAAAAATATATTATTGGAATTAGCTTAAGACAATGCCACTTAAACTGTTGTTGAAATAAGACAAGCATTTTTAACTATGCTTGTTTTATTACATTTCACACAACGTGTGTCATAAAAATGTTGTGTGACTCAGACAAGTGTTTTTTAATATTTTACATTTAATCATGCCTCAAACAACGGAATGTTAAAACCGTTATCTAAGGCACGTACTTTATTATATCCGGAAAGACGAATGTTACTTATTTAATGTGCCATGTGGCACAAAAGATATTATTTTTCCACTAGTAACACACAGCAAAACTTCAGACAATATATTCTTCACAAAAAAACTATTGTGTGAGATGTATTAATACAATAGTTTTGAAAATAATAAAACATTATATAACAATTTAAACGTTGTCTGAACTACTTACATACAACGAGTTATCCCCAAAGCATTGTGTGCCTATTTTAGACAATAGATATATTATAACGGTATTACGTGTGTAACCATTATGTCATTTCTACTCATATTGTAATACCCGTAATTTCGATTTCCGGTAATTTCTTTTTTTCGGCGAAAGTCCATTTTGACGACTCGTTCATGACCGTTTCATCATTCTGAGAATGATTAATTCTGCACTTTTTGTCATCCGAGTTCATTTCAGTATCGTTTTATTGAGGTTCGTGTTTCTTAACGACTTTTCTGCACTCGAGTTCGATTCTTGTGAATATCGTTCGAAACTACTGTTTCGAGTTTCCCGTAAGTCTGTTTAACTTTGTTAGACGTGTTGTAAACTTCAGTTTGGTTATTCGATCACGTATCGTGATTTTCGGGTGTTTTGGGCCATTTTGTAATTTACCCAAAGTTGTGGGTATCCGCATTCGTATTTGTTGTCTTGACCCTTTTCATGGTCGCGTATGATTAATTGTCGCATGGTATTTCATTTCGGGTCGATGATGTTGCCCACGAGCATTTTGTCGTGTTCGTTCCGTGCGATTTCGGATAATCGAGTCGTCGAGTTCTGGTGGTCGGGCACTGGCTGGACGGTTGCGGGCACTGGCCGGACGGTTGCGGGTACTGGCCGGACGGTTGCGTCTCTGTCCGGACGGTTGCGGGCACTGGCCGGACGGGTGCGGCAGGAACCGACGTAGCGCACGTTACGGCCGGGTGGCAGCGCACGCTACGGCCGGTTAGCTGCGCACGCTAGTCGGCCGAGACAATAGGGGCAATGAGGTTCTGGACTCGGGTGGATCGGCAGGTATCACACGCTACTGTCGGACACTGCGCACGCTACGACCGACAGGTAGCGCACGCTACGGCCGGAAGGCTGCGCATGCTACCTGGCCGAGCAGTTTAGTCCAGGAGGTCTCTGGATTGCGGCCCGGGCCGATAGCGCACGCTAGCTCGGCAGCCTAGCGCACGCTAGTCTGGCCCAGTATAAATGTGACAGAGCAGTCCAGTTTCGGTCATTTTTCCCATTCCTCTCTTTCTCTTCCGCGGTTGGGGCCTTGGGGATCTTGAAGCCATGTTGTTGAACAACAAATCCACGAAGTTCTTGAGTTCATATCATTGATTAATCATCCTATATCATCCTTTGATCCAGCGAATTAAGGTGAGAATTCCTAGAACCCTATTCTGAGAAATTTTGGGTTTTTTGTGTTTTGGCCGATTCGTTCCGTATCGTTGATTAACCCATGATGGGTATGATTAATCTTAGGAGTATTCTTGTGTTTAGCATCATTTAATCCATTGTTCTTCGTCGAATCAAAGTATATTTCTTGATTTCCTTCGAATCGACTTTTTGGGGGATTTGTTCTTGATCTCGTTTTCCATACATTTTTGATGGATCGATTGTTGTTAAATGATGTTGTTAAACATATCCTATGGATTGTATATCCATATTTCAGTTTGGAATTCTGTTTTCGTGTTTTGTGGGGACGTATCGTGTTCTTGGCCGTTTTGGGTGAAACCCTTGAACTTTCATCGTTTGATACTTGAATTCAGCGGCTTTGGGTTGTACTTTGGAATTCATTTTCATTGTTATTGTTGTCGTTCGTAGTTTATTGTTACGGGTTGTCGTTGGTAGTCGGCGGAGTTCGTAGTCGGTCCGAGTCTCCTCACTTCGGTCGATTCTCTGCGTTGTGATTAATCGAGGCAAGTACCTTGTCCATACAATTTTTGTTTTGTGGATATGATAATTAGTGATCGTCTCTATGTGTTTGTTTGATCGTTTGATTTGAACTTTCAAAAGATCCGGTTTAGCCTCGTTAAGGGCTCACTTTCAGAACGCGTGTGTTTTGTGAACGGTGTGTTTTGGGGAATTGATTATGATTTGGTTGTTTTGAACGTTAAGGGCTTTGGTGATACCCCTGTTGTTTAAAGTTATGGAATCATGTATTCCGCATTAATCGTGTTGTGTTGTGATGAGTTTGATAACGGTGTCGAGTAAGTGGCCATCTCTAGTGAGTATTCTTGATGAGCTTACATTCTTAGCATATTAGTATTGCATGAGTAACGTGTGTGTGTGTGTGTATGCTCACTACGAGTTAGATCCGATGGGGTCTCGGTAGGGGTACACGGATGGGAGGATCCACGAGCTTGCTTTTAACCACTATGGGTTAGATCCGACGGGGTCTCGGTAGGGGTCCACGGAGGGGTGAATCCACGGTTAATTGTGGTGTTTTTCACAAATGTGTTTTGAGATTTGCGTTTCCGGAAACGAGCGTTTTGATCGGTGATTTCATGATTTGCATGCATTGACTAAGTGTGTAAGAGGTAAGTTGTTCATTGGCCTACTTGGCTAGGATGGCACTAGAGTATTTTGTCGTATGTGTTTAGTCGTTTAATTGTGGGGTTTTGATGTTGGAAAACGAACCTTGCTATCGTTCTCGTGTATTGTGATTTGATGTAATTTGGGGCTAAAATCCCAACAGTTTTGTAAAGGTTATTTTTCGGAAAATAAACCTTCGGGGTGGTGACCCCTTTCGTATTTCGAGTTTTGGAAAGAGAAGGATTCGGTAATCCTAAATTATTTTCTATTAAAACTCTCGATGGCATTTTAAACTGTTTTATAAATTGTTTCCATTGATTTGTGACCTTTCGGTTTTGGAATGTTTTTCCCAAACTCTTGCCTTGGGAAGTACTTTTCGTTTCGTTTGGATCTTTGAGGATTCCTGGTTACTGTTATTCGTGGAATGTGAAATATATGACTCGTATTTTGCACTTTGTTCTTGCACTAGCAAAACAGTGGAGTTTTGCTAACCCCCGACTATTCGGGGGGTGGATGTCTGTTTTTGCATTCAGGTTTTGGGAACGTAACACAGGGTCGGCACGAAGGATGATGAAAGATGATCGATACTAATCACATGAGGAACCGTACGTTGCGTATTGGTTCAGTTGTACTTTATTTTCCGCTGCTATATTTTTTCCCCGTTGTACGGAAGTGGTTGTATTTTGACCCCCTGCGTGGGCATGAATGGTAATTGAGTTGTATCTTTTTATTGAAAGACCAAATTGGTCTACTGAGTCATTTTAGCCTTGAAGGCATTGTTGAGTTGTTCGATGTTGTTACCAGCCTGGTAGATCCTTGAGGAAAGGTTCTACGGCGTGTAATATCCCTGAGCGGATTGGGGGTGTTACATAAATGGTATCGGAGATTTGGTTGTGGAAACTTAGGCTGTCAGGTCAGTGGTGTCTGTTGAGTTTTGTTTCATCGGATTTTGTCTGACTGAGTCGTGTCGCGTCGCATCGTCTGAGTCTGTTGGTCGTGATTAGTATCGTGGAGCGATCATCATCTCCGTGCGACCTGTAGATGTAAGTCTCCCTTCTTTGTGTTGTGCCTCGTGTGACATGAGCTGCATATATGATTATATCGTTGATTGATTGAATCCTTCTGTGGATTTTGATTCCGTGATATGTGGGTATTCGATTGTAATATTTTATTTATATGAGGAGCGGTGTCACTGCTGATGTATTTTCGAACTGTATTTTATCCGTTGCGTGAGTCCTTTCAAAATGACTTTCAGTATTTTGCAAATTGAGTTCTAATTCGTAAAACTGATTCCCTAAATCGAGTTTTGGCACTTTGGCCTTGAATGTTTAATGACGGTTTGATAAAGGATTTTGTGAGTTTTGGGCATTCTAGCCTATTGAATTTTTGAAAACCTTGAGTATATTAGAAAATTAAATTTCGAGACATACTTTTAAAACGAATTATTTTCTTGCGGTGTTTTCAAGGTGCTTTCTAGTGCCGCCGTATGTTTCAAAATTTTTCCAGTTGAGGACCAAAATATTTTGAGATATTTTCATTTATTTAGAAATGTTTTGCTTAGACCCGAGGGTCGAATATTTCTGAAATTCTTTTCAGTAAAAGAAAAGTGTCCTCATTTTATCAAGCGCGAGATGGTTTTCAAAGTCTCGATAATGGTGTATGTGCTACTTTTTGAAGGGTGATACTCAAGATCAACTAGTGTTTCCAAAATCATTTTTTTTCAAAGGTGGTTTTCATTTTAAAAACCTATCGTTCCTGTTTACGGTCCGGTAATATTTGTATGATGTTTTGTGATTATGTGTTGCTTATCGTTCGGGCCGTTGTGATCGCCGAATGATGCCGTCGTTACTATGATTCTGTGTATGCGGGCTACCATACGTTGATATGTTGTGTGGAATTGGCATCTCTGGTTTGTTGCTTTGTGATGTTATGTTCCATTGTGTCGAGCATTTGTATATTCTGTATGCCGAGCCGAGGTGTTTCAACTGTGATGTGCCGGGGCATGCACGTACAAATTGTCCTTCTCGCCAGTAACGCATTTCATGTGTGGACCCGAGAGACACAGGATCCAGTTTTGAGAGTTGGGTTCCAAAGTCTTTCGGGACATGAACTTCAGCACAGATATGATGCGACCCCCACACGACACGCTATGGTAACCGACACCGCTAGATGAATTCGTTCCCAGGATGTTTCCAAAATAAGCAAAATGGGGCTTTACTTCCAAACCTCTACGTGACACGTCGTAGCAACTCGGAAGGGGTGGAATATAAATACTAACAAGATTGCACTTGATAAGTATATAAATCACACAAGGGATGTTTTGGAGACACACTCAACAAAACAAGAAAGCACTCACAAAAGTTTGTTAATACAAACACTCTCAAATTCATAAAATCTTTGGTCCTATGGTCTGAAAAATATTTGTAGCTCTCTTTCTTAGCTTTCCATAGACACCTGAATCACCTGAATCGGATTTCGGACGAGTAAGTTTTGGCCAAAATACGAGACTGCTGCGTGTCAGTCTTACGCGCGGGAATTTGATCCTTGTTTGTTTGTTCGTCTTTTCCGATCGTCTTCGACATTAATATTACACGACTCGATTATATACAACTCAAAATATAAAAATACAACTCAAGAAATACAATTCAAATTAAAATGCACCAAGATAAAATAAACAAAAAAACTTATTGTTCGACAACTTCGACACTACTCACGAATTTGTTGTCTTTGATAACATAGTTATTTTTAAACATATCAATGATGAGTGTCGATAAATTATTTTTGAACTTCTTTGATCGAGACCTCATTATTGGTCCAGTCGGCATGCTCAAGTCCTCATCCGGGTTCTTCATAATATCTCGATTCACATCATTCCCCCGTTCCTCAAAAGGATTCGTCCTCGAATCTGAAATTTCAAAAGGACTTAAGTCAACAACATTGAAAGTAGTGGAAACATTATACTCACCAGGTAGATCTACTTTATAGGCATTGTCGTTAATCCTCTCTAAGATCTGGAACGGTCCATCTCCCCTTGGCATTAGCTTGGATTTTCTTTGAATGGGAAATCGTTCTTTCCTCAAATGAACCCAAACCCAATCACCTGGTTCAAAGAGTACTTGTTTGCGTCCCTTGTTCTTCATTCTTGCATTGTGTTCGTTGCGCTTCTCAATTTGTTCACGAACTTTGGCATGTAATTGCTTCACCATCTCCGCCTTTTTCTTGCCATCAAGGTTACTCCTGTCATCTATTGGAATAGGCAACAAGTCTAAAGGAGTTATTGGATTAAAACCATACACGATTTCAAATGGCGAAAATGTCGTAGTAGAATGTACGGTTCGATTATAGGCAAACTCGATAAATGGTAAAGATGTTTCGATTTTCAAATTTTTGTTAACAATAGTTCGCAACAATTGACCAAGCGTTCGGTTAACAACCTCGGTTTGACCATCAGTTTGGGGATGACATGTTGTAGAATAAAGCAATTTCGTCCCCAATTTTGCCCATAAGACTCTCCAAAAATGACTCAAAAATTTGGTATCTCTATCGGATACGATGCTTTTGGGCATACCATGCAAACGAACAATTTCTTTGAAAAATAGATTAGCAATATGTGTGGCGTCGTCCGTTTTATGACATGCAATGAAGTGTGCCATTTTGCTAAATCTATCAACGACAACAAAAATGGAGTCACAACCGGATTTCTCCCTGGGTAATCCTAATACAAAGTCCATAGAAAGATCAACCCAAGGTTCGGAAGGTACCGGAAGTGGCATATACAAACCATGCGGTAACACTCGTGATTTTGCTTTCCTACAAACAATGCATGAATTTACAACTTTAAAAACATCATGTTTCATTTTTGGCCAAAAGAAATGTTCATGCAATATTTCGTAAGTTTTAGCAATCCCAAAATGTCCCATTAGACCTCCACTATGTGCTTCTCTTACCAATAATTCCCGTGTTGAACAAAAAGGAATGCAAAGTTTATTTTCACGGAACAAGAATCCATTATCCCGATAAAATTTTTCTACTCCGTTTTCTTAAGCGACATAAATATCATGGAAATCTTTATCCCCTCATATGCTTCTTTCAATAAATCAAATCCCAAAAGTTTACAAGAAAGTGTATTGAGTAATACATACCTTCTTGACAAAGCGTCGGCGACAATGTTTTCCTTACCTTGTTTGTATTTGATGATGTAAGGAAAGGATTCAATTTCCTCTAACCACTTGGCATGTCTCTTGCTCAATTTACCGTGTCCTTTGAGATGCTTTAAGGATTCATGATCGGTATGAATCACGAACTCCTTAGGCCATAGGTAGTGTTGCCACGTACGTAGGGCTCGAACCAAAGCATACAATTCCTTGTCATAGGTCGGGTAATTCAATGTAGCTCCTCCAAGTTTCTCACTAAAATAGGCTATCGGCCTTTTTCCCTGCATTAATCTGCTCCTATTCCTACTCTGAAGCATCACACTCAATTTCAAAAGTGTTAGAAAAATCGAGTAATGCTAAGGCAGTGCGGTGCACAATTTATCTTTCAGTGTTAAATGCTTTTTCTTGTTCATTTCCCAATTAAACTTAGCATGTTTCTTGACAAGTTCGTTTAATGGGGCTGCAATTGTGCTAAAATCTTTTACGAAGCGTCGGTAAAACCCTGCTAGGCCATGAAAACTTCTTACCTCGGGCGCGTTCGTTGGTCTAAGCCATTCTCGGATAGCCTTAACCTTTTCTTCATCAACTTTTATGCCGTCGGCACTAACGACATATCGAGAAAAATAACTTCATTCATGCAAAAGTACATTTCTTAAGACTAGCATATAATTGTTCCCTTCTCAAGGTAATTAAAGCTAATCTTAAATGTTCAACATGTTCTTCAACATTTTTGCTGTAAATGAGTATATCATCAAAGTATACAACAACGAATTTTCCGATGTATGCACGTAAAACATGATTCATTAATCTCATAAAAGTACTTGGTGCGTTCGTTAGTCCAAAGGGCATTACCAACCATTCGTATAATCCGTATTTAGTTTTGAAAGCCGTTTTCCATTCATCTCCTTCTTTCATACGAATTTGGTGATATCCTTTCATTAGGTCAATTTTAGTGAAAACACATGAACCATGTAATTCATCTAACATATCATCTAACCTTGGAATAGGGTGTCGATACTTAACCGTGATATTATTTACCGCTCGGCAATCGGTGCACATTCTCCACGTTCCATCTTTCTTTGGCACGACGATCACAGGAACGGCACAAGGACTTAGACTCTCCTGGATATACCCAAGACTTAACAACTCCTCGACTTGCCTTTGGATTTCATTGGTCTCTTCGGGGTTGTGTCGGTATGCCGGTCTATTTGGAATGACCGATCCAGGCACAAAGTCTATTTGATGTTCAATCCCTCGGATTGGTGGCAACCCTGCAGGTAGTTCTTCAGGAAAAACATCAACAAATTTCTGCAATAAAGATTCAATAGAACTCGGAATTATCCGGTTCCCGGGGTTAGTAGTAGCGCAAACTTTTCGGAAAATAATCAAGTATATGGGTGCATTTTCCTTGATATCTTCTTCAAGTTCCTTTGCACTTACAAGCATGCATTTTCTCAAATTTTCTTTTTCTTTCTTTTTTTCATTTTTTCATTTTTTCATTTTTCTCATTTTTTCATTTTTTCATTTTTCTCGCTTTTTCATTTTTTCATTTTCTTTTCCTTTTCTTTTCTCGATTTTCCTTCAACTTCCTTTTCAAGACGAAGTTGATCTTCTTGTATTTGTACCTTAGTCATGGGAGCTAAGGTAATTTTCTTTCCATCCTTCTCGAATGAGTAACGATTTTCCTTCCGCTCAAAGTAGCATCTCGATCAAAATGCCATGGTCTTCCCAACAAGATATGGCAAGCATGCATCGAACGACATCACATAGGATTTTGTCTTGATACCTTAGATGGTGAGAGCCACTAGTACTGTTTATTAACTCGAACTTCCCCACAATCATTTAGCCAATGTAAGCGATACGGTTTAGGGTGTCTTCTTGTTGGAAGATCGAGTTCTTCCACTAGCATAGCGCTAATGACATTAGTGCAACTCCGTTATCTATTATCACACTACAATTTTTATTTTTAATAAAACAACGTGTGTGAAATAGATTTTCTCTTTGTTCGTTAACTTCCTCCTCTTTTGCTTGAGAACTTAACACCCTCCGAACAACAAGTGCGGGTGCATACTCATACGTCTCATCATCACTCTCCACCTCTCTTGTCTCTTCTTCTTCTTCTTCTTTTTCGCTTCCGTTTCAATCTCCCCATCCCAAGTACCATCACCCGTTTGTTGGTGCATTCGGATGCTATATGTCCACGACCCTGGCACTTATAGCATTGGATGTCCCAGTTTCTCCTTTGGGTGCTTTCGACGGGTTTAGGTTTCCCATCAAATTTTGGTTTGCTAGTGCTCCCAACTTCAAACTTTCCTTTCAAGACACTCCCTTCTCTTTTATCAAAATTTTTAAATTTTTCTGAACTTACTTGAGATTGTTGTTTCCAAGGGGTAGAGTATCCCGTGGAATAGTTGTTATTGCTCCCTCTTCGTAAGCTCCGCTCGATTTTTACCGCCGCATATACCATGTC
This sequence comes from Orobanche coerulescens, assembly GCA_033398695.1. Taxonomy (NCBI): domain Eukaryota; kingdom Viridiplantae; phylum Streptophyta; class Magnoliopsida; order Lamiales; family Orobanchaceae; genus Orobanche; species Orobanche coerulescens. The sequence continues at coordinate 69,654,418 of CM065818.1, read as the reverse complement.
CTCGAATTCAACAAAGTGTTGTTTGTCAACTTCTTTAGCTATATCGGCTCTCATCCCGTGTAAAAACCGCGCCATGGTGGCCTCTCTTGATTCCCGAACATTGGCCCGGATCATCAACATCTCCATTTCCTTTCGAAAATCTTCAATGTTTCTCGAGCCTTGTTTTAAAGTTTGTAAGCGAGAAAATAGTTCCTTAAGATAGTAATTAGGAACAAATCTTTTCCGCATAACAACCTTCAATTCTTCCCAACCGCTAACCGGTCTCTCCCGACTCCTCCTTCTATCCGTCACAAGTTGGTCCCACCAAATGCTTGCATATTCTGAAAATTCGGTTATTGCTAACCTCATTTTCTTCTCATCGGAATAGTTGTGGCAATCGTAAATGGTCTCCAACTTCCTTTCCCAATCGAGATATGTGTCCGGATCACTTCTCCCTTCGAAAGATGGGATTTTCATTTTGATGTTTCCCATATTCCGATCCTCCTCGTTTCGGACATATCTTCCTCGTCTTCCTTCATACTCTGTCCTTCCTCCTCGTCCTTCTCGCCCTCCTCGATGTACAAACCTCGGAGTTTCCTCCTCGGAATTCATCGAATCTTCATCATCATAGCCTCCAAATCGAATGGGTTCCGGTCCCCTTCGTACGGGCTCCTCTTCTCTACCCTTCGTGAGAGTAGCAATTGTTTCCTCTTGTTTATCTAGTCTTGACTATTTGAGCAAGTTGTTGTACAATATTTTGAAGGATAAGATTTTGCTCGTTTCCTTCGGTTCTGACATTTTTTCTTTTCTTTTTTTCTTTTTTTTTCTTTTTTTCTTTTTTTTTTTTTGTTTTTTTTCTCCTTTTTTTTTCTATAAGAAAATTTCCTCACAAGATCTTTACGTGTATCACTCGATCGCTCACACTCGCGTATCTCTCGTTTGGCTTTTTCTTAATTCCTCACAATTTTTTTTTTTGCCTTTTTCCACACAACTTACAAGGTGATTTTTGTTGATTCAAATCAAGTTTCTTCTTGAAAGAACTCAAATCCCACGATCCCCCCAACGATTGCGAATGACGATAAGATAAAAAAAAATGGAAAGATGGGAGCAAAAGATTTTGGAATAGTTTAGAATATGGAACGGAACGAAAAGTATGATAATTGTTTGATAAGATCGATCAAAATTCGTTCTTCTCTTCTTCCTTGATAATTTTTTTCTTCTTCTTTTTTTTTTTTGGTAATGAAATGAATGGATTGATATTTGATATTCGATCCGCAAGCTTAAAATCACCAGACGCCTAAAGGCTAAGGAACAAGTTCTTCCCCTGGCCTCGGCTTGAAGAGTTATCAAAAACAATCAAAACCTTCACGACTTATAATTTTTTTTTTTTAGTAATGAAATGAATGGATTGATATTTGATATTCGATCCATAGCTTAAAATCACCACACGCCCGAAGGCTAAGGAACAAGTTCTTCCCCTGGCCTCGGCTTGAAGAGTTATCAAAAACAATCAAAACCTTCACCACTTATGTATTTTTTCTTTTCTTTTTTTCTTTTTTTTTTTTTTTGTGAAGAAGATGGAAGATTTAGAAGATAAAGGAAATAATAGGATGATAAGATAGGAAGATTATGGTAATGAAGGAAAATAGATGATACCACTTAGTTTTGGAATAACCGAGCTCCGAAGCCAACTGATGCGACCCCCACACGACGGTATGGTAGCAGACACCGCTAGATGAATTCGTTCCCAGGATGTTTCCAAAATAAGCAAAATGGGGCTTTACTTCCAAACCTCTACGTGACACGCCGTAGCAACTCGGAAGGGGTGGAATATAAATACTAACAAGATTGCACTTGATAAGTATATAAATCACACAAGGGATGTTTTGGAGACACACTCAACAAAACAAGAAAGCACTCACAAAAGTTTGTTAATACAAACACTCTCAAATTCATAAAATCTTTGGTCCTATGGTCTGAACAATATTTGTAGCTCTCTTTCTTAGCTTTCCATAGACACCTGAATCACCTGAATCGGATTTCGGACGAGTAAGTTATGGCCAAAATACGAGACTGCTGCGTGTCAGTCTTACGCGCGGGAATTTGATCCTTGTTTGTTTGTTCGTCTTTTCCGATCGTCTTCGACATTAATATTACACGACTCGATTATATACAACTCAAAATATAAAAATACAACTCAAGAAATACAATTCAAATTAAAATACACCAAGATAAAATAAACAAAAAAACTTATTGTTCGACAACTTTGACACTACTCACGAATTTATTGTCTTTGATAACATAGTTATTTTTAAACATATGAATGATGAGTGTCGATAAATTATTTTTGAACTTCTTTGATCGAGACCTCGTTATTGGTCCAGTCGGCATGCTCAAGTCCTCATCCGGGTTCTTCATAATATCTCGATTCACATCAAGATATCAGGATCGGCTCTAAGAGGCCCATGGGGAATGTTTTCGTCAGCTGCCTTTATGTGGTTGCCTTGTTTCCGTTATTGTGAGTTGCGGGGACGACCTTCTTTTGTAAGAGGTCGAATGTAATACCCGTATTGTTTTGGATTCTGCATTTTCTCTTCCTCAAGTCTATCGACTCGCTCGTGTTAGTTGACATTTTCTGAGCTTGTCATGTCCCTTGTTTTTGTTGATCGAACAAGTGTGGTATTGTTTCAGAATAACTCGGTTGTCGTTGTGACCTTTCAATTGCTATTCCCTTTTCTGTGGATCTTATGTGAATGCACATCTTATTGTTTTCACCGGATCATATATTGTCTCGAGCCGAGACGTGAACCTGGGAGTTGTTGTTTGAATTTTATTGTTCTTCGTGATTCGAACATGATTGTTCGATTTTTGTTGTCTCGATCGTTTGATTGATCGGTTTTTATTTATCTCGTTTTGTGATTGTTGAACATTCAGGCTCCTTCGTAATTCCCTTAAGTTCGGGAAATTAGTCTCGTTTTCGATCTTCCAACCCTTGGGCGGTGGAATTCCATATTTGTTCAGCGATTGGCTCGCGTTTTGATTGATGTACCGTTGGGTTGGTCAATCATATTGATTTCGTTTGTTGTGTTTTATGATTGTTCAGATAATCGACCTGATTGTATTATCTGTTTGTTGACGCTTGTCACTTGTTGGTTTTATTATGTCTCTACGGTGGCATTGTGCTGGTCGTCGTGGAGCGTGTTTTCACGCCGTATATCCCTTTGTGTTGCTTGTAACGTCTCGCCGTTGGGCGTAAGTTACGCGTTTCTTGTGTATCTCATTGAGTCTTCCTGGCGGGATATCGCTTCTCCCAATTTGTTTTAAGTTTCGGGACGAAACTTTTTTTAAGGAGGATAGTGTGTAATACCCGTAATTTCGATTTCCGGTAATTTCTTTTTTTTCGGTGAAAGTCCGTTTTGACGACTCGCTCATGACCGTTTCATCATTCTGAGAATGATTAATTCTGCACTTTTTGTCATCCGAGTTCGTTTTGTTGAGTTTCGTGTTTCTTAGCGACTTTTCCGCACTCGAGTTCGATTCTTGTGAATCTCGTTCGAAACTACTATTTCGAGTTTCCTGTAATTCCGTTTAACTTTGTTAGACGTGTTGTGAACTTCGGTTTTGTTATTCGATCACGTATCGTGATTTTCGGGCGTTTTGGGCCATTTTGTAATTTACCCAAAGTTGTGGGTATCCGCATTCGTATTTGTTGTCTTGACCCTTTTCATGGTCGCGTATGATTAATTGTCGCATGGTATTTCATTTCGGGTCGATGATGTTGCCCACGAGAATTATGTCGTGTTCGTTCCGTGCGATTTCGGATAATCGAGTCTTCGAGTCCTGGTGGTCGGGCACTGGCCGGACGGTTGCGGCACTGGCCGGACGGTTGCGGGCACTGGCCGGACGAGTGCGGCAGGAACTGGCGTAGCGCACGCTATGGCCGGAAGGTAGCGCGCGCTACGGCCGGGTGGCAGCACACGCTACGGCGGGGTGGCAGCGCACGCTATGGCCGATTAGCTGCGCGCGCTAGTCGGCCGAGACAGTAGGGGCAGTGAGGTTCTGGACTCGAGTGGATCGGCAGGTAGCGCACGCTACTGTCGGACACTGCGCACGCTACGACCAGCAGGTAGCGCACGCTACGGCCGGAAGGATGCGCACGCTACAGTCGGCGATCTAGTCGGGAGGTCTCTGGATTGCGGCCCGGGCCGATAGCGCACGCTAGCTCGGCAGCCTAGCGCACGCTAGTACGGCCCAGTATAAATGCGACAGAGCAGTCCAGTTTCGGTCATTTGTCCCATTCCTCTCTTTCTCTTCCGTGGCTGGGGCCTTTGGGATCTTGAAGCTATGTTGTTGAACAACAAATCCACGAAGTTGTTGAGTTCATATCATTGATTGATCATCCTATATCATCCTTTGATCCAGCGAATCAAGGTGAGAATTCCTAGAACCCTATTTTGAGAAATTTTGCGGTTTTTGGGTTTTTGGCCGACTCGTTCCGTATCGTTGATTAATCCATGATGGGTATGATTAATCTTAGCAGTATTCTTGTGTTTAACATCATTTAATCCATTGTTCTTCGTCGAATCAAAGTATATTTCTTGATTTCCTTCAAATCGACTTTTTGGGGGATTTGTTCTTGATCTCGTTTTCCATCCGTTTTTGATGGATCGATTGTTGTTAAATGACATTGTTAAACATATCCTATGGATTGTATATCCATATTTCGGTTTGGAATTCCATTTTCGTGTTTTGACGGGACGAATCGTGTTCTTGGCCGTTTTGGGGGAAACCCTTGAACTTTCATCGTTTGATACTTGAATTCAGCGGCTTTAGGTTGTACTTTGGATTTCATTTTCATTGTTATTATTGTAGTTCGTAGTTTATTGTTGCAGGTTGTCATTCGGTGGAGTCGGCGGGTTCGTAGTCGGTCCGAGTTTCCTCACTTCAGTCGATTCTCTGCGTTGTGATTAATCGAGGCAAGTACCTTGTCCATACAATTCTTGTTTTGTGGATATGATAATTAGTGATCGTCTCTATGTGTTTGTTTGATCATTTGATTTGAACTTTCAAAAGATTCGGTTTAGCCTCGTTAAGGGCTCACTTTCAGAATGCGTGTGTTTTGTGAACGGTGTGTTTTGGGGAATTGATTATGACTTGGTTGTTTTGAACGTTGAGGGCTTTGGTGATACCCCTGTTGTTTAAAGTTATGGAATCATGTATTCCGCGTTAATCGTGTTGTGTTGTGATGAGTTTGATAACGGTGTCGAGTAAGTGGCCATCTCTAGTGAGTATTCTTGATGAGCTTACATTCTTAGCATATTAGTATTGCATGAGTAACGTGTGCGTGTGTATGCTCACTACGGGTTAGATTCGACGGGGTCTCGGTAGGGGTCCACGGAGGGGTGGATCCACGAGCTTGGTTTTAACCACTATGGGTTAGATCCGACGGGGTCTCGGTAGGGGTCCACGGAGGGGTGGATCCATGGTTAATCGTGGTGTTTTTCACAAAGGTGTTTTGAGATTGGCGTTTAGGAAGCTTGAGTGTTTTGATCGGTGATATCATGATTTGCATGCATTGACTAAGTGTGTAAGAGGTAAGTTGTTCATTGACCTACTTGGCTAGGATGGCACTAGAGTATTTTGTCGTATGTATTTAGTCATTTAATTGTGGGGTTTTGATGTTGGAAAACGAACCTTGCTATCGTTCTCGTGTACTGTGATTTGATGTAATTTGGCGCTAAAATCCCAACGGTTTTGTAAAGGTCGTTTTCGGAAAATAAACCTTCGGGGTGATGACCCCTTTTGTATTTCGAGTTTTGGAAAGAGAAGGATTCGGTAATCCTAAATTGTTTTCTATTAAAACTCTCGATGGCATTTTAAACTGTTTTATAAATTGTTTCCATTGATTTGTGACCTTTCGGCTTTGGAATGTTTTTCCCAAACTCTTGCCTCGGGAAGTACTTTTCGTTTCGTTTGGATCTTTGAGGATTCCTGGTTATTGTTATTCGTGGAATGTGAATTGTATGACTCGTATTTTGCACTTTGTTCTTGCACTAGCAAAACAATGGAGTTTTGCTAACCCCCGAGTATTCGGGGGGTGGATGTCTGTTTTTGCATTCAGGTTTTGGGAGCGTAACACAGGGTCGGCACGAAGGATGATGAAAGATGATCGATACTAATCACATGAGGATCCGTACATTGTGTATTGGTTCAGTTGTACTTTATTTTCCGCTGCTATATTTTTTCCCCGTTGTACGGGAGTGGTTGTATTTTGACCCCCTGCGTGGGCATGAATGGTAATTGAGTTGTATGTTTTTATTGAAAGACCAAATCGACCTACTGAGTCATTTTAGCCTTGAAGGCGTTGTTGAGTTGTTCGATGTTTTTACCAGCCTGGTAGATCCTTGAGGAAAGGTTCTACGGCGTATAATATCCCTGAGCGGATTGGGGGTGTTACACATATAACACACGTGTTTAAAAACCGTTGTCTAGTTAAAGACTAAAGGACAAAAATATCTTTTTACTATAAGACAAAATTTACGATCTTGACAGTTTTGTTAAAAAAACATATTGAATAAACATAAAAAAATTTAATTTTTTTATGCACGACTAAAATTTATATATCTTGACATCCGTACGGTTGGATCGTCAAAAAGTATTTTTAAAAAAATAGAAACAAAAATTCGGGACAAAGCACTAGTTACGAGTACTAGTCAATTTAGTAGTGCCCTACTAAGATCTCAAACCAAATTAATTTTTTATTTTTTAAAAATTTGGGAACATCACTCAATTAGATATATCTTGAAATCTGTAAGGTTGGATCGTCAAGAAATATTTTTAAAGAAATAGATACAAAAATGCAGGACAAAGTACTGAATTACGAGTACTAGTCAATTTAGTAGTGCCCTAATAAGATCTTAAACCAAATTAATTTTTATTTTTTGAAAATTTGGGAATATCACTCAATTAGATATATCTTGATATCCGTGCGGTTAGATTGTCGATAAATATTTTTAAAAATAATAGAAACAATAATCATGAAAAGTACTAGTCGATTTAGTAGTGGTTTTCTAAGATCTCTAAACAATTAAGTTTTTATTTTTTGAAAATTTGGGAACATCACTCAATTAGATATATCTTGACATAGGTATGGTTGAATCGTCGACAAATATTTTTTAAAAAATAGAAATAATAATCTAGGACAAAGCACTAGTTACTAGTAGTAGTCGATTTAGTAGTGGTTTGCTAAGCTCTCAAACCAAATTAATTTTTTATTTTTTGAAAATTTGGGAACATCACTCAATTCGATATATCTTGACATCCGTGCAGTTGGATTGTCGATAAATATTTTTAAAAAATAGAAAAATAATCCAGGACAAAGCACTAATTCTGAGTACTAGTCGATTTAGTAGTGCCCTACTACGATCTCAAACCATATTAATTTTTTTCTTAAATTTGTGAACATCACTCAATTAGATATATATTGAAATGCATGCGGTTGGATCGTCAAGAAGTATTTTTAAGAAATAAATACAAAAATATGGGACAAAGTACTAGTTCTGATCTTAGTCGATTTAGTAATGCCCTAATAAGATCTTAAACCAAATTAATTTTTTATTTTCTAAAAATTTTGGAACATCACTCAATTAGATATATATTGACATATGTACTGTTGGATCATCGATAAATATTTTTAAAAAATAGAAACAATAATCCGTGAAAAGTATTAGTTACTAGTACTAGCCGATTTAGTAGTGGTTTGCTAAGATCTCGACCAAATTAAGTTTTATTTTTGAAAACTTGGGAACATCATGTTGTTGCCCGAAATATTTATCCGAAGATGAAATACTGCTGGAATGGACGGACAACAAACAAGGTTGCGGGAGCACTTTCGAGGAGGTGTGAATAACACTAGATTTGCCGGGTTTGTTAGGCCCGGGCTTGAATGCTCTCGCGAGATGTTATTAATACAAATATTCGTGGATACAAGTATTAATATGAGAATCTAAGTACAATGAGTGTAAAAAGATCCTGTTAATCCATCTCTTGAGCGAAGCTTTGGTGTTCTTGCTCTCGCGATCGTCTTGATGTGAGAGAGGTGAGAGAGAAGAAGAAACCGAGATATAGCTATTGCCAAGAGTAGGAGAAAGCCAAGTTGTGAGTATTGCTTGGAGAGATGGACTTCAGAGAGTCAAAAATTCGGTCCTTGGACAAGTGCAGGCTGCCTTCTATTTATAGGGGCTGAGGAGCCTTGTTTCCTGGCGGGCGATACAAATATTCGTGGATACAAGTATTAATGTGAGAATCTAAGTACAATGAGTGTAAAAAGATCCTGTTAATCTGACTCTTAAGCGAAGCTTTGGTGTTCTTGCTCTCGGCCGATCGTCTTACGTGTGAGAGAGGTGAGAGAGAAGAAGGCAGAGATAGGTGTTGCCAAGAGTAGGAGAAAGCTAAGTTGTGAGTATTGCTTGGAGTGATGGACTTAGAGTCAAATTCGGTCCTTGGACAAGTGCGGTGCCTTCTATTTATAGGGGCTCGGGAGCCTTGTTTCTGCGGGCGATCGCCTTTCGGCCAATATAATAATGGGGCGATCGTCTTTAAGTCACATGGGCTGTCTGCCTAAAGTCCAAGGCAGCTGCTGGCAGCCAGCTGTGCGGTCCAATGAGGAGCCAGCACGCGTCCGGAGTTGCTGTCACAGGCGATCCCACGGACACCTTTTGGTGGGCCTGTCGGCTGGTGGAAAGATGCTGACAGGCTGTGGTCAACGATCCGTGAAATGCGGATCTTGTCCCGGCACTGCACGTTTGTCCTGAGCTTCGGCCTTTGCCGACTGGATGATCATCGGCTTCGATCGGCATGAGGCGGTCGGCATTGGTCGGTCACCAAGGGTCGATCGGCAAGTCACCAGGGGTCGGCATCGGTCGGTCACCAAGGGTCGATCGGCAAGTGCCGAGAGATGATCGTCTGCTAGTCGGCCACCAGGAGTCGATCGCCAAGTACCGAGAGACGATCGTCTGCTAGTCGGCCACCAGGAGTCGATCGCCAAGTACCGAGAGGCGATCGTCTTAGATGCCGATCGCTCGGCACCGGGACTTGTCCTGGGACCTTCAGTCGACCGATCTATCTCGGCTGCTCGGATATGGCTAGGTCGCCTGTTCGCTGGTCGGCAGTTCTGCCTCGACTGCTCGGCAATGGCTAGGTCTCCCGATCTCTGAGGCGATCACCGGTCGGAGAGTATAATTCTTGACACAACAATTGCCCCCAGCTTGCTCCGATGTTGAAGACATGGGGCGAGGTGGTTCTTGCTGGCGATCGTGTAGGATGAGGACGGGCGACCCGTTGAGCGGACTCTGGTTTCGAACTTGGGCGATCTGGTCGATTGGCTAGCTATCTTTCGGTCTTGTACCTGCAAAAAACAACATTGGTCGATCGCTCGTAGAAACTTGATTATTTCGTCGCTGAGGAACCGTGCACAGTCGCAGAGTTCGATGGACCGACTCCATGACCGTGTCTTGTGCGCGAACGACATTGACTGTCTCGTGACTCATTTTATTGTGAGGGTCCTCTGTTAGGCTGCGCCTCGCCTCGTATTTAAACGAAGGGCGTGCGGTCTTGGTCTAGAGAAGTCCTTGCGCGGGGCGTCGTCGGATTAATCAACTCCACTTTCGTGGCTTGTTAGCTCTGCTTCCACCTCGGCCCGCCATGTAGATGGCGAACCTCGATGGTGTACGCTGAGATGGGGGTAGTGACGCGTCGCATTGTCCGGGTTCACCATGTTAGATGATGAACCTTTGAGGGCGGGCGATCGTGTCCACTGATTAGTTTTGGAGGGCCCTCAGACTACGCCAGCCTCGTATTTAAACGAAGGACGGGCGATCTTAGCCCAAAGGGACCTTGCATGGCCGAAGCAGCCGGTTCCATCGAGTACCAGGACCATGGCTGTATGATTTGCGGTGGAGGCGATCTCGTGCCTTAGTCCATCATGTTAGATGGTGAACTGTCGATGGCGAACGAGTCCTCCGGGTTTGGTGATGTAGCTTTATGATGGCGATCGGGCTGGAAGATTGGTGATCGTCGTCCAGCTACCGATCACATTATAAGTTGATAGCGGCGATCGGACTGGCAGGCTGGAGATCGTCACTCAGGCGCCGATCGCACTGCTTATAGGCTAAGAAGAAACCTTTGCCTGGCCAGAAAGTTTGCGGCCTTAGCTCGGAAGGTCGCGTAGGTCGAGGGTTGGTCTTTCATAAGATGCCTGAACATAGGCGAAAGACCATGGAATCCTCTTAGGACCGTGTAGAGGGCGATCTCATCGCTTATGGGTTCGCCGTTGAGGATGATCTCGTCTACCCGGTCGATGTAGTTTGAGTCGGACTCTTCTTCCCCTTGCTTGATCCGCAACATGCGATGGGGACCTTACGGCGGCGACCACAGTGGCGAAGTACGTCGTGAAGTCGTTCGCCAGCTGGTTAAAGGAGCCGATGGACCGAGGCGGCAATGAGGCGTACTACCTGTGGGCAAGGTCGTCCAGTGTCAGAGGGAACATTCGGCACCTGGTCGCGTCTAATGCCCCACACCCGGTCATGTAGATGTCGAACTTGCTCAGGTGTGTTTCGGGGTCTGATCTCCCCTCGTACAAATGTGTTTGAGGAGGAGCGATCTTGTGCTGCACGGGGGCGAGCTCGATGTGGACCGCGAGCGGCTCGCTCGGCTCGGCGATCTTGCTCTTGGCGCCTGCCCCAGATTCTAGGAGCGCCCTCATGTCGTCGAGCTGGCATTGCATTGCGGCCATCGTTGTAGCATGGTCGCTCGTGGATCGGCTTTTGGAGCGGGAGCCGAGGCGATTGTGTACCGATCTCCTGACTCCGCTGCTGCCAACCTCGGCTATTTGGCGAGGGGGAGCCAGACGGCTGGGCTGCTTTCTGGGAGTCGGATACACCGAACTCCTGGTGACGGACTCGAGCTCCGTCGTCTCGTGGCTGGGGCCGGACTGCCCCGGTCGCCATGATGGGTCGCTGACCAGGCGATCGAAAACAGAGGTGCCCCGGCTGGCGAGCGCCTCCTCTTGCGAATGGGATCCTCCTGGCGATCGCTTGGTCTGCACCGCATTGAACGTGCTTTTGGTCATCCGGCGGATGGCCGTTGGGGTGATAGCGGGAGGCGCGACGAGAGCACTCCGTCGCTCTGTGGGGCGGACCATGGCCTCCTCGATCTGTTCGCGGTTCGGAGCGATCGAGTGAAGACAGGCCGTCTTCCAGGGGCGGGATAGAGCGTCTCGGACTGCGGCGGCTACCCTCCGCCATCGGCTGTGGCTCGGACTGAGACGGAACGAGGCGTCTGGCGGGCTGGCCAGTGGCTTTCCTCGACGAGGAGGGAGAAGTCATGATTCTGAAAGCTTTCTCTGAAGAACAGTGAGTGTTTCTTCAGGTATATGCCCCGGAAAATAGTGAGTGTTCTTCGAGACGGTAGGAATATAATTGAGGGTTAGATGCCCTTTCCTCTAGCGCCAACTGTTGTTGCCCGAAATATTTATCCGAAGATGAAATACTGCTGGAATGGACGGACAACAAACAAAGTTGCGGGAGCACTTTCGAGGAGGTGTGAATAACACTAGATTTGCCGGGTTTGTTAGGCCTGGGCTTGAATGCTCTCGCGAGATGTTATTAATACAAATGTTTGTGGATACAAGTATTAATGTGAGAATCTAAGTACAATGAGTGTAAAAAGATCATGTTAATCCAGCTCTTGAGCGAAGCTTTGGTGTTCTTGCTCTCGGACGATCGTCTTCTGTGTGAGAGAGGCTGAGAGAGAAGAAGGAACAGAGAGATAGCTGTTGCCAAGAGTAGGAGAAAGCCAAGTTGTGAGTATTGCTTGGAGAGATAGACTTCAGAGAGTCAAAAATTCGGTCCTTGGACAAGTGAAGGCTGCCTTCTATTTATAGGGGCTGAGGAGCCTTGTTTCCTGGCGGGCGATCGCCTTTCGGCCAATATAATAATGAGGCGATCGTCTTTAAGTCACATGGGTTGTGCTAAAGTCAGGCGGCTGGCGGCCAGTGTGCGGTCGATGAGGAGCCGGCACGCGTCGGAGTTGCTATCACGGGCGGTCCCACGGACACCTTTCGGCGGGCCTGTCGGGTGGTGGAAAGATGTTGACAGTTTGTGGTCAGCGATCCGTGAAATGCGGATCTTGTCCCGGCCTTGCACGTGGGTTTTGTCTGATTTTCGGCCTTTGCCGGTGGATGATCATCGACCGATCGGCATGAGGCGGTCGGCATTGGTCGGTCACCAAGGGTCGATCGGCAAGTCACGAGGGTCGGCATCGGTCGGTCACCAAGGGTCGATCGGCAAGTCTTAGGAGATGATTGTGCGCTAGTCGGCCACCGAGTCGATCGCCAAGTACCGAGAGACGATCCTCTGCTAGTCGGCCACCAGGAGTCGATCGCCAAGTACCGAGAGGCGATCGTCTTAGATGTCGATCGCTCGGCACCGGGACTTGTCCTGGGACCTTCAGTCGACCGTTCTATCTCGGCTGCTCGGTTATGGCTAGGTCGCCTGGTCGCTGGTCGGCAGTTCTGCCTCGGCTCCTCGGCAATGGCTAGGTCGCCCGATCTCTGAGGCGATCGCCGGTCGGAGAGTATAATTCTTGACACAACACATCACTCAATTAGATATATGTTGATATCCATACGGTTGGATCGTTGAAAATATTTTTAAAAAATAGAAACAATAATCCACGATAAAGCACTAGTTAATAGTACTAGTCAATTTAGTAGTGGTTTGCTAAGATCTCAAACCAAATTTATTTTTTACTTTTTGAAAATTTTGGAACATCACTCAATTATATATATCTTGGCATCGGTATAGTTGGATCGTCGAAAAATATTTTTTAGAAAATACAAACAATAATCAGGACAAAGCACTAGTTACTAGAACTAGTTAATTTAGTAGTGGTTTTCTAAGATCTTGTAATACCCGTTATTTTTATAATGCAATATTATTAATTATAATAATATTATAATGCATTTCATGTTTAATTCCATTTAGAGAATCATGAACATTTATTTCGACGTATCACAAGTCCTATCCCGAGTCATTTTTGTCAGTTATCTTCTAGTAGTCATTTACTACTAATAATATTAATAATGCATTTTATTTCATTTCATTACCGAGTGAGAAATTGTTGTACAATTACTTTCACGACATGTACAAGTCAACTTCATGTAATATCATTTTATAAGATCAGGTATTTTCATGATATATCTTATGTTCTAAACCCGAATCAATTTCTCAAGTTAATTTTAGAACATTTAATATTAGTCATTTTTGATAATTAAAGGTATTAATAATAATAATAATAATAATATTTATAATAGGAACCATATTAATATTATCGTATTAATATTTTTACCAGTATCATTTCTATATCATCATTTATATTACTCTCAATATTATTATTAGTATCAATGTTATTAATATTATTACTACTATTATTATTAATTTTATCATTATTGTTATTGTTGTTATTATTATTATTATTATTATTATCAATGGCCCAAACATGTTGTGCTGACCCAGAATAATATTAAAACCTAAAATTACACCCCTAATCCTAATTCAATACAGTATAAATATACTTTCATCTGCAGTACAAATACATATACAGAATGCAACTTTTCTTATCCCTCAGTCGTCCCAAACCCCAGCCTCTTCCCATCGTTCAAAAAAAAAAAGAAGAAGAAGAATCAGAATACACGTAGCAGAAGCTCCCGGCAGAAATCCATCGAGTGGACATTTGCATCAACAACCGAAATACTGCTCTCTTCTGGCGATTATTCGTCGGACGTTCTCGGTCCAGCCGTTCAATCCTCTTCCGGAACCTCAGACTCTTCTACTCGATCTCTGATGTATTTTTCTCTTCGTGTATTTAATTCAATCCGTTCGTGCGCCATCACTTTCCTCCCGACTCCACAATCGAAACCCCACCTTCAACAACTTCCAGCAGCGTGACCAAAACCGCGACTGAACCTCATGGCCGGAACTGGAAACCTCATCCGGCCCAAACCTGCAAACTTGGCATCAGAAACTGTTTCTCAGGCCAGAAACCCTTCGACCCTTTCAAACCCGAAAATCCAGTTCAAGACCCTTCAACACGAACCATATTTGAAACCCTCTTCCTCCAGCCGACCTCACAACCCGACCACCACCTCAGCCCCACTCACGGCCAGAACGCCGGAGCGAATCTCCCAAAATCTTAATCCATTCGAATCGGACCCAAGTTTATTCAACCCATTTTCGACCCGAAGCTCCCCTGTTCCTTGTCGGAGCCTTCACCTTCATTTTTCCACACCGCCGCTTTGCCGGGCATTTACCTTTTCCAATTCGTGTGATTTTGTTTTCCGACCGCGTGTGTGTGTGTATAAATTACTGTGTGTGTGTGTGTGTGCATTTGATTTACTGTGTGTGTGATTTTTTTTTGTTGTTTCCGGCCGATGAAGGAGTAGAATGAGAGAGAGAGAAACCGAGAAGAGATGAGAGAGAAACCGAAAAGAAGGCGGCGTCGATGTTAGAAGAAAACGAGGAATAGATGTTCAACGATGAATGAGGGTTTTTATTTCCTTAATTTGGCCTAATTCCAATCTCAGTCCCTAACTCCTATAACCTTTCAATTTGACCATAGTCTATTTATAATTCCTTCAATTCCAGCCCTCAGCTAGTTAATTCTTATGAATTAACCCCAATTAGCTTCTCAACTTTATAATTTGACCCGATCAACCTTGAACTTCAATTCAAGCCTAATTTTGACCAAGACATTAAAAACGTTGACTTTCAATTTATATTAATAATTAATCCGAATTATTTCCAGAATATTTTAATTTCAGTCATTAAAAATATTAACTCTTCGATTAATATTAATAATCAACTGTAATTTATTTTCAGTTATTATATAGTGATATTCGTATCTTTTCATTTATTATATAAATAATAAATTGTAAGGATAATAATTATTATCGTTATTATATGTAGACATTATCGAGGATTTATGGGCTTAGGACTGTGAGTCGAGCAACTTCATTTCAAGTCAGACATCATCATTTATTCAGGTGGGAATTTTCACAATCACTTTAATTGCTTTAATTGGACTGCATATGTGATATTCAATTCATGTTTATAAATCATGATGCACGTTGTAAATCAGGCTCACCTGTATTCGTGTAAGAGGTTATCTTAAGATTCATGTTGTGTGGGGACACCTGCACAACCCAGTATTCACATACATGTTTGATTCATGTTATATGTGGTACTGCGTGTATGTTTCTTGTTGTGTGGGGACACCTGCACAACCCAATATTCACATACGTGCTCGATTCATGTTATATGTGGTACTGCGTGTATGTTTCATGTTGTGTGGGGACACCTGCTCAACCCAGTATTCACGTACGTGCTTGATTCATGTATATGTGGTATTGCGTGTATGTTTCATGTTGTTGCGGGGGCACCTGCGCAACCGCAATATTCGTGTTATGCGTGCTCGATTCATGCTGTACGTAATATTGTGAGTATGCATTCATGTTGAGGAAAGATATGATAGTTTATTCATGTTATGTTTTCCATGAGATTGTATATTACTGTGATCAGTGAGATTTCCACAGTGAAGGAAGCTCACCCCCGCCTTTATTGATCCCGCAGGTTGAACCGAGCCGGGTGGATGAAGGAGCGAGCCGAGAGAGCATACGAAAAAGAATTTATTAAATGTTGTTTTCTTTATGTCAACTGTTTTGAAACTTTTTGGAGAAACTTGGATTTGAAATTTATAAATTATGATTTATTCTTAGCCGCAAATTTTACTTCGTATCTAATATGAAATGTTACCCTATTTAAAGGTATTTTATTTTCACGACATTGTAGCGACTCGACTTTGTAGGTGAGAATTTTTATATTCTCAAGAAAATTATTTTTCTCAAAATTTACCTTTTATTTATTTTCCCCATTATTTACCCTAGAAAGTCGGGGCGTTACATAGTGGTATTAGAGAGGGTTTTACCTTTCTGTAGAATCGCTAAAATGTAAAAGTATCATATGATCTCAGCTTCTCCACTTCATCACTCCGTCTGAGGTACCGAATTTTAGTCATTAATCATGCATATATCATTTCATTTTACTTATATAATTATTTATGTATGTACGAACTGTTAGAATGGCCAAACCTAGAATGACTCCACGTAAGAAGGTCCCAACTACTTTTGAATCGCGTCTCCTAGCGCATAAGGACTGGTGGGACGACCCTAGTCTACCAGAAAATGCGCCACACTACGTCATTAATAGACTGAGTAAGTTGCTAAAATCGGAAACAAGGTTCCGTCACTGCATGACTAGAGCACTTGATGGAGAAATTATCAGAAGGCGGAGTTCTTTGCATCTTAGGCTTTGGAAAAAGGCCATCAAGAGATCGCTAGAAGAGCGAGAGACCGCGGATGATTTCCAGTTCTTCGTTGGACGCTTATTGGATTTGTACGATCCGGAGGCGATACCGGATGCAAATTGGGATGCCGACTCTACGAACGAGGAAGACTCAGAGGAGGATCCCGAAGAAGACCCTGAGGAGGATCCCGAAGAAAATCCATAGGAAGCACCCAAAGAGGAGCTAGAACCAGAGGAAGAGTTGGATGTGGTGCAGATGGGAGACTCGAATGATGCTGAGATGGCTGATAGTGAGTCCAGTAGCAAGGACAAGGAGATGGTCATGGAGAAGTACTACCCGAGGGTGTACACGGCTAAGACATAGAGGAAGTTCTTAGACTTGACGCATGGTAGCATAATTGTGACGGGTTACGATAGAAGATTCAACCACATGTGCTGTTTTACACTGCATATGGTTAAGACTGATGGGATGAAGCTGCAGAAGTTTCGTGATGAACTTCATGACTGGACCCATCACAATCTGCTGGACATGGGAGGATGTCCTACACCGAGGAAGAGATAGAGATTAACGAACATAGCTTCTTAGCCAACTTGCACATAGTGGAACTTAGCGATTTTGATGTCATTTTGGGTATGGATTGGTTGGACAATCATAGAGTGTAGTTGATTGCTCAGAAAGGAGGGTAACTTTATGTCCGTCTATTGATGTCAAGACCGTATTCGAGGTAGTTAGACACGAGTAACCCGAAAGTGATTTGACCATGAAAGTTGTGAAGATGTTGAAGAAGCGTGATTGCCAAGGATTCTTGGTGAATGTGATTGGGAAAACGACTACGGAGAGGATGGTAGCTGATGTACCTATCGTCAAGGAGTATCCATATGTCTTTCCCAAAGACTTGCCTGGAGTTCCGCCGAATCATCAAGTTGAGTTCTCGATTGATTTAGTGCCAGGAGCGGCACCAATATCGAAGGCTCCCTATAGGATGGTGCCTAAGGAATTGCAAGAGCTGAAAGTACAACCCGAGGAACTACTCGACTCTGGATTTATCCAACCGAGTGTTTCGCCATGGGGTGCGCCAGTGCTCTTCTTGAAGAAAAAGGACGGAAGTTTTAGGATGTGCATAGACTATCGTGAACTTAATCGACTCACGATAAAGAATAAATATCCACTTCCTAAAATATAGGACCTATTCGATCAACTTTGAGGATCGGGAGTATTTTCGAAGATAGATTTGAGATCCGAGTATCACCAACTGAGGATTAAGGATGATGATATCCCGAAGACCGCACTTCAAACTCGTTATGGACACTATGAGTTTATAGTGATGCCATTTGGTTTGACTAATGCGCCAGCAGTATTCATGGACCTCATGAACCGTGTATTTCAGCCTTATCTGGATAAGTTTGTCATTGTGTTCATAGATGACATACTTGTATATTCAAAGACCAAGGTTAAGCATGAGCAGCATCTTAGAACAGTATTGGGAATACTGCGCAAGGAGAAGTTGTATGCGGAGTTCAACAAGTGTGAATTCTGGCTTAACCGAGTTGCATTTTTGGGACATGTGGTCACTTATAAAGGAATTTAGGTTGACCCGATTAAAGTTGAAGCACTCAATGATTGGAAAGTACCGAGTAATGTGAATGAAGTTCGCAGCTTCTTGGGATTAGCTGGTTATTATCGAAGATTTATCGAGGGATTTTCAAAGATTGCTGCACCTATGACTAGATTGACTCGAAAGGGAGAAGCTTTCTTATGGAATGAGAAATGCGAAAAGAGTTTCAAGAACTTAAGCGAAGATTAGTTCTTTTGATTTTGATGATTCCGATCCGATGAAAGAGTTCGTCATCTACGGTGATGCATCCAAGCAAGGTTTGGGATGTGTATTGATGCAAGAGGGCAAGGTAGTTGCCTATGCTTGAGCAGTTGAAACGCCTGGTGAACTACCCTACTCATGATTTGGAATTAGCGGTGGTAGTTCATGCCCTGAAGATTTGGAGACATTACCTTTATGGAGGTAAGTGTGAAATTTATATAGACCACAAAAGTCTGAAATATATTTTCACACGAAGGAATTGAATATGAGGCGGCGTAGATGGCTTGAGTTAGTCAGACTACGATTGTACAATTCACTACCACCATGGTAAAGCAAACATAGTTCTTTGATGCACTAAGCCGTAAGGCGAGAGGAGACCTAACTTGTTTGTTGACCAAGGAGGAAAGCTTAGTCAAGGAATTTGCAAGGATGAACCTTAAGGTGGCTACACCATCGAGTCAAGTGAGTCATTATTGGCTAGTTTGGTGGTACAACCAACCTTGAGGAACAAATCAAAGAAGGTCGAGGACGGGACGACTTCTTAGTCAAGATGAGAGAACGTACTCTTTCGGTGAGGATAAGGGTTTCGGCGTGTCAGATGATGGCACGATGTATTATGAAGGGAGGATCTGTGTGCCTGATGTTGTCAAGTTGAGAGAAGCGATATTGAAGGAGGCACATAGTACTCCATATACAACACACCACTGGGAGTACAAAGATGTATCAAGATCTTAAGGGGACATTTTGGTGGGAAGGTTTGAAAAGAGATGTGGCGGACTTTGTCGGAAGGTGTATAGTTTGTCAACAAGTGAAGGCGAACACCAACGCCCCTTTGGATTACTTAAGTCACTTCATATTCAGAATGGAAATGGGAACACATTACGATGGACTTTGTGGTAGGTTTGCCTCGAGCGGAAATAGGAAAGCACGCTATTTCGGTTGTTGTCGACCGACTCACAAAGTCGACTCATTTTATCGATTAAAATGAACTTTCGAATGGATCGGTATGCTCAAATTTATATCGGGAGATTATTAAGTTGCATGGAGTGCAGTCTCTATAGTATCAAGCGGGGATACTCGTTTCACATCGCGTTTTTGGGAGAGTTTGCAAGAAGCCTTGGGAACATAGTTGAATTTTAGTACGGCCTATCATCCTCGGGTGATGGTCGGTCAGAAGGACCATCCAGATCCTTGAGGATATGTTGCGAAAATGTGTGCTAGATATGGGAAATAATTGGGAACGACTGTGCCTTTGGTAGAATTTGCTTACAACAATAGTTACTAGTCGACGATCGGTATGGCACCATATGAAGCCCTATACGGTAGGAAGTGTCGATCACCACTGTATTGGGATGAGTTTGGTGAAAGGAGGATTTTAGGTCCCGAGATGATCGAACAGACAGTTGGCATGGTGGATAAGATTCGTGAGAGGATCAAGATAGCACAGGATCGTCGAAGTCTTACGTGAGCAAGCGTAGGAAGGATCTCGGGTGCTGTGTTGGCGACAATGTATTCTGAAAGGTATCTTCTACCAAGGGAATTGTTCGTTTTGGTCAGGAGCAAGTTGAGGCGAGATACATTGGACCAGTTCGAAATTCTCGGCGGATTGGAGAGTTAACTTACCGTTTGGCTTTACCCCCAGAACTTTGGTGTGCTGGCGTTTTCTACGTATCATTGTTGAGAAAGTATGTGCGCGATCGACCACGTCATCAACTATATCTAGTGGAGATGAACAAAGACCTTACTTATGAAGAACAACGGAGGCGATTCTCGGCCGTCGGTCAGGATTGAGGAACAAAGAGAAGGTTTTGTGAAGATCGATGGCGTAACGATAAGGATGAAGCTACTTGGGAGCGCGAAGAACTTAGCTCGTTATCAATTTCTTGATCAAGGTATACCATTTATGTTCGAGGACGAAAATATTTCCAAGTGGGGTAGGATGTAATACCCGCCAAATTTATAATGCAATATTATTAATTACATGTTAATTAATTCAATTTAGAGAATCATGAACAATTATTTCGACGTATCATGAAGTCTGGCAGTCATTTTGTCGGTTATATTCAATTAGTCATTTACTACTAATAATATTAATAATGCATTTATTTCGTTTCATTCTGAGTGAGTAATTGTTATGCAATTACTTTCATTCTGTATCTGAAGTCAACTTCATGTAATATCGTTTAATAAGATCGGATATTTTCATGATATATCTTATGTTCTAAACAGAATCAATTTCTCAAGTTAATTTTAGAACATTTAATATTAGTCATTTTGATAATTAAAGGTATTATTAATAATAATAATAATAATAATATTTATAATAGGAACCATATTAATATTATCGGTATTAATATTTTTACCAATATCATTTCTATATCATCATTTAAATTACTCTCGATATTATTATTAGTGTCGATATTATTAATATTATTACTACTGTTATTATTAATTTTATCATTATTGTTATTATTATTATTATTATCAATGGCCCAAACATGTTGTGCAGACCCAGAATAATACTAAAACCCAAAATTATACCCCTAACCTTAATCCAATACAGTATAAATATAATTTCATCTGCAGTACAAATACATATACAGAATACAACTTTTCTTATCCCTCAGCCGTCCCAAACCCCAGCCTCTTCCCATCGTTCAAAAAAAAAAAAAAGAAGAACCAGAATACACGCAGCAGAAGATCCCGGCAGAAATCCATCGAGTGGACGTTTGCATCAACAACCAAAATACTGCTCTCTTCTGGCGATTATTCAATGGACGTTCTCGGTCAGCCGTTCAATCCTCTTCTGGCATCTCAGACTCTTCTACGACTAGGTAAAATTCAATAATCGATCTCTGATGTATTTTCTCTTCGTGTATTTAATTCAAGTCGTTCGTGCGTCATCACTTTCCTCCCGACTCCACAATCGAAACCCCACCTTCAACAACTTCCAGCAGCGCGACCAAAACCGCGACTGAACCTCATGGCCGGAACTGGAAACCTCGTCCGGCCCAAACATGCAAACTTGGCATCAGAAACTGTTTCCTCAGGCTAGAAACCCTTCGACCCTTTCAAACCCGAAAATCCAGTTCAAGACCCTTCAATACGAACCATATTTGAATCCCTCTTCCTCCAGCCGACCTCACAACCCGACCACCACCTCAGCCCCACTCACGGCCAGAACGCGGGCAAATCTCCCAAAATCTGAATCCATTCGAATCGGACCCAAGTTTATTCAACCCGTTTTCGACCCGAAGCTCCACTGCTCCTTGTCGGAGCCTTCACCTTCATTTTCTGCACCGCCGCTTTGCCGGGCATTTACCTTTTCAATTCGTGTGATTTTGTTTTCCGGCCGCGTGTGTGTGTATAAATTACTATGTGTGTGTGTGCGTTTGATTTACTGTGTGTGTGTGTGTGATTTTTTGTTGTTTCCGACCGATGAAGAAGTAGAATGAGAGAGAGAGAAACCGAGAAGAGATGAGAGAGAAACTGAGAAGAAGGCGGCGTCAATGTTAGAAGAGAAAATGAGGAATAGATGTTACGATGAATGAGGGTTTTTATTTCCTTAATTTGGCTTAATTCCAATCTCAGCCCCTAACTCCTATAACCTTTCAATTTGACCATAGTCTATTTATAATTCCTTCAATTCCAGCCCTCAGCTAGTTAATTCTTACGAATTAACCCCAATTAGCTTCTCAACTTTATAATTTGACCCAAGTCAACCTTCAAACTTCAATTCAAGCCTAATTTTGACCAAGACATTAAAAACGTTGACTTTCAATTTATATTAGTAATTAATCGAATTATTGCACGAATATTTTAATTTGAGTCATTAATAATATTAACTATTCGATTAATATTAATAAGCAAGCGTAATTTATTTTCGGTTATTATATAGTGATATTACGTATCTTTTCATTTATTATATAAATAATAAATTTTAAGGATTATAATTATTATCGTTATTATATGTAGACTTTATCGAGGATTTACGGGCTTAGGGTATGAGTCGAGCATCTTCATTTCAAGTCGGACATCATCATTTATACGGTGAGAATTTTCACTATCACTTTAATTGCTTTAATTGGAGTGCGTATGTGATATTCAATTCATGTTTATAAATCATGATACATGTTATAAATCATTTCGCGTGTATTCGTGTAAGAGGTTATCTTAAGATTCATATTGTGTGGGGACACTGCTGACCCAGTATTCACATCGTGTTTGATTAAGTATTATATGTGGTCTTGTGTGTATGTTTCATGTTGTGTGAGGACACACTGCACAACCCGGTATTCACATCGTGCTCGATTCATGTTATATGTAGCCTTTGCGTGTATGTTTTTTGTTGTGTGGGGACACCTGCTCAATTCGGTATTCACATCGTGCTTGATTCATGTATATGTGGTATTGCGTGTATGTTTCATGTTGTTGCGGGGCACTGCGCAGCCTCAATATTTGTGTTATGCATGCTCGATTTATCTTTGTCGTAATATTGTGAGTATGCATTCATGTTGAGGAAAGATATGATAGTTTATTCATCTTTTGTTTTCCATAAGATTGTATATTCTTGTGATCGGTGAGATTTCCAGTGAAGGAAGCTCACCCCACCTTTATTGATCCGCGAGTTGAGCAGAAGTAGGATGGACGAAGGAAGCGGCCAGGAGCATATGAAAAAGAATTTATTAAATGTTGTTTTCTTTATGTCATTGTTTTGAAATTTTTGAAACTTGGATTTGAAATTTATAAATTATGATTTATTCTTAGTCGCAAATTTTACTTCGTATCTAATATGAGATGTTACCTATTTGAAGGTATTTTATTTTCAAGACATTGTATCGACTCGAATTTGTAGGCGAAAATTTTTATATTCTCAAAAAAATTATTTTCTCAAAATTTACCTTTTATTTATTTTCCATTATTTACCTAGAAGTCGGGCGTTACGAGATCTAAAACCAAATTAATTTTTTATTTTTGAAAATTTGGGAAGATCACTCAATTAGATATATATAGGCATTCGTATGGTTGGATCATCGAAGTATTCTTAAAAAATAGAAATAAAAAACAGGGACAAAGCAATAGTTACTTGTAATAGTCATTTTAGTAGTTCCCTACTGAGATTGAAAACAAAATTAATTTTTTATTTTTAGAAAATTTTGTAACATACTAAATTAGATATATCTTGATATTTGTATGCGGTTGGATCGTCGAAATATTTTTAAAAAATAGAAACAACAATCGTGAAAAGTCTTAGTTATGAGTCTTAGTCGATTTGGTAGTGATCTACTAAGATCTCCAACCAAATTAATTTTTATTTTGAAATTTTGGAAACATCACTCGATTAGATATATCTTGATATCAAATGCGGTTGGATCACCTAGAAATATTTTTAAAAATAGAAACAACAATCCGTGACAAAGCACTAGTTGTAGTCTTAGTCGATTTAGTAGTGATCTACTAAGATCTCAACCAAATTAATTTTTAATTCTTGAACTAGAATTTCAAAAACGTGACCATTTTGGAGGATAAAACCTCATCATTAGGACGTCAGAGTTTTTAGGGAGGGATGTAACTATCTAGATAATTGCTGTCTCACGAAGTTGAATTTCACCCCCACCCCCTATGTGTATGTGTGGGTTGTCTTGTGTGTGCGTGTGTTTGGACAAACTTGCAAATGTTCTGTTTCCAATTTTCACAAAAGCAGTATGTTTGTTTGACAACTTTCTCGGAGCTTTTTATTTTTTAACGATTACGAAATATGGCTCAACATCCAGGCCCCTGAAATGATGGTTTTAATCCTTTTGTAACGTGCTTACAATCAATTTTCTGAAGATCACGCCTTAATTGAGCAATGAAATTGAGATAATTAATTGGATTTTATCTTGACAGCCTTGACCGTATCCTAACTAAATGAAATCTAAAAGTTGACAACGAAAATGAACCTCATGGATGATTGTTGTATGCCTCTTGCTTTAATTTTTATGTAATCGATATAACGATGGATATATGCCGATTGCTATTCTTTATGTCTCAAAATGTATAATATCGGCATCAACCTATATTTTTTTACTTTTATAGTTTTCGAATCATTCTTGGAAATGGGAGTTGTCTCTTTGGAGAAAGCTGTCATGCATGACAATGGAGAATGTAGTCGGCTAGTCGATTTATTCTACTTCTAGAAGCTACTTTTGTTATTCCTTAGCGAGTGATGTGAAATGGTGATGTTGCAATTATGTTTCCAAAAAATCTCTAACACATCAAGCAAAGAGAAGCCGTCTTTCATCATTTTGAACTTAGATGTTATAGTTAGTTATTGCATCCTTTCAATCATGGAACATCTACTTTTGCCAACTAAAGTATTTTTCTCATAGATCATTATGAGTCGACTTTGGTTGTTCCATCATATTTCTCAAATTCACTAATCGAGGTTCCCCTTTCCCTTGTAATCTAGATGATCCTTAATCAAGGTTATCTAAACTTTTCGAACATAATTTATTTACTTTTTGTGATTGTGCGGAAGGAGCAATGTCCGTATTGGGAAAACTACGGCTTGAACTTGAAACTAGTCGATACCTATGTTAGTTTTCCTTTGTCATGTCAATAGTAAGTATATATGTACACTATTTAACTTGGTTATGATCTTTACTTACAGCGGTCCCATACTATCATGACAATTACAAACCCGTCCAGTCTCTACTTAGTGAACTACGCAAAGTGGAGGTTTGAATATCAATTCTATTAGGCTGATTATTTTTAAGGAACAAGATATGTGATTTATTTTTGTTAATTTAGATTCAAGTTTTAGTGGAATGCAAATATATTCTTGTGATCATGATGAAAAATTTATAGTTTCGGGTTATGCATGGTTCGTCCATGAGAGATTAATGATAAGGTTTATAGGCATACCTGAGACCATAAATAAATGTACTTATATTTTACCGACATTGTTCTCGTATGCACTAATATAAATGTTCTTAATCAGAATTTAAATTTAAGCTTGAAGCGGTGATATCTTGATAGCTGGATATGGTTAAGTACGTTATCTTTCTATGAGTATATTTCTATGGTAAAACTCACGAAACTCTGTGAAGATAATTTAAATAGCATCATTATAACGAAATGACAAGGGTGTGATATGTGCATCATCTCTTAATCATGTTGGAGCGGTTGAATAGAACATGCTTCCCATGCATATACCTATTATTATTATGTTTTACAGTGGTGTTGAAAACCCCCGCCTGTTCTCAAGTATATATGATTGTAAAGAGGCACACTCTCAAGATTGTAATTAGCTCTATACTTAACAAATGTCTTTATTCTTTTTTTGGTGCCAGGCACTAAATATCTAAAGAATTATGTGTATACATATGGATTTTGTGTAAATGTATATAATGTGAAATCTTTGAAATGAATACATATTGTGTAATATCAGGCGTAGTTTTTTTCGTTTCCTTTGTTGAGTTATGCGTATTCGTTTGGAATTGTACAAGGGTTGTTGTTTTGGTGATCTGATGTATATTGTATTGGGATATTTTGGGATCGAAATATTTGTACTTGTCGTCGGTATTATTTCGTCGTTTGGATGTTGCTTGGAGAGTTTGGATTTTGGCTAAGTATATTAGCCATAGCGTATGTAATACTCGAGATTTACGATGTGTATTTGAACCTTGTGATATTGTATTTATTGCATTTTGATTTGAGTATTATTCTCGTATTTCATGATCTGGTGTTGTTGAGCGTATGATTTCATGAATGTGTTCAAAATTCGATTTTTGCACATGTAGCGCCTGTGCTCGACTAGGAGTAGCGTCGCTAATTGGGTTTCGCGGCGCTGCGCTATGTATGAACCTTAGCGCGCGCTATCGTAATCGACTTGATTAAGGCGGGGTGGTAGGTGAGATCAGCCACGGATCTTGAGTCGGGACATGTCGGGATGAACTGGGCGGCTTTTGGAAAAAGCCGAGTCATGTTGTTTAGCGTATCTTTCTGAGTATGAGGATAGCGCACGCTAAGTGTTGAGTCTGATGAGGTCGATAAGCTTCGTATGGCCGTTAGCGCATGCTATATAAGTGGTAGCGTACGCTAATTTATGAACTTAGCGCACGTAAGGAGATGTTAGCGCATCTTGAAGTCGAGACCAGTGACTTGATGCTGCTGGGCCGTTAGCGCACGCTATGGATATGGACTAGCGCGCGCTAATAACCATTTTCAATATATAGGGCGACACCCTCCTTCATTTTCGGACTTCCACTTCAACACACATCATATTTAGGGACTTTGAGAGTTACCCTCTCCATCTTCAACCGATATCATCATCTTATCACGAGTTTGAAGATTTTAGATCATTGGAGAATGGTGTTCAAGCTCTAGGTGTTGGATTTCTTCAAGTTCCTCCTTGTTCTTCACTATTTTGATATAGGTGATTCTTCACCAAGCTGGAGTAGTATTCTTAATGATGTTTTGAACATGTTTTGAGATTATCTAGTCAGTTAAATTCGTGCGTAGTCGAACATCATGTTGTTAGAAGAGTATTTTCGATGTTTCGGTACTTCTTGATCGTTTAGAACATTGAACCTTTTAGTGTTTGAACTCCTAAGCACAATCATGTAGATACAAAACCGATTATGGCCGACTTATGGAGATTATCAAGTTCTTATGTATTTACATAATGGAATTATAAGTTTTGGGACATTGATTGAATGAACTTAGGATATTTTCTTGAAGATGAAGATTAATTATTACTATGGTCTTGTAATATCCTTGGATAGTATGAGATGACCTTCAATGTAAATCATAACTCATAGTGATTTATGGATTTGGTTATCTTCATTTTAATGATTCAAACAAAGGAAGTTGATGGGTAACCATTGTTATGAACGTAAATTTTGGCAAGGAAGATAAATTGTGGAAGAACGAATTATATGGTTGTTAAACCTTAAACTCGGATTGAAGCATGATTTGTAACCAAACTTGGTTAGGAAATAGATAATCCGGAATCGTAGTACCTAATTACGGTGATTTGGCGACATTAGCTAGATCGGGCGGTCGTCGAGTGAGTGATCCGTGAGTCGGCGAGCTTAGTGTGTTAACCCGGCCGTAGTAGGCGTTAGATATTTGTGCGTTTACACTTGTCTGAGTTGCCGTTATTTTCCTATTTGTTCAAGGGCGAGCATTGCGACGTTTGATCAAAGGAGGCGGCCTTCGAGTATGTTGAGATCATTGGAGTGATTAGCTCTTGCCATCTTGAGGATATCTCGATGGATTTCATCACCAATATTCCAAGGACCAAGGCGAGAATGAACTTGATTTGGATTGTAGTTGATCGACAAACCAAGTCGGCTCATTTCTAGGAATTAAAGACACGTGGGGACAGAAATTAGCAGTATTTATTGTAGAGATAGTCAGATTGCATGGGACGTCGAAGACTATTATTTCGGTCGAGATGGTCGCTTCGTGTCGCACTTATGGAAGGCGGTTCACGGGGCTTTGGGGCCAGCTGAACTTTAGTACGGCTTATCATCCTCAAGCAGACAGTCGGTCAGAAAGGACTATACTGGCAGTAGAAGACATGCTTAGAGCTTGTGCCTTGGATTGGTCGTTGATTGGGAAGTTCACTTGTCGTTGATTGAATTCACATATAACAATAGTTGGCATGCTTCTATTAAAAGGCACCATTTGAAGCTTTATGCGGGAGAAGATGTCGATCACCGTCTTTGGGATGATTCTTTGGACTTGATCGGGACGAGCGGAATAGATAGTCGGACTCGAGAAGATAGCTTTGATTCGGGAAAGAATATTATTTGCCAGTCGATAGAAGTCTTATGCGGATGTGTGTCGTCACCGCTAGAGTTTGACATTGGGGACCACGTACTATTGAAGGTGTCTCTACACGAGGAATTTTCCGTTTAGGGAGAAAAGGTAAGCTAAGTCAGAGATATATCGGACCATTTGAGATCTCGAGAGAGTTGGGGATTTAGCATACGGGGTGGCCTTACCACCATCGCCGAGTCATGTTCACAATGTGTTTCACGTATCCTAATTGTGGAAATATGTACGGATCGATCATATTATTGATTTCGCCGAGATCGAGATAGGCGATGGCGACACCTTCAAAGAGAGACCAATCAAGATACTTGAGAGTCGGATCAAACAATTGAGGAATAAACGATACCCTTGGTTAAATTACAATAGTCACGACACGGAGCTAAAGAGGCCACTTGGGAAACGGAGGACAATATGAAGACTAGGTATCGAGTTGTTTTCATCTTAAGTTTGAGACGAAACTTCTTTTTAGGGAGAGAGGATGTAATACCGAGATTTCGATGTGTATTTGAACCTTGTGATATTGTATTTATTGCATTTTGATCTGAGTATTATTCTCAGTATTTCATGATCACGGTGTTGTTGAGCGTATGATTTCATGAATGTGTTCAAAATTGTGACTTTTGAACATGTAGCGCCTGTATCGACTAGGAGTAGCGTCGCTAGTTGGGGTTTCGTGGCGCCGCTATGTATGAACCTTAGTCGCGCTATCGTAGTCGACTTGATTAAGGCAGGGTGGCGGTGAGATCGGTGCGGATCTTGTCGGGACATGTCGGGATGAACACAGGCGGCTTTTGGAAAAAGCGAAGTCAGCTTGTTTAGCGCCGCCTTCTGAGTATGAGATAGCGCACGCTAAATATTGAGTACAGTGGTCGATTAAGCCGTATGGCCGTTAGCGCCTGTTATATAAGTGGTAAGCGTCGCTAATTTATGAACTTAGCGCACGTAAGGAGATGTTAGCGCATGCTTTAAGTCGAGACCGAGCAACTTGATGAAGCTGCAGGCGATTAGCGCCACGCTATTACTATGGACTAGCGCGCACTAATAACCATTTTCTATATATAGAGACACCCTCCTTCATTTTCAGACTTCCACTTCAACACACATCATATTTCCGCGACTTTGAGAGTTACCCTCTCCATCTTCAACCTCTCATATCATCATCCAAGCACGAGTTTGAAGATTTTAGATCATTGGAGATTGGTGTTCAAGCTCTCGGTGTTGGATTTTTTCATGTTCCTCCTTGTTCTTCACTATTTTGAGGTAGGTAATTCTTCACCAACTGGAGTAGTATTCTTAAGGATGTTTTGAACATGTTTTGAGATTATCTAGTCAGTTAAATTCATGCATAGTCGAACATCATGTTGTTAGAAGAGTATTTTCAATGTTTCGGTACTTCTTCATCGTTTAGAACATTGAACCTTTTAGTGTTTGAACTCCTAAGCACAATCATGTAGCTACAAAGCGATTATGGCCAACTTATGGAGATTATCAAGTTCTTATATATATACATAAAGGAAGTAAACGTTTTGGGACATAGATGGATTGAACTTAGGATAATTTCTTGAAGATTAAGAAGAATTATTAGTAAGGTCTTGTAATATCCTTGGATAGTATGAGATGACTTTCAATGTAAATCATAACTCACGGTGATTCCTGGATTTGGTTATCTTCATGTTGATGATTCAAACAAAAGGAAGTTGATGGCTTACCATTGCTATCAATGTAAATTTTGGCAAGGAAGATAAATTGTGGAAGAGCGAATTATATGGTTTTTAAACATTTAACTCGGTTTGAATCATGATTTTTAACCAAAGTTGGTGAGGAAATAGTTAATTCGGAATCGTAGTACATAATTACGATGATTTGAGCAACTCTAGCTAGGCCAGGCGATCGTCGAGTGAGTGAGCCGTGAGTCGTGAGCTTAGAGTGTTAACCCGACCGTAGTAGGCATTAGATGTTAAATGCGTTTAAACTTGTCTGAGTTGCCGTTATTTTCCTATTTGTTCAAGGGCGAGCATTGCAAATGTTTGATCGAAGGAGCGGCCTTGAGTGTGTTGAGATCATTGGAGTGATTAGCTCTTGCCATCTTTGAGGCAAGTATCGTAATTTGTTAATATTGGTATTTTGAGCATGCATGTGGTTTATTCATGTTGTTGAACATGAGATTTATTTCGTTGAATTGTCATGATATTCGTTATCAAGTTTTTGTATGTTCATGTTGATGGACATAGCGATTTTGCATATATGTATGCATGAGTTGTGTTGTGTATGTTATACGATCTATCTTGAGGCGCTAGATTGGATGTCCGCCTCGTGTTGGTCAAGCGGGATTATCTTGGGATCTATGATGAGGTTGGATCATTGGATGGGTTTTCCACCTCGTGTTGGTCAGACGGGATCATCTTGGGATCTATCTTTGTGTAATACCGGTTGAAATTCATGTCATTTCAAATCTCTTCATTTTGCGAATCATGTTTTTATTAGGCGAACCTTGGAAATCGTTGCTTGGAACCACCGTTTTGGGGTTTCAGTACTTCCGTTCGTGTTATGGTTTCCCAGATATTGAGTCTATTGCTTTTATTCTCTTCACGGGTCATTTTCATCATTTTAGGACCCAGGAGGGTGTGGGCGCGACACGAGGAATGTGCGCCGCGGCTACACATTTCTGAACTGGCCGTGCGGCCATGCGGGTGCCGCGGCACATGCCGTGGGCAGCGGCACACCTGCTCAGTCCTTGCGGCACACCTGGTGAGCGGCACACTTGTGTTGCATCCTCGGCCAACCAGTGCCGGTGCCATGGCGCCTCGGCTAAGCCGCGGCACCTTTGAACCACAGGAGCAATTTTAGGCTGTCTTGCGGCACACACAGGATGAGCCGCGACACCTGATGCGGTGTGCATAAATTGTGCTTTTTGAGCGAGATGCGGCTCATTTCACCATTTTCTTCTTCCACTGCGAGAGAGAGTTTGAGGAGGAGTTTCCTCACATCTATCACTTGTGGGTTGGATTTTACCATTTTCATTCGGTTGGGAAGCCGGATAATCGATCTAGCAGCGTATTCCTCGGATCATAGAGCTTGGATATTCGAGGTAATTTCTTCAACATCTTGGTTCTCGATTTTGTATTGGGTATTGATGTTTTGGATGTTAAAATCATGGTGTATGAAGTGATATATGCATGATTATGGACATGTTTGAGTATTCATCGGATTATTGAAAGATTATTCAAGAACACTTTGAATATTGTGTTGGATTTTGGGGTTTTCGTAGATTCGTTCGATTTATCCGATTTTAAGCTTGAGAACCTTGAGATTATGATGTATCCATCTGTATACATGCCTTTCCTCGTTTTTCGGACTTTTGGAAGTTTGAACTATCTTCGACCTTTAGTTGTTCACCGTACATTTTCTCGAATCGTAGACGAGTTTGAGAGTCTCTTCGTGTAATTTGAGTATGGATAATTAATTGTCATATTCCTTGCGAATCGTTTAGGTGCTGGAAGCGTGTTCTTGGACCCTAGAACTCATACCTTTCCTCAGTTCGATTTCTCGATGTCTCAAAGGCAAGTATATATTATGATTGTACATTCTCGACTTTGAAAGTAAGTAATATTGATGGTATGATATGAACGAACCGTTTTTACGGCATTCATAGATATATTGATGGCATATTATGAATGAACCGTTTTTACGGCATTCATATATGTATTGATGGCATATTATGAGCAAGCTGTTTCTACGGCATTCATATATGTATTGATGGCATGTAATGAGCGAACCGTTTCTCGGCATTCATACATGTAACGGTGTATGATATGAGCGAACCGTTTCTCGGCATTCACATACGTCTTGATGTGACCTATGAGATTTAGTTATTAGGAATACTAGTCTTGAATTGATGAATTGGCGGCTACTTTTACTTTATTGTCGAGGAGTATTGTGTTTCATATTGATATACTTGCACTAGCTATTGATGGCTAACCCTTTATGGAAATCGTTTCATGTATTTCACGTTCGGGAAGGACGGACAAGCGGTATCAGTCGGCATGAAGATGGTGGGCAAGTGTGATCTTGTGTCTTTCTTCGATTATGTTTTGAGTTTTCCATTCGGTGTTGTTGTCTTGGATTGGCTATTGAATACTCGAGTGTTGTTTTCCATTTTCCTTGATGTTAGGCTGTGTTTAGAGGTTTTGATTCGTCTTTATGATGTACGTGGATACATTGGTTATGTTACGAATACCTTTGTATTGTTTTTCATTCCATTGTGTGTAGACCTTATCGGTCAAATTTATAGTTCGCGTATGTTTAGCCTTGTGAGTCCCCGTGGTTCAGTGTGTAATATTCTCTGAATAACTTGGGGTGTTACTGATTATGGTATCGAGCTTAGGTCTATGGATACCTAAGTGTCGGTCTTTTGGGGTCGAATGAGTCGTCAATTTTCCCACAGTATCACTACTCGCCATCATCAGTGCGGCCAGGTACTTGTAAGACTTCTTACTTTTCGATGTTTCCTTATTCATTATGCTTCTTCTATGGATATTCTTGAGAATCGATCACCTTAATGACGTGCGATTGAATTGTGCTTACATACCTTGTGTGTTCTTGATATGTCGGCTTGTAGGGGCCGTGGCAGCGGACGAGAAGAGGTCGTGGCGCGGCCGTTTCCATCGATTTAGTTGCGGGTCGACCAGCGGTTTGTCGAACTTCGGTGCATCCGACATAGTCGGCCACGACCGATCGGGCGGTCGGTGGAACAGCGGATGTTGGAGTGGCGAATGCACTTCAACAATTGGCTACTCGAGATGACTATTTTAGCCCCAAGCTGTTCATTGAATAACCAGGAACCCAAACACGGATGCCTTGCTTGATATGTCAAGTATGCACCCTCCACGATTTGGCGGTGCCACAGACCCGTTAAGTGGGAAGGCGGCTAAGCGGAATTAGAGAAGATTTTCGAGGCGGTTGATTGCCCGAGGTGAGGAAAGTACCAGGTGCTCAGATTTCCTCACTAAGGAGGCCCTACTTGGTGGAAGGTCATCAAGCCACGGGATCGTATTGCCTCGTGGGATGAATTTAAGGAGCTCTTGGAGGCGAGTTTTGTCCTTGGCCGTGCAGAGAGGCCGAATCAGAGCCTTTTTCAAGGCTAGACCACAAGATATTCCGTTTCACGGGCGATCGTGGATCTGACCAACAATCGATCCGTGTGAAGGATCAAGTGCGTAGCGTGATAAGATCCGTTATTTTGATATGCGGATGAATTTGGATTTACGGCGGTACATGGCGGATTTGCTTGTACCACTGAAAGAGTATCGGGACGAGCTTTAGCCCATGATATGTTGAGCCCGAAACAATGATACCGTTGAAGAACCGAAAAAGCGAAGAAGTCGCGGGAAATTTTTTAAGCTCTAAGGGTGGCAACTTTGAAGTCACCAGACGACTAACCGTTTCTTGCGGGCCAGTGCGTCACGTTCGATAAAGGGAAGAGGGTTACCGTCCCGCTCAAGTACCTCAAATCGCACGATGACTTGCTATAAT
Organism: Orobanche coerulescens; assembly: GCA_033398695.1. Classification (NCBI taxonomy): domain Eukaryota; kingdom Viridiplantae; phylum Streptophyta; class Magnoliopsida; order Lamiales; family Orobanchaceae; genus Orobanche; species Orobanche coerulescens. The sequence goes on along the minus strand of CM065818.1, from coordinate 69,620,847 downwards.
TGTAGTCGTCCGATCCACTTTAATTGAATGCCACTTTCCACCATTAAGGGTTACACGTGTGGACGGATGGGGCATAGAGCGGTTTATTGTTAGAGCGAACCGGACTTTGGACACTCGGGCTACGCTGACACCACTTGATCAAGGTATAAATGGCGACAATCTTTTGGTCAACCTCGCGAGAATTTTGGCGGGGGTAGGGGCGAAGTCGAACGGCTGGAGAAACTCTGGCGTCGGTTCGGTGCGACTACGGGTTTATGAGATGCGTCGAGCAGACGAACCCGGCTGTGGCGGTGGCCAGTACCATCCGTATTTTATCTTATCCGATCGTGTACTCTTTGATACGGGTGCTACATTCTTTTATTTCTTTGGAGTGTATGCCGTTTGAATATAACTTGTTTGGCCCTTGCGATCCCTTTATCGTGAAACTACAGCGGGGATAGGATTGTGGGGAATCGGGAGATTAGAGATTAGGTGGTTATATCCGGTATGGAATGGTTATCGAATCTAATTGTAGTTGATATGGGAGCGGGACGTAATCCTCGGCGAGATTGGCTTAATAATCACCAAGCGATTATGAATTACCGTACCAAGGTTATTACCATGATGACTAAAGACGGTCACGAGTACTCGTTTTTGGGGCGTAAGCGGCCCGATCCAAGTTACTTATCGATTCCATGAAGGTAGTAAAACTTTTGAATAAAGGTTATGCATATTGGTGTTATGCTTTAAAAGCGGAAGGAAGCGAAGTCGATTTCTCTTCGATTAGGTTGTTAATGAGTATCCGATGTTTTTAGGATGATCTCCCGGGACTACCGCTGAGATCGAGAGATAGAATTTACCGTGGACTTAGAGCCGGATGCGGCTCCGATTTCTAAAGCACCTTATCGGATGGAACCTTGAGATGCGGGAATTGAAGACTCGGTTAGGAGAACTTTTAGAAAAGGTACATCAGGCCAGGCGCTTCGCCTTGGGCGCGCTGTTCTCTTCGTGAAGAAGAAAGATGGTTCACTACGTTTGTGGATTGACTAACGTGAGCTGAATAAAGTAACCATCAAGAATAAATATCCTTTGCCTCGTATAAGCGATTTATTTGATCAATTGCAAGGGCTGCGGTTTTCTCGAAGATTGATTTAAGATCAGGTATTATCAACTCGGTGAGAAGTCGGCGTCCTGAAAGCGAGCGTTTTGGGCCGAGATATGGGCATTATGAATTTGTAGTTATGCCTTTTGGGTTGACAAATGCGTGGCGGTATTCATGCGATTAATGAATAAAATATTCATCGAGTACCTCGGCAATTGTGTAGTTGTCTTTATTGATGACATCTTGATCTATTCTCGAGATAAGGAGGAACATGCCCAGACACTTGCGTTTGGTTTTAGACATGTTGAGAAGCGAGCACCTCTCTGTAAAATTCTCGAACTGTGAGTTTTGCTTGGAAGAGATTATGTTTCTCGGCCATGTGATTTCGTGAAGGGGATTCGTGTAGACCACTTGAGAAGATCGATGCGGTGCTATATTGAGCACCGCCTAAAAATGTTAAGGAAGTTCGTAGCTTTTTGGGCCTTGTGGGTATTACCATCGGTTTGTCGAGGGTTCTCGAAACTCGCTCGACCGCTTACTGAAATTACTCGAGAAGAAAAGATTTATTTGGACGGATGAAAGACAACGATGTTTGAAAAGAAGCCGAAGAGGCGATTGACTTCAAGCGCCGATTCTAACTTTACCACATGGTAGCGAAGGCTTTGCGATTTCTGATGGCAGCTTGGTCAAGGCACAGGTTGTGTCCTTATGCGGCATGATAAGACAATAGCTTTTGCGTCACGACAATTAAAGCCTTATGAGATGAATTATCCTACTCACGATTTAGAGTTGCCGCAATTGTCTTCGCACTCAAGATTTGGCGACATTATTTGTATGGTTCGCCGTGCGGATTTATACCGTCTAGAGCACGAAGTATATTTTCAATCGGAAGGAGAGCTGAATATGAGGCAGAGGCGTTGGCTAGAGTTGATAAAGGATTATGATTTGGAAATTCTTTACCACCGGAAAAGCCATATGTCGTTGGATGCTTTGAGCCGCAAATCCGCATCTCTTCAAATGCTCGAGGTTCTTACGTCCCAGACGAAAATTCGTCGAGGATTTAATTGAACAAGGGATAGAAGTTTGGCTTGGCGAGTGCAGGGCAGTTGTGTGCTCTCAAATTACTTCGTCCTTAGTTGATGACATCAAAGGGGAAACGGTGGAGTGACGATGATTTCTCATTGAAGGAAGATGTAATTAAAGAAAAAGCTCCTGGCTTTATGGTTCACGAGGATAGTATTACAGATTTGAGGCGGGATTTGTGTTCGAGCGATTTGGAGTTGAGACAGGAGGATTCTCAGAAGCTCATGCTCGCCTTACTCAATCCACCGGAGCAGTAAGATGTACAAAGATTTGAAGCGCAATTTTTGGTGGAATAACATGAAGAAGGATGTTACGGAGTTTGTACTACGATGCTTGGCGTGTCAACAAGTCGAATCGAACATCAACGATCGGCGGGGTTGTTGAAACCACCTCCCATTCCCAGTGGAAGTGGGAAGACATCTCGATGGATTTCATCACGGCATCTGAGAACTCGGGCCGGAATGAATATGATTTGGGTGATTGTCGATCGTTTGACCAAGTCGCACACTTCTTGGGTATTAAGGATACTTAGGGACCGGATGGTAGCTCGAACCTTTATTCTTTGAGATCGTGAGGTTACGGTACCCCCAAGACCATTGTTTGATCGAGGCGGCCGTTTCGTGTCGCATTTTGGCGAGGCCGTTCATCGAGCTCAGTACGGAGTTGAGATTGAGCACTTCCTTTCATCCTCGGTCGGATGAGTCGACGGAGAGGCGGTCGAGACGTTGGAAGATATATTACGGGCTTGTGCCTTGGATTGGAGTAATGATTGGGAGCTTCACTTCACAGGTTGATCGAGTTTACATCTGATAATAGTTGGCATGCGTCGATCAAAATGGCACCCTTGAGGCACTCTATGGTAGCGTGTAGAGTCGCCATTATGTTGGGACGAGGCTTGAGCTAGTTGGGACGGGCCGGATATGTTGATGAGACTAAGGAAAAGATTTCTATTATCCGAGATCGATTGCTAGGCCCGCAGTCGTCGAAATCTTACGGCGATACTCATCGTCGACCCTTGGAGTTTGAAGTGGGGGATCATGACTTGCTCAAAGTGTCGCCCGAGGCCGGAGGAGTTTTCCGGGAAAAGGGGAAACTTAGTCAAGGTATATCGGACCGCCGAGGGACAGGCGAGTTGGAGATTTGGCTTATAAGCTTGGCGTTGCCTCGGCTTTGAGCCACGTCCTGATGTTTTTCATGTGTCTCGATTGAGAAAGTGCGTCACCGGATCAGAGCCACATTATCGACTACTGATGAGATTGGCGTAGCCGAGGATATTACCTTTCGGAGAAACCGTGAAGATTCTTGGCGCCGCGAGAAACAACTTCGGCTTAAGACCATTCCACTTGTTAAAGTGCAATGAGTGAGGCATGGTCGGAGGCGACTTGGGAGACGGAAGAGAAGATGCGGGTGGAATACCCCGAACTATTTATTTCTTAAGTTTCGAGACGAAACTCCTTTTTAGAGAGAATGTAATACCCGGTTGAAATTCATGTCGTTTCAAATCTCTTCATTTTTGCGAATCGTGTTTTTGTTAGGCGAACCTTGGAAATTGTTGCTTGGAACCACCGTTTTGGGGTTTCCGTACTTCCATTTTGTGTTATGGTTTCCGATGTTGAGATCTATTGCTTTTATTCTCTTCCGGGTCATTTTCATCATTTTAGGACCCAAGGAGAGTGTGGGCAGCGGCACAAGGAATGTGCTTGCAGCACACACACATTTCCTAGACTGGGCCGGAGTGTCTGGGTCGCGGCACATGCAGCAGGGGCGCAAACACCAGCTTAAGTCATCGCCAGCGGCACACCTAAGTGGAGCCGCGGCACACTGTGTTGCATCCTCGGCCCAACCGGCCCATGCCGTGCCGGCGCACTCCCGGTGGCCGCGGCACCCTGCTGCCGAACCACAGGAGCAATTTTAGGCTTGTCGCGGCTTTTACACAGGGTGGCCGCGGCACAATGCGGTGTTGCATAAATTGTGCTTTTTGAGCGAGATGCGGCTCATTTCACCATTTTCTTCTTCCACTGCGAGAGAGTTTGAGGAGGAGTTTCCTCACATCTATCACTTGTGGGTTGGATTTTACCATTTTCATTCGGTTGGGAAGCTTAGAATAATCGATCTAACGCGTATTCCTCGGATCATAGAGCTTGGATATTCAAGAGGTAATTTCTTCAACATCTTGGTTCTCGATTTTTGTATTAGGTATTGATGTTTTGGATGTTAAAATCATGGTGTATGAAGTGATATATGCATGATTATGGACATGTTTGAGTATTCATCGGATTATTGAAAGATTATTCAAGAACACTTTGAATATTGTGTTGGATTTTGGGGTTTTCATGATTCGTTCGATTTATCCGATTTGAAGCTTGAGAACCTTGAGATTATGATGTATCCATCAGTATACATGCCATTCTACGTTTTTGGACTTTTGGGAGTTTGAACTATTTTCCAACCTTTAGTTGTTCACCCAGTGTATTTTCTCGAATCGTAGACGAGTTTCGAGAGTCTCTTCGTGTAATTTGAGTATGGATAATTAATTGTCATATTCCTTGCGAATCGTTTAGGTGCGAACGCATTCTTGGACCTACCGAACTCATACCTTTCCTCCGTTCGATTTCTCGATGTCTCAAAGGCAAGTATATATTATGATTGTCACGTTCTCGACTTTGAAAGTAAGTAATATTGATGGTATGATATGAGCGAACCGTTTCGGCATTCATAGATATATTGATGGCATATTATGAGCGACCCGATTTTACGGCATTCATATATGTATTGATGGCATATTATGAGCGAACCGTTTCTACGGCATTCATATATGTATTGATGGCATGTAATGAGCGAACGTTTCTCGGCATTCATACATGTGGCGTATGATAATAGGCAAGCTAACTGTTCCTACGGCATTCACATACGTCTTGATGTGACAATATGAGATTTAGTTATTAGGAATACTAGTCTTGAATTGATAGAATTTGATTGGCTACTTTTACTTTATTGTCGAGGAGTATTGTGTTTCATATTGATATACTTGCACTACTATTCGACCGGCGGCTAACCCCTTAGCAGGGGGAAAATCACGTTTCATGTATTTTGCCAGTTCCCGGTGAGGAGACGGACAAGCGTTGCGTATCGGGTCGGCATGAAGATGGTGGGCAAGTGTGATCTTGTGTCTTTCTTTCGGTTATGTTTTGAGTTTTCCATTCAGTGTTATTGCATGCTTGGATTGGCTATTGAATACTCGAGTATTGTTTTCCATTTTCCTTGATGTTAGAGCTTTGTGTTTCTACGGGGTTTTGATTCATGCTATGATGTTTGTGGATACATTGGTTATGTTAGAATACCTTTGTATTGTTTTTCATTCCATTGTGTGTAGACCTTATCGGTCCGAAAATTTATAGTTCAAGCGTAAGTTTAGCCTTGAGTCCCTAGAAGTGGTATTACCGGGACATTTATGTGTCTGTAATATTCCACTGAATAACTTGGGGGTGTTACATCTTTGAGGCGGCTGGATCGTTGGAATACCCATGTTGTGTTGTGAACGGGAATCTTGTGGATTCGCATTGTTGGATTCCTCGTGAGCGGAAGTCCATGTTGTGTATTTTGTTATGCATTGTTGTTGCGTATTGAGATTTTGTTTAATATGATACTTGTCTTATGCATCGTTTTGCTAACCCCTTGGGGTGGACATTTGTTTTTGATGTTCGGAGTAAGCGGGAGGCGGGGAAAACAACCACCGGATTTAATGCGTGGCGTCGAAGGGGCCTCAGTGATGTTTATTGTTATCGTGATTTGTCTTCTTGGTTCATTTCAGTGCACAAGTCAAGCGTCTCTTATTAATATTCCGAGATGGTTGGAATAATGACTCATTTGATACATTTGAAAGCCGGTGTTGTATTTGGAACTTCATGAAATATCTTGTTGTATTATATTTACATTTCTTCTAATTAGCCTTGTAAATCCTTACTTAAACAGGTTCTGGCGTTATGGTATTGACCCCAATATCTCGGGGGTGTTACTGAGCACGCTACATGGGCAAAGCATTAAGTATGCTATGGTATGGGTGTTACTGGACGTTAAGCCTATATTATTACGTGACGTGAATAGAGTGGTCTGGCCAGGTGGAACCTTCCTTCGTGGTTAACTTTCGTTTGGTAGCCCGGAATCTTTCGATCATATCTGTTATTGCGATCAAGCGGATCCTTATGTACGCCGGAGAGATCTACGCACGTAATTCATGCACTTGTTAATGTAATGTAAAGGTGGTTACTACGACGCTAAGGTCTTCATTTGTCACCGTTCGACTGTGACACGACGCATCCACCGATATAGCGTATGTAATGGTCCTTAAGGACGTTAGTCATAAAGCAGATGAAGATAATGAATTGTTTCGCTGGGCTTATATATCTGCTCTTACATTTCATTTCTTCACGAACCAAAACTTCCTTCTTCTCCTGTGGTAACTGGCCCTTCGACTTGTTCTTGATATTTAGCCTCTTCCAACATGTTTTGATCATCAGCAACTTGATTTCGAGTCAGAGTCGAAGCCAGTCAGTGCCCTTCGTGTTCGAGAGTTCTTCTTGCTCATCGTAAGCCTCTTGACCCTTATTCTTCATGGCTTTCACATGATGATTGCTATATTCGGATTAATTATCGAGTATTTATCCGTAATCAACCTCGATTATCTTGACTTGGTGATACCGATAATCAAGTATGATATTTCGACTCAGATACTTGTGCATGATTATAGCAACATGTAAATTTTCTCATATAATGATGGATAACGATGCTACATGACGCTTAACGCATTTATCCTCAAAGTTAACGATGCTAATAATGAAGCGTAGCTGTACGAAGAGGCCGTAATAATAATTGATTCAGCGCCAAAGATGCGCCGTTCGACGAAGGGTCCTACAGACTTCGCGGATGAACTCCGGGACATGAAGTCATCGGAGGTTAACGCACGCTACATATGTGTCTAATATTTTACCATTTTTACGACGTAACCCTCGGTGTAGCGACGTAATCGAAAAGTGCACATGAATGAGAACATGAATCATCTGGCCAAGATAGCAGATTTTGGCATTCGGGTAGCGATGTTGTCGTCGACGTGATGGATGAAGGCCAACGACGTTATTAATGGCAAAGTTATAAATAGACATCACCCGTAATTTACTTCATTCGCTTTCTTCACTCGCTTCTCTCAACCTACTTCACCCCCGCAGAGTTCCTGCAAACATTTTATATACCGTTAGAACAACTTTCATTGATCATTGAAGACTGAGATTACTTATACTTGATCATGAAGTGGAGAATTACCTTAATCGCTACAAAACTGCTACTGATTCTTCACCTAGCTGTCTCAAGATTCTTTATCTTAAGGTACAAGAGGTTATCTCCTGAACCCTGGATTCGTGATCCCAGCAAATATTATGATCATGCTATCAAGATATAAGTCCTTTAAATATTCAACCAACATCATGTTTGTAAGTCGAGAGACGCTTCAAGTACCCTGCTAAGAGCATCATAATTTCAATCTTGTTACGTATGAACAAGTAAAGGAAGTTTTCGAGATTGATAACCAAATTGGAAGGCTGTCAGAGAATCAGGACTTGGCATTAACATCATTATTACATCCCAACCTAGTAGGTTGATCATGGAAGGATTGGTCAGATCTTGTAAAGGATTACAGCAATCTATAAGATGATAGCTTAATGATTTAAGATATTGATATCAACCGTAGGCCTTCCCGAATTATGTATGAGAACTGAATCAAGATTATGTATTTACATCATGATGATATACTAATTTTGGAATTCGAAGATGTTTTAACTGTAAGATCATTCATAATCGTACGAGTACGTATATGTATGAGAATAACGACGTTAATCACTATGATTTCGTATTTTTCATCACAAATCGAGAGCGCTGTCACAAGGAGAAAACTATCATATGTTGCTTAAAGGTATGCTAGGCCTCTGTGTAACTTTCATATGCTACGCACTTAACGAGCCATTTGGTACGTGAATGCAATATATATCAATGCATTTCCAGAAAGGCTTAACCCATCGTAGAAGATACCGTCATTATATGATTACGTACGCTAGACTTCATAGTTTATGTACGCTAATTTAGCAATTTTTGACATACGCTTACGCTGGATACGTAATGATGTTACGCACTCATGTGATACGCTGTGAACCACACCGCAGTCTGATCGTTAGATGTTCGTACGCGAAGAGGCAAGACATGTGATGGACTCTATATTATTTCGCTTAAGGTTCGAGTTTTGCAACGGATTAATCAAGGGGCGACTTCGAAGTGTTTTGCTATTCAGTGGAACTGTTATTCTTGTCATCAAAAATCGAGGCAAATACTTTAATTGTTTTACGATTTATTGCTAGCGTATAATGTCGCGGGTATATATGTCGTTGTCAGAAGGCCCACTCGTTGGTCCATGGGACTACTTCTGGGATCTACGCCAGTGCAAGTACCGGATCATCTGGACGGTTTTTCCACCTAGGTTGGTTTGATGTTAATCATCGGTGGATCGAAAGTGACGCCGATCATCCAATTACTACGTGTGTTTTTCAGGATATCAAGTGTTGTGATTATCATTCGTGTGGCGTTATTTATGAGTTTCTGTAGGAGGAGACTCGTTGGTATTTTGTCATTTGCGTTATGACATGTTCAGTGAGATGTCAATAACATGTCGTACTCAGATGAAGATAGTCATATAACTCCCTTCCAGGTGAACATTTGTTTACGCTTGTAATATCCGCATTTTTCTTTCCTCGCATTTTTATTTTTCGTGATTTCGCCGAAGGACCCTCGTATCTTTAGTGTATCTTTCAGCCATCCACATCCGATTCTCAAGATATCAGGCGGAACCACCGCTTGCCGCTGAATCCATCTTATGTTATGATGCTTGGAGATGTTCCATGATAAGCCTGCTGAGGTCTTGTTTAAACCGCTTATGTTTCAGATCACAGACGCTATTTCAGATAAATAAGGCGCTTGGGTCCCAGCTAGAAGCACGCTTGGCGATCAAGCCTGAGTGCTGGGCTAGAGAGCCACTGAGGATACAGCTGATTCCACTCTTCCTGGATCAAGACAGCGACGCTACGTAGTCTAGCTCACGCCAATGCCTGCCCAGCGCACGCCGAGATGCCCAGAGCGCAGATTCAGCAGGACCGGCCTGGGAAGATCGGGACAGCTTGCCACCTGATCACCGATGTCCGGTAGCGACGCTATTGGTCGAGAAGCGTATACCGAAGCACTTTAGCGTGATGCTACGCTTCGGCTATCGAGAAAAGCGCGAACCGGATCAGGTGGGCTCGATGGGGCCATCAGGACTGCCTGATGTCCAGTAGCTAAGAGGCGAAGCGGGTCGAGGCAGAAGCACCAGAGCGATAGCGACGCATGCCGGAGTAGCGATTTTCACCCGCCTGTAACTGACCATCGATTGAGTTTGCTCATAGCGTCACGACCTCGAGGATTAGCGCTAACACTCCCCGCTTTATATAAAACCAAGGAGTTGACCGAAGAACGACATTTCTACTTTCCTTCCTTCTCTCTCACGCCATGGGCGACCCTGCCGCATTTCACATTTTCCATCATCTCAACCATCAACTTCCTTTGAGTTCTTGGTGAGATACATATCAACATCAAATACCTAATATTTCATCCTAATCCAAGGTAACTTTAACCCTACTGGATAAATCGGGGTCAGGATTTTGTCTGGCCTGCTCCATGATGGTTAATCCATGATTAATGATGGTTAATTCGTTGATATTATTAGTTTCTCATTGATTCATGTTATATTTTCACGCTTTGGCAACTCCGGGAGGGTTTAGTCATGGTCTCGCCTCGTTGTTATTTTTATAATAATATACATGAATCAGAGGAGGGTTTTCGTGTATCTGCATTTCGTAATCGCCTAGAGTTGGTTGTGATTGTGTTCTTCGAATCGTTAGTTCGGTTCCGCTTGTCTTGGCCGTCGTTTGTTTTTCTTCTTCCATTCGCTATTGCCAATAATCTCGGGCGCCGTATTTTTGAAACCTTTATGCTTTCATTAAGGAAATGGTAATGTATACCGCGTATATACTCACTCGAGGTCCAGCTTGGCCTCTGCAAAATCTATGACTTCACTGATTCACGTAGTCAGCTCACGCCAGCGCCGGAGATATCCCCAGAGGCCTCGGGGATTCATGGTGGCTGCCCTGTCCTAGGTGGCGTATGCCTCGTGCGTGACTTGTTTTAGCAGAAGTGGCCAGCCTGTGAGTGGTCCTTAGAGCCCGAGTGATTCATGGTGGCGCGTCCCGTCCTGTGCAAATTGATTATTTGACTGCTTTGTTTCCTAAAGGATACGCTCGATTTTACTTTGAAAATGATATTGGCATGTACGAAATGTAAAGCATTGGTTTGCTTTGATTACTTGTACTAGTTGCACTACTGTTAACTCCCATGGGACTGTCAGGGAAATTCTTGTTTACGATTTCAAGTTATGATCATCTTGATTTGAACAGCTACTGACAAAGTATTTGGTGGATGTCGCTGTGGTCGCCGATATATGCGCTCGAGTCCTTTTTATTTCCGCTATTCCATTCGGAGCATGAATGCAGTATTCCACTTTTGAACTTATAGATTGTATCATAGTACTTAGCTTTTCTTCGGATTAAAATTTATTCATCAAGTTATTTATGGTCAATATCAGGACTATTCCATTATTGTAATTAAAGGTATCTGTGTTCAATCGATAATGTGTATATTTATCGGTGGTAAATCGGTCTATCCGTGGGTCGCATTTAGTCCATTTACACCGTATTATACCAATATCTCGAGGGTGTTATATAAAATAGTATCGAGCATCTAGCTGTGTTTTATGGATACCTAGGCTTGTCTAAGGTTATTTGGCCATTTGTGTTTGCTGTTTTCGTATATTATCACAGACCCGTCGCGCATCTCGGTACTCTCCAATGCCTCGTAAGTTTTCTTATTCGGTCCTTGTTTCGCATCGTATTTCGCTTCTTTAACTAATCGTGAGTTGCTTTTTCCTCCCTTACCATCATCAATATACTTTTGATATCTCTTTAACAATTCAAGTATGGGATGCCGGATGAAATCAGGTCGGGACCTCGTCAGTGGTCGTGGGACACGGCCGAGGACGTGGGGCCCGGTGGGGCGGTCACATCGCATTTCGCTGAGCCATAGTATCAAGACTGGGTGACCAAAGATAGCCATGTTTTTCTTTCTCAAGGTGAGCGGCTGACCTTGGTGTTGCGGCCGGCCGTTATGCAACGTGCAAGATGGGAAACCAGATGATGCTTATTGCTCAGCGGTCTGTAACTACCATGCCCATGTCGGCGGGGATTTGAAATGACCGTCAGTTCCGTGGATGTTATTTGAAGATGCATCCTCCTCAGGGCCACGGAGCCTGACCCGATCATCGAACAATGTAAGGAAGGGGCGGACTGCAAGTGAGATATCCAAAGTCTGTTGTTGCCACCAAACTGCCTCAGAGGACCAGGTAAAGTCTCCTATCGCCCAATACTTTCTCACCGGGGACGCCACAGACGTGGGAGTCGTTGGGCCCAAAGATCATGTTGCTTCAGTCGTAATTTCGAATTGATGGAAACCCGATATTGCCTGCTGGCTGCAATATGGGGTGCCTCGAGTCCATGCCTTCTATGATGCTCAACTCGATTATTCCCGTATCCCAAGCCATTGCCGATTTACTAACAAGGAATTGCTATATGTGAAGCACTCCAAGTTGTTCGAGGAGAGGTCGGGGTCATCCCGCTGTGCGGGGAGCTTCCAGTTGCCGTCCCGCCTCCACGTATCTATGAGATGAGAAGGGCCGACGATCTGCGGGCCGGCCACCGTGGGCGAGTAGGCAGTACCATTCATATCCATTCATCCATCCTGTCAGCCATAAGTTTTTGATCTCGGGAAGCACGATTCATATCTGGTCTCTTATAGAGTGTGTACGCTTATTTGAAATTTCGGGATCAAGCGTAAATCACCTTGGCATGTAGCCTTTCATCGTTAAACTTCCTAGTGGTGGTAGAATTGTCTGCCGACTTCGAGAGGTCCGGACTGCTCAGGTTTACTCAGGAGAGAGCTGGCTCTCTAATCTTGGCTTATCATGTGGGTATCGAGGGTGAGGATTTGATTCTCTGTGGATGACTGGCCGAGAGGGCATGGTGCATCACTGGCGAACTACCGCACGAGGATCATTACTTTCATGCTAGCCGAGGACGGGGCACTCAAGACTCTTTTTGCCCGCGAAAGAGAAACTTAAGTTTGTTATTAACGCCTCTTGAAGGCGATGGAGACTCTGCAAAAAGTGTGTGCTGGTTATTGGTGCTACGCCTTGAAGGCGGAGGGATGGGTGGAGTCGAAGCTTTCGCTTATCTCCTGCACAAGAGTGAAAGCCTTCCGATGTATTTCCTAAAGAGTTACCGGGCTTACCACCCGAATCGTGAGGTTGAGCTCATGCTATAGAGTTGAGAGTCGGCGGCTCCGAGATTCAAGGCGCCGCATCGCATGGCACCTCTCGTAGATGCCCGAGTTGAAGAAGCAATTGACGAAGCCTCTTTGGAGTCAAGATATCTCGACTGAGCTCGCCCAAGGACCTGCCTGCTTGAGCACAAGATGGTTCACTGGATGGGTATCACCACTGCTTTAACTAAACAAGGCACTATCAAGAGTCAAGATCCCCATTGTAGGGATTGACACTGGTCTGATCAGCTGGCAGTGGGAGCCAGACATCAAGACTACTGAAACTCCTGCTACTAATGCCTCCCGTGAGGGAGTCCACGCAAAATAGCTTTTCTAATTAGATACTACATTATGAGCTCGAAAGGTGCCTTTCTGTTGAATTCAATATACTGCAGAACTATGTACTGATGAACAAAAAGTCCCTTATCGAGTATTTGATAAGTGCACATGCCTTCATCAATATATTCTTATTTATTCGAGGAATGATAAGAGCATGCCTCACATTAAGTAAGAGAATACTTGAGACTGAGCAACTCTATACGAAGTCTTTAAATGAATTCCCAGCCATAAAGTGATGTTTTTGGGTCACGTG